>OX419760.1:30166431-40163931 GCA_948567375.1 Lunularia cruciata | reverse complement strand
GCCCTGACACATGTCCTTTGCAAAGCACACAAACAGAAGAATATTGAGATATAAATATTCAAAATATTTCCTTTTATAAATTTAATGATAAAAAAATTTCTCCTATTTTTTTGGGACCATCTATTATCTGCGATTATTCAAAGTAAAAAGTGTATTGATAGGGAATTCTTATTCTTTAATGGTCCCGTTAGATCTGAACAGTATCAAAGGAATTACAATAGAACATCATAAGCCAGGGCCTTACTACGACCCCAGCCAGGTGGACGGAGACAACACGTGGTGACTGAAAATCTCGACGGACGTAGGCCTAGCTTATCGAAACGGCCGCATGGTCTATGCAAGGGAATATAAGACAGATAGAACGTTGACGTTTAACGTTTATATATAGTAAACGGAGAGTCATGGCGGCGCGTACAGCATGAACGCTCGTTAAAACAACCTCCAAATATAGGGCGAGTTAGGTTCCTCGTCATTGATTCCTAAAAGTAGAGGACAAGCAGAGACTCCAAGATGTGGCGGACGAACCACATGGCCGTTCCGAATGCTCCGAAATAGAGGGAAGCCAATCCGTCCTCATGCTCGGTATTTGTCGATGATTAAAAGGCGGTGCATGAGACAGAAGTGTGTGGGCGAATGCAAACGCTACTTCCCGCCGGAGGACGTTAATGGTCTAATCGATTGTCTTTTTATGATCAATGTGGAATTCATGATTCTGAGTGCAAGAGACGGATGAGACAGTTAAGTTGATGAGTTTGTGATTTGTCCTTAGTTTAGTGTCTGAGCTGTAGTGCCACGACGAGCTGGAATAGAGAAGATTTCGATGCTGGCTTGAGCGCGAGGGCGAGAGCCGTGGATAGTATGAGAATTGGTGAGCCTGGGATGAGGAAGAAAGATTAGGCGTGTGATTGTGGTTTCTGTTCACTCTGTTTGAAATGCAACGAGGCGCGGCAGATTGAGCGGGGAAAATGTGTTTGTAAGCGAGATGTTTTTACTTGATGTTAAGTGTTCGGGGGCAAAGCGTGTTAGTGGGGTGAGTGCAGTATGGATCTGGGAGCTGAAGATTGGAATCCTATGCATGTTTGCTCTAAGAATTTAGATGTGCTGACCAAAATACAAAGAGGTGAGGTGATATGAGTTATTGAGCAGGATCAAAAGACGTCCATGTGAGAGTAGCTCTAAATTGGAGTCTTGTATGTATGCGTATATAGTTGTACGTTGTAGCCCGGGGAGCAATGCAGAGGAAGAAGAGTTTATATTGCCTGAAACTAGAATTTGTGTACAAGCAGTTGAATCAGGACAGTCCATGGATGACAACTTGCGATTGGAGTCGCCCGACCTCAGCACGGAACCAAGGCCTAGGGACTATTACTCGAGATTGATTCTCAAATCAAGAGAATATTAAAGGATTTTACAATGCACAGATTGTGACTAAGCTAAGGTATCACCTTGGGCTTGGGAGAACTCGTAGGGTATCAATTCACGCTGGGCAAACATGAATTTGTGGGACCTTACGTGTTACTCCCGAGAATGGACACATTTACACGAGATACTGAGAAAGTTGTGACCTCCATTCTATAGAGATTATTTAGATGGCTTGGTATCTCTGGAACACACCATCACGGGGTGACCAAATCAGGTTTTCCAGGCCGTTAAATTTGATATCAGCTTAAGGAGTTCAGAAAATCAGCTGGACAAGCTACAGCAGATGCTTTTTAGTCCTAGTTCATAAGAATGTTTTGGACAAAATCTCATAGACCGAGAGCCGACGCACAATGGGGCTATATCGCCTATCTGACTATGTTCCTGTGCTACTATCGCCACATCCTTACCGCCTTTGCAGAAGAAGGTAGGACTCTCATCTCGTCTGAATTTCTTCCCCAGGTTCAAGTTGCTTTCCCGTTTAGGAATTTAACTGGATAATTTAAGTTCTTCCCGGTGCTACTATTCCTGGAATTGTGATGAAAGCTGAACCCATTTCTCCTCCGCATCTTACCTCTCTGTGCTTGGATTTGCCTTTCCTCACTTCGTAATCAAAGAGTCAGTCTCTCTACAACGACATGCAGGAACCTTGCACGAGGTAAAGTTTCAGCAAAATCTCTGGGGTGTGACAATCTTTAGCAGAATTCTTCGGAGAATTTGAGGTGCATATTTGAATGAAGGAGCTGGTAAACCAACAACCGAGCGACATATTCGACAGTTAATAAACTAGGAAGCCGAGACTGAACATAATTCCAGAGATTTTATGTGTGCTCGATGCTCATCCGTATATACCTGAGAAACGTTATGTCGTCGTCGAAAGAAAGCCTCCCTTTACAATTGCCACCAAATTGAAATTAGTGCATTTCGCTGGGTTAAATAGTACATTATACAATATAGTGTGGAAGTTCTGCCGTCTAATCTTTCATAGCTCAGCTCTCTGGACGTGCTCACTGTCTTGCTTCAGGATTCATCAGTATAGACTGCGGAAGGGAAAGAAGTTACACGGATCACGGTCTATCCTGGCAAAGAGATAAGGATTTTGTACAGGGTGGCACAGTCGGTAATATCATGACCAATGCCTCCTCATGGCCACCGTATCTACGCCATCTGAGATATTTCCCTACAGATTCTGATTCGGGCGATGATAGTGCGAGTTGTTATTATATACCAGTTGCCGACAGACGGAAGTACCTTGTTCGAGCAACATTTCTCTACGGTAACTATGATAACAAATCTTCACCGCCGATCTTCGAACTCCAAGTTGGTTTAACCCCGGTAGCAACAATCCAGACAACACTAAACGATTCTCAGCAGTACGAGGTGATTATTGTGCCTCGATCTGGTAATCTCTCAGTATGCCTCAATCGGATCCAGGCGGAAAATGTACCTTTTATTTCGTCACTGGAAACGAGGCAACTCACTGATGATATGTACGCTGCGGTGACTCCGACTTCAGCGCTGATTACAGTTCTTCGACTCAATTTCGGCGTGAAATCTCCAGCAGATACGTTGAGGTAATTTTGCAATAACAACTCGACAGGCTTTCAAGGTTTTTGCTACCCGTCTGTCACGAATTTCTGATGTTTTTGTCGAACAATCTTTCACCTGACGGCCAAACGTTGGCATGAACGTTTATAATCAGGTGGCCAGATGACGCCTTTGATCGCATATGGCAATCTGACACTTCGGCCGTACTTCCAGATCAAAGTGAGGTGCATAATGTTCTTACGTACGAATTGATTAGTCACACACCAGAAGATGCTCCCAACCAGCCCCCGGATCCTGTCTTGCAAACCGCCCTTGTGATGAACGCCAAATACGAGACTCTGAATCTCAGCATACCCTTCTTCAGCAACAGCTCATTTCTTTACTTAGCTGCCTATTTTTCCACTATCATGGACTCGAGCACTAGACAGATGGTACTGAAAGTAAATGACTTTGTGCGCGGCCCGGCGGAAGTTCAACCTTTAGAGGCCACCGAAGTAACTTTCAGAAATCTGCCTGAGCTAGCGGGAACGATAAGCTTGAATATCACGGACATGACCGGGAATGGGGCCTATATTAACGGGCTTGAGCTCTACAGGATGGGCACAGTATCGGTCCTTACGGGCACACACGATCTGGACAGTAAGTTTCCTCTCTTATCAAGGGTTCTCTCGTCTACAGAAGTACATGCGTATGCGATGGTTTCGACGTTAAAGCTTCGAAAAGTTTTTCTAGCCAGGGCAATTGTACACTTCGTGATTCGGACTCGATAGCTTTACGGACAACTGCACGAGTGCGAGCTACGCTACATGACCAGGCAACAATTCTGACAAGTTAACACGTCTTGGATCTAAATCTGCAGGAAGTGCTGTGGGGGAATTGCTGCACAGCTTTCATCAATTGGACAATTATTCCGGCGATCCATGCACAGCCAACTGGGACTGGGTCACCTGTTCTGGTCCGAAGGAAGGCTTGTATCGCATAGTAACTGTGTAAGGATCTTCTCGCATTCAGCTGATCGCTGCATCATGAGCCCGTAAGGTGGATATAATGCATGGAAGTTTAGCTGATAGTGTGTGCGCCCATTCATTCTGAAGTTAACCTTGCGAGTGGTGTTGTTTGCAACTGGCTTGACGTTTGATGTCTGGATACGCCATCAGAAATCTCTCTTCACGGAACTTGACCGGCGTTATACCTATAAGGTTTGCGACATCGCCCCTTATCTTGGAGAACTTGTAAGTATCAATTCTCAGGAACTCTTTAACTGCTACAGTTTGGCAACAGGCGATCAGCGACAGGTTCATTTGCAAGGTCTAACAATTCTGGATCTAGTAACAGGTAGTTAGTCAAATAACTAAGATGGTGGATCAACATCATAGTAAAATTGTTCAGGTCAAAGCTTCTGAATCATATATTAATAGTCGAGTATGGCAGCTCATTGCGAGTAATATGCTGATTAGAAGATGATGCGAGGGATCTACTCTTACTGCATGCAGCGAACATCTTCCAATATATCAGCTCACTAATAGGCCTTACATGATTGTCTCCAAGGTGGCTCGACAACAACAATCTTCGAGGAAGGATTCCAGATTTCAGCTCCTTACGCGGGTTAAAGACATTGTAAGCGGTGTATCTACTTACAAGTGTGTGTTATTCTGTATCTCGCTTGAGCGACATTCAGATATAAAGACATCATGTAAGCTTGTTCACATTCAGCACTATCAATGTAGTGGATCTAATTATCGAGAATCAATTTCCTCTCAATGCAGGCGTTTACAGAATAACAGCTTGCGCGGTGGAGTGAACTCAGGACTTGCTAACCTAGACTTGGCCGAACTGTAAGCATATATACAACTTTCATCGCAGGATTCCTCTTTTAAGATTATACTCAATGTACCGAAACCGTCAGTTTTCAGCAACTAGCAATTGTCGCACCCAGATAGTAACACTGTTGTTTGTACGTATTCCACTGCCTCGGCGTTAACGTGTATCTTCGTTGCTGAACATGCAGCTTCATCCAAAACAACAAATTGAGTGGGAACATCCCTGAAACTTTATTTGGGAAGAACGGTCTCGATTTCAGGTACGATTGCACTATATGGATTCTATCTGGATCAAGCTGTACGTCACGAGAGTCTGCTACCACCGTATCCTAGATTGGAAGGTTTGGAAAAGAAATGGTATCTGGTGATCTATCTAATATCCCTCGCTGGTGTCAATGTTTATGTGGAAAGCGAAGATTCGAAGGGAATCCAGGTTTATGCTTGGCAAATGATACTTGCGGTCGAGATGATGGGGTGGGGAGGTCAGCAGGATCTCCTGCTCAAGCTCCGTCGAAGAAGAAACATCTCAGGGCCCTTGTTGTTGCTGGAGTTGCCGTCGGGGTTATTCTTGCGTTAGTTGTTACAGTACTTCTCTGCGTGCTAGTTTATTGTTGCTACCTCCAGAAACGTCCAAAAGACAAAAGCAATGTTTCCTTCCACAACAAACCAAATTCCACAGGTAGCAGGACCTCCTCTTGACCAACTTTCTCCACGATTTGAGGTGTTTAAACTCTTTCAACCTTCTGGCACGAGTCTTGTTTCCACGGAGTCATATATGAAATTTTACCCTACGGAAGTCGAACCTCTGATATTGATTACTACCTGCTGTATATACAAGATCAACTCGATGAACGTAATCACGAGTCATAAAGCTTTGGACCTCGATTCAACTTTACGTGCTGCTTTAGTTGTTCTCTCTTAGACTAGTTTTACCCGAGACACAAAAAATTCCAGAACTTGAACTGAGGCAATGCACTTAAACTCGTGCTGGAGTGCCGTGAAGCAAGAGTCAAGCAACAGATGTTTATCATCTCAGATTACTTTGAAGGTGTTTTAATGTGCATTGTACTGCAACTAACCAGTTTTGCTGCTGGTTTTCCAGGTATCTGGCAGCGGATTTCTTGTCCGAGGCTGTTCCGGCTTTATATGCCACCGAGAATCTCCCATTCCAATTCCGTTGGCAACAATATATCTAAGGTATCTGTATCACAGCTAAATGAGAGAGGAAATCCTGTAAAGCCAGTTTACAATGCAAGTGGGGAATTGTTCCGACCGGTAGAAATTAAGAAAGCGACTCGCAACTACATGACGAAAATCGGAGAAGGTGGGTATGGCCCCGTATACTACGGCAAACTTCCCAACAATCTAGAAATTGCCGTCAAAGTTCGCTCCAACAATTCGCGACAAGGAGCTCGGGAGTTTGCTACCGAGGTGAGAATTCTGGCTGATTCTCCAATATTCTTCTGTTCGTGACTGATTATGCATCTAAAAGATGGTGAATGTTTAGTGTTGCTTGTTAGCTTAACACCTGGAAGAATGATTCCTGCTTAAAATTCAGACTCATACTCTTAACGCGATTGATCACAGGTCGAGATTTTATCAAGAGCAAAACATCCCAACGTAGTTTCCTTGATCGGTAATTGCCAAGAAGCTAAGGACTACATGCTAGTATACGAGTTCCTTGGCGGAGGAACCTTGCAAGAACACCTGTACGGTGTGTTACCCTCAATTTTATCTTTCCATCTCTCCAAAAATCTGTTCACAGTGGTAACTATGAAGGAATCTACTTGACTTTTCAATTCCTCTGGATGCACATTTCTATATGCTGGTCGGAAGGGGCCCTTCTCCTGATTATAGATAGAGTAAGAGAGATGAATGCAGGTCTAATTTGTTTCCCTTTTTATTGCTCGTCAACTTTCTTGCCCTTCTGTGGTCCCTGCATTCTACCATTCTTGAACATCGCCCCTGTATTCTGTATAGCACCGCACCGTGAAGATGGTCGCAAACAACTACACCGCGCTCTTCATGTCAAGGAAAGCTAGTCAACAAATAGATCTGCTACTGTCATGCATATGAACGAAGTGTTCAGAGTGTTATGCAAACAAGCAGTAAGGGCAGCAGAGTGGATCCCATTCGTATTGAATATTCCTCGTCGCTTTGATGACAGGTATTTGCTCCAACAAGCCACTTGACTGGAAGACACGACTCAAAATTGCAGTTGATGCTGCAAAAGGTGACAAAAGATGGATACTGATTGCCGTAATTTGAAGTCTTTGTCTCATAAGATTGATCTCATGTAACATTGCGAAAGCAATCCTTTTTTAGAATAAGGTGGTGACACTGTACTTCATTAAACAAGTCGACTTTCTTGGCCCTGAAGGACTCGAGTACTTGCACGTGGACTGCGTCCCTACAATTATCCATCGAGACATAAAAAGCAGCAACATCCTTCTAACTTCAAATTTCGACGCAAAAGTAGCTGATTTCGGGCTCTCCAAGCTTCTTGAAGAACATGCTGCGCATGTATCGACCATTGTTAAAGGCACCTGTGGTTATCTCGACCCAGAGTAAGATAACTGAACCCCTTAATTTATCTCTTTCCTCCTCGGATAATCTCTGATTTATCGAAGGTCACACTCTCCCTCAGGCTGCTTCAAAGCTTGACTGAAATGCAAGAATATTTATGATATGGCTCTCAAGCATTAAATTTGTCAGTCACTATGGACAATATCTACTGTTCCTTGATCTCACTTGTCAGTTTTATTGAGGGCTGAAAGGGGTAAGACTGAATCATCACTTGTTTAAAGTACTGATGTGTTAAGGTACAGGAGAGCATGGAAGTGACGTCCTCGTAAGTTCAGCAAGATTGCAGTAGAGTAGGCCGTTGTTACAGAGATGGAATGTGCATAGGTGGAAGTCTAAATGGCTGATGCATTGTAATCAGGGAATTCGTCAGCTGCAAATTAAAATAGAAGTTTACACAAATTTAGAAAGCTTCCTGTCAGGTAGGATGAAAGTTCACAGCATATATAAGGGTTGCAGAGATATGGATAATATGAACCGGTTCACCACATGTCTGGCCTAATCTGGCCTAATCGACTTTTATGCCAGGTACTACCAGTCCGAGAGGTTGACGCACAAGAGTGATGTATATAGTTTTGGTGTAGTGCTGCTGGAAATTATTACTGGCAGAGAACCTCTCAACACAAAGCTTCCTAAACCTGAGTGGAAGATAACAGACTGGGTAAGTACTTTTAACCTTGTCCATGGCAACGAGCATCTACAAGTTTGTAACTGTGTCCTTCGTTATCTATTCAAGGTCAAGGATTTGCTGAGATATTCGACTGAAAGATGTAAACGGCGATGTCTTTAATCACTCCCAGCAACCAGTTTCCGCTGTACCTGATGTCAGAGCCGGATTCTTTCTTTTCCTCAAGACATGGAAGAGAAATACTCCCAGATCTCAAGGTTGCAAAACCTTGAACCCTAGATATGTGCATATTTTACTAGACATTTCTAGTTATAGGCCACCGACCGATCGATAAATGTCGTTCGTTACTCTCGCTGAGCTGACTCTACTGATGGGTGCGTGGCTTTATCAGACGCGAGACCATTTGGCTCAAGGAGATTTGGACTCGGTGGTTGACGTGAAGTTAAGTGGATACTACAATATCCAGTCAATGTGGAAGGTAGCAGAACTTGCCATGACTTGCGTCGAACCGCGATCAGTTCACAGGCCTGCCATGAATGAGGTGGTAACAGAGTTACAAGCTGCAACGGAGATTGAGGACGAAGGTCATACTGTGTTGGACGTCACATATTATAGGGAAGATCCTTACCTTTTGGACCCATCCCGCCGATATAAGTCTCAAAGCTTTGGTAGAATCTCTAGCAGCAGAAAACTTCCACGTAGATCATCATCGACATCAGAATCCCAATAATTCTCCCTATTGAGCTCACATGACTTCCTCAACTTCATACCTGTCTGCGTCACCGACTTTCCAAACAACCCATCTGAACAGCAGAATCTGTCCCCCCCAATTTCTGATCTCAGACTGGGAGAATGCTGTCCTTATTCCAGTCACATGTTCTGTCATAATTCGTCAAATTTGAATCCTCAGGTTTTGTTTCATATAAACTAAGTCGGGCACTCAGTGATAACTCTTCAACTAAGGTTCGTGTGTTATGGTAATAAACCATGTTGATATCCTAGCAAAAGAAGTCAGAGTATGCTCCTTAACAATTTTACGTCCCTGGTTCCAAGTCCGTTCACAATGGTTGATCCACCGTGCTGGTAGAGAAGGTTCAGAAGCAGAGAAGCTTTCGACCTGCTATGGTTTGAGATTCCTAGTCAGACTCTCAATACTGCGTTCACCTTGTCCGCGCCATTGAACTTTTGTTCAACTTGCAGGAACTTTAATGTACACAAATTTCGGACCCCCTGAGTGAGCATAGGAAGTCCCTACCTTTGAGACAGCTATCATCAAACAGGTTTGTGCAAGCGTCTAGCAAACATGGCCCAGCAATTTCAGCCTCAGTTTGCTTTCTCGCTACTGTAAACTCTCAAGAAGGTGCCTTCATCGGGGACGTGATGCCGGACTCGTTCGAACACTGTTTCGTAATGTGCAGAATGTACTGTTGCAACTTGCATTGAGCCGCACATTCTCCCTTATTAACGGCAAAATCACAGATTGCCGCATTCAAGTAGCAGATGGGTGAGGCAGTCTTGGAAGTGCAACCTGCAAGTGACCAGATTATAAATGTCACCACGACTTTGCAGAGTTCACACCTTCCGCGAGAATTGTTCAACTCCAATTTCTGAAGCCCGCACCCGATTGAGGAGAGCAAGTATATCCTCTTGCGGTTCTAACAGCACACACTACCAACTACATCAAAAGAGTCCACTCTCCGTGCGCTCGAGAATCTTTAGCGTCACCCCTGCATATTCATTCCGCACATGTTTGTTTCCTCTTTCTTTGTAAAACATCCAATAGCCTCGTCCATAACCACAGTCTCTGAGCCCAGCAATCGCTCATAATTTACGCCGCCAGTAAGGAAGGAGGAAACACCCTCTCCCAATCAGAACCAAGTTAAACCTCCCTCCCAATTCTCCACACCCAAATGGCCAATTTGCATTCTTGCCCCATCTAATATGACGCATCTCTCCATTCCTTCGTGCAATACAGCCCCGCCACCTGTTTTACCTCGCAGTACCGAAAATTCGAAATCCTCAATCTCCAACAAGCTAACCCCTCCCCTTCCCTCCCTCAACCCATCTCCTTCTAGAAGTACGAGAGCTTAGCCCCGCCAACGTTTGTCGTCCTCCAAATCGTACACCACCTTTGATTCTCCCAAGGAAATATGGCAGACAATTCCGCACCCCACCGTCCGTCGGTTCATTCATTAGTTCTTTCTTCGTTGGCACTGATTCCTTAGAAATGATACCAGGAGAGAAAAAGGCCCAATCACCAAATCCATTAGTGCAAATATCTTCGTCCATGATGCACCTTTTCCGCTGCAGGCATCCCTCTTCTCCTCCCCCATGACCTCATTAGTTTACGTATGAGTGCTGACCACCGCACGCGGAGCGAGCGTGCGAGCGAGCGCGAACAACATGCAACTTACAGGACCCCAATTTCTTCCTCCTTTTCCTCAGGGGACCACTTTGTTGTCTTGTTTCGCTAGCAGTCATGTTGATTATCACCGTCTCCAATTCCTGCTGCCTCCGTCAGGCTTCCAGAGTGTGTCGACGCAGAAAGTAAAACAGGACAACCACACTTGTCGGCATCTTGTCAAAAATCTCGGTCATTGGTGTGGCAGCGACCTGCTTTGAGAGCACGAGCGACGGCGCTAAAGTGGTGAGAATCCTCCGTCATCCAAAGTCATTTGTCCCCAAAAGCCAACAGCATCCCCCGCGCAAAGTCTTGATTATTGCACGCACATTGCCCCGCGACGTCGCGACTGATCATCAGTGGACCCTGACAGTCCGCAATCACTGTCTCGACGGTAGTGGTCACGAAAGGAACGGCCGGGGCTCCCGTTAGCCAACGAGCTTTGCTTGACGTTTAAGTTAACTCTCGAGCAGTTAATGCCGTCCGTCCATCACACGCCGGCAGCAGGCAGGCAAGCGAATCATGGACATCATCACCAACAGTACACGGATGTCTGTCTGTCCGTCGGCCATTCCCTCCGCTCCATCCGACAATCCCTGCTCGTCGTCTGTTCTTCTCTACTTGCCTCCGACCGAACCAAGACATGCAATTAATCCACTCATTTCACATCTACTCCAAGTAGAAACCCCAATTTAACCACCCCACCCATTCGCAACTCACGACAAGGCACGGTAATAAAAAGCACTTTACTGATTGGAGACTTTGGTCGTACTCCTAGAGAATATATTCCCATACGTCTAGATGGATTCTTCCTCGAAACTTTTCCCTTCGAAGCTCTCGTAGTCTGTCTGTTGACCTCTTGTTCTACTTGCACTAGGAACACTTTTAGTCCAGAGAATCTTCTAGTAAGAGCACCCGAAACTTCTGGTGGAAGTGTAGTTACTGCCGACTTGCATACACTTAACCACGACTGGTTGTAAACTCAATCGCACCAACCCCAAGTGGTATAGTTACTTTATCACTTGGGTAGGTTCATGCGGAACTAGGTGACAGTCGGTTGTCTTAGTTGGTACGGATCTCTTAGGGCTTTTGGATCCCATCATCCGCTTAGTGTGGTTATCGCCATTACGAATCTTTGACATCACACTACAAAACGAACCAGTATTACAGGAGTGTCTTTCCCTTTCCTCTTGGAGGTGTTGACCAGTTCTGTGTGAAAGCATATCTCGGTGTGACTACGACAGAAGGTTAAGGAATTGAAACTCAAATGGACTCAAATTATATTTTTTGTTCTACAGAAATATCTCTCTCAAAAGTAGAGTCATGTGAAGTAAAGCTAACCACATATACATGATCTACTCTATGACAACTATGTTCACCAAGGACAAGAAGTAATAACATAGCTATTAATTTGATCCCAAAGTCTAGAAATAAATACACAAACAACTATGTTTATCAATAACAAGGAGCGATAGCAATAGTCACTAATCTCATCAGACAAACAAGTGTACGAACATTCACGATATCAAGTTAGATTCACTCATATTTTAGCATATTGTTTGTGCACGTGGTTATAAATTTCAAATGGTGCTTTGTGATCATGTAGAAAACTAAGTCACATGTCGGAATGTTGACTTTACATAGCTCTTGTGATTCATAGAGTACAAAAGAGTACTCGGTGAATTTGTAGCTGGTGAAGAGTAAGAGTCAGTTCTACACTTGGCTAATATTGCTACTCGCGTATATCGGCCAATATCGGCTAATATTTACCATCTAACTTGTGTGCATCCGCGTACTACCACAAAATTGCTAACGTGAAGAATTTTGTCTCCTATTGAAACTGAAATTATTTTGCAGCCCAAGAGAATCTTATGTCTAACAGTCTCCCAACATTTCCCAACACAAATATGTATAAATTATTATTCTATGAGATAATTGGTGTAGATGACTCCTTTTTTAAAAGAAAACAAGTAGTGAGGATTGAGGAGAAGTGATGGACCAATTATTGAATAGAGTGAATTCTAAAAGCTAGAGCTAGCCTAACGAATTTTTATGTATACTTGAGGTGGATACAGGTTTGCTTCTTAGCAAAGATAGCATTTTATTGCCTAGTTACATTAATTTTCTAGCCAAATTGCTCAATCCTTAGGAAGGTTCCTCAACATCTTAAAGTTTCTTATGACTCAAGGAGGTTTCTAAGTACCACACTAGCCTACTTAGTGGTTAAGAATGTTCCTTGCTACCTTCTAAATATTCCGTATGAAAATTCCTAATTATTTTTTAGAGTGTTTGCTAGAATTTTCTAGCAGACCACATGCAAAACTACACTTATTACTATGGTGATCTCCTATATAGTTATAGATGTGATTTATAAAAATTAATATAATATATAAAACTTAGAAAATTGCTTCAATGCACACCTTTTAGCAAAGTAAATAAAAAATAAAAGATTTCAAAACTTTCTCTTATGAGATACCTATATACTTTAAAGCATACCCCTTGCAAAGTCTAGCAAACATGAATCAAATACAGGAAAAGTTGAAGAAATGAAAGATTTATTTCTTTAAGTTGCTTATTAACCTTAATCTATATACGGTAATCATCCTTGGTTAGTCAAAACTAGAGTTAGAGTCTTTATCTAATCAACGTTCTTGGCTACTAAGTAGTCAGAAAAAACTTGTAGATGAAGTTAAACATAGACTTCTAAGGGCAGTCAATAGAAACTTATGAGTAAAGGAATATAGATTTCCAAGTGAAATCAAGAAATACTTGTGAGTGAATCAACAATAGACTTCTAATGAAGTCAAGAGTAACTTGTAATAAAATCTAAGCATAATTGGTCAAGCCTTGCAGTTCATTTAGGGAGTTAGGAACTCTTTGACTAGTGTGTTGGTTAGACTTGTCTAATATGCCACATCATCTTACACAAGGAATGAAAATGGCTTTTTTGTTATTTTTTAAATATGTAAAGAAGGAAGTGTGACCCTTAAAGGTATTTTACCTCTGGAGTTTATTTTAGAGAAGTCTTATGTGCACCAAAGTCACAGTAGTATTAGATTAGAGTTTGTTTTCCATGAGAGTGGATCACACTTCTTGAAAGAGTGAGAAAATGATATATATATATATATATATATATATATATAGTGCTGAAGAAAATATATAGACTTGTTATAGAGGCTTGCAATAGTCATTGAGCTTCAAGTAGAGAACTGGAAGAGGTATATTATAGAGTAAGTGTTAGATGAATTACAACTCTTGATTTTGAGTTGAAACTTCAATAGAAGATAGAATGGATGAACAAAGGGTGTTTTCTATTCCTTAAATTCTATCTCAAACACTTTGCAGATTTTAATTCAATGTGTGGATATGCATATCTTTAGATAACATTTATTGCTTGACAGTTTGACATCTTCATGACTTGAGTTATTGAGTTCCCAACTTTGTGATGTTTTGGAGGTTATTTATGTTGATCAATTGAATTATCAATTGTATCCTTTATACTTTATCATGAGAATTAATCAAAATACAGAGAAATTTATAAATTTCAAAACTCAGTTGAAATTTATTATCATTTTATGTTCAAAGTAGTAAACAAGGATTGGATTTTTCAAAGGTTTAGTAAGATAAGTATCGTGAGATTTTTCATTTGCATCTATCTTTGGTAGTGCTTGTAATTGTACAAAGAGGTGCATCTTTTAGTTCCAGTGTTCTACTAATTCAAACCAAAAGAGGAGAAAATATACAATTCTACCATATGACATTTGTTCCAATAAATGTAGGAAATGAAAACAACTTTAGAAGAGAGTAGAGCTAACACCAAGCAATCAACCCAAGATTAACATGTATATTGAATGGAAGGAGCGATTCTTTTATCATTTGTTGAAAAATCAAGATATGAATCATAGGATACATATATAAGCTCAAGTAGTAGAATGTACACCATGATAAATTTCACAAAAGATGACCAAGGATTACAAATATCCAACACACTACGAGAGTAAACAACAAAAAGCACTAAAGGGATGGATGCATCTTATGGAGATATTTCTATCTTATTTGGTACTTTTGATTACAATATGGGTATATTTATTGATCATTCTTGCTTGACAATGCTCTAGTGTGGCTTTAAGGTTATGAAATATTGTTGGCTTCTCAAAGTAATGATTTCTTATGGAGTCTAGTGAAATAAAATTTGATTAATGATTTGAAAGTTATAGATTAACTTAAGATGGCATAGATTAACTTGAAGCTATGGGACCTATTTCAAAAAGGAAAATCCATAAATATTTTAGACAAATTTTTAATATTTAAATCTAGATGGTAGAAATGATTGAAGTACAATTTATTTTTTTAAGAAGGGTTTCAAGAAGAAAATCCAAGGAAAGGTACTCGTAAGGGAACAAACAACTCTCAATGAGTATATTGCTTTAGCCCAAATAATATTTGATTCTTTGTCTATTGGAGGAAAATCTTCAAATTGCACTACATCTATAGAAATGGAAAATGTACAATGCATATGATAGAGCCAATCTTCAACTGGATTGGAAAAATAAAGTGGTAAAACACAATTTTATAACACTCTAGAGAGAGATCAATTGAGGTTTCATAGTAAAAACTTATACTTATTTGTGAAAATTGATTGGAAAAATTGCAATCCATGATAGATATGTATGTTTCTTGAGGTTTAAGAGGGAAAAAATTAAATCTTAAAGAGTTAAAAGAGTTGATATAGGAATACAATGATACATTCTTGTATGATCTTCTAATTGATCTAGTATTTATAGTGGAAGATGGATCACAAGATTGAGAGCCTAATAAAGAATATTTCACCTTGCAAAGCTCCATACTATAAATTAGTATCCTTAGATGATCTATTCTTGATCTATTGCCATGCAAAGGGTGGATCACAAGATTGAGGTCTTTGTAAGAACTACATTACACTAATAGAGCTCCATATTATTGGTTATTATTCCTAGATGATCTACCAACATGGAAAAGAGTGGATCACATGGTTTAGGTCCTTGTAAGGAGTATACCACCTTGTAAAGCTCCATATATAGGCTAGCACTCAAGGAGCTAAAGGAATGCAAAGCCTAAATGGAAGAATTGTTGGAAAAAGGTTTTATCAAATCAAGTATATCTCCACATGGAGCTCTAATATTGTTTGTGAAATAGAAGGATGGAAGTATTAGGATGTGTTTTGAATACTATGAATTAATAAAAAATCAAGAGCAAGAATCCTTTACCTAAGATGGATGACTTGTTTGTAAATTTAAAATGTGCTAAATACCTCACCAAGTTGGATTCATAAAGTGGATGTATTGAAATTTGAATTATAGATAAGAATATTTCTATACAATGTACTCTTATTTTGAATACATAGTTATACCTTCGCAGATCATAGATGGTACATTCAATAAGTCTTTTAGATTATACAATACAAGAAAAAGGTTCAAAATATGAGTTTTATAGCATTAAGATTGACTACTTAGAGCGTAAAGTAAATTTAAAAGCTACTCAAGTCTTGAATAAAAACTAGAAATGATCCAAAATTAGATTGTGCTAAAGTTCAAATTAAGCTGTTGATTTCTTTAGGATTCACAAGATTCTAACATAGATATGTCATATCTTTGTTAGGATTTCATAAGTCCTAAAAAATTAAAAATAGAGTTAGCTCAAGAGTGTGGATTCCAAAGCTTTGAAGGATGCATAATTGGATGCACCTATCCCCAAGTAGTATGACCCATTGAAGCCAATCAATCTTACTATGGATGCATATGGATCAATAATTAGTTGATTCATTAACAAGAGTAGGGAGATAAATAACACACTACTACTTTCTTCTCTCATAAGTTACAATTAGCAAAGAAAAATTACAACATAAAAAAGAGTGGAAGCGGGTCATTTATACTTGATATCAAGCATTAGTAGCACTACTTAGGAGACAAGGAGTTTGTGGTTGAAATGGATCATAGAATTTGATGTATTTGAGGAAAAAAGAGTTATTTAGACATAAATTCAATTTAATATGTTGTATATAGGGAGTGTAAAGCAACTTGTCAAACCTTGACCCACATAAATAAGATTGATAAACATCAAAAAAGTAAAGATTTATCCTTGATGTTGAAAGACATTAGCACAAGCAAAAAAACAGGATGAAGCAATTAATAAGACATTTTAGTTCAACAAACCACCAAATTCATGGCTTGATTTCCAATGAAAGAAGAATTTAGATGTTAGAAGATCCAAAATTCTATATCTTGGCTTTGAGTAAATATCATGATATAGCTTTTCTGATCCTATTGGGGCAAAGAACACACTATAATTACTTTAATAGATCTACTTCAAGAAGGTATAATCATGTATATGAACAATTCTTTGATGTATTAATGAAATAAAGTTTGAAATCAAGAGCCTATATGTAAAAGAACAAGGAGGAAAATAGGAGAATGGAAGACCAAAGTGAAAGATCATAGTGGAACTCTTAAAATGAGGTAAACAGGAATGCCTAGAATGAGCTTGGGCTTTGGTATTCATAAGGAACATATAAGGTTTTTAGGAAGCTTTGTAAAAGCTATTTTTTAGAGTGCAAGCTAAGCTAATTAAGAAGCTTCTTCTAGAAGTTGCTTACTTGGCATGTAAGCTAAACTAGTTGGGAAGCTTACTTCTAGAAGTTGTCTATTTGACATACATGGTACCCAATACTTGGAAGGTATAAAGAAGCTTCCTAGATGCTTCTAGAATATTCTTATAATTTTTAGCTACTTTGGTCTATTTGCTACTTTGTTAGTCTTGACTAACTTATTTATAAATTCCATAATGTTACATATTCCCCCACTGCTAGTTGTTGATGTCGTTGTCACCATGGAAGCTTCAAACTCTTGGATGGCTATTTGTGCATTGTTGATATGAGAAAGAGGCTCCTATGTGGTATCATGAAGAGGATACCCTTTCCAAAGGACTTTGTAATCAATGTATTATTAGCAATCACTTTGAATTTTATATGATGTGCAAGGATATAATCAACTTCATACTCCTCATGATCATTGACATGAATAAGAGTAGGAGGTGGTTGGACACAACTAGAGAAAGAAGGTGCACTAGAAACAAAGGGTTTCATTTTTTTAATATGAAAGATAGGGTCGATTTGCGTATGACTAGGCAAGGCAAGTCAATAAGTAACAATAGAAATGATTTGGGTGACATCAAATGGACCTATTCAATTAGGAGAAAATTTACAAACTTGGGTACCAAGTGGGAGGGGTAAGTTATTAGAATAATACATGAACTTATCACATAGTTAAAAGGTGAGATCATGATGATACTAATCTGCATATTGCTTTTGATGATTTTGAGCAACAATGAACTTAGATTTGGCTTGTAATAAGGAGTTAGATGTTGTGGAAAAGAAGGTGGAAGTATGAGAAATCTGAGATGATGGGGGAGCAAGAAGAGAATCTGGAACAAGTGGATCTTGGCCAAAATTAAGGAAGAATAGATAGAATCTAATGCTTGCTTGCTTGGAGATATTGTAGGTTAACTCAACAAATGCAAGGCATTCATCCCAATTGGTACAGTGAATGTTGATAAAAAATATAAAGTATATCCCCTAAGGTATGATTTTCTCATTTGGTTTACCTATCAATTTAAGGACAAAGCAAGTTTGGTGCCAAGTAGCTTGAAGAGTGTTTGCCAAAATTTGTCGGTGAAAGGATCATGGTTAGAGATGAATACTCGAGGTATCTCATGATGCTTGAAGATATTATCAATGTAGATATAGAACAATGTTGGAGCATCCACTATATCAAAGGTTGGTGCCAAATACAATTTTCTTACTAAACTTATCAATAAACATCACAATTGTTGTATGATCTTGTTTTGTCTTTGCAAGAATGTAATGAAATCTAAACTCACATGTTCCTATCTGTAATACCAAGAGCTAGCCATATGATCTAGATGTGAAATTCTGTTTGGTAACATCTAGAATGATGTTATACATGATGGTCAAAATAGATCAGATAGAAGTATCACCAAAAGAGTACTTCTACTAATAGGGTAGAAACCAGAATAGTTTTGAAAACCTTAGAACCAATAGATAGACATATGATTTAAAGATGAAAATTGGTTTGGTAACATTTGGAAGGATGTTACACATGATGGACATAGATCAGAAAGAGGTATCACCAAAAGGGGACTTTTACTAATAGAGTAGGAACCAAAATATGCCTAAAGTCTTTGAAGGCAATTTCAGAGGTCTAAACGGATGAATTAGGCCTTGAAAATGTGTGGATCACCCCCTCCCAAAAAAAGGAAAAGCTAGCCTTCCCTTATTCCTGGTTTGTCTTGTCAAGAGCTTTCCAACGGTACCTCACCCACATGATTTTGAGCTTCTTACAAGAAGATTCTCTAAAAGATTCCCTCTAGTCAAAGCTTGTTTGACTAACCAGATAGGACCAGAACCAACATGTCACCCATCTAAGTAAGTAATCCAAGGTGGAGCTTGCTGACATGTCACCTATCTGTGTGTCTAATCCTATGGTGGAGCTTCCTTGGAGGAGATCCTCTTTGTCTATATAATAAAGAGAAGGTGCTCCTTTGGGGCATCAGAGTTTGAGTGTGAAAGTGTGTGTTTCTCATGGTGTGTTTCTCTTGAGGTATCCTATCCTTGGATTATTACACTATCAAGCAAATGGGATAAGAAGTGGTTGGAGTAATCCACCTAGTTTTTTGTTGCTAGCTTTCTTGCATTAACAACTCTCAAAAGATCAAACAAAGTCTCAAACTTCACATGCCATATTTGGCCACCACCATTGTCATTGTAGAGTACTCAAGGTATTTTTTACCTCCATGTATCCCGCAATTGGTAAGTCATGTGCCTCTTGAAGTCACGCCAAGCATAGATCACCTAAAGCTAGAATATCCTCCAAGGTGCAATTTACACATTTGGTTCTTCCATCTGTTTGAGGATGATAGGTTGTGGAAAAATCAAGCTTAGTGCCAAGTATCTGAAAGAGTGTTTGCCAAAATTTTCCAATGAATTGAGGATTGTAGTGAGAGATGAATACAAAATGCACCCAATGATGCTTGAAAATATTGTTGAAGTATATTAATGCCAATGTTAGAGCATCCATGGTATCAAAGGTTGGTGCCAAATGGATTTGTTTATTAAGCTTATCCACAAACACCATATTTTTGTGTGACCTTACTTTGTCTTGGGCAAGGATGTGATGAGATCTAAGCTCAAGTGTTCCCATTGAGTTGATGAGATAGGAAGTGGTTGAAGGAATCCACTTGGTTTATGGTTGCTGGCCTTGTTACATTGGAAGCTCTTACAAGATTGGACAAACTCTCAAACATCTTGTGCAATGTTGGGCCACCACCATTGGCATTGGAGAGTGTCTAAGATCTTATCCGCACCCATATGACCAGTGATTGGTAAGTCATTTTCTTGAAGGTGCACAAATTGGAGATTGCCCTTGGCTAAACATAGATTCAGTTCTCAAAAAATAGAAGGCTCTCCTTGAAGGAGAAAATTTTGTACTCCTTGTTGCATGCTACAAGATGACCCTATACCATCTGAAAGAAGGGATTTTGTTGTAAAGCTGTCCTAAACTCAATTTGGACTTTTAAGTTGATTAACACATTAACCTATTGTAATTGCTACTATGATGAAAGGAAGAGATTTCAAATCAGGTCATCATAATAGTGCATCAAGGATGACATGGAACCAATTGGGTTTGTACTCAAGTTTGATGTCAAACAATTGTAGTTGTTCTTCCTATCAATGATATCAACTCTTCATGTGTTCCAATGCAATGTTTGCAACAAGAGTTTGTGATCAATTTGCATGATCATTTGTTTTCCCAAGAGATAATGCCTCCATACCTTGGTGGCATATACCATTGCTAGTTGTTCTTGATCATGAGCAGAGTAATTATTTTTTGTGGTATTTAATTGGCAAGACACAAAGGCAATGTGAAGTAACCCATCTAGGAATTCCTATTGTAAAACAACTCCAATTGTTAAGTTAGAAGCACTAAAATCAACCACACAAGGTAGTTGAAGGTCATGTGATTGGAAAATGGTTCTTGAAGACACCATATGTTTCAACTTTTAGAATGCTTCTTTGTTCTTGGTGGTCCATTGAAAGCTTGAGTTCTTCCCAAAGAGGTTGGTTATGGTGCATTGACATGAGCATAATAGTGGATGAACCATCGATAAAAACTTGCCAATCTATTAAATGCATATACTTCTATAGTATCCTTTGGATTAAGTCAATCAATAATGGCCTTGATTTGCTCCTCTTCCATCTTGATCCCCTCCGATGATATCTTGTGTAAGAAGGTAACTTCCTTTTTCCAAAAGGCACACTTTGACTTCTTATAGTAAAATTTCAACTAACATAGTTGTCTTAGGACTTTTTACACATGATTTGCGTGTTTTGCCTTTGTCTTGCTTTATTAAAATGTCATCCCAGACACCACATACTGATCCGATAGTCCATCTAACACCCAATGTATCTGATCCATGAAGACTTTTGGAGCATTAGTGAGCTCAAAAGGTAGGACTCTCCACTCAAAATGCCCATACCTTGTATGAAAGGCAATCTTTTGCACATCTTCTTTATCAATAGGAATTTGCCAATAGTTACTTTGGAAATCCAACTTGGAGAAGTATTTTGCTCCACTCAATTGATCAAGCAAGTCATCAATTCAAGGCAAGGGATGTGCATTCTTCATTGTTTATTTATTGAAGCCATGATAATCAATACAAAAATGAAGTCCTCCATCCTTCTTTGGAAGAAATAGTACTAGTGATTCCCAAGGAGATGTACTATGTTGTATGAAATCCTTCTCCAACAACTCTGTCAAAGTAATTCAAAGCTTATCTAAAGCCTTTGGTGAGAGCCTATAGATTGGTCTACTCATTCGAGTACTTCCTGGCAATAACTCAACCTTGAAAAGTATACCACAATCAAAGGGTAATCCCTTTGGCAGATCATCAGAAAACACATTTAAAACTCATTGACTATTTGATTAACCATTGCTTGATGAAGCTTTTGGTACTCCTCAAAACCTCCATGCGTAATAAACTTGATCTACACCACAAAAATAGACTTATCTTGTTCCAAAGCTTACTCTATGATTACTTTATTGATAAAATTTCCATCTTGGGACTTACCTTCCTTCAAAGCTTTCTCTATTGCTACCTTCTTGACAAACTTTCCATCTTGGGGTTTTTCATTCTTAGGTGTCTTACTCAAAGGTGCTAAACAACCTAATCTAAAATTTCTACCTTGGTGTTGTACTTGAATTTATTGTTAGTTCCAATCAAATTGAAAGTTATGACATTCAAGCCAAGGTAGACCTAAAGTGACATCATAATATAGAGGTGCTACTATAAACCTCATACATCCCAAATACTCCTTCTCAATCTTGAATGTAACAAGATATGAGGTAAAAAATGCAAAACCTTTCTACTATCCACTATCATCAATCTGTTTCCAATTACTAGCTTGATAGGAACACTTAATTCCTTTGCTAATTGCATGGACATGCAGTTCTTTGAATTTCCAAAATCCTACAACCACAATTAGATATCATACCTTGCAAGTGAAGTAAACTTGCATAGGCCAAGCCTTCAATCTCATTGGAACTAATCAAATTTTCAATAGGCAGCTCAAAATCTCCTATTGGGATTCCTCATTTCTTGGATCATTTTGCTACACAAACCCCATCTGGGTAATTTATTTAAGTTGCTTGTAAAAGACCAAGACCAAGGAGAGAAATAGAAGCATGTAAGCTTACATTGGGACACTTGAATGAGAGAAACTTTGAATGCTTAGAATGAGCTTTGGCTTTAATATTTATAAGGAGTATACAAGGCCTTGAGAAGCTTCTAAAAAAGCTTCCTTAAGCCGCTTTCTTGGAATGTAAGCCAAGTTAACCTAGGAGCTTCTCAAGAAGTTTCCTTCTAGAAGTTGTTTACTTGATGTGCAAGCTAAGCTAGTTGGAAGCTTCTAGAAGATTCCTTTTAGAAGTTACCTACTTGGGGTGTAAGCTAAGCTAGTCAGGAAGCTTCCCAAAAAGTTTTATAGATGCTTTTGGAATATTCTAGGCTAATTTGTCCTATTTGCTACTTTGTTAGCCCTAACTAACTTCAAGGCTAACTTTCATATGGTTGTATCGCCCATTCTTGAATGGACATTCAACAATGCAATGTCCAATTTGGCAACCATTAAAGCAACTACTAGATTTGTTGCAATCTTTTTCTATCTATAGTGCCAAGTGGTCTCCATTGGATGGTATCAATCTGCATTGGTGCCAACTTTTTACCCTTGTGTAGTGTTTCGGTAGGTTTTGTGGAAATTGAGGTTGAGAGCAAGTTGTTGCAACCAAAGAATCAAAGTGCTCAACCAACTGCATGGCTTTCTTCAAGTGTTTTGGCTCTTGCATAGTCATCTCTAATTTGGTTTGTGACTTCAAGCCTCTCATAAATTGATCCAGAGCTTCACTATCTAATATTTTGGAATTTGTATGATGGTGTTTTGGAATTGTGTGATGTAGCTTTTTACATAGCCAATTTGCTTCAAATTACCAACCTATCTTGTATAGCTTGTGTGACATTTATAGCTTGGGTGACCAATTGTTGCACTCTTGAATTTTGCCTATGTCAAAATTGGTGTAACAAATTGCCACTCACTTCATTCCACTTCAAACCATTGCTATAGCTTTGCTACTCTATCCAATTGGCTAGAAGCCAATATAATCTATTTTTGTTCATCTTGAAGATTTATAGCTTTGGAAAAACATTTGCAATAAAATACAAAATTCTCTATTGCACATGAGAGATTCTTGCCTTCAAATGTCTTGGGCTTTGGAAATTGGATTTGCTCTTCTCCTTCTCAAAATAGTGCTCTCTTTACATGCTCTTCTTGTTGTGATCTCATTCTTCTAACAATTGAGTAAGGTGCTCAATATGTTGTTGCATGGCAATGATAACCTTGGGCATTGCTACCATGACTACTACTCTATCAAACTACCTATAGTTGATCTTAGTTAACAAGTAGATGCAACACGTCCATCATTCTCTACAAGTTACAATCAAAAGTACCAAGTGTTCATTGGACAAGGTAATTGCATTAAAAAAAACATTCCAAAGCATGAGATGATGAATTGAGTGAAATGATGCTTAGTAGCACATGGATACAAAAATCCCAATAGTTTGGCAGAATTCAATTTTTTATTTCATAAACTCCATCCATCCCATTCTTGCTCTGATATCAATGTAAAAGATCAAGACCAAGGAGAGAAATATGAGAACAGAAGATCAAAGTGGAAGATCACATCTTGAATGAAGGAAACTCCCTATCCTAGCATGAACTTGGTCTTTGGTTTTTATTGGGAGCATACAAGGTTCTTGAGAAGCTTCCCAAGAAGCTTCCTAAAGCCATCTTCTTAGAGTGCAGCCAAGTTAATCAAACAATTTCTCAAAAAGCTTCCTTCTAGAAGTTGTTTACTTGGCGTGCAAGCTAAGCTAGTTGGAAGCTTCCTTAGAAGCTTCCTTCTAGAAGCTACCTACTTTGGGTGCAAGCTAAGCTAGTTGCAAAACTTCCTCCTAGAAATCACCACTTGGCATGTATGTTACCCAATACTTGAAAGGTACCAAGTAGCTTCCTAGATGCTTTTAGAATATTTTAGGTTAATTTGTCTTATTTGCTACTTTGTTAGCCTTGATTAACTCATCAATAAAATCCATATTGTTAAATCTACTTTCTTGACCATAATATCCCAATCCTTATAAAAAGTCAAATTTCATCTCCTTGTTGCTCAAAATTATTAAAAATAATATGCATATCAACATCATCGTGATCTCACTTTTAAACTTGGTGATAAGGTAAAATTTTCTTCTAGTAATCTACATCTCCTACTTGATACCCAAGTCTATAAACTTACTCCTTATTGAATAGGTCCATTTGATGTCACCCAAATCATTTCTCTTGTTGCTTATTGACTTGCCTTGCCTTGTCATAAGCAAATCCAACCTATCTTTCATGTTTCCAAGTTCAAACCATTTGTTTTTAATCCATCTTTCTTTTCCTCTTGTATCCAACACCCTCCTCCTTCCATCCCTATCAACAATCATAAAGAGTATGAAGTGATTGTATCCTTACATTACCACATTCAATATGGCCACCAACAATATATTGAGTATAAAGTACTTTGGAAAGGGTATTGTCTTCACGATGCCACTTGGGAATCTCTTTCTCTTGAATGCATAAACGGCCATCTAGGAGTTTAAAGCTTCCATGGTAACAAAGATGTAATCAACTAGCAGTGGGAGAATATGTAACAATATGGAGTTTACAAACAAGTTAGTTGAGACTAACAAAGTAGAGAATATACTTAATTAGCTAAGAATTATAAAATATTCTAGAAGTATCTAAGAAGTTACTTGGTACCTTCCAAATATTGTGTAGTATGTATACCAAGTGGTCACTTCTAGGAAGAAGCTTCTCGGAAATTTTCTCCACTTACTTAGCTTGCATACCAAATAGGCAATGGGCTAAATTGCATGTTAAGCTAATTAAGAAGCTTCCCAATTAGCTTAACATGCAATCTAAGAATACGGTTTTTGGGAAACTTCTTAACAACCATGTATTTTCTCTTTAAATAACAAAGCCAAAGCTCATGCTAAGCATTTGGAGTTTCCCTCATTCAAGAGTCCCAATGTGATTTTCCATTCTCCTATTTCTTTCTTTGGTCTTTTACATAACCAATCTATTTCAATCTTGCCAATTCTATCTTGTGTAGCTTGTGCAACATTTATAGCTTAGAATCTCCCAAAAATCATGCTCTTGAAATTCTTCCCATGTTGAGATTGGTGAAAAAACTACCATTTAGCTTGCTCTACTCAAAATCACCACCATAATTCTACCACTCTATTGGCTTGAAGCCAAGAGAATCTATCTCCAGTCATTGAAGATTTGTAGTTTGAAAATAAAATTCACAATTAAATACAAAATTCTCCATTGCACTCCAGAGATTCTTGCCTTAAAATACCTTGGGCTTTGAAAATTGGATATGCTCTTTTCCTTCTCAAAATGGTGCTCTCTCTACATGCTCGTCATTAATGGTCTTTTTCTTCCAACAATCAAGTACAATATTGTTGTTGCATGACAATGATAACTTAAGGCATTGCTACCATGGCTACTACTCTATCAAAATACCTATAATTATTTAACTTAACACATAGATGTAGCATGTCTACACTCTTTGTAAATTACAATCAAAAGTATCAATGGTTCATCAAACAAGGTGATTGTATTCAGAAAACTTTGCCCAAAATATAAGATGATAAATTGCATAAAATTATATTTGGGTAGTACATGAACATGTAATCCCAATTAGTTGGAGGAAATATATTTGGTGGTCTGTAAATTCCATCCATTCCATGCTTCCTTTTATACCAATATAAAAGACCAAAGAGAGAAATCAAAAGATGGAAGACCAAAGTGAAAGATCACATTGGTTCTCTTGAATGAGATATACTCCAAATGCGTAGCATGAGCTTGGGCTTTGGTATTTATAGTAAATATACAAGGTTCTTAAGAAGTTTCTCAAGAATTTTCCAAAAATTTGCCTTATTAAAGTGCAAGCTAAGCTAACCAAGAAGCTTCTCAAGAAGATTCCTCCTAGAAGCTATCTACTTGGCATGCAAGCTAAACTATCCAAGAAGCCTACTTGGCATACATGTTACCTCATACTTGGAAGATACCACAAAGCTTCGTAGATGCATATAGAACATTCTTATAATGCTTTGCTAATTTGGCCTATTTGTTACTTTGTTAGTCTTGACTAATTCATCTATAAACTCTATATTGTTACACTACAGGTCATTATAACTTCTTCCTATCTTTGAGCAAAAAATAGAAATAAGTGACTAGGACTAGTTTGTGACCTAACTCACACATTTACTAGCTTTGATTCTATGTTATCTTTTGTGGATTAACTTGGTAAGATTATTCATCTTAGACCTATAATTAAGAATATTAAGTCTCCAAAGTTAGCTCCCATATGTATAGATTCTTTCTAGAGTACTCATCACAAATTAGAGGAATTCCAATTTTTAGATTATGTTGTTATTGAATAGGTACAAAGTGACATTTGTACACTATGATACCCTAAATTTAAAAAGTACAATGTGACACAAATTGCTATGTTATTACCTCAGCTGTGGATTGTCAAGAAAACAATGCAATTGATATTTTGTTCTAGTGGCAACCTGATGTGTTTGAGGATGAAGAAAGCCATGCAATGATGTTACCAACTATCCTTGCAATTGTCCGGATTCAATTTTCACACATACATGAATGATTTATTTGGAGGTGCATCTTACAAAGAGGAGGGTGCATCTTATAGTTACAAGGGCATATTTCCAATTATACAAACTTCTAGGGGTATATTTCCAAATAGTGAAACTACAAGTGCATTTATCAAATTTTCCCAAGAATAAAAGACATGTGATGCTACCTCTTTTCATACATTAACTATATAAATGCGTCAACCAAGATCACACATATTGCTTGATATACATCTCACTATACCATCTCCCTTTACCATAGTGTATGAAGGTTGCAAACACTACCACAAAGGTTATAGTGGGCTCATATCCATCAAAGTATTCAACATACAAGTAAGAAGTTGCTAAACATACAAAATTAGTAATACTAATAGTGATGCACATAAGTGTGATATGGAGTTCAAGGTGTTAATCAAGTGCAATTATCCGTCCATAATTTAAGTTTCATATGGACAATTAGTCCTTGTTACATTCCTACATTCACCATCATAGCACAAGTTGACTGAACATCTTATTGCTTGAGTTATCACTCTTACATGAAATAGTATCTTGTAGTTCATTTGAGGAAGTATAATCCAATTTATTGATTTACAAATCTTTATCAACCATCAACATTGCCTCAATTGAAGTGCAACCATGAGGAGTTGATAGAAAGTCATCACCATCAAAAGATTGTGTATTTGATCTTATAGAAAGGATATCTAATATAGTGATAAAGACAAATTTTAAACTCATTTACCTAATCTAGCATCACTAGTTATAGAGTTTGATAGAGTTACACAATATCCTTGAATGAGTAGATTTATAATCATCTTTGATTCATCAAATTTATAGTTAAAGCTCTCATCTAGTCAAGGATATTGGCTAGTAAAGTACCAGGTAAATTTATGAGTGAAGCTAATCATAGAATTTTAGGAGAAAACAAGAGTAAATTGTGAGTGAAGTTAGTATAGATATTTAAGTATGAAGCAAATAATAACTAGTAACTGAAGTAAGCATAGACCTTTAGTTGATATCAAGAGTCACATATGAGTGTAGTAAAGATATTTGTGAGTGAAGTAAGCATAGATTGTTGAATAAAGTTAAGAGTAACTATGAGTGAAGCTTTGCACACTTGTTTAAGACTTGTAGATGAAATTTTTGACAAGTATGTTATTTAGGCTTGTCTAATATGACACAACTTCAATTTTCATAAGATATGATTATTGGCTTTTTGTTAGTATTTCAAAATAAAAAGTACAAAGAGTGATTATTAGAGCTATCTTACTTTTAATAGTTCATTTTGGAAATGTCTTTGTGTATGCACAAGTTCCACTTATTGAGAACTAGTATAAAAATGGTTAATAAATGGCAACAAAAATGGCACATGGTTACAAAATGCTTCAAGGACTCAAGTTTTAATCCATACTTATTACTTAAATCTGTGTGTAAAAGTGTAGATGCTCATAAGGACTCAATTTTTAGTCCATGCTTATTACTTAAATCTATGTGTAAAAATATAGATGCTCAAAAGTTATTTAAAGAGAATATTGCCTACACTATCAACTTAAAATTTACTTAAATAGTATGATAAGGAGATATGTAATAAATTTGGTTGAGTTGATCAAGTTAAAGAAGTCAAGCTTAAAGTTTAAGGATACCCAAACTATTTTATTCAACTTTGTATAAAAAAGATACAAAAGGCACTATATTTAAATATTTACATGGTAATTGTAATTTTTCTTTAGGATAAATTTGGAATATTCAATCATTGGTAAGGATATTTTAATTAGTGTATCTTGCATACTATATGTTACAGTGATGAATGTTCTTGTGGATAAATTTAAAATATCAAATTGTTAAAAAATATAATTAATAATATTTTTTGGATTAATCCAAGTTATAAAATTTTTTAATTAAAATATTTAGAATATATCTAACTTTATAATATTAGGCAATGAATAATAATGCATCTGCAAATAAGTTCATATTCTATTTCAGTTTATAGTGTACAAGTTTACAATGGGTTTGGTTAACTATCTTGGATAATTGGAGATATTGTATTTGCAAGGTACAAAGTTTGGGAAGCTTTGTCACGTGTTCAAAGTTTGTGCATGCACATCGAAGCAGTGGGTCCAGAATTTGGAGCACTCTTTTATATCTAATAGCTCACTTGTAATATGATAAACAATTGAGGATGAAGAGGGAATCTATATCAAAATCTTTTCAAAAAGTGAAATGTTTAAGATAAGTAGGTTATTTAAATTCAATTTGTGGGAGAATGTCAGATGGAATTATATATCACAACTACAATATACAGCAGAAAATAGATAATATTTCCCTCAAATTGTACAAGTAATATAAGTTGAAATCTGGCTGAATTAAAAATAGGCCTAACTTTTGGGCGGACTAGAAATTCAACCAAAAGATCTTAAATATGTTAGAGTAGGATGTGGAGCTTAAGTTATGGTTCTAGCATATGTAAATAGATTTATATGCAAGCTGAAAAATTTGATCCAAAATTGGAATTTAATATCAATCATAAAAAATTATCTCCTTGCTTCAACTTTTTCTTCTATGAATAATTTTCTTCCATGGGAGGAGTTTGGGAGGAGGACTTTAGGAGAATGTGGAGACGGGAGAGGAGAGGGAGAGAATGTGGAGAGGGGAGAGGAGAGGGAGAGATGTGAGAAGAAAGAACTATGTTTTTGGGGGGCTCTCTAGCATATAGCACTCAAATTCATAGTAGATTCTCTTTGTTTTTCAATTTTGGTTCCATTGCTACCTAGATTGAATACTATGGAGAATTGAGTAAAAAGTTGAGGATTTTTAGGTTTTTAAAGTTTGGAGTGATCATTACACATTGAGAGTGATGGGTTGGGAATTTTTATTTCTTATCTCTTGGTATTCATGTTTAAGTTCCATGGGAATTTAGTTTGAAAATCTTGGAGTTTGTAATTGAAAGTTATGAGAGTTCATAGTTTTTTGGCTTTGGAGAGATTGTATTTTCTCATGTGAGTTGGGATGTAAGGGGTTGTGGTTTTGCATGTATGGAGAGATATGGAGAGGAGCATATGTGTTACTATAATTATTCCCATGCTAGCCATGGGTACACCTCCCCATGTGGGACCACCTAGAGCGGCTCGTGATACATCATGCACGGTGTGTCACCGATGCTTTACCTCTCAAGGGGTAAAGACCCATGTGGGAAGGATGCACAAGGAATATGATTGGATCACTTGGGATGCGCACGTGAGGTGAGTGACCACATCAATAGCAATGACACTTGGGATTACACAAGCTTCTTCTATCCCTTTGTTGACCGTTTTAAGGATACCGATCGAGTTGTGGGAGTGGTTAGCTTCTAAGGTGGGTTGCATTTTGGGGTTATTTGAGACTAGTTTTCCATATCCATGTCTATTCTGTAGGCTATCCCGCACACTCCATGATGAGGCTAGACATTTTTTTTGCATACCACTTTATCATTTGGCACATGATCTCTTGGACAAGTTAGCATGGTTCTTATTCCTCTTACTCCCTTGATGGTGTCTTCATTATGCTAGAGAGGGACGCGTGGGGCATAAAGAGGTGGTTGTTAGATTTTGTCAATTTCCAACAAGGGATTGGGTGGCCGTTCAAGAGGAGTCTGTTAGGGCTACACGTTTAAGATACATGCTTCACCATAGGATACCATAGAGTCCACTCAATTACGATGGTGTAGGACATTCAATCAGGCGGGAGAGTCTCGTAGAGCATCATGAATGGTACACCCTCTGTCTATGGCAAATCTTACTAATGAAACTATCTTGTCCCTATGCTTACTACATCCTATAGTAGAAGAGGGACTACCACTAGAGGTTTTAGATTATCAGCTTGAGTAGCCTTTATGTCTTGATAGGTCAACTTTTGCACAAGCATTGTGCATTGCCTCTCACCTTTCCTCAAGAGGCTTGTCAAGGATGGTTTATGAGCACCTTAGAGATTGCTTTCAGGCATATGATCCTTCTAGTGGGTTTACCAAGTTTTTTTAGGTGGCGGCAAAAATAGTGAGAGGAGACATCCCTATGTCTATTAGTTGGGTGTTAGGTGCTAGTTGACTTCTTGCAATGGAAAAGAACATAGAGTGCATTAGACCAATTGCTATTGGAGAGATCTTTTTGCATTTTGTCAGTTGTACCATTTTCCTTTAGCATTGTTCTCACTTTCGACAACACCTCAGTCCATATTAGTTTGGAGAAGCTACATCTATGTTATAATTTGGGGACAAGAGAACTCTACAAGAGAGAAAACACAAGTTTCACACTAAATACTCCGATGCCTCCAAAAGAGCACTTGCTCTTTATTATATAGCAAAGAGGACCCCCTCCAAAGAAGCTCTACCCTTGGCTTAGATACATAGATTGGTGACATGTCAGCAAGCTCCATCCTTAAATTATTTTCTTGGATGGGTTACATGTCAGTCCTTGTCCTATCTAGTTGGTCAAACAAGTTTGACCAAAGGGAATCTTTAGGGAATTTTCTTATAGGAAGCTCAGAATCACATGAGTGAGGTACTGTTGGAAAGCTCTCAATGAGAAAAGTCATGGGAAAGAGAAGGTAAGCATTCCTTTCCCAAGGCAGAAAAATTCTTTTTATTTTTGAGGCCTAATTCATCCATTTGGGCCTTCAAAATTGGCTCTAAAGTTTTTAGGCTATTTTTGACTTCTACCTTATTAGTAGAAGTAATCTTTAGGTGATACCTCTATTTGATCCAATAAGCCCATCATACAAAAAATCCTTCTAGATATTACCAAGTCAATTTTCACCTTTAGATAATATGTCTAGCTATTGGTATTACAACTTGGAGATGTGAAGCTATATCTCTAAGCATTAGGGTACTCTTAGGTATCCATTTGGAGTAGATCGTCCTACAAGTAGATGTTGAGAACACTTTTAATAGTATCTCATGGGCATCCATCTTTAGAGAGCTTAGAGAGGCTGGTAGATCCTTGGTGCATCTTATTCCTTTTGTGCGGTCTTTTTATGGCTCTGCTGCTTTCCTTTACTACCAACACGGTTGTTCACAAGAAGGAATCACCATCTTGGAGTAAGTTGTTGGTACATGTCATGGAGATCCTTTAGGGGGACCCTTATTTGCCATGGGTCACTTTAGAGCTCTCTCATCTACTACTTTGGCCATGCCAAGTTGTTGTAATACTCCGAGGATATGAAACCTAAAGAGAAACATGGAATAAGCAACACACAATTTCACATTCAAACCTCCGTGCCCCAAAGGAGCACCTTGACTGTATTATACAGCAAAGGGGACTGCCCCAAAGGAAGCTCCACCCTTGGATCAAATACATGGATAGGTGACATGTCAATGATTGCTACCTTTAGATTAGTTGCATGTATGGGTGACATGTAGGTCCCGATACTATTGTGTTGGTCAAACCACCTTTGACTAGAAGGAATCTTTAGGGAATCTTCTTGTAGGAATATCCAAATTGCATGGGTGAGGTACCATTGGAAAGCTCTTGATCAGAAAAACCAAGGGGGAAGGAAGGCTAACCTTTCCTCAATTGGGCAGGAAACTGCACATTTTTAGGCCTAATTCATCTATTTAGGCCTCCAAAATTAGCTCTAAAGTTTCTATGCTATTTTTGGCTCCTACCCTATTATTAGAAATCCTCTTTTGGTGACACCTTTATCTTATCTACCAAGCCCATCATACATGAAATCCTTCATGATGTTACCAAGCCAATTTTCACCTCTAGCTAATATGTCTAGCTATTGGTATTACAACTTTAGGCTATTTTTGGTTTCCACCCTATTAGTAGAAGTACTTTTTTGGTGACACCTCTATCTGATCTACCTAGCCCATCATAAATAAAATCCTTCCAGATATTACCAAGCCAATTTTCACCTCTAGCTAATGTGACTAGCAAGTGGTATTACAAGAGTATGAAGCAATATACAAACCCCCCCCCCTCCCCCTTTTAAGACATAACATCCTTGTTACAAAGCTATTGCTCAAAAGATTTCACTAATGCTGGTGCATTGGTCAAACTGGCTGGTGGTTCCCATGTTGCCTTGTATAGGGGGTAGACTTTCGAATGTACTAGATATTTTACACGTGGCTAGCAAGTGCACCGTATGCATTTTTGGAGAATGAATTTGACCTCATATTCCTTTGGTTCATCCACAAGTGTTGGACTGTAACACCCATTTGTGCATGTGTGTGGTATTGTGATATTTAGCTTGGTATTATAAGTACTTAAGAGATATTATTTATATAGAGATAAAGGATGGTTCTATATTGGTCATGGTTAGCTAAAGTTATTCATAGCTAAGATAGAGGGGACCTTACTTTAGAGGAAGTAGAAAAGATGAGCACCACTATTTTGGATTTTAGTGTGTTGACTTGGTATTATTCCTAGGTGTTTGGCTTTGAGGAAAGAGTTGAGAACTCTTGGGCACTCAAGCCTTTTTGTTTTGGATTCTTCTTTAGTCCAAGGATAGCCCATGTGAAGGAATCCTTGACTTAGTGGTTGGGTCAAGATAAGACCACATGCTTAGGAGAATATGCCCATGTGAATGGATATTCCTTTCTACTTTTTGACTTGACTTGACTTTTAGTCTAGTAACTTGAGTTACTGCGGTAATTAGTAACTTTGGTATGTAACTATTTCACAAGTATATAAACAAGGGATGAGGAGGTACTCATCATCCTTTCATTTGCAACTATCTCTCTCTCATTGAGTTCTCTAGTGAGCAATGTCTTGAGTCTTGGAATGTTAACCTTGGAGGAGTATGATGGAGTTGGGGTTCCTTGCCTTCTTAGTCCATGGTGCGCTACCATAATAGCCATCAAAGGTTCATCTTGAGTGAGAGACATGCCGGCTCATAGGACAAGGTTGACTGTTTGGTATAGAAGAGAAGTGAGGTAGTCAAGGAGTATATTGGTGTAGTAGGGACACATGGAACACTTTGTGGATCTTCATATATGGTGGTAGCTTGAGGTGATACGCCATTGCGCCAATGTGACAAAGGATAGAAAAAGGCCCAATAAAATAAGGTTTGAGCTTACAAGGGCCAACTAATGTGAGCTTGGTTGTTAACAACCAAACTTGTTCCCCAACATTGAACTCCATGTGTCAGTGATGTGCATCTGCATATTATCTTTGTCAATTTTGGACAATTTGCAACCTATTTTTGGCATTCTCCACTCCTTGTTAGATTCTAGAAACAAAAGTGTTGACAACCTCCACCTTGGTATCCACCGGTAAGATCTTCATCAAGCTCAAAGGTGTGAAAGGGTGCTCTCCCATGCATGAAGAAGAATGGTGTGGCCTATGTAGATGCATTCACTAAATTATTTTATGCTACCAATGGGAGTAAGGTATCCCACCTTTCTTGCTCCTCTAAGGTGAAGCCCCAAAGCATGCCTTCAATAGTACAATTAGCTTGCTTTGTTTATCCATTAGTTTGTGGAGGGTAAGCCATTGACATGGCTAATTTGGTTTTGAAGAGACCCAAGAGTGTTCTCCAAAACAAACTCATGATTGAGTTTCTCTATCAATGATGGGCACTCGAGACAAGCCATGGTGAGAAAATATTGCATCTAAGTAAAATTGAGCTAATTTTAGAGCAATCATATCCTTGGTGGTGGAAGGCACATGAATCATTTGCTAAGGTGGTCGATAAAGACTACAATGAAGTCAAACTCTAAGGTAGTCTTTGGCAATTCATAAACCAGATCCATGCTTACTTGTGTAGGAGTAGGAAGGGGTTGAAGGAGTTGGTAGGAGCTTGATTCAAAGCTTGATTTTGTTGATAGAGTAGGCAACTTCAAACATACTCCAACACATCATCGCTCACCTTGGGCCAATAGTAATGGCATTTGGCTGCATCCAAGGTCTTGTCCACTCTTATGTGACCTGCAATGGCAAAATCACGCCATTTTGCTAAGATGGTGGTTCTTATGGCAATGTCTTCCAGGATCCAGAACGTGCAATCACAAAAAAAAACTCCTTGGGTACTAGTGATGCCTTTGGATGATAGAGCTCCTACAATCTACAATCAGTTTTTGTAGAAACAAAAGTTCTTGGCCAAAATCTAAGGTTCATCTTGACTTTTGCCACCAGATTGTTTACCATAGGTATTTGGGTAAATGCATTTGCAAGTTTCTTCTTGCCTTCCACATATGTGATTGTCATGTTGAACCTTTGTCTCCTCTCTGCCCACCAAATTTGTTGACAAGATAGGTCTTTTTGTATCTCTAGGTAGACTAGAGGTTTGTGATTTATCTCCACTACAAATGCCTTCTCGCCTAGATAGTGCTTCCAATGCTTGGTTGCAAGGACAATGGCCAACTCTTCTCGTTTGGTGGTGTGATAGTTGCTTCCATTGGTAATAGCTTCCAAGAGATGTATACAATTGGATGCCAGCCGTCATACCACTCTTGTTGTAAGACTGCTCCTATTGCCATGCTTGATGCATCTATAGCCAACTTGATTAGACATTTTGGATCATACTATTTCAAGATTAGGGCATGTAGTAATGCATCTTTCAATTCCTAACAATCCAATTCTTGTGCGCTCCCACATCCACTTCTTCCTCTTGCCAAGTAGTGCCATTAGAGGTTGCACCACCTTGGAAAAGTCTTTGGCAAACCACTAATAGAGCCCCATTAATCCCAAGAAGTTCTTGAGTTGATTTTGGTCTTCTGGAGCAATCCACTTTTGAATGACCTCAGTTTTATTTGTTAACACTTGGACACCTTTTTCACTTACTCTATGCCCCAAGTAGTCTACTTTAGACTTGCCAAAATCACACTTTGAGATTTTGGAATACAATTGGTTTTGCCGTAGAATCTAGAGAACTTCTCATAGATGTTGCTTGTGTTCCATCATTGTCCTACTATAGATAAGGATGTCATCTAGGAAAAAATCATAGATTTATCCAAGTATGGAAAAATATTTCATTCATCAAACTCATGAGAGTAGCCACTACGTTGGTGAGGCCAAACTGCATCATAAGGTACTCAAAGTGACCATACCTTGTTTGAAAGGCAGTCTTGTGGACATCTTTTTCCGCAATCCAAATTTGGTTTTAACCGCTCCATAGATCAAGCTTGGTGAAGTATTTTGCCCCATTGAGTTGATTGAATAGGTCATCAATGTGGAGTAAGGGGTACTTATTCTTCACCGTTTGTTGATTTAGGCCCCTATAGTCAATGCACATGCGCATTGGATTGTCCTTCTTCTTCACAAACAAGACAAGAGCACCATATAGTGATACATTGGGTTGGATAAACCCTTTTTGCAGCATATCCTCAATTTGAGCCTTACACTCCTCCAACTCATGAAGTGATAGACAATATGGGGCCTTACAAGGAAGTGTCTTCCTAGGGATCATCACAATTTTATGATCCACCCTCCTTTTGGGTGGTAATCCTAAGAGTAAGTCATCTAGTGAAACATCTTGAAGCTCCTTGATCATATCTCTCAATTTCTCACTAACTTGTCATTGAGTTGTGCACTTTGGACTTTTGTTTGCCTATTAATATTTATTTGTCTTACATATAGCTGCTATTCTTATGACATATAGAGGTAATTCTTGCCTTTGTGCTCTCTCTTAACTCCAATGATCTTCCATTGGCAAGTCCTTACTACCTTCTCCCTCCAATCGGCCGTGGGGTTGTAGTGCTCCATCCATGGCGTACCCAATATTGCATCATAGCCGGCTAACCATATCACTTGCCACTCAATGGCCTCATGATACTCTCCTACAAAGAGTGTTACCTTTCTAGGTAATGAATCAATCCTCTCTATTTGCACATCAAGTAATTCTACTTCCTCATTCTCATCCTTCTCTAGATCCATCTCCAACCTTATTGCAATAGAGCAGGACAAAAAAATCTCTCTTGCTCTAGAATCTATCAATATTGTCAGCTGATTGCCTTCTAGGACTCCATTTACCACAATCAATTATGAGCTTGTCTTTCTCTATTTTTTTGCACTTGTCTTCTTCCTCTCCTTGCTATATTTTTTTTACCTTGAGCCAATAAGGCTGCGAGGTACAATTATTGGCATCTTCATTTTCCAAGGTGATTTCTACCTTCTTCTCTTCAATTCTTCTCTCCATGTTGTTTGAAGATCCCATGTATGGAGGCTGAGGGCCTCTAGGAAAATGAGTACAATAGTTGATGGCAAGGTGTCCAACTTGGCTACAATTGTAACAACAATGTTGTTCTACTTGAGTTCCTTCCTCTTGTGAGACCCCATCTCTCCTTTCTTCAACTTGTCCTTGTTCTCCTTGGGGCGGTCTTGCTCCTTGTTCTCTGAATCAAATATTACCCACTTCCATAGGAATTGGTACACCAAAGGGTTGTATTTCAACCCAATAATGTTGATTTGGAATGACTCCTTTACCTCCTCCTAGTGCCCCTTCTATTATTTGGGCACAAGCAATGGCTTCAAAAATCATGCAAGGGTTTTGTACCATTACTTCTTGACGGATTTGCTCTTTCAACCCTTGTTTGAAATTGTTGAGAGCTTTTGCAAGACTCATGTCAATTATTGCAACTTGTAAATCAAGGAATGCCTCCATATATTCTTGTACAATTTTTTTTTGCTTCAACTCCTATAGTTGGGTTTGGGCCACTTGTACCGAATCCACCAATTGAAAGTTTTCAGTAGCCCTTCCTACATGGCCGTCCATGAGACATCCCTTCCTTCTACCAACATTGATCATTTCCAAGCATCGTACAATGTGAGTGCTTTATCAATCAAATACCCACATGCAAACACGCCGGAAAAACAGCCAATGATTTCAATTATGAATAATTGAAAATATCAATTCATTCTTGAAATCCAATTCTCCATGACTCCTTTGGAACATTGTTCCTTGTAAGGCTCAATGTTGCAAGTCTTCTTCATCCTAGTAACAATGTGGCCTCATTGTCAATCAGGGTCGATGTCCTTGGCATGAGTGACTCTCCATATGCTTTAGTTGCTAATACTGGGTTTTGGGATGACTCTCCTTATTCATTGCTTGATCTGTCCTAAAGGCATGTACTTGACTTTGCAACACCTCCATGGTCATCTTGATCTCCCAAAACTTGTTCAACATTCCTTGTATTCCTTGCATCAACTCTTGCAATTGCGGATCCATGGTTCCTACACATAGCACTACTCAATTACTCCTTCCTACTTCAATAGAGTGTTAATATGATCACACAAGAAGGAGCATGGACTATTGGAATTACCATGGGAACTTCAAAGGCTATCACTGGTTGATAGTATTCTTCACCAAAATTGTGGACTACAAAATCCCTAAACATCACTTTTGGTCTTACCACATAATGAATTTCTACTTGAGTGTTAAAAGAAAGAGGATTTGGTATATTCAAATCCATCACAGCAAAATGTAGATCATCAAATCCCACTCTTTATCATAGATCACTATATGTAGGATCACCGAGTTTGGAAAACTCATCACTATGTCCATGAACTTTGCTCCAAAATGAAAAATAAGATACACTCTCACTTGCTCACATTGAATATACATAATCTTGATGGGAATGGATTCAAGAAAGGAAAGTGAAGAGCTAGATATTGTACTCCTAAGGCTTCCATCCCATCTTTTCTCTAGCACACTCCTAATCTATCAATTATACTAGGATGTCTATCCTCAAAGTTACTCAATCTCAGTAGCCCATGTTCTTCCAAGAAGGATGATTTGCTCTCTTGGATCAAAACATTCATTCTGATACTATTGTAATACTCTAAGGATAAGAGACCTGAAGAGAAACATAGAATAAGAAATACAGAGTTTCACACTCAAACCTCCGATGCTCCAAAGGAGCACCTTGACTATATTATATAGAAAAGGAGACTACCCCAAAGGAAGCTCCACCCTTGGATCAGATACATGGATGGGTGATATGTCAATGATCTCTACCCTTAGATTAGTTGCATGCATACGTGACATATTAGTCTGTGAGCCGCCATGTCTCTCACTCAAGATGAACCTTTGATAGCTATTATGGTAACGCACCATGGACTAAAAAAGCAAATAACCCCAACTCCATCATACTCCTCCAAAGCTAACACTCCAAGATGCAAAACATTGTTCACTAGAGAACTCAATGAGAGAGAGATAATTGCAAATTAAAGGATGTTGAGTACATCCTTACCCCTGGTTTATATACTTGTGAAATAGTTACGCACCAAAGTTACTAATTATTGAAGTAACTCAAGTTATTAGGTTAAAAGTGAAATAAAGTTAAAAAGCTAAAGGAATATCCATGCTCATGGGAATATTATCCTAAGCATGTGGTCTTATCTTAACCCAACCACTAAGTCAAGGATTCCTTCACATGGCCTATCCTTGGACTATAAAAGAATACAAAACAAAAAGGCTTGTGGGTCCAAGAGTTCTTAACTCTTTCCTCAAAGCCAAACACCTAGGAATAATACCAAGTCAATACACTATAATCAAAAATAGTGGTGCTCATTTTTTTCACTTTCTCTAAAGTAAGGCTACCTCTATTTTAGCTATAGCTAAATTTAGCTAATCATGACTAATGTAGAACCATAATTATCTCTATATAATCAATATCTCTCAAGTACTTATAATACCAAACTAAATATCACAATAGCACATACATGCACAAATAGGTGTTACAAGTCTTGATCCTATTTGGTTGGTCAAATCACCTTTGATTGGAAGGAATCTTTAGGGAATCTTGTAAGAATCTCCAAATCGCATGGGTGAGGTACCGTTGGAAAGCTCTTGATGAGAAAATTTGGGGAGGGGGAGTAGGGAGGGAAGGGCAAATTATTTTGTGGCCAAGGGGAGGGGTTTGCACATATTTGAGGCCTAACTCATTTGTTTAGGCCTCCAAAATTGACTTTGAAGTTTCCAGACTATTTTTTTGCTCCTACTCTATTAGTAGAAGTCCTCTTTTGGTGACACCTCTATCTAATCTACCTAGCCCATCATACATAACATCCTTCCAGATATTACTAAGCCAATTTCACCTATGGCTAATATGTCTATAACTATTGGTATAACAACTTTAGGCTATTTTTGGTTTTTGCACTATTAGTAGAAGTATTATTTTGGTGACATCTCTATCCGATCTACCTAGCACAACATACATAACATCCTTCTAGTACATTCAAAGCCAATATTCGCCTCTAGCTATTGGTATTATAGTTGTGTATTTCACTCCTTGGTAGATGATAGACATCATGAGCTCTTTAGATCAGATTAGGCAGGCCGTTGACCACTTGACTATGAAGCTACATCGAGTAGGCCTGAGAGTCAAGGTGTCAAAGCGCAAGGCATGGTCCCCTTTAGGTATCCCTCCCCATGTTGAGCTTCTAGAGGGTGTATCACATCTACATATGGACTACGTGTTCTTGGAGTGCCAATAGGATGCAAGGATTTTGTCACATGCTTCTTAGACACTACCCTTTTAGAGGATCTTCTCCATGTGGATGACCTTTTGTTACTAGGAGATCCGCGGGTGGCATTTGGTATACTTTCCTCTAGTAATGCTCATTAACCATCCTACCTCATCCATACAATTCTCCACTCCTCATCCTTCCTATCACATTTGAGAGCCTTTGATAGGAGGATTATGGGAGTCTTTGCTGATATTATTAGACCTAGGGACATTTGAGTGTGTGATAGGGGATTTGATACATAGATAGACGGCTCTACAGATCTTATGTGGAAGGGTTGGCTTGCTATCTATGGAGGAGATGACACCTATAGCATTTTTGGGTAGTTGGGCTCTCTTGGCACTCCTACTTTCCTCTTGTTTTGTGGTTATTGATAGGCTGGTTTTGGAGACTTGTATGATAGAGGTGGAGGGAATGATCCTTTTCTCTCCATATATTATTATGGTAGACAAGAGATAGTCTATCCTCATGGGCACAAGAGGACTTTCTATCTTTTGCTTCATTATTGTCAAATTGGACTAAAGGTTTATAGCCTTCCTTGATGGAGCAATAGTGTGAGCATATACTACATTCTCTCTTAGTTGACTCATCCATTCCTCAAGCTACTAGAGCATGTCTTTGCTCTTGCTCCAGCAAGGATGTAGGCCCTTTGATCCTAGCTTGACCATGCATTAAGGCATTCCAACTTGCACCAACTACTTTCTTTATGTCGATGAGGTTTTGCATTGGTTTGGTCCACCCATTTGCATCTTCATTTCCAACCTCTGAGTGTGGTTCTACACTAGATGTAGTAGCGATCCATATAGCAAGGTGTCCTTTTGGAGGACAGAGGATAGCTACCCATGATGCTATTAGGGAGATAATGTTTGCTATGGCACATGAGAGTGGATACTTATCTTGGAGGGAGAGTTTGTAGGCTTTGCAAATGACACATGTCAAGGCAAACTTATACTTGGTCCAAGATGATCAGGTGATAGTAGCAGATGTTGTGCTTACAAACCTTACACTGGATACAATTTCAGATGGGCGATACCCATCCCTCTAGATGGGCAGCGAGTGTAGCAGCAAGGTCTCTAAGTATAGGGGCATGTAGCAAGGTCACCTCTTTGTTCCTCTAGCCTTGGAGTTATGTGGAGCAATGGACATGGGCGTTCACCACATTTGTCAAGGAGTGCACAAGAGCTTTCATATTAAGCGCCAGGAGGTACCACTCTCACTCTCATACTTTGTAGCATATTTTAGACAACGTGTATCCATTGCTCTACATCTGGTAGTGGTTGGTGCAATCCATAGGAGAGCAATCACATTAGGTGATGTTTCTTTGGATGCTTGAGTTGTTTGTAGACCGTATGACTTGCATAGCTCGGATATCTTAAGTGCGGCAGGGCAGATTTCTCATACAGACTCTATTGGGGCTTAGCCCCATTTAACCTTTTTTTGTCTCTCCCTTGTACGGCTTGATGGGGTCTTCCTATCCTTCATTTTTCCTATGTGGTTGCCCTTGTCGTGAATAATCCATTTCTTAGGGGCACTTCTTTACTGCATGTTTTCTTTCATGAATCATCTACTTTATGTTTTTTCCTCTTATTGTAGTTTCTAAAAATTTTACTTTATTTAAAAAAATTTAAAATTTTCAAGAATTTGATTTTTAAAGGAAAGTGAAACTAGAGAAAACCAGAAGTTTTTCATTTTTTTCCTATTTTCAATTGACACGATAAAAAATCGTAAAGCGTATCGTAATCGTAAAGTGTGATTATGATGTTATACGTTGATTTATTCTCCATTACACCTAACATTTAGAAAAGTGTATTTTACTTATCTACGAATATCAAAGGTATTTGAACTGACTCGACTCATGTAGAAACGAATGGCCATGCGTAAAGAAATTTGCGAGTTCAGAGAGCGGTTGAGTAAAAGTGCCAACTAACAAATAGGTGTGGTGAAAGAAACTTGCGAATTTAGAGAGCAGTTGAGTAAAGTGCCCACTAACCAAAAAGTGTGCTTAAAAAAACTTGCGAATTTAGAGATCGGTTGAGTAAAAGTGCCAACTAACCAAAAGGTATGGTTAGATAAACTTGCAACTTTAGAGAGCGGTTGAGTAACAATGCGAACTTAGGGGATGTGAATAAGTATATCCATGTACTTCCCGATATAGCCAAAACTTCTGGCTGTCAAGCAAGGTTCACATTTCAGCCTTTATAAAGAGTTGAGTTTCTTTTCCTTTCTGCTACTGCTAGTGACAAACTCGCAACGTCGACATATGTTGGTGACGATCCAATCTTCAGACGACTAGATATGTACTTATCAGTACTTCAACTTTGACACATGGACTTTATGGCACCTCAAGTTGGCAGAGAACCTTTATCTTTTCACCTTGACGTGGGGCACGCGGGTCCTACCTGGCACCTAATGTCACGAACAACATGAAAGTTTCAAATATCCAGTTTCACGTAAAACATGGCCGGTCATCTTTGTTTCTTGTAGTAACTCATGAAAACGGACTGGAAATTTCCGTAATATTCTGAGGACTTCTGCATTAACACTCACTCATTGAATGTGGAGAATGATTTATAATTCACATGAAAGAAATTTGTAATAAAAACAGAGCTCCGGATTGGAACTCAGTTCGAAGCGAAAATAAAACTGAAATCTCAAGTAGAACGAAAGTTTCCTTCGAAAATTGCGGCCGGACTGGAGTTCAACCAGGATCACGACAAATTAGACATTCGAGCCGGGTGGAGAATTTGGCCCGGTCTGGAGCTCAAGCCCGATGCATAAGAAATTAAACTTTCGGTCCATACTGGAATTCAACCAGAAGAATTCAGATTTTCGGGCGGTAAGAAATAACGAGAAATTTGGAAAATCTCGAGGTAAAATCATCTGTTGGATACTTATTTCCTTCAACTATGTATACCAGGTGTAGTACTTGTGTAAGTCCAATATCTTGATGAAATTGTCCACTTGCCAGCACGGACCAACTAAGATGAACGGGGGACGGGGGATTGCCAACTACGATGAACGGAGGACACGTCGGACCACTTGTTGTGAAGGGTGCTGTTGAGTGTTTTTGCCAACTTGGGGTGTCGTTAAGCCTATGTGCTACAGTCGAGGTAATGTGAAGTCCATCTTAGGGATACGTCCGACTGGTTGAAGTGCGGGAGAGTCTGGAAATGGGAGAGGAGAGGGAGAATGTCCAACGATGAATCCACATCAGTTTGGAGTAGCTACACCTGGAGGATGCGAGGCTATATCTAGGCATTAGAGCACTCCTAGATATCCATCCACAGTGAGTCGTCCTACAGGTGGATGTTGAGAAGGCTTTTAATAGTGTCTCATGTGCATCTATCTTTAGAGAGCTTAGGGAGGTTGGTGGATCCTTGCAAGTCTCATACCTTTTGTGCGGTCTTTTTAGTGCTCTCCTGCTTCCTTTTACTACCAGCATGGTGGTTCACAAGAGGGAGTCATCATCTTGGAGTCAATTGTTTGTACACATTAGGGAGATTCTTTAGAGGGACCCTTATTTTCCATGGCTCACTTTAGAGCTCTCCTATCTACTACATTGGCCATGCCAGGTTGTGTATTTCCTTCCTTGGCAAATGATACACACATCGTAGGCCCTGTAAATCAGATTAGGCAGGCCTTTGACTACTTGACTACCGAGCTACATCTAATAGGCTTGAAAGTCAAGGTGTCAAAGTGTAGGACATGGTTCCCTTTAGGTATTCCTCCCCACCTTGAGTTTCCAAAGGGGTGTATCACATCCATAGATGAACTTTGTGTTCTTGGAGTGCCAATAGGATTGGAGGATTTTGTCACACGCTTCTTAGACGCTGCCCTTGCAGAGGATGTTCTCCATGGATGACCTTCCATTACTAGGACATCCGTATGTGGCATTTAGTAAACTCTCTTCCAGTGTTGCTCATTGACCATCCTACTTCATCCGTACAGTTCTTCCCTCACCATCTTTCCTATCACGTCTGAGAGCATTTGATAGGAGGATTATGGGAGTCTTTGGTGATATTATTGGACCAGGGACATTTGAGTGTGTGATAAGGGATTTGGCACATAGACAGATGATTCTTCCAATCTCATGTGGTGGGGTTGGCTTGCTATCTATGGAGGAGACAACACCTATAACATTTTTGGGTAATTTGGTACTCTCGGTACTCCTACTTTCTTCTTGTTTTGTGGTTGCTGATAGGCTAGTTTTGGAGACTTATGTGATAGAGGTGGAGGGAGGATCCTTTTCTCTCCAGATGTTATTACGGTAGATGAGAGATATTCTATCCCCATGGGCACGAGAGGATTTTCCACCTTTTGCTTCATTATCATCAGATTGGACAAGAGGTTTAATGTCTTCCTTGATGGAGTGATAGTGTGAGCATATATTACATTTTCTCTTAGTCGACTTGTCCATTCCTCAGGCTACTAGAGCACATCTTTGCTCTTGCTCCGGCAAGGATGCAAGCTCTTGGATCCTAACTCCTAGCTCAACCATGCATTAGGGTATTTTGACTCACACCAACTACTTTCTCTACAACAATGAGGTTTTGCCTAGGTTTGGTCCACCCATCTGCATCTTCATTACTCACTTGTGAGTGTGGTTCTACACTAGATGAAGCAGTGGTCCACATGACATTGTGTCCTTTTGGAGGACATAAGATAGCTACCCGTGATGCCATTAGGGACATAGTGTTTGTTAGGGCACAAGAGAGTGGATACTTGGCTTGAAAGGAGCATTTGTATGCTTTGCAGACAACACGTGTTAGAGCAGACTTATACTTGGTCCAAGATGATCAAGTGATAGTAGCGGATGTTGTGGTTATAGACCCTATGTGGGATACAATTTTGGAGGGAGTGATTACCCATCCCCTTGGATGGATAGTGAGTGCAGCAATAGGTCACAAGGTCTCCAAGTATAGGGGCATGCAGCAAGGTCACCTCTTTGTTCTTCTAGCCTAGCTTGGAGTTATATGGAGCGATAGACATGACGTTTGACACATTTTTTAGGGAGTGCACGAGAGCTTATCATGTTAGGCACCAAGGGGTACCACTTTCACTCTCATACTTTGTAGCATATTTTAGACAACATGTGTTCATTGCTCTACAAAGGATAGTGGCTGGTGCAATCCATAGGAGAGCAACCACATTAGGTGATGTTTCTTCAGATGCTCCAATTGTGTGTAGATCGTACGATTTGCATAGCTCAGGTATCTTAGGTGCGGTAGGGCAGATTTCTCATATAGACTCTATTGGGGTTAAGCCCCATTTTACCTTTTTTGTCTCTCCTTGTATGGCTTGATGGGGTCTTCCCATCTTTCATTTTTTCTACGTGGTTGCCTTCTTTCTTTGGTATATGATGGTAACAAGAGATCAATCTTTCTTATCCCAACTAAGTCACAACGCAGTAGGAGGTTTCAGAAATAGATTTGATGGATGTCTAAGGGATTCTTAACAAACTTTGTAATATATTTTAGTGAACTCTATAACCAGACTAGAGTGTAATAAATGAACGCTATGTAAATTTAGTTATGGGATATTTTATCCAAATTGCATTCCTTTATAAAACTTAAGCTTGATGTCTTGGATGTTTAGGAATGTCATAACTAAATAAATGATTGTCAAACAAAGTGACGTGTTCTCTCAAGTAGATGGACACATGGTTATATGAGTCAAAATGATCTATGATTTGGTTTGCATATTCAAGATCCAAATGTCCCACCTCAACACTTCAAAAGTCTAAACTCAAATTCACCACACTCTCGAGCAAATGTGTGAGTTGTCAAGCAACTAATTTTTTGTAGTTTTGCATTGGTGTGGAAAATGATCAGCGCCACAAGAAATTGATTAGGGGTTGAGGAATTTGACATCAGGAGTGCAACAATTTTTTTGCAATGGGAGATCAAGTACCTTATTTTAGTGCAAGAGACTCACTTTTTGACGCTAATCCATGACCTATAGAGTCATCTTTGGATTTGCAACCTCAACAACCATTAGGGAAATTTGGAGACCTGTTGAGGATGGCTTCATCTGCACCGGTCAAAACAAAGAAGGATGAATGATTTTGCATAGCAACACACCATTATAGCCAAATATTGGATTATTTGGAGGACCCTGAGCATATTGCATAGATTGATGGTGGGAATTGCAAAAAGCACATTTAGAAATAGATCGCATTTAGTTTCATGGCAATGTTTTTGATTAGGGAGGGACAAGGATTTCCTACTTCTATGACAAGTGACATGCTTTACAAGAAATGGTTGCGGTACATGAAATAGTACAAAGAAACTTGAGAGCTTAAGAACAAGTCTATTGGAGAAGGTCTCACATAGAAGGAATATGGCAAGAGGTGAAGAACTATAGAAGATAAACTGAATGGAATGCGCACACATTTTTCAAGAATGGAAGCCATGTTTGGGACCAGAGCAAACATAACTCCACTTGCAATAGTAAGTTTAGGAGATTTTAATTCCACTTTGAGCAAGATTTGTGGCAAGGAGGAGGTCCATGAAGGTGCATATGAGTGCTTGCAATTCCCATATCCTCAAGAGGTGGTGCTCCCTGACTTGGGCTCCCAGTTGGTTGCAAATACCCAAGGGGTGGAAAGTATACCAAGTGGAATCCTATCACCCGAGGATGAGTTTCCATTTGTTCCACCGATCGAAGACTCGCCTTTCATTACACCAACGCCTTTAACTTCTACAAGGGATGGATCCAAGGGTGCTTTCATTGACCGAGAAGAAGAACGTGACCCAAAGAGGAGGAAAGGTGGAATATCAGTAAGTAAGGTACACAAGTTGTCACCCACTATGTCATTGTCTCATGATTTAACAAAAATTATGATGTTGAAGGTAGATACTATAGAATCTAGGGAGAGATTACGACTTGCTGAACTAGAAGCCACCAACATGAGGAAAAGAGAGAAAACAGTGATGAGAATGGAAGCAAAGCGGGGTAGATTAGAGACAAAGAAGATGAAAATTGAAATTGAGAAAAAATTGAGCGCAAATAGAAGGAAAGCTAGGGCAAACAAACACAAATTTAAGGAGTCAAGTTTGGAATCAAAGCGCACTCATGAAATCAAAATGAGTCTCATACAAGTAGGGAAAACTCCCGAAGATATAAGTAACTATTTCAAAGTGCTCACTCAAGTTCAATGTCCATCCTACTCTACTGATAGTGATAGTAAATAATATACCAACATGTAAGCTTTATTATGATTATAATAAAGATGAGTTATAGAAACTTGATAATGCTACTAGTCCCTAGTTGTTACCTCTTTACCACTCAATTCCTCCCATGTTTTTTCTTTGTTGCACCTAGTCTGCCCAAGATGCCACAAGTTGCCGCTTAGTGCCGCCCATAACCTTTTCTATCACCGCTCGTGGCTGCTCGTGGCCGCTTGTGGCCTCTCATCCCCGCTCAATGCCACACTGTGTTAAATTAAGGCCAGAGCCGCTCGTCGGTGCTCATCAGCGCTCCTCAAGGCTTGAATGCACTTGTAGGCACTTGTAGGCACTTGTAAATAGTGGTAGGCACTTGCAGGCACTTGCTTTAAATTAGTGGCACTCATCGATGCGCATAAACACTCATTGGTGCTTGTCGACATGCATAGACGGTTGCTGGCGCTAAGTGATGCCCATATTGGGTTAATTGTGGTGACTCGTGATGTGGGTGGTGCACATAGGTGCCCGATGATGTCCCATTTGATGCACAAGGCACAATTGAGTATATAGCACATGAAAATATGAGAGTTAAACAATATGAGAATTTCACAAGTGTAAACTAAAATATATATGAGTATAAAAGATAAATGTATACATGGGGATAAATGAAAAAATATGTTTATAAATGGGGAGCCAATAGAACCTAAACATGTGAATATGGTAGAGGAAGAGGTGAAGAAGAAGAGGGAGATGCACCATGGTGTCTAAGTGCTACTACTACGTCCTCAAGTCTACAATGTATACATGATGTTGAATCCTAAATGGACTCAATGACTACCATAGGGGCCACTCGCTCTAATCCAAGTCTTGGTGCCTGATACCGCTAGCAAGAAGAGAACATGAGTCACTATTATAAGAACTCAATCTACCTGATATCCATTCCTCTTCTGCCAAACTAACAGTTGGCCTATCGTCATGGACAAATCTGTCCAAAGCACTCATCAAAGGGTCAAATGACCAAGTGTATGATGATCTCTATACCCTATAAGGACGGAAGTGGGTAGGGTGGATAGCACAATGTGGATGGTTCCTATAATAAGAGAGTGCATAACTATCTATGATCAAAAGATCATGAAGAGGTAAACCTAATGAAGTAAGATGCTCATATAATCTAACTCTAAGTCCTCTAAACTCAAAATCCCATTGGATATCTATAGAACATAAACAAGCCATGAGGTGAGACCCAGTGTGAACTACCTCTAGGAGTTTGGACCACTACCACATGCTCCGTAGCAACCACTTCACTCCAGCCGGAGTAGATCTATCCACAATATAACCTCAAAGCGTAGCAAATAGAATTGGATGGAATGGCTAATACTAGGATGAGCTACCCACTCTACAAGCTTGGCCTGTGTATGAAGGCACCAAACATGCCTAGTTGTCTTACTCTCCCATGCACAAAAATTGATAGCACCACAAATCCATAATGATGCCAACAAGTAACATCCACAATAATCTTCTTTTGTAAGAAGCCTAGGAAGGGGACACATTGAATATACTCTCCTGGTAGACAAATCCTCTCTCTAAACTCAGTCTAAGTGCCCTGAGTCTCCACACTATGAGATAACACATGGGTGGCATCAGTCTGGGTCTGCATCTCATGGCGAGTATGGGTCTGGCAAGCAATAGTACTTAATCTTGGTCCAAGAAAAGCCACACAAGCCCTCATCTAAGCTAGACTACTCTCACTCTCCTCTACCTGAACATGTGCACTCTTGCACCTCTCTATAGCATATGCTAAATCCCGTGCTTGATTTTGTAATTGGACCTTATAACCCCCCGCCATGGCAGCGGCACCTAGTATGTCCAAGTCATCTAATCTCTACTCTCTCTCTCCATCTCAAAAGAGGCAAAGTCTGATGTCTCTCGTCCTTTGTAGCAAGTAAATCTTCTTGCTCACAAAGGAGTCTCTCTCACTCTAGCAGTAATCTCTCTCTCCTCTACACTCTCTAATCTACTTTCATGCTGAAGCAGTAATCTCTCTCTCTCTCTCTCTCTCTCCTCTCCACTATCCAATCTACTCTCACGCTCCAAGAGATTTCTCTCTATACACTTACCCACTCGAACACAATCATCTAAAATATGACTGATGTTAACTGAACAAGAAGGAGGTGAAGGTACTCTAAAATGCATGGGGTCACCAACCTTCTCCACAGACAGAGAAAGTGGTGAAGGTGAAGAAGAGGGAAAAGGAGCTATCTCAACAAAGGGTAAGGGTTGTGTCTCAACACAAATCTGTTGAACACCTGTTCACAAGTGGTACATTTAGTTATCCATCAATATCCATATTAGAATTTTAGAAATACACCAAGTTCACAAGTTCATCAATTAAAGCTTCTTAAATCAACTCATTTATTAAATCTAGGAATGGTATATACAAAAGAACTTTGTATGTTTTCCAACATATATATATATATAACTCAGACCTAATCAATCACTCACCATCCTCATCCTCTCCCTCATCCTCCCCATCATCAATAGTCTTGTCCTCATCCAAGCTATCTGCATCCTCATGATCATGCGCTCCCTTGTGTATATCTCCTCCTCTTCATCACTCAATTACATCACGTCTTCCTCTAGAATGAAACCTTTCTCCACAAAGAGATGAGTGAATATTTGCCCAAGGAAGGTGTCCTTGAACTTGCGCCCCTTAGGACTACTCAATTGGCTTTGCAAACTCCCCACCTTTGTAATGATATCTCTAAATGCTAACACTCTCCAATCATAATTCTCCACACTAAATCTCCCCAACTTGGTCTTGGTGTTGAGTACCAAATGCCCATGTAAAATCTTGGGCCTAATAGTGGGTGCAACAAGTGCGCCTATCAACTGTAACGCTCTACACACATTGCCTTGCAAGGATCATTTTGCAACCCTGTCCCTTTGTGGAAACCAATCTGAAACAACTATGTAAGGAATTGTCCTCCGTCTTGGTGTTCTCCTCCTTGGCATGGAAGTGCATCTCTAACTATATCTACGGTCAATTGAAACTATCTCCCTCTTACAAACCTGTGCAAGAGACCTTGTCCCATGAACTCACAGAACTTTGTACATGGAAGGACTTGCACCAAGAAAATTGACTTAAACCTCAATCATATAAACTCAAGACACTAGGTGCCGCTTGCCGCCGCTCAAAGCCGCCTCCGGACATGGAAAAAGCAGCAAATGCCGTTGAGGGCCGCTTGTCATCGCCAAGGGGTGCCGGTTGGGGATGCCTAAAGGCGCGCATGGACAATCCCACCTCACAGGGTGCCAGGAGGTCACCCGATACCACGCATTGATGCGCATTGCCGCCTAGCAACACATCAGCACTAGAAGCCGCTACGAGACAATGGTTTTTGGGAAGGACCGCTGGAAGGTGCTCATATGAAGGGTTTAGGGTTTAGGGTTGGCGCAGGATGGCACAGGGGAACATTGGGGAACACCAAGAGGCGCTACAAGACACATCTAGGACGCATTGGGAGGCGCTGACAATTTGGAGGCCTAACATGCATAAATCACAATCCTGAGGTGTTGGAACGTGTGAAAGTAGAGAGAAATGAAGAGAAAACAATTAACAAGGTTTGAATAATACCTTTGGACGTGGGTAGTGAAGTCCAAGTGTAATTTTGAGTCCGATTACTTCTAGATTGACCTCCCAAATTCCAGAGACAGCAGTTTGAATATGATGTTTGTCCAGCCAGCACCATTTGATGAAATTTGCTAGGTGTTGAATGGTCTGAAAAGCTTTGAGCCAATCTCCTTCCTGAGTATTTCACATGTTAGGCCCGTCGACTATCTTTTCATATCCCTAGATTTTTTCCATGGTTCAAATTCAGTCTCTCTTCTTGGAAAATCTCTCTTCTCTATCTCTCAAATGCTCTCCTTCTCTCTTGCTCTTCTCTCAAATCTCTTTCTCTTTCTCTCGAATCTCAAATGCTCTCTTCTTCTTGCATTTTGAATTTTGCTATTCCTCTAAAAGTTCCAACTCTCTCCTTCAACAGCAAGTTTGCCTACCTCCTTCGAGTTTGCTTGCCTCTGTCGAGTTTGCCTCCTTCAAATACACCCCATGCAGCAAAATGACTCCTTTAAACACCCCACAACAGCAGCAAAAATGACTCCCCAACATCCCACACTCACACACTCGCAAAATGATATAGTTGCAAAATGATACACTCACAATATGATTCCTTCAAACACCCACCCACATAGTGAAATGAGTTATGTTCAAATCTGAAGTTTTATATAGCCCCATGCTGGAAAGAAAGTTTGAATATCCAAACATCCAAAATGTGCATATTTGATGGAAAAATCAATACTCAAGAGAAAAGAACTGAAATCTTGAGTGGCAACATGCGGCACTCCATGTCACCAACGGGCACATCCAAGTGTTACAATTATTGCACAGCGCCTACTAGCACCATTGCGTGGCACCTACCAATGCCACTTGGCACCGATGGGTGCAATAATCTTTTCAGTAGGAAGGCGATCCCTAGCGTCTTCCAATGTCGATAAGTGCCATCACGTGGCACCTTACAGGTGGCACAGATGGACATCGATTGGCGCAAAGAATTTTTTTTGCAAGTTGGAGGGCGGCCCCTAGCGTGTATTAGTGCAATCGCATTGCATCTACTAGCATCTACAGGCATCATGGGGCCACTTGATCTTTTTTCCAACAATATATGACTACTTTGAAGTGTAAACTTGCCCAACACCACACCACACGGTGTATGTGTTAGCTCGGGCACTACAAATGTATAGGTTAAGCTCCTGAGAATTCTTTTTGCATCTCGTGAATTCTTATTCCAATACTACATAAAGATACATTCATGGTCTAAGTTAGAGACTCATTGTCTAAGTTACAAGAATATGGGATATGAGATGAGGAATTAAAAAATAAATTATTTATTTATTATATGGAAACTCACTCAATCTAGTATATCATCATTGTGATAATCAAGGCAGTGTTGCATCATCCTTGATCTACTTTCTTCTCTATCAAGTTCTATACCATGAAAAGACATTTATGAATCTACTTTTATTTCCTTTATAAATCCGCCATCATCATCTGACCAAAAGTCTGACCTATTGACTAAAAAATTATGTAAAATAATACACACGGACACACACTTTAACAAATAAGCATTTCTACTATTGTCTTTGACTTGCACTCTTAATTCACAAAGAGAATGCCATCTAGCTTTCAATACTCCTATACAATGCTCATTTATCATTGTTGCCTTTGCCAAATATTTATTAAACTCCTACTTGTCCTTTGATCAGGCTTGCTTGAAAGCAGGGACTAGGTGATGCATGGGTACATAACTTGAATCACCTAAAAGGTACTCCTTTGCCTCAAAAGTGCAAAAACTCCCTCTTTGGTTCAAATCATTCCATAATGATGATTTTTTCAAACAAGTCATGTCATGACATGATCCTAGCATTCATACAAATAAAAAAATCAACTTATACTTTTAGTAAACCATACAAAGAGGATCACCAATGCATTGAAAAAATACATAATAAAAAAACACATACATACCTCCGGAAAATGTATAATTCTCCTTTTATCATTACAAATCACTTTGCCATTTATAGAATATGAACCCTTGCGGCTGAAATATATTTCCATGTCTACTGTTGGTCGAGCTGCAAGTGGAAACAATGTTCCATCTACCAAACCAACACAACCAAGAAAATCTATGTGTGCAAAAACATTAGATATCCTCCTCCTCTCCTTGAGCTTGAGCCAAGCAACTTGACTCCTCATCACGTCTTATATAGCTGTCATAACTCTATCAGTAAAAGCAATTGTTGAACCAACACTAATGCCATAAATATTTAAACCCCATGCAACACAAGCTCCATAGCCGTGATACCTTAATTTATCTAAAGCTAGGGAAACTTGGATCCACACGGGTGTTTGCTCTCTTTGGTACCTTTTCTCAAAAATTGTGTGTCCTAATCAAATCCACTAATGTTGAAAAAGAATTGACATCCATTCTAGTAAGTTTGCAAAAGGCCTTAGTATGGAGATTTCTAAATACTTGATCATAAAATCTACTACAAAGGTAAGTAACACATGGTTCTAAGTATCGATGAGTATGTGCATACTCCCACCTACTAATAAAAAATTCTAGCATATGTAAATCTCCTCCTAATTCTTTGTCTTCATCTTCTAATCCTTACAGCTATATCTCTAAATCTAACCGAATCATCCATTGAATACATTTTCCAATATTTTTAGTTAGTTCTACACAAGTACTCCTTCTTGGCATGACTTTACTATGGATTTTTATTCACCTCTACCTCGACATGACTTGACTCTAGATTTTTATTCAGCACATATAATTCCTTATAGTTCAAAGTCGCATCTCTATTCTTTGTGTGCATTGGGAAAAAAACAACCTTGTAAATTTTGGCAAAAGAGCATCTCTATTCTTTGTGCAATGAACAAAAAAACAACCTCGTAAATTCTGGCAAAGGTGCATCTCTATTCTCTATGCAAAAAACAGAAAATTTTTTGTAAATTTTGGCAAAGGGGCATCTCTATTCTCTATGCACAAAAAACAAATAATCTCATAATTTTCATTCCGTAACAAGAAAACAAATCCATGAATTTCATTTCATCACTCAAGGGTGAACAAGGGCATACATTTCATAGTCATACCAAGAGACAAAAATCATAAATTAAACTTTTTTAATAATGAAATCAAGAATTTTGGAAAGAAACCCTTCAAACAAAATCACTCCTCCTTCTAACCTTGCTAAAACCCGCACTCAAATCTTCCCACTCCAAACCAATTCACTCTACCTTCCAACTCTAGCTATGGGTCTTGTCGTGTGTATATACATTGCTACACAACATACATTGCTTTCAACATCATACACAATAGAATCACAACTCACACATAAGTCATACATAAACTCTAAAGTGCAACTCTAAAGTACATAATCAGATTGTTTACAACTCAAATCAATCAAACTCAGATCAATACTTGATCTGATACTCAATAACTTGCAAACAATAGGGCACTAATTACAATCAAGCCACACCCACTCTAGCTAAGAGACTCCAGGTGACACTCGCCGGCTTTCTATCCACTCTAGCCAAGAACTCGAAGGCTCGACATCAGAGAAGTGAGCTCTCTAGAGCTGCACTTCCAGGGTATACTCCTGATTTTGACCTATGTCTCATCCCAACAGTCCCGCTGACGGCACACCCGACGGTGCAGATGGTGCAAGTGACGGTGGCCCCACCATGAAGTCAGTACCCTAAACACCAAATCTGATCGTCAGAAAGTAGTCTATGAGTAACTGCCAAAATGCCTCTAATTACTAACACTGGAACTCCAGTGTCCGAGCAATCTAGATGCGACATTACAAATGGCATGACAGTCTCTCAAATCTTCTTCCATTGTCAAAATGCACTCCCCTCTCCAACTCTTGCTATGGGTCTCTCAAATCTTCTTCCGCTGTCAATTTTTGCATGCACTCAAATCTTTCAAGTCATGGTCTCTCCAATCTTCCTCAATAGTCAAAAATCTTGTTCTGGGTCATCTAGTGCATAAATCTGTCAACTTTTGATCACCATGGGTGTTCTCAAACATCATGGATGTTCCCTTTGGTGGTAGCCACTTTCACTATAACCCTAAACGATATACTTTATTAACCTTAATACGTTATCAATGCAAAATGGAGGGATAACGGACAGTTCTTTATCCCTTATTTTCTATGAACCACCTCATATGCAACGTGTTAATAATAAGAAACTTGGCCCGATCTCCATAACAAGTTGTTTTCTACCTTCCCTTTAGTCATAACCTCTGAACTATCTATATGAAAAGTTGTGGCTTAGCCCCATGTGAACTTTTTTTTGGTCGATCCCTTGTACGGCTTTATGGGGTCTTCCCATCCTTCGTTTATCCTACGCGGTCGCCTTTCATCGCTATATGAAAAATTATGAAATTGCGTATAGCTACTTTTGAAACCCCCTAGTGTAAGCTTTCTTCTTCGGTGGAGCGGGCCGATAGGGGAGCTGTGACATGCCGGATTCCGAAAAGCTTGTGATGGCAGGTATGTCGTGACGGAGTGGACAAGATCTGTTTGACTGTGAGCAGTATTTTCGAGGCAGTGAACTTGAATAATGATTCGATGCAGATTCTCTTCGCGGCGAGTTTGCTGGAAGACACGGCAAACACGTGGTGTGGAGATGGCGAGTTATTCAAGGTGACCGCCTGACTCAACCGGCTGTAGCTACATGGGAGGATTTCCGCCGTGCATGGAAGACCACACTCCGCACTGCAGTAGAGGTTTCCAAGACTAGGGACTGGCCACCAGGCATTCGACACCGAATCGATTCAGGTCGCAAAGTTAGGGAATGCGATCCCAGAGCACGAGATAAGCTTGCTATTTTCGGATGGACGGATTCATTGGAAGATCATGTGATGTAATTTGACCCAACTGTCGCCTAATTTGAAGACGGAGAAACGCTCCACCGCGATTCTAAGGATTACGATTGAGGTTTGTAAACCACACCTCCGTTTTATTTGAGATCTGAGCCATGGGTTATCAGGGATAATGGATTTGTATAGGTTTTCAACTCGAATCTCCTGATTGTAATGTACTCGTTTATTTTCTCATTTTGATATAAATAGAAGTTTATAGTATCCAGTATTTGATTAGTATGTGAAATTAAATTAGTTAGTACTGTTTTGTATATCGAAATTTTATAAATGAATTTTTTATAAAATAAAATAATTTTAAGAGTAAAAGATGCAAATCTCACCAAATATTCATAGGAGAAAAGTCTAAACTCATTCCATCGCTATGCCTAGTAGAAGTGGTGAGAGCAATAATCTAATAAGAAGGAAAAACAACGATTTCCTCCAAACAGAAAGACGCAGTGTACACACATCCATGATAAGGTGAAAACCATGGGGGGCTCTATCGACTCTATTGGGCCTTAGCCCCATTTTAACCATTTTGTTTCACCTTGTACGGCTTGATGGGGTTTTCCCATCCTTAGTGTTTTCATCATTCTTAATAAATTACATTTCTTTATTTCACAATCATCCCCAAGGTCATGTGGTTTGGACTGCTATTACGTAGTACAACCCAACGTGCACTCTCTCAAATAATATTATTTAGTCAAAAACTTAGACTTTCACAAGGGAAATAGTTAAAGTTTTTGGCGAAGTGCAAGATAAGTTCCCCCTGCGTGATAAAATAGACTTACTATGCACGTGAAAAACAGTCCTAGTCCAAGTCCAAATCCAAAAATTGCTGTAAAGTGGATGCTGCCAAAAAGCACCATCGGCAAAGTAGCATATGTATTGTACGTTACTTAGGCATATCCGCTTTGTCAACAATATCATGCACATAATACTCTACGCAGTTCTTGTGGTGGAGGTGATAAACCCATTAAAGAAACGAGAGGCGTATGTTATTCGTAAAAAATTAATTTACGTTCTATATAGTAAACAGAATGAAGATAACAACTTATTTCATGTAGATCTAAAATGATGATGTGAGGGAAATGCACTGACATATCCCTGTCTTCCTTGTGTAAGAGAAAGTCTCATGAGTCCAATTCTTATTGGAGAAGATAATGCCTTATATCCAATATTATATAACACTACCTTCTATTACTTTTTTCATCATTTTCGTCTCTAGTTAAGGATTTAAAGTTTCAAAGACGATGGTGTCTCTCATAGTTTCAAGGAAACTACTCAAACAATCAAAAACATAATTAAAATTAACGTTTTTCCTACCTCAATCTGCGGTGGAAGTATGATGCATGGCACGTCAAAAACATCTTGTTCTAGGTCGACACCTCAACCTATTTTCACCAACAAAGTCACACTCTTTGAGGGAAACTTGGTGCATGCACAAGATTGCTGAATATCGGGCTAGGCTTAATGTCTCTTTTATAAAGGTCTTTTGATGTATTTGGGGTATATTGTTGTCCAATTGTAGGAATACTTGCTCAAGTGGAGTAAGTGGCCAGTTCTGTCTACTGCTGCAATAAATCTGCGAGTAATTACTTCGTTCACTTCACTTGTGGGAACAACATGTCCTTTGGCATGAAAGGGAACTGGAGACTATAGCAACAGTCTAATGTGTTGTTGATGTTTTGGACTGGTGACCTCGTCTGATGTTACAAGAGGTGCTGGAAGTCATGGGGCTGAATATGTACGGGAGGAAAGAATGATATGATGCTCGTACGTAACATGGAAAACCCTGTTCTGGATTCCGGTGGAGAAACAGGTGGTATTTGGCTGCGACCACTGTGGGGGTAACGTCACGACAAGGTTTCAAAAAGCAGGAGTATCGCATTACCGTAGTTTCATCCATGACCGAGTAAAGAGACCCGCGGGGCAGCGGACTGTAGAGTAGGCAGTACGGGATGATTGACGTCGCGTGTCCGTTTCGCGACTGGAACAGACGGGCGTCAGCGCCGAAGGGTGTGCGACGGAGCCGTTTGAGGTTAGCACGACGGGAGGCTCCACCACCGTCTGCACAGTCCATCTGTGGTTCGTCATCGTCGAAAGTTATTATGGGACCTGCCTGTTGGTGTCCGTCGCATGTCAGGCTCGCGACCGGGATTGCGTCTAACGGTCCGCTGGTTTTCACGTCGCGTGTTCCCTTCGCGACTCAGTCCACTGGGCAGAGCAGAGGGCTACGAAGGGATTTATCGATGGCTCCATGGGCTCGATTGATGATATGATGATGAAGAACAACAAGGAGGAGGAACCGTCTTCCCGTTGCGCAACTCCTGCCGCTGATTGGATCGCGGTGACGAAAGGAGGTGAATTAGTTGGGGGCAGGCTTCGTTATATCCTAATTGGCCCTGCGGTTGAGATTTCGGCAGTGGCTCACATCTATGGCTGAGATTCTGCAAGGTCGGATTCGGCAAAGCTTGAATGTCCGTCCCAGGGATGGAATGTTCTGACTAGACAGACGTTTCCGACGGAGCTACCTACCTAACTTCCACATCCGTCGGGTATGGCTCCATGCTGGTTGCGAGAGCCAGCTGGTGGACGTCGCCAACAAGACGCCACAGGATACGGATTTTCCTTCTTGAGGAGAAGCGAAGGGAGTGTTGTTCTTAGCGTGGGACACATGGAATTGGCAAGGACGTCGTCGCGTCGGTCGTCCGGATGAGTATGCCGACGAAGAAAAAGCGGGGAGCGAGGAAAGTAGTGGAGCAACTGCAGTTGCCAATAGGAGAAAGGCAAAAGAGTCTATGGGTGTCTGGACTCTTCGAATGCGAGGAGGAAATACAATAGTGCGACTCGACTCGACTGGCTGCATGCATGCCGTAAGAAGACGGTTGAGAGTGACTCATTGCCGGCGACGGGCAAAGACGCTACGTGCAACTCGAGACGGAGCTGCTGCCCCAGTCGCGAACTGAACCGCGCGGGTGATGTAAATGCCAAGTGACAGACGAGGGGGACGAGGGCGGTGCAGTTCAGCAGGGGCAGCTGGCGCCGCCACCGATGCGGCATAGGCATGGATGCCATCACCGGCGCTGACACCGTCCGTAATGAAACGGAAGACGACGCGTGATGCGTGGGCGCTTCCCTCAAAACTCCTTGTGTGCGCGCGCGCTCTCGTTCGCCGGGATCGACGGTACGCGAGAGCCGCGTCCACTGTTCGCAAAGTCACCTGCTAACAAGCCGGTAACAATCTGCTCCCACCGTGTCTTTAGCACCCTCGGTTTTCTCGGTGATACTCGTGATTCAGAGTCCTACCGATAATTTTCTGCCACCAGGAATATCCAGAAAACCAACGGGGACGGGTTGCGCTCTTGGCCGGTAACCCCCAGTGGACGGGTCTCTTTGGGCCGGGCTGGGAGCAGGTGGGTAATGGTAATTGTTCCAAAAACAGGAAGGAGACGAGGAAAAGCACATGAGGAAGCGGCGCGACGCGGATGGAGCCTGTCGAGACACCCGGGGACGACGGACGGAGTGAGCGTCCCTTCTCTACGTTCATCCATAAGCCGCTCCTGGATTAACCTGCAGGAGCGCGCGGGGGGTGGATGGATGGAGGACTGGACCACATCCGCTGCCCGGAAGGAAGCGCCGGTGCTGCCCGTAGTAGGGTGAAGGCTCAGAGCGAGGAGGAGGACGAGGTGGCGGTGTAGATCGCTGGTGAAGCGGGAGGTGGTGGTGGTCAAAGGCAGCAGCAACAAGGGAGGAAGGAGGAGAGAGAGAGAGGAGGAAGCGCGTTACAGGTGCCATGCCCGCACCTGGCTCCCTTAGCCGCTACTAGAAACTCGTTGGTGCTGCATCCGTCTTCCCATCCTTCTTTCTTCCTTCCCGACCTTTCCTTCTTCTCTTCCATCATCGTTGGTTCGCTCGCTCATCCGTCGCACACCTTGCGCTTTTTACAATCAGTGCCATCGCGCCGGCTGTTACTCCACGACGGCAGTGTTGTTGAAAAATCGTATATTGGTGTGTATCGGATCCCCCGATCATACGTGCTTTGCCAGCATTTCTTTCCCTAAGCAGAGGACGAGGCTTCTGCAGATGTGTGAGATGCGCCTGCTACTGCCCTGATCTTATAATAGTCCACTTTCCTTCTCGTTTCCTCTCCTCTGGCCTCGTGCCATCTTCGATTTGATATATAGGTCGCGGTGTGTTTATCTCACAGGAGGTTCTTCGCTCATAGCGCTGCATCTCCTTTTCTGGTTCGATCGGGGGACCGAGGAGTGCATTGAGTCGCCTATCGCCTTACCTCGCGAATTTATATTACGGACCCGTCCTTATTCCATTTGGCAGATGCGCTGAAGAAGATCCAAGGCAGAGCGTGTATATCAGCGAGAAGAAGGAAACTGATGATTAGTTGTTAGTTATCTTTGTTTCGAGGGCTTCTTGCCGCGCACAGGTTCTGGTTGTGTGTCGTGTAATTGTCCGGCTCTAGATCTCACTTCTTCCATATTACACCTGTTTGTGTCGACTCTTGTTGAAGAAGTTAATCCGGGTTCAGACAGTGCAAGTTCGGCAGGTCTCATCGAGAGTTCTGCGTGCAAATCTATATCAGATCGTCGTTCTTGTTTGAGGGGTGAACCCGCGTTAAATGGCTCAGGAGAGCTGGAAGCGGGACAAGGAAGAAACAGGATGCCAGCCCCCGGAAGGGCCCGTTCTTTGTACAAATAACTGTGGTTTCTTTGGGAGCGCGGCTACCATGAACCTTTGTTCGAAGTGCTATAGAGATCTTGTTTTAAAGCAAGCAAAGGCGACATCGGCGAAAGCTGCTGCTGAGAAAGCTTTTCTTACAACCACACATAACGACTTTTCACTCGAAAGAACAGACCAGTCTGCCAGGCAGGCCCTAGAGACTCTTGCGGCTGTCGCTCCGTCCGCCAGTGAGCCATCAAGTGGAGGAGGTACGTCATCGACGGCTGCAGATGAGCAAGAGCCACCACGCCAGCAGACCCCCAACCGCTGCTTTTCTTGCAAGAAGCGCGTTGGTTTGACAGGCTTCAAGTGCCGTTGTGGCAACACGTTCTGTTCCTTACATCGGTACTCAGACAAGCACAGTTGTTCGTTTGATTATAAGACGGCCGGTCGCGATGCCATAGCCAAAGCAAACCCTGTAGTGAAAGCCGATAAGATAGATAAGATCTGATTTATGCTCACCTCTTCTGTACTTTTTAATTATCTAGGATAGCGGTTCAACCAGCAAGAGATGCGTTTCCTTTAGGTGCCTTGCTTTGAAGAGAAACAATCATTGGGGCTCATCGTCATGTCATTCATGTTTCTCGGCAGGAGATGGGAAATATTAGTCTAGCTTTCTTTTTTTCCTTCCAGTGATCCTGCAGCCTGAAACACATTACTGAAAGTTGTGATGTGTACCTATCAGTAATCCACGATTTTTTGGTGGGCCTTGTACAGCTAATGTTTACTTTCTGATGAAATTATCGAGTCTGCCTTATCATGACTTCCTTTGTAATGGAGATGCCACCGTCTATACATCACACGCATGTTGATACTTTCGTTTTTAAGGTACTGCCTTACGTTCATCAAGGAGGAACGCGGGATGCCGGCCATGGGTTGGCACGCAGGTTTTGAGTGAGTTGCTTTCCGATTCATGAATCTGTTGGTCGTCACCTTACGGTGTGGTTGGATGGTGAGTTTTCTCGGTCTTGGTCTCATCTGTGATCAACACAACATTATTTAGATGATTACGTATTCCATTAGGTCGTAGCTCAATCAGATCTCAACTGGGAATGTGGATGGTCGCCTTCGGTTTCGTCCCACGTGAAGAGACAGTGGATTGGCAAACGAGAGGTCGAAGCGTACACTACCCTACTTTGTCCGGGAGTTACTAACGTGGAAAGCTCAGAACCTTGTCATCGTCGGGGGAGATGGGGGTAGTGTGTAATGGCCCTCTCCTGCCCCCAAATGAAGGTAGGTTACAGGTAACGGGGTCAGGATATGGCATTCCGCATTGAGCGTACGTAAGCAGGCTGACGATTGAGCTTCATGGGTGGTACATGTGTGAGCAGTATCCGGGTAGGTGAAGGTCAGTCAAGTTCTCGGCAACCAGGGTTCTGGCGGATTTGCTGTCTGGTTCGATGGTGAAACAAAGTCGTGCAGGTATAGGATGTGTTAAAAGTCGGGCAACGGATTGATGAAGTGACTCCGGATGTCTCAGAGTAATGTTCATTACTTTGGATGTTGTACAGGTGAAAGGAAGCTTGAGTGTAACGGGATATATCTTTTACCTAGGAAGAGTGTCGGTTCAGGTAATGGTGATGCCCACAGATTCGTCTTGCAACAACCATATGCCAAACGGGTATTTTATCCTCAGTTTTACTGAATCAGCTTTGTAATCTAGGAAGGCCGGAAACCCGGAAGTACGTTTTGGACATTCAGTTCATCTCTGAGGGTGGGAGTGGGGCTATCTCTCGCAAGGTGAAGGAACTAAACCATAGAAATTGAAAGCAAAAGCAGAAAGTGAAGTATATATTGAACCAGGATGAGTTTAGCTCATATATTTGCGGTTTAGGTATCCGGGAAAAAGATCACGAACGGCCAGCGGATAGAAACTCCAGCATATTGTTGTGCTAGGATTAGGATTACTGAGATCCGAAATTCTGCTCTGAAGGGCGACGCGGATGACTGTCCGACCAGGACCCGAGAAGTCATTCTCCAGCTAAGGAACAGGGCAGACACAGGATAAGATACCGTATGTGGGGTAGGCAGTAGCTTCCAACTGTGACAAGGACAAAAAGCTTAGATGGAATAACTCGTCGTAAAGCTCGTTCGCGAAAGACTAAATTGTTTTCAACCCACCCCGTTAACCGAAACCTAACCTGCACAAAATTGTTTGGCTACCTAAACGAGAACTTGTCAGGCCTTGAAACTTAAAGAGCCCTGTGATGTAAATATCACTACGAGTAGTTAATTTTTCCAGGATACGTACAGGCACAAAGTTTGCATTGCCAACATCCAAAGTCTGCACCGCACTACGGAGCGTGACTAGGTGAATAGTACAGAAAACGCCCACTTGTGCCGCAAGTTGAATACTCACGTTCTATTCTAGACCGAGTCCATTAATCTACTTTCAGAGGCCGGCGACTGCTATAAATTTTGGGACGCGAAGAGAAAACAGCAGAATTGACCAGTCGGCTCCAGACAACTGTGAGTCCGTGTGTGCAGTTGACGTGACGCACCGTTCTATTACGCATCGTGAGCCACTGTCTATTTCCCAAAAGCACGCGCGTTGTCGTGGGTCCTTTAACGTTACCACAACGAGAGGACATCTGTAGTGATGGGTTCGAAGCTCGCCCTCACTCACGTCGACCTCTCTCTCATCGAAGGATATGATGCTGCTGCGGCTAACCTTTTGCGAGGTGGAAAGCGCCCCTGGAACGAGAAGCGCCACTTTCTTAAGCTCCTGCAGCTTCGGCGCCAAGTATCCCAGAGCTGTGGGCACTAAATGTTGATGGTGGTGAAAACTTGAAAAACGCGTTACGCATTCTTACTGACTGAATTAAAGGTCGACTCCCACCCTTCAGGATGTTGTAAACTTTTAGGTGCTTTTGTGTACCAAAGCGGAGAAAGGCATAGGAAGTGGTGCACCCGGAAGAATTTCCACTGTTCACGGTGGTCAGTACAGCTAAGTAGTACACATCTCTCTCACTGCCTGCAAACACCTGTCGATAACAGTACCCTAAACCCCGTTCAGATCTTTCTGCCTTTCAGAAGATAAAAAGTCGTAAAGCTCTCTCGCTCGCTACTCGGCGGACAGACAAAGTAAGTCGGCTGCCGAGAGCGGGCTGGCAGTGAAGCTTAGAGCTACTACAGGCCGGGCTGGGCTTGGCTTGGCTGGTCTGTTTTGGTCCGGGGAAAGAGAGGATCAGCTGCGAGCGGACGGCAACAGATCAGATGCTCTCTCTCTATATGAACCAGAATGTCCGAAACTTCTACCACACTTCTATCTAGATGTCCTCGTAAAATCGAAGATAGACCGAAAGGAAGGGAAAAATATCAAATGAAGGAGATTCCCGAAACTTGTACCACACTTCTATCTAGATGTCCTCGTTAAACCGAAGATAGACCGAAAGGAAGGGAAAATATCAAATGAATGAGATTCCCCTTCCCTCGTGAGAAAATCAATCTATTTCTAAGAGTGTAACTTTAAGAAGAAATACTAGAAGTTGTGGTGGTTAGGAGGTAGTAGTAGTAGTACGAACGGAGCGAGAGAGATAAGACACATTCTCTTGTGTTGTTCGTTCAGATCAAAGAGGAAGAAGGCAACAAAGAAAAGTAGTTTATAGAAATAGTTTAAAATTCCAAGAACAGGACAAGCGTTCGGTGGTCGACGACTGATCTCTGAGCTGAGGCTCTTAGGTCCCACTTTCGGTGTTGTCCATCTCCAAATCTTACAAATTGTTGGTCAGCGTCTTACTCATCTGAGGGAGGAAATATTTTTTCCTTTTCCATCGAGGGAGACTGAATGACTGACTGACTGACTGACGGCCAGGACGGAATGGAAGTGAAGGGGCTAACCCCACCCCTTTTCCGCTGATTATTACAGTCTCTGGGTTTGGTTTGGCTTGGTTTGATTCAACGGGTTGAATCAAACCAAGTCTTTAAAGTGATCGGGGTTCGTTTCGGATTCGAAGGAATTGAGGACATCACCCTTACTAGCGCGTTGCTTACTGTAGTGAGTGTAGCTGTTGGTCGGGGGTTGATGACAGATTCGAAAATTGGCCAGGAGAGAGTGATGGAGGAATTTGAGCTGCCTGAAGAGTGCTGGGAACTGGTTTTTCGAAATTTGACGCAGCCGTCTCACTGGCAAGCCGTTTCACTGACTTGTATGAGGTTTTTGTACATTTCCAACGGACTGCGACCGTCTTTAGCCATTGGCAATTCATGCCCGTCTCTCCAGGGGGGATTGCAGCGGCTCCTGCACAGGTTCAAAGGGCTGCAGATGATCGATTTGAGCATGTATCAGGGGAATTTAGCTCGGCCTCTCTTAACAATTGCGCATGCCGATCTTCCCGGTCTCAGGGCCATTAGTTTACAGGGCCAGAAAGGGCTGCCCATAGAGGCAATTGAGGAACTGGGAAGCCACCACAGGGGTTTGAGAAGTTTAAATTGCTCCAGGTTCCAGGTATGGCAAGACTCGGACTTGTTCACTGTGGCAAGATCGTTCCCTTTGCTGGAAGAACTGGATATTAGTTATCCCCAGCATGGATTTCGCCCTCCGCCCACTTTTTCCCCGGAGCCGTCTTTGTTTCCAGCTTTGCTTACAGATGCAGGGGTGGAAATAATGGCCACCATATTGACCCATCTCCGATCCTTTAACACTTCTGGTCATTTCATGCTCTCGGATTACTCATTGCAAGCACTTGCTTTACGTTGTAGGGAGCTGAGAGAGCTGACAGTGTTTGACTGCCCTTTCATTTCTGACGAGGGTCTCAAGTTTTTCTCCACACACTGTCCAAATCTGGAGACTCTCGCTGTGAATGGCGGAAGAGTGACTCCTCTCGGAATAGAAAATGTAATCCTGACGAGCCATAATCTGCACTCTTTGAACCTGTCCCACACGGTAGTGACGGATGATTTGGTTAGGGACCTTTCTCACTGTCAAATAGACTTGAGGAAATTGGTGCTGGCAGGATGCAAGGGAATGTCGTCAGCTGGCCTGCTGAGCCTCGCACAGGGCTGTCCACACATGGTTCATTTGGATCTAGAGGGGGCTTACTGCTTGATGGACGAGGATATGTTTGTGCTGGCGAGAAGTTTCCCAGATCTGGCCTTTCTGCGGTTGAACTATTGCTCCATGCTTACTGACGTGAGCTTTTTCTCAGTGCTTCACAATTGCAAGAAACTACAAGAGCTGCATATGGAGGGAACGGGTCTAGGATGGGGCACATCGATAGCTAATTTCCCGTTCCAGCCTCGATCTCACCTGACGAAGCTGAAGCTGGCGTGGAACAAGCCTATAAGCGATTCCACTCTTTCAAGTATTGCAAAGCTGTGCCCTTCTTTACTTTCCTTGGATCTCAGCTACTGCTTACTCATCACTCATATTGGACTGAGAGCTGTTGGCAAAGGGTGCCCCCAGCTGCGGGAGTTGTCGTTGAAAGGATGCAAGAGAGTACAGACATTGGGCACGTTAGCCGGTGACTTCAACCGGCTAGAGTATTTAGAACTGGAGTCTTCGAACTTCACGGATGCAGGTTTGGTGTCCGTTAGCAGGAGTTGCAGGAACTTGACGGCTCTGGGCCTCCATGGATGTGTGAAAGTGACTGATGCTGGCCTGAGGCTTGTCATGGAAGAGTGCAAAGAACTGAGGCAACTAAATCTCAAGGATTGTCATGGAATTAGTAACGAGGAGCTGGTTTGGATGGTTTTTTGCAGGCCCACACTTCGGAAACTAGTTCTTCCTTCTTTCACTATTTCCAAAGGACAAAAGTTCCGTCTCACTCGTCATGGGTGCGAGCTCATCACCCAAAAGAACAACTGCTGACTTTTACAACACGGCCATGGCATGTCCATAGAGAGGAGTATGGTTTGGCTTTGTAGCTTAAGACAGTGAGTGCAGTGCAGTAGTGTTCTTTGCATTGAAAGACCTGTCTTTTGCAGCCGGTGAACGGTGACATTCCATTGGTCGTTCTGGATTCAGACTAGAATTCATTAATTTGTGTACAGTGGGGAGACTCTCCCCTTACCCAGCGAAAGTCAACTTGCATAGCCCTTCAATGCAACTAAGAGGCTTTCAAACCGCTGATTGCAAGTCTTAGTGGTGCTAGGCCGTTCTCGCACACCCTTATGTTGCGCACGTTGGGAAGTCAACAATGGGCATAAGCAAGAAGAATATACGAAAGGCCAAATGCACCACAAGGAAGAAACAACTTAAGTTTTGCACATTGCATCACATCCTACATGCCTGAAAATCAGCAACCTGCAGATCATATTGACTGTTCACTTCAAGTGCAGACAGAACCCCAAAGAAGTAAAGTTGAAGGTGTAAGGAACCCAGATGACGGGACAGACAACCCACAAAGGAAGTTGTGAGGATTGCAAGTCGATAAGTTCAGCAAGCTAACCTACTGGAGCTTCGGACGTACATCTGTCTGGAATATCTCGACATTCTACATTCTACGTAGAAGCCCATCGTCAAAGACCCAGGAGTACTTTTTCTGCCACGTGGATGCATGGGTTTGGCCTGTCCTTTTGTGGGTAAGTTCTACGGGACCTCCTGTTGCTCCAGCCTGAGATTGCCATAAAATACAAGTCAGGCTTCATTGACTGTGTCTTGCTTAGGCCATACACTAACACCAAACGCCTTGTTAAGTCATCTTTGGGTCTGTCGCTGGGGGCGAGGTAAACCTGGGGAGTAAGCATTGGTCACTTTATGGTGGAGAGTAGTAGCTTTCTGCTCAAGTTCAAAGACATTAAAGCCAGAGGTGTACGAATCAGTTGAAAATTTGCCAATTAGCAGTCAATCCACAGCACAGAGTCCGTAGGCACTGGTCTCTTAAAAAGGCAAGTTCAGGCTAGGTTCCTCATGCATCTAAGTGGTGTAATGTCAAGGTAGCTACAACGATTGTATTCCACTACGTCGCTCAGGTAGACCGGAGGATCACTTCAATAATGAGCTGATGTATAAAATCCAACCAGTGTTGCGGTGATAGTTTGCTTCATCTCGGGAGTGGTACAACCATCATGCGTCATGCGAGAAATATGATAAGGTGTTTAGAAGTGGCATCTCTTTTATTCCCCTGTTTTCTCATCTTTGTTTCTCAATCTACCAAGGTCAAGAAGGTTCAGTGCGTAGAAGTGCGTGTTTGGACTGGGTCTTCTGAAATGCGTCCTCTTGGATACATGTGTGTATGATTCTTCTGGGTGAGATCTAGTGGAAATTCGTGGAGCAGTGTAACTAATACTAGTACAAAACGTAGCAACAGCTTCGAGATACAATACAGGTTCTAAATTGTACGTAACGCTTAGCACCGTTGGCAGATAAAAGAAAGAGGAGTAGGTGGACTATAACTTTGATCTAATCCTCCAAACACATCTCTTTTGGAGTGGGTACTACTGAAATCATTCGCTCTGGAGTGTTCTAGCTCAGAGCTGCTACTTCGGAAAACGTGATGCTTTGTCTCGTATTTGGAATTCTCCTGTAAAAAAACCGTCTTACCTTTGCTGAGACGTCATGTCAGGAGAATGATGTAGCGCAGCGCAAGAGATGTGTTATCCCCTTTATAAAATGCCTAATGCTAACTTTTCCCTATAAGACTACTCCTCTATGTACATGGGGATTGAAGTGCTGTGCTTCTCTGCAAGAAAGCGCTCTGCTTAACAAAACTCTTCTTTGGATCTTAATTCTCCCGGTCAGAATCCTCCATGCCAAGGTTCTATTCAACAAACTACATTGAACAGCTGAACAACCTGAGGAGGCTGTTGAAACAAAACGGGTGCCTTTAGTTGTAGGCCCCACTCTCACATAACCTCCTTGACAAAGTTTACCCCAAGTCCATGCCTGTGATGTTTGTCGGTGGTATTATCGGAGTTACTGATTGAATGAGTACGATCCAATACAGTAAGGCGAAGGAGATCATGGATACCGTATGGCACAGGAAGGAGGATGTTCTAACGAGGCACCGAAAGGTGAGGTAGTCTCACTATAGTTTTTGGGAGGACAAATTTGAAAGGCTTATAACTCCCTTTGGTAGTCTACATGGCTAACCAGTCAAAAAGTGTCAGTTCACGAGGTGGGGTGATGTCGAGTCGCACACAGACTACAGCGCAATCACATGTGTACTGAAGAAGGTACTCTGGTGTAAAGAAGAACTACAGTTCTAACTGTAACCGTTGAACAAGGCTGGTGAGAAGTGGATGGTAGTGTAAGGTCTTCCTTTGGTCTTCTAAGCAATCGGGTGCATTGCCTTGCAGGGTTAGTGCAGTAAATTGGTAGGTGAATGAGGCTCATACCATCATCTTTACAGCGATGACGTTCTCGCTCTGCTGTCTGGCCCCTTGCCAGAACTCATTGCCTACTACTTTCAGATCAATAGCAGCAAGACCCATATTGAGTGATTTTAGGATGAAAACCTAAATAATCAATGCCTAATACTTTCAGATCAATAGCAGCGAGACCCACAGTGAGTGATTTTAGGATGAAAATCTAACTAATCAATCCAAACTAAAAGGAACAAGATGACTATTTGAAGCTTAGAGGACTCAATGAATCACTCTTGACAAGGATGGTCCAAGTCTGGCAGTATCCAGTCTGCTGTTGTCAAACTGCACTCCGATAGCACATATTTGTAGTCTCGGAAACTCCTTTACTTCTGAAGTCGAAATACTGGGGCATGAAGTAACACAAAAGCTGCTCCAGGTTTATCACGTTGGTGGACCTCAGCATCATTGATAACCTACTATTTCTACACAAGGAATCCATTAGTCATACTGAAATGCTTGAGGTAAACAAAACTGTTTGTTACTCCCAAGAAAGAGCCTAGAGGCAGAGATTTACCCAGAACTCAGTCCAATCAGCACGTGAGAGAGCTGTCGGCAACTTCTAACACCCCTCTTGATTGCTACCAAGCAGACCTGCCCAGGACCTTTCTCAAAAATATGCGCTGTCCGTTTCAGCTAGTGGCACTACCCCTCTCCCTGTGTGTCATTGTCGATTTGAGTTGCCCTACGAAAGAACAAAAAGAAGGAAGAGGAAGTAGGAGAAGCTTGGCCATGATCTGTGTAATAACTTGTGCCTTCCCTGCCAATTCTAGCATCTGCAAAGCCGGGAACAAACGATGGATCAGTCATCAAACCACCAGTCCATAATCTGGAATTTTTTTCCCATTCTAGCCCGTTATTGCAAGATAAGACAGGCATTTGTCATACGTGAGTCTATATCTCTATTCAATCGGCCACATAATTTGGTAGTTGACGGTATTCTCCTTGAGCATCTATAGGCCGGAGTAGTAGTCACCGAGTGGCCTTTCTCTCTCTCTCTCTCTCTCTCTCTCTCTTTTATACCTTCACTTCAATCTTCGTCCTGTCTCCACTCACGAGTACTGTAACGTGAAAGGGAAGCCTGATATACTGCTGACCTGATTCAACCCTCCTTTTCACTTCACTATGCTTGTCCAACACTAAGGGTAATGTGAACCTGCAACCACCTTTCTATCTCGTCCATGATCCATTCCCTTTCTCGTTCTTAATTACCAACTCAGCCCATATGCATCAGCCTGTATTGACACACCGATTTTTCTGCTCCGGCTGCAGATCAGAGAACCCTAGACCCCACTAACCCATTTGCTCAATCAATCACTCACTTGATACCTTCCAAGGGTCAGGTTTAAACAACTGGTTACCTTCAATCGAGAATCCTTGATTGTTTTCCATCAGGTATCCCATGGCAATCAGCCATTCCATCCACCAAGTTCATTTGACTCTGTTCCACCTCACGAAGCTCAAGACGATAAACTCAGAGGACTGGTTGAATCCTCTAGTCCGTGCTGTTCATGACTTCTCGCTCTCACTTTCAAAGAAGCACACAATGCTATACTGTTTCTTTCTCCAAATGGAGGATCTTCAATTGGTCCTAGCAGTGGCCGCCTCAGTTTCACGAGTCAGTCAACATGGAGCGGTGATCTAGTTATGAACATCACTGAGAGAGAGCTGTTCCTGAACGTAGATAATGCCTTAAAAAATATTTAAACATTCTCCAGTTGTAGAATACTGTGGGTACCAGTTGAAGAACTTTCTTCCCTGGCTTGCAAGGAACCCACAGTTTATTACCTTAACATTTTCTGATAGCTCTCTGTTGTGGACGTCAACATTTTAGGGCTCAACTTATAATCAACTTGCTAAACCTCACAACCCTTTCCATCATGGTCTTAATACAGGCCACATGTGCCTGTGGTGGTCGTTGGGAAATTCATCCAGTGGCGGTGACATGGTTTACACTGCTTTCCTTACCAGAAATGTGTACAGAGAGGGGCGATCGGGTGATTTGTGGAGATGTAATTCAAGATCTCGTCGGGGGCAGGGAAAATAAATGAGACAAGCTATCGATGAGTCAGGTTCAGAGATCTCGTGGAGTAAAATCGGGACCAATTTGTGAACAACCTCCTTTACTGTGGATTTATAATTAACCCGCATTCCATGTCAAATTTAGCCCGGAGAACTGAGAAAGACTGTAACTTGCGCCGTATGTTTGACGATATCCCCATTTCCCGAAATCGAACCATTCAGTATTATTGGGGACCAGCTTCTCCTCGCAAGTTTCCCCTGTCATTCACTTATTCTCAGTGGACACAGTTCCCACGTCGTGCAAGCTATTGAAATTTCAGCAGTTTATTACAGCTTTCTATAGCTTTTAAAGGCCTTTCCCCGTAATTTAAGCGTGAGCCGTACTCAAAAAACCATAGATTTCTCGTCTGAAGAGCAAGGCTGCATCGATTGGAGTTCCAAGTTGAATGCAAGTCTCGTCTCTTATTCCCAGGTCGGCTGGGACAGTCGTGGTACAGTACAGCGTAAACTACGTTAACATAACTTTGCCCTACTTACTGCGGTCAACCATCCGTCTGACTCAACTGTACAGTAGCATATCCTATGAGAGCATTTTGTGCCTTTTTCATACACTAATTGGTTACTGGTCCCAAACCCTTTCTTGCATCCACATCAAAGATTCATATTTAACTAAACTTTACTGATGTTTTTAAATAACTTTTAAAACTAAATGAGTTTTTTTATTTTAATTTTACTTCTAATGAAATTTTAGCTATGATGAGACGATTGAAAATTACCTCTATTTTACGATGTAAAGAAAATATTCTTTATTTTTATTTTTTTACTATATCAAATTTTTCCAATTTTCCCTACATTTCTTTCTCAAATAGAAATCTTTGATAAGTCTTTCATCAACTATTAAACCTTTCAATGTTATTTTATTTCAGACGTTTTATCCAAATAATGAATTTCTTGCTCCATATACTACTATTAATTCTTCTTAGATATCTCCAGAAATTCTTGATTTGTTCTCTCTACTTTCCCTGGGTAGATTATCTATGCAATATCCCAATATATCTTTATATTATATTTCAAATCTTTTTGGGAGTCCAAGAAGTTTTGAAAAAAAATTTCTATTGATATTTTACTTTGACGTACATGCATAAAGAATGAATACCTGTATGTTTATACAAAAATTTATATGCAAGCATTCTCAAGTAATACTTGATTAAATTATAACTTTCTTAATCACCCGATGAAAAATTGTAACTTTCGGTGTAATTTGGGTAGAATATGATTTCTCTTTTGATCATGCTTTGAATAGTTGGACACTGCATACATCTAAAACTTCTAAGAAAATATGTTCGCAAACATAATTTAAGTTATAGAAAAAAGATTCATAATTGATAAGCGCAAAATAATGTTACCTGGCCAAGAAAGCATATTAAATACATAAATTTTCGGTGGAAATACTTCTTGAGGTTGTTGCAGCAACAAAAAGAATATACAACTCAAAAAGTATATTTAGGGATAAACGAAGTTTCTTAATACATGTTTTGATTTTGCAAGCATAGCTTTGATAATTTTTACTGCTTTGTCAAGCTCGAGATTCATTCAAAACATAAGATAAAGAAATTGATACTTCCTTTTATATAGTCACCAGAAAGGAATAATCAATCTTAGAATATTTGTAAACAGAAATAATTAGTAAAACCTCTATTTAGGAGCAAGTCCAATCCAAATTATTTCTTAGTTTCCAGATAAAAGAAAGTAGAGATATTTGTAGTATCTACATTAAACATAATTTTTATTATTATTAATACGTATATTATACTATAAATACAATATTCTTAATTCTCTTATCAGATTCTAATAACGTGATTGTATTAAAAGTAGTTGGGCCTAAATAGCTACTAAAACTTCAATTGAACTGACTGTTAGACTGAATTGATGAATTACATGTTCATTATCCTCGAGACAGTTATAACTCTTCTTCTTCTCTCCAACCTCAAATGCATCGTATTTGAATATTTGAATATTTCTATTAGAAGCGAGGCTAAACGTGGGACTCCAGAACTGCCACTGCCACTCTAAGACTTGCATAGCACACACAACTGCTATAGAACAGCGTCTAGTGTTGTCGTGGATGTGGATATGGACTTTTCCTCGCAAATTGCCAGAAGAAGGCCTTTCGTCAAGTCGCACATTGCGAGTGGAAGTCCCCATGCACTACGCTCCTGCTCCTGCATAGAGTTGGAAGTGGGGTCCCTCTGATTTCATCGTGGACTTCATTCATCTTCATCATAACTTTCACTCCAGAATCGGGGACGAATTCGAACATAGAGTTTTCTTCTCATGATAGTGGAACTCCGTGTGTTTTCTCCATGAATATAGTAACTGTCGCTCAAATTTTCGATCTCGGCTTAGAAGGACTCATTGCCCGGGGAAATGTGTTATTCTTCGTAGCAATGCAGATGGTTCGGGCTTTGATTTGAAGTCGTGAAGAAGAAGGATAGATCTTTCGCTGCCGTCAGTAACTCCCTGGTGGACGCCATACGTTTAGCGAAAACCCTCCATTTGAATTCATCTGCAAATCACGTGTACAGTATGTTGAGAGGACAGGGAAGAAACCGGCTTGCGACAAACTTCTTAAAAAGCTTAGTAAATAGTGGCGAAATGTGGAGTCTCCTATAACATGATTTGGAAGGGGGATAATGCAAAGACTTCTTCTGAAAAATGAGGTTCACTGACAACTCGTTTTACCTGCTCTCGTTGCTGGCCTTCTAGGAAGGTAGAGCTTCAGCCTGCTATAATTCTTTACTATCACCAAGTCCGGACCCAATAGCAACGTTAAGTAGACATATATTATGGAGAGGTGGGTCCGATATGAGGACCAAATTTAGCGTACTTTAGATACTTTTATGCTTGAAACCTAAAAGTTCGAATGCGAAATTCAATATGGAGTTCATATAGGCTGCATTTGATGTACTGAGTGATGATGACTGGTAGAGTTTGACTTTAAACTCGAGACTGGAGTTGTTCCTCCCATGTAATGAGTTGATGATGAGTGCTGGTGAGTCAGACGTTGTTTCATGCGTGTACCGCACTTGAGTTTCAGACAAACCGGATGTGACTTGGGTGGACATGAACTTCTTACTTTGATATCGTCGTTCAACTATTTACCTTAGTGAGTTTCCTTCTGCACTATTGAAAATTGCATTCTTAATGCACATACCTTATTATACACGCTGTGATGATGACTATGCATATGGGATGATAATTCACTCTTACGGAAAATCGATACTATTGGGGCCTACCCCACCATTCTCTCTCTTTTATCTCTCCCTTGTACGACGGTTCGATGGGGTTTTCCCATCCTTCTTTTGTCTCTCCTTTACAGAAAATCGATACTATCAGTGCCTACCCCATTCTACCTCTTTTGTCTCTCCTTTGCTTGATGGGGTCTTCCCATCCTCCTTTTGTGTCTCCTTGTACGGCTTGATGGGTCTTCCCATCCTTCTTTTGTTCTATGAGGTCTTCGGCTTCTCTCTTCTCTACGAAACATTAACGAAGAAGATGTGCAGGGTTTAAAATTCATAGCTTAGGAAGTTTTCTCCCGATCGATATGGTACTATGTGGAGTACGATGGATAACGAATTGACGGTTCATATCGAGGCAGAGAGATGAAGCGTGAGAGGGTCTTAAAAATACGCCGGTAATTGGACGACTTTGCAAGATATCGGACTGAAAACAAAAATGTACGTGAATCTCAACATGAAGCTTAAACTGATACATGTATCAGTTTAAGCTTCATGATAGGACGCTGTAACTTCATGTCAAACTGGAGATTGACCTGTATCTCATTGCAAAGACGCTGAGTAAACAGAAGGCACAATTAGACATGCAGTGCAAGTTTAGGTATTCAGTACCCTCTACTATCTTTGAGGTCTGTTGAAGAGAAGCTTGTAAGAGATAAAGAACCTTGCGAGGAGATTAGACATTTTCTGGGGCCAATTTATGCTGAATGAAAAATTCATTATGGCCATTGTATATAGATAAAGGAGTCAAAAGTTAGGCAAGAAAAACTTCATAATAATATGGATCGCGCATGATTAAGCTCGGCAAAGAAGAGCATTCCCTGATAAGGAAGAAGACCTGGAAACAAGATCTTCATTAAACCTGCTAAATATCATACACTCAACTTGAAAGACGTAGTGCTCGAACACTGATTGTAACTCAAAAAATTAAACTCTCATTAGCAAATGAAAGTACAACATCACTAGCATAAGGAAACGCAGGATCAAGCTTTATATTTGTAGAGTCCATCCATCACTGCAGTTGGACCCGGACTTCTGCAATTTAGTCTCAGATATACCATGTACGAGCATCTAAATACAATCCTCCTAGACTGGTCCAAAACAAACAGGCAAACTAGGCATACACGAAGACCTGCTACAAATACCACCAAGCATACAACAAGCAAGACCCCTTTATCGAAAGCCACTGCCTTATCCTCCATTCCAGATCCCCCGGAAAGACGATTGCATAAGATAGAAGAAACCCAAGCCCGGACGAGGATAAAACATAAGAGGTAGATTGAGCTCCCGTAGTTACGGTACGAGGAATATGTCCTCCAGCACCTAAGATATCTAAGCTATGCAAATCTATATATTACTAGAGCAATCGAAGAAGTATTATTTGATGTGTTTCCTTTCTTGCGGATTGCATCAACCGATACTTTCTATAAAGCAATAGGCACATGATATCTAACATAGAGTACAACACAAAAAAGTGAGTGGGACTTTAATGTCTGTGATAATAGGTTCTTGTGCACTCTTGATGAATGTGCCAAACTCTACGTTACTCCAAAGGTAGAGGACGTGCATGTACAGGTATGCAGCGAAGTTTACATAAGCTTATACTTAGAGACCTTGGTTGCTGCAATTCTGCTCCCCGCCTCTTATCTAAGAGGATTGCATCGTGTGAGATCCATAACCAATTGGACTAAATACAAATCTACTCCAGCTCGCATTTAATTTGTATTGTCTACAAAGCATTTCAATGTTCACTTGGAGTGAAATATTCCGTCTACAAGGCATATCCTTGCTCCCTCCAAATGAAATATTCAAAACCTATAAAACTTATTATTATACAAATAGAAGTTTCCTGCACGGATTCAAAGGGCAGCCGCAAACTAGAGGATGGTTCTCATTTACATCGCCTTGTTTAATTTATGGCGATGGATTCAAGCTGGATAGAAATGGGAATGGGTCCTTCTAGATCGTTGATTCCCACCTTGAAGTAACCTAAGGATGTGTATTGAGCCAAACTCAGAGGAATTCTACCAGAAGTACATTCGTAGATCTAGACAGATCGAGAGATTCCAACTGAAGCACTTAGTTTTGGGAAGGCCAGAACCATCAAATTGTGGCCGAAGAGTGTAAGTAAAGAATTTCAACAAGATCCAAAGGGATTGATGTTAGACAGTTCAAAGGAAACGCACACTAATACCATGCAAGTCAAGATGAGAACCTGCCGCTTGGCGAACCAACTATGTCCTCCTATTAATACGTCCCCTCTTTAGGGGCTGCTATCCGTTACGGGTCCGAAACCTTCCCTTTTAGAGACGTTTCGTTTCCAATGAAATCCGTTGTTCGAAAGATCCAGGACCTGGAAAGCTAGTTAATGGTGAGATGCAGTGAGGAAATAGACCCGTCAAGAACTCATACCATCTGAATAGAAGCTGTAAATCAACTGGCAGCGTCCCACGAAAGGATTATTGCTCCAGTTCAGCAGGGGAAGTCCTACGCAATTTCCAAGCCAGCTAGGTATCGAGCCACTAATTTGGTTATTCCGAACAGTGTGAGTCGAACCAGCGATGAATAAATTTCCAATGTTGCTTGGTATTTTTTCCCTTTCAAACTGTTGTGGAAGAAATCCGATACCTGCAGAGCATGTAAAGAGTACCCCCACTTTGGAATATGACTTAACAGTTGGTATCTGAATACAAGAGCCCAGATCATGAGGTTCGCTAAATTGACCAAAATTGATTGGTATGTTTCAGTTAATGCGAATGAACATATAAGTATTCCTGCGACCAATCGTTCCCAAAGCTATAGAAACATTGCTGGTCAGACCATTCTGCCACAAATCGAGAACCCTTAACTCCTCCAATTCGCCTAACTCAGATGGGAGAGTCCTCTCAAATTGTTTCGGCTAAATGTCAGCAAGTTTAACTTCCAACAAATTCCCGAGGGAATCGGAATTTCTCCTGTCATCCCGTTCTCCGACTCGTTCGAAGATATAGCTTATCTTCCAAGTTCCTATACTCAGACAGTAAGGGTCCGGTGAAGTTCTTTGTGGAGAGGCCTTACTTCTTCGACTGGACAAGGTCCCCAAAGAAGCAGGGTTTCACCTGTCAAGGCATTCTTGTATAGATAGAGAGAGAAATTGAAGGTAGTATTATCTCCATCAACTTGCTATTGTGAAGATACGGCTCTAGTAACTCAGAAAAGTTCTTCAAGGAAACGGGAATTTCTCCGGACAAGGCATTCTTGTACAAATAGACCAACTGCATCTGCTTCGATTCCCTTTTCTCGATCGTATGATCCACATCAGCTTGTTGATGCTAAGATGCAGTGATAGTAGCTTTGGAAGAATTCCCCAAGGAAATGGGAATTTCTCCTGTCAGCTCGTTCTGCCGCAAGAGAAGATATCGCAACTCTTTCAATTCCTTAACTCAGAGGGGATGAGCCTGTTAAATTGTTCATGGATAAAGATTTAAGTCTTCCAACTTAGACAGATTCCCCCAAGTCCAACCCATGCTGCCTGTTAATCCTTTCTCATGTAACCACAAACTTTAATTTGCAACTCTTCCAAGTCCCCGAGCTCCTGGGCATATGTCCGGTAAACTAATACGCAGATGAATCAAGTTCCCGTATCTTTCCGTTGTCTTACAGACTGAGGGATGGAGCCTGAAAAGGAATTGGACGACAATCCAGAACCGGACAGAGGAAATATTACACAAGCAAAATGATAAAGGTCCTTAAAGTTGCATGCCGGTCAAATGAGCTCCCACAACCTCACCCAAAGAGGATATGGACTGCACTCCTTTCCACAACCACACATTTCCTACTATTGAACTTGATCAGTTCCCTAACCGACTAATCAATCGGCCTTTTGAATTCCAACAAGATCTCAACCTCAGATGACTTACTCGACGTCGCCAATGGTTCGGTGGTGCCCACCTCCCGCAGTTGCAAGACAACTGTGCCCACATATCTTCGAAACAATGCTCCTTCGCAATATCACCGTCTCTTATCCCCGACTGTGTGCGTCGAACTAAGAATGTTCATGTACACAAAGAAAAGGATCATGCTCACGTAAACCAATCTTTCCGCCATCGCCACTCTCTCGGTGCAATTCAACTCCGTTCACTCCTTGCCGGTACTTGTTGTAGGGGTCAATTCTCGATCTCAATAGCATATACACTCGGAATCAGCTCCTGTACTAATTCAAAGGGAACTTTTGAACCTGCGGGACTAGGACTGAGAGATGCGGGAGAGGGGAAGGAGAGAACGTGTGACAATTTTTATAATGTTTGAGTGCTCTCTAGTACTTAGCATTCTAGTGAATAGTTTATTTTCTTCGTTTCTCGATTTCCGTTATGTGTGCACCTAGCACCTAGATTGAAGAGAACGGAGAATGGAATAGAAAGTTATAAAGATTTTTAGCTTTTGTAGAGTTTAGAGTGATTATTATATATTGAAAATGATGGGTTTAGAATATTTATTTTCAATCTCTTGGTTTTCATGATTAAATTCCATGTGAATTTAGTTTTAAAATTATGGAGATAGAAATTGAAAGTTATGAGAGTTTATAGATTTTAGGGTTTAGAGAGATTGTTTTTTATGTGAGTTGTGATATGAGAGGTTATGGTTTTGCAGATATAAGGAGATATGGAGAGGAGCAGCATGTGTTACTATCATTATTCTTGTGCTAGCCATGGCTACACCTTCCCATGTATGGTCGCCTAGAGCGAGTCAAGATACACCATGCCTGGTGTGTCACCGACGCTTTACCTCGCAAGGGGTAAAGACTCATGTGGGAAGGATGCACAAGGACTATGATTGGACCACTTGGGATGCCCACGTGAGACGAGCGACCATATCGACAACAGTGATACTCGGGATTATTCACGCTTCGTTTATACCTTCGCTGATCGTTCCAAGGATACCTGTCGAGTCGTGGGAGTGGTTAGCTTCTCATGCGGGTTGCATTTTGGGGTTATTTGAGACTAGTTTTCCATGTCCACGTCTATTCCATAGGCTACCCCGCACACTCCATGATGAGGCTAGATAGGCTTTTCGCCTACCATTGGTTCGTTTGGCACGTGATCCCTTGGACGAGTTAGCATGGTTCCTATTCCTCCTACTCCCTTGATGGTGTCTTTGTTATGGTAGAGGGGGACGTGCGGGGCATAGAGAGGTGGCGGCAAGATTTCGTTGATTCCGAGTGAGAGATTGGGCAGCCCTTCAGGAGGAGTTTGTTAGGGCTACACGATTTAAGAGACAGGGATCGCCAGAGGATACCATAGATTCCACTCGATTACAACGATGTAGGACATTGGGTCAGGCGGGAGAGTTTAGTAGAGTAGCACGAGCACTACACCGTTTGTCTATAACGAGTCCTACTGATGAGACCATCTCTTCCCTACGCTCATTGCATCCGATAGCAATAGAGAGACTACCACTAGAGGTCTTAGATTATCAACCTGAGCAGCTTTTATGTCTTGATAGGTCGCTATTTGCACAAGCATTGTGCACTGCCCCTCGCCTTTCCTTAGGAGGCTTGTCAGGGATGGTTTATGAGCACCTCAGAGATTTTTTCCAGGCAGATGATCCTTCTAGTGGTTTTTCCGAGTTGTTTCAGGTGGTTGTAGCAGTAGCGAGAGGAGACATTCCTATGTCTGTTAGTCGAGTGTTAGGTGCTAGTCAACTTCTCGCAATGGAGAAGGACACGGGAGGCATTAGACCGATTGCTATTGGAGAGATCTTTTTGCATTTGGTCAGTCGTACCATTGTCCTTCAGCATCGTTCTCACTTTTGACAACACCTTAGTCCACATCAATTTGGAGTAGCTACACCTGGAGGATGTGAGGCTATATCTCTAGGCATTAGAGCACTCCTAGATATCCATCCGGAGTGGGTCATCCTACAGGTGGATGTTGAGAACGCTTTTAATAGCGTCTCACATGCATCCATCTTTAGAGAGCTTAGGGAGGCTGGTAGATCCTTGGCGAGTCTCATTCATTTTGTGCGGTCTTTTTATGGCTCTCCTGCTTCCCTTTACTACCAGCATGGTGGTTCACAGGAGGGAGTCACCGTCTTGGAGTCAGCTGTTGGTACACGTCAGGGAGATCCTTTGGGGGAGGGGGGGGGCCCTTATTTGCCATGGCTCACTTTAGAGCTCTCCTATCTACTACTTTAGCCATGCCAGGTTGTGTATTTCCCTCCTTGGTAGATGATACACACATTGTAGGCCCTGTAGATCAGATTAGGCAGGCCTTTGACTACTTGACTATTGAGCTACATCTAGAAGGCTTGAGAGTCAAGGTGTCGAAGTGTAGGGCATGGTCCCCTTTAGGTATCCCTCCCCACCTTGAGCTTCTAGAGGGGTGTATCACATCCACAGATGGACTTTGTGTTCTTGGAGTGCCAATAGGATCGGAGGATTTTGTCACACGCTTCTTGGACGCTGCTCTTGCAGAGGATGTTCTCCATGTGGATGACCTTCCATTACTAGGAGATCCGCAGGTGGCATTTGGTATACTCTCTTCCAGTATTGCTCGTCGACCATCCTACCTCATCCGTACAATTCCACTCTCACCGTCCTTCCTATCACGTCTGAGAGCATTTGATAGGAGGATTATGAGAGTCTTTGGTGATATTATTGGACAAGGGACTTTTGAGTGTGTGACAGGGGATTTGGCACGTAGATAGACGGCTCTACCAATCTCATGTGGTAGGGTTGGCTTGCTCTCTATGGAGGAGATGGCATCTATAGCATTTTTGGGTAGTTGGGCTCTCTCGGCACCCCTACTTTCCTCTTGTTTTGTGGTTGCTGATAGGCCGGTTTTGGGGACTTATGTGACAGAGGTGGAGGGAGGAGCCTTTTCTCTCTAGGTGTTATTACGGCAAACAAGAGATAGTCTATCCCCACAAGCACGAGAGGGTTTTCTACCATTTGCTTCACTATGGTTAGATTGGACTAGAGGTTTACAGTGTTCCTTGATGGAGCGACAATGTGAGCATACACTACATTCTCTCTTAGTTGACTTGTCCATTCCTCAGGCTACTAGAGCACGTCTACGCTCTTGCTCTGGCAAGGATGCAGGCTTGTGGATCCTAGCTCAACCATGCATTAGGGCTTTCCGACTTGCACCAACTACTTTCTCTACAGTTCGCTTAGGTTTGGTCCACCCATCTGCATCTTCACTACTCACTATGAGTGTGGTTCTACACTAGATGCAGCGGCGGTCCACATGACATGGTGTCCTTTTGGAGGACAGAGGATAACTACCCATGATGCCATTAGAGACATAGTGTTTGCTATGGCACGAGAGAGTGGATACTTGGCTTGGAGGGAGCATTCGTATGCTTTGCAGACAATACGTGTCAGGGCAGACTTATACTTGGTCCGAGATGATCAGGTGACAATAGCGGATGTCGTGGTCACGGACCCTACGCGGGATACAGTTTTGGAGAGAGTGATTACCCATCCCCGTGGATGGGCGGCAAGTGCAGTAGTAGGTTGCAAGGTCTCCAAGTATAGGAGCATGCAGCTAGGTCACCTCTTTGTTCCTCTAGCCTTGGAGTTATATGGAGCAATGGACACAGCGTTTGACACATTTGTCACGGAGTGCGCAAGAGCTTATCATGTTAGGCGACAGGGGGTACCACTCTCACTCTCATATTTTGTAGCATATTTTAGACAGCGTGTGTCCATTGCTCTACAGAGGGCAGTGGCTGGTGCAATCCTTAGGAGAGCAATCACATTAAGTGATGTTTCTTTGGATGCTCCAGTGGTGTGTAGACCGCATGACTTGCATAGCTCGGATATCTTAGGTGCAGAAGGGCAGATTTCTCATACAGACTCTATTGGGGCTTAGCCCCATGTTATTCTTTTTGTCTCTCCCTTGTATGGCTTGATGGGGTCTTCCCATCCTTCATTTTTCCTACGCGGTCGCCTTTTAAAAAAAATAAAAATTCAAAGGGCACTTTCCAAAGGATCCGGTGCTACTTGAACTTCTGTCAGTCAGTCACTCTTTTCCAGGTTGAACTCAAAGATCTCATCAATTTATTGTAATATTAAAATTCAAATTCATTCGAATGCAATATTCTCAAAGTATGGAAGTGAGTAGCGGTGATATCTATCCATTCCTTGATATTGGACCTCTTCAAGTAAAACATACCGTACCCAACATATTCCATGTATGTTGTCAAAAGAAATTCATATCCATTCCACACCTCTAATATTTAGTATTTGTAATGGAATTTCCATTTCCAATACTTAAATTTTATTTGGAATGTTGAAATATCTATTTTGGTCTATTTGAATATCACATTTTGAAATTATTTTTCAGTGGAATACTATCTTGCTAGTAAGTATCAAGGAGGATGTCCATATAAGATCCACACATGAATGCAGTCGTAAATGTCATCCCTCTTGAACAAATAAATATCAACACAACTGAAAAATACATAACATGAGCCCTTATTCTTTTCTCTGCAGATATGTGAAAGAATGGATGCAGAGCTTGGAGTCCAAATGCAAAGATATTGGGAAAGGGTCCTGATCTGCATATCACTTTTTCTCAAAAAAATTTCTCCTTCTATATATCATTAATCCTTCCTTTATGTTAAAATGTGGAAAAATGGATCCAAAGCTTAGAGCCTAAAGGTTTGTAATTTGTAAAATCCACACTGAATGTAAATTTTATTTTAATTTTCTGCCCTGATGAGGTTTTAATATTACAAAATAACGATCTGGACCTCTTCTCGAGGTTTAGATATTGTGAGTTGAGGTCTAGGGAAATATATACGTTCATAAAAGTCCGATTCTCATATGTAAGGTACAAATATTTGCAGAATTAGGATCTAAACGTCTTCTACAAGGTATAAACCTCGGTAGAGGCCCATAACTTCAGAATAGAGGTGTGGACGTCTATAATGGAGGGTTTGTCCCATGAAAAAAGTAAGATTTGGACCGCTCAATGATAATTCAACCCTTTGGAATTCGGAAAATCGGGAGCTTTAGAGTAAAGGTTTGGACTTTGAAAATGCTAAAGTCTAGATACAAAATTGAGATTTGGATAATTTCAGCGGGGGATTTGAAATTCTGGATCTTCTCTTTTAAACTGAACCATCATATTTGAGTAAATACTGGATTTGAAATTCTGGATCTTCTCTTTTAAACTGAACCATCATATTTGAGTAAATACTGGATTTCGATTCTAGATATTCCCTGTAATGCAATAACAATATGTGAAGCCATCTTCTTTTGTAAATGATTCAATCTAATATGTTTCTTTTGTTTAATGTCTTTGCTTTACACTTTGGAAGGTGTAATTAGTTAGAATTCCCACATTACACCTACGTGTTGTCTTTTACAAGTATAACTTGAAAAAATTAAATGGCGCATGAAGTACCAATTGAAACATTTTCATGTGTATGATTGAAACTTGTTGGTGTGATATTATATATTCCCAAGAAGTCAAAGATTTTCAAGCACCACAATCCACAATAACTTTGGAAGCAACGGATGAAGAAGGAACTACAAAAGAAGAAACATATTTAGTGAGACAAAGGGATCTAGGTAGTGAAACGTTTGATTGTTTCTTGTTTTTAAATAGTTCATTTTAGAAAATTTTAAAATAAATTTTAAAATACCATGATTTTTTTTATTAAACATTCTCTTTTATTGCATGAAGAATGTCACATTTCATCTTTATTGCATGAAGAATGTCACATTTCATTGGGGCAAAAAGAATTCTATCTGAAATATTTTCAACAACATTTGCGTCTATCAAGAGACGTAGTTGGAGAGCTTTCTTCTCCTCAACTTCTTCCATACTAAGTAGAAGGCTGATGGTATCAGCATCCACATTGATTGGTTTATCTCCAAGCACGGCAATCTTTTCTTGGAGCTCAATTGTTGCGACCAGAAGTTCATCCGGTCCATTCTTGACAACATGGTCATCTGAGCATAAAAATGCAATTTGAGACTGCTCAAATAAATGACGCTTTGTGGAAAATTGACAACCCATAATGGTAGTGTTGTGCACAAATTCTACTTGGCATTTGATTTTGCCTCCACCGACATGATTGTGACGCTGAGTGTGAATGCACTTGCCAACCTTGTGATGCCGTTCAACTCCAATAGATGATGTAGGGCTGGAATAGATCTTGATAAGGAAAGTAGCCAAAGTCTCATATTCAGTTGGAACATGGCTCCACATCAAGCAGGGCGGTAATTAATCAAGTCATGGGATATCTCTTCAAATTTTGCCTCATTCATGCAAAATATCATGAACTCAGACACAACTCTATCGTATACATGGGTTGATGTTGAGTCCTTGTCATGACGGCTCGTGATGAGCTGAATGGCCTGCCATCATTGCATCTTTAGATCACCCTTGCCAAGCTCAACAACCTCCTTGCCAATGGTTGCGGCCACATTGATGCGTAGAAAAAACCAAGTGGATCATAATAGAATGCCCATGTATGCACATGCAAATAGATGTGGCTCCATTGATAGTGGAGATGTTTAATTGCATGATCTAGATTAGCCCCAAACAACACTAATGCTCAATGCACATGAATATAATGAAGAAGGTATAAGCGGTCGACATTGTGGCAATATCTGATTCTAGTACATTGAGTATGGGGTCAAACAAGTCAACACATGTATTGACGCCATGCCAAAATGTTGAATCTATGATGATTTCACTAAGTGGCTTTGGAAGATCGTAATTTGCATCAATACTGCACTCTTGCTTATCATTTGCAACAATAATGGGGAGAGAGATGAGTGCCCGCTTCACCTACTTCAATTAGCAAAACATGTAATTGACTGAGCTCCATCTAGACATAGACTACAGAACCATGTAGAGATTCTTGCTCAATACTTCATTGCACATCATGTTGTACACCTTGTGGAGAAGAGATTAAGCCTTGATATCTTTGATACAAACAAGGCATCCTTCAATAGCAGCTTGAACTGATCCATCTTGAGAATATTTTCATAGAGATTATTGAGTGGATGCACACTACAACCATAAGCATAATCAACTATATCATTGTTGACTAGATTACAACAAACTGTTGTTGCAATAATCTAAGATGAACACATTAACAAGCATCTTGCCAATGAAGTCGTGAAGCTTGGACATGCAGTCCTTGATTTTTAGTGAGAGTTCTTGCTCGAACTACTTCTTTAGGTCAACAAGTAGGTACTTGACAAGCCACAACCACAGGTTTTGTGCAATGATGTTGGACATACTTCATGATAGCACATTCGTCATCCCATCCATGCCGATGATAATTGTGGGTGTCATGTGTATATACTTTGCTACACAACATACATTGCTATCAACATCACACGCTATAGAAGCACAATTCACACATAAGTCATACATGGACTCTAAAGTGCCACAATAATCAGTTTGTTTACACAACTCAAACTACACTCAATAATCTGCCAACAATTGGGTACTGAATTACATTCAAGCCACACCCATTCTAGCTAAGAGAATCTAGGTGATACTTGTTGGTTGTAATACTCCGAGGATAAGAGAAGAGAGAAAACACAGATTGCACACTCAAACAATCAATGCCCCAAGGGAGCGAGCACCTTCTCTTTATTATATAGCCAAAGAGGATCTCCGCCAAGGAAGCTCCACCATAGGATTAGGGACACAGATAGGTGACATGTCAGCAAGCTCCACCCTTGGATTACTTACTTGGATGGGTGACATGTTTGGTCTAGGTCCTATCTGGTTGGTCAAACAAGCTTTGACCAGAGGGAATCTTCCTATAGGAATCTCAGAATCACGTAAGGTACCGTTGGAAAGCTCTCGACGAGACAAAGCAGGGAGAGGGAAGGCCAGCCTTTCCTCTATTAAGCGGGGGGGGGGGGGGGGGGGGGATTGGCACATTTTCTAGGCCTAATTCATCCGTTTAGGCCTCCAAAATTGCCTTCAAAGATTTCAAGCATATTTTGGTTCCTACTCTATTAGTAGAAGTCCCCTTTTGGTGATACCTCTTTCTGATATGTTTAGTCCATCATGTGTAACATCCTTCCAGATGTTACCAAACCAATTCTCACCTTTAAATCATATGTCTAGCTATTGGTTCTAAGGTTCTCAAGTCTATTTTGGTTTCTGCCCTATTAGTAAAAGTACTCTTTTGGTGATACTTCTATCTGATCTACTTTGACCATCATGTAAAACATCATTCTAGATGTTACCAAAACAAATTTCACATCTAGATCAAATGGCTAGCTCTTGGTATGACAGACCTCCCTCCTTCTAAGACGCAACGTCCTCGTTGTGCAATTGTTGCTCAAATGCTTGCACCAACACAAGTGCATGTGCCAAATTGGCAGCGGGCTCCCAGGTGCCTTCATAGAGGGGGTAACCTTTCCATTGTACTAGATAGTCCACCCGCGGGTGGCGAGTACCACGCATGCGTTTTTGGAGAATCCAATCCACTTCATATTCCTCTATGCCATCAATGAATGTCGGACAAGGTCGAATGTCTGGTGTGGAATGACCTTGGCCTGATCGGGGAGCATATCTGCGTAGTAGGGAGACATGGAAGACTGGATGGATCTTCATGTGTGGTGGTAGCTCAAGGTGATAGGACACAGTGCCGATGCGACGAAGAATCGAGAAAGGCCCAATAAAACGAGGTCTGAGCTTACGAGGTCCAACTAATGTGAGGTTGGTTGTCGATAGCCACACTTGATCCCCAACATTGAACTCCATGTGCCGACGGTGTGCATCCGCATACTGCTTTTGTCAATTTTGCGCAATCTGTAATCTGTGCTTGGCGCTCTCCACACCTTGTTGGATTCTAGAAACAAATGTGTTGACTGCATCGACCTTGGTAGCCACTGGACGGATCTTCATCAAGCTAGAAGGTGTGAAGGGATGCTCACCATACATGAGGAAGAATGGAGTGACCTGGGTGGATGCATTCATTGAATTTTGGAGGCGAATTCCACCAACGGGAGTAGGGTGTCCCACCTCTCTTGCTCTTCTAAGGTGAAGCCGCGTAACATGTCTTCAATTGTGCAATTAGCCCGCTTTGTTTGGCCATCTGTTTGGGGGTGGTAAGCTGTGGACATGGCCAACTTGGTTTTGAAGAACCCAAAGAGTGTTCGCCAAAACAAGCTAGTGAATTGGGTGCCTCTATCGGTGATGAGTACTCTAGACAAGCCATGGTGAGCAAAGATTGCATCTAAGTATAATTGAGCTAGTTGTGGAGCGGTCACCTCCTTGGTAGTAGGGCGTACATGAATCATTTTGCTGAGCCGGTCCACAAAGACCACAATGGAGTCAAACCCTGAGGTGGTCTTGGGTAATTCACAGACGAGATCCATACTCACTTGTTCCCAATGTTGGGTAGGAGTAGGGAAAGGTTGAAGGAGCCCTGCAGGAGCTTGATTAGAAGCTTTGTTCTGTTGGCAAAGTAGGCAGCTACGCACATAGTCCATCACGTCATTGCTCATCTTGGGCCAATAGTAATGGCGCTTGACTGCATCCAAGGTCTTGTCCACTCCGACATGAGCTGCAATGGCCAAATCATGACATTCCGCTAGAATGGTGGTGCGTAATTTTGGGACATTTGGGATCCATAATCTGCCATCCCGAAAGATGAGTCCTTGGGTACTGGTGACACCTTTGGATGATTGTGCTTCTACAATCTGTGGGTCAGTTTTTGTAGCCGCCAGAATCTCTTGCCAGAATTTAGGGTTAATCTTAACCTTTGCCATCAAGTTGTTGGCCATTGGCATGCAGGTGAATGCATCTGCAAGTTGCTTCTTACCTTCCACGTAGGTGATTGTCATGTTGAAGTGTTGTCGCCACTCTGCCTACCAAATTTGGCAATGAGATAAATCCTTCTGCGTCTCGAGGTAAACTAGAGGTTTGTGGTCTGTCTCCACTACAAATGCCTTCTCGCCCAAGTAGTGCTTCCAATGCTTGGTTGCTAGAACAATCACCAGCTCTTCTCATTCTGTGGTGTGGTAGTTGCGCTCTGTTGGTAACAACTTTTGAGAGAAATATGCAATTGGATGCCATCCGTCATGCCACTCTTGTTGTAGGACTGCTTTTATTGCTACGCCTGATGCATTTGTAGCCAACTTGATTGGACGTTTTGGGTCATACCACTTCAAGATTGGTGCATGTAGCAAGGCAGCCTTCAATTCTTGAAAGGCCAACTCTTGTGCAGTTCCCCATGTCCACTTCTTCCCCTTGCCAAGTAGTGCCGTTAAAGGCTGTGCAACCTTGGAGAAGTCCTTGACAAATCTACGATAGAATCCCGTCAACCCCAAGAAGCTCTTAAGTTGCATCTGATCTTCTGGGGCACTCCATTTTTGAATGACCTCTATTTTATCTGTCAATACTTGAATGCCCTCTGCACTTACTCTATGCCCCAAGTAGTCTACTTCAGACTTGCCAAACTCACACTTTGAGATTTTGGCGTACAACTGATTCTGTCTTAGAATCTAGAGGACCTCTTGTAGATGTTGTTTGTGTTCTGTCATTGTGCTACTGTATACTAATATATCATCCAAGAAGACGATAACAGACTTATCCAAGTGTGGATGAAATAAGTCATTCATTAGACTCATGAAAGTGGCAGGTGCATTGGTGAGGCCAAAAGGCATCACAAGATACTCAAAGTGGCCATACCTGGTTCGAAAGGCAGTTTTGTGCACATCCTCCTCTGCAATTTGGATTTGATCGTAACCGCTTTGCAAGTCCAGTTTGGTGAAGTATCTTGCTCCATGGAGTTGATCAAATAGGTCATCCATGCGAGGTAAGGGGTATTTGTTCTTCATTGTTTGTTGATTGAGACCCCGATAGTCAATGCACATGCGCATTGTACCATCCTTCTTCTTCACAAACAAGACATGAGCCCCATATAATGATACGCTAGGTTGGATGAACCCTTTCTGCAACATCTCCTCAATTTGAGTCTTACACTCCTCCAACTCATGAGGTGATAGGCGATATGGGGCCTTACAAGGAGGCGTCTTCCCCGGAAGTGTCTCAATTTTGTGATCTACTCACCTTTTTGGTGGTAATCCTAAGGGTAGATCATCGGGAAAGACATCTTGAAACTCATCCACCACATCCTTCAATTTCTTAGGAATTTGTCTATCAAGTTGTGCACTTTGGACTTCTCTTATTAGACCCATAAAACATCTATCGGTCTTACAGACAGTTGCCGTCCCTACAACATATAGAGGCAGTTTCTGCTTGTGTGATTTTTCTTTAACCCCAATGATTGACCATTGGTGGGTTCTCACTACTTTCTTCCTCCAATCTACCATAGGGTTGTACTGCTCCATCCATGGCATGCCTAAAATTGGATCATAACGAGCTAATTGTATCACTCGCCACTCAATTGCTTCTTGATATTCTCCTACAGAGAGGGTTACCCGTCTAGATAATGATTCAATCCTCTCTGTTTGCCCATTTGGTAACTCTACTTCTTCACTTCCATCTCTCTCTAGATCCATTCCCAATCTTATTGCAACAAAGCAAGACAAGAAATTCTTTGTTGCTCCCAGATCTCTTAATACTCTCACTTGATTACCTTCTAGGATTCCATTCACGACAATCAGTTGTGAGGTTGCCTTTCAGGATTGTTGTGCATTATTCTTCTTCCTTCCCTTGCTTCTCTGCTTCCTTATTGAGCCAGTAAGGCAGCGAGGTACATTTACTGGCGATCTTCATTTTCTGAAGTGATTTCCACCTCTTCCTCGTCAATGTGCCTCTCCATGTTGTTCAAAGATTGCCTGAACAAAGGCCAAGGGCCTCTAGGGAAACGAGTGCGACAGTTGGTAGATATGTGCCCAATACGGCCACAATTGTAACAACGGCGTTGTTCTCCTTGAGTCACTTCTCCTTGTGGAACTCCATCTCTTCGTTCTTCTACCCGTCCCTGCTCCCCTTGAAGCGGTCGTGCTCCTCAATCTCAGAATCGAAGGTTGCCCAATTCCATTGATACTGGTCCACCCATGTGTGGCATTTCTGCCCGATAATGTTGAGGTGGAGCTACTCCTTCACCTCCACCTAATGCTCTTGCTATTCTCTGCGCACAAGCAATGGCTTCAAATACCGTGCGAGGGTTTTGCACCATGACTTCTTGGCAAATCTGCTCTTTCAACCCTCGTTTGAAATTGTCGAGAGCCTTTGCTGGACTCATGTTGGTAATTGCGACTTGTAGATCCAGAAAAGCCTCCACATATTCTTGTACGCTATTCTTCTGTCTCAATCTCCATAGTCGGGTTTGAGCCATCTGTACAAAATCCACCGATTGGAAATTCTTTAGCAGTCCTTCTTGCATTGCTGTCCATGTGACCTCCCTTCTCTCTGACAGTATGGATCGTTTCCAAGCATCATACCATGTGAGGGCTTTATCGGTCAAGTACCCACATGCAAACACGCCTGCAGCATGCTCTGTGATCTCTGTTGAGAACAATTGGAAATATTGATTCATTCTCGAGATCCAATTTTCCACTACTCCCATCGAACGCTGCCCCTTGTAAGGTTTGATGTTGTAGGTCTTCTTCATCTGGAGTAGCAATGTGGCTTCATTGTTGATAGGGTTCGTAGGCACGGATGCCTCTCCAAGTACTTCAGTCGCAGGAACTGGGTTTTGAGACGGCTCTTCTCCTTGCATGGCTTGATCATTCCTGAGGATCTGCACTTGACTTTGTAATGTCTCCATGGTCATTTTAATCTCTTGAAATTCATTCAACATCCCTTGCATTCCTTGCACCAACTCTTGCAATTGCGGATCCATGGTTCCTGCAACACTCAATTGCTAATGTCTACTTCAATACAGAGTCAATATAATCACTCTAGAAGGCACACTAACTATCGGAACTACCATTGGGACCTCAGAAGCTATCACTCGTTGATAATACTCCTCACCAAAATTCCTAACCACAAAATCTCTAAACATCAATTTCGGCCTCACTACATAACGGATTTCTACTTGAGTGTTGAAAGGGAGAGGATTTGGGACATTCATATCCATTTTGTCATAATAGAATGTAGATCGTCAAATCCCACTCTCTGTCATATATCACCACAGGTAGAATCACCGGGTTTGGTGAGTTCATCACTCTGTCCATGAATTCTGCGCCAAAGTGATAAACTAGCGATACCCTCATCTGCTCACGTTGGATATACATAACCTTGATGTGGAATGGGTTTGAGAATGGAAAGCTAGGTGCGGGAAATTGGCCTCCCGGTGCATCTATCCCATCCGCTCTCTAAAGTCCTTCCTACGTCTAACAACTACTCTATGTTCTCCACCTCAAATTACTCAGTTTCAGTAGTTCGTGCTATTCCAAGAGGGGTGATCCACTCTCTTGGACTAAAACACTCACTCTGATACTATTGTAATACTCCGAGGACAAGAGAAGAGAGAAAACACATATTGCACACTCAAACAATAGATGCCCCAAGGGAGCACCTTCTCTTTATTATATAGCCAAAGAGGATCTCTGCCAAGGAAGCTCCACCATAGGATTAGGGACACAAATAGGTGACATTTCAGCAAGCTCCACCCTTGGATTACTTACTTGGATGGGTGACATGTCTGGTCTAGGTCCTATCTGGTTGGTCAAACAAGCTTTGACCGGAGGGAATCTTTTAGGGAATCTTCCTGTAGGAATCTCAGAATCATGTAAGGTACCGTTGGAAAGCTCTCGATGAGACAAAGCAGGGGGAGGGAAGGCCAGCCTTTCCTCTATTTGGGGGGGGGGGGGGGGGGGGAATCGGCACATTTTCTAGGCCTAATTCATCCGTTTAGGCCTCCAAAATTGCCTTCAAAGATTTCAAGCATATTTTGGTTCCTACTCTATTAGTAGAAGTCCCCTTTTGGTGACAACTCTTTCTGATCTATTTAGTCCATCATGTGTAACATCCTTCCAGATGTTACCAAACCAATTCTCACCTTTAAATCATATGTCTAGCTATTGGTTCTAAGGTTCTCAAGTCTATTTTGGTTTCTGCACTATTAGTAGAAGTACTCTTTTGGTGATACTTCTATCTGATCTACTTTGACCATCACGTATAACATCATTCTAGATGTTACCAAACCAAATTTCACATCTAGATCATATGGCTAGCTCTTGGTATTACATTGGTCTCTATCCACCATAGCCAAGAACTTGAAGAATCAACATCAAATAAGTGAGCTCTCAGGAGCTACACTTCAAAAGTATACCCCTTGGCCTCCAAACCCTAATGGTCCTGTTGATGACACATCCAATGGTGCCAACAGTGCTAAGTGATGATGGGCCCCACCATGTATTCAATACCCCAATCGCAAAATCTGACCGTCAACAAGTAGTCTATGAGTAACTACCAAAATACTCATGACTACCAACACTACTACTCCAGAGTCTGAGCAATCTATGTACGACATTACAAATGGCATGACAATTATTGTGTGTATATACATCACTATCAACATCACATACTATAGAAGCACAACTCATACATAAGTCATACATGGACTCTAAAGTGTCACAATCACCCTCCTAGCTAACGGTTAGGTCCCTTTAACTCCAAATAGCCATCTACTCTAAATATATGGTATACCTTATGGTGAGCAAAAGATCAAGAGGCCGGGTGCTATCGAGCCCCATTGTTAGGCGCTTGTATGCAATCTATACCATATAAAGGATGAACTAACTGTAGGTCAAGTACATCTAAGACATAAACCACTATCCTTGAGGAGCCACCATGAAGGGAGCAGTCATACATGCCATATACCATCCTCTCAAATAGCTATCACAAACTAATATAGTAGTAGCTCCACTAGAAGAGCAACATAACATACATCACAAGCCTACATGTACAAGTGCCAAGCTTGGGTCCATATTACCATCAATGTTTGGGAGGTGGCATGGCGCATAATTGCGCACATGATCCTTCCAAAAAACACCATCACATCCTTCCAACACAAGGACTCTAGATGGCAAAACCTCGTGCACTCTCAAGATAGTGCAACCTATAGAAACATCAAGTGTTGTTGGTGTTATCTGCTATAGATATACATAATTACTTGGATGAAATTGATGGATTGAGGGTCTATAACCTCCTCCTCAAATGGTAGTATAGCATAAGGTATCCCTATGCTGAGCAATTGATAAGTTCTCAAAAGCCATCGGCATCACTTTCCAAAAGAGCTTTGCCCGTTGAGAACATATGCTCATCCATACATCTTGATCATCCAAGTCCAACACTACAATAACATCTCAACAAATGGCTATAGGTAAATCTAGATCTTGTCCATATAGTAGAAATTAAGGAGAGAAGGATGCTAAGGAGACTTGTCAACTAAATTGATAGCCCATGGCCAACCAAGGTAATTGGAGATCCCAATCTCCCAAGTGGCCTCTCTACAAACCATACTTTTGCAATCCTCTCTTCATTGTCTGAACCACTCTCTTTGCTAAACCATGTGCCTCAAGGTGATCTTGAGAGGTAGTATGATGATCAATTAAAGCCTTGTTACACAAGACATGAAACTCCTCCAAGAACTTGTACCTTGATTAGACAAAACCTCAACTGGTGCAACAAAATGATTGAGAATCCAATCTAGGGATGAGTAAGCCATCCATTCATTGGACTTGTAAGGAAGTGCCACCAACTCAATCCACTTGAGACGTGCTCCACCATCACCAAAATGTACCAATGATGTCTCATAGTCAACGGTAAAGGTCCAACAAAGTCCAAACCCCAACGGTAACCCAATCCCATGATAGGTAATGGGTATATCTATGGTGTAGGAGCAATAGATGATGGTCTAACTCGGTCACAAACCACACATCTTGCAAAAATTTTTGTACATTGGTCTACATATCATGCCACCAATAATGACTCCAAAGTAAGCTATATGTAAAAGACCAAGATCGAGGAGAGAAATAGGAGAAAAGAAGCTCACACTATGATACTTGAATGAGTGAAAACTCCAAATTCCTAGCATGAGCTTTGGAACTTGTATTTATAGGGATCATACAAGGCTCTTGAGAAGCTTCTCAAGAAGCTTCCTTGAGCCACTTTCTTGGAGTGCAAACCAAGTTAATTGGGAAGCTTCTCAAGAAGCTTCCTTCTAGAAGTTGCTTACTTGGCTTGCAAGCTAAGCTACTTGGAACCTTCTAGAAGCTTCCTTCTAGAAGCTACTTACTTGAGGTGCAAGCTAAACTAGTTGAGAAGCTTCCCAAGAAGCTTCCTAGATATTTATAGAATATTCTAGAATAATTTGTCTTATTTGCTACTTTTTTAGCCCTACTAACTTCCTTGAAGGAGAAGCTGTTGTACTCCTTGTTGCATGTTGTAACATGACCATGTACCATTTGGAAAAAGGGATTTTATTGTAGAGCTCACCAAAAACTATTTTGGATAGGGGTCAATTGACACCGTCATAACTGTTATTGTGATGAGAGGAAGAGACTTCAAATCAGGTCATCGTGATAGAGCATCAAGGATGACATAGAACCAACCTAGTTTGTACTCAAGTTTGATGTCAAACAATCAGAGTTTTATCTCACATTGATGATGTCGACTCTTCGTGTGTTCCAAGTGTAAGGTCTACAACAATGGTTTGTGATCAGTTTTCATGATCACTTATTTCCCCAAGAGATAATGCCTCCATACTTTGGTGGCATATACCATTGCAAGTTGTTCTTGGTCTTGAGCATAGTAATTTCTTTCAGCCGTAATTAGTTGGTGAGACACAAAGGAAATTGGATGTAGTCCATTTGGGAATTCTTGTTGCAACACGGTTCCAATTGCAAAGTTAGAAGCATCAAAATCAACCACACAGGGTAGTTGAGGATCATACGGTTGAAGGATGTGTCTTGAAGATACCATATGTTTCAACTTCTAGAATGCTTCTTTGTGCTTGGTAGTCCATTGGAAGCTCAAGTTCTTCCCAAGAGGGTAGTCAATGGTGCAACAACATGAGCATAATAATGAATGAACCATTGGTAAAAACTGGCCAATCCATTAAATGCTCATACTTCTGTAGCATCCATCAGAGTAGACCAATTGGTAATGGCCTTGATTTTCTCCTCTTCCATCTTGACCCCCCTGTGATGAGATCTTGGGAACCAAGAAGGTTACTTCCTTTTGCCAAAATGCACACTTCCACTTCTTACAATAAAATTTCTATTGTCGTAATTGTCTTAGGACTTCTTGCACATGATTCACGTGTTCTACCTCTATCTTGCTATAGATTAAGATATCATCCAAGAACACCACTATGTATCAATCCAATAGTCCATCCAACGCCCAATGCATCTGATCCATGAAGACCGTTGGAGCATTAGTGAGCCCAAAAGGTAGAACTCACCACTCAAAATGCCCATACCTTGTGCAAAAGGTAGTCTTTTGCACATCCTCTCTATCAATGGGAATTTTCCAATAGCCATTGTAAAGATCCAACTTGGAAAAGTATCGTGCTCCACTCAAATGATCAAGCAAGTCATCAATCCGAGGCAAGGGATATGCATTCTTCATTGTTTGTTTATTGAGCACATGATAATTAATACCAAAATGAAGCCCTCCATCCTTCTTTGGAACAAATAATATAGGTGCTCCCCAAGGAGAGGTACTATATCATATGAAGTCCTTCTCCAACAACTCCATAAGTGTTGTTTGCAACTCCTCCAACTCCTTTGGTGAGAGCTTATAGATTCGTCTACTCATTGGAGTACTCCCTAGCAAAAACTCAATTTTGAAGGGCATACCACAATTGGAGGGTAATCCCTTTCGGCAGATCATCCGGAAACAAATCCGCAAACTCTTGAACTATTTGATTAACCCTTGCTTGATGACACTTTGGGCTTTCCTCAGATTGTCCTTGTGCAATTGGTTTGATCCACACCACAAAAACAAATCTATCTTCCTCCAAAGCTTGCTCTATGGCTGCTTCACTAGCAAACTTCTCATCTAGGGACTCATCTCTCTTCAAAGCTTACTCCACGGTTGCCTTCTTGGAAAACTTCCCATCTTGGAGTTCCTCTCCCTTCAAGGCATACTCCATGGTTACCTTCTCAACCAACTTCCCATCCTTGGACTAACTATTCTTAGGTGTCTTACTCAGAGGTGCCAAACAACCTCATCCAAAATTCTTACCTTGGTGTTATACTTGAATTTATCATCGTGTCCAATCAAATTGAACCTTATGATGTTCAAGCCAAGGTAGTTCTAGAATGACATCATAGTGTAAAGGTGCCACTACAAACCTCATACATTCCAAATACTCCTTCTCAATCTTAAAAGTAACAAGATGTGAGGTACAGAATGCAAAACCCTTTCTACCATCCACTATCATCAATCTATTTCCAATCACTGGCTTGATAGAAATAACCAATTCCTTTGCTACTTGCATCAACATGCAATGTTTTGAACTTCTAGAATCACCCAAAATTCTACAACCTTGATTAGATATCATACCTTGCAAGTGAAGCAAACTTGCATAGGTTGAGCCTTCAATCCTAGTGGAACTAATCAAGCTCCCAATAGGCGGCTTGAAATCTCCTATTGGGATTCCTCATTTCCCTAATCATTTTTTTCCACAAACTCCATCTGGGCAACTTGTCAAGGTCACCTATTCTTGAGTGGACATTCAACAATGCAATATCCAACTTGGCGACAATAAAAACAACCTCCATTTTGTTGCAATCTTTCTCTATCCGTTGTACCAAGTGGTCTTCGTTGGATAACATCAATCTCTATTGGTATTGATTTTTCCACTCATGCATAGTGTACTAGTAGGCTCTATGTAGGTCGAGGTCAAGACCAAGTTGTTGATGCCAAGGAATCCAAATGCTCAGCCAATTGCATGGCTTCTTCTATGTTTTGTGGTTTCCGCATGGTTACCTCCAATTTGGTTCGTGACTTCAATCCCCACACAAATCTATCCAAAACTTCACTTTCTTGTATATCTAGAATTTGTATGATGATGGTCTGAAATTGTATGATGTAGCTCCTTATAAAGCCAATTTGCTTCAACTCCACCAGTTTATCATGTGCAGCTTGGATGACATTTATAGTTTGAAATTGACCAAGTATTGCATCCTTGAATTTTGCCCATATCAAAATTGGTGCAACAATTGGTCGTTCAACTTGCTCCACTCAAAATTGCCACCAAAGTTTTGCAACACCATCCACTTGGCTAGAAGCCAAGAGAATTTGTTTTTGTTCATCTTGAAGGTTGGTGGCTTCAAAGTAACGTTCACAGTCAAACACACAATTCTCCATTGTTCCCGAAAGATTCTTGCCTTCAAACTTCTTGGGTTTTGGAAATTGGATGCAATCTTCTCCATCTCAAAATGGCGTTCTCTCTATATGTTATTGTTGTTGGTGGTCTTGTTCATCCAACAATCAAGTAAGGTGCTCGATTTGTTATTGCATTGCAAGGATAATGTTTGGTATTGCCACCATAGCTACTACTCTATCCCACTACTCTCAATTTATCTAGTTGATTAACATATAAATGAAACACCTCTACTGGTCTCCATAAGTTACAACCAAAAGTATCAAGGTTCCTCAAACAAGGTGACCATATGCAAAAAATCTTGCCTAAAACGCAAGGTGATGAATTGGGTGAAATGATGCTTGGGTAATATTTGGACATGAAAATCCCAATGGTTTTTTGGAAGTGGACTTGGTGGTCCATAAATTCCATCTATCCCATTCCTACTCTGATACCAATGTAAAAGACCGTGATTGGGGAGAGAAATAGGAGAATGGAAGCTAACATTGGGACACTTGAATAAGGGAAAACTTCAAATGCCTAGCATGAGCTTTGGCTCTTGTATTTAAAGTGATCATATAAGGCTCTTGACAAGCTTCTTAAGAAGCTTCCTTGAGCCGTTTTCTTGGAATGCAAACCAAGTTAATTGAGAAGCTTCTCGAGAAGCTTCCTTCTAGAAGTCGCTTACTTGACATGCAAGCTAAGCTAGTTAGAATCTTCTAGAAGCTACTTACTTGAGGTGCAAGCTAAGCTTAGTTGGGAAGCTTCCCAAGAAGCCTCCTAGATAATTCTAGAATATTTTAGGCTAGTTTGTCTTATTTGCTACTTTGTTAGCTCTACTAACTTTGTCGCTAAACTCTATATTGTTACACCAATCCATTAAATGCTCGTATGTTTGTAGCATCCTTAAGAGTAGGCCAATCAGTAATGGCCTTGATTTTCTCCTCTTCTATCTTGATCTCCTCAGATGAGATCTTGGGACCCAAGAAGCTAACTTCCTTTTCCCAAAATGCACACTTCCACTTCTTACACTAAAATTTCTATTGTTGTAGTTGTCTTAGGACTTCTTGCACATGATTCACATGTTCTACCTCTATCTTGCTATAGATTAAGATATCATCCAGGAACACCACCACATACCAATCCAATGCTCCATCCAACACCCAATGCATCTAATCCATAAAAAAATTGCTAGAGCATTAGTGACCCCAAAAGGTAGAACTCTCCACTCAAAATGCCCATACCTTGTGCAAAAGCAGTCTTTTGCACATCCTCCCTATCAATGGGGATTTGCCAATAGCCACTACAAAGATCCAGCTTGGAAAAGTATCGTGCTCCACTCATCTGATCAAATAAGTCATCAATCCAAGACAAGGGATATGCATTCTTCACTCTTTGCTTATTGAGCTCATGATAATCAATACACAAACAAAGTTCTCCATCTTTCTTTGGAACAAATAGTATAGTTGCTCTCCAAGGAGAGGTACTATGTTGTATGAAGTCCTTCTCCAACAACTCCATAAGTGTTATTTGCAACTCCTCCAACTCCTTTAGTGAGAGCCTTTAGATTGGTCTACTCACTAGAGTACTCCTTGGCAATAACTCAATCTTCAAGGGCATAACACAATTGTAGTGTAATCCCTTCAACAAATCATCTGGAAACACGTCCGCAAACTCTTGAACTATCTGATCAACCCTTGCTTGACGAGGCTCTTGGCTCTCCTCAGATTGTCCTTGTGCAATCAACTTGATCACACTACAAAAATAGACTTATCATCCTCCAAAGCTTGCTCTATGGCTACTTCATCAATAAACTTCTTATCTAGGGATTCATCTCTCTTCAAAGCTTGCTCCATGGTTGCCTCCTTGGCAAACTTCCCATCTTGGAACTCCTCTTCCTTCAAGGCATACTCTTTGGCTACCTTATCAACAAACTGCCCATCTTGGTATTGATTATTCTTAGGTGTCTTACTCAGAGGTGCCAGACAACCTAATTGGAAATTCTTACCTTGGTGTTGTACTTGAATTTTTTGTCAGCTCCAATCAAATTGAACCTCATGATGTTCAAGCCAAGGTAGTCCTAGAATGACATCATAGTGTAGAGGTGCCACTACAAACCTCATACATTCCAAATACTCATTTCCAATCTTAAAAGTAATTGGATGTGAGTTACGGAATGCAAAACCCTTTCTACCTTCCGCCATCATCAATCTATTTCCAATCACTGGCTTGATAGAAATACCCAATTCCTTTGCTACTTGCATAGACATGCAATTCTTTGAACTTCCAAAATCAACCCAAATCCTAAACCTCAATTAGATATTGTGCCTTGCAAGTGAAGCAAACTTTCATAGGTTGAGCCTTCAATCCTAGTGGAGCTAATCAAGCTCCCAATAGGCAGCTCAAAATCTCTTATTGAGATTCCTCGTTTCCCTAATCATTTTGTTCCATAAACTCCATCTGTGCAACTTGTTGAGATTTCCCATTCCTAAGTGGACATTCAGTAATAGATGTCCAACTTGGCAACAATAAAAACAACCTCCATTTTGTCATAATCTTTCTCTATTTATTGTACCAAGTGGTCTCCATTGGATAACATCAATCTATATTGGTGCCGGTTCCTCCACTCGTACGTAGTGTACTAGTAGGCTTTATGTAGGTCGAGGTCAAGACCAAGTTATTGCTGCCAAGGAATCAAAGCATTGAGCCAATTGCATGGTTTCCTCTATGTTTTGTGGTTCTCGCATGGTCACCTCCAATTTGGTTCATGACTTCAATCCTCGTACAAATTGATCCAAAACTTCACCTTCTTGTATATCTGAAATTTGCATGATGATGTTTTGAAATTGTGTGATGTAGCTTCTTAGAGAGCCAATCTACTTCAACTCCACCAATTTATCTTGTGCGGCTTGGGTGGCATTTATAATTTGAAATTGACCAAGTATTGTATCCTTGAATTCTATCCATGTCAAAATTGGTGCAACAATTTGTCATTCAGCTTGCTCCACTTGAAATTGCCACCAAAGTTTTGCAACACCATCCACTTGGCTAGAAGCCAAGAGAATTTGTTTCCATTCATCTTGGAGATTGGTGACTTCAAAGTAACATTTGTAGTCAAACACAAAATTCTCCATTGTGCTTGGAATATTCTTGCCTTCAAACATCTTAGGTTTTTGGAAATTGGATGCAATCTTCTCCATCTTGAATTGGTGCTCTCTCTATATGTTCTTGTCGTTGCTGGTCTCGCTCATCTAACAATCGAGCAAGGTGCTCGATTTGTTGCTACATCACAAGGATAACATTTGGTATTGCCACCATAGCTACTACTCTATCCCACTTCTCCCAATTTATCTAATTGATTAACACATAGATACAATAAGTCCACCAATCTCCATAAGTTACAATCGGAAGTATCAAGGATTCCTCAAACAAGATGATCATATGCAGAAAATCCTGAAGTGTGAGGTGATGAATTGTGTATAATGATGCTTGGGTAATATCTGGACATGAAAATACCAATGGTTTGGTGGAAGTGGATTTGGTGGTCCATAAATTCTATCATCCCATTCTTGCTCTGATACCAATGTAAAGACCATGATCAAGGAGAGAAATAAGAGAATGGGAGCTCACATTGGGACACTTGAATGAGGGAAAACTCCAAATTCCTAGCATGAGCTTCGGCTCCTATATTTATAGAGATCAAACAAGGCCCTTGAGAAGCTTCTTAAGAAGTTTCCTTGAACCACTTTCTTGGAGTGCAAGCCAAGTTAATTGGAAAGCTTCTCAAGAAGTTTCTTTCTACAAGTCATTTACTTGGCGTGCAAGCTAAGCTAGTTGGAACTTTCTAGAAGCTACTTACTTGAAGTGCAAGCTAAGCTAGCCAGGAAGCTTCCTAAGAAGCTTCCTAAACATTTCTAGATAATTCTAGGTTAATTTGTCTTATTTCATACTTTGTTAGCACTACTAACTTTGTTGCTAAACTCCATATTGTTACACTATGTACGCTTTACTCCAAAATGCCCTAGCTCTTCATGAGCATGATGGACCAATTGTGGTCTCTAAGATGGAAGTGATACTACTCTCACTCTACCAACTGCCCATACACAAAGAAGGTGTTTGCCACTTAAACTAAACCATTTGGCTCATTGAAGAACACAATCTCTCTCCTTGGCCCCAATTCTGCCACCCACAACACCAATGCAAAGATAGTCCATCACTAAGACATCATAATGAATGTCTTGTTGAACTATACCATTATCTCTACTCTCTAGATTTCTGACTTCAAAAACTCTTCCTATATAGATTGAGAGAGATACCACCAAAGCCTCAAAAAGTATATATAGAGAATAGTAGATGCATGCATGTAACACTCATTTGTGCATGTGTGTGGTATTGTGATACTTGGTACTTGATACTTGGTTTAGCTTGGTATTACAAGTACTTGAGAGATATTATTTATATACATAAAGGATGGTTCTACATTAGTCATGATTAGCTAAATTTAGTCATAACTAAGATAGTGGAGACCTTACTTTAGAGGAAGTGGAAAAGGTGAGCGCCACTCTTTTGGATTCTAGTGTGTTGACTTGGTATTATTCATTGGTGTTTGGCTTTGAGGAAAGAGTTGAGAAATCTAGGGCCCGCAAACCATTTTGTTTTGGATTTTTCTATAGGATAGCCCATGTGAAGGAATCCTTAACTTAGTGGTTCGGTCAAGATAAGATCATATGCTTAGTGGAATATGCCTATGCGGATGGATATTCCTTTATACTTTTTGACATTACTTGACTTTTAGCCTAGTAACTTGAGTTACTCCAGTAATTAGTAAATTTGGTGCAAAACTATTTCACAAGTATAAAAACAAGGGGTGAGGATGTACTTATCATCCTTTCATTTACAACTATCTCTCTCTCATTGAGTTCTCTAGTGAACAGTGTCTTGAGTTTTAGAGTGCTAGCCTTGGAGGAGTATGATGGAGTTGGGGTTCCTTGCCTTCTTAGTGCATAGTTCGTTAACATAATAGCCATCAGAAGTTCATCTTGAATGAGAGACAGGCCGACTCACATTTTTGGTTCCTTTTCCAGGACCTCTCAAGAAGGCAAGATAATGTTCTACGTACAATTCTATGTTGGACAAAAGGAAGCTATGAGAGCTCACATGGAGAGAACTTTAGAGGAGGAGAGGGTTGAGCTTATGTTAGAGAACTTGGATCCATTTTTATACCATGTAGTTCATTATGATGTCTTTGAGGTGATTTTGTACATCTTGTATGCACAAGAGGATTTGGAGAGATTGTGTGAGGTGGATTGTAGATTTTGGGGATTAAGGTGATTTCAAGCAAAATCTCAAGTTTGAGATCTAGACTTGAAATTTCTGGACATGATAGTTTGATTTGTTCTTCAATTAGCACACTTGAAATTATTGTGAGAGCTACTATGTGCATTGGGCTAGAATTTTTGAAAGTTAATAGGGTAAACTGCTCCCGCAACTGCATGTTATCTGGAAAATTGTAAAGAAGTCTGTCATTTCTTCCATTTTCAATGGATCATTGTGAAACTTTCCAAGAAAATTCAAGGCGTTGTATCCTAAATTTTGACACAAAATTTAGAGAGAGATCATTTTTTAGCAAAGGTTATAAGTTTTTAAAGTGAGGGGGTGTGGTTTTCAGACCAAATTTGAAATATTTGTGTTGAAAAGAAAGGTGCCTAGGCCAAACGGCTCAATGAAAAGATCTAAAATTTTGCAAGGAAGAACGCTCTGAAGTTTTGATCAAGTGTGCAAAATTTTAGAGGACTGTGACATACCAGTTGAGAGATTTGAGTGACATTTTGAGGAGAGGTCAATGTTGTAGAGTTAAGATCTCATGTATGAGGAGTGTGAGAGCAACAAAAAGCATATTTGAGTGTTTAGATTCATCTTGGGAACATGGAGTGTCACCAAGAGTGGAATTTGAGGCTATGCAAGGTAACCCAAGGGTTTGAGGTGATTGTAGAGGTGGATTTGAGGAAAAGAGAGTTTAGAATAGAATTTGAAGAGAGTGTTAAGAGGATCCAAGAACCTACACCACTTGGAGGAAAATGTGAGTCTAAGTGCTTTTTATGTGGAGAGAAGGGACATAAGGTAAGTTTCATGTCCATTGACTTTTGAGAGTAAGAGATTGAGGGAAAGGAGAGGCCTACTTGACTTGGGTTTGCATGTTGGACCTATTTCACCAAGATTGGGAAAGACAAGATCTAAGACCAAGGAGTTGTGTGAAGTTTGTGGAGTGGAAGGACTTCCAAAAGGATATGAGTGTAGTGGAGTAAAATCACTTTTGGAGATTTTGGGGAAGGATCTTAGAGAGAGTCTTAGTATAGTTACAGAAATACTACCACCTTCATCAGCTAGTTCTCAAGATTCACAATAGAGATAATCTTTCAACTTATGGATAAACTATTCATGAGAGTTCAATTAATATACACTCTAGGATTTGATGTTGCTATAGAAATCTTGAATCAACTTGAACCTTTTGTATTCCCTAGGGAGAATTACTCTCAAATAGTGTTAGTCATGTACATACTCCATTAGTTATAGAGTGAGAGAAAAAGAAAAATTGAGAGAAAAGAAAGATAGTGAGGATTAAGATGGGGAAACTTCCAAATTTCTTAGCAAGGATGTAGAAGATGTGGAGGTCTTTGTGAGATACTTCAAGAAATCTTGCATAGGAAACAATGAGAGGAGAAAGAATGAGTGGGTCTATGTAATACCAAGGGTTAGCCATATGATCTAGATGTAAAATTTGGTTTGGTAACATCTAGAATGATGTTATACATGATGGTCAAAATAGATCAGATAGAAGTATCACCAAAAGAGTACTTCTACTAATAGGGCAGAAACCAAAATAGACTTGAGAACCTTAGAACCAATAGCTAGATATATGATTTAAAGGTGAGAATTGGTTTGGTAACATCTGGAAGGATGTTACACATGATGGACTAAACAGATCAGAAAGAGGTATCACCAAAAGGGGACTTCTACTAATAGAGTAGGAACCGAAATATGCTTGAAATCTTTGAAGGCAATTTCGGAGGCCTAAATGGATGAATTAGGCCTTGAAAATGTGCAGATTCCCCCCCCCCCAATGGAAGTAAGGCTGGCCTTCCCTCCCCCTGGTTTGTCTCGTTGAGAGCTTTCCAACGGTACCTTACTCATGTGATTTTGAGATTCCTATAGGAAGATTCCCTAAAAGATTCCCTCCGGTCAAAGCTCGTTTGACCAACCAGATAGGACCTAGACCAGACAGGTCACCCATCCAAGTCAGTAATCCAAGGGTGGAGCTTGCTGACATGTCACCTATCTGTGTCCCTAATCCTATGGTGGAGCTTCCTTGGAGGAGATCCTCTTTGTCTATATAATAAAGAGAAGGTGCTCCCTTGGGGCATCAAATGTTTGAGTGTGCAATTTGTGTTTTCTCTCTTCTCTTGTCCTTGGAGCATTATAGTCTCATTATTACCAGATTTCTTGGAGGATGCAGCACTTACATGGTATGAGTCAGAATACCAAAAGAAAGAGAGGAGAGATGAACAAGAAGAGTCTTGGGAGAGTTTGACTTTAGCACTCATTGAAAACTTTCTTCCAGATGAGAGATATAGAAATTGATGAGTGAGGTTACCTTTCTCAAACAAGAAGATGGAGAGAAAGTGAGAGTCTATATGAAAGAGTGGAGAAGTTAGAGTCCAAATTTTGCATAGTTTTGAGGAAGGATGGAGATGATATGAAGACTACTATGATTGGCATAAGAGCTATGCTCACCAAGAATTTTATTGGAGGGTTGAGACCAAAAATAAGAAGCAAGGTGAGATATGAGAAACCTTCTTCCAAGGTTGAAGCTATCAAGGTTGCAATTTGTATGGAGGAGAGTTTGGAAGGAGATGAGAGTGATTTGGTGGTGAAGGAGGTTGTGCATCCTCCTTAAGGTTACAAGTATGGCAAAAATTATGATAATTTGGTGGAAAGGGTTGCACCACAAGTATTAGTTGCTCTAGTTTTGCACCTCCACCAAAGGATCCACTTCAAACCATCACAAAATAACTTGTAGATCTCAAGATCAATGTGGTGCAGAGAGAAGAGAGAAGAGAGAGGTAGATCAAAATGTGAGGAGAGGGCCTCAGAGTTATGGAGGTTATCTATATAGAGGAGGCCAACCAACCAAAATTTTCATTGAGAGAAATTGTTTTGGTTGTGGAGGAAGATGCCATATCCAAAGAAATTGCCCAAATTCCACTTACCATGGAGGAAGGGTTATGAGGGAGCCAATAGAGGGAAAGAGTGAGGTAGGGAAACCTAAATGGCTCCTAATCCAAACAAAGGTAAGAGAATAGCATCTATAGATGTGGTTGAGAGCAAGTATGAGAAAGGAGAGTGCTAAAACTCCAAGAGTCTTAACTTGGAGCTTTTGGCACAAGAGAAGAAGAGAGCTTGTTTTGCATAGGATGAGCACTCTTCTTAAGGATTACTCCTAGCAAGGATTTTCTTATGTCTATTAGGAGAACTCATGCCTCAACATCATCAACAACAAAGACTCCAAGAAAGAAGTTGGGGATGGAGGACTTCTTGATCTCCAAGAAACAATGGAACTACAATGTGTTGGAAGATGTTGATAATCACAAGGTTAACATCACAGTGGGCCAATTGATTGCTATAAACCCTACCTTGAGAAAGGAACATAGAGGTGGTTTGAGTTTGACAAGGAGTAAGAGGAAGAAGATGGAAAAATGCCAATATCAATGGGGGTGGTGGATGCTAAACCATCACCATGGGAGACTTGTGAATATGCCTCCAAGATTGATGTGAGAGTGAATGGTCACAATATCAAGGATGCATTGGTTGATGGAGGATCAACAGTGAAATGCCATGTCAGAAAGGTTGATGAAAAAGTTGGGTATGATACACTCTAGACCTTCAACATTTGTGGTGAGCATGGCAAACAAGCAATAAGTTTGACCAGTAAGGGTGATGGATAAGGTGGTAGTTTCAATTATGGGAGTTCATCACAAATCACAAGGTTTTGAAGTACATCTTCAACAAGCCTAATGTGGAAGGGAGGCTAGTAAGGCGGATAATACTCTTGTCTGAGTATGACTACACCATTGAGGATAGGCCAAGGAAGAAACATGCAAATGCAGATTTGTTATCTAGGGCCTATGATCATGATGGAGATGAGCTAATGGATGATTCCTTCCTAGATGAGGAGCTCATGACAATCTTAGTCACTCAAGAGGTTCAAATGTAGTAAAAGGAGGTTGTGGATTTTGTGATAAGAAATAACTACCCAGAAAGGATGCATGCTAGGAGGAAGGCCCTTGCAACAAGATCTAGACCTTATACAATGATGGAGGATATTCTTTTCCACCAAGGAGCAAATGGTATACTTCAAAGAGCAGTGGGTAAGGAAGAGTCTATCCTACTCATAAAGAAGTTTCATGAAGGTTTAGTGTGTGGAGGACACTTTGCTAGAAAGGTGAATGCTTTCAAGATTCTAGATGCAGGTTACTATTGGAGAGGGATTTTCAAGGATTGTCTTGCTTATTGCAAAACTTGTCATGTTTATCAAGATTTTGCTAGAAAGTCTACTTCCACTCTACCCCTTAGATCAATCTCATTGCTAGGACCTTTTGAGAAATAGGAAATTGATTTTGTAGGTCCTCTCAATTGAACCCCAAGGAACAATTGGCACATTGTGGTAGTTATTGATCACCTTACCAAGTGGGTTGAAGCTAGACCATTGAGGGAAAAGAATGAAGATGAAGTTGGTAGATTTCTTTATGAACTCATTATCACTAGGTTTTGGATGCCCTTTGGAGTTGGTTTCTGATAGAGGAGGAGAGTTTACATGAAGCATCACTACAACTATGCTACAACATTCCTCTATCATACATAGAGTAACTATATTTATAAGTCAAATTCCAATGGCTTGGCAAAGAGAACCAATCAGACCTTATGCATGATGTTGGCCAAAGATGCAAAAATGGAGGGGGCTAAACATCATTGAGATAAGAGGATTCATGCAATTTTATGTGAGTATAAGATAACCATGAAGACTTTCACAATATATTCTCTATTTCAATTGGTATACGGTAGAGAGTCTACCTTACCTATTCACTTTGATCTTCCTACCTTCCAAAGCATTCATAGGAAATTGAAGAAAGCACAAGGAAGTGATGCAAAGAAGTCAAGGAAGGATCAACTCATGGAATTGGAAGAGGCAAGAGCAGTTGCTATGGTTCAAGTAGAGCAAGCCCAAAGGAAATAAAAGGAGAGCTATGACAAGAGGCAAGGCAAGGAGAAGGTGGAGCCTTTCAAAGAAGGTGATTAGGTAATGTTGTTTGATTCCATTTGATTCAAGAGAGTGAAAAAGAATTTTTTTGTCTAAGTACTTTGGACCTTTCATAGTGGAGAAGGTGTGGTGCAATTACAACTATGATCTCAAGGAGATGTAAGGAAGACACTTTGATAGGATTAACCATGATAAGTTGAAGATAGAAGATGGAGAGACCTTCACTTTGAGGACAAAGTGAAAACTTAGTTCGAGAGTAAATGTAACACCCATTTGTGCATGTGTGTGGTATTGTGATATTTAGCTTGGGATTATAAATACTTGAGAGATATTATTTATATAGATAAAGGATGGTTCTACATTAGTCATGATTAGCTAAAGTTAGTCATAGCTAAGATAGTGGGGACCTTACTTTAGAGGAAGTGGAAAAGATGAGCACCACTATTTTGGATTCTAGTGTGTTGGCTTGGTATTATTCATAGGTGTTTGGCTTTGAGGAAAGAGTTGAGAATTCCTATGCCTACAAACCTTTTTGTTTTGGATTCTTCTATAGTCTAAGGATAGCCCATGTGAAGGAATCCTTGACTTAGTGGTTGGGTCAAGATAACATCACATGCTTAGTGGAATATGCCCATGCAAATGGATATTCCTTTATAATTTTTGACTTTACTTGACTTTTAGCCTAGTAACTTGAGTTACTCCAATAATTAGGGACTTTGGTGCATAACTATTTCACAAGTATATAAACAAGGGGTGAGGAGGTACTCATCATCCTTTCATTTGTAACTATCTCTCTCCATTGAGTTCTCTAGTAAGCAATGTCTTGAGTCTTGAGTCTTAGAGTGTTAACCTTGGAGGAGTATGATGGAGTTGGGGTTCCTTGCCTTCTTAGTCCATGATGCGCTACCATAATAGCCATCAGAGGTTCATCTTGAGTGAGAGATAGGCCGGCTCACATGCCAACCTTACACTATCTCCTCATCTATCTCACCATGTCAACGTGCTTGGTCTGATCCTGTTGGCTAGAACATGGGTTTCTTGTCAACCCATCTACATCATGGTTCATCACTCCATGTCTATGGATAACTATAAAATCATACTCTTATAAAATTAGAGCCTATTGTGCAAGCTTCCCTGAAAGCTTGTCAGACTCCATCAACCACTTTAGTGGCTGATGATTAGTGATGAGAGTAAAGGGGTACCACATGTGTAACATAAAAGATGTGCTACTGCTCATACCATTGCCAAGCACCCTCCCTCATATGAACTATACTTCACTTCCACTGAATTGTTGGAGCAACTAACAAAGGCCACCACAAAATCCTTCCTCTCATTGTCATGCTAAGTGAACACTGCTCCAAGCCCAACATACTCCAATCAATGTGAACCTAAAATAGTCATCCTTTGATTGGTCTCCTCAAAATAGGAGAAGATTTCAACCTCTCCTTGAGCTCTACAAAAGCTCTCCACTACTCATATCCCTAACACCACTCTTGTGTAAGCTTGGTCAGCTTCATCAAGGCCTTGGTAATGACACTAACTCCTCTAAAAAAGTGGTGATAGAAGTTTTCCAACCCAAGGAATTCTTGCACTCTAGGCCAAGGAAGACGTGTAATAGCATCCACCTTGGTCTATTGAATACCAAGTCCTCCAAGGTAGATAGTGTGATCTAAATACTCAACTTGCTCATGGAAGAACCTACACTTCTTAGGATGTAATTTGAGTCCATGAGATCTCAACCTCTTAAACACCTCCAACAAATGTCTCTCATGCTCCTCCACAATAGTATTGTAGACCAAGATATCATCTATATAGCACCAAGAAAAATCCAATCCAACTATGATCCTATCCATGATCCTCCAAAACTCAGCAAGAGCATTCTTTAACCCAAATGGTAAGAATCTCTACTTATATAACACATCCTTACCATGAGGTCAAAATCAATAGCCCAAAATGCTATCTTGGACTTATCCTCCTCCCTGATTGGCAATTAATGATATCTCACTCAAAGATCCAAAGTACTGAAGACCTTTGCATGCCCAACCATATCAAAGATCTCCTCCGGTGTAGGCATGGCATATTGATTAGCCATAGTCTATTGGTTGATTGGATGGCAATCTCCACACATCTACCTATCTATGTAGTTACTATGCATATCCTTCTTGGTTGGCATCATTGTAGCTGATGTATACTCTCCATGTGAAATCTCTACCAAACTAGCCTCAAAAAGGTCTCTACTTTAGCTTTGAATTAATGCTCTCTCCATGCTCTCCATGTGAAATCTCTACCAAACCAACCTCAAAAGGTCTCTACTCCGACTCTGAATCAATGCTCTCTCCATATCACTATATCGATAGGGACATCAAAAAATTGGTGTATTGCTAGTCAGCTCAATCCAAATTCTAGGTCCTTTTAGAGCACCTAAATCCTTCATACTGAAAGCAAAACAACTTTTGTAGCTCCTCAAGAACCTCCAAACCCTCCATCTTTCCTCTCTTGTAAGCTTTAGTCCAAGATCTGGCTCTCCCAAGTATCCTCTATAATTGTCATTGGAGTGGAAGACATACTGATTGGCTGCAACACTGGGCTCTTAGGAGCAGTAGTGTCAAGCCCCCAGCCATTAGAGGTCCTAATCTAATGTGAAAAACTCACTCTGATCTGGTTGCAAGCTCCATATGTCCTCTAGTTGCATCCCAAGTAGACCAAGGATGTAATCCAAGTAGACCATGCTCACCTGGATGGACTCCAAGTAGACCACTCTCCCTAGTAGCCATTGGTTATATCCCAAGAATACCATGTCCACTCAGTCCATCATCCCTAGTATGTGCCTGAATCATCTTGATAGGCATAGGGCTCACAAGTGTCCAAGTGGTGATGCCTATCAAGAGCATCCTACATTGCTTTGCTCAGCCAAGGCTCACAATCCAGGTCAAATAGTTCAAGTTCATAGCCTCACCCAATGCTTGTATGCCTCTAACATTGTTGGAACAACGGTAATACCGGTGCAAAAGCCCATCACCCATTGTCTCTCATCGACGTTGAGCTCTACCAACTATTGTAACTATGAGTCCCAAACCAATCCAAGACCTCCCTCTCAAAAAGCATGGGAGCTTGGGAAACTCATAAGTGTAGGAAAAGCGGCTCTAGGCTATCCAACTAGGTTCACCACTGCCATAGGTGACCTATTAGCCACTACTCCCATTTGAGACTAACCCCTAACATCCAAGATATCATCAACAATGATGTAGTCTAGTCATTGAATCCCATCATAAGCATGTTATAGAACCTCTCTAGGTAAGAGTTTCATCCACCAAAGACAAAGACAATGAGCTCATGATCCTACTTTGGCTACATCTAATAGCATGGCAGGTCTCATCCAAGAATGGACTTGATGTTCTTGCCACCACTTGAGTGCAAGAATCACCTATCAAAGGGATGTTCTCCAAAATGTAAGTTGGAGAAAAAAACTAATGAACCTAAAGATGTTGTAGTATCTATAACATCTCACAAAACACACCAAAATGGGGATCTTGAAGACCCATACCTTGGCCAATGCGTGTATGTCCCTTACATGGTATAATACCAAGAGCTAGCCATATGATCTAAATGTGAAATTTGGTTTGGTAACATCTAGAATGATATTATACATGATGGTCAAAATAGATAAGATAGAAGTATCACCAAGAGAGAACTTCTACTAATAGTGCAGAAACCAAAATAGATTTGAGAACCTTAGAACCAATAGCTAGACATATGATTTTAAGGTGAGAATTGGTTTGGTAACATCTGGAAGGATGTTACACATGATGGACTAAACAGATCAGAAAGAAGTATCACCAAAAAGGGACTTCTACTAATAGAGTAGGAACCAAAATATGCCTAAAATCTTTGAAAGCAATTTTGGAGGCCTAAACGGATGAATTAGGCCTCAAAATGTGCAGATTCCCTCCCAACAATGGAAAGGCTTGCCTTTCCTCCTACTTGCTTTGTCTCGCCAAGATCTTTCCAATGGTACCTTACGTGATTTTGAGATTCCTACAAGAAGATTCCCTAAAAGATTCCCTCCAATCAAAGCTTGTTTGACCAACCAAATAGGACCTAGACCAGACATGTCACCCATCCAAGTAAGTAATCCAAGGGTGGAGCTTTCTGACATGTCACCTATCTGTGTCCCTAATCCTATGGTGGAGCTTCCTTGGAAGAGATCCTCTTTGTCTATATAATAAAGAGAAGGTGTTCCTTTGGGGCATCAAATGTTTGAGTATGCAATTTGTATTTTCTCTCTTCTCTTGTCCTCGAAGTATTACACATGGCTATCAAAAAATCACCAAATGAATGCGATCATGTCTCTCCAAATCTTGCGCCCACAGCAAGGAAATGTTTGTTGGAAGGGTCTTTTGGTAACCCTTGACTGCTAACATCAATAATAACTCAAGATTTTGATAGGCCAAGTGTGCCACAACATGTAGAGAGACTCATCTAGCAGTCTCATCTCTCTCCACATACAAGTACCTCTGTACTTGTATACTCACTTGCAGTACCACAGCTAGTCTAATGTTAATCCCACCAAACAACCCCAATAGACATACTTCCTCCATTAGATATTGCCAAGCAATGAATGTGGTATCTAGAGTTGTCAAGGTAATTGACTTTGGAGGCTCATCCTCACATTGGCCACCTATTGGTGCAAAGGTTCCACTCCAAGCCTGTTGTACAAATTGATTTGCATGCTATTGCAATGCCTCCTCTGAACTCCATAATACAACATCCAAGGTGGATAGAAAAATCTCACTTGTACTCCAAATCTGAGTGATCTCCTCTAGTACTAGAGGATCTTCTGCATGGGCATTCCTCTCCACTAAGTCACTAGGCCAAGTAACAAAACCATTGAAAGTTGAAATTGAAGCCGCCATGGTCCTGGACTGTAGTGAGCCAAGACTACCACTATTGAAACATACTAGTAGGCAACATACTTGTCCATACATGACAGCCAACCTGGTCTATAGGAGGTTGTCTCCTCCCAATAGTCAATACTAAAACCCATGGAGTACAACATTGCTCCCCCAATTAACACATCATATGATTTAGCCACTATTGCAATGGCCTGAGCTCTTACCACAAAGCTAGCAGTCAAATGATTGGGCTGAATCTGAACAACAAGCTCTCCACATGTGATGTACTATGTAAAACCACCACCTAGAGATGTCTAGATCTGAAATATACATTTTCCGTAATTCCAGACCAACAACTACAACCTTCTCCAACATAAGGGGTTGTGGACCAGAGTCTAGTAAGACCCTATATGGTGTATAGACCTTCCCTAAAGATTGCACCAAACAAAAAATCCCCCTCTAGTTATCCAATAGGATAACCCCATGTGTAAATCATGCTCGCTCAAAGGCTGGTCTAGCTGGTAATTCCTCCAATCTAGCCATTGCTACTTGCCATAAACCACTTATCGCTGAGTAGATCCCATGCTCTCCTCAACCAAGTTAGCTCCACTATCAACCACCTCTACTCTAGTAGTAGGACCACATCATCCCTACTCTCACAAAGTATAACAACCAATCAGAACACTGGGGTTGGATCAACTCCCAAGGTAAAACATGTGACTAGTTGAGAATAATAGAAAGCACATAATCAACTAAATCACCCTCAACATCATGCTAGACTTTGTCTATGTAGTAGTAGGTAGATGACTAGTAGATAGTCCATCATGCACCCCATCACTACCTACCACACCTACATTTGGATGTCTAAGAGCCATGGATGTTGTCTATAGTGCCTTAGAGAGGGTAAAAGAATGGGGAAGTTTGACTTGTCTACCAGCCTCTTCTCTCTATGGGTCCAACTCCATTGATGCTCCTCTAGGCTCTAGAGCATGTAATGCACTCCTAGTCAATGCAACAAATGCATCCACTTGTGCTACTCCACACATGAAGTTTAAGATGTCTCTATCATCCGCATATGAGGTAGAAGACTTAACACTTGAATCTGATCTCCTCTTAGCTATGGCTATGTTAGCCAATCTCTGCTCCAATTGCTCAATTTGAGTAGCCATGGTTGTATCAGAAGTAAGGGTAGGTATTGCATCCCTACTAGGTGTAGATCCTCTACCACCACCTTTACCACCTTGTCCTCCATGACCTAGAGTTCCTCTACCACCTACCATAGTAGCTCTACCACTCTGTAACTTTGGGTGTAGGTCAAAGCATTGGTCACTGGTGTGACCAAATCTGTGGCAATGCTCAAACTATCTCTATGCAAGTTGTGATGCACTAGAGATATCAAGTCTACTGCCTTAAGTGCACTCTCTCTTGTGGTGAAGTCCACCACAAGACAAACAAGCAACACCACCACTCGTTGGCTATTGTTGACCCAAAAATGAAAGTAAGGGTCTAGTTATAGTATACCCTCCACTTGCTCCAAAGGATTTGGGCTGTCCACCCTATCCTTGGAAACCAATATAGCATGGTGTGCTCTATTGCACTCTAGAAGAAGTAACAACTTTGGATGAGGCTTCCTTACCAAATTTAAATGTCACCACTCTCTCCTCTACCATGGTGAGCTCAATATGCTCAGCCAAACCAAAGACCACTACCAAAGTAGGAAAAGTAGCCTTTAATAACATAGCATCACAAACTTTATGTTGCAACTCCCTGTTTAGTATCCCATACCAAAACTAGATTGCTTGGGCCTCAATAATTCCCTAAGTAAAACTGATCAGCCATCTCATGCAAGTGTATGCCTTGTGTAGGCTCTTTCCAGCCTTCTATTGGAACTACTACAAGCTCCTTAGCTTGTCAATGCACACTCCTTGGTAATTCTGCCTCAAACACTAGAAGAACTCCATCATGGAGTTAAGCCTTGATACTAAACCACCTCCTATGATAGTACCTCCACTCATAGTAGTACCATCTCCAAGAGATCCACCAATGCTATTAGAGATAAAACTTGTGGGTATTATTGATCTACCCCTAGAATTCAAGCCTAAAGTGATGGAGATATAGTTTGGAGACCAATATTGTCTCCATAGCTCAATCTCCTCCAAGCAAGCTCTCCTAAACTCAAGGTAGTCATCCATTGGTGGACCCTCCAGGTGCTTCTATGCCATGAAGGGTGTGAACAAAGTTGGTTTATGCATCTACTACAGATCACACCAACTATCAAACTCAAGATGAAATCATCCAACTCAATGGTAGCCACCATACCATAATAAGGCCTGGGACCTTTTGAGACCCCATAAATCTCATCCATGTCCCAAAACAATGATGCAGACACACCAAGTGCACTCTCAACTAAATTAACTCTTCATCAAACTCCACCTCAGAGTCAATCTCTTCTCTCGCTAGGACTTGAGATATAGGTTGATATCGAGCACCACTCTGAGTAAACCCATTGTGTATTGCATTTTTATTTCCTCTAGAATCCCCAAAGAACTCTGTCATCACAAAGTAACCAAAAATTGCAACCTGTAACCGTAACCACCACAAGTACCCTATTGTAATATTCCAAGGGTAGAGAAACACAATAGAGAGAAAACACAAATTCTAACCTCAAACTATGATGCCCTAAAGGAGCACCTTCTCTTTATTATATAGCCAAAGAGGATCTCCTCCAAAGACGCTCCCACCATAGGATTAGGTATATGAATAGGTGACCTATCAGCAAGCTCCACTTTTAGATTACTTGCTTGGATGGGTGACATGTCGCTCTTGGTCCCATCTGGTTGGTCAAACAGGCTTTGACCAAAGGGAATATTTTAGGGAATATTCTTGTAAGAATCTCATAGTCAAGTGAGTGAGGTACCATTGGAAAGCTCTTGGTGAGATAAACAAGGGGGAGGGAAAGCCAACCAATCCTTTGTTAGGGGGGATTTGCACATTTTCAAGGCCTAATTCATCCGTTTAGGCCTTCAAAATTACCTCAAGTTTTCATTCTTATTTTGGCTTCTGCCCTATTAGTAGAAGTGCTCTTTTGGTGATACCCCTATCTGAAATACTTTCTCCATCATGTGTAACATCCTTTCAGATGTCTCCACCCCAAGTTTCACCTCTAGATCATATACCTAACTATTGATTCTAAAGTTTCCAAGCATGTTTTGGTTTTTGGCCTATTAGTTGAAGTACTCTTTTGGTGATACCTCTATCTGATCTACTTAGTCCATCATGTATAACATCCTTCCAGATGTTAACAAACCAAATTTCATCTCTAGATCATACGTCTAGCTATTGGTATTACAAACCTCCCTCTTGTTAAGATGTAACGTCCTCGTTGCGAAGATATTGCTCAAAAGATTTCACTAACATGGGTGCATGGGTCAAGTTGGCTATTGGTTCCCATATCACCTCATACAAGGGTACCCTTTCCAATGGACCAAGTATTCCACACACAGATGGCAAGTACTCTGGATGTGCTTTTGGAGAATGTGTTTGACTTCATACTCCTCTGTGTCATCAATGACTGATGGATAAGGTTGAATTTCCTATAAGGAAGGAAACCTTTCAGGTTTGAGTGCATATCTGCATAATAAGGAGACATGGAATAATGGATGAATCCTCATGCGGGCTGGTAATTTGAGGTAGTAGGCTATAGCACCAATTTGATGAAGTATGGAAAAACATAGTCTGAGCTTGCAAGGGCCAACTAATGTGAGGTTGGTTGTAGATAACCAGACTTGATCTCCCACATCAAACTACAAGTGTTGAAGGTGTGCATTTTCATTTTGCTTTTGTTGATTTTGAGCAATCCGCAACTTGTTTTTGGCACTCTTCTCTCCTTGTTGGATTCTGGAAACAAAAGTGTTGATAAATTTTGGCTTGCTATCCATCGGGCGGATCTTCATCAAGCTTGACGGTGTGAAAGGATATTCTCCATACATTAGCAAGAATGGTGTGACTTGTGTGGATGCACTCATTGAATTGTTGTACGCAAACTCCACTAGTGGAAGTAATGTGTCCCACCTTTCTTGCTCTTCTAGAGTGAAGTCCTTGAGCATGTCCTCAATAGTACAATTAGCCCACTCTGTCTGACCATCAGTCTATGTATAGTAGGCTGTGGACATGGCCAATTTGGTTTTGAAGAGACCAAAGAGTGTTCTCCAAAACAAACTGGTTCAATTGAGTGCCCCTCTCAATGATGAGCACCCGAGACATACCATGGTGAGAAAACACGGCATCGAAGTACAATTGAGCTGATTGGGGAGCCATCACATCCTGGGTGGTAGGACATGGATCATTTTGCTAAGTTGATCAACAAAGACAACAATGGAGTCAAATCTTGAGGTGGTCTTGGGCAATTCACAAACCAGATCCATGCTTACCTGTTCTTAATGGTGTGCATGAGTAGGAAGGTTGAAGGAGTCCTACGGGAGCTTGATTAGACACTTTATTTTTTTGGCAAAGAAGACAGCTTTGAATGAACTCCATCACATTGTTGCTCATCTTGGGCCAATAATAATTGCATTTTGCTGCATCTAAGGTTTTTTCCACTCTCATGTGATGTAATACTCCGAGGACAAGAGAAGAGAGAAAACACGGATTACACACTCAACATTTGGTGCCCCAAAGGAGCACCTTCTCTTTATTATATAGACAAAGAGGATCTCCTCTAAGGAAGCTCCACCATAGGATTAGGCACACAGATAGGTGACATGTCAGCAAGTTCCACCCTTGAATTACTTACTTGGATGGGTGACATGTTGGTCTAGGTCCTATCTGGTTGGTCAAACAAGCTTTGACCAGAGGGAATCTTTTAGAGAATCTTCTTGTAGGAGTCTCAGAATCACATAAGGTACCATTGGAAAGCTCTCGACAAGACAAACCAAGGGAGAGGAAAGGCCAGCCTTTCCTCTATTGGGGGGAGGTGTGCATATTTTTGAAGCCTAATTCATCCATTTAGGCCTCCAAAATTGCCTTCAAATATTTTAGGCATATTTTGGTTCCTACTCTATTGGTAGAAGTCCCCTTTTGGTGATACCTCTTTCTGATCTGTTTAGTCCATCATGTGTAACATCCTTCTAGATGTTACCAAACCAATTCTCACCTTTAAATCATATGTCTAGCTATTGGTTCTAAGGTTCTCAAGTCTATTTTGATTTTTGCTCTATTAGTAGAAGTACTCTTTTGGTGATACTTCTATCTGATCTATTTTGACCATCATGTATAACATCATTCTAGATTTTACCAAACCAAATTTCACATCTAGATAATATGGCTAGCTCTTGGTATTACATGTGACCAACAATAGTAAAGTCATGACATTTTGCTAGGATGGTAGTCCTTAGGTCCTTATCATCCGGGATCCATAACCTGCCATCCCAAAATTTGAGTCCTCAAGTAATGGTGATACCTTTAAATGATTGAGCTCCGACAATCTATGGGTCAGTTTTTGTAGCAGCAAGTATCCTTGGCTAAATTTCAGGGTTCATCTTTACCTCTACCACAAGATTGTTTGCCATAGGCATTCGGGTGAATGCATCTGCAAGTTGCCTTTTTCCTTCCACATACATGATTGTCATGTTGAAATTTTGTCTCCACTCTGCATACCAAATTTATCAACAGGAGAGATCTTTATATGTCTTGAGGTAGACTAGAGGTTTGTGATCTGTCTCCACTACAAATGCCTTCTCGCCAAGATAGTGCTTCCAATCCTTGGTTGCAAGGACAATAGCCAACTCTTCTCATTTGGTAGTGTGATAGTTGCATTTGGTTGGTAACAGAGAAATATGCAATTGGGTGCCATCCATCATGCCACTCTTATTGTAGGATTGCTCTTATTGCTACACTTGACACATCCATAACCAACTTGATTGGATATTTTGTGTCATACCATTTCAAGATTTATGCATGTAGTAATGTGTCTTTTAATTCTTGAAAGGCCAATTCTTGTGCAGTCGTCCATATCTACTCTTTTCCCTTATTGAGCAATGTCATTAGAGGTTATGCTATCCTAGAGAAGTCCTTGAAAAATTGACGATAGAACTCCATCAACCCCGAGAAGCTCTTGAGTTAAATTTGATCCTCTAAAGTGTACCATTTTGAATGACCTCTATTTTATCTATCAACACTTGGATATCTACTGCACTTACTCTATGCCCTAAATAGTCTACTTCAGACTAGCTAAACTCACACTTTGAGATTTTGGCATACAATTGATTTTGTCGTAAATTTGGAGGACGTCTTGCAAATGTTGCTTGTGTTCCATCATCATCTTTAACTCCATCAAGATCCTACTATAGACAAGAAAATCTCTAGGAAAACAAAAGCATATTTATCCAAGTATAGACAAAATATATCATTCATCAAACTCATGAAAGTGGCTAGGGTGTTGGTTGGCCAAACGGCATCACCAGGTACTCAAAGTGACCACACCTTGTCCAAAAGGTAGTTTTATGAATGTCTTCCTTTGCAATCCAAATTTGGTTGTACCCGCTTTGCAGATCTAGTTTGGTGAAGTATTTTGCTCCGTAGAGTTGAGCAAAAAAGTCACCCATGCAAGGTAAGGGGTATTTTTTCTTCATTGTTTATTGATTGAGGCCCTGATAATCAATGCACATGCACATTGTACCATCCTTTTTCTTACAAACAAGACCAGAGCCCCATATGATGATACACTAGGTTGGATAAATCTTTTCTATAGCATATCTTCAATTTGAGCCTTACACTCCTCCAACTCATGAGGTGATAGACGGTATGGGGTCTTACAAGGAGGTGTCTTTCCAAGAATTATCTCAATTTTATGGTCTATTCTTCTTTTTGGTGGTAATCTTGATGGCAAGTCATTTAGGAAGATATCTTGGAACTCATTAACCACAACTTTCAATTTCTCAAGAACTTGTTTGTCAAATTGTGCACTCTGGACTTCTCTTATTAGACCTATGAAACATCTATCTATATTACAAATCACTATTTTCCCTATAAAATAGAGAGGTACTTCTTACTTGCGTACTCTATCTTTAACTCCAATAATCTTCCATTGGTGAGTTCGCACTACTTTCTTTCTCCAATTGACCATGGGATTATAGTGCTCCATCCATGACATGCCTAAGATTGCATCATAACAAGCTAATTGTATCACTCACCACTCAATTGCTTCTTGATATTCTCCTATATATAGTGTTACTTTTCTAGGTAATAACTCAATCCTCTTTGTCTACCCATTAGGTAACTCGACTTCTTCACTCTCATCTTTCTCTAGATCCATCTCCAATCTTAGTGCAACAAAGAGGGACAAGAAATTCTTTGTTGCTCCAGGATATATCAATACTCTCATCTAATTGTGCTCTAGGACTCCAATCACAACAATCAATTGTGAGTTTGCCTTTTGGATCTTTGCGCACTTATTTGCTTCCTTCCCTTGATATTTTGCTTCCTAATTGAGCCAATAAGGCCTCAAGGTACATTTATTGGCAATCTTTGTTTTCTAAGGTGATTTCTACATCCTCCTCTTCAATTTGTCTCTCCATGTTGTTCAAATATTGCCCTTATGGAGGCCAAGTGCCTCTAAGAAGACGGGCATGACAGTTGATGGATATGTGCCCAATATGGCCACAATTGTAACAACAACATTGTTCTTCTTGACGTCCTTCTCCTTGTGCAACTCCCTCTCTTTGTTCTTCCACTTGTCCCCGTTCTCCTTGGAGTGGTTGTGCTCCTTGGTCTCAAAACCAAAGGTTGCACAATTCCATAGGAACTGGTCCACCCATGTGTGGTACTTCAATCTGATAATGTTGAGATATAACTACTCCTTCACCTCTTCCAAGTGCCCCATCTATTCTTTGAGCACAACCAATGGCTTCAAATAAAGTATAAGGATTTTGTACCATGACTTCTTGTAAATTCACTCCTTCAACCCTTGTTTGAAATTTTTTAGTGCCTCTATTGGGCTCATGTTGTTTATTGTGACTTGCAGATCAAGAAAAGTATCCATGTACTCTTCTATGCTATTCTTCTGCCTCAATCCCCATGGTCAAGTTTGAGCCATCTAAACCGAGTCCACAGACTAGAAATTCTTCAATAGTCCTCCTTGCATTGCTGTCCATGTGACCTCTCTTCCTTTTGCCAATCTTGATCATTCCCAAGCATTGTACCATGTGAGTGCTTTATCGGTCAAATACCCACATGCAAACACACCTATGGATTGCTCGATGATCTTCATTGAGAACAATCTAAAGTATCAATTCATCCTCAAAATCTAATTCTCCACTACTCCCATAGAATGCTACACTTTGTAGGGCTCAATGTGGTAGGTCTTCTTCATCCATAGTAGCAATGTGGCTTTATTGTTGACCAGGTTTGGTGCCATCAGCATGGGTACCTCTCCAAGAACTTCAACCGCAAGTACCAAGTTTTACGACGGTTCTCCTTCCTACATTGCTTGGTCATTCTTGAAGGTCTATACTTGACTTTGTAATGCCTCCATGGTGATCTTGATCTCTTGAAACTTGTTCAACATCCCTTGCATTCCTTGCATCAACTCTTGCAATTGCGGATCCACTATTCTTGCAAACACTCAATCTCTACCATGCATAATCGTGCATGTTATTAATATTTTTAGCTGTAGGCATTCCCTTTGTCATATGTTTGGGATCAATGTTCATGAGTTGGGAGAACCATACCCTATCATCTTGTGATCAAAGATGCCCATGCGGCATAGACCCACTAGTCAAATATATATGATTGCATTCACTCGGTTGGATGACGATTGAAGCCTATTCCTTCTTTAGTGTTGTCGGTATAAGATTATCAAGATATCCAATTGAACAAGGCTTCTTCAAGCAATTTGCAAGATATTTCTTTCAATTATTTGATGTAGATGAAACAACTGAGCTGCAGTGCAAGCACTTGATACGCATTGATTTGAACACAAAGTCTTCAAACTCTTGACCTAAATGCTCTCTATCCGCTCCTCGCTTTTGACCTTTGCCTTTGACACTCATTTTTGAAAAACCAAGGAACAATCTAGATTGTGGACCAAGCACTCTGGTGGCAGTGGTGAGACAAAAGCCATGCAATCCCTAAACTTCCTTGTCTGCTTAGACTATGTTCGGATAGTGGGACTACATAGGTGATCGCACACACCACAAACCAAGATCACATGCACCAAGAAGAGAAAAAAGAAGCTTTGTAAACAATTTAAAACATTTTAAAACAATCAGTTATCGGCAGAAGTAAAAAAAAAAAACATTTCCATAGATCTAGGTAGTGATTTGTGTATTATGTGTACCAAACTTTTCACAAAAACGTTTTTTCTTTAATATGTTATATCTTCTACTGCAAGTTATGTTTTTATGTTTAAAGATTTGGTCAATTAGATGAAATGGATGAATAAGATAAAAAAAGGGGGAAATATTATATTATATTAATATATATATTATTTATTATGTATTTATTTTAATATTAAATCATAGAAAACACCAGATATAAACAAAATTTATCCAAATGCCTCTTGTTTTCTATATTACATTTTTTATTAATGCCGGCCCAAGTATATTCTTATTTTCCAAACCTTTTTTCAATGTCGTCTATCTAATACTGTTTTTATTAAAGATTGATATATTATTTGGTACATATGTATGTATCTGTCAGTCTTCTAGAAAAATGGATATTTGGAGTGTCTCGAAACATAAAATCTCAATACAAAATGAAGATGAAGAGTAGTACTTTTCCTTTTGGGAAAATGATTTAGATTTTTATTTTGGTAAAGTACTATTTTTACGACTAAATAAGAAATTATATTTAAATATATGACTGACTCAATGCATCCATCATGTATAGATATAGATCTTAACAACTAAAAATCTGACCGTCTATTTATTTATTGCACTTCTTAACTCCTTCCCGTAGCTCATCATATTGCAAGATACGAAACTTAGATCGTTACTTTAGGATTTCCAATTTTAGTTTTTCTCTTTAATCAGTTGGAAGTTTAACTCACCTTATTCTATATTGGCCACTAAATGTTAAAACCTTCCTTTTGAGAACAGCAATGTTATAATTATAGCAAGGCCACTTTAAATACTTTAAATACTTTAAGAACCAACCGTTTGGGATGTATCCTAGGCTTCTTCTCCACATGATTTTGGAGATTAATTACATATTTCAGATCTTTATCATGCAGCTTTGCGTTCAAAGAATAAAAGAAGTAATACTAAATAAAAATCCTGATTTTATATTACATATGCAGTCTAGCTTTGATATATGTAGGAAGGAAATATCCTTATTCCTTGCTTCAATTACTGAGATAAAAAATGTGCTCGAGAACCTAAAATTTAGAATACAATTCTTCCTAATATTTCAGGAAACGGACATAGAGCTCTTTTATCATTATACTTCGGATTGGTAACAAGAAGGATGGAACAGATCTATCTTCATTCATTTATATTCATCTCGAGTTTCAAACGGAGATGCCATAACCAGAACTCCAAATGTACTATAACCATCTTTATTCTGTGTTTTTTCCTCGTGCTCTTCACGCATAGGCCCTGACCACATTTAGGCAGAAAGAGGATAACATGAAGGATGCAACACAGATTTATCTTTGATTCTTCATCTCGAGTTTCGACGACGATGCCATAAGCAAGCAGGACTCCAAAATTGTGTCATACAGATATCTTTATTCTGACTTTCCTTATTGCTTTTCACGCATAGGCACGTCCGGAACCATTAGTTGAAAAGAGCTTGAGTGAAACGCTTTACTAATTTAGCCTAAAAGAAGTTTTGTGTTGTCCACCGAAATTGCGCCAAGAGTTCCGAAAACGAGCAAGCGTAGGAGAACGCGCAAGATGGCAACTCCACACGAATATGAACAAACAACAAGTGACATCTTGCTACTGGCTGAGCCTACAAGGCAGTATAATCTCTATCGTGTCGGGGAACAGTAGTATTCTCTAGTAGAATTGGTTCGTCATGCCTGGGCTCATAGGCTGACGGCGTGTTTTACTGCTGTCGCTTTGTAAATTTGTGTGGAATGTCTTGAGATTACGGTGCGTTTGGAAGAATGGCATCATGTTGATGGCATTCTTCCATGCTGCGGGAATTGATGTGGGGAAGTCTAAGTTTGTGTGACTTCTGCAGATTTCCCAAGATGAGTGTTCCCACCGCATGTAAACACCGGAGAAGAGAGCCTGCTGCGGTTGAGGAATTGATGTACGGAAGGCGTTGACCCAAAGGGCCATTGACTTGGCGGTCGCACCAGGGGAAATCCTGCAAAGGAAGCACACGAAGACCGTAAGTGCGATGATGAACAACGAGGCTAATGAGGCTGTGGAAATGGATCCAACTCTTTGGTATCGGTTACCTGAACATGTGCTCGAACAAGTACTGGCGAAATTACCTGGGAGGAGTTTGATGCGGATGAGAAGTGTTTGCAGAAATTGGAATGAATTGATTTGTTGTAGGGGGTTGTGTCCACCGCCTCTGGATAATAGCCTGCTGTTGTGTACTTACGTCGGACAGCCCTATCACCTCATACTCAAGTGGCTCAATCTCAGGAGAAGTTCATGGGATATTCGATTGCTCTCTTTGTACAGGTTCAATGGCGGTGATTATCCTGGCCATAATCTCCTGTCTCGGGGAGGGCAGCTCGTTGCATGTGATGATGGAATCCTGTGTTTCGGTTACCCTTACAATGTGCAGACTATAGTTCTTTGCAACCCGCTGACAAAACGTTGGAGGAAGTTACCTAGTCTTGTTTTCAACAAGGCAGCGTACACATGGCGAGTAGCTGGCATGTCTTTTGACAAGCAGACGGGTCATCATACAGTTGTGGTGGCAGGTTTCTTCACTGAAGAACGGGAACGAGGTGCAAATAGATTGAAGGCTACACAGGTTTATGAATCTTCCAAAGATTCTTGGAGCTTTACGCATCAACCCACACCCGTTGCGGGTGGCATTTGGAGCACCTCGGTGAACAAGGTGGTCTTTACCGAGGAATATCTGTACGTTTTAACATCTGCAAGCTTGGGAAGTTATCATTTTCTACAGATCTTTTCCATGAAGAAGAGAACTTGGGTTGAGATCTCAGTTGATGCATCTGTCGATAAGAATGGATCCGCATATTTGATCACCCGGCAGGACGAAATCTATCTGGTGGCGGAGGAGCAGGCGGAGGAAGATCGATACTTGACGCTTTGGAGACTAGATACTTCAAATGTGGAGGATCTGTGGAGACAGAGTTTCAAGAGGAGAGTATTTGGAGGGAGTGTGAAGATAATGTGGAACAAAGTAAATAGAATTCATTTTACAGCACTCGAGATTATGACAGGTTCGTCTTTACAGGGCCACGTGTGGGGATGTGTATCTCACAGAAGAACACTCTGTTTTTTATTTGCTTCTACAAATTGTCAAGCGGAAGTCTACGACATTTTCATTGAACATGACATGTCGACAGACTCATGGCGGTCCATTGAGGTTGACAAACCCACCGCTAACCGCCATCTTTGTGCATTCGAACCTTCGTATGCAACCGTTCTACCGAGTCAACAACTACAGGACACGAACCTGTAAGTAGGTTACATCGTGTGCGTCAAGTTCAGAGCCACTTGTGTTTATACTTCTTGGGTTTCGGTGTATTATGGTAAGATTGGATTTTTATTGGTAAAATTAGGGGCATTCAGGATGTTTAATGGAGAGATGCTGGGAGTAGAGCATGACTTACAGCTTGATCGTCCACCGATTATTGTTAGCATTACTCTGTTGCGTCAAGCAAGCGACCAGTACATGCCTTCTGGGGAGGAAGAGTTTCCATCTTCTACCACCTCTTTGCCACTCATTAGGTACAGGCATCTGTTATGTAAGCTGGCAGCAAATGAATGAACAGGCGAATGTGTGGCTTCATCGTCGAACTTGAATTCTCGCAGCAAAGAGCATCTGAAGTTTGTCATCCTGGCAGTTGCCCGGTTGTAAGTGCTCCACTCTGTTTCTTGGTGCTAATATTGTTACTGGAGGGTTCGATGAGAAGTTCTGCGGATTTTGTCGATACCATAGCTTTTGAGTCGAGATTGTTTTTCGGCATTGGACGTTATCGCTTGATTGTGAACACAATGTCTTCAGAGAGCAGTAAGTTCTCAGTAAGTGCAGTATATCGAGTTTCGTGCATCCCCTGTTCTGCGAACGGCTTCTGCTCCCATGACTCATATATTGATTTCATGTCCATTCTGTAACAACTGCATTGACATCAAACAGCAGATTGGGATGTACATTTTAGAGAGGTTGCAGTCCGGTTCGGATTTCCTGACTCAATCTTTCCCTCTTTTGTATACTGGTTTCAAGTGATAACTACATTGCTATGCTATCCCTCGGGGAGCATTGAAGTTGATCATGTTCAAAATTTCTTCACAGGCAAACATGAAATGCTCTTATTCCTCTTGTTTGATCTGGTAAACTCTGCCTCAGCTAGTCCTGCGTCTATTGTTGAAATAAATTTTCCCACATTATCAGGCGTCTGGCAGTGTGGGAAGATTACCATGCGCCAGATACTACGGCTGTTAACATCTCTTCATCTTGATATGTGGACGGCTGAAGTAGAGCAAACTTTCGTTTCGAACTTGTGGATTGCTTGATTCGCCTCTTCTCCATTTTTGCTGAAATGTGAATCTCGTTCAATCTCCCCAAGGTTGATGCATAACTTCAAGACATTTGTCACATGTTTAGCTTTTATTACGGTGAATGCAAGATACTACAAGATAATCATTCTGTACAACGGAATGGTCAAATTTTCTCTGCAAACGTTATACGCAGGCATTTGCTTTTCAATATCAATCACGGATGCACTGAACAGATCGTCTCAAACAGTCACATCTGACAGGGAACTTACTGAGCCGACTATCACGAGGAGCTTAAAGAAACAGAACACCCGAAATGACCGAAAGAGCCAAGACTTTTCGGACATCTTCTTACTTCCTGACATCGTATCAAGAAGTAAATTCTCGAGGAGGAATGTGAGCAGTTGTCCCATAGAATGTGTGCTTCAAAGGCTCCGTAGTCCAGCTAAATAAAAACCATACAAATTCGGGCAGTATCTTATGATCGAAGGGAATGCAAGTTGATCATGCAGTAGTTCCATGATATCCCAAAAGGACTTTTCTATATGGTTCCTCCGCACGGGTATCCACATATAACAAATTGTTCAAGGATAAGTCTAGAATGACTCATCTACAAAGGTTACAACAAGAAGTCTACAGATATAATATTGGAAGTAGGAACATCAAGTATATTGTGTTAAATTAATCTAGAAAGTCAACAGCGGTCTCGGTAATCAAGAGCAGTGGAGACTACGGAGTTGCAGGAAAGGGCATGGACTAGTTTTACCTAGAACATTAAAGTTTAAGAAATCTCTATACTTTGATTTCTCAACCTCTAAGCTTTTCCCAATCTTACTACTTAATGGGTGCGTGATGTATACATATGCAACCTTAAAGAACTCCAAGTTGTAGAATAAGTGAACCATTCTGCCCCCAAGATCAAAAATTTTAGGTTATTTTCTTTCCAAGTTAAGACTTCTTTTCATGCTAAGTCTAGGAACTCTGATATTAATAAATTTCAGTTTTTAGATAAATAAATTCTCTTAAAAAAAGAGATTTTGACTTGTGAAATTAGCCAGAATTTCAGTTCTTCCAAATGGAAAAGAGTGATACATTTCACCTTTCCATTTTCCAAATAATTTTTTTATTAAAAAATATATTCCAGATTCACCACAACATTCTATGTTAACCAAAAAAGATTTCAAAACATCATACATTATAGATACACAAGTTATATACTAAATTATATATAAATTCTAGCATGCCACAAGTAACTAGCAATTAAATCCCTCTAATTCCAAATAACCACCTGTTCCGAGTATACTATATGCTCTATGGTAAAGATCAAAAGATGGGGTGTTAATGACCAAGCTATGATAGCGCCTCCAATAGTATTTACAATGCAAATGATAGTTTCAATCATACAAAGAAAAACATCAATGGAATAAAAACCACCGCCAGGTAATCTTTTAGTAATTATTAAAATAATTATGACTATGAAAATAATCACTCATATATCCTAGCAAACTAGTTTTAAATGTGATGACAATGTCTTTCTTGCCGTAATCAATTACTTACTTAATACACAAACAGTTTGTGGAAATTTGATAAGTAAATATAACAATTTTAATGATAAAATACCATTTAGTAAATAATTTCATGTTAAATAAAATCATTTATTTTTTTTAAGTAATATGTACTATTTCTTTGACCAATGTCATATCACTAGAGTAGACAAGAAGCACTTCATAGCTCGTTGAGCTTAACCTCCAATTTAAATATAACTAAGTCTACTACTAATAATAAGCATTCTTCACTAAGTTATTCAGATTAGATGTATTTGTATAATTATAAGTTGAATTTTGATATAAAATATGAAAATTGTATTTTTTTACAACAAGAAGAAAAGATGCCCTGAGTAATAAATTCGCGTTCTTGTGTGTCTAGGGTGTTTAACATTTTTCAACTGGCATTATTTCCAAATAACACCTTCAATTCATGTTTCCTTGTAATCCCTCTTGGTGAGGAGTTGGGTTTTCACTTAACTGAAGTATATTCTCTTTTGGTTAAATTGATTTAACATTTAGTAGTTTTAGACGTTAGCTAACATTTCAGAAGAAAAGCCAACTCAATTACTGAGATAAAGATCAATAAACAATTTTTCAAGCATCACGTTGGACATCATGTTCTAATACTGTACAATGAAGGGAAGTGCTGCTGGATATCATACAAGTCATATATATATAGGAAATTAGAATCGGAACCATATATATCTGCTTTGATCATAGAAAATTTTAATCTCCTAGTAGAATTTTGTCAAATGGTTTAAATATGAGTGCTGTTCACTGAAAATAACTGAATATTTTATTGAGTTTTTTCAAATAAATATGGTTTACAGAAAAATGAAACCATCTTACTTTTCTTCCCTTCTTGTGTAGGCTAAAACAATAGGCGGTATATATTTCAAGTTTATGATCTATCAATTGGAAGATGAACCGTGACTATCTTTAGAGTGAAATGAAACGAAATGAATAGTTCCTACACTTAAGGTTAGATATATTTCGTCCAACTAAATACCTTTGAGTATGTCGGTGAAGTGATTTCCTCGGTTAGACTATGAGGTGTAAAGTAGTATCATAGTCGCCGAATGACTCTTATTTTGACTGATACTAAGTGATGTACTATATGAAAAGACATTACAGATTTAAATCTTTTTTAGATAAATTTTTCAGGATTCTTTTTACTGAAAAGAGGATTTGTTTATAGAAAGTTTTCATGGTAAATTTTGACTGAAAATAGGATGTCTTTTCCGATATTTTTATGTGTAGATTGCTACATCAAGACGGGAGATTGCTGGGGAGGACAACATCCTTTTCAAGTCTTCATGGACCCACTTCGTCCTCTACTGCAAGAACATTCATCTTCAAGAAAAGTCACAGAAATTATTGGGACACGACGCTCTGTTGTTCCGCTTCAAGTATGGGTAGGTTTCCACGAGATATCTTCGCGGAGAAACTATTCACAAATTTACCAACTTTTTCTGAATCGACGGACAGTAAAAGTTATAAAATTTGAAAATATTTTCTAAATCTACGGACTGTAAAATTTGCTGTCCGCAAGTATCCCCCAGCCGAGAACGACGAAAGACCAGCCGAAGGAACGTTCCACATCCAATAAGCAGCGAGAGGCTTTGCTTGCAATCAATCAACGTTACCGGTAACAGGTCATGGAGTCGGGTGTTACTGTTTACTTAGGTCATTCATGAAGGGGGATTTCAAACCGTGTCTGCAGGTCATGTTCCAAGGAAGTTTCGACGCGTGGTGACCTGGTAACCTGATTCTGATGGTCTTGTCCTTCAGGATGTGAGGAACTCTTTTCAGGATTTTGAGCTCCAGAGACAAGGGAAGAGGGCCAGAAGAGGAGCGGGTCGTGTGAGTTTCGTTGCTCGAAGTCCAATCGGGTGAAGGAGGGGGCGCTGATTTTCAAGCCAGACAGTGTGGTTAGGTATCGACTGCGATTATTCAGAGTGTTACCTGCGTGCACGGAGCATCTGTGGCTTCATTGGAGCTTGTCGAGGTGAGGTGGAATTCTCTGGATGGGGACATAAAATTTTCTTTAAATTGCATTCAGCTGGGTCCGGTCATCTTGTCGTTGGACGTTTGTTGTGAATTTGATCAGGATTTACCGGCGGTATGGATTGCGTGGTTTGTTAATGAGTCTGGAGACGCACTAGGCTGCAATCTACGTAGGGTGTGATGAACGTGGAAGTGAAAGTTCACTTCGACTTAGACTTTTCTAGGTTACAATCCGTTTTGGTTATCTCATGGAGTGCATTGATCCGGTAGAGAGGGGAATTGTAAGTGTGAATTCGGAACTTAATTGATAGTGAGGATGCTTCTACATCGACTGGCAGGAGTCGAGTGTTCCAGGTAGTGATGTGAGGTGATTCTGGAACAATTGACCGATTTCTTGACGTTTTGCATGAACTCCAGGTTGTGAATTTCTGGTTGCTTGATTCTGGCGGACGCAAGTGGTGCTGTGCGCAGCGAAGCGCCATGAGTAGCAACTTCTCAGGGGCCTTGAAACTCGCTAATTTGAATGATTTCATCGCCCCTTCTCAGTCTTGTGTGGTCTCGTTATCCTCGTCAAAAAATGAGAAGCCCACACAGAAGGGGCTTGTTCAACTACAGCGGAAAGTTGCAGCTCGATTTGATCAAACATTGAAGGACACTGATGCGCCTGTTAGAGTAACCTTGCACGATTGCTTGGCTTGTAGTGGATGCATCACCTCAGCGGAGACTGTCATGCTAGAGCAGCAAAGCACAACTGAATTTTTGAATCGCCTGAGTCTGAGAGACAAGGCTGTCATCGTGTCCTTGTCCCCCCAGTCCCGAGCGTCTCTGGCGTCCCACTTCAATCTTACGCCTCTCCAAGCCTTCAAGAAGTTGACCACTTTTTTGAAATCCTTAGGAGTTAAAGCTGTTTTCGATACCAGTTGCAGCAGGGACTTGTCGCTCATAGAGGCCTGCGAAGAGTTTGTCGCAAAATACAGAGCGACTCACAAACCGTCAGAAGAAGCAGGAAACCCTAAATCATCGGAGGGTTTACCAGTATTGGCATCCGCGTGTCCAGGTTGGGTTTGTTATGCGGAAAAAACTCATGGCTCGAAGATTTTGCCGTTTATCAGTTCTGTGAAGAGTCCTCAACAGGTAATGGGAGCTATCATCAAGCGACATGCATGGAAGATGTTAGGTCTCAGGGTAGAAGATATATACCACGTTACTGTGATGCCTTGCTATGATAAGAAACTGGAGGCTTCAAGGGACGACTTTTTGTTTGCGGTAGATGGAGCGCAGGGCGATTCCAATTTGCTGATTCCAGAGGTAGATTCTGTTCTTACTTCTGGAGAAATTTTAGACCTCTTGGAATCAAAGGAAGTGGATTTTCCTCTACTAGAGGAAGGTCCTCTGGATAAGTTGCTTTCCAACCTGGATGAGGATGATCATCTGTACGGTGTCCAGGGAGGATCAGGTGGTTATGTAGATACAATCTTCCGCTTTGCCGCCAGGACTTTGTTCGGAAAGGATATTACTGGCCAGCTGGATTACAGAATTTTAAGAAACACAGATTTTCGAGAAGTTACCTTAGAAGTAGAAGGGAAGGTTGTTTTGAGATTTGCTTTGGCCTACGGATTCCGGAATATTCAGACTGTGGTGCGAAAAATCAAGACGGGAAAGTTTGATTATGACTTCGTTGAGGTGATGGCGTGTCCCGCCGGTTGTTTGAATGGCGGAGGACAGATCAAGCCGAAGAAGGAACAATCTGCTAAGGAGTTAATACAAAATTTAGAAAGTGTATACTTGAAAGAGGTTGACGTACAGGATCCTTATAAGAATCCGTTGGTGAAAGGTCTGTATGAGGAATGGTTGGGACAACCTCGCTCAGAGAAGTCTCTGGAGATCATGCATACGACTTACCACAATAGGGAGAAGAGTCTTGGAACTAGATTGAATGATTGGTGACGTGGACAGCATTCGCTTGCCGGCAATCTGTCAGCGAATGAATTCTATCACGGATTATAATGATTCACGTTTGCAACTATGGAGGGTGTTGCTCAACGTACCACAGGCCCAACCTGCAGAAGCGGTAGGTTAGATATTGCTAATGTTTTGGAGTATGGCTTCAACATTTATTTAGAAGTGGATGTCGCAGACAACCGTCAATTCTGATCACTAAACTGTAGTTACGTCCAGTTGTGTAACAGATTCAGCATGTCAACTTCGGAGGCAAGGTTTTTCTACGAAGCAGAGGTTTTTCTCTCGCCTTACTCTTCTGTCAACAGATCTACCTCTGACTTTCGTCCTACACTGATTATCTTTCGTTTTGCCTCTAAGGAGATGGAAAAAGCCAAATTCCAGTCCCTACTCCGTGACCTTGAAGTCTTGGAGGCCATACCTCCTGGTAGTCCCTTAGAATTCCCATCGTCGCCTACAGGTATAGTAAAATTCTAGGCCGGCTACACTTTAACTATGCTTCAATTCCGGGGCAAGTTCCGACTTAAATTCCTTTTCTTCTCCTTGTAGTTGTCTTCACCATGCAGGTTTCATTAACCCTTCCTACGGACATGTCGTTACAGCTTCTCTGGAGATTTTGCCTTCCGCAAACTGATCGCTTCTCTTCTCTAGAGGTACTAAGTTTCTTCTTTCTTCCAGATCTCCCCCTTCTACCTTCATAGCTGTTCTTTCCTTACACTCCCCACCTTCCGGGATGACTTTGATGTGGTAGGTCCAATCTTGGTCGCTCGTCATGATAGAAACCTCCTTTCTCACTTCAAGTCCCAATTCATTATTGCAATCTGTCCCATGTACAGAGGTATGTTGATGATCTTCTAGTTGTAGGTTCTGGTCTCGATAACTTTATGGATTTCATGTATAGGGATGTCACTGCCAGAGGAGGTGGGATCTATCCCAGACTTTCCTGCGAGTTAGTACGTACTCATTTTGGCACTCATTGCGATTATCTGGACTGTAGTATTACTCAGGACGACCTCCACATCGTTGTCTCCATCTATGAGAAGAAAGAGCTGCCACATTTTGCTAATATTAGGACCATCTCGCTACCTCATGTTCTCTCGGATATTTCCTCCAATTGCAAATTAGGTATTATCAAATCGGAGTGTGTTAGATATAGCAGAGTTTGTAATAACAAAAAATAATATCTTGCAGCATGCAGGAAACTAATTGACAACTTTCTCTCTTTCACCTCAATCGTAGAAAGTGTCGCTCAGTTTTACAAAAAGAAAAAGACATCCATGGTCATCAGAGTCTTAGTATCTATAGAGACCTGAGATCTTCAGTTCTCTCAAACAGGCTGGGGCTCCTGTCCGATCCCACCAGTAGTTATTCTCACACAACCTCAAAAGCTCTTTACTGCTTAGGTTAAATTTATTTTTAGTGGTTTACCTACTTGGAGGTAACCTTAAAACCATGAGACCCACCCTGCCATTCACTTAACCCTCACAGCATCCGAGCCCCCGTCCTTTTGGGTATTGTTTTGTTTCAGTCTTGCTCTCCTTTCTCTGCTCTTACTTTCGTCCTCGCCCCTTCCAGTTACTTACATGACTCCATCTCTTGTTGACAATCCATTAACGAGCTTTTCCCATAGAATTGCAGGGTTAAGTCTCCTATGCTAGGTTATGTTTATCTTATTGCTAATCATGTTTTTCTCTCAGGTATTCACAGGTCTGTCTCGCTTTCTTTCCTTTCTCCTTCTTCTGCTCACATTTATACATTTTTATTGGCTCGCTATCATTCTGCAATGGTTGTTATCATTTTGCAGTCGTGGTTATTAGGAACTCTCCTCTTCCTACACTTGATTCATCCCTTTCCTTCAAGTTGCCTGGCGTTTGGATAAGTCCTGCTGAACCTTGCTGGTCCACACATCATTTTCCACCGTTTTCTTCTCTCAGGATTTTTCTCAGCCCGGATTCTACTTTAAGCGGCACTTTGGGTTGCACTTTGGGGAGCAACTGAGTTTGCCTTGGCACTCATGAGCTTTCGAACAGAAACTCGGTACAAGGGGTGCTGACATTCGCGCAGCTACTGCTGGCACTGATGGAGTTGTACATGATTTCCTGGAGGCCGACCATGACCGCCGTCTGCTTCCTTCAGCTGTTTAGCGATCTAGGACTCGTGTGTTCTTGGCGCATGTTGCGAAAGACTCCATCCAGTCTCATTCGCCAAGGATCTGTCCTCATTTCTTTATATCCAGTCCTCTTTCGCTTCGCTCTCTGCTCCTAATATCCAGTTGCTTTATACTCTATCCCGTCATGTTACACTTCGCCCCGTCTCAGACAAAACAACATTCCACTCCGCGCCTGCATCGCGCCTCTCCTCCCGTCCTCAACTAATTCACTCTCTATTACTATTTGCTCGCTGTTTGCCTGTTTCATGGTTCATACATGACTTTCGATTTCAAGGTTCCTGCTCGACTCCAGACTTTAGCTTACTCTGAGTTACTCTGAGTTAGTGTGGGTGTTGTAGGTGTATGTTGCATAGCTGTTACCGAATTCACATTGCTTACTAGTTTTTCTATATGTTGTCCTCGATATGTTGCTATTTTGCCTTTGCTTCAGGTTAAATTCGTTTTGTCAAGTTCACTTCATCTACTTTAGGGATTTATTACTCTTTTCGAAATGAGCATATCTTGGTTATTCTTTTCAGTCAGTTCTGCTTTCATTTTATTGCCATTTCATCTGCACTTCACATGCAATTAATGAGTCCGGGATCTCCCGTTCAAGGAACGGCTTCTGTCCTCATACATCCACATCCTTGTGAGATGTTCTATGATTACTTTTCTGACGGTCTTCATATCGGTGCTTCCTTACTTCATTGCTTAAGGTTGAAAAACGCCTGGACAGCTAGTGATCATCTCGCGGGATGTCCACTACCGAAACTAAGAGCCCAGATGTTCAAAGTGTCAGAGATGAGCGTTGAAAGTTCGACCATAATTTGACCTGTGAGGCTTTACAGAGTTTACTTTCAAATATTCTATTTCGTCCGTTACCGTTCCATCTGTTTATTTAAATCGATATAGTTTTGCTTTCTCCATCTCACAGCTTCACTCAGCTGCCGACAGTCTTCGAGGAACTATTTCTTTCTCTCGAGGATGACGTTACGTAGATTGTATTGCGCATTACCACAATCTTTATTTTATTTTCTCTTTTGTGGAGCGTATTGCTTACCTATGTTGTGCCTCACCGACGTACCGAATGGTCTTCCACAAGACTTCAACGTCACCTGTATGCCGTGTCGACCTGCACGTGGCTATCCCCTCCTTAGAGCCCTATGTGTTGAAGTTGGGTACTCACTTCCTGTTTCTACCAATCTAAACGGCAAACCGCCCTCGGCTCTCATTTCTATTGCCCGGTCAACCCGGCACGTAGCTATCCTCCAAGGAACTTCGACGTGATTGGATCGGGAAACCTTTCCCAATGGTCACGATTTGTCTGGGTACGCATTTTGGGGAAACATAGTTTCCATTTGGTCGATCAAACTAAAAGTTTGGAATTTCGCAATTATCCGGTAGATGTAATCACCTTTTGGGCGCTCAACAATGAGTCCAGGTTGTTCTATATTATTATATCAAATGTCTTCCTAGGCCAGGTTGTTCTGAGGTTGCGGACAGCAGTTGACCTACAGTAATGTTAGATCGTTATTGGCGGAACTGGTGATTGTGGCTTGTCTGACACCCGATGTCTCTATTGACAGATTATTTCATCCTTGGCCGCTGTGGATTCCGTAGTATTCTACATCAAATTAGGAACAAGAGGCAATCAGGACGGGCAACTGATCTTCATGTCTGGCGAGAAGTACCAATGCTCGGATCAAATCGTGAAATTGTAGATTTTCCCCTGATATTCAGCCTCTTCTAGAAGTTGCTCTCGTTTTGGTGCTTCTGGATTTACATTCTAAATTTTGGAGAATATGGAGAGTCGAGCATTAGTGAGGAGTTAAACCTACCGGAAAGGAATTTTCATAGAGCTCCGTGAAGAGATCACTTCATCGGCAATTGCGTTGTCAGAAATTCCGGAACTTCTGCCCGGTGGAAATTTGGAACGTCTGACCAAGATCTTCTGAATCTTCCTGTCAACCGATGCATCTCCAGGGATACTCATTGAGCTCTCTTTTACAGTACAGTACTGTACAGGATCGTGATACATTTGAATGAGACACATCGTTTTACTCAAGACGTCTCGATTTCATATACTGTGAATCTCTGAAATTACCGTGAGAGACTTACATGTGGTCCTTGTCACAATTTAAATCAGTGAAGCTTGTGGATACTCCAGGGGTTTCTGTGTTAGGATTTAAATCGGTATGATACTGAAAGCCAACTCCACGAAGGTAACCTGATACTACGATGCGCGAAGAAAAGATAATGGACTGAAGGCTACCGGGGTCCAACTCACAATTGAGATTCAATCTTTGAAGGATAGTTGTAGTTTATCATAAAATTTCACTCTTGATCATTGACAGAACAGGTACCACAAATGATAGAGTATATAAGCTATCATGCTTATGGGACATGGTTAGACCACATACATCGAATTTATTCAAAAGTAGGAAGTGTGGAATCATCTCGTAAAATACTTATATTGTAGAATTAATATTTTGAGAGTAATAGACTCGTTCTCAACAAATGTTGCAGTTTTTAATGTAACTTACATTCCAAAGGTCCCAATAAGTGTTTATGAGTTCCTTTGTGCATTTTAAATATATATACTTGAGTAGTTTTTCCCTTAGACTTGTATACCATCTTCACTCCTGAAGTGTTTTATATAGATTGAATATCACTATTTGTGATTTTTTTGCCATACGGATTCATCGGAGGGTTATGGACACGGGCCACTGCTTTTGGACACATGGCACATCTGGTCCTTCACTTAACACGAGGCTGCATTTGCATCCATGGTTTGCCCTAATTTCTTTTCAGTGCTCGTAATTGCTTATCTGTCAGCCATTGTTTCTCCCTCTTGGGTGTCTCCTGCTGTCCTTTCTTGTGTAGCATTGCAGTTTTCTGGCTCCCCGCTCGTCCCTTCCCGTGTAGGGCTGAGTTTTCTTGCAAGTAGGCTTCTTTTGATGATGCTTCTTGTTTCTCCTAACTTTTGAGTGGCACTTCAGCGGAGCATCCAAGTTTGCCTTGGCACTCATGAGTTTTTGAGTAGAAACTTGGAACGAGGGGTACTGGCAATTGTTCAACTACTTCGGCACTGCGTGAGGCATTGATGAAGTCGTAGGTGCTTTCATGGAGGTTTACTATGGCCGCCTTCTACTTCCCTTAGTTGTTTAGCGTCTCAAGACTCCAACATCCATAGCGCTGATTGTGATATTATTCAAATCCTGTCCTCTTACGCTTTGCTCTTGTTCCCTTTTACACTTTGACCTATTTCTGTAGCCACATCATTTGAGACCCCTTGTTTTGTTCCACTCCTCCATTCCTCAACTAATTCCATCCAATAGTACTTTCCCTTTCTTCGATCTTTGATTGCTTCTTGCTTCATCCTTTCATGTCTAAAGCGTCCCTCCCTATTCCAGCCTACGTTCTTTCTAGTGGTTCACGCACAACTTATTGGTGGGTTCTTCATCGTGTTCACGCATTGCTTACTGTTGGCCTCTTACATCATGGTTTCCTATTCCTTGCTATTTTTTGCATAGATGCTCTCGATTTAATGTCCTTTACTAGTCGGTTGGCCATCAATTCTTTTCAATTTGTTTCCATGATGCTTTTGCTATAGGTACATTTGATGCTTGCTACCTTAGTGCTTTCACACTACTCTCGCATTGTGATTCATGTACATATTACTTATCGATCATTTGCACTTCATGAGTTCTGGATAACCCGTTCCCATAATAGCTTTTGTTCTCGTATACCAATATATACCATGTTGGCACATTGAGACCACAATGGCACAGTTTGTGCTCAGCCGTCTCTCTGTTTATTTGGAAAGAGATCATCTATTTTCTTCATTAGAACATTCAGACCACGCGACAATAGCTGATTAAGACAGGTAAGTTCATGCATAATTGCTTATTTTATCATGGAATGGATACATTTCTCCTTGCAGGTATTCATTGTTTCAAATACGACTTCTGCCCCAAAAATACTTTTGCTCCTCCCTTCTCTGCATGCCTCCATGGTTTTAATCCCCTCATTTTTTTCTTCACATTCACACCCCTGCTGTCTCTTATATCTTCACTTCACACCCTTTATTTTGTCTCCCTTCATACCCTTGAATTTTGTTCAATGTTCAATGTCTACCTCGTCAACACCTATTATATCTTCACTTCACTCCCTTCATTCAGTCTCCCTTTATACATACCCCCTCCCTTCACACCCTCGAGCCTTGTTTCATATCACCTACTCAATTCCTTGAGCCTTGCTCCAAGTCTAGCTATCGTTGCCACCTCTATCTATTCTTGTTCATGAGCTTTGGGTCTATCTCCTCATAATGTGGATGACTCTATTGAGTCTCAATCTTTGTTCAATCTTCCTCATTCTATTTCTTGTTTGACAAGTCCCCAGGTCCAAATTGGCCTCCTCTAGGCCGCCATGTATTGCTCCATCCTTGTTTCTCAGACCTTGCTGACTCACCTTGTCCATGTCAGACTTACTATTCATAGTTGTCGTTCTACTATTTATTGTTTCATCCTCGTTTCTCGGACCTTGCTGACTCACCCCATCCACATCAGACTCACTGTTCATAGTTGCTATTCTGCCCAAGGTTTACCACTAACATTGTGTTTTTTAAAGGCCCTTCTCAGTCTATTTATTGATGTCCTTGTCTTAAGGTCCACATCAACTTTCTCTGGTTGGCCACTTTTTGTTCATAGCATTCATTTCATCCTCATTTTTTGGACCATGATGACTCACATATGTCCATGTCAGCATTATTGTGCATAGTCATTGTTTTGTCTATGTGCCATGCTCACTCACCTTTGTCTATGTGCCATGCTGACTCAACTTTGTCCATGCCAGCCTTACAATGCATAATCACTATTCTGCCTACATACCATGTTGACTCACCTATGTCCATGTCAGCCTTCCTTTTCCTAGTCATTGTTTTGCCTACGTACAATGCTGACTCTTTTTTGTCCATGTCAGACTAAAGGTTCTTAGTCACTATTTTGCCCATGTTAGGCGTTTCTTTGTAACTTGCCCCTTGGCACATCAACATAACTCCTATTCTCCCTCATGGGATTTATAGCTTTACCCATCCCGCTTTCACCTACACCTTACCATGCCACATATGCCACATATGCCACATATGGAGACCTCTCTGCGTGGACATACCATTTTTAGATCAATCTCTACACTAAACCTTACGCATACTTTCCCATTCCCTCCAGGAAGAATTGATTGGCTCACGATTAGGACACAATTATTCAGCAGTCATTTTTCTACAAACCTTGATCCCATCTTGCAGCAATTAAGGGCTTGGAGATTTTGGCATAGTGGAGATGTTTCGCATATTCACTCCTTAAATGACTTTGGAGTGATATATGTCATTTACTCCCTGCATAATGGCAAATGCTATGTGGGCCAAACGGCAGGTTTTGCTTTTCACCGCTTCCAACAACATTGCCACCTTGGAAAATCTCTCTTTGTTCTTTGTTTTTCTACTTTTGAATTTACTCCTTTGATGGCAACTATGACCAAATTTGGGTTCCACAACTTCAGACTGTTCCTTATGGTCAAGGTACCTCCAAGTACTCACTTTAGAGATTTTACCAACGTGGAGGAGCTCTTTTGGATCCGTCTCCTCAACTGTTGGACTCCTCAAGGGTACAATGTTCATGGAAGAGCTCCTCACATCCACTCCCAAAGTCATCTGAGAGTAAACACCTTTTTCCTCTCTTCTATCACACCTTCATTTCTTATGCCTAGTATCGTTCTCCCCTTTCTACACCTCTTGTGGCCACCTCTCCCATTTCTCATAGATATGCATGCAGAGACTACTTACGTAGAATTTCTCATCTTTTCACGATGCTTGACTTTGATATCCTCCTTGATTCCTTTCTTGCCCGTTTTAGAGTTTGAAACTTGTTGCGGATCATTCATATCCTTAAAACAACTCCTTCTGCGGTTTTACTCCAGATTGAGTCTAATTCACTACACTTGTCCAACACCTTTTGCTTTTTCTCTCTCCATATCTCTCAAACCAAAGATCTGCTCCATACATTTTGCCCACACTTATCATCTTCCCTTTTACCTCTAAGGAGATAGACAAAGCTTGTTTACAATCTTTGCTGCGTGACCCAAAAGTCCTTGGGTTTTACGTCTAGGTACTCTATTTACTATCCCAATGATGCTTTTAAGTACAAGAAAACTTTGGGCCGTTTACACTTTAACTTTGCCTCACTATCACACAAGTTATCAATTTTTTCTTCTCCTTCTTCTCCCTACAATTATCTTCATCATCCAGGTTTCATTAACCCTTCATATGGACATGTCATTACAGCTTCACTTCAGATTTTACCTTCCTCCACCATATCACTTCTCTTCTCTAGAGGAACCAATTTTCCTCTTTTGCCCACCTCTCTCCCTTCTATTTTCATTGCTATTCAAATTTGCATTCGGAACTTTGCTCTTTCTTATGAAGTGATCCTAGGCACCAAAGGTATTTTTGACTAATAGAAAGTCACCCTTCTACATAAAGTTAAACTTTTACTCAATCTCCCTTCCATTTTGGATGATTTCAATTTTGTAGATCCGATTTCCTTTCCCCTATTGACAGAAAACTTCTTACTCACTTCAAGTCCCATTTTATTATTACTTATATAGACAAGAGTCCTAACAATTTTTATTTTTTTTGTAGACAATTTTACATTCAGACTTTACTTAATGAGCTTCATTCTCCTTCAGCTACCTATAAACACTCACTGATTCCTCAAACCCAACTCTTACTTTCTCACCATAGTTTCAATACTTCTAAGGGATTTTGCACTTCCAAGCATTTTGAGAAACTTCCCTACTTGTGTTGTGCTTGGAAATTCCATAAGTCTTCTGTTGTTCCTAGGTTCATTGCTGTATGATACTCTACTTCATTATCTTAACTTTCTTGTTAGCTTAGCTCCTTCTTCAAAGCATTGCTACCTACCTTTTGCAAACAACCTCTAGAGGAATGAATTCTTACTTGTGGGGCTATTGGTCGACTCCGACTAGATCTTTGACGACTCTTCTGGAGTTCCAATTTTACTTGAGAAGGTACAAAGATTATGCAAGACAAGATCCTCTACTCCCCAGCCTCTGGTTTGCAGCCAACTTATGCCACCTTGGAGAAAGTTCTTTTTTAGAGTTTGATTTCACCACTCTTTATACAAAGATCCACCTCCATGATCTCAAAAAAGGCTATCTACTCTCATCAGATCTATTTTTCCATTACATGTTCACTCTGAATTGGGAAATTGTGTTGCTAATCAAGACCTCTACACTTGACTTCAAATATAGATGGCTTTAAAATAGAAACTATATCTCTCCATTGGCAGAACACCTTAAATTAATGGCTATTGATGCAGAATTGCTTATTTGTTGGATTTTATTCCTTTTTTATAACCTCTACATTACTTTCAGGAATCAGCTCTTCCGTCAAGAGATTGGGATTCCTATGGGGACACCTTGTGTTGTCTTCATAGCTAACCTATACCTCTTCACCTATAAACTGAATTTCAAATGCATGTTGCTCTATTGCATGACCTGTCCCAAGTTTGCAGATATGTCGATGATCTTCTTGTGGTAGGCTTGGGACTTGATCATTTTACAGATTTCATGTATAAGGATGATGCTGCCAGAGGTGGTGGAATATATCCTAAATCCTAAACTTTCTTGTGAGTTAGTCCAAACTTATGTTGGCACTCACTATGATTATCTTGACTGTCGTATTACACATCACGACTTTAACATTTTTGTCTCTATCTATGATAAGAAAGAGCTACCTCACTTTGCTCACATCAAGACAATCTCTCTCCTTCATGTTCTTTCTGATATTTCCTTCAATGTGAATTAGGGATTATAAAATCAGAGTGTGTTAGATATAGACGGATATGTAATTTCAAAAAGTCATACATTTCAGCTTGTAGGAAACTTAGAGATAACTTTGTCTCCAAAAATTACACTCTTCACCTGATCTAGAATAAATTCCACTCTATCTTACAAAAAGAACATAATATCCATGGTTATCATGGGCTTAGTATATATAGAAATTTGAGAATATCTATTCTTTCTACCATGCAGGGAGCTCATTTTTGAGCCCACCAGTAGTTTTTACCTTAGACTTGTATACCATCTTCACTCTTGAAGTGTTTTATATAGATCAAATACCACTATCTGGGATTTTTTCTACCATTTGGATTTTCATCGAAGGCTTATGGACACATGGCTTCTACTTTTGGACATGTGGCCCACTTGGTCCTTCACTTAACACAAGGCTGCATTTGCCCCCATGGTTTGCCCTATTGCAAGATGCCCTAATTTCTTTTCAATGCTCTTACTTGCTTCTCTGTCCGCCAGGGTTTCTCCCACTTGGGTTGGGTTTGCTTGGGTTTCTCCTATTGTCCTTTCTTGTGTAGCATTGAAGTTTTTTCCTCCCCGTTTGGGTTCACTTGGGTTTCTCCTACTAGTTCTTTCTTGTGTAGCATTGCAGTTTTTTGGCTTCCCACTCATCCCTTCCCTTGTAGCACTGAGTTTTCTTGCAAGGAGGTTTCTTTTGCTGATGCTTCTTGTTTCTCACTACTTATGAGCGGCACTTTAGGGAAGCATCCATAGTGTTGGTTGTGATATTATTCATATCTTGTCCTCTTATGCTTTGCTCTCATTCCCTTTTACACTTCAACCTATTTCTGTAGCCACATCATTTGAGACCCCTTGTTTTGTTCCACTCTTCCATTCCTAAACTAATTCCATCCATAGTACTTTCCCTTCCTTTGCTCTTTGATTGCTTCTTGTTTCACCTTCTCATGCCTAAAGCGTTCCTACCCGACTCTAGCCCATGTTCTTTCTAGTTGTTCATGCACAGCTTACTTGCGGGTTCTTTATTGTGTTCACACACTACTTACTGCTGGCCTCTTACATCATGGTTTCCTATTCCTTGCTATTTTTTGCATAGATGCTCTCAATTTAATGTCCTTTACTAGTCTATTGGCCATCAATTCTTTTCATTTGTTTCCATGATGCTTTTACTACAGGTTACATTCAATGCTTGCTACCTTAGTGCTTTCACACTACTCTTGCATTGTGATTCATGTACATATTGCTTATCAATCATTTGCACTTCATGAGTTTTGGATAACCCGTTCCCATAACTGCTTTTGTTCTTGTATACCAATATATACTTACATCTAAATTGTTGCATAACACTAATAAGAGGAATAACTGTAGCTGGTGTGAACTTTCTTATGGACTTCAGATGTTAATCACAAATAGTCTAAGTTCATTTTTTGAACTCATATGCTTTGTAAATGATACGAGTCCGGGTAGATCTATACTTGGGTCAATAGGATCAAGTGACGGTAATGGATATTGTGGTTGTGGACTTTTTGTGTGATGTAGTTTTGGAGGGATTGATTATTGAATGGGTGGCAAGTGGAATGGTTGCAAGCAAGGTTCTAGGTGGTATAGGGGTGAGTATATAAAGATGTTACTTTTTTTCTTCTATTCTTAGAGTTATATAGAATTACAAATATGATGTTTGACATATTTAGTAGGGAATGCGAAACTTATCATTTTAGATATGTTGTGCATATATATATATATATATATATATATATATATATATATATATATATATATATATATATATATTGTTGCATAATATATATTATTGTCAACATCACACACTATAGAAGTACAACTCATACATAAGTCATACATGGACTCTAAAGTACCACAATAATCAATTTGTTGATACAAGTTAAATTTCATTCAATTGATCAGTATTTGATCTGTCATTCCATAATCTGCCAATAATTGAGCATTGATTATAATCAAATCACACCTACTCTAGCTAAGAGAATCCAAGTGATGTTCACCAGTCTCTTTCCACCATAACCAAGAAGAGTTATATAAAATTACAAATATGATGTTTGACATATTTGTTTGAGAATGCAAGACTTATCATTTAGATTTATTATGTGCATACACATCACTACACAACATACATTGCTATCAACAACATACACTATACACAACTCACACATAAGTCATACATGGAGCCTAAAGTACCATAGTAATCAATTTGTTTACACAAATTGAATCACACTCAATCAGATCAGTATTTGATCTATCACTCCATAATCTACAAACAACTAGGCATTGATTATAGTCAAACCACACCTACTCTAGCTAAGAGAATCTAGGTGATGTTTTCTGGCTTCTATCCACCATAGCCAAGAACTCAAAAGCTCAACATCAAAGAAGTGAGCTCTTTGGAGTTACACTTCAAAAGTATACCTTCAAAAGTATACCCTCTGGACTCAAGCTAGGTCTCAAACCCTCATGGTCCCACTGACATCACACCCAACGGTGCATATAGTGCAAGTGACGGTGGGCCTCACCATGTAGTCAGTACACTGAACATGAAATTTGACCGTCGACAAGTAGCCCATGAGTAACTACCAAAATACTCCTAACTACCAACAATACTACTCTAGGGTCCAAGCAATCTACATATGACATTGCAAATGGTATGACAACCTATGTGCATATATACATTGCTACACAACATAAAGCATTGTCAACATCACACACTATAGAAGCACAACTCACATAAGTCATACATGGACTCTAGAGTACCTATAATACCAATAGTTAGACAAATGATCTAGAGGTAAAATTTTGTTTGGTAACATCTAGAAAGATGTTAAACATGATGGACTAAGTAGATCAAACAAAGATATCACCAAAATAGTACTTCTACTAATAGGCAAAAAAATTGAAACATGCTTGGAAACTTTAGAATCAATAGCTACGCATATGATCTAGAGGTGAAACTTAGGGTGGTGACATTTGGAAGGATATAACACATGATGGAGAACATAGATCAGATAGAGGTATCACCAAAAGAGCACTTCTACTAATAGGGCAAAAGCCAAAATAGGCTTGAAAACTTCAAAGGCAATTTCAAAGGCCTAAACAGATGAATAGGCCTTGAAATTTGCAAATATCTCCCCTAGTAGAGGAGAGTTAGGCCTTTCTCTCCTCCTTGGTTTTTCTCACTAAGAGCTTTCCAATGGTACCTCACTCATGTGATTTTGAGGTTCCTACAAGAATATTCTCTAAAAGATTCCTTTTGGTCAAAGCCTATTTGACCAACCAGATGGGACCAAGATCAACATGTCACCTATCCAGCAAGTAATCTAAGGGTGGAGCTTGCTGACAAGTCACCTATCCATGTACCTAATCCTATGGTGGAGCTTCCTTGGAGGAGATCCTCTTTGGCTATATAATAAAGAGAAGGTACTCCTTTGGGGCATCGGCGGATTGAGTGTGAAACTTGTGTTTTCTCTCTTGTATCTCTCTTGAAGAGTTCTCTTGTCCTTGGAGGATTGCAATGGTATAAGGGTAGGTGTTTTAATCCAAGAGAGTGGACCTTTCCTCTTGGAAGAGCACAAGCTACTAAAAATGAGTAATTTGAGGTGGAGAACATAGTGCAATTGCTGGATTTGGGAAGTGCTATAGAGAGCGGATGGGATGGATGCACCGGGAGGACAATTTCATGCACCTAGCTTCCCATTCTTGAATCTATTCCACATCAAGATTATGTATATCTAGCGTGAGCAAATGAGAGTATTGCTTGTTTATCACTTTGAAGCAGAATTCATGGACAAAGTAATGAATTCACCAAACCCGGTGTCATTGAGAAATGAATTTGTGCATGTCACTGGTGCCGGTTGGTATGATAGTTGTTTTCTTGCATTACAATGACTTTGGATTTATTTTATGTTACTATGTGTCACAAATATCTTTCATGTCATTGTGAGGTCAAGAAGTTCTCTTATGTTTCATAAGCCTGGAGGTTCCTGAAATGGTATGTAAGCTCAGGAGTTCATATTATTCTGGATGAGCTCAAGAATTTCCGGGGTGTTGCATAAACTTGTGGTTAAACTTATGTGACACGGGCTCAAAAAGTTGTTTTATGGGGCCTGTTGGAAAATAGAAGGTTTTGAGAAGGAAAGGGAGAGAATAGGGAAGACAAAGGGAGAGATTTCTTTTGAATGAAGGAAAGGAATGGGGAGGAATGTGTAGGTGTGCACATGAGACATAGTCAAGAAGGGAGAGTTTAGCAAGAAAGGACAAGGAAGGTCAGGAAGAGACAGGAAAGAAAAGGAGTGAGAGAACCTTCAAGGAGGGGGGCCTATAGACTGAGAGAGCGGATGACAGGGAGGACTTTGAAGGAATGTTTGGGGAGAATAGGGCTGATCAAGGGAAATAGAGGATAGGAAGAGAGGAAAGGTATTGAAGTGCTTTAGACAAGAAGACAATGAAGGAGCTACGGGAGAAGAGAAATAGGAAAATATTGATCAAAGGGATTTTTCTAGAGTAACAAGAACATCTCAAAGGAACGGGGTTTGGGATTTTGAAGGATAAAGCATTTTGAAGCATCAAATGAGGGTTTTGAGTAATAGAAAAGTATCAAGAGGAATTTAAGTATGAGAAGTATATCGAAAGGAATTGAAGTGATCATGAAGGAATTGGTAGGAAGACTCTTCAAGAAGTGACGATGAAAGAATTGATGGAAAAGTATCAAAAGGAATAAGAAGGGCAGAAGATAATCAAACACAATGGAGTTTGGACAGGATCAAACAAAGAAACTGGAAGGACAAAGGGTTTAGCCAGGATCAAAGAAAGAAACTAGAAAGACAAAGGAGTTTAGGCAAGATCAAAGGGGTTCTTTTGAGTGACAAAGAAGTATCAAAAGAGTTTTGAGTGACAGGGAATGATCAAAGAGTGAGTGACAAGGAATGATCAAAGAGTGGGGAAATAGGGAAGGATCTGAGGGTTTTAGTGAAAATGAAAGGATTGACATGAATGATTGAAAGAGAGATAGAGTGAAGGGAGGAAGAAAGAGAAAAAGAGAGTTTTGATAAGAAAAGGGAAAGATCAAAAAGAGAAAAGAACAGTGAATTGGTGAAAGAGTGAAGGATCAAAGAGAAGAGGAAAATAGGCAATCTATCCATGTATATTTATAGTAGTACATTCACTAACATAGTCATGTATTTGCTGATTGGATGCTTGATGTGGATTGTTTGATAGATTATTCATAGCTGCCTATTGAAGTTTGACAGCTTCTATCCAAAGGATGTGGAGTATCCAAAATCTTTGAAAATTTACAATTCCACTCCAAATTGCTACGGAAACAAGCAAGGTTTTGGTTCTATCTTGGGTTGTTCCACTTTAGGAATGTCCAGGATATGGAACGGAAGGGTTTTTTTCTCAAAGGAAGAACAGGATAGTGGAAGGCTAGATAGAGAGAGTGCATTTTTGAATGTCAGGGCTTGAGAGAAAGGTTGACAGAGAGCCTTTGGCAGTGACAAGGCAGTGAAAGAGTTTGGGGAAAATGCTTTGAGTTCAAGAGTTAGGAAGGAAGGGACATAGATTTGGTTTGCTCAAATGTAAGAGACTGAGTGGAGCTGGACAGGAAATCTCAAAATGTGGAGGATTTTTGCCCAAGATAATGATAAGGGAGAAGAAGAATGCTTCAAAGGAATTGTTGGACAGAAGATAGGTGATATTGAGAGGAGCTGCTGACAAAGGAGCAAGTGCAAAGGGAGTGAGGGATTTGAAGGACTTAGAGAGAACATAGAATTGAATGAGGGCTATAAACTGAACTGCTGAGAGAAAATTCTCCAAAAGTGAAGTGTTGTGCAAATGTAGAGAAGGAAGAGTAGGAAATACTTCAAGATGGGTCTGAAGAGAAAGGTTTCAGAGGAACAAGGGCTTGGGAGGAGCTAACAAGCATCTTCAAAAGGGAGTAGCATTTTGAGAGAGGGTTGACCAAGCTTGGACAGAGCTTCAAGAGAGTTCTGAGAGAAGGATTGAGGGAACAGCAAGGAGAAAGGCAGGGTTTGTGAAGCATCAAGAGGACTTGGGAAATCTAAGACAAATTGAGAAGTCAAGGAAACCAGGAGAGAATTTTGAGAGGACAAGAGATACGAAAGATTGGAACCAGGAGAAGGATTTTGAGAGAGTAGAGGGCAGGAAGAAACTAGAGGAAGAAATTTTGAGAGAGAGAGAGGGGACAAGAGGGATATTTTGAGAGAAAGCTTAGATGTATAGAGGGTTTGGAGATTGTTGACAGAGGTAGAGGTTCAAGGCTGACTGGAGAGACCCTGGAAGAAGTTTATAAGACAATTGCTGGGAAGGAACTTTCCAAAGGGCAGGCTGAAGGAGATAGGATAGAAGGAGAGGTTGTTTGAAATTGAAGTTGCCTGGGCAGAGAGGTAAGAAGAAGAAAACAATCCTTGAAGTTGAGTTGGTTTGGGGTGGCAGAGTTGGATCTAGACACAACAAAGCTTAGGTCTTGACTATGACGGAAGGTGAATAAACTGGAACATTTGAGTGAGAGCTTAGGCCTTGACAATAGTAGGACTAAGAGAGGCACAAAGTTCTGCAGTTGATTTTGAGCTAGACCGGACATGAAAGAGAGGGAGAACGTGACGGAAACCTAGAATTAGGACTTGGTGGTGTTTGATTCCTTTCCATTGGTTATTTGACTTTTGCTGAAACTTAGGATAGTCAGTGTGTTAATTTGGAGCTGGATGCTTTCCCGAGAGGGCTTATAAATGGGGATACAAAGGTGTGTTGGAACCTATAGGAAGTTTCATGGATGAATGTATTTATTATGAATTGTGAGGAGTATTAGGAAGAATGTCTCCCCTCTTGGAGCTTCCAGTCTAGCATATTTAGACAGATCAAGTCGCTAATCTAATTGAACTGAAATGAGTCCAGCCCATAGCTTGTGTACTGCAAACAAACCCCACTACGTGCATGAACTTCAGGCCAAAAGTTTAATAGAACACAAATATGCCTTATTGATATATGAAATCCAACTTCAAACCAATAAACTTAACCCAAACAGCCCCACAAGGAGCCTATGGATAGGAGCAATTGCAGACAAGTTGCTCCATCAAAAGGAGCAACCTGCAATCAGATGAAAGAGTAAAACCTGCAACAAGCTGGGAAGAAACTTACAATCCACTACCAAATATGACAACCTAAGCACAAGCAGCCAGGTGCTTGGTGCACTCTCAAGACCATAGAATTTCCCTTGACATCGGTGATTCTACCTATGGTGGTATACAAAAGAGAGTGAGATTTGATCATCTATATTTTATTATGATGTTATGGATCTGAATGTACTAAATCCTCACCCTTTCAAGATGCAAGTAGAAATTTGTTATGTAGTTAGACCAAAAGTGATGTTTAGGGATTTTGCGGTCCATAATTTTGGTGAGGAATATTATCAACAAGTGATAGCCTCTAAGGTCCCAATGGTAATCCACATAGTTTGTATACCATCTTGAGTGATCATTCTAACCCTTTATTGAAGTAGGAAGTAGCAATTGAACATTGGTCATGTGTAGAAACCATGGATCCATAGTTGCAAGAGTTGATGCAAGGAATGCAAAGGATGTTGAACAAGTTTGAGAAATCAAGATGACGATGGAGGAATTGCAAAATCAAATATAAATTTTCAAGAATGATCAAGTAATGCAAGAAGGAGAGCCGTCTCAACAACCAACACCAACAATCAAAGTACCTAGAGAGTTATGCATGCCGATGACACCAATTCCAATCAACAACCAAGCCACATTGTTACTACAAATGAAAAAGACATGCAATATTGAGCCTTACAAGCGATAGCGTTCCATGGAAGTAGTGGAAAATTGGATTTCAAGAATGAATTGAAAATCATTCATCATTTTGCAAGTGTGTTTGCATAAGGGTACTTGATTGATAAAGCACTTACAAGGTATTACACTTGGGAACAATTATTGCTAGTAGAAGAAAGAGAGGTCATTTGGATAGCCATGCAAGAAGGGCTGCTCAAGAACTTCAAATTTATGGATTTTATGCAAATGGTCCAAACCAAACTTTGGGGGTTGAAGTAGAAGAATAGTATACAAGAGTACATGGAGTGTAAAAGTCCAAGACCAAGGAGAGAAGTATGAAAATGGAAGTTTACATTGGGACACTTTAATGAGAGAAAACTCCAAATCCCTAGCATGAGCTTTGGCTTTGGTATTTATAGGTAGCATACAAGGCCCTTGAGAAGGTTCTCAAGAAGCTTCCTTGAGCCACTTTCTTGGAGTGAAAGCCTTCTAGTTAACTTGGCTTTCACTTTGGCTTCCTAGTTTTCCAAGCTTCCTGTCTACTTGGCATGCAAGCTAAGCTAGTTGGAAGCTTCTAGAAGCTTCCTTTTAGAAGCTACTTACTTGAGGTACAAGCTAAGGTAGTTGAAAAGCTTCCTAAGAAGCTTCCTAGATACTTTTGGAATATTTTAGGCTAATTTGACTTATTTGCTACTTTGTTAGCTCGACTAACTTTGTCGCTAAACTCCATATTGTTACATTATTCCCCACCACTAGTTGGTGACGTCCTTGTCGCTAATGAAGCTTTGAACTCTTGTATGGCCATCTATGCATTTTGGAGGTGAGAAAGAGATTCCTATGTGGCATCATGAAGGAGATACCTTTTCTAAAGGACCTTGTACTCTATACGTTGTCGACGACCTTGTTGAATATGGCAACACGCAAGGATACGATCAACTTTGTACTACTCATGATCATTGATAGGGACATGAGGAGAGGGAAGTTGGATTCAAGAGGAAAATGAAGAGGAGTTAAGAATAAAGGGTTTCAACTTGGAAATATGAAAGACAAGATAGATACGCATGTGACAAGGCAAGGTAAGTCGATAAGCAACAAGAGAGACAATTTGGGTGACATCAAAAGGGTCCTATCTAATTAGGAGCAAGTTTACAAACTTTGATATCAAGTGGGAGAGGGAGGTTACTAAAGGATAGCATGACTTTATCAACAACTTCAAAAGTGAGATCACAATGATGGTGGTCCGCATATTTTTTGATGATTTTGAGCAACAAGGATGTGAGAGTTGGCTTGTTGGAGAGATTGGGATATGGTGGTCAAGAATGTTGAGTTTGAGGAACCTAAGATGGAAGGTGAGCAAGAAGAGAATCTGGAACAAGTGGATCTTGGCCAAAATTGAGAAAGAAGGCTCTCCTTGATGGAGAAGGTGTTGTACTCCTTTTTTCATGTTGTAAGGCGACCATGTACCATTTGGAAGAAGGGATCTTGTTGTAGAGCTAATTGAAACTTGTTTTGGACCTTGGAATCAATTAACACCGTCATAATTGCCATTGTGATGAGAAGAAGAGACTTTAAATCAGGTCATCGTGATAAAGTATCAAGCATGGTGTAGAACCGACCTGGTTTGTACTCAAGTTTGATGTCAAACAATTGGAGTTGTTCCTCCCATCAATGATGTTGACTCTTCATGTGTTCCAAGTGTAAAGTCTGCAACAATGGTTTGTGATCAGTTTGCATGATCACTTGTTTCTCCAAGAGGTAATGCTTCCATACTTTAGTGGCATGTACCATTGCAAGTTGTTCTCAATCTTGAGCAGAGTAGTTTCTTTCAGCCATATTGAGTCGGCAAGACACAAAGGCAATGGGATGTAGTCCATCTGGGAGTTGAGGATCATACGATTGAAGAATGGGTCTTGAAGACACCATATGTTTCAACTTTTGGAATGCTTCTTCTTGCTTGGTAGTCCATTGGAAGCTCGAGTCCTTCTCCAAGAGGTCAGTCAATGGTGCAACCACATGAGCATAATAATGGATGAAATGTTGGAAAAAATTGGCCAACCCATTAAATGCCAGTACTTCTGTAGCATCCTTTGGAGTAGGCCAATCAATAATGGCCTTGATTTTCTCCTCTTCCATCTTGATCTCCTTTGATGAGATCTTGTGATCCAAGAAGGTAAGTTCCTTTTGCCAAAAGGCACACTTTGACTTCTTGCTGTAAAATTTCCATTGTCGTAGTCATCTTAGGACTTCTTGCATGTGATTCATGTGTTTTGCCTCTATCTTGCTATAGATTAAGATATCATCCAAGAACACCATCATGTACCAATCCAATAGTCAATCCAACACCCAATGCATCTGATCCATGAAGATTGTTGGAGCATTAGTGAGCCCGAAAGGTAGAACTCTCCACTCAAAATTCCCATATCTTGTGTGAAAGGCAGTCTTTTGCACATCTTCCCTATCAATGGGGATTTGCCAATAGCCGCTGCAAAGATCTAACTTGGAAAAGTATCATGCTCCACTTAATTGATCAAGCAAGTCATCAATCCAAGGCAAAGGGATATGAATTCTTTATTTTTTGCTTATTGAGCCCATGATCAATAAAGTCCTCCATCTTTCTTTGGAATGAATAGTACCGGTGCTCCCCAAGGAGAGTTATTATGTTGTATGAAGTCCTTCTCCAACAATTCCATAAGTGTTGTTCGTAATTCTTCCAAATCCTTTGGTGAGATCCAATATATTGGTCTACTCACTAGAGTACTCCTTGGCAATAACTCAATCTTGAAGAGCATACCACAATTGGAGGGTAATCTCTTTGGAAAATCATCCAAAAACACGTCCGCAAACTCTTGAACTATCTGATCAACCATTGCTTGATGAGGCTCTTTGCCCTCCTCAAATTGTCCTTGTGCAATCTGCTTGATCCACATCGTGAAAACAGACTTATCTTCCTCCAAAGCTTGCTCTATGGCTGCTCCAGTAACAAACTTCCCATCTAGGGACTCATCTCTTTGCAAAGCTTACCCCTTGGTTGCCTTTCTGGTAAACTTCTCATCTTGGGACTCCTTCAAGGTATGCTCTATGGTTACCTTCCCAACAAACTTCTCATCTTGGGACTGATTATTCTTAGGTGTCTTACCCAGAGGTACTAGACAACCTAATTGGAAATTCTTACCTTGGTGTTGTACTTGAATTTGTCATCGGGTCCAATCAAATTGAACTTTATGATGTTCAAGCCAAGGTAGTCATAAAATGACATCATAGCAGAGGTGGGACTACAAACCTCATACACTCCACATACTCCTTCCCAATCTTAAAGGTAACAAGATACAAGGTACTGAATGCAAAACCTTTTCTACCATCCACCATCATCAATCTACTTCCAATCACCGGCTTGATAGAAATACCCAATTCCTTTGCTACTTGCATAGACATGCAATTCTTTGAACTTCCAGTATCAACCAAAATCCTACAACCTCGATTAGATATTGTACTTTGCAAGTGAAGCAAACTTGCGTAGGTCGAGCCTTCAATCCCATTGGAACTAATCAAGCTCTCAATAAGCGGCTCAAAATCTCCTATTGGGATCCCTTGTCTCCCTGATCATTTTGCTCCACAAACTCCATTTAGGTAACTTGTTGAGGTCGCCCATTCCTAAGGGGACATTCAACAATGCAATGTCCAACTTGGTGATAATAAAAACAACCTCTATTTTATCGCAATCTTTCTCTATCCATTGTACCAAGTGGTCTTCATTGGATAGCATCAATCTCCATTAGTGTCGGTTCCTCCACCCATGTGTAGTGTATTGGTAGGCTTTGTGTAGGTTGAGGTGAAGATCATATTTTTGCAACCAAGGAATCAAAGTGCTCAACCAATTGCATGGTTTCTTCCACATTTTGTGCTTCTTGCATGGTCACCTCCAATTTGGTTTGTGACTTCAATCCCCTCACAAATCAATCCAGAACTTCACCTTCTTGTATATCTAGAATTTGCATGATGATGTTCTCAAATTGTATGATGTAGCTCCTTACAAAGCCAATGTAACAATATGGAGTTTAGTGACGAAGTTAGTCGGGCTTACGAAGTAGAGAATAAGACAAAATAGCCTAGAATATTCTAGAAGCATCTAAGAAGCTTCTTAGGAAGCTTCCCAACTAGTTAACTTGCGCCCTAAGTAGGTAGCTTTTAGAAAGAAGCTTCTAGAAGCTTCTAACTAGCTTAGCTTGCACGCCAAGTAGGCGGCTTCTAGAAGGAAGCTTCTTGAGAAGCTTCCTAGTTAACTTGGCTTGCACTCCAAGAAAGCGGCTCAAGGAAACTTCTTGAGAAACTTCAAGGGTCTTGTATGCTACTTATAAATACCAAGGCCGAAGCTCATGCTAGGCATTCGGAGTTTTCCCTCATTCAAGTGTCCCAATGTGAGCTTCCATTCTCCTATTTCTCTCCTCGGTTTTGGTCTTTTACATTGGTATCAGAGCAAGAATGGGATGGATGGAATTTATGGACCACCAAATCCACTTCCGCCAAACCATTGGGACTTTCATGTCCAGATATTACCAAAGCATTGTTTCACACAATTCATCACCTCACGCTTTGGGCAGGATTTTCTACATATGATCACCGTGTCAGAGGAACCCTTGATACTTCCAGTTGTAACTTATGGAGAACGGTGGACGTGTTGTATCTACGTGTTAATCAACTAGATAAATTGCAGGTAGTGGAATAGAGTAGTAGCGATGGCGGCAATACCGGATGTTATCCTTGCAATGCAACAACAAATCGAGCATCTTACTCGATTGTTAGATGAACGAGACCAGCAACGACAAGAACAAATAGACAGAGCGCCAGTTCGAGATGGAGAAGATCGCATTCAATTTCCGAAACCCAAGGTGTTTGAAGGCAAGAATCTTCCAGGCACAGTGGAGAATTTTGTGTTTGATTGTGAACGTTACTTTGAAGCCACCAATCTTCAAGACGAGCGGAAACAAATTCTCTTGGCTTCTAGCCAATTGGATGGAGTGGCAAAACTTTCGTGGCGATTCCGAGTAGAAAGAGCTAAACGACAAATTGTACACCAATTTTTACATGGGCAGAATTCAAGGATGCAATACTTGGTCGATTTCATACTATAAATGCCACCCAAGCTGCACGAGATAAATTGGCGGAGTTGAGGCAGATTGGCTCAATGAGAAGCTACATCACACAATTTCAGAATATCATCATGCAAATTCCATATATCCAAGAAGGTGAACTTTTGGATCGATTTGTGCGAGGATTGAAGTCACGAACCAGATTGGAGGTGACCATGCGAGAGCCACAGAATGTAGAACAAGCCATGCAATTGGCTGAGCATTTTGATTCCTTAGTTGCGACAACTTAGTCTTGACCTTGACCTACACAAAACCCACCAGTACCACGAGTGGAAGAACCGATACCAATGGAGATTGATGCTATCCAATGAAGACCACTTGGCACAGCAGATAGAGAAAGATTACGACAAAATGGAGGTTGTTTTTATTGTCGCCAGTTGGGGCATCGCATTGCTGAATGTCCACTCAAGAATGGACGACCTCGACAAGTTGCCCAAGTGGAGGTTGTGGAGCGGAATGATTAGGGAAATGAGGAATCCCAGTAGGAGATTTCGAGCCGCCTACTGGGAGCTTGATTAGTTCCAATGGGATTGAAGGCTCGACCTATGCAAGTTTGCTTCACTTGCAAGGTATGATATCTAATCGGGGTTGTAGAATTTTGGTTGATTCTGGAAGTTCAGAGAATTGCATGTCTATGCAAGTAGCAAAGGAATTGGGTATTCCTATCAAGCCAGTGATTGGAAGTAGTTTGATGATGGCGGATGGTAGAAAGGGTTCTGCATTCCGCACCTTGCATCCTGTTACCTTCAAGATTGGGAAGGAGTATTTGGAGTGTATGAGGTTTGTAGTGGCACCTCTACACTATGATATCATTCTGGGTCTACCTTGGCTTGAACGTCATAAGGTTCAATTTGATTGGACCCGACACCAAATTCAAGTACAACACCAAGGTAGGAATTTCCGATTAGGTTGTCTGGCACCTCTGAGTAAGACACCTAAGAATAGTCAGTCCCAAGATGGGAAGTTTGTCGAGAAGGTAGCCATAGAGCGAATCTGGAAGGGAGATGAGTCCCAAGATGGGAAGTTTGCCAGGAAGGCAACCATGGAGCAAGCTCGGAAGAGAGATGAGTCCCTAGAAGGGAAGTTTGTTAATGAAGCAGCCATAGAGCAAGCTTTGGAGGAAGATAAGTCTGTATTTGCGGTGTGGATCAAGCCGATTGCACAAGAACAATCTGAGGAGGGCCAAGTGCCGCATCAAGCGACGGTTGATCGGATAGTTCAAGAGTTTGCAGATGTGTTTCCGGATGATCTGCCAAAGGGATTACCCTCTGATCGAGCTATGCCCTTCAAGATCGAGTTATTGCCAGGGAGTACTCTAGTGAGTAGACCAATCTATCGGCTCTCACCAAAGGAGTTGGAGGAGTTGCGAACAACACTTACAGAGTTGTTGGAGAAGGATTTCATACGACATAGTACCTCCCCTTGGGGAGCACCGGTACTATTTGTTCCAAAGAAGGATGGAGGACTTTGTTTCTGTATTGATTACCGTGGGCTCAATAAGCAAACCGTGAAGAATGCATATCCCTTGCCTTGGATCAATGACTTGCTTGATCAATTAAGTGGAGCACAATACTTTTCCAAGCTAGATCTTCGTAGCGGCTATTGGCAAATTCCTATTGAAGGAGAGGACGTGAAAAAGACTGCCTTTCGTACAAGGTATGGACATTTTGAGTGGAGAGTTCTACCTTTTGGACTCACTAATGCTCCAGCAGTCTTCATGGATCAGATGCATTGGGTGTTGGAGGGGCTATTGGATCAGTCTGTGGTAGTGTTCTTAGATGATATCTTAATCTATAGTAAGACAGAGGCAGAACACATGAATCATGTGCGAGAAGTCCTAAGACTACTACGACAGTGGAAATTTTACTACAAGAAGTCAAAGTGTGCTTTTTGGCAGAAGGAGGTTACCTTCTTGAATCATAAGATCTCATCAGAGGGGATCAAGATGGAAGAAGAGAAGATCAAGGCCATTACTGATTGGCCTACCCCGAAGGATGCTACCAAAGTACGAGCGTTCAACAGATTGGCCAGTTTTTACCGATGGTTCATCCACTATTATGCTCACGTGGCTGCACCATTGACTGACCTCTTGGGAAAGAACTCGAGCTTCCAATGGACCACCAAGCATGAAGAAGCATTCCAGAAGTTAAAGCATACGGTGTCTTCAAGACCCATTCTTCAACTATATGATCCTCAACTACCTTGTGTGGTTGATTTTGATGCTTCTAACTTTGCAATTGGAGCTATGTTGCAACAAGAATTTCCAGATGGACTACATCCTATTGCCTTTGTGTCTCGCCGACTAAATACAGCTAAAAGAAATTACTCTGCTCGAGATCGGGAACAACTTGCAATGGTATATGCCACCAAGGTATGGAGGCATTATCTCTTGGAGAAACAAGTGATCATGCAAACTGATCACAAGCCATTGTTGCAGACCTTACACCTAGAGCACATGAAGAGTCAACATCATCGATGGGAAGAGCAACTCCAATTGTTCGACATCAAACTTGAGTACAAACCAGGTCGGTTCCATGTCATCCCTGATGCTCTATCATGACGACCTGATTTGAAGTCTCTTCCTCTCATCGCGGCAGCAATTACGACGGTGTCAATTGATCCCAAGGTTCATAACAAGTTTCGGTTAGCCCTACAGCAAGATCCCTTCTTCCAAATGGTACACGGTCGTCTAACAGCACGCGACAAGGAATACAACACCTTCTCCTTCAAGGAAGGCCTTTTATTCCATGCAGACCAGATCTATGTTCCAACCAAAGGTGATCTTTGACTTGTGCGCCTTCAAGAAGCCCATGATTTACCAATAGCTGGTCACATGGGAGTGGACAAGACCTTGGGCACCCTCCAACGCCAATGGTGGTGGCCCAACATGACACGAGATGTTTGAGACTTTGTCTGATCATGTGAGAGTTGCCAACGGAACAAGGCCAGCAACCAGAAGCCGAGTGGACTCCTTCAACCACTCGCCATTCCATCCGCTCGTTGGGAGCATGTGAGCTTGGATCTCATCACATCCTTGCCAAAGACAAAACAAGGACACACCGCAATTGTGGTGTTTGTGGATAAGCTTAGTAAGCAAATCCACTTGGCACCAACTTGTGATACCGTGGATGCACCAACCTTAGCACAAATCTACTTCGACAATGTCTTCAAGCATCATGGGATGCCACGTGTACTCCTCTCCGACCGTGATCCTCAATTTACCGGGAAGTTTTGGCAAGCACTCTTCCAGATACTCGGCACCAAGCTTGCTTTGTCCACGGCCTATCATCCTCAAACTGATGGACAAACCGAACGTGCCAATCGTACATTGGAGGATATGTTGCGGGCCTTTGTCAATGTCCACCATACCAACTGGGATGAATGTCTTGCAGCTGCAGAATTTGCCTACAACAATTCCAAACAGGCAAGCACTGGATTTTCTCCCTTCTTTCTCAATTTTGGCCAAGATCCGCTTGTTCCAGATTCTCTTCTTGCTCCCCCTCCCTCTCAAGTTCCTCATACTTCTACATTCTTGACCACTATATCCCAATCTCTCCAACAAGCCAAATCTCACCTCCTTGTTGCTCAGAATCGCCAAAAACAATATGCAGACCATCATCGTCGTGATCTCACCTTTGAAGTTGGTGATAAAGTCATGCTATCCTCTAGTAACCTCCCTCTCCCACTTGATACCCAAGTTCGTAAACTTGCTCCTAATTGGATAGGACCCTTTGATATCACCCACATTATCTCTCCTGTTGCTTATCGTCTTGCCTTACCTTGTCACATGCGTATCCATCCTGTCTTTCATATTTCCAAGTTGAAACCCTTTGTTCCTAACCCTTCTTCCTTTTCCTCTCGAGTCCAACCTCCTCCTCTTCCTGTCCCTATCAATGATCATGAGGAGTACGAAGTTGATCGTATCCTTGCGCGTCGCCATATTCAACGAGGCCATCACCAACATACGGAGTACAAGGTCCTTTGGAAAGGGTATCCCCTTCATGATGCTACATGGGAACCTCTTTCTCACCTCCAGAATGCACAGATGGCCATCAAGGAATTCGAAGCTTCACTGGCGACGAGGACGTCACCAACTAGCGGCGGGGGAATATGTAACAATATGGAGTTTAGTGACGAAGTTAGTCGGGCTTACAAAGTAGAGAATAAGACAAAATAGCCTAGAATATTCTAGAAGCATCTAAGAAGCTTCTTAGGAAGCTTCCCAACTAGTTAACTTGCGCCCTAAGCGGGAAGCTTTTAGAAGGAAGCTTCTAGAAGCTTCTAACTAGCTTAGCTTGCACGCCAAGTAGGCGGCTTCTAGAAGGAAGCTTCTTGAGAAGCTTCCTAGTTAACTTGGCTTGCACTCCAAGAAAGCGGCTCAAGGAAACTTCTTGAGAAACTTCAAGGGTCTTGTATGCTACCTATAAATACCAAGGCCGAAGCTCATGCTAGGCATTCGGAGTTTTCCCTCATTCAAGTGTCCCAATGTGAGCTTCCATTCTCCTATTTCTCTCCTCGGTTTTGGTCTTTTACAACCAATCTGCTTCAACTCCACCAATTTATCTTGTGCGGCTTGGGTGGCATTTATAGTTTGAAATCAACCAAGTATTTCATCCTTGAATTCTGCCCATGTCAAAATTGGTGCAACAATCCATCGTTCAGCTCGCTCCACTTGGAATCACCACCAAAGTTTTGCCACACCATCCAATTGGCTAGAAGCCAAGAGAATCTATTTCCGTTCATCTTGAGATTGGTGGCTTCAAAGTAACATTTGTAGTTAAACACAAAATTATCCATAGTGCCCGGAAGATTCTTGCCTTCAAACACCTTGGGTTTTGGAAATTGACTGTGATCTTCTCCATCTCGAACTGGTGCTCTCTCTATGTGTTCTTGTTGTTGTTGGTCTTGGTCATCCAACAATCAAGTAAGGTGCTCAATTTGTTATTTGCATCAGAAGGATAACATTTGGTATTGCCACCATGACTACTACTCTATCCCACTACTCCCAGTTTATCTAATTGATTAACATATAGATGCAACACGTCCACTATTCTCTATAAGTTACAACCGGAAGTATCAAGGGTTCCTCAAACAAGCGTGATCATCTACAAAAAATCCTATCCAAAGTGCAAAGTAATGAATTATGTGAAACAATGCTTGGGTAATATCTAGATTGTAACACCCATTTATGCATGTGTGTGGTATTGTGATATTTAGCTTGGTATTACAAGTACTTGAGAGATATTATTTATATAGAAATAAAGGATGGTTCTACATTAGTCATGATTAGCTAAAGTTAGTCATAGCTAAGATAGAGTGGACTTTACTTTAGAGGAAGTGGGAAAGATGAGCACTACTATTTTGGATTCTAGTGTGTTGACTTGGTATTATTCCTAGGTGTTTGGCTTTGAGGAAAGAGTTGAGAACTCTTGGACCTACAAGCCTTTTTGTTTTGGATTCTTCTATAGTCCAAGGATAGCCCATGTGAAGGAATCCTTGACTTAGTTGGTCAAGATAAGATCACATGCTTAGTATAATATGCCCATGTGAATGTATATTCCTTTATACTTTTGACTTTACTTGACTTTTAGCCTAGTAACTTGAGTTACTCCAGTAATTAGTAACTTTGGTGCGTAACTATTTCACAAGTTTATAAACAAGGGGTGAGGAAGTACTCATCATCCTTTCATTTGCAACTATCTCTCTTTCATTGAGTTCTCTAGTGAGCAATGTCTTGAGTCTTGGAGTGTTAGCTTTGGAGGAGTATGATGGAATTAGGGTTCCTTGCTTTCTTAGTCCATGGTGTGCTACCATAATAGCCATCAGAGATTCATCCTGAGTGAGAGATAGGCTGGCTCATAGGACATAAAAATCCTAATGGTTTGGCGGAAGTGGATTTGGTGGTCCATAAATTCCATCCATCCCATTCCTGCTCTGATACTAATGTAAAAGTCCAAGACCAAGGAGAGAAGTATGAAAATGGAAGTTCACATTGGGACACTTGAATGAGGGAAAACTTTGAATCCTTAGCATGAGCTTTGGCTTTGGTATTTCTAGGTAGCATACAAGGCCCTTGAGAAGCTTCTCAAGAAGCTTCCTCAAGCCACATTCTTAGAGTGCAAGCCAAGTTAACTAGGAAACTTCTCAAGAAGCTTCTTTCTAGAGGTTGCCTACTTGGCGTGCAAGCTAAGCTAGCCAAGAAGCTTTCCGAGAAGCTTTCTAAGAAGCTTCCTAGCTACTTCTAGAATATTTTAGGCTAATTTGTCTTATTTGCTATTTTGTTAGCCCTACTAACTTTGTCTTTATACTTACTCATTAAACTCCATGTTGTTACATGGAGACATTTCTAGATCTATAGGTTGCAATAACCGATATAAGTCCAACCAAAGCTCTTGACAATTTCAAGAGAGGATTAAAAGAGCAGATTTACCAAGAGGTAATGGTGCAAAGTCCTCGTACTATTTGTGAAGCCATTGCTTGCGCCCAAAGAATAGCAAGGGTGCTTGGCGGAGGTGAAGTTATAACACTGATGCACAACTATTGGGCCAAGACACACCATTTTGGGGGACCAATTCCTATGGAATTGGGCAACATTTGGTTCCAAGATAAAGGAGCAAGACCTCTCCAAGGAGAGCAGAGACGGGTTGAAGAAAGGAGAGAAGGAGTCCCATGGGGAGAAGGGGCTTGAGCTGAACAATGACAATGTTACAATTGTGGCCAAATTGGGCACATAGCTATCAATTGTTGTGATTTTCATCTTAGAGGCCCTCAGCCTCCATACAAGCAATCTCTGAACCACATGGAGAGGCAACTTGAAGAGGAAGATATGGAAACTGGATCAAAAAATGAAGATCACTAGTAAATGTAACTCATGGCCTTATTGGCTTGGTGGAGAAGAGTAGAAGTGGGGGGAGGAAGAGGACAAGTTTGCAAAGAAAGAGGAAAAGAAACACACAATTAATTGTTGTAAATGGAGTGCTAGAAGGCAATTCGGTAAGAGTGTTGATAAACCTTGGGGCAACAGAGAATTTCTTGTCTTGTTCTATTGTTATAAGGTTGGGGATGGAAGTAGAGAAGGATGAGAAGTACAAAGTAGAGTTACCTTATTGTCAAACAAAGAGGATTGAGTCATTACTTAAAAAGGTAATACTCTCTATAGGAGGGTATCAAGAAGCAATCCAATGGTGAGTGATACAACTAGCTTGTTATAATGTGATCTTAGGTATGCTATGGATGGAGCACTACAACCCCACGGTGGATTGGAGAAAGAAAGTAGCAAAGACTAGTCAATGGAAGATCTTTGGGATTAAAGGAAGATCACAAAAGCAAGATTTGCCTTTATATGTCATAAGGACCACATCTATTGGTAAGACAAAGAGATGTTTCATGGGTTTAATAAGAGAATTCAAGAGTGCCCAACACAATAGCAAATTCTTAAGAAATTGAAAGATGTGGTCAATGAGTTCCAAGATATTTTTTGGATAAATTACTCGTAGCTTTACCACCAAAAGGGAGAATAGATCATAAAAGTGAGATACATCCTCCTTTTAAGGCCCCATATTGACTATCACCTCATGAGTTGGAGGAGTGTAAGGCTCAAATTGAGGATATGTTGCAGAAAGGGTTTATCCAACCCAACGTATCACCATATAGGGCTCCTGTATTGTTTGTGAAAAAGAAGGATAGAACAATGTGCATGTGTAATGACTATTGGAGACTGAATCAACAAATGGTGAAGAAAAAATATACATGATCTTGCATGGATGACTTCTTTGATCAACTCAATAGGGGCAAGGCACTTCACCAAACTTAATTTGCAAAGTGATTACAACAAAATCAGGATTGTGGAAGAAGACATACACAAAATGCCCTTTTGAACAAGGTATGGTCACTTTGAGTACTTGGTGATTCCATTTGGTCTCACCAATGCTCCAACCACTTTCATGAGTTTTATGAATGGCATATTTTGTCTATACTTGGATAACCTTGTTATCATTTTTCTTTATGACATCTTAGTCTACAATAGGACAATAATAAAGCACAAGCAACATTTGCAAGAAGTCCTCTTGATTCTACGATAGAATCAATTGCATGCCAAAATCTCAAAGTGCAAGTTAGGCAAATCTGAAGTAGACTACGTAAACCATAGGGTAAGTGCAGGGGTATCTAAGTGTTAATAGATAAAATAGAAGTCATTAAAAAATGGAGTGCTCCAAAAGATAAGACTCAACTCAAGAGTTTCTTGGGATTGATGGAGTTTTATTGTCAATTTGTCAAGGACTTCTCCAAGATTGCACAACCTTTAACAGCACTATTGGGCAAGAGGAAGAGGTGGATATGGGGAACCATGCAAGAATTGGCCTTTTAGGAGTTGAAAGATGCATTATTACATGCACCAATCTTGAAATCTTGAAATGGTATGACCCAAAACATCTAATCGAATTGCTATAGATGTATCAGGTGTAGCAATAGGAGCAGTCCTACAACAAGAATAGCAAGATGGATAGCACCCAATTGGATATTTTTCTTGTAAGTTGCTACTAGCAAAATGCAACTATCACACCATTGAATAAAAAGAACTGGCCATTGTCCTTGCAACCAAGCATTGGAAGCACTATTTGGGTGAGAAGGCATTGTGGTAGAGACGAACCACAAACCTCTAGCCTAGCTCAAGACACAAAAATATCTTTCTCATCAACAAATTTGATGGGCAGAGTGGAGACAACAATTCAACATGAGAATCAAATATGTGGAAGGAAAGAAGCAACTTGCAAATGCATTTACCCACATGCCAATGGCAAACAATTTGGTGGTGGAAATCGAGATGAATTCTAAATTTTGGCCCAAGATTCTTGATGCTACAAAAACTGATCCATAGATTGTAGGTGCTCAATCATCCAAAGGCATCACCAACACCCAAAGACTCACCTTTTTTATGGCAGGTTGTGGACCCAAATGATACAGATCTAAGAACCACCATCCTAGCGGAATGTCATGATTCTGCCATTGCCGGTCACATTGGAATGGACAAGACCTTGGATGCAGTCAAACGCCATTACTATTTGCCCAAGATGAGCAAAAATGTGATATAATATGTTCAGAGATGCCTACCTTGTCAAAAAAATAAAGCTTCTAATCAAGCTCCCATAGTACTCCTCCAACCTCCCCACTCCTACACAACATTGGAAATAGGTAAGCATGGATCTGGTTTGTGAATTACCCAAGATCACCTTTGGGTTTGATTCTATCATAGTCTTTGTTGACTGACTCAGCAAAATGATTCATGTACATCCTACCACCAAAGATATGATTGCACACAACTAGCTCAATTGCACTTGGATGCAGTCTTTTCTCATCATAGCTTGTCTCAAGTGCTCATCACAAATAGAAGCACTCAATTCACTAGTTTGTTTTGGAGAACATTCCTTAGGTCTTCAAAACCAAATTGGCTATGTCCATAGCTTACCATCTACAGACCAATGGACAAACATAGAGGGCAAATTGCATTATTGAGGACATATTTTGGGGCTTTACTTTGGATGAGCAAGAGAGTTGGGACACCTTACTCCCATTGGTGGAATTTGCTTACAATAATTTATTGAATGCCTCCACACAAGGCACACCATTCTTCCTCATGTATGGAGAGCATCCTTTCACACCTTCAAGCTTGATGAAGGTCCATTTGGTGGCTACCAAGATTGATGTTGTCAACAATTTTGTTTCTAGAATCCAACAAGAGGTGGAGCACGCCAAGCACAGGTTGCAGATCACCCAAAATTGGCAAAAGTAGTTTGCAGTCCACACTACCAACACATGGAGTTCAATGTGGGAGATCAAGTCTAGTTTTCAACCACCAACTTCAAGTTAGTTGGTCCTCATAAGCTCAAACCTCATTTTATTGGACCTTTCTCCATCCTTCATTACATTGGCACCGTGGCCTATCACCTCCAGATACCACCACATATGAAGATCCACCCGGTGTTTTATGTTTCCTTTGTATGATTATATGCTCCTTGGCCACTCCACTTCTCTTCTATCCAAGAAAGGCAACCTTGTCCAACCCTAGTTGATGACATAAAGGAGTATGAAGTCGAACATATTCTCTAGAAGTGCATCTACGGTACTCGCCATCCTCGTGTGGAATACTTGGTACATTGGAAAGGGTACCCCTTCTATGAGGCAACATGGGAGCCAGCAGCCAACTTGACCCACGCACCAATGTTAGTGAAATTTTTTGAGCAAAAGCTTCACAATGAGGACATTGCGTCTTAAAAGGAGGGTTTGTAATACCAATAGCTAGACAAATAATCTAGAGATGAAATTTGGTTTAGTAACATCTAGAAAGATGTTATACATGATGGACTAAGTAGATCAAACAAAGGTATCACCAAAAGAGTACTTCTACTAATAGGCAAAAAATTGAAACATGCTTGGAAACTTTAGAATCAATAGCCACGCATATGATCTAGAGGTGAAACTTAGGGTGGTGACATTTGGAAGGATATAACACATGATGGAGAACATAGATCAGATAGAGGTATCACCAAAAGAGCACTTCTACTAATAGGGCAGAAGCCAAAATAGGCCAAAATAGCCAAATTTTGGAGGCCTAAACGGATGAATTAGGCCTCTAAAATGTGTAGATTCCTACCCCTCCCCCCTCCCCCCAAAAAAGGAAATTTTGGCCTTTTCCTCCCCCTTGGTTTGTCTTACCAAGAGCTTTCCAACGGTACCTCACCCATGTGATTTTGAGATTCCTATGGGAAGATTCCCTAAAAGATTCCCTTTGGTCAAAGTGTGTTTGACCAACCAGATGGGACCAGGACCAACATGTCACCCATCCAAGAAAGTAATCTAAAGGTGGAGCTTGCTGACCGGTCACCTATCCATGTACTTAATCCTATGGTGGAGCTTCCTTGGAGTAGATCCTCTTTGGCTATATAATAAAGAGAAGGTGCTCCTTTGGGGCATCAAAGGATTGAGTGTGAAACTTGTGTTTTCTCTCTTGAAGAGTTCTCTTGTCCTCGGAGTATTACAATACCACAATTGCCTCCCTAGTTAGCGGTTAGGTCCCTCTAATTCCAGATAGCTATTTATTCCAAGTATATGGTGTATCTTATGGTGAGCAAAAGATCAAGAGGTTGGGTGCTATTGAGCCCCATCGTTAATCACCTATTTACAATCTATACCATATAAAGGATGAACTATCTATATGTCAAGTACATCTAGGACATAACCATTATCCTTAAGGAACCACCATGAGGGAGGAGTCAGACATGCCATATGCCATCCTCTCAAATAGCTATCACACACTAACATAGTAGCAGCTCCACCAGCAGAGCCGCATAACATACACCGCAAGCTTGCACGTATAAGTGTCAAGCTTGGGTCCATAGTACCATTAATGTTTGGGAGGTGGCATGGTGCATAATTGCGCATATGATTCTTCCAAACAACACCATTACATCCTTCTAACACAAGGACTCTACATGGCAAAACCTCACACACTCTCAAGATAGTGTGGCCTATAGAAATAGCAAGTATCATTGATGTTGTCTACTATAAATATACATAGTCACTTGGATGAAATCAACGGATCAAGGGTCTATAACCTCCTCCTCAAATGGTAGTATAGCGTAAGATATCCTTATGTTGAGCAATCACCAAGTTCTCAAAGGCCATCGGCATCACTCTCTAAAAAATCTTTGCCCATTGAGAACATGTGCTCATCCATACATCTAGGGCATCCAAGTCCAACACTACAATAGCATCTTGAAAAATGGTTGCATGTAAATTTGGATCTTGTTCATAGAGTAGAAAGTAAGGAGAGAAGGATGCTAAGGAGGCTTGTTGACTGAACTAATTGCCCATGCCAACCAAGGTAACTAGAGATCCTAATCTCTTAAGTGGCTTCTTTGCAAACCATATTTTTGCAATCCTCTCTTCATTGTCTGAACCATTCTCTATGTTAAGCCATCTACCTCAAGGTGATCTCAGGAGGTAGTACAATGATCAATCAAAGACCTAAAACTCTCCCAAGAACTCTATACCTTGATCAATCAAAACCTCAATTGGTCACCAAAATGATTGAGAGCCCGATCCAAGAATGAGTAAGCCGTCCCTTCATTGGATTTGTTAAGAAGTGCCACCAACTCAATTCACTTGGAGAAGTGCTCCACTATCACAAAAATGTACCAATGATGTCTCACAATTGGTAAAGGTCTAACAAAGTCCAACCTCCAGAGGTAAACCAATCCCATGATAGGTAATAGGTGTAATTGTGGCACAAGAGCATTGAATGATGCTCTAACTTGGTCACAAACCACACATCTGGTAACAAATTATTGTACATTGGTCTGCATACCGTACCACCAATAATGACTATGGTGCCAGCTATATTTATGCTTTACTCCAAAATGTCCTAGCTCCACATGAGCATGACGGACCAACTATGGTCTTTGAGCTCAAAGTGGTACTACTCTCACTCTACCATCCTCCCATAGACAAAGAAGGTGTTTGCCCTCCAATCTAAACCATCTAGCTCGTTGAAGAACATTATCTCTCTCCTTGGCCCCAATTGTGCCACACACAACACTATTGAAAAGATAGTCCATCACTGAGACATCATCATGAATGTCTTGTTGCATTATACCACTATCTCCCCTTTTTGGATGTGTGACCTCAATAATTCTTCTTGTATGCGTTGAGAGAGATACCACCAAAGCTTCAAAAAATATACAAAGAAAGGTAGATGCATGCCAACTTGGCATCATCTCCTCATCTGTCTCACCATGGCAACATGCTCCAATCTGATCTAGCTGACTAGGACATGGGTTTCTACTCAACCCATTTTCATCATGGTTCACCACTCCAAGTTTATGAATGACCATGAAATCATACTCTTGTAAAATCAGAGCCCATCGTGCAAGCTTCCTTAAAAGCTTTTCTGACTCCATCAACCACTTTAGTGGCTTATGATCAATGATGAGACTAAAGTGGTTACCAAATAGGTAACATAAAAAATGTGCTACTGCACAAACTATTACCAAGTACTCTCTCTCATATGAACTATACTTCACCCTTATTGAATTGTTGGAGTGACTAGCATAGGCCACGACAAACTCCTTCCCCTCATTGTTATGTTGGGTGAGCACTACTCCAAGCCTTAACATACTTCAATTAGTATGAACTTAAAATGGTCATCCTCTGATTAGTCTCCTCAAAATAGGAGTTGATGTCAACCTCTCCTTGAGCTCTACAAAAGCTCTCTCCTGCTCATCTTCCCAACATCACTCCTATGTAAGCTTGGTTAGCTTCATCAATGCATTGGCAATGGCACTAAAACCTCTAACATAGTAGTGATAAAAGTTCACAAACCCAAGGAATGCTTGCACTCTACTCACATCCGTAGGCTAAGGAATACGTGCAATAGCCTCTACCTTGGTCTACTGAACACCAAGTCCTCCAAGGTAGATAGTGTGACCTAAATACTCAACTTGCTTGTGGAAGAACCTACACTTCCCAAGATGTAATTTGAGTCCATGAGATCTCAATCTCTCAAAAGCCTCTAACAAATGTCTCTCATGCTCCTCCACAATAGTGCTATATAACAAAATGTCATCAATGTAGCACTGAGCAAAATCCAATCTAGCTAGGATCCTATCCATGACCCTTTAGAAGTTGGCAAGAGCGTTCTTTAACCCAAATGGTAAGAACTTCCAATAATATAACACATCCTTGCCATGAGGATTGATAGCCCAAAATGTTGTCTTGGACTTATCCTCCTCCTTGATCGGCAACTAATGATATCTTGCTCATAGATCCAAAGTACTCAAGACCTTTGCATGCCCAATCACATCAAAGATCTCCTCCAATGTAGGCATGGTATACCAATTAGCCATAGTTTATCAATTGATACAATAGTAATCTCTACACATCTACCTATTTGAATAGTTGCCATGCATATCCTTCTAGGTTGGCATCATTGTAGCTGATGCATACTCTTCGTGTAAAATCACCACCAAACTAGCCTCAAAAAGATCACTACTCTAACTTTGAATTAATGCTTTCTCCATCTCACTATATCGATAGGGATGTTGGAAAACTTGTGTATTGTTAGTTAGCTCAATCTGAATACCAAGTCCTTTTAGAGCACCAAAATCCTTCATATTAAGGCAAAACAACTCGTGTAGCTCCTCAAGAACCTCCAAACCTTCCATCTTTCCTCTCTTGTAAGCTTGGGTCCTAAATTTGGCTCCCAAGTATCCTCTATAACTATTGTAAGAGTGGAAGATGTACTGATTTGCTACTACATAGGGCTCTTGGGAGCAATAATGCCATGCTCCCAACCACTAGAAGTCTGAACCGCAGTATGAAAAACTCCTTCCAATCTAGCTGCAAGCTCCATACATCCTCTAATTGCATCCTAAGTAGACCAAAGGTGTAGTCCAAGTAGACCACGCTCACCTAGATGGACTCCAAGTAGACCACTCTCCATAGTAGCCACTACTTGTGTCCTAAGAATACCTTGTCCACTTCGTCCATCACCCCCAACATGTGCTTGAATAGTCTCGATAGGCATAGAGTTCACAAGTGTCCAAGTGGTGATGCTTATCAAGCGCATCCTACAATGCTCTGCTAAGCCAAGGTTCACAATCCATGTCAAACAATTAAAGTCCATAGCGTGACCTAACACCTGATGCCTGGATGCTTCTAACACTACTAGAAAAATGATAATACTAGTGCAAAAACCCATCACCCACTCTCTCTCATCGGCATTGTGCTTCACCAACTATTGTAAGTGTGAGTCATTAACCAGTCCAAGACCTCCCTCTTGAAAAGCATGGGAGCTTGGGAAACTCATAAGTACGGGAAAAGCGGCTCTAGGCTATCCAACTAGATTCATAACTGCCATAAGTGAACTAGCAGCAACTACCACTATTTGAGACTGAGGCCCAATATCCAAGATGTCATCAACAATGATGTGGTCTAGTCGTTGAATCCCATCATAAGCACAATGTAGAACCTCTCTAAGTAAGAGATTTATCCACCAAAGACAAAGACAATGAGCATGTGATCCCACTCTGGCTGCACCTAACAACACTGCAAGTCCCATCCAAGAATGGACCTGATGTGTACTTGCCACCACCTAGGTGCAAGAATCACCCATCAAAGGGACATTCTCCAAAATGTTAGCTAGAGAAATGGACTAATGAACATGGAGATGTTGTAGTATATGTAACATCTCCCAAAACACACCAGAATGGGGATCCTAAAGACCTAGACCTTGACCTACGTGTGTATGTCCTTGACATGGCCATCTAGAAATCACCAAATGAATGGGACCATGTCTCTCCAAATCCTACAGCCCCAGCAAGGAAATGTCTATTGGTAGGGTCTTCTAGGAACCCCTAATTATTGACATTGATAATAACTCAGGATACAAATAGGCCAAGTGTGTCACATGATGTAAAGAGACTCACCTAGTAATCTAATCTCTCTCCATATACAAGTACCTCTATACTCGTATACCCGCCTATAGTATTGTAGCTAGTCTAGTGCTAATCCTACCAAACAACTCCAATAAACATACTCCTTCTATTGGATACTACCAAGGAATGAGTGTGGTATCCAAAGGTGTCTAGGTAATTGACTCTAGAGGCTCATCTCACATTGGTCGCCTAATGGTACAAAGGCTCCACTCTAAGCCTATTGCACAAATTGATCTACATGTTGTTACAATGCCTCCTCTAAACTCCACAAAGGAATATCCAAGGTGGATGGAACATCTCACTTGTACTCCAAATCCGAGTGATCTCCTCTCATATTGGAGTATCTTCTACACGGGTAATCCACTCCAATAAATCACCAAGCCAAGTAATAGAACCACTAAAAGTTGAAATTGATGTTGTTATGGTCCTTGATTGTAGTGAGACAAGACTACCACTATTGAAGCATACTAGTAGGCGACATACCTATCCCTCACTTGACTGCCAACTTGGTCTATACAAGGTTATCTCTTCCTAATAGTCAATAATGAAACCCATGGGGTACAACATTGTTCCCCTAACTAACACATCATACAACTCAACTATGGTCACAATGGCCTAAGCTCTCACCATAGAGCTATTAGTCGGATGATTAGGCTAAATCTGAGCAACCATCTCTCTACATGTGACGTATTATGTAGAACCACTACCTAAAGATGTATGGATCTAAAATGGATACCTCTATATATTGGTCTTTGGTAACTCCAGAACAACAATTACAGCCTTCTCCAACATAAGATGTTGCGCACCAGAGTATAGTAAGACCTTCTATGGTGTATAGACCTTCCTTCAAGGTCCCACCAAACAAAAAATCCCCCTCTACTTATCCAATAAGACAACTCCAGGTGTAAACCATGCTTGCTCAAAAGCCGGTCTAGTTGGTAAATCTTCCAATCCAATTGTTGTTGCCAACCATAACCCATTGGTTGTTAAGCAAATCCCATACTCCTCAACCAAGTTAGCTCCACTATCAACCACCTCTGCCCTAGTAGTAGGAACCACATCATCCCTATTGTCATAAAGCATGGCAGCCAACCAAAACATTGGGGATGGGTCAATTCCCAATGTATACATATCACTGGCTAAGAATAATAAAAAGTGCATAATCAACTAAGCCGCTCCCAACATCGTGTTGTTCTCAATTTGTGTATTAGTAGGTGGCTGACTAGTAGGTAGTCCATCATGCCTCCCATCACCACCTACCACACTTGCACTAGGATGTCTAGGAGCCATGGATGTTGTCTGCAATGCCATTGAGAGTGTAAAAGACTAGGGAAGTTTGACCTATCTACCAGCCTCTCCTCTCTATGGGTCCAACTCCACTGATGCTCCTTTAGGCTTTGGAGCATGTACTACACTCCTAGTCACTACGGTAGATGCATCCACGTGTGTTGCTCCGCATATGAAGTCTAAGACGTCTTTATCACCCGCATATGAGGTAGAAGCCTCAACACCCGAATCTGACCTCCTTTGAGCTATGGCCATGCTAGCCAATCTCTGCTCCAACTATTCAATCTGAGTAGCCATGGCTATATCAAAGAAGGGGTAGGAACTGCACCCCTATTGGGTGTGGATCCTCTACCATCACCTCTATCACCTTGTCCTCCATGACTTGGAGCTCCTCTACCACTTACCATAGCATCTCTCCCAATCCATAACTCCGGGTGTAGGTCAAAGCATTGGTCACTAGTATGACCGAATTTGTGGCAATGCTCACATTGTCTCTATGCTTGCTATGATGCACTAGAGGTATCATGTCGGCTGCCTTGAGTGCACTCTCTCCTATGGTGAGGTCCACCACAAGTCCATCTGGTATCTTTCTCCTTCACTAATACTAAGAGATATTATCTCATAATTTCTTGGTATAAAAATTCTAAATTTATATAGATAAATGTATCATTGAAAATTAATAATGCTAAAGAATAATGGTATGACTAATGAGCTCAATAAGATCTCTCCCATAGAAATTAGATTAGTCTAACATCCCTTATCTCCTTATCTCCTTCTTCCTTGTAAGAAGTTGGCTAATATTAATTATTTGACTAATTAAAAATACTCCATAAAATCCATGAAAGGGAGCAACTATAAACAAGGATCATTAACTTAAACGTAAGTCAAGGATCACGTTTTAATTAATCTAGCTTCATCATAAAGTACAAAAAGTAACCTAGACAGAAATATTAATGTACCAAATAGCACAAAATAAAATCTACATTAGATAATAACTACTCCCATGACTCAATTTATATATCAAGAATAGTCCAAAGAAATTAATATAACATGTAATATAAGCATGGATGTTAACTATCTTGATATGATCATCCACCTCATTTCCAATCATAATTTTCATATGGTCACTAACCCATATAGCATCCAAATGATATAATCATAATCCTTGCCTATTCTTTTTCATATGAATTTTTACCATTAATGAAGTAAAGAGTTTATGGCAAACCAAACATAGTATATACTCACGATCTAGAGTCTTATAAGGAAGTCAAGCTATAGCTAAGATAGAAAGAATTAGTAACATGGATAGTCTATCCTATATCTTCTGTACTTAAAGAACCACGTCCCACTAACATCCAATTCACATAATTATAAATGAATACAACTTGCAAAAACTATGAAAACTATTAATATTCATCACTTACATCTTTTGATCTTCATAATCTTCTCCAAGGTAGAAAAACTAAGAATAGAAAGTAGAAAAACCACAACCTATCACTCTTGTATTGTAATAATCACTCCAAACTGTAGAAAATCTGAATATACTTTCCTTTCTAATTTTCATCATTCTCAATCTAAATTAAAAAAAAATATTTATTGATAACTGATTCCTCAATATACTCTCTCCCACTTGTCTCTCTCTTTCCCTCCTCGATGCGAGGAATCTAGAAAGTAAACAGCAGAATGGCCTTGACATGTTTATCAAGTAACATACAATTTGTTCATCGTTTTTTGCTCGAGTATGTCAAGACGTTTTAACTGAATACCAATATGTTCATCGCGTTTCATGATGTCAATGTTTCGTTTATCAATTTTGTATGAGCTGATTCCACCGACGAGTTAATAATCAGCCAATCTTGATATGACTTTCCTTTTTTCTTTGACAACTTGTTTCAATTCTGATGTATCCAAACGCTATGTGCCTCTTACCCCGCAACGCAGAGAATACTTTTAATAATTACGTTTAATGATTAAAAAAATATTTTAATCAAGCTATTTTTACTGTAGTTGTTTTTGGTTTAATTCCACTAACTTTACTTGGATTATTTGTAACTGAATATTTATAACATCGGTGGTGATGACTTCTATGTTGCTTCTAGTAAAAAATTAAATCATCATGATAATATTCTATAAATCTTTTCAAATTCTCTTTTCTTTATTTCTCAATATTCACATTATGAGAAAATATAAAGATAAAAACCAACAAATTCATTTAGATGAAGGCCAAGAGATATGTTCTCTAAAAGTATTCTGATTGCTTTTTTCAAGTTCTAGAGAAGGTGCCTGGTCATTTGGAAATGCTACTCATATTATTTTTATACCCCTTATCTCTCATATTATAACCTTATCTCTCATATTATTTTTATACCCCTTTTCCGACTGAATACGTTACCTAACAAAATTTTGACGTAACGATACCTTGAAATATATTATTCTTATGATGTTTCCGAACTAATGTCAAATGATAAAGTTAGTAGTTATCTCAATTGGAGATCAATCCTTGACGATGCACCACATGGAAGATTAGTTAATCAACTAATAAAACGATGTTACACGTTAAATAAAAGATCAAGTTATATGGTGACTTTGCTCCATGTCAACATCAACGGTAATCTCCCCAGTACCAAATGGACACGATCTTCTCCTCCACTGTATAGAACTTGATCATATAAACATATCATCTGTTTGACCTACAGCCTACCGATCAATTTACAAACTGTCGTTAGTGAGAACATGCAAAAATTATCGCATCGTAGGGTTAATTAACGGGTTGACAACATTCTTCTCCTTTAGATATCAACGGCCAATCACCACAAGTCTAAATTACTATAGTCAAGAAAACTCTACATAGATAATTCTTTGATATCTTGGCTGCCTTTCATTAGTAGCTACTCAGCACGGATCCACACTTCCACGATAAAAGAAGAAAGAGCCTTTAGTCAATCCACCACACCCAATCATTCAAGCTCTTTCCGCATAAGCAACTATAATTCATGTTAGAATTTAAACTGTTCAATGATCTTGTGAGTGAACTCCACCAAGAACACGAAAGATCGCAAAAGGGCGTAACTAAAATATAGCTTCTAGTGGTTAAAGTCAGTCAACCCTCATTGTCTCAATAACTATTAGTTTCATTGTTCAAAGTTGTAACTATTTAAATAGTTCTCGAGATATCCTATCTTGTAGAGATCCCGTCGAATAAGATGCAAGATGCAAAAGGCCTTAGCTAAAAAGAGGCTGATCCCCATAAAAGTGTTGTCTAAATGCACTTCATTCAGACTATAGATGTGAATGACGTGAGTAAGCCAAGCCAACTACCTGGGGCCATTTTTCTGCGCCTATGGTTCGGGAAGCTCTATATTTTTAACCACGTGGACCTGAGAAGTTGGAATTAACCTAAATATGTCACCCCACTGGATATACGGAAGCATCAACGAGGGACAATTCTCCAAGGAGGTCTTTGTCTGTAGCTGCTCTTTACCAGACTCACGGAATATTATTAAATATTCCGTGAGCATATGCGTTTCGCACTCTCAGTAGAGAATCACGTCCCCGCCTAACGGCGTTGGTTCTCTCAACCGAGTGAATCGGACACACCCGAGGATGATTCCAACACGTGTCGAGCTAAAGAGCGACCACAACTTTGCCACGTGGCGGTTCGACCTTTGTGGTTGTCTAGTGGTAAAAGTCGACCAAGTCGCACGTCGGCAGTTTTTGTCGTGAGGCTGTCTGCGTAAACGAACCCGTCGGTAGGGCGTCGTGGATTCGTAAACGTCAACGCATTGCGGAAATAGGTGGAGAAAGTTTACTACGAAGGGAGTGAATTACCCCGGGAGACGGGACTAGGCAGTGATTAGCGGTCGGATTATGAGAGCATTAAGGGAGGGCGGGATGGCAGGGAGTACAAGGTGGGGAGGGAAGGAAAGGGAAGGAGGAGGAGGAGCGTGTGTGCTGGAGAAAGAAAGAAAGAGGAAGGGGAAAGGAAAGAGGGCAAGCAACGCCAATGATCGTTGGTGTCGGATGCAAGTCATTATGCATTCGATATGTGGGACAGTGAGTGATGGATGAGTGGAAAAAATTGCTGCTTCGATTGAGAGAATGTGAAGAAAAATTCGAACAGAATTGATTGTAGGGAGGAAAAAACAAACGACTAAACAAATGTTGCGTGGAAGGGAGGGAACATTTGTGGCAAAACGCGACGCAGGAATGAAGGCATGAGGATTTGTGGAACGGGGAGAGGTTGCGAGAGTTTGCAATGAGGTAGATGTTTGACTGGTACGGAGCATAGGATTTATTGAGCACTGCAGCTGGGCCAGTGGCGTCCGGCTCTATTGTTGGAGCGTGTTTTGGAACTCCAATGCTGCTTCGCTGATTCCATTGATTGGGCTCCGTTTGTGCCAGCTTTAGTCCAGGTAAAGGAATTAGAGATTGCGTGTGTTTGAAGTTAGATTGATGCGAGTTGGTAGAGCTGAATTGGGATTGTGAGAATTGGAGATCAAAGCTTTTGCTGGTGTCGCGCCTTTGAGTGGAGCAATTGCTTTCAAGCAGCCTCGTCAGGAGGTTGAGGACAGAGGAAGGAGATGCACAAGTGTAGCTCATTATCTCTGTCTACCTTTTCTGTCTTGCGTTCGTGTGGCAAGGCTTAATTGGCCTCTTACCGTCTGTTTGCATTTGGTATCTTGTTCTGGAGATTTCTCTCGTGTGTGTGTGCGAGAGAGAGAGAGAGAGAGAGAGAGAGAGAGAGAGAGAGAGAGAGAGAGAGAGAGAGAGAGAGTTGCCGTTGCTTGAAGCTTACGACCGTTAGCACCTTCGATGGGCGGTGTCAGTGAAGGGGCGGGCCTATTGGTAGACGCTTTTCATACTGTTAGTGCTTCCACTGCAGGCACTAAGTGCGAACTTTTATGCACAATCAAGCGAAATTGAAGTTAATCAACTACATACTCGTCTCTGAATCAAATCACCTAAGATGGTAGCGCGTGTGTACTAGCTACAGTCAACAAACGCAGAGGAAGAATGTTTATAAGCCGGTGTTTGTCGTTGTTTCTCGACCGTATACCCTGCGTCATGGTCGGAAGTTGCCAAGGAAAGAGAGGTAGATAGGGAGGCAGATACATTTGCTGTGATTGATCACGTTTACGGAGACTATATTGAAATCTCTTGAGATAGGGTTCGACAATTAGCATATACAGGGCACAAATTTAGAGTCATTCTTCGTTTAGTCAGGACTTAGTAGACAATTCTAAGATCATGCCACAGTAATAGGCATTAGTAGCAGACTTTGTGAGGTCACTGACGGATTGTGAAATGCTCATAGTTTGTCATGCATTTGCGATTCCTGGCTCAAATAGCTAGTACTAGTAGCAATTCGCTGGATAGAAATGAACACACTGATTGTTAAACAATGTGCTGTTTGTTTCTGTGCAGGTTTTATAACTTCCCTCAGGGTCTATGTAACTCAAATTTTCTGTGAAAGAGGGCTTGGAGAACTGTAATCCAAGGCGAGTGTGTTGGAGAAACATACTTCTTGCCCGCCATGAAGACTGTGAAGACAATATTGATTCAGGAGTATGAATATCCTCATGAACATTCACGTCATGCCATCTTTGCAGTGCTGGCAACATCCGTGTTCTTTATCTCAACTGATAACATGCACACTCTTGTGCACAAGCTGGACAAGAATATCAAATGGTGGTCAATCTATGGATTTCTTTTTGGGTTTTTCTACTTTTTCTCCTCTCCATTCCTCGTGAGAACAATTCAGCCGAGTTATTCCAATTTCAGTCGTTGGTAAGACTTCTGTCCTTGCCTTAAAAGCTTCATTTGGTAACTCCCAGAGCTGGCGAAGGTTGTAATTATGTTGTCAATTGGTATTGTGGATCGTGCCCATGTAAATTAAAGAATGAGTGTTCTTCGGACTAGAGTTCTTCTCCATCGCACAATAGCATCATAGTAGATCAAACGGCTTCTGCTCCCATTTCTCAAATAACATCACAGGAGATCTGGGCATAGCATCATGTTGCAGAAGACTTGGTATGTAATCAGCGTAGTTGTATATTGTTCACCAAAGGAAGGCAGGGTAGTACTGGATTAACTGAAGCTCAATACGATAACTCAATGCAGTGGGATTTTTACATTTTTAATATGTACATCAAGTTTTACCACCTGAAGGTCTGAGGCCACTCCACCTGAAAAACTTATCTCTATTATTTTGGATGCAGGTATGTAGCGTGGCTGCTAATCGCTGCAGTGTATCACTTGCCAAGCTTCCACACAATGGGAGTAGACATACGTATGAATCTGTCACTTTTCTTGACGTTGTTTCTTGCCTCAGTGCTTGCCCTTATGGCCTTCCACGTCACATTTTTGGGTCTTTGGTACATCGGAGTTGCTGCACGACTGGCCGGCAAGCGACCGGAGATTCTTACTATCTTGCAAAACAGCACTGTAAGAATTGAGGAGCCTGATTTGACATGTCGCGAGTTTGCGCATCTGCAATAGCCCTTTACGGATGGTCTTTTGCAACTTTGATAAAACGAACAGTACGATCTGAATCTGTCTTGTACTGTAGACTCCTTATCTGGCGCTAATTAGTCGTCTTGTCGTTTTCTGATTTCTGTGTCCAGGTGTTGAGTATAGCATGTTGTGTGTTTTATAGTCATTGTGGAAACACAGCCGCTTTAGCGAAAGCGAAAGCGAGGTCCATGGGACGACAATGGTCAAGCAGTCTACTATTCGAGGACGCAAGGAGTTGGAATTTAACGGCATGGGGAGGCTGGCCTCAAATGCAAGAAGTGAAGGAGCAAGTTTGCAATAACTGGCTTGGTCCAGTCGGATCAGCACGCGATTATCCTGTCTTCTCCAAGTGGGTTCTTTATGGAGAGGTGAGCTCTTTTTGCTAAAATAGATATGAAGCGATCTACCTCCTTACGTCGTGTAATAGAGGACAAGTAAACCACTTTGCAGCTGAACTGTGGCGTATCCTTATCACCCTTGAAAATCCTTGGTTATATCCTGAAGTGGATCTCGATCAAGGCTTGATGTGTCTTATAGAGATTGTGCCTAAAACACATATCAAGCGTTGAAAGTGGCATTAGTTTTCGCAATGAGCCGGGCAAAGCATATGGTATAACTCGTATTTAAGCTCTTTAAGGAGAGAATATAATTTTATTGCTTGCTTTACTCCTACGTTTAAACCACACGGCAGATGTTGGAAGCGCGGTCTGTATGTGGAGGCAATGAACTTAAGGATTGCTCCTTGTCCACTGTTTGGTCCCCAGATGGTTTGCAGCGAGGCTTGCGTCGACGCTTCAGATAACATTTCTCCAGTGTATTCCTTGTGGGCCACGTTCATCGGACTGTATGTAGCTAACTATGTTGTGGAGCGCTCAACCGGGTATGGGCTCTGGCAGTGCTCTCTCCCTTTGGATATCCGCATGGTTGGAAATCAATAACATGCCCCATCTTGACTAGCATATGGTTCTACCGCAAGTTTTCCACGTCTCCCCGTTATGTTGCACACTTTATGCTCAAGAAGGCACCAATTTGTCTGCATCGTCATTTTGAACTCATCACGAATGTTACACGACCTTGGTTAGCCCTTTTCAGTGCCGGAAGGTTCAGAGGATTCAGTGGCATAAACGCCTGGACGGAAGCATGCGAATGACTAGTTTTGTGAGCTTGAACAACCTACTGACGCTTACTATCCGCTTCTGTGCAGGTGGGCTTTGACTCATCCAGACCCTGATCCTGACAAACTTCAGCAAAGCACAGAAACCAGTCCGGAGTTCCTGGATATGGTTCCTTGGTATTCTGGGTAAGCGGCACACATCAGGACTAGTGGTTCACTTTTGCTTCTTTGGCAATTTACTATGTTCTTAATTGATTCATTGCGGTCTGCCAATTAATCAGGACGTCTGCTGATCTCTTCAAGACTGCATTCGATCTCTTGGTGTCTGTGACATTGTTTGTCGGCCGCTTTGACATGCGAACAATGCAGGTATACAGTACTTGACTCTTATTCATGTATTTTCACAGCCGCTAGAACTTTTTAGATAAACGCACAGTGGAACACTTTCTGTATGACCATGTGTAATACCCTCTAATTCAAGTTACTTCCTTTTGTAGGCAGCAATGACTCAAGCACAACAGAATGCTAATAAGGAAGGTCCACTATACAGCCACTTCAGTGAGAAGAAAGAACTTTGGTTTGACTTCATGGCAGATACCGGTGATGGTGGAAATTCCACTTATAGCGTTGCGCGGCTGCTAGCTCAGCCTTACTTAAGAGTGCCTGACAAAGAGAATCACTACCGGACTCTCCCTCGAGGCAATCTGATGATCGTGGGTGGTGACTTGGCGTAAGTTTATGATTCCATTTTTTATGATGTAACTGCACGGATTTCCTGGTCAGCAGTTTCTCTTAACTTAATATTCAGCAAAAGTGTTGCAAGTTCAATCGAAATTTCCTCATTTACTTATTTAGTGTCATTAGTGTCCCCATTACATAGTGTTTAGAGTCTTCTTTCTGGACGTAGAGTTTCGCTATCGTACCCACATGCTTATTAGTTTTCTCGAGTATATGATTTCAAATAGCAAGTGATCGCAATCAGGACTTGTAAACTGTTCAATAACTTCTGCAAGTCATCGTTCACAGGTATCCCAATCCTTCTACATTCTCATATGAAGAGAGATTTTTTCGACCTTTCCAGTACGCTTTACAACCTCCTCGGTGGTACAGACCCGAGCACATTGCAGTCCTGAAACCTGAACTTCCTCCCGGATGCACCTCACTTCCACAGTACGATGGACCTCAGTGTTTTGCGATCCCCGGCAATCATGGTACTGTTAGCTACTCTTTCTTTCCATGGATGGTCTGGGAGTTCTTCCCTCGAATTGCCTTTTTCTAGTTAGTTTCTGGCAGTATATCACTTAATGCTTGATCGCACCACTTTGCTTGAACGGTTTCTCAAACAAATCCTTGGAACTTCAGATTTGACCTTTGAACATCTTCCGGAGCTCTCATTATAGGAAATGTGAAGCACAATGAAATTTTGTGTCGAGATCCCAAGTTTGTCTGTACCTTTGTTCTCATGTAATGTCCTTCTGATACTCGCGATAGTATAGCTGTGCTTTCCGTGATAGAAACCTCTGAACAACCAACTTTTGACTTCTTGCAGATTGGTTCGATGGCCTTGATACATTTATGAGATACATCTGTCACAGGAGTTGGCTGGGTGGATGGTTGCTGCCACAGGAGAAAAGCTATTTTGCGATGCAGCTTCCACATGGGTGGTGGATCTTTGGTCTTGATCAAGCTCTGCATGGGGACATCGATGTCTTCCAGTTTAAATACTTTGTTGATATTATAACCAACAAGGTATGTTCCCGTGGCCCTTCAAATTTATTTTTTTGTGTAGTGTCTGTTGAGCCCATTTCCCAAGAAAGTTAGGAGATGCGTTTGATGTCTGTGATTCCCGCTTTCAAATTTGACAGTGATATGATTCTTGAGCTTATGTGAAATGTCAAAGCCAGCTGTTGGTTCCCTGTGAGGTAGAAGGGAATGGTCTGTTTTGAGGCTTCTTCTCAACCGTGAGATCGGGCAACTTCTCCTCATTGTGTTTCCGGGTTTTCATCACAGAAGCGCCTTGCTCATTTCTAAGACTGTGAGTCTTGCTGGATAACTTCAGGTTGGAGAAAAGGAGTCCGTGGTTGTGGTCACACATGAACCAAGCTGGCTTCTTGACTGGTACTGGGGTGGATCCACGGGAAAGAATGTTGCGCACTTGATCAAAGACTACCTGAAAGGCCGCTGCCGTCTCCGGATGGCTGGAGACTTGCATCATTACATGCGGCATTCTGCTGTTCCATCAAATACAACTCCGTCTGTGCAGCACCTTATAGTGAATGGTTGCGGAGGCGCTTTCCTCCATCCTACCCATGTGTTCGGTGGTTTCAAACAATTTCAAGGATCAAACTACGAGAAGATGTCTGCGTACCCATCACTTCCTGACTCTAGGAAGGTAAATTAAGTTGAAGCCTGGAAAGCATGGGTTACCCTGGCAGGATGTGACCTGAAAGTTGTTGGTACAGGAGGTGTATTCAGTCCTTGTTGCTATCATATGCATCCCAGATATTGTGGTATATTTGTCTGAGCTGTTTTTATGCTGTATATTGCTGCACTGTAATCGAGTAAAAAAGACAATGTGTCGGTATGCGTAGATTGCTCTGGGAAACATTCTGAAGTTTCGGAAGAAGAATTGGCGCTTTGACGTTATTGGTGGAGTAGTATATTTCATTCTGGTCTTCTCTATGTTCCCACAGGTATCTGTCTCGATCATTAACTTAGCGTGAACTTAAGTAATAATTTATAAAGCGATTACACTGCAGATATGGGGCAACTTTTAACGGGAGAGGTACCCCAGATACAATCCAGAAAAGAGAGCTTCGAAGTACATACTAGACTAGTATGTACTTCGAAGCTCTCTTTTCTGGATTGTATATGGGGTACCTCTCCCGTTAAAAGTTACTCCAGTGTTAACAAAGTTACACTCGCACGCACTGTTTACTGCAGGTATCTATGCATCAAAAACATCATACAAACCCGTGTATGGTGACTGTAGCATGCTTACCGCTCTATAAACTGGTAGTCATGACGATCTTTACTAGGTTACCATCATATGTCATAGTCAGTCGAACCTTTTAGAGCCGTTCAGAGGTCGTTCTTTTAACGGCTTCTGCTCCCATTTCTCAAGTATGCCAGAGTCAGTCGATGTCAGACGTGGTTTCTGAACCGGGTTGTTTACAACGCGTTCTGGATTTTATTATGTAAAGTGTTCACAAAGTTGCTCTTTTTGCTCAGTAACCATATTGTGGTACTTCTCTACTTTTCCTTGTTGCTTACAAAATTTAATCTCCATTTGATTTATTTATTTATCCGGTTGATCCATTTCTTGCAGTGTCATCTGGAGAAAGTGCTACGGGAAGATCACTCGATGATGGGGCATATCCAACAGTTTTGGGGTGTCATGGGGCATGCATTCATAGACATGTTGGAGGACTCATATGTGTCGGTTGCTGGCTTCTTGATACTGCTCTGTTTGTCGTTCTTGTTTGTCCCTGTTAAAGTTTCTCGGAAAAAGAGGGCCATAATAGGTCTGCTGCATGTCGGGGCACATTTGACAGCTGCCATGATTCTCATGCTCCTTCTAGAGCTCGGAATTGAGACCTGCGTTCGGCATCAACTTCTAGGGAACACTGGTATGACAGCAAACGATCTCATAGAATATCGTAGCACCTTCTAGTTGAATTTTTTGAGAGTTAGAATCGGAGAGATCGATATATTTGTTGGTCTCTGTTGTTGTGTTCTCCCTTCGAACGCGTTTACTTTTTTCCAGGTTTATGATGTATGGGTTTGCAGACCAGGCCTATGTAGTGGAGGATTTGAGACTGTGTCGAGGCTACTGTACTCATTGAATATCTGTCATTTGTGCAGGATATCATACTTTATATGATTGGTACCATTCGAAGGAGAACGAGCACTTCCCGGATCCAACTGGTCTAAGGACACGAATCGAGTATTGGACGTTTGGTCTTTATCCAGCGTGCATTAAATATCTCATGGCAGCTTTCGATATACCAGAGGTATTCACCGTTTCCATTTCTCATCCATGTTCTGTTACACAAGTCCAAGCTCAGGCATTACATTCTGATTGTCTCAGCAAATGCATTAATTCGCTCTAGTTCACACGAAGCCTACGTGTTGGTAGTTGAGCTAGTGAGTTAGCATGTTTGTGAATTAGAAATCTGGATAAACTTGCGGACGTGATACTGTGCAGGTGATGGCCGTAACTCGGAGCAACATCTGCAAGAATGGGCTGGATACAGTTCCTCGACTAGTTGTTCTGGTTTACTATGCTTCAGTGTTCCTGTACTATTGGGTGTTCTCCACTCCTGTAGTATCTTTGGTCTTCGGCAGCTACCTGTATTGCTGCATCAACTGGTTTCATCTTCATTTTGATGAAGCCTTTTCATCCTTGCGAATTGCCAACTACAAGTCGTTTTCTCGCTGCCACATTACCACCAGAGGCGACCTAGAAGTCTACACCCTTGCAGTGGATAAGGTTCGTTTTCCCCTGATTTCTTTGTGTAGTTTCTGTACAATGCTAGCATTATCATTAAGGTGTTTATAAGTAATGCCGCAGTTTCGATTAGTCCAAGAACATCTCGTCTAATATAGAATCACTGCTTTGTATATGAGCAGGTACCGAAGGAGTGGGCTTTAGATCCACATTGGGAAGCCGAGCAAGCAACGCAGAAAGGGGAAGTATCTCATAGTCTGGAGTATCCAAGTCAGTGGACACCAGTAGGGCTGTACAAGGAACGGAACTGCAATGTACGCGTTATTGACCATTTCGTGATCGAAAGATTGCCGCCCACCAAAGACCTCCTTAGAGGCTTGCCTAAAGAGCAGCCCAATTAGCATTTACCCCTCTCCACATTTGATGTTGTAGGTCATTTATGTACACCTCCCACCCATTAACTCACCAACCTGTACAGATATTGCAGTGGCAGAAGTCACTCCAACTCGAGTGATAGGGGATCGCAATTTTATCTTCTGTTGTCCCCACCTGGAACAAAGTATTGTGCCATCACAAGACGGCTTTAGGGCAGTAAATTTGACCATCTTGATTCGCAAGAGAGGTAGTTGTTCACTTATACCGATGTTGAGTTCCACTTAGGAGTTGGAGTTCAACGAGGAAGATTGCCAGTAGAGACAACATTTGAACTCACCAGCAAGGTGCGAGCCCTGAAAGGCCTTTGTGTGGGTTACACTCCTCTCTTTGCCCTTTCAAGGAAAATTGTTATCGTGGAGATGCAACTTGTAGAACTTATTTACAAAGGACTTAGAAGTAGCCATTGTTCTTATTGTCATTGCACAAGTGATGGTGATAAATCTACGAAGTGCCCTATTCTATGTATTTTTCAATCTGGTAGTACGACCCCCTCTTCAAGTATAGAACTTGAATCCTTCGAAGACTTCAAAGCCTCATCAAGGAAGGCCGGTATAGCGACAACCGTGATACGCGGATGTCAACTACCAATTTCGAAGCAAATATATACCAAGTTTGTTGCGAGTTTGTTGATTCATTGGTGGTCTAAAGCCGTACGTCAAATCTCACCGACTAGTCAGAAATGTCAGTTGCCCAAATAGACACTGGATCCAAAACCAGTAATCTGCACTGACTGTATCAAGGCGACTACAAATTCGGGCGGGCCATGCGATCCTAAACTCCCCGTAAAACAGCGGCCACAAACTGGAACGGTGAGGTGTTTGATTTATACATTGCTCGAAGAGTCCCTTCGACATTCCAAAATATCTCGCAGACGAGACACTGACCGGACTAAAAGGAGATGCACTGGTTCGATATGCTCCAGCGGCTTCTTCAGTACCGTGTAATGATCGACAACATCGCCCTTCTCGTAAGCATAATTGATGTTAGACCACGTTGTGAAGTGGCCATCTTCATGATTTTGTTGTGGTGCACCGAATTCCACCAAAGAGATAATACCTGAACAATGCACACACTCACACAAGTGATGACTTACACCACGGGTGACTGAATATAATACGCGATTTCGCGAGCTACACCTATAGTATGGAACAGTACATCTGTTGCCATGAAGATCAGGCATAGAATTGCCCGAATAAAGCGAAATCTTATTCAATTTCCCAGAATTGCGTCAGCACTTTATTCTGTCGCAAGCTTCATGCTCGAAATCCGGCACTGGACCCCCGCCCCCATAGAATTCGCACAATCTCACCGGACTTATTGTAATCATCATCACGTCGCAAGCGGAAGCTGTCGATGAGACGCACGTAGACCTTCACACGGCAGCAACAAAACAATTCGAACACGCCAGCCAGCCCACGTCCTAGCCAACACCCAAATTCCGGGATTAGCGCAGTACAGTACGCTAACTTAACCGGGGCGGCCCGCTCACCTCCTCTTCCGAGAGTCCTGTATACCAATTTTCGCTCAGACCAAACATCCTGTTGAAGGAACCCACTTGGACACCGGCACCTCTTCCGGCTTTGTCATTACGCGGTGCCAAAAACACACTTAAATGGCTTACTTGCCCGCCTCCGCCCGAGACGCCCCGCCCCCTCCTTCCCCACTTTTCCAACTCCTCGTAGCCTAGTCCACGCCAAAAACACCCTCAATCCATGCGACTCCAGGTTCTGGTTCGGGAAGCGCTCGAAATCCATAAAAGTATCATCCTTGGCGGCGGCCCATGTTTGTTTTGCATATCTGCACTCCATCAACAACAGCAGGGGAGGTACGTCACGGGTAAGTGACCCCAAAGCACATCATTAGCGTCGGAAAACCGGTAGAACAGAATAAGGGATCCACGGGCTTGTGGGATTTCCAGTGCAATCTGTGGCAGTCCTTGTTGTATTAGTAGACCCGCAAACCAGCCGAGCAACGTAACTTCACTCCTCTACCGCATGTTGAAACGTGTTGAGAAGGAATATTCTCTTTCTTTTTCTGCTTTTGCTTTCGCACGACTTCTTGCTTTCCCTCCCAATACGTAAGCGTTGGATTATTTCGTTCTATTGAACTGTATGTATGGTAGAGGTCATCCAATAATATATATGGGAAGTGGAGAGAGCGACTTGTCAAATACTAATTATGCCTTTGATTGGTTGGTGAAAACCCAAAGCTCGAGAGCCTTATAAAGTGATTAAGATTCGCAATCTATAATAGGATGTGAACATGGTTGGAACATGCTCAAGGAACTTAAAGAACTTCTTGTTACTTTCTGGACCAAGGCTCATTGCAGGAAGGTGCTCGAGCCAACGACATGTCTCACCGTTAACGATATAGGTTCAACAAAATCCAAACTCCAACGGTAACCCAATCCTCTGATAGGTGATGGGTGCAATTGTGGCATAGGAACATTAAATGGTGCTTTAATTAGATCACAAAATACACTTCTAGTTACAAACTGTTGTATATCAATCTGCATACCACTACCAATAATGACACTAGAATAAGTATACGTACATTTTACTCCAAAATGTCCTACCTCCTCATGAACATGACTTACTAACGGTGATCTCTGAGATGGAAGTGGTATTACTTGCACTCTACCATCCACCCATACACAAGAAGGTGTCTACCCTCCAATCTAAACTACATAGCTGGTTGAAGTACACAATCTCTCTCTTTGGCACCAATGGTGCCACCCACAACACTAATGCAAAAATAATCCATCACTAAGATATCATCATGAAGGTCTAGCTGACTTGTACCAATATCTCCACCCTATGGATTAGTGACCTCAACAACTCCTCATGTATATGCTTAGAGAGATACTACCAAGGCCTTAGCCTCAAAATATATACACAAAGAGGTAGATGCATGCCAACCTAGCACCATTTCCTCATCTATCTCCCATGCCGACGTGCTTCATTCTGATCGTGTGGTTGGGAGATGGGTTTCTACTTAACCCATCTGCATTACGGTTCACCACTCTAGGTTTGTGAATAACCATGAAATTATACTCTTGTAAAATTAGAGCACATTGCAAGCTTCTCTAAAAGTTTGTTGGACTCCATCAACCACTTCAGTGTTTGATGATTAGTGATGAGAGTGAAGGGGTTACCAAAAAGGTAACATTGTAAATGTGTTATTGCCTATATTATTACCAAGCACTCTCTCTCATATGAACAATACTTTGACTTTGTTGAATTGTTGGAGCAACTAGCATAGGCCACCACAAAATCCTTCTCCTCATCATCTTATTGGATGAGCACTACTCTAAGCCCCAATGTACTCCAATCAATATGACCTTGGAATGGTTGTCCTATAATCAGTCTCCTAAGCATAGGGGAAAATGTCAACCTCTCCTTGATCTCTATAAAAGCTCTCTCATGTTCATCTTTCCAACACCACTCATGGGTAAACTTGGTCAACTTTATCAAGGCCTTGGCAATGGCACTAAATACTCTAACATATACTCTAACATATCAGTAATAGAAGTTTGCCAACCCAAGAATGCTTGCACTCTACTCACATTGGTAGGCCAATGAATATGTGCAATAGCCTTCATCTTGGTTTGCTAAACACCAAGTCCTCCAAGGTAGATAGTGTGACCAAAATACTCAACTTGCTTGTGAATCTACACTTCCCAAGATGTAATTTGAGTCTATGAGATCTCAACATCTCAAACACCTCCAACAAATGTCTCTCATGCTCCTCCATAGTAATGCTATAGACCAAAATATAATCAATATAGCACCAAGACAAATCCAATCCTACAAGGATCTTATCCATGATCCTTTGGAACTCAATAGGAGCATTCTTTAACCCAAATGGTAAGAACCTCCACTAATATAATACATCCTTGCAGGGAAGATCAATAGTTGTTATTTTTGACTTGTCTTCCTCCTTGATTAGCAATTGATGATATACTACTCACAAATCCAAAGTAATGAAGACCTTTGCATGCTAAATTGCAACAAAGATCTCATCCACTATATACATAGCATATCAATCAGCCCTAGATTGTTGATTAATAGGACAATAATCTCCACACATCTACCTATTTGTGTAGTTTCCATGCATATCCTTCTTGGTTGACATCATTGTAGTTGAAGCATACTCTCCATGTGAAATCTCTACCAAACCAACCTCAAAAAGGTCTCTACTTTGGCTTTGAATTAATTCTCTCTCTATGTCACTATATATGTAATGACGTTTAAAAATTAGTGTATCACTAGTTAACTTAATCCTAATACCAAGTACTTTTAGAGCACTCAAATCTTTCATATTGAAAGCAAAAAAACTTATGTAGCTCCTCAAGAACCTCCAAATTCTTTGTCTTTCTCCTCTTGTAAGCGTGGGTCCTATGTTTGGCTCCAAAATATCCTTTGTAATTGACGTAGGAGTATAAGATGTGTTGATTGGATGCTACACAAGGCCCTTGGAAGTAATTATGTCATGCTCTTTACCTCAGTGCAAAAAACTCCCTCTTCTTTGGTTACAAGCTCAATATGTCCTCTAGCTACATCTCAAGTAGACCAAGGGTGTAACCCAAGTTGACCGTGGTCACTTGGATGGACCCCAAGTAGACCACTCTCACTAGTAGCCACTAGTTGTGTCCCAAGAATACCATACCCACTTGCCCCCAACATGTGCATAAATTGTCTTGATAGCCATAGAGCTCACAAGATGTCAAAGTGGTGATGTGTAATCTTCCAAGGATAAGAGACCTTAAGAAAAACATAGGAGAAGAAAAACAAAGCTTCACACTCAATACTACAATGCCCCAAAGGAGCACCTTGTCTTTATTATATAGCAAAGAGGATTCTCTCAAAGGAAGCTCCACCCTTGGATTATATATATGGATTGGTGACATAGCAATGAGCTCTACCCTTAGATTAGTTGCATGCATGGGTGATATGTTGGTTTTGATCTTACCTGGTTGGTCAAACAAGCTTTGACCAAAGGGAATCTTTAGGGAATCTTCTTGCAAGAATCTGAAAATTGCATGACTGAGGTATAGTTGGAAAGCTCTCAATGAGACAAAGAAGGGAAGAGGGAAGGCCAACCCCTTCTTTCATTGGGGAATATTCTGCACATTTTTTAGGTCTAATTCATCCGTTTAGGCTTCCAAAATTGGCTTTAAAGTTTCAAAGTATTTTTGGCTCTTGCCTTATTAGTAGAAGTACTCTTTTGGTGAAACCTTTATCTGATCTACCTAGCCCATCATACCTAACATCCTTCCAAATATTACCAAGCCAATTTTCATATAAAGATAAATATGTCTAGCTATTGGTATTTCAAACCTCCCCTCTTTTAAGATGCAAGGTCCTCGTCACAAAGCTGTTGCTCAAAAGATTTCACTAGAACTGGTGCATTGGTCAAGTTGGTTGTTGGCTCCCATGTTGCCCCATACAATGGGTACCTTTTCCAATGTACAAGATATTGTACACACGGATGAGTACCATAGATGTATTTCTTGAGAATGGGTTCAACTTTATATTCCTCTATGTCATCAATGAGTGTTGGACAAGGTCAAATTTCTTGTATGGGAGAATAGTGGGACAATTAGGGTGCGTGTTACCATAATAAGGAAACATGGAAGATTGGATGGATCTTCATGTGTGACGGTAGCTAGAGATGATAGGTCACTATGCTGATTTGATGAAGGATGAGAAAGGCACAATAAAACAAGGTTTGAGCTTGCAAGGGCCAACTAACATGAGGTTGGTTGTTGACAGCCAGACTTGATCCCCAATATTTAACTCCGTTTGCCAATCATGTGCATTTGCATATTGTTTCTATTGATTTTGGGTGATTTGCAACCCATGTTTGGCATTCTCCATTCCTTGTTGGATTTTAGAAACAAAATTGTTGACGACATCCACCTTGGTATCCACCAGGCGGATCTTCATCAAACTCACAGGTGTGAAAGGATTTTCTCCATACATGAGGAAGAATGGTGTGGCATGTGTAGATACATTCTCTAAATTGTTGTATGCAAATTCCACCAATGAGAGTAAGTCATCCCACCTTTCTTGCTCCTTTAGGATGAAGCCCTAAAATATGTCTTTGATAGTACAATTAGCTTGCTCTATTTGTCTATTGGTTTGTGGATGGTAATCCATGGACATGGCCAATTTGGTTTTGAAGAAACCAAAGAGTGTTCTCCAAAACAAATTGGTGAATTGAGTGCCTCTATCAATGATGAGCACTTGAGATAGTCCATGGTGAGAAAAGACTGCATCTAAGTGCAATTGAGCTAATTGTGGGACCGGCATGTCCTTGGTGATAGGATGCACAAGAATCATTTTGCTGAGTCAGTCAACAAAGACTATGATGAAGTCAAACCTTGAGGTGATCTTTGGCACTTTGCAAACCAGATCCATGCTTACTTATTCTCAAAATTATGTAGAAGTAGGAAGGGGTTGAGGAGTCCTACATGAGCTTGATTAGAAGCTTTATTTTGTTAAAAAAGTAGGCAACTTTGAACATACTATATCACACTATTGCTCATCTTGGGCCAATAGTAATGGAGTTTGGCTACATTCAAGGTCTTGTCCACTCCAACGTGACCTACAATGGTAGAATCATGAAATTTTGCTAGGATGGTGGTTCTAATATCCATGTCATCTAGGATCCATAACCTATCATAAAAAAAGCAAGTCCTTGTGTACTAGTGATGCCTTTGGATGATTGAGCTCCTACAATCTATGGGTCAATTTTTGTAGTAGCAAAAGTCCTTGGCCAAAATTTAGGAGTCATCTTGACCTCTACCACCAGATTATTTACCGTAGGCATTTAGGTAAATGCATTTGCAAGTTGCTTCTTGCCTTCCACATATGTGATCATCATGTTGAACCTTTGTATCCACTCCACCCACTAAATCTATTGATGAGATAAATCTTTCTATGTCTCAAGGTAGACTAGAGGTTTGTGGTCTATCTCACTATAAATACCTTCTCGCCAAGATAGTGCTTCCAATGCTTGGTTGTAAGGACAATGGCCAACTCTTCTTGTTTAGTGGTGTGATAGTTGCATTTCCTTGGTAATGAATTTTGAGAGAAATATGCAATCGGATGCCACCCATCATGCGACTCTTGTTGTAGGACTGCTCCTATTACTATGCCCAATGCATCTATAGCCAACTTGATTGAATATTTTAGGTCATACTATTTCAAGATTGATGTATGTACTAATGCATTTGTCAAGTCTTGAATGGCCAATTCTTGTGCAGCTCCCCACATCCACTTCTTCCTCTTGCCAAGTAGTGTCATTAGAGAGTGTGCAACCTTGGAGAAGTCATTGACAAATCGATGATAGAACCCTATCAATCCCTAGAAACTCTTGAGTTGAGTTTGATCTTTTGGAGCGTTCCATTTTAGAATGACCTTTATTTTATCTATTAACATTTGGATACCTTTTGCACTTACTTTATGCCCCAAGTAGTCTACTTTAGACTTGCAAACCTTGCACTTTGAGATTTGGCATACAACTAATTCTATCATAGAATCTAAAGGACTTATTATAGATGTTGCTTGCATTCTATCATTGTCTTACTATAGACAAGGATATCATCTAGGAAAATGATAATATATTTATCCAAGTAGGGATGAAATATGTCATTCATCAAACTCATGAAAGTGACTGGTGCATTGGTGAGGCCAAAAAATATCACCAAGTACTCAAAGTGACCATACTTCATTTGAAAGGCAGTTTTGTGGACGTCTTCCTTTGCATTTGGATTTGGTTGTAACTGCTCTACAAATTTGGTGAAGTGTTTTGCCCCATTGAGTTGATTAAATAGGTCATCTATATGGGGTAAGGGGCATTTTTTCTTCACTATTTGTTGATTTAGGCTCCAATAGTCAATGCACATGTGCATTATACCATCTTTTTTCTTCACAAACAAGATAGGAGCACCATAAGGTGATACATTGGGTTGGATAAACCCTTTCTACAACACATCCTTGATTTGAGCCTTACATTTCTCTAACTCATGAGGTGATAGACAATATGAGGTCTTACAAGGAAGTGTCTTCCTAAGATTTATCTCAAGTTTATGATCTACTTTCTTTTTTGGTGGTAATCCTAAGGGTAAGTCATTTGGGAAGGCATCTTGAAACTTATTGACCACATTTTTCTCAACAACTTGTCTATTAGATTGTGCACTTTAGACTTCTCTTATTAGGCCTATGAAACATCTACCTATCTTATAGATAGCTATTGTTCTTATGACATAAAGAGGTAATTATTGCTTGTGTACTCTCTTTTTTATCCTAATGATCTTCCATAGGCAAGTTCTCACTATTGTCTTCCTCCAATTGATTGTGGGGTTGTAGTGCTCCATCCACGACATACCTAACATAGCATCACAATGAGCTAACCGTATCACTTGCCACTCAATTGCTTCTTGATACTCTCTTATAGAGAGTGATAACTTTCTAGGTAATGACTCAATCCTCTCTGTCTGCCAATTGAGTAATTCTACTTCTTCATTCTCATCCTTCTCTAGTACCATCTCCAACCTTATTGGAACAAAGCAAGACACAATATTCTTTGTTGTTTTAGGGTCTATCAATACTTTCACCTAATTGCCTTCTAGGACTCCATTTACAAAAATCAATTGTGAGTTTGTCTTCCTCAATGTTTGTACACTTGTCCTCTTCTTTTCCTCACTTTTAGCTTCTCCATTGAGCTTGTAATGCTATGAGGTATATTTATGATAATCTTCAATTTGTGATGGGATTTTGCATCCTCCTCATCAATTTGTCTCTTTATGTTGTTCAAAGCTCACCTAAATGGAGACCAAAGGCCTCTAGGAAAATTAGTACAACAATTGATGGCTAGGTGCCCAACTTGGCAGTAATTGTAACAACAATGTTCTTCTGCTTGAGTCCCTTCTCCTCATAGGACTCCATCTCTCCTTTCTTTGACTCATTCCCATTCTCCTTGGAGCAATCCTTGTTCTTGGAATCAAATGTTGCCCAATTCCATAGGAACCAGTCCACCAAAGTGTTGTGTTTTAGCCCAATAATGTTGAGCTGGGACTATCCCTTCACCTCCTCTAAGCGCTATTTTTTGAGCACAAGCAATGGCTTAAAAAATCATGCAAGGGTTTTGTACCATTACTTCTTGGCAAATTTTTTCTTCTAACCCTCATTTGAAATTGTCTAGAGCTTTTGTTGGACTCATGTTGGTTATTGAGACATGTGGATCAAGAAATGCCCCCACATACTCTTGTACACTGTTCTTCTACTTCAACCCCCATAGTCGGGTTTGGGCCATGTGCATAAAATTCATGGATTTGAAGTTCTTTATTAGCCGTTCCTGCATGGCCATCCAAGTGACTTCTCTTCCTTCTACAAGCATTGATTGTTCCCAACCATCGTCCTATGTAAGGTCTTTATCGGTCAAGTATTCACATGTAGACACACTTGGAGAATGATTGGTGATTTCAGTTGTGAATAATCAAAAGTATTGATTCATTCTTGAAATCCAATTCTTTGCTACTCCCATGGAACATTGTTCCTTGTAAGGCTCAATATTGCATTCTCTTCTTCATTTGTAATAACAATGTGGTCTCATTTTTGATCAAGTTGGTGTCATTGTATTGAGTGACTTCCCATGTATTTTGGCCACTAGTATTAGGTTTTGGGACAAATCCCTTTTGTGCATTGCTTGATCATTCTTGAAGTACATACTTGGCTTTGCAATACCTCCATGGTCATCTTGATCTGTGAGCCGGCCTATCTCTGACTCAAGATGAACCTTTGATGGCTATTATGGTAGCACATCATGGACTAAGAAGGCAAAGAACCCCAACTCCATCATACTCCTCCAAGGCTAACACTCCAAGACTCAAGACATTGCTCACTAGAGAACTCAATGAGAGAGAGATAGTTGCAAATGAAAGGATGATGAGTACCTCCTCATCCCTTGTTTATATACTTTTGAAATGGTTACGCACTAAAGTTACTATTTACCAAAGTAACTCAAGTTACTAGGCTAAAAGTCAAGTAAAGTCAAAAAGTATAAAGGAATATCCATCCACATGGGCATATTCCACTAGGCATGTGATCTTATCTTGACCTAACAATTAAGTCAAGGATTCCTTCACATGGGCTATCCTTGGACTATAGAAGAATCCAAAACAAAAAGACTTGCGGGCCCAAGAGTTCTCAACTCTTTCCTCAAAGCCAAACACCTAGGAATAATACCAAGTCAACACACTAGAATCCAAAATAATGGTGCTCATCTTTTCCACTTCCTCTAAAGTAAGGTCCACTCTATCTTAGCTATGAATAACTTTAGCTAATCATGAATAATGTAGAACCATTCTTTATCTGTATAAATAACATCTATCAAGTACTTGTTATACTAAGCTAAATATCACAATACCACACACATGCACAAATGGGTGTTACCGATCTCCCAAAACTCATTCAACATTCTCTTCATTCCTTGCATCAACTCCTACAAGTAAGAATCCATGATTCCTACACACAACAATTGCTCAATTGCTACTTCCTACCTTAATAGAGGGTTAATATGATCACTCAAGAGGAGGCATGGACTATTTGGACTTTAGAGGCTATCACTCATTGATAATATTTCTCACCAAAATTGCAGACTACAAAATCCCTAAATATTTCTTTTGGTCTAACCACATAACAAATTTCTACTTGAGTGTTGAAAAGGAGAGGACTTGATATCTTTAGATCCATCACAACAAAATGTAGATCATCAAATCCCATTCTCTATCATAGATCATCACCGGAAAAATCACCAAGTTTGGTGAATTCATCATTATATCCATGAACTCTAATCCAAAATGGAAAATGAGATATACTCTCACTTGCTCATGCTAGATGTACATAATCTTGATATAGAACAGATTCAAGAACAAAAGTGGGGTGCCAAATATTGTCCTCTTGGAGTCTCCATCCCATCCTTTCTCTAACACACTCATAATCTATCGATTGCACTATGGTTTCTCTCCTCAAAATTACTCAATCTCGGTAGCCCATGTTCCTCCAAGAGAGATGATTCACTCTCTTGGATTGAAATACCTATTTTGATACTATTGTAATCTTCCAAGGATTGGAGACCTTAACAGAAAAACATAAGAAGAAACACAAAACTTCACACTCAATGCTACGATGCCCCAAAAGAGCACCTTGTCTTTATTATATAGCAAAGATTCCTTGAAAAGAAGCTCCACCCTTGGGTCAGATATATGGATTGGTGACATGGCAATGAGCTTTGCCCTTAGATTGGTTGCATGCATGGTGACATGTCGGTTTTGGTCTTATTTGGTTGGTCAAGCAAGCTTTGACTGGAGGAAATCTTCCTAAGGAATCTTAGAATTGCATGGGTGAGGTATTGTTGGAAAGCTCTTGATGAGACAAACAAGGAAGTGCCAAAATTTTCTTTCTTGGAGGAGAATGTGCACATTTTTAGGTCTAATTCAGCCATTTATGCTCCTAAAATTGGCTCAAAAAATTTTTAGACTATTTTTGGCTCTTGCCCTATTAGTAGAAGTAATTTTTTGTTGGTACCTCTATCTGATCTACATAGTCTATCATACCTAACATCCTTCCAAATGTTACCAAGCCAATTTTATGTAAACGTAATGTCTAACTATTGGTATTGTATGATGCCTACCAAGCTCATCTTATGTTGCTTTGCCAAGCCAAGGGTAACAATCCAAGTCAAACAATTTAGGTCCATAGCCTAACCTAACACTTGATGCTTGGATATATTGCTGACATTGCTATAAAAATGGTAATACCGGTACAAAAACCCATTTTCCATTCCCTCTCATTGCCCTTGGGCTCGACCAATTGCTATAATTGTGAGTTCCAAATAAGCCTAAGACCTCCCTTTCAAAAAGCATAGGAGCTTGAGAAACTCATGAATGTAGGTAAACTAGCTGGGATTGTCCAACAAGGTTCACCGCCGCCATAAGTGACCTATCAATCACTATCAACATTTGAGATTGTCACCTAACATCCAAAATATCATTGACAATAAAGTGATCCAGTTGTTGAATCCCATCATAAGCACGTTATAGAACCTCTCTAGGTAAGTGTAATACCAATAGCTAGACATATTATCTAGAGTAAAAAATGGCTTGGTACATCTAGAAGGATATTGTGTATGATAGGCTAGCTAGATCAGATAGAGGTGTCACCAAAAGAGTACTTCTACTAATAGAGCAAAAGTCAAAAATAACTTGAAAACTTTAGAGCCAATTTTGGAGACCTAAACGGATGAATTAGGCCTAAAATGTTAAGATTTCATACCTTGGGGAAAAATTACTTGCCTTCTCTTCCCATGATTTGTCTCATCAAGAGCTTTCCAGTGGTACCTCATCCATTTTGAGCTTTCTACAAGAAGATTCCCTAAATATTCCTTTTGATCAAACTTGTTTGACCAACTAGATAAGACAAGGACTAACATGTCACCCTCTAGACAAATAATCTAAGGGTGAAGCTTGCTAACATGTCACCAATCCATGTACCTGATCCAAGGATGGAGCTTCTTTGGAGGGGTCCTCTTTGCTATATAATAAAGAGTAAGTGCTTCTTTGGAGGCATCAGAGTATTGAGTGTGAAACTTGTGTATTCTCTCTTGTATCTCTCTTGGAGAGTTCTCTTGTCATTGGAATATTACAATGGTATTAGATTAGGTGTTTTAATCCAAGAGAACGGATCACTCCTCTTGGAAGAACATGAGCTACTAAAATTGAGTAATTTGAGAGGAGAAAACATAGTGCAATTGCTAGACTTAGGAGGTGTTTTAGAGAGCACATGAGATGGAGACACTTGGAGGACAATTTCCTACACCTAACTTCACACTCTTAAATCCATTTCACAATAAGATTATGTACATCCAATTGAGCAAATCAAAGTATCTCTTGTTTATCACTTTGGAGTGGAATTCATGGACAAAGTGATGAATTCACCAAACCCAATGATTCTACTTGAGGTGGTATACAATAGAGAGAGGGATTTGAAAATCTAAATTATGTTATGATGTTATGGATCTAAATGTACCAAATCCTCACCCTTTCAACATGCAAGTAGAAATCTATTATGTGGTTAGACCAAAAGTAATTTAGCAATTTTGTAGTCCACAATTTTGGTGAGGGATATTATCAATGAGCAAAAGCGTCTGAGGTCCCAATGGTAGTCCCAATAGTTTGTGCTTCCTCTCAAATGATCATTCTAACCCTCTATTGAAGTAGGAAGTAGCAATTGAACATTGGCCGTGTGTAGGAATCATGGATCTGCAATTGCAAGAGTTGATGCAAGGAATGCATGGGATGTTGAATGAGTTTCAAGAAATCAAGATGACCATGGGGGGATTGCAAAATCAAATACGTACTGTCAAGAATAATGAAGTAATGCAAGAAGGGGAGCCATCTCAATAACCAGCACCAGGGATCAAATTACCTAGAGAGTTACTCATGCCAATGACATCGATTCCAGTCAACAACCAAGCCACATTGTTATTATGAATGGAAAAGAAGTGCAACATTGAGCCTTACAAGGGATAGTGTTCCATGGGAGTAGTGGAAAATTGGATTTCAAAAATGAAATCCAATTTTGCTTGTTCACAATAGAGATCATTGATAATTTTGCAAGTGTGTTTGATGTGGTACTTGATTGATAAAGCCATCACATGGTATGATGCTTGGGAATGATCATTGTTGGTAGAAGGAAGAGAGGTCACTTGGACAACCATGCAAGAAGGGCTATTCAAGAATTTTCAATATGTGGATTCCATGCAAATGGTCTAGACCATACTCTGGCATTTGAAGCAAAAGAATAACATACAAGAGTACGTAGAGACATTTCTTGATCTACAGGTTGCAATAACCGATATGAGTCCAACCATAGCTCTCGACAATTTCAAAAGAGGATTAAAAGAGAAGATTTTCCAAGAAGTAATGATGCAAAATCTTCATAATATTTTTGAAACCATTGCCTATGCTCAAAGAATAGCAAGGTGCTTGGAAGAGGTGAAGCAATAACACCAATGCAAAACTATCAAGTTGAGACACACCATTTTGGTGGACTAATTCCTATGGAATTGGTCAACATTTGGTTCCAAGACCAAGGAGCACTACCTCTCCAAGGAGAATGGGTACGGGTTGAAGAAAGGAGAGAAGTAGTCCTATAGGCGGAAGAGGCTCAAGAAAAACAACAATGATGCTACAATTATGGCCAAATTTGGCACATAGCCATCAATTGTCATGCTTGTCATCTTTGAGGCCCTTGGCATCTATACAAGCAACCTCTAAACCACATGGAGAGATGAATTAAAGAGGATGATGCAAAACCACATCAAAAAATGAAGATTGCAAGTACATATACCTCGTGGCCTTATTTTCTTGGTGAAGAAGAGTAAGAGGGGGGAGGGGGGAGAGGAAGAGGACGAGTGTGCAAAGATGGAGGAAGACAAACATATAATTAATTGTTATAAATGGAGTGCTAGAAGGCAATCCGGTGAGAATGTTGATAGACCTTAGAGCAATAGAGAATTTCTTATCTTGCTCTGTTGTAATAAGATTGGGGATGGAATTAGAGAAGGATGAGAATGACAAAGTAGACTTACATAATAGACAGACAAAGAGGATTGAGTCATTACCTAGAAAGGTAATACTCTTTGTAGGAGAAAATCAAGAAGCAAACAAGTGGCAAGTGATACAATTAGCTTGTTATGATGTAATCTTAGGTATGCTGTGGATGGAGCATTACAACCCAATGGTGGATTGGAGATAGAATGTAGTGAAAACTAGTCAATGGAAGATCTTTGGGGTTAAAGGAAGATCACAAAGGCAAGAGTTGCCTCTATATGTCATAAGGACTATATCTTTTGGTAAGATAGATAGATGTTTCATGGGTTTAATAAGAGAAGTCCAGGTTGCCCAACACAATGGAAAAGTTCATGAGAAATTGAAAGATGTAGTCAATGAGTTCCAAGATGTCTTTCCAAATGAATTACCCACAAGTTTACAACTAGAAAGGAGAGTAGATTCTAAAATTGAGACCCTTCTTGGGAAGTCACTTCTTTGGAAGGCCCCATATCAACTATCACCTTATGAGTTGGAGGAGTGTAAGGCTTAAATCAAGGATATGTTGCAAAAGGGTTTTATCCAACCCAATGTATCACCATATGGGGCTCCACTATTTTATGTGAAGAAGAAGGACAAAACAATGCAAAAGGGCATTGACTACCAAGGATTGAATCAACATATGGTGAAGAACAAATATCCATTACCTTGCATGGATGACTTGTTTGATCAACTCGATGAGGCAAGGCACTTCACCAAACTTGATCTACAGAGTGATTACAACCTTGCAGAAGAAGACATACACAAAACGGCCTTTTGAACAAGGTATGGTCACTTTGAGTACTTGGCGATGCTATTTGGCCTCACCAATGCTCCATCTACTTTTATGAGTTTGATGAATGACATATTTTTTCCATACTTGGATAAAATTTTTATCATTTTCCTTGATGACATCTTAGTCTATAGTAGGACAATGACAGAGCACAAGCAACATCTGCAAGAAGTCCTCTAGATTCTATGACAAGATCAATTGTATGCCAAAATCTCAAAGTGTGAGTTTGAAAAATCTGAAGTAGACTACTTAGGGTATAGAGTAAGTGAAAAAGGTATCAAAGTGCTAATAAATAAAATAACGGTCATTCAAAAATGGGGTGCTCTTGAAGATCAAACTCAACTCAAGAGTTTCTTAGGATTGATTGTTTTATTGTCAATTTGTCAAGGACTTCTCCAAGATTACATAAACTCTAACAACACTATTGGTCAAGGGGAAGAAGTGGATATGGAGAACCGCACAAGAATTGGTATTTTAGGAGTTGAAAGACACATTACTACATACACTAATCTTGAAATGGTATGACCCAAAATGTCCAATCAAGATGGCTACAAATGCATTAGGTGTAGCAATAGGAGCACAAGAGTGGCAGGATGGATGGCACTCAATTTCATATTTCTCTCGTAAGTTGTTACCAACAGAATGCAACTAACATCCCACCAAATGAGAAGAGTTGGCCATTGTCCTTGCAACCAAGCATTGGAAGCACTATTTGGGTGTGAAGGCATTTATGATAGAGACAAACTACAAACCTCTAGTCTACCTCAAGACACAAAAAAATCTTTCTCATCAATAGATTTGGTGGGTAGAGTAGAGATAACAATTCAACATGACAATTAGATATGTGGAAGGCAAGAAGCAACTTGTAGATGCATTCACTCAAATGTTGATGGTAAACAATTTGGTGGTGGAAGTCAAGATGAACCCTGAATTTTGGCCAAGGATTCTTGTTGCTACAAAATTGATCTACAGATTGTAAGTGCTCAATCATCTAAAGGCATCACCAATACCCAAGGACTCACCTTTCATGATGGCAAGTTATGGATCCCGGATACCTGTAATACTCCGAGGACAAGAGAAGAGAGAAAACACATATTGCACACTCAAACATTCGATGCCCCAAGGGAGCACCTTCTCTTTATTATATAGACAAAGAGGATCTCCTCCAAGGAAGCTCCACCATAGGATTAGGGACATAGATAGGTGACATGTCAGCAAGCTCCACCCTTGGATTACTGACTTGGATGGGTGACCTGTCTGGTCTAGGTCCTATCTGGTTGGTCAAACGAGCTTTGACCGGAGGGAATCTTTTAGGGAATCTTCATGTAGGAATTTCAGAATCACATGAGTAAGGTACGGTTGGAAAGCTCTCGACGAGACAAACCAGGGGGGGAGGGAAGGCCAGCCCTTCCTCTATTTTGGGGGGGGGGGGATCTGCACATTTTCGAGGCCTAATTCATCCGTTTAGGCCTCCGAAATTGCCTTCAAAGATTTCAGGCATATTTCGGTTCCTACTCTATTAGTAGAAGTCCCCTTTTGGTGATACCTCTTTCTGATCTGTTTAGTCCATCATGTGTAACATCCTTCCAGATGTTACGAAACCAATTCTCACCTTTAAATCATATGTCTAGCTATTGGTTCTAAGGTTCTCAAGTCTATTTCGGTTTCTGCCCTATTAGTAGAAGTACTCTTTTGGTGATACTTCTATCTGATCTATTTTGACCATCATGTATAACATCATTCTAGATGTTACCAAACCAAATTTCACATCTAGATCATATGGCTAACCCTTGGTATTACAGACCTCCCTCCTTTTAAGACGCAACGTCCTCGTTGTGCAATTGTTGCTCAAATGCTTGCACCAACACCGGTGCATGTGCCAAATTGGCAGCGGGTTCCCAGGTTGCTTCATAGAGAGGGTAACCTTTCCATTGTACTAGATATTCCATCCGCGGATGGCGAGTACCACGCATGCGCTTTTGGAGAATCCGCTCTACTTCATATTCCTCTGTGCCATCAATGACTGTCGCACAAGGTCGAATGTCTTGTGTGGAAGTACCTTGGCCTGATCGGGGAGCATATCTGCGTAATAGGGAGACATGGAACATTGGATGGATCTTCATGTGTGGTGGTAGCTCAAGGTGATAGGCCACAGCGCCGATGCGACGAAGAATCAAGAAAGGCCCAATAAAATGAGGTCTGAGCTTACGAGATCCAACTAATGTGAGGTTGGTTGTCGATAGCCACACTTGATCCCCAACATTGAACTCCATATGCCTACGGTGTGCATCAGCATACTGCTTTTGTCAATTTTGTGCAATCTGTAACTTGTGCTTGGCGCTCTCCACACCTTGTTGGATTCTAGAAACAAATGTGTTGATTGCATCAACCTTGGTAGTCACTGGACGGATCTTCATCAAACTAGAAGGTGTGAAGGGATGCTCACCATACATGAGGAAGAACGGAGTGACTTGGGTGGAGGCATTCACTGAATTGTTGTAAGCAAATTCCACCAACGGTAGTAGGGTGTCCCACCTCTCTTGCTCTTCTAAGGTGAAGCCGCGTAACATGTCTTCAATTGTGCTATTAGCCCACTCTGTTTGGCCATCTGTTTGTGGGTGGTAAGCTGTAGACATGGCCAACTTGGTTTTGAAGAAACCAAAGAGTGTTCGCCAAAACAAACTGGTGAATTGGGTGCCTCTATCGGTGATGAGTACTCTAGACAAGCCATGGTGAGCAAAGACTGCATCTAAGTATAGTTGAGCTAGTTGTGGAGCGGTCACCTCCTTGGTGGTAGGGCGTACATGAATCATTTTGCTGAGCCGGTCCACAAAGACCACAATGGAGTCAAACCCTGAGGTGGTCTTGGGTAATTCACATACGAGATCCATACTCACTTGTTCCCAACGTTGGGTAGGAGTGGGAAGAGGTTGAAGGAGCCCTGCAGGGGCTTGATTAGAAGCTTTGTTCTGTTGACAAAGTAGGCAGCTACGCACATAGTCCATCACGTCGTTGCTCATCTTGGGCCAATAGTAATGGCGCTTGACTGCCTCCAAGGTTTTGTCCACTCCGACATGAGCTGCAATGGCCGAATCATGACATTCCGCTATAATGGTGGTGCGTAATTCTGGGACATTTGGGATCCACAATCGGCCCTCTCAAAAGGTGAGTCCTTGGGTGTTGGTGACACCTTTGGACGCTTGCGTTTCTACAATCTGTGGGTCAATTTTTGTAGCAGCTAGAATCTCTTGCCAGAATTCAGGGTTAATCTTAACCTCTGCCGCCAAGTTGTTGGCCATTGGCATGCGGGTGAACGCATCTGCAAGTTGCTTCTTACCTTCCACGTAGGTGATTGTCATGTTGAAGCGTTGTCGCCACTCTGCCCACCGAATTTGGCGACGAGATAGATCCTTCTGCGTCTCGAGGTAGACTAGAGGTCTGTGGTCTGTCTCTACTACAAATGCCTTCTCGCCCAGGTAGTGCTTCCAATGCTTGGTTGCTAGAACAATGGCCAGCTCTTCTCATTCTGTAGTGTGGTAGTTGCGCTCTGCCGGTAACAACTTTTGAGAGAAATATGCAATTGGATGCCATCCGTCATGCCACTCTTGTTGTAGGACTGCTCCTATTGCTACGCCTGATGCATCCGTAGCTAACTTGATTGGACGTTTTGGGTCATACCACTTCAAGATTGGTGCATGTAGCAAGGCGGCCTTCAATTCTTGAAAGGCCAACTCTTGTGCAGTTCCCCATGTCCACTTCTTCCCCTTGCCAAGTAGTGCCGTTAAAGGCTGTGCAACCTTGGAGAAGTCCTTGACAAATCTACGATAGAATCCTGTCAACCCCAAGAAGCTCTTAAGTTGAGTTTGATCTTCTGGGGCACTCCATTTTTGAATGACCTCTATTTTATCTGTCAATACTTGAATGCCCTCTGCACTTACTCTATGCCCTAAGTAGTCTACTTCAGACTTGCCAAACTCACACTTTGAGATTTTGGTGTACAACTGATTCTGTCTTAGAACCTGGAGGACCTCTCATAGATGTTGTTTGTGTTCTGTCATCGTGCTACTATATACTAAGATATCATCCAAGAAGACAATAACAGACTTATCCAAGTATGGACAAAATATGTCATTCATTAGGCTCATGAAAGTGGCAGGCGCATTGGTGAGGCCAAAAGGCATCACAAGATACTCAAAGTGGCCATACTTGGTTTGAAAGGCAGTTTTGTACACATCCTCCTCTGCAATTCGGATTTGATTGTAACCGCTCCGCAAGTCCAGTTTGGTGAAGTATCTCGCTCCATGGAGTTGATCAAACAGGTCATCCATGCGAGGTAAGGGGTATTTGTTCTTCACTGTTTGCTGATTGAGACCCCGATAGTCAATGCACATGCGCATTGTACCATCCTTCTTCTTCACAAACAAGACAGGGGCCCCATATGGTGATACGCTAGGTTGGATGAACCCTTTCTGTAGCATCTCCTCAATTTGAGTCTTACACTCCTCCAACTCATGAGGTGATAGGCGATATGGGGCCTTACAAGGAGGTGTCTTTCCCAGGAGTGTCTCTATTTTGTGATCTACTCGCCTTTTAGGTGGTAATCCTGAGGGTAGATCATCGGGAAAGACATCTTGAAACTCATCCACCACATCTTTCAATTTCTCAGGAATTTGTCCAGCGAGTTGTGCACTCTGGACTTCTCTTATTAGACCCAGAAAACATCTATCGGTCTTACAGACAGTTGTCGTCCCTACGACATATAGAGGCAGTTTCTGCCTGTGTGATTTTTCTTTAACCCCAATGATTGACCATTGGTGGGTTCTCACTACTTTCTTCCTCCAATCCACCATTGGGTTGTACTGCTCCATCCATGGCATGCCTAAAATTGCATCATAACGGGCTAATTGTATCACTTGCCACTCAATTGCTTCTTGATATTCTCCTACAGAGAGGGTTACCCGTCTAGGTAATGATTCAATCCTCTCTGTTTGCCCATTTGGTAACTCTACTTCTTCACTTCCATCTCTCTCTAGATCCATTCCCAATTTGATTGCAACAGAGCGAGACAAGAAATTCTCTGTTGCTCCCGGATCTATTAATACTCTCACTTGATTACCTTCTAGGATTCCATTCACAACAATCAATTGTGAGGTTGCCTTTCGGGATCTTTGCACATTATTCTTCTTCCTTCCCTCGCTTCTCTGCTTCCTTATTGAGCCAGTAAGGCCGTGAGGTACATTTACTGGCGATCTTTGTTTTCCGAAGTGGTTTCCACCTCCTCCTCTTCAATGTGCCTCTCCATGTTGTTCAAAGATCGCCTGTATGAAGGCCGAGGGCCTCTAGGGAAACATGTGCAACAATTGGTAGATATGTGCCCAATATGGCCACAATTGTAACAACGGCGTTGTTCTCCTCGAGTCTCTTCTCCTCGTGGGACTCCATCTCTTCGTTCTTCTACCCGTCCTCGCTCTCCTTGAAGCGGCCGTGCTCCTCGATCCCGGAATCGAAGGTTGTCCAATTCCATCGGTACTGGTCCACCCATGTGTGGCATTTCTGCCGATAATGTTGAGGTGGAACTACTCCTTCACCTCCACCTAATGCTCCAGCTATTCTCTGCGCACAAGCAATGGCTTCAAATACCGTGCGAGGGTTTTGCACCATGACTTCTTGGCGAATCCGCTCTTTCAACCCTCGTTTGAAATTGTCGAGAGCCTCTGCTGGACTCATGTCGGTAATTGTGACTTGTAGATCCAGAAATGCCTCCACATACTCTTGTAGCTATTCTTCTGTCTCAATCCCCATAGTCAGGTGCGAGCCATCTGCACAGAATCCACCGATTGGAAATTCTTGAGCAGTCCTTCTTGCATTGCTGTCCATGTGACCTCCCTTCTCTCTGCCAGCATGGATCATTCCCAAGCATCATACCATGTGAGGGCTTTATCGGTCAAGTACCCACATGCAAACACGCCTACAGCATGCTCTGTGATCTCTGTTGAGAACAATCAAAAATATCGATTCATTCTCGAGATCCAATTCTCCACTACTCCCATCGTACGCTGCCCCTTGTAAGGCTCGATGTTGCAGGTCTTCTTCATCCGGAGTAGCAATGTGTCTTTATTGTTGATAGAGTTCGTAGGCACGGGTGCCTCTCCAAGTACTTCAGTCGCAGGTACTGGGTTTTGAGACGGCTCTTCTTCTTGCATGGCTTGATCGTTCCTGAGGATCTGCACTTGACTTTGCAATGTCTCCATGGTCATCTTAATCTCTCAAAATTCATTCAACATCCCTTGCATTCCTTGCACCAGCTCTTGCAACTGCGGATCCATGGTGCCTGCAACACCCAATTGCTAACGTCTACTTCAATACAGAGTCAATATAATCACTCTGGAAGGCACACAAACTATCAGAACTACCATTGGGACCTCAAAAGCTATCACTTGTTGATAATACTCCTCACCAAAATTCCTAACCACAAAATCTCTAAACATCAATTTCGGCCTCACTACATAACGGATTTCTACTTGCGTGTTGAAAGGGAGGGGATTTGGGACATTCATATCCATATTATCATAATAGAATGTAGATCGTCAAATCCCACTCTCTGTCATATATCACCACAGGTAGAATCACCGGGTTTGGTGAGTTCATCACTCTGTCCATGAATTCAGCACCGAAGTGATAAACTAGCGATACTCTCATCTGCTCACGCTGGATGTACATAACCTTGATGTGGAATGGGTTTGAGAATGGAAAGCTAGGTGCGGGAAATTGTCCCCCCGGCGCATCCATCCCATCCGCTCTCTAAAGTCCTTCCTAAGTCTAGCGATTACTCTATGTTCTCCACCTCAAATTACTCAGTTTCAGTAGTTCGTGCTATTCCAAGAGGGGTGATCCACTCTCTTGGACTAGAACACTTGCTCTGATACCATTGTAATACTCCAAGGACAAGAGAAGAGAGAAAACACATATTGCACACTCAAACATTCGATGCCCCAAGGGAGCACCTTCTCTTTATTATATAGACAAAGAGGATCTCCTCCAAGGAAGCTCCACCATAGGATTAGGGACATAGATAGGTGACATGTCAGCAAGCTCCACCCTTGGATTACTGACTTGGATAGGTGACCTGTCTGGTCTAGGTCCTATCTGGTTGGTCAAATGAGCTTTGACCGGAGGGAATCTTTTAGGGAATCTTCCTGTAGGAATTTCACAATCACATGAGTAAGGTACTGTTGGAAAGCTCTCGACGAGACAAACCAGGGGGGAGGGAAGGCCAGCCCTTCCTCTATGGGGGGGGGGGGAGAATGTGCACATTTTCGAGGCCTAATTCATCCGTTTAGGCCTCCGAAATTGCCTTCAAAGATTTCAGGCATATTTCGGTTCCTACTCTATTAGTAGAAGTCCCCTTTTGGTGATACCTCTTTCTGATCTGTTTAGTCCATCATGTGTAACATCCTTCCAGATGTTACGAAACCAATTCTCACCTTTAAATCATATGTCTAGCTATTGGTTCTAAGGTTCTCAAGTCTATTTCGGTTTCTGCCCTATTAGTAGAAGTACTCTTTTGGTGATACTTCTATCTGATCTATTTTGACCATCATGTATAACATCATTCTAGATGTTACCAAACCAAATTTCACATCTAGATCATATGGCTAACCCTTGGTATTACAATACCATGGATCTAAGAACCACCATCCTAGCAAAATGTCATGATTTTACCATTGCAGGTCACATTGGAGTGGACAAGACCTTAGATGCAGTCAAATGCCATTACTTTTACCCCAAGATAAGCATTGATGTGATGGAATATGCTTGGAGCTACCTACTTTGTAAAAAAAATAAGGCTTCTAATCAAGCTCCCACATGACTTCTCAAACCTCTCCCTACTCCTACACAACGTTGGGAACAAGTAAGCATGGATATGGTTTGTGAATTGCCCAAGACCACCTTTGGGTTTGACTTCATCGTAATCTTTGTCAATTGACTCAGCAAAATGATTCATATGCATCCTACTCTCAAGGACGTGATTGCCCTATAACTAGCTCAATTATACTTAGATGTAGTTGTCTCTCATCATGGCTTGTCTTAATTGCTCATCATAGATAGAAGCACTCAATTCACTAGTTTGTTTTGGAAAACACTCTTAGGGATCTTCAAAACTAAAGTGGCCATGTCTACAACTTACCATCCACATACCAATGGACAAATAGAGAGGGCAAATTGCACTATTGAAGACATGCTTCAGGGCTTTACTTTGGATGAGTAAAGAGGTGGGACACCTTAATCCCTGTAATACTCCAAGGACAAGAGAAGAAAGAAAATACAGATTACACACTCAAACATCCAATGCCCCTAAGGAGCACCTTCTCTTTATTATATAGACAAAAAGGATCTTCTCCAAGGAAGCTCCACCATAGGATTAGGCACACAAATAGGTGATGTGTTAGCAAGCTCCACCCTTGGATTACTTACTTGGATGGGTGACATGTCTGGTCTAGGTCCTATCTGGTTGGTCAAATAAGCTTTGACCGGAGGGAATCTTTTAGAGAATCTTCTTGTAGGAATCTCATAATCACGTGAGTAAGGTACCATTGGAAAGCTCTTGACAAGACAAAGCAGGGCTAGAGCTTGATATTCAAGGCCTTATTCATCCATTTAGGCCTTCAAAATTGCCTTCAAAGATTTTAGGCATATTTCAATTCCTACTCTATTAGTAGAAGTCCCCTTTTGGTGCTACCTCTTTCTGATCTGTTTAGTCCATCATGTGTAACATCCTTCCAGATGTTACCAAGCCAATTATTACCTTTAAATCATATGTCTAGCTATTGGTTCTAAGGTTCTCAAGTCTATTTTGGTTTTTACCCTATTAGTAGAAGTACTCTTTTGGTGATACTTCTATCTGATCTATTTTGACCATCATGTATAACATCATTTTAGATGTTACCAAACCAAATTTCACATCTAGATCATATGGCTAGCTCTTGGTATTACACTCCCATTGGTGGAATTTACTTACAACAATTTAGTGAATGCCTCCACACAAGTCACATTGTTCTTCCTCATCTATGGGGAGCAATTTTTCACACCTTCAAGCTTGATGAAGGTCTGTTTGGTGGCTACTAAGGTTGACACGGTCAACACTTTTGTTTCTAGAATCCAACAAGGTGTGGAGATTGCCAAGTACAAGTTGCAAATTATCCAAAATTGGTAGAAGTAGTATGCAAATGTACACCGCCAACAACATGGAGTTCAATTTTGGAGATCAACTTTGGCTATCAACCACCAACCTCAAGTTAGTTGGTCCTCATAAGCTCAGAATTCATTGATTGGACCTTTCTCCATTCTTCACCAAATTTGTGCAGTGGCCTACCACCTCAAGCTACCGCCATACATAAAGATCCATCCAATATTTCATGTTTCCTTGCTACATAGATATGCACCTTGATTGCCTCACTTCCCTTCCGTCCAAGAAAGTTGACCTTGCCCAACCATCATTAATGACATGCAGGAATATGAAGTCAAATGCATTCTCTCAAAATGTATCCGTGGCACTAGCCATCCACATGTGGAATATCTTGTACATTGGAAAGAGTACCAACTATATGAGGCAACATGGGAGCCAGCAACCAACTTGACCAACGCACTAATGTTAGTTCAATCTTTTGAGCAACAACTCTACAACGAGAACATTGTGTCTTAAAAGGAAACCAATAGCTAGACATATCTAGAGGTGAAAATTGGCTTTGTAACATCTAGAAGGATGTTGTGTATGATGGGCTAGCTAGATCAGATAGAGATCTCACCAAAAGATTACTTTTACTTAATAAGGCAAAGTAAAAATAGCTTGAAAACTTTGGAGCCAATTTTGGAGGCCTAAACGGATGAATTAGACTTTGAAAATGGAAAAAATCCCCCACTTTGAACCATAAGGCTTGCCTTCTTTCTACAATGGTTCATCTCATTGAAATCTTTCTAATGGTACCTCATCCGCATGATTTTGAGCTTCCTATAAGAAGATTCAATTTGGTCAAACTTGTTTGACCAACTAGATAGGACAAGGACCAACATGTCACCCATCCAAGCAATTAATCTAAGGGTGGAGCTTGCTAACATGTTACTAATCCACGTATCTGATCCAAGGGTGGAGCTTCTTTGGAGGGGGTCCTCTTTGCTATATAATAAAGAGCAAGTGCTCCTTTGGGTGCATTGAAGTATTGAGTGTGAAATTTGTGTTTTCTCTCTTGGAGAGTTCTCTTGTCATCATAGTATTACAATAAGAGGTTTGTCTACCAAAGATGAAGACAATGAGCCCATGATCCCACTATGGCTATATCCAACAACACGGTAGCTACCATTCAAGAATGGACTTGATGTGTACTTGCCACCACCTATGTACAAGAATCACACATCAAAGAGATGTTCTTCAAATTATAGGCTGGACTGATGAACTTGGAGATGTTGTAATATACATACATCTCTAAAACACATCAAATGGGGATCTTGTGGACCTTTACCTCAACAAGCACGGCTATGTCACTGACATGGCCATCCAAAGTCACCAAAAAAATGGGACAAGTCTCTCCAAATCTTGTGTTCCAACAAGAAAATTTCTATTGTTAGGGTCATCTTCTAACATCAATAATAACTCAAGATATAGATAGGCTAATGATTATAGAGAGACTCACCTAGCAATCTCATCTCTCTCTACATACAAGTACCAATGTACTCATATACTTGCATGTAGTACCTTAACTAATCCAATATTAATCTCACCCAACAACTCCAATAAACATACTCCCTCTACTGGATACCACCAAGTAATGAGTGTGGTATCCAAAGGTGATAGGGTAATAGACTTTGAAGGTTCATCCTCACATTGGTCTCTTGGTGGTACAAAGGCTCCACTCCAAGCCTACATCACCAACTGATCCACATGTTGTTGCAATGCCTCCTTGGAACTCCACAATGGAACATCCAAGGTGGATAGAACAATCTCACTCATAATCCAAATCCGAGTGATCCCCTCTAGTATTGGAGTATCCATAGGTATTGGAATATCTGAGTGATCCTTTAGTATAGGAGTATCCAATAAGTCACCAAGCCAAGTACAAAACCATTGAAAGTTGAAATTGATGTCATGGTCCATGACTATAATGAGCCAAGACTATCACAACTATAGTGCATCGACAAGCAACATTCTCATGCCTCACATGACTGCCAACCTAGCCTATAGGAAGTTGTCTCTTACCAATAATCATTTATAAAACCCATGAGGTATAACACTACTCCACCAACTAGCACATCATATGAGTCTACTACTATTGTAATGGCATGAGCTCACCATAGAGCTATCAGTTAGATGACCAAGCTGAATTTAGATAGTGAGCTTCCCACATGTGATGTAATGTGTAGAACCACCTCCTAGAGATGTCTAGATTTGAAATAGATACCTTTCCACATTGATCTTTTGTAGCTCAAGACCGATGCAACCTTCTCTAATGTAAGGGGTTGCACATCGGAGTCTATTAAGACACTTTGTGATGTAAAGACCTTCCTTGAAGGTCACACCAAATGAAAAATCCCACTTTGGTTGTCCAATAGAACAACTCCAAATGTGAACCAAGCTTGCTCAAAGGTAGATCTAGCTAGTAACTCCTCCAATCTAGTGTTGCTACTTGCCATAAATAGATGATTGTTGAGTGGATCTATACTCCTCAACCAAGTTAGTTCTACTATCAACCACCTTTGCTCTAGAGGCAAGAACCACATCATCCCTACTCTCACAAAGTCAATTGGAACACTAGATTTGGTTCAATTCCCAATGTAAACATGTCACTAGTTGAGAACAAAGGGAAGCGCATAATCAATTAAGCCACCCCCAACATTGTATTAGACTCAATTTTTGTAATAACAAGTGGTTAACTAGCATCTAGTCTATCATGCACTCCATCACCACCTTCATAATGATCTAGGAGCCATGGATGTTATCTATAATGCCTTAGAGAATGTGAAAGATGGGGGGAATTTGACTTGTCTACAATCTCTCTTCTCTATAGGTCCAACTCCATTGATTCTCCTCTAGGCTCTAGAGCATGTATTGCACTCTTAGTCATTATGGTGGATGCATCTACTTGTGCTACTCTGCATATAACATCTAGGATGCCTTTATCATTGGCATAAGAGGTGGAAGTCTCAACACCCAAATTTGACCTCCTTTGAGTTATAGCCATGCTAGCCAATCTTTGCTCCAATTGCTTAATTTGAGTGGCCATGGCTATATTTAAAAGAAAGGGTATGTATTGCACTCCTACCAAGTGTAGTTCCACCTCTACCACCTCATCCTCCATGACATGGAGCTCCTTTACAACCTACCACAATAGCCCTAACACTCCGTAACTACGAGTGAGGTCAAAGCATTGGTCACTAATGTGACCAAAATCTTTGGCAATGGTCACACTGTCTCTATGTTGGCTATCATGCACCAAAGATATCATATCTATTGCCTTGAGTGCGCTCTCTATTATAGTGAGGTCCACCACAAGTCCAACAAGCAACACCACTATTAATTAGATAGTTTTGACCAAAAAATGAAGATAAGGGTCTAGCTGAACTAGGCTATCCACTCTTTCTATAAGATTGGGTTGTATAATTTGCCCTTGGAAGCCAACACAATGTGGTACACTTTGTTGCACTTTAGAAGAAGTAACAACTATGGATGAGCTCTCCTTACCACATACAAATGTTACCACTCTCTCCTCCACAATGTTGAGCGCTTGCACTCAGCCAAACTAAAGACTAATGGCAAAGTATGTGAGATAGCATGTAACAAGCATCACGTACTTGACATTGCATCTCTCTGTCCAAGATCCCATACCAAAATTGGATTGCTTGGGCCTCAATAACTCCTTGAGTGGAACTATCAATAGTCTCATGTGAGTGTATGCCTTTTGTATGCTCTCTTTAGTCTTCCATTGGAACTCTTGCAAGCTCCTCAATTTATCAATCCACACTCTCTAGTAGTTCTATCTCAAACACTAGAAGAACTCCATCATGGAGTTAAACCCCAATATTGCACCAACTCTTGCAATGGTACCTCCACTTATTGTAGCACTATCTCCAACTAGTGCACCTCCATTGGATACATCAATACTACTAGAGCTAGATCTCATGGGTATTGCCAATCTACTCTTAGAAACCAAGTCTAAAGTGATGGAGATGTAGTTTAGAAACCAATACTATCTCCATATCTTGATCTCTTCCAAGTGAGCTCCCTTGAACTCATGATAGTCATCTATTGGCAGACCCTCTATGTGCTAGAACAACCCCTTCTATACCATGAAAGGTGTGAATAAAGTTGAGTTCCGCATCTACTATCAATCACACCAACTACCAAACTCCCAAATGAAGTCATCCAACTCAATGGTACCCAATATACCAAAATAGTGCTTGAGGCCTTTGGAGGCCCCATAAATATTGTTCATGTTCCACAATAGTAGTGTGGACATGCCAAATGCACTCTCAACTAAATTAGCTCTTGTATCAAACTCCAACTCAAAGTCAATTCCCCCTCCTCCTCTCCTTACTAAGACATGAAATATAGGTTGATACTAAGCACCATTCCATGTAACCCAATGTGTACTATAAAAATATCTCCTCAAATCCCTTGGAGTTCAAAGAATCCCAAAATAACTCCATCATGACAATGTAACTCAAACCGCAACCATAACTACCACAAAAACCCCACCAAGGATCACCACTAAGTACCAATGCCAAGTGCAACCACCAAATAAACACCACTCACTAATGTAGCTCTAACTATGACAACAACACTAGAGGAACGACATCTATAACTTGCCATCACAACACACACTCTCATTGTCTACAAATCATCACTTCTTGTCTCACCGGAGAGAAATATAGATATTTTGACTGGTCATCACTCCAACCTCACTATTGAGAGCACGAAGAGCACCAACAATTTAAATTTTAGGCATCTCGCACAAACATGGTGCATAAATATAAAGTAGAATGGAGAGAAGAGAGAATGCAATCACAAAATATCTTAACAAAACTCCCAATCTCATAAATCAACACTAGATTGACTCTACCACCATTTACCATTTGACATAATAGGAATGTCTACCTACTCCTTAGTTACTAAGATCACCAAGGATGAAATCAAACTACCTCTCCTAACTAAAGCTACATGTGTATAGGTATTAGCCGACCAAGCACTAAGACAACAAGTGAAGGTGGACCAATTGGCTAGAGCACTAGTCTAGGAACCAAAGATATGGTGTTCAAACCTTGCTATGTACAATCTAGAAAGGTGGGTAGATTTTGCCAAAGATGACCAAAAACTACAAAAACTCATCTAAACTAGCTAGCCTCACACCAACAAGCTGGCCCCAACGAGGTCTTTCTTCTTGCCAATTAGAAATCTTTCTAAATTTGGCCAAAATTTAGCCAAATAAGTTCTTTCGTCTTGCCAATTTGAACCCTCTCCAAATCTGGCCAATGCAAGCACTAGCTAGGGCAATTTACAACCTCCAACTATAGACAACCTTTGTCAAATTGACCTCCAAATCTAGAAAATCTTTGCTAATCTTACACACCTCTTCTACAGTTAGTTAATTGCCAAATCCTTTGCTAATTATCAACTTGGGCTAAATTGATAAGATGGGGATCTCCAAATCTCTAATTCAAGGAGATTGGTTTCCAAATTTGCCTCCAATTTTGCTTCTCGAATCCAATTTTCAACACTAGGCCTTTGATTTCACTTTCTTGCCTCAAATTGACATTCATTGACTTGAAATTGGCCTCAATTTTGAGAAATTTGGGTAGCATTTCCGCACACCATCTACTCCTGATCGCCAAATCTACATCAACTCAAAAAAGGCTTCCACATATGATCATCCTCAAGGAAATCTAGGACCATAATCAAATGTACCAATTATTTGGCATGCTGAAAGATATCACCAATGCCTTGTAATACCCATTGATGCATTTATGCTCTATAAGTGTATTAAGTTTGGTATTGTAAATAATGGAGAAATTATTATCTATATTTCTCCACTATTAGCTAAGCGTCTACATTAGTCATGATTAGCTAGATTTAGTCTTAGCTTAGATTAAGGTGACACTATTCTAGAGGAAGAGAGGTAGCATCACTATTTTATCATCTAGTGTATTGATTTGGTATTATTCATAGTTATTTGACTTTGAGGAAAGAGTTGAGAACTCTTGGGTGCACGAGCCTTGTTAATATGGATTTTTCTATAGTCCAAGGATAACACATGTGAAGAAATCATAGTTGGTAGGTGAGGATAAGACCATCTACCCATGGGATTATTCTCATGCGCTTGGATAGTCCTTTCAATTTTTTGATTTTATTTGACTTTTAGCCTAATAATTTTAGTTACTCCAATAATTAGTAACTTTGGTGTATAATTTTTTCATAAGTAGATAAGCTAAGGATGAGGAGGTATTCATCATCCTTTCATTTGCAACTATCTCTCTCTCATTGCGTTCTCTAATGTGTGCAATGTCTTGAGTCTTGGAGATGCCTTAGAGTTTTAGCATTAGAGGAGTGTGATGGAGTTGGGTTCCTTGCTTTCTTAGTCCATGTTGTGCTACCTTAATAGCCATCAAAGATTCATCTTGAGTGAGAGATAGGCCATTCACAATGCTCAATTCCAACACCCAATTTCCCCATGACTCTCACTTCTATAATATAACCAATTTATTTTTCCATTTGAATCACACTCAAATCAGATCTGTACTCAATCCTTCACGTGACAATCTAGCCAACAATTGGATATTGATTACAATTAAGCCACATGTACTCTAGCTAAGAGACTCCAAGTGATGCTTGTTGGCCTCTTTCCACCCTAGCCAAGAACTTCAAAGAAGTGAGCTCTTTGGATCTGCACTTCAGAAGTATATCTCTTTGCTTGACCTAGGTCTCTAGCCTAACAGTGCTACTAATGGCACATTTGATAGTGCAAACAATTGGGTCCCACCATGTGATCAATAACTAACATGAAATCCGGCTACCATGAAGTAGTCCATGAGCAACTACCACAATTACTATGATTGCCAACACTACCACTCTAGCGTACAAGCAAACTAGCTTTGGTGCTACAAATGTCATGACACTAGGTTGCCTATAAATACCAAGGCCCAAGCTAAAGCTAGGCATTTGGAGTTTCTCTCACTTGAGAGTTTATAATATGACCTTCATTTTGATATTCCATTCTCCTATTTCTCTCCTCGGCCTTCTACAACAAGTGTACAAAGGGGTTTGATCAAGGAAGTGGAGTGGCAACCTCTACACTCATCTATAAGCATCTTGTATATCTTCTTTGCTATGATAGAACAATGCCTACACATGGGCAATTTGAGCATGACTATATAGTTGCTGGTGGGGTGATATGTAAGGGTGTGCTAAGTGCTCATAAGACAAGGGACTAGAGGTGAAACCATCAAGAACTTGGGCCACAATAGGAGTCTACTGGAAGAGAGTCAACACTTGGATGTACTCCTAATCTTGCATAGTGGGTATATAGTGCTAGATGAGGAGCCTTGGCTTTAGTAATCTCTCTAGCTACTCATGTCCAAGAGTGGAATGGAGGTATCATAGAGTAGTCTACAATGGAATTTAAAAAATGAGGAGATGAAAAGTAACACATAACTAAACACATAGTAGAGAATATGAACTACAAACACCACAAAAATAAACAAGGAGATACAATAAACTAGATAATGAGAGAGCACAATAGAAAAGACATGTGAGAAATGCAAGAAGGGCATATCTATGCCCAAGGATGTCCTCCTTTGCCTCGAACTGCACCTCCAAGTCAGATCCAACCATCTATATGAACAAAGTGTAGCCCTTGATCTAAAAGCATAGCTCTCGAACTCAATCACCTTGTTGGTGAATGTTTGCAAAGGTGGATCCTACTCTAGGACCTAAAGTCTGCTCCAAGACCCACCTTGGTGGGATCCTAAGCAGAAATTGCTGCAAATGGGCTCCCTTGGCACTCTTGATCCTAGTCATTGACCTATCAAAACTATCAATGAGTTCTACTAACACGAACAAAGAGAATTGTGAAATAAAAATGAATATCATGAATGCATTCAAATACTACTGCAAGTTGCACTCTCTTCGAGCTAACTCCCACTTAGAGCAAGTATTCCCCTCGACCCAATTCTTTCTTATTTGTTCCACTTTGAGGACATATTGCTCCGTGCAATTAATAGGTAAATTTCCTCTCACCAAGAGAAAAACAGGGTGGCATGTCAAATTCTTTTCCCTTCGACTATCTCCACACTATTGCCCGACATCCACACATTTATTGCTACCTCTAGCTTGGTATTCCCAGGTATTTGATTGGTTCTACAATATTAACTCATCATATCTATGGATTGTTGTCTCATAGAACAACTACAGAGGTTCAAACTCTCTCCACTCGGTTCTCACCCCTGGTCAATGCGCTTGAAACAAGCAGTATCATGAGAAACTGAGTCCAGAAGCAGAATCCAGAATCAAAGGTTGTTGGCAATTAGCGGCCAATAAGAGAGCCGAGATGACGCTTATTTTCTATCTATCACTAACTATCTGTTAAGAAAGATAATCACTTTTTAGTTGTTGCACCAACGTACTTGAATCAGAGTAATTGTTTAGCTTGATGTTGTATATAACCTGGAAAGACTTGGACTTTATCTATTGCTATCCTAAGCTCAATGGAAATCCTCACAATCCAAACTTGCGCGATCATTTTTCTGGTGAGCGCTATTTTCTCTTTTGAAAGACTGGGCTATGTTCTATGTTCCTTGACCAACCCTCCTAAGTTTGAGTCTCCGGATTCCATTTCATGATACGGTGGGTCTCACTCGTGATGAACAGGGGAACCATATGCAGAACTCTAGAATCTTGAAGCTGCGATCAGAAGGTACCGTACTGAAACTCAACAAGTGTCTACGCTGAAGTCTGATCTCTACTGAGGAAAGGAAGGCGACGGCGTGTGAAAAAAGGAGGAGAGGAAGACCCCATCAAGCCGTACAAGGGAGAGAAAAACAGATAACATGGGGCTAAGCCCCAATAGAGTCTATTCGAGAAATCTGCCCTACCGCACCTCTCTACTGAGGTGGGGAAATCGCTTCCAATTTCAAAAGCAAGTTTTCCCATTCTATGATCCTCGCCATCAACCTCAAAAGGTTATGCTATGATCCTAAATCCTAATCCTCTATAAAGTTGCTAATCAGACTCCTGAAACACTTTGCTAACTTCAATGCTCGAATCTTCTCCCCCGCCATAGCCTTTCCGCCATCGTGCCAGACGTTGGAGACCGATGTCTGTATGGTCTCTTTTGACAAGCAACACAAGATTCATTACAAACGAGAAAGGTCTTACCATTCTCATCGCAAATTTGAATAAAGAGTCTTAACACTATAATACTCGTATAATTACCCTTAGGTTTATATAGAGGAAAGGAGATCCTCTCCTCTTGTGCCAAGCACATTCATAATTCCTCACCCAATACTCGTAGAAAATCTTATCCGATGATTCAATGTTTACTATTTTAATATGGTTATTATTTTAGGTGAGTCTTTTATGATTTGGCTTCGGGGATTGGCTTTCATCACTTCTTCTTCAAGGAGCTTGGTCTACTTTGAATCCTGCACTTTGTAGTTTTTCGTTAATGATGTTCAATCTAGTTTCGCTTCTCCAAAGCAGCCTTTACACTCCATACCTTCTATTTAGATTTTATTGTTAATGCCATTCATAGATATCCGGTCTCAGGTCTCCAAAGTCCTAATCAATCATGTTTGTGTAATTATTACACGCCAAGTTGTGAGACTAAGCTTTATGGAATCATTAGTCCCATCTCAGGGCAGAATAATAAATTCAGAAACATCATCATATTTTATAGATTACAAGTAATCATTTGCTTAAGAAGAAGATAAAAGAATCCTTCATGGAGTTTTGGACTCCTCCTTATTTTCATTACAGTAATGTAATTTCAGATCTTATCAAGATGAACTTGTCACTAAACTTATCAATATCAACTTCGAAGAACGTGTATGCATGGATAGAATACAAGACACGAAGGCACAATATAGGATAAGTAAATAAGTAAATAAGTAAATAAATTATATATATATGTATGTATATGTAATATCATGATATCACTATCGCTGTCAAAATATGCCCATATAGGACGTGTGGATGAGCACATGACAGTACATAACGTGTAGATGTGGAGAGGACCAGGCTCTTCATCCACAAAATCCATTTTTATGTATAGTAGCTCGAAGTTTGTATATTCTTCATCGTCTACAGGGAGTGAAACACTTTGTCCCATGTTGTCAATCATGTTGTCAATAGACGTGTTTTATAGTACAGATAATGGTTAAATTATGGTAAATTTAACAGCCGATTTCCTCTTTCAAGGCGGGAAACAGTGACGTGATTAACAATACTGTTCCGAAATTCCTTGTCGTCCCCTAATCCACAAGTGTAATATGCCAACAAACTTGTATATTTGCTTACTAATATTGTATTCCACTATTGTGTTTGTTGCAATATATTCAACACTAGATGACGCATTTTGAAACGAGAAAGGTTGTTCATCGGTGAGTCTTTTGTGATATTAGCTGGCTATAATTTGGTTTGAATTTGGATCATATATTGTTCAGTTCAAGTACTCAGAGACGTTATTGATCTATTTTTTCAAATTGGCAGTACTGTAATATATCAGTTGGTGGAGTTTATGATTAAAAATTTGATAATTCAAGAGAAAGTGTTACAATTATTGACCATGTTGAAAATATTCTAAATTAAAAATTATTACAAACAACACACTGGGCAAGTCTCTCTTTTCCACGTTCTTTTCCGCGGGAAAACCTTTCCCGCGGCCCGGACAACTTGGATGCTCCAAAACCGGGACTCGGCGAGAAAGAATCCACCCCGGACAACTTGGATACTCCAAAACCGCGACTCAGGGAGAATGAATCCCCGCTACTCTAAGTATAGTTATGACTATCTGTTCCGACTAGCAGTTATGGTTAATGTCCTTGTACAAGAGTTCGTTGCACAATAGGAGAACTGTAAGCAGTACTGTGACACAATCGAGTAGAGCAGCATTTTTGGTTCATGTCTGGTTCGTTTGGATAGAGGAGTTCCGTTTCTTTGAGGCATACTCGGCGGTTCTGTGTATCGCCTTCCTTCATTCTCGATCCATCGGAGTGATTGAGAGAGTCTGGAAATCGAAATCAGGGGACGCCGGAGCTGAGGAAAGGCTGAAGATCTGATCGAGGTCGGCCATTTGTACGAGATAATGTGGACGACTGATGGATGATGAAGAAGGGAAGGAGGATATGATGACGAACAGATAAATGGAGAGAGCAGCAGGGAAGAGGTCAGCAGACAGACGAGGAGAAGAAAGGAAGGAATGACAGGGGCGGAGAAGGTGTTGCGGAGCAGCTTGAGTTTGAGCGGTAGGAGCAGAGCAGCAGGAGGAGGGGGTGCTGTGGTTGCCGGTAGTTCTGGTTTAGGATACATGGCGCACGGTGGGGAGGGGAGAAGGCGATGCTCGTATAAGAGAGCGACGACGTTGGTGTGTGCTGTGAATATTGTGGCAGCGCTGTATGTGTTGCACGGAATTCTGAGTCCTCGGTATGCTGTAATTCCTCGCAGCGTTCCGCTCGCGAGGCTGAAGACTCCAGGGCTTCGTAATGGTGAGGGCAAAATTTCAATTTGAGTGGTAATCATGACGGCATGAAGTTGGGAAATGAAGGTGATTGTGCTGTGTGTGGCTGGATCGGGCTGATTTTCTGCGAAATTTACCATATCTTGTAATCAAGAGAAAGAGCGTTGAATCACACCTATCAGATTATCAGCTCACAGTTTCATACGAACTCAATAGCTGGTCATGTTTACTTCTACCGTGGAAAAGCCATGTTCTCTTCTCTTGCAAGTTGGAAAGCACTCCTCTATACTCTGTACAAATGGAATTGAAGTTTTGTACCGATCGCCATTTTCCAGTGAATTCAAAACTTTGAGAAATCTTTGCTTTTTAAAGATTATGCTGTACAGAATCAGATCACATTCTTTACCCAGTTACCTTCCGTCGTAGGATTGTGGTTTCCCTCTAGAACTTATTCTGTTGCATAGAGCTAGCCGGATATCTGTGGGTATACTGTCCGAAAGGCCGGCAATGCACTTGGTGTAGTAGTCATCCTACCTTTCGACGAGAACTATACAGTAGTCATCTCCACCCTCACTAGAGAAGGATGCGCGAGTTGATCAAGTTATCATCTTTTATACGCCATGTCGCGGTGGACAAAGAACTGAAATGTTAAAATATCGCAGGTACGGTGATGCCACTAGTGATGAAATACACTCGTGACGAACTCCAGAGGATACAAGAAGCCCATGAGGCACGAAGAGCTGCGGAACCACATGATCTTATGAGAAGGGTATACTTCCGTTCCCAGTTTGCGTTTCAGTTGTGCTCTTGGCTTCCAGGTTCGAAAGTCTGTCTCTGTAGGTCACACTGAATTAAAATATCCTTGTCCAGGTGAAGGAAATTCAACTGGAATCTGTAAAAGAAGCTGCTAAGGACAAAGAGGCAGAAGCTACCAAAGCAAAGGTTGCTGCTGATCTTGCTCAAAGGCTAAGAGAATTGAAGGGAAACACCAATCAGCACAGTCGACAAGGTTTGATGTTGTTGTTTGAGGAACAGACCTCCTTGTTTCGGGATCGGGCTTTTTCTCTTCTCTGGACGCAAATTAGTTATCATCCGTTCCCTAAAAATTGCTTCTTTTAGTTTCCATTGCTGTTTACGTCTGCTCTATCCACTTCATAGTTTTAATAATAGCTGAAACTTGAAACGTGGCTGTACTTCAGAAGCCTTGAATGAATGGCGCAGAAAGAAGATCGAAGAAGCTAGAAAGCGTGAATCTCTGGCCAGAGGGAAGGAGGCCACTGATGCTGATGCCAAAATTGAAGCTCAAGAAGAGGGTATGAGCTAGTAGATAGGTGTGATCAAAGTGAGGGGTTATTCCAGGAGAATTTATGTTTTGATGCCTTCACAACCTCGGAGTTGCTCAAAACGTCTGTTGGATGGCCCTTATCAGTTCTGTTTTATTCTTCAATTTTCTCCCCGACGGTTGGAGTGGCGTGGATTCAAATAATTAAGGCACATGTTTATGTAACATTTAATGGGATCCCCTGAGCAGAGGTGGTTGCTAAAACTCTGGAGCTTGGGTGGGGACCTTTGCTGGAAGCAGCTGGCTTGACAATTCCGGAAGATAAGCCGATTGAGACCCTGCAAGGTGGAAAGCTACTATTGAAGGGTCCCGAGATCGGTAAACAACAGCAAGCTGAACCATACTTGTTTGTGTCTTTAATTTTCAGCGTTGTCAGCTGCAGGAGATACTTGTATTAGAAGTCTCTGTTAAGCGCAACGGTTGTGAGCTTCCTGCCGGTTCTTACTCATTATTTACACCCGTGGTTGACTTTCAAACGGGTTTCAGGCGCTTGAACCCTAGCTTATGTGTATAATAGAAGGCCCACGCATCTGTAGTTCAGATTTATAAACTGTGAGTCTAGTACCGACTTTGTTTAGAACAGATTCAGACTTCACATGTATCCAATAAAACCGCAAAAAGTCCAATCTCAGTCGATGAATTACCGCGAGTGCTTAGGTCCCCATGTGTAGGTTGAATGGATTATTTATGAGGTCACTGCGAGAACTGCTCTCAAAATTGAGAGACGAGCTAAACAAACGTCCAAATATAACTATGGATTGCAGTTAGAGCGAAGTTTTGTTAGAGTACGCCTATCGATGCATGCCGGTACGCGATTGGTTGTACTGGGTACGTGGTGCGAGTACAACATATATAGCCTTCTATTTTTGCAGAACAGACGGTGCCCTGTAGGTATCTTTGGTCTTTTTCTGATATCTCATTCTATCCTATTCCTTGGGTTTCTCTAAGAAAAAAGTTCAGCACCCGTCTCAAGAAATGGAAGAGTCTTTTATGAAGATTTTCCACTTCTAAGGCAGTATGTTCTCCGCAGTCGTTCATGGAGATTATGGGATCTTCTGATGAAAGTTACAGTGCTTACTTTTCAAACGCCCAACCCCGATTTGAAGCGATTGTATCTGGTGGGAATTCGACAGTAGATTGAATCCTCATGGGCAGAGACGTTTTTTCCAGCTTCACTGACGACTAAAAATGCCTATTACCTGCAGAGGACGGTATAATCCCGGGTAGAGCAGTGCCGCCTATCTGCAACGCAGAAGCACACACTGACTACGATGGGGTTGCAGTAAGATGGGGTTTGTCACATCATACAGAAAGTGCAGCAGATTGTTGTCAGGCATGCTTAGACCAGGCCAAAGCTGCGAAGGCCGGAGAAATGAAGTGTAATGTGTGGGTCTACTGCCCATCTGAGGAAGGCTGCTTCTCACCAGACATATACGAGCACAAGCAATTTGAGTGCTGGCTCAAGCAGGTAAGGTCTCGGAGTTGGGGATTCAAACGGGCATTGCTCTCTAGAGAAGGTCACGATTGTAGTATGTCTCCATTATTGCACCGCTTGTCCCTGTTCATGTCTGTTGAGGAATGTGGTCCCCGTGGTGTATGTTGGAGGAAAAAACTGAATGGATTTGGCATGTGTATGACATTCTAGGCCAGCATAACGGAGATTGGTAAACTTGTGTCTAGTGGTTGTTAAAACTTTTGGGAAAGCATGAAAGCCAGTTTCGTTGGGATTTTGACAGACGCTGATTTTTCTTTATATTTTGATAATGTGCAGGCAGAAACCCCTAAACTTAACTTCAAGGGACGTTACTCCGATAGCTATCGGCAGTCTCATCCAACTTGTCCCCATGTTGTTCCTTGGGTTTCGGGTGTAACCGGTCTAGCTAAAAATTGAAGTTTTTTGTCAGAGCAGTTTTGAATTCTGTTTCTTGGCTATGGTAACAGAAATAGACCGGCGACGGAAGAGTAGATAGCTAGCCCATTTGTACACAACGTCGATTTTTTACCTGCCTTTCACTCTATTTGAGTCTAGTTGAAGGAAGGTGTATTCTAGCGGAAGCGTAGAGGACCAAATTTTCCAAGAGTTATCTGATGTTTCCTAAGTCCATTTGAAGATGTGCTCTTGTAGCTGACGTCGAAAGACGAGAAGACTGGATGACCTCTGTAAGGCCATATAGGTGGTATCATTCAGATTCACACATTCCTCGAATAATAAGATAAAAGGTAGTATGTTTATCGGTAGGAAGACGACACCCCAGAATCAACCATCAACTCTTTACCTATCCTCAGCTGAACTCCTACAACATCGGTGCCCCTGCAAGACCTACTAGCCGGTCCTCTGTCTGGTCTTTTGACCCAACAACCTTCGAGCGACTTTGCGATCAGTCTTTCTGGTTGCTCCATGTCCCGGAGTTCTGGTTCTATAAAGAATGAATCGAATACAAGGAGCCACCGTTATGGTAGCGGTGAAATACGTTTCCATCCCCATCCTTCCCATACCTGCCGTCTCCTTGCGCTCGACCGCTCTGACTAGTGAAGTTCTCATTCCGAAAGTTGATAACTAGTCTCGTCACTCTAGTCTTCTCGTTCATGTGGGACCATTGGGCGAGTGAGTGACGAAGTCCCCGTTCTCGAGCTTGGGTGACTTCTGATCGATCAAGTCCATAAAGGTGAGAGACCCACCATTCCACTCGTAGTCGAGTCATTTCCAACAAGCGTGGGCAGCAAATGTCATTGCGGCGGTCACATTGTCGTTAAGATCATGGCTGACCAATGAGTCTTTAAAGCATATTACTCCAGCCACGAGTGAGTGGGAAGTCCGAGATTCGCAATTTCCCACGCGAGGAAAGACATCGACAATTCGCGCCTAATGGGCTAAAATGAAGAAAATCAGAATAACTGTGGTTTATCTCTAGACCTACTTGATTTACTCTGTGCTTGTGTCTCAGCCTCGGCGATGCAAGCTCACTATGTATACGTGCTTGGGAGGATCAAACAATAGTTGTGGGTATTGTGAATGAGAGATGGTGTACACAAAGCTCCAGCACACAATCTGACTATTCTGATGGTAGAACCGGAATGATTACGATTACGGCATGGAAGATATATATATATATATATATTAGGTTTATTGATTTTTTTATGCTTTATGTAATTTTTTGAAAATTTGAAAATTTGAGTTAATATAATACAATTAATTTATTTGAAATTGATTGACTATAAATAACTGAAAATAATAATTAATTTAATAATTAAATTATATATTCACAAATTATCTATGGATAATTTATTATTCTAATCCGCACAAAAACCAATGAAAATGCAGAGATTAGGCTTGATTAATTACCACGAACCCTAAATACTCGTTGACAGACTTCATGATTATCCTTCTTACCCATGTCCACCTTGTTGAACACCTTCAAACTCGAGTTCAAACCCATTTTACCCCTTTCGGCCTGATGGGGTCTTCCGATCCTTCGTTTTATCTACGCGGTCGCCCTTGTACGAGTTATGAATTGTCTTTACTTCACTTTGACATAAACCACGTCAAAGACATGTCCACTTCTGTATATGAGGTCCCATCCATTTCTAAGCGTCTCGTAATCTTTTCTTTACCCATTACAAATACGAAAGGCAGTGGGAGGCAAAAACGACAATCACGACGGCTCTTAGGAGGCGATTCACATGGCTCTTTTGGGCTCCGGCGGCCCACTAAAAGACAAAGTCCGGCAATTAGAATTTTGACGGAGCTCATGTGCACGTCAGGTCTGCCTGACGTTCAAAGCCTCAGCCGGGAGCTTATCCGTCAGGCAGCTCTAGCTCCGTTTGAACCTTTGCGAACCGGGAATTTCCTAGATTAATGGGTCGGGTGATACAACGTGTAATTAAATTATCGGAATTCCCTTTCTGTGACAGGTTAGCCCGAGAATGAACCTGTCGACTTCCCGTCTTCGTTACATCGAGTCTTTAATCTTTCCAAGTAAATACATTTTTGATTTTAATTTTTGACCTTCGAGACTGGATGCAGATGTAATATGTTTTACCTTTTTTTCATTTTTGGACCGTTATTCAATGTTGGTCATGCGTGACTTAAGAATGAAAGCATTTTATTAATATTCTTTTTTGAGATAGGAAAAGAAATGGTTTGTCAACGAAAACCAATTCCAATACTCGGGTGTAATATTTTCTTTTTATTCATAAATTTTTTCTCCCCTTACTAATGTGATTAATTCCATAAGATTTTCTGTTTGAAACTCCATTAATCATAAAAATATGAAATCATAAAAGTTGATCAATATATAGGAAAACGATAAGCTAAATTTGATGATCACTCCTTTGTTGTATATATAGGAAAACGAAAAGCTAAATTTGATGATCACTCCTTTGTGAAAAACGAATGTGCAAATTTTCTTATTGATTTGTAAACCCCGAACTCTTTACTTTACATAGGGCAGATTTCTCATACAGACTCTTTTACATGTTACTTTTTTTTCTCTCCCTTGTACGGCTTGATGGGGGTCTTCCCCTCCTTCATTTTTCCTACGCGGTCGTCTTTTTCCAACTCTTTACTTTACATAACCTAATTCGAGAACTGGTTACCTATTAACGCCAGTCGATCATCCAAAGTGACCCGTCATCACAAGTATACATATGAGGTTGACGTACGTCCAAATTAACTGCCGGACCTATGCACTCCCGTGGACACATGATTATACTCTTTCCGTCAATGTTTTAGAGGCTGACGGGAGTCAAAACTGACGTACATCATTGAGCCATGTGAAGTGGCCTTCTGACTACATGGCCGGCATAGCTCATGTAGACTTTCTAGGCTCTCTCTTGAAGTTCATTTTCCAAGATCCAATCTCTCCAACCACGTAGCAAATTTTTTTTATCTCTCTTTGGCATTTCGACAATTTCACTCTCTAAATCAAATTAGAGTAAAAAGTGAACTGGAATTGATTCTCTTATAGTTTCTTCTTGAGACCCAATCCCATCGAACATTCGAACATTCAAACATAGAGCATTGTGAAAGTCTCCTTGGCTTCTCCACAATTTCATTCTCTAAATTGAACTTAAAACTCAAAAAAGAACTCAGACTATAGGAGATTCTTTCTATTTTCTCCTGGTTTCTTTCGTAGGATCCAATCTATGTATTTTCCATGGGACCTAATTATATCCTTTTGGTTCTCTCGGTCGGTTTCTAGATAATTTCACAAACTAATTCATTCATGACCCTCTGTAATTTCTCTCTCGTCAGCTTCTCTCTCAAGTAGTCTCTATCTCGTCGGGATTCAACTCTGAAATTCCACTTCGTTTGCATAAATTTAGACTCTCTTTTTCAAATAACGTAAAAAGGACTAAATGCCATGTCAGGTGATTAATTAAAAATTCATACACTAGAATTACTATTTATGGAGCACGTAACCTGTAAAAAAACTCTAAAAAAACTATAGGTAATGGTTTATAGTGTCCATATATATTTTATGGCTACGGGTCTCCACTAGTAAAATTCTCAAGTACCTTACGATTCACTGCCCAAAAATTGTTTTTGGGATATTTATAGGAAGTGAAGAAGGCATTATTGAAGCGCCCAACTGTATGGGAAGATGGAGTGCAAATAACATGTTGGAAAATGATGGTGAGGATTAATTAAGGATGGTGAATTATTGGTAAGGAATATTATACAAGAGATGCATAAGAGATGGCCTTAGACCATAATTATGGCCCGAGCACATCTATGATTGTTGAGGAAGACATGCATCGATCAACATAGCCTGTGCTTTTTAGGAATGAAAATTCACAAGTCCTGTTTTGTTTGTGGAGATATGGGGCACTTTGAATCAACTTGCAGCCTTGCTCAATCAAAAATTAAATGATTGAAACAGTCCACTGAACTTGATGTCATTGTCAATGTAAAGGGTGAATATGGACAACTTGTATTGCACTTAAGGCTTGGAAAGAGGCCCTTGATGGCAAGGAATACCTGCACTGTGGTGGACAAGCATGGGACCCACCGAAAATGAGAAAAATTCATCTCTCATGATTGAAAAGTAATACTTTTCTCCTAAGTGAGGTAGGAATACGTTACTTAAGAGATTTGCATGAACTTTTGGAAAAGGAGTTGATACTCTAATAAGTACTATAAAAGGCGACCGCGTAGGAAAAATGGAGGATGGGAAGACCCCATCAAGCCGTACAAGGGAGAGACAAGGTAACATGGGGCTAAGCCCCACTCTAATAAGTGAGATTCCACAAATCAGATGAGTAGACTTGGCCATTGAGGATGTCTTGCATAGTAGTAGAATATATGGATCTTTATTGATGATACCATCATGTTGAAGTAGCTATCTGATGCCATTCCCATATAGATGTGCTAAGCTTTGATGAAGTAAGTTAATGTTGATAAGGCATGTTGGAACAATGAGAGTATTATATTGTGTATATATTGTAGTATATGTTATAATAATGGGAGTTGGTAGTGGAAAGATTATTGTGACAACCCCAAGTTTTTACGTATCATCAATACACGCAAAACTCTTATACGTTGGCAAAATGCATTAACTTTTTGAGTTCTTCATAATAATATATCTTCTTTTCTCTAATGACGTTGAGAAGTAGTATTGATGTCACAAGAAGGCATGAAAGAAACCTAAATAAGACATATAGAATTATGTTTTCTATCAAAGCAATTGTTTGGATATACATGTTCTCCTCAATATTGTGACATCCAAGAGAAAATAAAATACTACTTCTACCTTTACCTCTACTATTTATGGTCTAAAATGAAGTGTTAAACTATTCATCTATTCTAGGACTATTCACCTCACACGAATTCGTTTCGCCATGCTCACACGTAATATGTTTAAGGTGTTTTCTAGGCTCCTGATGTCACCTTCTTCCATGAGGGTCTAGAGGAGATATCCTCCCACCAAGCTGCTACATTCTTCCTGCTAGTAATGAGATCAGATTTTCCAGTATGTTTCACTAGGTAGTCAGTTTGAGCAAAATGGCCGAGATCTGCAAGAGAGAAGAAGTCACCGGCCAAGTACTTGGTCTTCGAAAGCTGAGCCTCATAAATGTCCAAAACAGCATTCAACTTCGCCTCGTTAGTGGCAACAATGGCTTCATCTGCTTCTTTGCCAAAAAGTATCTTACCGATAAACAGCTCCGATACAATAGTAGAACAAGCAGGGTTGTAAGTTTGGGCCTCCACCTCAATCCATTGTTCGACCAAAGCCCTTGCAGTGGCAGTAGATCCTAAAAGAGAAGTGCCTTGACCTTCAAACTTGTTCGCGATGTATCTAGAAATTGCTCTGGACTCTGTATTGCATATGAAACAGCCAAGTATTCCATCAATTTGCTGTCAGAACGAGCATTGCTCCATAGATAGCCTGAGAACTGATCATAGAATGAGTTGCTGATTATACTACGCTCGATTGTCCCTAGTAAAAGATATTCGCGTCAGTTCAATATTCTGCAATCATAACGATACCCTTCCTAAGTGGCAAACATTCTGCGTTTCGTCTGAAGGGGATCCGCAGGAGGGCATTTAAAATGCTCTGACGAATACACATTCAATTCAGAATGACAGAATGCTTTATTGTTATAAGTTCGGATCAGAGGACAGGGTGGAAGATGGATGCCTAACAGGCCTTATGGGTTCCTAGAGCGGGTCAGGGTTTAGAAATTCGAACTCCATACATGTTTAGGCCACGATGCAAGTGCCGATGAAATGTCCCCATCTCGGTCGTTAGTTAAAATTGATGTCTCACGTTTCTGTCAAGCATCGAAGAGCTGATTGATAGGAGAAGAGACATACCGAACAAGTTGATGTCCCCGTCCTGAAGGACGGGTACTTTCCCAAACGGATTCATCGCCAGAAATTCGGGTGTCTTGTGGGCCTTGTTTTGCATATCCACTACCACGAACTCATAATCTACATTCTTCTCGTGCAGTACAGCCAACACATTCCTCGTCGGTCCGGACAGCGATATGCCATGGACCTTGATACCCATGTTGAAAAGCTCGTAACTCGGACGAGACCGACAATTTGTTGATTTCCTGTGCCTGCTTTCTCAGTCGCGCACTGCCGTCGCGTCACCCGACTGCTTCACCCTCGTCTTCCGATCCAACACCTGAGGAGTTCATAATCTCAAGCTCAGCTTTATAAGGAACGCGTAACACGTGAGACTAAGACCACAACGTCGCAAGACTTTCTTGCGAGTCCCCAGCCACGTGGGTTGGACCCCACGTGGCTGGAACATGGATTTTTAGGGTGCTTCCATGGCAACTTCCTGGAACATAGGCTCTATCCAATATGTTGTACATAAGCCCAATCTCGAGTGCAGTAGACAAGCACAATAACAGGGCTCAACCGTGTGACTTCTCGACGTTGCTCCAGACCTTAGGGGAATGACGGATTTCTAAGCTTTAAATTTTGTGGATACCCCGTTCACATAGAACGACAGCCTAAACTTTTTGATGGGTGAGAAAAGTTGGTATAGGTGAAATTAAGGGCAAATTTTACTCATTTTATTTTATGGATTGCCCTGAACTCGTGAAAATGTATGGGGCTATAAACATTGGGGTTCCAATTTAAAAGAATAAAGAATACACCTCGGAGACTATCGTACAATTCGTATAATATAATTTTGATTACGATATTGCATCATATATTGATCATTGATCTCATAGGGTAGAGGAACTTTTTAATTGAACATCTCGGTAAGGAAGTGTGAGAAATTGTTTTCCGGGCCAAATTCAAATCTAATAGGGGTTTCAAATCAAGTTCGATTCGGCCTAAAACTGTAACTAAAAACGATACTATCGAGTTGTGAGTATCTACAAAAGCACACAAAACGTTTTTGCAGAAATCCGCCAAAGTTTTGTGGTAGAGTGGCGGAAATATCCACAGCCATAGGGAATTTTGTGGGTTACCTTCTTCATCACCCATAAACTTTTGCGGGGGTAGGAGCATTCCGCAAAATTGGTGGAGAAAATTTCATTTAGGAAGTCATCTTTTAGGAGTTGGATGGATTCCACAATTTTTTTCGAAATCTCTACTATATCTATGTGACTAGTTGCGAAATTAGTTAATAAATTAATTATGAGAAGTCTAATATTAATGAGGACTATGTAAAATATGTCACATGGCATTTAGGTTTTGCAGATTTGGAATTTTTACAGATTTTGACACGTAACATTTGTAAAGAATTTAAACATTTAAATCTACCTATTTAAAAGTGAAGGAAGTGTCTGCTTTCGGACGAAAGCAGTTCTTTTCCAAAAACCAAATTCAGGGTTCTCTCTCGTCCTCGCCATAAAGGAATTGTATGTGTCCCTTCCAAATTGCCTCAATTTTCTGATTTCTTCTGGTTTGTATTTCAAGGTTCCCCGGTAAGAAATTGATGCTTGTATGAATGAGTTGATACGCAACAGGAAAATTAAGGGGAAGGAATAAAATATTCACACATTGATAGAGACAGAGTGAAAGATGCACGTGAAGGACTTGGAGTATCAAATTTGTGGAAGCATTGCCGAGAAGCAAATCAAGACAAAACTTTGGATGTAGAATAAAGAAAAGTAAGCGTTCTCAAAATTAGCCTCCACTATAGCAGCTTTCTCGCAATATTTTGTAGTCGATCAAAATCAAAAAGTGAAACTGTAGAAGCGATAGATTGAGGCAATAAGAGGGAGAGAAAGATGAAAGTTAGCAAAATTTTCTACCTTTAGAGAAACATAAAAGCAAAGGTGGCGACAGAGAAAATATTGATGTTTGAAAAACTAAGATCTAAATCAGATAAACTCCAATTCAAAGAAAGGAAGACAAAGCCCAAGCATTCCCGTTCCATGATGTTAGAATGAATTGATAAAGGCTAGAAAATCATAAGATAACATTAAAAGTTTGATCTCCCTGCTCTTTCACATAGATAGTAAACACACATGATACGTACCGTGCTGATCCAAAATTTCCACTTTTTATAAATCAAATACTGAAATGATATTTATTATCATCAAGTGGATTTAAATCATAATTGGATATAAATAAATTCATTCCATTTTTCTTATGTATTTTCTTTGTTTTCATTATGCCATTGACTGGAGAGTATATATATGGCTCTTTTTTTATAATTGTATTATCATTTGTGATTAAGTAAAGTGTCTTGTTGGAGTGGTTCAGTATTTTGATGTATGTTCCAACTTATGTGAAGTTTTTTTTGTCCTTGTTTTGGGGTGTGTTTGGACCGTGCACACAAGAAGTAAGAGTATAAGTAGAGTGTTAATGAGAGGAGGGAGGAGAGCATGCGCCTTTAACGTTAGCAAGAGGATACGCATTATTGGGGAACTATGACAGAGCCTTGATATTTTTTGATGGAGTCCTAGCACAAATCAGCAAGTCTACGGCTTAACTTTCTTATTCTTATCACACATATAACTCTTTTCTCATTGACGCTAACCTCCATTATGACCAATGATCATACGTTTCATATAATGGCCTTTGTAGGTAGGGTAGACTGATCGAAGAACATGAATGACTTTATTCTCTATGATGCTAACAGCCATTGTGACCGATGATTATAGGTTTTATATATTGGCCTCTATGGGTAGTTTGATCGAAGCAATTTGCACAGAATGTGAGGATCATTTCAGGAAATTTAACATAATTTCTACCTAGTTACGTTGATAATGTCTCAACTGTTCGAGATAGCAAGGGGTTTTCGGGGATCGGTAAAGATCCCTAAAATCTAAAATCCGTCAAGATCCCGTAGAGTTTTTTAACATAACATCCGTAAAATATATATAGGTGGCAGATGTGGGGTACTTTATGGGAGTTGGCCTATAGTTGTAAAATCTTATGAGAAATGAAAATGGTGATATGTAGAAGTTACAAGGTTATTGAAATTTTCCATACAAATTAATTAGCCCTAATTAATGAACTCTATGTGAGAATAGATGACATATGGTGCCTTTGGCTTGTAGTGGGATTTGACTCAATATCAAGCAGGATCTGAACTTGGAAGTTGAACTTGATGGCAAGTAGTTTTTGTGTAAAAGATCGAGGAGAGTTATAGGAGAACAGAAAGTCACATTGAAACTCTCAATTGAGATAAATTTTGAATGTTTAGCATGAGCTTTGGCCTTGGTATTTCTAGGCCACTTAGGTACAAGATGTTCAAGACACTTCCAACAAAGTTTCCTTCCCAAAGTCACCTTTCTTGGAGAGCAAGCTAAGCTAATCGATTACTTGGTATACAATCACTCAATCAATGGAAAGTTCATAGAAGCTTCTCACCACAAAGCTTCCTAGATGCTTCGAGGATATTCTACCAAGAAGCTTCTTGGATGCTTCTAGAACATTTTTTAATGTACTTAGGTTATGTTAGTTTGACCTCCATTTTGCTATATGTGAGGGATTGTACTAATTCCTTAGCTTCTACTAACACTTTTTCTAACTCCATATTATATATATTCCCCCATTATTAGTTGGTGATATCCTTGTCTCCATGAACTCTTGGAACCGTTGGATAGTTGCTTGTGCATTTTGGAGATAAGAACGGTGCTCCCATGTGGCATCGTGAAGAAGATACCCTTTCTAAAGGATCTTATATTCAATGTGTCATTTGTGGCCACATTGGATGTCTTGACGTGCAATTATGAGGTCAAGTCCATAATTTGTATGATCAATAATAAAGATTGGAGGAGGAAGAGGAGTTTGAATACAAATAGAGAAGGAAGATGGGTTAGAAACAAAGGTTTTAACTTTGAGGTATGGAAAACATGATGGATCTCCATGTGACTAGGAAGGGCAAGTTTGTAGGCAACGTGAGAAATGATCTTAATGATAATCCAGTTTGATAATACACATGTAAAGCATTCACCTTGATCTCACAAGAAGATATGTGGTTCACCTCATTGAGGCTACATCCACGGAACATACCAAATTTCCTTTCTGATTATCCAAGTAATGTGTCAAACAGAGCACCAACAGGCCCGCACATATAGAAGTCCAGCCCTAGACTTACTGACACAATCAAGCTAACATGGGTTACTCCAGACTTGAGTTAACTCCTAACAATCTCCCCCTTGACTCATGTCTTGGGATCCTTAACCTCTATTACGTATATGGTTACTCTACGGGAAGTCCTAGAAGGAGGCCTAACATAGGTCCTTTTGTAAACTAGAGCTAACTAGAACTAAGCCGTAGCCTAAACAAGATAGAATAAAAATCATATATAGAGAGAAAACCACTGCTAATCTACTCTACCTGTGTCCATATGCAACACCTGCAGTTTGACATGATGTCTCAAAAAACTTTCCAAAGATATCACTTTTGTAAAAGCATCAGTAGGATTGAGTTTACCATCAATTTTGACTAACTCAATCATATTATCAGACATAGCCTGTCTGAGAAAATGATACATGATGTCGATGTGCTTCACTCTATTGTCCATCACTTGATTCATAGCTAGATGTAAAGCACTCTGGCTATCACAGTGTACATTCACAATGTCATGAGTCAATCCCATCTTTGTTATAAGCATGTCCAACCAGATAGCTTTCTTCACTACTTCTGCTGCTGCTATATACTCAACTTCTGTAGTATATTGAGCTACGTACTTTTGTAGTGTAGATCTTCCCACTACCTTGTCATAGGGGATCTTGGACATCAAACCTTTCTCCACATCATCTGTTGGACAAAGAGCTAATGAAAGCTTGAAGTCAGGAGCTAATGGAGTACTCATAGACTTGCAATTCTCCATGTTAAATCTTGCAAGTACCTTTCTAGCAACTTCCCTTGGGTTAACCACAGCTTTCCATCCTCCAAGTTTCATTGGATCTCCATTCCCAAAAATCCTCCTTGCTGTACCAAGATCTTTCATTCTAAATTTGGAGCTCAAGAGAGCCTTGAGCTTATCAATATCATATCTATCCCTAGCTGCAATAAGCATGTCATCCACATAAAGTACTAGAATGATGAAGCCAAAGACTTCATTACTCATCTTTTTCATGTATACACAAGGATCAAACACACTCCGTTTAAATCCTTATGACCTCATGAAATCATTGAACCATTTGTTCCATTGTCTAAGAGCTTGCTTCAATCTATATAAGGATTTTAGCAACCTAAAAACCAAATCCTCTTGGAATTTCTTCACAAAATCCATAGGCTATCTCATGAAGATCACCACATCTAAATTGCCATAGAGGAAAATAGTGACAACATCATTTGATCTAAAATAAGACCAAAGTAAGCCACAAGTACACATAGTAAGCGAATAGTGGCATACTTAGCAACATAGTAGACCTCATTGTAATCCACATCCTTTTCTTGTATGAAGCCCTTGGCCACCAACCTGGCCTTGTAGATCTTCTTTTCTCCATCAGTGGGGCTATCTTTCAATTTGTAAACCCACTTACTATCCACTAGTTGTTGATGTTTTGGAAGCTTCACTAACTTGCAAGTCTTGTTGTCAACCAGTGATTGCATCTCTCTCTGCATTGCAACATTCCACTCAAGCTTATCCATTGAAGCTAGAGCCTCATTGTATGAAGAAGGTTCCCCTTCTTCCAAGATCAAAGCCCTACCATCGTCATCATCAAGAGAGATATCCTCATCTCCTAATTGTGTTGAATCAACCCGTTTGCCAAAATATTCAAGAGCACAAATAGAATGTCCAAACATCCTCCTTGTTGATGACTCTGCTTGATATTCTTGTATTGACAGATGTTGAGGTTCACCAATCTCCTCACACACTTGTAGTTCCTCAATTTGGAGAACTTGCTCCTCTATGGGAGCATGTAATACCAAGAGAAAGCCATATGATCTAGATGTGAAATTTGGTTTGGTAACATTTGGAATGATGTTATACATGACGTTAAAAATAGATCAAATAGAAGTATCGCCAAAAGGGTACTTCTACTAATAGGGAAACAACTAAAATAGACTTGAAATCCTTAGAACCAATAGCTAGACATATGATTTAAAGGTGAGAATTGGTTTGGTAACATTTGGAAGGATGGATGTTACACATGATGGACTGAATAGATCAGAAAGAGATATCACCAAAAGTGGACTTTAACTAATAGAGTAGGAACCAAAATATGCTTGAAATCTTTGAAGGCAATTTTGGAGGCTTAAACGGATGAATTAGGCCTCAAAAGTGTGCAAATTCCTCCCCCCTCTATTGCTGAAAAGTTTGCCTACCCTCCTCCCTACTTTGTCTCATTGAGAGCTTTCCAATGGTACCTCACCCACGTGATTTTAAGATTCCTATAGGAAGATTCCCTAAAAGATTCACTCCAATCAAAGCTTGTTTGACCAACCAGATAGGACTAGGACCAACATGTCACCCATCCAAGTAAGTAATCCAAGGGTGGAGCTTGATGACATGTCACCTATTAGTGTGCCTAATCCTAGGGTAGAGCTTCCTTGGAGGAGATCCTCTTTGTCTATATAATAAAGAGAAGGTGTTCCTTTGGGGCATCAAAGGTTGAGTGAAAAATCATGTGTTTCTCATGGTGTGTTTTTTCTCAGGTTTCATATCCTTGGAATATTACAATGGTATCAGAGTAGGTGTTTTCATCCAAGAGAGCGGAATACCCTTTGGGAAGAACATGAACTACGGAGACTGAGTAATTTTGAGGAGAGACATCTTGGTATAATTGGTAGATTAGGAGTGCTAGAGGGAGGATGGAATGGAGGCTCAGGGAGGACAATATCTAGCACTCGCTTTTTGTTCTTGAATCCATTCCACATCAAGATTATGTACCTTTAGCGTGAGCAAGTGAGAGTGTATTTGGTTTTTCACTTTGGAGTAGAGTTCATGGATATAGTGATAAATTTGCCAAACCCAATGATTCTGCCTGTAGTGATTTACAATAGAGAGTGGGATTTGACCATCTACATTTTGTTGTGATAGATTTGAATGTCCCAAATCCTTTCCTTTTTAATACTCAAGTAGAAATTTGTTATGTAGTGAGACCAAAAGTGATGTTTAGAGATTTTGTGGTCAGGAATTTTGGTGAGGAATATTATCAACAAGTGGTAGCTTTAGAGGTCCCAATGGTAGTTCCAATAGTTGTGTGCCCTCCAGAGTGATCATATTAACTCTCTATTCAAGTAGACAATAACAATTGAGTGTTGCAAGAACCATGGATCCATAGTTGTAGGAGTTGGTGCAAGGAATGTTGAATGAATTTTGAGAGATTAAGATGACCATGGAGGCATTACAAGGTCAAGAGCAGATCCTTTGGAATGATCAAGCAATGCAAGAAGAAGAGCCGTCTCAAACCCAGTACCTACAATTGAAGTACTTGGAGAGGCACTTGTGCCTACAAACCCAATCAATGATGAAGCCACATTGCTACTCCGGATGAATAAGACATGCAACATCAAGCCTTACAAGGGGCAGCGTACGATGGGAGTAGTGGAGAATTGGATCTAACAAATGAATCAATATTTCTGATTGTTTTCAATAGAGATCATCAAGCATGCTGCAAGCATGTTTGCATGTGGGTACTTGACCGATAAAGCCCATGGTATGATGCTTGGGAACGATCCATGTTGGCAAAGAGAAGAGAGTTCACATGGACAGCAATGCAAGAAGGATTGTTGAAGAATTTCCAATAGATGGATTTTGTGCAGATCGCCCAAATCCGACTATGTGGATTGAAATAGAAGAATAACGTACAAGAGTATGTGGAGGTATTTTTGGATCTACAAGTCGCAATAACTGACATGAGTCCAGCAAAGGCTCTTGACAATTTCAAATGAGGGTTGAATGAGCGGATTTGCCAAGAAGTCATGGTTCAAAATCCTTGCATGGTATTTGAAGCCATTGCTTGTGCATAGAGAATAGCAAGGGCATTGGGTGGAGGTGAAGGAGTAGTGCCACCTCAACATTATTGGGCAGAAATGCCACACATGGGTGGACCAATACTGATGGAACTGGGCAACCCTTGGTTTCAAGACCGAGGAGCACAACCACTTCAAGGAGAGCGTGCACGGGTAGAAGAACAAAGAGATTGAGTCCCATGAGGAGAAGGAACTCAAGGAGAACAACACCGTTGTTACAATTGTGGATGTATTGGGCACATATCTACCAATTGTCATGCTCATCTTCCCAGAGACCCTCGGCCTTCATATAGGTGATTTTTGAACAACATGGAGAGACGCATTGAAGAGGAGGAGGTGGAAATCACTTTGGAAAATGAAGATCACCTGTAAATGTACCTTGCGGCCTTATTGGTTCAATAAGGAAGCAAAAAAGTGAGGGAAGGAAGAAGATGAGAGCGCAAAGGTCCCAAAAGGTAACCTTACAATTGACTTTTGTGAATGGAGTCCTAGAAGGCAATCAAGTGAGAGTATTAATAGATCCTGGAGCAACAGAGAATTTCTTGTCTTGCTCTATTGCAATAAGATTGGGAATGGATCTAGAGAGAGATGAGAGCAAAGAAGTAGAGCTACCTAATGGGCAAACAAAGAGGATTGAATCATTACCTAGACAAGAAACACTCTCCATAGGAGAATATCAGGAAGAAATTGAGTGGCGAGTGATACAATTAGCTCATTATGATGCAATCTTAGGCATGCCATGGATGGAGCATTACAACTATAGTAGATTGGAAGAAGAAAAAAAAGTGAGAACCCACAAATGGTCAATCAGTGGGGTTAAAGAAAATCACATAGGCAAGAATTGCCTCTCTATATTATAAGGACAGTAGCTATCTGTAAGACCGATAAATGTTTCATGGGTCTAATAAGAGAAGTCCAGAGTGCACAACTCAATGGACAAATTCCTAAGAAATTGAAGGATGTGGTAAATGAGTTTCAAGATGTTTTTCCCAATGATCTACCTATAGGATTACCACCAAAAAGGAGAGTAGATCATAAAATTGAGACACTCCCAAGGAAGACACCTCCTTGTAAGGCCCCGTATCGCTTATCACCTCATGAGTTGGAGGAGTGTAAGAATCAAATTGAGGATATGCTGTAGAAAGGGTTCATCCAACCCAATGTATCACCATATGGAGCTCTTGTCTTGTTTGTGAAGAAGAAGGATGGTACAATGCGCATGTGCATCAACTATCGGGATCTCAATAAGCAAATAGTGAAGAACAAATACTCCTTACCTCGCATGGATGACATGTTTGATCAACTCAATGGAGCAAGATACTTCACCAAACTTGACTTGCGGAGCAGTTACAATCAAATCTAAATTGCAGAGGAGGATGTGTACAAAATGGCCTTTTGAACCAAGTATGGCCACTTCGAGTATCTCATGATGCTTTTTGGCCTCACCAATGCACCGGCCACTTTCATAAGTCTGATGAATGATATATTTTGTCCATATTTGGATAAGTTTGTTATTGTCTTCCAGGATGACATCTTAGTATACAATAGAACAATGACAAAACACAAACATCACCTATGAGAAGCCCTCCAGATTCTAAGATAGATTGTATGCCAAACTCTCAAAGTGTGAGTTTTGCAAGTATGAAGTAGACTACTTAGGGCATAGAGTAAGTGTAGAGGGTATTCAAGTATTGATAGATAAAATAGAGGTCATTCAAAAATGGCATGCCTTAGAAGATCAGACTCAACTCAAGAGTTTCTTGGGGTTGACGTGATTCTATTGTTCATTTGTCAAGGATTTCTCCACTGTTGCACAACCTTTAATAACACTACTTGGCAAGGGGAAGAAGTGGACGTGGGGAACCGCACAAGAGTTGGCCTTTCAAGAATTGAAAGTCACCTTGTTACATGCACCAATCTTGAAGTGGTATGACCCAAAATCTCCAATCAAGTTGGCTACAGATGCATCAAGCGTAGCAATAGAAGTAGTCCTACAACAAGAGTGGCATGACGGATGGCATCCAATTGCATATTTCTCTCAAAAGTGTTATCGGCAAAGTGCAACTATCACACCACAGAATGAGAAGAGTTGGCTATTGTCCTTGCAACCAAGCATTAGAAGCACTATTTGGGTGAGAAGGCATTTGTAGTAGAGACAGACCACAAACCTCTAGTCTACCTTGAGACATAGAAAGATCTATCTTGTCGCCAGATTTGATAGGCAGAGTGGCAATAACGCTTCAACATAACAATCACCTACGTTGAAGGTAAGAAGCAACTTGCCTATGCATTCACCCGCATGATGATGGCAAACAACTTGGTGGTAGAGGTTAAGATTAACCTTGAATTATGGTAAGAGATTTTGGTTGCTACAAAAATTGATCCATAGATTGTAGAAGTGCAATCATCCAAAGCAATCTCCAACACCCAAAGACTCACCTTTTGTGATGGCAGATTGTGGATCTCAAATGTCCCAAAATTATGCACCACTATTCTAGTAGAATATCATGATTTGGCCATTGCAGGTCATGTCGGAGTAGACAAGACCTTGGATGCAGTCCAACGCCATTACTATTGGCCCAACATGATGAGCAACAACATGATGGACTATATGTGCAATTGCATAATCTATCAACAAAACAAAGCTTCTAATCAAGCTCCTGCAAGGCCCCTTCAACCTCTCCCCACTCCTACACAACGTTGGGAACATGTGAGTATGGATCTTGTGTGTGAATTACCCAAGACCAGCTCAGGATTTGACTCCATTGTGGTCTTTGTGGACCAGCTCAAAAAAATGATTCATGTGCGCCCTACCACCAAGGATGTTACATCTCTACAACTTGCTAAGATGCAGTCTTCTCTCACCATGGCTTGTCTCGAGTACTCATCACCGATAGAGGCACTCAATTCACCAGTTTGTTTTGGTGAACACTCTTTGGTTTCTTCAAAACCAAGTTGGCCATGTCCACAGCTTACCACCCCCAAATAGATGGACAAATAGAGTGGGCTAATCATACCATTGAACATGCTACACGGCTTCACCTTAGAAGAGCAAGAGATGTGGGACACCCTACTCCCATTGGTGGAATTTGCTTACAATAATTCAGTGAATGCATCCACCCATGTCACTCTATTCTTCCTCATGTATGGTGAGCATCCCTTAATATCTTCTAGCTTGATGAAGATCCATCCGGTGGCTACTAAGGTCAATGCAATCAACACATTTGTTTCTAAAATCAACAAGGTGTAGAGCGCGCCAAGCACAGATTTCAGATTGCACAAAATCAATAGAAGCAGTATGTTGATGCACATCATAGGCACATGGAGTTCAATGTTGGGGATCATGTGTGGCTGTCTACAACCAAACTCACACTCATTGGCCCTCGTAAGCTCAACCTTGTTTTATTGGGCATTTTCTATTCTTTGTCAAGTTGATGTTGTGGCCTATCACCTCGAGCTACCACCACACATGAAGATCAATCCAATATTCCATGTTTCACTACTACATAGATTTACTCCCAATCAAGCACTTATCATTCCACACAAGACATTCAACCTTGTCTGACATTCATTGATGGCATAGAGGAATATGAAGTGGAGCGTATTCTCCAAAAATGCATGCATGGTACTCGCCATCCGCGGGTGGACTATCTAGTTCAGTGGAAAGGTTACTCCCTCTATGAAGCAACTTGGGAGCTTGCTGCCAATTTGACACATGCATCGGTGTTGGTGCAAGCATTTGAGCAACAACTGCACAACAAGGACGTTGTGTCTTAAAAGGAGGAAGGTTTGTAATACCAAGAGCTAGCTATATGATCTAGATGTGAAATTCAGTTTGGTAACATCTAGAATGATATTATACATGATGTTAAAAAATAGATCAAATAGAAGTATCACCAAAAGGGTACTTTTACTAATAAGGAAACAACTAAAATAGACTTGAAAACCTTAGAACCAATAGCTAGACATATGATTTAAAGGTGAGAATTGGTTTGGTAACATTTGGAAGGATGTTACACATGATGGACTGAATAGATCAGAAAGAGATATCACCAAAAGGGGACTTCTATGAATAGAGTAGGAACCAAAATATGCTTGAAATCTTTGAGGGCAATTTTGGAGGCCTAAACGGATGAATTAGGCCTCAAAAGTCTGCAGATTGGTCCCCCCTCTATTGGAGAAAGGTTTGCCTACCCTCCTCCCTACTTTGTCTCATTGAGAGCTTTCCAATGGTACCTCACCCAAGTGATTCTAAGATTCCTATAGGAAGATTCCCTAAAAGATTCACTCCAATCAAAGCTTGTTTGACCAACCAGATAGGACCAGGACCAACATGTCACCCATCCAAGTAAGTAATCCAAGGGTGGAGCTTGATGACATGTCACCTATCAATGTGCCTAATCTTAGGGTGGAGCCTCCTTGGAGGAGATCCTCTTTGTCTATTTAATAAAGAGAAGGTGTTCCTTTGGGGCATCGAAGGTTGAGTGCAAAATCATGTGTTTCTCATAGTGTGTTTCTTCTCAAGTCTCATATCCTCGGAGTATTATAGAGCACCTCCTTGTGACTCATCATGAAAACCATCATAATTAATCTCCTCCTCAACAATATTTAGAGGAGATTTTCCCTTGTCAATATGAGGAGTCAAAGCTTTCTCCCCCTTGGTCAATGTTCTAGACTCATTGAACAAAACATCTCTACTGACAATCAATTTACAAGTGAGGGGATCCCACAGCTTGTAACCCTTCACACCACTCTAGTAGCCAAGAAAAATACATTCCTTGGAAGTAAGATCTAGCTTGGATCTACTGTCCTTAGGTATGAGTGGATATGTCTTACATCCAAAGACTACTAAATGATTGTAATCAGTAGGTCATCCATGCCTCATCTCAAATGGTGTCATGTAATGAATTGCACTAGAAGGAGAAAGATTTACAAAGTAAGCTGTAGTGTTGATAGCTTCAGCCCAAAATACATGTGATAAACCTGATTGGCTCAACATACTCCTCATCCTCTACAATAATGTTCAATTGAGCCTCTCAACAACACCATTCTGTTGTGGAGTATAGATAGTAGTGAGATGGCAGGTTATCCCCTCTTGTTGACAATACACCTCAAATTCTCCAGAAGTATATTCCCTGCCATTATCTGATTGCAGAAATCCCACTTTCTTACCAGTCTGAGTCTCAACTTGGGTTTTCCACTTCTTGAAAGTGACAAAGACCTTAGACTTTGATGTAGGAAATGAATCCATACAAACCTTGAATAATCATCGATGAAAGATACATAGTATCACTTTCCAAAATGTGATGGAGTAGGGGATGGGCCCCATACATCACTATGTATATGGTCAAGAATTTCTTTGGAACTATGAGTTCCAATGCCAAAAGCAGTTTGATGTTGCTTCCCTAGTACAAAATACTCACAAAATTCTAAACTACTAGATTGTAGTATAGAAATAATGCCTTTCTTGCAAGGAATAGACATGGCTCTTCTCACTAATGTGACCTAGTCTGAATGCCATATGTAGTCAGTCATATCATGAGATCTAGTAGCATTAGCTTCTCCACAAATAGTCTTGCCTTCCAGCACATAAAGATTCTTGTGCCCATTACCCTTCAAGATGACTTTTCTCTTAGCCATGACTCAAAGTACACCATCAACTACTTCCCATTGATGACCATTTGTGTCTTACGTGCCAAGAAATATCAAGTTCTTCCTCATGTCAGGGATATATCTGACATTAGTCAATGTGCGCACAAGACCATCAAACATTTGAATCTTAACAGATCCAATGCCTAGAATTTGACAAGGGTGATCATTCCCCATCAAAATTGAACCATTTGATATTAAGTAAGAACTAAAGAACTCTCTTCCATAACACATATGGTATGAACAAGCACAATCTAGAATCCATTCATCTCTTTTTTGTTGAAAAGAAGTGCAAAGTGCATATCATTGGCATCATAGAGCATAGTTGTCATCAAGCAAATCATCCTCTTCTTCTTGCTTATAATATTTTGCCACATTTGTTGAAGAAGGCTCAACTACTTTGCCACAATAATCTCTCTTGAGGTGGCCAGCTTTGCCATATTTCCAACAAAGCACGGTCTTACAGTTTAGGGATCTCCCCCTAGACCAAGATCTAGTTTTAGATCTCTGCTCCCTACCATCTGTCCGCATTTGAGTCCTTCTACGATTGACATTTAACATTGTTTCTAAAGGAGTCATGGATTGAGAAGGCAACATCATCTTCTATTGAAGATCATCTGTTAATGGACCACTCACCACCTCATTGTAGGTGATGGTTTTCCTATCACAATGTAATAACACTCGAGACAAGGACTGGTAGGATGTAGAGAGAGAACTCAACAAGTGGAGGGCCTTTCTCTCATCATTTAGGTCCTCTCCAAGATTTTGCAAGTCCACAACAAGATCATTGAAGGCATGAATATGATCTTGTATCTTGGTCCCATTGTCCTGTGAGCCGGCCTGTCTCTCACTCAGGATGAACCTCTGATGGCTATTATGGTAGCGCACCATGGACTAAGAAGGCAAGGAACCCCAACTCCATCATACTCCTCCAAGGCTAACACTCCAAGACTCAAGACATTGCTCATTAGAGAACTCAATGAGAGAGAGATAGTTGCAAATGAAAGGATGATGAGTACCTCCTCACCCCTTGTTTATATACTTGTGAAATAGTTACGTACCAAAGTTACTAATTACCGTAGTAACTCAAGTTACTAGACTAAAAGTCAAGTAAAGTCAAAAAGAAGAAAGGAATATCCATTCACATGGGCATATTCCCCTAAGCATGTGGTCTTATCTTGACCCAACCACTAAGTCAAGGATTCCTTCACATGGGCTATCCTTGGACTAAAGAAGAATCCAAAACAAAAAGGCTTGCGGGCCCAAGAGTTCTCAACTCTTTCCTCAAAGCCAAACACCTAGGAATAATACCAAGTCAACACATTAAAATCCAAAATAGTGGTGCTCATCTTTTCTACTTCCTCTAAAGTAAGGTCCCCTCTATCTTAGCTATGACTAACTTTAGCTAACCATGACTAATATAGAACCATCCTTTATCTCTATATAAATAATATCTCTTAAGTACTTGTAATACCAAGCTAAATATCACAATACCACACACATGCACAAATGGGTGTTAAATTTACCCCCAGACTAAGTTTTCACTATGTGTTTGTCCTCAAAGTGAAGGTCTCTCTACCTTCTATGGTACATCTTCAACTTATCATGGTTAATCCTATCAAAGTGTCTTCCTCCCAACTCCTTGAGATCATAGGTGTAATTGCCCCACACCTTCTCTACTATGAAAGGTCCAAAGTACTTAGGCAAAAACTTCTTTTGCACTCTCTTGAATCGAATGGAATCAAACAACATACCAATCACCTTCTTTGAAAGGCTCCACCTTCTTCTTGCCTTGCCTCTTGTCATAGTTCTCCTTTTGTTTCCTTTGGGCTTGCTCCACTCAAACCATAGCAACTGCTCTTGCCTCTTCCAACTCCATGAGTTGATCCTTCCTTGACTTCTCTGCATCACCTCCTTGTGCTTTCTTCAATCTCCTATGAATGCTTTGGAAGGTAGGAAGATCAAAGTGAATAGGTAAGGTAGACTCAATACCATACACCAATTGAAATGGAGAATATCCGGTGGAAGTCTTCATGGTTGTCCTATACTCCCACAAAACTGCATGAATCCTCTTGTCCCAATGATGTTTAGCCCCCTCCATTTCTGCATCTTTGGCCAACATCATGCACAAGGTCTGATTGGTTCTCTCTGCCAAGCCATTGGAATTTGGCTTATAGGATGTAGTTACTCTATGTGTGATAGAGAAATGTCGTAGCATGGCTGTAGTAATGCTTCATGTAAACTCTCCTCCTCTATCAGAAACCAACTCCAAAGGGCATCCAAACCTAGTGATAATACGTTCATAAAAAAATCTACCCACTTCATCTTCATTCTTGTCACTCAATGGTCTAGCCTCAACCCACTTGGTAAGGTAATCAGTAACTACCACAATGTACCGATTGTTCTTTGGGGTTCTATTGAGAGGACCTACAAAATCAATTCCCCACTTCTCAAAAGGTCCTAGCAATGGAATTGATCTAAGTGGTGGAGTGGATGTAGACTTTCTAGCAAAAGCTTGACAAACATGACAAGTTTTGCAATAATCAAGACAATCCTTGAAAATCCCTCTCCAATGGTAACCAGCATCTAGAATCTTGAAAGCAGTCACCTTTCCTGCAAAGTGTCATCCACATACTAAACCTTCATGAATAGTAGGATAGACTCTTCCTTACCCACTGCTCTTTGAAGTAGACCATCTGCTCCTTGGTGAAAAAGAATATCCTCTACCATTGTGTAAGGTCTAGATCTTGCTGCAAGGGCCTTCCTCTCCCAAGCATGCATCCCTTCTGGATAGTTACCTCTTGTCACAAAATCCACAATCTCCTTGTACTCTATTGGAACCTCTTGAGTGATTGAGATTGTCATGAGTTCTTCATCCGGAAGGAATCATCCACTGGCTCATCTCCATCATGATCATAGGCTCTAGATAACAAATCAGCATTTGCATGTTTCTTTCCTGGCCTATCCTCAATGGTGTAGTCATACTCAAACAAGAGTATCATCCACCTTGCTAGTCTCCCTTCAACATTAGGCTTGTTGAAGATGTACTTCAAAGCCTTGTGATCCATGACAATGGTGGCTTTCCCTCCAATCAAGTAGTGTCTAAACTTCTTGAGACCAAAGATCACTGCAAACCCTTCTCTCTCCGTGACGGAGTAGTTCTTCTCTGCTGAAACCATCTACCTACTAGCATAAGCTATTGGATGATCATGCCCATCTTGGTCTAATTGACTAAGAGTGCATGCTATAGCTACATTAGAAGCATCAGTGTAGAGGATGAAAGGCTTACTCCAATCAGGTTTACCAAGAATTGGAGCTACAACAAGGGATTGCTTGAGCTCCTCAAAAGCTTTGAGAGCCTCCTTGTCTTCCCAAATCACCATGTAATCTACACCCTTCTTCATGTAGATGGTCAATGCATAAGCCTTGTTGGAAAATGAGAAGATGAACCTCCTATAGTACCCAACCATCCCCAAGAATTGGCGTAACTTTGTCAAGCTTGAATGGAATGGAAGGTCTGAGATTTTCCTCACCTTCTTAGGATCAATTGCTATTCCATCCTTGGAGATGATGTGCCCCAAAAGTAGACCTTCTTCACATCCAAAAATGCACTTCTTTGGGTTGAGTGATGCATTTGCCTCATCCAAGCATTGCAAGACTTTGATTAGGTGCTCAAAGTGCTCCTCCTTGCTCCCATAGACACAAAAGTCATCAATGAAGTCTCTCACAAATTTCCCAATGAAAGGTTCAAATACCTTGTTCATGAACCGTTGGAATGTGGCTGGAGCATTGCAAAGCCCAAAAGGCATGACCTTGAAAGCGTAAGTTCCCCAAGGTGTGGTGAATGTGGTGAGTTGTTGATGCTCGGGTGCAATCTTGATTTGGTTATATCCACTATAACCATCTCCAAAACTGTACCTCTCATGACTTGCAACCTCTTCCAAGATCTCATCAATGAATGGCAATGGGTAGTAATCCTTCTTGGTAACAGCATTGAGCTTCTTGTAATCCACACATACCCGAAGCTTGCCATTCTTTTTCTTCACAATGACAATTGGAGACACCCATTCTGAATTATCTACCTCAAAGATAAATCCAGCCTCCTTGAGCTTATCAATCTCCTCCTTCACAACCAAAGATATTGGTGGGCTAATGCGACATTGCTTTTGGCGGATTGGTCTTGCATGTGACTCTACCTCTATCTTGTGCTCCTCCAAGGTGACTTCCTTCAAATCCTTGTAACTAAAAGCAAACACATGGATGAACTTGTGGAAAATATCTTCAAATCTCACCTTCTCCTCCTTGGTAACATTTGGGCCATACTTGAGGGTAGCTAACCTTCTCTCTACCTCCTCAAGTGTCAATGGTGATTTGTTTGGGTCCTTCAAAACCTTTGGCTTAGGTGCAAAATCCATAGCACACAAAGGATACACATCTGAATCAGATTTAGATTCATCCTCCTCCGTGGAAGTCTCCTCTTCCATGCTTGTGTCCACACCTGAAGCTCCTTCTTCAGAATCTGATTCCCAATAATCAAAAGATAGTGTATCTGAATGTGAAGTGTTGGTGGTGTTAGTCACACGAATTGTGACTTTATGGTTTGATGGCCCAATCCTCAAGTACCCTTTGTTCCATCGATCAGTTGTGCGTGCTGCTCTCAACCATGGCCTCCCAAGAAGTAAGTCATAGCTTGAATCCTTCAAGACTTGGAAAGTCATGAGATTTTGAACTCCCATAACTGAAACTACCACTTTATCCATCACCCCTACTGGTCGAACTTGTTGCTTGTTTGCCATGCTCACCACAAATGTTGAAGGTCTTGAGGGTATCATACCCAACTTCTTCATCAACCTTTCTGACATGGCATTCACTGCTGATCCTCCATCAACCAATGCATCCTTGATGTTGTGACCATTCACTCTCACATCAATCTTGGAGGCATATTCACAAGCCTCCCATGGTGCTGGCTTGGCATCCACCATCCCCATTGATACTGGAACTTTTGCCTTCTTCTTCTTCTTGCTCCTTGTAGAACTCAAAACCACCTCTAAGCTCCTTTCTCAAGGTAGGGTTCAAAGCAATCAATTGACCCATTGTGATGTTAGCCTTGTGACTACCAACATCCTCCAACACATTGTAGTTCCATTGTTGCTTTGAAATCAAGAAATCCTCCATCCCCAACTTCTTCCTTTGAGTCTTTGTTGTTGATGGTGTTGAGGTGCAAGTGCTCCTAGTAGACATAGGAGTATCCTTGCTTGAAGTAAATCCTTGAGAAGAGTGAACATCCTCTGCAAAATGAGCTCTCTTCTTCTCTTGTGCCAAAAGCTCCAAATTAAGACCCTTGGAGTTTGAGCACTCTCCCTTCTCATACTTGCTCTCAACCACATCTATGGATGCTATCCCCTTACCTTTGTTGGGATTAGGAGCCACTTGGGTTTCACTACTTCCCTCTTTCCCTCTATTCGCTCTCTCATAACCCCTTCCTCCATGGTAAGTGGAATTTGGGCAATTCCTTTGGATATGGCCTCTTCTTCCACAACCAAAACAATTTCTATCATTGAAATTGTTGGCTGGTTGGCCTCCTCTATATGGATAGTTTCCATAACTCCTAGGCCCTCTCCCTAAATTCTGATCCACCTCTCTCTTCTCCCATAGTTGCACCACATTGATCTTGAGATCCGCAAGTTGTTCTGTGATGGTTTGGAGTGGATCTTTTGGTGGAGGTGCAAGAATTGGAGCAACTACTACTTGTGGTGCAACCCTTGTCACCAAAGTATCAGAAGTTCCACCATACTTGTAGCCTTGAGGAGGATGCACAACCTCCTTCACCACCAAATCACTCTCATCCCCTTCCAAACTCTCCTCCATACGAATTGCAATCTTGATAGCTTCAACCTTGGAAGAAGGTTTCTCATATCTCACCTTGCTTCTAATTTGTGGTCTCAACCCTCCCACAAAATTCTTGGTGAGCATGGCCCCTATGCCAATCATTGTAGTCTCCACATCATCTCCACCCTTCCTCAACACTATGCAAAATCTGGACTCCAACTTTTCCACTCTTTCCACATAGACCCTCACTTTCTCTCCATCTCCTTGCTTGAGAAATGTAACCTCACTCATCAATCTCTCATAACTATCATCAAGAAGAAAGTTCTCAATGAGTGCTGAAGTCAAAGTCTCCCAAGACTCCTCTTCCCCCTCTCTCCTCTCTCTCTTTTGGTATTCTGACTCATACCATGTAAGTGTTGCATCCTCAAAGAAATCTGGTAATAATGAGGCCCACTCATTCTTCCTCCTCTCATTGTTTCCTATGCAAGCTCTCTTGAAGTCTCTCACAAAGGCCTCCATATCTTCTCCATCCTTGCCAAAGAAAACTTGAAGTTTCCCCATCTTAACCCCTCACTATATTTCTTTTCTCTCAATTTTTTTTTTCTTTTTTTTTTCTCTCACTCTATTACTAATAGAGTATATACATGACTAACACCATCTGAGAATAATCCACTCTAGGAAACACAAAAGGTTCAGGCTGCTCCAAGATTTCTATAGCAACATCAAATCCTAGAGTGCATATTAATCTAACTCTTATGGATAGTTTATCCATAAGTTGAAAGGTTATCTCCATCACTAATCTTGAGAACTAGCTGATGAAGGTGGTAGTATTTCTGTAGCTGTACTAAGACTCTCTCCAAGATCCTTCACCAAAGTCTCTAAAAGTTCGTTTACTCCACTACACTCATGTCCTTTTGGAAGTCCTTCCACTCCACAAACCTCACATAACTCCTTGGTCTTAGATCTTCTCCCTCCTAATCTTGGTGAAGAAGGTCCAACATGGAAACCCAAGTCAAGTAAGCCTCTCCTTTCCCTCAATCTCTTCTCTCAAAGGTCAATGGACATAAACTTGCCTTATGTCCCTTCTCTCCACATAGAAAGCACTTAGACTCACTCTTTCCTCCAAGTGGTGTAGGTTTTTGAATCCTCTCAACACTCTCTTCAAATTCTATTGTAAACTCTCTTTTTCTCAAATCCACCCCTTAAATCACCTCAAACCCTTGGGGAACCTTGCATAATCTCAATTTCCACTCTTGATGACCCTCCATGTTCCCAAGATGAATCTAAACACTCAAACATGCTTTTTGTTGATCTCAAACTCCTCATGCATGAGATCTCCACTCTGCAAAATTGACCCTTCCTCACAATGTCACTCAAATCTCCCAACCAGTATGTCACAATCCTCTGAAATTTTTCACACTTGATTAAAACTCTATGATATTACTCCTTGCAAAATTTTAGATCTTTTCATTAAGCCATTTGGCCTAGATACCTTTCTATTCAGCACACAAATTTTTAGATTTGGTTTGAAAACCCCCCCCTCACTTCAAAAACTCATAACGCCCTGCGCAAAAATGATCTTTCTCTAATTTTTGTGGCAAGAGGTAGGATACAATGCATTGAATTTTCTTGGCAATTTTCAGGACAATTCACTGAAAATTGAAGAAATGGCAGACTCTGTATAATTTTCCAGAGAGCATGCAGTTGCGGGAGCACTTTACCCTATCAACTTTCAAAAATTCTAGCCCAGTGCGCATAATAGCTCTCATAATAATTTTAAGTGTGCTAACTGAAAAATAACCCAAGCTATCATGTGTAGAAATTTTAAGTCCAGATCTCAAAGTTGATATTTTGCCCAAAATCACCTTAATCCCAAAAATCTGCAATCCACCTCACACAATCTCTCCAATTCCTCTCATGTGTACAAGATGTATAAAATCACCTCAAAGAAATCATAATGAACTACAAGGTATACAAATGGATCTTGGTTCTCTAACATAAGTTCAGCACTCTCCTCTCCTAATGTTCTCTCCAAGTGAGCTCTCATAGCCTCCTTCTGCCTAATGTAGAATTGAACGCGGAACATTATCTTGCCTTCTAGAGAGGTCCCGGCAACGGAACCAAAAATGTGAGACGACCTGTCTCTCACTCAGGATGAACCTCTGATGGCTATTATGGTAGCGCACCATGGACTAAGAAGGCAAGGAACCCCAACTCCATCATACTCCTCCAAGGCTAACACTCCAAGACTCAAGACATTGCTCATTAGAGAACTCAATGAGAGAGAGATAGTTACAAATGAAAGGATGATGAGTACCTCCTCACCCCTTGTTTATATACTTGTGAAATAGTTACGTACCAAAGTTACTAATTACCGTAGTAACTCAAGTTACTAGACTAAAAGTCAAGTAAAGTCAAAAAGAAGAAAGGAATATCCATTCACATGGGCATATTCCCCTAAGCATGTGGTCTTATCTTGACCCAACCACTAAGTCAAGGATTCCTTCACATGGGCTATCCTTGGACTAAAGAAGAATCCAAAACAAAAAGGCTTGCGGGCCCAAGAGTTCTCAACTCTTTCCTCAAAGCCAAACACCTAGGAATAATACCAAGTCAACACATTAAAATCCAAAATAGTGGTGCTCATCTTTTCTACTTCCTCTAAAGTAAGGTCCCCTCTATCTTAGCTATGACTAACTTTAGCTAACCATGACTAATATAGAACCATCCTTTATCTCTATATAAATAATATCTCTTAAGTACTTGTAATACCAAGCTAAATATCACAATACTACACACATGCACAAATGGGTGTTACAATCCTTCATCTTGAAGCTCATCAACTTCAAGGATGTGTAGAGACAATTTGATAGCTCTTTCTGATGGTACTTCTGTTGTAGCTCATCAAAAAGAGTAATGCAATCCTTGTACTCACCCCACTACTTGAGCACACCCTTCACCTAATGCTCCCATAGGAGATAATCGGAGCATCCATCATATTTGGCAATGTCAAATTTGGCTCCTCTAGACTTCATGATTGCCATCTCCAAACTTGTACCTCAAAGCTTGTTTGAAATCTCCAAAATTGCACCTCAAAGCTTGTTCTCAACTGTGATGCAATTCAGTACCTTACAAGGTCTTTCCTAAATTTATAAAAATAGCCATGAAAGAGACTTTCTCAAGAAGGGACTCCCTTCTATGAGTAGTTTTTGAAAGAATCAATAGCAACAGCAACTGCAACTGCCAGAGTCCGTGTGGCAAGGCCACAAGAATAGTATATCAACAAGCTATTACCTTCCAAGATGATGGCTATAGGTTCCCAATGGGGTCATTCAAATAATATTACAACAACAGGATCACTGCCAAAATTTGCAATTATAGTAAATTATGGTTTCTTGGTCTTGGAGATACTATTGTTTATGCATGGGTTCTACAAAACAAGGATAGCTTACTACTTGTAGCAAGGTTACAAAGGATTTTCCTTTTTCCTGAATTCCAGCTTATTGACACTAATTCAAGAAGCCACCAAAAAAGATGTCCATGGCAAGGATGTGCACAGTTGGATTGGGGGCTTCTAGTATTCACTTGTAAGCACTGACGGTTGTCACCTCATAAGAACTGCAGGATGACAATTTGCGCCGAATGTGTAGTTCAAGAACTAGATATAACCCTATTCAATCCAAGTTGAATAAATGGTGGATAATCTGCAAAGGAGAAAACTTTCCACAAGGCTAGGTTGACGGGCTTAATCACGAGATATTCTAGGATGATTTTAGAACTTTACAGTCATCTACCGGACACAAATTTCACGTTTAGGTGCACCAAAGTTCCATGGACTTTTTGAATAACAGAGTATGCCAAGCATAAATGCAGAGCGGAAAGCTTTGACTCTTGCAAACCAGTTGTATTCTCTCTTGAGAATTTCCCTTCCTATCCCAACTCGTTTGATTCTCATGCTCTGCCCAAAAATCTCATCTGTTCAGCAAATGCCCTTGATATATCTTCTTCTCTTCTCCTCTTCCCTACCTGTCCAATCTTCCCTTTGATTCTCACTGTTCTGGCCAAATTTTCTTTTCCCAGAGTTCTCCTGTCCAGACCCTAATCTCCTTCAAGACTCCCTTCCTGTCCAGACCCCAAAACTCTTGCAACATTTCTTTCTTCCTTGATATCCCTTCCTGTAAGCCTTCCCTTGATATCTCACTCTTTTGGCCAAACCTTCAAAGCCTTCGTTATTTTGTGCTGTCCATATCCCAAAGCTTCTCCTTCAAGACCTTTCTCCTCTTAAAACTCTTAGCTCCTTCGAGACTTCCTTCCTTCTGATCCAGTCCAAAACCCTTCCGCAAAAATTCTTCCTTCTTTGCTGATCTCTTTCTGACCTTTGATATTTTCTCTCCTTCCTTCCTGTCACAAAACCTCACTCTCTCATTGGTTTCTAGTTGATTTCTTCCTTCCTGCATAGACACATTTCTCTCTCTTCCTGCCAACCCTTCCTCACAAATCTATCCTATCCTTCCTCTTTCACAGGAATTATCTCTCTATCCAAAATCCTCCTGCGATGCTTCTTCCTTTTCCCTCCTCTGCCAAAAACCCTCTTTGAGAATTTTTCTGTCCAGCAAAACCCTTGCTAGTTTCTCTCTTCTCTATTTGGCTCCTTCGTGATTTTGTAATAGTAACAACTCAAGTCACTCATAGTACTTTTCTTTCCTACCAGTGAAGAAAGGTGTAACCACTAAGCGTCACCTGGTTTTTTGAAAACACATCCAAAACCTCCATTGCTGCTTCTCTTTCCTTCCTGCCTTGGCCTATTATTGAATCCAACACTCCAATCCTCCCGACTCCTCTCTACTTCTTCCTCAGTCAAAATCCCTTCAAAAACTCCTTCAAAAAAGCCTTCCTCATGAATCTCTTGTCCTATCCCCTCTTCCTTGAGAATTCTTCTTCCGAACACCTCCATGATCTCTTTCTCCTTTCCTTATTTTGACAAAAAATTATGTTGTACTAATCGTTAGCCACCCTAACTTCCAACGCTTTCCCAATTCTCAAACCTGCAAGGTTTTCATTTCTTGCTTTCCCATGGCATAACATAATCTGCTCTTCCTAATAGTACTACGCAAGGATTCAAAACATTTATTCATTGTGCTCTGCAACCTCCTGAACAAAATTTAGCCTTCGAGTAACTATAGCACATTGTCAACCAAAATTTCTCTAATACCAATTGATAATCTAGTTTGATAATACATAGGTAAAGCAGTCACCTTGATCTCACAAGAAGATATGTGGTTTCCTCATTGAGTCTACATTCATGGGAACATACCAGATTTCCTTTTTGATTATCCAAGTAATGTGTCAAACAGAGCACCAACTGGCCCACACATATAGAAGTCCAACCCTAGACTTATTGTTACAATCAAGCTAACATGGGTTACTACAGACTTGAGTTAACTCCTAACACTTAAGAATACAAAAGATTGCTATCCAATTAGGAGCAAGTTTACAAACTTGGGTGTCAAGAGGGAGAGGAAAGTTACAAAAGGAAAGCATAACCTTATCACCTATCTGAAAGGTGAGATCACACCAATGCTGATAAGCATATTTTTTGTCAATTCTTAGCAACAAGGAGATGAGACTTGGCTTGGTGCAAGGACATAGATAATATGGCCAAGAAGGTGGAAGTATGAGCTACATGATATGGCAATGGAGCAAGAAGAGAATCTTGCCCATAATTAAGGAAGAAAGGAGAGAAGTCATTACTTTACTATTTGGAATTATTGGAAGCAAACTCAACAACCGCAAGATAAGTATCCCAATTGGTATGATGAATATGACAAAGGAACATACCATATCTTCCAAAGTGTGATTTGCCCATTCCATCTACCCATCAACTTGGGGATGATAATTAGTGAACAAGGCAAGCTTGGTACCAAGTAGCTTGCCAAAATGTATTGGTGAATCAAAGATGAGAACCCTTGGCATCTAAGATGTTTTAAGACCATATCAAACTTGATTTGTGCCAAGATTGGACCATTTACTATATCCATAATAGGTGCAAAGTGAATTTATTTGCTGATTTTTCAACAAAAATGACAATTATTATATAGCTTTAATTTGTCTGTGAAAAGGATGTGATAATATCTAAGCTCACATTTTAGTGAGCTTAGATCTCATCTTATTGGTTAGATGGAATTGGGAGTGGTTTGAGTAGTGATTTCTGCTATTAGGGAAGATTTAGGAAGAATCTTCAAATCAGGTCATTGTGATAGGGCATCAAGGATGACATGGAACCTTTTGGGTTTATACTCATGTTTGATATCAAATAATTATAGTTCTTTCTCACATTAATGATGTCTACTCTTCATGTGCTCCAAATTAAGATCTATAACAAGTGTTTATGATCAATTTTCATTATCACTCATTTTCCCAAGAGGTAATATTGCCATACCTTTGTTGCATATACCACCATTACAAGTTTTTCTCAATCTTATGCATAATAATCATTTTTGTTGCATTTAGTCATTGAGATACAAAGGTGATTGGATACAATCCATCTAGATATTCTTGTTGCAACACGACTACAATTGCAAAGTCATAAGCATCAAAATCAACTACAAAAGATGGTTGAGGATCCTATAGTTGGAGGATGGATTGTGAGGACACCATATCCTTTAATTTCTTAAATGTTTCTTGCTACTTGGTGCTCCACTCAAAGTTTGCTATTTCCCCAATAGGTATGCATTGATGAAGCCACATGAGAAAAACAATGGATGATTTGTTGGTAAAAACTCACCAATCTATTAAATACTCAAACTTCCATGATATCCTTAGGATAAGGCCAATCTAGACTGGCCACAATTTTTTTTCTTCCATTTTGATCCTCATTGTGGAGACCTTATGACCAAGCCATTTTAAAATAGGTTTTCCCATATAATTCCTATCTTAGCTTAATTTAGGGTAAAAATGCATTTTAATATAGGGAAAATAGGCCCATTGTGAAAAGCCAATATTGACAAGCTAAACAATAAGACTACAATGCTTTATTGACTATAGACATTGCAGCTTGATTGAAGAATTACTTCTAACAATAAATTAGTCAGATTATGGTGGTATTCATTCTTTCCCATCCGATGAAAAAAAGATCTGATTCAACAATCATAATATTGAGAAAAATGGTTTCAATACCTTCACAAAAATCAAAAAGTGTTTCAAACAACCATTGGCAAATGCTCAACCTTTGGCAAAGTTAGTCATGTCCAGTTTACATGCATTGATAGTAGACTTGAATACATGTTCTTTGTATATGGACAAAAGCTCTTAGTTGTCCCACTTGATTTGCTCAATATCAATCTCTCCCAACTAGCATGTTTAAGATGAGCCTTGAATCTACATGCAGCCTTGAATTTACATGCAAACACTAATATCAATGGACTGTAATTGGACCAACATGATAGGAATCATTGGCAAATTTTCACATTTCATGCAGGTTCATTAAAATCATTCTTGCTAGCAATAATTTTGTTGAAATCATCAATGAGTCTAGAAAACAAACCATCAATGGAACCCTTGAAATGAGTGACCTTATCCACTTCAATTTCATGATGCATTGTGTTGATAAACATGCAAGCATCTTCATGTTGTATTGAAAATACACTTTGAACCACTAGTAGCATCTCTTTAATGGCACTCAATTTGTCATCATTATGTGGTCTACTAACATGGCACAACTCTAAAAGTATCATAATAATGCCCTCAATATGAGCTTACTACTAATCCAACAAGGTTTTATGACCTTGGAGGCACATGACCTCTTTGAAAAGATCAGCTGCAACTTTGTCCAAGTAGATCACAAGCACTCACCAACCCAAGCTTAGCCTGCATGTAGGATTCTTTTCATCCAAGTATTCTATGATTTCAAAAAAAATGTTGTTCAAGAAATATTGTCAATTTCTTCATAGAACACCAATAAGTATCCATGAACTTGGAGCAAGCACATTTCATCTAATGTTGTGGGGATCGTAAGCTCTCGAGAATGCACCAAGCACCTGGCTGCTTGCACTTAGGCTATCTTCTTTGTCAGTGACTCAAAAGCTTTCTTGACGCTTGCTCTGTTCTTTGACCTAATGACAATAGCTCTTTTGCTGGGCAATTTGTCTATGTTTCTTCTTGGATGTGGACCCTTATCAATGGCTATCTGGGCTGGCTTCTCATATTATTGTTGTCCTTCATGTGCTATTAGCTATCATTCTTGGTTTATTATTCTTGGTTGTAGTATTGTGTGGCTTGGTAGATTTGTAGCGCTGGGTTGGTCTGGTGGGGTTGATAGAACGGCCTCAATTTACATCTAGCTGCTTGCACCTAGGCTGAATTGGTTTCTACCTTTGATCCTTTCTTGTCTATGTTTCCCTATCACACCCTTTTGAGACTTCTTTGGATTTCTGCCAAACCCCTTCAAGGTTTCTCTATCTTGCAACCCTTCAAAAATTCATAGTCTTGGCCAACCCTTCTTTGATGCTTCACTATTCTAAAGAAAACTCCTTCACAGTTCTGTCTTCCCCTATCTTGTCAACACCCCAAACCTCTCAATACTTCACTTCTTGCCAGACCCTCTATCCTACCAGAAATTCCTTTGAGAATTCTCTATATCTGCCAAGACTCTTTCCTCGCAATATTTCTCATTGTTCCCACCTTTCAATCCTGTTGGTGTGTGGAGGTATTGTTATCTAAGATGAAGTTGCTGATCACACTTCTTGGGCTTGAATGACTATCATCTAAACTTGGTGATCATAGTGGCCGTCATCAGCAATGAGCAATTCATGACCTTTCTGGAAGGTCAAGATGCCTTTACTAGCAACTTGGATTGTGAACACAACATTATGAACCGTTTCTGGCCTTTAGGTGCTAATCGTAAGCGCCAGGCTTTGGATAATGCAAGCTGCCCATGTTTGGATCCTAAATAAGTCCTATCAAAGCCAATGTCCGATGATAGACCTTTTGCTTGGGAGGAGAATAATCTGAATCTTGTGCAGACTTTAAACCAAATTTATCCTAGAATATCATAGAAGATGAGAGGCTCTACCACTGAGATGATCACTTTGATAGTGTTTAATATGAGCTCTAATGCCACCAAAAATGGAAAACTGGACTGGACTCTACTGCATATAAGATACCATAATGCCTGTATTTGCAAGAAAAGTCCACCTCGTCTTTCTCAATGTTCCAATTTTGCTATAGAATAGTAGGAGCAAGAAGTTAGCCTAGATTTCAACTTTGAATATAAGTAGGCAATATGGTTGGATAATCACCATGAATTAATCCCAATTGTCCATGAATCTTCATGTTGTATTTTGCAGCTCACCTTTTGACTATTCTCCAACATGTATCTCCTATGTATGATATGAACACTCAACAGCTAGAAACCATACACAAAAACTTCCAGTCCATGAAATCTTAAGTCTGCAACGTAAGGACAATGGCCAATGCCTGCTGCAGCTGCTTATGTGCAACTTCAAAGCTCCAGGTGCTCTCTCTGATTAATCTCCAACTGTGAAAACAGAAACAACTTTCAATCTTTCCAAATGCGCATGCTCTCTTGACTATCTCCTCACTATCTGGGTTTCGTCCTTCCAAGGCTTCCTCTCGTTCTCACTCACTCTTGGACTGCCAAGAGGTTGCTCACGGTCAATAATGACAATGTATGCTAAGTCCAGCAAGCTCTATTGGGTACAAACCCGCTTTGTCTTCTTATTTCCCTCCAACCCCCCCCCCCCCCCCTCCCCCATCCTCTCTGGGACTGGGAATCTCTGACCTTGAGTTACTCTTGCCACTTAACTCCTTTGATCCTTCTCCATCCTCCAAAATCCCAAACCCTTTGATAATTTCTTGTCACACAAAACCCCTCCTCTAATTGATATTCTCATGTCACTAAAAAACCCTCCTTTGATAGCTATCACTCCTAAGACCTTTGATTTTTTACTCAAAATCCTCTTTGATCCTTGTCTATCATTCAAACTTCCTTCTCGATCCTCTGCCCTTCCAACTCAAACTCTCTCCTCAACATCTTCATATCCTTCCATCTTTTAGAATTCTTTGTTCCTGTCCAAACCTTCCCCTTTGGGAGTATAGTCTTTTCACATTTTGGAGAAAGTTGACGAGCATTTGACTTCACCTTTCTTACATTATCATCAAAGCCATGAATAAGATGCTCTACCAATGCAGACTGTTGGGCCAAGTCCACTACCTTCAGCTTTGGAAATCCTCTTTGAAATTTATCTGGAGGGCTGCCAACTCGACCACCTGAAGAAGAGTAATCACCGAGGGCAAGAGAATCTACCTCATAAGAAGGTAACAAACTACTAATGTTGAAATCATGAATGAAATTTCCTGAAGAGGCGCTTCTTTTCCTCTCTTCTCTCTTCCTCTGTCCTACAAACTCCAATTTCCTCCTTCCTGGCTGAACTATATCTCTCTCTCAATAATTTTTCCCTACCACTCAATTTCCCTTCCCTACTTCAAAAACCTCTTTCTTCCTTCAAATCCTCTCTTCCGTTCCAAAATCCTCTTCTTTGATGCCCTTTCTTTTTTCTTCTTATCACAAAATCCTTCCTTCCTGATTTCTTCCTCCTGTCCAGACTGTAGTCCTCCCTTCCAGAGTTCCTCCTTATGTCTCAACTTCAGTCCTCCCTTTGAGAGTTCCTCCTCTTGTCCAGACTTCAGTCCTCCATTTGAGAGTTCCTCCTCCTATCCACAAAACCCTCTGCCTTTTTTATCCTTTGCTCTTGTTTTTCTCAGTTCCTCCTTCAAGACCTCACTGTCCTTCCAACTCCCCAAAATCCTTTGATACCTCTCTCCTTCACTCTCCTCTGTCCTGCACAGTCTCTTCTTTCCTTCAAAAAATCTCCTCCCATCCCCCCCTCATATATGTCCTGCCCAAGTTCCCCTCCAGCAGTCCAGCCCCTAAACCCCTTCACATTCTTTCCTGCCCAAGTTTCCCACCTGCCGTCCAGCCCCTAAACCCCTTCTTGAATTTTCTTGCCCCTTGGCCAAACCACTTCCTTCGGAAAAAACCTTGTCAGCCTCCTTTTGTCTTGTTCAAGCTTCCTCTCCAAGCAACAAAACTACTTTCTCTCTTCTCTTCTCTTTCAAGGCACTCTCTCGAAGCTAAACTCCTTTCTCTCTTCTCCTTCATGGCAATCTCTCAAAGCTAAACTCCTTTCTCTCTTCCTTTCCTTCAAGGCACTCTTTCAAAGCGAAAAAAGACTCCTTTCTGCTATCACTAAATAAAATACTCCTAAGATCCTAGTAACATAAACAAAAGTTCCAAGCTTATGTAACACACAAATAAGCCCCGAGCTTATGCAAGATAAAAGAAAATCCCAAGCTTATGTAACATAAGAGAAAATCCTGAGCTTATGTAACATAAGAGAAAACCCTTGAGCTTACAAGACCACAAACCAACTTCCGATTTCACCATAACAAAAAAAAACCGAGTTCATTGTAACATGAAAAAAAAGACTCACACCAACCGACACCAACGGTACACATGGATTATTTTCCCTATGACACCATGTTCTAAGATTGAATTAACATTGGAGATATGAGACTTATGACATAAGAATTTTGACAAAACTCTCATTGTATAGCTTCAAATACTTAGCTTGAGTATTTGAATACTCAAGCTAAGGGCACACTAGACTTGAATAATCAGATAAGACAAAGCTCAAAAAAATAATGTAGCAAAGTTAAACAACCGCCCTATCATTGTGCACTTGCTGGTTGTGTTGATTGACCATATGCAAGATTTCTAGTCCATAATGGCTTCACAATTGCATTATAGATAACTTTGGCAATCTTATGATCAAAGCGTGGCATTATCAACAAATGAAAGTAACACATTTTGTTGTTGTAGCAAAATTACAAGTGAAGATCTACAAAGGATGAGACTTGCTTAGAACCAACATTGAGAGCCAAAGAAATGCCTAGTAGTTAGATAACAATTCAAAGAGCATTTGCATGTTACAAAATAATAGTTAGACATTGCACTTCATTGCATCCATTGAAGCAACTCATATAAGAAACATATTTTGTAAAATTGGCCAAATGAGATGCCATTTTAAATAATATGCCAAAAGAAAATAACCCAAGAATGAGAATAAATTGCCAAGAAGACTTAATCTGAACTTTGTATGCCTTGATATTGCTATCTTCTCATTTGCTACCATATCATTTGTAGAGGGAGCAACATCTTTGAATAGTCAAATATGTTGAGCATCTTATCACAAGTAGAGTAGATGAGGGATCATTAGGACCAAATAGCATGTTATCAATTATGATGTCAACAATGTCTTTGTTAATGGTGTCACGCCATTTGTAGTTCCGCATCTAGCTGCTCGGACACTGGAGTTCTAGTGATAGTAGTTAGAGTTATTCTAGAAGTTTCTCAATGATTACTTTCCAACAGTCTGATTTGGTGTTCGGGGTACTGACTTCACGGTAGGGCCCACTATTACTTTGCACCGTTCGCACCGTCGAGTGTGCCGTCAGCGGGACCGTTAGGGTTTCAGTGCTAGCTCGAGTCCAGGGGGTATAGTTTTGAAGTGAGCTCCAGAGAGCTCACTTCTTTGATGTTGAGCCTTCGAGTTCCTGGCTATGGTGGACAGAGGCCGGCGAGCATCACCTAGATTCTCTATGCTTGAGTGGATGTGGCTTGACTGTAATCAGTGCCCAGTTATTGGCAGTTTATAGAATGACAGATCAAGTACTGATCTGAGTTGAGTTGAGTTGAAAGTGTTAAGCAATCTGATTACATCAGAGAAGTGAAGTCAGGGGGAAATCGGGTGCAAGAACGTTGAGTGTTGGTGGTATCTCCAAGCTCGGTGGATCGTGGTAGCTCGATTCAAGTTCTATGTTTCCCTAGTGTGCAAAGCTTGTTCAAGTGATGCAGATTTGGCAATTAGGCGGACGGTGTGCGGAAGCATTGGCCAAATTTTGAGCAAAGAAGGAGCAATTTTTGAGCAGTGTTGTGATTTTGAGCTCAGGAGGTGAAGGTAGGACCAATTTGCTGCGAGTTGGGTTCAAAAAGTCAAATTGAAGGTGGAGTTGGGAAGCTCTTCTCATGAAATTGTGATTTGGAAAAACCCGTTTTGTCAATTTGGCTCGAGTGGAGAGTTAGCAGGGGATTTGGCAGACAACTATCTTTAGGGTTTATGTCAAATTTTACATCAGATTTTGGGCCAGATTTGGAGGAGTTTTTGCTATTTGGCCAAATTTGGAGGAGTTTCGCTAGTTTGAAGGACTTTCGCAGATTTGGAGAAGTTTCACCAATTTTGGAGGAGGTTTCGAAGTGGCAACAAGAAAGGACTCATTTGGCTGAATTCAGATTTTACGTCAGATTTTGGGCCAAATTTGGAGGAGTTTTTGCTGTTTGGCCACATTTGGAGGACTTTTGCTAGTTTGGAGGACTTTCGCAGATTTGGAGAAGTTTCACCAATTTTGGAGGAGGTTTCGAAGTGGCAACAAGAAAGGCCTCATTTGGCTGAATTTCTGCATTTTGAGGCTTTGAGGCATAGGGCTGTGGGCTATGAGAGGCTACGAAGGCCTAGAAGGGCTAGTTTAGAGTAGATCTTGGTCATTGGTTGGCAAATCTGCCTTTCTTGCTAGATTGTGCGCAACAGGGTTTGACCCCTAGATCTCTTGTTTCTAGAATGGTGCCCTAGCCAACTAGTCCACCCTCACTTGTTGTCCTAGTGACTGCGCCATTGTTATCTATACACATGTAGCTTTGGCTAGGAGAGGCAGTTTGATCCCATTCTTGGTGATCTTGGTAGCTTAGGACTTAGATACGAACTGCTCTTATGTCAAATGCCAAATGGTGGCAGAGTCAGTCCCGTGTTGTGTTATGAGATGGAGGGTTTTTGTTTAGATTTCTTGTGATTGGATCCCCTCCATTCTCTGCTTCTTGTTTGTGCACCACGTTTGTGTGAGGTGCCCTGACTTTTGAGCGTTGGTGCTCTGGTGTGCTCTCGGTGGTGAGGCTGAAGTGATGACTAGTCAGACTACCTTTGTTTCTCTCCGGTGAGGCAGGAAGTGATGACTTGGAGACCGTGAGAGTGCGTGTTATGATGGACCGTTACAGGTTGCCTTTCCCCTAGTGTAGTTATCTCGGTTAGAGTTACATTAGTGGGTGGTGTCTAGTTGGTGTTGGCACGTGTGGTGTTAGCACTTGGTGGGGCACTTGTGGTTGCGACTTGCGGTTGCAGTTGGTGGTTCGGGTTTGCTGTTGTAGTTACGTGGTCACGACGGAGTTCTTTGGAGATTCTAGAGGAGTTAGCCCTGCAATGCGCAGTGGGTTTACTTGGAGTGGTGCTCAGTATCAGCCTGTATCTCAGGTCCCAGTGAGGGAGGAGATTGACTCTGAGTTGGAGTTCGACACAAGAGCTGATTCAGTTGAGAGTGCACTTGGTGTGTCTGCACCGTTGTTGTGGGACATGGACGAGATTTATGGGGCCTCCAAAGGCCCTAGGCATTACTCTGGTGTAACAATATGGAGTTTAGTGACGAAGTTAGTCGGGCTTACGAAGTAGAGAATAAGACAAAATAGCCTAGATATATTCTAGAAGCATCTAAGAAGCTTCTTAGGAAGCTTCCCAACTAGTTAACTTGCGCCCTAAGCAAGTAGCTTCTAGAAGGAAGCTTCTAGAAGCTTCTAACTAGCTTAGCTTGCACACCAAGTAGGCGGCTTCTAGAAGGAAGCTTCTTGAGAAGCTTCCTAGTTAACTTGGCTTGCACTCCAAGAAAGCGGTTCAAGGAAACTTCTTGAGAAGCTTCAAGGGTCTTGTATGCTACCTATAAATACCAAGGCCAAAGCTCATGCTAGGCATTCGGAGTTTTCCCTCATTCAAGTGTCCCAATGTGAGCTTCCATTCTCCTATTTCTCTCCTTGGTTTCGGTCTTTTACATTGGTATCAGAGCAGGAATGGGATGGATGGAATTTATGGACCACCAAATCCACTTCCGCCAAACCATTGGGACTTTCATGTCCAGATATTACCAAAGCATTGTTTCACATAATTCATCACCTCACGCTTTGGGCAAGATTTTCTACATATGATCACCGTGTCAGAGGAACCCTTGATACTTCCAGTTGTAACTTATGGAGAACGGTGGACGTGTTGTATCTACGTGTTAATCAACTAGATAAATTGCAGGTAGTGGAATAGAGTAGTAGCGATGGCGGCAATACCGGATGTTATCCTTGCAATGCAACAACAAATTGAGCATCTTACTCGATTGTTGGATGAACGAGACTAGCAACGACAAGAACAAATAGACAGAGCGCCAGTTTGAGATGGAGAAGATCGCATTCGATTTCCGAAACCCAAGGTGTTTGAAGGCAAGAATCTGCCAGGCACAGTGGAGAATTTTGTGTTTGACTGTGAACGTTACTTTGAAGCCACCAATCTTCAAGACGAGCGGAAACAAATTCTCTTGGCTTCTAGCCAATTGGATGGAGTGGCAAAACTTTGGTGGTGATTCCGAGTAAAAAGAGCTGAACGACAAATTGTTACACCAATTTTTACATGGGCAGAATTCAAGGATGCAATACTTGGTCAATTTTAGACTATAAATGCCACCCGAGTTGCACGAAATAAATTGGCAGAGTTGAGGCAGATTGGCTCAGTGAGAAGCTACATCACACAATTTCAGAATATCATCATGCAAATTCCATATATCCAAGAAGGTGAAGTTCTGGATCGATTTGTGCAAGGATTGAAGTCACGAACCAGATTGGAGGTGACCATGCGAGAGCCACAGAATGTAGAACAAGCCATGCAATTGGCTGAGCGTTTTGGTTCCTTAGTTGTGACAACTTGGTCTCGACCTCGACCTACACAAAACCCACCAGTACCACGAGTGGAAGAACCGGTACCAATGGAGATTGATGCTATCCAACGAAGACCACTTGGCATAGTAGATAGAGAAAGATTATGACAAAATGGAGGTTGTTTTTATTGTCACCAATTGGGGCATCGCATTGCTGAATGTCCACTCAAGAATGGACGACCTTGACAAGTTGCCCAAGTGGAGGTTGTGGAGCGGAATGATCAGGGAAACGAGGAATCCCAATAGGAGATTTCGAGCTGCCTACTGGGAGCTTGATTAGTTCCAATAGGATTGAAGGCTCGACCTATGCAAGTTTGCTTCACTTGCAAGGTATGATATCTAATCGGGGTTGTAGAATTTTGGTTGATTCTGGAAGTTCAGAGAATTGCATGTCTATGCAAGTAGCAAAGGAATTGGGTATTCCTATCAAGCCAGTGATTGGAAGTAGTTTGATGATGGCGGATGGTAGAAAGGGTTCTGCATTCCGCACCTTGCATCCTGTTACCTTCAAGATTGGGAAGGAGTATTTGGAGTGTATGAGGTTTGTAGTGGCACCTCTACACTATGATATCATTCTGGGTCTACCTTGGCTTGAATGTCATAAGGTTCAATTTGATTGGACCCGACACCAAATTCAAGTACAACACCAAGGTAGGAATTTCCGATTAGGTTGTCTGGCACCTCTGAGTAAGACACCTAAGAATAGTCAGTCCCAAGATGGGAAGTTTTTCAAGAAGGTAGCCATAGAGCAAATCTGGAAGGGAGATGAGTCCCAAGATGGGAAGTTTGCCAGGAAGGCAACCATGGAGCAAGCTCGGAAGAGAGATGAGTCCCTAGAAGGGAAGTTTGTTAATGAAGCAGCCATAGAGCAAGCTTTGGAGGAAGATAAGTATGTATTTGCAGTGTGGATCAAGCCGATTGCACAAGAACAATCTGAGGAGGGCCAAGTACCGCATCAAGCGACGGTTGATCGGATAGTTCAAGAGTTTGCAGATGTGTTTTTGGATGATCTGCCAAAGGGATTACCCTCTGATCGAGGTATGCCCTTCAAGATCGAGTTATTGCCAGGGAGTACTCCAATGAGTAGACCAATCTATCGGCTCTCACCAAAGGAGTTGGAGGAGTTGCGAACAACACTTACAGAGTTGTTGGAGAAGGATTTCATACAACATAGTACCTCTCCTTGGGGAGCACCGGTACTACTTGTTCCAAAGAAGGATGGAGGACTTTGTTTCTGTATTGATTACCGTGGGCTCAATAAGCAAACCGTGAAGAATGCATATCCCTTGCCTCAGATCGATGACTTGCTTGATCAATTAAGTGGAGCACGATACTTTTCTAAGCTAGATCTTTGTAGCGGCTATTGGCAAATTCCTATTGAAGGAGAGGACGTGAAAAAGACTGCCTTTCGTACAAGGTATGGACATTTTGAGTGGAGAGTTCTACCTTTCGGACTCACTAATGCTCCAGCAGTCTTCATGGATCAGATGCATCGGGTGTTGGAGGGGCTATTGGATCAGTATGTGGAAGTGTTCTTAGATGATATCTTAATCTATAGTAGGACAGAGGCAGAACACATGAATCATGTGCGAGAAGTCCTAAGACAACTACAACAGTGGAAATTTACTGCAAGAAGTCAAAGTGTGCTTTTTGGCAAAAGGAGGTTACCTTCTTGGGTCATAAGATCTCATCAGAGGGGATCAAGATGGAAGAAGAGAAGATCAAGGCCATTACTGATTGGCCTACCCCAAAGGATGCTACCAAAGTTCGAGCGTTCAATGGATTGGCCAGTTTTTACCGACGGTTCATCCACTATTATGCTCACGTGGCTGCACCATTGACTGACCTCTTGGGAAAGAACTTGAGCTTCCAATGGACCACCAAGCATGAAGAAGCATTCCAGAAGTTAAAGCATATGGTGTCTTCAAGACCCATTCTTCAACCATATGATCCTCAACTACCTTGTGTGGTTGATTTTGATGCTTCTAACTTTGCAATTGGAGCTGTGTTGCAACAAGAATTTCCAGATGGACTACATCCTATTGACTTTGTGTCTCGCCGACTAAATACAGCTGAAAGAAATTACTCTGCTCAAGATCGGGAACAACTTGCAATGGTATATGCCACCAAGGTATGGAGGCATTATCTCTTGGGGAAACAAGTGATCATGCGAACTGATCACAAGCCATTGTTGCAGACCTTACACCTAGAGCACATGAAGAGTCGACATCATCGATGGGAAGAGCAACTCCAATTGTTCGACATCAAACTTGAGTACAAACCAGGTCGGTTCCATGTCATCCCTGATGCTCTATCACGACGACCTGATTTGAAGTCTCTTCCTCTCATCGCGGCAACAATTACGACGGTGTCAATTGATCCCAAGATTCATAACGAGTTTCGGTTAGCCCTACAGCAAGATTCCTTCTTCCAAATGGTACACGGTTGTCTAACAGCACGCGACAAGGAGTACAACACCTTCTCCTTCAAGGAAGGCCTTTTATTCCATGCAGACCAGATCTATGTTCCAACCAAAGGTGATCTTCGACTTGTGTGCCTTCAAGAAGCCCATGATTTACCAATAGCTGGTCACATGGGAGTGGACAAGACCTTGGGCACCCTCCAACGCCAATGGTGGTGGCCCAACATGACACGAGATGTTCAAGACTTTGTCCGATCATGTGAGAGTTGCCAACGGAACAAGGCCAGCAACCAGAAGCCGAGTGGACTCCTTCAACCACTCGCCATTCCATCCGCTCATTGGGAGCATGTGAGCTTGGATCTCATCACATCCTTGCCAAAGACAAAACAAGGACACACCGCAATTGTGGTGTTTGTGGATAAGCTTAGTAAGCAAATCCACTTGGCACCAACCTGTGATACCGTGGATGCTCCAACCTTAGCGCAAATCTACTTCGACAATGTCTTCAAGCATCATGGGATGCCACGTGTACTCATCTCCAACCGTGATCCTCGATTTACCGGGAAGTTTTGGCAAGCACTCTTCCAGATACTCGGCACCAAGCTTGCTTTGTCCACGGCCTATCATCCTCAAACTGATGGACAAACCGAACGCGCCAATCGTACATTGGAGGATATGTTGTGGGCCTTTGTCAATGTCCACCATACCAACTGGGATGAATGTCTTGCAGCTGCAGAATTTGCCTACAACAATTCCAAACAGGCAAGCACTGGATTTTCTCCCTTCTTTCTCAATTTTGGCCAAGATCCGCTTGTTCCAGATTCTCTTCTTGCTCCCCCTCCCTCTCAGGTTCCTCATTCTTCTACATTCTTGACCACTATATCCCAATCTCTCCAACAAGCCAAATCTCACCTCCTTGTTACTCAGAATCGCCAAAAACAATATGCAGACCATCATCGTCGTGATCTCACCTTTGAAGTTGGTGATAAAGTCATGCTATCCTCTAGTAACCTCCCTCTCCCACTTGATACCCAAGTTCGTAAACTTGCTCCTAATTGGATAGGACCCTTTGATATCACCCACATTATCTCTCCTGTTGCTTATCGTCTTGCCTTACCTTGTCACATGCGTATCCATCCTATCTTTCATATTTCCAAGTTGAAACCCTTTGTTCCTAACCCTTCTTCCTTTTCCTCTCGAGTCCAACCTCCCCCTCTTCCTGTCCCTATCAATGATCATGAGGAGTACGAAGTTGATTGTATCCTTGCGCGTCGCCATATTCAACGAGGCCGTCACCAACATACGGAGTACAAGGTCCTTTGGAAAGGGTATCCCCTTCATGATGCTACATGGGAACCTCTTTCTCACCTCCAGAATGCACAGATGGCCATCAAGGAATTCGAAGCTTCACTGGCGACGAGGACGTCACCAACTAGCGGCGGGGGAATATGTAACAATATGGAGTTTAGTGACGAAGTTAGTCAGGCTTACGAAGTAGAGAATAAGACAAAATAGCCTAGAAATATTCTAGAAGCATCTAAGAAGCTTCTTAGGAAGCTTCCTAACTAGTTAACTTGCGCCCTAAGCAAGTAGCTTCTAGAAGGAAGCTTCTAGAAGCTTCTAACTAGCTTAGCTTGCACGCCAAGTAGGCGGCTTCTAGAAGGAAGCTTCTTGAGAAACTTCCTAGTTAACTTGGCTTGCACTCCAAAAAAGCGGCTCAAGGAAACTTCTTGAGAAGCTTCAAGGGTCTTGTATGCTACCTATAAATACCAAGGCCGAAGCTCATGCTAGGCATTCGGAGTTTTCCCTCATTCAAGTGTCCCAATGTGAGCTTCCATTCTCCTATTTCTCTCCTTGGTTTTGGTCTTTTACATCTAGTATAGTGGGTACCATTGAGTTGGATGACTTCATCCAGGAGTTTGATAGTTGGTGTGGTCTGCAGCAGATGCGGAACCCGACTTTGTTCACACCCTTCATGGCATGGAAGGGGTTGTTTCAGCATCTGGAGGGTCCGCCGATGGATGACTACCATGAGTTCAAGAGAGCTCATTTGGAGGAGATTGAGTTATGGAGACAATATTGGTCTCCACACTATGTCTCCATCACTTCAGGCTCGGTGGCCAGGAGTAGATCGGCTGTACCCACAAGTTCTAGCTCGAGTAGTGTTGGTGGAGCTAGTGGAGGTGCACTAGCTGGAGATAGTGCTACTCCGAGTGGAGGTACCGCTGCAGGAGGTAGTGTGGTACCGGGGTTTAACCCCATGGTGGAGTTCTTCCTATGTTTGAGGCAGAACTACCAGGGAGTGCGGACTGACAAGTTGAGGAGCTTGCAGGAGTTCCAGCGGAAGGCTGGAGAGAGCCTACGCGAGGCATACACTCGCATGAGGCGCTGATCAGTTTCACTCAAGGAGTTACTGAGGCCCAGGCAGTCCAGTTTTGGTATGGGATACTGGACAGGGAGTTGCGACATAGATTTCGTGATGCTATGTTGTTGCAGGCTACTTTGCCCACTTTGGCAATAGTCTTTGGTTTGGCTGAGCGTATTGAGCTCAACATGGTGGAGGAGAGAGTGGTGACATCTAGATTTGGTAGGGAGACCTCATCCACGGCTGTGACTTCTTCTAGAGTGCAGCATAGTGCACCACGCCCAGTTGGTTTTCAAGGACAAGGTGGACAGCCCAAATCCTATGGAGCGAGTGGAGGGCCTAGTGGAGTTAGACCCTTACTCTCATTTTCGAGTCAGCAGCAGCCAGTGAGTAGTGGTGTTGCTTGTTGAACTTGTGGTGGACCTCACCATCGGAGAGAGTGTAATCAGGGCAGCGGACTTGAAACCTCTGGTGCATCACAACCAGCCCAAAGGCAGTGTGAGCACTGCCACAGATTTGGTCACACTAGTGACCGGTGTTTTGACCTACACTCGGAGTTACGGAGTGGTAGGGCTGCTATGGCAGGTAGTAGAGGAGCTCTAGTTCATGGAGGACGAGGTGGTAGAGGTGGTGGTAGAGGATCTACACCTAGTAGGGGTGCAGTACCTGCCCTTACTTCTGACACGGCTATGGCTACTCGGATTGAGCAGTTGGAGCAGAGATTGGCTAGTATGGCTATTGCTCAGAGGAGATCAGATTCGAGTGCTGAGGCTTCCACCTCATATGCTGGTGATAGAGATGCTTTGGACTTCATGTGCGGAGCAGCACAGGTGGATGTATCTGCAGCAATGACTAGGAGTGCAATACGTGCTCCAGAGCCTAGAGGAGCATCAGTGGAGTTGGACCCATAGAGAGGAGAGGTTGGGAGACAGGTCAGACTTCCCCAGTCTTTCACGCTATCTGAGGCATTGCAGACAACATCCATGGTTCCTAGACGTCCTAGTGCAGGTGTGGTAGGTGGTGATGGAGTACCTGATAGAGTACCTGCTAGTCAGCCACCTGCTACTACACAGACTGAGTCTAGCATGATGTTGGGGGCGGCTCAGCTGATTATGCGGCATCCTTTGTTTTCAGCTAGTGACATGTTTACATTGGGGGTTGACCCAGCCCTAGTGTTCCGGTTGGCTGCCACATTGTGTGAGAGTAGGGATGGTGCAGTTCCTACTACTGGAGCAGAGGTGGTTGGTAGTGGAGCTGACTTGGTTGAGGAGCATGGGATCCGTTCAGTGACCAATGGTTTATGGCAGGCAGCAACGGCTAGACTGGAGGAGTTGCCAGCTAGACCGGCCTTTGAGAGAGCACGGTTTACACCTGGTGTTGTCCTATTGGATAACCAGAGGGGGATTTTTTGTTTGGTGGGACCTTAAGGGAAGGTCTATACACCACAAAGAGTCTTGTTAGACTCTAGTGCGCAGCCCCTTATGTTAGGGAAGGCTGCAGTTGTCGGTCTGGAGTTACGAAAGACCGATGTGGAGAGGTGTCCATTTCAGATCCAGACATCTTTAGGTGGTGGTTTGACACAGTACATCACACGTGGGGAGCTTGTTGTCCAGGTTCAGCCTGGTCATCCGACTAATAGCTTGGTGGTGAGAGCTCAGGCTTTTGCGACGATAGCTCAGTCATATGATGTGCTAGTTGGGGGAGTAGTGTTATACCCTATGGGTTTCAGCATTGACTATTGGGAGGAGACAACCTCTTATAGACCTGGTTGGCAGTCTGGTGAGGGACGGGTATGTCGCCTACCAGTACGCTTCAGTAGTGGCAGTCTTGGCTCACTACAGTCCGGGACCATGGCAGCATCAGTTTTAGCTTTCAGCGGTGCAGTTACTTGGCTTGGTGACTTGTTGGAGGGGAACGCCCATGCAGAGGATACTCCAGTACCAAAGGAGATCACTCGGCTTTGGAGTACAAGTGGGATAGTTCCATCCACCTTGGATGTTCCATTGTGGAGTTCAGAGGAGGCATTGCAGCAGCATGCAGATCAGTTGGTGCACCAGGCTTGGAGTGGAGCCTTCGTACCATCAGGGGATGAGTGTGAGGATGAGCCTCTAGAGGCAATTTCTTTGACACCTTTGGATACCACACTCATTGCTTGGCAGTATCCAGTAGAGGGGATATGTCTATTGGAGTTGTTTGGTGGGATCAACACCGGACTAGCTGCGGTGTTACAGGCGGGTATACGAGTACTGTGAGCCGGCCTGTCTCTCACTCAGGATGAACCTCTGATGGCTATTATGGTAGTGCACCATGGACTAAGAAGGCAAGGAACCCCAACTCCATCATACTCCTCCAAGGCTAACACTCCAAGACTCAAGACATTGCTCACTAGAGAACTCAATGAGAGAGAGATAGTTGCAAATGAAAGGATGATGAGTACCTCCTCACCCTTTTGTTTATATACTTGTGAAATAGTTACATACCAAAGTTACTAATTACCGTAGTAACTCAAGTTACTAGACTAAAAGTCAAGTAAAGTCAAAAAGTAGAAAGGAATATCCATTCACATGGGCATATTCCCCTTATCTTGACCCAACCACTAAAGCAAGGATTCCTTCACATGGGCTATCCTTGGACTAAAGAAGAATCCAAAACAATGAGGTTTGCGGGCCCAAGAGTTCTCAACTCTTTCCCCAAAGCCAAACACCAATGAATAATACCAAGTCAACACACTAAAATCCAAAATAGTGGTGCTCATCTTTTCTACTTCCTCTAAAGTAAGGTCCCATCTATCTTAGCTATGACTAACTTTAGCTAACCATGACTAATATAGAACTATCCTTTATCTCTATATAAATAATATCTCTTAAGTACTTGTAATACCAAGCTAAATATCACAATACCACACACATGCACAAATGGGTGTTACATTTACCCCCGGACTCAGTTTTCACTTTGTCCTCAAAGTGAAGGTCTCTCTACCTTCTATGGTACATCTTCAACTTATCATGGTTAATCCTATCAAAGTATCTTCCTCCCAACTCCTTGAGATCATAGGTGTAATTGCCCCACACCTTCTCCACTATGAAAGGTCCAAAGTACTTAGGCAAAAACTTCTTTTGCACTCTCTTGAATCGAATGGAATCAAACAACATTACCCAATCACCTTCTTTGAAAGGCTCCACCTTCTTCTTGTCTTGCCTCTTATCATAGCTCTCCTTTTGTTTCCTTTGGGCTTGCTCCACTCGAACCATAGCAACTGCTCTTGCCTCTTCCAACTCCATGAGTTGATCCTTCCTTGACTTCTCTGCATCACCTCCTTGTGCTTTCTTCAATCTCCTATGAATGCTTTGGAAGGTAGGAAGATCAAAGTGAATAGGTAAGGTAGACTCAATACCATACACCAATTGAAATGGAGAATATCCAGTGGAAGTTTTCATGGTTGTCCTATACTCCCACAAAACTGCATGAATCCTCTTGTCCCAATGATGTTTAGCCCCCTCCATTTCTGCATCTTTGGCCAACATCATGCACAAGGTCTGATTGGTTCTCTCTGCCAAGCCATTGGAATTTGGCTTATAGGATGTAGTTACTCTATGTGTGATAGAGAAATGTCGTAGCATGGCTGTAGTAATGCTTCCTGTAAACTCTCCTCCTCTATCAGAAACCAACTCCAAAGGGCATCCAAACCTAGTGATAATGCGTTCATAAAGAAATCTACCCACTTCATCTTCATTCTTGTCCCTCAATGGTCTAGCCTCAACCCACTTGGTAAGGTAATCAGTAACTACCACAATGTACCGATTGTTCCTTGGGGTTCTATTGAGAGGACCTACAAAATCAATTCTCCACTTCTCAAAAGGTCGTAGCAATGGAATTGATCTAAGTGGTGGAGTGGATGTAGACTTTCTAGCAAAAGCTTGACAAACATGACAAGTTTTGCAATAATCAAGACAATCCTTGAAAATCCCTCTCCAATGGTAACCAGCATCTAGAATCTTGAAAGCAGTCACCTTTCCTGCAAAGTGTCCTCCACATACTAAACCTTCATGAAACTCCTTTATGAGTAGGATAGACTCTTCCTTACCCACTGCTCTTCGAAGTAGACCATCTGCTCCTTGGTGAAAAAGAATATCCTCCACCATTGTGTAAGGTCTAGATCTTGCTGCAAGGGCCTTCCTCTCCCTAGCATGCATCCCTTCTGGATAGTTACCTTTTGTCACAAAATCCACAATCTCCTTGTACTCCATTGGAACCTCTTGAGTGACAGAGATTGTCATGAGCTCCTCATCCGGGAAGGAATCATCCACTGGCTCATCTCCATCATGATCATAGGCTCTAGATAATAAATCAGCATTTGCATGTTTCTTTCCTGGCCTATCTTCAATGGTGTAGTCATACTCAGACAAGAGTATCATCCACCTTGCTAGTCTCCCTTCAACATTAGGCTTGTTGAAGATGTACTTCAAAGCCTTGTGATCCGTGACAATGGTGGCTTTCCCTCCAATCAAGTAGTGTCTAAACTTCTTGAGACCAAAGATCACTGCCAACCCTTCTCTCTCCGTGACAGAGTAGTTCTTCTCAGCTGAAACCATCTGCCTACTAGCATAAGCTATTGGATGATCATGCCCATCTTGGTCTAATTGACTAAGAGTGCATCCTATAGCTACATAAGAAGCATCATTGTAGAGGATGAAAGGTTTACTCCAATCAGGTTTAGCAAGAATTGGAGCTACAACAAGGGATTGCTTGAGCTCCTCAAAAGCTTTGAGAGCCTCCTTGTCTTCCAAAATCACCATGTAATCTACACCCTTCTTCATGTAGATGGTCAATGCATAAGCCTTGTTGGAAAATGAGAAGATGAACCTCCTATAGTACCCAACCATCCCCAAGAATTGGCGTAACTTTTTCAAGCTTGAAGGGAATGGAAGGTCTGAGATTTTCCTCACCTTCTCAGGATCAACTGCTATTCCATCCTTGGAGATGATATGCCCCAAAAGTAGACCTTCTTCACATCCAAAAATGCACTTCTCTGGGTTGAGTGATTCATTTGCCTCATCCAAGCATTGCAAGACTTTGATTAGGTGCTCAAAGTGCTCCTCCTTGCTCCCATAGACACAAAAGTCATCAATGAAATCTCTCACAAATTTCCCAATGAAAGGTTCAAATACCTTGTTCATGAACCGTTGGAATGTGGCTGGAGCATTGCAAAGCCCAAAAGGCATGACCTTGAAAGCGTAAGTTCCCCAAGGTGTGGTGAATGTGGTGAGTTGTTGATGCTCTAGTTCAATCTTGATTTGGTTATATCCACTATAACCATCTCCAAAACTGTACCTCTCATGACCTGCAACCTCCTCCAAGATCTCATCAATGAATGGCAATGGATAGTAGTCCTTCTTGGTAATAGCATTGAGCTTCTTGTAATCCACACATACCCGAAGCTTGCCATTCTTTTTCTTCACAATGACAATTGGAGACACCCATTCTGAATTCTCCACCTCAAAGATAAATCCAGCCTCCTTGAGCTTATCAATCTCCTCCTTCACAACCAAAGATATTGGTGGGCTAATGCGACGTTGCTTTTGGCGGATTGGTCTTGCATGTGACTCCACCTCTATCTTGTGCTCCTCCAAGGTGACTTCCTTCAAATCCTTGTAACTAAAAGCAAACACATGGATGAACTTGTGGAAAATCTCCTCAAATCTCACCTTCTCCTCCTTGGTAACATTTGGGCCATACTTGAGGGTAGATAACCTTCTCTCTACCTCCTCAAGTGTCAATGGTGATTTATCTGGGTCCTTCAAAAACTCTGGCTTAGGTGCAAAATCCATAGCACACAAAGGATACACATCTGAATCAGATTTGGATTCATCCTCCTCCGTGGAAGTCTCCTCTTCCATGCTTGTGTCCACACCTGGGCTCCTTCTTCAGAATCTGATTCCCAATAATCAGAAGATGGTGTATCTGAATGGGAAGTGTTGGTGGTGTTAGTCACAGGAACAGTGACTCTATGGCCCAATCCTCAAGTACCCTTTGTGCCATCAATCAATTGTGCGTGCTGCTCTCAACCATGGCCTCCCAAGAAGTAAGTCATAGCTTGAATCCTTCAAGACTTGGAAAGTCATGAGATTTTGAAATCCCATAACTGAAACTACCAACTTATCCATCACCCCTATTGGTCGAACTTGTTGCTTGTTTGCCATGCTCACCACAAATGTTGAAGGTCTTGAGGGTATCATACCCAACTTCTTCATCAACCTTTCTGACATGGCATTCACTGCTGATCCTCCATCAACCAATGCATCCTTGATGTTGTGACCATTCACTCTCACATCAATCTTGGAGGCATATTCACAAGCTTCCCATGGTGCTGGCTTGGCATCCACCACCCCCATTGATACTGGAACTTTTGCCTTCTTCTTCTTCTTGCTCCTTGTAGAACTCAAAACCACCTCTAAGCTCCTTTCTCAAGGTAGGGTTCAAAGCAATTAATTGACCCACTGTGATGTTAGCCTTGTGACTACCAACATCCTCCAACACATTGTAGTTCCATTGTTGCTTTGAGATCAAGAAGTCCTCCATCCCCAACTTCTTCCTTGGAGTCTTTGTTGTTGATGGTGTTGAGGTGCAAGTGCTCTTAGTAGACATAGGAGTATCCTTGCTTGAAGTAAATCCTTGAGAAGAGTGAACATCCTCTGCAAAACGAGCTCTCTTCTTCTCTTGTGCCAAAAGCTCCAAATTAAGACCCTTGGAGTTTGAGCACTCTCCCTTCTCATACTTGCTCTCAACCACATCTATGGATGCTATCCCTTTACCTTTGTTGGTATTAGGAGCCACTTGGGTTTCACTACCTCCCTCTTTCCCTCTATTGGCTCCCTCATAACCCCTTCCTCCATGGTAAGTGGAATTTGGGCAATTCCTTTGGATATGGCCTCTTCGTCCACAACCAAAACAATTTCTATCATTGAAATTGTTGGCTGGTTGGCCTCCTCTATATGGATAGTTTCCATAACTCCTAGGCCCTCTCCCTACATTCTGATCCACCTCTCTCTTCTCCCATAGTTGCACCACATTGATCTTGAGATCCGCAAGTTGTTCTGTGATGGTTTGGAGTGGATCTTTTGGTGGAGGTGCAAGAACTGGAGCAACTACTACTTGTGGTGCAACCCTTGTCACCAAAGTATCAGAAGTTCCACCATACTTGTAGCCTTGAGGAGGATGCACAACCTCCTTCACCACCAAATCACTCTCATCTCCTTCCAAACTCTCCTCCATACAAATTGCGATCTTGATAGCTTCAACCTTGGAAGAAGGTTTCTCATATCTCACCTTGCTTCTAATTTGTGGTCTCAATCCTCCCACAAAATTCTTGGTGAGCATGGCCCCTATGCCAATCATTGTAGTCTCCACATCATCCCCACCCTTCCTCAACACTATGCGAAATCTGGACTCCAACTTTTCCACTCTTTCCACATAGACCCTCACTTTCTCTCCATCTCCTTGCTTGAGAAATGTAACCTCACTCATCAATCTCTCATAACTCTCATCAGGAAGAAAGTTCTCAATGAGTGTTGAAGTCAAAGTCTCCCAAGACTCCTCTTCCCCCTCTCTCCTCTCTCTCTTTTGGTATTCTGACTCATACCATGTAAGTGTTGCATCCTCAAAGAAATCTGGTAATAATGAGGCCCACTCATTCTTCCTCCTCTCATTGTTTCCTATGCAAGCTCTCTTGAAGTCTCTCACAAAGGCCTCCACATCTTCTCCATCCTTGCCAAAGAAAACCGGAAGTTTCCCCATCTTAACCCCTCACTATCTTTCTTTTCTCTCAAATTTTTTTTTCTCTTTTCTTTTCTCTCACTCTATTACTAATAGAGTATATACATGACTAACACCATCTGAGAATAATCCACTCTAGGGAACACAAAAGGTTCAGGTTGCTCCAAGATTTCTATAGCAACATCAAATCCTAGAGTGCATATTAATCTAACTCTCATGGATAGTTTATCCATAAGTTGAAAGATTATCTCCATCACTAATCTTGAGAACTAGCTGATGAAGGTGGTAGTATTTCTGTAGCTGTACTAAGACTCTCTCCAAGATCCTTCACCAAAGTTTCCAAAAGTGCTTTTACTCCACTACACTCATGTCCTTTTGGAAGTCCTTCAACTCCACAAACCTCACACAACTCCTTGGTCTTAGATCTTCTCCCTCCCAATCTTGGTGAAGAAGGTCCAACATGCAAACCCAAGTCAAGTAAGCCTCTCCTTTCCCTCAATCTCTTGCTCTCAAAGGTCAATGGACATGAACTTGCCTTGTGTCCCTTCTCTCCACATAGAAAGCACTTAGACTCACTCTTTCCTCCAAGTGGTGTAGGTTTTTGGATCCTCTCAACACTCTCTTCAAATTCTATTGTAAACTCTCTTTTCCTCAAATCCACCCCTACAATCACCTCAAACCCTTGGGGAACCTTGCATAATCTCAATTTCCACTCTTGATGACTCTCCATGTTCACCAAGATGAATCTAAACACTCAAACATGCTTTTTGTTGATCTCAAACTTCTCATGCATGAGATCTCCACTCTGCAGAATTGACCCTTCCTCACAATGTCACTCAAATCTCCCAACCAATATGTCACAGTCCTCTGAAATTTTCCACACTTGATTAAAACTCTATGATATTACTCCTTGCAAAATTTCAGATCTTTTCATTGAGCCATTTAGCCTAGACATCTTTCTATTCAGCACCCATATTTCAGATTTGGTCTGAAAACCACCCCCCTCACTTCAAAAACTCATAACGCCCTGCGCAAAAACGATCTCTCTCTCATTTTTGTGGCAGCAGGTAGGATACAATGCACTGAATTTTCTTGAAAATTGTCAGGACAATTCACTGAAAATTGAAGAAATGGCAGACTCTGTACAATTTTCCAGAGAGCATGCAGTTGCGGGGGCACTTTACCCTATCAACTTTCAAAAATTCTAGCCCATTGGGCATAGAAGCTCTCTCAATAATTTCAAATGTGCTAACTGAAAAATAACCCAAGCTATCTATGTAGAAATCTCAAGTCCAGATCTCAAACTTGAGATTTTGCCCAAAATCACCTTAATCCCCAAAATTTGCAATCCACCTCACACAATATCTCCAATTCCTCTCATGTGTACAAGATGTACAAAATCACCTCAAAGACATCATAATGAACTACAGGGTATACAAATGGATCTTGGTTCTCTAACATAAGTTCAGCCCTCTCCTCTCCTAATGTTCTCTCCAAGTGAACTCTCATAGCCTCCTTCTGCCTAATGTAGAATTGGACGCGGAACATTATCTTGCCTTCTAGAGAGGTCCCGGCAACGGAACCAAAAATGTGAGCCGGCCTGTCTCTCACTCAGGATGAACCTCTGATGGCTATTATGGTAGCGCACCATGGACTAAGAAGGCAAGGAACCCCAACTCCATCATACTCCTCCAAGGCTAACACTCCAAGACTCAAGACATTGCTCACTAGAGAACTCAATGAGAGAGAGATAGTTGCAATTGAAAGGATGATGAGTACCTCCTCACCCCTTGTTTATATACTTGTGAAATAGTTACATACCAAAGTTACTAATTACCGTAGTAACTCAAGTTACTAGACTAAAAGTCAAGTAAAGTCAAAAAGTAGAAAGGAATATCCATTCACATGGGCATATTCCCCTTATCTTGACCCAACCACTAAAGCAAGGATTCCTTCACATGGGCTATCCTTGGACTAAAGAAGAATCCAAAACAAAAAGGTTTGCGGGCCCAAGAGTTCTCAACTCTTTCCCCAAAGCCAAACACCTAGGAATAATACCAAGTCAACACACTAAAATCCAAAATAGTGGTGCTCATCTTTTCTACTTCCTCTAAAGTAAGGTCCCATCTATCTTAGCTATGACTAACTTTAGCTAACCATGACTAATATAGAACTATCCTTTATCTCTATATAAATAATATCTCTTAAGTACTTGTAATACCAAGCTAAATATCACAATACCACACACATGCACAAATGGGTGTTACAGTACAGAGGTACTTGTATGTAGAGAGAGATGAGACTGCTAGGCAAGTCTCTCTACACCATGTGGCACACTTGGCCTATCGGTATCCAGAGTTATTACCAATGTCAGCAGTCAAAGGTTACCAGAAGGCCTTACCAGGAGACATTTCCTTACTAGGGGCGCATGACCTAGAGAGACATGGGCCTATTCACTTGGTGATTTCTGGATGGCCAAATCAGGGACATACACGTGCGGGCTGCGGTTTGGGTCTTCAGGATCCTCGTTCTGGTGTGTTTTGGGAGATGTTACGTATACTACGACATCTCCAGGTTCATCAGTCTGTTTCTCCAGCTTACCTTTTGGAGAACGTTCCATTGATGGGTGATTCTTGCACTAGAGTGGTGGCGAGTACACATCAGGTCCATTCATGGATGGGAGCTACTGTATTGTTAGATGCAGCCAAAGTGGGAGCACGGGCTCATCGTCTTCGTCTTTGGTGGACGAACCTCTTACCTAGAGAGGTTCTATAGCGTAGTTATGATGGGATTTAGTGACTAGACCACATTCTTGTTGATGATATCTTGGATGCTGGACGTCAGTCTCAGACAGTGGTAGTGGCTGATAGGTCACCTATGGTAGTGGTGAACCTAGTTGGACAGCCTAGAGCTGCATTTCCCACACTTATGAGTTTTGTAGGCTCTCATGCTTTTCGAGAGGGAGGACCTGGACTTGTTTGGGACTCACATCAGCATTGGGCTCCACCAACTGCTGATGAGAGAGAGCGGGTGATGGGTTTTCACACCGGTATTACCGCTGTTCCAACAATGTCAGAGGCATCTAGGCGTCAGGTGTTAGGTCAGGCTATGGACCTGAACTGTTTGACCTGGATTGTGAGCCTTGGCTTGGCAGAGCAGCGTAAGATGCGCTTGATAGGCATCACCACTCGGACACTTGTGAGCCCTGTGCCTATCGAGACGATTCAGGCACATGCTGGGGGCAATGGACCGAGTGGACATGGCATTCTTGGGACACATCCAGTAGCTACTAGGGAGAGTGGTCTACTTGGAGTCCATCCAGGTGAGCGTGGGCTACTTGGATTACACCCTTGGTCCACATGGGATGCAGCTAGAGGATGTGTGGAGCTTGCAGCCAGAGTGGAGGGAGTTTTTCACACAGAGGTTGGGACCTCTAGTGGTCGGGAGCATGACACTATTGCTCCCAAGGGCCCAGTGTAGCAGCCAGTCAGTACGTCTTCCACTCCTACTATAGTTACAGAGGATACTTGGGAGCCAGATCTTGGACCCAAGCTTACTGGAGAGGAAAGACGGAGGGTTTGGAGGTTCTTGAGGAATCACACGAGTTGTTTTGCCTTCAGTATGAAGGATTTGGGTGCTCTAAAGGGACTTGGTATACGGATTGAGCTGACTAGCAACACACCTGTTTTCCGACGTCCTTATCGATATAGTGAGATGGAGAGGACATTGATTCAGAGCCAGAGTAGTGATCTTTTTGAGGCTGGTTTGGTGGAGATTTCACATGGAGAGTATACATCAGCAATAGTGATGCCAACCAAGAAGGATATGCATGGCAACTATACAGATAGGCGGATGTGTGGAGATTACCGTCCTATCAACCGATAGACCAGGGCTGATCGGTATGCCATGCCTACACCGAAGGAGATTTTTGATGCGATTGGGCATGCAAAGGTCTTCAGTACTTTGGATCTTTGAGCGGGATATCATCAGTTGCCGATTAGGGAGGAGGATAAGTCCAAGACAGCATTTTAGGCTATTGATCCTCACGGCAAGGATGTGTTATATCAGTGGAGGTTCTTACCATTTGGGTTGAAGAATGCTCTTGCTGAGTTCCAGAGGGTCATGGATAGGATCCTAGCTGGATTGGATTTTGCTCAGTGCTATATTGATGACATTTTGGTTTATAGCACTACTGTGGAGCAGCATGAGAGACAGTTGTTGGAGGTGTTTGAGAAGTTGAGATCTCATGGACTCAAATTACATCCTAGGAAGTGTAGGTTCTTCCACGAGCAGGTTGAGTATTTGGGTCACACTATCTACCCCGGAGGACTTGGTGTCCAGCAGACCAAGGTGGAGGCTATTGCACGTATTCCTTGGCCTACGGATGTGAGCAGAGTGTGAGCATTCCTTGGGTTGATAAACTTCTATTGCCGCTATGTTAGAGGATTTAGTGCCATTGCCAAGGCCTTGACGAAGCTGACCAAGCTTACACAAGAGTGGTGTTGGGGAGATGAGCAAGAGAGAGCTTTTGTAGAGCTCAAGGAGAGGTTGACATATGCTCCTATTTTGAGGAGACCGATCAGGGGACGACCATTTCAAGTTCACACTGATTGGAGTATGTTGGGGCTTGGAGCGGTGCTCACCCAGCATGATGATGAGGAGAAGGAGTTTGTGGTAGCCTATGCTAGTCGCTCCAACAATTCAGCGGAGGCAAAGTATAGTTCATATGAGGGAGAGTGCTTGGTAGCAGTTTGGGTAGTAGCACATTTCTGATGTTACCTATTTGGTAACCCCTTCACTCTCATCACTGATCATCAGCCGCTGAAGTGGTTGATGGAGTCCGACAAGCTTTCAGGGAAGCTTGCACGATGGGCTCTGATTTTACAGGAGTATGATTTCATGGTTGTTCACAGACCTAGAGTGGTGAACTGTGATGCAAATGGGTTGAGTAGAAACCCATGTCCCAGCCAGCAGGATCAGACCGGAGCACGTTGGCATGGTGAGACAGATGAGGAGATGGTGCCAGGTTGGCATGCATCGGCCTTTCTGTGTATATTTGCAAAGGCTTTGGTGGTATCTCTCTCAGCACATACAGGAGGAGTTATTGAGGTCACAGATCCATAAGAGTGAAGATATCGGTATAATTTAGCGAGACATTCATGATGATGTCTTAGTGATGGACTATCTTCGCACTGGTGTTGTGGGTAGCACAGTTGGGGCTAACGAGAGAGACCGTGTTCTTCAGCGAGCCATACGGTTCAGATTGGAGGGTAGACACATTTTGCGTGTATGGGAGGATGGTAGAGTGCGAGTAGTACCACTTCCATCTCAAAGACCACAGTTGGTCCGTCATGCTCATGAGGAGCTAGGACATTTTGGAGTAAAGCGTACATATAGCTTACTTCAGAGTCATTCTTGGTGGCATGGTATGCAAACCAAGGTACAGCAATTTGTTGCCAGATGTGTGGTTTGTGACCGAGTTAGAGCATCATTCAATGCTCCTACGCCACAGTTACACCCATTACCTATCATGGGATTGGGTTACCGTTGGACTTTGGACTTTGCCGGACCTTTACCTCTGACTGTGAGACATCATCGGTATGTTTTGGTGATGGTGGAGCACTTCTCCAAGTGGATTGAGTTGGTAGCACTTCCTGACAAGTCTAGTGAAGGGACAGCTTACTCGTTCCTGGATCAAGTTCTTAGTCATTTTGGTGCACCAGCTAAGGTTTTGACTGATCAGGGTACAGAGTTCTTGGGGGAGTTTCAAGACTTGTGTGACAAGGCTTTGATTGATCATCATACTACATCCCGAGATCACCCTGAGGCAGATGGCTTAGCAAAGAGAGTGGTCAGACGGTGAAGAGAGGATTGCGAAAGTATGGTTTGCAGAGAGGCCACTTGGGAGATTGGGATCTCCAATTACCTTGGTTGGCCATGGGCTATCGGTTCAGCCGGCAAGCCTCCTTAGCATCCTTCTCTCCATACTTTCTACTCTATGGACGAGATCTAGATTTACCTGCAGCCATTTGTCGAGATGCTACTGTAGTTTCGGACTTGGATGACCTTGATGTATGGATGAGCGCATGTTCTCAGCGGGCAGAGATCTTTCAGAGAGTGATGTTGATGGCCTTTGAGAACTTTGCGATTGCTCAGCATAGAGATACTTTACGCTATGCAACCATTCGAGGAGGAGGTTATAGACCCTTGATCCATCAATTTCATCCAGGCGATTATGTATATCTACAGCAAACAGCACCAACGACACTTGATGTTTCTACAGGCCGTACTATCTTGAGAGTGTGCGAGGTTTTGCCATCTAGAGTCCTTGTGTTAGAAGGACGTGATGGTGTTGTTTGGAAGGATCATGCGCGTAATTGTGCGCCATGCCACCTTCCAAACATTGATGGTACTATGGACCCAAGCTTGGCACTTGTACGTGCAGGCTTGAGGTGTATGTTATGTGGCTCTTCTGGTGGAGCTGCTACTATGTTAGTGTGTGATAGCTGTTTGAGAGGATGGCATATGGCATGTATGACTCCTCTCCTCATGGTGGTTCCTAAGGGACAGTGGTTATGTCCTAGATGTACTTGACCTATAGCTAGTTCATTCTTTATATGGTATAGATTGCAGACATGCAACTAACGATGGGGCTCCATAGCACCCGGCCTCCTGATCTTTGCCCATTAGAGGGTATACCATATACTTAGAGTAGATGGCTATCTGGAGTTAGAGGGACCTAACCGCCAGCTAGGGAGGCGATTGTGGCACTTTAGAGTCTATGTATGACTTATGTGTGAGTTGTGCTTCTATAGTGTATGATGTTGACAGCGATGTTTGTTGTGTAGCGATGTATATACGCACGACAGCTATCACACCATTTATAGTTCCGCATCTAGCTGCTCGGACACTGGAGTTCTAGTGATAGTAGTTAGAGTTATTCTAGCAGTTTCTCAATGACTACTTTCCGACAGTCTGATTTGGTGTTTGGGGTACTGACTTCACGGTGGGGCCCACCGTCACTTTGCACCATTTGCACTGTCGAGTGTACCGTCAGCAAGACCGTTAGGGTTTCAGTGCTAGCTCGAGTCCAAGGAGTATAGTTTCAAAGTGAGCTCCAAAGAGCTCACTTCTCTGATGTTGAGCCTTTGAGTTCCTAGCTATGGTGGACAGAGGCCGGCGAGCGTCACCTGGATTCTCTATGCTTGAGTGGGTGTGGCTTGATTGTAATCAGTGCCCAGTTGTTGGCAGTTTATAGAGTGACAGATCAAGTATTGATCTGAGTTGAGTTGAGTTGAAAGTGTTAAGCAATCTGATTATTGTGGCACTTTAGAGTCTATGTATGACTTATGTGTGAGTTGTGCTTCTATAGTGTATGATGTTGACAGCGATGTATGTTGTGTAGCGATGTATATACGCACAACAATGGTGAACAAGATTTGATTCTTACTATCAAAATGAGCATGAAGAGTATTGTTCTGACATATTAATTCATCAAAATACACCTTCTTCTCCTCATGCAAAAGAGTCTCATATGCACAAAAGAGTTATTTTTATTGCTTCATCATGTGTTTCTTGATGCTATTTCCTTGAAAAGGAACCTTGAAGTATTGAACATTAGCAATACATGCATATTTTTGGGACTCACCACCAAAACTATTGGAAGAAGTGCATCCAATCTTAACATAGAACATGCAATGTGATGAAATGACCTTCTTAGTGTCAGGATCTTCCTCACATACCTCTAAAACATACTGCAAGCCATGTTTGATCTTATGGAATGGGTGTTTCAGCACCTTTCTTTGTCATTCTAGATCAACAACAAACTCACAACATATTGGAAATAACACCAAAACTAACCATAGAATGTTCTCTATGTTCATATATGTATGTCCATATTTTAGCTAATATAATGTCCAACTTGAAGGTTAATATAGGGCTTGTAGGGTTTTCTTAAAAAAACCCTACATTAAAGTGGCATGCTTATGACCCAAGAAGGTAACTCCTTTTGCTAAAGGCACACTTGGACTTCTTGCAGTAGAACTTCCATTAGCATAGTTGTCTTAAGACTTCTTGTATATGATTCTTGAGTTCTACCTTTGTCTTATTTTAGATCAAAATATTGTCCAAGAACACTAGCGTGTTTTGATCCTAAAGCACTTTTAATAGCTGATGCATTTGATCCATGAAACCGCCCGAGAATTAGTGAGCCCAAAATGTAAGACTCACTATTCAAAATACCTTGTGCAAAAACTAATCTTTTGCACATCCTACATATTAATGGAAAATTGTCGATAACAGCTTCAAAGATCCAACTTTGAAAGTATCATGCTCCACTTTGTTGATCAAACAAGTCATCAATTCAAGGTAAGGGATATACATTCTGCATGGTTTTTTTTATTAAAGCAATGGAAGTCAATATATAATCAAAGCTCTCCATCCTTTTTGGTACAAAGAGTATTGGTGCTCCCCAAGGAGATATACTATGTCATATGAAATCCTTCTTCAACAACTCAATCAATGTTGTTGATATTACTCTAACTCCTTTGGTGGGAGCCAATAGATTGGTCTACTCACTAGAGTAGACCAATCTATCATAGCAATAGTTTGATCTTGAAAGGCATACCTTGATCTTTTGGAAGATCATTCAGAAACATATTTGCAAACTCTTGAACTATCTTATCAACCAATACTTTTCGAAGCTTTTGATCCTTACTAGAGTTCCCTTGTGTAATAGGTTTGATCCACACCACAAAAACATGAATATCTTCTTCTAGAGCTTACTCAATACTATTATACTCACAAACTTTCCATCTTGGGATTGGCTTTTCTTAGGTGTTTTACTCAAAGGTGCCAAACAACCTAATTGGTAATTCTTACCTTGGTGTTGTACTTAAATTTGGCATGGGATCCAATCAAATTGGAACTTATGATGTTCAAGCCAAGGATGACCTAGAATGATATTGTAATCTAAAGAGGTTATCATAAATCTCATGTACTTGGAATACTCCTTCCCAATCCTAAATGCAATGGGTTGTGAGGTTCAAAGTGCAAAATCCTTTCTACTATCCACCATCATCAATTGGCTACCTAATATTAGCTTTATATGAGAATATTTAATTAGATATTAGGGTTATTAGACATTCCAAAATCAACCAGAATTTTTCAAACATAATGTGATATTATTATACTATACAAGTGACTCAAACTTGGTTGAGCATTGAATCCTATTAGAACTAATCATGTTCCCAATAAGTGGCTTGTTATCTCCTATTAAGATTCTTCATTTCCTTGATCATCATGCTTCACAAACTCCATTTGGGCAATTTTTCAAGGTCATCTATTCCAGACTAGACATTTAGCAATGCAATGTCCAATTTGACAACAATAAAAGCAACTATTATTTTTTCACAATAGCTCTTGGTCTGCCAACCCAAGTGGTCTTGTTAGATAGCATCAATCTCTATTGGTGTTGGCTCATCCATGTGTGTTTGGTGTGTTTGTAGGTTTCATTGAGGTCTAGGTTAGACCAATTTGTGATAACCAAGGAGTCAAAATGCTCAACTATCTACATGGCTTCTTCTAGATACTTCAATTCATGCATGGTTTCTTCCAATTTGGTGCATGATTTCAAGCCTCTCACAAGTTGATCCAAAGTTTCACCTTCTTGTATATCTAGAATCAACATCATGGTGTTTTGAAATTGCAAAATATAGCTTCTTACCAAACCAATCTACCTCAATTCCACCAATCAATCTCATGTAGCATTTATGGCTTAGAATTATCCAATTATTGCACTTTTGAAGTCTTTGCATGTTGATATTGGAGCAACAAATTGTTGTTGAGTTTGCTCTACCCAGAGTTGCCACCATAGTTTCATTGCTCCATCTAGTTGACTTGAACTAAGAGGATTCATCTCCAATCATCTAGGAGCTTCAAAATAACATTCCCAATAAAACACAAAATTCTCTATTGCACTTGATAGATTCTTACCTTCAAATACCTTTGGTTTTGGGAATCAAAATTGATCTTCTACCTTTTAAAATTTTATTCTCTCTCTAATTGCTCTTGTCGTTGCTTGTTGTGATCTCTCTCTTCCTATAATCTACTAAGATGCTCAATTTGTTGTTGCATAGTAATAATAACTTTGGGTATGCCACCATGACTACTATTCTACCAATTATCTACTTGCAATTATCTAGGTTAACATATGGATATTACCAAGACACTATTTGGGTCAATCACAAAAGACAAGAATAGGATAGATCTTTTGATTACAATTTGTAAAGGTGAGTGTAGTTCTTTGCAATAACTTTAGGATGAACGAGATCCAACCCAAAGGTAAACAATAGAAATGTGTTAAGTATAGAACAAGCTTTGGCTTGGAAACCCCTTTGGCCTTGAAGACTATCTTTGGCTAAGAGTTAGACCTTTGGCCTAAAAACACTTTTAGAGTTAGGAAAATTTTGTAGATAAAGATCTTTGAGAGGTAAGTTTGAATTGAAACTTTAAGAGTAAACAACAAAGATTGATCCTAAGTTGGTTGTGGATATGTGGTAGTTCTTAATTAAGTACATCAAGATAAGATAATGTAGGGTTAGTGATGAGTGATATGGATGTAAATAGAAGATTTCCATCATTCCTTAGCGATTGAATCTCTTTGCCTAGAAATAGGAAACTATACATATGGGTTGCAACCCAATGTAAATTTTTTCATTCTTCATAATCAAAGTATTAGTGCTAGGACCTCCACAATCCTTGGCATTGATTTTCCACACCTTGCATCTTTGATTGTTTGATTGGTTGAGTAGATGTCACGCTATTTGTAGTGTCGCATCTAGATTGCTCGGACAGTAGAGTTCCAATGATAAAAGTTAGAGGCATTTTGGTAGTTACTCATAGACTACTTTCCGATGGTTAGATTTTGTGTTTGGAGTATTGACTTCATGGTGGGGCCCACCATCACTTGCACCATCTACATTGTCGGGTTCACCGTCAATGGGACCATTGGGATGACACTAGGTCAAAATAAGGAGTATATCCTGGAACTGCAGCTCTAGAGAGCTCACTTCTCTGATGTGGAGCCTCCGAGTTCCTAGCTAGAGTGTATAAAAAGCTGACGAGGGTCACTTGGAGTCTCTTAGCTAGAGTGGGTGTTGCTTGACTGTAATTAGTGCTCTATTGTTGGCAAGTTGTTGGAAATCAGATCAAGTACTGATCTGATTTGAGTTGATTCTAGTTGTAAATGATCTAAATACATTAGAAAAGTCAATCAAGAGGGAATTGGGAGCATGAACTACGAATGTTGGTGGTATCTCCAAGCTCAGTGGATCATGGTGTCTTGATCCCATAGTTCAAATTTCCCTTAGAGAAATTTTGTGCAAAAGTGCTGGCAAAATTTGGAGCCAAAGAGAAGCAATTTTCAAGCAATAATTGTGATTTTGGGCTTAGGACGTGAAAGCATGACCAATTTGTTGCAAGTTGAGCTCAAAGAGTGAAATTGAAAGTGGAGTTGAGAGCAGATCCTTGAGAATTAGAGATTGGACAAAACTCATTTTTCCAATTTGGCTTGGTGAAAATTTAGCTAAGGATTTAGAGGTCAGCCAAATTTAGGGATTTATGTCAGATTTTATGTCAAATTTATGTCAAAGTTATGTGAAAGGTTTACGTCAAATTTTGGCTAGAAGAACATAATTTGGCGAGAAGATCCCTTTCTCAATTATCCTTGTAGCGCAAGAAGAAGATAAGTGCTCTACTTATGTCAAATGTCAAATAGTGATAGAGTCAGTCCAATGTTGTTTTATGAGATGGATGGTTTTTGTTTAGATTTCTTGTGATTGTACTCCCTCCATTCTCTACTTCTTGTTTGTGCATTGTGTTTGTGTGAGGTGCTCTAAATTTAGAGCATTGGTGCTTTGGTGTGCTCTCAATAGTGAGACTAGAGTGATGACTAGTCAGACTATCTATGTTTCTCTCCGGTGAGGCAAGAAGTGATGACTTGCAGACCATGAGAGTGCGTGTTGTGATGGCAGGCTACATGTCACCTTTCCCCTAGTGTAGTTGTCTCAGTTAGAGGTACATTTGTGGGTAGTGTTCCATTAGTGTTAGCACTCGGTGGTGCTTGGTTGGTGGTATTGGCACTTGATGGGGTACTTACGGTTTGCGGTTATAGTTTGTGGTTTCCATTTGCAGTTGGCGGTTTGTAGTTACTTTGTCACAATGGAGTTTGATGGGGATTCCAGAGGAGATAACCCTATAGTATGCAATGGGTTTACTTGGAGTGGCACTCGATATCAACTTGTATCTCAGGTCCCAATGAAGGAGGAGATTGACTTTGAGTTGGAGTTCAACACATGAGCTAATCCAATTGAGAGTGCACTTGGTGTGTCCACACTATTGTTGTGGGACATAGACAAGATTTATGGGGCCTCCAAAAGCCCTAGGCATTACTTTGGTATAGTGGGTACCATTGAGTTGGATGACTTCATCAAGGAGTTTGATAGTTGGTGTGATCTACAACAAATGTGGAACCCAACTTTGTTTACACCCTTCATGGCATGGAAAGGGTTGTTTCAGCATTTGGAGGATCCGTCAATGGACGATTACCATGAATTCAAGAGTGCTCACTTGGAGGAGATTGAATTATGGAGACAATATTGGTTTCTAAGTTATGTCTCTATCATTTCAAGCTTGGTTGTTAGGAGTAGATTGGTAGTACCCACAATTTCTAGTTCGAGTAGCGTTAGTGGAACTAGTGGAGGTGCACTAGCTGGAGATAGTGCTACTATGAGTGGAGGTACTTCTACAAGAGGTGGTGTAGTACCAAGGGTTTAACTCCATGGTGGAGTTCTTCTAGTGTTTGAGGCAAAGCTACCAGGGAGTGTGGACTGACAAGCTGAGGAGCTTATAGGAGTTCCAACGGAAGCCTAGAGAGAGCCTACGTGATGCATACACTCGTATGAGACGGCTGATCAGTTTCACTCAAGGAGTTACTAAGGCCCAAGCAGTCCAGTTTTGGTATGGGATATTGGATAGGGAGTTGAGATGTAGAGTTTGTGATACTATGTTGTTATAGGCTACTTCACCCACTTTGGCAGTGGTCTTTGGTTTGGCTGAGCATATTGAGCTCAACATGGTGGAAGAGAGAGTGGTTACATCTGGGTTTGGTAGGGAGACCTCCTCCATAGCTGTGACTTCTTCTAAAGTGCAGCGGAGTGCACCACGTCCAGTTGATTTTTGAGAACAGGGTGGACAGCCTAGGTCTTATGGAGCAAGTGGGAAGGCCTATTGTAGTTAGACCCTTACCTTCATTTTTGGGTCAATAGCAGCCAGTGAGTAGTGGTGTTACTTGTTGGACTTGTGGTGGACCTCAACATAGGAGAGAGTGCAACGGACTTGATACCTCTGGTGCATCACAACCAGCACAGAGATAGTGTGAGCATTGCCACAAATTTGGTCACACTAGTGATTGGTGCTTTGACCTACACCCAAATTTACGAGTGGTAGAGCTACTATGGCAGGTAGTAGAGGAGGTTTAGTTCATGGAGGATGAGGTGGTGGAAGAGGATCTACACCTAGTAGGGGTGCAATACTTGCTCTTACTTTTGATATAGTTATGGCTACTTGGATTGAGCAGTTGGAGCAAAGATTGGCTAGTATGGCCATTGCTCAGAGGAGATCAAATTTGGGTGTTGAGGCTTCCACCTCATATGCTTGTGATAGAGATGCTTTGGACTTCATGTGCGGAGTAGCACAAGTGGATGTATCTGCAATAGTGACTAGGAGTGCATTACATGCTCCAGAGCCTAGAGGAGTATTAGTGGAGTTGGACCCACAAAGAGGAGAGGTTGGGAGACTTGTCAGACTTCCTTAATGTTTCATGCTCTTTGAGGCCCTACAGACGTCATACATGGCTCCTAGACATCCTAGTGTAGGTGTGGTAGGTGTTGATGGGGTGCATGATAGACTACCTACTAGTCATCCACCTACTACTACACAAACTAAGTCTAGCATGATGTTGGAGGCGGCTCAGCTGATTATGTGCTATCTATTATTTTCAACTAGTGACATGTGTATATTGGGAGTTGACCCAATCCCAATGTTTTGATTGGCTACCACACTTTGTAGGGTTAGGAATGATGTGGTCCCTACTACTAGAGCAGAGATGGTTGATAGTGGAGCTGACTTGATTGAGGAGCATGGGATCCGCTCAGCAACCAATGGTTTATGGCCAGCAACAACAGCTAGATTGGAGGAGTTACCAACTAGACTGGCCTTTGAGAGAGCGTGGTTCACACTTGGTGTTGTCCTATTAGATAACTAGAGGGGGATTTTCCATCTGGTGGGACCTTCAGGGAAGGTCTATACACCACAGAGAGTCTTATTAGACTCTAGTGCACAGCCTCTATAGTTGTTGGTGTAGGTTACGGAAGACCAATGTGGAGAGGTGTCCATTGCAAATCCAGACATCTCTAGATGGTGGTTCAACATAGTACATCACACATGGTGAGCTTGTTGTCCAAGTTTAGCCTGGTCACCCGATTGATAGCTTGATGGTGAGAGCTCGGGCTATTACGACAATAGTTGAGTCATATGATGTGCTAGTTGGGGGAGTAGTGTTATACCCCATGGGTTTCAATGGTGAGAGCTCGGGCTATTACGACAATAGTTGAGTCATATGATGTGCTAGTTGGGGGAGTAGTGTTATACCCCATGGGTTTCAATGTTGACTATTGGGAGGAGACAACCTCCTATAGACCAAGTTGGCAGTCAAGTGAGGGAAAAGAATGTCAACTACTAGTACGCTTTAGTAGTGGTAGTCTTGGCTCACTACAGTCCAAGACCATGGCAACATCAATTTCAGCTTTTAGCGGTGTTGTTACTTGGCTTGGGGACTTATTGGAGGGGAACGCCCATGCAAAGGATACTCCAATACCAGAAGAGATCACTCGGGTTTGGAGTACAAGTGGGATTGTTCTATCCACCTTGGATGTTCTATCGTGGAGTTCGAAGGAGGCATTGCAGCAACATGCAAATTGATTGGTGCAGCAGGCTTGGAGTGGAGCCTTTGTACCACTAGGAGATGAGTGTAAGGATGAGCCTCTAGAGTCAATTACCTTGACCCCTTTGGATACCACACTCATTGCTTGGCAGTATCTAGTAAAGGGAATATGTCTATTGGAGTTGTTTGGTGGGATTAGCACCAAACTAGTTGCGGTACTACATGTGGGTATATGAGTACAGAGGTACTTGTATGTGGAGAGAGATGAGGCTACTAGATGAGTCCCTTTATATCATGTGGCGCACTTGGCCTACTGATATCTTGAGTTATTTCCAATATCAGTAGTTAGTTTTCTTATTGGGGGTGCATGATCTAGAGAGACATGGTCCATTTCACTTGGTGATTTCAAGATGGCCATGTAAGGGACATACATGTGCTGGCCTTCTAGCACGTGTGGGTTTGGGTCTTCATGATCCCCATTTTGGTGTGTTTTGGGAGATAATACTAATACTACGATATTTCCATGTCCATCAGTCCATTTCTTTAACTTATCTTTTGGAGAAAGTTCCTTTGATAAATGATTCTCATACCAGAGTGGTGGCAAGTACACATTAGGTCCATTCTTGGATGGGACATGTTGTATTGTTAGATGTAGCCAAAGTGGGATCATGAGCTCATTGTCTTTGTCTTTGGTAGACAAACCTCTTACTAGAGAGGTTCTACAACATGCATATGAAGGCATTCAACGACTAGACCACATCCTTGTTGATGACATCTTGGATGTTGGGCGTCAATCTCAGATGGTAGTAGTGGATGATAGGTCATATATGGCAATGGTGCACCTAGTTGGACAGTCCAAAGCCGCTTTTCCCACACTTATGAGTTTCCCAAGCTCTCATGCTTTTTGAGACAAAGGACATGGACTTGTTTGGGACTCACAATTACAGTAGTTGGTAGAGCTCAATGCCAATGAGAGAGAGTGAGAAATGGGGTTTTTGCACTAGTATTATTGTTGTTCCAGTAGTGTCAGAGGCATCCAAGCATCAAGTGTTAGATCAAGCTATGGGCCTAAACTGTTTGACCTAGATTGTGAGCCTTGGCTTGGCAGAGCAGTGTAGGATACGCTTGATAGGCATCACCACTCTGACGCTTGTGAGCCTTGTGCCTATCAAGACAATTTAAGCACATGTTGGGGGCAATGGATCGAGTGGACATGGTATTCTTGGGACACAGCCAGTAGCTAATAGGGAGAGTGGTCTACTTGGAGTCCATCTAGGTGAGTGTGGTCTACTTGGATTATAGCCTTGGTCTACTTGGGATGCAACTAGAGGACGTATGGAGCTTGCAGCCAGATCAAAGGGAGTTTTTCACATAGAGGTCTGTAACACCCATTTGTGCATGTGTGTGGTATTGTGATATTTAGCTTGGTATTACAAGTACTTAAGAGATATTATTTATATAGAGATAAAGGATAGTTCTATATTAGTCATGGTTAGCTAAAGTTAGTCATAGCTAAGATAGATGGGACCTTACTTTAGAGGAAGTAGGAAAGATGAGCACCACTATTTTGGATTTTAGTGTGTTGACTTGGTATTATTCCTAGGTGTTTGGCTTTGGGGAAAGAGTTGAGAACTCTTGGGCCCGCAAGCCTTTTTGTTTTGGATTCTTCTTTAGTCCAAGGATAGCCCATGTGAAGGAATCCTTGCTTTAGTGGTTGGGTCAAGATAAGGGGAATATGCCCATGTGAATGGATATTCCTTTCTATTTTTTTGACTTTACTTGACTTTTAGTCTAGTAACTTGAGTTACTACGGTAATTAGTAACTTTGGTACGTAACTATTTCACAAGTATATAAACAAGGAGTGAGGAGGTACTCATCATCCTTTCATTTTGCAACTATCTCTCTCTCATTGAGTTCTCTAGTGAGCAATGTCTTGCGTCTTGGAGTGTTAGCCTTGGAGGAGTATGATGGAGTTGGGGTTCCTTGCCTTCTTAGTCCATGGTGCGCTACCATAATAGCCATCAGAGGTTCATCCTGAGTGAGAGACAGGCCGGCTCACATTTTTGGTTCCGTTGCCGGGACCTCTCTAGAAGGCAAGATAATGTTCCGCGTCCAATTCTACATTAGGCAGAAGGAGGCTATGAGAGCTCACTTGGAGAGAACATTAGGAGAGGAGAGGGCTGAACTTATGTTAGAGAACCAAGATCCATTTGTATACCCTGTAGTTCATTATGATGTCTTTGAGGTGATTTTGTACATCTTGTACACATGAGAGGAATTGGAGAGATTGTGTGAGGTGGATTGCAGATTTTGGGGATTAAGGTGATTTTGGGCAAAATCTCAAGTTTGAGATCTGGACTTGAGATTTCTACACATGATAGCTTGGGTTATCTTTCAGTTAGCACACTTGAAATTATTGAGAGAGCTTCTATGCGCACTGGGCTAGAATTTTTGAAAGTTGATAGGGTAAAGTGCTCCCGCAACTGCATGCTCTCTGGAAAATTGTACAGAGTCTGCCATTTCTTCAATTTTCAGTGAATTGTCCTGAAAATTTCCAAGAAAATTCAGTGCATTGTATCCTACCTGCTGCCACAAAAATGAGAGAGAGATCGTTTTTGCGCAGGGCGTGATGAGTTTTTGAAGTGAGGGGGGTGGTTTTCAGACCAAATCTGAAATATGGGTGCTGAATAGAAAGGTGTCTAGGCCAAATGGCTCAATGAAAAGATCTGAAATTTTGCAGGGAGGGACGCCCTAGAGTTGTGATCAAGTGTGCAAAATTTCAAAGGACTGTGACGTATTGGTTGGGAGATTTGAATGACATTGTGAGGAAGGGTCAATTCTGCAGAGTGGAGATCTCATGCATGAGAAGTTTGAGATCAACAAAAAGCATGTTTGAGTGTTTAGATTCATCTTGGGGAACATGGAGAGTCATCAAGAGTGGAAATTGAGATTATGCAAGGTTCCCCAAGGGTTTGAGGTGATTGTAGGGGTGGATTTGAGGAAAAGAGAGTTTACAATAGAATTTGAAGAGAGTGTTGAGAGGATCCAAAAACCTACACCACTTGGAGGAAAGAGTGAGTCTAAGTGCTTTCTATGTGGAGAGAAGGGACATAAGGCAAGTTCATGTCCATTGACCTTTGAGAGCAAGAGATTGAGGGAAAGGAGAGGCTTACTTGACTTGGGTTTGCATGTTGGACCTTCTTCACCAAGATTGGGAGGGAGAAGATCTAAGACCAAAGAGTTGTGTGAGGTTTGTGGAGTTGAAGGACTTCCAAAAGGACATGAGTGTAGTGGAGTAAAAGCACTTTTGGAAACTTTGGTGAAGGATCTTGGAGAGAGTCTTAGTACAGCTACAGAAATACTACCACCTTCATCAGCTAGTTCTCAAGATTAGTGATGGAGATAATCTTTCAACTTATGGATAAACTATCCATGAGAGTTAGATTAATATGCACTCTAGGATTTGATGTTGCTATAGAAATCTTGGAGCAACCTGAACCTTTTGTGTTCCCTAGAGTGGATTATTCTCAGATGGTGTTAGTCATGTATATACTCTATTAGTAATAGAGTGAGAGAAAAGAAAAGAGGAAAAAAAAAAATAAAAAAATTGAGAGAAAAGAAAGATAGTGAGGGGTTAAGATGGGGAAACTTCCGGTTTTCTTTGGCAAGGATGGAGAAGATGTGGAGGCCTTTGTGAGAGACTTCAAGAGAGCTTGCATAGGAAACAATGAGAGGAGGAAGAATGAGTGGGCCTCATTATTACCAGATTTCTTTGAGGATGCAGCACTTACATGGTATGAGTCAGAATACCAAAAGAGAGAGAGGAGAGAGGGGGAAGAGGAGTCTTGGGAGACTTTGACTTCAGCACTCATTGAGAACTTTCTTCCTGATGAGAGTTATGAGAGATTGATGAGTGAGGTTACATTTCTCAAGCAAGGAGATGGAGAGAAAGTGAGAGTCTATGTGGAAAGAGTGGAAAAATTGGAGTCCAGATTTCGCATAGTGTTGAGGAAGGGTGGGGATGATGTGGAGACTACAATGATTGGCATAGGGGCCATGCTCACCAAGAATTTTGTGGGAGGATTGAGACCACAAATTAGAAGCAAGGTGAGATATGAGAAACCTTCTTCCAAGGTTGAAGCTATCAAGATCGCAATTCGTATGGAGGAGAGTTTGGAAGGGGATGAAAGTGATTTGGTGGTGAAGGAGGTTGTGCATCCTCCTCAAGGCTACAAGTATGGTGGAACTTCTGATACTTTGGTGACAAGGGTTGCACCACAAGTAGTAGTTGCTCCAGTTCTTGCACCTCCACCAAAAGATCCACTCCAAACCATCACAGAACAACTTGCGGATCTCAAGATCAATGTGGTGCAATTATGGGAGAAGAGAGAGGTGGATCAGAATGTAGGGAGAGGGCCTAGGAGTTATGGAAACCATCCATATAGAGGAGGCCAACCAGCCAACAATTTCAATGATAGAAATTGTTTTGGTTGTGGGGGAAGAGGCCATATCCAAAGGAATTGCCCAAATTCCACTTACCATGGAGGAAGGGGTTATGAGGGAGCCAATAGAGGGAAAGAGGGAGGTAGTGAAACCCAAGTGGCTCCTAATCCCAACAAAGGTAAGGGGATAGCATCCATAGATGTGGTTGAGAGCAAGTATGAGAAGGGAGAGTGCTCAAACTCCAAGGGTCCTAATTTGGAGCTTTTGGCACAAGAGAAGAAGAGAGCTCGTTTTGCAGAGGATGTTCACTCTTCTCAAGGATTTACTTCAAGCAAGGATACTCCTATGTCTACTAGGAGCACTCGCACCTCAACACCATCAACAACAAAGACTCCAAGGAAGAAGTTGGGGATGGAGGACTTCTTGATCTCCAAGCAACAATGGAACTACAATGTGTTGGAGGATGTTGGTAGTCACAAGGCTAACATCACAGTGGGCCAATTAATTGCTTTGAACCCTACCTTGAGAAAGGAGCTTAGAGGTGGTTTGAGTTCTACAAGGAGCAAGAAGAAGAAGAAGGCAAAAGTTCCAATATCAATGGGGGTGGTGGATGCCAAGCCAGCACCATGGGAAGCTTGTGAATATGCCTCCAAGATTGATGTGAGAGTGAATGGTCACAACATCAAGGATGCATTGGTTGATGGAGGATCAGCAGTGAATGCCATGTCAGAAAGGTTGATGAAGAAGTTGGGTATGATACCCTCAAGAGCTTCAACATTTGTGGTGAGCATGGCAAACAAGCAACAAGTTCGACCAGTAGGAGTGATGGATAAGGTGGTAGTTTCAGTTATGGGAGTTCAAAATCTCATGACTTTCCAAGTCTTGAAGGATTCAAGCTATGACTTACTTCTTGGGAGGCCATGGTTGAGAGCAGCACGCACAACTGATCGATGGCACAAAGGGTACTTAAGGATTGGGCCATCAAACCATAGAGTCACTGTTCCTGTGACTAACACCACCAACACTTCACATTCAGATACCCCATCTTCTGATTATTGGGAATCTGATTCTGAAGGAGGAGCTTCAGGTGTGGACACAAGCATGGAAGAGGAGACTTCCACGGAGGAGGATGAATCTGAATCTGATTCAGATGTGTATCCTTTGTGTGCTATGGATTTTGCACCTAAGCCAGAGGTTTTGAAGGACCCAGATAAATCACCATTGACACTTGAGGAGGTAGAGAGAAGGTTATCTACCCTCAAGTATGGCCCAAATGTTACCAAGGAGGAGAAGGTGAGATTTGAGGAGATTTTCCGCAAGTTCATCCATGTGTTTGCTTTTAGTTACAAGGATTTGAAGGAAGTCACCTTGGAGGAGCACAAGATAGAGGTGGAGTCACATGCAAGACCAATCCGCCAAAAGCAACGTCGCATTAGCCCACCAATATCTTTGGTTGTGAAGGAGGAGATTGATAAGCTCAAGGAGGCTGGATTTATCTTTGAGGTGGAGAATTCAGAATGGGTGTCTCCAATTGTCATTGTGAAGAAAAAGAATGGCAAGCTTCGGGTATGTGTGGATTACAAGAAGCTCAATGCTGTTACCAAGAAGGACTACTACCCATTGCCATTCATTGATGAGATCTTGGAGGAGGTTGCAGGTCATGAGAGGTACAGTTTTGGAGATGGTTATAGTGGATATAACCAAATCAAGATTGCACCCGAGCATCAACAACTCACCACATTCACCACACCTTGGGGAACTTACGCTTTCAAGGTCATGCCTTTTGGGCTTTGCAATGCTCCAGCCACATTCCAACGGTTCATGAACAAGGTATTTGAACCTTTCATTGGGAAATTTGTGAGAGATTTCATTGATGACTTTTGTGTCTATGGGAGCAAGGAGGAGCACTTTGAGCACCTAATCAAAGTCTTGCAATGCTTGGATGAGGCAAATGCATCACTCAACCCAGAGAAGTGCATTTTTGGATGTGAAGAAGGTCTACTTTTGGGGCACATCATCTCCAAGGATGGAATAGCAGTTGATCCTGAGAAGGTGAGGAAAATCTCAGACCTTCCATTCCCTTCAAGCTTGACAAAGTTACGCCAATTCTTGGGAATGGTTGGGTACTATAGGAGGTTCATCTTCTCATTTTCCAACAAGGCTTATGCATTGACCATCTACATGAAGAAGGGTGTAGATTACATGGTGATTTTGGAAGACAAGGAGGCTCTCAAAGCTTTTGAGGAGCTCAAGCAATCCCTTGTTGTAGCTCCAATTCTTGCTAAACCTGATTGGAGTAAGCCTTTCATCCTCTACACTGATGCTTCTAATGTAGCTATAGGATGCACTCTTAGTCAATTAGACCAAGATGGGCATGATCATCCAATAGCTTATGCTAGTAGGCAGATGGTTTCAGCAGAGAAGAACTACTCTGTCACAGAGAGAGAAGGGTTGGCAGTGATCTTTGGTCTCAAGAAGTTTAGACACTACTTGATTGGAGGGAAGGCCACAATTGTCACGGATCACAAGGCTTTGAAGTACATCTTCAACAAGCCTAATGTTGAAGGGAGACTAGCAAGGTGGATGATTCTCTTGTCTGAGTATGACTACACAATTGAGGATAGGCCAGGAAAGAAACATGCAAATGCTGATTTGTTATCTAGAGCCTATGATCATGATGGAGATGAGCCAGTAGATGATTCCTTCCCGGATGAGGAGCTCATGACAATCTCAGTCACTCAAGAGGTTCCAATGGAGTACAAGGAGATTGTGGATTTTGTGACAAGAGGTAACTATCCAGAAGGGATGCATGCTAGGGAGAGGAAGGCCCTTGCAGCAAGATCTAGACCTTACACAATGGTGGATGATATTCTTTTTCACCAAGGAGCAGATGGTCTACTTCGAAGAGCAGTGGGTAAGGAAGAGTCTATCCTACTCATAAAGGAGTTTCATGAAGGTTTAGTATGTGGAGGACACTTTGCAGGAAAGGTGACTGCTTTCAAGATTCTAGATGCAGGTTACCATTGGAGAGGGATTTTCAAGGATTGTCTTGATTATTGCAAAACTTGTCATGTTTGTCAAGCTTTTGCTAGAAAGTCTACATCCACTCCACCACTTAGATCAATTCCATTGCTAGGACCCTTTGAGAAGTGGGGAATTGATTTTGTAGGACCTCTCAATAGAACCCCAAGGAACAATCGGTACATTGTGGTAGTTACTGATTACCTTACCAAGTGGGTTGAGGCTAGACCATTGAGGGACAAGAATGAAGATGAAGTGGGTAGATTTCTTTATGAACGCATTATCACTAGGTTTGGATGCCCTTTGGAGTTGGTTTCTGATAGAGGAGGAGAGTTTACAGGAAGCATTACTACAGCCATGCTACGACATTTCTCTATCACACATAGAGTAACTACATCCTATAAGCCAAATTCCAATGCCTTGGCAGAGAGAACCAATCAGACCTTGTGCATGATGTTGGCCAAAGATGCAGAAATGGAGGGGGCTAAACATCATTGGGACAAGAGGATTCATGCAGTTTTGTGGGAGTATAGGACAACCATGAAGACTTCCACTGGATATTCTCCATTCCAATTGGTGTATGGTATTGAGTCTACCTTACCTATTCACTTTGATCTTCCTACCTTCCAAAGCATTCATAGGAGATTGAAGAAAGCACAAGGAAGTGATGCAGAGAAGTCAAGGAAGGATCAACTCATGGAGTTGGAAGAGGCAAGAGCAGTTGCTATGGTTCGAGTGGAGCAAGCCCAAAGGAAACAAAAGGAGAGCTATGACAAGAGGCAAGGCAAGAAGAAGGTGGAGCCTTTCAAAGAAGGTGATTGGGTAATGTTGTTTGATTCCATTCGATTCAAGAGAGTACAAAAGAAGTTTTTGCCTAAGTACTTTGGACCTTTCATAGTAGAGAAGGTGTGGGGAAATTACACTTATGATCTCAAGGAGTTGGGAGGAAGACACTTTGATAGGATTAACCATGATAAGTTAAAGATGTACCATAGAAGGTAGAGAGACCTTCACTTTGAGGACAAAGTGAAAACTTAGTCCGGGGGTAAATGTAACACCCATTTGTGCATGTGTGTGGTATTGTGATATTTAGCTTGGTATTACAAGTACTTAAGAGATATTATTTATATAGAGATAAAGGATGGTTCTATATTAGTCATGGTTAGCTAAAGTTAGTCATAGCTAAGATAGATGGGACCTTACTTTAGAGGAAGTAGGAAAGATGAGCACCACTATTTTGGATTTTAGTGTGTTGACTTGGTATTATTCCTAGGTGTTTGGCTTTGGGGAAAGAGTTGAGAACTCTTGGGCCCGCAAGCCTTTTTGTTTTGGATTCTTCTTTAGTCCAAGGATAGCCCATGTGAAGGAATCCTTGCTTTAGTGGTTGGGTCAAGATAAGGGGAATATGCCCATGTGAATGGATATTCCTTTCTATTTTTTTGACTTTACTTGACTTTTAGTCTAGTAACTTGAGTTACTACGGTAATTAGTAACTTTGGTACGTAACTATTTCACAAGTATATAAACAAGGAGTGAGGAGGTACTCATCATCCTTTCATTTTGCAACTATCTCTCTCTCATTGAGTTCTCTAGTGAGCAATGTCTTGAGTCTTGGAGTGTTAGCCTTGGAGGAGTATGATGGAGTTGGGGTTCCTTGCCTTCTTAGTCCATGGTGCGCTACCATAATAGCCATCAGAGGTTCATCCTGAGTGAGAGACAGGCCGGCTCACAGGTCGGGACCTCTAGTAATTAAGAGCATGACACTATTGCTCCCAAGGGGCTAGTGTAGCAGCCAATCAGCACATCTTCCACTCCTACTACAATTACAGAGGATACTTGGGAGCCAAATCTTGGACCCAAGCTTATAGGAGAGGAAAGAATGAGGGTTTGGAAGTTCTTGAGGAGCTACACAAGTTGTTTTGCCTTTAGTATGAAGGATTTGGGTGTTGCAAAGGGACCTAGTATAAAGATTGAGCTAACTAGCCATACACCAATTTTGCAATGTTCTCATCAATATAGTGATATGGAGAGAACATTGATTCAAAGTCGGAGAAGTGACCTTTTTGAGGCTAGTTTGGTGGAGATTTCACATGAGAGTATGCATAAACAACAATGATGCCAACCAAGAAGGATATGCATGGCAACTACATAGATAGGCGGATGTGTGGAGATTATCATCCTATCAACCAATAGATTAGGGTTGATTGGTATGCCATGCCTACACTGGAGGAGATCTTTGATATGATTGGGCATAAAGATCTTCACTACTTTGGATCTTTGAGCAAGATATTATCAGTTGCCGATCAAGGAGGAGGATACAAGAGAACATTCTGGACTATTGATCCTCACGGTAAAGATGTGTTATATTAGAGGAGATTCTTACTATTTGGGTTAAACAATGCTCATGATGAGTTCCAAAGGATCATGGATAGGGTCCTAGCTAGATTGGATTTTGCTTGCTACTATATTGATGACATTTTGGTCTATAGCACTATTGTGGAGGAGCATGAGAGACAGTTGTTGGAGGTGTTTGAGAGGTTGAGATCTCATGGACTCAAATTACATCTTGGGAATTGTAGGTTCTTCCATGAGCAAGTTGAGTATTTGGGTCATACTATCTACCCCAAAGTATTTGGTGTTCAACAGACCAAGGTGGAGGCTATTGCATGTATTCCTTGACCTACGGATGTGAGCAAAGTGCAAGCATTCCTTAAGTTGCCAAACTTCTATCACCGCTATGTTAGAGGATTCAATGTCATTGCCAAGGCCTTGATGAAGTTGACCAAGCTTACACAAGAGTGGTGTTGGGGACATGAGCATGAGAGAGCTTTTGTAGAGCTCAAGGAGAGGTTGACATCTACTCCTATTTTGAGGAGACCAATCAGAGGATGACCATTTTAGGTTCACATTGATTGGAGTATGTTGGGGCTTGGAGCAATACTTACCCAACATGATGATGAGGGGAAGGAGTTTGTGGTGGCCTATGCTAGTTGCTCCAACAATTCAGTGGAGGTGAAGTATAGTTCATATGAGGGAGAGTGCTTTGCAGTAGTTTGGGCAATAGCACATTTCTGATGTTACCTATTTGGTAACCCCTTTACTCTCTCATTGATCATCAATCACTAAAGTGGTTGATGGAGTCCAACAAGCTTTCAGGAAAGCTTGCATGATGGGCTTTGATTTTACAAGAGTATGATTTCATGGTTGTTCATAGACCTAGAGTGGTGAACCATGATGCAGATGGGTTGAGTCGAAACCCATGTCCTAGCCAACAAGATCAGACCAAAGCACGTTGGCATGGTGAGATAGATGAGGAGATGGTGCCAAGTTGGCATGCATTTGCCTTTCTCTGTATATTTTTTGAGACTTTGGTAGTATCTCTCTCAATGCATATAGGAGGAGTTATTGAGGTCAAAGATCTATAGAGTGAAGAGATTGGTATAGTTTAGCAAGACATTCATTATGATGTCTTAGTGATGGGCTATCTTTGCATTAGTGTTGTGGGTAGCACAATTAGGGCCAAGGAGAGAGACCATGTTCTTCAGCGAGCCAAATGGTTCAGATTGGAAGGTAGACACCTTTTGCATGTATAGGAGGATGGTAGAGTGAGAGTAGTACCACTTCCATCTCAAATACTATAGTTGGTCCGTCATAATCATGAGGAGCTAGGACATTTTGGAGTAAAGCGTACATATAGCTTACTCCAAAGTCATTATTGGTAGCATGGTATGTAGACCTATGTACAGAAATTTGTTGCTAGATGTGTGATTTGTGACCAAGTTAGAGCATCATTTAATGCTCCTATGCCACGATTGCACCCATTACTTATCATGGGATTGGATTACCGCTGGAGTTTGGAATTTGCCGGACATTTACTATTGATTGTGAGACATCATTGGTATGTTTTGGTGATGGTGGAGCACTTCTCCAAGTGGATTGAGTTGGTAGCACTTCCTGACAAGTCTAGTGAAGGGACAACTTACTTGTTCCTAGATCAAGTTCTTAGTCATTTTGGTGCACCGGTTGAGGTTTTGATTGATCAATGCACAGAGTTCTTGGGAGAGTTTCAGGTCTTGTGTGATAAGGATTTGATTGATCATCATACTACCTCCTAAGATCACCCTTAGGCAGATGGCTTAGCAAAGAGAGTGGTTCAAACAATGAAGAGAAGATTGCAAAAGTATGGTTTGCAGAGAGGCCACTTGGGAGATTGGGATCTCCAGTTAACTTGGATGGCCATGGGCTATCAGCTCAGCTGGTAAGCCTCCTTAGCATCCTTCTCTCCTTACTTTCTACTCTATGGATGAGATCCAAATTTACCTGTAGCTATTTGTCGAGATGCTACTATAGTTTTGGACTTGGATGATCTAGGTGTATGGATGAGCACATGTTCTCAACAGGTAGAGATCTTTTGGAGAGTGATACCAATAGCCTTTGAGAACTTGGCAATTGCTCAGCATAAAGATACCTTACGATATGCTACTATTCAAGGAGGAGGTTTTAAACCCTTGATCTGTCAATTTCATCCAGGGGACTATGTATATCTATAGCAAACAACACCAACAACACTTGATGTTTCTATAAGCCACACTATCTTGAGAGTGCATGAGGTTTTGCCATCTAGAGTCCTTGTGTTGGAAGGACGTGATGGAGTTGTTTAGAAGGATCATGTGCGTAATTGTGCACCATGCCATCTCCCAAACATTGATGGTATTATGGACCTAAGCTTGGCACTTGTACAGGCAGGCTTGAGGTGTATGTTATGCGGCTCTCCTAATGGAGCTGCTATTATGTTAGTGTGTGATCGTTATTTGAGAGGATGGCATATGGCATGTATGACTCCTCCCCTCACAATGGTTCCTCAAGGACAATGGTTATGTCCTAGATGTACTTGACATATAGCTAGTTCATCCTTTATATATTATAATTGTAGATAAGAGACTAACAATGGAGCTCTATAACACCCGGTCTCCTAATCTTTGCCCATCATAGGGTATACCATATACTTGGAGTAAATGGCTATCTAGAGTTAGAGAGACTTAACCGCCAGCTAGGGAGGCAATTGTGGCACTTTAGAGTTCATGTATGACTTATGTGTGAGTTATGCTTCTATAGTATATGATGTTGACAATGATGTATGTTATGTAGCAATGTATATACGCACGATAGTTGTCACGCCATTTGTAGTGTCGCATCTAGATTGCTTGAACACTAGAGTGAGTTCCAATGATAGTAGTTAGAGGTATTTTGGCAGTTACTCATAGACTACTTTTTGATGGTCAGATTTTGTGTTTGAGGTACTGACTTCATGGTGGGGCCTACCATCAATTGCACCATCTGCATCGTTGGGTTTGCTATCAGTGGGACCGTTGGGATGAGACCTAGGTCAAAATCAGGAGTATACCTTGGAAATGCAGCTCTAGAGAGCTCACTTCTCTGATGTTGAGCCTTTGAGTTCTTGGCTAGAGTGGACAGAAAGCCGGTGAGCATTACTTGGAGTCTCTTAATTAGAGTGGGTGTGGCTTGACTATAGTTAGTGCACTATTGTTGGCAAGTTGTTGAGGATCACATCAAGTACTGATCTGATTTGAGTTGATTTGAGTTGTAAACAATTTGATTATTGTGGCACTTTAGAGTTCATGTATGACTTATGTGTGAGTTGTACTTCTATAGTGTATGATGTTGACAGTGATGTATACACGTATGACATAGAGGTGAAGAAACTTGTAGTAGGAACATAGGTGGTTGAATGTAGAGAAGCATTAGCACTTGATCAAGGAGTGTGATCCTTGGAGTTTTGAAAAAATGAGACAATGCAAAGAAGGTTTTGGGAGCACTAGAGCGTTGATAATACCACAAATAGAAAAGCCAATTTGATAGTCAATTTCACAATTTTGTAGGATTGCACCTTATGGCAAGGATAGTATGCAAAGTCATCCAAGTGATCAGACCTTTAGGATGACACCAACCATTAAGGTGGAACCAACCTTTGGACTAAAATAGCTCCTTGAGAAGAAGAGGCCTTTGGCATGAAGTGAATCATCACCTTCAAGAGCCCATTTGGACTAGAACTTTTGTGGAAGTGATTTTAATTTCTATTCCCTATAGAGTGTCAATGTGGGTAACTCTACTCTCTTTTGGGAGTAGTTCCTAACCAAGACATTAAATAGGTATTAATAAACAAACTATGACATTGTGACACTTTTCCTTTAAATCTAATCATTCCCAACCCACATCTTTGTGGGAATGAACTGTTCTTATCATTTCACTATTAGTATGTCAACATTGGGTTGTCATATAATTTTTAGTGTTGCTGCTAAGGATGCATTTCTTGGAGTTGTTAGAGGAGAAGTAGACAAGATAATGAATATAATTGAGGAATCAAGTACTAGGGAACATTCTGACCACCTTGTGATCTAAGAGTATTCAAGTGAAATCAGAAGCACAAAGAACAGAGACATGCAATCATTGAGCAAAAGGCTCAACATTAACTTCACCATCTTGAGGAAAAAATAGTAGTAGACAATGAATTTGTTCTTGCAGGAAGACAAATTTGAACTCAAAAACATAACTAGCTAGTTGTTTCAAACTTAAGCTCTTCTAGTTGCTCCATTGTAGCCTATGTTGAAAAAAGAAGACCTGCACCCACAAGGAGAAGAAGAGGTTCTTTAAGGACAATTTCACAATGAGTGCTTTGAACACTTGCATCAGGAATCACCTTTGGGATAGACCATCAAAGAAGACAATTACTTGCCATTGATATCCCAAGAACTCCTGAAGGCTCAAAATATGGGATTTCCCTAGAAGTCATCCATAATATTTGTGGCTTAGATGATCTTGAAGATCCAAATCCTTTCATTTTTATTGACAAAGAGGAAGAGCTTATTAACTTTTCACTAGAATGAGATCTATTTTGCTGCTCTATTACATGATTGGGCTATACTCCTAGTCTAGTATTCATTTCTAGCCAAATTGCTAATTGCACTCCTTTCACTTGACAAAATTACCAAAATTTCAAGAGGAAGGATGAGGAAGAAGATCCAATTACCTTCATGAAGGAGTTTGAGGCAATCATTGCTATCAACAAAGAATGCTCAAGGGCAAAAAGACTTTGTATATTTCCAAGTTTTCTCAAGGAGAAGACAAGAAACTAGTATACACATGTAAGACAACATCTCATGAATGTTGAAGATTAGCCAATAGTAAGGAATCAATTCTTGGAATGCTTCAAATAATTGGACTATGCGGCAAATGTCTTTGACACCCTTAATAATTTGGAGCAAAAGAAGAACAAGAAGTTGAGGGACTATATTGAGAGATTCCGAAGCCTATTAAGTTGAGTACTTAGGCAAGGTGCTACCTTTGGATGCTCAAGTAGTGGCTTGGTTTCAAGGAGTACTTCCAACAGAATTTTATGTATTTTCCTATTTTCATGATACCTTGAGTAGAGTAATCAAGTCTGAAGAACTCTATGAATCAACCATGATGAACCTAGAAAGAAGGCTATGTTGAGGACAAAGCACAAAGAAGCCAATGAAAAGATCAACCCAAAGGTCACTTTCACTGTCATCAAAGTCATCCAATATGAACATATCTTCCTTGTCCTCCTTGGAAGATGAGAAAGAGTGAAGGAAGGAAAGATGAGATACTTGTAGTCAAAAGATGGGCTCCTACACAATTGAGATCTAAGTTGGAGAAACTCATCAAGGAGTTTGTTAATTTCAAAGTACAGTTGGTTGGTACATGGGAGAAAATAAAACCTCCTTCATACACTCAACCTCATATCTGGTGTACACCTTGTGGTAAGTTGGGACATGCAAATACATAATGTTTTTCTACATGCACTTCTTCCTCAATACATCAAGTGGAATGGGTACCCAAACAAGAACAGCAAGAGTACTATGTGGAGGAGGAACATAATGTATTTGTAGTTCAAGAAGTACCTTCCAACATGACCTTGCATACCTCCTTCATCATTCCTTAATATGTACCATCGTAATATGTCATGAGCTAAAGAGGAGGATTCTACCAAAGCCAAATCCTACCATGGATGGGTGTTATAATTGTTGATTGTATAGACATGGTCTACAAACTACCCAAAGACTAGGAAATAGGTATCATGTACCCTATTATGAGCTAATTGTAAACCCCAATACATGTAAGGGAAAATTATCCACAACCTTATGTCCCAAGACCACTAGTTAGGTTTGTAACTCCACCATAAACCACCAAAGTAGATACAAATGTCCATTGTGTGACCCAAGAAGAACCAAGAGCAAATGAAGCATTTCTCTTTGAAAATAATGGTTGGCCAAATTTGGAAGTAAATCAAATAGGAACATGCTCAAGGATGAAGGTAGTGAGAAAAATTTCCTCTTTGAGATCTTTGGGATCTTTGTTGATCAAAGAGACGAGGAGATGGGGCAAATATAAGAGAATGACTTCATCCTTTTGTTATTTGATCAAAAAAGAAGCAGGGTTATATATAGAGGAGGTTTTCCTCTAAGGAAGTGAAGTTATTGAAGAAAATCAAAGGCATCAGAAAACGTGAGGAGTCTCATAAACATTTGGTACCAAAATCTCAAGAAGTTTTTCCTACCCTATCCATCACAAAAGACCACAATCAGAATCAAAGCACACACTCTCCCTATAAAACTAACAGTTGGAAGGAAGTACAAGACCTATTAGAAGAGGAGCTAAAAAAGATCCAAAGAGAAGTGGAATGGAATAGTAGAGAAATTACCACTAATTATCCTTTGTCATGATTTGGATTTTAGGCCAAGTGATCATCCTCAAAAGGACTAGAGGCCCAAGATGCTACACCAAAGGCTTCTGCCTCATAACACTCACCATCAAAGGAGAGCAAAGAATTAGATCCAACCCTAAAGGTAACTTTGATGTAGAAGGTCAAAATGAAGAAGCAACAAAGAGCTAGTTTTCTTTGGGTGTGTCATAGTATGATATCATCATAAATTTGGGATCCTACAAGGCCAATGTTACATTCAAAAAACTATGAGAGGATAACAAGCTATACAAGAGGCAATTTTCTCTAGTGCTTCAACAAGTACAAGCATATAAAAAATCCAATCTTCATATGATACATAGAATAGATTTGGAACCTATGATACCTAAAAGTAGAGATAGAGATTAATGGCTCCCAAAAGGAGAGATAGAGATCCAATTAGTTCCCATTGACTCAAGATCAAGAGTTGATATCATGATTGAGGAGATTGTGCTTAAGTTGGGATACTCTACATTGTGCAAACTCGTTGTATCTTCCAATTTGCAGACCAAACAAGAAGGAGACCTCTAGGAATGTTGTCTAATATTCCCATATTCATAGGTAGAGAAACATTTCATCTGGATTATATTGACCTTTGTACTATAACTAAAATGAATTATTTTGTGCTGATAAGAAGACCTTGTATGGAATGAGATATCAACACAAGCTACACTTTCTTGATACAACTTCTATGAATCCCAAACATGTCATAATATGCTAGAAGAAGGTTCCTCATTTAAGAGAAACTATATCTTTGGAAGATGAGTACACTTAAGGTACTTTAGATGAGGCCAAAGGTTCTTTGGAGGAAGATGTGGTGAACTACCTCAAGTGGTATGAAATAGAGAATAAGGCCAAAGGGAGTGATCATCCAAAGGTCAAGACTAAACTTTTGCAATTGTAGAAGTACGCATAGTAAGCCATGTCAAGTGCATCATCAATCCAGATGATTGCCAAGATGTGGTGATAGATGAAGGAAAATTATTGAAGATTTCTAATGTTTTTTGCAAGTTGAGTATGAAGACTATGCCATCCTATTAAGGAGTACCAAGATGTCTTTGCTGGGACAATTCAGAAATGGTGTGCATTCCTAGGCAATTTGGGGAGCATTAGATTGACATGGAGGAAGGAGCAATTCTAGTCAAGCAATGACTTTAATCAATCTTAAGAAGTCATGTTATACTATGATGAGAGATACATATTCAACTTTCCAATACTTAGCAATGAATAGGTATCTCTCATCATAGTACTTCAAAACAAGAAGATAGGGAAGATTAAAGTGTGCCATGATTTTGTATATTAAATGTAGAACCATCACTCTCTACCTTTCACATATGTTATTTTAGATCAAGTGGTAGGACACGAGTACTATAGCATTTCAAGTGGTTATTCAAAGTATAACCAAGTTCCCATTTGAAAGGAAAACAAGGACAAAACTATCTTCACCACCAACTAGGAAACTTACATTTATAACTGAATGTCATTTGGCTTGTGTAATGCACCTACTACTTTTCAATGAATGATGACTACTATCTTCAAGGACTATTTACAAAAGTTCATGGAGATCTTTATAGATGATTTTTGTGTTTTTGGGCAAGGACCATTTATCATTTCTACATCAGATGTTTGAAAGGTTTAGATCCACAAGATTGTCTTTACACCTGGATAAATTTTTCTTTGACAAAAGGCTTCTGCTTGGACATTGAGTTTTAGGATAAGGAGCGGAAGTAGACACAAAATAGGTCAAAATGATCCACTCACTTCAGTCACCAAAGAATTGGAGGGAGTTAAGATCCTTCTTAGGCCATGTAGGGGTACTACAAGAGATTCATTGCCAATTATGTAGTACTCGCCGCACCTCTCATGAATTTTTTGAAGAAGACCAAAGATTACCATTGGACAAAAAAGCAAGAAGAAGCTTTTGTTGCACTAAAACCAAGCTGATAGAAGCACTAGTAAAGAGAATTGGGAAGACACTTTCCATGTGTATGGATATATCTTCAATTGCAATCAACCTAACACTCAACTAGAAGAATAAGAACTAGAAGGTTTATCATGTGTATTGTGTTAGTTGCCAATTCTCTACAGCCAAGTAAAGTTACAACACCATGGAGAGTGAAGCATTGGGAATTTTTTATGCTATAAAAAGATCCGCCACTATCTTTTGGGTTACAAATTTGTCTCCATGTAGATCATTATGTGCTGCAACACTTGGTGAAGAAGGCAGACTTGTAGAGACAAATTGCAAGTGGATATTGTTACTATATGAATTCACCTACACTATGCAGGTAAGGAAGGAATCCCATCATAATAATGCTGATTTCTTTCCACACTCAAGACTAAAGATGAGGCCAAAGATCTTTAGGATAATTTTTTAGATAAAGAAATCTTCTAGATCTCTACAACAAAGGTGATGCTACACGTGGCAAAGTACCAATGCCTTCAAACATTAGAGTGTCTCAAAAGGATGGATCGAAAGCAATTGGGATATCAAATTGCCAGCAACCTTGTGGGCCTATCATACCATTGAGAAGATCACCACAAAGCAAACAACTTACTTTCTCATGTATGGATTTCATCCCATTTTTCTTATTGAATTTGAAACACCTACCTCTAGAATTCTCTTGGAAGAACATATAATAGAGGAGAAAAGTGAAACCATGTAGATACAATAGTTGATATTCTTAAAAGAGATGAGGGATGATTTCTATGAATTTTCAGAATCTGCTCAAGCTCCAAGGAAAGAGCACCACAACAAGAAGATCCAACATGTTTAACTAACCAAAGGGGACTTGGTTCTTTTGTATGAAAAACCTAACAAAATCTTTCTAAGGAAGTTGCATCTTTGATGGATGGGACCATATGAGGTGGAGAAAATTTATGATAATTGTTCCTTGTAGCTAGCCAATTTAGAAAGGAAATTGATTGCCACCAAAGTGAATATTTGAGTTACTACTACAATTGAGCAAGAAGAACGAGGAGAAGTCCCAATGTTCATGGGATAATGTGTATTAACTATTAACCTTAGAGCACATGAAGAGTAGAAATCCTTGGTGAGAGGAAAAGCTATAACTATTTGATATCAAACTTGAATATAAACCAAGAAAGGCCATATCATTCTTGATGCTTTATCATGACAACTTGACTTGAAATTTATTTTTGAATCTCTAACTCAAAGGCCCTTAAAGTTAAACTTAAAGTTCAAAAATGCTTTACAATAGGATCCTTTCTTTTATCTTGTAAAAGTTGCCTTGATGCATATGATAAAGAGTAAAATACCTTTCCTTTCAAGGATGGCCTTTTATTCTATGATAATTAAAAGTATGTTCCAACTAGGGTGGACCTACAACTTGTGTGATGTCAAGAGGCACATGACTTACCGATTGGTGGTTATATGGGTGTGAACAAGATATTAAATATACTAAAACATTGGTGGTGGTGGCCAAATGTAATACTCCAAGGACAAGAGAATAGAGAAAACACAGATTACACACTCAACATTTGGTGCACCAAAGAAGCACCTTCTCTTTATTATATAGACAAAGAGGATCTCCTCCAAGGAAGCTCCACCATAGGATTAGGCACACAGACAAGTGACATGTCAACAAGCTCCACCCTTGGATTACTTACTTGGATGGGTGACATGTCGGTCTAGGTCCTATCTGGTTGGTCAAACAAGCTTTGACCAAAGGGAATCTTTTAGAGAATCTTCCTATATGAGTCTCAGAATCACATAAGGTATCGTTGGAAAGCTCTCAATGAGCCAAACCAGAGGGGACCGAAGGCCAACCTCTCCTTTGGTGGGGGGGAATTTGCACATTTTTTAGGCCTATTTCATCTGTTTAGGCCTCCAAAATTGCAAAGATTCAAAAATTTCAAGCATGTTTTGGTTCCTACTCTATTAGTAGAAGTCCCCTTTTGGTGATACTTCTTTCTGATCTGTTAGTTCATCATGTGTAACATCCCTCTAGATGTTACCAAACCAATTCTCACCTTTAAATCATATATCTAACTATTGGTTCTAAGGTTCTCAAGTCTATTTTGGTTTCTGTTCTATTAATAGAAGTACTCTTTTGGTGATACTTCTATCTGATATATTTTGACCATCATGTATAACATCATTCTAGATGTTACCAAACCGAATTTCACATCTAGATCATATGGCTAGCTCTTGGTATTACACCAAACATGGCCTGAAAGGTTCAAGTGTTTTCTAATCTTGTGAGAGCTACCAATATAAGAAGCTAAGCATCTAGAAATCAAGTGTACTACTTAAACCACTATCAATTGCATTTTTTTAATGAAAGCATATGAACTTAGACCATAGCATATCCTTGCTAGAGACAAAAGAAGGAAATATAGTAATTGTAGTGTTTGCTGATAAGCTCAACAAGGAGATTCACTTGGCATCCATTGTAAATACAATGGATGCTCCAACACTTGCTCAATGTTACTTTGATATTGTATTCAAACACCATGGAATTCCATGAGGTATCATCTCTGATTGGGATACTCTATTCACTGGTAAATTTTGGAAAACTCTTTTCAAGATACTTGGTACCCATATTGCATTGTCTATTGTCTATCACACTCAAATTGATGGGCAAACGGAATGAAGTTGCAACTTGGAAGATATACTATATGCATTTGTTAACCTTCACCACACCAATTAGGATTCTTGTCTTGCAACTTACAAAATTGCATACAATAATTCCAAGCATGCAAGTATAGGATTCTCTCTATTCTTTCTTATTATGTGCAAGATGCACTAGTTTTAGATTCTCTTCTTACTCCACTATCATGTCATATTCCTCATAATTTGGCCTTCTTATTTAAATCTTTATACCAAGCCAAATCTCATCTTCTTGTTTCTCAAAATTGGCAAGAGTAGTATGCAAATAAACATTATTACAATAAGTAAGTGATAAGGCCATGCTTTCTTCTATTAATTAACCTTCCTCTCCCTGATGACACCTAATTTTGTAAAATTACTCCAAATTGGAAATTAAGAATTACTCCATTTAATATTACTCAAATTATTTCTCCTATTACCTACAAACTTGCACTTCCTAGTCATATGAAGATTCACTCTATCTTCTATATCTCAAAGTTACAACCCTTTGTTTCCAACCCATTTTCTTTTCTTACTCTTATACAACCTCCTCTTCCTCCTCCAAACTTTATTAATGACCATAATGAATATGAATTTGATGTTGTTCTTGCATGCAAAGACATCTAACATGGTTGCCAATGATAAATCAAATATAAGGTCCTCTATAAAGGGTATTTGCTTCATGATACAACATGGGAGCCTATTTCTCATCTCCAAAATGCTCAAATGGCCATACAAGAGTTCAAAGTTTCCATGGCAACAAAGATGCTACCAACTATCAATGGGAGAATATGTAATGATATTGTGTTAATAAAAGCTGAATATTACTAGAAGTTGGTTAGAACTAGCATCTATTTAGAAATTGTAAGAATATTCTAGAAGCATCTAGTGAGCTTCTTGGTGAGAAGCTTCTAGAAATTTCAAAAGGATTTAGTAGCTTGTATGCCAAGTAAACAACTAGCTTAGCTTGTACTTGTAATTTTCCAAGAACAAGAGAAATCCCAAGAGAAAACACAAGAGAAGAAACACAAGAGAAACACAAGGTTTCATTTCTAAATACTCCGATGCCCCCAAAGGAGCACCTTGTCTTTATTATATAACAACAAGGATCCACTCAAAGGGAGCTATACCCTTGGATCATATACATGGATGGTTATATGTCAACAAGCTCCACCCTTAGATTAACTGTATGGATTGGTAACCTGTCAAATATTGTCCTATTTGGTTGGTCAAACAAGTTTGAACAAAGAGAATCTTCTTGTAAGAAGCTCAGACAGCATGGATAAGGGACCATTAGAAATAGGAAAAAAGATCTTGACAAGGAAAAAAAAGAGGGAGAAAAGGCTATGCCTCCACGCTAAAGTGAAATGGACACTCCATGTTTTAGGCCTAATTCATTTGTTTAGGCCTCCAAAATTGACTTTAAAGTTCTCAACATGTTTTTGGTCTTTGCCCTATTGGTGGAAGTACTCATATGGTGACCCCTCTATCTGATCTACTCATACCATCATATATAATATCCCTAAAGATATTACCAAACCAATTTTCACTTCTAGATAATTTATCTAGCTAATGGTATTATAGTACTCCAAAAAAGGTGACTAAATGGCGAGCTTAGCTTTTATGCCAAGGAAGGACCTTCTAGATGGAAACTTCTTTAGAAGCTTCTATTGGAGCCTTGCACTCATAAATACAAAGCCTAGGCTCAACTCAAGCATTTGGAGTTTCCCTTGGTTGAGAGTTCTCAATTTGATACTCCAAGTCTCCTATTTCTTCTCCTTGGTTTGTTACATCCTAAGCATATTTAAACTAGAAAATGTAGCATGGTTAGAGATCATGTATCTCTTTTTGTACTAGATAACATGCATACAATCTCATGTTATCCCTAGTAGAACTCATAAAGATAAATTGGAGTATTACTATTTAATTGGGTCTTCTTGCCCACCCTTAGGTATACATATATATATATATATATATATATATATATATATATATATATATATATATATATATATATATGATAGTGCTCATTGCAATCATCATCTTTGTAAAGTGAAGTCTTACCTAATTTTCTCATATGGTATTGAGAAATTATTACTCAATCCTTTAAATAGTGCAAATTGTGCCAAATTATGAAAGCTCTTTTCCTTTTCAAAGTCTTGAGATAAATTCAATACATTATTTACCCAAGAGATTCATCAACTGACAATACAAGAACTCAATATCAAAAAGAATGATCATAGAGAAAATTAATGAGAATCCATCCTAGGGAATAATCAATCAAAGAAAGTATGGTAAGAATCCTTATAATGTAAGGATGAACATCATATCAAATAGAGAACTTTTGAAGTTACATGTTATTCCACACTTTAAATTATAGAGTGATGTCTACAAATGGAGTTTGGATTCAACATTCTATATTTACTTAATTGGGTTTAGTGCATGGAAGGAAAAGAAAAGCTCCTTTTGAAAGGCAAGCATCTTTATGGAGTAACATACAATTCAAAATTTCAACACATTGATACCAATCAAAAAGACCATGAAGTTACAAAAGAACAATAAGGCACTCTACCTTATAAGTATGAGCTTGAAAGAAGATATATCATGGGTAGAGATTGTTTGTGAAGTTCCTTTCTCTAGGAAGGATTAATCACCAAGTACCAAAAGAAGTACCAAAAGAAGTCAAAGGTGGAGATTTTATACCTCCATCATTAATTAGAGTAATCAGAACTCATTGGGAGAGAGGAATTATGTGACCATGTGTAATGAACAAAGTATATCTTCAACAAAATTTCAACAAGTGACTCTTATAAGCTAAGCAAAGAACAAAAAAAAGCTCAACTTGTATCAATCCTTTCCATCCTCATGGTACTCTTTTGAAAGCACCCTTATGATTAACAAGTCACTCACTTGAGAAGAGGTGACCACATCATTACTTTTGAGGAGGAGATCATGAGATCTACTGCAAGAGCTGATCAGAAAGAAATTTTGTATTGTACCCAAGGTTCCACCAAGATTGATAGAAGAACTAATTAGGATCCTTTCAAGTCAATCCTTTCAAACCATGCCACACAAAATTTGGTTATCATTATTGCAAGAAAAAAGGTCACTATCATCACAAATGTTGGAAGAAGTATGGATTTGGTTATTGAGAGAGAAGTATGGAAAAGAAGTAGTATCAATTTGACTAAAAAATTCACAAAATGAGCACTTTGATTGTTCAAGCAAGGTGAGAATGTTCTACACACCAGAATTAGATGTTGAAAATGGGATTCAATTACGCATCAAGGCATGTTTGAACCACTCTACGGATCAAAACTCCAAAGTTGCACAATATATGATCTATCATAGTGGGCTTACTTCCATGCCAAGCAAGTACAATTCTTAGATCCATTTAACTTGGATAAGAGTTACTATTCTATTTACAATACAAGAAAACTTGAATTACCAATGATTGGTGGAGAAATTAAGCAATTAAAAGACGTACTCTTTTTCCCTCAATTAAAGAGATATATTCTCTCAATTTCACATAACACAAACTTTAACTTCAAAGGATTTGAGATCAAAGGATGTAAATATAGGAAGGACCATAGCATAAGGTGAAAAAGATGGGTCACTTGTAGTCCTTTAGAAACCTATATGCAATCAAGAAGATGGTACTGTTGAGTTTCCAACAAAGTTCACTCCAGCAGCGGTACCACTCATTAGCTCATGCTAGCTACAAAGTCAGCCACCATATGCCCAACAAGAAGATGGTCACCGGTCTAGAAGGGAGAAGAATTTCAAACTTGGAGTTTGCAAAGCTTGCATTCTTGAGAAAAATGTTGAAATCATTCTCTCGTACTGATACATGAGTCAAGTAAATTTTAGAGCTAGTACATACTAATGTATGACCTTATACCAATTATGTCATTAGGTGGTTCAAAATATTTTCTAAGTTTTGTAGATGACTATCTCCGGAGGACAAGTCTACTCTTTTGAGAGAGAGAGAGAGAGAGAGAGAGAGAGAGAGAGAGAGAGAGAGAGAGAGAGAGAGAGAGAGAGAGAGAACCGCATTCAAGACTTCAAAAGACTTAACGGAGAAGCGTAGCAGAAAACAAATGAAGAAATTATGGCCAATTAAGGTGGAGATTTTCAAGCAAATCTTTTGGGATTTTGCAGACAAGAAGGAATAGAACATGAGTTCACTCTTTTTTATAGTCTTCAACAGAACGGTATGCCTAAGAGGAAAAATTGGAGTATTGTCAACACCCCAATAACACTGCTTGCCCAGGCAAGTTTGCTTAAAACATTTTAAGCAGAAGCCATAACATCATCAATGTTTGTTCAGAATCATACCCATACAACAATAACAAATAGAATGACAGTAAAGGAGGTTTGGACAAGGATCAAGCCGGATATATCACACTTACGTACATTTAGATGCATAGCCTATACTCATGTACCCATGCAGAAAGTTTGTAAGGCTTGAATATCCGATCCAAAAGACTATTTTTGTGGGTTACGCACCTTAAGCCAAAGGTTACAAGCTTTGGACCCCGGTATCAAACACAGTTACATTTAGTAAGGATGTTACCTTTGATGAATCAGAATTCGTTTTCACAACTCACAATGGTGAGAGTCTATTGGAGTTTTCGGAGCATGTCCCGACACACAACACTCCTCATCCGATGTTTAGAACGACGTTAGGATATGAAGCATCTGAAGCATTGGATCAAAATGAAAGTTCCCCACTAATGATTAGAGACAACAACTTCCGAGATCTTATCCATGAACATATTCACGAGGTGGATGAATCTCATCACCGTACCAAGAAGTCCACCAAGGGTTGTATCTATTAGAACTCTTCCACCTTATTCACGCAAACCAATTGCAAAGGCAGTCGACAATGCTCAAACCAACCTTGTTGGAGAAAGAAGGGACAATAAGGAACATGCTGCAATTTTGAACGTCACCAAACATTGATTTCACCCCAGCAAATTACCAAGAGATGGTCACTTTCAATAGTTCGTATTGGTGGGAACAAGCAATGCGTGAAGAGTATGATTGTCTAATGGAGAACTACACATGGGATCTAGTTTAGCTATCACTTAGTGGGAAAATGGTCAGATATTGTTGGATCTATAAACTCAAGTATGATGGTGAAAGGAAGCTTCAAAGGTACAAAGTGCGCTTAGTAGCAAAGTGCTACTCGCAAGTATACGGCCTGGATTATTTTGAACCATTCTCACCCATTGTAAAACTCATTAGTGTACACGTGATTCTAGCTTTGGCTGCACACTTTGATTGTGAGCCATATGGACGTATGTACTGCTTTCCTCAACGATAATTTGGAGGAAGAAGTTTACAGTTCACAACCTGAAGCCTTCAATAAGGAAGGTGATCTTGTATGCAGAATTAGAAAGTCAATCTATGGACGAAAGCAGACCTCGCTTTCTTGGTCTAAGGAAATGGACATGTTTCTCAGAAAGGAGGGGTTTGCACACCTGGATCACACGGAAACATCTATTCACGAAGTTCATACGAGATCATATTGTTGGTAGCGCTCTATATAGATGATATGGTCATTGTCTCATCCTAATTAGAATATCTACATGTGGTAAAGAGGTTTTCTAATAGTAGGTCTGACATTATTAACGATGGACAACTCATGTTCTTTCCTTGTCTGTTGATTACTCACAACAGATCACAGAAAAAGCTTCACATCAGCCAAAGCCCATCTACGGAAGAAATCCTGCAATGTTATGGTATAGAAGACACCAACAGTAGCATCACAACTATGGGAACACATTCTCAAGTCCTCACGCATGTTCTGTCTTGGTTCGTTGATTATTCACAACAGATCACTGACAACGCTTCACATCAGCCAAAGCGCGTATACGAAAGAAATCTTGCAATGTTATGGTATAGAAGACACCAACAGTAGCATCACAACTATGGGAACACATTCTCAAGTCCTCACGCATGTTCTGTCTTGGTTCGTTGATTATTCACAACAGATCACTGACAACGCTTCACATCAGCCAAAGCGCGTATACGAAAGAAATCTTGCGATGTTATGGTATAGAAGACACCAACAGCAGCATCACACCTATGGAAACACATTTTCAAGTCCACACGCAAGTCAATCCGACAATTGATAATAAGGAACAGAGCATGAACGGTGCTTCGTACAATAGTTTAATTGGAAGTCTTCTATACTTGATGGTATTTTCACGTCCAAATCTAGCTTTTTTTGTGATTAGCTTAAGTCGTCTAATCCAACCTTTTCTCATTGGGCACGTGTTCCATGGTATCTCAAGGGATCTCGGAATTTGCTGTAGTAAGTCCGGTAGCAGTAGATTTGCAAGTTTATATCTAGATTGGGTAGAGATAAAGAAACCAGACGCTCAACCTCATGATCATGCTTCTCAATATGCGAGGGTGTAATTAGCTGGTTCAGCAAGAAACAGACGATTGCTGCCTTATTCTCAACAGAGGCGGAATACGTTGTAGAATCCACAGCTGCACGTGAGATTGTGTGGCTACGAAATCTACTTACAGAACTAGGTTGAGTCAGGAAAAGCCAACTGTCTTGATGTGCGACAACTAAATTACCATTTCACTTTGTAAGAATCTAGTATTACACTCGCGCAGCAAGTACATCTCAATGTAATAATACCACTTCATTAGATATTTGTATAGCTCCGGGACGTTAAAATGGAATATGTTCCAAGTTCAAGAATGGTAGCAGACACTTTCACTAAAGCTCTTCCTAAAGACAGATTTTTGTTTTGTGGTGATCAACTAGGTATGTATAATAGACAAGAGGTTTGATGGGGAGTGTTGGGGATTCAGCAAACCGCCTAGGCGCATGTGAACTAGGGGATGCAGTTAGAAATACTTGTCTATATATTTGTACTGGATAAAATGTGCGTGTAGTCCCAAGTTATCCTTTGTAAGACTCATAAGTAATAAAGTGCGTGTAAATCTCATGTTAACTTTGTAAGACTCGTGATAAAATCGTAGATTACAGGGTCGTTGTGTGATCGAGTCTTGTTGTTGATCCTCAGAAACATATTCGGACTATAATCTCAGTGAAGTGAATTCCGACCCGGTAAGGATAATCGTCTGTGCTTTTGCAGATGGCTCCAGAGAATGCCTGATGTCTGGAAGAAACATTTTATGCATGAGAAGAGGAGTGGCAAGAAGGGCAGTGATGACTGGCGCACGTGCTGCTTGGAAACAGGTTGCTCAAGGGTGAGCTATAACAATGCCCAACACTTCGAGCAACAGGAAGATTTGTGCACTGTCTGGGAAAGAGATCACTCGAATGACCTGATGCCTCGAATTGACCACCTGGACGAGATGGATGTATATTTAGCTAGAGTAGTAGCGCATCCCCGCTACAGGCGTTAAGGTAACAAGCTATGAACAAAGAACTGTAGATTTGCGATATAACCAGCGTCTATGTAATCAAATCGTGTGTTAATCACAAAGAGACCTATGAATGTACAACACTGAGATTGGACATTTCTGTTATTTACTGAACGAGATGTGCTCCCTACTCCTTGAGTTTATTCCCAGTTCTCAGGGCCAGAAAGCCAAAAAGCGAGAGAATTTAGGCAAATGGATCAAGGATTTCAGATTAATAATGTCCGGAGAATGAGATTGTCCAGCTCGAGCTTGTGCTGGCTATTGCGGGGGCTAAGAGAGCCTCGACCAGAGTCAGCCCACATTATAATCCAAAAATAATCTTGCAATCTTGCAATCCAAGAATAATCTTGCAAGAAGTAATCCCGTTCACTCCACAAGATACATTGCATATAGGGTATCCCCCGCTAGTTCAGTCTTCACACATCACCCTCGCAGAAAAAGACATCACAATCAAGCAAAGCACCTCGTTCGTGAAGCACTGTAAGCTACTGCGAAATGGGATGGTTTGAGTTTAAAGAGTGACTGTCAACCCCATGAAGGTCCACGCTCCGAGTGGCAAAGGGAACAAGACAAGAGTAAGTAAAAAGATGGCAAATAGCTGCCAGCTTGGTGGTGAGAGCAACAGTTCTGGAACTATGAACTTAACGTTAATTCACTTGTAATGGGACGTACGAGTGGAAGTAGCTCTGCACAGTGTAATCTCACTTGCCTAATTTCAGAAAGCGGTATTTTAGCAGCAGGGGAAAAATCGCAGTAACCGGCCTGCAAAATGCGGTGCGTGATTTTCAGCTTCCGGAGAACTACGTATGACAACCAGCGCTTCCATCAAAATCTGTTCTATCGATTTCATGGACCGCGTTCTGAGAGTAAAATCGGGTCGAGAGGGCTCGTACAGGAATTTCACCTGCCCGTTTACAAGAATTACAGACGTGGGAGAAAGAAATGAGGGACAGGGAAATAGAACCAGGAAACTCATGCTTTGGAAAAGACCAGAATTCAATTCGTCCAATAGAACACGAGGAACTTGGCACGTGATGAAGAAAGCTTGTGCCCATGCAGTATTCTCTTCCTGTCTCCTGTCCCTCACTTCCCGCACTCATCTCCCCCGTTTCGTTCCGTGTAAGCGATCCAATCCACTCCAATCCCTCCTCCTACAGACCAAAGTCTTTGCCACCACAGAGAACCCGCAGCACGCATTGATGAGCAAAAATCCCCAAACTCCCCGGTATAATCCCTTCCTACAAACTCGAGATTCTTAAAGATGTGAGCAGTAAGAGTTTGATGGGTTGTTGGGTGTCTGAGCTTCCCACGAGTGGAGAGAGAGAGTTGAAGGCTGTGCTGCAGTTTTCATTGTAATCAGTCGTCCGTTGCATTCTGACACGACCCGCGAGTTTCGGAGCAGTTTCTCTGGGTCTGTGGACAGTAAGATAACAAGTACTATCGACATCACAAGAGTTTATATGCAGTAGCACACCAACAGCTGAAACAAACGAGAGAGAACTCGAAGGAGTTTTGGAAAAGGACAAAAGCAGAGTCACCGACGAAATAAGGGTGTGCTTAGGGTTCAGACATGTTTTCCTCCAGGCTACAACCCAAAACCCACACAAGAAAGCTCTATCTACCGTGACTGCTGTACATATCGACCTCAAGGTACAGTACAGTAAAGCAGCTTTGAGCGGGATTATGGCAATCTTCAGTACTGTGGTGCTCGGATACTGAAATTGATTTAATTAGGGCCAAGGAAGGGAACCCGGAGCCGCCACCTCTATACGAAACCCTCTTTGGAACTGGAGCAGGGAATAGGAACTGCAGCTGCGTTGGGGCTTAAAAACGTAACTGTTGCTGTTACTGGTCTGTGGATAAGAGAGTAGAGTAGGTGAGGAGACAGAATTGGGACATTGGAGTAGAAGCACAGAGTGGAGCTGTTACATTTGCCGGAGAAGAACGTGGTGGGGAGATTTTTGCAGGGATGGTGACTCCTAGCATGGATCGCCGGGTACGCCAAAAGGATAAATCTGCAGAAGTGGGGTTAGATCTCTTGAAGCAGAAAAACGGGCATACGAGGGCCAAGGGGAAATTGGAAGAGGTTGTCGATCGTGGAGACGATATTGAGGAGGGCGAGGTTTTCGCAATGGAAGAGGGAGAGAAATCAGCTGAGGAGCTGGGTACCAAGAATGGTGGGGGGGATTCAGAGGATGAGGAAACATTGGAGGAAGAGGAGGGAGGAAAGGAGGCGAAAGAGTCCGGGGAACAACAGGACGGAGGAGGAGCTGAGGGTTTGATTGACGATGGCCCGAAGGTGCTTTCGAAGTCAGCACAAAAGAATCTTGCGAAATCGGAGAGGTATAAGGAGAAGAAGAAGTTGAGGAAAGCCCACGAGAAGGAGGCAAGGCATCAAGAAACTCAGAGGAAACGCAAAGTGTGGGAAGAGAAGCTTGCCACTCTGACGGAGGAGGAGAAGGAGAAGGCCAAAGAAGAGAAGGTGAATCTCCGAAATCAGCGTAAGGATGAGCAGAAGGAGAGGAAGGAGAGGCTCAGGGAGGCCATGAACTCTGGTCAAAATTTTGTCATAGACCTTGAGTTTGCTGAGCTCATGAAATCGAATGAGCTTACCAGCTTAATCCAGCAGGTTTGTGTTTTCTGTGAGTCAAATCTTTAACTTTGTTTCAGCTCATATCTTCTAAAGACGTAACTATGCCCCCTCTACCACCAAAAATGATCAAAGCAGACTTTTATACATGCTGATCATAAATCCTAAGATGCATGTTTATTCTAGCGGTCGACCATCCCCTCACGTCAGTCTGAATATTGACGTTGCAGTCTTCTTCCAGATCTCCCTGTATTTCGAGGAGTAATCTGTTGTAATTTCGAAGTCTTTTCGAGTTCTAAAATTTCTCTAATCTAATACGGAGCCGCCTGGAAGGTTGAAATTTTTACGGATAATTTTCCTTTTCACTAATCCTCTTTTGGTCGAGCACACGCAGAGTATAACATGCCAATTGTCAGCAATATGGCTTTTTTATCTTATTTCTCTCCTACGTTTTAGCAAGGCTTTCATCTTCCCACCCCTGACTAAGTTCATTGACAGTTTCTGCCCTGAATTCTTCTAGGACCAACCCCGCTAAGATGATTAGCTCTTTGGCATTTGACTCGCCTGGATCAACATCTGAAGCATGTATTGAACTTTGCACATGATAGGCTGATGGACTCTCTTGTGTTACACCATTTTGAGATCTGCTTGCTTTATTTACAATTACTCTCACAGTTGCAGTGGTTCTTTACTGACTGGTATGTATATTTTGCTCAGGTGATGTACTGTTACGCGGCCAACCGGAGAGCAGAACACCCAGGGCGGCTAACTTTAACTGGAGTCAACGGAGCAATAAAGACAGAGCTTGAGAAACTCTCAGGATTTGAAAATTGGCTTCTCCACAGAGAAGAGAAATCGTACATTGATGTATATGAGGAACGGAAAGAGGACTTGGTGTACTTGACAGCAGATTCTGAAACTGTTCTGGACGAACTTGATATGTCAAAGATCTACATTATTGGTGGGTTAGTGGATCGCAACAGGTGGAAAAACATCACTCTCGACAAAGCCACGAAGCAAGGCATCGCTACTGCGAAGCTTCCTATTGGCGATCACCTGAAGATGGCGGGATCTAAGGTACACCTCGAACCTCTCCCAACATCTGGAAGACTTTTGTCATGGAAACCTCACTCCGTACAACGAATTAAAAAGTAATGCTGTAGAAGTTCCACTGCAGTCGCTAACTATTCCGTTAAAATGGAGGTGCTTCCTGATACGTGTACCTGATACTGAAAGAATATTTAGTGATTTGTGAAATTTGCTGCTTCTGCAGGTACTTACTGTAAACCAGGTCATGGAACTGCTTCTGTCCTTCATGAAATCCAAAGACTGGAAACAAACTCTTTCTGAAGTGGTGCCTCTTCGGAAAAGGGGAGCAGAAAGCAACCTCGATAAGGAACCAGATAGTGACTGATTTGTTTGAGTTAATTTCACCCCAAGGGCCTTCATCTCATTAGAAGGTTGAACCAGGGATAGTAAACGATGCTCCATTACTAGGTCCACGATTAGTGGCGGCCATTGAATAGATTGGAGGTGGCTCGTGTTGTAGGCAGCCACACATATCGTGGATCTTGTCTGCACGTCAGCATAACTACATTTTTGACACAAGCGTCCACAGAGGTTCCACACAACGCTCGGCTGAGTCGGTCTAGATTAGTGAGTCAAGGTCCAGACAGTAAGGAACGTAGGCTTGGAATCGCAGAGTTGGATCAAGGGAGAACAATACATTGTGTTCTTAACTGAACTTTCTACTTTCACGATGGAAACAAGGTAGTCGTTGTGGAGAAAGGTAGTCTGTTCAAGGACTAGTGCGCTCACCTTGAACAGAGGGATAGAGGGAGTCCACAAGCAGAAGAGATTCTTTTCACAATTTTCTTGGCACTCAGGTCGATGTTCCCCCTCAGAGACAGTTTTAGTTCACCATGGAGCATCTCGAATCCCTCATGCCATCGACCCCTTTCCAAACGGGGAAATGTACTAATAAGCATTGCTTGATGCTGATAAGTTGAAAATTAAATCGGTGGCAAGGGAATTGTTCGAGCAAATGTTCGGGGAGTGTTTGCGTGTGGAAATAGGGAGATGGTGTATGTAAGTCCACGTTGCCTTTTGTCATGCTTACCTTATGTCTTCTAATTAAAGAAAGACTACATATATGCTAGAAACAGAAATCAGAAAGTGGTGTGTGGAGCCCTCGCTTTTCCTTGTGTCAGTTTCACTTTCCAAATTTGTTACGAGTGCTGTGAAGTCTCGTTGGATGATAATACATGAGATGAGTGGGAATCCTTGGATGCACATCATCGATATCTAGTTTAAGGATAGCCACAGCAAGCTCTCACCTCTATAGTACAATCACCTTATCATGTAATTGCCAGAACTTTGAAACAAATGGTCTGAACGGCAGTAATGCCTGCGAATTAAGAGCAGGACTCTGCCTTCATTTCATGGACCATTAGCGACTTACTGTAAACAATGCGAACTGACACAAACTGAAAGAGCTCAAAATCGGATTGCCAGGTCAAGTTACCAGCAACGGGACCAGAACCCTGGACTCCGGAGTGAAGTTGTGAAACCCATAGCTGATGGTTGGGTTCACTTTCCAAAACCGCTGTGTGTCCTCTACTCTAAGGAGATTCAGGTTGTACAACAAGGCTCAGTTCTAGGCATCAACCTTCTAGTCTCCTTGGGGGAACCAGCTTGCCTCTCGAGGCTGAGCACTAACCATCAAGGACCAAGCTAATCGCACTATCAAAAGTCCAAGAAAGACTAGAGTTGCAACAGAGCAAAACACCTGCAGTGAAGAAGGGGACACCAAACAACTGAAGTCAATAGGTTGTTGAGGATCATCCCAGAAGTCAAGACAAGGCACGAATAATGCGAAGAAAAGGCCAAATCTTCTAAAGTGGGTATAGCCGCTGATAGTACCTGAAGTAAAGTCTTGACAACCCAGAGCATACTTATGCATAATGCCCCCCTGACTCCAAATGCGATCTGCAATTTCACGAAGAAATTACTTCAGAAGGGGCAGCAGCTTCTACAACACCGTACTTTCAGAAACATCCAACGTCACAACTGAGAATCAAAACATCATTATATCAAACGCAGTATGAAGCCCAAGCTTCTGAGCAATACTTTACAACCTACTCGCCAGGTGAGAATCTAAAGCATCGTTATCTCACTCAAGTTACAGTTTCTTTTGTCGACGATGTGATAGCAGGGAGATGCTCTGCATACCAATTCTGTCGATATTGCAGGTGGTAAGATCTCTCTGCCAGCCCGAATTGCCACCGCGGAGTACTTTCGAAAGACTTTCACCACCGCCTCCAAAATAATCTCCAGATTCTCATCGAACATCACTTCACCGGCGCTGCCTTGTTCCGCATCATCCTCATCATCCTCATACTCTCCCTCATCGTCCTCTGGCCCTCTTTCAGGCCCCGCCGCGGATCTCTAAGAATAACCAGCCTTTCATCTACTTCAGTCCAGAAAATTCGTCCAGCCAATCACACTTCCAATATTCCTCCTATGGAAATTCAGATCGAAAAAATATGCTCAGAGGAACCTAGTTAGGAGTCATCATTAGTGACCAAAATTGAGCTTTAAGGATCCAACAGATTGTGGGTTGACAAAAGAAGTTCCGAAAACACGACTATGACAGCTTCATGGACCGAAAGCAACCACATGAGAAATGAGACAGAAGGCAGGGGAAGTACAGGAATTGCAGAGGTTTTCGCAGTAAGCTGGTGCCCATGGCCAGAGGTCAACCAGGTACGACCACCTGCCAGAACTTGGTGAGAAGAACTATGATTGGACATGTCTAAACCCCATCCTGCTGCTCCTCGACCCAGTGATGGAAGATGAATTCTGCTATTCGGGAATCTAAGAATTGGGTTTGGTTGCGATGGGTCAGGCTGCAGGCTTGTGCCTGCTACTTTGTGCAGACATCGACAGGCCAGTGCCTGCGACAAGATGAATGTCACCTCCAGGTTTGCTACCTTTTTGTGCACAGAAGGCAGAGAAACCACACACCCTTAGTTCTCTGTAACGAATTTTGAGTGCAGTAGCTCACAAATTTGTCTCTAATGCGATTCAAAGCTTCGAAATTCGAGGGACGGGATAGATTCTGAGTGCGTAGGTGCCGTAGCTACCAAGTCTACTCGAGCATCGGAGCAGGAATCGATTATCACCCAATTCATATTGCCGTCAAACCGGGAGACTGCATATGGTTAGATTACAGGGCTGACATTCATCCCATCCTTTACTGAGATGTGTATCCGGTCGTGAGGAATTTCTACCGTGACGTCTTTGACTGTCTGAGTGCTAGTTGATCCTTAAATCTTGAGGAGCTCGTGGTGGGCCTGCGAATCTACTATCTCTTACTCTCTCTTATCTCGGATTGGGGAGAGAAGGAAGACCCGAGTGTTGTTCACACAGAAACCAATTGGACAAGCGGGGTATCTCAGGATGATAGCTTAAGCCTAATACAGTGTTGTAGACCTTGGGGCCAGTATTAAAACTTATGTAACGCAGTTCGTCCGGTGAAGTCTAATATTTTGCTCGGAGATTGGCAGATGGCATCAAGGTAGTTTTAGTTCTTATATCGACGATGAATGTTGGGGAGGAACTGATATTTGAGGCTTGAAACCGAGCGTTGATAAAGGCGAACTGATTATTGCTCTCGCTCTATGAACTGATGCAGATCCACCAGACTCACTTCTGGAGTTTATCCAATATCAAAGTGAAGATGGATCGCATCGTTCTTCGTTGTTTAGTCCTTGCACACGAGCATCAACGCCTTCGAATCATTTGGGCCGTCCAATATCCTGTCATGAGGTTCTCACATGTGGTTCCATACCTACAGGGTTGTTTGAGCATCTATAAAGAGCGGAAGTTTCAAAAGCTTAGATAGCAAGTCAGATGTGGATAGCAAGCTTAGATAGCAAGTCAGATGTCAGTCACCAGTTGCGGATTTGAAGAGAGTTTCGGATCGTGTTGAAAAAGTTCACACTACTGACTTAAAGTACGATGATCGATGAGCTTGTATTGTATCACCGGAATAAGCAACGTTCTTCGCCTGTTTTGCTCTATCTTGATTTCGTAAAACTTAAACCCGTGTGACTGCCTATTTTCTGCTGTAAAAATTATCCTGAGTTTTTCCCACTTCCAAGTTCCACACACCATTCGAGCTTGACTTCGACACCGTTGTCCTGCACATGCATAAACCATCATTGGCAACGTCAGGTAACTAGTCCGGATATGCCCCCTTCTTTCCAGATGTAATTGGCTCAATCCTCAGAACAGATAGAGCACTCTTTATCTTTAGGAATCCTTAAATAAACATCCAATTTCCTTAAAAAAGCATCCAAGTTTTAATAACAATTAATGAACGGCGTCGATAACTCTGGTAAGCTATAAACAACTAACTGCCACCGCTTTGCCTTCAGATATCATCATGTCATCATGCTTTCGCCGCCACCTGCAGGCTCATTTGCCATTCTCGAATTACTGGAGTTGCATTGCAAGCAGCACGCAAAGGCACAATCGCGCAACCTGCCCGCAGAACCAAGTGACTGAAGCGGAGTGAAATCCTGGTGTAAGTATCCGATATAATACAATATTTAAAACTTGGATGTTTATTTAAGGATTCCCCTTTTACCCTCAGCCACTATCACTAAAGGCTTCTTAAAGTACAAAAGACATAAAATGAACTTCTATTCATCTTCACACAAACGTATTCAAGTGTTGGCAGTGAGCGCAAGAAAACCCGTATGGCTCACCAATGGACAAGTTCTGCGGTTGCATATGCTTTCAACGCTACGGGAGTCCAGCTTCAGGACTTCCAGACTCGGATTGTTCCATCAACCGACGCTGTAAGCATGCAGGTGTCCTTGGGGTGGTAAGACAGTCCTGTAATCTGTGCATCACTCATCCAAAGAGGCCAAGATTATATATTGTATAGTACATCATATAGTTAGTGCTAAGCCCCCAACGCTAAGTTCGTCACTCACTTCACAAGTGAAGGGAATGCCTGTGAGCACCCTGCTCGCTCTAAGTAGACAAAGTTATTATACAACATGAGGCATAGCCATGAGAAAAACAAAAAGTAGTTGCTGCAAATCACAACATGTCTGTCAACTTTAGACTGAATTGGCGAAGCGCCAATCTGCTCAGGTAGCTCAGAAAAAGTAGAGGAAAATAAGACGCACCACAGATGTATGGGCCTTGAAAGACGAAATCAGAGTTGGATCCACTAGGTCCCAAAAGAACACACGGCCATCTTCAGATCCGCTGACGATATGAGAATCGTCGTTGGTCAAACAGCTATCCATCTTGTAAGACTGGACAGGCCATTCAACCAAAAGTTATTTTCATCGAGCACTGATATTTCACAATTTACTTCCAATATTCAACATCTCTATTGAAAAACTAAAGGCCATTATGTCTAAACAAATCAAACAGTCTTACAAACCTTGTTCGTGTGTCCCTTATAGTCTTGAAGAAGCTCCCCGGTTGCCCTGCAGATAATGTGTGATTTCACTATATTTAGCAAATCTTCAACCCAGCACTCCTCTCTCCTATTATTCCCAATTGATTACGTTTTATTATAGAAAGTGACTGGTTGAAGACCGACTACGCATAGTGGATCTTAATGACCAATCGTCTACAAGAAAAATCTTTAGAAGCAAGCTGGTGGGTGCAATCACTTTACCTGTCCAGCAGGCGCAGGTTTGAATCCAGGCAACCTGCAAGTATACAGTTACCGTCATTCGACAAAGCGATGCAAGTCACTGATTGCCCCAAGGTATCCACCACTTCCCTGGATACCGACAACGATAGAACATGAGAAAAGCTGCTCAGTAAGTTACGCCTTGAGAACTCTAACTCTAGCGAGCTGGTGGTGATCACAAAACTTTGGGAAGAAAAAAAATGATTATTGACTTCATTTCACCAAGGTCACATATCATAACCATCCCAAGTTTAAAATATGATAGAATATCTACCTAGGCATCAATTTAAGAAATATATCAAAAATGTCCATTGGCGATCCCACCTGCCCACTCTGATATCAAAAGTGCGAATGGTACCATCCACAGACCCAGCAATAATCTCCGTTGAGGTCAGTACAACAGAGGTTACACTGTCTGCGAATGAATCGATTTTCTGCGCATTAGTTAGTTCGCAGTCTTAGTGTGTGCTTCCCAACAGAACCAGGTGAGATATTCGCCCTTTGAAAAGTACTCAAACTTTACCAGAATATATTGCTGTAAACAAACAAAATAAAAGAAGCGTAAAAGTATAAGCCAAAGATATCACACCTGGATGGGTTCAATGCTGTGTGACCGGCAATCCCAAGCGCGGACGCTCTTATCGTAACCCCCGCTCACAATCGCCGCCCCATACTCATTAAATTTGACAGAATTCACCTACATAAACCTCCACACAATGAGCAAGAGGGACCGTGATGCAGGAAATTCAGAACTTTGCAGCAGGAAGAAAACGACCAACAGAGACTCTCTGCGCAATAAGCTCAGTCAAGACCTCACTGTCATGGCCGCGAAACTTCCGAATTATCCGGCCGGTAGCAACATCCCAGTAGAATAACTGGCGGTCTCCTCCACATGAAGCCAATTTCGCATTATCTCTGTGCCAGACCGAATTGCAATATATTCATCGCTCTCGGATTCCTCAACCTATCCTCACCAGATTCATGACCAAAAGGCAATATGTGGACTCGCCTTACTGAAGGAAGTGACAAAATTGCCGCAATGAACGAGAAATGGAAAAACACGTAGAAAATCCATTCATTCCAGGACAACCAACCTGGAACAGGCGACATCACGAACTTCACGAGCATGTCCAGAATAAGATTTAATAGGCAGCAATTTGTAAGGGTTCCAGAGTCGCAAAGAGCGATCTTTCCCACAACTGAGACAATAATTCCCGTCTGTATTAAACCGCACAGCCAACACAGCCCCTTCATGACCACGCAGTACTCCAGCTTCCTTGCTGGGCAAAACAGCATTAGCCATAGCCCTTAAACCCTAAACCCTGACCCCACAGGAAAAGCCTCCACCTCGTTCAGACTCCAATCTTTGCCCAATTCAGCACTGGGGACCTCATCAACTCATACAGCCGTCCGCAAAAATTCCAAAAACTGCTCCAATACCTTCATCGAACAACAATCTGCACCTCGTTCTTCTTTCTTTGCTGGCAAAAGCAAATTGGTAGCCTTAACCTTAAAACCCTAACCCCACAGGTCTAAACCTCTGCATCTTGCGAACTAAGAAAGTCTCTCCAGTGCAGAACTCGGAAGCTAAATTTCTCATGTCTCCATCCCTTAACACTCCACAAACCTTCTCATAAGACGCCATGCGAATGATTTTCAAACACCGTCAAACATTAAATCAAGACCCCGACCCCCCCCCCCCCCCCCCCCTCCCTCCTCCTTCTGGCTAATTCGTCATCTGAATTCCAAACCTGGGCCCCAAAATCCGTCAAATCGTCACCGAACTAGCCGCAAACTAATCGAATTACCAGACGCCTTGTCGTTGCCATCCGGAGCTCGCGCGAGTCGAATGTGTCCAGCTCCAAGAGCCTGGGAGTTTGGAAGCAAGTCGAAAGTGAACACAAATACAGAATGAAGGTCCCAACTGTGTACAGCGAAAAGTTCGGTCCCAACTGCCAGGCGATACGACAGTTCACTGTCGCGACAACAGTTCGCGCGACACTTATAATCACGGCAATCTGTGACACGAAGGGATCTTGGTAAAGGGAATCTTCGGTGGCATGGGATGGAATGGGATGGGGATGCTTGCGCGTAACTGCCGGTTGCAACGGAGCGCGGGAGGCATAACGGCCACGCCCACGATTCAACGACCACAGTCGTTATCCAGAAGCCATCTGGATGTTTCCATGAAACCTCATGTATTTGCATTGATGGAAAAGAAAAGTCTTCTCATTGTTTATACTTTTTCTATTTTATACAGTTTTAATTTCCTCGTCTAGACATTTCTCGATTTTGAGTTTCCTCTTTTAGAAAACTTAGCAATAATCTGGTGGTGATCTTCACATGATCCATCAACTGGGCGGTGTCTCCTTCTCAAGTTGAAAGCGAAAGGAATAAAATTCGTTAAGTGCAATGAAAAATTGCTGGATAGTTATGCTCTCTTCAGTCAATCAAGTCTCAGCATTTTCTCTATATTTCCTCCAAGATAAAAGATCAGATAAACGCATGTATTGGATAAAGTTATTTAAACTTGGTCCGTATCGACGTCCTCTAAATCACGAGAAAAGAAACCACAAAATCAAAATCCCCATGCTAACATGTAAGGGGGGGCACCTAACCATGAGTCAGGCAACATAAATTGTAGAGCACTCCAAAAGCCATTGAGAAACTTGACCCACAGTCCAAGAACTCAGAACAGCAGGCACACAACACACATACATCCCAATGCGGTAAACGCGGAACCGGCGACCGTGATCCGATGACATGACATGACATGACATGGCTGGCATGGGGATGGACATGACGAGGACCTGGAGAGAACGGGCCGAGCAGGTCTGATGGAGTCATGCCCTTTCCGGTCTTCCCTGCGCTTTCCTTTCCTTTCCTTTCCTTTCGTCTGTTGGTTGCTGTTGGTGCTTCAGTTCTTCTCTCCTCTCTCGTCTCTTCCCTTCATGTCCATGAGAAGCCTGAACATACACACACAGAGACAGACAGACAGACAGGGAGTCGTTTATGCATTCATCCTGTTCCTCCGGAAGTCCTCTGTTTCTCCTTGCTTCCTTACTACGTCGTTGCTTTTCCTTCCCGTGTGTTTATGTGTGTACTCACATTTGCCGCCATCGGAAGGAAAACATTGTCCACCCACGCACCGGTGGTCCTCTGTCTTACTTTCCTAGGATCGAAATCGATTCGACTTTTTCTTTCGGTAGTTTATCCGAGACGATGTGACGCGAACTCATATACTATCCCTTCTGTTGCTGTTGCCTGCCAGCTCCACTGGTAAGGAGAGATATACAGTCAATTTCTGGTGCTTTTGATTTGGCCCTGTGGGTGAGGAGAGTGGGACTTTAGGCTGTTAGTTTAGTGAGCATTGCTGTTTCTGTTGTTATGGTTGGGTGAGTGATGAAGGAAGGAAGGAAGTTGCTCTCTTGTGGAGCTAGACAGACGTTGAGCTGCAGAGAGAGGCGAGGAGAGGAGGAAGGTAAGCTAGGGGCGTTGATTGATTGCGGCTTTGTTTGCTCCGGGGAATGGGAGTACTCCGGTAGTGGAGGGAGGGTGTTGGTTGTTCTTGCTCGGGTGTGGGAGAGGTCTTGGGAGTTAGACTTGAAAATTGGAGACTAATGGGGCCGTGAGATTATTTTCTTCGGCAGAAATGGTGGAAGGAGGAGAAGTAAGAGGTTGTGGTGGTGGTGGAGCGACTGGGGCGAAGAAGGTGCTTCTTTTTAAACAGCCTTTTACGAGTGTGGGAGTCCCCAATTGCATGTTCCTGGTGCCTGTTGATTGAACTAGAATGGTGGAGGTAATCGGGAATTCATTATCTTGGGAATGCTGCTGTCTCGGAGGTCAAACAAAACGTATGAGTTTGCTTCTGCAATTTGAATCCGGATCTTACAGGTTGAATTAGCTTGAATGAGCATAATTGACTTGTCTCTCACGATCAAGCAAGCCAATTCAGAATTCTACCATTTTCACAGACCCAGAGCATGTTTCTGTTTCAGGGTCGTTTTAATTCGTTGATGGGCTGGTGGAGCTAGCGGCAATGGACTCCTTGCAAAATTGGTAGGAGAGCGGAGAAGGGAGCAGCATGTAGCAGACATCTTAAACTACAGTACAGTACAGCAATCTGGTCGGAAAGCTCGGACTGTATGGCAATTGGGTAGTTCGCCACTGGTAGCATGTGTAGCGGTGTATGATATGTAATATTGAGTAAAGACGGAGGATGGTGCTCGTGCTCATGTAAATAGTAGAAGCGCCCTGACGCTTTGATTAATTAAGGGAGCAAAGGCATCATGACGTAAATTATTGATGATCTAGGAGCACATGATCACCAATTTCCCAGGAAAGGGAAGATAGATATGGGGACGAAGAGTGTGGGTGCTGTATTTGGCGATGATGACTATCTTCAGTTGGACGCTGTATCGGTGTGCTTTGAGAGAGGAGGAGGAGGAGGAGGTTTGCATGAGCAGGAGACGTTTACAATCTGCTTTTGGCTTTATCTTCTGAAAAGCAGCAACCCGGGCGTCATCATCCGACAGGTGAAGACAGATATAATAAACAAAATGTAGGCTTGGTAATTTTTATGAAAATTTGTACACAGGTCTTGAAAATGCCACCTTATCTGGTGGGTTTGCATGTTTGTCACTTTGGTGGGGTTCATCAGTTACCAAATTCTATCGGTTGATAACAGATCAAGTCATTGAGCTTATTTTCCTTACTCACTCGATGACAGGAATTTGTGTATCTTGGAATTGAATCTCAATTTCCAGCGTTCTGAATAATGCTTTTTGTTGCCTATGCAGGGGCCTTTGGAGGATCTTTCAGCTGTGCCCTTCCTGAGTCTAGATGGAGATCGTAAGTTGGCCTTACATGGCTTACGCTCATCAGTTGATGGTTCCGAAAAATCAGATGAGCGAGACGTGGTCCTGTCCGACCACCCATGCAACATGGAAAAATGGGTGCATATTGGTTGTGAGGTAAGGAATTGGTCCCCTGAATCGATCTGTGATGTGGTTGGAGGTTAATGATGCTTAATTGTCTGCTCCTGCCGATTCCATTTGTAGGTGAGGATTAATTATAATATGTGTTGTGATTCTTCTTTTCCTCCTTAGGGAGATCAGCACTACAAGACTCTGAATGTGACCGTTGATCTAGTTAGTTCAGCAAACTGTGAATGTCTGCGTGACATTAGAGAACAATCACTGTTATGGACACAAGCAGAATTTAAATCTCTCTATCCAAAGCATTATGTAGGTTGTATTAGTACAGTTCAGGGAATTGGGAGGTACTTCATTTGCATCCGAGTTTCTCTGTTTTACCTGCCTTCCAGTTCTTAAGCTGAATTTTCCATGGCAGATTGGATCGGAGGTGTCTCGATTGCATATCGATGGAGTCGTTGTTGGGGAGAGGCGTATTCCCCTGTCGTCATTAGGTGACTGTGATTCAGAAGAGAGAAAGGTTCTTCTTTTCGGAGGAACAGGTCACTCCACATGTTCGGCAGTGCAAGCTTTTGCGTACTTTGTGCGGATGCTTCCCCAACCAACAGTGACGAACCATTATGTTAAGGTGGGTTGTGTTTCTTACACGTCTTGCTGAAGTGATATGTCTAGTTCAGGTAGCTTACAGTAGAACACAGGGAACGTAAAACTAATACATAGCGTTCTCAGTTTCACTCGTGTATTCGATTTGGCTTGTTTATAAGAAGTAAAATAAGGTCTGACGGTAACCAGTTAATTTGCTTTGGATCCTCCTTGTCGATTTTCCTTGCAGAATCCACCTTTAGAACTTCTACTCGATGGCCCGTCTGGTGCTACTGACGACCACGAACTTGAAGAAGGTGGGGATGGTGTGTGGAGCGTTGTTGGTGGCAAGGTAAGGGTGCACTATGAAGGAGATCAAACATTTCGCCGTTTCGATCATCAATATGTTCTCCTTCTGTTTATTGTATGTGTTTAACTTCTTTTACCCTGTGGTTGGGATCTCATTGATCAAAAGCTAGATGGGATCTCAAATGTCAAAGTACTCTCCAAATGGATAACTTGTGACTTGTTAAGTACACAAAACCGCAAAAAGCTATCATATAGCTCAAGTTTGTTCACGTGGGGACAGCACTATACATTATATCCAGTGCTGGGAACGACAATTCATAGAAGGGAGAAATCATAAGTCATGTCGATCCTAGAGTAAAATCCTAAACTCATGTTTACAGCATTCCTGTTGAACCATGAGAGCGGAGCTTAACCTGTCAATCAGGATGGGTTCCAATGCTTGTGCATGTTGAAGATTCTTAGATCTGGTATCAGCTTCACACACATCTGAACGGGATTCTCATTGGACCGAATATGTGCCTACTCCGCAGCAGAGATCGGAGATCACTCGGACCAAACTTCATGTAGAAGGCTTATGGTAGGAATATCTGTATCTTGATGAATCCTAACACACTTAGATGCCCAATGTTGATCGAGACGTTTCTTGTCAAGTAGTATGTAGCTCTTTGGAGTTGGTGTTCAACCAATCCTTTTTACAGATTTCAGGTGTTCTCCTCAGTTCATCCCTGAAGCTAGACGATAGAATGAAAATTATGGTCTAGCAATTTGGTGGTATTAGGCTCCAAAACCACCACCTATTGACAAAACTTTCCAAGTGGAAATGAATTACACATCTGTAACCAGATCAGGGCTAGAATTTAAGCAAATTATTGTCCTACAACGAAGGACTCGGCTCATAGAGAAAACCATCCACGTTTGGCCAGACCATATCCTGTCCAGTATTTTGCACGAATAATTCCCAGAAGCAAATCGGTGTGATGAATCTTTCCACGAGTCGATTGGACTAACCTTGTGCTTTGTTATGGAGTGAAAAGCTGGCATCCAGCATCGCTGTTGGGTTTGAACTAATTAATATCTATCTCTTGTTTAGGCTTCTTGTCGTCGCAACTTTGCTCTAGATGTTGCTCTTCTGGATGCGCTGGGTCGATCTATTCACAAGGAAATGGAGGTATGTGTTTAAACTTTCCAAGATTGTGGAGTATTCAAGTTGCTTCACATGCTCAAACATTCAAACAAGTAGATTAGATGGACAGGTAAACTTGTTGCAACTGCGTGTAAGGAAGGGCCCAAGGAGATTGAGCAACACGGGGATTATTCATTGCTGATCTTCTTGATATGACAGCTGGTTGCCTTCCTTGTTTATGCGGATACGGGCTTCCCCGTTGAGAAGCCAAAGGATGATGCGGAGGCACCTCTTCTGACGACTTTCGATGGAGTTGAGTTCCCATCAACTGAACGACCCATAAAGCTTGTTCATGGTCGTGCCTCCTTCAAGTTGAAGATCTCACAGGTCAGTTTTAGGTTCAGAATGAATGTTATTCCATACCAGAACGTGGAGTTGCCCGTGCTAGAGTTTTTGTCAAATCAACGGTGTCCAATCTCACTCTTCTTTTCAACTCCACCTGTTGCACTAGTATCGATTCACAGTTGACTCATAAACGGAAAGCAATGTATCATACACTTCCTGCGCATGTTTGAGGTCTCGTTTATTCTTTTATTGTGGAGATGGTTTGTAATATTCCTTAGCTAGCTAGAAACTACTACAGTCTCTCTGCTTGGCTTTACAGCGAAGTATCGAGGGATCATGATTAGAAAGAGAGATGTAGGTCTTTTATGCCTCTGAAGTCTCTCCCAACTTGCCTCCTGTTGTATTGGGTAGTTTCCTGTTAATTGGGTGTTTGTCGTCAGCAGTTACATCTAACTGGTTACGATATGTCTGTTCCTTTGTAGCTCTCATCTAAATGTGACAATAGGCTCTTTCGGGTGTGCTTCGACTCTCCAAATACACCAAAGTATCCATTTATGCGGGCCTTCTCTCGACCCATAAGGTGCGTGTCTCGGAATCGGAACCATCGCGCTCCGGTTGCACCATGGAAACGACCACACCCTTCAGCCTTCCCTCAGGACGGTGCAATCTCCCCCATCGCAGAGGAGACCATCACTACAGAGGCTGACAGTATCTGCAACGGATCAAGTGCTGCACCTTCTGCCAACGGATCGTGCCACAAACGAAATCGCACTGGAGTAGAAAAGACCGGAGTTCCTGCTCTAAGTAATGGACGAGGGCCCTTACACTCCCCCATACTCGACAACAGGACAAATGTGCATGTTTTGAATGGTGATGGTCGATCACAGAGGCCATTACATCCTGCAGCGGTCATGGCAACCACTGCCCTGAAAATACCCCTGACCCATCCTGGGAGGCCGAGACTACTGGATTCATCAGTAGGTGCTCCTGACATGGGGACCAAGCTTGAGACCCATCGAGAAGTGAGGCATAGATTCACAGGCCCGGCTGCTGTGGAGAGTCCTCAGAGTCACATTTCCTCATTGTCTGATTATACGGTCTTCAAATACTGTCTGGAAAACATTCATGGGCGATCCTCATTTCTAAGGATGTTTGTTACGAATCAATGTGACAATGAGCACCTGACTGAGTTGGCTGCAAGGGTATCTCAGTGCACGGGATGTCGACATGATGGGTAAGTAAACAGGTTGTACTATTGTAGTTTATTTGCTCTCTTCCATAGACCGTGGTCACTCGAAGTTAATGGCTCTCTGATGCACCACCACACGATGGCAAGGCATCTGACATGCAAACTCTTGGATCAGACATCAGATAATGATATCAAGGGGTCTTATCATGGAGGCAAATGAGGTTTGGTCAGTAGCCAGCAGGGTATCACCCTCTCCAGTCTGGGAAAATGTGGTCATACACTTGGAAGAGCGTTTCAAGAAGATATCCGGTTGTGTCAGTCGGACACTGTCTGCCAAGGTGTGTTGCAAAGCCGGTCTTTGGAATCTTCCCTCCGAGGTCTTTTCCTTCTGCGTTCCATTGCAGCATTTCGTAAGATCTCAGTTAAAGGGGTTGAATTTTCTAGTTGGTACTTACTTTCTCAATTGAGTAGCAGTTTCTTTGTGGCAATGTGAAATAAGATTGACGGAGTTAAAACACTAGTTTGATCCTCTTTAATGCAGGACAAAGACTTTCTCAAACGAGTTGCCGCTTGCGGTGACTTCGTTACGAGGGAGCAATTTGACAGGTTGTGGAGTTGGATATACCCTATCGCCTTGACGTTGAGATCCTCTCAAGTTCGTGCTATATGGGATAACGAGGAGCCGAGGTGGATTGAGGGTATGATCTCCAAGGATGAGGTTGAAACCCTACTCAGAAGCTCGGAGTCTATGACCAAACCTGGAACATTTTTACTGCGATTTGCCTGCTCTCGTTTTTGGCCTCACCCTGATTCAGGTGCCCTTGTAGTAAGCTACGTGGGTCATGACTTGAAGATCTGTCACAAGCTTTTATCACTTAATGAAAGTCCAGGGTTAGTACTCTCTTGGAACTTATTCCTTACCTCTTAAATGCTTGCTTGTCTCTTTCAAAGCAAATATTAGAGGGTAGCCAACTACCAGAGAATAACCGATTTTTTCCCGGTTGTAAAGAGCTCTAGTTTTGCTCCTCCATTTCTTTTCACGTCTGTGTATGACTGTTTTTGGACAGCATTGCTTATGCTGAGGTTTGGGTGAGTGCAGATTCATTACTGGCGAGAGACCTTTGCCTGAGCAACTTCTGTCACAACCAGAGTTGACGCAACTATGCAAGTAGGAACTTGTCTGGCATTCTCCATGTTGATTTCACGAACAGCAGTTGACGTCCCTTGGAAGTGTGCCCGTGATAAACATTTTCTTAAGTTAATCAGTCCCCGTGTGTTATTTGCAGAGTCCCATCGAGTCCAAATAATGGGACGAGCTGTTGAATATGTACAGTGTATTCCTCAAGACCTTCACACTTCCCCAAGCTTATAAACCACAGGTAAGCTAGACTGTTCTCCCAACTGAGGAACCCGAAATTGTAAAGTTATGCACAGAGCCCTGAGGATTCCCCATACTGAATTGTGTGACAGATCTTTTGTGTGCCAGTGGACTGTGTGAGCCTCTTGAGTCTCCTGTAACCTCCTTCTTCACGTTGTATCTCCGCAGACCTCGTACGTTATTTGAAATAGCTTTCTAGAAGTTAAGTGTCTTCTATGGTTCCCTTGTACTCTTTCGAAATGAGAGCGTGTCTGTACTCAGAAGCGTTACTCTTCAGATCGTTTCTGGCCATCCCTTTTACAAAGTCGATCATTCCTCTCCTTTCAGCCGGCCAGGTAGGCTGGATGCTACCGGGCAGCAATGGAACACTAGTTTACGTAAAACATCTACGTATAACCGACCGTGGTAAGTCAGGAAAGAGCGAACTGTCATGTCAATCCGGTGAACAGGGAGAACGAATACGAAAGGGAAGCTAATGTAACCTTAAAGAGACGATGTTTTGTTGCGAGACGTCGGCATTACCTTTTAAGAAGTTGAATACCATTCAACTACCTTATGGAGTGTCTAGCAGCATCACTTTCTGGTGAAGGACAATGTACGAAAGAAATCATGTACCAGAAATGGGGTGGGGTGGATACCTGATAGGTAAAGAACCAGCAATCTACAAAGAGAAAAGTATGAGATGAACTGGTGTAGTGTCACCCAACCACCGGGAACAAGAGAGACGTGCAGACATGGGAGAGAAATAAAGACTGATGAATCATAACCTTGACTCGACCCGCGGAACAGGACAAATTCCTACTCTTGTAAGAAACATAGTTTCATGATAACAGCTACCGGAGGTTCTGTCACCATCGGGCGGTTATCAACTATTTTCTACACCAGGTCGTCCACTTGCTCTCATCACACTTCCCCACGACATATTTTTATCGGCGGTATAGAGCTTTCCAATTGTCGAGCTCAAGCCTTTCTAACGTTGTGATTGACCTGATTTGAGCCTTGGGTCCCTTGAAACTGTTGGCACCGGGAAGTCATTCGATCTTCACTTAGTGCAGAATTGAGAGGAAGAAAAGGACAGGAACCTCATCCTGCACCGTTTCTACGTGATAACAGACCATCTTCTCAGATCTATCTCTTAACTTCGAATTCTCCTGGAGTGGATATCGTACACTTAACGTGGAGCAAATTGGCATTTTCCGAACTTTTCTTTTAACCTAGACGAGACGTGTTATTGAAGTAATTTTCCGAGGACCTCTGATGCTGTGGGGAATGTCTTCAACGGTAGTACCTTTGAGGTCAGCAACAGGATCACCGAAAACAAATCGAAAAAAGACAACCTTCGATAAATTCTTTTCATCAGGTACTACTAGATCTTCTGAGAAAGACAACCAAGAAGTTTTTCAATCGGGAATTTGGAGTGCAGTGGTGCATAGTGTGTACATGTTCTGGGAAACATAATTCCTTTTACAGTAGATAGTGGGAACGTATGGTAACACGTGTCAAAGGTGGCCGGCAAAAGTTTGTCTCAGAAGAAAAACGCGTTGACGATACTTTTGCTTTGCTGAGGAAGCTTTTCCAGAAAGCAAAACTTGCGATGCGGACCGAATGTCAAATGGATGAGTAAAATACAATTTAACTTCTTTAGGACAACGGGTGTCCAAGGCAGCAGATACTCTCGAGTAAGAAATCGCGAATAGGCAGCAGGAAGAGAGCAGAAGCTTGTCCGGCCAAAGACCATATAATAATTTGTCAAACACGTCAAAAGCTGTACAGAGGAGTTTGGGTTTCCTTGCCAATGCCACTTAGACACTCTTTGCCTGTCACTGGTGCAGTGGTGTTCAGGAGAAGCTTCATATCCGCTTCACAAAGCAGTTATCCAAACCTTACTTGTTGGCTATAGATATTGAGAAGAGCACAGGAAGGGAGGGGTTGGGTATGGGTTCGAGTCAATGTGAGTACAGTATAAATGTTGTCTTAAGTGCATGCATCTTATCTATTCGTCGAAGCTCATGAAATGCGATTCATGCGCTTCGGTTAACACAAAACATGCATTATTCCTCATGTGGGTGGTTTCTGTGGGCGCCGTGTGTCCAGGGAGGTCGAGCACAGCGGCGAAGCCTCTTTGGCCATCTAGGAAGACTGGGGACTGTGAAGCCACGCGGGACAAGGGCACCACAAGTATACTCAAATATTCTACATATCATGACCTGCGGATAATTATTAAAATGGCACAGAGACCCAAGACTTAGCTGTATCTACAACAAGTAGATCGTTTTATTTGCATATATGAGGCTCATGTACATAAGAGTTCGTGTTCTTTTCTGTTCTGTTCTGACTGACTGACTTCCGAAGTCGGGAAGGAAGTCTCATGTAAAGAAGTGAATTCATCTTCGAATCACAAGCGCAATATACTGGTCAGCCAGATTTTCGCCCAGTGACTAGTGCAGACGGAACATGCATAGCTGACCATGGGGGGCTTTGGTGAATGCGGTGACTATGTCACTACACCTCTCCCTTTAATATTATCAATTTCCCCGCCTATCGTGAATGGAAGGAGCATTGTCCCATGTTCCTCATGTGGGTTGTTGGCACTCAGGATAATGTTTTAGACTTTTCGGGTTTGAGCAACAACTGTACATGTATTTGAAGCAATCCGGTACCTGTGGGGGAAGCAAAAAGGTGTTGCATTTTATGTTCGAAATGAGAGTAGTAAAATACTTTTCTCCTCCGCACAATATGATAGGCAGCATCACCTTTGTCAGCGGTCTTTGGAGTGTCTGCGCTCTGGCCAAGTCATCGTATATCCTGTACTCACTCACTCAAGCACCAGATTCAGGGGGCCCTCCATTCCACGTGATTGTCATTCAAGGCAGTTCGGAGGCCTCCACTCCTCCGTGCAATTTTCCTTCTCCCTCCCCTTCCCTTCCTTTCACTACCTTCGCTCGGACACAGCACCATCACTACTACAAATTACTACTACTAAACTCAACCCCACGTTGGCCCAATTCCCCCATCTTCATCTCCTGATTAATTATCTACTACACACATGGCGGCATCACCCACGAGACAATGAAACCATTTTTTGAAATTTCCATTCCTTTCAGAAGCTCATTCTCTCAATTTCCCACTAATTCTCCAAATACATTTCTTCCACTACTTCACCCACTTCCCCACTAATTCTCATTCAACTCAACCACGAGTAAGCCCAGCCCAGCCCAGGGCAGAAGTACAGTACTGTACAGTAGTTGTGCTCTTTGCGTGCGAACTGCACTTCCGATTCATTCAGACCAGACTTTCGCTTGATGCGGAAGGTTCTTCTTCCCAAGCAACTTGAGGGTAGGCCAAACAAAGCTGGCTGGCTCAGCTGGTTGGTACCACACCCCTCAACTCAAACTCACTCACTCAGTCCCATTTACCCATGACGGATCAAGACGACCTCTGTACTTAAAAAGCTTTCACTGGGGTTGTTCCCTATGACGCATGAAACTGACTAACAACTGATTACTCCTACTCTTACTGCTTCTCCTGCTCTTCATTTGTTTACAATTTCTCCTCTTTTCGTCTTGCAAATCCTCCACCTTATACTACGAAGTGGAAGTATGCTAATCCCCAAACCCCTTCTCTCACCCAAAAGTCGACCCTTCAAACGAACACTAATCCCTGACTGTGTCAGACAGACACACACTGGGACTGAGACTGAGAAAGAAGTACAGTACTTACTCTTCGTTCGTTCCTTCCTTCCTTCCTTGGGATGCGTTCGTCAATCTACTCCTCCGGTTGTCGGTCAACAAATCAGTTGAACTAAAGTGTGTGAAGGGATCTTATCCTCGTCCGTCCTTCTCCTCCTTCATATCCCTAAACCTCCACTGGTACACAATTTGCTCAAAAACTTTCATAATTTTACCAGCACCAGCAGGGAACGGTAACACCAGCACATATGAAGAAGAGAGAAATCGGCGGCTCCTTCCCCTCCTCCTCAATCTTGCATTCCATTCTCATTAAGCATAACAACATTTACAGTACTTCTTCTCCTTCCTCTTGTCGACTATCCAACAACTAGTCTATGAATTTGCTGCTGCTCGTAGATAGATAGACAAACGATCTTCCAGTCGTTTTACTTTGTCGTTCGAGGTCAGTCAGTCAGTTAGTTCGTTCCATGTATCCACTTGCGCTTTCTCTTAATTAGATGTTCTCGACTCAATACAGTGGGCTAACCTACACTTTTTTGGACGGACAGGCGACCACATAGAACACATGAAAGATGGGAAGAGCCCATCAAGCCATACAAAGGATAGACAAAAGAGATAAAATGGGGCTAGGCCCCAATAGTCTCGATATGAGAAATCTGCCCTACAATTTATTCGAGTACTTCTTTTTGCATGAAAAAATTACAAGTATAAACACAACGCGTTTTCTCTGGATTTATTTAGGGGTGGTAGTGTGCTATACTCACCTCTGAGGTCGAATGTTGTATTGAGAATAAAATGTCTTTAGAGGTGTACTATGTTGACTCAGTGGAAAAAGGACACCCCGTAGAATAACAAGAAGGATAGGAAGACCTCATCAAGCCGTACAAGGGTGAGACATTACAGGTAAGATGGGGCTAAGCCCCAAACTCAGTGCAAGGTTGCAGGTTTCATTTGGAATGTTAATGTACTGTACTATCGACAATATGTGAAGAGAAAGCAAATCAGATGCTACGAGAAATGCATGAGATACAAAGATCCATTATTCGTTACGGAGCATGACTTTGGTTAACGCGAAAAGAAAAGTCGATGAAGAGGAATACTGTGGATAGAAAATCATATGTTCCGCGAAGGGCATGATATAATACTCGTTGCTTCGAAGAGAGCATCAACATTTCCAGTCAAGCAGAGAAAGCGCAGTACAATACTATCTTCAAATACAAGAATTGGACAAAAAAAAACTGTTACGCGGATACTGGTAGGACTTTTTGTGAGTGTGTTTACTTATATAAACTACATCAAAGAGTACCTGCTGATAAAAGTAGATATTTGCTTTCAGCTATTGCTTTGAATATCCTCGTAAACTTCCTACTCAAACCATACAGAAGCAACCCACACTAAAGTGATTTGTCTGACATACCTGGCCTAGTCAAGTGTACCAATCCTTCTACCATCGCAACAATTAAAAGATTTAGAAAAAGAAATGCTCTCGGTGAATTGGGTTGATGATGTTGCTCCCGACGAGACCACTTGTATTGCACGTACATTCTTAATGGGGCATGCTCTCTGAGAGTTGGGTGGTACGTAAGAAGAGCTTGCTCATTAAAATCAAAAAGTCGTTGGATAATAACAAGTGTAGCAAACGTTTGTATCTTTGTCACGATGCATTCAAAGACACTAAGAAAGATACCGAGCCCTTGGGCATCTTATATCATACGGATGAAGCTTTTCCTTGTTTCTTGGGGCACTAGAGTAGATAGTTTCAGCATGATAGCCTTTTCTGATCTTCCAGCAAAGCCGCTTTCAGTTCCCTACGACCCTTAATAAATGTGTTTTGCTTAAGTATATCAATTAAACCATTAGTGTTTCTTTGTTTTCCTCCCTTCCTCATCAAACTATTACTAGGTTCACGAGAAAGATGTCTGTTGCACACCCATCATGCATGCCATGAAAAGGAAACCACGAGACCCGATTCTGGAATCGAAGCATTACGTTTTGCATATATTATTCCGCAGGGCTTCGAGGTTACAAGCTTTACACCAATCTTATCATCTTTCCTATTCATTTCCGTAAGACTTCCATTCTAATTAGGGTGGTTAAATATATCATCGAAACATACTATTACATCAAAGTTTCTAAGCATTTTATACATTAAACGAATGAGTGCGTCACAGAAAGCTCCTCACTTACTATATAGACATTCTCTTCCTTCCAAGGTACTCCCTGCTCAAAACAGAAAACGAAAGAAAAGAAAAATAGACATTGTTACTACGCGAAACTGTTGGATATGCAAGAAAAATGCGTCGACTCTAGGCAAAAATAGTTTCTTTCCAGATGAATTAGTCTGAACTATTGAGTCATATGCTGAGAGGAGCCACATCCCTCGAATGGGTAACCAATTGTAGGGGAGTATACTTCAGAAATGTGAGGGAGCGTTTTAGTCATTGAAGGACCTCTATTCTTTGGAGTTAGGGAAGAATAGCTTGAGGGCCAAGAAAGTGGAAGGATCTGCACTACTACTCTCCACTAGTAGTCAGTTTCTCCACTCATGACAACCCATTGGGAATAGTTTAACATATATATTATCCTGATAAAAGCACTCAATAGCATAATGTAAATTGTCAATTTCATTCCTACCATCAGATGACAGAAACCTCGAGATTATTGCTTATTTGGATTGGCGTCGCTTGACATGCAGATGATAGTGGAACGCAGCGATCAATGACCACTCAATCATTGTTCTGTATATCAACAAAATGTGACGTGATTTACAAGTGGGTGTTATAACATACGAAGCATCACATGCATGGAACAGTGTGACGAAGAACCGAATTGTAATAATTTGTAATCTGAAATGATTTCGCTTGAATAACTTTATCTCTTGAACGAAACCTTGTTTAGCGTAGTCGAGACGGATATTGTAACACATACTCCTTTCATAACATATTTATACTTGGCTGTAATTGTCTTGGTCATTTTCGTTCCACTCCTGTAGTAAGATGATTAAACATTAGTTCTATTCACTTAGATAGCTCAGTCTAGCTGTAGTCCCCCCAACATGACATATACCCAACACCTTGAGAAACTGCTGGAAGAGGCTTCTGTTATGATGATTCTGCTCTCTTCGTATATTCCTTTAAATAAAATCTGATTAAAATTTGAGATAAACAACCCTGAATCTAAAACTCGAAAGTGAAAATCACGTTTTGGAATTCCGGTTAACAAAGGGGTATAGCTAGAATGATGCTCGACGTAGATGAAGATAGAAGAAAGGGTTCAACTACCGGACCATTCTATATGCTTCGACTACAATCCTAAGGAGCCCCAGAGTTGTACTTTCCATTGAGAAAACATGGAATGTATCTAGTCAGATTCACTGTCATAATGGAAGTGGTACAACACAAACGTAGTCTCAATGGGACCACTTTCATTCCTGCCCATTGAACGATTGAAGCAAATCATCATCTTGGAGGAAATTAGACAAGGGGCCCATATCCATTGAGCCTCCTTTACGTCTCTCTTCATTTCAATCACTTGTGAGCTTTATGTGGGAGAGATAAACTGATGTACGATGAGGGTTCATTTCACTCATGTTCGTTCTCTCTATTTAATCCTAGAGGTTATATAATGGTTACTTAAATCATGCTCCCTTTCTAATGCTCTTAAACCTTTTCAGAATTTGAGAAACATCATTCTAAACATATCCTGAATCTGAAGTATTGTCTTGTTGGAGTATCACGAAAGCAGCTAACCTTCTCAACCCTGTGTGGGTTGTAGTGTCTTATCTTTAACTGTTTTTTTGTTGTAGCAGACCTCCCCCACCCTCGATGTTCCTGTTCCTTATAGTTGGTGGTGGTGTTAATTATTTAACTGCTTATGTCATCCTTAATTTTGTAGAATACTGTGAAGATCGAATACTTTGAGTGAGATGGTGGGGACTGAGGGACTTCCCCCCTTACAAAAAAATTTGGTGATAATGTTGTATTCTAACTTCAAAGTTGACTTCGAGACAAAACGGATAGTAAATTTCTGTGATCAATGTTCACCGAAAAATGGCTCGCATATTATGGAGTTCCTTATCCTGATATTATTCCTTCTTCCAAATTTGTCCTCTTCAATTCTACGTTTTAATACCGTTTGGATTCCCTCTTGGTATGTTTATGTGATCTGTTGTTTCTCAACAGAAAGTGTTTACTATAAGTTTTCCCGCGGCCAGAAATAGGAGCAATATCTTGCATATTAAGCAAATAGATTTGTCATACAAATATCAGGGGCTAGTTAAGCATGTGGGAAAGAAAACAAAGCCTTTTGGAGGGAGACTACGTGAATTCAAGACCTACAACTACTATGGATTTTCCTCTAAATATGAAGAAAACCATTATTGTTACAGGCGATATACCAAACTCTTATGGATAAAACATACCTTGACTTCAATACAAAGTAGGTCCAGCCCACGAGCAACAATAAAGCATTGACATCATAGAGGATTTGCGTCCAAGCCTCGATTATCCTCTCAACATAAAAGGAGATAAGTCCCAGTACCCGTTAGAAAATCTTCATGACACTTAATGTCCACCAATAATTTCCCATAATAATGTCTCCTTATTCTCGCGTCTCCCGTATGGTTCCATTTTCTTAGAATATAATAATGTTCTAGTGGAGTTCCATTTATGCCCGCCTTTGAGGGAAAGGACGGCAATGGCGGCCAGCCAATAGTAAAGGAAGTGGAGGCCGGAGAAGTAACTAACTTTGTCAAGTTAAAATAGAAGCTCCGCCAAACTTAGTATATAGTCATTCATGTGGAGACAAATGAGAGGTATAAAAAGCAATAGAGGCTCCTCTAACATGATTGCGTTCTCTTTGCCTTTCTTAGAACTCTGGACAACCCTAATTAACTGTTCAGTGGTCGGGAAACCCCATTCTGCTGCCCGGGAAAGCTCTGCAGCCACCGGCTTCCGTAAATTACAAGATAACTCGGACACCTGGCCGGTTATCCCCAAGCTGGACGAGTTATGCTTCTCCCACCTGATTTACCTCCACCCTGGGAAAGTCTACAGTCTGCCGGGACGTGACGAAGTCCACGCTCACCCGGATCTGCCCGGTAACTGGATCACTGACCAACTCTCTGGTGATTAGGTCTGGAAAGAGTGTTCTTGTCCCGACGACCGCCACCCCATCCCGGCTAGTTGAAAGCACTACTAAACTTAGTAAATTGTTATTGCCTCGGTGAGCACCTACAGGATTGGACTAGCGGAAACCCTCCTAAAGTTAGCAAATTGTTATTGCCTCGGGGAGCACCTAAGGATTTTGAGGGAGTAGACTTCACATCTAGCGCTTGTCCCCAAATGACCCTAAATAAGCTGCTCCCTGGGTGATCTAATTAGTGGCTCTACCAATTTGTTTGTCCCTAACCAGTGACCACCCATCAACTATCTCCAGTTCGTTCGCAGTTCAAATGATGAGGTGGGGGGAAGGCCGAGGAGCGTCGCCTTAATTTGTCCCCAAATCTCAATCAAGTCGACATTAGCTGGAGTTCGGCTTGTTACAGTAGTGAGGTCAGCCTAACCTAGGTACTAACTGTCTATTAAATAAGTGTGGACAGCTTGTTCCGTTTCCGTCATTTGATTGGTTTTCTGTCTCCAAGATTTTTAGGGGAGATGAGGACGAAGAATTTATTTTGTCGTAAACAAGGATTTGAGAAGGACATTTCAGTGCAGTGTTAAGTCACTGAACTTGTCAGAGGTTTCCTCAATTGGATAAACCAAGTTTCCTATTTTTTAATAATAATTGTAAGTAACGTGAAATTCGTCGAAAGTTGATTTGCGAACAAACGGTACAAGTTGGACCACTTGACTGGATCTAGGGAGATTTATCCGTTCTACTCTTTCCTTCACAAGGACCACAGGGATTATATTTTCAGAAATATCGAGCGTGAGGTAGGAGGTAATATTATTAAAAAGGTGATCCACTTCCGTTGGTTGATTGGCTCCTATATTCAAGACTGTTCAGAAAGATATTGAAGAAGGATTTATTTTATTCTGCTAATTCTATCAACTCAATACCCTGTGGAGAGTTTGTTCCACCTCCGTCACTTGATTAGTTTAGTTTCCGACATTCAAGACTGTTCGGAAAGATAGTGAAGACAAAGTTATTGTACACTTATTATCTACTAAAAAGTGTGGAGAGTTTGCTCTACTCCCGTCACCTCGTTCGTTACTTATCTTCGAGATTTTTAGGGAAGATGAGGACGCCAAAATGTACATTTTGTCGCACTCAATGCTTCGAGTAGTACAGTTCAGCATATAGTAGTATTGCAATCCTCCTTGTCTTGAGGGCTCAAAGCCTTTTTTTAATTGCATAATCGAACGAAAAAAGAACAAACGGTTGCATGTTCCAAGTTCCGCATCTTAAAATAGTTAATGATGGAGTTTGTTCAATGCTGCTTGGGAGGAAATTAGGCACAAGCTGGATCTAGCGGTCCACTACTTTCTTTTCATGGTGGACTAGTAGAACTTATTAATGATAAACTGAAGAGTCATTCGCGCAAAATTCATGCCTACATGAAAAGGCTACAGTTTATTCGGTTCTTAATCCCAATATTTAGTCCTAATAGATGCGGTAGGGCAGATGTCTCATATAGACTCTGTTGGAGCTTAGCCCCATGTTACCTTCCTGTTTTTTTTGTCTCTCCCTTGTACGGGCTTGATGGGGTCTTCCCATCCTTCGTTTTTCCTACGCGGTGGCGTTTTACTTCCTTATAGACTCATTTCAGTTTCTGTTTTAGGAATTGTTATTTCCCTAAAGTGAGATAAATTAAATCTGTTCTAAACTTACCAATCGCCCATTGTGTGTGTTTGGATCTCCGGGTTAGGATTATCGGACTCTGACCTATTGCTTGCTGAACATTCCATGAGCCTTTTCTTTTTTTCCTGGCATCCTTGTGATTAATCTTAGACGAAGAGACGAAGAACCACAAAAGATGACGAGACCATGTTTATTCCTCCACAGGCACTGCTTCTCTTATCTAGGATTAAGAGTCGGTACTTCTATATGACATTCTTGTTTTAGAAAATAAAACATAGTTTGATTGATTGAAGTTGAATTGAGACTTTCTTTGAACGTTGTGTTCAATCCCCTCTATTTTCTCATAAGTATTGAATCTAACGGGAGTTATCATGCTGGTTTGTCCTAAAATGATGGTTTCACCAAACCAGTAATCAGAACTTTACTTATTAGACACTCTGATATTCTCATTGTATGTTTTTTCAACATCTTATTCTGATAGTAGCGGTACCAGAACTAGAAATAGTATCCATCGTCTTCAGATGAGTAATATATTTCTTTTGCTAATTTAGAGGATCTCTCTTGAAGTATGATTGTATTTTAACTATGAAGATCTTAATCGATTCATGTCTTTATATATACAAATATATTTTTTAAGTTTCGTATCGAAGATGTACATTTTTCCTGAAAATGACTTTGTCTCCAACAGATACAAAATCTAGTCAGACGAGGTCCTGATGTGGCAAACAATAACTAGATTATATAACTCATAAATGTGATAATAGGACCAGAACTCAGAACACATACCCTGTAAAAGTGTTGATCTCAAAAGTAGTTAGCTTGGACATCTAAACTTTTATTTGTACTGATTACTTCAACTTCCCTTAATGAACAAGAAATCCTTTAAGGAATCAAACTTTTCGTATTAACACTTTTCTTTATCTATAAACTTGCGCGACCACCCAAATGAAAATTTCAGTTCGAGTTGACTTCACTTTACATGTTTGTAGGATCAAGTGACGCATATGCGTTTATATGAACCTTGCTTCAAAAGGATGTGTATTCTGAACTTGTCGATATTATGTGATTCACCAGGACCGTGATGAGTTCACCAAACTGGAACACCGCCTTCGAGAAATGTCTCTTGGGTCTATAATGGACCCTATTCTGGGTTTTATACAGTCGAAACTCTGCTATGACTCAGTTTCCTTTTCCCGGGAAGATGATATGTGAAGCACTATACTCATTTTATTGTCCACAATGAACAATCAAATGAAGCATAACACCATGTTGGTCTTTGAATCATGTTTTATACATATTTGATTCGCACATTCACTTTCTAGCAGAGAAAGTGCCTGTATTTGGTTTGTTTCAGCAAGAGAATATGAACTAAATATAGAGCTTATTGTTCCCTCATTCACATGCAAAAAGAGTTGATCGATGATGTCATGTGTGGGTCTCTCCTCTCTTTGGAAAACTATTTAGGGAACGATCTCCAATCTACAGAATGGACCCAATTGCTGGCTTATATGGATCCATGTCGATCTTTAAAGAGAAGCCAATCAACCCTTGACCCACCGGCTAATCCTTCAAGCCCTTGTGGAGGCAAACAAAACCGCCCTCCTCAAGTATCATATTGTTTGAACTATTCCTTCAGGAGCATCCGTTTATCAATCCAGCTGCCCCCCTCTGCTCTCTCTGTTTCCGAGTGAGTTGCTAAACCTAGTGATATGATAAAATGGTAACCGTACTCACTCAGTCTTTACTACAAGTCCAACTTCTTCCCTTTCTTCGCTGGGTCCAGCTGGTATCAACGCAAAGCAAGATCTACAAGTAAGAAAAAGAAATTTCCTCTATAAGAAGTTTGCATCGTTTGGTCCCAAAATGGCATAATGAGCTATTTGGTTTTCGTCACCATTCTTATCTGGATATGAAGTTCGTGACGGTTTAATGGAGATTCTTAAGTTCCTTTGAAAGACAACGTTATAATTTGAGGGCCATATACATGTTGTGCGGGTCTGTATGTGTGTGAGAGAGTACCGAATATGATCCTCTACTGTGATCTTTTTATAGAAATGCATCTGCGATGAAAATAATGATGACTGAATATTGTCTCTCTTTCTATCTCAACAAATTTGGATCTCCCGTGGGAATGAGAAGAAAATAATCTACTTTTTATCTTATCTAGAAAGAAATATCATCCTATCCCACTTCATGATCATGATGGTAATGATAACAACACTCTAGGCACTCTCTTTGTTTAGAAGGTGGTGAAAGGAACCGAGCATGTCTTCAATCGAGGTTGTCTCCCTGCTTGCTTCTTCTTCTTTGCCAGTCCTGAGAGTTTGGAGATAAGGCTATTTTAGCTTTTGGAAATCCTTGGTGTGTAGCATGATGATAGTGAACTAAACTCTAAATTTGTCCCCATGTGAACTTTTGTAGACTGCTTTTTAGATAATCTCCCTTTTGATCAGTTGATACTACTAGTCAAATGAGCGTGTACTGTGGTGGCCATCACCATATTAAGCAACAATAACAGATCAGAAAAATCTCTCCCCTTGTATTAGAAAGCTCTGTCTTCAAGTGATAATGATAGGCTACTCTCTCTCTCTCATTCTCTATTTGTCTCTAACTGCTGGGATTATGCGAATCCCAACAGTTAGAGACATATACTGCTAATTAGTTATGGTTTTCCTAAACGTGGTTTGTCTCTAATTGAGGACGATTTACCTCATCATATTATGTTCTAACCAAGGGGACTTGTATTAATCATATAGTACTCTAATTTGGGACGCTGTTTAATCTTAATTAAACCAAACATTTGGTCGCACCTTCTATTAAGCATGATTAGTCTCTAAGCACCGCCAGTGAACGCCCTGTTCTCCCTAAACGTGGTTTGTCTCTATATCGAGGACGACTTTACCTAATCATGTTCTGTTCTAACCGAGGGGACTTGTCCTAATCATATAGTACTCTAATTTTGGGACCTTGTTTAATCTTAATTAAACCAAACATTTGTTAACTCATGGAGATGGGATAAACAATGTTTGTTTTCACCTTCTCTTAATCATGATTAGTCTCTAAGCACTGCAAGTGACATGACTTTTGACCAGCGACGAGGTCGTCTTTGTCCCCATGACTTTCTTCTCCTGAAACCCAGTATACTCGAGTACTCGACCATCCTACGGTTTGCTATTGTCCCTTGAAGTTTGTTCGTCACGAGTTAGTTTAACCTCAACTAGCTTACGATAACCCGTTGTGATCAGACCGACACCGATATCTTTTCCTTTTCAGAGCTGTGACAGCAAATAGTCTGACTTAGGAGCCTTGTTCCTTGAAGGAATCAAAAAGATCCGTATGGGTTTTCTGCGCTAAATTGGTAGTAGAATTTTATTTACCAGAGTAGTGTATCTTTACCTTTTATTTACAGAGGAAAGCTATAATGTTTCGTAGTCAAAGCTGTAGTCATGTTCTTATCTTTTGCTGTTGTTTACTTCCTAAGAAGGTGATTTTTGGGTGGTTTTACTGGACTTTTAAGTATTTGTCCTCTTCCTTTGTAAGAACAAGTCAAATCTATAACTTCCCAGCTAGTTACATCCATTGATAATATCTTTTAGGATTTCGAGCAGTTCATGAATAACATCTTTGAGATTTGTCATTCCATCTGTGGACTTCTTCTTAGAAACGAAGCGGACAAAGAGGACTTTGGATGTTCAAAAATATGAAAAGAGACTGAAATTTTCCTTTCTTGTCTGTTCAGTAGAACAACCCAACTCATACGGGTCTGCACAGAAAATTAACAACAATATAAAAGGAGAGCTGAACTACAGCTTGACTACGAAGTGTATAGGCTTCGACTAATATAATTGAACACCTTCTCGATAATATTACGACTATAGCGAACTTCGGTTGCAATTTTGTTGCCCTGTGAAATTTCTGTTTCTATCTCATAGGTTCGATCATTTGGGTACAAGGCCACCAAATTGAGTAAAAACATAACAAATAAAGTCCCTGTTGGATCTCCAGACTCCACCTGAACTTTCTCTTTTCTTTTCCTTTTTCCTGCTGACATGCTCTGTCCACGTCTTTTTTTGCGCAAAAAGCAAAAAAGACAGTTTGGATCAAAAAATTCCCAGGGAGAACTTTCCTAGATGAAAACTCTCGCAGTGAAAACTTGGTAATTACGACCAATGGTCATAGGTTCTTTAATCAGAAGAGGAGATCATTTATTACTGTATAATATTTTAATGCATCTCCGAACAATATTTGATTGTCCTGATTTCAATATCACTATCACGCGTTGTAGTACAAGAAAGAAGGAGAAAAGATGACGAATCCATTTATCCTTGTTGTTTTTCTTTTCCCATTTCCATATGTGATATGTGAGGACTTTAACTTTCGACACCGCAGCTTTGGTAACTCCATTCTTGAGCAGAAGTTGTTGGATATGGAATTACCTCAACTCTCACGCAGTCTGCGGTCACAGAAGGCTAAAAGGACGTGCCGAAGGGAGCAACTTGCGCGGCAGCGGGACAAAATGAACAAATGAACTCAAAACACTCCCGGCAACTCTGCAGATCCCCTCGGGGGTTTAATCCGATATCCATATCAAACAACACTCTTAAGAAAACCGTTGAACGGTAGAATCGTTGAAGCTGTGGTAGGAAAGCAAGGGTGTTGGAAGGTAGTTTGTCGAGACTGAAAATGATAGTAATCTGGACGCAATCTAGTCCTATGAGTAGGAACAGGCAGGCTACTCTCCTTTACCGTCTCTCCCTCGTTTTCCATGAAAGCTTCGCATGATTCGGGATTGGGGAATGCGGGCTCTAAATAGCAAAGAGTTCTGGAAAACAGTTGGGTATTTCACCGATGGAATTAATGATATTATATGTACAGTAATTTCTAATATCCAAACCACTTATTTCCACACTCATTCTATCCGTCTCCTGCATGCATTAACTACTACGTTTGTTACTTTTGACCGAACTCCGTCCACGGACCGAGCCAGTACGCCTTCAAGCAGTTCCAATAACCGATCAACAAATGTCTATCAAACAATGCTTTATACCACGAAAATCATGTAAAATTAACTGCTATCGCACATCTACCTGTGACATATCGATGAAATAAAAAAATTTCGGGAAGATAATCTTTGAATTTGAAGAATCAAGTCAATGTATTAGACTTCATGGTCAACATCTCCTCCATGCGTTATCTAGATGGTTTCCAGATAAACACAGGAAGTAGTATATTTTTTTTCAATTTCATCAGAATCTCACTTTCGAGTCTACTACGGAAAGCTAATATCCAAAAGGAAAGTGAGTTTTAGCACTTAATATTGGGTGGACGGTATGCATAATACTCTATAACATACCGGGTAGTAACATCCTCACACTCCCCCTCTCCAGGATCCTCTTGATAATTGCATTATGGATTTCATTAATATCAGGTAGTTTTGTCTCGTCAGTAGATCGAGCCCGAATAACCGATCCCGGCTGCGGCATTTATATTACCCTACATCGTCACTCGTGCCAGGTGACAGCTCTTTTCCTTAACAGTTGGGAGCTCGCGGTTGCTTTCTTTAGGCACGAGACGCGCTAAAGAAAGGAAGCACCACATCCGGCATGTGTTGAGACAACATCATCATCATTATAACAGATTACGTCTTCTACTTGACCATCGGTTGGTCGCATTGGAACAAGATTTGGACAAACCCCTATTTGTCCTCAACTGATTGGAACATTCTCTCCGGATCCTTCTCACTTACCTCCCCATTTCTTTCTCGTCGTTGGTTTGTGGAAGATCCACTCCAAATCCATGTAGGGTTAAAGAAACGGAGCCATTAACATTGACATACCAATGAAACAATGAAATACAGATATGAAATGAAAGCAGATAATAGTTTTCTAGAATGACATTTACTGTAATATGTTTCATTGCAGATTGGTTCGTGATTACTTCATCTGATTTTCTAATTTCAGAGTTGTAATTCACTCATTACTAGATACAGTTAGAAATTTGAGGGAGGCGGTTCATTGATACTAATATTCACACTGGGCTGTGTCTTGCTAATACTAATATCGTGTGTCTTCACTCTGAGGAAGGAATCACTTGCCATTGTAATACGGTGATGAGGTTTTATAATAATTTGTACCTTAGCCTTATAATCTATTTTGCAAGATAAGAGAGCATGTTATGACCAACTTCGGAACAAATATACACATATCAGCATTATACTAGTCTATGAGGGAATCTACTCAGTAGGCCAATATACTCTCCAAGGAAATCAGGCTTATCATATTAGTTAACTTCTTTGGATACTTACCCATCTTCACTCCAGGAACCTTTTCAGCCTTATATTTTTATAAGCAAAATGATCTTTACAAAATAATTTGCACATAAGATGACAATCTTGTCCACTTCCATCTAGTCAATTTGAGTGTGTATGTAATTTTACAAATCCTTCTTTTTGAAAATATGTATATTGTAAAACATATTCATTACTACATGATTATATATATTAATAAAATCAATGATATTCCATTTTAATATTTTAATTATCAATATAACACCACAAGAAAATTCATTCATTTGTTCCCCAGCAGTCACATGTTAATTTCCCCATATCGGAAATTTTTCTTTTGTTTTTCAGAGCCAAGTTACTAATTATGTTTATATGATTAACATATGAATACTTATTATATTTCTAGTTATGAAATTAAAATTATATTTAACTAGTAGAAACATTGAGTGTTGTGTAAGTAGTTCATACAATATGTCTTTTAGAATACTTTGAAATGAATGAAAAGCTATACAGAAGGAGATGGATAATATGGTGTGTGAGTATAAAGCAAATTCATTGTAAATGAAGTAATTTACAAGACTTAAATAAGAGAATTTCCATGAATTTTGGAATAAATTTTTCGTTATATTTTTTGTTACTTTTTGAGATAAGCAAGAATCAAGTGTAACTATGTTTTGCTGTTTGGCTGAAGAACTTTGACATTTAATAACTCCTTGGGGATATTTAAGTTATAGATTAACAAACCAGATTATAGTGTATAATACATTTCCTCATATATAGCTATAGGAAATCTATATATATCATCCTAATTTCCAAGATAGTATAATAAATTAATATTATACTATCTTGAGTTTTCCAGAGTTCATCAAGTTGAGAGTGTACTTAAATTCAAGGCTCTAGATTATAATAGTATCTAAATAATAAATAAATAAATAAAATTTGTATTTTTCCTTATCAATATGATGAATACTACTAACTTATTCGTATGGAGTAAAAAAGCATAGTGACAAATATGTAGCATTTCCTTGTAGCATTTTCAACACAGTTTATCTGGATGAGAAGGTTATTCCATTTTGGGTTCTAGTAAAAAAAAAACTAACCCTAATAGCTTCAAAAAAGGTTATTTTTTAAGAGGAGATTGTGATTCAGAAATTTAAATGAAAGTAGTTCGTAAGATATAGTGACTCATTCATGTTTATAGTTATGTATAATGTATAAGGATAAGTCTTTTATTTTAGCCATTTACAAATATTAAATATTGATATATATACAAATACATATTTATATGCATATGAATTCACATAAACATGATTTATCATAAAATACTTGGTCTTTAATACATTGTGTAAATGATCACATCTGAATAATTTGAGTGATATGCAAAGATTTCCTTTTCCTTGTTCTGAAACAAGTTTCTTAACATCTATATATCTTTTGAAATTAGATATCCTATTTTCCTCTCTCTATATATTATGATAAAAATTTCTAGATATTTCAGATTACAGGATGGTTTATTAGTGATATATGATAGTTGGAATTTTATCACAAAAAGAAGAGGATACATTGAAATACATAGAACATTTATACATGGAAAGGATGATAACTCAACTCAAAATGAAATCCTAATACTCTCTTTTGATTGTAACAAAGTTTCCATATGTAAGGAAAAATATAGAATTTTCTTCAATGATTTTACTATAAAGAGGATATACATATATACTAGAACAGAAATACTCTAATATGATGTTTATCCATTGTACAATTAATTCACTACCTCCAAGTCATCTTTAAATCACTTCAAGATATCTGTTGTTTTGAGTATATTTAAGTAAGGAGTATTTAGTATAATTTAAAAAACTTAATTTGAAATGAGTTCATTGTTTTATTACTAATTGCAAATGAACCGCAGTTAGAAAGACAAATATCCTTTTCTTACCTTCTTCGACATATTTTTTTGTTTTACTTGTAAAGCATGACTATAGAATAATTATTCAAGGAATGTACATGTATGTTTAACATTTTACTTCTCACCAACATAAAATGTTGAATTTCATCTTGTGATATATTATTTTATAATATTCTATACTTAGACATGGCTAAATTTTGAGTTTGATATATAGATGCATATCATGATATACTACAAGATGAAATTTAACATTGTATGTTCGTGAGAAGTAAAATATCATGTATAAATGTATATTCCTAATGAAGATTTATGTTCAAACTTGAGAATAACTTATTTAACTGTCAGCAGTTTATTTCTTTCTTTATAGTATAAATTTTAAAGATGCAAGGATACTTTTATGGTTATACATTTGAATAAAAATTTGTTGATGTATGAAAGTAGTATAGACAATTCAAGCATTAAATTTATTTTTGATCATATTAAAATAAAATTTAGCTTAAATAAATAAATAAATAAATTTAATATTGGTCATATATCAATAAAATGTTTGTTATGTATGTTGCTCACTATGTAAAAGATTTACTACCCAACCTAAATTCCATTTATGTTAATACTGCAAAAGCTTAGTTGAAGTGTTCAGGATAGTGTATGAATTGGTCAATGACTTAATCCTCATTGGTATATTCTTCAACTAAAGTTTGATATATCCATAAATAATTTTTATTTATTTATTATAAATAATTATATTTGATTCTACAATAGAATTTCTCCTGTGAATGCTATATTGGAGAAGATAAATTTTATTTATTGAATTTCCTTATATATGTTATTTGGTATTGATACAAATCCCAATGGAAGCAAGGAATTGAATTTAAATGACTATTGAAGCATACATTGAATTATTTTCTATAAATATAAATTGTACATATATCTTTCTCCCTCCTGAATTTAATCTAATTTCACTATATCAAACAATTTTAAGCTATATATGATAAACTTCTACTTTGATACTTATAGGAGGATTTGACCTTAATATAGATAGTAGTTCTTGATAGTTTTATCAACAAGTTTGTGTATAAGGAGATAGACATCATGAAAGGAATAAACGAGAAGTTCTACAAATAATACTTATGAGAATGTCTTTTAAACATTTTACTTAAAGTGATCATTCTTGTAAACAAATCAAATAAATTGGATTGATCACATCCAAATTTGATTGAGTTTATTCAGAAAATCTTTAATTTGTATGCCCGGCTTCGAAAGGATCATAAGACGCCATCAGTAAGGCACCTCAACAAGAGCCATGAGAATGTTTACCATCGTAAGGAAACTATTAACATGGTTGATGAGTATACCCTTTGCCATCATTTAACGAGATCGTAATATAGTTTCAAACTTAGAACTATAGAGGAAAGTCACCTCTGAGTTCCCTTAAATTTTTTCACACAATACTCCCTCGATATATTCACACCCCCTTATCCAATCCTCTTCAATTATACCCTCGAATATAGACAACATCAGACAAGGGAAAACAGTCGTACCAGATCGAGTACCATGCATGTTGTCGAAATTCAAACACAAATGATGAAGGTTTCTTCCTACTTATTATGAAAGGGGCATCAAGCAAAAATATACTGTGTACAAATCTTAGTTTCAAATTAATAAGCATATATATAACGCAACCACTACTCTAGAAAAGACTGGAATCAAGCAATAACCTTCCTTACTCATGAGAGTGTGTATGACGAGTATCCTCTCTAAAATTGCAGTTTAGCTGTTCTCCCCCTCTGGAAAACGCACTGGATTACGGACACAATGTCGAGACACGCCCGAGATACCAAAATGCCCGGGACTCGTGGTAACCCTGGGTCGAGGTTAGGAATATGCGTGTAACCCGGGTTGGCAGTTTAGAAGGATGTTAGAAACGAGAAGTGAAACCAGGCCAAGGTAGAATTCTGGCCACAGCTGGATAGGTGGATATATACAGACATGACTGTAGTTAAGGTTCTCTTGATTGTGCTGCAACCAATGAATGTAAAGGTGGGGATGAGCCACTTGCTCTAAGCATCATCATTAATCCAGTAAATTAAGGCCACTTGATAAGCAGCAGAAGAGTCGATTAGAGCTGGCAGTTAATTAACCCGAAGTGTAAATAGTCCAGAGATGAATGAAGAGCAGTTTCTGTGTTCTCCTTTGCGCAGACTGTCTGTAAACACGAGGCTTTCCTTGCACAGTCCATACTTCCACACATACGAGACGAGGAAAAGGAGGAAGAAGAGGATTAAAGCGTAGTTAGACGCTCGGGCGGGCGGGCATGAGATCACGGGGAAAGCTGAAAAGGAGATTCCGTTCCCGAGCCCGCCACGTCCCGGGTCGGATAGTCAGGGTTCAGGAGCTCAGTGTGCTCGGTCCGGTGGGAAGGAAGGAAGGAGAGCGAAGGAAACGGTCGAGCGCGTCGGATAGGACACAAGGTCATGTTCCCTGAACAATCTTCGGCGGCTGCCCCAGATTGAAGTCGCAAGCTGACAGGCGATGGGGAAGTGGAACCCACCAAAGCCATGCACCAATAAGAATCACTAGCTGTCGGACTGTCAGAGATTGTTCATAAACTTTCGACGGGGACGAGAGACTCCTGGAACCGTAGTCGCGCCCGTCCCCTTCCTTCGAGTGGGGCCCCATGTTTCTGAGCTTTCCAGCAAATTTCATAATTTCCGCTAGATCTGGAAATTCACAAAATATTTCTGGAGGATAAAGACAACTATTCAGAATCCGTAGTGTCCTTGGGGGTTGATAGCCCCGGCAAGTTGGGTAACGCGTAGATTTTAGAATGCGTTGAGAGGAAAGCAAGCCAAAATTTTGTTTTGAAAATCGTAAGCTTTTGTTAGCCAAAATTAGTAGCATGCAAACTATCTCGAAATTTTGAGTATAGAGGTTCGAACAGCGGTGGGGCCCAGTGAGGAGGTCCACTGAACCAGGATTCGCATAACCCGGCATCGGGAGTCGAGTGGTTTATCGGCCAAAGACCACGAGCAGCTGAGGCTGCATGTCTCATGCCAATCTCACCACTCCGGTTTGACGTCGACGCCAAACAAACGCAGGGAGGGAGGGAGGGAGGGAGGGAGGGAGCAGCACTATAGTAGGAGCAGAGAACAGAAGAACAGCAGCAGCAACTGCTGTTTCTAAGTTGGTGAACAGGGCCGGGACCAGTCGGTCGGGTATTGTTGGGCCGAGTGCCGGCTTCTACAGTCACTATCGACGACAACAACGACGGGAGGACGCATGCCCTGCCTCCATCCCTGCCCACCCGCCTGGCTGCCTGAAAGTTCTTCTATCCTATCTTGTCGCTTCTAACTACTGTACAATACAAGAACAATACTAGAATCCGTTCAAGTAAGATTCCACCCCGACCCGACCCGATCTGACCTGACTGACTCGAGGCTACTAGGGTACGAATGAACGAATTACTCGTCAATGAATAGATGCCTAATCTATCAGGTCCGTCCGTACTGTGACGGGCAGACCGACAGAAGCGAACGGCCGGACGGATTATCTATGACTCGGACAGACAACGAGGGAGGCAGCAGCGACTGTGACCGCATATCTAATAAATGTTGCGTGCCCGCTTTCTTCGTTGGGTACCGTAATAACACTGTCAGGACCCTCACTCGCTTGCTATCTCGTTCCATCTTTATTTATTTATGTTTACTACTACTACCCGCACATGCCCGGACGCCAACAATAATATTATAATAACAAGTATTATTTGCCGGATCTGATGTGGTGCCAAGTAAAAAGGTTTTCATCCAATGACGGAGGAGAGGAAGAAGATCTTCAGAAAATAGAGAAAATGGGACTGGATTTGAGGTAATGGACGGTGAGTGAGAATATAACAGAACAGTTCAGTGCATGTATGGGAAATAGTGTTTGGGAGGATTTCGAGGACAGCAGTTTCGTTGCCCATAACCATGAAAACTTGCGCGGGTTTGTTTCGACGTTGCTTGGGAAGAATGGGAAGAAAGAATGCTTTTAATTGAGGATGTGGGAGGCGGAGTGCCCCACAATTTTAACGGATTGGGTGAAGGCGTCATCGTTGGCTTAGTCTGGGCAGCTCCGATCAGATAGAATGATTGAATTCAAAGGAGTACTATTGTAATACTACTACTTTTGCTGATGATCTCTTTCTCTTTCTATGAAGTTATTGATCTGGAAAGAAGAAGGTGCCTCGAAAGATGTAAGAGGAGGAGGAGGAGGAGGAGGAGAAGAAGAAGAAGAAGAAGACTCAAAGAAATTCTTCGAGAGAAAATTGTGGGCGTGTTAAATCACGTGGAGAATATCGTGTTGCGAGAGTCTGTGAGCGGACTTGTAGACTTGAGTTGAGAGGTCGTCGTTTTGGATCAGATTCATGTTGTAGCAGCAGAAGCAGGAGGCAAGATCCTTAACTTTTCTTATACCATGTGTATTTCCTGAGAGCCGACCATGGACTCACTTGTCCATCAGAGGCAGCTTCTCCCCACGTCGGGACGCTGAATGACTTCTTATGAAGATTTGATACTCAACTCGAGTTCAAGACCACTCAAGGACAAAGAAGAGATTAACATCCCTGAAGGTGCCCGGAAGGCAGCGAATATGAGACGACCGAGCTTAGATTACTTTTGTTCCAACATGCTGCTGGTTTGAGCGAGCTGGCAGCTTGACTCTTACGGGATGAGATTATTGTCAGGCACCAATCAAATGCATCTTTTTAAACCAATCTAACCGATGCTCGATCAATCAATCTAATCCGATGCATGTGAGAATAACCCACAAAGCTACAAGAAACATGTGCATGGCTCGGGAGGCTTGCAATCTAATCCTCCGTGGTTGTAAATGTATAAATTAGATTAGACCCACACTCCGTTTCTCCAACATATTCCTGCACCATCTCCGTGGATTGTTCCATGAGCTTTCCATGTAGCTTCGTCATTTGCTCGGGAGTCAAAGCCTATTTATCTCCAGACAGCCTACGAGGGAAGGGAGTAGTAATGTCTGTGGAATAATGTGTTGTGTGCATCACATGATATATTTACAACCCCCACATTTTGTTGTTGTAGGGGTGACCCACATCTAGCCCATAGTCGGGTCCCACTTCTTCTTCAGCTTCTCCTTCCACTGTTACTGTAGTCTTTAGACGGAGTTGGCCTTCTCTCCTTCTCATTCTGTGCTGTTCTACTGTAGTAAGTCTATCGAGGTACTGCTGATGAGATAACAACCTCTTTTCTTTTCCCTCCTCCACCCTTTTGCATCCCCAGGCACAGCTTTGTTTCTCACTTTATTGAGATGCATTCACTCGAGAGCCTTCGGATTTCATTCTCTCTGAGAGCCCAGTCTGAAAGCAATTTTTTTTCGTCTTTTAAGACTAACCATTGGATGGAATGGTAAACGCATGAGCCATCTGGGTACACATCTCAAAGGCATCTTCTGTGCTTGTGCGGTTTCCTTAAATCGCTCACCACACATCACCTCAGCGGATTTGGTATGGAGCACTCATTTGCAGCAAAAAGGCAGTGTCTATTGTCAGCATCATCCTGTGGAAAATCTTCGGATTACATAATATTACTTTAATCCCCTCCCCTTCGTTGCATCGGGCACACGAAGAGTGTTTCTGAACCTTCTTCCTATGATAGGACTGTCGCTCACTCCTCGAAACCCCAGAAATTTATAGGTCTTCGAGCACCTAAATCTTCAACCTTTAATACCATCCTTCTAGCCTTGTAACATGCCTAATCCAATCATGGACGAAGTCATTTGACAGCTCTCGAATCTAAAATCATGGTAGGTTTTCAAGCACCTAAAAACCATTCTATATCAACTTCCAATTACTACCTTATATTTTCCAGAATATTACAAATCATGCGAGCATCTCTTACTGCTAAGTGTGTTCTTCTAGTGCAATCAGCAACAAACCCCAGGTGCCTTGAACCCGTAGAGTGATCACATCAAGCTAATTTGATACTGCATTCCCAATCGGATGCAATCAGCATCATCAGCATATCCTCCTCAGAAGCAACAACAAAATTGAAGAACATTTTGTCTGCGCTAGATTATGAACACAATTGAGTGCTAATAACTCTCCTTGACCCCTAATGAACACGAGATGCAAAGTACCACTACTACAAGAAGAAGAAGCAGCAACAACTTGAGAGCTTTGAATGAATGAAAATGAATCCAATTCCTCCCAGGACGACTACCACGACAGAAAGCGATGTTCGAAACGACCTCAACTACTAGCACCTCAAGTACAAAAACTGGTAGAAAAACCAATAAATCCACCCTGACTCTCTTTAACGGGGAGTCAACGAACTGTAAACCGGTGTTGATGTCGCTATTCGATCTACAGTAAGTGTTGTCTCTCCTTCGACTAAGTCAAGACCGATCTACCCATCCATCGATAAATCCAATCAATCAATCTAACGAAGCTATATACGTACATACACTCAAAAACTGTAGCTAGCAATGAGCAGCAGCAGCAGGAGTCATAAAGAGTGACCAATAAGGTGAGCTGGATGAGCAACAGTCCATCTGCAGCAAATAAGCAAATTTCTTGCAGCCAGCTACCCGAGTAATGAGGGCAAACAAGAGCTATATCTCCTTCCATACATACCTCCCTCTGTTCTTACGTATATATCTCACCCAATAAGCGATTAATCAATCTATCCCATCTCCTCCTCATCATCCTCCTGCTTGTCCTTTCGATCATGTATAACTCTCCTTGTCTCTCTCTCTCTTTCACTCTTTCTCTCTCTGTGTGGTAGTACAAACAGCAACAATAATACATTACTCTCCTCCTCCTCGGGGTTAGTCCAAGGCGTTACGCTGTGCTTGAGTGTTCTGCTTTTTCTTGGCAAATCTACAAGGTAGATCTTATGTTTTGTGTATAAAGCACAGCACATAGGAAATTAGCTGTTGTCGTCTACAAAAGGTTTAGTTATTGTACTATAGCCTACTCTAGTGGGAGGAAAGGAGGGGGGGACTTTTGGTGTCAAGAAGTAGTAAATTTCGTAAGTGGACTAGACTATTGTAAATGAGTTTGATTCGAAGAGAACAATTCAACACCGTCTCATATGCTAGTTAGTTTTTACTTTTTTCTTGCATATCTTAGGTGCGGTAGGACAGAATTCTCATATCGATCCTATTGGGGCCTAGCCCCATTTTACCACTTTTGTCTCTCCCTTGTGCGGGCTTGATGGGGTCTTCCCATCCTTCATATGTTCTACGTGGTCACCTGTTTCTCTCTTTTCGGAAGGAAACAGTGCTCCTTGTATTGTGTCCTTCTTATCAAACTTACTGTGGGAAAAGTCTTGGGAGAATGATCTTATTTTAGAAAGTGTAGGAGACAAACTTACCTGTTGAATCCGATAGATTTTTTGTTTTTCATAAGATGGGGATAAGAATGGGAGACCATTATTTTTACTAATATAAATTTCAATGAGAGTTGCAAGCTGTAAATGGATCTTGGAACTTTCAAGGACACAATACAAGGAGCACTGTCCTTGCATTGCATTGTAAAATAAAAATAAAAATAAAAATAAAAATAAAAATAAAAATAAAAATAAAAATAAAAATAAAAATAAAAATAAAAATAAAAATAAAAATAAAAATAAAAATAAAAATAAAAATAAAAATAAAAATAAAAATAAAAATAAAAATAAAAATAAAAATAAAAATAAAAATAAAAATAAAAATAAAAATAAAAATAAAAATAAAAATAAAAATAAAAATAAAAATAAAAATAAAAATAAAAATAAAAATAAAAATAAAAATAAAAATAAAAATAAAAATAAAAATAAAAATAAAATAAAAATAAAATAAAATAAAAATAAAAATAAAAATAAATGTAATGTAAATTACTGAGATACTCTACTCTACATGACTGAGGAGTAGATGTCTTAAGACAACTGGAGACATGTGGGGTTTATATCGCCGGTAATTCTTTGAAAATTATTGGAAAACATGTACTGGAATGGTAGATCTCAGGAATCAAGCAATCCTCCAGTGACTGTTCAGGTCAGTAAGATAGTATTTAAAAACTTTTCAGCTTATTTTGTTTTTATAATGAATCTAAGGCTAGTGAAAATTAGCCCTAGCGTAGGAACATGTACAAGCTTTCCTCATAAGTCATTGAGCGCTCTTAAAGCAAGATGCTATGCTACCAAGATTTGAAGTTTAAAGGAGCTGAGGGTGTGGTTCTTCATCCCCAAGCCTTAAGTGATAAAAGCAGCTTTGAATGAGGGGCAATGAAGATAAATAAATTACACGTTGAAAGAACAAAAATATTCTTACAAAGAGTTTATTTTTTCACTTTCTCCCTTTCACTATATCTGAGTTTATGCATGGAAAATATGAAATATGCAGGAATTGGAGTGCTTAGCAACTCCTTGTCTCTCGATTTGAGATAATTCAAATGCTATCGAGCAAAACTTTATTATTCATGCTAATAGGTGACCGACGTTCAGAAGACAATCGATAACTCCCATGCTTATGTTTCTTGTACTTCTTCCTACGGTATGCGTAATGTTTGGGATATAGCTGTGCAAATCGAGGTCTTGATTAAGGTATGAGATAAAAATTTCTTTTATAAAGGTACAGATTTCGTTATCTGATTGCATTAACGGATGTATACAATTAGGTGTTAGCGGATAATCAACTGCACATGAGTAATTATAGGGGGGATTTCCATTCCTCGTGTTTACTGTGATAGGAAAAGTTGAGCTTACCTTTACTGGATTTGGAGAAAAGTCTTCCTCCGCTTTATGTTACACTTTATCCGACTCTTTCCTTCAAGCTTTCATATCTTGAACCAAATAGTCTACCGAGTAAGGTTCCCCTCAATCTCTTTTTACCGCATCTATATACCTATCTATAAACATGAAGCATCTTCGTTGCAAACGTGTAGAGTATGGCCTTCCAAAAGATGCTGTCCTTAGAGGACTCTTTCTCCACAATTAAACCCAACAAGAGGAATCAAAACATATTCAAAGTTTATAATTCCCTCAGCTAGAGTAATATAAAGAGAGGATCAGCAAGTTGATATGCAGATATTTCATGACACAATACTGGTCTTATTCGGGTGACTTAATATCTAGCTCAGATAAAAAGCGTTCGAAGTGCATGTTGGTGCTATTACTCCCTACATAATTGAAAGCTTATGCAAAAGTGTCTCCTATAAATGTAGGTCAAAGAACCTTGCACCAAGATGCGGAATACTTCACGAGATAACGAGCTGTAAATACCTACTACACCTTGGGCAAGAAGTGTAGAGAAAGGAATCTAAGTGGGTTAAGCCAGGCTTAACCTCGACACTAATCAAATTATTCCCTTCACTCAAGTTTAAGGGCCATGTTATGGCCCTCATGTCTCCTAATAAAAGGTGTGCATGCCCCACACCTCACACCCTAAACAGTACATCTTAAGAAAACAGTGATTAGATTAGATTCGCGGCAAAAGAAGGTCTCACTTGATTGATTCGCTTCGTACCCCCTACTCTACAACTAACGACTAACTACTGTGCTCATGGTCGGGTGAGAATATTCTCTAGATCTCTAATCTACCCTTTCTTGATAGTCTCTGTCATAACCATCCTCTGGAGAACTAAAGAATTATCCACCAGCGTATCACTTATAATCAACAGCAGTGTTTTCGTTCATTCCCTCCATTTTGATGAATTCGAGTTCCCGAAGGTAGATACTGAAGGATACATCATGTGTTTAAAAAACTAACTAATTTTCAATAATACTTATGCTTTAGGAAAAGTAAAGGGATTAGGTCAGTGTTACCGATTTGAGAAGCTTAAAGAATGGAAGTGCAGTGGGATAAGTTGTCTGAATATTCGGAATGATTCCCTGGTAAGTTGAGGACCTGTGGTTTTAAGTTATTTAAATTAATTTGGTCAGTGTCATGTGACCAGATCAGTGGAAGAAATGGGAAGAATTATTTATGCGTATGGGGTATGATGGAATGAGTTGAGTAATGGGGAGGACACGGGGGAACTGGGGAGCATGCAGATGCAACCAAAAAGTAAAACCTTCTTATCTTTCTGACATGACATGATCTGCAAATCCAAGGAGGTCGAACAAGTCTATGTGCCGGGATGCAACGGGATGGTATGAACAGCGGCCAAGGAGATGCTGCAAAGATGCCGTGGAAATGGATTTTGTCTTTTTGCTGGAGGCCAGATATATATATGTACTTGACATCTACTGTGCTGTAGGCTGGTATGGGTGGATGGATGATCACATGGATGGATGTCACAGCTATCACCTTCCCAACCTGAGCTTTCACGACACCGAGTAGACAGGCTGCCGGCAGTCGAGGGTTCTATCAAGGCTAGGGGATTGTTCGGATTTGCTGTGTGTCCACTAGGGGCCGTTCAAGCAAAAACCTCCTATAGGACGGGAGGAGGTGTGGATGGATGGATTGAGAGGTGAGTAAGAAGCAGGAAATCATGTGTGAACCTAGAGAAACTAAGAGCGTGAGTTATGAGGAAGATGTTGTTGTTGTGGGGTGTTTGACCATAAAGTTGTATCTACAATAGTTCGACGGATCTCACTTCGCCAAAGGGGAAGGGTTGGCTAGGGAGGGGGGACATAACATGCCTGACACCTGTTCGAAGGAACATATGAAAGTGCGATCTATATGCACCAAGTCAGTCAGTCCCATCCTCTCGATATCTTTGCCACAAGGAGGAGGAAGACGAGGAGAGGGCTATGGAATGAATGAGATGCACTGAGACGAGGAGATGTTCCTGAACAGAAGTCATATGCTGAAAAAGGTATTGCAAGGAAAATGTGCCCCTGTTTGATGAATGAATGGTGGATGGATGGGTCGTGAAATGCACTCGAGTGCACTCCAAAGAACAGGGCACACACATGTCCAAACAAAGCAAAACAACTCAAAAGCAACCCCACAATGTCTATCACTGTGCTGTAATTGTAGGCAGGTCCCATCCCATCCCATCCCATCCCATACGCCTCCACACCGTACTGTAAGCTGCAGCGCAGTAGAAGTAGTAGAAATGTTGACTGTCCTACAACTACGGCATATATCTATATATATATACAAGAACGAGTACGGGCAGTGGAGACAGGCCATCCGACTGACCGGCTGACTGACTTCACTCTTCTCCACAATGTCTCCCCCTGGTAAGACTATTAGCCAGTGTAGGTGCAGTGGGCGGCGTAGCGATATGGGTATATGCAATTCTGCCCAGTGCTGTAGTGCTTGTACAGGAGGTCACGGGATGGGGAAAGGTCCCGGTGTGCCGATGCCGCGCACACCAGGGTTAGTGCACGTTCAGGAGCGAACCGACCGTCGTTCGAACCTCAGGCCCTGCGATTACTCACCTCCGTCAATCGGATCGACATGACGTAACCTCCATACCTTGAGAGCTAACTCTAGTTAGCGCTGAACTCCCTTGCGCTGCAATCAGCTACACACCGGGGAGGAAACAGGTCCCGGAATTGGGTGAATAAAGGAGAGATATGCCTGTCTCAGGGGTAACGTACTTTTGTTTATTAATGCAACCAGCAGCAGATCAGAAGACAAATTTATTTCTCCTCTCTTTTTGTCTCATTGGACTGTAAACCAGAAAAAATATCAGTGGCTCCAGCAGTTGAATTTGAGTTGAGGAGGTGATATTCTATGTGGAAGAAGGGTTTACTACAACATAATTTGAGGAGCTAGAAATGAATATATGAGTCTAAAAGAATACACACGTAGCAGCAACGAGAGAGGAAAAAGGGAGTGGAGGTAGATAAGGAGAGGAAAGGAAGAAGTAGAAGTGGGAGAAGAGGGAACCGACATTCTCATGTAGAGGAACTAACGTAGGAAAGAGAGAAGGAACAGTGAGGACCCTATAGAATCGTCCTGTCTATTGATGCTGCTTAGTTACCGGAGGGGGAAAAGTGAGTGGGGATATATAGCTGAACAAACCAACTCAAGGAGAGAAGAACGGGGGGCTTCCTTAATTGTAGGACTCTAACTGATCCACTACTCACGACGACGCGACGGGAACCGTACAAAAGAGGTTAACTATAAAGAGTGGATCATAGGAGATTCAGGGGACCGGGACGGCCCGATGGGACGGGACGGGGACTGGGGACCAGAGACGAACAAGTGGGACTCTCTGCATCCGATCCGCGTAAGGATTTCCGCAGAAGGGGATTCCACGGGCCGGTTACTAGGGTTACTTCAACAGTCAGGAAGAAGCCTCTTTCTCGGTAAGGAGCCACACGATTGTGGTATTCATGCGATCGTGTGCGAGGAAGCAAAGCCATACGGTACCCTGGCAGAGTAACTATGGTTTGCGCAAGTAATCTCTTTCACCTAAATCTCCTACATGGGGTGAGGGGGAGAACGAGATCAAACTAGAAGGGGGATGTTACTGTAGCGAGATGGTAGAGTGAAAAACGAGAGACGGAGGAGGGGCTGGTGCCGTCCAACGGTCCATCGAACACCGACCGGCTCAGGTGTTGATGTCAGCGCTGACCACTATCAGAAGGAGAGGGGCCCGTCCGTTAGAGAGAGCTCGCCCCGTAGGATGGAGAATCGGACGGAACCAAGGCGAAGGAGGGGTCTTGGATAGGCGCGACCAAGCGGCGGCCTGGGCGGCGGCATGGGAGAGGGAGCCATGCCATGCTGACGTGGTACAGCCTTCTGTCACTGGTGAGGTGGAGCTGCCCCCCGTGACCCCGCACGCCGGGAGTTGTTCATGCCCGAAGCTTCGCGACTCGTAAACCGCCGGCGGGTGACGAGCACGACCCCGCCTGGTAGTATCTTCTTGTACACTGTCTCCATACGTATGGGCCAGGACCATCGGTCGGCCATCATGAGGTGTTTGCGGGAGTGGACCGGGGGGTACGAAAGGGTGTCGGGTGAGGCAGCACTGCGGCCTTGTGAAGCCACGTTGCCTCAATTCTTGTCGTCCACGTGCCCTTGCTTTGGCGGCTTTCCTGGAACCATTTTGCCTCTCCTTCAGGAGACTCCGTTATTCTGACGGACGAACGTACTTCTACTCCCCTCCCCCTTATCTATTTCCTATGTTGTAGTAAAACCCTTTCCCAATTATTAATTATTTCTCCAACGAAAGTAACGTAACCACTTCCGCATCTCGTGAGGACCTCGCTCTTCTGCTTCTTTATCCGTAACCCGACCCGACTCCAACCCGACCCTTCCGACCCGGCCTCACCCGTGCTGTGGTCCCTAAGACTCCTAAGGGATGAGTCATCCCATCCGCGTTGCTGCTGACAGGATGTGACAGAGTAGAGGTATAGGGCCCCACGACGAGACTTCTGGGCTCGTCCTCACCTCACCCGGCCACCCTCCCCTTGAACGTAGACGCGATGGGGGTGCTAAGGGGGCAGACAGTGGAAGATGTTCCGTGTACCAAACTGCACTGTAGCGCGCAAGGTAATGGCTTACAAGACAGACAGGCTCTCTCATGCACGACACGATTCCCGACCGGGGAAGAAGTAGTCGTCGAAATAAGCTTTCGATACACTAGCGGCTCTCGCGGGCGAAAACACGGGCTCTCTATGCCGGCTGCACTGGACACCTCGCCACCTGCTCCCAGCTTCCCGGCTGCTCTCCAACTTCGCATTGGCGTTGACGCATCCCCAGCAGCCCGCTTGGTTTAATGCCGGGACAGATCTAATCATTCTCACCTGCTCTAATCTCCTCGACTCTTCGCTAATCCGCCCCGCTAATCTCCTCCCCTTTAAGTTGCAGTCAAAGTGGAACCCGTCAGGTCCGATGGCTTTCTCGTTCACCTGCCTGGCAGAGTCTCCCCTATTATATTAAAGAACCCCCGGAACCGAGTCCCCCAACAGGGCAGCCAAAACCCGGCCTCCTAATAAATACGAGCCGCCATTTCCAAAAGCCTGTAATCACACGACGCCGCGTGGATTCCATCTCCTCTCCCCGGAACCCTGTCGGCGGCCGCCCTACGTTTCCTGCCGGGCAGTCCATCCCTCTCGCCGGCCGGTTTCGTTCCTTCCCTCCCTTCACGCCCCCGGAAGCCTGTATCCGTTTCTGTCGTGTTCGATGGCAACTCAGGGGCAGCGGGTCCGTTCTATTATGCTCCACCAATAGGTTCTTTTGGTTCTCCAACCTCTACTTTCTCCATCCTCTCGTCCCCTCCTCTCTTTTCTCCCCCATTCCGCCTTCCTCCGAGTCAATCAACATCCTCTCCTCTCTGGTCCTTGCTGCGGTGTGTCTCACTCTCCTGCGCTCCCTCGTTCTGGTCGGTCGGTCTTTGTGATCTTCATATCTGCTTCAGAATAGAGTTCCAGTTCCTCGTCTCTTTTCTCGTCTTCCATTGTCGTCCCGTTTCGTTCGGTGGTTCGTTCATTCGTTGGTGGTTTTTCAGTGTCTGGTTGGGTGGGTTCATGCATGCTTGTGGGAAGGGAAGAAATTTATTCGAGGGTTCCTTCCTTCTCTGATCTTTGTTGAGTAGATTAGACTATTCATCGGAGTGCTGTTGGGGTCTCGCTGATTTCTTCCGAGTCTGTGGTTTCCATCTCCATCTTCTCAGAGTCTGGGTTTCTGTTGGGACAGTGCGTAGTGGTCATTGTGTGTTCTTCCTCCGGTTCCTAGTTGCGGGTGAGCTCTTCCCATTTGCGCATCTGCCGCTGCCCGAGACGCGAAGGTAACTTACCCCTCCCGCTTCGTTCGCTCTCTCCCCTTTATTCGCTGCCCTAGCTTCCGACAACTGTCTGATGTTGTGAAGGACGGAGTTAGTTCCTCGTTCTCTTTTTCTCTTTTCTATTCTTTCTATAGTTTGAGTAGCAGTGCTTCTCGCTTTCCCTTGCCTGGCTTTAATGCTTGTTTGCCTCGACCTTGGGGGTGGTTTCCTATTCTCTGTCCTCACCACTTGCTACCCAGCTTTGCTTACCTCAGCCAATGAAGGTTTCTCTAGGTCTGGAGAGATTTTGACCACTGCCCCCCTGGGATTGCGGAGGTATTCTTACCCAACTCTGCTCTCCGACTCGCAACGTATCTAACTCAATTGGAGCATTGGTTTCTGCTTCTCTCCCCATCGTCGGTGGACACAAGTCCCATTCCCTAAGCCCACCGCGTTTGTGTTGGTTCGAAGTGGAAGAGGCTCCATTCCTGCTGCAGTATTTTGAACTCGTCTTCTACCGTCCGTGGTTTCCTGCAGGGTACTTTCGCGGTTTCGAGAGAGTCCGTGCTTGCTTTTAGCAGCACCAGGAAGACGCAAAGCAGATTAACGAGACGTTTGTGGTTGCTGCTTCTCTCGTGGGAGAGAGAAAGGGCGGTGGACTTTGGAAATAGTGGGTAGAAACAGGTCCTGTGGTTGAAATACCGCCCACCCACAAAGGGAAAATAGAGCAGAACTTGAAAGGACAGGTAGGTGGAAGGACCAAGTTTCATAGAAACGATCATCAAAGGAGGGACCTTTCAACAAGACAAAGGATTTGAGCGATTCTTGCAATTGGTTGTGGCTGGAATAAGTCCTAGACAGCACCAGTCTGTAGTTGTAAGCGGGATAGGTATTGGCCCTCAAATCTTCACTGCTGAGGAGTCTGTCCAGGAGGGCATGGGAAAAGGAGCTTCAAGATGTGGTAATCACCTCCTTAGTCTAGCTTATTAGACAGTTTCTACCATGTCAGAAGCCTCTTCCATTACTCGTCACCCCTACAAGGCCAACAACGGTTGCTCGCTCCTCAAGTTTCAGCAATCATCGGATGCTTCTTCCTTGCCGCCAATGGCACGTCCCATGGCGAGCAGACAGCTTGCTACATCTCACACCGCTGCCTCCAACGTCTCCGTAGCAGGTCTCTAATTCTACCTTTTTGAGCTTTGAAGCGCAGTACGATTAAGTAATTTGTTTTCTACTGAAACGATATCAAACGAATCAACTCCCACCAAGTCTCGGGTTCTGAACGTTTTGGTGAATGATGTTTTCTCAGCAGGCGATGATGGCATCGATGCCGAGCTGTGGTATGCCTGTGCCGGTCCACAGAAGGCCTTACCACCAGTAGGTAGCGTCGTGGCCTACTTGCCACAGGGACACATAGAGCAGGTAAGCACCAACTCCTGGCTGCTCTTTCCGGATTCAAGCGGATGTAGTTATCTGAAGAGATGCTCCCCGGTAACCCCTCGTTAAACTGAACTCACTCCCGTGTAGTTGCAGGTATCATCCTCTAATAATCAAGAAATGGATGCTCAAATTCCTCGCTACAACCTGCCTCCAGTGATCCCATGTATGCTCAACGACATTCAACTAAGTGTAAGTACTACCTCTGCGATCACTGCGTTTGGTCGATTTGTTCGTCGCATCTGCGATTCTTGTACCTCTTTTCGCCAATTAGTAAGAGGTCGGTGTGTTTGTTCTTGGTGTGCAGGCCGATCCTGAATCGGATGAGGTCTACGCGACACTAACTCTCTGCCCTATGAACGATACGCATGAAGACTCCTCTGATTGTACGGAGCCCGCAACACCACCACGGAGGAAATCGCGTTCTTTCACGAAAACCCTCACGGTCTCGGATACCAGCACCCACGGAGGCTTCTCGGTCCCCAGACGTGCGGCCGATGACTGCCTACCGAAATTGGTATGCCATCAACGTCTCTAGTCGACCTTCTGGCACTCAATGTTGACACAGAAACGTCGGTATTATTTACCGACGTCCATACTTCCGTTTGGACGTTTTACGGTCTGTCTACTTACCTCAGGTCTATTCCCGCTTTGGCAGGACATGAGTCTTAATCCCCCGAACCAGGAGCTAGTTGCCAAAGATCTCCATGGAAACGAATGGCGATTCAGGCACATATTCCGAGGTGAGTTCATGCATCGATGAATTTGTCGTCGTGAAAGAAGTGTTTAATTACAATGTCCTATTCTTTGTCGATCCATCGCGTTTAAGGATTCGAACATTGCAGCTCTAAATCTGATACTCAAATTACCCCTCGTCGTCGCTCAGGTCAACCGAAGCGTCACCTTCTCACTACGGGTTGGAGTGTTTTCGTGAGTCAGAAGAGGCTCGTAGCTGGAGATGCAGTGCTGTTCCTCAGGTGGGTCCGATACATTCCTCCCGTTAATGGGTTACGGGACTTTGGTAGATTGTCACCTCTTCTGATCTTAATGTTCTAGTTGTGAAACTTAATTCGTGTTTGGTCGTTCACAGGGGTGAGAATGGTCAGCTTAGGGTAGGAGTTCGACGAGCTCCAAGGCAGCAGCAGCTGCAGCCTAAAGTTTTAACTTCCCCGACCATGCATATCGGCGTCCTTGCCGCAGCTGCTCACGCTGCGACAGAGAAGTCTCGTTTTTCTCTTATATACAACCCACGGTAGGTTTGAACTGCCTAGATGTTAAGGCAGCCGATGTCTAGATCCGACGTCTCACTAAGTGCTATGCGAGTTTGGGTGATCTCTGCTTTGAACTCTGTTTTGAGCTGTCTGATCTCTGCTTTAATCTCTGTTTGGGTGATCTCTGCTTTGATCAACTGGAAATGTCTTGGTTTAGGCCGTCTTATGTATGTTCGTTTTGATGTGCAGATCATGCCCGTCGGAGTTCGTTATCCCATTCTCAAAGTATGTAAGGGCTCGGAAGAGTAACTTCGCTGTGGGTCAGCGTTTCAAGATGAGGTTCGAATCAGAGGATTCCTCCGATAGAAGGTGGGCCTTCTCTTCGAGACTTACATACCGGTTTGGTACACCGTCTTAAATCTGCTTTATTCTCGCTCGGGATCTCATTTCTAACTCGCCTCGAATTTGCAGGCACACCGGCACCATCACTGGCATCTGCGACTTCGACCCGCAGAGGTGGCCTGGTTCAGAGTGGAGATCCCTTCAGGTCATCCATCTATACACGTGGACTGTTACTCAAATCGTCGGCAGGTTCCACTTGTTGAGAGAAAGTGTGTAGACGAGGTACTGAGCATTTTCACCCCGTCTGCAGGTCAATTGGGACGAATCTTCGTCCAGTGAAAGACAGGAGAGGGCTTCTCCCTGGGAAGTAGAGCCTTTCACAGCCTCAGCGACCATCACCCCTTCACCCAGTACGAGGAAGCGATTGAGGCCAGTGACCCAGCCTCATTCAGATCACAGCTCTTCAGGTATTATCAAAGTCCTGTCACACGTTTGCGATAAATTTTCCTGGTCTAAGAGTGGTCAAAGCATGCTGGTAAGGATTGTGTTGCATCGGTAATCACTGATTTGCAATGGCTCATCTTTTCTCATCTGTCAAGCAGTAATGAACAGAAACTCTATTGACGCGATTAAGACTCAAACTGTAAGGAGAGCATTCCATGGGGTCCACGACATCATGACTGCGAATGAGGAGGAGGACTCAGACTCTCTCTCTGCCAGGGTACACTGGATTAAGCGAGAAGATAGTTACAAGAGTGAGGTCCAAAGCGGCGCCAACAGAAGACAGGGCCCTGATAGCTGGATGAACATCAGGAGGCCCGAGCCAGTGCAAGTTTCGGACATTTACAGATCGCTACCCAGTTCTGGTGTACCGGACCTTCGCGGTATAATGGGTATTGAGAGGCGTAACCAGGAACAACTCAAGTATTGCGTCAAGCAATATCGTGAGAGTAAGGAGGATATTGCGGGAACAACATTGCATCTGTCGAGTCCCCGACCATCTCTGCAGTTTGTGAAATCCTCCACGGACCTGAATCTGTCTGTTTCGTCTCCTGCGACTAGTAGTAAAGCCTCTAATTTGTTATGGGCAAATCCATCTTCTGTTTCCTTGCCCTCCTACAGTGGTCAAGAGACCGCCCATCCAGCGTCCTGGTTGACATCGTTTAGACCAGCCCAGCCTGAGGCATCCTCACCTCGACCAGCGAGGCCTGACTGCACAACCCTTTCCATGAGTAACCTCCCTCCAGCAGAATCAGATAACTCGAGTCATCCCTCTACACCGAAAGAGCACTTCTGGGAGAAAAGGCATCGCCCAGAGTCGGACAATAGTCGAGCTGCGGCTCCTGTCCAGAGCGAACAGAAGTGCAAAATTTTTGGTGTGCCTTTAGACAAGCCGTCAGCGGCTGTTATATCTCCTCAGGCAGCTGTTCCAAAGGTTGTCAGGAATACGGAGGATGGATCGGGCCCGAGTGGTAATCGTGGCTTCGAGAAGGTCGTTTCTCCGAGTCCTACTTCTTCTGCAGTCGGGGGCTCTGATCAGGACAAGGCGCCTCAAAGGTCAGCGAAAACGTGCACGAATTTTCAACAAGGTGGTCCAGTGCGCAGCTACACTAAGGTAAGCTCTTATTCAATGGCTGTAGAGGTCCGTAAGCTATCATGAAGTTTGCTGCCAATCTAAAGCTTGTTTTGTTCAATGGCCTACGGGATGTTTAATCACTAAGATAATTTGTGTCTGCAGATTCACAAGTCGGGAGCAATTGGGAGATCAATTGACGTCCAAAGCTATGAAGGTTATGGCGACCTTCTGCGGAAGGTGGAACAGATGTTCGAATTGGATGGCGAGCTCTCCGACAAGAAGTCGGGATGGCAACTGGTTTATACTGACCATGAAGATGATGTTCTCCTTGTCGGAGATGATCCTTGGCCGTAAGTTTCTTCTCCACTAATATAACTCCTTGTGAGGTTCGCCGGAAGTGTTTTCTCGGAGTGAAGTGTCTAAAGTCTGGGTAGCAGAAGTACAAGTAGACTAATATCTCTGAAATGATCGACATCTGTGTTCCGACTGATGCAGTGAGTTCGTAAGCTGCGTACGGACTCTGAGACTTCTTAGTCCGGGGGAGGCTTCTTCATCAGGGAAAAGTGGGCAATCGCAAGATGAAGACGTGATGGCCGGGGGAAAGGAGGGATTGAAGCGATCCGAATCATCGTCACCTTCTCAGGGAGCCCGTGGAGACGACGTATAGGTTAACACCGTTGTCTACGGGAAGATCGATAGGATCCATCAATCTGAACGATATTTTTGGAGAGAAGTTGCGGATATATGAATTTTTTTTTCTTTAATTGTAAAGGGGGTTTTTGGGTTTCAGCATTGGTGTACATGAATAGAAGGAAGACTCGTCCGCTGGTTGACTGCCATACGGTGGACGTTATGCCGTGGAAGATGTCGGTGTGGAGTCACAGCGTTAGATAATTTGCCGGATGTCTTGGCGTTCTATTCCCCGCCATCCTCGTGGTAGGAATTTTGGATGGAACCAACGGCTGGTAACAGTACTTTATAAGGGGAAATTTTTTGGTCGCTCTTGTGTTGTCCTTAGGGGAGTCAGGGTGCAAAATGATGAGATATGAGAATTTATCATGTTTCCGGATAATTTACAGGACACGCACCATTGCTGGCCCTTGTGAAAGAGTCTGCTGCCCTTTTCTGTGGGGTTGGTTACCTCCGGCTCAACAAACAGCCTTGTATTTTTAGATGTGTCATCCCTTGTTTTGAAGTGGTGTTTATGGGTTCGTTCCTGATCCATTCGTTGGCACTCAGGCAGGATGTCGCATCCAGTTTTGTAGAACGCTTTCTAGGAAGGATGGAGGGGAGGTCCTCGTCGGGGGAAACGAGAAATCGGTCGGGAAGGGAGGGGGACGATGAATAACGTGATTGTGCTCTTGAGTGACTCATGATAGAAGCGAAGCTTGCTCACTTCATGTACAAGTTAAGCCTTGGCCTATATGTTGCTACGAATCGGCTTGGGATAGAGAAGAAAACAACAAACCAATGTTTCTGGGGACACCCATCATGGGTGTATAGAAAGGAAGGAGTTGATGATTTAGTCGCAGTCATGTGCATTCAGTTCAGTTAATGGTCGGTAATAGTTGTTTTAGATAGTCTCCAGGCCTCTTTCCGAGGACGAGAACTACTAAACTATACGTGCCGCCTTATATCATTCATGTAAAAAGAGATTTGTGCAATTGACGAGAAAAAAGTTTGGCGCGTTAGAGTTTTGTCTAGGCAAACAGTCTCTTGCGACCACGCTTTGTTCTGCGTACATTTTTGTCTCTGTAGTGCACTTCAATGACCACTTCTGGTTGCGGCTTTCGTGTGAAACACTCCCACACAAGTTTCTTTAATTATTTGTCCCCATGAGGAACTATACTCAAACTCTACCGGGCCCTCCACCTCATGTATGACAAACCCCGGAACCTGCACTCTAAAGCTCCGCTTCCTTGTGTCATTGGCGTGAACTATGTTTTACCACCTGGGAAAAACTCAATCGTCTGATCGTTGGTTTTCTCTCTGCTCACGGTCCCACGCGTATCGTGTGGACTGCAGACGAAACTACAGATAAATTGCTTGAGTTGTTTTTCTGCCGAAACAGGTACATCTCTGTGCCTGTACAGATCATTGACTTCCACCTACCCACTGTTCAATCCTTGATGCCATGTATAGCGTGCGACATAAGATGCGGCTATTGACTGTGCTTCCATCCACACCGCTCCCGTTCGGCTCCGTTCCTTTCGACGCAAGGAAGAGCATGTTTCGGGTGCTCGAACGTTACTCTACTCGAGAAAATCCATATCCCTTACTTTTTTCTTCAGTCGAGTCCAGCCAAGGTCTCGAGGCCTTGCGTATTTTAAGCTCTCTCCCATAGCGCAGTGGGCCCATAAAGCTGACATTGTTGCTCCACCAAACTTCTGACTTCACCGTACAAGATGGCGTTGCAGTAGTGAATGGATAAGCATTGAAATTGTCTGTCATGACTGCCTTGCATTCCTAGCCCTTAAACATGTTGTACGAGGTCAGAGTCGTCTATCTCTCTTTCCAGGCGTTGATGGCCTGTGCAATCCTGACACATGGCGTATCCCGCAGCTGGGGCTGATGGTGACAGGAGACCACACCATCAGTGTCTGAACCCTTTCTGCGGCACTGTTTTTTCTCTTAGTGGTGAAATCGCAAACTTGTCCTATCGAGTCAAATGAGAGTGACAGCAGAGGACAGATTAGTGCTGGTTGGTTTGCTATGTTACCCTGATAAAGCGGTGAGAGGGAAGGGAAGGGCATCGTCACCGAGAGATATCGAGCTGATTGATCGTGACAGAATCGGTCGCAGCAATCGTGAAGGGAGGAATCAGACCATGGTAGGCTGGGTAGCATGGGTACCATTACCGCAGTAGATACCAGTACTACATCGGTGGTGATGATGAGGAGGAAATAGTACACGCTAGTGCAGGGTTGGATTGGGGAACCTGGTAAAAGGAAGAGTACCAGCACTTCAAATTGACGTTCTGATATGGACGAGCAGCTGGAAAACAAATCTGGCATGGAGCCCAGAGGTAGTAGTCGAAGAATAAGACATAGAAAATGGACCCCCTTATCGAGTTCACGAAAAAGAGAGTGTAGCGAGTACAAGTACTAGTGGTAAAACAGAAAACAAAAAGATGGTTACGTAGGAGTGATATCAGCCACGATTTTCGCTCACTCGTACAGTCCCCTCTCTCTCTCTCTCCCAGTAATATTCTACAGATTCAGGCTCGCGTTCATGCTTTTTGGCCGAACTCCGAGTGTGTTTGTGTGTCACTAGGCATGCTGACAAGATTTGCAAAAGGCAGATTCTCTCCCATCTGGGGATCGACGGGACAACAGGCACTACGTAGATCTCTCCTCTCTTTTCTCAAACCAACCGAACTCTCGTCTTCTCCAGCTGATCCTACTCCTTCATTGTGTGTATGTGTGTGTGTCTGGGTGGGTGGGCCGGCCCTCCCTGACCTCCTTGTTCTCCTTCCCCCATCCATCCATCCATCCATTCCTCCCTCCTTATGGCAGACATACACAGCTACAGTAGCTGTTGCTTGCATGCGATGGACCCATGTGACCCTGCCCTTTCTTCAGCGTATGTATGTTTGTATGTATTTATTAGCCCACCTCAATTCATTGATAACCTGGATTTGGTCCTCTCCTTCGCACCCTTCCCTTACAGTGTCAACCAGCACGACTAAGGCTCAAGATCCAGCAGCAGTAGTAAAATAGAATCCATTACGGCCCCCCTTCCCCCCATCACAGTGGGAAGAAACGGGCAGAAGACGATGAGGAAAGATATTGTTGCTGCTGATCCCTGTTTGGTAGTAGCTGCTGCTGCAGCATTGATTGATTTGATTGACCGTGGAGGTGTAGCTCACACCTCCCTCTTATTTCTCTCCTAGATATGCTATTCTTTTCTTGCCTCTCCCGTGTGAGAAACTTTCCTCCCTAGAACGAGTCAACAAGGAGCAGCTTCACCTTCCCCCCCTCTCATTCATTGGTGATAGCAGAAACAAACAAAGGAACAAAGCTCAGAATCAGTAGCAGCCGCAATTTCAGAGCTTCTTATTGATCCGTTGGCTAAAACTCTTTCTCTTCGTTTTCACCTGAACCTGTATGTGGTTGCAGTTTCGCGGCGCATTATTACTCTTCTTAATCTATTTAATCATCTCTCCTCTTTTTGAACTAGTCATCACATGGTTTGCTATCATTCTACTTCAATTTGTCTCTATTTAGTGTTCTACTGAGCCACATGTTTTTGTCGTGTGTTCTAATATCGTATGAACCTCGTAACCTGCCCGAAGGTCTAGAAAGGAATTAAAAAAAAGTAGTTCAAAGCTTTGACTACATATGGCTTAATAATTGCACATTGGGTAGACTAGGGAGGCTAGCCAAGGAGAAATAGACCGTTTCAAAACTAAATCAAGTGTTCTCTAATTAAATTACAGAAAAATAAGAACCCTACCACGTGAAGGGGAAAGAGAACCAATAAAGTTTGTCTTTATAATGGAGGAAGACAAAGAAGCAGGAATAAGATTGACCTTAATGTGACCAAAGTATTCCAGTATAGGATTATCGCCATTTCTAGCTGCAATCAGTGCTCTGACATAAAACACAATTTACGTTAATCCTTTTTATCTTTCTTGTGGATTCTATCAAGTTCATTAACCTTTTAGTTAATGCAATAATTTGGAAGTTAAATTATTGCATATTTTCCTGCAAATGACAAGGTACTATTTTGGGATGTATTTATTGAATAGAATTGTTGGAACTACCGGTGACTTCTTTGTAGCAACCCAACATATTATAGACTGAAAAACCAAGTGAAATATTATACACGGAGGAGAGAAAGAAATACAAGGCACTAAAAAAAAGAACATAGAAGAAGAAAGAACGCTAGCTCTAAAAACCGCGCCAAATAGTATACCAAAGGCAAAAAAACAAACAGAAACAACCAAATACTAAAAAGTGCATAGAAGAATAAGGAATTAGCTCTAAAGAGAGTAATCAAGCACAAAGCAATACAAAGTGCAGAGAAATTGAAAGAGCACTAGCTCTAAAGAGAAGTGAAAAGCCTTAAACCAAATAAAATTAGATTAGCTAGCCAACTTGTTTATTATCCTAAATCCTAAAATTTATTATAATATACAAAGTATGATAAAAATTCTCTACAAGAAATAATGGTAGTATGGTAAGAGTAACTTAGACAAGACTCCCATTGTTGCTAGACATCCAACAACAATAGGAGTATTGTTCTTGGACCCAAGGCATGAGAAACTCTACTCCCAATTTTATTGTGTACTTAAAAATATCTAATGATTAAGAGTGCAACAAGGTAAGTCAGACTCTACACTAAACCATAAAATAGGGATGAATATAATACAAAAAGCTACCGTGGCTCTTTCCTTTTACATATATTATTTTATGTCGTCCCAAAGATCAAATTGATGGTGAAAATACCTAAGAATAATGTGTGCAAAGAGAATATATATATAAGAGGTTAGCCATGATGTATAGTCATTCTTACCTTGCTTGGGTAGCTTTTGGTTGCTCATACCAAAGGCTTTGCTTTTAGAGGTGGTGGATAATCCTACTTAGTAGTGTTTATCTATGTAACTATTGAGGAACAATTTACAATAGTCTTTTTATTTTTATTTTTTATTTTCTTGATATCAGAACTAGATATAAAATATAAGTATAATGATTGTTATAGAGAATGTATGACTTATTTTAATCACATGCTCCATATGTTTAATGAGATTAAATGTGTTTCACAAGTTTAATAATTTTTATTACTAATTAGAAAGTTTGATACACCAACTTGAGGAAAATGTCTTATATTTGATCTTATAGAAATTTGGAGGATCTAAAGGAGATTCACTTAAAAATTTATAGTATATTTAGTCCATTCCTGTAGAACATTTTTTTTTGATGTTGATTGCTAAGTTTAACTCTTTGGAAGATTTCAGTAAAGAAATCAAGGGTCCATTTGGTCTCCTTTTGGATTTGCTTTTTGTGTATTTCATTATTTCTTCCTAAAATTTCTTTATTTTATAGTAATCCTGTAATTTATTGACTTGAAACACTCATTACAGAATTTAACCTAGGTGACAACCAGTTCACTACAAAGCATGAAGATATTTCTTTCAAATAAACCCGATATAACTTCTTATCTATCATAGTCATAGATTTGTATTATTTTGGCATGATATTAAGAAAAGCTATAAAATTAGAAACCATACAAGTCTAGATGATAGATTTTCCATATTTTTTCCATGCTTTGAGACTTAAAGTTGTCTTATTTCATAATTTTATATATAAAATATGCTAGCTAGTGTAAATGGATACATTCCATTATTAGGAAAGTCAATTATCAAAATAATCTAGTCTTTCCAATAAGCAAACATCTAAGTCTTTATACTATGAGGAATTATATTTCAGAAAATTAGTTTCAATAATAAGATATAGATTCTAGATTCTTAGTGCATATATATGAAAGCTTCCAAAGGGAGGCATGTGACCAAATATCCATGTGAAGGCTTATTAAACTAAGATACGTCACTTACGGTAATCTAGATATTGTGGTTCACCAAGTTACCAGGGCAATTATAGTGATAACTTTGGTGAGTGTATAAGCAATAGCTTAGAAGAAGATATTCATTCATTCCTTAGTGAGTTTGGAGCATGCAGGTAGTGAGTGGAACAAAGTTTTCAAAGGACTATCTATATTGAAAAAAGGAGTGAGATGTACTTGAGAGTGTCACTAGAATGATTATGAATTATGGAGGAACCTCTAACTCTACAGTGCCTCTATGTGAGTGTTAATGAAAAATTTCTTTGTTGATATAGGTGAAGTTTCTTTTTATGAACTATTTTGGAAGAACTTTGATATATGAGAGTGTATGAGAGATCTAGAGAATGAATGTGAGAATGGTTGAATTTTTATCTTTGATGGTTTTAAATACAATTTTTTTTATGGCACATGGTATGTTGTATGTATAGGTTGTTATTTAGATTGTTTTTTAGGTGAGATATAAGCTTGAAACTAGATCTATTTGCATACCACTTGAATGTTAAGAATTAAGAACAAATGAATTAGATTTCAAACTCTTTGCCATAGCAGCCATTGAACTTAACATTGCAACCCAAAGTCAAAAATTAAATTCAAAATCCTATCCCATTGCCAAAATAAAAAGAGATGAATTATCAATGGACATTATAAATTAGATCTATGGACACTATAAATAAATTACATCCTAGTCCACACTTTCATTGATGTAATCTAAGAAAATCTTGATAAATTGAGGCTAAATTTTCAATCTTGATAAGTTAGTACTACATTTCTTGCATTTCGTAAATTTCAATCAGACTTTCAATCCATTTAGTTTTTAGTTGAGTTAGAAGATCCTAGCTTTGACTCCATAAATTTTACTTTTAAATTAAACACCCTTGCCTAAATAGTTGGAGGTTTGGATTGGGCTCTATGTAGTACTATGGAAGAGCAAAAGCAAAAAATTTTTCTATTAAGAAATGAAACTCAAGACATGTGTCTTATTAAGACCCATGAATTATCAAAATTTGGAGAGAACAATTGAATATGCATTGGTGATTATATAGAACCTAAGAGAGTCATCTTTGCACATTTCTTCAAGGATCTATTCATTTTTCTCCTTCCACAAACCTTAACATTATTCAAGTTATGTTCATGTATAAGGTTTTGAAAGGAGCCACCAATTGCTGGATTATATACCCAATATTTACCAATGCATGTATGATCCTGAGTTTGAGATTACCTTCCTTAGCTATCTGCTTGGCTGTTTATAATATTTTTAAAGCTTTTATACTAGAAAAAGCTATAGAATTGTTTTAGTTAAAAACCTTCCAAAGTAGTAGATCATAAGAGGAAGTTAAAATCCACTAATACACCAAAAAGATCATTTCATCCTCCCCTTAATCCATATCCAAAGTTGAAATTTCTTACTTAAAACCATTCTACAATTTTAGGATGGGAATAGAGAGATTCAATAAGCGTCAATTCTACCTCCTCTTAATGGTTATATAACTCTTCTATCATCACCTATACAAGGCAATTCACTTTGGAATCAAATAGAATAATAAGGACAATTGTCTAAAATCAAAGACAAAGTAGACAACAAATTTGAATGAAATAGAGAGAAAGATATGCATAGATCTATTCAGATGTCAATTATATGCCAATGCATTGTAACACCAACACCAAAGTTTATAAAAATTTCCAAGTAGGAAAATCAGAGCAACATGAAGTTAGCGATGAACTTGTTTAGGGATATGGGGAAAAATCATCCAAGCATACAAATACTTAGGAAATGTTTCCTAATCCCATTTCACATCTCAAGAAGGACTGCAGATCACCAAAGGAAGGTAAAATCATACCCAAAGACTATATAATTACACTAGAACAAGATCTTTGGGTGATAGATGATGCATCTTATGCTAGTTTGGACCCAAGGAAGATAACATCTCACTTAAGTAAAACTTAACAAAAACTATATCATTTAAGCATTGAAGGTAGATGTCTTATATTTGGATAAAAGGATGTCATTATGATGAATACAAGAAATAAACACAACCTTTATTACAAAAGATTAATATATGATCAAGCTACAAAGTGGCATAAAGACAACAAGTCATGCTAATGGAAGGCAAGAATACCTTAATAAAAACCATGTAGTCATTGGAGTTTGCTAAGTCAATCTAGTTAGAAGGTTTAGAGTAAACAAATCTACTATCACACCCAACATAATATTCATGAATAGACCTAAAAAAAATGCATTGGAGACAAAGTGTAAGAAATTTAAAGATTCAAGTGGATTGGCTAAAGAGTGTGCTTACAAGCTCTTTTATAGTAAATTCAAAGTTACTTTTGCTAAAGCAAAAGCTACTATTCTAGTTTATTACGAATGAGGTAAGGAATTTGTATATTCAAGAGGATTGTTTGAAAAGTACATGGACAAGGTTGTTGTACAATAAATCCAAGGTCACATCTACTTAGATGAAAGCTACTATTCAAGTTATTTGGGTAAGGCAAGGAATTTCTATATTCAAATGGATTGGCAGAAAAACACACAATTTTTTTGTAAACCTATAACAAATTGGTTTGAGAGTATAAGATGTGCTTGGCCTAGGTGAATTTGTGTAAAGTGATATTAACCTTGGTGAAGGAGAGTTCAGACAAGTGAATTATACCTTTGGCTGATGAGGATTTGACCACACCATGAACTATGGAGGACAAAGAAACCATAATAATTATCACTTGATTAGATATTTATAGATTTACATAACAAGTAGCTAAACTCAAAACAAAGTTGGGGATTCAAGTAGCTCATGATGATTTTGAAGTCAAGAAAGTCATAAATCAATTATAGGTTGATTCAAGTATTCCAAGAGAAACCATCAATAAGACCTTTATTGATGGTTTTTGATCTTTATTTTTATCTTTGAGATCTCCTAGATAAGAGTAGTTTTGTAAGTATAACCAAGTTTGATAATATATGTACTTGAGGTTAGTAATCAAAGGTACTCTATTAGGTCTTAATAAAGGTTTTTACCAATGAAGAATTTATATCCACATGGGAGTGCTTGAGTTAATAAACTGGAATATAAGGACTTGTTGATTAATGAAGAACCATACTTGGTACATATTCCAAGTTGAATGTTGAATCTAATTTAGATGAACTAGGTCAAAAAAATCAAAAGCCAATGAATATAGGCCCCTAGTCTAAGATTTTGACTAAGTCTAGGTAAGTTTAGATTTTGACTAAGTCTTGGAGTAACAAGTGATAACTTAATTTGACCAAATGTGACCAAATGCTAGTTAAATTAGTAAAAATGGGTCATTGCCTTGAGGATACAAGTTAGAAATGATTAGAAGTGAAGGGAAATATCACCATGTTGCAATTTATTTATTATCTCCTATTTAATCTATTGTGTAGGAACTACTCCCAAAAGAGTGCAATGTCACTTTTTGTAGCACATTGAAAAAAAGGGAAAACTAAAGATAACCTTTAATATAAGTAGGTTCTAAATTAATCATGAAGGTGATGATTCACTCCAACCCAGAGGCCACTTCACTCCAAAGACTTCAACTACTAAGATTAAGTGCTATGCTTCTTAAAAGGCATAACTCCAAAGGTGTCTTCACATCGGTTGAATACCCTTGCCTTTTGATTCCATGGTACTATCAATGTCCCAAATCAGACCCAACTCCTCAATCATTGTTTCATTCCTTTATATCTCTCTTGATTCACACCTTTTGGTTCTATGGCACTCTCAATGTTCCATATCAGACCTGATTCCTTAATATAGTGTTTCATTCCTTCATATCCCTCTTAATTCATATATTCTGATCATGCATGAATGTTTCTCCATATACACCAACACTTGTAATCCCATTGTGAAATTCCTCCCTACTACTCAATACAAGCATTCAACAACACTTAGCATGAAAGAATTACTCACAAAGAACTCAAAGTCTTTTTACTGAGCTTTGATTGCATATGTGAACCTAAATAACTTTGGGCCATAGCCTTGAATACATTTTTGCTTCATCCCAAAGGGATTTAACATCTAAGTGGGTTATAGAAATCTTCTATCTCTACCTACATTGCATACTTAAGGTCCTAATCCTATCTTATCCTAATCATATGCAAGTTAATTAGTCACTTTGCATGTGTTAAGGAAGGTTCCAGGTCTTCACCAAAGATAATTTGAAATTTATAGTCCTTTAGACTTACAACACCAAAATATAAAGATCTATACAACTGTGAAGATATGTACAACTACAAAGGTTGATGGCTAACTTCCTACTCTAAAGGTTCTACAATTATGAAGAACTTCTTTCAAAGATATATCTTTGGTCCAAAGTTGTTACAACAAAGAAATATTTTTGCCCTTAAAATTCTTAAGGAGGAGTTTGGTTACCTCCTTGTACCTTACTATTTCTAATAGATTGGTGTCACAAACTTAAGTGGACTTCCTATTTGTGGGTTCCTTAAGTCTAATTGCTAGTTGATCCATTTGTTCTTCTTTGTATGTTCTTCCCTCCAACTTCTAGACTTATAACTTCAACTCATGTATCTTCATCTTTGTTGCCTTCCCTTTAGTTTCTTCCTTCAACATTGTGACAACAAAATGTTGATGTACTAATAGTATAATTGATATGTTTCCATGAGAATACAGTTCAAAAGTAGCTAAAAGTGAAGCCAAAGTGTCACAATGTTACATATTTTCTATTCTTGCATGTTTAACCTCTTTGGTAGGAAGCACTCCTAGACAAAAGTAGAGACACCTTCAAAAGAGAAATTAACAACCACTCTCACAAAAGTTCTAACCTAATGAGCTCTTGCTAATAGTGGTTCACTTCATGCCAAAGGCCTCTTCCCCTTGAAGCGCCTCTTTACTCCCAAGATGAGTCCCTTGCCAAAGGGTATTTCATCCCAAAGGTTAGTTTTTAGGCCAAAGTTTCTTTCACCCTGACGTTGTTGCTGGCTATGTAGGTCCCTTCCCAAAAGGTGCAATCTCAACAAAATCTAAAATAGACTATGGTACTTTTAGTGCTCCATCATTCTCCAAAACTTTCCTCACATTGACTTGCCCATTCAAAATGTCAAGGTTAACTTCCTTGATATGGTGCAAATTTTCTAAGTAGGTACCCAAACACACTCTTATTGGAAGATTCCTCACCTCTACTCGGCCAAGCATACAATCAACGATGTTAGTGCAAGCAATTTAACACAAATACTAGAGACATCTTCAAGCTCAATACTTTGATTATGAAAGAAGTAAACAAATCTATTTTTGGTTGCAACCCCCCTATACAATTTCCTACTTCTATGAAGATGATTAGTGGCTAAATGAGTGCTAGAAATCTTCTAATTAGACCTACATCACTCATCAATAATCCTACATATTTATTGTAAGCACAATTATGAGGTGATTGTGCATCCACCATCAACACAATTACTTGCTTGTTGTTTACCTTGGGTGTAATTACAATCCTACAGTCTTTGCCTACAAAGATTAAGTCTAGAAAGAATTTCTAAGTCCTAAATCTAGAAAGAATTTCAGGACAAAGGCTGAAGGTATTCCAAGATGAAGACCTTGTCAAGGCTGAAGGTAGTTCTAGGCAAAAGTTGTATTCTATCCTTAACATATTTCTTTATATTTTTGTTCTGGAACTACCTTTGCCCTTATAGACCTTGACCAAAAAATTGATTCTTCTCAGGTAATCAGTGATCTTGTCCAACAAAGTCTTGGTGGAATCTTCAAATTTCTTTGAGGTATGCTTGTGAAGTTGGCTGGACAATTATTGTAGATGCTCATCTATATAACACTTGGCTGTTAGAGCATGCACCCCAAAACTTGAATCATGAGACTTCAATTTCTCCAAGGATGACTTTGCTACCTCTTAAGCTATTCTGACCAACTGGTCCTGTGCTATTTTCATTTTTGCTAGGATTGTGGTCTTCTCCAGATTGAGCTACATTTGAATATCATGCAACTTAGCCAAGATCTCATCTCAAATGGCCGATTGATCTTGCTTGCACTCTTTTTCCTTCTCTTAAATGTTATTGGCAAGCTTCTTTACTTGTACTTCCATCACTTGCAGCTCTTCTTGATGTTGCACTTCCATTGCAATGAGGACCACCTTTGCTTTCTCCACTTCTTCCTTTGATGCATAAATTTCTTTAGCCTAAGCCTTTACCTACTCCTCAAGTTGGGTTTGGTGGTACATTTCTTCTTCTTTGTGACTTCTTCCTCATGCACCTTCTTCCTCGAGCTTGGCTCCTCATGCACTAAGATGTTGCTATATTTTCTGATTTCCAATTGTTGAGCATAAACTTCCACCAATTCATCCCACACATTTTTCCTTTCATGTACAACTCTTGTGCTAACTGATGGAGGTGCCTAAGGAGGGTAACATTATTAGTAACCTTTCCATGATATTTTCTTGTACATGGGAAGAAGTTGCTCCATTAATTCCAATGCCGAGTCTATTATGTGTACACCTAATTTGGAGAGTGGCACCACAATGATTAGCAAAGCATCTCTCTTGCTAGAGCTAGCCTCCACCACTTTGAATGATTTTGAAGGTCCACTCTCCTCCTTCTAAATCTCAACAAAGAGGGTGGGTTCCTCTTGCTCTTGTTCTCTTCTTATGATTGTTGGGATTTTGGTCTTAGATTATCCCTCGTCTTGAAGACCACCTTTAGCTTGAAGTCCTCTTTCAGGTTGAAGTTCACCTTTGACCTGGCAAGAGCTCATGTCTTTTACCACTTCTTCCACTTTGAGCACTTCTTTCTCCTTGATTACTCCTTCTTGTAGGTTGCTTCTCCTAAAGGTGGAAATAAGAAGAATCTTATTATCCAGGCAAAGAGGTTCCCTCTTAGGATCTCCATCCTATAGTACCATGACATACTTTCCTATGTGTGAAAATTCCACATCCGTCTCTACATACTATCTCACCATCATTGCTCATTCATGTGGCTCTTCAAAATATCCTACCAAAAAGAAGTAAAAAATATGCTTCTTCTTGGTTGGGGTAATAAATCCATCTTTAGGAAAAAATGAATAACAAAGGAGGATAAAAGAGTCAATTTCCTTCTTCATTCATGCTCCTAAAAAGCTCTTGTGTCCTTGCTTAGAACATCACTACCCAATTGACAAGCCTTCCTTGGGACAAGCACTCAAAGAGGATTGCTTGGCTATTGTTTAGGTTAGTTGTTTTTTTGGATTTGAACAAATTTCTCCTCCCTAGGTACTATCTTTTTGTAGCTTTGCATGTCCTAAAGGTGGAAATAAGAGGAACTTTGTTATCCAAGCAAAGAGATTCCTTCTCAAGGTCTATATTGTACATTACCATGACATACTTCCTTATGTAATCAAATTCCACATCTACCTTTGCATACTTTCTCACCATCATTGCTCATTCATGTGGCTCTTCAAAATATCCTACCAGAAAGAAGTGAACAAGATACTTCTTCTTGGTTGGGGTTAACAGATTCATCATTAGGAAAAAATGAATAACAAAGGAGGATACAAGAGTCACTAGGCTTCTTCATTCATATTCCTAAAAATCTCTTGTATCCTTGCCTAGAACATTACTACCCAATTGAAAAGTCTTCCTTGGGACAAGTACTCAAAGAGGATTGCTTGGCTAATTTTTAAGTAAGTTGTTTGTTTGGATTTGAACAACTTCATCATTGACTCTACTAAGACCCTTATGGCAAGATCTTTGATTCTAGGGATAGACCAACTATTTTTGGTCTTGTCACCCCCTTGAATGTCATCTTGGATTTTGCTTCTACAACTATTTTGTAGAAGACCAAGACTGAGGAGAGAAATAGGAGAATGGAAACTCACATTAGGACACTTGAATGAGGGAAAAATCCAAATGCCTAGCATGAGCTTTGGCTTTGGTATTTGTAGGTAGCATACAAAGCCCTTGAGAAGCTTCATTCTAGAAGCCGCCTACTTGGCTTGCAAGCTAAGCTAGTTAGAAGCTTCTAGAAGTTTCCTTCTAGAAGCTACCTGTTTGGAGCGCAAGTTAACTAGTTGGGAAGCTTCCCAAGAAGCTTCTTAGATGCTTCTAGAATATTATAGGATAATTTGGCTTCTTCTCTACTTCATTAGCCTTACTAACTACGTCGCTAAATTCCATATTGTTACATATTCCCCCACCACTAGTTGGTGATGTCCTCGTTGCCATTGAAGCTTCAAACTCCTGGATGGCCGTCTTTCCATTCTGGAGGTGAGAAAGAGGTTCCCATGTGGCATCATGCAAGGGATACCCTTTCCAAAGGACCTTGTACTCCGTATGTTGTTGGCATCCTTGTTAGATGTGGCGACGTGCAAGGATATGATCAACTTTGTACTCCTCATGATCATTGATAGGGATAGGGAGAGGAGGAGGTTGGACTCAAGAGGAAAAAGAAGAGGAATTAGGAACAAAGCGTTTCAACTTGGAAATATGAAAGATAGGATAGATGCGCATATGACAAGGCAAGGCAAGTCAATAAGCAACAAGAAAGACAATTTGGGTGACATCGAAATGTCTTATCTAATTAGGGGCAAGTTTACAAACTTGGGTATCAAGTGGGAGGGGTAGATTACTAGAGGATAGCATAACTTTATCACCAACTTCAAAGGTGAGATCACAACGATGGTGGTCTGCATATTGTTTTTGATGATTTTGAGCAACAAGGAGGTGAGATTTGGCTTGTTGGATATGGTGGTCAAGAAGGTTGAAGTATAAGGGACCTGAGACACAAGAGGAGCAAGAAGAGAATCTGGGACAAGTGGATCTTGGCCAAAATTGAGACAACAAAAAGAGAATCCGGTGCTTGCCTATTTAGAATTGTTGTATGCAAACTCCGCAGCTGCAAAACATTCATCCCAATTAGTATGGTGAATGTTGACAAAGGCAAGAAGCATATCTTCCAAGGTGCAATTTTCACGTTTAGTTTTTCCATCAGTTTGAGGATGATAGGTTGGGGACAAAGCAAGTTTGGTGCCAAGTATCCGGAAGAAGGCTTGCCAAAACTTTCCGGTGAAGCAAGGATCACAATCAGAGATGAGTACACATGACATCTCATGATGTTTGAATACATTATTGAAGTAGAGTTGCGCTAAGGTTGGAGCATCCACAGTATCAACCATTGCTGCCAAATGGATTTGCTTACTAAGCTTATCCACAAACACCACAATTGCTGTGTGACCTTGTTGTGTCTTGGGCAAGGAGGTAATGAGATCTAACTTCACATGTTCCCAATGAGGAGTTGGAATGGGAAGCGGCTGAAGGAGTCCACACGGCTTCTGGTTACTGGCCTTGTTGCATTGATAACTCTCACACGATCAGACAAACTCCCAAACATCTCACATCATGTTGGGCCACCACCATTGGTGTTGGAGGGTACCCAAGGTCTTGTCCACTCCCATGTGACCAGCTATTGGTAAATCATGGGCTTCTTAAAGGCGCACAAGTCGGAGATCACCTTTGGTTGGAACATCCGGTCTGCATAGAGAAGGTGTTGTACTCCTTGTTGCATGTTGTCAAACGACCATGTACCATTTGGAAGAAGGAAACTTGTTGTAGAGTTGACCAAAACTTGTTATGGACCTTGGAGTCAATTTACACCGTTGTAATTGCCACCGTGATGAGAAGAAGAGACTTCAAATCAGGTCGTCATGATAGAGCATCAGGGATGACATGGAACCGACCTGGTTTGTACTCAAGTTTGATGTCAAAAAATTGGAGTTGCTCTTCCCATCAATGATGTCTACTCTTCATGTGTTCCAAGTGTAAGGTCTGCAACAATGGTTTGTGATCAGTTCGCATGACCACTTGTTTCCCTAGAGGTAATGCCTCCATACCTTGGAGGCATATACCATTGGAAGTTGTTCCCAATCTTGAGTAGAGTAATTTCTTTCAGCTGTATTTAGTTGGCAAGACACAAAGACAATGGGATGTAGTCCATCTGGGAATTCTTGTTGCAACATAGCTCCAATTGCAAAGTTAGAAGCATCAAAATCAACCACACAAGGTAGTTGAGGATCATATGGTTGAAGAATAGGTCTTGAAGACACCATATGTTTTAACTTCTAGAATGCTTCTTCATGCTTGGTAGTCTACTGGAAACTCAAGTTCTTTCCCAAGAGGTCAATCAATGGTGCAGCCACATGAGCATAATAGTGGATGAACCGTCGGTAAAAACTGGCCAATCCATTGAATGCCCGTACTTCTATAGCATCCTTTGGGGTAGGCCAATCAATAATGACCTTGATCTTCTCTTCTTCCATCTTGATCCCCTCTGATGAGATCTTATGACCCAAGAAGGTAACCTCCTTCTGCCAAAAGGCACACTTTGACTTCTTGTAGTAAAATTTCCATTGTTGTCGTAATCTTAGGACTTCTCACACATGATTCATGTGTTCTGCCTCTATCTTGCTATAGATTAAGATATCATCCAAGAACACCACCATGGACCAATCCAATAGTCCCTCCAACACCCAATGCATCTGATCCATGAAGACTATTGGAGCATTAGTGAGTTTGAAAGGTAGAACTCTCCACTCAAAATGCCCATACCTTGTGCAAAAGGTAGTCTTTTGCACATACTCTCTTTCAAAAAGAATTTGCCAATAGCCGCTGCAAAGATCTAGCTTTGAAAAGTAGCATGCTCTACTTAGTTGATCAAGCAAGTCATTGATACAAGGAAAGGGATATGCATTCTTCACGGTTTGCTTATTGAGCCCATGGTAATCAATATAGAAACAAAGTCTTTCATACTTCTTTGGAAAAATTAGTATCGGTGCTCCCCAAGGAGAGTTACTATGTTGTATGAAATCCTTCTCCAACAACTCTATAAATGTCGTTTGCAACTCCTCCAACTCCTTTGGTGAGAGCCGATAGATCAATCTACTCACTAGAGTACTCTGTGGCAATAACTCAATCTTGAAGGGCATACCTCAATCGGAGTGTAATCCCTTTGGCAGATCATCCAAAAACACGTCCGCAAACTCTTGAACTATCAAATCAACCATTGCTTGATGAGGCTCTTGGCCCTCCTCAAATTGTTCTTTGTGCAATCAGCTTGATCCACATTGCGAATACAGACTTATCTTCCTCCAAAGCTTGCTCTATGGCTGCTTAACAAACTTCCCTTCCAGGGACTCATCTCTCTTCCAAGCTTGCTCCATGGTTTCCTTCCAGGCAATTTTCCCATCTTGGGACTCATTTCCCTTCCAGATTTGCTCTATGGCTACCTTCTCGACAAACTTCCCATCTTGGGACTCACTATTCTTAAGTGTCTTACTCAGAGATGCTAGACAACCTTATCAGAAATTTCTACCTTGGTGAATTTGTTGTTAGGTCCAATCAAATTGAACCTTATGACATTAAAGCCAAGGTAGACCCAGAATGATATCATAGTGTAGAGGTGCCACTACAAACCTCATACACTCCAAACACTCCTTCCCAATCTTGAAGGTAATAGGATGCGAGGTGCGGAATGCAGAACTCTTTCTACCATCCGCCATCATCAAACTACTTCCAAACACTAGCTTGATAAGAATACCCAATTCCTTTGCTACTTGCATAGACATGCAATCCTCTGAACCTCCAAAATCAACCAAAATCCTACAACCCCGATTAGATATCGTACCTTGCAAGTGAAGCAAACTTGCATAAGTTGAGCCTTCAATCCCATTGGAACTAATCAAGCTCCCAATAGGCGGCTCAAAATCTCCTATTGGGATTTCTCGTTTCCTTGATCATTCTATTCCACAATCTCCATATGGGCAACTTGTCAAGGTCGCCCATTCCTAAGTGGGCATTCAGCAATGCGATGTCCAACTTGGCGATAATAAAAACAACATCCATTTTGTCACAATCTTTCTCTATCTACTATACCAAGTGGTCTCCATTGGATAACATCAATCTCCATTGGCTGGTTCTTCCACCCATGCATAGTGTATTGGTAGGCCTTGTGTAGGTTGAGGTCAAGACCAAGTTGTTGCAACCAAGGAATCAAAGCGCTCAGCCAATTGCATGGCTTCTTCTATGTTTTGTGGTTCCCGCATGGTCACCTCCAATTTGGTTTGTGACTTCAATCCCCACACAAATGGATCCAGAACTTCACCTTCTTGTATATCTAGAATCTGCATGATGATGTTCTAAAATTGTGTGATGTAGATCCTTACTAAGCCAACTTGCTTCAACTCCACTAATTTATCTCGTGCGGCTTGGGTGGCATTTATAGTTTGAAATCGACCCAATATTGCATCCTTGAACTTTGCCCATGTCAAAATTGGTGCAACAATATATCATTTAGCTAGCTCCACTTGAAATCGCCACCAAAGTTTTGCCACACCATCTAATTGGCTAGAGGCCAAGAGAATCTGTTTTTGTTCATCTTGAAGATTGGTGGCTTCAAAGTAATGTTTGCATTCAAACACAAGATTCTCCACTATGCTTGAAAGATTCTTGCCTTCAAAAACCTTGGGTTTTGGAAATCAAATGCAATCTTCTCCATCTCAAATTGGCGCTCTCTCTATATGTTCTTGTTGTTGTTGATCTTGTTCATCCAACAATCGAGTAAGGTGCTCAATTTGTTGCTACATCATAAGGATAACATCCGGTATTGCCACCAGAGCTACTACTCTATCCCACTACTCACACTTTATCTAATTGATTAACACATAGATGCAACACGTCCACCGTTCTCCATAAGTTACAACTAGAAGTATCAAGGGTTCCTCAGACACGGTGATCATATGTAGAAAATCCTGCCCAAAGTGCGAGGTGATGAATTGTGTGAAACAATGCTTGGGTAATATCTGGACATGAAAATCCCAATGGTTTGGTGGAAGTGGATTTGGTGGTCCATAAATTCCATCCATCCCATTCTTGCTTTGATACCAATGTAAAAGACCAAGATTGAGGAGAGAAATAAGAGAATGGAAACTCACACGGGGACACTTGAATGAGGGAAAACTCCGAATGCCTAGCATAAGCTTTGGCTTTGGTATTTATAGGTAGCATACAAAGCCCTTGAGAAGCTTCTCAAGAAGCTTCCTTGAGGTGCTTCTTAGAGTGCAAGCCAAGTTAACTAGGAAGCTTCTCAAGAAGCTTCCTTCTAGAAGCCGCATACTTGGCATGCAAGCTAAGCTAGTTAGAAGCTTCTAGAAGCTTCCTTCTAGAAGCTACCTGCTTGGGGTGCAAGTTAACTAGTTGGGAAACTTCCCAGGAAGCTTCCTAGATGCTTCTTGAATATTTTAGGCTAATGTGGCTTATTCTCTACTTCATTAGCCTTACTAACTACATTGCTAAACTCCATATTGTTACATAAATCAGGCAAATCCAAGTGTTATCCAAGGTCATGGTATCTAGGGGAGAACTTCTAGGCCCTAGCACTTTAGACTAATAGTCCTCTATCCAGGCAAAGAAGTTCTGTCTTAGGGTCTCCATCCTTAGCTTCTAGTTATCCCTTATCTCATGCAACATTGTATGCTCACTTAACTCCCAATTCCATAGCAAGAATTCCTTCTTCTTGCTACGGACCAACTCTTGTTTATAATGTAGTGCCCACTTGAGCAATCTTAGGCACTTGATTATGAAATTGGGTACTCTTATCATGTGCATAGGTGCTCAAATGGGCTGCTACTTCTCTCCCTTTCATTCCTCTCATTTGTCTAAATTCTTTCAATCCTTCTAACATAGCCTTACTTGCTCTCAATTCCACAATTTTGCAACTTCTCATCAAGAGTGAGGAAATCCTAATTGGTCTTACTGTGGTTAACTTTGCAAAAAATAGAAAGTATTTAAGCCCAATGTGGGTATTTAAGGTGATGGCTCAACCATTACAAATTTTTGGTAGGTGTGCACTTTGGTGATAAATCTCTTCTCATACATGTGAGTGGTTAATATGATCAAATTGTCATCAGTTGTAGTTCTTGATCTATTAATGGCACATTTAAGTTCTTGAGATTCTTGCAAACTCATTGAATTTTAGGCTAAGTGGCTTCCAAGCCAAATGGTATTTTTGAAAAAGGTCATCCTAAGCCAAAGGTCTCCTTGGATGAAAGGTTTCCTTGACTGGAAGCCTTCTTTGTAGAACAGCCAATTCTTGGGCACTTCATTCAGATCCAATGCTATTGGACTTCTCATGGCTCATTCCTTCCACATCATCTTTCCTTAAAGAGTTTAGTTTCCCTTGAGGTGGAAGGCAAACAAGAATAAGCCTCCCTTCTTCCTTGCTGACCAACTATTTCTTCATCTTCTTGAGTAAACTAATTAATTTGAAGAAAAAAGTGTAATTTAGAAAGAGATGAGGCATCAAAAACATCCTTATGAATTGATCTTAGGCTTCTTCTAGCTGCTTGATAGTCTTTCACTCTTCTTCTTTCAAGTGTTGGTTCAAGATTCTAACCTCTTTCTTCACCTCCTCTAGAATTTATGGTCAATATGGTTTCTTCTCTTCTTTCTCTTCTTCAAGTCTTTGGCTAATTGGTCCAATTGGGTCACCATATCCTTTGGTACTTGAGCATCTACACTTCTAAGGTCACAACCTGGATCTTAGGAATATTCAATTCTCCATGAATACTTTCCACTTCTTTGTCTCGGGCTCTCAATTAGTCTTCATTCCCAAGCTCCATGTCCTTCTTCTTGATTTGTAAGTTGTAGCCCTCCTAGTACTTCTTCTTGTCTCTCTATCTTGCTATTAGGAAGAGCTATGCCTTTTCATGTCAAAGTTTTTGTATATGAGTGTATTTATCTTCTTTGCCTCCTCCTTGTACAAGTTTCTACTCATCTCCAATTCCATCTTCACTCGGTCATCCTTTGCCTTCCACATATAGATCTCCTTGTGTATCTTGCACACCAAAGTAGTGTATTTCACTAGATCAAGGTATTCTTCTTGGCATTGGGGTAGCAAGAGATTCATAAGTTGAACCAACACTCGGACCAAGTGTATGATAAAGTACATTCCTTTTATTGGTGCTTGCATCACCTAGGTTGATACTTCTCCTACTTTGGCCTGCACTTCTATTTGAATATTTTTACCTTCTTCCTCTACTTCAACTTCTACTTTGGCTTCTCCTTTTGCTTGTACTTCTAACAGATGGTCTTCAACTTCTTGTTGAACCTTGGGCCAAAAATTCTTTTTCTTGTTGGTCTTTGGTGTTCATATACTCCTCTTCTTGAACACCCACTTCTTGGTTAGGGTTGGGAGGTTCATTGAGAAAATATGATATCTTCTCTTGTTCTTTTATTTGGCACTCTTGATCTCCATTTGACTTTGGATTTGAAGTTGATTGGGCATCTTTGTATTGTTATCCTCTCTCTTATTCAATGCAACCCTTGCAACATAAAGGATTTTCTTTTTTTCTTCTTCTTCTTGATACTCTTTTTCAAAGTCTTCTTCCTCCTCCTCCAAACATACATCCATCACTTGAGGATTCTTCCTTAGTCTCTTGGTTGGTATTGGGGACTTTGCTGAAGGTGTCCTCTTCTTCTTCATCTCCATGGTGATCACTTCTTTGTCCACTAGTATACATTCTCCAATTCATGCATTTCTTTCAATCCATCTCTTGATACGTCTTGATCAAGAACTTCCCTTCAAGGTTGCAAGGCAAAGTACTCTATTGGATGGAAATAGCTAGGGAACTTCTTCTACTCCTTCCTTGATAAAAGATTTTTAGGGTAAATCTTTTGTATTGTCCAAGAAATGTATCGTGAAGGAAGCCAAGTAAGTTGCTCCATTGTCTTCCTCAAATCCCTATGTTGACTCCTTGCTTGAAATTGATTCATGTTTCTCCAATTGATAAGTTCTCCATGGTACATGTACTCAAAGAAGATAGCTTGGCTATTGGTAAGATAAATTTTCCTGTTATGTTGACAACTTCATAATTGCATCCATGATTGCTCTTTAGATTGGGTCTTCATAACTATCTACCATCCATCTATTTTTCTTCTACCGCTTATCTTAAAAAGTCACTCTGATGTCTTTGGTCAATGTCTTATCTACAAACTTCCTCTCCAATGTCATGGCCTTTACTTGTCTTTCATATGGTCCTAACACAATTCTCCAATTCTATTTGGTACAATTATATAGGTTACCTCTTAGATTCACTTTTGACCTCTCTTTGCTCTCCATCATCTCATTGATGATTCCTTTGTCCCTCAATCCAAATCCTAGAGCAAGAAGCCAAGATGATTGCTTAGGATTACCTCACTTCTACAATAGATTGCCCACTTATTTTTCTATTGGACTATGAAAGATGGCTTTGGATGTCTTTCTCATGGGTTTTTTAACAAACACTATGTTTTCTATTGAAGGTGGTCTAGGTAAAAAGACATAAATTGGAAACTACAAAGGCAGTAAGAACTATGAAGGCAAGCTAAGCCTTGGAAATTCTAAACTTACTCAAATTTGAGAAAAAAACTGCTCTATGAAAAAAGTGAAATTGATCAATGTGCAAAATTCTTCAATCATCATTCTTTGATGAATGAGTAGTTGGTAAGAATTCCTTTACCATACATGTGAACAACCTTGGTGAGTTGTTCTTTTCCATGCATGCAAAGCCTTTGATAAATGTGAGCAATCTCCCTTGGATGCAAATTGTAAAAGACCAAGTCCGAGGAGGGAAAATAAGAGAATAGAAGACTGGAGTAGAAGATCACACTAGGATACTTGAATGAGGAAAACTCCAAATGCCTAGCATGATCTTGGGCTTTGATGTTTATAGAGAGCATACAAGTCTCTTGAGAAGTTTCTCAAGAAGTTTTTTAAAGCTGCACTCTTGGAATGCAAGCCAAGTTAATAGTGAAGTTTCTCAAGAAGCTATTTTCTAGAAACCGCCTACTTGGCATGCAAGCTAAGCTAGTTGGAAGCTTCACAAGAAGCTTCCTTCTAGAAGCTACCTACTTGGGATCCAAGCTAAGCTAGTCAGGAAGCTTCCCAAGAAACTACCTCCTAGAAGTGACCACTTTGCATGCATATTATCTAATACTTGGAAGGTAATAAGTAGCTTCTTAGATACTTCTAGAATATTCTAATCTAATTTGGCCTATTTGCTACTTTATTAGCCTTGAGAAAATTTTCAGTAAACTCCATATTGTTACATATTCCCCCATCACTAGTTGGTGATATCCTTGCACATTGAAGCTTCAATCCCTTAGATAGCCATTTGTGCATTATGGAGATAAGAAAGAGGCTCCAAAGTAGCATCATGAAGGGGGTACACTTTCTAGAGGACTTTGTACTCTGTATGTTGTTGGCGGCCTTGTTGAATGTGGCGATGTGCAAGGGTACAATCAACTTCATAGTCCTCATGATCACTCATAAAATAGAAGGCCTTCCTTGTTGCATGATGCAAGTCAACCTTGTATCATCTAAAAGAAAGGATCTTGTTGTAACATTGTCCTAAACTTGATTTGGACTTTGGAATTGATTGACACTATTGTAATTGCCATTGTGATGAGAGGACAAGACTTCAAATCAGATCATTGTGATAAGGCATCAAGGAAGACATAAAAGCTACTAGGTTTGTACTCAAGTTTGAGGTTAAACAACTATAATTGTTCTTCTCATTGATGATGTTGATTCTTCTTGTGTTCTAAATCTAATGTTTATAACAAGGGTTTGTGATTGGTTTGCATGATCACTTGTTTCCCCAAGAGATAATGTTTCCAAACCTTGGTGGCATATATCATTGCTAGTTGTTCTTGATCTTGAGTAGAGTAATTCCTTTGTGGTGTTCAATCAACAAGACACAAAGGCAATGAGATGTACCACATTTGGAAATTCCTATTGCAACACGACTCCAATGGCAAAGTTAGAAGCATTAAAATCAACCACACCAGGTAGTTGTGGGTCATATGGTTGAAGAATGGGTCTTGAAGACACCATATGTTTCAGATTCTAGAATGTTCCATTGTGCTTGGTGGTCCATTGAAAGCTTGAGTTCTTCCCCAAGAGGTCGGTCAATGGTGCTGCTACATGAGCATAGTAGTAGATGAACCATCAATAAAAACTTGCAAATCCATTAAATGCTTGCACCTCTATGGCATCCTTTGGAGTAGGCCAATCAGTAATGGCTTTGATTTTCTCCTCTTCCATCTTGACTCCCTCTGATGAGATCTTGTGACCCAAGAAGATAACCTCTTTTTTCCAAAAGGTACACTTAGACTTCTTATATTAGAACTTCTATTGACATGGTTATCTCAAGAATTCTTGCATGTGATTTATGTGTTTTTTTGCCTCTGTCTTGCTATAGATTAATATAAAATCCAAGAACACCATCATGTACCAATCCAATAGCCCATCCAACATCTGATGCATCTTTTCCATGAAGATTATTAGAGCATTATTAAGCCCAAAAGGTAAAACTCTCCACTCAAAGTGCCTATACCTTGTGCAAAAGGTAGTATTTTGCACATCCTCTATATACATGAGAATCTGCCAATAGTCGCTTCAAAGATCCAACTTGGAGAAGTATCATGCTCCACTTAATTGATCTAGCAAGTCATCAATTCAAGGCAAGGGATATACATTATTCACTGCTTGTTTGTTGAGACCATGGTAATCAATACAGAACCGGAGTCCTCCATCCTTCTTTGGAACAAATAGTATTGGTGCTCCCCAAGAAGATGTACTATGTCATATGAAATCCTTCTTCAACAACTTCATCAATGTTGTTCAAAGCTCATTTGACTCCTTTGGTGAGAGCTGTTAGATAAGTCTACTTATTGGAGTACTTCTTGGCAACAATTCAATCTTCAAGGACATACTACAATAGAGGGGTAATCCCTTGGGCATATCATCCAAAAGCACATATGAAAACTCTTGAACTATTTTATCAACCATTGCTTGATGAGGCATTTGGCATTCCTCAGATTCTCTATGTGCAATTAGCTTGATCCACCTTACAAAAATAGATTAATCTTCCTCCAAAGCTTTCTCTATGGCTGCTTTACTGTAATACTCCAAGGATAAGAGACCCAAAGAGAAACATAGAATAAGAAACATACACTCAAATCTCGGATATCCCAAAGGAGCACCTTGATTGTATTACATAGCAAAGGGGACTACTCCAAAGGAAGATCCACCCTTGGATCAAATACATAGATGGGTGACATATCAATGATCTGTACTCTTAGATTAGTTGCATGCATGCGTGACATGTTGGTTCTGATCCTATCTGGTTGGTCAAACCACCTTTCATCGGAGGGAATATTTAGGAAATCTTCTTGTAGGAATCTCCAAATCATATGGGTGAGGTACCGTTGGAAAGCTCTGAATAAGACAAACTTGGGCAATAGGAAGGCAAGCCTTTCCTTGATTAAGGGGGAGATCCACATATTTTTGAGGCCTAATTCATCTGTTTAGGCCTCCAAAATTGTCTCTAAAGTTTCCAAGCTATTTTTGGCTCCTACTCTATTAGTAGAAGTCCTCTTTGGTGCCACCTCTATCTAATCTACCCAGTCTATCATATATAACATCTTTCCAGATGGTACCAAGCCAATTTTCACCTCTAGCTATAGGTATTACAACTTCAGGCTATTTTTGACTTCACCCTATTAGTAAATGTACTCTTTTGGTGACACTTGTATCTAATCTACCTAGCCCATCATACATAACATCCTTCTAGATGTTACAAATCCAATTTTCATCTCTAGCTAATATGTCTAGCTTTTGATATTACAAACCTTCCTCCTTTTAAGACAACATCCTCGTTGCAAAGCTATTGCTCAAACAATTTCATTAACACTGATGAATTGGTCAAATTGGCTATTGGTTCCCATGTTGCCTCATATAGGAGGTAGTCTTTCCAATGTACCAAATATTCTACACGTGGATGAAGAGTGCACCGGATGCATTTTTAGAGAATGTGTTTGACCTCATATTCCTCTACTTTATTCTACAAGTGTTGGACAAGGTCAACTTTTTGGTATAGATGAGAAATGAGACGGTCGGGAAGCATATTGGCATAATAAGGAAACATGGAACACTGGATGGATCTTCATATATGGTGGTAGCTCAAGATGATAGGCCAATATGTCAATGCGGCAAAGGATAAAAAAAAGGCCCAATAAAATGAGGTCTGAGCTTGCGAGGGCCAACTAACATGAGGTTGGTTGTTGACAGCCAGACTTGTTCCCCAACATTGAACTCCATGTGCTAGCAATGTGCATTTGCATACCATTTTTGTTGATTTGGGGCCATCTACAACCTATTTTGGCATTCTCCATGCCTTGTTTGATTTTGGAAACAAAAGTTTTGACAGCCTCCACCTTTGTATCCACCGAGCAGATCTTCATCAAGCTCAAAGGTGTGAAGAGGAGCTCTCCATGCATGAGGAAGAATGGTGTGGCATGTGTGGATGCATTCATTGAATTGTTGTATGCAAATTCCACCAATAAGAGTAAGATGTCCCACCTTTCTTGCTCCTCTAGGGTGAAGCTTCAGAGCATGTCTTCAATAGTATGATTAGCCCACTCTATTTTTCCATCAGTCGGTGGATGGTAAACCGTTGACATGGCTAATTTGGCTTTAAAGAGACCAAAGAGTGTTCTCCAAAACAAACTCTTGATTGAGTTCCTCTATCAATGATGAGCACTAGTGACAAGCCATAGTGAGAAAATGCATCTGCAAGTTGCTTCTTGCCTTCCACATATATGATTGTCATGTTGAACCTTTGTCTCCACTCTACCCACCAAATCTGTTGACGAGATAGATCTTTTTGTGTCTCTAAGTAGACTAGAGTTTTGTGATCTATCTCCACTACAAAGGCCTTCTTGCCTAGATAGTACTTCCAATGCTTGGTTGCAAGGACAATGTCAAACTCCTCTTATTTGGTAGTATGATAGTTGCATTCTCTTGGTAACAACTTCCCAGATAAATATATAATTGGGTGCCAGCCATCATGCCACTCTTGTTGTAAGACCACTCTTATTGCCACACTTGATCATATGTAGCCAACTTGATTGGACATTTTAGATGATAGTATTTCAAGATTGGGGCTTGTAGTAATGCATCTTTCAATTCTTGAAAAGCCAATTCTTGTGCAGTTATCTACATATACTTCTTCTCCTTGCCAAGTAGTGCCATTAGAGGTTGTGCCACCTTGGAAAAGTCTTTGATGAACCGCAAATAGAACCCCGTCAATCCTAAGAAACTCTTGAGTTGAGTGTGGTCTTTTGGAGCACTCCACTTTTGGATGACCTCTATTTTATTTGTTAACACTTGGATGCCTTCTACACTTACTCTATGCTCCAAGCAGTCTACTTTAGACTTGCCAAACTCATAGTTTGAGATTTGGCATACAATTGCCTTCTACACTTGTAGAATTTGGAGCACTTCTTGTAGATGTTGCTTGTATTCCATATTATCTTACTATAGACAAGGATGCCATCTAGGAAAACAATCACAAATTTATCCAAGTATGGACAAAATATATCATTCATCAAACTCATGAAAGTGATCGGTGCGTTGGTGAGGCCAAACAACATCACCAAGTACTCAAAGTGACCATACCTTGTTCAAAAGACAATCTTGTGGATGTCTTCTTTGCAATCCAAATTTGGTTGTAATTGCTCTAAAGATCAAGTTTGGTGAAGTGTTTTCCCCATCAAGTTGATCAAATAGGTCATCCATGCGGGGTAAGGGATATTTATTCTTCATATCTTGTTGATTTAGGCCTTGATAGTCAATGCACATGTACATTATATTGTCCTTCTTCTTCACAAACAAGACAAGAGCCCCATATGGTAATACATTATGTTGGATGAACCCTTTTTGTAGCATATCCTTGATTTAAGCTTTACACTCCTCCAACTCATGGGGCGATAGACAATATGGGGCCTTACAAGGAGGTGTCTTCTCAAGGATTATCTCAATTTTATGATCCACTCTCCTTTTTGGTGGTAATCATGAGGGCATGTCATCTTAGAAAAAATCTTGAAACTCATTGATCACATCTCTCAATTTCTTAAGAACTTGTCTATTGAGTTGTGTACTCTGGACTTCTCTTATTAGGCCCATGAAACATCTATCTATTTTATAGAGAGTTGCTATTCCTACGACATATAGAAGTAATTCTTGCCTTTGTGCTCTCTCTTTAACTCCAATGATCTTCCATTGGCAAGTCCTTACTACCTTCTTCCTCCAATTGACCATCAGGTTGTAGTGCTCCATCCCTAACATACCCAAGATTGCATCATATTGATCTAATCATATCACTTGCCACTTAATTGCCTCTTGATACTCCCCTACAAAGAGTGTTACCTTTCTAGGTAACAACTCAATCCTCTTTGTCTGCACGTTAGGTAATTCTAATTCCTCATTCTAATCCTTCTCTAGATTCATACCCAACCTTATTGCAATAGAGCAAGATAAGAAATTCTTTGTTGCTCCAAAATCTATCAATACTCTCACTTGATTGCCTTCTAGTACTCCATTTACCACAATCAATTGTGAGCTTGTCTTTCTTAGTTTTTGTGCCCTTGTCTTCCTCCTCTCCCCGCTATTTTACTTTTCCCTTGAGCCAATAAGGCTACAAGGTATATTTATTGGTGATCTTCATTTTCTGAGGTGATTTTTGCCTCCTCCTCTTCAATTCTTCTCTCCATGTTGTTCAAAGATTGCTTGTATGGAGGTTGAGGGCCTTTAGGAAAAAGAGTATGAGAATTGATGGCAAGGTATCCAACTTGGCTACAATTGTAACAATGACATTGTTTTGCCTAAGTCTCTTCTCCTTGTGGGACCCCATCTCTCCTCTCTTCAACTTGTCCTCGTTCTCCTTGGGGTGGTCATGCTTCTTATTCTCTAAATCAAATACTATTACCCGATTCTATAAGAACTGGTCCACCAAAGGGTTGTGTTTCAAATTGATATTGTTGAGTCAAAATGGCCCATTCACCTCCTCCTAGCACCCCTACTATTCTTTGGTCACAAGCAATGGTTTCAAAAACCGTGCAAGGGTTTTGTACCCTCTTCTTGGCGGATTTGCTCTTTCAACCCTCATTATGTCAGTTATTGCAACCTATAAATCAAAGAATGCATCCACATATTCTTGCACACCCATAGTCAAGTTCAAGCCATTTGTATCAAATCCACCAATTGGAAGTTTTTCTATAGCCCTTCTTGCATGGTTGTCCAAGTAACGTCCCTTCCTTCTGCCAACATTGATTGTTCCTAAGCGTTGTACCATGTGAAGGCTTTATCAATCAAATACCCACATGCAAACACATTGGTAGAAAAATTGGTGATTTCAATTGTAAACACTCAAAAGTATCAATTCATTCTTGAAATCCAATTCTCTATGACTCCTATGGAAAGTTGTCCCTTGTAAGGCTCAATGTGGCCTCATTGTCGATTGGGGTCAATGTTTCTGGCATGAGTGACTTTCCATGTGCTTTGGTTGCTGGTATTGGGTTTTGGGATGATTCTCCTTCATGCATTACTTGATCAGTCCTGAAGGTACACACTTGACTTTGCAATGCCTTCATGGTCATCTTGATCTCTCAAAACTTGTTCAACATCTCTTGCATTCCTTGCATCAACTCCTGCAATTGTGGGTCCATGGTCTTTACACACATCATTGTTCAATTGCTCCTTCCTACTTCAATAGAGTGTTAATATGATCATGCAAGAGCGAGCACAGACTATTGGAACTACCGTGGGAACTTTAGAGGCTATCACACGTTGATAGTATTCTTCACCAAAATTGTAGATTATGAAATCCCTAAACATCACTTTTGGTTTGACCACATAATGGATTTCTAATTGAGTGTTGAAAGGGGAGGAAAGTATTGAAAGTGTTGGTATATTCAAATCCATCACAATAGAATGTAGATCATCAAATTCCACTCTCTATCATAGATCATCATAGGTAGAATCACCGGGTTTGGCAAATTCATCACTATATCCATGAACTATGCTCCAAAATGAAAAACAAGATACACTTTCACTTGCTCACACTGAATCTACATAATCTTGATATGGAATGGATTCAAGAACAAAAAGCAAGGTGTTGGATATTGTCTTCCTAGAGACTCCATCCCATCCTCTCTCTACCACACTCTTAATCTATCAATTACACTAGGGTGTCTTTCCTTAAAATTACTCAGTCTCAGTAGCCCATGTTCTTCTAAGAGGGTGATCCGCTCTCTTGGATTGAAACACTTTCTTTGATCCATTGTAATACTCTAAGGATAAAAGACATGAAGAGAAACATAGAACATAAACACATAGTTTCACATTCAAACCTCAAATGCCCCAAAGGAGCACCTTGATTGTATTATAGAGCAAAGAGGACTACCCCGGAGGAAGCTTCATCCTTGGATCAGATACATGGATGGGTGGCATGTCAAATGATCTCTACCCTTAGATTGGTTGCATGCATGGATGACATGTTGGTTTTGATCCTATTTGGTTGGTCAAACCACCTTTGACCAAAGGGAATCCTTAGGGAATCTTCCTATAAAAATCTCCAAATTGCATGGATGAGGTACCATTGGAAAGCTCTTGATGAGGCAAACTAGGGGGAGGGAAGGCATACCTTTCCTTTGATTTTTTTGGGGGGAGGGGGGAATCTATATATTTTTGAGGTCTAATTCATCCGTTTAGGCCTCTAAAATTAGCTCTAAAGTCTCCAAGCTATTTTTGGCTTGTACTTTATTAGTAGAAGTCCTCTTTTGGTGACACCTCTATCTAATCTACCTTACCTATCATATATAACATCTTTCTAGATGTTACCAAGCTAATTTTCACCTCTAACTAATATGTCTAGCTATTGGTATCACAATAAGGTATTTTCGGCTTCTGCCCTATTAGTAGAAGTACTCTTTTGATGACACATGTATCTAATCTACCTAGCCCATCATACATAACATCCTTCCAGATGTTACAAAGCCAATTTTCATCTCTAGTTAATATGTCTAGCTATTAGTATTATATTTACTAACAAACTTCCCATCTTGGGACTTATCTCCCTTTAAAGCTTGCTCTATGGCTACTTTCTTGATAAACTTCCCATCTTAGGACTGAATATTCTTAGGTATCTCACTCAAAGTTGCTAGACAACCTTATTAGAAATTCCTACCTTTGTGTTGTATTTGAATTTATCATCGGGTCCAATCAAATTGAACCTTATGACGATCAAGCCAAGGCAAACCCAAAATGACATCATAGTGTAGAGGTGCCACTACAAACCTCATACACTCTAAATACTCCTTGCCAATCTTAATCTAATAGGATGTGAGGTACGAGATGCAAAACCCTTTCTACCATCTGCCATCCTCAATTTTCTTCTAAATAATGGCTTGATAAGAATACATAATAACCTTGCTAATTGGATGGACATGCAATTCTTTGAACTCCCTGAATCAACCAAAATCCTACAACTATGATTAGGTATCATACCTTACAAGTGAAGCAAACTTGCATAAGTTGAGCCTTCAATCCTATTGGAACTAATCAAGTTCTTAATAGGCGGTTTGAATCTCCTATTGGGATTCCTCATTTCCTTGATCATTTTGCTCCACAAACTCCATCTAGGCAATTTGTTGAGGTTGCTATTCTTGAGTGGACATTCAACAATGCAATGTCCAATTTGGCAACAATAAAAACAACCACCATTTTGTCACAATTTTTCTCTATTTGTAGTGCCAAGTTATCTTCATTGGATGGCATCTATCTCCATTAGTGCCGACTCCTCTATTCGTGTGTAATGTATTGGTAGGTTTTGTGGAGGTCAAGGTCAAGACCAAGTTGTTGCAACCAAGGAATTAAAGTGCTCAACCAATTGCATGGCTTCCTCCAAGTGTTTTGGCTCTTGCATAGTCACCTCTAATTTGGTTTTTAATTTCAAGCCCCTCACAAATAGATCCAAAGCTTCACTTCCAATATATCTGGAATTTGCATGATGGTGTTTTGAAATTCTATGATGTAACTTCTTATAGAGCCAATCTACTTCAACTCTGCCAACTTATCTCGTGCAGCTTGTGTGGTATTTATAGCTTAGAATTGACCAATCATTACACTCTTGAATTCTCCTCATGTCAAGATTGCTGCAACAAATTGCCGTTCAGCTCACTCTACAAGGAACCGCCACCATGGCTTTGCTATTCCATCCAATTATCTAAAAGCTAAGATAATATGTTTTTGTTCATCTTGAAGATTTGTAGCTTCAAAGTAATGTTTGTAGTCAAACAAAAATTCTCCACTACACTCAAAAGATTCTTGCTTCCAAATACCCTGGGCTTTGGAAATTGGATTTGCTCTTCCTCTTCTCAAAATGGTGCTCTCTCTACATGCTCTTGTTGTTGATGGTCTTGTTCTTCCAAGAATTGAGTAAGGTGCTCAATTTTTTACTGCAGAGCAATGATAACTTTGAGCATTGCTACTATTCTATCAAACTACCTTCAATTTATCTAAATTAACATGTAGATGCAACACATCCACCATTCTTCATAAGTTACAATTGGAAGTGCTAATGGTTCATTAGATAAAGTGATCGTGTTCAAAAAATTCTGCCCAAAGCATGCAATGATGAACTATGTGAAATGATGCTTGGGTAGTACTCGGACACAATCCTAATGGTTTGGTGGAAATGGAATTGGTGGTCCATAAATTCCATCTATCTCCTTCATGCTCTAATACCAATATAAAAGATCAAGACCAAGGAGAGAATAGGAGAATGGAAGACCAGAGTGGAAGATCATATTGGGACACTTGAATGAAAGAAACTCTGAATGTCTAGCATGAGCTTGGGCTTTGGTATTTATAGAGAGCATAAAAGGCTATTGAGAAGCTTCTCAGAAGTTTTGGAAAACCCCCTTCTTGGAGTGCAAGCCAAGTTAACTAAGAAGCTTCTCAAGAAACTTCATTCTAGAAATGGTCTACTTGGCGTGTAAGCTAAACTAGTTAGAAGCTTCCCAAGAAGCTACCTACTTGGGGTGCAAGCTAAGTTAGCTAGGAAGCTTCCTCATAGAAGTCAGCACTTAGTATGCACGTTACCCAATACTTGGAAGGTACCAAGTAGCTTCTAAGGTACTTCTAAAATATTTTAGGCTAATTTGGCCTATTTGCTACTTTGTTAGCATTGACTAACTCATTGGTAAACTTCATATTGTTACACAAATGGTCTTTAGCGGCAATCTTTTAACTACATGGTGGGCTTTCAAATTTGTGTATGATCTTTGGATCCAAAGGTACCTAGGTATAAAGGTCTTTAGGTATGAAGGTACTTAGACTTGAGTTCTTTGGCTCAAACTAACATTCAAGATCTTGTCTAATTTGGCATTCTTCTTTCCAAATGCCTTTGGCTTTAGGCTTCTTCCATTTGTACCTTTGCATAAATAACCACAACTCCAAAGGATACTTCAACCAAGAAGTTCTTCTTACTGAATAGTATTATTCTATCATATCTTTACAAGCAAGTGTGAGATTATTAAAGAGGAATTTTTTTGTGAAAATATGGGCACCACAAATATTTTTCTCTATATCAATAGTTCATGTTCTTTGAGTTTTATCTAAATAAATTCACCTTACACTTCATAGATATAATTTGAAATAATTTTTGTATATAGAATAGTGTTGTTGTTATATTACTTGTTTAAACATGGTAAATCATAGGAAAGCTTATGTTTTTATAATTGTGAAATCTAAATCTGATCTTGTGTAAGGTCTGACTTGCAAGATATAACACTAAAATAACACTAAAATTTGTGTTTGCAAATGGTAACTTTATATCATCAAAACATGATTTTGATTGGTTTGAGATGTAAAAATGTGATAATTTTTACAAGGAGTACTATCCAACTTATGAGAACTATATCTGGATCTTTGAAACCCTTCCAAAGATAACTTTGGATCAACTAATGGTTGATCCAAAGTATGAACCATGGATCACATGTTAGAATTTTGATAAATTTGTTTTTTGAGGTAATGAATGTACTATTTTTCTCTTTAATTACATGTTTAAAGTACTTTGGCCCTTTTATTACAAGTATTTAAAATAATAACTACTTAAATTGTACCTTTTTTCATGAAAACTTTCATCTACCTTTGGTGTTTTGATCATCTCCATCTATATTAATAATAAATTTCATATATATATATAGATATATATTCAAGAAACTTCATATATTTATACTCTTTATATTCTTATTTTTACTCTTATATTCTTTAGATTTTTATGAAATATATACAAGCATATATACTAAGATGGATATTTTAATATTTTCTTTATATTTCTATCATTAGGAATAATTTTGTATTTATAATATGATGAAAATTTTAAATTCCACATAACCATAATGATTGAAGAGATTTTCTTTATTTCTTATATGAAAATGTGTACTAGATATTAATAGACTGATTCTATTTAGGTTGAATTTTCTTGTTCTTACTCAAATTTTTTTGGCTCATTATTATGTTGAAGGTAACATAGAAAACTTGTATCTAAACATTCTCCTTCTACTCTAATAAAATGGAATATCTTAAGATAAATTTATCATTGTAAAGCAATTGAATTCCAATAAAGTCCTTTTCTAGTACTTTGCTACAGTTATTTGGAATTATAATTAGCATTTGAGGATACAATTATCTTAGAATTTAAGTTTCATCAAATTCTAATATATCATCCCAAACATGATAATTTTCTTGATATATATCATTCTCACTTATAACTTCAAAAACATGAAGTTATAAGGCAAATTTACAATCATCTCATCAATATTATTCTCACTTGATGTTGATTATGAAGATATTAAAATATAGATATATATATAGTAAAGAAGGTAAATTCTAAATTTACACTTCTTTATTTAAGATCATAAAGATACAAAAATATAAGCATGTTGTACATTTATATTAGAACTAGTAGGAACTTATATGGTATTTAAGATGTAATAATTTATATATATATTATTAGCATACATAAATCTAATCATTGATATATAAAATATTCTAGGGAGTATTTAAAGATGTTGGTTAAAATTTTTAGAGTAGATTAAGTTTATACTATTTTGTGAAATAATTTTTCAATTCAAAGTGTAATTTAAAATCAATAAGAGTTTTATCTTGAATTAATATTTTATATGACATTTTATCCCATAGATCCAATTCTTTGCTGCCTGAAGATACTACTTTAATATTTTGAGCATATGTTAAATTATTACTGTATAATATGATAATTTAATTATGTTTTAAATATTTCAGATTAAAATTATAAAAAAATAAAAAAATTAAAAATCTCTCTCATATATCATTTATACCTCATGCTGGATTAACTAAAAAAGAGAGAAAGGCGTGATGAAATCATGGTTTGATTGAGTTTATTATATACAATTAGAGTATAATTATATTTGTATTTCTTGTTGAACTTTTGTGGAATATGCCAGTCATCAAAGCATAATAATTCAGTAACATATATTGAATGGTTGGCCTATTAAAATCATCAATTGTATCAAATTTGGAAAAATTAGGCACTCTTTTATTATTTGAGACAAAATATATCAAACCAGAAAAGATGAATTATTTAAAAATCTGTAGAGCTCCTAAATGATTATATAGGTAAGATATACATTGTTAGCAATAAAAATATTACACCATAATCTTTATTAATATAAGCCACACCCAATTTAGGAAAAGGGAGATGGTAAGATACTAAATGGAAAACAATAGAATGATTTAAGATAAAAGAACAAGTCCCAAATTATCATCCAATTTTCCATCCATGTTCCTATCGACTATCACAAGATACTACCAAGATAAGAATACAATAACAAGTAATTTAGGTTTCATTGCACATTCACTTTTGAAATGAATATTAGTTTATGTATTTGATCCAACATAGATAATTTGTGATACTCAAGATGAAAGGGATATGAAAATTTGAAGTATATAAACTTCATTGACTCACCAAGTGTGGGGTGGGTCTTGCAAATGATATCAATCATTGGGAGAGAAATTGATGAGATAAAGATATGTGTGAAGATTGGTAAAATGAAAGACAAATGTGAGTTGATGATCTCATTTTTGAAAGAAAAATTGATGAGACATGGATATATGAATAGATTGGTAAAATCAAGAACAAAGATGTGTTTAGATTAGTCAAATTGGAAAGAAATTCTTTGCATATCATAACAAGGAGAAAAGGTAATCAAAAGAAGCAATTGTGTTTGTTTAAGAGAAAAAATTTGCTAAATAAAATTAGAGAGTAATTAATTGCATAACAAAATGATCATGAAAGGTAATCAAAACAAGCAAAGAAAATTTGGCTAATTTTTGTCACAAGATCATTGAGCTAGATTAGAAGTGAAATTAGATCCTCTCGTAGAATAGAAAACTATAGTAGTATGTGTTGGGAGAAATTGAATTGGATTGAGAGACTAATGGGAATAAAAATTTGCTATTCTATAGAGAAAACTTCATTCATCAATATGGTTAAGAAAAACATGCATAGAAATCACAAATTTTTTATGTGGTTCAGCCAATGTTTGCTTACATTCACAACTTCACAAGATTTCATCCATTCAAGAACTGTTGAAGTAACAATTGACTACAAACACTACAATATATATACACTTGCACTTGTCATTCCTTATCAAGTTCTAGAATGTGTGGTGCTAATTGATCTAACTCTAGATTTTTTGGTACCAATTGATACATGTCACCTCACAAAGTTTGGCAAGTGAGACATATTCTTGTAACTTCACATAGAGTACATTCTCATAGAGAATCTTGTACTCCCACAATAGAATCCTGTAGCCATTCCTACAAGTCTTATAGTTGAATCCCATAGCCATTCCCGTAAGTCATATTTGTCCCAAACTTTAAATGGATATAACATTTTTTACAGAGCTTCTTTTCCATGAGCTTGGTGTTTATGAAGAGCCCTTGAGAAGACACTTCCAACAAGATAAAGCACTCCTTATTTTCATTTGTATTAAAATTATTATTGACAAAAAAATCAATCTCAACATGAACTACTATTTTATGCACTCCCATACATAGAATCTTGTAATTTGAAAATATATCTAGTGCTTACACTTCTACACTCCCATAGAAGATCTATTTTGTAGTGACTCTTAAAAGTTCCCATAGTGTATATATCCCATAGAGCATTCTTGTAATTAATCAAATTCCATACTCAACAATCTCACACTTGGAATCTTACATTACTTATCACTCTAATATATATGATTTTTCTAATCAATTAACTTTGGAGTGCAACTACATCTAAGCATTGCTTGAGCTTCTCAATTATGACTACCTTGGTAAATATATCTATGAGATTGCTTACTCAAGCAATCTTTACCAAAGTAAATACTCCACCATCTATTAATTCACAAATGAAATGATACCTCAATTAAATATGCTTTGTCATGGCATGAAACATAGGATGCTTTGCTAGACTAATAGCATCTTGGCTATCACTATGACATATATTGTCATCTTTTTTCTTGCCTAGTTCTACCATAAATTTTTTCAACCAGATCAAGAGCAATACTCTTTTGCAATCAAGACATACAACTAATGTTAGTACTACCTAAGGTAAAAATATACCATGTTGTTCCTTTCTATTTTCCAAGTCTCCTCACAAATCTACATTAGTGAATCCTTCTAAATAACATTTGTTTGCTTGAAGCAAAGTGCTTTATCTATAGAGATCAAGACCAAGGAGAGAAATAGGAGAATGGAAGATCACAATGTGTAATACTCTAAGGACAAGAGAAGAGAGAAAACATAGATTTCACACTCAATCATCCAATGCCCCAAAGGAGCACCTTCTCTTTATTATATAGACAAAGAGGATCTCCTCCAAGGAAGCTCCACCATAGGATTAGGCACACAAATAGGTGACATGTCAGCAAGCTCCACCCTTGGATTACTTACTTGGATGGGTGACATGTTGATCTTGGTCCTATGTGGTTGGTCAAACAATGACCGGAGGGAATCTTTTAGGGAATCTTCCTATAGGAATCTCAGAATCATGTGGGTGAGATACCTTGGAAAGCTCTCAACAAGACTAAGCAAAGGGAGAGAATTGGCCCATTTTTGAGGTCTAATTCATCCGTCTAGGCCTCCAAAATTGCCTTCAAAGATTTCAAGCATATTTTGATTTGTACTCTATCAGTAGAAGTCCCCTTTTGGTGATACTTCTTTCTGATCTGTTTAGTCCATCATGTATAACATCCATTCAGATGTTACCAAACCAATTCTCACCTTTAAATCATATGTCTAGCTATTGGTTCTTAGGTTTTCAAGTCTATTTGAGTTTCTACCCTATTAGTAGAAGTACTCTTTTGGTGATACTTCTATTTCATCTATTTTGACCATCATGTATAACATCATTCCAGATGTTACCAAACTGAATTTCACATCTAGATCATATGGCTAGCTCTTGGTATTATACACTAGGACACTTGAGTGTGGGAAACTCTGAATGCCTAGCATGAGCTTTGGCTTTGGTATTTATAGGGAGCATACAAGGCTCCTAAGAAACTTCTCAAGAAGCTTCCTTGAACCACTTTCTTGGAGTGCAAGCCAAGTTAATTGGAAAGCTTCTCAAGAATATTCTAGACTAATTCCGCAAATGAGAATGAGGCTCCCAAGTGGCATCATGAAGGGGTTACCCTTTCTGGAAGACTTTGTACTCTATATGTTATTGACAACCTTGTTGGATGTGGTGACATGCAAGGACCCCATCAACTTCATACTCTTCATAATCATTGATAGGGATGGAAGGAGGAAGAGGTTGGACACAAGAGGAAAATGAAGATGGATTAGTAACAAAGGGTTTCAACTTGGAAATATGAAAGATTGGGTGGATGTGCATATGACAAGGCAAGGCAAGTTGACAAGCAACAAGAGAAATGATTTGGGTGATATCAAAGGATCCTATCTAATTAGGAGCAAGTTTATAGACTTGGGTATCAAGTGGGAGGAGTAGGTTACTAGATAAGAGCATGACCTTATTACCAACTTGAAAGGTGAGATCACAACGATGGTGGTATGCATATTATTTCTGACAATTGTGAGCAACAAGGATATGAGATTTGGCTTCTTAGAGGGACTGGGATATGGTGGTCAAGAAGGTGGAAGTATGAGGAAAATGAGATGAAAGAGGAGCAAGAAGAGATTTTAGAACAAGTGGATCTTTGCCAAAATTGAGGAAGAAAATCCGGTGCTTGCTTGTTTGGAATTATTGTATACAAACTACGTAGTTGCAAGAAATTTATTCCTCTTGGTATGGTGAATGTTGACAAAGGCACAAAGTATATCCTCCAAGGTGCATTTGCATGTTCAACTTGTCTATCAGTTTGAGGATGATAGGCCGTGGACAAAGCAAGCTTGGTGCTGAGTATTTGGACGAGTGCTTGCCAAAATTTTCTAGAGAATCAAGGATCATGGTCAGAGATGAGTACATGAGGCATCCCATGATGCTTGAAGATAGTGCCAAAGTATATTTGCGCCAATGTTGGAGCATCCATGGTATCAAAGGTTGGTGCCAAATGGATTTGCTTATTAAGCTTATCCACAAACACCACTATTATTGTGTGACCTTACCTTGTCTTGGGCAAGGATGTAATGAGATCCAAGCTTATGTGTTCTTGTCAAGCAGATGGAATGGGGAGTAATTAAAGTATTCCACTCAATTTTTGGTTGCTAGCTTTGTTGTTATGTTGGCAATTCTCACATGATCGGAAAAACTCTTAAACATCTTATGCCATGTTGTGCCACCACCATTGGTGTTGGAGGGTACCCAAGGTCTTGTCCACACCTATATGACCAACAATTGGTAAGTCATGGGCTTCTTGGAGGTGCACAAGTTGGAGATCACCCTTGGCTGGGACATATATCTAGTCCTTATGGAATAGAAGGTCTTCCTAAGGAGAAGGTGTTGTACTTATTATCACATGTTGCAAGATGACCTTGTACCATCTAAAAGAAGGGAGCTTGTTCTAGAGCTATCCTAAACTCAATTTGGACATTGGAGTCGACTAACACCATCATAATTGTTGTGGGGATGAGAAGAAGAGACTTAAAATTAGGTTATCATGATAGGGTATCAGGGATGACATAGAACCAACCGGGTGTACTCAAGTTTCATGTCAAACAATTGGAATTGCTCCTCCCATCAATAATGTTGACTCTTCATGTGTTCCAAATGTAATATTTACAACAAGGGTTTGTGATCGGTTTGCATGATCACTTGTTCCCAAGAGATAATGCCTCCATACCTTGGTGATATATATCATTGCTAGTTTTTCTTGCTCTTGTGCAAAGAAATTCTTTTTTATGGTGTTTAATTGGTGGAACACAAAGGCAATGGGATGTAATACATCTGGGAATTCTTGTCGTAACATAGCTCAAATGGCAAGATTAGAAGCATCAAAGTCAACAACACAAGGTAGTTGAGTATTGTATGGTTGGAGAATGGGTCTTGAAGCATCATATGTTTCAACTTCTAGAATGCTTCTTTATGCTTGGTGGTCCAATGAAAGCTTGGGTTTTTTCCTAAGAGGTTGGTCAATGGTGTTGCCATATGCGCATAATAGTGGATGAACTATTGGTAAAAACTTGCCAATCTATTAAATGCTTACACCTTTTTTTGCATCCTTTAGAGTAGAGAAATCAATAATGGCCTTGATTTTCTCCTCTTCTATCTTGATCCCTTCTAATGAGATCTTGTGACGCAAGAAGATACTTCCTATTGCCAAAAGGCACATTTTGACTTCTAGCAATAAAACTTCCATTGACGTAGTTGCCTTAAGACTTCTTGCAAATGATTTGTGTGTTCTAACTCCATCTTGCTATAGATTAAATGTCATCTAAGAGCACCACTACATACCGGTCCAATAATCCATCCAACACTTGATGCATCTGATCCATGAAGACTACTGGAGCATTAGTGAGTGTAATACCAAGGGTTAGCCATATGATCTAGATGTGAAATTTGGTTTGGTAACATCTAGAATGATGTTATACATGATGGTCAAAATAGATCAGATAGAAGTATCACCAAAAGAGTACTTCTACTAATAGGGCAGAAACCGAAATAGACTTGAGAACCTTAGAACCAATAGCTAGACATATGATTTAAAGGTGAGAATTGGTTTGGTAACATCTGGAAGGATGTTACACATGATGGACTAAACAGATCAGAAAGAGGTATCACCAAAAGGGGACTTCTACTAATAGAGTAGAAACCAAAATATGTCTGAAATCTTTGAAGGCAATTTTGGAGGCCTAAACGGATGAATTAGGCCTCGAAAATGTGCAGATTCACCCCCAACAGAGGAAAGGCTGGCCTTCCCTCCCCCCTGGTTTGTCTCGTCAAGAGCTTTCCAACGGTACCTTACTCATGGGATTCTGAGATTCCTACAGGAAGATTCCCTAAAAGATTCCCTCCGGTCAAAGCTCGTTTGACCAACCAGATAGGACCTAGACCAGATAGGTCACCCATCCAAGTCAGTAATCCAAGGGTGGAGCTTGCTGACATGTCACCTATCTATGTCCCTAATCCTATGGTGGAGCTTCATTGGAGGAGATCCTCTTTGTCTATATAATAAAGAGAAGGTGCTCCCTTGGGGCATCAAATGTTTGAGTGTGCAATCTGTGTTTTCTCTCTTCTCTTGTCCTTGGAGTATTACAATGGTATCAGAGCAAGTGTTCTAGTCCAAGAGAGTGGATCACCCCTCTTGGAATAGCACGAACTACTGAAACTGAGTAATTTGAGGTGGAGAACATAGAGTAATCGCTAGATTTAGGAAGGACTTTAGAGAGCGGATGGGATGGATGCGCTGGGGGGACAATTTCCCGCACCTAGCTTTCCATTCTCAAACCCATTCCATATCAAGGTTATGTACATCCAGCGTGAGCAGATGAGAGTATCGCTAGTTTATCACTTCGGTGCTGAATTCATGGACTGTGAGCCGGCCTGTCTCTCACTCAGGATGAACCTCTGATGGCTATTATGGTAGCGCACCATGGACTAAGAAGGCAAGGAACCCCAACTCCATCATACTCCTCCAAGGCTAACACTCCAAGACTCAAGACATTGCTCACTAGAGAACTCAATGAGAGAGAGATAGTTGCAAATGAAAGGATGATGCGTACCTCCTCACTCCTTGTTTATATACTTGTGAAATAGTTACGTACCAAAGTTACTAATTACCGTAGTAACTCAAGTTACTAGACTAAAAGTCAAGTAAAAAAGTCAAAAAGTCAAGTCAAGTCAAAAAGTCAAGTCAAGTCAAAAAGTCAAGTCAAAAAGTAGAAAGGAATATCCATTCACATGGGCATATTCCCCTTATCTTGACCCAACCACTAAAGCAAGGATTCCTTCACATGGGCTATCCTTGGACTAAAGAAGAATCCAAAACAAAAAGGCTGCGGGCCCAAGAGTTCTCAACTCTTTCCCCAAAGCCAAACACCTAGGAATAATACCAAGTCAACACACTAAAATCCAAAATAGTGGTGCTCATCTTTTCTACTTCCTCTAAAGTAAGGTCCCATCTATCTTAGCTATGACTAACTTTAGCTAACCATGACTAATATAGAACCATCCTTTATCTCTATATAAATAATATCTCTTAAGTACTTGTAATACCAAGCTAAATATCACAATACCACACACATGCACAAATGGGTGTTACATTTACCCCCGGACTAAGTTTTCACTTTGTCCTCAAAGTGAGGGTCTCTCTACCTTCTATGGTACATCTTCAACTTATCATGGTTAATCCTATCAAAGTGTCTTCCTCCCAACTCCTTGAGATCATAGGTGTAATTGCCCCACACCTTCTCTACTATGAAAGGTCCAAAGTACTTAGGCAAAAACTTCTTTTGCACTCTCTTGAATCGAATGGAATCAAACAACATTACCCAATCACCTTCTTTGAAAGGCTCCACCTTCTTCTTGCCTTGCCTCTTGTCATAGCTCTCCTTTTGTTTCCTTTGGGCTTGCTCCACTCGAACCATAGCAACTGCTCTTGCCTCTTCCAACTCCATGAGTTGATCCTTCCTTGACTTCCCTGCATCACTTCCTTGTGCTTTCTTCAATCTCCTATGAATGCTTTGGAAGGTAGGAAGATCAAAGTGAATAGGTAAAGTAGACTCAATACCATACACCAATTGGAATGGAGAATATCCAGTGGAAGTCTTCATGGTTGTCCTATACTCCCACAAAACTGCATGAATCCTCTTGTCCCAATGATGTTTAGCCCCCTCCATTTCTGCATCTTTGGCCAACATCATGCACAAGGTCTGATTGGTTCTCTCTGCCAAGCCATTGGAATTTGGCTTATAGGATGTAGTTACTCTATGTGTGATAGAGAAATGTCGTAGCATGGCTGTAGTAATGCTTCCTGTAAACTCTCCTCCTCTATCAGAAACCAACTCCAAAGGGCATCCAAACCTAGTGATAATGCGTTCATAAAGAAATCTACCCACTTCATCTTCATTCTTGTCCCTCAATGGTCTAGCCTCAACCCACTTGGTACGATAATCAGTAACTACCACAATGTACCGATTGTTCCTTGGGGTTCTATTGAGAGGTCCTACAAAATCAATTCCCCACTTCTCAAAAGGTCCTAGCAATGGAATTGATCTAAGTGGTGGAGTGGATGTAGACTTTCTAGCAAAAGCTTGACAAACATGACAAGTTTTGCAATAATCAAGACAATCCTTGAAAATCCCTCTCCAATGGTAACCTGCATGTAGAATCTTGAAAGCAGTCACCTTTCCTGCAAAGTGTCCTCCACATACCAAACCTTCATGAAACTCCTTTATGAGTAGGATAGACTCTTCCTTACCCACTGCTCTTCGAAGTAGACCATCTGCTCCTTGGTGAAAAAGAATATCCTCCACCATTGTGTAAGGTCTAGATCTTGCTGCAAGGGCCTTCCTCTCCCTAGCATGCATCCCTTCTGGATAGTTACCTCTTGTCACAAAATCCACAATCTCCTTGTACTCCATTGGAATCTCTTGAGTGACTGAGATTGTCATGAGCTCCTCATCTGGGAAGGAATCATCTACTGGCTCATCTCCATCATGATCATAGGCTCTAGATAACAAATCAGCATTTGCATGTTTCTTTCCTGGCCTATCCTCAATTGTGTAGTCATACTCAGACAAGAGTATCATCCACCTTGCTAGTCTCCCTTCAACATTAGGCTTGTTGAAGATGTACTTCAAAGCCTTGTGATCCGTGACAATTGTGGCTTTCCCTCCAATCAAGTAGTGTCTAAACTTCTTGAGACCAAAGATCACTGCCAACCCTTCTCTCTCTGTGACAGAGTAGTTCTTCTCTGCTGAAACCATCTGCCTACTAGCATAAGCTATTGGATGATCATGCCCATCTTGGTCTAATTGACTAAGAGTGCATCCTATAGCTACATAAGAAGCATCAGTGTAGAGGATGAAAGGCTTACTCCAATCAGGTTTAGCAAGAATTGGAGCTACAACAAGGGATTGCTTGAGCTCCTCAAAAGCTTTGAGAGCCTCCTTGTCTTCCAAAATCACCATGTAATCTACACCCTTCTTCATGTAGATGGTCAATGCATAAGCCTTGTTGGAAAATGAGAAGATGAACCTCCTATAGTACCCAACCATTCCCAAGAATTGGCGTAACTTTGTCAAGCTTGAAGGGAATGGAAGGTCTGAGATTTTCCTCACCTTCTCAGGATCAACTGCTATTCCATCCTTGGAGATGATGTGCCCCAAAAGTAGACCTTCTTCACATCCAAAAATGCACTTCTCTGGGTTGAGTGATGCATTTGCCTCATCCAAGCGTTGCAAGACTTTGATTAGGTGCTCAAAGTGCTCCTCCTTGCTCCCATAGACACAAAAGTCATCAATGAAATCTCTCACAAATTTCCCAATGAAAGGTTCAAATACCTTGTTCATGAACCGTTGGAATGTGGCTGGAGCATTGCAAAGCCCAAAAGGCATGACCTTGAAAGCGTAAGTTCCCCAAGGTGTGGTGAATGTGGTGAGTTGTTGATGCTCTGGTGCAATCTTTATTTGGTTATATCCACTATAACCATCTCCAAAACTGTACCTCTCATGACCTGCAACCTCCTCCAAGATCTCATCAATGAATGGCAATGGGTAGTAGTCCTTCTTGGTAACAGCATTAAGCTTCTTGTAATCCACACATACCCGAAGCTTGCCATTCTTTTTCTTCACAATGACAATTGGAGACACCCATTCTGAATTCTCCACCTCAAAGATAAATCCAGCCTCCTTGAGCTTATCAATCTCCTCCTTCACAACCAAAGATATTGGTGGGCTAATGCGACGTTGCTTTTGGCGGATTGGTCTTGCATGTGACTCCACCTCTATCTTGTGCTCCTCCAAGGTGACTTCCTTCAAATCCTTGTAACTAAAAGCAAACACATGGATGAACTTGCGGAAAATCTCCTCAAATCTCACCTTCTCCTCCTTGGTAACATTTGGGCCATACTTGAGGGTAGATAACCTTCTCTCTACCTCCTCAAGTGTCAATGGTGATTTATCTGGGTCTTTCAAAACCTCTGGCTTAGGTGCAAAATCCATAGCACACAAGGGATACACATCTGAATCAGATTCAGATTCATCCTCCTCCGTGGAAGTCTCCTCTTCCATGCTTGTGTCCACACCTGAAGCTCCTTCTTCAGAATCTGATTCCCAATAATTAGAAGATGGGGTATCTGAATGTGAAGTGTTGGTGGTGTTAGTCACAGGAACAGTGACTCTATGGTTTGATGGCCCAATCCTCAAGTACCCTTTGTGCCATCGATCAGTTGTGCGTGCTGCTCTCAACCATGGCCTCCCAAGAAGTAAGTCATAGCTTGAATCCTTCAAGACTTGGAAAGTCATGAGATTTTGAACTCCCATAACTGAAACTACCACCTTATCCATCACCCCTACTGGTCGAACTTGTTGCTTGTTTGCCATGCTCACCACAAATGTTGAAGGTCTTGAGGGTATCATACCCAACTTCTTCATCAACCTTTCTGACATGGCATTCACTGCTGATCCTCCATCAACCAATGCATCCTTGATGTTGTGACCATTCACTCTCACATCAATCTTGGAGGCATATTCACAAGCCTCCCATGGTGCTGGCTTGGCATCCACCACCCCCATTGATACTGGAACTTTTGCCTTCTTCTTCTTTTTGCTCCTTGTAGAACTCAAACCACCTCTAAGCTCCTTTCTCAAGGTAGGGTTCAAAGCAATTAATTGGCCCACTGTGATGTTAGCCTTGTGACTACCAACATCCTCCAACACATTGTAGTTCCATTGTTGCTTTGAGATCAAGAAGTCCTCCATCCCCAACTTCTTCCTTGGAGTCTTTGTTGTTGATGGTGTTGAGGTGCGAGTGCTCCTAGTAGACATAGGAGTATCCTTGCTTGAAGTAAATCCTTGAGAAGAGTGAACATCCTCTGCAAAACGAGCTCTCTTCTTCTCTTGTGCCAAAAGCTCCAAATTAAGACCCTTGGAGTTTGAGCACTCTCCCTTCTCATACTTGCTCTCAACCACATCTATGGATGCTATCCCCTTACCTTTGTTGGGATTAGGAGCCACTTGGGTTTCACTACCTCCCTCTTTCCCTCTATTGGCTCCCTCATAACCCCTTCCTCCATGGTAAGTGGAATTTGGGCAATTCCTTTGGATATGGCCTCTTCCTCCACAACCAAAACAATTTCTATCATTGAAATTGTTGGCTGGTTGGCCTCCTCTATATGGATGGTTTCCATAACTCCTAGGCCCTCTCCCTACATTCTGATCCACCTCTCTCTTCTCCCATAATTGCACCACATTGATCTTGAGATCCGCAAGTTGTTCTGTGATGGTTTGGAGTGGATCTTTTGGTGGAGGTGCAAGAACTGGAGCAACTAATACTTGTGGTGCAACCCTTGTCACCAAAGTATCAGAAGTTCCACCATACTTGTAGCCTTGAGGAGGATGCACAACCTCCTTCACCACCAAATCACTTTCATCCCCTTCCAAACTCTCCTCCATACGAATTGCGATCTTGATAGCTTCAACCTTGGAAGAAGGTTTCTCATATCTCACCTTGCTTCTAATTTGTGGTCTCAATCCTCCCACAAAATTCTTGGTGAGCATGGCCCCTATGCCAATCATTGTAGTCTCCACATCATCCCCACCCTTCCTCAACACTATGCGAAATCTGGACTCCAATTTTTCCACTCTTTCCACATAGACCCTCACTTTCTCTCCATCTCCTTGCTTGAGAAATGTAACCTCACTCATCAATCTCTCATAACTCTCATCAAGAAGAAAGTTCTCAATGAGTGCTGAAGTCAAAGTCTCCCAAGACTCCTCTTCCCCCTCTCTCCTCTCTCTCTTTTGGTATTCTGACTCATACCATGTAAGTGCTGCATCCTCAAAGAAATCTGGTAATAATGAGGCCCACTCATTCTTCCTCCTCTCATTGTTTCCTATGCAAGCTCTCTTGAAGTCTCTCACAAAGGCCTCCACATCTTCTCCATCCTTGCCAAAGAAAACCGGAAGTTTCCCCATCTTAACCCCTCACTATCTTTCTTTTCTCTCAAATTTTTTTTTTTTTTTCTCTTTTCTTTTCTCTCACTCTATTACTAATAGAGTATATACATGACTAACACCATCTGAGAATAATCCACTCTAGGGAACACAAAAGGTTCAGGTTGCTCCAAGATTTCTATAGCAACATCAAATCCTAGAGTGCATATTAATCTAACTCTCATGGATAGTTTATCCATAAGTTGAAAGATTATCTCCATCACTAATCTTGAGAACTAGCTGATGAAGGTGGTAGTATTTCTGTAGCTGTACTAAGACTCTCTCCAAGATCCTTCACCAAATTTTCCAAAAGTGCTTTTACTCCACTACACTCATGTCCTTTTGGAAGTCCTTCAACTCCACAAACCTCACACAACTCTTTGGTCTTAGATCTTCTCCCTCCCAATCTTGGTGAAGAAGGTCCAACATGCAAACCCAAGTCAAGTAAGCCTCTCCTTTCCCTCAATCTCTTGCTCTCAAAGGTCAATGGACATGAACTTGCCTTATGTCCCTTCTCTCCACATAGAAAGCACTTAGACTCACTCTTTCCTCCAAGTGGTGTAGGTTTTTGGATCCTCTCAACACTCTCTTCAAATTCTATTGTAAACTCTCTTTTCCTCAAATCCACCCCTACAATCACCTCAAACCCTTGGGGAACCTTGCATAATCTCAATTTCCACTCTTGATGACTCTCCATGTTCCCCAAGATGAATCTAAACACTCAAACATGCTTTTTGTTGATCTCAAACTTCTCATGCATGAGATCTCCACTCTGCAGAATTGACCCTTCCTCACAATGTCATTCAAATCTCCCAACCAATATGTCACAGTCCTCTGAAATTTTGCACACTTGATCACAACTCCAGGGCGTCCCTCCCTGCAAAATTTCAGATCTTTTCATCGAGCCATTTGGCCTAGACACCTTTCTATTCAGCACCCATATTTCAGATTTGGTCTGAAAACCACCCCCCTCACTTCAAAAACTCATCACGCCCTGCGCAAAAATGATCTCTCTCTAATTTTTGTGGCAGCAGTTAGGATACAATGCACTGAATTTTCTTGGAAATTTTCAGGACAATTCACTGAAAATTGAAGAAATGGCAGACTCTGTACAATTTTCCAGAGAGCATGCAGTTGCGGGAGCACTTTACCCTATCAACTTTCAAAAATTCTAGCCCAGTGCGCATAGAAGCTCTCTCAATAATTTCAAGTGTGCTAACTGAAAGATAACCCAAGCTATCATGTGTAGAAATCTCATGTCCAGATCTCAAACTTGAGATTTTGCCCAAAATCACCTTAATCCCCAAAATCTGCAATCCACCTCACACAATCTCTCCAATTCCTCTCATGTGTACAAGATGTACAAAATCACCTCAAAGACATCATAATGAACTACAGGGTATACAAATGGATCTTGGTTCTCTAACATAAGTTCAGCCCTCTCCTCTCCTAATGTTCTCTCCAAGTGAGCTCTCATAGCCTCCTTCTGCCTAATATAGAATTGGACGCGGAACATTATCTTGCCTTCTAGAGAGGTCCCGGCAACGGAACCAAAAATGTGAGCCGGCCTATCTCTCACTCAGGATGAACCTCTGATGGCTATTATGGTAGCGCACCATGGACTAAGAAGGCAAGGAACCCCAACTCCATCATACTCCTCCAAGGCTAACACTCCAAGACTCAAGACATTGCTCACTAGAGAACTCAATGAGAGAGAGATAGTTGCAAATGAAAGGATGATGAGTACCTCCTCACTCCTTGTTTATATACTTGTGAAATAGTTACGTACCAAAGTTACTAATTACCGTAGTAACTCAAGTTACTAGACTAAAAGTCAAGTAAAGTCAAAAAGTAGAAAGGAATATCCATTCACATGGGCATATTCCCCTTATCTTGACCCAACCACTAAAGCAAGGATTCCTTCACATGGGCTATCCTTGGACTAAAGAAGAATCCAAAACAAAAAGGCTTGCGGGCCCAAGAGTTCTCAACTCTTTCCCCAAAGCCAAACACCTAGGAATAATACCAAGTCAACACACTAAAATCCAAAATAGTGGTGCTCATCTTTTCTACTTCCTCTAAAGTAAGGTCCCATCTATCTTAGCTATGACTAACTTTAGCTAACCATGACTAATATAGAACCATCCTTTATCTCTATATAAATAATATCTCTTAAGTACTTGTAATACCAAGCTAAATATCACAATACCACACACATGCACAAATGGGTGTTACAGGACAGAGTGATGAACTCACCAAACCCGGTGATTCTACCTGTGGTGATATATGACAGAGAGTGGGATTTGACGATCTACATTCTATTATGATAATATGGATATGAATGTCCCAAATCCTCTCCCTTTCAACACTCAAGTAGAAATCCGTTATGTAGTGAGGCCAAAATTGATGTTTAGAGATTTTGTGGTTAGGAATTTTGGTGAGGAGTATTATCAACAAGGGATAACTTCTGAGGTCCCAATGGTAGTTCCGATAGTTTCATGCGCCTTCCAGAGTGATTATATTGACTCTGTATTGAAGTAGATGTTAGCAATTGGGTGTTGTAGGCACCATGGATCCGCAGTTGCAAGAGCTGGTGCAAGGAATGCAAGGGATGTTGAATGAATTTCGAGAGATTAAGATGACCATGGAGACATTGCAAAGTCAAGTGCAGATCCTCAGGAACGATCAAGCCATGCAAGAAGAAGAGCCATCTCAAAACCCAGTACCTGCGACTGAAGTACTTGGAGAGGCACCCGTGCCTACGAACCCTATCAACGATGAAGCCACATTGCTACTCCGGATGAAGAAGACCTGCAACATCGAGCCTTACAAGGGGCAGCGTACGATGGGAGTAGTGGAGAATTGGATCTCGAGAGTGAATCAATATTTTTGATTGTTCTCAACAGAGATCACAGAGCATGCTGCAGGCGTGTTTGCATGTGGGTACTTGACCGATAAAGCCCTCACATGGTATGATGTTTGGGAACGATCCATGCTGGCAGAGAGAAGGGAGGTCACATGGACAGCAATGCAAGAAGGACTGCTCAAGAATTTCCAATCGGTGGATTCTATGCAGATGGCTCGAACCCGACTATGGAGATTGAGACAGAAGAATAGCGTATAAGAGTATGTGGAGGCATTTCTGGATCTACAAGTCGCAATTACCGACATGAGTCCAGCAGAGGCTCTCGACAATTTCAAACGAGGGTTGAAAGAGCGGATTCGCCAAGAAGTCATGGTGCAAAACCCTCACACGGTATTTGAAGCCATTGCTTGTGCACAGAGAATAGCCGGAGCATTAGGTGGAGGTGAAGGAGTAGTTCCACCTCAACATTATTGGGCAGAAATGCCACACATGGGTGGACCAGTACCGATGGAATTGGGCAACCTTCGATTCCGGGATCGAGGAGCACGGCCGCTTCAAGGAGAGCAAGGACGGGTAGAAGAACGAAGAGATGGAGTCCCACGAGGAGAAGGGACTCGAGGAGAACAACGCCGTTGTTACAATTGTGGCCGTATTGGGCACATATCTACCAATTGTCGCACTTGTTTCCCTAGAGGCCCTCGGCCTTCGTACAGGCGATCTTTGAACAACATGGAGAGGCACATTGAAGAGGAGGAGGTGGAAACCACTTCGGAAAACAAAGATCGCCAGTAAATGTACCTCGCGGCCTTACTGGCTCAATAAGGAAGCAGAGAAGCGAGAGAAGGAAGAAGAATAATGCACAAAGATCCCGAAAGGCAACCTCACAATTGATTGTTGTGAATGGAATCCTAGAAGGTAATCAAGTGAGAGTATTAATAGATCCGAGAGCAACAGAGAATTTCTTGTCTCGCTCTGTTGCAATCAGATTGGGAATGGATCTAGAAAGAGATGGAAGTGAAGAAGTAGAGTTACCAAATGGGCAAACAGAGAGGATTGAATCATTACCTAGACGAGTAACCCTCTCTGTAGGAGAATATCAGGAAGCAATTGAGTGGCGAGTGATACAATTAGCACGTTATGATGCAATTTTAGGCATGCCATGGATGGAGCAGTACAACCCAATGGTGGATTGGAGGAAGAAAGTAGTGAGAACCCACCAATGGTCAATCATTGGGGTTAAAGAAAAATCACACAGGCAGAAACTGCCTCTATATGTCGTAGGGACGACAACTGTCTGTAAGACCGATAGATGTTTTTTGGGTCTAATAAGAGAAGTCTAGAGTGCACAACTCGCTGGACAAATTCCTGAGAAATTGAAGGATGTGGTGGATGAGTTTCAAGATGTCTTTCCCGATGATCTACCCTCAGGATTACCACCTAAAAGGCGAGTAGATCACAAAATAGAGACACTCCCGGGGAAGACACCTCCTTGTAAGGCCCCATATCGCCTATCACCTCATGAGTTGGAGGAGTGTAAGACTCAAATTGAGGAGATGCTACAGAAAGGGTTCATCCAACCTAGCGTATCACCATATGGGGCCCTTGTCTTGTTTGTGAAGAAGAAGGATGGTACAATGCGCATGTGCATTGACTATCGGGGTCTCAATCAGCAAACAATGAAGAACAAATACCCCTTACCTTGCATGGATGACCTGTTTGATCAACTCCATGGAGCGAGATACTTCACCAAACTGGACTTGCGGAGCGGTTACAATCAAATCCAAATTGCAGAGGAGGATGTGTACAAAACTGCCTTTCGAACCAGGTATGGCCACTTTGAGTATCTTGTGATGCCTTTTGGCCTCACCAATGCGCCTGCCACTTTCATGAGCCTAATGAATGACATATTTCGTCCATACTTGGATAAGTCTGTTATCATCTTCTTGGATGATATCTTAGTATATAGTAGCATGATGACAGAACACAAACAACATCTACAAGAGGTCCTCTAGATTCTAAGACAGAATCAGTTGTACGCCAAAATCTCAAAGTGTGAGTTTGGCAAGTCTGAAGTAGACTACTTAGGGCATAGAGTAAGTGCAAAGGGCATTCAAGTATTGACAGATAAAATAGAGGTTATTCAAAAATGGAGTGCCCCAGAAGATCAAACTCAACTTAAGAGCTTCTTGGGGTTGACGGGATTCTATCGTAGATTTGTCAAGGACTTCTCCAAGGTTGCACAACCTTTAACGGCACTACTTGGCAAGGGGAAGAAGTGGACATGGGGAACTGCACAAGAGTTAACCTTTCAAGAATTGAAGGCCGCCTTGCTACATGCACCAATCTTGAAGTGGTATGACCCAAAACGTCCAATCAAGTTGGCTACGGATGCATCAGGCGTAGCAATAGGAGCAGTCCTACAACAAGAGTGGCATGACGGATGGCATCCAATTGCATATTTCTCTCGAAAGTTGTTACCGGCAGAGCGCAACTACCACACCACAGAACGAGAAGAGCTGGCCATTGTTCTAGCAACCAAGCATTGGAAGCACTACCTGGGCGAGAAGGCATTTGTAGTAGAGACTGTAACACCCATTTGTGCATGGGTGTGGTATTGTGATATTTAGCTTGGTATTACAAGTACTTAAGAGATATTATTTATATAGAGATAAAGGATGGTTCTATATTAGTCATGGTTAGCTAAAGTTAGTCATAGCTAAGATAGATGCGACCTTACTTTAGAGGAAGTAGAAAAGATGAGCACCACTATTTTGGATTTTAGTGTGTTGACTTGGTATTATTCCTAGGTGTTTGGCTTTGGGGAAAGAGTTGAGAACTCTTGGGCCCGCAAGCCTTTTTGTTTTGGATTCTTCTTTAGTCCAAGGATAGCCCATGTGAAGGAGTCCTTGCTTTAGTGGTTGGGTCAAGATAAGGGGAATATGCCCATGTGAATGGATATTCCTTTCTACTTTTTGACTTTACTTGACTTTTAGTCTAGTAACTTGAGTTACTACGGTAATTAGTAACTTTGGTACGTAACTATTTCACAAGTATATAAACAAGGGGTGAGGAGGTACTCATCATCCTTTCATTTGCAACTATCTCTCTCTCATTGAGTTCTCTAGTGAGCAATGTCTTGAGTCTTGGAGTGTTAGCCTTGGAGGAGTATGATGGAGTTGGGGTTCCTTGCCTTCTTAGTCCATGGTGCGCTACCATAATAGCCATCAGAGGTTCATCCTGAGTGAGAGATAGGCCGGCTCACATTTTTGGTTCCGTTGCCGGGACCTCTCTAGAAGGCAAGATAATGTTCCACGTCCAATTCTACATTAGACAGAAGGAGGCTATGAGAGCTCACTTGGAGAGAACATTAGGAGAGGAGAGGGCTGAACTTATGTTAGAGAACCAAGATCCATTTGTATACATTGTAGTTCATTATGATGTCTTTGAGGTGATTTTGTACATCTTGTACACATGAGAGGAATTGGAGAGATTGTGTGAGGTGGATTGCAGATTTTGGGGATTAAGGTGATTTTGGGCAAAATCTCAAGTTTGAGATCTGGACTTGAGATTTCTACACATGATAGCTTGGGTTATCTTTCAGTTAGCACACTTGAAATTATTGAGAGAGCTTCTATGCGCACTGGGCTAGCATTTTTGAAAGTTGATAGGGTAAAGTGCTCCCGCAACTGCATGCTCTCTGGAAAATTGTACAGAGTCTTCCATTTCTTCAATTTTCAGTGAATTGTCCTGAACAGTTCTAAGAAAATTCAGTGCATTGTATCCTACCTGCTGCCACAAAAATTAGAGAGAGATCATTTTTGCGCAGGGCGTTATGAGTTTCTGAAGTGAGGGGGGTGGTTTTCAGACCAAATCTGAAATATGGGTGCTGAATAGAAAAGTGTCTAGGCCAAATGGCTCGATGAAAAGATCTGAAATTTTGCAGGGAGGGACGCCCTGGAGTTGTGATCAAGTGTGCAAAATTTCAGAGGACTGTGACATATTCATTGGGAGATTTGAGTGACATTGTGAGGAAGGGTCAATTCGGCAGAGTGGAGATCTCATGCATGAGAAGTTTGAGATCAACAAAAAGCATGTTTGAGTGTTTAGATTCATCTTGGGGAACATGGAGGGTCATCAAGAGTGGAAATTGAGATTATGCAAGGTTCCCCAAGGGTTTGAGGTGATTGTAGGGGTGGATTTGAGGAAAAGAGAGTTTACAATAGAATTTGAAGAGAGTGTTGAGAGGATCCAAAAACCTACACCACTTGGAGGGAAGAGTGAGTCTAAGTGCTTTCTATGTGGAGAGAAGGGACATAAGGCAAGTTCATGTCCATTGACCTTTGAGAGCAAGAGATTGAGGGAAAGGAGAGGCTTACTTGACTTGGGTTTGCATGTTGGACCTTCTTCACCAAGATTGGGAGGGAGAAGATCTAAGACCAAGGAGTTGTGTGAGGTTTGTGGAGTTGAAGGACTTCCAAAAGGACATGAGTGTAGTGGAGTAAAAGCACTTTTGGAAACTTTGGTGAAGGATCTTGGAGAGAGTCTTAGTATAGCTACAGAAATACTACCACCTTCATCAGCTAGTTCTCAAGATTAGTGATGGAGATAATCTTTCAACTTATGGATAAACTATCCATGAGAGTTAGATTAATATGCACTCTAGGATTTGATGTTGCTATAGAAATCTTGGAGCAACCTGAACCTTTTGTGTTCCCTAGAGTGGACTATTCTCAGATGGTGTTAGTCATGTATATACTCTATTAGTAATAGAGTGAGAGAAAAGAAAAGAGAAAAAAAAATTGAGAGAAAAGAAAGATAGTGAGAGGTTAAGATGGGGAAACTTCCGGTTTTCTTTGGCAAGGATGGAGAAGATGTGGAGGCCTTTGTGAGAGACTTCAAGAGAGCTTGCATAGGAAACAATGAGAGGAGGAAGAATGAGTGGGCCTCATTATTACCAGATTTCTTTGAGGATGCAGCACTTACATGGTATGAGTCAGAATACCAAAAGAGAGAGAGGAGAGAGAGGGAAGAGGAGTCTTAGGAGACTTTGACTTCAACACTCATTGAAAACTTTCTTCCTGATGAGAGTTATGAGAGATTGATGAGTGAGGTTACATTTCTCAAGCAAGGAGATGGAGAGAAAGTGAGGGTCTATGTGGAAAGAGTGGAAAAGTTGGAGTCCAGATTTTGCATAGTGTTGAGGAAGGGTGGGGATGATGTGGAGACTACAATGATTGGCATAGGGGCCATGCTCACCAAGAATTTTGTGGGAGGATTGAGACCACAAATTAGAAGCAAGGTGAGATATGAGAAACCTTCTTCCAAGGTTGAAGCTATCAAGATCGCAATTCGTATGGAGGAGAGTTTGGAAGGGGATGAAAGTGATTTGGTGGTGAAGGAGGTTGTGCATCCTCCTCAAGGCTACAAGTATGGTGGAACTTCTGATACTTTGGTGACAAGGGTTGCACCACAAGTAGTAGTTGCTCCAGTTCTTGCACCTCCACCAAAAGATCCACTCCAAACCATCACAGAACAACTTGCGGATCTCAAGATCAATGTGGTGCAACTATGAGAGAAGAGAGAGGTGGATCAGAATGTAGGGAGAGGGCCTAGGAGTTTTAGAAACTATCCATATAGAGGAGGCCAACCAGCCAACAATTTCAATGATAGAAATTGTTTTGGTTGTGGAGGAAGAGGCCATTCCAAAGGAATTGCCCAAATTCCACTTACCATGGAGGAAGGGGTTATGAGGGAGCCAATAGAGGGAAAGAGGGAGGTAGTGAAACCCAAGTGGCTCCTAATCCCAACAAAGGTAAGGGGATAGCATCCATAGATGTGGTTGAGAGCAAGTATGAGAAGGGAGAGTGCTCAAACTCCAAGGGTCTTAATTTGGAGCTTTTGGCACAAGAGAAGAAGAGAGCTCGTTTTGCAGAGGATGTTCACTCTTCTCAAGGATTTACTTCAAGCAAGGATACTCCTATGTCTACTAGGAGCACTCGCACCTCAACACCATCAACAACAAAGACTCCAAGGAAGAAGTTGGGGATGGAGGACTTCTTGATCTCAAAGCAACAATGGAACTACAATGTGTTGGAGGATGTTGGTAGTCACAAGGCTAACATCACAATGGGCCAATTAATTGCTTTGAACCCTACCTTGAGAAAGGAGCTTAGAGGTGGTTTGAGTTCTACAAGGAGCAAGAAGAAGAAGAAGGCAAAAGTTCCAGTATCAATGGGGGTGGTGGATGCCAAGCCAGCACCATGGGAAGCTTGTGAATATGCCTCCAAGATTGATGTGAGAGTGAATGGTCACAACATCAAGGATGCATTGGTTGATGGAGGATCAGCAGTGAATGCCATGTCAGAAAGGTTGATGAAGAAGTTGGGTATGATACCCTCAAGACCTTCAACATTTGTGGTGAGCATGGCAAACAAGCAACAAGTTCGACCAGTAGGGGTGATGGATAAGGTGGTAGTTTCAGTTATGGGAGTTCAAAATCTCATGACTTTCCAAGTCTTGAAGGATTCAAGCTATGACTTACTTCTTGGGAGGCCATGGTTGAGAGCAACACGCACAACTGATCGATGACACAAAGGGTACTTGAGGATTGGGCCATCAAACCATAGAGTCACTGTTCCTGTGACTAACACCACCAACACTTCACATTCAGATACACCATCTTCTGATTATTGGGAATCAGATTCTGAAGAAGGAGCTTTAGGTGTGGACACAAGCATGGAAGAGGAGACTTCCACGGAGGAGGATGAATCTGAATCTGATTCAGATGTGTATCCTTTGTGTGCTATGGATTTTGCACCTAAGCCAGAGGTTTTGAAGGACCCAGATAAATCACCATTGACACTTGAGGAGGTAGAGAGAAGGTTATCTACCCTCAAGTATGGCCCAAATGTTACCAAGGAGGAGAAGGTGAGATTTGAGGAGATTTTCCGCAAGTTCATCCATGTGTTTGCTTTTAGTTACAAGGATTTGAAGGAAGTCACCTTGGAGGAGCACAAGATAGAGGTGGAGTCACATGCAAGACCAATCCGCCAAAAGCAACGTCGCATTAGCCCACCAATATCTTTGGTTGTGAAGGAGGAGATTGATAAGCTCAAGGAGGCTGGATTTATCTTTGAGGTGGAGAATTCAGAATGGGTGTCTCCAATTGTCATTGTGAAGAAAAAGAATGGCAAGCTTCGGGTATGTTCGGATTACAAGAAGCTCAATGTTGTTACCAAGAAGGACTACTACCCATTGCCATTCATTGATGAGATCTTGGAGGAGGTTGCAGGTCATGAGAGGTACAGTTTTGGAGATGGTTATAGTGGATATAACCAAATCAAGATTGCACCAGAGCATCAACAACTCACCACATTCACCACACCTTGGGGAACTTATGCTTTCAAGGTCATGCCTTTTGGGCTTTGCAATGCTCCAGCCACATTCCAACGGTTCATGAACAAGGTATTTGAACCTTTCATTGGGAAATTTGTGAGAGATTTCATTGATAACTTTTGTGTCTATGGGAGCAAGGAGGAGCACTTTGAGCACCTAATCAAAGTCTTGCAATGCTTGGATGAGGCAAATGCATCACTCAACCCAGAGAAGTGCATTTTTGGATGTGAAGAAGGTCTACTTTTGGGGCATATCATCTCCAAGGATGGAATAGCAGTTGATCTTGAGAAGGTGAGGAAAATCTCAGACCTTCCATTCCCTTCAAGCTTGACAAAGTTACGCCAATTCTTGGGGATGGTTGGGTACTATAGGAGGTTCATCTTCTCATTTTCCAACAAGGCTTATGCATTGACCATCTACATGAAGAAGGGTGTAGATTACATGGTGATTTTGGAAGACAAGGAGGCTCTCAAAGCGTTTGAGGAGCTCAAGCAATCCCTTGTTGTAGCTCCAATTCTTGCTAAACCTGATTGGAGTAAACCTTTCATCCTCTACACTGATGCTTCTAATGTAGCTATAGGATGCACTCTTAGTCAATTAGACCAAGATGGGCATGATCATCCAATACCTTATGCTAGTAGGCAGATGGTTTCAGCAGAGAAGAACTACTCTGTCACGGAGAGAGAAGGGTTGGCAGTGATCTTTGGTCTCAAGAAGTTTAGACACTACTTGATTGGAGGGAAAGCCACCATTGTCACGGATCACAAGGCTTTGAAGTACATCTTCAACAAGCCTAATGTTGAAGGGAGACTAGCAAGGTGGATGATACTCTTGTCTGAGTATGACTACACCATTAAAGATAGGCCAGGAAAGAAACATGCAAATGCTGATTTATTATCTAGAGCCTATGATCATGATGGAGATGAGCCAGTGGATGATTCCTTCCTGGATGAGGAGCTCATGACAATCTCAGTCACTCAAGAGGTTCCAATGGAGTACAAGGAGATTGTGGATTTTGTGACAAAAGGTAACTATCCAGAAGGGATGCATGCTAGGGAGAGGAAGGCCCTTGCAGCAAGATCTAGACCTTACACAATGGTGGAGGATATTCTTTTTCACCAAGGAGCAGATGGTCTACTTCGAAGAGCAGTGGGTAAGGAAGAGTCTATCCTACTCATAAAGGAGTTTCATGAAGGTTTAGTATGTGGAGGACACTTTGCAGGAAAGGTGACTGCTTTCAAGATTCTAGATGCAGGTTACCATTGGAGAAGGATTTTCAAGGATTGTCTTGATTATTGCAAAACTTGTCATGTTTGTCAAGCTTTTGCTAGAAAGTCTACATCCACTCCACCACTTAGATCAATTCCATTGCTAGGACCTTTTGAGAAGTGGGGAATTGATTTTGTAGGTCCTCTCAATAGAACCCCAAGGAACAATCGGTACATTGTGGTAGTTACTGATTACCTTACCAAGTGGGTTGAGGCTAGACCATTGAGGGACAAGAATGAAGATGAAGTGGGTAGATTTCTTTATGAACGCATTATCACTAGGTTTGGATGCCCTTTGGAGTTGGTTTCTGATAGAGGAGGAGAGTTTACAGGAAGCATTACTACAGCCATGCTACGACATTTCTCTATCACACATAGAGTAACTACATCCTATAAGCCAAATTCCAATGGCTTGGCAGAGAGAACCAATCAGACCTTGTGCATGATGTTGGCCAAAGATGCAGAAATGGAGGGGGCTAAACATCATTGGGACAAGAGGATTCATGCAGTTTTGTGGGAGTATAGGACAACCATGAAAACTTCCACTAGATATTCTCCATTTCAATTGGTGTATGGTATTGAGTCTACCTTACCTATTCACTTTGATCTTCCTACCTTCCAAAGCATTCATAGGAGATTGAAGAAAGCACAAGGAGGTGATGCAGAGAAGTCAAGGAAGGATCAACTCATGGAGTTGGAAGAGGCAAGAGCAGTTGCTATGGTTCGAGTGGAGCAAGCCCAAAGGAAACAAAAGGAGAGCTATGATAAGAGGCAAGACAAGAAGAAGGTGGAGCCTTTCAAAGAAGGTGATTGGGTAATGTTGTTTGATTCCATTCGATTCAAGAGAGTGCAAAAGAAGTTTTTGCCTAAGTACTTTGGACCTTTCATAGTGGAGAAGGTGTGGGGCAATTACACCTATGATCTCAAGGAGTTGGGAGGAAGATACTTTGATAGGATTAACCATGATAAGTTGAAGATGTACCATAGAAGGTAGAGAGACCTTCGCTTTGAGGACAAAGTGAAAACTTAGTCCGGGGGTAAATGTAACACCCATTTGTGCATGTGTGTGGTATTGTGATATTTAGCTTGGTATTACAAGTACTTAAGAGATATTATTTATATAGAGATAAAGGATGGTTCTATATTAGTCATGGTTAGCTAAAGTTAGTCATAGCTAAGATAGATGAGACCTTACTTTAGAGGAAGTAGAAAAGATGAGCATCACTATTTTGGATTTTAGTGTGTTGACTTGGTATTATTCCTAGGTGTTTGGCTTTGGGGAAAGAGTTAAGAACTCTTGGGCCCGCAAGCCTTTTTGTTTTGGATTCTTCTTTAGTCCAAGGATAGCCCATGTGAAGGAATCCTTGCTTTAGTGGTTGGGTCAAGATAAGGGAAATATGCCCATGTGAATGGATATTCCTTTCTACTTTTTGACTTTACTTGACTTTTAGTCTAGTAACTTGAGTTACTACGGTAATTAGTAACTTTGGTACGTAACTATTTCACAAGTATATAAACAAGGGGTGAGGAGGTACTCATCATCCTTTCATTTGCAACTATCTCTCTCTCATTGAGTTCTCTAGTGAGCAATGTCTTGAGTCTTGGAGTGTTAGCCTTGGAGGAGTATGATGGAGTTGGGGTTCCTTGCCTTCTTAGTCCATGGTGCGCTACCATAATAGCCATCAGAGGTTCATCCTGAGTGAGAGACAGGCCGGCTCACAAGACAGACCACAAACGTCTAGTCTACCTCGAGACGCAGAAGGATCTATCTCGTCGCCAAATTCGGTGGGCAGAGTGGCGACAATGATTCAACATGACAATCACCTACGTGGAAGGTAAGAAGCAACTTGCAGATGCGTTCACCCACATGCCAATGGCCAACAACTTGGTGGTAGATGTTAAGATTAACCCTGAATTCTAGCAAGAGATTCTAGCTGCTACAAAAACTGACCCACAGATTGTAGAAGCGCAAGCGTCCAAAGGTGTCACCAGCACCCAAGGACTCACCTTTTGAGAGGGCCAATTGTGGATCCCAAATGTCCCGGAATTACGCACCACCATTCTAGCAGAATGTCATGATTCGGCCATTGCAGCTCATGTTGGAGTGGACAAGACCTTGGAGGCAGTCAAGCGCCATTACTATTGGCCCAAGATGAGCAACGACGTGATGGACTATGTGCGTAGCTGCCTACTTTGTCAACAGAACAAAGCTTCTAATCAAGCCCCTGCAGGGCTCCTTCAACCTCTTCCCACTCCTACCCAACATTGGGAACAAGTGAGTATGGATCTTGTCTGTGAATTACCCAAGACCACCTCAGGGTTTGACTCCATTGTGGTCTTTGTGGACCGGCTCAGCAAAATGATTCATGTACGCCCTACCACCAAGGAGGTGACCGCTCCACAACTAGCTCAACTATACTTAGATGCAGTCTTTGCTCACCATGGCTTGTCTAAAGTACTCATCACCGATAGAGGCACCCAATTCACCAGTTTGTTTTGGCAAACACTCTTTGGTTTCTTCAAAACCAAGTTGGCCATGTCTACAGCTTACCACCCACAAACAGATGGCCAAATAGAGTGGGCTAATCGCACGATTGAAGACATGTTACGCGGCTTCACCTTAGAAGAGCAAGAGAGGTGGGACACCCTACTACCGTTGGTGGAATTCGCTTACAACAATTTAGTGAATGCCTCCACCCAGGTCACTCCGTTCTTCCTCATGTATGGTGAGCATCCCTTCACACCTTCTAGCTTGATGAAGATCCGTCCAGTGACTACCAAGGTTGATGCAGTTAACACATTTGTTTCTAGAATCCAACAAGGTGTGGAGAGCGCCAAGCACAGGTTACAGATTGCACAAAATCGACAAAAGCAATATGCTGATGCACACCGTAGGCATATGGAGTTCAATGTTGTGGATCAAGTGTGGCTATCGACAACCAACTTCACATTAGTTGGATCTCGTAAGCTCAGACCTCGTTTATTGGGCCTTTCTCGATTCTTCGTCGCATCGGCGTTGTGGCCTATCACCTTGAGCTCCCACCACACATGAAGATCCATCCAGTGTTCCATGTCTCCCTATTACGTAGATATGCTCCCCGATCAGGCCAAGGTACTTCCACACAGGACATTCGACCTTGTCCGACAGTCATTGATGGCACAGAGGAATATGAAGTAGAGCGGATTCTCCAAAAGCGCATGCATGGTACTCGCCATCCGCGGGTGGAATATCTAGTACAATGGAAAGGTTACCCTCTCTATGAAGCAACCTGGGAACCCGCTGCCCATTTGGCACATGCACCGGTGTTGGTGCAAGCATTTGAGCAACAATTGCACAACGAGGACGTTGCGTCTTCAAAGGAGGGAGGTCTGTAATACCAAGGGTTAGCCATATGATCTAGATGTGAAATTTGGTTTGGTAACATCTAGAATGATGTTATACATGATGGTCAAAATAGATCAGATAGAAGTATCACCAAAAGAGTACTTCTACTAATAGGGCAGAAACCAAAATAGACTTGAGAACCTTAGAACCAATAGCTAGACATATGATTTAAAGGTGAGAATTGGTTTGGTAACATCTGGAAGGATGTTACACATGATGGACTAAACAGATCAGAAAGAGGTATCACCAAAAGGGGACTTCTACTAATAGAGTAGGAACCGAAATATGCCTGAAATCTTTGAAGGCAATTTCGGAGGCCTAAACGGATGAATTAGGCCTTGAAAATGTGCCGATCCCCCCCAGTGAAGGAAAGGTTGGCCTTCCCTCACCCCTGGTTTGTCTCGTCGAGAGCTTTCCAACGGTACCTTACTCATGGGATTCTGAGATTCCTATAGGAAGATTCCCTAAAAGATTCCCTCCGGTCAAAGCTCGTTTGACCAACCAGATAGGACCTAGACCAGACAGGTCACCCATCCAAGTCAGTAATCCAAGGGTGGAGCTTGCTGACATGTCACCTATCTATGTCCCTAATCCTATGGTGGAGCTTCATTGGAGGAGATCCTCTTTGTCTATATAATAAAGAGAAGGTGCTCCCTTGGGGCATCGAATGTTTGAGTGTGCAATCTGTGTTTTCTCTCTTCTCTTGTCCTCGGAGTATTACAGTGAGCCCAAAACGTAGAACTCTCCATTCCAAATGCCCATACCTTGTGTGAAAGGCAATCTTGTGTGCATCTTCCCTATCAATGAGGATTTGCCGGTCATTGCTATGAAGATCCGACTTAGAGAAGTATCATGCTCCACTCAATTGATTAAGCAAGTCATCAATTTGAAGTAAGGAATATGCATTCTTCACTATATGTTTATTGAGCCCATGGTTATCAATACAAAAATAAAGTCCTCCATTCTTCTTTGGAACAAATAGTATTGGTGCTCCCCAAGGAAGTGTACTATATCATATGAAATCCTCCTCCAACAAATCTGCAAGTGTTTTACAACTCTTCTAACTCCTTTCGTGAAAGCTGATAGATTGGTGTACTCATTGGCATACTCCTTGGAAATAACTCAATCTTGAAGGGCATACCACAATTGAAGTGTAATCCCTTTGCCAGATCATCCGGAAACACGCTTGCAAACTCCTCAACTATTTGATCAACCATTGCTTGATGAGGCTCTTGAAACTCCTCAGATTCTCTTTGTGCAATTGGCTTGATTCACACCGCAAAAAAATTTTATCTTCTTCCAAAGCTTGATCTATAACCATTTCATTGACAAATTTCCCATCTAAGGACTTATCTTCCTTTAAAGCTTGCTCTATGGCTGTTTTCCTTACAAACTTCCCATCTTGGGACTTATCTTCTTTCAAAGCTCGCTCTATGGCTACTTCTTGACAAACTTCCTATCTTGGGATTTATCTTCCTTCAAAGCTTGCTCTATGGCTACTTTCCTAACAAACTTCTCATCTTGGGATTGACTATTCTTAGGTGTCTTACTAAAAGGTGCTAGACAACCTAATCAAAAATTTCTATCTTGGTGTTATACTTGAATTTGTAATTGGGTCCAATCAAATTGAACCTTGTGATGTTCAAGCCAAGGCAAACTCAAAATGACATCATAGTGTAGAGGTGCCACTTCAAACCTCATACACTCCAAATACTCCTTCCCAATCCTAAATGTAATAGGATATGAGGTATGGAATGTAGAACCCTTTCTACCATCCACCATCATCAATCTAATTCCAATTACTAGCTTGATAGGAATATCTAATTTTTTTGCACGAACATGCAATTCTTTGAACTTCTAGAAACTACCAAGGTCCCACAACCACAATCATATATCATACCTTGTAAGTGAAACAAACTTGCATAGGTCAACCATTTCAATCAATTAGAACTAATCAAGTTCTCTATAGGTGGCTTGAAATCTCCTATTAGGATTCTTCATTTCCTTGATCATTCTACTCCACAAACTCTATTTGGGTGACTTGTCAAGGTCACCTATTTTTGAGTGGACATTTAGCAATACGGGTGTCCAATTTGGTGACAATAGTACCAACCACCATTTTGACACAAATTTTCTCTATCTTTGGTGCCAAGTGGTCTTCATTGAATGACATCAATCCCCATTGGTGTTGGCTCTTCCATCCATGTGTAGTATATTGGTAGGTTTTATGGAGGTCAAGATAGAAACCATGTTGTTGCAACTAAGAAATCTAAGCATTTGGCCAACCGCATGGCTTCCTCTAAGTGATAAAGCTCTCATATAGTTACCTTTAATTTGGTTTGTCAAGCCCCTCACAAATTGATCTGGAGCTTCACCTTCTAGTATATATGGAATTTTCATGATGATGTTATGGAATTGCGTAATGTAACTTCTCACAAAAGCTAGTCTGCTTCAACTCTACCAATCTTGTGCAGCTTATGTGACATTTATAGCTTGGAATCAACCAATTATTGTACTCTTGAATTCTGCCCAAGTCAAGATTGGTGCAAAAAATTGCCGTTCAGCTTGCTCTACTCAAAATTGCCACCATAGTTTTGGTACTCCATCCAATTGGCTAGAAGCCAAGAGAATCTATTTTAGTTCATTTTGAAGATTGGTAGCTTCAAAATAACATATATAGTCAAACACAAAATTCTAGATTGCACCCAAAAGATTCTTGCCTTCAAATACCTTGGGTTTTGGAAATCAGATTTGGTCTTCTCCTTCTTGAACTAGGACTCTTTCTATGTGCTCTTGTTATTGATGGTCTTGTTTATCCAACAATTGAGTAAGGTGCTTGATGTTTTGCTGCATTGAAATGATAACCTCAAGCATTATCGCCATGGCTACTACTCTATCACACTATTCCCAATTTATCTAATTTATTAATACATATATGCAACACATCCACCATAAGTTACAATTGGAAGTACCAAGGGTTCCTCAGACAAGGTGATTGTATTCAAAAAATTCTGCCCAAAGTATGAGGTGATAATTGTGTGAAATGATGCTTGGGTAATATCTAGAAACAAAAATCCCAATGGTTTGACGGAAATGGATCTGGTGGTCCATAAATTCTATCCATTCCATTCTTGCTCTGATATCAATGTAAAAGATCAATATCAAGAGAAATAGGATAATAGAAGATCACATTGGTACACTTGAGCGTGGAAAACTCCAAATGCCTAACATGAGCTTCCACTTTTGTATTTATACGGATCATACAAGGCTCTTGACAAGCTCCTCAAGAAGCTTCCTTGAGTCACTTTCTTGGAGTGCAAGCTATGTGAACCGGTAAGCTTCTCAAGAATATTTTAGGCTAATTTGGCCTATTTGCTACTTTGTTAGCCTTGACTAACCTTCTCGCTAAACTCCATATTCTTACATTATCAAAGGTACAATTCAAGTATTATAATATCTATTTTATTGCATTCCAATGCTTTTTCATAGGTTTTTCATGAATCTACTTACTACTCCCATTGCATGAGCAATGTCTAGCCTAGTGCATACCATTGTATACATGAAATTGCCAACTATTGATGCATAAGGTACTTTGCTCATGTACTCTCTATCTTCACTATTTCTTGTTGATTGCTCCTTAGAGAGTTTGAAGTGACTTCCCAAGGGAATGGTTTCAATTATAGCATTCTATTGACCAAATTTGTTTATCAACTTCTTGATGTACTTCTCTTGAAAAACTTTAAAATACCTATAAATCCTTGTTCCAAGTATGTATTATGAAGTACTTAGATCTTTCATTTCAAATACATAAGACAATTAATGCTTTAGCTTGTTGAATTCTCTCATATTGGATCCAAAAATCAACATATCATCAACATAGTGATGATTTATGAATCAAAAAATGACTTAATATAGTAAAAATTTAATCTATTTTACATCTTGTGTAACCATTGTTGGTTATATAGCCATCAAATTTTGAGTACCACTATCAAGGAGCTTGTTTCAAACCATAGAGACTTGTCTTCAACTTGTAAACCATGCTCTCATTGTTAGTGATTTGACTCCTCAAGTTGTGCCATATTGACATCCTTAATCTTTCCATGTAGAAACACTATTTTTACATTAGTTGCTCTAGATGCTAATCCTCTGTAGTCACAAGACCCAAGACTAATTTGATGGTAGTCATCTTAACTACAGGAGAGAAAATCTCATTGTTGTCTATACCTTTGGTCTGTTGAAAACCTTTTGCCTCAAATTTGGACTTGCATCACTTGCTTCTATCATGTTCTTCTTTGACACTATACACCAATTTTTTCTTCAATGCCTTCTTTCCCTCTACTAGCTTGGTCAATGACCAAGTCTCTTTTTTGAGGATGACATCTCTTCCTTCATTGCAATAACTCACTACAATGAGTCTTCCTTTTGCATTTCCTTTGAGTAGCACTCAAGTTCACCATTTTTTGTCAAGGTAAGTAATACATGGATGGAAAATATCTCTCTATTGGTTCCCATAATCAAATTGATCTCCTCAAATCAATTGTAGGTATGGTTGGATTTGGTGTGATCTCTCTTGTTTCTACTAAACTCCTATTTCCAACAACATCATTCTCTAAACTGTCTTCCAATACTTTTTCTCTTGATGTTCTGCATGTTCTTTTGTAACCTCAAAACCTAATCAAAGCTTATCTTTGAACATAACATCTCTACTTTTGAGTACTTTTCAATCATCTTTATTCCAAAGACAATAACCCATATTATCTGATCCATATCCAATGAAGAAATACTTATTTGATTTGAATCAAGCTTGTCTCTATTACCCCTTTTGGATCCTTGCATATGAGACACAACCAAAGGTTCTCAAGTGCAAAAGATTCACCTTCTTTCTTGACAATTCTTCCTTAGGGATCTTAAATCCCAAAGGAGACTAAGGGTCCTTGATTTATAGGTATAATTTTGTGCTAATCTCATATGCCCAAAATGTTTGGCAACCTTACTTGTAGTCTCATGTATCTAGCTCTCCCATTGGGAATTCTATTCAAGCATTCACTAACATAATTTTGTTGTGATATCTCAAGGACAATTTTTTTGATTCTGATCCCATTCTATACACAATACTCTTTGAACTCATTGCTATTATACTCTCCACCATATCAATTTCAAGCACTTGATTTTCAAACTTGACTCATTTTTAACCTTAGATTTCCATTGCTTGAAAACACTAAACACATCTGATATATTTTTCAGAAAATAAAACCCATACCTTTAGGGTAGCATCATTTGTAAAGGTGTTGTTGTAGCAAGATCTTCCAAATGACAATTAAAGTTGGAACATACACATTTGTATATATGAACTCAAGCTTTCTTGCTTTTGGTGCTCTTGTAAGTTTTGTAAAAGTAACTCACTTTTGCTTTCTCAAAATACTTGGTTCACAAAAGCCAAGTTGAATAGTCTTCAACTCTGGGTTCCTACCATTGGCAACTAATTGCTTTCATACCATTCTCACTCATGTGACCAAGTCTTTGGTGCCATAGGATTGAAGGATAAATTGCATTAGCAACTATCATCAGATGGTCTGATTTTCTCATAACATACAAAGTTCCAACCTTCTATCCTCATGCAAAGATCATATTTCCTTGAGTAGCCTTCTCATACACACTTCAAAGGATGTTCAATATCCTTCTTAATCTAGTTGACTTATGGAAGTCAAGTTCCTCTTTAGTCCAAGGACATATCTAAATCTATCAAAGTCCATATTGAGCCTTGAGAGGTCTTTAAATTCACATTGCTTTTTCCTTTAATAAACAAGAATTTATCATCAACAAGATGAACCTTTCTAAGGTTTCTTGCAACAAAATTATGCATCAATTCTTTACATGGAATAGAGTGAAATTATGCACCAAAATCTATAACATTAGATTCTACAAGATACATTACATATAAGTCAATCCTCTTGTTTAATTACTATATTCATTGAGTTCTCCTCCTTCTTTGGACTTTTATATTGATTCTTGAAGTGAGAAGGCTTATTGTAACTTTAGCACACAATTTCTTTGTGTGCTTCCTATGAATTATTGAACCACTTCTCTTCCTAGACTTTGATCTACCATTTCTCCAACTTTGACCTTATTGAGCCCTTTTGCCTCTACTCTCAAAAAATAGCACCACACTTGATGATGTTGAAGAATTATGTCTATAAGAATCAAGTCTTGTATAATCTCAAACTTGAGACCACTTGATCTTGATGAACTACTCACTACTATGACTATTGCTCCTCAATTATCAAGAAATGAGATAATAGCAACAATGCTTGAACTTATCATCAAAATTGTTCTTCATAGATTCCAATCTTGACATGATTGAATTGAAATCATTCATTTTGTCTTGAATTGATACCTCTTCTTTCATCCTTGTGTTGACTAATTGGAAAATCAAGTATACCTTGTTCAAGGCTGAAGGTTTTTCATACATATTTGATAATTTCTTAATCAATGTGTGAGTGGTCTTCTTGTGGACAATGTTATATGCAACATTTTTTGCCAATGTCAATCAGACCACACCTAAGCTTTGTCAATCTAGAAGCTCCCACTCAACTTATTCTATCTTTTCTATATTTTTCCCCTCAAGAGGTAGATGCAACTTCTTTTGATACAAATAGTTCCCAATCTGCATCTTCTAAAATCCTTATCATTGAACTTATTGATTTTGACTTTCCTTTCTTTTGCAATCATTCCACTCTCTCCACAACCAATGCTTTTATACCACTTGTTGGAAGAAATTGAATTGATTTGAGAGAAAAATGGGAATACAAATTTGGCTATTCTATGGAGCAGAATTCATTTATTAATCTTGTAAAGAAAATCATGCATAGAAATTACACAAATTTTATGTGGTCATTATTATGTTTAGCCAATAGTTGCATACGTCCACAATTGCACAAGATTTCATTCACTCAAGAAGTGTCAAAGTCAGAATTGACTCCCAACACTACAATATATATATATATATATATACACTTGTCATCCCTTATCTAGTTTTGAAATGTGTGGTGCTAATTGATCCCTTATCTAACCCTAGACTATCAAGTATCAATTGATACATGTCAACTCATAAGTTCTGCAAGTGAAATCTATTCCTGCAACTTCATAGGGTATATTCTTGTAGGAGTCATACATGTAGTAGAATCTCAAAATCTCACAAGGGAATCCAATAGTCATTCTTGCAAGTCACATTGTAGAATCCTTCAACCATTCTTGAAGGATGGTTGCCAACCCAATTCTCACCTTCAGATCATATGTCTAGCTATTGGTTCTAAGGTTTTCAAATCTATTTTGGTTTTCTGCCCTATTAGTAGAAGTACCCTTTTGGTGATATTTCTATCTGATCTATTTTGACCATCATGTATAACTTCATTCCAGATGTTACCAAACCAAATTTCACATCTAGATCATATGGCTAGCTCTTGGTATTACAAACCTCCCTCCTTTTAAGACACAACGTCCTCGTTATGCAATTGTTGCTCAAATGCTTGCACCAACACCGGTGCATGTGTCAAATTGGCACCGGGCTCCCAGGTTGCTTCATAGAGGGAGTAACCTTTCCACTGGACAAGATAATCCACCCGTGGATGACGAGTACCATGCATGCATTTTTGGAGAATACGCTCCACTTCATATTCCTCGTTGCCATCAATGAGTGTTGGACAAGGTCAAATGTCTTGTGTGGAATGACCCAAGCTTGATTGAAGAGCATATCTGCATAGTAGGGAAACATGGAACACTGGATAGATCTTCATGTGTGGTGGTAGCTCAAGGTGATAGGCCACAACGCCAACTCAACGGAGAATTGAGAAAGGCCTAATAAAATGAGGTCTGAGCTTACGAGGTCCCACTAATGTGAGGTTGGTTGTCAATAGCCACATCTGATCCCCAATATTGAACTCTATGTACCTACGGTGTGCATCAGTATACTGCTTCTGGCAATTTTGTGCAATCTGTAATTTGTGCTTAGCATTCTCCACCCCTTGTTGGATTATAGAAACAAATGTGTTGACTGCATTGACCTTGGTAGCCACCGGACTGATCTTCATCAAACCGGAAGGTGTGAAGGGATGCTCACCATACATGAGGAAGAATGGAGTGACTTGGGTGGATGCATTCATTGAATTGTTGTATGTGAATTCCACCAACGGGAGTAGGGTGTCCCACCTCTCTTGCTCTTCTAAGGTGAAGCCGCGTAACATGTCTTCAATAGTGCAATTAGCCCGCTCGGTTTGTCCATCTATTTGTGGGTGGTAAGTTGTTGACATAGCCAACTTGGTGTTGAAGGAACCAAAGAGAGTGCGCCAAAATAAATTGATGAATTGAGTACCCCTATCGGTGATGAGTACTCGAGACAAGCCATGGTGAGAGAAGACTGCATCTAAGTATAATTAAGCAAGTTGTGGAGTGGTCACCTCCTTGGTGGTAGGGCGTACATGAATCATTTTGCTGAGCCAGTCCACAAAGACCACGATGGAGTCAAATCCTGATGTGGTCTTGGGTAATTCACAGACAAGATCCATACACACATGTTCCCAATGTTGTGTAAGAGTAGGGAGAGGTTGCAGGAGCCCTGCAGGAGCTTGATTAGAAGCTTTGTTCTGTTGACAAAGTAAGCAATTGCGCACGTAGTCCATCACATTGTTGCTCATCTTGGGCCAACAATAATGGCACTGGATTGTATCCAAGGTCTTGTCCACTCCAACATGACCTGCAATGGCCAAATCATGACATTCTGCTAGAATGGTGGTGCACAATTTTGGGACATTTGGAATCCATAATCTGCCATCACAAAAGGTGAGTCCTTGGGTGCTGGTGTTTGCCTTTGGATGATTGCCCTTCTACAATCTGTAGATCAGTTTTTGTACCCGCCAGAATCTCTAGCCAGAATTTAGGGTTAATCTGAACCTCTGCCACCAAATTGTTTGCCATTGGCATGCGAGTGAATGCATCTGCAAGTTGCTTCTTACCTTCAACATAGGTGATTGTCATGTTGAAGCATTGTTGCCACTCTACCTATTGAATCTGGCAACAAGATAGATCCTTCTGTGTCTTGAGGTAGACTAGAGGTTTGTGGTCTGTCTCTACCACAAATGCCTTCTCGCCCAAATAGTGCTTCCAATGCTTGGTTGCTAGGACGATGGCCAACTCTTCTCGTTCTGTGGTGTGGTAGTTGCGCTCTACCGGTAACAACTTTTGAGAGAAATATGCAATGAGATACCATCCATCATGCCACTCTTGTTGTAGGACTGCTCCGATTGATACGCCTAATGCATCTGTAGCCAACTTGATTGGACGTTTTGGGTCATACCACGTCAAGATTAGTGCATGTAGCAAGGCGGCTTTCAATTCTTGAAAGGCCAAATCTTGTGCAGTTCCCCATGTCCATTTCTTCCCTTTGCCAAGTAGTGTTGTTAAAGGCTGTGCAACCTTGGAGAAGTCCTTGACAAATTGATGATAGAATCCCGTCAAACCCAAGAAGCTCTTGAGTTGAGTCTGATCTTCTGGGGCACTCCACTTTTGAATGATCTCTATTTTATCTGTCAATACTTGAGAATACCCTCTGCACTTACTCTATGCCCCAAGTAATCTACTTCAGACTTGCCAAACTCACACTTTGAGATTTTGGCATACAATTGATTCTGTCTTAGAATTTGGAGGACTTCTCGTAGATGTTGTTTGTGTTCCGTCATTGTGTTACTGTATACTAAGATGTCATCCAGGAAGACGATGACAGACTTATCCAAATATGGATGAAATATGTCATTCATTAGACTCATGAAAGTGACAGGTGTGTTGGTGAGACCAAAAGGCATCACGAGATACTCAAAGTGGCCATACCTGGTTTGAAAGGCAATCTTGTACACATCCTCCTCTGCAATTCGGATTTGATTGTAACCGCTCCGCAAATCTAGTTTGGTGAAGTGTCTTGCTCCATTGAGTTGATCAAATAGATCATCCATGCGAGGTAAGGGGTATTTTTTTCACTGTTTGCTGATTGAGACCTTGATAGTCAATGCACATGTGCATTGTACCGTCTTTCTTCTTCACAAACAAGACCGGAGCCCCATATGGGGATACGCTGGGTTGGATGAACCCTTTATGCAGTATATCCTCAATTTGATTCTTGCACTCTTCCAACTCATGAGGTGATAGGTGATATGGGGCCTTACAGGGCGGTGTCTTCCCCAAGAGTGTCTCAATTTTATGATCTACTCTCCTTTTTGGTGGTAATCCTGAGGGTAGATCATCAGGAAAGACATCTTGAAACTCATTTACGATATCCTTCAATTTCTCAAGAATTTGTCCCTCAAGTTGTGCACTCTGGACTTCTCTTATTAGACTCATGAAACACCTATCTGTCTTATAAATAGCTGTTGTCCCTATGACATAGAGAGGCAACTCTTGCCTATGTGATTTTTCTTTAACCCCAATGATCGACCATTGGTGGGTTCTCACTACTTTCTTCCTCCAATCTACCATAGGGTTGTAATGCTCCATCCATGGCATACCTAAGATTGCATCATAACGAGCTAATTGTATCACTTGCCACTCAATTGCTTCTTGATATTTTCCTATAGAGAGTGTCACCCGCCTGGGTAATGATTTAATCCTCTCTATTTGTCCATTAGGTAACTCTACTTCTTCACTCTCATCTCTCTCTAGATCCATTCCCTATCTTATTGCAATAGAGCAAGGCAGGAAATTCTCTATGGCTCTTGGATCTATTAACACTCTCACTGGATTGCCTTCTAGGACCCCATTTACTACAATCAATTGTGAGGTTGCCTTTTGGTACCTTTGTGCACTTTTCTTCTTCATTCCCTCGCTTTTTTGCTTCCTTATTGAGCCAGTAAGGCCGCGAGGTGCATTTACTAGCGATCTTTGTTTTTTGAAGTGATTTCCACCTCCTCCTCTTCAATGTGTCTCTCCATGTTGTTCAAAGATTGCCTGTATGAAGGTCAAGGGCCTCTAGGAAGTCAAGCATGACAGTTGGTAGATATATACCCAATACAACCACAATTGTAACAATGGCGTTGTTCTCCTTGAGGTCCTTCTCCTTGTGGGACTCCATCTCTTTGTTCTTCTAACCCATTCTCCTTGAAACGGTCGTGCTCCTTGGTCTTGAAACCAAAGGTTGCCCAGTTCCATCGGTACTAGTCCACCCATGGGTGACATTTCTGCCCAATAATGTTGAGGTGGAACTACTTCTTCACCTCCACCTAATGCTCCTGCTATTCTTTGAGCACAAGCAATGGCTTCAAATACCATGCAAGGATTTTGTACCATGACTTCTTTGCAAATCCGCTCCTTCAACCCTTGTTTGAAATTGTCGAGAGCCTCTGCTAGACTCATGTCGGTTATTGTGACTTGTAGATCCTAAAATGCCTCCACATACTCTTGTATGCTGTTCTTCTATTTCAATCCCCATAGTCGGATTTGGGCCATCTACATAGAATCCACCGATTAGAAATTCTTCAGCAATCCTTCTTGCATTGCTGTCCATGTGACCTCCCTTCTCTCGGCCAACATGGATCATTCCCAAGCATCGTACCATGTGAGGGCTTTATCAATCAAGTACCCACATGCAAACACGCATGCAGCATGCTTGGTTATCTATGTTGAGAACAACCAAAAATATAGATTCATTCTCGAGATCCAGTTCTCCACTACTCCTATCGTACGCTGCCCCTTGTAAGGCTTGATGTTGCAGGTCTTCTTCATCCGGAGTAGTAATGTGGCTTCATCATTGATAGGGTTTGTAGGCACGGGTGCCTCTCCAAGTACTTTAGTTGCAAGTATTGGATTTTGAGACGGCTCTTCTTCTTGCATTGCTTGATCATTCCTGAGGGTCTGCACTTGACTTTGTAACACCTCCATGATCATCTTAATCTCTCGAAATTTGTTCAACATCCCCTGCATTCCTTGCACCAACTCCTGCAACTATGGATCCATGGTTCATGTAACACTCAATTGCTATACCCTAAACTTCAATAGAGAGTTAATATGATCACTCTGGAGGGCGCACAAACTCTTGGAACTACCATTGGGACCTCAGAAGCTACCACTCATTGGTAATATTCCTCACCAAAATTCCTGACCACAAAATTCCTAAACATCACTTTCGGTCTCACTACATAATGAATTCTACTTGAGTGTTAAAAGGGAAAGGATTTGGGACATTCAAATCCATCACAACAAAATGTAAACTATCAAATCACACTCTTTATTGTAAATCACTATAGGCAAAATCACTGGGTTTGGCGAATTCATTACTGTATCCATGAACTTTGCTCCAAAGTGAAAAACCAAATACACTCTCACTTGCTCGCACTGAATGTACATAATTTTGATGTTGAATGGATTCAAGAATGGAAAGTGAGGCACTGGATATTGTCCTCCCGGAGCATCCATTCTATCCTCTTAATCTACCAATTACACCAGAATGTCTCTCCTCAAAATTACTCAATCTCAGTAGCCCATGTTCTTCCAAGAGGGGTGATCCGCTCTCTTGGACAACACCTGCTCTGATACGATTGTAATACTCCGAGGATAGGAGACCTAAAAAGAAACACACCCTGAGAACACACCTTTCACACTCAAACTTTGATGCCCCAAAGGAGCACCTTCTCTTTATTATATAGGCAAAACGGATCTCCTCCAATGAAGCTTCACCATAGGATTAGGTACATAGATAGGTGACATGTCAGCAAGCTCCACCTTTGGATTACTTACTTGGATGGGTGACATTTTGGTCCTGGTCCTATCTGGTTGGTCAAACAAGCTTTGACCAAAGGGAATCTTTTAGGGAATCTTCCTATAGGAATATCAGAATCATGTGGGTGAGGTACCTTTGGAAAGCTCTCGATGAGACAAAGCAGGGGGGAGGGTAGGCCAGCCTTTCCCCTATTTGGGGGGGGGGGTTTGCACATATTTGAGACCTAATTCATCCGTTTAGGCCTCCGAAATTGCCTTCAAAGATTTCAGGCATATTTTGGTTCCAGCTCTATTAGTAGAAGTCCCCTTTTGATGATACCTCTTTCTGATCTATTCAGTCCACCTTGTGTAACATCCTTCCAAATGTTACCAACCCAATTCTCACCTTCAGATCATATGTCTAGCTATTGGTTCTAAGGTTTTCAAATCTATTTTGGTTTTCTGCCCTATTAGTAGAAGTACCCTTTTGGTGATACTTCTATCTGATCTATTTTGACCATCATGTATAACATCATTCTAGATGCTACCAAACCAAACCAAATTTCACATCTAGATCATATGGCTAGCTCTTGGTATTACAAATGGCAATCCAAGTGTTTGAAGCTTCTATGATGACAAGGATGGCACCAACTAGCAATGGGGAATATGTAACAATATGGGGTTTACAAACAGGTTAGTTGAGACTAAAAAAGTAGCAAATAGGCCAAATTTACCAAGAATTATTAGAATATTCTAGAAGTATTTAGGAAGCTACTTGGTACCTTCTAAGTATTAGGTAATGTACATGCCAAGTGGTGAATTTTAGGAGGAATCTTCTTGGTTTGCTTAGTTTACATGCCAAGTAGGCAGATTTTAGAATGAAGCTTCTTGGAGAGCTTCATGACTAGCTTAGCTTCCATGCCAAATAAATGGCTTCTAGAAAGAAGTTTCTCAAGAAGCGTCTTGGTTAGCTTGGCTTGCATTCTAAGAAAATGGCTTTTAGGAAGCTCGCTAAGAAGCTTCTCAAGAGCCTTGTATGTTCCTTATAAATACCAAAGCCCAAGCTCATGCTATGCATTTGGATTTTCCCTCATTCAAGAGTCCCAATATGATCTTTCACTCTGATCTTCCATTCTAATATTTCTCTCCTTGGTCTTTTACATCAAGATATCTCTAGGAGGTGGTTCTACATAAATACATTACATATGGGAAGCTCATTGTTCAAATTCAGCCTAGTCATCCAATTGATAGCTCTATGGTGAGAGCTCAAGCCATTGCAATAATAGTAGAGTCATTTTATATGCTAGTTGGTAGAGCAAAAGTATACCCCATGGGTTTCAACATTTACTATTAGGAGGAGATAACTTTCTATAGGCCAAGTTGACAATCAAGTGAGAAAATAGGTATGTTGTCTATTGGTGTGCTTTAGTAGTATCAATCTTGGCTCACTATAGTCAAGGACCATGATATCAATTTTAACTTTCAGTGGTTCTATTACTTGGCTTGGTGACTTATTGGAGGGAACGCCCATATAGAGTATACTCCAATACTAGAGGAAATCACTTAGATTTGGAGTACAAGTAGGGTTGTTCTATCCACCTTGGATGTTCCATTGTGGAGTTCTAAGGAGGCATTGCAACAACAAGGAAATGTCTACTAGTAGACATTTCCTTGTTGTAGGTGCAAGATCTAGAGAAATATGGTCTCATTCATTTGGTTATTTTTGGATGGCCATGTTAGGGACATACCCGTGTTTTCTAAGGTCAAGGTCTATAAGATCCTTATTTTAGTGTGTTTTGGGAGATATTATGTATACTATAACATCTCCAAGTTCATCATGTTGTCTCTTCAACCTACATTTTGGGGAATGGCCTTTTGATGGATGATTTGCACATATAGGAGGTGGCAAGTACACATCAAGTCCATTCTTTTATAGGACCTATTGTGTTGTGGGATGAAGCCAAAGTTGGATCATGGGCTCATTGTCTTCATCTTTGGTGGACAAACCTCTTACATAGAGAGGTTTTTAAATGTACCTATGATGGGATTCAATGGCTAGCCCACCTTATTGTTGATGATATTTTGGATGTTGGGAATAACTCTTAAATAATGGTAGTGGCTGAGAGGCCACCTATGGTAGTGGTGAACCTTGTTGGGTAGCCTAGAGCTACTTTACCCACATCCATGAGTTATCCAAACTCACATGCTTTGGGACTCACATTTAGAGTAGTTGGTGAAGCACAATGTCTATGAGAGAGAGCAAGTGATGGATTTTTGTATCTATATTACCAAAATTTTATCAATATCAAAGCATCCAAGTGACAAGTATTAGGTCAAGCTATGGATCAAGCCTTGGTGGATTGGCAGAGTAATGTAGGATGTGCTTGATAGGCATCACTAAACAGACACTTGTGAGCTCTATGCCTATCAAGACAATTCAAACATATGTTGGTGATGTCTACTTGGGGTTCATCTAAGTAGCATGATTTACTTGGGATGCAAATAGAGGATGTGTGGAACTTGTAGCTAGAGATGTAACAACCATTGGTGCATGTATATTATACATGCTATAGGGATATTAAGTTTGGTATTCAAGTAGTGGATAAATATTATCTATATGGAATTTAGCTAAGGTTCTACATTATTCATGATTAGCTAGATTTATTCCTAGCTAAGAGAAAGATGACCCAATTTTATAGGAAGAAAAAGACTAAGCACCACTATTTTGTCTTCTAGTGTATTGACTTGGTATTATTCCTGATTATTTGACTTTGAGAAAAAAATTTAAAGCTCTTGGGCCCACAAACCTTTTTGGTGTGGAATTTTCTATAGTCCAAGGATAGCCTATGTGAAAGAATCCTTGACTTAGTTGGTGGGTGAAGAAAAGATCACCTACTCATGGGATTATTTCAATGTGCTTAGATGTTCCTTTAGACTTTTAGATTTATTTGACTTTTAGCCTTGTAACTTGAGTTACTTTGGTAATTAATAATTTGGTGTGTAAATTTTTCATGAGTATATAAACTAGAGGTGATGAGGTACTCATCATCCTTTCACTTGCAACTATCTCTTTCTCATTGAGTTCTCTAGTGAGCAATGCTTGAGTCTTAGAGTTTTAGCCTTGGAAGAGTGTGATGAAGTTGGGGTTCCATTACTTCTTAGTCCATGGTGCATTACTTTAATAGCCATCAGAGATTCATCTTGAGTGATAAACAAGCTGGCTCACATTTTTGGTTCTATTGTTAGGACATCTCTAGGAGGCAAGATAATGTTTCGCATTCAATTGTATATTAGATAGAAGGAGGCTATGACAGCCCACTTGGAGAGAATATTAGAAGGAGGAGAGAGCTAAAATTATGTAAGAGAACTTGGACCAATTTTTATACCATGTAATTCATTATGATGTTTTTGAGGTGATATTATGCATCCTATACACATGAGACTATCTGGAGAGTTTATGTGAGGTGGATTGTAAATTTTGGAGATGATGGTGATTTTAGGCAAAATCCCAAGTTTGAGATCAAGATTTGAAATTTTAAAAAGGATAGCTTGAAAAGAAAAATAACCTCAATTTTTCAATGGGACACTCAAAATTATTGCAAGGGCTGCTACACATACTGAGCTAGAATTTTTAGAAGGTGGTAGGGTACATTTTTTGGTAAACTACATGCTCTTTGGGATTTTGTACAGAGTTTACCATTTTTTCATTTTGCATTGGATTGTTATGAAACTAAACTAACCTTCTAGATTCAGAATTGGGGAGAGATCTGTGAGCCGGCATGTCTCTCACTCAAGATGAACCTCTAATGGCTATTATGGTAGCGCACTATGGACTAAGAAGGCAAGGAACACCAACTCCATCATACTCCTCCAAGGCTAACACTCCAAGACTCAAGACATTGCTCACTAGAGAACTCAATGAGAGAGAGATAGTTGCAAATGAAAGGATGATGAGTACCTCCTCACCCCTAGTTTATATACTTGTGAAATATTTACGCACCAAAGTTACTAATTACTGGAGTAACTTAAGTTACTAAGCTAAAAGTCAAGTAAAGTCAAAAAGTATAAAAGAATATACATCCATATGGGCATATCCAACTAAGCATGTGATCTTATCTTGACCCAACCACTAAGTCAAGGATTCCTTCACGTGGGCTATCCTTGGACTATAGAAGAATCCAAAACTAAAAGGCTTGTGTGCCCAAAAGTTCTCAACTCTTTCCCCAAAGACAAACACCTAGGAATAATATCAAGTCAACACACTAGAATCCAAAATAGTGGTGCTCATCTTTCCACTTCCTCTAAAGTAAGGTCCCCTCTATCTTAGCTATGACCAACTTTAGCTAATCATGATTAATGTAAAAATTTCCTTTATCTTTATATAAATGATATCTCTCAAGTACTAGTAAAAACAAACTAAATATCACAATACTACATAAATGCACAAATGGGTGTTACAGATCATTGTTGCACAAAAAGCTCTGAATTTTTTGAAGTAAAGGGGGTGGTTTTAGACCAAAATGGGATATGTGTGATAAATAAAAAGGTTTTTGGCCAAATGGCTCAATGGAAAGGGCTAAAATTTTGCAAGGAAGAACTCTGTAAAGAGGAGCTTATGTGTGTAAATGTTCTAAGGATTTAGATTTACAAGCTGGGAGGATTTACTAACATTGTAAAGAAGGGTCATTCCAAGGGAGTTGAGTTCTCATGCATGAGGAATGTGATAACAATCAAAAAGCATATTTGAATGTTTAGACTCATCTTGGGAGCATGGAGGCCATCAAGAGTGGAAGTTGAGGTTATTAAAGTTTCCTTAAGGGTTTGAGGTGAGTGTAGGGGTTGATTTGAAAAAAAGAGAATTTAGAATAGAATTTGAAGAGAGTGTTGAGAGGATCCAAAAACCTAAACCATTGGGAGAAAAGAGTTATTTTAGGTGCTTTCTATGTGAAGAGAAGAGATATAAGGCAAGTTCATGTCCATTGATCTTTGAGATCAAGAGATTGAGGAAAAGGAGAGGCGTACTTGACTTGGGATTACATGTTGGACTTTCTTCACCAAGATTGGGAGGGAGGAGATCTAAAACCAAGGAGTTGTGAGGTTTGTGGAATAGAAGGACTTCCAGAAGAGCATGAGTATAGCAGAGTAATAGCACTTTTGGAGACTTTGGCAAAATATCTTGGGGAGAGTCTTAGCACCACTATAGAAAGTTCTCAAGATTAGTGATGCAGATAACTTTTTAATTGATGATAAACTATCCATAAGAGTTCAACTAATATGAACCTTGGGATTTGATTGTGCAGTGGAAATCCTAGAGTAACCTGCAATTTTTGTGTTGCCTATGATTGACTACTCTAAAATGGTGTTAGCATGTTTGTATTCTACTAGGTATAAGGTAAGGGAGAAAATAGAAAAATAACATAAAGAGAGGAGAAAGGTAGTGAGAGGCTAAGATAGAGAAATTTCCAATTTTCTTTGGCAAGAATGGAGAGGATGTGGAGGCTTTTGTGAGAGACTTCAAGTGGGCTTTCATAGGAAATAATGAGAGGAGAAAGAATAGGTGGATCTCACTATAACCAAATTTCTTTGAGGATGCAACTCTTACATGATATGAGTTAGAATACCAAAAGAGAGAGAAGAAAGATGAGCAAGAAGAATCTTGGAAGAGTTTTACAATAACAGCCATTAAGAACTTCTTCTAGATGAGAATTATGAGAGATTGATGAGTGAGGTTACCTTCTTCAAGCAAGGAGATGGAAAGAAAGTGAAATTTTATGTAGAAAAAGTGGAGAAGTTAGAGTTTAGGTTTTGTATAGTGTTGAGAAAGTAGAGATTACCATGATTGGGCATGAGCCATGCTCACCAAAAACTTTGTGGAAGAGTTAAACCCACAAATTACAAGCAAGGTAAGATATGAGAAACCTTCTTCCAAGATAGAAGTTATCAAGATTACAATTTGTATGAGATAGAGTTTGGAAGGGGATGAGAGTGATTTGGTAGTGAAGGAAGTTTGTATCCTCCACAATTCTACAAGAATAGTGGAACTTATGATCTTTTGGTGGCAAGGGTGGCACTACAAGTAGTAGTTGCTCCTATTCTTGCACCTCCACCAAAAGATCTCCTTCTAACTATTGTGGAGCAACCTGCAGATCTCAAGATCAATGTAGTGCAACTATGGAAGAATAAAGACGTAGACCAGAATTTTAGGAGAGGATCTAGGGATTATGGAAACCATCTATATAGAGGAGGCCAGTCAACTAGAAATTTCAATGATAAAAATTGTTTTGGTGGTGCAGGTAGAGGTTACATCCATGAATTGCACAAATTCTACATACCATGGATAAGGGGTTATGAGGGAGAAAATAGAGAGAAGAAGGAAGGTAGTGAAGCTCAAGTACCTCCTATGCAAATAGAGGTAAGAAGATAGCATCCATAGATGTGGTGGAAAGCAAGGATGAGAAGAAAGAATGCTCAACTCCAAAGGTCTTAACTTGGAGCTTTTGGCATAAGAGAAGAAAAGAGCCTATTTTGCAAACGATATACTTTCTTCTCAAGAATTCACTCCTAGCAAGGATAGTCCTATGCCTACAAGGAGTACTCACACAACTAGTTCAACACTATCAGCAAAGACTCCAAGGAAGAAGTTGGGGTTGGATGATTTCTTGATCTCAAAGCAACAATGGGGCTACAGTATATTGGAGGATATTGGTAGTCACAACGCCAACATCATGGTGGGTCAACTTCAAATCTTACCTTGATGAAGGAACTTAAAGGTGGTTTAAGGTCTACAAGGAGCAAGAGAAAGAAGAAAGAAAAGGCTCTCATATCAATGGGGGTGATGATGCAAAACCAACACCATAGGAGGCTTGTGAATATGCATCTAAGATTGATATGAGGGTGAATGGTCACAATATCAAGGAAGCATTTCTTGATAGAGGATCTGTAGCAAATGTCATATCAAAGAACTTCATGAAGAAGTTGGGTTTGCTATCCTCTAAACCTTCAACTTTTGTGGTGAGCATGGTAAACAAGCAACAAGTTTGACCAATGGGTGTGATGGAAAAGGTGGTTGTCTCACTCATGGAATTTCAAAATCTCAAAACTTTCCAAGTTTTGAAGGTTGCAAGTTAAGATTTGCTATAGGGGAGGCCATGGTTGAGAGTAGCACAAAAAATTGATCAATGGCATAAAAGGTACTTGAGAATTAGGCCATAAAACCATTGGGTTATAGTTCCAATAGCCAACACCAACCATATATGACATTTAGATACACCATCTTTTGATTATTGGGAATCATATTCAAAAGAAGGAGTTGTAGGTATGGACACTGGCATGGAGGATGAGACCTCTTGAGATGAGGATGAAATAGAATCTGATTTAGATGTACATCTCTTGTATGTTATGGACTTTGTGCCTAAGCCAAAGGTTTGACCTCTAGCTTAAGCACATGCAAGACTAGTCCACTAAGCATTGCATGATCTAGATAAATGAACATTGACTCTAGAAGAGAAAGAGAGGAAAGTATCTACCTTGAAGTATGGTCCTAATGTTACCAAGGAGGAGAAGGTAAGATTTGAAAAGATTTTTTTGCAAGTACATCCATGTGTTTACTTTTAATTACAAGGATCTATGAAGAATTGTAGTGTTGGTAGTATTCTGCAATTTTGAGTGCAACATGGGCTTAATGTGAAGCATTTTGATTGAGGAAGTTGTGCCTTTAGTGGAGGGTTGGAACTCAATTTTGAGATGAAGTAGTTTCATAGTGAAGTAGCCTTCTTTGAGAAAATTTGAATCATCACAATCAAGGTTGTTTGGAAAGATTTGATAATATTGTGATTATGGAGTGTTAATTTGTGATGAGACTGCAAATTAGTGCTTGTTATTCTCTTCTAGGTGTGGTTTCTACCTGAGAGACTAAAGAAGAATTTAAGAAGAACTAAAGTGTTACTATTTACTTGGTATTTGACCATTTCTGACTTGTATCTCTGTGGGAACAAACTTTATTTACCTAATTACCACAAAAGATATACTTGTTGGGTTGTCACATTATTTTTGGCACTACTGCCAACAATACAAATCTTGGGAGTGGGAGAATACAAAGCCAAATCTGAAATTGAGTGTCTAACAAATATGAATGTGTGCATCAAGAGAACAACGGGAAGAGAGAGTTTGTAGGTCACTTTAAAAGAGCACTAGATAGAGGTGGAGTCACATGCAAGAATATTCTACCAAAAGCAACATTGAATTAGCCCACCAATAGCTTTGGTTGTGAAGGAAGAGATTGATAAGCTCAAGGAGGCTGAGTTTATTTTTGAGGTGGAGAATTCATAATGGATGTCTCCAATTGTGATTGTGAAGAAGAAGAAGAATGATAAGCTTTTGAGTATGTGTTGATTAAAAGAAGCTCAATTTTGTTATCAAGAAATACTACTACCTCTTGCCATTCATTGATGAGATCTTGGAGGAAATTGCAAGTTATGAGAGGTATAATTCTGGAGATGATTATAGTGGCTACAACCAAATCAAGATTGCATTCTAGTATCAACAACTCATCATATTCCCCACACCTTGGAAAACTTACACTATCAAGGTCTCAAGAAGTTTCAACATGCTTGATATGGAGGGAAGGCCACCATTTTCATGGATCACAAGGCTTTGAAGTATATCTTCAACAAGCCTAATGTGGAAGTAAGGCTTGCAATATGGATGATACTCTTGTTTGAGTATGATGACACCATTGAGGATAGGTTAGAGAAGAAACATACTAATGTTGATTTGTTATCTAGGACCTATGATCATGATGGAGTTGAGTCAATAAATGATTCTTTCTCAAATGAATAGCTCATGACAATCACTCAAGAGATTCCAATAAAGTACAAAGAGATTATGGACTTTTTTACAAGAGATAAGTACCCAATTAGGATGCATGCTAGGTAGGAGAAGGCCCTTGTAACAAGATCTAGACCTTACACAATGGTGGAGAATGTTCCTTTTCATCAAGGAGCAAATGGTCTACTTCAAAGAGCAATGAGTAAGATGGAGTTTATCCTACTCATGAAATAGTTGCATGATGGTTTTTTATGTGAAGATCACTTTGCAAGAAAGGTGATCACTTTTAAATTTCTAGATGGACATTACCTTTGGAAGGGTATTTTCAAGGATTGTCTTGATTATTGCAAAACGTGTAATTTTTATCAAGATTTTGCTAGGAAGTCTTCCTCTACTCCACCTCTTAGATCCACTCTATTGCTAGGACCTTTGGAGAAGTAGAGAATTGACTTTGTAGGTCTTCTCAATAGAACCCAAGGAACAATTGGTACTTTGTGGTAGTTATTGATTACCTTATCAAGTGGATTGAGGCTAGATCATTAAGAGACAAGAATGAAGATAAAGTTGGTATATTTCTTTATGAATGCATCATTATTAGGTTTGGGTGCCCTTTGGAGTTGATTTTTGATAGAGGGAGAGAGTTTACAAGAACTATCACTATATCCATGCTACAACATTTCTCTATCACACATAAAGTGATTATTTCCTATAGGACAAACTCCAATGGCTTGGTAGAGAGAAGCAATCAAACTTTGTGCATGATGTTGGCCAAAGATGTTAAAATGGAGGGAGAAAACATCATTAGGACAAGAGGATTCATGTGGTTTTGTGAGAGTATAGGACAACCATGAAGACATCTATTGGATATTCTCCATTTCATTTGGTATATGATATTGAGTCTCTTGTACCTATTCACTTTGATCTTCCTATTTTTCAAAGCATTCATAGGAAATTGAAAAAGGCACAAGGAGGTGATGTAGAGAAGTCAAGGAAGGAGCAACACATGAAATTGGAAGAAGCAAGAGCAACTGTTATGGTTCAAGTGGAGCAAGCCTAAAGGAAACAAAAGGAAAACTATGATAAGAGGCAAGTCAAGACAAAGGTTGTGCTCTTCAAGGAAGGTGATCGGGTAATGTTGTTTGATTCTATTTGATTCAAGAGGGTGAAAAAGAAGTTCTTGTCTCAATACTTTGGACCTTTCATAGTAGAGAAGGTGTGGATCTTACACCTATGATCTCAAGAAGTTGGGAGGAAGATACTTTGATAGGATTAACCATGATAAGTTGAAGTTATATCATAGAAGGTAAAGTAGCTTCACTTTGAGGACAAAGTGAAATCTTAGTTTGAGGGTAAATGTAACTCCCGGTGGTACATGTATGCATGATATTAAGTTTGGTATTTCAAATAGTAGAAAATTATTATCTATATGGAATTTAGCTAAGCTTCTACATTAGTCATGATTAGCTAGAGTGATTCCTAGCTAAGATAAAGGTGACTCTATTTTACAAGAAGAGAAAAGAGTGAGCACCACTATTTTGTCTTCTAGTGTATTGACTTGGTATTATTCCTAGTTATTTGACTTTGAGAAAAGTGTTGAGAACTCTTGGACCCATAAGCCTTGTTGGTGCTGTGACAACCCAGAAAATATCACTTTTGCGGTTATTGGGTAAGTAAAGTTAGTTCTCGTAGAGATACTAGTCAGAAATGTCCAAATACAAAGTCAAATGTCACAATGTAGTTCTTCTTGGTTGCGTCTTTAATCTCTCAAGTAGAAAAAGTATCCAAAATAGAGTAACAAGCATTGATTTTCAGTCTTGTCACAAAGTAACACTCCTTCATCACAACTCCATCACATCTTTCCAAACAATCTTGATTGTGATTATTCAGGCTCTCCCAAAAATGGCACTTCACTACAAAATGACTTTGCCTCAGAATTGTGTTCTACCCCTCCACTGAAGGCACAACTTCCTTGACCAAAATTGCTTCACATCAACTTTGCGCTGCACTCACAAATGCATAATACTACCAACACTACAATTCCTCTCAGATTTGTCAAGGCTACTACTACTACTCTGTCCTTGGGTTTCACAACTCCTAATTCCTCTACCAATTCTAACAGTTCTCTTTCTTGATCTGCAATTCTACTAGTGGGTAATCTTTCTAACTCCTTATCTCCTGACCCACTCTTCTCCAATGTCTCCAATGGTAACTCCAAAGACATCTGCACTCCTATGTTATCTGCTTTGGGTTTTGCTCTGACATCCTCCCAAAGTTTATCTATCTCTAATTTTACTAAGTCTAATGTAATTGTGATATTGTCTTCCACCTCCAATATCTTTCTATCTACACAAGTTCTTAGACTGATGAGTAAGGCATTCAAGTCTTTGTCCTTCACATTTCTTCTCCTAAAGTTCTCAATCACTTGATTTTGTACTACTGCATCTACTTGTAGTACTTCCTTTTCCTCTTCACCTTGGATTATACTCTTCTTTAATTCCAAGTTCTCTTCTTCTTATCAAGCTAACACCTGCAGCATAGTCTTCACCTCCGGACACTTTGACTGCATCTCCTTCTTCCTGTGCTCTAACTTTACTAACAATGGGCACACCACCTCCCGCAGATACTCTACTCCTTCACTTGGAGTTACCTCGACTTGCGGACTTATCTCCTTCTTTACCTCTTCCTCACTCGACACTCACCTTCTAAGCCGTAGTCGCCTTATAGGAATGGATTCTTTGCTCCCCAAACTTCTATCCTCCTCTTCTCTTACCTTACTCAGCCCCGCTCCACACTTTGCTTTCTGTCTGGAACAAACTCCTCTTTGAATGGTAACTCTCTTCTCCTCTTGCTCTAGAACTTCATCTTCCAGTTTTGAGTTACTTTTTTCCTCCATCTCCATCTTGGCTTCCTCTTCCTTGGGTACCAATTTCATCTCCCCTCTATCATCCCTATAACTACTTGTGTCTCCACTCTGTAGTGTGAACTTGGGTACTTCCTCTCTCTCTAAATCTTTGGACTTGCACTTGGTTTTGCCTTCCGATTCTTCTTTCGACGATGCAATTACCAACATTCTTTTCCTTGGGTTTACCCTTCTAGCCTTCTGAGGTCTTGCTTTCTCTACTTCTTCTTCTCATTGTTGACTCCTCTTCTTTGACTTCGGAGTACTCACTTCCAACTGCACATTCTTCCTTGTTTGCACGTAGTACTCATAACTGCTCCTGATCTGAAGAATGTATTGCTACTCCTCTGCGTTGACATCTCTTCTTAAGTCCGGATGGAAATGCAACATCATCTTGTTACACTCCGCCGCATTGAGCAAGTTCAGCTCCCAATAGAAATGGGCTACAAACGGCACAATGTAATGTGGAGGTGACTTGTCCCGCAAATTCCACACCATCTGTCTTGTCCTCCCATGAAGACACTTTGCCCACTCAATTGGCTCTCCTGCAAACATCTTATGGAAGAACACTGCTTGGTGCTTCATCACATAAGTCGTTCTCTCCGGCTTCAAGATCACCATTAGAGCACTCACACTCCCTCTCTTGACAAGATCCTTGTAGCTCTCTACTTTGTTACCATTCTTCGTGCGCTTCAAAGAGAAGGCATCTCTCACTTCTTGGGTTTCTTTGGCTACTTCCCCGTTCCCCAAGAACGTGGCACCATGCTCCACGCCTACTTCTCTCCCAAGTACTAACCTCCAATCCGACTCTGTCTACCAAGCCGGATTACCTCTCTTCCCTTCTTCCTCAAGGCCATTAAGACACTTACTCTCGATGATCTCGGTCATGAACCCTAGAAAGCTAACATTCCAGTTCCATGCCAAGAATGTGATCCAAAGCATGCTCAAGACCTCAATTCTTGTGATCACATCTAACCTCCGAATCTCATGTTTTCTCACTATGAATTTGGAGTTCTTCTTCCCTCTTCCTATCTTTCTCTCTTTCACTCTAGGCTAAGGACTATTCTTCCTACTGATTCCCAGATTAACTCTCTTGATTTCCTCTCAACACACCAGTGCATCTTTGACTCTACTTCCCTTCCCACGATCTCTTGCAGGACAACTTCTTAACGGCAATGGAAAATTGCTTGTCATTGCTTTGTCTTTAGCCCAATTTTTATAGAGTCGCGCCTTCTTCATCTTTCTTCAATTTGAGTTTCTACTAAGAAATCACACCTCATGCATGCTCCTGGCACTATCAAGTGTCTTTCACGCATATGCCCACTGTTTTTGAATGGTCCCTTCTTGAATGTCTCACCCCAAAGGAAAGTTGTTACACTGTCCTTGCCTTAGGTTGAGCACCCCCAATACGAAGACTCCTTACTTTGGGTTGTATGTTGACATGGCAATTTTGAGTACCTTGCACTATGACCCAAAGTCACATTACCTCAGGTTTCATTCCAAGGACACTTTTCTTTACCTTCTTTGGCCATACAGGTGCAATTTGACTTCTTTGTACACTTCTTCTTCCAAATTGCAAAAAAAAATAAAAAATGTGGGTACCTCATACCCCCTCCCTCAAATGTGAGCATCCCTGCAAACATAGACTTTGGATGTCTTAGAGACTTCCGAGTCTATTGTCCAATATCTCCGAACTCTCCACCCATTTACTTGAGTGGCAAAAGGATTGCCCTCCAAGTCTACAAGTTGAATGGACCCATTTTCATAAAGATGAAGAACTCAATAAGGCTCCATCCATCTCAAATGCAGCTTGCTTGGAAAAAATATTTGGCGATTGTCATATAACAAAACCAAATCTCCTTTGCAAACAGTCATAGGCTTGATATGCTTATTGTGTCTGACTTTCCTCTGCTCTTGTACTTCTTTCGTGGTTTGCATTGCATTGTCTCTTTTCTCTTCCAACCACATTAGTTGATGGATCCTAAGATCCTGGCTTTCTTCCTCTGACAATCGTTCTTCACAAAGAATCCGATATGTTGGTACTTCAAATTCAACTGGGAGTATGGGATGCAAGCCGTATGTCAAGAAGTATGGATTTTTTTTGGTTGTGATCTTTTCTGTCATTTGATTTGCCCACAATGTGGCTGGTAGTTTTGTATCCCAGTCATAGGCATAATTGACAATCACCTTATTCAGAATTTTGCAAAGTAACCCATTTGCCTTTTCCGTTAATCCATTTGCTTTTGGGTTATAAGGAGTTCCATATTCCGTGGAAGTATTTTGTTAACGCCTCCATTATAGAGTTCAGAAAATATGTCCCTCTGTCACTGACCAATTCTAGAGGACATCCGTATCGGGAGATGATGTTTTGAAAGAAAAATTCCGCCACGGTCTTTGCATCATCTCTGTGAGTTGCTTCAGCTTTGACCATCTTGGTAGGATAGTCAATGCAAACTAAAATGTATCTCTTCCAAATGACTCGGGTCATTGGTTGAATGGGACCCACAAAATCAATTCCCCATTTCTCAAATAGAGCCAAGGGTAAAATTGGTCTCTAAGGTCATTGAGAAGTAGCCATCAGCTTCCCCGTTCTCTGACAAGCATCATAGCTTTGGATATGGGCATGCGTGTCTTTGTACATTGTAGGCCACCAATACCCCAAGGAAAGAATATTCTTTACAGTATTCTTTAGAGCATAGTGTCCTCCCGATGCTTTGGAGTGTAAAGACTCAATTACACATCCGACTTCGTATGACTCCAAGCATCGCCAAAGTAATTTGTCTTCACCCATCTTGAATAAAATGTTGTGTTTTAGCTTATACGGCCCCATTTTCCTGAGAAAGCCTGCCCTCTGCTCTAGGTCTAGCCCTTTAGGACAATGGAGAGTATGCAGATAATGATATTTGGCTGCATACCTTGTACTTTGCATTGCTATTAATTGATATAACTCTTCATTAGTGAATCAATTGTCAATTTCCCATTCATGGTCTTGAGTTTCTAACCTGGACAGGAAGTCTGCATTCAACTGCAAAGCTCACTTCATTACTTGTACAATATATGTGAATTTTTGTAACAATAAGATCCATCTTGCAATTTGCTTAGACAATTCTGCCTTCTTGACCAAATGTTGCAATGCGTAATGGTCAACCTAGAAGACAAACTCGTATCGCAATAGGTAGTGGCAAAATTTCTTGCAAGCATACACCATTTTGAGTGCTTCTCTTTCAATCATCAAATAGTTCTTTTCGGAAACTGAAAGTTGTGAGTTGGTATAATACACCGGGTAGTCCTTCTTCTTCTTGTCCTTCTGACTTAAGACAACTCCAATTGCCATGGATAAAGTGTCCACATATACATGAAAAGGGACGTCCCAATTTGGGGCACTCATGACTGGTGCTTCAACCAGTTTCTTCTTCAATACCTGGAAAGCTTCTTCTTGATCTGCTTCCCACAAGTAGTCTTTGGATTTCTTCAGAAGCTTTGTAAAGGATGTAGCAAGCACCACATAGTTTGAAACAAAGCGTTTGTAGTATCCAACGTGTCCCAAGAAGGCTCTCAGCTCTTGGATGTTCTTTGGGGATTCCAAAGCTGAGATTACTTTGACCTTCTCAACATCGACTTCAATACCTTGGCTTGACACCCGATGCCCTAGAAGAATTCCCTCCTTCATGGCAAAGAAGCATTTCTCTGGGTGTAATGACAAACCGGCAAAACGACACCTTTCAAAAGTTTGGCGAAGGTAATCCAAATGTGCATCTCTTCACCTAAACACACAAAAATCATCAATGAAAACTTCCACAAATTTGCATAGGAAATCCTTGAAGATTGAAATCATCATCCGTTGGAAAGTAATGGGGGCATAACACAACCCAAAGGGCATTTCATTGTAAGCAAAAGTGCCCCAATTGGTCATGAACGTGATTTTATCCTTGTCCTCTTCTCAGATGGATACTTGATTGTATCTTGAAAATCCATCAAGAAAACTATAACAAGGGTGACCAGCTACTTGGTCCAGAATTGTATCGATAAAAGGCAAGGGATGATGATCCTTCCTTGTGACTGCATTCAACTTGCACAAGTCTTGGCACACTTGGATCTTCCCCATTTTCTTCTTTGAGACAATGACAATGGGTGAAACCCGTTCACTGCTTAAGACAAGAAAGATTATTTTGGCTCCTAAGTACTTGTCAATTTCATCTTTCACCAAGAGGGAGTACTTTGGTTTCAAACGGTATTGTCTTTGCCAAACTGGAACTATACCTTCAACTAGATCAATGCGGTGTTCTCCAAATTCTCGTGGAATACCCGACATTTGATCAATAGACCAGGTGAATACATCCTAGAATTCTATAAACAGGGCAGTGTATCTTGCCAACTCCTCCAAAGTGATTGTCTTCAAAAGTTTCAAAATTTTCCCTACAGTCAAGACAATATCTTGATAGTCATTGAGGTTGATGACTCCTTCAACATGGCTTACTCGGCTTACTTGGCTTAACCTGAGGCGAGTTGCCATCAAACCTCCTTCCTCCAAGTCAGGTTCACCCGAGGCAAGGTTATATGGATCTTTGTCTTTGACATCCACCTCATAGCATTCCAAGTAATTGACTTGGACTTCATCTTCGGATTTGTCTGAGGACAAAGACGATAAGTCTTTGGATTTGTCCTCGTCTTCTAACAAACTAGTTTCCCCGAGATGTGGAACCTTTGTCCAACTCACAATCACCAACTTCTGGTCTTTGGACAAAATGTCCTTGAACCGTAGCTTCTGCTGGTGCCAATCCACCACAACTTGGGCACTGTACAACTAGGGTCTTCCAATCAACAGAGGGTAACCAGTTTTGGTCATTGGTCGCAGCACAATGAAGTTCAACTTGAAGGGCACTCCTCCAATGATCGTGGTAATGTTTGACAGCATGCCCAATGGCCGTCTCTTGGTTTGGTTTGCAAATTTCAATACTCGAGGTGTTGGTTCAAACGTTGATACCCCAATCAATTTGCAATATCCTCGGTCATGACATTCGCACCGGAACCCGAATCAATGGGTATCAATGTGATCATACACCCAAAAATCTCCGCATCAACCTCAGGAGATCCCAGATCTTCTTGTTCAATATGATATATGGCGTGCAGGTCTTTCTTTGACATCAACCTTACTTTCTTGAGGGCCAAATTCAGCTGCCTCTTGTACAACTTTTTGTCTTCCCACAATTGCTTAAATGTGACATTTGCATTTGTGGCTGCCAAATCCACTACAATATCGTATTGGGGTACTCCTCTCAATTTCATTGTCTTCACCTTCGGCTTCGGGTTTGAAGTCTCTCCATGTTCAAATTTGACTTCAAGACGCTTCAGAATGGTGATGGGATTGCTAGTGGTCTTGACCCAAGGTTTCTTGGGTTGGCCTACCTTGGCTTGGATCAGACCCTTCACTTTGGATCGGATGTCCACCGGAAAAACTGGAGGCTTCGTATTTGTCTCCTCCTCCAAACTCATTTCCCGAGTCCTGAGTATCGCTTCCTTGAGTTCTTTTTGCAAGGCTTTAGCTTTGGCTTTAGCAAGGATCTTTTCCTCCTTGGCAGAAAGGATTGCTTTTGGGCGTAGTCTCTTTGCCTTTCTGGAAGACGACGAGGTCGTACTCAGTTCTTCGGGATCACGCTTCTTCTTACTTGTGTGTGTCTCAACTTTCAAAATTCCAAGGTCCAGCCATTCTCCTTCTGAGGCCGGACTCCCTTCTTGAGGTCTTTCCTCCTCAAGTGTTATACAATTTAAAGTTGTGTCACCCTTCACCTAAAGCGCTACACGCTTAGCCGGGGTTTGTACATACTTTACATGCGGCTTTGGGTTTGGTGGGTGAGGGCATTGGTTGCCAGTATGACCCAATCCTTTGCAATTTCCACATAAGGGAACGTACCCAATTTTCTTTCTTGGCTCCGAACAGTTTGGAGACCAATGTCCCATTGAGCCACATTATAACATGCCCAAGGTGCTACATTTTGAGGTCGATTCTGGTTGCTCATTGGTGGTCTTTGTGGAAGAGCATTGGGGTTATACTCCCTTGGTCCTTACCTCAGACCTTGATACAATGTGCTCGCTAGAGGTTGCACCTCTTGAGTTTGGTACACCGCCTCCTCTTCCTCTTCCTGGTTCCATCCCAGAACCCAATCAATTTGCTACATTGGGAATGCATTATGAGTATTGCATTTTGTGTTTTCATGGCCTGAGTTGCCACATGCGGTGCACCATACATTGGATCTGCGAAATGTTGGGGGCTTCCTTTGGTCCTTCGCCCCAATCATCTGGATCTTAAAATCCAAAAACTCCTTGATGAGGGCATCCAGCTTAGTATCAGCCTTATGTACATTCTTTGCTAGGGAGTCCCTGGTTTCTTACCTCCACATCTTTGTACTTGTCTTGGCTTTGATTCTTCTTTGGATTCCAAAGAAGAGCTTGAAGACGTGGAGGATTCCTCCAAAGAAGGGGACATATTGCAAGAAGCTCTCTTTTTGGGCTTCTTGTCTTTCTTCTCCCGGTTTCTTTGATTGCCAATAGAGTGAGAGTAAGCCGCCTTGTAGCGGGCAACATGTTTGAGTACCTTGTCAAGGGAAGTTACATTCTTCTCCCTTGCAAAGATCCAAATCTTTGGTGAAAGTCCTCCCAGGAACCAGGTGATGGCTTGGGCATCGGAGTAACCCACCACACCCAATTGCTTTGGGACTCGGTTCAAGAGCACAATGAACCGCTCAGAGTAGTCTCTCAACTTCTCCTTCTTGCCTCTGTCTAAATCATTGAGTGTCGCAAAGACACTCGTGTCGTAATCAAATTCCCAGAATCATTCTAGGAAATTGTTTCTCAAGTCCGTCCAGTCCGCCGGTATGAACCTCTTCTGAGTTACATGGGTGTACCAGCTCCGAGCTTTCTTTCAAAGCAAACTTAGGAAAATGCACAGTCGATCCGCTGAGTCATGTTCCTTATTGGCAAAGGAGAGGACTTCGAATTCTTCAATGAATTCATTGGGGTCTTCGTCTTGTTCTATCCCCTTATACTTCTGATAAGAGTGTCGGGTGATAGGTAATGAAGTCATCATTTGACTTGGTGGGATGGACTGAGGTAAGTTTGAACTTGATGGGACCAAGGAGCTGGCTGGTATTGATGCCGTGTTGACAGCCTAGGGGTTCCAATTTGTCAAGTTCAACATAGGGTCTTCTTTGACAATTTCTTCTTTGAGGGTGTCGACTTCAACTCGAGTGGAAGAATCAAGCTCAACACCTTCGGTGTGTTCTTCAAAATTCCTTTGAGACAATCGAGGAATCATTCATAGAAGGTGTTGACACTTTTCTTCCATCAATGTCCATGTTGTCTTTTCTCATAAAAAATTCTTTAGAGATGCGACTTCCTTTATAGCTCTAGGGAAAGTTGGTGTACAGGGCCATAATGAATATGTATGGCCGCTCAAGTCTTTCTTCTTCTTGGAAGGTGGGGATGCAAAGTAGCCTTACCAACCGCCTTTGTGTTTCTTTTGGTCAAGTTCTTGCAAGGCTTCTTGCACTTCATGAAGAAGTTGAAAGTCCAACGCCTCTTGTTTAGTTTTGTCAAAAGTAGATTAGATCTTCAGGTATTTGTCTTCTTCATGATGCAATGTTTGTCTTTGAACTCTCTCTTCCTATTGTTCTCTCAATGTAGACATTCTATTGCTTTGACACCCAGTTTCAAGATTGGCTTTGTATTCTTCCACTTTCAAGATTTGTATTCCCGGCAGCGGTGCCAAAAATCATGTGACAACCCGGCAAATATCACTTTTGCGGTAATCGGGTAAGTAAAGTTTGTTCCCGCAGAGATATTGGTCAGAAATGTCCAAATACAAAGTCAAATATCACAATGTAGTTCTTCTTGGTTGCGTCTTTAATCTCTCAGGTAGATACCACACCCAGAAGAGAGTATAAAGCACTGATTCGCAGTCTTGTCACAAAGTAACATTCCTTAATCACAACTCCAAAAAATCTTGATTGTGATGATTCAGGCTTTCCCAAAAACGGCACTTCACTACAAAATGACTTTGCCTCAGAATTTTGTTCTACCCTTCCACTGAAGGCACAACTTCCTTGATCAAAATTGCTTCACATCAACTTTGCACTGCACTCACAAATGTAGAATACTACCAACACTACAATTCCTCTCAAATCTATCAAGGCATTGCTTTGATTGCACTTCACTCAGGATCAAACACATAGAATGAAGATCAAGGTTATGGAATCCAACATCCAACAAGCACATTGATTTGCACTTTGAAATTTTCCACACAAACACAACGTTGATACTTGGAATCAAGCTCAAGCAACAAGCACTGCTCCACAACACTTTGCTTTATCTATTCTTAGAAATTATGAGCACTGAACAACATTTTACTGCAAATGCCACTCTTAAATAGTGAAGCAAACGACAATTCTAACAAAAATACCGTTTCCTAACAACTCTTCTAACCTGCAGATCCAAACTAACAATACACCTCTTCATATTTGCCTCTTCAAATCTCAAAACTATTACTAATCCAATCCGATGTCTACCTATTCCTTGGCTTTCAAACCCGATCCCGAAGTAACTTCACTCACTACTACTCTGTCCTTGGGTTTCACAACTCCTAATTTCTCTACCAATTCTAATAGTTCTCTTTCCCAATCTACAACTCCACTAGTGGGTAATCTATCTAACTCCTTATCTTCCGACCCACTCTTCTCTAATGGTAACTCCAAAGATATCTGCACTCCTATGTTATCTACTTTGGGTTTTGTTCTGACATCCTTCTGAGGTTTATCTATCTCTAATTTTACTATGTCTAATCTAATTGTGATATTGTCTTCTACCTCCAATATCTTTCTATCTACACAAGTTCTTAGACTGATGAGTAAGGCATTCAAGTCTTTGTCCTTTGCATTTCTTCTCCTCAAGTTCCCAATCACTTAATTCTGTACTATTGCATCTACTCGTAGTACTTCCCTTTCCTCCTCACCTCGGATTATACTCTTCTTTAATTTTGAGTTCTCTTCTTCTAATCAAGCTAACACCTACATTACAGGCTTCACCTCCGGACACTTTGATTGTATCTCCTTCTTCCTGTGCTCTAACTTTACTTACAATGGACACACCACCTCCCATAGGTACTCTACTCCTTCACTGAGAGTTACCTCAACTTGCGGACATATCTCCTTCTTTACCTCTTCCTCACTTGACACTCGCCTTCTAAGCCACAATCGCCTTATAGGATTGGATTCTTCACTCCCCAACTTCCATCCTCCTCTTCTCTTACCTGACTCGACCCCACTCCACACTTTGCCTTCCATCTGGAACAAACTCCTCTTTGAATGATAACTCTCTTCTCCTCTTGCTCTGGAACTTCATCTTCTAGTTTTGAGTTTCCTTTCTCCTCTATCTCCATCTTGGCTTCCTCTTCCTTGGGTACCAATGTCATCCCCTCTCTATCGTTGCTATCACTACTTGTGTCTCCACTCTGTAGTGTGAACTTGTGTTCTTCCTCTCTCTCTGAATCTTCAGACTTGCACTCGGCGTTGCCTTCCAATTCTTCTTCCGATGACACAATTACCACCATTCTTTTCCTTGGTTTTACCCTTCTAGCCTTCCAAGGTCTTGCTTTATCTACTTCTTCTTCTCCTTGTTGACTCCTCTTCTTTGACTTCGGAGTACTCACTTCCAACTGCACACTCTTCTCCGTTTGTGCATAGTACTCATCATTGCTCCTGATCTGAAGAATGTATTGCTGCTCCTCCACGTCGACATCTCTTCTTAAGTTGGGATGGAAATGCGACACCATCTTGTTACACTTTGCCGCATTGAGAAAGTTCAGCTCCAGATAGAAATGGGCTGCAAATGGCACAATGTAATGTTGAGGTGACTTGTCTCGCAAATTCCACACCATCTGTCTTGTCCTCCCATGAAGACACTTTGCCCAGTTAATTGGCTCTCCTACAAAAATCTTATGGAAGAACACTGCTTGGTGCTTCATCACATAAGTTGTTCTCTCCGGCTTCAAGATCGCCATTAGAGCACTCACGATCCCTCTCTTGATCTTTGTAGCTCTCTACTTTGTAACCATTCTTTGTGCGTTTCAAAGAGAAGGCATCTCTCACTTCTTGGGTTTCTTTGGCTACTTCCTCCTTCCCCAAGAATGTGGTACCATGCTCCACGCTTGCTTCTCTCCCAAGAACTAACCTCCAATCTGACTCTGTCTAGCAAGCCGGATTACCTCTCTTCCCTTCTTCCTCAGGGCCATTGAGACACTTACTCTTGATGATCTCAATCATGACTCCTGGAAAGCTAACAATCCAATTCCATGCCAAGAATGTGATCCGAAGCCTTCTCAAGACCTCAATTCTTGCGATCACATCTAACCTCCAAATTGCATGATTTCTCATTGCAAATTTGGAGTTCTTCTTCCCTCTTCCCATCTTTCTCTCTTCCACTCTGGGCTGGGGACTAGTCTTCCTACTAATTCCCAGATTTACTCTCTCAATTTCCTCAACACACCAGTGCTTCTTCAACTCTACTTCCCTTCCCATGATCTCTTGCAAGACAACTTCTTAACGGCGATGGAAAACTGCTTGTCATCGCTTTGTCTTTAGCCCAATTTTTATAGAGTCGTGCCTTCTTCATTTTTCTTCAATTCAAGTTTCTACCAAGAAATCACACCTCTTGCATGCTCTTGTCATTGTCAAGTGTCCTTCACGCATATGATTGCTGTTTTTGAACGGTCCCTTCTTGAATGTCTCGCCCCAAAGGAAAGTTGTTACATTGTCCTCGCCTTGGGTTGAGCACCCCCGATACAAAGACTCCTTACTTTGGGTTGTATGCTGACAGGGCAATTCCGAGTACCTTGCCCTATGACCTGAAGTCACGTTACCTCGGGTTTCATCTCGAGGACACTTTTCTTTGCCTTCTTTGGCCATACATGTGCAATTTGACTTCTCTGTACACTTCTTCATCCAAATTGCAAAAAAAAATAAAAATGTGGGTACCATAGGTGCAAAATTTTCTATAGTCCAAGGATAGCTTATGTGAAGGAATCCTTGACTTAGTTGGTAGGTGAAGATAAGACCACCTACTCATGGGATTATTTCCATGTGTTTGGATATTCTTTTAGACTTTTAGACTTTGATTGACTTTTAGTCTAGTAACTTGAGTTACTCCAGTAATTAGAAACTTTGGTGTGTAAATTTTTCACAAATATATAAGCTAGGGTTGAAGATGTACTCATCATCCTTTCCTTTGCAACTATCTCTGTCTCATTGAGTTCTCTGATGAGCAATGCTTGAGTCTTGGAAGTGCCTTATAGTTTAAGCATTAGGAGAGTGTGATTGAATTGATGTTCCTTGCCTACTTAGTCCATAGTGCGCTACCTTAATAGCCATTAGAGGTTCATCCTAAGTGAGAGATAGGCTGGCTCACAAAGAAGAAGGAATTTTTTGTTCTAAGGTTGGGGACTCTAATGGTTGGAGGCATGACATTATTGCTCCCAAAGGCACAATGTAGCAACCAAACAATGCATCTTCCACTCTTATATTAGTTACAAAAGATACTTGGGAGCTAAACATTGAACCCAAGCTTACATGAGAAGAAAGACAAAGAGTTTGGAGATTCTTGAGGATCTACACAAGTTTTTTTGCCTTCAATATGAAGACTTTGGATGCATTGAAAGGACGTGGTATTTGGATTGAGCTAACTAGTGATACGTTGATTTTTTATGTCCTTACAAATATAGTGACAAGGTAAGAGCATTGATTTAGAGCTAAAGTATAGACCTTTTTGAGGTTGGTTTAGTAGAGATTTCACATGAGGACTATGCTTCCATTACAATGATGCCAACCAAGAACAATATGCATAGCATAAAAATAGGCATATGTGTGGAGATTACCATTTTATCAAATGATAGACTATGGCTAATTAGTATGCATTTGAAGGGACATTTGATGTAATTGGGTATGAAAGGTCTTCAATACTTTGGATTTTTGAGAAAGATATCATTATTTGATGATCAATGAAGAGGACAAAGCCAAGACAACATTTTGGGTTATTGATCCTCACGGCAAAGATGCATTGTATGAGTGGAGGTATTTACCATTTGGGTTAAAAAATGCTCTTACCAAGGTCCAAAGGATCATGGACAAGATCCTAATAGGATTAGATTTTGCTCAATGTTGTATTGATAAAATTTTGGTCTATAATACTACTATAGAGGAGCATGAGAAAGATTTATTGGAGTTGTTTGAGAGATTGGGATCTCATGGACTCAAATTACATCATAGGAGTGCAAATTCTTCCATGAGCAAGTTGAGTATTTGGGTCACACTATCTAATTTGGTGGACTTGGTGTTTAGTAGACCAAGGTGGAGGCTATTGCACATATTCCTTGGCCTATGGATGTGAGCACAATGCAATCATTCCTTGGGTTGGTACACTTCTATTGCCAATATGTTAGAGGATTTCAGTACCATTGCCAAGATCTTGACAGAGTTAACTAAGCTTACACACAAGTGGTGTTTGGAAAGATGAGTAAGAGTGAGCTTTTATAAAGCTCAAGAAGATGTTAACATTTATCTCTATTCTCAAGAGATTGATCAAAGGATGACCATTCTAGGTTCATGTTAAGTGGAGTATGTTGGGGCTTAGAATAGTGCTCACCCAATAGGATGATGAGGGAAAGGATTTTGTGATAGCATATGCTAGTCACTTCAATAATTCAATGGAGGAAAATTATAGTTCATATGAGAAAGAGAGAGTGCTTGGTAGCAATGTAGACAATAACACATTTTCAATGTTACTTATTTGGTAACCTCCTCACTCTTATCATTGATCTGTGAGCCGGCCTGTCTCTCACTCAGGATGAACCTCTGATGGCTATTATGGTAGCGCACCATGGACTAAGAAGGCAAGGAACCCCAACTCCATCATACTCCTCCAAGGCTAACACTCCAAGACTCAAGACATTGCTCACTAGAGAACTCAATGAGAGAGAGATAGTTGCAAATGAAAGGATGTTGAGTACCTCCTCACTCCTTGTTTATATACTTGTGAAATAGTTACGTACCAAAGTTACTAATTACCGTAGTAACTCAAGTTACTAGACTAAAAGTCAAGTAAAGTCAAAAAGTAGAAAGGAATATCCATTCACATGGGCATATTCCCCTTATCTTGACCCAACCACTAAAGCAAGGATTCCTTCACATGGGCTATCCTTGGACTAAAGAAGAATCCAAAACAAAAAGGCTTGCGGGCCCAAGAGTTCTCAACTCTTTCCCCAAAGCCAAACACCTAGGAATAATACCAAGTCAACACACTAAAATCCAAAATAGTGGTGCTCATCTTTTCTACTTCCTCTAAAGTAAGGTCCCATCTATCTTAACTATGACTAACTTTAGCTAACCATGACTAATATAGAACCATCCTTTATCTCTATATAAATAATATCTCTTAAGTACTTGTAATACCAAGCTAAATATCACAATACCACACACATGCACAAATGGGTGTTACATTTACCCCCGGACTAAGTTTTCACTTTGTCCTCAAAGTGAAGGTCTCTCTACCTTCTATGGTACATCTTCAACTTATCATGGTTAATCCTATCAAAGTGTCTTCCTCCCAACTCCTTGAGATCATAGGTGTAATTGCCCCACACCTTCTCTACTATGAAAGGTCCAAAGTACTTAGGCAAAAACTTCTTTTGCACTCTCTTGAATCGAATGGAATCAAACAACATTACCCAATCACCTTCTTTGAAAGGCTCCACCTTCTTCTTGCCTTGCCTCTTGTCATAGCTCTCCTTTTGTTTCCTTTGGGCTTGCTCCACTCGAACCATAGCAACTGCTCTTGCCTCTTCCAACTCCATGAGTTGATCCTTCCTTGACTTCCCTGCATCACTTCCTTGTGCTTTCTTCAATCTCCTATGAATGCTTTGGAAGGTAGGAAGATCAAAGTGAATAGGTAAGGTAGACTCAATACCATACACCAATTGGAATGGAGAATATCCAGTGGAAGTCTTCATGGTTGTCCTATACTCCCACAAAACTGCATGAATCCTCTTGTCCCAATGATGTTTAGCCCCCTCCATTTCTGCATCTTTGGCCAACATCATGCACAAGGTCTGATTGGTTCTCTCTGCCAAGCCATTGGAATTTGGCTTATAGGATGTAGTTACTCTATGTGTGATAGAGAAATGTCGTAGCATGGCTGTAGTAATGCTTCCTGTAAACTCTCCTCCTCTATCAGAAACCAACTCCAAAGGGCATCCAAACCTAGTGATAATGCGTTCATAAAGAAATCTACCCACTTCATCTTCATTCTTGTCCCTCAATGGTCTAGCCTCAACCCACTTGGTAAGGTAATCAGTAACTACCACAATGTACCGATTGTTCCTTGGGGTTCTATTGAGAGGTCCTACAAAATCAATTCCCCACTTCTCAAAAGGTCCTAGCAATGGAATTGATCTAAGTGGTGGAGTGGATGTAGACTTTCTAGCAAAAGCTTGACAAACATGACAAGTTTTGCAATAATCAAGACAATCCTTGAAAATCCCTCTCCAATGGTAACCTGCATGTAGAATCTTGAAAGCAGTCACCTTTCCTGCAAAGTGTCCTCCACATACTAAACCTTCATGAAACTCCTGTATGAGTTGGATAGACTCTTCCTTACCCACTGCTCTTCGAAGTAGACCATCTGCTCCTTGGTGAAAAAGAATATCCTCCACCATTGTGTAAGGTCTAGATCTTGCTGCAAGGGCCTTCCTCTCCCTAGCATGCATCCCTTCTGGATAGTTACCTCTTGTCACAAAATCCACAATCTCCTTGTACTCCATTGGAATCTCTTGAGTGACTGAGATTGTCATGAGCTCCTCATCCGGGAAGGAATCATCTACTGGCTCATCTCCATCATGATCATAGGCTCTAGATAACAAATCAGCATTTGCATGTTTCTTTCCTGGCCTATCCTCAATTGTGTAGTCATACTCAGACAAGAGTATCATCCACCTTGCTAGTCTCCCTTCAACATTAGGCTTGTTGAAGATGTACTTCAAAGCCTTGTGATCCGTGACAATTGTGGCTTTCCCTCCAATCAAGTAGTGTCTAAACTTCTTGAGACCAAAGATCACTGCCAACCCTTCTCTCTCTGTGACAGAGTAGTTCTTCTCTGCTGAAACCATCTGCCTACTAGCATAAGCTATTGGATGATCATGCCCATCTTGGTCTAATTGACTAAGAGTGCATCCTATAGCTACATTAGAAGCATCAGTGTAGAGGATGAAAGGCTTACTCCAATCAGGTTTAGCAAGAATTGGAGCTACAACAAGGGATTGCTTGAGCTCCTCAAAAGCTTTGAGAGCCTCCTTGTCTTCCAAAATCACCATGTAATCTACACCCTTCTTCATGTAGATGGTCAATGCATAAGCCTTGTTGGAAAATGAGAAGATGAACCTCCTATAGTACCCAACCATTCCCAAGAATTGGCGTAACTTTGTCAAGCTTGAAGGGAATGGAAGGTCTGAGATTTTCCTCACCTTCTCAGGATCAACTGCTATTCCATCCTTGGAGATGATGTGCCCCAAAAGTAGACCTTCTTCACATCCAAAAATGCACTTCTCTGGGTTGAGTGATGCATTTGCCTCATCCAAGCGTTGCAAGACTTTGATTAGATGCTCAAAGTGCTCCTCCTTGCTCCCATAGACACAAAAGTCATCAATGAAATCTCTCACAAATTTCCCAATGAAAGGTTCAAATACCTTGTTCATGAACCGTTGGAATGTGGCTGGAGCATTGCAAAGCCCAAAAGGCATGACCTTGAAAGCGTAAGTTCCCCAAGGTGTGGTGAATGTGGTGAGTTATTGATGCTCTGGTGCAATCTTTATTTGGTTATATCCACTATAACCATCTCCAAAACTGTACCTCTCATGACCTGCAACCTCCTCCAAGATCTCATCAATGAATGGCAATGGGTAGTAGTCCTTCTTGGTAACAGCATTAAGCTTCTTGTAATCCACACATACCCGAAGCTTGCCATTCTTTTTCTTCACAATGACAATTGGAGACACCCATTCTGAATTCTCCACCTCAAAGATAAATCCAGCCTCCTTGAGCTTATCAATCTCCTCCTTCACAACCAAAGATATTGGTGGGCTAATGCGACGTTGCTTTTGGCGGATTGGTCTTGCATGTGACTCCACCTCTATCTTGTGCTCCTCCAAGGTGACTTCCTTCAAATCCTTGTAACTAAAAGCAAACACATGGATGAACTTGCGGAAAATCTCCTCAAATCTCACCTTCTCCTCCTTGGTAACATTTGGGCCATACTTGAGGGTAGATAACCTTCTCTCTACCTCCTCAAGTGTCAATGGTGATTTATCTGGGTCTTTCAAAACCTCTGGCTTAGGTGCAAAATCCATAGCACACAAGGGATACACATCTGAATCAGATTCAGATTCATCCTCCTCCGTGGAAGTCTCCTCTTCCATGCTTGTGTCCACACCTGAAGCTCCTTCTTCAGAATCTGATTCCCAATAATTAGAAGATGGGGTATCTGAATGTGAAGTGTTGGTGGTGTTAGTCACAGGAACAGTGACTCTATGGTTTGATGGCCCAATCCTCAAGTACCCTTTGTGCCATCGATCAGTTGTGCGTGCTGCTCTCAACCATGGCCTCCCAAGAAGTAAGTCATAGCTTGAATCCTTCAAGACTTGGAAAGTCATGAGATTTTGAACTCCCATAACTGAAACTACCACCTTATCCATCACCCCTACTGGTCGAACTTGTTGCTTGTTTGCCATGCTCACCACAAATGTTGAAGGTCTTGAGGGTATCATACCCAACTTCTTCATCAACCTTTCTGACATGGCATTCACTGCTGATCCTCCATCAACCAATGCATCCTTGATGTTGTGACCATTCACTCTCACATCAATCTTGGAGGCATATTCACAAGCCTCCCATGGTGCTGGCTTGGCATCCACCACCCCCATTGATACTGGAACTTTTGCCTTCTTCTTCTTTTTGCTCCTTGTAGAACTCAAACCACCTCTAAGCTCCTTTCTCAAGGTAGGGTTCAAAGCAATTAATTGGCCCACTGTGATGTTAGCCTTGTGACTACCAACATCCTCCAACACATTGTAGTTCCATTGTTGCTTTGAGATCAAGAAGTCCTCCATCCCCAACTTCTTCCTTGGAGTCTTTGTTGTTGATGGTGTTGAGGTGCGAGTGCTCCTAGTAGACATAGGAGTATCCTTGCTTGAAGTAAATCCTTGAGAAGAGTGAACATCCTCTGCAAAACGAGCTCTCTTCTTCTCTTGTGCCAAAAGCTCCAAATTAAGACCCTTGGAGTTTGAGCACTCTCCCTTCTCATACTTGCTCTCAACCACATCTATGGATGCTATCCCCTTACCTTTGTTGGGATTAGGAGCCACTTGTGTTTCACTACCTCCCTCTTTCCCTCTATTGGCTCCCTCATAACCCCTTCCTCCATGGTAAGTGGAATTTGGGCAATTCCTTTGGATATGGCCTCTTCCTCCACAACCAAAACAATTTCTATCATTGAAATTGTTGGCTGGTTGGCCTCCTCTATATGGATAGTTTCCATAACTCCTAGGTCCTCTCCCTACATTCTGATCCACCTCTCTCTTCTCCCATAGTTGCACCACATTGATCTTGAGATCCGCAAGTTGTTCTGTGATGGTTTGGAGTGGATCTTTTGGTGGAGGTGCAAGAATTGGAGCAACTACTACTTGTGGTGCAACCCTTGTCACCAAAGTATCAGAAGTTCCACCATACTTGTAGCCTTGAGGAGGATGCACAACCTCCTTCACCACCAAATCACTCTCATCCCCTTCCAAACTCTCCTCCATACGAATTGCGATCTTGATAGCTTCAACCTTGGAAGAAGGTTTCTCATATCTCACCTTGCTTCTAATTTGTGGTCTCAATCATCCCACAAAATTCTTGGTGAGCATGGCCCCTATGCCAATCATTGTAGTCTCCACATCATCCCCACCCTTCCTCAACACTATGCGAAATCTGGACTCCAACTTTTCCACTCTTTCCACATAGACCCTCACTTTCTCTCCATCTCCTTGCTTGAGAAATGTAACCTCACTCATCAATCTCTCATAACTCTCATCAGGAAGAAAGTTCTCAATGAGTGTTGAAGTCAAAGTCTCCCAAGACTCCTCTTCCCCCTCTCTCCTCTCTCTCTTTTGGTATGCTGACTCATACCATGTAAGTGCTGCATCCTCAAAGAAATCTGGTAATAATGAGGCCCACTCATTCTTCCTCCTCTCATTGTTTCCTATGCAAGCTCTCTTGAAGTCTCTCACAAAGGCCTCCACATCTTCTCCATCCTTGCCAAAGAAAACTGGAAGTTTCCCCATCTTAACCCCTCACTATCTTTCTTTTCTCTTAATTTTTTTTTTTTTCTCTTTTCTTTTCTCTCACTCTATTACTAATAGAGTATATACATGACTAACACCATCTGAGAATAATCCACTCTAGGGAACACAAAAGGTTCAGGTTGCTCCAAGATTTCTATAGCAACATCAAATCCTAGAGTGCATATTAATCTAACTCTCATGGATAGTTTATCCATAAGTTGAAAGATTATCTCCATCACTAATCTTGAGAACTAGCTGATGAAGGTGGTAGTATTTCTGTAGCTATACTAAGACTCTCTCCAAGATCCTTCACCAAAGTTTCCAAAAGTGCTTTTACTCCACTACACTCATGTCCTTTTGGAAGTCCTTCAACTCCACAAACCTCACACAACTCCTTGGTCTTAGATCTTCTCCCTCCCAATCTTGGTGAAGAAGGTCCAACATGCAAACCCAAGTCAAGTAAGCCTCTCCTTTCCCTCAATCTCTTGCTCTCAAAGGTCAATGGACATGAACTTGCCTTATGTCCCTTCTCTCCACATAGAAAGCACTTAGACTCACTCTTTCCTCCAAGTGGTGTAGGTTTTTGGATCCTCTCAACACTCTCTTCAAATTCTATTGTAAACTCTCTTTTCCTCAAATCCACCCCTACAATCACCTCAAACCCTTGGGGAACCTTGCATAATCTCAATTTCCACTCTTGATGACCCTCCATGTTCCCAAAGATGAATCTAAACACTCAAACATGCTTTTTGTTGATCTCAAACTTCTCATGCATGAGATCTCCACTCTGCAGAATTGACCCTTCCTCACAATGTCACTCAAATCTCCCAATGAATATGTCACAGTCCTCTGAAATTTTCCACACTTGATCACAACTCCAGGGCGTCCCTCCCTGCAAAATTTTAGATCTTTTCATCGAGCCATTTGGCCTAGACACCTTTCTATTCAGCACCCATATTTCAGATTTGGTCTGAAAACCACCCCCCTCACTTCAAAAACTCATAACGCACTGCGCAAAAATGATCTCTCTCTAAGTTTTGTGGCACCAGGTAGGATACAATGCACTGAATTTTCTTGGAAATTTTCAGGACAATTCACTAAAAATTGAAGAAATGGCAGACTCTGTACAATTTTCCAGAGAGCATGCAGTTGCGGGAGCACTTTACCCTATCAACTTTCAAAAATTCTAGCCCAGTGCGCATAGAAGCTCTCTCAATAATTTCAAGTGTGCTAACTGAAAGATAACCCAAGCTATCATGTGTAGAAATCTCAAGTCCAGATCTCAAACTTGAGATTTTGCCCAAAATCACCTTAATCCCCAAAATCTGCAATCCACCTCACACAATCTCTCCAATTCCTCTCATGTGTACAAGATGTACAAAATCACCTCAAAGACATCATAATGAACTACAGGGTATACAAATGGATCTTGGTTCTCTAACATAAGTTCAGCCCTCTCCTCTCCTAATGTTCTCTCCAAGTGAGCTCTCATAGCCTCCTTCTGCCTAATGTAGAATTGGACGCGGAACATTATCTTGCCTTCTAGAGAGGTCCCGGCAACGGAACCAAAAATGTGAGCCGGCCTGTCTCTCACTCAGGATGAACCTCTGATGGCTATTATGGTAGCGCACCATGGACTAAGAAGGCAAGGAACCCCAACTCCATCATACTCCTCCAAGGCTAACACTCCAAGACTCAAGACATTGCTCACTAGAGAACTCAATGAGAGAGAGATAGTTGCAAATGAAAGGATGATGAGTACCTCCTCACTCCTTGTTTATATACTTGTGAAATAGTTACGTACCAAAGTTACTAATTACCGTAGTAACTCAAGTTACTAGACTAAAAGTCAAGTAAAGTCAAAAAGTAGAAAGGAATATCCATTCACATGGGCATATTCCCCTTATCTTGACCCAACCACTAAAGCAAGGATTCCTTCACATGGGCTATCCTTGGACTAAAGAAGAATCCAAAACAAAAAGGCTTGCGGGCCCAAGAGTTCTCAACTCTTTCCCCAAAGCCAAACACCTAGGAATAATACCAAGTCAACACACTAAAATCCAAAATAGTGGTGCTCATCTTTTCTACTTCCTCTAAAGTAAGGTCCCATCTATCTTAGCTATGACTAACTTTAGCTAACCATGACTAATATAGAACCATCCTTTATCTCTATATAAATAATATCTCTTAAGTACTTGTAATACCAAGCTAAATATCACAATACCACACACATGCACAAATGGGTGTTACAGATCATCAACCATTGAAGTGGATGGAGCTTGACAAGCTTGCAAGGAAGTTGCATATTGGGTTCTCCTTTTACAAGAGTATGGTTTCATAGTTATTCACAAACCTAGAGTGGTAAACAATGAAGTAGATGAGTTGAGGAGATCCCATGTCCTAACCAATAGAATTAAACCAGAGCACGTTGGCATGGTGAGACAAATGAAGAGATGGTGCCAAGTTGGCATGTAACACCCATTTGTGCATGTGTGTGGTATTGTGATATTTAGCTTGGTATTACAAGTACTTAAGAGATATTATTTATATAGAGAACAAGGATGGTTCTAAATTAGTCATGGTTAGCTAAAGTTAGTCATAGCTAAGATAGAGGGGACCTTACTTTAGAGGAAGTAGAAAAGATGAGCACCACTATTTTGGATTTTAATGTGTTGACTTGGTATTATTCCTAGGTGTTTGGCTTTGAGGAAAGAGTTGAGAACTCTTGGGCCCGCAAGCCTTTTTGTTTTGGATTCTTCTTTAGTCCAAGGATAGCCCATGTGAAGGAATCCTTGACTTAGTGGTTGGGTCAAGATAAGACCACATGCTTAGGAGAATATGCCCATGTGAATGGATATTCCTTTCTACTTTTTGACTTTACTTGACTTTTAGTCTAGTAACCTGAGTTACTACGGTAATTAGTAACTTTGGTGTGTAATTATTTGTGACAACCCGGTAAATATCACTTTTGCGGTAATTGGGTCAGTAGAGTTCGATCCCGCAGAGATACTATCTAGAATTGGTCAAATACAAAGACAAAAGTCACAATTGCAGTTTTTCTTGATGACTTCTTTAATCTCTCAGGTAGAAACTACACCCAAAAGAGAGTAACAAGCTCACAATCTTGACAACTTGTCACAAATACACACACACATAATCACAACATAGCAAATTCTATCCAAACAACTCTTGATTGTGATGATTCAAATTCTCTCAAAGACGGCACTTCACTACGAAGAACAATTTCACCTCAAAATTGTGTTCCACCCCTCCACTGAAGGCACAACTTCCTCGATTGAAATTGCTTCACATCAACTTTGTGCTGCACTCACCAATGCAGAATACTACCAACACTACAATTCCTCTTAGACCTGTCAAGGCATTGCTCTGATGCACTTCACTCAAGATCAAACACACAGAATGAAGATCAAGGCTGCAAATGTCAATATCCACAAACACACTGATTTGCTCTTTGGAATTCTCTACACACTCACAAAAACAAACCCAAAATTGACAATCAGAATTAAGCTTAAGCAATGAGTATTGGGAACAACACTCCACTTTATCTATCTTCAGAAATTTGAATACTGAATAACATGGTATTGCGAATGCTTCCCTTAAATACTAAGGCAAACGGCAGACTTGCCTACCTAGGCACCGCTTCTTAACATCTCTTCCTACCTACAGATCCCAAGCAACATCTATCTCTTCATATCTACCTCTTCCTATCTCAAAATCGACACTTATCCCGATCCGATGTCTACCTCATCATCGGCTTCCAAACCCGATGATCTTCTTACTACTTCTCTTTCTTTGGGTATATCTACATCTACCAAATCCTTCACTATTTCTGCTACTTCTTTACTAGAAACTACAATTGCACTAAGGAGTGACTCATCTAACTCATTATCTCCTGACCCACTCTTCTCTAATGTGTCAATCATCAAGTCCGATGACACCTGTACTCCTACTTCTATGACATCGGGTTTCTTCTCCACTGTCACACTATTTTGAATCTTCTCTAATTCCAAATTGACTAAATCTAGTCTAAGACTAACATTGTTCTCTACATCTAACATTTTCCCATTGACACGCTCCCTCAATCAAATCAATAGGGTGTTCATGTCCACATCCTTGGCCTTTCTCTTCCGCGTTTCCTGCACAAGTAACTTTAACTCATGTAGGCAAGCTTCCTCCAATCTTCCTTCAGCCTTTGTGCTTGAAATCACTCTTAACTTTCTTGCAACTTCCCCTACTGATTCTGATGCATATCCTCGAGAGTGCTCCACCTTCAACTCCTCACTATACATCTTCAACTTGTCTTTGTATTTTGCAGCGAGCATCTTCTTCACCTCTGCATACTGCACACTCTGCTATTCCTCGCTCTTGACAAGTTCTTGCAATCGCTCTTCTTCTTCTTGCCTGGCTGCCAACTCTCTTTGCCATGCTTGATCTTTCACTATGGCACTTTTCTTTAAGCTGTCCAACTCCTGCTCCATTACGATATTCATCGCCTTCAAATGAACATTCTCGATGCGCACATCACTCACTTCTTCCTTCATCTTATTGAGCCACATCGTTTGTTCCTTGAATTCTCCGGCTCGCCTTTGCAGTTCCTTTTCCTTTTCTGCGCAGCTCCCTTGTAGCATGGTCAGCATTTTCTTCATCAAGCTTTCCTCCCTCCAAAGTTCTTCCACTTCCTTGCTTCTTCGGACTTGTTGCTCCCGCAGCTCCTTCACTTCACTTACCAGATACTTCACCATTTGCAATTCGTTCATCCCCTTCCTGCAATCTTGGGGAATTACTCTTCGATGCTCCTTCAACAATTCCAGCAATGGTGTTAACACCTTTGTCAGATAGGATATCCCACCGAAGTGCTCTTCCTCATCATTGCAATCTTTGTCTGGAGTCTTCTCCTCCGTCATCGGCTCCTTCATCTGAACTCACGATCTTTGTAACTTCATCGTGTCGGCACTTTCTTTGTCTTGGCCTCTTGAACTCGGCCCCGTGGGATTCTTTGCTTTCTCTTCTGCTCTTGACTTGTTTACTACCATCGTCTGACAAGCCTCACTTACTGCTGCCAATTGCTGGACCTCTGGCTCCCCATTGCTATTGCTCCCCAACTCCTCACTTTTCAATGTGAGCTCCTCTTCTTCCAATTCCTCTTCTTGCGACTTAGTCTCTTCCCCAGACTCCGATCCTGATGATGCCTCTTTTACGATCTTTGCCGTTTTCAACCTCAGCTGCCGAGTCTTCCTTTGCATGCAAGGTGACCTTGCTTCTTCGGGTTTGCCATGTTTCTTCATCTTTGGACTGGTAATTTCTTCGACTTTCCACTGTCCCGTCCTTGCAAAGTATTTGTCATTTGCTCGAAGATGCAGCATATACTGTCTCTCCTCCTCATTTGCTTCCGGTCGCAAATCAGGATGCATGTGAGACACCATACGATGACGCTCTTCTTTGGATAGTAAGTTCAGCCCAAAAGAGAAGTGGGCTGCGAATGGTGCAAAATAATGTGGTGGTGAGCCCGTTTGCCAATTCACCACCATTTGCCTTGTTTGGTGGTGAAAGCACTTCGCCCAGTTCATTGGAGCTCCTGCAAACATATGATGGAAGAAGATAGCCTGCTGCATGTTCATGTAGGTGGTTTGTTTTGGCTTGAACATGGCCATCATCGCCCTCACAATACTTCTTTGGATCGGATCCCAATAGGACTCCACCTTGTAGCCATTCGTGGTTCTCGAAGCAAAGAACAAATTGCGGATTTCTGTTGTCTCCTCTGCAGCATCACACTTCCGATAGAAGGTGATCCCTGTTGGTTCTCCTGCTTCTCTTCCCAATACCAACTTCCAATCCGACTCAGTCTATCGAGCCGGATTGCCTCTCTTCCCTTCTACCTCAAGACCCTCCTCACAATTACTGGCAGCGATCTCTGCCATCACTCCCGAGAAACTGAAATTCTAGTTCCATGCTAAAAATGTAATACAAAGTCTAATCAAGACTTCGATTCTTGCCACTACATCTACCCTTCGGATTGCGAAACCTCTCACCGCCAACATGTTGGCCACCTTCTTCGCCATGATCTGTTCTCTCGTTCTATGATGTTGGAAAATAAGACCCTCTCATGGATGAGACACTCTAACTCCCTCAGGGTTTTGGAAAATCTCACTCTTGATGGGCTTCCGGACACGCATTACTGTAGGACGACTACTCAAAGGGATTGGAAATTTACTCAGAGTATTCAACTTTCCCCTGTGCAGTCGCAATTTTATATTGCCCTAAATTGCAATCATTCTTGAGTCGATTTCATCTGCGAATTTCTCTCTTCTGCATGCACTCCTGATCACTGTCAAGACATGCCTCTTCTGCCCTTGCCATTTCTTGAAATGTACTTTCTTGCCATGTACAGAGGTTGTTAAACGGTCTTTGTCTTTCTTGCATCTTCCAACCCAAAGATGGTGATCTTTGGACTTTTTCCGGCGTACTCCTCTTCCGAGTACCTCCATCATTGGATCCGATGTCATCTTCTTCGGATTTCCTCCAAAGTTACTTCCGTCCATTCTTTGTCTGCAATTTGACTTTCAGTGCTTGCTTTGTCTCTTAAACACTACTAACCATAGAAAAACAAAAAAATGTGGGTACCACATACCCCTTCCCTCAAATGTAAGCATCCTCGTGAACACCGACAACCGGGTTTTATACAAAGTCGGGTTTGGGGTCCAATATTTTCTAACCCTCCAACCATTGACATGAGTTGCAAAAGGATTGACATCCAAGTCTGCGAGTTGAATAGAACCATTATCATAGATGTGCATCACACGATACGGTCCCATCCACCTCAGATGTAATTTTCCTGGAAAGAATAGGCGGCAATTATCATATAATAATACCAAGTCTCCTTCTTGAACAGTCACAAGTTTGATTCTTTTATCGTGTTGAACCTTTTGTTGTTCTTGAATTTCCTTTGTAGTTTGCATTGCATCGTCCCTTTTATTTTCCAACCACATCAGTTGATGAATCCGAAGATCTTGACTTTCTTCCTCTGACAAACGTTCTTCACAAAGTATTCTATATGTTGGTACTTCAAACTCAATTGGTAATATGGGATGCAATCCATATGTTAGGAAATAAGGAGTTTTCTTGGTAGTAATCTTTTCTATTGTTCGATATGCCCACAACGCTGCAGGTAACTTTTTATCCTAGTCATAGGCATAATTGACTATCACCTTATTCAAAATTTTACACAGCAATCCATTGGCTTTCTCCGTGAGTCCATTCGCTTTTGGGTTGTAAGGCGTGGTATTCCGATGCTTAATTTGGAAGTATTTGGTTAACACCTCCACCATTGAGTTCAAAAAATGAGTTCCCCAATCATTGACCAATTCCAGAGGACACCCATATTGGGAAATGATGTTTCAAAAGAAAAATTCTGCTACTATCTCTGCATCATCTCTTCGTGTTGCCTCTGCTTCCACCATCTTGGTGGCATAATCAGTACATACTAAGATGTACCTCTTCCTTGTGACACGGGTTACTGGTTGAATAGGTCCCACAAAATCAATACCCCATTTCTCAAATGAAGCCAGAGGAAAAATTAGTTTCAAAGGCCACTGGGAAGTCACCGTCAGTTTCCCTGTTCTTTGACAGGCATCACAACTCCGGATATGGGCATGAGTATCTTTATACATCGTAGGCCACCAATACCCTGCCAAAAGAATTTTCTTCACCATATTTTTCAGGGCATAGTGTCCCCCCAATGCTTCCGAGTGCAAGGATTTGATGACTCCTCCTACTTTGTATGCTTCCAAGCATCTCTGAAGTACTTCATCTTTGCCCATTTTAAACAAAATGTTGTGTTTCAATTGGTACGGTCCCATTTTCTGAAGAAAGACTGCTCTTTTTTCCGGGTCCAACCCCTCAAGACAATAGCACGTATGCAAATAATGATATTATGCTACATACCGCGTACTTTGAACAGCCATTAAATGATATAGCTTGTCATCAGGAAACCGATCATCAATTTCCAAATCTTGGTCTTGAGTTTCTAACCTGGATAAGAAGTCCGCATTTGAATGCAAAGCTCCCTTCTTTACTTATACAGTGTATGTGAATTCTTGTGACAACAAGATCCATCGTGCAATTCGCCCGGACAAATTTGCCTTCTTGACCAAGTGTTGCAGTGCATAATGGTCCACATAGAAGACGAATTTGTATCCTAACAGGTAGTGGCAAAATTTCTTGCAGGCATACACCATCCCGAGTGCTTCTCTTTCAGTCGTTGAATAGTTCTTTTCAGAAACTGAAAGTTGTCGGCTGGCATAATACACCGGGTAGTCCTTTTTCTTCTCATCCTTCTGACTTAAGACAACTCTGATGGCCTGTAACACCCATTTGTGCATGTGTGTGGTATTGTGATATTTAGCTTGGTATTACAAGTACTTAAGAGATATTATTTATATAGAGATAAAGGATGGTTCTATATTAGTCATGGTTAGCTAAAGTTAGTCATAGCTAAGATAGATGGGACCTTACTTTAGAGGAAGTAGAAAAGATGAGCACCACTATTTTGGATTTTAGTGTGTTGACTTGGTATTATTCCTAGGTGTTTGGCTTTGGGGAAAGAGTTGAGAACTCTTGGGCCCGCAAGCCTTTTTGTTTTGGATTCTTCTTTAGTCCAAGGATAGCCCATGTGAAGGAATCCTTGCTTTAGTGGTTGGGTCAAGATAAGGGGAATATGCCCATGTGAATGGATATTCCTTTCTACTTTTTGACTTTACTTGACTTTTAGTCTAGTAACTTGAGTTACTACGGTAATTAGTAACTTTGGTACGTAACTATTTCACAAGTATATAAACAAGGAGTGAGGAGGTACTCATCATCCTTTCATTTGCAACTATCTCTCTCTCATTGAGTTCTCTAGTGAGCAATGTCTTGAGTCTTGGAGTGTTAGCCTTGGAGGAGTATGATGGAGTTGGGGTTCCTTGCCTTCTTAGTCCATGGTGCGCTACCATAATAGCCATCAGAGGTTCATCCTGAGTGAGAGACAGGCCGGCTCACATTTTTGGTTCCGTTGCCGGGACCTCTCTAGAAGGCAAGATAATGTTCCGCGTCCAATTCTACATTAGGCAGAAGGAGGCTATGAGAGCTCACTTGGAGAGAACATTAGGAGAGGAGAGGGCTGAACTTATGTTAGAGAACCAAGATCCATTTGTATACCCTGTAGTTCATTATGATGTCTTTGAGGTGATTTTGTACATCTTGTACACATGAGAGGAATTGGAGAGATTGTGTGAGGTGGATTGCAGATTTTGGGGATTAAGGTGATTTTGGGCAAAATCTCAAGTTTGAGATCTGGACTTGAGATTTCTACACATGATAGCTTGGGTTATCTTTCAGTTAGCACACTTGAAATTATTGAGAGAGCTTCTATGCGCACTGGGCTAGAATTTTTGAAAGTTGATAGGGTAAAGTGCTCCCGCAACTGCATGCTCTCTGGAAAATTGTACAGAGTCTGCCATTTCTTCAATTTTCAGTGAATTGTCCTGAAAATTTCCAAGAAAATTCAGTGCATTGTATCCTACCTGGTGCCACAAAACTTAGAGAGAGATCATTTTTGCGCAGTGCGTTATGAGTTTTTGAAGTGAGGGGGGTGGTTTTCAGACCAAATCTGAAATATGGGTGCTGAATAGAAAGGTGTCTAGGCCAAATGGCTCGATGAAAAGATCTAAAATTTTGCAGGGAGGGACGCCCTAGAGTTGTGATCAAGTGTGGAAAATTTCAGAGGACTGTGACATATTCATTGGGAGATTTGAGTGACATTGTGAGGAAGGGTCAATTCTGCAGAGTGGAGATCTCATGCATGAGAAGTTTGAGATCAACAAAAAGCATGTTTGAGTGTTTAGATTCATCTTTGGGAACATGGAGGGTCATCAAGAGTGGAAATTGAGATTATGCAAGGTTCCCCAAGGGTTTGAGGTGATTGTAGGGGTGGATTTGAGGAAAAGAGAGTTTACAATAGAATTTGAAGAGAGTGTTGAGAGGATCCAAAAACCTACACCACTTGGAGGAAAGAGTGAGTCTAAGTGCTTTCTATGTGGAGAGAAGGGACATAAGGCAAGTTCATGTCCATTGACCTTTGAGAGCAAGAGATTGAGGGAAAGGAGAGGCTTACTTGACTTGGGTTTGCATGTTGGACCTTCTTCACCAAGATTGGGAGGGAGAAGATCTAAGACCAAGGAGTTGTGTGAGGTTTGTGGAGTTGAAGGACTTCCAAAAGGACATGAGTGTAGTGGAGTAAAAGCACTTTTGGAAACTTTGGTGAAGGATCTTGGAGAGAGTCTTAGTATAGCTACAGAAATACTACCACCTTCATCAGCTAGTTCTCAAGATTAGTGATGGAGATAATCTTTCAACTTATGGATAAACTATCCATGAGAGTTAGATTAATATGCACTCTAGGATTTGATGTTGCTATAGAAATCTTGGAGCAACCTGAACCTTTTGTGTTCCCTAGAGTGGATTATTCTCAGATGGTGTTAGTCATGTATATACTCTATTAGTAATAGAGTGAGAGAAAAGAAAAGAGAAAAAAAAAAAAATTAAGAGAAAAGAAAGATAGTGAGGGGTTAAGATGGGGAAACTTCCAGTTTTCTTTGGCAAGGATGGAGAAGATGTGGAGGCCTTTGTGAGAGACTTCAAGAGAGCTTGCATAGGAAACAATGAGAGGAGGAAGAATGAGTGGGCCTCATTATTACCAGATTTCTTTGAGGATGCAGCACTTACATGGTATGAGTCAGCATACCAAAAGAGAGAGAGGAGAGAGGGGGAAGAGGAGTCTTGGGAGACTTTGACTTCAACACTCATTGAGAACTTTCTTCCTGATGAGAGTTATGAGAGATTGATGAGTGAGGTTACATTTCTCAAGCAAGGAGATGGAGAGAAAGTGAGGGTCTATGTGGAAAGAGTGGAAAAGTTGGAGTCCAGATTTCGCATAGTGTTGAGGAAGGGTGGGGATGATGTGGAGACTACAATGATTGGCATAGGGGCCATGCTCACCAAGAATTTTGTGGGATGATTGAGACCACAAATTAGAAGCAAGGTGAGATATGAGAAACCTTCTTCCAAGGTTGAAGCTATCAAGATCGCAATTCGTATGGAGGAGAGTTTGGAAGGGGATGAGAGTGATTTGGTGGTGAAGGAGGTTGTGCATCCTCCTCAAGGCTACAAGTATGGTGGAACTTCTGATACTTTGGTGACAAGGGTTGCACCACAAGTAGTAGTTGCTCCAATTCTTGCACCTCCACCAAAAGATCCACTCCAAACCATCACAGAACAACTTGCGGATCTCAAGATCAATGTGGTGCAACTATGGGAGAAGAGAGAGGTGGATCAGAATGTAGGGAGAGGACCTAGGAGTTATGGAAACTATCCATATAGAGGAGGCCAACCAGCCAACAATTTCAATGATAGAAATTGTTTTGGTTGTGGAGGAAGAGGCCATATCCAAAGGAATTGCCCAAATTCCACTTACCATGGAGGAAGGGGTTATGAGGGAGCCAATAGAGGGAAAGAGGGAGGTAGTGAAACACAAGTGGCTCCTAATCCCAACAAAGGTAAGGGGATAGCATCCATAGATGTGGTTGAGAGCAAGTATGAGAAGGGAGAGTGCTCAAACTCCAAGGGTCTTAATTTGGAGCTTTTGGCACAAGAGAAGAAGAGAGCTCGTTTTGCAGAGGATGTTCACTCTTCTCAAGGATTTACTTCAAGCAAGGATACTCCTATGTCTACTAGGAGCACTCGCACCTCAACACCATCAACAACAAAGACTCCAAGGAAGAAGTTGGGGATGGAGGACTTCTTGATCTCAAAGCAACAATGGAACTACAATGTGTTGGAGGATGTTGGTAGTCACAAGGCTAACATCACAGTGGGCCAATTAATTGCTTTGAACCCTACCTTGAGAAAGGAGCTTAGAGGTGGTTTGAGTTCTACAAGGAGCAAAAAGAAGAAGAAGGCAAAAGTTCCAGTATCAATGGGGGTGGTGGATGCCAAGCCAGCACCATGGGAGGCTTGTGAATATGCCTCCAAGATTGATGTGAGAGTGAATGGTCACAACATCAAGGATGCATTGGTTGATGGAGGATCAGCAGTGAATGCCATGTCAGAAAGGTTGATGAAGAAGTTGGGTATGATACCCTCAAGACCTTCAACATTTGTGGTGAGCATGGCAAACAAGCAACAAGTTCGACCAGTAGGGGTGATGGATAAGGTGGTAGTTTCAGTTATGGGAGTTCAAAATCTCATGACTTTCCAAGTCTTGAAGGATTCAAGCTATGACTTACTTCTTGGGAGGCCATGGTTGAGAGCAGCACGCACAACTGATCGATGGCACAAAGGGTACTTGAGGATTGGGCCATCAAACCATAGAGTCACTGTTCCTGTGACTAACACCACCAACACTTCACATTCAGATACCCCATCTTCTAATTATTGGGAATCAGATTCTGAAGAAGGAGCTTCAGGTGTGGACACAAGCATGGAAGAGGAGACTTCCACGGAGGAAGATGAATCTGAATCTGATTCAGATGTGTATCCCTTGTGTGCTATGGATTTTGCACCTAAGCCAGAGGTTTTGAAAGACCCAGATAAATCACCATTGACACTTGAGGAGGTAGAGAGAAGGTTATCTACCCTCAAGTATGGCCCAAATGTTACCAAGGAGGAGAAGGTGAGATTTGAGGAGATTTTCCGCAAGTTCATCCATGTGTTTGCTTTTAGTTACAAGGATTTGAAGGAAGTCACCTTGGAGGAGCACAAGATAGAGGTGGAGTCACATGCAAGACCAATCCGCCAAAAGCAACGTCGCATTAGCCCACCAATATCTTTGGTTGTGAAGGAGGAGATTGATAAGCTCAAGGAGGCTGGATTTATCTTTGAGGTGGAGAATTCAGAATGGGTGTCTCCAATTGTCATTGTGAAGAAAAAGAATGGCAAGCTTCGGGTATGTGTGGATTACAAGAAGCTTAATGCTGTTACCAAGAAGGACTACTACCCATTGCCATTCATTGATGAGATCTTGGAGGAGGTTGCAGGTCATGAGAGGTACAGTTTTGGAGATGGTTATAGTGGATATAACCAAATAAAGATTGCACCAGAGCATCAACAACTCACCACATTCACCACACCTTGGGGAACTTACGCTTTCAAGGTCATGCCTTTTGGGCTTTGCAATGCTCCAGCCACATTCCAACGGTTCATGAACAAGGTATTTGAACCTTTCATTGGGAAATTTGTGAGAGATTTCATTGATGACTTTTGTGTCTATGGGAGCAAGGAGGAGCACTTTGAGCATCTAATCAAAGTCTTGCAACGCTTGGATGAGGCAAATGCATCACTCAACCCAGAGAAGTGCATTTTTGGATGTGAAGAAGGTCTACTTTTGGGGCACATCATCTCCAAGGATGGAATAGCAGTTGATCCTGAGAAGGTGAGGAAAATCTCAGACCTTCCATTCCCTTCAAGCTTGACAAAGTTACGCCAATTCTTGGGAATGGTTGGGTACTATAGGAGGTTCATCTTCTCATTTTCCAACAAGGCTTATGCATTGACCATCTACATGAAGAAGGGTGTAGATTACATGGTGATTTTGGAAGATAAGGAGGCTCTCAAAGCTTTTGAGGAGCTCAAGCAATCCCTTGTTGTAGCTCCAATTCTTGCTAAACCTGATTGGAGTAAGCCTTTCATCCTCTACACTGATGCTTCTAATGTAGCTATAGGATGCACTCTTAGTCAATTAGACCAAGATGGGCATGATCATCCAATAGCTTATGCTAGTAGGCAGATGGTTTCAGCAGAGAAGAACTACTCTGTCACAGAGAGAGAAGGGTTGGCAGTGATCTTTGGTCTCAAGAATTTTAGACACTACTTGATTGGAGGGAAAGCCACAATTGTCACGGATCACAAGGCTTTGAAGTACATCTTCAACAAGCCTAATGTTGAAGGGAGACTAGCAAGGTGGATGATACTCTTGTCTGAGTATGACTACACAATTGAGGATAGGCCAGGAAAGAAACATGCAAATGCTGATTTGTTATCTAGAGCCTATGATCATGATGGAGATGAGCCAGTAGATGATTCCTTCCCGGATGAGGAGCTCATGACAATCTCAGTCACTCAAGAGATTCCAATGGAGTACAAGGAGATTGTGGATTTTGTGACAAGAGGTAACTATCCAGAAGGGATGCATGCTAGGGAGAGGAAGGCCCTTGCAGCAAGATCTAGACCTTACACAATGGTGGAGGATATTCTTTTTCACCAAGGAGCAGATGGTCTACTTCGAAGAGCAGTGGGTAAGGAAGAGTCTATCCTACTCATAAAGGAGTTTCATGAAGGTTTAGTATGTGGAGGACACTTTGCAGGAAAGGTGACTGCTTTCAAGATTCTACATGCAGGTTACCGTTGGAGAGGGATTTTCAAGGATTGTCTTGATTATTGCAAAACTTGTCATGTTTGTCAAGCTTTTGCTAGAAAGTCTACATCCACTCCACCACTTAGATCAATTCCATTGCTAGGACCTTTTGAGAAGTGGGGAATTGATTTTGTAGGACCTCTCAATAGAACCCCAAGGAACAATCGGTACATTGTGGTAGTTACTGATTACCTTACCAAGTGGGTTGAGGCTAGACCATTGAGGGACAAGAATGAAGATGAAGTGGGTAGATTTCTTTATGAACGCATTATCACTAGGTTTGGATGCCCTTTGGAGTTGGTTTCTGATAGAGGAGGAGAGTTTACAGGAAGCATTACTACAGCCATGCTACGACATTTCTCTATCACACATAGAGTAACTACATCCTATAAGCCAAATTCCAATGGCTTGGCAGAGAGAACCAATCAGACCTTGTGCATGATGTTGGCCAAAGATGCAGAAATGGAGGGGGCTAAACATCATTGGGACAAGAGGATTCATGCAGTTTTGTGGGAGTATAGGACAACCATGAAGACTTCCACTGGATATTCTCCATTCCAATTGGTGTATGGTATTGAGTCTACCTTACCTATTCACTTTGATCTTCCTACCTTCCAAAGCATTCATAGGAGATTGAAGAAAGCACAAGGAAGTGATGCAGGGAAGTCAAGGAAGGATCAACTCATGGAGTTGGAAGAGGCAAGAGCAGTTGCTATGGTTCGAGTGGAGCAAGCCCAAAGGAAACAAAAGGAGAGCTATGACAAGAGGCAAGGCAAGAAGAAGGTGGAGCCTTTCAAAGAAGGTGATTGGGTAATGTTGTTTGATTCCATTCGATTCAAGAGAGTGCAAAAGAAGTTTTTGCCTAAGTACTTTGGACCTTTCATAGTAGAGAAGGTGTGGGGCAATTACACCTATGATCTCAAGGAGTTGGGAGGAAGACACTTTGATAGGATTAACCATGATAAGTTGAAGATGTACCATAGAAGGTAGAGAGACCTTCACTTTGAGGACAAAGTGAAAACTTAGTCCGGGGGTAAATGTAACACCCATTTGTGCATGTGTGTGGTATTGTGATATTTAGCTTGGTATTACAAGTACTTAAGAGATATTATTTATATAGAGATAAAGGATGGTTCTATATTAGTCATGGTTAGCTAAAGTTAGTCATAGCTAAGATAGATGGGACCTTACTTTAGAGGAAGTAGAAAAGATGAGCACCACTATTTTGGATTTTAGTGTGTTGACTTGGTATTATTCCTAGGTGTTTGGCTTTGGGGAAAGAGTTGAGAACTCTTGGGCCCGCAAGCCTTTTTGTTTTGGATTCTTCTTTAGTCCAAGGATAGCCCATGTGAAGGAATCCTTGCTTTAGTGGTTGGGTCAAGATAAGGGGAATATGCCCATGTGAATGGATATTCCTTTCTACTTTTTGACTTTACTTGACTTTTAGTCTAGTAACTTGAGTTACTACGGTAATTAGTAACTTTGGTACGTAACTATTTCACAAGTATATAAACAAGGAGTGAGGAGGTACTCAACATCCTTTCATTTGCAACTATCTCTCTCTCATTGAGTTCTCTAGTGAGCAATGTCTTGAGTCTTGGAGTGTTAGCCTTGGAGGAGTATGATGGAGTTGGGGTTCCTTGCCTTCTTAGTCCATGGTGCGCTACCATAATAGCCATCAGAGGTTCATCTTGAGTGAGAGACAGGCCGGCTCACAGGCCATGGACAAAGTGTCCTCTGAGCCGGCCTGTCTCTCACTCAGGATGAACCTCTGATGGCTATTATGGTAGCGCACCATGGACTAAGAAGGCAAGGAACCCGAACTCCATCATACTCCTCCAAGGCTAACACTCCAAGACTCAAGACATTGCTCACTAGAGAACTCAATGAGAGAGATAGTTGCAAATGAAAAGATGATGAGTACCTCCTCACCCCTTGTTTATATACTTGTGAAATAGTTACGTACCAAAGTTACTAATTACCGTAGTAACTCAAGTTACTAGACTAAAAGTCAAGTAAGGTCAAAAAGTAGAAAGGAATATCCATTCACATGGGCATATTCCCCTTATCTTGACCCAACCACTAAAGCAAGGATTCCTTCACATGGGCTATCCTTGGACTAAAGAAGAATCCGAAACAAAAAGGCTTGCGGGCCCAAGAGTTCTCAACTCTTTCCCCAAAGCCAAACACCTAGGAATAATACCAAGTCAACACACTAAAATCCAAAATAGTAGTGCTCATCTTTTCTACTTCCTCTAAAGTAAGGTCCCATCTATCTTAGCTATGACTAACTTTAGCTAACCATGACTAATATAGAACCATCCTTTATCTCTATATAAATAATATCTCTTAAGTACTTGTAATACCAAGCTAAATATCACAATACCACACACATGCACAAATGGGTGTTACAGTCCACATATACATGAGAAGGGACGTCCCAATTTGGGGCCCTCATGACTGGTGCTTCAACCAGTTTCTTCTTCAACACCTGGAAAGCTTCTTCTTGATTTGCTTCCCACAGATAATCTTTGGATTTCTTCAAAAGCTTGGTAAGGGGTGCAACAAGCACCGCATAATTTGACACAAAGCGTCTGTAGTATCCAACATGTCTTAAGAAGGCTCTCCGCTCCCGAAGGTTCTTCGGGGATTCCAAAGCTGCAATTACTTTAACCTTCTCAATATCCACTTCAATACCTCGGCTTGACACTCGATGCCCTAGAAGAATTCCCTCCTTCATTGCAAAGAAGCATTTCTCCTGGTGTAATGACAAGCCGGCAAAACGACACCTTTCAAAAGTTTGGCGAAGGTAATCTAAATGTACATCTCTCTGCCCAAACACACAAAAATCATCAATGAAGACCTCCACAAATTTATGCAGAAAATCTTTGAATATTGACTTCATCATCCGTTAGAAAGTAGCAGGAGCATTACACAACCCAAAGGGCATTTGATTGTAAGCAAAAGTGCCCCAATCAGTCGTGAATGTGGTTTTGTCCTTATCTTCTTCTTGAATGGATACTTGATTGTACCCTGAAAATCCATCAAGAAAACTATAGCATGGATGACCAACTACTTGGTCCAAAATTGTATATGTAAATGGTAAAGGATGATGGTCCTTTTGGGTGACTGCATTCAATTTGCAAAAATCTTGGCATACTTGAATTTTCCCTGTCTTCTTCTTTGGAACAATGACAATGGGAGAAACCTACTTACTGCTTAGAACAGGGAAAATTATTCGGGCCCCTTAGTACTTATCAATTTTTTCTTTTACCAAGAGGGAGTACTTTGGGTTTAGGTGGTATTGTCTTGGCCAGAACTGCACCTTCAACCAGATCAATCCGGTGCTTGCCAAATTCTCGTGGAATTCCCTGCATTTGGTCAATAGACCAGGCAAATACATCCTGGAACTCTATAAATAGGGCAGTATATCCTGCCAACTCCGCGGTGGTGATTGTCTTTGAAATCTTCAAAATCTTTTCTTCAGTCAAGACCACATCTTGATAGTCTTTGGGGTTAATGACACCTTCTACGTGACTTACTCGGCTCAATCCGAGACGTACTGCCATCAAACCCCCTTCCTCTAAGTCTTCTTCACCCGAGGCGATGTTGTATGGGTCTTCATCATTGACCTCTACCTTGTAGCATTCCAAATAATTTACTTGGACATCGGTTTCGGAGTCCTCGGAAGACGAAGATGATGAATCTTTGGATTCATCCTCGTCTTCTGACGAAATAGTTTCCCCAAGATGAGGAACCTTTGTCCAACTCACCGTCACCAGCTTTTGTTCTTTAGATGAAATGTCTTTAAATCATAATTTTTGCTGGTGCCAATCCACCATAACCTGGGCACTGTACAACAAGGGTCTCCCAATCAAGAGAGGGTAGCCAGTTTTGGTTACTGGTCATAACACAATGTAATTTAATTTGAAGGGCACCCCTCCTATAATCATGGTGATATTCAACAGCATGCCCAAGGGCCGTCTCCTGGTTTGATCCGCAAACTTAAGTATTCGGGGTGTTGGTTCAAATGTTGTGCACCCCAGTCAATGTGCAGTGTCTTCTGTCATGACATTTACACCCAACCCCAAATCAATGGGTATGGATGTAATCATACAGCCTGCTATCTCCGCATCCACCTCGGGAGATCCCAAATCTTCTTGTTCAATACGATAAATTGCGGGCAAGTCTTTCTTGGTCATCGCCCTTACTTTCTTAAGGGCTGAACTTAGCTGTTTTTTATAAAGCTTATTGTCCTCCCATAATTGTTTAAATGTGACATTTGCGCTTGTAGATGCCATATCTGCCACAATATCATACTGTGGAACTCCCCCCAATTTCACTTGCTTTGTCTTTGGCTTTGGTTCTAAATTGTTCACCTGTTCAAAGCGAACTTCGGGATGCTTGAGGACAGTAACCGGAGTGCATAGGTGCTTGACCCGATGATCATTAGGTTGACCAACTTTGGCGTGGATCAGGTCTTTTACTTCAGACCTGATATCCGCCGGAAATATGGGAGGTTGTGTCTTTGTATTTGCCTCCACACTCATCTCTCACATGCGTAGTACTGCTTCCATAATTTCTTTCTGTAGGGCTTTTGCTTTGGCTTTTGCTAGGACCTTTTCCTCCTTTGCAGAAAGGATAACTTTTGGTCACAGTCTCTTCATTTTCCGTGAGGAAGAAGATGCAATACTTGCTTCTTCACGAGCTCGATCCTTCCTCTCCGTGCAAGTTTCTACCTTCAAAATTTTGAGGTCCAGCCAATCTCCTTCTGAATCTGGACTCCCCTCTTGAGGCCTCTCTTCCTCAAGTGTAATACAATTGACATTAGTGTCCCCCTTTGCCTGGAGCGTAGCATGCTCCGCGGGAGTCTGAACTGTGAGCCGGCCTGTCTCTCACTCAGGATGAACCTCTGATGGCTATTATGGTAGCGCACCATGGACTAAGAAGGCAAGGAATCCCAACTCCATCATACTCCTCCAAGGCTAACACTCCAAGACTCAAGACATTGCTCACTAGAGAACTCAATGAGAGAGAGATAGTTGCAAATGAAAGGATGATGAGTACCTCCTCACTCCTTGTTTATATACTTGTGAAATAGTTATGTACCAAAGTTACTAATTACCGTAGTAACTCAAGTTACTAGACTAAAAGTCAAGTAAGGTCAAAAAGTAGAAAGGAATATCCATTCACATGGGCATATTCCCCTTATCTTGACCCAACCACTAAAGCAAGGATTCCTTCACATGGGCTATCCTTGGACTAAAGAAGAATCCAAAACAAAAAGGCTGCGGGCCCAAGAGTTCTCAACTCTTTCCCCAAAGCCAAACACCTAGGAATAATACCAAGTCAACACACTAAAATCCAAAATAGTGGTGCTCATCTTTTCTACTTCCTCTAAAGTAAGGTCCCATCTATCTTAGCTATGACTAACTTTAGCTAACCATGACTAATATAGAACCATCCTTTATCTCTATATAAATAATATCTCTTAAGTACTTGTAATACCAAGCTAAATATCACAATACCACACACATGCACAAATGGGTGTTACATTTACCCCCGGACTAAGTTTTCACTTTGTCCTCAAAGTGAGGGTCTCTCTACCTTCTATGGTACATCTTCAACTTATCATGGTTAATCCTATCAAAGTGTCTTCCTCCCAACTCCTTGAGATCATAGGTGTAATTGCCCCACACCTTCTCTACTATGAAAGGTCCAAAGTACTTAGGCAAAAACTTCTTTTGCACTCTCTTGAATCGAATGGAATCAAACAACATTACCCAATCACCTTCTTTGAAAGGCTCCACCTTCTTCTTGCCTTGCCTCTTGTCATAGCTCTCCTTTTGTTTCCTTTGGGCTTGCTCCACTCGAACCATAGCAACTGCTCTTGCCTCTTCCAACTCCATGAGTTGATCCTTCCTTGACTTCCCTGCATCACTTCCTTGTGCTTTCTTCAATCTCCTATGAATGCTTTGGAAGGTAGGAAGATCAAAGTGAATAGGTAAAGTAGACTCAATACCATACACCAATTGGAATGGAGAATATCCAGTGGAAGTCTTCATGGTTGTCCTATACTCCCACAAAACTGCATGAATCCTCTTGTCCCAATGATGTTTAGCCCCCTCCATTTCTGCATCTTTGGCCAACATCATGCACAAGGTCTGATTGGTTCTCTCTGCCAAGCCATTGGAATTTGGCTTATAGGATGTAGTTACTCTATGTGTGATAGAGAAATGTCGTAGCATGGCTGTAGTAATGCTTCCTGTAAACTCTCCTCCTCTATCAGAAACCAACTCCAAAGGGCATCCAAACCTAGTGATAATGCGTTCATAAAGAAATCTACCCACTTCATCTTCATTCTTGTCCCTCAATGGTCTAGCCTCAACCCACTTGGTACGGTAATCAGTAACTACCACAATGTACCGATTGTTCCTTGGGGTTCTATTGAGAGGTCCTACAAAATCAATTCCCCACTTCTCAAAAGGTCCTAGCAATGGAATTGATCTAAGTGGTGGAGTGGATGTAGACTTTCTAGCAAAAGCTTGACAAACATGACAAGTTTTGCAATAATCAAGACAATCCTTGAAAATCCCTCTCCAATGGTAACCTGCATCTAGAATCTTGAAAGCAGTCACCTTTCCTGCAAAGTGTCCTCCACATACCAAACCTTCATGAAACTCCTTTATGAGTAGGATAGACTCTTCCTTACCCACTGCTCTTCAAAGTAGACCATCTGCTCCTTGGTGAAAAAGAATATCCTCCACCATTGTGTAAGGTCTAGATCTTGCTGCAAGGGCCTTCCTCTCCCTAGCATGCATCCCTTCTGGATAGTTACCTCTTGTCACAAAATCCACAATCTCCTTGTACTCCATTGGAATCTCTTGAGTGACTGAGATTGTCATGAGCTCCTCATCCGGGAAGGAATCATCTACTGGCTCATCTCCATCATGATCATAGGCTCTAGATAACAAATCAGCATTTGCATGTTTCTTTCCTGGCCTATCCTCAATTGTGTAGTCATACTCAGACAAGAGTATCATCCACCTTGCTAGTCTCCCTTCAACATTAGGCTTGTTGAAGATGTACTTCAAAGCCTTGTGATCCGTGACAATTGTGGCTTTCCCTCCAATCAAGTAGTGTCTAAAATTCTTGAGACCAAAGATCACTGCCAACCCTTCTCTCTCTGTGACAGAGTAGTTCTTCTCTGCTGAAACCATCTGCCTACTAGCATAAGCTATTGGATGATCATGCCCATCTTGGTCTAATTGACTAAGAGTGCATCCTATAGCTACATTAGAAGCATCAGTGTAGAGGATGAAAGGCTTACTCCAATCAGGTTTAGCAAGAATTGGAGCTACAACAAGGGATTGCTTGAGCTCCTCAAAAGCTTTGAGAGCCTCCTTGTCTTCCAAAATCACCATGTAATCTACACCCTTCTTCATGTAGATGGTCAATGCATAAGCCTTGTTGGAAAATGAGAAGATGAACCTCCTATAGTACCCAACCATTCCCAAGAATTGGCGTAACTTTGTCAAGCTTGAAGGGAATGGAAGGTCTGAGATTTTCCTCACCTTCTCAGGATCAACTGCTATTCCATCCTTGGAGATGATGTGCCCCAAAAGTAGACCTTCTTCACATCCAAAAATGCACTTCTCTGGGTTGAGTGATGCATTTGCCTCATCCAAGCGTTGCAAGACTTTGATTAGATGCTCAAAGTGCTCCTCCTTGCTCCCATAGACACAAAAGTCATCAATGAAATCTCTCACAAATTTCCCAATGAAAGGTTCAAATACCTTGTTCATGAACCGTTGGAATGTGGCTGGAGCATTGCAAAGCCCAAAAGGCATGACCTTGAAAGCGTAAGTTCCCCAAGGTGTGGTGAATGTGGTGAGTTGTTGATGCTCTGGTGCAATCTTTATTTGGTTATATCCACTATAACCATCTCCAAAATTGTACCTCTCATGACCTGCAACCTCCTCCAAGATCTCATCAATGAATGGCAATGGGTAGTAGTCCTTCTTGGTAACAGCATTAAGCTTCTTGTAATCCACACATACCCGAAGCTTGCCATTCTTTTTCTTCACAATGACAATTGGAGACACCCATTCTGAATTCTCCACCTCAAAGATAAATCCAGCCTCCTTGAGCTTATCAATCTCCTCCTTCACAACCAAAGATATTGGTGGGCTAATGCGACGTTGCTTTTGGCGGATTGGTCTTGCATGTGACTCCACCTCTATCTTGTGCTCCTCCAAGGTGACTTCCTTCAAATCCTTGTAACTAAAAGCAAACACATGGATGAACTTGCGGAAAATCTCCTCAAATCTCACCTTCTCCTCCTTGGTAACATTTGGGCCATACTTGAGGGTAGATAACCTTCTCTCTACCTCCTCAAGTGTCAATGGTGATTTATCTGGGTCTTTCAAAACCTCTGGCTTAGGTGCAAAATCCATAGCACACAAGGGATACACATCTGAATCAGATTCAGATTCATCCTCCTCCGTGAAGTCTCCTCTTCCATGCTTGTGTCCACACCTGAAGCTCCTTCTTCAGAATCTGATTCCCAATAATTAGAAGATGGGGTATCTGAATGTGAAGTGTTGGTGGTGTTAGTCACAGGAACAGTGACTCTATGGTTTGATGGCCCAATCCTCAAGTACCCTTTGTGCCATCGATCAGTTGTGCGTGCTGCTCTCAACCATGGCCTCCCAAGAAGTAAGTCATAGCTTGAATCCTTCAAGACTTGGAAAGTCATGAGATTTTGAACTCCCATAACTGAAACTACCACCTTATCCATCACCCCTACTGGTCGAACTTGTTGCTTGTTTGCCATGCTCACCACAAATGTTGAAGGTCTTGAGGGTATCATACCCAACTTCTTCATCAACCTTTCTGACATGGCATTCACTGCTGATCCTCCATCAACCAATGCATCCTTGATGTTGTGACCATTCACTCTCACATCAATCTTGGAGGCATATTCACAAGCCTCCCATGGTGCTGGCTTGGCATCCACCACCCCCATTGATACTGGAACTTTTGCCTTCTTCTTCTTTTTGCTCCTTGTAGAACTCAAACCACCTCTAAGCTCCTTTCTCAAGGTAGGGTTCAAAGCAATTAATTGGCCCACTGTGATGTTAGCCTTGTGACTACCAACATCCTCCAACACATTGTAGTTCCATTGTTGCTTTGAGATCAAGAAGTCCTCCATCCCCAACTTCTTCCTTGGAGTCTTTGTTGTTGATGGTGTTGAGGTGCGAGTGCTCCTAGTAGACATAGGAGTATCCTTGCTTGAAGTAAATCCTTGAGAAGAGTGAACATCCTCTGCAAAACGAGCTCTCTTCTTCTCTTGTGCCAAAAGCTCCAAATTAGGACCCTTGGAGTTTGAGCACTCTCCCTTCTCATACTTGCTCTCAACCACATCTATGGATGCTATCCCCTTACCTTTGTTGGGATTAGGAGCCACTTGGGTTTCACTACCTCCCTCTTTCCCTCTATTGGCTCCCTCATAACCCCTTCCTCCATGGTAAGTGGAATTTGGGCAATTCCTTTGGATATGGCCTCTTCCCCCACAACCAAAACAATTTCTATCATTGAAATTGTTGGCTGGTTGGCCTCCTCTATATGGATGGTTTCCATAACTCCTAGGCCCTCTCCCTACATTCTGATCCACCTCTCTCTTCTCCCATAATTGCACCACATTGATCTTGAGATCCGCAAGTTGTTCTGTGATGGTTTGGAGTGGATCTTTTGGTGGAGGTGCAAGAACTGGAGCAACTACTACTTGTGGTGCAACCCTTGTCACCAAAGTATCAGAAGTTCCACCATACTTGTAGCCTTGAGGAGGATGCACAACCTCCTTCACCACCAAATCACTTTCATCCCCTTCCAAACTCTCCTCCATACGAATTGCGATCTTGATAGCTTCAACCTTGGAAGAAGGTTTCTCATATCTCACCTTGCTTCTAATTTGTGGTCTCAATCCTCCCACAAAATTCTTGGTGAGCATGGCCCCTATGCCAATCATTGTAGTCTCCACATCATCCCCACCCTTCCTCAACACTATGCGAAATCTGGACTCCAATTTTTCCACTCTTTCCACATAGACTCTCACTTTCTCTCCATCTCCTTGCTTGAGAAATGTAACCTCACTCATCAATCTCTCATAACTCTCATCAGGAAGAAAGTTCTCAATGAGTGCTGAAGTCAAAGTCTCCCAAGACTCCTCTTCCCCCTCTCTCCTCTCTCTCTTTTGGTATTCTGACTCATACCATGTAAGTGCTGCATCCTCAAAGAAATCTGGTAATAGTGAGGCCCACTCATTCTTCCTCCTCTCATTGTTTCCTATGCAAGCTCTCTTGAAGTCTCTCACAAAGGCCTCCACATCTTCTCCATCCTTGCCAAAGAAAACCGGAAGTTTCCCCATCTTAACCCCTCACTATCTTTCTTTTCTCTCAATTTTTTTTTTTTTCCTCTTTTCTTTTCTCTCACTCTATTACTAATAGAGTATATACATGACTAACACCATCTGAGAATAATCCACTCTAGGGAACACAAAAGGTTCAGGTTGCTCCAAGATTTCTATAGCAATATCAAATCCTAGAGTGCATATTAATCTAACTCTCATGGATAGTTTATCCATAAGTTGAAAGATTATCTCCATCACTAATCTTGAGAACTAGCTGATGAAGGTGGTAGTATTTCTGTAGCTGTACTAAGACTCTCTCCAAGATCCTTCACCAAATTTTCCAAAAGTGATTTTACTCCACTACACTCATGTCCTTTTGGAAGTCCTTCAACTCCACAAACCTCACACAACTCTTTGGTCTTAAATCTTCTCCCTCCCAATCTTGGTGAAGAAGGTCCAACATGCAAACCCAAGTCAAGTAAGCCTCTCCTTTCCCTCAATCTCTTGCGCTCAAAGGTCAATGGACATGAACTTGCCTTATGTCCCTTCTCTCCACATAGAAAGCACTTAGACTCACTCTTTCCTCCAAGTGGTGTAGGTTTTTGGATCCTCTCAACACTCTCTTCAAATTCTATTGTAAACTCTCTTTTCCTCAAATCCACCCCTACAATCACCTCAAACCCTTGGGGAACCTTGCATAATCTCAATTTCCACTCTTGATGACTCTCCATGTTCCCCAAGATGAATCTAAACACTCAAACATGCTTTTTGTTGATCTCAAACTTCTCATGCATGAGATCTCCACTCTGCAGAATTGACCCTTCCTCACAATGTCATTCAAATCTCCCAACCAATACGTCACAGTCCTCTGAAATTTTGCACACTTGATCACAACTCCAGGGCGTCCCTCCCTGCAAAATTTCAGATCTTTTCATTGAGCCATTTGGCCTAGACACCTTTCTATTCAGCACCCATATTTCAGATTTGGTCTGAAAACCACCCCCCTCACTTCAAAAACTCATCACGCCCTGCGCAAAAATGATCTCTCTCTAATTTTTGTGGCACCAGGTAGGATACAATGCACTGAATTTTCTTGGAAATTTTCAGGACAATTCACTGAAAATTGAAGAAATGGCAGACTCTGTACAATTTTCCAGAGAGCATGCAGTTGCGGGAGCACTTTACCCTATCAACTTTCAAAAATTCTAGCCCAGTGCGCATAGAAGCTCTCTCAATAATTTCAAGTGTGCTAACTGAAAGATAACCCAAGCTATCATGTGTAGAAATCTCAAGTCCAGATCTCAAACTTGAGATTTTGCCCAAAATCACCTTAATCCCCAAAATCTGCAATCCACCTCACACAATCTCTCCAATTCCTCTCATGTGTACAAGATGTACAAAATCACCTCAAAGACATCATAATGAACTACAGGGTATACAAATGGATCTTGGTTCTCTAACATAAGTTCAGCCCTCTCCTCTCCTAATGTTCTCTCCAAGTGAGCTCTCATAGCCTCCTTCTGCCTAATGTAGAATTGGACGCGGAACAGTATCTTGCCTTCTAGAGAGGTCCCGGCAACGGAACCAAAAATGTGAGCCGGCCTGTCTCTCACTCAGGATGAACCTCTGATGGCTATTATGGTAGCGCACCATGGACTAAGAAGGCAAGGAACCCCAACTCCATCATACTCCTCCAAGGCTAACACTCCAAGACTCAAGACATTGCTCACTAGAGAACTCAATGAGAGAGAGATAGTTGCAAATGAAAGGATGATGAGTACCTCCTCACTCCTTGTTTATATACTTGTGAAATAGTTACGTACCAAAGTTACTAATTACCGTAGTAACTCAAGTTACTAGACTAAAAGTCAAGTAAAGTCAAAAAGTAGAAAGGAATATCCATTCACATGGGCATATTCCCCTTATCTTGACCCAACCACTAAAGCAAGGATTCCTTCACATGGGCTATCCTTGGACTAAAGAAGAATCCAAAACAAAAAGGCTGCGGGCCCAAGAGTTCTCAACTCTTTCCCCAAAGCCAAACACCTAGGAATAATACCAAGTCAACACACTAAAATCCAAAATAGTGGTGCTCATCTTTTCTACTTCCTCTAAAGTAAGGTCCCATCTATCTTAGCTATGACTAACTTTAGCTAACCATGACTAATATAGAACCATCCTTTATCTCTATATAAATAATATCTCTTAAGTACTTGTAATACCAAGCTAAATATCACAATACCACACACATGCACAAATGGGTGTTACAGAACATACTTGACAGGGGGCTTCAGATTGGGTGGTTGCAGGCATTGGTTTCCTGTGTGCCTTGATCCTTTACGATTCCCACACAAGGGTACATACCCAATTTGTTGTCTTGGCTCCAGACAATTTGGAGACCAATGTCCCATCAAGCCACAATTGTAACAAGCACTCAGTGCAACATTTTGAGGTCTATTTTGACCACCCATCGAGGGTCTTCATGGAGGAGCAGTAGGATTGTACTCCCGTGGTCCAAACCTGGGATTTTGATATGATGGGCTTGATGGAGGCTGTATTTCCTAGGTTTGGTATACCGTCTCTTCTTCTTCGCCTTGATTTCATCCAGGAACCCAATCTATTTGTTGCACTGGAAATGCCATGCGAGTTAAACACTTTGTATTAGCGTGGCCGGATTTACCATACGCAGTGCACCATACATTTGGTCGCCCAAATGATGGGGGTTTTCTTTGGTCCTTCGCCCCAATCATTTGGATCTTGAAATCCATGAACTCTTTAATAAGAGTTTCCAACTTTTGATCCGCCTTAGATACATTCTTTACTGACGGTGTTACTGACTTCTTTCCTCCGTGTCTTAGTATTTTTCTTGGCTTGGGTTCTTTGTCGGATTTTGAAGAAGAACTAGAAGATGTGGAGGATTCCTCCAAAGAAGGAGAAGTACTACGTGAAGCTTTGTGTCTTGGTTTTTTGCCTTTCTTCTCATGATTTCTTCGGTTACTAGAAGAGTTAGAATGAGCCGCCGTATATCGGGTGATATGTTTGAGGACTTTGTCCAAAGAAGTTACATTCCTCTCCTTGGCAAAGATTCAAATCTCCGGTGAAAGCCCACCAAGAAACCAGGTAATGGCTTGGGCATTAGAATAACCCACCACCCCGGATTGCTTCGGGACTCGGTTCAATAAGGCCATGAACCGCTCAGAGTAATCTCTCAATTTTTCCTTCTTTCCTCGATCCAAATCATTAAGTGCCGCAAATACACTTGTATCATAATCCACTTCCCGAAATCATTCCAGGAAGCCATTTTGTAAATCTGCCCAGTCTGCTGGTGTGAATCCTTTTTGCGTTACATGAGTATACCAGCTCAGAGCCTTCTTTCGGAGCAGACTTGGAAAAATCTGCAGTCGATCCGCGGAGTCATGTTCCTTGTTGGCAAAGGAAATGACTTTGAATTCCTCAATGAATTTGTCAAGATCTTTGTCTTGCTCTGTACCTTTATACTTTTGATAAGCATGTCGGGTTACGGGTAACAAAGACATTGTTTGGTGTGGCGGATTTGGTTGTGGTAAGTTTGAACTTATGGGAACCAAAGAGCTACTTGGTATGGATGCCATGTTGTCTGCCCACGGGTTCCAATTTGTCAAGTTCAAATTGGGGTCTTCTTCAACAATTTCTTCTTCTCTGGTTGTGTTGACTTCAACCCGATCAGAAGTAAGAGGTTCCACAACTTCAATCTGGTCTTTGAACCTTCTTTGGGATAATCGGGGAATTGATCATACCAGATGATGACACTCTTCTTCCGTAAGTGTTTGTGCTGTCTTTTCTTGAACAAACTTCTTAATGAAATCAACTTCCTTTACAGCTTTAGGGGAAGTCGGTGTACTAGATTGTAGCACGTATGTCTGCCTGCTTGAGTCTTTCTTTTTCTTGGAAGAGGGAGACAAAAAGTAGCCTTGCCAACCTCCTTCATGTCTCTTTTGGTCAAGTTCGCATAGGGCTTCTTGCACTTTGTGAAGGAGTTGAAAATACAACTCTTCTTGTTTAATTTTTTCTAAAGTGGATAGGGCTTTCAAACATTCATCTTCGTCACGCTGCACTGCTCGTCTTTGAGCTCTCTCTTCCCATTGTTCTCTCAATGCAGACATTCATATTGCACGTACACCCAGTTTCAAATTTGGCTTTGTATTCTTCCACTTCCGAGATTTGTATCCCTGGCAGCGGCGCCAAAAATCATGTGACAACCCGGCAAATATCACTTTTGTAGTAATCGGGTTAGTAGAGTTTGTTCCCGCAGAGATACTATCCAGAATTGGTCAAATACGAAGACAAAAGTCACAATTGCAGTTTTTCTTGATGACTTCTTTAATCTCTCAAGTAGAAACTACACCCAGAAGAGAGTAACAAGCTTACAATCTTGACAACTTGTCATGAATACACACACACATAATCACAACATAGCAAATTCTGTCCAAAAAACTCTTGATTGTGATGATTCAGATTCTCTCGAAGACGGCACTTCACTACAAAGAACAATTTTGCCTCAGAATTGTGTTCCAGCCCTCCACTAAAGGCACAACTTCCTCGATTGAAATTGCTTCACATCAACTTCATGCTACACTCACCAATGTAGAATACTACCAACACTACAATTCCTCTCAGACCTGTCAAGGCATTGCTCCGATGCACTTCACTCAGGATCAAACACACAGAATGAAGATCAAGGCTGCAAATTCCAACATCCACAAACACACTGATTTGCTCTTTGGAATTCTCCACACACTCACAAAAACAAACCCAAAATTGACAATCTGAATTAAGCTTAAGCAACAAGTACTGGGAACAACACTTCACTTTATCTATTTTCAGAAATTTGAATACTAAATAACATCGTATTGCGAATGCTCCCGTTAAATACTAAGGCAAACGGCAGACTTGCCTACCTAGGCACCGCTTCTTAACATCTCTTCCTACCTACAGATCCCAAGTGACATCTATCTCTTCATATCTACCTCTTCCTATTTCAAAATCAACACTTATCCCAATCCGATGTCTACCTCATCATTGGCTTCCAAACCTGATGATCTTCTTACTACTTCTCTTTCTTTGGGTATATCTACATCTACCAAATCCTTCACTATTTCTGCTACTTCTTTACTAGAAACTACAATTGCACTAAGGAGTGACTCATCTAACTCATTATCTCCTGACCCACTCTTCTCTAATGTGTCAATCATCAAGTCCGATGACACTGTACTCCTACTTCTGCAACATTGGGTTTCTTCTCCACTGTCACACTATTTTGAATCTTCTCTAATTCCGAATTGACTAAATCTAGTCTAAGACTAACATTGTTCTCTACATCTTACATTTTTCTATTGACACACTCCCTCAATCAAATCAATAGGGTGTTCATGTCCACATCCTTGGCCTTTCTCTTCCGCGTTTCCTGCACAAGTAACTTTAACTCATGTAGGCAAACTTCCTCCAATCTCCCTTCAGCCTCCGTGCTTAAAATTGCTCTTAACTTTCCTGCAACTTCCCCTACTGATTCTGATGCATATTCTCGAGAGTGCTCCACCTTCAACTCCTCACGATACATCTTCAACTCGTCTTTGTATTCTGCAGCGAGCATCTTCTACTCCTCTGCATACTGCATGCTTTGCTGTTCCGCGCTCTTGACAAGTTCTTGCAATCGCTCTTCTTCTTCTTGCCTGGCTGCCAACTCTCTTTGCCATGCTTGATCTTTCGCTGCGGCACTTTTCTTTAAGCTGTCCAACTCCTGCTCCATTACAATGTTCATTGCCTTCAAATGAATATTCTTGATGCGCACATCACTCACTTCTTCCTTCATCTTATTGAGCCACATCATTTGTTCCTTGAATTCTCTCGCTGGCCTTTGTAGTTCCTTTTCCTTTTCTGCACAGCTCCCTTGTAGCATGGTCAGCGTTTTCTTCATCAAGCTTTCCTCCCTCCGAAGTTCTTCCACTTCCTCGCTTCTTTGAACTTGTTGCTCTTGCAGCTCCTTCACTTCACTTACAAGATACTTCACCATCTGCAATTTGTTCATCCCCTTCCTACGATCTTGGAGAATTACTCTTCGATGCTCCTTCAACAATTCCAGCAATGGTGTTAACACCTTCATCAGATAGGATATCCCACCAAAGTGCTCTTCCTCATCATCGCCATCTTCGTCTGGAGTCTTCTCCTCCGTCATCGGCTCCTTCATCCAAAGTCACGATCTTTGTATCTTCATTGTGTCGGCACTTTCTTTGTCTTGGCCTCTTGAACTTGGCCCCGCGGGATTCTCGGCTTTCTCTTCTGCTCTTGACTTGTTTACTACCATCGTTTGACAAGCCTCACTTACTGCTGCCGATTGTTGGACCTCTGGCTCCCCATCGCTATCGCTCCCCAACTCCTCACTTTTCAATGTGAGCTCCTCTTCTTCCGATTCCTCTTCTTGCGACTCAGTCTCTTCCCTAGACTCCGATCCCGATGATGCCTCTTTTACGATCTTCGCCATTTTCAACCTTAGCCGCCAAGTCTTCCTTTGCATGGGAGGCAACCTTGCTTCTTTGGGTTTGCCATGTTTCTTTGTCTTTGGACTGGTAATTTCTTCGACTTTCCACAGTCTTGTCCTCGCAAAGTATTTGTCATTTGCTCGAAGATGCAGCATATATTGTCGCTCCTCTTCGTCTGCTTCCTATTGCAAATTGGGATGCATGTGAGACACCATACGATGACGCTCTTCTTTGGATAGTAAGTTCAGCCCGAAGTAGAAGTGGGCTGCAAAATAATGTGGTGGCGAGCCCGTTTGCCAATTCACAACCATCTGCCTTGTTTGGTGGTGAAAGCATTTTGCCTAGTTCATTGGAGCTCCTACAAACATTTGATGGAAGAAGACAGCCTGCTGCATGTTCACATAGGTGGTTTGTTCTGACTTGAACATGGCCATCATCGCCCCCCACAATACTTCTTCGGATCGGATCCCAAAAGGACTCTACCTTGTAGCCATTCATGGTTCTTGGAGCAAAGAACAAATTGCGGATTTCTGTTGTCTCCTCTGCAGCATCACACTTCCGATAGAAGGTGATCCCTGTTGGTTCTCTTGCTTCTCTTCCCAATACCAACTTCCAATCCGACTCAGTCCATCGAGCCGGATTGCCTCTCTTCCCTTCTACCTCGAGACCCTCCTCACAATTACTAGCAGCAATCTCTGCCATCACTCCTGGGAAACTGAAATTCTAGTTCCATGCTAAAAAAGGTAATATGAAGTCTAATCAAGACTTCGATTCTTGCCACTACATCTACCCTTCGGATTGCAAAACCTCTCACTGCCAGTGCGTTGGCCACCTTCTTTGCCATGATCTATTCTCTTGTTCTATGATGTTGGAAAATGAGACCCTCTCCTGGACAAGACACTCTAACTCCCTCAGGGTTTTGGAAAATCTCACTCTTGATGGGCTTCCGGACAAGCATTATTGTAGGACAACTACTCAAAGGGATTGGAAATTTACTCAGAGTATTCAACTTTCCCTTGCGCAGTTGCAATTTATATTACCCCAAATTGCAATCATTCTTCATTTGATTTTGTCTGCAAATTTCTCTCTTCTGCATGCACTCCCGATCACTGTCAAGACATGCTTCTTTTGCCCCCGCCATTTCTTGAAATGTACTTTCTTGCCACGTACAAAGGTTGTTAAACGGTCTTTGTCTTTCCTACGTCTTCCAATCCAAAGATGGTGATCTTTGGACTTTTTCCGGCGTACTCCTCTTCCGAGTACCTCCATCATCGGATCCAATGTCATCTTCTTTGGATTTCCTCTGAAGTTACTTCCATCCATTCTTTGTCCGCAATTTGACTTTCAGTGCTTACTTCATCTCTTAAACACTACTAACCATAGAAAAATGTGGTACCACATTATTTCACAAGTATATAAACAAGGGGTGAGGATGTACTCATCATCCTTTCATTTGTAACTCTCTTTCTCTCATTGAGTTCTCTAGTGAGCAATGTCTTGAGTCTTGGAGTGTTAGCCTTGGAGGAGTATGATGGAGTTGAGGTTCCTTGCCTTCTTAGTCTATGGTGCGCTACCATAATAGCCATCAGAAGTTCATCCTAAGTGAGAGACATGCCGGCTCACATGCATACATCTACCTTGCTATATATATCTTTTGAGGCTCTAATGGTATCTCTCTTAGTATAGATAGGAGGATTTGTTGAGGTCTCAAATCCCAAGGGTGGAGATATTGGTACAAGTCAATGAGACATTCATGATGATGTCTTAGTGATTGATTGTCTTTACATTAGTGTTGTGGGTAGCACAATTGATGCCAAGTAGAGAGACTATGTCCTTCAAAAAACTAGGCAATTTAGATTGGAGTGAAAACACCTTCTTTGTGTATGAGACGATGGTACATTGCAAGTAGTACTACTTTCATCTTAGAGACCACAAGTGGTATATCTTACTCATGAGGAGCTAGGACATTTTGGAGTAAAGCATACATATAGCTTACTCCATAGTCATTATTGGTGGCATGGTATACAAATCAATATATAGCAATTTTTTGTTAGATGTGTGATTTTGATCAAGTTAGAGCATTATTTAATGCTCCCATGCCATAGTTACACCCATTACATATCATGGGGTAGGTTACCATTGGAGTTTAGACTTTGTTGGACCTTTACCATTGACTATGAGACATCATCCATATATTTTGGCTATGGTGGAGCACTTCTCCAAGAAGATTGAGTTGGTAGCACTTCTTGACAAGTCTAGTGAAGGGACAGCTTATTCATTCTTGGATCTGATTCTTAGTAATTTTGGTGCACAAGTTGAGGTTAGGGTATAAAATTCTTGAAAGAGTTTTAGGTCTTGTATGACAAGGCCTTGATTGATCAACATACTACCTCCCAAGATCACCTTGAAGTAGATGGCTTAGTAGAGAAAGTGGTTTAGATGGTGAAGAGAGGATTGCATAAGTAGGGTTTTTGAAAAAACCACTTGGGAGATTAGGATCTCTATTTACCTTGGTTGGCCATGGGCTATTGGTTCAACTGGCAAGCCTCCTTAGCATCCTTCTCTCCTTATTTTCTACTCTATGAACGAGATCCAGATTTACTTGTAGCCATTTGTCTTGATGTTATTATAGTTTTGGACTTGGATGATCAAAATATATGGATGAATGCATGTTCTCAATGGGCAGAGACCTTTTAAAGAGTGATGCCAATGACCTTTGAGAACTTAGCAATTGCTCAACATAGGGATACCTTACACTATGCTATTATTCAAGGAAGAGGTTATAGACCCTTGATTTGTGAATTTCATCCAAGTGATTATGTATATCTATAGTAGATTGCACCAAAAATACTTGATGTGACTACAAGCCACCCTACCTTGAGAGTGTACGAGATTTTGCTTTCCAAAGTCCTCATGTTGGATGGACATGATGGTGTTGTTTGGAAGAATAATGTGCACCATGCAACCTCTCAAACATTGATAGACCCAAGCTTGGTTGTTGTATGTGCAAGCTTGTGATGTATGTTATGTGGTTCTTTTGGTGGAGCTACTATTATGTTGGTGTGTGATAGTTGGTTGAGAGGATGGCATATGGTATGTTTGACTCCTCCTCTCATGGTGGTTCCTCAAGGATAGTAGCTATGTTTTTTATGTACTTGACCTATAGCTAGTTCACTCTTTATGTGATATAGATTGTAGATAGGTGACTAAAAATGGGGCTTGATAGCAATCATCTTCCTAATCTTTGCCTATCATAGGGCATATCCCATACTTGGAGTAGATGGCTATCTAGAGTTAGAGGGATCTAACTAGGAGGATGATTGTGGTACTTTAGATTTCATGTATGAATTTTGTATGAGTTGCGCTTCTATAGTATATGATATTGATACCAATGTGTGTTGTGTAGCAATGTATATACACATGATAGTTGTCACAATAGTTGCAGCACCAAAGGTAATATGCTCAGACATTGGGGCGATAGTCTTGGTAGTCAGAGTTATGTTAGTAGTTGCTCAAAGACTACTTAGTGGTTGCCAAATTTTGTATTAGGATCATTGATCACACCATAGAACCCATTGTTACTTGCACCATTTGCACCATCAAATGAGCCGTTAATTATGCCATTAGGGCTAGAGTTCCAAGTCAAGCAAGAGGTATATTTTCAAAGTGCAGCTCCAAAGAGCTCATTTCTCTGATGTTGAGCCTATGAGTTCTTAGCTATGGTGGACAAAGGCTAGTAAGTATCACCTATAATCTCTTATCTATAATGGGTATGGCTTGACTATAATCAATGCCCATTGTTGGCAGATAATTCAATTGAGGATTGATTTTTGGTCCCAAGTTGAGATTAAAATGATTATTGTGGACTTTGGAGTTCACATATGACTTTTGTATGAGTTGTGCTTCTAAAGTGTAAAATATTGATAGTGTTGTATGTTGTAGTGATGTATATATGTACAACAAGTACCATATACCACACATTTTCCCTTCTATTAAGGCCATGTATGCTCCTACAAGTATCATATGAATAGTGTAGGCAATAGATATGTCTACCTATAGCTATCGGAGGATGTGATCTCATATGGTAGTATACTATTGCACCAATAGCTTGTATAGAATTTTGTGCTCTAGTGGCTTTCATCCTAGCCAATAGGTTCTTACACCAAGGTTGTCTCTTTCAATTGAAACTTCTCATAACAATTGTAATACCAAGTGCTAGCCATATGATCTAGATGTGAAATTTGGTTCGGTAACATCTAGAATGATGTTATACATGATGGGCAAAATAGATAAGATAGAAGTATCACCAAAAGAGTACTTCTACTAATAGGGCAAAAACCGAAATAGACTTGAGAACCTTAGAACCAATAGCTAGACATATGATTTAAAGGTGAGAATTGGTTTGGTAACATCTGAAAGGATGTTACACATGATTGACTAAACAGATCAAAAAGAAGTATCACCAAAAGGGGACTTCTACTAATAGAGTAGGAACCTAAATATGTCTGAAATCTTTGAAGGCAATTTCAGAGGCCTAAATGAATAAATTAGGCCTCAAAAATGTGCAGATTCCCCCCCCCCCCCCACAATAGAGGAAGGGCTGGCCTTCCCTCCTCCCTTGCTTTGTCTCATTGAGAGCTTTCCAATGGTACCTTACGTGATTCTGAGATTCCTACAAGAAGATTCCCTAAAAGATTCCCTCCAGTCAAAGCTTGTTTGACCAACCAGATAGGACCTAGACCACACATGTCACCCATCCAAGTAAGTAATCCAAGGGTGGAGCTTGCTGACATGTCACCTATTTGTGTCCCTAATCCTATGGTGGAGCTTCCTTGGAGGAGATCCTCTTTGTCTATATAATAAAGAGAAGGTGCTCCTTTGGGGCATCGAATGTTTGAGTGTACAATTTGTGTTTTCTCTCTTCTCTTGTCCTCGGAGTATTACAATGGTATCAGAGCAAGTTTTTAGTCCAAGAGAGTGGATCACCCCTCTTGGAATAGCATGAACTATTGAAACTGAGTAATTTGAGGTGGAGAACATTGAGTAATTGCTAGACTTAGGAAGGACTTTAGAGAGCGGATGGAATGGATGCACCGGGAGGACAATTTCCCCCACCTAGCTTTCCATTCTCAAATCCATTCCACATCAAGGTTATGTACATCTAGCATGAGCAGATGAGGGTATCGCTAGTTTATCACTTTGGTGCAGAATTCATGGACAGAGTGATGAACTCACCAAACATGATGATTCTACCTGTGGTGATATATGACAAAGAGTGGGATTTGACAATCTACATTCTTTTATGATAATATGGATACAAATGTCCCAAATCCTCTCCCTTTCAATACTCAAGTAGAAATCCGTTATGTAGTGAGACCAAAAGTGTGTTTAGAGATTTTGTGGTTAGGAATTTTGGTGAGGAGTATTATCAACAAGTGATAGCTTCTGAGGTCCCAATGGTAGTTCTGATAGTTTGTGCGCCTTCCAAAGTGATTATATTGACTCTGTATTGAAGTAGACATTAGCAATTGAGTGTTGCAGGAACCATGGATCCGCAATTGCAAGAGTTGGTGCAAGGAATGCAAGGGATGTTGAATGAATTTTGAGAGATTAAGATGACCATGGAGACATTACAAAGTCAAGTGCAGATCCTCAAGAACGATCAAGCCATGCAAGAAGAAGAGCCATCTCAAAACCCAATACCTGCGACTAAAGTACTTGGAGAGGCACCCATGCCTACAAACCCTATCAACGATGAAGCCACATTGCTACTCCGGATGAAGAAGACCTACAACATTGAGCCTTACAAGGAGCAGCGTATGATGGGAGTAGTGGAAAATGGGATATTGAGAATGAATTGATATTTCCGATTGTTCTCAACAGAGATCACAGAGCATGCTGCAGGCATGTTTTCATGTGGGTACTTGACCAATAAAGCCCTCACATGGTATGATGCTTGGGAACAATCCATGTTGGCAGAGAGAAGGGAGGTCACATGGACAGCAATGCAAGAAGGACTACTAAAGAATTTCCAATCGGTGGATTCTGTGCAGATGGCTCAAACCCGACTATGGGGATTGAGACAGAAGAATAGCGTACAAGAGTATGTGGAGGCATTTCTAGATCTACAAGTCGCAATTACTGACATGAGTCAAGCAAAGGCTCTCGATAATTTCAAATGAGGGTTGAAAGAGCGGATTCGCCAAGAAGTCATGTTGCAAAATCCTTGCACGGTATTTGAAGCCATTGCTTGTGCGCATAAAATAGCAGGAGCATTTGGTGGAGGTGAAGGAGTAGTTCCACCTCAACATTATCGGGCAGAAATGCCACACATGGGTGGACCAGTGCCGATGGAATTGGGCAACCTTTGATTTCGAGATGGAGGAGCACAACCACTTCAAGAGGAGCGGGGACGGGTAGAAGAACAAAGAGATGGAGTCCCACAAGGAGAAGGGACTCGAGGAGAACAACGTTGTTGTTACAATTGTGGCCGTATTGGGCACATATCTACCAAATGTTGCACTTGTTTCCCTAGAGGCCCTTGGCCTTTGTACAGGCGATCTTTGAACAACATGGAGAGACACATTGAAGAGGAGGAGGTGGAAATCACTTTGGAAAATGAAGATTGCCAGTAAATGTACCTTGCGGCCTTACTGGATCAATAAGGAAGCAGAGAAGCAAGGGAAGGAAGAAGAACAATGCGCAAAGATCCCGAAAGGCAACCTCACAATTGATTGTTGTGAATGGAATCCTAGAAGGTAATCAAGTCAGAGTATTAATAGATTTGGGAGCAACAAAGAATTTCTTGTCTTGCTTTGTTGCAATAAGATTGGGAATGGATCTAAAGAGAGATGGGAGTGAAGAAGTAGAGTTACCAAATGGGCAAACAAAGAGGATTGAATCATTACCTAAACGGGTAACCCTCTCTGTAGGAGAATATCAGGAAGCAATTGAGTGGCAAGTGATACAGTTAGCTCGTTATGATGCAATTTTAGGCATGCCATGGATGGAGCAGTACAACCCTATGGTGGATTGGAGGAAGAAGTAGTGAGAACCCACCAATGGTCAATCATTGGGGTTAAAGAAAAATCACACAGGCAGAAACTGCCTCTATATGTCATAGGGATGGAAACTATCTATAAGACCGATAGATGTTTTATGGGTCTAATAAGAGAAGTCCAGAGTGCACAACTTGATGGACAAATTCTTGAGAAATTGAAGGATGTGGTGGATGAGTTTCAAGATGTCTTTCCCGATGATCTATCCTTAGGATTACCACCAAAAAGGCAAGTAGATCACAAAATTGAGACACTCCCATGGAAGACACCTCCTTGTAAGGCCCCATATCGCCTATCACCTCATGAGTTGGAGGAGTGTAAGACTCAAATTGAGGAGATGTTGCAGAAAGGGTTCATCCAACCTAGCATATCACCATATGGGGCCCATGTCTTGTTTGTGAAGAAGAAGGATAGTACAATGCGCATGTGCATTGACTATCAGGGTCTCAATCAGCAAATAGTGAAGAAAAAATACCCCTTACCTCGCATGGATGACTTGTTTGATCAACTCCATGGAGTGAGATACTTCACCAAACTAGACTTGCGGAGCGGTTATAATCAAATCCGAATTGCAAAGGAGGATGTGTACAAAATTGCCTTTCAAACTAGGTATGGCCACTTTGAGTATCTAGTGATGCCTTTTGGCCTCACCAATGCACCTACCACTTTCATGAGTCTAATAAATGACAAATTCCGTCTATACTTGGATAAGTCTATTATCGTCTTCTTGGATGATATCTTAGTATATAGTAGCACAATGACAGAACACAAACAACATCTATGAGAGGTCCTCTAGATTCTAAGACAAAATAAATTGTACGCCAAAATCTCAAAGTGTGAGTTTGGCAAGTCTGAAGTAGACTACTTGGGGCATAGAGTAAGTGCAGAGTGCATTCAAGTATTGACAGATAAAATAAAGGTCATTCAAAAATGGAGTGCCCCAGAAGATCAGACTCAACTTAAGAGCTTCTTGGGGTTGATGGGATTCTATCGTAGATTTGTCAAGGACTTCTCCAAGGTTGCACAGCCTTTAACGGCACTACTTGGCAAGGGGAAGAAGTGGACATGGGGAACTGCACAAGAGTTGGCCTTTCAAGAATTGAAGGCCGCCTTGCTACATGCACCAATCTTGAAGTGGTATGACCCAAAACGTCCAATCAAGTTGGCTATAGATGCATCAAGCATAGCAATAGGAGCAGTCCTACAACAAGAGTGGCATGACGGATGGCATCCAATTGCATATTTCTCTCAAAAGTTGTTACCGGCATAGTGCAACTACCACACCACAGAACGAGAAGAGTTGGCCATCGTTCTAGCAACCAAGCATTGGAAGCACTATTTGGGCAAGAAGGCATTTGTAGTAGAGATAGACCACAAACCTCTAGTCTACTTCGAGACGCAGAAGGATCTATCTCGTTGCCAAATTTGGTGGACAGAGTGGCGACAATGCTTCAACATGACAATCACCTACGTGGAAGGTAAGAAGCAACTTGCAGATGCATTCACCCGCATGCCAATGGCAAACAACTTGGTGGCACAGGTTAAGATTAACCCTGAATTCTGGCTGCTACAGATACTGATCCACAAATTGTAGAAGCGCAATCATCCAAAGGTGTCACCAACACCCAAGGACTCACCTTTTGGGATGGCAGATTATGGATCCCAAATGTCCCAGAATTATGCACCACCATTCTAGTGGAATGTCATGATTCGGCCATTGCAGCTCATGTCGGAGTGGACAAGACCTTGGATGCAGTCAAGTGCCATTATTATTGGCCCAAGATGAGCAACAACGTGATGGACTATGTGCGTAGCTGCCTACTTTGTCAACAAAACAAAGCTTCTAATCAAGCTACTACAGGGCTCCTTCAACCTCTCCCCACTCCTACCCAACGTTGGGAACAAGTGAGTATGGATCTCGTCTATGAATTACCCAAGACCACCTCAGGGTTTGACTCCATTGTGGTCTTTGTGGACCGGCTCATCAAAATGATTCATGTATGCCCTACCACCAAGGAGGTGACCGCTCCACAACTAGCTCAATTATACTTAGATGCAGTCTTTGCTCACCATGGCTTGTCTAGAGTATTCATCACCAATAGAGGCACCCAATTCACCAGTTTGTTTTGGCAAACACTCTTTGGTTTCTTCAAAACCAAGTTGGCCATGTCCACAGCTTACCACTCACAAATAGATGGCCAAACAGAGCAGGCTAATCACACGATTGAAGACATGTTACGCGGCTTCACCTTAGAAGAGCAAGAGAGGTGGGACACCCTACTCCCATTGGTGGAATTTGCTTACAACAATTCAGTGAATGCATCCACCCAAGTCACTCTGTTCTTCCTCATGTATGGTGAGCATCCCTTCACACCTTCTAGCTTGATGAAGATCCGTCCAGTGGCTACCAAGGTCGATGCAGTCAACACATTTGTTTCTAGAATCCAACAAGGTGTGAAGAGCGCCAAGCACAGATTACAGATTATGCAAATCAACAAAAGCAATATACTGATGCACACCGTAGGCACATGGAGTTCAATGTTGGGGATCAAGTGTGGCTATCGACAACCAACTTCACATTAGTTGGATCTCGTAAGCTCAGACCTCATTTTATTGGGCCTTTCTTGATTCTTTGTCGCATTGGCGCTGTGGCTTATCACTTTGAGCTACCACCACACATGAAGATCCGTCCAGTGTTCCATGTCTCCCTACTATGCAGATATGCTCCCCGATCAGGCCAGGGTCATTCCACACAAGACATTCAACCTTGCCTGACACTCGTTGATGGCACAAAGGAAAATGAAGTGGAGCAAATTCTCCAAAAATGCATGTGTGGTACTCGCCATCCATAGGTGGACTATCTAGTACAATGGAAAGGTTACCCCCTCTATGAAGCAACCTGGGAGCCCGCTGCCAATTTGGCACATGCACCAGTGTTGGTGCAAGCATTTGAGCAACAATTGCACCACGAGGACGTTGCGTCTTAAAAGGAGAGAGGTATGTAATACCAAGAGCTAGCCATATGATCTAGATGTGAAATTTGGTTTGGTAACATCTAGAATGATGTTATACATGATGGTCAAAATAGATAAGATAGAAGTATCACCAAAAGAGTACTTCTACTAATAGGGCAAAAACCAAAATAGACTTGAGAACCTTAGAACCAATAGCTAGACATATGATTTAAAGGTGAGAATTGGTTTGGTAACATCTGGAAGGATGTTACACATGATGGACTAAACAGATCAAAAAGAGATATCACCAAAAGGGGACTTCTACTAATAGAGTAGGAACCAAAATATGTCAAATCTTTGAAGGCAATTTTGGAGGCCTAAACGGATGAATTAGGCCTTGAAAATGTGAGGTCCCTCCCCCCCGTCTCCCTGTCCTGCTCCCCCCCCCCCCCTCCCCTCCCCCTTCCTTCCTTTTGCTTTCTCTCATCGAGAGCTTTCCAACGGTACCTTCCTTACGTGATTCTGAGATTTCTACAAGAAGATTCTCTAAAAGATTCCTTCCGATCAAAGCTTGTTTGACCAACCAGATAGGACCTAGACCACACATGTCACCCATCCAAGTAAGTAATCCAAGGGTGGAGCTTGCTGACATGTCACCTATCTGTGTCCCTAATCCTATGGTGGAGCTTCCTTGGAGGAGATCCTCTTTGTCTATATAATAAAGAGAAGGTGCTCCTTTGGGGTATCGAATGTTTGAGTGTGCAATCTGTGTTTTCTCTCTTCTCTTGTCCTTGGAGTATTACAACAATGGATTCAAGTACTTATGATTTTAATAATCTCTTTGGTTGGTTTGTGATCTATTGCCAAGCTCTGCATGTATAACACTTCTTGCATTTATTGACTTTGCATCACTAGACTCTAGGAAGATGTAGAAAAAATCTTAACAAGTGTATGCATACTCATAACCTTACCAACATCCTCACTAATACACTATTACTTGATAGAGCTAGAACAGTAGTTTGGCTCCATACCTCCTTGTGAAGGAGTTCACCGCAACATTTTAGGATTACCAGACTAATATGCATGTGGTTCTTCATATGACATACAAGTCCATACATATTTTACGACATGTAATAGATTGAAAGCACACTAAAGTTCATAATGCTATTTGAGATACAATGGCACCAACTTACAAGCTACATGGTCCGAGATACAAATTGATTGGATCTACCAAGAACATCTCCACCTAGTGTGAGTAGGTATCATCACATTCATTGGTGATTGACGTAGTGGTTACAAACCTCTTATGAGCAAAAATCATTGGCATGAGCCGACAGTTAGGTGGGAGCAACAGCTACCAAGAACACCTCCATGTAGTCTAAGAATAGGAATTGTCACATTCATGGATGCTCGATGTATTATATTTGATGTAGTGGTTGCTTATCTCCTATGAGTGGAATCATTGGCACAAACCGGTATTTAAACATGAGCAACAACTACCATCGCTACTTGGAATGGAGTACCATACGCACTACAACCATCCTCTAATACCTTTGTATCTTTGGTTGAAACTTTTGGATACTTTCTTCACCATTTCAACAATCTCCTTAGGGAAGCAACACAAGGTACTTTATAAAGGAGGAGATCTCGCTCTCTCTCTCTCTCTAACCATAGTCACCTCCTACTATAATTAGAGAGTCTCCATCACTTTACTTTGAAGCTTTGGATAATCGTAGACAACAACAGTAATAAGTGTACAAAAAGACGTCTAGGACACTCCTTCCCCACTTACCGTGTGGATCACTGGAAATCCTCTGACAATGTATTACTTTCTTATAGGTTATGTTGTTGTAGATCGCTATGTTGCTTTGCTTGGTTTTTGAGCCCGTCATACTTTGGCTTTAAACTTTTCTGGTTCATTAGGTCGCATGCTCACTATCCTCTTTTTGCACTTGTCATTGCCTTGTATTCCTTCTTCAGTTTTCCTTTGGGGTATACAGTGCCTCTTGCTCCGTTTGGAGCTGAGAACTTACAAGAGAACATACATGTTACCGATACTCCGGTACTACCGATTCTTCTCTTGCTAGTGCGCTTACGAGAATCACAAATACCTTGAGGTTTAATGTACACGATCATCAATAGATTTCTCTAACCAACAGTTAGTATATACTTTCATTAGTGAAATGTTTCTTAAGGAATTGGAACTACGTGAACACAATCATAAGTTCTTTCCTCTAATAAACTGTTAATATATCTTTGAGTGAAATGTTTGTTAAGTAACTGGAACCATGTCCACCACGGAACTGAAAACTTCAGCGTCGTAGAATTGGCTGTAATGTAATTTAATTGTTCTACTGACCTCTTCAAGCATTCTTTAAATTTCGATAATTATTTTGCTTAACATGTTTAATCTGTGGAAGCTCGTAAATTGAATTGTCAATCTTTTCAAGATCATAAATCATCTCCCATCTGCATGATCACTACACTTCCGGCAACATACGATCTAATACATATCAGTGCATAAGGTACAGTTATGCTGAGGAAGATGGTAATTGATTGGGTTAGAAGAGGTGGAAAAGGTTAAAATCAAAACGTAGCAAAACAAGTCAAATTGTGTTCGATGGACTTGGATAAGAAAAATAAGAATCTACGAATCCCAAGTATGATATTGGTGGGTGGAGAACCTCTTTATGACATGAATGAGAAAGGGCACACAATGCACACGTAGTGTTGTTGAGAAAATACTGAAATGAAAGCTTAGTACCTCTGGAATGAAATTTGAACCTTTCTGAGAAACCTGTTCGGCCATTACAAAATAAAGGTTCGCTGACGTTGAAATACAATCGCTACACAGTAACTAAATTCTACTCTTGAAAACCAGCAATAATAATTGTTGAAGTGATGAGGATGATTATAGCAACTGGATTTCAACAAATTTAACCAGTAATAGAACCAACCCTTTCGGGTTCTCATAGACGAATCATTTAGTAATGAAATATGTAACAGCGGACAATCCCTACTTACAGTGTCCTTATCCTTGTACGTTACATTGATGAAGACTGTTGATTAGGGGAAAACTAACTTCCGAAAACATCCAAGCCTGTTCCCCAAGCTTCTCGAAGTCATCTTGTGAGGGTTTGGTGGCTGAATCGTGTACGATCAGACTACCTACGAAGTCAAGATGTACGAGAAAATGTAATTCCTAATGTCTGTTTAAATTCCAAACCCGTGTTAGTTGGTTGGGCAGGAAATAATGAGTTCTGCGGGCAGTCGCCAGTATTAAAGGGATGGGACCGCACCCGTACACCTACTCATCCCATGGAGTGATAGATGAGAGCAAAGACAATGGCGTAATTCTACAAGACAGTTTAAAAATCTATTCCGTAGAATGGAAGGAATATGTAAACCTAAATAGCGCATATCATTCCTCTCTAGAACTCCACCGTCCTTTCCGACCTGTCTTGCTTGTCGCTTGCATGCTAAATGAAAGAAAGAGCAAAGTGGACATTCGAGAGGTGAATGTACTACTGTGAGGGGTTATTGACTGAACTTTGGTGGAGAAATATCAAAACCTGGCATCTCAAACGTGGCGGCAAACTTCTCAACACTGGTACGTAGCTCCACAATATCTTTGTTGTTCTGAAGACCCTTGGTGAAATCTTTCTGCAATTTGCCATGGTCACTCTGGACATTTTCTGTGATCTGAACTGCTTTCATCAAGAAATTGGCAATTACCTCAAAATCTGCCTCCACGCATCCTCTTGAGGTCATAGCTGGCGTTCCTATGTACACAAGAAGAAGTTAGACACAGTTGAATCTGCTACTAAAATTCATCATCTATAAAATAAGGGAGCTATTCAATGTCCGTTATCTTAATTGTGAACCTTTCAAAGTTCGTTGCCATTACTCGCCTTCAAACGTTAGCAGGTTATATATAGGTATACGAGAACAGATGCCGTTCTGGGAACGGGTTATCCAGAACTCATGAGGTGCAAATGATTGATAAGCAAGATGTACATAATTGACAATGCTAGAATAGTGAGAAATCCATAAGGTAGAATGCATCAAATGTAACTTGAAGCAAAGGCATAATTGAAACAAATTGAGAATAACATATGGCTAACAGACTAGTAAACCACCATGAAATCGAGAACTCTATGCAAACAACTGCGAGAAATAGGTAACGCTACGTAAAAGACTGCCAGTAAGCAGTGTGTGAACGATAAAAATATAAAACGTGGGCTGGAGTCGGGTAGAAACACTGTATACACAAGAGGTCCCATGAATCAGGCAAAGAGCGAAGGAAAAATAATAGAGAGGGAATTAGCTGGGGAATGGAGGAGTGGAACAATGCGAGAGCTCCAGCTCTAGCTCTAGGGTTGTGTGGCTGCAGAAACCTGTCTAAGTGTAACAGGGTAACGAGAGCGAAGCGAAAAAGGACAGGATATAAAGTATATCACAACAAGCGCTATGGACGCTTGAGTCTGAGACGCTAAACAGCAAAGGGGAAGCAGAAGGTTAGCAGGTTATATGTATTTACCTATACGAACGCCTCCAGGAGCTAGAGCACTGCTGTCGCCAAAAACGGCGTTCTTGTTTAATGTCATGTGGCACATTTCGCAGACCTTCTCCAGAAGATTTCCTACGTAAAGTCAACAAAGAGCACATAAGAACCATCAATTTTTCTCCTAATCTAGTGAAAATTGGACAAAACGTTTATTACAGATAATAACAGATATCGCAGATGTATACGTCGGTTGACTCGGGGGCACCTAAGTTAGATCTTCGCTGGAAGTAACCAAGCCCCAAATAGTTTTGACAAGAGGTAGTGGTTTTACCAGTCAGGCCCCGGTTGCGAACGTCCCAAAGAATCAAGTGGTTGTCCGTACCACCAGTTACAAGCACACAGCCCCGTCGAATTAACGCAGCTGACAGCGCTTGCGCATTCTTCTTCACTTGTCGCATGTACTCTTGATATTCGGGAGACGCAACTTGCTTCAGAGCAACTGCGAGTGCTGCGATGTGGTTGTTGTGTGGTCCTCCTTGCAAGGAAGGGTGAACAGCGAAATTGATTTTGTCTTCAAAATCATAGAGGTTATCAGCCGCTCCACCACCACCACCAAAACTTCTCCTGACTTTCAGCCCCCTCCGGTAGAAAATCATTCCACCTCGGGGACCCCTCAGACTTTTATGTGTTGTGGATGTGACTATATCAGCATACTCAAAAGGGTTTGCACACTCCTGTGAAAAGAAACAGGAATGAGCATCCACTCAACCTGGCTAAGGCGGATGGAATTTAAGGCGGCAACCAGTCCACGGCAAACAAACAGCTGACACAAGTGAAGAAAAATGTTGCAGAACACACCCAGCTGGCTATCTACTCTGATCTTGGTTTTGGATAGTCTAACAAACTCGGACAAAAGCAGGATATCCTGGTAACATCCTCCAAAATCCTCGTACTTTCCAACATTCTTGACTATATGACAACATCATTGGATGCCAAGTTATACATTCAGTACTTTATCCAACCTATGGTTCACCGTCTTACCGCTTGAAAGCTTTTTCGTGTAGAAGAGTCCTAAGGAAAGGGAACCAAACCCGTGGACGAAACTTCCATTTGACTTAAAACCAAGGGCCTACAGCTTATGTCCAGCAATAATTCAGATGCTGCAAGCTGAAGAGATAAAGTGTATGAAAATTCTCACCTTAGCAGCGATAAGACCACTGATATGAGCCATATCACACATGAGGACGGCTCCGCACTTGTTTGCGATTTCCCGGAAGCGTGCATAGTCCCACTCCCTAGGATAAGCACTCCCTCCACAAATTAAGATCCTGGGCCGGTAGTTCATGGCAGATTTCTCCAATGTGTCGAAGTCGATAAGACCATTCTGTGGATTCACTTTGAATGGCAGGCTCTCGAAGAAGATTGATGCTCCTGACACTTTCTTTCCACTGGCAGTGTAATAACCGTGACTTACATGACCACCAGAAGGAACATCCAACCCCATAATTCGATCCTTTGGTTGCAAAAGGGCTGTGTAGACAGCAAAATTCGCAGATGTGCAGGAATAAGGCTGAACATTGACACCCCACTCCTTAGGATCCAGATGAAAGGCCTGTAGAGCACGAGTTATACACAAGTTCTCTATCATGTCGATATACTTGTTTCCACCATAATAGCGGCTGCCGGGTAAGCCCTCAGAGTACTTGTTAGTGAGATGGCTCCCTAGCGCTTCGATCACCGCCTGAGATGTAAAGTTCTCAGATGCAATGAGCTCAATTCCCCTCCATTGCCGAACCTTCTCGTCTTCCATAATTTTCCACAAGTGGGGATCCACCGCCGAAAGGGGTTGATTTCCCCAAGCTCGAACTTGTGCCCTCCGGGCAGCAGCATCAGATGGCAAATTTGCATCATAGTTGCTTTGCTGTGAAGATTGATGATTTTCCAAAGGGTTGTTTTGAAGCATATTCGCAATCTGCGAATTATCAGAAGCTAAATTGTACATGACTTGTGATGTCTGTGACGACATTAGAGAACATTGAGGTAGCGGATGTTGAGATTGAGGCATCTGATTTAATCCCAGTTGATGCGGGCTTTGCGGAGGAGTTGCACTGTTATTATTCCGAGGTGGCAAAGGACGAAATGAGACCTCTCGTGACCGGGAGTGCGGTGACCCGAGCATGGAAGAATCCTTCTTCCTCTTCGGTACTCGGTGGGCATTGTTCACGGGACTAAATCCCCGGGCGATAGGAGATTCTCTAGTGCCACGCCCATTGCGAGGACTGTCTCTTCCATTCTGCAATGGGCCTTCCCCTGGACCAATCAGATCATGTGGATTCTGAGCCGAGGTTCCAGCCATAGTGTTGGTCCTCTCCGTCATTGCATTTCCGCGAAGATTAGACACCTGTTGGAGCGAGTTAGGCATTGAATTCTCACCAGCCAAAGGCATGTGAATAGTCCCGCTCTGATCCTGATGACTCGAACTCATGTGATGGCCATTACTACTCTGCTGAGCAGTAGGCATGTAGCCCAGGGACAACGTGGGCTTCAGCTCCTGGTTATCCATTAAATCTTTCGCACCCTAAACTTTTTTCTGCCTAACCAACCCTCCTAGCTCCACTACTTTCCAAACTTGCCCACCCTTCAAACTCCAGCACCCGTTGCGCACCCTCAAGCTCCGCAAACACCACTACAGCAACAACACACACACCTTCCGTGTACGTATGGAGCAGTCAAATCCTCAAGGTGGAAAATTCCGCGACGTAGGGAACCAACTCTCTTTCCCATTCAGTCGAAATACACAGCTCTTCCTAAACTAACCTCTCCACCGAACGAGAACCACACCACACTCCTCCGGGTACCTCCACAAGCAGCAGCTCTTCAGCAATCTAACAGAGCATGAACTAAATTTCACTCCTTCCTCCTTTTACAAATCTTCAAATCTCCCAGAAGCTCTGTTCCCTCCTCCTTTACTCACAAATTTTCAAACAGACCACTCAAGTGATCACTCAAAAACTGATTACTTCACAAATCTTCCCTCTCCTTCTTTCTTTCCACAAAAGGTTTCTCCGACAGACCATCCACAACGATATGTCCAAAACTACCTAAAAACTGCCTAAACGAAGCTCTTTCTTAGTCCTCTCGCCCGGATCCCCTTCGGAACTCCTAATACATCAAATACTATATAAGGATCGTGCAACACTGAATTCGCCACAATCTTCTGAAAGCCCTCTCTCAATCTGAAGTATGCAGGATAGAAGCTCTCCGACTCGCTCCGACAAAAATAAGCTTACGTCAATCTGTACCTGGACTCTGAAGCTCCCTCAGTATTCATCCAGCGATAAATCCTTCAACAACACAATGAATGCAACGCGGGCTATCTATCAGGAAACCCTAGTGCTCAAGTCAGGCACACGCTCGAGAATTCCGTCAGATGAACGCTTTTCTACCCATCCGTCAGATTTTGCTCTTTGTCCGGCTGGATTCTGCCATGTGCGACACAGTGAAGGTTGTCGTCAACATTTCCATTGCGTATATCCACCAAACTTTCCGGAACATTTAGACGAAACAAGGTGCATCCCCCTTGAGTGGGGGATGCATGGCTTCATCATCACCTTGTACTTGAGTTTCAAACAACACCAGTGGACAAGGGGGGCTGTATCTGTGTTTTTCTCTGACATGGTTCGCCACGTACGACTCAGGTTTAAATCGATTTAAATTCTGCTGCTAACTTTTGGGGCAACTGAGAATCTCTTGCCTGACGTGGCGTTCTCAACAAGATAACTGGTGGTGATAGGGTCAGCGTCTCTCCATGCAGCTGGCGTCTCAAGGTCGTGGTTGATTTCGTCCAAGGTTTGTGACAGGATGTGACTGACGGAAAGCGTCATCGCGTCAACGTAGACTGGCTCGTTGCCTACTCTAAAGGACCAAACTTTCGATGGGGAGAGAATTCTTTGAATTTGGTCGAGAAACTGAGGTCAACTTGTGTTCATGAGAGGCCGATCATCAGTCCTGAATGACTCACTGTAGCACTTTCTGGGAAGAGGAGCCAATCCGGAACCGAGGCTTTACTAAAGAATCTGTTATGGCCTTGGAGTGTATATGCTTGCCGACCACAAAGTTAACTTTGGAGGGTGAAAGGATGGGTGACATGGCAGCCAAGATACACCAAACGCAATGAGCAAACCCACAGATTCCAAATTCATGGGGAATACCAATACGGAGGTGAGATTTTGAACCATTAGTGGTTGGTTTCAAGATTCGTTGAGGACAAATGATTTCTCTCGATAAAGGTGGAAAAAACCGAGTTTTTAACCAGTTTCAAATTTAGTATCGTTAATCTACATATTGTGATCCCTCCATCAACAAGAATAGTTTGAATTAAAAAGAAGAATACCAACACACGATAGTCTCTCAACTAATATCATGCAAGGAACGAGTTTAGGTTGTTTTTAGTACTGTACTGATTGTCGGACGCCAAACCATGTAGCAAAGCTCTCCTTTGAACTCCAAGCTATACAAGTGCAAGGAGCCAACGCTCTTGTTATAGCATGGAGTTTAAAAATGTTATTTTGGAAACAAGAGCCGAATCGTCACCCGCAAGAATGCAAGATGTTATTAATATTCGACTCTAAACCGCCCATTTCTGAGGGGAAGGTGGGGTGATCTTGCGGAACTCGGGTTCTACTTATGCGGCATGAGGTTTCCAGCCCGGGAACTGGATGTCTCGACGGCCGAGTGCAGAGTTCCAAGAACATGGCGTCGCCGCCAGAACAACACGGAATCTCCCACAATGAAGGCAGGTTCTCTGTATCTTGACTTAAACAGCAGCACAGCAAACAGCTTCCGGCTCAAGGGGGATGCACCCACGATTCTTCACCGGCTAGGGTCTGATTCGTCCCGAATAAATCCTTCGCTGTTTAGTTCCCGATGAGAACGACTCCAGAGAGCCACAATCTGCCTGTACTTATGTGTTTGCATAGGCCACTGTGGGAGCGCAGAGGTGCCCACGTGTCGTTTTACAGGAGTGTGGGTTGAATCCCACCAGTCCCGTGAGTACAACTAGGGTAGATTCATCGCCAAGAGTGAATGTACTGATCCGCCGACTCATCTACTGCAGATTCCACGAGGGCGCCAAGTTGTTCCACGAAGGACCATCTTTGTTCATTGATGTTTAACGTTTCTATGGCTGTTCGATAATAGGTTGAAGATGTCGCAATTCCTATTGTAGTTCCGTATGGTTTTTTAATTTCTTTTATTTTACGATTTATATTAAGGGTTTTCATTTAAAAATTATTAAAATTACCTTTCATTATTTTTTAAATTTTTATATTATTATAATATAAATACTTTGATCTAATTTTAAATAAATTTATACTAAAAAACTTTTAAATAAAATTCATGTTCAATCTAATACTGAAGGATCTCAAGCACTAGAGAAATGACGGTTACTAGTCCCTAGTCAAACTTGCAAAATCAAAAGGTGATGAAGATAGGTTTAGGATGGTGACCATCACTATGGGCAGATTGTGGACTATATGGAAAATCCAAAACATTTCAATTATATTCATGGAGGCTTTGCAAAAGCCTATTGCAAAAGAGTACAATGTTTACTTACATGACTTTGTTTTTGGTAAGATTTGGGAAGGGTTTTCTTGAGTCCAAGAACAAAGATAGATTGCAAAAGAAATGTGCCTGATATATGAAGTTGTTTAAATGTGCTCAAGAATGGAAGGATAAACATATTGGTGAAGGTCTTATCAAGAATCAATGAGGGTGGTCAACTATAGAGTAGAAATTGAATAGTAAATGTCTCTTTTTGACAAAATGGATGTGTTGTTTGGCAATAGGGCAAATATTTCTCCTCCTTTATTGGTTAGTTTGGGGAGCAAAAGTAGAGTGAATATTTTTGACCTCTTGTGCAAAGATGATATTGGATGCAAAGCTACAACCCAAGAAGAGGAAGAATGCAATCCCTTGTCAAGAATTGAGGAAGATAGTCCCATCCCAACTATTATCCCTAGTGAGTAAGGGATGGAAGAAGACATGGCCAATGCAAGAGAAGAAGATAATGGTTGGGATTTTCTCTCAATTGAATTTGCTCCCACCAAACCCAAGTATGGGCCATTTATAAGAGTTCAAAAAGATATTCCCCAAGTATGTGCTATTTGCAAGAGCTCAATAAGAGATGCAAGAGTCAAGGAGGAGGAGATTTGCACAAAAGCACAAGAGGACATTCTTAATGGAGAAGGAGATAGTAAAGGTGAAGCGGGTAGGGAATCAAGGAAGAAAAGAAGACACTCCAAAAGTAATCGTAAGCTAAGTCATCCAATGAATTTATTTGCTCAAGATATGGCAAATCATACAAAATTCAAGAATGAGAGTCTTGAATCAAGAGAAAGTATTATGTATGTGTAAATTTTTACACAACATACATCATTGTCAACATCATACACTATATAAGCACAACTCATACAAAAGTCATGCATAAACTCTAAAGTACCACAACAATCAATTTACACTCAACTCAAATTAGAAATAAATCCTTGACTCAATGTTTTGCCAACAATGGCATTGATTACACTCAAGCCATACCCACTTTAGCTAAGAGAATCCATGTGATGCTTGTCAGTATCTATCCACCATAGCCAAGAGCTTAAAGGCTCAACATCAAAGAAGTGAGCTCTCTAGAGTTGCACTTTGAAGGTATACCCCTCTACTTGACTTGGCTCTCTAACCCTAACGGCACCATTGATGGAACATCTAACAATATGAGTGGTGGGTCCCATAGTGCAATCAATAGCCCTAACATGAAATTTGGCCATGGCTAAGTAGTCTTTAAGCAACTAATAATATAACTCTGATTGCCAAGACTATCATTCCAACTTCTAAGCAAACTAGCTTTGTCACTACAAATGTCATGACAACTATTATGCATATATACATTGCTACACAACATACATTACTATCAACATCATACAATATAGAAGCAAAACTCATCTAAAAGTCATACATAAACTCTAAAGTACCACAATCATCCCCTAATTGACGACTCTAGATAACCATTTACTCCATGCATGTGATATGCCCTATTGTGATAATATAGAGTTTATAGATGAGTTAGTCAAGATTAACAAAGTAGCAAATAGGCCAAAGTAGCCAAGAATTATAAGAATATTCTAGAAGTATCTAGGAAGCTACTTAATACCTTCCAAGTATTGAGTAATGTGCATGCCAAGTGATGACTCCTAAGAAGAAGCTTCTTGGGAAGCTTTTCAATTAGCTTAGCTTGCATGTCAAGTGGATGGCTTCTAAAAAGAAGCTTCTTGGGAAGTTTCTTGATTAGCTTAGCTTGCATGCCAAGTAGGAAACTTCTAGAAAGAAACTTCTTGAGAAGATTTCTAGTTAGCTTGGCTTGTACTTTAAGAAGGTAGCTTTTAGGAAGCTTCTCAAGAGCCTTGTATGTTCTCTATAAATACCAAAGCCCAAGCTCATGCTATGCATTTAGAGTTACCCTCATTCAAGAGTCCCAATATGATCTATCACTTTGATCTTTCATTCTCTTATTTCTCTCCTTGGTCTTTTACACCTATGGTGTGCAAAGATCAAGAGACCAGGTGCCATTAAGCTCCATCATTAGTCACTTGTTTGCAATCAATATTGCATAAAGAATGAACTAACTATAGGTCAAGTACATTGAGGACAAAGCCATTGTCCTTGAGGAGCCACCGTGAGGGGACGAGTCAAACATACCATATGCCATCTTCTCAAACTGTTGACACACACCAAAATTGTAGTAGCTCCACAACAAGAACCACATAACATACACTGCAAGCCTACACATATAGTTGCCAAGCTTGGATCTATAGTACCATCAATGTTTGGGAGGTACCATTGTATACATGATCCTTCCAAACAACACCTTCATGTCCTTCTAACATAAGGACTTTGGAAGGCAAAACCTTGTGCTCTCAAAATCTCAAGATAATGTGGCTTGTAGTTACATCAAGTATTTTTAGTGTAGTTTGCTATAAATATATACAATCACCCACATGAAATCAATGGACTGAAAATCTATGTAAAAGACCAAGACCAGGAGAGAAATAGGAGAATGAAGCTCACATTGGGATGCTAGAATGAGGGAAAACTCCAAATGCCTAACATGAGCTTAAGCTTTGGTATTTATAGGTAGCATACAAAGCCCTTGAGAAGCTTCTCAAGAAGCTTCCTTGAGCCGCTTTCTTACAGTGCAAGCAAAGTTACCTAAGAAGCTTCTCAAGAAGCTTCCTTCTAGCCTTCTTGTTGTGCAAGCTAAGCTAGTTGGAAGCTTTTAAAAGCTTCCTTCTAGAAGCTACTTACTTGAAGTGCAAGCTAAGTTAGCCAAGAAGCTTTCCAAGAAGCTTCCTAGATACTTCCGGAATATTCTAGACTAATTTGTCTTATTTGCTACTTTGTTAGCCCTACTAACTTCATTGCTAAACTCCATATTTTTACATATTCCCCCACCGCTAGTTAGTGATATCCTTGTTGCTAGTGAAGCTTTGAACTCCTACATGGCAGCCTGTACATTTTGGATGTGAAAAAGAGGTTCCTATGTGGCATCATGAAGGGGATACCCCTTCAAAAGGACCTTGTACTCCATATGTTGTTGATGGCCTTGTTGAATATGGTGACGTGCAAGGATACGATCAACTTTGTACTCCTCATGATCATTGATAGGGACAGGAGGAGGGGGAGGTTGGACTCAAGAGGAAAAGGAAGAGGGGTTAGGAACAAAGGGTTTCAAGTTGGAAACATAAAAGACAAGATGGATACACATATGGCAAGGCAAGGCAAGTCGATAAGCAACAAGAGAGACAATTCGAGTGACATCAAAAGTTCTTATCCAATTAGGGGTAAATTTAGAAACTTGGGTATCAAGGAGGAGAGGGAGGTTACTAGAGGATAGCATGACTTTATCACCGACCTCAAAGGTGAGATCACAATGATGGTGGTCCACATATTGTTTTTGACGATTCTGAGCAATAAGGAAGTGAGATTTAGCTTGTTGGAGAGATTGGGATATAGTGGTCAAGAATGTCAAAGTATGAGGAACCTAAGTTGGAGGGGGAGCAAGAAGAGAACTTGGAACAAGCAAATCTTGGCCAAAATTGAGAAAGAAAGGAGAAGATCCGGTGCTTGCTTGTTTGGAATTGTTGTAGGCAAATTTTATAGTTGCAAGACATTCATCCCAATTGATATGGTTGACATTGACAAAGGCACACAACATATCTTCCAATGTACAATTTTCACATTTGGTTTGTCCATCAATTTGAGGATGATAGGTTGTGGACAAAGCAAGCTTGGTGCCGAGTATCTAGATGAGTGCTTGCCAAAACTTCTTGATAAATCAAGGATTGCATTTAGAGATGAGTACACATGGCATCCCATGATGCTTGAAGACATTGTCAAAGTATATTTGCACTAAGGTTGGAGCATCCATGGTATCACAGGTTGGTGCAAAGTGGATTTGCTTATTAAGCTTATCGACAAACACCACAATTGTTGTGTGTCCTTGCTTTGTCTTGGGCAAGGATGTGATGAGATCCAAGCTCACATGCTCCCATTGAGTGGATGGAATGGCAAGTGGTTGAAGGAGTCCACTCAGCTTTTGGTTGTTGGTCTTGTTGCATTGACAACTTTCACACAATCAGACAAAATCTTGAACATCTTGCATCATGTTGAGCCACCACCATCGGCGTTGAAGGGTACCCAAGGTCTTGTCCACACCCATGTGACCAGCTATGAGTAAATCATGGGCTTTTTGAAGGCACACAAGTCAAAGATCACCTTTGGCTAGAACATAAATTTGGTCCTCATGGAATAAAAGGCACTCCTTGATGGAGAAGGTGTTGTACTCCTTGTCACATGTTGTAAGGCAACCATGTACCATTTGGAAGAAGGGATCTTGTTGTAGAGTTGACTGAAACTTGTTTTGGACCTTGGAGTCAATTGATACCGTTGTAATTGCCATTGTGATGAGAGGAAGAGACTTCAAATCAGGTCGTTGTGATAAAACATCAAGGATGATGTCAAACTGACCTGGTTTGTACTCAAGTTTGATATCAAAAAATTAGAGTTGTTCCTCCCATTGATGATGTCAACTCTTCATGTGTTCCAAGTGTAAGGTCTGCAACAATGGTTTGTGATCAGTTTGCATGATCACTTGCTTCCCCAAGAGGTAATGCTTCCATACCTTGGTGGCATATACCATTGCAAGTTGTTCTTGATCTCAATCAAAGTAGTTTCTTTTAGCCGTATTGAGTCGGCAAAACACAAAAGCAATGGGATGTAGTCCATCTGAGAATTCTTGTTGCAACATGGCTCTAATTGCAAAGTTAGAAGCATCAAAATCAACCACACAGGGTAGTTGAGGATCATACGGTTGAAGAATGGGCCTTGAAGACACCATATGTTTCAACTTTTGGAATACTTCTTTGTTCTTGGTGGTCCACTAGAAGCTTGAGTCCTTCCCTAAGAGGTCAGTCAATGGTGCAGCCACATGAGCATAATAATGGATGAACCATCAGTAAAAATTGGCCAGTCCATTAAATGCCCATACTTCTATAGTATCCTTTGGAGTAGGCAAATCAATAATGGCCTTGATTTTCTCCTCTTCCATCTTGATCCCCTCCGATGAGATCTTGTGCCCCAAGAAGGTAACTTATTTTTGCAAAAAAGGTACACTTTGACTTCTTGCAATAAAATTTCCATTGTCGTAGTCATCTTAGACTTCTTGCACGTGATTCATGTGTTTTGTCTCTGTCTTGCTATAGGTTAAGATATCATCCAAGAACACCATCATGTACCAATCCAATAGTCCATCCAACATCTGATGCATTTGATCCATGAAGATTGTTGGAGCATTAGTGAGCCCAAAAGGTAGAACTCTCCACTCAAAATGCCCATACCTTGTGCAAAAGGCCATCTTTTGCTTATCCTCCCTATCAATGGAGATTTTCCAATAGCCACTACAAAGATCCAACTTGGAAAAGTATCGTGCTCTACTCAATTGATCAAGCAAGTCATCAATTTGAGGCAAGAGATATGCATTCTTCACTATTTTCTTATTGAGCCCACAATAATCAATATAGAAACAAAGTCCTCCATCCTTCTTTGGAACAAATAGTACCGGTGCTCCCCAAGGGGAGGTACTATGTCATATGAAGTCCTTGTCTAAAACTCCAAAGTGTTTTTTGCACTCCTCCAACTCCTTTGGTGAGAGCCAATAGATTGGTCTACTCACTAGAGTACTCCCTGGCAATAACTCAATCTTGAAGGGCATACCATGATCAAAGGGTAATCCCTTTGACAGATCATCCGGAAACACATCCGCAAACTCCTGAACTATTTGATCAACCATTGCTTGATGAGGCTCAAGGCTCTTCTTAGATTGTCCTTGTGCAATCGGCTTGATCCACACTGCAAAACTAGACTTATCTTCCTCCAAAGCTTGCTCTATGACTGCTTCACTAATAAACTTCTCATCTAGGGACTCATTTCTCTTCAAAGCTTGCTCCATGGTTGCCTTCTTGGTAAACTTCCCATCTTGGGTGTAAAAGACCAAATCCGTGGAGAGAAATAGGAGAATGGAAACTCACATTGGGACACTTGAATGAGTGAAAACTCCGAATGCCTAGCATGAGCTTTGGCTTTGGTATTTATAGATAGCATACAAGGCCTTTGAGAAGCTTCTCAAGAAGCTTCTTCAAACCGCTTTCTTAGAGTGCAAGCCAAGTTAACTAGGAAGCTTCTCAAGAAGCTTTGTTCTAGAAGCAGCCTACTTGGCGTGCAAGCTAAGCTAGTTGGAAGCTTCTAGAAGTTCCTTCTAGAAGCTACTTACTTGAGGTGCAAGCTTAGCTAGCCGGGAAGCTTCCCAAGAAGCTTCTTAGATACTTTCAAAATATTCTAGGCTAATTTGTCTTATATGCTACTTTGTAAGCCTAACTAACTTTGTCGCTAAACTCCATTTTGTTACATTGGGGCTCCTTTCTCATCAAAGCATGCTCTATGGCTACCTTCTCAACAAACTTCCTATCTTAGGACTGATTATTCTTAGGTGTCTTACTCAGAGGTGCCAGACAACCCAATCGGAAATTCTTACCTTAGTGTTGTACTTAAATTTGTCGTCGGGTCCAATCAAATTGAACCTTATGACGTTCAAGCTAGGTAGTCCTAGAATGACATCATAGTGTAGAGGTGTCACTACAAACCTCATACACTCCAAATACTCCTTCCTAATCTTAAAAGTAATGGGATGTGAGGTACGGAATGCAGAACCCTTTCTACCATCTGCTATCATCAATCTACTTCCAATCACTAGCTTGATAGGAATACCCAATTCATTCGCTACTTGCATAAACATGCAATTCTTTGAACTTCTAGGATCAACCAAAATCCTACAACCCCGATTAAATATCATACCTTTCAAGTGAATCAAACTTGCATAAGTCAAGCCTTCAATCCCATTGGAACTAATCAAGCTCCCAATAAGCGGCTTGAAATCTACTATTTGGATTCCTTGTTTCTCTGATCATTCTGTTCCACAAACTCCATCTGGCCAACTTATTGAGGTCGCCCATTCCTAAACAGACATTTCAGCAATGCGATGTCCAACTTGGTGACAATAAAAACAACCTCCATTTTGTCGCAATCTTTCTATATCCACTGTACCAAGTGGTCTCCGTTGGATAATATCAATCTCCATTAGTGCTAGTTCTTCCACCCGTTGTTGTGTTTTGGTTTGCCTAGCCTGTAAAAAAGTGACTTATCATTTATATCTCCACATTAGTGGGGTAGGTTGTTTGCTAGATCCAACAGATGAGATGCTGCCAAGTGAGCAATCTTTGTACATGTATGTGATTGGCCATGTGGGTTACAGTCTTATCATATTTGAGGGCTTTGATGAATAAAGATAGGGGCGAGTGGAAAGATGAGGGGGTGTTTTAGTCGAGGAGTCTCGAGGGGAAGGAGGACATTTGGAGTGAGAGTTGTAGCAATGCGTGAGTGGTAGAACATCAAAGAAAGCAATTGAGCATAAGATATCCCATGCTCCCAATTTGCCACTCCCAAATCTTTTCTCATCAGGCTTCAGATTTTGCACCGTGATGGCTTACAAGACTGGTTGGTAGCACGTTTCGGGGTGGTATTCGTGGAGTCGATGATGGGAAACCCAAATCCTATTGTACTTTTGGTGCTTACTTATGAGCATAGTTGGGACTTGACAATATATGTACTTCTATAGTTGGGGAATGCTTAAATTTTTGCTCATAAGTTTCAAGGTGGAGTTGTGTGGTCATTTGTCAAAAAGTAAAAAGACTAAAGGACAAATGTGCAAGAGATTGGGTCCCAATAGAGAAGGTTGGAGTTTTTTGACCATCAAGGGAGTTTGAGGAGGCCATTTGGAGAACCAAGGATAAACTTGAAAAGAGGAGCTAATAGACTACAATTTGGAGAGAAAAATCACACGATTTGAGCCGATTTTGAGAGACATATGATCAATTTAATCAAGGGAGTAAAATTCATACCCAAGAGCACAAAGTAGGCATTTGAGGAAGCTTCTTGAGACATTTTTCCTATATGTTATTGGGATTAGAGAGAAGACAAAGTGCTTACAGTAATGAGTACAAGAAAATTTAGTTTTAGATCACTCTCAAATCAGATCTGGTTGATTGAAGTTGAAGCTCTTGAGGTGTAAGGTGATGGAGAAGAGCTAGTGATCAGGTTTGGAGTTTTGGTCACTCCCCAAGTTTTGGCTTAAGATACCTTATGAAAATTTCTAGTCTTATTTTTGGTTAGGGCATGCACCTTTGTGTGAGATTTTCATTTGAATTATTCAAATAGAGAATTTAGGGTCTTGGATCAAGTATACCTGGGTTGGCAGAGCTTACAAGTTAGCCCAGCTCAGGAATTGATCCATATCTAGAGATTGGGGTTGGATTAGGCCATCAAAATTTACAGAGTGTTAACCAAGAGCATGATCAACTATTGTGGAAAATTTGGTTGGCTTTGGGCTCATAGAGAGTGAGATCTGATGCAACAAGTTGTACTGAAAAGACTGTCATAAGCTCGGAGGAGCATTTCTTTCTTCAATCCTACTTGAATGTCAATTCTCTCACTTTTGTGACTTTGATTGAGAGTTCAAATTTCCAAAGTGTTTTGTGAGGATCAAGTGTACATATGACTTAGAAATCAGGGGAAAGTTGGCAAGAACCATGGGCAAAGAAAGGGGATTTCAAAATTATGGTGAGAGTTGTAAAAACTTGGCCAACTTTGAGAGCTTTTTAGGGGAGTTTTAGTGATCTGATTGAAGTCTATTTTATATTATTGGAAAGCTTATCTCATAGGCTTTCCATTGAATCCTAGAAAACTTGAATCTAAGCTATACAAAAAGAGTTATGTTCATATGAGCTGCACTGAGTTTTCCCCATCAAGAAGACATAGGAAATCCCCACATGGGGTAGGAATTTGTTGAGATCTGAAGTACATCTTGAAGGAGACTTGGAGTACAAGTTGAAATTAGCTTGATGATAAAGCACAAAGCACAAAGGCTCTGAAGCTCTTTTCCAACCAAAAAGCATAGAGAGTTATTGCCGCATTCTTGTGATTGGATCCTCTCTATGCTTGAATGCTTGTTTGTATGTCCAGTTGGTTTGGATTGGTGTGCGGGCGTTGCGCTTACGTTCTTTCCTTCTAGGAGTGCTTTGTATTTCTCCTTGGTAATGTTGGAAGTGATGACCAATAGACGAGAAGTGCATGTTGTGATGATAGGTTAGGTTGCCCATCACTACCTACCCAATAGCAAGAATACTAGTTACAAGAGTGGAGGGTTTTGACTATTAGGTAACATATGTGTTCAGATGAGAAATTAAAGGTTTACCTATAGCCTCTAATATGAAGTCTCCATAGCTAGGCACCTTGTGTGTTCCTAGAGAGAGAAAAGAAAAGTACTACACCATGCATAGTGTATTGGTAATGTTTGTGTAGGTCAAGGTCGAGACCAAGTTGTTGCAACCAAGGAATCAAAACGCTCAGCCAATTGCATGGCTTCTTCTACATTTTGAGGTTCCCACATGGTCACCTCCAATTTGTTTTGTGACTTCAATCCCCGCACAAATTGATCCAAAACTTCACCTTCTTGTATATCTAGAATTTGCATGATGATGTTTTGAAATTGTGTGATGTAGCTCCTTAATGAGCCAATCTACTTCAACTCTGCCAATTTATCTCATGTGGCTCAGGTGACATTTATAGTTTAAAATTGACCAAGTATTGTATCCTTGAATTCTACCCATGTCAAAATTGGTGCAACAATCTGTCATTTAGCTCGCTCTACTCGGAATTGCCACCAAATTTTTGCCCTACCATCCAATTGGCTAGAAGCCAAGAGAATATATTTCTATTCATCTTGAAGATTGGTGATTTCAAAGTAACATTTGCATTCAAACACAAAATTCTCCATTGTGCCCAAAAGATTCTTTCCTTCAAACACCTTGGGTTTTGGAAATCGAATGCAATCTTCTCCATCTCAAACTGGCACTCTCTCTATATGTTCTCGTTGTTGCTGAGCTCATTCATCCAACAATTGAGTAAGGTGCTCAATTTGTTGCTACATTGCAAGGATAAAGTCCGATATTGCCGTTATAGTTACTACTCTATCCCACTTATCCCAATTTAACTAATTGATTATACATAGATACAACACGTCCACTGTTCTCCATAAGTTACAACCGGAAGTAAAAGGGTTCCTCACACAAGGTGATCATATGCATAAAATCTTGTCCAAAGTGTGAGATGATGAATTGTGTGAAATGATGCTTAGGTAATATCTAGACATAAAAATCCCAATGGTTTGGCGAAAGTGGATTTGGTGGTCCATAAATTACATCCATCCCATTCTTGCTCTTATACCAATGTAAAAGGCCAAGACCGAGGAGAGAAATAAGAGAATAGAAGCTCACATTGGGATGCTAGAATGAGGGAAAACTCTGAATGCCTAACATAAGCTTCAGCTTTGGTATTTATAGGTAGCATACACGGCCCTTGAGAAGCTAGTTTCTTAGAGTGCAAGCCAAGTTAACCAAGAAGCTTCTCAAGAAGCTTCCTTTTAGAAGCCACCTACTTGGCATACAAGCAAAGCTAGTTAGAAGCTTCTACAAGCTTCCTTCCAGAAGCTACTTACTTGAGGTGCAAGCTAAGCTAGCCAAGAAGCCTCCTAGATACTTCCAAAATATTCTAGGCTAATTTGTCTTATTTGCTACTTTGTTAGCCCTAACTCCAGGGCTCATTAGCCCTGGAGTTTAGCCCCTATGGCTAAACTCCATTGTTATAGTTTGTAAGCTCCTCCTTATATAGTAGCATACCATAAGGTATTCTTATGTTAAGTAATTGCTAAGTTCTCAAAGGCCATTGATATCACTCTCCAAAAGATCTTTGCTCGTTGAGAGTATGCGCTCACCCATACATCTAGGTCATTTAGGTCCAAAACTATAATAACATCATGACAAATGGCTATAGGAAAATCTAGATCTTGTCTATAGAGTAGAAACTAAGGAGAGAAAATATGCTAAAGGAGGCTTGCTGACTAAACCAATAGCCCATGGTCAACCAAGGTAAATAGAGATCTCCATCTCCTAGGTGATCTCTTTGCAAACCGTACTTATGCAATCCTCTCTTTACCATTTGAAACACTTTCTCTACTAAGCCTTCTACCTTAGGGTGATATTGAGAGGTAGTACAATGATCAATCAAAGCCTTGTCACACAAGACATGAAACACTCTCAAGAACTATATACCTTGATCAGTCAAAACCTTAGATGGTGCACCAAAATGACTAAGAAACCAATCTAAGAACAAGCAAGCTATCCCTTCACTGGACTTGTCAAGAAGTGCCACCAAATCAATCCACCTTGAGAAGTGCTCTACCATAACCAAAACATATTAATGATGTTTCACAATCAACAATATGGGTAAGTCCAAACTCCAACAATAACCTAACTCCATGGTGGGTAATGGGTGTAACTATGGCAAGGGAGCATTAAATGATGGTCAAACTTACTCACACATCATACATTTTGAAACAAACTATGATACATCAGTTTCTATACCGCACCACCAATAATGATTTTGGAGTAAGTTATATGTATGCTTTACTCCAAAATGTCTTAGCTCCCATGAGCACAATGTACCAACTATGGTCTTTGAGATGGAAATGCTACTATTTGCATTCTATCATCCTCCCATACACAATGAAGGTGTATGCCCTCCAATCTAAACCACATGACTTGCTAAAGGACATGATCTCTCTCCTTGGCACCAATTGTACCACTCACAACACTAGTGCAAATATAATCCATCATTAAGACATCATCATGAATGTCTTGCTGACTTGTACCAATATGTCTACCCTTTGGATCTATTACCTCAACAACTCCTCTTGTATGTGTAGAGAAAGATACCATCAAAGCCTCAAAAAATATACATAGAGATAGATGCATGCACACTTACCACCATCTCCTCGTCTATCTCACCATGCCAACATGCCTTGGTCTAATCTTTCTAACTAGGAGATGGTTTTCTACTCAATCTATATGCATCATGGTTCACCACTCTAGGTCTCTAAATAACCATGAAATCATACTCTTTTAAAATTAGAGCCTATTGTGCAAGTTTTCTTGAATGCTTGTCAAACTCTATCAACCACTTCAATGGTTGATGATTAGTAATGGGAGTGAAAGGGTTACTAAATAGGTATCATTGGATATGTGCCATTTCTCACATTGTTGCCAAGCACTCTCCCTCATATGAAATATACTTTGCTTCTACTAAATTGTTGGAGCAACTAGCATAGGCCACCACAAACTCTTTTGTCTAATCATCCTATTGGGTGAGCACTACTCCATGCTGCAACGTACTCCAATCAATATGAACTTGGAATGGTTATCCTCTAATCAATCTCCTAAGAATAGGAGCAAATATCAATCTCTCCTTGAGCTCTATAAAAGCTCTCCCCTACTTATTTCTCCAATACCACTCTTGTGTAAGCTTGGTCAACTTTGTCAAGGCCTTGGCAATGGCACTAAATCCTCTAATATATCAACAATAGAAGTTTACCAACCCAAGGAATTCTCACACTCTACTCATATCCATAGGCCAATAAATACATTCAATAACCTTCACCTTGTTCTGCTTAACACCAAGTCCACTAGGGTAGATAGTGTGATCCAAATACTCAATCTGCTCATAGAAGAATCTACACTTCCCAAGATGTAATTTGAGTCCATGAGATCTCAATCTCTCAAACACCTCCAACAAAAGTCTCTCATGCTCCTCTAAAATAGTGCTATAGATACCGAAATATCATCAATATATGTAATGTCTCAAGGATAACAGAGGAATATAGAAGAGAAAACACAAGTTTCACACTCAAACTCCAATGCCCCAAAAGACCACCTTGGCTTTATTATATAGCAAGGAGAGACATGAAATGGAAGCATAAGCCTTGGATCAGATACATGGATTTATGACATGTCAGTGATCTTTACCCTCAAATTAGATGCATGCATGGGTGACATGTTGGATCTGGTTCTATCTGGTTGGTTAAACCAGTGTTGATTAGAGGGAATGTTCTTGTAGGAATCTTTGAATGTATGGGTAAGGTACCACTAGAAAGCTCTTGATGAGACAAATAGAAGGAGGGAAGGCCAACCTTTTTGTCCTTTTGGGGAAGAAAAGGGGGGAGGGAGGTTCACACATTTTCAAGGCCTAATTCATCCATTTAGGCCCTCAAAATTGCATCTAAAGATTTTAAGCATATTTTGGTTTCTACACTATTAGTAGAAGTACCTTTTTGGTGGTAACTCTATCTGATATATTTAGTCCATTATGCATAACATCTTTCCAAATGTTACCAAATCAAATTTCACCTTGAGATCATGTGTTTAGTTATTGGTTCTAAGGTTTTCAAGTCTGTTTTGGTTTCTACTCTATTTTTAGAAGTACTCTTTTGGTGATACCTCTATCAGATCTATTTAGTCCATCATGTATAACATCCTTCTAGATGTTGCTAAACCAACTTTCACCTCTAGATCATATGTCTAGCTATTGGTATAACAAATCTCCTTCCTTTTAAGATACAACATCCTCATTGCAAAGTTGTTGCTCAAAAGATTGCACCAACATCAGTGCATGTGTCAAGTTGGAAGCTGGCTCCCAAGCCATTTCATCTATTGGGTAACCTTTCCATTGTACAAGATAGTCCACTTGTGGATGGCAAGTTTCACGGATGCGTTTCTGGAGAATACGTTCCTGTTCATATTCCTCTTTGCCATCAATAAGTGTTGGACAAGGTCAAATATCTAGTATGGAATGACAATGGCTAAATCAAGAGAGATGTCTACATAGTAAGGAAACATAGAACATTGGATAGATCTTCATATGTGATGGTAGCTCAAGGTGATAGGCCACAACATCAACTCGATGAAGGATGGAAAAAGGCCCAATAAAATGAGGTCTAAGCTTACAAGGGCTAACAAATGTGAGGTTGGTTGTTGACAGCCATACCTGATCCCCAACATTGAACTCTATGTGCCTAAGGTGTGCATCGGCATACTACTTTTGTCAATTTTGGGCAATCTACAACCTATGCTTGGCGCTCTTCACTATTGGATTCTAGAAACAAAGTTGTTGATTGCGTCAACCTTGGTAGCTACTAGACGGATCTTCATCAAGCTCAAAAGTGTGAGAGGATGCTCACTATACATGAGGAAGAATGGAGTTACTTGGATGAATGCATTCACTAAATTTTTGTAAGAAAAATCCACCAATGGAAGTAAGGTGTTCCACCTCTCTTGCTCATCTAAGGTGAAGCCTCATAGCATGTCTTCAATAGTGAAATTAGGCCGTTGTATTTGTCCATCGGTTGGTGGGTGGTAAGTGGAATGGACAACTTGGTTTTGAAGAAACCAAAAGAGTGTTTGCCAAAACAAACTAGTGAATTGAGTTGCAGCCTCTAGTGGTGATGGGCACTCAAGATAGGCCATGGTGAGAGAAGATTGCTTCTAAGTACAATTGAGCTAGTTGTGGAGAAGTTACATCCTTGGTGGTAGGCTATACATGAATCATTTTTCTGAGTTGGTCAACAAAGGTTATGATGGAGTCAAACCCTGAGGTCATCTTGGGCAATTCATAGACTAGATCCCTACTCACCTATTCTCAATATTGTGTAGGAGTAGGGAGAGGTTGAAGGAGTCATGTAGGAGCTTGATTAGAAGCTTTGTATTGATGATAGAGTAGGTAGCTCTAAATATATTCCATCACATCATTGCTCATCTTGGGCAAATAGTAATGGTGTTGGATTACATCCAAGGTCTTATCCACTCTAATATGACATGCAATGGCAAAATTGTGACATTTCATTAGGATGGTAGTATGTAGTTTTGTGGCATTTGGGATCCATAATCTACCATCACAAAAAGTGAGTCCTTGGGTGCTTGTGATGCCTTTGGATGATTGAGCTCTTGCAATTTGTGGATCTATTTTTGTAGCAACCAAAATCTTTGGCCAAAATTTAGGGTTCATTTTGACCACTACCACCATATTGTTTGTAATTGGCATTTGGGTGAATGCATCTGCAAGTTGCTTCTTGCCTTCCATATAGATGATTGTCATGTTGAATTGTTGTTGCCACTCTACTCACCAAATTTTGTGACAAGATAGATCTTTCTACGTCTTGAGGAAGATTAGAGGTTTGTGGTCTATCTCAAGTACAAATGCCTTCTTGCCAAGATAGTGCCTCCAATGCCTTGTTGCAAGGACAATGGCCAGCTCTTCTCATTTTGTGGTGTGATAGTTATATTTTTTTTATAATAGCTTTGAAGAGAAACATACAATTGGATACCATCCTTCATGCCATTCTTGTTGTAGGACTGCTCCTATTGCTATGCTTGGTGCATTTATAGCCAACTCGATTGGACGTTTTGGGTCATACCATTTCAAAATTGGTGCATGTAGTAAGGTTTCTTTCAATTCATAAAAGGCCAACTCTTATGTAGTTCCCATGTCCAATTCTTCCCCTTGCCAAGTAATTCTATTAAAGGCTGTGAAACCTTGGAAAAGTCCTTGACAAATTGTTAATAGAACCTCATCAACCCCAAGAAGCTCTGGAGTTGAGTCTGATCTTCTGAAGCGCTCTATTTTTGAATGACCTCTACTTTATTTTTTAATACTTAGGTACCCTTTGCACTTACTCTATTCCCCAAGTTTTCTACTTTAGACTTTCCAAACTTGCACTTTGAGATTTTGGTATACAATTGATTCTATCTTAGAATCTAGAGGACTTCTCGTAGATGCTATTTGTGTTCCATCATCAATTATTGCATACTAAGATGTCATCTAAGAAGATGATAATATACTTATCCACATATGGATGAAATATATCATTCATTAGACGCATGAAAGTGGTGGATGCTTTGGTGAGGCCAAATGGCATCACAAAGTACTTGAAGTGGCCATACATGGTTCAAAAGGCGGTTTTGTATACATCTTCCTTTGGAATCTGGATTTGATTGTAATTGCTCTATAGGTCTAGTTTGGTGAAGTGTTCTGCTCTATTGAGTTGATCAAATAGGTCATCCATGCAGGGTAAGGGGTATTTGTTCTTCACTAATTGATTGAGGCCCTGATAGTCAATGCACATGAAAATTGTGCATTGACTATCGAGGCCACAATCAATTAGCCTCTACTCAGAGTGCTACCATTTAGGTAAAAACTCAATCTTCTTTATTTGCCCATTAGGTAATTATACTTCTTTGCTCTCATCCTTTTTGTGACAACCCGACAAATATCACTTTTGGAGTAATCGGGTCAATAAAGTTTGTTCCCGTAGAGATACTATCCAGAATTGGTCAAATACGAAGTCAGAAGTCACAATGGCAGTTCTTCTTGATGGCTTCTTTAATCTCTCAGGTAGAAACTACACTCAGAAGAGAGTAACAAGCTCACAATCTTGACAACTTGTCACAAATACACATACATAATCACAACATTGCAAATTCTGTCCAAACAACTCTTGATTGTGATGATTCAGATTCTCCCAAAGACGACACTTCACTGCGAAGACCAATTTTGCCTCAGAATTGTGTTCCACCCCTCCACTGAAGGCACAACTTCCTTGATCAAAATTGCTTCACATCAACTTTGTGCTGCACTCACCAATGCAAAATACTAACAACCCTACCATTCCTCTCAGACCTGTCAAGGCATTGCTCCGATGCACTTCACTCATGATCAAACATACAGAATGAAGATCAAGGCTGCAGATTCCAACATCCACAGACACACTGACTTGCTCTTTAGAATTCTCCACACACTCACAAACACAAACACAAAATTGACAATTGGAATTAATGTCGTGCGTATATACATCGCTACACAACATACATCGCTGTCAACATCATACACTATAAAAGCACAACTCACACATAAGTCATACATAGACTCTAAAGTGCCACAATAATCAGATTGCTTAACACTTTCAACTCAACTCAACTCAGATCAGTACTTGATCTGTCACTCTATAAACTGCCAACAATTGGGCACTGATTACTGTCAAGCCACACCCACTCAAGCATAGAGAATCCAGGTGACGCTCGCCGGCCTCTGTCCACCATAGCCAGGAACTCGAAGGCTCAACATCAGAGAAGTGAGCTCTCTGGAGCTCACTTCGAAACTATACCCCCTGGACTCAAGCTAGCCCTGAAACCATAACGGTCCCGTTGACGGCACACTCGACGGTGCAAACGGTGCAAAGTGACGGTGGGCCCCACCATGAAGTCAGTACCCCGAACACGAAATCTAACCGTCGGAAAGTAGTCCCTGAAAAACTGCTAGAATAACTCTAACTACCATCACTGGAACTCCAGTGTCCGAGCATCTAGATGCGGAACTACAAATGGCGTGACAGCTGTCGTGCGTATATACATCGCTACACAACATACATCGCTGTCAACATCATACACTATAAAAGCACAACTCACACATAAGTCATACATAGACTCTAAAGTGCCACAATCGCCCCCCTAGCTGGCGGTTAGGTCCCTCTAACTCCAGATAGCCATCTACTCTAAGTATATGGTATACCCTCTAATGGGCAAAGATCAGGAGGCCGGGTGCTATGGAGCCCCATCGTTAGTCGCCTGTCTGCAATCTATACCATATAAAGAATGAACTAGCTATAGGTCAAGTACATCTAGGACATAACCACTGTCCCTGAGGAACCACCGTGAGGGGAGGAGTCATACATGCCATATGCCATCCTCTCGAACAGCTATCACACACTAACATAGTAGCAGCTCCACCAGAAGAGCCACATAACATACACCTCAAGCCTGCACGTACAAGTGCCAAGCTTGGGTCCATAGTACCATCAATGTTTGGAAGGTGGCATGGCGCACAATTGCGCACATGATCCTTCCAAACAACACCATCACGTCCTTCTAACACAAGGACTCCAGATGGCAAAACCTCGCGCACTCTCAAGATAGTGCGGCCTGTAGAAACATCAAGTGTTGTCGGTGCTGTCTGCTGCAGATATACATAGTCGCTTGGATGAAATCGACGGATCGAGGGTCCATAACCTCCTCCTCAAATGGTAGCATAGCGTAAAGTATCTCTATGTTGAGCAATCGCCAAGTTCTCAAAGGCCATCGGCATCACTCTCCGAAAGATCTCTGCCTGCTAAGAACATGCGCTCATCCATACATCGGGGTCATCCAAGTCCAAAACTACAGTAGCATCTCGACGAATGGCTGCAGGTAAATCTGGATCTCGTCCATAGAGTAGAAAGTATGGAGAGAAGGATGCTAAGGAGGCTTGCCGGCTGAACCGATAGCCCATGGCCAACCAAGGTAACTGGAGATCCCAATCTCCCAAGTGGCCTCTCTGCAAACCATACTTTCGCAATCCTCTCTTCACCGTCTGAACCACTCTCTCTGCTAAGCCATCTGCCTCAGGGTGATCTCAGGATGTAGTACGATGATCAATCAAAGCCTTGTCACACAAGACCTGAAACTCTCCCAAGAACTCTGTACCCTGATCAGTCAAAACCTCAGGTGGTGCACCAAAATGACTAAGAACTCGATCCAGGAACGAGTAAGCTGTCCCTTCACTAGACTTGTCAGGAAGTGCCACCAACTCAATCCACTTGGAGAAGTGCTCCACCATCACCAAAACATACCGATGATGTCTCACAATCAGCGGTAAAGGTCCGGCAAAGTCCAAACTCCAACGGTAACCCAATCCCATGATAGGTAATGGGTGTAACTATGGCGTAGGAGCATTGAATGATGCTCTAACTCGGTCACAAACCACACATCTGGCAACAAACTGCTGTACCTCGGTCTGCATACCGCGCCACCAATAATGACTCTGGAGTAAGCTGTATGTACGCTTTACTCCAAAATGTCCTAGCTCCTCATGAGCATGACGGACCAACTGTGGTCTCTGTGATGGAAGTGGTACTACTCGCACTCTACCATCCTCCCATACACGCAAAAGGTGTCTACCCTCCAATCTGAACCGTCTGGCTTGCTGAAGAACACGGTCTCTCTCCTTGGCCCCAACTGTGCCACCCACAACACCAATGCAAAGATAGTCCATCACTAAGACATCATCATGAATGTCTTGCTGAACTGTACCAATATCTTCACTCTCTGGATCTGTGACCTCAATAACTTCTCTTGTATGCGCCGAGAGAGATACCACCAATGTCTCTGCAAATATACACAGAAAGGCTGATGCATGCCAACCTGGCACCATCTCCTCATCTGTCTCACCATGCCAACGTGCTCCGGTCTGATCCTGCTGGCTGGGACATGGGTTTCCACTCAACCCATCTGCATCACGGTTCACCACTCCAGGTCTGTGAACAACCGTGAAATCATACTCCACCACCTAGAGATGTCTGGATCTGAAATGGACACCTCTCCACATCGGTCTTCCGTAACTCCAGACCAACAACTGCAGCCTTCCTCAACATAAGGGGCTGCACACCAGAGTCTAACAAGACTCTCTGTGGTGTATAGACCTTCCCTGAAGGTCCCACCAAACGAAAGATCCCCCTTTGGTTATCCAATAGGACAACACCAGGTGTAAACCGCGCTCTCTCAAAGGCCGGTCTAGCTGGCAACTCCTCTAGTCTAGCCGCTGCTGCCTGCCATAAACCACTGGTCGCTGAACGGATCCCATGCTCCTCAACCAAGTCAGCTCCACTACCAACCACCTCTGCTCTAGTAGTAGGAACCGCACCATCCCTACTCTCACACAACGTGGCAGCCAACCGGAACACTGGGGCTGGGTCAACTCCCAATGTAAACATGTCACTGGCTGAAAATAAAGGATGCCGCATAATCAGCTGAGCCGCCCCCAACATCATGCTAGACTCAGTTTGTGTAGTAGCAGGTGGCTGACTAGCAGGTACTCCATCAGGTACTCCATCACCACCTACCACACTTGCACTGGGACATCTAGGAACCATGGATGTCGTCTGCAATGCCTCAGATAGCGTGAAAGACTGGGGAAGTCTGACCTGTCTCCCAACCTCTCCTCTCTATGGGTCCAACTCCACTGATGCTCCTCTAGGCTCTGGAGCACGTACTGCACTCCTAGTCACTGCTGCAGATGCATCCACCTGTGCTGCTCCGCACATGAAGTCCAAAGCATCTCTATCACCAGCATATGAGGTGGTAGCCTCAGCACCCGAATTTGATCTCCTTTGAGCAATAGCCATACTAGCCAATCTCTGCTCCAACTGCTCAATCCGAGTAGCCATAGCTGTGTCAGAAGTAAGGGCAGGTACCGCACCCCTACTAGGTGTAGATCCTCTACCACCACCTCTACCACCTCGTCCTCCATGAACTGGAGCTCCTCTACTACCTGTCATAGCAGCCCTACCACTCCGTAACTCCGGGTGTAGGTCAAAACACCGGTCACTAGTGTGACCAAATCTGTGGCAATGCTCACACTGCCTCTGTGCTGGTTGTGATGCACCAGAGGTATCAGGTCCGCTGCCCTGAGTACACTCTCTCCTATGGTGAGGTCCACCACAAGTCCAACAAGCAACACCACCACTCACTGGCTGCTGCTGACCCAAAAATGAGGGTAAGGGTCTAACTCCACTAGGCCCTCCACTCGCTCCATAGGATCTGGGCTGTCCACCCTGTCCTCGAAAACCAACTGGGCGTGGTGCACTCTGCTGCACTCTAGAAGAAGTCACAACTGTGGATGAGGTCTCTCTACCAAATCCAGCTGTCACCACTCTCTCCTCCACCATGTTGAGCTCAATACGCTCAGCCAAACCAAAGACTACTGCCAAAGTGGGCGAAGTAGCCTGCAACAACGTAGCATCACGAACTCTACGTTGCAACTCCCTGTCCAGTATCCCATACCAAAACTGGACTGCCTGGGCCTCAGTAACTCCCTGAGTGAAACTGATCAGCCGCCTCATGCGAGTGTATGCCTCGTGTAGGCTCTCTCCAGCCTTTCGCTGGAACTCCTGCAAGCTCCTCAGCTTGTCAATCCGCACTCCCTGGTAGTTCTGCCTCAAACATAGGAAGAACTCAACCAGGGGGTTAAACCCCGGTACCACACCACCTCATGCAGCGGTACCTCCACTCGTAGTAGCACTATCTCCAGCTAGTGCACCTCTACTAGCTCCACCCACACTACTCGAGCTAGAACTCGTAGGTACAGCCAATCTACTCCTGGCCACCGAGCCTGAAGTGATGGAGACATAGTGTGGAGACCAATATTGTCTCCATAACTCAATCTCCTCCAAATGAGCTCTCTTGAACTCATGGTAATCATCCATCGGTGGACCCTCCAAGTGCTGAAACAACCCCTTCCATGCCATGAAGGGTGTGAACAAAGTCCGGTTCCGCATCTGCTGCAGATCACACCAACTATCAAACTCCTGGATGAAATCATCCAACTCAATAGTACCCACTGTACCAGAGTAACGCCTAGGGCCTTTGGAGGCCCCATAAATCTCGTCCATGTCCCACAACAACGGTGCGGACACACCAAGTGCACTCTCAACTGAATCAGCTCCTATGTCGAACTCCAACTCAGAGCCAATCTCCTCCCTCACTGGGACCTGAGATACAAGCTGATACCGAGCACCACTCCGAGTAAACCCACTACGTACTGCAGGGCTAACTCCTCTGGAATCTCCAAAGAACTCCATCGTGACCACGTAACTGCAACAGCAAACCCGAACCACCAACTGCAACCGCAAGTCGCAACTGCAAGTGCCCCACCAAGTGCCAACACCAACTAGACACCACCCACTAATGTAACTCTAACCGAGATAACTACACTAGGGGAAGGGCAACCTGTAACCTGCCATCATAACATGCACTCTCACGGTCTGCAGGTCATCACTTCCTGCCTCACCGGAGAGAAACAAAGGTAGTCTGACTGGTCATCACTCCAGCCTCACCATCGAGAGCACACCAGAGCACCAACGCTCAAAAGTCAAGGCACCTCACACAAACGTGGTGCACAAACAGGAAGCAGAGAATGGAGGGGATCCAATCACAAGAAATCTAAACGAAAACCCTCCATCTCATAACACAACACGGGACTGACTCTGCCACCATTTGGCATTTGACATAAGAGTAGTTCGTATCTAAGTCCTAAGCTACCAGGATCACCAAGAATGGGATCAAACTGCCTCTCCTAGCCAAAGCTACATGTGTATAGATAACAGTGGCATAGTCACTATGACAACAAGTGAGGGTGGACCAGTTGGCTAGGGCACCAGTCTAGGAACAAGAGATCTAGGGGTCAAACCCTGTTGCGCACAATCTAGCAAGAAAGGCAGATTTTGCCAACCAATGACCAAGATCTACACTAAACTAGCTAGCCTCACGCCAGCAAGCTGGCTTGCTGGCCCTTCTGGCCCTTCTAGGCCTTCGTAGCCTCTCATAGCCCACAGCCCTATGCCTCGAAACGCCGAAATTCAGCCAAATGAGGCCTTTCTTGTTGCCACTTCGAACCTCCTCCAAAATTGGTGAAACTTCTCCAAATCTGTGAAACTCCTCCAAACTAGCAAAACTTCTCCAAATCTGGCCAAACAGCAAAACTCCTCCAATTTTCGCCCAAAATCTGACGTAAATCTAACGTAAAATCTGTCGTAAACCCTAAAGATGGATGTCCGCCAAATCCCCAGCTAACTTTCCACTCGAGCCAAATTGACAAAACGGGTTTTTCCAAATCACAATTTCATGAGAAGAGCTTTCCAACTCCACCTTCAATTTCACTTTCTGAGCCCAACTCGCAGCAAATTGGTCCTGCCTTCACCTCCTGAGCTCAAAATCACAACATTGCTCAAAAATTGCTCCTTCTTTGCTCAAAATTTGGCCAGCGCTTCCGTACACCGTCCGCCTAACTGCCAAATTTGCATCAACTACACGAGCTTCTGCACACTAGGGAAACATAGAACCTGAATCGAGCTACCACGATCCACCGAGCTTGGAGATACCACCAACACTCAACGTTCCTGCACCCGATTTCCCCCTGACTTCACTTCTCTGATGTAATCAGATTGCTTAACACTTTCAATTCAACTCAACTCAGATCAGTACTTGATCTGTCACTCTATAAACTGCCAACAACTGGGCACTGATTACAGTCAAGCCACACCCACTCAAGCATAGAGAATCCAGGTGACGCTCGCCGGCCTCTGTCCACCATAGCCAGGAACTCGAAGGCTCAACATCAGAGAAGTGAGCTCTCTGGAGCTCACTTCGAAACTATACCCCCTGGACTCGAGCTAGCCCTGAAACCCTAACGGTCCCGTTGACGGCACACTCGACGGTGCAAACGGTGCAAAGTGACGGTGGGCCCCACCGTGAAGTCAGTACCCCGAGCACAAAATCTAACCGTCGGAAAGTAGTCCCTGAGAAACTGCTAGAATAACTCTAACTACCATCACTGGAACTCCAGTGTCCGAGCATCTAGATGCGGAACTACAAATGGCATGACATTAAGCTTAAGCGACAAGTACTAAGAACATCACTTCGCTTTATCTATCTTCAGAAATTTGAATATTGAATAACATCAAACTGCGAATGCTTCACTTAAATACTGAAGCAAATGGCATATATGCCTACCTAGCACCGCTTCCTAACATCTCTTCCTACCTATAGATCCCAAGGGACAATCTATCTCTTCATATCTGCCCTTTCCTATCTCAAAATTGACTTCTATCCCGATCCGATGTCTACCTCATCATCGGCTTCCAAACCCAATGATCTTCTTACTATTTCAACTTCTTCGGGTATGATTGATTCTACTAATTTCTTTACTAATTCTACGACTTCTTCACTACAATTGACAATTGAGCTCACGGGTAATCTATCTACCTTCTTATTTCCCGACCCACTCTTCTCTAATGTGTCAATCTTCAAGTTCGATGATACTTGTATTCCTACTTCTGCAACATCGGATTTCTTCTCCACTGTCACACTATTCCAAATTTTCTCTTACTCCAAATTGACTAAATCCAGTCTAAGACTAACTGGCTCACTACTAGACTTCACTTAAATACTGAAGCAAATGGCAGATTTGCCTACCTAGCACCGCTTCCTAACATCTCTTCCTACCTACAAATCCCAAGGGACAATCTATCTCTTCATATCTGCCCTTTCCTATCTCAAAATTGACTTCTATCCCGATCCAATGTCTACCTCATCATCGGCTTCCAAACCCGATGATCTTCTTACTATTTCTCCTTCTTCGGGTATGACTGATTCTACTAATTTCTTTACTAATTCTACGACTTCTTCACTACAATCGACAATTGAGCTCACAGGTAATCTATCTACCTTCTTATTTCCCGACCCACTCTTCTCTAATGTGTCAATCTTCAAGTCCGATGATACTTGTATTCCTACTTCTGCAACATTGGATTTCTTCTCCACTGTCACACTATTCCAAATTTTCTCTAACTCCAAATTGACTAAATCCAATCTAAGACTAGCTAGCTGACTGCTGGACTTCTGGCTCTCCATCACTTTTGCTCCTAGACTCCTCACTTTTCAAGGTGAGCTCCTCTTCTTCCGAGTCCTCTTCTTGCGACTCAATCTCTTCCTCAGACTCCGATCCCGATGATGCCTCTCTTACAACTTTTGCTGTCTTCAACATCAGCCGCCGAGTCTTTCTTTGCATGAGAGACAACTTGGCTTCTTCAGGTTTGATGCGCTTCTTTGTCTTTGGACTGGTGATGTCTTCAATTTTCCACCGTCCCATCCTCACAAAGTACTTGTCATTTGATCAAAGATGCAGCATATACTGGCGCTCCTCATTGTCTGCTTCTCGTCTCAAATTGGGGTGCATGTGAGACACCATACGATGACGCTTGTCTTCGGATAATAAATTCAGCCCAAAGTAGAAGTGAGCTGCAAATGGTGCAAAATAATGCGGTGGCAAGCCCATTTGCCAATTCACTACCATCTGCCTTGTTTGGTGATGAAAGCACCTTGCCCAATTAACTAGAACTCCTGCAAACATTTGATGGAAAAAGACTGCCTATTGCATGGTCACATAGGTCGTTTGTTCTGGCTTGAACATGGCCATCATTGCCTCCACGATACTTCTTTGGATCGGGTCCCGATAGGACTCCACCTTGTAGCCATTCGTAGTTCTCGGAGCAAAAAACAAGTTGCGGATCTCCGCCGTCTCCTCTGCAGCATCACACTTCCGATAGAAAGTGATCCTTGTTGGCTCTCCTGCTTCTCTCCCCAATACTAACTTCCAATCCGACTCATTCCATCGAGCCGGATTGCCTCTCTTCCCTTCCACCTCGGGACCCTCCTCACAATTACTGGCAGCAATCTCTGCTATCACTCCTGGGAAATTGAAATTCCAGTTCCATGCTAAAAATGTAATACAAACTCTAACCAAGACTTTGATTCTAGCTACTACATCTACTCTTTGGATTGCAAAACCTCTCACTGCCAGCGCGTTGGCCACCTTCTTTGCCATGATTTGTTCTCTTGTTCTACGTTGTTGGAAAATAAGACCCTCTCCTGGACAAGACACTCTAACTCCCTCAGGGTTCCGGAAAATCTCACTCTTGACGGGCTTCCAAACATGCATTAATGCAGGACGACTACTCAAAGGAATTGGAAATTTACTCAGAGGATTCAACTTCCCCCTGCGCAGTTGCAATTTTATATTGCCCCAAATTGCAGTCATTCTTTAGTTGATTTTGTCTGTGAATTTCTCTCTTCTGCATGCACTCCCGGTCACTGTCAAGACATGCTTATTTTGCCCCCGCCGTTTCTTGAAATGTACTTTCTTGCCACGTACAGAGGTTGTTAAACGGTCTTCATCTTTCCTGCGTCTTCCAACCCAAAGACGATGATCTTCGTACTTTTTCCGGTGTACTTCTCTTCCGAGTACCTCCATTATCGGATCCAATGTCAGCTTCTTTGACTTTCCTCCGAAGTTACTTTTGCCCATTCTTTGTCTGCAATTTGACTTTTCTGTGCTTACTTTGTCTATTAAACACTACTAACCATAGAAAAACAAAAATGGAGTTCTCAAGAAAACTATAGCATGGATGACCAACTACTTGGTCTAGAATTGTATCTGTAAATGGTAAAGGATGATGGTTCTTTCTAGTGACTGCATTTAATTTGCAAAAATCTTGGCACACTCAAATTTTCCCGGTCTTCTTCTTTAGAACAATGACAATGGGTGAAACCCACTCACTACTTAAAATAGGGAAAATTATTCCAGCCCCTAAGTACTTATCAATTTCATCTTTTACTAGGAGGGAGTACTTTGGGTTTAGGCGGTATTGTCTTTGACAAACCGGAACTGCACCTTCAACCAGATCAATCCGGTGCTCGCCAAATTCTTGTGGAATTCCCGGCATTTGGTCAATAAACCAGGCAAATACATCTTGGAACTCTATAAACAGGGCAGTGTATCCTACCAACTCCTCGACGGTGATTGTCTTTGAAATCTTTAAAATCTTTTCTTCAGTCAAGACCACATCTTGATAGTCATTGGGGTTAATGACACCTTCTATGTGACTTGCTTGACTCAATCCGAGACGTACTGCCGTCAAAACCCCTTCCTCCAAGTCTTGTTTACCCGAGGCAATGTTGTATGGGTCTTCGTCGTTGACCTCTACCTCGTAGCATTCCAAATAATTTACTTGGACATTGGCATTGGAGTCCTCGGAAGATGAAGACGATGAATCTTTGGATTCATCCTCGTCTTCTGACAAAGTAGTTTCCCCAAGATGAGGAATCTTTGTCCAACTTACCATCACCAGCTTTTGTTCTTTAGACAAAATATCTTTAAATTGTAATTTTTGCTGGTGCCATCACCATAACCTGGGCACTGTACAACCACGGTCTCCCAATCAAGAGAGGGTAGCCAGTTTTAGTTATTGGTTTTAACACAATGTAGTTTAATTTAAAAGGCACCCCTCCTATAATCGTGGTGATATTTGACAGCATGCCCAAGGGCCGTCTCCGGGTTTGATCTGCAAATTTAAGTATCTGGGGTGTTGGTTCAAATGTTATGTACCCCAGTCAATGTGCAGTGTCTTCTATCATGACATTTACACCCGACCCCAAATCAATGGGTATGGATGTAATCATACAGCCTGCTATCTCTGCATCCACCTCAAGAGATCCCAAATCTTCCTTTTCAATACGATAAATTGCGGGCAAGTCTTTCTTTGTCATTGCCCTTACTTTCTTGAGAGCTGAACTTAGCTGCTTTTTATAAAGCTTATTGTCCTCCCATAATTTTTTAAACGTGACATTTGTGCTTGTAGATGCCATATCTGCCACAATATCATACTGTGGAACTCCTCCCAATTTCACCTACTTTGTCTTTGGCTTTGGTTCTGAATTGTTTGCCTATTCAAAGCAAACTTCGGGATGCGTGAGGATGATAACCGGAGTGCATAGGTGCTTGACCCGATGATCATTGGGTTGACCAACTTTGGCTTGGATCATGTCTTTTACTTTAGACTTGATATCCGCCAAAAATATGAGGGTTTGCGTCTTCGCATTTGCCTCCACACTCATCTCCCGCGTGCATAGTACTGCTTCCTTAATTTCTTTATGCAAAGCTTTTGCTTTAGTTTTTGCTAGGACCTTTTCCTCCTTTGCCGAAAGGATAGCTTTTGGTCGTAGTCTCTTCATTTTCCGGGAGGAAGACGCCGCTATACTTGTTTCTTTGGAAACTTGATTCTTTCTCTCCGTGCGAGTTTCTACCTTCAAAATTTCAAGGTCCGGCCACTCCACTTCTGAAGCTGGACTTCCTTCTTGAGGCCTCTGTTCCTCAAGTGTAATACAATTGACGTTAGTGTCCCCCTTTGCCTAGAGCGCAGCACGCTCAGCAAGAGTCTGAACATACTTGACAGGGGGCTTCAGATTGGGTGGTTGCGGGCACTGGTTTCTTGTGTGCCCTGATCCTTTACAATTCCCACAAAGGAGTACATACCCAATTTGTTGTCTTGGCTCCGGAAAATTTGGAGACCAATGTCCCATCAAGCCACAATTGTAACAAGCACTCGGTGCAACATTTTGAGGTCTATTTTGACCACCCATCGGGGGCTTTGTGGAGGAACAGTAGGATTGTACTCCCGTGGTCCAAACCTGGGACCTTGATATGATGGGCTTGATGGAGGCTGTGTGTCTTGGGTTTGGTATACCGTCTCTTCTTCGTCGCCTTGATCCCATCCAGGAACCCAATCTATTTGTTGCACTGGAAATGCCGTGCAAGTTAAACACTCTGTATTAGCATGGCCGGATTTACCACACGTAGTGCACCATACATTTGGTCGTCCAAATGACGAGGGTTTTCTTCGGTCTTTCACCCCAATCATCTGGATCTTAAAATCTGCAAACTCTTTAATAAGAGTTTCCAACTTTTGATCTGCCTTAGATACATTCTTTACTGGCGGTGTTACAGGCTTCTTTCCTCTGCGTCTTCATATTTTTCTCGGCTTGGGTTCTTTGTCGGATTCCGAAGAAGAACTAGAAGAAGTGGAGGATTCCTCCAAAGAAGAAGAAGTACTTCGTGAAGCTCTTCATCTTGGCTTTTTGCCTTTCTTCTCACAATTTCTTTGGTTACTGGACGAGTTGGAATGAGCCGCCTCATATCGGGCAACATGTTTGAGGACTTTGTCCAGAGAAGTTGCATTTCTCTCCTTGGCAAAGATTCAAATCTCCGGTGAAAGCCCGCCGAGAAACTAGGTAATGGCTTGGGCATCGGAATAACCCACCACCCCGGATTGCTTTGGGACTCGATTCAATAAGGCCATGAACCGCTCAGAGTAATCTCTCAATTTTTTCTTCTTTCCTCGATCCAAATCATTAAGTACCGCAAAGACACTTGTATCATAATCCACTTCCCAAAATCATTCCAAGAAGCCATTCCGTAAGTCTGCCTTGTCTACTGGTGTAAATCCTTTCTGCGTTACATGAGTATACCAGCTCCGAGCCTTCTTTCGGAGCAGACTTGGGAAAATCCACAGTCGATCCGCGGAGTCATGTTCCTTGTTAGCAAAGGAAATGACTTTGAATTCCTCAATGCATTCGTCAGGATCTTTGTCTTGCTCGGTACATTTATACTTCTGATAAGCATGCCGGGTTACGGGTAACGAAGACATCATTCGGTGTGGCGGATTTGGGTGTGGTAAGTTTGAACTTACGGGAACCGCAGAATTACTTGGTATAGATGCCGTGTTGTCTGCCCACGGATTCCAATTTGTCAAGTTCAAATTGGGGTCTTCTTCGACAATTTCTTCTTCTCTGGTTGTGTCAACTTCAACCTGATCAGAAGTAAAAGGTTCCACAACTTCAATCTGGTCTTCAAACCTTCTTCGGGATAACCGGGGAATTGTTCATACTAGATGCTGGTACTCTTCTTTTGTAAGTGTTTGGGCTGTCTTTTCTCGAACAAACTTCTTAATGAAATCGACATCCTTTATAGCTTTAGGGGAAGTTGGTGTACTGGGTCGTAGCAAGTATGTCTGCCCACTCAAGTCTTTCTTTTTCTTGGAAGACGGGGATGAAAAGTAGCCTTGCCAACCTCCTTCCCGTCTCTTTTGGTCAAGTTTGCGCAGGGCTGCTTGCACTTCGTGAAGAAGTTGAAAGTCCAACTCTTCTCATTCAATTTCGTCTGAAGTGTATGGGGTTTTCAAACGTTCATCTTCTTCACGCTGCACTACTTGTCTTTGAGCTCTCTCTTCCCATTGTTCTCTTCATGCAGACATTCATATTGCATGGACATCTAGTTTTGAATTTGGCTTTGTATCCTTCCACTTCCGAGATTTGTATCCCCGGCAGTGGCACCAAAAATCATGTGACAACCCGACAAATATCACTTTTGTGGTAATTGGGTCAGTAAAGTTTGTTCCCGCAGAGATACTATCCAAAATTGGTCAAATATGAAGTCAGAAGTCACAATGGCAGTTCTTCTTGATGGCTTCTTCAATCTCTCAGGTAGAAACTACACCCAGAAGAGAGTAACAAGCTCACAATCTTGACAACTTGTCAAGAATACACATACATAATCACAAAATTGCAAATTCTGTCCAAACAACTCTTGATTGTGATGATTCAAATTCTCCCAAAGATAGCACTTCACTGCAAAGACCAATTTTGCCTCAGAATTGTATTCCACCCCTCCACTGAAGACACAACTTCCTCAATCGAAATTGCTTCACATCAACTTCGTGCTGCACTCACCAATGCAAAATACTAACAACACTACAATTCCTCTTGGACTTGTCAAGGCATTGCTCCGATGCACTTCACTCATGATCAAACACACAGAATGAAGATCAAGGCTGTAGATTCCAACATCCATAGATACACTGAGTAGCTCTTTGAAATTCTCCACACACTCACAAACACAAACACAAAATTGACAATCGGAATTAAGCTTAAGCAACAAGTACTGAGAACAGCACTTCGCTTTATCTATCTTCAGAAATTTGAATACTGAATAACATCGTACTACAAATGCTTCACTTAAATACTGAAGCAAATGGCATATATGCCTACCTAGCACCGCTTCCTAACATCTCTTCCTACCTACAGATCCCAAGGGACAATCTATTTCTTCATATCTGCCCTTTCCTATCTCAAAATTGACTTCTATCCCGATCCGATGTCTACTTCATCATCGGCTTCCAAACCCAATGATCTTCTTACTATTTCTCCTTCTTTGGGTATGCCTGATTCTACTAATTTCTTTACTAATTCTACAACTTCTTCACTACAATCGACAATTGAGCTCCTGGGTAATCTATCTACCTTCTTATTTCCCGACCCACTCTTCTCTAATGTGTCAATCTTCAAGTCCGATGATACTTGTATTCCTACTTCTGCAACATCGGTTTTCTTCTCCACTGTCACACTATTCCAAATTTTCTCTTACTCTGAATTGACTAAATCCAGTCTAAGACTAACATTATTCTCTACCTCTAACATTTTCCTATCTACACGCTCTCTCAACCAAATCAGCAATGTGTTCATGTCTACATCCTTGGCTTTTTGCTTCCGAGTCTCATGCACAAGTAATTTCAACTCATGTAGGCAAGCTTCTTCCATTCTCCCTTCAGCCTCCATGCTTAAAATCGCTCTTAATTTCCCCGCATTTTCTCCTACTGATTCCGATTCATATCCTTGAGAGCATTCTACCTTCAACTCCTCCCGATACATCTTCAACTCGTCTTCGTATTCTGCAACAAGCATCTTCTTCTCCTCTGCATGCTGCATACTCTGCTGTTCCACGCTCTTGACAACTTCTCGCAATCGCTCTTCTTCTTCTTGCCTGGATGCCAACTCTCTCTGCCATGCTTGATCTTTTGATGCGGCACTTTTCTTCAAACTTTCCAACTCCTGCTCCATTATGATGGTCTGTGAGCCGGCCTGTCTCTCACTCAAGATGAACCTCTGATGGCTATTATGGTAGCGCACCATGGACTAAGCAGGCAAGGAACCCAAACTCCATCATACTCCTCCAAGGCTAACACTCCAAGACTCAAGACATTGCTCACTAGAGAACTCAATGAGAGAGAGATAGTTGCAAATGAAAGGATGATGAGTACCTCCTCACCCCTTGTTTATATACTTGTGAAATAGTTATGTACCAAAGTTACTAATTACCGTAGTAACTCAAGTTACTAGACTAAAAGTCAAGTAAAGTCAAGAAGTAGAAAGGAATATCCATTCACATGGGCATATTCCCTTAAGCATGTGGTCTTATCTTGACCCAACCACTAAGTCAAGGATTCCTTCATATAGGCTATCCTTGGACTAAAGAAGAATCCAAAACAAAAAGGCTTGCGGGCCCAAGAATTCTCAACTCTTTCCTCAAAGCCAAACACCTAGGAATAAAACCAAGTCAACACACTAAAATCCAAAATAGTGGTGCTCATCTTTTCTACTTCCTCTAAAGTAAGGTCCCCTCTATCTTAGCTATGACTAACTTTAGCTAACCATGACTAATATAGATTTTTAGACCCAATATAGGGTCCCGATAGGACTCCACCTTGTAGCCATTCGTAGTTCTCGGAGCCAAAAACAAGTTGCGGATCTCTGCCGTCTCCTCTGCAGCATCACACTTCCGATAGAAGGTGATCCTTGTTGGCTCTCCTGCTTCTCTCCCCAATACTAACTTCCAATCCGACTCATTCCATTGAGCCGGATTGCCTCTCTTCCCTTCTACCTCGGGACCCTTCTCATAATTACTGGTAGCAATCTCTGCCATCACTCCCGGGAAATTGAAATTCCAGTTCCATGCTAAAAATGTAATACGAAGTCTAACCAAGACTTCAATTCTAGCTACTACATCTACTCTTTGGATTGCAAAACCTCTCACCGCCAGCGTGTTGGCCACCTTCTTCACCATGATTTGTTCTTTCATTCTACGTTGTGGGAAAATAAGACCCTCTCCTAGACTAGACACTCTAACTCCCTTAGGGTTCTGGAAAATCTCACTCTCGATGGGCTTCCGGACATGCATTACTGTAGGATGACTACTCAAAGGAATTGGAAATTTACTCAGAGGATTCAACTTCCCCCTGTGCAGTTTCAATTTTATTTTGCCCCAAATTGCAGTCATTCTTCAGTCAATTTTGTCTGTGAATTTCTCTCTTCTGCGTGCACTCTCGGTCACTATCAAGACATGCTTATTCTGCCCCCGCTGTTTCTTGAAATGTACTTTCTTGCCACGTACCGAGGTTCTTAAACGGTCATCATCTTTCATGCATCTTCCAACCCGAAGATGATAATCTTTGGACTTTTTTGGCGTTCTCCTCTTCCGAGTACCTCCATCATCGGATCGGATGTCAGCTTCTTTGGCTTTCCTCCAAAGTTACTTTTGCCCATTCTTTGTCCACAATTTGACTTTTCCGTGCTTACTTCGTCTATTAAACACTACTAACCATAGAAAAACAAAAATGTGGGTACCACATTTCTCTAGATCCATCCCCAATCTTATTGCAACAAAGTGAGACAAGAAATTCTTTGTTGCTCCAAGATCTAATAATACTCTCACCTGATTGCCTTCTAAGACTCCATTCACAACAATCAATTGTGAGTTTACCTTTTGGATCTGTGTGCACTCATCTTCTTCTTCCTCTTGCTTTTCCACTTCCCTATTGAGCTAGTAAGGCCATGAGGTATATTTATTGGCTATCTTTATTTTCCAAGGTGATTTTTGCATCCTCCTCTTTGGTGCATCACCATGTTGTTCAAAGATTGCCTATATGGAGGCCAAGGGCCTCTAGAGAGACGAGCATGACAATTGATAGATATGTGCTCAATATGGCCACAATTGAAGCAACAATGTTGTTCTCCTTGGGTTCCTTCTCCTCTTGGGACTCCATCTCTTTGTTCTTCTCCTCAGCTCTACTCTCCTTGAAGCGATCGTGCTCCTTGGTCTTGAAACTAAGGGTTGCTCAATTCCATAAGTATTTGTCTACTTATATGTGGCATTTCAGCCAAATAATGTTGAGATAGATCTACTCCTTCACCTCTTCCAAGTACCCTTGCTATTGTTTGAGTGCAAGCAATGGCTTCAAATACAATGCAAGGATTTTGTACCATGACTTCTTGGCAAATCTGCTCCCTCAATCCTTATTTGAAATTGTCTAGAGCCTCTACTAGACTCATGTTGGTTATTGCAACTTGTAGATAAAGAAATGCCTCCATGTACTCTTGTACGCTATTCTTTTGTTTCAATCTCTATAGTTGGATTTGGGCCATCTGCATAGAATCCACTTATTGGAAATTCTTCAGTAGTTCTTCTTTCATTGTTGTCAACGTGACCTCTCTTCTTTCTGCCAACATTGAGCATTCCTAACCATCACACCATGTGAGGGCTTTCTTGATCAAGTACCCACATGCAGACAAGCCTACGGAATTCTTGGTGATCTCCATTGAGAACAATAAGAAGTATTGATTCATTCTTGAGATACAATTCTCCACTACTCCCATAGAACACTACCCCTTGTAAGGCTTTATGTTGCAAGTCTTCTTCATTTGTAGTAACAATGTGGCTTCATTGTTGATTGGGTTTGATGTCATTGGCATGGGTGCCTCTCCAAGTACTTCAATTGTAAGTATTGGGTTGTGAGATGATTCTTCTTCCTGGATTGCTTGATCATTCTTGAAGGTCTGTACTTGACTTTGTAATGCCTCTTTGGTCATCTTGATTTCTCAAAACTTGTTCAACATTCCTTGCATCAACTCTTGCAATTGTTGATCCATGGTTCCTACAAAGGTTCAATCACTACTTCTTACTTCAATAGTGACTTAATATGATTACTCGGGAGTGCACATGAACTATTAGGACTACCATTGGGACTTTACAAGCTATCACTTGTTGATAATATTCATCATCAAAATTCTTGACTACAAAACCCCTAAACATCACTTTTGGTCTAACTACATAACAAATTTCTACTTGAGTGTTAAAAGGAAAAGATTTAGGATATTCTCATCCATCACAAAAAAATGTAAATTGTTGAATCTCACTCTCTATCATAAATCACTATAAGTAGAATCACCGGGTTTGGTGAATTTATCACTATGTCCATGAACCATGCTCCAAAATGGTAAATGAGATATACTCTTACTTGTTCTTGCTGGATGTACATGACCTTGATATGAAACATATTCAAGAACAAAAAACAAAGTGCATGAAATTGTCCTCTAGGAGCGTCCATCCTATCCTCTTTTTAAAACACTCTTAACCTATCAATTGCTCTGTGATTTTATTTTCCCAAAATTACTCAATCTAAGTAGCTCATGTTCTTCCAAGAGAGATGATCCACTCTCTTGGATTGAAACACTTGCTCAAATACCATTATAATGTCCCAGGGATAGTAGAGAAATACAGAAGAGAAAAATCAAGTTTCATACTCAAACTCCGATGCCCCAAAGGAGCACCTTGGCTTTATTATATAGCAAAGCAAAGACATGCAAGGGAAGCATAAGCCTTGGATCAGATACATGGATTTGTGACATGTCATTGATTTCTACTCTCATATTAGATGCATGCATGGGTGACATGTCGGATCTAGTCATATCTGGTTGGTCAAACCAATGTTGATTAGAGGGAATCTTTAAGGAATCTTCTTGTAGGAATCTCTAAATCATATGGGTGAGATACTATTGGAAAGCTCTTGATGAGAGAAATAGGGGGAGAGGAGGGAAGGCCAACCTATTTTTCATAAGAAAAATAGGTGCACATGCATATTTTCAAGGCCTAATTCATCCATTTAGGCCCTCCAAATTACCTCTAAAGATTTTAGATATATTTTGGTTTTTCCTCTATTGGTAGAAGTATCCTTTTGGTGATACTTTGTTTTGATCTATTTATTCCATTATGTATAAAATCCTTCCAAATGTTACCAAACCAAATTTCACATCAAGATCATGTGTCTAGCTATTGGTTTTAAGGTTTTCAAGTTTGTATAGGTTTTTGCCCTATTACTAGAAATACTCTTTTGGTGATACCTCTATCTAATCTATTTAGTCCATCATGTATAACATCATTCTAGATGTTACCAAACCAAATTTCACATGTAGATCATATGTCTAGCTATTATTATAATATAGCATAAAGAAAAATCTAATCCTATTTGGATCCTACTTATGAATCTTTGGAACTTGGTAAGAGAATTCTTTAACCCAAATAGTAAGAACTTCCACTAATACAATATATCCTTACTACAAGGATCAATAGCCCAAAATTTAATCTTGGACTTGTGCTCCTTCTTGATTACCAATTTATGATATTCTACTCAAAGATCCAAAGTACTTAAGACCTTTGCATGCCCAATTGTATCAATGATCTCCTCCAATGTAAGCATAACATACCAATCAGCCCTAGTCTATCACTTGATAGGATGGTAATCTCCACATATCTGCCTATTTATGTGGTTTTCATGCATATCCTTCTTGGTTGGTATCATTATAGTTGAAGCATACTCTCCATGTGAAATTTCCACCAAACTATCCTCAAAAAGGTCTCTACTCTGGCTCTAAATCAATACCATCTCCATGTCACTATATCTATAAGCATGTAGAAAACCTAGTGTATCATTTGTCAGATCAATCCAAATGCCAAGTCCTTTTAGAGCATGCAAATCCTTCATATTGAAAATAAAACAACTAGTGTAGCTCCTCAAGAACCTCTAAACTCTTAGTCTTTCTCCACTTGTAAGATTGGGTCCAATTGGGCTCCCAAGTATCCTTTGTAACTGATATAGGAGTGTAAGATGTACTGATTGGTTCCTACACTAGGCCCTTAGGAGTAATAATGTCATGCTCCCAACCGCTAGAGCCCCCAACCTTAGAGTAAAGAAATCCCTCTACTCTAATTGCATCTCAAGTAGACCAAGAGTGTAGTCTAAGGAGACCTCCCTCACCTAGATGAGCCCCAAGTAAACTACCTTCACTAGTAGTCACTAGTTGTGTCCCAAGAATACCATAACCACTTGGTCCATCACCCCCAACATGTGCTTGAATCACCTTAATAGGCATAGAGCTCACAAGTATTCGAGTGGTGATGCTTATCAAGTGGATCTTATGTTGCTCCACAAATCCAAGGCTTACAATCCAAGTCTAATAGTTCAAGTCCATAGCTTGACCTAACACCTGATGCATGGATTCCTTGATGCTACTAAAATGGCGGTAACATTGGTACAAAAACCTATCACCCTTTCTCTCTCATTTGCGTTAAGCTCCATCAACTACTATAAATTTGAGTCCCAAAAAAGTCTAGACCTCCTTCTCAAAAAGCATGTGAGCTTGGGAAATTCATATGTGTAGGTAAAATTGCCAGAAACTAGACTGCCCAAAAATGTTTACCATTGCTATAGATGACCTATTAGCCACTATCACTATTTGAGACGGGTGCCCAACATCCAAAATATCATCAACAATAAGGTGAGCTAGCTGCTAAATCCCATCAAAGGCATGTTATTAAACCTCCCTATGTAAGAGGTTTGCCCATCAAAGATAAAGAGGATTGGCCCGTGATCCAACTCTAGCTAGATCAAACAATACGGCAAGTCTCATCCAAGAATAGACCTAATGTGTACTTTAACACCCCTTTATGCATGTGTGTGGTATTGTGATATTTAGCTTGGTATTACAAGTACTTGAGAGATTATTTATATAGAGATAAAGGATGGTTCTACATTAGTCATGATTAGCTAAAGTTAGTCATAGCTAAAATAGAGGGGACCTTACTTTAGAGGAAGTGAAAAAGATGAGCACCACTATTTTGGATTCTAACGTGTTGACTTGGTATTATTCCTAGATGTTTGACTTTGAGGAAAGAGTTGAGAACTCTTGGGCCTACAAGCCTTCTTGTTTTGGATTCTTCTATAGTCCAAGGATAGCCCATGTGAAGGAATCCTTGACTTAGTGGTTGGGTCAAGATAAAATCATATGCTTAGTGGAATATGCCCATGTGGATGGACATTCCTTTATACTTTTTTTACGTTACTTGAATTTTTAGTCTAGTAACTTGAGTTACTATGGTAAATAGTAAATTTAGTGTGTAACTATTTCACAAGTATATAAAAAAGTGGTGAGAAGGTACTCATTATCCTTTCATTTGCAATTATCTCTCTCTCTCATTGAGTTCTCTAATGAACAATGGTTTGAGTCTTGGAGTGTTAGCCTTGGAGGAGTATGATGGAGTTGGGGTTCTTTGCCTTCTCAGTCCATGGTGCACTATTATAATAGACATCAGAGGTTCATCATGAGTGAGAGACAGGCCAGCTCATATTTTTGGTTTCCTTGCCAAGATCTCTCTAGAAGGTAAGATAATTTTTTGCACACAATTATTATTATTATTATTATTATTTGTCTAATCCACACATTTAATTGTATCATTTCACATTAAGTGGATGCAAGGCATTCAAAGCATGGCCTACAATGACAAATATTACTCCAAAAAGCTCAATTCTCTCACAATAGTGCACCTGGCCCACCATTTGGTTTAAACCTTTGACCCTCCCTGCTTGACTTGTTAAACAAAGCAGTTCTCACAAAAGCTTTGGGGCTAGGGTCCCTCTGAAGAAACTATCCTAAAAGTTTGGGACATGCAGAGGTTGATTATTGTACTCATATAGACTCGTAAGAGGTTGGAGAGTTGTACAAGCACTTTAGCCATCTGAGTACCTCTAAGATCTATCATTTAGTTCCCCTTCAAGCTTGGCAACAATTGTTGATATTCACAAGTTGGGCAATTGCAGGTTTTTTCCATGTCAACATTGTGTATCACAGTGGTTATCTTTATCCTAGATTGCTTGAGAGTTGAAGTCAGTTTCAATCATCAAGTGTACTTGAGTCATGGGAAAAATTCCAATCTATATAAGTTGCAAACATGACCCAAGCTCAAGCTCTAAAGACAACTTGCATCACCGCAAAATTGGGACTAGAAACTTACCTAGAAATGACCACAAACTAATATGCAAGACAAATCCTTGTCATGAGGAGGCTATGAGGACATAGGAGACTATGAGAGCTCACTTGGAGAGAACATTAGGAGCGGAGAGGGCTAAACTTATGTTAGAGAACCAAGATCCATTTGTATACCCTATAGTTCATTATGATGTCTTTGAGGTGATTTTGTACATTGTGTACACATGAGAGAATTTGGGGAAATTGTGTGAGATGGATTGTCGATTTTGGGGATTATGATGATTTTGGGCAAAATCTCAAGTTTGAGATCTAGGCTTGAAATTTCTACACATGGTAGCTTGGGTTATTCTTTAGTTATCACACTCAAAATTTTGTGAGAGCTACTATTTGCATTGAGCTAGAATTTTTTTAAGTTGATAGGGTAAATTGCTCCCGCAATTGGATGCTCTCTGGAAAATTATACAGAGTCTACCATTTCTTCAATTTAGAGTGTATTGATTTGAAATTTTTTAATAAAATTTAATTCATTGTATCCTACCTTTTGGCATAAAAATTAGAGATAGATTGTTCTTGTTCAAAGAGTTATGAGTTTTTAAAGTGAGAGAGGTGGTTTTCAGACCAAATTTGGAATATATGTGCTAAATAGAGAGGTGCTTAGGCCAAATGGCTCAATCAAAATATCTGAAATTTTGCAGGAGAGGATGCCCTAGAGTTGTAATCAAGTGTGAAAATTTTTAGAGGACTATGATATAAGAGTTGAGAGATTTGAATGACATTGTGAGGAAGGGTCAATTCTAGAGAGTTGAGATCTCATGCATAAGGAGTGTGAAGGAACAAAAAGCATGTTTGAGTATTTAGACTCATCTTGGGAACATGGAGGGTCACCAAGAGTGGAAATTGAGGCTATACAAGATTCCCTAAGGGTTTGAGGTATTGTAGGGGTGGATTTAAGGAAAAGAGAGTTTAGAATAGAATTTGAAGAAAGTGTTGAGAGGATCCAAAAACCAACACAATTTGGAGGAAAGAGTGATTCTAAGTGCTTTGAAGGTGGAGGGAAGGGACATAAGGCAAGTTCATGTCCATTGACCTTTGAGAGCAAGAGATTGAGGAAAGGAGAGGTTTACTTGACTTGATTTTGCATGTTGGACCTTCTTCACCAAGATTGGGAGGAAGAAGATCTAAGACCAAGGAGTTGTGTGAGGTTTGTGGAGTGGAAGGACTTGCAAAAGGACATGAGTTTAGTGGAGTAAAAACACTTTTGGAGACTTTGGTGAAGTATCTTGTAGAAAGTTTTTAATAAAACTACAAAAATACTATCACCTTCATCAACTAGTTTTCAAGATTAATGATGGAGATAATCTTTCAACTTGTGGATAAACTATCCATGAAGGTTCGATAAATATGCATTCTAGAATTTGATGTTGCTATAAAAATCTTGGAGCAACCTGAACCTTTTTTGTTCCCTAGGTGTAATACCAAGAGCTAGCCATATGATCTAGATGGGAAATTTGGTTTGGTAACATCTAGAATGATGTTATACATGATGGTCAAAATAGATAAGATAGAAGTATCACCAAAAGAGTACTTCTACTAATAGGGAAGAAACCAAAATAGACTTGAGAACTTTAGAACCAATAGCTAGACATATGATTTAAAGGTGAGAATTGGTTTGGTAACATCTGGAAGGATGTTACACATGATAGACTAAACATATCAGAAAGAGGTATCACCAAAAGGGGACTTCTACTAATAGAGTAGGAACCAAAATATGCTTGAAATCTTTGAAGGCAATTTCGAAGGCCTAAACGGATGAATTAGGCCTCGAAAATGTGTTGCTAGCCCCCCCAACTGAGGAAAGGCTGGCCTTCCCTCCTCCCTCCTTTTTCTCATCGAGAGCTTTCCAACGGTACCTTATGTGATTCTGAGATTCCTATAGGAAGATTCCCTAAAAGATTCCCTCCGGTCAAAGCTTGTTTGACCAACCAGATATGACCTAGACCAGACATGTCACCCATCCAAGTAAGTAATCCAAGGGTGGAGCTTGCTGACATGTCACCTATCGGTGTCCCTAATCCTATGGTGGAGCTTCCTTGGCGGAGATCCTCTTTGTCTATATAATAAAGAGAAGGTGCTCCCTTGGAGCATCGATTGTTTGAGTGTGCAATCTGTGTTTTCTCTCTTCTCTTGTCCTCGGGACATTACACTAGGGTAGATAACTCTCAAATGGTGTTAGTCATGTACATACTCTATTAGTTATAGAGTGAGAAAATAGAAAAAAATGAGAGAGAAATAGTGAGGGGCTAAGATGAGGAAACTTTTGGTTTTCTTTGGCAAGGATGGAGAAGATATGGAGACCTTTTTGAGAGAATTCAAGAGAGCTTGCATAAGAACAAATGAGAGGAAGAAGAATGAGTGGGCCTCATTATTACCAGATTTCTTTGAGGATGCAACCTTTTACATGACATGAGTCAAAATACCAAAGGGGAGATATAAGAGATGGGCAAGAAGAGTCTTTGGAGAGTTTGAATTCAGCACTCATTGAGAACTTTCTTCCAGATGAGAGTTATGAGAGATTGATGAGTGATGTAACCTTCCTCAAACAAGGAGATAGAGAGAAAGTGAGAGTTTATGGAGAAAGAATGGAGAAGCTAGAGTCCATATTTTGCATAGTGTGGAGGAAGGGTGGGGATGATGTAGAGACTAATGTGATTGGAATAGAAGCTATGCTCACCAAGAATTTTTTGGGAGGGTTGGGACCACAAATTAAAAGTAAGGTGAGATATGAGAAACCTTCTTCCAAGGTTGAAGCTATCAAGATTGCAATTCGTATGGAGGAGAGTTTGGAAGGGGATGAGAGTGATTTGGTGGTGAAGGAGGTTGTGCATCCTCCTCAAGGCTACGAGTATGGTGGAACTTTTGATACTTTGGTGGCAAGGGTTGCCACAAGTACCACAAGTAATAGTTGCTCCAATTCTTGCACCTCCACCAAAGGATGCACTTCAAACTATCACAAAACAACTTGCAGATCTCAAGATCAATGTGGTGCAACTATGGGAGAAGAGAGAGATGGATCAAAATGTAGGGAGAGGGCCTAGGAGTCATGGAAACTATCCATATAGAGGAGGCCAACCAATGATAGAAATTGTTTTGGTTGTGGAGGAAGAGGCCATATCCAAAGGAATTACCCAAACTCCACTTACCATGGAGGAAGGGATTATGAGGGAACCAATAGATGGAACAAGGGAGGTAGTGAAACCCAAGTGGCTCCTAATACAAACAAAGGTAAGGGTATAACATCTATAGATATGATAGAGAGCAAGTATGAGAAGGAAGAGTGCTTAAACTCAAAGGGTATCAATTTGGAACAATTGGCACAAAAGAAGAAAAGAGCTTGTTTTGTAGAGCATGTTCACTCTTCTCAAGGATTTACTCATATGTCCACCTAGAGTACTTGTACCTTGATACCATCAACAACAAAGACTCTAAGGAAGAAGTTAGGGATGGAGGATTTCTTGATTTCAAAGCAACAATGGAACTATAATGTGTTGGAGGATGTTGGTAGTCACAAGGCTAACATCACAATGGGTCAACTGATCACTTTGAACCCTACCTTGAAAAAGGAGTTTAGAGGTGGTTTGAGTTCTACAAGGAGCAAGAGGAAGAAGAAGGTAAAAACTCTAGTATCAATGGGGGTAGTGGATGCCAAACCAACACCATGGGAGGCTTGTGAATATACCTCCAAGATTGATGTGAGTGTAAATGGTGTGGTACCCACATTTTTTGTTTTTTTAAAATGGAGAAGAAGAAGTGTAGAAAAGTCGGATTGCGCCTATATGACCAAAGAAGGCAAAGAAAAGAGCCTTCGGGATGAAACCCAAGGTAATGTGGCTTTGGGTCATAAGGCAAAGTACTTGGACTTGCCTTGTCATGAAACCCAAAGTCAACTTCAGGTCAAGACGTGAAGAAGAAGAAGCCAATGACAAAGACGGAGAGAGAGAGACTTCATATCGGACAGCACAAGCGGATCCAAAGAACCTATAACAAACTTCTTTGGAGTTGGCATAATCAAGACAGTACGGGGGAAGAAAGTAATGACCTTGGGATCAAGAACTTCTTGATAGTGATAGGCAACAACTTCACTAAATCAGAAATTTGAGAGGAGTAGTGATTGAAGAGTGACTGATTGGCGCAGGATTATAAAATTACAAGGTGCGCAAGAAGAAAGAGCCATGTCCAGTCACTACCCGGTGCCTTTTCAGAGTCGACCCAAAGTAATGCAAATTGCAAATCCGTAGGAAGAGGAGTGGGTTAGGATTTTGGGGACAATCTTCCACAAGAGAAAAGTGAGGAAGCAGACGATAACACCAAAAGTGAGCAAGCAGAGTGTAGTGAGAGAGCTTGCAATTTTTCAATTAGAAGTAATAGCGCGGATCAAAGTCTTGACGAGACTTTGTATCACGTTCCTGGCCTGGAATTGGAATGTCAATTTTCCGGGTTTCATGGTAGAAATTGCAGCCAACAATTGCAAGGATGGGCCAAAGCATGAGGGGAAGACAGGGAATCCCGCTTGATGGACAAAGGCGGATTGGAGAGTAGTGTTGGGAAGGGAAGCCGGAGAGGTAGGAGGTACCACCTTCTATCGGAAGTGTGATGCTTCAAAAGAAACTACCAAAGTTAGGAAGTTGTTCAATCAACCCCGCATAAAGAATGGGTATAAGGTGGATAGCTATAGAGATCCTGAGTGGAGAGGAAGTGTAAGCGCAATGATGGCCATGTTCAAGCCAGAGCAAACCACCTATGTTACTATGCAATAGGTGGTGTTCTTTCACCAAATTTTTGCGGGAGAGGCAGTAGATTGGGGCAAAGTGCCTGCATTAGAGAGTGGGGCAGATGATTTCAGGATGGAGAATGGATATGCAACCACACTATTTTGTGCCATGCATAGTGCACTTTTATTTTGGGTTGAGCTTACTGACTTCGGAAGAGCGAAGTCAAATGAGGTCGCACTTTCATCTTGATTTGCGCAAGGAAGCCGATGCAGATGAGCAATATTATATGGAGAGAGTGCAAGAGGGAGATAGGTACTACAAAGAGAGTGAGAGAGAAAATATCATATCAATTGACCTTCCAAGGGCAAGGAAGAGGACCAAGCCTGAGAGTCGTGTTGCGACTATACAACCTCAGAAAGTTCCAAGGCTTAACCCGATGGCTGTGATAGTGAAGTCGAAGGAAGTCGTGCAGGAGGAAGAAGAAGAATCGGAAGGAGAAACTGGATCAAAGGGAGGAGTGTTAGGCAAAGAAGAGGAGTTTATGCTACAAAGCAAAGAATCAGGTTGTGACAACAAAGGCAAGGCGGAAGTTCAGCAAGTGATACAGCCGATGGAAGAGGTCAAAAAGCCGAGTCCCGAGGTTTCCATGCTGGAACGGTGCAGTAAGAAGAAAGGAGAAGAAGTTGAAGCACAACCTCAAGCGGCCACGCGTGATAATGTCCTGAGTGTATTGGTAGTGGGACCCAGTAACCTTACTCAGAAAGAGGGAGAAAGTTATGAGGAGGAAACTTTGAAGGTGCAAAGATCTCGACTTTGGAGCAAGGTACCAAGTATAGAAGAGTCGGAACCCAAAGTCCAAGCCGAGGGTGCAAGGTGCGAAGGTGTGGACTATTTGTCCAGAGTAGTATGCCCATTGTTGGCAATGTTGCAGCAGAAGAAGTTGGAGATGATAAGTGCCAAGCTTGACGTACCCAATGAATTAGCGGTGGTAAAAGCCTGGAGTGCCAAAATTTTGTTGTTACAAAGTAAGCTGACAAGAGTGGAGATGGAGGTCGAAGAACTTTGGGTTGAGGAGGTTCTTCATAGTAAGCACTTTGAGGTGACACGGGAAGAGCTAGTCAAGAATCGTGAGGAAGTGAAGGAGATAACTGCGGGATTGAAGGGAGAACTCGTAGCGGTGCGTGTCGAGTTGATACACTCCAAGGTAATTGCTGCGGTGATGGAGCAAGAGTTGGAGAGCCTTAAGAAGAGGGCAGCGGAGAAAGATCAGGCCTGGCAACGAGAGTTGACGGAGCGTAGTAGAGAAGAAGATCATTTGAGAGGGTTGATGCACGAGGCAGAGGAACAACTCTTTGTACATTGGAAGGAGAAGGAAGCATTGAAAGTTGAATTTGAATATGAGCTTCAGATGTATCGTAGTGAATTGGAAGAAGAGAGGAAGAAGGAGAAGTGTACGGTGATGGAAGAAACTAGTGAAGTAGAAGGTGTCATTAATGAAATTAAGGCCATGCTGAGTACAAAAGTGGAGTGTAAACTCAAAGAAGCAAGGTTGCATGAGTTAAAGCAGCTAGTGCAGGAAACACGTAAGAGGAAGGCAAAGGACACCGAGTTGAATAATCTATTAATTCGGCTGCGAGATTGTGTAGATAGGAAGATGTTAGAGGTAGGGGACAATGTGTGTCTCAGACTAGACCTTATAAGGACAGAGTTAGCTAAACTTTGTAGTGAGGTAGAAGAAGTACAAAGATGCAAAGTTGCAGAAGTAGGAGTGCAGGTGTCTTCAGATTTGACATTTGACACTTTAGAGAAGAGTAGGTTGGAAGATAAAGTAGTAGAAAGATTACCCAAGACCTCAATTGTAGATCAGAGTGGAGAATTAGTTGAATTGGTAGAGGATGTAGGAGTTATGAGACCCAAGGATAGGACAGTCGTAAGTGAGGTTACTTCGGGTTCGGGTTTAGATCGAGATTTGAAGAGGCATATGTGAAGAGGTGCATTGTCATTTCAGATCTACAAGTTAGAAGAGTTGATGTAGAACGGTATTTTTGTTAGAACTGCCATTTGCTTTAGTATTTAAGGGAAGCACTCACAGTCAAATGTTGTTTAGTGCTTCTTATTCTGAGAATAAATAAAGCGAAGTGCTGTGAAGCAGTGCTCGTTGCTTGGGCTTGATTCCGAGTAAGTTGTGATTGTGATTGTGTTTGTGAGTGTGTGGAGAATTTTGAAGTGCAAGTCAGAGTGCTTGTTGGATGTTGGATTCCGCAACCTTGATCTTTATTTGGTGTGTTTGATCTTGAGTGAAGTGCAATCGAAGCAATGCCTTGATAGATCTGAGAGGAATTGTAGTGTTGGTAGTATTTTGCATTTGTGAGTGCAGTGCAAAGTTGATGTGAAGCAATTTGGATTGAGGAAGTTGTGCCTTCAGTGGAAGGGTGGAACAAAATTTTGAGGCAAAGTTGTTTTGTAGTGAAGTGTCCTTTTTGGGGAGAGCTTGAATCATCACAATCAAGATTTTTTGGAAGATTTGATGGAGTTGTGATTATGGAGTGTTAATTTGTGATGAGATTGTGAATCAATGCTTATTACTGTCTTCTGGGTGTGGTTTCTACCTAAGAGATTAAAGACGCAACCAAGAAGAACTAAAGTTGTTACTTTGCTTTGTATTTGACCAATTCTGACTCGTATCTCTGCGGGAACAAACTTTACTTACCCGAATACCACAAAAGTGATATTTGTCGGGTTGTCACAAATGGTCAAAACATCAAGGATGCATTGGTTGATGGAGTATCAACAGTGAATGCCATGTCCAAAAGGTTGATGAAGAAGTTGAGTATGGTATACTCTAAACCTTCAACATTTGTGGTGAGCATGATAGACAAGCAACAAGTTTGACCAATAGGGGTGATGGATAAGGTTGTAGTTTCAATTATGGGAGTTCAAAATCTCATGACTTTCCAAGTCTTGAAGGATTCAAGCTATGACTTAATTCTTGGGAGGCCATGGTTGAGAGCAACACACACAAGTGATCAATGGCACAAAGGGTATTTGAGGATTGGGCCATCAAACCATAGAGTCACAGCTCTTGTGACTAATACCACCAATACTTCACATTCAAATACACCATCTTCTTATTATTACAAATCAGATTTTGGAGAAGGAGCTTTAGGTGTGGACACAAGCATGGAAGAGGAGATTCCCATGGAGGAGGATGAATCTGAATTTGATTCAAATGTGTATCCTTTGTGCTATGGATTTTGCACCTAAGCTAGAGATCTTGAAGGATCTAGATAAATCACCATTGACACTTGAGGAGATAGAGAGGAGGTTATCTACCCTCAAGTATGGTCCAAATGTTACCAAGGAGGAGAAGGTGAGATTTGAGGAGATTTTCTGCAAGTTCATTCACGTGTTTGCTGTTAGTTACAAGGATCTTAAGGAAGTCACCTTGGAGGAGCACAAGATAGAGGTGGAGTCACATACAAGACCAGTCCGCCAAAAGCAATGTTGCATTAGCTCCCCAATAGCTTTGGTTGTGAAAGAGGAGATTGATAAGCTCAAGGAAGCTGGATTTATCTTTGAGGTGGAGAATTCAGAATGGGTGCCTCCAATTGTCATTGTGAAGAAAAAGATTGGCAAGCTTTGGGTATGTGTGGATTACAAGAAGCTAAATGATGTTATCAAGAAAGACTACTACCCTTTACCATTCATTGATGAGATCTTGGAAGAGATTACAGGTCATGAGAGCACAATTTTGGAGATGATTATAGTTTGTATAACCAAATCAAGATTGCACCAAAGCATTAACAACTCACCACATTCACCACACCTTGGGGAAATTATGCTTTCAAGGTCATGCGTTTTGGGCTTTGCAATGCTCCAACCACATTCCAACAGTTTATGAACAAGGTGTTTGAACCTTTCATTGGGAAATTTGTGAGAGATTTCATTGATGACTTTTGTGTCTATGGGAGCAAAGGAGGAGCACTTTGAGCACCTAATCAAGGTTGCAATGCTTGGATGAAGCAAATGCATCACTCAACCCAAAGAAGTGTATTTTGGGATATGAAGAAGGTATACTTGTGGGGCACATCATCTCCAAGGATGAATAGTAGTTGACCTTGAGAAGGTGAGGAAAATCTCAAACCTTCTATTCCCTCCAAGCTTGATAAATTTATGCCAATTCTTGGGGATGGTTCAATATTATAGGAGGTTCATCTTCTCATTTTCCAACAAGGCTTATGCATTGACCATCTTCATGAAGAAGGATGTAGATTACATGGTGATTTTGGAAGACAAGGAGGCTCTCAAAGCTTTTGAGGAGCTCAAGCAATCCCTTGTTGTAACTCCAATTCTTGCTAAACTTGATTAGAGTAAGCCTTTCAATCTCTACATTAATGCTTCTAATATAGCTATAGGATGAACTCTTAGTCAATTAGACCAAGATGGGAATGATCATCCAATACCTTATGCTAGTAGGCAAATGGTTTCAACAAAAAAGAACTACTCTGTCATGGAGAGAGCAGGGTTGGTAATGATCTTTGGTCTCAAGAAGTTTAGACACTACTTGATTGGAGGGAAAGCCACCATTGTCACAAATCACAAGGCTTTGAAGTACATCTTAGACAAGCCTAATGTTGAAGGGAGAGTAGCAAGGTGGATGATACTCTTGCTTGAGTATGACTACACTATTGAGGATAGGCCATGGAAGAAACATGCAAATGCAGATTTGTTATCTAGGGCCTATGATCATGATGGAGATAAGCCAGTGGATGATTCTTTCTTGGATGAGGAGCTCATGGCAATCTCAGTCACTCAAAAGGTTCTAGTGGAGTACAAGGAGATTGTGTATTTGTGACAAGAGGTAACTATCCAAAAGGGATGCATGATAGGGAGAAGAAGGCAATTGCAGCAAGATCTAGACCTTACACAATGGTGGAGGATATTCTTTTTCACCAAGGAGAAGATGGTCTACTTTGAAGAGCAATGGGTAAGGAAGAGTCTATCCTACTCATAAAGGAGTTTCATGAAGGTTTAGTGTTTGGAGGACACTTTGCAAGAAAGGTGACTTCTTTCAAGATTCTAGATGCAAGTTATCATTAGAGATGGATTTTCAAGGATTGTCTTGAGAATTGAAAAACTTGTCATGTTTTTCAAGCTTTTCTTAGAGAGTCAACTTCCACTCCACCTCTTAGATCAATTCCATTGCTAGGATCTTTTGAGAAGTGGAGAATTGATTTTGTGGGTCCTCTCAATAGACCCCAAGGAATAATCGGTGCATTGTTGTAGTTATTGATTATCTTACCAAGTGGGTTTAGTGAGGCTAGACCATTGAGGGACAAGAATGAAGATGAAGCTGGGAGATTTCTTTATGAACACATTATCACTAGGTTTGGATGCCCTTTGGAGTTAGTTTCTGATAGAGGAGGAGAGTTTACAAGAAGCATTACTACAGCCATGCTACAACTATTCTCTATCACATATAAAGTAGCTACATCCTATAAGCCAAATTCTAGTGGCTTGGCAAAGAGAACCAATCAGACCTTGTGCATGATTTTGGCCAAAGATGCATAAATAGAGTGGGCTGAATATCACTGGGACAAGAGGATTCATGCAATTTTGTGGGAGTATTGGACAGCCATGAAGACTTCCATTGGATATTCTCTAGTTCAATTGGTAGATGGTATTGAGTCTACCTTACCTCTCCACTTTGATCAATGAGCCGGCCTGTCTCTCACTCAGGATGAACCTCTAATGGCTATTTTAGTAGCACACCATGGACTAAGAAAGCAAGGAACCCCAACTCCATCATACTCTTCCAAGGCTAACATTCCAAGACTCAAGACATTGCTCACTAGAGAACTCAATGAGAGAGAGATAGTTGCAAATGAATGGATGATGAGTACCTCCTCACTCCTTGTTTATATACTTGTAAAATAGTTACAAACCAAAGTTACTAATTACCATAGTAACTCAAGTTATTATGGTAGGAATAATACCAATACACCTAGGAATAGTACCAAGTCAACACACTAGAATCCAAAATAGTGGTGCTTATCTTTTCCACTTCTTCTAAAGTAAGGTCCCCTCTATCTTAGCTATGACTAACTTTAGCTAATCATGACTAATATAGAACCATCCTTTATCTCTATATAAATAATATCTCTCAAGTACTTGTAATACCAAGCTAAATATTACAATACCACACACATGCACAAATGGGTGTTACATTTACCCCCGGACTAAGTTTTCACTTTGTCATCAAAGTGAAGGTCTCTCTACCATCTATGATATATCTTTAACTTATCATGGTTAATCCTATCAAAGTGTCTTCCTCCCAACTCCTTTAGATCATAGGTGTAATTGCTCCACACTTTCTCCACTATGAAAGGTCCAAATTACTTAGGCAAAAACTTCTTTTGCACTCTCTTGAATCAAATAGAATCAAACAATCACCTTCTTTGAAAGGCTCCACCTTCTTCTTGCTTTCCCTCTTGTTATAGCTCTCCTTTTGTTTCCTTTGGGCTTGCTCCACTCAAACCACAACAACTACTCTTGCCTCTTCCAACTCCATGAGTTGTTCCTTCCTTGACTTCTTTGCATCACCTCCTTGTGCTTTCTTCAATCTCCTATGAATGCTTTGGAAGGTAGGAAGATCAAAGTGAATAGGTAAGGTAGACTTAATACCATATATCAATTGAAATAGAGGATACCCGGTGGAAGTCTTCATGGTTGTCCTATACTCCCACAAACATGCATGAATCCTCTTGTCTGACTAATGTTTAGCCCTCTCCATTTCTGCATCTTTGGCCAACATCATGCACAAGGTCTGATTGGTTCTCTCTGGCAAGCCATTGGAATTTGGCTTATAGGATGTAGTTACTCTATGTGTGATAGAGAAATGTCATAGCATGGATGTAGTAATGCTTCCTGTAAACTCTCCTCCTCTATCAAAAACCAACTCCAAAGGGCATCCAAACCTATTGATAATGCATTCATAAAGAAATCTACCAACTCCATCTTCATTCTTGTCCCTCAATGGTCTAGCCTCAACCCACTTGCTTTGATAATCAGTAACTACCACAATATACCGATTGTTCCTTGGAGTTCTATTAAGAGGATCTACAAAATCAATTCCCCACTTCTCAAAAGGTCTTAGCAATGGAATTGATCTAAATGGTGGAGTGGATGTAGACTTTCTAGCAAAAGCTTGACAAAAATGATAAGTTTTGCAATACTCAAGACAATCCTTGAAAATCCCTCTCCAATGGTAACCTGCATCTAGAATCTTGAAAGCTTCCTGCAAAGTGTACTCCACACACTAAACCTTCATGAAACTCCTTTATGTGGTGCCCACATTTTTTGTTTTTTTTCAAAATAGAGAAGAAGAAGTGTATAGAGAAGTCGGATTGCGCCTGTATGGCCAAAGAAGCCAAAGAAAAGAGTCTTTGGGATGAAACCCGAGGTAAAGTAGCTTTGGGTCATAAGGCAAAGTATTCGGATATGCCTTGTTAGCATCCAACCCAAAGTAAGGAGTCTTCGTATCGGGGGAGCTCAACCCAAGGCGAAGACAATGTAACAACCTTTTATTGGGGCGAGAAATTCAAGAAGGGACTGTTCAAAACTGGCGGCTCATACACATGAAGTACAATTGACAATGACAGGCACATGCAAGAGGTGTGATTTCTTGGTAGAAACTCAAATTGAAGAGAGACAAAGAAAGCGCGACTCTATAAAAATTGGGCTAACAATGAAGCAATGTCGAGCAATTTTCCTTTGCTGTTGAGAAGTTGTCCTGCAGGTGATCGGGGGGGAAGGGAAGTAGAGTTGAAGACGCGCTAGTGTGTAGAGGAGAATTTGAGAGAGTGAAATCGAGAGACAATGAGAAAATAGGAGAGATAGGAGGAGGAAAGAACTCCAAATTTGCATCGAGGAATCATGCAATTTGGAGGTTAGATGTGATCATGAGGATCAAAGTCTTGAGCCGACTTCGGATCACCTTCTTGGCATGGAACTGGAATGTGAGTTTTCCAGGTTTCATGATGGATATAATCAAGAGTAAGTGTCTCAATGGCCCCAAGGAAGTGGGGAAGAGAGGAAATCCGGCTCGCTTGATAGAATCGGATTGGAGATTAGTGCTTGGGAGAGAGGCAGGCGCGGAGCAAGGTGCCACATTCTTGGGGAAGGGAGAAGTAGTAGAAGAAACCCAAGAAGTGAGGGATGCTTTCTCTTCAAAGAGAACAAAGAATGGGTATAAGGTTGAGAGTTACAAAGATCTAGTGAAGAAAGGGATTGTGAGTGCTCTCATGGCAATCCTGAAGCCGGAGAGAACGACTTATGTGATGAAACACTAAGCAATGTTCTTCCATAAGTTTTTTGCAAGAGAACCTATCAATTGGGCAAGGTGCTTCCATGGGAGGACAAGACAGATGGTGTGGAATTTGTGGGATAAGTCACCTCCACATTACATCATGCCGTTTGCAACACATTTCTACCTTGGGTTGAATTTGCTCAATTTAGCGGAGCGCAACCGAATGGTATCTCACTTCCATCCCGACTTGAGAGGAGAAGTCCAAGTGGAAGAGCAGCAATACATTCTTCAACTTTGAAGCACAGATGAGTACTACGCAAAGACGGGTAAGAGGGTGGAGATAGAAGTGAGTACTCCAAATTCAAAGAAGCAGAGTCGGCAAGGAGAAGATAAAGATAAGACAAGAACTCGGAAGACCAGGAGAGGAAACCCGAAGAGAGGCATGGTGTTGATCGCATCAAAAGATGAAGACTTGGAAGGCAAAGCCAAGTGCAAGTCCGACTCAAAATGCAAGGAAGAACCGGAGCTCATGCTGCAAAGTGGAGATACAAGTAGCAATAGTGATGAAGGTGGAGAAATGACGTCGGTACCTGCTACTGCTGAAGAAGAAGAAGAAGAAGTTCGGGTGGAGCTCGAGCAAGAAAATAATGAGAAGTTGGAGGACGAAGTACTTGAGCCCAAGGAGAAGAAGTCTATGATTCAGAGGGGAGTTTGTTCAAGACGCAATGTGAAGTGTGAAGCAGGTCCGAGTAAGGCAAAGGAAGAAGCAAATGCTAGCTTGGGAAGTGAGGCGTCTATTTCGATACGAAGACTGCAGCGAAGCAGGCGAGTATCGGGTGAACAAGAAGTAAGGAAGGAGATTGCTACGTAGGAGGAAGTAGTTGCAAGTGATGGAGTGGAGTACCTACGGGAGATTTTGTGTCCATTGTTGGTGAAGTTGGAGCACAAGAAGAAGGAAATGCAGTCAAAATGTCCGGAGGGGAAGACTGTGTTGCAGGTTTTTGCGAGATGGGAAGAAGAGAACTCGGAGTTGAAGAAGTGTATAACCCAAGGTGAGGAGGAAAGGGAAGTACTGCAAGGGGAGGCAATAGTACATAATCAAGTGATTGAGGACTTGAAGAGAGAAGCAAAGTATCGAGAAGAACTTGTGAAGAAGAGTGACATCGCGAGGGAAAGAAAAGTAGCAGAATATGAAATCTTGAAGCAACAGTTTGCTGATTCTAGACTTGAAATTATCCATGCTATGGCAAGGGTAGCAGCAAAGGAACAAGAGCTCAATAGAGTGATGGAGAGTGTAGAGGAGAAGAAGCAATTGTGGCAATGAGAGTTGACAGTGAGATATTGGGAAGAAGAGAGATTACAAGAGTTACTTCGTAATCAAGAGGAGAAGATTGAGCAAAAGGAGAAGGAGAAAGAAACTATGAAAGCCGAGTTCAAGGTGGAATTGGCAATGTACAGAGAAGATTGGCTTGCAGATCGGGAACGTGAACAGAAGATGAGATTGGAGCCATTGAAGAAGATTGTCATCAGGATGAATGTAATGTTGAGTACAGAGGCCAATATTTGAATTGAGGAGATGAGGCTGCACAAGTTGAAGTTGTTGGTGCAGGAGACGAGGAGGAGATAGGCAAAGGATATAGATTTGAATGCGCTGTTGATTAGTCTCAGGACTTGTGTAGATAGGAAGATATTGGAAGTCCAAGACAATATTGCAATTAGATTAGACTTAGTAAAATTAGAGATAGATAAACTTCGGAAAGACGGTAGAGCCAAACCCAAAGTAGATGAAGTAGGAGTGCAGATGTCTTTGGAGTTACCATTGGAGACAATAGAGAAGAGTGGGTCGGGAGATAAAGAGTTAGATAGATTACCCACTAGTGAAATTTCAGATCAGGAAAGAGAATTATTGGATCTGGTAGAAGATGTAGGAGATATGAAACCCGAGGACAAAGTAGTAGGAAGTAAAATTACTTCAGGTTTGAGTTTGAAGGTAGAAGAAGAAGTAGACATCGGATTAGATTAAAAACAGATTTGAGATTTGAATAGGCAGATATGAAGAGATGCATTGTCATTTTGGATCTGCAAGTTTGAAGAGTCATTAGGAAGAGGTACATTAGGAAGATAACTATCAATTTTTTCACTATTTAAGAGTGGCATTTGCAGTCTTATGTTGTTCAATGCTCATAATTCTAAGAATAGATAAAGCGAAGTGCTATGAAGCAGTGCTCGTTGCTTGAGCTTGATTCCAAGTATCAACTTTGCAATTGTGTTTGTGAGTGTGTGGAGAATTTTGAAGTGCAAGTCAGTGTGCTTGTTAGACATTGTTGGGGATATTGTTTGGCCTCAAGAGTGCACCGAGCACCTAACTGCTTGTGCTTAGTTTGCCTTTATTGTAGTTGATTTAGAGTTTCTTGTAGACTGACATTCTCTTCCTATTCCTGGTGTGTTGGAAATCTCAGCTTTGTAAACTTTTGGGTTTTTCTTTGTTTCCAGATGTTGGGTTTCCAAGGGTTTGTGTTTGTCTTTAACCTTCATAGAACTGGCTAGTTCATGCGGGTTCTGCTATGGTTTTGGACCCGACGGTCCCTAGGAATGGCTGGAAATTTCACAAACAACAAATATTATTCTATTTGGCTCAACCCGGCACCCAGACTACTGAATCAAACCATTCATATAGATGGACTGAGAGCTCCTAAAATGGAACTTTCCTTGATGCTAGTCACAGATTGAACACACCATTGTCTCAGGATTTGTCATTCATAAAATTGCAGTTGCAAGGTTCACAATTTTGGAAAAGCCAACCAACTCCAGTTCATACAGTGTCTGCACTAAATTATGACAGAAAATCAATTCAGCTGGCGCCTTCACACGCACTCTGTCCGATAACAGTAAAGATAACTCACTCTCCGGACTTCTTCCTTCACCTCCCAACAACACTCCCATCAATTCTTTCTCCTCTGAAAACCCTCACAAAGATCCACTGAAAAACCCTTCTTCAGCCCTCTCCTTCTCGAAATCCTGCAACCACTCCTTGCAAAGCTCTTCTGGCATTTTCCCAAACGCTCTCTACTGTCATTTCCCGAAAGCTCTCTGTCTAGCTCTCATCTGTCTCAAATTTTCATACCTTGTCAGCATGTGCACTCCCGCAAGACTTTCTCCCCAACCTTGTCAACTTCCCTCTCAAAAATCCTCTAGCACTTTCTGAAAACCCTACTGTCCTTTCTTCTCAAAAAATTCCTGCCACTTCTCTCTCGAAACTCCTCTCCTCATTTCCCAAAAATCCTTGTCTCTCTTGAAAATCTCTGCAACTTCTCTATCAAAAATCCTCTGGCATTTCCCGAAATTGTCAGCCCTTCATCACTTTCGATTATTCTCCTTGTCAAGAACTCAACTCATGCCAACTCTTGCCAACTTTCCTCTTGAAATCCTCTGGCATTTCCCAAACTATCAGCCCTTCATCACTTTTGATAATTCTCACTGTCAAGAACTCAACTCCTGCCAACTCTTCTCTTGAAAACTTCCCCTGTCAAAAATCCTCTGGCACTTTCTTTCCAAAAACCCTACTCTCTTCTCTCAAAAATTCCTGCAACTTCTCTCTCAAAAATCCTTGGCATTTCCTGAAACTGTCAACCCTCATCTTTTGATAATTCTCCCTGTCAAGAACTCAACTCTTGCCCAACCTTGCCAAATTCCCTCTTGAAAATCCTCTGGCACTTTCTCAAAACTGTCAACCCTTCATCTTTCAATAATTCTCCTTGTCAAGAACTCAACTCCTGCCCAACCTTGCCAACTTCCCTCTTGAAAATCCTCTGGCACTTTCCCACCGAAAACCCTACTGTCTTCTCTTGAAAGTTCCTGCAAACTTCTCTCTTGAAACTCCTCTCCTCATTTCCCAAAAATCCTTGTCTCTCTCAAAAATCTCTGCAAACTTCTCTATCAAAAATCCTCTAGCATTTCCCGAAAACTTCCTGCCCAACCTTGTCAAATTCCCTCTCAAAAATCCTTTGGCACTTTCTTTCCAAAAACCCTATTGTCTTCTCTTCTCAAAAATTCCTGCTCAACCCCAATCTCAAAACTCCTCTCCTCATTTCCAAAATCCTTGTCTCTCTCAAAATTTTTATGGTGCCTTCTCCTCTAAGCCCAGTACTCTTTCATTCCAATAACGTAAACAGAACATAAGCTAGTGTCAACCCAACATTATTTCTTGGCTCAAGCCACATTAAAAGACTCCTTGAGCTAATAACACCATAACTTTATCCAGCTTCACAATAATATAGGAAATATCTCCCGCAGCAAGGTAGCATAAAACCACACCCGAGACATATTGACATAAATCCATGTTCCTTACAAGAACTAAAAGAGAAAAGAAAATTTACACACCAAAAGCCTCAAGGGTACACGTGGGCTATTTTCATGACAACAACGTTGGATTCCCCAACCTTGATCTTCATTTTGTGTGTTTGATCTTGAGTGAAGTGCAATCGGAGCAATGCCTTGACAGATCTAAGAGGAATTGTAGTGTTGGTAGTATTCTACATTTGTGAGTGCAGTGCAAAGTTGATGTGAAGCAATTTTGATCAAGGAAGTTGTGCCTTTAGTGGAAGGGTGGAACACAATTCTGAGGTGAAGTTGTTTTGCAGTGAAGTGCCGTTTTTGGAAGAGCCTAAATCATCACAATCAAGATTGTTTGGAAAGATTTGATGGAGTCATGATTATGGAGTGTTAATTTGTGACAAGACTGTGAATCAATGCTTGTTACTCTCTTCTGGGTGTGGTTTTTACTTGAGAGATTAAAGACGCAACCAAGAAGAACTATAGTGTTACTGTTTGACTTTGTATTTGACCAATTCGGACTCGCATCTCTACGGGAACAAACTTTACTTACCCAATTACCGCAAAAGTGATATTTGCCAGGTTGTCACACATTATAAGTAGGATAGACTCTTCCTTACACACTGCTCTTTGAAGTAGACCATCTACTCCTTTGGTGAAAAAGAATATCCTCCACCAATTTATAAGGTCTAGATCTTGCTGCAATGGCCTTCCTCCCCCTAGCATGCATCCCTTTTGGATAGTTACCTCTTGTCACAAAATCCACAATCTCCTTGTACTCCATTGGAACCTCTTGAGTGACTGAGATTTTCATGAGCTCCTCATTTGGGAAGGAATCATCCACTAGCTCATCTCCATCATGATCATAAGCTCTAGATAACAAATTAGCATTTGCATGTTTCTTTCTTGACCTATCCTCAATGGTGTAGTCATACTCAGCCAAGAGTATCATCCACCTTGCTAGTCTCCCTTCAACATTAGGCTTGTTGAAGATGTACTTCAAAGCCTTGTGATCCGTGACAATGATGGCTTTCCCTCCAATCAAGTAGTGTCTAAACTTCTTGAGACCAAAGATTACTACCAACCCTTCTCTCTCCATGATAGAGTAGTTCTTTTCTACTTAAACCATCTACCTACTAGCATAAGCTATTGGATGATCATGCTCATCTTGGTCTAATTGACTAAGAGTGCATCCTATAGCTACATTAGAAGCATCAATGTAGAGGATGAAAGGCTTACTCCAATCAGGTTTAGCAAGAATTGGAGCTACAACAAGAAATTGCTTGAGCTCTTCAAAAGCTTTGAGAGCCTCCTTGTCTTCCAAAATCACCATGTAATCTACACCCTTCTTCATGTAGATGGTTAATGCATAAGCCTTGTTGGAAAATGAGAAGATGAACCTCTTATAATATACAACCATCCCCAAGAATTGGCATAACTTTGTCAAGCTTGAAGGGAATGGAAAGTATGAGATTTTCCTCACCTTCTTAGGATCCACTGCTATTCCATCCTTGGAGATGATGTGTCCCAAAAGTAGACCTTCTTCACATCCAAAAATGCACTTCTTTGGGTTGAGTGATGCATTTGCCTCATCCAAGCGTTGCAAGGCCTTGATTAGATGCTCAAAGTGCTCCTCCTTGCTCCCCTAGACACAAAAGTCATCAATGAAGTCTCACAAATTTCCCAATGAAAGGTTCAAATACCTTGTTCATGAACCGTTGGAATGTGGCTGGAGCATTGCAAAGCCCAAAATGCATGACCTTGAAAGCATAAGTTCCCCAAGGTGTGGTGAATGTGGTGAGTTGTTGATGCTCTAGTGCAATCTTGATTTGGTTATATCCACTATAACCATCTCCAAAAATGTACCTCTCATGACCTACAACCTTCTCCAAGATCTCATCAATGAATGGTAATGGGTAGTAGTTCTTCTTGGTAACAACATTGAGCTTCTTGTAATCCACACATACCCAAAGCTTGCCATTCTTTTTCTTCACACTGACAATTAGAGACACCCATTCTGAATTCTCCACCTCAAAGATAAATCTAGCCTCCTTGAGCTAATCAATCTCCTCCTTCAAAACCAAAGATATTGGTGGACTAATGCAACATTGCTTTTGGCAGATTGGTCTTGCATGTGATTCCACCTCTATCTTGTGCTCCTCCAAGGTGACTTCCTTCAAATCCTTGTAATTGGAAGCAAATATATGGATGAACTTGTGGAAAATCTCCTCAAATTTCACTTTCTCCTCCTTGGTAACATTCGGGCCATACTTGAGGGTAGCTAACCTTCTCTCTAGCTCCTCAAGTATCAATGGTGATTTATCTGGGTCCTCCAAAACCTCTAGCTTAGATTCAAAATCCATAGCACACAAGGGATACACATCTGAATCCGATTCAGATTTATCCTCTTCCGTGGAAGTCTCCTCCTCCATGCTTGTGTCCACACTTGAAGCTCCTTCTTTAAAATCTGATTCCCAATAATCAAAAGATGATGTATCTGAATGTGAAGTGTTGGTGGTATTAGTCATAGGAATTGTGACTCTATGGTTTGATAGCCCAATCCTCAAGTACCCTTTGTGTCATCTATCAGTTGTGTGTGCTGCTCTCAACCATGGCCTCCCAAGAAGTAAGTCATAGCTTGAATCCTTCAAGACTTGGAAAGTCATGAGATTTTGAACTCCCATAATTGAAACTACCACTTTATCCATCATCCCTATTGGTCAAAATTGTTACTTGTTTTCCATTCTCACCACAAATTTTGAAAGTCTTGAGGGTATCATACCCAACTTCTTCATCAACCTTTTTGACATGTTATTTACTACTGATACTCCATCAACAAGTGCATCTTTGATGTTGTGACCATTCACTCTCACATCAATCTTGGAGACATATTCACAAGCCTCCCATGGTGCTGGCTTGGCATCCACCACCCCCATTGATACTGGAGCTTTTGCCTTCTTCTTCCTCTTGCTCCTTGTATGTAATACTCCAAGGACAAGAGAAGAGAGAAAACACAGATTGCACTCTCAAACATTCGATGCCCCAAGGGAGCACCTTCTCTTTATTATATAGACAAAGAGGATCTCCTCCAAGGAAGCTCCACCATAGGATTAGGGACACAGATAGGTGACATGTCAGAAAGCTCCACCCTTGGATTACTTACTTGGATGGGTGACCTGTCTGGTCTAGGTCCTATCTGGTTGGTCAAACAAGCTTTGACTGGAGGGAATCTTTTAGGGAATCTTCCTGTAGGAATCTCAGAATCACATGAGTAAGGTACCATTGGAAAGCTCTTGATGAGACAAAGCAGGGGGAGGGAAGGCCAGCCTTTCCTTTGTTGGGGGGGGGTGGGGGGGTCTGCACATTTTCGAGGCTTAATTCATCCGTTTAGGCCTCCGAAATTGCCTTCAAAGATTTCAGGCATATTTTGGTTCCTACTCTATTAGTAGAAGTCCTCTTTTGGTGATACCTCTTTCTGATCTGTTTAGTCCATCATGTGTAACATCCTTCCAGATGTTACCAAACCAATTCTCACCTTTAAATCATATGTCTAGCTATTGGTTCTAAGGTTCTCAAGTCTATTTCAGTTTCTGCCCTATTAGTAGAAGTACTCTTTTGGTGATACTTCTATCTGATCTATTTTGACCATCATGTATAACATCATTCCAGATATTACCAAACCAAATTTCACAGCTAGATCATATGGCTAACCCTTGGTATTACATTGTAGAACTCAAACCACCTCTAAGCTCTTTTCTCAAGGTAGGGTTCAAGCAATTAATTGGCCCATTGTGATGTTAGCCTTGTGACTACCAACATCCTCCAACACATTGTAGTTCCATTGTTGCTTTGAAATCAAGAAATCCTCCATCCTTAACTTCTTCCTTGGAGTCTTTATTGTTGATAGTGTTGATAAGCAAGTGCTTCTAGTAGACATAGGAGTATCCTTGCTTGGAGTAAATTCTTGAGAAGAGTGAACATCCTCTACAAAACAAGCGCTCTCCTTCTCTTGTACCAAAAGCTCCAAATTAAGACCCTTGGAGGTTGAGCACTCTCCCTTCTCATACTTGCTCTCAACCACATCCATGGATGCTATCCCCTTACCTTTTTTGGATTAGGAGGCACTTGGGTTTCACTACCTCCTTCTTTCCTTCTATTGGCTCCATCATAACCCTTCCTCCATGGTAAGTGGAATTTAGGCAATTCCTTTGGATATGGCCTGTTTCATGACAATATCTATCATTGGTTGGCCTCCTCTATATAGATAGTTTCCACAACTCCTAGGCCTTCTCCCCTACATTTTGATCCACCTCTCTCTTCTCCCATGGTTGCACCACATTGATCTTGAGATCTGCAAGTTGTTTATGTGATGGTTTGAAGTAGATCCACCTAGTAGTGGAGCAACTACTACTTGTGGTGCAACCCTTGCCACCAAAGTATCAAAAGTTCCACTATAATTGTAGCCTTGAGGAGGATGCACAACTTCCTTCACCATAAAATCACTTTCATCCCTTCCAAACTCTCCTCCATACAAATTGCAATCTTGATAGCTTCAACCTTGGAAGAAGGTTTCTCATATCTCACCTTGCTTCTAAATTTTGGTCTCAACCCTCCCACAAAATTATTGGTAAGCATGGCCTCTATGCCAATCATAGTAGTCTCCACATCATCCCTACCCTTCCTCAACACTATGCGAAATATGGACTCTAACTTTTCCACTCTTTCCACATGGACTCTCACTTTCTCTCCATCTCCTTGTTTGAGAAAGGTAATGTCACTCATCAATCTCTCATAACTCTCATATGGAAGAAAGTTATCAATGAGTGCTAAAGTCAAACTCTCCTTAGACTCTTCTTCTCCATCTCTCCTCTCTCTCTTTTGGTATTTTGACTCATACCATGTAAGTGTTGCATCCTCAAAGAAATCTGGTAATAATGAGGCCTACTCATTCTTCCTCCTCTCATTGTTTCCTATGCAAGCTCTCTTGAAGTCTTTCACAAAGGCCTCCACATCTTCTCCATCCTTGCCAAAGAAAATCGGAAGTTTCCCCATCTTAACCCCTCACTATCTTTCTTTTCTCTCATTTTTTTCCTTTTTCTCCTTTCTTTTCTCTCATTCTATAACTAATAGAGTATATACATGACTAACACCATCTGAGAATAATCCACTCTAGGGAACACACAAGATTTAGGTTTCTTCAAGATTTCTATAGCAACATCAAATCCTAGAGTGCATATTAATCCAACTCTCAAGGATAGTTTATCCATAAGTTGAAAGATTATCTCCATCACTTATCTTGAGAGCTAGCTGATGAAGGTGGTAGTATTTTTGTAACTATACTAAGACTCTCTCCAAGATCCTTCACCAAATTCTCCAAAAGTACTTTTACTCTATTACACTCATGTCCTTTTGGAAGTCCTTCCACTCCACAAACCTCACACAACTCCTTTGTCTTAGATCTTCTCCCTCCCAATCTTGTTGAAGAAGGTCTAACATGAAAACCCAAGTCAAGTAAGCCTCCCCTTTCCCTCAATCTCTTGCTCTCAAAGGTCAATAGACATGAACTTGCCTTATGTCCCTTCTCTCCACATAAAAAGCACTTAGACTCACTCTTTCCTCCAAGTGGTGTAGGTTTTTGGATCCTCTCAACATTCTCTTCAAATTCTATTGTAAACTCTCTTTTCCTCAAATCCACCCCTAAAATCACCTCAAATCCTTGGGGAACCTTGCATAGTCTCAATTTTCACTCTTGATAACCCTCCATGTTCCCAAGATGAATCTAAACACTCAAACATGCTTTTTGTTGCTCTCAAACTCCTCATGCATGAGATCTCAACTCTGTAGAATTGACCCTTCCTCACAATTTCACTCAAATCTCTCAATTAATATGTGACAATTCTTTGAAATTTTTCACACTTGATCACAAATCTAGGGCTTCCCTCCCTGAAAAATTTTAGATCTTTTTATTTAGCCATTTGGCCTAGACACCCTTCTATTCAACACACATATTTTAGATTTGGTCTAAAAACCACCCCCCTCACTTCAAAAACTCATAACTCCCTGCTCAAGAATGATCTCTCTCTAATTTTTGTGTCAACAGGTAGGATACAAAGTATTGAATTGGAAAAATTTCACAACAATCCACTAAAAATTGAAGAAATGGCAGACTCTGTACAATTTTCCAGAGAGCATGCAGTTGCGGGAGCAATTTATCCTATCAACTTTCAAAAATTCTAGCCCAATGCACATAATATCTCTCACAATAATTCCAAGTGTGCTAACTAAAGCAAAACCTAAGCTATCATGTGTAGAAATTTCAAGTCCAGATCTCAAACTTGAGATTTTGCTTAAAATCACCTTAATCCCAAAATCTGCAATCCACCTCACACAATCTCTCCAAATCCTCTCATGTATACAAAATGTACAAAATCACCTCAAAGACATCGTAATGAATTACAGGGTATACAAATAGAGCTTGGTTCTCTAACATAAGTTCAACTTTCTCCTCTCTTAATGTTCTCTCCAAGTGAGCTCTCATAGCCTCCTTCTGCCTAACGTAGAATTGAACGTGAAACATTATCTTGCCTTTTAGAGAAGTCCCGGCAATGGAACCAAAAATGTGAGCCAATCTTTCTCTCACTCAAGATGAACCTCTAATGGCTATTCTGGTAGCGCACCATGGACTAAGAAGGCAAGGAACCCCAACTCAATCATAATTCTCCACGGCTAACACTCCAAGACTCAAGACATGCTCACCAGAGAACTCAATGAGACAGAGATAGTTGCAAATGAAAGGATGATGAGTACTTCCTCACCCCTTGTTTATATAGTTGTGAAGTAGTTACGAACCAAAGTTACTAATTACCGTAGTAACTCAAATTACTAGACTAAAGTCAAGCTAAGTCAAAAAGTAGAAAGGAATATCCATTCACATGGGCATATTCCACTAGCATGTGATCTTATCTTGACCCAACCCTTCAGTCAAGGATTCCTTCACATGGGCTATCCTTGGACTATAGAAGAATCCAAAACAAAAAGGCTTGCGGGCCCAAGAGTTCTCAACTCTTTCCTCAAAGTCAAACACCTAAGAATAATACCAAGTCAACACACTAGAATCCAAAATAGTGGTGCTCATCTTTTCCACTTCCCTTAAAGTAAGGTCCTCTCTATCTTAACTATCACTAACTTTAGCTAATCATGACTAATGTAGAACCATCCTTTATCTCTATATAAATAATATCTCTCAAGTACTTGTAATACCAAGCTAAATATCACAATACTACACACATGCATAAATGGGTGTTAGAGATCTTCCTTCCTTCCAAAGCATCATATGAGATTGAAGAAAGCACAAGGAGGTGATGTAGAGACCTCAAGGAAAGATCAACTCATGGAATTGGAAGAGGCAAGAGCAATTGCTATGGAGTAGAGCAAGCTCAAAGGAAAAAAAAAAAAGGAGAGCTGTGACAAGAGGCAAGGCAAGAAGAAGGTGGAGCCTTTCAAAGAAGATGATTAGGTAATGTTGTTTGATTCCATTTGATTCAAGAGAGTGCAAAAAAAAGTTTTTGCCTAAGTACTTTGGACCTTTCATAATGGAGATGATGTAGAGCAATTACACCTATGATCTCAAGGAGTTGGGAAGAAGACACTTTGATAGGATTAACCATGATAAGTTGAAGATGTATCATAGAAAGTAGAGAGACCTTCACTTTGAGGACAAAGTGAAAAATTAGTCCGGGGGTAAATGTAACACCCATTTGTGCATGTGTGATATTTAGCTTGGTATTACAAGTACTTAAGAGATATTATTTATATAAAGATAAAGGATGGTTCTACATTTTTCATGATTAGCTAAAGTTAGTCATAGCTAAGATAGAGGGAACCTTACTTTAGAGAAAGTGAAAAAGACGATCACCATTATTTTGGATTCTAGTGTGTTGACTTGGTATTATTCCTAGGTGTTTGGCTTTGAGGAAAGAGTTGAGATTTCTTGGGCACATAAGTCTTTTTGTTTTTGATTTTTCTATATTCCAAGGATAGCCCATGTGAAGGAATCCTTGACTTAGTGGTTGGGTCAAGATAAGATCACATGCGTAGTGGAATATGCCCATATGGATGGATATTCCTTTATACTTTTTGACTTTACTTGACTTTTAGCCTATTAACTTGAGTTACTATGGTAAATGGTAACTTTAGTATGTTACTATTTCACAAATATATAAGCAGGGGATGAGGAGGTACTCATCATCCTTTCATTTGAAATTATCTCTCTCTCATTGTGTTCTCTAGTGAATAATGGTTTGAGTCCTGGAGTGTTAGCCTTGGAGTAGTATGATGGAGTTGGGGTTCTTTGCCTTCTTAGTCCATGGTGCACTACAATAATAGCCATCAGAGATTCATCATGAGTGAGAGACAGGCCGGCTCATAGTACTCACCACCACTTGTGTACAAGAATTACCCATCAAAAGGACATGCTCCAAAATCTAGGCTAGAGAAACAAACTAATGAACTTGGAGATGTTGGATATACATAACAACTCCCAAAACACACCAAAATGGAGATCTTGTACATCCTAATCTTGGCAAGCATGGGTATTTTAAAAGACCAAGATTGAGGAGAGAAATAGTAGAATGGAAGACTTAAGTAGAAGATTACATTAGGACACTTAAATGAGTGAAACTTCAAATGTCTAGCATGAGCTTGGCCTTTAGTATTTATAGAGAGTATACAATGCTCTTGAGAAGCTTCTCAAGAAGCTTCCAAATATCATTTTCTTGGAGTGCAAGCCAAGATAATCAAGAAGTTTCTCAAGAAGCTTTCTTTTAGAAGCCGTCTACTTGGCCTGCAAGCTAAGCTAGTTGGAAGCTTTCCAAGAAACTTCCTTTTAGAAGCTATCTACTTGGAGTGCAAGCTATGATAACCAGGAAGCTTCCCAAGAAGCTTCCTCCTAGAATTCACCACTTGGCATGTACGTTATCCAATACTTGGAAAGTACTAAGTAGCTTCCTAGATACTTCTAGAATATTCTAAGTTAATTTGGCCTATTTGCTACTTTGTTAGCTTTGACTATCTCATTTGTAAATTTCATATTCTTATATATTCCTCCACTACTAGTTGATGACATCCTTATCACCATTGAAACTTCAAACTCTTGAATGGACATGTGCGCATTCTAGAGATAAGAAAGAGGCTCCCATATGGCATCATGAAAGGGATACCCTTTCTAGAGGACTTTGTACTCTATATGTTGTTGGCGGCCTTATTGAATGTAGCATCACACAAAGATACAATCAAATTTATACTCCTCATAATCATTGATAGAGATGGGAGGAGGAAGAGGTTGGACACAAGAGGAAAAAGAAAACTGATTAGGAACAAAGCGTTTCAACTTGGAAACATGAAAGATAATGTGGATGTACATATGATAAGACAAAGCAAGTTGATAAGCAATAGGAGAAATGATTTGGGTGACATCAAAGAGTCCTATCCAATTAGGAGCAAGATGATGGAATTGGGTATCAAGTGGGAAGAAAGAATGAACAAAGGAGAGCATGACCTTCTCACCAAATTGAAAGTGAGGTCATAATGATGGTGGTCCTCATATTGTTTATAATCATTTTGAGCAACAAGGATCTAAGATTTGGCTTGATGGAGGGATTGTGATATGGTCGTCAAGAAGGTGGAAGTATTAGGGACATGAGATGGAGGAGGAGCAAGAAAGGAATCTGGAACAAGTAAGTCTTGGCTAAAATCAAGGAAGAAAAGAGTGAATCCGGTGCTTGCATGTTTGTAATTATTGTACGCAAACTCAATAACTACAAGAAATTCATCCCAATTGGTATGGTGAACATTGATAAAGGCATGAAGTATATCCTCCAAGGTATAATTTGCATGTTTGGTTTGTCTATCAGTTTGAGGATGATAGGCTATGGACAAAGTAAGCTTGGTGCCAAGTATCTAAAAGAGTGCTTGCCAAAAAAATTCCAATGAGTTGAGGATCACAATCAAAGATGAGCACAAGAGACATCCCATGATGCTTGAAGACATTGTCAAAGTAGACATAAAATAATGTTAGAGCATCTACAATATCAAAGGTTGGTGTTGAATTGATTTGCCTACTAAAATTATCCATAAACACCACAATTACTATATGACCTTGCTTTGTCTTGGGTAAGGTTGTGATGAGATCAAGCTCATGTCTTCCTATCGAGCAGATGAGATGGGGAGTGGTTGAAGGAGTCAACTTGGTTTTTGGTTGTTGGTCTTGTTGTGTTGGAAACTCTCACAAGATTGGACAAAACTCTTGAACATCTTGTGCCATGTTGGGCCACCACCATTGGCTTTGGAGTTTACCCAAGGTCTTGTTCACACCCATGTGAACATCAATTGGTAAGTCATGGGCTTCTTAAAGGCACACAAGTCAGAGATCACCCTTGGATAGAATATAGATCCGGTTCTCACAAAGCAGAAGGCCTTCCTTGAAGAAGAAGGTGTTGTACTCCTTGTCACATGCTGCAAGACAACCCTAAACAAGCTAAAAGAAGGGATCTTGTTGTAATATTATCTTAAACTCAATTTGGAGTTGACTGACACCTTTGTAATTGCCACCATGATGGGAGGAAGAGAATTCAAATCAAGTTTTCATGATAGAGAATCAAGGATGACATAGAACTGATGGGGTTTGTACTCAAGTTTGGTGTCAAAAAATTGTAATTGTTCTTCCCATCAATGATATCAACTCTTTATTGCAAATATAATGCTTTGCATATAATGCTCCAAATATAATGTTTGCAACAAGGGTTTGTGATTGGTTTGTATGATCACTTGTTTCTCCAAGAGATAATGTCTCCAGTCCTTGCTGGTATATACCATTGCTAGTTGTTCTCACCCTCAAGTAGAGTAACTCCTTTATGTACTATTTAGTCAACAAGACACAAAGGCAATGAGATGTAACCTATTTGGAAATTCCTATTGCAACATGGCTCTAATAGCAAATTAAAAAGCATCAAAATCAACCATACAAGGTAGTTGAGGATCATATGGTTGAAGAATGTATCTTGAAGACATGTTTCAACTTCTAAAATGCTTCTTTGTGCTTGGTGGTCCATTGAAAGTTTGAGTTCTTCCCCAAGAGGTTGGTCAATGGTGCTACCACATGAGCAAAGTAGTGGATGAACCGTAGGTAAAAAATTGCCAATCCATTAAATGCTCCCACTCTTGCAACATCCTTTAGAGTAGGTCAACCAGTAATGGCTTTGATTTTCTCCTCTTCCATCTTGATCCCCTTAGATGAGAACCTATGACCCAAGAAGATAACTTTCTTTTGCCAAAAGGCACACTTGGGCTTTTTGCAATAGAACTTCCATTGAGGTAGTAATCTCAAGACTTCTCACATATAATTTACATGTTCTACATTTATCTTGTTATAGATTAAGATGTCATCCAAGAACACTACCATGTACCAATCTAGTAGCTCATCCAATATACCATGCATCTAATCCATGAAGACTAGTGGAGCATTAGTGAGCCTAAAAGGTAGAACTTTCCGCTCAAAGTGCCCAAACCTTGTGCACAAGGTAGTCTTTTGTACATCCTCTCTATCAATGATAATCTACCAATAGCCGCTTTAGAGATCCAACTTGGAAAAATATTTTGCTCCAATCAATTGATCTAGCAAGTCATCAATTTGAGGTAAGGGATATGTATTCTTCATTTTTTATTTGTTGAGACCACGGTTAGAAATATAGAAACAGAGTCCTCCATCATTCTTTGGAACAAAGAGTACATGTGCTCCCCAAGGAAATATACAATGTCATATGAAATCCTTTTGTAACAACTCTGTCAATGTTGTTCAAAGCTTGACTAACTCTTTGGGTGAGAGCTTATAGATAGGTCTACTCACTAGAGTACTTCTTGGAAACAACTCAATCTTGAGGGGCATACCACGGTCAAAAGGTAATCCTTTCAGCAAATCATCCAAAAACACATTTGAAAATTCTTGAACTATTTGATCAACCATTACTTGATGAGGCTTCTGGCCCTCCTCGGATTTTCCATGCACAATCTGCTCAATTCATACCATGAAAATAGACTTATTTTCATCCAAAGCTTGCTCTCTAGCTGCTTTACCAATAAGCTTCCCATCTTGAGACCTATCTTCCTTCAAAGCTTGTTCTATGGTTAATTTCTTGATCAACTTCCTATCTTGGGACTGACTATTCTTAGGTGTTTACTCAAAGGTGCTAAATAACCTAATCTAAAATTCTTACCTTGGTGTTGTACTTGAATTTGTCATTGGGTTCAATCAAATTCAACCTTATGATGTTCAAGCCAAGGCAACCCAAAATGATATCATAGTATAAAGGTGCCACTACAAACCTCATAAACTTTAAATATTCCTTCATAATCCTAAATATAACAAGATGTGAGATACAAACTGCAAAACCCTTTCTACCATCTGCCATCATCAATTTGCTTCCAATGGTTGGCATGATATGAATATGTAATCCATTTGCTAATTGCATGGATATAAAATTCTCTAAACTTCCAAAATCAACCAAAATCCCATAATTATGATCAAGTATCATACCTTACAAGTGAAGCAAACTTGCATAGATCAAGCCTTCAATTCCACTAGAACTAATCAAGTTCCCAATAGGAAGATCAAAATCTCTTAAGCAATTTTTTGATGATGTTCACAAACTCCATCTAAAGCAATTTTTTGACGATGTCCATTCTTGAGTGGACATTCAACAATGCAATGTCTAATTGGGTGACAAAAAAAACCACCATTTTGTTGCAATTTTTCTTTATCTGCATTGCCAAGTGGTCTCCATTGGATGACATCAATCTCCATTGGTACCGGTTCCTCCAATCGTGTGTATTGTATTGGAAGGTTCTATGGAGGTCAAGGTCAAGATCAAGTTGCAACCAAGGAATCAAAGCGTTTGGCCAACTGCATGGCTTCCTCCAAGTGTTTTAGCTCTTGCATAGTCACCTCTAATTTGGTTTGTGACTTCAAGCCACTCACAAATTGATCTATAGCTTCACCTGCCAATATAACAAGAATTTCCATGATGGTGTTATGGAATTGCATGATGTAGCTTCTTATATTGCCAATCTACTTCAACTCTACCAACCTATCTCATGTAGCTTGTGTGGCATTTATAGCTTGGAATTGACCAATTATTGCACCTTTGAATTTGTTTATGTCAAGATTAGTATAACAAATTGCCATTCAGCTTGCTCCACTTGGAACCACCACCATAGCTTTGCTACTCCATCCAATTGGCTAGAAGCCAAGAGAATCTATTTTTGTTCATCTTGTAAATTTGTAGCTTCAAAATAACATTTGCAATTAAACATAAAATTCTTCATAGCATCTGAGAGATTCTTGCCTTCAAATACCTTAGACTTTGGAAATTGGATTTTCTCTTCCTCTTCTCAAAATGGTCTTCTCTCTACATGCTCTTGTCATTGATGATTTTGTTCTTTCAATAATTGAGTAAGGTGCTTGAGCAATTTGTAACTACATTGCAATGATAATTTTAGGCATTGTTGCCATGGCTGCTACTCTATCAAACTACTTAGTTTATCCAAATTAACATGTAAATACATGTCAACCATTCTCCACAAGTCACAATCAGAAGTACCAAAGGTTCATCAGACTAGGTGATCATATTCAATAAATTTTGCCCAAAGTATGAGGTGACAAATTGCATGAAATGATACTTGGGTAGTACACAAATAAAAAATCCAATGATTTAGCAGAAATAGATTTGGTAGTCCATAGATTCCATCCATCCCATTCCTTCTCTAATAGTAATGTAAAAGACCAAGGCCAACGAGAGAAATAATAGAACTGAAGACCAAAGTGGAAGATTACATGGGGATACTTGAATGAGAGAAACTTTGAATGCCTAGCATGAGCTTGGGCTTTTGGTATTTATAGGGAGCATAGAAGGCTCTTGAGTAACTTCTCAAGAAGCTTTCTTCTAGAAGTTGTCTACTTGGCATGTAAGCTAAGCTAGTTGGAAGCTTCTCAAGAAGCTTCCTTCTAGAAACTACCTACTTGGGGTGCAAGCTAAGCTAGCTAGAAAGCTTCCCAAGAAGCTTCTTCAACTTGGTATGAATGTTACCCAAGTACCAAATAGCTTCCTAGATACTTATAGAATATTCTAGGCTAATTTGGCTTATTTCTTACATTGTTATCCTTGACTAACTCATTAGTAAACTCCATATTGTTACAATATTATCCTTGACATGGCCATCCAAAAATCACTAAATAAATAGGACCATGTCTCTACTAGATCCTATGCTTCCAACAAGGAAAATTTTGCTAATAGGATGTTTTGGTAACCCCTAATTGCTGACATCAATGATAACTCAAGATACCAATGGGCCAAGTGTGCCACATGATGTAGAGAGACTCACCTAGCAAGTTCATCTCTCTCCACATACCAATACCTCTGAAGCCATATACTTGAATGTAGTTTTGCAACTAGTCTAGTGCTAATCCCACCAAATGACTCCAATAGGCATACTCCCTCCATTAGATATTGCCAAGAAATAAGTGTGGTATCCAAAGATGACAAAGTAATAGACTTTGGAGGCTCATCCTCACACTATTTTCTTGGTGGTACAAAGACTCCACTCCAAGCATATTGCACCAATTAATCCACATGCTACTACAATGGCTCCTTAGAACTCCACAATGGAACATCCAAGGTGGATGGAAAAATCCCTCTTGTATCCAAATCTAAGTGATTTCTTCTATTATTGAGGTATTCTCTGCATAGGTGTTCCTCTCCAATAAGTCACTAGGCTAAGTAATGAAACCACTAAAAATTGAAACTAATGCCATAGTCCTTGATTGTAGTGAGCCAATACTACCACTACTAAAGCACACTAGTTGGCAACATACTCATCCCTCACTTGACTGCTAACTTGGTATATAGGAAACTATCTCTTGTCAATAGTAAATACTAAAACCCATGAGGTATATAACATTACTCTACCAACTAGCATATTATATGACTTTATTATTGTTAATGATATGGGCTCTCACCATAGAGCTATCAATTGGATGACCTGAATCTAAACAATGAGATTTGTTGCATTATGTGATATATTGTGTAGAATCACTCCCTATAGATATTTGGATCTAAAAAGGACACCTCTCTACATCAGTCTTCCATAGCCCAAGACCAACAATTGCAACTTTCCCCGGCATAAGAGGTTGCACACCAGAGTCTAATAAGACCTTCTATGATACATAAACCTTCCTTAAATATCCCACTAAATAAAAATTCCACTTGGTTGTCAAATAGGACAACTCAAGGTGTGAACAAAGCTTACTCAAAGGTAAATGTGGTACCCACATTTTTCATTTTGGACGAGTTTTGAAGAAGAAGTGTCTTGTTGAAACCAAATTGAAACCAAATGGAGAAGAAATGAGAGGAAATTTATATTTTGATCAAGCCTGAGGAAGTCTAATTTGTGTCATATGAAGACGGACTTAGCCAGGATTGAAAGAGGGCAGACTCGAAGGAGGAATGGAAGTTACAAGTCGAGATTCTTGCGGGGGATATATCTCAATTTTCAAAAGTCCAAATCAAGCGTGCTATATCTTGTTGGAAGCGTCTTGTTCAGGGCTTTCCGTTGCTACAAAAATCACAAAGTTTGGAGGTCTGTAGAAGAAGTTAGAAGTATTTGAAGTTTTGAGAGTAGATGTACATAGTAAGTTGATGTCTTTGGACTTCGAACTTGAGACTTTGGACTTGTGACTTTGGACTTTGGACTTCAAGTTTACACAACTTCCGGTTAGAAGCTTCTTTGCCTCAAGATGAAGATGACTGTATCTGAGTAGTCAGACCTCGGAGTGCAACAAAGATGAGTTCGGGAATCTTGCTAGAGGCATTAGAGAGAGTTAGGATAGAAAAAGAATAAATAGTTAGGATACCCATGACTTCAATTTCAATTTTGATTGAAGATGAAACAAGAATTGAAGGAGAAGTAGCAGTAGTGAATAAACCCAAAGTGCAAGATCAGACTATAAGTGTCTTCGGGTCAGTAACATGAGTGATTAAGGGAAAGTGGGTTACAAATTGAAGGCGTAGATAATGTACCCATGCTTTAAATTACAATTCTTGATGAGGATATAAAAGAAATTGATTGTAATTAGACCCGATGTTGCAAAAGTAGGAATTTAGGTGTCATCGGACTTATTATTAGAGACATTAGAGAAGAGTAGGTCAGGAGATAAAGAGTTAGATAAGTCACTCCTTAGTGCAATTGTAGTTCCTAGTGTAGAAGTTGTAGAAGTAGTGAAGGAATTAGTAGTTGTGGATAAACCCAAAGAAGGAGAAGTACTAGGAAGATCATTGGGTTTGGAAGCTGATGATGAGGTAGACATCGGATCTGGGTAGTACAATTTTCAGATAGGAAGAGGCAGATATGAAGAGATGGATTGTCAGTTTGGATCTACAGGTAGGAAGAGATGTTAGGAAGCGGTACATAAGTAGGAAGAACTACCATTTGCTTGAGTATTTAAGAGGAGCATTTGTAGTACTATGTTGTTCAGTATTCATATTTTTGAAGATAGGTAAAGCAAAGTGTTTTTCTTAGTGCTCGTCGCTTGAGCTTAATTCCAATTGTCAATTCTGTGTATGTGTTTGTGAGTGTGTGGAGAATTCCGAAGTGCAAGTCAATGTGTCTATGGATGTTGGATTCTGTAGCCTTGATCTTCATTTTGTGTGTTTGATCCTGAGTGAAGTGCATCGGAGCAATGCCTTGACAGATCTAAGAGGAATTGTAGTGTTGGTAGAATTCTGCATTTGTGAGTGCAGCACAAAGTTGATGTGAAGCAATTTTGATTGAGGAAGTTGTGCCTTCAATGGGAGGGTGGAACACAATTTTGAGGCGAAATCGTTCTTTGCAGTGAAGTGCCATCTTCAGGAGAATCTGAATCATCACAATCAAGAGTTGTTTGGACAACATTTGCTATGTTGTGATTATGAGTGTGTAGTCGTGACAAGTTGTCAAGATTGTGAGCTTGTTACTCTCTTTTGGGTGTAGTTTCTACCTGAGAGATTAAAGAAGAAATCAAGAAGAACTACAAGTTACTAATTGACTTTATATTTGACCAATTCTGAATTGTATCTCTGCAGGAACAAACTTTACTTACCCAATTACCGCAAAAGTGATATTTGCCAAGTTGTCACAATAAATCTAGTTGGTAATTTTTTGAACCTAGTTGCTACTATTGCTTGCTATAAATAGAATGGATCTCAACCAAGTCAGCTCCACCATCAACTACCTTTGATCTAGGAAATACAAACCACATCATCCCTACTCTCACAAAGTGGCAACCAAGTGGAACATTGGAGTTGGGTCAATTCCCAATGTAAAATTTTCATTACTTGAGAACCAAAAGAAGTGCATAATCAACTAAGTTGCCTCCAACATTGTGCTAAACTCAATCTATGTAATAGCAAGTGGCCAACTAGTATCTAGATCATGCACTCCATCATCATCTATCATCAACACTAGGACATCTATGGGCCATAGATGTTGTTTGTAGTGCCTTATAGAACACAAAAGATTGAGGAATTTTGACCTCTCTACTAGCCTCTCCTCTTTATGGGTCCAATTCCATTGATGCTCCTTTAGGTTTTAGAGCATATAATGCATTCCTAGTCATTATGGTAGATGCATCTACTTATGCTACTCCACACATAAATTCCAAGACATCTCTATCACCAACATAAGAGGTGGAAGTGACAACACTTGAATCTGATCTCCTTTGAGCTATGGCCATGCTTGCCAATCTTTACTCCAATTTCTCAAGTAGCCATGGTTATATCAGAAACAAGGGCAAGTATTTCACGCCTGCAAAGTGTAAGTTCTCTACCACCACCTCTACTACCTTGTCCTCCATGACTTGGGGTTCTTTTACCACTTACCATACTAGCCTTACCACTTTGTAACTCTAGGTGAAGGTCAAAACATTAGTCACTAGTGTGATCAAATCTATGGCAATGTTCACATTGACTTTGTGTTGGTTGTGATGCTCCAGGGATACCATGTCCACTACCTTGAGTACACTCTTTCTTGTGGTGAGATCTACCATAAGTCTAACAAGCAACACCACCATTCATTAGTAGCTACTAACCCAAAAATGAAGGTAAAGGTCTAGTTGCACTAGGCACTCCACTTGCTCCATAAGATCTAGGTTGTTTACTCTACCCTCCAACATGGAGTGGTGCACTTTGTTGCACTTTAAAAGAAGTAAAAGTTGTGGATGAGATCTCCCTACCAATCCAAATTTCATCACTCTCTCCTCCACCATGTTGAGCTCAATGCACTCAACCAAACTAAAGACCATTGTCAAAGTAGGCAAGGTCACCTATAACAATGTAACATCATATATTCTACATTATAACTCTTTGTCTCGGATCCCATACCAAAAATGGATTGCTTGGGCCTTAAGTAACTCCTTGAGTGAAATTGATCAGCCATCTCATGTGAGTGTATGCCTTGTGTAGACTCTTCTAGCCTTCTATTGGAACCCTTGCAAGCTCTTCAACTTGTCAATCCATCACTCTCTAGTAATTTTCACTCAAACACTAGAAGAACTTCACCATGGGGTTAAACCTTGGTATCACACCACCTCTTGTAGTAATAACTCCAAAAATAGTAGCACTATCTCTAACTAGTGCACCTCCATTGGATACATCAATGTTACTAGAGCTAAAAATTGTGGGTATTGTTGATTTACCCCTAGAAACCAAGCTTGAAGTAATGGAGATCTATTTTGGAGACCAATATTATTTCAATAGCTCAATCTCCTCCAAGTAAGCTCTCCTAAACTCATGGTAGTCATCCATTTTCATACCTTCCAATTTATGGAAAAACCTCTTGTATGCCATGAAGAATGTGAGCAAAGTTGGGTTCCACATCTACTATAGATTACACCAACTATTGAACTCTTGGATGAAATTTTCCAACTCAATAGTACCCATTGTACCAAAGTAGCACTTGGGGCCTTTGGAGGCCCCATAAGTCTCATCCATGTCCCACAATAAAATTTTAAACATACCAAGTGCACTCTCAACTAAATCAACTCCCATGTCAAGCTCCAAATTGAAATCAATCTCCTCCCTAACTAGGACTTGAGATATGGGTTGGCATTGAGTGTACTCCATATAAAACCATGACATACTACAACAAAATCTCTTCTAGAATCCCTTAAAAACTCCATCATCACATATGTATCCCAAACCACAACTATAACCACCATGAACCATCCACTAATGTAACTCTCACTATGACACCTACACAAGAAAAAATGCCAACTTGTAATCTATCATCTTAAAAAACACTCTCATAGTCTATAGGCCATCCTTTCCTACCTTACTAGAGAGAAACAAAGAGGTAATTTGATTGGTCATCACTCTAGCCATATTATCAAGAGCACACTAGAGCAGCAAAGCTCTTAATATCAAGGCATTTCACAAATGTGGTGCACAAACAAGAAGTAGAGAATAGAAGAGATCCAATCACAAGAAATCAAAATGGTTCTTCTATCTCACAAATCAAAACTGGATTGAGTCTCTCACAATTTGGCATTTGATATAATATGCGTATCTATCTATTCCTTTGCTACTAGAATCACCAAGGATAGGATCAAAGCTACATGCTTTTCCTACCCAAAGCTACATGAGTATATGTATCAAGTGATAGTCATTAGGACAACAAGTGAAGGTGGACTAGTTGGCTACGGCACCAATCTAGGAAATAAAGATTTAAGGTTCAAACCCTATTGCACACAACCCTGAAGTATGGGCAAATTCTGCCAAACTATAAAAAAACTCAACTAAATTGGCTAGCCTCACAAAAACAAGCAGCCTCTCTAGCTCATAGTCCTATACCTTGGAGCCTCTTGAGAGATCTACATGTCTTCTTCCAATGTGGAAAATCAACTCAATTCTCAAAATTTTGGGTAGTGCTTTTGCCCACTTACTACCCTACTATCAAATCTACTAGAACTAAAGCAAGGGCTTTTGCTCACAATCCATACAATTGAAGGAAAATTTAGATTTAACTTGATTGTAAATACTACTGATCGCACCAAGCTTGGAGATACCACCAACACACTTAGTTTTTGCACCCTATTTCCCATGACTTACTTCTCTGATGTAATTAGTTCACACTCAACTCAAATAAGAAATAAAAACCTCCTCAACTCAATGGTCACACCTACTGTAGCTAAGAGACTCTAGGTGATGCTTGCCAACCTCTATCTACCATTACTAGGAGCTCAAAGGCTCAACTTCAAAGAAGTAAAATATTTGGAGCTGCACTTCAAAGGTATACTTCTCTTCTTGTCTCGGCTCTCCAGCCTTAATGGCACTATTGATGGCATATCTAATGGTGCAAATGGTGGAAGTGATAGTGGGTGCCATGGTGTGATCAATAGCCCTAACATGAAATTTGGCCACCGCTAAGTAGTCTTTGAGCAACTATTAATATAACTCTGACCGTAAAGACTATCATTCCAATGTCCAAGCAAACTAATTTTGGCGTTGTAAATTTCATGACAAAAATTTGAGAATGATTGAGATAAATGTAATGAAATTTAACAAGATTGAGAAAATGCACTTGAATCATGAAGCCAAGAAGCTCAAGGTAAAAACAAAAAAGCTCAAGTAGAAGTAAAGAGAATCAAAGCAAAACTAGAGAAAGAGACAAAGAAGTTGAAAGTAGAAGCTTAGCACTTGAAAGTTGAAGCCAAGAATATGAGGAGAGCAAAAAAGATAAAATAAAAATCTGAAAAGAACAGATTGAAAGCGTGGAGGCAAAATCAAAATGTGTGTAGAATATGACTCTAGAATGAGCAAAAATGGCAAATTAACCTTTGAAGATATCAAAAATTTCATAAGCACCTATTTGGAGGTAGGATGCAGTCATGCCAATGATGATGTGTGGAGTAACAATCCCATGGTAGGTGTAGGTACAATGGGCAATATCAAGACTTCAAGTGCAAGGGGAGATAACATTTCTCCTAATGTGTAAACCTTTAAACCAGAATAATACATTGAAATTGTCATAATGTCACATTGTTTATGCTTTGTGTGTCAAATTCTTTATGCTTGTGAGATCAAGCATGTAATGTTTTTTTTCATGGGTTTTCCTTTGTGTATTATATAACCAAAGGCTTGCATACCACAAAAATGCGGATATAAATGAATTTGTGAATTAGCATGCAACATTCAAGAAACTAGACTACTTGATTGCTTTGCTATAAGTGTAATTAGTAAATCAACTTCTCCAAGTGCTATCAAGAGAAGATGGAATTGAATCTGGCCAACATTGACTCAAAGAAAAATTTTAGTCATAAATTGTCAATTATGAGATGCATAGCCCACTTGAAGCAGAATTTCAATCACAAAATATCAGTTATGAGATGCCCAACCCACTCTAGTTTTCTTTGTGCATAGCCGGTCCAATTGTTGTAGGTTCAAAACAAGTTCTAGCTTGCATGCTTCTAGCTTCCAACTCATGTTTTACTCAATGTTTCCAATCTATACTTGAAGTTCCCGCTTACTTTGTTCCTAAGCAAACATGTAATTTTGCATAAGTTGGAATTGTAGTTGTAGTACTTCTTCTTGTCTACTCAAGATCTCACTACATTAGCATATATGTTTTGGCAAACTGACCAATAGATGTTTTTTGTATATGTTCTCACCATTATTATTTTCTATCAATTTTCTTCTTGTGAGCGGGGTACATGTTTATGTTCAAATTACATTTAGTTGAAATCACATTTAGGTCCTTGCTCCTTTTCAAAAGTCAATGAACTGGCTTCTACATGATTGTACACTCAAGCTATGATTCTCTCTTCTTGGACCATCACTGCTCCAACATGAACCTCCCAATGCTTGCTACCTTCTTGGATTCCATTAGGGCTTCAAACATATATAACTAATCTTCCTTGCTATTTTTTCAATGCTATCACATCCAAGAGATAAAAAGGTAGTGACATTTTCCACCACTTCTCTTTCTTCCCAAAATCCATGTAGCTTGATCTTTAGGAACAAAGGTGGGTCTTCTCTTCATTTCTTTTGCATTCTTGGCTCTTGCCTAAATCCGATAAAAGAGGAATTGTCTAGAGAATCATAGACTTTGGCACTTTTGCTAAATTTTTTATTTTTTTATGTCTTCTTATTTTCTATGTCTCATAGATTACCTAGCTCTTCAACTACAAGTAATTTGGTAAAGAGTTTGATTTCCTTTTGCTATCTAATTGGATGCTTAGGTGATTTTGCCAAGTGTCTTTGTTACAAACCACCAAGTGTCAACATCATAAGCCACAAGTAATAGCAAAGGCAATCTCTTTAGAAGAACAAGATAAGAACTTGATTTTCTTTGAGCTCATTGAGTTCCAAATAAGTTCTAGCTTACATATTTCCAACTTTCAACTCATGTTCTACCCAATGTTTTCATTCTATACTTGTAGTTCCAATTACTTTGTTCATATGCATACATGTACTTTGGCATGAGTTGGAATTGTAGTTGTAGTACTTCTTCTCATCTACCCACAATTTCACTACTTCAATAAATATTGCCAACTTGACAAGTAGATGTTTTCACCACTTTTGTTTTTTTTTCAATTTTCTTCTTGTAAGTGGAGTATAGGTTTATGCTAAAATTAAATTTATCAATCCTCACTCCTTTTCAAATGTAAATGAACTTGCTCTTTCTTCCACATGCTAATTGGGAAGTTTCTCTAGGTGAACAATGAATGCCCTAAGTGTTAGAATCCTCAATTGGGAATATTACACCATATAGGTTAAAATATTTGATCTTCATCTAGAATTTTCCTTGAGATAATTTGGTGTTATAAGCTCACCATAATTCTCTGAAAAGGAACTATTAATGTCTGCTCAATTTCACAATGTACACAACCACCTTTTTTAGGCTTATAAGGATGGATTATTTCTCCTTCTATGAATCCTTTATCTCAACAATGAGATGTTTTTTTCAATGATGGTCAAGGAATTCTCTTGATTCAAAAATACATTTTGAGCTTTGGTTGTTGCTATATATCAAGAGTAGTGCATATTGATGATTCTTGCAATGTTAAACTCTTGTTTAAAAATTGTGATGATGGTTTTTTGATACAATTAATTTTTCACAACAAGGATAAATTGTGGTCCTAACTGATTGTAGAAAAGTTAGATTGGTTGTGCCATGTTGGCCTTCAAATTGTCTCCTTGGACATTTTAGTTGATGGCACTACTTGAGTGGATCATAAGGTGTGGATATGGAGCATGATCACTTTACAAAATAGTGATCAAGGACGTGCTCATCCTAAAATTTTGGCCACTTTACAAGATCATTTTGAGTTAACAATTGATAATGTTCACATCTTCATCTGTTATGAATTGTAGTTTTCCTTATTGTTAGCAATCAATTTTGTCTTGGTGGATATCAGTTTACTCATCCAAGGCATCTTTAATGGTAGCAATGAAGTCCTCCACAATGCAACCTACTATACCGCATAGAATAAGTCTGGTTAGATTTTCAATATTTGTCTATTGGAGCTTTGAAACTATAGATACTATATAGAAAACATTAAATAAAATTTGCTAAGATTTTCTCTCTAAAATTGAGCAGGTCTTGTACTTCAAAAAGCAATGATACCATCTTGTACTTGTCAATCACAAAATCAGCAATACAATGTTCCTGGTTACTTTGCCCAATTTCTTGCAATGTTTGCTAGAGTGATGCTCCAAACCAAGTTTGAGATGCATCATAATTGGTGAAGATGCGTTGTGGATCTTACCAAGTCCTATCATTCTTATTGAGCATGGCGTATTGAATTCAAACTAATGTTACCAACCATGAAGTCCAATAATTGTGATATATGAACTGACTTTAATTTCCAATTGAAAGATATTTAAGGCATTTAGATTTTCATATTCAGGTCCTTGTTTTTAGTTTCAATTCTCTTGCTTTGTCATCAGTCAGATTGCTTGGACCGCCATTGGATTTCTAATGGATGATTGAGGAACAAAAGGACACCTTACCTTGTTTTGAGATTCTTTCTAGGAGGATATGATACTGTTTGATAGAAGCTCTACAAATAGTTGACAAGTTTGTTGTAATAAGCAAACAGCAAAACAAACTATAATCTAAGGTTGATAAGAAATCTAAGCAAGAGGCCACAAAGCAAGAATAAAATACCAAATTCTCAAAGGGTCATATACTTCATACTTGTAACATGCAATACTTTAGCCACCACTTCACATAGCATATCAGTGAGCCACCTAGTGGAGAAGCAAAAGCAAACTTGTGAAGAATTTGTTTTTTATTACATTATTGTGAAAAAAAAATCCACCTGGTTCATAGTGGAAAGTAAGATAGGTTTCCATAATAGATGATCTAGTTTATCAAGCTCTTCCCACAAGCTAGTTTATCTAGCTCCTCCCACAAGTCATTTTTGTTTATCAAATAATTATTCAAGATGCATGTGCTAGTCTATTACCACAACTATGAATTCCTCCTTCTATTGTTCAACCATACTTTGATCTCTTGCAAGGAATGCTACCTAAGCTTCAAAATGCCAAAATAATTTACATTCAATACTCTAGTTTGAGCTACATAGTGATTGAAACCCCTTTTATCTTGAGTTTGTTTTTGCTTGAAGAGGTGAACCAAGTGAGTCATCAAAACATAACCTGAATCACCCAACAAGTATTGATGGAACTCAAAGTAGCTACATGGACCTCTATGATGTCAATCTGACCATAAGGGGATTTTTTTCAAGCATGTTATATCATGATATGATCCAAGCATCCTTTTACCACCAAAACACACATAACAAACATTCTAATGAGAAAAGATAACCTTGTACCACCAAAATACACATAAAGAACACTCTAATGAGAAAAGCTTCAACTTTTCTTTATAAGATTGAGCTTAGAAAAACATTCTCATTAGACATTTACCTTTAGAAAAGTGTATAATCCTTCTTTTGTCATCACACACAACTTGCCCATTGATTGAGTATGATTCTTTCATATTGTAATAGATTTCTACATCAACAATGGACCTCTATGCCAAAGGAAAAAGAGTACCATCAACTAATCATACACATCCATGAAACTAATTTTAAGCAAAGACTAAGAAATCCTAGCCCTCTCCTCTATCCTAGGCTATTGCACTTCTTTCCCCAAAATTGAAAAAATGGAGGTGATAACCTTGTCAATAAATAAGGCTGTCAAGACCTGCACTAATACTTGTAATGTTCTAAGGACAAGAGAAAACTCATGAGAAACACAAGGTTTCATTCCTCAATACTCTAAAGCCCCAAAGGAGAACATTGTATTTATTATATAGCAAAGAAGATCCATTCAAAAGGAGCTACATCTTTCAATCAAAGACATAGAATGGTGACATGTCAATGAGCTCCACGCTTAGATTAGTTGCATGGATTGATGACATGTGATCCTTGTCCTATTTGGTTGGTCAAACAAGTTTGAACAAAGGGAATCTTCCAATAGGAAGTTCACAATAGCATGGGTGAGGTATTGTTGGAAAGCCCTTGACAAGACAAACAAGGCCAGAAAGTGATGCCTTCTCCTTGGAGGGGAGGATATACTATTCTTAAAGGCCTAATTCATTTTTTAGGCCTAAAAAATTTGCTCTAAAGTTTTCATGGTGTTTTTAGCCTTTGCTCTATTAGTGGAAGTACTCTTTTGGTGATACTTCTATCCTATCTATTTTGATCATTTATAACATCACTAAAGATATACCAAGCCAATTTCCACCTCTAGATAATCTATCTAGCTAATTGTATTACAATACTCCATAGATGCATACCTCTTACCATATAAGCACCATTTCCATTGCGATCAAACTTGTCCAATGCGTGGAGTAACTTGTAACCAAATATGTGTATTTCCTCTTCTATCCTCTTTCTTGTAGAAAACTTCATGGTCTTTAAGTAGATCCACAAAAGTAGAGAAAGAATTTAAGTCCATCCTTGTTAATTTTTTGAAGGCAAGTGGATTGAGAGCATGAACATATTTGGGTGCAAACTCAATACAAAGACCTATGGAATTTTTCTCAAACAAATAATGCTTGGTGTGTATAAACTCCCATCACTAAGTCTTCCCATGTCATCAATATCTTTTATGTTGGATTCCTCTAAATCACTATAGTTAGAATCCCATAGATCCATAAAATCAAACTAGGCAAACTCATCTTCTACATCTTTTTTTCTTCCTTCATTAGAGTACACACATACCTTTTAATTTGTTTCTACAATGTGCTATGTGCACTAAGTTGAGGTATGATTATCCTACCTAATCAATCAAAATGATAACCTGCCACCCACCCTTCCCTATCCTCCAAGGTTCTCATGAGACTATTTTCTACTTGTAGGTCTAAAAGCTTGATGCTTTTATGCAATAGACAATTTGAATTGACTAAGGACTAGCATGTTCAACTTTGGTTTGACATCTATCAAGAAATGCCAAACCCAACATCCTAGTATAGGATGTTGGGTTTGGCATTTCTATATCATATTTTGATCTCATTAAGATTTACAATTGCTAATTAAGAGTTATAGAAGACCCTTGAACCCACCTAAAAATTAAGGGGGGCAACCTTTTTTCCATAGAATTTATGGTCACAAACCCCATACCACCATTTTTGTACACCTCCCAAACCTATTGTAAACCATTTCTACACCTACAATAATGCAAAACTACAAAATCATTATAGAATGTAAAAAAGTGGTTTTTTAAAATCCCCCCCTCCTTATTTAATAGTTCCCATAATCCTCTCTCTAATTGAGTTTAGAAGATAATTGGATAATTTTAAGAACTGAATACTCTGGAGGCTTTCATCACCCATAGATTTTTTTCAAGTATTATAGAAAAACCTACAACACTTGTAGAAATCCATCAAGTTAAGGATTGAAACCCCCATTGGTTTGTTTGTGTCAACTCAAATGCAACACCCATTTGCAACAAGTACATATACTAAAATTTTTCTTATATTTTTTTTTATTTGTGTAGTATTAATGATATCCTTAGAAAGTGTGGATTATTTAAATGTTATCAAACTAATGTAAGATTGGTTTTATATCTTAGATTAATGTTATGATTTACTCAAAAGGAATTTGTTTCAAATTTACATTTGACTATGAAGTAGGTTAAGAAGCATCTTTTCTTAAAATATACTTGACTTGATCAAAAATTTTGATATAAATATCCAACACATAAAAGGCATACGGAAGAAGTTGACTTGAGGATAAAAACAAGTTTGAATAGTTGGTTAATGTTATTTGATTAAAATTTTGATCTCAAAGAATAATATTAATTTTTTGCATATATCTGGAATATTTCCAAGAACATAAAAATAAATTAATGCATATTAATAATTTAATTTTTTATAAAATGATACTTAGATTATACTAAAATTATACTTTGGTTAGAAATAGTCATAAAATCTTGAGTTTTGTAATGGTTTAAGTAAGAGACAAATACATCATAACATCCAAATTTTATTTTATATAGATATATTTGTATTAAAAAATAGCACAATTTGTTTATCTCATTATTGGATCGCAACAAGTTCTAATGGTTCCTTCAACTTTCAAGAATTTTTCTTCATAATTGTAAAGTTAGCTTTGGTAATGTATTATTGTTCAAAGATCAAAATTTGGAGACTAATTCTGGTGATTACAACTCTCAATCATATTGGATTTTTCTTACAATCAAAGCTAAGAACAAATATGGGTTCATTGTGATAACCCACTATCAACCACAACATACTGCAATGGTAAATGATAGGTCATTCCCTCAAGAATATGGATTGGACATGACGAGAATTGAAGAGAAGTCTCGCTATCTTGCAATTCATTTATTATTACATATTTAACCTCTGGGTAGGAACCACTTCTTGACCAAAAGAGGGTAGAGTCACCCCTTATGATGCACTATGACAAAGTGAAGACTAAAAGATCACTTTCACTATAAATTAGGTCAAACTGATTCTTGAAGATGATGGCTCACTCAACCCCAAAGGACACTTCCCTTGAAGACTTCAACTTTGAAGGTTGAATGCTACCCTTGCCCAAAAGGCATAACTCCAAAGGTGTCTTTCAATCAACCAAATATCTTTGCCTTTTGATTTTGTGGTACTTTTAACCCTACAGCTCAATCTTGATTAGTCAAGCCATTGCATTGCTCCTTTAGATCCCTTAAAAATCACACATTCTTATAAAGCACAAATTTCTCTTTTTAACTCCAACAATTGTGTTCCTATTGCAAAGTTCCTCATCATTACTCAATGAAGATATTCAATTCTCAAGATACAAGCAAATAGTGACAAAGAACTTAGAGCTCTTTTCACCAAACTTAGACTAGAAAAGAATGTACTCAATTTACATTGGGCTTAAGCTTCAAATACCTACTCCTACTCAATCCTAAATAGATCTAACAATGGAAGTTCTCTACTAGAGGTCTGATGCTTACATCTACATCTTCATCTTGATTCTTGTCCTATCTTATCCTAATCACATGTAGGCACTTCTTACACGTGTCAAGGAAGGTATCAATTCTTCTCCAAAGACAATTTACAATTATAACCCTTTAGTCCTACCACTCCAAAGGGTACATATAAAAAGGCAGTTAAACTACAGAGGTCTTTGAATTGCTTCCTACTTTGAAGATTATAAAATGTAGCAGAACTTCTTTGTCTTTAACCTAAAGTTCTACTACAAAGGCAACCTTTGCCCTTAAGGAGTTTAAGCAATGCATCAATCATCTCCTTGTAATAAGCTATTTATAAGGTTAAATGATCACATGTCTTGATGAACTTCTAGTGGTGACTCAATATCAATAAAATGCTAGTAAAATTGGTAAGAATAGTTTTCTCCTTCAATGATACAAGTTGGAAATGACAAGTAGTGAAAGGAAGTATCACTAAGTTTTAGTTTGTGTATTATTTCCTATTTAACCTCTTAGAAGAGTGTAATTTTATCCCTTGTGGTACACTATGAAAAAGGGAAAATGGAAGATCACTTTCACTACAAGTTGGTTCCAAATTGATCATGAAGGTGAAGATTCACATCATTCCAAAGACCCTTTTACTCCAAAGACTTTGACTCTAAAGGTTGCATACTACCCTTCTCCAAAGGTACAACTCTAGAGGCATCTTTTCATTGGCCAAATATCTTTGCCTTGTGATTCTATGGTACTCTCAATGCTCCAAATCAGGCTTGAGTCCTCAATGCATTTATTTGCTCCTTTGGCTCCCTCAAAAATCACACATTTTGGTCAAACATGAACATTTCTCCCTACATTCTAGCACTTGTGATCCTACTATGAAATTCCTTACCACTATTAAACACAAGTATTCACCGATACTCAAAATGAAGTAATTATAATGACAAAGAAAATAGAGTATATTTTTATTGAACTTTTGATTGTATAAAGTAAACCCAAAAATTTTGGGCCGAAGCCTTAAGTAAATTTATGCTTTGCCCCAAAGTGATCCAATGGTTAAGTGGATTTTTAGAAATATTCTATTTCTACCTATATCACATACTTAAGGTTCTAATCCTATCTTATCATAATCATATGACGGTTAATTAAGTGCCTTACACATGTCAAGGAAGGTGTTAGATCTTCCTTGAAGATAATTTTGAAATAACACTTGTTCAAGCTTACAACCCAAAGGTATGTACAACCACAAAGATCTATAAAACTCTAAAGCATTCCTCTCCAAGGTATCTACAACTACAAAGATCTTTAAATAAATTATTACTCCAAATGTTATACAACTACAAAGAACATTCATTTAATAAAATTAGTTTGGCCTAAAGTTTCTATTGCAATGAATTACCGTCACCCTTGAAAGTCTTAAAGAAGAGTTTGGTATACTCTCTATATTTGGCTATCTTAGAGGAAACTCCAAGGCAGCCAATAAGATTTCACTAGGTTATAGACCGGCTATAATACTTTTGTAGCATGACTCCAAATAAAGATCTATAATCCAAAACCCACTACCAATGCCCCCTTTATGGCCTCTTTCTTTCCTCTAATAGTACAATTTAATTAATAAGTATCACAAGTTTATATGAACTTCCTATACAAGTGCTGCCTAAGCCTTATGGCTAAATGATCCATCTTCTCTTATTTGTAGGTCTTCCTTTCTAACTTTTGGACCTACAACTTAAGTTTGTAATGCTTTACCTTTATTGCCTCCCTTGTACTACTTCCTCCAACATGCCTACAAAGTGGTCTTTGGCCTCTTTCATCTTTTGGGTTGCCTTTTTCTTTTCCACCTCCAAGTCCTAAGATAATAGTCTTTGCTTCTTCCTTATTTCTTCTAGCATTTTAGATTCATCCGACTCCTTCCTTTCTTTCTCTTTCTTTAGTTTTTTGGTCAAGTGTTCCAATTAAGTGGCCACCTCTTTGCAATAATTGGACATATACAACTCCAATGTTACTACTTGAATCTTGGAAGTCTCCAATCCACCACAAATACCCACCACTTCTTTTTCTTTAGCCTTAAATTGATTTTTGTACCCAAGCTATTTTTGCTTTTGCTTGAATCAAATTTTGCCCCTAATTCCTTGACAACTTCTTGTTTTCTTCTTCTCTCTAGCTTTGACCTATTGCAAGGGAGGAATTTGGCCTCTTTAGCTTAAAATCCTCTTGGAAAAAGGCATTTACCCCTTTGCCTCTTCTTTGTACAAATTTTGGATCTTGGCTATCACTTCTTTTGATTGTTCTTCCTTGGTATTCCAAGTGCAGATTACTTTGTGAAGCTTGTGAATCAAGGTCATGTAATCCTTCACATTGGGATATATTGCTTGAGGCTTTGGTTGTAGAAGCTCCATCAATTGTAATGTTGCTCCCATCAAATTGTATGATGAACTTGACCCACTCCTTCTATAACAGCCCAAAGATAGAAGCACACAAAATTGGAACTCCCAAGAACTTTGATGCCCAAAAGGAACACTCTATTTGTATTATATAGCAAAGAGGATCACCTTTGAGGGAGCTACACCCTTAGATTAGATACATAGATTGGTGAAATATCATCCTTTGTTCTATTTGGTTGGTTAAACAAGTTTGACCAAAAGGAATCTTTTAAGAATCTTTCTATAGGAAGCTCATAATTGCATGGAAGAGGTATTGTTAGAAAGATCTCAAAGGAGAGAGCAAGTAGCACTAGAGGGAGTAAGATTCCATTTTAAGGGCTAATTCTTTTGTTTAGGCCTTTGAAATTGGCTCAAATTTCTTATGTTTTTGGCCTATATCCTATTAGTGGAAGTCCTCTTTTGGTGACTCCTCTATCTTATCTATTTAAACCATCATGTAAAACATCTTTAAAGATATTACCAAGCCAATTTTCTCCTACAGCTAGTTTGTCTAGCTAATGGTATTACATCTTCATAGGCACTCGAGTTTCTTGAGCCAATCCTTCTCCTACTTTGGCTTACATTTCCATTGGAAGGTCTTTGACTTCCTCCTCTACTTCCACTTCTACTTTAGGCTATGGGTCCTTAGCTTCTTGTTGGTCTTTGGGCCAAATTTCTTTGTGAGGTTTGTCTTTGATGTTCACCGGCTCTTCCTCTTGAACACCCACTTCTTGGTTGGAGCTAAGAGGCTCTTTAGCCATATGCAAAAGGAAACGAAACCAAAACATCGGAGTCACTAGGTTCACTGTTACATACAAGAACGATTTAGATGGGGTGCGTTTTAGAAGTTGCATCTTATAGTAACGAGGGGCATATTTTTTTAATTGTACAAACTTCCACGGTATATTTCAAAATAGTGAGAACTCCAAACGCATTTATCAAATTTTTCCTTTTAAATTCTACCCTATACCCTTTCTTCAGAGCGGTCCCTGTCTTACAAGAGTTTACATAGTATAATATACAGAATCATTTGAAATTGAATACAACTAAAAACTTATGTGTTTACAAGGGGGTTGAGTTTTTAGATTTTAGCCTCTATGTTATATATATATATATCAATATCAGTTATATTATTGGATAAGCATGATTAATTATAAATTCAACATATTAAGTCTTTTGCTTCCATCATGCCATAAATAAATAGATATACGTTGTTTAAATTAAAATGTCATTGTATCATTGATATTTGCACCCATATTGACCATTGAAAGCAATGAATTAATTAGACGGCACTTAATTATCTTTACTTGGATTAGCATATTACCATATTGTTTTCAATCAAGATGTTACATTGCAGAACTACATGTTAAGGAGCTTTTCGGGGAGTACTGATGTCTCTCCTTGCATCTCAACTTCTTCCTCTTGGCTTGCATTTTGCTTGTGGTTTGGAGTAGACTAAGCATCCTTGTATTGGTCTTCTTATTCAACTTTGGAGGTGGATCCTTATAAGGTGAAAGAACCTTGCTTTATTTCTTCTTCTTCCTCCTCCTTAGAGTGTTTGGCCTCTCCTTTGTTTAATGATACACTGATCCTTTGTAGATTTGACCTCAAATTCTTGGTTGGTCTTTATGGCTTCTAAGGGGCTGCCCGCTTCTTCTTAGTGATCCTCCACCAAATTCTTTGGTTTTTAGCATACTTTGCCTCTACTACACAATACATTTTGATTAAAAGTTTACCTTATGGTTGTGAGGCAAAGTCCTCTGCTAAATGGAAATTATTGGGGAACTTCTTGTGCTCCTCCTTCAATAAAAGATTTTGCCCCATGTAGAAATGTATGGCAAATGGGTTTCAGTAGGTAGCTCAACCATCTTTTTCAAATTTTGTATGAAAAATCCTTGCTTGAAAGTAAAACATGTTGATGAGTTCTCCTTGGTAGTTCTCCAAAGAGCAATTGTGGAGGTGGTTATGAAGCTGTTCAAGCCAAAGAGAAAAACCGTATTTTACCCACAATCAAGCCATCTTCTTTGAGTACATGTACCAAGGAGAACTCATCAACATGTTTTACATCGCTTGATTGTAGGTAAAATAAGGTTTTTCTCTTTGGCTTGAATAACTTCATCACTACTTCCACAATTGCTCTTTGGGCTAGGTCCTTGTAACTACCCACTTCCATCCATTATTCTTAGAGCAATTTTCTACAAAGCTTGGCTTGATATCTTTGGTCAACACCTTGTTTATGAACTTTGTCTATAATGTTATGGCCCCTATTGGTCTTGTATCCAGTCCTACCACCATCTTCCAATGCTCTTTGGTCCAATTGAATGGGTTCCTTCTTAGGACCTTTGTAGTTCTTTCTCCCTTTCCATTCATCTCATGGATGATCATGAAGTCACTTAACTCCACACTCTAGAGCAAGAAGCCCAAGTGCTTGCTTTGGATGATCTCACTTCTATAGTGGATCCCCTATTTGTTTACTATTGGACTATGGAGAATGACTTTAGAGATCTTCTTGAGATTTCTTTGAGTAAACATCATGCTTCATATTGAATTTGGATAGGGTCCAAAGACAAAGATTGTACAACTTTTAATGTTGTAAGAACTGCAAAGGCTGTGAGAACTACAAAGCCTTGTTAGGACTTGTAAATTCTAAGCTCACTCAAATTTGAGAATAAAATAGCTATATGAAAATTGAAATTGAGGTAGTAGACATTTGGTTCCATAGTCAAATTTATCAATCATTCTTCAATTACTAAGTAGTTGGTGAGCATTCCCTCTCCACAATGCAAAGTCCTTGGTGGACAACAAGTAGTCTCTCTCTACACATGTTGGCTCTCGGTGATCAATCCTTCTCTGCACATGTGAAAAGTTCCCTGAATAGTCTCTCTCACATATGCAGAGCCCTTGTTAAATGCAAAAAGTCCTTGATATAACAATTCTTTATCTAGGTGGCGGTGCATTCAAATTTGTATATGGTCTTTGGGTATAAAGGTACTTGGATTTAAGTTCCTTGCCTTTAACCACCCTTCAACTTTCATGTCTTTGGCACCCTTTTCTCCAAATAACTTTGGCAATGTAATTCTTCCATTTGTACCTTTATATGAATAAGCACAACTTCAAAGGATATTTCCATTGAGCAATTTTCCTTCCTAAACAATGAACTATTTTGTCATATCTTTACAAATAGAGTCTTAACAAGATGAAATTATTTTGTGAAAATATGTACCATACTTCCTATCTCAGTGTTCCTAAAGTGAAATTGCCAATTGATATAGTTGCTCATCTTTTTACTTCTTATCTTTAACTTCTACACTTATAGCTTCTACTCATATAACTTTGTTTTTTTCATTTTTTCTTGAGCTATCTCCTTTAGGACTTCATTCAATTGATCTCAAACTCTGTTTATCTACTTGAGGATCACGGCACTCCTTTCTTCTGAGTCATTATGCAAGGCCTACACCTCTTGCTTCAACTCTTATTTGGGGTTGATCAACAATCCTCTCCTCCTCCTTCTTCTTCAGAGCAATAGCCATCTCTTCAAGTTGAACAACCACTTTGCTCTTGTATTTGGTGAACTGCACATCAAGGATCACTAAGCATATCTTGGCCTTCTCTAGTTCCTCTTAAATTCTCAATATATCCTTGGACTTCAATTACTTAACTTTGGCCTCAAGCTGAAGGGTTTTCAACTCTCCTTGCTTCTTCTTGCTCTCTTCCTCCTTCTTTGTTGAATCTGCAAGAAGAGAAGTGTTTTGCTTCTTTGTCTCAAAATTCTCAAGTACTAGTGCATTTGTCTTCTTTGCTTCCTCCTTTTATAGGTTACACATCTTCCTTATCTCTTCCTTTGCCTTGACTTGCTTGGCCCTTATCACGTATGAGTTCTTATGTGATCTTTGGACTAGAGAAATGTAGTCAATGATTTTTTTGAAGGAGTCTTGGTGTGTTGGCAAGACTTCTCCATCAGCTCCAAGACTAGCACCACCAAATGTATGACAAACTTGGATCCATTAAGCATCAAGGATTTGCGTTCTTGGAACAAGCCTACACTCATCATTGCTTGTGCTACCTCCAAATGTTCTTCATGTTTGATGTTTATCTTGTTTCTCCTTAAAACTTTGGATTGCTTGGGCTCTTCCACTTTGTCTTGCTTTTCATCTCTAGCCTTGGTTTCCAAGGGTCCTACTTCTGGTTGTAGCTATGATGTCCTTTGGCTTGCAATGTACCTTTGGAGTTTGTCACTCCTTTAGCACAAAAACCTTCATGCTCCTCTTGATCTTTGGCTAGCTTGTTTTCTTGTGCACTCTACCATTCCTCATTTAGAGCAGACTATGACTCCAAATAGACTACTGGTCTGCTTCATACCCATATGCTTATTGCTATAAGGTGAAGGAGTTTTCTTCTTCCTCCTCTTTGCTATCCATGTCTTTGGCTTCCTACTCCAAAGATACATCTATGACTTGTGTGTTCTTCCTTGGCTTCTTTGCTGGCCCATGAGATCTTGCCGATCTCTTCTTCTTTACTATGATCATTTCCACTTCATCTACCTTCATGAATTTCCTTATTTTTTTGTACTCCTCATCTACAAGGTGATATTTTTGGATGAGTGCCTTTCCTTTGAGTTGTGAAGTGAAGTAACCCATTGGATGCCAATGGCTAAGGAACTTCTTTCTCTCCACCTTGATGAAAAGGTTTAACCCTATGTAGAAATGAATGGTAAAGGGTATGAAGTAAGTTGCTTTGTTGTCTTTTTCTAATTTTTTGAGCAAGCTCTTGATTTGCAAATACAACATATGAGCACAATTCATTGGTTGTCCTCAATACATGTGTTCAAAGAAAATGGCTTGGCTGTTGTTAAGGTAGGTTGTTCTCTTTGGCTTAAACAGCTTCATAACCACCTCCACCTCCTTGTATCTTCCCACTCTCCATCCATTATTAGTTCTCAGCTTGTTGAAAGATGTGGAAAGGACCTTCTTCTTGCATCATTTAGTATAGTGTATTAGGGGTTGATAGTCATTGCTCTAGGCTATGAGTTTTTTGGACCAAGAGTACTCTCCTCTGTCCATGCATATAAGTTTCCTTGAAGGTCTCTTGGGTTCTTCTCCTCTTGATGTTGCATCTCTTGGACAATGTACGCATCACTCAACTCCCAATTCCATAGTAAGAAGGCAAGGTGTTGCTCTAGATCAATTGAATTTTGCAATACACTATCCACTTGTTGAGAATGGGGCTCAAAGGATGACCTCGAGGACTCTTCTCCTCTACTTTGGCATGAATACCATATTTCCAATCAGATTTCTTTGGGTGCGAAGGCAAAGATTAGGACAACTACAAAGGTAGTAAAGAACTGCAAAAAGCTGCTTAGATGTGAAATCTCTAACTCTCTTTGGACTCATGACTGAAATTGATTAGCAAAATGTGAAATTGGGTTAGTGTACACTTGAGATGCATAGCAAAAATCTGTGGGTCATCTGCATTTAGTGATTGAATAGTGCGTAGACAGTCACCATCCCCACATGGGAGCTCCCCAACGGTGCTCAACAGGAGTTCTTTATCAAAGTGGCAGTGCATTCAAATTGATGTATGCTTCTTATATTACCGAGTTTTTAACAAAAGAGAGCACCACATTAACAACCAAGCTAATTTTAAAGCGGCCTAAAACTGAAGACAAGTGCAGATCTTTTTGTTTTTGTCAATTTTCAGTTTATCACTCTAAATTATATTACTACTCTCATCAAAGTTTCAAAGTCTCCTTCCTTAATGAAGGAAAAGTATGCACCATAAACTTGTACAATTAAATTTGAGACAAAAATATAACACATAAAAAAAAAAATCTTTCTTTCTTTATAGACCATTTCAATTTTACATTTTTTCATAAGACTTATAAATTTAATCATTCTACATAAAAGGCTGTATATAATGTTCATTAATTTATGTATTATAGTATCATTATATATTACACTATCACGAGACATACAGAATAGAATTTAGATATATAGATTTAGATAGAATTTAGATGATTTACTCATTCATGTTGTTGGTCGGATATAGCATGCTATGCCACATTCTTGCACATTTTAGTATTGTCGGTAGAAGATATTTTCATGATGAGACTCATTATATATGGTCTACTTTTGCTCGATCCTTGATAATATTACGTATATAAAATTGTGTAGAGGTTAAGAGTATTCCCTTAAAAGAACTGAAATGATATGCATAATCCTTTTATGCTTGATATCCTGTAAATGGGTGTTATCTTGAAGTGACCAATAATCAATGGTGGGTGGTTTCATGGGCCAAGCTTTTCATCCACAAACAAGCCAACTGGAACATCCATGAATGGGATTTGCACAATAGATATGTGCTTCTTAAGGAGAGATCCATAATTTTGTTACAGCAGAATTGATATCGGCACTTCCTTACTTACACACCCACAGTTTCACAACACTTAGGAAATAACATAAACCATTGTTAAATCAGATACGAAGTTTGTTTCACAGCTGAATGCACTTCTGCTTCGAACTTGTGCTGGCAAGCTTCACAAGTGCCGACCACCGAGGATCATGCAATCATTTAAAGTAGATCATCTGAAGATATCTTCTTTACATATAAAACCTCATGACCTTGACTGGCAAGCAAGCTTTTGAACACAAGCAACAAAAGAATCTATCTCAAAGACGTGAAAGAAATTATGCAAGCCCTTGCATAATTTCTTTTGCTCCTGGTACGGAGACTGGTAACCAATTGATTCGCCTGCTTCCTCGTCGACCTGCGTCATAAACTCCACAACTCTGCAAGTTCAACCAGTCTTTTGTGGACTCTTGCTCGAGTAAACCGCAATCCTGAACACTAAAGCAACATACATCCCACAGACCAAAGAGATGCAAACAAAAGAAAACTACCTCATGAATCTTTTGACACACAAAGAAATCAGCTCCTGCAAGTTGAACTCCAGACGATACTGGACTGCCAGACCGGGACAACAATTACCAACTCCAATTAGTTCAGGCCATTGACCTTGAAATCGCATCGACACGTCCGACGCAACCGTCAGTCATCCATAATTTTAATGTGATGAGATGGGTGATGCAACGCCAATCATTCCCACACACAAGATATGGCCTGCTTTTAAATACCTGTATAGATCATGATCAACTTCCGTGGAAAATTCTCCTATAGATAAGATGGATCCTTACTTGGACAATTGCAAGATGGACCCTGTTCCTTTTGGCTTACACCCCTTACTGCGATGATGACAGGAATCTTTTGTCGATACTTATTAAAACAGCGCACTTCGTTCATCTTAGTTGTATCTGTAATGTCCATCAGGGCTAAGTGAAACTACTAGAAATAGTCCAAAAGATAATCTCAGTCAAATACTTGGCGTTGATACAAATCATAAAATTTGTTTGATAGTCAATTTGCCATAATTTAGACTCGCGAGAGCATCAGACAATGCCAAAGGTGCAGTTTCTCAAGTTATCACAACACGGATTATCCTTCAGTTGTGGACATCTAGGTAGAATTCAAGGAACTGAACCAATCTGACTGATGCTTTCATGTTCTCTCTGCCTATCTGGTGGCAACAAGAAACCTACGGTTCTGGAGGTTCCAGTTCTGGTTGCCATGTTGCCCAAAACGAAGTTTGGCTTTCTGTACAAGTTATCCTTCTTGCAAGAACAGGGGCAGTTGTTTCCAAGTATCACAGAAGCAAAGAGGCGTCTGTACACCTGACAGCACTTAATAGCTTCCAAGATCTAAACTTCTGATTTCTTAGTCTGCGCACATGAAATTTTTTGTAAATACCTTATGTATGATATATGTCTGCTCAAGTAGCTGAATAGAGATTCCAGTTTAGCACAGGACAGTAACCGCGTTCTATCTCCTCTCAAAAGTTAGTGGGTGAGGCCACCCAGGTTATAGTCTCAGGATGGACAGACAGACAGACATCAATGAGTTTAGGCCATTCATGTAAGCCAGGAATTGAAAATTGCAAACACAAACAAATCAGTCTGAATGAATTAGAAGAATCGAAGACGAAGACAACCATGAAAGATTTGCTGAGGAGTAGAGATTGAAGAGGAGCCGCTGAGTTTATCATAACCAAGCGAAGGAAGGAAGGAAATAAACAAGATGCTAGAAATCACAACGAGGATTCCAGGATATTTTGGACTGTGCGCCTTAACCTTGTTCTTCTCGCTTGCTTGTATTTCCAGCTTTGAGTTCTTCTTCTCGTCGATCATTCCCTTTCTCGCTTCCTCATTGATCCACCTCTACAGAAGCCCGTTGAAAAGACACTAAATCTTAGCGAAGGGTTCCAAAGCAATACAGAAGGACAAAATGGACCTAAGTTTTCCCGTTCAGTCAGTTCAATATTAGGTGTTTAGAGTTGCTTTGTGAGTACTTATCCCTTTAAAACCATCTACATTGTGATAAGAGCTACTCGACCAGGTTACCTGCCGAATTGGTCTCAACGTATACAGATCCATGGCCTTGATACAAACAGGACGCATAGGCCGAAACGCGTGGGGTCCTTTACTCCAGTAGACCTCGATCTGAAGTATTCAGGCAGAAATAGCTCAGTGGCTGGCATTTGGGTATTAAGGAGGAAGAATAACTGGAGGCCATGAGATCCTTCACTCCATGCATAGAAATCATTAGTAAAAAACTCAGCTAATCCTGACTAGCTGTTTTAAAGATAACGTTCAACTCCGTCAGATAATGACAAGCCGGGATATTGGCTCCAGTTCTCGATATTGATCCTGATGTTTGATTGTGTGTGTTTACGTACCGTGAAAGCTTGTTCAAGAGCTGGACTCTTGGAATCTTTTACAACTCGACCTACTGTTGTCCTTTTGATATCGTCAAGCACGTTGCCGTTGAGGACATTGTACCTTTACATGAGACAGACGAGAAATAACTGCTCTCAAAGACAAAAGGCATCTGCTGTTAGTTTCCCAGTTTCAAATATGCAGGAGATTCTAGTACATCTGACAGTAAGTCTATCACTCATACATGGGATGGGTGTGGCATCTTACCCCTCTCGCAATCTCTGCTCAAACAAGATCACATCGCCTAAGCACACGTTACCTAATGGCGCACATTAACACAAGTTTAATTTGTATACTTATCATTACTCGTTTCTCACTCTCAACTCAGAAACAAGAGTTTGCTTATGAACAGAAGCGCAAGTCATGCTTTGCATAGAACTCGGTCGCACCTAGTACAAGAAATAAACAGGGAGAGAGGCAAGACACTAACCGCTACAGTCGACTATGAATGAATTGCGTGGGTATTTGTGTGCTCCAGAACCATCAGTCAACCTGCAACAACAATAGCCAGAGTCATAAGCCAGTGAGAAACCTCATTGTTGTGGATCAATCACGGAAAGTTTTCACAGCAAAATTGCACATGATTGCCATTAAGTTCACGGTGCAGCTTACTCCAGATGATCCCGGATTCTGTGTATCTGCTCATTTTTGGATCCAGAAGTTCTCATGCCATAACATTGCAGATAGAATCGGCAGAAATCTGACGACATAAGCCTCCAGTCTCCTTCTGCATTCAAAACCAGGGGCAGGAATCATAGCGTAAATTTGAATCAAACGCATAAAATTAATTCAGACTTCTAATCCATCAGCAGGCTTGCCACTCCAAGCCATGAAACAAAATGGCAATGGTCTGTAAAGGGATGAGTTGAAGGTAAGGTTCTTACTCATCGCGCTATGAATTGCTCGCTTAAACTGTAAAAGGGCATCTTGACCATTAACTGGCAAGCTAGCTTTATAGCTAGGTGGAATTGTCTTCACCCCATTATTGGCCAGAATATCCTTTGCCGAAATGGAATGGCTGTAGAAAGGAGGAAAGAACGACAGTAAATTTAGTCAACGGTTCTTACGTCCACGATTCGGTAACATGCAATTCCCTGGCTCTTGAGACACACAACATCCTGTAGAGGATGGCAGAAAAATTACTCAAAAGTGTTTGAAAGTATGTAACTGTCAAAAGCCCTACACAGTGTCAATCTACATTGAACACAACCAGAGTGCTGGTTGAAGTTCCTTGAGTTTAGCTTAGGCTTCAAGCGCATTTAAGCTAATTGGAAGCTTGGCAATTGGCAATTGGCAATCAAAATCAAAATCTCGTGAACCTCATTAACGAGTTCAGTGCGAGTATAGTTACGCAAATAATGACTAAACCCTGGCTGACTGCAGACCGTACCTCAATGACGAGAGAGAAAATGTGTCCATGCTTCTGGCGGTTTTATCCAACGACAGTTTCCCCCGAGTGTCGGAATCAAATCCTCCAAGGCTAGACTTGGAAGCAAAGGTTCGACCCGCGGCATCATTGCGTGACGATTTTCCTGCTTCACTCGTACACTTCGAAAATTTTAGTTTCGTCGCCACAATAACCCTATCGCCCGCAATGTCGGACAGCACTTTCTTCGCAACAGGTCCAGGCTCCTCACTGTCTGTACCTCTCTGCTGCATCCGAGAGACATTGCACGCAGAGGAAGAAACCAGCAGTCCATCCGAAAAGTATTTCGGTCCGGTTTTCTGACTCTGAGACCACGACAGAAACCTATCTCCTCCATTGCACGTGCACCCCTCCACCAATTTGTTGTGCTTCTCAACTTTGAAATGAGATGGAAAAAAAAGGCAGTTATCAGCAAGTTTTGGCACAACCTCGGCGCTGTGCCCTCCTTGCTTCTGAGAAGTCAAAGCCAGTGGAGAACCACGAGGACAGCTTGTAAGGTCTGGTAACCCCCGATTTGAAGTCCTACGTTTTTGGGTCTCGGATCGATTAGAAACTGACGTTCTTCGACCTGAAGATAATCTGTCCCTATCTTCATGTTTTGAAACCCTACTCGGATTCACAACTCCAGAGGGTAAAGAATTGGGCACATCTGATGCAAATCCTTCTACATGCTCCTGTGACATCCGTGATTTAGGAGGAGATATGGAAGATAAGGGATCTAGGGAGCATGATGGTCTTCCACATGGTTTTACAAGGGGAATAACAGGACCCGATGCGAACCTGGTGTGCAAGCCAGTGCGCAGAGATTCAAAGGACTCAGGCTGATATATCCGGAACCATAATTGAGCGTTTCCTTTAAGGCATTTATTGATGATTTTTAGAATTTTCCTGTCGCTGTAGCCGTGAATTTGCTGCAGTCGCTTCACGCGGGCCAGCCATGCTTTCGGAGGATCTGTGCCATCGTACTGAAGTTCCGATTCCTCCCATACCGCTCGCCGATTTAAAGGCTGGAGCGAAGGCAGTATGTTCTTGGTTACCTTCAATCCTTTCAGCTGTGGTAGCAGAGACATCGTCTCATACAGTCATCTCCTTTCAATCCAGCTTCAGAATACCATTGCCACTTACTGCAAAGATCAACTTGCTAACCCTTTCATTTCGCTCACAATTCCCGTTCGACTTTCTAATCTAGTTATGTCGATATGCGCTGATGATGTCCTGCGCTTTCTTCATTTCCGTCTTCTGACTAATAAGATTCTTCAACTCTCCTTCAGCGACGAGCGGCTCTTGTTTATGCCTTCGCTGCCGGTTGAAGGAGAGATAGACTGGTGGTAAGAGTTATCAGAGTCTGGGAGTGTTGATTTTAAATTTACTCAGACCCAAAGAACGATCTGTGATTATATTCCCTGGTTAGAAGTCTTTCATGTTATGTTTGACTTGCTATAAGTGACTTGCCTGAACAAGAGCAAGAGCAAAACTTGACTGATGGAAACTCCTTACTGTATCATGCGGATATATATTCAGTAACTTCTAAGGTTGAATATTAAAGTGACTAGATATCTTGAGTGGTCAATACTCATGAAGTCACGCAGGTCTATATTCAGGATTTTAGACAGATGACAGAGGGACTATGCCTGTGTTTGTATATATATACATATGTGCAATGGAAATATAGGTTCGAAGGCTGGTGTGGCCTGTTTCAGCCCGTGGAGGTAGCTTCCGGGACAGGGAGTGAACCACGTTATTTCTTGTTAGTCCTCTGATTTATGTTTAATGGGCCTTATGATGTGCTATTGCGAGAGGTCCCTTGGGACTGTATTTTCTAACAATTGGTATCAGAGCTTAGAGCTTAGTTGTTCCTGAAGAGGGTCTTGAGATCTCAGGGTGCAGAGAAGTGGGTCCAGAAGCAAGTCCACAGTAAAGCAATGGCAGGGATGATATCCATATCAAATGCTAAATTTGCAGCGGAGAAGTTTGATGTGAAAAACAATTTTGGACTTTGGCAACTGAAGATGAAGGACCTTCTTGTCCAGCAAGGACTGCATACCAGCAAGGACTGCATAGAGCATTGAAGAAGAAAAAGGAGGACAAAAGTGATGAGGATGTGGAAGATGAAGATGCAGATCTGAGAGCTATTAGCACTATTAGGTTGAACCTTGCTGATGAAGTGCTATACAATGTTGTGAATGAGGAATCTGCACCAAAACTATGGGCCAAACTGGAAAATCTTTACATGACCAAGTCTTTGACAAACAGACTGTTTCTTAAACAAAAGTTGTATATGTTGAGGATGAAGGAAGGCCAGAGTATTATGGAGCACCTCAATGCTTTCAACAAAATCATTTGTGAGTTGATGAGCATTGAGGTTAAGTTAGAAGAGGAGGATAAGGCATTGCTATTATTGACTTCACTTTCTCCATCATATGAGCATCTGGTCACAACTCTTCTATATGGGAAGGATGATATAAACTGTGAGGAGGTCACTTCAGCATTATTGTCCAATGAGATGCGAAAATGACCCAACCAAGAAAAGACAAATTCAGAGGCTCTATTTATCAGAGGAAGGACAAGAGAGAGAGAGAGATCAGATCAGGAGTAAATCAAGATCCAAGTCTAGAACTAGAGGTTTCAAAGGCAAGTGCTGGATTTGTGGGAAGGTTGGACATTTCAAGAAGAATTGTAACAACAAGAGGCTTCAGTCCAACAAGGATAAAGGTCAACTTTCAGATCAAGCAAGCATTGCTGAGTCATCTGGAGTTGTGGATGATGTTCTATTTGTTACCCAAGATAAAGATCAATTTGAGGAGTCATGGATATTGGACTCAGGTTGCTCTTACCATATGTGTCCAAATAAGGAATGGTTTCATGAGTACAAATCATTCAATGGAGGATTTGTAATAATGGGGAACAACATGGCTTGTAAAGCTATTGGCATTGGTACAATACACATTAAGATGTTTGGTGGTATTGTGAGGACTCTTGCTGATGTGAGGCATGTTCCTGAGTTGAGGAAGAATTTGATATCACTAGGCACTTTGGACTCAAATGATTGGAGGTGGGGAGCAAAAAATGGAACACTCAAGGTATCAAAAGGAGCATTGGTTGCAATGAAGGGCAAGAAGATAGGAAACCTTTATGAGCTTGTTGGAGAGACCATCACTGGAGGAGTGGAAAGTACTATTTCTGAAAATGAAGATCCCAAAGATCTTACTCAGTTATGGCACCTCCGTTTGGGTCATATGAGTGAAAGGGGTCTAAGTGAATTGTCCAAGCAACAACTTCTGAAGGGCCTTAAAAGTTGTAAGTTAAAATTTTGTGAGCATTGTTTAATAGGAAAGCAACGGAGGGTAAGCTTTTCCACAGGAGTTCATTGCACAAAGGGAATTTTAGACTATGTGCATTCTGATGTTTGGGACCCTGCACCTATAGCTTCAAAATCTGGAGCATTATATTTTGTATCTTTGGTGGATGATTACTCTAGAAGTATGGGTCTACACCATGAAGCAAAAATCAGAGGTCTTCTCTCTCTTTAAACAATGGAAGGTGATGATGGAGAAACAAACTGGAAGGAAAGTGAAGTGTTTGAGAATTGATAATGGTGGAGAATACAAATCTGGAGAGTTTGATAGATATTGTAAGAGTGAAGGGATAATCCATCACTTTACCATGCTAGGTACTCCTCAAAAAAATGGTGTGGCAGAGCGGATAAATCATACACTCTTGGAGAAAGCAAGAAGTATGTTAAGCAATGCCGGATTGGAGAAGAGTTTTTGGGCAGAAGCTATAAATACGGCTTGTCATTTGGTAAACATTTCTCCCTCTACTGCTATTGAGTGTAAGACACCTATGGAAAAATGGACAGGTAGGCATGTTGATTACTCTTCACTTAGAGTATTTAGATGCATAACTTATGTTCATATTCAACAAGAACAAAGGACAAAGTTAGATCCCAAATCTAGAAAATGTATATTCTCGGGATATGAGAAGGATACAAAGGGATATAGATTATGGGATCCAGAAAGGTGTTGTCTTGTTGTGAGTAGTGATGTAGTTTTTGATGAGACTAGTACAATGAAGGCTATTACTATAGCAAAAGAAAAGAGAAAACAAATTCAGTCAGATTTTGCTAAGATAGATATTGATCTTGGAAATGAAGACATGTCACCTCATATAGATCTACCAAGTGAACCATTAGAAGAGCAAAGCCCAGAAGTGATTCATGAACGTAGGTATCCAAATAGGGATAGAAGGCCTCCAAAGAGATTTGATGATTCATTTGTAGCTTATGCTCTTCTTATGGAGAATGGTGAGCCTTCTTCATATGAAGAGGCAATGCAAGATCAAGAATGTCAAAAGTGGCATTGTGCAATGGAAGAGGAGATGAAGTCTTTGGCCAAGAACCAAACTTGGAGACTTGAAAAATTGCCTATGGGAAAGAAGGCAATTGGTTGCAGATGGATATTCCGGAGGAAGGAAGAACTTCCAAAATTAGGTAGAGATAGATACAAAGCAAGGCTTGTAGCAAAGGGTTATAGCCAAACAAAAGGTATTGACTTCAATGAGATTTTTTCACCAGTGGTAAAAATCACTTCAATTTGTGCACTATTTGCAATAGTCGCATTGCATAACTTGGAGTTGGAGCAACTAGATGTTACAACTGCTGTAAAAGACCGAAACCGAGGAGAGAAATAGGAGAATGGAAATTCACATTGGGACACTTGAATGAGCGAAAAATCCGAATGCCTAGCATGAGCTTTGGCCTTCATATTTATAGGTAGCATACAAGACCTTTGAAGCTTCTCAAGAAGCTTCCTTGAGCCGCTTTCTTGGAGTGCAAGCCAAGTTAACTAGGAAGCTTCTTGAGAAGCTTCCTTCTAGAAGCCGCCTACTTGGCGTGCAAGCTAAGCTAGTTAGAAGCTTCTAGAAGCTTCCTTCTAGAAGCTACATGCTTAGGGCGCAAGTTAACTAGTTGGGAAGCTTCCTAAGAAGCTTCTTAGATGCTTCTAGAATATTCTAGGCTATTTTGGCTTATTCTCTACTTCGTAAGCCCGACTAACTTCGTCACTAAACTCCATATTGTTACATATTCCCCCGCCGCTAGTTGGTGACGTCCTCGTCGCCAGTGAAGCTTCAAATTCCTTGATGGCCATCTGTGCATTCTGGAGGTGAGAAAGAGGTTCCCATGTGGCATCATGAAGGGGATACCCTTTCCAAAGGACCTTGTTCTCCGTGTGTTGGCGACGGCCTCGTTGAATATGGCGACGCGCAAGGATACGATCAACTTCGTACTCCTCATGATCATTGATAGGGATAGGAAGAGGGGGACGTTGGACTCGAGAGGAAAAGGAAGAAGGGTTAGGAACAAAGGGTTTCAACTTGGAAACATGAAAGACATGATGGATACGCATGTGACAAGGTAAGGCAAGACGATAAGCAACAGGAGAGATAATGTGGGTGATATCAAAGGGTCCTATCCAATTAGGAGCAAGTTTACGAACTTGGGTATCAAGTGGGAGAGGGAGGTTACTAGAGGATAGCATGACTTTATCACCAACTGCAAAGGTGAGATCACGATGATGATGGTCTGCATATCGTTTTTGGCGATTCTGAGCAACAAGGAGGTGAGACTTGGCTTGTTGGAGAGAGCGGGATATAGTGGTCAAGAATGTAGAAGTATGAGGAACCTGAGAGGGAGGGGGAGCAAGAAGAGAATCTGGAACAAGCGGATCTTGGCCAAAATTGAGAAAGAAGGGAGAAAATCCAGTGCTTGCCTGTTTGGAATTGTTGTACGCAAATTCTGCAACTGCAAGGCATTCATCCCAGTTGGTATGGTGGACATTGACAAAGGCCCGCAACATATCCTCCAATGTACGATTGGCGCGTTCAGTTTGTCCATCAGTTTGAGGATGATAGGCCGTGGACAAAGCAAGCTTGGTGCCGAGTATCTGAAAGAGTGCTTGCCAAAACTTCTCGGTAAAGCGAGGATCACGGTCAGAGATGAGTACGTGTGGCATGCCATGATGCTTGAAGACATTGTCGAAGTAGATTTGTGCTAAGGTTGGAGCATCCACGGTATCACAGGTTGGTGCCAAGTAGATTTGCTTACTAAGCTTATCCACAAACACCACGATGACGGTGTGTCCTTGTTTTGTCTTTGGTAAGGATGTGATGAGATCCAAGCTCACATGCTCCCAACGAGCGGATGGAATGGCGAGTGGTTGAAGGAGTCCACTCTGCTTCTGGTTGCTGGCCTTGTTCCGTTGGCAACTCTCACATGATCGGACAAAGTCTCGAACATCTCGTGTCATGTTGGGCCACCACCATTGGCGTTGGAGGGTGCCCAAGGTCTTGTCCACTCCCATGTGACCAGCTATTGGTAAATCATGGGCTTCTTGAAGGCGCACAAGTCGAAGATCACCTTTGGCTGGAACATAGATCTGGTCTGCATGGAATAAAAGGCCTTCCTTGAAGGAGAAGGTGTTGTACTCCTTGTCGCATGCTGTCAGACGACCGTGTACCATTTGGAAGAAGGGATCTTTTCGTAGAGCTGATTGAAACTCATTGTGGACCTTAGGGTCAATGGACACCGTTGTAATTGCCGCCGTGATAAAAGGAAGATCCTTCAAATCAGGTCGTCGTGATAGAGCATCGGGAATGACATGGAACCGACCTGGTTTGTACTCAAGTTTGATGTCAAACAATTGGAGTTGCTCTTCCCATCGATGATGCCGGCTCTTCATGTGCTCCAAGTATAAGGTCTGCAACAATGGCTTGTGATCAGTTTGCATGATCACTTGTTTCCCCAAGAGATAATGCCTCCATACCTTGGTGGCATATACCATTGCAAGTTGTTCCCGATCTCGAGCAGAGTAATTTCTTTCCGCTGTATTTAGTCGGCGAGACACAAAGGCAATCGGATGTAGTCCATCTGGAAATTCTTGTTGCAACACAGCTCCAATTGCAAAGTTAGAAGCATCAAAATCAACCACACAAGGTAGTTGAGGATCATATGGTTGAAGAATAGGTCTTGAAGACACCATATGCTTTAACTTCTGGAATGCTTCTTCATGCTTGGTGGTCCACTGGAAGCTCGAGTTCTTTCCCAAGAGGTCAGTCAATGGTGTAGCCACGTGAGCATAATAGTGGATGAACCGTCGGTAAAAACTGGCCAGTCCATTGAATGCTCGTACTTCTGTAGCATCCTTTGGGGTAGGCCAATCAGTAATGGCCTTGATCTTCTCTTCTTCCATCTTGATCCCCTTTGATGAGATCTTATGACCCAAGAAGGTAACCTCCTTCTGCCAAAAAGCACACTTTGACTTCTTGCAGTAAAATTTCCACTGTCGTAGTCGTCTTAGGACTTCTCGCACATGATTCACATGTTCTGCCTCTGTCCTGCTATAGATTAAGATATCATCTAAGAACACCACCACGGACCGATCCAATAGTCCCTCCAACACTCGATGCATCTGATCCATGAAGACTGCTGGAGCATTAGTGAGTCCGAAAGGTAGAACTCTCCACTCAAAATGTCCATACCTTGTGCAAAAAGCAGTCTTTTGCACGTCCTCTCCTTCAATAGGAATTTGCCAATAGCCGCTACGAAGATCCAGCTTGGAAAAGTAGCGTGCTCCACTTAGTTGATCAAGCAGGTCATCGATCCGAGGCAAGGGATATGCATTCTTCACGGTTTGCTTATTGAGCCCACGATAATCAATATAGAAACGAAGTCCTCCATCCTTCTTGGGAACAAATAGTACCGGTGCTCCCCACGGAGAGGTACTATGTCGTATGAAATCCTTCTCCAACAACTCCGTAAGTGTTGTTTGCAACTCCTCCAACTCCTTTGGTGAGAGCCGATAGATTGGTCTACTCACTGGAGTACTCCCTGGCAATAACTCGATCTTGAAGGGCATACCTCGATCAGAGGGTAATCCCTTCGGCAGATCATCTGGAAACACATCTGCAAACTCCTGAACTATCCGATCAACCATTGCTTGATGCGGCACTTGGCCCTCCTCATATTATTCTTGTGCAATTGGTTTGATCCACACCGCGAATACAGACTTATCGTCCTCCAAAGCTTGCTCTATGGCTGCTTCATTCACAAACTTCCCTTCTAGGGACTCATCTCTCTTCCAAGCTTGCTCGATGGTTGCCTTCCTGGCAAACTTCCCATCTTGGGACTCATCTCCCTTCCAGATTTGCTCTATGGCTACCTTCTCGACAAACTTCCCATCTTGGGACTGACTATTCTTAGGTGTCTTACTCAGAGGTGCCAGACAACCTAATCGGAAATTCCTACCTTGGTGTTGTACTTGAATTTGGTGTCGGGTCCAATCAAATTGAACCTTATGACATTCAAGCCAAGGTAGACCTAGAATGATATCATAATGTAGAGGTGCCACTACGAACCTTATACACTCCAAATACTCCTTCCCAATCTTGAAGGTAACAGGATGCAAGGTGCGGAATGCAGAACCCTTTCTACCATCCGCCATCATCAAACTACTTCCAATCACTGGCCTGATAGGAATACCCAATTCCTTTGCCACTTGCATAGACATGCAATTCTCTGAACTTCTAGAATCAACCAAAATTCTACAACCCCGATTAGATATCATACCTTGCAAGTGAAGCAAACTTGCATAGGTCGAGCCTTCAATCCCATTGGAACTAATCAAGCTCCCAGTAGGCGGCTCGAAATCTCCTACTGGGATTCCTCGTTTCCCGGATCATTCCGCTCCACAACCTCCACTTGGGCAACTTGTCGAGGTCGTCCATTCTTGAGTGGACATTCAGCAATGTGATGCCCCAACTGGCGACAATAAAAGCAACCTCCATTTTGTCGTAATCTTTCTCTATCTGCTGTGCCAAGTGGTCTTCGCTGGATAGCATCAATCTCCATTGGTACCGGTTCTTCCACTCGTGGTACGGGTAGGTTTTGTGTAGGTCGAGGTCAAGACCAAGTTGTTGCAACTAAGGAATCAAAACGCTCAGCCAATTGCATGGCTTCTTCTATGTTCTGTGGCTCTCGCATGGTCACCTCCAATCTGGTTCGTGACTTCAATCCTCGCACAAATCGATCCAGAACTTCACCTTCTTGGATATCTGGAATTTGCATGATGATATTCTGAAATTGTGTGATGTAGCTTCTCACCGAACCAATCTGCCTCAACTCCGCCAATTTATCTCGTGCAGCTCGGGTGGCATTTATAGTCTGAAATTGACCAAGTATTGCATCCTTGAATTCTGCCCATGTCAAAATTGGTGTAACAATTTGTTGTTCAGCTCTTTCTACTCGGAATCGCCACCAAAGTTTTGCCACGCCATCCAACTGGCTAGAAGCCAAGAGAATTTGTTTCCGCTCGTCTTGAAGATTGGTGGCTTCAAAGTAACGTTCACAGTCAAACACAAAATTCTCCATTGTGCCTGGAACATTCTTGCCTTCAAACACCTTGGGTTTCGGAAATCGAATGCGATCTTCTCCATCTCGAACTGGCGCTCTGTCTATCTGTTCTCGTCGTTGCTGGTCTCGTTCATCCAACAATCGAGTAAGATGCTCGATTTGTTGTTGCATTGCAAGGATAACATCCGGTATTGCGGCCATTGCTACTACCCTAATCCACTACCCTCAATTTATCTAGTTGATTAACACATAGATACAACACGTCCACCGCTCTCCATAAGTCACAATTGGAAGTATCAAGGGTTCCTCTGACACGGTGATCATATGTAGAAAATCCTGCCCAAAGCGTGAGGTGATGAACTGTGTGAAATGATGCTTTGGTAATATCTGGACATGAAAGTCCTAATGGTTTGGCGGAAGTGGATTTGGTGGTCCATAAATTCCATCCATCCCATTCCTGCTCTAATACCAATGTAAAAGACCGAAACCGAGGAGAGAAATAGGAGAATGGAAATTCACATTGGGACACTTGAATGAGCAAAAACTCCGAATGCCTAGCATGAGCTTTGGCCTTCATATTTATAGGTAGCATACAAGACCTTTGAAGCTTCTCAAGAAGCTTCCTTGAGCCGCTTTCTTGGAGTGCAAGCCAAGTTAACTAGGAAGCTTCTTGAGAAGCTTCCTTCTAGAAGCCGCCTACTTGGCGTGCAAGCTAAGCTAGTTAGAAGCTTCTAGAAGCTTCCTTCTAGAAGCTACATGCTTAGGGCGCAAGTTAACTAGTTGGGAAGCTTCCTAAGAAGCTTCTTAGATGCTTCTAGAATATTCTAGGCTATTTTGGCTTATTCTCTACTTCGTAAGCCCGACTAACTTCGTCACTAAACTCCATATTGTTACAACTGCTTTTCTACATGGAGAATTGGAGGAGGAGATTCACATGTATCAACCTGCAGGTTTTGTGGTACCAAGGAACCAGAACCTGGTTTGCAGGTTACAAAAGTCTTTATATGGACTAAAGCAAAGTCCAAGACTTTGGTACATGAAATTTGATGCTTTCACGTTGAAGCAAGGATATAACAGTAGTGAATCAGATTGTTGTGTGTACCTCAAGAAGCTACATGGACCTAGAGTATTTGATTTAATCATCTTGGTACTATATGTGGATGATATGCTGATTGCTGCAAAGGATATGGTTGAGGTGGAGAAATTGATAGCACAACTTGGTAAGGAGTTTGATATGAAGGACTTGGGTTCTTCAAAGAGGGTACTTGAGATTGAAATCCACCGGGACAGGAGCAAGGGAAAGTTACAGATATCTCAAAGGAGATATTTGGAAAAATTACTTGCCCGGTTTGGCATGGAGAAAGCAAAACCAGTGAACACTCCAATGGCAAGTCATTTCAAGATATCATTGGAGCAATGTACATCAAATGAGGAGGAGAGAAAATTAATGTCCAACATTCCTTATGCTAGTGCTGTTGGGAGTTTAATGTATGCTATGGTCTGCACTAGACCAGACATCTCATATGCTGTGAGCATGGTGAGTAGATACATGGCAAATCCGGGGAAACAACATTGGGAAGTTGTGAAGTGGATACTTCGTTACTTGAAAGGGACTATAAATATTGGCATTACCTTTGATGTGGAGAAGGAACAAGAAGGAGGAATTACAGGGTACATATGTTCTGATTTGGCCGGAGACTTGGATAAGAGAAGGTCTACAACAGTATTTGCTTTTACACTTATTGGTGGTGCAGTAAGTTGGAAGTCTACTCTCCAATCTACTGTTACTCTTTCTACTACAGAGGCAGAATATATGGCAACAACTGAGGCTGCCAAAGAGGCAATATGGCTACAAAGATTAGCCAAGGATATAGGACTCCCTAATATGAAGTCCACACTCTTTTGTGATAGCCAAAGCGTTATTCACTTGGCAAAGAATCAAGTATATCATTCAAGTACAAAGCATATTGATGTGAGACATCATTTTATCAGGGAAGCTGTGACAAATGGTGAAATCAATTTGCAAAAGATTAGCACAGAGGTAAACGCAGCTGATATGTTGACTAAACCTGTTCCCCTTGAGAAGTTCAAGTTATGCATGAACTTGCTTAACGTTCAATGTTGCTCTTTGGGATGATAAGGTGGATACAAGCAAAAGGTGGAGTTTGTTATGTTTGGCTTGCTATAAGTGACTTGCCTGATCAAGAGCAAGAGCAAAAGCAAAACTTGACTGATGGAAACTCCTTACTGTATCATGCGGATATATATTCAGTCACTTCTAAGGTTGAATATTAAAGTGACTAGATATCTTGAGTGGTCAATACTCATGAAGTCACGCAGGTCTATATTCAGGAGTTTAGACAGATGACAGAGGGACTATCCCTGTGTTTGTATATATATACATATGTGCAATGGAAATATAGGTTCGAAGGCTGGTGTGGCGTGTTTCAGCCGTGGTAGCTTCCGGGACAGGGAATGAACCACGTTATTTCCTCTTAGTCCTCTGATTTATGTTTAATGGGCCTTATGATGTGCTATTGCGAGAGGTCCCTTGGGACTGTATTTTCTAACATTTCAGCCTTACGAGATCCTCAACAATTCATCCTTGCAGCATGAATTGATTGAACCTCCGTCCATAGTTCCCCTGCTATTACGTAAACTGAGGCAGGACCCCACTGTTCCTGTGCAGCCGAGTATGACAATTCGCTTTTTCGATCCCACTATCTAGCTCTACAACCAAGAATTGGTCCTTTTCACACGGATTCTCTTAACCTTCCCTTGTCAACCCGCTGCTTTTAATGCTTTGACATTCAATCCTCTGATTCCATAGGGCCGTTCTCACTTCCGAGGAGAGGAACTACTTGAAGTCTCTGGGCTTCAACTGGATGAGCGTTCAGTATGCTGTTCACCGTCCTTCCAGGTAGCTCCAGCTTCGCACTCTCACAGTCCCGTTTGGGTTACAGGCAGCCTCTACAATGCCCAGATGAAAGTGAGTGTGCAGAAGGGACATTAAGCAGATCGAAAGGTGTACATTTGCCCTCCTTACAGGACCTACCGGCATTAATCTCGATCTAATTCAAGTAAGCAGCACTAATCATTTTGTGCTTGCCCAGAAACCAGATCATGATAAACTCCATTCCAAACCAGCAATGAGAAATGAAATATCCATGACCAAGGTGGTCTAGTACAGCAAATGTTTCGTTCCAAGTAAAGCATAGCAACTTGTTCGCTGATAGGAAATTTCTACATGACTTTTACAGCCGATCAATCTATCATGCTTACGCGGATGAAGTTTTCAGAAATTTGCATTAGAATGGCTATACCGAAACAAATCAAGTACATAAAAGGTAAATACGAAGATGAGAGTTTCCAAACCAATGTCCCGCTTTATTTGTGAATATTCGACATGATATTTGAAGTTCTATGAGTTTGAGTCGGGAGATTGGCGAAAATTTCAGTTCAACATCCTTCGGGATCCGAAACAATCAATGAATAGTCCACATATATAGATTCTATAAGCACTGTAAGTTGGGCGAATCTTAAATTGAGGTGAATTTACGCTACATTTGCTCATGCATCAACATCTAGGCTGCGTAGTGACTGCCTGTAACCCAAGCGGGGGACATGAGAGAGTGGAGCTGGCCCGAGAGGACCGTCAAGAGTACCTAGAAGGCACGTCCACTTGAAACACGGAGTCCTCAAATCGGTCTTTTCCGCGGAAATGAGAAAGGGCTGTGGAGATTATATGGAGGCAACAGCGTGAGGCAGGTGATCGAGCAGCGATTATCTATCGCTCTCGCTCTGTGCAGTCAAGGGATAGCCTGCATTGATTGCAATCGGGCCATAACTCCCTCGGAACAGCGCCTGGCCGGCCACCTCTCTCTCTCTAGTTTTACTTTTTGTAAACAACATTTAGTGTTCCGCCATGACTGGAAGCACATCTTCGCAACTTAGATTGAGAGATGAGTAACTGACACAAGATTTGGCTTCTTCATCTATCATTTCATTGATGAAGTGACATTTACACGTAATCGAACAAACAACGTATGCAATATAATTGAAGAGCATACGTACAGGTAGCATACGACAACTGCAAATAAGTGTATCCTTCGTTCGCTAGGAGAGAGAGCCATCCGAAATCCAACCCAACCAAAGAACTATCTGGTAATGTTTCACAACTTCATGTTCACAATATACGCTTCCACCATAGCTCTAGCCTTAGATTGAGCATAGTTTAATTTGGTATTATAGGCTATTTTAATTTTCTTGTGAACTTCCACTAATATAGTTGGATGACAGTTGTCCATGCATGAAAGCAATGTTTTGACTCTTGACTTGTATGTGAGCATTCCTAGCATTAATATTGAGATGGATCAGACAAGCTACTAGACAAACTCAACCACAATTTATGGGCTATCCTTGTGAAGACTCTATTGGAAGTGGCAAGGTTTAAGATCAAACGGAGGACAAGTGATGGCAGAATGAGACAGTTAAATAATCAATTCCAAAGTTAGCTAGGTCAGACTCTTTAGTTAGATTAAACTGATAATACGTATGAGATGATGTGGCACGTACGTACCGCCTGTCTTGAGGTTAACTGGCTCCGTATATCAACCTCATGCTCAAGATAACTAGACTCTGGAGCTTCATCATGCGATGAATATAAATTTCGCAACAATTTTCTCTGAAAAGAGATCATATTTTGCCAAGGTTGGATTCTTGCTAGCAACCATATGTACTTAGGGTCCTAGATATATACAATTGCTAGCAAGAGATTCTACTTCCCCTTATCACACTGAGACTTGACTCTCGAGTGAGCTCTCGGTAACCATAGCTCATTAACTGTTGTTAATGAGCATGTTCAGAACTATAAGTCGACCTTCAGCATTAGAATATTTCCATATCCACTTTAATATATTATACGTATACGCATATATACATATTACGCTTTCTCAAGCGAAATCCAGTTTGTGGGAAGTTCTAGCTAGCATCATGGTTTCCACTGTCAAAATATGTTAATGATACTTTGAATCTGTTCTGAACCAGTCTTTAATATATTATGATCTTTGATTGAAGCGATAGTAAAAGACCCAGAGTTCAATTCCATGACATCGAAGTGACTCCCGAATCAAAACGTAGTTCAGATCTAATATTATTATGTATGTTTGAAAATCGACCTAACCGTTTAAGTTGATTCTATGCTACACATTTGACTTATGAAGGATATTGCCTCCGTCCATACTTAACCTGTATTTATAGCAGAGTATGTCCCTTTGTTCGATGTGTGCACGTGGGTGGGGGTTGGTTGCATGGCTTTGTATTAATTAATGTTATGCATACTATATGCAAGTCTGTGCTACTGAACCTTGAAACTTCTGAGGATGTGCAATTTAAACTGAATGCTCAACAATTGAACTTGCATGGATGTATTCATCATATGACCACACTGTACAAAATAATGGACAATGTTACCAATATACATATTAATAGTTGACTGTGGCCAGTTGACAAGTATCTATCTACCTGAGTATGCTCTGATAGTTTTCTAAGAAATCGACATTTAATTTAGATGGCTAAGTTTATGATCACATTAAGCTAGTTTGTTTTAAGCAAGACACGAAGGGGCGACCCCATCAAGCCGGACAAGGATAAATTGTAGTAGGCAACACGAGGTTAAGCCCCAATAATATCGGTATGAGAAATCTGTCCCACAGCACCCTCCAATCAAGATCGAACTTCATGAAAATGCCCTATACAGGTGATCACTCATCTAGTATAGATGAGTGATCAACCACATCCTTCACCAGGGCCTTGATAAGCCTATTTCTTCGGAGGAATGACGGAAAGAGCTTGTACAGATGATCAATCAAAAACACCCACCACCACCACCACCACCACCACCACCACCACCGCAGGTCCCTCCACCGCCCCCGCCATAGCCCCCTCCTCTGCCACTACGACCGTAGGTAACTGGAGTTACCACAGTACAGGAATTGCCACCACAAGCGGCGCCAGCACAAGCAGCAGCAGCGCACACAGTCCCACCCATCGTGTAGCCAGATGTGTGCCACCTGTCAAACAGAGGGTTTCTAGCATCTGGTGTTGAACATTGAATCATCTTCCACCGACTTGAGAGTCCCTTTCTGTGGACTATTGCAGCTCCTGCATAAACCACGCTCCAGAAATTCAAATTCATCAATACCGTGAAAAATTGCAAACTCAACAGCGTGTCGCTCACATGGATTATGCTAGTAAAGGAAGGTGCGGTCGTGTGCTCATCTCTAAATAATTCTCGCTATCCTCGCAGTTACCCTTTCCAACAACAGTATCATTGAACTTTATAAGAATGATTGCCGGTTGTATTTGGTCAAAACGTCTCCATACACGTAGTGGAAATGTAATGGAGTAGTTAAAAAAGCCAGATGAAGAGTGGCGAAGAAATCAAGAGTAGATTTTATTCTCAGGTGACGACTTGAAGCAAGAAAGATTTGCAACTAAGTCATCTATTTTGGGGCCTTGTTCGTGGTTTGTGCTTACCAATATGGCCGCCTTCCTTGACACCTAGCTTTGGTGCTGTGATGCTATTAACTTTCCATAACAAGGACGGATTTAAGGCGTGGGTAGGCTCAAAATCGAAGAATGATTTACAAATGGCAGCATTTATCAGGAGCACGAGCACCACACTTTCACCCGGGAAAACCTGGAAAAGCAAACGTTATATCAGAGGTCAGGAACGCTGTAGGCAAATTCATGATCAACTTCATGATGTTACCTCCTACGTTTTATCCTAAGTTTATCCTCTTGTGTACGGGGTCTCCCCATCCTTCTTGTTACTCTATGCGGTCGCCTCTTTTCTTCTTTTACTTCATGATCAGCGGCCGAGTGATTGTGCTTTCCACTTGGTTTCTGCATAGGGCAGTGCACTTGCATTTCTCATTTGTTGAAACCAGCAACACGCGGTTTCAGAGGTTAGGTACTCACAACGACGGAGGCGGCTCTAAAATTGATGAGCGCAGTAGCTTTTCCGAGAGGGGCATCTTTGGTGTATCGGACTAAGGTTATGGATGAATTCGGCTCGGAGTAATTCCCTTGTTCAAACTCCAACCTTGCGCCAGGTATCAACCTCATCTGCATCTCAACATTGCAAGGGAATAGAGATTAGTTCTGGCCATGCCTTGCGCATTTACAATCATCTTTACCCTGTGATGAGGCGTAGAAAGTGTAGAGCATTGAGCTACTCGATGCTTAAACTAGGCTGATATTTGGTCACGCTGACCAAATATCAGCCTAGTTGGTCTCAATTGCAATCGGATGCTCAATAAAAGAATGAAACGATAAAACCTTATGGAACGTTACTAAAATGTAATTTCACGTAATAATTTGGTAGGCTTATTAATCTAGAGCACAATGAAGTGGACCGGATCTTACCGGCGAATGTGATCCAAAGTTTCCGTAAATTTTAATTGTTGGCTCCGCGTTCACATTCACAGACGGTTTATGGACAGCGAGTATTGCTCCATAATCAAAAAGTGACCAATGCCGAAATTTATTCTTGTTTTCAATGTGATACTCTGACTCCATCAGTTGCCGAGCAGATCCTAAGATTTCCTCTGTTACAGTTCCACAGTGTCTTCAGATGGGAAGTTCTCATACTTTAAAGTACTAATTTAAAGACATCGACCCGAAGAAATCGAGCTGCTAGTAAGATGCGAAAACAGGACATTGAGCACAAAGCAATCATATCAAGGCACTCACGAATTCTGAACTAAACTGAATCTAACATTTGGCATGTGAATATAATGAGCAAATTCTGGACGAGAATTGAAGCAGTTAAGCCATTAAGCTTTTAACCTCCAACATAGGTCCAGCTTCTAAGAGGTTGGGCTTACACTTAAAGGAAAGTTTTTATTACCGTTGATCTTCTTGTATCCTCCAGTGTGAACATGAATCACAGTATTTTCCCTTTGGGGGGGATTTTGCGGTGCGTTGTGGACATTAAACACCTCCTCAGATCTGTAATAAACGTGCCAGTTTGGTCATGACCACAAGAAGCACGAGGGGCGGTTTCTCGACAGGCGAGCTTCTCACACGTTCTCTGCATCAATGTGATTTTGAAACTTCTTATAATCGTACCTTTTTCCATGGCCTGCAAACTCTTTGCGTATAAAATGAACACTCACCTTGTCCTCACAGTAAATTTCTCTTCCCCAGTATGGTTCACAATTATCTTCGTAGTCCATCTCCCAACTTGACGCGCTCGTGCAACGGTTCCCGGAATAACGGTTGGAGCATCATATAACCTCGAGGCGATGATCTGGCAGTTATCATCAGTCACAGGGGATTGTATATGACGAAATATTCTTGGGGCCACTACAGCAGGCGTCAAAGATATGTGATAGTGAATCTGGGGCCCTTCTTTCCCATGCAGTGGAGGTGACCACTTAGTGACGCTCATTCCTCTGGAAGTAAAAGGAATGCCTAGAAATCCGAGGTTCTCCTCTGCTCCAAACGGAGCAAGTTCAGTTTTGCCGGAAGAATTGGAATCAGTCGAGAGATTCGTACTGGAGCCTCCCACCTTGTTCCAGGGCACCAAGCAGCCCATTAAGCTGGAGTTTCCCTTCCGAGCTCGAGGCCGAAATTTGGAGCGCATCAATTCAAGCCGGAGTCCTTCAATACTACTTTCCACTTCCATACAGAGTCCCTCGTTCCATTGAACCTGACTGCGAGGCTTATCAAGGTCCTTCATCTGCGTACTGACATTAAGCATTCGAAACGTCGACTCCTTGAGGGCTTTCACACGAACGTAACACCGATTAATGGCTGTTGCATCTGATGACTTCGGGACGTTCTTTGCACCCACAACGACCAAGTTGACCTGTGGAAGCATTTGTGAGAATATGCTCCAAACCGGATAGTTAGCGTACGCACTTCAGTTTCTAAAATATTTATTACTCTTCTAAAGATTGTCCAACTAGCTGAGACTCGAATCCTAAACTTTGGAACTTTATGCCGCAGTATACTGCCATTTACACTGAGTCTCTAATTTGAGGAAAATAGAGTCAGCGGTTGGAAGAATCACTGAAGGCTTTACACTCTTGGATTACACAGTGACATAGATTGGTACAACAATGTGGTCAGATATTGGAAACAGGGGTGAACACACCTGCATAATCGATCTCGAATCTTCTCGTTCCGCTTTCAGCTCGTTGTACTCGAATTTCAAGTTCTTATCGAATGATTCTGAATTCCACTGACCTTTATTGGTAAATTCCAAAAATTTAGTTTGCTCCAGGTCGGTCATTGAAGGTGCTGGGGAACCTGCTACTGGAGAAGGTCCTCTATACATGGCTCCTGCCTGTTCATACACTCTCCCATAAGTGTCCCACCAAATCTTGCAAGTTTGCGTAAACCTCGTGTTTAGCTTTTGTCCCTCGCCTCGATCTTGGTCCTTGTCGTCGTGATCGAGCACTCGACCAAACAGTTTCAAAGTATCATTGGAATATTTTGTTGGTGATAGCTGATGGCTGTGCCATAGAAGATCGATGTCGTAGGTTGGAACAAAGAACGGTCTACTACTATATTTTTCAGGTGAATCCTGAGTCTTCTTAATGAGATACAGGAAGCCCTTGTATCTCTTCAGAGCTCGGCTCAAGAAGTCCCTGTCCCAAAACCATTTTTCGCTCACCTGGATAGTAAATGAAATTGCACTTCAACACTCCACAGACAATCCAATTCTCTTATCTTCATCTTACGCCACCGTATATTTTAATTTTAGAGACAGCAACAGAACTGACTAATGCCGGAAAGCATGAAAGCACTGCTGAACTTTCGTGTGCACAAAAACCACAAAGTCTCTATGAGCTTTTGAAATCAATGCAGCTTTGGAAGACATCGTGAATGACCTTTAGACACGGGTGTATTAAACGTTTGTGATATCCGTTCATCATGATGATCAGTTTCTGGTTACACGTTCTGCTGACCTGGTAATGGAATGGAACCTGCCTTTGGGCTGCATCTATCAGGTCATGCCGCAGACGTCCAGCATTGGTCCTTGGTTGTTTCTTGGCTAATTGTTCCTGGACGCCAGCACTGCTGCTATCATCCAAAGGTTTGACGAAATGGTAAGGTTCTCTGGAGTCCACATAGGCCGTCTGCCACTTCTTGATGGAGTATCGTTCTGCGTACTTCCTCAGCTCGGAGTCAGGAGGCTCCTCACCGGGCAGTGGTTTCACATCTAAAACTTTCTTGAATATCCGCTCGCAGTCTGTTTGGTATAGCACCTATATCAACAAGAGGACGCATAATTAGTCCCTCCAGATTACTCCCTCAGATTGCTCGTCATCAAAATTCAGAACTTCTCAGTTTCTTGAGTGCTCTATTCAGAGAAACGACGAGACGAAATGTGCCACGATTTTGAAGAAGGTTTTGAACATTTACCGGATTGAGTTTATGACAGTGCCATATCCACGCGCAATCCAGTGGTGGTAACAAGTAGCAATTGAGCGAATGTTTATTGTCAGGAGAATCCGAGAAGCTACAGACCAACGGTAACCAATTGTAGAAGTATCTGCGATTCATATTACCAGCAGCATGTTCAAAATATGACCACAGCTAAAAAATTGAATGGCCAGAATGAATTTAACCCGTAGCATAGTGGGTTCAGAAGTAAGTAAGAGTCTAGGACGATTGAGTAAAGAGTCAGCAAAGAGCTCGAGTGTAGAACGATAGAATAAAATTCTAACAATGCAAATGCCTAGCCAAGAAGGTCCCAAGACAAGCAAATTAAGCATTCAATGGTTTAATCCAATTCAAATAGAGCATGGATTGAGTTGCAGCCCAAACATTTTACAGCATTCACTGGTTTTGGTTATCAGAATCTAATGGTAAATAACAAAACCCTTATCGGTAAATATTTTGACATTCAAAATAAACTCATGGTCAATAACGCCAAAGATATGATCTATGTAGTACCCTGAATTGACTTTTCGGGTTCTCTCTTTCCAGGTGGCTGGGAATGAGGTCGTAACAACTCATCGTTTGTGATTCTGGTTCCCCGTTTACCGTCGCTCGGTCTTTTCAGTTTTGAAATTGCCAGTAGGAAAAAACCGGATTGTTATTGCTGAATTAGATGATTTACCGTTAAGATCAAGCCATAATTACATCCCAAGAGTGATTCACTATTCTTAGTGGGCTGAAGGTCATCTACACATCATCTCAAATCAATGGAACGCCGTGAACATTCTGCACCCGTGCCGTTGCTACTAATATCGATGGACTCACGACTTGGATGAAGGATTAACCGTAAGTCCTCAAGAAAGAACACGCATTTGGAATGTGATTCCTGCGTACTGGAGATTCACGGTTGTTCATGTCGAATTCGAACTCGATTTCAAAGGAAAGACCGACACATGGTAAGTGCACACGAATTTACCATGAAATATACATATATGCATACTCTGTATGGAATGTAATTCTCACCTGTCAACAGCTCTTTCGAGGACATCGGGATTCAGGAGGGCTGGCGTACAGTGCACCAGGTGGAGAAAGCGGAGCTCTGCCCTTGCTGCAAATATCAGCTCCTCTTCTTGACTGATGGTTACTAGTCTTTGAGCATTTCGCCACTCTACCTCTTGTGGATCCTGCTGAATAATTTCAAAGCTCTCTGTACTCAACGAGGTGTGCATTGTACTCAAACGCCAATTGCTTGAAGATTGCTGAAGACGATTTGAATTTGAATCATCTCAAGAGCGTTGAATTTCCCTTGTTTGCTTCTCAAAATAGAATGAAAGAACGTAAAATGTACCCTGAATCTATACAGCTGTGCGGAGAAAAGTGGCTCGATGTATAAAACATCGACGATAGTTATAAGCGTGGGATTTCTCTGGTCGGCCAATATCAAAATCTGGAACTGATTCTCCTCTTGGATTTGCAGTCAATCACCAGGATAGTCAACTTCTGGATCTCTAAAGTGGATAACTCAAACTCAGTCAAGAAATGTTACTGATGCCGCTAATAGGTTGCACAATGTTGCGCTTTTCTTGTCAGGCAAATGTTGCCTCATTTTTCCTCGAAAGGAAACGATTTTTAACTTACAGAGAAAGTACTCTATATATCTGCATCTTAAAGTTCGTTCATCATAATGGTGCTCTCTCGTAGAAGTTTTGTACTCACTGCACTACACCCGATCGAACAGATAAACTTCCACGTCTTCGCTGCGTTGAAGCGAACTGACAACTCCCTTGTTCATATGTACTTCTACTAAATTTCCAGCTCAAGTCTATTTACAAAGTCCCCTTCATCTCGAGCTCATGAACAAGCCGTTCCCTGACAGTGAAGAACTGAAAGTGATGACGGAGTTGATCAAGATCTCTCGGAACTGGTCCCTGACCACTACTTCAGGAACTGGACTCTTTAGTATCCGAGAGGCGCTCCAGCGCTCACCTTGTATGAGACCCCAAGAACTAGGCTCAACTTGTCGACGCACAACGGAACACTCTTTATGTCGATTGAGACATAGCGCAATTTCCGAACTCGTTGTGTATGACTTACACTTGAAAATACTACATCTTCGGGAACACAGTTGCAGGCACTACATTTTGGTGAACTGGCAGTGGCAGTGCGTGCGGATCCATCATTATCATCATGCTCAGACGTTGACAATTTAATAATAAAGGGTAGCTTGTCCGCCACTAAGGGTCATGTCTGTTGCACGAACCGGATAATCTGAGGGCAGCCGCCGCACGAGGCTTATCTTCACTAAGTCAAGGTTAGCCTATTTTAGTAAAAGCCGATCGCGTAGAGAACACGAAGGATGGGAAGTCTACTTTGACGAAGTCTGTGGAATGGTGGCCATCTCTTTATGTTGAGAAATTGCATCGTATCTCTAAATTATGTACAATATGGGATTTCAGAAATAGTTTTGTCCGGATGGTAACGGGGAAAATAAATAATTTCATAACTATGTTTAGTGAACTCTGTAAAATGTAAAAGGAGGATGAGGCGCTAATAAATGAATGCATTGGATACTGTTGTTTTATGTAAAAGACGTAGTGTTAACTAATGAATGCATAGTAAATTGTTTTATGTAAAAGGATGAAGTGCTAATAAATATGAATAATAAATCGTAAATCATAAATCCGTAAATCAGTAAATCGTTTTACCCGTATATCATATGTAATGTATTCATTTATAAAAATCAGACATTATATTTTGGATGTTTAGGATTGTCTTTTTGAAACAAATGATTGTCAAAAGAGAGGTGATTTCTTGAGAAAGTTGTCACCTGTTTTTGGTGAATGATTTTAGAGTAAAATTTATGAAATTTTTTGGCGGATCCAAAATGATATTCTCACCTATTCAAATTCAAATTCACCATCTGCTCATGCGAATGTTGTGTGCAAATGTTGTTGTCAATAAACTAAACCTATAGGTTTGGTAGTTTTGCATCGATAGGGTGGTTCATTTCCATAGATTAATGCAGCGAGTGAGATAGAACGAGTTATGGAAAATGATTTAACAACCGATAAATTAATTGGAATAAAGAATTTTACTCCAAAAAAGCAACAAATTTTTATCAAAAACTTGATTGCAATGCAAACTCATATTTGGATGCAAAATCAACTAAAGCTATCAAGTATGTCACGCCATTTGTAGTGTCGCATCTAGATGCTCGGACACTGGAGTTGCAGTGATAGTAGTTAGAGTTATTTCAGCAGTTTCTCAACGACTACTTTCCAACGGTCAGATTTTGTGTTTGGGGTACAAACTTCACGGTGGAGCCCACTGTCACTTTGCACCGTCGAGTGTGCCATCAGCGGGACCGTTAGGGTTCAGACCTAGCTCGAGTCCAGGGGGTATACTTTTGAAGTGCAGCTCCAGAGAGCTCACTTCTTTGATGTTGAGACTTCGAGTTCCTAGCTATGGTGGACAGAGGCCGGCGAGCATCACCTGGATTCACTATGCTGGAGTGGGTGTGGCTTGATTGTAATCAGTGTCCAATTGTTGGTAGTTTATAGTGTGATAGATCAAGTACTGATTTGAGTTGAGTTGAGTTCAGAGTGGTAAACAATCTGATTACATCAGAGAAGTGAAGTCAAGGGGAAATCGGGTGCAAGAACTTTGAGTGTTGGTGGTATCTCCAAGCTCGGTGGATCGTTGGTAGCTCGATTCAAGTTCAGTGTTTCCCTAATGTGCAGAAGCTTGGTCAATTGATGCAAATTTGGCAGTAAGGTAGACGGTGTGCAGAAGCACTAGCCAATTTTTGAACAAAGAAGGAGCAAATTCGAGCAGTGGTTGTGATTTTGAGCTCAAGAGGTAAAGGCATGACCAATTTGCTGCGAGTTGGGCTCAGAAAGTTAAATTGAAGGTGGAGTTTGGAAGCTATTCTCATGAATTTGTGGTTTGGAAAAACCTGTGTTGCCAATTTTGGAGGAGGTTCAAAGTGGCAAGAAGAAAGGCCTCATTTGGCTGAATTTTGGCATTTTGAGGCATAGGGCTATGGGCTATGAGAGGCCTAGAAGGGCCAGCAAGCTGGCTAGCTAGTTTAGAGTAGATCTTGGTCATTGGTTGGCAAAATCTGCCTTTCCTACTAGATTGTGCGCAACAGGTTTGACCCCTAGATCTCTTGTTCCTAGATTGGTACCCTAGCCAATTGGTCCACCCTCACTTGTTTACCTAGTGACTATGCCACTGTTATCTATACACATGTAGCTTTGGCTAGGAGAGGTAGTTTGATCCCATTCTTCGTGATCCTGGTAGCTTAGGCCTTAGATACAAACTTCTCTTATGTCAAATGCCAAATGGTGGCAGAGTCAATCCCGTGTTGTTTTATGAGATGGAGGGTTTTTGTTTAGATTTCTTGTGATTGGACCCCCTCCATTCTCTACTTCCTGTTTGTGCACCATGTTTGTGTGAGGTGCCATGACTTTTGAGCGTTGGTGCTCTGGTGTGCTCTCAATAGTGAGGCTGGAGTGATGACCAGTTAGACTACCTTTGTTTCTATCCGGTGAGACAGGAAGTGATGACCTGTACACCGTGAGAGTGCATGTTATGATGGCAGGTTACAGGTTGCTCTTTCCCTTAGTGTAGTTATCTCGGTTAGAGTTACATTAGTAGGTGGTGCTTAGTTGGTACTGGCACTTGGTGGTGTTGGGACGTGGTGGTGTTGGCACTTGGTGGAGTACTTGCAGTTGCAACTTGCGGTTGCAGTTGGTGGTTCTAGTTTGTGGTTGCGGTTACTTTGTCACAACGGAGTTCTTTGGGGATTCTAGAGGAGATAGCCCTACAATACGCAGTGGGTTTACTCGGAGTGGTACTCAATATCAGCCTATATCTCAAGTCCCAGTGAGGGAGGAGATTGACTTTGAGTTGGAGTTCGATACAAGAGCTGATTCAGTTGAGAGTGCACTTGGTGTGTTTGCACCATTGTTGTGGGACATGGACAAGATTTATGGGGCCTCCAAAGGCCCTAGGCGTTACTCAGGTACAGTGGGTACCATTGAGTTGGATGACTTCATTTAGGAGTTCAATAGTTGGTGTGATTTGCAATAGATGCGAAACCCAACTTTTTTCACACCTTTCATGCCATGGAAGGGGTTGTTTCAGCATCTAGAGGGTCCGCCAATGGATAACTACGATGAGTTCAAGAGAGCTCATTTGGAGGAGATCAAGTTATGGAGACAGTATTGGTCTCCGAACTATGTCTCTATCACTTTAGGCTTGGTAGCCAGGAATAGATTGGTTGTACCTACAAGTTCTAGCTCGAGTAGTGTTGGTGGAGCTAGTGGAGGTGCACTAGCTAGAGATAGTGCTACTACGAGTGGAGGTACCGCTATAGGAGGTGGTGTGGTACTGGGGTTTAACCCCATGGTGGAGTTCTTCCTGTATTGAGGCAGAACTACTAGGGAGTGCGGACCAACAAGCTGAGGAGCTTGCAGGAGTTCCAGCGGAAGGCTGGAGAGAGCCTACGTGAGGCATACACTCGCATGAAGCAGCTGATTAGTTTCACTCAGGAAGTTACAAAGGCCCAAGCAGTCCATTTTTGGTATGGGATACTGGATAGGGAGTTATGATGTAGAGTTCGTGATGCTACATTGTTGTAGGCTACTTCGCCCACTTTGGCAGTAGTCTTTGGTTTGGCTGAGCGTATTGAGCTCAACATGGTGAAAGAGAGGGTGGTAACATTTGGATTTGGTAGGGAGACCTCATCCACGGCTGTGACTTCCTCTAGAGTGCGATAGAGTGCACCACGCCCAGTTGGTTTTTGAGGACAGGGTGGACAATCCAGATCCTATGGAGCGAGTGGAGGGCCTAGTGGAGTCAGACCCTTACCTTCATTTTTGGGTCAACAGCAACCAGTGAGTGGTGGTGTTGCTTGTTGGACTTGTGGTGGACCTCACCATCAAAGAGAGTGTAGTCAGGGCAGTGGACCTGATACCTTGGGTGCATCACAGCCAGCACAGAGGCAGTGTGAGCACTGCCACAGATTTGGTCACACTAGTGACCGGTGTTTTGACCTACACCTGGAGTTACAGAGTGGTAAGGCTACTATGGCAGGTAGTAGAGGAGCTCTAGTTCATGGAGGACGAGGTGGTAGAGGTGGTGGTAGAGGATCTACACCTAGTAGGGGTGCAGTACCTGCCCTTACTTTTGACACAACTATGGCTACTCTGATTGAGCAGTTGGAGCAGAGATTGGCTAGTATGGCTATTGCTCAGAGGAGATCAGATTTGGGTGCTGAGGCTTCCACCTCATATGTTGGTGATAGAGACGCTTTGGACTTCATGTGCGGAGCAGCACAGGTGGATGCATCTACAGTAGTGACTAGGAGTGCAATACGTGCTCCAGAGCCTAAAGGAGCATCAGTGGAGTTGGACCCACAAAGAGGAGAGGTTGGGAGACAGGTCAGACTTCCCCAGTCTTTCACGCTATCTGAGGCATTGCAGACAACATCCATGGTTCTTAGACGTCCCAGTGCAAGTGTGGTAGGTGGTGATGGAGTACATGATGGACTACCTACTAGTGAGCCACCTACTACTACATAGATTGAGTCTAGCATGATGTTAGGGGCGGCTCAGTTGATTATGTGGCATCCTTTGTTTTTGGCTAGTGATATGTCTACATTGGGTGTTGACCCAACCCCAGTATTCCGGTTGGCTGCCCCGCTGTGTGAGAGTAGGGATGGTGCGGTTCCTACTACTAGGGCAGAGGTCGTTGATAGTGGAGCTGACTTGGTTGAGGAGCATGGGATCTATTCAGCGACAAGTGGTTTATGGCAGGCAGCAATGGCTAGACTAGAGGAGTTGCCAACTAGACCGGCCTTTGAGAGAGCATGGTTTACACCTGGTGTTGTCTTATTGGATAACTAGAGGGGGATTTTCTATTTAGTGGGACCTTCAGGGAAGATCTATACACCACAAAGAGTCTTATTAGATTCTGGTGTGTAGCCCCTTATGTTTGGGAAGGCTACAGTTGTCAGTCTGGAGTTACGGAAGACCGATGTGAAGAGGTGTCTATTTCAGATCTAGACATCTCTAGGTGGTGGTTTGACACAATACATCACACGTGGGGAGCTTGTTGTCCAGGTTCAGCCTGGTCATCTAACTGATAGTTTGGTGGTGAGAGCTCAGGCTATTGCGACAATAGCTAAGTCATATGATGTGCTAGTTGGGGGAGCAGTGTTACACCCCATGGGTTTCAATATTGACTATTGGGAGGAGACAACCTCTTATAGACCTGGTTGGCAGTCTGGTGAGGGACAAGTATTTTGCCTACCAGTACGCTACAGTCTTGGCTCACTATAGTACGGGACCATGGCAGCATCAGTTTTAGCTTTCAGTGGTGTAGTTACTTGGCCAAGTGACTTGTTGGAAGGGAATGCCTATGTAGAGGATACTCCAATACCAGAGGAGATCACTCTGCTTTGGAGTATGAGTGGGATTGTTCCATCTACCTTGGATGTTCCATTGTGGAGTTCAAAGGAGGTGTTGTAGCAGCATGCAAATCAGTTGGTGCAATAGGCTTGGAGTGGAGCCTTTGTACCATCAAGAGATGAGTGTGAGGATGAGCCTCTAGAGGCGATTGCTTTGACACCTCTGGATACCACACTCATTGCTTGGTAGTATCCAGTAGAGGGGATATGCCTATTGGAGTTGTTTGGTGGGATTAGCACTGGACTAGCTGCAGTAGTACAGGCGGGTATACGAGTACAGAGGTACTTGTATGTAGAGAGAGATGAGACTGCTAGGCAAGTCTCTCTACATCATGTAGCACACTTGGCCTATTGGTATCCGGAGTTATTAGCAATGTCAGCAGTCAGAGGCTACCAGAAGGCCCTACCAACAGACATTTCCTTACAAGGAGCGCATGACCTAGAGAGACATGGGCCTATTCACTTGGTGATTTTTGGATGGCCATGTCAGGGACTGTGAGCCGGCCTGTTTCTCACTCAAGATGAACCTCTGATGGCTATTATGGTATCGCACCATGGACTAAGAAGGAAAGGAACCCGAACTCCATCATACTCCTCCAAGGCTAACACTCCAAGACTCAAGACATTGCTCACTAGAGAACTTAATGAGAGAGAGATAGTTGCAAATGAAAGGATGATGAGTACCTCCTCACCCCTTGTTTATATACTTGTAGAGAGAGTTTTAGTATAGCAACAGAAATACTACCACCTTCATCAGCTAGTTCTCAAGATTAGTGATGGAGATAATCTTTCAACTTATAGATAAACTATCCATAAGAGTTAGATTAATATGCACTCTAGGATTTGATGTTGCTATAGAAATCTTGGAGCAACCTGAACCTTTTGTGTTCCCTAGAGTGGATTATTCTCAGATGGTGTTAGTCATATATACTCTATTAGTAATAGAGTGAGAGAAAAGAAAAGAGAAAAAAAAAATTTTGAGAGAAAAGAAAGATACCGAGGAGTTAAGATGGGGAAACTTCCTATTTTCTTTGGCAAGGATGGAGAAGATGTGGAGGCCTTTGTGAGAGACTTCAAGAGAGCTTGCATAGGAAAAAATGAGAGGAGGAAGAATGAGTGGGCCTTATTATTACCAAATTTCTTTGAGGATGCAGCACTTACATGGTATGAGTCTGCATACCAAAAGAGAGAGAGGAGAGATGGGGAAGAAGAGTCTTGGGAGACTTTGACTTCAGCACTCATTGAGAACTTTTTTCCTAATGAGAGTTATGAGAGATTGATGAGTGAGGTTACATTTCTCAAGCAAGGAGATGGAGAGAAAGTGAGAGTCTATGTGGAAAGAGTGGAAAAGTTAGAGTCCAGATTTTGCATAGTGTTGAGGAAGGGTGGGGATGATGTGGAGACTACAATGATTGGCATAGGGGCCATGCTCACCAAGAATTTTGTGGGAGGGTTGAGACCACAAATTAGAAGCAAGGTGAGATATGAGAAACCTTCTTCCAAGGTTGAAGCTATTAAGATCGCAATTTGTATGGAGGAGAGTTTGGAAGGGAATGAGAGTGATTTGGTGGTGAAGGAGGTTGTGCATCCTCCTCAAGGCTACAAGTATGGTGGAACTTCTGATACTTTGGTGGCAAGGGTTGCACCACAAGTAGTAGTTGCTCCAGTTCTTGCAACTCCACCAAAAGATCCACTTCAAACCATCACAGAACAACTTGCGGATCTCAAGATCAATGTGGTGCAACTATGGGAGAAGAGAGAGGTGGATCAGAATGTAGAGAGAGGGCCTAGGAGTTATGGAAACTATCCATATAGAGGAGGCCAACCAGCCAACAATTTCAATGATAGAAATTGTTTTGGTTGTGGAGGAAGAGGCCACATCTAAAGGAATTGCCCAAATTCCACTTACCATGGAGGAAGGGGTTATGAGGGAGCCAATAGAGGGAAAGAGTGAGGTAGTGAAACCCAAGTGGCTCCTTATCCCAATAGAGGTAAGGGAATAGCATCCATAGATTTGGTTGAGAGCAAGTATGAGAAGGGAGAGTGCTCAAACTCCAAGGGTCTTAATTTGGAGCTTTTGGCACAAGAGAAGAAGAGAGCTCGTTTTGCAGAGGATGTTCACTCTTCTCAAGGATTTACTTCAAGCAAGTATACTCCTATGTCTACTAGGAGCACTTGCACCTCAACACCATCAACAACAAAGACTCCAAGGAAGAAGTTGGGGATGGAGGACTTCTTGATCTCAAAGCAACAATGGAACTACAATGTGTTGGAGGATGTTGGTAGTCACAAGGCTAACATCACAGTGGGAAAATTGATTGCTTTGAACCCTACTTTGAGAAAGGAGCTTAGAGGTGGTTTGAGTTCTACAAGGAGCAAGAAGAAGAAGAAGGCAAAAGCTCTAGTATCAATGGGGGTGGTGGATGCCAAGCCAGCACCATGGGAGGCTTGTGAATATGCCTCCAAGATTGATGTGAGAGTGAATAGTCACAACATCAAGGATGCATTGATTGATGGAGGATCTGTGAGCCAACCTGTCTCTCACTCAGGATGAACCTCTGATGGCTATTATAGTAGCACACAATGGACTAAGAAGGCAAGGAACCCCAACTCCATCATACTCCTCCAAGGCTAACACTCCAAGACTCAAGACATTGATCACTAGAGAACTCAATGAGAGAGATAGTTGCGAATGAAAAGGATGATGAGTACCTCCTCACCCCTTGTTTATATACTTGTGAAATAGTTACGTACCAAAGTTACTAATTCCCGTAGTAACTCACGTTACTAGACTAAAAGTCAAGTAAAGTAAAAAAGCAGAAAGGAATATCCATTCACATGGGCATATTCCCCTAAGCATGTGGTCTTATCTTGACCCAGCCACTAAGTCAAGGATTTCTTCACATGGGCTATCCTTGGACTAAAGAAGAATCCAAAACAAAAAGACTTGCAGGCCATGAGTTCTCAACTCTTTCCTCAAAGCCAAACACCTAGGAATAATACCAAGTCAACACACTAAAATCCAAAATAGTGGTGCTCATCTTTTCTACTTCCTCTAAAGTAAGGTCCCCTCTATCTTAGCTATGACTAACTTTAGCTAACCATGACTAATATAGAACCATCCTTTATCTCTATATAAATAATATCTCTTAAGTACTTGTAATACCAAGTTAAATATCACAATACCACACACATGCATATATGGGCGTTACATTTACCCCCAGACTAAGTTTTCACTTTGTCCTCAAAGTGAAGGTCTCTCTACCTTCTATGGTACATCTTCAACTTATCATGGTTAATCCTATCAAAGTGTCTTCCTTACAACTCCTTGAGATCATAGGTGTAATTGCCCCACACCTTCTCCACTATGAAAGGTCCAAAGTACTTAGGCAAAAACTTTTTTTGCACTCTCTTGAATCGAATGGAATCAAACAACATTATCCAATCACCTTTTTTGAAAGTCTCCACCTTCTTCTTGCCTTGCCTCTTGTCATAGCTCTCCTTTTGTTTCCTTTGGGCTTGCTCCACTTGAACCATAGCAACATCTTCCAACTCCATGAGTTGATCCTTCCTTGACTTCTCTGCATCACCTCCTTGTGCTTTCTTCAATCTCCTATGAATGCTTTGGAAGGTAGGAAGATCAAAGTGAATAGGTAAGGTAGACTCAATACCATACACCAATTGAAATGGAGAATATCCGGTGCAAGTCTTCATGGTTGTCCTATACTCCCACAAAACTGCATGAATCCTCTTGTCCCAATGATGTTTAGCCCCTTCCATTTCTGAATCTTTGGCCAACATCATGCACAAGGTCTGATTGGTTCTCTCTGCCAAGCCATTGGAATTTGGCTTATAGGATGTAGTTACTCTATGTGTGATAGAGAAATGTCGTAGCATGGCTGTAGTAATGCTTCTTGTAAACTCTCCTCCTCTATCAGAAACAAACTCCAAAGGGCATCCAAACCTAGTGATAATGCGTTCATAAAGAAATCTACCCACTTCATCTTCATTCTTGTCCCTCAATGGTCTAGCCTCAACCCACTTGGTAAGGTAATCAGTAACTACCTTAATGTACCGATTGTTCCTTGGGGTTCTATTGAGAGGACCTACAAAATCAATTCCCCACTTCTCAAAAGGTCCTAGCAATAGAATTGATCTAAGTGGTGGAGTGGATGTAGACTTCCTAGCAAAAGCTTGACAAACATGACAAGTTTTGCAATAATCAAGACAATCCTTGAAAATCCCTCTCCAATGGTAACCTGCATCTAGAATCTTGAAAGCAATCACCTTTCCTGCAAAGTGTCCTCCACATACTAAACCTTCATGAAACTCCTTTATGAGTAGGATAGACTCTTCCTTACCCACTGCTCTTTGAAGTAGACCATCTGCTCCTTGGTGAAAAAGAATATCCTCCACCATTGTGTAAGGTCTAGATCTTGCTGCAAGGGCCCTAGCATGCATCCCTTCTGGAAAGTTACCTCTTGTCACAAAATCCACAATCTCCTTGTACTCCATTGGAACCTCTTGAGTGATTGAGATTGTCATGAGCTCCTCATCTAGGAAGGAATCATCCACTGGCTCATCTCCATCATGATCATAGGCTCTAGATAACAAATCAACATTTGCATGTTTCTTTCCTGGCCTATCCTCAATGGTCTAGTCATACTCAGACAAGAGTATCATCCACCTTGCTAGTCTCCCTTCAACATTAGGCTTGTTGAAGATGTACTTCAAAGCCTTGTGATCCGTGGCAATTGTGGCTTTCCCTCCAATCAAGTAGTGTCTAAACTTCTTGAGACCAAAGATCACTGCCAACCCTTCTCTCTCTGTGACAGAGTAGTTCTTCTTTGCTGAAACCATTTGCCTACTAGCATAAGCTATTGGATGATCATGCCATCTTGGTCTAATTGACTAAGAGTGCATCCTATAGCTACATTAGAAACATCAATGTAGAGGATGAAAGGCTTACTCCAATCAGGTTTAGCAAGAATTGGAGCTTCAACAAGGGATTGCTTGAGCTCCTCAAAAGCTTTGAGAGCCTCCTTGTCTTCCAAAATCACCATGTAATCTACACCCTTCTTCATGTAGATGGTCAATGCATAAGCCTTGTTGGAAAATGAGAAGATAAACCTCCTATAGTATCCAACCATCCCCAAGAATTGGCGTAACTTTGTCAAGCTTGAAGGGAGTGGAAGGTCTGAGATTTTCCTCACCTTCTTAGGATCAACTGCTTTTCCATCCTTGGAGATGATGTGCCCCAAAAGTAGACCTTCTTCACATCCAAAAATGCACTTCTCTGGGTTGAGTGATGCATTTGCCTCATCCAAGCGTTGCAAGACTTTGATTAGGTGCTCAAAGTGCTCCTCCTTGCTCCCATAGACACAAAAGTCATCAATGAAGTCTCTCACAAATTTCCCAATGAAAGGTTCAAATACCTTGTTCATGAACCATTGAATGTGGCTTGAGCATTGCAAAGCCCAAAAGGCATGACCTTGAAAGCATAAGTTTCCCAAGGTGTGGTGAATGTGGTGAGTTGTTGATGCTCTGGTGCAGTCTTGATTTGGTTATATCCACTATAACCATCTCCAAAACTGTACCTCTCATGACCTGCAACCTCCTCCAAGATCTCATCAATGAATGGCAATGGCTAGTAGTCCTTCTTGGTAACAACATTGAGCTTCTTGTAATCCACACATACCCAAAGCTTGCCATTCTTTTTCTTCACAATGACAATTGGAGACACCGATTCTGAATTCTCCACCTCAAAGATAAATCCAGCCTCCTGGAGCTTATCAATCTCCTCCTTCACAACCAAAGATATTGGTGGGCTAATGCGACGTTGCTTTTGGCGGATTGGTCTTGCATGTGACTCCACCTCTATCTTGTGCTTCTCCAAGGTGACTTCCTTCAAATCCTTGTAACTAGAAGCAAACACATGGATGAACTTGCGGAAAATCTCCTCAAATCTCACCTTCTCCTCCTTGGTAACATTCGGGCCATACTTGAGGGTAGCAAACCTTCTCTCTACCTCCTCAAGTGTCAATGGTCATTTGTCTGGGTCCTTCAAAACCTCTGGCTTAGGTGCAAAATCCATAGCACACAAGGGATACACATCTGAATCAGATTCAGATTCATCCTCCTTCGTGGAAGTTTCCTCTTCCATGCTTGTGTCCACACCTAAAGCTCCTTCTTCAGAATCTGATTCCCAATAATCAAAAGATGGTGTATCTGAATATGAAGTGTTGGTGGTGTTCATCACATGAACAGTGACTCTATGGTTTGATGACCCAATCCTCAAGTACCCTTTGTGCCATCGATCAGTTGTGCGTGATGCTCTCAACCATGGCCTCCCAAGAAGTAAGTCATAGCTTAAATCCTTCAAGACTTGGAAAGTCATGAGATTTTGAACTCCCATAACTGAAACTACCACTTTATCCATCACCCCTACAGGTCGAACTTGTTGCTTGTTTGCCATGCTCACCACAAATGTTGAAGGTCTTGAGGGTATCATACCCAACTTCTCCATCAACCTTTCTGACATGGCATTTACTGCTGATCCTCCATCAACTAATGCATCCTTGATGTTGTGACCATTCACTCTCACATCAATCTTGGAGGCATATTTACAAGCCTCCCATGGTGCTGGCTTGGCATCTACCACCCCCATTGATATTGGATATTTTGCCTTCTTCTTCCTCTTGCTCCTTGTAGAACTCAAACCACCTCTAAGCTCCTTTCTCAAGGTAGGGTTCAAAGCAATCAATTAGCCCACTGTGATGTTAGCCTTGTGACTACCAACATCCTCCAACACATTGTAGTTCCATTGTTGCTTTGAAATCAAGAAATCCTCCATCCTCAACTTCTTCCTTGGAGTGTTTGTTGTTGATGGTGTTGAGGTGCGAGTGCTCCTAGTAGACATAGGAGTATCTTTGCTTGAAGTAAATCCTTGAGAAGAGTGAACATCCTCTGCAAAACGAGCTCTCTTCTTCTCTTGTGCCAAAAGCTCCAAATTAAGACCCTTAGAGTTTGAGCACTCTTCCTTCTCATATTTTCTCTCAACCACATCTATGGATGCTATTCCCTTGCCTTTGTTGGGATTAGGAGCCACTTGGGTTGCACTACCTCCCTCTTTCCCTCTATTGGCTCCCTCATAACCCCTTCCTCCATGGTAAGTGGAATTTGGGCAATTCCTTTGGATATGGCCTCTTCCTCCACAACCAAAACAATTTCTATCATCGAAATTGTTGGCTGGTTGAACTCCTCTATATGGATAGTTTCTATAACTCCTAGGCCCTCTCTCTACATTCTGATCCACCTCTCTCTTCTCCCATAGTTGCACCACATTGATCTTGAGATCCGCAAGTTGTTATGTGATGGTTTGGAGTGGATCTTTTGGTGGAGATGCAAGAACTGGAGCAACTACTACTTGTGGTGCAACCCTTGTCACCAAAGTATCAGAAGTTCCACCATACTTGTAGCCTTGAGGAGGATGCGCAACCTCCTTCACCACCAAATCACTCTCATCCCCTTCCAAACTCTCCTCCATACGAATTGCGATCTTGATAGCTTCAACCTTGGAAGAAGGTTTCTCATATCTCACCTTGCTTCTAATTTGTGGTCTCAACCCTCCCACAAAATTCTTGGTGAGCATGGCCCCTATGCTAATCATTGTAGTCTCCACATCATCCCCACCCTTCCTCAACACTATGCGAAATCTGGACTCTAACTTTTCCACTCTTTCCACATAGACTCTCACTTTCTCTCCATCTCCTTGCTTGAGAAATGTAACCTCACTCATCAATCTCTCATAACTCTCATCAGGAAGAAATTTCTCAATGAGTGCTGAAGTCAAAGTCTCCCAAGACTCTTCTTCCCCATCTCTCCTCTCTCTCTTTTGGTATTCAGACTCATACCATGTAAGTGTTGCATCCTCAAAGAAATTTGGTAATAATGAGGCCCACTCATTCTTCCTCCTCTCATTGTTTCCTATGCAAGCTCTCTTGAAGTCTCTCACAAAGGCCTCCACATCTTCTCCATCCTTGCCAAAGAAAACAAGAAGTTTCCCCATCTTAACCCCTCAGTATCTTTCTTTTCTCTCAAAATTATTATTTTTTTCTCTCACTCTATTACTAATAGAGTATATACATGACTAACACCATCTGAGAATAATCCACTCTAGGGAACACAAAAGGTTCAGGTTGCTCCAAGATTTCTATAGCAACATCAAATCCTAGAGTGCATATTAATCTAACTCTTATGGATAGTTTATCCATAAGTTGAAAGATTATCTCCATCACTAATCTTGAGAGCTAGCTGATGAAGGTGGTAGTATTTCTGTAGCTGTACTAAGACTCTCTCCAAGATCCTTCACCAAAGTCTCCAAAAGTGATTTTACTCCACTACACTCATGTCCTTTTGGAAGTCCTTCAACTCCACAAACCTCACACAACTCCTTGGTCTTAGATCTTCTTCTTCCCAATCTTGGTGCAGAAGGTCCAACATGTAAACCCAAGTCCAATAAGCCTCTCCTTTCTCTCAATCTCTTGCTCTCAAAGGTCAATGGACATGAACTTGCCTTATGTCCCTTCTCTCCACACAAAAAGCACTTAGACTCACTCTTTCCTCCAAGTGGTGTAGGTTTTTGGATCCCCTCAACACTCTCTTCAAATTCTATTGTAAACTATCTTTTCCTCAAATCCACCCCTACAATCACCTCAAACCCTTGGGGAACCTTGCATAATCTCAATTTCCACTCTTGATGACACTCCATGTTCCCAAGATGAATCTAAACACGCAAACATGCTTTTTGTTGATCTCAAACTCCTCATGCATAAGATCTCCACTCTGTAGAATTGACCCTTCCTCACAATGTCACTCAAATCTGCCAACCAGTATGTCAAAGTCCTCTGAAATTTGGCACACTTGATCACAACTCTAGAAAATCCCTCTTTGAAAAATTTCAGATCTCTTCATTGAGCCATTTGGCCTAGGCACCTTTCTTTTCAGCACCTATATTTCAGATTTGGTCTGAAAACCACCCCCTTCACTTCAAAAACTTATTTCTCCCTGCACAAAAACGATATCTCTCTCATTTTTGTGAGAGCAAGTAGGATAGAATGCACTGAATTTTCTTGGAAATTTTCAGGACAATTCACTGAAAATTGAAGAAATGGCAAACTCTGTACAATTTTCCAGAGAGCATGCAATTGCGGGAGCACTTTACCCTATCAACTTTCAAAAATTCTAGCCCAATGCGCATAGAAGCTCTCACAATAATTTTAAATGTGCTAACTGAGAGATAACCCAAACTATCATGTGTAGAAATTTCAAGTCCAGATCTCAAACTTGAGATTTTGCCCAAAATCACCTTAATCCCCAAAATCTGCAATCCACCTCACACAATCTCTCCAATTCCTCTCATGTGTACAAGATGTACAAAATCACCTCAAAGACATCATAATGAACTACAGGGTATACAAATGTATCTTGGTTCTCTAACATAAGTTCAGCACTCTCCTCTCCTAATGTTCTCTCCAAGTGAGCTCTCATAGTCTCCTTCTGCCTAATGTAGAATTGAACGCGGAACATTATCTTGCCTTCTAGAGAGGTCCCGGCAACGGAACCAAAAATGTGAGCCGGCCTGTCTCTCACTCAGGATGAACCTCAGATGGCTATTATGGTAGCGCACCATGGACTAAGAAGGCAAGGAACCCCAACTCCATCATACTCCTCCAAGGCTAACACTCCAAGACTCAAGACATTGATCACTAGAGAACTCAATGAGAGAGAGATGATGAGTACCTCCTCATCCCTTGTTTATATACTTGTGAAATAGTTACATACCAAAGTTACTAATTACCGTAGTAACTCAAGTTACTAGACTAAAAGTCAAGTAAAGTAAAAAAGCAGAAAGGAATATCCATTCACATGGGCATATTCCCCTAAGCATGTGGTCTTATCTTGACCCAACCACTAAGTCAAGGATTCCTTCACATGGGCTATCCTTGGACTAAAGAAGAATCCAAAACAAAAAGGCTTGCGGGCCCAAGAGTTCTTAACTCTTTCCTCAAAGCCAAACACCTAAGAATAATACCAAGTCAACACACTAAAATCCAAAATAGTAGTGCTCATCTTTTCTACTTCTTCTAAAGTAAGGTCCCCTCTATCTTAGATATGACTAACTTTAGCTTACCATGACTAATATAGAACCATCCTTTATCTCTATATAAATAATATCTTTTAAGTACTTGTAATACCAAGTTAAATATCACAATACCACACACATACACAAATGGGTGTTACAGATCAGCAGTGAATGCCATGTCAGAAAGGTTGATGAAGAAGTTGGGTATGATACCCTCAAGACCTTCAACATTTGTGGTGATCATGGCAAACAAGCAACAAGTTTGACCAGTAGGGGTGATGGATAAGGTGGTAGTTTTAGTTATGGGAGTTCAAAATCTCATGACTTTCCAAGTCTTGAAGGATTCAAGCTATGACTTACTTCTTGGGAGGCCATGGTTGAGAGCAGCACGCACAACTGATCGATGGCACAAAGGGTACTTGAGGATTGGGCCATCAAACCATAGAGTCACAGTTCCTGTGACTAACACCACCAACACTTCACATTCAGATACACCATCTTCTGATTATTAGGAATCAGATTCTGAAGAAGGAGCTTCAGGTGTGGACACAAGCATGGAAGAGGAGACTTGCATGGAGGAAGATGAATTTGAATCTGATTTAGATGTGTATCTCTTGTGTGCTATGATTTTTGCACCTAAGCCGGAGGTTTTGAAGGACCGAGACAAATCACCATTGACACTTGAGGAGGTAGAGAGAAGGTTTGCTACCCTCAAGTATGGCCCGAATGTTACCAAGGAGGAGAAGGTGAGATTTGAGGAGATTTTCCGCAAGTTCATCCATGTGTTTGCTTCTAGTTACAAGAATTTGAAGGAAGTCACCTTGGAGGAGCACAAGATAGAGGTGGAGTCACATGCAAGACCAATCCGCCAAAAGCAACACCGCATTAGCCCACCAATATCTTTGGTTGTGAAGGAGGAGATTGATAAGCTCAAGGAGGCTAGATTTATCTTTCAGGTGGAGAATTCAGAATGGGTGTCTCTAATTGTCATTGTGAAGAAAAAGAATGGCAAGCTTTGGGTATGTATGGATTACAAGAAGCTCAATGCTATTACCAAGAAGGACTACTAGCCATTGCCATTCATTGATGAGATCTTGGAGGAGGTTGCAGGTCATGAGAAGTATAGTTTTGGAGATGGTTATAGTGGATATAACCAAATCAAGATTGCACTAAAGCATCAACAACTCACCACATTCACCACACCTTGGGAAACTTATGCTTTCAAGGTCATGCCTTTTGGGCTTTGCAATGCTCGAGCCACATTCCAACGGTTCATGAACAAGGTATTTGAACCTTTCATTGGGAAATTTGTGAGAGACTTCATTGATGACTTTTGTGTCTATGGGAGCAAGGAGGAGCACTTTGAGCACCTAATCAAAGTCTTGCAACGCTTGGATGAGGCAAATGCATCACTCAACCCAGAGAAGTGCATTTTTGGATGTGAAGAAGGTCTACTTTTGGGGCACATCATCTCCAAGGATGGAATAGCAGTTGATCCTGAGAAGGTGAGGAAAATCTCAGACCTTCCATTCCCTTCAAGCTTGACAAAGTTACACCAATTCTTGGGGATGGTTGGATACTATAGGAGGTTTATCTTCTCATTTTCCAACAAGGCTTATGCATTGACCATCTACATGAAGAAGGGTGTAGATTACATGGTGATTTTGGAAGACAAGGAGGCTCTCAAAGCTTTTGAGGAGCTCAAGCAATCCCTTGTTGAAGCTCCAATTCTTGCTAAACCTGATTGGAGTAAGCCTTTCATCCTCTACACTGATGCTTCTAATGTAGCTATAGGATGCACTCTTAGTCAATTAGACCAAGATGGGCATGATCATCCAATAGCTTATGCTAGTAGGCAGATGGTTTCAGCAAAGAAGAACTACTCTGTCACAGAGAGAGAAGGGTTGGCAGTGATCTTTGGTCTCAAGAAGTTTAGACACTACTTGATTGGAGGGAAAGCCACAATTGTCATGGATCACAAGGCTTTGAAGTACATCTTCAACAAGCCTAATGTTGAAGGGAGACTAGCAAGGTGGATGATACTCTTGTCTGAGTATGACTACACCATTGAGGATAGGCCAGGAAAGAAACATGCAAATGCTGATTTGTTATCTAGAGCCTATGATCATGATGGAGATGAGCCAGTGGATGATTCCTTCCTAGATGAGGAGCTCATGACAATCTCAATCACTCAAGAGGTTCCAATGGAGTACAAGGAGATTGTGGATTTTGTGACAAGAGGTAACTATCCAGAAGGGATGCATGCTAGGGAGAGGAGGGCCCTTGCAGCAAGATCTAGACCTTACACAATGGTGGAGGATATTCTTTTTCACCAAGGAGCAGATGGTCTACTTCAAAGAGCAGTGGGTAAGGAAGAGTCTATCTTACTCATAAAGGAGTTTCATGAAGGTTTAGTATGTGGAGGACACTTTGCAGGAAAGGTGACTGCTTTCAAGATTCTAGATGCAGGTTACCATTGGAGAGGGATTTTCAAGGATTGTCTTGATTATTGAAAAACTTGTCATGTTTGTCAAGCTTTTGCTAGAAAGTCTACATCCACTCCACCACTTAGATCAATTCCATTGCTAGGACCTTTTGAGAAGTGGGGAATTGATTTTGTAGGACCTCTCAATAGAACCCCAAGGAACAATCGGTACATTGTGGTAGTTACTGATTACCTTACCAAGTGGGTTGAGGCTAGACCATTGAGGGACAAGAATGAAGATGAAGTGGGTGGATTTCTTTATGAACGCATTATCACTAGGTTTGGATGCCCTTTGGAGTTGATTTTTGATAGAGGAGGAGAGTTTACAAGAAGCATTACTACAACCATGCTATGACATTTCTCTATCACACATAGAGTAACTACATCCTTTATGCCAAATTCCAATGGCTTGGCAAAGAGAACCAATCAGACCTTGTGCATGATGTTGGCCAAAGATGCAGAAATGGAGGGGGCTAAACATCATTGGGACAAGAGGATTCATGCAGTTTTGTGGGAGTATAGGACAACCATGAAGACTTCCACCGGATATTCTCCATTTCAATTGGTATATGGTATTGAGTCTACCTTACCTATTCACTTTGATCTTCCTACCTTCCAAAGCATTCATATGAGATTGAAGAAAGCACAAGGAGGTGATGCAGCGAAGTCAAGGAAGGATCAATTCATGGAGTTGGAAGAGGCAAGAGCAGTTGCTATGGTTCGAGTGGAGCAAGCCCAAAGGAAACAAAAGGAGAGCTATGACAAGAGGCAAGGCAAGAAGAAGGTGGAGACTTTCAAAGAAGGTGATTGGTTAATGTTGTTTGATTCCATTCAATTCAAGAGAGTGCAAAAGAAGTTTTTGCCTAAGTATTTTGGACCTTTCATAGTGGAGAAGGTGTGGGGCAATTACACCTATGATCTCAAGGAGTTGGGAGGAAGACACTTTGATAGAATCAACCATGATACGTTGAAGATGTACCATAGAAGGTAGAGAGACCTTAACTTTGAGGACAAAGTGAAAACTTAGTCCGGGGTAAATGTAACACCCATATGTGCATGTGTGTGGTATTGTGATATTTAACTTGGTATTACAAGTACTTAAGAGATATTATTTATAAAGAGAGATAAAGGATGGTTCTATATTAGTCATGGTTAGCTAAAGTTGGTCATAGCCAGGATAGAGTGGACCTTACTTTAGAAGAAGTAGAAAAGATGAGCACCACTATTTTGGATTTTAGTGTGTTGACTTGGTATTATTCCTAGGTGTTTGGCTTGGAGGAAAGAGTTAAGAACTCTTGGGCCCGCAAGCCTTTTTGTTTTGGATTCTTCTTTAGTCCAAGGATAGCCCATGTGAAGGAATCCTTGACTTAGTGGTTGGGTCAAGATAAGACCACATGCTTAGGGGAATATGCCCATGTGAATGGATATTCCTTTCTACTTTTTGACTTTACTTGACTTTTAGTCTAGTAACTTGAGTTACTACGGTAATTAGTAACTTTGGTACGTAACTATTTCACAAGTATATAAACAAGGGGTGAGGAGGTACTCATCATCCTTTCATTTGCAACTATCTCTCTCTCATTGAGTTCTATAGTGATCAATGTCTTGAGTCTTGGAGTGTTAGCCTAGGAGGAGTATGATGGAGTTGGGGTTCCTTGCCTTCTTAGTCCATGGTGCGCTACCATAATAGCCATCAGAGGTTCATCCTGAGTGAGAGACAGGCCGGCTCACATTTTTGGTTTCGTTGCCGGGACCTCTCTAGAAGGCAAGATAATGTTCCGAGTTCAATTCTACATTAGGCAGAAAGAGGCTATGAGAGCTCACTTGGAGAGAACATTAGGAGAGGAGAGGGCTGAACTTATGTTAGAGAACCAAGATCCATTTGTATACCTTCTAGTTCATTCTGATGTCTTTGAGGTGATTTTGTAACTACCATAATAGCCATTAGAGGTTCATCTTGAGTGAGAGACAGGCCGGCTCACAGTTTGAAGTGGCAAGAAGAAGGGCTTCATGGCTTCAAGGCATAGGGCTGTGGGCTATGAGAGGCTACGAAGGCCTAGAAGGGCCAGCAAGCCAGCTTGCTGGCGTGAGGCTAGCTAGTTTAGAGTAGATCTTGGTCATTGGTTGGAAAAATCTGATCTTCTTGCTAGATTGTGCGCAATAGAGTTTGACCCCTAGATCTCTTGTTCCTAGATTGGTACCCTAGTTAACTGGTCTACCCTCACTTGTTGTCCTAGTGATTGCACCATTGTTATCTATACACTTGTAGCTTTGGCTAGGAGAGGCAATTTGATCCCATTCTTGGTGATCTTGGTAGCTTAGGACTTAGATACAAACTTCTCTTATGTCAAATGCCAAATGGTGGCAGAGTCAGTCCCGTGTTGTTTTATGAGATGGAGGGTTTTTGTTTAGATTTCTTGTGATTGGACCCCCTCCATTCTCTACTTCCTATTTATGCACCACGTTTGTGTGAGGTGCACTGAATCTTGAGCGTTGGTGCTCTAGTGTGCTCTCGGTAGTGAGGCTGGAGTGATGACCAATCAGACTACCTTTGTTTTTCTCCGGTGAGGCAAGAAGTGATGACCTACAAACTGTGAGAGTGTGTGTTGTGATGGCAGGTTACAGGTTGCCCTTTCCCCTAGTGAAGTTATCTCGGTTAGAGTTACATTAGTAGGTGGTGCTTAGTTGGTGTTGGCACTTGGTGGTGTTGGCACTTGGTGGGGTTCTTGCGGTTGCAATTTGTGCTTCCGGTTTGCTATTGCAGTTTGCGGTTGCAATTGTGGTTGCTTTGTCACGACGGAGTTCTTTGGGGATTCCAGAGGAGATAGCCTTGCAATATGTAGTGGGTTTACTCGGACTGGTGCTTGGTATTAGCTTCTATCTCAAGTCCCAGTGAGGGAGGAGATTGACTCTAAGTTGGAGTTCAACATAGGAGTTGATTCAGTTGAGAGTGCACTTGGTGTGTCCGCAACCATTGTTGTGGGACAGGGACGAGATTTATGGGGCCTCCAAAGGCCCTAGGCGTTACCCTGGTACAATGGGTGCCATTGAGTTGGATGACTTCATCCAAGAGTTTGATAGTTGGTGTGATCTGTAGCAAATGTGGAACCCGACTTTGTTCACACCCTTCATGGCATGGAAGGGGATGTTTCAGCACTTGGAGTGTCCGCCAATGGATGACTACCATGAGTTCAAGAGAGCTCATTTGAAGGAGATTGAGTTATGGAGACAATATTGGTCTCCAAACTATATCTCCATCACTTCAGACTCGGTGATCAGGTGTAGATCGGCTGTACCTACAAGTTCTAGCTTGAGTAGTGTTGGTGGAGCTAGTGGAAGTGCACTAGTTGGAGATAGTGTACCACAAGTGGAGGTACCGCTACATGAGGTGGTGTGGTACCGGGGTTTAACCCCATGGTGGAGTTCTTCTTATGTTTGAGGCAAAACTACCAAGGAGTACGGACTGACAAGTTGAGGAGCTTGTAGGAGTTCCAGCAGAAGGCTGGAGAGAGCCTACGTGAGGCATACACTCGCATGAGGCGGCTGATCAGTTTCACTCAGGGAGTTATTGAGGCCCAAGCAGTCCAGTTTTGGTATAGGATACTAGACAAGGAGTTGCAACATAGAGTTTGTGATGCTACATTATTGCAGGCTACTTCACTCACTTTGGCAGTGGTCTTTGGTTTGGCTGAGCGTATCGAGCTCAACATGGTGGAGGAGAGAGTGGTGACATTTGGATTTGGTAGGGAGACCTCATCCACGGCTGTGACTTCTTCTAGAGTGTAGTAGAGTGTGCCATGCCCAATTGGTTTTTGAGGACAAGGTGGACAACCTAGATCTTATGGAGCAAGTGGAGGGCCTATTGTGGTTAAACCCTTACCTTCATTTTTGGATCAACAGCAGCCAGTGAGTGGCGGTGTTGCTTGTTGGACTTGTGGTGGACCTCACCATAGGAGAGAGTGTACTCAGGGCAATAGACCTGATACCTTTGGTGCATCACAACCAACACAGAGGCAGTGTGAGCATTGTCACGGATTTAGTCACACTAGTGATCGGTGTTTTGACCTACACCCAGAGTTACGGAGTGGTAGGGTTGCTATGGTAGGTAGTAGAGGAGCTTCAATTCATGGAGGACAAGGTGGTAGAGGTGGTGGTAGAGGATCTTCACCTAGTAGGGGTGCAGTACTTGCCCTTACTTTTGATACAACTATGGCTACTTGGATTGAGCAGTTGGAACAGAGATTAGCTAGTGTGGCTATTACTCAGAGGATATCAGATTCGGGTGCTAAGGCTTCCACCTCATATGCTGGTGATAGAGATGCTTTGGATTTCATGTGCGGAGCAGCACATGTGGATCCATCTGCAGCAGTGACTAGGAGTGCAGTACGTGCTCCAAAGCCTAGAGGAGCATCAGTGGAGTTGGACCCACAGAGAAGAGAGGTTGGGAGACAAGTCAGACTTCCCTAGTCTTTCATGTTATCAGAGGCAATGTGGGCAACATCCATGGTTCCTAGACGTCCCAGTGCAGGTGTGGTAGGTGGTGATAGTATACATGATGGACTACCTACTAGTCAGCCACTTGCTACTACACATACTAAGTCTAGCATGATGTTAAGGGCGGCTCAATTGATTATGCGGTGTCCTTTGTTTTTGGCCAGTGATATGTTTACATTGGGAGTGTTTGGGATGGCCGCCACACTTTGTGAGAGTAGAGATGATGCGGTTCCTACTACTAGAGCAGAGGTGGTTGGCAGTGGAGCTGACTTGGTTGAGGAGCATGGGATCCATTCAGCAACTAGTGGTTTGTGGCAAGCAACAGCGGCTAGACTGGAAAAGTTGCCAGCTAGACCGGCCTTTGAGAGAGCGTGGTTTACACCTGGTGTTGTCTTATTGGATAACCAAAGGGGGATTTTCCATTTGGTGGGACCTTCAAGGAAGGTCTATACAACTTAGAGAGTCATGTTAGACTTTGGTGCGCAGCCCCTTATGTTGGAGAAGGCTACAGTTGTCGGTTTGGAGTTACGAAAGACCAATGTGGAGAGGTATCCATTTCAGATCCAGACATCTCTAGGTGGTAGTTTGACACAATACATCACACGTGGGGAGCTTGTTGTCTAGGTTCAGCCTGGTCATCTGACTGATAGCTCGGTGGTGAGAGCTCAGGCTATTGCGACAATAGTTGAGTCATATGATGTGCTAGTTAGAGGAGCAGTTATACCCCATAGGTTTCATCATTGACTATTGGGAGGAGACAACCTCCTATAGGCCTGGTTGGTAGTCTGGTGAAGGACGGGTATGTCGCCTATAGTACACTTTAGTAGTGGTAGTCTTGGCTCACTATAGTCCGAAACCATGGCAACATCAATTTTAGCTTTCAATGGTGGAGTTACTTGGCCTGGTGACTTGTTGGAGGGGAACGCCCATGCAGAGGATACTCCAATAGCAAAGGAGATCGCTCGGCCTTGGAGTATGAGTGGGATTGTTCCATCCACCTTGGATATGCCATTTAGAGGAGGCATTGCAGTAGCATGCAGATTGGTTGGTGCAGTAGGCTTGGAGTGGAGCCTTCATACCATCAGGAGATGAGTGTGAGGATGAGCCTCCAGAGTTAATTTCTTTGACACATCTGGATACCACACTCATTGCTTGGCAGTATCCAGTAGAGGAGATATGTCTATTGGAGTTGTTCAATGGGATTAGCACCGGACTAGCTGCAGTATTACAGGTGGGTATACGAGTACAGAGGTACTTGTATGTAGAGAGAGATGAGACTGCTAGGCAAGTTTCTCTACATCATGTGGCACACTTGGCCTATTGGTATCCAGAGTTATTACCAATGTCAGCAGTCAAAGGCTACCAGTAGACATTTTCTTACTAGGGGCACATGATCTGGAGAGACATGGGCCTATTCACTTGGTGATTTCTAGATGGCCATCCCACAGACAAACACGTGCTGATAGAGGATTGGGTCTTCAGGATCCTTGTTATGGTATGTTTTGGGAGATGTTATGGATACTACGACATCTCCAAGTTCATCAATCCGTTTCTCCAACTTACCTTTTGGAGAACATTCCTTTGATGGGTGATTCTTGCACCAGAGTGGTGGCGAGTACACATCAGGTCCATTCTTGGATGGGACCTGCTGTATTGTTAGATGCAGCTAGAATGGGATCACAGGCTCATCGTCTTTGTCTTTGCTGGACTAACCTCTTACCCAAAGATGTTCTATAGCGTGCTTATGATGGGATTAAACAACTTGACTACATTCTTGTTGATGATATCTTGGATGTTGGGCGTCAGTCTCAGACAGTGGTAGTGGTTGATAGGTCACCTATGGCAGTGGTGAACCTAGTTAGACAGCTTAGAGCCGCATTTTCCACACTCATGAGTTTCCCAGGCTCTCATGCTTTTTGAGAGGGAGCACCTGGATTTATTTGGGGCTCACAGTTATAGTAGTTGGTGGAGCCTAATGTTGATGAGAGAGAGCGGGTGATGGGTTTCCGCACCAGTATTACCACTATTCTAGCAGTGTCAAAGGCATCCAGGCGTTTGGTGTTAGGTCAGGCTATGGACCTGAACTATTTGACCTGGATTTTGAGCCTTGGCTTGGTAGAGCAGCGTAGGATGCGCTTGATAGGCATCACCACTCGGACACTTGTGAGCCCTGTGCCTATCGAGACGATTTAGGCACATGCTGGGCCAATAGACTGAGTGGACATGGTATTCTTGGGACACAACTAGTAGCTACTAGGGAGAGTGGTCTACTTGGAGTCCATCCAGGTGAGCGTGGGCTACTTGGATTACACCCTTGGTCCACTTGGGACGCAGCTAGAGAATGTGTGGAGCTTGCAGCCAAAGTAGAGGGAGTTTTTCACACAGAGGTTGGGACCTCTAGTGGTCGGGGGCATGACACTTTTGCTCCCAAGGGCATAGTGTAGCAGCTAGTCAGCACATCTTCCACTCATACAACAGTTACAAAGGATACTTGGGAGCTAGATCTTGGACCCAAGCTTGTTGGAGAGGAAAGACAGAGGGTTTGGAGGTTCTTGAGGAGTCGCACGAGTTGTTTTGCTTTCAGTATGAAGGATTTGGGTGCTCTAAAGGGACCTGGTATACGGATTGAGCTGACTAGCGATACACTAGTTTTTTGACGTCCTTATTGCTATAGTGACATGGAGAGGACATTGATTTAGAGCCGGAGTAGTGACCTTTTTGAGGATGGTTTGGTGGAGATTTCACATGGAGAGTATGCATTAGCAACAATAATGCAAGCCAAGAAGGATATGCATGGCAACTACACAGATAGGCGGATGTGAGGAGATTACCATCCTATCAACCAACAGACTAGGGCTGATCGGTATGCCATGCCTACCATGGAGGAGATTTTTGATGCGATTGGGCATGCAAAGGTCTTCAGTACTTGGATCTTTGAGCGGGATATCATCAGTTGCCAATCAAGGAGGAGGATAAGTCAAAGACATCATTCTAGGCTATTGATCCTCACAGAGTGGAGGTTCTTACCATTCGGGTTGAAGAATGCTCTTATTAAGTTCCAGAGGGTCATGGATAGGATCCTAGCTGGATTGGATTTTGCTACCTAACGAGCAAATAGAGAGGATTGAATCATTACCTAGATAGGTAACACTCTCTGTAGGAGAATATCAAGAAGCAATTGAGTGGCAAGTGATACAATTAGCTTGTTATGATGCAATCTTAGGCATGCCATGGATGGAGCATTACAACCCTATAGTAGATTGGAGGAAGAAAATAGTGAGAACCCACAAATGGTTGATCAGTGGGGTTAAAGAAAAATCACAAAAGCAAGAATTGCCTCTCTATGTCATAGGGACAATAGCTTTCTATGAGACCGATAGATGTTTCATGGGTCTAATAAGAGAAGTCTAGAGTGCACAACTCAATGGACAAATTCTTGAGAAATTGAAGGATGTGGTAAATGAGTTTCAAAGTGTCTTTCTTGATGATCTACCTGTAGGATTACCATGAAAAAGGAAAGTAGATCATAAAATTGAGATACTCCCGGGGAAGACACCTCCTTTTAAGGCCCCATATTGCCTATCAGCTCATGTGTTAGAGGAGTGTAAGAATCAAATTGAGGATATGCTACAAAAAGGGTTCATCCAACCCAAAATATCACCATATGGGGCTCTTGTCTTGTTTGTGAAGAAGAAGGACGGTACAATGTGCATGTGCATCAACTATTAGGGGTCTCAATCAGCAAACAATGAAGAACAAATACCCCTTACCATGCATGGATCACCTTTTTGATCAACTCAGTGGAGCAAGACACTTCACCAAACTAGACCTACGGAGCAATTACAATCAAATCCGAATTGTAGAGGAAGATGTGTACAAAACTACCTTTCAAACTAGATATGGCTACTTTGAGTATCTTGTGATGCCTTTTGGCCTCACCAATGCACCAGCCACTTTCATGAGTCTAATGAATGACATATTTCATCCATATTTGGATCAGTATGTTATTGTCTTCTTAGATGACATTTTAGTATATAGTAGCATAATGACAAAACACAAAAAATACCTACGAGAAGCCCTCTAGATTCTAATACATAAGTGATTGTATGCCAAACTCTCAAAGTTCAAGTTGGAGTGGACAAGACCTTGGATGTAATCCAATGCCATTACTATTGGCCCAAGATGAGCAACAACGTGATGGACTACGTGCACAACTACCTACTTTGCCAACAGAACAAAGCTACTAATCAAGCTCTTGTAGGCTTCCTTCAACCTCTCCCCACTTCTACACAACATTGGGAACAAGTGAGTATAGATCTCATGTGTGAATTACCCAATACCAACTCAAGGTTTGACTCCATCATGGTCTTTGTGGACCGGCTCAACAAAATGATTCATGTATGCCCTACTACTTGCATGACTCCGCAACTTGCTCAATTATACTTAGATGCAGTCTTCTCTCACCATGGCTTGTCTGGAGTACTCATCACCAATAGAGACACTCAATTCACTAGTTTGTTTTGGCAAACACTCTTTGGTTTCTTCAAAACCAAGTTGGTCATGTCCACAACTTACCTTCCCCAAACAAATGGATAAACAAAGCGTGCTAATTGCACTATTGAAGACATGCTATGCGGCTTCACCTTAGAGGAGCAAGAGAGGTGGGACTATGAGCAGGCCTGTCTCTCACTCAAGATGAACCTCTGATGGCTATTATGGTAGCGCACCATAGACTAAGAAGGCAAAGAACCCTAACTCCATCATACTCCTCCAAGGCTAACACTCCAAGACTCAAGACATTCCCCACTAGAGAACTCAATGAAAGAGAGATAGTTGCAAATGAAAAGATGATGAGTACCTGCTCACTCCTTGTTTATATACTTGTGAAATAGTTACGTACCAAAGTTACTAATTACCGTTGTAACTCAAGTTACTAGACTAAAAGTCAAGTAAAGTCAAAAAGTAGAAAGGAATATCCATTCACATGGGTATATTCCCATGAGCATGTGGTCTTATCTTGACCCAACCACTAAGTCAAGGATTCCTTCACATGGGCTATCCTTGGACTAAAGAAGAATCCAAAACAAAAAGGCTTGCGGGCCCAAGAGTTCTCAACTCTTTCCTCAAAGCCAAACACCTAGGAATAATACCAAGTCAATACACTAAAATCCAAAATAGTGGTGCTCATCTTTTCTACTTCCTCTAAAGTAAGGTCCCCTCTATCTTAGTTATGATAACTTTAGCTAACCATGACTAATATAGAACCATCCTTTATCTCTATAAAAATAATATCTCTTAAGTACTTGTAATACCAAGCTAAATATCACCATACCACTCACATGCACAAATGGGTGTTCCAAGACACCATACTCCCATTGGTGGAATTTGCTACCAATAATTTAGTGAATGCATCCACCCATGTCACTATGTTCTTCCTCATGCATGGTGAGCATCCCTTCACACCTTCTAGCTTGATGAAGGTCCATCCGGTGGCTACCAAGGTTGAAATAGTCAACACATTTGTTTCTAGAATCCAACAAGGTGTGGAGCACGCCAAGCACAGATTGCATATTGTACAAAATCGATAGAAGCAGTATGTTGATGCACATTGTAGGCACATGTAGTTCAATGTTGGAGATCAGGTGTGGCTATCTATAACCAACCTCAAACTCCTTGGCCCTCATAAGCTCAGACCTTGTTTTATTGAGCCTTTTTCTATTCTTCATCAAGTCGGCATTGTGGCCTATCACCTCAAGCTACCATCACACATGAAGATACATCTAGTGTTCCATGTTTCACTACTACACAGATATACTCCCAGATCTGGCACTTGTCATTCCACACAAGACATTCAACCTTGTCCAACACTCATTGATGGCACGGACAAATATGATGCGGAGCGTATTCTCCAAAAATACATGCGTGGTACTCGACATCCGTGAATGGACTATAACACCCATTTGTGCATGTGTGTGGTATTGTGATATTTAGCTTGGTATTACAAGTAATTAAGAGATATTATTTATATAGAGATAAAGGATGGTTCTATATTAGTCATGGTTAGCTAAATTTAGTCATAGCTAAGATAGAGGGGACCTTACTTTAGAGGAAGTACAAAAGATGAGCACCACTATTTTGGATTTTAGTGTGTTGACTTGGTATTATTCCTAGGTGTTTGGCTTTGAGGAAAGAGTTGAGAACTCTTGGGCCCGCAAGCCTTTTTGTTTTGGATTCTTCTTTAGTCCAAGAATAGCCCATATGAAGGAATCCTTGACTTAGTGGTTGGGTCAAGATAAGACCACATGCTTAGGGGAATATGCCCATGTGAATGGATATTCCTTTCTACTTTTTGACTTTACTTGACTTTTAGTCTAGTAACTTGAGTTACTACGGTAATTAGTAACTTTGGTACGTAATTATTTCATAAGTATATAAACAAGGGGTGAGGAGGTACTCATCATCCTTTCATTTGCAACTATCTCTCTCTCATTGAGTTCTCTAGTGAGCAATGTCTTGAGTCTTGGAGTGTTAACCTTGGAGGAGTATGATAGAGTTAGGGTTCTTTGCCCTCTTAGTCCATGGTGCGCTACCATAATAGCCATCAAAGGTTCATCTTGAGTGAGAGACAAGCCGGCTCACATTTTTGGTTCCGTTGAAGAAGGCAATGGTGCGCTACCATAATAGCCATCAGAGGTTCATCCTGAGTGAGAGACCGGCCGGCTCACATTTTTGGTTCCGTTGCCGGGACCTCTCTAGAAGGCAAGATAATGTTTCACGTTCAATTCTACATTAGGCAGAAGGAGGCTATGAGAGCTCACTTGGAGAGAACATTAGGAGAGGAGAGGGCTGAACTTATGTTAGAGAACCAAGATCCATTTGTATACCCTGTTGTTCATTATGATGTCTTTGAGGTGATTTTGTACATCTTGTACACATGAGAGGAATTGGAGAGATTGTGTGAGGTGGATTGCAGATTTTGGGGATTAAGGTGATTTTGGGCAAAATCTCAAGTTTGAGATCTGGACTTGAGATTTCTACACATGATAGGTTATCTTTCAGTTATCACACTTAAAATTATTATGAGAGCCACTATGCACACTGGGCTAGAATTTTTGAAAGTTGATAGGGTAAAGTGCTCCCGCAACTACATGCTCTCTGGAAAACTGTACAGAGTCTGCCATTTCTTCAATTTTCGATGAATTGTCTTGAATATTTCCAAGAAAATTCAGTGCATTGTATCCTACCTACTGCCACAAAAATGATAGAAAGATCGTTTTTGCACAGGGCGTTATGAGTTTTTGAAGTAAAGGGGGTGGTTTTTAGACCAAATCTGAAAATTGTGTGCTGAATAGAAAGATGTCTAGGCCAAATGGCTCAATGAAAAGATCTGAAATTATGCACGGAGAGATATCCTAGAGTTGTGATCAAGTGTAAAAAGTTTCAGAGGACTGTGACATACTGGTTGGGCGGTTTGAGTGACATTGTGAGGAAGGGTCAATTCTGCAGAGTGGAGATCTCATGCATGAGGAGTTTGAGATCAACAAAAAGCATGTTTGAGTGTTTAGATTCATCTTGGGAACATGGAGGGTCATCAAGAGTGGAAATTGAGGCTATGCAAGGTTCCTCAAGGGTTTGAGGTGATTGTAGGGGTGTATTTGAGGAAAAAAGAGTTTACAATAGAATTTGAAGAGAGTGTTGAGAGGATCCAAAAACCTACACCACTTGGAGGAAAGAGTGAGTCTAAGTGCTTTCTGTGTGGAGAGAAGGGACATAAGGCAAGTTCATGTCCATTGACCTTTGAGAGCAAGAGATTGAGGGAAAGGAGAGGCTTACTTGACTTGGGTTTGCATGTTGGACCTTCTTCACCAAGATTAGGAGGGAGAAGATCTAAGACCAAGGAGTTGTGTGAGGTTTGTGGAGTGGAAGGACTTCCAAAAGGAGATGAGTGTAGTGGAATAAAAGCACTTTTGGAGACATTGGTGAAGGATCTTGGAGAGTGTCTTAGTACAGCTACAGAAATACTACCACCTTCATCAACTAGTTCTTAAGATTAGTGATGGAGATAATCTTTCAACTTATGGATAAACTATCCATGAGAGTTAGATTAATATGCACTCTAGGATTTGATGTTGCTATAGAAATCTTGGAGCAACTTGAACCTTTTGTGTTCCCTGGAGTGGATTATTCTCAGATGGTGTTAGTCATGTATATACTCTATTAGTAATAGAGTGAGAGAAAAGAAAAGAGAAAAAAAATTGAGAGAAAGAAAGATAGTGAGAGGTTAAGATGGGGAAGCTTCCGGTTTTCTTTGGCAAGGATGGAGAAGATGTGGAGGCCTTTGTGAGAGACTTCAAGAGAGCTTGCATAGGAAACAATGAGAGGAGGAAGAATGAGTGGGCCTCATTATAACCAGATTTCTTTGAGGATGCAGCACTTACATAGTATGAGTCGGAATACCAAAAGAGAGAGAGGAGAGATGGGGAAGAGGAGTCTTGGGAGACTTTGACTTCAACACTCATTGAGAACTTTCTTCCTGATGAGAGTTATGAGAGATTGATGAGTGAGGTTACATTTCTCAAGCAAGGAGATGGAGAGAAAGTGAGAGTCTATGTGGAAAGAGTGGAAAAGTTAAAGTCTAGATTTCACATAGTGTTGAGGAAAGGTGGGGATGATATGGAGACTACAATGATTGGCATAGGGGCCATGCTCACCAAGAATTTTGTGGGAGGGTTGAGACCACAAATTAGAAGCTAGGTGAGATATGAGAAACCTTCTTCCAAGGTTGAAGCTATCAAGATCGCAATTCATATGGAGGAGAGTTTGGAAGAGGATGAGAGTGATTTGGTGGTGAAGGAGGTTGTGCATCCTCCTCAAGGCTACAAGTATGGTGGAACTTCTGATATTTTGGTGGCAAGGGTTGCACTATGAGGGGTGGTTGCTCCAGTTCTTGCACCTCCACCAAAAGATCCACTTCAAACCATCACACAACAACTTGCAGATCTCAAGATCAATGTGGTGCAACTATGGGAGAAGAGAGAGGTGGATCAGAATGTAGGGAGAGGGCCTAGGAGTTATGGAAACTATCCATATAGAGGAGGCAAACCAGCCAACAATTTCAATGATAGAAATTGTTTTGGTTGTGGAGGAAGAGGCCATATCCAAAGGAATTGCCCAAATTCCACTTACCATGGAGGAAGGGGTTATGAGGGAGCCAATAGAGGGAAAGAGGGAGGTAGTGAAACCCAAGTGGCTCCTAATCCAAACAAAGGTAAGGGGATAGCATCCATAGATGTGGTTGAGAGCAAGTATGAGAAGGGAGAGTGCTCAAACTCCAAGGGTCTTAATTTGGAGCTTTTGGCATAAGAGAAGAAGAGAGCTCGTTTTGCAGAGGATGTTCACTCTTCTCAATGATTTACTTCAAGCAAGGATACTCCTATATCTACTAGGAGCACTTGCACCTCAACACCATCAACAACAAAGACTCCAAGGAAGAAGTTGGGGATGGAGGACTTCTTGATCTCAAAGCAACAATGGAACTACAATATGTTGGAGGATGTTGGTAGTCACAAGGCTAACATCACAGTGGGCCAATTAATTGCTTTGAACCCTGCCTTGAGAAAGGAGCTTAGAGGTGGTTTGAGTTCTACAAGGAGCAAGAAGAAGAAGAAGAAGGCAAAATTTCTAGTATCAATGGGGGTGGTGGATGCCAAGCCAGCACCATGGGAGGCTTGTGAATATGCCTCCAAGATTGATGTGAGAGTGAATGGTCACAACATCAAGGATGCATTGGTTGATGGAGGATCAGCAGTGAATGGCATGTCAGAAAGGTTGATGAAGAAGTTGGGTATGATACCCTCAAGACCTTCAACATTTGTGGTGAGCATGGCAAACAAGCAACAAGTTTGACCAGTAGGGGTGATAGATAAGGTGGTAGTTTCAGTCATGGGAGTTCAAAATCTCATGACTTTCCAAGTCTTGAAGGATTCAAGCTATGACTTACTTCTTGGGAGGCCATGGTTGAGAGCAGCACGCACAACTGATCGATGGCACAAAGGGTACTTGAGGATTGGGCAATCAAACCATAGAGTCACAGTTCCTGTGACTAACACCACCAACATTTCACATTCAAATACCCCATCTTCTGATTATTGGGAATCAGATTCTGAAGAAGGAGCTTCAAGTGTGGACACAAGCATGGAGGAGGAGACTTCCATGGAGGAGCATGAATCTGAATTTGATTTAGATGTGTTACCGTTGTGTGCTTTGGATTTTGCACCTAAGCCAAAGGTTTTGAAGGACCCAGACAAATCACCATTGACACTTGAGGAGGTAGAGAGAAGGTTAGCTACCCTCAAGTATGGCCCAAATGTTACCAAGAAGGAGAAGGTGAGTTTTGAGGAGATTTTCCGCAAGTTCATCCATGTGTTTGCTTTTAGTTACAAGGATTTGAAGGAACTCACCTTTGTCGTGCGTATATACATCGCTACACAACATACATTGCTGTCAACATCATACACTATAGAAGCACAACTCACACATAAGTCATACATAGACTCTAAAGTGCCAAAATAATCAGATTGCTCAACACTTTCAACTCAACTCAACTCAGATCAGTACTTGATCTGTAACTCTATAAACTGCCAACAACTGGGCACTAATTACAGTCAAGCCACACCCACTCAAGCATAGAGAATCCAGGTGACGCTCGCCGGCCTCTGTCCACCATAGCCAGGAACTCGAAGGCTCAACATGAGAGAAGTGAGCTCTCTGGAGCTCACTTTGAAACTATACCCCCTGGACTCGAGCTAGCACTAGAACCCTAATGGTCCCGCTGATGGCACACTCGACGGTGTGAACGGTGCAAAGTGACGGTAGGCCCCACTGTGAAGTCAGTACCCCGAACACCAAATCAGACTGTCGAAAAGTAGTCCTTGAGAAACTACTAGAATAACTCTAACTACTATCACTGGAACTCCAGTGTCCAAGCAGCTAGATGCGGAACTACAAATGGTGTGACAGCTGTCGTGCGTATATACATCACTACACAACATACATCGCTGTCAACATCATACACTATAGAAGCACAACTCACACATAAGTCATACATAGACTCTAAAGTGCCACAATCGCCCCCTAGCTGGCGGTTAGGTCCCTCTAACTCCAGATAGCCATCTACTCTAAGTATATGGTATACCCTCTAATGGGCAAAGATCAGGAGGCCGGGTGCTATGGAGCCCCATCGTTAGTTGCCTGTCTGCAATCTATACCATATAAAGAATGAACTAGCTACAGGTCAAGTACATCTAGGACATAACCACTGTCCCTGAGGAACCACCGTGAGGGGAGGAGTCATACATGCCATATGCCATCCTCTCAAACAGCTATCACACACTAACATAGTAGTAGCTCCACCAGAAGAGCCACATAACATACACCTCAAGCCTGCACGTACAAGTGCCAAGCTTGGGTCCATAGTACCATCAATGTTTGGAAGGTGGCATGGCGCACAATTGCACACATGATCCTTCCAAACAACACCATCACGTCCTTCTAACACAAGGACTCCAGATGGCAAAACCTCACGCACTCTCAAGATAGTGCGGCCTATAGAAACATCAAGTGTTGTCGGTGTTGTCTGCTGTAGATATACATAGTCGCCTGGATGAAATCGACGGATCGAGGGTCTATAACCTCCTCCTTGAATGGTAGCATAGCGTAAAGTATCTCTATGCTGAGCAATCGCCAAGTTCTCAAAAGCCATCGGCATCACTCTCTGAAAGATCTCTGCCCACTGAGAACTGTGAGCCGGCCTGTCTCTCACTCAGGATGAACCTCTGATGGCTATTATGGTAGCGCACCATGGACTAAGAAGGCAAGGAACCCCAACTCCATCATACTCCTCCAAGGCTAACACTCCAAGACTCAAGACATTGCTCACTAGAGAACTCAATGAGAGAGAGATAGTTGCAAATGAAAGGATGATGAGTACCTCCTCACTCCTTGTTTATATACTTGTGAAATAGTTACGTACCAAAGTTACTAATTACCGTAGTAACTCAAGTTACTAGACTAAAAGTCAAGTAAAGTCAAAAAGTAGAAAGGAATATCCATTCACATGGGCATATTCCCCTTATCTTGACCCAACCACTAAAGCAAGGATTCCTTCACATGGGCTATCCTTGGACTAAAGAAGAATCCAAAACAAAAAGGCTGCGGGCCCAAGAGTTCTCAACTCTTTCCCCAAAGCCAAACACCTAGGAATAATACCAAGTCAACACACTAAAATCCAAAATAGTGGTGCTCATCTTTTCTACTTCCTCTAAAGTAAGGTCCCATCTATCTTAGCTATGACTAACTTTAGCTAACCATGACTAATATAGAACCATCCTTTATCTCTATATAAATAATATCTCTTAAGTACTTGTAATACCAAGCTAAATATCACAATACCACACACATGCACAAATGGGTGTTACATTTACCCCCGGACTAAGTTTTCACTTTGTCCTCAAAGTGAGGGTCTCTCTACCTTCTATGGTACATCTTCAACTTATCATGGTTAATCCTATCAAAGTGTCTTCCTCCCAACTCCTTGAGATCATAGGTGTAATTGCCCCACACCTTCTCTACTATGAAAGGTCCAAAGTACTTAGGCAAAAACTTCTTTTGCACTCTCTTGAATCGAATGGAATCAAACAACATTACCCAATCACCTTCTTTGAAAGGCTCCACCTTCTTCTTGCCTTGCCTCTTGTCATAGCTCTCCTTTTGTTTCCTTTGGGCTTGCTCCACTCGAACCATAGCAACTGCTCTTGCCTCTTCCAACTCCATGAGTTGATCCTTCCTTGACTTCCCTGCATCACTTCCTTGTGCTTTCTTCAATCTCCTATGAATGCTTTGGAAGGTAGGAAGATCAAAGTGAATAGGTAAAGTAGACTCAATACCATACACCAATTGGAATGGAGAATATCCAGTGGAAGTCTTCATGGTTGTCCTATACTCCCACAAAACTGCATGAATCCTCTTGTCCCAATGATGTTTAGCCCCCTCCATTTCTGCATCTTTGGCCAACATCATGCACAAGGTCTGATTGGTTCTCTCTGCCAAGCCATTGGAATTTGGCTTATAGGATGTAGTTACTCTATGTGTGATAGAGAAATGTCGTAGCATGGCTGTAGTAATGCTTCCTGTAAACTCTCCTCCTCTATCAGAAACCAACTCCAAAGGGCATCCAAACCTAGTGATAATGCGTTCATAAAGAAATCTACCCACTTCATCTTCATTCTTGTCCCTCAATGGTCTAGCCTCAACCCACTTGGTAAGGTAATCAGTAACTACCACAATGTACCGATTGTTCCTTGGGGTTCTATTGAGAGGTCCTACAAAATCAATTCCCCACTTCTCAAAAGGTCCTAGCAATGGAATTGATCTAAGTGGTGGAGTGGATGTAGACTTTCTAGCAAAAGCTTGACAAACATGACAAGTTTTGCAATAATCAAGACAATCCTTGAAAATCCCTCTCCAATGGTAACCTGCATCTAGAATCTTGAAAGCAGTCACCTTTCCTGCAAAGTGTCCTCCACATACTAAACCTTCATGAAACTCCTTTATGAGTAGGATAGACTCTTCCTTACCCACTGCTCTTCGAAGTAGACCATCTGCTCCTTGGTGAAAAAGAATATCCTCCACCATTGTGTAAGGTCTAGATCTTGCTGCAAGGGCCTTCCTCTCCCTAGCATGCATCCCTTCTGGATAGTTACCTCTTGTCACAAAATCCACAATCTCCTTGTACTCCATTGGAATCTCTTGAGTGACTGAGATTGTCATGAGCTCCTCATCCGGGAAGGAATCATCTACTGGCTCATCTCCATCATGATCATAGGCTCTAGATAACAAATCAGCATTTGCATGTTTCTTTCTTGGCCTATCCTCAATTGTGTAGTCATACTCAGACAAGAGTATCATCCACCTTGCTAGTCTCCCTTCAACATTAGGCTTGTTGAAGATGTACTTCAAAGCCTTGTGATCCGTGACAATTGTGGCTTTCCCTCCAATCAAGTAGTGTCTAAACTTCTTGAGACCAAAGATCACTGCCAACCCTTCTCTCTCTGTGACAGAGTAGTTCTTCTCTGCTGAAACCATCTGCCTACTAGCATAAGCTATTGGATGATCATGCCCATCTTGGTCTAATTGACTAAGAGTGCATCCTATAGCTACATTAGAAGCATCAGTGTAGAGGATGAAAGGCTTACTCCAATCAGGTTTAGCAAGAATTGGAGCTACAACAAGGGATTGCTTGAGCTCCTCAAAAGCTTTGAGAGCCTCCTTGTCTTCCAAAATCACCATGTAATCTACACCCTTCTTCATGTAGATGGTCAATGCATAAGCCTTGTTGGAAAATGAGAAGATGAACCTCCTATAGTACCCAACCATTCCCAAGAATTGGCGTAACTTTGTCAAGCTTGAAGGGAATGGAAGGTCTGAGATTTTCCTCACCTTCTCAGGATCAACTGCTATTCCATCCTTGGAGATGATGTGCCCCAAAAGTAGACCTTCTTCACATCCAAAAATGCACTTCTCTGGGTTGAGTGATGCATTTGCCTCATCCAAGCGTTGCAAGACTTTGATTAGGTGCTCAAAGTGCTCCTCCTTGCTCCCATAGACACAAAAGTCATCAATGAAATCTCTCACAAATTTCCCAATGAAAGGTTCAAATACCTTGTTCATGAACCGTTGGAATGTGGCTGGAGCATTGCAAAGCCCAAAAGGCATGACCTTGAAAGCGTAAGTTCCCCAAGGTGTGGTGAATGTGGTGAGTTGTTGATGCTCTGGTGCAATCTTTATTTGGTTATATCCACTATAACCATCTCCAAAACTGTACCTCTCATGACCTGCAACCTCCTCCAAGATCTCATCAATGAATGGCAATGGGTAGTAGTCCTTCTTGGTAACAGCATTAAGCTTCTTGTAATCCACACATACCCGAAGCTTGCCATTCTTTTTCTTCACAATGACAATTGGAGACACCCATTCTGAATTCTCCACCTCAAAGATAAATCCAGCCTCCTTGAGCTTATCAATCTCCTCCTTCACAACCAAAGATATTGGTGGGCTAATGCGACGTTGCTTTTGGCGGATTGGTCTTGCATGTGACTCCACCTCTATCTTGTGCTCCTCCAAGGTGACTTCCTTCAAATCCTTGTAACTAAAAGCAAACACATGGATGAACTTGCGGAAAATCTCCTCAAATCTCACCTTCTCCTCCTTGGTAACATTTGGGCCATACTTGAGGGTAGATAACCTTCTCTCTACCTCCTCAAGTGTCAATGGTGATTTATCTGGGTCTTTCAAAACCTCTGGCTTAGGTGCAAAATCCATAGCACACAAGGGATACACATCTGAATCAGATTCAGATTCATCCTCCTCCGTGGAAGTCTCCTCTTCCATGCTTGTGTCCACACCTGAAGCTCCTTCTTCAGAATCTGATTCCCAATAATTAGAAGATGGGGTATCTGAATGTGAAGTGTTGGTGGTGTTAGTCACAGGAACAGTGACTCTATGGTTTGATGGCCCAATCCTCAAGTACCCTTTGTGCCATCGATCAGTTGTGCGTGCTGCTCTCAACCATGGCCTCCCAAGAAGTAAGTCATAGCTTGAATCCTTCAAGACTTGGAAAGTCATGAGATTTTGAACTCCCATAACTGAAACTACCACCTTATCCATCACCCCTACTGGTCGAACTTGTTGCTTGTTTTCCATGCTCACCACAAATGTTGAAGGTCTTGAGGGTATCATACCCAACTTCTTCATCAACCTTTCTGACATGGCATTCACTGCTGATCCTCCATCAACCAATGCATCCTTGATGTTGTGACCATTCACTCTCACATCAATCTTGGAGGCATATTCACAAGCCTCCCATGGTGCTGGCTTGGCATCCACCACCCCCATTGATACTGGAACTTTTGCCTTCTTCTTCTTTTTGCTCCTTGTAGAACTCAAACCACCTCTAAGCTCCTTTCTCAAGGTAGGGTTCAAAGCAATTAATTGGCCCACTGTGATGTTAGCCTTGTGACTACCAACATCCTCCAACACATTGTAGTTCCATTGTTGCTTTGAGATCAAGAAGTCCTCCATCCCCAACTTCTTCCTTGGAGTCTTTGTTGTTGATGGTGTTGAGGTGCGAGTGCTCCTAGTAGACATAGGAGTATCCTTGCTTGAAGTAAATCCTTGAGAAGAGTGAACATCCTCTGCAAAACGAGCTCTCTTCTTCTCTTGTGCCAAAAGCTCCAAATTAGGACCCTTGGAGTTTGAGCACTCTCCCTTCTCATACTTGCTCTCAACCACATCTATGGATGCTATCCCCTTACCTTTGTTTGGATTAGGAGCCACTTGGGTTTCACTACCTCCCTCTTTCCCTCTATTGGCTCCCTCATAACCCCTTCCTCCATGGTAAGTGGAATTTGGGCAATTCCTTTGGATATGGCCTCTTCCCCCACAACCAAAACAATTTCTATCATTGAAATTGTTGGCTGGTTGGCCTCCTCTATATGGATGGTTTCCATAACTCCTAGGCCCTCTCCCTACATTCTGATCCACCTCTCTCTTCTCCCATAATTGCACCACATTGATCTTGAGATCCGCAAGTTGTTCTGTGATGGTTTGGAGTGGATCTTTTGGTGGAGGTGCAAGAACTGGAGCAACTACTACTTGTGGTGCAACCCTTGTCACCAAAGTATCAGAAGTTCCACCATACTTGTAGCCTTGAGGAGGATGCACAACCTCCTTCACCACCAAATCACTTTCATCCCCTTCCAAACTCTCCTCCATACGAATTGCGATCTTGATAGCTTCAACCTTGGAAGAAGGTTTCTCATATCTCACCTTGCTTCTAATTTGTGGTCTCAATCCTCCCACAAAATTCTTGGTGAGCATGGCCCCTATGCCAATCATTGTAGTCTCCACATCATCCCCACCCTTCCTCAACACTATGCGAAATCTGGACTCCAATTTTTCCACTCTTTCCACATAGACTCTCACTTTCTCTCCATCTCCTTGCTTGAGAAATGTAACCTCACTCATCAATCTCTCATAACTCTCATCAGGAAGAAAGTTCTCAATGAGTGCTGAAGTCAAAGTCTCCCAAGACTCCTCTTCCCCCTCTCTCCTCTCTCTCTTTTGGTATTCTGACTCATACCATGTAAGTGCTGCATCCTCAAAGAAATCTGGTAATAATGAGGCCCACTCATTCTTCCTCCTCTCATTGTTTCCTATGCAAGCTCTCTTGAAGTCTCTCACAAAGGCCTCCACATCTTCTCCATCCTTGCCAAAGAAAACCGGAAGTTTCCCCATCTTAACCCCTCACTATCTTTCTTTTCTCTCAATTTTTTTTTTTTCCTCTTTTCTTTTCTCTCACTCTATTACTAATAGAGTATATACATGACTAACACCATCTGAGAATAATCCACTCTAGGGAACACAAAAGGTTCAGGTTGCTCCAAGATTTCTATAGCAACATCAAATCCTAGAGTGCATATTAATCTAACTCTCATGGATAGTTTATCCATAAGTTGAAAGATTATCTCCATCACTAATCTTGAGAACTAGCTGATGAAGGTGGTAGTATTTCTGTAGCTGTACTAAGACTCTCTCCAAGATCCTTCACCAAATTTTCCAAAAGTGCTTTTACTCCACTACACTCATGTCCTTTTGGAAGTCCTTCAACTCCACAAACCTCACACAACTCTTTGGTCTTAGATCTTCTCCCTCCCAATCTTGGTGAAGAAGGTCCAACATGCAAACCCAAGTCAAGTAAGCCTCTCCTTTCCCTCAATCTCTTGCTCTCAAAGGTCAATGGACATGAACTTGCCTTATGTCCCTTCTCTCCACATAGAAAGCACTTAGACTCACTCTTTCCTCCAAGTGGTGTAGGTTTTTGGATCCTCTCAACACTCTCTTCAAATTCTATTGTAAACTCTCTTTTCCTCAAATCCACCCCTACAATCACCTCAAACCCTTGGGGAACCTTGCATAATCTCAATTTCCACTCTTGATGACTCTCCATGTTCCCCAAGATGAATCTAAACACTCAAACATGCTTTTTGTTGATCTCAAACTTCTCATGCATGAGATCTCCACTCTGCAGAATTGACCCTTCCTCACAATGTCATTCAAATCTCCCAACCAATACGTCACAGTCCTCTGAAATTTTGCACACTTGATCACAACTCCAGGGCGTCCCTCCCTGCAAAATTTCAGATCTTTTCATTGAGCCATTTGGCCTAGACACCTTTCTATTCAGCACCCATATTTCAGATTTGGTCTGAAAACCACCCCCCTCACTTCAAAAACTCATCACGCCCTGCGCAAAAATGATCTCTCTCTAATTTTTGTGGCAGCAGGTAGGATACAATGCACTAAATTTTCTTGGAAATTTTCAGGACAATTCACTGAAAATTGAAGAAATGGCAGACTCTGTACAATTTTCCAGAGAGCATGCAGTTGCGGGAGCACTTTACCCTATCAACTTTCAAAAATTCTAGCCCAGTGCGCATAGAAGCTCTCTCAATAATTTCAAGTGTGCTAACTGAAAGATAACCCAAGCTATCATGTGTAGAAATCTCAAGTCCAGATCTTAAACTTGAGATTTTGCCCAAAATCACCTTAATCCCCAAAATCTGCAATCCACCTCACACAATCTCTCCAATTCCTCTCATGTGTACAAGATGTACAAAATCACCTCAAAGACATCATAATGAACTACAGGGTATACAAATGGATCTTGGTTCTCTAACATAAGTTCAGCCCTCTCCTCTCCTAATGTTCTCTCCAAGTGAGCTCTCATAGCCTCCTTCTGCCTAATGTAGAATTGGACGCGGAACATTATCTTGCCTTCTAGAGAGGTCCCAGCAACGGAACCAAAAATGTGAGCCGGCCTGTCTCTCACTCAGGATGAACCTCTGATGGCTATTATGGTAGCGCACCATGGACTAAGAAGGCAAGGAACCCCAACTCCATCATACTCCTCCAAGGCTAACACTCCAAGACTCAAGACATTGCTCACTAGAGAACTCAATGAGAGAGAGATAGTTGCAAATGAAAGGATGATGAGTACCTCCTCACTCCTTGTTTATATACTTGTGAAATAGTTACGTACCAAAGTTACTAATTACCGTAGTAACTCAAGTTACTAGACTAAAAGTCAAGTAAAGTCAAAAAGTAGAAAGGAATATCCATTCACATGGGCATATTCCCCTTATCTTGACCCAACCACTAAAGCAAGGATTCCTTCACATGGGCTATCCTTGGACTAAAGAAGAATCCAAAACAAAAAGGCTGCGGGCCCAAGAGTTCTCAACTCTTTCCCCAAAGCCAAACACCTAGGAATAATACCAAGTCAACACACTAAAATCCAAAATAGTGGTGCTCATCTTTTCTACTTCCTCTAAAGTAAGGTCCCATCTATCTTAGCTATGACTAACTTTAGCTAACCATGACTAATATAGAACCATCCTTTATCTCTATATAAATAATATCTCTTAAGTACTTGTAATACCAAGCTAAATATCACAATACCACACACATGCACAAATGGGTGTTACAGAACATGCACTCATCCATACATCGGGGTCATCCAAGTCCAAAACTACAGTAGCATCTCGACAAATGGCTGCAGGTAAATCTGGATCTCGTCCATAGAGTAGAAAGTATGGAGAGAAGGATGCTAAGGAGGCTTGCCAGCTGAACCGATAGCCCATGGCCAACCAAGGTAACTGGAGATCCCAATCTCCCAAGTGGCCTCTCTGCAAACCATACTTTCGCAATCCCCTCTTCACCGTCTGAACCACTCTCTTTGCTAAGCCATCTACCTCAGGGTGATCTTGGGATGTAGTACGATGATCAATCAAAGCCTTGTCACACAAGACCTGAAACTCCCCCAAGAACTCTGTACCCTGATCAGTCAAAACCTCAGCTGGTGCACCAAAATGACTAAGAACTTGATCCAGGAACAAGTAAGCCGTCCCTTCACTAGACTTGTCAGGAACTGCCACCAACTCAATCCACTTGGAGAAGTGCTCCACCATCACCAAAACGTACCGATGATGTCTCACAGTCAGCGGTAAAGGTCCGGCAAAGTCCAAACTCCAACGGTAACCCAATCCCATGATAGGTAATGGATGTAACTGTGGCGTAGGATCATTGAATGATGCTCTAACTCGGTCACAAACCATACATCTGACAACAAACTGTTGTACCTTGGTCTGCATACCGCGCCACCAATAATGACTCTGGAGTAAGCTATATGTATGCTTTACTCCAAAATGTCCTAGCTCCTCATGAGCATGACGGACCATTTGTGGTCTATGTGATGGAAGTGGTACTACTCGCACTCTACCATCCTCCCATACACGCAAAAGGTGTCTACCCTCCAATCTGAACCGTCTGGCTCACTGAAGAACACGGTCTCTCTCCTTGGCCCCAATAGTGCCACCCACAACACCAGTGCAAAGATAGTCCATCACTAAGACATCGTCATGAATGTCTCGCTGAACTGTACCAATATCTTCACTCTCTGGATTTGTGACCTCAATAACTCCTCCTCTATGCGCTGAGAGAGATACCACCAAAGCCTCTGCAAATATACACAGAAAGGCCGATGCATGCCAACCTGGCACCATCTCCTCATCTGTCTCACCATGCTAACGTGCTCCGGTCTGATCCTGCTGGCTGGGACATGGGTTTCTACTCAACCCATCTGCATCACGGTTCACCACTCCAGGTCTGTGAACAACCGTGAAATCATACTCTTGTAAAATCAGAGCCCATCGTGCAAGCTTCCCTGAAAGCTTGTCAGACTCCATCAACCACTTCAGCGGCTGATGATCAGTGATGAGAGTGAAGGGGTTACCAAATAGGTAACATCGGAAATGTGCTACTGCCCAAACTGTTGCCAAGCACTCTCCCTCATATGAACTAAACTTCGCCTCCGCTGAATTGTTGAAGCGACTAGCATAGACCACCACAAACTCCTTCTCCTCATCATCATGCTGGGTGAGCACCGCTCCAAGCCCCAACATACTCCAATCAGTGTGAACCTGAAATGGTCGTCCCCTAATTGGTCTCCTCAAAATAGGAGCAGATGTCAACCTCTCCTTGAGCTCTACAAAAGCTCTCTCCTGCTCATCTCCTCAACACCACTCATGTGTAAGCTTGGTCAGCTTCGTCAAAGCCTTGGCAATGGCACTAAATCCTCTAACATAGCGGCGATAGAAGTTTGTCAACCCAAGGAATGCTCGCACTCTGCTCACATCCGTAGGCCGAGGAATACGTGCAATAGCCTCCACCTTGGTCTGCTAAACACCAAGTCCTCCGGGGTAGATAGTGTGACCCAAATACTCAACCTGCTCGTGGAAGAACCTACACTTCCCAGGATGTAGTTTGAGTCCATGAGATCTCAACCTCTCAAACACTTCCAACAACTGTCTCTCATGCTCCTCCATAGTAGTGCTATAGACCAAAATGTCATCAATATAACACCGAGCAAAACCCAATCCAGCTAGGATCCTATCCATGACCCTCTGGAACTCAGCAGGAGTGTTCTTCAACCCAAATGGTAAGAACCTCCACTGATATAACACATCTTTGCCGTGAGGATCAATAGCCCAAAATGCTGTCTTGGACTTATCCTCCTCCCTGATTGGCAACTGATGATATCCCGCTTGAAGATCCAAAGTACTGAAGACCTTTGCATGCCCAATCGCATCAAAAATCTCCTCCGGTGTAGGCATGGCATACCGATCAGCCCTGGTCAGTCGGTTGATAGGACGGTAATCTCCACACATCTGCCTATCTATATAGTTGCCATGCATATCCTTCTTGGCTGGCATCACTGTCGCTAGTGCATACTCTCCATGTGAAATCTCCACCAAACCAGCCTCAAAAAGGTCACTACTCCGGCTCTGAATCAATGTCCTCTCCATATCACTATATTGATAAGGATGTCGGAAAACAGGTGTGTCGCTGGTCAGTTCAACCCGTATACCAAGTCCCTTCAGAGCACCCAAATCCTTCATACTGAAGGCAAAACAACTTGTGTGACTCCTCAAGAACCTCCAAACCCTCCGTCTTTCCTCTCCAGTAAGCTTGGGTCCAAGATCTGGCTCCCAAGTATCCTCTATAACTGTAGTAGGAGTGGAAGACGTACTGACTGGCTGCTACACTGGGCTCTTGGGAGCAATAGTGTCATGCTCCCGACCACTAGAGGTCCCAACCTCTATGTGAAAAACTCCCTCCACTCTGGCTGCAAGCTCCACACGTCCTCTAGCTATATCCCATGTGGACCAAGGGTGTAATCCAAGTAGCCCACGCTCACCTGGATGGACTCCAAGTAGACCACTCTCCCTAGTAGCTATTGGATGTGTCCCAAGAATACCATGTCCACTCGGTCCATTGCCCCAGCATGTGCCTGAATCGTCTCGATAGGCACAGGGCTCACAAGTGTCAGAGTGGTGATGCCTATCAAGCGCATCCTACGCTGCTCTGCCAAACCAAGGCTCACAATCCAGGTCAAACAGTTCAGGTCCATAGCCTTACCTAACACCTAACGCTTGGATGCCTCTGACACTGCTGCAACAGCGGTAATACCGGTGCAAAAACCCATCACCTGCTCTCTCTCATCAGCATTGGGCTCCACCAACTGCTGTAACTGTGAGTCCCAAACAAGTCCAGGTCTTCCCTCTCAAAAAGCATGAGAGCCTGGAAAACTCATGAGTGTAGGAAATGCAGCTCTAGGCTGTCCAACTAGGTTCACCACTGCCATAGGTAACCTATCAGCCACTACCACTGTTTGAAACTGACGCCCAGCATCCAAGATATCATCAACAAGAATGTGGTCTAGTCGTTGAATCCCATCATAACTACGCTGTAGAACCTCTCTGGGTAAAAGGTTCGTCTACCAAAGGTGAAGACAATGAGCCCGTGATCCCACTCTGGCTGCATCTAACAATACAGCAGGTCCCATCCAAGAATGGACCTGATGTGTACTCGCCACCACTCTAGTGCGAGAATCACCCAACAAAGGAACGTTCTCCAAAAGGTAAGCTGGAGAAACAGACTGATGAACTTGGAGATGTCGTAATATTTGTAACATCTCCCAAAACACACCAGAACGAGGACCCTGAAGACCCAAACTGCGGCCCGCACGTGTATGTCCCTAACATGGCCATCCAGAAATCACCAAGTGAACAGGCCCATGTCTCTCTAGGTCATGCGCCCCCAGTAAGGAAATGTCTCCTGGTAAGGGCTTCTGGTAACCTCTGACTGCTGACATCGGTAATAACTCCAGATACCGATAGGCCAAGTGTGCCACATGATGTAGAGAGACTCGCCTAGCAGTCTCATCTCTCTCTACATACAAGTACCTCTGTACTCGGATACCCGCTTGTAACCCCGCAGCTAGTCCGGTGATGTAACACCCATTTGTGCATCTGTGTGGTATTGTGATATTTAGCTTGGTATTACAAGTACTTAAGAGATATTATTTATATAGAGATAAAGGATAGTTCTATATTAGTCATGATTAGCTAAAGTTAGTCATAGCTAAGATAGAGGGGACCTTACTTTAGAGGAAGTAGAAAAGATGAGCACCACTATTTTGGATTTTAGTGTGGTGACTTGGTATTATTCCTAGGTGTTTGGCTTTGAGGAAAGAGTTGAGAACTCTTGGGCCCGCAAGCCTTTTTGTTTTGGATTCTTCTTTAGTCCAAAGATAGCCCATGTAAAGGAATCCTTGACTTAGTGGTTGGGTCAAGATAAGACCACATGCTTAGGGGAATATGCCCATGTGAATGGATATTCCTTTCTACTTTTTGACTTTAATTGACTTTTAGTCTAGTAACTTGAGTTACTATGGTAATTAGTAACTTTGGTACGTAACTATTTCACAAGTATATAAACAAGGGGTGAGGAGGTACTCATCATCCTTTCATTTGCAACTATCTCTCTCTCATTGAGTTCTCTAGTGAGCAATGTCTTGAGTCTTGGAGTGTTAGCCTTGGAGGAGTATGATGGAGTTGGGGTTCCTTGCCTTCTTAGTCCATGGTGCGCTACCATAATAGCCATCAGAGGTTCATCCTGAGTTAGAGACATGCCGGCTCACAGTGCTGATCCCACCAAACAACTCCAATAGGCATATCCCCTCTATTGGGTACTGCCAAGCAATGAGTGTGGTATCCAGAGGTGTCAAAGCAATCGCCTCTGGAAGCTCATCCTCACACTCATCCCGTGATGGTACGAAGGCTCCACTCCAAGCCTGTTGCACCAACTGATCTGCATGTTGCTGCAATGCCTCCTCTGAACTCCACAATGGAACATCCAAGGTGGATGGAACAATCCCACTCGTACTCCATAGCCGAGTGATCTCCTCTGGTACTGGAGTATCCTTTGCATGGACGTTCCCCTCCAACAAGTCACCAAGCCAAGTAACTGCACCGCTGAAAGCCAAAACTGATGCTGCCATGGTCCCGGACTGTAGTGAGCCAAGACTGCCACTACTGAAACGTACTAGTAGGCGACATACCCGTCCCTCACCAGACTGCCAACCAGGTCTATAAGAGGCTGTCTCCTCCCAATAGTCAATGCTGAAACCCATGGGGTATAACACCGCTCTCCTAACTAGCACATCATATGACTCAGCTATCGTCGCAATAGCCTGAGCTCTCACCACCGAGCTATCAGTCGGATGACCAGGCTGAACTTGGACAACAAGCTCTCCACGTGTGATGTATTGTGTCGAACCACCACCAAGAGATGTTTGGATCTGAAATGGACACCTCTCCACATCGGTCTTCCGTAACTCCAGACCAACAACTGCAGCTTTCCCCAACATAAAGGGTTGCGCACCAGAGTCTAACAAGACTCTCTGTGGTGTATAGACCTTCCCTGAAGGTCCCACCAAACTAAAGATCACCCTTTGGTTATCCAATAGGACAACACCAGGTGTAAACCGCGCTCTCTCAAAGGCCGGTCTAGCTGGCAACTCCTCTAGTCTAGCCGCTGCTGCCTGCCATAAACCACTGGTCGCTGAACGGATCCCATGCTCCTCAACCAAGTCAGATCCACTACCAACCACCTCTGCTCTAGTAGTAGGAATTGCACCATCCCTACTCTCACACAACGTGGCAGCCAACCGGAACACTGGGGCTGGGTCAACTCCCAATGTAAACATGTCACTGGCTGAAAACAAAGGATGCCGCATAATCAGCTGAGCCGCCCCTAACATCATGCTAGACTCAGTTTGTGTAGAAGAAGGTGGCTAACTAGCAAGTACTCCATCAAGTACTCCATCACCACCTACCACACCTGCACTGGGACGTCTAGGAACCATGGATGTCGTCTGTAATGCCTCAGATAGCATGAAAGATTGGGGAAGTCTGACCTGTCTCCCAACCTCTCCTCTCTGTGGGTCCAACTCCACTGATGCTCCTCTAGGCTCTGGAGCACGTACTGCACTCCTAGTCACTGCTGCAGATGCATCCACATGTGCTGCTCCGCACATGAAGTCTAAAGCATCTCTATCACTTGCATATGAGGTGGAAGCCTCAGCACCCGAATCTCATCTCCTCTGAGCAATAGCCATACTAGCCAATCTCTGCTCCAACTGCTCAATCCGAGTAGCCATAGCTGTGTCAGAAGTAAGGGCAGGTACTGCACCCCTACTAGGTGTAGATCCTCTACCACCACCTCTACCACCTCGTCCTCCATGAATTGGAGCTCCTCTACTACCTGCCATAGCAGCCCTACCACTCCGTAACTCCGGGTGTAGGTCAAAACACCGGACACTAGTGTGACCAAATCTGTGGCAATGCTCACACTGCCTCTGTGCTGGCTATGATGCACCAAAGGTATCAGGTCCGCTGCCCTGAGTACACTCTTTCCTATGGTGAGGTCCACCACAAGTCCAACAAGCAACACCACCACTCACTGGCTGCTGCTGACCCAAAAATGAGTGTAAGGGTCTAACTCCACTAGGCCCTCCACTCGCTCCATAGGATCTGGGCTGTCCACCCTGTCCTTGAAAACCAACTGGGCGTGGTGCACTCTGCTGCACTCTAGCAGAAGTCACAGCTGTGGATGAGGTCTCCCTACCAAATCCAAATGTCACCACTCTCTCCTCCACCATGTTGAGCTCAATACGCTCAGCCAAACCAAAGACTACTGCCAAAGTGGAGGAAGTAGCCTGCAACAACGTAGTATCACGAACTCTATGTTGCAACTCCTTGTCCAGTATCCCATACCAAAACTGGACTGCTTGGGCCTCAGTAACTCCATGAGTGAAACTGATCAGCCGCCTCATGCGAGTATATGCCTTGCGTAGGCTCTCTCCAGCCTTCCGCTGGAACTCCTACAAGCTCCTCAGCTTGTCAGTCCGCACTCCCTGGTAGTTCTGCCTCAAACACAAGAAGAACTCCACCATGGGGTTAAACCCCGGTACCACACCACCTCCTACAATGGTACCTCCACTCATAGTAGCACTATCTCCAGCTAGTGCACCTCCACTAGCTCCACCAACACTACTCGAGCTAGAACTCGTGGGTACAGCCGATCTACTCCTGGCCACCGAGCCTGAAGTGATGGAGACATAGTGTGGAGACCAATACTGTCTCCATAACTCAATCTCCTCCAAATGAGCTCTCCTAAACTCATGGTAATCATCCATCGGCAGACCCTCTAGATGCTGAAACAACCCCTTCCATGCCATGAAGGGTGTGAACAAAGTCGGGTTCCGCATCTGCTGCAGATCACACCAACTATCAAACTCCTGGATGAAGTCATCCAACTCAATGGTACCCACTGTACCAGAGTAACGCCTAGGGCCTTTGGAGGCCCCATAAATCTTGTCCATGTCCCACAACAATGGTGCGGACACACCAAGTGCACTCTCAATTGAATCAAATCCTGTGTCGAACTCCAACTCAGAGTCAATCCCCTCCCTCACTAGGACCTGAGATACAGGCTGATACCGAGCACCACTCCGAGTAAACCCACTGCGTACTATAGGGCTAACTCCTCTGGAATCTCCAAAGAACACCGTCGTGACCACGTAACTGCAACAACAAACCCAAACCACCAACTGCAACCGCAAGTCGCAACCGCAAGTGCCCCACCAAGTGCCAACACCACCACGTGCCAACACCAACTAGACACCACCCACTAATGTAACTCTAACCAAGATAACTACACTAGGGGAAGGGCAACTTGTAACTTGCCATCATAACACGCACTCTCACGGTCTGCAAGTCATCACTTCCTACCTCACCGGAGAGAAACACAGGTAGTCTGACTGGTCATCACTCCAGCCTCACCACCAAGAGCACACCAGAGCACCAACGCTCAAAAGTCAGGGCACCTCACACAAACGTGGTGCACAAACAGGAAGCAGAGAATGGAGGGGATCCAATCACAAGAAATCTAAACAAAAACCCTCCATCTCATAACACAACATGGGACTGACTCTGCCACCATTTGGCATTTGACATAAGAGCAGTTTGTATCTAAGTCCCAAGCTACCAGGATCACCAAGAATGTGATCAAACTGCCTCTCCTAGCCAAAGCTACATGTGTATAGATAACAGTGGCGCAGTCACTAGGACAACAAGTGAGGGTGGACCAGTTGGCTAGGGCACCAGTCTAGGAACAAGAGATCTAGGGGTCAAACCCTATTGCGCACAACCTAGCAAGAAAGGCAGATTTTGCCAACCAATGACCAAGATCTACTCTAAACTAGCTAGTCTCATGCCAGCAAGTTGGCTTGCTAGCCCTTCTGGCCCTTCTAGGCCTTCGTAGCCTCTCATAGCCCATAGCCCTATGCCTCAAAGTCTCTAAATGCCAAAATTCAGCCAAATGAGGCCTTTCTTGTTGCCACTTCGAACCTCCTTCAAACCAACCCTTCAATTTCACTTTCAGAGCCCAACTCGCAGCAAATTGGTCTTGTCTTCACCTCCTGAGCTCAAAATCACAACACTGCTCAAAAATTGCTCCTTCTTTGCTCAAAATTTGACCAGTGCTTCCGCACACCGTCTACCTAACTGCCAAATTTGAATCACTTGAACGAGCTTCTGCACACTAGCGAAACACAAAACTTGAATCAAGCTACCACGATCCACCGAGCTTGGAGATACCACCAACACTCAACGTTCCTGCACCCGATTTCCCCCTGACTTCACTTCTCTGATGTAATCAGATTGCTTAACACTTTCAACTCAACTCAACTCAGATCAGTACTTGATCTGTCACTCTATAAACTACCAACAACTGGGCACTAATTACAGTCAAGCCACACCCACTCAAGCATAGAGAATCCAGGTGACGCTCGCCGGCCTCTGTCCACCATAGCCAGGAACTCGAAGGCTCAACATCAGAGAAGTGAGCTCTCTGGAGCTCACTTCGAAACTATACCCCCTGGACTTGAGCTAGCACTGGAACCCTAATGGTCCCACTGACGGCACACTCAACGGTGCGAACGGTGCAAAGTGACGGTGGGCCCCACCGTGAAGTCAATACCCCGAACACCAAATCAGACTGTCGGAAAATAGTCCCTGAGAAACTACTAGAATAACTCTAACTACTATCACTGGAACTCTAGTGTCCGAGCAGCTAGATGTGGAACTACAAATGGCGTGACACCTTGGAGGAGCACAAGATAGAGGTGGAATCACATGCAAGACCAATCCGCCAAAAGCAACGTCGCATTAGCCCACCAATATCTTTGGTTGTGAGGGAGGAGATTGATAAGCTCAAGGAGGCTGGATTTATCTTTGAGGTGGAGAATTCAGAAGGGGTATCTCCAATTGTCATTGTGAAGAAAAAGAATGGCAAGCTTCAAGTATGTGTGGATTACAAGAAGCTCAATGCTGTTACCAAGAAGGACTACTACCCATTGCCATTCATTGATGAGATCTTGGAGGAGGTTGCAGGTCATGAGAGGTACAGTTTTGGAGATGGTTATAGTGGATACAACCAAATCAAGATTGCACCAGAGCATCAACAACTCACCACGTTCACCACACCTTGGGGAACTTATGCTTTCAAGGTCATGCCTTTTGGGCTTTGCAATGCTCCAGCCACATTCCAATAGTTCATGAACAAGGTATTTGAACCTTTCATTGGGAAATTTGTGAGAGACTTCATTGATGACTTTTGTGTCTATGGGGGCAAGGAGGAGCACTTTGAGCACCTAATCAAAGTCTTGCAACGCTTGGATGAGGCAAATGCATCACTCAACCCAGAGAAGTGCATTTTTGGATGTGAAGAAGGTCTACTTTTGGGGCACATCATCTCCAAGGATGGAATAGCAAATGATCCTGAGAAGGTGAGGAAAATCTCAGACCTTCCATTCCCTTCAAGCTTGACAAAGTTATGCCAATTCTTGGGAATGGTAGGGTTCTATAGGAGGTTCATCTTCTCATTTTCCAACAAGGCTTATGCATTGACCATCTACATGAAGAAGAGTGTAGATTACATGGTGATGCAGGATGCACTCTTAGTCAATTAGACCAAGATGGGCATGATCATCCAATAGCTTATGCTAGTAAGCAGATGGTTTCAGCAGAGAAGAACTACTCTGTCACGGAGAGAGAAGGGTTGGCAGTGATCTTTGGTCTCAAGAAGTTTAGACACTACTTGATTGGAGGGAAAGCCACAATTGCCACGGATCACAAGGCTTTGAAGTACATCTTCAACAAGCCTAATGTTGAAGGGAGACTAGCAAGGTGGATGATACTCTTGTCGGAGTATGACTACACCATTGAGGATAGGCCAGGAAAGAAACATGCAAATGCTGATTTGTTATCTAGAGCCTATGATCATGATGGAAATGAGCCAATGGATGATTCCTTCCTGGATGAGGAGCTCATGACAATCTCAGTCACTCAAGAGGTTCCAATGGAGTACAAGGAGATTGTGGATTTTGTGACAAGAGGTAACTATCCAGAAGGGATGCATGCTAGGGAGAGGAAGGCTCTTGCAGCAAGATCTAGACCTAACACAATGGTGGAGGATATTCTTTTTCACCAAGGAGCAGATGGTCTACTTCAAAGAGCAGTGGGTAAGGAAGAGTCTATCCTACTCATAAAGGAGTTTCATGAAGGTTTAGTATGTGGAGGACACTTTGCAGGAAAGGTGACTACTTTCAAGATTCTAGATGCAGGTTACCATTGGAGAGGGATTTTCAAGGATTGTCTTGATTATTGCAAAACTTATCATGTTTGTCAAGCTTTTGCTAGAAAGTCTACATCCACTCCACCACTTAGATCAATTCCATTGCTAGGACCCTTTGAGAAGTGGGGAATTGATTTTGTAGGTCCTCTCAATAGAACCCCAAGGAACAATCGGTACATTGTGGTAGTTACTGATTACCTTACCAAGTGGGTTGAGGCTAGACCATTGAGGGACAAGAATGAAGATGAAGTGGGTAGATTTCTTTATGAACGCATTATCACTAGGTTTGGATGCCCTTTGGAGTTGGTTTTTGATAGAGGAGGAGAGTTTACAGGAAGCATTACTATAGCCATGCTACGACATTTCTCTATCACGCATAGAGTAACTACATCCTATAAGCCAAATTCCAATGGCTTGGCAGAGAGAACCAATCAGACCTTGTGCATGATGTTGGCCAAAGATGCAGAAATGGAGGGGGCTAAACATCATTAGGACAAGAGGATTCATGCAGTTTTGTGGGAGTATAGGACAACCATGAAGACTTCCACCGGATATTCTCCATTTCAATTGGTGTATGGTATTGAGTCCACCTTACCTATTCACTTTGACCTTCCTACCTTCCAAAGCATTCATAGGAGATTGAAGAAAGCACAAGGAGATGATGCAGAGAAGTCAAGGAAGGATCAACTCATGGAGTTGGAAGAGGCAAGAGCAATTGTTATGGTTCGAGTGGAGCAAGCCCAAAGGAAACAAAAGGAGAGCTATGACAAGAGGCAAGGCAAGAAGAAGGTGGAGCCTTTCAAAGAAGGTGATTGGGTAATGTTGTTTGATTCCATTCGATTCAAGAGAGTGCAAAAGAAGTTTTTGCCTAAGTACTTTGGACCTTTCATAGTGGAGAAGGTGTGGTGAAATTTCACCTATGATCTCAAGGAGTTGGGAGGAAGACACTTTGATAGGATTAACCATGATAAGTTGAAGATGTACCATAGAAGGTAGAGAGACCTCACTTTGAGGACAAAGTGAAAACTTAGTCCGGGGGTAAATGTAACACCCATTTGCGCAAGTGTGTGGTATTGTGATATTTAGCTTGGTATTACAAGTAATTAAGAGATATTATTTATATAGAGATAAAGGATGGTTCTATATTAGTCATGGTTAGCTAAAGTTAGTCATAGCTAAGATAGAGGGGACCTTACTTTAGAGGAAGTAGAAAAGATGAGCACCACTATTTTGGATTTAAGTGTGTTGACTTGGTATTATTCCTAGGTGTTTGGCTTTGAGGAAAGAGTTGAAAACTCTTGGGCCCGCAAGCCTTTTTGTTTTGGATTCTTCTTTAGTCCAAGGATAGCCCATATGAAGGAATCTTTGACTTAGTGGTTGGGTCAAGATAAGACCACATGCTTAGGGGAATATGCCCATGTGAATGGATATTCCTTTCTACTTTTTGACTTTACTTGACTTTTAGTCTAGTAACTTGAGTTACTATGGTAATTAGTAACTTTGGTACGTAACTATTTCACAAGTATATAAACAAGGGGTGAGGAGGTACTCATCATCCTTTCATTTGCAACTATCTCTCTCTCATTGAGTTCTCTAGTGAGCAATGTCTTGAGTCTTTGAGTGTTAGCCTTGGAGGAGTATGATGGAATTTGGGTTCTTTGCCTTCTTAGTCCATGGTGCGCTACCATAATAGCCATCAGAGGTTCATCCCGAGTGAGAGACATGTCATCTCATAGGACTATCTAGTACAATGGAAAGGTTACCCTCCCTATGAAGCAACATGGGAGCCTATTGCCAATTTGACACATGCATCGGTGTTGGTGCAAGCATTTGAGCAACAACTACACAACAAGGATGTTGCATCTTGTGAGCCGGCCTATCTCTCACTTAGGATGAACCTCTGATGGCCATTATGGTAGCACGCCATGGACTTAGAAGGCAAGGAACCCCAACTCCATCATACTCCTCCAAGGCTAACACTCTTAGACTCAAGACATTGCTCATTAGAGAACTCAATGAGAGAGAGATAGTTGCAAATGAAAGGATGATGAGTACCTCCTCATCCCTTGTTTATATACTTGTGAAATAGTTACACACCAAAGTTATTGATTATTGGAGTAACTCAAGTTACTAGGCTAAAAGTCAAGTAAAGTCAAAAAGTAGAAAGGAATATCCATTCACATGGGCATATTCTCTAAGCATGTGGTCTTATCTTGACCCAACCACTAAGTCAAGGATTCCTTCACATGGGCTATCCTTGGAAGCCCATGTCGCAATCCAAAACAAAAAGGCTTGCGGGCCTAAGAGTTCTCAACTCTTTCCTCAAAGCCAAACACCTAGGAATAATACCAAGTCAACACACTAAAATCCAAAATAGTGGTGCTCATCTTTTCTACTTCCCCTAAAGTAAGGTCCCCTCTCTCTTAGCTATGACTAACTTTAGCTAATCATGACTAATGTAGAATCATCCTTTATCTCTATATAAATAATATCTCTCAAGTTCTTGTAATACCAAGCTAAATATCACAATGCCACACACATGCATAAATGGGTGTTACAATCTTAAAAGGAAGGAGGTTTGTAATATCAAGAGCTAGCCATATGATCTAGATGTAAAATTAGGTTTGGTAACACCAAGAATGGTGTTATACACAATGGTCAAACTAGATCAGATAGAAGTACACCAAAAGGTTACTTCTACTAATAGCTCATAGACCAAAATAGACTTGAAGTCTTTGAAAGTAATTTCAGAGGCCTAAATGGATGAATTAGGCCTCAAAAATGTGCAGATCCCCCCTCCCAACAAATGAAATGTCGGCCTTCCCTCCCCCTGCTTTGTTGCATCAAGAGCTTTCCAATAGTACCTCACCCATGTGATTCTAAGATTCCTACCAAAAGATTCCCTAAAAGATTTGCTCTAATCAAAGCTTGTTTGACCAACCAGATAGGACCTAGACCGACATGTCACCCATCCAAGTAAGTAATCCAAGGGTGGAGCTTGCTAACATGTCACCTATCAGTGTGCCTAATCCTAGAGTGGAGCTTCCTTGGAGGAGATCCTCTTTGTCTATATAATAAAGAGAAGGTGCTCCTTAGGGGCATCGGAGGTTGAGTGGAAAATTGTGTGTTTCTCATGGTGTATTTCTTCTCAAGTCTCATATCCTTGGAGCATTACAGTGGATCACACCTCTTGGAGGAACATGGACTATTGAGATTGAGTAATTTTGAGGGGAGAAACCATAGTGCAACTGATAGATTAGGAGTGTTTTAGAGAGAGGATGAGATAGAGACTCCTTGAGTACAATTTCATGCACTCCACTGTTTGTTCTTGAATTTGTTCCATATCAAGATTATGTACGTACAACATGAGCAAGTGAGAGTATATTATGTTTACCATTTTGGAGCAAAGTTCATGGATATAGTGATGAATTCACCAAACCCGGTGATTTTACCTATGGTGGTATATAATAGAAAGTGGGATTTGACAATCTACATTTTGCTATGATGTAATGAATCTGAATATACCAAATCCTTTCTCTTTCAACACTCAAGTAGAAATCCATTATGTGGTTAGACCAAAAGTGATGTTCAAGGATTTTGAAGTCTATGCAATTTTGGTGAGGATTATTATCAACAATTGACAACATCTAAACTCCGAATGGTAGTTCCAACTATCCATACTCCCTCTCAAGTGATCATACTAACTCTCTATTGAAGTAGGAAGTAGTGATTGAGTGTTTATCATGTGTAAGAATCATAGATCCGTAGTTGCAAGATCTGATGCAAGGAATGAAGTGGATGTTGAACAAGTTTTGAGAGATCAAGATGACCATGGAGGCATTGCAAAGTCAAGTATGTACCTTCAAGAACAATCAAGCAATGCAATAAGGAGAACCATCCCAAAACCCAATACCAGTGGCTGCATTACCTTAAGAGTCACTCATGCCCGAAACACCAACCTCAATCAACAATGAAGCCATATTGTTACTACGTATGAAGAAGACATGCAACATCAAGCCTTACAAGGGACAATTATTTCATGGGAGAATTGGAAAATTGAATTTGAATAATGAATTGTCACTTTCCATTATTCACAACTAAGATCACCAATCATTTTACATGTGTGTTTACATGTGAGTACTTGACCAATTAAGTCTTCACATGGTATAATGCTTGGGAACAATCATTGTTGGTAGAAGGAAGAGAGATCACTTGGAGTGCAGTGCAAGAAGTGCTCCTAAAGATTTTTAATCCATGCAAATGGCCTGAACCCAACTATAGAGGTTGAAGCAAAAGAATAATGTACAAGAATATGTGGAGGCATTTCTCAATCTATAGGTTGCAACAACCAGTATGAGTCCAACAAATGCTTTGGACAATTCCAAACTAGGATTAAAAGAGCAAATTTGCCAAGAAGTAATGGTATAGAACCCTCATACTATTTTTGAAGCCAATGCTTGTGTTTAAAGAATAGCAAGTGTGCTTGGAGGAGGCAAAGGAGTAGTCTCGACTCAACATTATTGGGTTGAAACACCATATTTTGGTGAACTAGTTCATATTGAATTGGGCACATTTGGTTCAAGATTGAGGAGCACAATTGCTCCAAGGAGAACAAGGATAAGTCAAAGAAAGGAGAGATGGAGTCCCATGAGGAGAAAGGTCTCAAGAAAAACAACATCATTGCTACAACTACGGCTGAATTGGGCACATAAACATCAATTGTCATGCTTATCTTCCTAGAGGCCCTCGGCCTCCATACAAGCAATCTTTGAACAACATGGAGAGATGAAGTGAAGAGGAAGATGTAGAGATCACATTAGAAAACAAAAATTGCTAGTAAATGTACCTCACTTCCTTATTGGCTCAATGAGAAGAGAAAAAGCAAGGAGAAGAAGAGGATGAGTGCGCAAAGGTTGAGGAAGAAAAAATCACAATTGATTGTTGTGAATGGAGTCTTAGAAGGCAATCAGGTGAGAGTATTGATATACCCTAGAGCAATAGAGAATTTCTTGTCTTGCTTTGTTGTAATAAGGTTGGAGATGGATCTAGAGAAGGATGAGAATATAGAAGTAAAGTTACCTAGTGGTCAAACAAAGAGGATTGAGTCATTACCTAAAAAGGTAGCACTCTTTATAAGAGGGTATCAAAAAGATATTGAGAAACAAGTAATATGGTTAGCTTGTTACTATGCAATCTTAGGCATGTCATGGATGGAGCACAACAACCCCATGGCTGATTGGAGAAAGAAAGTAGTGAGAACTTACCAATGGAATATCATTGGGATTAAAGAAAGATCACACAAGAAAGAATTGCATCTTTATGTTATAGGGACAAATAGATGTTGCATGGGCCTAATAAGAGAAGTCCAAAGTGCACAACTCAACAGACAAATTCTTGAGAAATTGAAAGATGTGATCGATGAGTTTCAAGATGTATTCTTGGATGACCTACCCTCAACATTATCACCAAAAGGGAGACTTGATCATAAAATCAAGATACTTCCTAGAAAGATACCTCCTTGTAATGCCCCATATCAATTATTACCTCATGAGTTGGAAGAGTGTAAGGCTTAAATCAAGGATATGCTACAAAGAGGGTTTATCTAACCTAGCATGTCACCATATGGGGTTCTTATCTTATTTATGAAGAAGAAGGATGGTATAATGCACATGTGCATTGACTACCAAGCCTAAATCAAAGAATGGTGAAAAACAAATATCCCTTACTCCGCATGGATGACTTGTTTGATCAATTCAATGAGGTAAAACACTTCACCAAGCTTGATCTACGGAGTGGTTACACCAAATTAGGATTGTGGAAGAAGATGTATACAAAATAGCCTTTGATACAAGCTATAGTCACTTTGAGTACTTGGTGATACCATTTGGCCTTACCAACATACCAACCACTTTCATGAGTTTGATGAATGATATATTTCATCCATACTTTGATAAATTTATTATCATTTCCTAGATGACATCTTAGTTGTAACAATATGGAGTTTAGCGATGAAGTTAGTCGGGTTTACAAAGTATAGAATAAGACAAAATAGCCTAGAATATTCTAGAAGTATCTAAGAAGCTTCTTAGGAAGCTTCCCAACTAGTTAACTTGCGCCCTAAGCAGGTAGCTTCTAGAAGGAAGCTTTTAGAAGCTTCTAACTAGCTTAGCTTGCACTCCAAGTAGGCAGCTTCTAGAAGGAAGCTTCTTGAGAAGCTTCCTGGTTAACTTGGCTTGCACTCCAAGAAAGCGGCTCAAGGAAGCTTCTTGAGAAGCTTCATGAGTCTTGTATGCTACCTATAAATACCAAAGCCGAAGCTCATGCTAGGCATTCAGAGTTTTCCCTCATTCAAGTGTCCCAATGTGAGTTTCCATTCTCTTATTTCTCTCCTCGGTTTTGGTCTTTTACATTGGTATCAGAGCATGAATGGAATGGATGGAATTTATGGACCACCAAATCCACTTCCACCAAACCATTGGGACTTTCAAATATTACCAAAGCATCGTTTCACACAATTCATCACCTTGCGCTTTGGGTAGGATTTTCTACATATGATCAATGTCTCAGAGGAACCCTTGATACTTCCAGTGGTAACTTATGGAGAACGGTGGACGTGCTGTATCTATGTGTTAATCAACTAGATAAATTGAGTTTAGTGGAATAGAGTAGAAGCAATGGCGGCAATACTGGATGTTATCCTTGCAATGCAACAACAAATCAAGCATCTTACTTGATTGTTGGATGAACGAGACCAGCAATAACGAGAACAGATAGATAGAGCGCTAGTTTGAGATGGAGAAGATCACATTCGATTCCCTAAACCCAAGGTATTTGAAGGCAAGAATCTCTCGGGTGCAGTGGAGAATTTTGTGTTTGATTGTGAACGTTATTTTGAAGCTACCAATCTACAAGATGAGCAAAAACAGATTCTCTTGGCTTCTAGCCAATTGGATGGAGTAGCAAAGCTATGGTGGAGATTCCAAGTGGAACAAGCCAAACAACAAATGGTTGCACCGATCTTGACATGGGCGGAATTCAAGAGCGCAATAATCAGTCGGTTCCAAGCTATAAATGCCACACAAGCTGCACGGGATAAGTTGGCAGAGTTGAAACAGATTGGCTCTGTAAGAAGTGACATCTCGCAGTTCCAAAACACCATCATGCAGATCCCAGATATTTTGGAAGGTGAAGCTCTAGATCGATTTGTGAGGGGCTTGAAGGCAAGAACCAAATTAGAGGTAACCATGCGAGAGCCATAACACTTGGAGGAAGCCATGCGGTTGGCCGAATGTTTTGATTCCTTGGTGGTAACAACTTGGTCTCGACCTCGACCTCCACAAAGCCTACCAATACACTACACACAAGTGGAGGAGCCAGCACCAATGGAGATTGATGCAATTGAACAAAGACCATTGAGCATGGCGGACAAAGAGAAATTGCAACAAAATGGTGGTTGTTTTTATTGTCACCAATTGGGGCATCTCATTGCTGAATGTCCACTCAAGAATGGATGACCTCGACAAGTTGCCCAAGTAGAGGTTGTGGAGCGGAATGATTAGGGAAACAAGGAATCCCTATAGGAGATTTCAAGCCACCTACTGGGAGCTTGATTAGTTCCAATGGATTGAAGGCTTGACCTATGCAAGTCTGCTTCACTTGCAAGGTATGATATCTAATCAAGGTTGTAGAATTTTGGTTGATTCTGGAAGTTTAGAGAATTGCATGTCTATGCAAGTAGCAAAGGAATTGGGTATTCCTATCAAACCAGTAATTGGAAGTAGTTTGATGATGGCGGATGGTAGAAAGGGTTCTGCATTCCGCACCTTGCATCCTATTACCTTCAAGATTGGGAAGGAGTATTTGGAGTGTATGAGGTTTGTAGTGGCACCTCTACACTATGATATCATTCTGGGTCTACCTTGGCTTGAATGTCACAAGGTTCAATTTGATTGGACCCAACGCTAAATTCAAGTACAACACCAAGGTAGGAATTTCCGATTAGGTTGTCTGGCACCTCTGATTAAGACACCTAAGAATAGTCAGGCCCAAGATGGGAAGTTTGTTGAGAAGGTAGCCATAGAGCAAACCTTGAAGGAAGTGGAGTCCCAAGATGGGAATTTTGCCAAGAAGGCAACCATAGAGCAAGCTTGGAAGAGAGATGAGTCCCTAGAAGGGAAGTTTGTTAGTAAAGCAGCCATAGAGCAAGCTTTGGAGGAAGATAAGTCTGTATTTGCGATGTGGATCAAGCCGATTACACAAGACCAATCTGTGGAGGACCAAGAGCCTCATCAAGTAATGGTTGATCGGATAGTTAAGGAGTTTGCGGACGTGTTTCCGGATGATCTGCCAAAGGGATTACCCTCTGATCGAGGTATGCCCTTCAAGATCAAGTTATTGCCAAGGAGTACTCTAGTGAGTAGACCGATCTATCGGCTCTCACCAAAGGAGTTAGAGGAGTTGCAAACAACACTTACTGAGTTGTTGGAGAAGGACTTCATACGACATAGTACCTCTCCTTGGGGAGCACCGGTACTATTTGTTCCAAAGAAGGATGGAGGACTTCGATTCTGTATTGATTATCGTGGGCTTAATAAGCAAACCATGAAGAATGCATATCCCTTGCCTCGGATCAATGACTTACTTGATCAACTAAGTGGAGCCCGTTACTTTTCCAAGTTGGATCTTCATAGCGGCTATTGGCAAATTCCAATTGATAGAGAGGATGTGCAAAAGACTGCCTTTCGCACAAGGTATGGGCATTTTGAGTGGAGAGTTCTACCTTTTGGACTCACTAATGCTCCAGCAGTCTTCATGGATCAAATGCATCGGGTGTTGGATGGACTATTGGATTGGTCAGTGGTGGTATTCTTGGATGATATCTTAATCTATAGCAAGACAAAGGCAAAACACATGAATCATGTGCGAGAGGTCCTAAGACAACTACGACAATGGAAATTTTACTCTAAGAAGTCAAAGTGTGCTTTTTGGCAAAAGGAGGTTACCTTCTTGGGTCATAAGATCTCATCAGAGGGGATCAAGATGGAAGAAGAGAAGATCAAGGCCATTACTGATTGGCCTACCCCAAAGGATGCTACAGAAGTACGGGCATTCAATGGATTGGCTAGTTTTTACCGGCGATTCATCCACTATTATGCTCATGTGGCTACACCATTGACTGACCTCTTGGGAAAGAACTTGAGCTTCCAATGGAACACCAAACATGAAGAAGCATTCCAAAAGTTGAAAAATATGGTGTCTTCGAGACCCATTCTTCAACCATATGATCCTCAACTACCTTGTGTGGTTGATTTTGATGCTTCTAACTTTGCAATTGGAGCTGTGTTGCAACAAGAATTTCCAGATGGACTACATCCCATCGCCTTTGTGTCCCGCCGACTAAATATAGCTGAAAGAAATTACTCTGCTTGAGATCGGGAACAACTTGCAATGGTATATGCCACCAAGGTATGGAAGCATTATCTCTTGGGGAAACAAGTGATCATGCAAACTGATCACAAGCTATTGTTGCAGACCTTACACTTGGAGCACATGAAGAGTCAACATCATTGATGGGAAGAGTAACTTCAATTGTTCGACATCAAACTTCAGTACAAACCAGATCGGTTCCATGTCATCCCTGATGCTCTGTCATGACGACCTAATTTGAAGTCTCTTCCTCTCATTGCGGCAGCAATTATGACGGTGTCAATTGACCCCAAGATCCATAATGAGTTTTGGTTAGCTCTCCGACAAGATCTCTTCTTCCAAATGGTACATGGTCATCTAACAATAGGTGACAAAGAGTACAACACCTTCTCCTTCAAGGAAGGCCTTCTATTCCATGCGGACCGGATCTATGTTCCAGCCAAAGGTGATCTTTGACTTGTGCGCCTTCAAGAAGCCCATGATTTACCCATCGCTGGTCACATGGGTCTGGACAAGACCTTGGGTACCCTCCAATGTCAATGGTGGTGGCCCAACATGACACAAGATGTTCAAGAATTTGTCAGATCGTGTGAGAGCTGCCAACGTAACAAGGCCAGTAATCAGAAGCCGAGTGGACTCCTTCAACCGCTTGCCATTCCATCCGCTCGCTGGGAGCATGTGAGCTTGGATCTCATCACATCCTTGCCAAAGACAAAACAAAGACACACCGCAATTGTGGTGTTTGTGGATAAGCTTAGTAAGCAAATCCACTTGGCACCAACCTGTGATATCGTGGATGCTCCAACCTTAGCACAAATCTACTTTGACAATGTCTTCAAGTATCATGGGATGCCACATGTACTCATCTCTGACCGTGATCCTTGATTTACTCGGAAGTTTTGGCAAGCACTCTTCCAGATACTCGGCACCAAGCTTGCTTTGTCCACGGCCTATCATCCTCAAACTGATGGACAAACTGAACACGCAAATCATACAGTGGAAGATATGTTGCAGGCCTTTGTCAATGTCCACCATACCAACTGGGATGAATGTCTTGCAGCTACAGAATTTGCCTACAACATTCCAAACAGGCAAGCACCAAATTTTCTCCCTTCTTTCTCAATTTTGGCCAAGATCCGCTTGTTCCCGATTCACTTCTTGCTCCCCCTCCCTCTTAGGTTCCTCATACTTCCACATTCTTGACCACTGTATCCCAATCTCTCCAACAAGCCAAGTCACACCTCCTTGTTGCTCAGAATTGCCAAAAACAATATGCGGACCTCCATCGTCATGATCTCACCTTTGAAGTTGGCGATAAAGTCATGCTATCCTCTAGTAACTTCCCTCTCCCACTTGATACCCAAGTTTGTAAACTTGCTCCTAATTGGATAGGACCCTTTGATATCACCCATATTGTCTCTCCTGTTTCTTATCGACTTGCCTTGCATTGTCACATGCGTATCCATCCCGTCTTTCATGTTTCCAAGTTGAAACCCTTTGTTCCTAACACCTCTTCCTTTTCCTCTCAAGTCCAACCTCCTCTTCTGCATGTCCCTATCAATGATCATGAGGAGTACAAAGTTGATTGTATCCTTGCGCGTCGTCATATTCAACGAGGCCATCACCAACATATAGAGTACAAGGTCCTTTGGAAAGGGTATCCCCTTCATGATGCCACATGGGAACCTCTTTCCCACCTCCAAAATGCACAGATGACCATCAAGGAATTCAAAGCTTCACTGGCAACAAGGACGTCACCAACTAGCGGCGGGGGAATATGTAACAATATGGAGTTTAGCGACAAAGTTAGTCAGGTTTACAAAGTATAGAATAAGACAATATAGCCTAGAATATTCTAGAAGTATCTAAGAAGCTTCTTGGGAAGCTTCCCAACTAGTTAACTTGCGCCCTAAGCAGGTAGCTTCTAGAAGGAAGCTTCTAGAAGCTTCTAACTAGCTTAGCTTGCACTCCAAGTAGGCGGCTTCTAGAAGGAAGCTTCTTGAGAAGCTTCCTAGTTAACTTGGCTTGCAATCCAAGAAAGCGGCTCAAGGAAGCTTCTTGAGAAGCTTCATGAGTCTTGTATGCTACCTATAAATACCAAAGCCGAAGCTCATGCTAGGCATTCGGAGTTTTCCCTCATTCAAGTGTCCCAATGTGAGTTTCCATTCTCCTATTTCTCTCCTCAATTTTGGTCTTTTACATTAGTCTACAATAGGATGATGATGGAGCACAAGTAACATCTATGAGAAGTCCTCTAGATTTTGCAACAAAATAGATTGTATGCCAAAATCTAAATTTGGCAAGTTTGGTGAGTTTGAAGTAGACTACTTGGGGCATAGAGTAAGTGCAAAAGGTATCTGAATCTTAATAGATAAAATAAAGGTCATTCAAAAATGGAGTGCTCTAGAAGATCAGACTAAGCTCAAAAGTTTCTTGGGATTGATGGGGTTCTATTGTCAATTTATCAATGACTTTACCAAGGTCACACAACCTCTAACGGTACTTCTTGGCAAGAGGAAGAAGTAGATATAAAGAAACACACAAGAATTGGTCTTTTCAAGACCAATTCTTGTGTGTGATTCAATTCTTCAAGAATTGAAAGATGCATTACTGTATGCACTTATCTTGAAACAAGATGACCCAAAACATCAAATCAAGTTGGCTACATATGCATCAAACATAGTAGTAAAAGCAATCCTAAAACAAGATTGGCATGATGGATAGCACCCAATTGCATATTTATCTCAAAAATTGTTACTAGCAAAATGAAAATATCACACCACTAAACAAGAAGAGCTGGTCATTGTCCTTGCAACCAAGCATTGGAAGCACTATATTGGCAAGAAGGCATTTGTAATGGAGATAGACCACAAACCATTGGTCTACCTTGAGACACAAAATGATCTATCTTGTTGATAGATTTCATTGGTAGAGTAGAGACAATTGTTCATTATGACAATCATATATGTGGAAGGCAAGAAGTAGCTTGCAAATACATTTACCCAAATATTTATGGAAGCCAATTTGGTGGTAGAGGTCAAGATGAACCCAAAATTTTGGCCAAGGATTCTTGTTGCTACAAAAACTAACCCACAATTGTAAGAGCTCATGCATCTAAAGGCATCACCCAATACCCAAGGACTTGCCTTTTGTGATAGCAAGTTATGGATCTTAGATGCCACATACATAATAACAACCATCCTAACAAAATGTCATGATTTCACTATTGCAAGTCATGTTGGAGTGGACATTATCTTAGATGCAATCAAACACCATTACTATTGGCCCAAGATGAGCAACAATGTGATGGAATACGTTCAAAGTTTTCTACTCTATCAAAAAAATTAAGTTTCTAATCAAGCTCCCACATGACTATTTCAACCCCTCCCTACTCCTCTATAATATTGGGCACATGTAAGCATGCTTTTGGTTTGTAAATTGCCCAAGACCACTTCAAGGTTTGACTCCATTATAGTCTTTATCAATTGACTCAACAAAAGGATCATGTGCGTCCTACTACCAAGGATGTGATTGCTCCACAATTAGCTCAATTGTACTTAGATGTAATCTTTTCTCACCATGGCTTGTCTTGAGTGCTCATTGTCGATAGAGGTATTCAATTCACCAATTTTTTTTGGAGAACACTCTTTGGCATCTTCAAAACCAAGTTGGCCATGTCTATGACTTACCATCCATAGACTAAAGGACAAACAAAGCAAGATAATTGCACTATTGAGGATATGCTGTGGGGCTTCACCTTATATGAGCAAGAGAGGTAAGACACCTTGGTTCCATTGGTAGAATTTTCCTACAATAATTCAAGGAATGCATCCATATAGGTCTCACCATTCTTCATCATGTATGGAGAGCATCCTTTTAGACCTTTAAGCTTGATGAAGATCCACTTGGTGGCTACCAAGGTTGATGTTATCAACATTTTTGTTTCTAGATTCAAAAAAGGTGTGAATTACACCAAGCACAAGTTGCAAATTGCCCAAAATCAACAAATATAGTATGTAGATGCACATCACCAACATATGGAGTTCAATGTTGGGGATCAAGTTTGGCTGTCCATAACCAACCTCATATTTGTTGGCCCTTGTAAGCTCAAACCTTGTTTTATTGGGCCTTTCCCATCCTTTGACAAATCGGCATAGTGGCATATCACTTCAAGCTACCACCACATATGAAGATCCATCCAATGTTCCCTGTATTTCTACTATGCATATATGAACCCTAACTGCCCCACTTTCCTTCCATACAAGAAATTCAACCTTGTCTTGTAACACCCATTTGTGCATGTGTGTGGTATTATGATATTTAGTGTAGTATTACAACTACTTGAGAGATATTATTTATATAAAGATAAAGGATGGTTCTACATAAGTCATGATTAGCTAAAGTTAGTCATAGCTAAGATAGTGGGGAGCTTACTTTAGAAGAAGTGGAAAAGATGAACACCACTATTTTGGATTCTAGTGTGTTGACTTGGTTTTATTCCTAGGTGTTTGGCTTTGAGGAAAGACTTGATAACTCATGGGCCCACAAGCATTTTTGTCTTGGATTCTTCTATAGTCCAAGAATAGCTTATGTGAAGGAATCCTTGACTAAGTGGTTAGGTCAAGATAAGATCACATGCTTAGTGGAATACGCCCATATGGATAGATATTCTTTTATACTTTTTGTCTTGATTTGACTTTTAGCCTAGTAACTTGAGTTACTTTGGTAAATAATAAATTTAGTGCATAACTATTTCACAATTATATAAAAATGGGGTGAGGAGATACTCATCATCCTTTCATTTGCAACTATCTCTCTCATTGAGTTCTCTAGTGAGCAATGTCTTGAGTCTTGGAGTGTTAGCCTTGGAGGAGTATGATGGAGTTGGGATTCTTTGCCTTCTTAGTCCATGGTGCGCTACCATAATAGCCATCAAAGGTTCATTTTGAGTGAGAGATAGGCCGGCTCACAGTCTAACACTCATTGATGGCACATAGAAATATGAAGTCAAATGCATTCTCCAAAAATGCAACTGTGGTACTCGCCATCCATGTGTAGAATATCTTGTACATTGGAAAGAGTATCCATTGTATGAGGCAATATCGCAGAAAATAGCCAACTTGATCCATGCATTGATGTTAGTGCAATCTTTTGAGCAATAGCTTTGCCATGAGAACGTTGGATCTAAAAAGGAGGGAGGTTTATAATACCATTAGCTAGACATATTATTTAGAGGTAAAATTTGGCTTGGTAATATCTAGAAGGATGTTATATGTGATGGACTAACTAGATCAGATAGAGGTGTCACCAAAAGAATAATTCCAATAATAGAGTAGGAGCCAAAAACACCATGAAAATTTCAAAGCCAATTTGGAAGCCTAAATGGATGAATTAGGCCTCAAAAATGTATGGATGCCCTCCCCTTTAAGAAAAACTGCTTGCTTCCCCTCCCCCCACTATTTGTCTCATCAAGAGCTTTCTAATGGTACCTCCCTCACCCATGTGATTTTGAGCTTCCTACAAGAAGATCCCCTAAAGATTCCCTCTAATCAAACTTGTTTGACCAACCAAATATGACAAGAATAGACATGTCACCCATCCATGCAAATAATTAGGGTGGAAATCATTGACATGTCACCAATCTATGTATCTAATCCAAGGGTGGAGCTTCCTTTGAAGGAATCCTCTTTGTTATATAATAAAGAAAAAATGCTCAAAGTTTTGTGTGTGAAGTTTTGTGTTTCTTCTCAGGTGTTCTCCTATCCTTGGAATATTACATGCATCCATCCATGACTATGAAGAGAGCTATCTACTGCCTACACTACCTACTGCCTAGGGCCATGCACACTCATCTAATAGTTATGGGAGTGTGCATGGCCTTAACAAAGTGGAGAAAGTATGGCAAATAGTATTATCAAACATCTGCAAGGGTAGCAATAGTGCCTCCTTAAGCAATAATTTCCATGTTAGATATGAGGCCCTAGGAAGGTAACACCAACTAAGAATGGAATAAGACACTCTTGGTATTCTCCAACCAAGAGAAGAGGTGAGCATGGGTTGTGGCCTATACTAAGTTTCCAAAATGAACAATGCATAAAAATCTTCATGTCCCAATAGAAATCCCAAAACTCTCAAACCCCACATAGGAAAATGGAATCTTGGTGGGAAGTCAATGGAGGTGAGAATTGTGCATGGGTTCCAGACCTTGCATTTATGAGTCAGGTCTTGTAAACACAAGGCCTCTAAGCTGAGTATGAAAGTAGAAATAGCTCTAACACATCCTCCAATGGGCCCAAAATATGAGTGTTGCCCAAGATGGACAAGAAAAGACAAGATTGGAAATTTTTTGCTACATGTTGTAAAGTTATGTAATGCACTATGGTAATAGAAGCCTCTCTTCCTCAATGGATCCCTCTATCATATGAACTATGAGAACTATCATTTAGCTGTATGATGGCTATACAATAGAGGTGTCTCAATACCATAGAACATATAAACAAAGGAGATCAAGGAAGGGATCTCATCTATAGTTGAGCAAAGACTGCAAAGTAATGTTGGACAAGAGATAATATTGAAGGCATTCTCCACATCAACTTGGACCACCACCAAATTTGGATGAATGCCCAAGGATGTGCAAAAGCCTGCAATAATCATCTCACAACTCTTTGGAGTAGCTATAGCAAACTGATGAAGAGACAGGAAGGAAGAAAAAGAATGTTGCATCTATTAGTAGATAGTGCAAGAGACCAAATCCAAAAAAAGTCCCCAATGGCAATGGGGCATACACTTGAGGTCTCCTTTGCCAAAGCAAGGATACAAGAGGCTCTAAATAGACAAGATGCCCCAAGAGACACATGACCAAAGGCAATGCATAGCAAAATGCAAAGAGAAGAGGAAAATTTGAATTTTGAGCATCTAAGGAGAGACAATCCCATAGGTGCTAAAAAACTAGCCCAGATAGACCACCCATTAAGAAATATGGAGAGTGGAGTAGAGCATGGGCAAAGCAAGACTCTATTAACTATAACTCCTCATCTGGATGATAATCATAAAGGAATGAAGGGAGGTCCTCAAAGGAGGGTGGATGGAAGATCTAGAGGTATAATAAAGTCTCAAAGGAGAAGAGCACTAGCCAGGATAGTGAGAGTGCCTATACTCTCCTACCTGACCTAACATCAAGGATCAATGGAGGCAATGATGCTCTAGAGATAGGGTGTAGGGTTGTGGAGACTTTATAATCCGCATGGCTACTACATGGGCCCAAAAAGTGTACTCCTCTTGAAGGGCTACACAATCTTCTCTCAAGAACTTATAAATCTTAGAGGTAGTTTTGTTGTGTTCCAAAGTGCCTCCATGAACTAGAAGAAGTAATGTTCATTGGGAAACACGGACCAATAATGTCCAAGTGGAGACATCTTTTGCAATTAGCAAAGTAATGAGGTATTACTATCAAGCTAGTAATTGGAAGTAGATTGATGATGGCAAAGCTAGAAAAGGTTGTGTATTCCATACCTCACATCCTATAACATTAAAGATTAGGAGCAATATTTGGAGTGCATGAGGTTTGTAGTGGTACCTCTACACTATGATGTCATTCCAAGTTTATGTTGGATTGAATGTCATAAGGTTCAATTTGATTGGACCCAATTACAAATCCAAGTACAAAAGCAAGGTATGAATTACCAATAAGGTTATCTAGCACCTTTGAATAAGACACCTAAGAATAGTCAATCTCTGGATGTGAAGTTTGTCAATAAAGTAACTATAGAGCAAGCTTTGGAGGAAGATGTTCTTATTTTTGTAATGTGGATCAAGCCAATTGCATATGAAGAGTCTGATGAGGGCCAAAAGCATCATCAAGCAATGGTTGATCAAAAATTTTAGGAGTTTGCAGATGTGCTTTTAGATTATCTATTGAAGGTTACCCTTCAATTGTGGTAGGCCCTTCAAGATTGAGTTATTGCCAAGAAGAACTCTAGTGAATAAACCAATCTATGAGTTCTCATCAAAAGAGTTGGAAGAGCTTTGAACAATAACGATGGAGTTGTTGGAAGAGGATTTCATATGACACATTACATCTCTTTGGGGAGCACCAAGACTATTTTTCAAAGAAGGATGGGAGATTTTGCTTCTTTATTGATTACCGTGGCCTCAATAAAAAAGTTGTGAAGAATACATATCCCTTGTCTTGAATTGATAACTTGCTAGATCAATTGAGTGGAGCATAATACCTCTCCAATTTGGATCTCCAAAGCGGCTATTGGTAGGTTCTCATTGATAGGGAGGATGTGCAAAAGATTACCTTTTGCACAAGGTATAGGCGTTTTGAATAGAGAGTTCTACCATTTTGGCTCACTAATGCTACAAAAATCTTCATAGATCAGATGAATCAAGTGTTGGATGGGCTATCGGATCAGTATGTAATAGTGTTCTTGGATGATACTTTAATCTATAGAAAGATAGAGGCAAAACACATGAATAACATGCAAGAAGTCCTTAGATGATAACATCAATGGAAGTTTTACTACAAGAAATCAAAGTGGGCCTTTTGGTAAAAAGAAGTTACCTTCTTAGTTCATAAAGTCTTATCAGAGAGGATCAAGATGGAAGAAGAGAAAATTAAGGTCATTATTGCTTAGCCTACTCCAAAGGGTACCATAGAAGTGTGGGCATTTAGTGGATTGATAATTTTTTATTAACGGTTCATCCATTACTATGCTCATGTGATCGCACCATTGATTGATCTCTTGAGAAAGGCCTCAAGGTTTTAGTGGACTGCCAAGCACAAAGAAACATTCCATAAGCTGAAACATATAGTGTCTTTAAGACACATTCTTCAACCATATGACCCTCAACTACCTTGTTTAGTTGATTTTGATACTTCTAACTTTGCCATTGGAGCTATGTTGTAGTAGGAATTTCCAAATGGGTTACATCACATTGCCTTTGTGTATTGCCACCTAACCACACACAAAGGAATTACTTTGTTTGATATTGAGAAAAACTAGCAATGATGTATGCCGCCAAGGTATGGAGGCATATTTCTTGGGAAAACAATTGATCATGAAAACTAATCATGTAGTGCATATTGGAGTTTCATATAAGTTTAAGTGATGATAAAATTGAATATTAATGCAGTATTTTAACCTCAAAACACTGGATTTCATGGCATTATGTCTCTTTGTAAGTGTCTTGACATCCCTTTCATCCCCATAACTATAATTGGTCATGTATTGGAGATAGCACGTCCAAGGAAAACATGTTTGAAAATGATAGAGAAGAAAAAACTATAAAAATATAGTGATATACTGAATTTTCTCAAGTGAGCTAAAATCCTTGTGACCTTATGAGATCAAGCTTCAAACATAATCTTAGAGACAACTCATAACTTCTAGGATGGTCTATGGTTGCATCTAGTAGATGAACAAACTTTACCTAACACATGCCTTGATTAGACATGTAGAGATATACTCTATGCCTTGTAGAGATTGTACATCAAAGGAGAACCCATTTGCAAATGATAGAGAAGGAAAATCTACAAGAAAAATTCTCAAACAACAATGACATACTAAGCTTCCTCAAGTGAACTTAGACCCTTGTGATTTTTTGAGATTGGGCTTTGAATAGAATCTAGGAGATGACTCAAAACTTTTAGAACGGTCTGTTGCTACATCCAAAAGTACATTTATCTCAAGAAGACATGAAAATATACTCTATTCCAAGAAGATCAATGTCAATCTTAGAGCCAAGAAAAGAAACACAAAGCATAAAGGCATACCTTCTTCTCTATTTGGTAAATATAAAGATATCCATTGTTTGACTCCAAGATTGTAAAAGCATGCTCATCTCTAAATTCACATTGGAGATATTGGAGTGCATTGGCCAAATGAATTGGCCATTATCAAAGAAAGCCAATTCTAAAGGAATTGAAAATCTCATAAAAAAAATACATCCCTGGCAAGATAAGCAAGAGAATTGAATTAACTAGAGCCGAAACTCCTTCCACCACTCAAGTACATTCTTGCAAGCTTGGTTTGGTTTCCTATGATCTTTAGTTTGCAAGACTTTTCATTGTGATCTTCATCTTGATTACCATGTCCACCCATCAATAAATTGATATACTTCTGTTCCAATGTTGATGTCAATTCATCTAAGCCTATAGAATTAAGTTGCTTAATGATATACTCACTAACAAGAATATGAAAAACATTATCTGCAGCAAGATGGAAATCAATGTGAGACCTACTTGACTTGGATCTAAAACTAAAGCAAGCTTGGGCAAAAAACCCAATAGCTTGTCTTTATACCTCTAAAGTTTAATTTTCATTATTGTAGTTGAAATTTTTATTAACAATGTTGTAAATCTATTAAAGTAGTTTCTTGAGATAGTGTTGTCACAATGGGCCAAAAGGGAATTCAATTAATTGGCTAGGGAAATATTATCATGTAGGACCTCAATGAAGCTATATTGGTTATGACTTTTGCAATGTGAAGAAAATCAGAAACAAACTTAAGTATCCATAATTCCATATGGGAAGTTGCATAATCTAACATCATAGCAAAGAACAGATCCATTTTGCATAGAGCTTCAAAAGCATCATGTCGCTTATAGCAAGAATTCACCATTATAAAGAATGAGTTCCAATCCTTACTACAATCAAGGTTGTGGACATCATAGATGTTTGTGTTACCAAATCAAACATGGATTGAGCAAGATTCTAGCAATAGTGGACTATTATTATGAGCATAATTCAACATGCTATGAACTTTGATGGTGTCATCCTTGACTACCCAATTGATTATATGACATATGCAATGAATATGAAATTGATCACAAATGTTGCAAGGGAATTGATTATTCACCAACTTTTCCAAGTTTTTCATTGCATTTGGTATTTTAGCATTGTTGTTGATAGTGATACACATAATATAGGTTGATATTGATACCCATGATATAGGTTGATATGATGAAATTTGAAATATTTTAAATATAATATCACTAGTAGTAGTTGCATTGTGAGGAGGTGGAAAATAATTCAACTCCAGGACTGCATATTGAAGTTGATAGTTTTCATCTACCCAATGAACAATGATAGCAATATAGCCACAAAATACTCTTGATGACCAACAATCTAGAGTAAGTTAAAGTGAGACTTCACACATCCAATAGCAACTAAATTTTTAATTGACGATTACAAACTACACCATGGGAAGCCAAAGCTTCTCTCTTCTTCCTTGATTATGGACAAGATCTACTTGTTCTAGATTCTCTTCTTGCTCTTTTGCTACTCATGTCCCTTATACATTGTGATCTCACTTTTCAAATTGATGATAAAGTTAAGCTTTCCTCTAGTAGCATTCTTCTCACTCTTGACACCTAAGTTCATAAACTTACTCCTAATTGGGTAGGTCACTTTGATATTCTTTCTATCATCTCTCTTGTTCCCTACAATTTTGCGCTTCCTAGTCAAATAAAGATATGCCTTGTCTTCCATGTCTCAAAGTTTAAATTCTTTGTATCTAACCATCTTCTTTCCTACTTGTACACAATCTACTCCTCCTTCAATCTCTATTAATGATCATGAAGGATACAAAGTTGACCATACTTGCATGTTGTAACATCCAAAATGGCTGCCAATGAAAAATTAAATATAAAATCCTTTTGAAAAGGTTTCCTCTTTATGATGCTACATGGGAGCTTCCAAAAGCTCCAAAATTATCTCCAAAATATGCAAGTAGCTATATGAAAGTCATGAAGATTCCATGGCACTGATAATGTCACCAACTAATGGGAGTGGAATTTGTAATAATATGGAGTTAGAAAAATCGTGGATTGAGTTACTTGTATGCCAAGTTATGCTAAGCTACCTCAGCTTGCACTCCAAGAAAGGTGGCTTCTAAAAGGACCTTTAATAAAAGCTTCTTAGGAACCTTGTACATAGGTTGGCTATAAATACCAAAGCCCAAGCTCAAGCTAGGCATTTGAAGTATCTCTTATTTTAGAATTCCAACTCTAAAATAAAGGAAACTCAATTTACTTCTCTACTTCTCTACTGCTCTCCTTGGTCTTTTACAAAGAGACACTTTGGAACAAGAAATCAAAGAACTCATTAAATAGACAAGCTTTTTATGACATCCAATATGATACCCTATCCCTTGGACAAATGAAGGACTCAAGGAGGAAAACTCATACATAGAATTTTTTCCTTTTGACAACCTTATGTCAACATACTAATATTATAAGTTAAATGGTAAAAATAGGTCATTTTGCTTTGGACCAAGAAACCAAAGAACTCACTAAATAGATAAGCATTACATGACATCCAATATGATACCCTAATCCTTAGACAAATGAAGGACTTGAGGAGGAAAACTCATCCATAGAATTGGTTCCCTATGACAATTGTATGTCATTGTACTAATAGTATAAATTAAATGGTAAAAATAGGTCATTTTTTATAATAACTAGAGTTGAAGAAAATTTTCACGAATGATAATTCTCTATTATTTCCTATTAACCTCTTTGGCAAGAATTATTCCTATAAGAGTGCAATGTCATCCACTGTGGCAAACTATAGAAAAGGAAAAACAAAATTTATTTTTATTAAGGATTTATTCCAAATTTTCCTAAAAGTGATGGTTCACTTGTCATTAAAGATCTCTCCCATGCCAAAGGTCTCTTATGTGCCAAAGGTCACTCCACTCCAAAGTGAGTTACACCTCAAAGATAAGTTCCACCCAAAAGTTAGTTTCATCATGAAGGTCCTATCACCTCGATGACTTCACATACTGCATACTACCCTTCCCATAAGGTGTAATCCCAAAAGAAGTATAAACTTGATTGATTGATTAGCATTTCTATTCCAAAGTACTTCCAATACTCTATATTGAAATTACCATGGAATAGAAACCACTCTTTGCATTATCTTGCTCCTTTAGAACTCCAAGGATCACACATCCAAACCAAGTGCCAATGTCTCTCTGCATTCAAGCACATGCATTCCTACTACAAGTTTCCTCACCTCTACTCAACCAATCATGCATGCAATGATGCTAAGTGTAGGTAATCAATGCTAAGGATCAATGAGGTTCTTGTCCTCAAAATTTGATTATGAAAAGAGAACATGATTTACAATTAACTTAAATCCCTAAGATTGTCTTTTTGTCTTATCTATAAAGCCTCTCCTTTGCTCTTTAGTACAAAGGACTCTTGTACCCAAGTCATTTTTCTTTTACCTTGGCCATGTATAAGGTAGTGACTAAGGCCAATTCTTCCTTTACCTTTGCCTTCTCCTAGTGTGCTCCTTGTGCAGTTTGGTGAAGGTGGGTGATTAGTGTCACATAGTTCATAATCTCTCCATGAAATTCATTGTAAAAGAAGAAGAATTGCTCTATCATGGTGAGTTCCAATTCCATTATAAGGATTAACAAACTAGAAATGGGCAATTACTCCACCCAATGCAGCAAGAACTTTGAGGCATCCTTGCCTTCTAGTCACTTTGGCACTTATGGCTCCACATATTCTTCTTCTCTCTCCATCTATTCATCAGTGATAATTGTAAGTCCTCCACTCCTCTTAGAAGCAATGGAAAAACATCCTTGATCTTGCACCTTTTGGCCCTTAAGGTCTCTTTTTTCTTTGGACTCTCTTGCATCCTTGAGTACCTCTTTGGCCTAGAGTGTCCATTTTTTCTAAAGCACTACTTTTTACTCTAGTACATCATTGCCTTGGTATACTTCTTTTGTCTTCATCAACCCCAAACCTTACCATCAATCACTCCTTCACCTTTTGCCTCCAAAGTTCCTACTTCTTTGTTGTTGTTCTCTTCTTGGTCCTTTGTGCTTGATTGCCCTATTTCACCATTGTTCTTCCCAACACTAGGTTTTCCTCCTCTGGAATCTCTCTCTCCTTCTTTGTCTATGCTCTTATGTGCTTGGGCCAATTGTACTTCTCCTTCCTTTGTCTTCTTCCCCTTATCCTCTAAGGAAAGTAAAATAGAGTGAAGGATTTGTTTCTTGTAGACCTTTTGCTATGGTCTTGGACCTCATCTTCCTCTTTGGTGCAGTCCTTGATCACCTATGGGCTTATCCTTGCCTTCTTTGGGCTTATTCTTGCCTTCTTTGCCTTGCCTTTTGTCTAGTAGGAATCTTCCACTTCTTTTTGTATCCAAGCTTGTTGTTGGCCTCCTTTAGCTTTACAAACTTCACCATTGAGGTGCATTCTTTGTTTACCAATCTATACTTCTTGTGTATTAACTTTTCAACCTAATGCAAAGCAAAATAACCCTTTGGGAAGAAGTGTGAAAAGAACTTCTTCCATTCCTCCTTGGTGAGTTAATTCATGCCCATGTAGAAATCAATGACAAAGGGAGAGAAAAGTGTTACTTCTCTATCTTCATTCATGTCTTAGCATAAAGTATGAGCACTTTTTTAGAACATCTCTGCGTAATTGATAGGCCTTCCATTATATAGATACTTGAAGAAGATGGCATGGGTATTATTCAAGTACGTTGTTTTCTTTGACTTGAACAATTTCATCACCACTTTTGCAATGGCTCTCCAAGCAAGGTTGTTATATCCACTTAACACCCACCCATTGTTGGCTTTTTCATCCTTGAACAAGGCCTTAAATCTCACCTTTATTCTTGCATTTTGGCAAGTCCATTGAGTATCCAAAGTTATTACTTTGGGAGCAAGTTCTTTGGTCCAAGCAAAGGCATTGCCTCTTATGTTGTTCGTACTTTGATCCCAATTATCCTAGATCTCCTACAACATTTCTTGGTCACTCAATTACTTATTCTACAAAAAGAAGGCTAAGTTCTTGCTATGGATCAAGTACTCTTGGCAAAGGAGTGCCCACTCATTCACTCCAAGTGATTTAACAACTATCTCAAGTATTCTTCTATGGTGTTTTGGTGCTCTATTCACTATGGTGCCCATGGCTATCTACCCTAAAGTTGAGAAAACAATCTACTAGATAGTGCCAGTCCTACACAATCACCCACTCTCTTAATCTCTTTAGTCATCAAGCACTTACACTCCTTTTCAAAGGTGTGAGAATCCTTGTAAAAAGTGGACTTGCCTAACTTGATAAAGGTAAAAAATTAACTAGCCAAATCCAATTTTAAAGGGTAGGTTCAGCCATTACAAGATTTTGGTAGGTGTGCCCTAGTTGATTCACACATGTAAGCATCTCAATATAATCAAAATGTTACCTTTTATTGTTTGTTGTCTTGACAACAACGCATTGAGTTAGTCATAAATCCATTTTAATCAACTAAATCCCAAGTCAAAGATGTCCTTTGGCCAAAGGTATTACACATGGAAGAATGATGGGACCAAAGTTCTATTAGGCCAAAGATGTCCAAGCCAAAGGTTGGTAATGGCAAAGGTCTTTGTCATACTTCTTTGGTGAGGACCTTTCTCTATCTACCACTCCTTTGGACTCTATCCTTTTATACCTTCCCTTCTTCATCTTTCCTCTTGATTTGGCCAGTTTTTTTTTGTGCCAATGGTAAAGGATACAAGGCCATCTTCCAACCTTGGTAAACTCCTAAAAATATTCAATATTTAAGAAAAAATGCAAAATAAAAAGAAATTCACACCTTTCCAAATGTTTTCACCAAACACCAAAGAGAGGATATTATGTTTAAGAAAAACTAGGGAATGCAATTAGAGCTAAACAAATTCTTGAGAAGTCTTTGAGTGGGAGGAGAGAGTTTGCAAAGTTGGGTAGAGAGTACTCCTATGTATGAGCAATTTCAAGGAAAGCAATTTAAGCTTGAATAATCATCTAAGTAGACATTGGATTTTGCAAATCTAGAGAGAGAGTACTATTGAATCCAAGTAATTTAGGAAAATAATAATAAGCATAATTGACCTCTTGAAAAACCAAAGAGAGTACTCTTGCATTTGAGAAATCTAAGGGAGTACATTTACACTTTAACTAGTATCCAAGAAGTGAGAGAATTAGGAAAGTACTCTTACACTTGAGTAGATTTAGTGGAAAGATTTTGAGCTGTAAGAACCACAAAGAGTAGATGGCTAAATCATAAACCCCTATAGAAAGTGGTATTGAAGTGCCTCTCTCTAATACTACAAGCTTTTGCAACATGGAGAGAAGAGGTGCACATCATCTTGACAATGATGGGATACAAATAATTATTGGAATTCCATGAGGCTTTTAGATCAAGTCCATGGTGTTAGAATTAGAGCTTGGCAAAATCTTGGTGGAGATTGGACCTAGTAATTTGGTATCACCCATAAGATTAGGACATTTTGGTGAAACCTGCAATTTATTGGCTGCAAGATGCAAGGAAGGGTTTACAACCTAAGGAAGAGGGTTTGGACAAGGTCACCAATGATATGTTTGGAGAAGATACTTATAATTCTTAAGAGGATACACATTCAAGTTATTAGGAATATTTGAGTAAGTCGGGGTTTGAGTTTTTCCTTCCCATTTTCCACCTAAATCACCCAAAGAGAATTAGCAAGGTCTAGGCATCCATCATTGTAAGCACTTTGACAAGCATTCAAGTACTCAATTAGGTAGACTATTACAAAATAGCATTAGATAGCTTGCCTTATAAACCGGTATGTCTCTCACTCAAGATAAACCTTCAATGGCTATTATGGTAGCACACCATTGACTAAGAAGGCAAGGAACCCCAACTCCACCATACTCCTCCAAGGCTAACACTCCGAGACTCAAACCATTGCTCACTAGAGAACTCAATGAGAGGGAGATATTTGCAAATGAAAGAATGATGAGTATCTCCTCACCCCTAGTTTATATACTTGTGAAATAGCTATGCACCAAAGTTACTAATTACTAGAACAACTCAAGTTACTATGCTAAAAGTCAAATAAAGTCTAAAGTCTAAAGGAATATTCATACTAATGGGAATATTCTCCTAAGTATGTGGTCTTATCTTGACCCACCCATTAACTCAAGGATTCCTTCACATGACCTATCCTTGGACTACAAAAGAATCTGAAGCAAAGAGGCTTGTGGGTCCAAGAGTTCTATACTCTTTTCTCAAAGCCAAACACCTAAGAATAATACTAAGTGAATATACTAGAATCCAAAATAGTGGTGCTCATTTCTTCCACTTCCTCTAAAGTAAGATACTCTCTATCTTAGTTATATGAATAATTTAAACTAATCATGACTAATGTAGAGCTATCCATTATCTCTATTTAAATAATATCTCTCAAGTACTTATATTACAAAAATAAATATCACAATAGCACATACATGCACAAATAGGTGTACAACCCACAATAGAAGTAAATCTAATAGATATGCCAAAAGAAATTCCTTCCTCTATCATGTGTACAAGGAGCACAACATGTTGACCAAAGGAGAGAGAGAAGAAAGGAATAGATAGGTCAAATTATCAAAGGATAGACCTATAGTTCTTCAAGTAGAGAAGGAGATGTTACCCCTAGCGTATTTGATCAAAGGACTCCATAACATAGATGAAACTCTTCACAATGACCTAGAGCTTGTTGTATAAGATGCATACATATTACTTGCATGGATAGCATAAGCCAATTGAGCATTCTCATTGATTTCTCAACATCCCGAATTGCTTAAAATTTTTAATTCATCTTTGGGAGCATTCAAGACTCTACCACCCAACTACACAAGGAACATTTGCAAGTATTGTCAATGGTTTTGACAAAAATATTTCACTTAGTAGGAGAAAAGCAAGAAAATATTAGTATGCTACAAGATACGGGCCAACTTGTAATAAGTACTATTACCTAAAAGAGGGTTTTAGAAGAAGAGCTCATATGAACCAAAGTTGAATTTAGAGGCAGCTCAAGAAGAATTGAGAAAATTCCAAGCAAGAGTGGAACAATGCTCCCCATATTACCAAGTTGTGGCACTAAGAATTTGGAATTTTCCTTCTTTTTGTTATCTTTTTTATTTGCTTTTGGAAGGTATAAGTGAAATTCCTTTCCAACTGACTATTTGCAACTTCTTTGAAGAGAAAATAGAATTTCCTTTGAAGAAAAAATGTGTACCCCTTTAAAGATTGTTTGGAGGCATAATTGGAGTGCCTTCCAAAGGTTAGTATCTCCTTTGAAGGAGTTATGTAAAACACGGCCTTCCAAAGGTAACAAAAAGAAGAAAAAAGTAGAGTTGTGGGCAAAAGGAGGAGTATCTATTCATGTGGAGCAATTTCATTTGATCTATAAGAGTACTTTTGATTGAATAATATTGGAGGATGCTAGACTATGAAATTCATAGTTGATCAAATGGTTTGTGCAAAAGCAAAGGAATCTCAAGTTTAAAGACTTGATGTCTTTGAACAAAAGCATTCTTGAGATTTGACAAAATCTAAGTTTTCCAAGTGCAAAGGATTTCTTATTTTGAGTACAAATTAGTCAAAACATGACAATTTGATCATGAGATTTTTGAGCTAGGTGATTTTCTTGTCTGATTGTGTTTGAGTTAGAAGAGTGGAATGGGTAAACAAGTTTTTACTGGACATAGAACTCCCTAGCATGATGGTCTTTGGGGTTGCATTGAAAGGAAGGAGCAAGGCAAAGGGAATTAGTCTTTACACTTTGTAGATCAACAAGTTTCAATTGTATGCAAAGGAAAAAGATGGTTGAGGGCCTGCACATTACATTCCTACTATGGGAGTGGACAAATGCAGCAATGCATATTGCAAGATTAAGATGAAAAACCATAACTTGCCTACCTTGAGAAGAAACCTACACTTATGGAAAAAGGTGCATTGGAGAGAAGTGTGTGGCAATGATACTTGTGAAGATGGCAGTCACATTCTTAATGTATGCTATCAAGAAACAAAAATAGTAGAGGAGTATGCAAAATAGTTATTTAAACATGAAAAAAACCCAAAGAATAGATGGCCAATGAAAGACCATAATAACCCAAAGATGAGGGATATTTTTTTGTTCATTATGAAGCTCTTTCATCCACAATAATGATGTACTTGTATGTGATCAAGTCCATTTCTCTCAAGCATAATTTTTGAATAGCAAACCATGCACTAGGTATATATGTTTCACAACCACACTCAATATCCATGCAAAAAATTTGTTGACTAGAGTACTCACCTTTTGGTGTTATTTTTGATCTATTTCTATGCAAGCATGAGGTTGCTATTTGACAGTGAGAAAGACATATTTGATTCCACCAAATTTGAGAGTTACTTCAAAGAAGAAGTAGGAGGGACTAGGACCATTAGAACCATTCAAGAAGAGGATGCTAACTTTCAAGAACAAGAAGCAATGTCATCAAGAAAATAATCTACATGTTACATTAGTGCTATTTAGTGTGATAGGGAAACCAGAAAAAAAATGTATGCTCTTGTTTGCAAGTCTCTTGGTAGTAGAATATAAGTCGTATGGGTGTACAATGGGCAGATAATCAATGTTTCATTGTCAATCATGGGGGGATTTCCTATTGGATGCCTCTACTGAGAGACTGATATGGAACACCCAGCAGAAAGAGAATAAGAAGAGTACTGTAGTGAAGGTACAAAAGAAGTTGGGGAAGATCCATGGCAAGATAGAAAGAATAGTGGCAAAGAAAGAAGAATATATTCAGCGACTAGCAAATGTCCAAGAGAAGGAATTGGGAAGAATCTCAAGGTAGAGTTAGTTGAGATCTTTGAGAAGTCATACTTGGAAGCAAGTGTGAAAGATGGTCAATGTAATTAGAATCCCTTGGAAGGAAAGTTCCTTTTGGATTCAGAAAAGTTTCCCTTTTGTGTAGCTAGAAATGTTGTGGTAGTATTAGATATTATAACTTCCAAGTGAATTTACTGTATAAGCAATGCATTTGAAGTGCCTTGTGTTCATTTGAAGGTGAATAAAGGGAAAGTGTGCTTGCTCTTTGTTACTTTGGTAATTACCTTGCAAATATTTTGTTTTTTTGTATGTTTTTTTCTCTATGAATTTTTACAATAAGCATTACTTTACACCTTATGAGTTTGATGCTTGGTATTTGAAGCAATCATTTGGATGCATTACCTTGATGGAATTGGTGAAGTGCTAAATATTTGAAATAGTCAAGATTCAAACACTTGAATCATTGGCTTTGGAAGAAAGCTTGAACTTTAGAGGAAATTGGTACTTTGGAGAAAATTACCACCTTTGTACTACAAAATCAATTTTAGGCTATGAATGAATTTGTTCTATGTGATAATAATTTTCCATTTTTGTGCAATGCATTTGCTAGTGATATTACACTTCTTTGGGAGTAGTTTCTACCCAAGAAGTTAAACATGTGATAGTAAAGAACCATTTTGTGATACTTTTTGTTTGTATCTTGCCAGTATTATGTTATCCTCAAGTGAACTACCTATCTCTTATTGAAATACTATAATTTGGGTGTTTGTGTGTGTTATATAAGTAGTAGAATAATTCTTGAAGTGGACCTTGAATTATGGACTAAGGCACAATTATGGGAGGAACTTAAAGAGAAGAGATAATAAGGAAGCATAGACATAGACAAGGAAGAAACTAGTTTATATGGCAAGAATCAATAAGGCATAATGCTTGTTAGAGAAGATCCTTGAGCCCCCACAAAACCATTGAGTCCAAAGGCAAAATTGAGCAAACCAAAAGCCAAGTCGGCCTTAATCAAGAAATTGCATGATTCTCCTCCACAAAGAATCCCAAGCAATCAATGAAGAAATCAAGGACACCATCAATGCAATATGTCACCAGTGCTAAATTGATTAGAGAAGGAGAGCTATCAAGCAAATTGCGCAGCAAAGTGGAGCAAGTCAAACACCTAAAACATGAGGGCCATAGAAGGATAGTGTAAAAGACCAAGACCAAGGAGAGATAAGAGAATGGAAGCTCACATTGGGACGCTTGAATGAGGGAAAACTCTGAATGCCCAGCATGAGCTTTGGCTTTGGTATTTATAGGTAGCATACAAAGCCCTTGAGAAGCTTCTCAAGAAGCTTACTCAAACCACTTTCTTAGAGTGCAAGCCAAGTTATCCAGGAAGCTTCTCAAGAAGCTTCCTTCTAGAAGCCGCCTACTTGGCATGCAAGCTAAGCTAGTTAGAAGTTTCTAGAATCTTCCTTCTAGAAGCTACCTGCTTGGAGCACAAGTTAACTAGTTGGGAAGTTTCTTAGAAGCTTCTAGAATATTCTAGGCTAATTTGGCTTATTCTCTACTTCATTAGCCTTACTAACTATGTCGCTAAACTCCATATTGTTACATATTCCCCCACTGCTAGTTGGTGACGTACTCGTAGCCATTGAAGCTTCAAACTCCTAGATGGCCATTTGTGCATTTTGGAGGTGAGAAAGAGGTTCCCATGTGGCATCATCAAGGGGATACCCTTTCCAAAGGACCTTGTACTCTATATATTGTTGGCATCCTTGTTGGATGTGGCGAACAAGGATACAAACAATTTCATACTCCTCATGATCATTGATAGGGATAGGGAGAGGAGAAGGTTGGGCTGAAGAGGAAAAAGAAGAGGGGTTAGGAACAAAGGGTTTCAACTTGGAAACATGAAAGATAGGATGGATGCGCATATGAGAAGGCAAGGCAAGTCAATAAGCAACAAGAGAGACAATTTGGGTGACATCAAAAGGTCCTATCCAATTAGGAGCAAGTCTACGGACTTGGGTATCAAATGGGAGGGGTAGATTACTAGAGGATAGGATAACTTTATCACCAACTTCAAAGGTGAGATCACGATGATGGTGGTCCGCATATTGTTTTTGACAATTCTAAGCAACAAGGAAGTGAGATTTGGCTTGTTGGAGAGATTTGGATATGGTGGTTAAGAAGGTTGAAGTATGAGGGACCTGAGACAGTGGAGGAGCAAGAAGAGAATCTAGGACAAGCGGATCTTGGCCAAAATTGAGAAAGAAAGGAGAGAATCCGGTGCTTGCCTATTTAGAATTGTTGTATGCAAACTCCGCAGCTACAAGACATTCATCCCAATTGGTACGGTGAATGTTGACAAAGGCAAAAAGCATATCTTCCAAGGTGCAATTTGCACGTTCATTTTATCTATCAGTTTGAGGATGATAGGCTATGGAAAAAGAAAGCTTGGTGCCAAGTATTTGGAAGAGGGCTTGCCAAAACTTTTAGTGAAGCAAGGATCACAGTCGGAGATGAGTACAGGTGGTATCCCATGATGCTTGAATACATTATCGAAGTAGAGTTACACCACGGTTGGGGCATCCATAATATCAACCGTTGGTGCCAAATAGATTTGCTTACTAAGCATATCCACAAACACCACAATTGCTGTGTGACCTTGTTGTGTCTTGGGCAAAGAGATGATGAGATCTAAGCTCACATGTTCCCAATGAGTAGTTGGAATGGGGTAGTAGCACAATGACGGATAGCATCCCTTCTAGATAGTTACCTCTTGTCACAAAATCCACAAACTCCTTGTAATCCATTGGAACCTCTTCAGTGATTGAAATTGTCTTGAGCTCCTCATCTAGGAAGGAATCATCCACTCGCTCATCTCCATCATGATCATCGGCCCTAGATAACAAATCAGCATTTGCATATTTCCTTCTTGGTCTATCCTCAATGGTGTAATTATAGTCACACAAGAGTATCATCCGCCTTGCTAGTTTCCCTTCAACATTAGGCTTTTTAAAGATGTACTTCAAAGCCTTGTGATATGTGACAATGGTGGCTTTTCCTCCAATCAAGTAGTGTCTAAACTTCTTGAGACCAAAGATCACTTCCAACCCTTCTCTCCCAGTGACAAACTAGTTCTTTTCTACTAAAACCATCTGCCTACTAGCATAAGCTATTGGATGATCATGCCCATCTTGGTCTAATTGACTAAGAGTGCATCCTATAGCTACATAAGAAGCATCAATGTAGAGGATGAAAGGCTTACTCCAATCAAGTTTGGCAAGAATAGGAGCTACAACAAGGGATTGCTTGAGATCCTCAAAAGCTTTGAGATCCTCCTTGTCCTCCAAAATCACCATATAATCTACATCCTTCTTCATGTAGATGGTCAATGCATAAGCTTTGTTGGAAAATGAGAAGATGAACCTCCTATAGTACCCAAATTGGGTACTATAGGAGGTTTTCTCACCATCCCAAAGAATTGGGGTAACTTTGTCAAGCTTGAAGGGAATGGAATGTCTGAGATTTTCCTCATCTGCCTTGGATCAACTGCTATTCCATCCTTGGAGATGATGTGCCCCAAAAAGTAGACCTTCTTCACATCCAAAAATGCACTTCTTTGGGTTGAGTGATGCATTTGCCTCATCCAAGCATTGCAAGACCTGATTAGGTGCTCAAAGTGCTCCTCCTTGCTCCCATAGACACCAAAGTCATCAATGAAGTCTCTCATAAATTTCTCAATGAAAGGTTCAAATACCTTGTTCATGAACCGTTGGAATGTGGCTGGAGCATTGCAAAGCCCAAAAGGCATGACCTTGAAAGCATAACTTCTCCAAGGTGTGGTGAATGTGATGAGTTGTTAATGCTTTAGTGCAATCTTGATTTGGTTATATCCATTATAACCATCTCCAAAACTATACCTCTCATGACCTACAACCTCCTCCAAGATCTCATCAATGAATGGTAATGGGTAGTGGTCCTTCTTGGTAACAACATTGAGCTTCTTGTAATCCACACATACCCAAAGCTTGCCATTCTTCTTCTTCACAATGACAATTTGAGACACCCATTATAAATTCTCCACCTCAAAGATAAATCCGGCCTACTTGAGCTTATCCATCTCCTCCTTCACAACCAAAGCTATTGGTGGGCTAATGCAATGTTGCTTTTGGCGGACTGGTCTTGCATGTGACTCTACCTCAATCTTGTGCTCTCCAAGGTGGATTCCTTTAGATCCTTGTAATTGAAAGCAAACACATGGATAAACTTGCTGAAAATCTCCTCAAATGTTGAAGTTCTTGAGGGTATCATACCCAACTTCTTCATCAACCTTTCTAACATGGCATTCATTGCTGATCCTCCATCAACCAATTCATCCTTTATATTGTGACCATTCACTCTCACATCAATCTTGGAGGCGTATTCACAAGCCTCTCATGGTGCTGGCTTGGCATCCACCACCCCCATTGATATTGGAGCTTTTTCCTTCTTCTTCCTCTTGCTCCTTGTAGAACTCAAACCACCTCTAAACTCCTTTCTCAAAGAAGGATTCAAAGCAATCAATTGGCCCATTCTGATATTAGCCTTGTGACTACTAACATCCTCCAAGATATTGTAGTTCCATTGTTGCTTTCATATCAAGAAGTCCTCAATCCCCAACTTCTTCCTTGGAGTCTTTGTTGTTGATGGTGTTGAAGTGCTTGTGCAAGTGCTCCAAGTAGGCATAGGAGGATCTTGGCTAGGAGTAAATCCTTGAGAAGAGTGCACATCCTTTGCAAAACAAGCTCTCTTCTTATCTTGTGCAAAAAGCTCCAAATTAAGACCCTTGGAGTTTGAGCACTCTCTCTTCTCATACTTGCTCTCAACCACATCTATGGATGTTATTCCATTTTCTTTGTTTGGATTAGAATCTACTTGGGTTTCACTACCTCCCTCTTTCTCTCTATTGGTTCCCTCATAACCCCTTCCTCCATGGTAAGTGGAATTTGGGCAATTCCTTTGGATGTGGCCTCTTCTTCCACAACCAAAACAATTTCTATCATTGAAATTTTTGTCTGGTTGGCCTCCTCTATATGGATAGTTTCCATAACTCCTAGGCCCTCTCACTACATTCTGATCCACTTCTCTCTTCTCCCATAGTTGCCCTACATTGATCTTGAGATCTACAAGTTGTCAATGATGGTTTGAAGTGGATCCTTTGGTAGGGGTGCAAGAACTTGAGCAACTACTACTTGTGGTGCAACCCTTGTCACCAAAGTATCAGAAATTCCACCATACTTGTAGCCTTGAGGAGGATACACAACATACTTCACCAAAAAATCACTCTCATCCTCTTCTAAACTCTCCTCCATACAAATTGTGATCTTGATAGCTTCAACCTTGGAAGAAGGTTTCTCATATCTCACCTGCTTCTAATTTTTGGTCTCAATCCTCCCATAAAATTCTTGGCAAGCATGGCCTCTATACCAATCATAGTAGTCTCCATATTATCCACACCCTTCCTCAATACTATGCAAAATCTAGACTCTAGCTTTTCCACTCTTTCCACATATTTATATATTATTTTCTCTCCATCTCCTTGCTTGAGAAAGGTAACCTCACTCATCAATCTCTCATAACTCTCATTTGGAAGAAAGTTCTCAATGAGTGTTGAAGTCAAACTCTCCCAAGACTCTTCTTGTCGATCTCTCCTCTCTCTCTCTTTTGGTATTTTGACTCATACCATGTAAGTGCTACATCCTCAAAGAAATCTGGTAAAAATGAGGCCCACTCATTCTTCCTCCTCTCATTGTTTCCTATGCAAGCTCTCTTGAAGTCTTTCACAAAGGTCTCCACATCTTCTCCATCCTTGCCAAAGAAAATAGGAAGTTTCCTCATCTTAACCCCTCATTATCTTTCTTTTCTCTCAATTTTTCTTTTTCTCTTTTCTTTTCTCTCACTCTATAACTAGTAGAGTATTGACATGACTAACACCATTTGAGAGTAATCCACCCTAGAGAACAAAAAAGGTTCAGGCTGCTTCAAGATTTCTATAGCAACATCAAATCCTAAAGTGCATATTATTAATATCATAAGTTGAAAGATTATCTCCATCACTATCTTGAGAATTAGCTGATGAAGGTGGTAGTGTTTATGTAGTTATTCTCTCCAAGATCCTTCACCAAAGTCTCCAATAGTGCTTTAACTCCACTACACTCATGTCCTTTTGGAAGTCCTTCAACTCCACAAACCTCACACAACTCCTTAGTCTTAGATCTTCTCCCTCCTGATCTTGGTGAAGAAGGTCCAACATGCAAACCCAAGTCAAGTCATCCTCTCCTTTCCTTCAATCTCTTGCTCTCAAAGGTCAATGTATATGAACTTGCCTTATGTCCCTTCTTTCCACATAGAAAGCACTTAGACTCACTATTTCCTCCAAGTGGTGTTGGTTTTTGGATCCTCTCAACATTCTCTTCAAATTCTATTCTAAACTCTCTTTTCCTCAAATCCACCCCTAAAATCACATTAAACCATTATGACACCTTGCATAGTCTCCACTTCCACTCTTAATGACCTTCCATGTTCCCAAGATGAATCTTAACACTCAAACATGTTTTTTCTTGCTCTCAAACTCCTCATGCATGAGATCTCAACTTTGTAGAATTGACCCTTCCTCACAATGTTACTCAAATCTCTCAACTGATATGTCATAGTCCTTGGAAATTTTGCATACATTACCACAACTCTAGGGTGTCCCTTCCTACTAAATTTCAGATCTTTTGAAAGAGCCATTTGGCCTAATAATCTTTCTATTCAGCACACATAGTTCAGATTTGGTTTGAAAACAACCCCCCTCACTTTAAAAACTTATGACTCCTTGCGCAAGAATGATCTCTCTCCAATTTTTAAGTCAGCAGGTAGGACACAATGCATTGAATTTTCTTGCAAATTTGCAAGACAATTCACTGAAAATTGAAGAAAAAGCAGACTCTATACAATTTTTTAGAGAGCATGCAGTTGTGGGATCAGTTTACCCTATCAACTTTCAAAAATTCTAGGCCAATGCACATAATAGCTCTCACAATAATTTCAAGTGTTCTAATTGGAAGATAAACCAATCTATCATGTGTAGAATTTTCAAGTCCAAATCTCAAACTTGAGAATTTGCTCAAAATCACCTTAATCCCCAAAATTTGCAATCCACCTCACACAATCTCTCCAAATCCTCTCATGTATACAAGATGTACAAAATCATCTCAAAGATATCATTATGAACTACAAGGTATACAAATGGGTCTAGGTTCTCTAATATAAGTTTAGCCCTTTGCTTCCCTAAAGTTCTCTCCAAGTGAGTTTGCATAGCTTCCTTCTGTCTAATATAGAATTGAAAGCGGAACATTATCTTGCCTTCTAGAGAGGTCCTAGCAATAGAACCAAAAAACGTGAGCCGGTCTGTCTCTCACTTAGGATGAACCTCTGATGGCTATTATGGTAGCGCACCCATGGACTAAGAAGGCAAAGAACCCCAACTCCATCATACTCCTCCAAGGCTAACACTCCAAGACTCAAGCCATTGCTCACTAGAGAACTCAATGAGAGAGAGATAGTTGCAAATGAAAGGATTATGAGTACCTCCTCATCCCTTGTTTATATACTTGTGAAATAGTTATGCACTAAAGTTACTATTTACCAAAGTAACTCAAGTTACTAGGCTAAAAGTAAAGTAAAGTCAAAAAGTATAAAGGAAAATCCATCCACATGGAATTATTCCGCTAAGCATGTGATCTTATCTTGACCCAACCACTAAGTCACGGATTCATTCACATAGGCTATCCTTGGACTATAGAAGAATCTGAAACAAAAAGGCTTGCAGGCCCAAGAGTTCTCAACTCTTTCCTCAAAGTCAAACACCTAGGAATAATACCAAGTCAACATACTAGAATCCAAAATAGTGGTGCTCATCTTTTCCACTTCTTCTAAAGCAAGGTCCCCTCTATCTTAGCTATGAATAAATTTAGCTAATCATGACTAATGTAGAACCATCCTTTATCTATTTAATTAATATCTTTCAAGTACTTGTTATACTAAGCTAAATATCACAATACCACACACATGCACAAATTTGTAGGAGGAATATTCTTCACATGCAACCACGACTGGATTATCAAGTTTGTCTAGTACATGTCTTATCACTTTTAGTTAGGTTGTCATTTTCTATTAGGGCCGAGGTCCATGTCCACTATTGGGAGGTACTGAATACTTCGAGGACAAGAGAAGAGGGAGAAACACAAATTACACACTCAACATTCGGTTTCTGCTCTATTAGTAGAAGTACTCTTTTGGTGATACTTTTATCTGATCTATTTTGATCATCATGTATAACATCATTCTAGATGTTACCAAACCAAATTTCACATCTAGATCATATGGCTAGCTCTTTGTATTATAGACCTCCCTCCTTTTAAGATGCAATGTCCTTATTGTGCAATTGTTGCTCAAATGCTTGCATCAACACCGGTGCATGTGTCAAATTGGTAGTGGGCTCCCAGGTTGCTTCATAGAGGGGGTAACATTTCCACTGTACTAGATAGTCCACCCGTGGATGACAAGTACCACGCATGCGTTTTTGGAGAATACGCTCCACTTCATATTCCTCTGTGCCATCAATGAGTGTTGGACAAGGTCAAATGTCTTGGGTGGAATGACCCTGGCCTGAGCGGTGTTGTATTGTGGTTTGCATAGTCCGTAAAAAGTGACCTATCATAATTTATCTCCACGTTAGTGGAGTAGGTTGCATGCTAGATCCGACAAATGAGATGTTGCCATGTGAGCGATCTATGTACATGTATGTTATTGGCCATGTGGGTTACAATCTTATCATGTTTGAGGGCTCTAATGAATAAAGATGAGGGAAAGTAGAGAGACAGGTGTGTTTTAGTTTGGAGAGTCTCGAGGAGAGAAGGAAGTTGGGAGAGAGTTGTAGCAAAGAGCGAGTATTAGATCATCAAAGGAAGCATTCAAGCATGAGATGTCCCATGCTTCCGATCTGCCACTCCCAAATCCTTTTCTCATCAGGCTTCAGATTTAACACCGTGACCACTTACGGGATTGGTTGGTAGCACGTTTCGGGGTGGTGTTTGTGGAGTCGGTGATGGGAAACCTAGATCCTATTGTCCTTCTGGTGCTTACTTATGAGAATGTCTGGGACTTGATAATTTATGTTCTTCTATAGTTGGGGAATTCCTAAAATTTTGCTCATAAGCTTCAAGGTGGAGTTGTGGGGTCCATTTGTCAAAAAGTAAAAAGAGTAAAAGACAAATGTGCAAGAACTTGGGTCTCAAGGGGGAGTTGGGAGTTTTTGGACAATCAGGGGAAGTTTGGGGAAGGCATTCAAGGAATGGAGGAGATGGTTGGAAAGAGGAGACAACAGGCTACAATTTGCAAATAGAAATCACTCAATTTGAGTTGAGTATGAGAGTGATATGATCAATTGAGTGAAGGGGGGTTGAATTGATACCCAAGAGCACAAAGTAGTCAATTGAGGGAGTTTCTTGAGACCTTTTTACTATTTGTCAGTGGGATTGGAGAGTAGACAATGTTCTCACAGTACTGAGTGTAATAAATTCCATTTTTGAGTCAATCTCAAATCAGATCCAATTGATTGAAGTTGAAGCTTATGGGATGTAAGGTGTTGGAGAAGAGCTAATGATCAGGTTTGGAGTTTTGGTCACTCCCCAAGTTGCAGTTCGAATTTCCTCATACAAATTTCCAGAGTTGTTGGTGGATAGGTTGAGCTCCTCTGCGTGAAAGTTTCATGTGAATTCTTTAAATAGAGAATTCAGGATCTTGGATCAAGTATACCTGGGTTTGTAGAGCTCACAAGTTAGCCCAACTCAAGAATTGATCCACATCTAAAGACTGGAGCTGGATAAGGCTACAAAAATTTGCAGGAGGTTAGAAATAAACACAACTAGCTATTGTGGAAAATTTGGGTGGTTCTAGATCTGTGCAGAGTGAGATCTGATGCAAAACATCCTGCTGAAAATACTGTCATAAGCTCGGTAGAGCAAATTTTCCTTTCATCTTGATTGATTATCAAGTCTCATGTCCTATGACTTTGACTGAGAGTTTCAGGTTGCCAGAGTGTTTGTGAGGATCAAGTGTATCCTTGAATCAGAAATTTGGGGGAAATTTGCCAAGAACCAGGAGCAAACCCTAAAAAGAAGATTTCAAAATTAGGGTGAAGTCCAAGAAAAACCCTGGCCAACTTTGAGAGATTTTTAGGAGAGTTGTAGTGATCTGATTGAAGTGTATTTTATATCATTGGAAAGCTTATCTTACAGGATTTCCATTGAATCCTAGATCACTTGAATCCAAGCTATGTAGAAATAGTTACTTGCATATGAGCTGCACAAACTTTTCCTCATCAAAAAGACATAGAAAATCCCCACATGAAGTAGGAATTTGTTGAGATTTGAAGTACAGATGGGAGGAGGCTTGGAGTACAGGTTGGAATGAGCTTGATGAAAAAGCATGAAGGCTCTGAAGCTCTTTCCCGACAAAAAGTTCAGAGAGTTGTTGCCTTTTTCTTGTGATTGGATCCTCTCTGTACTTGTATGCCTATTTGTACGCCCAGTTGGCTTGGATTGGTGTACGGGCATTGCGCTCAGATTATTTCCTTCTAGGAGTGCTGTGTATTTCTCCTTGGTTATGTTGGAAATGATGACCAGCAGACCAGGAGTGCGTGTTGTGATGACAAGTCAGGTTGCCCGATACTATCCTTCCTGATAGCAAGAATATTAGTCCTAAGAAAAGAGGGTTCCGGCAATAAGGGTCACATGTGTGTTTTGTCAAGTCATTATGGTTCATCTCTAGCCTCTGATCTGTAGTCTCCACAGCTAGGCACCTTGTGTGTTCACAGAGAGAGAAAAGGAAAGTACAACGATGGGGAGCATATCTACGTAGTAGGGAAACATGGAACACGGGATGGATCTTCATGTGTGGTGGTAGCTCAAGGTGATAAGCCACAATGCCGATGCGATGAAGAATCAAGAAAGGCCTAATAAAATGAGGTCTGAGCTTATGAGGTCCAAATAATGTGAGGTTGGTTGTTGATAGCCACACTTGATCCTCAACATTGAACTCCATGTGCCTACGGTGTGCATCAGCATATTGCTTCTATCAATTTTGTGCAATTTGTAATCTGAGCTTGGCGCTCTCCACACCTTGTTGGATTCTAGAAACAAACGTGTTGACTGCATTGACCTTGGTAGCCACTAGACAGATCTTCATCAAGCTAGAAGGTGAGAAGTCCTTGACAAATTTTTGATGGAATCCTGTCAACCCCAAGAAGCTCTTGAGTTGAGTCTGTTCTTTTGGGGCCCTCCATTTTTGAATGACCTCTATTTTATCCATCAATACTTGAATGCCCTCTGCACTTACTCTATGCCCCAAGTAGTCTACTTCAGACTTGCCAAACTTGCACTTTGAGATTTTGGCATGCAATTGATTTTGTCTTAGAATCTGGAGGACCTCTCATAGATGTTGTTTGTGTTCCGTCATTGTGCTATTGTATACTAATATATCATCCAAGAAGATGATAACAGACTTATCCAAGTATGGATGAAATATGTCATTCATTAGACTCATGAAAGTGGCAGGTGCATTGGTGAGGCCAAAAGGCATCACAAGATACTTGAAGTGCACATACTTGGTTTGAAAGGCAATTTTGTACACATCCTCCTCTGCAATTTGGATTTGATTATAACCACTATGTAAGTCCAATTTGGTGAAGTATCTCGCTCCATAGAAATGATCAAACAGGTCATCCATGCAAGGTAAGGGGTATTTGTTCTTCACTATTTGCTGATTGAGACCTCAATAGTCAATGCACATGCGCATTGTACCATCCTTCTTCTTCACAAATAAGACAAGAGCTCCATATGGTGATGCGCTAGATTGGATGAACCCCTTATGCAGCATCTCATCAATTTGAGTCTTACACTCCTCCAACTCATGAGGTGATAGGCGATATGGGGCCTTACAAGGAGGTGTCTTCCCCGAGATTGTCTCAATTTTATAATCTACTCTCTTTTTTGGTGGTAATCTTGAGGATAGATCATCGAGAAAGACATCTTGAAATTCATCCACCACAGCCTTCAATTTCTTAGGAATTTTCCATCGATTTTTGCACTCTGGACTTCTCTTATTAGACCCATGAAACATCTATTGGTCTTATAGACAGTTGTCATCCCTATGACATATAGAGGCAGATCTTACCTAGGTGATTTTTCTTTAACCCCAATGATTGACCATTGGTGTGTTTTCACTACTTTCTTCCTCCAATATACCAAAGGGTTGTAATGATCCATCCATGGTATGCATAAGATTGCATCATAATGACGGGATCTCTTTAGAAGGCAAGATAATGTTCCACGTTCAATTCTACATTAAGCAGAAGGAGGCTATGAGAGCTCACTTGGAGAGAACATTAGGAGAGGAGAGGGCTGAACTTATGTTAGAGAACCAAGATCCATTTTTATACCCTATAGTTCATAATGATGTCTTTGAGGTGATTTTGTACAGTTTGTACACATGAGAGGAATTGGAGAGATTGTGTGAGGTGGATTGTAGATTTTGGGGATTAAGGTGATTTTGGGCAAAATCTCAAGTTTGAGATCTGGACTTGAAATTTCTACACATTATAGTTTGGGTTATCTCTCAGTTAGCACACTTGAAATTATTGTGAGAGCTATTATTCACACTAGGCTAGAATTTTTGAAAGTTGATAGGGTAAAGTGCTCCCATAACTGCATGCTCTCTGGAAAATTGTATAGAGTCTGTCATTTCTTCAATTTTAAATGAATTGTCCTGAAAATTTCCAAGAAAATTTACTGCATTTTGTCCTACCTGCTGCCACAAAAAATAGAGAGACATCATTCTTGCGTAGCGAGTTATGAGTTTTTGAAGTGAGGAGGTGGTTTTCATACCAAATTTGAAATATGTGTGCTGAATAGAAAGGTATCTAGGCCAAATGGCTCAATGAAAAGATCTGAAATTTTGCAGAAAGTGATGCCCTAGAGTTTTGATCAAGTGTGAAAAATTTTAGAGGACTGTGACATACCAGTTGGGAGATTTGAGTGACATTGTGAGGAAAGGTCAATTCTGCAGAGTGGAGATCTCATGCATGAGGAGTTTAAGATCAACAAAAAGTATGTTTGAGTGTTTAGATTCATCTTGGGAACATGGAGGGTCATCAAGAGTGGAAATTGAGATTATGCAAGGTTCCCCAAGGGTTTGAGGTGATTGTAGGGGTGGATTTGAGGAAAAGAGAGTTTACAATAGAATTTGAAGAGAAAATTGAGAGGATCCAAAAACCTACACCACTTGGAGGAAAGAGTGAGTCTAAGTGCTTTCTGTGTGGAGAGAAGGAACATAAGGCAAGTTCATGTCCATTGACCTTTGAGAGCAAGAGATTGAGGGAAAGGAGAGGCTTATTTGACTTGGGTTTGCATGTTGGACCTGCTTCACCAAGATTAGGAGGGAGAGGATCTAAGACCAAGGAGTTGTGTAAGGTTTGTGGAGTTGAAGGACTTCCAAAAGGACATGAGTGTAGTGGAGTAAAATCACTTTTGGAGACTTTGGTGAAGGATCTTGGAGAGAGTCTTAGTACAGCTATAGAAATACTACCACCTTCATCAGCTAGCTCTCAAGATTAGTGATGGAGATAATCTTTCAACTTATGGATAAACTATCCATGAGGGTTCGATTAATATACACTCTAGGATTTGATGTTGCTATAGAAATCTTGGAGCAACCTGAACCTTTTGTGTTCCCTGGGGTGGATTACTCTCAAATGTTATTAGTCATGTACATACTCTATTAGTTATAGAGTGAGAGAAAAAAAAGAGAAAAAAAAATTGAGAGAAAAGAAAGATAGTGGGAGGTTAAGATGGGGAAACTTCCGGTTTTCTTTGGCAAGGATGGAGAAGATGTGGAGGCCTTTGTGAGAGACTTCAAGAGAGCTTGCATAGGAAACAATGAGAGGAGGAAGAATGAGTGGGCCTCATTATTACCAGATTTCTTTGAGGATGCAGCACTTACATGGTATGAGTCAGAATACCAAAAGAGAGAGAGGAGAGATGGGAAAGAGGAGTGTTGGGAGACTTTGACTTCAGCACTCATTGAGAACTTTTTTCCTGATGAGAGTTATGAGAGATTGATGAGTGAGGTTACATTTCTCAAGCAAGGAGATGGAGAGAAAGTGAGAGTCTATGTGGAAAGAGTGGAAAAGTTAGAGTCCAGATTTTACATAGTGTTGAGGAAGGGTGGGGATGATGTGGAGACTACAATGATTGGCATAGGAGCCATGCTCACCAAGAATTTTGTGGGAGGGTTGAGACCACAAATTAGAAGCAAGGTGAGATATGAAAAACCTTCTTCCAAGGTTGAAGCTATCAAAATCGCAATTCGTATGGAGGAGAGTTTGGAAGGGGATGAGAGTGATTTGGTGATGAAGGAGGTTGTGCATCCTCCTCAAGGCTACAAGTATGGTGGAACTTCTGATACTTTGGTGACAAGGGTTGCACCACAAGTAGTAGTTGCTCCAATTGTTGCAACTCCACCAAAGGATCCACTTCAAATCATCACAGAACAACTTGCGGATCTCAAGATCAATGTGGTGCAACTATGGGAGAAGAGAGAGGTGGATCAAAATGTAGGGAGAACTATCCATATAGAGGAGTTCAACCATCCAACAATTTCAATGTTAGAAATTGTTATGGTTGTGGAGGAAGAGGCCATATCCAAAGGACTTGCCCAAATTCCACTTACCATAGAGGAAGGAGTTATGAGGGAGCCAATAGAGGGAAAGAGGGTGGTAGTGAAACCCAAGTGGCTTCTAATCCAAACAAAGGTAAGGGGATAGCATCCATAGATAGGGTGGAGAGCAAGTATGAGAAGGGAGAGTGCTTAAACTCCAAGAGTCTTAATTTGGAGCTTTTGGCACAAGAGAAGAAGAGAGCTTGTTTTGCAGAGGATGTTCACTCTTCTCAAGGATTTACTCCAAGCAAGGATACTCCTATGTCTACAAGGAGCACTTGCACCTCAACACCATCAACAACAAACACTCCAAGGAAGAAGTTGGGGATGGAGGATTTCTTGATTTCAAAGCAACAATGGAACTACAATGTGTTGGAGGATGTTGGTAGTCACAAGGCTAACATCATAGTGGATCAATTGATTGCTTTGAACCCTACCTTGAGAAAGGAGCTTAGATGTGGTTTGAGTTCTACAAGGAGCAAGAGGAAGAAGAAGGAAAAAGTTCTAGTATCAATGGGGGTGGTGGATGCCAAGCCAGCACCATGGGAGGCTTATGAATATGCCTCCAAGATTGATGTGAGAGTGAATGGTCACAACATCAAGGATGCATTGGTTGATGGAGGATCAGCAATAAATGCCATGTCAGAAAGGTTGATAAAGAAGTTGGGTATGATACCCTCAAGACCTTCAACATTTATGGTGAGCATGGCAAACAAGCAACAAGTTCAACCAATAGGGGTGATGGATAAAGTGGTAGTTTCAGTTATGGGAGTTCAAAATCTTATGAATTTCCAAGTCTTGAAGGATTCAAGCTATGACTTACTTCTTGGGAGGCCATGGTTGAGAGTAGCATGCACAACTGATCGATGGCACAAAGGGTACTTGAGGATTGGGCCATCAAACCATAGAGTCACAATTCCTGTGACTAACACCACCAACACTTCACATTCAGATACACCATCTTTTGATTATTGGGAGTCAAATTCTGAAGAAGGAGCTTCAAGTGTGGACACAAGCATGGAAGAGGAGACTTCAACGGAGGAGGATGAATCTGAATCTGATTCAGATGTGTATCCTTTGTGTGCTATGGATTTTGCACCTAAGCCAGAGGTTTTGAAGGACCCAGATAAATCACCATTGACACTTGAGGAGGTAGAGAGAAGGTTAGCTACACTCAAGTATGGCCCAAATGTTACCAAGGAGGAGAAGGTGAGATTTGAGGAGATTTTCCGCAAGTTCATCCATGTGTTTGCTTTTAGTTACAAGGATTTGAAGGAAGTCACCTTGGAGGAGCACAAGATAGAGGTGGAGTCACATGCAAGACCAATCCGCCAAAAACAACGTCGCATTAGCCCACCAATATCTTTGGTTGTGAAGGAGGAGATTGATAAGCTCAAGGAGGTTGGATTTATCTTTGAGGTAGAGAATTCAGAATAGGTGTCTCCAATTGTCATTGTGAAGAAAAAGAATGACAAGCTTCGGTTATGTGCGGATTACAAGAAGCTCAATGTTGTTACCAAGAAGGACTACTACCCATTGCCATTCATCGATGAGATCTTGGAGGAGGTTGCAGGTCATGAGAGGTACAGTTTTGGAGATGGTTATAGTGGATATAACCAAATCAAGGTTGCACCAGAGCATCAACAACTCACCACATTCACCACACCTTGGGGAACTTATGCTTTCAAGGTCATGCCTTTTGGGCTTTGCAATGCTCCAGCCACATTCCAATGGTTCATGAACAAGGTATTTGAACCTTTCATTGGGAAATTTGTGAGAGACTTCATTGATGACTTTTGTGTCTATGGAAGCAAGGAGGAGCACTTTGAGCACCTAATCAAAGTCTTGCAATGCTTGGATGTGCATCACTCAACCCAGAGAAGTGCATTTTTGGATGTGAAGAAGGTCTACTTTTGGGGCACATCATCTCCAAGGATGGAATAGTAGTTGATCTTAAGAAGGTGAGGAAAATCTCAGACCTTCCATTCCCTTCAAGCTTGACAAAGTTATGCCAAGTCTTGGGGATGGTTGGCTACTATAGGAGGTTCATCTTCTCATTTTCCAACAAGGCTTATCCATTGACCATTTACATGAAGAAGGGTGTAGATTACATGGTGATTTTGGAGGACAAGGAGGCTCTCAAAGCTTTTGAGGAGCTCAAACAATCCCTTGTTGTAGCTCCAATTCTTGCTAAATCTGATTGGAGTAAGCCATTCATCCTCTACACTGATGCTTCTAATGTAGCTATAGGATGCACTCTTAGTCAATTAGACCAAGATGGGCATGATCATCCAATAGCTTATGCTAGTAGGCAGATGGTTTCAGCAAAGAAGAACTACTCTGTTACAGAGAGAGAAGGGTTGGTAGTGATCTTTGGTCTCAAGAAGTTTAGACACTACTTGATTGGAGGGAAAGCGACCATTGTCATGGATCATAAGGCTTTGAAGTACATCTTCAACAAGCCTAATGTTGAAGGGAGACTAGCAAGGTGGATGATACTCTTGTCTGAGTATGACTACACCATTGAGGATAGGCCATGAAAGAAACATGCAAATGCTGATTTGTTATCTAGAGCCTATGATCATGATGGAGATGAGCCAGTGGATGATTCCTTCCCGGATGAGGAGCCCATGAAAATCTCAGTCACTCAAGAGGTTCCAATGGAGTACAAGGAGATTGTGGATTTTGTGACCAACGGTAACTATCCAGAAGGGATGCATGCTAGGGAGAGGAAGGCCCTTGCAGCAAGATCTAGACCTTACACAATGGTGGAGGATATTCTTTTTTCACCAAGGAGCAGATGGTCTACTTTGAAGAGCAGTAGGTAAGGAAGAGTCTATCTTACTCATAAAGAAGTTTCATGAAGGTTTAGTATGTGGAGGACACTTTGCAGGAAAGGTGACTGCTTTCAAGATTCTAGATACAGGTTACCATTGGAGAGGGATTTTCAAGGATTATCTTGATTATTGCAAAACTTGTCATGTTTTTCAAGCTTTTGCTAGAAAGTCTATGTGGTGCCTACATTTTTTGTTTTTTTCAAAATAAAGGAGAAGAAGTGTATAGAGAAGTTGGATTGCGCATGTTTGGCCAAAGAAGACGAAGAAAACTGTCTTCGGGGTGAAACCCAAAGTAAAGTGACTTCGGGTCATAAGGCGAAGTACTCTGAAATGCCGTGTCAGCATACAATACAAAGTAAATTGTCTTCAGCTTGGGGGGAGCTCAACCCGAGGCAAAGACAGTCTAACAACCTTTCGTCGGGGCAAGAAATTCAAGAAGGGGCCGTTTCAAAATTGGCGGCTCATACGCGCGAAGGTGGGGTGACAGTGACAGGTGCATGCCGGAGGTGTGATTTCTCGGTAGAAACTCAAAGTGACGGAAGACAAAGAAGTGCAACTCTATAAAAATCAAAACTGCAACGACAAAATGTTGAGCAATTTTCCTTCGCCATTGAGGCGTCATCTCGCAGGTGATCAGGGAAAGGGACATAGAGTTGGACTCGTGTTAGTGCGTAAGGGAGAAGTCGAGAGAGAGAAATCGAGAGACCGAAAGAAAGCAGAAGAGATGGGAGGAGGGAATAAGAACTCCGAATTTGTAGTGAGAAATCATGCAATTTGGAGATTAGATGTAGTAGCAAGGATCGAAGTCTTGAGCCGACTTCGGATCACCTTTCTGGCATGGAATTGGAACGTAAGTTTTCCAAGATTCATGACAGAAATCATCGAGAGTAAATGTCTTGATGGTCCCGAGGAAGAAGGGAAGAGAGGAAATCCGGCTCGCTGGACAGAGTCGGATTGGAGACTCGTACTCGGGAAAGAGGCAGGCTCGGAGCAGGGAGCCACGTTCTTGGGGAAAGGAGAGATAGCCCAAGAAACGCAGGAGGTGAGAGATGCCTTCTCGTCGAAGAGGACGAAGAATGGGTATAAAGTTGAGAGTTATAAGGACCCAATGAGGAGGGGAATTGTGAGTGCACTAATGGCCTTCCTGAAGCCGGAGAGAACTACCTATGTGATGAAACACCAAGCGGTGTTCTTTCACAAGTTATTTGCAAGAGAACCGATAAATTGGGCAAGGTGCTTTCACGGAAGAACAAGGCAGATGGTGTGGAATCTGCGAGATAAGTCGCCTCCACACTACATCGTACCATTTGTAGCCCATTTTTACCTCGGGTTAAATCTGCTCAATGTGGCTGAGCGTAATCAAATGGTGTCTCATTTCCATCTTGATTTGAGAAGAGAAGTCGACGCGGAGGAGCAGCAATACATTCTCCAAATCCGGAGCACAGACGATTACTACACAAAGACAAGGAAGAACGTGGAGGTCGTTGAAAGTACCCCGACGAAGAAGAGAACTCGGCAAGCAGACGCCGAAGAAAGCAAGAAACCTCGGAAGATGCAGAAAAATAACCCAAGGCGAGGAATGGTGGTGATTGAGTCGGAAGATGAAGACTCAGAAGGCGAAGCCGAGCTCAAGACGGAGGACTCGGAACGTGAGGAGGAACCTGAGCTAACACTGCAGAGCAGAGATACAAGCAGTGACAGTGAAGACGGTGAAGAAATGACCTCGGCACCAGCGGCTGAAGAATACGAAGAAGAAATTCAAGCTGAAGTAAAAGCCAAAGACAATGCGGCATTGGAAGACAAAGTACCGGTGCTCGAGGAGAAGAAGATCGCAGTACAGCAAGGAATTTGCTCGAGACGTAAGGCAAAGTGTGAAGCGGGACCGAGTAGAGTGAAGGAAGAGGTAGAAGGAAGCTCGGGCAGTGAGGCATCAATTCCGATACGAAGACTCCAGAGAAGAAGGCGAGTATCGGGAGAACACGAAGAAAGAAGAGAGACTACTCCGCGGGAGGACGAAGGTATCAGTAATGGAGTAGATTACCTGCAGATGGTAGTATGCAAGCTGTTGGTGAAGTTGGAGAAGAAGAAGAAGGAGATGCAGTCGACTTGTCCAAAAGTAAAGACTGTATTGCAGGTGGTAGTGAGATTAGAAGAAGAAAACTCAGAGTTGAAGAAGAGTATAACCCGAGGTGAGAAGGAGAGAGAAGTATTGCAAGCAGAAGCAGTGGAGAGAAGTCAGGTAATTGAAGACCTGAAGAGAGAAGTGAGCTATCGAGAGGATCTTGCAAGGAAGAGTGACATCGTAAGGGAGAGACAAGTAGCTGAATTTGAAATCTTGAAGCAGCAGTTTGTTGATTCAAGAGTAGAGCTCATCCATGCTATGGCGAGGGTAGCATCGAAGGATCAAGAGCTCGATTGAGTGATGGAGAGTATGGAGGAGAAGAAGCAACTTTGGCAGCGAGAGTTGGCTGCGAGATATAGAGAAGAAGAGAGATTACGAGACTTACTTCGTAATCAGGAAGAGAAGGTTGCACAGAAGGAGAAAGAGAAGGACGCGGTGAAGGCCGAATTCGAAGAAGAATTGGCGATGTATAGAGAGGAATGGCTTGCAGATCAGGAACAACAAAGGAAGACAAGATTAGAGCCATTGCAGGAGATAGTCCTCAGGGTAAATGTGATGTTAAGTACAGAGGCCAGCGTTTGAATTGAAGAAGCGCGTCTGCACGAGTTGAAGCTGTTGGTGTAGGAGACGAGGTGAAGACAAGTGAAAGATACAGATTTGAATGCCTTGTTGATTAAATTGAGAACTCGTGTAGATAGGAAGATCTTAGAAGTAGAAGACAATATCGTGATTAGATTAGACTTAGTAAGAATAGAGTTAGAAAAGCTTCGGCAGGATGTTAAAGTAAAACCCGAAGTAGATAACATTGGGATCCAAATGTCTTTGGAATTGCCCTCAGAGACATTAGAGAAGAGTGGGTCGAAGGATGAGGAGTTAGATAGATTACCCGCTAGTGCAATTTCAGATCAGGAAAGAGAATTGCTGGATCTGGTAGAAGATGTAGGAGTTGTGAAACCCGAGGACAGAGTAGTAGGAAGTAAGATTACTTCGGGTTCGGGTTTGAAAGCCGAGGAAGAAGTAGACATTGGATCGGATTAGTAACCAATTTGAGATTTGAAGGGGCAGATATGAAGAGGTGCATTGTCATTTTGGATCTGCAGTTTAGAACAATTGATGTAGAAACGGTATAGTTGTTAGAACTGTCGATTGCTTCACTATTTAAGAGTGGCATTTGCAGGAAATTGTTGTTTAGTGCTCATTATTTCTGAGAATAGATAAAGCGAAGTGCTGTGAAGCAGTGCTCGTCGCTTGAGCTTGATTCCGAGTATCAATTTCGCAATTGTGTTTGTGAATGTTTGGAGAAATTTGAAGTGCAAGTCAGTGTGCTTGTTGGATGTTGGATTCCACAGCCTTGATCTTCATTCTGTGTGTTTGATCCTGAGTGAAGTGCAATCAAAGCAATGCCTTGACAGATTTGAGAGGAATTGTAGTGTTGGTAGTATTCTGCATTTGTGAGTGCAGTGCGAAGTTGATGTGAAGCAATTTTGATCGAGGAAGTTGTGCCTTCAGTGGAAGGGTGGAACACAATTCTGAAGCGAAGTTGTTTTGCAGTGAAGTGCTATTTTCGGGAGAGCTTGAATCATCACAATCAAGATTGTTTGGAAAGATTTGATGGAGTTGTGATTAAGGAGTGTGAATTTGTGACAAGACTGCGAGTCAGTGCTTGTTACTCTCTTCTGGGTGTGGTTTCTACCTGAGAGATTAAAGATGCAACCAAGAAGAACTACATGTTACTGTTTGACTTTGTATTTGGACATTTCTGACTCGTATCTCTACGGGAACGAACTTTACTTACCCGATTACAGCAAAAGTGATATTTGCCGGGTTGTCACAGTCTACATCCACTCCACCACTTAGATCAATTCCATTGCTAAGACCTTTTGAGAAGTGGAGAATTGATTTTGTAGGTCCTCTCAACAGAACCACAAGGAACAATTGGTACATTGTGGTAATTATTGATTACCTTACCAAGTGGGTTGAGGCTAGACCATTGAGGGACAAGAATGAAGATGAAGTGGGTAGATTTCTTTATGAATGCATTATCACTAGGTTTGGATGCCCTTTGGAGTTGGTTTCTGATAGAGGAGGAGAGTTTATAGGAAGCATTACTACAGCCATGCTATGACATTTCTCTATCACACATAGAGTAACTACATCCTATAAGCCAAATTCCAATGGCTTGGCAGAGAGAACCAATCAGACCTTGTGCATAATGTTGGCCAAAGATACAGAAATGGAGGGGGCTAAACATCATTGGGACAAGAGGATTCATGCAATTTTGTGGGAGTATAGGACAACCATGAAGACTTCCACCGGATATTCTCCATTTCAATTGGTATATGGTATTGAATCTACCTTACCTATTCACTTTGATCTTCCTACCTTCCAAAGCATTCATAGGAGATTGAAGAAAGCCCAAGGAGGTGATGCAGAGAAGTCAAGGAAGGATCAACTCATGGAGTTGGAAGAGGCAAGAGCAGTTGCTATGGTTTGAGTGGAGCAAGCCCAAAGGAAACAAAAGGAGAGATATGACAAGAGGCAAGGCAAGAAGAAGGTGGAGACTTTCAAAGAAGGTGATTGGGTAATGTTGTTTGATTCCATTCGATTCAAGAGAGTGCAAAAGAAGTTCTTGCCTAAGTACTTTGGACCTTTCATAGTGGAGAAGATGTGGGGCAATTACACCTATGATCTCAAGGAGTTGGGAGGAAGACACTTTGATAGGATTAACCATGACAAGTTGAAGATGTACCATAGAAGGTAGAGAGATCTTCACTTTGAGGACAAAGTGAAAACTTAGTCCGGGGGTAAATGTAACACCCATTTGTGCATGTGTGTGGTATTGTGATATTTAGCTTGGTATTACAAGAACTTGAGAGATATTATTTATATAGAAATAAAGGATGGTTCTATATTAGTCATGGTTAGCTAAAGTTAGTCATAGCTAAGATAGAGGGGACCTTACTTCAGAGGAACTAGAAAAGATGAGCACCACTATTTTGGATTTTAGTGTGTTGACTTGGTATTATTCCTAGGTGTTTGGCTTTGAGGAAAGAGTTGAGAACTCTTGGGCCCGCAAGCCTTTTTGTTTTGGATTCTTCTTTAGTCCAAGGATAGCCCATGTGAAGGAATCCTTGACTTAGTGGGTCAAGATAAGACCACATGCTTAGGGGAATATGCCCATGTGAATGGATATTCCTTTCTATTTTTTGACTTGACTTGACTTTTAGTCTAGTAACTTGAGTTACTACGGTAATTAGTAACTTTGGTACGTAACTATTTCACAAGTATATAAACAAGGGGTGAGGAGGTACTCATCATCCTTTCATTTGCAATTATCTCTCTCTCATTGAGTTCTCTAGTGAGCAATGTCTTGAGTCTTGGAGTGTTAGCCTTGGAGGAGTATGATGGAGTTCGGGTTCCTTGCCTTCTTAGTCCATGATGCGCTACCATAATAGCCATCAAAGGTTCATCCTGAGTGAGAGACAGGCCAGCTCACAGGCCACAATTGTAACAACATCATTTTTCTCCTCGAGTTTGTTCTCCTCATGGGAATCCATCTCTTTGTTCTTCTACCCGTCCACGCTCCCCTTGAAGCGGTTGTGCTCCTCAATTTTGAAATTAAAAATTTGCCCAATTCCATCGGTATGGGTCCACCCATGTGTGGCATTTCTGCCCAATAATGTTGAGGTGGAACTACTCCTTCACCTCCACCCAATGCTCCTACTATCCTCTGTGCACAAACAATGGCTTCAAATACTGTGTGAGGATTTTGCACCATGACTTCTTGGCAAATCTGCTCCTTTAACACTCATTTGAAATCATCAAGAGCCTTTGTTGGACTCATGTTGGTTATTGCAACTTGTTGATCCAAAAATGACTCCACATACTCTTGTATGTTGTTCTTTTTTCTAAATCCCCATAGTCGGGTTTGAGCCATCTGCATAGAATCCACCAATTGGAAATTCTTCAACAATCCTTCTTGCATTGATGTCCACGTGACCTCCCTTCTCTCTGCCAACATGGATCGTTCCCAAGCATCATACCATGTGAGGGCTTTATCAGTCAAGTACCCACATGCAAACACGCCCGTAGCATGCTCCGTGATCTCTATTGAGAACAATCATAAATATTGATTCATTCTTGAAATTCAATTTTCTACTACTACCATCATATACTGCCCCTTGTAAGGCTCGATGTTGCAGGTTTTCTTCATCCAAAGTAGCAATATGGCTTCATCAATGATAGGGTTCGTAGGCACAGGTGCCTCTCCAAGTACTTCAGTCATAGGTACTAGGTTTTGAGATGGCTCTTCTTCTTGCATGGCTTGATCGTTCCTGAGGATATGCACTTGACTTTGTAATGTCTCCATGGTCATCTTAATCTCTCAAAATTCATTCAACATCCCTTGCATTCCTTGCATCAGCTCTTGCAATTGCAGATCTATGGTTTTTGCAACACTCAATTGCTAATGTCTACTTCAATACAGAGTCAATATGATCACTCTGGAATGCGCATGAACTATCAAAACTACCATTGGGACATCAAAAGCTATCACTTGTTGATAATACTCCTCACCAAAATTTCTAACCACAAAATCTCTAAACATCACTTTTGGTCTCACTACATAACAGATTTATACTCAAGTGTTGAAAGGGAGAGGATTTGGGACATTCACATCCATATCATCATAGTAGAATGTAGATTGTCAAATCCCACTCTCTGTCATATATCACCACAGGTAGAATCACCAAGTTTGGTGAGTTCATCACCCTATCCATGAATTTTGCGTCAAAGTGATAAACTAACAATACCCTCATTTGCTCACATTGGATGTACATAACCTTGATGTGGAATGGATTCAGGAATGGAAAGCTAGGTGCTGAAAATTTTCCTCTTGGTGCATCCATCCTGTCCGCTCTCTAAAGTCCTTCCTAAGTCTAGCAATTACTCTATGTTCTCCACTTCAAATTACTCAGTTTAAGTAGTTTTTGCTCTTCTAAGAGGGGTGATCCACTCTCTTGGACTAAGACACTTGCTCTGATACCATTGTAATACTTTGATGACAAGAGAAGAGGGAGAAACACAAATTACACACTCAACATTTGATTTCTGCTCTATTAGTAGAAGTACTCTTTTGGTGATACTTCTATATGACCTATTTTGACCATCATGTATAACATCATTCTAGATGTTACCAAACCAAATTTCACATCTAGATCATATGGCTAGCTCTTGGTATTATAGGTACTAAGCAGATTTTGGAAGTTCTATCTTTGTTGTGTTTCTTGCTACGGTTTTTTGTCTTTTAAGTTAAATCCCATAATCCTTTTCATGAGCAAGGAGAGAGTGGAAGGCTTATAGATTGTAAGGGATGGTGGGAACTCACATTATTGAGGTGCCAGATTTTTAGTTTTGCTAGAGTAAGAGGGAGATACTAGTTAGCACATCCAAGAGGTTTGATTTTTGTTGTGTTTCTTGCTAGGGATTTTGTCTTGTAGTTCCTATAATCCTTTTTATGAGCAAGGAAAGAGTGAGAGGCTTATAGATTGTAATGGATGGTGTGAACTCACTTCTTGAAGTGCCAGATTTTTAGTTTTGCTAGAGTAACAAGGAGATAAGGTATGGCGGGGCTGGAAGGATTTCCCAATTATTTGGCTATGATCTGAATGGAAGATATGGCTTGGTTACAAAGATTTCAAAATTAGAAAGAAGTAATCTGAATGGATATTTGAGATTAGTATGAATGGGTCAGAGGATATCATATTTAAGTATTTTGGATATTTGTGAGAGAGTGGTTCTCCCAACATGGATAAGATTTGCATGCCTACAATGATAGACATGAGTATGCTCAAACTACTTAGGTAGCTATTACACTATTAGAATATTACCACTAGTAAGATTGCTATACACTAGCCTTTTAAACCAAATTGAAAAGAAATTGGATCAACACATAGCTGAGCAGTTGTTAAAGCATAGAGGTAACTATAGAGGACTGTCCAAATGATATATTGATGAATTGGCTTCTATTCCTCACCAGGAAAAGATTTAGGTTAAGTGAGTTTTGTGTCAATTTATTCCCGTCCCCTAACACATGCAATGCAGGCTAGAGGAAATTAATGCTGGCAGCTCTTCTTTGATTCATGTAGAGGCTGGTTTTAAAGTGGAATTGGTCGCCTATAGACATGGATTAGCATTTGGAAATAAAACTCAGAATTAAAGGCCTAGTACAAGATCAAGCTCAATCAATCTCTCTTAGTTGACTTGTCCATTCCTCGGGCTACTAGAGCACGTCTTCGCTCTTGCTCTAGCAAGGATGCAAGCTCTTGGATTGTAGCTCAATTGTGTATTAGTGCATTCCAACTTGCACCAACTACTTTCTCTATAGCAATGAGCGTTTGCCTAGGTTTGGTCCACCCATCTGCATCTTCATCACTCACTTGTGAGTGTGGTTCTACACTAGATGCAACAACGGTCCATATGACAAGGTGTCCTTTTGGAGGACATAGGATAGCTACCATGATGCTATTATGGACATAGTGTTTGCTATGGCACATGAGAGTGGATACTTGGCTTGGAGGGAGTGTTTGTATGCTTTGTAGATGACACATCTAAGGGCAGACTTATACTTGGTCTGAGATGATCAAGTGATAGTAGCGGATGTCGTGGTTATAGACCCTATGTGAGATCCAATTTTGGAAGAAGTGATTATCCATCTCCCTGGACGGGTGGCGAGCCCAGTAGCAGGTCACAATGTCTCCAAGTATAAGGGCATGCAATGAGGTCACCTCTCTGTTCCCTAGCCTTGGAGTTATATGGACATATGGACATGGCGTTTGACACATTTGTCAGAGAGTGCGTGAGAGCTTATCATGTTAGATGCTAGGGGGTACCACTCTCACTCTCATACTTTGTAGTATATTGTAGACAACGTGTGTCCATTGTTCTATAGAGGGCAGTGGCTGGTGCAATCCATAGGAGAGCAACCGCACTAGGTGATGCTTCTTTGGATGCTCAATGGACAACGTGTGTCCATTTTTCTATAGAGTGCAGTGGCTGGTGCAATCCATAGGAGAGCAACCGCACTAGGTGATGCTTCTTTGGATGCTCCAGTTGTTTGTAGACCACACGACTTGCATAGCTCAGATATCTTAGGTCCAGTGGTGCAGATTTCTCATATAGACTCTAGTGGGGCTTAGCCCCATTTTACCTTTTTCATCTCTCCCTAGTACAGCTTGATGGGGTATCCCCATCCTTCATTTTTTCTACGTGGTCGTCCTTTCACACATCATCTGACATTTTAAAGCATTTAGTGCCATGTTTGCATGAGGTGGCGAGATCAAGAGATCTGCTGCATACTCAGTACAACTGGGAAAAAATCTGAAACTCATAGCTCTAAACCTGATAACTAGGGTTTAGTATGACTTTTGGTTGTTCAATGTAATTCATAAGAACGCAATTTCATTTGGTGATGTTTCTTTTCATGTTCCAGTAATTTATAGATTTTATGATTTGCATAACTTGGATATCTTAGATGTGGTTGTGCAGATTTTTCACATCAAAACTACTTGGACCTAGCTCTATTTTAGCTCTTTTTGTCTCTCTCTTGCTTGATGGAGTCTTCCCATCCTTCATTTGTTCCACGTGGTCGCCTTTTCTTTGGTCTGGTGGATTGCGTGTTCATTGTTTCTTATGGTTCTATGTTGGATATCATTCTCATTCTCGACGTTGCACATAGTTTCATGGAAGGGTTAAGACCCTTCCATGATAGGAGAAAGGCGACCACATAGAACACCAGAAGGATGGGAAGACCCCATCAAGCAGAGCAGAGATAGACTTAGTATTAACGGACTCAATTCAATTCTCTCATGCGGGAAATATGGTTCTCGTAGGTGACTTCGCATGTGCATAACCGTCATGTCAATATCCAGAATGTTACTGGAGGAGGCAGCGCGTATCTTACCTCTTCCGCAAGGACTAGACCTGGGTAAATAGCTAAAAATGGCTTAACCGGCTAGCGGGAACAAACGGCTAGCCAGTTCACATAATTTGGGAGCCGGTTAGTAGCAGGCTCGAGCCACGCTTAAATTTTAAAATTTAAAATAGAATTAAAACTAGTCGATTATGAAATTTATCGAATGAGAATTGATTTAATTGTATATTATAAATACAATCAAGTTTAAAACGGTTTCAGGTTAGGTAGTTTTCAACAAACTAAAGATAATAATAAATAATTCATATGTCCAAGCTTATCGACAGGGAACGATCTGTTCATTTCTGTGTCGACCGCCATCGAGATTTCATTTCAGAATTCATTGTATGAAGTGTCTTTTCTAATATTATTTAAAATTATTTTTCTCTTATATATTTTTTAATTTATATACTATATTATTATTATTATTATTATTACATTTAAAAATATAACCTAGCTTAGTCAATTCGAATCGCAACTAGCTGGTCCAATTTGGCGACTAGCCGACTACGATGTTTAGTAAACCAGGCTAGCCATTAGCCGAGCCGTGCCCAGGTTTAGCAAGGACTCTTGCCAAATGATCCCGTTAGATGAGTTCTCCTTTCGGATGCCCAGTCAAGTCTTCAATCTAATGAAATTTCTCGACCCCGGACAACGGTGAGGTTTCGGAAGCATGTAGTTGGTGGCGTAAGGTTCTTTTTCTACATAAATCTGCGGAAAGTAAGGAGGCCAGAGCCATCACTCATTTGATCTCTTGCGGTGTACCTTTAACATTTTTGCACACCACACGCCAAGTCTGCCTCCTTCATTAAGATACATTGGTGCACGAACACTAGTGCTTAAACTAACTCAGCTAGTAATTCTGAGCTTTGGATCACCGAAGCTCAGAATATTGATCTGTTTTGGCCATAGATACGGTAAATTGTTGGCCTGTATAGAATATTCATAAATTTTATTTCTTATCTCGGGATTTGATGTATGTGGTGTCAAAAGGTTTCATGTTCAATTGTGGAAAATGGACAGGGGCAGAGATAGCATCTTATTGAGGAACTTATACTTGAAGGCGATGTCCGGAGTTCCGCATCAAGTATCAACTTTTTCATAGATGGTAGCGATGATTCCATTATATCTAAACCACCCCTGGAAGAAGAGGAGTTCAGATCCTCTAGAACTAGGCACACCAAGTTACGGGACCACTTCATATCCGCGGTTGAGCTGTTTAGAATGTCTGAAGCTAGTACATCAAATTACACGCGGATGGTATTACTAGGAGAGATTGACACTGATCTTGTCAATATTGTGGATGAACACTCTGGTTTAAGTATTCAAGACAAGCACTGACCTATGTCTGGTGTTTTGTTTGCTGCCTACTCCGCGAGACGCTTCACAATGGGAGACATCGATGATGGTTTTGCACCAAACTGTTTTGGAGTTTTGAGCAGTTTGCTCTATTTGGACAAACAGCCCCACTGCAAATCGGCAAAAATAAGTGGGTGCATTGCATATCCCGTTAATGACAAATCTCGTGCAATCAAGCCACTAGTGGTCATTTGCACCGTTACATGATTGATACCTATTGTGTTCGTTGTTCGATTATCTGGTTAGTTTTGCTCCGGTTAGATTTAATGAACTAAACATTTTCTTTAAGAATAAAGATTGATTAGAACTATCGAACCACAATCTAAACAAACTTAATGGTAACCAGACTAAAGCTAGGAGCCATGGGACAGGATTATCTGGTAAAATGTGCCTCACCAATTTTCAAGTTTGACAATTTCCTTGCCGTTTGAGTTTTAAACCGCTAGGTGGTGGGTGAGCAATGACCTCGGCAAAATAGGTTCACTTTGAACTAGCGCTGAGAATCCAGCTGATGTGGCAAAAGGATTAGATATCTTGTTTGGAAGTAGCGTTCATATTCTTGGCTGACTACACATGTCAGAGCAGACTTATACTTGGTCCGAGATGATCAGGTGACGGTGGCGGACATTGTGGTTACAGACCCTATGCATGGTACAGTTTTGGAGGGAGTGATTACTCATCCTCTTGGATGGGCGGCAAGCGGAGCAGCAACACGCAAGGTCTCCAAGTATAGAGATATGCAGCGAGGTCATCTCTTTGTTCCTCTAGCTTTGGAATTATATGGAGCGATGAACACGGCGTTCAACACATTTGCTAGGGAGTGCACAAGAGCTTATCATATTAGATGCTTGGGGACCACTCTCACTCTCATACTTTGTAGCATACTTTGGACAACGTGTGTTCATTGCTCTATAGAGAGCATTGGCTGATGCAATCCATAGGAGAGAAATCACTCTAGGTGATGCTTCTTCAATGCTCCAATAGTTTGTAGACCTTACAACTTACATAGCTTGGATATCCTAGGTGCAGTAGGGCAGATTTCTCATATTTATAGTATTGGGGCCTAGCCCCATTTTACCTCTTTTGTCTCTTCCTTGTAAGGCTTGATGAGGTCTTTGCATACTTCATGTGTTCTATCTGGTCGCATTTTTTCCTTAAGAACTGATTATTGCTTGTAGTTTGTTAGTCATCAATTTTTGGGATGAGTTCCACAGACATTGAATACTTTTGGAGATGGTTTGTTGAGATGAGAATCAAGGTGAAGTTGGTCCTTTGATGAAATCCACCGATTATGGAACTTCAAGATGATGTTCCCCAATATCTACACAATGTAGTTTGTGTAAAAGACCAAGACCAAGGAGAGAAATAGGAGAATGGAAACTCATATTGGGACACTTGAATGAGGGAAAACTTTGAATGCCTAGCATGAGCTTTGGTTTTGGTATTTATAGGTAGCATACAAAGCCCTTGAGAAGCTTCTCAAGAAGCTTCCCCGAGCCGCTTTCTTAGAGTGTAAGCCAAGTTAACTAGGAAGTTTCTCAAGAAGCTTCCTTCTAGAAACCATCTACTTGGCATGCAAGCTAAGCTAGTTAGAAGCTTCTAGAAGCTACCTACTTGGGGCGCAAGTTAACTAGTTGGGAAGCTTCCTAGATGCTTCTAGAATACTCTAGGCTAATTTGGCTTATTCTCTACTTCGTTAGCCTTACTAGCTACGTTGCTAAACTCCATATTCTTACATATTCCTCCATAGCTAATTGGTGACGTACTCATCGCCATTGAAGCTTCAAACTCCTGGATGACCATCTGTGCATTTTGGAGGTGAGAAAGAGGTACCCATGTGGCATCATGAAGGGGATACCCTTTCCAAAGGACCTTGTACTCTGTATGTTGTTGGTGTCCTTGTTGGATGTGGCGATGTGCAAGGATACGATCAACTTTGTACTCCTCATGATCATAGATAGGGATAGGAGGAGGAGGAGGTTGGACTCAAGAGGAAAAAGAAGAGGGGTTAGGAACAAAGGGTTTCAACTTGGAAACATGAAAGATAGGATGGATGCGCATTTGACAAGGCAAGGCAAGTTGATAAGCAATAGGAGAGACAATTTGGGTGACATCAAAAGGTCCTATCCTATTAGAGGCAAGTTTATGAACTTGCGTATAAAGTGGGAGGGGTAGATTACTAGAGGATAACATTACTTTATCACCAACTTCAAAGGTGAGATCACGACAATGGTCGTCCGCATATTGTTTTTGACGATTCTGAGCAACAAGGAGGTGAGGTTTGGCTTGTTGGAGAGATTTGGATATGGTGGTCAAGAAGGTTGAAGTATGAGGGACCTGAGATGAGGGAGGAGCAAGAAGAGAATTTGAGACAAGCAAATCTTGGCCAAAATTGAGAAAGAAAGGAGAGAACCCGGTGCTTGCTTGTTTAGAATTATTGTATGCAAACTCCGCAGCTGCAAGACATTCATCCCAATTGGTATGGTGAATGTTGACAAAGGCATGCAACATATCTTCCAAGGTGCAATTTGCATGTTCAGTTTTTCCATCAGTTTGATGATGATAGGTTGTGGACAAAGCAAGCTTGGTGCCAAGTATTTGGAAGAGGGCTTGCCAAAACTTTCTTGTGAAGTGAGGATCACGGTCAAAGATGAGTACACGTGGTATCCCATGATGTTTAAATACATTATCAAAATAGAGTTGCGCCAAGGTTGGAGCATCCACAATATCAACCGTTGGTACCAAATGGATTTGCTTACTAAGCTTATCCACAAACACCACAATTGTTGTGTGACCTTGTTGTGTCTTGGGCAAGGAGGTGATGAGATCTAAGCTCACATGTTCCCAATGAGTAGTTGGAATGGGAAGTGGCTAAAGGAGTCCACTCAGCTTTTGGTCACTAGCTTTGTTGCGTTGACAACTCTCACATGATCGGACAAACTCCCAAACATCTCGTATCATGTTGGACCACCATCATTGGTGTTGGAGGGTACCCAAGGTTTTGTCCACCTCCATGTGACCATCTACAAATAGATCATTGGCTTCTTGAAGGCGCACAAGTCGGAGATCACCTTTGGTTGGAACATAGATCCGGTCCGCATGGAATAGAAGGCCTTCCTTGAATGAGAAGGTGTTGTACTCCTTGTCGCCTGCTGTCAAACAACCATGTACCATTTGGAAGAAGGGATCTTGTTGTAGAGCTGACCAAAAGTTGTTATGGACCTTGGGATCAATTGACACCATCGGAATTGCTGTTCTGATGAGAGGAAGAGACTTCAAATCATGTTGTTGTGATAGAGCATCATGGATGACATAGAACCAACCTGGTTTGTACTCAAGTTTGATGTCAAACAATTAGAGTTGCTCTTCCCATCTATGATGTTGACTCTTCATGTGTTCCCAGAGTAAGGTTCACAACAATGGTTTGTGATCAGTTTGCATGATCACTTGTTTCTCCAAGTGATAATGCCTCCATATCTTGGTGGCATATACCATTGCAAGTTGTTCTTGATCTCAAGCAGAGTAATTTCTTCCAGCTGTATTCAGTTGGCAAGACACAAAGGCAATGGGATGTGGTCCATTGGGGAATTCATGTTGCAACATAGCTCCAATTGCAAAGTTAGAAGCATCAAAATCAACCACACAAGGTAGTTGAGGATCATTTGGTTGAAGAATGGGTCTTGAAGACACCATATCCTTTAGCTTCTGGAATGCTTCTTCATGCTTGGTGGTCCACTGGAAGCTCATGCTCTTTCCCAAGAGGTCAGTCAATGGTGCAGCCACATGAGCATAATAGTAGATGAACTGTCTAAAAAAACTGGCTAATCCATTGAATGCCCTTACTTCTATAGCATCCTTTGGGGTAAGCCAATCAGTAATGGCTTTGATTTTCTCTTCTTCCATCTTGATCCTCTCTGATGAGATTGTATGACCCAAGAAGGTAACCTCCTTCTACCAAAAGGCACACTTTGACTTCTTGTAGTAAAATTTCCATTGTCATAGTCATCTTAGGACTTCTCGTACCTAATTCACATATTCTATCTCTGTCTTACTATAGATTAAGATATCATCCAAGACCACCACCACAAACCAATCCAATAGTCCATCCAACATCCAATGCATCTGATCCATGAAGATTGTTGGAGCATTATTGAGTCCAAAAGGTTGAACTCTCTACTCAAAATGCCCATACCTTGTGCAAAAGGCAATATTTTGCATATCCTCTCTATCAATAGGAATTTGCTAGTAGTCGCTGCAAAGATCCAACTTGGAAAAGTAGCATGCTCCACTAAGTTGATCAAGCAAGTCATTGATCCGAGGAAAGGGATATGCATTCTTCATGGTTTGCTTATTGAGCCCACGGTAATCAATACAAAAACAAAATCCTCCATCCTTCTTTGGAACAAATGGTACCGGTGGTCCCCAAGGAGAGGTATTATGTTGTATGAAGTCCTTCTTCAATAACTCTATAAGTGTTGTTTGCAACTCCTCCAACTCCTTTGGTGAGAGCCAATAGATTGGTCTACTCATTGGAGTACTCCCCGGCAATAACTTGATCTTGAAGAGCATACCTTGATTGTTGGGTAATCCCTTTGGTAGATCATCCAGAAGCATGTCCACAAACTCTTGAACTATCAAATCAACCATTGCTTGATCAGGCCCTTGGCCCTCCTTAGATTGTTCTTGTGCAAAAGGCTTGATCCACACCGCAAATACAAACTTATCTTCCTTCAAAGCTTGCTCTATGGCTGCTTTACTAACCAACTTCCCTTCAAGGACTCATCTCTCTTCCAAGCTTGCTCCATGGTTGCCTTTTTGGCAAACTTCCTATCTTGGGACTCATCTCCCTTCAAGGTTTGCTCTATAGCTACCTTCTCAAAAAAATTCTCATCTTGGGACTGACTATTCTTAGGTGTGTTATTCAAAGGTGCCAGACAACCTAATTGGAAATTCCTACCTTGGTGTACTTGAATTTGTCATTGGATCCAATCACATTGAACCTTATGACATTCAAGCCAAGGTAGACCCAAAATGATATCATAGTGTAGAGGTGCCTCTACAAACCTCATACACTCCAGATACTCCTTCCTAATCTTGAAGGTAATAGGATGCGAGGTGCGGCATGTAAAACCCTTTCTACCATTTGCCATCATCAAACTACTTCCAATCACTGGCTTGATAGGAAAACCCAATTCCTTTGCTACTTGCATAGACATACAATTCTCTGAATTTCCAAAATCAACCAAAATCCTACAACCCCAATTAGATATTGTACCTTGCAAGTGAATCAAACTTGCATAGGTCGAGCCTTCAATCCCATTGGAACTAATCAAGCTCCCAATAGGTGGCTCAAAATCTCCTATTGGGATTCCTTGTTTCCTTGATCATTTTGTTCCACAAACTCCATCTGGGCAACTTCTTGGGGTCGCCCATTCTTAAGTGTGCATTCAGCAATGTGATGTCCAACTTGGCAACAATAAAAACAACCTCCATTTTATTGCAATCTTTCTCTATTTGTTGTACCAAGTGGTCTTAGTGGATAGCATCAATTTCCATTAGTGTCGGTTCTTCCACCCATGCATAGTGTACTGGTGGGCCTTGTGTAGGTTGAGGTTGAGACCAAGTTGTCACCACCAAGAAATCAAAGCGTTTAGCCAATTGCATGGCTTCTTCTACATTTTGTGGTTCCCGCATGGTCACCTCCAATTTGGTTTGTGACTTCAATCCCCGCACAAATTGATCTAGAACTTCACCTTCTTGTATATCTGGAATCTGCATGATGATGTTCTGAAATTGTGTGATGTAGCTCCTTATTGAGCCAACTTACTTCAACTCTGCCAATTTATCTTGTATGGCTCGGGTGGTATTCATAGTTTGAAATAAACCCAATATTGCATCCTTGAATTCTGCCCATGTCAAAATTGGTGCAACAATCTGTCGTTCTACTCGCTCTACTTGGAATTGCTACCAAAGTTTTGCCACACCATCTAATTGGCTAGAGGCCAAGAGAATCTGTTTCCGTTCATCTTGAAGATTGGTGGCTTTAAAGTAACATTCACACTCAAACACAAAATTCTCCATTGTGCCCAGAAGATTCTTGCTTTCAACTACCTTGGGTTTTGGAAATCAAATGCGGTCTTCTCTATCTTGAATTGGCGCTCTCTTTATATGTTCTTGTCGTTGCTGATCTTGTTCATCTAGCAATCAAGTAAGGTGCTCAATTTGTTGCTACATTGCAAGGACAACGCCAGTATTGCCGTCATAGCTACTACTCTATTCCACTACTCCCAATTTATCTAATTGATTAGCACATAGATGCATCATGTCCACATTCTCCATAAGTTACAATTGGAAGTATCAAGAGTTCCTCAGACACGATTATCATATGTAGAAAATCATGCCCAAAGCACAAGGTGATGAATTGTGTGAAATGATGTTTGGGTAATATCTGGACATGAAAATCCCAATGGTTTGGCGGAAGTGGATTTGGTGGTCCATAAATTCCATCCATCCCATTTTTGCTCTAATACCAATGTAAAAGACCAAGACCAAGAAGAGAAATAGGAGAATGAAAACTCACATTGGGACACTTGAATGAGTGGAAACTCCAAATGCCTAGCATGAGCTTTGGCTTTGGTATTTATAGGTAGCATACAAAGCCCTTGGGAAGCTTCTCAAGAAGCTTCCCCAAGCCACTTTCTTAGAGTGCAAGCCAAGTTAACTAAGAAGCTTCTCAAGAAGCTTCCTTCTAGAAGCTGCCTACTTGGCATGCAAGCTAAGCTAGTTAGAAGCGTCTAGAAGCTACCTACTTGCGGCACAAGTTAACTAGTTGGGAAGCTTCGTAAGAAGCTTCCTAGATGCTTCTAGAATATTCTAGGCTAATTTGGCTTATTCTATACTTTGTTAGCCTTACTAACTACGTTGCTAAACTCCATATTGTTACAGCTTGAGTGCAACATAGACATGTTGAACATGGAAAATTAGCTTCATCCACATGGAATGCTTCTAAAGGTGGTTCATTGAGTTGAGAATCAAGATAAAGGTGGTCCTTATTGAAGAACTTTATGATCATGTTCCTCATATCTATAGCTCCAGCTCAACATAGTTTGGATGCGAGCCTGCGTACTTTTAAACATGAACAATTAGCATCACAAATATGGAATGCTTATGGAGACAATTAATTGAGTTGAGAATCAAGATGAAGTTGCTTGTTATTGATGAACTCCATCTAATGTGGAATTTCAAGATTATGCTCCCCAATATCTACCATTTCTGCATAACATAGTTTGAGTGCATTCCATTGAACTTTTGATCATGAACAATTAGCTTTCTAGAGAAGGATTGATTTTAGCAATCACTCTATCTATGAGTTGCAAACCAAGATGAATTCTGCCAAAAGTGTTGAGTTCTTGCCAACATGTACCTTGAGGCTCTTTGTATGCTATTGTATACCATGTTCCTCAATTTTGCATTCAGGCAATCTTTACTTTTTGGTTCGAATTTGGTTTGGCAACATTTAGAATGATGTTATACATGATGGAAAAAATAGATCAGATAGAAGTATCACCAAAAGAGTACTTCTCCTAATAGTGAAAAAACCAAAATAGACTTGAAAACCTTAGAACCAATAGCAAGACATATGATTCAAAGGTGAGAATTGGTTTGGTAACATCTAGAAGGATGTTACACATGATGGACTAAATAGATCAGAAAAAGGTATCACCATATTTTGTTTCCTACCAATAGAGTAGGAAACAAAATATGCTTGAAATCTTTAAATGCAATTTAAGAGGCCTAAACGGATGAATTAGGCCTCAAAAATGTGCAGGTTTTCCCCTCCCAACAAAGATAAGGCTGGCCTTTCCTCCCCTTTGGTTTGTCTTGTCGAGAGCATTCCAATGGTACCTCACCCACATGATATTTAGATTCTTATAGGAAGATTCCCTAAAATATTCCCTCTGGTCAAAGCTTGTTTGACCAACCAAATAGGACCAGGACCGACATGTCACCTATCTATATGTCTAATCCTATGGTGGAGCTTCCTTGGAGGAGATCCTCTTGGTCTATATAATAAAGAGAAGGTGTTCCTTAGGGCATCAAAGTTTGAGTGTGAAACTTGTGTTTGTGCATCTCTGTTTCTCTGCTATCCTTGCAACATTACACTATTGGAACCTTAAGATTGGCTCACTATGTATCACTTAGAATAGACTTGGATTAATTAATATATTGTCACTTATCTATTTAGAGGTTCAAGGTTATGGGTTTAATTACTGTAGATAAATATAGCTTTTTTGAGTCTTATATGGTAGATAATTCTACACTCTTCCACAAGCGGACTACAACATAAGTAGTGACTAACCTTAATGCATCTCTCCAAGCAACAAATTTAGCCTTAACAAATGGTTTTGTAAAGATATATGCTTCCAAATCTTTATTAGAGAATACTTCAATTTAACCTCTCCTTTCTTGATAAAATGATGTTGAATGTCATAGTGCTTGATAAAATGATTTTGAATGTCTTACTGCTTGGTATGACCATGATATATAGGGTTTCTTGCAATTGCAATATATCACTAATTTTCAAATCCAATAACTAGAAATCCTTTTGTATGTTTCATAACCATAGAGCATCCTTTGCACTTACAAATGCAATAGTATACTCTACTTCTGGTGATGAAAGAGAAACAATAAACTATTTCTTGTTGGATGAGATCAACATAACTCCATCCATTGTGAATGCATAGCCACCAACTGAACAACATGTCTCTTCATAACCTTTCCAATATGCATTAGATTGACTTACAAGTTGCAAACTTGTATGCTTTCCACCATATTGCAAAAATTTTTTTTTGTCTCTTGCAAGTAATAGAATACTCACTGCACTCCCTACCATTGCAAAATACATAGATGCACCATATATTGAGAAAAATGATTATTGGAAAATGAAATAGCATACCTTGTACCATTTTTATGTATAGTAAAGAACCCATAGCCTTCTGGTAAAGCTTTACTCCATCTATTTCCAATGACTTATTAGTCTGATGCTTGTTGAGATAGCACTTCTCTATTGGTGATGCAATTGCCTTTGCATTCTTCATCCCAAACTCTTTCAGCTTTTGAGAAATGCACTTGCCTTGGCTAAGCAAAAAAGTACCAACTTCCTTATTTTGTAGGAAGTTGATGCAAAGGAAGTGACTAAGTTCACCAAGATTCTTCATTTGGTAGCATACCAGCAACTCCTTGTGTGTAGTGAGAATGCCAACATTTTTACTTCCAATTAGCATATCATCCATATAGATAATGAGAACTAGTGCTAAATCACCCAAGTGCATCAAGTACAAGCAAATATCTAATTTAGAACATTGTCAACCAATATCTAAGAGAGACAAATCCATATTCTCATTCCATCCTTTACTTGCTTACTTCAAACCATGTAATATCTTCAATAACCATAATACCTTACCCTTGTGTTTAGATGGAACATCTAACTCCTTTTGAATTCTCATGTAGATATATTCTCCTCCTTTAACTCTCCGGTCAAATAGGTTGCAATAATATGGTTTCAACCTTGACCGGACCTATGGTTCCAAACTCTCCATCATGTTCTCCAACCTTGAATGTTAGAATAATGAATCTACAACATTGTTTGGTTCACCTTCCATTTCTCCATCTCTTGATGGAAATTTAACAAAACATCAAATCTACATTAACATTATGAAAAACCACATCCTATTGATGATGACTCTCTTGGTTTAAAATTCAAAGACTTCATACCCCTTGGAAACTTCTAAATATAAAAAAAATCCCTTTTGTGCTTCTGAATCAAGTTTTTGACACTTCTCCTTTGGTATTTGATACAAAGCTATACATCTAAATTGGTAAGCATAAGAGAGCAAGATTTTTTACCATAAAATGCTTCATGTAGTGTCATACCACCTTATCTTGCTTATGGTAGCCAATTACAAGTCCATATCACAAACTTGGCTTCTATGTATTGATCTCTTAAGTTGAAAGTTTGCAAAGATACCCTTCCATATGATTTTTTTTGTCTTTTACACAAGTATATAGATGGTTCATCACAATGTCTAGGTAATGGCAAGCCGGTTCACAAGAGAGAGAAATAGGATATAGAAGAGTTAGAAACATACACACATATTGTCCTCAATGTTCAAGCTTTGCAGCATAGTCACATGCACAAATGTGACACCGCAAAGGCGATGTGTGACAAATTAGCAAAAAAGCATAAACGTGCAGGAGTCATGATTGAGCTTTTCTTGCAAAAAGAACTTTACAATATCATTTATGTGTGTGGTGAGTTAATGGAGGGTTTGTTTGCAAAATTATCAACTTAAGAGATCAATACATAGAAAACTACATTCAGTCCTTCCATAATATAATCTTCTCATTTAGACAATCAATGCATTGGACCTTGGCAATTGAAATTGAAACCATCACTATAAGAACTAGACTAAAAAAGAAGGACTAGGTTGTTGTGTCACGATAGGATGCATAACACTCTAATCAATGTGCAAAAATCACCCTTGCAAGTGGAAGCCCTTAACCTAATGTGGTCACCAAATTTTTGCAAAGAGTAAACTCTAATAACCTCACAAAGAGAAATCCTAAGAGAAATCCTAATAGAGAGAAAACCCTAAATACTAGAGAAGCATAAACCCTTGAAAACATAGCAAAAAGTAGATCCTTAACCCAATGGCACCAAAAACCTTACAAACCTAGCACTCTATCCACTCAATCACAAACTCTTGTTGCTTGATCAAAACAAAAATGGTCACTCTATAAAATAAAATAAAAGACTTAGCGCTTCTAATCTTGTTTTTGAATCGAAATGACTATACTGAAGGATCCTATTATTCTTGTAATGAATTCAACACAAGAAAAGCAATACTCTTCTTGCTCCTCTCCCCTCCGACTTCTGTGTATTGATCTTTTTCAACCAAAATTTGGCAAAGAAAACCCTTCAATCTACTCACCGTCAACATGATAGATATTGTAGAATTTTTCTACTAGTAACACTCTATCATGACTCTTGCACATTTATGTATTTTTACTAATTTATCCCACGTCTCCTTTGCGGTATCTAATTTGTATATGGGTCTTTGCTACAAAGCTTTAACATTAAGGACAATATGTATGCTAACTCTTCTACATTCTTTTTTGTGAACCAACTTGCTATTATCCTAACGATGTGATGACACATTCCATATTTGTATAATTGACAAGAACTCAAAAAGTACTTCATCACAAATCTTATCAATATGCAAATATCACCTTTGCAAAGGGAAGCCTTATCTAATATCAAAAGGAAAGCCTTTTATCTGATATGATCATTGAATTCTAGCAAAAGCTTGACAAACATGACAAGTTTTGCAATAATCAAGACAATCCTTGAAAATCCCTCTCCAATGGTAACCTGCATCTAGAATCTTGAAAGCAGTCACCTTTCCTGCAAAGTGTCCTGCAAAGTGTCCTCCACATACTAAACCTTCATGAAACTCCTTTATGAGTAAGATAGACTCTTCCTTACCCACTGCTCTTCGAAGTAGACCATCTGCTCCTTGGTGAAAAAGAATATCCTCCACCATTGTGTAAGGTCTAGATCTTGCTGCAAGGGCCTTCCTCTCCCTAGCATGCATCCCTTCTGGATAGTTACCTTTTGTCACAAAATCCACAATCTCCTTGTACTCCATTGGAACCTCTTGAGTGACTGAGATTGTCATGAGCTCCTCATTCGGGAAGGAATCATCCACTGGCTCATCTCCATCATAATCATAGGCTCTAGATAATAAATCAGCATTTGCATGTTTCTTTCTTGGCCTATCCTCAATTGTGTAGTCATACTCAGACAAGAGTATCATCCACCTTGCTAGTCTCCCTTCAACATTAGGCTTGTTGAAGATGTACTTCAAAGCCTTGTGATCCGTGACAATTGTGGCTTTCCCTCCAATCAAGTAGTGTCTAAACTTCTTGAGACCAAAGATCACTACCAACCCTTCTCTCTCTGTGACAGAGTAGTTCTTCTCTGCTGAAACCATCTGCCTACTAGCATAAGCTATTGGATGATCATGCCCATCTTGGTCTAATTGACTAAGAGTGCATCCTATAGCTACATTAGAAGCATCAGTGTAGAGGATGAAAGGCTTACTCCAATCAGGTTTAGCAAGAATTGGAGCTACAACAAGAGATTGCTTGAGCTCCTCAAAAGCTTTGAGAGCCTCCTTGTCTTCCAAAATCACCATGTAATCTACACCCTTCTTCATGTAGATGGTCAATGCATAAGCCTTGTTGGAAAATGAGAAGATGAACCTCCTATAGTACCCAACCATTCCCAAGAATTGGCGTAACTTTGTCAAGCTTGAAGGGAATGGAAGGTCTGAGATTTTCCTCACCTTCTCAGGATCAACTGCTATTCCATCCTTGGAGATGATGTGCCCCAAAAGTAGACCTTCTTCACATCCAAAAATGCACTTCTCTAGGTTGAGTGATGCATTTGCCTCATCCAAGTGTTGCAAGACTTTGATTAGGTGCTCAAAGTGCTCCTCCTTGCTCCCATAGACACAAAAGTCATCAATGAAATCTCTCACAAATTTCCCAATGAAAGGTTCAAATACCTTGTTCATGAACCGTTGGAATGTGGCTGGAGCATTGAAAAGCCCAAAAGGCATGACCTTGAAAGCATAAGTTCCCCAAGGTGTGGTGAATGTGGTGAGTTGTTGATACTCTGGTGCAATCTTGATTTGGTTATATCCACTATAACCATCCCCAAAACTGTACCTCTCATGACCTGCAACCTCCTCCAAGATCTCATCAATGAATGGCAATGGGTAGTAGTCCTTCTTGGTAACAGCATTGAGCTTCTTGTAATCCACACATACCCGAAGCTTGCCATTCTTTTTCTTCACAATGACAATTGGAGACACCCATTCTGAATTCTCCACCTCAAAGATAAATCCAACCTCCTTGAGCTTATCAATCTCCTCCTTCACAACCAAAGATATTGGTGGGCTAATGCGACGTTGCTTTTGGCGGATTGGTCTTGCATGTGACTCCACCTTTATCTTGTGCTCCTCCAAGGTGACTTCCTTCAAATCCTTGTAACTAAAAGCAAACACATGGATGAACTTGCGGAAAATCTCCTCAAATCTCACCTTCTCCTCCTTGGTAACATTTGGGCCATACTTGAGGGTAGATAACCTTCTCTCTACCTCCTCAAGTGTCAATGGTGATTTATCTGGGTCCTTCAAAACCTCTGGCTTAGGTGCAAAATCCATAGCACACAAAGGATACACATCTGAATCAGATTCAAATTCATCCTCCTCCGTGGAAGTCTCCTCTTCCATGCTTGTGTCCACACCTGAAGCTCCTTCTTCAGAATCTGATTCCCAATAATCAGAAGATGGGGTATCTGAATGTGAAGTGTTGGTGGTGTTAGTCACAAGAACAGTGACTCTATGGTTTGATGGCCCAATCCTCAAGTACCCTTTGTGCCATCGATCAGTTGTGCGTGCTGCTCTCAACCATGGCCTCCCAAGAAGTAAGTCATAGCTTGAATCCTTCAAGACTTGGAAAGTCATGAGATTTTGAACTCCCATAACTAAAACTACCACCTTATCCATCACCCCTACTGGTCGAACTTGTTGCTTGTTTGCCATGCTCACCACAAATGTTGAAGGTCTTGAGTGTATCATACCCAACTTCTTCATCAACCTTTCTGACATGGCATTCACTGCTGATCCTCCATCAACCAATGCATCCTTGATGTTGTGACCCTTCACTCTCACATCAATCTTGGAGGCATATTCACAAGCCTCTCATGATGCTGGCTTGGCATCCACCACCCCCATTGATACTAGAGCTTTTGCCTTCTTCTTCTTCTTGCTCCTTGTAGAAGTCAAACCACCTCTAAGCTCCTTTCTCAAGGTAGGGTTCAAAGCAATTAATTGGCCCACTGTGATGTTAGCCTTGTGACTACCAACATCCTCCAACACATTGTAGTTCCATTGTTGCTTTGAGATCAAGAAGTCCTCCATTCCCAACTTCTTCCTTGGAGTCTTTGTTGTTGATGGTGTTGAGGTGCGAGTGCTCCTAGTAGACATAGGAGTATCCTTGCTTGAAGTAAATCCTTGAGAAGAGTGAACATCCTTTGCAAAACGAGCTCTCTTCTTCTCTTGTGCCAAAAGCTCCAAATTAAGACCCTTGGAGTTTGAGCACTCTCCCTTCTCATACTTGCTCTCAACCACATCTATGGATGCTATCCCATTACCTTTGTTGGGATTAGGAGCCACTTGGGTTTCACTACCTCCCTCTTTCCCTCTATTGGCTCCCTCATAACCCCTTCCTCCATGGTAAGTGGAATTTGGGCAAGTCCTTTGGATATGGCCTCTTCCTCCACAACCAAAACAATTTCTATCATTGAAATTGTTGGCTGGTTGGCCTCCTCTATATGGATAGTTTCCATAACTCCTAGGCCCTCTCCCTACATTCTGATCCACCTCTCTCTTCTCCCATAGTTGCACCACATTGATCTTGAGATCCGCAAGTTGTTCTGTGATGGTTTGGAGTGGATCTTTTGGTGGAGGTGCAAGAACTAGAGCAACTTCTACTTGTGGTGCAACCCTTATCACCAAAGTATCAGAAGTTACACCATACTTGTAGCCTTGAGGAGGATGCACAACCTCCTTCACCACCAAATCGCTCTCATCTCCTTCCAAACTCTCCTCCATACAAATTACGATCTTGATAGCTTCAACCTTGGAAGAAGGTTTCTCATATCTCACCTTGCTTCTAATTTGTGGTATCAATCCTCCCACAAAATTCTTGGTGAGCATGGCCCCTATGCCAATCATTGTAGTCTCCACATCATCCCTACCCTTCCTCAACACTATGCAAAATCTGGACTCTAACTTTTCCACTCTTTCCACATAGACTCTCACTTTCTCTCCATCTCCTTGCTTGAGAAATGTAACCTCACTCATCAATCTCTCGTAACTCTCATCAGGAAGAAAGTTCTCAATGAGTGCTGAAGTCAAAGTCTCCCAAGACTCCTCTTCCCCCTCTCTCCTCTCTCTTTTGGTATTCTGACTCATACAATGTAAGTGCTGCATCCTCAAAGAAATCTGGTAATAATGAGGCCCACTCATTCTTCCTCCTCTCATTGTTTCCTATGCAAGCTCTCTTGAAGTCTCTCACAAAGGCCTCCACATCTTCTCCATCCTTGCCAAAAATAACTGGAAGTTTTCCCATCTTAACTCCTCACGATCTTTCTTTTCTCTCAAAAAAAAATTTTCTCTCACTCTATTACTAATAGAGTATATACATGACTAACACCATCTGAGAATAATCCACTCTAGGGAAAACAAAAGGTTCTGGTTGCTCCAAGATTTCTATAGCAACATCAAATCCTAGAGTGCATATTAATCTAACTCTCATGGATAGTTTATCCATAAGTTGAAAGATTATCTCCATCACTAATCTTGAGAACTAGCTGATGAAGGTGGTAGTATTTCTATAGCTATACTAAGACTCTCTCCAAGATCCTTCACCAAAGTTTCCAAAAGTGCTTTTACTCCACTACACTCATGTCCTTTTGGAAGTCCTTCAACTCCACAAACCTCACACAACTCCTTGGTCTTAGATCTTCGCCCTCCCAATTTTGGTGAAGAAGGTCCAACATGCAAACCCAAGTCAAGTAAGCCTCTCCTTTCCCTCAATATCTTGCTCTCAAAGGTCAATGGACATGAACTTGCCTTATGTCCCTTCTCTCCGCATAGAAAGCACTTAGACTCACTCTTTCCTCCAAGTGGTGTAGGTTTTTGGATCCTCTCAATATTCTCTTCAAATTCTATTGTAAACTCTCTTTTCCTCAAATCAACCCCTACAATCACCTCAAACCCTTGAGGAACCTTGCATAATCTCAATTTCCACTCTTGATGACCCTCCATGTTCCCAAGATGAATCTAAACACTCAAACATGCTTTTTATTGATCTCAAACTTCTCATGCATGAGATCTCCACTCTGCAGAATTGACCCTTCCTCACAATATCACTCAAATCTCCCAACTGGTACGTTACAGTCCTCTGAAATTTTGCACACTTAATAAAAACTCCAGGGCGTCCCTCCCTGCAAAATTTCAAATCTTTTCATCAAGCCATTTGGCCTAGACACCTTTCTATTCAGCACCCATATTTCAGATTTGGTCTTAAAACCACCCCCCTCACTTCAAAAACTCATTTCTCCCTGCACAAGAATAATGTCTCTCTATTTTTTGTGGCAGCAGGTAGAATACAATGCACTAAATTTTCTTAGAAATTTTCAGGACAATTTACTGAAAATTGAAGAAATGGCAGACTATGTACAATTTTCCAGAGAGTATGCAGTTGCGGAAGCACTTTACCCTATCAACTTTCAAAAATTCTAGCCCAGTGCACATAGAAGCTCTCACAATAATTTCAAGTGTGCTAACTAAAAGATAACCCAAGCTATCATGTGTAGAAATCTCAAGTCCAGATCTCAAACTTGAGATTTTGCCCAAAATCACCTTAATCCCCAAAATCTGCAATCCACCTCACACAATCTCTCCAATTCCTCTCATGTGTACAAAATGTACAAAATCACCTCAAAGACATCATAATGAACTATAGGGTATACAAATGGATCTTGGTTCTCTAACATAAGTTCAGCCCTCTCCTCTCCTAATGTTCTCTCCAAGTGAGGTATCATAGCCTCCTTCTGCCTAATGTAGAATTGGACGCGGAACATTATCTTGCCTTCTAGAGAGGTCCCGGCAACGGAACCAAAAATGTGAGCCGGCATGTCTCTCACTCAAGATGAACCTCTGATGGCTATTATGGTAGCACACCATGGACTAAGAAGGCAAGGAACCCCAACTCCATCATACTCTTCCAAGGCTAACACTCCAAGACTCAAGACATTGCTCACTAGAGAACTCAATGAGAGAGAGATAGTTGCAAATGAAAGGATGATGAGTACCTCCTCACCCCTTGTTTATATACTTGTGAAATAGTTACATACCAAAGTTACTAATTACCATAGTAACTCAAGTTACTAGACTAAAAGTCAAGTAAAGTCAAAAAGTAGAAAGGAATATCCATTCACATGGGCATATTCCCCTAAGCATGTGGTCTTATCTTGACCCAACCACTAAGTCAAGGATTCCTTCACATGGGCTATCCTTGGACTAAAGAAGAATCCAAAAAAAAAAGGCTTGCGGGCCCAAGAGTTCTCAACTCTTTCCTCAAAGCCAAACACCTAGGAATAATACCAAGTCAACACACTAAAATCCAAAATAGTGGTCCTCATCTTTTCTACTTCCTCTAAAGTAAGGTCCCCTCTATCTTAGCTATGACTAACTTTAGCTAACCATGACTAATATAGAACCATCCTTTATCTCTATATAAATAATATCTCTTAAGTACTTGTAATATCAAGCTAAATATCACAATACCACACACATGCACAAATGGGTGTTACAGATCAAAATATCACAAAGAGGTTAACCTAATGAAGTGAGATGCTCACATGATCTAACTCTAAGTCCTCTAAACTCAAAATCTCACTAGATATCTACCAAACACAAAAAGGCCATGAAGCAAGATCTGGTGTGAACTCACTCATGGAGTTCCAACCACTACTACATGCTCCATAGCAACTACTCCACTCCATCCAAAATAAGATCTATCCACACAATAACCTCAAAGTGAAGCAAGCAAAATTGGATGAAATGGCTAGCACTAAGATGTGCTATCTACCCTATAGGCCCTGACTATGTGTGAGGGCACCAACCATACTTAGTCATCCTGCTCTCCCATGCACGAAACCAATAGCACCACAAATCCACAATGATGCCAGACAAGTAACATCCACAACAATAATCTTCTTCTGCAAGAAGCCAAGGAAGAGAATACGTAGAATATACTCTCATGATAAATGAAGCCTCTCTCTAAACTTAGTTTGGGTCCCTTGAGTTTGAGTCTCCTCAGTCTCCACATTGTGAGGTAAGGAATGAGGGGCAATAGTTTGGGTCTCTTGAGTCATAACACTGCTGAGTAACACATGGGTCTCATCTATCACAAGGGTGGCATCGGTTTGGGTTTGCATCTCACTACGGCTATGGGTCTAGCAAGCAATAGTATGAAGTCTGTGTCCAAGATAAGCCACACCCTCACTTGAGCTAGACTACTCTCACTCTCCTCTACTTGAGCATGAGCACTCTTGTATCTCTGCATAGCATATGCTAACTCTTGTGCGTGAGTCTATAATTGGACCCTATAACCCTCAGCCATGGCAGCTGCACCTACGATGTCCAAGTCCAAGTCAGCTAATCTCCACTCTCTCTCCATCTCATAAGTGCTCAAGGTCAAATACCGCTCCTCCTTGCCAGCAAGAGTCTCCTCTAGCTCACAAAGGAGTCTCTCTTTCTCTACTAATAATCTACCTTGCTCCTCAAAGCTCCCCAATCTACTCTTGCGCTCAACCAAAAGTCTCTCTTGCTCTTGTACACTCTCCACTCTACTCTTGCGCTCAAGCATAAGTCTCTCTTGCTCCTCTACACTCTCCACTCTACTCTCGTGCTCAACCAGAAGTCTCTCTTGCTCCTCTACACTCTCTACTCTACTCTCACGCTCAACCAAAAGTCTCTCTTGCTCTTCTACACTCTTCACTCTACTCCCGCACTCAACCAAAAGTCTCTCTCTCTCTCTCTCCTCAACCACTTGAACACAATCATCTAAAACACACATGATGTCAATAGAACAAGAAGAGGGTGAAGGTACTATGAATGGTGAGGGGTGAGGTGCCCCCTCCATAGACAGAGAAAGGGGTGAAGGTGAAGAAGAGGGAGAAGGAGCTATCTCAACATGTGTCTCAACACAAATTTGTTGAACATTTATTCACAAGTGGTACATTTAGTCATCCATCAAGTAAACCTCACTTTCAAATCAATCAATCCAATACACAAGTTCATTAAGTAAGTCATGTTAAATTAACTCATTTATTAAATCCGGTATATATATAATAGAACTTGGTATGCTTTCAAACAATGAAAACATACAATTATGCAAAAATTCAAATCTAAGCAATCACTCACTGTCCTCATCCTCTCCCTCATCCTCCCCATCATCATCACTCTTATCCTTGTCCTCACTCTCAGCATCATCATGATCATCATCCTCCTCTCCATCACTCAAGTACATCATTTCCTCCTCAAGAATGAAACCTCTCTCCACAAAGAGGTGAGTGAGTATCAAGCCAAGGAAAGTGACTTTAAACCTACTTCCCTTAGGTCTCCTTCATTGGCTTTGCAAACTATCCACCTCTGCAATGATAGCTTTGAATCATTATCCTCCTCACCAAATCTCCTCAACTTTGTCTTGGTGTTGAGAGCCAAATACCCATGTACAATCTTGGGCCTAATACTTGGTACCACAAGTGGACCCATCAATTGGAAGAAAGGCCCGAAAGCAAGATACATACATTGCCTTGCCAAATACCTCTTTGCAACCCTATCTCGTTGGGGAAACCAATCTGAAACAACTATGTAAGGAACTGTTCTCCTCCTTGGTGTCTTCCCCATGGCAATGCATGTGCTTCTCGAACAACATCCAAATTCATTTGAAATTGCCTCCTCTTTACCATACCTTTGCATGAATTCTTGTCCCAAGAGTTGGCAAACTCAATACAAGTATGAACCTGCAAAATGCATAAACTTAAACCTTGATCCCAATCCCAAATGGCATTGGTCGCCGCTGGATGGTGCTCAAAGTCACCCAAGTACAAGAAAAAGACATAGGGTGGCACCCGGTGCCGCTGCTGAATAGAAAAACCATGGGGTGACAGCTGTCAGCACTGGCAGACAGGTGCATTGAGTACAAGCTATGGAGGGTTGCAAAATGACCCTTGACAATGCGGGTCAACACCCGTTGATGTTAGTGGATAGGTGCAATCGTGTTGGGCACCAGATGATGCTTGTTGGCACTGCATGATAGGGTGGGTTTAGGGTTTAGGTTTAGGTGGCATAGGGTGATGTTAGGTCACACTATGGGAAACAAGCAGGAAGAGTTGGGTGATGCTCATAGTGCTATGCATTGAGACCTCTTAACCCAAAATCCCCTTTCAACATTTGAGAAAAATAGGAAAAATTTGAGAAAACTTAGAGAAAATGAAAGAGTAAAGCATTGGGAATACCTCAAGACGTGGGTAATGTAAGCCAAATGTGATTTTGAGGCCAAGTACATCAAGATTGAGCCCTCTGATTCTGGTGACAGCCATTCAAATTTGATGCTTGTTGATCTAGCACCATTTGATGAAGTTGGTTGGGTGCTGAATGGCTCGAACCCGACTATGGGGATTGAGACAAAAGAGTAGTGTACAAGAGTATATGGAGGCATTTCTGGATCTACAAGTTGCAATTACCGACATGAGTCCAGCAGAGGCTCTCGACAATTTCAAACGAAGGTTGAAAGTGCGGATTCGCCAAGAAGTCATGGTGCAAAACCCTCGCACGGTATTTGAAGCCATTGCTTGTGCGCAGAGAATAGCAGGAGCATTAGGTGGAGGTGAAGGAGTAGTTCCACCTCAACATTATCGGGCAGAAATGCCACACATGGGTGGACCGGTACCGATGGAACTGGGCAACCTTCGATTCCAAGATCAAGGAGCATGGCCGCTTCAAGGGGAGCGAGGACGGGTAGAAGAACAAAGAGATGGAGTCCCATGAGGAGAAGGGACTCAAGGAGAACAACGCCGTTGTTACAATTGTGGCCGTATTGTGCACATATCTACCAATTGTCGCACTCGTTTTCCTAGAGGCCCTCGGCCTTTGTACAGGTGATCTTTGAACAACATGGAGAGGCACATTGAAGAGGAGGAGGTGGAAACCACTTTGGAAAACAAAGATCACCAATAAATGTACCTCGTGGCCTTACTTACTCAATAAGGAAGTAGAGAAATGAGGGAAGGAAGAAGAATAATGCGCAAAGATCTCAAAAGGCAACCTCACAATTGATTGTCATGAATGGAATCCTAGAAGGTAATCAAGTGAGAGTATTAATAGATCCGGGAGCAACAGAGCATTTCTTGTCTTGCTCTGTTGCAATAAGATCGGGAATGGAGCTAGAGAAAGATGGAAGTGAAGAAGTAGAGTTACCAAATGGGCAAACAGAGAGGATTGAATCATTACCTAGACGGGTAACCCTCTCTGTAGGAGAATATGAGGAAGCAATTGAGTGGCGACTGATATAGTTAGCCCGTTATGATGCAATTTTAGGCATGCCATGGATGGAGCAGTACAACCCAATAGTGGATTGGAGGAAGAAAGTTGTGAGAACCCACCAATGGTCAATCATTGGGGTTAAAGAAAAATCACGCAGGCAAAAACTACCTCTATATGTCGTAGGGATGACAACTATCTGTAAGACCGATAGATGTTTTATGGGTCTAATAAGAGAAGTCCAGAGTGCACAACTTGCTGGACAAATTCCTGAGAAATTGAAAGATGTGGTGGATGAGTTTCAAGATGTCTTTCCCAATGATCTACCCTCAGGATTACCACCTAAAAGGCGAGTAGATCACAAAATAGAGACACTCCCAGGGAAGACACCTCCTTGTAAGGCCCCATATCGCCTATCACCTCATGAGTTGGAGGAGTGTAAGACTCAAATTGAGGAGATGCTACAGAAAGGGTTCATCCAACCTAGCGTATCACCATATAGGGCCCTTGTCTTGTTTGTGAAGAAGAAGGATGGTACAATGCGCATGTGCATTGACTATCGGGGTCTCAATCAGCAAATAGTGAAGAACACATACCCCTTACCTCGCATGGATGACCTGTTTGATCAACTCCATGGAGCGAGATACTTCACCAAACTGGACTTGCGGAGCGGTTACAATCAAATCCAAATTGCAGAGGAGGATGTGTACAAAACCACCTTTCAAACTAGGTATGGCCACTTTGAGTATCTTGTGATGCCTTTTGGCCTCACCAATGCTCCTGCCACTTTCATGAGCCTAATGAATGACATATTTCATCCATACTTGGATAAGTCTGTTATCGTCTTCTTGGATGATATCTTAGTATACAGTAGCATGATGACAAAACACAAACAACATCTACGAGAGGTCCTCCAAATTCTAAGACAAAATCAGTTGTACGCCAAAATCTCAAAGTGTGAGTTTGGCAAGTCCGAAGTAGACTACTTAGGGCATAGAGTAAGTGCAGAGGCATTCAAGTATTGACAGATAAAATAGAGGTCATTCAAAAATGGAGTGCCCCAGAAGATCATACTCAACTCAAGAGCTTCTTGGGGTTGACGGGATTCTATTGTAGATTTGTCAAGGACTTCTCCAAGGTTGCACAGCCTTTAACGGCACTACTTGGCAAGGGGAAGAAGTGGACATGGGGAATTGCACAAGAGTTGGCCTTTCAAGAATTGAAGGCCGCCTTGCTACATGCACCAATCTTGAAGTGGTATGACCCAAAACGTCCAATCAAGTTGGCTACAAATGCATCAGGCGTAGCAATAGGAGCAGTCCTACAACAAGAGTGGCATGACGGATGACATCCAATTGCATATTTCTCTCAAAAGTTGTTACCGGCAGAGTGCAACTACCACACCACAGAACAAGAAGAGTTGGCCATCGTTCTAGCAACCAAGCATTGAAAGCACTACCTGGGCAAGAAGGCATTTGTAGTAGAGACAGACCACAAACCTCTAGTCTACCTCGAGACACAGAAGGATCTATCTTGTTGCCAAATTTGGTGGGCAGAGTGGTGACAATGCTTCAACATGACAATCACCTACGTGGAAGGTAAGAAACAACTTGCAGATGCATTCACCCGCATGCCAATGGCCAACAACTTGGTGGCAGAGGTTAAGATTAACCCTGAATTCTGGCAAGAGATTCTAGCTGCTACAAAAACTGATCCATAGATTGTAGAAGCGCAATCATCCAAAGGTGTCACCAGCACCCAAGGACTCACCTTTCAAGATGGCAGATTATGGATCCCAAATGTCCCAGAATTACGCACCACCATTCTAGCAGAATGTCATGATTCGGCCATTGCAGCTCATGTTGGAGTGGACAAGACCTTGGATGCAGTCAAGCACCATTACTATTGGCCCAAGATGAGCAACATCGTGATGGACTATGTGCGTAGCTGCCTACTTTTTCAACAGAACAAAGCTTCTAATCAAGCTCCTGCAGTGCTCCTTCAACCTCTCCCCACTCCTACCCAACGTTAGGAACAAGTGAGTATGGATCTCGTATGTGAATTACCCAAGACCACCTCAAGGTTTGACTCCATTGTGGTCTTTGTGGACCGGCTCAGCAAAATGATTCATGTACTCCCTACCACCAAGGAGGTGACCGCTCCACAACTAGCTCAACTATACTTAGATGCAGTCTTTGCTCACCATGGCTTGTCTAGAGTACTCATCACCAATAGAGGCACCCAATTCACCAGTTTGTTTTGGCGAACACTCTTTGGTTTCTTCAAAACCAAGTTGGCCATGTCCACAGCTTACCACCCACAAACAGATGGCCAAACAGAGCGGGCTAATCGCACAATTGAAGACATGTTACGTGGCTTCACCTTAGAAGAGCAAGAGAGGTGGGACACCCTATTACCGTTGGTGGAATTTGCTTACAACAATTCAGTGAATGCCTCCACCCAGGTCACTCTGTTCTTCCTCATGTATGGTAAGCATCCCTTCACACCTTCTAGCTTGATGAAGATCCGTCCAATGACCACCAAGGTTGATGCAGTCAACACATTTGTGTCTAGAATCCAAGAAGGTGTGGAGAGCGCCAAGCACAGGTAACAAATTGCACAAAATCGATAAAAGCAATATGCTGATGCACACTGTAGGCACATGGAGTTCAATGTTGGGGATCAAGTGTGGCTATCGACAACCAACCTCAAATTAGTTGGATCTCGTAAGCTCAGACCTCGTTTTATTGGGCCTTTCTCCATTCCTTGTTGCATCGGCGTTGTAGCCTATCACCTTGAGCTACCACCACACATGAAGATCCATCCAGTGTTCCATGTTCCCCTACTACACAGATATGCTCCCAAATCATGCCAAGGTCCTTCCACACAGGACATTTGACCTTGTCCGACACTCATTGATGGCATAGAGGAATATGAAGTGGAGCGAATTCTCCAAAAGTGCATGTGTGGTACTCGCCATCCGCGGGTGGACTATCTAGTACAATGGAAAGGTTACCCCCTCTATGAAGCAACCTGGGAACCCGCTGCCAATTTGGCACATGCACCGGTGTTGGTGCAAGCATTTGAGCAACAATTGCGCAACGAGGACGTTGCGTCTTAAAAGGAGGGAGGTCTGTAATACCAAGGGTTAGCCATATGATCTAGATGTGAAATTCGGTTTGGTAACATCTAGAATGATATTATACATGATGGTAAAAATAGATCAGATAGAAGTATCACCAAAAGGGGACTTCTATTAATAGAGTAGGAATTGAAATATGCCTGAAATCTTTGAAGGCAATTTTGGAGGCCTAAACGGATGAATTAGGCCTCAAAAATGTGCAGATTCCTGCCTCCCCCAATGGAGGAAAGGCTGGCCTTCCCTCCCCCTACTTTTTCTTGTTGAGAGCTTTCCAACGGTACCTTACGTGATTTTGAGATTCCTACAAGTGATTTTGAGATTCCTACAGGAAGATTCCCTAAAAGATTCCCTCTGGTCAAAGCTTGTTTGACCAACCAGATAGGACCTAGACCAGACAGGTCACCCATCCAAGTAAGTAATCCAATGGTGGAGCTTGCTGACATGTCACCTATCTGTGTCCCTAATCCTATGGTGGAGCTTCCTTGGAAGAGATCCTCTTTGTCTATATAATAAAGAGAAGGTGCTCCCTTGGGGCATCGAATGTTTGAGTGTGCAATTTGTGTTTTCTCTCTTCTCTTGTCCTCGGAGGATTACACCCGGACCCTCTCTTCTCCTCTTGCTCAATTTAGAGCAAAAGGAGCTCTATTTCTACTCACTTTCAAAATATGCTATAGTATCTAGTCCTAACATCTCAAAACTCTCTCAAACCTCTCCTTGAAACTCCTCTCCCAAAAAGGACTACAAAAAAGTGCTTGCCTAAAAACTACCTACAAAGAAGATGTTTCGAAACCACTAAGCTGATGTTTGATAAATTTCCTCTCCAAAACTTACTCAAGTTGTGAAACTTATGAGCAAGGGAAGTTTATATAGGTTTCTACATGAGAAAATTTATCTATAACATGATAAAATATATCGATAAATTTCAATCCCAATATTTGAATATCAAACAGAGTTAACCAAAATTTGACCCAAAAATGTAGAATCATGAGCATCAATCGACAACAACATATGAACATTCCATGTTGCAAACTAGCACCCAACTGTTCTCTTTTAGAATCTATGCCTTTTAAGTGCCTCCCATTGCCATTGTGCAACATAAGTTGGATGCCTTCACAGAGACGAGCACCATGGGGTGCCACTGGGCAAAATACAAAAATAATTTATGGTTTGAAGCTCCCAACGTCTACGGGTGAGCACCTACAAGCATCATCTAGTGCCCATTGGCCTCTACGGGTAGCTCCTAGCATCTATGGGAGAGCACCCACAAGTGTCACCTAGCGCCGACCGCCATCTATGGGCGAGCGTCAAACAACATCACCCGGAGCCACAAGCGCCCACCCTGTAGTTGGGGCTCCCAATGCCCACTGGCATCTATGGGTGTTGCATTGTGTCACCCAAGGCCACCTAGCATCACCCACTATCACCTAATGTACCCTACATATTCTTTACAAGTTTTGAATTGGTGGTGATTATGTGGAAGCAAACCACCTATGATAATTTTTTATAGGCTTTGGAAAAATAGTGTAAACATTCCTTACAACAATTTCTCTAACAAGATATCAATTTGATCAAAAGAATAAGGGAATGATATTTCTCTTATAAGGAACATACTCTCATATTTCATTCTAGTATGTGAGTATGGTGAGCAAGGCATTGTTATATGTCATTCTAGTATGTATGCATGGTGAGCAAGGCATTGTTGCATCACCTTTGACCTACTTTCTTCTCCATCTAGCTCTATACCACTAAAAGATATCTCTAAATCTATTTGACTTTTATTGCTATATTCTCCATCATCGTCTGACCAAATGTCAGACCTGCTGATTAAAAATTTATGCAAATTGATACCCATTCAACAAATATGAATTTTTATTATTGTCTTTAAGTTGCACTCTAAGCTCACAAAGAGAATTCCATCTAGCTTTCAAAACTCCTATTCAATGCTCATTTATCACCCTTGCCTTTGCCAAATATTGGTTGAACTCTTGCTTGTCCTCTGTTTGGTCCTGCTTGAAAGCTAGGACTAGGTGATGCATGGGTACATAAGATAAATCTCCTAAAAGATACTCTTTTTATCTCAAAACTATGACACCCTCTTCTCTAGTTCAAATCATTCCACAATGATGATTTTTTCAAACAAGTCATGTTGTAACATGAGCTTGACATTCTTGCAAATAAAAAAAATCAAATGTGACATGAGCCTGGCATTCCTGCAAATAAACACAAAATACCACCAACACTAAAACAAAGAACAAAAAATAATATAGAACACCCTCCTACTAAAACATATTATAGAACATTTACCTTCAATAAGTTGTATAATTCTCCTTTTATCATCCCAAATCACTTGGCCATTTATGGAATATAAACCCTTTCTACTGAAATAGATTTCTCCATCCAAAATAGGTCAAGCAGCAAGAGGAAATAATGTTCCATACCAAAACCAACAAAACCAAGGAACCTTTCTGGGCAAAAACAACAGATATCCTCCTCCTCTCCTAGGGCTCAAGCCATGCAACTTGACTCCTCATCAAATCTAGTATTGCGGTCATAACTCTATCTGGAAAAGAAATTGTAGAACTTGCGCTAATGCCCCATATGTTTAACCCCCTTGCAACACAAGCCCCATTACCGTGATGACCAAATCTATCAAGAGCTAAAGCTACTTGGATCCACACAAGTGTGTGCTCTTGTTGGTAGTTTTTCCTAAAAATGCTATGCATTTCTATCAAATCTGCTAATTTTGAAAAGAATGAACATCCATTCTAGTAAGCTGGCAAAAGGCCTTCACATCTAGATTTCTAATATACCTTATCACAAATTCTCTACTTCAAGGATAAGTAACTTGGGGTTCCAAATATCTATGCAAATGTGCAAACTCATGCTCACCAATCAATAATTCTAACATGTCTAAATCTACTTCTCCATATTGATCTTCATCTTCTAATCTTTCATGTGAGGTCTCCAAATCTAACTGCAAGGTCTCCAAATCCAACTTTATAATCCATAGTATATATTTCTTAATATTTCTAGTTAATTCATCATAGGTACTCTCTCTAGGCATGTTGTATTTGAACTTGGTCTTCTTTGCTTGACTCCTTGCTCAAATCCTAAAATCACCAAATATCACAACTTGATTCATAAATCACCAGCTTGGTTCAATATGCTCTCAGCATCCTTTGGCCATGTTGTATTCAATGTTGTCCTCCTTGCTTGATTAAGTATGTTGTCCTCTTTTCTTGATTCTATAGTCACCAAAATTCACACTTTGTCTTGGTTTGGGAATGTTGTATTCAATGTGGTCCTCCTTACTTGATTCAGCACCTTGTCCTCCTCGCTTGATTAGCATCCTATCCTCCTTGCTTGATTCTTGAATCACCAAAAATACTAACTCGATCCATGAATCACCAAAAATAACCCTTAGTCTACATGCTCTACTCCTCTCAATACAATACTTTGTTCTATGGGCAATGACAAGCTCGCTACAAGATAAAAAATTCCTTTTGTAACTTGTACTAGTGGAACATTTGAACTAGTGGAACAATTTTTAAATAGCAACTTAGAGTATTTTAGATATAGTTTCAAACTAAATTCATTTCCACTTTACACAACACACCCTAATCTTCACACCATGTAATCTTCCAATTTTCACTCTTCACACTGCATGATAGGCATCATCAAATCCGTGCTATGTTATCAATACTTTCTTGTTCTTGCCCTACTTGTCCTCCTCGTGCATGCATTCTTGTTAGCTCAGATTTCTTGTTCTCATCTTTCTTGTCCTAACCGGCTCGTGCAATTCAATTGCAGTCATTTGCGTATGTCAACTATTTTCATGAATTTTCTTGTCCTACGAGGATGAGGAGTGCAATCCATCACCTATCTTAATCGTCCCCATTTCAGTTGCCTATCCCATTCACGCCTCCGCACCATTCACCCTAGCCTAAACAAACATGTTATTAACCCTAATGGGTAATTAATGCACTACAAAGTGATAACAATAATCTCCATATCCCGTATTTTCTCCAAACCACCTCATGTGGAGTTTGCTAATAATAAGGAACTTGACCAGAACTCCGTAACAATCTCTTTTTATCACCAACCTGCACTCCGTACCAATTTAGTCAACGCTTCATAATAATCTATATGAAAATATAAAAAGCTTTGTAAAATGATTTCTGAAACCCCTAATATCTAAGTCCATTAATCAGGAGGCCAAAAGTTAATTCCCAAGTACCCAGAAATAGTCTCTAAAATCCAACTTTACACCCACAAATTTGGAGATGGAGAATAAATAAGTAAATATGTATTTTATTAAATTGATTGAAATAGGATAAATCCATTACATATTACATAATTCCTCTATCAATATGATGAAATTTTATACTTTTCTCATGTAATCAATCGCATTTGTATAATCATCATCCTTCCTCTATTTCATATTTCCTACATTAAAGAGTATATTTCGTATCTGTTTACTTCCAAACTATGAATATTTCCTATGTGTTTAAGATTATCTGCAAGTATTGAGGTAACATATCAGGCAAATTCAGGAGACATGTGCAATCGGAGAAATTTTTTAATCAGTATTACTCCATGTGCACTAGGATGTCGTGCTTAAGCATTGCTTCTTTGCTCTGCAGACTCACTAATTGGAATGTCTTTACTGAAAATCTGAAGGAGTTAACGGAAATGAGTACCCCACCAAGTATTTGGGGTTAGTAACACTGTCCGCCTATTTACCAACCTCGCACTCTTTGTTCTCTTTGATAAGACAAGAAACACCAGTAGTTTAGCTCAAAGAAGAATCCATGGACAGTTTTCTTCTCGAAAGGGGTGGTTCATAATAACGATAAAGCAAGTTTACATCATATTGATGGTCGAAAGATGACATAAAATTCATGACAAAAAGGAGGTAAGGCCCAAGGTTAACACAAAAACAAGGGAAGAATAATAGATAGAAGAAAAGAGCATTCTCAAACATTGACGGGCATAATTAATACTCTGAGTGAAATATTGTGCGAAGTCTATAATAACTGTAGAGAAAGAGCTTGACAAAAGAAAATATAGAGATATAAAGTGCTAAAGGAGTTGAAGGGAAAATTAACCAAGGGAAAGAGGTATAAGGAACTTTAAGGCCAAGACCTCTCAAAAGTTAATAGCCATCTTATTGTTGAAGCAAGTATCCATATTGTTCTTATGTTGCTTTGTTGGCTTTTGCAACTTCTATATGAATGCAACCACAACCTTATGTTGTGGTTTTCAAAAGTTAAACTTGTAATTGTGTTCTAGAGTCAGACATCATCATTATTTATTTTATGTTCCTTTGAAAAGCAGTGTGGGCTTGTGGAGGATTTTATTTTATTTTATTATTTTATGTCTTAAACGCTTGTCTTTGTCATCCATGCTCTATAGGCTATTGAGATAGCCAAAGGCCTTCTTGAAAAGGATATTCCTAATACTTACATACTTGAACATTGGTAGAATGGACGCTTTGTCCTCAACTCTACAAAAGAGCAAAATATTGCTTCATAATATTGGATTTAATTTTCTTTCAAACATGACATTGTGACCAAAAAGCAGGTTCCCATTTAGATAGTCAACAAGCCAAGTCTGATGAACAATATTGCTAACCATGTAGAACCATACTACCTCTTTGAGTTTGTTGTCTTGAATTTCATTTCTTTGGAATAAATTTTTTATGTCCTTTTTGCTCAAAATTAATTATTTAATATTTTTTATTATCTTAAAAAAGAAAAATATGAAATTTAATATTTTACTTATTTTTTTATCATAGTAATAAAATTTTAAATTTACAAGATTTCACAATAACGAATGGTAAATAAAATTTGAAATTTACAAGATTTCACAATAACCAATTCCATATATTTCTATGGAAAAAACAAACACATAAGCACAAACACTCAAATGGAAGAGAAAAAATTACAAAGCATTACAATGACTCACAAGCTTTAAGGTGGAAAAAATTTGCAAATACCTACAAGTTTTGGGAAAAAAAACGTATTACCTCAAATTCAAGAGATATGAATAAACCGGAGATTGGATGTTATAGCTTCTCCATGACTTTGTACTAGTTCTTGCCTTAGAGCTATGAAATTGTGTACATAATTTTTGTTGTATTCAGAGGGTAGTGTATGCCTATGTAATCAAATTGTCCATGCCAAGTGCAAAAGGTTGTTTCCACTCATCCCTTGGGTGTATTTTGACAAGGTTGTAGGCAATCTTGGTGAGATCTTGCTAGTGCAAAAAAATATCTAAAATTTAAAAGATTAGGCATAGTGTTACCTATTCCTTACTGTGATCTTGTTTAGACTTTTTTAATCCACATAGAGATGAAAAAAGCAATCCTTCTTCTTGATAAATAGAATTGGAGTGCAAGGCAGAGAGTGTGAGTGCTAGATGAATTGTTTAGTAAGATTCTTGGTGAAGTTTTTGCAAAGGGTCTTGAGGGTCTATATATATATATATATATATATATAATGTCAAATCTTCCTCCAAATCACTAGTGCAATTATATGGACAACGTTAAGGAAGACATAAGCAAACTCTTGATAATTCTTTATTAGCTTGATGTAAAAGACCGAAACCGAGGAGAGAAATAGGAGAATGGAAACTCACATTGGGACACTTGAATGAGGGAAAACTCCGAATGCCTAGCATGAGCTTTGGCCTTGGTATTTATAGGTAGCATACAAGACCTTTGAAGCTTCTCAAGAAGCTTCCTTGAGCCGCTTTCTTGGAGTGCAAGTCAAGTTAACTAGGAAGCTTCTCAAGAAGCTTCCTTCTAGAAGCCGCCTACTTGGCGTGCAAGCTAAGCTAGTTAGAAGCTTCTAGAAGCTTCCTTCTAGAAGCTACCTGCTTAGGGTGCAAGTTAACTAGTTGGGAAGCTTCCTAAGAAGCTTCTTAGATGCTTCTAGAATATTCTAGGCTATTTTGGCTTATTCTCTACTTCGTAAGCCCGACTAACTTCGTCACTAAACTCCATATTGTTACATATTCCCCCGCCGCTAGTTGGTGACGTCCTCGTCGCCAGTGAAGCTTCAAATTCCTTGATGGCCATATGTGCATTCTGGAGGTGAGAAAGAGGTTCCCATGTGGCATCATGAAGGGGATACCCTTTCCAAAGGACCTTGTACTCCGTGTGTTGGCGACGGCCTCGTTGAATATGGCGACGCGCAAGGATACGATCAACTTCGTACTCCTCATGATCATTGATAGGGATAGGAAGAGGGGGAGGTTGGACTCGAGAGGAAAAGGAAGAAGGGTTAGGAACAAAGGGTTTCAACTTGGAAACATGAAAGACAGGATGGATACGCATGTGACAAGGTAAGGCAAGACGATAAGCAACAAGAGAGATAATATGGGTGATATCAAAGGGTCCTATCCAATTAGGAGCAAGTTTACGAACTTGGGTATCAAGTGGGAGAGGGAGGTTACTAGAGGATAGCATGACTTTATCACCAACTTCAAAGGTGAGATCACGACGATGATGGTCTGCATATTGTTTTTGGCAATTCTGAGCAACAAGGAGGTGAGACTTGGCTTGTTGGAGAGAGCGGGATATAGTGGTCAAGAATGTAGAAGTATGAGGAACCTGAGAGGGAGGGGGAGCAAGAAGAGAATCTAGAACAAGCGGATCTTGGCCAAAATTGAGAAAGAAGGGAGAAAATCCAGTGCTTGCCTGTTTGGAGTTGTTGTAGGCAAATTCTGCAGCTGCAAGACATTCATCCCAGTTGGTATGGTGGACATTGACAAAGGCCCGCAACATATCCTCCAATGTACGATTGGCGCGTTCAGTTTGTCCATCAGTTTGAGGATGATAGGCCATGGACAAAGCAAGCTTGGTGCCAAGTATCTGAAAGAGTGCTTGCCAAAACTTCCCGGTAAAGCGAGGATCACGGTCGGAGATGAGTACGCGTGGCATGCCATGATGCTTGAAGACATTGTCAAAGTAGATTTGTGCTAAGGTTGGAGCATCCACGGTATCACAAGTTGGTGCCAAGTGGATTTGCTTACTAAGCTTATCCACAAACACCACGATGGCAATGTGTCCTTGTATTGTCTTTGGCAAGGATGTGATGAGATCCAAGCTCACATGCTCCCAACGAGCGGATGGAATGGCGAGTGGTTGAAGGAGTCCACTCGGCTTCTGGTTGCTAGCCTTGTTCCGTTGGCAACTCTCACATGATCGGACAAAGTCTCGAACATCTCGTGTCATGTTGGGCCACCACCATTGGCGTTGGAGGGTGCCCAAGGTCTTGTCCACTCCCATGTGACCAGCTATTGGTAAATCATGGGCTTCTTGAAGGCGCACAAGTCGAAGATCACCTTTGGTTGGAACATAGATCTAGTCTGCATGGAATAAAAGGCCTTCCTTGAAGGAGAAGGTGTGGTACTCCTTGTCGCATGCTGTCAGACGACCGTGTACCATTTGGAAGAAGGGATCTTGTCGTAGAGCTGATTGAAACTCATTGTGGACCTTAGGGTCAATGGACACCGTTGTAATTGCCGCCGTGATGAAAGGAAGATCCTTCAAATCAGGTCGTCGTGATAGAGCATCGGGAATGACATGGAACCGACCTGGTTTGTACTCAAGTTTGATGTCAAACAATTGGAGTTGCTCTTCCCATTGATGATGCCGGCTCTTCATGTGCTCCAAGTGTAAGGTCTGCAACAATGGCTTGTGATCAGTTCGCATGATCACTTGTTTCCCCAAGAGATAATGCCTCCATACCTTGGTGGCATATACCATTGCAAGTTGTTCCCGATCTCGAGCAGAGTAATTTCTTTCTGCTGTATTTAGTTGGTGAGACACAAAGGCAATCGGATGTAGTCCATCTGGAAATTCTTGTTGCAACACAGCTCCAATTGCAAAGTTAGAAACATCAAAATCAACCACACAAGGTAGTTGAGGATCATATGGTTGAAGAATAGGTCTTGAAGACACCATATGCTTTAACTTCTGGAATGCTTCTTCATGCTTGGTGGTCCACTAGAAGCTCGAGTTCTTTCCCAAGAGGTCAGTCAATGGTGCAGCCACATGAGCATAATAGTGGATGAACCGTCGGTAAAAACTGGCCAGTCCATTGAATGCTCGTACTTCTGTAGCATCCTTCGGGGTAGGCCAATCAGTAATGGCCTTGATCTTCTCTTCTTCCATCTTGATCCCCTCTGATGAGATCTTATGACCCAAGAAGGTAACCTCCTTCTGCCAAAAAGCACACTTTGACTTCTTGCAGTAAAATTTCCACTGTCGTAGTCGTCTTAGGACTTCTCGCACATGATTCACATGTTCTGCCTCTGTCCTGCTATAGATTAAGATATCATCTAAGAACACCACCACGGACCGATCCAATAGTCCCTCCAACACTCGATGCATTTGATCCATGAAGACTGCTGGAGCATTAGTGAGTCCGAAAGGTAGAACTCTCCACTCAAAATGTCCATACCTTGTGCGAAAAGCAGTCTTTTGCACATCCTCTCCTTCAATAGGAATTTGCCAATAGCCGCTACAAAGATCCAGCTTGGAAAAGTAGCATGCTCCACTTAGTTGATCAAGCAGGTCATCGATCTGAGGCAAGGGATATGCATTCTTCACGGTTTGCTTATTGAGCCCACGGTAATCAATACAGAAACGAAGTCCTCCATCCTTCTTTGGAACAAATAGTACCGGTGCTCCTCACGGAGAGGTACTATGTCGTATGAAATCCTTCTCCAACAACTCTATAAGTGTTGTTCGCAACTCCTCCAACTCCTTTGGTGAGAGCCGATAGATTGGTCTACTCACTAGAGTACTCCTTGGCAATAACTCGATCTTGAAGGGCATACCTTGATCGGAGGGTAATCCCTTTGGCAGATCATCCGGAAACACATCTGCAAACTCCTGAACTATCCGATCAACCATTGCTTGATGCGGCACTTGGCCCTCCTTAGATTGTTCTTGTGCAATCGGCTTGATCCACACCGCGAATACAGACTTATCGTCCTCCAAAGCTTGCTCTATGGCTGCTTCATTCACAAACTTCCCTTCTAGGGACTCATCTCTCTTCCAAGCTTGCTCCATGGTTGCCTTCCTGGCAAACTTCCCATCTTGGGACTCATCTCCCTTCCAGATTCACTCTATGGCTACCTTCTCGACAAACTTCCCATCTTGGGACTGACTATTCTTAGGTGTCTTACTCAGAGGTGCCAGACAACCTAATCGGAAATTCCTACCTTGGTGTTGTACTTGAATTTGGTGTCGGGTCCAATCAAATTGAACCTTATGACATTCAAGCCAAGGTAGACCTAGAATGATATCATAGTGTAGAGGTGCCACTACAAACCTCATACACTCCAAATACTCCTTCCCAATCTTGAAGGTAACGGGATGCAAGGTGCGGAATGCAGAACCCTTTCTACCATCCGCCATCATCAAACTACTTCCAATCACTGGCTTGATAGGAATACCCAATTCCTTTGCTACTTGCATAGACATGCAATTCTCTGAACTTCCAGAATCAACCAAAATTCTACAACCCCGATTAGATATCATACCTTGCAAGTGAAGCAAACTTGCATAGGTCAAGCCTTCAATCCCATTGGAACTAATCAAGCTCCCAGTAGGTGGCTCGAAATCTCCTATTGGGATTCCTCGTTTCCCGGATCATTCCGCTCCACAACCTCCACTTGGGCAACTTGTCGAGGTCGTCCATTCTTGAGTGGACACTCAGCAATGCGATGCCCCAACTGGTGACAATAAAAACAACCTCCATTTTGTCGTAATCTTTCTCTATCTGCTGTGCCAAGTGGTCTTCGCAGGATAGCATCAATCTCCATTGGTACCGGTTCTTCCACTTGTGGTACGGGTAGGTTTTGTGTAGGTCAAGGTCGAGACCAAGTTGTGGCAACTAAGGAATCAAAACGCTCAGCCAATTGCATGGCTTCTTCTACGTTCTGTGGCTCTCGCATGGTCACCCCCAATCTGGTTTGTGACTTCAATCCTCGCACAAATCGATCCAGAACTTCACCTTCTTGGATATCTGGAATTTGCATGATGATATTCTGAACTTGTGTGATGTAGCTTCTCACTGAGCCAATCTGCCTCAACTCCGCCAATTTATCTCGTGCAGCTCGGGTGGCATTTATAGTCTGAAATCGACCAAGTATTGCATCCTTGAATTCTGCCCATGTCAAAATCGGTGTAACAATTTGTCGTTCAGCTCTTTCTACTCGGAATCGCCACCAAAGTTTTGCCACGCCATCCAACTGGCTAGAAGCCAAGAGAATTTGTTTCCGCTCGTCTTGAAGATTGGTGGCTTCAAAGTAACGTTCACAGTCAAACACAAAATTCTCCACTATGCCTGGAAGATTCTTGCCTTCAAACACCTTGGGTTTCGGAAATCGAATGCGATCTTCTCCATCTCGAACTGGCGCTCTGTCTATCTGTTCTCGTCGTTGCTGGTCTTGTTCATCCAACAATCGAGTAAGATGCTCGATTTGTTGTTGCATTGCAAGGATAACATCCGGTATTGCCGCCATTGCTACTACTCTATTCCACTACTCTCAATTTATCTAGTTGATTAACACATAGATACAACACGTCCACCGTTCTCCATAAGTTACAACTAGAAGTATCAAGGGTTCCTCTGACACGGTGATCATATGTAGAAAGTCCTGCCCAAAGCGTGAGGTGATGAATTGTGTGAAACGATGCTTTGGTAATATTTGGACATGAAAGTCCCAATGGTTTGGCAGAAGTGGATTTGGTGGTCCATAAATTCCATCCATCCCAAACCTCGCTCTGATACCAATGTAAAAGACCGAAACCGAGGAGAGAAATAGGAGAATGGAAACTCACATTGGGACACTTGAATGAGGAAAAACTCCGAATGCCTAGCATGAGCTTTGGCCTTGGTATTTATAGGTAGCATACAAGACCTTTGAAGCTTCTCAAGAAGCTTCCTTGAGCCGCTTTCTTGGAGTGCAAGTCAAGTTAACTAGGAAGCTTCTCAAGAAGCTTCCTTCTAGAAGCCGCCTACTTGGCGTGCAAGCTAAGCTAGTTAGAAGCTTCTAGAAGCTTCCTTCTAGAAGCTACCTGCTTAGGGCGCAAGTTAACTAGTTGGGAAGCTTCCTAAGAAGCTTCTTAGATGCTTCTAGAATATTCTAGGCTATTTTGGCTTATTCTCTACTTCGTAAGCCCGACTAACTTCGTCACTAAACTCCATATTGTTACACTTGATGTCTTTTTACTTCAACTTAGGGATATCCATAAGGTTGCAATAGAGAGCAAAGACTTGGGAGTGCTTGGCAATGAAAAAAGGGCCAAAGACTGGAAATGGCTTGACAATTTCCATGTAATTGTTTCTCAGCCCATTTGACTTGTGTCCTATCTATTTTTCATGTGTTGCACCAACAAAAGAGATCTCAATTGGGTTTCATTTCTTGACTATGTTCTTGATTATGTTCTTAACAAGATTCTTAAATGGATGCTTGACAAGGCTGATTGGTTTTGGCCTACTTGCTTTTGGCTCTTGACCATAGGGATCTTGGTTGAGGACTCAACAAGGTATGCTTTATAGGACTCAACATGATGTTTTAGGCTCGATGTTGATGTGCATTGCACTATTATATCTTGATGATGAAATGTTTTGGTGCACCAGTTTATGAGTTGATTATGTGCTAGCCAAGACAAGGAAAGGATGACTAGATGGTGAAGTGATGAGATGATGTTGAGGAATCTGCTTATATTTTTTGACAACAGTACATCTTTAAAGGAACTTTCTCATGTATAAATGTACCTCATAAATGTACTAAATGATCCTCAAATCAAAAACCTTGATAGGGATAGAGATCAACTTCTTGATTTTGGAGCTATTTTATTTGGTGATCAAGGCTTGATCAATGAAGCAAGAGATGCCACTTGAGTCTACAAGTGCCAATCCTTAGAATGTGGTGATTGGACCATTTGCATAGCATCACTTCATGCAAGAGGCATTGGGGCTTGAGGAGGTATTGTTAGGACCTCAATATGATCCAAGTTTGGGATCAATGAGTATCTTGTTTCTTGGCATTGTTCAAATATGCAAGTGTTACAATAGATAACCTTGGTGATTGCTACATTGAGGATTAGTCTGATCTGATTGACAAAGCACCTAAAATTTGAGCGTAACTCATCAAACCTCTTGGATAGTAAAACTTGGTTTGTATATGTTGTGATGAAGCACTAGGCATTAGGACCGTAGGTGTGGGTTGGGATTGTAGATGATTCATAGAGTCTCAAATGTTGTATTGTCTTGTTGAAGGGTAGCTAAGATCTTGATGAAGTTCATAGAGTTCATATGGTGCTCATAGTATTCTAGGATGAGACAAGAAGGTTGTAAAGAAGCTAAGTGCAATATATCAAAATATTATGGATTGGAGTTATGTTGTGGTTTCCTAGGGAGTGAAATAGTACTAGTATGTATATATATAAATATATATTTCAAACTACACAAGTAATCATATAGGTTGATAGATTACCATGTGAGCAATCTATGTATATTCAAGTAATTAGTCATATGGATTATGGTCTTGTCCTCACCTTAGGCTCTAATATATATAGGCAATGGAGACTTTATATAAAGAGGTGTGTTTTAGTCTTGCAAGTTGAGTGGCAATAGAGCCCACAAGCTAGAGCATCCAAGTGGCAAGCTTGATTTAAGAGATGTTACATGCTCCCAATATACCTCTCTTAAACCCTTTTCAAATAACTATTTAATTTATCCAACATGATCACTTTTGGATTGAGATGGTAGCTCATTTTGATCTCACATTCATGGCATCAATAATAAAGAACTTGGATCTTATTATCTTCACTATGTTTACTCATGGACAACTTTGGGATTTAACTATTTGTGTCCTTTTGTAGAAGGAAAGGGACCAAAATTTTCTCTCAAGACTTTGGATGTGGAGTTTGGAGGTCTATGTGTCAAAAGGAAGAGTTGCCAAGGTGCAACAATTTGGGTCCTACCATAATGAGTGTAGAGTTTTGAATTTTTAGGAGAGTTTAAGAAGGTTTGGGACTTGTTTGGGAGAAATGACCATTTTTGCAAAGAGGAGCAAACATGCTACATTATGACGACCAAAAATATGAGATTTGAGTAACTAATGACTAAGATCCAATCAACTAAAGCAAGTAGGTCTAATTTATACCTAGCCAAAAACTTTGGAGGATTCCAAGAGTTGTAAGTTCCAAGGATAGGAGAACCCCAAGACAAAACCTAGAAGAAGAAACACAAGGTTTCACACTCAAAACTTTGATGCCCCAGAGGAGCACCTTGTCTTATTATATAGCAAAGAGGATTCCTTCAAAGGAAGCTCCATCCTTGGATTAGATACATGGATTGGTGACATGTTAGCAAGCTCTACCCTTAGATTATTTTCATGCATGGGTGACATGTTGGTTTTGGTCCTATCTAGTTGGTCAAACAAGCTTTGACCAAAGGGAATCTTTAGAGAAACTTCCTATAGGAATCTCAGAATCACATGGGTGATGTACCATTGGAATGATTTCAATGAGAGAAAAAGAGGGGAGGGATAGGCCACCCTTTTTCTCCCATTGGAGGGAATATCTGCATATTTTCAAGGCCTAATTCATCTATTTAGGCTTCCAAAATTGGCTTTGAATTTTTCAAGCTAGTTTTGACTTCTACTCTGTTAGTAGAAGTACTCTTTTGATGATACCTCTATTTGATAAATTTAGTCCATCATATGTAACATCCTTCTAGATGTTACTAAGCCAATTTTCACCTCTAGATAATATGTCTAACTATTAGTATTACAAGAGTTACACATAAGAATTTGATAGTCTATTGAAAGCATTGGAGAGTGGACCAAATTTTGATTATCTTTCTCTCAAGAAACTCTTCTTTTGAGCTGACCTCAAAGTTGATATAATCAATTGAACTCGGAGAACTTGAAACCAAGATGTTTAAGAAAAGAGTATGATCAAGTTTGGGATTTTGATCACATCCAAACTTCTAGGCTAAATTAGCATGTGAAATTTTGTTGCATTGTTGGTAACATAATCTTGTATCACTATGTGAAATATAAAATGAAGTTACAATTTTATAATAATAATCTTAGATCAATCACACCTAGGTATGTAGAGCTCAAATGTTACCATAGCTTAAGAATTGATCTATATCTAAGGAATTGGTTTAAAGATATATTAAAGATTTATAAAGAGACATGAAAACTACCTTGTCAATGTTGGTCAAATTTGGGTTTATAAGCAATAAGATTTGGTGCATCAAACTTTAATAAAATTAGTATCATAAGCATGGATAGCTTTGTTCTAATTATACCTACAATTGATTGAAAATTTTCCCATTTGAGGTCATGTTAAAAAAGCTGTATCTTTTCAAAGTGTCCTTGATAGTTATTAAACACGTGAGCCAAAACTCTTGCAAAATTTTGGTATGAACCAAGAGTGGACCTTGATTATAGTTTTGAGTTAGGTTTTGAGCACTCAATTTTTATTTTTTGAGTGCAATCTTCTACTTTAGATAGTTTCTTACTACTTAGAGTATCTTTCATTTGAGATCTATCTGCGCTAAGTACTTCAATCTAGAAACTATGAAAATTTATTTTTCTTGAAAGGCTTTCTATGCACTTAGAGATCTCTCCAATGATGGGCTTGCTGACCTAAAATTGGACTAAGTTCAGAATATTGTCAAGACAGCTATTGGTAGTTGAATTGGGACATGTTATATGTTGATTAAAATTTTTATCTTACATTTACCCCATTGAGTTGTAGAATGTTTCAATTTGAGCTATAGTGAAGAAGGTATCTCAAGGCTTGGTATTAGTACTACTCATGTAGTACTAATACTACATGCCTAGCCCATGCCAAGAACTTCTAAAGGTGGTATTATCAACACCTATACTCACCTTGACTAACTTATTTTAACATATTCCATCACCACCTAAGACCAAGAAATGTGATTACATATGTTCTTACCATATGTTACTAGATGCTTTTATGACCTTTTGGTTCTTGCAAGTTGGTTTTGTGATAATGAATTTCATGGCATATTTAGTGTGCATGTTGGAGATGACACTTAAAAACATATGTAGCTTCTTAAGCAACTCTAAGCATTCAACTTCAATTATTAATGTTAAGAAAGCCTTGTTCATTTATCTTGATGATAAATAGCACACTTAAACAAGATCAAATCAATAATAAAAGGAAAGTTGTTGGAGTTCTTCATGAGGTTCACTATATTCACAATATGTTACTTTGACAAACTCTTGTAAACATAGTTTAGGTCAAGGTTAAAAAACCTATTATTATTAGGACTTAATATTTGTTTTCCTTTGATCTGGCCTATTTTTTACTCAAGATAAACCTCTAATGGTTGCCAAAAGCCATCAAAGATTCTTATGTCTATCAAGGTTATGTATCATGACCTAAGAAGGCAAGGAACCAAACATCATGATCCTACTCTAATGTACCATGAAGACTCAAGATATTGCTCACTATGGAACTCAATATTAAATATAATTTTAAGATGAAAGAATGATGAGTTTTTATACTTGTGAAATTGTTAGATCTAAAAGCTATTCATTACTAGAGTAACCAAAGTTACTATGCAAAAAATTTACTATAAAATCAATAGTCTAAGAGTTTATCCGTAGAAATAATTATCCACAATATGTAGTCTTATCTTGACATACTATCTAAAACAAGAATTTATTCACATGACTTATCTTGGACTTAAAGAGAATCTATCCAATAAAACTTGTGAACTCTAAGAGTTTCAACTCTATCCTCAACCCACATATCCCAAAATAATATGAAGTGAATAGACTACAATCAATACAATGATGGTGCTTAATATTTTAATCTCCTTTGAAATAGTACCACCTCTATCTTACGCATGACTAATAATAGTTAATCATTGCAAGTCCACCAAGTTGTAATGGTTGAGAATATTTTTTCAAGAAGTTGATGAATTCATGAGTTATTTTTTAAAGGTTATAACTTGGCAAGTGCTCATCATGCCATTGTAATAATAGGAATAAAATTCTGTTATGAAATGATTAAGAAGCTATTTCTTAATGTATTTTTTTTGTTGACCTTGCATTTAGGCTTCTTTGAGCTTATTTGGTTGACCAATGAATTTTTTTCTATGCTAATTCTATATAAAAGTTCACAAGCTTGTTAAATAGCTCAACAAATCATTCAACCAATATCCTTTTTTAAAGATGTTATGGCGTCTTTGCATAGTCATTGTCCTTTTCTAAAGGTGTTTTGACCTCTTTGAATAATAAACTTATCCATATATTATTCTATTTCTTTTATATCAAGAAACCACTCAAACCACTAAAGCAATAATTAGTTCTTGCACCAAAATAAAATTGATTAGTTAGTTGATACTACCTTTTACTCAAATCCTATATTATACATGGAAAATTACTTATTTTTTAAGAGGGGCCAAAAGGCTGGATAGTAAGAAAAAATAAAAATTTATACAAGGTTACAAAGACAGCAAGTGCAAAAGGAGACAACAAGCATGAGTTCCAAAGAACAAGAGCTAAAATTTGAAGTAGAACTATGACACCATCCAAGCAAGGGGGATAGAAGCAAATTAATCTAGTGCTTAATGGTGTGTTATAAGTCCTCTAATGGTATACCAAGTATGGATATGAGAAAGGAGTGTCCTAGATGTCCTAGATGTCCTAGATGTGATGGGAAGCTCCTATTGCTATTGCCAATCTATGCTTAAGAGTGTCTAATGCTTAATAGTGCAACAAAGTGAAGAAGACTTATGTTGAAAATAAGATGTGAGCCTAGGTAGAGAGATAGCTAAAGCTCCTCTGTTTTATAAGGAACCTCATGCTCCTCTTAAAGGAGACCATTGAATAAGTGATGAAGATGAACACAAGTCTCTAAGATGAAGGTACTAAGGTATTAGAAATTGTCATGATATATGATTGTCTTCCTTTCCCTTGGTGATGATTGTTGCTATTTGCCTCTAAATGTTGGCTTGTGCCAATGACTCTACTTGTAGGGGAGTTTGCAACGACTACATCAACCAAGATTTATTTTCTACTTATGAATGTGACTATATCCACTCTCATACATTAGGATGTAGCCTAGATGGATCCAACCACCTCTCAACCTATATCTAAGACCAATTAGATCATATGATCTATACAATTATATTGCATATATGTAATCTTCCAAGGATAAGAGACCTTAAGAGACACATAGGAGAAGAAACACAAGCTTCACACTCAATATTCCAATGCCCCAAAGGAGCACCTTGACTTTATTATATAGCAAAGAGGATTCCCTCAAAAAAAGCTCCACCCTTGGATCATATATATTGACAAGTGACTTGGCAAGGAGCTCTACTCTTAGATTAGTTTCATGCATGGATGACATTTCATTTTTGGTCCTATCTGGTTGGTCAAAAAAGCTTTGACTGGAGGGAATCTTTTGGAAGTCTTCTTGTAGGAATCTCAAAATTGCATGCATGGGTGAGGTACCATTGGAAAGCTCTCAATGAGACAAAAAAGCGGGGGGGGGGGGGGGGCAAGGGGGGTTGGCTTAACAAAAAATGTTGGCTTTCCCTACAAATGTTTATTTGTCCTTGGGGAGATGTTGCACATTTTCAAGGCCTAATTCATCCGTTTAGGCCTTCAAAATTAGCTTTGAGGTTTCAGACTTTTTAGCTCTTGCACTATTAGTAGAAGTAATCTCTTGGTGATACTTCTATCTAGTCTACTTAGTCCAACATCTATAAGATCCTTCCAGATATTACCAAGCCAATTTTCACCTCTAAATAATATGTCTAGCTATTGGGATTACATTTTCAAGCTATTTTTGGCTCTTGCTCTATTATTAGAAATGTTCTTTTAATGACACCTCTATATGATTTACCTAGCCTATTATACCTAACATCCTTCTAGATGATACCAAGTCAATTTTCACCTCTAGATAATATATCTAACTATTGGTATTATAGTATACCATCATGAACACTAGTGGGCTTTCCACCTATGGCATATCATAAAAAATATATACCTTGGCTATCATATGTAGATCCATAAGTGCACTAGTCTAGCAGCCTTAGAAGTGTTAGGTGTCATAAACCCAAATGCAAGCAAAGTACAATAGTAAACTCCTTAGACATTAAGCAAAAATGCTTAATCAAAGAGGAGGCATAGAGCCAAGATCTCAAGGTTTTCCCTCTGCAAGAGAGAATCATAGCTCTATCAAATAAAGATGCCATAATGAGGATTTTAGTAAGGATATAATGTATATATGCCCACTAAGATCCACTTGAATCTTCTTGGAGTCTATTAATACAAAGTCATACATGCAAAGCTTTCTAAAAGATCATGAGCCAAATCAAGATATGAATGAAAATCATAAGTGCTTGAATCCACTACCATGAAAGGCACTCATAGAAAGAGCAATCATTTTATAAGAACCTATTTACCAATAGTAAGGTCATTGTGTTATCAATAGTTGCTCAAGCGTTAATTAGTGGTGGCCAAATATGGTATTAGGTCAACTAATTAAACCATTGAGCTATAATTTACACCATTATATGGGCCATTAAATGTACATTAGGATTGGATTCTTGGCCATTCAAGAGGGAGTTATACCTCAAAATATACCTCTAGAGAGCTCATGTATTTTATGTTGAGCCTTTGAGCTCTTGGCTATGGTGGACAAAGGCCGGTGAGTGTCACCTAGATTCTCTTAGCTAGAGTGGGTGTAATGTGATCAAGGCCTATTGGCATTTATATTGAGTGTTGATCATGTTATCAATAAATGCTCATGCACTAATTAGTGGTGGCTAAATATGGTATTATGTCAAATGATCATAACATTGAGTTATAATTCACACTATTAGATGGGCTATTAGGTTTGGATTCCTAGCCACTCCAAAGGGACTCTAGAAGTGCAACTCTAGAAAGCTCACATCTTTTATGTTGAACCTTTAAACTCCTAGCTATGGTAGATAAAAGTCAACAATTATCACCTAGATTCTCTGAGCTAGAGTGGGTATAGTTTGACAATATGATCAAGGTCTATTGGTAATTTAAATTGAGTGTTGAATGCTCAGATTTGAGACCTGATTTGAGTTGAGCTAGAAGTGACAACAAGCCAACTTGATGGTGTGAGGATAGCCAATTAGGAGAATGTTTTGGTAGTTAGAGGATTTTTTTGGTAATCTTCTAGTTAGAGTGGGTGTGGCTTAAGGGCCTATTTCCAATTTATATTGTGTTCAATGCTCAGATTTGAGTTGACCTAGAAGTGCTTGAATTAAGCTGATCTTTGGTAGTTTATTACAAGGATTTTTTGGTAGTCTTTTAGCTAGAATAGGTGATTTGAGTCAACCTAAAAGGGATTGGACCAATTAAGAGGATTTTTTGGAAATATTTTAGCTAGAGTAGGTGTGGCTTGACAATGTGAGCAGAGGATGTTTTGGTAGAGGATTTTTTGATGGTCTTTTAGTTAGAGTAGTTGTGACTTGACAATGTGATCAAGTGCCTATTGGCAGTTTATACTCAGTATTGAATGATAAAATTTGAGACCTGATTTGAGTTGACCTAGAAGGGCTTGGTCCAATTAAAAGGATTCTTTTTGTAGGCTTTTAGCTAGAGTAGATGTGGCTTGACAATGTGATCAGAGCCCATTGGCAATTTATATTGAGTGTTGAATGTTAGTCCAATTAATAGGAGTTTTTGGTACCTTTTTAGCTAGAGTAGATGAGAGGAGTTTTTTGTAGTCTTTTAGCTAGAGTAGATGTGGCTTGATAATGTGATCAAGGGCCCGCTGGCAATTTATATTGAGTGTTGAATTCTTAAATTTGAGACCTAATTTTAGTTGACTTAGAAGGGTATGGTGTGAGGTTTTGGTAGTTTTGGTAGTTAGTTAAGAGGATTTTTTTGTAGTGTTTTAGCTTAGTAGGTGTGGCTTGACAATGTGATGAAGGGTTATTGGCAATTTTTTTTGAGTGTTGAATGCTGAAATTTGGGTTGATTCTAGAAGAGCCAATTTAGAGGACTTTTTGGTAGTCTTTGGTAGTTAGTTAAGGAGATTTTTTTTAATCTTTTAGCTAAAGTAGGTGTGGCTTGACAATGTGATGAAGGCTTCTTGGCTGTTTATATTGAGTGTTGAATGCTCAGATTTGAGGACCTGATTTGAGTTGACCTAGAAGGGAAAATTTAGAGGATTTTTGGGTAGTCTTTTGGTTGATTCTAGAAGGGCCAATTTAGAGAATGTTTTGGTAGTATTTTGAAAAAATCAACGCACTCTTTAATAGTGTGCATAGTAGAGTTTGAACTTTGGATCTTTTATTCTTAGACCAATGCCTTAGCCAATTGATCCACCCTCACTTGTTGTCCTAGAGACTAATGGACTCATCTCTTATGTAGCTTTGGCTAAGAGAGGATAGTTAACACTATCCTTGGTGATTTTGGTAGTGTAGGAGTAGACAAACTTTTCTATTGTGTAAAATGCTAAATGGTAACAAAGTCAAGTTGACAGAATTTGTGAGATAGAGTGTTACCATTTGGACTTCTTATGATGGAACCCCTCTATTCCTTTCTTCTTATTTGTGCAGATGTTTGTGTGAGGTGCATTGATATTTGGACTGTTGGTGCTCTACTTTGGGTAATGATGCTTGAGTGATGACCAATTAGTCTACTTATGTTTCTATTTGATGAGGTAGCAAGTGATGACCTATAGATAGTGAAAATGCATGTTGTGATGATAGGTTATAGGTTACCATTCCTCTAGTAAAGTTGCCATGATTCGAGATTCTTAGGTAAACTTAATGTGTGGTGTCAAGTTGTTGGTGGCACTTGGTAGTTATTGTTGTGGTTTGGGATACATTGTCATGACAAAGTTGTATAAAGCTTTGAGAGGGGATTTGGCTACAATACATAGTGGGTTTATATGGAGTAGCACTTGATATGAGCCAATATCTCAAGTCCTAATGAGGGAGGAGATTGATTCTAGTTTGGAGTTTCACATAGGAATTAATCTATTTGATAGTGCACATTGTGTATCCATATCATTATTGTGAAACATGGACAAGATTTATGGGCCTCCAAATGCCCCAAGTACTACTCTAGTATAATGGGTACCATTGAGTTGGATAATTTCATCTAGGAGTTTGATGGTTGGTGTGATCTACAATAGATGTGGAACTTGACTTACACCCTTCATGGCTTGGAAGGGTTATTCTAGCATTTTGAGGATCTACCATTGGATGACCTCTACAAGTTCAAGAGTGCACACTTGGAGGAGATTGAACTATAAAGGCAATAGTGGTCTTTAAATAACATCTCTATCACTTCAACCTCAACTTCCAATGGACTAGCAATACTTATGAGTTCTAGATCTTGTAGATTAGTGTATCTAATGGAGGTGCACTATTTGTAGATGATGTTACCACAAGTGGAGGTACCACTACAAGAGGTGGTGCAATATCAAGGTTTAATCCCATGGTGGAGTTCTTCTAGTGCTTGAGGTAAAATTACTTAGGAGTGTGGATTGACAAGCTAAAGAGCTTGTAGATGTTCTAGCATAAGGTAGAGAGAATGTATGCATAGCATATACTAGCATAAGCTGATTGATCAATTTTACTCAAGGAATTATTGAGGTACAAGATGTTTAGTTTTGGTACTGGATATAAGTCATGGAGTTGAAATATAAAGTACATCATGCTCTATTGTTACAAGCAATCTCACCAACTTTGGTGGTTGTCTTTGGTTTGGTAGAGTACATTGAACTCAACGTGGTGGAAGAGAGAGTGGTGATATTTAGATTTGGTAAGGAGACCTCATCTACAACCATTACTTCTTCTAGAGTGTAGTAGAGTGCATCACACCATGTTGGCTTTCATGGATAAAATGGACCGCTCAAATCTCATGGAGCAATTGAAAGGCCTAGTGCACATAGACCCTTGCACTCCCTTTTTTTCCAATGATAGCCAATGAGTGGAGGTGTTGCCTATTTGACTTGTGGTGGACCTCACTACAGGAGAGAGTGCACCCATGGTAGTGGCACAATACCTCAAGAGCACCTCAACTAGCCTAGTAGTGTGACCATAACCTCTTCTATTTGAGGAGAGGTTGGTTGATAGGTCATGCTTCTCTAGTCTTTCACACTTTTTGAGGCACTATGATGACATCTATGGCTCCTAGAAATCTAGTACAAGTGTGGTAGGTAATGATGGAATATAGGTAGATTAGATACTGAACAATTGCATACTTCTACCAAGACTTTGACTTTGGATTCCCTTTTTTTTCAACTAGCAATATGTTTATATTGGCAATTGATCCATCACTATTGTTTTGGTTAGCTACCATTCTTTATGAGAGTAGGGATGGTATGGTATTGCTTCTAGTGTAGATGTGATTGATAGTGGAGCCAATTTGGTTGAGGAGCATGGAATACATTTTGTTACCAATTGTGGGAAGCAATAGTTGTTAGATTGGAAGAATTACTTGCTAGACCTATATTTGAGCAAACTAGTTTTACACATGGGTTATCTTATTGGACAACTAAAGTAGAATTTTCAATTTGGTTGGACCTTCAAAGAAGGTTTATACACCAAAAAGGTCTTATTAGACTTTGGTACATAGCTCTTTATGCAAGGGAAGGCTACAATTCTTGGTCTTGGGCTATGGAAGACTAATGATGAGAGGTGTCTATTTTAGATTCAAATATCTCTAAGTGGTGGTTCCACATAGCACATCACATGTGAGGAGCTCATTGTCTAGATTCAAGAAAATCATTAGATTGAGAGCTCAAGCTGTTGCAATAGAAGCAAAGTCATATAATGTTTTAGTGGGAGGAGCAATGTTATAATCCATAGGTTTTTGCATTGACTATTAGAAGGAGATAATGTCCTATTAGGGTATTCAAGTGAGGGATGTGTATTTTGCCTACTAGTGCACTTTAGTAGTAGTAGTCTTGGCTCACTATAGTCAAGGATCATGGTCAAGGATCTCAGCTTTCAATAGTTCCATTACTTGCTTGGTGAGTTATTGGAAAGGAGTGCACTATAACACCCATTTGTGCATGTGTGTGGTATTGTGATATTTAGCTTGGTATAACAAGTACTTGAGAGATATTATTTTTATAGAGATAAAGGATGGTTCTACATTAGTCATGATTAGCTAGAGTTAGTCATAGCTAAGATAGAGGATACTTTACTTTAGAGGAGGTAGAAAAGATGAGCACCACTATTTTGGATTCTAGTGTGTTGACTTGGTATTATTCCTAGGTGTTTGGCCTTGAGGAAAGAGTTGAGAACTCTTGGGCCCGCAAGCCTTTTTGTTTTGGATTCTTCTATAGTCCAAGGATAGCCCATGTGAAGGAATCCTTGACTTAGTGGTTGGGTCAAGATAAGATCACATGCTAGTGGAATATACCCATGTGATTGGATATTCCTTTCTACTTTTTGACTTTACTTGACTTTAAGCCTAGTAACTTGAGTTACTCCAGTAATTAGTAACTTTGGTGCGTAACTATTTCACAAGTATATAAACAAGGGGTGAGGAAGTACTCATCATCCTTTCATTTGCAACTATCTCTCTCATTGAGTTCTCTAGTGAGCAATGTCTTGAGTCTTGGAGTGTTAGCCTTGGAGGAGTATGATGGAGTTGGTGTTCCTTGCCTTCTTAGTCCATGGTGCGCTACCATAATAGCCATCAGAGGTTCATCTTGAGTGAGAGACAGGCCGGCTCACAACATATGTAGAGGATATCAATATTAAAAGAGATCACTTGAATTTGGAGTACAAGTAGAGTTGTTCTATCCACCTTAGATGTTCCATTGTGGAGTTCCAATGAGGAGTTGCAATATCATGTGGATCAATTGGTACAAAAGGTTTGGAGTGGAACCTTTGTACCACAAATAGACCAGCTTGAGGATAATCATCTAAAGTCTATTACCTTATCACATTTGGATATCACACCTATTTCTTGGCAGTATCTAATGGAGGGATTACGCCCATTGAATTCTCTTGGTTGAATCAACACTAGACTAGCTATAGTTGTGTAGGCAAGCATATGGGTTCATAAGTACTTGTATATGGAGAGAAAGATGAGATTGTTGGATAAGTCTCTCTACATCATTTGGCACACTTGGCCTATTGATATCTTAAGTTATTACCAATATCAATAGTCAAGGGTTACTAGAAGACCCTACCATTAGACATTTAATGATTTACCTATTTATTTGATGATTTCTAGATGACCATGTCAAAGACATACTTGTGCTTGCCAAGGTCAAGGTCTACAAGATCCATGCTTTAGCATGTTTTGGGAGATGATATGTATATTATGACATCTCTAAGTTCATTAGGCAGTTTCTCCAACATACATTTTGGAGAACATCCCTTTGATGAGTGATAGCAATTATACATCAAGTTAGGTCTTGGATTGGCCCTATGTAATACTCTGAGGACAAGAGAAGAGAGAAAACACAGATTGCACTCTCAAACATTCGATGCCCCAAGGGAGCACCTTCTCTTTATTATATAAACAAAGAGGATCTCCTCCAAGGAAGCTCCACCATAGGATTAGGGACACAGATAGGTGACATGTCAGCAAGCTCCACCCTTGGATTACTTACTTGGATGGGTGACCTGTCTGGTCTAGGTCCTATCTGGTTGGTCAAACAAGCTTTGACCAGAGGGAATCTTTTAGAGAATCTTCCTATAGGAATCTCAGAATCACGTGAGTAAGGTACCGTTGGAAAGCTCTCGACGAGACAAAGCATGGGGGAGGGAAGGCCAGCCTTTCCTCTGTTTAGGGGGGGGTTTCTGCACATTTTTTAGGCCTAATTCATCCGTTTAGGCCTCCAAAATTGCCTTCAAAGATTTCAGGCATATTTTGGTTCCTACTCTATTAGTAGAAGTCCCCTTTTGGTGATACCTCTTTCTGATCTGTTTAGTCCATCATGTGTAACATCCTTCCAAATGTTACCAAACCAATTCTCACCTTTAAATCATATGTCTAGCTATTGGTTCTAAGGTTCTCAAGTCTATTTTGGTTTCTGCCCTATAAGAAGAAGTACTCTTTTGGGGATACTTCTATCTGATCTATTTTGACCATCATGTATAACATCATTCCAGATGTTACCAAACCAAATTTCACATCTAGATCATATGGCTAACCCTTGGTATTACAGACCTCCCTCCTTTTAAGACGCAACGTCCTCGTTGTGCAATTGTTGCTTAAATGCTTGCACCAACACCGGTGCATGTGCCAAATTGGCAGCGGGTTCCCAGGTTGCTTCATAGAGAGGGTAGCCTTTCCATTGTACTAGATATTCCACCCGCGGATGGCGAGTACCACGCATGCGCTTTTGGAGAATCCACTCCACTTCATATTCCTCTATACCATCAATGAGTGTCGGACAAGGTTGAATGTTCTGTGTGGAAGGACCTTGGCCTGATCGGGGAGCATATTTGCATAGTAGGGAGACATGGAACACTGGATGGATCTTCATGTGTGGTGGTAGCTCAAGGTGATAGGCCACAGCGCCGATGCGACGAAGAATCAAGAAAGGCCCAATAAAACGAGATCTGAGCTTATGAGATCCAACTAATGTGAGGTTGGTTGTCGATAGCCACACTTGATCCCCAACATTGAACTCCATGTGCCGATGGTGTGCATCAGCATACTAATTTTGTCAATTTTGTGTAATCTGTAACTTGTGCTTAGCGCTCTCCACACCTTGTTGGATTCTAAAAACAAATGTGTTGATTGCATCAACCTTAGTAGTCACTGGACGGATCTTCATCAAGCTAGAAGGTGTGAAGGGATGCTCACCATACATGAGGAAGAACGGAGTGACCTAAGTGGACGCATTCACTAAATTGTTGTAAGCGAATTCCACCAACGGTAATAGGGTGTCCCACCTCTCTTGCTCTTCTAAGGTGAAGCCACGTAACATGTCTTCAATTGTGCGATTAGCCCGCTCTGTTTGGCCATCTGTTTGTGGGTGGTAAGCTGTGGACATGGCCAACTTGGTTTTGAAGAAACCAAAGAGTGTTCACCAAAACAAACTGGTGAATTGGGTGCCTCTATCGGTGATGAGTACTCTAGACAAGCCATGGTGAGCAAAGACTGCATCTAAGTATAGTTGAGCTAGTTGTGGAGCGGTCACCTCCTTCGTGGTACGGCGTACATGAATCATTTTGCTGAACCGGTCCACAAAGACCACAATGGAGTCAAACCCTGAGGTGGTCTTGGGTAATTCACAGATGAGATCCATACTCACTTGTTCCCAAAGTTGGGTAGGAGTGGGGAGAGGTTGAAGGAGCCCTGCAGGAGCTTGATTAGAAGCTTTGTTCTATTGGCAAAGTAGGCAGCTATGCACATAGTCCATCATGTCATTGCTCATCTTGGGCCAATAGTAATGTTGCTTGACTGCATTTAAGGTCTTGTCCACTCCGACATGAGCTACAATGGCCAAATCATGACATTCCGCTAGAATGGTGGTGCGTAATTCTAGGACATTTGGGATCCATAATCTGCCATCCCGAAAGGTGAGTCCTTGGGTGCTGGTTACACCTTTGGACGATTGCGCTTTGACAATCTGTGGATCAGTTTTTGTAGCAACTAGAATCTCTTGCCAGAATTCAAGGTTAATCTTAACCTCTGCCACCAAGTTGTTGGCCATTGGCTTGCGAGTGAACGCATCTGCAAGTTGCTTCTTACCTTCCACGTAGGTGATTGTCATATTGAAGCGTTGTTGCCACTCTGCCCACCAAATTTGGCGACGAGATAGATCCTTTTGCGTCTTGAGGTAGACTAGAGGTTTGTGGTTTATCTCTACTGCAAATGCCTTCTCGCCCAGGTAGTGCTTCCAATGCTTGGTTGCTAGAACAAGGGCCAGCTCTTCTCGTTTTGTGGTGTGGTAGTTGCACTCTGCCGGTGACAACTTTCGAGAGAAATATGCAATTGGATGCCATCCGTCATGCCACTCTTGTTGTAGGACTGCTCCTATTGCTACGCCTGATGCATCTGTAGCCAACTTGATTGGACATTTTGAGTCATACCACTTCAAGATTGGTGCATGTAGCAAGGCGGCCTTCAATTCTTGAAAGGCCAACTCTTGTGCAGTTCCCCATGTCCACTTCTTCCCCTTGCCAAGTAGTGCCGTTAAAGGTTGTGCAACCTTGGAGAAGTCCTTGACAAATCTATGATAGAATCCCGTCAACCCCAAGAAGCTCTTAAGTTGAGCTTGATCTTCTGGGGCACTCCATTTTTGAATGACCTCTATTTTATCTGTCAATACTTGAATGCCCTCTGCACTTACTCTATGCCCTAAGTAGTCTACTTCAGACTTGCCAAACTCACACTTTGAGATTTTGGCGTACAATTGATTTTGTCTTAGAATCTGGAGGACTTCTTGTAGATGTTGTTTGTGTTCTGTCATCGTGCTACTATATACTAAGGTATCATCCAAGAAGACAATAACAGACTTATCCAAGTATGGACAAAATATGTCATTCATTAGACTCATGAAAGTGGCAGGCGCATTGGTGAGGCCAAAAGGCATCACAAGATACTCAAAGTGGCCATACCTGGTTTGAGAGGCAGTTTTGTACACATCTTCCTATGCAATTCGGATTTGATTGTAACCACTCCGCAAGTCCAGTTTGGTGAAGTATCTTGCTCCATGGAGTTGATCAAACAGGTCATCCATGCGAGGTAAGGGGTATTTGTTCTTCATTGTTTGCTGATTTTGACCCCGATAGTCAATGCACATGTGCATTGTACCATCCTTCTTCTTCACAAACAAAACAGGGGCCTCATATGGCGATACGCTAGGTTGGATGAACCCTTTTTGTAGCATCTCCTCAATTTGAGTCTTACACTCCTCCAACTCATGAGGTGATAGGCGGTATGGAGCCTTACAAGGAGGTGTCTTCCCCGGGAGTGTCTCAATTTTGTCATCTACTCACCTTTTAGGTGGTAATCCTGAGGATAGATCATCCGGAAAGACATCTTGGAACTCATCCACCACATCTTTCAATTTCTCAGGAATTTGTCCAGCGAGTTGTGCACTCTGGACTTCTCTTATTAGACCCATAAAACATCTATTGGTCTTACAGACAATTGTCGTCCCTACAACATATAGAGGCAATTTCTGCCTGTGTGATTTTTCTTTAACCCCAATGATTGACCATTGGTGGGTTCTCACAACTTTCTTCCTCCAATCCACTATTGGGTTGTACTGCTCCATCCATGGCATGCCTAAAATTGCATCATAACGGGCTAACTGTATCACTCACCACTCAATTGCTTCCTGATATTCTCCTACAGAGAGGGTAACCCGTTTAGGTAATGATTCAATCCTCTCTGTTTGCCCATTTGGTAACTCTACTTCTTCACTCACATCTCTCTCTAGATCCATTCCCAATCTGATTGCAACCAAGCAAGACAAGAAATTCTCTATTGCTCTTGGATCTATTAATACTCTCACTTGATTACCTTCTAGGATTCCATTCACAACAATCAATTGTGAGGTTGCCTTTTGGGATCTTTGCGCATTATTCTTCTTCCTTCCCTTGCTTCTCTGCTTCCTTATTCAGCCAGTAAGGCCGCAAGGTACATTTAATGGCGATCTTTGTTTTCCAAAGTGGTTTCCACCTCCTCCTCTTCAATGTGCCTCTCCATGTTGTTCAAAGATCGCCTGAACAAAGGCCAAGGGCCTTTAGGGAAACAAGTGCAACAATTGGTAGATATGTGCCCAACACAGCCACAATTGTAACAACGGCGTTGTTCTCCTCGAGTCCCTTCTCCTCGTGGGACTCCATCTCTTCGTTCTTCTACCCGTCCCCGCTCTCCTTGAAGCGGCCGTGCTCCTCAATCCCGGAATTGAAGGTTGCCCAATTCCATCGGTATTGGTCCACCCATGTGTGACATTTCTATGCAATAATATTGAGGTTGAACTACTCCTTCACCTCCACCTAATGCTCATGCTATTCTCTGCGCACAAGCAATGGCTTTAAATACCATGCGAGGGTTTTGCACCATGACTTCTTGGCAAATCCGCTCTTTCAAACCTCATTTGAAATTGTCGAGAGCCTCTGCTTGACTCATGTCGGTAATTGCGACTTGTAGATCCAGAAATGCCTCCACATACTCTTGTATGCTATTCTTTTGTCTCAATCCCCATAGTCGGGTTTGAGCCATTTGCATAGAATCCACCGATTGGAAATTCTTCAGCAATCCTTCTTGCATTGCTGTCCATGTGACCTCCCTTCTCTCTGCCAGCATGGATCGTTCCCAAGCATCATACCATGTGAGGGCTTTATTGGTCAAGTACCCACATGCAAACACGCCTGCAGCATGCTCTGTGATCTCTATTGAGAACAATCGGAAATATCGATTCATTCTCGAGATCCAATTTTCCACTACTCCCATCGTACGCTGCCCCTTGTAAGGCTGGATGTTGCAGGTCTTCTTCATCCGGAGTAGCAATGTGGCTTCACCGTTGATAGGGTTCGTAGGCACGGGTGCCTCTCCAAGCACTTCACTCGCAGGTACAGGGTTTTGAGATGGCTCTTCTTCTTGCATGGCCTGATCGTTCCTCAAGATCTGCACTTGACTTTGTAATGTCTCCATGGTCATCTTAATCTCTCGAAATTCATTCAACATCCCTTGCATTCCTTGCACCAGCTCTTGCAACTACGGATCCATGGCTCCTGCAACACCCAATTGCTAACATCTACTTCAATACAGAGTCAATATAATCACTCTAGAAGGCGCACAAACTATCGGAACTACCATTGGGACCTCAGAAGCTATCACTCGTTGATAATACTCCTCACCAAAATTCCTAACCACAAAATCTCTAAACATCACTTTTGGCCTCATTACATAACGGATTTCTACTTGAGTGTTGAAAGGGAGAGGATTTGGGACATTCATATCCATATTATCATAATAGAATGTAGATCGTCAAATCCCACTCTCTGTCATATATCACCATAGGTAGAATCACTGGGTTTGGTGAGTTCATCACTCTCTCCATGAATTCCGCACCAAAGTGATAAACTAGCGATACCCTCATCTGCTCACGCTGGATGTACGTAACCTTGATGTGGAATGGGTTTGAGAATGGAAAGCTAGGTGCGGGAAATTGTCCCCCCGGTGCATCCATCTCATCCGCTCTCTAAAGTCCTTCCTAAGTCTAGCGATTACTCTATGTTCTCCACCTCACATTACTCAGTTTCAGTAGTTCGTGCTATTCCAAGAGGGGTGATCCACTCTCTTGGACTAGAACACTCGCTCTGATACCATTGTAATACTCCGAGGACAAGAGAAGAGAGAAAACACAGATTGCACTCTCAAACATTCGATGCCCCAAGGGAGCACCTTCTCTTTATTATATAGACAAAGAGGATCTCCTCTAAGGAAGCTCCACCATAGGATTAGGGACACAGATAGATGACATGTCAGCAAGCTCCACCCTTGGATTACTTACTTGGATGGGTGACCTGTCTGGTCTAGGTCCTATCTGGTTGGTCAAACAAGCTTTGACCGGAGGGAATCTTTTAAAGAATCTTCCTGTAGGAATCTCAGAATCACGTAAGGTACCATTGGAAAGCTCTCGACGAGACAAAGCAAGGGGGAGGGAAGGCCAGCCTTTCCTCTATTTAGGGGGGGGGGTTTCTGCACATTTTTTAGGCCTAATTCATCCGTTTAGGCCTCCAAAATTGCCTTCAAAGATTTCAGGCATATTTCGGTTCCTACTCTATTAGTAGAAGTCCCCTTTTGTTGATACCTCTTTCTGATCTGTTTAGTCCATCATGTGTAACATCCTTCCAAATGTTACCAAACCAATTCTCACCTTTAAATCATATGTCTAGCTATTGGTTCTAAGGTTCTCAAGTCTATTTCAGTTTCTGCCCTATTAGTAGAAGTACTCTTTTGGTGATACTTCTATCTGATCTATTTTGACCATCATGTATAACATCATTCTAGATGTTACCAAACCGAATTTTACATCTAGATCATATGGCTAACCCTTGGTATTACACCCTAGAGTGTTGTTAGATGTGTTTAATGTTGGATTTCAAGTATAGTGTATTCATGTTTGGTAGAAAAACCTCTAACCTAGAGTGGTTTTATAATGTGCTTATAATGGGATTCAATGACCAATCACCTTCTTGTTGATGACATTTTAGACATTGGCCACTAGTCTCAGACAATAGGAATGGTTGATAAGTCACCTATGGTAGTGATGAACCTTATAGGGTAGCCTAAAGCTACTTTACCTACACTCATGAGTTTTCTAGCTTCCCATGCAAGAGTGAGGTCTTGGACTTGTTTGAGATTCACAATTGCAATAGTTGATGGAGCTCAATATTGATGACAAAGAGTGGCTGATTGGTTTTTGTATTAATATCACCATAATTTTATTAATGTTAAAGGCATCCAAATGTCAAGTGTTAGGTCAAGCTATGGACTTGAAATTTTTGACATAGATTGTGAGCCTTGGATTGGCTAAGTAGCATAGGATGCTCTTAGCAAGCATCACCACTTGGATACTTGAGAGCTTTGTGCCTATAAAGATGTTTCAAATACGTGTTGGGGGCAAAGGACCAAGTGAGCATGGTATTCTTGGTACAAAACCAATGACTACTAGTAAGAGTGGTCCACTTGGGGTACATCCAAGTGAGCATAGTCTGCTTGGGATATAACCTTAGTCTACTTGGGAAGTAACTAGAGGACATGCGGAGCTTCTGGCTAAAGCAAAGTGAGTTTTTGCTCTAAGATTGTGAACACAGCAATTAGGAGCATAACAATATTGCTCCTAAAGCCCCTATGTAACAACCAATCAATACACCTTCCAACTCTTCAACCTTTATTGTGGTTATAAAGGATACTTGGGAGCTAAACAAGCTTACAAGAGTGGAAAGATAGAGAGTTTATAGATTTGTGAGGAGCTACATCAATTGTTTTACTTTCAATATGAAGGATTTGGGTACTCTAAAGAGACTGGTTCATAGATTGAGCTGACTAGTGATATACTAGTCTTTTGACATCACTACAAATATAGTGATATGGAGAGAACCTTGATTTAAAGCAAGAGTCAAGACCTTTTTGAGGCTAGTTTGGTGGAGATCTCACATAGGAGTATGCTTTAGCTATAATGACACCAACCAAGAAGAATATGCATAACAACTACAAGGATAGGTGGATGTGCAAAGATAATTGTCTTAGCAACCAATAGAATAGGGTGATCAATATGCTATGGCTACACCAAAGGAAATCTTTGATTCAATTGGGCATGTAAAGATCTTTAATACATTGGATCTTTGAGTGAGATATCATCAACTACCAATTAGGAAGGAGGACAAGTCAAAATAAAATTTGAGCTATTGATCCTCATGGTAAAGATATACTATATCAATGACAATTCTTTAACCTTTGGGTTAAAGAACTCTCTTACTGAGTTCTAAAGGGTCATGGACAAGATCTTAGTGGGATTGGTTTTTTCTCAATGTTATATTTATGATATTTTTGTATATAGTGCTATTGTGTAGGAGCATGAGAGATATTTTTTGGAGTTATTTGAGATATTGAGATCTCATGGACTTAAATTACATTTTGGGAAGTGTAGATTCTACCAAGAGCAAGTTGAGCATTTGGATCACATTATTAATCTTAGCTGACTTGGTGTTCATGGCTGACTTGGTTTTAAGTAGATCAAATGGAGGCTATTGCACATATTTCTTGACCTACAGATGTGATTAGAGTGCAAGCATGCCTTATATCTGCAAACTTCTATCATTAATATATGAGAAGATTTTGTGCAATTGCCAAGGCTTTGACAAAGTTGACCATGCTTACACACAAGTAGTGTTGAGTAGATGAGTAGGAGAGAGCTTTTTTGGAGCTCAAGGAGAAGATGACATCCTCTCCTATCCTCAAGAGACCAATCAAAAAATGTACATTCTAGATTCATATTGATTGGAATACATTGGAGCTTGGAGCTATGCTCACTCAATAGGATGAGGAGTGGAAGGGCTTTGTGGTGGCCTATGCTAGTTGCTCCAACAATTAAGAGGAGGCAAAATACCATTAATATGAGAAGGAATGCTTGGAAATATTGTGATCAATGACACATTTGTTTATTTACTTGTTTTGGAACTCCTTCACTCTCATCATTAATCATCAACCATTGAAGTGATTGATGGAGTCCAACAAGTTTGCATGATGGGTTTTGATTTTACAAGAGTATGATTTTCATGATTATTCATAGACCTGAGTGATGAACCATGATGCAATGGGTTGAGTATAAACCCATGTACCAACTAACATGATCAAATAGGAGAATGTTGGCATGGTGAGAAGGATGAGGAGATGGTACCAAGTTTGCATGCATGTGCCTTTTTGTGTATATTGACTAGGGCCCTAGTGGTATCTCTCTCAATCAAGACAAGAGGAGTTATTGAGACTTTTGATCCAAAGAGTGGAGATATTGGTATAGGTTGGATAGATATTCATGATGATTTCTTGGTGATAAACTATCTTTGCACTAGTATTGTGGGTAGCACAATTAGTGCTAAGGAGATAGATTGTATCCTTCAACAAGCTATATGGTTTAGATTGGAGTGCATACATCTTCCTTGGGTATAGGAGGATGGTAGAGTGCAAGTAGTACTCCTTCTATCTCAAAGGTCATAGTTGGTATGACATACTCATGAGTAACTAGGACATTTTAGACTACAATGGATATATAACTTACTTCCGATTCATTATTGGTGGCCCGGCATGAATCTTGGTGCAAAATAGTTTGTTTCCATATATATGGCTTGGAGCAAAGTTAGAGCATCATTTCAATGCACCAATACCATAATCAAACCCACTCCTTATCATAGGATTGGGTTACCATTGGAGTTTCAACTTTGTTGGATGTTTATCATTTAATGTGAGACATCATTGGTATATTTTGGTTATGGTGGAGCACTTCTCCAAGTGGATTGAGTTGGTGGCACTTTGTGAAAATTTTAATGAAGGGATACTTACTCATTTTTGGATCAAGTTCTTAGTCATTTTGGTGTACCAACCAAGGTCTTGACCAATTAAGATACAAATTTCTTGAGAGAGTTTCAAGTCTTGTGATACAAGTCCTTGATCGATCAACATATTATCTCTTGAGATCACCCTAAGACAAGTGGTTTAGCAAAGAGAGTGGTTTAGATGATAAAGAGAAGGTTATATAAGTATAGTTTGCATAGAGACCACTTGGGAGATTAGGATCTCCAATTACCTTGGTTGGCTATGGGCTATTGGTTCAACTAGCAAGCCTCCTTAAAATCCTTCTCTCCTTACTTCTTATTCTATGAATGAGATCCAAATTTACCTAAAGCCATTCATTGGGATGCAATTGTAATCTTAGACTTGGATGATCCGGATGTATATGGGAGTCTATGTTCTCAACATGCAAAGATCTCTTGGAGAGTGATGTTGATGTTTATGGCCTTTGAGAGCTTAGTTATTGCTCAGCATAGGGATATATTATGTTATCCTACTATTTGAGAGGAAGGTTATAAACACTTAATCCATTGGTTCCATCTAGGTGATTATGTATGTCTACAATAAACTACACCAATGACTTTTGATGTGACTATAGGCCACACTATCTTCAGAGTGCACAAGGTTTTGCCTTCCAAAGTCCTTACATTAAAACTATGTGATGGTGTTATTTGGAAGGATCATGTGTGCAATTGTGTATCATGCCATCTCCCAAACATTGATAACACAATTAACCCAAGCTTGGTAGTTGTAGTGTAGGCTTGTGGTGTATGCTATGTAGCTCTTCAAGTAGAACTGCTACTATGTTGGTGTGTGATAGTTGTTTGAGAGGATGCCATATGGCATGTTTGACCGCTCTCCTCATGGTTGTTCCTCAAGGGTAGTGATTAGATCCTTGATGTACTTGACATTATAGCTAGTTCATTCTTATGTGATATAGATTGTAGACAAGCAACTAATAATGGGGCTGGATAGCAGTTGGCTCCCAAATTTTTGCTCACCATAGGGCATATCATATACTTAGAGTAGATGGCTGTATGGAGTTAAATGGATCTAATTGCCAATTAGGAGAGAGATTGTGGGTCTTTGGAGTTTGTGTGTGACTTCTATATGAGTTGTGCTCCTATAATGTATGATGTTGATAGCAATGTATGCTATTTAGTAATATATATTGTGTAGTAATGTATATACACAAAAATTGTCACAAGATTTGTAGCATTAAAGCTAGTTTGCTAGGATGTTGGAGTGATAGTTATGATGATCACCGTATTATTGAAAGCTACTCAAGGACTACTTAGTAGTGAGTAGATAGGGTATTAGGTTGATTGATTGCACTATTAGGACTAGATTCTTGGCTACTTTAAAGGGGTTATACCTTGAAGTGCAGCTCCATAAAGCTCACTTCTTTTATGCTGAACCTTTGAGCTTTTGATTATGGTGTACAAAGGCCAACAAGTATCTCTTGGATTCTCTTAGCTAGAGTAGACGTAGCTTGATAACGTAATTAAGGTCTATTTGCAATTTATATTGGTGTTGAATGCTAAGATTTGAGATTTGATATGAGTTGTGATTGACTAAATATTGTGGATCTTTGGATTTATGTGTGACTTTTATATGGATTTTCTTCTATAGTGTATGATGCTAACAACAATGCATGTTGGGTAGCAATGTATTTATGCATGACAACAACTCTTCAAAAATTATGAAGTGAGATATGGCAAATAGAAAAACCCTTAAGGGATCTCCCTAGCATGTAAACTTGGTAGATGCTAGTTGTGCAAACTCTCCTATGGTATTATGGTAGCTATACAACAAAGTTGTCTCAATGTGTAATACCAATAGCTAGATACTATCAAGAGGTGAAAATTGGCTTGGTAAAATCTAGAAGGAAGTCATATGTGATGGACTAAGTAGATCAGATAAAGGTGTCACCAAAAGAGTATTTACACCAATAGTGCAGGAACAAAAAACACATTGAAAACTTCAAAACTAATTTTAGAGGCCTAAATGGATGAATTAGGCCTCAAAAATGGAATTAATCTCTCCCCCTCCAAGAAGGATTGCATTCTTTCCCCATTGCTTGTCTCATCAAGAGATTTTGAATGGTACCTCATCCATGCAATTCTAAGCTTCCACAAGAAGATTCTCTAAAGACTCCTTCTAGTCAAACCTGTTTGACCAACCAGATAGGACAAGGACCAACATGTCATCCATCCATGCAACTAATCTAAAGGTGGAGCTTACTAACATGTCACCAATCTATGTATCTGGTCCAAGGGTGGAGCTTCTTTTGAGGGGATCCTCTTTGCCATATAATAAAAACAAGGTGCTCCTTTGGGGCACCAAAGTATTGAGTGTGAAACTTTGTGTTTTCTCACTTTCATTTCTCTTGAGTGTTCTCCTATCCTTGGAGTATTACACAATGCTATAGAAAGTGAGCAAAAATAGAATAAATGAAGGGATATGATCTCATGTTGGTGAAAAGCACAAAATAAAGTTAGACAAGAAATGGTATTGAAAACATTAGGGACATCAACTTGGACAACCACCCAATTGGGATAGATATCCAAGGAAGCTCAAATGCCAACAATAACCACTCATACCCACTTGGAGAAGCCACCACAAACTGATATGGAGATAAAAAGGCATGAAAAGGAATGTCTTAAGCTAAAAAAAAGTATGGGAGACTAAGCAAAGAAAAATATCCCCAATAATAATAGTGCAAACACTAGATGTTTCCTTTGAAAGAGCAAGGAGACATGATGCACCAAATGAACAAGTAGCTTCAAGGGATACTAGACCCAAGGCAATGTAATAATAAAAAGCAAAGAGAAAAAGGAAGTTATAATCTAGTATGTTTGGGAAGAGATAACCACATGGATGCTTAAAAACCATTCCTTGTTGAGAAAAGAGCATGGAGTCATGCATGAGCAAAGAAGAACTCTATATGTTGTAGCTCCTCATGTGGATGATGGTCATAAGTAGCAAGTGGATGGAGAGCCTTTAAGGTAGACAGAGTATAATGGAGAAGTATGTTGGTCTAAAGGGTGATAGTGCTAGGGATGTATATTGATACTCACCTACTTGACTTGACATCATAATAACAACAGTATTAATACTCTAGATTATGATCTCCTAGTTGTTGCTTAGGCCATGTGGTATACTTATCTTGTAGGGTTGATTAATCTCCTTGCAAAAACCTATGAATCTTAGAGGTAGTCTCTTGGTGTCTTGACTCCCATGGCTAGGAGGAGTGAATTCCACTTTGAGAAGAAGGCTAATAAGATCCAACTAGAGACATCTCTCCTCTGGTCATTGGCCAAGATAACTCATAAGAGTAAGGAGAGCATGTACTCTACTAGGTAACATAAAAGCACATGGATCTTGGTACAAATATGTGGTCTAGGTAAACTAGGTAGATATACCTAAATAGGTTAAGGAGAATGTAGCCATGAGTATGAGTTTGGTAAGGCATAGATAAATATGATTGGCATACAAAGAGGGTCTTGCGGGATGGTGAAGTGGACTTTCTCCTCATCCGTAAACATCTAGATCTCTCTCTATGCTATGCAAGCCAATCCCTACCCACAAACAATCCGCACAAGTATGTGTGGCTTATTGATGAGGTGTACAAACATGGCAAGAGTATAGATGGAAGAATATGATCCTATGGTGGTGGTGGTTGTGTTGACTCTACCAACCCACGATAGTGTTAGAGTTGGGGCCACAATAGGAAGATCAAGGATGGGTGTGAAAAAAATGTGGGATCTTCTATAGGATAAGAAGGATGCGCCATTGGTACATGCAAAGTACATGATATAGAGATCAAAGGGACTTCATCAAATTGAGTTTGGTTAACTATAGGTGTGTGCTAAAAAGTCAACATTGGGATCTACTCCTTGGTTGGACTTAAAAGGTATAGGGTGTTAGATGATGAGTATCAACTACGGTAATTTTACCCTCTAAGTTCCTATACTAAGAAAAATTTGAAAACATTGTAAGATAATCTACTAAAAGCACCCTTACACTTACACTCTAGAATAAAAAGAATAACACATAACCAAAAGTGTAACATATGGAATAAAGACTACCAACCCAAAAACAAAGTAAGCAAAGGCAAAAACAAAAGTATTAAGAAGACAAGAAAGAAAGAAAATGAGAAATGTGAGAAGTGTCTAATTGCAACCAAAGAAGATCATCCCTCGTCCAAACTGGACTCTCCACTCAAATCCAAACTACACCACAAAACACATGCCTCTCATGATAACTATTGCCACTTTGATAAAGCACACAAATCTGAGTCCCACTCTTGACCCATGAGTCATGACTCCTTCCCCACTCCGGCGGAGTCTTTAATCTAGGGCGTACTCTTGATCCCTCACTCATCTCCAAACAATAAAAAAAATTTGAGGGCTTGACACTCCCGAGAACGACATTTATTGTCAATTCAGCATAGCTGCCTGTACTCCGCTGAGCAGCTCTCGACTGTTCAGTTTCCAATTTTGCATAATGCAGAGCACAACGCTGAGCCGCCGAACCCTAATCGCTATCGTTGGAATCCCAATGGTGAGGTTCTATACTCCCGACCATGATAATGAATATCTTCCAAAGTCATGATTACATTCACACCATTATTTGAAGCGCACCCGGATCCCTTTTGTGGGGTAAATATTCATTTTATTATTAGCCTTTATATTTAGATAATGTACCCTAGATTAATGAAAGAGCTATGTGTTAATATGACCATTAACTATGTGTAAGATCATTTCCAGAAGTAATTATTAATAACGCAGTTAAATAATTCGAAAATTTGTTTACATTTAGTGAGAAATTCGTAGATTTATATTATATTTCATTAGTAATTTTAATGTCTCACACTAAAAATTATTATGATACTAATAATATGCAAATTTAAAATATATTATTTACACTATATCTATATTCATAAAGGGATGTGAACTAAAAATCATCTTTTAGATCTAAGTCATTTTTACTTTAAAATAGATATATTTTAACGTGTTGGGTATTTATTTCATGGATAATTTTGTGCATAAATATCTTATATCATAATATGAACATTTTCAGATAATATAATCATATATTTTTCACAAACATATCTCATATATGATAATTTTAGTATCATAGTAGATAAAAATCTGATCATAAATTATATATATTTTAGATCAATTTGCTTGTTTTCCTAATCACCGATAAGCTCAGCATAGGTTATGTTATATATGGACAGCTCTTTTACATATCACCAGTTATTTCAAACATGAGATGGATAATATTTTCATATATCATATATGATCTCAAATATGAGAGATCGAGGATCGACTGATATTTTAGATATGCCGTGTCAATGATTAGTTATTTACAACGCAAACTGTCTATATAATTGAAACATTTAACACTAAATATACTGATAAGCGATTCAAAGCTTTACTAACTCACTTGTTTTTATTTGTTACCTTACAGTCATTACTGCAAACGACTTTACCTTGGAATTGCAGTTTTCAAGTTGGGTGGTGATATATTGGTTTGTTAGTATTTAGTCGGGACTGATATGTTTGCTTTGCCTTGTGCTATTTAATGCGTTTAGAATTCATCTTACCTTTAGATTGGAATCAAGTGTACGCAACTAGATAACTATTGTCCACGAGCGAAAAAGGGAAGTGCACGGCTCTAAATTTTATGTTGAATGGGTTCGCGATGACTGCATTCTTAAGCACATCTCGAAATTTTATTGGATTCCATATATATAGAATATGTTCCGAGTATGTATCTATAATATATAAATATAAATATAAATAAATAAATAAATAAATAAATAAATATATATATATATATATATATATATATATATATATATATACACATACGGGTGAGTGTATATATATATACACTTTAAACCCGTGAGTATATACGGGTGCTGCACCGGTTCTCGAAGAGAGATGCTTCAAGTGTCCACTTACCTACCGAATTCATTTTTCAAACATGAACCAGAACGTGCATCAACTGGTCTCAAAATACAACTTACATAAATAAATCGGAACATATTCTATTCATATGGGAAAACGCACAAGTTAGGGAGTACAATATACACCTAATGGCTCTGCAGGTACTGGGATTTTGTTCGTCAGTAAAGTTTCACTACGCGCTTATATATTTCCATGATTTCGAGAGTTAAGCAAAGCGAGTTTGACAGTCACAAAGTTGTAAAGGAAGTTGCTCATACATGTCTCAGTGTACGAGGTTTGAGGAACAGAGAACGAGAAAATATTTGTTCGAAATTGTTGCACGTTAGCTAGCCCTTTTGACTCAGATCTTCACTTACTCCATCTTGCTGGGTGGGCACGCTGAGTCCCTTGATATTACTGTTGTCCATGCAGGTTTGCAAGTCCGGATGACCATTGAATCCAGGGTTCTGGCCCTTTCTTAAATGGCTAAGGGAGAAAGAGTCGTTCACCTGTACAAATTCATCTCATGTTTAATTGTAACTTTCAAAGTCAGGGTCTCCTCGCCACCTCTTACACTATTTATGCCCTTCCATGGATTGCAATTGCCACATCAATTGGCTACATGTATGAAATTGCAGTCATTGCATGTCGTCTAGTAAGGCCAAGGTAAAATCCGAGAATTCTGGACCTTTTAGGGCTTTGGAATCATGCTCAGCAATCTCATTCCTGTTATAACAATAGGGAATATCGTATTTTTCTGCGTATTTTTTATTCTATTTATGAAGTACAGGTTCCAACACAAGGAGAATCTACACAATCATCCACATACTCCCAGTTTAGAGTTTCGGGTTCAAGATCATGCCAAGTTCGCAGCTCCTCACTAATTTAATAGCATGACATTCTGGGAATCGGTATTTGGTATTTTTGGTAGTCGTATCTCACCCCTTGTTAGCTTACCAATTTGAGCCATGGGTGAACATATTGGAACCAAGAGAAGAGTGGAGAGCAAAAGAAGGTTGCTGCTGCGTGATTACATGGAGTGAAAAGGAGAGAGAGTGTTATAATGGTACGATGTTTAGGTGGTGAACTTCAATCTTTTGCAATCCCAGACCCTCTCTTTTATGGACATGAAGATTTCCGCTTTTAGCTTGTTGTCTCTCTGTTCTTTTATGGCGGTTTTTTATGTCAATTTTTATGTGCTGCTAGAGATTTTGGTGACTGCTGTGGAACTCCAAGAGATTTACGCTACTTGTTAGTAGAATAACAGGAGTGAAGTACAAATATCAAATACCGAAGAGATGAGGTACAAATACCGACTTCCTTTACAAAATATAGTGCTCGATATGTCATAGAGGGTGAGTTACAAATACCAATTACCGACTCCCTATACAAAACGTGGTGCTCTATGCGGTATCTGTGAAGCCTTACCAGGAAAATTTGTAGAGAATAGATTACTTGGTGTAGTTGACAATTTGCACCTGTTCGCAAAGTCCAAAAGTCACGTTCCAATTATCGTTTAGGTTCCCAAAATTGTTTCTCACCCTTTGCTCATGGAATTAAGGAATTGTCTGTTCTAAATCACGCGTGAGACAATTTCCTTGATTCCCTAAACTTCGTACATCACGCGTTGGCTACAAATACCGTTTTAGGGAAAGTTTATATGCATGCGGGCCTAGGTGAAATTTATGCGCGGGGAATCTGTACCTATATTAAAATTTTAGGTTTACAATAAAACATGACTCTTAACTCTTTTAGGGTTATAAATTATTGTAACATTTAATGGGGATAAAAGGAGAAATTCACTTGAATCTTTTTCACAAACTAAAATTTTCCGAGCTATAATTCACTATGACAATGAAAAAGAAAAACATTCTTTATTAAACTCGAATATATCCGTAAAATCTACATTGGAAAGCCCTTATTTTGTCCCCGCGAGAGACATAGGGGCTAGGGGCCGGCCGTATATCTCTTTTACGTATATGGATACACGATTAAAATAACTAGAGATTCAGCGTGGAAGAGTCTTGGGCCTTTCCTATCTACGGATCAATACAGGTTTGACGGGGTCTTCCGGCCTTCTTGTTACCCTACGCGGTCGTCTCCTTAGATCAATACTGGTGATTGTTAGCTTGCTCACTAATCCAACAAGCTACGTGTACGTGTCTCGGCAGACTTCCGATGACGGAGAACTGAGAAGACCTTCTACTTCAGGTAAACATCTGCAATGTCAGATCTAGAATGCCCGGCCGTAATAAAACCACTAACCGTAAAATCTTCACCTCGGTTGATGCTTGATACATGAACTCCAGTAAGGCTATACTGTTCGACGGAACGAAAGGTGGCGAGAAGAAAGGGTGCTTAAGAAATATTAGGGGGTTTCATAAATAGTTTTATGAAAATATAGAGAACTATATTTTTATATAGATTATGCTGAAGCGTTGACTAAATCGGTGCGGGGCATGGCGAGAGGAAGAAAGAGTCTCATTACGGAATTTGGGCCAAGTTCCTTATTATTGGCAAACTCCATAAGAGGTGGTTAGTAGAAAATAAGGGATATGGAGTTTTCCATTGTCACATCGTAATGCATTAATTACATATTAGGGTTAATGAAGTGCCCGGTTTAAGATGAATATGGTCTGCTGGTTGCAGCTGGTGTAATGTGTCAATTTAAGATTAAATGAGATCTTGCTAGTTGTTGTTTGTTGCTGCTCGTCCTTGCTCATCGCTGCTCATAGCCGCTCAATGGTGCTTGTAGCCGCTTGTTGTTGTTGGTAGTTGCTCATTGTACTGGTAGCCGCTCGATATTATGTTAATTTGTGATTACATGGGATTTTGCTTGTGGCTGCTTGTAACTACTCAAAGCTGTCAGAACTTCTGAATAAGTTTGATTATTCAGTGAACCAGGCAGTGAACCAGCTCAATGAACCAGGCAGATAACACACTAATTACATATTAGGGTTAATAAAGTGTCTAGTTTAGGATGAATATGATTGTTGCCTGGTGTAATGTGTTAATTTAGGATTAAATGAGATTTTGCTAGTTGTTGTTCATTGCTGCTCGTCGCTGCTTGTTGTTGCTCGTCGCTGCTCGTTGTTGCTCATTGCTGCTCATAGCTGCTGTAGCTGCTTGTTGCCTGTAGCTGCTTCTTGCCATTGGAAGTTGCTCATTGTACTAGTAGTTGCCCGATATTGTGTTGATTTAGTATTAAATGGGATTTTGCTTGTGGCTGCTCATAACTGCTCAAAGTAGCCGGAACTTCTGAATAAGTTTGATTACCTAGCTTAGTGAACCAGGCAGATAATCTTCTTCTTTCTACTTGGCGGTCATGTTCCCAATCAGATAATATAATCTTGTTGCCCGTCTAGCACTCTCTTGTAATGTTTCTTTGCAATAGATGCTAAGTCCTTCACCAAGAAATGGACAATATCTTGTTTATTTATTGGATAGACAAATTGAACACCAATTATCATTAATTTCACTCAAATTAAGCACATCGGTTATCCTGCTCGAAGAGAGTTAATGAAATCATAGGGGATCAAAGGTACACCTACATATATATATATGTTGTGAAGGATGGGCAAAAATGATATTTGTGAGCAAGAGGAGAATTTCTTGCATCATAGGTCTGGCCCGAGGATTCATGCTGATACAATTCAAAGCTAGTTTGGAGAGTTCCACTAGTTTAGATCTTGAGCACTTCCAGTAAGGACCAAGTAAGGGTCTATCAAGAGGTTAAACCCATCATTGCGTAACTGCTAGGACTATTAGAGCAACGAGGGTAATTCTACTCTTACACATCTGCTGAAATCCACAATTGGCATACCAAAAGAAGTTCTAATAGTACTATGCCAAGGCTGTAAACAACACTCTTGGCTGTGAGTTGATATGTCTGCAAGAATTAGGGATCAATCTAATTGGCTAGATCTTTAGCTAGATCAATTATGGTCCTACAGATGCCAAAGTCTATAACCTTGATAGTGTGCAAATGATGGACCATCTAATGAATATATTTTGGGTGAAAATCTAAGACACTCAAAATATATACGATACTAGCATTGGCTCACCGAGAACTAGAGAGCAACTTATGAGTTGTATCAAGCTAGGTTGCTTGCTTTCGGATATGATCTCAAGCTCGGACTGAGGTTGTTTGGGAACCTCCCAACTTAATAAGCTTGACAACTTCTTTATTGTTGAACTCCTTGAACACAATTTGAGGAGTTTTCACAATAATCAGTCCCAAAATACACTACCTCAGATTGTGCAATCTTTCAAGTAATCCTAAGAAGCTGTCGCCTATTCTCGAGACAAAAATTGAGTGGACAAAATAAAATCTTTGTTTTTGATACTCTTTGTGGTACCACTTGAGTAGCATTTCACTTCTAAAAGTACAACATGATAAATTTGTTCAACTTCTATAGAAGTTCTCAATCTTTTCATGACTCAAACAACATAAGACCTTAAAATAGCAAGCTAGACTGCAAAAAACTTTGGGCAACCTTCATGTTTGTCTATACTCACGTGTTGATTGTAAAAGCAAAAGAAGTTGTCCCATGTGTGGCTTCACGGTACTGACTTGACCACAAGCACGCTGTGGATTGCTTGTCCTCTAGGGAAAACATGAGTGGAAGAGAATAAGACGAGCTATTGTACATTGTCTAACGTCCAAAGCACTTGATCCATCCATCAATGTGATTGTTGTGAGTTTCCTCATAACCAGCCAGAATCGGGAGCAAAATGTATATGTTTGCATCACCTGGTGACCGATCACTTAGAAATACTCCCAGCTTGGCCTTAATTGAGTCCTTGATGTCATAGTATCTAGTGACTCCCAAATGTTTGACGATATTGAGGAAGAAGTTGTGTCCAATAATGAAATATCTCTACTCAATGACAACCAAGATTTCCTCTCCAAGATCCTCCAAGAGCGCCCAAATTGTTGTACGTATATACATCGCTACACAACATACATCGCTGTCAACATCATACAATATAGAAGCACAACTCACATATAAGTCATACATAGACTCTAAAGTGCCACAATAATCAGATTGTTTACCACTCTCAACTCAACTCAACTCAGATCAGTACTTGATCTGTCACTCTATAAACTGCCAACAATTGGGCACTGATTACAGTCAAGCCACACCCACTCCAACATAGAGAATCCAGGTGATGCTCACCGGCCTTTGTCCACCATAGCCAGGAACTCGAAGGCTCAACATCAGAGAAGTGAGCTCTCTTGAGCTTCACTTTGAAAGTATACCCCCTGGACTTGTGCTATGTCTAAAACCCTAACGGTCCCACTGATGGCACACTTGATGGTGCAAATGGTGCAAAGTGATGGTTGGCCCTACCGTGAAGTCAGTACCCCAAACACAAAATCTGACTGTCGGAAAGTAGTCTCTGAGAAACTGCTGAAATAACTCCAGCTACTATCACTGCAACTCCAGTGTCCAAGCAATCTAGATGCGACACTACAAATGACGTGATAGTTTTTGTGCATATATACATTGCTACATAATATACATTGCCGTCAACATCATACACTATAGAAGCACAACTCACACATAGACTCTAAAGTGCCACAATTGCCCTCCTAGCTGGCGGTCAGGTCCCACTAACTCCAGATAGCCATCTACTCTAAGTATATGGTATACCCTATAATGGGCAAAGATCAGGAGGCCAGGTGCTATGGAGCCCCATCGTTAGTCGCATGTCTACGATCTATACCATATAAAGAATGAACTAGCTATAGGTCAAGTACATCTAGGACATAACCATTGTCCTTGAGGAACCACTGTGAGGGGAGGAGTCATACATGCCATATGCCATCCTCTCAAACGGCTATCACACACTAACATAGTAGCAGCTCCACCAGAAGAGCCACATAACATACACCTCAAGCCTGCACGTACAAGTGCCAAGCTTGGGTCCATATTACCATCAATGTTTGGGAGGTGGCATGGCGCACAATTGCGCACATGGTCCTTCTAAACAACACCATCATGTCCTTCTAACACAAGGACTCCAGATGGCAAAACCTCACACACTCTCAAGATAGTGCGGCCTATTGAAACATCAAGTGTCATTGGTGCTATCTGCTATAGATATACATAGTCGCCTGGATGAAATTGACAGACCAAGGGTCTATAACTTCCTCCTTGAATGATAGCATAGCGTAAAGTATCTCTAAGCTGAGCAATCACCAAGTTCTCAAAGGCCATCGGCATCACTATCCAAAAGATCTCTGCCTGTTGAGAACATGTGCTCATCCATACATTTGGGTCATCCAAGTCCACAACTACAGTAACATCTCAATGAATGGATGCAAGTAAATTTAGATCTCGGCCATAGAGTAGAAAGTACACAGAGAAGGATGCTAAGGAGGCTTGCCGACTGAACCAATAGCCCATGGCCAACCAAGGTAATTGGAGATCCCAATCTCCCAAGTGGCCTCTCTGCAAACCATACTTTTGCAATGCTCTCTTTACCGTTTGAACCACTCTCTCTGCTAAGCCATCTGCCTCTAGGTGATCTCGAGATGTAATACGATGATCAATCAAAGCCTTGTCACACAAGACCTGAAACTCTCCCAAGAACTCTGTACCCTGATCAGTCAAAACCTCAGCTGGTGCACCAAAATGACTAAGAACTTGATCTAAGAACAAGTAAGTTGTCCCTTCACTAGACTTGTCAGGAAGTGCCACCAACTCAATCTACTTGGAGAAGTGCTCCACCATCACCAAAACATACCAATGATGTCTCACAGTCAACGGTAAAGGTCCAGCAAAGTCCAAACTCCAATGGTAACCCAATCCCATGATAGGTAATGGGTGTAAATGTGGCATAAGAGCATTAAATGATGCTCTAACTCACAAACCACACATCTGGCAACAAACTGCTGTACCTTGGTCTGCATACCGCACGACCAATAATGACTATAGAGTAAGCTATGTATGCTTTACTCCAAAATGTCCTAGCTCCTCATGAGCATGACAAACCAACGGTGGACTCTATGATGGAAGTGGTACTACTTGCACTGTACCATCCTCCCATACATGCAAAAGGTGTTTGCCCTCCAATCTGAACCGTCAGGCTCGCTGAAGAACACGGTCTTTCTCCTTGGCCCCAACGGTGGCACCCACAACATCAATGCAAAGATAGTCCATCACTAAGACATCATCATGAATGTATTGCTGAACTGTACCAATATCTTCACTCTCTGGATCTATGACCTCAATAACTCCTCCTGTATACGTTGAGAGAGATACCACCAAAGCCTTAGAAAATATGTAGAGAAAGGCAGATGTATGCCAACCTGGCACCATCTCTTCATTTGTCTCACCATGCCAATGTGCTCCAGACTGATCCTATTGGTTGGGACATTGGTTTCTACTCAACCCATTTGCATCACGGTTCACCACTCTAGGTCTATGAACAACCACAAAATCATACTCTTGTAAAATTAGAGCCCATCATGCAAGCTTCCCTGAAAGCTTGTCGGACTCCATCAACCACTTCAATGGCTGATGATCAGTGATGAGAGTGAAGGGGTTACCAAATAGGTAACATCAGAAATGTACTACTGCCCAAATTGCTGCCAAGCACTCTCCTTCATATGAACTATACTTTGCCTCCGCTGAATTGTTGGAGCGACTAGCATAGACCACCACAAACTCCTTCCCCTCATCATCATGCTAGGTGAGCACCGCTCCAAGCTCCAACATACTCCAATTAGTATGAACCTGAAATGGTTGTCCTCTGATTGGTCTCCTCAAAATAGGAGCAGATGTCAACCTCTCCTTGAGCTCTACAAAAGCTCTCTCTTGCTCATATCCCCAACACCACTCTTGTGTAAGCTTGGTCAGCTTTGTCAAGGCCTTGGCAATGGCACTAAATCCTCTAACACAACGGTGATAGAAGTTTGCCAACCCAAGGAATGCTCGCACTTTGCTCACATTCATAGGCCAAGGAATACGTGCAATAGCTTCCACCTTGGTTTGCTGAACACCAAGTCCTCCGGGGTAGATAATGTGACCCAAATACTCAACCTGCTTGTGGAAGAACCTACACTTCCCAGGATGTAATTTGAGTCCATGAGATCTCAACCTCTCAAACACCTCCAACAACTGTCTCTCATGCTCCTCCATAGTAGTGCTATAGACCAAAATGTCATCAATATAACACCGAGCTCTACTTCTTTGCTCTCACCTCTCTCTAGATCCATTCCCAATCTTATTGCAACAAAATGAGACAAGAAATTCTTTGTTGCTCTTGGATCTATTAATACTCTCACTTGATTGCCTTCTAGGACTCCATTCACAACAATCAATTGTGAGGTTGCTTTTTGGGACCTTTGCGCTCTTATCTTCTTCTCTCTCTTGCTTAATTGCTGCCTTAATGAGCCAGTAAGGCTACGAGGTACATTACTGGTGATCTTTGTTTTCCAAAGTGATTTCCACTTCCCTCTCTTTGGTGGATCTCTCCATGTTGTTCAAAGATTGCCTGTATGAAGGCCGAGAGCCTCTAGGGAGATGAGCATGACAATTGGTAGATATGTACCCAATACAACCACAATTGTAACAACGGCATTGTTCTCCTCAAGTTCCTTCTCCTTGTGGGACTCTACCTCTCTGTTCTTCTACCCGTCCCCGCTCTCCTTGAAGCGGTTGTGCTCCTTGGTCTCAAAACCAAAGGTTGCCCAATTCCATCGGTACTAGTCCACCCATGTGTGGCATTTCTGCCCAATAATATTGAGGTGGAACTACTCCTTCACCTCTCCACCTAATGCCCTTGCTATTCTCTACACACAAGCAATGGCTTCAAATACCATGTGAGGATTTTGAACCATGACTTCTTGGCAAATCCGCTCCTTCAACCCTCGTTTGAAATAGTCGAGAGCCTTTGTTCGACTCATGTTGGTCATTGCAAATTGTAGATCTAGAAATGCCTTCACATGCTCTTGTGCATTTTTCTTTTATTTTTATCCCCATAGTCGGATCCGGGCCATCTACACAAAATCCACTGATTAGAAATTCTTCAGCAATCCTTCTTGCATTACTGTCCACGTGACCTCTCTTCTCTCTGCCAACATGGATCGTTCCCAAGCATCATACCATGTGAGGGCTTTATCGGTCAAGTACCCACATGCAAACATGTATGCAACATGCTTGGTGATCTCTGTTGAGAACAATCAGAAATATTGATTCATTTGTGAGATCCAGTTCTCCACTACTCACATCGTAGGCTCCTCTTTGTAAAGCTCAATGTTGCATATCTTCTTCATCCGGAGTAGCAATGTGGCTTCATCATTGACTGGGTGTAATACCAAGAGCTACCCATATGATCTAGATGTGAAATTTGGTTTGGTAACATCTGGAATGATGTTATACATGATGGTCAAAATAGATCAGATAGAAGAATCACCAAAAGAGTACTTCTACTAATAGGGTAGAAATTGAAATAGACTTGAAAACCTTAGAACCAATAGCTAGACATATGATTTAAAGATGAGAATTGGTTTAGTAATATCTGGAAAGATGTTACACATGATGGACTAAATAGATTAGAAAGAGGTATCACCAAAAGGGGACTTCTTCTAATAATAGAGTAAGAATTGAAATATGCTTGAATCTTTGAAGGTAATTTTGGAGACCTAAACAGATGAATTAGGCCTTGAAAATATGCAGATTGCCCCCATTGGAGAAAAAGATGGCCTTCCCTCTACATCGGTTTATCTCATCAAGAGCTTTCTAATGGTACCTCATCCACGTGATTTTGAGATTTCTATAGGAAAATTCCCTAAATGATTCTCTCCGATCAAAGCTTGTTGGACTAACCAGATAGGACCTATGAGCCGGGCTGTCTCTCACTCAAGAAGAACCTCTGATGGCTATTAAGGTACCGCACCATGGACTAAGAAGGCAAGGAACCCAACTCCATCATACTCCTCCAAGGCTAACACTCCAAAACTCAAGATATTGTACTCTAGAGAACTCAATGAGAGAGAGATAGTTGCAAATGAAAGGATGATGAGTACCTCCTCAACCCTTGTTTATATACTTGTGAAATAGTTAAGTACCAAAGTCACTAATTATTGGATTAACTCAAGTTACTAGACTAAAAGTCAAGTAAAGTCAAAAACTAGAAAGGAGTATCCATTCACATGGGCATATTCCCATAAGCATATGATCTTATCTTGACCCAACCACTAAGTCAAGGATTCCTTCACATGGGCTATCCTTGGACTATAGAAGAAGCCAAAACAAAAAGGCTTGCGGGCCCAAGAGTTCTCAACTCTTTCCTCAAAGCTAAACACCTAAGAATAATACCAAGTCAACACACTAGAATCCAAAATAGTGGTGCCCATCTTTTCAACTTCCTCTAAAGTAAGGTCCCCTCTATCTTAGCTATGACTAACTTTAGCTAATCATGACTAATGTAGAACCATCCTTTATTTCTATATAAATAATATCTCTCAAGTACTTGTAATACCAAGCTAAATATCACAAATACCACACACATGTACAAATGGGTGTTATAGACCAAGACCGACATGTCATCCATCCAAGCAAGTAATCCAAGGGTGGAGCTTGCTGACATGTCACCTAATTGTGTGCCTAAACCTATGGTGGAGCTTTCTTGGAGGAGATCCTCTTTGTTTATACAATAAAGAGAAGTTGTTCCTTTGGAGCATTGGATGATTGAGTGTGAAATCTGTGTTTTCTCTCTTCTCTTGTCCTCAAAGTATTACAATGGTATAAGAGAAAGTATTTTAGTCCAAGAGAGTGGATCACCCCTCTTGGAAGAACACAAAATACTAAAATTGAGTAATTTGAGGTGGAGAACATGGAGTAATTGCTAGACAAGAAGAACTTAGAGAACGGATAGGATGGATGCACCGGGAGGACATTTTCATGCACCTAGCTTTCCATTTTTGAATCCATTCCACATCAAGGTTATGTACATCCAGCGTGAGCAAATGAGAGTATTGCTAGTTTATCACTTTGGAGCAGAATTCATGGACAGGGTGATGAACTCACCAAACTCGGTGATTCTACCTATGGTGGTATACGACAGAGAGTGGGATTTTACAATCTACATTCTACTATGATATTATGGATGTGAATGTCACAAATCCTCTCCCTTTCAACACTCAAGTAGAAATTCATTATGTAGCGAGACTGAAAGTGATGTTTAGAGATTTTGTGGTTAGGAATTTTAATGAGGAGTATTATCAACAAGTGATAGCTTTTGAGGTCCTAATGGTAGTTCCGATAGTTTGTGCACCTTCCAGAGTGATCATATTGACTATGTATTGAAGTAGACATTAGCAATTGAGTGTTTTAGGAACCATGGATTTGCAATTGCATGAGTTGGTGCAAGGAATGTAAGGGATGTTGAATGAATTTTGAGAGATTAAGATGACCATAGAGACATTACAAAGTCAAGTGTAGATCCTTAGGAATGATCAAGCAATGCAAGAAGAAGAGCCATCTCAAAACCCAATACATAAGATTGAAGTACTTGGAGAGGCACCCCGTCAACAATGAATCCACATTGCTACTTTGGATGAAAAAGACCTGCAACATTAAGCCTTACAAGGGGCAGCGTATGATGGGAGTAGTGGAAAATTGGATCTAGAGAATGAATCAATATTTTTGATTGTTCTCAACCACGATCACCAAGCATGTTGTATGCGTGTTTGCATGTGGGTACTTGACTGATAAAGCCCTCACATGGTATGATGCGTGGGAATGATCCATGTTGGTAGAGAGAAGTGAGATCACATGGACAACAATGCAAGAAGAATTGTTGAAGAATTTCCAATTGGTGGATTCTGTGTAGATGGCCCGAATCCAACTATGGAGATTGAGATAGAAGAACAACGTACAAGAGTATGTGGAGGTATTTCTAGATCTACAAGTTGCAATAACCAACATGAGTCCAATAGAGGCTCTTGAAAATTTCAAACAAGGGTTGAAGGAGTGGATTTGCCAAAAAGTCATGGTGCAAAATCCTTGCACGGTATTTGAAACCATTGCTTGTGCGCAAAGAATAGCAGGAAAATTGGGTGGAGGTGAAGGAGTAGTTCTACCTCAACATTATGGGGCAAAAATGCCATATATGGGTGGACCAATACCAATGGAATTGGGCAACCTTTGATTACAAGATCAAGGAGCACGGCCGCTTCAAGGAGAGCGTGGACGGGTAGAAGAACAAAGAGATGGAGTCCCATGAGGAGAAGGAACTCGAGGAGAACAACACGGTTGTTACAATTGTGGCCGTATTGAGTGCATATCTACCATATTGAGTACATATCTAGCGTGCTTGTTTCCCTAGAAGCCCTCGGTCTCCATACATGCAATCTTTGAACAACATGGAGAGGCGTATTGAAGAGGAGGAGGTAGAAATCACTTTGGAAAACAAAGATCACCAATAAATGTACCTTGTGGCCTTATTGGCTCAATAAAGAAGCAAAGAAGCGAGGGAAGAAAGAAGATGAATGCACAAAGGTCCCAAAAGGCAACCTCACAATTGATTGTTGTAAATGGAATCCTAAAAGACAATCAAGTGAGAGTATTAATAGATCTAGGAGCAACAGAGAATTTCTTGTCTTGCTCTATTGCAATAAGATTGGGAATGGATCTAGAGAGAGATGAGAGTGAAGACGTAGAGTTACCTAATGGGAAAAAAGAGAGGATTGAATCATTACCTAAATAGGTAACACTCTATGTAGGAGAATATGAGGAAGTAGAGTGGCAAGTGATACAATTAGCTCATTATGATGCAATCTTATGCATGCCATGGATGGAGCATTACAACCCTATGGTAGATTGGAGGAAGAAAGTAGTGAGAACCTACCAATGGTCAATCATTAGGGTTAAAGAAAAATCACACAAGCAAGAACTACCTCTGTATGTCATAGGGACAACAACTATTTGTAAGACCGATAGATGTTTCATGGGTCTAATAAGAGAAGTCCAAAGTGCACAACTTGATGGAAAAATTCTTGAGAAATTGAAAGATGTGGTGGATGAGTTTCAGGATATCTTTCCTGATGATCTACCCTTAGGATTACCACAAAAAAGGAGAGTAGATCATAAAATTGAGACTTTCTCGGGGAAGACACTTCCTTGTAAGGCCCCGTATCGCCTATCACCTCATGAGTTGGAAGAGTGTAAGACTCAAATTGAGGAGATGCTACAGAAAGGGCTCATCCAACTTAGCGTATCACCATATGGACCTCTTGTCTTGTTTATGAAGAAGAAGGACGGCACAATGCGCATGTGCATTGACTATTGAGGTCTCAATCAGCAAACAATGAAGAACAAATACCCCTTACCTTGCATGGATAACCTGATGGATCAACTCCATGGAGCAAGATACTTCACTAAATTGGACTTGCGGAGTGGTTACAATCAAATCCAAATTGCAAAGGAAGATGTGTACAAAACTGCCTTTCAAACCAAGTATGGTCACTTTGAGTATCTTGTGATGCCTTTTGGCCTCACCAATGTACCAGCCTCTTTCATGAGTCTAATGAATGACATATTTCATCCATACTTGGATAAATCTATTATCATCTTCTTGGATGACATCTTAGTATACAATAGCACAATGATGGAACACAAACAACATCTATGAGAAGTCCTCTAGATTCTAAGATAGAATCGATTGTATGCCAAAATCTCAAAGTGTGAGTTTGGCAATTCTAAAGTAGACTACTTAGAGCATAGAGTAAGTGTAGAGGGGATTCAAGTATTGATGGATAAAATAGAGGTCATTCAAAAATGGAGTGCCCCAAAAGATCAGACTCAACTCAAGAGCTTCTTAGGGTTGACGGGATTCTATTGTAGATTTGTCAAGGACTTCACCAAGGTTGCACAGCCTTTAACGGCACTACTTGGCAAGGAGAAGAAGTGGACATGGAGAACCGCACAAGAGTTGGCCTTTCAAGAATTGAAAGCCGCCTTGCTACATGCACCAATCTTGAAGTGGTATGACCCTAAATGTCCAATCAAGTTGGCTATAGATGCATCAAGCGTAACAATAAAAGCAGTCCTACAACAAGAGTGGCATGACGGATGGCATCCAATTGCATATTTCTCATGAAAGTTGTTATCAGCAGAGTGCAACTACCACACCATAGGGCAAGAAGAGTTGGCCATCATTCTTGCAACCAAGAATTGGAAGCACCATCTAGGCAAGAAGGCATTTGTAGTAGAGACAAACCATAAACCTCTAGTCTACCTTGAGACGCAGAAGGATCTATCTTGTTGCCAGATTTGATAGGCAAAGTGGTGACAATGCTTTAACATGATAATCACCTACATGGAAGGTAAGAAGCAACTTGTAGATTCATTCACCCGCATGCCAATGACAAACAACTTGGTGGAAGAGGTTAAGATTAACTCTAAATTTTTGCCAAGTTTCTGGCTGCTACAAAAACTGATCTACAGATTGTATAAGCACAATCATCCAAAGGCATCACCATCACCCAAGGACTCACCTTTGTGATGGCCGATTATGGATCCCAAATGTCCCAGAATTATGCACCACCATTCTAGCAAAATGTCATGATTTGGCCATTGTAGGTCATGTTGGAGTGGACAAGACCTTGGATGGTGTCCACCATCATTTACTATTGGCCCAAGATGAGCAACAATGTGATAGACTACATGCGTAACTGCCTACCTTTTCAACAAAACAAAGCTTCTAATCAAGCTCATATAGGGCTCCTTCAACCTCTCCCCACTCTTATCTAACATTGGGAACAAGTGAGTATGGATCTAATGTGTGAATTACCCAAGACCACCTCATGATTTAACTCCATCGTGATCTTTGTGGACCGGCTCAGCAAAATGATTCATGTACGCCCTACCACCAAGGATGTGACCGCTCCACAACTAGCTCAATTATACTTAGATGCAATCTTCTCTCATCATGTGTAATACCAAGAACTAGCCATATGATCTAGATGTGAAATTTGATTTAGTAACATCTAGAATGATGTTATACATGATGATCAAAATAGATCATATAGAAGTATCACCAAAAGAGTACTTCTACTAATAGGGTAGAAACCAAAATAGACTTGAGAACCTTAGAACTAATAGCTAAACATATGATTTAAAGGTGAGAATTGATCTAGTAACATATGGAAGGATGTTACACATGATGGACTAAACAGATCAGAAAGAGGTATCACCAAAAGGGGACTTCTACTAATAGAGTTGGACCCAAAAGATACCTGAAATCTTTGAAGGCAATTTTGGAGGCCTGAACGGATGAATTAGGCCTAAAAAATGTGCAGATCCATTCCCCCAATGGAGGAAGGCTGGCCTTCCCTCCTCCCTGCTTTGTCTTGTCGAAAGCTTTCCAACAGTACCTTATGTGATTTTGAGATTCCTATAGGAAGATTTTCTAAAATATTCCCTCCGGTCAAAGCTTGTTTGACCAACTAGATAGGACCTAGACCAGATATGTTACCCATCCAAGTCAGTAATCCAAGGGTGGAGCTTGCTGACATGTCACCTATCTGTGTGCTTAATCCTATGGTGGAGCTTCCTTGGAGGAGATCCTCTTTGTCTTTATAATAAAGAGAAGGTGCTCCTTTGGGGCATCAAATGTTTGAGTGTGTAATGTGTTTTCTCTCTTCTCTTGTCCTTGGAGTATTACAATGGTCTCAGAGCAAGTGTTTAGTCCAAGAGAGTGGATCACCCCTCTTGGAAGAGCACGAACTACTGAAATTGAGTAATTTGAGGTGGAGAACATAAAGTAATTGCTAGACTTAGGAAGGATACTAGAGAGTGGATGGGATGGATGCGCCAGGAGGACAATTTCTCACACCTAGCTTTCTATTCTCAAATCCATTCTACATCAAGGTTATGAACATCCAATGTGAGCAGATGAGGGTATTGCTAGTTTATCACTTTGGTGTAGAATTCATGGACATGGTGATAAACTCACCAAACTTGGTGATTCTACTTGTGGTGATATATGAACAGGAGTGGGATTTGACAATTTACATTCTATTATGATAATATGGATATGAATGTCCTAAATCCTCTCCCTTTCAACACTCAAGTAGAAATCCGTTATGTAGTGAGACTAAAAGTGATGTTTAGAGAATTTGTGGTTAGGAATTTTAATGAGGAGTATTATCAACAAGTGATAGCTTTTGAGGTCCCAATGGTAGTTCCGATAGCTTGTGTACCTTCTAGAGTGATCATATTGACTCTATATTGAAGTAAACATTAGCAATTGAGTGTTGCATGTACCATGGATCCGCAATTGCAAGAGCTGGTGCAAGGAATGCAAGGGATGTTGAATGAATTTTGAAAGATTAAGATAACCATAGCAACATTACAAAGTCAAGTGTAGATCCTCAAGAACGATCAAGCCATGCAAGAAGAAGAGCCGTCTCAAAACCCAATACCTACGACTAAATTACTTGGAGACCCGTGCCTACAAACCCTATCAATGATGAAACCACATTGCTACTCTAGATGAAGAAGACCTGCAACATTGAGCCTTACAAGGGGCAACGTACAATGAGAGTAGTGGAAAATTGTATATTGAGAATGATTTGATATTTCCGATTGTTCTCAATAGAGATCATGGAGCATGCTGCATGCATGTTTGCATGTGAGTACTTGATCAATAAAGCCCTCACATGGTATGATGCTTGGGAACAATCCATGTTGGCAGAGAGAAGGGAGGTCACATGGAAAGCAATGCAAGAAGGATTGTTGAAGAATTTCCAATCGGTAGATTCTATGTAGATGGCTTGAACCGACTATGGGAATTGAGACAGAAGAACAACGTATAAGAGTATGTGGAGGTATTTTTGGATCTACAAGTTGCAATGACTGACATTAGTCCAGCATAGGCTCTCAAAAATTTCAAACGAGGGTTGAAGGAGCGGATTTACCAAGAAGTCATGGTGCAAAATCCTTGCACGGTATTTGAAGCCATTGCTTGTGCGCAGAGAAAAGCAAGAGCATTAGGTGGAGGTGAAGGAGTAGTTCCACCTCAACATTATCGGGCAGAAATGCCACACATGGGTGGACCAGTACCAATGGAATTGGGCAACCTTTGATTCCAAGATCGAGAAGCACAACTGCTTCAAGAGGAGCGTGGATGGGTAGAAGAACAAAGAGATGGAGTCCCACAAGGAGAAGGAACTCAAGGAGAACAATGCAGTTCTTACAATTGTGGTTGTATTGAGAAGATATCTATCAATTGTTGCACTTGTTTCCCTAGAGGCCCTTGGCCTTCGTACAAGCAATCTTTGAACAACATGGAGAGGCACATTGAAGAGGAGGAGGTAGGAATCACTTTGGAAAACAAATTGCCAGTAAATGTAACTTGCGGCCTTATTGGCTCAATAAGGAAGCAGAGAAGCGAGGGAAGGAAGAAGACTAATGTGCAAAGATCTCGAAAGGCAACCTCACAATTGATTGTCATGAATGGAATCCTAGAAGGTAATCAAGTGAGAGTATTAGTAGATCAAGGAGCAAAAGAGAATTTCTTGTCTTGCTTTGTTGCAATAAGATTGGGAATGGATCTAGAGAGAGATGGGAGTGAAGAAGTATAGCTACCTAATGGGCAAACAAGGAGGATTGAATCATTACCTAGACGGGTAACACTCTCTATAGGAGAATATCAGGAAGCAATTGAGCGGTGAGTGATACAATTACCTTGTTATGATGCAATCTTAGGCATACCATGGATGGAGCATTACAACCCTATGGTAGATTGGAGGAAGAAAGTAGTGAGAACCCACCAATGGTCAATCATTGGGGTTAAAGAAAAATGACACTAGTAGAAACTGCCTCTTTATGTCATAGGGACGGCAACTATCTGTAAGATCAATAAATGTTTCATGGGTCTAATAAGAGAAGTCCAGAGTGCACAACTTGATGGACAAATTCCTAAGAAATTGAAAGATGTGGTGGATGAGTTTCAAGATGTCTTTCTCGATGATCTACCCTCAGGATTACCACCAAAGAGGCAAGTAGATCATAAAATTGAGATACTCCTGGGGAAGACACCTCCTTGTAAGGCCCCATATCGCCTATCACCTCATGAGTTGGAGGAGTATAAGACTCAAATTGAGGAGATGTTGCTGAAAGGGTTCATCCAACCTAGCGTATCACCATATGGGGCCCTAGTCTTGTTTGTGAAGAAGAAGGATGGTACAATGTGCATGTGCATTGACTATCGGGGTCTCAACAATCAACAAACAATGAAGAACAAATACCCCTTACCTCGCATGGATGACATGTTTGATCAACTCCATGGAGTGAGATACTTCACCAAATTGGACTTGCAAAGCGGTTATAATCAAATCCAAATTGCAGAGGAGGATGTGTACAAAACTGCCTTACAAACCAAGTATGGCCACTTTGAGTATCTTGTGATGCCTTTTGGCCTCACCAATGCACTTGCCACTTTCATGAGTCTAATGAATGACATATTTTGTCCATACTTGGACAAGTTTGTTATTGTATTCTTGGACAATATCTTAGTATATTGTAGCACGATGACGGAACACAAACAACATCTACAAGAGGTCCTCCAGATTCTAAGACAGAATTGATTGTATGCCAAAATCTCAAAGTGTGATTTTGGCAAGTCTGAAGTAGACTACTTGGGGAATAAAGTACGTGTAGAGTGCATTCAAGTATTGATGGATAAAATAGAGGTCATCAAAAAATGGAGTGCCCCAGAAAATTAGACTCAACTCAAGAGCTTCTTGGGGTTGACGGGATTCTATTGTAGGTTTGTTAAGGACTTCTCCAAGGTTGCACAACCTTTAACGGCACTCCTTGGCAAGGGGAAGAAGTGGACATGGGGAATTGCACAAGAGTTGGCCTTTCAAGAATTGAAAGCCGCCTTGCTACATGCACCAATCTTGAAGTAGTATGACCCTAAACGTCCAATCAAGTTGGCTATAGATGCATCAGACGTAGCAATAGGAGCAGGCCTACAACAAGAGTGGCATGATGGATGGCATCTAATTGCATATTTCTCTTGAAAGTTGTTACCGGCAGAGCACAACTATCACACCACAAAACAAGAAGAGCTGGCCATTGTTCTGGCAACCAAGCATTGGAAGCACTATCTAGGTGAGAAGATATTTGTAGTAGAGACAGACCACAAACCTCTAGTCTACCTCAAGACGCAGAAGGATCTATCTCATCACCAAATTTGGTGGGCAGAGTGGCAAAAACACTTCAACATGACAATCAACTACATGGAAGGTAAGAAGCAACTTGCAGATGCATTCACCCGCATGCCAATGGCAAACAACTTGGTGGTAGAGGTTAAGATTAACCTTGAATTCTGGCCAAAGATTCTGGTTGCTACAAAAACTGATCCATAGATTGTAGAAGCGCAATCATCCAAAGATGTCACCAGCAACCAGGGACTCACCTTTCGTGATGGCAGATTATAGATCCCAAATGTCTTAGAATTACGTACCACCACTCTAGTGGAATGTCATGATTTGGCTATTGCAGGTCATGTCGGAGTAGACAAGACCTTGGATGCAATCAAATGCCATTACTATTGGCCCAAGATGAGCAACAATGTGATGGACTACGTGCACAACTGCCTACTTTGTCAACAAAACAAAGCTTCTAATCAAGCTCCTACAGGGCTCCTTCAACCTCTCTCCACTCCTACCCAATGTTGGGAACAAGTGAGTATGGATCTCGTATGTAAATTACCCAAGACCACCTCAAGGTTTGACATCGTGGTCTTTGTGGACCGGCTCAGCAAAATGATTCATGTATGCCCTACCACCAAGGATGTGACCGCTCCACAACTAGCTCAATTATACTTAAATGCAATCTTTTCTCACCATGGCTTGTCTAGAGTACTCATCACCGATAGAGGCACCCAATTCACCAATTTGTCTTGGCAAACACTCTTTGGTTTCTTCAAAACCAAGTTGGCCATGTCCACAACTTACCACCCACAAACATATGGCCAAATAGAGCGGGCTAATCACACGATTGAAGACATGTTACGTGACTTCACCGTAGAAGAGCAAGAGAGGTGGGACACCCTACTCTCATTGGTGGAATTTGCTTACAACAATTCAGTGGATGCATCCACCCTGATCACTCTGTACTTCCTCATGTATGGTGAGCATCCCTTCATACCTTCTAGCTTGATGAAGATCCGTCCAGTGGCTACCAAGGTCGATGCAGTCAACACATTTGTTTCTAGAATCCAACAAGGTGTGTAGAGCGCCAAACACAAATTACAGATTGTGCAAAATTGATAGAAGCAATCTGTTGATGCACACTATAGGCACATGGTGTGGCCATCAACAACCAATCTCAAATTAGTTGGACCTCGTAAGCTTAGACCTTGTTTTATTGGGCCTTTCTCGATTCTTTGTTGCATCAGCGTTGTGGCCTATCACCTTGAGCTACCACCACACATGAAGATCCATCCATTGTTTCATGTCTCCTTACTACGCAAATATGCTCCCCGATCAGGCCAAGGTCATTCCACCCAAGACATTTGACCTTGTCCGACACTCATTGATGGCACCGAGGAATATGAAGTGGAACTTATTCTCCAAAAACGCATGCATGGTACTCGCCATCCACGGGTGGACTATCTAGTACAATGGAAAGGTTACCTCCCTCTATGAAGCAACCAAGGAGCCCGTTGCCAATTTGACACATGCACCGATGTTAGTGCAAGCATTTGAGCAATAATTGCACAACAAGGACGTTGCATCTTAAAAGGAGGAAGGTTTGTAATACCAAGAGCTAGCCATATGATCTAGATGTGAAATTAGGTTTGGTAACATCTAGAATGATGTTATACGTGATGGTCAAAATAGATGTGATGGTCGAAATAGATCAGATAGAAGTATCACCAAAAGAGTACTTCTACAAATAGGGCAGAAACCAAAATAGACTTGAGAACCTTAGAACAAATAGCTAAATATATAATTTAAAGCTTAGAAATGGTTTGGTGACATCTAGAAGGATGTTACACATGATGGACTAAACAGATCAGAAAGAGGTATCACCCAAAGGAGACTTCTACTAATAGAGTAGGAACCAAAAGATGCTTGAAATCTTTGAAGGCAATTTTGGAGGCCTAAAAGGATGAATTAGGCCTTAAAAATGTGCACATTCTCCCTCCCTATGAAGAAAAGGTTGGCCTTCCCTCCCCTCGCTTTGTCTCATCGAGAGCTTTCCAATAGAAGAGATTTTGAAGATTCCCTAAAAGATTCCCTCTAGTCAAAGCTTGTTTGACCAACCAAATAGGATCTAGACCAGACATGTCACCCATCCAAGTAATTAATCCAAGGGTGGAGCTTTCTGACATGACACCTATCTGTGTGCCTAATCCTATGGTAGAGCTTCCTTGGAGGAGATCCTCCTTGTCTATATAATAAAGAGAAGGTGCTCCTTTGGGGCATCAAATGTTTGAGTGTGTAATCTATGTTTTCTCTCTTCCTTGTCCTCAGAGTATTACACCATGGCTTTTCTCAAGTACTCATCACCAATAGAGGCACTCAATTCACTAGTTTGTTTTGGCAAACACTCTTCGGTTTCTTCAAAACCAAGTTGGCCATGTCCACAACTTACCACCTACAAACAGATGGACAAACAAAGCGGGCTAATCGTACTATTGAAGGCATGTTACACGACTTCACCTGAGAAGAGCAAGAGAGGTGGGACACCCTACTCTCATTTGTGGAATTTTCTTACAACAATTTAGTGAATGCATCCACCCAGGTCACCCATTCTTCCTCATGTATGGTGAGCATCCCTTCACACCTTCTAGCTTGATGACGATCCATCTGGTGGCTACCAAGGTCAATGCAGTCAATACATTTATTTCTAGAATCCAACAAGGTGTGGAAAGCACCAAGCATAAATTACAGATTGTGCAAAATTGATAGAAGCAATATGCAAAAGCAATATGCTGATGCATATCGTAGGCACATGGAGTTCAATGTTGGGGATCAGGTGTGGCTATCGACAACCAACCTCACATTAGTTGGACATCGTAAGCTCAAACCTTGTTTTATTGGGCATTTCTTGATTCTTCATCAAGTCGGCGTTGTGGCCTATCACCTTGAGCTACCACCACAAATGAAGATCCATCTAGTGTTCCATGTTTCCCTACTACCAGATATGCTCCTTGATCAACCCAATGTCATTCCACACAAGACATTGATGGCACAGAGGAATATGAAGTGGAGCATATTCTCCAAAAATGTATGCATGGTACTTGCCATCCGCGGGTGGACTATCTAGTATAGTGGAAAGGTTACCTCCCTCTATGAAGCAACCTAGGAGCCTGCTGCCAATTTGACACATGCACCGGTGTTGGTGCAAGCATTTGAGCAACAGTTGCATAAAGAAGACGTTGCGTCTTAAAAGGAGGGAGGTATATAATACCAAGAGCTAGCCATATGATCTAGATGTGAAATTAGGTTTGGTAACATCTGGAATGATGTTATACATGATTGTCAAAATAGACTAGATAGAAGTATCACCAAAAGAGTACTTCTACTAATACAGCAGAAACTGAAATAGACTTGAAAACCTTAGAACCAATAGACATATGATTTAAAGGTGAGAATTGGTTTGGTAACATCTAGAAGGATGTTACACATGATGGACTAAATAAATCAGAAAAATGTATCACCAAAAGGGGACTTCTACTGATAGAGTAGGAACCAAAATATGCCTGAAATCTGTGAAGACAATTTTGGAGACCTAAATGGATGAATTAGGCCTAAAAAATGTGCACATCCCCTCCCTCCAATAGAGAAAGGGCTGGCCTTCCCTCCCCCTGCTTTGTCTTGTAGAGAGCTTTCCAACGGTACCTCACCCATGTGATTTTGAGATTCTTATAGGAAGATTCCCTAAAATATTCCCTCTGGTCAAAACTTTTTTGACCAACCAGATAGGACCAAGATTGACATGTCACCTATCTGTGTGCCTAATCCTATGGTGGAGCTCCTTGGAGGAGATCCTCTTTGTCTATATAATAAAGAGAAGTTGCTCCTTTAGGGCATCGGATGATTGAGTGTGAAATATGTATTTTCTCTCTTCTCTTGTCCTCAGAGTAATACACCAGGTTTGTAGGAACAGGTACCTCTCCAAGTACTTTGATTGTATGTATTGGGTTTTGAGATGGCTCTTCTTCTTGAATTGCGTGATCATTCCGGAGGGTCTGCACTTGACCTTGTAATGCCTTCATGGTGATCTTAATCTCTTGACATCCACTTCATTCCTTGCACCAACTCTTGCAACTACGGATCCATGGTTCCTACAACACTCAATTGCTATTGTCTACTTCAATAGAGAGTTAATATGATCACTTTGGAGGGCGCATGAACTATCAAACTACCATTGGGACCTCTGAAGCTACCACTCGTTGATAATATTCCTCACCAAAATTCCTGACCACAAAATCTCTAAACATCACTTTCGGTCTCACTACATAACAAATTTCTACTTGAGTTTTAAAAAGGAAAGGATTTGGGATATTCAAATCCATCACAAAAAAATGTAAATGGTCAAATGCCACTCTCTCTCGTAAATCACTGAAGGCAAAATCAGTCGGTTTGGCAAATTCATCACTATATCCATGAACTCTGCTCCAAAGTGAAAAACCAGATACACTCTCACTTACTCACACTGAATGTACATAATCTTGATGTGGAATGGATTCAAGAATGGAAAGCAAGGTTTTGGATATTGTCCTCCCGGAGCCTCCATTCCATCCTCCTTCTAGCACTCCTAATCTACCAATTACACCAAGTTGTCTTTCGTCAAAATTACTCAATCTCAATAGCCCATGTTCTTCCAAGAGGGATGATCTGCTCTCTTGGATGACAACACTTGCTCTGATACCATTGTAATGCTCCAAGGATACGAGACCTGAGAAGAAACACACCATGAGAAACACACGATTTTGCACTCAACCTCCAATGCCCCAAAGGAGCACCTTCTCTTTATTATATAGACAAAGAGGATCTCCTCCAAGGAAGCTCCACCCTAGGATTAGGCACACTGATAGATGACATGTCAGCAAGCTCCACCCTTGGATTTCCTACTTGGATGGGTGACATGTTGGTCCTGGTCCTATCTGGTTGGTCAAACAAGATTTGACCAAAGGGATTCTTTTATGGAATCTTCCAATATGAATCTCAGAATCACGTGGGTGAGGTACCATTGGAAAGCTCTTGATGAGAGAAAGCAAGAGGAGGGAAGGCAAGCCTTTCCTTTGTTTGGGGGGGGGGGGGGGGGTCGCACATTTTTGAGGCCTAATTCATCTGTTTAGGCCTCTAAAATTACCTTCAAAGATTTCAAGTCTATTTAGGCTTCTACCCTATTAGTAGAAGTACCCTTTTGGTGATACTTCTATCTGATCTATTTTGACCATCATGTTTAACATCATTCATGATGTTATCAAACTGAATTTCACATCTAGATCATATGGCTAGCTCTTGGTATTACATCCACTCTCTTGGATTGAAATCCAAGCACTAATACCATTGTAATATTCTAAGGATAGGAGAACTCTCAAGACGAACATAGGAGAAGAAACACAAAGCTTCACACTCAGTACTCCAATGCCCCAAGGGAACACCTTGTCTTTTTTATATAGCCAAGAGGATTCTCTCAAAGGAGGTTCCACCCTTGGATCAAATACATGGATTAGTGACATGTTAGTGAGCTCCACCCTTAGATTAGGTGCATGGATGTGTTGCATGCATGGATCCACCCTAAATGTTGATTCTTATCCTATCTGGTTGGTCAAACAAGTTTAACTAGAGGGAATCTTTAGGGAATATTCTTGTAGGAAGCTCAAAATTGCATGGGTGAGATATCGTTGGAAAGCTCTTGACAAGATCAATAATGGAGGAAGAAGGCAATATTTTTCCTCCCCAAGGAGAGAACCACCCATCTTCATAATTCATTTGTTTAGACCTCCATATTGACTTAGAAGTTTTCAAGGTGTTTTCAACTCTTGCACTATTAGTGGAAGTAATCTTTTGGTGATGTCTCTATATGATCTATTTAGTCCATCATATATAACATCCTTCCAGATGTTACCAAGCCAAATTTCACCTCTAGATAATATATCTAGCTAATGTATCACATGCAGTCTCATACGGCAAGAGTCCACCACAAGATGAGATGAACAATGGGTGCAAAAGGCAAGATCATTTCCCCCAAGGAGAGAAACCATCCATTTTCAAGGCCTAATTCATTTGTTTAGACCTCCACAATTGGCTTAGAAGTTTCAAGGTGTTTTCAACTCTTGCCCTATTAGTGGAAGTACTCTTTTGGTGACGTCTCTATATGATCTACTTAGTCCATGATATATAACATCCTTCCAGATGTTACCAAGCCAAATTTCACCAAGTTCCAAATTTCACCTATAGATAATATATCTAGCGGATGCAGTCTCATACAGCAAGAAGCCACCACACCAACAACATAATCAAAGCATGGCCGCTAGTGGTCCCTCAATTAGCAGACCGGTTCTTACATGAGGGACATCAATTTTTTTGGGGACCTATCATGGTGGTGGATTCAAGCATTTATGCCTCCTAGACATATCTTCAATTTGCTTGTAACTTATTGCTAGGCCTTACATGCATGTTGCTCTCCAAGTTCATTTACTTTGTCTCCCTAGACTCTATGACGCTCCAAGCATATCTCAGTGAGCGTATGCACACTCACATACTTACTAGTATTCTCACTAATGCGCCTTGACCTAATAGAGCTAGGATCCTCTCTTGTAGGAGAAAAGGCTCTATAGCTTGGCTCTAGGTTTGCCTTTGATTGACTGCTTCCATTTAACTTCTGAAGAGTTTTACACAACACTCCAATTGAGGTTGGGTCTCCCATAGCCAACCCTCAAAGGGTTGCCGGACTAGTGTGCATGTGGTTCCCCTTATGATATGCAAGGGACACACTTTCTACAATGTGTAGTAGGTGGTGAGCCCACTAGAGTCCATGATGCACTTCAAGATAAAGTCTCTTAGATCTTACAAGCTACATGGGCCTAGGTTCGGATTGAGCGAGGGTCGGATCTACGAAGATGACCTATCCATCGGGTGTGAGTGGTATAGTTACTTTCATGGATGGTCGCTGCACCTTACATGATGTGGTGGTGGCGAACCCTCTACGGGCAGAGTTCTTGACATGAGCATGTGTACATGTGGGAGTAGCAACGACCAATGCCTCTAGGGCCAAGGAGGACCACTATGCACCGTGGCTCTTATTGGATACCTTTGTCCTAGCTATGGAGATTTTTGTGCACTTACATCACCATTTTCATTGTCTACTCACGGATGCAAAACGAGGTTGTTTGCATATGAGAGGAGCATAGGCTATCTCTCCAACCATGATCACATCTTATTACCAACATCAAAGTCACTGATGTTGGTAATACTTTGCAATGCACTGAGCTGTTGGGTCTTCATTGCCGGGCAGCTACAATAGGTACATCAAGCGAGGCCAGTTCCTCCCTCTCATCACTTTACCTTACCACCTGGATATACCGTTGGAGTACATCTACCATACCTCTACCATACAGTTCCCGAGTAGATCTCCCCCTGGTTTGTTTCTTTGCTGCTTGTTCTTGGAGCGCTTAACCATGGAAGAACATGCCTTTGAACCGTATTGGTATTTGTCATTTTTCACCATTTTTGGTCATTTCGGACTTTGGGCGTTGCGCCTCTCTTTCTTTTTGCACTTGTTTGTGCCTTGTACTCCTTTCCGTTTCGTTCGTTCGGGGTACCTTTTTATATGCATCCCAGATAGGGCATTCAGTGCTTTTGCTCTAGGAGAGTTTGCCCTATCTGGGCAAACTCTCCTAGAGCAGAAGCACTGAATCGAAGGCAGTTAAACATCTGATAAAAGTTCATCTAAGGTTTAATAGATTTTCTGTTCGTGAATTCAATCTGCTTAGGTGGAAACATGTCCCACAAGTGGTGTTGGACGGTCCTTGTCAAAGCTTGAATGATCTAAGGAGCTCTAGCACGCCACTTTTCACCAGCACGAGGATTGACTTCATGGACAGAGATCCTTTTGCATGGTGAAAATGTGGAGAATAATCCATGAATGTTCGAGGACCATGGCGACGAGAAAGTACGGCCGACAAACTTCTGGATGATGGCAACCTAATATTATAAGCCGAGCAGTGGCCTCTGATGTTACATATATTGCGCTTCTGAACTCCGTGACTACAGAAAGCGATCAGAATAGACGGACCTCGGAGAATTCGGCAAACATTCGGATTGACGGATTGCTTCGAGGAATTCGGCAAACATTCGTAACTGGAACAGCACACTCCTGTTATTGTGTATAGCATTTGACGACACTGGTGGTGAAATTGTCGAGATCGGTACGGAGATAAGTTAAAGCAAGGGATTTTTAAAACAGGAAGAACTAAATCTGGTCAGTGAATTTCGAGAGAGATGGACTGCGGAGTGTTAAATTGTTGCTCTGGGAAAGCGCTCCGGGGACATGGCAAGCCACCTGTGAGGGCGAGGGAGCTCGCTACAGCACAAACTGTACAGCAATTGAAGTTGAGGAGAAATCTTCTAGTGCGGGGTGTTAGTACGGAGTCTTCCCCTGCTGTTGGCGGGAAGCGTGCCCGCCGAGAGGGGAACGTGGACGGGGAATTCTATGTCGGTGAGATTTAACTCAAAGTCCCCCAATGAGTTGTCAGCATGTCTGATCTAGATGAGAAAGTTGCTTCTTCATGCTGTTCCAGTTCTCGGTGGAAGAACATAATTTGAAGTAGCTGCCTTCTCTCTAACTGAATCTGAAATTGCTAGCTGCAAGTATATGCAAAATTATCCTCACTTTATATTCCCCATCGTATAGGATCAGGATGTGTTCGACTTTCGAGTCTTAAAAGTAATCTCACTGTTCGTTGGTGTGGTCTTATTCCATTTTCTCAGAGGCATGCTTCTTTTCACTCGCTCTGAGTATTTTTTCTAAGAAAGCTGTTCGTCTGTCGGCTCAGATCAAACCTGCATAGACTGTGATACTTGTCGATGGATGGCACCGGTGAGTAACAGATGTACACTTCCAAAACCATCAGGTGTGTAGTTTCATAATACGCTTAAATCACTCTATTTTCCATCTTGTTAGTTGGGGCGTCTGAAGTTGGTCTAGATTTCTAGATCTAAGCCGAGATGTGCATGCGACTAAAATTCTCTTGAATGATTACAGGAAGTATTTAGTCAAAGCGGAGACGGATCCATTGTGCACAAGCAACCTACTACACCAGAGGATAGAGTGAGGGCTTTGCAGGTCTGACACATACGCGGAAGAAGAGCACATTCCTCTACGCAAACAGGGCTTTTACAGCCGTAGTGCTTTCTTTTACATAGTCACAGATGATTGATATGGCTAGCAGGGATGTCAATCTCTACGGCCTCAAGTTCTACTTATTTTTATCGATACATCTCCTAATTTGACTCTAACATCGGGTGTGATGGCTGTTTATTCAGGCTCTCCTATCTTGCCCTACGGGTTCCATTCGCACGGTAACTCCTCCGAAGGATATTATTCAAGTTCAAGAAACATTTCCTCTCCCTATCGCGGACAATTTGCCGGTGAGCAACTCAAACATAATATCAAATGTTTTCACAATTCGACTGCTTCTAGTTTGAAAAATGTATGAATGTTGAGAGCCACCCTGAAAGACTTAACTTCACAACTTGACCATATAACATGGGCTGATAGAGGTTTGATTCTTCATCTATTGCTTAAATTTCTGTTTTTCCTGTCCCAGGGCATCTATCATTGTGGATTTCACTCTGAGGCATCAGCTAGTGCGGCAAGTTACCTCATCTCCCGACCAAATGGTAACATACTTGTTGATAGGTACGTACCTACCTACAACTTTGCATACCCTCCCAGGAACATTCCCATCGGTATGTCTTTGACAGCAGTGGAGTAGTGCGATATAGACGAATTTTCAGGCTAAGCGTTGGTTGTTCGTTAACTCATCTCTAGTGTTAAGCTTGTATACAACTTTAAAGTGATGAGCGAAAGATATATTCTTTACTCGGAATGCACGGGTCGAAGTCCAAACATCTTACCAAGTCAGTTGCCACTGCAGTCCTCGTTATAATGAGCGGCTAGCAATGCGCATCGAACAGTTGGGGGGTGTGAAATACATGTTCCTTACCCATAGGTGAGTGGCAGACTTCTGCATCTGTTGATTTTATATATGAATCCTTCAGAGTCTAGTTCCGCTCTCGTACTACTTTACGAGCTTCCTTCTCATCTTAGATATTTTCGGATATGTCGCGATATGAACCGTCCAGGAGGTCCAAAAGCCACAAGAGATATGGAATTCGATTCTTTAACTTGAAAGACCATCTGTATGTCCGTCAACATGAACTAGAAGTGTATGAGTAGTCCATGAACTGGTGCATTTGGTGATCTTCACCCCCAGTTAGCTTTATAAGGCTTGAAGGGGTCTCTTTCTCGTCTGTGAACCAAGTAAGTCGTTGTCCAACGTGAGGAAACTACACAAAAATATTTAAGAGAACTCTGTTCGCCCCAAAAGTTATGCCCAGTTGAGAGCCCTAAACCCTAAACTGGAAACTTCATAAAACTTTGATATAGGGATGATGTTGCAGACCACAAAAAATGGCATAAGCGGTTCAAATGCGAACGTATTCTACATTCAGAGGAGGTAAGAAATTTTGCCCGAAAGTGATCATGCCTACCAAATATTCTTACTTTGGCGAGTTGAAGTAACGCTTAACTCAGCATGATCAAGTCTTTTTCTCATTCATTGTAGTCGTTGGAAAGTGAAGTAAAACTTAAGACAAGTTTCATCACTTACTGGCTCCGTTGGATGATTCAATGATGTTTTATGAAGTATTCGACTTCATACGAGTTAAAACGAGTAGGTATATCTGGGAAAAACCTGCCTGATCCTGGAGTTCTTGTATAGATGCTTCATTATATCTTGAGTACTTATGAGTTGTTTCTCTTCTACAAAACTCTAAGTCTGAAATAGCCAGACTTTGGCTTCATCAATCTGGCGCAGGTCAATCAATGTCCAGGATTGCAATATGTCATGATCAATATGATGCGGGAGTTTGGTATGAGATATATCTGACTGATCGACGTTGCCAACTTCTGCATTACAGGTGAATGCGGGCACTGCAGATGTAGAGATAAAACTTGAAGGCGAAGGACCCTGGAGTTTTGCGCCTGATGTTGAGATCATCTTCACTCCTGGTCATACGCAGGTACTTCTGTCAATATTTTGCTGTGTCAGGTAGATGTGATGCATGTGTAATCAGTCCAGTTGTCATATGGCCAAAGCTTGCTATTCTACAATGCTCAATTTGGGGTTGATTTATCTCGAATTTCTTTTGTCTATATTGATCTCAAACCAACTGAAATCTCACATGGTCTTGTTCTCAGGCCCACGTGTGTCTCCTTCTCAAGGATAGACAGGTGCTCTTCACAGGAGATCATATTGGTGCATCTGAGACAACGGGTGAAATCTTCTTAGACCACTTACATAATTGGTTCGATGGTAAGTACAGATTTTTCTTTCCGAGCCAATCCTAGTGAAAGAATTACGACATAGCAGTACTCCTGTTTTGTGACAGATGACCCTCCGAGCTTTTAAACTGTCAAACAGTTTAGTAATCTTCCTTTTATTCTTGTTTTACAGCACAATCAGAAATAATTTGTCCATCATCTGTACAGGTTTAAAGCTTGGTCAGAATCCGTGTCCGAGATTATATTATCACATACTCCTGCGTAGCATCCTCACGTCTAACCTCCAATGTTCACCCTTGCTTTAAGCACACCACCGGATAGGATCGATCATTGCTTGCTTTTCTAGCATTCCGAGACAGTTGCACAACGTCGTGGCATGTAACGAGGCATGTACTCCACTCACATGTGATCCTGTTTTACCATGCAGCATCGAAGCAGACCGACAGCATAGAGGCTCTTATTCCGAAAGACTTCATCTGGCTGTTACCAGGTCACGAGTCGGGTTTTCGTCAATACGGAGAGTACCTTTGGGTTTTGCCTGTAGCAAATTTTCTCGCTCAAACCTGCAGAATATGGAAGGATGACTGACTTAGCAAGTGAAATGTTTGCAGGACATGGACGACGATACAAATTCGAGAGCTTAGAAGACAAAAATTCTGCTTTTGAGGAGCTCGTAGCGTACGAGAGGGCCAGGTATAACTTGAACCAAAACTGAGCGACCTCTCAATTTCAAACATTGAGAAATTCAGTTTTGAAGTAGAGTCTGAAATACCTGTTAAAATGTTTCTATTTTATAATGCGAGCGTTGGAGTTCACTGGATATCACAAGGAGAGTGAAGAACCGATGGTACTCGTTACAGGTACCACTGCAGCTGTAATCCCAAAGTTCTCAGTTGCATTCACTGGTACCTTGTAAATAATTATATACTACTTACTCGACCAGCCGCTCACACCTGGATTGTAATTTACGTTTGTGTATTTCAGGATGTAAGAAAAATTGCTATTAATATATACTTCTTTGTACGACGAAATCACTTTGTTCACCGCAATCTTGTAAGAGGTTCAGCTTTGATTCACATCATCAATGATATTCCGGTAGCCACACTCACAAAGTTTCGCTAGAACCCTTACTTTACCAAGTTAAAGATTCCCATTGGTCACGTAACGTTTCTGCGGAAAAGCAATCCCTGCAAGACAAGCGAAATATGGTCCCCTTTAATTTGGAAAATAAGGGACCTATATTTAGTTTATTTCAATTTAATCCTTGTACTATCTGAAAGTGATCATAGGTGCAGGGCAGAGACAACTAACACCGAGCAATATGATGATAGAGTATCACTGTAAACATAGCGAAATAACAAGTAGAATTGCTACTTTAGCTAAGCGAGGTTGACCCCGTAGAGTATGGAAGCATCTGCTCGTAAGATATGCAGCTTAATCCATTAGCTCACGGTCTATGAATGATCCATGTGTAGTATAAACAGTGTTCCGGCAAACTTCATAACTTGGTAATAACCTCCTTCAGCGTTGTTTCCGCCATTCACTTCTATAGGAAATGCGGATCATGGCAGGATGTTATATCACATAGTATATATCCAGGGGTGTACGAATCGAAGTGGTGTTGAAAGCACTAGTCAACTTTGTATTGGGAAATAGAATCCAATTTTACATCTATAGAATCTGTTGGACATTTTCCACTGAAAAAGACAAAACTTAAACTAAAAATGTAATCAAACACAAAGATGTTGAAATTACTATCTGATATAAGAGAAGAAAAAAGAACTCTTCCACTTACTCCCTTCTTTCCACCACCGTCTATATTCCTTATCTATTATCGCTCAATAATATCTTCCATTAATTTCTCTTTCCTACATTTATTTTGCTTTAATTTTTCTACTCCTTGCTTACAGTTTTGAGTTTTGAATCAAGAAGTCATCACCACTCTACTCGAGTTTCTTTTCCAATTTCCACACACTGGTCCCAATGGGCCTGCGTGAATAATCAGAAGAGTACCAACCGTTAATAAAGAGAACACCAACCAGAATATTGGGGGAGGTACTAGATGGAGGCAACAAAGCAAGAGGGAATTCTTGGAAGAAATTATGTGAAAGTGTGTTCTCATCGTTCTGTTGCTATCCCTGAAGTAAAAGCAGAAGGTACAGTTCGAGTTAAAATTTCAGAAAAAGTAGGCAGACAACAGACAAAAACGTATGTCATTTGAGTTTCAACCAAGCTTTGGTGGAATCATAGCCATTAAAAATTCAACAATATTTTAGAAGATGTACTTTCACCTCACGAATTTCATATCTATATGTTAATTTTGGAAAAAAAAAATTTAACTATAAATCATTAATGTGTCATTCTCATGAAACATATCTAGCTGGATAAGTAAATGTAAGATTAAAGCTCCCCCAAAGATATAGCACTCTTGAAAAGCAAGCTAGAGAAGAGCCGAATTTTAACAAATAGACAAGTTAATTATATGTTTTTTATATTAAAATAGTTCGCATTAATCACCTACAGTATTATAAATGTATTTATAATATTAAATTATAAAACCAGTCTGCACATGATTTCTGGCTGCATTTTTGTTGTTAATTGTAATCTTTGTGTGTTGAAATCATATCATGTTATGTTAGTACCATGTTAGAAAGATATAAAGTAGATTACTAATTTGGCCATTGAAAATATGCCTTTGAATTATGAAATTATTTTGATTTTGAATGATATTATGCTATATTAGAAAAAACCAATAAATATTGAGTTAGTCTCTGAAAACGCTCAAAGTTCACAAAAGCGCTGTAGTGTTGTCAAATCAATTTTCAAATTAAGGTTTTAACTCTATAGTAACAGTGTTGTTTATTTAACAATCTGCAAAGCTTGAACCTTATGAACCTGTGTCGGAAAGTAAAAGTAGATTAGACTAATAATTTAACCGTCAAGTCGGTTCATTCACTTTCCATCTTCATATCTTTAAGTGAACCAATGCACTCTATTTTCACTCATTTCAGATCACAATCATATAGTTTATCATTAAAACTAAAAGGTGTTAATTCTTCTTGATCGACAAGACTTATTCTTTCGCTCGAGAAGTGAAAGGGCGTGTAGATTGGCAATGTCTGGAACGATTCAGCAGTTTTGGATACCTCATCAACTTGCAGAAATAAACTGATTGCAGCAAGGAGACCGGAACCTCCTCTGATTCAGCACTTGGATGGAAAACTCCTACAGAGAGAAGAAGACCGATTCTCTCATAGAATCGAATATACCCTCTTTCATGACTTGAACTAGAGAGAATTCTAAGAGAACGCATCGGGCTCCAATTGCCCAACAAAGGGACTGTCAAATGAGGGGAATCGGTCAGTCTGGCAGATCGTCTTCAAAGATCGCCCAGCATCCACTCAAATAAATAATATAGATAAAATGTGTTAGAAGTGAAAGGTCAAGTAGAAATTGTCCATTTATTCACCCTCGAGATTGACCTATTGAATGAAATATGTCATAGAGAGATGTTATATGGATATATAAAACTTATATGATAAGTGAATGTCTGAACTAAAGCCTGAAAAGTTACATCGTACTAAAGAACTTTCAAGTTGCAGTTTTTGAACTATGGGCCCACATTACAGAGCAACTACTGAGATATGAGACTACATTTAACAAACAAGGACTATTTGATTGAAAGTAGAATTAAATAACTACATAACACTGTATAAGGCCCTTAAAGATTCCTCCTCCAGTAACATTCTGGATATTGATCTAACGGGTATGCACTATAGTAAAGGTTAGAATACTCAAAAATGAGAGAGAATGGTGTAAGACATTCCAAAACTATACCCTTCTGTACAGAGATAGAAGAAAGAGGGCCCAAGGAGTAATACACAGGTGACACGCGTGAAGAGTCACAATGGTAAAAGACTAGAAGGCTAGTTTAGAAATGTAATCTTTTGTGAACTGGGATGTAACCAGTTTGTGACAGAACTCATAAAGTAATAAAATTCGGTTTCTAACACTCTTCCTTAATTGAATGCCACTAAACTGATAGGCTACATTTCTCCTCCTAGCATGCCTATTAGCGGATCGGCAAGCTTCGGCACAAAAAGGGCCTTAGTGAGGATACCAGCCAACACTTGGCTGCTAGGATAATAACTAATACTAAGTGTGCCAAAAGCAAAGACTTGCTTAATAAAATAATAATGTATGGCAACATGCTTAGTCATAGTCTGGTATCTGGTAGTGTCCAAAACAGTAAGGGCACTTTGGTTGTCATAGTAGATATGAACTGTAGACGTTCATGTAATATTGATGTTCTCTAGCCATTGGATGAGCCAAACAGCTTCAGATGCTACAGTAGCCATGGCCATGTACTCGGCTTAAGTACTTGACAAGGCGGTAGTCTTTTGACATGAACTGCCCCAACTTATTGCTCCACCATAGAAAATAACTAATATCCAGTTGTGGAACGTAGTTTGTCAACTCAGTATGAGTCATTGAAATTGTAAAGTGAGCGGAGGTCAGATTGTTGATGGTACTCCAAGCAATAATTCACAGTATCTCCAATATATCGGAGTGTATATTTTATAGCTTGAATGTATTTCCTGCCTGGGTTAGCCATAAACTGAGCCAACACATTAGTAGTAATTGATAAATCTGACCAGGTGCTGGTAGAGTCCCATAGTAGGGACCCAACAACATTTGGATAAGGAGAATGAGCACACTCAGCCTTTTCCTCTTTAGTAAAGGGGCAGTGTGAGTGAGTGTGTGAGAGAGTGTGTACACATTGAGTGGAAATGGGTTTGATGTCAGAAAAACCATATTGAGAGAGAATTTGTAGAAAATAATGTCATTGTAATAGACAGATCCAACGTTCTTGCCAATCCCAAGTGGTCTGCAAACTTCAGCAATGATGAAATTCACCAAAATTGATCATGGAAAAGTGTGCACAAAGTTGATACTTAATCTCGGTCAAGAAGATATAATTATTGCAGGCAATTAGTGTATCATCAACATAAAGAGTTAAAAGAGAAAAATCAGATCTACAATATTGATAGTAGATATTTCCATCAACTCCAGACTTGAGAAGGCCATATTCAACAAGTAGCCATTAATCACCCAGGGCCACTCCCGGGGTGATTGCTTAAGGCCATAGAGTGCCTTTTTGAGACAGCATGTATCATTGCCTAAAAGGAGTGTTATCTTGCCAAGAATATTCATGTAAATTTCTTTACAAAGAGTACCATGTAAGAATGCTATTTTGACATATATTTGATGGATATGAAAATCTTGTTGGGGAACATGGGCTAAGATAAGTTGGACAGACTGAATCTGAACAACCGGGGAAAAAGTATCAATATAATTGAGTCCATGTTGTTGCATAAATCCTTGAGCCACTAGATGTGCTTTGTATTGGTCAATAGTACCATTGGGCTTAAGTTTGATTTTCACAAGTCATTTGCATATTATAGGACTACGGAGTGCAAGGAAGAGTGGTATACTCCCAAGTCCCATTCTATTTGTGTGTGTAATACTCCGAGGACAAGAGAATAGAGAAAACACAGATTACACACTCAAACATTCGATGCCCCAAAGGAGCACCTTCTCTTTATTATATAGACAAAGAGTATCTCTTCCAAGGAAGCTCCACCATAGGATTAGGCACACAGATAGGTGATGTGTCAGCAAGCTCCACCCTTGGATTACTTACTTGGATGGATGACATGTCGGTCTTGGTCCTACAGCTAAAGGAACTTTTCTACACTAAGGTTGGGGACTCTAGTGGTTGGAAGCATGACATTATTGCTCCTAAGGGCCCAATGTAGCAACCAATAAATGTGTCTTCCACTCCTAAATTAATTACAAAGGATACTTGGGAGCCAAACATTGGATCCAAAGTTATAGGGGTGGAAAGACAAAGAGTTTGGAGGTTCTTGAGGAGCTACAAAAGTTGTTTTGCTTTAATATTTACGATTTGGGTGCTCTAAAAGGAACTAATATTTGGATTGAGCTGACTAATGATACACTAGTTTATTGACATCCTTACTAATATAGTGATATGGAGAGAGCATTGATTCAAAGATGGAGTAGAGACCTTTTTGAGGTTGGTTTGGTAGAGATTTCACATGAAAAGTATACTTCAATTACAATGATGCCAACCAAGAAGGATATATATGGCAACTACATAGATAGACAAACGTGTAGAGATTACTACATATCAACCAATAGACTAGGGCTGATTGGTATGCCATGCCTACATTGAAGGAGATCTTTGATATGATTGGGCATGCAAAGATCTTCAATACTTTGGGTCTTCAAGCAGGATATCATCAATTTTCAATCAAGAAGGAAGACTAGTCCAAAGGTAATATTTAGGCTATGGATCCTCTCAGTAAGGATGTATTATATCAGTGGAGGTTCTTACCATTTGGATTAAAGACCACTCTTATCGAGTTCAAGAGTGTTATGGACAAGATCCTAGCAAGATTGGAGTTTGCTTGGTGCTATATTGATAATATTTTGGTCTATAGCACTATTGTGGAGGAGCATGAGAGACATTTGTTGGAGGTGTTTGAGAGGTTGAGATCTCATGGACTCAAATTACATCTTGGGAAGTGTACATCCTTCCATGAGTAGGTTGAGCATTTGGTTCATACTATCTACCTTAGAGGACTTGTCGTTCAACAAACCAAGGTAGAGGCTATTGCACGTATTCCTTGGCCTACGGATGTGAGTAGAGTGTGAGCATTCCTTGGGTTGATAAACTTCTATAATTGACATGTCAGAGGATTTAGTGTCATTATCAAGGCCTTGACAAAGCTGACCAAGCTTTCACAAGAATGGTATTGGGGAGATAAGTAGGAGAGAGCTTTTATAGAGCTCAAGGAGAAGTTGACATTTGCTCCTATTCTTAGGAGACCAATTAAAGGATGACCATTCTGGGTTCATATTGATTGGAGTTCATTTGGCTCACCCATCAAGATGATGAGGAGAAGGGGTTTGCAATAGCCTATGCTAGTCACTCCAACAATTCAATGGAGGCAAAGTATAGTTTTTATGAGAGAGAGTGCTTGGCAATAGTATGGGCAATAGTACATTTCAGGTGTTACCTATTTGGTAACCCCTTCAATCTCATCATTGATCATCAACCACTAAAGTGGTCAATGTAGTGTGACAAGCTTTTAGAGAAGCTTGCATGATGGGCTCTAATTATACAAGAGTATGATTTCATGGTTATTCATAGACTTGGAGTGGTGAACTATAATGCAGATGGGTTGAGAGGAAACCCATGACCCAATCAACAAGATCAGACTAGAGCACATTAGCATAGTGATACAGATGAGGAGGTGGTACCATGTTGGCATACATCTACCTTGTTATGCATATTTTTTGAGGCTTTGATGGTATCTCTCTCAATACATACAAGAGGAGTTGTTGAAGTCATAGATCCAAAGGGTGGAGATATTGGTATAGGTCAATGAGGCATTCATGATGATGTCTTAGTGATAGATTATCTTCACATTGGTGTTATGGGTAGAACACTTGGTGCCAAAGAGAGAGATGGGATCCTTCAACAAGCTAGACAATTTAGATTGGACGGAAAATACCTTCTTCATGTATAGAAGGATGGTAGAGTGCAAGCAATACCACTTCCATCTCAAAGACACAATGGGTACATCATGCTCATGAAGAGCTAGGACATTTTGGAGTAAAGCATACATATAACTTACTCCATAATCATTATTGGTGGCACCATATGAAGATTGATGTAAAAAAATTTATTGCTAGATGTGTGGTTTTTGACCAAGTTAAAGTATCATTTAATGCTCCTACGCCACACTTACACCCATTACCTATCATGGGATTGGGTTACGGTTGAAGATTGGACTTTGCTCAACCTTTACCGTTGATTATAAGACATCATTGGTGTATTTTGGTTTTGGTGTAGCACTTCTCCAAGTGGATTGAGTTGGTGGTATTTCCTAACAAGTCCAATGAAGGGACCTCTTACTTGTTCTTGGATAGAGTTCTTAGTTATTTTTAGTTGAGGTTTTGATTAATTAGGGCATAGAGTTCTTAGAGGAGTTTCAGTTTTTTTGTGAAAAGGCTTTGATTTATCATTACACTACCTCTTAAGATCACCCTAAGGTAAATGGATTACCAGAGAGAGTGTTCAAATGGTGAAGAGGCAATTATGTAAGTTTGGTTTATAGAGAAGCCACTTAGAGGATTGGGATCTCTAATTACCTTGGTTTGCCATGGGCTATTGGTTTAGCTAGCAAGCCTTCTTGGCATCCTTGTCTCTTTAATTTCTACTCCATGGATGAGATCTAGGCCTATAGCCAATCATCGTGATCCTACTATAGTTTTGGACTTGGATGATCCACACATGTGCTCATGTGGGTGAGCACATGTTTGAAGAAGCAAAGATCTTTTGGAGAGTGGTGTCAATGGCCTTTGAGAACTTAATGATTGCTTAGCATAGAGATACCTTATGCCATGCTATATATATATATATCAAACCACACCAATGACACTTGATGTTATTACAAGTTGCACTATCTTAAAAGTGTGCATGGTAAGCTTTCTTTAATCCTTGTGTTGGAAAGATGTGATGGTGTCATTTGGAAGGATCATGTGCAAAATTGTGCACAATGCCACCTCCCCAACAGTGGCTTTATGGACCTAAGCTTGGCACTTGTATGTGCAAGCTTACGGTGTATGTTATGTGGCTCTTCAAGTGAAGCTGCTACTATGTTGGTGTATGATAGTTGTTTCAGAGGATGACATATGGCATGTTTGACCCCTCTCCTCATGGTGGTTCCTCAAGTACAATAGTTATGTCCTACATGTACTTGACTTATTGCTAGTTCACTCTTCATGTGCTACAGATTGTAGATAGGCGACTAACGATGGGGCTTGATAGCACCCAATCTCCTCATCTTCCAACCTCCTTATCTTTGCCCACCATAAGGCATATCACTACTTGGAGCAGATGGCTATCTAGAGTTGGAGGGACCTAACTACTAACTAGGGGTGCAATTATGGCACTTTAGAATTCATGTATGACTTATGTATGAGTTGTGCTTCAATAGTATATGATGTTGATAACAATGTATCTTGTGTAGCGATGTATACATGCATGGAAAATATCATGATAATTGTAGCACCAAAAATAGTTTGCTTGGATGTTGGAGTCGTAGTGCTAACAATCACAATTATTTTGGTAGTTGTTCATTGACTATTTGATGGCTACCTAATTTCATATTAGGGCTATTGATCACATGATGGGACCCACGGTCACTTGCATCGTTCACATTTTTAGATGTGCTATCAATGACACCATTAGGGATGGAGACCTAGGTTGAATAGAGGATTCTACTTTCAAAGTGCAGTTACAAAGAGCTCACTTCTCTAAAGTTGAGCCTTTGAGTTCATGGCTATGGTGGACAACAAGCTAGCTTTCCAACAACCATCAACGTGAAGTCCTCATGCTTTTCACCTACCTGGCTAGTTGGAAACCATTTTCCACTCCTTGAATTAAATCAAGAGGTCCATTAAAGATTTGCTCCTCTTGCTCTTTCACTCTTAGCTTTCTCCTATAGACCAAGCTATGTAGCAAAATTTGGTCAAAAACTTTCTCCCATCGCAAGGTTCAAAACTTAAAAAAGGTCTACCAAAAGTATGTAATAAATTTATGGTCCCATGTCTCACTCATCATCTCATCCACACCCTAAGCATATTGTTTGGAGACCCTAGATCATAACATAAACTAAACCTACCTCCCAACTCTCTCGCAACTTGGTTTCAAAATTATGGCCATCCAATGAATCAAAAATGGTCTAATCAATATATTTACTAAAGAAAAGCTAAATTTCTAACTCCAAGTACAATAGAAACAACCAAATTTTGATAACTTTGCTCAAGATTGCTAAGCTAAACTTGGGATCTAAAAGTCAACTTGGGGGTACCTAAAGATCCTTATAAACCAATAGGATCCAAGGCTAACCCCATTCTAAATACTAATTATGCATAAAGATGGACCTCCAATTCTTGTCTAGCAAATCCAATAACTAGATGGCCAAGTAGGCTTACATTTGCCACTTAGAATAAAGATCATTTTGGAATTGCTTAGGCAAGCAAGTCCACATAGAGTGTAAAATAACACTCTCTAAGCCTAAAAAATTGAAAAGAGAAGTCCATCACATTGCTTTCACTCCTCTTGCTATATTTGTCCTTATTAATCACAACTAATTCTTAAGGATTTAAGGATTGGAAAAGATTGAGGAGAGAAATAGGAGAATGGAAGATCATATTGGGACTCTTGAATGAGAGAAACTCCAAATGTCTAGCATGAGCTTGGGCTTTGGTATCTATATAGAATATACAAGGTTCGGAGAAGCTTCTCAAGAATCTTCCTAAAAGTCACCTTCATAGAGTGCAAGCTAAGCCAATCAGGAAGTTTCTTGAGAAGCTTCCTTCTAGAAATTGCCTACTTAGTGTGCAAGCTAAGCTAGTCAAGAAGTTTCCTAAGAAGCTTCTTTTTAGAAGCCATCTACTTGGCATGTAAGTTAAGCTGGTCGGGAAGCTTCCTCCTGAAGCTTCTTCCTAGAAATTGCCACTTGGCATACACATTACCCAATACTTGGAAAGTACCAATCAGCTTCTAGAATATTCCTATAATACTTGGCTAATTTGGCCTATTTTCTATTTCATTAGTCTCAACTAACTTGTTTGTAAACTCCATATTGTTACATATGCTCCTATCGCTAGTTGGTGACATCTTTGTCACCATGGAAGCTTCAAACTCCTAGATGACCATTTGTGCATTAAGGAGATGAGAAAGAGGCTCCAAAGTGACATCATAAAGGGGATACCCTTTCCAAATAACTTTGTACTCAGTATGTTGTTGTAGCTATGTTGTTATGTTGTTGTGGTGATATGCAAGGATATGATCAACTTCATACTCCTTATAATCATTGATAGGAATGGGAGGAAAAGGAGGTTGGATATAAGAGGAAAAGGAAGAAGGATTAGAAACAAAGGGTTTCAACTTGGAAACATAAAAGATAGGGTGGATTTGTGTATGATAAGGCAAGACAAGTTGATAAGCAATAAGAGAAATAATTTTGGTGACATCAAATAAACCTATCCAATTTGGAGCAAGTTTAAAAATTGAGTATCAAGTGGGAGGGGTAGATACTAAAAGAAATCATGACCTTATCACCATATTGAAAGTGAGATCCTAAAAATGGTAGTCTACATATTGATTTTGACAATTGTGAGCATCAAGGAGATGAGATTTAGCTTGTTGTAGGGATTGGGATGTTGTGGTCAAGAAGGTAGAAGTACAAGAGGCATGAGATAGAAGAAGAGCAAGAAAGGAATGTAGAACAAGTGGGTCTTGGCCAAAATTGAGAAAGAAAGGAGAGAATCCGGTGCTTGCCTACTTGGAGTTATTGTAAGTAAACTCAACAATTGCAAGACATTCATCTCAATTGGTATGGTGAATGTTGACAAAGGCACAAAGCATATCCTCCAAGGTGTGATTTGCACATTTGGTTTGTCCATCAATTTGAAGACGATAGGCTATGGAAAAAGCAAGCTTGGTGCTAAGTAGATGGAAGAGTGCTTAAAAAAATTTCAGGTGAATCAAGGATCACAATCAAAGATGAGTACACAAGGCATCCTATGATGCTTGAAGATGTTATCAAGGTAGATCTTGGTAAATGTTAGAGCATCCACTATATCAAAGGTTGGTGCCAAATGGATTTGCTTACTAAGCTTATAAAAAAACACCATGATTGTTATATGACCTTGCTTTGTCTTGGGTAAGGATGCAATGACATCTAAGGTCACGTGTTCTTATCAAGTAGATGGATGGGAAGTGGTCAAAGAAGTCCACTTGGTTTTTGGTTACTAGACTTGTTTTGTTGGTAGCTCTCACAAGATCAGACAAACTCTTGCACCTCTCATGGGAAATACTCCGAGGACAAGAGAAGAGAGAAAACACAGATTGCACACTCAAAAATTCGATGCCCCAAGGGAGTATCTTCTCTTTATTATATAGACAAAGAGGATCTCCTCCAAGGAAGCTCCACCATAGGATTAGGGACACAGATAGGTGACATGTCAGCAAGCTCCACCCTTGGATTACTTACTTGGATGGGTGACTTGTTTAGTCTAGGTCCTATCTGGTTGGTCAAACAAGCTTTGACCGGAGGGAATCTTTTAGGAAATCTTCATGTAGGAATCTCAGAATCACATGAGTAAGGTACCGTTGGAAAGCTCTTGACAAGACAAAGCAGGGGGGAGGGAAGGCCAGCCTTGTCTCCATTGGGGGTGGAATCTGCACATTTTCGAGGCCTAATTCATCCGTTTAGGCCCCCGAAATTGCCTTCAAAGATTTTAGGCATATTTTGGTTCCTACTCTATTAGTAGAAGTCCCCTTTTGGTGAAACCTCTATCTGATCTATTTTGACCATCATGTATAACATCATTCTAGAAGTTACCAAACCAAATTTCACATCTAGATCATATGGCTAACCCTTGGTATTACAGACCTCCCTCCTTTTAAGACGCAACGTCCTCGTTGTGCAATTGTTGCTCAAATGCTTGTACCAACACCGGTGCATGTGCCAAATTGGCAGCGGGTTCCCAGGTTGCTTCATAGAGGGGGTAACCTTTCCATTGTACTAGATATTCCACCCACGGATGGCGAGTACCACGCATGCATTTTTGGAGAATCCGCTCCACTTCATATTCCTTTGTGCCATCAATGAGTGTCGGACAAGGTCGAATGTCCTGTGTGGAAGGACCTTGGCCTGATCAAGGAGAATATTTGTGTAGTAGGGAGACATGGAACACTGGATGGATCTTCATGTGTGGCGGTAGCTCAAGGTGATAGGCCACAGCACCGATGCGACAAAGAATCGAGAAAGGCCCAATAAAACAAGGTTTGAGCTTACGAGATCCAACTAATGTGAGGTTGGTTGTTGATAGCCAAACTTGATCCCCAACATTGAACTCCATGTGCCTACGGTGTGCATCAGCATATTGCTTTTGTCGATTTTGCGCAATCTATAACCTATGCTTGGCACTCTCCACACCTTGTTGGATTCTAGAAACAAATGTGTTGACTGCATCAACCTTGGTAGTCACTAGATGGATCTTCATCAAGCTAGAAGGTGTGAAGGGATGCTCACCATACATGAGGAAGAACGGAGTGACCTGGGTGGATGCATTCACTGAATTGTTGTAAGCAAATTCCACCAACGGTAGTAGGGTGTCCCACCTCTCTTGCTCTTCTAAGGTGAAGCCGCGTAACATGTCTTCAATCGTGCGATTAGCTTGCTCTGTTTAGCCATCTATTTGTGGGTGGTAAGCTGTAGACATGGCCAACTTGGTTTTGAAGAAACCAAAGAGTGTTCACCAAAACAAATTGGTGAATTGGGTGCCTCTATCGGTGATGAGTACTCTAGACAAGCCATGGTGAGCAAAGACTGCATCTAAGTATAGTTGAGCTAGTTGTGGAGCGGTCACCTCCTTGGTGGTAGGGCGTACATGAATCATTTTGCTGAGCCGGTCCACAAAGACCACAATGGAGTCAAATCCCGAGGTGGTCTTGGGTAATTCGCAGACAAGATCCATACTCACTTGTTCCCAACGTTGGGTAGGAGTGGAGAGAGGTTGAAAGAGCCCTACAAGAGCTTGATTAGAGGCTTTTTTTTGTTGACAAAGTAGGCAGTTACGCACATAGTCTATCACGTCGTTGCTCATCTTGGGCCAATAGTAATGGCGCTTGACTGCATCCAAGGTCTTGTCAACTCTGACATGAGCTGCAATGGCCGAATCATGACATTCCGCTAGAACGCGTAAGTCAGGGACCTTTGGGATCCATAATTTGCCATCCCGAAAGGTGAGTCCTTGGGTGCTAGTGACACCTTTGGACGATTGCGCTTCTATAATCTGTGGATCAGTTTTTGTAGCAGCTAGAATCTCTTGCCAGAATTCAGGGTTAAGCTTAACCTCTGCCACCAAGTTGTTGGCCATTGGCATACGGGTGAATGCATCTGCTAGTTGTTTCTTACCTTCCACGTAGGTGATTGTCATGTTGAAGCGTTGTCGCCACTCTGCCCACCAAATTTGGCGATGAGATAGATCCATCTGCGTCTTGAGGTAGACTAGAGGTTTCTGGTCTGTCTCTACTACAAATGCCTTCTTGCCCAAGTAGTGCTTCCAATGCTTGGTTGCTAGAACGATGGCTTGCTCTTCTCATTCTGTGGTGTGGTAGTTGCGCTCTGTCGGTAACAACTTTCGAGAGAAATATGCAATTGGATGCCATCCGTCATGCCACTCTTGTTGTAGGACTGCTCCTATTGCTACGCCTGATGCATCTGTAGCCAACTTGATTGGACGTTTTGGGTCATACCAGTTCAAGATTGGTGCATGTAGCAAGGCGGCCTTCAATTCTTGAAAGGCCAACTCTTGTGCGGTCCCCCATGTCCACTTCTTCCCCTTGCCAAGTAGTGCCGTTAAAGGCTGTGCAACCTTGGAGAAGTCCTTGACAAATCTATGATAGAATCCCGTCAATCCCAAGAAGCTCTTAAGTTGAGTCTGATCTTCTGGGGCACTCCATTTTTGAATGACCACTATTTTATCTGTTAATACTTGAATGCCCTCTGCACTTACTCTATGCCCTAAGTAGTCTACTTCAGACTTGCCAAACTCACACTTTGAGATTTTGGCGTACAATTGATTCTGTCTTAGAATTTGGATGACCTCTCGTAGATGTTGTTTGTGTTCTGTCATCATGCTACTATATACTAAGATATCATCCAAGAAGACGATAACAGACTTATCCAAGTATGGACAAAATATGTCATTCATTAGGCTCATGAAAGTGGCAGGCGCATTGGTGAGGCCAAAAGGCATCACAAGATACTCAAAGTGGCCATACTTGGTTCAAAAGGCAGTTTTGTACACATCCTCCTCTACAATTCGGATTTGATTATAACCGCTCTGCAAGTCCAGTTTGGTGAAGTATCTCGCTCCATGGAGTTGATCAAACAGGTCATCCATGCAAGGTAAGGGGTATTTGTTCTTCACTGTTTGCTGATTGAGACCCCGATAGTCAATGCACATATGCATTGTACCATCTTTCTTCTTCACAAACAAGATAGGGGCCTCATATGGTGATACGCTAGGTTGGATGAACCCTTTCTGTAGCATCTCCTCAATTTGAGTCTTATACTCCTCCAACTCATGAGGTGATAGGCGATATGGGGCCTTACAAGGAGGTGTCTTCCATGGGAGTATCTCTATTTTGTGATCTACTCGCCTTTTAGGTGGTAATCCTGAGGGTAGATCATTGGGAAAGACATCTTGAAACTCATCCACCACATCCTTCAATTTCTCAAGAATTTGTCCAGCAAGTTGTGCACTCTAGACTTCTCTTATTAGACCCATAAAACATCTATCGGTCTTACAGACAGTTGTTGTCCCTATAACATATAGAGGGCAATTTCTGCCTGTGTGATTTTTCTTTAACCCCAATGATTGACCATTGGTGGGTTCTCACTACTTTCTTCCTCCAATCCACCATTGGGTTGTACTGCTCTATCCATGGTATGCCTAAAATTGCATCATAACGGGCTAACTGTATCACTCGCCACTCAATTGCTTCTTGATATTCTCCTACAGAGAGGGTTACTTGTCTAGGTAATGATTCAATCCTCTCTGTTTGCCCATTTGGTAACTCTATTTCTTCACTTCCATCTCTCTCTAGATCCATTCCCAATCTTATTGCAACAGAGCAAGACAAGAAATTCTCTGTTGCTCCCGGATCTATTAATACTCTCACTTGATTACCTTCTAGGATTCCATTCACAACAATCAATTGTGAGGTTGCCTTTCAAGATCTTTGCACATTATTCTTCTTCCTTCCCTCGCTTCTCTGCTTCCTTATTGAGCCAGTAAGGCCGTGAGGTACATTTACTGGCAATCTTTGTTTTCTGAAGTGGTTTCCACCTCCTCCTCTTCAATGTGCCTCTTCATGTTGTTCAAAGATTGCCTATACAAAGGCCAAGGGCCTCTAGGGAAACAAGTGCGACAATTGGTAGATATGAGCCCAATACGGCCACAATTGTAACAACGGCGTTGTTCTCCTCGAGTCCCTTCTCCTCGTGGGACTCCATCTCTTTGTTCTTCTACCCGTCTCCGCTCCCCTTGAAGCGACCGTGCTCCTTGATCCCAGAATTGAAGGTTGCCCAATTCCATCGGTACTGGTCCACCCATGTGTGGCATTTCTGCCCGATAATGTTGAGGTGGAACTACTCCTTCACCTCCACCTAATGCTCCTGCTATTCTTTGCACACAAGCAATGGCTTCAAATACCGTGCAAGGGTTTTGCACCATGACTTCTTGGTGAATCCGCTCTTTCAACCCTTGTTTGAAATTGTCGAGAGCCTCTGCTGGACTCATGTCGGTAATTGCAACTTGTAGATCTAGAAATGCCTCCACATACTCTTGTACGCTATTCTTCTGTCTCAATCTCCATAGTCGGGTTTGAGCAATCTGCATAGAATCCACCGATTGGAAATTCTTCAGTAGTCCTTCTTGCATTGTTGTCCATGTGACCTCCCTTCTCTTGGCCAGCATGGATTGTTCCCAAGCATCATACCATGTGAGCGCTTTATCGGTCAAGTACCCACATGCAAACACGCCTACAGCATGCTCTATGATCTCTGTTGAGAACAATCGGAAATATCGATTCATTCTCAAGATCCAATTTTCCACTACTCCCATCGTACGCTGCCCCTTGTAAGGCTCGATGTTGCAGGTCTTCTTCATCCGGAGTAGCAATGTGGCTTCATTGTTGATAGGGTTTGTAGGCACGGGTGCCTCTCCAAGTACTTCGGTCGTAGGTACTGGGTTTGAGACGGCTCTTCTCCTTGCATGGCTTGATTGTTCCTGAGGATCTGCACTTGACTTTGTAATGTCTCCATGGTCATCTTAATCTCTTGAAATTCATTCAACATCCCTTGCATTCCTTGCACCAACTCTTGCAACTGCGGATCCATGGTTCTTGCAACACCCAATTGCTAACGTCTACTTCAATACAGAGTCAATATAATCACTCTAGAAGGTGCACGAACTAGCAGAACTACCATTGGGACCTCGGAAGCTATCACTCATTGATAATACTCCTCACCAAAATTCCTAACCACAACGCCTCACTACATAACGGATTTCAGCCTCACTACATAACGGATTTCTACTTGAGTGTTGAAAGGGAGAGGATTTGGGACATTCATATCCATATTATCATAATAGAATGTAGATCATCAAATCTTACTCTCTGTCATATATCACCACAGGTAGAATCACCGGGTTTGGTGAGTTCATCACTCTGTCCATGAATTCTGCACCAAAGTGATAAACTAGCAATACCCTCATCTGCTCATGCTGGATGTACATATCCTTGATGTGGAATAGGTTTGAAAATGGAAAGCTATGTGCGGGAAATTGTCCCCCCGGCGTATCTATCCCATCTGCTCTCTAAAGCCCTTCCTAAGTCTAGCAATTACTCTATGTTCTCCACCTCAAATTACTCAGTTTCAGTAGTTTGTGCTATTCCAAGAGGGGTGATCCACTCTCTTGGACTAGAACACTCGCTCTGATACTATTGTAATACTCCGAGGACAAGAGAAGAGAGAAAACACAGATTGCACACTCAAACATTTGATGCGCCAAGGGAGCACCTTCTCTTTATTATATAGACAAAGAGGATCTCCTCCAAGGAAGCTCCACCATAGGATTAAGGACAAAGATAGGTGACATGTCAGCAAGCTCCACCCTTGGATTACTTACTTGGATGGGTGACCTGTCTAGTCTAGGTCCTATCTGGTTGGTCAAACAAGCTTTGACCAGAGGGAATCTTTTAGGAATTCTTCCTATAGGAATCTCAGAATCACGTGAGTAAGGTACCGTTGGAAAGCTCTTGACGAGACAAAGCAGGGGGAGGGAAGGCCAGCCTTTTCTCTATTGGGGGTGGAATCTGCACATGTTTGAGGCCTAATTCATCTGTTTAGGCCTCCAAAATTGCCTCCAAAGATTTCAGGCATATTTTGGTTCCTACTCTATTAGTAGAAGTCCCCTTTTGGTGATACCTCTATCTGATCTATTTTGACCATCATGTATAACATCATTCTAGAAGTTACCAAACCAAATTTCACATCTAGATCATATGGCTAACCCTTGGTATTACATCATGCCATGTTGGGCTACCACCATTTGCATTGTAGGGTACCCAAGGTCTTGTCCATAACCATATGACTAGTGATTGGTAAGTTATGGGCTTCTTGAAGGCACACAAGTTATAGATCACCCTTGGCTAGAACATAGATCTAGTTCTCATAGAATAGAAGGCCTTCTTTGAAGGAGAAGGTGTTGTATTCCTTGTTGTGTGCCTTGTACCATCTGAAAGTTGGGGTTGTAAAGTGATCTTAAACTTGATTTGGACTTTTGAGTCAATTGACATTTTTATATTGTCGTCGTGATGAGAAGAAGAGTCTTCAAACCAAATCATCATGATAGGGCATCAAGGATAATATGGAATCTACCAGGTTTGTACTCAAATTTGATGTTAAAAATTGTAGTTGTTCATCCCATTCATGATGTCAACTCTTCATGTGCTCCAAATATAATCTCTATAACAAGGGTTTGTGATTGGTTTGCATGATTGCTTTTTTCCCCAAGAGATAATATCTTCATACCTTGGTGGCATGTACTATTGCTAGTTGTTCTTGATCTTGAGTAGAGTAATTCCTTTTTGTAGTATTAAATTGGCATGATACAAAGGCAATGGGATGTATAACCTATCTAGAAATTCATACTACAACATAAGTCCAATAGCAAAGTTAGAAGCATCAAAATCAACCATACAAGGTAGTTGAAGATCATATGGCTGAAGAATGGGTCTTGAAGACACCATATGTATGAGCTTCTAGAATGCTTCTTTGTGCTTGGTGGTCCACTAAAAGCTTGAGGTCTTTTCCAAGAGATTGGTCAATGGTTCAGTAACATGAGCATAGTAGTAGATGAACTAATGGTAAAAACTTGAAATCCATTAAATACTCACACTTCTATGGTATCCTTTGGAGTAGGCCAATCAATAATGGCCTTGATTTTTTCCTCTCCTATCTTGATCCCCTCCAATGAGACCTTATGACCCAAGAAGGTAACTTCCTTCTGCCAATTGGTACACTTTGATTTATTACAATAAAACTTCCATTGACATAATTATCTAGGACTTCTCACAACCTATTTGTGTGTTCTCCTTCCATCTTGCTAAAGATTAAAACATTGTCCAAGAACACTACCACATACTAATCTAATAGCCCATCCAACACCCAATGCATCTAATCCATGAAGATTGCTTAAGCATTAGTAACCTCAAAAGGTAGAACTCTCTATTCAAAATACCCATAACTTGTGTGAAAGGTAACCTTTTCCACATCCTCTCCATCAAAGGGAATTTGCCAATAGCCACTTTGGAGATCCAACTTGGAGAATATCATGCTCCACTAAATTGATCTAGAAAATCATCAATTTAAGGCAAGTGATATGTATGCATGTGTTTTTTTATTGAGGACATGATAATCAATATAGAAGCAAAGTCCTCCATCCTTCTTTGGGATAAATAGTACCAATACTCCCCAAGGAGATGTATTATGTCCTATGAAATTCTTCTTCAACAACTCCATCAATGTTGTTCCAAGCTCTTCTAACTCCTTTGGTGAGAGCTGATACATTGGTCTACTCATTAGAGTATTTCTTGGCAATAACTCAATCTTGAAGTGCATACCACAATTGGAGGGTAACCCTTTGGTAAATCATCTAGAAATATATCTATAAACTCTTAAACTATTTGATAAACCATTATTGGATGACGCTTTTGGCCATCATAAGATTCTCCATGCACAATTAGCTTGATCTACACCAAAAAAATAGGACTATCTTCCTCCAAAACTTACTCTATGGTTACTTTACTAATAAACTTCTCATCTTGGGATTGATTATTCTTAGGTGTCCTACTCAAATATGACAAACAATCCAATCAATAATTTTTACCTTGGTATTGTACTTGAATCTATCATTGGGTCCAGTCAATTTAAACCTTATGATTTTCAAGCCAACGCAAACCTAAAATTACATCGTAGTGTAGAGGTGCCGTTACAAACCTTATACACTCCAAATATTGTTCATAATCTTGAATGTAACAAGATGTGAGGTACAGAATATAGAACCATTTTCTACCATCTGTCATCATTAATCTACTTCCAATTATTGGCTTGATAGGAATACCTAATTTTTTTTTTAATTGCATGAACATGTAATTCTTTGAACTTCTAAAATCAACCAAAATCTTACAATCATAACCAAATATCATACCTTGCAAGTGAAGTAAACTTGCATAGGTTAACCCTTCAATCCTATTAGAACTAATCAAGTTCCCAATAGGTAGCTTGAACTCTCATACTAGGATTCTTCATTTCTTTGATTATCACAATCCACAAACTCCATTTGGGTAATTTATCAAGGTCATCTTTTCTTGATTGGACATTTAGTAATGCAATGTTCAATTTGGTAACAATAAAAGTAATCACCATTTTGTCATAATCTTTCTCTATTTGCAATGCCAAGTAGTCTCTATTGGATGGCATCAATCTTCATTGATGCCCTCTCCTCCACCCATGTGTAATGTGTTGGTAGGTTGTGTGGAGGTTGAGGTCAAGACCAAGTTGTCACAACCAAGGAAACAAAGTGCTCAGCCAATTGGATGGTTTCTTCCAAGTGTTTGGGCTCTCACATGGTTGCTTCTAATTTGGTGTGCGACTTCAAGCTCCTCGCAAGTTGATCCAAAGCCTCACCTTCTAGTATATCTAGAATTTTAATTATGGTGTTTTGGAATTGTGTTATATAGCTTCTTACAAAACTAATCTGCTTTAATTTTGCCACTCTATCTTGTGTGCTTTGTCTATCATTTATAACTTAAAATCTCCCAATTAGTGCACTCTTGAATTCTTCTCATGTTGAGATTGGTATAACAAAATACCATTCAATTTGCTCTACTTGGAATTTCTATAATAGTTTTGCCACTCCATTCAATTGGCTTGAAGCCAAGAGAATGTATCTTTGTTTATCTTGAAGATTTGTAACTTGAAAATAACATTCACAATTAAACACAAAATTCTCCATTATAGCTAGGAGATTCTTGCCTTCAAATATCTTGGGCTTTGGAAACTAGATTTTCCCTTCTCCTTCTCAAAATGATATTCTCTATACTTGCTCTTGTTGTTGATAGTCTCTTTCTTCCAATAATTGAGTAAGGTGCTTGAATTTTTGTTGATTAGCAATGATAGATTTGAGTATTGCTACCATGGCTACTACTCTATCAAACTATCTACAATTATCTAAGTTAACATGTAAATACAACACATCTACCATTCTCCATAAGTTATTATTAGAAGTATCAAGGGTTCATTGGACAAGGTGATCATATTTAGAAAATTTTATCCAAAGCATGAGATGATGAACTATGCAAAATGATGCTTGGGTAGTACATGGACACAAAAATTCTAGTGGTTTGGGGAAAAATAGATTTGGCGGTCCATAAATTCCATCCATCCCATTCTTGCTCTACTCCTAATGTAAAAGACCAAGGAGAGAAATAAGAGAATGGAAGATCACATCGGGACTCTTAAAAGAGAGAAAATAAAAATTCCTAGCATGAGATTAGGCTTTGGTGTTTATAGAGAATATACAAGGCTCTTGGGAAGCTTCTTAGGAAGCTTCCTAAAAGCTGCTTTCTTAGAGTGCAAGCTAAACTAACCAAGAAGCTTCTCAAAAAGCTTCCTTCTAGAAGCCACCTCCTTGGCATACAAGCTAAGCTAGTTGAGAAGCTTCCCAAGAAGCTCTTTTTTAGAAACCACCTACTTGGCGTGCAAGCTAAGCTAACCGGGAGGCTTCCCAAGAAACTGCATCCTAGAAGTCACCACTTGGCATAAACATTACTTGATACTTTGAAGGTACAAAGTAGCTTCCTAGATGCTTTTAGAATATTATTATAATTCTTGGTTAATTTAGCCTATTTTCTACTTTTTTAGTCTTGACTAACTTGTTCATAAACTCCATATTGTTACAAGGATAGTCCACTCTCTAAACAACCCATTGTTAAATGCAAAAATGTACATTATATCTCTTTCTATGGGAGGTTCTAGTACTTAAGTTCATGCTATGTGTTGCATCTACAAGCCTTCTCATTATAACCTTTTGATGGCATCACACCTACTTGTTGTTGTTGCTAATCTCTTGCATGAATGACTTGTTAGTTATGTATATCAATTACCTCTTGATTACTCATGAACTACACACTTAGGCATAGTGGACTTTTCTAATTACTCGGGTGTTGCCTATCTTTTATTAAGTTTCCCTATTCTCCTTATTATACCTCATGGCATGGGGTTATAGCCTTGGACCCTATCAGAAAACTCACTTTGATTCTTTTCTCCTTCTTTCAATGCACTTCTAATGCTATTATTACAAGGTCTTGCTCAACTTCTACCACATCTATAAGAGGTATCATCACACAATCCACCCCTTTGCCTACAAACACATGTTCAAGGAATAGAACTTGGTTCATTGTCACATAAGTCCTCAGACTTGATTTGAGTATTTGGAGTAGGTTGAAAACAACATTGCTTCTTATAGTGTATTGATAGTGGTTAACTCTTCATCCTCCTCATAAAATCTTTATGGCAGTCAAATAGATGTGCCACCTTATTGACCATTGCATTAGCAGTGAGAAATTAGGAATCCCATCTTAGCCCATTCTCCACACTTGTATATTTTCCTAATACTTCTTTCTAATACTTCCATGTCCATTGTTATGGATTTCCTCTCACTCCTAAGTGGTCTTATTTATTACCTTCCTTGGTCTCCTACCTTATCTTTATGGATGAGTAAGACCAATGCCACAATAGGAACATCAACCTTTTTCTTTCCAAGAACTCTTTTCTACCATACATCTTTAACATGTGAACCTTTGGGTACTTCAGGTTCAAATGTCTTGGTCTCTCCCATTGAGATCCTTGGTCACTTTGGTAAGGGGCCATTGAATTGACTAAGGTGTAGGGATTTCTCTTTCCTTTAGGCTGAGGCTACCTTTGGATCTAAGTTTTCACTTTTGTTCCAAACTTTAGTTTTTTCTCCTTTTTTGAGGTAATCATTGCAAGTAAAAAAAAGTAAAAGTGGGCCCAATTTTGTAATGGTCCTCTTCCTTACCAACTTTGCATGTATGGGTGGTTAGGCCATCCATATTTTCCTATCTTCTTGATTGCCAATGAACCAACATTTTGTATTGGTTCTTCACAAAGAACCAATACAAGGCTAGTTCTCCTATTGTACTATGTACTTTCTTGTTGTCATAGCTCGCACAAATGGTTAACTCCTCATGCCATTAGACAACTATACTTGGTATGCAAGTATTAACTTGCTGTCTTCCTTCATTCCATTAAGGACTTTTTTCTAAAGACCTTAATTACTATATCCTTTACACCAAAACTTCCTCCTTCATATAAGACAATTTAGTCCTTTAGACTTACTTTTCAGACCTTTAGGTCTAAACCCAAAGGGATGAATTATGCCTTAGACCTTTGGAGCTAAATTTAAAGGTCAAATTACTTCTCCAAACCTCATTTCAAGTGCAAATGATAGTAAAATCCTCAAAAAATGACAAATTTGAAATTTATAAGAACAACATACACCCTTCCTCAAATGAGAGCATCCTTGCAAACACCATTACATTCTATTGTGGGTTAATCATAGTACTTTTGGATCATTCACTTTGGTTGCAAACAAGTTGCCTTCCAAGTCTATTTAATATAGGGAAGCATTTTCAAAGACTTGCATAACTCAATAAGGTTCCATCCATCTAAGTTGCAATTTGCCCAAAACCAAGTCACTCTCTTTTATTATCACTTTTTTGATCTTCTTGTCATGTTCTTCCTTTCTTTATTGTTGAATGGCTTTTGTATTTTCATACAACTCATCTCTCTTCTCACTAGTTGGTGAAAAGGAGGATCTTGGCTCTACTCCTCTCCTAACCAATCTTCCAAAAAAATTCAGTGAGAAGGAACCTGAAACTCAAAAGGCAGAATTGTGTGTTTGCCGTATGTAAGAAAGTAAGGCATTTACTTAGTAGTTATCTTTTTTGTGGTTTGGTGGGCCCACAAAGCTAATGGCAACTTAGTATCCCAATCATAAGCATACTTTACCATTACTTTGTTTAAAATTTTACATAGCAAGCCATTTGCATTCTTTGTGAGCTTGTTTGCCTTTGAGTTGTTGTATCAACCCATAAAGTACCCAATTGTAGTGAAATTATGAGTAATTTTTTTTTCAAGAGAAATATTTTTGTGAATAGTTAAATACAAAGTGAAAGTTGTTAATATAGTTCTTTGCTCTCCCATCTTTAAACTCTTGGGCAAAAACCACTCCCAAAATAGCACAAAAACACTACAAAGCATATTAAAGAAATAAAAACTCAAAAATCTTAGACTCAATCACTATGAATCCCAGTTGGTCGTGATTGTAATGATTCAATTTAATATGAAAGCATCTATTTCAGTAGGAAGTTGCTTTACTTGGAACCATGTTCCACCCATCCCAAAAGGCATGGATTCCTCACAAAGCTACTTCATTGCAAATTCTCTAAATTTGCCTCACATGTTGATTATTGTCAATACTACATTTCTTTGAAGATCCATCATTATCAAGATTCATCAAAATTTTGACTAAGGATCAAACACACATAGCCAAGAAATGCTCAAGATCAAACATACAGAGCATTCATCACTTCGCTCCAAAGATTCATCGAACATGTTAAACACAAAGATGTAAAAATTCATTTGAGAATTAAGACAAAATAACAAGGAGTTCTAAGCTCTTTCACTTATTCACCTTCTAATCCAACTAAACACAAAGCACTTAGAAATTTTGTCTAAGTAGCAAGGCCACTCAGAAGCTACAAAAACAAAAAAATAATGGCTACTTTGTCTATTACCCTAATCTAACACATCAATCATGAAAATTGGATCATTTGAAACTCCTGACTTCTCTACTTCCCTTCTGCCCAATTCTATCTTCTATACTATTCAACCTACTTCATCTTCTTGCTCACACCACAAAGCCACTTTGGGTTTGATAAAGGACTCCTTAATGCCACTTTGCATCATAATGATATCTAGACAAAATTTGTCACATGCTTCTTGCACCTTCTTGTCATTATCAGCTATGGAGTTTTTAAGAGTAATCTATTTGTGTCAACATCATGGCTTAGCTTATTATTGGTCCCTTGTACATGAAACTTAAGCTTGTGCAATTATGCTTCTATTATTGCACCTTCCACTTGAGTAAACATCCATGTTTGAAACCAAAGTACAGACTCCTCCAACACTTGTCCCTTTGGAGCTTTGGCATTTGCTATTGTTGACAACAAACTTACCTTTTCTTTTCTACTAATATAGTTGCATGACACTTCAAGTCAGTTTCTGCTCTGTCCAATGTTTGCTTCAATTGTACAATTTTCATTGTATGTTCTTTCTAAAGTGTCACCAAGGAAATCTCCACCACCTAAGCTTTAATCTGTGCTCAATGTAAATTAGCACAAAGTTCGACCTCCTCTTCACTTCTTTTATGGAGCTCGTTTTCTTAATCCTTTTCCTTTCAAACTCACTAACTTCAACGCACTCAGGTCATCCTACAAACATCAAATTTTTTCTATTTGAGTTTGAAAAATGCCAAACTTCTGACTCAACTTCTTGCTCATCTTATTCATGGCTTCTTCTATTGCCTCAATATGCACTTGGTCTGTAGTTCAAAGGATTTATAACTACTCTAGCTCAATTTATGCACTATCTAGTTTCCACTCAATATTGATTCATTATCATGGATTATATTTACCAATGATGTGTAATCACTCACTCTTGAGTACTTGTCTTTGGACATTGTTAACAAAGTATGCAAGTAATTGAGGAGAGTATAGGGTGCCCATAACAAGCTTTGGAGCATCTACTCCTTGATCTTCATGAACATCCTCTAAGTAATATCTTCAACTTCCTTATTTATAGGTATGTTTGGCACAAACTCATGCATTGTTTGCCTTTGAAGTGTAGGAACTCCTATAGGACTTTTTTCTTTATCCCAACATGGTTTGGACAACAGCGGCTCAGCCTCAACAATGGTTTTAGCTACTTGGAGGACCAACTGTACACCAATGTCATCCTTATCACCATATGAATTAGTTTTGGACTCTAGCACCCCAAATGTCAACTCATCTTCCTCCATAGTATTTTTGCAAAGGGAACTTGCAATAGCTTCATCTCCCAAAGAAAGTTCAATGGGTTTGTTAGGGTCTTTTTAAGATCATTTATTGGGTCTGGTTGAGGTCCTTTTTCTCTAAGATGACAATGCTTGCTTTGCATTCTTCTTTGGATTCTCTCTTTCTATTGAGATAAATTCTCCTCTCAGTCTAAACCGCTTATCCTCTTCTTGGAGTTGCTCCATGAAGGCAACATTACCAAGATCACCATGAACAACTTCATGTGCATAAACATGATTGGGAAAGTTTTGTTAGTCTTCTTGTGAAAATAGGTTCAAACCAAAGTAAAAATGCCCAGCAAAGGGTATAATGTAGTGAGTACCATAATCACCATCTAGGTTTTGCACCATTTTCCTTACTTATGTATGGAAGATCTTACCCCAATTCACAATCACTCCATGAAACCTTTGATCAAAGTGGCTCTTGTAACACTTATACAAGTTGTTCACTCAGATTTGAACGGATGCATAATGGAACTAAAGATGTGGTATTTAAAAGAGACTCTATATGATTTTACCCTATATATGTTTCTTGATTGATCCTTCATAAATTGGGCTTTGATAGCTTTCTTCTTGTTCTTTGGCCCAAACTTGTAATAGAACATTAATCCTCAAGGATCTCTTGCTTCTTCACCCAATACCATCACCTAGTCATTCATAGTCCAAGCTTGGGTATTTCTTCTTCTATTATGGCTACCTTTCATTCCACCATTGATCATCTTGTGCAAATTCCAAGGAAACCTTACTTCCCAATTCTAGAGAGGAAACATTAGTTGCAATTCAACCAACTTTGTCTACCTGGCCTCCATCTCACACTTGTCTATATGAGAACATCAAATTTTCCATCCCATTGACTTAGGTCAACCTTCCTTCATATGCATGCTCTTGACAGCAGTAACTAGCCTCAACAAGAACATACATTAGATTGCAAATGCTCTCAAAATTCACCAAAGAAATTCCTGAATGACAAATTCTCTCATCACCTTCTTGTATGGCTCATAACCCTACTCAGCTCAATCAGTCTTCAGTTAGCCCTTAGTGTTCTCACATGCAATGTCATAAAAATATTATGACAATGATGATTGTTCTTTTTGGCAGCTTATTCAAATCTTGTACCACACTTTTCATCCACATCCTTTGTACTTCCATCCAAAGTTCCATGTCAAAAGATATTCCATGTTTTTTAGACCATCTTGTCTTACTTAATCATTAGGTACTATGTTTACCTCATAGTGAATCATAGTTCTTTGCCTCACACTCCTTTTTTCTTACTAAACTTTTCAGTTTTACAAAACTTTGAGCTTTTTACTAAGTACTCTTTGCCAAATTCCCATAATCTGTACAATATTAAACTAAAATCCCTCTGTACACAAAAACAAAAATCTTGACCACCCATCAATTGTAAGGTGTGATCTTCTTATGCTTAATCTGAAATTTATTTTTCAAGGCCCTCCACTAAGGCATTAAGAAATTATGTTACTTGGTCACTAACCAACTCCAGCAAACATCCATACCTTGAGATATTATTGCAAAGAAAATTTATACCACTATGTTAGCATCATCCTTTATGGTAACCTCTGCCTCCACCAGCTTGGTGGCATAGTCTATGCATACTGGAATGTATACTTTCTTGGTATTCTTTGTGGATGATTGGATGAGACCAACAAAATCTACTCCCCATTTTTCAAATAGAGCCAATTATTAAGTAATTGGAGTTGGTTTTCTTGTGTGATGGTATGCACCTTTGGATGAACTCATGGACGTCCTTGTACATCATTGGCCAACAATATCCAATTTTAAGAGGCTTATTTACGTTGTGTTTTGGAGCATAATCTCACTCCTTCCCTCCCTCGACCCACCCATCCATCCCCAAAAGCCTTAGCATGAAGTGATTGAATTACTCCATCCATGTCATATGATTCTAAATACCTTTGGAGCATCTCATCAAATTCTTTTGAACAAGATGCCACTCTTAAGGTGATATATTTCCATTTTATAAAAAAACTTTGCACCTTGCTCAAGTTCTATTTGTTCTAGACATTGTAGAGTCCAAAGGTAATGATACTTTTTGCCATACCAAGTTCCTTGTGATATAGTTAATTGAAAGAGTTCCTCATCCAAATATTCATCTTTAAAGGCTCAATCTATTTGGTGGTTTCCAATCTTGACAAATAGTATGCATTGTTGTGTTGAGCTCCTTTTCTTACTTGTACTATGTAAATGGAACTTTGGTCATAAAAAGATCACCCTTGCAATCTTTCCAAAGAAGTTTACTTTCTTGGTCAAATGTTGTGAGGCATAGTGGTCCACATGGAATATAAACTAACAGCCTGGCAAATAATGTTTGAACTTCTTATAGTCATACACCATGCCCAATATTTCTTGTTCACTAGTAGAATAGTTTTGCTTTTGAGTGGAAAATTGCCTATTGACAAAGTAGATGGGAGTAATTTTTCTTCTTGTCATCCTTTTGATTTAATGCTACTCTAATTGCTACCAGTGAAGTGTTGACATATACATAACAAGGTTTTCCCAAGTCTAGATCCCTCATTTTTTTTCTTCAACCAATTTGGCTTTTAGAGTGATAATGTCCTCTTCTTCCTCTTTTTCCCGAAGATAATCTTTTGCCTTGTTTAGTAACTTGGTTAATGGAGCAACAAGGATTGCATAATTAGCCACAAACCTTTTGTAATAGTCTATGTGCCCAAGACAGACTTGGGGTTCCTTGATATTTGTTGGTGATTACAAGGCCTTGATAACCTTGACCTTTTCAATCTACTTCAATCCCTCTCAATAATATTCTTTATGTCCTAGCAATATACCTTCAATCATGATGAAAAAATATTTCTCAAGGTGAAAGGATAGTCCAATTCTCCAACATCTTTCAAACATTAACCAAAGGTTACTCAAATGGTCTTTCCTTTGTCAAAACACACAAAATTTGTCTATGATTACTTCAACAAATGTCCACAAGAAGACTTTGAAGATAACATTCATCATTCTTTGAAAAATTGTTGGAGTATTATATAATTTGAAGGGTATCTGATTCTAAGCATACACTTACCATTTTCTGGTTGGCATCCATAGGGTCTTTGAATATTTGCTTATGATTATGACAATTGACATGGGCACTATATAGTCATGGTTGTTCGATTCAAAATGGATACCTTATTGTAGACATATGCCTTAGAATAATGTAGTTCAATCTGAACGGTACCCCTCTAATTGTAGCTGGCACATTGGAGAGCAGTCTCAAAGGCCTATGTTGCATTTGGTCAACAAAATGTAGAATATGTGGTGTGGGTTCAAATTTAAAGAATCCTAACTTATGTATCATACATTCAATCATGACATTAACACTTGAGCCCAAATCAATGAGAATTGACTTCATAATACCTTCCAAAATCTCCACCTCAATCTCTGGTGATCCCAAGTGTTTGAGTTCAATTCTATATCCATAACATGTCCAGATCTCTTGCAATTAGAGCATAAAGGTACATAATCATTTACTTCCTTGGTTTTGTGCAACTTGGAGACCAATTTTTGGACACTCTAGAGTTATAAAAAGCTCAAAGGGAGTGATTTTGCTGGGTAGGTATTATCCTTTTGGGTGGCTATTTTTATAACTATAGGTTTTATAACTACCAAGTGCACTACCTATTTAAAGCAACCATTTGTAGTTGTAGTATCTGGTTGTTGCATTCAGTATTGAACAGAAGTTGAGTAAAGCAAAGTGATGAACCAACACTTGTTGTTTTGCTTACTTCCAAGTATCAATCTTGTGCTTTTCTTTGTGAGTGGAAAATTTCAGATTGCAATTCATAGCGTGTTAGATGTTGAATTCTACCATTCCAAATTTCCCTCTGTGTGTTTCATCTTGAAAGGAAAGCATTAGAAGAAATGCCTTGATGGATGAATGAGAGCTATAGTGTTGGAAGTATTTTGTCACTTGTGATTGTAGGCCATAGACTGATGTGAAGTAATTTTGGACAAGGAAGTTTCACTCTCAATAGAGGGGTGGAATGCAATTGTGGTAACCACATTTTTTTGGTTTTGTTATATTTTGAAGAAGAAGTGTACAATCAAAGTTGGATTGAACCCAAATGGTGAGCAAAGAAGGAGAATTGTGTCTTTGGGTCAAACCCCAAAGTAGTTTACTTTGTGTTAGGAAAAGAAGAACTTGGATAGGATTTGTCATTGGAGAAAACCAAAGTAAGGAGACTTTGCATTGGTATATTTTTATAAATATTTTGATGGGTAGGCATTATCATTTCTTGCATATTCTCAATTGACATATCTTGAAATACAAATTGTTGGGCATACCATAGGATTGGGTATTTCTTGAACAATAAAAACAGATTCTTCACCTTTGGCATAATACTCTTGAATCTCCTATGCTGATGCATAGTCCACTTGATGCATTGGGTAGAAAGGTGTAGTTGACTAGAATTTTGTGTTTGCATGCCTTGGTTTTCCATAGGTGGTATATCAAATATTTGGCTATGTATAGGAGGTGATCTTCTCTTTTCCTTCATACCCACTATCTAGACTTCCAAATCCTCAAAGTCCTTGATGAGTTCTTTGAGTTTAGAGTTTGCCTTTGTAATATCCTTCTTAGGTTGGTCTGCCTTTTGGCATCTATATCTCTTCCTCTCCTTTCTTTTACCTTTCATCTTCACACAAAGACAACATAGTTGAGGACAAGGCTAAACTAGAAGAATCTAAAGATGACAAAAGAGATTGTCTAGATGACTGCTTTATGGATTTCTTAATTTTCCTTCCTTGATGATGATATTTTGCTAAAGCAATTAGATGTATTGACTCATATAATTCTGCAGACTTAACAACTTTCACAATTGTGTCATGAGACAATTCCTTGGCAAAATTTTGTAGGTAACACTCCTAAGAACTAGGAAACAGTCTGAGCATCTAAGTAGCCTATGCTATTGCCTCTTATTGGAACTCTATCTAAAATTGTATGTAACCTCTTTGGTATAGCCTCTTAGTTTCTTGTGTTTGTTCCATACTAAGTTATTCAAATGAGCAAAGATATTGGATCTATAATCTAATTCCCAAAGCCTTTCCAAGGAATGGTTCTTGACCATAGTCCAAGTTTTCAAGTTTGAAAAATTGTGGCTCATATGGAATAAAAATTCCTTGACTTCTTCTTCCTTGACTTCTTAAAATTTGCAACCAATATCCATCAGAATCTTCCTTATTAGCTACCAAGATAGCCTCAAAGTCATTAATGAATATGTTGGGATCTTCCCTATCTCTTCCTTTGAATTTTGAATACCATTGGCATGTAAATGGGGTTGGGGTAGTTGTTGTGAAATAAGGAATACCCTACTTGCACTTCTGTTGTGGTTGTCTTTGCAACTAAAGTTGAAAATCTGCATGTCAAGTCTCAAAAGGTAGTGTTTTTGGTGTATTGGGTTGTTGTGGTAAAAGTAGAGAACTATCCACTTCCTCTAGTTTAGTTTCTTCTTATTGATCTATGGTAGGAGGTGGAAAGATAATATTTAGTTAGGTAAACCTTTCTTCTGGAGTCTCCATTAGAAGATCCAAAGGCAAGAATTCCTCACCTTTCAAAAAGATACCTTTGACTTTTTTTATAAGAGTTTGAACTATTGTGGAATAGACTAAAGTCATTTGTTCCATCAAATGTCAATTTCTGATCCAATAGAAACAAGACTTTGTTAAATCTTGAGATCTTTTTTTGTAGAGCTTTTTCAATATTCCAATAATCTTTAAGTTATTCAAAATGTAAATCCATAGGCTGATTGATCATTGGTTCCACTTCATCATTAGTTGAAAATTCACTAAGTATAATTTTAGCAAACCCATTGGCTTAGTAAGTAACTCACTAAGTTTAGTATGCCTCTCAAGAATTTGCTTATCTCACTCTAAGGGTTTTGTTATGATGTTTTAACAATCTTCATTGGATGTTGATTGGTTTACTTAGATTTACTTATATTCCCCAAGTGTTTAATTCCATGATATGAGCAAGGAGAAACAGGCTCTTGGTGGAAAGAATTTGATGGAGTCAAAATACTTGGTGTTGATAGATGGCCTTCAAAAAGATTTCTTCAACCTTTTTCTTGATTAAGTTTATCAAGTGTCTTCAAGGAGGTTTGAAGCTTCTTGATAAACCTCCTTCAAAAGGCTTTGAACTCTAAAACAGTCTTCTAATCTCCTTTGGCTTTTCTCTTAGCCTTGAGTTGTGCTTGTTACTCCTTAACTTGGTTCCTTGCCCAAAGTTGTTCACCTCTAACAATTAAAGGCAATAAGGGGCATCATGGAACTAGTGTTGAAAATAATGGCACCAAAATTTTGGTATTTAATAACACACTAAGTCACCGCATTGTAGTTTCACAATAGGAAACCAATAGTTCTCTTAAGGATATGATTAGAAATGAAGAGATATAGAGTAAATGTCATAATTTTAGTCCTTTACTATTTCATCTTTCACTTCTTGGGCAAAGATAAATCCCAAAAGAAGGTAATGACACCAACTCAAGTGCATCATAGAAAATCACTAGCATAAACTCCTTTCCCTTTGGATAAATCCAATGATCTCTTGGAAGTGATGTTTCAATTTATTAATTCTATCTCCTACAAGAGACTTTCCTTTAACTTGTGCTATAAAAGTATGACATTACACTCCTAAAGGTCTGTGGTTCAAATTCAAATGTATGTCTTTGGTCTAAAGGTCTACCCCTCAAGTACAAAGGCCAGTCTTTCATGTTTAAAGGTCAAACTTTGATACAAAGGTTTGAACCTGTTCTCAAAAGTATGCAAGAACATGATTGAGTCATTTAGTTCCTTGAATTGTTTCTTGCCTTTGCCTTTGCCTTTTCCTTCCTTTCCTTTTCTTTCTTGCCTTGCAAAACTTCAAATACAATAACCGCCAATTCAATTTGGCCCTTGCTATCATCAGCTCTAAGGTAAATTTTAAAACTAAAGAAGATATTGGTTGGGAGCCAAGATTCATGGTCAAGTCTATCATGAAAATCAAACATTGGATGTAGATCTTCGGACCATTCCTTCCTACACCTAAGTTTTGTTTTATGAAATTGATTGTGCCAACAATATTAGAATGTGACAAGCTAAAACTCCTCTTACAACCCTTGGATCATAGTAGAGCTCATAGATTGCATCCTCAAAGTTAACTCCTATATCAAGTCTTACAAGCTCATGGTTGAAGAATGCACTTGCTTCTCATTTTCTAGCCATAAAGAGGTTTTCATGCTCATCTACACCAACCCACACCAAGATCAACACCAATATAATAAACTCATTTTTGCTGATGCATCCAATGTGAATAATGAATATCAACATAGTTTTTAGCATGCATCATTTTTGTTGTGCTTCTAATTGTTGATGGCAACATTATATTGCAAAATTTCAAGTGCAAATGTTAACAGGCATTTCCAACATTTGATTCTTGGTTGTGGTCATCATGGTCCAAATAAAAACTAAATTCTGTGTTCTAGGAGTCTAAATTTCTTCTTCTTTCCATACATCACAATCCAAGCATTATCTTGCCTTAGGTTTATATCTGTTTGAGTAGTATCATATCAATCAATTCAAATGATTTGTGACTAAGAAAGTTGTTCCTTCTCTCTTGGTTTTTTTTATTTTGTGTTTTATGGAGAGTGAGGATCACTTTCTTTAGTAAATTTCTCCCACTTTCATGTAGAAACATGAATGTTACAAGATTTGAGGAATGTCATGTTGGATCAAGATCAGAACTTACATACAAGATAATTTTTTTATGTGTTCTTTTTAATACATGTTTCATACAAGTCCAATCTTACTCTCCAAACCATCTCTTCAAGAAAGTTCATCAGAATTCTCATGTCTTTTAGTTAAAGAACCTTATCAACATGTTTTTATGTGTTGAGTGCAAGTGGGAGCAGGTCCATTTCCACAAGGAGTTCAACAACTTGGAAGCGGATAACCTCCAAGAGCTTGTCTCAAGATTGTATTTTGGCTTTCACCATCAATCCAGATGAGAGATTTTTTGTAATGTCAAGTATTCCAAAACATGCCCCCATATTTCTCTCAAGCATTTAATACTACCAAGTAGACACAATGCAATCCATGAGTTACTATATGTTGATGGTAGATTCCCTTCACCCTAAATAAGAGAAACATATCACTTAACCATAGAACTTTATCAAAGAATGCCAAACATGTATGTTGATATTAGAAAGTCAACAAGTTGTGTATAGGTAAAGGTAAACACCTTTTCAAGGGATCTTTGGAGAAGGCCTTAGAAAATCTATGCAAAGCTGCAGATGAAGCCATACATATTGGATCTCAACTTCTGACTCTTAGCCATCAGAGTGTTGAGATGGTAATTCAGACCATTGTGTTTTCTCTTCCAATGTGTGTTGAAAGTCAGTCATGAAATAAGAGATATTCATCAAGAGAGATGCATGTTTGTCTACAAATATCAACTATGATCAACTACCTAAAGTCAAGCAGAATAGACAGATCTCTCTTACTAAGTTTGTGTGCCAAATAAAAATGCTAAATAAAAATAGCTTTATATTGGATGTCCAAATGACTAAAGTTGTGTTTTGATCTAGTAGTGACCTTCTCAAGTCATGTCTTAAGTGAATTTGCGTTCAAATCATTGGAAGGAGATTTTATTGTCCAATCATCTACTATAACTATCTTTGTTTATATTAGCAACACCGCCAAGACATCTTTGGAGAGGGCCTTCGAAAATCTATGGAAAGTTGCAGATGAAACCATGTGTGTTGGATCTCTTTTGGAGATCATTCCATCTTATAACTCTGGTCCTCTGTTTCCACACTTTGCAGATCATCAAGAGGTTATGGAGATCAGTGAATTAATCAAGATGTTATGGTGATAGAGAATTAGAGGACATTTTCTTTCATTATCACTTCCATATACGACCTCTGATAAATTCATTGTAAATGTAATAATCTTTGAGGCTAGTGTCCAAAGGTACTATGCACAGTTCTCACTTCCATAGCTTCTATATATTGCATCTCTCAAAACCAAAGAGAAATTCATTGTAAATGTAATCATCTTTCAGTACTATACATATATTACTATAATCGATGTCTGCAACTATTCACAAAATGGCACCATATATATAATAGTAAGTCTTTCAAATAAGCTACACAATTACTAAGTCACATTTTATGAAACCATTTTGTGAATAAATGGTTTTCATATAGAAGTAACTCTTTTAGAATCAACAACAGAAACCACGATTCCAATAGATTGCACCTGTGGTGCAACCTGTTTGAACTAAACTATTAGTCTGGTTAAATCCTATCGATCATAACTACTTGAAGGTAAACTCCCCATGCACACATAAGTATCTAGTATGCATCTCAAAAGCACACCTATCTCGCATTTCTCTCTAATTTAATGACAAAGAACTTTTGAACAAAGGCAAATGATATTCAAAGTTATTCATACCCAATGACGAAGCCACGGCATCAGCTAGTATGAATAAATAGTTGAGGAAGAAAAAATGCGCTAGTATCCGAATGAATGAATAATGTCGAAATCGATGAATAAAATCGATGAACAACACAATCATGAATACTACGAGGATAAAAAATGATAATGTTGTAGAAAGTTGAGTTTCAAAATAGAATATGAACGGTCTTTAAAACTACTACCGTGCTTTATCTTCTCAACTATTTATTCAAATTAGTCGGAGAGCACTCTCTTCTTTCCTCCATTTCATCACCTTCTTCCCTCCATCTCCAAGTTCGAGAGGAAGTCCCATAGATGGGGACTTCCTCTCGAACTTGGCCTATTTTATTCAAAAGAACACTCTCCTCTCTTCACACTTCTCTCCATTCCATTCTCCTCTTTGCCTATCGAGACTTCCTAATCCTAAACGATTCACATCGAAATTATCTTTTCCCTAAACCTCATGAACACTGTTCCCCTTCCCAGAATAAAATTTCCCCTTCTCGAAACATAATCCCCGTTGGTCCCCGATTCGCGATGAGAAAAAGGCGACCGCGTAGATAACAAGAAAGACCCCCTATTCGCACCCTCTTTGGGGCATTTCATTTTTCTTCAAAGCCTGACCTTCAACGGCTCATACTTGAGAAATGCTTCTTCTAGGTTTGACTTCTCCAAAGTTCCTTTTTGCATCTTTATGGACGCAGCTGCTGCTCAATAGCTTCGAGGCAGTCGTCTAGATCTGTGCAGTATCAACAAATTTAGCCAATGAGGAAAGAATTATGACGGTTGATTAACTACTTGCAAACGAACGTACTGGCAAACTCCACACAGCGGCATTGTGTTTTGTACTTCTCTGAAGCTCAAATTGACGCAAATTTGACATCTACAGAGTTCAAGCCGAGAGCTGCATAAACTACAGGCAGCTCAATTTACCAAGCTGGGTAGAATAGGATAGTTAAGATTTCTTTTGACGATGGTCCGGCAACGAGTCCAGAAGCAAGGTAAGACTGTCCGTGACAATCTATGACAAATATAAAGATAAGTCAGAAGGCTAGAACGAGAAGCTCAAATATAGTTCAACTGCAAGCATTATGATACAGTATTTAAAGACATATTTGATAACTGTCCGCATTTGCTCCCCCGGCCTTGCACCAGCGCAAGCTCTTCTTTCGTTCTCTCCAAAGTCTGACCGCACGAGATGTAAGTCCTTGCGGTGATTAACTGGCGCTCAGCAGAGCCATAATCTACATCCACATTCCTCCTCGCTTGCTGACTCCTTACCAGCACAAGCAGCAACAAGCCAATTAACAAGGGCAATTGATTTTACAGCTCTACAAGGCTTTGTATGGTCTCAAACAGTTTGCAAAATAGTGTTATCACAAGTTTGATCAATTCTTACTAGGTTTAGGATTTGATTGCACTAAAGATGATTCTAATGTCTATATCTTCCATTTTGGTTCTAATTTTGTCATCTTCCCTCTTTATATAGATGATTGCATCCTTTTGAGCAATAATCTCTCTTCTCTGTCAAAGAGTCTCTTAAATAGGGTTTTGAGATGACTGATCTGGGAGAGATTAGCTATTGTCTTTAGTTGCAAGTCAAAAGAGACAAAAAACAAAGAAAGATAAATCTATCTAAAGAGAGATGTTTAAGAGAAATTCTTACTCCTTTTCATATACAAGACTGTAAACCTATTTACAATCCTGTAGAGTTAGGAGTGAGATTAATTCTTTTGGATTCTCCAAAAACTGATCAAGAGAGAGGGTATGTAGATTACTGCATCCTCGCCAGCAATAATCTTTCTCTTCTCTTCTCCATCAAAGAGTCTCTTAAATAGTGTTTTGAGATGACTGATTTGGGAGAGATTAGTCATTGTCTTTAGTTGTCGGTCACAAGAGATAAAAAAACAAAGAAAGATCAGTCTATCTCAAGAGAGATACTTAAAAGAAATTCTTACACATTTTCATATGCAAGACTATAACCTGTTTACAATCCTGTAGAGTTAGGAGTGAGATTAAGTCTTCAGGATTGTCCAAAAACTGATCAAGAGAGAGAGTATATAAAGATAGTACCTTACTAGTCTGCAATGGGGAGTTTGATGTGGGCTATGGTCAGCACCAGGCCTGATCTGGCTTATGTTGTCAATTGAATTGCCAAGTATATGGCAAATCTTGGCCTGAACCATTGGAAGGTTGTCAAAAGGATTTTCATATACATTCAAGGTACACTGTCATAAGGCCTAACTCATAGTGAGTCTGGTACTCTCATTCATGGGTACTCAGACTCAGATTGGGGAGGAGATCAAGACACAAGAAGATCTACAAGAGGATATTGCTTTATCTTCTGTAATGCAGCTGTCTGTTGGTCAACCAAAATCCAAGCTTCTGTTTCTTTATCCAACACTGAAGTTTGATACATGGCCTTGTCAAAGGCATTGACTATGGCTTAAGTGCTTGTTAAGTGACCTGGATTTTTCTAGAGAAACAATGAAGTTGTAGTGTAACAGCAACAGAATTGATCTTATTACTCACACAAAGCAACATGAGAGAACAAAGCAAGCACACATCAGATTCCACTTTGTCAAAGAAAAGGTGGAAGACAAGGAGATCTTTGTTTATAGACAATATACAATTACAAAATGTTCATTAAGAGTGAGTATTAGATAAGAATCATTATAATGAAGTGTTTTGTGTTCATGCGTTAGATCACTATTCATAGGTTCCTGTTCACACGTTATACTACTATAGCTAACTACCGCGCATGAGTTCCATTAAATCAATTATCCATGCATAGCTCTTGATCCTCTCTAACGTGTATGAGTTACATTAAGTCAGTTATCCGGGCATAGCTCTTGATCCTCTCGAGCTTGCCCATGTACCTATATAATCACTTCTTGGTTCTTCTAGTTCTGGAGTTTATTGGAGGGTTGACCGCAAGGAATGCATGAGGGCATATAATTCTAGTCGTCGGTAGTATCGGATAAGAGGCTCTTCCTGACTTCATTAATTTCTGAATAAGGTTACCAATCAGGGCGAAGATTAAGCAACGTCGGCTGTTGGTGAACCTTGAATAAGTTTGGAGAGAACCTGTATGGCGTTTGAGAAACTCTAGATCTAGTGTTGATAATGATAACCAGGTATTCTTCCAACATCTTTGGGATCACTTACTGATCTAAGTTGGCTTCATATAAGTGAGAACAAATTTGTCGGAGAAATGCCATCAACGATGGAGAATCTGAAGAAGCTCTAGAGGCTAAGGTCTTGCTTCAAAGGACTTGAATAGCAAAATTCCTGTAGCATTGCGCAATTGCTCCGACCTGGATACTCTTGATCTGAGCAATATCTTCTTTCCTGGCATACCTGCATCGGTCGGCAAATGTTCCAGCTTGACCTGTCGGTCGATGGATAACTTCTTCACTGCGATCCCTTCCAGCTTTAAAATTCTGCAGTTGTTAAGAATGCTAAGCATGACTGGCAACTGTTTGTCCAGTAACATACCTGGACTTTTCAGCAAATGGAAAGATTGAATCGGTTGAATCTTTCGAAGAATAACCTTTCAGGCCGAATTTTTGATATATTTGGTCAGATGACAGATTTGCCTCCATTGTATATACGCCATAACATGCTAGTAGGTTAGATTCCTTTTTCTCTCCTGAGTAGCTCTTTGTGTTGATCTAGATCTTTCATAAAACAATCTCTCTGGGTCACTTTTCTCTGGTTCTCAATACATAAGGACCTTGACTTTGTCCCACAACAAGCTGGGTGCCATTCCTGCAACCTTGGAAACCTTTTCTGCGCCTTCTAAGTTTGAGGCATAACGCATTCGAAGATAAATTTCCAGCAACATTCGCGAATATGTCTAACTTAGAGAGGTTGGCGCTAAACAACAACAATTTCAGTGGTCCTTTACCTATAGTACATGGGTGCAGTGAAAATGAAGATCCATGGAGAAGTTTAATCAGATTATCAATTTCTAAAATTTGACTGACTAGTTCCATTCCTACGTCGGTGGACACTTGCCGCAGCTTGATTGCCCTCGAATTAAGAGATAAGAATTTCAATGGTTCAGTACAGAGCTTGCAGAATTCAGCTTCTACTACAAAGTTTACTCGGTAGGATCAAGTCATTTGACTGGACCATTGCGAGCTAGTTAATGACTTGTGACATTCTTCAGGTGGTTGATTTGTCCAACAACAGATTTTCTCGACCACTTCCAGTAGAATTCTCGATAATGGGTGCTTTCGTCGAAAACCTTGCATGGTCGTCGTTTGGGAGAAGCGCTAACCAGGAGTTAATGATCCCTGGGATAGTGGGCGACGTAACGATTCATGCGAAAGGTGGAAAACTGGTACTGACTCTGGATCAAACTTCTCTCGATGTATCCGGTAATCATTTCACTGGACACATTCCAAAACAACCCGCAAAACTCCGTGTACTTCGATACTTGCCTCTTTCTGGTAATAGATTCGAAGGTTCCCTACCTAGGGAATTCGGTCAACTGCTTGACTTGGAATAACAAGATCTTCCCGGGAATCAGATATCCGGCCAATACCCTCGGAACTTACGAATCTTACAATTCCTAGTTTCTTTGATGTAAGCATAAAAATCTGTTAAGGTCAATTCAGCGGCCTCCAACATGCTTGCATGTTTTTGAGGATGATATATGACGCAGGTCTCCCGAAACTGGGCATCTTTTTTTTTCCATTCCGTTTTCTTATTCTTGCGAGTTCCTGAGTGCATATTTCCTCGAAATTTTGTGGTCTCAACATGAAGGCTGTTTCAAGAAAGTTAGGAAACAAAACACGTTTTTTGTAAGTGGACAGCAATAAGAAGCATTGGTGAGTGAGTGCAAGATGAAACTTTGGTGGATTACTAATTATGAGCGAATATACATTGACCGTGAACAGTGTTTGGTGCAAAGTCAATTTGTGCAAATGTAAACTAGATCAAACTTATATACCATTGCTAACATCGCATAATTATAATGTGATAATGATAGCAAATCATGAATGGGGTTTTGTTTGAAACTTTGCGGAAGACTCAAAGATGGAACAGTGCAAAGCAACACATGGGAGAACAATACAGAGTTTTATCATCAGTTGAAAAAAGCAATTATATTCCAGAATTAATTTATCACGTTTGGTTGGAAGCATATGAAACTAGTAAGATATTGCGAATCAATAAGACGAAACAGCTCTAGATCTAGCGAAGAATTCAATACAGTTAACTTCATTTTGGATCAAATTAAAATATTGTGGAATGACTTTTCTTGTGAGGAAAGGAGGAGGGACTTTCAGATTCTAATTTAGATCAAATGTAAAATACAAGAATTGGTAGGTCTTATGCCTACGAAAATATTGAAAGATCAAGAATCCAAATCTATTCAGTTGTATAGACGTTCCATGAAGAGCAAAGTCGAGAAGAATATGAATTTTGTTAGATATCAAATTGATTGATTAATCGTCCAAAGTGAGACTTATGTTACTGTATTGTCGACGAGCAATTCAATGTAATCAAATTTTTATACTATCTTTAACCGGCACGCCCCTTCAATGATAATAGAACAAACAAGGCTCTAGAGAGTGGTGCATTTATTCTCCGCAGAAGTGTTTCTTGGGAGCTATTGAAGTTCGAACTGCCATTTGTACATATTCTCTAAAATTGCAGTAAACCAAACTCCTCAAGGTTAGCATTTTGAGTACCTTCCGTCTTAAAATGAACCATCTTATTAAATTATAAGATATACACCTCTAGTATAGCAGTGATACTACCCTCTAGCCTTATACGATGCCGACGACCCTCATTGCGAGTGACAACAAAGAATACACAAAATACGTTTATTCATATGCACTACCATGCTTAAATCAGCCGATTGATCTCCCAAGGTGAATATGTACATTGTACTCTACAGTCTGTATTTTTTACGAAGCGGGATTAATTAATGGAAAATTGTAAACCCACCTCACCTTTTCTGCTCATCCACTTCACCCCTCTATGCTTATGCTGCGAGACTATACAGTGTGCAAATAAACCAACCGAACCACTCTCGCTGTGTTATGAGCTTAGCTACAATGCTAGAATACGATGTGAAACTCCTATGACAAGAAGAAAACGGCGACCACATAGAAAAAATGAAGGATAGGAAGACCTCATCAAGCCATCCAAGGGAGAGATGAAAAAGGTAAAATGGGCTAAGCCCCAATAGAGTCTATATGAGAAATATGCCCTACTGCACCTAAGATATCCGAGCTATGTAAGTCATGTGGTCTACAAACAATTGGAGCATTCGAAGAAGCATCACCTAGTGTGATTGCTCTCATATGGATTGCACCAGCCACTGCACTCTATAGAGCAATGGACACACACTGTGTAAAATATGCTACAAAGTACGAGAGTGAGAGTGGTACCCCTTGGTGCCTAACATGATAAGCTCTTGCGCACTCCCTGACAAATGTGTCAAATGTTGTGTCCATCACTCCATATACCTCCAAGGCTAGAGGAACAAAGAGGTGACCTCGTTGCATGCCCCTATACTTGGAGACCTTGCGATTTGCTTCTGCACTCGCCGCCCAACCATGGGGATGGGTAATCACTCCCTCCAAAATTGTATCTTGCATAAGGTTTGTAATCACAACATCCAGTACTATCACCTGATCATCTCGGACCAAGTATAAGTCTACCTTGACACATGTTGTCTGCAAGCATATGAACGCTCTCTCCAAGCCAAGTATCCACTCTTTTGTGCCATAGCAAAAATTATGTCCCTAATAGCATCATGGGTAACTATCCTCTATCCTCCAAAAGGATACCTTGTCATATGGACCGTTGTTGCATCTAGTGTAGAATCACACTCACAAGTGAGTAATGAAGATGCATATGGGTGGACCAAACCTAGGCAAAACTTCATCGCTGTAGAGAGAGTAGTTGGTACCAGTTGGAATGCCCTAATGCACTATTGAGCTAGGATCCAAGAGCTTGCACCCTTGCTGGAGCAAGATCAAAGATGTGCTCTAGTAGCCTAAGGAATGGACAAGTCAATTAAGAGAGAATGTAGCATATGCTCACACTATCACTCCATCAAGGAAGACTGTAAACCTCTAGTCCAATCTGACAATAATGAAGAAAAAGATAGAAATTCTTCTTGTGCACGTAGGGATAGACTATCTCTCGTCTACTACAATAACATTCGGAGAGAAATGGATCCTCCTTCCACCTTTGTCACAAAAGTCTCCAAAATTGACCGGCCTATCAACAACCACAAAATGAGAGGAAAGTAGGGGTGCCTAGAGAACCTAACTACCCAAAAATGTTATAGGTGCAGTCTCCTCCATAGATAGTAAGCAAACTCCTCCACATGAGATTGGTAGAATCGTCTATCTACATGCCAAATCCCTTGTCACACACTCAAATGTAGTTGGTCCAATAATATCACCACAGACTCACATAATCCTCCTCTCAAAGGCTCTCAAACGTGATAGGAAGGATGGTGAAGGAAGAACTATATATATGAGGTAGGATGGTCTATGAGTAATAGTAGAGGAGAGTATACCAAATGCCACCTGTGGATCTCCTAGTAATGGAAGGTCATCCACATGGAGAACATCCTTTGCAAGGGCAGTATCTAAGAAGCGTGTGACAAAATCCTCCAATCCTATTGGCACTCCAAGAACACGTAGTCCATCTGGAGATGTGATACAACCTTCTAGAAGCACAAGGTGGAGAGTAATATCTAAAGTGGACCATGCCCTGCACTTTGACACCTGGATTCTCAAGCCTACTAGATGTACCTTGGTAGTCAAGTGGTCAAAGACTTGCCTAACCTGATCTACATGGCCAATGTGTATATCATCTGCCAAGGAGCAAAATAAACAACCTAGCATGGCCAAAGTAGTAGATAAGAAAGCTCTAAAGTGAGCCATGGTAAATAAGGGTCCCCTAAAAGGATCTCCTTGACATGTACCCACAACTGACTCCAAGACGGTGACTCCTTCTTATAAACCACCATGCTAGTAGTAAAGGAGGAGAGCCATAAAAAGACCACACAAAAGTAATAAGACTCATCAAGGATCCACCAGCCTCCCTAAACTCTCTAAAGATGGATGTACGTGAGATGCTATTAAAAGCATTTTCAACATCTACCTATAGGACAACCCACTCCAGATAGATATCTAAGAGTACCCTAATGCTTAGAGATATAGCCCCACAGCCTCCAAGTGTAGCTACTCTAAATTGATGTGGACTAAGGTATTGTTTAGGGTTCTTCAACATCATTCTCACAAAAGTGAGAGCATTGTTGAAGGACAATGGTACAACTGACCAAACACAAAAAGATGTCTCCAATAGCAATCGGTCTAATTCCCTTCCCCCCATGTCCTTCCCCATTGTGAGAAGTCAACTAGCACCTAACACCCAACTAATAGACATACAAATGTCTCCTCTTGCTACTACTATAGCCACCTAAAATAACTCGGTAAAACCACTAGAAGGATTGTCTTCCTAAAAGAAATCTCTAAGGTGCTCATAAACCATCCTTGACAAGCCTCTTGAGGAAAGGCAAGGTGCAATGCATAATGCTTGTGCAAAAAGCAACCTATCAAGACATAAAGGCTGCTCAAGCTGATAATCTAAGACCTCTAGTGGTAGTCCTTCTATTGCTATAGGATGTAGTGAGCATAGGGAAGAGATAGTCTCATTAGTAGGACTTGCCATAGACAAAGGGTGTAACGCTCGTGTTGGTTTACTAAACTCTCCCACCTAACCCAATGTCCTACATCATCATAATCAAGTGGACTCTATGGTATCTTGTGGTGAACCCTATCTCCTAAAATATGTAGCCCCTAATAGACTCTTGAAGGGCCGCCTAATCTCTTGGGAATTGACAAAATCTAACAACCACCTCTTTATGCCCCACACGTCCCCATCTAGCATAACAAAAACACTATTGAGGGAATAAGAGGAATAGGAACCATGCTAACTAGTCCAAGGGATCACATGCCAAACAATCGAGTGGTAGGCAAAAATCATGTCTAGCCTCATGATAGAGTGTGCGGGGTAGCCTATGGGATAGATGTGGACATGGAAAACTAGTCTCAATCCCAAAATGCAACACGCTTGAGAAGCTCACCACTCACACGACTCGATAAGTATCCCTAGAACGGTCAACGATGCAATAGAAGAAGCGTGTGTAATCCTAAGTGTACTGCTATCAATGTGGTCATTCACCTCACATGGGCATCCCAAGTGATCCAATCATAGTCCTTGTGAATCCTTCCCACATGGGTCTTTACCCCTAGTGAAGTAAAGACCCATGTGACACACCGTGTATGGTGTATCCCGAGCCGCTACAGCCGGTCCCACATGGGAGGTGTAGCTATGACTAGCACAAGAATAACAATAGTAATACATGATGCTCCTCTCCATATCTCCCCATACTTGCAAAACTACAAATCTTCACATCACAACTCACATAAAAATTTAATCTTTCCAAACCCTAAAAACTATAAATTCTAATAACTTTCAATTTCCATTTCCAAAAATTTTAAACTAAATTCTCATGAAACTTAATCATAAAAATCAAAAAATTAGAAAATAAAATTCACGAACCATCATTCTCAATGTGTAATGATCACTCTAAATCTTAAAAAATCTACAAAAAAATTTAATTTTCTACTGAATTCTCCATAATCTTTAATCTAGACACCAATGGAACCTAAATTGAAAACCAAATAGAATCTACTATTCACATCGAGTGCTATACGCCATAGAGCCCTCAGATAATATAGATCTTTCCTTTCACCTCTCCCGCCTCTACGCTCTCCAAAACTGTTACGGTATGTTGCAACGAGCAATTTCACAAGATTAACCAATCTAATTTGCTGGAAGTGTTTAGAACAAGAGGAGTGAGGTGGATGGGCGGGAAAGGTGAGGTGTGTTTACCGTTCCCTTCGTTAATTGGAGGCAGTAAACTCACCTCACTTTTTCTACTCATTCACCTCACCCGTTACGGTACTATACAGGGGTGCAAATAAACCAATCAAACTATTCTCGTTATGTTATGAACTTGGTTATGAACTCAACGTTGGAATATGATATAAAAAGTATCCTATAACCATGTAATGAATTTGGCTACAACGCTGGAATAGGATATAGAAAGTATCCTATAACCATGTCCCGGCATGCCACGGCAGACCAATTTTACACAATTAGCCACTCTGATTGGCTGGAAGTGTTAGATTAGGAGGGATGAAGTGGATGAGCAGAAAAGGTAAGATGGGTTTACAATTTCCCCTGATTAATTAGACTGCGTATCCGGATTTGAAAGCAAAGCTGAGCTTACCATATCTCAAATTGAGGCTTGCTCAGTTCTGTACATGTAAGAATTTTAGAATCATAAGAGTTAAGCAAGCAATAATCAATCGCGGTGAACTGAAAATTTCCTACGAAAGTGCTTGAAGTAATGGAGTTATTCCATGAGGATGAATTTCTTGGCAGGAGTGGTACCCGCCGACAAGATAGGAGTAAGATATTGCAACTATTGGAGATCATGAAGAATTCATACATACGTATTGACCGATTGCAGCGCAGTTTTCCATTCCCCACCGTGACTTCTCAAAAATCACCTGCGGTCGCCTTCTTCGCTTTTAAAAAATCTAGCGTGAGTTGTACTTCGATGAGCTTTTGCAGGAACCATCTGACTACCGTAATCTATACCGAATCTCCAAGTCAAGCAAGTCAACTTACTGCATGTAGCCTACAATGGTAAAAAGAGCTGGGACTTTGAAAGAGATCCCGGTGCTTATGTCTGACAAAGGTGCACATCTACTGAGAGTCCAATTGTACGACTGTCTACAGGAATAATATAACTCTAATTTAACTTCATGACTCTTATTTAGTACTTCACCCATGGCCTCACTGACGATACACTTTTGTACGTTTTACGTCAATCCACTATGGTAACCACATTAGAAGCGCAAAAGATTGTTCTTTCTCAAGTGCTTTCATCCTTCGTGTTTTCTACGCGGTCGCCTTTTCCCTCTTAAGTGCTCACTACACTACTTAGGGGTTTTCAACATATCATAGGTCACATCTGATCTAGTAAAAAGTTCATTTATATTTTATCGTGCCGGTTACAGTACAAGTTAAGTATCTTTTTTCTCCATTTAAGTATGTTAATTGGTACTGTGAATGCCTGAAAGCAATAGGGGTTTTCACAAATAGATTTGACGAATGTCTACGAGATAAATAACAAACTTCGTAATAATTTTTAGTGAACTCTGTCACGAGACAGACGAGATTGTAACAACTGAGCGCTCTGTAATTTCAGTTAAAGGATATTTTATGCAAATTGCATTCATTTATAAAAATCAAGTCATATGTTATGGATGTTTAGGAATATCTTAACTAAATAAATGATTGTCAGACATAGTGACGTGTTTCCTCAAGAGGGTGGCCACGTGGTCAGTTGAGTCACATAAAATTTAAGATTTGTTTCCCGTATTCAAGATCCAAAATGACCTCGCCCAACAATTCAAATTTCTAAACTCAAATTCACCACCCTCCCGAGCAAATGTGCGAGTTGTCAGGCAACAAACGGCGGTTTTGTTGTTTCGCATTGGTGTGGGAAATGATCAACGCCGCCGTGCGGCAACCAAGAAATTGATTAGGGATTGAGTAATTTTATGCTAGGAGTGCAATGGGAGATCAAGTACCTTGTTTTAGTGCAAGAGACTCACTTTTCAATGCTGATCCAGGACCTATAGAGTCATCTTTGGACTCACAACCTCAACAACCATTAGGGAAATTTGGAGACTTGTTGAGGATGGCTTCTTCCATGCCGGGAAAAACCAAGGAGGATGAATGATTTTGCATGGCAACGCACCATTATAGCCAAATACTGGATTATTTGGATGACCCCGAGCATTTTGCACAGATTCATGGTGGGAATTGCAAAAAGCTCATTCAGAAATCCATAGCATTTAGTTTCATGGCAACCTTTTTGATAAGGGAGGGACAAGGATTTCCTACTTCCATGACAGGTGATAGACTTTACAAGAAATGGTTGCGGTACATGAAACAATACAAAGAACCAAGTCTACTGGAGAAGGTCTCATAGAGAAGGAATATGGCAAAGTGTGGAGAACTATAGAAGATAAATTGAATGGAATGTGCACACATTTTGCAAGAATGGAAGCCATGTTTGGGATCAAAGCAAACATAAGTCCACCTGCAATGGTAAGTTTAGGAGATTTTAATCCCAATTTGAGCAAGATTTGCGAGGTTGGCGAGAAGGAGGTCCATGAAGGTGCACAAGAGTGCTCACAACTTTCATCTCTTCTAGAGGTGGTGCTCCCTGACTCGGGCCCCCAGTTGGTCACAAAAATCCAAGGGGTGGAAAGTATACCAAGTGCCATGGACAATGGAATCCTATCACCCAAAGATGAGTCTCCATTTGTTCCACTGATCGAGGACTTGCCTTTCATTACACCACCGCCTTTAACTTCTACAAGGGATGGATCCAAGTGTGCTTTCATCAACCAAGAAGGGGAACGTGATCCAAAGAGGAGGAAATGTGGAATATCAGCAAGTAAGGAACCCAAGTTGTCACCTAGTATGTCATTGTCTCCTGATTTAGCAAAAATTACCATGTTGAAGGTAGATACTATAGAATCCAAGGAGAGGTACGACTAGTTGAACTAGAAGCCACCAACATGAGGAAAAGAGAGAAAAAAATGATGAGAATGGGAGTAGAGCGTGTTAGATTAGAGACAGAGAAGGTGAAAATTGAAATGGAGAAAAAATTGAGTGTAGATAAAAGGAAAGCTAGGGCAGATAATCAAAGCGCACTCATGAAATCAAAATGAGTCTCATACAAGTAGGGAAAACTCCTAAGGAAATAAGTAACTATTTCAAAGTGCTCACTCAAGTTCAATGTCCATCATACTCTACTGATAGCAATTAGTATAACACCATGTAACCTTTATTATGATTATAATAAAGATAAGTTATGGAAACTTGCATGATGTTGCTATTATCTGCCTGATGCCGCTCATTACCACTTAGTTCCTCTCAATTTTTCCTTGGCCGCACATAGTCAGCCTAAGATGCCTCAAGTTGCCGCTCATAGCTGCCCATAAAGTCTTTTCTGCCACCGCTAGTCGCCGATCAATACCGCATATAATTGAATAAAGGCCAGCTAGTGCTTGTAGGCGCTCACAGATGCTCGGTAGTGCTCTCAAGGTGCTCATAAATAGCGGTAGGCACTTGTTGGTGCTTGTCGGCACTTGGGTGTACTCCTTGGTGCAATTCATGGCTTGTTGGCACTCGTAGACACGCGTCAATGCTTGTTGGCATTAAGGGACACCCGTGATGGGTTAAGTGTGGTGACTCTTGATGTGAATGGCGCATATAGGTGCAAGGTGATGACCCATTTGATACACAAGGCACAATTGAGTATATAGCACATGAAAATATGAGACTAAGACAAAAATATGAGAGTTTCACAAGTGTAAACTAAAAGATAAATGTATATGTGGGGAGCCAATAAAACCTAAACCTGTGACTATGGAGGTCAAGGAGGTGAAGAAGAAGAAGGAGATGCACCATGGTGTCTAAGTGCTACTACTGAATCCTCAAGTCTATGCCGGCATACATGATGTTGAATTCAATGACCACCATAGGGGCCACTCACTCTCATCCAAGTCTCAATGCTTGATACCGCTAGCAAGAAGAGGATATTGGTCACAATTATAAGAACTTAGTCTACCTGATGTCCACTCCTCTTCTGCCCAACTAATAGTAGGCTTATTGTCATTGACAAATCTGTCCAAAGCACTCATCAAAGGGTCAAATGACCAAGTGTATGATTCTCTCTGTACCCTATAAGGACAAAAGTGGGTAGGGTGGATAGCACTATGTGGATGGTTCCTATAATAAGAGAGTGCATAACTATCTATGATCAAAAGATCACAAAGAGGTAAACCTAGTGAAGTAAGATGCTCATATGATCTAATTCTAAGTCCTTTGAACTCAAAATCTTATTGGATATCTACAGAACACAAACAAGCCATGAGGCAAGACCCAGTATGAACTCCTCCCGTGAGTTTGGACCCTTGTCACATGCTCTGTAGCAACAACTCTACTCCATCCGGAGTAAGATCTATCCATAAGATAACCTCAAAGCGTAGCAAATAGAACCGGATGAAATGGCTAACACCAAAACAAGCTACCCACACTACAGGCCCGGACTGTGTGTGAGGGCACCAACCATACCTAGTCATCCTGCTCTCCCATGCACAGAAACCAATAGCACCACAAATCCATAATGATGCCAAATAAGTAACATCCACAATAATAATCTTCTTTTGTAAGAAGCTTGGGAAGAGGATACATGGAATATACTCTCCTGATAGACAAATCCTCTCTCTAAACTTAGTCTGAGTGCCCTGAATCTCCACACTATGAGGTAACACATGGGTGGCATCAGTTTGGGTCTGCATCTCATGACAAGTATGGGTCTGGCAAGCAATAGTACGTAGTCTTGGTCCAAGATAGCCACACGAGCCCTAAAATAAGCTAGACTACTCTCACTCTCCTCTACACAAGCCCTCATCTGAGGTAGACTATTCTTGCTCTCCTCTACATGAACATGTGCACTCTCGCACCTCTCTATAGCATATGCTAACTCTTGTGCCTGATTCTATAACTAGACCTTATAACCCTCCGCCATAGCAACAGCACCTAGTATGTCCAAGTCCAAGTCAGCTAATCTCTACTCTCTCTCTCCATCTCAAAAGTAAGCATGGTCTGATGCCTCTCCTCCTTTGCAGCAAGTAAATCCTCTTGCTCACAAAGGAGTCTCTCTTGCTCTAGCACTAATATCTCTCTCTCTCTCTCTCTCTCTCTCTCTCTCTCTCTCTCTCTCTCTCTCTCTCTCTCTCTCTCTCTCCTCTACACTCTCCAATCTACTCTCATGCTCAAGCACTAATCTCTCTCTCCTCTACACTCTCCGGTCTACTCTCACGCTCAAGGAGATTTCTCTCTACACTTAGCCACTTGAACAAAATCATCTAAAATGCGAGTGATGTCAACAAGACAAGAAGGAGGTGAAGGTACTCTGAAATGCATGGGGTCACCAACCCCCTCCATAGACGGAGAAAGTCGTGAAGGGGAAGAAGAGTGAAAAGGAGTTATCTCAACAAAAGGTAAGGGCTATGTCTCAACAGAAAGTAAGGGCTATGTCTCAATAGGAATCTTTTGAACACTTGTTCACAAGTGGTACATTTAGTTATCCATCAAGTACAAAGTCATATTTGAATTTAAAAAATATACAAGTTCATTAATTCAAGCTTCTTAAATGAACTCATTTATTAAATCTGGTAATGGTATATACAAAAGAACTTTGTATGTTTTCAAACATACAAATATATGGAAATATATATATATATATATATATGACAAAACTCAAACCTAACCAATCAATCACTCACCATCCTCATCCTCTCCCTCATCTTCCCCATCATCAATAGTCTCATCCTCATCCAAGCTATCTGCATCCTCATGATCATCATCATGCTTTCCCTTGTGTATAATCTCCTCCTCTCCATCACTTAGGTATATCACGTCCTCCTCTTGAATGAAACCTCTCTCCACAAAGAGATGAGTTAGTATCTACCCAAGGAAGGTGACCTTGAACCTATGCCCCTTAGGACTACTCAATTGGCTTTGCAAACTCCCCACCTCTGCAATGATAGCTCTAAAAGCTAACTCTCCCCAATCATAATCCTCCACACCAAATCTACTCAACTTGGTCTTGGTGTTGAGTACCAAATGCCCATTTACAATCTTGGGCCTAATAGTAGGTGCAACAAGTGCACCCATCAATTGGAAGAAATCTCAAAACGTAGGATACACACATTGTCTTGCAAGATATCTTTTTGCAACCTTGTCCCTTTGTGGAAACCAGTCTAAAACACTTGTCGTGCGTATATACATTGCTACACAACATACATCGCTGTCAACATCATACACTATAAAAGCACAACTCACACATAAGTCATACATAGACTCTAAAGTGCCACAATAATCAGATTGCTTAACACTTTCAACTCAACTCAACTCAGATCAGTACTTGATCTGTCACTCTATAAACTGCCAACAACTGGGCACTGATTACAGTCAAGCCACACCCACTCAAGCATAGAGAATCCAGGTGATGCTCGCCGGCCTCTGTCCACCATAGCCAGGAACTCGAAGGCTCAACATCAGAGAAGTGAGCTCTCCGTAGCTCACTTCGAAACTATACCCCCTGGACTCGAGCTAGCCCTGAAACCCTAACGGTCCCGCTGACGGCACACTCGACGGTGCAAACGGTGCAAAGTGACGGTGGGCCCCACCGTGAAGTCAGTACCCCAAACACAAAATCTAACCGTCGGAAAGTAGTCCCTGAGAAACAGCTAGAATAACTCTAACTACCATCACTGGAACTCCAGTGTCCGAGCATCTAGATGCGGAACTACAAATGGCGTGACAGTTGTCGTGCGTATATACATCGCTACACAACATACATCGCTGTCAACATCATACACTATAAAAGCACAACTCACACATAAGTCATACATAGACTCTAAAGTGCCACAATCGCCCCCCTAGCTGGCGGTTAGGTCCCTCTAACTCCAGATAGCCATCTACTCTAAGTATATGGTATACCCTCTAATGGGCAAAGATCAGGAGGCCGGGTGCTATGGAGCCCCATCGTTAGTCGCCTGTCTGCAATCTATACCATATAAAGAATGAACTAGCTATAGGTCAAGTACATCTAGGACATAACCACTGTCCCTGAGGAACCACCGTGAGGGGAGGAGTCATACATGCCATATGCCATCCTCTCGAACAGCTATCACACACTAACATAGTAGCAGCTCCACCAGAAGAGCCACATAACATACACCTCAAGCCTGCACGTACAACTGCCAAGCTTGGGTCCATAGTACCATCAATGTTTGGAAGGTGGCATGGCGCACAATTGCGCACATGATCCTTCCAAACAACACCATCACGTCCTTCTAACACAAGGACTCCAGATGGCAAAACCTCGCGCACTCTCAAGATAGTGTGGCCCGTAGAAACATCAAGTGTCGTCGGTGCTGTCTGCTATAGATATACATAGTCGCCTGGATGAAATCGACGGATCGAGGGTCTATAACCTCCTCCTCGAATGGTAGCATAGCGTAAAGTATCTCTATGCTGAGCAATCGCCAAGTTCTCAAAGGCCATCGGCATCACTCTCCGAAAGATCTCTGCCCGCTGAGAACATGCGCTCATCTATACATCAGGGTCATCCAAGTCCAAAACTACAGTAGCATCTCGACGAGTGGCTGCAGGTAAATCTGGATCTCGTCCATAGAGTAGAAAGTATGGAGAGAAGGATGCTAAGGAGGCTTGCCGGCTGAACCGATAGCCCATGGCCAACCAAGGTAACTGGAGATCCCAATCTCCCAAGTGGCCTCTCTGCAAACCATACTTTCGCAATCCTCTCTTCACTGTTTGAACCACTCTCTCTGCTAAGCCATCTGCCTCAGGGTGATCTCGGGATGTAGTACGATGATCAATCAAAGCCTTGTCACACAAGACCTGAAACTCTCCCAAGAACTCTGTACCCTGATCAGTCAAAACCTCAGCTGGTGCACCAAAATGACTAAGAACTCGATCCAAGAACGAGTAAGTTGTCCCTTCACTAGACTTGTCAGGAAGTGCCACCAACTCAATCCACTTGGAGAAGTGCTCCACCATCACCAAAACATACCGACGATGTCTCACAGTCATCGGTAAAGGTCCGGTGAAGTCCAAACTCCAACGGTAACCCAATCCCATGATAGGTAATGGGTGTAACTGTGGCGTAGGAGCATTGAATGATGCTCTAACTCGGTCACAAACCACACATCTGGCAACAAACTGCTGTACCTCGGTCTGCATACCGTGCCACCAATAATGACTCTGGAGTAAGCTATATGTACGCTTTACTCCAAAATGTCCTAGCTCCTCATGAGCATGACGGACCAACTGTGGTCTCTGTGATGGAAGTGGTACTACTCGCACTCTACCATCCTCCCATACACGCAAAAGGTGTCTACCCTCCAATCTGAACCGTCTGGCTCGCTGAAGAACACGGTCTCTCTCCTTGGCCCCAACTGTGCCACCCACAACACCAGTGCGAAGATAGTCCATCACTAAGACATCATCATGAATGTCTCGCTGAACTGTACCAATATCTTCACTCTCTAGATCTGTGACCTCAATAACTCCTCCTGTATGCGCTGAGAGAGATACCACCAATGTCTCTACAAATATACACAGAAAGGCTGATGCATGCCAACCTGGCACCATCTCCTCATCTGTCTCACCATGCCAACGTGCTCCGGTCTGATCATGCTGGCTAGGACATGGGTTTCTACTCAACCCATCTGCATCACGGTTCACCACTCCAGGTGTGTGAACAATCGTGAAATCATACTCCTGTAAAATCAGAGCCCATCGTGCAAGCTTCCCTGAAAGCTTGTCGGACTCCATCAACCACTTCAGCGGCTGATGATCAGTGATGAGAGTGAAGGGGTTACCAAATAGGTAACATCGAAAATGTGCTACTGCCCAAACTGCTGCCAAGCACTCTCCCTCATATGAACTATACTTCGCCTCCACTGAATTGTTGGAGCGACTAGCATAGGCCACCACAAACTCCTTCTCCTCATCATCATGTTGGGTGAGCACCGCTCCAAGCCCCAACATACTCCAATCAGTGTGAACCTGAAATGGTCGTCCCCTGATCGGTCTCCTCAAAATAGGAGCAGATGTCAACCTCTCCTTGAGCTCTACAAAAGCTCTCTCCTGCTCATCTCCCCAACACCACTCCTGTGTAAGCTTGGTCAGCTTCGTCAAGGCCTTGGCAATGGCACTAAATCCTCTAACATAGCGGCGATAGAAGTTCACCAACCCAAGGAATGCTCGCACTCTGCTCACATCCGTAGGCCGAGGAATACGTGCAATAGCCTCCACCTTGGTCTGCTGAACACCAAGTCCTCCGGGGTAGATAGTGTGACCCAAATACTCAACTTGCTCATGGAAGAACCTACACTTCCCAGGATGTAATTTGAGTCCATGAGATCTCAACCTCTCAAACACCTCCAACAACTGTCTCTCATGCTCCTCCTCAGTAGTGCTATACACCAAAATGTCATCAATATAGCACCGAGCAAAATCCAGTCCAGCTAGGATCCTATCCATGACCCTCTGGAACTCAGCAGGAGCATTCTTCAACCCAAATGGTAAGAATCTCCACTGATATAACACATCCTTGCCGTGAGGATCAATAGCCCAAAATGTTGTCTTGGACTTATCCTCCTCCCTGATCGGCAACTGATGATATCCCGCTCGAAGATCCAAAGTACTGAAGACCTTTGCATGCCCAATCGCATCAAAAATCTCCTCCGGTGTAGGCATGGCATACCGATCAGCCCTGGTCTGTCGGTTGATAGGACGGTAATCTCCACACATCCGCCTATCTGTATAGTTGCCATGCATATCCTTCTTGGCTGACATCACTGTCGCTGATGCATACTCTCCATGTGAAATCTCCACCAAACCAGCCTCAAAAAGGTCACTACTCCGACTCTGAATCAATGTCCTCTCCATATCACTATATCGATAAGGACGTCGGAAAACTGGTGTGTCGCTAGTCAGCTCAATCCGTATACCAGGTCCCTTCAGAGCACCCAAATCCTTCATACTGAAGGCAAAACAACTCGTGTGACTCCTCAAGAACCTCCAAACCCTCCGTCTTTCCTCTCCAGTAAGCTTGGGTCCAAGATCTGGCTCCCAAGTATCCTCTGTAACTATAGTAGGAGTGGAAGACGTACTGACTGGCTGCTACACTGGGCCCTTGGGAGCAATGGTGTCATGCTCCCAACCACTAGAGGTCCCAACCTCTGTGTGAAAAACTCCCTCCACTCTGGCTGCAAGCTCCATACGTCCTCTGGCTGCATCCCATGTGGACCAAGGGTGTAATCCAAGTAGCCCACGCTCACCTGGATGGACTCCAAGTAGACCACTCTCCCTAGTAGCTACTGGATGTGTCCCAAGAATACCATGTCCACTCGGTCCATCACCCCCAGCATGTGCCTGAATCGTCTCGATAGGCACATGGCTCACAAGTGTCCGAGTGGTGATGCCTATCAAGCACATCCTACGCTGCTCTGCCAAACCAAGGCTCACAATCCAGGTCAAACAGTTCAGGTCCATAGCCTGACCTAACACCTGACGCCTGGATGCCTCTGACACTGCTGGAACAGCGGTAATACCAGTGCGAAAACCCATCGCCCGCTCTCTCTCATCAGCATTGGGCTCCACCAACTGCTGTAATTGTGAGTCCCAAACAAGTCCAGGTCCTCCCTCTCGAAAAGCATGAGAGCCTGGGAAACTCATGAGTGTGGGAAATGTAGCTCTAGGCTGTCCAACTAGGTTCACCACTGCCATAAGTGACCTATCAGCCACTACCACTGTCTGAGACCGACGCCCAACATCCAAGATATCATCAACAAGGATGTGGTCAAGTCGCTGAATCCCATCATAACTACGCTGTAGAACCTCTCTGGGTAAAAGGTTCGTCCACCAAAGACGAAGACGATGAGCCCGTGATCCCACTCTGGCTGCATCTAACAATACAGTAGGTCCCATCCAAGAATGGACCTAATGTGTACTCGCCACCACTCTAGTGCGAGAATCACCCATCAATGGAACGTTCTCCAAAAGGTAAGCTGGAGAAACAAACTGATGAACCTGGAGATGTCGTAGTATCCGTAACATCTCCCAAAACACACCAGAACGAGGATCCTGAAGACCCAAACCGCGGCCCGCACGTGTATGTCCCTGACATGGCCATCCAAAAATCACCAAGTGAATAGGCCCATGTCTCTCTAGGTCATGCGCCCCCAATAAGGAAATGTCTCCTGGTAAGGCCTTCTGGTAACCTCTGACTGCTGACATCGGTAATAACTCCGGATACCGATAGGCCAAGTGTGCCACATGATGTAGAGAGACTCGCCTAGCAGTCTCATCTCTCTCTACATACAAGTACCTCTGTACTCGGATACCCGCCTGTAACACCGCAGCTAGTCCGGTGCTGATCCCACCAAACAACTCTAATAGACATATCCCCTCTACTGGATACTGCCAAGCAATGAGTGTGGTATCCAGAGGTATCAAAGCAATCGCCTCTGGAGGCTCATCCTCACACTCATCCCCTGATGGTACGAAGGCTCCACTCCAAGCCTGCTGCACCAACTGATCTGCATGCTGCTGCAATGCCTCCTCTGAACTCCACAATGGAACATCCAAGGTGGATGGAACAATCCCACTCGTACTCCATAGCCGAGTGATCTCCTCTGGTACTGGAGTATCCTCTGCATGGGCGTTCCCCTCCAACAAGTCACCAGGCCAAGTAACTGCACCGCTGAAAGCCAAAACTGATGCTGCCATGGTCCCGGACTGTAGTGAGCCAAGACTGCCACTACTGAAGCGTACTGGTAGGCGACATACTCGTCCCTCACCAGACTGCCAACCAGGTCTATAAGAGGATGTCTCCTCCCAATAGTCAATACTAAAACCCATAGGGTATAACACTGCTCCCCCAACTAGCACATCATAGGACTCAACTATCGTCGCAATAGCCTGAGCTCTCACCACCGAGCTATCAGTCGGATGACCAGGCTGAACTTGGACAACAAGCTCTCCATGTGTGATGTACTGTGTCGAACCACCACCAAGAGATGTCTGGATCTGAAATGGACACCTCTCCACATCGGTCTTCCGTAACTCCAGACCAACAACTACAGCCTTCCCCAACATAAGGGGCTGCGCACCAGAGTCTAACAAGACTCTCTGTGGTGTATAGACCTTCCCTGAAGGTCCTACCAAACAAAAGATCCCCCTCTGGTTATCCAATAGGACAACACCAGGTGTAAACCGCGCTCTCTCAAAGGCCGGTCTAGTTGGCAACTCCTCCAGTCTAGCCGCTGCTGCCTGCCATAAACCACTGGTCGCTGAACGGATCCCATGCTCCTCAACCAAGTCAGCTCCACTACCAACCACCTCTGCTCTAGTAGTAGGAACTGCACCATCCCTACTCTCACACAACGTGGCAGCCAACCGGAACACTGGGGCTGGGTCAACTCCCAATGTAAACATGTCACTGGCTGAAAATAAAGGATGCCGCATAATCAGCTGAGCCGCCCCCAACATCATGCTAGACTCAGTCTGTGTAGTAGCAGGTGGCTGACTAGCAGGTACTCCATCAGGTACTCCATCACCACCTACCACACCTGCACTGGGACGTCTAGGAAACATAGATGTTGTCTGCAATGCCTCAGATAGCATGAAAGACTGGGGAAGTCTGACCTGTCTCCCAACCTCTCCTCTCTGTGGGTCCAACTCCACTGATGCTCCTCTAGGCTTTGGAGCACGTACTGCACTCCTAGTCACTGCTGCAGATGCATCCACCTGTGCTGCTCCGCACATGAAGTCCAAAGCATCTCTATTACCAGCATATGAGGTGGAAGCCTCAGCACCCGAATCTGATCTCCTATGAGCAATAGCCATACTAGCCAATCTCTGCTCCAACTGCTCAATCCGAGTAGCCATAGCTGTGTCAGAAGTAAGGGCAGGAACTGCACCCCTACTAGGTGTAGATCCTCTACCACCACCTCTACCACCTCGTCCTCCATGAACTGGAGCTCCTCTACTACCTGCCATAGCAGCCCTACCACTCCGTAACTCCGGGTGTAGGTCAAAAAACCGGTCACTAGTGTGACCAAATCTGTGGCAGTGCTCACACTGCCTCTGTGCTGGCTGTGATGCACCAGAGGTATCAGGTCCGCTGCCCTGAGTACACTCTCTCCTATGGTGAGGTCCACCACAAGTCCAACAAGCAACACCACCACTCACTGGCTGCTGCTGACCCAAAAATGAGGGTAAGGGTCTAACTCCACTAGGCCCTCCACTCGCTCCATAGGATCTGGGTTGTCCACCCTGTCCTCAAAAACCAACTGGGCGTGGTGCACTCTGCTGCACTCTAGAAGAAGTCACAACCGTGGATGAGGTCTCTCTACCAAATCCAGCTGTCACCACTCTCTCCTCCACCATGTTGAGCTCAATACGCTCAGCCAAACCAAAGACTACTGCCATAGTGGGCGAAGTAGCCTGCAACAACATAGCATCACGAACTCTACGTCGCAACTCCCTGTCCAGTATCCCATACCAAAACTGGACTGCCTGGGCCTCAGTAACTCTCTGAGTGAAACTGATCAGCCGCCTCATGCGAGTGTATGCCTCGCATAGGCTCTCTCCAGCCTTCCGCTGGAACTCCTGCAAGCTCCTCAGCTTGTCAGTCCGCACTCCCTGGTAGTTCTGCCTCAAACATAGGAAGAACTCCACCATGGGGTTAAACCCCGGTACCACACCACCTCCTGCAGCGGTACCTCCACTCGTAGTAGCACTATCTCCAGCTAGTGCACCTCCACTAGCTCCACCAACACTCCTCGAGCTAGAACTCGTAGGTACAGCAGACCTACTCCTGGCCACCAAACCTGAAGTGATGGAGACATAGTGTGGAGACCAATACTATCTCCATAACTCAATCTCCTCCAAATGAGCTCTCTTGAACTCATGGTAGTCGTCCATCGGTGGACCCTCCAAGTGCTGAAACAACCCCTTCCATGCCATGAAGGGTGTGAACAAAGTCGGGTTCCGCATCTGCTGCAGATCACACCAACTATCGAACTCCTGGATGAAATCATCCAACTCAATAGTACCCACTGTACCAGAGTAACACCTAGGCCCTTTGGAGGCCCCATAAATCTCGTCCATGTCCCACAACAACGGTGCGGACACACCAAGTGCACTGTCAACTGAATCAGCTCCTGTGTCAAACTCCAACTCAGAGTCAATCTCCTCCCTCACTAGGACCTGAGATACAGGCTGATACCGAGCACCACTCCGAGTAAACCCACTGCGTACTGCAGGGCTAACTCCTCTGGAATCTCCAAAGAACTCCGTCGTGACCACGTAACTGCAACAGCAAACCCGAACCACCAACTGCAACCACAAGTCGCAACTGCAAGTGCCCCACCAAGTGCCAACACCAACTAGACACCACCCACTAATGTAACTCTAACCGAGATAACTACACTAGGGGAAGGGCAACCTGTAACCTGCCATCATAACACGCACTCTCACGGTCTGCAGGTCATCACTTCCTGCCTCACCGGAGAGAAACAAAGGTAGTCTGACTGTTCATCACTCCAGCCTCACCACCAAGAGCACACCAGAGCACCAACGCTCAAAAGTCAAGGCACCTCACACAAACGTGGTGCACAAACAGGAAGCAGAGAATGGAGGGGATCCAATCACAAGAAATCTAAACAAAAACCCTCCATCTCATAACACAACACGGGACTGACTCTGCCACCATTTGGCATTTGACATAAGAGTAGTTCGTATCTAAGTCCTAAGCTACCAGGATCACCAAGAATGGGATCAAACTGCCTCTCCTAGCCAAAGCTACATGTGTATAGATAATAGTGGCACAGTCACTATGACAACAAGTGAGGGTGGACCAGTTGGCTAGGGCACCAGTCTAGGAACAAGAGATCTAGGGGTCAAACCCTGTTGCGCACAATCTAGCAAGAAAGGCAGATTTTGCCAACCAATGACCAAGATCTACACTAAACTAGCTAGCCTCACGCCAGCAAGCTGGCTTGCTGGCCCTTCTAGGCCTTCGTAGCCTCTCATAGCCCACAGCCCTATGCCTCGAAGCCTCGAAACGCCGAAATTCAGCCAAATGAGGCCTTTCTTGTTGCCACTTCGAACCTCCTCCAAAATTGGCGAAACTTCTCCAAATCTGCAAAACTCCTCCAAACTAGCGAAACTTCTCCAAATCTGGCAAAACAGCGAAACTCCTCCAATTCTGGCCCAAAAATCTGACGTAAATCTGACGTAAACCCTAAAGATGGATGTCCGCCAAATCCCCCGCTAACTTTCCACTCGAGCCAAATTGACAAAACGGGTTTTTCTAAATCACAATTTCATGAGAAGAGCTTTCCAACTCCACCTTCAGTTTCACTTTTTGAGCCCAACTCGCAGCAAATTGATCCTGCCTTCACCTCCTGAGCTCAAAATCACAACACTGCTCGAAAATTGCTCTTTCTTTGCTCGAAATTTGGCCAGCGCTTCCGCACACCGTCCGCCTAACTGCCAAATTTGCATCAACTACACGAGCTTCTGCACACTAGGGAAACACAGAACCTGAATCGAGCTACCACGATCCACCGAGCTTGGAGATACCACCAACACTCAACGTTCCTGCACCCGATTTCCCCCTGACTTCACTTCTCTGATGTAATCAGATTGCTTAACACTTTCAACTCAACTCAACTCAGATCAGTACTTGATCTGTCACTCTATAAACTGCCAACAACTGGGCACTGATTACAGTCAAGCCACACCCACTCAAGCATAGAGAATCCAGGTGACGCTCGCCGGCCTCTGTCCACCATAGCCAGGAACTCGAAGGCTCAACATCAGAGAAGTGAGCTCTCTAGAGCTCACTTCAAAACTATACCCCTTGGACTCGAGCTAGCCCTAAAACCCTAACGGTCCTGCTGACGGCACACTCGACGGTGCAAACGGTGCAAAGTGACGGTGGGCCCCACCGTAAAGTCAGTACCCCGAACACAAAATCTAACCGTCGGAAAGTAGTCCCTGAGAAACAGCTAGAATAACTCTAACTACCATCACTGGAACTCCAGTGTCCGAGCATCTAGATGCGGAACTACAAATGGCGTGACACACTTGTGTAAGGAACTGTCCTCCGTCTTGGTAGTCTCTCCCTTGGCATGGCAAGTGCATCTCTAACTATATTTGTGGTCAATTGAAACTGCCTCCCTCTTACCAAACTTGTGCAAGAGACCTAGTCCCATGAACTCACAAATTCTGTACATGGAAGGACCAGCAAAACCCACCAAGAAAATCAGCTCAAACTTCCATCCTAAGGACTAAGGACTAAGGACTCAAGCCATGGGGTGCCGCTTGCAGCCGCTCAAAGATACCCCCGGACAGTAGAAATGCAAGAGGTGCTGCTTGGGAGTACCCCCAAGCTTGGCGCCCCACATGCGGCACCGGGGGGACAGCCGATACCGCACGTAGGTGCCCAAAGACGTTGCCTGCATGTGCAGCTACACAAGGAGCTGCTACGAGACAAGAAGGGAGAGACGCGGAGACGCATGGGGATGCTAGGTGACACACGGAGACACTAGAAGGCACTTGCATGAAGGGTTTAGGGTTAAGGGTTGGTGCAAGATGGTGCTAGGGGACATGGGTAGACGTTGGGAGGCGCTGATGATTTGAGTAATCAGGAAGGCTCTTTAGGGACAGAGTGAAGGAAGAATGGCAGAGATTTGTTTTATCTGATTGGAGAATGAGGGTTTCGAGTTTGTAGAGAACAGAAGGTGGGCAGGAAGGAAGTGAAACAAAAGCAATTGAAATGATCGTGAAGGAGTTATCAAGAAGGCTCTTTAGGGACAGAGTGAAGGAAGAATGGCAGAGATTTTTTTTATCTGATTGGAGAATGAGGGTTTTGAGTTTGTAGAGGACAAAAGGTGGGCAGGAAGGAAGTGAAACAAAAGGAATTGAAATGATCGTGAAGGAGTAATCAGGAAGGCTCTTTAGGGACAGAGTGAAGGAAGAATGGCAGAGTTTTGTTTTATCTGATTGGAGAATGAGGGTTTTGAGTTTGCAGAGGATAGGAGGTGGACAGAGAAAAGGAAGAATGAGATGAGGTTTTCGGGATTTTGGCAGAGAGCAGTAAGGATCGACGGGAGAAGAAGGACATAAAGGAAAACAGAATTGGAATGACAAGGGGATAAACAAAAAGGTTTAGAGAGTAGGGAGTGAAGGATCATGGAGATAGGAAGGAGTGAAGTATCGTGGAGTCGGAAAAAAGGAGGAGAATTACAGAAAATATAGAAAGAAGTGAAAGATTGTGGAGGCAAGAAAAGGCAAAGAATTGAGAGAAGGCAGGGGTTTTCTGAAAAATCGCAGGAAGAGAGAATAGGATTTTGTTTTGAGAATCGAAAGAAGGTAATTGGCAGAAAACAAAGACAGGACCAGAAATCAAAAGAAGGATAGGGAAATGAAAGGAAGGAGATGAAGGAGAGATAGGAGTGATCAAAGGTGCTTTCAAGGAAGGCAGTAAGATTTGAGGTTGGCAGAAGGCAGAAGAGAATAGATTTTGAGTTCTCAAAGAAGCAGTAAGTTTGAATTTCAAAGGGAGAAGTAGGATGCACGTGAAGATAAGTTGGCTGACAATTGATTGAACAGTGTGGGATTTTGGAGAACGGTGTTGATTTTCCTCAGAGAAACAAGAACGCAGAATGGTTTGAATTTGGCAAAAGGCAGTAAGGGTCAATGACAAAGGAAGGATCAAGGGAAGGGGAAGGGAATCTGGCTGACAAACTGACAGAGCAGCGTTGAGTGAGAAGCTCAAGAGAAGAACTTCCTATTGGCAATACAACAGACTGTGAAGCATGGAGAGGGTTTTGCCAGGATCAAAAACAGGGACCAAGAGAAGGATCTTCGAAGAGTACAATTAGTCTCAAAAGGAAAAGAAGAGAAGAAATCGCAGGGGAAAAACAGGGAAGGTATTCAGAAGGACAAAAATCAGCAGAAAGGTTAGCAGGACAGAGGTGTCCCTAAGGGCTTGGCAGGAATAGAAAAATCTTGAAAGGTTGGTTGGACGGAGAATCTGTTACTAGTCAAAGGTTCATCTAAAGGAAAGGTGGGCAGGAACAAAAGAAGAGAGAAGTCATGTTCGGCTCAGGATAATACGAGGATTGGACATAGAAACTCTATACGGGATTTGTCAAGAGCTTTTACTAGGCATAGAATCCTATGGCAAGAGCAGTGCAGAGCGTTTGGGAAGATCTAACATACCGGAAGAGAAGGAGAATCCCGAGGAAGGACCTACTTGACAGTGGAGACTTGGAAAGAACAACAATTTGGAGATGCTGCGGAACAAGGAGATGACGAGTTGGAAGGAATAGGATATAGGACCTGCTCAATTTGTTTTCTTTCTTCATGTGCTTGGCTGGTCAGTGTGCCTCGGTTTGGTCATTGTTTGGTTAGGAGCCGTGTGTCATGGCTCAAAGGATTATAAACTGTGAAACTTGGAATTGAAATGGAAATGAGATTTTAGTGATTGAGAGTGTGTACTTGATGTGCAAACAGCGGTAGAGAAAAATAATAATAATGTTTTTGTTTTTACTTTTTTTTTACACTCAGTCCAGCTTATGTAGATGGGTCAGCACATTTAACTAATTGCTCGGGATTGAATCCGGTCGCATAACTTGTGGATAACTCCACAAAACCCCACTAGATCATTCTCTCTGGAATATCAGCCTGGACCAAAACTGCAAAACCCACCAAACCCAAAACATACTAAAGCCGAGGATAATAGACCAAACAAGAGGTCAAGAATAATGAGCCGGGACTAATAATAGATGGTACGAGAAGGACAAAACAATCCAAAAGCCTAAGCGCAGGCAGCCAGGTGCCCAGTGCAATCTCGAGACCATACAATCCCCGTGACAACGGGTGCAATTATTATTTTTTTAACTTGGAGTGCAGTCGCCAACGTCTACGAGTGCCATCAAGTAGCACCTAAGGGTGCCACTCGGTAGCAACGGGTGCAAGTGATTTTTTGGTAAGTTGGTGAACGGCCTCCAATGTGTACGAGCGTCATTGCATGGCATCTACAACAGTCATCGGCCCACTTAAACTTTTTTCCAACAAGATTGGTCTAGCGACTTTGAAGTGTAAACTTGCACAACACCACACCGTGTAAGTGTAAGCTCAGGCCTTACAAATGTACAAATTAAGCTCCAAATGTACAGATCAAGCTCTAGAGAATTCTTTTTGCATCTTGCAAATTCTTATCCTAATATTACATCAAGACACCCATGGTCTAAGTTAGAGACTCATGGTCTAAGTTACCAAACTATGAGATATGAGATGAATAATTGAAAAATATATATATTATTATATGAAAACTCTCTCAATCAAGTATATCATCATTGTGATAATCAAGGCAATGTTGCATCACCCTTGATCTCCTTTCTTCTCTACCAAGTTCTATACCATGAAAAGACATTTCTGAATCTATTGAGTTTCCTCTGTAAATCTGCCATTGTCATTTGACCAAAGGTCAGACCTATTGATTAAAAAATTATGTAAAATAATACCCACTTTAACAAATAAGCATTTCTACTATTGTCTTTGAGTTGCACTCTTATCTCACAAAGAGAATGCCATCTAGCTTTCAATACTCCTATACAATGCTCATTTATCACTCTTGCCTTTGCTAAATATTTATTAAACTCCTATGTGTCCTCTGATTGAGCCTGCTTGAAAGCAAGGAGTAGGTGATGCATGGGTACATAACCCAAATCACCTAAAAGTTACTCCTTTGCCTCAAAAGTGAGACTAACTCACTCTCTGGTTCAAATCATTCCATAGTGAGGATTTTTTCAAACAAGTCATCTCATGACATGACCCTGGCATTCTTGCAAAATCAAATCAAATTATACTTTTAATAAACTATACAAAAAGGATCACCAATGCATTGCAAAAATACCTAACAAAACAACACATAACATAAAATATACCTCCAAAAAATGTATAATTCTCCTTTTATCATCACAAATAACTTGGCCGTTTATAGAATATGAACCCTTGTGGCTGAAATATATTTCCCCGTCCATTGTTGGTCAAGCTGCAAGAGGAAACAATGTTCCATCTACCAAACCAACACAACCAGGAAAGCCTTTCTGTGCAAAAACAGTGGACATCCTCCTCCTCTCCTCGAGCTCAAGCCAAGCAACTTAACTCCTCATCACATCTAATATAGCTATCATAACTCTAGCAGTAAAAGAAATTGTTGAACTAGTACTAATGCCCCAAATATTTCAACCCGTGCAACACAAGCTCCACTGCCGTGATGCCCAAATCTATCCAAGGCTAGGGCAACTGGGATCCACATGGGTGTTTGCTCTCTTCAGTAGCTTTTCTCAAAAATCATGTGAGTCTTCATCAAATCCACTAATGTTGAAAAAGAATTCCCATCCATTCTAGTAAGTTGGCAAAAGGCCCTAGTATCAAGATTTCTAAAATACTCCTTCACAAATGTATACTACGAGGATAAGAAACATAGGTTTCCAAGTATCAATGAGTATGTGCATACTCCCGCCCACTTATAAAAAATTCTAGCATATCTAAATCTCCTCCAAATTCTTTGTCTTAGTCTTCATCTTCTAATCCTTGTAGTGATATCTCCAAATCTAACCAAATCATCCATTGAATACATTTTCTAATATTTCTAGTTAGTTCTACATGAGTGCTCCCTCTTGGCATGACTTGACTTGAATTTATATCACCATAGATAACTCCTTATCATCAAAGGGGCATCTCTCTTCTTGGTGAAATTTCAGCAAAGGGGCATCTCTATTCTCTGTGCACAAGAAAAAAAAATAACTTCAAAGAAAATTACTCCTCCTTCTAACCTTCCCACAACCCGCACTCAAATCTTCCCACTCCAAATGAACTCACTCCCCTTTCCAACTCTGGCTATGGATCTCTCAAATCTTCATCTGCGGTTAATTTTTGTATGCCCTCAAATCTTTCCCCTCATGCTCCCTCCAATCTTCCTCTATGGTAAAACATCATGTTCCTGCTCATCTAGTGCATAAATTTGTCAACTTTTGAAACCCATGGGTATTCTTGAACATCATGGATGCTCCCTTTGGTGGCCCCAATCATCTAGTGCATAAATTTGTCAACTTTTGATTACCATGGGTGTTCTCAAACATCATAGATGCTCCCTTTGGTGGCCACCACTTTCACTCTAACCCTAAATGATAAACATTATTAACCTTAATATGTAATCAATGCACTACGGGGTGATAATGGATAATTCCTTATTCCTTATTTTCTACAAACCACCTCATATGGAGTATGCTAATAATAAGGAACTTGGCCCAAACTCCGTAATGATACATTTTCTACCTCTCATTCACACACCGTACCCATTTAGTCAATGCTTCATAACTATCTATATGAAAAGTTATGAAACTTCATATAACTATTTTTGAAACCCCCTAATGTTCTATGACAACTTCTTTCCAAAGATTGGTTAAACACGTAATGATAATACAATGACTACCTAAAGGACAACTCTAATTGACTCCCTTCACCAAGACCCAAAATGCTATGCATTGGCACAACAACCTTGATCCAGCCAAGAACCTCACATCTAGTGTAGATTATCTCTTGCATGGCGCGTTACTTAGAGACATAAAATGGTTGCCAATACGACCTCATCTGTTACAGCAAGGATCAACAACAATAAATAGATGTTCTGTCTGTCCACATGGCAGCTGGGTACTGTGATGCCTTTTGGCCATAATGAAGCAACCTTAAGTCCAACTGCCAAGTCTTCTCTTGAAAATCTGACTGTTGTAAGTTGTTGGAAGCATCTTCTAATCAGATTTTGAGTAGAAGATGACCGCATAGAAAAAATGAAGGATGGGAAGACTCCATCAAACCGTACAAGGGAGAGAAAACAAGGTAAAATGGGGCTAAGCCCAATAGACTCTATATGAGAAATTTTCCCTACCGCACCTAAGATTTCTGAGCTATGCAGGTCATATGGTCTACACACTATTGGAGCATCCAAAGAAACATCACCTAATGTGATTGCTCTCCCATGGATTGCACCAGCCACTGCACTCTATAGAGCAATAGTCACACACTATCTAAAATATGTTACAAAGTATGAGAGTGAGAGTGGTACCTCTTGGTGCCTAACATGATAAGTTCTTGCGTACTCCTTGACAAATGTGTCAAATGTTTTGTTCACCGCTCCATATAACTCCAAGGCTAGAGGAATAAAGAGGTGACCTTGCTGCATACCCCTATACTTGGAGACTTTGCAACCTACTGCTACACTCGCCGCCCATCCAGGAGGATGGGTAATCAATCCCTCCAAAATTATATCCCGCGTAGAGTCCATAACTACAACATCCACAACTATCACCTGATCATCTCGGACCAAGTATAAGTCTTCCCTAACAAGTGTAGTTTGCAAAGCATACAAAAGCTCCCTCCAAGCCAAGTATCCACTCTCTCGTGCCATAGCAAATAGTATGTCCCTAATGGTATCATGGGTAGCTATCCTTTGTCCTCCAAAAGGACACCGTGTCATGTGGACCACTACTGTATCTAGTGTAGAACCATACTCACAAGTGAGTAATGAAGATGCAAATGGGTGGACCAAACCTAGCTGAAACCTCCTCGCTATAGAGAAAGTAGTTGATGTGAGTTGGAGTGCCCTAATGCATAGTCTAGCTAGGATCCAAGAGCCTACACCCTTGTTGGAGCAAGAGCAAAGATGTGCTCTAGTAGCCTGAGGAATGGACAAGTCAACTAAGAGAGAATGTAGCGTATGCTCACATTGTTGCTCCATCAAGGAAGAATGTAAACCTTTAGTCCAATCTAACGATAATGAAGCAAAAGGTAGAAAATCCTCTCATCTCCATGGAGATAGACTATCTCTTGTGTGCCGTAACAACATCTTGAGAGAAAATGATCCTCCCTCCACCTCTGTTACATAAGTCTCCAAAATAAGCCAATCAACAACCACAAAATGAGAGGAAAGTAGGGGTGTTGAGAGAGCCTAACTACCCAATAATGCTATAGGTGTCGTCTCCTCTATAGATAGCAAGCCAACCCACCACATGAGATCAGTAGAGCCGTCTGTCTATGTGCCAAATCCCCTATAACACACTCAAATGTCCTTGGTCCAATAATATCACCAAAGACTCCTATAATCCTTCTATCAAATGCTCTCAAACGTGATAGGAAGGACAGTGAGGAGGGAACGGTACGGATGAGATAGGATGGTCAACAAGCAATATTAGAGGAGAGTAAACCAAATGCCACATACGGATCTCCTAGTATGGAAGGTCATCCACATGGAGAACATCCTCTTCAAGGGCAGCGTCTAAGAAGTGTGTGACAAAATCCTCTGATCCTACTGGCACTCCAAGAACACAAAGTCCATCTATGGATGTGATACACCCCTTTGGAAGCTCAAGGTGGGGAGGGATATCTAAAGGAGACCATGCCCTGCACTTTTACACCTTGATTCTCAAGCCTACTAGATGTAGCTTGGTAGTCAAAGGCATGCCTAATCTGATCTATAGGGCCTACAATGTATGTATCATCTGCCAAGGAGTGAAATATACAACCTGGCATGGCCAAAGTAGTAGATAGGAGAGCTCTAAAGTGAGCCACAGCAAATAAGGGTCCCCCTAAAGGATCTCCTTTACGTGTACCAACAATTGACTCCAAGATGGTGATTCTCTCTTGTGAACCACCGTGCTAGTAGTAAAGGGAAGCAAGAGAGCCATAAAAAGACCACACAAAAGGTATGAGACTCGCCAAGGATCCACTAGCCTCCCTAAGCTATATAAAGATAGATGTCCATGAGATGCTATCAAAAGTGTTCTCAACATCCACTTGTAGGACAACCTACTCTGGATGGATATCTAAGAGTGCCCTAATGCCTAGAGATATAGCCTCACATCCTCCAAGTGTAGATACTCCAAATTGATGTGGACTGAGGTGTTGTCAAAAGTGAGAATGATGCTGAAGGACAATGGTATGACTGGCCAAATGCAAAAAGATATCTCCAATTGCAATAGGTCTAATGCCCCATGTGTCTTTCTCCATTGCAAGAAGTTGACTAGCACCTAACACCCAACTAATAGACATAGGAATGTCTCCTCTTGCTACTACTGCAACCACTTGAGACAACTCGGTAAAACCACTACAAGGATCATCTACCTAGAAGCAATCTCTAAGGTGCTCATAAACCATTCCTCACAAGCTTCATGAGGAAAAGTGAGGAGTAGTGCACAATGCTTACGCAAATAATGACCTATCAAGACATAAAGGTTACTCAGGCTGATAATCTAAGACCTCTAGTGGTAGTCCTTCTATTGTTATAGGATGTAGTGAGCATAGAGAAGAGATAGTCTTATCAATAGGACTTGCCATAAACAAAGGGTGTAGCGCTTGTGTTGCTTTACTAAACTCTCCTGCCTCATCTAATGTCCTACACCATTGTAATCGAGTGGACTCTGTGGTACCATGTTGCAATGATTGTCTCCTAAATTATGTAGCCCTAATAGACTCTTGAAGAGCCACCCAATCCCTTGCTTGGAATCAACAAAATCTAGCAGCCACCTCTTTATGCTCCGCACGTCCCCCTCTAGCATAACAAAGATACCATCAAGGGAGTAAGAGGAATGGGAACCATGCTAACTCGTCCAAGGGATCACGTGCCAAACAATCAAGTGGTAGGCAAAAAGCCTGTTTAACCTCATCATGGAGTGTGCGAGATAGTCTATGGAATAGACGTGGACATGGAAAACTAGTCTCAAATAACACCAAAATGTAACCCACCTGAGAAGCTAACCACTCACTTGACTTGCTTGGTATCCTTGGAATGATCAACAAAGGGATAGAGCAAGTATGCGTAATCTCAAGTGTCACTACTATCGATGTGGTCACTTGTTGCATGTGGGCATCCCAAGTGGTCCAATCATAGTCCTTGTGCATCCTTCCCACATGGGTCTTTACCCCTTGTAAGGTAAAGCGTCGGTGACACACCGGGCATGGTGTATCTCGAGCCGCTCTAGACGATTCCACATGGGAAGGTGTAGCCATGGCTAGCACAAGAATAATGATAGTAACACATGATGCTACTCTCCATATCTCCCCATATCCACAACCCCTCACATCATAACTCACATATCCACAACCCCTCACATCATAACTCACGTGGGAAAATAATCTTTCCAAACCCTAAAAACTATAAATTCTCATAACTTTCAATTTACATCTCCAAAATTTTCAAATTAAATTCCCATGGAACTTAATCATGAAAACCAAGAGATTAGAAATGAAAATTCCAGACCCATCACTCTCAAGGTGTAATGATCACTCTAAACCCTAAAAAGCTAAAAATCCTCATAACTTTCTACTCAATTCTCCACATTCTTCAATCTAGGTACCAATGGAACCAAAATTGACAAACAAAGAGAATATACTATTTACTTGAGTGCTATATGCTAGAGAGCCTTCAGAAATTATAGATATTTCTTCTCACATCTCTCCCTCTCCTCTCCCATCTCCGCACTCTCCACACTCTCCCGAATCAGATTTGTGGATGTAAGTTTTTCCAAACAAGCTTGAGTTTGCGAGTTTAGAGTTGATATTCTAAGCTAGTTGGATTCCACAGCATTAAGATAAAAAACACTTGCTAAAAAGGACTATACAAGACGTGCTCATTCTATCATCAAATGGAGATTTGTATATGTTTGGCGTGATGACTTCTAGAAGAAATGGTATCCTTGTACTGAAAATAAGAAATTGCTGATATTATTTGGGCTGCAGAAAAATGCACTCGCGTCGTGGAAGGCCATCTTCTCTTGCATTTTTTATGAACAAATACTACGGTACTGTGAAGCAGGTGGCAGACCCATGCGGGAGGGGACCCGGACAAGAAGGGAAATTAAATTATCAGTTTATAATCTATATTAATGTCAAAGTCATCAGCTACGCTAGGCATGGGAATGAAGAAGAAAAATATCGGTCTTTCTTTCATATTGGTAATGAGTAACCGGACTTATAGTCAAAAAATGTCAATTTGTTGTGGTCGATGACTCAGAAAATATAGTTTTTCATCTCACAAAGTAGTTCACACGTTCAAGCGAAGAGTGAATGCTGCATGACGAAATAGTAAAATATTAGTCATAAACAGGTCTACGTAGCTATAGGAATTGTTGTCGTTTCTTTCAAATGATCGTGTGCTTAACATTCCTCGTTGTTCATGCCTATCATTTCTTGAAATTTTTACTTCACATTTCATTGCACTTGTACAATCTCATCTCCCACTTGCTGAGCTGACATATATCATATATTTAAAGGTAATATCCTAACTTCACCATAGAACAAAGGAAGTACACAGGCTCTATACAATTGCTAACGTAAATATTGATCTATTTGGAATCTTTCGAACGAAGCTTAGGAGGGGAAACTGCAGGGTAATATTTGGTACTTCAGTATCCAAACCGTGAGAAAGGCAAACAGGCCCCAGAATATAGCACAAAGGAAGAGGAGAAAAGGAATACAGCCGCACCAAAAGATGCATAAAGATATGAAGAGTTAAAGACCCCACGACAAGGACAAAAAGGTAAGGAGAGACCAAAGCAAAAGAACACATGGCATAAAGAACAATGCACTCCGTAGAGTCATCTCTAGACATATGCAACCTAAGTTGCAAAGGAACTATAACTGCAAAGTATGATATAGATTCTCCACTGGTATGTTGTGAAAATGTGAGAGGGTGATCATCAATGTACCACGCATGCACACTATTAATGCATGTCAATGAAGACTCAAAGCTTGAGATCTTTGTAAGGTGATAGAGACTCTCTACCAATAATATGCAATAAGCATGGTGGCAGGCGCCTCTCCTCTATAGTGAACCCATGCTACCGCTTGAAGGAGAATATAAAATTGATGATGAAGGTGGCCAAAAAGCTCCACTATTAGGGGACAAAGGTTCAAAGGCAAGCCGTGGGGTATAATGGTCCTCATTCCTCCTAGTGATGATGATCATTGTAGCTCTTGCCTGTATGCTAGCTTGTGTTAAGGACCTTGGTTGGAGTAGGTTTGCCACCACCACATCATCCAATGTACACTTGCCATCTCTAAAAGTGACCATGTTTGTGCAAATCCTCTAGTGAGGTGGGCCAAGTAGGACCACCCAACACTCAAACTTGTGAGCATGTAAATCATAGGATCTAGGCCACCACATCTTTATGGCATCATGGATCCTAGTAGGCTTTTCTCCTATGGCACATTGTAAGATGTGTATGCCCTCAACATCCAATGTAGAACCGCATGGGCAGTGGTCTGATAAGCCCAAGAGTGATTGATGTGGTAGCCCTAGCTGGAGCTGAAGAGCAATGGTGAACTCCTCTCATGTGAATCAAAAGTACTCAATCAAAGTGGATGCATGAAGCAAAGTTATGGTGCACTTCTCAATGCAAGAGAGGATCCTAACTTTATCAAGTAAAAGTGTATTAGTGAGGATGCTAGAAAGGATGTGAGTGGGCATACACTCATTGAGCTCCACTTGAAACTTCCTGGAGTCTAGGGAAACAAAATCCATAAAGGGAGGGAGTAATGTACATGTAGTGTCTTGCAATAAATCCCAAGCCAATCAAAAAGATATCTAGAAATCATAGTGTAATGCTCCGAGGACAAGAGAAGAGAGAAAACACAGATTGCACACTCAAACATTCGATGCCCCAAGGGAGCACCTTCTCTTTATTATATAGACAAAGAGGATGTCCTCCAAGGAAGCTCCACCATAGGATTAGGGACACAGATAGGTGACATGTCAGCAAGCTCCACCCTTGGATTACTGACTTGGATGGGTGACCTATCTGGTCTAGGTCCTATCTGGTTGGTCAAACGAGCTTTGACCAAAGGGAATCTTTTAGGGAATCTTCCTGTAGGAATCTCAGAATCACATGAGTAAGGTACCGTTGGAAAGCTCTCGACGAGACAAACCAGGGGGGAGGGAAGGCCAGCCTTTCCTCCATTGGAGGGGGGAATCTGCACATTTTCAAGGCCTAATTCATCCGTTTAGGTCTCCGAAATTGCCTTCAAAGATTTCAGGCATATTTTGGTTCCTACTCTATTATTAGAAGTCCCCTTTTGGTGATACCTCTTTCTGATCTATTTATTCCATCATGTGTAACATCCTTCCAGATGTTACCAAACCAATTCTCACCTTTAAATCATATGTCTAGCTATTGGTTCTAAGGTTCTCAAGTCTATTTTGGTTTCTGCCCTATTAGTAGAAGTACTCTTTTGGTGATACTTCTATCTGATCTATTTTGACCATCATGTATAACATCATTCTAGATGTTACCAAACTAAATTTCACATCTAGATCATATGGCTAACCCTTGGTATTACACATAGGTACTTGAGTCAATTGTTGCAATAGGTGGAAATAGAAACAAGTGACCCTAGTGTAAGAACCTATTTTCCAAAAGGAGAGCCACTAGTGACCATGTTCCTAGGTAAGTTGTTGATACAATAGCCTCCTATGATGTGATACCACATCCTCCTATGGCTATGGGAAGATCTATATGTAATCACCGCCAATAATCTAATAATTGTGAGATTATACAAGGTCCTAAGAGTGTGGAGAAGGTATGTCACAAGGTACTATCAAAGGACCATAGATGTGATAGAAGTACTTCTATGGGAAGATATGTACATGCTAAATAGGATACTCTTGGGACATCTCAAAAGGAGGGAGTAGGCCACTTGTGTGTTCATCAATCGGGAGAGGAGATGAGCATGGGCAATAGTATCAAAGTATTTGAGGTAAAGTAGCTACAAAAAACCTCATCTTCAAGAAGGAGTGCAATACTCTCAAAAATCCTATTGGGGATTGGAATCTTTATGGGAAGTTAGAGGGGTAAGGATTGTGTATGGGCTCTAGACCTTGTATTTATGAGTCTAAACTCATAAGTCCAAGGACTCAAAGCCTAAGTGTGAAATTCTATACTACATGTACTACCTCCTCCAAGGGGCCCAAGATATGAGTATCATCTAAAAAGTATGGGAAAAGACATGTGGGAAAGGCATTTGCAACCTCTTACAAAGTTGTGTAGTAAACTATAGCAAATAAGTGCCTTCTCACCAAGTTTCCCTAGTGTGGACTCTTTGTTGATGCTACTTGAGTAAACTCTCCTATGGTAGTATAGTGGTAACACAACAATGGTGTTTCTATACCATAAAAGGTATAGAGACACTATTGTTGTATAACCAAAGGATGCATCAAAGGAATGAAGGAAGTGATCTAATCCCTTGCAAATCAAAGAGCTCAAAATAAAGTTGGATGAGAAATGGTATTGAAGGCATTTAAGACATCTACTTGTATGACCACCTAATATGGATGGAAGTCCAAGGTAGCTCTAATGCTCAAAATAACCATCTCACAACCACGTGGTATGGTTGTAGCATATTGATGAAGAGATAGGGAAGATGAAAAAGAGTGGTGATATTGTAGACAAATGGTGTGTGAGACCAATTGTAAGAAAACCTCTCCTATGGCTATGGAGCAAAGTGAAGTCTCCTTGGACAAAGCAAGGAGCAAGATGCACCATACGAATGAGCTACACTTGGGAGTACCAAACCCAAGGCAATATGCTAGTAGAAAGCCAAGAGAAGGGGAAGCCTAAATCTAGTATATCCAATGAATGAATCCTGTAAATGCTCAAAAATGAATCCTTAATGAACACTTGTTGAGAAACATGGAGAGTGGAATAAGATATGGGCAAAGAAGGACTTTGTTAGCTATAGCTCCTCATCTTGGTGGTATTCATAGACAAAGGAGCAAAGATCATATGTGGTTTATGGATAAGGATCATGTAAGACTACTAACATATCTATAGAGAAGGATGTTGGTCTAAAGGGTGATATTGCTTGGACTATTCACCAATACTCCCCTACATGGCCTAACATCAAGGAATGTAGATGTCAATGCTCTAGAGATGGAGCATGAGCTTAGGAGGCCTCAAGGATCTATATGGTTACCACTTGAGCTTGGATGGTATACTCTTCTTGTAATGTAGGCCAATCTTCTCATAAAAAGCAATGAATCCAAGAGGATGTCTCTTGGTGTTTGGATACACCCCATGAGCAAGAAGAAGTAGAGTCCACTAAGGAAAGAGAGCTAGTAGGGTCCAAGAAGACACATCTCTGTCTTGGTCATCTAGGAAGATGGCACATATGAGTATGGATAGTGTGAGCACTAGATGCCAAAGGGGCATAGAGATCTGCAATACTAGTAGCTAGCCATATTATCTAGAGGTGGAAATTGGCTTGGTAACATCTAGAAGGATAATATATATGGTGGACTAAGTAGATTAGATAGAGTTGTCATCAAAAGAGTACTTCCATTAATAAGGCAGGAGTCAAAAACACTCTAAAAACCTCAAAGCTAATTTTGGAGGCCTAAATGGATGAATTAGGCCTCAAAAAAGGATGGTTGACACCCACTTTTGAAAGTAAAAGGCTTGCCTTCTCCCCATATTTGTCTCATTGAGAGGTTTCTAATGGTACCTCATCCATGCAATTATGAGCTTCTTATAGGAAGATTCTCTAAAGATTCCATTTGATTTAACTTGTTTGACCAACCAAATAGGACAAGGACCAACATGTCATCCATCCATACAATTTATCTAAGGGTGGAGATTCCTTTGAATGGATCATCTTTGTTATTTAATAAAAACAAGGTGCTCCTTTGGGGCATCTGAGTTTTGAGTGTTGAAGCTTTGTATTTTTTTCTCCTGTGTTTCTCTTGGAGGTTCTCCTATCCCTATAATATTGCAATGGTATCATAGCAAGTTTTTGAATCCAACAGAGTGGATCACCCCTCTTGGAGGAACACAAACTACTGAGACTAAGTAATTTTGAGGAGAGAAAACATAGTGTAATTGATATACTATGGGTGTCTTAAAGAGAGGATGGGATAGAGGCACCTAAATGATAATTTCTTGCACCCCACTTTCCATTCTTGAATCCACTCCACATTGAGATTATATACATCTAGTGTGAGCAAGCAAGAGTATATCTTGTTTATCATTGTGGAGCAGAGTTCATGGATATAATGATGGATTCACCAAACCCAATAATTCTACCTATGGTGATATACAATAGAGAGTGAAATTTGACAATCTACATTTTTTTATCATGCAATGTATCTAAATATACCAAATCTTCTTTGTTTCAACAAACAAATAGACATCCATTATGTGGTTAGACCAAAAGTGATGTTTAGGGATTTCATAATTATCATTTTGGTGAGAAATATCATCAATGAATGATAGCCTCTGAAGTCTCAGTAGTAATTTCAATAGTCCATGTCCCCTCTCAAGTGATCATATTAACTCTTTATTACAGTAGGAAGTAGTGATTGAGTGTTTGTTTGTGTGTACAAATTATAGAGCCATATTAGTAGGATTTGATGCAAGGAATATAAGGGATGTTGAACAAGTTTTGGGAGATTAAGATGACCATGGAGGCATTGTAAAGTCAAGTATATACTCTCAAAAATGATCAAGAAATGCAAGAAGGAGAACCATCCCAAAACCCAATACCAACGGCCAAAGTACCTAAAGAGTCACTTATGCCAATGATATCAACCTTGGTCAACAATGAAGCCACATTGTCACTACGGATGAAGAAGACATGCAACATCAAGCCTTACAAAGGACAATGTTCCATGGGAGTAGTGGAAAACTAGATTTCAAGAATGAATTGATACTTTTTATTATTCAAAAATGAGATTACCGACCATTCTACATGCACATTTGCATGTGGATACTTGACCAATAAAATAAAGTCCTCATATGGTATGATGTTAGGGAATGATCAATGTTGGTAAAATGCAAAGAGATCATTTGAATGGCAATGTAAGAAGAACTATTGAAGGGATTCCAACCAATGGATTCTATGTAGATAGCCCAAACCCGACTATAAGGGTTGAAGAAGAAGAACATATATAAAAGTAATTGGAGGCATTTCTTGATCTACAAGCTGTGATAACTAATATGGGTCTAGGAAAAGCTCTTGAAATTTTCAAATGGAGACTAAATAGTGAATTCACTAAGAGTTAATTTCAAATGGGGGTTAAACAATGAATACACCAAGAGGTAATGGTACAAAATCCTTGCATTGTTTTTGAGGTCATTGCCTGCACTAAGAGAATAGTAGGGGTGCTTGGAGGAGGCAAAGGGGTAGTCCAAAATCAACACTATCAAACTGAGACACCATAATCTGGTGGACCAATTTCTATAGAATTATGCAATATTTGGTTCTAAGATCAAGTAGCATGACCGCTCCAAGGAGAACAGGTACGGATTGAAGAAAGGAGAGATTGAGTCCCACAAGGAGAAGGAGCTTGAGCAAAACAATGATGTTGCTATAATTGTAGCCAAGTTGGGCACATAGTTATCAATTGTTGTGTTCATCTTCCTCAAGCCCCTTCCCCTCCATGCAAGCAACCTTTGAACAACATGGATAGACAAAGTGAAGAGGAGGATTCTGAAATCACATTAGAAAACAAAGATCACCAATAAATATACCTCACGGCCTTATTGGCTCAATAGAGAAGAGTGAAAGTGGAGTAAGAGGACAAGTGTGCAAAGGTAGAGGACGACAAACACACAATTGATTGTTGTAAATGGAGTCCTAGAAGGCAATTAGATGAGAGTATTGATAGACCCTAGAGCAACAAATAACTTCTTGTCTTGCTCTATTGCAATTAGGTTGGCAATATATTGGAGAAGGATTAGAATGATAAAGCAGAGTTACCTAATGGTCAGACAAAGAGGATTGAGTCTTCACCTAGAAAGATAGCATTCTTTGTAAGAGAGTATCAAGAACCAATTGAGTGGTAAGTGATATGATTAGCTCATTACAATGCAATCTAAGGCATACCATGGATGGAGCATTATAACCCTATGGTTGATTGGAGAAAGAAAGTAATGAGAACTAGCTAACAAAAGATCTTTGGGGTTAAAGAAATATCACAAAGGTAAGATTTGTCTCTCTCTGTCATAGGAACAACATCTATCAATAAGACAACACCTATTGGTAAGACAAATAGATGTTTCATGGATCTAATAAGAGAAGTCTAGAGTGTACAACTCAATAGAAATATTCTTGAGAAATTAAAAGATGTGGTCAATGAGTTTCAAGATGCCTTTTCAAATGATTTACCCTCAAGATTACCACCAATGAGGAAAATAGATCATATAATTGAGATACTTCTTGGGAAGATACTTCCTTGTATGACCCCATATTTACTATCAACTCATGAGTTAGAGGATTGTAAGGCTTAGATCAAGGATATGCTTCAAAAAGGGTTTATCCAACCCAACATATCACCATATGGTGCTCTTGTCTTGTTTGTGAAGAAGAAGGATAGGACATGCGCATGTGCATTGACTATCAGGACCTAAATCAACAAATGGTGAAGAAAAAATACCCATTACTTTGCATAAATGACCTATTTGATCAACTTAATAGAGCAAAGAACTTCACCAAACTTGATCTATGAAACGTTACAACCAAATTAGGATTGGGGAGGAGGTTATACACAAAACTGCCTTTTGAACAAGGTATGGTTACTTTGAATACATGGTGATACCATTTTGCCTCACCATGCACCAGCCACTTTCATGAATTTGATGAATGATATATTTCATCCATACTTACATAAATATATTATTATTTTCTTGGATGGTATCTTAATCTACAATATGATGATGATGGAGCACAAGCAGCATCTACAAGAAGTCCTCCACATTTTATGAAAAATTTGTTGTATGCCAAAATCTCAAGTTTGGCCAATCTTAAGTAGACTACTTAGGCAATAGAGTAAATGTAGAAGGTATCCAATGTTAACAAATAAAATAGAGATTATTCAAAAATAGAGTGCTCTAGAAAATTGGATTCAACTCAAGAGTTTCTTGGGATTGATAGGGTTCTATTATCAATTTGTCAAGGACTTCTCCAAGGTTGCATAACTTCTAGTGGCACTACTTGGCAATAGAAGAAGTGGATGTGGGAATCGCAAAATAATTTGCCTTTCAAGAATTGGAAGACACATTACTACATGTACCAATCTTGAAATAGTATGACCCAAAATGTCTAATCAAGTTAGCTATAGGTGCATCATGCATTGCAATTGAAGCAATCCTACAACAAGAATGGAATCATAGATGGCACCTAGTTGCATATTTCTCTTGAAAGTTATTACCAAAAAGATGCAACTATTACACCACCGATTAAGAAGAGTTGGTCATTGTCCTTGCAACCAAGCATTGGAAGAACTATCTTGGCAAGAAGGCATTTGTAGTGGAGATAGACCACAAACCTTTAGTCTACCTCAAGATACAAAAAGATCTATCTCATCAATAGATTTGGTAGGCAAAGTGGGGACAATGGTTCAATATGGCAATCACATATGTGGAAGGAAAGAAGTAACTTGCAGATGTATTCACTTGGATGCCTATGGCAAACAATCTGGTGGTAGACGTCAAGATGAACCCAAAATTTTGGCCAAGGATTCTTGTTGCTACAAAAATTGATCCATAGATTGAAGGAGCTCAATCATCCAAAGGCGTAACCAGTACCTAAGGACTCACTTTTTTGTGATAGCAAGTTATGGATTTTGGATGTCATAGACCAACATCTTAGCAAAATGTCATGATTCCACAATTGCATGTCACATTGGAGTGGACAAGACTTTAGATGTAATCAAACTCCATTACTATTGGCCCAAGATGAGCAATGATATGACAAAGTATGTTTCAAGCTACCTTCTTTGTCAACAAAATAAAGCTTTTAATCAAGCTCTTATAGGACTTCTTCAACCCCTTCCTACTCATATATAATGTTGGGAACATGTAAACATGGATCTAGTTTGTCAATTGCCCAAGATCACCTTAGGGTTTGACACCATTATAGTTTTTGTCAACGAACTTAGCAAAATGATTCATGTGCATCCTACCACCAAGGACATGATTGCTCTATAATGAGCTCAATTTTACTTAGCTGTAGTCTTTTCTCACCATGGCCTATTTCAAGTTCTCTTTGCCAATAGAAGCACTCAATTCACTAGTTTGTTTTGAAGAACACCTTTAGGCATCTTCAAAACCAAATTGGCCATGTCCATAGCTTACCATCCATAAATTGATGGAAAAATAGAGAAAAATATTTTCACTATTGAGGACATGCTCTAGGGCTTCATCTTAGATGAGCAAGAGAGGTGGGATACTTTACTTCTATTGGTGGAATTTACCTACAAGAATTTTATGAATGCATCTATACATGTTATACCATTCTTCCTCATGTATAAAAAGAATCTTTTCACACCTTCAAACTTGATGGAGATTTTCTCGATGGCTACCAAGGTTGATACTTTCAACACTTTTGTTTCTAGAATCTAACAATGTGTGGAGAATGCCAAGCACATGTTATAGGTCACCTAAAATTGGCAAAAGCAATATGCAAATGCACATTGTTGGCACGTGGAGTTAATGTTGGGGATCAAGTATGGCTGTCCACAACCAACCTCATTCAGCCTAACCGCTTTCAACTTCCAAATTTATAGTATTGGACTATGCATATGCTCAATCAATAGAGACTTCTTTCACCTCACAATAAAGACTTCTTTCACTTGATCAATCACCCATCAATTGGTAGAAATATAATAATATGGAGTTGGTAAAAGCTAAATATAGCTTATAGGTAAAACAAGTAGCATATAGTTAGGAAAGTTCAAGAAATTTTTAGAAGCATCCAAGAAGGTTTTTGGTCAAAAAATTTAGAAACTTTTGAAGGGTTGAGTAACTTGTACACCACATTAACAACTAGCTTAGCTTATATGCCAAATAAATTTTTAGTTTAGTAACTTCTAATAGGAACCTTCCTTGGAAGCTTCTTGGGAGCCCTGTACCCTAATTGCCTATCAATACTAAAGCCCAAGCTTAGGCTAGATATTTGGATTTTCACTAACTTGAGAGTTCCAATGTGATCTTAATTCTTTTATTTCTCTCCTTGGTCTTTTATATTGGTATTAGAGCAAGAATGGAATAGAAGCTATAAACCACCAAACCTATTTCTTCCAAAAAATTAGGATTTCTATGTCCATGTATTTCCAAGCATCATTTTATATAGTTCATTAATTCATGCACTAGAAAAATTTCTGAATGTAGATATCTTGTCTACTAAACTTTTGATCCTTCCAGTTATAACCTATAAGGAGAAATAGATATGTTGGATTAACATATTAATTTAGATAATTACAAGTGGATAGCTTGGTAGAATAGTAGCCATGGTGGCAATGTCCCAAGTTATCATTGCAATGCAACAATAGATTGAACATCTTACTCAATTATTAAGAGAGAGAGATTGTGATAGTCAACAACAAGAAAGCAATATTTCAAGAAAGAGAAGATCAAGTTTAATTACTAAATCCAAATGTATTTGCCTTAGGTAGCTTGGTATACTAGTATTCATGGCAATAGTAGCCAAATTTATCATTGTTATGCATTAATACATTGAGTATCTTACTTGATTGTTGGAAGAGAGATATCATCATAGCCAATGACAAAAGAAAGTACAAAAAGCACCATTTTGAGACATAGAAGATCAAGTTTAATTTCCAAAGCCAAATCTATTTCATGGTAAGCATATGTTGGGTATAGTAGAGAAATTTTTATTTAATTATAAACTTTATTTTGAAGCTACAAGTCTTCTAAATAAACAAAGATAAATTTAGCTTTGTGTAAATTAGATAAAGTGGAAAAACTCTGGTGGTGATTTTGAGTAGAGCAAGCTTAATGGCAATTTTTTGCTCCAACATCAACATGAAAGGAATTCAAGAGTGAAATAATTGAGAAATTCCAAGTCATCAATGTTGCATAAGTTGTACAAGATAGATTGGCAAGATTAAAGCGCATTAGTACTAAAATGGGCTACATCACTCAATCCTAAATACTTGGAAGAAGCTATACAATTGGTTGAATGCTTTGATGCCTTGGTTGCCATAACTTGGTCTTGACCTAAACCTTCACAAAACCTACAACACACCGTACATTAGTAGAGGAGCCAACATTAATTGAAGTTTATGCCATCTAACAAAGACCACTTGGCATTACAAATAAAGAATAATTGCAATAAAATAATGGTTGCTTTTATTATTGCTAAATTGAATAGCATATTGAAAAATGTCCAATTAGGAATGAATGATCTTGCCAAATGGAATTCTTGGAGCATGAAGATCAAGGAAGAAAATAGTCTCAATATGACATAACAAGCTACTTATTGGGAACTTGATTGTTCCAATGGGATTGAAGGCTCAACCTATATAATTTTGATATATTTCCAAGGTATGATATCTAATTGTGATTGTAATATTTTGGTTGATTGTGTGAGTTTTAAGAATTTCATGTCAATATTATTAGCAAATGAATTATATATTGTTATCAAACCAATATTTGGTAGCAAATTGATTATGATAGATGGTAGAAAAGGTTACACATTCTATACCTCACATCTTATTGCATCCAAGACTAAGAAAGATTTTTTTAAGTACATGAGATTTATAGTAGTTCCCATACACTACGATGTCATTTTAGGCCTTTCATGGCTTAAAGCTCATAGGGTTCAATTTGACTAACTCAACAACAAATTCAAGTAAAACACCTAAGTAAGACATTATATATTAGGTTATTTAGCACCTTTGAGGAAGACATGTAAGAGTAGTCAATCCCAAGATGAGAATTTTTTGTATAATGACTATAAAACAAAATTTGGAAGAAGGCATTTTTATTTTTGTTGTGTGGATCAAGCCGAGTGCATAAGGAGAATCTAATGAGGATAAGAAGTCCCAAAAAGTTATGGTTAATCAAATAATTTAAGAGTTTACATATGTATACATACGAGTTTTAGATAACCTTCCATCAAGATTACACTTTGATCAAGATATACACTTCAAGATCAAGCTTTTACCAGGTAGTATTCCGACAAGTAGACCAATCTATTGACTCTACCAAAGGAGTTAGAAGAAGTCCAAATAATATTGATGAAGTTATTAGAGATGGATTTAGTATAAGATAATATATCCACTTAGGGAGCACCAATATTATTTGTACCAAAGAAGAATATAAAACTTTGAATTTGTATTTACTAGTATGGTCTAAATAAATAAACCATGAAGAAAGCATATCTTTTACCTCAAATTGATGATCTGTTCAATCAATTAAATTGAGCTTAATATTTCTCAATATTGGATCTTTAAATTAACTACTAGAATTTTCTAATTGATGGAGAATATATACAAAATATTACATTTTGTACAAGGTATATGCATTTTGAATAGAGATTTTACCTTTTGGGTTCATTAATGCTTAAGCAATATTCATGGATCAAATGCATTTGGTGTTAAGATGCTATTGGATTGATACATGATCGTGTTCTTGGATGATATTTTAATTTGTAATAATACAAAAGGTAAAACATTAAAACCATTGTTTAGAAGACTTGAGACAACCACAACAATGGAAGTTCTACTACAAGAAGTCCAATTGTGTATAAAAGTCCAAAGATAGAAGAACATAAAATTGAAATCCTTAATGCTCTAAAACTCCAAAGGAGCACTCCAACTTTATTATGTAGCAATGAAGAACCTCTCTAAGGTAGCTCCACCCTTAGATTAGATACATGGATTGGTGATATGTTAGCCCTGGTCCAACAAGAAGTTTGACTAAAGGAGATCTTTTAAGAATCTTTTTATAGAAAGCTAAAAATAGAATGGAAGTAGTATTGTTGGAAACATCTTGAAAAGACAAACTTAGGGCAGGTAGGGCAATGTTTTCTCCAAAAGGGGGTAAATTTCAATTTTGTAGCCCTAATTCTTTTGTTTAAGCCTTCAAATTGAATTTGAAGTTTTTGGTGTATTTTCAACATATTTCTTATTAGTTGAAGTCTTCTTTTGGTGACTCTCCTATCTAAACCACTCAGATCATAATGTATAAAATCTCTAAAGATATTACCAAGCGGGCCAAAGGGCACTTCTTTGCCTTTACGGGTCCTCTGGCCAGAAATGGCTTTACCGTGCATGATACCCGAATACACTCCCCGCGCACTACGTGCAGCCTATGCCCTCGTGCTCAATGGGCCATAGGTTTTGGACTGTTTAGCCTTTGCCCTGTCGGCAAAGGGCATTGACCGGCCTGGCAATCCCCGGGTCGGAGAATCGGGTTTCGATAAGGCCGGTTTCAAGTGAGTTAACACAAGAAAAAAATAAAAAAAATTGCGTCATCTTATCTTTAGAAAAAATTCTTATCTTTAGAAAAAATTTCTAACTAATGGTATTACATTACGTGACTACCTTTATATATTACACCAGCACTTTGATGATTCTATTATAAACACACCTTGGAGTAAGGAGTTTTTTGTAGTAGCTTGCAAGGCACACCATAGGACCTACCATTATATACTTCATTAGTGTATGGTTGGGATTGGAAGCAAAGTATTATTAGCATAAGCAATTGGTTGTATCTACTTGTGGATTGGACATGAGAGATCTTAGGTGATTGCCTTTAGGCCCTTCTCACCTTCCTTATTGGCTTTCTTTTGTTTTTTTCTCCTTTTTCATGTTTCTCTTTTGCATTGAGACACATAGCATTTCTCTACTATGTCTTGTTTTATTTTCATGGCCTTTTCTTTGCAATCATCTAGGGATGCATTTTGCACCACATGATCATTCTTGTAAAAGACCAGGACCAAGGAGAGAAATAAGAGGATGGAAGGTCAAATAGGGACACTTGAGTGTTGGAAACTCCAAATGTCTAGCATGAAATCCAGCTTTGGTATTTATAAGGAGCATACAAGGCTCTTGAGAAGCTTCTCAAGAAGATTCCTTAAGTTGCTTTCTTGGAGTGCAAGCCAAATTGCCCAAGAAGTTTCTCAAGAAGCTTTGTTCTAGAAACCACCTACTTGGCATGCAAGCTAAGCTAGTTGGAAGGTTCTAGAAGCTTCCTTCTAAAAGCTTCCTCCTAGAAGCTCTCTCCTAGAAGTCACCACTTAGCATGCATGTTACTCAATACTTGGAAGGTACCAAGTAGTTTCCTAGATACTTCTAGAATATTCTAGGCTAATTTGGCTTATTTGCTACTTTGTTAGCCTTGACTAACTCATTGATAAACTCCATATAATTACAATTCTCTTCCACCTAAGTCCCCAAATCCTCCATATATCCCACCTCATCAATACTCTATATAATCTTGTATGGATTGTGGACTTTTTGTAGGTAGGGATTGGCCTAACATATAACACAAAAAGAGATCTTGTTGTTTGCATATGCAAGCAAAGATCTTGATGTTTGCATATGCAAGCAAAGGCTACCTTTACATATAACTCCACAAACCCCTTTTGTGTTGTAGTAATATCTCTATAGGCTCTTTTAGATGCATACACCTAGTTACACTCTTTGGACCTTATCTAAGCATCCATCCATACACCCACGGATATACATTAGGATCCATGTGCCTTTATGTCATCTTCTTGGCTTTACAAGCTCCTTACAATTATGTTCTGTGAGTTGGCCTATCTCTCACTAAAGATGAACATCTAATGGCTATTATGGTAGCGCACCATGGACTAAGAAGGCAAAGAACCTCAAATCCATCATACTTTTCCAAGACTCAAGACATTGCTCATTAGAGAACTCAAAATGAGAAAGATAGTTGCAAATGAAAAGATGATGAGTACCTCCTCACCCCTTATTTATATACTTGTGAAATAGTTACACACTAAAGTTACTATTTACCATATAAACTTGAGTTACTAGGCTAAAAGTCTAGTAAAGTTAAAAGGTATAAAGGAAAATCTATCCACATGAGAATATTCCACTAAGCATATGATCTTATCTTGAACCAACCACTACATCAAGAATTCTTTCACATGGGTTATCCTTAGACTATAGAAGAATCCAAAACAAAAAGGCTTGCGAGCCAAAGAGTTCTCAACTCTTTCCTCAAAGCTAAACACCTAGGAATAATACCAAATCAATATACTAAAATCCAAAATAGTGGTGCTCATCTTTTCCAATTCCTCTAAAGTAAGATCCCCATGATCTTAGCTATGACTAAATTTAGCTAATCATGACTACTATAGAACTATCTTTTATCCCTATATAAATAATATCTCTCAAGTACTTATAATACCAAGCTAAATATCCCAATACCACACACATGCACAAATGTGCGTTACAATTCTATCTTAGTTGATGACCAAGGGAGAAATATCTTCATCTAGACATTATTATCCTTCTTTCCATAATGAACTTTATTCCTTCAAGCCCAAGGAGATACTTTGGAACATTTAGAGATTTCCTCTATGATTCATAGGTTTTTGCAAGGAAATTAGTCAGCTCTCCAAGATGAAGACACCACTAGAGCTCAAGTATTAGCAAAGCAAATTGCATAGTCTTTGTAGCTCCTCATCCTACCTCTAGAGCACTGTTGCTTTTGTTGCTCCTTGATGTTGGATCAAGTGGGTGAGTAAAAACATATAGCCTAAGTACTCTCAACCTTTTGACCAATACCTTCCTCCTCAAATATGTGATCTACCTTATAAACTCTCTATTTACCAACTATTGAGGACTTTCTTTTGTTCCATTATGATTATCAGTTAAATGAGGAGTTACAATGTGGTACCCACATTTTTTTGTTTTGGGTAGTTTTAGGAAAATTTGAAAAAGAAGTACACGGATAAAGCCTAAAGAGGGCTAAACCGGGAAGAAAGAAGAAGCGGAGGTTTGAAGTAAACCCAAGGATGACCTCGGTTCAAGATCAAAGGAAGATGAAGACAAAGAAGAAGAAGGTAAGACTTCATATCAGGCAGTGTGATCTGATCTGAAGAACTTGTAACAAACTTCTTTGAAGTTGGCTCAATCAAGAAAGTACACGGGAAGAAAGTAATGACCTCGGGATCAAGAAGTTCTTGATAGTGATAGGAAACAACTTCAATGAATCGGAGACTGGAGAGGAGGAGCAACTGAAGAATGACCAATTGGGGCAGGACAATAAAATTACAAGTTGTGCAAGGAAGTAGAACAAGGTCCAGTTGCTACCCGGTGCCTATTCAGAGTTGACCCAAAGGAATGCAAATTGTAAATCCGTAGGAAGAGGAGTGGGTTAGGATCTCAAAACGATCTTCCACAAGAAGAAGGTGAGAAAGCACACGATGACCCCAAAAGTGAGTAAGCAGAGTGCAGTGAGGAGGCTTGCAATTTGTAGGCTAGAAGTAACAGCGTGGATCAAAGTCTTGATGAGACTTTGTATCACGTTCTTGGCCTAGAACTGGATCTTCAGTTTTCCAGGTTTCATGGTAGAAATCACAACAAGCAATTGCAAGGACAGACCAAAGCACAAGGGGAAGAGAGGAAATCTAGCTCGATGGACGAAGGTGGATTGGAAGTAGTTTTGGGAAGAGAAGTAGGAGAGATAGGAGGTACCACCTTGTATCAGAAGTATGATGCTTCAGAATAAACTACCAAAGTGAGGAATTCGTTCAATCACCCTTGCACCAAGAATGAGTATAAGGTGGATAGTTATAGAGACCCCAAGCGGAGAGGGATAGTAAGCATGATGATGGCAATGTTCAAGCTAGAGCAAACCACCTATGTTACTATGCAATAGGTGGTGTTCTTTCACCAAATGTTTGCGGGAGAGGTAGTAGATTGGGCAAAATGTTTGCATCAGAGAGTGGGCCAGATGATTTTGGGGTGGAGAATGGACATGCTGCCTCATTATTTTGTGCTTTTTGTAGCGCACCTTTATTTTGGGTTGAACTTGCTGACCACAAAAGAGAGAAATCAAACGTGCTTGCACTTTCATCCGGATTTGCGGAAGGAGGCAAATGTAGATGAGCGATATTATATGGAGAGAGTGCAAGATGGAGATGAGTATTACAAGAAGAGTGGGAAGGAGAAAATTGTAGCAATCAACCTTCCAAGGGCTAGAAAGAGAGCCAAGCCCAAGAGTTGTGTTGCAACAATCCAGCCTCAAAAAGTGCCAAAGCTTAACCCAACGGTGGTGATGGTGAAAATGAAGGAAGCCACGCCGGAATCGGACGGAGAGTTGGAAGGAGAAACTAGATCAAAGGGAGAAATATCAAGAGAAGAAGAGGAGTTTGTGCTATAAAGTGAAGAATTGAGCAGTGATAGTGAAGGTGAGGCAGAGGTCCAACAAACATGAAGGCCGATGGTCGAGGCAAGAAAGCCAAGTCCCAAAGTTTCTACTCTTGAATGGGCAATGAGAAGAAGAAGGGAGAGGAAGTCATGGCACAACCCTAGACTGCCAAGGGGAAGAACATCATGACTACAGCCAAAGTGGGGCCCAGTAAAGTTACCATGGTAGAAGAGGAAAGCTTGGAAGAAGAAACTTTGAAAGTACAAAGATCATGACTTTGGAGCAAGGTGCAAGAAGTAGAGTGGTCGGAACCCAAAGGCTGAGCCAATGGCAAGAAGTGCAAAGGAGTGGAATATTTGTCAAAGGTAGTATGTCCGATGTTGATGTTTCTATAGTAGAAGAAGATGGAGATGGTAAGTGCCAATCTCAAGGTGCAGGATGAGTTGGCCGTAGTGAAGACCTGGAGTGCAGAAACCTTGTTGTTGCAAAGTAAGTTGACGAGGGTGGAGATGGAAGCCAAAGAACTTTGGGTTGAGGAGGTTCTTTGGAGTAAGCACTTTGAGGTGATGAGGGAGGATCTAGTAAAGAGTTGCGATGAGGCAAAGGAGATGACCGTGTTGGTTGTGTGTTGAAGGAGGAAATTGTAGATGCCCGAGTCGAGTTAATCTACTCAAAAGCAATTACAATGGTGATGGAGCAAGAGTTGGAGAGTCTCAAGAAGAGGGCAGCGGAGAAAGATCAAGCCTAGCAGCGAGAGTTAGTGAAGTGTGGTAGAGAAGAAGATCGGTTGTGAGGATTGGTGCGAGTAGCAGAAGAGCAAATTTCTCTGAATCGGAGGGAGAAGGAGGCATTGAAGGTCAAATTTGAAGACAAGCTCTAGATGTATTGTAGTGAATTGGAGGAAGAAAGGAAGAAGGAGAAACTTGCGGTCATAGGAGAAGTTGATGAAGTAAAAGGAGTAGTCAATGAAATCAAGGCAATGCTGAGCACAGAAGTTGAAGGTAAACTTGAGGAGGCAAGATTGCATGAGTTGAAGTTATTGGTGCAGAAGATGTGCAAGAGAAAGGCGAAGGATACGGAGTTGAATAATTTATTAATGTCTGCAAAAACGTGTAGATAGGAAGATGTTAGAGGTAGGAGACAATATATGTCTTTGGAACAGAGTTAGATAAACTTTTTAGTGAAGTACAAGAAGTACAAAGACCCAAAGTTGTAGAAGTAGGAGTACATGTGTCTTTGGAGTTGTTCTTTGAAAACTTTAGAGAAGAGTGGGTGAGGAGATATTGAGTTAGAAAGATTACTTGAGACCTCAATTATAGTTTGTAGTGAAGAGATTGTAGAAATAGAAGAGTAAGGAGTAGGATGAGATAGATCCAAGGATGGTGAAATTATCAAGGGATCATCGGGTTTGGGAGTCAAAGTCAAGGTAAACATCAGATCAAAGTAGTAACAATTTTGAGATTTAAAGAGGCAGATATGAAGAGATGCATTGTCATTTTGGATCTATAGATTAGAAAAGTTGTTATAGAATGGTATAGTTGTTAGTAATTGTCTATTTCTCTACTATTTAAAGGAGGCTTTCACAGTGAACTATTGTTCAGTATTCATATTTTTGAAGATAGATAAAGCAAAGTGCTGATTCCAATGCTCGTCATTTGAGCTTAATTCCTAGAATCAACTCTACATGTGAGTTTGTGAGTGTGTGTAGAATTTTGGAGTGCAAGTTAGTGTGTTTGTTGGATGTTGGATTCTGCAACGTTGATCTTCATTCTGTGTGTTTGATCTTGAGTGAAGTGCAATCGGAGCAATGCCTTGATAGATCTGAGAGGAATTGTAGTGTTGGTAGTATTTTGCATTTGTGAGTGCAACGTTGAGTTGATGTGAAGCAATTTCGATCAAAGAATTTGTGCCTTTAGTGGAGGGGTAGAACACAATTCTGAGGTGAAGTCATTTTGCAGTGAAGTGCCGTTTTTGGGAGAATTTGAATCATCACAATCAAGATTTGTTTGGACAGAATTTGTTATGTTGTGATAATGGGTGTGTGAATTTGTGACAAGTTGTCAAGATTGTGAGCTTGTTACTCTCTTCTGGGTGTAGTTGCTACTTGAGAGAGGAACCCAAGAAGAACTACATGTTATTGTTTGACTTTGTATTTGACCAATTCTGAATTGTATCTTTGCGGGAACAAACTTTACTTGCTTGATTACTACAAAAGTGATATTTGCCGGGTTGTCACATACAACTTATAGAGTCATTTGCCCATGCTCTACTCCATCCTCCATGTTTCTCAATAGGTGGGATCTCTAGGTTAGTTTTTGAGCATCTATAATATTGTCTCTCCTTGGATCCTTTATATTCTAGTTTCACTCTTCTCCTTGCTTTCTGTCAATGCATTGAACTAGGTTATATACCCCTTGGAAAAACTCATCTATTTGGTACTTATTGTCTCCTAGCTCTATTGAATGAGACCTTAGAGTGCATGTCATTGCTATTGAGGATGTTTTTTTTTGCATTGGTTTCTTGTATTATTTGCTTACAATTTTGATAGTCTTTTTCTTCTTTGTTGTCTCCCCAAACTATGGCTACTCCAAGGAGATGTAAGATGTTCTTGTAAGTATTCTAGCATCCTTGGATATTCATCCAAATTGAGTAGTGGTCCAAGTTGATATCTCCAATACTTTCAATACCATTTCTTGTCCATGTTGTTTCATGCTCTTTGCTCAATTGTGGATAAGATCCTCTCTTTGATCCCATTTTCTATACTTTCTTTGGTATTGAGACACCTCTATTATATAGCAATCATATAGCTATAAGAGAGTCACACAACTAGCATTAGCCAAGGGTACACAATTAGGGGGTCCCTTGGGGAGCTTTGCTTTGCCACAATGCATTACATAACTTTACAACTTTTCCTTCTTGTCATTTCTCATCCTTTTGAGACAACACTCATATTGCATGCCCTTTGGAAGATGTTATTTCAACAATGTCTACTTTCACACTCACCTTAGAAGCCTTAGGTTTTACGAGTCTAGACTCATCAATGTAAGATTTGGGACTCATGCAAGATCCTCATTCCCTTTGACTTCACACCAAGATTCTTCATAGGTAGTTTGAGTGTTTTGGGCTCTCCTTTGAGACAAGAAGATTTTTGCAGTTTGTCAATATTTGATACCTTAGTCCAAGCCACACTCAATGCGCACTTCTTCCTCCAATTGGGGAATACCCAAGTGGTATATCCCATTCTTACATAATGCTACCTTTTTAGGGCTTATATTAGGCACAGACTTTCCCACCTATGGAGGGACTATTGCCATATTTATGGTTTGATTACATTTTCTTCACTTTGCTATGCATGCTTCTACATCTATCAAATGAGTGGTATATGCAAAAAATAGCTCTAGCCATAATTATGAGAGGATGTGGCCTCATAGAGCAAAGGTCACATCACCAATAGCATATATCACAACATGTGCTCTTGTGGTTCCTTGTTTAATAGATAAATTCTTACACAGAAGCATCTTCTTCTTTTTTGTAACCTATCATGAAAATTATCTGAGTACTTATGCATTCTAGTCATATCTCTTTCTTGGCTCATGACTTTTTCCTATGCCATACATCCAAGTCACTCCTCAAGTTGATTGATTGTGTATTCGTAAACTCTAAGAAGATTCATGTAGATCTCAATGAGCATGTGCACACTCACACACTTATCAACATCCTCACTATAATATTATAGAGTTTATAGATGAGTTAGTCAAGATTAACAAAGTAACAAATATGCTAAATTACCCAAGAATTATAAGAACATTCTAGAAGCATCTATGAAGCTTCTTGGTATCTTCTAAATATCGGGAAATGTGTATGCCAAGTGGCAAATTCTAAGAGGAAGTTTCTTAGGAAGCTTCCCGACTAGCTTAGCTTGCATGCCAAGTAAGTGGCTTCTAGAAGGAAGCTTCTCAAGAAGATTCTTAACTAGCTTAGCTTGCATGCCAAGTAAGTAGCTTCTAGAAGGAAACTTCTCAAGAAGATTCTTAACTAGCTTAGCTTGCATGCCAAGTTAGTGGCTTCTAGAAGAAAGCTTCTCATGAAGCTTCTTTATTAACTTAGCTTGCAATCTAAGAAGGTTTCTTTTAAGAAACTTCTTAAGAAGCTTCTTAAGAGCCTTATATGTTCCTTATAAATACCAAATCCCAAGCTCATGTTAGGCATTTGGAGTTTCCCCCATTCAAGAGTCCCAATGTCATCTTTCACTTTGATCCTCTATTCTTCTATTTCTCTCCTTGGTCTTTGACACTGGTATCAAAGCAATAAAGGGATGGATAGAAGTTATGGACACTAAAACTATTTCTCCCAAATCTTTAATATTTTCATGTCCATATACTACCTAAGCATCATTTCACACAATTCATCATTTCACATAGTTCATCATTTCATGTAGTTCATCATCTCAAGCTTTGGGTAATTGCTTTGTTTGATGAACCCTTGATACTTCCTATCATAACTTACAAAGAACAATAGAAATGTTCCATCTAAGCATTAACCTAGATAATTGTAGGAAGTTTGATAGAGTAGTAGCTATGGTGGCAATATCCAAAGTTATCATTATTATGCAACAAAAAATCAAGCACCTTAGTTGATTGTTGGAAGAAAGAGACCACCAATGATAAGAGAATGTATAGAGAACATCATTTTTAAAACAAGAAGAACAAATCCGATTTCCAAAACCCAAGGTATTTGAAGGCAAAAAGCTCCCATGCATAATGTAGAATTTTGTATTTGATTGCAAATGTTATTTTGAAGCTACAAATCTTTAAGATGAATGGAGATATATTTCTCTTGGCTTCAAGCCAATTGGATGGAATGGCAAAACTATGGTGAGAATTATGAGTGGAGCAAACTGAATGGTTTTTTTTTTGCCAATCTCAATGTGAGAAGAATTCAAGAGCACAATAATTGGGCAATTCTAAGCTATAAATGTTACACAAGATGCAAGATATAGATTGGTAAAATTGACGTAGATTGGTTATATGAGAAGCTACATCATTCAATTCTAAAACACCATAATGAAAATTTTAGATATACAAGAAAGTGAAACTCTAGATTGATTTGTAAGGGGTTTGAAGTCACACACCAAATTGGAAGTGACTATGTGTGGACCCAAACACTTAGAGGAAGCAAGTAGTTGGTTGAGTGCTTTGATTCCTTGGTTGCAACAACTTGGTTTTGACCTTGACCTTGATAGAACTTGCTAACACACTACAGTCAATGGGAGGAGCCGGCATCAATGGAGATTGATGTTGTCCAATGGAGACCATTTAGCACTATAGATAGGGAAGATGGTAACAAAATGATGGTTGCTTTTATTGTCACTAAATTAGATATTTCATTGTTGAATGTCCACTCAAGAATAAAAGACCTCAAAAAATCACCCATATGGAGTTTGTGGAGCATGATGATCAAAGAAAGGAAGAATCCAAATAGGAGAGTTTGAATCATCTATTGGGAACTGGATTAGTTCTAATGGGATTGAAGGCTTAACCTATGGAAGTTTGCTTCACTTGCAAGGTATGATATCTTCTCATGGTTATAGGATTTTGGTTGATTTTGGAAGTTCAAAGAATTACATGTCCATGCAATTAACAAAAACATTAGGTATTTCTATCAAGCTAGTAATTGGAAGTAGATTGATGATTGCAGATGGTAGGAAGTGTTTTGTATTCCATACCTCACATCTTGTTACATTCAAGATTGGGAAAGAGTATCTGGAGAGTATGAGGTTTGTAGTGGCACCTCTACACTATGATTGCATTCTAGGTTTACCTTAGCTTTAGTGTCATAAGGTTCCAATGTCAAATTCCAACAAAATACCAAAGTAAGAATTATTGATTAGATTTTCTAGCACCTATGAGTAAAACACCTAAGAATAATCAATCTGAAAATGGATAATTTCTCAATAAAGCAACCATAGAGTAAGATTTGGAGAAATATATTTCTATTTTAATATTGTGGATCAAGCTAATTGTGCATGGAGAACTTAATAAGGACCAAAAGCTTCATTAAACAATGGTTGATTAGATAGTTCAAGGGTTTGTAGATGTGTATTTGGATGATCTACCAAAGGAGTTACACTTCAATTGTGGTATATTCTTCAAGATCAAGTTATTGCCAAAAAATACTCTAGAGACTAGATCAATCTATTGACTCTCACCAAAGGAGTTGGAAGAGCTTTGAATAACATTAATGGAGTTGTTAAAGAAGGATTTCATCCAACATAGTACATCTTCTTGGGAAGCATTTGTAATATTTGTTCCAAAGAAGGATGGAGGACTTCACTTTTGTATTGATTATTGTGGTCTCAATTAACAATAAAGAAGAATGCATATCCTTTGCCTTGAATTGATCATTTGCTAGATCAATTGAGTGGAGCATGATATGTCTCCAAGTTGGATCTTTGAAGTGGCTATTATCATTTTCTTATTGACGGGAAAGAATGTACAAAATCCTACCTTTTGTGTAAGGGATGTGTAGTTTAAATAGAAAGTTCTACCTTTCATGCTCAATAATGCTCTAGTAGTCTTTATGGATCAGATGCATTGGGTGTTGGACGGGTTATTGGATCAATATGTGGTGGTATTCTTGGATTATATTTCAATCTATAACAAAAAAAAGTAAAATATACAAATCATGTGCAAGAAGTCCTAAGATGATAACATTAATGGAAATTTTACTACAAGAAGTCAAAATATACCTTTTAGTAGAAGGAAGTTACCTTTTTGGGTCATATAATCTCATTGGGAGGATCAAGATGGAAGAGGAGAAAATCAAGGCCATTATTGATTTGCTTACTCCAAGGAATGCTATAGATATGCAAGCACTTGATGGATTGGTAAGTTTTTACCAATGATTCATCCATTAGTATGCTCATGTGGCCACACCATTGACCAACTCTTGGAGAAGGACTCTCAAGTTTTCAATGGACCACCAAGCACAAAGAATCATTCAAGAAACTAAAGAATATGGTGTCTTCAAGACTCATTCTTCAACCATATGATACTCAACCACCTTGTGTGGTTGATTTTGATGCTTCTAACTTTGCCATTGGAGTTGTGTTGTATCAAGAATTTCCAAATGGGTTATATCCCATTGCCTTTATGTTTCATTGACTTCATTGACTAAACACCATAAAAAGAAATTACTTTACTCGAGATCAAAAACAACTAGCAATGGTATATGCCATCAATGTATGGAGGCAATATCTCTTAGAGAAACAAGTGATCATGCAAACAGCTCACAAACCTTTATTGTAGATATTACATTTTGAGACATGAAGAGTTAACATCATTGATAGGAGAAACAACTATAGTTATTTGACATTACACTTGAGTACAAGCCTAGAAGATTCCATGTCATCCTTGATGCCTTGTCATGATGACCAGATCTGAAAACTCTCCTTGACACTCTCATCACAATAGCAATTATGATAATGTCAATTGGCTCAAAAGTCCAAATTGAGTCCAAGACTGCTTTACAACAAAACCCCTTCTTTCAAATTGTACAAGGTTGTCTTGCAACACATTATAAGAAGTATAATACCTTCTCCTTCAAGGAAGGTCTTCTATGTTGTAAGAATCTGATCTATGTTCCAACCAAAGGTGATCTATGACTTATGCGCTTTCAAGAAGCCCATGACTCACCAATTGTTTATCACATGGGTGTGGACAAGACCTTGGGTACCCTACAACACCAATGGTGGTGGTGCAACATGGCATGAGAGGTTCAAGAGTTTGTCCGATCTTGTAAGAGCTATCAATGTAACAAGACTAGTAACCAAAAGTCAAGTGGACTCATTCAACCACTTCCCATCCTCTTTGCTTGATAGGAATATGTGAGCTTAGATCTCATTACATCCTTGCCAAAGACAAGTATAGTCATACAAAATTTGTGATGTTTGTTGATAAGCTTAGTAAGCAAATCCATTTGACCGTAACCTTTGATATAGTGGATGCTCCAACATTTGCCTTGATCTACTTTGACAATGTCTTCAAGCATCATGGGATGCCTTGTGTGCTCATCTTTGACCATGATCCTTGATTCATTGGTAAATTTTAGCAAGCACTCTTCAAGCTACTTGGCACCAAGCTTGCTTTATCCATGGCATATCATCTTCAAATTGATGCGCAAACCAATTGTGCAAACTGCACCTTGGAAGAAATATTTCATACCTTTGTTAATGTTCATCGTACCAATTGGGATGAATGCCTTTCTCAAATGCTTGAACAGCTATTGTGTTTGCCTTCAATAAATCCAAGAAACAAGCACCCAATTCTCTCCCTTCTTCCTTAATTCTAGCCAAGCCTACTTCTTCCAAATTATCTTCTTGTTCCTCCCCCATCTCACATTCATCATACTTCTACCTTCTTGACCACAATATCCCACTCCCTAATACAAGCCAAATCTCATCTCCTTGTTGCTCATAATTATCAAAAGCAATATGCGGATCAACATCATCATGATCTCACCTTTCAACTTGGTGATAAGATCATGCTTTCTTCTAGTAACCTACCCTTCACAATTGGTACCCAAGTTTTTAAACTTGCTCCTAATTGGATAAGTCCATTTGATATCACCCAAATCATTCCTCTTGTTGCTTATTGTGTTGCCTTGCCTAATGATATGCAAAGCCACCCTATCTTTCATATTTCCAAGTTGAAACCCTTTGTTTCCAATCCACCTTCCTTTTCTACTTGTGTCTAACCCCCTCCTTCTCTTGTCCATATAAAAAATCATGAGGAATATGAAGTTGATCTTATCCTTGCTGCCAATAGCATATCGAGTACAAAGTCTTTTAGAAAGAATATCCCCTTCATGATGCTACTTGGGAGCCTCTTTCTCATCTCCACAATGCATAAACGGCCATCCATGAGTTTGAAGTTTCCATGGTGACAAAGATGTAACCAACTAGCAATGGAGGAATATGTAACAATATGGAGTTTATAGATGAGTTAGTTGAGACTAACAAAGTAGAAAATAGGCCAAATTAACCAATAATTATAACAATATTCTAGAAGCATATAGGAAACTTCTTGGGAATTTCCTTGCTAACTTAGCTTGCATGCCAAGTAAGTAGCTCCTAGAAGAAAATTTTGGAAAGTTTCCCAACTAGCTTAGCTTGCATACCAAGTAGGTGGCTTCTAGAAGGAAGCTTCTCAAAAAGCTTCTTGATTAACTTAGCTTGTACTCTAAGAAAGTGGCTTTTAAGAAGCTTCTTGAAAGCCTTTTATGTTCCTTATAAACACCAAAGCCCAAGCTCATGCTAGGCATTTAGAGTTTCCTTCATTCAAGAGTCCCAAAGTGGTTTGTCATTCATTCTCCTATTTCTCCCTTTGGTCTTTTACACTCATGATACACCTTTACATGATGGAGTTGGGATTCTTGGGTGTTGGTGGGAAAGGCTTTGGAGCCTAACTTTAGGCTTGAGCACTTCTTGTTTACTTCTAAGGCTTTATAATTGAGGTATACACATGTATGTTTTATGTTGTGTAGTAGGTAGAGAGTCCACCAAAGCACACAATGCAATTTGTGATATAGTGGCTCAGATCTTATGGGCTTAGGTTCAAATTAAGCAATGGTTGTATCTACCATGACCACATATCCATTGGTGTTTCTGGATATTGTTACTTTCATGGATGTTCATTGCACTTGCATGGCATGGTGGTTGCAAGTAGAGTTATGGCACATGCAAGTGTACATATAAGAGAAGTAGCAACCATTGCCTCTAGGTGCAAGGATGACCATTATGCATCCCAATTATTCTTGGATACCTTCATCCCTCTTGTGATAACATTTTGTGCACCTACATCATCACTTTGATGGTCTCCTCAAGGAAGTAACATTGGGCTCCTTGAAGAGGAGAAGAGCATTGGTGATCTCTCTAGCCATGTTCATTTCCTATATTAATAGTTCATATTAATTACTTTTTAATGTGCACAAGCTTTAGGTATTCATTAATAAGTAGTAGCAAAAGGAACACCTAATATGGCTATGGTCCTCCTCTCCCACTTACTAGATATATTATTAGATGTAATACCAATAGCTAGACATATTATCTAGAGGTGGAAATTGGCATAGTAATATCTAGAAGAATATTATATATGATAGACTAATTAGATCAAATAGAGGTGTCACCAAAAGAGTATTTCCACTACAAAAGTAAGAGTAAAAAAGACCTTAAAAATTTTAAAAACAAATTTCAAAGGCATAAATGGATGAATTAGGCCTCAAATGGAAACCATCTAACCCCTTGGGGAAAAAAACCTTACCTTCTTCCCCCATTTTTCATCTTATCAAGAGATTTCCAATTTTATCTCATCCATGTGATTTTGAGCTTCTTATAAAAGGATTCTTTAAAGATTCTCTCTAGTCAAACTTGTTTGACCAATCAGATAGAACAAGGACCAACATGTCATCCATCTATGCAATTAATCTAAGTGTGGAGCTTGCTAACATATCACCAATCCATGTATATGATCCAAGGGTGGAGCTTTCTTTGAGTGGATCCTCTTTGCTGTATAATAAAGATGAGGTGCTCCTTTGGAGCATCAGAGTATTGAGCGCAAAATTTGTGTTTTTTTCTCTTGTATTTCTCTTGGGGGTTCTCATGTCCTTAGAGTATTGCATTAGAGGACCTCTACCACACAGTTCAAGAATAGACTACATTGTTATTTGCTTCTTTGGTACTTCTTGTTAGGGTGCCTTTTACCCTAGTGTACCTTCATGCATCTATTTTTGTTTTTTTTCTTAGTAACTTGGGATTTTTGTGCCTTGTGCTCTATTTTTCCTTCCACACTAGTTAGTGTGTTTTGTTCCTTTCCTTAAGGGTAATATTTATATATGTATCACTTTATCTAAGTGATGGTCTACATGATAATCAATTGCATACATAAAGAAATGTTATAGGTTAGGATTTAGAAAACATGGAACTTAATCCATCCCCCATACCTTAATGTAAAAGACATCAGCAAACTTTAAAGGTATGCAAAGGTACATCTATTAAGAATTTAGGTCATTGGTTATTGCCAGTTATAAAATACATACTCAAAGATTCTTTTACTTTATGTAAAACTTGCTTGTTATTTTATAATCATAAAGATTTGTGTAAACTTGAGACTGAAGTTGAATGTAATCTAATATTTATACACTTATATAAACTACATAATTGAAATAAATGTTTTCCCTTTATTCTACTCAAACTATTTAAGTGCTTATGCACTACATAGTCTTGTATATGAATGAATCATGAAGATCTATCAATAAAAGTAGTTTCAATTTATGAAAATAGATATCTATTTTTTCTTGAGAACTTTGGAGATTTATAGATATGAATATTTTCCAATAAAATATTCATATTTATTATAATGGATTATACATATCTTCTAATATACTTAACCTTATAGATGGAGCAATAAATGATGATTTAGAGATAGAAAATATTTTTTCTTAACAATAAAAACTAAATGATAAATAAATAAAATTGAGGTATAAAAATTTTATCACAAGATGAATAAAAAATTTGATTCTATTGATTTATTAAAAATAGTCAATTTACCATGGTAAAAAGCTTACATTATTTTATTATAACCTTATAAACATTTATCTTTAGTAGTTAAACTTAAACTCATCCTTATAGAGATTTTGCTTAACATATTAGCAAATTATTTAGCATGCTCATACATTTAGTTGATTTTTTTGAATGAATCTTGCTAATTATTGCATATGAATATGAACCTAGTACTCTTTACCCTTAAAGTACAACCTATATTATTTCTTGTTGACTAGTTTCATAAAATCATACTCTTTTACTAGCTTGGATTAGAAAATCTTAATAGGAAAAATAACTTAAAGGGGAAAGTAGAAATCACTAGTAAAATTTCCATTAGAATACATAATATATAAAATTATTCATCTACATACCTATAAATATAAATAAATAAAGGTTTTATTGTATTGCAAGTATATGATATAAATTTTGGTTTTCAAGATTCATCTTGTAGCATGAATAACTTATTATTTTTCGTATATTTATTATTAAAATATAATTATAACAATATGGAGCTTAGCAATGAAGTTAGTTAGGGCTAAAGAAGTAGAAAATAGGCCAAATTAAGTTGAGAATATTCCAAAAATATATAGGAAGCTTCCCGACTAGCTTAGCTTGCACCCCAAGTAGATAGCTTCTAGAAAATTCTAACTAGCTTAGCTTGAACACCAAGTAAATAGCTTCTAGAAGAAAGCTTCTTGAGAAGCTTTTTGAGTAACTTGGCTTGCACTCCATGAAAGCAGCTGAAAGAAGTTTCTTGAGAAACTTCTCAAGGTCTTGTATGCTCCCTATAAATACCAAAGCCGAAGCTCATGTTAAGCATTTGGAATTTCCCTCATTCAAGTGGCACAATATGATCTTCCATTCTCTTATTTATCTCCTCAGTCTCTTTTACATTGGTATTAGAGTAAGAATGGGATAGATGGAATTTATGGACCACCAAATCCATTTTTGCCAAACCATTGGGATATTTGCGTCAAGGTTCTACACAAACATCATTTCACATAGTTCATCATCTCATGCTTTGGGTAGGATTTTTTGAATACAATCACCTTGTTTGAAGAACCCGTGGTACATCCGGTTGTATCTTATAAAGAATGATGGATGTGTTGCATCTATGTGTTAATAAATTAGGGAGATTGCAAAAGGTAGAATAGAGTAGTAACTATAATGGCAATACTTGAGGTTACCATTGATATGAAATAAAAAATTGAGCACCTTACTCAATTGTTGGATGAACAAGATCATTGATAACTAGAGCACGTAGAGAGAGTACCAGTTTGAGAAGGAGGAGACTGCATCTGATTTCCAAAACCCAAGGTTTTTGAAAGCAAGATTCTCTTGGATGCAATGGAGAATTTTGTATTTGACTATGAAAATTTTGTTGAAGCTACTAACCTTCAAGATGAATGGAAATAGATCCTCTTGGCTTCCAATCAATTAGATAGAGTAGCAAAGTTATGGTGATTTAGAGTGGAGCAAACTGAATGGCAAATTATTGTACCAATATTGACAGGGGCAAAATTCAATAGTGTAATAATTGGTTGATTCTAAGCTATAAATGTCACACAAGCTGCACAAGATAGGTTGGCAGAGTGAAGCAAGTTGGCTCTATAAGAAGTTACATCACGTAATTCCAAAACACCATCATGCAAATTCTAGATATATTGGGAGGTGAAGCTTTGGATCAATTTGTGAGGGGCTTGCAGTCACAAACCAAATTAGAGGTAATTATGCAAGAAGCACAACACTTGGAGGGAGCCATGTGGATGGCCAAACACTTTGATTCCTTAGTAGTTGTAACAATTTAGTCTTGATGTAACAATATGGAGTTTAGCGATAAAGTTAGTAAGGGCTAATGAAATAGCAAATAAGACAAGTTAGCCTAGAATATTCTATATATATCTATGAAACTTCTTGGAAGCTTCTTGGCTAGCTTAGCTTGCACTCCAAGTAGATAGCTTCTAGAAGCTTCCAAATAACTTAACTTGCATGCTAAGTAAGCTGCTCCTAGAAGGAAGCTTATTGAGAAGCTTCTTCTGGAAGCTTCTAGAAGCTTCCAACTAACTTAGCTTGCACGCTAAGTAAGCAGCTCCTAGAAGGAAGCTTATTGAGAAGCTTCTTGAGTGGCTTCTCAATTAACTTGGCTTGGAATCCAAGAAAGTGACTCAAGGAAGCCTCTTGAGAAGCTTCTCAAGAGCCTTGTATGATCTCTATAAATACAAGAGCCCAAGCTCATGCTAGGCATTTTGAGTTTTCCCACATTCAAGTGTCCCAATGTGAGTTTCCATTCTCCTATTTCTCTTCTTGGTCTTGGTCTTTTACACTTGACCTTGACCTTGACCCCGACCTCAACCTCAACCTCAACTTCCATAAAACCTACTAATACATTACACACGGGTGGAGGAGCCGGCACCAATGGAGATTGATGCCATTCAATACATACCACTTGGCATTGCAGATAGAGAAAAACTACAACAAAATTGTGGTTGTTTCTATTATTGCCAAATTGGACATCACATTGCTGAATGTTTGCTCAAGAATGGGTGACCTTAGCAAGTCACCCAATTGAAGTTTATGGAGAAAAATGATCAGAGAAACAAAGAATTCCAATAGGAGATTTTGAGCCGCCTATTAGGAACTTGATTAGTTCCAATGGCATTGAAGGCTTGACTTATGTAAGTTTTCTTCACTTGCAAATTATGATATTTGATCATGGTTGAAGGATTTTGGTTGATTCTAGAAGTTCAAAGAATTATTTGTCTATGCAATTAGCAAAGGAATTGAGTATTTATATCAAGCCAATAATTGGAAATAGATTGATGATAGCGGATGATAGAAAGGGTTCTACATTTTTTTCTTGCATCTTGTTACCTTCAAGATTGGGAAGGAGTATTTGGAGTGTATGAGGTTTATAGTGGCACCTCTATACTATAATGTCATTTTGGGTTTGCCTTGGCTTGAACATCATAAGGTTGAATTTGATTAGAATCATCAATAAATTCAAGTACAACACCAAGGTAAGAATTTCCAATTAGGTTTTTTGGCATCTTTGAGTAAGGCACCTTTAATACTTTGAGGACAAGAGAAGAGAGAAAACACAGATTACACACTCAAACATTCAGTGCCCCAAAGGAGCACCTTCTCTTTATTATATAGACAAAGAGGATCTCCTCCAAGGAAGCTCCACCATAGGATTAGGCACACAAATAGGTGATATGTCAACAAGCTCCACCCTTAGATTACTTACCTGGATAGGTGGCATGTCAGTCCAGGTCCTATTTGGTTGGTCAAACAAGCTGTGACCGGAGGGAATCTTTTGGGGAATCTTCTTGGAGGAGTCTTAAAATCACGTAAGGTACCATTGGAAAGCTCTCAATGAGATAAACCAGGAGGGAATATCAACCTCTCTTATGTTGGGGGGGAACTACACATTTTCGAGGCCTAATTCATCCATTTAAGCCTCCAAAATTGCCTTCAAAGATTTTAGACATATTTCGGTTCCTACTCTATTAGTACAAGTCCCCTTTTGGTGATACTTCTTTCTGATCTGTTTATTCCATCATGTATAACATCCTTCCAGATGTTACCAAACCAATTCTCACCTTTAAATCATATGTCTAGCTATTTGTTCTAAGGTTCTCAAGTCTATTTTGGTTTCCGCCATATTAGTAGAAGTATTCTTTTGGTGATACTTCTATCTGATCTATTTTTACCATCATGTATAGCATTATTATAGATGTTACTAAACCAAATTTCACATCTAGATCATATGGCTAGCTCTTGGTATTATAGACCTCCCTCCTTTTAAGACACAACGTCCTCATTGTGTAATTGTTGCTCAAATGCTTGCACCAACACCAGTGCATGTGTCAAATTGGCAACGGGCTCCTAGGTTGCCTCATAGAGGAGGTAACATTTCCATTGTACTAGATAGTCCACCTGCGGATGGCGAGTACTACTCATGCATTTTTGGAGAATACACTCCACTTCATATTTCTTGATGCCATCAATGAGTGTCGGACAAGGTCGAATGTCTTGTGTGGAATGATGACTTTGGCTTGATCAAGGAGCATATCTACATAGTAGGGAAACACGAAACACTAGATGGATCTTCATGTGTGGTGGTAGCTCAAGGTGATAGGCCACAGCGCCGATGCAACAAGGAATCAAGAAAGGCCCAATAAAACAAGGTCTGCTTACGAGTGCCAACTAATGTGAGGTTGGTTGTTGATAGCCACACTTGATCCTCAACATTAAACTCCATGTGCCTACAATGTGCATCAGCATACTGCTTCTATCAATTTTGCGTAATTTGTAATCTGTGCTTGGCGCTCTCCACACCTTGTTGGATTCTAGAAACAAATGTGTTGACTACATTGACCTTGGTAGCCATTGGACAGATCTTCATCAAGCTAGAAGGTGTGAAGGGATACTTAATATACATGAGGAAGAACGGAGTGACTTGGGTGGATGCATTCACTGAATTATTGTAAGAAAATTCCACCAACAAGAGTAGGGTGTCCCACCTCTCTTGCTCTTCTAAGGTGAAGCCGCATAACATATCTTCAATTGTGCGATTAGCCTGCTCTATTTAGCCATATATTTGTGGGTGGTAAGTTGTGGACATGGCCAACTTGGTTTTGAAGAAACCAAAGAGTGTTTGCCAAAAAAATTTGGTGGATTCAGTGCCCCAATCGGTGATAAGTACTCTAGACAAGCCATGGTGAGAGAAGACTACATCTAAGTATAATTGAGCTAGTTGTAGAGCGGTCACATCCTTGGTGGTAGGGCGTACATGAATCATTTTGTTGAGCCAGTCCACAAAGACCACGATGGAGTCAAACCCTAAGGTGGTCTTGGGTAATTCACAGACAAGATCCATACTAACTTGTTCCCAACATTATGTAGGAGTAGGGAGAGGTTGAAGGAGCCTTGCAAGAGCTTGATTAAAAGCTTTGTTCTTTTGAAAAAGTAGTCAGTTGCACTGTCGTGTTGTGGTTTGTGCAACCCGTAAAAAGTGACATATCATAGTTTATCTCCATGTTAGTGGGGTAGGTTGCATGCTAGATCCGACGGATGAGATGTTGCCATATGAGCCATCTATGTACATGTATGTGATTGGCCATGTGGGTTACAATCTTATCATGTTTGAGGGCTCTGATGAATAAAGATGAGGGCAAGTAGAGGGACGGATGTGTTTTAGTTTGGAGAGTCTCGAGGAGAGAAGGAAGTTGGGAGAGAAGTGTAGTAGAGAGCGAGTGTTAGAGCATCGGAGGAAGCATTTGAGCACGAGATGTCCCATGCTCCCGATCTGCCACTCCCAAATCCTTTTCTCATCAGGCTTCAGATTTTATACCATGACAACTTACGGGATTGGTTGGTAGCACATTTCAAGGTGGTGTTTGTGGAGTCGGTGATGAGAAACCCAGATCCTATCGTCCTTCCGGTGCTTACTTATGAGAATGTCTGGGGCTTGATAATTTATGTCCTTCTATAGTTGGGGAATGCTTAAAATTTCGCTCATAAGCTTCAAGGTGGAGTTGTGGGGTCCATTTGTCAAAAAGTAAAAAGAGTAAAGGACAAATGTGCAAGAGCTTGGGTCTCAAGAGGAAAGTGGGCATTTTTTTGACCATTGGGGGAGTTTGGTGAGGCCATTCAAGAAATGGAGGACATGGTTGGAAAAAAGAGATGACATGCTACAATTTGCAGATAGAAATCACTCGATTTGAGCTGAGTATGAGAGGGATATGATAAATTGAGTGAAGGGGGGTTGAATTGATACCCAAGAGCACAAAGTAGTCAATTGAGGGAGCTTCTTGAGACTTTTCACTATCTGTCAATAGAATTGGAGAGAAGACAATGTTCTTACAGTATTGAGTGCAATAAATTCCAGTTTTGGGTCAATCTCAAATCAGATCCAATTGATTGAAGTTGAAGCTTATGGGATGTAAGGTGTTGGAGAAGAGCTAATGATCAGGTTTGGAGTTCTGGTCACTCCCCAAGTTGCAGTTTGAATTTCCTTATGAAAATTTCCAGAGTTGTTAGTGGATAGGTTTAACTCCTTTGTGTGAAAGTTTCATGTGAATTCTTCAAATAGAGAAATTAGGGTCTTGGATCAAGTATACTTGGGTCTGTAGAGCTCACAAGTTAGCACAGCTCAGGAATTGATCCACATCTAAAGACTGGAGTTGGATTAGGCTACCAAAATTTGCATGAGGTTAGAGAAAAACACAAACAGCTATTGTGGAAAATGTGGATGGTTTTATATCTGTGCAGAGTGAGATCTGATGCAAAACATCTTGTTGAAAATACTGTCATAAGCTCGGTAGAGCAACTTTTCCTTTCATCTTGATTGGATATCAAGTCTCATGTCCTGTGACTATGATTGAGAGTTTCAGGTTGCCAGATTGTTTGTGAGGATCAAGTGTATTTCTGAATCAGAAATCTGGGGAAAATTTGCCAAGAACCAGGAGCAAACCCTAAAAAGAAGATTTCGAAATTAGGGTGAAGTCAAAAGAAACCCAGGCCAACTTTGAGAGATTTTCAGGAGAGTCGTAGTGATCTGATTGAAGTGTAATTTATGTCATTGGAAAGCTTATCTTACAGGCTTTCTATTGAATCCTAGATCACTTGAATCCAAGCTATGTAGAAATAGTTACTTGCATATGAGCTGCACAGAGTTTCCCCATCAAAAAGACATAGAAAATCCCCACATGAAGTAGGAATTTGTTGAGATTTGAAGTACAGATGGGAGGAGGCTTGGAGTTCAGGTTGGAATGAGCTTGATGATAGAGCACGAAGGCTTTGAAGCTCTTTTCTTGACAAAAAGTACAGAGAGTTGTTGCATTTTTCTTGTGATTGGATCATCTCTGTACTTGTATGCCTGTTTGTATGCCCAGTTGGCTTGGATTGGTGTGCGGGCGTTGCGCTCAGATTATTTCCTTCTAGGAGTGTTGTGTATTTCTCCTTGGTTATGTTGGAAGTGATGACCAGCAGACCAAGAGTGCGTGTTGTGATGACAGGTCAGGTTGCCCAGTACTATCCTTCTGGATAGCAAGAATATTAGTCATGAGAAAGGAGGGTTTTGGCAATAAGGGTCACACGCGTGTTTTGTCGAGTCATTACGGATTAACCTCTAGCCTTTGGTCTGTAGTCTCCACAGCTAGGCACCCTATGTGTTCCCAGAGAGAGAAAAGGAAAGTATGATAGTGCACGTAGTCCATCACGTCATTGCTCATCTTGGGCCAATAGTAAAGGCGTTGGACTGCATCCAAGGTCTTGTCCACTCCGAGATGACTTGCAATGGCCGAATCATGACATTCTGCTAGAATGGTGGTGCATAATTTTGGGACATTTGGGATCTATAATTTGCCATCACGAGAGGTGAGTTGCTGTGTAAAAGACCAAATCCAAGGAGAGAAATAAGAGAATGGAAACTCACATTGGGACACTTGAATGAGGGAAAACTCCGAATGCCTAGCATGAGCTTTGGCTTTGGTATTTATAGGTAGCATACAAGGCCTTTGAGAAGCTTCTCAAGAAGCTTCCTCAAGCCGCTTTCTTAGAGTGCAAGCCGAGTTAACTAGGAAGCTTCTCAAGAAGCTTCCTTTTAGAAGTCACCTACTTGGCGTGCAAGCTAAGCTAGTTGGAAGCTTATAGAAGCTTCCTTCTAGAAGCTACTTACTTGCGGTGCAAGCTAAGCTAGCCAGGAAGCTTCCCAAGAAGCTTCTTAGGTACTTCCAGAATATTCTAGGCTAATTTGTCTTATGTGCTACTTCGTAAGCCCGATTAACTTTGTCGCTAAACTCCATATTGTTACATATTCCCCCGCCGCTAGTTGGTGACGTCCTCATCGCCAGTGAAGCTTTGAATTCCTAGATGGCCATCTGTGCATTTTGGAGGTGAGAAGGACGTTCCTATGTGGCATCATGAAGGGGATACCTTTTCCAAAGGACCTTGTACTCTGTATGTTGGTGATGGCCTCGTTGAATATGGCAATGCGCAAGGATACTATCAACTTCAAACTCCTCATGATCATTGATAGGGATAGGAAGAGGGGGAGGTTGGACTCGAGAGGAAAAGGAAGAGGGATTAGGAAGAAAGGGTTTCAACTTGGAAACATGAAAGACAGGATGGATACGCATGTGACAAGGCAAGGCAAGTCGATAAGCAATAGGAGAGACAATTTGGGTGATATCAAAGAGTCCTATTAAATTAAGTGCAAGTTTACAAACTTGGGTATCAAGTGGGAGAGGGAGGTTACTAGAGGATAACATGACTTTATCATTAACTTCAAAGGTGAGATCACGATGATGGTGGTCCGCATATTGTTTTTGGCAATTTTGAGCAACAAGGAGGTGAGACTTGGCTTGTTGGAGAGATTTGGATAGAGTGGTCAAGAATGTGGAAGTATGAGGAACCTGAGATGGAGGGGGAGCAAGAAGAGAATATGGAACAAGCAGATCTTGGCCAAAATTGAGAAAGAAAGGAGAAAATCCGGTGTTTGCCTGTTTGGAATTGTTGTAGGCAAATTCTGCAATTGCAAGACATTCGTCCCAATTGGTATGGTGGACATTGACAAAGGCACACAACATATCCTCCAATGTACAATTTACATGTTTGGTTTGTCCATCAATTTGAGGATGATAGGCTGTGGACAAAGCAAGCTTGGTGTCGAGTATCTGGAAGAGTGCTTGCCAAAACTTCCCGATAAATTGAGGATCACGGTCGGAGATGAGTACATATCGCATCCTATGATGCTTGAAGACATTGTTGAAGTAGATTTACACTAAGGTTGGAGCATCCACAGTATCATAGGTTGGTGCCAAGTGGATTTGCTTACTAAGCTTATCCATAAACACCACAATTGTGGTGTGTCATTGTTTTGTCTTTAGCAAGGATGTGATAAGATCCAAGCTCATATGCTCCCGGCGAGCGGATGGAATGGTGAGCGGATGGAATGGCAAGTGGTTGAAGGAGTCCACTTGGCTTTTGGTTGCTGGCCTTGTTACGTTGGCAACTCTGACACGATAGGACAAATTCTCAAACATCTTGTGTCATGTTGGGCCACCACTATTGACGTTAGAGGGTACCCAAGGTCTTGTCCACACCCATGTGACCAGCAATGGGTAAATCATGGGCTTCTTGAAGGCACACAAGTTGAAGATCACCTTTAGCTAGAACATACATCCGGTCCTCATGGAATAAAAGGCCCTCCTTGATGGAGAAGGTATTGTACTTCTTATTGCATGCTATAAGGCAACCATGTACTATTTGGAAGAAGGGATCTTGGTGTAGAGCTCACTGAAACTTGTTTTGGACGTTGGGGTCAAGTGACATTGTTAAAATTGCCGCTATGATGAAAGGAAGAGACTTCAAATCAAGTCGTCGTGATAAAGCATCAAGGATGACATGGAACCAACCTAGTTTGTACTTAAGTTTGATGTCATACAATTGGAGTTGTTTCTCTCATTGATGATGTTGACTCTTCATGTGTTCCAAGTTTAAGGTCTGCAACAATGGTTTGTGATCAGTTTGCATGATCACTTGTTTCCCCAAGAGGTAATGCCTCCATACCTTGGTGGCATATACTATTGCAAGTTGTTCTTGATCTTGAGCAGAGTAGTTTTGTTCAACCATATTGAGTTGGCAAGACACAAAGGAAATGGGATGGAGTCCATCTGGGAATTTTGTTGCAACATGGCTCCAATTGCAAAGTTAGAAGCATCAAAATCAACCACACAGGGGTAGTTGAGGATCATATGGTTGAAGAATGGATCTTGAAGACACCATACGATTTAACTTTTGGAATGCTTCTTCATGCTCGGTGGTCCATTGGAAGCTCAAGTTCTTTCCCAAGAAGTTAGTCAATGGTGCAACCACATGGGCATAATAATAGATGAACCGTCAGTAAAAATTGGCCAATCCATTGGATGCCGGTACTTCTATAGCATCCTTCAAGGTAAGCCAATCAATAATGGCCTTGATCTTCTCTTCTTCCATCTTGATCCCCTCTGATGAGATCTTATGATCCAAGAAGGTAACCTCCTTTTGCCAAAAAGCACACTTTGACTTCTTGCAATAAAATTTCCATTGGCATAGTCATCTTAGGACTTCTCGCACATGTTTCACATGTTTTGCCTCTATCTTACTGTAGATTAGGATATCATACAAGAACACCACCACGGACCGATCCAATAGTCCATCCAACACCCGATGCATTTGATCCATGAAGACTACAAGAGCATTAGTGAGTCCGAAAGGTAGAACTCTCCACTCAAAATGCCCATACCTTGTATAAAAGATAATCTTTTGCACATCCTCTCTCTCAATGGGAATTTTCCAATAGCCACTACAAAGATACAACTTGGAAAAGTAGCGTGCTCCACTTAGTTGATCAAGCAAGTCATCAATCTGAGGCAAGAGATATGCATTCTTCACGGTTTGCTTATTGAGCCCACGATAATCAATACAAAAGCAAAGTCCTCCATCCTTCTTTGGAACAAATAGTATTGGTGCTCTCCAAGGAGAGGTACTATGTCGTATGAAGTCCTTCTCCAACAACTCTAAGTGTTGTTTGCAACTCCTCCAACTCTTTTGGTGAGAGCCGATAGATTGGTCTACTCACTGGAGTACCCCCTGGCAATAACTCAACCTTGAAGGGCATACCTCGATTGGAGGGTAATCCCTTTGGCAAATCATTCAAAAATGCGTCCGCAAACTCCTTAACTATCTGATCAACCGTTGCTTGATGAGGCTCTTGGTTCTTCACAGATTGTTCTTGTGCAATCGGCTTGATCCACACCGCAAATATAGACTTATCTTCCTCCAAAGCTTGCTCTATGGTTGCTTTACTAACAAACTTCCCTTCTAGGGACTCATCTCTCTTCCAAGCTTGCTCCATGGTTGCCTTCTTGGCAAACTTCCCATATTAGGACTCCACTTCCTTCAAGGTTTGCTCTATGGCTACCTTCTCAACAAACTTCCTATCTTGGGATTGACTATTCTTAGGTGTCTTACTTAGAGGTGCCAGACAACCTAATCAGAAATTCCTACCTTAGTGTTGTACTTAAATTTGGCATCGGGTCCAATTGAATTGAACCTTATGACGTTCAAGCCAAGGTAGACCTAGAATGATATCATAGTGTAGAGTTGCCACTACAAACCTCATACACTCCAAATACTCCTTCCCAATCTTGAAGGTAACAAGATGCAAGATGCGGAATGCAAAACCCTTTCTACCATCCGCCATAATCAAACTACTTCCAATCACTGGCTTGATAGGAATACCCAATTCCTTTGCTACTTTCATAAACATGCAATTCTTTGAACTTCTAGAATCAACCAAAATCCTATAACCTTGATTAGATATCATACCTTGCAAGTAAAGCAAACTTGCATAGGTTGAGCCTTCAATCTCATTGGAACTAATCAAGCTTCCAATGGGTGGCTTGAAATCTCCTATTGGGATTCCTTGTTTCCTTGATCATTCAACTCCACGACCTCCACTTGGGCAACTTGTTGAGGTCATCCATTCTTGAGTGGATATTCAGCAATACGATGCACCAATTGGCGACAATAAAAACAATCACCATTTTGTCTCTATTTCTCTCTATCTGCTATGCCAAGTGGTCTTCATTGAATGACATCAATCTCCATGGGTGCTAGCTCCTCCACTTTTGTGTAGCGTATTGGTAGGTTTTGTGGAGGTCGAGGTTGAGACCAAGTTGTTGCCACCAAGGAATCAAAATGTTTGGCCAACCGCATGGCTTCCTCCAAGTGTTGTGGCTGTCGTATGGTTACCTCTAATTTGGTTCTTGCCTTCAAGCCCCTCACAAATTTATCCAAAGCTTCACCTTCCAATATATCTAGAATTTGCATGATGGTGTTTTGGAATTACGTGATGTAACTTCTTACAGAGCCAATCTGTTTCAACTCTACCAACTTATCTTGTGTAGCTCGTGTGGCATTTATAGCTTGGAACCGACTAATTATTGTGCTCTTGTATTTTGCCCATGTCAAGATTAGTGCAACAATTTGTTGTTCTGCTTGCTCTACTTGGAATCTCCACCATAGCTTTGCTATTCCATCCAATTGGCTAAAAGCCAAGAGAATCTATTTTTGCTCATCTTGTAGATTGGTAGCTTCAAAATAAAGTTCACAATCAAACACAAAATTCTCCAATGCACCCAAAATATTCTTGTCTTCAAATACCTTGGGTTTAGGGAATTTGAACCGATCTTCTCTTTCTCAAATTGGTACTCTCTCCACCTGCTCTTGTCGTCAAAGATCTTGTTCATCCAACAATCGAGTAAGGTGCTCAATTTGTTTCTGCATAGCAAGGATAACATCAGGTATTGCCGCCATGGTTGCTACTCTATCACACCACTCCCAATCTATCTAATTTGTTAACACATAAAAACAGCACGTCCATTGTTCTCCATAAGTTACAACCGGAAGCACCAAGGGTTCCTCAAATATGGTGGTCATATGCATAAAATCTTGTCCAAAGTGTGAGGTGATGAATTGTGTAAAACGATGCTTGGGTAGTATTTGGATGCAAAAATCCCAATGGTTTGGTGGAAGTGGATTTGGTGATCCTAAATTCCATCCATCTCATTCCTGCTCTAATACCAATGTAAAGGACCAAATCCGAGGAGAGAAATAAAAGAATGGAAACTCACATTGGGACACTTGAATGAGGGAAAACTCTGAATGCCTAGCATGAGCTTTGGCTTTGGTATTTATAGGTAGCATACAAGGCCTTTGAGAAGCTTCTCAAGAAGCTTCCTTTTAGAAGCCGCCTACTTGGCGTGCAAGCTAAGCTAGTTGGAAGCTTCTAGAAGCTTCCTTCTAGAAGCTACTTACTTGAGGTGCAAGCTAAGCTAGCCAAGAAGCTTCCCAAGAAGCTTCTTAGGTACTTCCAGAATATTCTAGGCTAATTTGTCTTATGTGCTACTTTGTAAGCCTGACTAACTTTGTCACTAAACTCCATATTGTTACTCGTTGGGTGCTGGTGACACCTTTGGATGAATGCGCTTCTACAATCTGTGGATCAATTTTTGTAGTAGCCAAATTCTTTGGCCAGAATTCAAGTTTAATCTTAACCTCTGTCACCAAGTTGTTTGCCATTGGCATGCGGGTGAATGCATCTACAAGTTGCTTCTTACCTTCCACGTAGGTGATTGTCATATTGAAGCGTTGTCACCACTCTGCCCACCAAATTTGGCAATGAGATAGATCCTTTTGTGTCTTGAGGTAGACTAGAGGTTTGTGGTTTGTCTCTACTACAAATGCCCTCTTGCCCAGATAGTGCTTTCAATGCTTGGTTGCCAAAATGATGGCCAACTCTTCTTGTTCTGTGGTGTGGTAGTTGCACTCTACCGATAACAACTTTTGAGAGAAATATGCAATTGGATGCCATCCGTCATGCCACTCTTGTTGTAGGACTGCTCCTATTGCTACACTTGATGCATCTATAGCCAACTTGATTAGACGTTTTGGATCATACTACTTCAAGCATGTAGCAAGGCGGCTTTCAATTCTTGAAAGGCTAACTCTTGTGCGGTTCTCCATGTCCATTTCTTCCCCTTGCCAAGTAGTGTTGTTAAAGGTTGTGCAACCTTGGAGAAGTCCTTGACAAATCTACGATAGAATCCCGTCGACCCAAAGAAGCTCTTGAGTTGAGTCTGATCACTGGGGCACTCTATTTTTGAATGACCTCTATTTTATCCGTCAATACTTGAATGCCCTCTACACTTACTCTATGACCCAAGTAGTCTACTTTAGACTTGCCAAACTCACACTTTGAGATTTTGGCATACAATCGATTCTGTCTTAGAATCTGGAGGACCTCTTATAGATGTTGTTTGTGTTTTGTCATCGTGCTACTAAATACTAAGATATTGTCCAAGAAGAAAATAACAAACTTATCCAAGTATGGACAAAATATGTCACTCATTAGACTCATGAAAGTGGCAAGTGCATTAGTGAGGCCAAAAGGCATCACTATATACTCAAAGTGGCAATACTTGGTTCAAAAGGCAATTTTGTACACAACCTCCTCTACAATTTGGATTTGATTGTAACCGCTTTGCAAGTCCAATTTGGTGAAGTATCTCACTCCATGGAGTTGATCAAAAAATTCATCCATGCAAGGTAAGAGATATTTTTTCTTCACTATTTGTTGATTGAGACCTTGATAGTCATTGCACATGCACATTGTACCATCCTTCTTCTTCACAAACAAGACAGGAGCTCCATATAGTTATACGCTAGGTTGGATGAACCCCTTTTGCAGCATCTCCTTAATTTGAGTCTTACACTCCTCCAACTCATGAGGTGATAGGCGATATGTGGCCTTACAAGGAGGTGTCTTCCCAAGGAGTTCTCAATTTGATGATCTACTCTCCTTTTTGGAGGTAATCCTGAGGGTAGATCATCAAGAAAGACATCTTGAAATTCATCCACCAAAGCCTTCAATTTCTCAGGAATTTGTCCATTGAGTTGTGCACTTTGGACTTCTCTTATTAGACCCATGAAACATCTATGGGTCTTACAAACAGTTGCTGTCCCTATGACATATAGAGGCAGCTCCTGTTGTGTGATTTTTCTTTAACTCCAATGATTGACCATTGATGGGTTCTCACTTCTTTCTTCCTCCACTCTACCATAGGGTTGCAATGCTCCATCCATGGTATGCCTAAGATTGCATCATAACGAGCTAATTGTATCACTTGCCACTCAATTGCATCTTGATATTCTCCTACAAAGAGTGTTACCCATCTAGGTAATGATTCAATCCTCTTTGTTTGCCTATTAGGCAACTCTACTTCTTCACTCCCATCTCTCTCTAGATCCATTCCTAATCTTATTGCAACAAAAGGAAATAAGAAATTCTCTATTGCTCTTCAATTGATTAATACTCTCACTTGATTGCCTTCTAGAACTCCATTCACAACAATCAATTGTGAGGTTGCCTTTCGGGATCTTTGTGCATTAGTCTTCTTCCTTCCCTTGCTTCTTTTCTTCCTTATTGAGCCAATAAGGCTGCGAGGTACATTTACTAGCAATCTTTGTTTTCCAAGGTGATTTCCACCTCCTCCTCTTCAATATGCCTCCCCATGTTGTTCAAAGATTGCCTATACAAAGGCCGAGGGCCTCTAGGGAAACAAGTGCAATAGTTGGTAGATATGTACCCAATACAACCACAATTGTAATAATGGCATTGTCTCCTTGAGCTCCTTCTCCTCGTGGGACTCCATCTCTTTGTTCTTCTACCCGTCCATGCTCTCCTTGAAGCGGTCGTGCTCCTTGATCTTGAAATTGAAGGTTGCCCAATTCCATTGGTACTCATGTGTGGCATTTCTACCCAATAATGTTGAGGTAGAACTACTCCTTCACCTCCACATAATGCTCCTACTATTCTCTGCGCACAAGCAATGGCTTCAAATACCGTGCAAGGATTTTGCACCATGACTTCTTAGCAAATCCGCTCCTTTAACCCTTGTTTGAAATTGTTAAGAGCTTCTACTTGACTCATGTTGGTTATTATGACTTGTAGATCCAAAAATGCCTTCACACACTCTTGTATGCTGTTCTTTTGTCTCAATCTCCATAGTCAGGTTTGAGCCATCTACACAAAATCCACCAATTGGAAATTCTTCAACAATCCTTCTTGCATTACTGTCCACATGACCTTCCTTCTCTCTGCCAGCATGGATTGTTCTCAAGCATCATACCATGTGAGGGCTTTATTGGTCAAGTGCCCACATGCAAACACACCTACAGCATGCTCAATGATCTTTGTTGAGAATAATCGGAAATATCGATTCATTCTCAAGATCCAATTTTCCACTACTCCCATCATACGCTACCTCTTGTAAGGCTCGATGTTGCAGGTCTTCTTCATCCGCAATAGCAATGTGGCTTCATTGTTGATAAGGTTTGTATGCATAGGTGACTTTCCAAGTACTTTAATTGTAGGTACTGGGTTTTGTGATGGCTCTCCTTCTTGCATGGCTTGATTGTTTTTGAGGATCTGCACTTGACTTTGTAATGTCTCCAAGGTCATCTTAATCTCTCAAAATTCATTCAACATCCCTTGCATTCCTTGCACCAGCTCTTGCAATTGTGGATCCATGGTTCCTACAACACTCAATTGCTAATGTCTACTTCAATATAAAGTCAATATGATCACTTTGGAAGACACACAAACTATTGGAACTACCATTGGGACCTCAGAAGCTATCACTCGTTGATAATACTCCTCGCCAAAATTCCTAACCACAAAATCTCTAAACATCACTTTTGGTCTTACTAGATAACAGATTTTTACTTGAATGCTAAAAGGGAGAGGACTTGGGACATTTGCATCCATATCATCATAATAGAATGTAGATTTTCAAATCTCACTCTCTATTATATATCACCACAGGTAGAATCACCGAGTTTGGTGAGTTCATCACCCTATCCATGAATTTTGAACCAAAATGATAAACTAGCAATACCCTCATTTGCTCATGCTAGATGTACATAACCTTGATGTGGAATGGATTTAGGAATGGAAAGCTAGGTGCGGGAAATTGTCCTCCTGGTGCATCCATCCCATTTGCTCTCTAAAGTCCTTCCTAAGTCTAGCAATTACTCAATGTTCTCCACCTCAAATTACTCAATTTCAGTAGTTTGTGCTTTTCCAAGAGTGGTGATCCACTCTCTTAGACTAAGATTCTTGCTCTAATACCATTGTAATACTCCAAGGGACAAGAGAAGAGGGAAAACACAAATTACACACTCAAACATTCAGTGCACCAAAGGAGCACCTTCTCTTTATTATATAGACAAAGAGGATCTCCTCCAAGGAAGCTCCACCATAAGATTAGGCACATAGATAAATGACCATGTCAACAAGCTCCACCCTTGGATTACTTACTTGGATGGGTGACATGTCGGTCTAGGTCCTATCTGGTTGGTCAAACAAGCTTTGACCGGAGAGAATCTATTAGGGAATATTCTTGTAGGAGTCTCAAAATCACGTAAGGTACCATTGGAAAGCTCTTGACAAGACAAACCAAGGGGAGGGAAGGCCAACATTTCCTCTAGGGGGGGATCTGCACATTTTTTAGGCCTAATTCATTTGTTTAGGCCTCCAAAATTGCCTTCAAAGATTTCAAGCATATTTTGGTTTCTACTCTATTAATAGAAGTCCCCTTTTGATGATACCTCTTTCTAATCTATTTATTCCATCATGTATAACATCCTTCTAGATGTTACCAAACCAATTCTCACGTTTAAATCATATGTCTAGCTATTGGTTCTAAAGTTCTCAAGTCCATTTGGTTTTTGCACTATTAGTAGAAGTACTCTATTGATGATACTTCTATTTGATCTATTTTTACCATCATGTATAACATTATTCTAGATGTTACCAAACCAAATTTCACATCTAGATCATATAGCTAGCTCTTGGTATTACAACACCTAAGAATAATAAATCCCATGATGTGAAGTTTGTCAAGAAAACAGCCATAGAGCAAGGTTTGAAAGAAGATAAGTCCCAAGATAGGAAGTTTGTCTAAAAAACAACCATAGAGTAAAATTTGAAGGAAGATAAGTCACTAGATGGGAAGTTTATCAATGAAGTAGCTATAGAGCAAGCTTTGGAAGAAGATAAGTCTATGTTTGCAATATGGATCAAGTTGATTGCACAAGGAGAATCTAAGGAGTGTCAAGATCCTCATCAAGCAATGGTTCATCAAATAGTTCACAAGTTTATTGATTTGTTTCCAAATGATATGCCAAAGGGATTACTCTGATTGTAGTATGCAATTCAAGATTGAATTACTACCAAGGAGTACTCCAATGAGTAGACTAATCTATTGGGTCTCACCAAAGGAGTTGGAAGAGTTACAAACAACACTTACGGAATTGTTGGAGAAAGATTTCATACAACATAATACATCGTCTTGGGGAGTAATTCCTTGAGAATTAAGTCAAAGACTTTGCTTACTACTTTTTCTATGTTTTTCAAGGTTGAGTGAATTAATAAAGAACCTAATTAAAATAGTTGATTGAGATTCTAGCATATTAACTTAGTTGATTTCACTATAGTATCACAACAACTTAATAAGCTAAAGAATTCATTAACAACTCCACTATTTTATTGATGTTAGTTTGATTTTTGAACGACTTAGTTTAAATGAGAATGAATTGAAAATCTATACTACTAAGCAACATATCTCATCTTGTGTTTCCAATGCTTTCATGCTCGGAGGACAAGGAAAATCTCAAGAGAAATACAAGATTTGATTCTTCAATACTCCAATGCTCTAAAGAAGCACCTTGTATTTATTATATATGAAAGAGTATACACTAATTGGGAGCTACACCCTTAGATCAAATACATATATTTGTGATATGTCAACAAGCTCAACCTTTAGATTAGTTATAGTGATTAGTGACATGTTGATCTTTGTCCTCTTTGGTTGGTCAAACAAGTTAGTCTAAAGCGAATCTTTGAGAAATCTTCTTGTAAGAAGCTCAAAACTGCATGGGTAAGGTACCATTGGAAAGATCTTGATAGAAAACAAGGAGAAAAATGCATCAACTTTTCTCCAAAGAGAAATAATACTATATTTTAGAGGTCTAATTCATTTTTTTAGGTATCCAAAAATTGTTATGAAATTTTCAAGGTATTTTTGACCTTTAGAAATACTTTTTGATGACATCTCTATCTAATATACTTAGACCATAATATATAACATCCCTAAAAATATTACCAAGTCAATTTCCACATATATATATAAAATCTGTTTAGCTAGTGATATAACAAATACTCCATCTAACTAGTTCAATAATATTATATAATAATTGGTTGAAATTTCAAGATTGATATTGATGGTTCTATACTTTAGATGATAAAAGAAATTCAATAGATAGATCTTAAATAAACTTTTGTATGATGTAACTACAATAATACATATAATCTCTTACATTGGTAGAATCTATATGGGAAAAATAAATAAATAAAAAGTGTGATCATTATTCAAATATCAATTAATTCAAGTCAAAAAAAATTCAAATTAAATATTAAATTATTAAGGCCTAAATTTTTTAATAATTTTTTAATTGTAAAAGCTATCTCATCCATCTTTGTAAGATATTCACAAGATTTTATTGATTAATCAATTTTTCTTAAAATTTCCATATCAAAATTTTATTATCTCACACATATTTAATATTTAGAAAATATCAGATAAAATTAAAATTTTTTTTTATACATTTAGTAAGTTTTAAAAGGAAGTAAAAAAAATTATATGTACACTTTATTATGTATTCCAACTGCAGAAGTATATTTACTTATATTATATTCACATTCAACTTATTGAATTCATATTCATAGGACCAAAGTAAATGCAATATACAAGCTGCTATTCAAAATAACCTCCAATGCTATCAGTATTATTTCATAAGTTTTAATATCAAATTTCATCGAGAAGGTGATTATTAAGAATCAGAAATTCCCATAAGTATTCTTAAAAGATCAATAGATCTATTGATAATCAGACTAAATTTAGTTAACAACTAATTTATTTGTACTCACATAATTCTGATTCTCATTCATTTATTATACATACAAGTTAATATAAGAAAAATTTGAATTAAAATTTGAATTTTTTGTTGCAAAAACCTTTTTATATGTTACAAATATTTTAGGAAAAAATGTAATTTTAAACTACACTGTCTAAAGTTTACTCTAATTTTCAAAAAACTCATTAGAACCAAAAGATCAAGATGACTCGGTTTCTAATGAACCAAGTCTGAGTGTAAGAACCATATATTAAAATTAGATTCAAAGCTCTCCAATCTATTAATGTAAACAAATAAGAAGGAGATGGTTCTAGACATAAAATAGAAATAATTAGAAAAATCTTTATTAGATTAGCACCGTATTATACACTCGTCAATTTTCATGAATCCTCTTCTTTTCAGATTGGTTCATTATCATAAAAGGATCATAAGAAGATGGTGAGGTAGAATGAACCATTCAAACAAGATTTTCCTAAATCAGTGTCTCTTGAAATTCTTAAAGTTGTACCGCGTTATATTCATTTGAATTTTCCTGATCTTATTTGTTTTTCCTGATCTTATTCAACAAAGTTACGGTTCAAGTGCATGGGACTGCGGGAACTGCGGGAGCTGTGGGAGAGTGTGGAGACGGGAGAAGAGAGGGAGAGACGTGAGACAATTTCTATAATTTCTGAGGGCTCTCTAGCATGTAGCATTTGAGTTAATAGTTTATTCTCTTTGTTTTTCAATTTTGGTTCCATTGGTACCTAGATTGAAGACTAAGGAGAATGGAGTAGAAAGTTATGAAGATTTTTAGCTTTTTTAGGGTTTAGAGTGATCATATACATTGAGAGTGATGGGTTGGGAATTTTCATTTCCAATCTCTTGGTTTTCATGATTAAGTTCCATGGGAATTTAGTTTAAAATTTTTGGAGATGGAAATTGAAAGTTATGAGAGCTTATAGATTTGAGGGTTTAGAGAGATTGTTTTATTATGTGAGTTGGGATGTGAGGGGTTGTGATTTTGCAAATATAGGGAGATACGGAGAGGAGCAGCATGTGTTACTATCACTATTCTTGTGCTAGCCATGGCTACGCCTTCCCATGTGGGGTCGCCTAGAGCGGGTCGGGATACACCATGCACGATGTGTCACCAACACTTTACCTCGCAAGGGGTAAAGATCCATGTGGGAAGGATGCACAAGGACTATGATTGGACCACTTGGGAGGCCCACGTGCGACGAGCAACCACATCGACAACAATGACACTCGAGATTATGCACACTTTGTCTTATACCTTCGTTGATCGTTCTAGGGATATCAATTGAGTCGTGGAAGTGGTTAGCTTCTTAGGCGGTGTTGCATTTTGGGGTTATTTGAGACTAGTTTTCCATATCCATGTTTATTCCATAGGCTACCCCGCACACTCCATGATGAGGCTAGACAAGCTTTTCGCCTACCACTTGATCATTTGGCACGTGATCCTTGGGACGAGTTAGCATGGTTCCTATTCCTCCTACTCCCTTGATGGTGTCTTTGTTATATAGAGGGGGACGTGCGTGGCATATAGAGGTGGCGGCTAGATTTTGTTGATTCTAAGTGGGGGATTGGGCAGCCCTTCAGGAGGAGTCTATTAGGGCTACACGATTTAGGAGACAAGCATCACCACAGGATACCACAAATTCCACTTGATTACGATGATGTAGGACATTGGGTCAAGCGGGAGAGTTTAGTAGAGCAACACGAGCGCTACACCCTTTGTCTATAGTGAGTCCTACTGATGAGACCATCTCTTCCCTACGCTCATTGCTTCCGATAGTAGTAGATGGACTACCACTAGAGGTCTTAGATTATCAGCATGAGCAGCCTTTATGTCTGGATAGGTCGCTATTTGCACAAGCATTGTGCACTGCTGTAATACTCCGAGGACAAGAGAAGAGAGAAAACACAAATTGCACACTCAAACATTCGATGCTCCAAGGGAGCACCTTCTCTTTATTATATAGACAAAGAGGATCTCCTCCAAGGAAGCTCCACCATAGGATTAGGGACACAGATAGGTGACATGTCAGCAAGCTCCACCCTTGGATTACTTACTTGGATGGGTCACCTGTTTGGTCTAGGTCCTATCTGGTTGGTCAAACAAGCTTTGACCAAAGGGAATCTTTTAGGGAATCTTCCTGTAGGAATCTCAGAATCATGTAAGGTACCATTGGAAAGCTCTCAACAAGACAAAGTGGGGGGGGGGGGGAAAGGAAGGCCATCCTTTCCTCCATTGGGGTAAAATCTGCATATTTTCGAGGCCTAATTCATCCATTTAGGCCTCCAAAATTGCCTTCAAAGATTTCAAGCATATTTTTGTTCCTACTCTATTAGTAGAAGTCCCCTTTTGGTGATACCTCTTTCTGATCTGTTTAGTCCATCATGTGTAACATCCTTCCAGATGTTACCAAACCAATTCTCACCTTTAAATCATATGTCTAGCTATTGGTTCTAAGGTTCTCAAGTCTATTTCGGTTTTTGCCCCATTAGTAGAAGTACTCTTTTGGTGATACTTCTATCTGATCTATTTTGACCATCATGTATAAAATCATTCTAGAAGTTACCAAACCAAATTTCACATCTAGATCATATGTCTAACCCTTGGTATTACAGACCTCCCTCCTTTTAAGACGCAATATCCTCGTTGCGCAATTGTTGCTCAAATGCTTGCACCAACACCGGTGCATGTGCCAAATTGGCAGCGGGTTCCCAGGTTGCTTCATAGAGGGGGTAACCTTTCCATTGTACTAGATATTCCACCCGCAGATGGCGAGTACCACGTATGCGTTTTTGGAGAATCCGCTCCACTTCATATTCCTCTATGCCATCAATGAGTGTCGGACAAGGTTGAATGTCATGTGTGGAAGGACCTTGGCCTGATAGGGGAGCATATCTGCGTAGTAGGGAGACATGGAACACTAGATGGATCTTCATGTGTGGTGGTAGCTCAAGGTGATAGGCCACAATGCCGATGCGACGAAGAATCAAGAAAGGCCCAATAAAACGAGGTTTGAGCTTACCAGATCCAACTAATGTGAGGTTGGTTGTTGATAGCCACACTTGATCCCCAACATTGAACTCCATGTGCCTACGGTGTGCATCCGCATATTGCTTTTGTCAATTTTGCACAATCTGTAACTTGTGCTTGGCGCTCTCCACACCTTCTTGGATTCTAGAAACAAATGTGTTGACTGCATCAACCTTGGTAGTCAGTGGATGGATCTTCATCAAGCTAGAAGGTGTGAAGGGATGCTCACCATACATGAGGAAGAAAGGAGTGACCTGGGTGGAGGCATTCCTTGAATTGTTGTAAGCAAATTCCACCAATGGTAGTAGGGTGTCCCACCTCTCTTGCTCTTCTAAGGTGAAGCCGCGTAACATGTCTTCAATCGTGCAATTAGCCCGCTCTAGTTGGCCATCTATTTGTGGGTGGTAAGCTGTAGACATGGCCAACTTGGTTTTGAAGAAACCAAAGAGTGTTCGCCAAAACAAATTGGTGAATTGGATGCCTCTATCGGTGATGAGTACTCTAGACAAGCCATGGTGAGCAAAGACTGCATCTAAGTATAGTTGAGCTAGTTGTGGAGCGGTCACCTCCTTGGTGGTAGGGCGTACATGAATCATTTTGCTGAGCCAGTCCACAAAGACCACAATGGAGTCAAACCCTGAGGTGGTCTTGGGTAATTTGCAGACGAGATCCATATTCACTTGTTCCCAACATTGGGTAGGCTTGGAGAGAGGTTGAAGGAGCCCTGCAGGAGCTTGATTAGAAGCTTTGTTCTGTTGAAAAAGTAGGCAGCTACGCACATAGTCCATCACGTTGTTGCTCATCTTGGGCCAATAGTAATGACGCTTGACTGCATCCAAGGTCATGTCTACTCCGACATGAGCTGCAATGGCCAAATCATGACATTCTGCTAGAATGGTGGTGCGTAAGTCTGGGACATTTGAGATCCATAATCTGCCATCCCGAAAGGCGAGTCCTTGGGTGCTGGTGACACCTTTGGACGATTGCGCTTCTACAATCTGTGGATCAGTTTTTGTAGCAGCTAGAATCTCTTGCCAGAATTCAAGGTTAATCTTAACCTCTACCACCAAGTTATTGGCCATTGGCATATGGGTGAATGCATCTGCCAGTTGTTTCTTACCTTCTACATAGATGATTGTCATGTTGAAGCATTGTCACCACTCTGCCTACCAAATTTGGCGACGAGATAGATCCTTCTGTGTCTTAAGGTAGACTAGAGGTTTGTGGTCTGTCTCTACTACAAATGCCTTCTCGCCCATGTAGTGCTTCCAATGCTTGGTTGCTAGAACAATGGCCAGCTCTTCTCATTTTGTGGTGTGGTAGTTGCATTCTATCGGTAACAACTTTTGAGAGAAATATGCAATTGGATGCTATCCGTCATGCCACTCTTGTTGTAGGACTGCTCCTATTGCTACGCTTGATGCATCTATAGCCAACTTGATTGGATGTTTTGGGTCATACCACTTCAAGATTGGTGCATGTAGCAAGGCAGCCTTTAATTCTTGAAAGGCCAACTCTTGTGTGGTTCACCATGTCCACTTCTTCCCCTTGCCAAGTAGTGCCGTTAAAGGTTGTGCAACCTTGGAGAAGTCCTTGACAAATCTATAATAGAATCCCGTCAACTCCAAGAAGCTCTTAAGTTGAGTCTGATCTTCTTGAGCACTCCATTTTTGAATGACCTCTATTTTATTTGTCAATACTTGAATGCCCTCTACACTTACTCCATGCCCTAAGTAGTCTACTTTAGACTTGCCAAACTCATTTTTTGAGATTTTGGCGTACAATTGATTCTGTCTTAGAATCTGGAGGACCTCTTGTAGATGTTGTTTGTGTTCTGTCATCATGCTACTATATATTAAGATATCATCCAAGAAGACAATAACAAACTTATCTAAGTATGGACTAAATATGTCATTCATTAGGCTCATGAAAGTGGCAGGCGCATTGGTGAGGCCAAAAGGCATCACAAGATACTCAAAGTGGCCATACTTGGTTCAAAAGGCAGTTTTGTACACATCCTCCTTTGCAATTTGGATTTGATTATAACCGCTCCGCAAGTCTAGTTTGGTGAAGTATATCACTCCATGGAGTTGATCAAACAGGTCATCCATGCAAGGTAAGGGGTATTTTTTCTTCATTGTTTGCTGATTGAGACCCCGATAGTCAATGCACATGCGCATTGTACTATCCTTCTTCTTCACAAATAGGACAAGGGCTCCATATGGTCATATGCTAGGTTGGATGAACCCTTTCTATAGCAACTCCTCAATTTGAGTCTTACACTCCTCCAACTCATGAGGTGATAGGCGATATAGGGCCTTACAAGGAGGTGTCTTCCTCAAGAGTGACTCTATTTTGTGATCTACTCGCCTTTTAGATGGTAATCCTGAGGGTAGATCATTGAGAAAGACATCTTGAAACTCATCCATCACATCTTTCAATTTCTCAAGAATTTGTCTAGCGAGTTGTGCACTCTGGACTTCTCTTATTAGACCCATAAAACATCTATCTGTCTTATAGATAGTTGTCGTCCCTACGACATATAGAGGCAATTTCTACTTGTGTGATTTTTCTTTAACTCCAATGATTGACCATTGGTGGGTTTTCACTAATTTCTTCCTCCAATCCACCATTGGGTTGTACTGCTCCATCCATGGCATGCCTAAAATTGCATCATAACGGGCTAATTGTATCACTTGCCACTCAATTGCTTCCTGATATTCTCCTACAAAGAGGGTTACCCGTCTAGGTAATGATTCAATCCTCTCTGTTTGCCCATTTGGTAACTCTACTTCTTCACTTCCATCTCTCTCTAGATCCATTCCCAATCTTATTGCAAGAGAGCGAGACAAGAAATTCTCTATTGCTCCCGGATCTATTAATACTCTCACTTGATTACCTTCCAGGATTCCATTCACGACAATCAATTGTGAGGTTGCCTTTCAGGATCTTTGCGCATTATTCTTCTTCCTTCCCTTGCTTCTCTGCTTCCTTATTGAGCAAGTAAGGCCGCGAGGTACATTTACTGGCAATCTTTGTTTTCCAAAGTGGTTTCCACCTCCTCCTCTTCAATGTACCTCTCCATGTTGTTCAAAGATTGCCTGTACAAAGGCCAAGGGCCATTAGGAAACGAGTGCAACAATTGGTAGATATGAGCCCAATACGGCCACAATTGTAACAACGGCATTGTTCTCCTTGAGTCCCTTCTCCTGGTGGGACTCCATCTCTTCATTCTTCTACCCGTCCCCGCTCCCCTTGAAGCGGCCGTGCTCCTCAATCCCGGAATCTAAGTTTGCCCAATTCCATCGGTACTGGTCCACCTATGTGTAGCATTTTTGCCCGATAATGTTGAGGTAGAACTACTCCTTCACCTCCACCTAATGCTCCTGCTATTCTCTGCTTCCAAGCAATGGCTTCAAATACCGTGCGAGGGTTTTGCACCATGACTTCTTGGCGAATCCACTCTTTCAACCCTTGTTTGAAATTGTCGAGAGCCTTTGCTGGACTCATGTTGGTAATTGCAACTTGTAGATCCAAAAATGCCTCCATATACTCTTGTATGCTATTCTTCTATCTCAATCCCCATAGTCGGGTTCGAGACATCTGCCTAGAATCCACCGATTGGAAATTCTTCAGTAGTCCTTCTTGCATTGCTGTCCATGTGACCTCCCTTCTCTCAGCCAGCATGGATCGTTCCCAAGCATCATACCATGTGAGCACTTTATCGGTCAAGTACCCACATGCAAACAAGACTGCAGCATGCTCTGTGATCTCTGTTGAGAACAATCAGAAATATCGATTCATTTTCGAGATCCAATTTTCTGCTACTCCCATCGTACACTGCCCCTTGTAAGGCTCGATGTTGCAGGTCTTCTTCATCCAGAGTAGCAATGTGGCTTCATCGTTGATAGGGTTCGTAGGCACAGGTGCCTTGCCAAATACTTCAGTCGCAAGTACTAGGTTTTGAGATGGCTCTTCTCCTTGCATGGCTTGATCGTTCCTGAGGATCTGCACTTGACTTTTTAATGTCTCAATGGTCATCTTAATCTCTCAAAATTCATTCAACATCCCTTGCACCAACTCTTGCAACTGCGGATCCATGGTTCTTGCAACACCCAATTGCTAACGTCTACTTCAATACAGAGTCAATATAATCACTCTGGAAGGCGCACAAACTATCGGAACTACCATTGGGACCTCAAAAGCTATCACTTGTTGATAATACTCCTCACCAAAATTCCTAACCACAAAATCTCTAAACATCATTTTTGGCCTCACTACATAACAAATTTCTACTTGAGTGTTGAAAGGGAGAGGATTGGGACATTCATATCCATATTATCATAATAGAATGTAGATCGTCAAATCCCACTCTCTGTCATATATCACCACAGGTAGAATCACCGGGTTTGGTGAGTTCATCACTCTGTCCATGAATTCCGCACCAAAGTGATACACTAGCAATACCCTCATCTGCTCATGCTGGATGTACATAACCTTGATGTGGAATGGGTTTGAAAATGGAAAGCTAGGTGCGGGAAATTGTCCCCCTGGTGCATCCATCCCATCCGCTCTTTAAAGCCCTTCCTAAGTCTAGCGATTACTCTATGTTCTCCACCTTACATTACTCAGTTTTAGTAGTTCGTGCTATTCCAAGAGGGGTGATCCACTCTCTTGGACTAGAACACTTGCTCTGATACCATTGTAATACTCCAAGGACAAGAGAAGAGAGAAAACACAGATTGCACACTCAAACATTCAATGCCCCAAGAGAGCACCTTCTCTTTATTATATAGACAAAGAGGATCTCCTCCAAGGAAGCTCCACCATAGGATTAGGGACACAAATAGGTGACATGTCAGCAAGCTCCACCCTTGGATTACTTACTTGGATGGGTGACCTGTCTAGTCTAGGTCCTATTTGGTTGGTCAAACAAGCTTTGATCGGAGGGAATCTTTTAGGGAATCTTCCTATAGGAATCTCAAAATCATGTAAGGTACCATTGGAAAGCTCTCAACAAGACAAAGTGGGGGGGGGGGGGGAAAGGAAGGCCAACCTTTTCTGCATTGAGGGAAAATCTACACATTTTTGAGGCCTAATTCATCTGTTTAGGCCTCCAAAATTGCCTTCAAAGATTTCAGGCATATTTCTGTTCCTACTCTATTAGTAGAAGTCCCCTTTTGGTGATACCTCTTTCTGATCTGTTTAGTCCATCATGTGTAACATCCTTCCAGATGTTACCAAACCAATTTTTACCTTTAAATCATATGTCTAGCTATTGGTTTTAAGGTTCTCAAGTCTATTTTGGTTTCTGCCCTATTAGTAGAAGTACTCTTTTGGTGATACTTCTATCTGATCTATTTTGACCATCATGTATCAAATCATTCTAGAAGTTACCAAACCAAATTTCACATCTAGATCATATGGCTAACCCTTGGTATTACAACTGCCCCTCGCTTTTCCTCGGGAGGCTTGTTAGGGATGGTTTATGAGCACCTTAGAGGTTGCTTCCAAGCAGATGATCCTTCTAGTGGTTTTACCGAGTTGTTTCAGGTGGCTGCAGCAGTAGCAAGAGGAGACATTCTTATGTTTGTTAGTTGGGTGTTAGGTGCTAGTCGACTTCTCGCGATGGAGAAGGACACGGGAGGCATTAGACCGATTGCTATTGGAGAGATCTTTTTGCGTTTGGTCAGTCGTACCATTGTCCTTAAGCATTGTTCTCACTTTTGACAACACCTTAGTCCACATCAGTTTGGAGTAGCTACACCTAGAGGATGTGAGGCTATATCTCTAGGCATTAGAGCACTCCTAGATATCCATCCGGAGTGGGTTGTCCTACAAGTGGATGTTGAGAACGCTTTTAATAGCGTCTCACGTGCATCCATCTTTAGAGAGCTTAGGGAGGCTGGTGGATCCTTGGCGAGTGTCATTCCTTTTGTGCGGTCTTTCTATGGCTCTCTTGCTTCCCTTTACTACAAGCATGGTGGTTCATAGGAAGGAGTCACCGTCTTAGAGTCAACTGTTGGTACACGTCAGGGAGATCCTTTGGGGAGGCCCTTATTGCCATGGCTCACTTTAGAGCTCTCCTATCTACTACTTTGGCCATGCCAGGTTGTGTATTTCCCTCCTTGGCAGATGATACACACATCATAGGCCATGTAGATCAGATTAGGCAGGCCTTTGACTACTTGACTACCGAGCTACATCTAGTAGGCTTGAGAATCAAGATGTCAAAGTGTAGGGCATGGTCCCCTTTAGGTATCCCTCCCCACCTTGAGCTTCCAGAGGGGTGTATCACATCCATAGATGGACTTTGTGTTCTTGGAGTGCCAATAGGATTGGAGGATTTTGTCACACGCTTCTTGGACGCTGCCCTTGCAGAGGATGTTCTCTATGTGGATGACCTTCCATTACTAGGAGACCGAAAGGTGGCATTTGGTATACTCTCTTCCATTATTGCTTGTCGACCTTCCTACCTCATCCGTACAGTTCCTTCCTCATCGTCCTTCCTATCACGTTTGAGAGCATTTGATAGGAGGATTATGGGAGTCTTTGGTGATATTATTGGACTAGGGACTTTTGAGTGTGTGACAGGAGATTTGACATGTAGACAGACGGCTCTACCAATCTCATGTGGTGGGGTTGGCTTGCTTTCTATAGAGTAGATGGCACCTATAGCATTCTTGGGTAGTTGGGCTCTCTCAGCACCCCTACTTTCCTCTTGTTTTGTGGTTGCTGATAGGCCGGTTTTGGAGACTTATGTGACAGAGGTGGAAGGAGGAGCCTTTTCTCTCCAGGTGTTATTGCGGCAGACGAGAGATAGTCTATCCCCACGAGCACAAGAGGGTTTTCCACCATTTGCTTCACTATCGTCAGATTGGACTAGAGGTTTACAGTCTTCCTTGATGGAGCGACAGTGTGAGCATACGCTACATTCTCTCTTAGTTGACTCGTCCATTCCTCAGGCTACTAGAGCACGTCTACGCTCTTGCTTTGGCAAGGGTGCACGCTTGTGGATCCTAGCTTGACCGTGCATTAGGGCTTTCCGACTCACACCGGTTACTTTCTCTACAGCGATGAGGTTTTGCCTAGGTTTGGTCCACCCATCTACATCTTCACTACTCACTTGTGAGTGTGGTTCTACACTAGATGCTGCGGCGGTCCACATGACACGGTGTCCTTTTGGAGGACAGAGGATAGCTACCCATGATGCCATTAGAGACATAGTGTTTGCTATGGCGTGAGAGAGTGGATACTTGGCTTGGAGGGAGCGTTCGTATGCTTTGCAGACGACACGTGTCAGGGCAGACTTATACTTGGTCCGAGATGATCAGGTGACAGTAGCGGATGTCGTGGTCATAGACCCTACGCGGGATACAGTTTTGGAGGGAGTGATTACCCATCCCCTTGGATGGGCGGCGAGTGCAACAACAGGTCGCAAGGTCTCCAAGTATAGGGGCATGCAGCGAGGTCACCTCTTTGTTCCTCTAGCCTTGGAGTTATATGGAGCGATGGGCATGACATTTGACACATTTATCAAGGAGTGCGCGAGAGCTTATCATGTTAGGCGACAGGGAGACCACTCTCACTCTCATACTTTGTAGCATATTTTAGACAGCTTGTGTCCATTGCTTTACAGAGTGCAATGGCTGGTGCAATACATAGAAGAGCAATCACATTAGGTGATATTTCTTCGGATGCTCTAGTTGTGTGTAGACCGTGCGACTTGCATAGCTCGGATATCTTAGGTGCGGTAGGACAGATTTCTCATATAGACTCTATTGGGGCTTAGCCCCAAGTTACCTTTTTTGTCTCTCCCTTGTACGGCTTGATGGGGTCTTTCCATCCTTCATTTTTCCTAGGCGGTCGCGTTTCTTCGCATTCGTTTGCTTTTACCATGTTACATATGCTCTAGAAGGTCTGTCTGATTGGACAATTAGAAAGACTTCCCACCATGAAAGAATGGAGCAACAGACGGCTGCAGATCAGTCTCATCTCGTCGCAGTTTCTGTGCATCTCTTTTATAGCGAACCGAGAAGTGCTTCACGAAGAAGTCTTTCCGACTGACATTCGGATGACGTTTTGTCTTCATATTGCCGGGAAAGTGCTCCTTTTAGTCCTCGCCGGCGCCCAGCGGGCCCACTGAATATCCTGCTCGGCTGGATGGAAACAACGAATACAACCGTGAAGAGCCGGTAGTGTGCAGAAACAGTTCCTAGTACCATGCCAAGTGACGGGCAGCTGCAGGTTTCTCGAGCAAACGGAGAAAAGTAGGTCGCCGGTTACAATCGGAGTAAATTCCACACAGAACAGTGCAGGAGCAGTGGATTTGCTTCAGTGCTGACTGTACCGCCCGCCCTGTGAGTAGGGTCCAGACGGGGAGATGGGGATCCGACGGCTTTGAAAGTGAAGCTCGACGGAAGAAATGCGGGTAAGGACGGACGGACGGAGAGAGAGCGGCCGCTTCTTTCGAGCTAGGGCTAGTGCGTGGGCAAAGAGTTTGTGAATGTTGTCTGTTGTTGATCGCATGCATTCGTAGAGTTTTTGAGGCGTTGGGTATCTGTCACTTTTCGCTGCTGCTTCACTTCACGTCCCCCTCCCTCCTTCCCTTCCTTCCTTCCTTCCTTCCATCGATTCCCCACTTTCTCCTCTTTTCTTCTTCTTCTCCTCCCTTTGGTTCTTCACGCTCTTTGCATTGTTTCGCGAGCAGAAAGCCCGCCTCAAGCAGGAGCGCGAAGGTAGAGATCCTGGATAGCGCCAAGGGTAGTGGCGGCTTTGTTTCGGACACACTTGCATCGTTGGGGTTTCTTCGTATTGTTGTAGATAAGCACAGGGAAGGCAGGGGAAGTCCGGGTATGCGTGTATCACTACTTCGTGCCTGTGTGCACCCCCCGTCTTAGCGCTTGCTCGAGTCGTTTCTGTTGAGGGGAGAGAAATCGGTGGTGGGGAACAAGAGCAAGAGGCCGCAGGGTAGGCACGAACAATGAGTAGCAGTAGGGCGGGGGGCGGTTCAGGCTCCGCGGCGATTCCCGCCAATGCGCGGAAGTCGGTGCAGAGTCTCAAAGAGATAGTCCCGAATAGCGAGGACGAGATCTATGCGATGCTCAAGGAGTGCAACATGGATCCCAACGAAACTGTCCAAAGACTCCTCAACCAAGGTGCTCTTCTACTCCTCTCTCGTAGTATACTTTAGATATACTGATCAGGTCGTGAGTGTGGTGTTCTGGACTTGGAGAGTTTAGGGCTACTGCCTTACTCCCTATCGACTGGTCGGTTCTCTCAGCATCTGTATGTTCCCCGCCAATCTGTGCCCTACTTCATTCCCTTGGACATCATCCACCTTGCGGTGATCGAGATGTTCGTGCAAGTCATTATACGCCCCAACTGTAGGTCGAGTTCCTCTTCTCCCCGATCTCATGTCCTCTTCCTCCACATTATCCAGTTTCCTCCAAGGGTTAGATGGACGGCAAATTTGTACGCCCTCTCGATCGGATGACATATCGTGGCAGAGGAAGCACCCTCTCGCAATTAGTCACAGTTTGACCCCGAAGCATCCCTGTCTCACAGTGGCATGTCTTACACTATCTCAGGACTGCAGCATAACCTATTTGTCTTCTGGCTGGTTGTATCCTTGTACCTGCACTATAAGGAGGCAGTATCACACTGCCTCAAAACATGCTCGTCTACTTGTCTTAAACATCGTTTGACTCCTTGTTTACAGTCATTCACGTGTGCACTCATGTGAGCACGGCCTGACCTTCACGGCACGATCAGAAGTTACAGCAGCCGTTGCCATGTTATCCCCTTTGACTTAATCTTTTGTGGCGAGACAGTTACCGTTATGGGAATGCCGGAAGCCTGTTCTCCATATGCTTTGTACTGGTCTCCACATTCTTATGAATCGGTGCATAGATGCCTACAATATCACTGTATTCGATCTAGGATCTATATAAGAAATGCTCGATGCCCCTATTACCCTTACTAGTTGTTAGGACATAAACTTATGCATTTAGACGCGAATTCGTTGCTGCATTTTCCTTCGAGTTCTGTCAATTTCCGTGTCATTGGTCCGGTTTCTCGTCGTCGTACTGATTAGGTTTCATCTGTTAATCTAGCGTCTGGCGTTGATGACGCAGATCCTTTTCATGAGGTGAAGCGTAGAAGAGACAAGAAGAAGGAGGTGAGTGAGAATGCTACAGGATTGACTATTTTGGGCTTGATAGCCTGGAACTTGTATGCTCTTCTTACTTACATGAGTCCCTTGCTAACGGTAGCGGGAACAACCGTCATACAACACATCAGAAGCATACCTTCGCACAGGAGTAAGCAGGTTGAGGGGACTAAGAACCGAGGACAGTTCATCTTCATTAGTTACTTTGGGACGAGCTAACGTCCATAACAACCTCTTTTGTACCAAAAGCACTCCTCATAATCCTCTTGGAAGTAAAAGACAGTCTGGAACTCTCCCCGTTTCCCAGTTGGTGACACATCCTTCAGCTTTGACAAATTATGAATATTATTGATTATTGACCTGCACTTCTAGAATCACCTCGGGAATCTCAAAGGTTGATCTTGTAACCGAGCACTTTGATCAACTCCAGTTAACATCTGAAGAAGCAGCCATGCACATATTCTCGATGAGTGACCAAGAGTTAGATTTAGCGCTCAATAGACCGAGCGTAAAAGTCTGTCCCATACAGTAAATTGTAGGATAGTTCTCCCCCCGCAGGTTGTCTCCCTGTTTCAAGTGGGTAGGTTGTGGGCACGTGTATCTCCTGTACACGAGGAGGTTCCACAAAAGTTGTTCCAACCTTATATTCCTGCAGTCGACATTACTCTAATTGTGGATCATGCTCCTTCCATTAGGGCAACAAGGAAGCATCAGATAACAGATCCAGGCCAGCCAGTGGGGGCCAAGGAAGAGGTGGGAGAGGCGGTATGGGGGATCGTGGCTCTGGCAGAGGAAGCTCGGTGCCCCGACACAATTCAAATGGTAGGTTGTGCAAATATTGAATCATGAGTCAACACTGCATAATTTCTTAGTAACGATTACCATTTGGAATGTAGCTCACGGCTATGATGGTTGACGAACAACATTTTGAAACGTCTCGTGGATTTCTTATCGTCAGAATTCAATGGTGGTCGCGGAAAGTCCTTTCCGCCAAGAGAAAATGGCAGTGCAACTACTAGAGCTTCCAGTACATACGGTGGTCCATCGTCGTCAACAATGCCAACCTATGGTCAGCAAAAGGCATATCAATCGGGCTTGAGGTGAATATTCCTCAATTATTGTGTTTTAGTGTTTGAATGAAAGCTGACTGAAACTGCTTACATCTTGCGTAGCTCATTGGTTGCGTTCTCGTATTTAACTCACTTAACAAGCAAACCCAGTTTAAGCTCGAAGACAATGAGATGACACAGCACCACTTAGGTGTGGTAGCCCACAGTCCGATATCCTGAGCAATGCTAACTAGTTGGTTTTGGATGACCTACTTTTGAGAACTTTCAATCGACTGGTTTAAACGGAATTCACGGCTTCTCATCAATTTGGGGTTCACATATATTGCAGCAACGCAGCTCCAACACCGGCACCAGCTAATGCACCTGGACACCAAAATGGAAGTTCTGGGTTCCCAAGGCCTACATCAGTGCCGCAAAGCACATGGGGTGCGTCACAACCTGGACATGCCACAATGGCTGACATAGTGAAAGCGAATGGTGCCCCGCCGCCTCCACCCGTACATCCTCCTGCAGCTCCTGCGGCGACTGCACCAGTGGGGACCCCTCTCCCTTCCTCTATTCCCCAACAATATACTTCTTCTCCGACAAGCGCATCCCCTTCTGTATCATCTGGTGTGTATTCGTCATCAACAGATCCAGTGCTGCATCCATCTCTTGACCCTCGTGCTACCGGAGCACCAGGTGCAATCAAACGAGAGGTTGGGACTGTTGGGAATCAGCGTCCGAAAGGAGACTGGCCTACCAGTTCTTTTAATATGGATGCAATATCGGCATCTACAGGATCTTCTCAGTCACTTCAAGTGTCTCAGACTAGTATCCCGTCATCAACCGCTGCGCCTAGTCTTGAAATTGACAGTCAAGTCGTAAGGCCAAGTAGCCCCCCTGCTTCTGTCTCACCACCTGTTCTCCAGGACAGGGCCGCCTCTCATCCTGCCCCAGCTGATACCTCCGTGGGTACTCAACCAAGACAGGGTTCTGGGACGTCTTCAAGTGGAGCACCTGGTTCTAGATCCGTGGTCGTTGGCGGTCCATTCGGAACCAGACCTGTATATCAACCCCAGCAACATCCAGTGGGGACTCAAAAAGGTGAGAATTCCTTACCCCAACTTTTTTCTTCTAGGCTCTACCTTAAAGACATATGTACTCAGTCAGCATGTTTAGATTCCATGCTATTCATGAATTACTGGGAGTTCTCCCTACGGAGACTGTTTCCTCTAGCTGGCAGCATGTGATATGTCCGGGTTTGCCTACGGTGACGGTCAAGGTTCTTGCAGAACTGTGGACTAACGCTGAGTTCTTTAATCTAAACGTAGCTACTGGAGCTGGTTTGGAGTGGAAGCCGAAACCTGCTGTCGCGAGCACTGCGACCATCGGTGGTGCCAATGCACCATCACAGACAGATTCAGTGAGGTCTTCCCCACCTTCAGGGTCTGTGGACTCTGGCCTGCTGCCGGGGCAAACCTCCAAGTTGCAGGGTCTGAGTCTTCATGATGATCAACCCGTTATCATACCAAATCATCTCCAGGTCCCTGAAGCTGAACGAACACACTTGAGCTTCGGGAGTTTTGGGGCAGGGTTTGTCACGAGTTATTCTTCCGGTTATGGCAACGAGGAGAAAGCTAGCACAGCTATTACCGAAAGCATTCCTGTGATCGAGACCCCTGTGGAACAGCAGAATACGTCCAGGTACTTTGGTACTTGGTCATTGGCCTCTGGCCTGCATTAAGAAACGTTCTCAGCACAGCTATTCTTGTCGATTGATTATCTTTTAGCGACTTTATGTTATGCTCTACCCTAACATATTTTCAATTATTTGTTTCGTAGTGTGGTTAGTCCTGCTCCAGCTCCCCTCAGTCAGACCTATGTACATCAAACCATTCCAGTACCAGAGGAGAATCTGGTCTCAAGTATTGATACTGCCGTTGTGAGCATGGCACCTCCCGCTGCACCGCAACCCGAGCTGCCCAAGCCAGATCCAATTGTCCATCAAGGGCCTCATTATCCATATCTGCCAGCTGTACCAAGCTATGCACAATTCAATATAATGCCACAAATTCCAGCGGGACAGTACTCGTATGAGCCGGCCGAGACCCAGCCTCAGGAGGTCCCCCGATTGCCTAGTTTGATGGTATGTACATACTCCAGAATAAACCATGGCCAGTTTGGTGATTTCTCTTTAAATGGACTTCCATGACTTCGGAGTTAAGACTCGCCTGGATCCATACACCGTTCCTGTCAGAAATATAGATCTGGTCTTTATCTTCAGCCCTATTGCAAGGACGTTTCTGTCATTGTGTCTTCTTGTAAGGGTCATAGATGTCTCCATTAATGCCTTATCTCCACCAAGCGTGTCGTCATGGAAGATTTAAAATGCTACTACTAGAGTCTTGTGTAGGGAATTGATCTTCCTTGTCGTGGTTCCCGCAGCCGTACTCGGATCCCACAACTAGTTACTACACTCCTCCATTCCGGCCAAGTTCAGATGGCGATACTCGCTATCCTCCGTTTATCACCTCCAATGCAACAAGCAAGTACAACGGTAACATGGGATTGATAAACTTGGCGGGTCAAAGTCTGCCTTCTTCTCAGGAGGTTAGTCCACTTATTTTTTCCCTATGCGTTGGAAATTTGACTTTACAGTGGCTATGATCCTCCCAACATCGCGCATGGTGAAGCTTCATTATATATGATCAAATGCATTCAGGCTGTTAATTTTTTTCTGAGAGGGCACCTGGGTTTTTCTCTGAAGCTCTAATGTTGCCTACTTGTTTCGCAGACTGGAAACACTGGTATGCCTTCCTCTGTAACAACTCCACAAACGTCACAGACTGGAAATGCTCAGACTGTTCAAACCATGCCACAACAACAGCCTTTGCCGCTCCATGCGTACACTGGGCAACCTGCTGGAGCCCCACTACAGCATCATTTTGCGACTAATATGTTTGGGTACCAGTATATACCCCAAAGCTTTGCCTACATGCATACTCATGCACCTTATCAGCATAATTATACAACAAATACTGGTTATCCACAGCCTCCTGCAGGTAATAGTTACCCCCCTGCTGCTGCTAGCTCATATCCTCCAGCTGGTGCGGCTGCTGTAAAATATCAACTCCCGCAGTATAAGCCTGGTACTGCCACTGGTAACGCGCCTCACTCAGCTACCGCGCAAGGTTATGGAGGATATACAACCGCGCCAGCTGGCTATGCTGCTAACCCGACAGTAACAGGTGGAAGTGCTACTGGTTATGATGAAGTCGGGGTACCTCAGCAATACAAGGATAACTTGTACATTCCAAACCAGCAGGTACTGCTCTCATCTTGTGCCCATTTATTTTTCTGACCTCAGTCTGTATACGTGACGAGTAAAGATTCCATCTCATCGTGTGTACGCAATATATAAACTTCTATATGATTAGTTCATCAAAGGGTTTATGGTTATGAACGCTCGAATGTAGCACAAACATTAAAAGAATTCCTGTTTCGATGTTTGACAAGGGGTGTTTATGAACACCCAAAATCCATTGTAAGTGGACGGCAATGGGGTTTTAGGGAAATAATTGCTGACCTGGAACCTGACATGGAGCATCTAATGTCAGTTTCTTCTTTCCGTTCTGCAACCTGGATATGAGCACAAAGCATTATAACTGATATAGGCTCCCTTAATGCGGCGCTTACTTGACCAGTAGCTTTGCAAGTTTCTTACCCTCTTTCTTTGCAATTTGCAGGCGGAAGGCTCCACGGTCTGGATTCAAGCTCAATTGTCTCGGGAAATGGCGGCAGCGGCAGGCATGCAGACGAGCTCGTACTACAATTTGGCACAACAAGGCCAGCACACAGGCTACGCGCACAGTCAGCAACCAACCCATGCCCACGCTCATCCTGGAGCCTACGCCAGTCTATACCATCCTTCACAGTCTGGCCCAGCTCCGTCAGCCCACCAACTGCTTCAACAGCCTCAAGCTCTTGGTGCACAAGGTGCTGGTGGCGCTCAAACTGGTGGTTATCAGCAGCAACCTCAACGTACTCAACAGACATGGGCCAGTAACTACTGACGTGGAGCCGCATGTTGAGGGAACGCACCAACTGATTATATTGATGAGCTGGGAATGGGGTTGTGTCTCTGGAACTGGCAGTTGGTAGTCTAAGGCCAAAAGATGGCCTTTAGGAGGCTTGTCTGATTGTGTAGGCAGAAAGTGTAGGTCAGATTTGGGGCCCTCCGTAGGCCTGAGAAGAGTGTACATAACAAGTTTGACGAAAATGGTAGAAGATTGGAAAGGTGGAGCTTTAACATTCATGGAATGGGTAATCTTGTGGGCGTTGACCAAGCTTCCAAGTCCTCTGGTCTGGGATGGGAGCTCCATGCACCAAAAAGAGGGACTGCAGTATTTTCTGGAGTCAGTCCTAGCCATTGAAGGTTGCCTCTGTTCCATAATCTCTTACTGAAAGGTGTCTTGCTTAATTCAGCCCTACAGGTCTGTAGTAGGCTCCCTGAGATACTGCGTTGTGTGTTCCTGACTCTTTTAAAGTACAGCTCTGCGGAATCATGTGACCCTGCTGCAGTCAGTTTTACTCCCCATGGCTTTGATACGCTACAGAGGTTAGCAGCCTGGATGTGGATAAACCGCATGGTACCCCAAACAGGTGTAGTTGGGGATTGCAGTTTGCCATATCTTCTGTAGACTTAGCACCTGGGTATCTGCACATTTGCAGAAAACCATTTCGTGACCTTCGATCCGAAAGGGGAGCAGTATCCGCTCACGTGGGGCAGATTTACATAGGACTGGTCAGGAAATATTCAATGGTTCCTTGAATCAGAGGATGCTACTGCAAGCGCGATGGCACAAGCTATGCACAGTTCGTTGGGGTCGTTCGATCTGCAAAGGATTGCAGGTCGAGTATCCACCGAGCAAGATGCGGAAGAATTTTCTCTATTCATGCCCTTAGCACGCATGACCCTTGCAAGTCTTTTACTGTCTGCCAGGTTGAGGTTGACGTATTACCTTCTTAGTGAGGATTGACATTAGGGGATCCAGTCTGTGTCAAGCAAGCCGAGCAATTTTGAAAGATCTCATTTCGAGTTTGTCTTGACAGAGCGCCACAGTTTTTGTGAAGCTAATTTTAGGTATTTAATGGCTGTCAGCGTAGATTGCCCACCTCATTGGTCCGAGGATACACTCTGTATTTTAACAAAGGCAAATTCTGCTTCTATTTTCCCCTCGTTCATCACGGAGAGCTGGCTTTGTCCACTTGTGGTTGATGGTAACCCAGTGCTACCTACTTTGTGGTGTCTTCTGGCCAATTTTATGCAGCATATATCTGGCGTGAAATAGGGAATGGCACTCTTATTCTAGGCTGGGCATTTTTTCATGTCTCCTTGACTCACAGGAAGGGCTAGTGGATCCCAACTCTAGCATTGTCACGTGGTCTTTCCACGAGATACTATTGTCATGTTTTCCCACGAGAGGTTACTGGGCGGGCCGCCGCGTGCGAAATCCATTGGAAACAGGCCGTACAATTACCTACACCAAGTACTGAATGTTATACGTCGAATGTGGTAACGCAACCTGAGATCTTTTCTGGTTGGTGCAGAAGCAACCCTTTAGTGACAGTAGACGTGCCTTCAGTACACATCTTTGTCCGCAAGAAGAATCAACAAGAAATTCAGGGGAAATGCCGAAGGTCATTCTTCTGTTCGGTGAAGACTTTACTCATCAGGCCTTTGCTAGCTTTCGGGGACAAATTCAGAGTAGGCGTGCCTTCAGTATGTCTTTGTCCGCAAGAAGAATCAACAACAAAGTAAGTGGAAAAGCCAAAGTCATTCGTCTGTTGGGTTAAGACTTTACTCAGGCTCAAATCCCCCTTGCTATACGCATTCAGAGTACAGCAAGGGAAGTTTCCTTTGATGAAGAACTGAACTAGAATAGATATATCGAGTCAACATCAAATTAGTGAAAAATCAAGAGGTTATTCTTTCGTCTGGTTCAGAGTTTACTCAGGCTCAAATCCCCATTACTTTCTGCTTTTAGAGTAAAGCAAGGGAAGTTACCTTGATGAAGGACTGAACTAGAATAGATACATCGAATCTGGAAAGGACAAGAAGGAGAGGAAGCAATTACAATACAAGGGACTTGACACTCAAGGATAGCTATACTTGCTCCTAATTTGAATAGCATGCGAAGAAGAAGGATGACAAAGATCTTTATTCAAGTCCATTGTAAGCACAATCTTTATCTTCATCATCACCAACCATCAGCCTAGTGTCTCCCACCTCAAAGATAACACAAATGCAAAAGGAGGCTTCACAAAATGTAGGCATAATAGGTGAGCATAGAATACAAAGTTCCACCTTGATGAAGTCTTTTGCAATGAAGGATGCACCAAAGAAGAAACAATGCAAAGCTAGTTTGTTATTTGGAGTAACTTAATATCATTGTACAATCGGGGTACTCCAAGGCCGATGTCATGTTTTATAAATTGTGGGAGTAAAACAAGTTATACAAAAGGCAATTAGCTTTGGCTCTTTGTCAAGTGTAGAAGAGGAAGCAATCCAATCTTCTTGCCATTTATTGGATAGAATTGAAAGATTTGGGATCTCCAGAAGTGATGAAAGATCAATGGCTATATAATCCAATGAGTTCACATTGATTCAAGCTCAAGATTTAATGTCATGATGGAAGAAAAGACACATAAGATTGCATTACACTACTTTCAAACTCACTCCATAAATCCTCCAATTTGCAAATCAAAACAAGAAGAAGACCATGGGGGATGTTGACAAAGGTTCCCACCACTATTGGCAGAGTGAATTTTCATCTTGATTACATCATCCTTCACTCGGTAACAAAAATTATTTACCCAACACCAATAGGAAGACCATGGCTTTATGAAGCTAGAATGACCATAGAGTGGTAAGAACAAAAATTGTGTTTTCTAAACCTTGAGTCCTCAAGCCACAAGTTAGTCATGGTATGTTGGAAAAAGATTCTCACTTGGGAGTGACTTTGTCCTCAAAAAAGGAATACACAAAAGAAACTTTAGATAATTTTGAAGATTCGTAAAAAAAAAAGTGGTCAACTACCTTGAGTGCTACAAAATTGAAGAGGAGTACAAAGAGAGTGATCAACACAAAGACAACTTTGCACTCTTAGGCATAAGTTAGGTAAGACATGTAGATGGACATTGTAAACCTTGATGATTGCCAAGATATAACTATAGTAGAAGGAAGATTGCTAAAGATTTCCAAGTTTATGAGCAAGGAAAACTACTCTAATATCAATATCTAGACATATTATCTAAAGGTGAAAATTGGCTTCGTAACATATGGAAGGATTGTATATATGATGGACTAAGTAGATTAGATAAATGTATCACCAAAAGAGTACTTCTACTAATAGTGTAGAAGCAAAAAATAGCATGAGAACTTTGGAGGCCTAAATAGATTAATTAGGCCTCAAAAACATACAAATGTCTGTCTGAGCAAGAGCTTTTCAACGGTACCTCACCCATGTGATTATGAGATTTCTACAAGATTCTTTCTAATCAAAGCTTGTTTGACCAACCAAATAGGACCAAACCGACATGTCATCCATGCATGCAACGAATCTAAGAGTAGAGCTTGTTGACATGCCACCAATCCATGTATCCGATCCAAGGGTGGAGCTTCCTTTGAGAGAATACTCTTTGCTATATAATAAAGATAAAGTGCTCCTTTGGGGCATATAATTTTTGAGTGTGAAGCTTTGTGTTTCTTTTTTTGGGTTTTCTCTTGGGGGTTTGCCTGCACTCAGAACATTATAATGGTATTAGAGCAGGTTTTCAATCCAAGAGAGTGGATCATCACTCTTAGAGAAACATGGGTTATTGAGACTAAGTAATTTCAAGGAGAGAAGCCATAGTGAGATTCATATATTAGGAGTGTTTTAGAGAGAGGATAAGATGGAGGCTCTTGAAATACAATTTCCTACATCCCTTTTTTTGTTCTTGAATCTGTTCCACATCAAGATTACGTATATCCAACAAGAGCAAGTGAAAGTATATCTCGTTTACCATTTCTAAATAGAGTTCATGGATATAGTGATGAATCACCAAACCCAATAATTCTACTTGTAGTGATCTATGATAGAGAGTGGGATTTTACAATCTACATTTTTTTGTGATGGATTTGAATGTACCAAATCCTCTCTCTTTCAACAATCAAGTAGGTTATGTGGTTGGATCAAAAGTGATGTTTAGTGATTTGGTAATCCACAATTTTGGTGAGGAATATTATCAACAAGTGATAGCCTCTGAAGTCCCGATGGAAGTCCCAATAGTTTTGTGCCCCTTCCCAAGTGATCATATTAACTCTCTATTGAAGTAGGAAGTAGCATTTGAGCATTGCCATCATGGAATTGCAATAACAAGATTTGATGCAAGGAATGTAGGGGATAGTGAACAAGTTTCAAGAGATCAAGATGACCATGGTGGCATTGCAAAGTCAAGTACGTACATTTAGGAATGATCAGGCAATGCAAGAAGGAGAACCGTCTCAAATACCAACAACTAAAGTATATGGAGAGTCATTCATGCCAATGACATAGACTCTTATCAACAATGAAGCCACATTGTTGCTATAGATGAAGAAGACATGCAATATTGAGCCTTACAAGAGTAACATTCCATAGGAATAGTGGAGAACTAGATTTCAAGAATGAATTGGTACTTCCAATTATTCAAAATGGAGATCAATGATAATTCCGCATGCATGTTTATATGTAGGTACTTGATTAATATAGTCCTCACATGGTACAATACTTGGGAATAAGCAATGTTTGCAAAAGGAAGAGATGTCACTTGGACAGCAATGCAAGCAGGACTACTAAAGAGCTTCTAATTTATGGATTATATGCAGATGGCCCAAACCTGACTATGGAAGTTGAAGCAGAAGAATAATGTACAAGAGTACATGGAGACATTTCTTGATCTACAAGTTGCAATGACCAACATGAGTCCAGTAGAAACTCTAGACAATTTCAAATAAGGGTTAAAAGAGCAAATTTGGCAAGAAGTAATAATACAAAATCCTTGCACTATTTTTGAAGCCATTGCTTGAATCAAAGAATAGCAAGGGCACTTAGAGGAGGTGAAGAGACAATCTTGACTCGACATTATTGGGCTGAAACACATCATTTTGGTGGACCAATTCCTATGGGATTGGGCAACATTGGGTTGCAGGATCGAGGAGCATGATTGCTCAAAGGAGAATGGGGACAAAGTAGAGAAAGGAGAGATGGAGTCCCAGGAGGAGAAAAGGACTTGAGCAGAACAACAATGTTGTTACAATTGCAGCCAAGTTGGCCATATAGCCATCAATTGTTGTGCTTGTCTCCCTAGAGGCCCTCTGGCTCCATACAAATGATCTTTGAACAACATGGAGAGAAGAATTCAAGAAGAGGATACAAAAATCACATTGGAAAATAAAGATTGCCAATAATTGTACCTTGTAGCCTTATTGGCTCAATAGAGAAGCAAAAAAGCAAGAAGAGGAAGAGTACAAGTGCGCAAAGATAAAGGAAAACAAACTCACAATTGATTATCATGAATGGAGTCTTAGAAAGCAATCAAGTGAGACTATTGATAGACCTTGGAGCAACAAAGAATTTCTTGTCTCACTCTATTGCAATAAGATTGGAGATGGATCTAGAGACGGATGAGAATGCAGAAGTAGAGCTACCTAATGGGCAGATAAAGATGATTGAGTTGTTACTTAGAAAGGTAACACTCTTTGTAAGAGAATATTAGGATGCAATTGAGTGGCAAGTGATACAATTAGCTTGCTATGATGCAATCTTAGGCATATCATGGATGGAGCATTACAACCTATGGTTGACTGGAAGGAGAAAGTAGTGAGCACTTGCCAATGGAAGATCACTGGCGTGTAAGAAAGATCATACAGGCAAGAATTGTCTCTTTATGTCATAGGGACAACAAATATTTGTAAGGTAGATAGATGTTTCAAAGGTCTAATAAGAGAGATCTGGAATGCACAACTTGATGGAAAAATTCTTGAGAAATTGAAAGATGTGATCAATGAGTTTCAAGATGTCTTCTTGGATGATCTACCCTCAGGATTACCATAAAAAAGGAGAATAGATCATAACATTGAGATATTTATGAGGAAGATACCTCCTTTTAGGGTCCCATATTGTCTATCACCTTATGAGTTGGAAAAGTGTAAGGCTCAAATCAAGGATCTGCTGTAAAAAGGTTTATCCAACCCAACATATCACCATATGGGGTTCTTATCTTGCTTGTGAAGAAGTAGGATGGTCTAATGCACATGTGCATTGACTATCGGAGCCTAAATCAACAAATGGTGAAGAATAAAGACCCCTTACTCCGCATGGATGACCTGTTTGATCAACTTAATGGGGCAAAAAATTTCACCAAAGTGGATCTATGGAGCAATCATAACCAAATATGGATTGCGGAGGAAGATGTATACAAAATTTCTTTTCAAATAAGGTATGGCCATTGTGAGTACTTGGTGATGTTGTTTGGCCTCACCAATGTACCATCCACTTTCATGAGTTTGATGAATGACATATTTTTCCATACTTGGATAAATCTATCATCATCTTCCTAGATGACATCTTAGTCTACAATAGGACAATGATATAACACAAGCAACATCTACGATAAGCCCTCCAAATTCTATGACAAAATCAGCTGTATGCCAAAATCTCACAGTATGAGTTTGGCAAGTTGGAACTAGACTACTTGGAACATGGGACATAGAGTAAGTGCATAAGGTATCCAAGTGTTAATAGATGAAATAAAGGTCATTAAAAAATTGAGTGCTCTAAATGATAAAACTCAACTCAAGAGCTTCTTGGGGTTGACGGAGTTCTATCATAAATTTTTCAAGGCCTTCTCCAAGGTAGCACAACCTCTAACAACACTACTGGGCAAGAGGAAGAAGTGGATGTGGGGAACCACACAAGAATTGACCTTTTGGAATTGAAAGATGCACTACTACATACACCAATCTTGAAACAATATGATCCAAAATGTTCAATCAAGTTGGCTATAGATGCATCAAGTGTAGCAATAGGAGCAGTCCTATAACAAGAGTGATATGACAATTTGCACTCAATTGCATATTTCTCTCAAAACCTCTTATTGGTAGAATGCAACTATCATACCACAAAAGAAGAAGAGTTGACCATTGTCCTTGCAACCAAGCATTGGAAGCATTATCTTGGTGAGAAGGCATTTGTAGTGAAGATAGAGAACAAATATGTAGTCTATCTTGAGACACAAAAAGATCTATCTCATCAATAGATTTGGTAGGTAGAGTGGAGACAATGGTTCAATAGACAATCACATATGTGGAAGGCAAGAAGCAACTTGCAGATGCATTCATTCAAATGCCGATGGTAAACAATCTGTGGTGGTAAAGGTCAAGATGAACCCAAAATTTGGCCAAGGATTCTTGCTGCTAAAAAAATTGACCCATAGATTGTAGGAGCTCATAACCAATACCTAAGGACTCACCTTTTTTTGATGGCAAGTTGTGGATTTTGGATGTCATAGACCACCATCCTAGCAAAATGCATGATTCCACCATTGTAGGTCACATTGGAGTGGACAAGACCTTGGATGCAATCAAATGCCTTTACTATTGGCCCAAGATGAGCAATAATATGATGGAACATATTTTGCATTGGATGATACTCTGTCTGAGTATGATTACACCATTGAAGAGAGGCCCAAGAAGAAACATGAAAATATTGATTTGTTATCTAGTGCCTATGATCATGGCCTATAACCAATGATTCCTTCCCAGATAAGGAGCTCATGGAAATCTCAATCATTCAAGAGGTTCCAATGGAGTACAAGGAGATTGTGGACTTTGTTACAAGAGATAACTATCCAAAAGGGATGAATGCTAGGGAGAGGAAGGCTCTTGCAACAAGATCTAGACCTTATATATGGTGGAGGATATTCTTTTTCACCAAGGAGTAGATGGTCTACTTCAAAGAGCAGTGGGTAAGGAAGATTCTATCCTACTCATAAAGGAGTTTCATGAAGGTTTAGTGTGTGGGGGACAATTTGCAAGAAAGGAGATTGCTTTCAAGATTCTAGATGTAGGTTACCATTGAAGAAGGATTTTCAAGGATCATTTTGATTATTGCAAAACTTGTCATGTTTGTCAAGCTTTTGCTAAAAATTCTACTTCCACTTCCCCTCTTAGATTAATTCTATTGCTATGACCTTTTTAGAAGTGGAGAATTGACTTTGTAGGTCCTCTCAATAGAACCCCAATGTACAATTGGTACAATGTGGTAGTTCTTGATTATCTTACTAAGTGGGTTGAGGCTAGAAAATTGAGGACAAGAATGAAGATGAAGAAGGTATATTTATTTATGAATGTATTAATGTATTATCACTAGGTTTGGATACCTATAGAGTTGGTTTTTGATAGAATTAGAGAGTTTACAAGGAGCATCACTATAGCCATGTTACAACATTTTTCTATCACATATAGAGTAACTACATCCTATAAGCAAAATTCAAATGGCTTGGTAGAGAGAACCAATCAGATCTTGTGCATGATATTGGCCAAAGATGCAAAAATAGAGGGGGCTAAACATCATTGGGACAAGAGGATTCATGCAATTTTGTGGGAATATAGGACAACCATGAAGATTTCCATTAGATATAATGCATTTCATTTGGTATATGGTATTGATTCTACCTTACCTATTCACTTTGATATTCCTACCTTTTAAAGCATTCATATGAGATTAAAGAGGAGCACAAGGAGGTGATGTAGAGAAGTCAAGGAAATATCAACTCATGGAATTGGAAGAGGGAAGAGCAATTGCTATGGTTTGAGTGGAGCAAGCCTGAAGGAAACAGAAAGAGAGCTATGATAAGAGGAAATGCAAGAAGAAGGTGGAGCTCTTTAAAGAAGGTGATTGGGTAATGTTATTTGGTTCCGTTTGATTCAAGAGAGTAAAAACAAAGTTTTCACCTAAGTACTTTGGACCTTTCATAGTGGAGAAGGTGTGGGGCAATTACACTTATGATCTCAAGGAGTTGGGAGGAAGCAACTTTGATAGGAGTGACCATGATAAGTTGAAGATGTATCATAGAAGGTAGAGATATCTTCACTTTGAGGACAAAATGAAAACTTAGTCCAAGGGTAAATGTAACACCCATTTGTGCATGTATATGTTATTGTGATATTTAGTTTGGTATTATAAGTACTTGAGAAGTATTATTTATATAAAGATAAAAGATTTTTCTACATTAGTCATGATCAACTAAAGTTAGTCATAGTTAAAACTAAGGGGACCATACTTTAGAGAAAGTGGAAAAGATTAGCCCCACTATTTTGGATTCTAGTGTATTGACTTGATATTATTCTTTGGTGTTTGGCTTTGAGGAAAGAGTTGAGAACTCTTGGACCCATAAGCTTTTTTGTTTTGGATTTTTCTATAGTCCAAAGAAAGCTCATGTGAAGGAATCCTTGACTTAGTGGTTGGGTCAAGATAAGACCACATGCTTAGGAAAATATTCCCATGAGTATAGATATTCCTTTAGACTTTAGACTTTATTTGACTTTTAGCTTAGTAACTTGAGTTACTCTCCTAATTAGTAACTTTGGTATGTACTTATTTCACAAGTATATAAAATAGGGATGAGGATGTACTCATCATCCTTTCATTTGCAGCTATCTCTCTCTCATTGAGTTCTCTAGTGAGCAATGATTTGAGTCTTGGAGTGTTAGCCTTGGAGGAGTATGATGGAGTTGGGGTTCCTTGCCTTCTTAATCCATGGTGCACTAACATAATAGCTATCAATGGTTCATCTTGAGTGAGAGATAGGCCGGCTCACATGACACCTTATTTCCATTGGTGGAATTTGCTTATAACAATTCAATGAATATATCCACATAGTTCACACCATTCTTCCTCATGTATAAAGAGCATCTTTTCACACCTTTGATCTTGATGAAGATCAGTCTAATGGCTACCAATGTTGACATTGTCAACAATTTTGTTTATAGAATCCAATAGGGTGTGGAGAATGCCAAGCATAGGTTGCAGATCACCCAAAATCAATAGAAGCAATATGCAAATGCACACCACCAGCACATGGAGATCAATGTTGGAGATCAAGTCTGGCTATCACAACCAACCTCATTTTAGTTGGCCCTTCTAAGTTTAAACCTTATTTTATTGAGCCTTTTCCCATTCTTTATTGAATCTACGTAGTGGCCTATCACCTTGAGCTATAGCCACACATGAAGGTCTATCCAATATTCCATGTTTCCTTAATAGTTAAATGTGCCTCCCAACCACCTCACTTTCCTTCCATACCAAACATTCAACCAATATACATTGTCCAACACTCATTGATGGCACATAGGAATATGAAGTCTAACGTATTCTCCAAAAATGCATTCGTGGCACTTACTATTTGCATATGAAATATCTTGTATAATGTTAAAAGAGGTACTCATTTTATGAGGCAACATGGGAGCTAGTAGCCAACTTGACCCATGTATCAGTGTTATTGAAATCTTTTGAGAAATAGTTTTGCAATAAGGACATTGCGTCTTAAAAGGGGAGAGGTTTGTAATACCAATAGCTAGACATGTTATCTAGAGGTGAAAATTGGCTTAGTAGCATTTGGAATGATTTTATATATGATGGACTAAGTAGATAAGACAGAGGGTATCACCAAAAGAGTACATTTACTAATAGGGTAGAAATTGAAAATAGTTTGAAAACTTTAGAGCCAATTTTGGAGGCCTAAATGGATGAATTAGGCCTAAAGAATGTATAGATTCACTCTTCCTCTCATTGAGAGCTTTCCAATGATACCTCACCTAGGCAATCGTGAAATTCCTACAAGAAGATTCTCTTTGGCCAAAGCTTGTAGGACCAGAACCGTGTCACGCCATTTGTAACATCGCACCTAGATTGCTTGGACTCTAAAGTAGTAGTGTTAGTAGTCAAGAGTATTTTGATAGTTACTCATAGACTACTTGTTGATGGACAAATTTCATGTTCTGGGTAGTGACTACATGGTGAGGCCCACCATCACTTGCACCATTTGGAGCATCGGGTGTGCCGTCAACAAGACCATTAGGGTTTGAGACCTAGCGTGAGTCCAAGGGATATAGTTTCAAAGTGTAGCTCCATAGAGCTCACTTCTTTGATGTTGAGCCTTTGAGTTTTTGGCTATGGTGGACAGAGGTTGGCAAGCATCACTTGGATTATCTTAGCTAGAGTTGGTGTGGCTTGACTATAATCAATGCCTAGTTGTTGGCAGATTATTGAGTGATGAATCAAGTACTGATCTGATTGAGAGTGATTTGAGTTGTGTAAACAAACTGATTACATTAGAGAAGTGAAACCAAGGGGAAATTGGGTGCAAGAACTGAGAGTGTTGGTGGTATCTCCAAGACTTGCTGATTGTTGGTAGCTCAATTGGAGTTCAATTTTTCCCTCGTGTGCAAAAGCTCATTTGATTGATGCAGATTTGGCAGTGAGGCAAATGGAGTGGAAGCATTGGCTAAATTTTGAGTAAAGAGAAGAAATTTTTGAGCATTGGTTGTGATTTTGAGCTCAAGAGGTGAAAGCAAGACCAATCTGGTGCGAGTTGAGCTCAAAAAGTGAAATTGAAGGTGGAGTTGAGAACCCACCCTTGTGAATTTGTGATTTGGAGAAACTTGTTTTTACAATTTGGCTTGAGTGAAGAGTTAGTAAAGGATTTGTCGGTCGGCCAACTTTAGGGATTTACTTCAAATTTTTGTTGGAGTTTACATCAAATTTTGGCCAAACTTGGGAGGAGTTTTGCTTGTTGGCCAAATTTGGTTTTACTCGAGTTGGAGGAGTTTCATAAATTTGGAAAGGGTTCAAAATGGCAAGAAGAAAGGCCTCATTTGGCATATAGAGGCTTCAAGGCATAGGGCTGTGGGCTATGAGAGGCTACAAAGGCTAACTCGCTAGCATGAGGCTGGCTAGTTTAGAGTAGATGTTGGTCATTGTTTGGCAAGTTGGCCTTTTCATATGGATGGATATTCCTTAATACTTAATCATGCACAAGGTCTGATTGGTTCTCTCTGCCAAGCCATTGGAGTTTGGCTTAAAGGATGTAGTTACTCTATGTATGATAGAGAAATGTCGTAGCATGGCTGTAGTAATGCTTCCTATAAACTCTCCTCCTCTATCAAAAACCAACTCCAAAGGGCATCCAAATCTAGTGATAATGCATTCATAAAGAAATCTACCAACTTCATCTTCATTCTTGTCCCTCAATGGTCTAGCCTCAACCCACTTGGTAAGGTAATCAGTAACTACCACAATGTACCAATTGTTCCTCGGGGTTTTATTGAGAGGACATACAAAATCAATTCCCCACTTCTTAAAAGGTCCTAGCAATGGAAATGATCTAAGTGGTGGAGTAGATGTAGACTTTCTAGCAAAAGCTTGACAAACATGACAAGTTTTACAATAATCAAGACAATCCTTGAAAATCCCTCTCTAAGGGTAACCTACATCTAGAATTTTGAAAGTAGTCACCTTTCTTGCAAAGTGTCCTCCACACACTAAACCTTCATGAAACTCCTTTATAAGTATGATAGACCCTTCCTTACCCATTGCTCTTCAAAGTAGACCATCTGCTCCTTGGTGAAAAAGACCTTACACCTTACAAAGACCACCTTACACAATGGTGGAGGATAATATCCTCCACCATTGTGTAAGGTCTAGATCTTGCTGCAAGGGCCTTCCTCTCCCTAGCATGCATCCCTTCTGGATAGTTACCTCTTGTCACAAAATCCACAATCTCCTTGTTCTCCATTGGAACCTCTTGAGTGATTGAAATTGTCATGAGCTCCTCATCTGGGAAGGAATCATCCATTGGCTCATCTCCATCATGATCTATAACACCCATTTGTGCATGTGTGTGGTATTGTGATATTTAGCTTGGTATTACAAGTACTTAAGAGATATTATTTATATAGAGATAAAGGATGGTTCTATATTAGTCATGGTTAGCTAAATTTAGTCATATCTAAGATAGAAGGGACCTTACTTTAGAGGAAGTAGAAAAGATGAACACCACTATTTTGGATTTTAGTGTGTTGACTTGGTATTATTCCTAGGTGTTTGACTTTGAGGAAAGAGTTGAGAACTCTTGGGCCCGCAAGCCTTTTTGTTTTGGATTCTTCTTTAGTCCAAGGATAGCCCATGTGAAGGAATCCTTGACTTAGTGGTTGGGTCAAGATAAGACCACATGCTTAGGGGAATATGCCCATGTGAATGGATATTCCTTTTTACTTTTTGACTTTATTTGACTTTTAGTCTAGTAACTTGAGTTACTATGGTAATTAGTAACTTTGGTACGTAACTATTTCACAAGTATATAAACAAGGGGTGAGGAGGTACTCATCATCCTTTCATTTGCAACTATCTCTCTCTCATTGAGTTCTCTAGTGAGCAATGTCTTGAGTCTTGGAGTGTTAGCCTTGGAGGAGTATGATGGAGTTGGGGTTCCTTGCCTTCTTAGTCCATGGTGCACTACCATAATAGCCATTAGAGGTTCATCCTGAGTGAGAGACAAGCCGGCTCACATTTTTGGTTCCGTTGCCGGGATCTCTCTAGAAGGCAAGATAATGTTCCGCATTCAATTCTACATTAGGCAGAAGGAGGCTATAAGAGCTCACTTGGAGAGAACATTAGGAGAGGAGGGGGCTGAACTTATGTTAGAGAACCAAGATCCATTTGTATACACTGTGGTTCATTATGATGTCTTTGAGGTGATTTTGTACATCTTGTATACATGAGAGGAATTGGAGAGATTGTGTGAGGTGGATTTCAGATTTTGGGGATTAAGGTGATTTTGGGCAAAATCTCAAGTTTGAGATCTAGATTTGAAATTTCTACACATGATAGCTTGGGTTATCTTTCAGTTAGCACACTTGAAATTATTGTGAGAGCTACTATGCGCACTAGGCTAGAATTTTTGAAAGTTGATAGGGTAAAGTGCTCCCGCAACTGCATGCTCTCTGGAAAATTGTACAGTGTCTGCCATTCCTTCAATTTTTGAGTGAATTGTGCTAAAAATTTCTAAGAAAATTTAGTGCATTGTATCCTACCTGCTGCCACAAAAATTAGAGAGAGATTGTTCTTGCACAGTGAATTATGAGTTTTTAAAGTGAGAGGGATGGTTTTCAGACCAAATCTGAAATATATGTGCTGAATAGAAAGGTGTCCAGGCCAAATGGCTCAATGAAAAGATCTGAAATTTTGCAGGAAAGGATGCACTAGAGTTGTGATCAAGTGTGACAAATTTCAGAGGACTGTGACGTATTGGTTGGGAGATTTGAGTAACATTGTGAGGAAGGGTCAATTCTATAGAGTGGAGATCTCATGCATGAGGAGTTTGAGATCAACAAAAAGCATGTTTGAGTGTTTAGATTCATCTTGGGAACATGGAGGGTCATCAAGAGTGGTATTGAGATTATGCAAGGTTCCCCAAGGGTTTGAGGTGATTGTAGAGGTGGATTTGAGGAAAAGAGAGTTTACAATAGAATTTGAAGAGAGTGTTGAGAGGATCCAAAAACCTACACCACTTGGAGGAAAGAGTGAGTCTAAGTGCTTTCTGTGTGAAGAGAAGGAACATAAGGCAAGTTCATGTCCATTGACCTTTGAGAGCAAGAGATTGAGGGAAAGGAGAGGCTTAATTGACTTGGGTTTGCATGTTGGACCTTCTTCACCAAGATTGGGAGGGAGAAGATCTAAGACCAAGGAGTTGTGTGAGGTTTGTGGAGTTGAAGGACTTCCAAAAGGACATGAGTGTAGTGGAGTAAAATCACTTTTGGAGACTTTAGTGAAGGATCTTGGAGAGAGTCTTAGTACATCTATAGAAATACTACCACCTTCATCAGCTAGTTCTCAAGATTAGTGATGGAGATAATCTTTCAACTTATGGATAAACTAGCCATGAGGGTTCGATTAATATGCACTCTAGGATTTGATGTTGCTATAGAAATCTTGGAGCAACCTGAACCTTTTATGTTCACTAGAGTGGATTATTCTCAGATGGTGTTAGTTATGTACATACTCTATTAGTTATGGAGTGAGAGAAAAGAAAAGAAAAAAAATTGAGAGAAAAGAAAGATAGTGAGAGGTTAAGATGGGGAAACTTCCGGTTTTCTTTGGCAAGGATGGAGAAGATGTGGAGGCCTTTGTGAGAGACTTCAAGAGAGCTTGCATAGGAAACAATGAGAGGAGGAAGAATAAGTGGGCCTCATTATTACCAGATTTCTTTGAGGATGCAGCACTTACATGGTATGAGTCAGAATACCAAAAGAGAGAGAGGAGAGATGGGGAAGAGGAGTCTTGGGAGACGTTGACTTCAACACTCATTAAGAACTTTCTTCCTGATGAGAGTTATGAGAGATTGATGAGTGAGGTTACATTTCTCAAGCAAGGAGATGGAGAGAAAGTGAGAGTCTATGTGGAAAGAGTGGAAAAGTTAGAGTCCAAATTTTGCATAGTGTTGAGGAAGGGTGGAGATGATGTGGAGACTACAATGATTGGCATAGGGGCCATGCTCACCAAGGATTTTGTGGGAGGGTTGAGACCACAAATTAGAAGCAAGGTGAGATATGAGAAACCTTCTTCCAAGGTTGAAGCTATCAAGATTGCAATTCGTATGGAGGAGAGTTTGGAAGGGGATGAGAGTGATTTGGTGGTGAAGGAGGTTGTGCATCCTCCTCAAGGCTACAAGTATGGTGGAACTTCTGATACTTTGGTGACAAGGGTTGCATCACAAGTAGTAGTTGCTCCAATTCTTGCAACTCCACCAAAGGATCCACTTCAAACCATCACAAAACAACTTGCGGATCTCAAGATCAATGTGGTGCAACTATGGGAGAAGAGAGAGGTGGATCAGAATGTAGGGAGAGAGCCTAGGAGTTATGGAAACTATCCATATAGAGGAGTTCAACCAGCCAACAATTTCAATGATAGAAATTGTTTTGGTTGTGGAGGAAGAGGCCATATCCAAAGGAATTGCCCAAATTCCATTTACCATGGAGGAAGGGGTTATGAGGGAGCCAATAGAGGGAAAGAGGGTGGTAGTGAAACCCAAGTGGCTCCTAATCCAAAAAAAGGTAAGGGGATAACATCCATAGATGTGGTGGAGAGCAAGTATGAGAAGGGAGAGTGCTCAAACTCCAAGAGTCTTAATTTGGAGCTTTTGGCACAAGAGAAGAAGAGAGCTTGTTTTGCAGAGGATGTTAACTCTTCTCAAGGATACTCCTATGTCTACTAGGAGCACTCGCGCCTCAACACCATCAACAACAAAGACTCCAAGGAAGAAGTTGGGGATGGAGGATTTCTTGATTTCAAAGCAACAATGGAACTACAATGTGTTGGAGGATGTTGGTAGTCACAAGGCTAACATCATAGTGGGCCAATTGATTGCTTTGAACCCTACCTTGAGAAAGGAGCTTAGAGGTGGTTTGAGTTCTACAAGGAGCAAGAGGAAGAAGAAGGCAAAAGTTCCAGTATCAATGGGGGTGGTGGATGCTAAGCCGGCACCATGGGAGGCTTGTGAATATGCCTCCAAGATTGATGTGAGAGTGAATGGTCACAACATCAAGGATGCATTGGTTGATGGTGGATCAGCAGTGAATGCCATGTCAAAAAGGTTGATGAAAAAGTTGGGTATGATACCCTCAAGACCTTCAACATTTGTGGTGAGCATGGAAAACAAGCAACAAGTTTGACCGGTAGGAGTGATAGATAAAGTGGTAGTTTCAGTTATGGGAGTTCAAAATCTCATGACTTTCCAAGTCTTGAAGGATTCAAGCTATGACTTACTTCTTGGGAGGCCATGGTTGAGAGCAGCACGCACAACTGATCGATGGCACAAAGGGTACTTGAGGATTGGGCCATCAAACCATAGAGTCACAATTTCTGTGACTAACACCACCAACACTTCACATTCAGATACATCATCTTCTGATTATTAGGAATCAAATTCTGAAGAAGGAGCTTCAGGTGTGGACACAAGCATGGAAGAGGAGACTTCCACAGAGGAAGATGAATCTGAATCTGAATCTGATTCAGATGTGTATCCCTTGTGTGCTATGGATTTTGCACCTAAGCCAGAGGTTTTGAAGGACCCAGACAAATCACCATTGACACTTGAGGAGGTAGAGAGAAGGTTAGCTACCCTCAAGTATGGCCCAAATGTTACCAAGGAGGAGAAGGTGAGATTTGAGGAGATTTTCTGCAAGTTCATCCATGTGTTTGCTTTTAGTTACAAGGATTTGAAGGAAGTCACCTTGGAGGAGCACAAGATAGAGGTGGAGTCACATGCAAGACCAATCCACCAAAAGCAACGTCGCATTAGCCCACCAATATCTTTGGTTGTGAAGGAGGAGATTGATAAGCTCAAGGAGGCTGGATTTATCTTTGAGGTGGAGAATTCAGAATGGGTGTCTCCAATTGTCATTGTGAAGAAAAAGAATGGCAAGCTTCGGGTATGTGTGGATTACAAGAAGCTCAATGTTGTTACCAAGAAGGACTACTACACATTGCCATTCATTGATGAGATCTTGGAGGAGATTGTAGGTCATGAGAGGTACAGTTTTGGAGATGGTTATAGTGGATATAACCAAATCAAGATTGCACTAGAGCATCAACAACTCACCACGTTCACCACACCTTGGGGAATTTATGCTTTCAAGGTCATGCCTTTTGGGCTTTGCAATGCTCCAGCCACACTCCAACGGTTCATGAACAAGGTATTTGAACCTTTCATTGGGAAATTTGTGAGAGACTTCATTGATGACTTTTGTGTCTATGGGAGCAAGGAGGAGCACTTTGAGCACCTAATCAAGGTCTTGCAACGCTTGGATGAGGCAAATGCATCACTCAACCTAGAGAAGTGCATTTTTGGATGTGAAGAAGTTCTACTTTTGGGGCACATTATCTCCAAGGATGGAATAGCATTTGATCTTGAGAAGGTGAGGAAAATCTCAGACCTTCCATTCCCTCCAAGCTTGACAAAGTTACGGCAATTCTTGGGGATGGTTGGGTACTATAGAAGGTTCATCTTCTCATTTTCCAACAAGGCTTATGCATTGACCATCTACATGAAGAAGGGTGTTGTAATACCAAGGGTTAGCCATATGATCTAGATGTGAAATTCGGTTTGGTAACATCTAGAATGATGTTATACATGATGGTCAAAATAGATCAGATAGAAGGATCACCAAAAGAGTACTTCTTCTAATAGGTCAGAAACCAAAATAGACTTGAGAACCTTAGAACCAATAGCTAGACATATGATTTAAAGGTGAGAATTGGTTTGGTAACATCTGGAAGGATGTTACACATGATGGACTAAACAGATCAGAAAGAGGTATCACCAAAAGGGGACTTCTACTAATAGAGTGGGAACCAAAAAATGCCTGAAATCTTTGAAGGCAATTTCGGAGGCCTAAACGGATGAATTAGGCCTCAAAGAGAGATGAAGTCCTACAAGGAGAAGGGACTCGAGGAGAACAACGATTGTTACAATTGTGGCCGTATTGGGCACATATCTACCAATTGTTGCACTTGTTTCTCTAGAGGCCCTCGGCCTTCGTACAGGCGATCTTTGAACAACATGGAGAGGCACATTGAAGAGGAGGAGGTAGAAACCACTTTGGAAAACAAAGATCGCCAGTAAATGTACCTTGCGGCCTTACTGGCTCAATAAGGAAGCAAAGAAGCTAGGGAAGGAAGAAGAATAATGCGCAAAGATCCCAAAAGGCAACCTCACAATTGATTGTCGTGAATGGAATCCTAGAAAGTAATCAAGTGAGAGTATTAATAGATCCGGGAGCAACAAAGAATTTCTTGTCTCGCTCTGTTGCAATAAGCTTGGGAATGGATCTAGAGAGAGATGGAAGTGAAGAAGTAGAGTTACCAAATGGGCAAACAGAGAGGATTGAATCATTACCTAGACGGGTAACCCTATCTGTAGGAGAATATCAAGAAGCAATTGAGTGGCGAGTGATACAATTAGCCCGTTATGATTCAATTTTAAGCATGCCATGGATGGAGCAGCACAACCCAATGGTGGATTGGAGGAAGAAAGTAGTGAGAACCCACCAATGGTCAATCATTGGGGTTAAAGAAAAATCACATAGGCAGAAACTGCCTCTATATGTCGTAGGGACGATAACTGTCTGTAAGACCGATAGATGTTTTATGGGTCTAATAAGAGAAGTCCAGAGCGCACAAATTGATGGACAAATTCTTGAGATATTGAAGGATGTGGTGGATGAGTTTCAAGATGTCTTTCCCGATGATCTACCCTTAGGATTACCACCTAAAAGGCAAGTAGATCACAAAATAGAGACACTCTCGGGGAAGACACCTCCTTGTGAGGCCTCATATCGCCTATCACCTCATGAGTTGGAGGAGTGTAAGACTCAAATTGAGGAGATGCTACAGAAAGGGTTCATCCAACCTAGCATATCACCATATGGGGCCCTTGTCTTGTTTGTGAAGAAGAAGGATGGTACAATGTGCCTGTGCATTGACTATCGGGGTCTCAATCAGCAAATAGTGAAGAACAAATACCCCTTACCTTGCATAGATGACCTGTTTGATCAACTCCATGGAGCAAGATACTTCACCAAACTGGACTTGCGGAGCGGTTACAATCAAATCCAAATTGCAAAGGAGGATGTGTACAAAACTGCCTTTCGAACCAGGTATGGCCACTTTGAGTATCTTGTGATGCCTTTTGGCCTCACCAATGCGCCTGCCACTTTCATGAGCCTAATGAATGACATATTTTGTCCATACTTGGATAAGTCTGTTATCGTCTTCTTGGATGATATCTTAGTATATAGTAGCACAATGACAGAACACAAACAACATCTACGAGAGGTCCTCCAGATTCTAAGACGGAATCAATTATATGCCAAAATCTCAAAGTGTGAGTTTGGCAAGTCTGAAGTAGACTACTTAGGGCATAGAGTAAGTGCAGAAGGCATTCAAGTATTGACAGATAAAATAGAGTTCATTCAAAAATGGAGTGCCCCAAAAGATCAGACTCAACTTAAGAGCTTCTTGGGGTTGACGGGATTCTATCGTAGATTTGTCAAGGACTTCTCCAAGGTGGCACAACCTTTAACGGCACTACTTGGCAAGGGGAAGAAGTGGACATGGAGAACTGCACAAGAGTTGGCCTTTCAAGAATTCAAGGCCGCCTTGCTACATGCACCAATCTTGAAGTGGTATGACCCAAAACGTCCAATCAAGTTGGCTACAGATGCATCAGGCGTAGCAATAGGAGCAGTCCTACAACAAGAGTGGCATGACGGATGGCATCCAATTGCATATTTCTCTTGAAAGTTGTTACCGGCAGAGCGCAACTACCACACCACAGAACGAGAAGAGCTGGCCATCGTTCTAGCAACCAAGCATTGGAAGCACTACTTGGGCGAGAAGGCATTTGTAGTAGAGACAAACCACAAACCTCTAGTCTACCTTGAGACGCAAAAGGATCTATCTCGTCGCCAAATTTGGTGGGCAGAGTGGCGACAATGCTTCAACATGACAATCACCTACGTGGAAGGTAAGAAGCAACTTGCAGATGCATTCACCTGCATGCCAATGGCCAACAACTTGGTGGCAGAGGTTAAGATTAACCCTAAATTCTGGCAAGAGATTCTAGCTGCTACAAAAACTGATCCACAGATTGTAGAAGCGCAATAGTCCAAAGGTGTCACTAGCACCCAAGGACTCACCTTTCGGGAGGGCCGATTGTGGATCCCAAATGTCCCAGAATTACGCACCACCATTCTAGCGGAATGTCATGATTCGGCCATTGCAGCTCATGTCAGAGTGGACAAGACCTTGGAGGCAGTCAAGCGCCATTACTATTGGCCCAAGATGAGCAACGACGTGATGGACTATGTGCGTAGCTGCCTACTTTGTCAACAGAACAAAGCTTCTAATCAAGCTCCTGCAGGGCTCCTTCAACCTCTCCCCACTCCTACCCAACATTGAGAACAAGTGAGTATGGATCTCGTTTGTGAATTACCCAAGACCACCTCAAGGTTTGACTCCATTGTGGTCTTTGTGGACCGGCTCAGCAAAATGATTCATGTATGCCCTACCACCAAGGAGGTGACCGCTCCACAACTAGCTCAACTATACTTAGATGTAGTCTTTGCTCACCATGGCTTGTCTTGAGTACTCATCACCGATAGAGGCACCCAATTCACCAATTTGTTTTGGCAAACACTCTTTGGTTTCTTCAAAACAAAGTTGGCCATGTCTACAACTTACCACCCACAAATAGATGGCCAAACAGAGCGGGCCAATCGCACGATTGAAGACATGTTATGCGGCTTCACCTTGGAAGAGCAAGAGAGGTGGGACACCTAACTACCGTTGGTGGAATTTGCTTACAACAATTTAGTGAATGCCTCCACCCAGGTCACTCCGTTCTTCCTCCTGTATGGTGAGCATCCCTTCACACCTTCTAGCTTGATGAAGATCCGTCCAGTGACTACCAAGGTTGATGCAGTCAACACATTTGTTTCTAGAATCCAACAAGGTGTGGAGAGCGCCAAGCACAGGTTATAGATTGTGCAAAATTGACAAAAGCAGTATGCTGATGCACACCGTAGGCACATGGAGTTCAATGTTGGGGATCAAGTGTGGCTATCAACAACCAACCTCACATTAGTTGGATCTCGTAAGCTCAGACCTCATTTTATTGGGCCTTTCTTGATTCTTCGTCGCATCGGCGCTGTGGCCTATCACCTTGAGCTACCACCACACATGAAGATCCATCCAATGTTCTATGTGTCCCTATTACGCAGATACGCTCCCCGATCAGGCCAAGGTCCTTCCACACAGGATATTCAACCTTGTCCGATAGTCATTGATGGCATAGAGGAATATGAAGTGGAGCGGATTCTCCAAAAGTGCATGCGTGGTACTCGCCATCCGTGGGTGGAATATCTAGTACAATGGAAAGGTTACTCCCTCTATGAAGCAACCTGGGAACCCGCTGCCAATTTGGCACATGCACCGGTGTTGGTGCAAGCATTTGAGCAACAATTGCACAACGAGGACGTTGTGTCTTAAAAGGATGGAGGTCTGGAATACCAAGGGTTAGCCATATGATCTAGATGTGAAATTTGGTTTGGTAACATCTAGAATGATGTTATACATGATGGTCAAAATAGATCATATAGAAGGATCACCAAAAGAGTACTTCTTCTAATAGGTCAGAAACCAAAATAGACTTGAGAACCTTAGAACCAATAGCTAGACATATGATTTAAAGGTGAGAATTAGTTTGGTAACATCTGGAAGGATGTTACACATGATGGACTAAACAGATCAGAAAGAGGTATCACCAAAAGGGGACTTCTACTAATAGAGTGGGAACCAAAAAATGCCTGAAATCTTTGAAGGCAATTTCGGAGGCCTAAACGGATGAATTAGTCCTCAAAAATGTGCAGACCCCCCCCCCCCTTCCAATGGAGGAAAGGCTGGCCTTTCCTCCCCCCTGCTTTGTCTCGTCAAGAGCTTTCCAACGGTACCTTACTTATGTGATTTTGAGATTCCTACAGGAAGATTCCCTCCGGTCAAAGCTTGTTTGACCAACCAGATAGGACCTAGACCAGACAGGTCACCCATCCAAGTAAACAATCCAAGGGTGGAGCTTGCTGACATGTCACCTATCTGTGTCCCTAATCCTATGGTGGAGCTTCCTTGGAGGAGATCCTCTTTGTCTATATAATAAAGAGAAGGTGCTCCCTTGGGGCATAGAATGTTTGAGTGTGCAATCTGTGTTTTCTCTCTTCTCTTGTCCTCGGAGTATTACAGGTGTAGATTACATGGTGATTTTGGAAGACAAGGAGGCTCTCAAAGCTTTTGAGGAGCTCAAGCAATCCCTTGTTGTAGCTCCAATTCTTGCTAAACTTGATTGGAGTAAGCCTTTCATCCTCTACACTGATGCTTCTAATGTAGCTATAGGATGCACTCTTAGTCAATTAGACCAAGATGAGCATGATCATCCAATAGCTTATGCTAGTAGGTAGATGGTTTCAGTAGAGAAGAACTATTCTATCATGGAGAGAGAAGGGTTGGCAGTGATCTTTGGTCTCAAGAAGGTTAGACACTACTTGATTGGAGTGAAAGACACCATTGTCACGGATCACAAGGCTTTGAAGTACATCTTCAACAAGCCTAATGTTGAAGGGAGACTAGCAAGGTAGATGATACTCTTGTCTGAGTATGACTACACCATTGAGGATAGGCCAGGAAAGAAACATGCAAATGCTGATTTGTTGTCTAGAGCCTATGATCATGATGGAGATGAGCCAGTGGATGATTCCTTCCTGGATGAGGAACTCATGACAATCTCAATCACTCAAGAGGTTCCAATGGATTCAAGGAGATTGTGGATTTTGTGATAAGAGGTTACTATCCAAAAGGGATGCATGATAGGGAGAGGAAGGCCCTTGCAGCAAGATCTAGACCTTACACAATGGTGGAGGATATTCTTTTTCACCAAGGAGCAGATGGTCTACTTCGAAGAGCAATGGGTAAGGAAGAGTCTATCCTACTCATAAAGGAGTTTCATGAAGGTTTAGTATGTGGAGGACACTTTGCAAGAAAGGTGACCGCTTTCAAGATTCTAGATGTAGGTTACCATTGGAGAGGGATTTTCAAGGATTGTCTTGATTATTGCAAAACTTGTCATGTTTGTCAAGCTTTTGCTAGAAAGTCTACATCCACTCCACCACTTAGATCATTTCCATTTCTAGGACCTTTTGAGAAGTGGGGAATTGATTTTGTAGGTCCTCTCAATAGAACCCCAAGGAACAATCGGTACATTGTGGTAGTTACTGATTACCTTACCAAGAGGGTTGAGACTAGACCATTGAGGGACAAGAATGAAGATGAAGTGGGTAGATTTCTTTATGAATGCATTATCACTAGGTTTGGATGCCCTTTGGAGTTGGTTTTTGATAGAGGAGGAGAGTTTACAAGAAGCATTACTACAGCCATGCTACAACATTTCTCTATCACACATAGAGTAACTACATCCTATAAGCCAAATTCCAATGGCTTGGCAGAGAGAACCAATCAGACCTTGTGCATGATGTTGGCCAAAGATGCAGAAATGGAGGGGGCTAAACATCATTGGGACAAGAGGATTCATGCAGTTTTGTGGGAGTATAGGACAACCATGAAGACTTCCACCGGATATTCTCCATTTCAATTGGTGTATGGTATTGAGTCTACCTTACCTATTCACTTTGATCTTCCTACCTTCCAAAGCATTCATAGGAGATTGAAGAAAGCACAAGGAGGTGATGCAGAGAAGTCAAGGAAGGATCAACTCATGGAGTTGGAAGAGGCAAGAGCAGTTGCTATGGTTCAAGGGGAGCAAGCCCAAAGGAAACAAAAGGAGAGCTATGACAAGAGGCAAGGCAAGAAGAAGGTGGAGACTTTCAAAGAAGGTGATTGGGTAATGTTGTTTGATTCCATTCAATTCAAGAGAGTGCAAAAGAAGTTTTTGCCTAAGTACTTTGGGCCTTTCATAGTGGAAAAGGTGTGGGGCAATTACACCTATGATCTCAAGGAGTTGGGAGGAAGACACTTTGATAGGATTAACCATGATAAGTTGAAGATGTACCATAGAAGGTAGAGAGACCTTCACTTTGAAGAAAAAGTGAAAACTTAGTCCGGAGGTAAATGTAACACCCATTTGTGCATGTGTGTGGTATTGTGATATTTAGCTTGGTATTACAAGTACTTAGCAAGAATTAGAGCTACAACAAGGGATTGCTTGAGCTCCTCAAAAGCTTTGAGAGCCTCTTTGTCCTCCAAAATCACCGTGTAATCTACACCCTTCTTCATGTAGATGGTCAATGCATAAGCCTTGTTGTAAAATGAGAAGATGAACCTCCTATAGTACCCAACCATCCCCAAGAATTGCCGTAACTTTGTCAAGCTTGAAGGGAATGGAAGGTCTGAGATTTTCCTCACCTTCTCAAGATCAAATGCTATTCCATCCTTGGAGATAATGTGCCCCAAAAGTAGAACTTCTTCACATCCAAAAATTCACTTCTCTAGGTTGAGTGATGCATTTGCCTCATCCAAGCGTTACAAGACCTTGATTAGGTGCTCAAAGTGCTCCTCCTTGCTCCCATAGAATACAAAGTCATCAATGAAGTCTCTCACAAATTTCCAAATGAAAAGTTCAAATACCTTGTTCATGAAATGTTAGAATGTGGCTAGAGCATTGCAAAGCCCAAAAGGCATGACCTTGAAATCATAAGTTCCCCAAGGTGTGGTGAAGGATTCCTTCACATGGGCTTTCCTTGGACTATAGAAGAATAAAAAAAAAAAGGCTTGCGGGCCCAAGAGTTCTCAACTCTTTCCTCAAAGCCAAACACTTAAGACTAATATCAAGTCAACACACTAGAATCCAAAATAGTGGTGCTCATCTTTTCCACTTCCTCTAAATTAAGGTCCCCTCTATCTTAGATATGACTAACTTTAGCTAATCATGACTAATGTAGAACCATCCTTTATCTCTATATAAATAATATCTCTCAAGTACTTGTAATACCAATCTAAATATCACAATATCACACACATGCACAAATGGGTGTTACAGGTCACCTTGGAGGAGCACAAGATAAAGGTAGAGTCACATGCAAGACCCATCCGCCAAAAGCAACATTGCATTAGCCCACCAATAGCTTTGGGTATTTTTGGATTACAAGAAGCTCAATGCTATTAGCAAGAAGGACTACTACCCATTACCATTCATTGATGAGATCTTGGAGGATGTTGTAGGCCATGAGAGGTATAATTTTGGAGATGATTAAAGTGGATATAACCAAATCAAGATTGCATCAGAGCATCAACAAATCATCACATTCATCACACCTTGGGGAACTTATGCTTTCAAGGTCATGCCTTTTGGGCTTTGTAATGCTCTAGCCACATTCTAGTGGTTCATGACCAAGGTATTTGAATCTTTCATTGGGAAATTTGAGAGAGATTTTATTGATGACTTATGTGTCTATGGGAGCAAGGAGGAGCATTTTGAGCACCTTATCAAGGTCTTGCAATGCTTGGATGAGGCAAGTGCATCACCTAACCTAGAGAAGTGCATTTTTAGATATGAAGAAGGTCTACTTTTGGGGCACATCATCTCCAAGTATGGACTAGCAGTTGATCTTAAGAAGGTGAGGAAAATCTTAGACCCTCCATTCCCTTCAAGCTTGACAAAGTTATGCCAATTCTTGGGGATGGTTAGGTACTATTGGGTTCATCTTCTCATTTTCCAACAAGCTTATGCATTGACCATCTACACAAAGAATAGTGTAGATTATGTGGTGATTTTGGAAGACAAGGAGGCTCTCAAAGCTATTGAGGAGCTCAAGCAATCTCTTGTTGTTGCTTCAATCCTTGCTAAACCTGATTGGAGTAAGCCTTTCATCCTCTATATTGCTGCTTCTAATATAGCTATAAAATGCACTCTTAGTCAATGTGACAACCCGGCAAATATCACTTTTGCAATAATCGGGTAAGTAAAGTTTGTTCCAGTAGAGATACAAGTCAGAAATGTCTAAATACAAAGTCAAACGATAACAATGTAGTTCTTCTTGGTTGCGTCTTTAATCTCTCAAGTAGAAACCACACCCAGAAGAGAGTAACAAGCATTGATTCTCAGTCTTGTCACAAATTAGCATTCCTTAATCACAACTCCATCAATTCTTTCCAAACAATCTTGATTGTGATGATTCAGGCTCTCCCAAAAAGAGCACTTCACTACAAAATGGCTTCACCTCAGAATTATGTTCCACTCCTCCACTGAAGGCACAACTTCCTTGATTGAAATTGCTTCACATCAACACTGCACTGCACTCACAAATGCAAAATACTACCAACACTACAACTCCTCTCAAATCTGTCAAGGCATTGCTCCGATTGCACTTCACTCAGGATCAAACACACAAAATGAAGATCAAGGCTGCAGAAGCCAACATCCAACAAGCACTCTGACTTGCACTTCAAAATTCTCCACACACTCACAAACACAATCAAAATGTTGATACTTGGAATCAAGCTCAAGCGACGAGCACTACTTCACAACACTTTGCTTTATCTATTCTCAGAAATAATGAGCACTGAACAACATAAGCCTGCAAATGCCACTCTTAAATAGTGAAACAGTTGACAATTATTTTCCTAATGCACCTCTTCCTTATGACTCTACAAACCTATAGATCCAAAATGACAATGCACCTCTTCATATCTACCTATTCACATCTCAAATCGGTTACTAATTTGATCCAATGTCTACTTCTTCCTTGTCTTTCAAACCCAAACCCAAAGTAATTTTACTTCCTACTACTCTATCCTCGGGTTTCATAACTCCTACCTCTTCTACCAGATCTAACAGTTCTCTTTCTTGATATGACATTTCACTAGTGGGTAATCTATCTAACTCCTTATCTTCTAACCTACTCTTCTCTAATGTATCCAATGGTAACTCCGAAGATATCTGCGCTCCTACTTCATCTACTTCAGGTTTTGCTCTAACATCTTTCCAAAGTTTATTGATCTCTAACTTCACTAGATCTAATTACATCGTGATATTGTCTTCTACTTCTAATATTTTCCTATCTACACGAGTTTTGAGACTAATTAACAGAGCATTCAAGTCTGTATCCTTTGCATGTCTCCTCTTCGTCTCCTGCACCAACAACTTCAACTCGTGCAGCCTCATTTCTTCAATACAAACACTGGCCTCTGTGCTCAGCATCACATTCATCCTGATTACGATCTCCTTCAATGGCTCCAATCTCATCTTCCTTTCATGCTCCCGATCTGCAAGCCAATCTTCCCTTTACATTGCCAATTCTACCTCGAACTCAGCTTTCACAGTTTCCATCTCCTTCTCCTTCTCCTTCTGCACAATCTTCTCCTCTTGATTACGAAGTAACTCTTGTAATCTCTCTTCTTCCCTATATCTCACTGTCAACTCCCGTTGCCATAGTTGCTTCTTCTCTTCTACTCTCTCCATCACTCTATTGAGCTCTTGTTCCTTCTCTGCCACCCTCGCCATAGCATGGATAATTTCTAGTCTTGAATCAACAAACTGCTGCTTCAAGATTTCATACTCCGCTACTTGTCTCTCCCTTGCTATGTCACTCTTCTTCACAAGTTCCTCTTGATACCTCACTTCTCTCTTCAAATTCTCAATCGCTTGACTCTGCACTACTGCATCTTCTTGCAATATTTCCCTTTCCTCCTCACCTCAGATTATACTCTTCTTCAACTCCAAGTTCTCTTCTTCTAGTCTTGCTAATACTTGCAACACAGTCTTCACCTTTGGACACTTTGACTACATCTCCCTTTTCTTGTGCTCTAGCTTCACTAACAACGGGCACACAATTTCTCGCAGGTACTCCACTCCATCACTCGCAACTACTTCAACCTGCAAAGTGATCTCCTTCTTTACCTCTTCTTCTCCCAATACTCACCTTCTTCTCTGCAGTCATCGTATCAGAATAGACGCTTCACTTCCCAAACTAGCATTCTCCTCTTCCCTTGCCTTGCTTGGACCCACTTCACACTTCACCTTGCGCCTTGACCAAACTCCCCTTTGAATCGTAATCTTCTTCTCCCCCGGCTTGGGTACCTTGTCTTCCAACTTTGCATTATTCTCTTCCTCGAGCTCCACCCGAACTTCTTCTTCTTCTTCAGGTACCAACGTGATCTCCCCACCTTCATCACTATCGCTACTCGAATCTCCACTTTGTAGCGTAAGCTCAGGTTCTTCCTCGTGTTCTGAGTCTTCAGACTTGCATTTGGCTTTGCCTTCCGAGTCTTCTTCCGATGACGTGATCACCACCATACCTTTCCTTGGGTTTCCTCTCTTGGTCTTCTAAAGTCTCATCTTCTCTACCTCTTTGCCTTCTCCTTGTCGACTTCGCTTCTTTGACTTCAAAGTACTTACTTCTACCTGCGTACTCTTCCCTATTTGCGTGCAGTACTCATTAGTGCTTCGGATTTGAAGAATATACTATTGCTCCTTCGCATTGACTTCCCTTCTCAAGTTGGGATGAAAGTGAGACACCATTCTGCTGTGCTCTGCCAAATTGAGCAAATTCAACCCAAGGTAGAAATGTGCTACAAACGGTATGATGTAGTGTGGAGGTGACTTATCCCGCAATTTCCACACCATCTGCCTCGTTCTCCCATAGAAGCACCTTGCAAGTTGATAGGTTCTCTTGCAAACATCTTATGGAAGAACACCGCTTGGTGTTTCATCACATAAGTCATTCTCTCCGGCTTCAAAATTGCCATGAGAGCACTCACGATCCCTCTCTTCACGGGATCTTTGTAACTCTTGACCTTAAACCCATTCTTTGTCCTCTTCAAAGAGAAGGCATCCCTCACTTCTTGGGTTTCTTCGGCTACCTCTCCCTTCCTCAAGAACGTGGCACCTTGCTCCATGCCTGCCTCTCTTTCGAGTACCAATCTCCAATCCGACTCTGTCCAGCAAGCCGGATTTCCTCTCTTCCCCTCTTCTTTGGAGCCATCAAGACACTTACTCTTGATTATCTTGGTCATGAACCCTGGAAAACTCACGTTCTAGTTCCACGCCAAGAATGTGATCCAAAGTCGGCTCAAGACTTCAATTCTTGCAATCACATCTAACCTCCGAATCGCATGATTTCTTACTAGCAATTCGGAGTTTTTCTTTCCTCCTCCCATCTTTCTTGCTTCCTCACTGTCTCTTGGGTTAACTCTCTCGAATTCTCCTCTACACACTAGCGCGTCTTCAACTCTACTTCCCTTCTCCAATCTCCTATAGAACAACTTCTCAATGGCAAAGGAAAATTGCTTGACATTGCTTCATTGTTAGACTGATTTTTGTAGTCACACCTTCTTTGTCTCTCTTCAATTTGAGTTTCTATCAAGAAATCACACCTCTTGCATGTGCCTATCACTGTCAAGTGTACTTCATGTGTATGACTGCCGGTTTTTGAACAATCCCTTCTTGAATTTCTTGTCCCAAAGAAAAGTTGTTACACTGTCTTTGCCTCGAGTTGTATGCTGATAGGGAAAGTCCGAGTACTTTGCCTTATGACCAAAGCCACCTTACCTCGGGTTTCATCCCAAAGACTCTTTTCTTTGCCTTCTTTGGCCATACAGGCGCAATCCGACTTCTCTATACATTTCTTCTTCTCCATTTCAAAAAAACAAAAAGTGTGGGTACCACAGTCAAATAGACCAAGATGGGCATGATCATCCAATACCTTATGCTAGTAGGCAGATGGTTTCAATAGAAAAGAACTATTCTATCATAGAAAGAAGGGTTGACAATGATCTTTGGTCTCAAGAAGTTTAGACACTACTTGATTGGAGGGAAAGCCACCATTGTCATGGATTACAAGGCCTTAAAGTACATCTTCAAAAAACCTAATGTGGAAGGAAGGCTAGCAAGGTGGATGATACCCTTATCTGAGTATGACCACCATTGAGGATAGGCTAGGGAAAAAACATGCAAATGATGATTTGTTATCGAGGGCGTATGATCATGATGGAGGTGAACCAATGGATGATTCCTTCTTGGATGAGGAATTGATGGCAATCTCAATCACTCAAGAGGTTCCAATGGAGTACTAGGAGATTTTGGACTTTGTTACAAGAGGTAACTATCTAGAAAGGATGCATTCTAGGGAGAGGAAGGCTCTTGCAGCAAGATCTAGATCTTACACAATGGTGAAGGATATTCTTTTTCACCAAGGAGCAGATGGTCTACTTCAAAGAGTAGTAGGTAAGGAAGAGTCTATCTTACTCATAAAGGAGTTTCATGAAGGTTTGGTGTGTGGAGGACACTTTGCATGAAAGGTGTTTGGCTTTGAGGAAAGAGACTCTTAGGCTTGCAAGCGTTTTTGTTTTGAATTCTTCTATAGTCCAAGGATAGCTCATGTGAAGGAATCCTTGACTTAGTGGTTGGGTCAAGATAAGACCACATGCTTAAGAGAATATTCCTATGAGTATGGATATTCCTATGAGTATGGATATTCCTTCAGCTTTTTGACTTAATTTGACTTTTAGCCTAGTAACTTGAGTTACTCCAATAATTAGTAACTTTGGTGCCTGACTATTTTAGAAGTTTATAAACTAGGTGTAACAATATGGAGTTTAACTACTTAGTTAATAAGGCTAACAAAGTAGAGAATAAGCCAAATTAGCCCAAAATATACCAAAAGCATCTAGGAAGCTTCTTGGGAAGCTTTTTGACTAGCTTAACTTGCACCCCAAGCAAATAGCTTATAGAAGAAAGCTTCTAGAAGCTTCTAACTAGCTTAGATTGCACGCCAAGTAGAAGGCTTCTAGAAGGAAGCTTCTTGAGAAGCTTCCTAGTAACTTGGCTTACACTCTAAGAAAGCGGCTCAAGGAAGCTTCTTGAGAAGCTTCTCAAGAGCCTTATATGCTACTTATAAATACCAAAGTTGAAGCTCATGCTAGGCATTCAGAGTTTTCCTTCATTCAAGTGTCCCAATATGAGTGTCTATTCTCCTATTTCTCTCCTTGGTCTTGGTCTTTTACATTGGTATTAGAGCAGGAGTGGGATGGATGGAATTTATAGACCATCAAATCCACTTTCACCAAACCATTGGGATTTTCATGTCCAGATATTACCCAAGCATCGTTTCACACAATTAATCACCTTGCAATTTGGGCAGGATTTTCTGCACATGATCACCTTGTTAGAGGAACCCTTGATACTTCCGGTTGTAACTTATGGAGAATGGTGGACATGCTGCATTTATATGTTAATGAATTAGATAAATTGAGAGTAATGGGATAGAGTAGTAGCTATGGTGGCAATATTGGATATTATCCTTGCGATACAACAACAAATCAAGCACCTTACTCAATTGTTGGATGAATGAGACTAGCAACAACAAGAACATATAGAGAGAGCGCCAGTTCGTGATAGAGAAGATCACATTGAATTTCCAAAACCCAAGGTGTTTGAAGGCAAGAATCTTTTGGGTACAGTGGAGAATTTTGTGTTTGATTGCAAATGTTACTTTGAAGCCACCAACCTTCAAGATGAACGGAAATAGATTCTCTTGGCTTCTAGCCAATTGGATGGTGTGGCAAAACTTTAGTGGCAATTCCGAGTGGAGCAAACTAAACAGCAGATTGTTGCACCAATTTTGACATGGGCAGAATTCAAGGATGCAATACTTGGTCAATTTCAAACTATAAATGCCACCCAAGCTACACAAGATAAATTGGCGGAGTTGAAGCAGATTGGCTCAGTAAGGAGCTACATCACACAATTTTAGAATATCATTATGCAAATTCCAGATATACAAGAAGGTCAAGTTATGGATAGACTTGTGTAGGGATTAAAGTCACAAACCAAATTAGAGGTGACTATGCGGGAACCACAAAACATAGAAGAAGCCATGCAATTGGCTGAGCGCTTTGATTCCTTGGATGTGACAACTTGGTCTCGACCTCAACCTACACAAAACTTGCCAGTACACTATGCACAGATGGAAGAACCAACATCAATAGAGATTGATGCTATCCAATGGAGACCACTTGGTACAACGGATAGAGAAAGATTACGACAAAAGAGAAGTTGTTTTTATTATCTCCAAGTTAGATATCGCATTGCTGAATGTCCACTTAGGAATGAACAACCTTTACAAGTCGCCCAAATGGGGTTTGTGGAACAAAATGATCAAGGAAATGAGAAATCCCAGTAGGAGATTTTGTGCTGCCTATTGGGAGCTTGATTAGTTCCAATGGGAATGAAGGCACAACCTATGCAAGTTTGCTTCACTTGCAAGGTATAATATCTTATTGGGGTTGTAGGATTTTGGTTAATTTTGGAAGTTTAGAGAATTGCATGTCTATGCAAGTAGCAAAGGAATTGGGTATTCCTATCAAGCCAATGATTGGAAGTAGATTGATGATATCAGATGGTAGAAAGGGTTTTGCATTTTGTACCTCACATTTTGTTACTTTTAGGATTAAGAAAGAGTATTTGGAGTGTATGAGGTTTGTAGTGGCACCTCTACACTATGATGTCATTCTAGGACTACCTTGGCTTGACCATCATAAGGTTCAATTTGATTGGACTAGATGACAAATTCAAGTACAACACCAAGGTAGGAATTTCCAATTAGGTCATCTAGCACTTTTGAGTAAGACACCTAAGAATAGTCAATCCCAGGATAGGAAGTTTGTCGAGAAGGTAGTCATAGAGCATGCCTTGAAGAGAGAGGAGTCCCAAGATGTGAAGTTTGCCAAGAAGGCAACCATGGAGCAAGCTTTGAAGAGATATGAGTCCCTAGATGAGAAGTTTGTTAGTGAAACAACCATAGAGTAAGCTTTGGAGGAAGATAAGTCTATTTTTGTGATGTGGATCAAGCCAATTGCACAAGGACAATCTAAGGAGAGCCGAGAGCCTCATCAAGCAATGGTTGATCAATGGTTGATAATTCAAGAGTTTGCGGATGTATTTTTGGATGATCTGCCAAAGGGATTACACTCCGATTGTGGTATACCCTTCAAGATTGAGCTATTGCTAGGGAGTACTCTAGTGAGTAGACCAATCTATCGGCTCTCACCAAAGGAGTTGGAGGAGTTGTAAACAACACTTAAAAATTTGTTAGAGAAGAACTTCATACAACATAGTACCTTTCCTTGGGGAGCACTAGTACTATTTGTTCCAAAGAAAGATGGAGGACTTCATTTCTGTATTGATTATCTCGGGCTCAATAAGCAAACAATGAAGAATACATATCTCTTACCTTGGATTGATGGCTTGCTTGATCAATTGAGTGTAGCATGATATTTTTCCAAGCTGGATCTTTGCAATGGCTATTGAAAAATCCCCATTGACAAGGAGGATGTGAAAAAGATGGCCTTTTGCACAAGGTATGGGCATTTTGAGTGGAGAGTTCTACCTTTCAGGCTCACTAATGCTCCAATAGTCTTCATGGATTAGATGCATTGGATGTTGGATGGACTATTGGATCAATACATGGTGGTGTTCTTGGATGATATCTTAATCTATAGCAAGACAGAGGTAGAACACGTGAATCACGTGCAAGAAGTCCTAAAATGACTACGGCAATGGAAATTTTACTACAAGAAGTCAAAGTGTGCCTTTTGGCAAAAGTAAGTTACCTTCTTGGGGCATAAGATCTCATCAGAGGGGATCAATATGGGATCAAGATGGAAGAGGAGAAAATCAAGGCCATTACTGATTGGCCTACTCCAAAGGATGCTATAGAAGTACGGGCATTTAATGGACTAGCCAATTTTTACTGATGGTTCATCCATTATTTTGCTCATGTGGCTGCACCATTGACTGACCTCTTGGGGAAGGGCTTGAGCTTCCAATGGGCCACCAAACAGGAAGAAGCATACCAAAAGTTGAAACATATGGAGTCTTCAAGGCCCATTCTTCAACCTTATGATCCTCAACTACCTTGTGTGGTTGATTTTGATGCTTCTAACTTTGCAATTGGAATCGTGTTGGAACAAGAATTCCCAGATTGACTACATCCCATTTTCTTTGTGTCTCGTTGACTCAATATAGATGAAAGAAACTACTTTGCTCAAGATCAAGAGCAACTTGCAATGGTATATGCCACCAAAGTATGGAGGCATTACCTCTTGAGGAAACAAGTGATCATGCAAATTGATCAAAAACCATTGTTGCAAAACTTACACTTGGAACACATGAAGAGTCGACAACATTGATGGGAAGGACAATTCCAATTGTTTGACATCAAACTTGAGTACAAACCAGGTCGGTTCCATGTCATCCTTGATGCTTTATCACAACAACTTGATTTGAAGTTTCTTCCTGTCATCACAACAACAATAACGACGGTGTCAATTGACTCCAAGGTCCAAAATGAGTTTCAGTAAGCTCTACAACAAGATCCCTTTTTCCAATTGGTACATGGGCGCCTTACAACATGTAACAAGGAGTACCACATCTTCTCAATCAAGGAGAGTCTTCTATTCCATCAAGTTCGGATTTATGTTCCAACCAAAGGTGATCTTTGACTTGTGCGCCTTTAAGAAGCCCATGATTTACCCATAGCTAGTCACATGGGTGTGGACAAGACCTTGGGTACCCTCTAACATCGATGGTGGTGGCCCAACATGATGTGAGATGTTTGAGAATTTGTCTAATCATGTGAGAGCTACCAACGTAAGAAAGCCAACAACTAGAAGCTGAGTGGACTCCTTCACCCACTTGCCATTCCATCCGCTTGATGGGAGTATGTGAGCTTGGATCTCATCACATCCTTGCCCAAGACAAAGCAAGGGCACATAACAATCGTGGTGTTTGTGAATAAGTTTAGTAAGAAAATCCACTTGGCACCAACTTGTGATATCAAGGATGCTCCAACCTTAGTGCAAATCTACTTAGACAATGTCTTCAAGCATCATGGGATGCTATGTGTACTCATCTCCGACTATGATCCTTGATTTATTGAGAAGTTTTGGCAAGCACTCTTCCAAATACTCGGCACCAAGCTTGTTTTGTCCATGGCCTATCATCCTCAAACTGATGGACAGACCAAACATGCAATCATACATTGGAGGATATGTTGTGTGTCTTTGTTAATGTCCACCAGACCAATTGGGATGAATGTCTTGCAACTATAGAAGTTCCCTACAACAATTCCAAGCAAGCAAGCACCAAATTTTCTCTTTTCTTTCTCAATTTTGGCCAAGATGCGCTTGTTCTAGATTCTCTTCTTGCTCCCTCTCCATCTTAGATTCTTTGTACTTCAACATTCTTGACCACTATATCTCAATCTCTCCAACAAGCCAAATCTCACCTCCTTGTTGCTCAAAATTGTCAAAAACAATATGTGGACCACCATCATTGTGATCGTACCTTTGAAGTCAGTGATAAAGTCATGCTATCCTGTAGTAACCTCTCTCTCCCACTTGATACCCAAGTTTGTAAACCTGCCCCTAATTAGATAGGACTCTTTAATGTCATCCAAACTATCTCTCTTGTTGTTTATCAACTTTCCTTGCCTTGTCATATGCACATCCATCCTATCTTTCACATTTCCAAGTTAAAACCCTTTGTTCCTAACCCCTCTTCTTTTTCCTCTTGAGTCCATCCCCCTCTTCCTATCCTTATCAATGATCATGAGGAGTACAAAGTTGATCGTATCCTTGCGCGTCGCTACACTCAATGAGGATGCCGACAACATACGGATACAAGGTCCTTTGGAAAGGGTATTCCCTTCATGATGCCACATGGGAACCTCTTTCTCAACTCCAAAACGCACAGACAACCATCCCAGAGTTTGAAGCTTCAATGGCGACGAGGACATCACCAACTAGCGGTGGGGGAATATGTAACAATATGGAGTTTAGCAACATAGTTAGTAAGGCTAACAAAGTAGAGAACAAGCTAAATTAACCCAAAATATTTCAAAAGCATCTAGGAAGCTTCCCGACTAGCTTAACTTGCACCCCAAGCAAACAACCTCTAGAAGGAAGCTTCTAGAAGCTTCTTACTAGCTTAGCTTGCACGCCAAGTAGGCAGCTTCTAGAAGGAAGCTTCTTGAGAAGCTTCCAGGTTAACTTGGCTTGCACTCTAAGAAATTGATTCAAGGAAGCTTCTTGAGAAGCTTCTCAAAGGTCTTGTATGCTATCTATAAATACCGAAGCCAAAGCTCATGCTAGGCATTCAGAGTTTTCCTTCATTCAAGTGTCCCAATGTGAGCTTCCATTCTCCTATCTCTCTCCTTGGTCTTGGTCTTTTACACTAGGGATGAGGAGGTATTCATCATCCTTTCATTTGAAACTATTTCTCTCTCATTGAATTCTCTATTGAGCAATGTCTTGAGTCTTGGAGTGTTAGCCTTGGAGGAGTATGATGGAGTTGGAGTTCCTTTCCTTCTTATTCCATGGTGTGCTAATAATAGCCATCAAAGGTTCATCTTGAGTGAGAGGCAGGCCAGCTCATAGGTCACTTCTTTGTGTTGAGCATAAATCTATTTGTTCTATTTTGCACTTTATTGCTTGATTTTGATATTGAAGACTTGTACCTCCACCTACATTCTCTGTAAATCTCTATCATACTTCTCCCATCTTTCCTACTATGCCTCCCTCCACACATATCTCTTCTCACTCTTCCTCATCAGCCATAATTTCAGCTTCCCTCAAGTGTGCATCTCCTTCTCCTTCTTGCACATGCGCTTGCATGGTGTCTTCCTCCTAAGCCTTTAGGATATCTCTCACAAGATCTTTGAACATGCATTCCTCTCCAATATGTGGCCTTTGTTCTTCTTCCCTGGCTGCTTGACCTCATTAATTCCTTGGTTCATGATGGTCTAGCCTTGTTATCATATTCTATTTGCATGTTGGTCGTGGATGGTACCCAATGATCCAACTTCTTTGTAGGGCTTGAGAATTTGTCTTGGTCATGAAGGACTTCCTATCCCATTTTTGGCAAGCGGCTTGCTTCTTCTTCATTGGTCTTATCTTCTAATGATGGCCCTAATTGTGTGCTATCTTGCTGATTGTCAACCCCAACTTTCAACTCTAAGGAGAGTTCAATGTGGTTGAAGTACTCTTCCCTTGCCAATCTCTCTTCCAAGCAATCATCTTCTTCTTGACTAGCCTCTCTCTAGTGTCATATTTGGCAACTTGGCAACACCTTCTTTGTCATCCAATTTTTTATGATCTTCCTCTATCATGAAATCCTTTCCTATTAGTGTCTTGATTGTATTTGTCATGATCTTCTTTGGAAGAATCATTGGTTACTTGAAACTTCCTCTTTTTTGAAGTTAGCGCTTTCTTTTGTGTTGTAAACACTTTCCTCTTCTATAGGTATCCTAGGGTGTTGTATACTTCTTGCACATGCATTTACACATTCTTTAACTTTTCATACTTCTTATCAACTAATCTATACTTTTTATATTCTATTTTTGCTTTTGAGTGCATAGAATTACACCCCTAGTGATAAAATGATACTTGGAACTTCTTCTTTTCTTCTTTCATGAGTAGTTTCATTCCAATATACAATTTTATCACAAAAGGTGACATGAGAATGACACCATCTTCCTTGTTTATGTCCATACACATCTCACAAACCTGCATATAAAACATTTGAGCCTAGTTCACAAGTTGTTCTTTGTGAAGATCATGGAAGAAGGTAGCTTGACTAGTGTTGGTATAATTCATGTGCTTGGACTTGAAGAGGGTTACCATTGCCTTTGCAATTGCTATTTTCTTGGGGTCTTTTTACCCCTTGATTTGGCATCTATTGCTCAATTTCTTCTCCTTAAATAATGCTTCAATCTCATCTTGCATTTGACACTTAAGATGAGTCCATTGGGTGTTTATAATTATCATATTTGGAGGAGATTTGACCATTGGCTTGATCACCTTCCTCCAATGAGCCTTGGTCCAAACAAAGACATTACCCCTTAATAATTCTAAGCTAGATCCTTGTTATCCTTGATTTATAGTATCACGGCTAAATTCCTCAATCCTCAATTCTACAACAAGAAATCAAGTCTCTTGTAGTAGATATACTCATCTGTACAACGGAGTGCTCATTTGCTCACTCAAAGTGATTTTAGAATCACCTTTGGAAGTGCTATATATCTTCATGCTTGGAGAGCCATTGGACTTGCTCATGGTATCTCAAGTGAAGAACACTATTTACCCAAACACCCACTCATCCAATCTCTTGAGCTCTCAACTCTCAATGCTTGTTGTTGATCAACAAATTTTTTGAATACCTCATGTGCAAAATTGCAAATTTGTTGAGTTGAAAGAAGTAGCTTTGTGAACAAGAATCACAAATTTATAGCTTTGGTCAAACTATTTTGAAATTTGGTGGGTGCATCCTTGGTGAACCATCACTATTTGTGCATGTGAGCATTCTGGCACATAAAAAATATCATTGATTTTTGTTCTTTGCCTAGGTGGTAGCAAATTCAAGTTGTTTGAATTCTCTAAGACTGACTTACTTTTAGGCCAATGATGTTCTTGTTGTTGGTGTTGGATGTGTAGTTTTATGTTCCTAAAATTTGCTCTATGGGTCATCTATGCTAAGGACTTGCAATAACAAAGATCATAATCACAAATAATGTGATCACAAAGACTATGAAAGTAGCTATCATGAGGATCACAATCATGAGCAATGTGATCAAAACCACAAGAGTCACTATCATGAAAGGTCTTCCTCCTTGTGTTCCTTGGATGAAGTAGAACCATAATGTTTTTCTTGGGTCATCTTCTTGTTGTGTTCCTTGGATGTAGGAGATCCATAATTTTTTTCTTGGGTCATCTTCTTTTTGTCCTACATGATTACCTTCTGTGCCAATAATAAGTAGTGAAATCTTGTGTTCTAGTGTTTAAAAATCTCCTAACCTTTCAATAATCTATAAAAATTAAAAATTAAAAAAAATTAAAAAAATTGGTACTATAGTATGAAGATGAGTAACCACAATTACCACTTTTTAATTGTTATAGGATATAGATAAAAGTTGGTGAGCCTCTAAAGGCCTTGAGTACTATTATGATCCAATAGATACCATTGACTTGGATAATTTTATCCAAGAGTTTGAAAGTTAATGTGATCCACACTAGATGCAAAACTTGATTGATTTAATCCATGTTATGAAATGAATTGTTTTAACACTTGAAAGATCTACTTATAAATGATTATTGCAAGTATAAGCAAGCACACTTGGTGAGATTGACATGTTGAGAGAATATTGATCTGCAAACTACATCTCTATCATCTCAAGCTTAGTTTTTAAAGTTGGAAAAGCAAATCCAACAAGTTCTAGTGTTAGTTATTGCATCTCTTTGTGGTACCCAACATTAGTGCATCTCTTTGTGGTAACCTAGTCTGAGATGATTCTCTACAAGTAGTTGATATGCTACAAGAAGTAATGTAGTATCATAGTTTAAGTTTATGCTAGAGTTCACCCAATTCTTGAGATAAAACTACCACAAAGTGAAAATTGATAAGTTGAGAAGCTTGTAGGAGTTCAAATAGAAGGCTAAAGATAACCTATGTAAGACACTCAATTGCATAATGCATTTGATCTATTTCAATCAAGGAGTGACTAAGGTAAAAATATTTAGTTATGGTATGTAATGCTAGACAAAGTGATATGATTTATAGTATATAATACCATCTTATCACAAGAAACCTCATAATCTTTTGTAGTTATCTTTAGTTTGCCAAAGTGTATGAAATCAATATGATTGAGGAAAAGGTGATGATCTATAGATTTGATAAGAGAATTCATCTACATCAACTACTTCTTTAGGGTGTAGTAGATCAAATCAAACTTTGTTTACTTTTAAGGTAAAGTTTCTAGTATTGACCTCATAGAGCAAGTGGAGAGCTTTATGCACAAAGGCCCATTATCTCATTTCTCATCAACAATAATCATCAATTGATGATGTTGCTTGTTGAAATTGTGCCATAAGTCACTACAATAGAGAGTGCATTCAAGGTAGCAAACATGATACATGTAAAGCAACACAATTAACCCAAATGTAATGTGATCATTGTCATAAATTTGGGCAATAAGTGATTTATGCTTTGAATCACATTTAGAGTTATAACATAGTAGAGTTGCTATGGTAAGAAGCCAAGGCATATGGATCAAGGAGGATAAGGTGGTAAAAGTGTTGGTAGAGGATCTATATTGGGCAAGGGCTCAAACTCTTACTGTAACATAACCATAGTTACTTGGATTGAGCAACAATTTGCTTATATAGCTATAACTCAAAAGGAGATTAGATTGGGATGTTGAGGCTTCAATATCTTTTATTGGGAATAAGGATCTCCTTGACTTTATATACAGATCAACACTAATATATATATCACTACAATGAATTGGTGTGAAATATGTACTAAGAAACATTAATGGAGTTACATCTATAAAGAGAGGATAATAATAGATAAGTTAGGCCTTCTCATTATTTCACATTTTTTGAGGTCCAAGATTTCATCCATAATTCCTAAATATCCTAGTATAGTATGTTAGGTGGAGATGGGGTGCAAGATGGACCTAATAATAACCAATCATCTACTTCCATCAAGGCCTTATTTAACATAATATTAGGGCAACTTAGTTTATCACATATTCTTCTTTGTTCTCAACTACTCATATGTGGTCCTTGGAGTTGTTCCAAGGAGTTATTCCAGTTCCAATTTTCCAATTGGCTAGCATACTTTGTGAGAGTAGGGATGGCGTGGTTGTTGCTTCTAGTATGGAGGTGGTTGATGATAAGGCCAACTATTTGAGAGTTTAGGATCCATTTTTTTATTAGTAGCTTATGGCATGTAGTAGTTGCTAAGTTGGAGAAGTTACTCGTTAGACTTGCATGTGAGTGAACTAGGTTTAGGCTTTGGATGGTCTTATTGGATAATTAGAGTAGGATCTTTAGTTTGGTTGAATTCTTGGAAATGGTCTATAGATCATAAAGAGTATTATTAGAGTCTAATACTCAACCTTTATGTGGAGAAGTATATGGTTCTTGGCTATAGAAAGCCATTTTTGAAAGATGTCTATTCTAGATCCAAATATCCTTTGGAAGTAGTTCAACCAAGTATATAATCCATGAGGAGCTCATTGAACATATTTAACTTGTTCATCTACTTGAATGTTTTATGACAAGAATGTGTCTAGTGTAATAGTAGTTGAGACCTATGATATATTAGTTGATGGATCTATATTGTACACTATGGGATCAAGTACCCCATAGTGTATATTTGGAGGAGACAACTTCCTTTTAACCAATTGGTAACTGTGTGAGGAACAAGTATATTGCTTTTAATATGTTTTATGAATGGTAGTCTTAGCATTATAAGTAGTGACCCATAACATCATGAGGTGCATATTAGTCTCTAGTAGTATTTTTTCACTTTTGAGTTGGTTTAATTTAGCTTAGTTTAGTAGTAACTAAGTAAAGGGTATCTTTAACTAAGTTAGCATGCCTAAATAACTGAAAATATAAAATATTTAATTTTTGGATACTCAATAAGACCTTCTAGTGAATTTAAATCAGATTATATTAATAAGGCTTCTTAGTGGACTTTATATATTAGAATGAGACCTCCATCTTGGATTTTTTATGGCTAAATTAACTTAGTATTTAGGTGATGTCAAATGACTATTTGCTTAACCAAGTTTGGTGACTTTTGGTAATTGAGTTAGGTCAAGTTCAGAAGATTTGACTTGACCTTGGATATATTGTAGCTTTTATTCATTAGAAAGGTCCTAGATTTCTCAAGATATGTTGGAAATTTTTTAGGTGAAGCATGTGAAACCAAAAAGTCATGTGAAAGCCTATTAACCTCAGATTCCTTACCAAGTGTAATTCAAGTAAAATGAAGTTTTACCAAGTTGCCAAGATAATTACTATGGTAAATTTGGTGAGCATATAAGGAAGGGCATAGGAAAGGAAAGACTTTAATTCCTTAGTGAACGAAAGGAATGAGGCTTTGTGAGCATAACATATATTTTAGGGGTAAATAGTCACTTTCTACTTGAGATTACCATTATTATTATTGTTGATCTTGGAGGAACCACTAACTCTAGAGTATGTCTTGATGAGTATGAGCAGGCCTGCTTATAGTAGGCAATCGATTAAATTACCAAAATTAGCTTAATATAGGCACCATTTCAAAATTAATTTAGGATGTGCACACATTTAGTCGAGATGGAAGGCCAATAAACAAGAATTAGAAATTCTTTTGGACCAACAAGATGTGCATTACAGATCAATCTATAGATTGCAATACAAGACGTGAGGTTGCTACTCAGTTATCATAATCCGCAAGTTAATTTAAACTGCTTTGCATGCAGCACACCTTTGAGGTTAAAGTTTGAAAGACTCTTTCAAAGGTGATCACCTTTCTCCCACCTCAAAATATAGAAGTCAGAGAAGTCAGACTCCACTATACTTGTGCCGGGAAATATAGTTGCAATACCACCGCAAAACTAGACCAAGCTTGGAAACCGAGCATTAGGTAAGGTCCATGCATTGTCAAAGGATGTCTTTTGGTTATAGCCATCAATGCACTCTTGCAACATAGACTCATTGCAGTAAGCTCAAAGAAGAGCTTTATGCTCCTTGGCAATGACATCTATTTGTGTGGCCAAGTATCAATGCTGCAAGCAAAAGCTTTGCCAACGAGCCTTGTGAATGAAATCTGCAACAAAAATGAGAATAAGCTATTGTTGTAAAATAGGTGGTAGTGCAAGTGGATTGATGAATGGTTGTTGTCTGCATTGCAATGCACAAAGATTCTCTCAATGCGAGCACATGCTTCAATAAAGACTAGACCAACATCTCGCAACAACTAGTTATTAGAAACTCACAAAGAAGTACTTTAGGTCATTTAGGAGCCAAAAACCTACCCACCTATCATAAGCGGGCTAATGGGGTTTTGCCATGGTGCGCAAGGGCCTTAATTTAGGCGCCTCACAAGAATTACTTTAGGACATTTAGGCGCCAGAAACCCTACCCGCCTATTATAAGCAAGCCTGAGTATGAGTGATAGATCCTTATGTTGATATAGTTAAAGTCTTTCTTTATAAGCCATTTTGGAGAAGCTTTGAAAAAAGAGATTGAATAAGAGATTTAGTTTTGAGTTGTTATCTTTGTTGATGCTCAATACCAATTATTCCTTCCTTCTAGTACATTATAAGGGGTTTCAGATTTTAATTGATGGATATTTATGGACATTTAGTGACATTTATTACATTGGTACCTATAGAGAAGAATCAATAAGTAATGGAATTGTCCCATAATATTTCAGAGTTTATAAATTTTTGGGCAAATTCACAATCTCACATTTTCAAATTTATAGCAAATAATCTTATAGGTAGTCCCCATAACCAAAGAAAACCATGGATGACATTTTAGATTACCCATAAAAACCCCATGTACTCTAATGCATGGCCCATAAATGTTTATAGATGGTTTGTAAATGTTTTATGGATAATTAAAAAACCCATAAATGCTAAATTTGAAACACCATAATGCACACAAAAACTATCACTAGAAATATCTTCTAGGTGACAAATAAGTTTGGTATTAATTTTGTTTGTAGACCATGATATCAATATTACTTTTTAGTGGTTTCATGAATTAGCTTGGTGAGTTACAAGAGAAGAATGCTAGTATGGAGGATATTCCAATGCTAGAGTAGATAGCTTAGCTTTAAAGTATGAGTGGAGTTGTCCTATCTACCTTGGATATTTCATTATTGAGTTATGGTGAGTTACAATATCATATAGAGTGGTTGGTACAAGCAACCTTAGAGTGAAGCCTTTGTACTACAAACAAACCAAGTTAGTGATAATCCCTTAGATCTATAACATTGTCATCCTTGTGTATTACACATTGCTTAACAATATCTAATAAAGGAAATATGCTCATTTGGATACTTGGTGAGTTTCACACTAAACAAATTGTAGTATTGGATGTAAGTATACACATTTAGAGGTACTTATATATAATGAGAGATGAGATTAATAAGCTAGTCTTTCTATATCATATGGCACATAGATACCTTGATTTATGACCAATGTTAATAATCAAGGGGTATCAAAGTGAATTATGATAACCTAGTATCATCTCATTTATATTATAATAGAAAGGAATAGATCATTCTCATGGGATAAGGGTTAGAAATGGCTAGATTTGAAGAAAAGTATCACTGTTGTAATTATGTATTGTTACTTTTTTAACCTCTTGGGCATGAGCCACTTCCCATAAGAGTGTGTGCACACACTACAACAAATAGAAAATAACCAGAGATTACTTTCACTTATGATAAGTTCCAACTATTTCCTAAAGGCAATGATTTAATCAACCCCAAAGCTGCTACTTCTTCTACAAATACATCAACTCCAAAGAATGTATTCTACTTTTCACATCAGGCATAGTTCCAAAGGCACTTTGCATTGGCAATAGTTCTTCATCTTTGCTCTTGTGGTACTTTCAACGCTATAATTCACTTAAGATCTACCAAGGTCTTTTTTTGCTCCTTCATAGTTATCAAAGACCACAAATACTAGTCACAAGTAGTAATGATCACACACAATCAATCACTTGGGTTTCTACTACAAAGATTCCTCATAGTCACTCAACAAAGGCATACAACCAATACTTGGAAGGAAGCAAAAGTGGCAAAGAGCCTTTGGGCCTTTTGCTTTATTAGTGTTCAAAGGATTAACAAATTATTTACATGTGACAAAAGCCTTAAATAGCTTCTCCCTACTCAAAACTAAAGACATTTAATAATTGAGGCAATCCAAAGATCTATCAAGATTGCACTAGCTTGCATCTAAACTATACATTAAGGATTCTATTATCTTGTCTTATCCTATTTGATTTCTTACTACATAGGCGCCTTCTACATGTCTTGGGGATATACTTATTCTTCCACAAAGGAACTTCCTATGTTGTTGTCTTTGGACTTCTTCCTACTCCAAAGATTACAACTACGGAGATCTTACAACTGACAAGATCTTATTCTATGAAGGTTTCTTTGGCTCTAAATACTACTGTGAAGAATTTGCTTTGCCAAAACTGCTCTAAGGAGAAGTAATTTTTCCTTGGATGCATCCTTTGCAATCTCAATTAATTGATCCCAAAGATCTTTGAAATTTTCTTCTTCTTTGTACTTGCAACTTCTTCTTTGGTATGGATGTTGAAGAGGTATGTGACTTTGTTGGTGATCGTCTGTACCAAGGTGTGTCAATCTGCTGCTTGGGCTTCTCTCTCTTTCTTGAGCTTTTCTTGTGAAGCCTTCAATCGAAGAGCAACCTCCTTCTTGTATTTTTCCATTAAATTTGAAACCTTTGAATTTTGAAATTTTAAATGCTTGTTACTTGTGCTACTTGAGAAGATTGTTTTAAGTAAATAAAGACCATTTCATTTGGATATATAACAACTAAGATATAAGCCTTGATGAACAAGATCCTTTGAGTGAAGACTCTAAGGAATGGGATCCTTCAAGGAAGACTCTTTGGATTAGGATCCTTTGTGAAGATTCTTTATATTCTTTTTCTTTGGATTCTTTGTAGTTGAAATCTTAATAGTTAGACTCTTTGTACCCAAAATTTTCCAAAGTATAGGAATCTTCCTCAAAATATGAAAGTATCACTCCTTTATGAAAGAAAAGAAAATTATTACTTTTGAAAACTGTGTATACCACAACCATTACTATCAACATTACTATTTGTTGGTGCATCAAATATTAAGAAGTATAACACCATTCATATTTTGACCTTGGGATGGTTAAGTTAGTGATAGCAATTGATGGAATTAGGGTTTACAAGATCCCATTCTAGGATGTTCTCAAAGATGTTAATTAAAATATATTTTTCTAATAATAATATTATATATTATTTCTTTTTAATCAAGCAAATTGTTTAAGCTTAACATATAAACATGAATGATCAAAATTGTATAGCTTCATATACTAGATTACTAAAAAATTATAATCATAAGTCAAAAAATAAATTTCGATAGTAAAACCATTTATAATAACTTAAATAAACCTATAATAAAAATAAAAATAATCTTATTTCTAATAAATTAGTTAGCCAAATCCCCATGAGTCATAAGATACACTAGCCTTTCATTTGCAGTGCATGGCCAACTAGTGCGATGTAGTCAGAGGCTGCTTGGATCTGTGTGTCTAAAGCATCTCCTTCTTGCTTTCTCTGGTCTCATCCCCCAGCCACATGGCTGAATTAACTCGCAATCGAGTTCTTGACCAGGATAACACTCGACCACCTCTTCTGCACACGAAATCACTGTTGATCCGAGTGCTGCCAAGAAACCTGACGTTTGCTGGTTGGCGACTGGATGACTTGCGGAGATCGGAGTTATAATCTCATTTGCGCAGAGGTGGAGATCCATGAGTCTTTCTAGTAAGTCAATTGATTCCACTGTATTTTGGCTTCAAAGAAAGCCTAATCGTTTCACCGGTGCCTAAATGCGATGCTCAATGGTGTTTACGGTCACAATATGCTTAATTCTCGTCGCCGTCTTGGGAGGACTTCAAGAGAGCACGTAGTTGTTCACAGATTGACTTTGGGTTAGCCCGGTCAGCATGTGGTGGAGGTACTGTATGTGATTTGTTTAAAGAAAGAGGGCCAAGGATCAAACGACTGATTCTTCTGGGTGTGGAGCTACTGTATGAAATTTGTTTAAAGAAAGAGGGAAAAGAATCAAATGACTGATTCTTCCGAGTGTGGAGGTACAGTATGTGATTTGTTTAAAGAAAGAGGGCAGAGGATCGACTCACTGATTCTTCCTAGTGTTGAAGAGCGAGGCTTTCTCAAGCTGCGAAGAAGCGGGATATTAAGAGTTTGCTTGCAAATGTTTTATGACCCCAAATCATTGTCTGAGATCGGATACGCTTCTGCAGTGGTCGTGCTGAACCTTGATTGGGACAGCCAGCTTTTCATCCACTATGGATCGTGTAAGCTTCTGGTTCTATACTTTCCTAGAGAACTAAGCGGAGAGATCTGAAATGCTGTTGTCAGTGTGCGTTGCTTTTATTTGCTGTTACGATCTAAGCAATTAGAGACCGCGTTGTGTAATATAAATTCGTGATGAAACTTGCTAAGCATCCGAGAGCCCTACATTGAATTGCACAGATTTGAGACCTGTCAGGCTTGTTAATTAAATTAGGGGAATGATTTCGGTCTCTATAGGAGGTAGGAACTTAAGTGGGAGGTTGCTATCCTCGGATTGTGTGAATATCGCTTGGGTTTACTATCACAGAATGGTGAAAGGCAAATTCATATACCGAAAACGGAGTTATGCTGGAGTCGAACTTATTCTCTAATGATACTTTGCCTGGCTGGAACCAGCTAAGTGGGCCAGAAAAAGTCACTCATGCCAGTTGTGAGGCCCTCACAACCCTTATCGAAATTCCTGTTTATATCTCAAATTGAAGGAGTCGCTGTGATTGCCACAGCTACGATCATGTAGCTGTGGCATACTTGCGGAGAGGAACTCAACGCTGTAATCATTCATGGATGCTATGCAGTATACTGTTTACTCGAATCCACGCCACTTAAGACAATTCTTAGGTTGAATGATGCTCTGTCTTCATGGTCAGACTTTCATCTTTGGGAGATCAGAACAAAGGAATTCAGGAATATACCGTATGTTGGCTTCTACCAGTCAATAGTATGCGACAATACTCTCTGTTAGTCACAAAATTATGGATGGCTCAACAGGTAATAATGCTTTGGCTTGAGGTTTAGGCCCGAGAAAGAGAGACATGGCAAATGCAATCATGAGCAAGAGGATGATGAGACTAATGAGGATGAGGATGAGAGTTGGGAATGAGGCTGGCCGGAACGCATTGCCTGCATACGTGAGTAGAGGACCCGCACACCAAATGTCCACGCTTTGTTTCTGCTTTGCCTTTGTATTTCCAACTTTATTCGGGAGGCGTAAGCACGTATGTGATGCTGAGCCGCGGGCTGGTCTATGATGAAACATAACTGAAAGCTGGTCAAGAGTTTCGTCCGTAGGATTGGAACGATGTCTCGTGTATACTTTCTCTCTTACTTGAGGTTCTTGGTGTGGAGTGATTATGACCTCAGTTTGGAGGATCGAACGCGGTCTCTTCTGATCTAGTTGGCAGAAAAGAAATTGAAGTGACTAGGAAGGCACCTGTTGTCAGAGATTTGAATCACGGTTTTGAACGATCATAGTAGTGTCCAGTTATTCTGCCTCTTTTTGGTGATAGTGGTCGTTGCAAAGTAATACCCCCTTCGTAGGTGTCTGAGAATAAATCAATACTCTGTATTTCACTTTGATGGCATGGAAGTGGTTGGTAGTGTATGATATGGGACGCAGAACTTGTCAATGTTAAATTAGCCAGCTGTCATTGAATCTATATCAACTTAACAGATGGTTTTTCTTCTTGCAGAACGTAAACAAAACAGACTCGGTTGACAAGCTTTTCACACAACAGATGCCACCAACACCAAAAGCATCACAGAGTCCCCATGGAGGTCCGAAGTCTGAAGCATCTATATTTCTTTCAGATAACTCCAAAAGGTTACTTGATGCTCTTCCCGAACACACATTATACTTATGGTGTTGAATGTGCTTTAGCTATCCGGGAAGCATCTCAACGTTGTTACTCCAACCTTTATGTTTCAAGGCGAAAACTCTAAAACATAAAAGTCTGGTCGGAAAGATGTCATTGATCAGGTCAGTTCCACTTTGAATTACTTGAGGACTATGTTACGAGGCTTTGCATTGTGCATAAGCAGGGCTGTGGAGAAAATTCGAGACCTTATGCGAGAAGCAATACAGATGAAGAACATTGAGTTACCAGACTTAACACTCACTAAACTTCGAGAGGTATAAAGCGCTCGGCCATGATATATATTTGTGGACACTTTCATATCATTGATATTTTCTGTTGTAGTTGCTCACTTTCCAAATTGTCACCGTACCAAAATCCACTGTTTCTACGATGTTATTTCCTTTTGATCCTCTTTATCTTGCAATTGATCTCTCATTTTCTTTGCTGAAACCTTATAGGAATATCTGATCCTAGATTTGGAAAATCGCCAAAAAGCATTGTTACTGCTAGCTACACAATTTGGTGTCGATCGCAAACGGGTCCATGATCTGATCAGTCACTATGGAACTCTGAACTCAGGTATGTAATTTACGAGGGTAAGCCTTGAGCTTTTACCAGTTCAATCTCAAGCAAAGAAAAGAAGAATTTGGGATATGGATTTTCAGATCAGTGATGAGGAAGCTCTCATATTCATAAATTGTTTAATACTATCTGCGGTTAGCAGGTGCTGATGCAGAAAGTGACGCCGCTGAGGCTGCACGCTATCGCACAGAACACGACCTGCGCTCTGCACTGATGCCTTTATCAGCAAGACTGTTCGAGCAAATGAACGGTCAGATAGGAGGCCTCAAGTTCTTAGTGGACCTCCGTGCAGATTTGTTGGCCACTGTCGAGTAAGGTTACAAATGATGCTGAGTTAGCCTTGAATTTAGGGTGTAGGTTGCCAAATTTTTTGACCTGACTTTCGACACTCTAGAGTCAAAATCATCAGTAAGAGCAAAAGTGTTATCTGATGTTCTTGATTGCTTGTTTATACACTCCAGCAGTGATTAACTTCGAATTATCTTGAGTTTTGTTTTGGTCAGCATCTATGTACGTCTAAGCGTTGGTCAACTAGTCTGTACTTGAACATATTCACTTGGAACTGGCTTCACATGCAACAGCCACTAACATTGTCATAGATGTGTGACTGTGTACTTCGAAGTTGATTTACTCCAGCATTGTCTCACTTTTGATTAAGTTTAGTTTGTCCATACCAGTGCAGGTTGGGATGTAGGTGGAGGGCTGTTGACCGTATCTTTACTTGGGAAACATTCACTATGGAATTGTTATTTTATACAATAGCAACTTGAGAGTGTTTTCTTGTATGATTCCTGGGCATTTTTCTGCCTTCGTACTCCGAAGTTGATTTGAAGATCCGCTAGGAGAACTTTACGACAGTCGTAAGGGTTCTTGAACGAAATGAGTACAGCTCTTGATATTATCCATTCAGGTATGACACTTAGCGGAAATCCAAACACTGACAATGGACTGGTCTTGGCGCAGAAAGCTGAACCTAGCATCGCTACGTGCTCTGGACGCAGAGCTGAAAGGAATGTTCGCAACATGGTTGGGACCTGCTTGCTTAGAATTACAGCAAATTACCTGGGCCAATTCTGCAGCCTTATTAGAGAGGATTGTTGTTTATGAGGCAAGTATTTCACTGTCTCATTTTCATCTCCAAAAGAAGATTGTCAAGCTGGACTTCCTTGTTTCCTCAGTGCTCATCTGTTATGTCTTTTGATATTCGCAGGCCGTGCATCCCATCAGCAATCTGTATGACTTGAAACGAAGACTTGGTGTTGGTCGGCGTTGTTATGGATACTTTCATCCTGCTATTCCAGGTTTGGTCATGCTGATGCCGATTTCCAGCCTCTATGCGAAATAACGTGCTTAGCTTACCTTTGTGGTGCAACATTGCAAATTTGGCCCCAATCCGTTTTTTAGTGCGTCGGTTGCTTGTCCCGCCGAAAGCATCTTGAGCTATTTTTACGCTTGAGTAATCTTCAGAAACCGATATTCACAATTATGTTGAGGTGATATGATGGGGAAGTCAGGGTTACCTGGTACGCAAACGAAGCCTTTGTCTGTATGCAGGTCGCGTTCACTAAGTGTTCTACACGTGCAGGTGAACCTCTTGTGTTCATCGAGGTGGCACTCACCGCGGAGATTGGTGGCTCTATACAGGTTAGTGTCACCAACATTGATGTGACGATGATACAGAGCACTTGCTTAGCGGCATTATAGATCATTTAAGATTTTGATGGCCAAGTATGCACCTTAAGGAAATTGAGTTGTATGATTGAACGGAGAACCTACTTTGAATGCTCCAAAAAGAAGCTCTAACGCTCTTCTTTCCGTCATGTCAGAACGTCCTTTCTGAGGAGCCCCCGATAGCTGAAGAAAAGGCAACAACAGCAATTTTCTATTCGATTTCAGCTACACAGGTATGCTTTCAGTTTACTTTTGTCGAATATCATTCTACATCTGTCATCATCAGTTTGAACTGCCTGTTTATCATGACAACGAATTGTGGGTGTCTGACCCAGGGCAGACAGGTCTTACTGGTATAGATTTGGGGCATTTCCTGATCAAGCGAGTCGTAACGCTACTACGACAAGAGTTTCCAAACGTTGAGGTTAAGCTAAGCATCTTTTCTAAGCAGCCATAGTTTTGTTGATGCCGGTTACATGCTTTAATAGGGGAACATCACTGAGTTACGTTGGTTCTGCTCTCATTTTGACCTTAAAACTAGATAAAGATCAAGAGATTGAGCTGAAAAGTAACATACTGGTTCTGGCCTCTTGGATTATCCTGTTTGTATTTAGTAGTTGTAATTTTTTGCACGTGCTCGCCCTTAAGCTTCCGTTGGACCTTTGCAGACATTCGTTACGTTAAGTCCAATTCCGGGATTCATGAAGTGGCTCTTACCAAAATTGGATTCGCAAATCAGATATGCTACAATTCATTCAGGAAGTAACACAGAAAATAGTGAGGATCAATCCACTACTTTCAAGGAAGACCTGTTGTTGCCTGAAGAAGAGGAAGCCCTTACTAGAGCATATGGGTAATCAATTTCAGTCATAACAGAACCGTCCATTTAAAGCTGTAGAGAAATGGATGTTGATCTACTGTTCACTTCATTCATATTCTTGTTGAGCTGGACTTTGAAAACGAGATGAAAATTTCGTTTTCTAAGCCTAGAGCACGGTGTGTGGTGCTGGATTCGCATGTGAAATTTGTCTGATGATACCGATAACCAGGCTTTGTTATCTGTTTGACTTACTGAATAATCAGGGAGGATAGGGAGGACACTGGAAATAGAACGGGTATGGGAATACTGCGGGATATACTGGCCTCTGAAAATCAAGAATGGGCAAAGTCAGAAACGTTGGTAGAAGCTGTGCGGCCCTCTCTCATGAGACTATGTGCCAGGTCTGTTACTTCATCTGATCTTTGTATTTCTCGTTTGTGAAGCCTCTAGAGAATATTGAAGTTTAGAATCCATCAGGGAGCAAGGAACAAAAGTTTCATCCTCTTCCATTTTACTTAGATGCAAGGGAATACACTATTGACAGGGAAGGACGGAAAATTGGAGCCTATCAAGACATGTGCTTGTTCACTTCGTATATTTGGCAGGTACCTTCTTGTGGAGAAGAAGCGTGGTCGGGCTTTGGATCCTGTGACAAATTTTCACGTTCGCAATGGAGCAGTGAGTTGTCTGTTTATATTTTAGAGTCCGTTCTGTCGTCAACGTCTTGTGTTACCTTAAGTCACATGCTAGGTTAAGAATGTGTACGAATCTAAAACCAGCCATGCTTTTGAACTAACCACATCCTCTCGTATCCAAAGGATTGTGATCTGCACCGTGTTTGATACGTAATCTAAGATTAGAGCTTTGCCTTACAAGGATCTGTGTTTACAGAGTGTGGAGCGTTTGAATTGGATGGGTGATACATCAATCAAAGGCTTAAAATCAAGTGCTGGCATCATGGTGAACTACATATACAGGTATCATCTAATTCTCGTGACTATTCTTGGTTGTAGTCCAGGAATGTTCATGCCAAGGAATTCTGAAGATTGGCAATTATTATGCCTTTGCGATGGGCAAGTTAGACAGTATAGTACAGTTGCTAATAACGGTATACATCGTTTCTCCTTGCAGATTGGAAAACATAGACAGAAATAGTCAAGCCTATCTTAACAAGGGCATTATTTCTTCTTCGCCTGCCATAGAGCAATATTTGAAATCTCGTCTTTGAAGGATGAGCCTCAATAACAGTGAGGGGTAGTTGATTCGTTACCCTCCAAGATTTGATCCGCTTTGTGTAGCTACATGAGCACATGCATATACTGTACATGTTCGTGATCCCCAATGATGATTTTTGTAGACATCCTGTACCTGGAATGTACATGTGTACTCGTATCAACCGGAACTCTGTCTACCACTTATCGCACAATTCTTAAAGCAAGGATATCGATATGTATACCCAGAAACCGTTCATTGCAGCTAGCAGGGCTGCCCATAGTTTGTTACTCCGCACGGCGCTTGTCTTCTTTCACCCCTGTCATGACACCTATATAAAGCTCAAAAATGAGTGTGCACGAAAGAAAAGACAGTAATTTCGTTATCACTATATGCGATAATAGAACAACACAATTGCAAGACGTGAAGAAATGATTTGAGATAAGAAGTATGAACAACTGCAAGTCGTTGACATTGATTCTATTGATATGTTATAGTATCATCCATGCACGTAACAGATAGACCTATACATGACAAGTGGAACAGATTGTTTCCACATTGGATGTTATTCAATCTAAACATGAATAGTGTTCAGATCGAACGATGCAACGTATGTCGAACTAGTCCTTTGCGAGAATTCTCTACCTTACCTGTAATGAGACAGGGCTGGATAGGGTAGGAGTTTTATCCGCTCTACTATATTGTTCGTGTTAGGCTCTCCCGTCTTTGTGTTCTCTGATTACAGTGGTTGTTGTGCTCGTGTTTCAAGCTCTCTCTATGGAAGTATCTTCTTCCGACACAAAACAGAAGAAGTTAAGTAGTGAAACTCTCTCTGAATTTCAACTCTCTTACAGCAGGAAAGTCATGTTTAGGTGACGGCTTTCGCTGTCGAATCCGGTACTGTAAATCTGCAGTTCAAGGAAACGAGAAATTATGGACCATGCGTGGGCGGAAAGCCACAGTGCCCTAGTCCAGGCGCTCAAAATGTCCGTTGTAGGTCCGTGATGAACCTCGTGAAACTTGATCGGCAATGTGCTATTATGTACTGTAGGGTCAGGACGTGCACCAGCACGGAATAAAAATCTATAGGCTGCATATGTTCACGACATAGGTGCACATGATTGAAGAAAGCATCTTCAATGAGTCCACCTTCTCTTCACATGACAGCTTTTTGTGCGTATTGGTCTCGAAGGAAAAACCTTTCCGCGTTTTTTATTTCGGTCATCTGCATTTGTTCATCCGCTGTCTCAAACATCCTTTCCACCTCCTGGAAACGCAATGAGCTAATGAGGATGTGACACGACTTTCTCTTTTTAATGTATATCTCGCCTCGACCCGAACATTAAGAACACGATATGTGTCTTTGTATCTGAGAGTTTAATGTGGTCCTCAACAACACTGTTTGAGACCTCACTTTAAACACATCGTCCGTACTTCAGTAAGCTCCTGTCATTTAATTTAAAATAGCCTGTGGATTCCTGCAGCATGTGCAGCAGCCTTACAACTTGACTTGAGCAGACACCACGGTATTTGATTACAAAGGAGAAGATGCAGCTCCAAAGGATGTCTTTAATTTCTTTCAATACTTCTACAACAGCATTCCCTGCCAGTTACTACGTCTCGCGATATTAGGATAGTAAGATCTTATATAAGTAAGAAGATCCTATTAAGTGCAGCTCGTCGTTCTGATAATTTAGCGGCCCACCTTAAGAACTGTGACTGTTCTCTTTAAGATTTTTTGCAACATCCGCAAATCCTGCAGCGTTGACAGCTTTAGTTCTTTTCCGGACCCTCAATCACCCAATACCAAGTTTTCGCCCTCCCGCCCACCTCAGTGCAACTGTTGTTCTAGCTCGGGTAGATCTTTCATTGCCAATATTCAACAACTACAGAGTGGAAAGTTCGATTTGATTCTTCTGCTGATTGGACAGGACCACCTGGTGGATCTCCTCTCATTCTGTCTGGAGGTCGAGTGTGTATTCTCCTGGGCAAGTTTCCAACCACTAGATTCAATCGGCCAGCTTTGTCACAAGGCACCTCAATAGAACATGACGAAAATCTGTGCTTAGATATTCCACAGCATATCCACGTACTTCAAATGTGGGAGCCTCACATCAACAACGACGATACAGCGTTTGGGATCGCAGACGATATATTCAACTGATTTCTGCTCGTGACCTTAGCGATGGAAGTTCCACTGTAGCTATAGCCGCTGCTACTCTAAGATTTACTGGCCCCTATATGGCGGTAATAATCCACCCTACGTCGACAAGACTAAGAATTACCGTTGTTTACTTACAGAATCCGTCAGATTCTGCGATAAATGTATCCTTCAGTTCTTCAGGGCTTGCCCAAGCAGTTGCAGCCTGTCCGAAATTTGTCTCGACTGTTTCAGATAGAGAGCAGCAAATATGAACTCTAAAGCCCAAAACCCACCTCGTACTGTACCTGATAGATCTTCACCTAGGGTTTTCTGACGGTGGAGGAAACACCTCCCGTGTACCCATTCGATCAACTTGCCAAGAAACAATTATACATCTTGACACAAAATTGTTCCACTAACACAGCCCAGGTTTGTGATTGAGCATGCGCGCTGTAGATGGAACTGTTCGTTCTGCAATCTATGTAGTAGCTTCGCACAGGTATTCCATGACCGTAGATCTGGAATGTGACCTGGAGTTTTGATCATGTACCTGCCAGCATGCATGAAAATCAAAATTCAATCTGCTTGTCAATTTTGTCCAAGCGTCAATCTGATGCAAGTTTGTCGCTACTGGCAGTTGACATGAGTTGTCTAGGTTGTTCACACAAATTCTTCAGAAATCTTTTACACAGCAAAGCATCTTAGCAGCTAGCTAACCGTGATAAGTATGTCAATTCGGATGGTACTGAGTTGACGACAGGAGATACCGTTGGTGGCGGTAAACACCACGGCCATAAAGATTAAATGTCAATGTCGTCGTTACATCCGCCATTGGAATTTCAAATTTCTTTTCTACAGTAGTTCCAGAGGGCGATATTCGGAGGCCTAAAGGAGGCCCCAGTTCGTTCAGTCAACCCAGTACATGACACCCAGAGAAATACAAAGCTTAAGAGCAGGAGTGTTACTGGAAGTAAATGAAGTCACCGTGTGCAACCTTTTCTTGTTGCATGCAGGAAGTTGATACAGCGCTTAGAAACCAGCGGAGTTGCTCTACGTGCTCAACTGTCCCACCGGTGGAAAATATCCCAGCATGGAATCTAATCGCATTTCATCGCAGGAATTGTACAAACTCGTAATATACTTGACGATATGTCCGTGCATTTTCTACCGTGTTGCTCCATGGCCCAGGAAAACAGTACCATTTGCGTACCCGACGTAAGTGCTTTGACGTATAAGGCCTGCAGACCTGTATTGGATACTAGCTAGATGGAAACGAGAGGACGAAATGGATTCCATCCAACCACCTTTTATCCAAGTCCAGTTGACTTTATTGCCCTTTACAGATGCCTAACATTTACTAAAAGTGACCGTCCTGTGGACTGACATTTTTTTCAAACTTGGTCAACTCTTATCGATTTCAGTAAACAGTAAAAGTGGGGTCGGTTTCAACCGACGGCACAATTTAGCATGACATTATGGAGATGACATTCAATCTATTTCGCTGCGGAAAATATTGCATCGTTAGGTTTGATTGATCGGAGGAGGATATTACAGCCTTCGGTTTGATCGAAATTTGCCGATTAAGAATTATAATCCATTCATGGTCGCAGCTTTAACTTGTATAAGGTGACTGCTGCCACATACAACTTTTCAGCAATGAAATACTTCTCAGTGCTGGTTTGTCGGTGCCTATCTAGTGGGTATGTGGAGAGGTTTATTGTAGAAAGGTCTACTGATGACATAACATACAGTAACTCTTGAGCAATTTTATACTGCTTGTTCAAGTGTAAATTCGTACTCATATCTGCCTAAAAGCCACTGATGCGATCAAAGTCTGAAGCTAACTGACTGTAAGAACGTTAACCGAAAACATAGCAGCCCGAGCTTGAGTTTCTGAGCACCCACGATTTGTACTTGAGCCTGGCAAGAAGCTAACTGGGTCTGATTACGAGGTAGATGGAAGCAAACTTTGAATGTGTCATTGTCACGTGCCATCAATCAAGTGAAGCATGAGAGATACAATCATCTACCAATGGAAGAAGTATGGCTCATGTGGACGAGTGTCTGCACAAGTCATTGTAAACCATGATGTCACTGACTTAGAATCATCCTCTTCTGTAAAACTTATTGCATCACCCTGCCAGAGCAACCCCTTTCTTCTCACGTATAACAAGATAAAGCACATGGCATTTGATTCTACCGTCAGGTACTTTGCTCTGATCCATTGGAGACCACCCTACTGTACAGGAAGGCCAACAGTCTTCACATCAACGAATTGGGTTTCACATAACCAAAGGGTTAAATTCGACCAGCAGCCGCCGCATCCATCGAGATGTATGTTCGGAAATTCCTCGTTTATTTTAGTCCAGAACTTGAAGAAGTTGATCCTTTTAGAGAGGATGGTGCATGCCCATGGCCAGGTTCCATGTCCTTCAATTAGCTGGCAGATTTGCTGTGTAGTAACGAGGGCGACTTGACTGCATCAAATCTCCCATGGACACGTAGAATATAGCACATGGGAACTGAATCCACAATGATCATGTCCTCTAGCCAAACCCAGTCAAAAATCTTCATGGAATTGGAAGGCCAACAGTCTGTTCATCGTTCCCGAGAGTAAACCTAAAAGTAACGCGCATGCGTATAAAAAGCGACTGCATAGGCTCCGTCATTCCAATTTAGATGCAAAATGTTGAGATCTACATAATGAGAGAGAAAAGATCTCTATCGGAGGAAAATGTCCAGGTTCTCTTTCCTCCAATCAAATTGCAGATCGTTATTTATGGGGGTACCAATGAATTCGTCAATGACTTCTTCAATTTGATCATGTGCACAGGGTTCTACTGGCTGCACGGCAGAGAACAGCTTGATAGATTTGCTCACACTCTTAATCAGGCTGAACATCTGCAGATTCTGTCATGTGCATTGACGTCTTGAGGCAGACATAGAAGTCGACAAGCTCCTGCACTTTTGTTTGGAAAAGTGTCCGATGGAATCAGATTCCATCATGCGCACTAACTTCAATTGGCACAGATCTGGAACTTGATTTGCTTTTCAGCCTTTGTGACCGACGCCCAGACTGCCTAAGCGATTTAGAACATGCTGCCAGTGGTCCATAGGGGTATCGCATTGATTCTTCCGCGTCGGTCCGAGCAGGACAAAGCTCGATTAACAAACCTAAGCAAATTTGAAATCTAGTAGTACCAGAATGGGATCAGAGTAAAAGTGTTTAATGTAGGTTCCAAGCAAGAGCGTGCAAGTTCGAAGAAGTGACGTAAGGATTTGTGACCTGTTGGAACCAAACAGATAAAGGCCTGCCGATGGATTTGGTACCAAGTTTCTATGATGGATGATAGAAGAGATGAGAACTTTCGGGCAGATTAACTCTGCTCGAACTTACACAATCCCTGTGAGATTTTGAGCACATTCAGACTATCCTGCCCAAAAGGAGAACAGGAAAACAGTGACTGTTTTCCTACTTCAAGGATTATGATGATTATGATTTCGCTTCAGACAGTATGACGGCTGAAAATCTACTACTCTCTTGTTCCTTCAACCATTTAATCGTATAACCTTATCTATGTCGGGTTCTCTAATAAGGATCACAAGATAAGCGCAGTTATTCTCATCAATGTTACCTCGTCTATCGGCCGGAGTATTTCCTCTTTGACTAGTCGACAGAGGACTTAGACCAGATTTTGGACAATATGTGGACTTTTCATTCCCCGGAGAGACGCGAATGAGTTTGCAACAGATAACTTAGGACATTATTGGAATCTCGAAGAAGACCGTAGTCAGCTTGCCAATAGATAGAGAATTTGAAAGGATGGATTAGTGATACACGAGTTGATTACTACAGTGTTTATTCTAGATGCCACATTTCGCTTCTCCAGGACCTGTAGCAACACTAGCCATTAGAGATGTCGGATAACATTAATGTCAATGCAGCAAACCTCAATAGATACCGCAGAGTCTTTGCAGGATAAAGTTGGCGCGGAGATCGCAGCCCAAGACATCTAGGATGATGGATTGACGACACAATCAATTGTAAATGTATTGGATCTCATTGGAGCAATAAGACGCGAGGGGAACCGTAACCGGTACATAATGCAACCAATTATCCTGCATTTCTCTATTCGTTCGATTCTCCGTATGCTTACAGGAACTGAGGTGAAAAGGTATACCGATAGAAACATGTGCTTACTTAACTTGGATATAGATACGATGTTCTCCTTGTTCCGTAAATAAAATATATGGAATGTGACAGGATAAAACATAAAGATGCTTTCTAATACCACTTGGTGCATTTTCTTCATCTGCTGTGATAATGAATCTAAAAGTATACCTTGAATCGATTTACGTATGTTATCGAGCCCGGTTCAGTAAAGGAGCCTCCTGTTTATCAACCTCGCCCTGGTAGCCGCCGACCAATGCTTGGTGCTAATGTGATTATAACTGCTGATTACGAAGTTCATTTGCTTTACCCATCATGACTTTGGGATGGGGTTGATAGGAACGGATCAATTTGAGAAAAGAACATTCCTGGGCAGATCATCACCACGCTCCTCGAACGAAGAAGAAGCGACCGCGTGCGGAAACTAGAAGGATGGGAAGACCTCGCTCCTCGAACCAGGATTGGAAATGAGCTATTTGTAGTACGTAGATGACCCGCTCGAATACTTATTGTGATCACTGTCAGTACTGTTACAAAGATCACGTGGTCCTTTCTTTCCTCTTTCGTATATAATCAAGGGGCAAATCTTCGTCACTCTGGAACATATGATTACACAAACTGGATTAACCTCTACGGCGGACAGTAGATGAAGGTTCTCTGAGCTTGTATAGAACCGATCCTTACGATCTTCGGTTTCGTTTCCAACTTTTTATTTGGAAAAGGCGACCGCGCAGGAAAAACGAAGGATGGGAAGACCTCATGAAACCGTACAAGGGAGAGACAGAAAAAGGTAACATGGGGCTAAGCCCCAACAGGGTCTATATGAACCCAGCCCCAAACTCCACTGCGGGCATATGCATGGAACCTCGGAAACATTCAGGTCTTTTATTGTGATTTATGCCTCACAGATTATCTAGCAACACCCGTTCTGTCTCGCTCTGATGCTCAAATTCCACACGGTCAGGTCAGGTCAGGTCAGGACAGTTTTTGTCGGTTATGTTCCTTCTTTTGAGGAACTGTGGAACACGTTTTGCTACACGAGGAAGATGGGATTCGGCCATCAGCAGGGTGGAGACTAAGTCTGGTAAGCCCCTGAAACATGCAACACAACATAATTACTCGAGGCAATCACTGTCTCCAGTCGGCTACATTTTCTCGCATATAAGTATACTTGGAATCGAAAGATTATTTGCTCTAATGATCATATGGACGTTGAAATTGGAACAACTGGTTTTTCTGAGTACTATTTCAACATTGTGCAATTATCCGGATTATTAGCTAAACTGAGACTCAAGCTTCTTCATAGATTATTCAATTCCAAACCGTAAACTATGCGATACAGCTCAGAAGCTTGCGAGTGGCTTATTCGAAAGAAGAAATAAATATATGTTTTGTTTTACAGCGTATGACCAAGAACGATAAGACGGTCCTTGGTGCTGACTATCTTACATCAGCTTAACTTAACGTAATAAACAATAGTCAATAATATCAGCCGACAACAGAAACAGAACGGGGTGGCTACGCTCCTACCTCCAAAATCAGAGTGGGGACCAAATCTGATCTTACCTCTAGATTAGAAAATACAGTAAGATAATATAAATGGTTCCTTTCCCAAACAGAAGCAGCGATAGGCCCCTATTTTAAGGAAGCCGTAGGATCTCTTTTTTCTCTTATCCTCTTTTTTCCTTAGTTCTACTTATCGACGTTAGCCGTTTCCAAATCGATTGATTGGAGAGAAGAGAAGGGTCAACTTAATTTCGTAAATTAAGTTGACTCTTCTCTCCGATCAATTGATTAGGAAACCGCTAATGTCGGTAAATATCCTTCTCCGTTAATAGTCCAAAAATTAATAATTGACAGAATCTACTAACCCAATCATGAAGATATTAAGTAGGTTAAACGAAAAAGAACGCCCATTTTTTCAGTTATAGGTAAAAACCCAAAGGCATAAAAATCTTACTTTCAACTCCGGAGGTGATCCATCAATATTTTATGAAATTCCAATAAAAAGACTTTATGGGATTCTTATGAGCATCCCTAAAACTTAAATTGAAAACCCAATTGCTGTACCTCGCTTTTTCTAATTTACTTCAGTTTTGTAAGTGATATCCAACTTCTCTAATACTGCTGTACTGCTATGAGGCTTGGATTCCTCTAATTTGTGTATGTCTCTCATTTTGACATATGAGAATGCTACCTATATGAAATTAAACTCCAAAATTTCTCGTTATTTGTATCAAGACGGGGATGGACATGGAAAATCACTAAGTTAGGAATCCATTGGAGTCAACATTTCATGTTGCAAACTGTGGAAGAGAACTAAAGAAAAGAGTCCAATCCTTGATATGTCTGCTTGCAAGATTTTGTGGTTGCTTCATCATGATCAAGCTCACGTACAATCCATAATGATGTCATGTAGAGGTTTCGAAGAACGAAGGCCCACATAGAAGCTACGCCACGATAATAACAATGTCATGTTAACTTTCAGGTTTTGAGGGATATAAATCGCAAATTTCTCTCTTGTCGGTAGAATTTCACCATTTAGTAAACAATAAGAGGGGAGAGCAGAACCGCGTAGAAAAAATGAAGGATGGGAAGACCCCATCAAGCCGTACAAGGGAGAGACAAAAAAAGGTAAAATGGTGCTAAACCCCAATAGAGTCTATATGAGAAATCTGCCCCACTGCACCTAAGATATTTGAGCTATGCAAGTTGTGTGGTCTACAAACAACTAGGGAAAGATGAAAAAGGTAAAATGGTGCTAAGCCCCAATAGAGTCTATATGAGAAATCTGCCCCATTGCACCTAAGATATTATAGCTATGCAAGTTGTGTGGTCTACAAACAACTGGAGCATCTGAAGAAGCATCACCTAGTGTGATTGCTCTCCTATGGATTGCACCAGCCACTGCACTCTGTAGAGCAATGGACACACGCTGTCTAAAATATGCTACAAAGTATGAGAGTGAAAGTGGTACTCCTTGGTGCCTTACATGATAAGTTTTCATGCATTCCTTGACAAATGTGTCAAACTTTGTATCCATCACTCCATATAACTCCAAGGCTAGAGGAACAAAGAGGTGACCTCATTGCATGCCCCTATACTTGGAGACATTGTGACTTGCTGCTGTACTCGCTGCCCATCCAAGGGGATGGGTAATCATTCCCTCTGTTATTGTATCTCGCATAGGGTTTGTAACCACGACATCCGTTACTATCACCTGATCATCTCGGACCAAGTATAAGTTTGCCCTAACACATGTTGTCTGCAAAGCACACAAATGCTCCCTCCAAGCCAAGTATCCACTCTCTCGTGCCATAGCAAACACTATGTCCCTAATAGCATCATGGGTAGCTATCTTTTGTCCTCCAAAAGGACACCATGTCATATGGACCGCTGCTACATTGTGTGGAACCACACTCACAAGTGAGTAATGAAGATGCAGATGGGTGGACCAAACCTAGGCAAAACCTCATTGTTGTAGAGAAAGTAGTTGGTGCGAGCCTGAATGCCCTAATGCACTATCAAGTTAGGATCCAAGAGCTTGCACCCTTGCCGGAGCAAGAGCAAAGACGTGCTCTAGTAGCTTGAGGAATGGATGAGTCAGCTAAGAGAGAATGTAGTGTATGCTCACATTGTTGCTCCATCAAGGAAGATTGCAAACCTCTAATACAATCTAATGATAATGACGCAAGAGATGGAAATTCCTCTTGTGCCCGTGGGGATAGACTATCTCTTGTCTGCCACAATAACATCTGGAGAGAAAAGGATCCCCCTTCCACCTCTATCACATAAGTCTCCAAGACTAGCCTATCAACAACCACAAAATGAGAGGAAAGTAGGAGTGTCAAGGGAGCCCATCTACCAAAAAACACTATAGGTGCAGTCTCCTCCATAGATAGCAAGCCAACCCCTCCACACAAGATCTACAGAACGTCTGTCTATGTGCCAAATCACCTCTCACACACTCAAATGTTCTTGGTCTAATAATATCACCAAAGACTCCCATAATCCTCTTATCAAAGGGTCTAAGACGTGATAGGAAGGATGAGGAGGGAGGAACTATACAGATGAGGTAAGGTGGTCGACAAGCAATATTAGAGGAGAGTATACCAAATGCCACATGTGGATATCCTAGTAACAAAAGGTCATCCACATGGAGAACATCCTCTGCAAGAGCAACATCTAAGAAGCATGTGACAAAATCCTTGGATCCTACTGACACTTCAAGAGCATGTAGTCCATATGTAGATGGGATACACCCCTCTAGAAGCTCATTGTGGAGAGGAATACCTAAAGGGGAACATGCCCTACAATTTGACACCTTGACTCTCAAGTCTACTAGATGAAGCTTGGTAGTCAAAGGCATGCCTAATCTGATCTACATGGCACACAATGTATGTATCATCTGCCAAGGAGGGAATTACACAACTTGGCATGGCCAAAGTAGTAGATAGGAGAGCTCTAAGGTGAGCCATGGAAAATAAAAGGTCCCCCTAAAGAATCTCCCTGACATGTATCCATAATTGACTTCAAGATGGTGACTCACTCCTATGAACCACCGTGCTTGTAGTAAAGGGAAACAAGAGCGCCATAAAAATACCACACAAAAAGAATAAGACTCGCCAAGGATCCACTCCTTAAGCTCTTTAAAGATGGATGCCTATGAGATGCTATTAAAAGCGTTCTCAACATCCACCTATACGATGACCCACTCTAGATGGATATCTAGGAGTGCCCTAATGCCTAGAGATATAGCCTCACATCCTCCAGGTATGAGGCTGTGCTACTCCAAACGAATGTGGATTGAGGTGCTGTCAAAAGTGAGAACTATGCTGAAGGACAATGGTATGATTGACCAACCGCAAAAAGATCTCTCCAATAGCAATCGGTCCAATGCTCCTTGTGTCCTTCTCCATTGCAAGAAGTTGACTAGCACCTAATACCTACCAAAAAAACATAAGAATGTCTCCTCTTGCTACTACTACAACCACCTAAAACAACTTAGTAAAACCACTAGAAGGATCATCTGCCTGAAAGCAATCTCTAAGGTGCTCATAAACCATCCTTGACAAACCTCCTAAGGAAAAGCAAGGGGTAGTGCACAATGCTTGTGCAAAAAGTGACCTCTCAAGACATAAAGGCTACTCAAGCCAATAATCTAAGACCTCTAGTGGTAGTCCTTCTACTGCTATAGAATGTAATGAAAGTAGAGAAGATATAGTCTCATCAGTAGGACTTGCCATAGACAAAGGGTGTAGCGCTCGTGCTACTCTATTAAACTCTCTTGCTTGACCCAATGTCCTACACCGTTGTAACCGAGTGGACTTTGTGATATCCTATGGTGAAACATGTCTCTTAAAATGTATAGCACTAACAGACTCCTCTTGAAGTGCCACCCAATCCCCCACTCAAAATTGACAAAATCTAGCAGCCACCTCTCTATGCCCCACATGTCTCTCTCTAGCATAACAAAGATACCATCGAGGGAGTAAGAGGAATAGGAACCATGCTAACTTGTCCAAGGGATGACATGTCAAACAATCAAGTGGGAGGCAAAAAGCCTATCTAGCCTCATCATGGAGTGTGCGGGGCAGCTTATAGAATAGATGTGGACATGGAAAACTAGTCTCAAATAACCCCAAAATGCAACCCGCCTCAGAAGCTAACCACTCCCACTACTTGATCGGTATCCCTAGAATGGTCAACGGCAGAATAGAAGAAGAGTACATAATCCCGAGGTGGTTGCTCGCCGTCACGTGGGCATCCCAAGTGGTCCAATCATAGTCCTTGTGCATCCTTCCCACATGGGTCTTTACCCCTTGCGAGGTAAAGCATTGATGACACACTGAGCATGGTGTCTTCCAAGCCGCTCTAAGTCGCCCCACATGGAGAAGTGTAGCCATGGTTAGCACAAAAAATAACGATAGTGACACATGATGCTCCCCTCCATATCTTCCAATACTTGCAAAACCACAACCCCTCACATCACAACTCACATAAGAAAATACAATCTCTCCAAACCTTAAAAACTATAAACTCTCATAATTTTTGATTTTCATCTCCAAAATTTTCATACTAAATTCCCATAGAATTTAATCATGAAAACCAAGAGATTAGAAATGAAAATTCTTAACCTATCACTTTAAATGTGTAATGATCACTCTAAACCCTTAAAAAATCTAAAAACCTTTATAACTTTCTACTCAATAACTTTCTCCATGGTCTTCGGTCTAGGTACTAATGAAACTGAAATCAAAAAATTGAACAAAATCAACTATTCACTTGAGTGTTATATGGAAGAGAGCACTCGGTGAGCATAGATCTTTCCTCTCACATCTCTCCCTCTCCTCTCCCGTCTCCACACTCTCCCGAACGTCCCGAAGTCTAAGACAATAATAGTAAGACAGTTCAATGTATATGTATATTCAAGACTTGATCTTTACTCGCTTCCTTTATCCTGAAATTAATTGAGTATGATATAGAGACGCAGATCTTGTTTTATAATTTACCCTCAGCAAGGACTGAAATTATTTTTCGCCATTTCGAAACTCATCATGAGCAGTTCTTGACTAGTCCTTTCTATATGGACCATGATTATAGACAGATGTCAACAGCATATTCCATTAAATGGTTTTATTTGCCGGCTGTATCATGGTGTAGTTTAAGTTGTGGAGCCAAACTTAAACAATACGGAGGTAGTTAATCATTATCTAAACTATAGATTTGGTCCAAAATCTATAAGAAGTAAGTAAGGCGAGAGATATATATTTCGGCAAGTAAGAAGTAAGTTCATTATGAGCCGAAAATAATGCTAACAATAATCGAGTGTGGTTCATAATGCCAACCATACTCTCGTCCATTGGTTCACCATTCAATCCGGCTACTCTTAGGCTACAAGAAACTGAATCTAAGAGCGAGGGTCTCCAACACATGTATAACATCTTCTAGATGTCTAAATTAGGTGTTTGTAGATTTCTCCACAAACTAATTAGTATTGTCCCAGCTTCAATGCAGGCTAACACGAAGTAGCATGCAATCTACTCAAATGAATGGAAGAAAAAGGCTACCGTGTAAGATAACAAGAAAGATGAGAAGACCCGATCAAGCCGTACAAGGATACAACTAAAGAAGTAAAGTGAGGCTAAACTCTAATAATAACAATATAAAAGATCTATCTTAGTGTACCTAACACTTAAGATATTTGACTCCATTATATGGAAAATGCAATTTGAACTCGTATTATGCTATGCAAATTACTATTACAGTAGTCCATAGTTTTAATCTTTGCAATGAGATTAACACTAAATTAAGAATAAGATTAACATTAACATTAGATTTAACTTTAACAATAACAATAAGATTCTAATAAGAATAAATTAACACTAAATTAATCTTTCAAGTTCAACTTGAGCTAAAGTTGATGTTTAGACGCCTATGAGTCCAAGTACGTATGTGATAATTCTTCACATTGTCAGTTATCTATAAACATATTTCTCGCACAATGACCACCACTGGACTACATGCAATGTAACAGGTGAGGTTACTCGCATCATCGAATATGCTTTTGTTGGATTTCTAAATGTATTGAGACTCTTGAAGAGGAAGAGTAAGACTTTCAGTGACTTTCATTTTAAACACATACGAGTTGATTTTAGGTGTTGGCGGGTAATATTTGATCGTGGTTGACTTCAGTGCTTGGTACCACAATTTTCAGATCAGGTTAAGTCTTATTGTCTCCTTTTTGTTTGGCAGTGTGTGGTAGTCTTTTGCTAAACACATCAATCCACAAAATTTTCAATTTTATATTATTCTGGTGGGATTTGTCATGTGTTGGTTAGGTTTTAACTGTTCTGGGTGGATTAGTTTAGTTTAGCCCTTTCTCAAATTTTTAAGAAAAGAAATATTCTCACAATACCAACTGCAACCAAAATGAAATCAACTACCGACTGTTTCTTGGCTCTTCTGTTGTATTAGAATGTTCGAACCGGTGATAGAAATTTATATATTAACTTATATAAATGTGTTAGTCTATTTAATATCTCCCCATTATTGACTATACCTACTATGACTACTAATGTCTGATGTGTTAGTCTATCTAATATCTATCTAATTATTAACTATACCTACCATAACTACTAAGGTATGATGATCCATGTCCTTGTTAAATATGATTATTGCTCAAGTTGAAACTTAGATTCACTGGTGCTGGTTGTTGTAGTCAATGTATTTCTTCATTTCTCCAACCAACGGAATGGACTTAAATTTGAATCTGACATTTCTATCTTCCAGCATATGATTAGGTTGAAAGGTTTTTACATTTCCCATGTTGTTAAATGGAGGAATCCACATCATGATAAGATTTAAATATGGAAAATGCAAAGAATACTGAAAACTAAGAGATGAAATGAGCAATAGCAAGGACAATTGCATCTGATTTCAACTTGAGTAGGAATCATATTGAAGAAGACATGGATCATCATACTTTAAAAGTTATAGTAGGATAGCGATATAGTGAATTATTGAACAAATATTAGACACGCTAAATGGATAAGGAAGAATAATAATAGGGTAATGGGGAAACCTCACAAAAAAAAAATCTAAATATGCCAGGGAAGTAAAAAAGAGAAGACAATTCTTTGGAACATTTTTACTGCAGTTATACCTCATACTATGTACATGAGGGTAATTTAATTTGAGAACGCGTGGGATGGTGGAAGAACATCCGTAATTTAATATAACGATACGTTCCATAAAGAAGAGATGTCAGATTAGTTGGGTTGTTTAAAATAAATGGAAATCATTCATTTCATAAAGAAAAAAGGTTGACAGATTAACGGTGTCAAAATTTTATAACATTTTAAAATAAATAAAACGAAATAAAAACGAAACGTTAAACTGAAAAAAAATAAAAATTTCCTGGTGAAATTCCATAATTCACTTTCAACACATCTCATACCACGTACCATTAAATTTTATAATGGCTAACTTGAAACGCTCTATTAGATCATGAGAAACGCTATTAAATTGGGGGATTGTTAAATCGACTCCCCCTCTTTGTTAAACGACCCATTTCCGTATCCCATACTCATGAAGCCATTGGTTGTCAACGAGGAAACCAATTCCCATAAGCGTTAATTACTGGACAATTACTGGACCATATCATCAAAATGTAGGGGGTGCGTCGTTTTAACAAAAGAGGGGTCTAACAATCCCCTTGAATTAGTCTTAACGTAATTTCGAGAAATCCCGTTAGAAGGGCGGAAGTCAAAGGATACTATTATGGCGGGTATTTAGGTGAAGCTTCGCACGTCACGGGGTGGCCATTCCCCCATTGTCATGAGTCGAAACCAGGTTCGGAGTCCCGAACTGTTATTGGATTGGGAAGGTTGTGGCTGTCCCGCTCATCGGTAACGCTCTTCCATTCTTCTTCCACAACAACAAAGTCTGACGTATGAGCTCTTCCCTACAAGAACACTTCGTACGCTAGCTGCCCGAGGAAAAGCTGCACAACAGCCGGACAGCCATTGCTCTCCACATTTGTCAATATTTCAGAATCACACTCGCCAAGTGAGAAAAGAAGGCTGATCTGGCAGTATCGTGGAGTTTGATTAGCTGAAGCTGGTGCACAAGTTTTCAGGATTGATTCGCACATTATCTGTCACCCACCTGGTCTGGTGACTGCTTTAAGAGCACCTGTGTCCTGGCAATTACGAGAAGGTGACATGGTAGAGCTTGTGGCGTTCGCTGCCTGGCCAAAGCGACATTGTGATTGGTCATCGTGTATTGATCGGTGCTTCTCGGGAACCAATCGCACACGTTCTTTTGAAGATCTTTCAACGGTTACTGTGAGTGTATGATAGGCCAGAGGAACGGCAGGTAATATGAAGTGTTATTACTGCACAACTTGTTATTCCTCTCTTTTCCCTCAAAGCATTAGTGACAACCTTGTGACATGCAATGTTTTCTTCCTGGTAAAAGTAATGTTGAATCTTTGCAAGAAATGTGCATTTATATTACCCAAACTTTTGTCGAATGATTCTGGATCGAACGAAGTTAAGAATCGGTGGTCACAAAGTTATACCTCTGATTTTCCTTACGGAGGTAATAGGAAGTTGTGTAGGGTAAATGTCCAAATCCTTCTCTCGAAATTTTGTCTCTGACTATTGACGTTAAAAAAGGTAGACGCTCTAAATATTATTAAATACGACAATAATTCCAAAGAGATATGGATTAAGATGTCGGTAATCATAAGGATCATATGGTACATGTGTATCTTGCACCAATATGCAGAAGGTGGAATAAGAACTAACAATGAATTTACTATTCCGCAGACTAGTTATTGCACTCGATGATTAGATTGGCACGGGATATTTTATAGCACTAGGAAGATTTTATTCTTGTAAACTTCTTTTCCGGTTAAAGTAAATGACTTGCACAAGAAACTATCAGACTCTAAGAAGATATTTAACACCAAACCCACGATCATACAAATTACACTAACCGACTGCTGAAGAGGTTCTCAACGATAAAGAAAACCTATGAAGGATATTTTCATGAATCATGAGGTAGAGTTATAATCAGCGTTTGAGTTTGAACAGAACAAATTATTCTCCACTTTTGGAACACGCTGATGATTCTGGTGATAAAGAAAGACTAAATGCTGGGATCCCGCTTTGGAGTAATGACCATCATAATGAAATTGCTCTCACACGTAGGATAGTAATACAATGTGTCACTATATCTATTGGGTTTTAGTGTCATATTTTACCTCTAGAACATTTGTCTTATGTGTTGCAAAAGTTCAAGTTTGGTAGTTCATACCTATCATTGCATTGCAACAAACAAGCCATGCAAACAAACTAAACCTATCCTACTCTGCATAAGGTTTAGAGTAGAATAAGATTTTGCAAGGTTAGACAATGAGTCCGGAAGACCATCAAGAGTTGAGCATTTGCACCACAAGGTGGTAATTCTAGAGTATTACTACTAGCTAGAACCAATATCTAAAGGTAATAGAATGCCAAGGTAAAACTAGATTATAATAATGACCAAGATAAGAGCAAAACAAGGAATGGTCTGCAAGCCAAAAAAAATTTAGCTTGTTAATCAAGATTCTAGATTTGTTGAAGAGTAATAATAATTCATGGGAAATTATAGAACCAAAACCTCACAAGAAGCCCAAGTTTACCTCCAATCTATGAGTAAAAGGTCATCAAACATAGGATTGACTCCTTTAGTTAGTGTTTGAATTTGAAAGAATAAACAAGGAGAGGAGGTTATTGAAAGAGCTAGGACTATATGTAAAAATCAGGGTACTGAAGGAGATTTCAAATCAGAACATGATCCTAGTAACTCTTGTGAAGTTTATCGAAGGGATATGAGGCGTGGAAGTTAAGAGTAGTATTGAATGGTTGGCCATACACCTAGTAATGACATATGTATATCTTAGGTCTTAACATTGTACTTCAGCATGTGCCAAATCAAGTGGTATCAAGAGATATTAGTCAAGCAATAAATAGACTCTATGAACAATTAGGCTATTATATGAGAGGTTTTACAAGAATCTTAGGATATCAAGAATATCCATCTTCAGTCATAAATAAATTTCATGCTGGGAAATTAAATCAAAGGAAGTTATTCACTCTATACCTAAATCTATTGAGCTCAAGAAGCAACTATTGAAGACACTACTATAGTTAGTATTGGACATATTAACATGGTTTGTTTGGTATAATGCAATGTTGAAGGTGTGAACTACAAAAATGTGAGATTTTATAACATAGAAGACTGACATTCAATAGGTAAATATATGATACCAACCTTGCTAATTTATATATTCCTTGACCTTAATTTTAACTTTGCATTTCTTTCAAGTCTAACTATGGGGTTACTTTCTTAAATGTTCAAGAACAGAAAAGTTTTTGGTAGTCTTGGTCTTATTTGAAGTATCATCTTTAAGAGAGCCTTGTAAGAAATTCTTGTATCCTCAAATAATTTTCTGAATAATATTTGAATTGAAAACCAATATAGGGATAATTGTGATCCTATGTGATATATTGGTTAAATGAACAGAAGAATCAATCAAGATTTTATTTTTTATTTTTTTGAAGATATTCTTCTATCTATTGCTATTGGGTCCTAGTATCCAAAATTCCATCCTAGTTATTAAGAGTAAAATTCATCTTAAAACCAAGTTAGAAGCCTCCAAATATACAATAGTGATAACTCAATCTTGACCAAAAAGTGGTGTAGAGGTAAGAAATAGGTTGTTCCCATAATAGATGGCTATATTTGGAAAGAAGTGTCAGAATTGGTTGCTCTTTATTGTTCCATATTTAACTTCTTTGGCAGGAATAATTCTCAATTCTAATCCAATCTTATCTAATCTAATTTGGCGGTGATGATCCAATCAACTCTAAAGTCATCCTTACTATACATTGATAATCCTATCTTTGTCTTACCTTATCTATTCACATGTAGGCATGTACATATTTTGCAAATGTATCTATGTACATATTAGTACGCATGTATCTATGTAAGGCACCTTACATGTGCCAAGGAAGGTATAAGTTCTTCCCCAAAGGCAACTTACAAGTTTGTCTACTTTGGATAGGATACTCTAATTGGTATATTTATGAAGGTCCTACAACTACAAAGGTCTTTGGACAACTTCATACTCCAAAGATCCTACAACTCGAAAGAACTTTGTAGTTGGCCTAATGTAATACTCCAAGGACAAGAGAAGAGAGAAAACACATATTACACACTCAACATTTGGTGCCCCAAAGGAGCACCTTCTCTTTATTATATAGACAAAGAGGATCTCCTCCAAGGAAGCTCCACCATAGGATTAGGCACACAGATAGGTGACATGTCAGCAAGCTCCACCCTTGGATTACTTACTTGGATGGGTGACATGTCTAGGTCCTATCTGGTTGGTCAAACAAGCTTTGACCGGAGGGAATCTTTTAGGGAATCTTCCTATAGAATTCTCAAAATCCGTAAGGTACCATTGGAAAGCTCTTGAAAAGACAAACCAGGGGGAGGGAAGGCTAGACTTTCCTTTCTTTGGGAGGGGGAGGATTGTGCACATTTTCGAGGCCTAATTCATCCGTTTAGGCCTCCGAAATTGCCTTTAAAGATTTCAAGCATATTTTGGTTCCTACTCTATTAGTAGAAGTCCCCTTTTGGTGATACCTCTTTCTAATCTGTTTAGTCCATCATGTGTAACATCCTTCCAGATGTTACCAAACCAATTCTCACCTTTAAATCATATGTCTAGCTATTGGTTCTAAGGTTCTCAAGTCTATTTTGGTTTTTGCTCTATTAATAGAAGTACTCTTTTGGTGATACTTCTATCTAATCTATTTTGACCATCATGTATGACATCATTCTAGATGTTACCAAACCAAATTTCACATTTAGATCATATGGCTAGCTCTTGGTATTATAGACCTCCCTCCTTTTAAGACACAACGTCTTCGTTGTGCAATTGTTGCTCAAATGCTTGCACCAACACAAGTGCATGTGTGCAACGGGCTCCCATGTTGCTTCATAGAGGGGGTAACCTTTCCATTGTACTATATAGTCCACCCACGGATGGCAAGAACCATGCATGCATTTCTGGAGAATACGCTCCACTTCATATTCCTCTATGCCATCAATGAGTGTCGGACAAGGTCAAATGTCTTGTGTTGAATGACCTTGGCCTGATCGGGGAGCATATCTGTGTAGTAGGGAAACATGGAACATTGGATGGATCTTCATGTGTGGTGGTAGCTCAAGGTGATAGGCCACAATGCCAACACGACGAATAATCGAGAAAGGCCCAATAAAACAAGGTCTGAGCTTACAAGGTCCAACTAATGTGAGGTTGGTTATCGATAGCCACACTTGATCCCCAACATTGAACTCCATGTGCCTACGGTGTGCATCAACATAATGCTTCTGTCAATTTTGTGCAATCTGTAATCTATGCTTGGCGCTCTTCACACCGTGTTGGATTCTAGAAACAAATGTGTTGACTGCATTGACCTTGGTAGCCATTGGATGGATCAAGCTAGAAGGTGTGAAGGGATGCTCACCATACATGAGGAAGAACAGAGTGACCTGGTTGGATGCATTCACTGAATTGTTGTAAGCAAATTCCACCAACGGGAGTAGGGTGTCCCACCTCTCTTGCTCTTCTAAGATGAAGCCATGTAACATGTCTTCAATCGTGCGATTAGCCCACTTTGTTTGGCCATCTGTTTGTGGGTGGTAAGTTGTGGACATAGCCAACTTGGTTTTGAAGAAACCAAAGAGTGTTTGCCAAAAAAAATTGGTGAATTGAGTGCCTCTATTGGTGATAAGTACTCTAGACAAGCCATGGTGAGAGAAGATTGCATCTAAGTATAATTGAGCTAGTTGTGGAGCGGTCACATCCTTGGTACATGAATCATTTTGCTGAACCGGTCCACAAAGACCACGATGGAGTCAAACCCTAAGGTGGTCTTGGGTAAGTCACAGATGAGATCCATACTCACTTGTTCCCAATGTTAGGTAGGCGTGGGGAGAGGTTGAAGGAGCCCTGCAAGAGCTTGATTAGAAGCTTTGTTCTGTTGACAAAGTAGGCAGCTGCGCACGTAGTCCATCACGTCGTTGCTCATCTTGAGCCAATAGTAATGGCGCTAGACTGCATCTAAGGTCTTGTCCACTCCGACATGACCTGCAATAGCCAAATCATGACATTCCACTAGAATGGTGGTGCGTAATTTTGGGACATTTGGGATCCATAATCTGCCATCACGAAAGGTGAGTCCTTGGGTGCTGGTGATGCCTTTGGATGATTGCACTTCTACAATTTATGGATCAGTTTTTCTAGTAGCCAAAATCTTTGGCCAGAATTCAGGGTTAATCTTAACCTTTGCCACCAAGTTGTTTGCCATTGGTATGCAGGTGAATGCATCTAAAAGTTGCTTCTTACCTTCCACATAGGTGATTGACATGTTGAAGCATTGTTGCCACTCTGCCTACCAAATCTAGCAACGAGATAGATCCTTTTGCGTCTTGAGGTAGACTAGAGGTTTGTGGTCTGTCTCTACTACAAATACCTTCTTGCCCAGATAGTGCTTCCAATGCTTGGTTGCCAAAACAATGGCCAGCTCTTCTCATTCTATGGTGTGGTAGTTGCACTCTACCGGTAACAAATTTTGAGAGAAATATGCAATTGGATGCCATCCGTCATGCCACTCTTGTTGTAGGATTGCTCTTATTGCTATGCTTGATGCATATGTAGCCAACTTGATTGGTCATTTTGGGTCATACCACTTCAAGATTGGTGCATTTAGCAAGGCAGCTTTCAATTCTTGAAAGTACAACTCTTGTGCGGTTCTCTATGTCCACTTCTTCCCCTTGCCAAGTAGTGCCATGAAAGGTTGTGCAACCTTGGAGAAGTCCTTGAAAAATCTATGATAGAATCCCATCAACCCCAAGAAGCTCTTGAGTTGAGTTTGATCTTCTGGAGCACGCCATTTTTGAATGACCTCTATTTTATTTGTCAATACTTGAATGCCCTTTGCACTTACTCTATACACCAAGTAGTCTACTTCAGACGTGCCAAACTCACACTTTGAGATTTTGGCATACAATTGATTCTGTCTTAGAATCTAGAGGACCTCACGTAGATGTTGTTTGTGTTCCGTCATCGTGCTACTGTATACTAAGATATCATCTAAGAAGATGATCAAAAACTTATCCAAGTATGGACAAAATATGTCATTCATTAGACTCATGAAAGTGGCAGGTGCATTGGCCAAAAGGCATCACAAGATACTCAAAGTGGCCATACCTGGTTCAAAAGGCAGTTTTGTACACATCCTCCTCTGTAATTCGGATTTGATTGTAACCACTCCGCAAGTCCAATTTGGTGAAGTATCTTGCTCTATGGAGTTGATCAAATAGGTCATCCATGTGAGGTAAGGGGTATTTGTTCTTCACTATTTGCTGATTGAGACCTCGATAGTCAATGCACATGCGCATTGTACCATCTTTCTTCTTCACAAACAAGAGAGGAGCCCCATATGGTGATACGCTAGGCTAGATGAACCCCTTTTGTAGCATTTCCTCAATTTGAGTCTTACACTCTTCCAACTCATGAGGTGATAGCGATATGGGGCCTTACAAGGAGGTGTCTTCCTCGGGAGTGTCTCAATTTTATGATCTACTCTCCTTTTTGGTGGTAATCCTGAGGGTAGATCATCAAGAAATACATCTTGAAATTCATCAACCATAGCCTTCAATTTCTCAAGAACTTGTCCATTGAGTTGTGCACTCTAGACTTCTCTTATTAGACCCATGAAACATCTACCAGTCTTACAGACAATTGCCATCCCTATGACATATAGAGGCAGATTTTACTTGGGTGATTTTTATTTAACCCCAGTGATTGACCATTGGTGGGTTCTTACTACTTTCTTCCTCCAATCTACCATAGGGTTGTAATGCTCCATCCATGGCATGCCTAAGATTGCATCATAATGAGCTAATTGTATCACTTGCCACTCAATTGCTTTGTGATATTCTCCTACAGAGAGTGTTACCCGACTAGATAATGATTCAATCCTCTCTATTTGCCCGCTAGGCAACTCTACTTCTTCACTCTTATCTCTCTCTAGATCCATTCCCAATCTTATTGCAACAGAGCGAGAGAAGAAATTCTTTGTTGCTCCCGGATTGATTAATACTCTCACTTGATTGCCTTCTAGGACTCCATTCACAACAATCAATTGTGAGGTTGCCTTTCAAGATCTTTGCGCATTAGTCTTCTTCCTTCCCTTGCTTCTCTTCTTCCTTATTGAGCCAATAAGGCCGCAAGGTACATTTATCGGTGATCTTTGTTTTCCAAAGTGATTTCCACCTCTTCCTCTTCAATGCGCCTCTCTATGTTGTTCAAAGATTGCATATATGAAGGCCAAGGGCCTCTAGGGAAACAAGTGCGATAATTGGTAGATATGTGCCCAATACGGCCACAATTGTAACAATAGCGTTGTTCTCCTTGAGTTCCTTCTCCTCGTGGGACTCCATCTTTTTGTTCTTCTACCTGTCCGCTCTCTCCTTGAAGCGGTCGTGCTCCTCGATCTCAAAATTGAAGGTTGCTCAATTCCATCAATACTGGTCCACCTATGTGTGGCATTTCTGCCTGATAATGTTGAGGTGGAACTACTCCTTCACCTCCACCCAATGCTCTTGCTATTCTCTACGCACAAACAATGGCTTCAAATACCATGCAAGGATTTTGCACCATGACTTCTTGGCAAATCCGCTCCTTTAACCCTTGTTTGAAATTGTCAAGAGCCTCTGTTGGACTCATGTTGGTTATTGCAACTTGTAGATCTAGAAATGCCTCCATATACTCTTGTACATTATTCTTCTGCCTCAATCTCCATAATTGGGTTTGAGCCATTTGCACAAAATCCACCGATTGGAAATTCTTCAACAATCCTTTTTGCATTGCTGTCCACGTGACTTCCCTTCTCTTTGCCAACATGGATCATTCCCAAGCATCATACCATGTGAGGGCTTTATTGGCCAAGTACTCACATGCAAACACGCCTGCAACATGCTTCGTGATCTCCGTTGAGAACAATTGGAAATATTGATTCATTCTCGAGATCCAATTTTCCACTACTCCCATCATACGCTGCCCCTTGTAAGGCTCAATGTTGCAAGTCTTCTTCATCCGGAGTAGCAATGTGGCTTCATCATTGATAGGGTTTGTAGGCACAGGTGCCTCTCCAAGTACTTCAGTTGTAAGTACTAGGTTTTGAGATGGCTCTTCTTCTTGCATGGCTTGATTGTTCTTGAGGATTTGCACTTGACTTTGTAATGTCTCCATGGTCATCTTTATCTCTCAAAATTCATTCAACATCCTTGCACTAGCTCTTGCAATTGCAGATCCATGGTTCCTGCAACACTCAATTGCTAATGTCTACTTCAATACAAAGTCAATATGATCACTCTGGAAGGCACATAAACTATCAGAACTACCATTGGGACCTCAGAAGCTATCACTTGTTGATAATACTCCTTGCCAAAATTCCTAACCATAAAATCTCTAAAAATCACTTTTGGTCTCACTACATAATGGATTCCTACTTGAGTGTTGAAAGGAAGAGGATTTGGGACATTCACATCCATATTATCATAACAGAATGTAGATTGTCAAATCCCACTCTCTGTCATATATCACCACAAGTAGAATCACCGGGTTTGGTGAGTTCATCACCCTATCCATCAATTCTACGCCAAAGTGATAAACTAGCAATACCCTCATTTTCTCAAGCTAGATGTACATAACCTTGATGTAGAATGGATTCGGGAATAGAAAGCTAGGTGCGGGAAATTGTCCTCCCGGTGCATCCATCCCATGCGTTCTCTAAAGTCCTTCTTAAGTCTAGCAATTACTCTATGTTTTCCACCTCAAATTACTCAATTTCAGTAGTTTGTGCTCTTCCAAGAGGGGTGATCCACTCTCTTGGACTAAGACACTTGCTTTGATACCATTGTAATACTCCAAGGACAAGAGAAGAGAGAAAACACAGATTACACACTCAACATTTGGTGCCCCAAAGGAGCACCTTCTCTTTATTATATAGATAAAGAAAATCTCCTCCAAGGAAGCTCCACCATAGGATTAGGCACACAGATGGGTGAAATGTCAGCAAGCTCCACCCTTGGATTACTTACTTGGATGGGTGGCATGTCGGTCTAGGTCCTATCTGGTTGGTCAAACAAGCTTTGAACAAAGGGAATCTTTTAGGGAATCTTCCTATAGGAGTCTCAGAATCACGTAAGGTACCATTGGAAAGCTCTTGAAAAGACAAACCAGGAGGAGGGAAGGCCATCCTTTCCTCCATTAGGGGGGATAACCTTTGCATATTTTTGAGGCCTAATTCATCCGTTTAGGCCTCCAAAATTGCCTTCAAAGGTTTCAGGCATATTTTGGTTCCTACTCTATTAGTAGAAGTCCCCTTTTGGTGATACCTCTTTCTAATCTGTTTAGTCCATCATGTGTAACATCCTTCCAGATGTTACCAAACCAATTCTCACCTTTAAATCATATGTCTAGCTATTGGTTCTAAGGTTCTCAAGTCTATTTCGGTTTCTACTCTATTAGTAGAAGTACTCTTTTGGTGATACTTCTATCTGATCTATTTTGACCATCATGTATAACATCATTCTAGATGTAACCAAACCAAATTTCACATTTAGATCATATGGCTAGCTCTTGGTATTACACCTTAAGTTCTAATGCAAAGAACTACCTTTGCTTTTGCAAATACTTATAAGTAGATTAGTCTTCTCCTCGTAATTGGCTATGCATAATAGGTAGGTGTTATAGGTTTTAGTGAACTTCCTATTTTTGTGTTCTCAAAGTCTAATTGCTAGCTTGTACATCTTTTGTCTTCTTATTTCTTCCCTTCCAACTTTTGCACCTATAGTTTCAACTCATGTCATTTTGTCTTCTCCATCTTACCTTGAGCTACCTTCTCCACAATTCCTATTAATTTTCCCAAACTTCCTCCAATTGCTTGAATATCTTTGCCTTCTCTTCCTCCTAGCTATTGCTCAAGGCCCCCACTTCCTTCTTTACTTTATCCCGCATTTTGGGTTGATTTGCTGCCCTCTCCCTCCTTCTCTTGTGCAAGTTCTTGGACCATCTTTTTAAGTTGTGTGGCCACCTCTTCATGTATTTGGACATTTGTACTTCCAAGGTGACTACCCTAATCTTGACCATCTCTAACTCTCCCCAAATACTTACTACTTCTTCATCTTTGCTCTTCATACACTTGTTGCTTCTACTTTTATCCTAGCCAAAGGGCTCTCAAATGTCCCTACAACCTCCAAATGTCTTCTTTATAATGCTTGTGGTCTACAACAAAGGAGTTGTTTTGGTCCTTCTTTTCACTATTCTAATGCATCAACACATTCACCTTTTGACATTCCTTGTTGTATAAGTTCTAGCTCTTCTTAATCTCCTCCTTCCACTTGTTTTGCTTTGCCTTCCTAGTGTATGTTACCTTGTGTAGCCTTTGGACAAAAAAAGTTGTAATTGACCACATTTAGATAGATCTACTAGTATTGGTGCATATTTGTCTCCATCATCAACAAGGCAAAGCCTTCCAAATGTATTACAAAAGTGGCTCCCTCCTTTACTAATACTCTTTGTTCTTGGACAGCCTCTCTCCTCACTTTGGTCTATACTCCATTTGGAGGATCTTTGCCTTTGGACTCAATGGACCAATAGACCACCTTCTCTTTGGCATTGTGCACCTCCTTGTCACACCATTTGTAGCATCACATTTAGATTGCTTGGACGTTGGAGTAGTAGTGTTGGTAGTTAGAGGTATTTTGGCAATTACTCATAAACTACTTGTTGACGGTCAGATTCTATGTTTGAGGTACTGACTACATGGTGGAGCCCACTGCCACTTGCACCGTTCATAGTATTAGGTGTGCCATCAACGAGACCATTAGGGTTGGAGATCTAGGTCAAAATCAAAGGTATACCCTAGAAGTGCAGTCCTAAAGAGATCATTTCTTTGATGTTGAGCCTTTGAGTTCCTAGCTATGGTGGATAGAAAGCTGATGAGCATCACCTAGAGTCTCTTAGCTAGAGTGGGTGTGGCTTGATTGTAATCAATGCCCAATTGTTGGCAAATTGTTGAGTGAAAGATCAAGTATTGATCTGATTTGAGTTGATGAAGAATTGATTATATCAGAGAAGTGGAGTCAAGGGGAAATCGGGTGCAATAATTGAGGGTGTTGGTGGTATCTCCAAGCTTGGTTGATCACTAGTACCTAGATTGTGATTTGGATTTCCTTGAGAGTGATTATGTGTGGAAGTTTGGCCAAATTTCCCTGAGAATAGAGTCAATTTCAGTGTTTCTTTTGAGCTCAAGAGGTGAAAGCGGGACCAATTTGGTGCAAATTGAGTTCAAAGTGAAAAATTGAAGGTGGAGTTAGAAACCCATTCTAATGAATTAGAGATTTGAAGATCCCCATCTTTTCAATTTGGCTCAAGTGGAGATTTAGTGGAGTATTTGACGATCAATAAACTTTAGGGATTTACATCAAAATTTTATGTTAGATTTTGCACCAGATTTTGGAGAGGATTTACGTTAGATTTTGGCTAAAGGAAGTTTGATCCCATTCTTGATGATCCACATAGCTTAGGAAGGAGATAGAGACTTTAATTATGTCAAATGCCAAATGGTAGTAAAGTCAATTTGGTATTGATTTATGAGATGGAGAGTTTTTGTTTAGCCTTGTTGTGATTGAATCCCCTCTATTCTTTACTTCCTATTTGTGCTTTGGTGTGAGGTTGGAGTGACAACTAGTTAGACTACTTGTGTTTCTCTTTGGTAAGGCAAGAAGTGATGCCCTATAGACCGTGAGAGTGCATGTTGTGATGGTAGGTTACAAGTTGCACTTTCTCCTAGTGTAGTTATCATAGTTAGAGCTACATTAGTGGATGGTGTTCTGTTGGTGGTAATTCTTGGTGGGATGTTTGCGGTGGTTACTAGTTGCAATTTGCAATTTTTGGTTACTTTGTCACAACAAAGTTCATTGGGGATTCTAGATGAGATAGCATTGCAATACACAATGAGTTTACGTGAAGTGACACTTGATATGAACATGTATCTTAGATCCTAGTGAGGGAGGAGATTGACTCTACGTTGGAGTTTGACATAAGAACCAATTCAATTGAGAGTGCACTTGGTGTGTCCGCACCATTGTTGTGAGACATGGACAAGATTTATAAGGCCTCCAAAGGCCCCAAGTGTTACTTTGGTATAGTGGGTACTATTGAGGTAGATGACTGCATTGTGGAGTTTGATAGTTGGTGTGATTTGTAATAAATGTAGAAAACATTGTTCACATTATTCATGGCATGGAAGGGGTTGTATCCACACTTGGAGGGTCCACCAATGGATGAATATCATGAGTTTAGGAGAGCTTACTTGGAGGAGAGTGAGTTATGGTCTCCAAACTATGTCTCCATCACTTCAAGCTTAGTTTCTAAGGGTAGGTTGACAATATCTACAAGTTCTAGCTCTAGTAGTACTGGTGGATCTCTTGGATATGGTGCTACTACGAGTAGAGGTACTACTACATGAGGTGGTGTAGTACCAGGGCTTAAATCCATGGTAGAGTTCTTCCAATGTTTGAGGCAAAACTAGCAAGGAGTGTATATTGATAAGCTGAGGAGCTTGCATGAGTTCCAATCAAAGGCTAGAGAGAGCGTATGCAAGGCATACACTTGCATGAGACAACTGATCAATTTTACTCAAGGAGTTATTGAGGTCCAAAAAATCTAGTTTGGTATAAGATTTTGGACAAGTTACAATGCAAAGTAGATAATGCTATGTTGTTACAAGCTATTTCACCTACTTTGGCAATAGTTTTTGGTTTGGCTAAGCGTATTGAGCTCAACATGGTAGAGGAGAGAATGGTGACATCTAGATTTGGTAGAGAGACCTCATCCACAATTGTTACTTCTTTTAGCATGCAACGGAGTGCACCACACCATATTGGCATCCAAGGATAGGGTGGACAACCCATACCCTATGGAGCAGGTGGATGGCTTAGGGTAGCTAGACCCTTACCTTCCTTTTAGGTCAACAACAAGCAATGTTGGACTTATAATGGACCTCACCATAAGAGAGATTGCACTCATGATACCTCTAGTGATGCACATGATACCTCTAGTGCATCATAGTTGATATAGAGACGTTGTAACCATTGCCATAGATTTAGTCACATTAGTGATCAATAATTTGAACTTTATCCAAAATTATAGAGTGGTAGCACTACTATGGCAGGTAGTAAAGGAGCTCTAAGTCATGGAGGACGAGGTGGTAGAGGTGATGGTAAAGGATCCACACTTGGTAGAGGTGTAGTACCTACTCTTACTTCCAATACAACAATGGCTACTCAGATTGAGTAGTTGGAGCAGATATTGGCTAGCATGGTCATCAATAAGAGGAGATCAGATTTAGGTGTTGAGACTTTTATCTCTTATACTGGTGATAGAGGCATCTTGGACTTCATGTGCAAAGCAACACAAGTAGATGCAACTACCGTAATGACTAGGAATGCAGTATGTGCTCCATAGCCTAGAGGAGCATTAGTGGAGTTGGACCCACATAAAGGAGAGACTGGTAGATAGGTTAGACTTCCCTAGTCTTTTATACTCTCTAAGGCACTATAGACAACATCCATGGCTCTTAGATGTCCTAGCATAGGTGTGGTAGGTGGTGATGAGATTCATGATCAACTACTTGCTAGTCAACCACTTGCTACTACACTGATTGAGTCTAGCTTGATGTTAAAGGTGGATCAATTGATTATGCTTTTTCCTTTGTTCTCAACCAATGACATGTTTATAGTAGGAGTTGACCTAGCTCTAGTGTTCTGATTGGTTCCCACACTTTGTGAGAGTAGGGATGATGTAGTTCCTACTTCAAAAGCAACGGTGGTTGATAGTGGAGTTGACTTGGTTGAGGAGCAAGGGATCCACTCAACAACCAATGGGTTATGGCAAGCAATAGTAACTAGATTGGAGGAATTACCAACTAGACTTGCTTTTGAGCAAGCACGGTTCACACTTGGGGTTGTCTTGTTGGATAACCAGAGAGAGATTTTTTGTTTGGTGGGACCTTTAAGAAAGGTCTAAACACTATAGAGGGTCTTATAAGACTCATGTGTGCAACTCCTTATGTTGGGGAAGGCTGTAGTGTCTATTTGGAGTTTCAAAAGACCAATGTGGAGAGGTGTCCATTTCAGATCCAGACATCTCTAGGGGTGGTTCTACATAATACATCACATGTGGAGAGCTTGTTGCCTAAATTTAGCCTGGTCATCCAATTGATAGCTCTGTAGTGAGAGCTCAAGCCATTGCAACCGTAGTTGAGTCATATGATGTGCTAGTTGGTGGAGCAATATTGTACCCTATGGATTTTAGTATTGACTATTAGGAGGAGATAGCCTCCTATAGATCAGGTTGGCAGTTAGGTGAGAGTTAGGTATGTTGCCTACCAATACACTTTAGTAGTGGTAGTCTTGGCTCACTACAATCAGAGACCATGGCAATATCATTTTTAGCTTTTAGTGGTTCTATTACTTGGCCTGGTGACTTATTGGAGTGGAACACCCACGTAGAAGATACTCCGATACTGGAGAAGATGACTTGGATTTGGAGTACAAGTGGGATCTTTCCATCCATCTTGGATGTTCTATTATAGAGTTCAAAGGAGGCATTGTAACAACATGCAGATCAATTGGTGCAACAAACTTGGAATAGAGCCTTTGTACCACTAGGAGACCAATGTGAGGATGAGGCTCTGGAGTCTATCTTGTTGTTACCTTTAGATGCCACACTCATTGCTTGGTATTGTCTAATAGATGGAGTATGTCTATTGGAGTTTTTTGGTGGATTAGCACTGGACTAGCTATTTTATTATAGACAAGTATCAATGTACAAAGGTACTCGTATGTGAAGAAAGATGAGACTTCACGGTGAGTCTCTCTACATCATATGGCACATTTGGCCTATCAATATTTGGAGTTATTATAAATGTAAGTAGTCAAGGGTTACCAAAAGACCTTACTAGTAGACATTTCCTTATTGGGAGCATAAGATCTAGAGAGACATGGTCTTATTCATTTGGTGATTTTTGGATAGCCATGTTAGGGACATACACATGTTGGCTAAGGTCTGGGTCTTTAGGATTCTCATTTTGGTGTGTTTTGGGAGATGTTACGTATACTATGACATCTCTAAGTTCATCAATCTATTTCTCTGGCTTACATTTTGGACAACATCCCATTTGATGGGTGATTCTTACACCCAAGTAGTGGTGAGTACAGATCAGGTTCATTCTTGGATGAGATTTTCCATGTTGTTTGATGCAGCCAAAGTGAGATCATGGGCTCATCGTCTTCATCTTTGGTAGACAAACCTCTTACCTAGAGAGGTTCTACACCATGCTTATGATGGGATTTAGTGACTAGACCACCTTACAATTGATGACATCTTGGATGTTGGGTGCCAGTCTTAGATGGTTGTAGTGGCTGATAAGTCACCTATGGCAATGGTGAACCTTGTTGGATAGCCCCAAACCGCTTTACATACACTTATGAGTTTCCCAAGCTCTCATGCTTTTTGAGATGGAGATCTTGGACTTGTTTGGGACTCAAAGTTATAGTAGTTGGTGGAGCTCAACAATTATGAGAGGGAGTGGGTAATAGGTTTTCATACCAATATTATCACTATTACAATAGTGTTAGAGGCATCCAAGCATTAGGTGTTAAGTCAAGCTATGGACTTGAGCTATTTGACCTGGATTGTGATCCTTGGCTAGGCAGAGCAGTAGAGGATGCGCTTGATAGGTATCACTACTTGGACACTTGTGAGCTCTGTGCCTATCAAGATGAGTTAGGCACATGTTGGGACACAACCATTGGCTATTGGTGAGAGAGGTCTACTTGGGATCCATCCAAGTGAGTGTGGTCTACTTGGATTACACCCTTGGTCTACTTGGGATACAACTAGAGGACGTATGGAGCTTGCAACCATATTGGAGGGATTTTTCCACACTGAGGTTGTGACCTCTAGTAGTTGGAGGCATGACACTACTACTCCCAAGGGTCCAATGTAGCAGCCATTTAATATGTCTTCCACTCCTACATCAATTACAAAGGATACTTGGGAGCCATGTCTTGGACCCAAGCTTATAGGAGAGGAAAGATGGGGAGTTTGGAGGTTCTTGAGGAGCTACACAAGTTTTTTTACCTTCAGTATGAAGGATTTGGGTGCTCTACAAGGACTTAATATTTGGATTGAGCTGATAAGCAATACACAAGTTTTTTGACATCCCTATCAATATAGTGACATGGAGAGAGCATTGATTAATAGCCAGAGTGGAGACCTTTTTGAGGCTAGTTTAGTAGAGATTTCACATGGAAAGTATGTATCAACTACAATGATGCCAACCAAGAAGGATATGCATGACAACTACACAAATAGACAAATGTGTAGAGATTACCATCCTATCAACCAATAGTATAAAAGTCCAAGACCGAGGAGAGAAATACGAGAATGGAAGCTCACATTGGGATGTTAGAATGAGGGAAAACTCCAAATGCCTAGCATGAGCTTTGGCTTTGGTATTTATAGGTAGAGTACAAGGCTCTTGAGAAGCTCCATTGAGCCGCTTTCTTAGAGTGCAAGCCAAGTTAACTAGAGCTTCTCAAGAAGCTTCCTTCTAGAAGCCACCTACTCGGCGTGCAAGCTAAGTTAGTTGGAAGCTTCTAGAAGCTATTTACTTGAGGTGCAAGCTAAGCTAGCCGGGAAGCTTCCCAAGAAGCTTCCTAGATACTTCTAGAATATTCAAGGCTAATTTGTCTTATTTTCTACTTTGTTAGCCCTACTAACTTTGTCGCTAAATTCCATATTTGTTACATATTCTTCCACTGCTAGTTGGTGACGTCCTCATTGCCAATGAAGCTTTCAACTCCTAGATGGCCATCTATGCATTTTGGAGGTGAGAAAGAGTTTCCTATATGGCATCATGAAAGGGATACCCTTTCCAAAGGACCTTGTACTCCGTATGTCGTTGACAACCTCGTTGAATGTGGTGATACGTATGAATAAAATCAACTTTGTATTCCTCATGATCATTGATAGGGATAAGAGGAGTGGGAGGTTGGACTTGAGAGGAAAAGGAAGAGGGGTTAAGAACAAATGGTTTCAACTTGGAAATATGAAAGATAGGATGGATACGCATATGACAAGGCAAGGCAAGTCGATAAGCAACAGGAGAGACAATTTAGGTGACATCAAAGGGTCTTATCTAATTAGGAGCAAGTTTACAAACTTGGATATCAAGGAGGAGTGGGAGGTTACTAGAGGATAACATGACTTTATCACCGACTTCAAAGGTGAGATCACAACGATGGTGGTCCGCATATTGTTTTTGATGATTATGAGCAACAAGGAGGTGAGATTTGGCTTGTTGGAGAGATTGAGATATAGTGGTCAAGAATTTTGAAGTATGAGGAACTTGAGATGGAGAGTGAGCAAGAAGAGAATCTGGAACAAGCGGACCTTGGCCAAAATTGAGAAAGAAAGGAGAAGATCCGGTGCTTGCTTGTTTGGAATTGTTATAGGCAAATTCTGCAACTGCAAGACATTCATCCAAATTGGTATGGTGGACATTGACAAAGGTACATAGCATATCTTCCAATGTATGATTTGCACATTTGTTATGTCCATCAGTTTGAGGATGATAGGCCATGGACAAAGCAAGCTTGGTGCCGAGTATCTGGAAGAGTGCTTGCCAAAACTTCTTGGTAAATCAAGGATTGCGGTCAAAGATGAGTACACATGGCATCCCAAGATGCTTGGAGATATTGTCAAATTAGATTTGCGCTAAGGTTAGAGCATCCACGGTATCATTGGTTGGTGCCAAGTGGATTTGCTTATTAAGCTTATCCATAAACACCACAATTGTTGCGTATCCTTGCTTTGTCTTGGGCAAGGATGTGATGAGATCCAAGCTCACATGCTCCTATCAAGCGAATAGAATGGCAAGTGGTTGAAGGAGTCCACTTGGCTTTGGTTGTTGATCGTGTGAGAGCTACCAACGCAACAAGGTCAACACAATCAAACAAATTCTTGAACATCTTGCATCATGTTGGACCAGCACCATCGGCATTGGAGGGTACCCAAGGTCTTGTTCACACCCATGTGACCAGCTATGGGTAAATCATGGGCTTGTTGAAGACACACAAGTCAAAGATCACCTTTGGCTGGAACATAGATTTGTGAGCCGGCATGTCTCTCGCTCAAGATGAACCTCTGATGGCTATTATGGTAGCGCACCATGGATTAAGAAGGCAAGGAACCCCAACTCCATCATACTCCTCCAAGGCTAACATTCCAAGACTCAATACATTGCTCATTAGAGAACTCAATGAGAGAGAGATAGTTGCAAATGAAAGGATGTTGAGTACTTCCTCACTCCTTGTTTATATACTTGTGAAATAGTTATGCACCAAAGTTACTAATTATTGGAGTAACTCAAGTTACTAAGCTAAAAGTCAAGTAAAGTCAAAAAGTAGAAAGGAATATCCAATCACATGGGCATATTCCACTAGCATGTGATCTTATCTTGACCCAACCACTAAGTCAAGGATTCCTTCACATGGGCTATCCTTGGGTTATAGAAGAATCCAAAACAAAAAAGCTTGTGGGCCCAAGAGTTCTCAACTCTTTCCTCAAAGCCAAACACCTAGGAATAATACCAAGTCAACACACTAGAATCCAAAATAGTGGTGCTCATCTTTTCCACCTCCTCTAAAGTAAGGTCCTCTCTGTCTTAGCTATGACTAACTCAAGCTAATCATGACTAATGTAGAACCATCCTTTATCTCTATATAAATAATATCTCTCAAGTACTTGTAATACCAAGCTAAATATCACAATACCACACACATGCACAAATGGGTGTTACAGATCCGGTCCTCATGGAATAGAAGGCCTTGCTTGATGGAGAAGATGTTGTACTCCTTGTCGCATGCTATAATGCAACCATGCACCATTTGGAAGAAAGGATCTTGTTGTAGAGCTGACTGAAACTTGTTTTAGACCTTGGAGTCAATTGACACCGTTGTAATTGCCACTATGATGAGAGGAAGAGACTTCAAATCAAGTCGTCATGATAAAGCATCAAGGATGATGTGGAACCGACCTGGTTTGTACTCAAGTTTGATGTCAAACAATTGGAGTTGTTCCTCCCATTGATGATGTCAACTCTTCATGTGTTCCACGTGTAAGGTTTACAACAATGGTTTGTGATCAGTTTGCATGATCACTTGTTTCTCCAAGAGGTAATGCCTCCATACCTTGGTGGCATATACCAATGCAAGTTGTTCCTGATCTCAAGCAAAGTAATTTCTTTTAGCCATATTGAGTCGGTGAGACACAAAGGCAATAGTATGTAATCCATCTGGGAATTCTTGTTGCAACATGGCTCCAATTGCAAAGTTAGAAGCATCAAAATCAACCACATAGGGTAGTTGAGGATCATACGGTTGAAGAATGGGCCTTGAAGACACCATATGTTTCAATTTTTGGAATGCTTCTTTGTGCTTGGTGGTCTAGTGGAAGCTCAAGTCCTTCCCCAAGAGATCAGTCAATGGTGCAGCCACATGAGCATAATATTGGATGAACCGTTGGTAAAAATTGGCCAGTCCATTAAATGCCTATACTTCTATAGCATCCTTTGGAGTAGGCCAATCAGTAATGGCCTTGATTTTATCCTCTTCTATCTTGATCCACTCCAATGAGATCTTGTGCCCCAAGAAGGTAACTTCCTTTTGCCAAAAAGCACACTTTGACTTCTTGTAGTAAAATTTCCATTGTTGTAGTTGTCTTAGGACTTCTCGCATGTGATTCATGTATTTTGCCTCTATCTTGCTATAGATTAAGATATCATCCAAGAACACCACCATGTATTGATCCAATAGTCCATCCAACACTTGATGCATCTAATCCATGAAGACTGTTGGAGCATTGAGCCTAAAAGGTAGAACTCTCTACTCAAAATACCCATACCTTGTGCAAAAAGCCATCTTTTACACATCCTCCCTATCAATGGGGATTTTCCAATAGCCGCTGCAAAGATCCAACTTGGAAAAGTATTGTGCTCCACTCAATTGATCAAGCAAGTCATCAATCCGAGGCAAGGGATATGCATTCATCATTGTTTGCTTATTGAGCCTATGATAATCAATACAAAAACAAAGTCCTCCATCCTTCTTTGGAAAAAATAGTACCGGTGCTTCCCAAGGAGAAGTACTATGTTGTATGAAGTCCTTCTCCAAAACTCTATAAGTGTTATTTGTAACTCCTCCAACTCCTTTGGTGAGAGCCAATAAATTGGTCTACTCACTAGAGTACTCCCTAGCAATAACTCAATCTTGAAGGGCATTCCATGATCGAAGGGTAATCCCTTTGGCAGATCATCCAAAAACACATCCGCAATCTCCTAAACTATCTGATCAACCATTGCTTGATGAGGCTCTTGGCTCTACTCAGATTGTCCTTGTGCAATTGGCTTGATCCACACCACAAAAACAAACTTATCTTCCTCCAAAGCTTGCTCTATGGCTGCTTCACTAACAAACTTCACATCTAGGGACTCATTTCTCTTCAAAGCTCTATGGTGGCCTTCTTGGCAAACTTCCCATCGTGGGGTTCCTCTCTCTTCAAGGCATGCTCTATGGCTACCCTCTCAACAAAATTCCCATCCTGAGATTGACTATTCTTAGGTGTCTTACTCAAAGGTGCACGATAACCTAATCAGAAATTCCTACCTTGGTGTTGTACTTGAATTTTTGTCGGGTCTAATCAAATTGAACCTTATGACATTCAAGCCAAGGTAGTCCTAGAATGACATCATAGTGTAGAGGCGCCACTACAAACCTCATACACTCTAAATGCTCCTTCTTAATCTTAAAAGTAACAGGATGTGAGGTACGGAATGCAAAACCCTTTCTACCATCTGCCATCATCAATCTACTTCTAATCATTATCTTGATAAGAATACCCAATTCCTTTGCTATTTACATAGTCATGCAACTTTTGAACTTCCAGAATCAACCAAATCCTACAACCCTGATCAGATATCATACCTTGCAAGTGAAGCAAACTTGCATAGGTCGAGCCTTCAATCCCATTGGAACTAATCAAGCTCCCAATAGGCAGCTCAAAATCTCCTACTGGGATTCCTCATTTCCTTGATCATTCTATTTCACAAACTCCATCTAGGCAACTTGTCGAGGTTGCCCATTCCTAAGTGGACATTCAACAATGTAATGTCCAACTTGGTGATAATAAAAACAACCTCCATTTTGTCATAATCTTTCTCTATCAATTGTACCAAGTGGTCTCGGTTGGATAACATCAATTTCCATTGGTGCTGGTTCTTCCACCCATGCATAGTGTACTGGTAAGCTTTGTGTAGGTCGAGGTCGAGACCAAGTTGTCACAACCAAGGAACCAAAGTGCTCAACCAATTACATGGCTTCTTCTATGTTTTGTGGTTCCTGCATGGTCACCTCCAATTTGGTTTGTGACTTCAATCCCCACACAAATCCATCCAGAACTTCACATTCTTGTATATCTAGAATTTTCATGATGGTGTTCTAAAATTTTGTGATGTAGCTCCTTACTAAGCCAATCTGCTTCAACTTTGCCAATTTATTTTGTGTAGCTCAGGTGGCATATATAGTTTGAAATTGACCAAGTATTGCATCCTTGAATTTTGCCCATGTCAAAATTGGTGCAACAATTTGTCATTCAGCTTGTTCCACTTGGAATCACCACCAAAGTTTTACCACACCATCCAATTAGCTAGAAGTCAAGAGAATCTATTTTTGTTTATCTTGAAGATTGGTGGATTCAAAGTAACGTTCATAATCAAACAAAACATTCTCCATTGTGCTCAAAAGATTCTTACTTTCAAACACCTCAGGTTTTAGAAATCAAACACAAACTTCTCCATCTCAAAATGGTGCTCTCTCAATATGTTCTTGTTGTTGCTAGTCTAGTTCATGCAACAATTGAGTAAGGTGCTCGATTTCTGGTTGCATCGTAAGGATAATATCTGGTATTGCCGCTATAGCTACTACTCTATCCCACTACTCCCAATTAATCTAATTGATTAACACATAAATGCATCACGTCCACCGTTCTCCATAAGTTACAACCAAAAGTATCAAGGGTTCCTCAAACAAGGTGATCATATAGAGAAAATCCTGCCCAAAGCACGAGGTGATGAATTGTGTGAAAAGATGCTTGGGTAATATTTGGACATGAAAATCCTAATGGTTTGGCGGAAGTAGATTTGATGGTCCATAAATTGCATCCATCCTATTTTTGCTCCGATATCAATGTAAAAGACCAAGACCAAGGAGAGAAATAAGAGAATGGAAGCTCACATTGGGATGGTAGAATGAGTGAAAACTCCAAATGCCTAGCATTAGCTTTGGCTTTGGTATTTATAGGTAGTATACAAGGCCCTTGAGTAGTTTCTCAAGAAGCTTCCTCAAGCTGCTTTCTTAGAGTGCAAGCCAAGTTAACCAAGAAGCTTCTCAAGAAGCTTCCTTCTAGAAGCCGCCTACTTGGCGTGCAAGCTAAGCTGGTTGGAAACTTCTAGAAGCTACTTACTTGAGGTGCAAGCTAAGCTAGCTAGGAAGCTTCCCAAGAAGCTTCCTAGATAATTCCAAAATATTATAGGCTAATTTGTCTTATTTGCTATTTTGTTAGCACTACTAACTTTGTTGCTAAACTCCATATTGTTACAAATAGACTGAGGTTGATCGATATGCCATGCTTACACTAGAGGAGATCTTTGATGCAGTTGGGCATGCAAAGGTCTTTAATACCTTGGATCTTTGAGCAGGATATCATCAATTGCTGATCAAGGAGGAGGATAAATCCAAGACAACATTTTAGGCTACTTATCCTGATGGCAAGGATGTATTATATTAGTAGAGGTTCTCATCATTTGGGTTAAAGAACACTCTTACCAAGTTCCAAAGGGTCATGGACAAGATCCTAGAAGGATTGGAGTTTGCTTGGTGCTATATTGATGACATTTTAGGACTATAGGACTACTATGGAAGAGCATGAGAAACATTTGTTGGAAATGTTTGAGAGGTTGAGATCTCACAAATTCAATTATATCTTGGGAAGTGTAGATTCTTTTATGAGCAGGTTGAGTATTTGGGTCACACTATCTACCCTAGAGGACTTGGTGTTCAACAAACCAAGGTAGAGGCTATTTCACGTATCCCATGGTCTATGGATGTGAGCAGAGTGTGAGAATTCTTTGGGTTGGTGAACTTTTATTGCTAATATGTTAGAGGATGTAGTGTCATTACCAAGGCCTTGACAAAGTTGACCAAGCTTACATAGGAGTGGTTGTTGGAGAGATGAGGAAGATAGAGCTTTTCTAGAGCTCAAGGAGAGGTTGATATTTGCTCCTATTCTTAAGAGACCAATCAGAGGGTGACCATTTTAGGTTCACATTGATTGGAGTACATTAGGGCTTAGAGCAGTGCTCACCTAGCATGATGATGAGGGGAAGGACCTATGTGGTGGCCTATGCTAGTCACTCCAACAATTTAGCGGAAGCAAAGTATAGTTCATATTAAGTAGAGTGCTTGGCAACAATGTGGGCAATAGCATATTTCTAATGTTATTTATTTGGTAATCCCTTCACTTTCATTACTAATCATCAGCCACTAAAGTGGTCCATAGAATCCAATAAGCTTTTAGGGAAGTTTGCACAATGGGCTCTAATTTTCTAGGAGTATGATTTTATGATTATTCATAGACCTACAATGGTGAATAGTGATGTAGATGGGTTGAGTAAAAACCCATGTCCTAGTTAGTAGGATCAAATAGGAGCACATTGGCATGGTGAGACAAATGAGGAGATGGTGCCAAGTTAGCATGCATCTACCTTTCTTTGTATATTTTTTGAGGCTTTGGTGGTATCTCTCTTAGTGCATGCAGGAGGAGTTATTGAGGTCACAAATCCAAAGACTGGAGATAGTGGTATAGTTTAGCAAGACATTCATGATGATATCTTAGTGATGAATTATCTTTGAACTGGTGTTGTGGGTGGCATAGTTGAGGCCAAGGAGAGAGACCATGTTCTTCAGCAAGCTAGATAATTTAGATTGGAGTGCAAATACCTTCTTTGTGTATGGGGGGATGGTAGAGTGCAAGTAGTACCACTTCCATCTCAAGACCATGGTTGGTCCATCATGCTCATTAGGAGCTAGGACATTTTGGAATAAATCATACATATAGTTTACTCCAAAGTCACTATTGGTAGTGCGGTATACAGACCAATGTATAGTAGTTTGTTGCTAGATGTGTGGTTTGTGACCAAGTTAGACCATCATTCAATGCTCCTACTTCATAGTTACATCCATTACCTATCATGGGGTTGGGTTATCATTGGAGTTTGGACTTTGCTAGACCTTTATTGTTGACTGTGAGACATCATTGCTATGTTTTGGTTATGGTGGAGCACTTCTCCAAGTGGATTGACTTGATGGCACTTCTTGACAAGTCAAATGATGGGATTGCTTACTTGTTCCTAGATTGGATTCTAGATCATTTTGGTGCACCAACTAAGGTTTCAATTAATCAAGGTACAAAGTTCTTGGGGGAGTTTTAGATCTTTTTGGCAAGGCTTTGATTGATCATCATACCACCTCCCAAGATCACCTTGAGGTAGATGGCTTAACAGAGAGAGTGGATCAGACGATGAAGAGAGGATTGCGGAAGTATGGCTTACAAAGAGGTCACTTGGGAGATTAGGATCTCCAATTACCTTTGTTGACCATGGGCTATCTATTCAGCTAGCAAGCCTCCTTATCATCCTTCTCTCCTTACTTTCTACTTTATGGATGAGATCCAAATATATTTACAACCATTTGTTGAGATGCTATTATACTTTTTAGACTTAGATGATCCAAGTATATGGATGAGCGCATGTTCTCAATGGGTAGAGATCTTTAGAGAAGGATGTGTAATACTCCAAGGACAAGAGAACTCTCCAAGAGAGATACAAAAGAGAAAACACAAGCTTCACATTCAATCCTCTGATGCCCCAAAGGAGCACCTTCTCTTTATTATACAGCATAGAGGATCCCTTCAAAGGAATCTCTACCCTTGGATCAGATACATAGATTGGTGACCTATCAATGAGCTCTATCCTTGGATTATTTGTTTGGATGGGTGACACGTCAGTCCTTTGTCCTATCTAGTTGGTCAAGTTTGATTGAAGAGAATCTTTAGGGAATCTTCCTATAGGGAGCTCAAAATTGCATGGGTAAAGTACTATTGGGAGCTCTTAATGAGAAAAATTGTAGGGGGACAAGGCAAGCCTTCTATTGCTGAGGGGAGGAATGTTTCCATTTTCTAGGCCTAATTCATCCGTTTAGGCCTCTAAAATTGGCTCCAAAGTTTTCAGGCTATTTTTGGCTTCTACCTTATTAGTAGAAGTAATCTTTTGGTGACACCTCTATCTGATCTACCTAGCCTATTGTACACAATATCCTTATAGACATTACTAAGCCAATTTTCACCTTTAGATAAACATGCAAACATGCAATTAACAATGGGGCTCGATAGCACTCGATCTCTTGATCTTTGTCCACCATAGGGTATACCATATACTTGGAGTAGATAGCTATCTAAAGTTAGAGGGACTTAACCACCCACTAGGGGGAGATTATGGCTCTTTAGAGTTCATGTATGACATGTGCGAGATGTGCTTCTATGGTGTTTGATATTGATAGTGATGTATGTTGTGTAGCAATGTATATATGCACAAGAGTTGTCATGCCATTTGTAGCATCACACCTAAATTGCTTGGATGCTAGAGTAGTAGTGTTGGTAGTCAGAGGTATTTTGGTAGTTACTCATAGACAACTTGTTGATGGTTAGATTTCTTGTTCAGGGTACTAACTACATGGTGGAGCCTACCGGCACTTGCACCATTAGGTATGCAATCAGTGGGATGGTTAGGGTTGTAGATCTAGGTCAAAATCAGAGGTATACCCTAGAAGTGCAACCCCAAAGAGCTCACTTCTTTGATGTTGAACCTTCAAGTTCTTGGCTATGGTGGACAAAAAGCCGGCAAGCATCACTTAGAGTCTCTTAGCTAGAATGGATGTGGCTTGATTGTAATGAATACCTTATAGTTGGCAGATTGTTGAGTGAAAGATCAAGTATTGTTTTGATTTAAGTTGATGAAGAACTGATTATTGTGGCAATTTAGAGTTCATTTATGACTTATGTGTGAGTTGGCTTCTATAGTATATGATGTTGACAACGATGTATGTTGTGTAGTAATGTATATATGCACAATATCCTATACTTCAATCTCATGCTACCCTTCACTCAAAAGGTCTTCTTCTTGTTTCCCTTTGGCCTCACCTATTATGTTGTGTGGTGTATGGAATCCAATGGAATACTTCTTAGGTGGGGCTAGGTTATTTGTACCATAGTTGAGTTTCTTCTTGATCTTCTTGATCAGCTTGGTATGCTTCATACTCCTTTGGATTTGGAGCAGATTGGGCATCCTTGTACTATTATTTTCCTTAGGACTTTGATGCAAACCTTTGGACTTTGATAAATCTTCCTCTTCTTGATCTTTGCCTTCAAAGTCTTTGCTTCCTCCTCCAAAGATGCATCTATGACCTAAGGGTTCCTTCTTGGTTGCTTAGCTTGGATGGTGTTGCATTCTTCTTTTTCTTCTTTGTAGTGGTGGTGTGGTCTCTTCTTCATCCACAAGCACAAACCATCTAGTTGAGGTATACTCTGCATCTGCATCTTGATAATTCCAAATGATTGTCTGTCCATTGAATTGCAAGGTGAAGTACCCCATTGGGTAGAAATGACTTGGGAATTTTGTCTCTCCTCCTTTGTAAGTAAGTTTAAACCCATGTAAAAGTGTATGGCAAAGGGTGCTAAGTAGGTGTAATACCATGAGCTAGCCATATGATCTAGATGTGAAATTTGGTTTGGTAACATCTAGAATGATGTTATACATGATGGTCAAAATAGATCAGATAGAAGTATCACCAGAAGAGTACTTCTACTAATAGAACAGAAACCGAAATAGACTTGGGAACCTTAGAACCAATAGCTAGACATATGATTTAAAGGTGAGAATTGGTTTGGTAACATCTAGAAGGAGGTTACACATGATGTACTAAACAGATCAAAAAGAAGTTTTACCAAAAGTGGACTTCTACTAATAGAGTAGGAACCAAAATATGCCTGAAATCTTTGAAGGCAATTTTGGAGGCCTAAACGGATGAATTAGGCCTCAAAAATGTGCAAATTCCCCCCCCCCCCCCCCCCATCCCCCTATGCAAGAAAGGCTGGCCTTCCCTCCCTCCTGGTTTGTCTTGTCGAGAGCTTTCCAATGGTACCTTACGTGATTATGAGACTCCTATAGGAAGATTCCTAAAAGATTCCCTCCGGTCAAAGCTTGTTTGACCAACCAGATAGGACCTAGACCGACATGTCACCCATCCAAGTAAGTAATCCAAGGGTGGAGCTTGATGACATGTCACCTATCTGCGTGCCTTATCCTATGGTGGAGCTTCCTTGGAGGAGATCCTCTTTGTCTATATAATAAAGAGAAGGTTCTCCTTTGGGGCACCGAATGTTGAGTGTGTAATCTGTATTTTCTCTCTTCTCTTGTCCTTGGAGTATTAGAGTAGGTTACTCTATTGTCTTCTTTGAATTCTTTGAGCACACCCCTTGCTTGCAAGTAGAGCATGTTGCCCAATTAATTGGCTCCCCTTGATACATATACTCAAAGAAAATTGACTCCTTGTTGATGATGTAAGTTTTTTGACAATGAAACTATTTTGACCAAAATAGTTTCATCACTACCTCCACAATTGCTCTCCAAGTTGGGTCCTTGAAACTGTTTGCCTTACAGCCATTGTTGGTAGACCATTTCTCATTGAAGGACTCCCAAATTTGGATGTTTATTTCCTTGCTTGCAAGCCCAAACTTTATATCAAGAGTCATACCTCCAGATTGTACTACATCCACACCAAGGAAATTTCTCCAATTCTACTTTGTCCATCTAAAGGAGTTCCCTCTTAGATCCCTTATTGCTCTATCTTTCCTCTCCTTCATCTCATGGATGATTCCAAAATCACTTAGCTCTCTATTCCAAAGCAAGAAAGAGAGATGGTTGTTGTAGATCAGACCACTCCTACAATAAATTGCACATTTTTTAACAATTGAAGTGCAAAGGATTGCTGCAATGATCTTTCTTATAGGTTTTTGGATAGACACCGTATTTCTTATTGGGTGCAGAGGTTGAAAACCTATATAGGATGTAAAAATGACAAAGACTACAAAGGTCTAGGATTGCTACTCACTCTTTAACTTCAAAACTAAAATTGCTAGCAGCAAGTGATTGCTCCATGTGCACTTGATTTTTATAGCTAGGGATTTTTAGTTTGTAAATGAATATTCAATCTCCATACAAGCCTTTTGGTGAATGTAAATGGTCTTCAATGGCAATTCTTTATAACAATAGCGGCACATTCAAATTTGTTGTAGGATCTTTGGATCCAAAGATGTTTGAGGTTTTGGATCTTCAAGTCCAAAAGACCTTTGCATCCGAAGAACCTTCATACTTGTATTCTTTGCCTCCAACCACTCTTCAAAATTGATAATTTGGCATCTTCCTTTAAAGTGCTTTCAACTTTGTACTTGTTTCCTTTATACTCTTGCGTGTAAAGGAACAATTCCAAAGAAAATTTCAACTAAGAGTTTTCTTTCTTGAACAAGCAATTATCTTACAATATCCTTGTAGAAAAGAGAGAATTTTTTTTCAAAAATTGGGAAAATGTATGCACCAAATACCTCAATCATATCATGCATACTTACATTACTAACTTTTTAAAAATTGGATGTACCTTTCTAATGAACCTTTATAGATGAATCCTCTTCATTTTCTATTTTCTCTTTGGCATACAGTTTTTTTTATTCTCTTGAGTTTTGCATATCCTAACTATATTCTCTATTTTTTATTTGCAACTAATAATTGGCATCATTATAGCTTTCCTATCCTATTAAGTCTACTTATATATATTTTTCTTGATTTTTATTTTCCAACTCTATAGCATCTATGTGTAGAATTTATAATCACTTGGATCTATATCTGTTTGATTTATTCTTGATATTTTATTCTTTACTTCCTTTTAGTTTCTCTAGCTCTTTGGTAATATATATACAATCCTAAATTGTGGAAGTTCATGTTTCTATAAAGTGTGCAAAGAGGCATTAATCTTCACTTTGGTATATCCATAAATTTTGATTTGTTAACTTTTGTTGAACAAGTTCAGATCTAGTTAATATAAATAATGAATGAGTAATTTTAATAGAAGTAGATAATTACATACTCCAAAATTGAAATAATTCACTAATAATATAAGAAGCTTAAAATTTTATTAGATAAGCTTGGTCCTTATATTTATTCTCTACTTTGTACTTTCATATACCTCGTAATGTAAATTCTTTAGTTTCTTAAGAAATTACTAATTCCTAATTTGTTGAAGCATCCTTATAGGAAAGTAGCCATAGTCAATATGTTTTTACCATAGTTTTGTAACTACATCCACTTCAAACTAAGTACTCTTTTTATAATTGATCCTAGTTGAATCTACTTGTATATATTCAACACAAGCTATACTAACTCACTCCATGTATTATTGAGAGTAGTAGGAAATGCAACCCGCTTGAGATACTATCCACTCCCATGACTTGATTGGTATCTCTAGAACTATCAACGATTGAATATAAGAAGCAGGCGTAATCCCAGGTGTCACTGCCGTTGATGTGATTGGTTACCTCACAAGTGGGCATCCCAAGTAGTCTAATCATAGTCTTTGTGCATCTTTCCCACATGGGTCTTTACCTCTTGTGAGGTAAAGCATTGGTGACACACCGGGCATAGTGTATTCCGACCCTCTCTAAGCGGCTCCACATGGAGAAATGTAGCCATGGCTAGCACAAGGAATAACAATAATAACACATGATACTCCTCTCCATATCTCCCCATACTTGCAAAACCACAACACATAAGAAAATATAATCTCTCCAAACCCTAAAAACTATAAATTCTCATAACTTCCAATTTTCATCTCCAAGATTTTTAAACTAAATTCACATGGAACTTAATCATGAAAACCAAGAAATTAGAAATAAAAATTCTTGATCCATCGCTCTCGATATGTAATGATCACTTCAAATCTCTAAAAAACCTAAAAATCTTTATAACTTTATATTCGATTCTCCGTAATCTTCAATCTAGATACCAATGGAACAAAAATCAAAAAATGAACAGATTCGACTATTCACTCGAGTGCTATGTGCAAGAGAGCACTCATCAAGTATAGATCTCACATCTCTCCCTCTCCTTCTCCCGAACTCCCAATCCATTGAATAGAGTAGTGACCTCTATAACATTTTGTATTGTATCCATTGACAGTTTAATTTATAGGTGGGGTTTTCAATTATGGATGAAGATTTGCAGTAGTAAGAGATTCAATTATTATTAAAGGTGAAAGTCTCATAGTCGTTAAATGTTACAAATAATTAAAAATTGACATGTAAATTTTAATGGTTTTTTAAACTAAATAATGTTTTTTAATAAATAAGAAAAATTTATAATTATAATTCTATCAATAAAAATCATAAATAATCTTGTGATAAATTTTTTTTTATAAAAATGTGAGTACATTAAATAGAAATCTTTCCGAATTATATTAGATAAGAAATTTTAATTATATTAAGTAAAATACCAGACAAAATAGTTCTGATATTTGGATATGTTAGGGTGCACTGGTTTTTCACGAGCTGCGATTGGAGGTAAACACGAGGTGCGTTGATGTAGAGGCGCGTTGATGAAGTATATGGGGTGTGGTCCGGATCAGAAAACGATTTGGGTGTAAGGGGGTGCGCTTGGGTATGGCCGCCGATTATTAACGTGTGACATTTCTCCATTTTCAAAATCAGATATATTTGTCCTATTTCTCTAAATTTCACAAAAGTTGTATTTTTTATACTTGTAAACTATAAATTTCATAAATACTCGTGTATCATCGAAGAGCCCCATTACATACATATGGAGTTTCATCCCAGGATACATAAATGGAAGGGCGTCTGGTGAGAGGCATGCGACACCATTCAGTGAAGCTGCTTATTAGTGTCCTAACAAGAGAATTCCGCGGTCTCCCCTGCTAATCGAGTCACAAAACGACGGGATCTGGAAGCTTAGCCGACCTCGAATCCAGTGGAGTTTTCACCACCCTAGCTATTCTCGATTTACCCGGTTGAGTTTCCAAAGAACCGGGGTCCCGGGGATCTGGCGTCTAGTACGGTGATGCATCTGCAAGAGGAGACGCGCGCATGTACAGAATAGGTAATGGCCAGAAAAGGATAAAGTAGAGAGAAAAGGCGACCACGTAGAGCTCATGAAGGATGGGAAAAGAATAAAGTAAGAAACAGAGACGGAACTGGGATTGCCAATTGGGACCACGAATGTAGTTGACCGTGGGCTCGCGAATATAATCCTCTAGCCCCATTGGCCATTCCGTTTCGTTCAGCAGACCGCAACTCCATTGGTCGAGTAGGTGCAATTGGCAGGTTCTTGTACCGAATGTGCATCGTCATCTAGCTGGAAGGAGGAAAACAGCGGTGAAGTACGAGCCTCGGGTTTAGGGCGGGGCCGCGTGTCCGCTTTCTCTCTCAAGGGCACACGACAAAACCCTCCCCTCGCCCTTCCTCCGTCTGCTGCTCTCCCCAAGTTCTTTCCTTTCACTGCCGACGTTCTCTGGCGATCGTCTCCACACGAGACAAGGACGGAAACTTCGATTCGATTAGTTCCTTTCCTCTACTAATTGATGCAACATAGCAGGAAGAGGAGGAGGAAGTCGAATGGAGTTTTACTGAGTGTCTCTGTGGCCTCTCCCGCTCTCAGCAGTAAAGTACCGGACCGAGAAATGAATAGACTGATTGACAAATTATCGGGCGAATGATTGGCTGATGGTCTCTATTTATCAATAAATCGCTCGCGACTGAGTGAATTGCTTTAGATTTCGAGGAAAGAAATTGCTCTTGCGAAATTTTGATCGTCGAATGGGGCATAGAATTGGAGGTGGGGCGGAGAAGGAATGGTGTGAGAGAGAGAAGTTCGGAGTTCGTCTGGAAGGCAGAGAGGTAGGCGGCGTCGGGTACACGCTGGTATCGAATTAGACTGTCCTAAGAGCGGATGCTAGGATTGCTTTTATCGCTTTGAATGAGAGGAGACGGATTTGTTTCAGCGCGAGTGCTGTAGTTACTGCTGTAACTTGGGAGAGCAGGTCAGCCGAGCTGCGTGAAATACTGTGTGTCAAGCCAGAAGTCCCGGGTTCGAACCCGGGTGTCATCAGAGGGAATGAGGGAGATAGCCTGTGCGATGTGGAGATTACTTCTTCCAGTCGATGTCTTCGGAAGAACTTGGATTGTCAGGTGAGACGCTGTCTATGACTTGTGAGAGTGGACAGTGTACGGGGTCCGCAAGAGTGCTGTGCACTAGGAAGGTGATCCACGCGAGGAGACGGGTTGTCTTGCGAATGAATGTTCGTATGGGTTTGTTATGGGTTATAGAAGTACAGAAATTACCGAATCCAGATCCTGTAATGTGGGAAGAAAGCACCACGGTGTGCAGAGATAGGATGGTAACGTAAGGTATTTTCTTCTCATTCTCCTCATTAGGGGAAAGAAAGGGAGGCAAAAAGGAGTGCGGTAGCGTATAATCAGAGAAGAAGGTGAAAATCAGAGTCATTAAATGTAATAGGCGCTTCCGTCGAGTTGGATATGTTGAATTTGTTTAACAATATTAAGGTTGTTGATAACATCTGTTTCGCTATTGTTATCAGAACTAGGATATAATGGTCACTCTATCAGAATTTAAGCGCTTTACCGTTGGCCTCGGACATTCCAAGGTCAATGCTCTATATCGATCCCACAATGAGTACAGGAAAAGCCGAGAGTGTCGCAGGTATCTACTCATAGAGATGTCATGATACCTCTGTGATCATATTCCTGCACCACCCTCGGCTTTCGGGGAGTGGTGAAACTTGCAGGATCAGAGTAAACTTGGAATCATGTGGGGTGATCACCGAGAACAGAGTTACGTTGGTCACTGTTTAGAAGTTGCGTGTGTCGCAAACTCGTACGTATTGTGGTATATCGGTAGAATCTTGTTTGAAGAGTCCAATGAATTCTCCTGTGTCTCTAATGCCCTTCATGCGATATTTATGGATCTTTTTTGTATTACAGGACCATGGGCATGTTGGAGTAGAGGCAGATAATCGGAAAGTTGAGACATATGTGTATATATTTACATATACATATAAGGATGACGTTGAAGCTGCTAGAGTAACAAGGGACTGCAAACGGGGGTTCCTGAAATGTGGTGATCAATGAGGTCTAGAGGTGCTGATTCCCGTACACGAGATGTTGCAGTATTTTCTAAATTGACAACAGCCTGTGCCCAGCTAGTTATCTGTCCAACCAGTAGAGCTGTGTAATGTGCTCTACACTGCAAGTAGATAAGTTGCTGGTGCGGGGAAAGCTTTTCTGTCTGGTAAAAAATGTCTTCTAGACTACTACGGGTATTTACAACTTTACGATGTTGTAAGTTGGTGGCTCAGGCCATCTCCGCTTCGCACTAACGTCCAATATAGGTTTTCCTCTTGGGATCTGGCCTGAAGGAGACATCTAAGGGTTGGAGGAGAGATTCTCAACTACTGACAGAAAGGTTCGAAAGATGTATGGTCCGTGTAGTATGCGCTGAGTATATCTTCAGACAGAACATGGCTCCTTTGGAAGGTGGTTGGTTCGATCCTACAGAGGAATCCTGGACGAAAAACGGCTCGGTATGTTGTCTTGAGCTCTGCCACATAAGAAGTTTTGTTACCAATTCTTTTAGAAAATTAATCTTCGTGAGCCTTTAAACTAGGTTTTGAATTCTCGTTAATAGACTGTCATTGAAATACATAAGGAAGAAACCTGAGACAGATTTAAGGGGTGGAATTAGTGTTGTCCAAGTCCCAAGACTGCCTTTCTGGAAAATACCTTTCAGGAGCGTTCTATAGGCCTTAACGTGACTGGTAACTGTCTTCCTCGGCATACTGGGATATTAAAGTTTATGTATTTTGTGCAGTTTGGTGGTGACGAGTGGGCTTCTGAGCATGTGGGACATACGGGTTCTCTTCATGATCAGAGTTCATGGACTTCAACTGGCGATGGTCGGAAAAGGTTTCTTAGAGATACGCTTTTGAGGAGTTCCCCTTTGGTCGTTCAAAACGGGCAGATGTTGAATATCACTGGAGAATCTTCAATGCAAGCTCGGCAAGCTAACTCCGTGGTAGGAGGTTGGAGTTGCCAGTTGGTAGGAGATGTTATGGATGTTCCGGTCAACATTCAATCGTTCGACACTAAAGGCCATTACTTGACGAGCCATATTGGAGGAGGGGTGAAGTCGCAGGGAAATGAAGTGGATGTCATCGGAGAGCGCAGGAGGCTCGAGAGTTTGGCTGCTACATTGCTAACAGACGAGGATAGCAGTGCGGGGAGGAATCTGGGCCGGCACAAGATTGAAGATGAGGTTTTGAATAATATAACACCAATAAATGATTGGGATGGTCAGAAAAACATGACTCTCTACACCAACGAGAACGTTTTGAGGTTTGTCTTATGTACCTTGCACCGGCCTGATGACTTCTTAGATTCAGCTTTCCGTCTTGCCTTGGAAGATGGTTCGGCTTATTTCTGTTCCCCGCTGTGGTTTATTTGCGATTGGTACATACATCAATTTAACTGCTGTTTTTCTTCCCAGGAACCAGGAAACGTCATTCTCCGCAGGACCAAGCAATTTCAACAGCCAGGGTCTGAGGTCGACACCACTTTCTTTCCCCATCAGGAATACTGACACCTGCCATACATCTGCAAGGTCTGTAAGTTGCGGAGGTAGACAAATGGAGTGTGAAGGGATTGTGGAACCAGATCCTCGGAGAGAAATTAGTGTATTGAATGCTGATGGAAATCGGCACATGCAGGGATTTAGTGAGGCTGTATCCACTCCAGGAAGTCAGGATGGGCTACGACTAGAAGCCAGTCTACATACTGCTCTCGCCCAACGATCTCAAGTACCCGGATTCACTAGGAGGGTTGAGACAGAGGTGGGCGATCTTTAGGATGAGAGGCTGTTGTGTTGATCGGTACTAGTGTATATCAAGACGAGAATAGGTGTTGTGTCTTCTGTATGATGCTTGTGGAGACGTGGGTATGGAACTGGGCGGTTTACAACGAGCTCTATACTCCATTACTCAATATGCTTGTGGAGAGAGGACACCTGAAGCTCACTTGTTTCGTGGTCTAACGTTGACGGCCCCGAGATCTGACAATCTACTCAGAAGAGATCATAGGCCATCACAGATTGTTTCTTACACTGGAGTTCTCAAACATTATAAAAAATTGACTGTCATTCTGTCCTTCTATTACTTCGAGGTCGTCCTTTTGACATCGTAACCATCTGTATTACTCTAGATCCCAGATAAATCCTATTTAGAGGATAAATAGATAGGTCATATAAAAATTGATCTATATAGTTGTGAGATATTGAAATTTGTAGGCATTTGGCCAAATCAGTTGATAAGCATTCGTTCTTCTGTCCATTGGCAGCCTATGCTTACGTCCAGCATGAACCTTCCAGAACAAAACACAGTACAATCCACCCGATTTTCACCTGAAACAGTCATGTTGACCACCACAGACACCCAGGTTTGTTGCTTAACAACAGCCCACCAAATGTGATGTGTTGGATGCTTTTTATTTCGTTTAGCAATGGCGTCTCATACTTGGAAACTTGAACGTCCGAAGCATGTTGAGAAGATGTCTTTAATTAGTGGTAACGTCCTTCCAGTAGGTTATTCATTTCGTGTTGAGAAAGCTATCCTGATTTATGAGCCGAATGTACCGATATCTTTCACTCCATTTTAAATACCTCAAAAGGACAAGAAGTTTCTTGTCTCTTGTTTTTCTTTAAGTACAGATCTGAAGCTTGAACTGGGTTTTGCAGAACACTCGGATGCAGTTTCTCAACGGAAATAGGTCAAACTTCGCTGGGAGAAGCACAGGCACACCATCACCCACTCTAACGACATCTCTTTGCGCTATGCAATCACAGCCTCAGGAGCTCTCCTCACGACTGCCAACAGTTTCTCCTTCAATTATGCATCTCTCATCTAGCAGTTATAGTTCAGGGGGGGGACCTAATCAATTATCCCAAATGCCCCATATCCCGCAGCAGCAAACACAACTCTTGCCACATCCTTCACAGCAAGAGGAGCAGATGGTCGGACTCCAACAATCCTTCTTCCCTGTTATCAATTACCAGAATGGGACTGATTGCATGCCTTCCAGCCCTTCAGTTCAGGAGAACATGCAGAACAGAATCGCTAGTGGTGACAGCGTTCAAACCAAAACTGTCCACGTCCGTCCGTGTAGACCAGAACAAGTTCAAGCTGAGAACTGGTCGCAAATTAATCATGACTTGGATCAGGACTTGGTATACAAGCAGCAACAACAAAGCTTTCTCCAAGGACTATCAGGAGGTTTAACGAACACTGGCGAGGGCCTCGATGGTTCAGCCTATCCGTCAGATCTGGTGGCTAGTGTTTTGGTAATACAACAACTTCAGGCTACCATGTCTCAGGTACGTGGCTGAAATGATTTTGACAGTGAACTTCTACCAATTAAAGACAGGGCTGGTGATCTGCAGACTTTTGACATCTGTTGGATAAAAGCATCCTGTGTTAAATCCTTCGAAACAAGAATATAGAAGGAAATGATGAAGGAAACATATCTATCTTTTTCGATAAAGGATTATGTTGAATTTGTGAGGTATGATTGATATTTTCATCTTGTGATTCAGCTGGACGTGGGGACAAGACTATGCATACGTGATGCGCTGTACAGGTTGGCCAAGAGTGCGAAGATAAGAAGGAGCTGTAGTCCACGCACAATGAACCCGCAGTTGCCAGAACCTGACAGTGCAACAATTAATTCTTGTATTACTGGCGACGGACCGTGTGATGGCTCCAGGTAACTTCGGTCTCTTCTGTAAACATTTTGGCCACTGGATTGGGATTTTATAACGAAATTGGCAATTCAAAGATGAAGAGCAACCTGGAAATTTCGCTGACGTCTGGTTGCGCTCTCAGGTGTCGATCGGAGACTGAAACAAACCCGTTAGATAGGGCTACTGCAAAACTTCTGTTCCACAAGCTGCCCGGTTACAAAGTCCGGTCAGTAACTCGGCCTCCATCCGGCGCTCAGCATGGTCAGTTGGCTTGGCTTTCCACAGGAACGACGTGCAGTTGGGATTCTTCGTGTAGCAAGTTTTCTGATTCCCTTGAAGTAACACCAAAGCTACAATCCGGTAACCCTTCAATCGGGAATTGGACTACCTTACCTCTAGCAAACGGTTTTAGAGCTCCTAATGGAGCTCCGATTGATTCTTGCATGCACCATGACAGGCTCATGCTCGGTGGAAGTGCTGTTGAAGGGACAGGGTCTTGTGAAATTCAACCTCTTGACGTGCAAGCAGATAAGCTGAGCATGCTCCTCCCACCACCCATTCAAAGTAGCAACCTTGCCTCAGCTAATGAGGTCTTGAACTTTGATAGGTCAGGTGATCTATCTCATTGTTCAATGATTCCTGAGGGCATGAGATACGAAGGAAATAGGATAGGATTAGGAAAGCGAGAAGTAGAACCAGACATGCACCAGACCTATCTAAGTGAAGCTAGTTTACTGAATATGAACTACCAATCTACACTGATGCCCTTTAGAGAGGATGTAAGTCATGAAATAGCGGCAACTACCTCTAGTGTACAGGAGAAATGTAGTGTTCAACATAGATTTTATCATGGAGAGGGAAACTCTACGTCAAATTTTTCTGTAGAAAGTGGGACTATTCAGTACCCTCGTCCTGTTCGATACACTCCGGTGCCAGGAAATACTGGGGGCCACATGTTTGGCACTGATATGGATGAGCTCCCACAATATTGCTCGACTCATCTGACAAGGAAGATCTGGCTATCGTAGAGAAACTCTGGAATGGTGTTTATAGAAACCACCTGTAAGCTTTCCTTCAATGAAGTTGACCTAGTTCCCGGTTACAAATTATACCGCTTGTCTGTCACTCTTTCAGCTCCGATGATCCAATAAGCTGAGTCCATACTTGCTGTTTTGAATAAGTGGGCTGTTACTGCGCAGTCAACGCTTCCCACAATTCTGACTATTTGTGTCATCATGCGAGTGTTTGAAGCCTTGCATTTTTGCAACCATTATTAATACGCTCCTCGCCACCAACCGTATGAAGTTTGTTTGGATAAGCGAGGATAGCTTGACGCAATCTACAGCAGAATTCCAGCAGGGGTCTGTAGGAAGAATGCCTACCATTCTGCGCACTTGGTATCTGTAGCAGGTAAGAGCTACGAGTTGTTTTTCATACTTATATATAGTTCATATCCTTCAGACTGAATGCAGTTTGTATCGACGTTGAAGTATTCAGAGTCGATCCTGACGGCAGGTTTTGCTGCTTTTAGCAAGATTGTTCATATGGTAATAGTGTGCAGGACGTGCGACCTCATGTAATTGAGTTACACTGAACTTCATTTCTACAGTTCTGTTCTACATCGGTAGTCCATGTTTTTCTTTTAAACATATCCATATTGGAAGCCCGCGCGTAAGAATTTTCTGCTCTCCGGATCGTTATCTTTCGGATTCAGGTAAGGGTAGAGCAAGTACTCTTAATGTTGTGTAGGTGCTGAACTTAGTGCATCTTCAGTTCGGACAATAAGTTATCTATAAACGGCTTCTGCTCCCATTACTTATTTAAGTCATTTATGTTGTCTTAACGAGAAATCTGAAGTTCGAGTACTACGTTAATAAGATTTGAAGAGAAATACTCCTATCGACCCACCCTTCTACCATGAACGTATAAGTAAGAGTGGCCAAGCCTTTTTGAATGTGTAAACGCGCAAGGCAATTACGTATGGTTCTATTATAAATTAACTTTTTGTTTATCCGCTAGTTCATGGTGTTTCATTTATTGGACACCGACTTGATGGTATGTTGTAGTGATGCTCAAATAAAATTTAAGAGATAATATACTTCGAACTGTCTTTTATTCAACCATGTCACAAATTTTTGATAATTTTTTTCTTTAAAACTAAGAGTCAAAAAATAGTTTTTTTCTAAAATATATAAACAGATGATCTATGTGAGGTGCCAAAATAGGATAAATATTCGTTGTTAACTTTTGAATTAACGAGAAACTTTATCTTTATAATTCAAATAACAAAAAATATACTATATATATCCGAAGGGCAGGGGACTGGGGACTGTTGGACACTGCGAGTTGTTAGTAGCTCGAGATTCGTTCCAATACATTCGTGTGGACGATATCAGTTAACGGAGTCTGAAAGTTGTCTTGGAATAATTCCCTGCTGAGAGCATAAGCCTTTGGGTTTATGGAAACTTACCAAAATACCCTTATTTAAGTTATGGATATTACGAAAATGCCTTTATAAGTTAAAAAATTACACAAATACTCTATATCCACTCTGTACATACACGGCCCATCGGTTCTTCAACACTCAAAAGCACCGACACAAAAATGTGAGAACTACAATACTATCTTAATATCATTTGAATCTGCTTGACTCAAACACACAAATGTGGCGTTGTAGTGTTACCGTGTTGTATATTTGATGCTTGTAAGGGCTTCTCCAAACCATGAGGATTGGTCACATTTAGCAACCGTCACCTCCGGTGATATAACGACCACCTGGACGCCCAAAGAAGAGGCAAAATACGCATTGAAGACATGGGACAACATAAAGGTTTATACAAATGTAATGCAACTGTGTGTGAAGGAGAAATATACAAAGACTAAACACTACATGTAAGGAGCCTTTACAAGCATCAAATATACAGCACTATATCACCATAATTGTAAGTTATGAGTCAAGCATACTGAAATGATATTTAGATAACATTGTAGTTCACATTTGTGCATTGAAGGACCTACAGTGTACATATGCATAGAGTGGATATGTCCTTAGAGGGGTATTTTGGTAAGTTTCACTTGGTTTATCATCCCACTCTGGACGCAATAGATACCCTTATCTCATAAGGTGAGCATCACTGCCGGAGTGGATTCTTGGATAAGGAAAAACTAGGACATTGGCATCATATTGTATCATAGCCATTCAAATGCCTTGGAGATTTCTTGGGGAGTTGTTACTTGCCATAACATACTACATAGCTTTGAAGTGACATTGTAATCACTTTTCTCTCATGTCTCTTTACATCTCTCCCATATGACATTTATATCTTCTGTCCTTTGTAGGATGTAGTTTGAGTTATGTCTACTTTCACATTTAATTAGAGTTTTTGGGTTAATAAGTCTGGACTCTATAATGCAAAGTTTAGAGTCCTTGGAGGATGTAGTTTGAGTTATGTCTATTTTCATATATAACTTAAGAGTCTTTGGGGGTACAAGTCTTGACTTGTTTGACATATCCACAAGATCGGAATCCTTTGAGGATGTAGTTCAAGTTGTGATTTTCATATTTAACTTAGAGTCCTTAGATTACAAACCTTGACTCATAAATGCAAGGTTTGGAGTCCACATATAACCATTACTTTCTTGGAATCTCCATGAAGGTTCTAGTTTCAAGTAGGGCACTTAAAAGATATTGTCTTCTTCTTTAAGAGAAAATGACTTTTGCAATTCATTTATCTCAGACATCTTGGTTTAGGTTACAATATATGCTCATGTTTTACTCAATCCTTATAAGATGCTATGTCCCTAGAACCACCTTTCTAGTAGGTACTTACATACACACATAGGTACTCCTACCATATGTACATACATTTGATACCATAGACCACAATTTCTCCATTCTATTAGTACCATGTATGCTCTCACAATTATAAGATAAATTGTGTAAATTGCATATAATTCTTTCAGTAGCCATAGGAAATTGTAGTCTTATATTGTAGGAGATTATTATATATAGGAGTATGGGTACTAATGGTTGCTCTATTTGCAAATAGATTCTTACATGCGGGTAATCCTTTTTTACTAGTATCTATCATGATAATAGATTTAGGTGCACATGCTTCCCAGTGATCTCTTTGATTATGTCACGCCATTTGTAGAGTCGCATCTAGATTGCTCGGACATTGGAGTTCTAGTGATAGTAGTTAGAGTTATTTCAGCAGTTTCTCAGAGACTACTTTCCAACGGTCAGATTTTATGTTCGGGTACTAACTTCACGGGAGGGTCCACCGTCACTTTGCACCATTTGCACCGTCAAGTGTGCCATCAGTGGGACCGTTAAGGTTTCAGACCTAGCTCAAGTCCAGGGGTATACTTTTGAAGTGGAGCTCCAGAGAGCTCACTTCTCTGATGTTGAGCCTTCGAGTTCCTAGCTATGGTGGACAGAGGCCGGCAAACGTCACCTGGATTCTTTTAGCTAGAGTGGGTGTGGCTTGACTGTAATTAGTGCCCAGTTGTTGGCAGTTTATAGAGTGACAGATCAAGTATTGATCTGAGTTGAGTGTATTTGAGAGTTGTAAACAATCTGATTACATCACAGAAGTGAAAAGGGGAAATCGGGTGCAAGTTCTTTGAGTGTTGGTGGTATCTCCAAGCTCGGTGGATCATTGGTAGCTCAATTTAAGTTCAGTTTTTCCCTGGTGTGCAAAAGCTCGTTGCTTGATCCAGATTTAGCAGTAAGGCAAATGGTGTGCGGAAGTGTTGGCCAATTTTTGAGCAAAGAAGAAGCAATTTTTGAGCAATGGTTGTGATTTTGAGCTCAAGAGGTGAAGGCAGACCAATTTGTTGCAAGTTGAGCTTAGAAAGTAAAATTGAAGGTGGAGTTGTGAAGTTATTCTTGTGAATTTGTGATTTGGAAAAACCCGTGTTTTCAATTTGGCTCAAGTGAAGAGTTAGCAAAGGATTTGGCGGTCAGCCAAATTTAGGGTTTACATCAGATTTTATGTCAGATTTTGGTTGGATTTTACATCAGATTTGGAGGAGTTTTGCTGGTTGGCCAGATTTGGAGGACTTTTGCAAGTTTGGAGTAGGTTCAAAGTGGCAAGAAGAAAGGTCTCATTTGGCTGAATTTCAACATTTAGAGGCTTCGAGACATAGAGCTATGAGAGGCTACAAAGGCCTAGAAGGGCCAGCTTGCTGGCGTGAGGCTAGCTAGTTTAGAGTAGATCTTGGTCATGGTTGGCAAAATCTGCCCATATTGCTAGATTGTGTGCAATAAGGGTTGACCCCTAGATATCTTGTTCCTAGACTGGTGCCCTAGCCAATTGGTCCTGAGAGCCGGCCTGTCTCTCACTCAGGATGAACCTCTGATGGCTATTATGGTAGCGCACCATGGACTAAGAAGGCAAGGAACCCCAACTCCATCGTACTCCAAGGCTAACACTCCAAGACTCAAGACATTGCTCACTAGAGAACTCAATGAGAGAGAGATAGTTGCTAATGAAAGGATGCTGAGTACCTCCTCACCCCTTGTTTATATACTTGTGAAATAGTTATGTACCAAAGTTACTAATTACTGGAGTAACTCAAGTTACTAGGCTAAAAGTCAAGTAAAGTCAAAAAGTAGAAAGGAATATCCATTCACATGGGCATATTCCCCAAAGCATGTGATCTTATCTTGACCCAACTATTAAGTCAAGGATTCCTTCACATGGGCTATCCTTGGACTATAGAAGAATCCAAAACAAAAAGGCTTGTGGGCCCAAGAGTTCTCAACTCTTTCCTCAAAGCCAAACACCTAGGAATAATACCAAGTCAACACCTTAGAATCCAAAATAGTGGTGCTCATTTTTTCCATTTCCTCTAAAGTAAGATCTCCTCTATCTTAGCTATGACTAACTTTAGCTTATCATAACTAACGTAGAACCATACTTTATCTCTATATAAATAATATCTCTCAAGTACTTGTAATACCAAGCTAAATATCACAATACACACACATGCAAAAATGGGTGTTACATTTACCCCCGGACTAAGTTTTCACTTTGTCCTCAAAGTGAAGGTCTCTCTACCTTCTATGATATATCTTCAACTTATCATGGTTAATCCTATCAAAGTGTCTTCCTCCCAACTCCTCGAGATCATATGTGTAATTGCCCCACACCTTCTCCATTATGAAAGGTCCAAAGTACTTAGACAAAAACTTCTTTTGCACTCTCTTGAATCGAATAGAATCAAAAGACCCAATCACCTTCTTTGAAAGGCTCCACCTTCTTCTTGCTTTGCCTCTTGTCATAGCTCCTTTTGTTTCCTTTAGGCTTGCTCCACTCAAACTAAGCAACTGCTCTTGCCTCTTCCAACTCCATGAGTTGTTCCTTCCTTGACTTCTTTGCATCACCTCCTTGTGCTTTCTTCAATCTCCTATGAATGCTTTGGAAGGTAGGAAGATCAAAGTGAATAGGTAGGGTAGACTCAATACCATATACCAATTGAAATGGAGAATATTTGGTGGAAGTCTTCATGGTTGTCCTATACTCCCACAAAACTGCATGAATCCTCTTGTCCCAATGATGTTTAGCCCCCTCCATTTCTGCATCTTTGGCCAACATCATGCACAAGGTCTGATTGGTTCTCTCTGCCAAGCCATTGGAATTTGGCTTATAGGATGTAGTTACTCTATGTGTGATAGAGAAATGTTGTAGCATGGCTGTAGTAATGCTTCTTGTAAACTCTCCTCCTCTATCAGAAACCAACTCCAATTGGCATCCAAATCTAGTGATAATGCATTCATAAAGAAATCTACCAACTTCATCTTCATTCTTGTCCCTCAATGGTCTAGCCTCAACCCACTTGGTAAGGTAATCAGTAACTACCACAATGTACCGATTGTTCCTTGGGGTTCTATTGAGAGGACCTACAAAATCAATTCCCTACTTCTTAAAAGATCCTAGCAATGGAAATGATCTAAGTGGTGGAGTGAATATAGAATTTCTAGCAAAAGCTTGACAAACATGACAAGTTTTGCAATAATCAAGATAATCCTTGAAAATCCCTCTCCAATGGTAACCTGCATCTAGAATCTTGAAAGCAATCACCTTTCCTGCAAAGTGTCCTCCACACACTAAACCTTCATGAAACTCCTTTATAAGTAGGATAGACTCTTCCTTACCCATTGCTCTTTGAAGTAGACCATCTGCTCCTTGGTGAAAAAGAATATCATCCTCCATTGTGTAAGGTCTAGATCTTGCTGCAAGGGCCTTCCTCTCCCTAGCATGCATCCCTTTTGGATAGTTACCTCTTGTCCCAAAATCCACAATCTCCTTGTACTCCATTGGAATCTCTTGAGTGATTGAGATTGTCATGAGCTCCTCATCTGGGAAGGAATCATCCACTGGCTCATCTCCATCATGATCATAGGCTCTAGATAACAAATCAGGATTTGCTTATTTCTTTCTTGGCCTATCCTCAATGGTGTAGTCATACTCAGACAAGAGCATCATCTACCTTGCTAGTCTTCCTTCAATATTAGGCTTGTTGAAGATGTACTTCAAAGCCTTGTGATCCGTGACAATGGTGGCTTTCCCTCCAATCAAGTAGTGTCTAAACTTTTTGAGACCAAAGATCACTGCCAATCCTTTTCTCTCCATGACAGAGTAGTTCTTTTCTGCTAAAACCATCTGCCTACTAGCATAAGCTATTGGATGATCATGCTCATCTTGGTCTAATTGACTAAGAGTGCATCTTATAGCTACATTAGAAGCATCAGTGTAGAGGATGAAAGGTTTACTCCAATCAAGTTTAGCAAGAATTGGAGCTACAACAAGGGATTGCTTGAGCTCCTCAAAAGCTTTGAGAGCCTCCTTGTCCTCCAAAATCACCATGTAATCTACACCCTTCTTCATATAGATGGTCAATGCATAAGCCTTGTTGGAAAATGAGAAGATGAACCTTCTATAGTACCCAACCATCCTCAAGAATTGGCATAAATTTATCAAGCTTGAAGGGAATGGAAGGTCTGAGATTTTCCTCACCTTCTCAGGATCAACTGCTACTCCATCCTTGGAGATGATGTGCCCCAAAAGTAGACCTTCTTTACATCCAAAAATGCACTTCTGTGGGTTGAGTGATGCATTTGGCTCATCCAAGCGTTGCAAGACCTTGATTAGGTGCTCAAAGTGCTCCTCCTTGCTCCCATAGACACAAAAGTCATCAATGAAGTCTCTCACAAATTTCCCAATGAAAGGTTCAAATACCTTGTTCATGAACAATTGGAATGTGGCTGGAGCATTGCAAAGCCAAAAAGGCATGACCTTGAAAGCATAAGTTCCCCAAGGTGCGATGAACATGGTGAGTTGTTGATGCTCTGGTGCAATCTTGATTTGGTTATATCCACTATAACCATCTCCAAAACTATACCTCTCATGACCTGCAACCTCCTCCAAGATCTCATCAATGAATGACAATGGGTAGTAGTCCTTCTTGGTAACAGCATTGAGCTTCTTGTAATCCACATATACTTGAAGCTTGCCATTCTTTTTCTTCACAATGACAATTGGAGACACCCATTCTAAATTCTCCACCTCAAATGGCCTCCTTGAGCTTATCAATCTCCTCCTTCACAACCAAAGATATTGGTGAGCTAATGCAACATTGCTTTTGGCGGATTGGTCTTGCATGTGACTCCACCTCTATCTTGTGATCCTCCAAGGTGACTTCATTCAAATCCTTGTAACTAAAAGCAAACACATGGATGAACTTGCAGAAAATCTCCTCAAATCCTACCTTCTCCTCCTTGGTAACATTTGGACCATACTTGAGGGTAGATAACCTTCTCTCTACCTCCTCAAGTGTCAATGGTGATTTATCTGGGTCCTTCAAAACCTTTGGCTTAGGTGCAAAATCCATAGCACACAAGAGATACATATCTAAATCAGATTCGGATTCATCCTCCTCCGTGGAAGTCTCCTCCTCCATGCTTGTGTCCACACATGAAGCTCCTTCTTCAGAATCTGATTCCCAATAATCAAAAGATGATGTATCTGAATGTGAAGTGTTGGTGGTGTTAGTCACAGGAACTGTGACTCTATGGTTTGGTGGCCTAATCCTCAAGTACCCCTTTGTGCCATCTATCAGTTGTGCGTGCTGCTCTCAACCATGGCCTTCCAAGAAGTAAGTCATAGCTTGAATCCTTCAAGAATTGGAAAATCATGAGATTTTGAACTCCTATAACTGAAACTACCACTTTATCCATCACCCTTATTAGTCAAACTTGTTGCTTGTTTTCCATGCTCACCACAAATGTTGAAGGTCTTGAGGGTATTATACCCAACTTCTCCATCAACCTTTCTGACATGGCATTCACTGCTGATCCTCCATCAACCAATGCATCCTTGATGTTGTGACCATTCACTCTCACATCAATCTTGGAGGCATATTCACAAGCCTCCCATGGTGCTGGCTTGGCACCTACCACCCCCATTGATACTGGAGCTTTTGTCTTCTTCTTCCTCTTGCTCCTTGTAGAACTCAAACCACCTCTAAGCTTTTTTCTCAAAGTAGGGTTCAAAGCAATCAATTGGCACACTGTGATGTTAGCCTTGTGGCTACCAACATCCTCCAGCACATTGTAGTTCCACTGTTGTTTTGAAATCAAGAAATCCTCCATCCCCAACTTCTTCCTTGGAGTCTTTGTTGTTGGTGGTGTTGAGGTGCGAGTGCTCCTAGTAGACATAGGAGTATCCTTGCTTGGAGTAAATCCTTGAGAAGAGTGAACATTCTTTGCAAAACGAGCTCTCTTCTTCTCTTGTGCCAAAAGTTCCAAATTAAGACCCTTGGAGTTTGAACACTCTCCATTCTCATACTTACTCTCAACCACATCTATGGAGGCTATCCCCTTACCTTTTTTGGATTAGGAGCCACTTGGGTTTCACTACCTCCCTCTTTTCCTCTATTGGCTCCCTCATAACCCCTTCCTCCATGGTAAGTGGAATTTGGGCAATTCCTTTAGATATGGCCTCTTCCTCCACAACCAAAACAATTTCTATCATTGATGTTGGCTGGCCTCCTCTATATGGATAGTTTCCATAACTCCTAGGCCCTCTCCCTACATTCTGATCCACCTCTCTCTTCTCCCATAGTTGCACTACATTGATTTTGAGATCTGCAAGTTGTTTTGTGATGGTTTGAAGTGGATCCTTTGGTGGAGGTGCAAGAATTAGAGCAACTACTACTTGTGGTGCAACCCTTGACTCCAGAGTATCAGAAGTTCCACCATACTTGTAGCCTTGAGGAGGATGCACAACCTCCTTCACCACCAAATCACTTTCATCTTCTTCCAAACTCTCCTCCATACGAATTGCGATCTTGATAGCCTCAACCTTGGAAGAATGTTTCTCATATCTCACCTTGCTTTTAATTTGTGGTCTCAACCCTCCCACAAAATTCTTGGTGAACATGGCTCCTATGCAAATCATTGTGGTCTCCACATCATCCCCACCCTTCCTCAACATTATGCAAAATTTGGACTCTAACTTTTCCACTCTTTCCACATAAATCCTCACTTGCTCTTCATCTCCTTGTTTGAGAAAGGTAACGTCACTCATCAATCTTTCATAACTCTCATCTGGAAGAAATTTCTCAATGAGTATTGAAGTCAAACTCTCCCAAGATTCTTCTTCCCCATCTCTCTTCTCTCTCTTTTGGTATTCAGACTCATATCATGTAAGTGCTGCATCCTCAAAGAAATTTGGCAATAATAAGGCCCACTCATTCTTCCTCCTCTCATTGTTTCCTATGCAAGCTCTCTTGAAGTCTCTCACCAAGGCCTCCACATCTTCTCCATCCTTGCCAAAGAAAATTGGAAGTTTCCCCATCTTAACCCCTCACTATCTTTCTTTTCTCTTAATTTTTTTTTCTTTCTCTCACTCTATAACTAACAGAGTATGTACATGACTAACACCATTTGAGAATAATCCACCCTAGGGAACACAAAAGGTTCAAGTTGATCCAAAATTTTTATAGCAACATCAAATCCTAGAGTGCACATTAATCAAACTCTCATGGATAGTTTATCCATAAGTTAAAAGATTATCTCCATCACTAATCTTGAGAACTAGCTGATGAAGGTGGTAGTATTTCTGTAGCTGTACTAAGAATCTCTCCAAGATTCTTCATCAAAGTCTCCAAAAGTGCTTTTACTCCACTACACTCATGTCCTTTTGGAAGTCCTTCCACTCCACAAACCTCACACAACTCCTTGGTCTTAGATCTTCTCCCTCCCAATCTTGGTGAAGAAGGTCCAATATGCAAACCCAAGTCAAGTAAGCCTCTCCTATCCCTCAATCTCTTGTTCTCAAAGGTCAATGGACATGAAATTGCTTTATGTCCCTTCTCTCCACATAGAAAGCACTTAGACTCACTCTTTCCTCCAAGTGGCATAGGTTTTTGGATCCTCTCAACACTCTCTTCAAATTCCATTGTAAACTCTATTTTCCTCAAATCTACCCTTACAATCACCTGAAACCCTTAGGGAATTTCATATTCTCAACTCTTGATGACACTCTATGTTCCCAAGATGAATCTAAACACTCAAACATGCTTTTTGTTGCTATCAAACTCCCATGCATGAGATCTCAACTCTACAGAATTGACATTTCCTCACAATTTCCCTCAAATCTCCCAACCTGTATGTTACAGTCCTTTGAAATTTTTCACAGTTGATTTCAACTTCAGGATGTCCCTCCCTGAAAAATTTCAGACCTTTTCATTGAGCCATTTGGCCTAGACACCTTTCTATTTAGCACTCATATTTCAGATTTGGTCTGAAAACCACCCACCTCACTTCAAAAACTCATAACTCCTTGCTCAAGAATGATCTCTCTATAATTTTTTTGTTAGCAGGTAGGATATAGCTTACTGAATTTTCTTGAAAAGTGTCACAACAACCCACTGAAAATTGAAAAAATGATAGACTCTATACAATTTTCCAGAGAGCATGTAGTTGTAGGAGCAGTTTACCCTATCAATTTTCAAAAATTCTAGCCCAATGTGCATAATAGCTCTGACAATAATTCCAAGTGTGATAACTCAAGGACAACCCAAGCTATTATGTGTAGAAATTTCAAGTTCATATCTCAAATGTGAGATTTTGCCCAAAATCACCTTAATCCCCAAAATCTACAATCCACCTCACAAAATCTCTCCAAATCCTCTCATGTGTACAAGATGTACAAAATCACTTCAAAGACATCATAATGAACTTCAGGGTATAAAATGGATCTTGTTTCTCTAACATAAGTTCAGCCTTCTCCTCTCCTAATGTTCTCTCCAAGTGAGCTCTCATAGCCTCCTTCTGCCTAATGTAAAATGAACGCCGGACATTATCTTGTCTTCTAGAGAGGTCCCGGTAACGGAACCAAAAATGTGAGCCGGCTTGTGTCTCACTCAGGATGAACCTCTAATGGTTATTATGGTAGCGCACCATGGACTAAGAAGGCAAGGAACCCCAACTCCATCATACTCCTCCAAGGCTAACACTCCAAGACTCAAAACATTGCTCACTAGAGGCCTCAATGAGAGAGAGATAGTTGATAATGAAAGGATGATGAGTACCTCCTCACCCCTTGTTTATATACTTGTGAAATAGTTACGTACCAAAGTTACTAATTACTGGAGCAACTCAAGTTACTAGACTAAAAGTCAAGTAAAGTCAAAAAGTAGAAAGGAATATCCATTCACATGGGCATATTCCCCTAAGCATGTGATCTTATCTTGACCCAACTATTAAGTCAAGGATTCCTTCACATGGGCTATCCTTGGACTATAGAAGAATCTAAAATAAAAAGGCTTGCGGGCCCAAGAGTTCTCAACTCTTTTCTCAAAGCTAAACACCTAGGAATAATACCAAGTCAACACACTAGAATCCAAGATAGTGGTGCTCATCTTTTCCATTTCTTCTAAAGTAAGGTCCTCTCTATCTTAGCTATGACTAACTTTAGCTAATCATGACTAATGTAGAACCATACTTTATCTCTAAATAAATAATATCTCTCAAGTACTTGTAATACCAAGCTAAATATCACAATACCACACATATGCTCAAATGGGTGTTACAGTCCCAGCTTGTAGGATCAGACAAGAGCACATTGGCATGGTGAGAAAGATGAGGAGATGGTGCCAAGTTGGCATGCATCTGCCTTTCTATGTATATTTTCTGAGGCTTTGGTGGTATCTCTCTCAGCGTAATGAGGAGGAGTTATGGAGGTCATAGATCCAGAGAGTGAAGATATTGGTATAGTTCAGCGAGACATTCATAATGATGTCTTAGTGATGGACTATCTTTGCACTGGTGTTGTGGGTCGCACAATTGGGGCCAAGGAGAGAGACCGTGTCCTTCAGCGAGCCAGACGGTTTAGAATTGGAGGTTAGATACCTTTTGCATGCATGGGAGGATGGTAGAGTACAAGTAGTACCACTTCCATCTCAAAGACCACAGTTGGTTCATCATGCTCATCAGGAACTAGCATACATTTTGGAGTCAAGCGTACATATAGCTTACTCTAGAGTCATTATTGGTGGCACGATATGCAGACCGAGGTATAGTAGTTTGCTGCCAGATGTGTGGTTTGTGACTAAGTTAGAGCATAATTCAATGCTCCTACGCCATAGTTACACCCATTACCTATCATGGGATTGGGTTACTGTTGGAGTTTGGACTTTGTTGGACCTTTACCATTGATTTTGAAATATCATCGGTATGTTTTGGTGATGGTAGAGCACTTCTCCAAGTGGATTGAGTTGGTGGCACTTCCTGACAAGTCTAGTGAAGGAACAACTTACTCATTCTTGGATCGAGTTATTAGTCATTTTGGTGCACCAGCTGAGGTTTTGACTGATCAAGGTATAGAGTTTTTGGGGGAGTTTCAAGTCTTGTGTGACAAGGCTTTGATTGATCATCGTACTACATCTTGAGATCACCCTAAGGTAGATGGCTTAGTAGAGAGAGTGGTTCAAATTGTGAAGAGAGGATTGCAAAAGTATGGTTTGCAGAGAGGCCACTTGGAAGATTGGGATCTCCAGTTACCTTGGTTGGCCATGGGCTATCGGTTCAGCCGGCAAGCCTCCTTAGCATCCTTCTCTCCATACTTTCTACTCTATAGATGAGATCCAAATTTACTAGCAGCCACTCATCGAGATGCTACTATAGTTTTGGACTTGGATGACCTTGATGTATGGATGAGCACATGTTCTCAACGGATAGAGATCTTTTGGAGAGTGGTGTTGATGGCCTCTAAGAACTTAGCAATTGCTTAGCATAGAGATACTTTACGCTATGCTACCATTCAAGGAGGAGGTTATAGACCCTCGATCCATCAATTTCATCCAAGCAACTATGTATATCTATAGCAGACAACATCAACAACACTTGATGTTTTGACAGGCCGCACTATCTTGAGAGTGCGTGAGGTTTTGCCATCTAGAGTCCTTGTGTTAGAAGGACATGATGGTGTTGTTTGGAAGGATCATGTGCGCAATTGTGCGCTATGCCACCTCCCAAACATTGATGATAATATGGAACCCAAGCTTGGCACTTGTACGTGCAGGCTTGAGGTGTATGTTATGTGGCTCTTCTGGTGGAGCTACTACTATGTTAGTGTGTGATAGCTGTTTGAGAGGATGGCATATGGCATGTATGACTCCTCCTCTCACGATGGTTCCTCAAAGACAATGGTTATGTCCTAGATGTATTTGACCTATAGCTAGTTCATTCTTTATATGGTATAGATTGCAGATAGGCGACTAACGATGGGGCTCCATAGCACCCGACCTCTTGATCTTTGCCCATCATAAGGTATACCATATACTTGGAGTAGATGACTATCTAGAGTTAGAGGGACCTAACCACCAGCTAGGGGGGGGGGGGATTGTGGCACTTTAGAGTCTATGTATGACTAATGTGTGAGTTGTGCTTCTATAGTGTATGATGTTGACAGTGATGTATGTTGTGTAACGATGTATATATGCACGACAACTGTCATGCCATTTGTAGTGTTGCATCTAGATTGCTTGGACACTGGAGTTATAGTGATAGTAGTTAGAGTTATTTTAGCAGTTTCTCAAAGACTACTTTCCGATGGTCAGATTTGGTGTTCAGGGTACTGACTTCACGGTGGGGCCCACTGTCACTTTGCACTGTTTGCACCGTCAAGTGTGCCATCAGCGGGACCGTTAGGGTTTCAAACCTAGCTCGTATCCAAGGGGTATACTTTCAAAGTGCAGCTCTAGAGAGCTCACTTCTCTGATGTTGAGCCTTCGAGTTCCTGGCTATGGTGGACAGAGGCCGGCGAGCGTCACCTGGATTCTCTATGCTGGAGTGGATGTGGCTTGACTATAATCAGTGCCTAGTTGTTGGCAAGTTGTTGAGACCAGATCAAACATTGATCTGAGTTTGATTGATTCGAGTGGTAAACGATCTGATTATTGTGGCACTTTAGAGTCTATGTATGACTTATGTGTGAGTTGTGCTTCTATAGTGTATGATGTTGACAGTGATGTATGTTATGTAGCGATGTATATACGCATGACATATTCAACACTTTTACTACTACCAAACCAATGCACTTGTAGATCTATATACAACACATATTGCATCCATATTTCACATTTGCCATACATGGAGAGCACACTAGAGTTAGTGATGCTATTTGGGATATATTTACTCAGATCTACTTGCTCCCAATTTCAAATTGAGTGATGGTTGGATTTATTGGTACCACTTCCTTGGAAAGTGAGTATAGATATAATCTTATTCATGGATGATCGATGTATCTTATTTGATATGATGGTTGTGAACCCACTACAACAAGATGAGTGTAGATATAATCTTAATCATGGATGGTTGATATACCTTATTTGAGGTGATGGTCACAAATCCACTATAACAAGAGTCCTTGGCACGAGCCAACATACAAGTAAGAGTTGCCTTTATCATCACCACCAAGGGAAGGAGTATCATCATGCACCATGGCTTGCCTTTGATATTATCATTTATTGATATTTTATTGATATTCATGGCCATCTCTATGATCAATTTAACCGCCTCTTTTGAGATGCATCATAAGGTTCCTTAGAGGAAAGTAGCCTTGGCTATCTTGCTGGCTATGTTCACTTCTTACTTTTGCCAATGGGTCTTATCACCCTACAATAATTAATAATTGTAGGCATTGGGTTTTCACTCAGAAACAATGGCAAGAGGAGCTTCCACCACTACTAGGACTCTCCCTTTCCATTTACCAAATATACCTTTAGAGTACCAATAGCATGGAGTTAAGCTATAGGTTGCTTTGTTTCTTTCTCCTTGCTGGGTATTGAGAACCGTTGTTTTCCTTGAGCTTGTAGCTCTTTTGTTTGGGTCTGGAGATCGTGGTCTCCATCTGCACTTCTTGATGCTCTTGTATTCTCTTTTCCTTTTGTTTCTGGATTATACTATTTGGCGTTCTGGCTTTTACTTCATTATCATTCTATTCTATTAAAAAGTAATATGTATATAAGGCTATTATAGTAACATATGAGGCATTTATAGGAAAAATGCATTGAATACATCTTTGATAGATGTGCAATCATTATATTTGAAAGTTAAGTCAAGAGTACTAAATAAGAATGATACCAGCTCGGCAGATGATTATCATTTTGTGGTCACCGTGATTTTTTTCACTTGGTTAAACTTCTCTCAGTTTAAGAGAAAGTGAAAAACTGAACAGGCTGATGATTCAATTGATTTTATAATAATAAAAGAATAATATTTTCAGTATTCCGCTGCTTGAAGGGTCTCCATAATCACATTTCTCTTAATGATTAGATTGAACCTAGAAAACATCGACGATAAGCGCCCTTGCCTCCTTATTGATTCTTTGAGTTACCACATATATATAGTTGAAAACAATGTAGAGTTGACAATGTAAAAAGTTGATAATTAGAAGGGGAAATCTTCGAATCACATTTGAAAACTATTTAATCGAAATGGCACTGAAAGGCGCATACACCTATCACTAGATTTTAAACGAGCATAAAGAAATATTCGACCCATCCACTTACTTATCTTCTATGATATTTATCTGATTGCTATCCGGCATAATTTAGTAGTTCTGTGTTCGAAATGGATATCAGAAATAAATGCGTATTACATTATTACATAATATACAAATGACATTGTCGGTTCATAACTTTGTCATACTATAAGAAAATTTAGTTGAAGTAATCCGACCCCAATTTTATGTAATTATTACAACAAAAGAACTGGATTTTCTGTAACAGTAATACACAAGTAAAAAACTCGTCGTCTTTTTCTGGAACTTCAGATTACCATCAATCAAGCGCACCTTTTATACTGATTGTGAAAGTTCAATGGGATCTAGACCAACCTTACTCCAGACTAGAGTTGCTTTGAAGTCGAAACGCAATTGTCATCGACGGGGATGGATCTTGGTAGATTTGTGATGAATTTATTACAAAGTGATTGCATCATGCGTTTTGGAGTTTGCAACTGTTGCATTTTGCAGTCGGTGGATCTGGATATTTCAAATCGTGACGTGCTGTCCATGTTTGATTTGAAGACACTGAGAGGCCAAAGGTCGTACGATTTGGATAGGATACTTTCTTTCACAAATCTATAGCTAGGCCAAGGTGTTTCAGGGATGAAGCTTGCTTGGCATTCACGAAAGAAGAGGAGGAAGACTTTCTTGCAATGGTGACGACTTCAGCACACCCGACTTCCCACCCTTGTGAAGTCTGCAGTTTGAGCAAGCTGAGCTAAGTACACTATGTTGCTGCAAGCGTAGAACATACGTCACACTTCTACTTTTGGGCGATTTCATTGCAGTTTTCAGATACACGTGTAGTCTCCGCAAGATTCTCTTGTCGTGGAGATTTACAATTACTTGGTGCACAGATTTCCCCAAGTAAGCTATGCTTTTGATCAGGAAACTTCTGAGAGTTTCTGTATGTTCGGCTGAGTGGGGAAAAATTGAACGACATGGCTCATATGAAGGAGATCACCCTCGAGACGGAAAACTGACTTCGGCCCAGTATTCGTTTCAGTCATTTAAACAGGCTTGATAGAATTTCTGGGCTTTCCGCAGTAAGAACGCAGTACGACCAGTCATTTTTCCCGAACAGTAATTTCATTCTGCAACTGATCAGGTTGCCTGTTGCTTTTCCTGATCAGCTGAAGTAAGTTGCTTTTGTTTTTAAGCTCTTGGACAATCGCCTTGCGAACGTCTGATGGTGTGCTGCAGTAGAGTGAAGACATCCAGCTCCAAATTTGTAGAGGTATTTCACAGAGGGTAGAGAAAGAATGAAAATGCATCGCCACAATATGTCTGTGAACAAGAGCAGCGACCTCTCTGATCTGGAGATTGCCATGCCTAGTTTGGGCGAGGATTTCGAGGCTGACTTGGAACTGAGACAATTGCCGACTAGGTTCCAGATTGAGTGGCTGGATCTGTCCCGAGCCGTTATTGAGGAGAAGCAGACGAAGATCATGGCCAGAGCACTTGAAAAGAACCAGCTCCAGAAACTGAAAACACTATTCCTACACAATAACGCCGGGGATCTTGGCATGAGGGCGATGTTGAATGCTTTGGAACTCGGCTACCTCAAAGGACTGGAAAATTTAATTCTCTGGCAAGTGTCTTCTTATGATCAAATCACCGATGCCGAGGAGGGCACTGATGCGATTGCAGATGCTTTGAAAAAGGGTAAGATGCCGGCCTTGAACATGATTGACATGACGGGGTCCTTGCCTAAGCTCATCCCTCCGAGAGAATGGAACGCAATTTGTGGTCGCCTCGTTAAGTGCACGTGTGGGCGTGGAAGATTGCACAAGGGTAGAGACACCTGCTTCAGTTGCTGTTGCTGTGTTACCAACTCAGGCTCAACTCAGATTCTAAACTGCTTCCGCTGTCAGTTCTGCGAAGAGAATGTTTATAGTGGAGACGATGGGACCAGAAAGATCGTGAGGGCGCTCATTAAATTTCCTCTTACTACTCTAAAATTCTTACACCTTGGAGATAACTACATCGGGGACGAAGGCTGTATAGCTCTGGCTAGGTTGCTCCGGAGTGGAGCAGTGCCTGCATTAGAGGAGTTGGATTTGACAAACAATCCAGTGGGGAAAGTCGGAGCCGGAAAACTCGTGAAGTCTTTTCTTGTCAATCCTCTCCTTACTGTGAGGGTGAAGCTAGAGTGGCCCACTTTGCTGCTGCAAGAGAGGGCGAGTGCTTTTAGGGAATGTAACATTCGCCTGGAGCACAGATTGGCAGAGCTGAATATCCAAATCAAACCAGAAAGCCTACAAGAAGGGTCGAGATTCAAGGTAATTTATAGTTGGAAACTTCAGTGGGCAATGCAGCGGCCACCACCTTCTCTTCATCGTCAACTAGGCCGTGCCCACAGACTGCACATGAAGTGTCAGATGAAGGACATGGAATCTCATACGAAGGGGAAAGGTATTGTAATCAAAAGGCGTCCTTGGTGGGGTACCTCACCTCGGAAGTCGGTGGGCAGAGAATTAAGAGAAGAGATAGATGAAGAGGAGGAACCCTTGGATACAGTAGTAGTATTCTCGGAATCAACTCCAGCGTCTTCTACTGCAATATCTGAAGAAATACCCGGGGCAAGTCCGGATCGACCTTCTCATCGTAAGCATAGAAGACCACTAACGAGTCACATCGCCGAGAATCATATCTACATTGCAGCTGGATCTTGTGGATTATTAGGAGCAGCCAAAGCTTTGGGCGTCCCGCCGAAGGAGGGAGGAGGGGAGGAGGGATTTTGGAGAGAGTCTTACTCGTGTATCAGGAAACTCTTCACAAGCGAACGAACGACCGAGGAACACATTGATTCGATCATGCAGGAACTACTGATGCTAGCTGATCGCAAGCCTCAAGAGTTTCGGGATATGTTCGACCTCCAGAGAGTGATCTTACGGGACGAGAAGTGTCCGAAGCCTATTTACTATCCTGCTTATATATGCACAAACTGTCTTGATTGCCTTGAGAAAAATGGGGCTTACGTCAAATCTGTTATTCCCAAAGCACTGATCGATCGCAAACCCAGGACCCAGTTAACCCCAGTCAGTCTTGAATCTGCAGGCTCAACTCCATCTGAACATTATGAGCCCTTCAGTAGACAAAGTTCTCGATACAAGGAGTAATTTTGAGGCCAAATTCATTCCAGCATCTCGAAAGCGAGCATCAATCCTGTGCTACCCCAAACATATGCATTTGATCTTGAGAACCTTCTTGCGGAAATGCTTATGAAGCCTCAGGTACAACTAGCGCGTAAGACCAATTTACAGATAGTTTAGATGTTGCGTAAGGAAACTATGTGAAGAAGAAGCTGCACCAACGTGATACCGAACCTTGAGGGAATCATAAAACATCCCGGATTTCCTTGTAGACAGATACACGATCTGTTACCATGAGGGTACTCTACTGAGTTTTGAGGTCAAGTTTTGCTCCTTACGTTCAGAGCGACCAAAAGAATATCAAGGAAGGAGAGGACTGGCCGTTGTCAACAAGAAATCATATTGTTAAATAGGCCCCATGATTTTTGTTAGATTGATTCACCCTAGGTTACATTTTCACATCTTCATTTTTGTTAAATCGAGTCACTCTAGGTTACACTTTTCAAATCATCGACGAATTTACCAATTTAGCAATTAAGCATCGACGAATTTAGAAATTAATTTAGGAAAATGGGAAACTCGATTTACATTACTTTACATTTAAAACTCACCCCGATAAGTACAATCCTTCCCTTCCGGGCACAAACTGCACCTGTGGGGGGTTTTTGCAATTATCCAAATACTTCGTAAGTGCAACGTTTACTTTTGAAGAATTGCAGTTATCCAGAGTATGGCGAATAGGGTTACTTTAGTATTCAAATAAGAAAATTCTCAATTGTACTTTAGATATATTAATGTTCTTATAACAATTGAAAATTTTAAATAATTCCATCTACCAAGAAATTGCACTACCAAGCTTAAGTGGACCCCAGTGAGACTGTTCTCCGTGTTCATGGTGCTTATGAAGAGTGCAATCTATCTCACTTACTTATAATATGTTTAATTCAATTTTTTCCAGCCAAATATTCTATTTATTTAAAGTGGAAAAATAAAACATTAGCAGATATTTCAATAATAACTGTCTCGAATCGGTGCTAGTCAACTTCTCTAGATGGATGGAGTTTGAGAAGGGTATAATGCGCATTAGATTCGTTGCTATAAAGGAGGTCTTGCATTTAACTTACTATTATCATGTACTTTCAACCAGATTATTTTGAAGTCATCAAGAGTTGATGACGAGGTATTAATCTAGGTATATCTTAGATCTTCGTCCCAATTGGTTTATCTCATTTGAGGATGTGAAAAATGCTTTTAGTAGCGTGTATATGTCTCAAAAGAGTTTAGGGGAATAGTGGACCTTTCTTAAACTTTTCCCTTCTGTGTGGTCTTTTTAATGTTCTTGTTTTTCACAATTTAGCATTATGATTTCTAGAGTGGAGTACCAAGAGGATATGAAGACTTGGTCTCACATTCTAGATATATTATATTTGTGTATCTAAGAGTACAATCCTAGATATATGCATTTATATATCTAATGTCACTACATTTGTAACGCCTTGGCTAGTTTACTTGGACGTAGGACGTAGGAGTGGTAGTGTTGGTAGGTAGTGTTAGTCACATGTATTTTAGTAGTTACTCATGGATTATTTGTTTGCGGTCTGATTACATGTTAGTGTTATTAATCACATGGTGGGACACATCTTCACTTGCACAGTTTGCACCGTCGGATGTGCCATCAGCTACACGGTTAGGGCTGGAGATCTAGGTCAAACAGAGGGGTATACCTTCAAAGTGCAACTCTAGAGAGCTTACTTCTTTGATGTTGAGCTTTCGAGTTCTTAGCTATGCTAGACAATGGCCAGCGAGCGTCACATAGAGTCTTTTAGCTAGAGTGGGTGTGGCTTGATTGCAATCAATATCTAGTTGTTGGTAAATTATGGAGTGAAAGATTGAATACGTATCTGATTTGATTGTGATTTGAGTTGAAGAAGAATTGATTATTGTGGCATTTTGGAGTTCATTTATAACTTATGTGTGAGTTGTGCTTCTATAATTTATAATTTTTACAACGATGTATATAGTGTAGCAATTTATATATGCACAACACTAATAGTACAACAAGTGTAAGAGCGTAGGAGAACTTGTCTTGCACTATCAATGTATGAATCTTATAGATAATTATCATCCTCTATTAATGATCCATAAGTGACCTTCAATAAACTCTCTTCAAGTATTTGTGTATTGACTGGCCTATCTATTTGGAAATGCTTCTCCTTCTCCAACCTTTTTATTACTCTCGAAAGTCTTTAACAAGAGGATTATAGAAGATCTTTGGGTGACATCATATGACCATGAACTCTTGATTATGTGATAAGGGACTTGATACCTAGCCACAAATCTTTACCTGTATTGGATGGAGGGGAGCTCTATTGTTTTTGAAAGATATGAAATCTATAAAAGTATGGGCAGTTGTGCACGCTTGGTATATTTTCGTTGCTCCTACCTTGGGATTATTGATAGGCTTCTCCTTAGGAGGTTCTCGATGGAAGGAGAAAATGGGTCTCTTCCTTTCTAAATAATCTTGTGGTAGATAATAGAGAGTTTGTCCTTTGAAGGACAAGAAGATCTTCCAAACTTTATTTCTATGTCTTTTATTATGATAGAGGTTTGAATTATTCTCTAGACTAATTGATAATAAGTTCTACATTTTCTTCTAGATGACATGCCCATTTCCTTGTACAACTAGTGTACATCTTTATTCTTGATTTGGTAAGAGTACATGCTCTAGTGTCCTAGCTCAATCATACATTTGTGCATTCTTACTTGTACATACTACTTTCCCTAAAGCAATGAGATTCTATCGAAATTTTGTCTACTTTTGTATCTTTATTGCGCATTTGTGAATGTGGCTTTAATTTCAATATAGTAAGAGTGCATGTGATAAAATTGCTCTTCAAAAGATAACGGATAAATAGACATGATTCTATTCCTAGGTTTACCTTCTTCTCGGCCGGTTGCTGGATTGCTTTTGCTCTGGATTTGTGTGAAATGTCCTCCTTCTTCCTTGCGTGATTTTGAACTTTGTTGACATTGCTGATGTCGCCTTGATGATCATTGCCCCTCCATTAGAGAATAAAAATTTCCTAAAGTATGATTTCTTTCATCGGCTTCTACTTCTAAGGCCTGTCATGTGGACGTTGATTTCTCCACACATTTTCACATTACTGGACCTTATTCCTTTTCTCCTCTTGGCTGATACTGCTCTTTTATACACACACACTCTCTCTTTCTTTTTTGAAGTCTTCGGTTAAGATCACCATTATATTAATTCACTTGCCAAAATAAGAGACGCATCATACATATTCATGACAGGTTTATTCCAAATTTAAACTTAAGGTTTATTTTGTCTTATTGTAGCTATTTACAAAGACGTCGTGTGTTTATTTGCCTTGAAGTTTCTGTAGGCTCCGTTCTCATTCCTCAAGTTGCTGAACAAGATTTGTTTAATTCCAAAATTATTGATAGTTTCTGAATGTATGGAAATAAATATTTTTGTATCCACGGTACCTTTCTTTTCTGTTTGGAAAGCTCGTCAGAATGTTTGAAACACATGAGAATCTGTGAAGAATGCATTTGTGAAAAAATTCTGAACACTACTTCCCTCCCCTTGTCTTTACATCTTTATAAAGCTCACTGCAGCCCCAGGAGTTCCGTTTTCATTGTCACTCTGCCCGGAAGCTGCCGACCTTCTACCCATATTTCGTCTTAGAAAATTGTTCATACGGTCTCTCTTCTCCACCCAAGGAGCTTAGATCTTGGTTGGCCAAATTGGCATGCTAGCATGACCTGGGTGAAGACCGATCAGGGCATGAGCACGAGCACGAGTTATGCTAGAACAACGAGTTGAACTAGTACGCTCCCGATCTCTTCTATGGATGTTTCAGGAGAAGCATGTACATAGTTAAGTGACATATATTATAGACAGGTTTATAATAATCATCAATCCATCCACCTAGTGATTTCCTACGACAAGGAGGGGTTACTATGTGAAGCTTCGTCTCCGCATCCGACCTCCTGCTCCCTTTCTTATGGGAGATAAAGGTTGAGAGGCAAGCCGTCATGGAAACCAAGCTTTATTGTCACATTCAACATGCCATTTTTGGCGAATTCTAATTAAGGTGGAAGTTTTCTCGTTGAGGAGGATCGGGAGGATCTGGAGGCTTGGGGAGAGCGTGGAGACGGGAGAGGAGAGGGAGAGATGTGAGAGGAAGATCCATATGTTATGAGGGCTCTCTAGCATATAGCACTTGCGGGAATAGTAGATTCGGTTCATTTTTCAATTTCTGTTCCATTGGTATTTTGATTGAAGACTATGGAGAATTGAGTAGAAAATTAAGAGTATTTTTAGGTTTTTTAGGGTCTAGAGTGATCCGTACATATTGAAAGTGATGGGTCGAGAATTTTCATTTCTAATCTCTTGGTTTTCATGATTAGTTTCCATGGGAATTTAGTTTAAAAATTTTGGAGATGGAATTTAAAGTTATGAGAGTTTGTAGATTTTAGGGTTTGGAGAGATTATATTTTCTTCTGTGGGTTGGGAGTTGAGTGGTTGTGATTTTGCAGGTATGGGAAAATATGGAAGAGAGTATCATGTGTTACTAGCATTATTCTTGTGCTAGCCATGGCTACACCTCCCCATGTGGGGCCGCCTAGAGTAGCTAGGGATACACCATGCTCCGAGTGTCATTGACGTTTTACCTCGCAAGAGGTAAAGACCCATGTGAGAAGGATGCACAAGGACTATGATTGGACCACTTGGGATGCCCACGTGAGACAAGCAACCACATCGACAACAATGACACTCAAGATTATGCACGTTTCTTCTATCCCTTTGCTGACCGTTCCAAGTTTACCCATTGAGTAGTGGGAATGGTTAGCTTCTCAAGTAGGTTGCATTTTGGGGTCATTTGAGACTAGTTTTCCATGTCCACATCTATTCCATAGGCTACCCCGCACACTCCATGATGAGGCTAGATAGGCTTTTTGCCTACCACTTGATCGTTTGGCATGTAATTCCTTGGACGAGTTAGCATGGTTCCTATTCCTCTTACTCCCTCGATGGTGTATTTGTTAAGCTAGATGGGGACGTGCGGGGCATAGAGATGTGGTTACTAGATTTTGTCGATTTTGAGCGAGTGATTGGATTGGCCCTTCAAGAGTAGTCTTTTAGGACTATTGGACTAAGGACTTTTGACTGTGTGATAAGGGATTTAGCGCATAGATAGACGGCTTTGCCAATCTTGTGCAGAGGGGTGGGCTTGCTATCTATGGAAGAGATGACACCTATAGCATTTTTGGGTAGTTGGGCTCTCTTGGCACCCTTGCTTTCCTCTTGTTTTGTCGTTGTTGATAGCTTGTTTTGGAAACTTATGTGGCAAAGGTGGAGGAGGGATACTATTCTCTCTAGATGTTACTATGGCAGACAAGAGATAGTCTTTCCCCATGAGTACAAGAGGACTTTCCATCTTTTGCTTCACTATCATTAGATTGGACTAGAGGTTTATAGTCTTCCTTGATGGAGCGACAATGTGAGCATATGCTACATTCTCTCTTAGTTGACTCCTCCATTCCTTAGGCTACTAGAGCACGCCTTTGCTCTTGCTCCAGCAAGGGTGCACACTCTTGGATCCTAGCTTGACCGTGCATTAGGGCATTCCAACTCACACCAACTACTTTCTCTACAACGATGAGGTTTTACCTAGGTTTGGTCAACCCATCTGCATCTTCATTACTCACTTGTGAGTGTGGTTCTACACTAGATGCAACAGCGGTCCATATGATATGGTGTCCTTTTGGAGGACAAAGGATAGCTACCCATGATGTTATTAGGGATATAGTGTTTGCTATGGCACGAGAGAGAGTGTTCATATACTTTGCAAACGACACGTGTCAAGGTAGATTTATACTTGGTCCAAGATAATTAGGTGACAATAGCGGATGTCGTGGTTACGTACCCTACGAGGGATACAATTTCGGAGGGAGTGATTACCCATCCTCTTGGATGGGCGGTGAGTGTAGCAGCAGCTCGCAAGGTCTCCAAGTATAGGGGCATACAATGAGGTCACCTCTTTGTCCCTCTAGCCTTGGAGTTATATGGACTGATGGACACGGCGTTCGACACGTTTGTCAGGGAGTGCGTGAGAGCTTATCATGTTAGGCGCCAAGGGGTACCACTATCACTCTCATACTTTGTAGCATATTAGGTAACTTGTGTCCATTGCTCTACAGAGGGCAGTGGCTGGTGCAATCCATAGGAAAACAATCACACTAGGTGATGCTTCATCGAATGCTCCAATTGTTTGTAGACCATACGACTTGCATAGCTTGGATATCTTAGGTGCAGTAGGGCAGATTTCTCATATAGACTCTATTGGGGCCTAGCCCCATTTTACCTTTTTCGTCTCTCCCTTGTACAGCTTGATGGGATCTTCCCATCCTTTGTGTTCTCTTCGCGGTCGCCTTTTGCTATAAGGTGGAAAGTATAGCCAAGTGCTTATGTTTATATGCATAGAGCTCTTTTGCACCACCGTCAGCTCCGACTTCTACTCTCCGCAATACAAGGTAACATCCTTGCATCATTATCAGCAAAACATGAAACCATTTGACACCAAAACGACAACATCACATGTGATACTAATGGCGAAAGAAATTTGAACCTCCTCCAGGTGCAGTATATATGCCTTGCCTTGTTGTGTAAATGAAAGACAAGACCCAGTTTCTAGTGCCGTTCCCTTCAACGGCAGTGGTAGCGTGTGTAGATCTGCAGACTCTTCAATCTTTGAATTCCTGCTGCATGCACTATCAAATTGTTCTGACATGCCAATTTATGGAGATACAGAAGTTTTTAAGAGAAACATGAAATGGAAATCTGATTCGGGAACTCAACAACTCGGACTTTGACATGCATGCCATATCGAGCCAGTTGCTCCAGCTCTAAAATGTTAAATTACATATCCAAGTATGGTAATGGTGTCTTGTTGATCCGTAAAGATCTTAGTTGGATCATCAATAAATATACAAGCTAAGTCAGGCTCACCCATGATCAATAGTTCGCTCATTTATAAAGTTTCTAAGTTCAGAACACAATCTATTGCTAGTTTCTGAAGCTTACATCGGAGACGATTTCTCAATGAGGATCCATTTAACTCAGTCTACTTTGATTGGTCACACTCAGCTCCAGAGTAATCTGCGCAGTCAGTAGAAAGCATCTCATCTATCTTAAGACTTCAACTGGGCCCTTTCGTCAATCGGTACGACAGGTATGGTTCCCATAACTTCGCTGCATTTCTCACACATGCAGGCGGGCGAAAAACTATCTTTTTTTAACACAAGCACCCTCCAGAGGCCAAACATGTTGTTGAATTCAATTGGCTTGCGGTCAGCTAGGACTAACAACTCTTCTATGATGGTGATAATGTAGATCTGAGCATCGCCTCCGTAAAATTTTCCGCACATACTTCTAAGTCCACACAAACCGTCAGAACATGCATTCTCCGCCGGCCCGTCAAAGTTTCTCACTGCTACTTCAAAACCACATGACCAACTTTTGAGATGGATTCGAGTCACACCTTTGTCGGGCGAAACTTCTTGGTATAAACCTTGTTTATCTCGATCGACAAATTTCTTGGAGGATTTACCATGGCCGAACCATGATCGCCTTTTGATCTGTATCCCCTCGGGTTCGGTGAAATTGACTTTGTCATGTTCAGAATTCTGACAATCTGTGATCTGTGATCCCTCTGGTTTAGAGGAATTGACTTCGTCATGGGCAGGATTCTGGCAATGGAGAAAGAACCTGCTACTGGTCTTCATGCTGATCGCTGGTTTCCATTTGAACTCTGATAGTGTCTGAAGTCCTTTTTTCTGTTCTTCGGTGATATCACTCGACATTCTCAACTCTTGCACCCTATGTTCGAGGCGAATGTTGCTATCCCTGACAGCACTGGCCCTTTCTTTCAGCAGTTGCGTTGGCCAATCTAGCTTGACCCTGACAGTCAGCAGTGGGTTTCTGAGGAAAGCCTGTATAATTCTTCTAGCTCCAACTTTTGTCACTGGATTGTTCTGCAAATCAACCTCCTCCAATTTTGACAGTTTTCCTAATTCAAGGAGGCAAGCGAGAGCATCCAACCCCTTGTCTCCAATGTAGTTCCCTCGAAGGTTCAGGAACCTCAAGGCCTCAAGAGGCTCTGTGGTAAGGCCTCTGACGATCTTTCGAATACCATCATTGCCACTGTAGATGTTCATTTTGCAGCTATGACACTGGAGAATCTGGATCATTCTGTTTTCGTGTCCATATGCATCATCACCTCCAAAGCAGCGACCGCAACATATGCACACGAGTTTGTGCAATCTGCCGGCTCCAAGCGAGCGGTACCTGAATAAATCCTTAAGAACTTTCGACCAGGTTCTGGGAGCTATGAGCTTCGGTAGTGAGCTTTCTAAGTCGAGAGTGTGCAATTTCGGCACATTGCCCTTCTTTAGAGCTGCTTCAATTGCATCTGTCCCTTCCTCCATATTGGTGATTTGATCGTAAGATGAGACATTCCAGGCGATGAGTATTTCCAGCTCCTTAACTTTGTCAGTTTGGAGGACATTCAGCATCGCCCTCACTCCAATGTCCCCTGTATTGTTATGTAAAAACAAAGCTTTTAGGTTCTTCAACCGACCTAGTTCCAGTTCTCTTGCCATGACTTTTGTCTGCTTCTCTTGGATAGCGTTGCTGGATAGATCTAGCCATTCAACTGTTGCTAGATGTTGAATTCTTTCTGCATCGCTTTCAGCACTTCTGAGAGGTCCTTCAGTATCCGCAGGTTCAAGTCTTGTTTGGTCTTGTTGGTTGGTACTTACACCACTGTCAGCACTCACGGGTAGCGCTTCAATGCGCTCGGGTGTGGAAATATCTTCAGACATTATAGAGGATTGGTTCTGAAAACAGATAACATTACCCGATTTAGTGAAACGGTAAACGAGATGGATGAAGAAGCTGACAAGCTGTAAATGAATTTGAATGCGGCGCTAATTACGGTTGTAGACGCAGTTAGAAAAGATAAATATTGAAAACTAACGACACTGTTGTCTGCAAAGATTAGTGAACATCTGAGCACCAAGATTGTAATCGTTCCTGGAATAAGGTTCAATGAGCTAGATGAGAAGAACTGGACCTGTTGCCGATGCAGTTAGAAAGAAGACAATTTTCTTCGAATTCAAGGATCCTGGAATTCAATTCATGAGCATCGGGATGTATTGAAAGAGGCAATCTTGACATGCTGCCTACCATAAAATGAATCAGATCCATTTCAGCATATCAAGGCTACTGCTTTGAATTCCAGAATAAGTGAAGTCAGCCCCCGTCGTACGTATAAAACGCTCCTTCATATGTCTGAACCCGAGCCCCCCAGGAGACGCAAAGGTTAGGGCCCGTAAGGGCACATAAGGAGATATCGGTAGAGGAAGCTCTACAAAGCAAGAAAGGTGACTTGGGGCGGTTTCGTGCAATTCCGGCTTGAATACTCTATTACCTCATCCAAGTGGTTGTCATGACGCTTGCGGTATACCTGCTATACATCATCAACCAGTTGAGAACGCTATAATATGTCTTTCCGTAGCACTGTGCCAATGCTTTGTGTGAACCATACATTTTTCGGAGACCGGCATGGAAATTCTCGAAGCTAGAAAGTCAGCCGTGCGCTTTGAATCCGACTTGGAGCAGTTACAAGGATGTGGTCGAAGTATCAAACGTGGCCATTCGCTAGGAACTTTCGGTGAGCAAACAGATTCCCACCGCCCAAATGGTGCTGAGCACAGATCTCCTTGCCACAATCTCATCCTGTCCAGTTGGTGAGCATTGAACACTCAAAGTCTCCTTGATGTATACAGTTTGTCGACAATACCCTGAAAGTCTCACTGTATCTATCCTTTGCCGGTTACGCAACAACGGCATTGTCCATTGAGCGCACGTAGCATAATCTCCGTCCGCACATCAATTTGCCTTTCTGACCATCGATGCTGAAGATTGTGACCTTTCATTTGCCCTGGTTGGCATCCATTTCAACTTTACAGCAGGCATATCTCAAGTGATATGAACTCGAGCAACCATGTTCCTGATTACTCTCATCAGCTACTGCTCCGCAACTTACAACTCGTGCTCCTTTAAATTAGTCTACTTCATCATACCAATGATGGAAACTCAGTTCGTAGCAAGCATTGTTATTCTCGCCCCCCTCGATGAGTTACACCCTGATTCACAAGTTAAACGCACGAAATTCAACGGACTCTATTATATGGGCCCCAGCAAAATCTCTGACCAAGCTAGACGACTTTGATCGACATCGAGATCGATGTCTGTGGTAACATACCAGCATCTTCTCACCAACTCGGAGTCAGTCATTGAAGACAAAATCTGCACTGTAGTTCATATATGTGTCACAATCAGAATCTTCATATTCATCCTTCGGTTCTATGCAGACGTTCGGGTCTCTCTTCCAACGATTTGGTCACCACTACGGACAAGTCGTCTCATTCATTCCGCTTGAAATGAAGTCATCTGCTTGAAGGTCTACTGAGAAGCCGTTTCGTTGACTGTTTCGTCGCGGACTCTTTTGAGAACGACCTCATTACGTAGCAAACACTCTCAAGCTCAAGGCTGTTTTATATTCTTTTTTTACTATCATCCCGGCGACAAAAAGAGTTCCCTTTGTGTCTTACAGTTTAAGTTTGATGGTGGGCCCAAGTACTGTAATTGGTTCTAATCACATTTCTACAAGTTGTGTCAATTTCGAGCTAAGCCGGACGGCTAGGCGCGATCAATGGCATTGCCACAACAAGAAATAAGGTATTAAAAATTGTTGCGATTGCTTACATAAGAATGTACCAAAGGAATTTCTTCTGCATATATTTGTTTATATTATGTCGGTTTGTGAGATGTTTTAATATTGATGCGTTCAAGTAGTACTAAAATAGAATTTATAATGCGAAATACATGCCTCAAGCCTTGTTCGAGAAAAAAGTGACCGCGTATGAAAAACGAAGGATGGGAAGACCCCATCAAGCCACACAAGGGAGAGACAAAAAAGGTAACATGGGCTAAGCCCCAATAGAGTCTATATGAGAAATCTGCCCTACCGCACCTAAGATATCCAAGCTATGCAAGTCGTACCGTCTATACACAACCGGAGCATCCGAAGAAACATCACCTAATGTGATTGCTCTCGTTTGGATTGCACCAGCTGTCACGCCATTTGTAGTTCCGCATCTAGATGCTCGGACACTAGAGTTCCAATGATGGTAGTTAGAGTTATTTTAGCAGTTTCTCAGGGACTACTTTCCGACGGTTAGATTTTGTGTTCAGGGTACTGACTTCACGGTGGGGCCCACCGTCACTTTGCACCGTTTGCACCGTCGAGTGTGCCGTCAGCGGGACCGTTAGGGTTTCAGGGCTAGCTCGAGTCCAGGGGGTATAGTTTCGAAGTGAGCTCCAGAGAGCTCACTTCTCTAATGTTGAGCCTTTGAGTTCCTGGCTATGGTGGACAGAGGCCGGCGAGCGTCACCTGGATTCTCTATGCTTGAGTGGGTGTGACTTGATTGTAATCAGTGCCCAGTTGTTGGCAGTTTATAGAGTGACAGATCAAGTACTGATCTGAGTTGAGTTGAGTTGAGAGTGTTAAGCAATCTGATTACATCAGAGAAGTGAAGTCAGGGGGAAATCAGGTGTAGGAACGTTGAGTGTTGGTGGTATCTCCAAGCTCGGTGGATCGTGGTAGCTCGATTCAGGTTCTGTGTTTCCCTAGTGTGCAGAAGCTCGTGTAGTTGATGCAAATTTGGCAGTTAGGCGGACGGTGTGCGGAAGCGCTGGCCAAATTTCGAGCAAAGAAGTAGCAATTTTTGAGCAGTGTTGTGATTTTGAGCTCAAGAGGTGAAGGCAGGACCAATTTGCTGCGAGTTGGGCTCAGAAAGTGAAATTGAAGGTGGAGTTGGAAAGCTCTTCTCATGAAATTGTGATTTGGAAAAACCCGTTTTGTCAATTTGGCTCGAGTGGAAAGTTAGCGGGGGATTTGGCGGACATCCATCTTTAGGGTTTACGTCAGATTTACGTCAGATTTTGGGCCAGAATTGGAGGAGTTTCACGGTTTTGCCAGATTTGGAGAAGTTTTGCTAGTTTGGAGGAGTTTCGCAGATTTGGAGAAGTTTCGCCAATTTTGGAGGAGGAAGTGGCAACAAGAAAGGCCTCATTTGGCTGAATTTTGGCGTTTCGAGGCTTCGAGGCATAGGGCTGTGGGCTATGAGAGGCTACGAAGGCCTAGAAGGGCTAGAAGGGCCAGCTTGCTGGCGTGAGGCTAGCTAGTTTAGTGTAGATCTTGGTCATTGGTTGGCAAAATCTGCCTTCCTTGCTAGATTGTGCGCAACAAGGTTTGACCCCTAGATATCTTGTTCCTAGACTGGTGCCCTAGCCAACTGGTCCACCCTCACTTGTTGTCATAGTGACTGTGCCATTGTTATCTATACACATGTAGCTTTGGCTAGGAGAGGTAGTTTGATCCCATTCTTGGTGATCCTGGTAGCTTAGGACTTAGATACGTACTACTCTTATGTCAAATGCCAAATGGTGGCAGAGTCAGTTCCGTGTTGTGTTATGAGATGGAGGGTTTTCGTTTAGACTTCTTGTGATTGGATCCCCTCCATTCTCTGCTTCCTGTTTGTGCACCACGTTTGTGTGAGGTGCCTTGACTTTTGAGCGTTGGTGCTCTGGTGTGCTCTCGGTGGTGAGGCTGGAGTGATGACCAGTCAGACTACCTTTGTTTCTCTCCGGTGAGGCAGGAAGTGATGACCTGCAGACCGTGAGAGTGCGTGTTATGATGGTAGGTTACAGGTTGCCCTCTTCCCTAGTGTAGTTATCTCAGTAGAGTTACATTAGTGGGAGGTGTTTAGTTGGTGTTGGCACGTGGTGGTGTTGGCACTTGGTGGGGTACTTGCGGTTGCAGTTGGTGGTTCGGGTTTGCTGTTGCAGTTACGTGGTCACGACGGAGTTCTTTGGAGATTCCAGAGGAGTTAGCCCTGCAGTACGCAGTGGGTTTACTCGGAGTGGTGCTCGGTATCAGCCTGTATCTTAGGTCCCAGTGAGGGAGGAGATTGACTCTGAGTTGGAGTTCGACACAGGAGCTGATTCAGTTGAGAGTGCACTTGGTGTGTCCGCACCGTTGTTGTGGGACATGGATGAGATTTATGGGGCCTCCAAAGGCCCTAGGCGTTACTCTGGTACAGTGGGTACCATTGAGTTGGATGACTTCATCCAGGAGTTTGATAGTTGGTGTGATTTGCAGTAGATGCGGAACCCGACTTTGTTCACACCCTTCATGGCATGGAAGGGGTTGTTTCAACACTTGGAGGGTCCACCGATGGACGACTACCATGAGTTCAGGAGAGCTCATTTGGAGGAGATTGAGTTATGGAGACAGTATTGGTCTCCACACTATGTCTCCATCACTTCAGGCTCAATGGCCTGTGAGCCGGCCTGTCTCTCACTCAGGATGAACCTCTGATGGCTATTATGGTAGCGCACCATGGACTAAGAAGGCAAGGAACCCAAACTCCATCATACTCCTCCAAGGCTAACACTCCAAGACTCAAGACATTGCTCACTAGAGAACTCAATGAGAGAGAGATAGTTGCAAATGAAAGGATGATGAGTACATCCTCACCCCTTGTTTATATACTTGTGAAATAGTTACGTACCAAAGTTACTAATTACCGTAGTAACTCAAGTTACTAGACTAAAAGTCAAGTAAAGTCAAAAAGTAGAAAGGAATATCTATTCACATGGGCATATTCCCCTTTTTTCTACAGCTTGTTTATTTGACACTACCCCGTGAGGATGCAATTGTTTTCAGTTTGGGAGAAGACCTACCTCCCATCTCTTCAAGTAGTATTGATCTCAGTTTGGGAGAAGCATTACCTCCCAAGGACGCAATTGCTTTCAGTTTGGGGGAAGCATTACCTCCAACAATTAAAAGCAAGCTTTCAAATTTTTAGAGGTGTGCACTACTTCTGTTCATGGCAATCACTTTCGCCAAGGGAAATCCATCTACCTCACCACCACACTCTGCAGTTGCACAAGTAAACCTAATTCAGCTCCTATTGCCCTTGTAGCTCCCATTGTGATGAAATCAACCTCAAGAGGAACAAACACCTATATACTCGCTAGAACAGTAATGTTCACAAGGCAAGAAGATTTCAAATCATTCCTATGGATGTTCAAGAATGTTTGTATGGCATAAAATATTATGGATGATACTACCATGGCACAACAAATTGGCCAATGTTTCATTGGTGTTGTATGACATTGGTTCAATAGCCTAGTCCCCTCCCTGCCATGAGAACAAGTTATGCATTGATATGAGGAGAAGGGTGACAAAAACACATCTTGCTAAGGCAACAACAACAACTCAAGGACAAGATAAACAAACTTAGGGATACACTAAAACCATGGAAGCATTCATTATGATTTCAGTTCATATCATCAATGATTATGCTAGCTCTAGATCCTACCATGGCTCTCAACTGGTCTAAGGATGCATTACTTGAGAATATTTGGAAATTCCTCATCTACAACAAAGCTACTACCCTAGTTCAAGCATTCAAGGAAGCATGATGCTAAGCTTAGGCTAATGAATGAGACATGGCCTTATTGGACTCTTGCTCTATAATTTCAAGATTCAAAGGGAATGTAATGCACAATCCTTACATTGCCACTTAAGGATTCCCATAGCTTAATTACTTCACGGGAGAGCTCTCACATTACAATTGGTCCTATACATGGTACCACAATCCGTGCCCATATACAATCATCTATGTTAAGACATTTTCAATGAAATGAAGCTAGTTTGCTTGGACATTAGAGTGATAATCTTAGAATTATTGTAACAATATGGAATTTACAAATAATTTAGTCAAGACTTATAATATAAAAAATAGGCCAAATTAGCCAAGAATTATAATAATATTCTAGAGACATCTAGGAAACTTCTTGGTATCTTCCAAGTATTGGGTAATGTGTATGCCAAGTAATAACTTCTAATAGGAAGCTTCTTGGGAAGCTTCCCGACTAGCTTAGCTTGCATGCCAAGTAGGTGGCTTCCAAAAGGAAGCTTCTTGATTAACTTAGCTTACACTCTAAAAAGGCAACTTTTAGGAAGCTTCCTAAGAAGCTTCTGAAGAGCATTGTATTTTCACTATAAAAACCAAATCCCAAGTTCATGCTAGGCATTTGGAGTTTCTTTCATTCAAGAGTCCCAATGTGATCTTTCACTTTGATCTTCTATTCTTCTATCTCTTTCCTTTGTCTTTTACATTGGTATTAGAGCAAGAATGGGATAGATGGAATTTATGGATCACCAAATCCATTTCCCAAAACCATGATTGATGATTTTTGTGTCCATGTACTACCCAATCATCATTTCACATGATTCATCATCTCACTCATTGGGTAGAGTTTTTTATAGACAAAAACCTTGTCCAATGAACCCTTGATACTTCTTGTTGTAACTTATGAAGAACGGTGGATGTGTTGCATCTATGTGTTAATTCAAACAATTGTAGGTAGTTTGATAGAGTATTAGCTATGGCAGTAATGCCCAAATTATCATTGCTATTGTAGCAACAAATTGAACACCTTATTCAATTGTTGGAAGAAAGAGACCATCCATGACAAGAGCATGTAAAGAGAACACCATTTCAAGAAGAAGAAGAGAAAATTCAATTTCCAAAGCCCAAGGTGTTTGAATGCAAGAATCTCCCAAGTGCGATAGAGAATTTTGTGTTGAAATGCAAATGTTATTTTGAAGCTACAAATCTTCAAGATGAACAAAGATAGATTGTAGTACACACATTTTTCATTTTGGATGAGTTTTGAAGAAGAAGTGCCTTGCTTAAACCAAACTAAAACCAAATGGAGAAGAAATGAGTGCAAACTTGTGTTTTGATCACACTCGAGGAAGTCAATTTTGTATAAAAGGAAGAAGTGCTCGGTTTGGATCAGACCTAAAGAAGCTTACTTCATGTCAGAGGAGGGAAAAACATTAGGAAGATAATTGTCATTTGCTTCACTATTTAAGAGTGGCATTTGCAGTCTTATGTTGTTCAGTGCTCATAATTCTGAGAATAGATAAAGCGAAGTACTGTGAAGCAGTGCTCGTTGCTTGAGCTTGATTCCAAGTATCAGCTTTGCAATTGTGTTTGTGAGTGTGTGGAGAATTTTGAAGTGCAAGTTAGAGTGCTTGTTGGATGTTGGATTCCGCACCCTTGATCTTCATTTTGTGTGTTTGATCTTGAGTGAAGTGCAATCTGAGCAATGCCTTGATAGATCTAAGAGGAATTGTAGTGTTGGTAGTATTTTTCATTTGTGAGTGTAGTGCAAAGTTGATGTGAAGCAATTTCAATCGAGGAAGTTGTGCCTTTAGTGGAGGGGTGGAACACAATTCAGAGGCGAAGTCATTTTATAGTGAAGTGCCATTTTTGGAAGAGCCTAAATCATCACAATCAAGATTGTTTGGAAAGAATTGATGGAGTTGTGATTAAGGATTGTTAATTTGTGACAAGACTGAGAATCAGTGTTAATTACTCTCTTTTGGGTGTGGTTTCTACTTGAGAGATTAAAGACGCAACCAAGAAGAACTGCAACTATTACTTTGACTTGGTATTTGGAAATTTTGACTCGTATCTCTATGAGAACAAACTTTACTTAAGTGATTACCGCAAAAGTGATATTTGTCGGGTTGTCATATGATTTTTGGCGCCGCTGCCGGGAATACAATCTTCAGGAGTGAAAGGATACGAAGTTTTGTTTGTATGTTGTAATAGGGGAGGAGAATGAGGAGAATTTTCAAGAATGTTCAGGAATTAAATCAAGATTCAAAGGAGTCTACTTCGTTTGAAGAGTTAGACAAGAAATCGTGTTTTTGGAGTGAGTTGGAGCATACAATGGCCACGACATCTTGTGGGTCACCAACACTTAGCATTTTGAACCCCATCTCTTGAGAATGTGAATCCAAAGAGATGTTTCCTTGAGTTCCAATTATCATTTTCAGTTTCTGGACCACAGACAATGAATTTAAATCTTGGAGTGATTTGGAGTGGGCATCGCCTTGTTTGGTTTGCAATTCTCCTCGTTAGGAAAAGAAAAGAAAAGTTTATGATAGAGGGAAGGAAAGCTCTGGATCTTGGAGCAAAAGCTAAATCAAAAGACAACAATCCTTATTGGGCTGAAGTGATCCATTTGGAGAACTCAATTGAGCTTGTAGAGAAGGAAATATTGAAGCATTGACAAAGACCACTTTAATTATTAATTTTGTGCAGGACATTGTACAAAATCAAGCAAAGAAACATTACCTTTGTCATTTTATTCATCTTGTTGAATCCTTGCTGTGTGTTTGTGGGGACGCTCACATTTGAGGGAGGGGGTATGTGGTACACACATTTTTCATTTTGGACGAGTTTTGAAGAAGAAGTGCCTTGTTGAAACCAAACTGAAACCAAATGGAGAAGAAATGAGTGCAAACTTGTGTTTTGATCACACCCGAGGAAGTCAATTTTGTGTAAAAGGAAAAAGTGCTCGGTTTGGATCAGACCCAAAGAAGCTTACTTCATGTCAGAGGAGGGAAAAACTCGGATCAGACGTTGAAGGAGGGCAAACCCAAAGGAGAAATAGAAGTTGCAAGTCAGGATTCTTGAGGGGGCTATACCTCAATGAACACAAGGCCAAATCAAGCGTGCTATATCTTGTTGAAAGCGTCTCGTTTAGGGCTTTCCATTGTCACCAAAATCGCAAAGTTTGGAGGTCTATAAAAGAAGTTAGAAGCATTTGAAGTTTTGGGAGTAGAGGTGAAGAGTAGTTCGGTGTCTTCGGGTCAATATGACTTCGTATTTTGGACTTCGGGTTTACATGACTACAGGTCTAAAGACTTTGCCTCAAGACAAATATAATTCAACCCGAGGAAGTTGGATCTCGGAGTGCAATGAAGGTGACTTTGGGAGTTTTGCCAGAGGGATCAAAGGAAGTTAGAGTAAGAAAAGAAGATAGTTTAGGATACACATGACTTCAATTTCAGTTCTGATTGAAGATGGAACATGAATTGAAGGAGAAGTAGCAGTAGTGAATAAACCCAAAGTGTTGGATCAGACAGTAAGTGTCTTCTGGTCAGTTACATGAGTGATTAGTAGAAAGTGAGTTACAAATTGAAGGTGTATATAGTGTATTCATGTTTTCAATTACAATTCTTGATGATGACACAATAAAATTAGCAAAGTAATTGATAGTAGTTAGACCCAAAGTAAGAGAGATAGGAGTGCAGGTGTCTTCGGATTTGACATTTGACACTTTAGAGAAGAGTGGGTCAGAAGATAAGGAGTCAGATAGATTACCCACTAGTGAAATGTCAAATCAAGAAAGAGAATTGTTAGATCTTGTAGAAAATGTAGGAGTTGTGAAACTCGAGGACAAAGTAGTCGAAAATAAAGTAACTTCGGGTTTGGGTTTGAAAGACAAGGAAGAAGTAGACATTGGATTGGATTAATAACCAATTTGAGATTTGAATAGGCAGATATGAAAAGCTGCATTGTCATTTTGGATATGCAAGTTTGTAGAGTTGTTAGGAAGCGGTACATTAGGAAGATTATTGTTGTTTTCTTCACTATTTAAGAGTGGCATTTGCAGTCTTATGTTGTTCAGTGCTCATAATTCTGAGAATAGATAAAGCAAAGTACTGTGAAGTAGTGCTCGTTGCTTGAGCTTGATTTCGAGTATCAGCTTTGCAATTGTGTTTGTGAGTGTGTGGAGAATTTTGAAATGCAAGTTAGAGTGCTTGTTGGATGTTGTATTCCGCACCCTTGATCTTCATTCTGTGTGTTTGATGTTGAGTGAAGTGCAATCATATGAGGAAAATTATTTCCTAGAATAATGAGGACATGATTTTTGTAGAATGATGAAATTTTTGTGATATGAATTCTTGGAAGGTTTGAGCCCTTGCAGTTTTAGCAAAAAGCAATTTAAGTAGAAGACATGTCTAACGGGTTTAGGATAAAGGAGGTTTTAGAAAATGTTTAGGGTTGTACAAGAAGACATGTCCAAAAGGTTTAGCACAAAGGAGGTTTTAGAGGAAGTTTAGGATTTAAGAAGAAGACATGTGAGAGTGCAAATAATACCAATAAATAAGTTTGCACAATTGTGCTAATACGTGAGTTTGTCGATCGGATAGGGAAAGAGTGCCAATATTTGAGTTCATCAAGGAAAGTGTTGATTTGAATTAGTGATCAAACTAAGATAAAATACTTTATTGTGCAGTTCACTTGGGAGCAACATACTTGTTTGAATTTGATTTAAAAAAAGTGAGAAGAGGACAATTTTGGACAATTAGAGAAGGGTGTTTTCTTTGAGGTTCTTGTTAGGGTTTTTGAGCATATTTGAAATAGAAAATCCAAAAGCCTTTTTGGTCGTCAAGGTTAAAGGTTAAAATTTGAGTATTTTTAAAATAGAGGATAAAAAAGCCTTAAGAGAGAAGGATGTGGGAAAGGGAAATATGGGATGGTTTTTGGAAGGAAAGGGAGATGCATTAGGATTTTTGGAAGGAAAGGCTTTTGAAGCAAAAGGTTTTTGAAGCAGTTTTTGGAAGCTAAGTTTAGTTAAGAGGAGACAAAGAGGAAAGGAGAAGAGTGAAGATTTTAGGAACATAATGAAATTGAGGAGGAGAGATAGAAACAAGAGTAGAAGATATTGTATTCAAATCAGGGTACACTATTCTCTTGGACTTTGGAATTTGCAATTCATAATGCACAATGAGAAGGATTGGAGTAGGTGAGGGGATCAGAAAAAGATTGGGATTTCAAATCCAAGATGGCTAAAATTTTGGATTACCAAAATTGTTAGGATTCCCCTACATGGAGGATATCAATGAGGGTTCATACCTAATAGATTATCACAAAATCAAGGAAAATATGACACAAATTAAATGGACTTGGTTTGACAAGACCCAAGTTTGTGATGCACTCAAAGGCATTCATGAGGAGATCTGGATTCACTAGAGTTGAAGTTTGTCTAGGTCTCAAGTATCCTTGTCCCAAGGTTAGTGTCTTGACCTATTACACTTTTTGATTTTTTGTGAATGTTCACATGTTTATGAATCCTTATACAATTTATTTCTTTGACTGCTTGTAAATCGGGTACACTATCTTTGAATTGTTAGAAATCAGGTTTAGGGTTTTTGCTATGCTCTCAAGAAATCAGGTTTCTACTCTACTTTGCTTTCTATTGTGCTCTTAGGATATCGTGTTTCTGCTGTGTTTTATTGTGTTTTGTACTAAAGCATTTTGGGTGATTAAAATAGTGTAAAATGTTGTAATGTCCAATTTTAACAATAGGCAATGGTATAGAACACACTATTATAAAATATAACAAATTTTTTTTTTGGGAATTCATGGATTGTTTGCATTTCTATTCATTTGAGTTTATGTTGCATTTTGCATTTTGGTTTCTAAGTTTTGTGTATTATAGTGTTCTATATGCTAATATTTTCTGTGTTTTGCATTCTGGTTTTTGATGTATTTTGTGTTCCTGAAATATGAAATATGCTCATTCTCCTCTAAACCCCATTCTCATCAACACCTTGTGAGTGAACCCTACACTATCAATTTCAAAAGTATAACTGCAAGCTACACACCTTGTGAGTGAACCCTACACTATCAGTTCAAAAGTACAGCTGCAAGCAAACCCAAAATTACAACAGTCAAACCCATAACAAGTGAGCAAACCCCATACCCAGAGTGAGTGAATCCCAAAATGGAGGTTAAGGATGAACCACCTAATCAACTTGTGAGGTTGCCTTGTAGGCTGTTGATCTTTTGCCTAGAAGACCACTAAACAACCAGTCATCTTGATTCCTACATAAGCCCTTGAGGAAAAACCTTGCAAGCTCCTCAGAGCAATCCATTAATATCCTTTGGCACTCTTGTTCTAGCTAGGCCTCTTGGAGATTGCCTTCTTGTTTTTTTTCTGCCTCTTGGCTTTTTCTTTGACAGCTTGCACATATTAGTGAAAGCAAGATTAGATAGACAGATTGGTGAAGGTGAGAAGTTAAATTATAGGAGGTGGTAAATTACAACACTTGCTTTCAATAACTGCATTTTTTGCTTGTGTGCAATCCATTGATCCACATGATTCAATTTTTGAGCCCACTTCTCCTTTTGCAATTTCATTTTCTCTTTGTGGTATTTCTTCATTGACCAATATCACTAAATTGGATGTGCTCATGTTGGATTTCATATGATCCCTCGGCACAAGTTCAATAAAAATAGTTATCTTAGTGCTTGCAAAGAGTTTCATTGTTCTTGATCTTGTATTAGTACTATCAAGTGAAAAAAACTTATACATTCTTGTATATGCACCATGAATGTATGAGACTAAGTGAGTATTTTCTTTCAATATATGCACCATGAATGAATGAGACAAAGTGAGTCTTTTCTTCTAGGATATGCACCATTTTTGAATGAGACCAAGTAGGTAATTTCTTCCATTATATGCACCATATTTGAATGAGATTGAGTGAGTTTTAGGGTCCAATATTTGCACCTAACATGAATGAGATTGAGTGAGTCTTTTCTTCCAATTGCCCAACATATGCACTTTGAATGAATTAGGTTGAGTGAGTATTTGCTATAAGTTGCCAATTGAGTGAGTCTTTTCTCCCAATTGCCCAATATATGCACCTTGAATGAATGAGGTTGAGTGAGTTTTTTCTATTAGCTTTTGGTGGATTCTCCAATTGATCTTATATATACTCTTTCTTTGCTATTAGGTTGACTTGTGAACCAAGTTTGCATAGACTTGAGAGAAGTCTACCCTACAAGATTGATGAAGAGAAGGCCTTTCACCTTGACACTTGTTGCTATCTTATGTGCATTTGCATTAGCAGAAAATGCAATGGGGAAAAGGAGATATGTTTCTCACCACTTGATTGAGTGGTTTCTAGTGTGGGACTTTACTGTGAAGAGATATCTTGCATTTTAGTGTATCTATCTTGCATGGAGAACATTTTTTGAGCTATTGAGTTCCCTTGTCATTCCAACTAGGCGGCCCAAGATAGTACATGGGCATTTTATTCTCCATGTGACCACAAAGATATATGGGGCAATAGAGGATTATGATTGGGCAAAGCTTATGCTTCTTGTAGTTGGGGCAAAGTTTTGGTTCTTGCATAAATAGTTGATACATCTTGATGGTAGGTAATACAAATCAAGTTTTGTAGGCCAATTTTTGACCCATTTGTTCATGGAGAGCAGAATAATTGGTGAGGACAAGGTCACCAACAAGTACGCTAGTACCTTGGACGTCTACATCCACCCATTTGTAGCTATTTAGGAGGAGGTGGAGGATGACCATGAAAATGATGAAACCATGGAGGAGGATATAGAGGCCAAGCATGTGGATGAAGTAGAGGGTGAGTAAAGTCTTGAGTTCAGATGTAATAAATGAATGAATGAACCTCAATTTTGCTTCTTGTATATCCTTGTTGCTTGATGAGATTGTTGATATACCCTTTGAATGTATGTGCATGTTTTTGCATAGGTATTTGTGTTCAAAATTTATACTACCACAACACTATATCTTGTGAGCAACCTCTAGAGCAAACACTTCCCACTAAACCTTACAAGGTTGCCTTCCTCAATCCACCTTTTGAGGATGCCTTCTATCATGTGCAACCATTAGAGGGTGAGGTCTCCCTTCAATTTCAGCCTTTTCAAGACAAGCTAGGGAGAAGAGTAGACTAAAGAGAGCTATTGGGAGAGAGTGAAGCAAGAGAGAGGGAGGAAAATATAGTTAGAAGGGAGGTAGCTACTCTTGAGAGAGAGCATACTTAGCAGAGAAAGAGGGCCATTTCCTGATTGAGAAGAGGACTAAGGCCAAGAAATTATATGAGTTAGATAGATTGTGGTTGTGATAACCCGACAGATATCACTTTTGCGGTAATCAGGTAAGTAAAGTTTGTTCTTGCAAAGATACTAGTAAGAAATGTCCAAATACAAAGTCAAATGTCACAAATGTGGTTTTTCTTAATTTCTTCTTTAGACTCTTGAGTAGGAACCATACCTAGAAGAGCGTAACAAGTGTTCAATCTTGACAACTTGTCACAAATCACTCACTCATAATCACAACATAGCAAATCTTTCCAAAAAATCTCAATTGTGATGATTGAGTCTTTCTTGAAAATGGCTACTTCATTGAAAGATACGTCCGCCTCAGAATTGTGTTCCACTCCTCCACTAAAGGCACACCTTTCTTGATTGAAATTGCTTTGCATCAACCTTGCGCTACACTCACAAATACAGAATACTACCATCACTACATTTCCTCTCAAATTTGTCAAGGAATTGCTTTGATTGCATGTCACTCAAGATCAAACACATAAAATGAAAATCAAGGCTGTGGAATCCAATATCCAACAAACTCACTAACTTGCACTTCAGAATTCTCCAAACACTCACAAATATAGAAATACAAAGTTGATACTCAGAATTAAGCTCAAATGACGAGCATTGCTTCACAACACTTTGCTTTATCTATCCTCAAGATTATATAGACTAAACAACAACATATTGTGAGTGCTCCTCTTCTGTCAATATCAATTTTCCCCCGCTCATAGGCTAGCCATTTTTGTGTGCGGTACCTTCTTGAATGTCCAACCCTGAAGGAAAGTTGTTACATTGTCTTTGCCTCAAGTTGAGCATCTCAAGACAAAGTTCCATCCGAGGACCAATCCGAGTACTTCATTTTTGACACAAAGTCACTTTATTTTGGGTTACAACCTGAAGACACTATTCTTCACCTTCCAATGCCATACAGGTACAATACAACTTCATCTATACATTTCTTCTTCAAAATAGGATGAGAACTAAAAAAAAAGAAAAATGTGTGTACCACATACTCCCTCTCTCAAATGTGAGCGTCCCCGTGAACATAGACCTTGGCTGCCTCAAAGACCTTTGAGTCTATCTTCCAGTATTTTTGAACTCTCCACCTGTTCACTCGAGTGGAAATTGGTTTCCCCTCCAAGTCTACAAGTTGAATAGACCCGTCATCATAAATATGAAGTGCTCAATAGGGCCTCCTCCATCTCAAATGCAGTTTGCCTAGAAAAAATATTTGGCAAATTTCATATAACAAAACCAAATCTCCTTTACAAATAGTGACAGGCTTGATGCACTTATTGTGCATGACTTTCCTCTGTTCTTGTACTTCTTTTGTGGTTTGTAGTGCATCATCTCTTTTCTCTTCTAACCATATCAATTGATGGATCCGAAGATCTTGACTTTCTTCTTTTGACAATTGGTAGAATCCAATACATTGGTACCTCAAATTCAACTAGTAGAATGGGATGCAAGCCGTATATCAAGAAGTATGGGGTTTGCTTGGTTGTGATCTTTTCTATCATTCAATATGTCTGCAATGCAATTAGTAACTTTGTATCCCAATCATAGGCATAATTGACAGTCACCTTATTAATAATTTTATAGAGTAACCAATTTTCCTTCTCTGTTAGGACATTTGCTTTGGGATTATAAGGAGTTGTCTTCAAGTGTTTAATCTAAAAGTACTTGGTTAATGCCTCCATCATGGAGTTCAAGAAATGTGTCCTTCTGTATTTTGTACCAATTCCAAAGGATATCTATATCAAGAGATGATATTTCAAAAGAAAAATTCTGCAATTGTTTTTGCATCATCTTTGTGAGTTGCTTCAGCTTTGACCATTTTGGTAGCATAGTCAGTGCAAACCAAAATGTATTGTTTTCTTGTGGCTTGGGTTACTGGTTGTATCAATCCCACAAAATCAATTCTCCATTTCTCAAATGGGGCCAATGGTAAAATCTGTCTCAAAGGCCATTGGGAAGTAGGCATTGGTTTTCTTATTTGTTGATAGGCGTCACAACTTCAAATATGTGCATGTGTGTCTTTATACATTGTAGGCCACTAGTACCCCAAGGAAAGAATCTTCTTTATAGTATTCTTTAGGGCATAGTGTCCTCCTGATGCTTCTATGTGTAAAGCCTCAATTACTCCTCCATTACTTTAGTGATGTTTAAAAGCATACAGAGGTATGCTTTTAAACATCACTAAAGTACTTTGTCTTTGCCCATTTTAAATAAAATGTTGTGTTTAAGCTGATACGGCCCCATTTTCCTAAGAAAGACTGTCCTTCTTGGTAACAACGTCGAGCTTCTTGTAATCCACACATACCCAAAGCTTGCCATTCTTTTTTTTCATAATGACAATTGGAGACACCCATTCTCAATTCTCCACCTAAAAGATAAATCCAACCTCCTTGAGCTTATCAATCTCCTCCTTCACAACCAAACATATTTGTGGGCTAATGCAATGTTGCTTTTGGCGGACTGGTCTTGCATGTGACTCCACCTCTATCTTGTGCTCCTCCAAGGTGACTTCCTTCAGATCCTTGTAACTAAAAGCAAACATGTGGATGAACTTGCAGAAAATCTCCTCAAATCTTACCTTCTCCTCCTTGGTAACATTTGGACCATACTTGAGGGTAGATAACCTCCTCTCTATCTCCTCAAGTGTCAATGGTGATTTATTAAGGTCCTTCAAAACCTCTGGCTTAGGTGAAAAACCCATAGCACACAAGGGATACACATTTGAATCAAATTCAGATTCATCCTCCTCTATAGAAGTCTCCTATTCCATGCTTGTGTCCACACCTGAAGCTCCTTCTTCAGAATCTGATTCCCAATAATCAGAAGATGGTGTATCTGAATGTGAAGTGATGGTGGTGTTAGTCACATGAACTGTGACTCTATGGTTTGATGGCCCAATCTTCAAGATCCCTTTGTGTCATTGATCAATTGTGCATGTTGCTCTCAACCATGGCCTCCCAATAAGTAAGTCATAGCTTGAATCTTTCAAGACTTGGGAAGTCATAAGATTCTGAACTCCCATAACTGAAACTACCACTTTATCCATCACCCATACTGGGCAAACTTGTTCCTTGTTTGCCATGCTCACCACAAATGTTGAAGGTCTTGAGGGTATCATACCCAACTTCTTCATCAACCTCTCTGACATAGCATTCACTATTGATCCTCCATCAACCAATGCATCCTTGATGTTGTGACCATTGACTCTCAAATCAATCTTGGAGGTATATTCACAAGCCTCTCATGGTGTTGGCTTGGCATCCACTACCCCCATTGATATTGGAGATTTTTCCTTCTTCTTCTCTTGCTCCTTGTAGAACTCAAACCACCTCTAAGCTCCTTTCTCAAAGTAGGATTCAAAGCAATCAGTTGACCCATTGTGATGTTAGCCTTGTGACTACCAACATCCTCCAAGACATTGTAGTTCCATTGTTACTCTAAGATCAAGAAGTCCTCCATCCCCAACTTCTTCCTTGGAATCTTTGTTGTTGATGGTGTTAAAGTGCTTGTGTGAGTGCTCCTTGTAGGCATAGGATATCTTGGCTAGGAGTGAATCCTTGAGAAGACTGCACAGCCTCTACAAAATGAGCTCTCTTCTTCTCTTGTGCCAAAAGATCCAAATTAAGACCCTTGGACTTTAAGCACTCTCCCTTCTAGGATATCTTGGCTAGGAGTAAATCCTTGAGAAGACTACACAGCCTCTACAAAATGAGCTCTCTTCTTCTCTTGTGCCAAAAGATCCAAATTAAGACCCTTGGACTTTAAGCACTCTTCCTTCTCATACTTGCTCTCAACCACATCTATAGATACTATCTATTTACCTTTGTTTGGATTAGGAGCCACTTGGGTTTCACTACCTCCCCCTTTTCCTCTATTGGCTCCTTCATAACCCCTTCCTCCATGGTAAGTGGAATTTGGACAATTCCTTTGGATGTGACCTCTTCCTCCATGTGGTACCCACATTTTTTGATTTTTTTTAAATGGAGAAGAGGAAGTGTATAGAGAAGTTGGATTGCACTTCTATGGCCAAAGAAGGCAAAGAAAAGAGTCTTCGGGATGAAACCCGAGGTAAAGTAGCTTTGGGTCATAAGGCAAAGTACTCGGACTTGCCCTGTCAACATACAACCCGAAGTAAGGAGTCTTTGTATTGGGGGGAGCTCAACTTGAGGAAAAGACAGAGTAACAACCTTTCTTTGGGGCGAGAAATTCAAGAAGGGACCATTCAAAACCGGCGGCCATACGTGTGAAGTACAATTGACAGTGACAGGCGCATGCAAGAGGTGTGATTTCTTGGTAGAAACTCAAATTGAAGAGAGACAAAGAAGGCACGACTCTATAAAAATCAGGCTAACAATGAAGCAATGTCAAGCAATTTTCCTTTGCCATTGAGGAGTCATCCTGCAGGAGATCCTGGGAAGGGAAGTAGAGTTGAAGACGCGCTAGTGTGTAGAGGAGAATTTGAGAGAGTGAAACCGAGAGACAATGAGGAATCATGAAAGATGGGAGGAGGAAAGAAGAACTCCAAATTTGTAGTGAGAAATCATGTGATTTGGAGGTTAGATGTGATTGCGAGAATCAAAGTCTTGAGCCGACTTTGGATCACATTCTTTGCGTGGAATTGGAATGTAAGTTTTCCAGGTTTCATGATAAGATAATTGAGAGTAAGTGTCTTGATGGCCCTGAGGAAGAGGGGAAGAGAGGAAAACCGGCTTGTTGGACAGAGTCGGATTGGAGATTAGTGCTTGGAAGAGAGGTAGGCGTGGAGCAGGGTGCCACATTCTTGGGGAAAGGAGAGGTAGCCAAAGAAACCCAAGAAGTGAGGAATGCCTTCTCTTTGAAGAGAACAAAGAATGGGTATAAGGTCAAGAGTTACAAAGATCCATTGAAGAGAGGGATCGTGAGTGCTCTCATGGCAATCCTGAAGCCGGAGAGAATGACTTATGTGATGAAACACTAAGCGGTGTTCTTCCATAAGATGTTTGCAGGAGAACCTATCAATTGGACGAGGTGCTTCCATCGGAGGACGAGACAGAAGGTGTGGAATTTGCGGGATAAGTTGCCTCCACTACGTCGTGCCGTTTGCAACACATTTCTACCTCGGGTTGAATTTGCTCAATTTAGCAGAGCGTAGCAGAATGGTGTCTCACTTCCATCCCGACTTGAGAAGAGAAGTTGACGCGGAGGAGCAACAATATATTCTTCAAATCCAAAGGACGGATGAGAACTACGCGCAGACGGGCAAGAGCGTGGAGGTAGAAGTGAGTACCCCAAAGTTGAAGAAGCAAAGTCGACAAGGAGAAGGTGAAGATGTGGAGAAGACAAGACCTCGGAAGACCAGGAGAGGAAACCCGAGGAGAGGCATAGTGGTGATCGCATCATCAAAAGAAGACTCGGAAGGCGAAGCCGAGTGCAAGTCCAAAGATTCGGAACACGAGGAAGAACCGAAGCTCATGCTGCAAAGTGGGGATAAGAGTAGCAATAGTGATAAAGGTGGGGAGATGACGTTGGTACCTACTGTTGAAGAAGAAGAGGTTTGGGTGGAGCTCGGGGAAGAAAATAATGTGAAGTTGGAGGATGAGGTACCCAAGCCAGACGTGAAGAAGATTATGATCCATAGGGAAGTTTGGTCGAGACGCAAGGCGAAGTGTGAAGCGGGTCCGAGCAAGGCAAGGGAAGAAGCAAATGCTAGCTCGGGAAGTGAAGCATCTATTCCAATATGACGACTGCAGAGAAGAAAGCGAGTATCAAGAGAATAAGAGGTAAAGAAGGAGATCTCTACGTAGATGGAAGTAGGTGCAAGTGATGGAGTGGAGTACCTGGGAGAAAATGTGTGCCCGTTGTTGGTGAAGTTGGAGCACAAGAAGAAGGAGATGCAGTCAACATGTCCGGAGGTGAAGACTGTGTTGCAGGTTTTGGCAAGATTGGAAGAAGAGAACTCGGAGTTGAAGAAGAGTATAACCCGAGGCAAGGAAGAAAGGGAAGTACTGCGAGGGGATGTAGTAGTACAGAGTCAAGTTATTGAGGACTTGAAGAGAGAAGCAAGGTATCGAGAAGACCTTGTGAAGAAGAGTGACATAGCAAGGGAGAGACAAGTAGCAAAGTACAAAATCTTGAAGCAACAGTTTGTTGATTCAAGACTAGAAATTATCCATGCTATGGCAAGGGTAGCAAAGAAGGAACAAGAACTCAATAGAGTGATGGAGAGTGTAGAAGAGAAGAAGCAACTATGGCAACGGGAGTTGACAATGAGATATAGGGAAGAAGAACGATTACAAGAGTTACTTCGTAATTAGGAGGAGAGGATTGTATAGAAGGAGAAGGAGAAAGAAACTGTGAAAGCCAAGTTTGAGGCAAAGTTGGCAATGTATAGGGAAGATTGGCTTGCAGATCGGGAGCGTGAAAGGAAGATGAGATTGGAGCCATTGAAGGAGATCGTGATCAGGATGAATGTGATGTTGAGTACAGAGGCCAGTGTTCGTATTGAAGAGACAAGGCTGCATGAGTTGAAGTTGTTGGTGCAAGAGACGAGGAGGAGACATGTGAAGGATATAGACTTGAATGCTTTGTTAATTAGTCTCAAAACTCGGGTAGATACAAAGATATTGGAAGTCGAAGACAATATCACAATTAGATTAGATCTAGTGCAATTAGAGATCGATAAACATCGGAAAGATGTTAGAGCAAAACCCGAAGTACATGAAGTAGGAGTATAGATGTCTTTGGAGTTACCATTGGAGACAATAGAGAAGAGTGGGTCAGCAGATAAGGAGTTAGATAGATTACCCACTAGTGAAATTTCATATCAGGAAAGAGAATTGTTAGATCTGGTAGAGGATGTAGGAGTTATGAAACCTGAGGACAAAGTAGTAGGAAGAACAGTTACTTTGGGATTGGGTTTGAAAGTCGAGGAAGAAGTAGACATCGGATCGGATTAGAAACCAATTTGAGATTTGAATAGGCAGATACGACGAGGTGCATTGTCATTTTGGATCTGCAGGTTTGTAGAGTCATTAGGAAGAGGTACATTAGGAAGATAACTATCAATTGCTTCACTATTTAAGAGTGGCATTCGCAGTATCATGTTGTTCAGTGCTCATAATTCTGAGAATAGATAAAGCAAAGTGTTGTGAAGCAGTGCTTGTCGCTTAAGCTTGATTCCAAGTATCAACTTTGTGTTTGTGTTTGTGTTTGTGAGTGTGTGGAGAAATTTGAAGTGCAAGTCAATGTGCTGGTTGGATGTTGGATTCCATAGCCTTTATCTTCATTTTGTGTGTTTGATCCTAAGTGAAGTGCAATTGGAGCAATGCCTTGACAGATCTAAGAGGAATTGTAGTATTGGTAGTATTCTGCATTTGTGAGTGCAGTGCGAGGTTGATGTGAAGCAATTTTGATTGAGGAAGTTGTGCCTTTAGTGGAGGGGTGGAACACAATTTTGAGATGAAGTTTTTTTGCAATGAAGTGCCATTTTTGGGAAAGCCTAAATCATCACAATCAAGATTGTTTGGAAAGAATTGATGGAGTTGTGATTAAGGAGTATGAATTCGTGACAAGACTGCAAGTCAGTGCTTGTTACTCTCTTCTGGGTGTGGTTTCTACCTGAGAGATTAAAGACGCAACCAAGAAGAACTGCAAGTGTTACTTTGACTTTGTATTTGACCAACTCTGACTAGTATCTCTATGGGAACAAACTTTACTTACCCAATTACTACAAAAGTGATATTTGCCGGGTTGTCACACTCCACAACCAAAACATTTTCTCTCATTGAAATTTCTGGTTGGTTGGCCTCCTCTATATGGATAATTTCCATAACTCCTAGGTCCTCACCCCACATTCTGATCCACTTCTCTCTTCTCCCATAGTTGCACTACATTGATCTTGAGATCTGCAAGTTGTTTTGTGATGGTTTGAAATAGATCCTTTGGTAGAGGTGCAAGAATTGGAACAACTACTACTTGTGGTGCAACCCTTGCCACCAAAGTATCAGAAGTTCCACCATACTTGTAACCTTGAGGAGTATTCATAACCTCCTTCAACACCAAATCTCTCTCAGCCCCTTCCAAACTCTCTTCCATATGAATTGTGATCTTGATAGCTTCAGCCTTGGAAGAAGGTTTCTCATATCTCACTTTGCTTCTAATTTGTGGTCTCAACCCTCCTACAAAATTCTTGATAAGCATAGCTCCTATGACAATCACATTAGTCTCTACATCATCCCACCCTTCCTCAACACTATGCAAAATTTGGACTCCAACTTCACCTCTCTTCTAAATAGACTTTTAGTTTCTCTCCATCTCCTTGTTTGAGAAAGGTAACCTCACTCATCAATCTCTCATAACTCTCATTTGGAAGAAAGTTCTCAATGAGAGTTGAAGTCAAACTCTCCCAAGACTCTTCTTGCTTATCTCTCCTCTCTCGCTCTTTTGGTATTTTGACTCATACCATGTAAGTGTTGAATCTTCAAAGAAATTTAGTAATAATGGAGCCCAATCATTCTTCCTCCTCTCATTTTTCCTATGCAATCTCTCTTGAAGTCTCTCCCAAAGGCCTCCACATATTCTCCATCCTTGCCAAAGAAAGCTGGAATTTTCCCCATCTTAACCCCTCATTATCTTTCTTTTCTCTCAAAATTCTTTTTTTTCTCTTTTCTTTTCCTTCACTCTATAACTAATAGAGTATGTACATGACTAATGTCATTTGAGAGTACATCCTAGGATAAACTCTCATGTATAGTTTATCCATAAGTCGAAAGATTATCTCCATCACTAATCTTGAGAACTAGCTGATGAAGGTGATAGTACTTTTGTAGTTGTACTAAGACTCTCTCCAAGATCTTTTACTAGAGTCTCCAAAATTGCTTTTATTCCACTACATTCATGTTCTTTTGGAAGTCCTTCCACTCCACAAACCTCACACAACTCCTTGGTCTTACATCTTCTCCCTACCAATCTTGGTGAAGAAGGTCCAACATGCAAATCCAAGTCAAGTAAGCCTCTCCTTTCTCTCAATCTCTTGCTCTCAAAGGTCAATGGACGTGAACTTGCCTTATGTACCTTCTTTCTACATAAAAATCACTTAGACTCACTCTTTCCTCCAAGTGGTGTAGGTTTTTGGATCCTCTAAACACTCCAAATTCTATTCTAAACTCTATTTTCCTCAAATCTATCCCTACAGTCACCTCAAACCCTTGGGGAACCTTACATAACCTCAATTTACACTCTTGGTGACCTTCCATGTTCCCAAGATGAGTCTAAACACTCAAACATGTTTTTTGTTGCTCTCACACTCTTCATGCATGAGATCTCAACTCTATAGAAGTGACCCTTCCTCACAATGTCACTCAAATCTTTCAACTGTTTGTCACACTCCTTTGAAACTTTGTCCAATTGATCACAACTCCAAGGCGTCCTTCCTTGCAAAATTTCAGATCTTTTCATGCAGCCATTTGACCTAGGTACCTTTCTATTCAACACACATATTTTAGATTTGGTCTAAAAACCACACCCTTCACTTTAAATAGTCATAACTCTTTGCACAAGAACAATCTATATCTAATTTTTGTGCCAAAAGGTAGGATGCAATGCATTCAATTCTCTTGGAAATTTTCAGAAAAATCCATCAAAAATTGAAGAAATGGCAAATTTTGTACAATTTTCCAAAGAGCATGCAGTTGCAAGAGCAGTTTACCCTATCAACTACCCTAAATTCCAGCTCTGTGTGCATAGTAGCTCCCACAATAATTTCAAGTGTGCTTACTGAAAGATAGCCCGAGCTATCATGTGTAGAAATTTCAAGTCTAGATCTCAAACTTGAGATTTTACCCAAAATCACATAATCTCCAAAATTTGCTATCCACCTCACACAATCTCTCTGAATCCTCTCATGTGTATAAGATGTAAAAAATCACCTCAAAGACATCATAATGAACTACAAGGTATAAAAAATGGGTCTTGGTTCTGAAACATAAGTTCAACCCTCTCCTCTCCAAGTGAGCTCTCATAGTCTCCTTCTGTCTAATATAGAATTGTATGCGGAACATTAACTTGCCTTCTAGAGAAGTCTCAGCAACAAAACCAAAAATGTGAGCCGGCTTGTCTCTCACTCAAGATGAACCCCTGATGGCTATTGTGGTAGCGCACCATGGACTAAGAAGGCAAAGAACCCCAACTTAATCATACTCCTCAAAGGCTAAAACTCCAAGACTCAAGACATTGCTCACTAGAGAACTCAATGAGAGAGAGATAGTTGCAAATGAAAGGATGATGAGTGCCTCCTCACCCCTATTTTATATACTTGTGAAAAAGTTACACACCAAAGTTAATAATTACTAGAGTAACTCAAGTTACTAGGCTAAAGTCAAATAAAGTCAAAAAGCTAAAGGAATATCCATACTCATGGGAATATTCTCTTAAACATATGGTCTTATCTTGACCCAACCACTAAGTCAAGGATTCCTTCACATGCACTATCTTTGGACTATAGAAGAATCCAAAACAAAAAGGCTTACGGGTCCAAGAGTTCTCAACTCTATCCTCAAAGCAAAAAACCTAGGAATAATACTAAGCCAACACACTAGAATCCAAAATAGTGGTGCTCATCTTTTCCACTTCCTCTATTGTAAGGTCCTCTCTATCTTAGCTATGACTAACTTTAACTAATCATGACTAATGTAGAACCATCCTTTATCTTTATATAAATAACATCTCTCAAGTACTTGTAATACCAAGCTAAATATCACAATACCACACACATGCACAAATACGTGTTACAAGCCATGCTACAACATTTCTCTATCACACATAGAGTAACCACATCCTATAAGCCAAATTCCAATGGCTTGGTAAAGAGAACCAATTAGACCTTGTGCATGATGTTGACCAAAGATGCAGAAATGGAGAGGGCTAAACATCATTGAGACAAGAGGAGTCATGCAATTTTGTGGGAATACAAGACAACCATGAAGACTTCCACCAAATACTCTCCATTTCAATTGGTATATGGTATTGAGTCTACCTTATCTATTCACTTTGATTTTCCTACCTTCCAAAGCATTCATAAGAGATTGAAGAAAGCACAAGGAGGTGATGCAGAGAAGTCAAGGAATGATCAACTCATGGAATTGGAAGAGGCAAGAGCAATTGTTATGGTTCAAGTAGAGCAAGCCCAAAGGAAACAAAAGGAGAGCTATGACAAGAGGCAAGGCAAGAACAAGGTGAACCCTTTTAAAGAAGGTAATTGGGTAATGTTGTTTGATACCATTTGATTCAAGAGAGTGCAAAAGAAGTTTTTGCCTAGATACTTTGGACCTTTCATAGTGGAGAAGATGTAGAGGCAATTACACATATGATCTCAAGGAGTAAGGAAGAAGATACTTTGATAGGATTAACCATAATAAGGTGAAGATGTATCATAGAAGGTAGAGACACTTTCACTTTGAGGACAAAGTGAAATTTTAGTCCAAGGGTAAATGTAACACCCATTTGTGCATGTATGTGCTATTATGATATTTAAAAAGTAATTGAAAGATATTATTTATATAGAGATAAAGGATGGTTCTACAATAGTCATGTAAAAGACCAAATTCAAGGAGAGAAATAGGAGAATGGAAACTCACATTGGGATACTTGAATGAGGGAAAACTCCGAATGCCTAGCATGAGCTTAGGCTTTGGTATTTATGGGTAGCATACAAGGCCCTTGAGAAGCTTCTCAAGAAGCTTCCTTGAGCTGCTTTCTTAGAGTGCAAGCCAAGTTTACTAGGAAGTTTCTCAAGAAGATTCCTTTTAGAAGCCGCCTACTTGGCGTGTAAGCTAAGCTAGTTAGAAGCTTCTAGAAGCTACCTGCTTGGAGCGCAAGTTAACTAGTCGGGAAGCTTCCCAAGAAGCTTCCTAGATGCTTTTGGAATATTCTAGGCTAATTTGGCTTATTCTCTACTTCGTTAGCCTTACTTACTATGTCGCTAAACTCCATATTGTTACATATTCCCCCACCGCTAGTTGGTGACGTCCTCGTTGCCATTAAGGCTTCAAACTCCTAGATGGCCATTTGTGCATTTTGGAGATGAGAAAGAGGTTCCCATGTGGCGTCATGAAGGGGGTACCCTTTCCAAAGGACCTTGTACTCCATATGTTAGGGTGTCCTAGTTGGATGTGGTGACATGCAAGGATACAATCAACTTCATACTCCTCATGATCATTGATAGGGATAGGGAGAGGAGGAGGTTGGACTCAAGAGGAGAAAGAAGAGGGGTTAGGAACAAAGGGTTTCAACTTGGAAACATGAAAGACAGGATGGATGTGCATATGACAAGGCAAGGCAAGTTGATAAGCAATAGGAGAGACAATTTGGGTGATATCAAAAGGTCCTATCCAATTAGGGGCAAGTTTACAAACTTGGGTAGCAAGTGGGAGGTTAGATTACTAGAGGATAACATAACTTTATCACCAACTTCAAAGGTGAGATCACAACAATGATGGTCTGCATATTGTTTTTGACGATTCTGAGCAACAAGGAGGTGATATTTGGCTTGTTGGAGAGATTTGGAGATGGTGGTCAAGAAGGTTGAAGTATGAGGGACTTGAGACGGAGGAGGAGCAAGAAGAGGATCTGGGACAAGCGGATCTTGGCCAAAATTATTGTATGCAAACTCCGTAGCTGCAAGACATTGATCCCAATTGGTATGGTGAATGTTGATGAAGGCATGAAGCATATCTTCCAAGGTGCGATTTTCACATTCAATTTGTCCATCAGTTTGAGGATGATAGGCTATGGACAAAGCAAGCTTGGTGCCAAGTAGCTGGAAGAGTGCTTGCCAAAACTTTCCGGTGAAGCAAAGATCACGGTCGGAGATGAGTACACGTGGCATCCCATGATGTTTGAAGACATTATCAAAGTAGAGTTGCGCTAAGGTTGGAGCATCCATAGTATCAACCATTGGTGCCAAATGGATTTGCTTACTAAGCTTATCCACAAACACCACAATTGTTGTGTGACCTTATTGTGTCTTGGGTAAGGAGGTGATGAGATCTAAGCTCACATGTTCCCAACAAGTAGTTGGAATGGGAAATGGCTGAAGGAGTCCACTCGGCTTCTGGTTATTGGCCTTGTTATGTTGACAACTCTCACATGATCGGACAAAGTCCCAAACATCTCGTGTCATGTTGTGCCACCACCATTGGCATTGGAGGGTGCCCAAGGTCTTGTCCACTCCCATGTGACTAGCTATTGGTGAATAATGGGCTTCTTGAAGGCACACAAGTTGAAGATCACCTTTGGCTGGAACATAGATCTGGTCCGCATGAAATAGAAGACCTTCCTCGAAGGAGAAGGTGTTTTACTCCTTATCACATGTGATCAGACAACCATGTACCATTCAGAAGAAGGGATCTTATTGTAGAGCTAATCAAAACTCATTATGGACCTTGGGGTCAATTGACACCGTCATAATTGCTGCCGTGATGAGAAGAAGAGCCTTCAAATCAAGTCGTTGTGATAGAGCATCAGGGATGACGTGGAACCAACCTAGTTTGTACTCAAGTTTGATGTCAAACAATTGGAGTTGCTCTTCCCATTGATGATGTCAACTCTTCATGTGCTCCAAGTGTAGGGTCTACAATGATGGCTTGTGATCAATTTGCATGATTACTTGTTTCCCCAAGAGATAATGCCTCCATACCTTGGTGGTATATACTATTTCAAGTTGTTCTTGATCTTGAGTAGAGTAATTTCCTTCAGCTATATTTAGTTGGCAAGACACAAAGGCAATGGGATGTAGTCCATTTGGGAATTCCTATTGCTAACACAACTCCAATTGCAAAGTTAGAAGCATTAAAATCAACCACACAAGGTAGTTGAGGATCATATGGTTGAGGAATGGGTCTTGAAGACATCATATGCTTTAACTTTTGGAATGCTTCTTCATGCTTGGTGGTCCACTGGAAGCTCTAGTTCTTTCCTAAGAGGTCAGTCAATGGTGCAGCCACATGAGTATAATAGTGGATGAACCATTGGTAAAAGCTGGCCAGTCCATTGAATGCCCATACTTCTATAGCATCCTTTGGGGTAGGCCAATCAGTAATGGCTTTGATCTTCTCTTCTTTTATCTTGATCCCCTTTGATGAGATCTTATGCCCCAAGAAGGTAACCTCATTCTGCCAGAAGGCACACTTTGACTTCTTGCAGTAAAATTTCCATTATCGTAGTCATCTTAGGACTTCTCGCACATGATTCATGTGTTCTACCTCTATCTTGCTATAGATTAAGATATCATCCAAGAACTCCACCACGGACTGATCCAATAGTCCATCTAACACCTGATGCATCTGATCCATGAAGACTATTGGAGCATTAGTGAGTCCAAAAGGTAGAACCCTCCACTCAAAATGCCCATACCTTGTGCGAAAGACAGTCTTTTGCACATCCTCTGTATCAATAGGAATTTGCCAATAGCCGCTACAAAAATCCAACTTGGAAAAGAAGCATGCTCCACTTAGTTGATCAAGCAAGTCATCGATCCAAGGCAAGGGATATGCATCTTTCACGGTTTGCTTATTGAGCCCACGATAATCAATACAGAAACAAAGTCCTCCATCCTTCTTTGGAACAAATAGTACCAATACTCCCCAGGGAGAGGTACTATGTCATATGAAGTCCTTCTCCAACAACTTTGTAAGTGTTGTTTGCAACTACTCCAACTCCTTTGGTGAGAGCCAATAGATTGGTCTACTCACTGGAGTACTCCCTGGCAATAACTTGATCTTGAAGGGCATACCTCAATCAGAGGGTAATCCCTTTGGCAGATCATTCAAAAACACGTTTGCAAACTCCTTAACTATCCGATCAACCATTGCTTGATGAGGCTCTCGGCCCTCCGCAGATTTTTCTTGTGCAATCTACTTGATCCACACTACGAATACTAACTTATTTTCCTCCAAAGCTTGCTCTATGGCTGCTTTACTAGCAAACTTCCCTTCTAGGGATTCATCTCTCTTCCAAGATTGCTCCCTGGTTGCCTTCTTGGAAAACTTCCAATCTTGGGACTCATCTCCCTTCCAAGTTTGCTCTATGGCTACCTTCTTGACAAAATTCCCATCTTGGGACTAACTATTCTTAGGTGTCTTACTCAGAGGTGCCAGACAACCTAATCGGAAATTCATATCTTGGTATTGTACTTGAATTTGGCATTAGGTCTAATAAAATTGAACCTTATGATGTTCAAGCCAAGGTAGACCCAAAATGATATCATAGTGTAGAGGTGGCACTACAAACCTCATACACTCCAAATACTCCTTCCCAATCTTGAAGGTAACAAGATGCAAGGTGCGGAATGCAGAACACTTTCTACCATCCGCCATCATCAAACTACTTCCAATCATTGGCTTGATAGGAATACCCAATTCCTTTGCTACTTGCATAAACATGCAATTCTCTAAACTTCCAGATCAACCAAAATCCTACAACCCCAATTAGATATTGTACCTTGCAAGTGAAGCAAACTTTCATAGGTCAAGCCTTCAATCCCATTGGAATTAATCAAGCTCTTAATAGGTGGCTCAAAATCTCCTACTAGGATTCCTCATTTCCCTGATCATTCTGCTTCACAACCTCCACCTAGACAACTTGTTGAGGTCGTCCATTCTTGAGTGGACATTCAGCAATGCGATGCCCTAATTGGCGACAATAAAAACAACCACTATTTTGTCAAAGTTTCTCTTTATCTACTGTGCTAAGTGGTCTTTGTTGAATGGCATGGATCTCCATTGATGTTTGCTCCTCCACTTGTGCGTAGTGTATTGGTAGGCTCTGTGGAGGTCAAGGTCAAGACCAAGTTGTTACCACTAATGAATCAAATCGTTTGGCCAACCAAATAGCTTCCTCCAAGTGTTGTGGCTCTCGCATGGTTACCTCTAATTTGGTTCTTGCCTTCAAGCCCCTCAAAAATCAATCCAGAGCTTCACCTTCCAATATATCTAGAATTTGCATGATGGTGTTTTGGAATTGTGTGATGTAACTTTGTACAGCACCAATCTGTTTCAACCCTGCCAACTTATCCCGTGCAGCTTGTGTGGCATTTATGGCTTGGAACCGACTAATTATTGCACTCTTGAATTTGCCCATGTCAAGATTGGTGCAACAATTTTTCATTCATCTTGCTCCACTCGAAATCTCCACCATAGCTTTGCTACTCCATCCAATTGGCTAGAAGCCAAGAGAATATGTTTTTGCTTGTCTTGTAGACTAGTAGCTTCCAAGTAACATTCACAACCAAACACAAAATTCTCCACTGCACCCAAAAGATTCTTGCCTTCAAATACCTTGGGTTTAGGGAATCTGATCCAATCTTCTCCTTCTCAAATTGGTACTCTCTCCACTTGCTCTTGTCGTTGAAGATCTTGTTCATCCAACAATCGAGTAAGGTGCTCAATTTATTGCTGCATAGCAAGGATAACATTGGGTATTGCCGCTCTGGTTGCTACTCTATCACACCACTCCCAATCTATCTAATTTATTAACACATAGAAAAAACACATCCACTGTTCTCCATAAGTTACAACCGGAAGCACCAAGGGTTCCTCAAATATGGTGATCATATGCATAAAATCTTATTTAAAGTGTGAGGTGATGAATTGTGTGAAACAATGCTTGGGTAGTATTTGGATGCAAAAATCCCAATGGTTTGGTGGAAGTGGATTTGGTGGTCCATAAATTCCATCCATCCCATTCTTGCTTTGATACCAATGTAAAAGACAGAATCCAAGTAGAGAAATAGGAGAATGGAAACTCACATTGGGACACTTGAATGAGAGAAAACTCCAAAATGCCTAGCATGAGCTTCGGCTTTGGTCTTTATAGGTAGCATACAAGGCCATTGAGAAGCTTCTCAAGAAGCTTCCTTGAGCCGCTTTCTTAGAGTGCGAGCCAAGTTAACTAAGAAGCTTCTCAAGAAGCTTCCTTCTAGAAGCTGCTTACTTGGCGTGCAAGCTAAGCTAGTTAAAGCTTCCTTTAGAAGCTACCTACTTGGAGTGCAAGTTAACTAGTCGGGAAGCTTCCCAAGAAGCTTCCTAGATGCTTTTGGAATATTCTAGGCTAATTTGGCTTATTATCTACTTTGTTAGCCTTACTAATTATGTCGCTAAACTCCATACTGTTACAAGTCATGATTAGCTAAAGTTAGTCATAGCTAAGATAAAGGGGACCTTACTTTAGAGGAAGTGGAAAAGGTGAGCACCCCTATTTTGGGTTCTAGTGTATTGACTTGGTATTCTTCTTAGGTGTTTGGCTTTGAGAAACAAGTTGAGAACTCTTGGACCCACAAGCCCTTTTGTTTTGGATTCTTCAATAGTCCAAGGAAAGCCCATGTGAAAGAATCTTTGACTTAGTGGTTGGGTCAAGATAAGACCATATGCTTACAAGAATATTCCTATGAGTATGGATATTCTTTTAACTTTTTTACTTTATTTGACTTTTAGCTTACTGATTTGAGTTACTTCAGTAATTGATAACTTTGGTGTATAATTATTTCACAAGTAAAGGAACTAGGGGTGAGGAGGTACTCATCATCCTTTCATTTACAACTATCTCTCTCTCATTGAGTTCTCTAGTGAGAAATGTCTTGAGCCTTGGAGTGTTAACCTTGGAAGAGTATGATGGAGTTGGGGTTCGTTACTTTGCATAGGGCTATGAGAGGCTACAAAGGCCTAGAAAGGTTAGCACGCTAGCTTGTTGGTGTGAGACTAGCTAGTTTAGACTAGATTTTGGTCATTGTTTGGCAGAATCTGCCCACCCTACTAGATTGTGATGTAACACCCATTTGTGCATGTGTGTGGTATTGTGATATTTAGCTTGGTATTTAGCTTGGTATTATTTATATAGAGATAAAGGATGGTTCTATATTAGTCATGGTTAGCTAAAGTTAGTCATAGCTAAGATAGAGTGGACCTTACTTTAGAGGAAGTAGAAAAGATAAGCACCACTATTTTGGATTCTAGTGTGTTGACTTGGTATTATTCCTAGGTGTTTGGCTTTGAGGAAAGAGTTGAGAACTCTTGGGCCCGCAAGCCTTTTTGTTTTGGATTCTTCTTTAGTCCAAGGATAGCCCATGTGAAGAAAACCTTGACTTAGTGGTTGGGTCAAGATAAGATCACATGCTAAGGGGAATATGCCCATGTGTATGGATATTCCTTTTTACTTTTTGACTTTACTTGACTTTTAGTCTAGTAACTTGAGTTACAGCGGTAATTAGTAACTTTGGTACGTAACTATTTCACAAGTATATAAACAAGGGGTGAGGAGGTACTCATCATCTTTTCATTTGCAACTATCTCTCTCATTGAGTTCTCTAGTGAGCAATGTCTTGAGTCTTGGAGTGTTAGCCTTGGAGGAGAATGATGGAGTTGGGGTTCCTTGCCTTCTTAGTCCATGGTGCGCTACCATAATAACCATCAGAGGTTCATCCTGAGTGAGAGACAGCCGGCTCACATATTTGGTTCAGTTGTCGGGACCTCTCTAGAAGGCAAGATAATGTTCCACGTTCAATTTTACATTAGGCAGAAGGAAGCTATGAGAGCTCACTTGGAGAGAACATTAGGAGAGGAGAAGGCTAAACTTATGTTAGAGAACCAAGATCCATTTGTATACCCTGTAGTTCATTATGATGTCTTTGAAGTGATTTTTTACATCTTGTATTGTGAGCCAACGTGTCTCTCACTCAGGATGAACCTCTGATGTGTATTATGGTAGCGCACCATGGACTAAGAAGGCAAGGAACCCCAACTCCATCATACTCCTCCAAGGCTAACACTCCAAGACTCAAGACATTGCTCACTAGAGAACTCCATGAGAGCAAGAAAGTTGCAAATGAAAGGATAATGAGTACCTCCTCACCCCTTGTTTATATACTTGTGAAATAGTTACGTACCAAAGTTACTAATTACTGTAGTAACTCAAGTTACTAGACTAAAAGTCAAGTAAAGTCAAAAAGCAGAAAGGAATATCCATTCACATGGGCATATTCCCCTAAGCATGTGGTCTTATCTTGACCCAACCACTAAGTCAAGGATTCCTTCACATGGGCTATCCTTGGACTATAGAAGAATCCAAAATAAAAAGGCTTGCGGGCCCAAGAGTTCTCAACTCTTTTCTCAAAGCTAAACACCTAGGAATAATACCAAGTCAACACACTAGAATCCAAAATAGTGGTGCTTATCTTTTCCACTTCCTCTAAAGTAAGGTCCCCACTATCTTAGCTATGACTAACTTTAGCTAATCATGACTAATGTAGAACCATCCTTTTATCTCTATATAAATAATATCTCTCAAGTACTTGTAATACCAAGCTAAATATCACAATACCACACAAGTGCACAAATGGGTGTTATAGTACACATGCAAGGATTTGTAGAGATTGTGTGAGGTGGATTGCAGATTTTGGGGATTAAGGTGATTTTGGGCAAAATCTCAAGTTTGAGATATGAACTTGAAATTTCTACATATAATAACTTGGGTTATCTTTCAGTTAGCACACTTAGAGCTATTGTGAGAGCTATTATGCACATTGGGCTAGAATTTTTGAAAGTTGATAGGGTAAACTGCTCCCGCAATTGCATGCTCTTTGGAAAGTTGTATAGAGTCTGCCATTTATTTAATTTTAAGTGGATTTTTGTGACAATTTTCATGAAAATTAAGTACGTTATATCCTACCTGCTGACACAAAACTTAGAGAGAGATCATTCTTGAGCAGGGAGTTATGAGTTTTTGAAAAGAGGGGGGTGGTTTTCAGACCAAATCTGAAATACGTGTGTTGAATAGAAAGGTGTCTAGGCCAAATGGCTCAATGAAAAAAGATATGAAATTTTGCAAAGAGTGACACCCTAGAGTTGTGATAATGTGTGAAAATTTTTGGAGGACTGTATTATACAGTTGAGAGGTGTGAGTGAAATTGTGAGGAAAGGTCAATTCTAAAGAGTGGAGATCTCATGGATGAGGAGTTTGAGAGCAACAAAAAGCATGTTTGAGTGTTTAGATTCATCTTGGGAACATGGAGGATCACCAAGAGTGCAAATTGAGACTATGCAAGGTTCCCCAAGGGTTTGAGGTGATTGTAGGGGTGGATTTGAGGAAAAGAGAGTTTACAATAGAATTTGAAGAGAGTGTTGAGAGGATCCAAAACCTACACCACTTGGAGGAAAGAGTGAGTCTAAGTGCTTTCTATGTGGCGAGAAGGGACATAAGGCAAGTTCATGTCCATTGACCTTTGAAAGCAAGAGATTGAGGGAAAGGAGAGGCTTACTTGACTTGGGTTTGCATGTTGGACCTTCTTCACCAAGATTGGGAGGGAGAAGATCTAAGACCAAGGAGTTGTGTGAGGTTTGTGGAGTTGAAGGACTTCCAAAAAGACATGAGTGTAGTGGAGTAAAATCACTTTTGGAGACTTTGGTGAAGGATCTTGGAGAGAGTCTTAGTATAGCTACAGAAATACTACCACCTTCATCAGCTAGTTCTCAAGATTAGTGATGGAGATAATCTTTCAACTTATGGATAAACTATCCATGAAGGTTTGATTAATATGCACTCTAAGATTTGATGTTGCTATATAAATCTTGGAGAAATCTGAGCCTTTTGTGTTCACTAGGGTGAATTTTCCTCAAATGGTGTGAGTCATGTACATACTCTATTAGTTATGGAGTGAGACAAAAGAAAAAAAATTGAGAGAAAGAAAGATAGTGAGAGGTTAAGATGGGAAAACTTCTGGTTTTCTTTGGCAAGGATGGAGAAGATGTAGAGGCCTTTGTGAGAAACTTCAAGAGAGCTTGCATAGGAAACAATGAGAGGAGGAAGAATGCATGAGCATGTTCTTTGAGGATGTGGCACTTACATGGTATGAGTCAGAATATCAAAAAAAAAAGAGGAGAGATGGGGAAGAGGAGTCTTGGGAGACTTTGACTTCAACACTCATTGAGAAATTTATTTTTGATGAGAGTTATGAGAGATTTATGAGTGAGGTTACATTTCTCAAGCAAGGAGATGGAGAGAAAGTGAGAGTTTATGTGGAAAGAGTGGAAAAGTTAGAGTCCAAATTCTGCATAGTGTTGAGGAAGGGTAGAGATGATGTGGAGACTACTATGATTGGCATAGGGGCCATGCTCACCAAAAATTTTGTGGGAGGATTGAGACCACAAATTAGAAGCAAGGTGAGATATGAGAAACCTTCTTCCAAGGTTGAAGCTATCAAGATAGCAATTTGTATGGAGGAGAGTTTGGAAGGGGATGAGAGTGATTTGGTGGTGAAGGAGGTTGTGCATCCTCCTCAAGGCTACAAGTATGGTGGAACTTCTGATATTTTGGTGGCAAGGGTTGCACCACAAGTAGTAGTTGCTCCAGTTCTTGCACCTCCACCAAAAGATCTACTTCAAACCATCACATAACAACTTGCGGATCTCAAGATCAATGTGGTGCAACTATGGGAGAAGAAAGAGGTGGATCAGAATGTAGGGAGAGGGCCTAGGAGTTATGAAAACTATCCATATAGAGGAGGCCAACCAGCCAATAATTTCAATGATAGAAATTGTTTTGGTTGTGGAGGAAGAGGCTATATCCAAAGGAATTGCCCAAATTCCACTTACCATGGAGGAAGGGGTTATGAGGGAGCCAATAGAGGGAAAGAGGGAGGTAGTGAAACCCAAGTGGCTCCTAATCCAGACAAAGGTAAGGGGATAGCATCCATAGATGTGATTGATAGCAAGTATGAGAAGGGAGAGTGCTCAAACTCCAAGGGTCTTAATTTGGAGCTTTTTGCACAAGAGAAGAAGAGAGCTTGTTTTGCAAAGGGTGTTCACTCTTCTCAAGGATTTACTCCAAGCAAGGATACTCCTATGTCTACTAGGAGCACTCGCACCTCAACACCATCAACAACAAAGACTCCAAGGAAAAAGTTGGGGATGGAGGACTTCTTGATCTCAAAGCAACAATGGAACTACAATGTGTTGGAGGATGTTGGTAGTCACAAGGCTAACATCACAGTGGGCCAATTGATTGCTTTGAACCCTACCTTGAGAAATGAGCTTAGAGGTGGTTTGAGTTCTACAAGGAGCAAGAGGAAGAAGAAGGTAAAAGCTCCAGTATCAATAGGGGTGGTGGATGCCAAGCCAACACCATGGGAGGCTTGTGAATATGCCTCTAAGATTGATGTGAGAGTGAATGGTCACAACATCAAGGATGCATTGGTTGATGGAGGATCAGCAGTAAATGCCATGTCAGAAAGGTTGATGAAGAAGTTGGGTATGATACCCTCAAGACCTTCAACATTTGTGGTAAGCATGGCAAACAAGCAACAAGTTTGACCAGTAGGGGTGATGGTAAAGTGGTAGTTTCAGTTATGGGAGTTCAAAATCTCATGACTTTCCAAGTCTTGAAGGATTCGAGCTATGACTTACTTCTTGGGAGGCCATGGTTGAGAGCAACACGCACAACTGATCAATGGCACAAAGGGTACTTGAGGATTGGGCCATCAAACCATAGAGCCACAGTTCCTGTGACTAACACCACCATCACTTCACATTCAGATACACCATCTTCTGATTATTGGGAATCAGATTCCGAAGAAGGAGCTTCAGGTTTGGACACAAGCATAGAAGAGGAGACTTCCACGGAGGAGGATGAATCTGAATCTGATTCAGATGTGTATCCCTTGTGTGCTATGGGTTTTGCACCTAAGCCAGAGGTTTTGAAGGACCCAGATAAATCACCATTGACACTTGAGGAGGTAGAGAGAAGGTTATCTACCCTCAAGTATGGTCCAAATGTTACCAAGGAGGAGAAGGTGAGATTTGAGGAGATTTTCCGCAAGTTTATCCATGTGTTTGCTTTTAGTTACAAGGATTTGAAGGAAGTCACCTTGGAGGAGCACAAGATAGAGGTGGAGTCACATGCAAGACCAATCCGCCAAAAGCAACGTTGCATTAGCCCACCAATATCTTTGGTTGTGAAAGAGGTGATTGATAAGCTCAAGGAGGCTGGATTTATCTTTGAGGTGGAGAATTCAGGATGGGTGTCTCCAATTGTCATTGTGAAGAAAAAGAATGGCAAGCTTTGGGTATGTGTGGATTACAAGAAGCTCAATGTTGTTACCAAGAAGGACTACTACCCATTGTCATTCATTGATGAGATCTTGGAGGAGGTTGCAGGTCATGAGAGGTACAGTTTTGGAGATGGTTATAGTGGATACAACCAAATCAAGATTGCACCAGAGCATCAACAACTCACCACGTTCACCACACCTTGGGGAACTTACGCTTTCAAGGTCATGCCTTTTGGGCTTTGCAATGCTCCAGCCACATTCCAACGGTTCATGAACAAGGTATTTGAACCTTTCATTGGGAAATTTGTGAGAGACTTCATTGATGACTTTTGTGTCTATGGGAGCAAGGAGGAGCACCTAATCAAAGTCTTGCAATGCTTGGATGAGGCAAATGCATCACTCAACCCAGAGAAGTGCATTTTTGGATGTGAAGAAGGTCTACTTTTGGGGCACATCATCTCCAAGGATGGAATAGCAGTTGATCCTGAGAAGGTGAGGAAAATCTCAGACCTTCCATTCCCTTCAAGCTTGACAAAGTTACGCCAATTCTTGGGGATGGTTGGATACTATAGGAGGTTCATCTTCTCATTTTCCAACAAAGCTTATGCATTGACCATACATGAAGAAGGGTGTAGATTACATGGTGATTTTGGAGGACAAGGAGGCTCTCAAAGCTTTTGAGGAGCTCAAGCAATCCCTTGTTGTAGCTCAAATTCTTGCTAAACCTGATTGGAGTAAGCCTTTCATCCTCTACATTGATGCTTCTAATGTAGCTATAGGATGCACTCTTAGTCAATTAGACCAAGATGGGTATGGATTAGGGTGTCAATTAGGATATGGATTCAACTTCCAAAGATAGAAATATGAAAAGATCACTACAAGGCCCAATTTTTTATTGCTTGGGACTAGCATGTGCTTCTACTCCTCTTCCCAAATGTGCCATTCCTCACATTCTTTCAATAGGATTGCTTAGATTACACAAGTGTTTTCAACAACAAGAATACAATTCAATTTTCTTCTCCATCCATTGATTAACCTACAAAAATTGGAAAACCTCATTCCCGCTTCTTTATGAATAATTTGTTGCTAACTTGTATTCCATGGAATAATATCTCTAGGGAGCAACAAACCATTGAGAGAATTGCTGCAAGACAGCTCAAGGAAGAAAGTTCCAGCAGATTTGGAGAAGACAAATAAGGGACTTAAGAGTGGAGAGACAAAGAAGGAACTTCAATAGAGAGAGCCTTTCTAGTTGTTGATAGAAGTATTGGAGGTAGATATGATGGTGACACTCAAGAGAAGACCAATATTTCTCAATTTAAGAAGAGAACAAGTTCTAACAAATGAAGAAAGAAGGGCATTGGGCTTGAGAATGCAAAGGTGCATAAAACGTCCCAAGAAGAAAATATAACAATGAATTAATTCTAGAAGTCAAGCCAATGCTCTAATGATACAAATTATTGCATTTGTTGCTAGCTCTAGCACTACCACAAGTATCAATGAACATCTAGATAACAAAGTTTGGTATACTAATTGAAGAGCTTCAAAGCACATGACTAATAGATGAGAACTATATTTGTAAAAGCACATGATTGATAGATGGAATTTGTACAATTCAAGAGGATAGTAAGTGCAATCAAGAATGGGATTTGCAAATCAACTCTACTTCAACTACTCAAGATGGAGAAAATCACAAAAGTGAGAATGAGAAAACCACCACACAAACTTAATTAATGGGATCATAATAAGACCTTTGTACTTGCATTGTTGTAGCTAAGATTGAAGGAGGAAGAGTAGGTACACATCTTGTTCATTTCCAAGATGTAGTGCAATCCCTTGAATGAAGACCATGAATAAGGAACTCAAGTCATTTAAGCAAAACAAGAATTAGAAGCTAACAACATTACTAGAAGAGAAAAAAGTGATAAAAAATATAAGTGGATATATAGAACCAAGCTTGATGCTAAAAGCAACATATGAAGGCACAAGGCTAGACTTGTAGCCAAGGAATATTCACAACTTGCATGAAATGATTTTGAGGAAGCATGTGCTCTGATTGTCAACTTTGATTCTATCAAATCTGTTCTTTTGTTAACCACAACAAAAGACATTGTTATCTCAATTTGATATCAAGACAAAAAAATTAATGGAGATTTGCATAAGGAAATCCACATGGAATGACACAAGGATACAAAGAAGTTGGAGAGGAGAAGAATGTTTGTAGATTTTAGAAGAGCTTTTATGACTTGAAGTAGCCTCAAGAACTAGGAATTGGAAATTTGATTACTTCTTAGTGAGGTATGCAATCATCACTTTCTGATCCTTGTGTGTATTATGGACCTAGGATAATCCTCACTATCCTTGTATATGATGGATTGATTTGTACAAAAGACAAATCTCACATTATCATCATATTAGATCACCTTGGTATAGAGTTCCAAGTTACACTTGGAGAAGCAAATTGCTATGTAGGATTTCATATCTTTTGTGACAAAGCAAATCTCAAAATTAGATTGACTCTGGAAAGATACCTAGAGTCAACTATAAAAATGTTCAATCTTGGAGAAGATGTATATCTAGTTGCTACTCCTCTAAATTCAAATGCCCTATTATAAGCAAAAGGAGTTGCTCCTCCTTTAAATTCAAATGTCAGATTACAAGCAAAAGAGGGAGAACCAATTAGAATGCACTACAAAAGCACAAGGATGTTTAATGTATATTATGATAGGTGCAAGATCTTATATAGCTTATGATTTTAATATAGTGGTAAATTTTAGTTTTAATCTTTCATCTTAACACAAAGAAGTAATGAAGAGTTTTTTCAAATACCTCAAAGGTACTCTGAATTATGATTAGGAATTTTTTGGAGGACAAGTGCTACTAATACACTAACAAGGTAATACGATGTTGATTTTTTTGGTGATGAGGCAATAGAAAGTCCAAGTGGACTTCTAGTTTGGAGAAACCAACAACAACAACAAATGCATTATCACTTGTTATCAACAATAATGCATCATTACATGATGTTATATATAACATCATATTTAGCTGCCAAGGAAGCAATATGGTCACTCAAAGACCTGCATTTTGTACAAGATGGTCCAACTCCAATGTACAATGACAATGAAAGTGCTATAAAGCTAGTGTACAACCCAAAATTCCACAAGAAAACTAAGCACATAAAGATCCAATATCATAATATGAGAGAGTACTATCAAGCTAGTATACAACCCAAAATTCCACAAGAGAACTAGGATAATGAAGATCCAATACCATTCTGTGAGAGAGCAACAAGAGAAATAGAAGATTTGTTTCAACTACATAAACACAACAATGAAATTGCAAATATTTTTTAGAAGCTTTACCAAGAGATAACTGTAGTAAATTTAGAAGTTTTATTGGAATACTACCATTCTTTCAATGAGTAGGAGTGTTGAAATTGCATTTCAAATGATAGTACATGTTGCATGTAATAGTTAAGGTTGGTATAGCTTGTGTTGTATCCTATACAAGTTGAGTTTGCACATAGCACACAAATGGTGATGCTAGTTAATATTAGAGAACCCAATGCTTGTATATAGGTCTTACCTTTCCAATGAGAGTTCCATTCCATCCATATGCTAGCAATATAGTCAAGAAAGCTTAAGCAACAAAGATATGACTATCCAACATCATTATGTGCTAGAGCAACAATGGAGAGAGGCAAGGCCAAGCAACCCAACCATGTGTTCCATTAGTTTAGAATTTGTACTAGCTTGGTTTAGTTCCATTAGTTTAGAACTTGTACTAGCTTAGTTTAGTTCCATTACTAGCTTGTATTCCTCATGTCATATGACTAGATTTGCAATATGAAGAAGTCCGCCAACTTTAAGTATCTTTTAGTTTTCTTTGTGTTTGTAATTGGTATGCCGATTTGCATCAGTTTCATGACAACTTTCAACAAAAGTGAAGACATCCAGCAAAGTAAGGGAACCAATAAGAACCATAGGAGCACGTGCACACAGCGAATAATAGATTGCCTTGCTTGTCACTGATCAAAACCCGTCCCTTCCCTGTGTCACGAGCTGTTCCTATTTATGAATGTTTCGTGTCACATACCTGCCCTGCTATAACATGACTATCGACTAATTAGTCTTTACATGATCTTTAAGTATGATCTTTAAGTAGGAAGGACGACCGCGTAGAAAAAATGAAGGATGGGAAGACACCATCAAGCCGTCCAAGGGAGAGATGAGATCTTTAAGTTGAAAATCTCACATCGTCTCAACAAAGAAGAGTATGACCAAGCAAGTTTGAAAGATATGTCGTTAGAAGACAAATTATTCGATGGAACCTCCACGAAGCAAAACACGCCTCTTAATGTTCGAATTGCATATCAACCTTAAACTTGACAGTATATCAGTTTTCCGCTTTATACGGTGGCGAGGATCATCTTCCATACTAACGAACTTTGAACTTTATCCATGATAACCGTAGGTCTTCATGTCTACGGTTATCAACACCACAATTTACACAAGAGTTCTCACAAGTTCTCATATTGGGGTTATAAACCTTTTCTTAGACTTAAAACCGTCCCAACAAAGCCAAATGAGTAATTGATTGAGTTCTATAGAGAGGGGTCTCATCAGCTGATCAGCAAATTTCCTGTAAAACATGTTCAGTTTCTCATGCAGGCGAGCACCATGTGAAGACCGGACAACTGAGTAGAATTTTAATGCCTGTCATTCTCAAGTCTCTTACTGAAAGCTTGGAAACACAGTCAATAGAGTAATGTTTGATGCGGCGGGGAACTCCTTAGCCCTAGATTATGGACTCAGTTTTGGAAGATGCCCTGTTTCAGCTAAAAGTTATGGACTTCTCTGTTTTGTATTCGCTGCGGGGCGGTGCACTGCAGACCCAAGCTCTCTGAACGACACGAGCGACGACGATGTCAACTGAACTAAGGCACCACATCACTAACAAACAAGTACATTAACTTTATACAGCAACGAAGTATTACAGAACCTCTCGAACCATGGTCCCCTTTCCTTGCTAAGATCCTTTTATCGCCAGGAACGAGACACTTACTCTATCGATAGTGAAGCCTCATGGTTAAGAGAAATAGCATCGATCTCTGCAAGTAAGTAGGCACTACCAGGCATCTTCGAAGCCATCTTCATCTCCACATTCCTCGGCTTGCATCATTTGCATTCTCGCCATTTCAACCTGTTCAAAAGGGCATGTGTACAGCATGGTTAAATAAAGCATCAGTACAGGATATAGAAGAACTAAGTGACCAAATATTCTTGCCTTCGCTGTGATGAACTTGGAATTCTAACTGCAAAATGGACATTTTACATCTAAGGTGTCAAACTAGTTTTTCACCTACTTGAGCATCTGAAAGACGCTGTTGACGAGCAATAAATTCGAGGAAAACTGGTTGTGCTTGTTTGGTCGTAGCCTCCCCTCGAAATTGAAATTCTACAAAGAAACCATTGTTTGCAAATAATTTCCTCAAGGAGGTCTTGAACTTCTCCTGCGCTACAAGACAGGTGCAATTGATCCCGTGAAAACTAAGTTCTTAAGATTCTTAGATGCTGCTTCGGCTGGATACAGAGAAATCTTACAGACTAGGGACATAAAACTCAGAGGCTATCTTTTGATGTAGCTTGTTCAATATCAAATTTTTGAAATGCACAACTCATGACCGAAATTCACAAACAAAAGAAGGCAATACCATTAAGAGTTGCAACCAGAAAACAATCAGAAATTCACCTCAGAAGTAGAGAATGAAGGCACTGGAATTACTCCCATGAACACTGAACTCTTCATTAAAAGACTGCTGGCAACTGGCAGTATCTTTTGAAGGCATCGATCTGACAACTCATTTGGCATCTGTCACATCCAACAATGTCAGATATATCAAAGACAGCTACTTGTGTCGGACTTTACATGCTTAAGAGAAGGCAAGTAATCTCCATTTTGCGTGATAAGAACTTAAATCTCGAATCTTATGCGAGAACTCACCTCTAGGACCCACACACTGGGTCTTTCTCCACTGTACCCTACTCTAGAGAGCTTTTGGCCCCAGTCTTCATCTTCTTGATCATCTTGAGTGAAATCGTGTGCTACATGTTGTAACATACAGGACTTGGGAAATTTCAGTCCAAAAGCTGCACAATCCACGAGAGTAAGAAACAACAACGGCCGACTAGAATTTGCATACGAAATCCCGAGATGATGCCTGCACTGCAGCTGGTAAATGAGAAGTGACTGAGTAAGAACGGAATAGAGACTTCAAGAATGATGTCACTAATTAGCGAGCAAATCCCTGTGGTACAATCCGAGCCTACCTGTTATTTTTCTCAAGGTTGCGTCATACGTATGTTCAGGCGCAATGTCGTAAATGACAGAGGGTGATGGCCAATTTAATCGATATGGTCTAGTATCACTTCCGTCTGTCAAAAGAACAATCTATTAGGAGTTAATAGCTTCTGCAGCAAGCCCTTCAGAAGGAGAGCTTCCTCGACCAACATATATATAAGTATATCCTTCAATGCTAGACTAGTACCTGGCGAACAGGATCACTTGAAGAATTGACCACCTCTAACAACTTGTCGTCGACTGCTTTGGTAGGCAATGATAACTCAGTATTTATAATTCCTTGTTTCCCCTCCGTTTCTCGGCCCGTGGTGCCTGCATTCAAATGTTTATTAAAAATTCTGACCAAGCAAGATCTTCAGATTATGGGGCACTCAATTCCTCATTCAGTTATTATGCACAACCATTCAGCCAACGGTTCAGATTCAACCGTTACATGAATCATTCGGTAGGACGGAAGTCGTCATTTTTGTTACAAGCTCACAAAAACTGCTGCGACTTGATTAAAGGGATTGCACTACAGCAGCTGTCGTTCCACATCATATTCACCATCTCAAGGAAAAATCATTAACACCGACACGAGATATGCAGACGAAGAGAAGCAGCTGACAACACATGCAATCTAGGAATGTACAGACTAATCACTCTGTCTTGTACCTCTGTTGTGAACGAAGTCTATCCATTTTACTGAACCAGCTGGACACTTGGTGCAGTCTAGGTTCATACCAGAGAGATTGAGTTTCTAACATATCTAATGTGGAATAACAACTTTTCGACAACCTTGCAATTCACTAAAACCCGTTCTTCTTTCCGCGAGTGATGGTTAGAGACATGTTCGAAACGGATTAGAGCGATTAGAAAGAATAGCGAATTCAGGCAGATGCTTCCAACTGCTTACAAGGGAAACGGCATAGAGAATCGTTCCGACATTTGGAAGATCGTACATCGCCCGAAGTTTTAGTAGCCCAGAATTCCACACTCTAAACACAAATTGAAAGAAGCGAGACTCCCACCTTCCATTCCAGCTATGCCAGAGGTAACGACACGTCTCCCAGACGTAGCCGTCCTCTGAGAGACCCATTGAACACTTCCAGGTTTGGCCCTTGAAATCGAAATTCCTGCTCCCCTTGATCTCAATCCCTGTTCAACATGGACGAATGAGACCCAAAATCCAGAGGTGACAGTCGTCGTCTGCATTGTGACTATTTCTCTCGACCAGCAGCAATTCAAGTCCTCCTGGATATATTCTGGACTTCACTGCCTTTCTGCGATCTCACACACGCCATCCACACTCTCTCTCCCAATCACATTCGTACCTCCTGTTTTTGCTTCACCGTGAGCTTGTCGTCACTTTCATGGTTCCCCGCTCCTGGCTATCTTCTCACAGTGCAAAATCATGGTGTTCTCACAAACACAACAGGGAGCCTCCCTACTCGCCGTCGAAGGGATGAAACCACCGACAACGACCCGTTACACCGGCTCTTTCCATGAAATCTTTTACGCTTTTCGCGAATATTCTGAACCAGAGTTGTTTCCTTCCAAACAAACGTCAACAGTGACCGGGACACCTAGAATCTCCCGGATGGAAATGCATCTTTTGCCGGTGAATCGATCGATGGACCTGACTCCTACGCACAACTCAAATTATTGACCCGAATGGGAGAAAATTATAGAAATTTCAGCTAACTGAGGGTTATCTAACTGGGAACCAAGGGTATGTCGAATATGCCACAGAGAGCTCCAAAGTAGCCAATGATGATACTGTGATCAAATTTCCAGGTTTTTATTTTGTTTTACATTTTGAACGACGAGCGTTCATATTTCGAGCTGTTTATTTCTACTTTGAACCGTTCCTTATTCGTGCACGTCAAACTTGTCAAGGGTTAAATTTCTCGGCGTCATTGCTAAGTCGGAGCATCCGCATGATATGTGAATGTCAAAACCAGATTTACATAAGGACAGTAAAGGATGCTTTACTTGAACTGCTCTCTAAAATCTGTGAAATATTTTACCTGCAATTTCTCTTATGCAAATCTCAGTAAAAATATTTGTTTATTGTTTATTTGTATCTAAACTCTGTGAAATATTTTACCTGCAATTTCTGTTATGCAAATCTGAGAAAAAAATTTCCTTGTTGCGTACTTATATAACACACAACTACAAGTAAGTCCCACAACCCTTTGACTTGAGGGAGGTAGGGCTAACAAATACATGCTATTTTCATCATGCTGATGAAAATAGCCTGAAAATAACTCTCTTTCAATCAAAAGTGCATTGCTTATTGGTTTAATGTGCTCTAGACATGAGTAGCATTTGAATCCATGCAATGGTATTGTACTTATAGGTTAATTCTACACTCCACATTTCCAAGGAGTAGCTCTAACATATTTCTACAAGCAACAAATTTAGCTCATGTAGGAGGATTCATACAAATATTTGCTTCCATATCCTTTTGTGCACAATATCTTAACTCAACTTCTCATTTCTCTACACATTACCTAATGAAATGATGTTGAATATCATAATGCTTGGTATGGCCGCAATATGTAGGATTTTAGCAATTGCAATACACGACTTATCATCTTCACATATAAGAACTACACTCGATAATCCTTATGTACCTTTTGTAACCACATAGCCTCCTTTGCAACTATAGATGCAATAGTATAGTATACTGTTGTTGATGAAAGAGAACCAATCTAGCCATTGTGAATGCAAAACCACCAATTGAACAAATTGTTTCTCTACAACCTCCCTAAATCCATATCAAGGTGTCCTACAAGTTGCAAATTTGCATGCTTTCCACCATATCGCAACACCAAGTCCATTGTCCCTTGCAAGTAATGACATACTTACTCTCTTTACTCCTTACCAATGTAAAAGAGATGGATGCACAATGTATTGAGAAAAATGCTAACAAGCAAATGATGTCATATCTTGTACCATTTTCTAGGTATAGTAGAGAGCACATAGCCTTCTTATAAAGATTTACTTCATCTACGTCCAATAATTATTGCATGGATGCTCAATGAAATGACAGCGATTGGATGGTCGACATACACTCTACTTTTCAAAGTATCTGGCCGAAAGACAAAAATGATGACAGAAGAGCGTCAGAAGAACGCTATGCGTTCTCTCGCTTCGCATTTGATGCTGCAATTGCCTTTGCATTCTCCATCCAAACTCCTCCAATTTTCTAGAAATGTATTTGGCTTGGTTGAGAGATAGCCTCCTTATTTTGTAAGAAATTTATGCCAGGGAAATTGCTCAGTTAACCAAGATCCTTCATCTTGTAATGTTCTTATAACTCCTCCTTGTTTGTGACAAAATCTTGAAATTCTTGCCTCTAATTAACACATCATCTACACAAAAAATGAGAAATAAAGCTAAATCATCCACATGTGTCATGTAGAAGCAAGGGTCAAACTATGAACCTTGCCTACCAAGACCTAAGAGGGATGAGTCAAGATGATCATTCCATCCTCTACCAACTTGCTTCAAACCATATAGAGTCTTCAATAGCCAAAGTACCTTGCTTTTGTGTTTAAATAGAACATCTAAACCCTCAAGAATCTTCATGTAGATGGTTTCCTCCTTCAACTCTTCATTAAAATAAGCTAAAACAATATCAAGCTGCAAAGCACTCCATTCTTGTGTACCAACAATAACAACAAATATGCAAATTTTTTGCAAGACAAGCTATTGGTGCAAAAATTTTATGGTAATCGATACAAAGTTATTGATTACCATGAAACATGAAACTTTATCACTTGAGAGTAACACTTTGTTTTATATTTGATTTGAATCTATCTATTGTCCCATCACTTGCAAGCTTTTTGCAAAAAAGTTCCTTAATTATCAATCATCTTTCTACCATTTGGAAGATTTATGAATTCCCAAGTGCCATGCTTCTTAAGAGAGTTAAGATCATCTTTCATAGAAAGTTCATATTCCTTGCTAAAAGATGAGTTCATGGCTTGCTAGATAGTTTTTGGATTGGATTCAACATAAACAACATCCATAATCTCAATTAGAAGTTCAACATCACCTCTAACAAAATAATCATCTCCATCCCATGGAGTTTTATGTTGTCTTTTGCCTTAAATAATTTTTTTTGGATCAACACCACTTTTGTGATGTCCTAGTAATGTTATCTTCACTTGCCTTTGCTACATAGGTTCTTCTTTTGCATCTGCTGGTGTTTGATTTGTGGAAGGTTCTTCAACTTTAGATCCTTCATGGCCTTGTGATTTCAAGCTTTATGTTTGGTTCTCCAATTTGGAATGTGGAAATATATATCCAACACCATTGTCTGATTCACCCTCTATGTCCCCATCACTTGATAGGAATTTAGGACTTGCCATAGTTGCATTAGCATCAAGAAACACCACATCTCTACTAAGAATCACTTTCTTAGTTTCAAGGTCAAAAATCTCGTATCCTTTGGCAACCTTTGGACATCCAACAAAAATACCCTTCTATGCTTTTGCATCAAGTTTTTGATATTTCTCCTTTGGTATATGATACAAAGCCATATATCCAAATCAATGAGCATAGGAGAGAGAGTGTTTTTACCAAAGAATGCTTTGTATGGTATCTTTCCACCCAATCTTGCTATTGGTAGCCAATCTCACGTCCATGTCACAAACCTTAAAGCAAAAGCCTAATATTGGCAACTCAAATTTGCATGATCTACGAGTGTGCATACTTCTTCAAAGATTATGCACATCATCTCTATCATCCCCACAATCTTGTGTATGTAAGTTGGAATCACCATATGTTGAATCCCTTTAGCCTTGAAGTGTGTATGAAACTTTTGATTCAAAATTCTGATTCTTGGTTTCTAAGAATACACTTCACCTTCATCCCAATACTTTTTGAATCTCTATTTTCCAATTCTTGTAGGTAGATTGCAATTGGTCCTTTGTTTGCAAGAAAGCTAAACTAGTATAACTAAATATTCATCAATCTACATAGTTAACCATTTAGCCCCACCAAAACTAATTGTATCAAAATATCCAAGGTTTGACATTATAACATCCAAAATACCATCTGCATGCTTATGCATATTTGAAGATGGTTGGAAATGTAACTTACCAGCAATACAAGACCTACATGTGGATAATTTACCCTTATCTCTGTTGATAACTAGCCACTCAACTACACCCAAATGTTTTGCTTCACAAATTGCATGCAATGATGCATGTGCTAAAGCTTGATGCTGTTCTATGAGCATAAAACTAGCTATGTTTGTACTAGCTACAACTAAAATCTCTTCAATCTTATAAGGCATGATGTAAACTTAACTCTTGAGTCTCCCACGTATGAGAATATTTGATGGAAGAATCCAACATACCCCAATTCTATCCAAGTTGAACTTACAACACTCCTTACACAAATTTGTTATAGATAAAAGAGTATCACTTGCTCCAAGAACCCAATGCATGTCTTGAATGATAATAGAAATGTAGTCTACTTTCATGTCTAAAATCTTAAAATGCATCTCACCTGAACTTTTTGATTCACTTACATTTCTATCATAACCTTGGAGTTGAATGGATATGTTTTTGAAGTTGTGAATATATATGTACATCATTATTATAGTATGTATTGATATGGTCACATAAAGCACTCATGACCTATCAATACACACAACTTCTCAAGTGGATAACACAATTACAACACTAGCACTTGCCTTGTTTCAATTTAGCAATGGGCATTTTGGATCACCTTTTCAATGACCCCTTTATCTATACTCTATGCATGTGCTTTTGGAATTCTCAACTTTGAATTTCTACTTCTTGTGCTTCAAAATTTGTTTCTTCTTAAGTTGCTTTAAAGTTTGTTCCAATCAAGAACAAAAATTGGAGTATCAACTCTCTCCTTCCTTTGTGTGTCCTCCTCAAGGAGGATAGATCTTGCCATATCTTCTATAACATTTTAATCCAAGTGACTACACCATGGGATGCCATGATTCAAGCAATGCATTAAACACAAGGAAGGTCACACTCTATTTGGTCATCTTTCCTAAAGCTTTGATGTATTAGTTTCTTAATTCAAAGATCTTCAGATGAAAAAAATCCATTGACTAACCATGAATATAGTAGATACTATAAAGCCTTTAATGCAAGAAAAAATTTAGTCATGATTCCAATAGGTTTATGTAGCTTTGTTAGTTTATCCACATCTCTTTTGCAATGTCACACTTGCAAATATTACTATGTTGTAAAGCATTGATGTTAAGAAAAATCTGGATACATACCTCAAACTCTTCTACATCCCATGTCTCTCTCTCATGAATTGGCTTGTTATTCTTTGAGCATTGTGATGATCCATCTACATAGTTATAGAATTGGCAAGAACTCAAGAAATTTAGCATCACATAGCTCTATGTCATGTAATTCTTCTCATCAAGGCAATCAATGTGTTGATTGTTTGAACTTGAGCTATCACTAAGAGAATTAGAATTGTAATGAAGAAATGCACTCTTACAATGGTGGACAAAGATAACCCCTTCTCTAAGTAGGGAACATTGAACCTCACACTTTTCCACTCAAAAGGAAGAATCCCTAAGCCCTAGTCAAAAAGGACCCCTAAGTAAAGATGTAACCCAAATGTGCGGCAAAAAGGAACCCTAAGATTTGGTAGCAAGAAAACCTTAAGCTCCACTACCAAGACACACTAAACACCGGCGACAAAGAAATCCTAACCCTAAACTCAAGCAACAAGAAAATCCTAAGCACTCTATGGAGGGGAAATCCTAACCCTAAATTGATAGTAAACCTAAGGTCCCATAGCAAGGAAACCCTAATCACTTGATAGAGAGAGGAAACCATAACCCTAAAAATAAGTAAACCCCAAGGTCACGTATAAGGAAACACAATCACCAATAATTGTGTCACATTTGCTCTAATATCATGTTACGCAAATCTAAGAAAAACACTTCTTTATTGCTTCCTTGTATTGTACATGATTGCAAGTCCTATGACCTCTTTATTGACCCTTAAGTATGGCACATGGATATGTGTGGGCTCTGAAATTATGCAAGTCTTAAAAAAGCGCCTTATCTACTTGTATTATGAAGGACTACAAGTCCTATTACCCCCTTTATCTAACCTTAGGTACGGCTCACTTGTATGTGCAGGGTGAGAAAAGCTTGAATATATCCTCTCTTTGAATTAACCAGAAGTGCGTTGTTTATGGGTTTAATGTGCTCTAAACATGAGTAGCATTTAAATCCCATGCAATGGTATTGTGCTTATGGGTTAATAATTCTACAAATTTTGGGGAGAATCCATTGTATTTTTTAGTAAAAAGCACAATTGAAATTCTCCTTACCCATAGACAACACACAAACACTAAAAGATCTTTGAATTCTCAAGGTGCATGTGAATCAAAAGATTTTACAACTTACCACCACAAAATTCTTTCAAATACTAACTTCTATCATGGTGAAAATTATATGTTTCCAATCTGAATTATTGAACTTTTTTTCAGATTTATCATATGTTTTAAGACAATACTGACCTAGCAACCCACATACTTGACAATTCCAAATTGTGAAAGTACTCATATCTTTTGAATTTTTGAACGCTGACCTTATAACTATGAGACAATAATTTTTTTAAAAAAATTTATTTCTTTCATATTCAAATTTTTTTCTAGATACTTGTGTCAATGCAAAGTGATCCATAGCCTAGAAACTTTCAAAAAGTACTTGGCCACAATATCTTGAATTCACAAATGACTTATATATGTTTTATTGTCATGCACCTTATTATGAGTTAACACTTCTTTTAATGCCTTTTCTAGAAATTTTGACTATTCATCATCAACATTATCATTTTGGACTCAAATATCAAGATTCAATAATCAATTTTTATTATCAAAACTTTGTTTTATTTAACATTTGTCATTATGTTGCAGCAAACCACAATGTTAAAGGTCAAAGACATTTCCCAAGTTTAATAGTATGTATTACTTCATATGGAAATTAGGAATGAGGTTGTTTCTTCAAGCTATGTGACTCATAAGGGTAGTGAATCATACTCAATCCTGACCAACTTAGCCTTTTACTACTCTTGCATAGGCTAGTCAAATAGTTTCTATTGTTCTTGCATATCCTGCTCTACCATTAATAGACACTAGCAGTAGCATCAATTGGGATGCAAGTGATACATTTGCATTATCTTTTATTATGAATCAACTCAATGATAGTCAAATTCATCATGTTAATTATGCTTGCTATGCCTTTGAGGCTTGGATCATTTTTGAGCAATTATATGAAGCTCAAGATCCAATTACAAGGATGAATCTCTAAGATGAGCTTCAAATGTTGAACATCAAACAAGGTAATAGTGTTACAAAACATGTTCATTGGTTCAAAACATTGGTCAATTAATTATCATCTATAAGATATCAAGCTCCTGAAAAAATTCAAATGTTTGCTATGATGCACAACATGTTTAATAGTTTCCAAAATCGTTTAACCTAACTACAAGGTCAAAAAAATTTAACCTTGCAAAATCTTATAACATATCTCCTACAGGAGGAGAAATTGTTAAAGACCTGGATGTCAAAGCCCGCAACTACAATATATACCTTTAAGGGTAACTCCCCTATAAAAGGAAATTTAATGTACGGAATTAAAAGAATCAAAATTTTCACAAAGGCAAAAACTCATCTTTTGGTGCTTTTGCTCCTTGATCTAGTTTCAAACATGATTTGTCATTGTCATTAAGATCTTTTCAAGAAAATCAAAGAATCCCAACAAAAAGATGAAATTTTTGTATTGTCATCTAATTGGACATTATTTAAAGAACTATAGAAAGCAAATTGTTGATGAATCTATAGCAATTTGCATAGATAAAAAGCTAAAGCAAATTCAACAATGTATTTATATACTATAATAGCTTACATTACTACATCATGTCAAAAAAATGATTCTTTGTATCTTGATTCTAGAGAACACATAATATGGCTCATTCAATAAACATCTTCTTTATTTATGAGACTTATATTACACCATAGAAGGTATATCTTGGTGATAATTCCACTCAAGATATACTTGAATCATGCAAAGTGTTTCTTACACTTCCTAAGGGTGATTCAAAAATGAGTAAAAATGTTCTCCATATTCCATGCTTAAAAGAGAAATATTTTGTCTATTAAGCAATTTGACCTAGTTGGAGGATCTACATTTGTGAGTAACAAACAAGGTATATTACATGCTCCAAATGTTGATTTGAAAGCAACTTGTCCTTTGACAAAAGATATATATCACCTTGGAGAAATGGTTTTTACTTCTTGAATCCGTACATGCCTTAGTGTCCATATTAATCCTCTTGATTTATTGCACAATCAATTAGGCCATATTAGCACTACCCAAATACATCAACTATTTTCAAATGATATGGCTCAAGGTATTCACAATTACATTCATACTGTAATACTCTGAGGACAAGAGAAGAGAGATAACACAGATTGCACACTCAAACATTAGATGCCCCAAAGGAGCACCTTCTCTTTATTATATAGACAAAGAGGATCTCCTCCAAGGAAGCTCCCCCATAGGATTAGGCACACAGATAGGTGACATGTCAGCAAGCTCCACCCTTGAATTACTTACTTGGATGGGTGACATGTCTGGTCTAGGTCCTATCTGGTTGGTCAAACAAGCTTTGACCGGAGGGAATCTTTTAGGGAATCTTTTTGTAGGAATCTCAAATCACGTAAGGTACCATTGGAAAGCTCTCGATGAGACAAAGAAAGGGGGAGGGAAGGCCAGCATATTTTCTGTTGGAGGGGAAATCTGCACATTTTCGAGGCCTAATTCATCCGTTTAGGCCTCCAAAATTGCTTTCAAAGATTTCAAGCATATTCTGATTCTTACTCTATTAGTAGAAGTCCCCTTTTGGTGATACCTCTTTCTGATCTATTTAGTCCATCATGTGTAACAACCTTCCAGATGTTACCAAAATAATTCTCACCTTTAAATCATATGTCTAGCTATTGGTTCTAAGGTTCTCGAGTCTATTTCGGTTTTTGCCCTATTAGTAGAAGTACTCTTTTGGTGATAATTCTATCTTATCTATTTTGACCATCATGTATAACATCATTCTAGATGTTACCAAACCAAATTTCACATCTAGATCATATGGCTAGCTCTTGGTATTACAGACCTCCCTCCTTTTAAGATGCAACGTCCTCATTGTGCAATTGTTGCTCAAATGCTTGCACCAACACCGGTGCATGTGCCAAATTGGCAGCGGGCTCCCAGGTTGCTTCATAGAGGGGGTAACCTTTCCATTGTACTAGATAGTCCACCTGTGGATGGCGAGTACCACGCATGCGTTTTTGGAGAATCCGCTCCACTTCATATTCCTCTATGCCATCAATGAGTGTCGGACAAGGTCAAATGTCTTGTGTGGAATGACCCAAGCCTAATCGGGGAGCATATCTGCGTAGTAGGGAGACATGGAACACTAGATGGATCTTCATGTGTGGTGGTAGCTCAAGGTGATAGGCCACAACGCCGATGCGACAAAGAATCGAGAAAGGCCCAATAAAACGAGGTTTGAGCTTATGAGGTCCAACTAATGTGAGGTTTGTTGTCGATAGCCACACTTGATCTCCAACATTGAAATCCATGTGCCTACGGTGTACATCAGCATAATGCTTCTTTCAATTTTGCACAATCTGTAATCTGTGCTTGGCACTCTCCACACCTTGTTGGATTTTAGAAACAAATGTGTTGACTACATCGACCTTGGTAGCCACTGGACAGATCTTCATCAAGCTAGAAGGTGTGAAGGGATGTTCATCATACATGAGGAAGAATGGAGTGACCTGGGTGGATGCATTCACTAAATTGTTGTAAGCGAATTCCACCAATGGGAGTAAGGTGTCCCACCTCTCTTGCTCTTCTAAGGTGAAGCCGCGTAACATGTCTTCAATCGTGCAATTAGCCCGCTCTGTTTGGCTATCTATTTGTGGGTGGTAAGCTGTGGACATGGCCAACTTGGTTTTGAAGAAACCAAAGAGTGTTTGCCAAAACAAACTGGTGAATTGGGTGCCTCTATTGGTGATGAGTACTCTAGACAAGCCATGGTGAGCAAAGACTGCATCTAAGTATAATTGAGTTAGTTGTGGAGCGGTCACCTCCTTGGTGGTAGGGCGTACATGAATCATTTTTCTGAGCCGGTCCACAAAGACCACAATGGAGTCAAACCTTGAGGTGGTCTTGGGTAATTCACAGACGAGATCCATACTCACTTGTTCCCAACGTTGGGTAGGAGTGGAGAGAGGTTGAAGGAGCCCTGCAAGAGCTTGATTAGAAGCTTTGTTCTATTGACAAAGTAGGCAGCTACGCACATAGTCCATCACGTCATTGCTCATCTTGGGCTAATAGTAATGGCGTTTGACTGCATCCAAGGTCTTGTCCACTCCGACATGAGCTATAATGGCCAACTCATGACATTCCGCTAGAATGGTGGTGCATAATTCAGAGACATTTTGGATCCATAATCTCCCATCCCAAAAGGTGAGTCCTTGGGTGTTGGTGACACCTTTGGATGATTGTGCTTCTACAATCTCTGGATCAGTTTTTGTAGTAGCCAAAATCTCTTGCCAGAATTCAAGGTTAATCTTAACCTCTACCACCAAGTTGTTTGCCATTGGCAATGGGATGGAGTCCATCTGGTGAATGCATTTGCAAGTCACTTCTTACCTTCCACATAAGTGATTGTCATATTGAAGCATTGTTGCCACTCTGCCCACCAAATTTGTTGACGAGATAGATCCTTTTGCGTCTCAAGGTAGACTAGAGGTTTGTGGTCTGTCTCTACTACAAATACCTTCTTGCCCAGATAGTGCTTCCAATGCTTGGTTGCTAGAACGATGGCAAACTCTTCCTGTTCTATGGCATGGTAGTTGCACTCTGCTAATAACAACTTTTGAGAGAAATATGCAATTGGATGTCATCCGTCATGCCACTCTTGTTGTAGGACTGCTCCTATTGCTACGCTTGATGCATCTATAGCCAACTTGATTGGACGTTTTGGGTCATACCACTTCAAGATTGGTGCATGTAGCAAGGCGGCCTTCAATTCTTGAAAGGCCAACTCTTGTGCAGTTCCCCATGTCTGCTTCTTCCCCTTGCCAAGTAGTGCCGTTAAAGGCTATGCAACCTTGGAGAAGTCCTTGACAAATCTACGATAGAATCCCGTCAACCCCAAGAAGCTCTTAAGTTGAGTCTGATCTTCTGGGGCACTCCATTTTTGAATGACCTCTATTTTATCTGTCAATACTTGAATGTCGTCTGCACTTACTCTATGCCCCAAGTAGTCTACTTCAGACTTGCCAAACTCACACTTTGAGATTTTGGCGGACAATTGATTATGTCTTAGAATCTAGAGGACCTCTCGTAGATGTTGTTTGTGTTTTGTCATCATGCTACTATATACTAAGATATCATCCAAGAAGACGATAATAGACTTATCCAAGTATGGATGAAATATGTAATTCATTAGACTCATGAAAGTGGCAGGTGCATTGGTGAGGCCAAAAGGCATCACAAGATACTCAAAGTGGCCATACTTGGTTTGAAAGGAAGTTTTATACACATCCTCCTTTGCAATTTGGATTTGATTGTAACCGCTCCGCAAGTTCAGTTTGGTGAAGTATCTCGCTCCATGGAGTTGATCAAACAGGTCATCCATGCGAGGTAAGGGGTATTTGTTCTTTATTGTTTGCTGATTGAGACCCCGATAGTCAATGCACATGCGCATTGTACCATCCTTCTTCTTCACAAACAAGACAGGGGCCCCATATGGTGATATGCTAGGTTGGATGAACTCTTTCTGTAGCTTCTCCTCAATTTGAGTCTTACACTCCTCCAACTCATGAGGTAATAGGCGATATGGGGCCTTACAAGGAGGTGTCTTCCTCGGAAGTGTCTCAATTTTGTGATCTATTCACCTTTTTGGTGGTAATCCTGAGGGTAGATCATCAGGAAAGACATCTTGAAACTCATCCACCACATCCTTCAATTTCTCAAGAATTTGTCCATCAAGTTATGCACTTTGGACTTCTCTTATTAGACCCATAAAACATCTATCGGTCTTACAGACAGTTGCCGTCCCTATGACATATAGAGGCAGTTTCTGCTTGTGTGATTTTTCTTTAACCCCAATGATTGACCATTGGTGTGTTCTCACTACTTTCTTCCTCCAATCCACCATAGGGTTGTACTGCTCCATCCATGGCATGCCTAAAATTGCATCATAACGAGCTAACTATATCACTCGCCACTCAATTACTTCCTGATATTCTCCTATAGAGAGGGTTACCCGTCTAGGCAATGATTCAATCCTCTCTGTTTGCCCATTTGGTAACTCTACTTCTTCACTCCCATCTCTCTCTAGATCTATTCCCAATCTTATTGCAATAGAGCCAGACAAGAAATTCTTTGTTGCTCCCGGATCTATTAATACTCTCACTTGATTACCTTCTAGGATCCTATTCACAACAATCAATTGTGAGGTTGCCTTTTGGGATCTTTGCGTGTTATTTGTCTTCCTTCCCTTGCTTCTCTACTTCCTTATTGAGCCAGTAAGGCCGCAAGGTACATTTACTAGCAATCTTCATTTTCCAAAGTGATTTCCACCTCCTCCTCTTCAATGTGCCTCTCCATGTTGTTCAAAGATCGCCTGTACAAAGGCTGAGGGCCTCTAAGGAAACAAGTGCAACAGTTGGTAGATATGTGCCCAATACGGCCACAATTGTAACAACAGTGTTGTTCTCCTCGAGTCCCTTCTCCTCGTGGGACTCCATGTCTTTGTTCTTCTACCCGTCCTTGCTCCTCTTGAAGCGGTCGTGCTCCTTGATCCCGGAATTGAAGGTTGCCCAATTCCATCGGTACTGGTCCACCCATGTGTGGCATTTCTGCCCAATAATGTTGAGGTGGAAGTACTCCTTCATCTCAACCTAATGCTCCTGCTATTCTCTGCATACAAGCAATGGCTTCAAATACCGTGCGAGGATTTTGCACCATGACTTCTTGGCAAATCTGCTCTTTCAATCCTCGTTTGAAATTATCGAGAGCCTTTGCTGGACTCATGTCGGTAATTGCAACTTGTAGATCCAAAAATGCCTCCACATACTCTTGTACGCTATTCTTCTATCTCAATCCCCATAGTCGGGTTCAAGCCATCTGCACAAAATCCATCGATTGGAAATTCTTCAGCAGTCCTTCTTGCATTGCTGTCCATGTGACCTCCCTTCTCTCTGCCAACATGGATATTCCCAAGCATCATACCATGTGAGGGCTTTATCGGTCAAGTACCCACATGCAAACACACCTGCAGCATGCTCTGTGATCTCTGTTGAGAACAATCGGAAATATGATTCATTCTCGAGATCCAATTTTCTACTACTCCCATCATACGTTGCCCCTTGTAAGGCTCAATGTTGCAGGTCTTCTTCATCCGGAGTAGCAATGTGGCTTCATCGTTGATAGGGTTTGTAGGCACGGGTACCTCTCCAAGTACTTCAATCGCAAGTACTGGGTTTTGAGACGGCTCTTCTTCTTGCATGGCTTGATCGTTCCTGAGGATCTGCACTTGACTTTGTAATGTCTCCATGGTCATCTTAATCTCTCAAAATTCATTCAACATCCCTTGCATTCCTTGCACCAGCTCTTGCAATTGCGGATCCATGGTTCCTACAACACTCAATTGCTAATGTCTACTTCAATATAGAGTTTATATAATCACTCTAGAAGGCGCACAAACTATTGGAACTACCATTGGGACCTCAAAAGCTATCACTCGTTGATAATACTACTCACCAAAATTCCTAACCACAAAATCTCTAAACATCACTTTTGGTCTCACTACATAACGGATTTGTACTTGAGTGTTGAAAGGGAGAGGATTTGGGACATTCATATCCATATTATCATAATAGAATGTAGATTGTCAAATCACACTCTTTGTCATATATCACCACAAGTAGAATCACCGGGTTTGGTGAGTTCATCACTCTGTCCATGAATTCTGCACCAAAGTGATAAACTAGTGATACCCTCATCTGCTCACGCTGGATATACATAACCTTGATGTGGAATGGGTTGGAGAATGGAAAGCTAGGTGCGGGAAATTGTCCTCCCGGTACATCCATCCCATCCGTTCTCTAAACTCCTTCCTAAGTCTAGCAATTACTCTATGTTCTCCACCTCAAATTACTCAGTTTCAGTAGTTTGTGCTATTCCAAGAGGGGTGATCCACTCTCTTGGACTAAAACACTTGCTCTGATACCATTGTAATGCCCCGAGATCAAGAGAAGAGAGATAACATAGATTGCAAACTCAAACATTTGATGCCCCAAAGGAGCACCTTCTCTTTATTATATAGACAAAGAGGATCTCGTCCAAGGAAGCTCCACCATAGGATTAGGCACACAGATAGGTGACACTTCAGCTAGCTCCACCCTTGGATTACTTACTTGGATGGGTGACATGTTTGGTCTAGGTCCTATCTGGTTGGTCAAACAAGCTTTGACCAAAAGGAATCTTTTAGGAATCTTCTTGTAGGAGTCTCAGAATCACGTAAGGTATTGTTGGAAAGCTCTTGATGAGACAAACCAGGGGGAGAGAAGGCTAGCCTCCCTTGCATTGGGGTGGGAGGCATCTGCACATTTTTAGGCCTAATTCATCCATTTAGGCCTCCAAAATTGCCTTCAAAGATTTCAAGCATATTCCGGTTCCTACTCTATTAGTAGGAAGTCCCATTTTTATGATACCTCTCTCTAATCTGTTTAGTCCATCATGTGTAACATCCTTCCAGATGTTACCAAACCAATTCTCACCTTTAAATCATATGTTTAGCTATTGGTTCTAAGGTTCTCAAGTCTATTTTGGTTTTTGCTCTATTAGTAAGAATACTCTTTTGGTGATACTTCTATCTGCTCTACTTTGACCATCATGTATAACAACATTCTAGATGTTACCAAACCAAATTTCACATCTAGATCATATAGCTAGCTCTTGGTATTACATCATGTTTATGACAATCTGCATTTTAAGCTTGATTTTTGAATAGCAACATTTATTTTCTTAGGTTATAGTGAAGAGAGCAAAGACTATCAATTGGAAAAAAAATTGATCATAAGATAATCATTTCACAAGAGGCATTCTTGAAGACCAAAATAGAACTGATCATATACAATTATCTAATCATTTTCATGAAGATGATGATCTCACCCTCCAATCTGATCCTTGATTTTGCAAAGCATCTCCTAACCCTTGTGTTCATTTATCCCTCTCCCAAATTTACCTAGTTCAATGGGAATTCTAGAAAATATTTCATATTCAATGGAGTTCCTCTAGTTTTTATAAATCCTCAACCATCTCTTGTGCCTCTTTGCACCCTTTGCTAATCCAACTGCACCAAACCATCACTTTTGCCTACAATATCAACACCTGTTTTCCTCTTCTCCTATGAAAGGTCATGTCATGTGTATATACATCACTACACAATATCATTGTCAACATTATACACTATAGAAGCACAACTCACACATAAGTCATACATGAACTCTAAAGTGCCACAATAATGTGTTCATTCTTCCACTCAAATCACACTCAAATCAGATATGTATTTGGTCATTCACTCAACAATTTGCCAACAATTGGGCATTGATTACAATCAAGCTACACCAACTCTAGCCAAGAGACTCCAGGTGATACTCATCAGCCTCTGTCCACCATAGTCAAGAACTCAAAGGCTCAAACATCAAAGAAGTGAGCTTTGGAGCTACACTTCCAAGATATACCCCTCTGCTTGACTTAGCTCTCTAGCCCTAATGGTGCCATATATGACACATCCAATGGTGCAAGTGATGGTGGGTCCCACCATGTGATCAATAGCCCTAACATAAAATTGAATTACCAACAAGTAGTCTATGAGTAACTACCAAAATACCTATGACTACCAACACTACCACTCTAGTGTTTGAGAAACCTAGCTTTGGCACTACAAATGTTGTGATAATTTTTATGCATATATACATCACTACACAACATACATTGATATTAACACCATGCACTATAGAAGCACAACTTACACATAAGTCATACATGAACTCTATAGTGTCACAATCACCTCCTAGCTAGCGGTTAGGTCTCTCAAACTCTAGATAGCCATTTATTCCAAGTATGTAGTATACCCTATGGTAGGCAAAGATCAAGAGGATAGGTGCTATCTAGCCTCATTATTAGTCACCTATCTGCAATCTATAACATATAAATGGTGAACTAGTTATAGGTCAAGTACATCTAGAGCATAACCATTGCCCTTGAGGAATCATAATGATAGGAAGAGTCAAATATGCCATATGTCATCCTCTCAAATAGGTATCACACACCAACATAGTAGCAGCTCCACCAAAAGAGTGGCATAACATACACCACAAGCCTGCACCTAAAAGTACTAAGCTTGGGTCCATAGTGCTATCAATATTTGGGAGGCGGCATGGTGCACAATTGTGCACCTGATCCTTCCAAACAACACCATCATGTCCTTCCAACATGAGGACTCTAGAAGGCAAAACCTCATGCACTATCAAAATAGTGCAGCCTATAGTAACATTAAGTGTTGTTGGTGTAGTCTGCTATAGATATATAGTCACCTAGATGAAATCAACGGATCAAGGATCTATAACCTCCTCCTTGAATAGTAATATAGCATAAGGTAACCCTATGCTAAGCAATTGCCAAGTTCTCAAAGGCCATCAGCATCATTCTCTGCATGTGAAAACATGCATTCATCCATATATCTTGATCATCCAAGTCCAAAACTAGATTAGTATCTTGACAAATGCTTATAGGTAAATTTGGATCTTGTTCATAGAGTAAAAAGTAAGGAAGAAAGGATGCCAAGGAAGCTTGCCAACTAAACCAATAGCTCATGGCCAACCAAGGTAATTGGAAATCCCAACCTCCCATGTGACCTCTTTGCAAACCATACTTATGCAATCTTCTCTTCACCATTTGAACCACTCACTCTGTTAAGCCTCTGCCTCAAGGTGATCTCAAGAGGTAGTAAAATGATCAATCAAGGCTTTGTCACAGAAGACTTAAAACTTTCCCAAGAATTGTGTACCCTAATTAGTCAAAACCTCAACTAGTGCACCAAAATGACTAAGAACCCAATCAAGGAACAAATAAGCAATCCCTTCACTAGACTGGTCAAGAAGTGCCACCAACTCATCCTCTTGGAGAAGTACTCCACTATAAACAACCAAGACCAAGGAGAGAAATAGGAGAATGGAAACTCATATTAGGACATCTAAATGTGGGAAAACTCCAAATTCCTAGCATGAGCTTTGGCTTTGGTATTTATAGGTAGCATATAATGCTCTTGAGAAGCTTCTCAAGAAGTTTCCTTGAGCCACTCTTTTAAAGTGCAAGCCAAGTTAACCAAGAAGCTTCTCAAGAAGCTTCCTTCTAAAAGTCTACTTGGCATGCAAGCTAAGCTAGTTGAAAGCTTCTAGAAGCTTCCTTCTAGAAACTACCTACTTGGGATGCAAGTTAAGCTAGTTGAGAAGCTTCCCAAGAAGCTTTTTAGATACTTTTGGGATATTTTGGGCTAATTGGGCTTATTTTCTACTTTGTTAGCCTTACTAACTACGTTGTTAAACTCCATATTGTTACATATTTCCCCACCGCTAGTTGGTGATGTCTTTGTCACCATTGAAGCTTCAAACTCCTAGCTGGCCATTTGTGCATTCTGGAGGTGAGAAAGAGGTTCCTATGTGGCATCATGAAGGGTATACCCTTTCCAAAGGACCTTGTACTCTATATGTTGTCAACATTCTCATTGAATGTGGTAACATGCAAGGATACAATCAACTTCATACTCCTCATGATCATTGATACGGATGGGAGGAGGAGGAAGAGGAGGTTGGATACAAGAGGAAAAAGAAGATGGGTTAGGCATAAAGGGTTTCAACTTGGAAATGTGAAAGATAGGGTGGATGCGTATATGACAAGTTAAGGCAAGTTGATAAGCAACAGGAGAGATGATTTGGGTGACATCAAAGTGTCCTATCCAATTAGGGGTGAGTTTACAAACTTAGGTATCAAGTGCGAGGGGTAGGTTACTAGAGGATAGCATGACTTTATCATTGACTTCAAAGGTGAGATCATAATGATGGTGGTCCGCATATTGTTTTTGACGATTCTGGGCAACAAGGAGGTGAGATTTGGCTTGTTGGAGAGATTGTGATATGGTGGTCAAGAAGGTTAAAGTGTGAGGAACCTGAGATGGAGTAGGAGAAAGAAGAGAATCTAGAACAAGCAAATCTTGGCCAAAATTGAGAAAAAAAGGAGAAATCCGATGCTTGCCTATTTGGAATTATTGTAGGCAAATTCTACAATTGCAAGTCATTCATCTTAGTTGGCATGGTGGACATTGATGAAAGCACGCAACATATCCTCCAAAGTATGATTTTCACATTTGATTTGTCCATCAGTTTGAGGATGGTAGGCCATAGACAAAGCAAGCGTGGTATCGAGTATCTAGAAGAGTGCTTGCCAAAACTTCTTGGTGAATCAAGGATCACGGTCGGAGATGAGTACACATGGCATCCCATGATGCTTGAAGACATTGTTGAAGTAGATTTGCGCTAAGGTTGGAGCATCCATGGTATCAAAGGTTGGTGCCAAGTGAATTTTCTTACTAAGCTTATCCACAAACACCACGGTTGTTGTGTGTCCTTGCTTTGTCTTGGGAAAAGATATGATGAGATACAAGCTCATATGTTCCCATCGAGCAAATGGAATGGGGAGTGGTTGAGGGAGTCCACTCGGCTTTTGGTTGTTGGCCTTGTTACATTGGCAACTCTCACACGATTGGACAAACTCTTGAACATCTTGTGTCATGTTGGGCCACCACCATCAGTGTTGGAGGGTAAATCTTGTCCATATCCATGTGACCAACTATTGGTAAATCATGGGCTTCTTGAAGACACACAAGTTAGAGATCACCTTTGGTTGGAATATAGATCTTGTCTTCATGTAATAGAAGGCCTTCCTTGAAGGAGAAGGTGTTGTACACCATATTGCATGTTGTAAGGCAACCATGTACCATTTGGAAGAAGAGATCTTGTTGTAGAGCTGACAAAACTCATTTTGGACCTTAGAATCAATTGACACCATTGTAATTGTTGCCATGATGAGAGGAAGAGACTTCAAATCAGGAAGTTGTGATAGAGCATCATGGATGATATGGAACCGACATGGTTTGTACTCAAGTTTGATGTCAAAAAATTGGAGTTGTTCCTCCCATTGATGATTTTGACTCTTCATGTGTTTCAAGTGTAAGGTTTGCAACAATGGTTTGTGATTGGTTCACAAGATCACTTGTTTCCCTGAGAGATAATGCCTCCATACCTTGGTAGCATATACCATTGCAAGTTGTTCTTGATCTTGAGTAGAGTAATTTCTTTCAATCGTATTTAGTTGGCGAGACACAAAGGCAATGGGATGTAGTCCATTTGGGAATTCTTGTTACAACACGACTCCAATTGCAAAGTTAGAAGCATCAAAATCAACCATACAATGTAGTTGAAGATCATATGGTTGAAGAATAGGCCTTGAAGCCACCATATGTTTCAACTTCTGGAATGATTCTTTGTGCTTGGTGGTCCACTAGAAGCTCAAGTTCTTCCCCAAGAGGTCAGTCAATGGTGCAACCACATGAGCATAATAATGGATAGAACCATCGATAAAAATTAGCCAATCCATTAAATGCCCGTACTTCTATAGCATCCTTTGGAGTAGGCCAATTAGTAATGGCCTTGATTTTCTCCTCTTCCATCTTGATCTCCTCTGATGAGATCTTGTGAACCAAGAAGGTAACTTCCTTTTGCCAAAAAGCACACTTTGACTTTTTATAGTAAAATTTCCATTGTTGTAGTCGTCTTAGGACTTCTTGCACATGATTCACGTGTTTTGCCTTTGTCTTGCTATAGATTAAGATATCATCCAAGTGCACCATCACATACCAATCCAATAGTCCATCCAACACCCAATGCATCTGATCCATGAAGACTGCTAGAGCATTAGTGAGCCCAAAAGGTAGAACTCTCCACTCAAAATGCCCATGCTTTGTGCAAAACAAAGTCTTTTGCACATCCTTCCTATCAATGGGGATTTGCCAATAGCCGCTACAAAGATCCAACTTGGAAAAGTCTCGTGCTCCACTCAATTGATCAAGCAAGTCATCAATACAAGGCAAGGGATATGCATTCTTCATTGTTTGCTTATTGAGCCATTGATAATCAATATAGAAATGAAGTCCTCCATCCTTCTTTGGAACAAATAGTACTAGTGCTCCCCAAGGAGAGGTGTTATGTCATATGAAGTCCTTCTCCAATGGCTCCGTAAGTGTTATTTGCAACTCCTCCAAATCCTTTGGTGAGAGCCGATAGATTGGTCTACTTAATGGAGTACTTCTTAGCAATAACTCAATCTTGAAGGGCATACCACAATCAGAAGGTAATCCCTACGGCAGATCATCCGGAAACACGTTTGCAAACTCCTAATCAATCTGATCAATCATTGCTTGATGAGGCTCTTGGTCCTCCTCAGATTGTCCTTGTGCAAGCGGCTTGATCCACAGCACAAAAATAGACTTATCTTCCTCCAAAGCTTGCTTTATGGCTGCTTCACTAACAAACTTCCCATCTAGGGACTCATCTTTCTTCAAAGCTTGCTCCATGGCTGTTTTCTTGGTAAAATTCCCATCTTGGGAATCATCCTCCTTCAAGGCTTGCTCTATGGCTACCTTCTTGAAAAACTTCCCATTTTAGGATTGACTATTTTTAAGTATCTTACTTAGAGGTGCCAGACAACCTAATCGGAAATTCTTACCTTGGTGTTGTATTTGAATTTGTTGTTGGGTCCAATCAAATCGAACCTTATGACGTTCAATCCAAGGTAGTCCTAGAATGATATCATAGTGTAGAGGTTCCACTACAAACCTCATACACTCCAAATACTCCTTCCTAATCTTGAAGGTAATAGGATGTGAAGTACGGAATGTAGAACCCTTTCTACCATCCACCATCATCAACCTACTTCCAACTACTAGCTTGATATGAGCATCCAATTCCTTTGCTATTTGCTACTTGCATAGATATGCAATTCTCTAAACTTCTAAAATCAACCAAAATCCTACAACCCCAATTAGATATCATACATGCAAGTGAAGCAAACTTGCATCGGTCGAGCCTTCAATCCCATTAGAACTAATCAAGCTCCCAATAGATGGCTCAAAATCTCCTACTAGGATTCCTTGTTTCCTTGATCATTCTGCTCCACAAACTCCATCTGGGCAACTTGTCAACGTTGCTCATTCTTGAGTGGACATTCAGCGATATCCCAATAAGCAACAATAAAAACAACCACCATTTTATTGTAGTTTCTCTCTATTTGCAAAGCCAAGTGGTCTCCGTTGAATGGCATTAATCTCCATTGGTGCCGGCTCCTCCACCCATGTGTAGTTTATCAATAGGTTCTATGGAGGTCAAGGTTGAGACCAAGCTATTGCAACCAAAGAATCAAAACTTTTGGCTAATGGCATGGCTTCCTCTAAGTGTTGTGGCTCTTGCATGGTTACCTCTACTTGGTTCTTGACTTTAAGCCCTTCATAAATCAATCCAGAGCTTCACCTTCCAATATATCTAGAATTTGCATGATGGTATTCTGGAATTGCATGATGTAGCTTCTTACAAAGCCAATCTATTTCAACTCTGCCAACCTATCTCATGCAGCTCATGTGGTATTTATAGATTGGAACCGACTAATTATTGCACTCTTGAATTTTGCCCACGTCAAGATTGGTGCAACAATTTGTCATTCAACTTGCTCCACTCAGAATCTCTTGTTAGGATGTGGAGCCTAATCCTTCCAATTCACCCATCTGAGATGCTTAGATCTGCAGCTCAGATCATCCACAAGATCTTCTTGTCTAGGGACAGGTGTTTGACAATGTAGTGTTGGGGTGATACTTCGAGAGTGTGCCTTCTCTTGAGCTTCAGCGTGTGTGCAACCCTACGACTTGCTGTGAGTGTGTGTGCAACCCTACGACCCGCACAAAGAGAAGCTGGATTTCTTCATGAGTTGAGCATAGAGAAGCTGATTTTGCAAGTTGAGCAGAGAGAGGCTGATTTTGTGAGTTGAGTAGAGAGAATCTGATGTTGCAAGTTGAACAGAGGTGCACCTCAAAAAGAAGTGAGTGGAACTTTGTGATAAATGTGATTTGCATGAGGCTGGTTATGTGAGATCTGTTTTAATCAGAGCAGCAAGAGATGACCAGGAGGAGGGATTAGGATAAATGCAAGAGCAGATTGGATGTTAAAAGAGCTGGTTGGAGCAAAGCTTCCAAAAGATCTGTACTCTATATTGAGTGTGAGTAAAATCTAGAATTTTTGTTCTCATGGAAGTAGGAGCAAATGGCTCAGAACGAGGAGAAAACTTCATGTACCTCTCAGGCGTGTGAAACCAGAGCTCATGTCACATGAAGACAAGCTTTGGGAGTTTTCCACCTGACACTAGCTAGAAATGTGGTGTTCAATGTTCTAGAGGAGAAGACTACAGAAGGTCTACTTAAAGCTTTGTCTAATATGTATGAAAAACCATCTGCTTCCAACAAGGTGTACTTGATACATCGTCTTTTCAACCTGAAGATATATGAAGGTCATTCTATCACAGACCATATTAATGAGTTCAACCTGATCACAAGCCAATTAAGTTTAGTGGAAATCAGTTTTGAGGATGAAGTACACACTTTAATTCTTGTGTCCTCTTTACCTAAAAGTTGGAGTACAACTGTAATAGCTATACGTAATTCTTGTGGGTCAAAGAAACTAAGGTTTGAGGAAATTTGAAATTTGATCCTCAGTGAAGATATTAGAAGGAGAGAGTGAAGCACAAACTCTGGACTGGGCCTGAATACTCTTGAAAGCAGAGGAAGACCTATGCATCATAGTGACAATTGAAGCAGATCCAAATCCAAGAGGAGAAGCAAGTCTAGGTCAAAAGGTGATGGATGTTGGCATTGAGGTAAGAAGGGGCATACAAGAAAGAATTGTTGGCTCTTAAAGAAGAATCCAAGCAAGGGGCAAAATGAGGACTCAGTGAATGCAGCTGTAGAAGAAGTCAATGATGTTTTGATCCTTAGTGCAGACAGTCCTACGGAGTCATGGATTCTTGACTCAAGAGCTTCTTTTCACTCTACCTCACGGAAGGATTGTATGTTGAATTACATTGCTAGTGATTTTGGCAAAATGTATCTTGCTGATGATGAGCCTTGGGATATTGTGGGGAGAGGTGAAGTTTGTATAAAAATGCCTGATCAGTTTGTGTGGAAACTGAAAAATGTTAGGCATGTTCTAGGCTTGAAGAGGAATCTAATTTCAATTGGGCAACTTGACAATGAAGGGTATGTCACAACATTTGAATGTGGTTTATGGAAAATCACCAAAGGTGTTATGGTGGTTGCACGGGGAAACAAGTTTGGGACCTTCTACATCACCAACAACACCAAGGAGATGATAGCAGTTGCCGACACATTGTCAAATGGTAATCTTTGGCATTCCAGGCTTGGGCATATGAATGAAAAAGGCATGAAGGTGATGATGAAGAAGGACAAGCTACCAGATTTGAAAACCATTGATGTAGGCTTTTGTGAAGATTGCATATTTGGGAAGCAAAAAAAGGTCAGTTTCTTGAAGGGTAGAAGAGCACCTAGGACCAGGAAGCTAGAGCTTGTACACACAAATGTGTAGGGTCCTTCTCCATTTGCATCTCTTGGGAGTTCACAGTATTATGGCATCTTCATAGATGACTCAACCAGGAAGGTTTGGGTATATTTCTTGAAGCACAAATCAGAGGTATTTGTCACTTTCAAGAAGTGGAAAAGCTTGGGCAAAAATGAGTCGGGTGCAAAGCTAAAGTGACTAAGATCTGACAATGGTGGTGAGTATGACAATAGTGAGTTCAAGTAATTCTATGCAATACATGGAATCAGAATGGAGAAGACCTTACCAAGCACACCGTAGCAGAATGGAGTAGCTGAGCGCATGAATCAAACTTTGAATGAGAGAGCTAATAGCATGAGGATCCATGCTGGTCTACCCAAGGTGTTGTGGGGTGAAGAAATCAACATTGGAGCATACTTGATCAGCAAGGGTCCATCCGTTTCCTTAGAACATAAGCTGCCCAAAGAGAAGTGGACAGGAAAACCGGTGAGTTTGTTGCACCTAAGAGTCTTTGGGTGTGTCTCTTACGTCCATGTCAATGCAAAGAAGAGGGACAAGTTAGATGCAAAGCCCAAGAAGTGTTTCTTCATTGGATATGGTGCAGATGACTTTTGGTACAAGTTTTGGGATGTAGATAGTAAGAAAATCATCAGAAGAAAAGATGTGATATTCAATGAGTGTCTCCTTTACAAGGATAGAAACACTCTGCATTCTGGATGTGTAGATAAGCATAGCAAAGAAAAAAAATTAGTTTGAGCTGTAGGAGATAACAGAAGATGATGTTATCATACGGGTTTAGGGAAACTCTGAAAGCTCAGAAACTACTCTGCCATAACCTCAACCATATGCACCATAGTTGAGGAGATCTACAAGAATCACAAGACCACTAGCAAGGTATTCCCTCTCTCTACATTACTTGTTGTTGATATATGGAGGTGAACCTGAATGCTATGAAAAAGCCATGCAAAGTGAAGACTTGATGAAGTGGGAGCTTGCCATGAAGGACGAGATGAGGTCCTTGGATAAGAATCAAACTTGGGAGCTCAGCTTACTACCAAAAGGCAAGAAGGCATTACATAACAAGTGGGTCTACAAGGTCAAAGAGGAACACAATGGTAGCTGACAGTATAAGGCAAGGTTAGTTGTGAAAGGATTTCAACAAAAGGAGAGGATTGATAACACTAAGATCTTTTCACCGATGGTCCAGCACTCAATAATTAGAGTGGTTCTCAATATAGTGGCAGCAGAAAATTTATACTTGGAGTAGATGGATGTCACTACTACTTTTCTACATGGTGAGATTGATGAAGATATCTATATGCAACAACCTGTTGGCTTTGCAATCCCCAGCAAGGAGAGCTTGGTATGCAAGTTGCAGAAAAGCCTATATGGTCTAAAACATGCACCAAGATTATGGTACAAAAAAATTGACAAATTCATGATCATTAATACATCCACAAGATGTCAATATGATCATTGTTGTTATATCAAGTCTCTTGAGAATAGTTTTATCATCTTACTTTTGTATGTTGACGATATGTTGATAGCTAGATCTAACATACTAGAAGTTGAGAGATGGAAGAAAGAACTATCAAGAGAGTTTGCAATGAAGGACATGGGTGCAGCAAAGCAGATACTTGGGCTGAAGATCGAAAGGGACAGGGTGGCTAGAACACTGAAGCTCTCTCAAGGTACCTACATTGGAAAGGTGGTAGAAAGGTTCAACATGACAGATGCAAGTCCTATGAAGACACCTTTGGCAAGTCACCTTAAGCCATCAAAAGAACACTCGCCCAAGGATGATGAAGAGCTGAAGGATATGTCAAAGGTACCATATGCTTCAGCTGTTGGCAGCCTCATGTATGCAATGACATGTACTAGACCAGATATTGCACATGCAGTGGGAGTTGTGAGCAGGTACATGGCTAATCCTAGAAGGCAACATTGGGAGGCTATCAAATGGATTTTGAGATATCTGAAAGGTACCAACGATATAGGTTTGTGTTACAATAAAGGCAGCCATACTCTACAAGGTTTTGTGGATGTAGACCTAAGAGGTGATATTGATACCAGAAGAAGCACCACAAGGTATGTTTATACCATAGGAGGGATAGTAGTGAGTTGGTTCTCACAGTTGCAAAAGGTTGTTGCTTTGTCCACAACTGAGGCAGAATATGTTGCAATTACAGAAGCTAGTAAGGAGATGATCTATTTACAAAACCCTTTGAAAGAGCTAGGCAGAAAGAAGAACTGTAGTGTTTTATTTTCAGATAGTCAGAGTGCCATTCACTTAGCAAAGAATTCAATGTTCCATGCTAGAACTAAACACATACAATTGAGATATCATTTCATTTGGGTTACTTGAAGATGGTAGTTTGTCACTTGAAAAGATTCAAGGTGTCAAGAACTCTGCTGATATGTTGACAAAGATAGTCACTTATGAGAAGTTAAGGTTATATAAAGCATCAATTTGCCTCCAATGATAACTAGATAGTAAGGCTGCACTGAGTATGTAGATCAAGCACTAGAAGTTTATTATCTTTTCTTTTAAAGATGTATAGTCAAGATGTATCAGTCTTCAAGTGGGAGAGTTGTTAGGATGTGGAGCTTGATCCGTCCGATTCACCGATCTGAGATGCTTAGATCTATGGCCCAGATCAAGCATAAGATCTTCTTCTAGGGATAGGTGTTTGATAATGTAATGTTGGGGTGATACTTTGAGAGTGTGCCTTCTCCCAGGCTTCAGCGTGTGTGCAACCCTACGACCTGCACAAAGAGAAGCTGGATTTTTTCACAAGTTGAGCATAGAGAAGCTGATTTTTCAAGTTGAGTAGAGAGAGACTGATTTTGTGAGTTGAGCATAGGTACACTGGAAAAGGAGTGAGTGGAACTTTGTGATGAACGTGATTTGCATGAGGCTGGTTATGTGAGATCTATTTTAATCAGAGCAGCAAGAGATAACCAAGAGGAGGGATCAGGATAAACGCAAGAGCAGATTGGACATGAAAAGAGCTGGTCGGGCAGAGCTTCCAAAAGATCTATGTACTTTGTATTGAGTGTGAATAAAATCCAGAATCTGTGTTCTCATGGAAGTAGGAGCAAATGGCTCTGAATCACTCTAATTTATGTGCACTTTTCGATGCTTGTTAAGTACTTCTTTCTATTTTTTTTCCTTCTCTCTTGAGATGGATTCCTTTCCTATATGTTTTTCCCTTTATGCATTGGGTTAATCTCAACATATATAGCTAAATCTAGCTGCAAACTATTAGAAGAGAATAGTAAATCTTTAGTGATCCTCAACATCTCCACCATAGCTTTGCTACTCCATCCAATTGGCTAGAAGTCAAGAGACCCTATTTTTACTCATCTTGTAGATTGGTAGCTTCAAAATAACATTTACAATCAAACACAAAATTCTCCAATGCACTCTATAGATTCTTACCTTCAAATACCTTGGGTTTAGGAATCAGATCTGATCTTCTCCTTCTCAAACTGGTACTCTCTCTATGTGCTCTTGTCGTTGAAGATCTTGTTCATCCAACAATCAAGTAAGGTGGTCAATTTTTTGCTACATAGCAAGGATAACATTGAGCATTGTTGCCATGGTTTTTACTCTATGATGTCATGCCTAATCTATCTAATTTATTAACACATAGCAGCAGCACATCCACCATTCCTCATAAGTTACAACCGGAAGCACCAAGGGTTCTTCACATATGGTGATTATATGCAGAAAATCTTATCCAAAGTGTGAGGTGATGAATTGTGTGAAACGATCCTTGGGTAGTACTTGGACATGAAAATCCCAATGGTTTGGTGGAAGTGGATTTGGTGGTCCATAAATTCCATCCATCCCATTCCTACTCTGCTACCATGTAAAAGACCTAGACCGAGGAGAAAAATAGGAGAATGGAAACTCACATTGGGACACTAAATGTGGGAAAACTCCAAATGTCTAGCATGAGCTTTGGCTTTGGTATTTATATGTAGCATACAAGGCTCTTGAGAAGCTTCACAAGAAGTTTCCTTGAGTCGCTTTCTTAGAGTGCAAGCCAAGTTAACCAAGAAGCTTCTCAAGAAGCTTCTCAAGAAGCTTCCTTCTAGAAGTTACCTACTTGGCGTGCAAGCTAAGGTAGTTGGAAGCTTCTAGAAGCTACCTACTTGGGGTGCAAGTTAAGCTAGTCAAGAAGCTTCCCAAGAAGCTTCTTAGATACTTTTGGAATATTCTAGGCTCATTGGGCTTATACTCTATTTTGTTAGCCTTACTAACTATATGGCTAAATTCCATATTGTTACATCCACCATAACCAAAACTTATTGATGATGTCTCATAGTCAACAATAAATGTCTAGCAAATTCTAAACTCCAATAGTAACCCAATCCCATGATAGGTAATGGGTGTTATTGTGGAGTAGGAGCATTAAATGATGTTCTAACTAGGTCACAAACCCCACATCTGGCAATAAACTATGATACATCAGTTTGCATAATGTGCCACCAATAATAACTTTGGAGTAAGTTATATGTATACTTTACTCCAAAATGTCCTAGCTCCTCATCAGCATGACAAACCAACTATGGTCTTTGAGATGGAAGTTGTACTATTCACACTCTACCATCCTCTAATATATTAAGAAAGTGTTTTCCCTCCCATTTGAACCTCCTAACTTGCTAAAGAATATGGTCTCTCTTCTTGGCACCAATTGTGTCACCCGCAATACCAATCCAAAGATAATCCCTCACTAAGACATCATCATGAATGTTTTGCTAAATTGTACCAATATCTCCAACCTTTGGATCTATGATCTCAATAACTCCTCCTATATGCACTAAAAGAGATACTACCAAAGCCTTAGAAAATATACATAGAAAGGTAGATGCATTCTAACCTGGAACCATCTACTCATTTGTCTCACCATGCTAACATGCTCCAATCTGATCCTATTAGCTAGGACATGGGTTTCTACTCAAACCCATTTGCATTATGGTTCATCACTCTAGGTCTATGGATAATTGTGAAATCACACTCTTATAAAATCAAAGCCCAATTGCAAGCTTCTTAGAAAGTTTGTTGGACTTCATCAACCACTTCAATGGTTGATGATCAGTGATGAGAGTGAAGAGGTTACCAAATAGGTAACATTGGAAATGTATTATTGCCCATATTGTTGCCAAGCGCTCTCCCTCATATGAACTATACTTTGCCTCCGGGGAATTATTTGAGCAACTAGCAAAGGCCACCATAAACTCCTTCCCCTCATCATCATGTTGGGTAAGCATTGCTTTAAGCCCCCAAGATACTCCAATCAGTGTGAACCTAGAATGGTTATCTTTTGATCGGTCTCCTAAAAATAAGGGCAGATGTCAACCTATCTTTGAGCTCTATAAAAGCCCTCTCTTGCTTCTCCCCAACACCACTCTTGTGTAAGATTGGTCAGTTTTGTCAAGGCCTTGGCAATGGCACAAAATCCTCTAACATATCAATGATAGAAGTTTACCAATCCAAGGAATGCTTGGGCTCTACTCACATCCATAGGCCAAGGAATATGTGCAATAGCCTCCACCTTGGTCTACTAAACACCAAACACCTCCAAGGTAGATAGTGTGATCCAAATACTCAACTTGCTTGTGGAAGAATCTACAATTCCCAAGATGTAATTTGAGTCCATGAGATCTCAATCTATCAAATACCTCTAACAAATGTCTCTCATGCTCCTCCATAATAGTGCTCTAGACCAAAATGTCATCAATATAGCATCAAGTAAAATCCAACCTTGCCAAGATCTTGTCCATGACCCTTTGGACTTGGTAGGAATGTTCTTTAACCCAAATGGTACAAACCTCCACTAATATAATATATCCATATCATGAGATTCAATAGCCCAAAATGTTTTCTTGGACTTATCCTCCTCCTTGATCAGCAATTGATGATATCCTACTTGAAGATCCAAACTATTGAAGACCTAAACTATTGAAGACCTTTGCATGCCCAATCATATTAAAGATCTTTTCTTGTGTAAGCATGGCATACCAATTAGCCCTAGCTTGTTGGTTGATAGGATGGTTATCTCCACACATTCACCTATTTATGTAGTTGCCATGCATATCCTTCTTGGCTGACATCATTGTAGCTAAAGCGTATTCTCTATGTGAAATCTCCACCAAACTAACCTCAAAAAGGTCTCTACTTCGGCTCTCTCTATATCACTATATCTATATAGATTAAAAAAACTAGTGTATCACTAACAAGCTCAATTCAAATACCAAGTCCTTTTAGAGCACCCAAATTCTTCATACTAAAGGCAAAACAACTTGTGTAGCACCTCAAGAACCTCCAAACTATCCTTCTTTCCTTTCCTATAAGCTTGGGTCCAATATTTGGCTCCCAAGTATCCTTTATAATTGCTATAGGAGTGGAAGACATACTAATTAGCTACTACACTAGGCGCTTGGGAGCAATAATGCCATGCTTCCAACCACTAGAGTTCCCAACCTCAGTATAGAAAACTCCATATGCTCTAGTTGTAAGCTCCATACATCCTCTAGCTGCATCCCAAGTAGGCCAAGGATGTAACCAAAGTAGACCACATTCACTTGGATGGGCCCAAGTAGACCACTCTCACTAGTAGCCATTGGTTGTGTCCCAACACACTTGTTTCATCACCCCCAACATGTGCATGAATTGTCTTGATAGGCACAAAGCTCACAAGTGTTTGACTGGTGATGTCTATCATGCACATCTTATGCTACTCTATCAAGCCAAGGGTCACAATCCAAGTCAAAAAATTTAGGTCCATAGCCTGACCTAACACTTGACACTTGGATGCCTCTAACACTACTATAATAGCGGCAATATTGGTACAAAAACCCATCATCTACTCCTTCTCATCAACATTGGGTTCCTCCCATTGCTATAATTATGAGTCTCAAACAAGTCCATGACCTCCTTCTCAAAAAGCATGGGAGCTTAGGAAACTCATAAGTGTGAGTAAAGTAGCTTTAGGATGTGCAACAAGGTTCACCATTGCCATAGGTGACCTATGAACCACTACCACCGTTTAAGATTGGCACTCAATATCCAAATATCATCAACAATAAGGAAGTCTAGTCATTGAATCTCATCATAAGCATATTATAGAACCTCTCTAGGTACAAGGTTCATTCACCAAAGACAAAAATAATGAGCATGTGATCCCACTTTGGTTGGATCCAATAACACAGCAAGTCCCATCCAAGAATGGACCTAATATGTCTTCACCACCACCTAGATACAAGAATCACCCATCAAAGGGATGTTCTCCAAAATGTAGGTAGGAGAAATAGATTGATGAACCTTGAGATATCATAGAATACGTAACATCTCCAAAAACACACCAAAATGGAGGTCTTGGAGACCTTGACCTTAGCCAGCACAGGTATGTACCTAACATGGCCATCCAAAAATCACCAAATGAATAGGACCATATCTCTCCAAATCTTGTGCTCCTAGCAAGGAAATATCTCCTAGTAGGGTCTTCTAGTAACCCTTGATTATTGACATTGGTAATAACTCAGGATACCAATAGGCCAAGTGTGCCACATGATGTAGAAAGACTCATCTAGCAATCTCATCTCTCCCCACATACAAGTACCTTTATACTTGTATACCTACTTTTAATACTATAGCTAGTCTAGTGCTAATCCCACCAAACAACTCTAATAGACATACTACCTCTACTAGATACTCCCAAGCAATGATTGTGGTATCCAAAGGTGACAAGGTAATAGACTCCAAATGCACATCCTCAACATTGGTCTCCTTGTAGTACAAAGGCTCCACTCCAAGCTTGTTGCACAAACTGATCCTCATGCTACTGTAATGCCTCCTCAAAAACTCCACAATGGAACATCCAAGGTGGATGGAATGATCTCACTTGTACTCAAAATTTGAGTTATCTCCTTTGGTATTGGATTATCTTCTACATAGGCATTCCACTCCAATAAGTCACCAAGCCAAGTTACGGATCCATTGAAAGTTGAAATTGATGCCATGGTCCTTGACTATAGTGAGCCAAGACTCCCACTACTAAAGCATTGTGGTAGGCAACATACCTATCCCTCACTTGATTCCCAACCTAGTCTATAGGAGGCTATCTCCTCCCAGTAGTCAATATTGAAACCCATGGGGTATAACACGGCTCAACCAACTAGCATAGCATGTGACTCTGCTACTATCGCAATGGCTTATACTCTTGCCATAAAGCTATCAATTCGATGATTGGGTTGAATCTAGACAACAAGCTCTCACATGTGATGTATTGTGTAGAACCATTCCCTAGAGATATCTAGATATGAAATGTACACCTCTCCATATTGGTCTTTCATAGCTAGAGACCAACAACTATAGCCTTCTCCAACATAAGAGGTTGCACACCAAAGTCTAATAAGATCCTTTGTGGTATATAGGCCTTCTCTAAAGGTCCCACCAAATAGAAAATCCCCCTCTGGTTATCTAGTAAGGTTTCAACTCCAAGTGTAAACAAGTGTGCTCAAAGGTAGGTCTAATTAGTAACTCCTCCAACCTAGCTATTATTGCTTGCCATAAACTATTGGTTTTTGAGCAGATCCCATGCTTCTCAGCCAAGTAAGCTCCACTATCAACCACCTCTACTTTAGAAGCAAGAACTACATCATCCTTACTCTCACAAAGTGTGGCAATCACCAGAACATCAAAGTTGAGTCAACTCCCAAGGTAAACATGTCATTTGCCTTGGAAATACACTTTGACTGCTTTTCTTTATGGTAAACTCCATGAACAGATTTCATGGCTCTTCTTGAAGGTTTGTTTGATGGTATCTGATCCTCCTCTTTTCTACTTTCTTAAAGAATCTATTTATAGTCTAAAGCAATCAACAAAAATGTGGAATGAACAATTTCTTTGTTGGAAATTGGATTTATCAACTCCATAGTTGATAACAATATCTATATTCTATGCAAAGACTTTTCAATGCTAGTTCTAGCATTATATGTCAATGATCTCATCTTGGCCACCTCAAATCTTGCATTACTCCAAATTGTTAAAGATTTACTTGATCAAGAGTTTAAGATGACAAAGTTAGGTGAAGCCTATCATGTCCTTGGTATGCATCTCCAACAAGATAGAAAGCAAGGTTTACAAAGATCAATCAAACTAGTTACATTCAAAACGAGCTTGATTAATTCAGCTTATTGAATTGTCAAGCTATTTTTACTCTTGTTGTTAATTTGTTCCTTTAAGCATTGATCAGTCACACTCTACTCAACCTGAAATTGACTGTATGACAATAATTCCACATCAAAGTTTTATTGGTAGTTTAATGTGTGCAATGATCTATTCCTGACCTAATATTGCTTATTCATTTAGTGTTATTGCTCAATACTTGTCCAATCATGAATCGACACAATGGATAGTTGTAAAAAAAAAAATTTGCTATCTACAAGGGACTTTATATCTTTCCTTCAAGTATTCTGGTTCAGGTTTACCATTGCATTTACAAGGGTTTTCTAATTCCACTTATGGGGACAATGTGGATTCTCGTAAGCTTGTTGGTGGACTTTGCTTCCTTCTCGCAAGAGGAGTAAGTTGGGAAAGTAACATCGGAAGGATAGTCCAATCCTGGAGTGGGGGATACAAGATGCTACAAGAGAAGGGGAAAGTTGATACAATCCTTGAGTGGCCAGCTATTCACTTGGCTCGGGAAGGAGGTGTAGACAGAATTCCCATAACGGTTTGTAATTCCACGCAAGTACAAGAATCTCCCAAAGACAATTTTCCCTAAAGACAGCTCTCACATTTGTCATCCCTATGAGCTCTTTAGCCTTCTTGGTATGGTTATTCTTACCCTTGTTTTATAGAGTCTTACCTAGCAAGTCTCTTATACAACTTCCAACTCAAGTAGATAGTGCAATGAATATATGAGGAGCATACATCCATAATGCAACATACATGGCTTAACTTGGATCACACTTACACCTTAATATCCACAAAATTAAGGTAGATTAATGGTATGTTTACTATGCTTGGATACTTAGATCCTCATGCAAATATCAATAGTACAACCTCATGGAAAGAGTAACGCTCTATTCCAATAGTCCCAATACTATTCTCTTCCTTAGCTCATAGGCGAACAAATGTTACAAGAGATAAGTGAATCTACATTCACAAGAATCCTCTATCATGGACTCTTGGTTGGAAGATTACACTCTAACAGGAAGAACAACCTGCTTAAATAACTACTTTAACCCTAAAAAAAAAAAATTTCTACCTTAATCACTTATCTACCTTCGGCTGTTGCCTCCTTTGGGTGCTCGTACCATAAATGCCAATTGGCTCTCCTCCCTTGATGTTCCTAGCCTAGATTACACTAATTATTGTTAGAGGGGCACTCAAGTCTTAATTACTACCTACCTCTTTTGCTATAGTACAAAACCCATAGAAGAATACACCCATACTTCTTCAACTGGACAGCCCATAGAGGACATATCTTGTAACACTTCTTTCTTTCTCCCATACTTGAACTTAGTCAGCTTGTAGAAGACTTATCCCGCAAGCCCCATAACATAGGATCCCACAATCCTTCTTAGTCCTCTAGGAGGTACAATCCCATAGATGGTTTCTTGCCCTTAGACTTGGTATTTTTGCTTGGCAAACAAGTCAAAAGCAAAAGTAAGTTGTGTTATCCATTAGTGAAACTATGTACATTGCTTTAATGAAAGCCAACACTGAAGCAATTTGGATAAGACGTCTACTTTCAAACATTGGTTATCCTCCAAAAACCACAAGAATATTTATGATAATAGGAGTGGAATTGTTATTGCTTCTACAAGCAAGAATCATGACAAGACCAAACATATTGATATTCAATATCATTTTATCACTGATCAATTGCTCAATGGAGAAATCAATATCAATCATTTACCTCCTTAAGATATGTGTGCACAAGGATCATCTATGATAATAAAAGTGGAATTGTTATTGCTTTTACAAGCAAGAATCATGACACTACCAAGCATATTGATATTCAATATCAATTTATCATAGATCAGTTACTCAATGGAGAAGAAAGCATCAACTATTGCTAATGAAGATATTTATGCTGATGTTTTCACAAAAGGGTTTACCTAAAGGACTTCATCATAAGCGTATCCATATTGCTTCATCATAAATAGGATCATACAAAATCCTCAATTGAGTGTGAATGTTAGATTATACCAATTGGTTATTTTACAGTCAGAATGAGATCATCTAATCTAAGATTAGAATTAGTCCTAGTCGGTTATGTCCATTCATATTGAACAATCGTCCTATAAGTAATCATCTAATGATTAGGATTAGTCCTAGTTGGTGATGTCTATTCATATTGAACAATCGTCTTATAAGTAACCATATAATGATTAAGAGTAGTCATCTAATGATTCTAATGATTAAGTAATCATCTAATGATTAGGATTAGTCCTAGTCAGTGATGTCTGTTCATATTGGACAATAATCCTCTAAGTACTGACCGTTGGCTTTTGTGAGATCTAACTATGCGATCTTTGTTATTTCTATACACAAGCTAATTGATTCATTCATTATGTGATAGAAGGCATTAACAGCAAGACCTCTTTCTCTCTGTCTAATTTCTCTTTGTTTTTCCTACAAGCAAGCTAATTGATTCATTCTGTGAGAAAAAACATAACTGCGAGACCTCCTTCTCTCTCTGTCTAATTTCTAACGCTTCACTCGAGGACTTTCGTCGATGTCACCCCTAACACTTCAATTAGAAACAGCTAGAGACTAACGACGAAGATTTCACTTAAAAACTGAGACTATTTGTGATACACTCCCTATGGTAAGGAAAAATGTTTCCGGACAGGAACTTTGCCAGAAATTTAGGAATCCGTGTACTGAAGCTTGAAGGCAATGCTGGTTCAGCTATCTCCGAGTGCTATAGTTGAGGCACACGTTCAAGTGATGTACAAAGCTATACTTTGGAGCAGTTCCTTGCCAGAGATGACTGACCAGAAGAACATTTGCAGAAGAGTGTCTGTTAAGATGGACACACCAAGTCTTAGAGAGACATCCGTAGAGTATGAGATGGATGGGACGAGAACAATTTGGAATACATACCAAGCACAAAGACAAAAGACCCATCTCTCATACCACAGTTCTGATAGATGTTTGCAAGTACGAAAGACCATTTTATTAGATTAGTCCAAAAGATACCTCATCTAGCCAGCCAAAAGAATAGATTACGCATAACCTGCAGGCATAACGCCAAATGTCGTGGAATACATCCACAGAACCGACTTGAGAATCCCTCAGAGGACTCCGTGCGTCATTTCTCCACCGTATATTTCAAGCATATCTAAAGTGGTTGTGCTGGACAAATGCAAAAATCATGGAAGACCGGATGGAGAAACCCTGAAAGCAGGTAATCAGTTGCAGAACTGGACAAGGTCCAGACTTCGCACTCTTGAAGTGTTTTCCTCATGTGTAATACAGATGCCTAAATCCTTGATCAGTAAGTGAAACAGCTTGCATCAAGCTGGTTACACTTTCACAACAAGCCGACAGAACATGGATCAGTTCCCATTGCTCTGAGACATAAAGTTATGTATATAAGGCTTCTGTGGGTTTGACTTCTGGCTACCGTGAGAGGATACTCGGTGCATAGAAAACTTAATCTAAAATCTCCACTGGATGAGGGTGGACGTAGTAATGTAACAGGAAATGGCACAGCTGCCCAGCATCCAGCGGTATCCAGTTTCAAGCAGCACGCAAGTAGGATGCCAGGACCTAATATACAAAAAAATTAGACCATTCAAGAACGTCCATGAGCTGAGCCATCTAGGCAGTCCAACGATATTGACGGGCCCAACGAAAGTAGTATTTGAATTACTTCGTGATCGGGCATCACAGGATGGAAACAAGAACAAGCTGAAGTTGCGAGTCATCTCCTTGACTTCTGCTTAACGCCACACGATTAGCACCATTATGATTGTGAGTAGCAATATCGCCAAAACCTGTGATGCCAAGTTTACATCAAAATCAGCTCGCGCGCGTGCAGACGTATACATACGGTCCCCCAAAGAACATTAGAATAATAATAGAAGTCTGAACCTTATTCCAGAACTAATCCAGACCTAAGTACCTACCAGACAAATCTCATGACCTGTTTTACTTTCGATTGAAAAAGCTTTTCTGCACAGGACAAACAAGTTGCTATCAGTAACAGAATCAGCGTATGTTACGCAGTGTTATCAGTGTTATCAAAATCAGAGAGTGTTACGCCGTGTTAAATTTCAGGTAACGATAACTAAACATACATATATTCTTAAAAGATATCAAATACCTAATTGCTGCCAAAATCCCTATGCATGTCCATAACCCAAGTAAACGATCAGGTATGGTATCCACGTATAAACAAGTGTTAGATATACTTACCGCTTTGACTTGTTGAGAAATCGAGCTTTGCATGCTGTTTGTATCTCATCTACATATTTTTGCGTCAGAGTCGCAGAAGGATCGCTCATATCAATCTGCAAGCTCAAAAGTAAGAAGGTCTACTTGACCAGACCGTTCCGTTTGATCTTACAAAAGTTGACTATCAATAGTAACTAGTAACCCCATCTTCTGAATTTCGTCAACTTCGGGAAATAACTCTATCTTATCATCGATAAAATTGTATCACCACCGGACTTCCAACGGTAACCACAGAGAAACAGTAAAATGCACCACGAACACCGGAGTGGCTCAAATCTAATATCTGGAACATAGAAATCAAGAGATTGAGATACCTTGGCCGCTAGGAGACCACTGAAATCATCGAAAGCAGCGTAGACGTCAGTCATTGTCTTTGTGCCCTCCATGATTTTTGCCGTAAGTCCTGCAAAGGCCACCATTTGAGCACTATTGAATAACGGTGGCAGCTACCGGATGCACACACATAGGTAGTATGTGACAAACAAGAATCCCCGTAAACCGAGATAATTACCGAAACAGATTGGTACTCATCAAACAACGAGGCGTTAAGCGCAAAATTTTGGTACCTTGATAGGAAACAACAATCTCGAAGTCCCAGCTATGAATACCAACTAACCCACCATTCAAAGCGCAGCGATCACGTCAGTATACTCACCTCGTCGAAGCTTCACAACTCCTCTGAATACATGAATATTACTGTAGCAGAGTGCCAGGGTGCCAATCGCCATAATCTGTCGAGATACACATTTCCTTCAAGAGAAGCAACCATATTTGTACCTTGAAGTAAGAGCTTTAAAAGCAATCCAATCGTATCTTGAACTTGTTGGGGCCGCGTGAAGTTCTTATTTCCCACAATGTCTGAAGTTGTATACACATAGCTATATTGAGAGACGAGATATATTGAGAAACGAGGACAGAAGCCGTTCCTCGAACGGGAGATCCAGAACCCATTGAATGCAAATGAGATGCATGATATGTAATGTATACAAGAAATGTGCAAGACGAAATTAGTATAAAACCGGGAAAGGAGATGAAATGGAAACAACTGATTGAATGTAAGCAGAAGTAAACACCATGTAGAAACAATTGAAGAGCAACACTTGTATACCAATAGCATGCATCGAATAAACGGTAACAGATAAACAGCGCATGTAGAGAGAAAAGCTCAACAGGAAACCACAATAACGAGCCAGACGAGAAAGATTAAGTTAATCTGAAGTCGGGAATCGTGTGGAAGCCATGAAATCGACAGTCGAGTCAGGCAGACCGAGAGTATAAAATCGTTCAGAGAACGGGGGAAGTAGAGCAAAGCGTTAGAGGACTGGATATAGAGAAATGAGGACAGAAGCCGTTCAGTGAACGGGGGATATCCAGAACTCACTGAGAGCAAATGAAACCTGATAACGAACATCTGGTCGATTTAGCGCATAAGTAATTATAACCTGGAAGCGAACTAATAGCCACACTTAATAGCATATAACAGACCTTGAATAAATGGAAACAGAGCACCTAATATATAGAGAACGAGCATCATCGAAAGAAACTATACGAAAAAGAAAACTTATGTAAATGTAACGTGAAAACAAGTAGAAAGCGACCCCTATATCCAAGATACATGCTACTAAGAAGCGAAAACGGAGCACACTCATAAGTAGAGGAACAGAACCAACAGGAAGAACAGCAGACAGAGGCAAACAGGAGTCGAGAATCAAGTAGAAGGCTGGAACTTTCAAGTCGAGGAAGATCTAAGACACAGAAATCAACAGTCGTGGAAAATGAAGGTTTCAGGAGCGGGAGTATGAAATCGTTCAGAGAACGAGGGGAGACGAGCGGAGCATCGGAGGACAGGATAAAATATATTGCAGCAAGCGCTATGGACACTTGAGTCCTGAGATACAAAAGCAAGTGAGGGAAGCAGAAGGCGGCCATAGGAAACTTCCACAAAAGTACCAGCGACTTCATCATTGCCTCATGCAGTGCCGAAGTAGCTGAGCAAGTGTCAGTCCCTCTCGTACCGAGTTTCTGCTTGAAAACTCATGAGTGCCAAGGCAAACTCGGAGGATAGAGTATATCGAAGCATGTGCTATGAACACATGAGTCCTAAAACACAAAAACACTGAGGGAAACAGAAGGCGGTCATAGGAAGCCTCCTCGCAAGTACATCCGTCTTCATCACTGCCAAATGTAGTGCCGAAGTAGCTGAGCGAATCTCAGTACCCCTCGATCCGAGTTTCTGTTCGAAAGTGAGGTATATTTGGACATGAGAGCAGAAGCTGTTAGGAGACCGGGGGATCCAGAACTCATTGCGTGCAAATGGTGTGCGGATGAAATGTAAAACATGATATTGGAGTTATGAGGACAGAAGCCATTCGAAGAACGGGTGATCCAGAACTCATCAAATGCAAATGAAATGTAGATGAAATGGCAATAAAATGAAAGCAAAACTGACTAAGAAACATGCGAGTAGTAGATGAAATCTAAATCATAAAAAGCATGTTTTGTCAAGCAACGATCATAAATAACTATATAACCCGTTCCCAGAACAGCTTCTGCTCTTATATACCTATATATAACTACACGTAGAGAATCCGTGAACCAATGTGTACTGAGGAAACGAAGAGTCATCTCATATCAAGAGATCTTGAAATAAGTGAATGTGAGAAAATTGAAAACCAAACTGAATGAATGGAGAACAAATTGATTGAAACCAAACCCGGGATTTTGGGTATGACAAAGAAGAGTGGAAATCCTTCTTTGAACGATTCCCACTCTGCTTTACTTCCCCCATTTGGGGAAGTAAAGTAGGGTATGGCATTAGGGGACTGGATAGAGTATATCACTATGGCCGCATGAGTCCTGAAACGCAGAAACAGCCAGAGGAAGCAGAAGGCGGCCATAGAAAGCCTCCCCACAAGCGAGTATACCTTCATCAGTGCCAAACGTAGTGCCAAAGTAGCTGGGCGAATGTCAGTACTCCTCGGACCAAGTTTCTGTTCGAAAGCTCATGAGTGCCACAGCAAACTCGGCATGTAAAAATTATATAGGTAGATGAGAGCAGAAGCCGTTCTGGGAACGGGAGTTCCAGAGCTCATGAAATGCAAATGATCGGTAACCAAGATGTATTATGCACAATGCTAGTAGAATAGTGATAAATCCATAAAGTAGAATGCATCGAATGTAATCCGAAGCAAAGGCGATAATTGCAACAAATTGAGAATAACATATATCTAAAGGACTAGTAAACAACTTAAAATCGTTAACAGCTATGCAAACGAATGGGAGAAATATAAAACGTTACGTAATTGACCACCAGTAAGTAATTGACCACCAGTAAGTAGGGCGTGAACGATGAAAATTAAAACGTAGGCTGGAGACGGGTAGGAACACTTTAGACACGGGAGGTCGAACCATGAATCAGGCAAAGAGCGAAGGAAAAATAATAGAGTGGGAATCAGCTGGAGAATGGAGGAGTGGAACAATGTGAGAGCTTATGGATGGTGCTGCTGCCTAGACATATCAAAGTGTAACAGGGTAACAAGAGCGAAGCGAAAGAGGACAGGATATCAAGTATAGCACAACAAGCGCTTTGGATGCTTGAGTCCTGAGACACTAAACAGCAAAGGGAAGCAGAAGGCGGCCATAGTAAACGTCCATGAAAACACATGCGACTTCATCAGTGCCTCATGCACTGCCGAAGTAGCTGAGCAAGTGTCAGTACCCCTCGTAACAAGTTTCTGCTCGAAAACTCATGAGTGCCAAGGCAAACTCGGTTGCTCCCCCAAAGTGCCGCTCATGTAAACATGATATGGGTAACAGGAAAGTGAGGTATATTGGTATACGAGAACAGAAGCCTTTCTGGGAAGGGGTTATCCAGAACTCATGAAGTGCAAATGATCGATAAGCAATATGTACATGAATCACAATGCTAGAGTAGTGTGAAATCCCTAAGGTAGAATGCATTGAATGTAACCTGCAGCAAAAGCATAATTGAAACAAATTGAGTACAACCAATGCCGTACGGCTGGAGTCGGGTAGGAACACTGTAGACACGAGAGGGCAAAGCAGGAGGCAGTCATAGAGCGAAGGGGAAAATACTAGGGAGGGAATTAGCTGGGGAATGGAGGAGAGGAACAAAACAAGAGTTCTCGGATGATGTGGCTGCAGAAACGGGTCGAAGTGTTAAAGGGTAACGAGAGCAATGCGTAGGAGGACAGGATATAGAGTATATCACAACCAGCGCTATGGATGCTGGAGTCCTGAGACACTAAACAGCTAAGGGAAGCAGAAGGCGGCCATAGTAAACCTCCACGAAAACACCTGCGACTTCACCAGGGCCTCACGCTGTGCCGAAGTAGCTGACCAATTGTCAGTACCCCTCGTACCGAGTTTCTGCTCGAAAACTCATGAGTGCCAAGGCAAACTCGGTTGCTCCCCTAAAGTGCCGCTCATAAGTAGTGGGAATGTCGAAAGAACAGAAGAACTGAAATGGAAATGTGGAAATAAAGGGCAAGCAGAAAGTGAGGTATATAGGTATACGAGAACAGAAGCCGTTCTGGGAATGGGTTATCAAGAACTCATGAAGTGCAAATGATCGGTAAGCAAGATGTACATGATTCACAATGCTAGAATAGTGAGAAACCCATAAGGTAGAATGCATCGAATGTAACTTGAAGCAAAGGCATGATTGAAACAAATTGAGAATAACATATAGCTAACATACTAGTAAACCACCTTGAAACCGAGAACTCTATGCAAACAACTGCGAGAAATAGGTGACGCTATGTAAAAGACTGCCAGTAAGCAGTGCGTGAATGAATAAAAATAAAAAACGTGCCGGGCAGGAGTCAGATAGGAACACTGTATACACAAGAGGTCCGATGAATCAGGCAAAGAGAGAAGGGAAAATAATAGGGAGGGGATTAGCTGGGGAATGGAGGAGTGGGACAATGCGAGAGCTATAGGATGGTGTGGCTGCAGAAACCTGTCAGAAGTGTAACAGGGTAACAAGAGCGAAGAGAAAAAGGACAGGATATAAAGTATATCACAACAAGCACTATGGACGCTCGAGTCCTGAGACGCTAAACAGCAAAGGGAAGCAGAAGGCAGCCATAGTAAACCTTCACTAAAACACCTGCGACTTCATCAGTGCCTCATGCAGTGCCGAAGTAGCTGAGTAATTGTCAGTACCCCTCATACCGAGTTTCTGCTCGAAAACTCATGGAAAGTGAGGTATATAGGTATATGAGAGCATAGGTATACATAGGTATATATGCTGATATATGATGACCCGTAAGCAAGTGAGTGTTGGGTGACAATCCCTTGAAACTTACGATCGACTCTTCATTTCAAGTTTCTGTCCTTGAACTCTAGAAATATGTCATCGAGTCTAGTTTTACCTGGGGAATAGCACAGAATCGGAAAATTGCAGGATCACGCAAGGCTGCCATGTATTGTAGGCTATCCACAGCATGCTTGAGGGCATTGGTTATCATCTCATTGAGACACTGCAGAGCTTGTTCGGAATTTTCTTCCTCCTTAAAGACCTGATCAGAGGTTCCTGGGGTAGATTAGACAGAAACTCAAACAACCTCACTTCTGTATTAAAGCTGGAAATGACGAAATACAGATTGGATCCATAACCTACAGTATTGCAGTATATTGACCTAAGTACCACAGCTGTCTACTTACTCCCATCTGTTCATCTCTGGCTAAGTGTGGACTGATCTCCCAGAAGCCATTCGTAAGCATCATATAGTAGCTGGCAAACCTCAGCAAAGAGAGAACACAATTTGTTGTGAAGAGAGGTAAAACTGTACCTGTAGCGACGATCCGTACTTGGCCCAAATCTCGCGTGGCCAGAACATACGAGGTGCAGGTATCTCGTTGATGTCTTCTAAGTAGTCCCTTATGATATTTGTTTTCTGTGCAATGGGGAGATATGTCAAATCTACATTCCTCGTGAATGGTGGAAATGAGTTTACAGAAAGTATACGGCCCTAAACCAAGTGCCAGTTGATGTCTTCTAAGTCGTCCCTTATGATATTCGTTTTCTGGACAATGGGGAGATATGTCAAATTTACATTCCTCGTGAATGGTGGAAATGAGTTTACAGAAAGTATACGGCTGAAAACCAAGTGCCAATATGGAAGTATCCGACATACTAAACAGTTCGACACCTGCCGGCTAGGCTAATTACTAGTGATATCGGTGAAGGAAACAAACCTGAAGAAACAGACCCATAGAATTGGAAAGGACATCAAGCGCAAAATCTTCAAGCCCAGCAGCGTAAAAGAGTCGAGTCAATCCAAGTCCAACGATTCCAGCAACATAATGACAATATTCATCGTAATCTGCAATGGTTTCAACCTGGCCGTGATCATGGAGAACACTTATGTTTAGTTCCAACGTTATACTCGCCTCCTAGAAACGATGACAGCTCCACATACCAGCATATCATCAAGTTCAACGTGGTGTGAGGATCCAAATCTATCAAAAGTTACCTCTGATTCAATGAACTTCGCCATGCCATTACCCATACGCTGGGTCATCTCAGCTATAACCTCTTGATATCTTCATAGACACAGGCATCCATCAACTGACAATGTAAGCGGGAAGACCGACACGTAGCTGCATCAGAGAGAAGTTTGATAACACATTTAACATCCCTAGATGAATGCAAGAAAATCAGAGCTTCTGTAGCTCAGAAAGATGGAGCACACAAAACAGGTTAACTTAAGAGCTTTTGCTTAAGTTGACAGTCTCTACCCAGAATCAAGTCTCCCATATTTTGAAGCAAGGATTCTACTCACCCTTTTGCAAGCGACAAGAATGACGTAGAAACATGATGAAAGCCGGTCATCAGATCCTTATAGTCTTTCTCACCACCTAGCAGGGAACAAATTAATGTCAGAGTGCTTTTCACAGGCAAGTTAAAGCAACTTGCAAAGCCTCGCCGTTCCTAGCCGACCGACTTGTACGACATTCTTAGCGATTACTGAAATATAAGACTTCCAATCCCCTTTGGAATATATCTCGATCCTCAATTTCTTCACAATCGTACATATCGACAATGCCGAAATTTCTAAATGTCAAAGCAACAACCCCAAAAGATCTACCAAGGTGATCTCCTTTCTGATTGAACATAACAATATTCATGAGTATATATGAAGAGGTTATGGAAATACATACATATAAAGTGATAGGATGTGTCGTAAATATGCTCATGAAAGAATTTGAGAATCGGAAGCTTAGTGTCGATAGGAACAGCCATATCATCCTCTGTAGCACAAACGTTAACATTGCCACCCAAACACAAATCTTCAATATAATTAAAGCGCATATAGTCCGGGAAAGCTATAACCCTCCAATAATTGAGCAAAAGGACATATCCTGACAAAGTGATGACTGAACTAGGATCGTGTTATTTATACCCTCCAAGCGTTCACACTGTATAGAAACTTCAAAGAAGCGTGGGAACTAACCAACTGTGTCAAGGCCCCGCAAGACGAGGTAGAACACGCATATCTGTCAAAAATATCGAATAAACGAACAGGTCAGCTATACGCAAGACTGAGGACCACTCGAAGGTACGGCACCAGAATTCTCGAGAAAAACACTTGCTTCCGTCCACCTAGCAAATTGGGCTCCTCCTAATAAACGGGGCTGACAGCAATACATACCATTAGGACATTCAGTGGCAACTGGCATGATCAAGAAACATGGCAGAGCATGAACAGAGAAGGGTGCATACTGAAAATGAAGATTGCAGCATCATTAGTTGTCTAGCATCTTTACTTCTTTCCAAACGAGGGCTGTAAAAGCAGCAGCTTTGAGCAAGCTGAGGATCTGATAGCCAACATGGACGTAAAGCGTAAAGACTTACCTTGCAGTTTGTCAATTCTGATGGAACAAGCCATAACGGATATTGTGCAGTTAACATGTAACTTAATAAACGTGAAGAATAGAAGAAACAGGGTAATGAGAAACAACAAGAATATAAGATCTTCACAAACTGGAAGAAGCTAAAACATAATTGAGCAGATGAAGATAATTACAGCGTTGCGAAGCTCGGGTCCCAATTGGTGGATAACAATTGCGAAGCTGCGGGACACATTCTGCAACATCTTATAGCAGAATGCCCAATGCGGTTCCGGCGGAACAAACCTGGTTGCCTGCACGGCTGCAACCTTCAGTTTCAGCAATGCCGGCAGCTCTTCCGGATGTTTCAGGATCATCTCCATCATGCCCATCTCTACTGCACTCTATGGAGCACAACAACTCCAAAAATCTATCCACCGCGGATTCCTACTCCTCCACAATCCTCCGCGCAAGGAGAATACAAATTTGCTCTATACTACCCATCCCTCCCCTTTACTGCAAACCTGAGAGCTCCTTGGAGAAAGTGACCCGATACAATATTCATATTCCTTCTTCTTCCTCTGTAATCCTCAATCTTCTGCTGCCTCTCTCCTCCCTGCCAATCTAATCAAGCCGCACAAGCTAATCTCGACCACCGGTCGTCTGTTCTCCACTCTCCTTTCCTTTCTTAGCTGCTAACTCACCCACAAGCAACACATTCACAAATATTTGTCACAAGATGTTGGTACCACGACCCGTTCACTAACTGCTGCTGCTGCTGCAATGCTCGTAACCTCTTCTTCTGGATCCCCTTCTCCTTTCGGCCGTCATCACTGCTCTCCAAGTCGTCGTCATCGTCCCTTCCTTACTTCATCGCTGCCTGGGAGCAGCTCGTAATTAACGAACGAACTCCGAGTGTCCAGCCGTTCAGTCACTCGTTCCGTCCACCCACATTCTAATCCATTTACAGCGCATCTGCGTCACGTTATTGCAGAACGGAAACCACAGACATTCACATCTGTTACCTTCGTTCCTTAGGACTATCATGTCATGTCATGTTGCACAAGTTTGGGATTATTCCTATCTTCTTCTCCTCACTTGACAACAGAAGAAACCCTATTGGCAGCAAACTGCTTTTGACCGGCTCGCTCGCGCTCTCTACAGTCACTTGATGATGTCTGTCAGATGGTTCATGACAAGATCTAAGTCATCGGCATCTTCGCATCGACGGTCGTACTGGGATGCCAGGTACTCCGCTGGCTTTGAAGAAAATATCTATGCATGGACGCGTCATGTGCATGCTCGTTTCAAGAAAATGTGCAACAAGAGAAGCAAAATAGTGGACCGACTTCGCCAAAATCCAGCCAATTTAGCCCCTACTAACCTTGTTACTAGTGGTCCTTAACAGGGTTTTCTTTATGGACAGAGCACGTTCTCCCCACGAGTCCACATGGACACACGATAGCTCGTCAACTTCCGGCTTCTCCCTGGCGGTCGGGTGGACTGGCCCACCGAATAGCTCGGCTGTCCAACGAGATTTCGAGTCTCCTCCGTAAGCAACTCCGTCCGTACAATCGGGCGACACGAATACCAGATTTCCCATTCTTGATTAATGTTAGTAGTTTAGTGCGCACTCCAATGAACGGTCTGACAATTAATGTTAGTATACACACGGTAAGGATAAAGTGAAAAGCGTTACCGCATAGAAAACACGAAGGATGAGAAGACGCATCAACGGTCTGACAATTAATGGTAGTATACACATGGTAAGATAAAATAAAAAGCTGAACCGCGTAAAAAACACAAAAGATGATAAAACCCCCCATCAAACCGTACAAGTGTGAAACAAAATAAATAAAATGGAATCAAGCTCCAATAAAGTTAGGACTAGGAGTTATGCTAAACATTAGGGGGTTTAAGAAATAAGCTTGATGGTTGTCCACGGGATAAATAATAAATTTTGTAATAATTTATAGTGAACTCTGTACTGTAACGAGACTAGTTTGTAATAACTGAATGCTATGTAACTTCAGTCAATGGATATATTTTGCAAATTATATTCATTTATAAAAATCAAATTATATGTTACGGGTGTTTAAGAATACCGTAACTAAATAAATGATTGTCAGATAGATTGACTTGTTTCCTCAAGAGGGTGGTCACGTGGTCAGTTGAGTCACGTATGATTGATGATTTGGTTTTAGTATTCAGGATCCAAAATGGCCGCGCCCAACAATTCAAATTTCTAAACTTGAATTCACCACCCTTTGGAGCAAATGTGCAAGTTGTCAGGCAACTAATGGCGGTTTTGTAGTTTCACATTGGTGTGGGAAATGATCAGCGCTGCCGTGTGGCAACCAAGAAATTGATTAGAGGTCGCGATTCTTACGTTAGGAGTGCAACAAAAAATTTGCAATGGGAGATCAAGTACCTTGTTTTAGTGTAGGAGACTCACTTATCGATGCTTATCCGGGACCTATAGAGTCATCTTTGGATTTGCAACCTCAACAACAATTAGGGAAATTTGGAGACTTGTTGAGGATGGCTTCTTCCGTGCTGGGCAAAACCAAGGAGGATGAACAATTTTGCATGGCAACACACCATTATAGCCAAATACTGGATTATTTGGAGGACCCCGAGCATTTTGCATAGATTCATGGTGGGAATTGCAAAAAGCACATTCAGAAATTGATAGCATTTAGTTTCATGGCAACCTTTCTGATAAGGGAGGGTCAAGGATTTCCTACTTCTATGACAGGTGACAGACTTTACAAGAAATGGTTGCGGTACATGAAACAGTACAAAGAAACTCGAGAGCTTAAGAACAAGTCTACGAGAGAAGGTCTCACCAAGAAGGAATATGGCAAAGGGTGAAGAACTATAGAAGATAATGTGAATGAATGGAATGTGCCCACATTTTGTAAGAATGGAAGCCATGTTTGGGACCAGAGCAAACATAAGTCCACCGGCAATGGTAAGTTTAGGAGATTTTAATCCTAATTTGAGCAAGATTTGTGAGGCTGGCGAGGAGGAGATCCATGAAGGTGCACAAGAGTGCTCCCAATTCTCATCTCCTCCAGAGGTGGTGCTCCTTGACTCGGGCTCCAAGTTGGTCACAAACACCCAAGAGGTGGAAAGTTTACCAAGTGGCATGGACAATGGAATCCTATCACTTGAGGATGAGTCTCCATTTGTTCCACCGATCAAGGACTTGCCTTTCATTACACCACCGCCTTTAATTTCTACAAGAGATGGATCTGATTGTGGTTTTGCTGACCAAGAATGGGAACGTGACCCAAAGAGGAGGAAAGGTGGAATATCTGCAAGTAAGGTACCCAAGTTGTCACCTAGTATGTCATTGTCTCATGATTTAGCAAAAATTACCATGTTGAAGGCAGATACTATAGAATCCAAAGAGAGGTTACGACTAGCTGAACTAGAAGCCACCAACATGAGGAAGAGAGAGAACACAATGATGAGAATGGAAGCAAAGTGTGTTAGATTAGAGACAAAGAAGATGAAAATTGAAATTGAGAAAAAATTGAGCGTAGATAAAAGGAAAGCTAGGGCAGAAAAACACAAATTTAAGGAGAAGAGTTTAGAATCAAATTGCACTCATGAAATCAAAATGAGTCACATACAAGTAGGGAAAACTCTCGAGGAAATAAGTAACTATTTTAAAGTGCTCACTCAGGTTCAACGTCCATCATACTCTATTGATAGTGAATAGTATACCACCATGTAACCTTTATTATGATTATAATAAAGATGAGTTATGGACACTTGATAAATGCTTCTAGTATCCGCCTGATGCACCTTGTTACCACTCAGTTCCTCTCATGTTTTTGCTACCATTTGTTACCACTCAGTTCCTCTGATGTTTTTTCTTGGCCACACATAGTGAGCACATGAGTTGGCCCTCATAGCCACACATAAAGTCTTTCTTGCAGCTGCTAGTAGCACAATAAGCCCAAGATGCTGCAAGTTGGTGCTCATAGCCGCCCAAAATTCTTTCCTACTGCCACTAGTCACCACTCAATGCAACACTTCCTTGAATAAAGGCCAGCTAGTGCTCGTCGGCGCTCGTAGGCGCTAGTAGGCGCTCGTCAAAGCTAGTGGGCGCTAGTGGGCACTCGTAAGCACTGGAAGGCGTAAATACGGTAGGCGCTAGTTGATGCTCGTGGCCATTGGGAGGCACTCGTAGATGCTGGGAGGTACTCGTAAATTTGGTAGGCGCTTGTTGGTGCTCGTATGGACTCCTTGATGCAAGTCATGGCTCAAAGATGCTTGTAGATGCTCGATGGTACGCGTTGGCGCTAAGAGATGCCGATGGTGACTATTGATGGAAATGGCGCACATATTTGCAAGGTGATGACACGTTTGAAACACAAGGCACAATTGAGTATATAGCACATGAAAATACAATAGTTAGACAAAAATATGAGAGTTCACAAGTGTAAACTAAACCATAAATGTATATATGGGGAGAAATGAACATAATATGTATATAAACCTATGACTATGGAGGTCGAGGAGGTGAAGAAGAAGAGGGAGATGCACTATGGTGTCTAAGTGCTACTATTGCATCCTCAAGTCTATGGCGATATACATGATTTTGAATCCTAAATGGACTCAATGACCAACATAGGGGCCACTCGTTCTCATCCAAGTCTCAATACCTGATACTGCTAGCAAGAAGAGGATATGAGTCACAACTATAAGAACTCACTCAACTTGATGTCCACTCCTCTTCTGCCCAACTAATAGCAGGCCTATCGTCATGGACAAATCTATCCAAAGCACTCATCAAAGGGTCAAATGACCAAGTGTATGATGCTCTATGTACCCTATAAGGACAAAAGTGGGTAGGGTGGATAGCACCATGTGGATGGTTTTGATAATAAGAGAGTGCATAACTATCTATGATCAAAAGATCACGAAGAGGTAAACCTAATGAAGTAAGATGCTCATATGATCTAACTCTAAGTCCTAGGAACTCAAAATCTCGTTGGATATCTCTAGAACAAAAATAGGCCATGAGGCAAGACCCGGTGTGAACTCTCTCTGAGAGTTCAGACCATTGCCACATGCTCCGTAGCAACCACTCCACTCCATCTAGAGTAAGATCTATCCACAAGATAACCTCAAAGTGTAGTAAATAGAACTGGATGAAATGGCTAACACCAGGATGGGCTACCCACCCTACAGGCCCAGACTCTGTGTGAAGGCACCAACCATGCCTAGTTGTCTTGCTCTACCATGCATGGAAACCAATAGCACCACGAATCCATAATGAACACATACAAGTAACATCCACAATAATAATCTTCTTCCGTAGGAAGCCTGGGAAGAGGATATATGGAATATACTCGCTTGATAGACAAATCCTCTCTCTAAACTTAGTCTGAGTGCCTTGAGTCTCCACACTATGAGATAACACATGGGTGGCATCAGTTTGGGTCTGCATCTCATGACAAGTATGGGTATCTCGAGCAATAGTATGTAGTATGGGTCCAAGATAAGCCACACAAGCCCTCAAATGAGCTAGACTACTCTCACTCTCCTCTACATGAGCTCTCATCTGAGCTAGACTACTCTTGCTCTCCTCTACCTGAACATGTGCACTCTCACACATCTCTATAGCGTATGCTAACTCTTGTGCTTGATTTCGTAACAAGAGCTTGTTACCCTCCGCCTAGTATGGCCTGGCAGCAACACCTAGTATGTCCATGTCCAAGTCACCTAATCTCTGCTCTCTCTCCATCTCAGAAGTAAGCAAGGTCAAATGCCTCTCCTCCTTTGCAGCAAGTAAATCCTCTTGCTCACAAAGGAGTCTCTCTTGCTCTAGCACTAATCTTTCTCTCTCCACTACACTCTCCAATCTACTCTCACGCTCAAGCACTAATCTCTCTCTCCTCTACACTCTCTAGTCTACTCTCATGCTCAAGGAGATTTCTCTCTCTACACTCAGCCACTCCAACACAATCATCTAAAAAGCGAGTGATGTCAACAGAACAAGAAGGAGGTGAAGGTACTCTAAAATGCATGGGGTCACCAACTCCCTCCACAAACAAGAAAGTGTTGAAGTGGAAGAAGAGTGAAAAGGAGCTATCTCAACAAAGAGTAAGGGTTGTGTCTCAACACAAATCTGTTGAACACCTATTCACAAGAGGTACATTTAGTTATCCATCAAGTACAAATTCATATTTGAATTTAAAAATATACAAGTTCACAAGTTCATTAATTCAAGCTTCTTAAATGAAATCATTTATTAAATCCAATAATGGTATATAACTTTGTATGTTTTCCAACATACAAATATATGAAAATATATGAATATATATATGAAAAAACTCAAACCTAATCAATCAATCACTCACCATCCTCATCCTCTCCCTCATCCTCCCCATCATTAGTAGTCTCATCCTCATCCGAGCTATTTGCATCCTCATGATCATCATCATGCTCTCCCTCGTGTATAATCTCCTCCTCTCCATCACTCAGGTATATCACGTCCTCCTCTGGAATGAAACCTCTCTCCACAAAGAGATGAGTGAGTATTTATCCAAGGAAGGTGACTCTGAACCTACGCCCCTTAGGACTCCTCAATTGGCTTTGCAAACTCTCCACCTCTGCAATGATAGCTCTAAAAGCTAACTCTCCCCAATCATAATCCTCCATACCAAATCTCCTCAACTTGGTCTTGGTGTTGAGTACCAAATGCTTATGTACAATCTTGGGCCTAATAGGGGGTGCAACAAGTGCAACCTCAATTAGAAGAAAGCTCAAAATGCAGGATATACACATTGTCTTGCAAGATATCTTTTTGCAATGCTGTCCCTTTGTGGAAACCAGTCTAAAACAGCTGTGTAAGGAACTATCCTCCGTCTTATTCTCCCCCGTGGCATGGCAAGTGCATCTTTAACTATATCTGCAGTCAATTGAAACTGCCTACCTCTTACCAAACCTGTGCGAGAGACCTTGTCCCATGAACTCACAAACTTTGTACATGGAAGGACTTGCAAAACCCACCAAAAAAATCAGCTCAAACTTCTCCAAGGACTCAAGCTTAGGGGTGCCGCTTGATGCCGCTTGAAGATGCCCACGGACAGTAGAAACCTCAAAAGTGCCACTGGCCGCCGCTGGTTGCCGCGACTTGGAGCCGCTCAGGGGCGCGGGGGGCACTCCTGACCTTTGCACCCTCCCGCATGGCACCAAGGGGACAGCCGATGCCGTGCGTAGGCGCCCATGGACGCTGCCTATAGGCAAAGCTGCACTGGATGGTGTTGCAGGACAAGGGAGGAGACGCAAGGAGCCATGCACAACCCTGCAAAAACACTAGATGCCGTGCAGGGTTGTGGGAAAGCACTTGCATGTAGGGGTTTAGGGTTTGGGGATGGCGCTGGATGGTGCTAAAGGACATTGGGAGGGACTGTAGGACAAGGATGGAGACGTAAGAACCCGCGTGCAACCCCATTGAAATGTTGGGTACCGTGCGGGGTCACGAGAAGACGCTTGCGTGCAGGGGTTTAGGGTTGGGGATGGCACTGGATGGTGCTAGAGGACGCTGGGAGGCACTACGGGACATGTTGGGAGGCATTGATGATTTGAAAGCATTAAACATGCATAAATCAAAATCTTGACGTGATGGAACGTTTGAAAGTAGAGAGAAATGAAGAGAAAAAAATGAAGAAGGTTTGAAGAATACCTCTGGCCATAGATAGTGAAGTTTAAGAGTGATTTTGAGCCCCATTACATCTAGATTGATCTCCCAAATTCCAAAGACAGTAGTTTGAATCTGATGTTTGTCCAAACAGCACCACTTGAGGAAATTTGTTGGGTGTTGAATGCTATGGAATGCTATGAGCCAATCTCCTTCTTGAGTATTTCTCATGTCGGACCCGTCAACTATCTTTTCATATCCCTTGATTTCTGCCATGGTTCAAATTGAATCTACTCTCAATCTCTTGAATCTCTTGAGAAGAGAGATAACTCTCTTCTCAATCCCTCCTTGTTGTTTCTCTAGAGTCTCTAAAGCACTCCTTCAAATAGAAATGTGAATGGAATTCTTCCTCTCAACTAAACTCTCAAAATTCCAACTCTCTGGCCACACAAATTCCAACTCTCGTAGGCCCCCCATAGTGAGTTGGTCTCCTTCTAGTTGAGCTTCAGCCAGTTTGCCTCCTTTGAGGGAGTATGTTTCCTTCCAAACACCCCACTCTTGAAATGACTCTTTCTCCTTCAAACAACTCACACACCCACGCACACACTCACAAAATGAGGCTTTCTAACACCTCCACACCCACGGGAATGACATGAATTGAAAAGAAGAAGGTTTATATAACCGAAGCAGTTGGGAAAAAAAGTCAATACAAAATATCTTAAATGTACACTTTGGAGGAGAAATTTCATTTTTCAACTGAAAGATCTCAAATCCCGAGCGGCAACATGCGGCACTCCACGTTGCTAACCGGTGCAAGCTAGCATTGCATATTTCATGCAGCACCTACCAGTGCCTACCATTGGTGCCTATCATTGCCAACAAGAGCATTTAATATTTGTGCATCTTGGAGTGCAGTCCGCCAGTGTCTACGAGCGCCATCAAGTGGCACCGGTAGGCGCCACTTGATAAGCAGGCCCCAACGTGTACGAGCGTGTATGAGCGCCATCTTACGGTGTCTGCAACATCAGCACACTATTTTCCAACAACATCCAACAAGTGACTTTCAAGTGTAAACTTGCTAAACACCACACCTTGTAAGTGTAAGCGGAGGCCTTACTAATGTACAGATTAAGCTTCATAGAATTCTTTTTGCATCCTTCGAATTCTTATCCCAATATTACATCTAGATACACTCATGGTCTAAGATAAAGACTCATGGTCTAACTTACCAGACTATGAGATATGAGACAAATAACTGAAAAATATATATTTCATTATATGGAATCTCAATCAATTGAGTATATCATCATTGTTATAATCAAGGCGATGTTGCATCACCCTTGATCTACTTTCTTCTCTACCAAGTTCTATACCATGAAAAGATATTTTTGAATCTATTTGAGTTTCCTCTGTAAATCTGCCATCATCCTCTGACCAAAGGTCAGACCTATTGATTAAAAAATTATGTAAAATAATACACACCGATACCCACTTTAACAAATAAGCATTTCTACTATTGTCTTTTAGTTTAATCTTAGCTCACAAAGAGAATGCCATCTAGCTTTCAATACTCCTATACAATGCTCATTTATCACTCTTGCCTTTGCTAAATATTTATTAAACTCCTGCTTGTCCTCTGATCAAGCCTGCTTGAAAGCGTGGACTAGGTGATGCATGGGTACATAGCCTGAATCACCTAAAAGGTACTCCTTTGCCTCAAAAGTGTGACAACTTCCTCTCAGGTTCAAATCATTCCATAGTGACGATTTTTTCAAACAAGTCATGTCATGACATGACCCTGGCATTCCTGCAAATAAAAAAATCAGGCCATACTTTTAGTAAACTATACAAAAATAATCACCAATGCATTGCCAAAATACCTAACAAAATAACACATAACATAAAACATACCTCTGGAAAAATGTATAATTCTCCTTTTATCATCACAAATAACTTGGATGATAATATGAACCCTTGCAGCTGAAATATATTTCCCTGTCCATAGTTGGTCAGGCTGCAAGAGGAAACAATGTTCCATCTACCAAACCAACACAATCGGGAAAACCTTTTTGTGCAAAAATAGTGGATATCCTCCTCCTCTCCTCGATTTCGGGCCATGCAACTTGACTCCGCATCACATCTAATATGGCTGTCATAACTCTATCAATAAAAGCAATTGTTGAACTAGCACTAATGCCCCAAATATTTAAACCCCATGCAACACAAGCTCCATTGCCGTGATGCCCAAATCTATTTAATGCTAGGGCAACTTGTTTGCTCTCTTTGGTACCTTTTCTCAAAAATTGTGAGTCTTAATCAAATCCACTAATGTTGAAAAAGAATCCATATCCATTCTAGTAAGCTGGCGAAAGGCCTTAGTATCTAAATTTCTAAAATACTCCTTCACAAACTCTCTATTACAAGGGTAAGTAACACAAGGTTCCAAGTATCAATGAGCATGTGCATACTCCTATCCACTAATAAAAAAATCTAGCATATCTAAATCTGCTCCTAATTCTTCGTCTTCATCTTCTAATCCTTGTAGCGATATCTCTAAATCTAACCGAATCATCCATTGAATACATTTTCTAATATTTTTTGTTAGTTCTAAACAAGTGTTCCCTCTTGGCATGACTTTACTCAATTTTTAATCACCACGGATAACTCCTTATCGACAAAGGGCATCTCTCTTCTCGGTGAAATCTCAGCAAAGGGGCATCTCTATTCTCTGTGCGCGTAAAAAAACAATCTCATCAATTTCATTCTGTAACAAGAAAACAAGTTCATGAATTTCATTTCATCACTCAAGGGGGAAGAAGGGTATACATTTCATACTCGTACAAGAGATAAATTTTTTAAATAATGAAATTGAGAGTAACACTTCAAACAAAATCACTCCTCCTTCTAACCTTCCCACTGCTCGTACTCAAATCTTCCTACTCCAAACAAATTCACTTCCTCTTCCACCACTCTGGCTACGGGTCTCTCAAATCTTCATCGGGCGGTCAATTTTTGCATGCCCTCAAATCTTCATCGGGTGGTCAATTTTTGCATGCCCTCAGATCTTTCCACTCATGCTCCCTCCAATCTTCCTTGGTGGTAAAAAATTGCCAAGTTCTCACTCTTCATTTCATTACCATGAATGTTCTCAAACATCTTGGATGCTCCTTTTGGTGGCCGTCACTTTCACTCTAACACTAAACGATAACTTTATTAACCTAATGTGCAATCAATGCATTATGGAGTGATAACAAAAATTCCTTATCCTTTATTTTCCTCGAACCACCTCATACGGAGTGTGCTAATAATAAGGAACTTGGCCCGAACTCCGTAACAATACCTTTTCTATCTCCCGGTCACACACCATACCCATTTAGTCAAAGTGTCTTAACAATCTGTATAAAAAATTATGAAACTTCGTATAACTATTTCTGAAACCCCCTATTGAAAAGAAAATAAGGAAAGCATGGAGGGGATCAAATCAGTATGGCACAAACTTCAAATTCATCCTGATATATCCAATCAGACCATAACAGGTACACCGGGTTCATGTCTTATCCTTGTACAGCTTTTTGGGGGTCTTCCCATCCTTCTTGTTATGCTGCGCGGTCGTCTTTTTCGATCAGACCAATAGAACGGAAGATATATCGTAGTCCTTCAATAGTACACTCACTGACGAGAAGTACACTACTAGTAAAGTGGTAAACGATTACATACTCATCTTTCAAGTGTTGACATGCACTTTGTAACAAGTTAAGTGTATTAAAAAATATATGAAGGATTTTAGTTCCAAACACTTTGATGCTCTCAAAGTTTTCCAGCGGAAGGGTTCTATCCATGAAGAAAATCACTCGACGAGCAAGTTCTTTGACAAAAGACTTCAAGGCAATTCGGGAATTCAATTCATTTCATTATGAAGGATTTGGACGGGAAGAGTCAATTCCTTAAAAAAGGAATAAAAACATAGAGCAGAAAATTCATAAAACTATCCATATCATTTCGAGAATTTTAAATGTTGATTAAATGAAATTTTACTTTGCTGTGGAAGTCATGTTTATGACATTATGTTTTCACTCCGGAAATCATCTAAAAAATTCAAATGGATAATCATCTCCGAAAATTCACAAAATTGTATGAAATATCCATTAACTGTTTTAGGGAATTGGTACCGGTATCAATAAAACTGGAACCCATGTTCAAATTGAATAAAATCTAAAAGCGAGAATTCCGCCAAGTATGTGGGTGAAAAATCTACTATGATGACGATCTTGATTTCACGGTTAGGGCCATCATCTGCCGGAAACTATGTAACCTGGATGTTCAATTTCAACTTTAAAACTCCAATCCTAAGCCCCATAGCTAGAAGAATGTCTACATTAAAGCGCTCGTTGTTCAAGTGTAAGGAATTAGTGGCGAGTACTGAGAAATACAATTGGGCATCCTCACTCAGTACAGTATAACAGATTCAATTCTTTTATCAATTTTTCATTTGAATTTCGACAAGAGTTCCCGGAAAAGTTTTCAAAAGTGCAAGATCAAAATGCTGCATATCTACGCATCAATACGTTCCTCAAATTAGGTTCCCATAGAATAGATTTGCATGTCATCTCATGTTAATTTCTGCCATGGAACAGATTTGCATGTTATCTCATGTATAGTAACCATCGACTCATCTCTTCTTCAACTTAGAGTCGCGAGAAGGTGGCGAATGTGAAACCACCTCGTCAAGGGTTAATTCCCTGGAACTCTATCACGGGATTGTGGTCGATGCGTAGGAGTCATTTAGGAAATTGCTTGCAAAAGAAATTTTAATTACGTATAAAAGTTTTCCGTAACTTACAGTAGATACTCATAAGGTCCTGTCCTTTACATGACGTCGATCTGATTACGAACGTCCCACGTTTGTGAAAACTGTCACCTGTTATCGACGACAGCCGATGTGACCAGATTGAACGGCTTCTTTATTTGATGCTAAGTCCCAAGCAAGTAAACTTCAGTTGTAATGAAGACCAGGTGATCAACGGCTGATTTCTCGTTTGCCATATCTCCCATCTTTTCATTTTCGTTTGTGACAAATCGCTTGTGAAAACAAGAAGGTGGGAACACCCCATCCAAAAGAACTAGAAAAAGACTAAGAAAGTAAAATGGGGTTAAATTCTAATAGTATCGGTAGGAGAAATTTGCTCTACAATATCTAAGATATCTGAATGGGATAAATCTTATGATCTACAATGATATTGAAACATCACCTAAGATAAGATATCCGAATGAGGTAAATCTATGATCTACAATAGTATTGGAACATCCGATCGCTCTCCTACGGTTTACACCAGCCAATGCGTTTAGCAGGAAATGGATTTTAGCCAAGGAGAAAAACGGAGACAAGAGAGGAAACGGATGTGCGCTGCCGCGGAACAAAGAACTCCCACCATGGGGCTCGAGCTTCAAGCCGGCCAGGTCAAGAAAATAGCATTCTGGTTCTAACGTTTCCCGTCGGGTCTCCTTGTTTGCCAGGTTTTGGCTTTTCGAGTTGATGCACGCCAAGATCCGACAGTGAACACTCGGAAGTGGATGGTCACATAGGGACATGTGTTCAGCTGACGGCACCTGTCCTTTTCCTAGGTAATAATAGATAGTTCTTGTGTTTTCTTTCTTGCTTTACGACGACGGCGGTGCGTCTTTCTCAAACTGCAGTCGCTTCAACCACCACATGCCAAATAGCAGGTCCATGGTGACCAACCAACTGTGTCAAGAACCTGTCGTCTTGACGTGCGAACACTCCTACCGGGTAGCTCAACCAAGATCGGTGATGCGCGCCGCCTCATCACGTACATATTCATTCTCTTGTCTCTTTTCGTATATTTTATATAATAGACGGCTTGTGTCCATGTTGGCAAAGAGCATTATTTAGTGTAATCTATAAAAGAGTAACTATTTTAGGTGATATTCATATCGTCGATGTTCCAATGATTTATGGATCATATGATTTATATTGCTCAAATATTTTAGGTGCAATAAAAATACTATACTTTAGGTACTATTAGGACCTAGTTCCATTTTACCTCTTCGGTCGCTCCCTTGTACGCTTTGCTTTGATGGAGTCTTTCCATCCCTCTTGTGTTTGATGTGATCGTCTGTTTCTTTCTTCATTTCCTTCGAAAAGAAAACATATCTTCACAAGTTATCCATATCTTTATCTTCCTCCCTTGGCTGTAGCTAGCATCGAGACCTGAGATGGATATCACTTTTACCACATAGTACAAAACTTCTTTGATTTCTTGAAGTGATTCGCAACCATATTGACCAATATCGCAGTAATTTCGGAATACTAAGACTTTATATCTTTGCCAGCTCGGCACCTTCAACTTTTTTTGAGTAGCTTTGCATGAAATGTGACTGCGAAGATAAACTTTGAAATTTGAATCTTATAGACTACATAAGGAGTTTCAGAAATAGTTGTATGAAGTTCTGTATATTTTTCTATAGATTATTACAAAGCATTGACTAAATTGATACGGGGTGTATATTTTTATATAGATTATTACGTTGCATTGTCTAAATTGATAAGGGCCAGAGGGAGAAAGGGTACCACAACAGAATTTCAGCCAAGTTCCTTATTATTAACACTCCATAAGAGATGGTTCATAGAAAATAAGGGATATGGAGTTTTCCATTGTCACACCATAACGCATTAATTACAGATTAGTGTTAATAAAGTGTTTGGTTTGGGGTGAATCTGGTTGGCATCAATTGTCGCACAATATAATGTATTAATTTAGTAATGGGTCAATTTGGGATTAAATGGGATTTTTCCAGTTGCTGCTTGATGGCGCCCCTAGCCGCCCATTGCAGCTCATAGCAGCTCGTTGGTGCCTGCAACTACCTGATGGCACCAGTTGAGCCTCATTGCAATCAGGTTCTTGAATTATGATTTTTTTCTATGAGTGTCGAGGATAAACCTTGTTTCTTACATCCAATTTATAAGATAAAAGGCGACCGTGTAGGAAAAATGAAGGATGGGAAGACCCCGTCAAGCCGTACAAGGGAGAGACAAAAAAGGTAACATGAGGCTAAGCCCCAATAGAGCCTGTATGAAAAATCTGCCCTACCGCACCTAAGATATCCGAGCTATGGAAGTCGTACGGTCTACACACAACTGGAGCATCCGAAGAAACATCACCTAATGTGATGGAAACATCCAATTTATATCGGTAGCAGACTGCTATTATGGGCAAGGACATACTTGACCCGCAAAAAAGTGGAAGAAGGTGCTATACTCAATTATAAATTTCTAGTATTTGTAGGGTTGAATGAATATTTTGCTCGGAATCACAAGAAATTGGAAAATGACACTGATTTTTGAAGTAAGTATAGGATTTGGTAATATCAATAAGAAACCCCGTTTACAAACAATGATCAAGATTTTGGAGTAGTAGACTCAAGATAATCTCACTAAATGTCTAGTAGACTCAAGATAATCTCACTAAATGTCCGTTTGACTTTAAACCGAGCTACTGAACAATCAAGATCTTGCAAGGCGAATGTAAATAGATCGAAAGGTTAACATTTGATTGTCTCCATGGATGTCACATTTGTAAAGACTTACATAAGGGTTCAATCAATTGTCTCCTAGTTTTCAGGAATGCTTCTAACTTAGGGAACTAAATTCTGCAAAACATGAATGAAATAATCAAAATTGCTAATCAATAAGCACATGAAATTTGGAACTTGAATGTTTCTAACCACACCAATGCAAAAGTACAAAACCTGCTTGTTTCGTTTACTGACATGAGTATTTGCATACAGATGGTGAATTTGAATAGTTGAGAGTGGTATTTTAGATCCACCAAAAATTTCATAAATCTTACTCTAAGAATCAACCAAACAAAAAGCGGAAACCCTCTCAAGACCTCACATCATCTCTTCTGACAATTCATTTATTTCAATAAGATAATCTTAAATATCCGTAATATAACACCTGATTTGTATAGACGAATGCACCTTGCACAAGATATATCATAAAATAATTTACTTGTGTTCATTTATTAGCATCCCCTTTCCTTACAGAGTTCACTAAAAATAATTATGAAATTTATTATTTATCACGCATACATCTGTCAAAACTATTTAGAAAACCCCCCATAATTCTTCTATTACTGCTGTAAACGTCTCCATCGGAAGTTGGATTAGTAATAGTTAGAGCTTTTCGCTGATTAGCATGGAACTTCCTCTGAAACACCACATGTCATGATTGCAGCGTGATGGAATCTGGATGTGCATCCATATGTAAAAAAATTATTTTATTTAGAGCAATTTCACAAGATGACCTTGTTTCGAGCGGTGTTTCACAATATGTTTACGCATCCTGTTTACATTTATTTCACCGTATGACCCTGTTGTATGCTGACCGCGAACGACGGTCTGCCCGCAAGAGTCGTCCAGGAAAGAGAGTCTTCCCGCGTACGAGTAGCTCACGGAGAAAAGATAATTCAAACGGGATGTCATCTCATGTACGCCTGCCTCTATGACAACAAAAGTTTCATATAACTTTTATACACCTCCACCATTCTGAACAAACTTTCTTATGGAATTGCTCGCAATCATTTTCTGTCTTATCCAGGAAATGCCTGTTAAACGGTTATCTTACTAACTTGAGATGGCTATAGCAATTTGCTTCAGATATTAAGTGAGTGATATAATGAGTGAGTAATTAACACTAGGTGAAAAATGTAATAAACATCAATTTTATGGGATTGGATGGGGTATGACTGCGAATTGTTCCATATTTGGTCACTATATGCAAATGCTACACGCAAAGTAGTACTCGTGGACCCACGCGCAAAATAGCAGGGGCAAATTTCATTCACGATACGGGTAGACTCTAGTTCACTCGCAGACTATGAATTTGTTTGAAATAGGGTTATATTGTGAAACACGCGTATACAAGCTCATACACGCATAAATATGGTCATACAATAAATACCAATATAAACAGAGTCATATTGTGAAATTGCTGTTTATTTTTATGTATAGTCTGAAATATTCATCACTCTCATCTGTCGGGACCCTCACAAAAGTTCGCTCTTTATTTTTATATATAGTCTGAAATATTCATCACTCTCATCTGCTGGGATCTTCACACATGTTAGGTGGCCGCCCATATGATCATAAAAGCACCACATCATCATTCCTTGTGGAGGTTAAACAGGGCGTTTATTAGGGTTATTATTCAAGATCCGAATCCCACGAGCGTCCCGTCCTCACTACAAGACATTCATAGAGGGTAAGATTGTCAACTTGGCAAAGTCTCCAAGACACAATAGGGGAAATAGTTTTATGAAGCTATGTATATTTTCAAATAAGTTTGTCCGGAGTGTCAACAAATTTGGTAAGGGGTTTTGGGCGAGAGGAAGAAAGGGACCCACTACGGACTTCCCTCCATGTTCTTTATTATTAGCAAAACTCTGTAATAGGTAGTTCATAGGAAATAAAGGACATGAAGTTTGCCGTTGGCACACTGTAATACAATAATTACAATAAATGCCGGATTTAATTTGAATTTAGATGCCATCCACCAAAGCAAGGAGATGGTTCTTCTCTAGACCTAGATCTAGAGATTAAGAAATTGATTGTGGGTGCGAAGGATGGGTGTGAATTCAGTTGTAGCGCAATCTAATTTCCTTAATTTCCTTGCTTGAACGGGATGCTACCCGTGTGAATTCATAACAATCAATTTATTGGCTCAAACACGGTTCTCTTGGTCTAGAGAGTGTGGATCTCCTGGCTTGAGTGGTCCCTCTACATTTCAAAGAGTGTGAATTTATACTGATTCATTTTTCTCAAACAATCCCCTCTTAGTGTTCACTCTCCGGAAGAGAATAGAGAGTGTGAATTCAGAGTATTATTTTGCAGGTGGATTCAAGAATTGAGGAAATAGAGTAGAGCATGCCAAGAGGTAACAATTGTGGAAAATCAGCAATAAATATTAAGAAATATATACAATGGGTTACCAAATTAAACTTGGAGATAATGATGGATGAACTAGAAGATGAAGAGGGAGATTTAGATATACTAGAATTATTGCTTAGTGGGGAAATATGCACATTCATATAGGTACTTAGAACCTAGAGTTATGTACTTCTATAGCCAAGATTTGTGATTAAATATTTCAGAGGCCTAGATGTGAAGGTATTATGCAAACTGACTAAAATGGACGTTGAATCTTTTTCAACATTAGTAGATCTAATAAAGGATTATAGTATATTTCAAAAGAACTACCCACAGGAGCAAACACTAGTATAGATCCAAGTACCTCTCTCACTTGATAGATTTGGGATAATAGAGCTTGTGTTGCAAGGGGGTTAAACATTTGGGGCATTGGTGCGCATTCAACAATTGCCTTTATAGATCAAGTCATGATAGCCATATTAAATTTGATGAGGAATCAAGTGGCATGGCCTGAGCACGAGGAGAGAAGGAGAATATCCATAGTTTTTGCACACAAAGGTTTCCCTAGTTGTGTAGGTTTGGTAGATGGAACATTGTTTCCTCTCGTAGCTCTACCTACTGTGGATAGATAAATATATTTTAGCCAAAAGAGCTCTTATTCCATAAATGGCCAAGTGATTTGCAATGATAAAAGGTGAATTATATATTTTACTTGAGGTTAGTGTTCAATATCTAATTCTTCCTTTGTTTGTTCAAAGTGTTTGCAATTGATTAGATTTTGTGCACCTTCTTGTTTTTGATTTTTTGATTGTTTATTTGCAATGATTTGCTTGTGTCATGTCACAACATGATGTGTTTGAAAGAATCATCATTGTTTAGTGACTTGAACTAGAGACGGGGATGACTTAGTTTCAAGGCCAAAGAGTATCTTTCAAGTGATTTTGGTTATGTATCCATGCATCACCTAGTCCACGCCTTTAAGCAAGCCCAAACGGAGGACAAGCAAGAGTTCAACACATATTTGGCAAAGGCAAGGGTGATAAATGAGCATTGTGTAGGAGTATCAAAAGCTAGATGGCATTCTCTTTGTGAGTTGAGAGTGCAACTTAAAGACAATAGTAGAAACGCATATTTGTTAAAGTGGATTTCAGTTTGTATTATTTTACATAACTTTTGTATCAAAAGGTCTTGTGTTTGGTTAGAAGATGATGTTAGATATATCAAGGAAACTCAAGTAGATATAGAAGTTTCTCTCAATAGAATGGAGTTTGGTAGAGAGGAAAGTAGGTAAAGGGTGATGCAACAATACCTTGCACATCATCTCAAGGAAATGGAATAAGAACATATTCCTTTGTAATAAAAATATGCTGTATGATAAGCACCAAGTCATTCTTTTATTCCTCTTCATGATCTAGTATTTTTTGGAGAATGTTAAGCACTAGTCTTGTTCCTATGCATGAACTTGTTTTTTTTACAATTTAGTATTCCATGAACTTATTTTTGAACCCTCTCTACCCAAGGTTGGTACCGGTCAGTTGTCATGCCATTTGTAGTGCCGCATCTAGATGCTTGGACACTGGAGTTCTAGTGATAGTAGTTAGAGTTATTTCAGCAGTTTCTCAGAGACTACTTTCCGACTGTTAGATTTTGTGTTTGGGGTACTGACTTCACGGTGGGGCCCACAGTCACTTTGCACCGTTCACACCATCGAGTGTGCCGTCACTGGGACCGTTAGGGTTTCAGAGCTAGCTCAAGTCCAGGGGGTATAGTTTTGAAGTGCGCTCCAAAGAGCTCACTTCTCTGATGTTGAGCCTTCGAGTTCCCAGCTATGGTGGACAGAGGCCGGCGAGCATCACCTGGATTCTCTATGCTTGAGTGGGTGTGGCTTGATTGTAATCAGTGCCTAGTTGTTGGTAGTTTATAGAGTGATAGATCAAGTAATGATCTGAGTTGAGTTGAGTTGAGAGTGGTAAGCAATCTGATTACATCAAAGAAGTGAAGTCAGGGGAAAATTGGGTGCAGGAACTTTGAGTGTTGGTGGTATCTCCAAGCTTGGTGGATCGTTGGTAGCTCAATTCAAGTTCAGTGTTTCCCTAGTGTGCAGAAGCTCATTCAATTGATGCAAATTTGGAAATTAGGCGGACGGTGTGCGGAAGCGTTGGCCAAATTTTGAGCAAAGAAGGAGCAAATTTTGAGCAGTGGTTGTGATTTTGAGCTCAAGAGGTGAAGGCAGGACCAATTTGTTGCGAGTTGGGCTCAGCGAGTCAAATTGAAGGTGGAGTTGAGAAGCTATTCTCATGAATTTGTGATTTGGAAAAACCCGTGTTGTCAATTTGGCTCAAGTGGAAAGTTAGCAGGGGACTTGGCGAACATCCAACTTTAGGGTTTATGTCAGATTTTACGTTAGATTTTGGTTGGAATTTACATCAAATTTTGGCGAGATTTGGAGGAGTTCTCATTGTTTGGCCAGATTTGGAGGAGTTTTGCTAGTTTGGAGGACTTTTGTAGATTTGGAGAAGTTCTGCTAATTTTGGAGGAGGTTCGAAGTGGCAAGAAGAAAGGCCTCATCTTGCTGTTTGGCCAGATTTGGAGGAGTTTTGCTAGTTTGGAGGACTTTCGTAGATTTGGAGAAGTTTTGCCAATTTTGGAGGAGGTTCGAAGTGGCAAGAAGAAAGGCCTTATTTGGCTGAATTTTGGCATTTTGAGGCTTCAAGGCATAGGGCTGTGGGCTATGAGAGGCTACGAAGGCCTAGAAGGGCCAGCAAGCCAACTTGCTGGCATGACGCTAGCTAGTTTAGAGTAGATCTTGGTCATTGGTTGGCAAAATCTGCCTTTCTTGCTAGATTGTGTGCAATAGGGTTTGATCCCTAGATCTCTTGTTCCTAGATTGGTGCCCTAGCCAACTGGTCCATCCTCACTTGTTGTACTAGTGATTGTGTCACTATTATCTATACACATGTAGCTTTGGCTAGGAGAGGCAGTTTGATACCATTCTTAGAGATCATGGTAGCTTAGAACTTAGGAACGAACTTCTCTTATGTCAAATGCCAAATGGTGGCAGAGTCAGTCCCGTGTTGTGTTATGAGATGGAAGGTTTTTTTTTAGATTTCTTGTGATTGGATCCCCTCCATTCTCTACTTCCTACTTGTGCACCATGTTTGTGTGAGGTGCTTTGACTTTTGAGCGTTGGTGCTCTGGTGTACTCTCGATGGTGAGGCTAGAGTGATGACCAATCAGACTACCTTTGTTTCTCTCCGGTGAGGCAGGAAGTGATGACTTGCAGACCGTGAGAGTACGTGTTATGATGGCAAGTTACAGGTTGCCCTTTCCCTTAGTGTAGTTATCTTGGTTAGAGTTACATTAGTGGGTGGTGCTTAGTTGGTGTTGTCACGTGGTGGTGTTGGCACTTGGTGGGGCACTTGCGGTTGCGAATTGCGGTTGTAGTTACTTGGTCACGACGGAGTTCTTTGGGGATTCCAGAGGAGTTGGCCCTGTAGTACGCAGTGGGTTTACTCGGAGTGGTGCTTGGTATCAGCCAGTATCTCAAGTCCTAGTGAGAGAGGAGATTGACTCTGAGTTGGAGTTTGACACAAGAGTTGATTCAATTGAGAGTGCACTTGGTGTGTCCGCACTATTATTGTGGGACAAGATTTATGGGGCCTCCAAAGGCCCTAGGTGTTACTCTGGTATAGTAGGTACCATCGAGTTGGATGACTTCATCTAGGAGTTTGATAGTTGGTGTGATCTACAGCAGATGTGGAACTCGACTTTGTTCACACCCTTCATGGCATGGAAGGGATTGTTTCAGCACTTGGAGGGTCCACCAATAGATGACTACCATGAGTTCAGGAGAGCTCATTTGGAGGAGATTGAGTTATGGAGACAATATTGGTTTCCACACTATGTCTCCATCACTTCAGGCTCGGTGGCCAGGAGTAGATCGGCTGTACCTATGAGTTCTAGCTCAAGTAGTGTGGGTGGAGCTAGTAGAGGTGCACTAGCTGGAGATAGTGCTACTACGAGTGGAGGCACCACTACAGGAGGTGGTGTGGTATCGGGGTTTAACCCCATGGTGGAGTTCTTCTTGTGTTTGAAGCAGAACTACCAAGGAGTGCAGATTGGCAAGCTGAGGAGCTTGCATGAGTTCCAGTAGAAGGCTGGAGAGAGCCTACACAAGGCATACACTCGCATGAGGCGGCTGATCAGTTTCACTCAGGGAGTTACTGAGGCCCAGGCAGTCCAGTGTTGGTATGGGATACTAGATAGGGAGTTGCGATGTAGAGTTCGTGATGCTATAGTGTTGTAGGCTACTTTGCCCACTTTGGCAGTAGTCTTTGGTTTGGCTGAGCGTATTGAGCTCAATATGGTGGAGGAGAGAGTGGTGACATTTGGATTTGGTAGGGATACCTCATCCACGGTTGTTACTTCTTCTAGAATGCAGTAGAGTGCACCATGCCCAGTTGGTTTCTGAGGACAGGGTGGACAGCCCAGATCCTATGGAGCGAGTGGAGGGCCTAGTGGAGTTAGACCCTTACACTCATTTTTGGGTCAGCAATAGCCAATGAGTGGTGGTGTTGCTTGTTGGACTTGTGGTGGACCTCACCATTGGAGAGAGTGTACTCAGGGTAGTGGACCTAATACCTTGGGTGCATCACAACCAGCACAGAGGTAGTGTGAGCATTGCCACAGATTTGGTCACACTAGTGACCGGTGTTTTGACCTACACCCGGAGTTACGGAGTGGTAAGGCTGCTATGGCTGGTAATAGAGGAGCTCTAGTTCATGGAAGACTGAGGTGGTAGAGGTGGTGGTAGAGGATCTACACCTAGTAGGGGTGCAGTACCTGCCCTTACTTCTAACACAACTATGGCTAATCGGATTGAGCAGTTGGAGTAGAGATTGGCTAGTATGGCTATTGCTTAGAGGAGATCAGATTCGGATGCTGAGGCTTCCACCTCATATGCTGGTGATAGAGATGCTTTGGACTTCATGTACGGAGCAGCACAGGTGGATGCATCTGCAGTAGTGACTAGGAGTGTAGTACAAGCTCTAGAGCCTAGAGGAGCATCGATGGAATTGGACCCACAGAGAGGAGAGGTTGGGAGACAGGTCAGACTTCCCTAATCTTTCACGCTATTTGAGGCATTGTAGACAACATCCATGGTTCCTAGACGTCCCAGTGCAGGTGTGGTAGGTGGTGATAGAGAACATGATGGACTACCTACTAGTCAACCACCTACTACTACACAGACTGAGTCTAGCATGATGTTGGGGGCGGCTCAGCTGATTATGCGGCGTCCTTTGTTTTTGGCCAATGATATGTTTACATTAGGAGTTGACCCGCCCCAGTATTCCGGTTGGCTGCCATGTTGTGTGAGAGTAGGGATGGTGCAGTTCCTACTACTAGAGCAGAGGTGGTTGGTAGTGGAGCTGAGTTGGTTGAGGAGCATGGGATCCGTTCAGCGACCAGTGGTTTATGGCAGGCAGTAGCGGCTAGATTGGAGGAGTTGCTAACTAGACCGGCCTTTGAGAGAGCGTGGTTTACACCTAGTGTTGTCCTATTGGATAACCAGAGGGGGATTTTTTGTTTGGTGAGACCTTTAGGGAAGGTCTATACACCATAGAGAGTCTTGTTAGACTCTGGTGCGCAACCCCTTATGTTGGGGAAGGCTGCAGTTGTCGGTCTGGAGTTACAGAAGACCGATGTGGAGAGGTGTCCATTTCAGATCCAGACACCTCTAGGTGGTGGTTTGACATAGTACATCACACGTGGGGAGCTTGTTGTCCAGGTTCAGCTTGGTCATCCGACTTATAGCTCGGTGGTGAGAGCTCAGGCTATTGCAACGATAGCTGAGTCATATGATGTGCTAGTTGGGGGAGCAGTGTTATACCCCATGGGTTTCAGCATTGACTATTAGGAGGAGACAACCTCTTATAGACCTGGTTGGCAGTTTGGTGAGGGATGGGTATATCGCCTACTAGTACGCTTCATAGTGGCAGTCTTGGCTCACTATAGTCCGGGACCATGGCAACATCAGTTTCAACTTTTAGTGGTGCAATTACTTGGCCTGGTGACTTGTTGGAGGGGAACACCCATGCAAAGGATACTCCAGTACTAGAAGAGATCTCTCGGCTTTGGAGTACGAGTGGGATTGTTCCAACCACCTTGGATGTTCCATTGTGGAGTTGAGAGGAGGCATTGTAGCAGCATGCAGATAAGTTGGTGCAGTAGACTTGGAGTGGAGCCTTCGTACCATCAGGAGATGAGTGTGAGGATGAGCCTCCAGAGGCAATTGCTTTGACACCTTTGGATACCACACTCATTGCTTGGTAGTATCCAATAGAGGAGATATGCCTATTGGAGTTGTTTGGTGGGATCAGCACCGGACTAGCTGCGGTGTTACAAGCGGGTATACAAGTACAGAGATACTTGTATGTAGAGAGAGATGAGATTGCTAGGCAAGTCTCTCTACATCATGTGGCACACTTGGCCTATCGGTATCTAGAGTTATTACCGATGTCAGCAATCAGAGGTTACCAGAAGGCCCTACCAAGAGACATTTCCTTATTGGGGGCGCATGACCTAGAGAGACATGGGCCTATTCACTTGGTGATTTTTGGATGGCCATGTCAGGGACATACACGTGATGGTAGAGGATTAGGTCTTTAGGATCCTTGTTCTGGTGTGTTTTGGGAGATGTTATTGTAATACCAAGAGCTAGCCATATGATCTAGATGTGAAATTTGGTTTGGTAACATCTAGAATGATGTTATACATGATGGTCAAAATAGATAAGATAGAAGTATTGCCAAAAGAGTACTTCTACTAATAGGGTAGAAACCGAAATAGACTTGAGAACCTTAGAACCAATAGCTAGACATATGATTTAAAGGTGAGAATTGGTTTGGTAACATCTGGAAGGATGTTACACATGATGGACTAAACAGATCAGAAATAGGTATCACCAAAAGGGGACTTCTACTAATAGAGTAGGAACCAAAATATGCCTAAAATTTTTGAAGGCAATTTCGAAGGCCTAAACGGATGAATTAGGCCTTGAAAATGTGCAGATTCTCCCCAATAGAGAAAAGGCTGGCCTTCCCTCCCCCCAGTTGTGTCTCTTCAAGAGCTTTCCAATGGTACCTTACTCATGATTCTGAGATTCCTACATGAAGATTCCCTAAAAGATTCCCTTTGGTCAAAGCTTGTTTGACCAACCAGATAGGACCTAGACCTGACATGTCACCTATTTGTGTCCCTAATCCTATGGTGGAGCTTCCTTAGAGGAGATCCTTTTTGTCTATATAATAAAGAGAAGGTGCTCCCTTGGAGCATCAATTGATTGAGTGTGCAATCTGTGTTTTCTTTCTTCTCTTGTCCTCGGAGTATTATAATGGTATCAAAGCGAGTGTTTTAGTCCAAGAGAGTGGATCACCCCTCTTGGAATAGCACGAACTACTGAAACTGAGTAATTTGAGGTGGAGAACATAGAGTAGTTGCTAGACTTAGGAAGGACTTTAGAGAGCGGATGGGATGGATGTGCCGAGAGGCCAATTCCCTGCACCTAGCTTTCCATTCTCAAACCCATTCCACATTAAGGTTATGTACATCCAGCATGAGCAGATGAGGTATCGCTTGTTTATCACTTTGGTGCAGAATTTATGGACAGAGTGATGAACTTACCAAACCCGGTGATTCTACCTATGGTGATATATGACAAAGAGTGGGATTTGACAATCTACATTCTATTATGATAAAATGGATATGAATGTCCCAAATCCTCTTCCTTTCAACACTCAAGTAGAAATCCGTTATGTAGTGAGACCGAAAGTGATGTTTAGAGATTTTGTGGTTAGGAATTTTGGTGAGGAGTATTATCAACAAGTGATAGCTTCTGAGGTCCCAATGGTAGTTCCGATAGTTTGTGCGCCTTCCAGAGTGATTATATTGACTCTGTATTGAAGTAGACATTAGCAATTGAGTGTTGCAGGAACCATGGATCTGCAATTGCAAGAGTTGGTGCAAGGAATGCAAGGGATGTTGAATGAATTTCGAGAGATTAAGATGACCATGGAGACATTACAAAGTCAAGTGTAGATCCTCAAGAACTATCAAGCCATGCAAGAAGAAGAGCCGTCTCAAAATCCAGTACTTGCGACTAAAGTACTCGGAGAGGCACCTGTGCCTATAAACCCTATCATCGATGAAGCCACATTGCTACTCCGAATGAAGAAGACCTGCAACATCGAGCCTTACAAGGGGCAGCATTCGATGGGAGTAGTGGAAAATTGGATCTCGAGAATGAATCAATATTTCCGATTGTTCTCAATTGAGATCACAGAGCATGCTGCAGGTGTGTTTGCATGTGGGTACTTGACCGATAAAGCCCTCATATGGTATGATGCTTGGGAACAATCCATGCTGACAGAGAGAAGGGAGGTCACATGGACAACAATGCAAGAAGGACTATTGAAGAATTTCCAATTGGTGGATTCGGTGCAAATGGCTCAAACCCGACTACGGGGATTGAGACAAAAGAATAGCATACAAGAGTATGTGGAGGTATTTCTGGATCTACAAGTTGCAATTACCGACATGAGTCTAGCAAAGACTCTCGACAATTTCAAACGAGGGTTGAAAGAGCGGATTTGCCAAGAAGTCATGGTGCAAAATCCTCACACGGTATTTGAAGCCATTGCTTGTGCACAGAGAATAGCAAGAGCATTAGGTGGAGGTGAAGGAGTAGCTCCACCTCAACATTATCAGGCAGAAATGCCACACATGGGTGGACCAGTACCAATGGAATTGGGCAACCTTCAATTTCGGGATCAAGGAGCACAATCGCTTCAAGTAGAGCGGAGACAAGTAGAAGAACAAAGAGATGGAGTCCCATGAGGAGAAGGGACTCGAGGAGAACAACGCCATTGTTACAATTGTGGCTGTATTGGGCACATATCTACCAATTGTCGCACTTGTTTCCCTAGAGGCCCTCGGCCTTCGTTCAGGCAATCTTTGAACAACATGGAGAGGCACATTGAAGAGGAGGAGGTGGAAATCACTTTGGAAAACAAAGATTGCCAGCAAAGGTACCTTGCGGCCTTATTGGCTCAATAAGGAAGCAAAGAAGCGAGGGAAGGAAGAAGAATAATGCGCAAAGATCCCAAAAGGCAACCCCACAATTGATTGTTGTGAATGGAATGCTAGAAGGTAATCAAGTGAGAGTATTAATAGATCCGTGAGCAACAAAGAATTCCTTGTCTCTCTTTGTTGCAATAAGATTGGGAATGGATCTAGAGAGAGATGGAAGTGAAGAAGTAGAGTTACCAAATGGGCAAACTGAGAGGATTGAATCATTACCTAGACGGGTAACCCTCTTTGTAGGAGAATATCACGAAGCAATTGAGTGGCGAGTGATACAGTTAGCTCGTTATGATGCAATTTTAGGCATACCATGGATGGAGCAATACAACCCTATGGTGGATTGGAGGAAGAAAGTAGTGAGAACCCACCAATGGTCAATCATTGGGGTTAAAGAAAAATCACATAGGCAGAAACTGCCTCTATATGTCATAGGGACAGCAACTGTCTGTAAGACCAATAGATGTTTTATGGGTCTAATAAGAGAAGTCCAGAGTGCACAACTCGATGGACAAATTCTTGAGAAATTGAAGGATATGGTGGATGAGTTTCAAGATGTCTTTCCCGATGCTCTACCCTCAAGATTACCACCAAAGCGGCGAGTAGATCACAAAATTGAGACACTTCTGGGGAAGATGCCTCCTTGTAAGGCCCCATATCGCCTATCACCTCATGAGTTGGAGGAGTGTAAGACTCAAATTGAGGAGATGTTGTAGAAAGGGTTCATCCAACCTAGCGTATCACCATATGGGGCCTCTGTCTTGTTTGTGAAGAAGAAGGATGGTACAATGCGCATGTGCATTGACTATCGGGGTCTCAATCAACAAACAGTGAAGAACAAATACCCCTTACCTTGCATGTATGACCTGTTTGATCAACTCCATGGAGCAAGATACTTCACCAAATTGGACTTGCGGAGCGGTTTCAATCAAATCCAAATTGTAGAGGAGGATGTGTACATAACTGCCTTTCGAACCAGGTATGGCCACTTTGAGTATCTTGTGATGCCTTTTGGCCTCACCAATGCAACTGCCACTTTCATGAGTCTAATGAATGACATATTTTGTCCATACTTGGATAAGTCTGTTATCGTCTTCTTAGATGATATCTTAGTATACAGTAGCACGATGACAGAACACAAGCAACATCTACAAGAGGTCCTCCAGATTCTAAGATAGAATCAATTGTACGCCAAAATCTCAAAGTGTGAGTTTGGCAAGTCTGAAGTAGACTACTTGGGGCATAGAGTAAGTGCAAAGGGCATTCAATTATTGACAGATAAAATAGAGGTCATTAAAAAATGGAGTGCCCCAGAAGATTAGACTCAACTTAAGAGCTTCTTGGGCTTGACAGGGTTCTATTGTAGATTTGTCAAGGACTTCTCCAAGGTTGCATAGCCTTTAACGACACTACTTGGCAAGGGGAAGAAGTGGACATGGGGAACTGCACAAGAGTTGGCCTTTCAAGAATTGAAGGCCGCCTTGCTACATGCACCAATCTTGAAGTGGTATGACCCAAAACATCCAATCAAGTTGGCTATAGATGCATCAAGCGTAGCAATAAGAGCAGTCCTACAACAAGAGTGGCATGACGGATGGCATCCAATTGCATATTTCTCTCAAAAGTTGTTACAGGTAGAGCGCAACTACCAAACCATAGAACAAGAAGAGTTGGCCATCGTTCTAGCAACCAAGCATGAGAAGCACTACTTGGGCGAGAAGGCATTTGTAGTAAAGACAGACCACAAACCTCTAGTCTACCTCGAGACGCAAAAGGATCTATCTCATCGCCAAATTCGGTGGGCTGTGAGCCGGCTTGTCTCTCACTTAGGATGAACCTCTGATGGCTATTATGGTAGCGCACCATGGACTAAGAAGGCAAGGAACCCCAACTCCATCATACTCCTCCAAGGCTAACACTCCAAGACTCAAGACATTGCTCACTAGAGAACTCAATGAGAGAGAGATAGTTGCAAATGAAAGGATGATGAGTACCTCCTCACCCCTTGTTTATATACTTGTGAAATAGTTACGTACCAAAGTTACTAATTACCGTAGTAACTCAAGTTACTAGACTAAAAGTCAAGTAAAGTCAAAAAGTAGAAAGGAATATCCATTCACATGGGCATATTCCCCTTATCTTGACCCAACCACTAAAGCAAGGATTCCTTCACATGGGCTATCCTTGGACTAAAGAAGAATCCAAAACAAAAAGGCTTGCGGGCCCAAGAGTTTCTCAACTCTTTCCCCAAAGCCAAACACCTAGGAATAATACCAAGTCAACACACTAAAATCCAAAATAGTGGTGCTCATCTTTTCTACTTCTTCTAAAGTAAGGTCCCATCTATCTTAGCTATGACTAACTTTAGCTAACCATGACTAATATAGAACCATCCTTTATCTCTATATAAATAATATCTCTTAAGTACTTGTAATACCAAGCTAAATATCACAATACCACACACATGCACAAATGGGTGTTACAGGGCAGAGTGGCAACAACACTTCAACATGACAATCACCTACGTGGAAGGTAAGAAGCAACTTGCAGATGCATTCACCCGCATACCAATGGCCAACAACTTGGTAACTGAAGTTAAGATTAACCCTGAATTCTGGCAAGAGATTCTGGCTGCTACAAAAACTGATCCACAGATTGTAGAAGCACAATCATCCAAAGGTGTTACCAGCACCCAAGGACTCACCTTTTGGGATGGCAAATTATAGATCCCAAATGTCCCAGAATTATGCACCACCATTCTAGCGGAATGTCATGATTTGGCCATTGCAGCTCATGTCGGAGTGGACAAGACCTTGGATGCAATCAAGCGCCATTACTATTGGCCTAAGATGAGCAACGACGTGATGGACTATGTGCGTAGCGCCCTACTTTTTCAACAAAACAAAGCTTCTAATCAAGCTCCTGCAGGGCTCCTTCAACCTCTCCCCACTCCTACCCAACATTAGGAACAAGTGAGTATGGATCTCGTTTGTGAATTACCCAAGACCACCTGAGGGTTTGACTCCATTGTGGTCTTTGTGGACCAGCTCAACAAAATGATTCATGTACGCCCTACCACCAAGGAGATGACCGCTCCACAACTAGCTCAATTATACTTAGATGTAGTCTTTGCTCATCATGGCTTGTCTAAAGTACTTGTAACAATATGGAGTTTAGCGACAAAGTTAGTCGGGCTCACAAAGTAGCACATAAGACAAATTAGCCTAGAATATTCCAGAAGTATCTAGGAAGCTTCTTGGGAAGCTCCCCAATTAGCTTAGCTTGCATCTTAAGTAAGTAGCTTCTAGAAGGAAGCTTCTAGAAGCTTCCAACTAGCTTGGGCTTGCATGCCAAGTAGGTGGCTTCTAGAAGGAAGCTTCTTGAGAAGCTTCCTAGTTAACTTGGCTTGCACCCTAAGAAAGCGGCTTGAGGAAGCTTCTTGAGAAGCTTCTTGAGAAGCTTCTCAAGAGCCTTGTATGCTACCTATAAATACCAAAGCCAAAGCTCATGCTAGGCATTTGGAGTTTTCCCTCATTCAAGTGTCCCAATGTGAGTTTCCATTCTCCTATTTCTCTCCTCGGATTCAGTCTTTTACAGTACTCATCACCGATAGAGGCACCCAATTCACCAGTTTGTTTTGGCAAACACTCTTTGGTTTCTTCAAAACCAAGTTGGCCATGTCCACAGCTTACCACCCACAAACAGATGGCCAAATAGAGCGGGCTTATCGCACGATTGAAGACATGTTACGCGGCTTCACCTTAGAAGAGCAAGAGAGGTGGGATACCCTATTCCCGTTGGTGGAATTTGCTTACAACAATTCAGTGAATGCATCCACCCAGGTCAGTCCATTCTTCCTCATGTATGGTAAACATCCCTTCACACCTTCTAGCTTGATGAGGATCCGTCCAGTGGCTACCAAGGTCGATGCAATCAACACATTTGTTTCTAGAATCCAACAAGGTGTGGAGAGCGCCAAGCACAGATTATAGATTGCACAAAATTGATAGAAGCAATATGCTGATGCACACCATCGGCACATGGAATTCAATGTTGGCGATCAAGTGTGGCTATCAACAACCAACCTCACATTAATTGGACCTCGTAAGCTCAGACCTCGTTTTATTGGACCTTTCTCGATTCTTTGTCGCATTGGCGTTGTGGCCTATCACCTTGATCTACCACCACACATGAAGATCCATCCAGTGTTCCATGTCTCCCTACTATGTAGATATGCTCCCTGATGAGGCCAAGGTCATTCCACACCAGACATTCGACCTTGTCCGACACTCATTGATGGCACAAAGAAATATGAAGTGGAGCGGATTCTCCAAAAATGCATGGGTAGTACTCACCACCCGCGGGTGGACTATCTAGTACAATGGAAAGGTTACCCCCTCTATGAAGCAACTTGGGAGCCCTCTGCCAATTTGGCACATGCACCGGTGTTGGTGCAAGCATTTGAGCAACAATTGCACAACGAGGACGTTGCGTCTTAAAAGGAGGGAGGTCTGTAATACCAAGAGCTAGCCATATGATCTAGATGTGAAATTTGGTTTGGTAACATCTAGAATGATGTTATACATGATGGTCAAAATAGATAAGATAGAAGTATCACCAAAAGAGTACTTCTACTAATAGGGCAGAAACCAAAATAGACTTAAGAACCTTAGAACCAATAGCTAGACATATGATTTAAAGGTGAGAATTGGTTTGGTAACATCTGGAAGGATGTTACACTTGATGGACTAAACAGATCAGAAATAGGTATCACCAAAAGGGGACTTCTACTAATAGAGTAGGAACCAAAATATGCCTGAAATCTTTGAAGGCAATTTCGGAGGCCTAAACGGATGAATTAGGCCTTGAAAATGTGCGGTTCCCCCCCCAATGGAGGAAGGGCTGGCCTTCCCCTCCCCCAACTTTGTCTCATCGAGAGCTTTCCAATGGTACCTTACGTGATTATGAGATTCCTACAAGAAGATTCCCTAAAAGATTCCCTCTGGTCAAAGCTTGTTTGACCAACCAGATAGGACCTAGACCAGACATGTCACCCATCCAAGTAAGTAATCCAAGGGTGGAGCTTGCTGACATGTCACCAATCTGTGTCCCTAATCCTATGGTGGAGCTTCCTTAGAGGAGATCCTCTTTGTCTATATAATAAAGAGAAGGTACTCCCTTGGGGCATCAATTGTTTGAGTGTACAATCTGTGTTTTCTCTCTTCTCTTGCCCTCGGAGTATTACAGTTACGGATACTACAATATCTCTAGGTTTATCAGTCCGTTTCTCCAGCTTACCTTTTGGAGAACGTTCCTTTGATAGGTGATTCTCGCACCAGAGTGGTGGCGAGTACACATCATGTCCATTCTTGGATGGGACTTGCTGTATTGTTAGATGCAACCAGAGTGGGATCACGGGCTCATCGTCTTTGTCTTTGGTGGACAAACCTCTTACCCAAAGAGGTTCTACAGCGTGCTTATGATGGATTTTAGCGATTGGACCACATTCTTGTTGATGATATCTTGGATGTTGGGCGTCAATCTCAAACAGTGGTAGTACAAGTCTAGTGAAGGGACAACTAACTTGTTCCTAGATCGAGTTCTTAGTCATTTTGGTGCACCAGCTGAGGTTTTGACTGATCAGGGTACAGAGTTCTTGGTGGAGTTTCAGGTCTTGTGTGACAAGGCTTTGATTGATCATCATACTACATCTCGAGATCACCCTGAGGCAGATGGATTAGCAGAGAGAGTGGTTCAGATGATGAAGAGAGGATTGCAAAAGTATGGTTTGCAGAGAGGCCACTTGGGAGATTGGGATCTCCAATTACCTTGGTTGGCCATGGGCTATCGTTTCAGCCGGCAAGCCTCCTTAGCATCCTTCTCTCCATACTTTCTACTCTATGGATGAGATCCAAATTTACTTGCAACCATTTGTTGAGATGCTACTATAGTTTTGGACTTAGATGACCCTGATGTATGGATGAGCGCATGTTCTCAGCGGGCAGAGATCTTTTGGAGAGTGATGCCAATGGCCTTTGAGAACTTGGCGATTGCTCAACATAGAGATACTTTACGCTATGCTACCATTCGAGGAGGAGGTTATAGACCCTCGATCCGTCAATTTCATCCAAGCGACTATGTATATTTACAACAAACAACACCAACGACACTTGATGTTTCTACAGGCTGCACTATCTTGAGAGTGCACGAGGTTTTGCCATCTGGAGTCCTTGTGTTAGAGGACATGATGGTGTTGTTTGGAAGGATCATGTGCAAAATTTTGTGCGCCATGCCACCTTCCAAACATTGATGGTACTATGGACCCAAGCTTGGCACTTTTACGTGCAGGCTTGAGGTGTATGTTATGTGGCTCTTCTGGTGGAGCTGCTACTATGTTAGTGTGTGATAGCTGTTCAAGAGGTGGCATATGGCATGTATGACTCCTCCCCTCATGGTGGTTCCTCAGGGACAATGGTTATGTCCTAGATGTACTTGACCTACAGCTAGTTCATTCTTTATATGGTATAGATTGCAGATAGGCGACTAACGATGGGGTTCCATAGCATCCGGCCTCCTGATCTTTGCCCATTAGAGGGTATACCATATACTTAGAGTAGATGGCGATCTGGAGTTAGAGGGACCTAACCGCCAGCTAGGGAGGCAATTGTGGCACTTTAGAGTCTATGTATGACTTATGTATGAGTTGTGCTTCTATAGTGTATGATGTTGACAGTGATGTATGTTGTGTAGCGATGTATATATGCACAACAACTATCATGCTATTTGTAGTGCCGCATTTAGATGCTCGGACATTGGAGTTCCAGTGATAGTAGTTAGAGTTATTTTAGTAGTTTCTCAGAGACTACTTTCCGACGGTTAGATTTCATGTTTAGGGTATTGACTTCACGGTGGGGCCCACCGTCACTTTGCACCGTTCACACCGTTGAGTGTGCCGTCAGTGGGACCGTTAGGTTTTCAGAGCTAGCTCGAGTCCAGGGAGTATAGTTTTGATGTGAGCTCCAAAGAGCTCACTTCTCTGATGTTGAGCCTTTGAGTTCCTGGCTATGGTGGATAGAGGCCGGCGAGCATCACCTGGATTCTCTATGCTTGAGTGGGTGTGGCTTGACTGTAATCAATACCTAGTTGTTGGTAGTTTATAGAATGATAGATCAAGTACTGATCTGAGTTGAGTTGAGTTGAGAGTGGTAAGCAATCTGATTATTGTGGCACTTTAGAGTCTATGTATGACTTATGTGTGAGTTGTGCTTCTATAGTGTATGATGTTGACAGCGATGTATGTTGTGTAGCAATGTATATATGCATGACATGTCCAAGGTTACACAACCTTTAATGGCACTACTTGACAAGGAGAAGAAGTAGATATGGGGATCTATACAAGAATTGGCCTTTCAAGAATTTAAAGATGCATTACTACATGCACCAATCTTGAAATGGTATTACTCAAAATGTCCAATCAAGTTGGCTATAGATGCATAAGGCGTTGCAATAGGAACAATCCTACAACAAGAATGGAATGATAGATAGCACCCAGTTGCATACCTCTCTCGAAAGCTATTACTAGTAGAATGCAACTATCTCACCACCAAACAAGAAGAGTTACCTATTGTCCTTGCAACCAAGCATTAAAAGCCTATTTTGGCAAGAAGGCATTGTAATGAAGATAGACCACAAACCTTTAGTCTTCTTATTGATCTATCTTATTGATATGTTTGGTGGTCAAAGTGGAGACAACGGTTCAACATGATGATCACATATGTGGAAGGCAAGAAGCAACTTGCCTATGCATTACTCAGATGAAAAATGAAAAAAAATGTGCCAATGAAAAAAAATGTGGTGGTGGAGGTCATGTGAACCCAAAATTCTAGCCAAGGATTCTTGCTATTATAAGAATTGACCCATAAATTGATCATCCAAGAGCATAACCAATACCCAAACTCACCTTTTATCGTGGCAAGTTATGGATTCTAAGATACCATAGACATAAGAACCACAATCCTAGAAAAATGTCATGATTTTGCCATTGTAGGTCATGTTAGAGTGGACAAGACCTTAGATGAAATCAAATGCTATCATTATTGGCCCAAGATGAGCAACATTGTGATGGAGTATGTTCAAAGTTGCCTACTCTATCAACAAAATAAAGCTTTTGATCAAGTTCTTGCAAAACTCTTTCAACCTCTTCCTACTCCTATAGAACGTTGGGAACATGTAAGCATGGATTTGGCTTGTGAATTGCCCAAGACCACCTCAAGAGTTGACTCTATTGTAGTCTTTGTTGATAGACTTAGCAAAATGATTCATGTGTGCTACCATCAAGGACGTGATTGCTCCGCAATTAGCTCAATTGTACTTAGATAAAATCTGTTCTCACCATGGCCTATCTCAAGTGCTCGTCACCAATAGAGGCACTCAAATCACTAGTTTGCTTTGGAGAACACTCTTTGGCATCTTCAAAACCAAACTGGCCATATCCATGGCTTACCGTCCACAAATTGATGGACAAACCAAGCAGATTAATTGCACTATTGAGGACATGCTCTAGGGCTCCACCTTAGATGAGCAAGAAAGGTGGGACACCTTACTTCAATTGGTAGAATTTGCCTACTAGAATTTAATGAATGCATCAACATAGATCACATAGTTCTTCCTCATGTATGGAGAGCATCCTTTCACACCTTTGAGCTTGATGAAGATCTGCCCAAGCACTACCAATGTTTGATGAATATCTGCCCCATGGATACCAAGGTTGATATTGTCAACACCTTTGGTTTTAGATTCTAATAGGAGGTGGAGAACACCAAGCACAAGTTAAAGATTGCCCAAAATTGACAAAAATAGTATGTAGATGCATATTGCTAGCACATGGAGTTAAATGTTGGGGATCAAGTCTGGTCATCTATACCAACTTCATGTTAGTTGGCCCTCATAAAATCAAACCTCATTTTATTGAGCCTTTTCCTATCCTTCATAAAATTGGCATACTACCTCAAGCTACTGCCACTCATGATGATCCATCCAATGTTCCATCTTCCCTAACTATGCAAATATGCACCCTGACCACTACACTTTCCTTACATACAAGAAGTCAGACCTTGTTATGTGAGCCGGCTTGTCTCTCTCTTAGGATGAACCGTTGATGGCAATTATGGTAGCGCATCATGGACTAAGAAAGCAAGAAACCCCAACTGCATCATTCTCCTCCAAAGCACTCCAAGACTCAAACCATTGCTCACTAGAGAACTCAATGAGAGAGAGATAATTGCAAATGAAAAGATGATAAGTACCTCCTCACCCTAGTTTATATACTTTTGAAATATTTACGCACCAAAGTTACTAATTACTAGAGTAACTCAAATTACTAAGCTAGAAGTCAAATAAAATCAAAAGTCTAAAAGAATAACTATATTCATAGGAATATTCTTGTAAGCATGTGGTTTTATCTTGACCCTACCACTAAGTCAAAGATTCCTTCACATGGGTTATCCTTGGACTATAGAAAATCTAATCTGAAACAAAAAGGCTTGTGAGTCCAAGAGTTCTCAACTCTTTCCTCAAAGCAAAACACTTAAGAATAATACCAAGTCAATACACTAGAATCCAAAATACTGATGCTCATCTTTTCTACTTCCTCTAAAGTAAGGTGCCCCTATTTTAACTATGACTAAATTTAGCTAATAACGACTAATGTAGAACCATCCTTTATCTCTAGATAGAATATCTCTCAAGTACTTATAATACCAAACTAAAATCACAATAACACATACATGCATAAATAGGTGTTACATTTACCCATGGACTAAGATTTCACTTCATCCTCAAAGTGAAGGTCTCTCTACCTTCTATGATACATCTTCAACTTATCAAGGTTAATCCTATCAAAATGTCTTCCTCTCAACTCCTTGAGATCATAAGTGTAATTGCCCCACACCTTCTCCACTATGAAAGGTCCAAAGTACTTAGGCAAAAACTTCTTGTTGCACTCTCTTGAATCAAATAGAATGAAATAACATTACCCAATCACCTTCTTTGAAAGGCTCCACCTACTTCTTGCCTTGCCTTTTTTCATAGCTCTCCTTTTGTTTCCTTTGGGATTGCTCCACTTGAACCATAGCAACTTCTCTTGTCTCTTCCAATTCCATGAGTTGATCCTTCCTTACTTCTCTACATCACCTCCTTGTGCTTTCTTCAATCCCTTTTGAGCTCTTTGGAAGGTAGGAAGATCAAAGTGAATAGGTAGTACTTATAGGATGTAGTTACTCTATGTGTGATAGAGAAATGTCATAGCATGGTTGTAGTGATGCTTCTTGTAAACTCTCCTCCTCTATCAAAAAAGTGCACCCAAACCTAGTAATAATGTGTTCATAAAGAAATTTACCAACTTCATCTTCATTCTTGTACCTCAATAGTCTAGCTTTAACCCACTTGGTAAGATAATCAATAACTACCATAATGTACTGACTGTTCCTTGGAGTTCTATTGAGAGGACCTACAAAGTCAATTCTCCACTTCTCAAAAGGTCCTAGCAATAAAATTGATCTAAAAGGGGGAGTGGAAGAAGATTTTCTAGCAAAAGCTTGACAAACATGATAAGTTTTGCAATAATCAAGACAATCCTTGAAAATCTTTGACAACCACACAAGCATCACTTTTGCGGTAATCAATAAGTAATGTTTTTCCTATAACACCCATTTGTGCATGTGTGTGGTATTATGATATTTAGCTTGGTATTACAAATACTTGAGAGATATTATTTATATAGAGGTAAAGGATGGTTCTACATTAGTCATAATTAGCTAAAGTTAGTCATAGCTAAGATAGAGGGGACCTTACTTTAGAGGAATTGGAAAAGATGAGCATCACTATTTTGGATTCTAGTGTGTTGACTTGGTATTATTCCTAGGTTTTTGGCTTTGAGGAAAGAGTTGAGAACTCTTGGGCCCGCAAGCCTTTTTGTTTTGGATTCTTCTATAGTCCAAGGATAGCCGGTGTGAAGGAATCCTTGACTTAGTGGTTGGGTCAATATAAGATCACATGCTTAATGGAATATGGCCATGTGGATAGATATTCCTTTATACTTTTTGACTATACTTGACTTTTAGCCTAGTAACTTGAGTTACTCCAATAATTAGTAACTTTGGTGCGTAACTACTTCACAAGTATATAAACAAGGGGTGAGGAAGTACTCATCATCCTTTCATTTGCAACTATCTCTCTCTCATTGAGTTCTCTAGTGAGCAATGTCTTGAGTATTGGAGTGTTAGCCTTGGAGGAGTATGATGTAGTTGGGGTTATTTGTCTTCTTAGTCCATGGTGCGCTACCATAATAGCCATCAAAGGTTCATCATGAGTGAGAGACAGGCCCACTCACAATTCCTATAGAGATACAAGTCAGAAATAGTCAAATACAAAATTAAAGTAACAAAAAGTTCTTCTTGGTTGTGTCTTTAATCTCTCAGGTAGAAACCACACCTAGAAGAGTGTACCTAGGATTGGTTTGCAGTCTTGTCACAAATCACAACACTCATAATCACAACTCCATCAAATCTTTCCAAACAATCTTGATTGTGATGATTCAGATTCTTCCAAAGAAGGCTACTTCACTATGAAATGACTTTACTTCAAAATTGTGTTCCACCCCTCCACTGAAGGCACAACTTCCTCAACTGAAATTGCTTTGCATCAACCCTATGCTATGCTCACTAATGCAAAATACTACCAACACTACAATTCTTCCTAGATCTATCAAGGCATTGCTTTGATTGCTATCCACTCAAGATCAAACACAGAGAATGAAATTAGAGTTGCAAAATCCAACATCCAACAAGCTCACTTACTTGCACTTCAAAATTCTCCAAACACTCACAAACACACACACAAGATTGATACTTGAAATTAAGATGAAACAACAAGCATTGAGTTATAGCACTTTGGTTTACTCAACTTCAAAAATATAATATTAAACAACAACACACTATGAATACTTCCTTTAAAAAGGCAGAGCACTTGACAATTACTAACGAAAAACCATTATACAACAACTTTACCAACTATAGATCCAAAATGACAAACCAATTCTTCATATCTGCCTCTTTAGATCTCAAATCTATTTTTGCTCCAATACAATATCAACCTCCACTTTGGCTTCCGACCCCAATGTTTCTTCAATCACTTCCCTTTCTTTGGATCTATCTAATACTACTACTACATCTACTATTTCTACTATCTCTTCACTATGAACTACAATTGAAAACATGGGTAATCTATCTACTTCTTTATCCACTGACCTACTCTTCTCTAATATCCCAAGCAACTCACACAAAGACACCTGTACTCCTACTTCTACGACTTTGGACTTAACATTCATCTTCATCTCACTACAAAGTCTATATAAATCCAATCTAACAAAATCTAATCTAAGACAAACATTGTCTCCTACTTCTAACATTTTCCTATCTACTAGATCACTTAAGAGGATTAGAAGATTGTTCAATTTTTTCATCCTTTGCTTTCCTCCTCCTCATTTCCTTCAACAACAACTTCAACTTGAGTAGCCTTACCTCTTCTATTTTCCCCTTGGCTTCAGTACCTAACATCACTTTTAACTCCTTCACAATTGTTCTTATTGCATCCAACTCAACACTCAAAACTTCATTCTCCTTACTTCTCTCCACTTCCAATTTTTTTCAATACATTGTCAACTCATCCTCAAATTCAGCCTTCAAAGCCTCCTTCTCTTGTACATGTTAGACTACTTGACTTTGAACTCCTCAACATAACTGCCACAATCGTTCCTCCTCCCTATTATGTTTTGCCAATTCTTCTAACCAGGCTTGGCTCCTTCTCTATTGTGCTCTTCTTCAAATTCTCCAACTCTTGCTCCATTACTCCCACCATTGCCTTTGAGTGTATGACCTCTACTTGAACATTAGCAACTTCATGATTCATTTTCTTGACCAACGCCTTTTGCTCCTTTAGTTCTTTAGTGCACTTTACAAAGTTCTCCTGCAAGGCATCCAAGCTTTTCCTCTGAAGAACTGCTTCAGCCCAAAGTCTTCCTTCTCTCCTCGGATTAGCTTACTCCTTAACTCTAAGGTTTACTCACTCCATTTTTTTACTCCCCCCAACTCATCCCTCACTTCCGGATGATGGCTCTTCAGCTCCACTTTCTTTTGCTATAGAAGCACCAAAAAAGGACAAATGATCTTTGATATATACTCGACTCCACCATATCTTCTTTCCTTGTCTTTGATGTCTTTGTCTTTGGTAGGCACTTCTTTGGCTGGTGCCTTACCCCAAAGATGCAATCTTGGTATCTGCAATGCCTCTTCCTCCAAGCTCTCCTCTTCATTTTTAGCTTGCTTGGTCCTACAACGACCAATTGATTGCTTCTCTTTGATCTGTAACACCCATTTGTGCATGTGTGTGGTATTGTGATATTTAGCTTGGTATTACAAGTACTTAAGAGATATTATTTATATAGAGATAAAGGATGGTTCTATATTAGTCATGGTTAGCTAAAGTTAGTCATAGCTAAGATAGATGGGACCTTACTTTAGAAGAAGTAGAAAAGATGAGCACCACTATTTTGGATTTTAGTGTGTTGACTTGGTATTATTCCTAGGTGTTTGGCTTTGGGGAAAGAGTTGAGAACTCTTGGGCCCGCAAGCCTTTTTGTTTTGGATTCTTCTTTAGTCCAAGGATAGCCCATGTGAAGGAATCCTTGCTTTAGTGGTTGGGTCAAGATAAGGGGAATATGCCCATGTGAATGGATATTCCTTTCTACTTTTTGACTTTACTTGACTTTTAGTCTAGTAACTTGAGTTACTATGGTAATTAGTAACTTTGGTACGTAACTATTTCACAAGTATATAAACAAGGGGTGAGGAGGTACTCATCATCCTTTCATTTGCAACTATCTCTCTCTCATTGAGTTCTCTAGTGAGCAATGTCTTGAGTCTTGGAGTGTTAGCCTTGGAGGAGTATGATGGAGTTGGGGTTCCTTGCCTTCTTAGTCCATGGTGCGCTACCATAATAGCCATCAGAGGTTCATCCTAAGTGAGAGACAGGCCGGCTCACATTTTTACCTCTCTAGAAGGCAAGATAATGTTCCACGTCCAATTCTACATTAGGCAGAAGGAGGCTATGAGAGCTCACTTGGAGAGAACATTAGGAGAGGAGAGGGCTGAACTTATGTTAGAGAACCAAGATCCATTTGTATACCCTGTAGTTCATTATGATGTCTTTGAGGTGATTTTGTACATCTTGTACACATGAGAGGAATTGGAGAGATTGTGTGAGGTGGATTGCAGATTTTGGGGATTAAGGTGATTTTGGGCAAAATCTCAAGTTTGAGATCTGGACTTGAGATTTCTACACATGATAGCTTGGGTTATCTTTCAGTTAGCACAGTTGAAATTATTGAGAGAGCTTCTATGCGCACTGGGCTAGAATTTTTGAAAGTTGATAGGGTAAAGTGCTCCCGCAACTGCATGCTCTCTGAAAATTGTACAGAGTCTGCCATTTCTTCAATTTTCAGTGAATTGTCCTGAAAATTTCCAAGAAAATTCAGTGCATTGTATCCTACCTGCTGCCACAAAAAGTAGAGAGAGATCGTTTTTTGCGCAGGGCGTTATGAGTTTTTGAAGTGAGGGGGGTGGTTTTCAGACCAAATCTGAAATATGGGTGCTGAATAGAAAGGTGTCTAGGCCAAATGGCTTGATGAAAAGATCTGAAATTTTGCAGGGAGGGACGCCCTAGAATTGTGATCAAGTATGGAAAATTTCAGAGGACTGTGACATATTGGTTGGGAGATTTGAGTGACATTGTGAGGAAGGGTCAATTCTGTAGAGTGGAGATCTCATGCAGAAGAAGTTTGAGATCAACAAAAAGCATGTTTGAGTGTTTAGATTCACCTTTGGGAACATGGAGGGTCATCAAGAGTGGAAATTGAGATTATGCAAGGTTCCCCAAGGGTTTGAGGTGATTGTAGGGGTGGATTTGAGGAAAAGAGAGTTTACAATAGAATTTGAAGAGAGTGTTGAGAGGATCCAAAAACCTACACCACTTGGAGGAAAGAGTGAGTCTAAGTGCTTTCTATGTGGAGAGAAGGGACATAAGGCAAGTTCATGTCCATTGACCTTTGAGAGCAAGAGATTGAGGGAAAGCAGAGGCTTACTTGACTTGGGTTTGCATGTTGGACCTTCTTCACCAAGATTGGGAGGGAGAAGATCTAAGACCAAGGAGTTGTGTGAGGTTTGTGGAGTTGAAGGACTTCCAAAAGGACATGAGTGTAGTGGAGTAAAAGCACTTTTGGAAACTTTGGTGAAGGATCTTGGAGAGAGTCTTAGTACAGCTACAAAAATACTACCACCTTCATCAGCTAGTTCTCAAGATTAGTGATGGAGATAATCTTTCAACTTATGGATAAACTATCCATGAGAGTTAGATTAATATGCACTCTAGGATTTGATGTTGCTATAGAAATCTTGGAGCAACCTGAACCTTTTGTGTTCCCTAGAGTGGATTATTCTCAGATGGTGTTAGTCATGTATATACTCTATTAGTAATAGAGTGAGAGAAAAGAAAAGAGAAAAAAAAATTTGAGAGAAAAGAAAGATAGTGAGGGGTTAAGATGGGGAAACTTCCGGTTTTCTTTGGCAAGGATGGAGAAGATGTGGAGGCCTTTGTGAGAGACTTCAAGAGAGCTTGCATAGGAAACAATGAGAGGAGGAAGAATGAGTGGGCCTCATTATTACCAGATTTCTTTGAGGATGCAGCACTTCATGGTATGAGTCAGAATACCAAAAGAGAGAGAGGAGAGAGAGGGGGAAGAGGAGTCTTGGGAGACTTTGACTTCAGCACTCATTGAGAACTTTCTTCCTGATGAGAGTTATGAGAGATTGATGAGTGAGGTTACATTTCTCAAGCAAGGAGATGGAGAGAAAGTGAGGGTCTATGTGGAAAGAGTGGAAAAATTGGAGTCCAGATTTTGCATAGTGTTGAGGAAGGGTGGGGATGATGTGGAGACTACAATGATTGGCATAGGGGCCATGCTCACCAAGAATTTTGTGGGAGGATTGAGACCACAAATTAGAAGCAAGGTGAGATATGAGAAACCTTCTTCCAAGGTTGAAGCTATCAAGATCGCAATTCGTATGGAGGAGAGTTTGGAAGGAGATGAGAGTGATTTGGTGGTGAAGGAGGTTGTGCATCCTCCTCAAGGCTACAAGTATGGTGGAACTTCTGATACTTTGGTGACAAGGGTTGCACCACAAGTAGTAGTTGCTCCAGTTCTTGCACCTCCACCAAAAGATCCACTTCAAACCATCACAGAACAACTTGCGGATCTCAAGATCAATGTGGTGCAACTATGGGAGAAGAGAGAGGTGGATCAGAATGTAGGGAGAGGGCCTAGGAGTTATAGAAACTATCCATATAGAGGAGGCCAACCAGCCAACAATTTCAATGATAGAAATTGTTTTGGTTGTGGAGGAAGAGGCCATATCCAAAGGAATTGCCCAAATTCCACTTACCATGGATGAAGGGGTTATGAGGGAGCCAATAGAGGGAAAGAGGGAGGTAGTGAAACCCAAGTGGCTCCTAATCCCAACAAAGGTAAGGGGATAGCATCCATAGATGTGGTTGAGAGCAAGTATGAGAAGGGAGAGTGCTCAAACTCCAAGGGTCTTAATTTGGAGCTTTTGGCACAAGAGAAGAAGAGAGCTCGTTTTGCAGAGGATGTTCACTCTTCTCAAGGATTTACTTCAAGCAAGGATACTCCTATGTCTACTAGGAGCACTCGCACCTCAACACCATCAACAACAAAGACTCCAAGGAAGAAGTTGGGGATGGAGGACTTCTTGATCTCAAAGCAACAATGGAACTACAATGTGTTGGAGGATGTTGGTACTCACAAGGCTAACATCACAGTGGGCCAATTAATTGCTTTGAACCCTACCTTGAGAAAGGAGCTTAGAGGTGGTTTGAGTTCTACAAGGAGCAAGAAGAAGAAGAAGGCAAAAGTTCCAGTATCAATGGGGGTGGTAGATGCCAAGCCAACACCATGGGAAGCTTGTGAATATGCCTCCAAGATTGATGTGAGAGTGAATGGTCACAACATCAAGGATGCATTGGTTGATGGAGGATCAACAGTGAATGCCATGTCAGAAAGGTTGATGAAGAAGTTGGGTATGATACCCTCAAGACCTTCAACATTTGTGGTGAGCATGGCAAACAAGCAACAAGTTCGACCAGTAGGGGTGATGGATAAGGTGGTAGTTTTAGTTATGGGAGTTCAAAATCTCATGACTTTCCAAGTCTTGAAGGACTCAAGCTATGACTTACTTCTTGGGAGGCCATGGTTGAGAGCAGCACGCACAACTGATCGATGGCACAAAGGGTACTTGAGGATTGGGCCATCAAACCATAGAGTCACTATTCATGTGACTAACACCACCAACACTTCACATTCAGATACACCATCTTCTGATTATTGGGAATCAGATTCTGAAGAAGGAGCTTCAGGTGTGGACACAAGCATGGAAGAGGAGACTTCCATGGAGGAGGATGAATCTGAATCTGATTCAGATGTGTATCCTTTGTGTGCTATGGATTTTGCACCTAAGCCAGAGGTTTTGAAGGACCCAGATAAATCACCATTGACACTTGAGGAGGTAGAGAGAAGGTTATCTACCCTCAAGTATGGCCCAAATGTTACCAAGGAGGAGAAGGTGAGATTTGAGGAGATTTTCCGCAAGTTCATCCATGTGTTTGCTTTTAGTTACAAGGATTTGAAGGAAGTCACCTTGGAGGAGCACAAGATAGAGGTGGAGTCACATGCAAGACCAATCCGCCAAAAGCAACGTCGCATTAGCCCACCAATATCTTTGGTTGTGAAGGAGGAGATTGATAAGCTCAAGGAGGCTGGATTTATCTTTGAGGTGGAGAATTCAGAATGGGTGTCTCCAATTGTCATTGTGAAGAAAAAGAATGGCAAGCTTCGGGTATGTGTGGATTACAAGAAGCTCAATGCTGTTACCAAGAAGGACTACTACACATTGCCATTCATTGATGAGATCTTGGAGGAGGTTGTAGGTCATGAGAGGTACAGTTTTGGAGATGGTTATAGTGGATATAACCAAATCAAGATTGCACCAGAGCATCAACAACTCACCACATTCATCACACCTTGGGGAACTTACGCTTTCAAGGTCATGCCTTTTGGGCTTTGCAATGCTCCAGCCACATTCCAATGGTTCATGAACAAGGTATTTGAACCTTTCATTGGGAAATTTGTGAGAGATTTCATTGATGACTTTTGTGTCTATGGGAGCAAGGAGGAGCACTTTGAGCACCTAATGAAAGTCTTGCAACGCTTGGATGAGGCAAATGCATCACTCAACCCAGAGAAGTGCATTTTTGGATGTGAAGAAGGTCTACTTTTGGGGCATATCATCTCCAAGGATGGAATAGCAGTTGATCCTGAGAAGGTGAGGAAAATCTCAGACCTTCCATTCCCTTCAAGCTTGACAAAGTTACGCCAATTCTTGGGGATGGTTGGGTACTATAGGAGGTTCATCTTCTCATTTTCCAACAAGGCTTATGCATTGACCATCTACATGAAGAAGGGTGTAGATTACATGGTGATTTTGGAAGACAAGGAGGCTCTCAAAGCTTTTGAGGAGCTCAAGCAATCCCTTGTTGTAGCTCCAATTCTTGCTAAACCTGATTGGAGTAAACCTTTCATCCTCTACACTGATGCTTCTAATGTAGCTATAGGATGCACTCTTAGTCAATTAGACCAAGATGGGCATGATCATCCAATAGCTTATGCTAGTAGGCAGATGGTTTCAGCAGAGAAGAACTACTCTGTCACAGAGAGAGAAGGGTTGGCAGTGATCTTTGGTCTCAAGAAGTTTAGACACTACTTGATTGGAGGGAAAGCCACCATTGTCACGGATCACAAGGCTTTGAAGTACATCTTCAACAAGCCTAATGTTGAAGGGAGACTAGCAAGGTGGATGATACTCTTGTCTGAGTATGACTACACCATTGAAGATAGGCCAGGAAAGAAACATGCAAATGCTGATTTATTATCTAGAGCCTATGATCATGATGGAGACAAGCCAGTGGATGATTCCTTCCCGGATGAGGAGCTCATGACAATCTCAGTCACTCAAGAGGTTCCAATGGAGTACAAGGAGATTGTGGATTTTGTGACAAGAAGTAACTATCCAGAAGGGATGCATGAGAGGGAGAGGAAGGCCCTTGCAGCAAGATCTAGACCTTACACAATGGTGGAGGATATTCTTTTTCACCAAGGAGCAGATGGTCTACTTCGAAGAGCAGTGGGTAAAGAAGAGTCTATCCTACTCATAAAGGAGTTTCATGAAGGTTTAGTATGTGGAGGACACTTTGCAGGAAAGGTGACTGCTTTCAAGATTCTAGATGCAGGTTACCATTGGAGAGGGATTTTCAAGGATTGTCTTGATTATTGCAAAACTTGTCATGTTTGTCAAGCTTTTGCTAGAAAGTCTACATCCACTCCACCACTTTGATCAATTCCATTGCTAGGACCTTTTGAGAAGTGGGGAATTGATTTTGTAGGACCTCTCAATAGAACCCCAAGGAACAATCGGTACATTGTGGTAGTTACTGATTACCTTACTAAGTGGGTTGAGGCTAGACCATTGAGGGACAAGAATGAAGATGAAGTGGGTAGATTTCTTTATGAACGCATTATCACTAGGTTTGGATGCCCTTTGGAGTTGGTTTCTAATAGAGGAGGAGAGTTTACAGGAAGCAGTACTACAGCCATGCTACGACATTTCTCTATCACACATAGAGTAACTACATCCTATAAGCCAAATTCCAATGGCTTGGCAGAGAGAACTAATCAGACCTTGTGCATGATGTTGGCCAAAGATGCAGAAATGGAGGGGGCTAAACATCATTGGGACAAGAGGATTCATGCAGTTTTGTGGGAGTATAGGACAACCATGAAGACTTCCACCGGATATTCTCCATTCCAATTGGTGTATGGTATTGAGTCTACTTTACCTATTCACTTTGATCTTCCTACCTTCCAAAGCATTCATAGGAGATTGAAGAAAGCACAAGGAGGTGATGCAGAGAAGTCAAGGAAGGATCAACTCATGGAGTTGGAAGAGGCAAGAGCAATTGCTATGGTTCGAGTGAAGCAAGCCCAAAGGAAACAAAAGGAGAGCTATGACAAGAGGCAAGGCAAGAAGAAGGTGGAGCCTTTCAAGGAAGGTGATTGGGTAATGTTGTTTGATTCCATTCGATTCAAGAGAGTGCAAAAGAAGTTTTTGCCTAAGTACTTTGGACCTTTCATAGTGGAGAAGGTGTGGGGCAATTACACCTATGATCTCAAGGAGTTGGGAGGAAGATACTTTGATAGGATTAACCATGATAAGTTGAAGATGTACCATAGAAGGTAGAGAGACCTTCACTTTGAGGACAAAGTGAAAACTTAGTCCGGGGGTAAATGTAACACCCATTTGTGCATGTGTGTGGTATTGTGATATTTAGCTTGGTATTACAAGTACTTAAGAGATATTATTTATATAGAGATAAAGGATGGTTCTATATTAGTCATGGTTAGCTAAAGTTAGTCATAGCTAAGATAGATGGGACCTTACTTTAGAAGAAGTAGAAAAGATGAGCACCACTATTTTGGATTTTAGTGTGTTGACTTGGTATTATTCCTAGGTGTTTGGCTTTGGGGAAAGAGTTGAGAACTCTTGGGCCTGCAAGCCTTTTTGTTTTGGATTCTTCTTTAGTCCCAGGATAGCCCATGTGAAGGAATCCTTGCTTTAGTGGTTGGGTCAAGATAAGGGGAATATGCCCATGTGAATGGATATTCCTTTCTACTTTTTGACTTTACTTGACTTTTAGTCTAGTAACTTGAGTTACTACGGTAATTAGTAACTTTGGTACGTAACTATTTCACAAGTATATAAACAAGGGGTGAGGAGGTACTCATCATCCTTTCATTTGCAACTATCTCTCTCTCATTGAGTTCTCTAGTGAGCAATGTCTTGAGTCTTGGAGTGTTAGCCTTGGAGGAGTATGATGGAGTTGGGGTTCCTTGCCTTCTTAGTCCATGGTGCGCTACCATAATAGCCATCAGAGGTTCATCCTGAGTGAGAGACAGGCCGGCTCACAGATCTTGCTGCCCTTGGGAATACCAAGGCATCCTCTCCTACTCATTCATCTTCTAACTTTTCTGCTGGCATCTCTAGACACGGCTTGTCTCCTCCTTCCATGCGGCCAATCACTTCATGAAACTCCCACTCTTCCTCTCCAACAATACCTTCTCTTGATTGCTGAACTTTGGCCTCTTCTTCACTACCATTGCTAGACTCTTCACTCTGCAATGTAAATTCTTCTTCTACTCCTAAGGCTTCTCCCTTTGACTCTATTTCCCCTTTCAATTCTTCCTCTAAAGTTGATTCCTTCACTTCTCCCAGTGCATGCTTTGGATTTAGTCTTTGTATCTTTTGGGGCTGCAATTCATCCTTTGGGTCTACTTCACTTCCTTGGCATGGGAATGTCCATTGCCACTATCTTCTCTTTTCTACTCTTTAGGTAATAGTCATTGCCTTCATGAACCCGCTTGATGTAATATCATTCATCCCTATATGCTTCTCTTCATAAATTAGGGTGAAAATGGGACAACAATCATCCTCTCTCCTTTGAGCTAAATTGGTTTAGCCCAAAGTAAAAGTGGGCTGCAAAAGGTACAAAGTATTAGAGAAGCATATTCATTCTCCAATTGGTAATCATCTACCCAACCCATTGGTGCAAACACTTTGCCCAATCCACCACCTCTCTTGCAAACATTTGGTGAAAGAAGACTGCCTATTGCATCATTACATAGGTGGTCCACTCTAGCTTGAACATACCCATCATTGCATTGATGATACCTCTTTGTACTGGATCCTTGTAGTTATCCACCTTGAAGCCATTCTTGGTGCAAGGTCTATGGAAAGAGTTCCTCACCTTGGTAGTTTCTTTCAAAGACTCACACTTTTGATAGAAAGTGAGGCCTCCTACTTCTTTTGCTTCTTTCCCCATGACTAATCTCCAATCCAACTCAGTCCATCAACCAGATTTCCTCTCTTCTCTTCATGCTTGGGCCTATCTTGCAATTGCTCGTAGCAATTTTTGCCATGAACCTTGGAAAGCTCAAATTCCAATTCTAGGCCAAAAATGTGATGCCAAGTCTGGTCAAGATTTCAATCCTTGCCACTACATCTAATCAATGAGTTGCAAGACCCCTCATTGCACTCTACTTGTTTCCCTTTGAGGCCATTGTGTGCTTCTTCACTCTCTAGTTATGAAAGATCAAACCCAAGACTCTAACCCACTCCTCTTGCATACTTGCAGTTTGCATTCCTTTGGGTCAACTCTGAATAGGAATAGGATATTGTCTACACATTGTAGCAGTTCCTTATAAAGATCTCACAGGATCTTTTATGGTCTTTTGCTGATCAATCATTCTTTAGTCACTTCTTTTTTTACCCACCAATCCTACGGGTTGGTTTCCTATCACTTTCAAGGTCATCTTGATCTTGAGGTAGTCACTTTCTTCCCACATACTTTCTTGATTGGTTGAATCCAAGGAAAAGTTGTTATAGATTTTCAAATCGAGTTGTGCATCTTGATTAAAAGTCCTCTATATGTGACTTCATACTTCTATCTGCCTAACCCAAGTCCTTTTGACTTTGACTCAAAGTCAACTTTGAGTTTATGCCAAACACACAATTCTTTGTGTTTCTTCTAAGTTTAGCTCTCCTTTGGCTTTACCAATGCACTTCTTCTTTAAGACTCATAAAAACAAAAAATGTGGGTACCATATACTCCCTCCCTCCAATGTAAGTGTCCTCATGAACACCGACTTTGGGATCTTTGTACAAGTCCAAGTCCATGGTACAATATTTTCAAACTCCCCACTCATTCACTCAAGTGGCAAATGGATTGCCCTCCAAGTCTGCAAATTGAATAGAGCCATTTTCATAAATGTGAATCACACAATATGGCTCTAACCACCTTAACTACAACTTGCCTAGAAAAATATTTGGCAATTTTCATATAACAACACCAAATTGCCCTCCTAAATAGCAACAAGCTTTATTTGCTTATCATGCTTAACTTTACACTGATCTTGTACTTCCTTTGTGGTTTGCATTGCATCGTATCTTTTCTCTTCTAACCACAATAGTTGATGGATCTAAAGATCCTGACTTTCTTCCTCCAACAATTGTCCCTCACAAAACATACGATATATTGGTACTTCAAATTCAATTGGTAGTATAGGATGCAATCCAAAGGTCAGGAAATATGGACTTTGTTTGGTTGTAATCTTTTTTGGTGGTTCTATATGCCCACAAAGCTGCAAGTAACTTTGTGTCCCAATCATAGGCAAAATTGATTGTCATTTTATTTAAAATGTTGCCCAACAATCCATTTGCTTTCTCCGTTAGTCCATTCACTTTTAGATTGTAAGGAGTCATCTTTTGATGTCTAATTTGGAAGTACTTGGTTAATGCTTCCACCATGGAGTTCAAAAAATGAGTCCCCCAATCATTGACCAATTCCAGAGGACATCCATAACATGAAATGATGTTTCAAATTTTTTTATTTTGTGACTATTTCATATCATCTCTCCGAGTTGCCTTGGCTTCAACATCTTGGTAGCATAATGAATGCACACCAAGATCTACCTCTTCCTCATGAATTTGGTCACCGGTTGAATTGGATACACAAAATGAATTCCCCATTTCTTGAATGGGGCCATGGCAAAATTGGTCTCGAAAGCCATTGGGAAGTAGTTGTTGGCTTTCTTGTTCTTTGACATGCATCACAACTTTGGATATGGGCGTGTGTGTCTTGTGAGTTGGGCTGCCTCTCACTCAAGATGAACCTCCGATGGCTATTATGGTAGCGCACCATGGACTAAGAAGCCAAGAAACCCCAACTCCATCATACTCCTCCAAGGCTAACACTCCAAGACCCAAGACATTGCTCACTAGAGAACTCAATGAGAGAGAGAGATAGTTGAAAATGAAAGGATGATGAATACCCCCTCATCCCTATTTTATATACTTGTGAAATAGTTACAAAAAAGTTACTAATTATTATAGTAACTCAAGTTACTATGCTAAAAGTCAAATAAAGTCAAAATGCTTACATAATATCCATATTCATAGGGATACTCTCCTTAGCATGTGGTGTTATCTTGATCCAACCACAAAGTCAAAGATTCCTTCACATGGGCTATCCTTGGACTATAGAAGAATCCAAAAAAAAAGACTTGTGGGTCCAAGAGTTCTCAACTCTTTCCTCAATGCCAAAAACTTAGGAATAACTCCAAGTCAATATATTAGAATCTAAAATAGTGGTGCTAATCTTTCTACTTCCTCTAACGTAAGATCCCCTCTATATTAGCTATGACTAAATTTAGCTTATCATGACTAAGGTTGAACCATCCTTTGTCTCTATATAACAATATCTCTCAAGTACTTGTAATACCAAACTAAATATCACAATACACACACATGCACAAATGGGTTTACATTTACCCCCGGATGAAGTTTTCACTTTGTCTTCAGAGTGAAGGTCTCTCTACTTTCTATGACACATCTTCAACTTATCATAGTTAATCCTATCAAATTGTCTTCCTCCCAACTCCTTGAGATCATAGGTGTAATTACCCCACATCTTCTCCACTATGAAAGGTCCAAAATACTTAGGCAAAAACTTCCTTTGCACTCTCTTGAATCAAATGGAATCAAACAACATTAAACCAATCACCTTCTTTGAAAAGCTCCACCTTCTTCTTACCTTGCCTCTTGTCAAAGATCTCCTTTTGTTTCCTTTGGGCTTGCTCCACTCAAATCATAGCAAATGCTCTTGTCTCTTCCAATTCCATGAGTTGATCCTTCCTTTACTTCTCTACATCACCTCCTTGTGCTTTTCTCTATCTCCTATGAATGCTTTGGAAGGTAGGAAGATCAAAGTGAATAGGTAAGGTAGACTCAATACCATGAACCAATTGAAATGGATAATATCTAGTGGAAGTCTTCATGGTTGTCCTATACTTCCACAGAATTGCATGAATTCTCTTATCCCAATGATGTTTAGCCCCCTCTATTTTTGCATCTTTGGCCAACATCATGCACAAGGTCTGATTGGTTCTCTGCAAAGCCATTAGAATTTGGCTTATATGATGTGGTTACTCTATGTGTGATACAAAATGTCATAGCATGGTTATAGTAACACTTCTTGTAAACTCTCTTCCTTTATAAAAACCAACTCCAAAGGGTACCCAAATCTAGTGATAATGTGTTCATAAAGAAATCTCTCAACTTCATCTTCATTCTTGTCTCTCAATGGTCTAGCCTCAACCCACTTGGTAAGATATTCAATAACTACCACAATATACCGATTGTTCTATGAGGTTCTATTGAGAGGACTTACAAAATCAATTCACTACGTCTCAAAAGGTCCTAGTAATGGAATTGATCTAAGTGGGTGGAGTGGAGGTAGACTTTCTAGCAAAAGCTTGACAAACATGACAAGTCTTGCAATAATCAAGACACTCTTTGAAAATCTAGCTCTAATTGTAACCTACATCTAGAATTTTGAAAGCAATTATGTGACAACCCGGCAAATATCACTTTTGTAGTAATCGGGTAAGTAAAGTTTGTTTCCGTAGAGATACAAATTGGAAATGTCCAAATAGAAAGCAAAGTAACAATTTCAGTTCTTCTTGGTTGCGTCTTTAATCTCTCAGGTAGAAACCACACCCAGAAGAGAGTAACAAGCACTGACTCACAATCTTGTCACAAATTCACACTCCTTAATCACAAATCCTTCAATTCTTTCCAAACAATCTTGATTGTGATGATTCAGGCTCTCCTGAAAATGGCACTTCATTGCAAAATAACTTCACCTCAGAATTGTGTTCCACCCCTCCATTGAAGGCACAACTTCCTCGATCAAAATTGCTTCATATCAACTTTGCACTACACTCACAAATGCAAAATACTACCAACACTACAATTCCTCTCAGATCTGTCAAGGCATTGCTTTGATTGCACTTCACTCAGCATCAAACACACAAATGAAGATCAAGGCTGTGGAATCCAACATCCAACAAGCACATTAATTTGCACTTTGAATTTCTCCACACACTCACAAACATAGACAAAAAGTTGATAATTGGAATCAAGCTCAAGCAACAAGCACTGCTTCACAACACTTCGCTTTATCTATTCTCAGAATTATGAGCACTGAACAACATTAGGCTGCAAATGCCACTCTTAAGTAGTGAATCAATCGACAGTTCTAACAACTATACCGTTCTACAACAATTGTTTTAACCTGCAGATCCAAAATGACAATGCACCTCTTCATATCTGCCTCTTCAAATCTCAAAACTGTTACTACTTTGATCCGATGTCTACTTCTTCCTCGGCTTTCAAACCCAAACCCGAAGTAATTTTACTTCCTACTACTCTTACCTTGGGTTTTGTATCTTCTACTTCTTCTACCAGATCCAACAATTCTCTTTCCTGATCTGAAATTCCACTAGTGGGTAATCTATCTAACTCCTTATCTCCCCACCCCCTCTTCTCTAATGTCTCCATCAGTAACTCCAAAGACATTTGGACTCCTATGTTATCTACTTCGGGTTTTGCTTCAACATCTTTCCAAAGCTTTTCTATCTCTATTTTCACTAAGTCTAGTCTAATTGAAATGTTATCTTCTACTTCTAATATTTTCATGTCTACACGAGTTCTTAACTTGATCAACAAAGCATTCATATCAGTGTCTTTTGCTTGTCTTTGCCTAGTCTCCTGCACCAACAATTTCAACTCGTGCAGTCTCGTCTCCTCAATTCGAACGCTGGCCTTTGTACTCAACATTGCATTCATCTGGAGGACAATCTCCTTTATTGGCTCCAATCTTGTCTTCCTTTCTTGTTCCCGATCTGCAAGCCAGTCCTCTCTGTACATTGCCAACTCCTCCTCAAATTCGGCTTTCACCGTCTCCTTCTCCTTCTCCTTTTGTACCACCTTCTCCTCCTGATTACAAAGTAATTCTCATAATCGGTCTTCTTCTCTATATCGTGCCGCCAGCTCTTGTTGCTAGAGTTGCTTCTTCTCTTCCATACTCTCCATCACTCTATCTAGCTCTTGATCCTTTGCTGCTACTCTTGCCATAGCATGGATAACTTCTACTCTTGAATCAACAAATTGCTGCTTCAAGATCTCGTATTCAACTACTTGTCTCTCCCTTGCTATGTCACTCTTCTTCACAAGCTCCTCTCGATAGCTCACTTCTCTCTTCAGGTCTTCAATTACTTGACTTCTCTCTACTACCTCCGCTCGCAGTACTTCCCTTTCCTCCTCACCTCGGGTTACACTCTTCTTCAACTCCGAGTTCTCTTCGTCCAGTTGCGCTAACACTTGCAACACAATCTTCACCTCTGGACATGTCGACTGCATCTCCCTCTTCTTGTGCTCCAACTTCACTAACAAAGGACACACAATCTCCTGCAGGTACTCCACTCCATTTCTCGCAACTACTTCTTCCTGCATAGAAATCTCCTTCCTTACCGCTTCTTCACCCGATACTCGCCTTCTCCTTTGTAGTCTTCGTATCGGAATTGACGCCTCACTGCTCGAGCTTTCTCCAACCTCTTCCTTCACTTTACTTGGCCCCGCTTCACACTTTGCCTTACGTCTTGAGCAAACTCCTTGTTGTACTGCGATCTTCTTTTCCTCGGGCACAATTACTTTGTCCTCCAACTGTGTGTTGTCTTTGGCCTCCATCTTAGCGTGCACTTCTTCTTCCTTGTATTTGTCAGCTGATGGCGCCAATGTCATCTCTCCCACTTCATCACTATCATTGCTTGTATCTCCACTCTGCAACGTTAGCTCACGCTCCTCCTCGTGTTTCAAGTCTTCCGTTTTGAGCTCGGCATCTCCTTCTGAGTCCTCATCCTCCAACTCAATCACCATCATACTTCGCCTCGGGTTACTTCTCTGCATCTTCCGGGGTTTCTTGATATCTTTGGCTTCACCTTGCCGACCTCTCTTTTTTGATTTTGGAGTGCTCGCTTCTATCTCCACGCTCTTACTCGTCTTCATGTAGTATTCATCAGTGCTTTGGATTTGGAGAATGTACTGCTGTTCCTCCACATCGACTTCTCTTCTTAAGTTAGGATGGAAATGAGACACCATTCTGCTTTGCTCTATTGAATTGAGCAAATTCAACCCGAGGTAAAAATGTGCTGCAAACGGCACGATGTAGTGTGGTGGCAACTTATCCCACAAATTCCACACCATCTGTCTTGTCCTCCCATAGAAGCACCTTGCCCAATTAATAGGCTCTCTTGCAAACAACTTATGGAAGAACACCGCTTGGTGTTTCATCACATAAGTTGTTCTCTCTGGCTTCAAGATTGCCATGAGAGCACTCACGATCCCTCTCTTCACTGGATCCTTGTAACTCTCAACCTTATACCCATTCTTTGTTCTCTTCAAAGAGAAAGCGTCCCTCACTTCCTGAGTCTCTTGAGCTATCTCTCCCTTCCCCAAGAATGTGGTCCCCTGCTCCAAGCTTGCTTCCTTCCCAAGTACGAGTCTCCAATCCGACTCTGTCCAGCGAACCGGATTCCCTCTCTTCCCTTCTTCCTCGGGTCCATCAAGACACTTACTCTTGATGATTTTTGTCATGAATCCTGGAAAACCTACATTCCAGTTCCATGCTAGAAATGTGATCCAAAGTCGGCTCAAGACTTTGATCCTTGCTATCACGTCTAACCTCCAAATTGCATGATTTCTCACTGCAAATTTGGAGTTCTTCTTCCCTCCTCCCATCTCTTCTACCTTCTCACTCTCTTTCAATTTCACTCTCGTGACTTCTCCCTTGCACACTAACACAATCCCAACTCTATTTCCTTTTCCCCAATCACCTGCAAGACGACTTCTCAACGGCGAAGGAAAATTACTCAACATCTCGTCGTTGCAGGTTCAATTTTTATAGAGTTGCGCTTCTTCGTCTTTTGTCGCTTCAAGTTTCTACCAAGAAATCACACCTCTGGCATGCACCTGCCACTGTCAATAAACCTTTGCGCGGATGGGCCGCCAGTTTTAAATGGCCCCTTCTTGAATTTTTTGCCCCGACAAAAGGTTGTTAGACTGTCTTCACTTCAAGTGGAGCTCCCCCCAATACAAAGACAATTTACTTCAAGTTGTATACTGACAGGGCATTTCCGAGTACTTCGCCTTATGACCCAAAGTCACTTTACTTTGGGTTTCATCCCGAAGACTCTTTTCTTCGCCTTCTTTGGCCATACAGGTGCAATCCAACTTCTCTGTACACTTCTTCTCCTTTATTTTGAAAAAACCAAAGAAATGTGGGCACCACAAGTTACCTTTCCTCCAAAGTGTCCTCCTCACCCTAAACTTTCATGTAACTCCTTTATGAGTAAGATAGACTCTTCTTTATCCATTTCTCTTCCAAGTAGACCATCTACCCCTTGGTAAAAAAGAATATCCTCCACCATTGTGTAAGGTCTAGATCTTGTTGCAAGGGCCTTCCTCTACCTAGCATGCATCCCTTTTGGATAGTTACCTCTTGTAATAAAGTCCACAATCTCCTTGTACTCCATTGGAACCTCTTGAGTGATTGAGATTGTCATTGTAACAATATGGAGTTTAGCGACGAAGTCAGTCGGGCTCACGAAGTAGCACATAAGACAAATTAGCCTAGAATATTCCAGAAGTATCTAGGAAGCTTCTTGGGAAGCTTCTCGGTTAGCTTAGATTGCACCTTAAGTAAGTAGCTTCTAAAAGGAAGCTTTTAGAAGCTTCTAACTAGCTTAGCTTACACGCCAAGTAGGCGGCTTCTAGAAGGAAGCTTCTTGAGAAGCTTCCTAGTTAACTTGGCTTGCACTCCAAGAAAGCGGCTCAAGGAAGCTTCTTGAGAAGCTTCATGGGTCTTGTATGCTACCTATAAATACCAAAGCCAAAGCTCATGCTAGGCATTTGGAGTTTTCCCTCATTCAAGTGTCCCAATGTGAATTTCCATTCTCCTATTTCTCTCCTTGGATTGGGTCTTTTACATTGGTATCAGAGCAAGAATGGGATGGATGGAATTTATGGACCACCAAATCCACTTCCACCGAACCATTGGGATTTTTGTGTCCAAATACTACCCAAGCATCGTTTCACACAGTCCATCACTTTGCACTATGGACAAGATTTTTTGCATATGATCACCATATCTGAGGAACCCTTGGTGCTTCCGGTTGTAACTTATGGAGAACGGTGGACGTGCTATTTCTATGTGTTAATAAATTAGATAGATTGGGAGTGGTGTGATTGAAGAGCAACCATGGCGGCAATACCTAATGTTATCCTTGCTATGTAACAACAAATCGAGCACCTTACTCGATTGTTGGATGAACGAGATCTTTCACGACAAGAGTAGGTGGAGAGAGTACCAATTCGAGAAGGAGAAGATCGGATCAGGTTCCCTAAACCCAAGGTATTTGAAGGCAAGAATCTCCCGGGTGCAATGGAGAATTTTGTGCTTGATTGTGAACGTTATTTTGAAGCTACCAATCTACAAGATGAGCGAAAACAGATTCTCTTGGCTTCTAGCTAATTGGATGGAGTAGCAAAGCTATGGTGGAGATTCTGAGTGGATCGAGCCGAACGAAAAATGGTTACACCATTCTTGACATGGGCAGAATTCAAGAGCACAATAATCAGTTGGTTCCAAGCTATAAATGCCACATGAGCTGCACGAGATAAGTTCGCAGAGTTGAAACAGATTGGCTCTGTAAGAAGTTACATCACGCAGTTCCAAAACACCATCATGCAAATTCCAGATATTTTGGAAGGTGAAGCTCTGGATCAATTCGTGAGGGGCTTGAAAGCAAGAACCAAATTAGGGGTAACCATGCAAGAGCCACAACACTTGGAGGAAGCCATGCGGTTGGCCAAACGTTTTGATTCCTTGGTGGCAACAACTTGGTCTCGGCCTCGACCCCCACAAAGCCTACCAATACACTACGCACAAGTGGAGGAGCCAACACCAATGGAGATTGATGCAATTCAATGAAGACCATTGGGCATGGCAGACAGGGAGAAACTACGACAAAATGGTGGTTGTTTTTATTGTCGCCAGTTGGGGCATCGCATTGCTGAATCTCCACTCAAGAATGGACGACAAGTTGCCCAAGTGGAGGTTGTGGAATGGAATGATCAAGGAAACGAGGAATCCCAGTAGGAGATTTTGAGCCACCTACTGGGAGCTTGATTAGTTCCAATGGGATTGAAGGCTCAACCTATGCAAGTCTACTTCACTTGCAAGGTATGATATCTAATCAGGGTTATAGGATTTTGGTTGATTCTGGAAGTTCAGATAATTGCATGTCTATGCAAGTAGCAAAGGAATTGGGTATTCCTATCAAGCCAGTGATTGGAAGTAGTTTGATGATGGCAGATGGTAGAAAAGGTTCTGCATTCTGCACCTCGCATCCTGTTACCTTCAAGATTGAGAAGGAGTATTTGGAGTGTATGAGGTTTGTAGTGGCACCTCTACACTATGATATCATTCTGGGTCTACCTTGGCTTGAACGTCATAAGGTTCAATTTGATTGGACCCGACGCCAAATTCAAGTACAACACCAAGGTAGGAATTTCCGATTAGGTTGTCTGGCACCTCTGAGTAAGACACCTAAGAATAGTCAGTCCCAAGATGGGAAGTTTGTTGAGAAGGTAGCCGTATAGAAAATCTGGAAGGGAGATGAGTCCCAAGATGGGAAGTTTGCCAGGAAGGCAACCATGGAGCAAGCTTGGAAGAGAGATGAGTCCCTAGAAGGGAAGTTTGTTAATGAAGCACCCATAAAGCAAGCTTTGGAGGAAGATAAGTCTATATTTGCGGTGTGGATCAAGCCGATTACACAAGAACAATCTGAGGAGGGCCATGTGCTGCATCAAGCAATGGTTGATTGGATAGTTCAGGAGTTTGCAGATGTGTTTCCGGATGATCTGCCAAAGGGATTACCCTCTGATCAAGGTATGCCCTTCAAGATCAAGTTATTTCCAGGGAGTACTCCAATGAGTAGACCAATCTATTGGCTCTCACCAAAGGAGTTGGAGGAGTTGCAAACAACACTTACAGAGTTGTTGGAGAAGGATTTCATACAACATAGTACCTCTCCTTGGGGAGCACCGGTACTATTTGTTCCAAAGAAGGATGGAGGACTTTTTTTCTGTATTGATAACCGTGTGCTCAATAAGCAAACCGTGAAGAATGCATATCCCTTGCCTCGGATTGATGACCTGCTTGATCAATTAAGTGGAGCACACTACTTTTCCAAGCTAGATCTTCATAGCGGCTATTGGCAAATTCCTATTGAAGGAGAGGACGTGCAAAAGACTGCCTTTTGCACAAGGTATGGACATTTTGAGTGGAGAGTTCTACCCTTCGGACTCACTAATGCTCCACCAGTCTTCATGGATCAGATGGATCGGGTGTTGGAGGGACTATTGGATCAGTCCATGGTAGTGTTCTTAGATGATATCTTAATCTATAGTAGGACAAAGGCAGAACACAGGAATCATGTGCGAGAAGTCCTAAGACAACTACGACAGTGGAAATTTTACTGCAAGAAGTCAAAGTGTGCTTTTTGGCAGAAGGAGGTTACCTTCTTGGGTCATAAGATCTCATCAGAGGAGATCAAGATGGAAGAAGAGAAGACCAAGGCCATTACTGATTGGCCTACCCCAAAGGATGCTACCAAAGTACGAGCATTCAATGGATTGGCCAGTTTTTACCGACTGTTCATCCACTATTATGCTCACGTGGCTGCACCATTGATTGACCTCTTGGGAAAGAACTAGAGCTTCCAATGGACCACCAAGCATGAAGAAGCATTCCAAAAGTTAAAGCATATGGTGTCTTCAAGACCCATTCTTCAACCATATGATCCTCAACTACCTTGTGTGGTTGATTTTGATGCTTCTAATTTTGCAATTGGAGCTGTGTTGCAACAAGAATTTCTAGATGGATTGCATCCTATTGCCTTTGTGTCTTGCCGACTAAATAAGCTGAAAGAAATTACTTTGCTCAAGATCGGGAACAACTTGCAATGGTATATGCCACCAAAGTATGGAGGCATTATCTCTTGGGGAAACAAGTGATCATGCAAATTGATCACAAGCCATTGTTGCAGACCTTACACCTAGAGCGCATGAAGAGTCAACATCATCGATGGGAAGAGTGACTCCAGTTGTTTGACATCAAACTTGAGTAAAAACCAGGTCGGTTCCATGTCATCCCTAATGCTCTATCACGACAACCTGATTTGAAGTCTCTTCCTCTCATTGCGGTAGCAATTATGACAGTGTCAATTGATCCCAAGATTCATAACGATTTTTGGTTAGCTCTACAGCAAGATCCCTTCTTCCAAATGATACATGGTTGGCTAACAACAGGTGACAAGGAGTACAATACCTTCTCCTTCAAGGAAGGCCTTCTATTCCATGCAGACTGGATCTATGTGATCAAAGGTGATCTTTGACTTGTGCGCCTTCAAGAAGCCCATGATTTACTCATCGCTGGTCACATGGGTGTGGACAAGACCTTGGGTACCCTCCAACGTCAATGGTGGTACCCCAACATGACACGGGATGTTTGAGAATTTGTCCAATTGTGTGAGAGCTGCCAATGTAACAAGGCCAGCAACCAGAAGCCGGGTGGACTCCTTCAACCGCTTGCCATTCCATCAGCTCATGGGGAGCATGTGAGCTTGGATCTCATCACATCCTTGCCAAAGACAAAACAAGGACATACCGCCATTGTGGTGTTTGTGGATAAGCTTAGTAAGCAAATCCACTTGGCACCAACCTGTGATACCGTGGATGCTCCAACCTTAGCACAAATCTACTTTGACAATGTCTTCAAGCATCATGGAATGCTTGAAGACACACATACTCATCTCTGACCGTGATCCTTGCTTTATCGGGAAGTTTTGGCAAGCACTCTTTCAGATACTCGGCACCAAGCTTGCTTTGTCCATGGCCTATCATCCTCAAACTGATGGACAAACCAAACGTGCAAATCGTACAATGGAGGATATGTTGCGTGCCTTTGTCAATGTCCACCATATTAATTGGGATGAGTGTCTTGCCGCTACCAAATTTGCCTACAACAATTCCAAACAGGCAAGCACCGGATTCTCTCCTTTCTTTTTCAATTTTGGCCAAGATCCGCTTGTTCCAGATTCTCTTCTTGCTCCTCCTCCATCTCAGGTTCCTCATACATCCACACTCTTGACCACTATATTTCAATCTCTCCAACAAGCCAAGTCTCACCTCCTTGTTGCTCAGAATTGCCAAAAACAATATGCGGACCACCGTCGTTGAGATCTCATCTTTGAAGTCGGTGATAAAGTCATGCTATCCTCTAGTAACCTCCTTCTCCCACTTGATACCCAAGTTTGTAAAATTGCCCCTAATTGGATAGGACACTTTGATATCACCCAAATTGTCTCTCTTGTTGCTTATCGTCTTGCCTTGCCTTGTCACATGCGTATCCATCTTGTCTTTCATGTTTCCAAGTTGAAACCCTTTGTTCCTAACCCCTCTTTCTTTCCCTCTTGAGTCCAACCTCCACCTCTTCCTATCCCTATCAATGATCATGAGGAGTACAAAGTTGATTGTATCCTTGCGCGTCACCATATTCAACAAGGCCGTCGCCAACATACGGAGTACAAGGTCCTTTGGAAAGGATATCCCCTTCATGATGCCACTTAGGAACCTCTTTCTCACCTCCAAAATGCACAGACGGCCATCTAGGAATTCAAAGCTTCATTGGTGACAAGGACGTCACCAACTAGTGGCGGGGGAATATGTAACAATATGGAGTTTAGCGACAAAGTCAGTCGGGCTCACAAAGTAGCACATAAGACAAATTAGCCTAGAATATTCCAGAAGTATCTAGGAAGCTTCTTGGGAAGCACCTTAAGTAAGTAGCTTCTAGAAGCTTCCAACTAGCTTAGCTTACACGCCAAGTAGGTGGTTTCTAGAAGGAAGCTTCTTGAGAAGCTTCCTAGTTAACTTGGCTTGCACTCCAAGAAAGCGGCTCAAGGAAGCTTCTTGAGAAGCTTCATGGGTCTTGTATGCTACCTATAAATACCAAAGCCGAAGCTCATGCTAGGCATCTGGAGTTTTCCCTCATTCAAGTGTCCCAATGTGAGTTTCCATTCTCCTATTTCTCTCCTCGGATTGGGTCTTTTACAGTCATGAGCTACTCATCCGGGAAGGAATCATCCATTGGCTCATCTCTATCATGATCATAGGCCTTAGATAACAATCAGCATTTGCATGTTTCTTCCCTGGCCTGTCCTCAATGGTGTAATTATACTCAGACAAAAGTATCATCCACCTTGCTAGTCTCCCTTCCACATACGGCTTGTTGAAGATGTACTTCAAAGCATTGTGATCTGTGACAATGGTGGCTTTCCCTCCAATCAAGTAGTGTCTTAACTTCTTGAGACCATAGATCACTACCAACCCTTCTCTCTCTATGATAGAGTAGTTCTTTTCTACTAAAACTACCTGCCTACTAACATAAGCTATTGGATGATCATGCCTGTGAGCTAGCCTGTCTTTCACTCAGGATGAACCTCTAATGGCTATTATGGTAGCGCATCATGGACTAAGAAGGCAAAGAACCCCAACTTCATCATACTCCTCCAAGGCTAACACTCCAAGACTCAAGACATTGCTCATTAGAGAACTCAATAAGAGAATTAGTTGCAAATGAAAGGATGATGAGTACTTCCTCACCCCTAGTTTATATACTTGTGAAATAGTTATATACCAAAGTTACTAATTATTGGAGTAACTCAAGTTACTAGGCTAAAAGTCAAGTATAGTCAAAAAGTATAAAGGAATATCCATCCACATGGGCATATTCCACTAAGGATGTGATCTTATCTTGACCCAACCACTAAGTCAAGGATTCCTTTACATGGGCTATCCTTGGACTATAGAAGAATCCAAAACAAAAAGGCTTGTGGGCCCAAGAGTTCTCAACTCTTTCTTCAAAGCCAAACACCTAGGAATAATATCAAGTCAACACACTAGAACCCAAAATAGTGGTGCTCATCTTTTCCCGTTCCTCTAAAGTAAGGTCTCCTCTATCTTAGCTATGACTAACTTTAGCTAATCATGACTAATGTAGAACCATCCTTTATCTTCATATAAATGACATCTCTCAAGTACTTGTAATACCAAACTAAATATCACAATACTACATACATGCACAAATGGGTGTTACATGCACATCTTGGTCTAATCGACTAAGAGTACATCCTATAGCTACATTGGAAGCATCAGTGTAGAGGATGAAAGACTTACTACAATCAGGCTTATCAAGAATTGGAGCTACAACAAGGGATTGCTTGAGCTCCTCAAAATCTTTGAGAGCCTTCTTGTCCTCCAAAGTCACCATGTACTCTACACCCTTCTTCATGTAAATGGTCAATGGATAAGCTTTGTTAGAAAATGAGAAGATGAATGTGCTATAGTTCCTTACCATCCCCAAGAATTGGCATAACTTTGTCAAGTTAGAAGGGAATGGAAGGTCTAAGATTTTCCTCACCTTCTCAAGGTCAACTGCTATTCCATCCTTGGAGATGATGTGCCCCAAAAGTAGACCTTCTTCACAACCAAAAATACACTTCTATGGTTTGAGTGATGGATTTGCTTCATCTAAGTGTTGCAAGACCTTGATCAGGTGCTCAAAGTGAGCCTCCGTGCTCCCATAGACACAAAAGTCATCAATGAAGTCTCTCAAAAATTCCCTAATGAAAGGTTCAAACACCTTGTTCATGAATAGTTGGAATGTGACTGGAGCATTGCAAAGCCCAAAAGGCATGACCTTGAAAGAAAAAGTCCTCCAAGGTATGGTGAATGTGGTGAGTTGTTGATGCTTTAGTGCAATCTTGATTTGGTCATACAAACTATAACCATCTCCAAAACTGTACCTCTCATGACGTACAACCTCCTCCAAGGTCTCATCAATGAATGGCAAAGAGTAATAGTCATTCTTAGTAACAACATTGAGCTTCTTGTAATCCACACATACCCAAAGCTTGCCATTCGTTTTCTTCACAATGACACTTGGAGACACCCATTCTAAACTCTCCACCTTAAAGATAAATTTGGCCTCCTTGAGATTATCAATCTCCTACTTCACAATCAAAGATATTGGTGGACTAATGTGACATTTTTTCTGGCGGATTCGTCTTGCATGTGACTCCACATCAATTTTTGCTCCTCCAAGGTGACTTCCTTTAGATACTTGTAAGAATGCAAACACATGGATGAACTTGTAGAAAATCTCCTCAAATCTTACCTTCTCCTCCTTGGTAACATTTGGACCATACTTTAGTGTAGATAACCTCCTCTTTATCTCCTCAAGTGTCAATGAAGATTTATTTGGGTCCTTCAAACCTTTGACTTATATGAAAAATCCATAGCACACAAGGGATACATATTTGAATTAGATTTAGATTCATCCTCCTTTGTGGAAGTCTCCTCTCCCATGCTTGTGTCTACACATGAAGGTCCTTCTTCTGAATCTGATTCCCAATAATCAAAAGATGGTGTATTTGAATATGAAGTGTTGGTGTTGTTAGTCACATGAACTATGACTTTATGGTTTGATGGCCCAATCCTCAAGTTCCTTTTGTGACATCAATAAATTGTGCATGTTGCTCTCAACTATGTCCTCCCAAGAAGCAAATCATAGCTTGAATCCTTCAAGACTTGGAAAGTCATGAGATTTTGAACTCCCATGATTGAAACTACCACCTTATCCATCATCCCAACTGATCAAACTTGTTGCTTTTTTGCCATGCTCACCATACATGTTGAAGTTCTAAAGGGTATCATAACCAATTTTTCATCAACATTTTTGTCATGGTATTCATTGCTAATCCTCCATCAACCAATGCATCTTTGATGTTGTGACCATTCACTCTCAAATCAATCTTGGAGGCATATTCACAAGCCTCTCTTGGTGCTGGTTTGGCATCCACCATCACCATTGATATTGGAGCTTTTGCTTTCTTCTTCCTCTTACTTCTTGTAGAACTCAAATCACCTCTAAGCTCCTTTCTCAAGGTAGGATTCAAAACAATCAATTGGCCCATTGATGTTAGCCTTGTGACTACCAACATCCTACAATACATTATAGTTCCATTGTTACTTTGAGATCAAGAAGTCCTCCATCCCCAGCTTCTTCCTTGAAGTCTTTATTGTTGATGGTGCTGAGGTGCTAGTGCTTCTAGTAGTCATAGGAGTATCCTTACTAGGAGTAAATCCTTGAGAAGAGTATACATCCTCTACAGATGAGTTCTATTCTTCTCTTGTGCCAAAAGCTCCAACGTAAGACCTTTGGAGGTTGAGCACTCCTCCTTCTCATACTTGCTCTCAACCACATCTATGGATGTTATTCTCTTACCTTTTTGGATTAATAGCCACTTGGGTTTCACTATCTCCCTCTTTCTCTCTTTTGACTCCCTCATAGCTCCTTCCTCCATGGTAAGTGGAATTTGGGCAATTCCTTTGGATGTGACCTCTTCCTCATAACTGAAACAATTTCTATCATTGAAATTGCTGGTTTTTTGGCCTCCTCTATATTGATAGCTTCTATAAAATTTAGGTCCTCTCCCTACATTCTGATCCACCTCTCTTTTCTCCCATAGTTGCACTACATTGATCTTGAGATCTACAAGATTTCGTGTGATGGTTTGAAATGGATCTTTAGTAGAGGTGCAAGAACCGGAGCAACTAATACTTGTGGTGCAACTCTTGCCACCAAAGCATCAAAATTTTTACCATGCTTGTAGCCTTGAGGAGGATTTACAACCTCTTTCACCATCAAATCACTCTCATCTCCTTCCAAACTCTCCTCCATGTGTATTGTAATCTTGATAGCTTCAACCTTGGAAAAAGGTATCTCATATTGCTTCTAATTTGTGGTCTCAACACTCCCACAAAATTCTTGGTTAGCATGGCTCTTATGCCAAACATAGTAATCTCCACATCATCTCCACTCATCTTCAACACTATGCAAAATTTGCACTCTAACTTTGTCATTCTTTCTACATAGACTCTCACTTTCCTCCATTTCCTTGTTTGAAGAAGGTAACCGCACTCATCAATCTCTTATAATTCTCATCCAGAGGAAAGTTCTCAATGAGTGCTAAATTTAAACTCTTCCAAGTCTCTTCTTGCCCATCTTTCCTCTCTCTCTTTTGGTATTTTGACTCATACCATGTAAGAATTGCATCTTCAAAGAAATCTGGTAATAATGAGGCCCACTCATTCTTCCTCTTCTCATTTTTTCCTATGGAAGCTAACTTGAAGTCTCTCACAAAGGCCTCCACATCTTCTCTATCCTTGCCAAAGAATACCAAAAGTTTCCCATCTTAGCTCCTCATTATCTTTTTCTTTTCTCTCAATTTTTTTCTTCTTTTTTCTCACTCTATAATAAATAAAGTATATACATGACTAACACCATTTGAGAATAATCCACCTTAGAGAACACACAATTTTTAGGTTGCTCCAAGATTTCTATAGCGGCATCAAATCCTAGAGTGCATATTAATCAAACCGTCATGGATAGTTTATCCATAAGTTGAAAGATTATCTCCATCACTAATCTTGAGAACTAGCTGATGAAGGTGATAGTTTCTCTATAGTTGTACTAAGACTCTCTCCAAGATCTTTCACCAAAGTCTCCAAAACTGCTATTACTCCACTACACTTATCTCCTTTTGGAAGTACTTCCATTCCACAAACCTAACACAACTCCTTGGTCTTGGATCTCCTCCTTCTCAATCTTGGTGAAGAAGATCCAACATGCAATCCCAACTCAAATAAGACTCTCTTTTTCCTCAATCTCTTGCTATCAAAGACCAATGGACATGAACTTGTCTTATGCGCCTTCTTTCCATATAAAAAGCACTTAGAATCACTTTTTCCTCCAAGTAATGTATGTTTTTGTTTTTATGACTAACTTTAGGTAATCATGACTAATGTAGAATCATCCTTCAACTTTATATAAATAATATATCTCAATTACTCATAATACCAAGCTAAATATCACGATAACATAAATGGGTGTAACAATCCAACACTCATTGATGGCATGGAGGAATATGAAGTCAAAAGCATTATCCAAAAGTGCATCCATGGTACCCGCTATCTGCATGTGAATATCTTGTACATTATAGAAGGTACCCATTGTATAAGGCAACATGGGAATCAATAGCCAACTTGACCCATGCACCAATTTTAGTGAAATCTTTTGAACAACAGCTTTGCAATAAAGACATTGTGTCTTAAAAAAAGGGGGTAGGTTTGTAATACCAGTAGCTAGGCATATTATGTAGATGTAGAAATCATCTTGGTAATATCTAAAAGGATGTTATATATAATGGACTAAATAGACAAATAGAGTTGTAACCAAAAGAGTACTTCTACTAAATGGGCAAGACAAGAGCCAAAAATACCCTAAAAACTTCAAAGCCAATTTTGGAGGCATAAATAAATAAATTAGGCCTCAAAAATGGAAAGATTCCTCCCTTTACCATGAAAAAGAATTGCCTTTCTCCCCCCCACTATTTGTCTTGTTGAGAGCTTTCCAACAATACCTCACCCATGCAATTTTGAGCTTCCTACAAGAAGATTCTGTAAATATTCCCTTTGGTCAAACCTATTTGACCAACCTAATAGGACAAGGATTGACATATCACCCATCTATACATCTAATCTAAGGGTGGAGCTTGCTAACATGTCACCAATCCATGTATCTGATACAAGGATGGAGCTTCTTTTGAGGGGATGTTCTTTGCTATATAATAAAGACAAGATGTTCCTTTGAGACATCAAAGTATTGAGTGTGAAGCTCTATGTTTTCTCTCTTTGGTCTCTCTTGCGTGTTCTTTTGTCCTTGGAGTATTGCAGTGTCATTTGCTTGGTGAATCTTACTTGAGTTAGCATGCAGGTTCAACGAAAAAATTCTTCTTGTTAAATGGATTTTTTAAGTATGAATAACTTGATTCATTTTAGAACAAAAGTTACCATATCAAGAATAAATTGCAAAGAGAGAAGAAGGGTTGATGCATAAAGATGAATGGAAAGTTACTAATTTCAATAAAAAATTTATGTAGGATAAATTTAGCTAAGAGAAGCTCTCATATGTAAAAGAACCTCATAATATATACATAACCTATAGGATTTGTTCCAATATGATATTTCGAATCACAACAAAGAGCTTAGAAATTTTTTATCTAAAACCATTAAAAAGTGTTATATTAGTATAGTATAGATAAGAAATTGTCAAAATTAGCCCCTACATCATAGTAATACCTAAATAGCTCTTCTTATAATTGGGATATGAATAGGCTTCTCATAACTTGTTAATAAAAAGAATTTATTTAGCCAAAAGGAGCATTACCTATCAATAAACCACAATAAAAAATGGTCCATACCACTTTTTAGAGGATAGAAGATACTCTAGATTAAGGATACAAATGTTCTACTTATTGGAGAATAGAGGATAGCTACCTTTGATACCATGAGCGATATTGTGTTTGCTATGGCACGAGAGAGTAGATACCTTGGTTGGAAGGAGCATTTGCCTGCTTTTTATATGTCTCATGTTAGAGTAGACTTATACTTTGGTCCTAGGTGATCAAATGATAGTAGCAGATGTTGTGGCTATAGACACTATATGTGATGTGTGACAACCCGGCAAATATCACTTTTGTAGTAATCGGGTCAGTAAAGTTCATTCCCGTAGAGATACTACCCAGAATTGGTCAAATACAAAGACAAATGTCACAATTGTAGTTCTTCTTGATTGCCTCTTTAATCTCTCAGGTAGAAACCACACCCAAAAGAGAGTAACAAGCTCAAAATCTTGACAACTTGTCACGAATACACCCATATAATCACATCATAGTCAATTTTGTCCAAACAACTCTTGATTGTGATGATTCAGATTCTCCCGAAGACGGCACTTCACTATGAAGACCGATTTTGCCTCAGAATTGTGTTCCACCCCTCCACTGAAGGCACAATTTCCTTGATCAAAATTGCTTCACATCAACTTCGTACTGCACTCACCAATGTAGAATACTAACAACACTACAATTCCTCTCAGATCGGTCAAGGCATTGCTCCGATGCACTTCACTCAGGATCAAACACACAGAATGAAGATCAAGGTTTTAGATTCCAACATCCATAGACACACTGACTTGCTCTTTGGAATTCTCCATACACTCACAAATACAAACATGAAATTGACAATCTGAATTAAGCTTAAGCGACGAGTACTGAAAATAGCACTTCGCTTTATCTATCTTCAGAAATGTGAATACTAAATAACATTGTACTGCGAATGCTCCACTTAAATACTGAAGCAAATGGCAGACTTGCCTACCTAGCACCGCTTCCTAACATCTCTTCCTACCTACAGATCCCAAGTGACAGTCTATCATTTCATATCTGCCTTTTCCTCTCTCAAAATTGACTTTTATCCCGATCCAATTTCTACCTCATCATCGGCTTCCAAACCCGATGATCTTCTTACTATTTCTCATTCTTTGGGTACAATTGATTCTACTAATTTCTTCACTAATTCTACAACTTCTTCACTACAATCTACAATTGAGCTCTGGGTTACTCCATCTACACTCTTATTTCTCAACCCACTCTTCTCTAAAGTGTCACTTAGCAAGTCCGATGACACTTGAGTTCCTACATCTGCAACATCGGGTTTCTTCTCCACTATCACACTAGTCCAAATTTTCTCTAACTCCAAATTGACTAAATCCAACCTAAGACTAACATTATTCTCGACATCTAACGTTTTCCTATCTACACGCTCTCTCAACCAAATCAGCAATGTGTTCATGTCCACATCGTTGGCTCTTTGCTTCTGAGTTTCCTACACAAGCAACTTTAACTCATGTAGGCAAGCTTCTTCCAATCTCCCTTCAGCCTCCGTGCTCAAGATTGCTCTTAATTTCCCTGCCACTTCTCCTACTGATTCTGACTCATATCCTCGAGAGCGTTCTACCTTCAACTCCTCTCGATACATCTTCAACTCGTCTTTGTATTCTGTAATGAGCATCTTCTTCTCCTCTGCATACTGCATATTCTGCTGTTCCGCACTCTTGCAAGTTCTTGCAATCGCTCTTCTTCTTCTTGTCTGGTCGCCAACTCTCTCTGCCATGCTTGATCTTTTGCTGTGGCACTCTTCTTCAAGCTGTCCAACTCCTGCTCCATCACGATGGTCATTGCCTTCAAATGGACATTCTCAATGCGCACATCACTCACTTCCTCCTTCATCTTGCTCAGCCACATTGCCTGCTCCTTCAACTCTCCGGCTTGTTTCTGCAATTCCTTCTCCTTCTCTGTGCAGCTTCCTTGTATCAGACTCAGTGTTTTCTTCCTTGAGTCTTCGTCCCTCCAAAGATCTTCAATTTCTTTATTTCTTTGGACTTGATGCTCCTGTAGCTCCTGCACTTCATTCAACAGATGCTTCACCACATGCAGCTAATTCATCCCTTTCCTTTGATCTTGGGCAATTCCTCTCTGATGTTCTTTCAACAGCTCGAGCAATGGTGTGACCACCTTCGTCAAATATGTTATCCTGCCAAATTTTTCTTCTTCATCATTGCCACCTTTGTCTGGAGTCTTCTCTTGCGTCATCGGCTCCTTTATCCGAAGTCGCGATCTTTGTATCTTCATCGTGTCGGCACTGTCTTCGTCTTGGCCTCTTGAACTCGGCCCCGCAGGATACTCCTCCTTCGCTTCAGGTCTTGGCTTGTTCTCTACCATTGCCTCACCAGCCTCACTTACTACCACCGATTGTTGGACCTCTGGATCTCCCTCACTTTTGCTCCCAGACTCCTCACTTTTCAATGTGAGCTCTTCTTATTCCGAGTCTTCCTACAACTCAGTTTCTTCATCCGACTCCGATCTTGATGATGCCTCTCTTATGACTTTAGCAGTCTTCAACATCAGCTTCCGAGTCTTTCTTTGAATGGGCGACGACCTGGCTTCTTCAGGTTTACTTCACTTCTTTGTCTTTGGACTGGTAACATCTTTGATCTTCCACTGTCCCGTCCTTGCAATGTATTTGTCATTCGCTCGTAGATGCAGCATATACTGACGCTCCTCTTTGTTGGCTTCTTGTCTCAAATCAGGATGCATGTGCAAGACCATACGATGACGCTCGTCTTTGGACAGCAAGTTCCCGGTGGCGAGCCCGTTCTCCAATTCACCACCATCTGCCTTGTTCGGTGATGGAAGCACTTCGCCCAATTCACTAGTACTCCTGCAAACATTTGATGGAAGAAGACTGCCTGCTGCATGGTTACGTAAGTCGTGCGTTCTGGCTTGAACATGGCCATCATCGCCCCCACGATACTTCTTTGGATCGGGTCCCGATAGGATTCCACCTTGTAACCATTCGTAGTTCTCGGAGCAAAAAATGAGTTACGGATCTCCGCCGTCTCCTCTGCAGCATCACACTTCCAATAGAAGGTGATCCTTGTTGGCTCTCCTACTTCTCTCCCCAATACTAATTTCCAATCCAACTCAGTCCATCGAGCCGGATTGCCTCTCTTCCCCTCTACCTCGGGACCCTCCTCACAATTACTGGCAGCAATTTCTGTCATTACTCTCGGGAAACTGAAATTCCAATTCCATGCTAAAAATGTGATACAAAGTCTTACCAAGACTTCAATCCTAGCTACTACATCTACTCTTTGGATTGCAAAACCTCTCACCGCCAACGCGTTGGCCACCTTCTTTGCCATAATTTGTTCTCTCGTTCTATGCTGTTGGAAAACAAGACCCTCTCCTGGACGAGACACTCTAACTCCCTCAGGGTTTCGGAAAATCTCACTCTTGATGGGCTTCCGGACACGCATTACAGCAGGACAACTACTCAAAGGAATTGGGAATTTACTCAAAGTGTTCAAATTCCTCCTGCGCAGTCGCAATTTTATATTGCCCCGAATCGTAGTCATTCTTCAATTGATTTTGTCGGTGATTTTCTCTCTTCTGCGTGCACTCCCAATCACTATCAAGACATGATTCTTCTGCCTCCGCCATTTCTTGAAATGTACTTTCTTGCCATGTATAGAGGTTGTTAAACGGTCTTCGTCTTTCCTGCATTTTCCAACCCAAAGACGGTGATCTTCGGACTGTTCCCGGCGTACTTCTCTTTTGAGTACCTCCATCATCGGATCCAATGTCAACTTCTTTGGCTTTCCTCCGAAGTTACTTCCGTCCATTCTTTGTCCGCAATTCAACTTTTCCGTGCTTACTTTGTCTCTTAAACACTACCAATCCTAGAAAAACAAAAAATGTGGGTACCACATGATGTAATTTCAAAGGGAGTGATTACTCATCCCCTTAGATGTGCAGCCAGCAAGATCTCCAAGTATATGGGTATGCAACAAGGTCACCTTAACGACCTTGTTGTTATAACTCCAAGGCTCAAGAAACACCAAAGGTGTTTCTCTAGCCTTGGAGTTATATGGAGCAATGGATATGGCATTTGACACTTTTGTAAAGGAGTGCACAAGAACATATCATATTAGACATCAAAGTGTACCACTCTCACTCTCATAGTTTATAGCATATTTTAGACAGTGTGTGTCCATTGTTCTATAGAGAGCATTGGCTAGTGCAATTCATAGGAGAGCAATCACACTAGGTGATACTTCTTTGGATGCTCTAGTAGTTTTTAGACCTTACAACTTGCATAGCTTGGATATCTTACGTACAATAGGGCAGATTTTTCATATTGATACTATCAAGGCTAAGCCTCATTTTACCTCTTTTGTCTCATCCGTATACAACTTGATGGTATCTTTTCATCCTTTGTGTTTTCTACACAATCACCTTTCTCTCTTTGTACATTTTGCATTCAAAATATTGGTAAAGCTAGACATATCTCATTGATGTCTTTAGTATCAATAGTTTAACAAGATATTGTGTATACCACGTCTTGTTGACATGTCTATTGAACTGCCATGTCATCAATTTAACTATAACTAACCATCACAAGATGGATACATCACGCATACAATAACAAGAAGATCACAAAATATATACAAATAAGATAATAAGAAGAATAAAATATTCAAAAATAATAAAAACTAAAATTGAGGCTAAGCCCAATAACATTAAATAGAAAAATATTGTATTATATATAGAATGTTCAAATTAGATGAGTTAATTGGACTCCATATTGATAGACTAGTATAACATACAAAGAAATATCATATATTGTGATTGCTTTCTTAGGATTCCACTAACTAGTGCTATTTATAAAACATTTGCACCCAAAATAAGTTACAAAATAGGAAAGTGGAAGTAATATTCAGATTATCAAGTATGGTAAATTCTCATGTAATTCCTAAAGAATGTACATTGAGTTTAGATACCACTAAACATGCCAAATATCATATCAATAATTCCATGCAATTCAAAGGCTAAACAAAGAGATGACCTTGTTGTATATTTGTATGATGGGAGGCTTTGATTGTATTGTTTTGTTGATCACTCATCCAAAATGATAGGTAATCTTCTCCTCCAAATTTAAATTGCATGTGTGATATGTAACTACAACATCCATTATTATCACCCTATAGATTCCTTTTGCATCTAGGCTAGTACCGCACTCACTTGTAATACTACGCTCATAAGTGAGTAATGAAGATATGAATAGATAGATCAAACTTAGGTGAAACTTCATCATTGTAGAAAAAGATATTTATGTTAGTAAGAATGTCTTTGTGCAATGCTTAACTAAGATCCAATAGTCTACATCTTTACTAGAGCAAGAGTGAAGATGTGCTTTTCTAGCACAAAGAATGGATAGATCAACTAGAAGAGAATATAAAACCTGTTGAAATTTTATGTCAATCAAGAAAAACCACAAACCTTGATCCATTGAGAAGAAAAAATGGGAAAGAGTGGAAGATAATCTTGTGCCTACGAGCATACATAATCTCTCATCTTCCATAATAATACTTGAAAGAAAAATATCCCTCCTCCACCTTAATTATACACGTCTTCTATGATATTTACCTTTGCTTTCCCTTATTTGTGTGGTTATTGATAACTTAAAATTTGTTTGGTTATAATTACCAAGAGAGAGAATGAGAGAAAGATAGAAAATTTTGGAATTTCTAAAGGTACACTAGCATACAATATTTAAGTGAATACAATTCTCTTTGTCTTTTGATTTTGGTTCCATTGAAGATTATTGTAATATTATGAGGATAGAGAAACACAAAAGAGAAAACACAAATTCCACACTCAAACTTTGATGCCCCAAAGGAGCACCTTCTCTTTATTATATAGCCAAAGAGGATCTCCTCCAAGGAAGCTCCACCGTAGGATTAAGTACATGGATAGGTGACCTGCCAACAAGCTCCACCCTTAGATTACTTGCTTGGATGGTGACATGTTGGTCATGGTCCCATCTGGTTGGTCAAACAGGCTTTGACTGGAGGGAATCTTTTAGGGAATCTTCTTGTAGGAATCTCATAATCACGTGGGTGAGGTACCGTTGGGAAGCTCTTGGCAAGAAAAACTGGGGAAGATGGAAGGCAAAACTTTCCTCCATTTAAAGATGGGGGATCTTGCACAATTTTTAGGCCTAATTCATCCTTTTAGGCCTCCAAAATTGCCTCTAAAGTTCAGGCCTATTTTGGCTTTTGCCCTATTAGTAGAAGTGCTCTTTTGGTGATACTTCTATCTGATATACTTTCCCCATCATGTGTAAAATCCTTCCAGATGTCACCACCCCAAGTTTCACATCTAGATCATATGCCTAGCTATTGATTCTAAAGTTTCTAAACATGTTTTGGTTTTTGGCCTATTTGTAGATGTACTCTTTTGGTGATACCTCTATTTGATCTACTTAATCCATCATGTATAACATCCTTCTAGATGTTACCTAACCAAATTTCATCTCTAGATCATCTATCTAGCTATTGGTATTATAACTATGGAGACTTTAGTTGAAAGATATGAGGACATTTAACCTTTATGGAGTTTGGAGTGATTACTTTAGTGAGAGAGAGATGGATTGGGAATTCAATATCTAATATCTTGGTTTTAATGCTTTAGTTCCATATTGAAACTAATTTTGAAAATTAAAGAGATTTGAAATAGAAGTTATGAGTATTTATAGTTTTTAGGGTTTTTAGATTTATCATTTACTCATGTGAGGTGGGATGTGAGTGGGTGGGGCTTTGCAAGTATGTGGATATATAAAAAGGATTATCTTGTGTTATAATCATTATTTTTGTGCTTGTTATGGCTTCACTTCTCCATTTTGGTGCATTGACAATGACCTATGATACCCTGTGCTTGATGTATCATGGACTCTTTACCTCCCAAGAGATAAAGACCAATATAAGAAAGATGCACAAGGATTATGATTTGAATACTTTGGATGCTAATATAAGACAAGTAACCATATCAACATTATTGATTGCACATGTTATTCATCTCTTTGTTGACTATCTTGGATATGCCAAATTAAGTTGTGGGAGTAGTTAGCAGCTTAGGCAAGTTATATCTTGAGAGTATTGAGACTAATTCTCTATGTTTATATCTATTCCATAGGACTTCAAGCTGGAGAGTATAGTAGATGAGCACAAGCTCTACATCCTTTGTCTATGGCTAGTCCCACTAATAGGACTATCTCTTTCTTACATTTATTACATCCTTTGGTAGCAAGTGGGGTACTATTAGTGGTCTTAAAGTATCAATTGGAGGAGCTTTTATGTTTTGCTCCCCAATTGATACTTTTGCATCTTTTCAACCACACTATTTTCCTTCAACATCATTCTCACTTTTGGTAGCACCTTACTCCACATCAATTTTTAGTTGCTACATGAGAGGTATATCTTTAGACATCAAAGCATTCCTAGATATCCACCAAGTGTGACTTGTTCTACATATGGATGTTGGTATAATGCTTTTAATAACATCTTATGTATATCCATCTTTAGAGAGCTTAGGAAGGCCAATGGATCCTTGGTGAAATTATTTCTTTCATATTGTTGTTCTACAATTTTCTTTCTCCTCTTTATTTTAGTACAGTTTGACACAAGATGGAGTCATTGTATTATAATTGGTTACCATCACACAATATGGAGATCCTTTAGGGAGACCTTTATTTGAAATGGCTCACTTTTAAGCTCTCTTGTCTAATACTTTGCCCATGTTAGGTTGTATTTTCCTTTCCTTTGTAGATGATACAAACATCATGAGCCTTGTAGATCAGATTATGTAGGCCATTGACTACTTGACTACCAAGCTTCATCTTGTAGGCTTGAGAATCAAAGTGTCAAAGTGTAGAGCATGATCTCCTTTAGGTATCCTTCCTCACCTCTAGCTTCAAAAGGAGTGTATCATATCTACAAATATGTAATGTATTCTTGGAGTACTAGTACAATCCAAGGATTTTTGTAATGTTTCAAGGATAGTAGAGAAACACAGAAGAGAAAGCACAAATTCACACTCAAACTCTGCTGCCCTAAATGAGCACCTTGGCTTTATTATATAGCAAAGTAGAGACACTCAATGAAAGCATAACCCTTGGATCAAATATATGGATTGGTGACATGTCATTGATCTCCATCCCCAGATTAGATGCATGCATGGGTGACATGTTGGATCTGGTCCTATCTGGTTGGTCAAACCAATGTTGACCAAATAGAATCTTTAGAGAATCTTCTTAGAGGAATCTTAGAATCACATGGTTGAGGTACCATTGGAAAGCTCTTGATGAGACAAACAAGGGGGACAAAGGCCAACCTTTTCTACCCTAGGGAGAGAATGTGCACATTTTTGAAGCCTAATTCATCCGTTTAGGCCCTCAAAATTACCTCTAAAGATATCTGGCATGTTTTGGTTTCTGCCTTACTAGTAGAAGTACTCTTTTGGTGATACCTATATCTGATCTATTTATTGCATCAAGTATAACATTCTTCCATATGTTACCAGACCAAATTTCACCTCCATATCATATGTCTAGCTATTTGTATTACACTTAATCACAATTTTTTAGAAATCATCCTTGTAGATGATATTTTTCATGTGGATGACCTTCCTCTACTAGGAGATCCATGTGGGATATTTGGTATGCTCTCCTTTAATATTACCCATTCCCCATTGACCTACTTACCTATTTTATAGAGTTCCACTTTCTCCAACCTTCTTATCATTTTTAAGAGCTTTTGATTAGAAGATCATTGAAATCTTTGGTGATATCATTGGACCAAAGATAGAGGATTTTTCACATAAACAAACATCTCTCCCGATCTCATGTGGAGAGGTAGGCCTACTATCTATGGAGGAGATGGCACTTGTAGTGTTTTTGGGTAGTTTGGCTCATTTGGCATCTTTGCTTTTGTCTCATTTTGGGGCTGCTTATAGACTAGTCTTAAAGATGTATGATCAAGGTAGAATTGGAATATTTTCTCACTATATGCTATTGCAGCATATGAGAGATGGCTTATTCTTACAAGCAAAAGATTGCCTTCTATCCTTTACCTCCTTACCTTTTGAATGGACTAAAGGGTTATAGTTTGCCTTGATGGGTTCACAACCTCACCAAGATTGCCTTCCACCCTTTGCAGCCTTCACTTTTGATTGGACCAAAGGTTTGTAGGTTGCTTTGATGGATTGATAATATCAACAAGTGTTACATTCCCTCTTAGTTGATTCAACAATTCCTTGTACCACTAGAGTACATCTTCTCTCTTGCTTTGGCAGTGTGCAAGGTCTTGGATCCTAGTTTGACTATCTATTAGTGTATATTGAGTTGCACTAGTTACTTTCTCTACAGCAATGAGATTTTGCCTAAGTTTGGTCCACCTGTTTGCATCTTCATACTCATTTGTGAGTGTAGTTCTAGACTAGATATAGTAAAGATCCATATGGCTAGGTATCCGTTTGAGGAAAGAAAATAGCTACCTTTGATACCATTAAAGATATAGTGCTTGCTATAGCACAAGAGATAAGATGCCTCACTTGGAAGGAGCAATTATATGCTTTGTAAATACCATGAGTTAAGAAAAACTTGTAGTTGGTTTGAGATGATCAAGTGATAGTAGTAGATGTTGTGGTTATGGTCCCACACATATACAACTTTGGAGAAGGTGATTACTCATCCTCTTGGATGGGTGGCAATTGGAGCGGCAACAATCAAAATTTCTATAGGGTATATAGCCAATTTATCTCTTTATTCCTCTATCCTTGTAGTGGAGCAATGGATATAAAGTTTGACATTTTTATCAAAGAATGCATAAAAGCCTACTATATTAGATGTCAAAGGGCAGCAATCTCACTCTCCTACTTCATAGTCTATTTTAAATAATATGTGTGCATTGGTTGATGCAATCCATAAGAGAACAATCGAGTTAGATAATGTTTCTTTGGATGCTCTTGTAATATATTAACTATATGATTTCCATAGCTCTAAGATAACAGAGCTATACAAATCATATAGTTTACATACTACAACGTGCTGTAAGACAAATTGCTCTTGCCCATATTATGGAACTTAACCCCATTTTACCTCATGTTTATTCTTATGCGTTTGCTGGGTCTTCCTCTCCTTCGTGTTATCCTCTGCGGTTGCCTTTTCCTTCCTTTCCTTTTCCTTCCTTAAAGCTTCTTCACCACGTAGACATAACTTTGTATCACGTAAAACTTGCAAAAACCATTCCGAGTTGGATTCCACACACCCAAACAACTTTGGCATTAAGACTTAACGAGACCGCAAGTTAACGAAGAAACTTAACAGTACACGAGGCCTAGGCATTGAAATTCAAGGACAATTGATTTTGTTTCTGCAAATATCTATAAAACAAATTTAACTAGACAATCATAATTTTCTCCTCCACGCATGTCTCCTCTTGAACGAGGAAATTCTGGAGAATCAACTTTTATTGGATCTTCATTCAGGAAATCTGGAGAATTTACCCTGATTCTCGAGAAAGCGTAAACATCCCGGAGGACGAATCTCCGGATGTTTCCCTAGAAGTGATAATGATTATTCTTCTTTATTCAGAAGTAATAAATTTTGGCGAGTTCATCCTTGATTCGGTGGTGCTTACCCCGATGTTCGAGGATTGCCCCGGATGACTGGAGACCGAGGTGGACGATTATATTCAGTAATTTCCTGAATTATCGTTCAGTAGCAGGGAATCTTAAAGAGTTCATCCTCGACTTCCGGGGAGCTCACTCTAAGCGGAGGATTGCACCGGACACACAGCCCTCTTCGCTGCTCCGCAAATCGGCTTATCTTGTCTTTCAAGTTTCCACGCTGCATGAGTCTCAAAGCAGATTAGTGCGTTCATCTAGAAGGTCTGAAGCTCGATAATAGCTCATCAATTCTTCAATATAATTGAGCGAAGAAATCATCTCGAATAAGCAGGCATTTTGAACTTAAAGACTGTACGTACATGCGGAGGTCGAGCCTACTCCGAAACTGTACGTGAGAAGTTCGTCCATAACCATTGAACATTTGTCATCTCAAGATCCAAAGCGGTCCCCTACAGCTATGACTCCTTCTACTGGCTGAACCAGTAGAAGGAGTAAAGAACTCGAATTACCCGTCAGTTTGAACTTCAAACTGTACATGAGAAAAGCGAGCGTAACTTGAACATTTGTTATTTGCGGTATCCAAAGCAATCGTACAAACACCTACATTCCTTGTAGCTCGGCATCGATAATGTCCATAACGATAGCAGGAGTTCGCACACATTACAGGCAGTGTGCAAAGTCAAATTTAGGCAAAAAGAAATGCGACCGCGTAGGAAAAATGAAGGATGGGAAGACCCATCAAGCCATACAAGGAAGAGACGAAAAAAAGGTAACATGGGGCTAAGCCCCAATAGAGTCTGTGTGAAAATTTTAGGACGGGTTGTTCACCCCGATGGGATAACGTAGTTGGGTAGTTTTAGTCTTAAATTGATATGGAGCGAATAGATATGGTGTTTGATATATTTGGTAAAGAGTGTATGAAAATGTATCATATGAAATTTCAATGATATTATTTTATTTTACATGTACCTATTTTATTCACATGTACATTACTCTATAAAAAATATTGGTCAATATAATCCAAAAGAGAACCATCTTTCTTGGTGATATTCTCTTCAATATTTCCTTAAATATTCTAAATCATTTTAGGTGATGTTTTCTTAGATATTTCTTTAAATATTCCAATAGTTTGTGATTTAAATTCCTCGCATAAATTTAAGTATGATAGGGCAAATTCCTTGTATCATAAATTTAAATATGATAAAGCAAATTTGTATCAATTCTATTGGAATTGAATTCCATTCTACCTTTTTTTGTCTCCCCCTTGTAAGGCTTGATGGGGCCTTCCCAACTTTCTTGTGGTCTATGAGGACTGCTTTCAACTGTTCAGCGGTTGCATAGTTTAAATTCGCACAAGGATATTACGAGCTTTATCCGACACGTAAATTGGAAACTGAGACAATCCAGTTGCTACGGTTGTCCACGTCACGCACTAAGTACACGCTGGTCCACGTCAAGCCCTAGGGTACTCGTAAGTATTTCCGTCAATTTGAGGACTTGTTAAGTCGAAGTGCCAAAATGGGGGTACTGTTAAGTTCATTTCTCCGGAAACCGTATAAGTCCCACCTCCGGTGTACAATTCTCATCCGATTCACTGACTCCCGATTTGGAAGAGACTTCTTTATTACTCCCTCACAAAACGAAGTCAAAAAGCACTTCGCTGAAGATTGAATCCAATACATGGAACTGCGACCGATGATTTCTAGAGCTGAAGATTCCACCTCACATGCAAAGAACATCCTCAACACGTGCGAGATTGTTATTTGCAAAACGTGACACCTCCATTCCACTGTTTACTCGCGCGTTTTAATCGCAGCATCCCAATAAAAAGAGTAGGTGGTGCGTTATCTTTTTGTTGCTCCTATACTACGAGGAGAGGCCGAACGAGGGTTCTTGAATGTAGGAGGACGGAGCAGAAAGGAGAGAATAGCTTTACGAGTAAAATCCTAGGGATAATAGGGGGTTTATATTTAAAGTAGACGAGTAAAATCCAAGGGATAATAGGGGCTTTAAATTTAAAGTATAAAGGCATCCGCTTAGGAAAAATGAAGGATGGGAAGACCCCATCAAGCCCGTACAATGGAGAGAAAAAAAGGTAACATGGGGCTAAGCCCCATGTTACCTTTTTGGATCTTGGTTCACTAAGCTGGGTTCAACTATTAGCTCATTTATGAGTTGCAAAGTTTACTCTAAAGTATTATGAAGTTTGTTATTTATCTCATAGACATCATGTAAATTTAAAGCAGACGGATACCAACGGGACAATAAGATTTCGAAATGGACTCCACTGATGTCTACGAGATAAATAACAAACTTCATAATAGTTTATAGTGAACTTTGCAACTCATAAATGAGCTAATAGTTGAACCCAGCTTAGTGAACTTTGCAACTCACAAAAGAGCTAATAGTTGAACCCAGCTTAATTTCCATTATGGGAGGAAAAGTATCTTGCATTCATTTATAAAAATTAGGTGCTCAATTATGGATATTTAGGCGAGTTAGTAGTCTAATTTCCATTAGGGGAGGAAAAACATATCTTCTATTCATTTATAAAAATTAAGTGCTCAACTATGGATATTTAGGCACAGCACTGGCGTGTATCCACCAGAAGTGCCTCCTTTTCTGGAATGAAGAGCCCGTGTCTCTTGGCCCATGCCACTCAGCACCTCTTTTTGGATTCTCTCCTGAGCTTGTTGGAATGAAATTCAAATCTGGCAACCCATTAATAACCCTGCTACAATTTATGCTATGTGGTGTATTAGGGTGTACATTTCATATCCCTTATTCCTTATGAACCACCTATTATGGTGTTCACTAAAAATAAGGAACTTCATCAAAACTTCATAATTTTCCATAAAGTAGTATTCACCTGACCCCGAGAAGACTCTTAACAAACTTCATAATTAGAGTTAAGAAAAAATACAAAACTTTATATCTTTTATTTCTGAAACCCCTTAAGAACCACATAGAAATTATGGGACATTAGGGGTTTGAGATTTAGTTTTTAGTATTTATGGTTCTCCATAAATATCCTAAACAAGTGTATAGACTAGGGGGTTCAGATTAAGACTGAAGAAGATTTGTAAGGGCAAAGCCTCTAGCTCTGTAAAATCTGCCCTTGGGGATCCATCAATTTGTTTTAGGTATCAATGAAATTTTGGTTCTAAGAAATGAACACTCTCGGTAATTCTACGAACTCTAGGTAAATCTCGGTAAATCTACGTACATCCAAAGTAATGTCCTATATGGGAATGGGAGGAAGAGGTTTCAATTTTCACATCCTATTTCTTAGTAGTGATTATTGTTTACAAGTATTAACATGAGTTGAAATGTCAAAATATAGTCAACGTTTAGTTAAGATATGTTGCCACATGGAAGGTGGAGAAGAAACAATAAAATATCAAGTATATTTGTTTATATTTGAAAATTTTCACTCTCAAATGTATTGAGTGTGATGACAAGAATGTTCAGTGATCAAAGACAAGAGAGTGTGAACTACGTAAAATTTGATGGCTTGGTGACAAGAATGTTCATTAATTGAAGACAAGAAGGATTGAACACTAGTGAATGATTAACCAACCTTTGTGAAACAAATAAACAAGCTCTTCTTTCACACAAACTAGATAAGCGCTCAAATTGAATTAATTGCCTAAACTCTATGGACTCCTCAAGCATTGAGATGGACAATTTGGGAGGTTTTCAAGTTCAATTCAATTCCACAAGTATTGAAGTTGATGATACTCAATTCAAGATTGCTCCACTTCAACCTCTCCAATTTCAAGAGTTGTTATAGAAAATGGTAGCTTCAATTACAACATCCAATGTAACCAATAAAGGAGGGACTCTCACATTGACATCCATGAGCAAAGGAGCAAAGTGTGATTAAGACTGGTTTAGGATGATTCCTGATCCAAGTATAAGAGGAAAGAAGAGAAGTTTTAGAAGAAGAGGTTAAAGGAGCACGGAGGAACAAGGAGGCCAGAGAAGCATCCAAGGGGAATGAGGAGAACATTGAAGTTTCAAAGGAGAACATCCAAGTTTCAAAGTAGAAAGAAGAATCAAGGAAGAAAAAGCACATTTCTAAAGCTACTAAGATCACTCATGCATTGCAACTTTATCTAAGGATTTAGCTAGTCATAGGAAATAGAAGTGAGTCTCTCAAAGCTAGAGAAATATGTAAGATAGCTTACATCAAAGCATCAAAATCCACAAAGATTGAAAAGCATCATAGGAAAGTTGAGACAATGAGGTTGAAGGTAGAGAAACTTAGAATTAGAGTTAAATGAAAAATTCAAGAGAGTCTACTCAATTACCCTTGAATTAGCAAGATTATGCAAAACACACTATGAAATCAAGAGTATTATTAAAAAAATCTCTGAATCCAGCAATAGGTGGTGAGTCCACCTTCAGTTATAGTATTGACACTAAATTCCTTATGCCTGATTACACACCTTGTGCTAGTGGAAGATAGCAAGACAATGAGTGGGAACAAAGAGAGTGATAAGAGTTTAGAAGGAAGATTAGCACATAGAGCAGAAATGTAAACAATTCCATGGATCAAATTTATGTAAAATTTCTATTTTAAATGAGAAATATTCTATTTTAAACAAGAACATTGAACTCTATGTACATTGTGTACATTTTATTTTGTGTGTTGTGCAAAACAAAAGAGAACACTATAAATTGAAAATTGTCAAATGGACAAGGCTAGAAAGGAGAAGTTTAAACCTACACAAATGTATAGTGGTTTTTGGAACAAAAGCACTCAAACCAACAATGAAAACCCTATGGTTTTCACACAAACCATACTATTTTCATGGCCATGGCAGTACCGTGCAAACCATATGCTTTACATTCTAGGTTTGCATAGATATGAGGTTTGTCAAATACATTCCTCTAACCATAATTGCTCCTCCCTCTCTACTAGTCTATTCTCTTTGGTCCTTATTATGAAGAACAAATGCATCTATACTATCACTCACTTATCCTCATGTGTATCATCATCTACTACTCTATCGTGCGTACATACATTGCTACACAACATACATTGTTGTCAACATCATACACTATAGAAGCACAACTCACACATAAGTCATACATAAACTCTAAAGTGCCACAATAATTAGATGGTTTACAACTGGAATCAATTGAATTCAGATCAATACTTGATCCGATCCTCAACAACTTGCCAACAATATGGCACTGATTATAGTCAAGCCATGCCCACTCTAGCTAAGAGACTCCAAGTGACACTCACCGGCTTTCTGTTCACTTTAGCCAGGAACTCAAAGGCTCAACATCAAAGAAGTGAGCTCTCTGATTTCACTAAACCCTAAACCCTAAACTTCCAAGGTATACTCCTGATTTCAACCTAGGTCTCATCCTAACGGTCCTGCTGACGGCACACCTGACAGTATAGACGGTGCAAGTGACGGTACGCCCTACCATGAAGTTAGTACCCTAAACACAAAATCTGACCGTCGGAAAGTAGTCTTTGAGTAACTGCCAAAATGCCTCTAACTACTATCATTGGAACTCAAGTGTCCGAGCAATCTAGATGTGACACTACAAATGGCATGATAGTTGTTGTGCATATATGCATCACTAAACAACATACATTGCTATCAACATCATACACTATAGAAGCCAAAATAGTTGTCACCTGGATGAAATTGAGGGATTGATGGTCTGTAACCTCCTCCTCAAATAGTAGCATAACGTAAGGTATCCCTATGCTAAGCAATTGCCAAGTTCTCAAAGGCCATTGAAATCACTCTCCAAAAGATCTCTACCCGTTGAGAACATGCTCTCACCCATACATCTGGATCATCCAAGTCCAAGACTAAGTAGCATCTCAATGGATGGCTGAAGGTAAATCTGGATCTCATCCATAGAGTAGAAAGTAAGGAGAGAAGGATGCTAAGGAGGCTTGCCGGCTGAACTGATAGCCCATGGCCAACCAAGGTAATTGGAGATCCCAATCTCCCAAGTGGTCTCTTTGCAAACTATACTTTTGTAATCCTCTTTTCACCATTTGAACCACTCTCTCTGCTAAGCCATCTGCCTCAAGGTGATCTCAAGATATAGTATGATGATCAATCAAAGCCTTATTACACAAGACCTGAAACTCCCCCTAGAACTCTATACCCTGATCAATCAAAACCTCAATTGGTGCACCAAAATGACTAAGAACTCAATCCAAGAATGAGTAAGCCGTCACTGGACTTGTCAGGAAGTGCAACCAAATCAATCCACTTGGAGAAGTGCTCCACCATCACCAAAACATATTGATGATGTCTTATAGTCAATGGTAAAGGTCCGGCAAAGTCCAAACTCCGGCGGTAACCCAATCCCACAATAGGTAATGGGTGTAATTGTGGTGTAGGAGCATTGAATGATGCTCTAATTCAATCACAAACCACACACTAGCAACAAACTATTGTACCTTGGTCTGCATATCGCACCACCAATAGTGACTCTAGAGTGAGCTATATGTATGCTTTACTCCAAAATGTCCTAGCTCCTCATGAGCATGATGGACCAACTGTAGTCTCTAAGATGGAAGTGGTACTACTCTCACTCTATCATCCTCCCATACATGCAAAAGGTGTTTGCCCTCCAATCTAAACCATTTGGCTCGCTGAAGAACACGATCTCTCTCCTTGGCCCTAACTATGCCACCCACAACACTAGTGCAAAGATAGTCCATCACTAAGACCTCCCCATGAATGTCTCGCCAACCTATACCAATATCTTCACTCTTTGGATCTACGACCTCAATAACTCCTCTTGTATGCGTTGAGAGAGATACCACCAAAGCCTCAAAAAATATACACAGAAAGGCCAATGCATGCTACCCTAGCACCATCTCCTCATCTGTCTCCCCATGCCAATGTGCTCTAGTCTGATCCTACTAGCTGGGACATGGGTTTCTACTCAACCCATATGCATCACGGTTCACCACTCCAGGTCTGTGAACAACCATGAAATCATACTCCTGTAAAATTAGAGCCCATCATGCAAGCTTCCTTGAAAGCTTGTTGGACTCCATCAACCACTTCAATGGCTAATGATCAATGATGAGAGTGAAGGGGTTACCAAATAGGTAACATTGGAAATATACTACTGCCCAAACTGCTGCCAAGTACTCTCCCTCATATGAACTATACTTTGCCTCTGCTGAATTGTTGGAGCAACTAGCATAGACGACCACAAACTCCTTCCTCTCATCATCATGTTGGGTGAGCAATACTCTAATCCCCAACATACTCCAATCAGTATGAACCTAAAATGGTCATTCTCGAATCGGTCTCCTCAAAATAGGAGAAGATGTCAACCTCTCCTTGAGCTCTACAAAAGCTCTCTCTTGCTCATCTCCCCAACACCACTCCTATGTAAGCTTGGTCAGCTTTGTCAAGGCCTTGGCAATGGCACTAAATCCTCTAACATAACAGCAATAGAAGTTCACCAACCCAAGAATGCTTGCACTCTGCTCATATCCGTAGGCCAAGGAATATGTGCAATAGCCTCCACCTTGGTTTGCTAAACACCAAGTCCTCCAGGGTAGATAGTGTGACCCAAATACTAAACCTACTTGTGGAAGAACCTACACTTCCCAAGATGTAATTTGAGTCCATGAGATCTCAACCTCTCAAACACCTCCAACAACTATCTCTCATGCTCCTCCACAATAGTGCTATAGACCTAAAATGTCATTGATATAGCACCAAGCAAAATCCAATCCAACTAGGATCCTATCCATGACCCTTTGGAACTCAGCAAGAGCATTCTTTAACCCAAATGGTAAGAACCTCCACTAATATAACACATCCTTACCGTGAGGATCAATAGCCCAAAATGTTGTCTTGGACTTATCCTCCTCCTTGATCGGCAACTGATGATATCCCGCTCAAAGATCCAAAGTACTAAAGACCTGCATGCACAATTGTATCAAAAATCTCATCCAGTGTAGGCATGGCATACCAATCAGCCCTAGTTTATTGGTTGATAGGACAGTAATCTCCATACATCCACCTATCTATGTAGTTACCATGCATATCCTTCTTGGTTGGCATCATTGTAGCTAATGCATACTCTCCATGTGAGATCTCTACCAAACTAGCCTCAAAAAGGTCTCTACTCCGGCTCTGAATCAATGTACTCTCCATGTCACTATAGTAATAAGGACGTCAAAAAATTGTTATATCGCTAGTCACCTCAATTTGTGTACCAGGTCCCTATAGAGCACCCAAATCCCTCATACTAAAGGCAAAACCACTCGTGTAGCTCCTCAAGAACCTCCAAACTCTTTGTCTTTCCTCTCCAGTAAGCTTGGGTTCAAGATCTGGCTCCCAAGTATCCTCTATAACTATCGTAGGAGTGGATCGATGTACTGACTGGCTGCTACATTGGGCCCTTGGGAGCAATAGTGTCATGCCCCCGACCACTAAAGGTCCTAACCTCTGTGTGAAAAACTCTCTCCACTCTGGCTGCAACCTCCACATGTCCTCTAGCTGCATCCCAAGTGGACTAAGGGTGTAATCTAAGTAGCCTACTCTCACCTAGATGGACTCCAAGTAGACCACTCTTCCTAGTAGCTATTGGTTGTGTCCCAAGAATACCATGTCCACTCGGTCCATCGCCCCTAGCCTATGCCTAAATTGTCTTGATAAGCACAAGGCTAACAAGTGTTCGAGTGGTGATGCCTATCAAGCGCATCCTATGTTGCTTTGCCAAGCCAAGGCTCACAATCTAGGTTAAATAGTTCAGGTCCATAGCCTAACCTAACACTTGACGCCTGGATGCCTCTGACACTATTGGAACAACGGGAATATTGGTGCAAAAACCCATCACCCGCTCTCTCTCATTGACGTTGAGCTCCACCAATTGCTATAACTATGAGTCCCAAATAAGTCCAAGTCCTCCCTCTCAAAAAGCGTGAGAGCTTGGGAAACTCATGAGTGTGGGAAATGTGGCTCTAGGCTGTCCAACTAGGTTCACCATTGCCATAGGTGACCTATCAGCCACTACCACTATCTGAGACTACCACCCAACGTCCAAGATATCATCAACAAAGATGTGGTCTAGTCGTTGAATCCCATCATATGCATGTTGTAGAACCTCTCTAAGTAAGACATTTGTCCACCAAAGATGAAGACAATGAGCCCGTGATCCCACTCTAGCCGCATCTAAGAATACGGCAAGTCCCATCTAAGAATGGACTTGATGTGTACTTGCCACCACTTTGGTGCGAGAATCACCCATCAAAGGAACATTCTCCAAAAGGTAAGTTGGAGAAATGGACTGATGAACCTGAAGATGTCTTAGTATCCATAACATCTCCCAAAACACACCAAAACAAGGATCCTCAAGACCCAAACCTTGGCCAGCACGTGTATGTCCTTAACGTAGCCATCCATAAATCACCAAGTGAACATGCCTATGTTGCTCCAGATCATGCGCCTCCAATAAGGAAATGTCTACTTGTAAGGCCTTGTGGTAACCTTTGACTGCTGACATCAGTAATAACTTAGGATACCGGTAAGTCAAGTGTGCCGCATGATGTAGAGAGACTCACCTAGTAGTCTCATCTCTCTCCATATACAAGTACCTTTGTACTCATATACCCGCCTGTAATACCGCAACTAGTCTGGTGCTAATCCTACCAAACAACTCTAATAGACATACCCTCTCTACTTGATACTGCCAAGCAATGAGTGTGGTATCCAGAGGTGTCAAAGTAATTGACTCTGGAGGCTCATCTTCACACTCATCTACCAATAGTACAAAGGCTCCACTCCAAGCCTGTTGCACCAACTGATCTGCATGCTGCTGCAATGCCTCCTCTAAACTCCACAATGGAACATCCAAGGTGGATGGAACGATCCCACTCGTAATCCAATCCGAGTGATCTCCTCAGGTACTGGAGTATCCTCTGCATGGGCGTTCCACTCCAATAAATCACCAGGCCAAGTAATTGCACCACTAAAAGCTGAAATTGATGCTACCATGGTTGTGAATTGTAGTGACCCAAGACTACCACTACTGAAGTGTACAGGTAGACAACATACCCATCACTCACTAGACTGCCAACTTGGTCTATAGGAGGTTGTCTCCTCCCAATAGTCAATACTAAACCCATGGGGTATAACACTGGTCCCCCAACTAGCACATCATATGTCTCAGCTATTGTCGCAATAGCCTGAGCTCTCACCACCGAGCTATCAGTCAGATGACCAGGCTAAACCTAAACAACAAGCTCCTCACGTATGATGTACTGTGTTAACCACCACCTAGAGATGTCTAGATCTGAAATGGACACCTCTCCACATCGGTCTTCCGTAACTCCAAACCGACAACTGTAACCTTCTCCAACATAAAGGGTTGTGCACTAGAGTCTAACAAGACTCTCTGTGGTGTATAGATCTTCCTTGAAGGTCCCACGACACAAAAAATCCCCTTTTGGGTATCCAGTAGGACAACAACAGGTGTGAACCGTGCTCTCTCAAAGGCCGGTCTAGCTGGCAACTCCTCCAGTCTAGCTGTTGTTGCCTGCCATAAACCACTGGTCATTGAATGGATCCCATGCTCCTCAACCAAGTCAGATCCACTACCAACCACCTCTACTCTAGTAGTAGGGACCGCATCATCTCTATTCTCACAATGTGTGGCAGCCAACCGGAACACTAGGGCTGGGTCAACTCCCAATGTAAACATATCACTGGCTTAAAACAAAGGGCACCGCATAATCAGCTAAGCCGCTTCCAACATCATACTAGACTCAGTCTGTGTAGTAGCAAGTGGCTAACTAGTAGGTAGTCTATCATGCACTCCATCACCACCTAGCACACTTGCATTGTATAGGAGCCAAACAATGTGAAAGACTAGGGAAGTCTGACTTGTCTCCCAACCTCTCCTCTCTATAGGTCCAACTCCACTAATGCTCCCTAGGCTTTGGAGCACGTACTGCATTCCTAATTATTGCTGCAAATGCATCTACTTGAGCTGCTCTGCACATGAAGTCCAAAGCATCTCTATCACCAGCATATAAGGTGGAAGCCTCAGCATCCAAATCTGATCTCCTTTGAGCAATGGCCATACTAGCCAATCTCTGCTCCAATTGCTCAATCCGAGTAGCCATAGCTGTATCAGAAGTAAGGGCATGTACTGCACCTCTACTAGGTTTAGATCTTCTACCACCACCTCTATGAACTAGAGCTCCTCTATTACCTGCCATAGCAGCCCTACCACTCCGTAACTCCGGGTGTAGGTCAAAGCACCAGTCACTAGTGTGACCAAATCTAGGGTAATATTCACATTGCCTCTGTGCTAGCTGTGATGCACTAGAGGTATCAAGCCCGCTGCCTTGAGTACACTCTATCCTGTGGTGAGGTCCACCACAAGTCCAACAAGCAACACTACCACTCATTGGCTACTGCTGACCCAAAAATGAAGGTAAGCGTCTAACTCCATTAGGCCCTCCACTCGCTCTATAGGATCTGGGTTGTCCACCATATCCTCAAAAACCAACTAGGCATGGTGTGCTCTATTGTACTCTAGAAGAAGTAACAGCTGTGGATGAGGTCTATAACACCCATTTTTGCATGTGTGTGGTATTGTGATATTTAGCTTGGTATTACAAGTACTTGAGAGATATTATTTATATAGAGATAAAGGATGGTTCTACATTAGTCATGATTAGCTAAAGTTAGTCATAGCTAAGATAGAGGGGACCTTACTTTAGAGGAAGTGGAAAAGATGAGCACCACTATTTTGGATTCTAGTGTGTGGACTTGGTATTATTCCAATGTGTTTGGCTTTGAGGAAAGAGTTGAGAACTCTTGGGCCCGCAAGCCTTTTTGTCTTGGATTCTTCTATAGTCCAAGGATAGCCCATGTGAAGAAATCCTTGACTTAGTCGTTGGGTCAAGATAAGATCAGATGCTTAGGGGAATATGCCCATGTGAATGGATATTCCTTTCTACTTGTTGACTTTACTTGACTTTTAGCATAGTGACTTGAGTTACTCCATTAATTTGTAAATTTGGTATGTAACTATTTCACAAGTATATAAACAAGGGGTGAGGAAGTACTCATCATCCTTTCATTTGCAACTATCTCTCTCATGGAGTTCTCTAGTGAGCAATGTCTTGAGTCTTGGAGTGTTAGCTTTGGAGGAGCATGATGGAGTTGGGGTTCCTTGCCTTCTTAGTCCATGGTGCACTACCATAAAAGCCATCAAAGGTTCATCTTGAGTGAGAGACAAGCTGGCTCACAGGTCTCCCTACCAAATCCAGATGTCACCACTCTCTCCTCCACCATGCTAAGCTCAATATGCTCAACCAAACCAAAGACCATTGCCAAAGTAGCATGTAACAATGTAGCATCATGAACTCTATATCGCAACTTCTTGTCAAGTATCCCATACCAAAACTGGACTACTTGGGCCTTAATAACTCCTTGAGTGAAATTGATCAGCCGCCTCATGCAAGTGTATGCCTTGTGTAGGCTCTCTCCAGCCTTTTGTTGGAACTCCTGCAAGCTCTTCAACTTGTCAATCCATACTCCATGGTAGTTCTACCTCAAACACTAGAAGAACTCCACCATGGGGTTAAACCCTGGTACCACACCACCTCTTGCAGTGGTACCTCCACCCATGGTAGCACTATCTCCAACTAGTGCACCTCTACTAGCTCCGCCAACACTACTCGAGCTAGAACTCATGGGTACATCTGATCTACTCCTGGCAACCAAGCTTGAAGTGATAGAGACATAGTTTGGAATCCAATATTGTCTCCATAACTGAATCTCCTCCAAATGAGCTCTCTTGAACTCATGGTAGTTGTCCATCAGCGGACCCTCCAAGTGCTAAAACAACCCCTTTCATGCCATAAAGGGCGTAAACAAAGTCGGGTTCTGCATCTGATGTAGATCACACCAACTATCAAACTCTTGGATGAAATCATCCAACTCAATGGTACCCAATGTACCAGAGTAATGCCTAGGGCCTTTGGAGGCCCCATAAATCTTGTCCATGTTTCACAACGACAGTGCGGACACGCCAAGTGCACTATCAACTGAATCAGCTAATGTGTCAAACTCCAACTTATAGTCAATCTCCTCTCTCACTGGGACCTAAGATACAGGCTGATATTGAGCACCACTCCAAGTAAACCCATTGTATACTATAGGGCTATCTCCTCTAGAATCTCCAAAGAACTCCATCATGACAAAGTAACCACAACCACAACCGCAAATTGCAACAACAAGTACCCCACCAAGTGCCAAAACCAACCAAGCACCACTAAGTGCCAAAACTAACGGAACACTACCCACTAATATAACTCTAACTGAGACAACTACACTAGGGGCAAGAGTAACCTATAACCTGCCAGCACAACACGCATTCTCATGGTTTGCAGGTCATCACTTCTTGCCTCACCGAAGAGAAACAAAGATAATCTGATTGGTCATCACTCCAGCCTCACTACCAAGAGCACACCAGAGCACCAATGCTCAAAATTCAAGGCACCTCCCACAAACACGGTGCACAAACAAGAAGCAAAGAATGGAGAGAGTCCAATCACAAGAATGCTAAACAAAAACCCTCCATCTCATAATTCAACATGAGACCTACTCTGCCACCATTTGGCATTTGACGTAATTGGAGTACCTATCTACTTCCTGAGCTATGAGGATCACCAAGGATTGGATCAATATTCTTCTTCTCACCAAAATCTAACGTAACTCCTTCACAAAATTTGACATAAATCTGACATAAATCCCTAAAAATGGCTGATTGCTAAATCCTTTGCTAACTCTTCATTGAGCCAAATTGGAAAAATGGGTTTTGTCTCATCTTTAATTTGCACGGATCTGCTCCCAACTCCACCTTCAATTTTAGTTTTTGAGCTCAACTTGCAACAAATTGGTCTTGAGCTCAAAATCACAACTACCGCTTGAAAATTGCTTCTCCCTAGCTCCAAATTTTACCAGTGCTTCCGCACACACTCTCTCTCAGGGAAATCTGAACTACTCGACTGAGACACCACAATCCACCGAGCTTGGAGATACCACCAACACTCGCCATTCTTGCACCCAATTTCCCCCTAAATCACTTCTTTGATGTAATCAGATGGTTTACAACTTGAATCAATTGAAATTGGATCAGTACTTGATCTGATCCTCAACAACTTGCCAACAATAGGGCACTGATTACAGCCACATCCACTCTAGCTAAGAGACTCCAAGTGACGCTCACCGGCTTTTTGTCCACTCTAGCCAAGAACTCAAAGGCTCAACATCAGAGAAGTGAGCTCTTTGGAGCTACACTTCCAGGGTGTACTCCTAAGTTTGACCTAGGTCTCATCCCAACGGTCCCACTGATGGCACACACAACGGTGCGGACGGTGCAAATGACGGTGGTCCTCACCATGAAGTCAGTACCCTAAACACAAAATCTGACCATCGGAAAGAAGTCTATGAGTAACTGCCAAAATGCCTCTAACTACTATTATTGGAACTCTAGTGTCCGATCAATCTAGGTGTGACACTACAAATGGCATGACAACTCACTCATGGATATTATTATCAAGAACAGATGCATCTATACTCTCACTCACTTACCCTCATGTGTATCATCATCTACTTCTCCCTCATGGATATAGACCTCCCCATCTTGCATTCCAACACCATATACAAACTGATCCTCACCCACTAATCCTCTCTCCATGAACAAGTCAGTAAGGATCTGCCCTACATGAGTACTACAAGACCATCTACCATCTGCATGGTCAAGCTACCTCCATACTACAACCAACTCTACTTCAATAGCAAGTAATATAAGCTCTACCCAGTCATAATCACCTAGAGTAGATTTAGACATCTTACTCTTCACTATAAGAATAATGTTCCCATTTACAAGTCTAGGACATTAAGAAGGAATGAGTAATGAACACAATAATTGGAAGAAAGGATGGAATGAAATATGCACATTATCTAGCTAGATATCTCTTTGTTGTATTATCTATAATTGGAAACCAATCTTCAACCATGCTTCGTGGTATTGTTTTCCTTCTTGGAGTTCTCTCCAAAGGCAACCATTAAGCTTCCTGAATCATATCCATGTCCAGTACCAACTCTTTCCCTCTCACTCTTCTACTATGGATCTCTTGGTCCCATGTACTAAAATATTCTATGTGCAAGAGCACATGTACAACCATTATCAAACCATCAAATACCATGCACCCATTTTGGCCATTGCTGACCAAACCATGTTGGTTTCTTCCCCGGCTGTGCAAACCACTCATGGTGTGGTTTGCATGGCTGGGGCAAAAACCTAATATGGTTTGCATGGTTGCAGCAGGTTTGCAAGTGCATTTACTCTCAAGTTTTGTGAAAAAAATTAAAAAATCTTCTCTGCTAAATCTAGACTTGGCAAATAATTCAAAAAATCTTTTAGATCAAGAACATTACTCACATGATACTTGGGATACTTGATACCAGGATCACTCGTCTGTCCAAGGGAATCCAAATCAACTTCTTGGATCTGCTCTATTGCACTTCAAATCTGATCCCTGTCTCTCCAACACCACTTTTTATATGGCATATGATCAATGCTAGTATGAAACATTATAGACCATGGCTTTTCTCTTTTTTGACCAATTTATTCCTGCTCAACATTTCTTTCATAAGTATCTAATTTGGCACTCAAATTTGGGTGGCAATGCTTGACAAGTACAATGACAAGAAACCCTAGTGCTTTGGGAGGCATTGCTTGATAGGTTTGATGATGAGAAAGCCTGGTGCTTTGGGATAGAAGGTAATTCAAAGAGAATGTACTTGGAACCTTGGTGCTTTGGGAAAAGGTACTTGATAGGTGAGATAACTAAAAACCCTAGTGCTTTGGGAGGTAGTGTTGGGTATCTTTAATCTCTTCTACACTCTCTTCAACAACTACTTGCTTATCCTAAATTCTTTGACACTTGCTAGCTTACCCTTGATCCTTCTTAATACACTCTTGATTCTCTTGACAGTAAACCAAGGCAATGAACACCAAACCCAACAAACCAACAACCAACAAGCAACCTACAACAAACATGTAATTGGTTTTGAAACACTCTCAAACAAATAGGCAACTTCAAATTGGTTTGAAACACTCTTTGGAAGTTCTTGTATTGTCTTTCTCCTCCCAAGGGCACCCTCTCCTCTTGGACATGCAAGTTTAAACTTCTTGAACTTCCTAAACCCTCTTGAAACCCCTCTCCTCCCAAACATCCCTCTCCTCTCGAACAGGCATGTTTAAACTTCTTGTACTTCCTAAACCCTCCAAAAATTGTGCCTATTCAAATTCTTCCTTTTTGGCCTTTCATCCATAAACATCCCAAAACTCCCTCTCAACATCCCAAAACAGTCTTGAACATTATCCAAAATCTCAAAAGTCTGTCTCTCTAACTATTGCAAAACTCTAAGGTAATATAATCCATCTCTTTTACCCTTCTTTGATCACTTCTCTTCTTCTAGAACTTTTTGAAAATTAAATTCTAAGAAAGAGCTTCATTTAGAACCCTTTTGAAGCAAAGTTTTTCCATGATATGTCTTAGTTCAAGTTCTTTGGATGAGATGTTTTGCTTTGAGGTATCTTTACAAAAAAATCTGCATATTATAAACACATTCAAACATATTTCTAGTGTAAATTTATTTATCTTGTTCAATTACAAACTCCACTTCCATTACCTTTGGAGCATGAAATTCATACCATTTTCATTGCCTTCCAAGCATGTATGTTAAAAAAGTTTGCATTGCATAACTTCTAGTCTCCTCTCAATTTTCTCCATGGTACTCCTTGATCTGAATCATTGTCTATTTCTTCAACAAGCTTTATCTCTTCTTCTACCCAATTATAAATTTGGTTAATAAGAAAATTATGTAAAATAATGGATACAATCATCCACTTTAAATCATTGAATTTCTACTAGGGTCATTGAGTTGAATTCTTAATTCTGTCAAAATATCATCTTGCCTCCAACACCCCAATACAGTGCTTGCTTAGCACTTTAGCTTTGCAAGACATTTGTTAAAATCTTGTTTCTCTTGAGAGCAGGCTTGTTTGAAGGAGAGGATCAAGTGGCACATTGGGATATAATCCAAATTTCCTTAAAGATTTTGCTACTTGTTGAACAAATCTCACTCTCCTCTTGTGTTTAACTCACACCAAATAGGAGATTTTCTTAGACACACCATGTCATGGTAAGATCCATGCACACTTGGTTCCAATAATAGACAATAAATATTAGGTTATTGCAAGAGGTTCACCTAACACATATCATTTGAAAAAATAATATTCTTCCCTCAAACAAATAGAGCAATATTCTTACTCTAGCAAATGAATAATCCTTCTTTGATTGTTGCACACCACCTTATCATTGAAAGAGTAGTATCCTTTTCTACTAAAATAAATTACCCTATCAATACTTGGTCTTTGAACTATACAAAAGAGCGTACCATTCACTAAACCCAGACATCCAAGAAAGCCCTTCTCTAGAAACATAGAGGATATTTGAATTCTTTCTTCTCCCTCGGGCCATTTCACTTCTTTACTCATAATACTAATTATTGTTGACACAACTTATTGAGTAAATTTCACTAGATATTGCACTAATCCTTAATATATTTGAACATCTACCAACACTTGCTCCATTATTGTGATGCTCTAGCCTTTCAAGAGCTAGTGCAACTTGTATCCAAATTGGGCTTTGGTCTTCTTGTGATTGATTTAATCAACCAAGGCATTGAAGGAAATAATGTCCACTCTTGGTTACTTGTCTAAAGGCATTTTGTTCTAATCCTTTGAAAACTTCAATACAAATTCAGTATTAGGACGGCATTGAATCCTTTTTAGTAAGACATTGAATGTCTTCCAACTCTCAAATGATTGAATGCCATCTCTAAAATTTGAGTAAGTTTGAAATTGTAAATCTCATCATTAATCTCAATATTAGTGTGCATTAAAGTTTTATGGGGATATCCGTAACACTCCATTCCGTAGATATTTATGGCTCGAGTAGTCTACCCCTAAACTTTCACCATAAAAGAAATTTTAACCGTAAAATTTTTTACATATCTCTATGATACCTCCTAAGGCTTAAATCTGAAACGTCCTACTGTCTACAAAAGTTTTGATGGGTGGCACAAGGGAGCAGATGGGGTTTTAATTGGAAAAATTCCCTGGTTTGTAGAACAGTTCATGGGTAATTTAAAACGTGACTCTCGTGTTTGTATGGGATTACTCATAAAACTGTTTGCTATAAATTTGAAAAGTAAAAAATGTGAATTCATCTAAAATTTCAAAGGGAGTCTACGTTACTTCTCAACTCTTCTGTATTCTGTATAGGTATAAATAAAATATTTTATGGAAGTCGCTAAATGTCTGAAAATATTTGTTAATATTTTTAAAGTTTAAATCTAAAACCCCTTGTAGTGACATCCATAAAATGTTTGATGTGATACTTTTAGTAAAGTATTGATAACTAATGGAATCGTCATGTAAAATTTTAGGGCTTACAAAATTTTGTGAGGGTTTAAGTTTCAAATTTCCAAAGACATCTTTATGGGTAATACTTTAACCCAAAAATCCTACGTGTCATGTTTTAAATACCCATAAACATTTCTAAGGCTTCAGTAAAATAAAATTTTACTTGTAAAATCCCATGTACTTCCTCGTGTGTGATCCATAAAATCTTTATAGATTGCATGTAACTTTTTTATGGATATTCATAAAACCCATAAACGCTAAAACTGGAACCCAATCGCTTTGTACAAATTTTATGGGCCGTGCATGGTGCACACGGGGTTTGAACATGTAAAATTCTGCAACCATAAAATGTGACATGTGGGTCAATTTTTACGGGGTATCGAATTACCCATAAAACCTTTTACTGTAAATTTGGAAAGTGGAAATTTTGCACAGAATCTTGTAAACTATAGAAGTTTATGGGACATTTCTATTACTTCTCAATTCTTTTCTGTGTGTACCCATAAAATATTTTATGGAAGTCATTAAATGTTCATAAATATAGTCAACTTTAAATCTGAAACCTCTTAAATGATAGAGTCGTAATGAGAATTTATTCCATTGTGTACTCGAGGAGTAAGAATCATATATGTGATTAAATTCAAGATGAAAATTATGTAAATTTCTAGATTTACATTTTAAGAAACCATCCAAAAAAACATTGTGTATCTTTGGAATATATCGAGTAATATATTTGATAGAATAATAACTAGGTACAAAAAAATACTCATACTATTAAAACCCAATAAAATAGGAAATAAAATTATACACTTTGTTACTTCAAAAGTAAATTTTTGTCTGCAAACTTAATGCCCATATAATTCCAAGTTTAAAGGATGAAGAGCTATCTATTTCACTTTATTATCTTTGAATTTCTATAAGTGTGCTTTCCCACATATCATCTATAAGGTATATTTGCTCTCTTTTATGTCAAATATCCACTTATCCACTTTCCTATACCCTTGCAAAAACCACATCCCAAAAATTATAATGTGAAATAATCCATTATAAAGCTTTCCTAAGCATAGGATATGTATCCTTATTGCTTCTATGCTAATATCATACAATTAAAAGAACAATCAAAAATGTTTTAAAAGATAGACCTAACCAAAGCAAAACTTCATAATTGTACTAGAATTTGAGTAGTAATGAGAGAGGAATGGATGGGCTATAAAAAATCCAACTTAATGATATGTTAATCTATTAAGGAAAATTCATTATTTTTTCTAATCAAAAATTTATTAAAAAAAGATTAATCTTTTGTCCATAAGAACAAACCATCTTTTGCTTAATACAATAGTACTTGGAAAGAAAATGACATATCCTTCACTTCCATAGAAACCTTGCAAGAACAACTCAGAAATAACTACAAAACAAAAGGAAAGTAAAGATACAGAGAGGGTTAAATTTCCTAAAAATACTAGTGTATCTCCTTCTTTGATAGTAGATATGCGTTTCACAGAAATTTGACAAAGATTTTTATTATGTATCAAGGTTTTTACAACACATTTAGAAATAAGTGGTCCTATAATGTCACCAAAGATATCCATAATACTCATATAAAGGGTACTCAAGCATGAGAAAAAAGTAAGAGAAGGATGAACCATATGAAATAGATAAGTTTGTTGTATGACAACCTAGTGTCATACACTTTGCATTAAATCAATAAGAAAAAACTTATTCACATAGAGATGCAATTCAAAAATTGATAGATTTGAAGAGAAGTATTACTAGTGTAATTCTTTATTGTTTCCTACTTGACCTCTTGGGCAAGAATCATTCCCATAAGAGTGTATTGTCAAAAAATGTAGTGCATATGGCAAAAGGAAACCCAAAATCATTTTCACGTAAGCTAAGTTACAACTAATTCTTGAATATGATGATTCAAGCACTCCAAAGAGGTTACTACTAAGAATACAATACCAAAGAATATGTTCTACCCTTCCCAAAAGGCACAACTATTAGAGTTCTTTGCATTGGTGGTGAATCTTCACTTTTTGATTCCATGATACTTTCAATACTACAACTCACTTAAGACTTATCAAGGCATTGCTCCGTTCCTTCAAAATTAACAAGGATCCCAAATCCTAGTCACAAGTACTAATGATCATACAAAATTAACTACTTTGAGTTCTTGCTACAAATTTCCTCACCCATTACTCACCAAAGAATCATTGCAAATACTCAAAATTCAATAGAAGCAACAAAGAGGTCTTTCTCTTTCACTTTACTCTCTTACATGCACTGAATGAATATTTACATTGACAAAAAGCCATAAATAGCATCTACTACTCATAACCAAAGAAGTTTGATGATTGCAAAAGTGCTAAGATCTATCAATAGTGCACTTCTTGCATTTGGACTATACAATTAGGATTTCATTATCCTATCTTATCCTAGTTTGCTGATTTGTACAATGTTTAACTAACACATGCATTGCAAAAGTGTTCTAATTTTCTCCAAATAAACTCTATCTTGTCTTCTTTACACTCCTACTCCAAAGATTACACAACTAAGAAGAAATGGACCATTACAATGAATCTTCATTTAGTGAAGACATCATGTCTCTAATTTCCAAGACTATAAGTATAGATTGTAGAAGGGAGAAAATACCAAAAAAATTTGCATATGGTTGTTTAAAATGCAAGAATAATGTTTGGTTAGTCCTAATATTGAAATTAGAAAGGTGCTACTTCCTTAACTTGAACTTAGCACAAATAGAAGTCATAACCACCATGATTAAGACAAGAGATATCAGTGGAAATCCAAAACCAAAACCAGATCTGGAGTTGGAACCAAGCACCACATGGGCACCCAAACTTGCTTTGGGCACCACTAGTATGGTTCCCAAAGCAACAAAATCACTATTGATGTCATCCTGCACATGCAAGCCGCATGCCGTTTCCGAGGTCATGGGAAAAGCAAACCATTCTCTATAGGGAGGATAGATGTAATACCAATAGCTAGACATATGATCTAGAGATGAAATTTGGTTGGGTAACATTTGGAAGGATGTTACACATGATGGAGAAAGTAGATCAGATAGAAGTACCACCAAAAGAGCACTTCTACTAATAGTGCAGAAGCCAAAATAAACCTAAAAACCAAAATAGGCCTAAATGGATGAATAGGCCTCAAAAATGTGTGGATTCCTTCCCCCCCTCCCCCCCAATAGAGGAAAGGCTAGCCTTCCCTTCCCTAGGTTTGTCTCATCAAGAACTTTCCAATGGTACCTCACCTACATGATTCTATGATTCCTATAAGAAGATTTACTAAATGATTCCCTTTGATCAAAGCCAGTTTGACCAACTGGATGGGACCATGACTTACATGTCACCCATCCAAGCAAGTAATCTAAGGTGGAGCTCATTGACAAGTCACCTATCCATGTACCTAATCCTATGGTGGAGCTTCCTTGGAAGAGATCCTCTTTGGGCTATATAATAAAGAGAAGGTGCTCCTTTGGGGCATTTGAGTTTGAGTGTGGAATTCATGTTTTCTCTATTGTGTTTATCCTCAAAATATTACAATAGATGGGAAATTCAATTTCAATCGAGGTTTAAACTCAAAACCCATATTGGTGGGAATACCCCACCACTACTAGAAGCATCACTATCACATCCCACAACTTAGTGCAATTTGATTGAAGAGGAAGAAGGGTGCTACAAACTCACAATAGTTCTCTCCTTTGCACGTTCTTACAAGTAGCTACAAACATTATCAGTTCTTTCTCAAAGTGCATTGCAAGATTTTAAGACTCAATTTCCATCTACGAGGACAAGTTGGTGAGGTAGGGTGAGTTCTTTAGTTTCCATAGCCTTCAAGGAAAAGCACTTTGAGTTCTTGAGTTCTATTAACTTCCATAGCTCACATAATTGTGATGAAAGGGAAGGAGAGTTTTATCAATTGTTGTCAATTCTTTTCCAAACTGCATTGCAGGTTTGAAACTCAATTTTTGTATGAGAGGAAAAATTGGTGAGGTAGGGTGAGTTTTTTAGCTTCTATGGCCTTAAGGAAGAACACTTCCTATTTTTGAGGTTTTTTACCTCTTGTACTTCCCACCATTGTGATCAAAGGGAAAGAAGGTGCTACAAATTGCTTTCAATCCTTTCTCAAAGATCATTGTAAATTTGGGTACTCAATTTCCATCTGAGAGTACAAATTCATGAGGTGAGTGAGTTTTTTAGCTTCCATAGCCTTCAAGGAAGAGCATTGCCAATCCGTAGGACTAGTGAGAAGAGTTGTGTAAAGTGGGATGACAAGAAGGAGAGTGCATTCTTTTAGGGAGTACTAGGATGATGACTCAATCAAAGTTAGTTCACAAGCTCAATGTGAAGAAAATCATCTCAATAGTTCTTGCATCTCAAGAGGAGCAAGGGGAGTTGAAGGAAGACTTAGCTAAGCTTGGTTGTACAGTTTTGTGGGAGTTACTATGTGTAAAAGACCAAAACCGAGGAGAGAAATAGGAGAATGGAAACTCACATTGGGACACTTGAATGAGGGAAAACTCCAAATGCCTAGCATGAGCTTTGGCTTTGGTATTTATAGGTAGCATACAAGGCCCTTGAGAAGCTTCTCAAGAAGCTTCCTCAAGCCGCTTTCTTAGAGTGCAAGCCAAGTTAGCTAGGAAGCTTCTCAAGAAGATTCCTTCTAGAAGCCGCCTACTTGGCGTGCAAGCTAAGCTAGTTGGAAGCTTCTAGAAGCTTCCTTCTAGAAACTACTTACTTAAGGTGCAAGCTAAGCTAACCGAGAAGCTTCCCAAGAAGCTTCCTAGATACTTCCGGAATATTCTAGGCTACTTTGTCTTATGTGCTACTTTGTAATCCCGACTACTTTGTTGCTAAACTCCATATTGTTACACTATGGAAGTTCAACATAAAACCTATCATCATAGAGATTATGACATGCCAAATACCAAGAAGCCTGGACCCAACAATTCAAGGAAATCCTTGAGGTTAGGATTTGAATGTAACCTTGGAAGCCTATCAATTGACCAATATAGAGGAGAGATTGCCACCAAGGAGTACTATTTTGGATGAGGCTACTAGGAGATTGTTTGGGAAGACACATTATGACTCTATGCATAGATATACATTAGCTTCAATCACAACACCTAGAGTTAGGAAGATATTTGAGTCTTGTTACATATACTCTATCCCAAACATCCCACCAAGATTAGAAAAGTATGGATGAAAACTATAATGAATGCATGGTTGAGAAACTAGGTAGTAAGTTAGAGACTATGTGCTTTCTAATGTGTTTGCACATGAGAAAGCTTGCATAGAGTAATATAAAGTCCAATCAATACTCTTGGTTGTGCCTTTTCTTGTACCATGTCTACCACATGCATAATCCACATACCATTAGAGAATAAGAGGAATGCAGGAGGCAAGTAGAGATCAAGCAAGAGTATATTTCATGACATTTGTAATGCCAAAGCTAGTTTTTTTGGACATTAGAGTGTAGTATTTGTAGTCATAGGTATTTTGGCAATTACTCATGGATTACTTATTGGTGGCGTAATTTAATTTTAGGGCTACTTATCACATGTTAGGATCCACCATCACTTGCACCATTTGCACCATCAATGGCGTTGTTAGGAATAGAGACCTAAGTTGAGCAGAGGGGTATACCTTTGAAACGTAGCTCCAAAGAGCTCATATCTCTGATGTTGAGCCTTCAAGTTCTTTGCTATGGTGGACAAAGGTTGGTGAACATCATCTAGAATCTCTTAGCTAAAGTGGGTATGTTTTGACTATGATAAGTGCACAATTGTTTGCAAATTGTTAAGTTAAGGATTGAGTATAGGTTTGAATTGAATGTGATTCAAGTGGAAGAATGTACTACTTACATCAAAGAAGTGAGAGTCATAAGGAAATAGGGTGCATGAACTATGGATGTTGGTGGTGTCTCCAAGCCTAGATGATCATTAGTACATTTAATTGTGGTCCTTAATTTCCTTGAGTGTGATTGTGTGTGGAAGCACTATTTGAGTTGATGTAAATTTGCTAGTGGAGCAAATGATGTGTAGAAATGTTGGCCAAATTTTTAAGAATTGAGTCAATTTGAGATAGTGGGTGTTTGATTTGAGCCTAAGAGGTGAAATCAAGGTTGATTTGGTGCAAATTGAGCCTAAACTACAAATTTGGAGGTGGATTTGGGAACCTATCTCCTCAAATTAGGGATTTGGAGATCCATATCCTCTCAATTTGGTTCAAGTTGAGAGTTAGTGGAGGATTTGGTAGTCAACCAATTGTAAAGGAGGTGCATTAGATTGGCAGAGGTTGTCCAGAGTTGGAGGTTGCTCAAATTGCCCTAGCTAGTGCTCAATTCGGTAAAGTTTTGCCAGATTTGGATCAGATTCAAATTGGCAAGAAGAAAGGCCTCAATTGGAATTTAGAGGCATAGGGCTCTGGGCTAGAGAGGTTATAAAGGCCTAGAAGAGCCAACAAGCCAACTTGCTTGCATAAGGCTAGCTAGTTTAGATGAGTTTTTGGTAGTTTATGGTCATCATTTGGAAAAATTTGCCAACCCTTCTAGATTGTGCATAATAGGATTTGAACCTCACATCTCTAGTTCCTAGATTGGTGCCCTAGCCATCTTCACTTATTATAGTGACTATTTGATTGATAATTATGCACATATAGTTTTGGCTAGGAGAGGTAATTTGATCTCACATTTGGTGATCTTAGTAGCTTAGGAGTAGGTAGACACTCCTAGTATATCAAATACCAAATGGTGGAAGAGTCAATCCAATGTTGATTTATGAGATAGAGGGTTTTTTTAGACTTCTTGTGATTGGATCTCCTTTATTCTCTACTTCTTTTTCTTACACCATGCCTTGACCTTAAGGATTTGGTGTTATGGTGCACTCTTGGTAGTGAAGTTGGAATGATGACCAATCAATCTACCTATATTTCTCTTTGGTGAGACAAGAAGTGATAACTTGTAGACCATGAGAGTGTATGTTGTGATGGTAGGTTCTAAGTTGCCTTTTCCCTTAGTGTAGTTTTCATAGTTAAAGCTACATTAGTGAGTGGTGTTCAATTGGTGGTGGCACTTGGTGATGATCCTTGGTGGGATACTTGTGGTGGTTATGGTTACATTTTGAGTTATATTGCCATAATGGAGTTCTTTGGAGATTCTAAAGGAGGCATTACAAAGAGTGGCACTCAGTATCAACCTATATCTCAAGTCCCAATGAGGGAGGAGATTGACTTTGATTTGGAGTTTGATACAAGAGCTAATTTAGTTAAAAGTGCACTTGGTGTGTCCACACTATTGTTATGGGACATGAACAAGATTTATAGGGCTTCAAAAGACTCTAGGCATTAATTTGGTACAATGGGTACAATTGAGTTGGATGACTTCATACAAGAGTTTGATAGTTGGTGTGATTTGTAATAGAAACCCAACTTTTTTCACACCCTTCATGGCATGGAAAGGATTGATTCAACACTTGGAAGGTTGACCAATTGATGACTATCATGAAGAGCTCACTTGGAGGAGCTCACTTGAGCTAAGGAAGCAATATTGATCTCCAAATTACATCTCTATCACTTCAAGCTTGGTTTTTAGGGATCAATTAGCAATAACCACAAGTTCTAGCTCTATTAGCATTGGTGTATCTGGTGGAGGTGCACTAGTTGGAGATAGTGCTACTACGAGTGGGGTTACTACTATGGGAGGTGGTGCATTACTAAGGTTTAAGCCTATTGTGGAATTCTTCCAGTGGTTAAGGTAGAACTACCAAGGACTGCAGACTAACAAGTTGAGGAGCTTGTAGGAGTTCTAGCAAAAGGCTAGAGAGAGCCTATGAAAGGTATACAATTGCATGAGATGACTAATCAGTTTTGCTCAAGGAGTTATTGAGGCCCAAGTAGTTCAATATTGGTAAGTGATCCTAGATAAAGAGTTGCAATGTAGATTATGTGATATTATGTTATTACATGCTACCTCACCTACTTTGGTAGTGGTTTTTAGTTTGGCTGAGCATATTGAGCTCAACATGGTAGAGGATAGAGTGGTGACATCTAGATTTGGTACAAAGACCTCATCAAAATTAATAATTCTTCTAGAGTGCACTATAGCATGTTGGATTTTGAAGTAGAGTAGATAACCTAGATCTTATGGAGCAAGTGGAGGAGGGTCTAGTGCAGCTAGACCCTTACCTTCATTTTCAAGTTAGCAATAGCCAATGAGTGATTGTGTTGCTTTTTGGACTTGTGGTGGATCTCACCACAAGAGAAAGTGCACTCAAGGCAATGCACATGATACCTTTGGTGCATCATAGCTAGCACAAAGATAGTGTGACCATTGCCACAAATTTGGTCACACTAGTGACCAATATTTTGACCTTCACTCGGAGTACGGAGTGGTAGGGCTACTATGGCAGGTGGTAGAGGAGCTCCATGTCATGGAGGATGAGGTGGTAGAGGACTCACACCTAGTAAGGGCACAATAAGGGCTTTTGATACAACCATAGCTACTCAAATTGAGCAATTGGAGTAAAGATTGGCTAACATGGCCATAAGATTGGCTAACATGGCCATAGCTTAGAGAAGATCAGATTTGGAAGTCAAGGATTCCACTTCTTATGCTAGTGATAGAGACATATTGGACTTTATGTGTGGAGCAACACAAGTAGATGCATCTGCCAAAGTGATTAAGAGTGCAATACATGCTCTAAAGCCTAAAGGAGCATCAATGGAGTGGACTCACAAAGAAGATAGGTTGGTAGACAAGTCATACTTCCCTAGTCTTTCACACTCTCTAAGGCATTATAGATGATATCCATGGCTCTTGATGTCCTAGTGCAGGTATGGTAGGTGGTGATGGAGTGCATGATGAACCAGATGCTAATCAACCACCTACTACTACATAGATTGAGTCTAGCACAATGTAGGGAGCGGCTTAGTTGATTATATGCTTCCCTTTGTTCTCAACAAGTAACATGTTTACATTGGGAGTTGACTCAACTCTAGTGTTTTTGTTGGTTGCCACACTTTGTGAGAGTAGGGATGATGTATTTCTTGCTTCTAGATCATAGGTGGTTGGTAATGGATCTGACTTGGTTGAAGAGCATTGGATCCACTTAACAACTAGTGGTTTATAGCAAGCAATAGCAATTAGGTTGGAGGAGTTACCAACTAGACTTGCCTTTGAGCAAGCTCAATTCACACTTGGAGTTGTCTTATTGGATAACCAAAGGAGGATTTTCCATTTGGTGGGACCTTTAGAGAAGGTCTATACACCATAGAGGGTCTTATTAGACTTTGGTGCGTAACCCCTTATGTTGGAGAAGGTTGTAGTTGTCAGTCTTGAGCTTTAGAAAACTAATGTGGAGAGGTGTCCATTTTTTATCCAAACATCTCTAGGAGGTGGTTCTACATAGTACATCACATGTGGAAAGCTCATTTTCCAGATTCATCTTGGTCATCTGACTAGTAGCTCTACGGTGAGAGCTTAGCCATTGCAATAGAAGCAAAGTCATATGATATGCTAGTTGGTGGAGTAGTGTTATACTCTATGGATTCTAGTATTGACTTTTGGAGGAGATAGTCTCCTATAGACTAGGCTGGCAGTCAAGAGAGAGACAAATATGTCATCTACCAATACACTTTAGTAGTGGTGGTCTTGGCTTACTACAATCAAGGACCATGGCATCCATCTCAACTTTCAATGGTTCTATTACTTGGCTTGGTGACTGATTGGAGGGGAACACTCATGTGGAGGATAATCCAATACCAACAGAGATCACTTGGATTTGGAGTACAATTGGAATCATTCTATCTACCTTAGATATTCCATTGTGGAATTCTAAGGAGGCATTATAGTAGCATGCGGATAAGTTGGTGCAATAGGGTTGGAGTGGAGCCTTTGTACCATCAAGAGACTAGTGTAAGGATGAGTTTCCAAAGTCTATTACCTTGTTACCTTTGGATACCACATTCATTGCTTGGCAATATCCAGTAGAGAGTGTATCTCTATTGAAATTGTTTGGTGGTATTAGCACTAAACTAGCTATGGTACTACAGGTAGGTATATGAGTACAAAGGTACTTGTATGTGGAGAGAGATGAGACTGCTAGGAAAGTCTCTTTACATCATATGGCACACTTGGCCTATCAATATCTTGAGTTATTATTGATGTCAACAGTCAAGGGTTACCAAAAGACCTTACTAGTAGACATTTCCTTGCTAGGGGTCCAAGATTTGGAGAGATATGGTCTCATTAATTTCATGATTTATGGATGGCCATATCAAGGACATACTCATGTTGGCCAAGGTCAATGTCTACAAGATCTCTATTTGGGTCTGTTTTGGGAGATGTTACATATATTGCAACATCTTTAGGTTCATCAATTTGTTTCTCCAACCTACTTTTGGAGAACATCCCTTTGATGGGTGATTCTTACACACAAGTGGTGGCAAGTACACATTAGGTCCATTCTTGGATAGGACTTGTCATGTTGTTGGATGCAATTGAGTGGGATCACAAGCTCATTGTCGTCATCTTTGGTAGACAAACCTTTTACCTAGAGAGGATTCACAATGTGCTTATGATAGGATTCAACAACTAGACCATCTTATTGTTGATGATATTTTGGATATTGTGTGCCAATCTCAGATGGTGGTAGTAGTTGATAGGTCACCTATGGAAATGGTGTACCTTGTTGGATAGCTTAGAGCCGCTTTACCCACTCTAATGCATTTCTTAGACTCCCATGATTTTTGAGAGAGAGGTCTTGGACCTTTTTGGGCCTCACAATTATTGCAATTAGTGGAGCACAATGCCAATGAGAGGGAGGTGATGGGTTTTTGTATTGGTATTACTATTGAGAGGTGTTAGGTTAAGCTATAAACCTAAATTTTTTGCAGTGGATTGTGAAATTTGGCTTGGTAGAGCAGCATAGGATGCACTTGATAGACATCACCGCTTAGATACTTATGAGCCTTGTGTCTATCAAGACTATTCAGGCACATGCTAGGGATGATGGACCCAACGGGAAGCGTATTCTTGGGACACAACCTCTGGCTACTAGTGAGAGTGGTCTACTTGGGGTCCATTAAAGTGAGAGTGGTCTACTTGAATTACACTCTTGGTCTACTTGATATGCAACTAGAGGACATATGGAGCTTGCAACTATAGCAAAGAGATTTTTCTACATTGAGGTTGGGGATTCTAGTTATAACAACATGGAGTTTACAAATGAGCTAGTTGAGACTAACAAAATAGCAAATAGGCCAAATTAGCCAAGAGTTATAAGAATATTCTAAAGCATCTAAGAAGCTACTTGGTACCTCCAAGTATTGGGTAGTGTGCATGCCAAGTGGTGACTTTTAGGAGGAAGCTTCTTGGGGAGTTTCTTGGCTAGCTTAGCTTGAACGCCAAGTAGGTGGCTTTTAGAAGAAAGCTTCTGGGGAAGCTTCTCCCTAGCTTAGCTTGCATGCCAAGTAGGCGGCTTCTAGAAGGAAGCTTCCCAATTACCTTGGCTTGTTATGACAACCCAGAAAATATCACTTTTGTGGTAACAGGTAAGTAAAGTAAAGTTCATTCCCACAGAGATACAAATCAGAAATGATCAAATACAAAGAAAAATAGTAACAAGTAGTTCTTCTTGGTTGCATCTTTAATCTCTTAGGTAGAAACCACACCCAAAAGATAGTAACAAGCATTGATTCACAATCTTGTAACAAATTAACACTCACTAATCACAACTCATTCAAATCTTTCCAAACAAACTTGATTGTGATGATTCAGATTCTTCCGAAGATGGCTACTTCATTGCAAGGCACCTTCACCTCAGAATTGTGTTCCACCCCTCCATTGAAGGCACAACTTCCTCAATCAAAATTGCTTCATATCAACTTAGCGTTGCACTCACAAATGCAGAATACTACCAACACTACAATTCCTCTCAGATCTATCAAGGCATTGCTCCAATTGCACTTCACTCAAGATCAAACACACAAAATGAAGATCAAGGTCATGAAATCCAACATCCAATAGACACATTAACTTATACTTTGGAATTCTCCACACATTCACAAATATAGAAACACAAAATTGATACTTAGAATTAAGCTCAAGTAACAAGCATTGAACACAAAAATGTGCTTTATTTATCTCCAAAAATTTGGAATATTGAACAACATAAAACTACAAATGCCTCCTTTAAATAGTAGAGCAATCAATAGTTATTAACAAAAATACCATTCTACAACAACTCTACAAACCTACAAATCCAAAATGATAATGCACCTCTTCATATCTGCCTCTTCAAATCTCAATCTAATCCTACTCCAATCCGATGTCTACTTCTTCTTCAGCTTCCAAACCCGATGATCCTCCTATCCTTCTCCTTCTTTAGGTCTATTTGACTCTATTAATTCCTTTGCTATCTTTACCACTTCTTCACTCTGAACTACAATTACATTGGTGGGTAACTTATCTAACTCTTTATCTCTCGACCCACTCTTCTCTAATGTCTCAGATATCAAATCCAAAGACACTTTCACTCCTACTTTTGCTACTTCAGACTTCTTATCTTCATTCACACTACTCCTAAGTCTTTCTAACTTTGAGTTCACTAAATCTAATTTGAGACTTACATTGTCTTCTACTTCAATTATTTTCCTATCTACTTGCTCCCTCAAATGAATCAACAGAGTATTCATATCTACATCTTTTGCTCTTCTCTTACGAGTTTCCTGCACAAGCAATTTCAATTTGTGCAGTCTTGCTTCCTCCAATTTTCCTTCAAACTCTATGCTCAGCATTACCCGTAATCTCCCAAAAACTTCCCCTATTGGCTCTTATGCATACCCCTGAGATTGTTCTGCCTTTAATTCTTCTCTGTCCATCTTCAACTTGTCTTTGTACTCAATAGCAAGCATCATCTTCTCCTCTATATATTGAGCACTTTGCATCTCAGCACTTCTGACCAAGCCTTGCAATCTCTCCTCCTCTTGATGTTGAATCGCCAACTCCCTCTACCATGCTTGATCTTTTCCTACCGCACTCTTCTTCAGGCTTTCTAACTCCTACTCCATCACAATTGCCATCGCTATCACATGAATACTTTCAATGTGAATTGCACTAACCTCCTCTTTCATCTTTGCCAGCAATGCCATTTGTTCTTTCAACTCTTCAGCTTGAGTGTGCAGCTCTCTTCCATGCTTCTTAAAACTCTCTTGCAAGTTCTCAAAAATCTTCTTCTTCAAGACTGCATCCACTTGAAGTTCCTCAGCTTCTCCTTCTCTTCAAGTTACAATCTCCTTCATCATTGTCACTTTGTCAGGTAGATACTTCACCACCTGCAACTCATTCTTCACCTCCCTATGATTGTGCTTTATCACCTTCTTCTACATCTTTAGTAGCTCCAACAATGGATTCATGATTTGTGTGAAGTACATTACTCCATCAAAGCCTTCTTCATCTTTGGCTTTATCTTTGTACTTTGCTTCTTCCATTGGCACTTCCCTCAAAGTCTTGATCTTTGTACCTTCAATGATATTGCCTCCAAGCTTCCTTCTTCCTTACAAACTAAGCTTAGACCTACAAGTTTAGTTTTCACCAACCTCTTGGCTCTTCCTCCCTTCTTGCCTTCCTTCTTTGTTGCTTCATCCATCTCCTCCATGGGCAACTCCAAGCAAGGGCCATCTCCTCCCTCCATACGATCAATTGCCGCATAGAACGCCTCATCTTCTTCCTCCTCAATCACTTGTTGGACCTCTTCTTCACCTTCACTCTCACTTCCGAATTCCTCACTCTATAATGTGAGTTCCACTTCTTAGGAGTCCCTTCCTTTAGACTTTGTCTCTCCTTCAGATTCTATCTCCAAATCTCCTCCTTCATTGCCTTCTTACCTCATGGATTGAGTCTTTGGGTCTTGCATTGTGGCTAGGGTAATGATACTTCTTTGGGTTTTGTCCGCTTCTTTGTCTTTGGACTTCCTCCTTCCACTATCTTCCTCTATCCCATTCTGATGAAGTGGTCATTGTTGGTTTGCAATTGTAACATGTATTGCTACTCCTCTTCATCCAGTTCTTATTGAAGATTGGGATTAAAATGTAACAACATGCACTTTCTCTCCTCCATTATCAAAAGATTTAATTCAAAGTAGAAGTTTGATGCAAACAGTGTAAAGTAATGTGGAGGCAAATTGGTTCTCCAATTGACAATCATCTGCCTCATTTGCTGGTGGAAGCACTTTGCCCATTTCACCTTCACACTTGCAAACATCTGCTGGAAGAAGACTACTTGTTGCATGTTCATGTATGTCATTCTTTTGGGTTTGAATATAGCCATGATCACTGCTACAATGCTCCGCTTGATTGGATCCTGATAGGACTACACTTTGTAGTCATTGTTGGTCTATGGAGTGAAGAACAAGTTTCTGATTTCTGTGGTCTCCTCTGCAACATCACACTTCCGATAGAAGGTGACTCCAGTTGCCTCTGTTGCTTCCTTCTCCAATACTAACCTCCAATCTGACTCAATCTATTGAGCCGGCTTTCCTCTCTTCTCTATGACTTTGGGGCCTTCCTCACAATTACTACCAGCTATCTCTACCATGATGTTTGGAAAACTAAAATTCTAGTTCCATGCCAAGAATGTAACTTGAAGTCCATTCAAGACCTCAATCATAGCTATGACATCTAATTGCCAAATTGCAAAACTCCTCATTGCAAGTTCATTCTTAGTCTTCTTTGCCATGATTTTCTCTCTAGTTCTTTGGCACTGGAAGACTATCCCCTCTCCTAGACGTGACACTTTAATCCCTTCTGGACTTTGGAAATTTCACTCTCAATTGGCTTCTTGATGCGTATTCATATAGGACAACTACTCAAAGGAACAAGATATCTACTTGACATATTTGATTTCCCCTTGCACAATTGCAATTCAATAATACCCCAAATTGGAATCATTCTTCAGTCAACTTAAAAATTGACTCCCAATTCTTCTACTTTTTGGTTTTTTGTCATTGTCAAGGTATTCTTCTCCTGCCTCTGCCGTTTCTTGAAGTGTACTTTCTTGCTTGGCCTGACACGTAGAGAGGTTGTTACATTGTCTTCATATCAGCCTTTGCTTCTCGGTCAAACACGCCCTTCTTTGAATTTGTCATTTTGTAAACCCATCCGAGTACTTCCATTTTCTGACTCAAGATTGACTTCTTTGGGTTTACTCCAAAGACACATAAGTCTATTCTTTCCTTTGTAATTTGGCTTCCTCAATACACTTCTTCTTCAAAACAAAACAAAACAAAAATGGGAGTACACACTTGCACTCTAAGAAGGCGGCTTTTAGGAAGCTTCTTGAGAAGCTTCTCAAGAGTCTTGTGTGTATACCTTATACACACCAAAGCCCAAACTCATGCTAGGCATTAGGAGTTTCTCTCATTCAAGAGTCCCAATGTGATCCTTCACTTTGATCTTCCATTCTTCTATTTCTCTCTTTGGTCTTTTACATTGATATTATAGCAGGATTGAGATGGATGGAATTTATGGACCACCCAAGCATTGGTATTTTTGTGTCCATGTACTATTCAAATATCATTTCACCTAGTTAATCATCTTACATTTTGGGTAGAATTTTTGAATGCAATCACTTTGTCCGATGAACCCTTGGTACTTCCAATTGTAATTTATGGAGAGTGGTAGACATGTTGCATCTATGTGATAACATAGATAATTGTAGGTAGTTTGAAAGAGTAGTAGCCATGGAGGCAATGTCCAAATTTATCATTGCCATGCAACAACAAATCAAGCACCTTATTTGATTGTTGGAAGAATGAGATCATTAATGATAAGAGCATATAGAGAGCACCATTTCAAGAAAGAGAAAAGTGAATCCAATTTCCAAAATAGAAGGTATTTGAAGGTTAGAATCTCCTAGGTGCAATGGATAATTTTTTTTGTTTAATTATGAATCTTATTTTGAAGCTACAAATCTTCAAGATGAATGGAGATAAATTTTCTTGGCTTCAAACTAATTGGATAGAGTGGCAAAACTTTGGTGGCAATTTTGAGTAGAGCAAGCTGATTGATAGTTTGTTTCACCCATCTTGACATGAAAAGAATTCTAGAGCACAATGATTGGCCAATTCCAAGCTATAAATGCCACATGAGTTGCACGAGATAGGTTGGCAAAATTGAAGTAAATTCTATAAGAAGCTACATCTCTCAATTCCAAAACACCATAATGAAAATTCTACATATATTAGAAGGTGAAGCTTTGGATCAATTTGTTAGTAGCTTGGAGGTACACACCAAATTAGAAGTGACCATGTGGGAGTCCAAACACTTGGAGGAAGCCATGTAGTTGGTTGAGTGCAATGATTCCTTGGTTGCAACAACTTGGTCTTGACCTTGACCTTCATAGAACCTATCCACACACTACACATGGGTAGAGGAGCCAGCACCAATGGAGATCAAGGTCATCCAATGGAAACCACTTGGCCCTATAAATAGGAAAGATTGCAACAAAATGGTGGTTGTTTTTATTATCACCAAATTGGGCATTGCATTATTGAATGTCTACTCAAGAATAAATGACCTCAACAAATTTTCCAAATGAAGTTTGTAGAAAATTATGATAAGAGAAACAAGGAATCCCAATAGGAGAACTTGAGCAACCTATTAGGAACTTGATTAGTTCCAATAGGATTGAAGGCTCAACCTATGCAAGTTTGTTTCACTTCCAAGGTATGTTATATGATCGTGATTGTAAAATTTTGGTTGATTTTAGAAGTTTACAGAATTGCATATCCATATGTAATACCAAGAGATAACCTTATGATTTAGATGTGAAATTTACTTTGGTAACATCTGGAATGATGTTATACATGATGGTCTGTAACACCCATTTGTGCATGTGTGTGGTATTGTGATATTTAGCTTGGTATTACAAGTACTTAAGAGATATTATTTATATAGAGATAAAGGATGGTTCTATATTACTCATGGTTAGCTAAATTTAGTCATAGCTAAGATAGAGGGGACTTTACTTTAGAGGAAGTAGAAAACATGAGCACCACTATTTTGGATTTTAGTGTGTTGACTTGGTATTATTCCTATGTGTTTGGCTTTGAGGAAAGAGTTGAGAACTCTTGGGCTCGCAAGCCTTTTTGTTTTGGATTCTTCTTTAGTCCAAGGATAGCCCATGTGAAGGAATCCTTGCTTTAGTGGTTGGGTCAAGATAAGACCACATGCTTAGGGGAATATGCCCATGTGAATGGATATTCCTTTCTACTTTTTAACTTTACTTGACTTTTAGTCTAGTAACTTGAGTTACTACGGTAATTAGTAACTTTGGTACGTAACTATTTCACAAGTATATAAACAAGGAGTGAGGAGGTACTCATCATCCTTTCATTTGCAACTATCTCTCTCTCATTGAGTTCTCTAGTGAGCAATGTCTTGAGTCTTGGAGTGTTAGCCTTAGAGTAGTATGATGGAGTTTGGGTTCCTTGCCTTCTTAGTCCATGGTGCGCTACCCTAATAGCCATCAGAGGTTCATCCTGAGTGAGAGACATGCCGGCTCACATTTTTGGTTCCGTTGCCGGGACCTCTCTAGAAGGCAAGATAATGTTCCACGTCCAATTCTACATTAGGCAGAAGGAGGCTATGAGAGCTCACTTGGAGAGGACATTAGGAGAGGAGAGGGCTGAACTTATGCTAGAGAACCAAGATCCATTTGTATACCCTGTAGTTCATTATGATGTCTTTGAGGTGATTTTGTACATCTTGTACACATGAGAGGAATTGGAGAGATTGTGTGAGATGGATTGCAGATTTTGGGGATTAAGGTGATTTTGGGCAAAATCTCAAGTTTGAGATCTGGACTTGAAATTTCTACACATGATAGCTTGGGTTATCTTCCAGTTAACACACTTAAAATTATTGTGAGAGCTTCTATGCGCACTGGGCTAGAATTTTTGAAAGTTGATAGGGTAAAGTGCTCCCGCAACTGCATGCTCTCTAGAAAATTGTACAGAGTCTGCCATTTCTTCAATTTTCAGTGAATTGTCCTGAAATTTTCCAAGAAAATTCAGTGCATTGTATCCTCTGCCACAAAAATTAGAGAGAGATCGTTCTTACGTAGGGAGTTATGAGTTTTTGAAGTGAGGGGGTGATTTTCAGACCAAATCTGAAATATGTGTGCTGAATAGAAAGGTGTCTATGCCAAATGGCTCAATGAAAAGATCTGAAATTTTGTAGGGAGGGACGCCCTAGAGTTGTTATTAAGTGTGAAAAATTTCAGAGGAATATGACATACACATTGGGAGATTTGAGTGACATTGTGAGGAAGGGTCAATTCTGCAGAGTAGAGATCTCATGCATGAGGAGTTTGAGATCAACAAAAAGCATGTTTGAGTGTTTAGATTCATCTTGGGAACATGGAGGGTCATCAAGAGTGGAAATTGAGATTATGCAAGGTTCCCAAAGGGTTTGAGGTGATTTTAGGGGTTGATTTGAGGAAAAGAGAGTTTACAATAGAATTTGAAGAGAGTATTGAGAGGATCCAAAAACCTACACCACTTGGAGGAAAGAGTGAGTCTAAGTACTTTCTATGTGGAGAGAAGGGACATAAGGCAAGTTCATGTCCATTGACCTTTGAGAGCAAGAGATTGAGGGAAAGGAGAGGCTTACTTGACTTGGGTTTGCATGTTGGACCTTCTTCACCAAGATTGGGAGGGAGAAGATCTAAGACCAAGGAGTTGTGTGAGGTTTGTGGAGTTGAAGGACTTCCAAAAGGACATGAGTGTAGTGGAGTAAAATCACTTTTGGAAACTTTGGTGAAGGATCTTGGAGAGAGTCTTAGTACAGCTACAGAAATACTACCACCTTCATCAGCTAGTTCTCAAGATTAGTGATGGAGATAATCTTTCAACTTATGGATAAACTATCCATGAGAGTTAGATTAATATGCACTCTAGGATTTGATGTTGCTATAGAAATCTTGGAGCAACCTGAACCTTTTGTGTTCCCTAGAGTGGATTATTCTTAGAGGGTGTTAGTCATGTATATACTCTATTAGAAATAGAGAGAGAAAAAAAAGAGAAAAAAAATAGAGAGGAAAGAAAGATAGTGAGGGGTTAAGATGGGCAAACTTACGGTTTTCTTTGGCAAGGATGGAGAAGATGTGGAGGCCTTTGTGAGAGACTTCAAGAGAGCTTGCATAGGAAACAATGAGAGGAGGAAGAATGAGTGGGCCTCATTATTACCAGATTTCTTTGAGGATGCAGCACTTACATGGTATGAGTCAGAATACCAAAAGAGAGAGAGGAGAGATGGGGAAGAAGAGTCTTGGGAGACTTTGACTTCAGCACTCATTGAGAACTTTCATCCTGATGAGAGTTATGAGAGATTGATGAGTGAGGTTACATTTCTCAAGCAAGGAGATGGAGAGAAAGTGAGAGTCTATCTGGAAAGAGTGGAAAAGTTAGAGTCCAGATTTTGCATAGTGTTGAGGAAGGGTGGGGATGATGTGGAGACTACAATGATTGGCATAGGGGCCATGCTCACCAAGAATTTTGTGGGAGGGTTGAGACCACAAATTAGAAGCAAGGTGAGATATGAGAAACCTTCTTCCAAGGTTGAAGCTATCAAGATCGCAATTCGTATGGAGGAGAGTTTGGAAGGGGATGAGAGTGATTTGGTGGTGAAGGAGGTTGTGCATCCTCCTCAAGGTTACAAGTATGGTGGAAATTCTGATACTTTGGTGACAAGGGTTGCACCACAAGTAGTAGTTGCTCCAATTCTTGCACCTCCACCAAAAGATCCACTTCAAACCATCACAGAACAACTTGCAGATCTCAAGATCAATGTGGTGCAACTATGGGAGAAGAGAGAGGTGGATCAGAATGTAGGGAGAGGGCCTAGGAGTTATGGAAACTATCCATATAGAGGAGGCCAACCAGCCAACAATTTCAATGATAGAAATTGTTTTGGTTGTGGAGGAAGAGGCCATATCCAAAGGAATTGCCCAAATTCCACTTACCATGGAAGAAGGGGTTATGAGGAAGCCAATAGAGGGAAAGAGGGAGGTAGTGAAACCCAAGTGGCTCCTAATCCCAATAAAGGTAAGGGTATAGCATTCATAGATGTGGTTGAGATCAAGTATGAGAAGGGAGAGTGCTCAAACTCCAAGGGTCTTAATTTGGAACTTTTGGCACAAGAGAAGAAAAGAGCTTGTTTTGCAGAGGATGTTCACTCTTCTCAAGGATTTACTTCAAGCAAGGATACTCCTATGTCTACTAGGAGCACTTGCACCTCAACACCATCAACAACAAAGACTCCAAGGAAGAAGTTGGGGATGGAGGACTTCTTGATCTCAAAGCAACAATGGAACTACAATGTGTTGGAGGATGTTGGTAGTCACAAGGCTAACATCATAGTGGGCCAATTAATTGCTTTGAACCCTACCTTGAGAAAGGAGCTTAGAGGTGGTTTGAGTTCTACAAGGAGCAAGAAGAAGAAGAAGGCAAAAGTTCCAATATCAATGGGGTTGGTGGATGCCAAGCCAGCACCATGGGAGGCTTGTGAATATGCCTCCAAGATTGATGTGAGAGTGAATGGTCACAACATCAAGGATGCATTGGTTGATGGAGGATCAACAATGAATGCCATGTCAGAAAGGTTGATGAAGAAGTTGGGTATGATACTCTCAAGACCTTCAAAATTTGTGGTGAGCATGGCAAACAAGCAACAAGTTCGACCAGTAGGGGTGATGGATAAGGTAGTATTTTCAGTTATGGGAGTTCAAAATCTCATGACTTTCTAAGTCTTGAAGGATTCAAGCTATGACTTACTTCTTGGGAGGCCATGGTTGAGAGCAGCATGCACAACTGATTGATGGCACAAAGGGTACTTGACGATTGGGCCATCAAACCATAGAGTCACAGTTCCTGTGACTAACTCCACCAACACTTCACATTCAGATTCACCATCTTCTGATTATTGAGAATCAGATTCTGAAGAAGGAGCTTCAGGTGTGGACACAAGCATGGAGGAAGAGACTTCCACGGAGGAGGATGAATCTGAATCTGATTCAGATGTGTATCCCTTGTGTGCTATGGATTTTGCACCTAAGCCAGAGGTTTTGAAGGACCCAGACAAATCACCATTGACACTTGAGGAGGTAGAGAGAAGGTTAGCTATCCTCAAGTATGGCCCAAATGTTACCAAGGAGGAGAAGGTGAGATTTGAGGAGATTTTCCGCAAGTTCATCCATGTGTTTGCTTTTAGTTACAAGGATTTGAAGGAAGTCACCTTGGAGGAGCACAAGATAGAGGTGGAGTCACATGCAAGACCAATCCGCCAAAAGTAACGTCGCATTAGCCCACCAATATCTTTGGTTGTGAAGGAGGAGATTGATAAGCTCAAGGAGGCTGGATTTATCTTTGAGGCGGAGAATTCAGAATGGGTGTCTCCAATTGTCATTGTGAAGAAAAAGAATGGCAAGCTTTGGGAATGTGTGGATTACAAGAAGCTTAATGTTATTACCAAGAAGGACTACTACCCATTGCCATGCATTGATGAGATCTTGGAGGAGGTTGCATGTCATGAGAGGTACAGTTTTGGAGATACTTAAAGTGGATACAACCAAATCAAGATTGAACCAAAGCATCAACAACTCACCACATTCACCACACCTTGGGGAACTTACGCTTTCAAGGTCATGCCTTTTGGGCTTTGCAATGCTCCAGCCACATTCCAACGGTTCATGAACAAGGTATTTGAACCTTTCATTGGGAAATTTGTGAGAGACTTCATTGATGACTTTTGTGTCTATGGGAGCAAGGAAGATCACTTTGAGTACCTAATCAAAGTCTTGCAACGCTTGGATGAGGCAAATGCATCACTCAACCCAGAGAAGTGCATTTTTGGATGTGAAGAAGGTCTACTTTAGGGGCACATCATCTCCAAGGATGGAATAGCAGTTGATCCTGAGAAGGTGAGGAAAATCTCAGACCTTCCATTCCCTTCAAGCTTGACAAAGTTACGCCAATTCTTGGGGATGGTTGGGTACTATAGGAGGTTCATCTTCTCATTTTCCAACAAGGCTTATGCATTGACCATCTACATGAAGAAGGGTGTAGATTACATGGTGATTTTGGAAGACAAGGAGGCTCTCAAAGCTTTTGAGGAGCTCAAGCAATCCCTTGTTGTAGCTCCAATTCTTGCTAAACCTGATTGGAGTAAGCCTTTCATCCTCTACAGTGATGCTTCTAATGTAGCTATAGGATGCACTCTTAGTCAATTAGACCAAGATGGGCATGATCATCCAATAGCTTATGCTAGTAGGCAGATGGTTTCAGCAGAGAAGAACTACTCTGTCACGGAGAGAGAAGGGTTGGCAGTGATCTTTGGTCTCAAGAAGTTTAGACACTACTTGATTGGAGGGAAAGCCACAATTGTCACGGATCACAAGGCTTTGAAGTACATCTTCAACAAGCATAATGTTGAAGAGAGACTAGCAAGGTGGATGATACTCTTGTCTGAGTATGACTACACAATTGAGGATAGGCCAGGAAAGAAACATGCAAATGATGATTTGTTATCTAGAGCCTATGATCATGATGGAGATGAGCCAGTGGATGATTCCTTCCCGGATGAGGAGCTCATGACAATCTCAGTCACTCAAGAGATTCCAATGGAGTACAAGGAGATTGTGGATTTTGTGACAAGAGGTAACTATCCAAAAGGGATGCATGCTAGGGAGAGGAAGGCCCTTGCAGCAAGATCTAGACCTTACACAATGGTGGAGGATATTCTTTTTCACCAAGGAGCAGATGATCTACTTCAAAGAGCAGTGGATGCAGAAATGGAGGGGGTTAAACATCATTGGGACAAGAGGATTCATGCAGTTTTGTGGGAGTATAGGACAACCATGAAGACTTCCATCGGATATTCTCCATTTCAATTGGTGTATGGTATTGAGTGTACCCTACCTATTCACTTTGATCTTCCTAACTTCCAAAGCATTCATAGGAGATTGAAGAAAGCACAAGGAGGTGATGCAGAGAAGTCAAGGAAGGATCAACTCATGGAGTTGGAAGAGGCAAGAGCAATTGCTATGGTTCGAGTGGAGCAAGCCCAAAGGGAAAAAAAGGAGAGCTATGACAAGAAGCAAGGCAAGAAGAAGGTGGAGACTTTCAAAGAAGGTGATTGGGTAATGTTGTTTGATTCTATTCGATTCAAGAGAGTGCAAAAGAAGTTTTTGCCTAAGTACTTTGGACCTTTCATAGTGGAGCAGGTGTGGGGAAATTACACCTATGATCTCAAGGAGTTGGGAGGAAGACACTTTGATAGGATTAATCATGATAAGTTGAAGATGTACCATAGAAGGTAGAGAGACCTTCACTTTGAGGACAAAGTGAAAACTTAGTCCGGGTGTAAATGTAACACCCATTTGTGCATGTGTGTGGTATTGTGATATTTAGCTTGGTATTACAAGTACTTAAGAGATATTATTTATATAGAGATAAAGGATGGTTCTATATTATTCATGGTTAGCTAAAGTTAGTCATAGCTAAGATAGAGGGGACTTTACTTTAGAGGAAGTATAAAAGATGAGAACCACTATTTTGGATTTTAGTGTGTTGACTTGGTATTATTCCTATGTGTTCGGCTTTGAGGAAAGAGTTGAGAACTCTTGGGCTCGCAAGCCTTTTTGTTTTGGATTCTTCTTTAGTCCAAGGATAGCCCATGTGAAGGAATCCTTGCTTTAGTGGTTGGGTCAAGATAAGACCACATGCTTAGGGGAATATGCCCATGTGAATGGATATTCCTTTCTACTTTTTAACTTTACTTGACTTTTAGTCTAGTAACTTGAGTTACTACGGTAATTAGTAACTTTGGTACGTAACTATTTCACAAGTATATAAACAAGGGGTGAGGAGGTACTCATCATCCTTTTATTTGCAACTATCTCTCTCTCATTGAGTTCTCTAGTGAGCAATGTCTTGAGTCTTGGAGTGTTAGCCTTGGAGGAGTATGATAGAGTTCGGGTTCCTTGCCTTCTTAGTCCATGGTGCGCTACCCTAATAGCCATCAGAGGTTCATCCTGAGTGAGAGACAGGCAGGCTCACAGGTCAAAATAGATCAAATAGAAGTATCACCAAAAGAGTACTTCTATTAATAGAGCAAAAACCAAAATAGACTTGAAAACCTTAGAACCAATAGCTAGACAGATGATTCAAAGGTGAAAATTGGTTTGGTAACATATGGATGGATGTTGTACATGATGGACTAAACAGATCAAAAAGAGGTATCACCAAAAGGGGACTTTTACTAATAGAGTTGGAACCAAAATATGCCTGAAAACTTTGAAGGCAATTTTGGAGGCCTAAACAAATGAATTAGGCCTTGAAAATTTGCACAATGTTTCCAAATGAAAAAAAGGTTGGCCTTCCTTCCCCCCTACTTTGTCTCATCAAGAGATTTCCAATGGTACCTCACCCACGTGATTTTGAGATTTTTATAGGAAGATTCCCTAAAAGATTCCCTCTGATCAAAGCTTGTTTGACCAACCAGATAGGACCAAGACCAACATGTCACCCATCCAAGTAAGTAATCCAAGGGTGGAGCTTGCTGACATGTCACATATCTGTGTACCCAATCCTAACGGTGGAGCTTCCTTGGAGGAGATCCTCTTTGTCTATATAATAAAGAGAAGGTGCTCCTTTGGGGCATCGGATGATTGAGTGTGAACTTTGTGTTTTCTCTCTTCTCTTGTCCTTGGAGCATTACACCATGCAATTAGCAAAGAAATTAAGTATTCCTATCAAGCCAATAATTGGAAGTAAATTGATGATAGTGGATGGTAGAAAGAGTTTTGCACTTTGTACCTCACATCTTGTTGCATTCAAGATTGGGAAAGAGCATTTGGAGTGAATGAGGTTTGTAGGAGCACCTTTATACTATGATGTCATTCTACATTTACCTTGGTTTGAATGTCATAAGGTCCAATTTGATTGGACTTAATAATAGATTCAAGCACAACACCAAGGTAGGAATGATCAATTAGGTTGTTTGGTACCTTTGAGTAAGACACCTAAGAATAGTCAGTCCCAAGATGGGAAGTTTAGCAATAAAACATCTATAGAGTAAGCTTTGGAGGAAGATAAACCTCCTTTTGTGGTAAGGATCAAGATGATTGTGCATGGAGAATCAAAGGAGGGCCAAAAGCCTCATCAAGCAATGGTTGATCAAATAATTCAAGAGTTTATTGATGTGTTTTTGTATGATTTGTCTAAGGTATTACACTCCAATCATGATATATCCTTCAAGATAGAGTTATTACCAAGAATTAATCCATTGAATAGACCAATCTATTAGCTCTCACCAAAAGAGTTTGATGAACTTCAAACAACACTAACAAAATTGTTGGAGAAGGATTTCATAAAACATAGTATATCTCCCCAAGGAGCATTGGTACTATTTATTCCAAAGAAAGATGGAGTACTTTGCTTTGTATTGATTACCATGGCCTCAATAAATAATGAAGAATGCATATCCTTTGCCTTAAAATGATGACTTGCTAGATCAATTGAGTGGAGTACAATATTTCTCCAAGTTGAATTTCCAAAGTGGTTATTGGCAGATTCCCATTGATAGAGAAGATAAGCAAAAGACTATCTTTTGCACATAGTATAGGTATTTTGAATGGAGAATTCTACCTTTTGGGCTCACTAATGCTCCAATAGTCTTAATGGATTAGATGCATCGGTTGTTGGATGGGCTATTGGATTGGTACATGGTGGTAATCTTGAAGGATGTTTTATTCTATAGTAAGAAAGAGGTTAAACATGTAAATCATGTGTGAGAAGTCCTAAGATGACTATGTCAATGGAATTTTACTGCAAGAAGTCAAAAACTACCTTTTGGCAAAAGGAAGTTATCTTCTTGGGTCACAAGGTCTTATCAGAAAGATCAAGATGAGAGAGGGGAAAATCAAGGCCATTACTAATTGGCTTACTCCCACTTGGACTCCCACTTGGGCACTTTATGGATTGGTAAGTTTTTATTGATGGTTCATCCACTACTATACTCATGTGGCCTCACTATTGACAAACCTCTTGGAGAAGACCTCAAGCTTTTAGTGGAACACTAAGCAAAAAAAAATTTCAAGAAGTTGAAACATATGGTGTCTTCAAGATCCATTCTTCAACCATATGACCCTCAACTACCTTGCGTAATTGATTTTGATGCTTCTAACTTTCTTATTGGAGTTGTGTTGTAGCAAGAATTTCTAGATGAGTTACATCCCATTGCCTTTGTGTCTTGCTCACTAAACACCACAAAAATAATTACTCTACTTGAGATCAAGAAAAAATAGCAATGGTATATGTCCCTAAGGTATGGAGGCATTATTTCTTGAGGAAACAAGTGATCATGTGAACTGATCAAAAACCCTTGTTGTAGACATTACATTTGGAACACATGAAGAGTCACCATGATTAATAGGAGGAACAACTACAATATTTTTATCTCAAACTTGAGTACAAACCTGATAAGTTCCATGTCATCCCCAATGCCCTATCATGATGACCTAATTTGAAGTCTCTTCTTCTCATCATGATGGCAATTACAATAATGGCAATTACAATAATGGCAATTGACTCCAAGGTCCAAATTCAGTTTAGGACCACTTTACAACAAGACTCTTTGTTTTAGATGGTACAAGGTCATCTTGCGACACATGACAATAAATACATCTCCTTCAAGGAAGGCCTTTTATTCTAGGAGAATTGGATTTATGTTCTAGCCAAGGGTGATCTAAGATTTGTGTGCCTTCAAGAAGCCCATGACTTACTAATTATTGGTCACATGGTTGTGGAAAAGACTTCAAGTACCCTACAATGCTAATGGTGGTGGCCCAACATAGCATAAGATGTTCAAGATTTTTTTTGATCTTGTGAGAGCTACTAATGCAACAAGGCCAACAACCAAAAAACATAGTGGACTCCTTCAACCACTTCCCACTCCATCTGCTTGATGGGAACATGAGCTTAGATCTCATCACATCCTTGCCCAAGATAAAGCAAGGTCATGTAACAATTGCGGTGTTTGTGGATGAGCTTAGTAAGCAAATCCATTTGGCACCAACCTTTGATAAAATATATGTTCACACATTGGCCCAACTCTACTTTAAGAATGTCTTCAAGCATCATGAGATACCTTGTGTACTCATCTACATCTTTGACTATGATCTTTGATTTACCAAAGAATTTTTGCAAGCACTCTTTCACATACTTGGTATCAAGCTTGCTTTGTCCATGGTTTATCATCTTCAAACTGATAAAAAAACCAAATTTTCAAATTGCACCTTAGAGTTTATGCTTTGTGCCTTTTTCAACATTCATTATACCAACTAAGATGAATGTTTTTCAATTGCTAAGTTTGCCTAATAATTCCAAATACACAAGTACCAGATTCTCTCTCTTCTTCCTTAATTTTGGCCAAGATCCACTTGTTTCAAATTCCATTTTTTCTCCTCTTCCATCTCATGTCCCTTATACTTCCACCTTCTTGACTCAAATATCCCAATCCCTACAACAAGCTAAATCTCATCTCCTTGTTGCCCAAAATTGTCAAAAACAATACACAAACCAACATCATCATGATCTCACCTTTCAACTTGGTGATAAGGTCATGTTTTCTTCTAGTAACCTACCCCTCCCACTTGATACGTAAATCCATAAACTTGCTCCTAATTGGATAGGTCCATTTGATGTCACCAAAATCATTTCTCCTATTACTTATTGACTTGCCTTGCCTTGTCATATGCAAACCACCCTATCTTTCATATTTCCAAGTTAAAACCCTTTGTTTCTTATCTATTTTCCTTTTCTTCTTGTATCCAAATCCCTCTTCCTCCCATTCCTATCAACTATCATGAGGAGTATAAAGTTGATTGCATCCTTGCATGTCATCATATTCAAAGTGGCCGCTAACAATATATTGAGTACAAAGTCCTTTGGAAATGGTATACTCTTCATGATGACACTTGGTAGCCTCTTTCTCATCTCCAAAATGCACAAATGGCTATCTATGAGTTTGAAGTTTTGATGGTGATAAAGATGTCACCAACTAGCGGTGGCTTGCACTCCAAGAAGGCAGATTTAAGATTCTTGAGAAGCTTCTCAAGAGCCTTGCGTATATATCTTATAAATACCAAAGCCCAAGCTCATGCTAGGCATTTGGAGTTTCCTTCATTGAAGAATCCCAATGTGATCTTTCACGTTGATCTTCCATTCTCCTATTCTCTCCTTAGTCTTTTACATTAATGGTTGGAGGCATGACATTACTGTTCCAAAGGGCCTAGTGTAGCAACCAATTAGTGCGTCTTCCACTCCTACATCAATTATAAAGGATACTTGGGAGCCAAACATTAGACCCATGCTTATAGGAAGGGAAAGATAGAGAGTTTGGAGGTTCTTGTGAAGCTACACAAGTTGTTTTGCCTTCAATATGAAGGATTTGGGTACTCTAAAAGTACCAAGTATTCAGATTGAGCTTACTAGTGATACACCAATTTTTTGATGTCCATACAAATATAGTGATATGCAGAAAGTATTGATTTAGAGCCAAAGTAAAGACCTTTTTGAAGCTAGTTTGGTGGAGATTTCACATGGAGAGTATGCTTCAACTACAATGATGCCAACCAAGAAAGATATGCATGGAAACTACATAAATAGGAAAATATGTGGAGATTACCATCCTCTCAATCAACAGACTAGGGCTAATTGGTATGCCATGCCTAAACCCTAGAAGATCTTTGATGCAATTGGGGATGCAAAGGTCTTTAGTACTTTGGATCTTCAAGAAGGATATCATGAGTTGCTAATCAAGGAAGAAGATAGGTCGAAAACAAAATTTTGGGTAATTGATTCTCACAGTAAGGATGTATTATATCAAGGGTTGTTCTTATCATTTGGGTTAAAGTACACTCTTGCCAAGTTCCAAAGGATAGGATCCTAGTAGGATTGGACTTTTCTTGGTGTTATATTGATGAAATTTTGGTCTATAGCACTACTATGGAGGAGAATGAGAGACATTTGTTGGAGGTGTTTGAGAGGTTGAGATCTCATGGACTCAAATTACATCTTGGGAAGTATAGATTCTTCTACAAGTATGTTGAGTACTTGGGTCACACTATCTACCTTGGAGGACTTGGTGTTTAATAGACCAAGGTGGAAGCTATTGCACATATTGATTGACTTACATATATGAGCAAAGTGCATTTCTTGGATTAGTAAACTTATATTTGCCAATATGTTAGAGGATTTAGTGCCATTTCCAAGGTCTTGATAAAGTTGCCAAGCTTACACAAGAGTGGTGCTGGGAAGATGAGCAAGAGAGAGCTTTTATAGAGCTCAAGGAAAGGTTGACATCTGCCCTTATGCTTAGAAGACCAATCAAAGCACAACCATTCTAGATTCATATTATTTGGAGTACGTTGGAGATAGGAGCAATGCTCATCCAACATTTTGATGAGGGGAAGGAGTTTGTGGTGGCCTATGCTAGTCAACAATTCAGCAAAGGCAAAGTATAGTTCATATGAGAGAGTGTGCTTGGCATCAATATGGGTAATAGCACATTTTTTATGTTACCAATTTGGTAACTCTTCACTCTCATCATCGATCATTGACCATTGAAGTGGTTGATGGAGTTTGGAAAAATTTCAGGGAAGCTTGTACAATGGACCTTGATTTTACAAGAGTACGATTTCATAGTTATTCACAAACCTAGAGTGGTGAAGCATGATGTAGATAGGTTGAGTAGAAATCCATGTCCCAACCTGGAAGATCACATTTGCATGGTAAGATAGATGAAGAGATGGTGTCAGGTTAGCATATATATACCTTTCTATATATATTTTTTGAGGTCTTGGTGGTATTTCTCTCAACACATACAGGAGGAGCTGTTGAGGTCATAGATCTAGAGGATGGAGATATTAGTATAGGTCAGCAAGACATTCATGATTTTGTCTTAGTGATGGATTATTTTTGCATTGGTGTTATGATGGCATAGTTGGTGCCAAGGAGAGAGATTGTATTCTTCAGCAAGCCAAGTGGTTAGATTGGAGGGGAAACACCTTCTTTGTATATGGGAAGATGGTGCCTTGCAAGTAGTACTACTTCCATCTCAAAGACCATGATTGGTATGTCATGCTCATGAGGAGATAGGAGATTTTGTCATTATTGTTGGTGTGTTATGCAGAGCAATGTAAAGTAGTTTGTTGCCAAATGTGTAATTTTTTATTGAGTTAGAGCATCATTTATGCTCTTATGCCATAGTTACATCCATTACCCATCATGGGATTGGGTTACTATTGGAGTTTGGACTTTGCTAAATCTGTATCATTGACTATGCGAGCCATCATCATTATATTTTGGTTATGGTAGAGAACTTCTCCAAGTGGATTGAGTTGGTGGCACTTCTTGACAAGTCCAATGAAATGACAACTTACTTGTTCCTGGATTGGATTCTTTGTCATTTTGGTGCACCAATTGAGGTTTTGATCAATCATGATACATAGTTTTTGGGAGAGTTTCAAGTCTCGTGGATAAGGCTTTGATTGATCACTATTGTATTTCTTGAGATTGCCCTAAGTCAGATGGCTTAGCACAAACAATGATTCAAATGTTGACGAGAGGATTGCATAAGTATGTTTTGTAGAGATTCCACCTAGGAGTGCAATGTTACTATTTGAAGAGGAGGTTATAGATCCTTGATCCATCAATTTCATCCAAGTGCCTATGTATATCTATAATAGATTGCACCAACAACACTTGATATTACTACAGACCACACTATCTTGAGAGTACATGATGTTTTAACTTTTGGAGTCCTCATGTTGGAAGGATATGATGGTGTTATTTGGAAGGATCATATGTGCAATTGTGTGCATACCACCTCCCAAACAGTGATGGCACTATGGACCCAAGCTTGGTACTTGTACATGCATGCTTGTGGTGTATGTTATGTGGCTCTTCTAGTGGAGCTACTACTATGTTGGTGTGTGACAGCTATTTGAGAGGATAGCATATGGTATGTTTGACTCCTCCCCTCAAGGTGGCTCCTCAAGGATAATGGTTATGTCTTAGATGTACTTGACCTATAGCTAGTTACCCTTTATGTGGTATAGATTGTAGACATGCAACTAGCAATGAGGCTTGATAGCACCCAACTTCCTAATCTTTGCCCACCATAAGGTATACCATATACTTGGAGTAAATGGCTATCTAGAGTTAGAAGGGCCTAATTCCCAACTAGGGGGCAATTGTGGCACTTGAGAGTTCATATATGACTTATATGTGAGTTGTGCTTTTATAGTGTATGATATTAATAATGATGTAGGTTGTGTAACAATGTATATATGCATGACAATTGTCATGAGATTTTTAGTGCAGAAGCTTGTTTGCTTAGATGTTGGGGTGGTAGTGTTTGTAGTCATAAGTATTTTGGTAGTTACTCATGGACTACTTGTTGGTGGTCCAATTTCATGTTAGGGCTATTAATCACATGGTGGGACCATTCTTTCTTGCATTGTTTTCATTGTCGGATGTGCCTTCAATAGTGCCGTTAGGATTGGCAACCTAGGTTTGTGAGCCGGCATGTCTCTCACCTAAGATGAACCTCCGATGGCTATTATGGTAGCGCACCATGGACTAAGAAGGCGAGGAACTCCAACTCCATCATACTCCTCCAAAGCTAACACTCCAAGACTCAAGACATTATTCACTAGAGAACTCAATGAGAGAGAGAGAGATAGTTGCAAATGAAAGGATGATGAGTACCTCCTCAGCCCTTGTTTATATACTTGTGAAATAGTTACGCACCAAAGTTACTAATTATTGTAGTAACTCAAGTTACTAAACTAAAAGTCAAGTAAAGTCAAAAAGTAGAAAGGAATATCTATTCACATGGGCATATTCCATTAGCTTGTGATCTTATATTGACCCAACCACTAAGTCAAGGATTCCTTCACATGGGCTATCCTTGGACCATAGAAGAATCCAAAACAGAAAGGCTTGCGGGCCCAAGAGTTCTCAACTCTTTCCTCAAAGCCAAACACCTAAGAATAATACCAAGTCAACACACTAGAATCCAAAATAATGGTGCTCATCTTTTCCACTTCCTCTAAACTAATTTCCCCTCTATCTTAGCTATGACTAACTTTAGATAATCATGACTAATGTAGAACCATCCTTTATCTCTATATAAATAATATCTCTCAAGTACTTGTAATGCCAAGCTAAATATCACAATACCACACACATGCACAAATGGGTGTTACATTTACCCTTGGACTAAGTTTTCACTTTGTCCTCAAAGTGAAGGTCTCTCTACCTTCTATGATATATCTTCAACTTCTCATGGTTAATCCTATCAAAGTGTCTTCCTCCCAACTCCTTGAGATCATAGATGTAATTGCTCCATACCTTCTCCACTATGAAAGGTCCAAAGTACTTAGGCAAGAACTTCTTTTTCACTCTCTTGAATCGAATAGAATCAAACAACATTACCCAATCACCTTCTTTGAAAGGCTACACCTTCTTCTTGCCTTGCCTCTTGTCATAGCTCTCCTTTTGTTTCCTTTGTGCTTGCTCCACTTGAACCATAGCAACTACTCTTGCCTCTTCCAACTCCATGAGTTGTTCCTTCCTTGGCTTCTTTGCATCACCTCCTTGTGCTTTCTTCAATCTCCTATGAATGCTTTGGAAGGTAGGAAGATCAAAGTGAATAGGTAAGGTAGACTCAATACCATATACCAATTGAAATGGAGAATATCCGGTGGAAGTCTTCATTGTTGTCCTATACTCCCACAAAATTGCATGAATCCTCTTGTCCTAATGATGTTTAGCCCACTCCATTTCTGCATCTTTGGCCAACATCATGCACAAGGTCTAATTGGTTCTCTCTGCCAAGCCATTGGAATTTGGCTTATAGGATGTAGTTACTCTATGTGTGGTAGAGAAATGCCATAGCATGGCTATAGCAATGCTTCTTGTAAACTCTCCTCCTCTATCAGAAACCAACTCCAAAGGGCATCCAAACCTAGTGATAATGCATTCATAAAGAAATTTACCAACTTCATCTTCATTCTTGTCCCTCAATAGTCTAGCCTCAACCCACTTGGTAAGGTAATCAGTAATTACCACAATGTACCAATTGTTCCTTGGGGTTCTATTGAGAGGACCAACACAATCAATTCCCCACTTCTCAAAAGGTCCTAGTAGTGGATTGATCTAAGTGGTGGAGTAGATGTAGACTTTCTAGCAAAAGCTTGACAAACATGACAAGTTTTGCAATAACCAAGACAATCCTTGATTGGCTTTGAGGAAAGAGTTGAGAACTCTTGGGCCCGCAAGCCTTTTTGTTTTGGATTCTTCTATAGTCCAAGGATAGCCCCTGTGAAGGAATCCTTGACTTAGTGGTTGTGTCAAGATAAGATCACATGCTAATGAAATATGCCCATGTGAATGGATATTCCTTTCTACTTTTTGACTTTACTTGACTTTTAGGCTAGTAACTTGAGTTACTATGGTGATTAGTAACTTTGGTGCATAACTATTTCACAAGGGGTGAGGAGGTACTCATCATTCATTTGCAACTATCTCTCTCTCTCTCTCATTGAGTTCTCTAGTGAGCAATGTCTTGAGTCTTGGAATGTTAGCCTTGGAAGAGTACGATGGAGTTGGGATTCCTTGCCTTCTTAGTCCATGGTGCATGACCATAATAGCCATCAGATTTTCTTCTTGAGTGAGAGACATTCTGGCTCACATTTTGGGTTCCTTTGCCGCAACCTCTCTAGAAAGCAAGATAATGTTCCGCGTACAATTCTATATTAGACAGAAGTAGGCTATGAGATCTCACTTGGAGAGAACTTTAGGGGAGGAGAGAGTTGAACTTATGTTAGAGAATTTGGACCCATTTGTTTACTTTGTAGTTCATTATGATGTCTTTGAGGTGATTTTGTACATCTTGTACACTTGAGAGGATTTGGAGAGATTGTGTGAGGTTGATTGCAGATTTGGGGATTAAGGTAATTTTGGGTAAAATCTCAAGTTTGGGATCTGGATTTGAAATTTATACACATGATAGCTTGGGTTATCCTTCATTTAACACACTTAAAACTATTGTGAGAGCTGCTATGTGCACTGGGCTAGAAGTTTTGAAAGTTGATAGGGTAAACTACTCCCACAACTGCATGCTCTCTGGAAAATTGTACAAAGTCTACCATTTCTTCAATTTTCAGAGGATTGTCATGAAACTTTCCAAGAAAATTCAGTGCATTTTATCTTACCTTTTGATATAAAAATTAGACATAGATCATTCTTGAGCAAAGAGTTATAAGTTTTTTAAGTGAACAGGGTGGTTTTCAAACCAAATCTGAAATATGTGTGTTGAATAGAAATGTGCCTAGGCCAAATGGCTTGATGAAAAAATCTGAAATTTTTCAAGGAGGGACAACCTGGAGTTGTGATCAAGTGTGCAAAATTTCAGAGGACTAAAACATACCAGTTGGGAGTTTTGACTGTTATTGTGAGGAAGAGTCAATTATGCAGAGTTTAGATTTCATGCATGAGGAGTGTGAGAGCAACAAAAAGCATGTTTGAGTGTTTAAACTCATCTTGGGAACATGGAGGATCACCAAGAATGGAAATTGAGGCTATGTAAAGTTCCTCAAGGGTTTGAGGTGATTATAGGGGTGGATTTGAGGAGAATAGAGTTTAGAATAGAATGTGAAGAGAGTGTTGAGAGGATCTAAAAACCTACATCACTTGGAGGAAAGAGTGAGTCTAAATGCTTTTTATGTGGAGAGAAGGAACACAAGGCAAGTTCATGTCCATTGAATTTTGAGAGCAAGATATTGAGAGAAAGGAGAGACTTACTTGACTTGGGCTTGCATGTTGGACCTTCTTCACCAAGATTAGGAGGGAAAAGATCTAAGACCAAGGAGTTGATTGAGGTTTGTGGAGTGGAAGGACTTCCAAAAAGATATGAGTATAGTGGAGTAAAAGCACTTTTGGAGACTTTGGTGAATGATCTTGGAGAGAGTCTTAGTACAGCTACAAAAATACTACCGCCTTCATCAACTAGTTCTCAAGATTAATGATGGAGATAATCTTTCAATTTATGGATAAACTATCCATGAGAGTTAGATTAATATGCACTCTAGGATTTGATGTTGCAATAGAAATCTTGGAGCAACCTGAACGTTTTGTGTTCCCTAGAGTGGATTATTCTTAGATGGTGTTAGTCATGTATATACTCTATTAGTTACAAAGTGAGAGAAAAAGAATTGAGAGAAAAGAAAAATAGTGAGGAGTTAAGATGGAGAAACTTCCAATTTTCTTTGGCAAGGATGGAGAAGATATGGAGGCCTTTGTGAGAGACTTCAAGAGAGCTTGCATAAGAAACAATGAGAAGAGGAAAAATGAGTGGGACTCATTATAACTAGATTTCTTTGAGGATGCAAAACTTACATGGTATGAGTCAGAATACCAAAAGAGAAAGAGGAGAGATGGGGAAGAAGAGTCTTGGGAGAGTTTGACTTCAGCACTCATTGAGAACTTTCTTCCAGATGAGAGGTATGAGAGATTGATGAGTGAGGTTACCTTTCTCAAACAAGGAGATGGAGAGAGAGTGAGAGTTTATGTGCAAAGAGTGGAAAAGTTAGAGTCCAGATTTTGCATAGTGTTGAGGAAGGGTGGAGATGATATGGAGACTACAATGATTGGCATAGGGGCCATGCTCACCAAGAATTTTGTGCAAGGATTGAGACAAAAAATTAGAAGCAAGGTGAGCTATGAGAAACCTTCTTCCAAAGTTGAAGCTATCAAGATTACAATTTGTATGGAGGAGAGTTTGGAAGGGGATGAGAGTGATTTGGTGGTGAAGGAGGTTGTGCATCCTCCTCAAGGTTACAAGTATGGTGGAATTTTTGATACTTTGGTATCAAGGGTTGCACCACAAGTAGTAGTTGCTCCAGTTCTTGCACCTCCACCAAAGGATCCACTTCAAACCATCATAGAACAACTTGCAGATCTCAAGATCAATGTGGTGCAACTATGGGAGAAGAGAGAGGTGGATCAGAATGTGGGAAGACAGCCTTGGAGTTATGGAAGTTATCCATATAGAGGAGGCCAACCAACCGACAATTTCAATGAGAGAATTTTTTTTGGTTGTGGAGGAAGAGGCCATGCCATATCCAAAGGAATTGCACAAATTCCACTTACCACAGAGGAAGGGGTTATGAGGGGGCCAATAGAGAGAAAGAGGGAGGAAGTGAAACCCAAGTGGCTCCTAATCCCAACAAATGTAAAGGGATAGTATCCATAGATGTGGTTGAGAGCAAGTATGAGAAGGGAGAGTGCTCAAACTCCAAGGGTCTTAATTTGGAACTTTTGGCACAAGAGAAGAAGAGAGTTCATTTTGCATAGGATGTTCACACTTCTCAAGGATTTACTCCAAGCAAAGATACTCCTATGTCTACTAGGGGCACTCGTACCTCAACACCATCAACAACAAAGACTCCAAGGAAGAAGTTGGTGATGGATGACTTCTTGATTTCAAAGCAACAATGGAACTACAATGTGTTGGAGGATGTTGGTAGTCACAAGGCTAACATCACAGTGGGCCAATTGATTGCTTTGATTCCTACTTTTAGAAAGAAGCTTGGAGGTGGTTTGAGTTCTACAAGGAGCAAGAGGAAGAAGAAGTCAAAAGCTCCAATATCAATGGGGGTGGTGGATGCCAAGCCAGCACCATAGGAGGCTTGTGAATATGCCTCCAAGATTGATGTGAGAGTGAATGGTCACAAAATCAAGGATGCATTGGTTGATGGAGGATCAGCAGTGAATGCCATGTTAGAAAGGTTGATGAAGAGGTTGGGTATGATACCCTCAAGACCTTCAACATTTGTGGTGAGCATGGAAAACAAACAACAAGTTCGACTAGTAGGGATGATGGATAAGGTGGTAGTTTCAGTTATGGGAGTTCAAAATCTCATGACTTTCCAAGTCTTAAAGGATTCAAGCTATGACTTACTTCTTGGGAGGCCATGGTTGAGAGCAGCACGCACAATTGATAGATGGCACAAAGGGTATGAGGATTGGGCCATCAAACCATAGAGTCACAGTTCCTATGACTAACACCACCAACACTTCACATTTAGATACACCATATTCTGATTATTGGGAATCACATTTTGAAGAAGGAGCTTTTGGACACAAGCATGGAGGAGGAGACTTCCACCAAGGAGGATGAATCTAAATCAGATTTAGATGTGTATCCCTTGTGTGCTATGGATTTGGCACCTAAGCTAGAGGTTTTGAAGGACCCAAATAAATCACCATTGACACTTGAGGAGGTAGAGAGAAGGTTAGCTACCCTCAAGTATGGCCCAAATGTTACCAAGGAGGAGAAGGTGAGATTTGAGGAGATTTTCTGCAAGTTCATCCATGTGTTTTCTTTCAATTACAAGGATTTGAAGGAAGTCACCTTGGAGAAGCACAAGATAGAAGTGGAGTCACATGCAAGACCAATCCGCCAAAAGCAATGTTGCATTAGCTCACCAATATCTTTGGTTGTGAAGAAGGAGATTGATAAGCTCAAGGAGGCCGGATTTATCTTTGAGGCGGAGAATTCAGAATGGGTGTCTCCAATTGTCATTGTGAAGAAAAAAAATGGCAAGCTTTGGGTATGTGTGGATTACAAGAAGCTCAATGATGTTACCAAGAAGGAATACTACCCATTGCCATTCATTGATGAGATCTTGGAAGAGGTTGCAGGTCATGAGAGGTACAGTTTTGGAGATGGTTAAAGTGGATATAACCAAATCAAGATTGCACCAGAGCACCAACAACTCACCACACCTTGGGGAAATTACGCTTTCAAGGTCATGCCTTTTGGGCATTGCAATGCTCTAGCCACATTCCAATGGTTTTTGAACAAGGTATTTGAACCTTTCATTGGGAAATTTGTTAGAGATTTCATTGATGACTTTTGTATCTATGGGAGCAAAGATGAGCACTTTGAGAACCTTATCAAGGTCTTGCAGCGCTTGGATGAGGCAAATGCATCACTCAACCCAGAAAAGTGCATTTTTGGATGTGAAGAAGGTCTACTTTTGGAGCACATCATCTCCAAGGATGTAATAGCAATTGATCCTAAGAAGGTGAGGAAAATCTCAAACCTTCCATTCCCTTCAAGCTTGACAAAGTTACGCCAATTCTTGAGGATGGTTGGATACTATAGGAGGTTCATCTTCTCATTTTCCAACAAGGCTTATGCATTGACCATCTACATGAAGAAGGGTGTAGATAACATAATGATTTTGGAGGACAAGGAGGCTCTCAAAGCTTTTGAGGAGCTCAAGAAATCCCTTTTTGTAGCTCCAATTCTTGCTAAGCCTGATTGGAGTAAGCCTTTCATCCTCTACACTGATGCTTCTAATGTAGCTATAGGATGCACTCTTAGTCAATTAGACCAAGATGGGCATGATCATCCAATAGCTTTTGCTAGTAGGCAAATGGTTTCAGTAGAAAAGAACTACTTTGTAACATCTACAACATGTACTTGAGAGATATTATTTATATAGAGATAAAGGATGGTTCTACATTAGTCATGATTAGCTAAATTTAGTCATAGCTAAGATAGAGGGGACATTACTTTAGAGGAAGTGAAAAAGATGAGCACCACTATTTTGGATTCTAGTGTGTTGACTTGGTATTATTCTTAGGTGTTTGTCTTTGAGGAAAGAGTTGAGAACTCTTGGGCCCGCAAGCCTTTTTGTTTTGGATTCTTCTATAGTCCAAGGATAGCCCATGTGAAGGAATCCTTGACTTAGTGGTTGGGTCAAGATAAGATCACATGCTAATGGAATATGCCCATGTGAATAGATATTTCTTTCTACTTTTTGACTTGACTTGACTTTTAGTTTAGTAACTTGAGTTACTACGATAATTAGTAACTTTGGTGCGTAACTATTTCACAAGTATATAAACAAGGGGTGAGGGGTGAGGTACTCATCATCCTTTCATTTGCAACTATCTCTCTCTCTCATTGAGTTCTCTAGTGAGCAATGTCTCGAGTCTTAGAGTGTTAGCCTTGGAAGAGTATGATGGAGTTGGAGTTCCTTGCCTTCTTAGTCCATGGTGCGCTACCATAATAGCCATCAGAGATTCATCTTGAGTGAGAGACAGGCCGGCTCCGCCAATCCTAACAGCACTATTGAAGGCACATCCTAGAATGAAAACAATGCAAGCAATAATCGCCCCACCATGTGATTAATAGCCCTAACATGAAATTGGACCACCAACAAGTAGTCCATGAGTAACTACCAAAATACTTATGACTACAAACACTACCACCCCAACATCTAAGCAAACAAGCTTTTGCACTAAAAATGTCATGATAATTGTCATGCATATATATATTGTTACACAACCTACATCATTATTAATATCATGCACTATAGAAGCACAACTCACATATAAGTCATACATGAACTCTCAAGTGCCACAATTGCCCCCTAGTTGGGAATTAGGTCCTTCTAACTCTAGATTTTAGAATTTTAGATGTAATTTTAGAATTTAGAATTTAGAATTTTAGAATGAGCAATTTAGAATTTTAGATTTAGAATTTGGAATTTAGAATTTTAGATGTAATTTTATATTTTAGATTTTAGAATTTTAGAAACTTAGAATTTAGAATTAGGCCCTTCTAACTCTAGATTTTAGATGTAATTTTAGAATTTTAGTTTAGATGTAATTTAGAATTTAATGATTCAGATTTGGTAGGTTCAATCTTGATCATTGAGTATATGCAAATATAAGAGTTTACTCTTTAAAAGGTAACAATTTTATGACAAACTAAAGATAGGTTATGACATGTTGTTCAAGAACCTTTTCTTCCATGGAAAGCAAAATCATTATCAATATAAGGATATAGTAATAAAGGATCTATGATATACTTCCTAAAATTTCCAATTACGAAACTATAACGCATTAACACATCACTTCACATGAGTAGATATACCTTGCAAAGTCCTCAAATCTACTTACAATCTTAACTTCCACTTTCAATTTTGGTAGTTTTAAACTAGATCCAATAGAAAAAAGGTTAAAAATAAAAAAATCTTAGAAATAGAAAAAATTTACAAATCATTCTACTATAGAAGAAATCTCACAAAACCTAAAATGATTAATTATACTCGTATCTTTAGAAAGAATTCTCTATAGCTGGTTATTCCAATACCACATGAGTAAAATTTGAAATAAACTATATAATTATGACTAGTATTCTACTATTCTTATATAAATTACATAAATAAATTTCATTCCCCTTATTTCCTACTATTCTATTTTTATTTAAATATTTATCAAATGAAATAAAATTTGAAAAATAAAAAATGAACTATGTACTCACCACTAACATTCTGCAATTATAATTTATAAATCACATAAACTAATTATATTTCCCTTATTTCTTTACTATTCTATATGGTTTAAATATTTATCACATGAAATAAAAATTGAAAAAATAAAATATCAACTATATATGTACCATTAATACTATAAAATTATTTTATTTTTATTTTATTTTATTAATTTTCTTTCCATTATTTTCTACTACTCAATATGATTTAAATATTACTTTCTTTTGAATCAAGTCATTCACCTTCAATGAAGCACTTGGCACTTGATATTGTAGTCCTCCAAACCATTTGACATGTTTTGTTATATTAACTTTATGATTTTGCCCTTGTTATTGTAGTTCTCCAAACCATTAGACACTTGTTATAGTAACTTTATGATTTGGTAATTTAAGAATGTGAGATAGTACTCTCTTAAGGAACTTCTGCACCTTTATGTCTCTCCTATTTATCCAATCTTATGTTCTACATAAAAAATTGATTCAATATATCATGTTCCAAATATCAAATTATTTATTGTTTTTTGGAAACCTATTCATATCATGGTTTGCTTATTAAGATGCATAATAACTTGTAACTCCATCAAGATGGAAGACTGAATTTTCTTTTCAGATTATAATCAACCTTTAGTAAACTTCGAAATCGGAGTAGGAGGTGAGAGGATGACCTCCTTAAGGAGGCGAATCACGTAGTTTGACCTAAAAAGCTTTCCTGTGCATATTGTACTTGTTAATCGTACTTTATGAATAGATTTGTATATGATTTTGGTAGTTTCACAAAATATTTTCAATCCAAGACCTGAAATACTGAAATCTATTTGTTCTTTGTAAGGAACATGTTAAACCTTACCGAGAAGACTTACCAGACCTACTTGAGGAGAAGTATTACTGCATAATGTGATAGTTTAAAGTCTCCTTTATGAAAATAGTGTCCGTTCTCAAGTTCTCAAAAGGATTGTTACCTTCTCTTCTTAGCCACTTCGTCACAATTTCATGTGGTAAAAAGAACTACATAATGTAAGTACTATTTAAAGAAGCCGAGTCCGAAGTGATATACAGTCTATGTTAGGCTTTTTAAAAACTCCAGATATACTTGAAATAGTGTTAGTTGTCCATCTATTTCGGTCAATATCATGGTCATTACCCAACCAAGCCATGGTACTAAATTCACTAACATATCAGAAATCAAGGAGAACGAGATGAGATTAGAAATACCATGATTGAGTTTCCTCTCCTAAAAAAGGCGTTCAGTTAGGTCACACCAGGGTTTTCTTTCCTTTTCTCAATCATAAATCTCTTCTTTGTCCATGTAGTTGAGTTCTAAGAAATCAAACTGCCTTTTTATTGTCAGGAAACGGAGGGAGTACACCAATCACTTTACATGCTTGCTAGTTCTCCTAAGAGATCAAAGTAGTATGCTTGCATTCTTTCATCAGATTTCTTGTATTTCAATATCTCTTTCTGATTTGGCGCACTCTACAGAGAACCTTGGTTCGGCTCCATGCTTGGTCCTTAGTGCGAAGTTTTATTTCCCATTGACATTCAGGAATTCAATTTCACAAGTCAACAACTGTGGAATTCCAAACCTCGTGGAAAGTATTGATGTAACCACTAAGGAAGTTAATAATGCTATCTCTTTGTGCTTACCATCGAGGTCCATTCACGTAAGTGGGGTGAACGAGTGCATTAGGATGGTAAAAGTCGAAGGAACCTGTAGAACAGAAAGTTTCTGTTTACGGAGCAATTCCGGCAGTGTTCTGGTGATGAATTAGGAAGGCTACATGACGAATGGGGGCCGATCGCATCTTTCTATCGGTGAAGCCTGCAGATGTCCTGGAAAAGGGAAGTCCAAGGCGACGGTGGAAACATTCACTTCCCTATTTGAGCATTTATGTCAGGGTGAAAAATCAATCAGCGCTTCCTTACGTCACCAACAGTCACTTTTCACCTGATAAACTCTAACCCGATGAAGGGACACCCTGCGACGCCGCGTAGACTCTGGCATTCGTTAAAGGAGAGATGCAATCAGATTGAATAAAGATTTCTTCAGTATACCAAACCCAACAATAGAAACCAGGCACCCCGAAATCAGTGAAGAAGTCGGAATTGCTCTACCGAACTGAAACGGATACATCGACACGCAATTCGGGGAAACAACTCTTTTGAGTGTTAGTTGTAACATGATCCAGGACAGAAGCAAATACGAGCAGGATGACCGGGCTAGCTATCGTGAGGGAGACTCTACGTAGGTCGAAATAGATTCTTCATGCAACAAATCAACTAAGCGCATATTTACTTTCATTTCGTCCTTAATGGGACGAGGGAAGTGGCGCGGGGAACAGAGTCCGATCTCCCTCATCGTGAACGGCAGCCCGAAATCAGTAAAGAGGTCGCAATTGCTCTACCGAACTGAAATGGATAAATCGACACGCAATTCGGAGAAACAACTCTTTTGAGTGTAAGAAGTAACATGATCTCAAGACAGAAGCAATAAGAGGAGGATGACCGGGTTAGATCGTGAGGGAGACTCTACATAGGTCAAAGTCATGCAACAAATCGACTTAGCTCATATTTACTTTCATTTCGTCCTTAATGGGACAAGAGAAGTGGCGAGAGGAACAGAGTCCGATTTCCCTGATAGTGAACAGCGGGAGCTTCTTGACCCAATTCCTAATTAATTTTTTGCTGCTTGAACAAAATGGTTACTTTTGACTTTGCGACAACTAGGCAACTTGATTGAAGAAGAAAGCGTCAAGCAAACCGTGCTCGGATTGCGAGAAAGTTTGCTCTCGCTTCAATGGTCGTTATGATACAAAACTTTCTTTCTAAGAGGAACTTTCGTCATTTTCTTTCGCTGACGATTCTATTATTTTATCTGGTATAGGAGGTCGCAGGAGGAGGTAGATGGACGGTCCCAACACAGGAAGGAAAGCAAGTGCCCAAAGCGATGATGTGCTATCAGACCTGAAAATGATATTAGCAATAATGATATTAGTAAACTCAATACTAAATGAGATGGTTGAAGTTAAAACCAATCCCAGGTAGCTCTTATGACGGAAACATATCAAATCAATTCATCAACCGAAGTGCTTAAATTGTTAGTATCACACTGGTGAGAAAAGAGCGAATAGCGTATGAGCACCCGAACTGAGTTTGCAAAGATAAACGTACCCTTTCCTGACAGCAAGATCGTTGTAGACCCAGAAAGGGGCCAAAGTTGTGAGCGTTAGACAGTCAATCGACATCATGTGTATCTGCAACATGGAACACAACACATTGACGATTAATCTCTCTGGGTCAACTTCCATGAAACACGAAGAACCATTAGCAAGAACAAGATGCCATGACCACTCAATCAACCGTTTAATTTTCTAGCAAGAGGATCCACGCTTTGTCAGCTTCAACACTCCAAATGCAGAAATCATACTCATGTGATTTGTAGCTTGAGACCACTTACGAATCTGCTCTCTCTGAAGTACTGGGCAAATTCAACCCATTGATCACCACCCGCAAGACCGGCAAACCCTAAGAGAACAATGGTTGAAACGATTGCCACCTGCAGCAAACACACAAAGCCAAATGAGTCTCTGTACAGTCCCATGCTCTCTGTACACAAAACGTTTATGCTCGATAGACCATCTAAATGAGCAATCCCCAACAAACTGCATTCAGGTAAGAACTCTCTCTGCAAGAGTCTCATAGTAGCCCCCTTATCATGAAAATCCCTTGCTTGTGACTGGAAGTGCTGTGTCTCTGCGCAGTGAGGATTGAACGGATTCCATCATCATATAGGAGCAACCGGTCAGAGTGCAGAAAGAATCCTATGCTCATCCAAGTGATGCTCAAATCTATTTTACATACCAGATTCTATAATGTATCAAAAAAATCTAGCTAAGCAGATTGCCCTCTGAACAACCTTTCTTCTTGCTGCAGACGAGTTTTCTGCCAAGAGTTTAAGCAAAGAACAAACCACAGAAGTGATCTTGGACTCCAGTACGGAAAGAGGCCACCGATTTAGATCATCTTTGCGAACTTGAGGTGGAGGAGGTCGCCACAACCCGAAATATGGCAAAAGAGCAAATGCACCTACAAACGTTGAGAGGGCCGCGAAAGGTCCTACAGGAACACCTTTAGAGCTGTCATCACCAATGAAGAAGGGAATTAGTCTCTATATTTAAGTGAGAAGGTATATCCATCATCTAAGTGAATCCAAAAATTCTGTCTATTTGTCATGTTCATTGAGAGTGTACAGATGATCAGTTTTGCTCGCAAACTCCGAGGCTAACTTTGCAGAGTGCATACGAAGGATCAGATACTAAGTTGGTTGATAATGCGAGTTAAATAATCTTGTCTTTACTTCAAAACGATCGGTCCTTTGCAGAGTGCATATGAAGGTTCAGATACTAAGTTCATTGATAATGCGAGTCAAGTAATCTTGTTTTTCCTTCAAAACGATCGATCCTTTGCAATGAAAACAAATAATGTTTCTCTCCCATTAAGACTCAGAAATTCAATTGATCTCTCAAACCTACGATATATCTCATGTCCGATGGAGTTTTAAACTGCCTACGACCGTATTCTGAAGAGTACAAGGTTCACTAGACCCAAACTTGCAAAGATAACCTACGCTTGAAGGCCCTCAGATTGTGAACCTTGACCATCTCGGCCAAAAGATTCAAGAGCTTTAATACTGGTGGACAAGCCCATGAACGATGTAATATAGCAATGAACCGTGAACAAACATGGCAAACAATAATTGTAGGTACCAGGACTGAAACCGTACCTTCGTCCACTAGGAATCAAAAGGCTAGTGTACACTAGTGGCCAAACACCCATGATGTAGAATTCAGCTATAAGAACTTTGTTCATGGCGAATCCGTCCTCTCCGTGCAGACCTACTAATTTCTCGATAAAGTAAGTATCCCTGTACTGCAAATTAAGACATTCAATAGTACTCTCAGTTCTAAAACATATCCAGCGAGTGATAAATGCAAGAGGATCTATTTCTACTGTGTTAGCTCGATACTTCTTAAGTATGGTTTCATATTACCGATACCCAGCTGCTGAACCTTCCAACAGAAACTAAACGTTAAGAAATTCCAGAAAGATCGTCTTCGCAGAGAAAACCTTGAAGTTTGCACATTCTAGTTGACAAAAGGCAGTATTTTCGGATATTCATAGTTTTTGGCACGAGGAGCTTATCAACCTTTGATGGACCTTAATTGCTGTAGTGGAATAATGGTTTGGGGCCTCAAACCACCGAATGGAAGCAGACAGTTGCTTCATACGCAACTAGCAAAATACTAGAATATTGTTTACACAGGAGCACATACCAAGCACGTCTACTACAGTATCCTTCGCGGAAAGCCTTCAATCACTCCACCAAAATATTGACAGTTCCAGAAATTTTTCCAACGTGTCCGACGGTAATAGAGGGGACCAATGACTCGAAGAAAAGGATTTTTAAGAGATAGACAAGAAAAACTGAATTGATTCAAGAAAAATTTCCAAGCACTGAACTGCAACTGTCTCGAGTTGCCAATTCTTTCTATGGTAATCGTTTTTTTTATTAAGCACATCTGAAAGAGCGTGATGTGTGGAATTTCACATGATTGTTTCAGGCAGACACCAAACAAACATACTATTTGATACGAGCATTAAATCAAAAAATGTAACCAGGTATAGAATTACCGGAGTTTGATTAGGTGACATTGTAACTCCATAAAACAGGAGTCCAGCCCAAAATCCGAAAATCAGAGCGCTAGATATCCAATCCACCGCATCACCTCCACCACCACCTCCTCCTCCTCCACCGTCATTCGGTCCTCCGATACCTCCCCCTCCTCCTTGCTCCACTTTCACGGCCGTCTCCTCCTGCTTTGTCGAAACCGCCGCTCTCCGCATCTCTACCTTCCCAATTCTACCATCACCTAGTCCAAAATTCCTACAGCAAGAACCTGCGGTCAACTGACTAGCTAGAATGTGTGATTTAGAAGTAATAAATACCCCGGTACGAATGTTCAGAACAATTCGACGAGATTTCAGTGGAGGCACTCTGTCCCAAGCTCGGCGCGCACTCGTTGTTCCTCCATGGTTGCGAACAATGCGAAGAAGTCTCAATTCAACACAATCGCAAAGTGAAAGCGATAATGGTTCTCCTCTCGCGGTAGCACCAGAATACGAATACGATGATGATGAAATGGCAAGTCCACGAACACTCGCCATTCCTCCGTTGCTCGCTCCCACCAAGACGACTACTGCAACAACATGTCCTCACAGGAGGAGAGGTTAGTCCATGCACTCTCTTTCCAGTATCTCGTTTGCTGCTAAGCAGGGGATATCCTGTCCTCACAGTGAGACACAAATCGGAGTGCCAACGTTCGATCGAAAAGCATCAATTCGGGTATCTTCCGCAACCTCGGCCTAGATCCCGAACTTTCCGGTATCAATGAAATCAAACGGGTTTTTCCAGACGGGAATCTGATATTCATCGACTTTACCAAAGTCAACCAGCAAATAGTACTCTCATCGTCTGTTCCCCACAACATTAGATGTACCACTAAGAGACCACTAGATAGAAAATGAAGCGAAGGAATGAAGGTTTAGGTGGTTGAATCCTTCCGGGGTTCACATCAAAATGTAGTCTAATATTTTGAGAAAATTAGTACTTGGGTTGATGGCGAAGTCAGGTAGTGTATAGAAGTGTAGTACATGTTTCGGGTTGCCAATTCTAGCAGGTCATAAGGAGTCGTAAAGACTCGGAATGTTGTGAATATGATCTACCGTTTTATGTATGTTAAATTCAGCTAAGAAAGTGCGACTTTTCCCCTAATTTTCTTGGTTTGATCCTTCTTATATTCCAAAAGCAAGTCATAAAATGAGGCATGTTGTGATGGATACGGACGTGAATGTTCACATAATTTCAGGTACAGAATACAATGTTTGAGAAGAATTAGCTATTTCCTGTTTAAGTTGCTCTCAATATCTAGTTCTCTAATCCTCACACATAGAAATGCATAGGAGAATGTTCGAGCTATGTTAACGTTTTCCTTCTTTTTTAAGATTTTATAGTTGACGTTATTCAGTTGAGTGTTTTTCAGCTTTTACGTCTATCGAGTTTTAGTTACATCCATTCGGTTTGAGATACGTATCCTTGCATATCAAGCTTTTCCAATCTAAAGATCTACAATTGGTCCAAACGACAAGCTCTACTCGTCTTGCACAAACTGGACTCGTTTAGCAATTGTGGGCATATCTTATTAGCTGACACAAAGCTCAAAGTACTTTTTTGTTCTCTCTCGCTTCAGTTACCACCTAAACTCTTCATGGACAAGAATAACTATTTTTCCTCAGTCATTTGTCGGAGAGTTGGGTAGTACACATTATCTGGGGCTAGCAGTCGATTGTATGGTGACAAGTATTACTAACCTATGTAGTATCTTGTGCATTGTGGATGGATATCAAATCGTAACTTATATCAGAATTGTTAGTCTTTCTTCTAATTTGGTTTCTACACTTCTATTGAGTCCACTTGTCTCTCAAGACGCCTTTTCTCAAGTGGTGGACACGGATAAATGGATGAAGTTTCTTTTCCAATGCTTGGTGATTTGTTACAGGTTAAACCCTATCAACATTTGCTCATCAATCGAGGGCAACATGGATGGTTTCAATTGCTATCAAATTACAAGCTTATCTACTTCCAATGAATGTCTACAAACTTGTGGAAAAATACCTACAAATGTCCACTTTGTCCTGCTTCCGCGCTACTTCATGGAATTGGTATGGCAATGTCACACAATTGTCTAAGATGAGATATAAAATCTTAACATAGCAGAAATCTCCTTTGAAGAATATCAGTCAAGTGGAATCCTCATACAACATTCATCTTCTCGGCTGTGGAAAACGGATAACTTGGATACTGCTCTAGGTGCAGAAGTGATTCTCGAGATTGCACCTACATGTAGAGTTTCTTCTTTCTGAAGAGAACTTAATGGATAGGTCACAAAGCCAATTCGTTGTCGAAGTTCTGAAATAAAAACTTCACATTGCAGATCATTGCAAGTATCTGTCATTTCTCATAAACAACACCTGTCGTCTGACGTGAGTAATGGATGTTGCTGGTGTGGAGTAGTGACTATCTGGGTCATATTGCATGTAACTCCGATACCCATGTGGGCTTTAACTACATTTTGTGGATCAAACCACGTTCTACTTTGTGTGATTACTTCTTCACATATTGTAGTCCAAACAACGAAACTGATGACTGATAACCACACTTACATAATGAATGAAAAGTAGTTGCAAAGAGACGGCCAAGGCATGGGTTGTACCTGTCATATTTGGATAAATTTTCGAGGGTGAAGTAATACATGACACTCAACTTTCATTTTCAACGTGGCAGGTTGAAAGTGGAATGAGAACTTGTTAGAAACATCAGCTTCGTGATTGGAAGCAGGATCTTAATCTTCTCGTGATCCAGCTTAGCTTAATGGAGAATTATTCAATAAATCAAGCGCAGGAGTTTTAAGCATTATGATGCAGAAACAAACCCACGCATATAACTACGAAGAGCTTCTTCCATCGAAGTGACTTAGATGACTGCTAAATCCGAAACCTCTCCGTAGTTCTGAGGTTATGTTACTAACTTAGGGGAAGTATGTCCAGGCTTCACTTAACACAATATAGAATATACAGACAGAGCCCGGGATTTCTTCTCGGAGTCAATATGCAGTAGTAATATTCGCAAGAAATACGTGGATACGTCAGCAAAAGGCACAATTCTACTCGAAGTTGTCAATCATCCACAATCTCTGATAATAGCCAGACTTTCACATTTCCTGTAATTGTTAGATTGACAATCCGCTCAGATCTTACCAGAGTGTTTAGTAATCGAGAATTCAGATATGGGGCTTGGCTTGGCCAAACAACTACTTCTTGCCTTTGACTGGTCATCGTAGGTACCTTCCAAACTTTCCATTGTTGTAAAGAGTCCAATATCACAACACATGACGAACCATTTAATGATCTCCAACGTGGACAGAACCATAATGGTCCATGAATTATATGCGCAGCGACGCAACCTACCTACTTACGACTGCACCTCACGGCCAGACTGTTACTGTTCAAATGCTTTCTTACAGCACATAAAGCATCGACAAGATCATACATCCCCTTTAACAAAAACTGTCAGGAGGAAAAGGCCTGAACTGAACTTTGTTCTACGAGAATTGTTTTATTGACACGATAACAAATGTTTGAAGACAATAGCTGATGTTCGCAGAATTCGACATCGGCGCTCACTGAATTTCTTTTCGGGCCGAGCCACCTCTTATATCGCTTGACTTTTATTTCTTCTCCTTCGAGACCAGTCGGCCTCTTGAAGAATGCGTTTGGTGGAGTCAGATTAGCGACCTGCCGTGAAGTAGCGTTGAAACTCCTCTCCTCTCCTTCTCGTCTCGACTCGTCTACCCGTTTTGTAAAGAGGGGAACAATGGCTCCCCCAACACAATCTAATTTAGGTCAAAGCTGTGTACAAATTGAATATGTGTTCAGATAGTACTGCCATTCTCTGTATTGGCCTAGAACAAACCAGCGAAGTACGACATGATGACCATAACAGCTGGAACCAAAAGTGTGGGCAGCATCGCTCCAGCTCCATTTTCTGGGGCATCGGGACTAGGGGCGGGTGCTTCCACCTGCGCATCGACAACGCTGCTTCCCATGCTCAGGAACAACATAGACACAATTACCATAACTGCGGGAAGAATAAGACTCCGTGGAATTGCTTCAGCTCCGCTTTCTGCCATATCGGGACTAGGAGCGGGTGCATCAGGAGTCTGGGCGTGAACACCGCTGCTTTCCATGCTCACGAATAAAAGCATGCACAGAACCAATGCCACACCGTTCTTAAGAGTTGCTCCCATTCTCATGGCCATCTTGGTAGATACTGTCAACGTTGAAGTGAAGTAAAAGTGTATTGGTTACTCTCTCGACCGGATTCCAGAACAATGATGCAGCGAATGAGGGAAACTAAAACAACAGAACACAGATGCTCCTCTTCGTCAGACGCTTAAAGATGGTGATCGTTTGAACTTGTTATAGTACTGGAGTGCGGTGACTGTCAGCTCGCGACGTTCGATGCTGAGAGAAAGTGCTTGCAGACCGAGTTATAAGCTGCTGCAAAGTGAAGCGCGAGCGTAGCCCTAGAACGATCGGTGCTACACTACATACATGGTGGAACAGGAACGCGCTTCACTCGCAGCTTTCCAGCGGACCGGACCAAGTCGCCCGTACCCAGAAAGTAATATTCTTTCCAAATTACGAGTACAGTAGCAAATATCCCCTGATATACACGAATCGCGCGGTCGCACGGAGCTCCAAGTATACTTCCCAACATGTTTTTACTTTCGGTCGCCGCAAGAAGACAGTTAGCCTGCAGGTTCTGAGCAACCGGGTAGAGAGACTTGTTTGACTAGTTCAATTCCTTCGTCATCACAACTCTTCAGTTTCTCGTTCCTGCCGTTGCCAAGTGTTGATATTTGTTACCGTAGCTCAGCACGCGTGAACTTCGTCGTACTGCTGGAACATCCTCCTCCATGAACAGCATACTGTAATCATCTCCATCGGATTCGACACCTCTGGTCTATGTAAGAACCATGCCGATCAGATTTTGGTTCAAACTCATCCCAGAACTTTCCCGGTTCAAGTCTGGGAAGAAATCCTCAGATATCACCCGAAGGTAATGGTATTGCATTCACGGTATCGCGAATATTCTAACTATCCTACGGTTAGCGCCTGAGGAGAATGTGGTAATCACGGTTAAAACTTAAAACCGACCCAACAATGACCAACCCAAACCGACTGGGCAATGACTCCTCGGCTCCCCAGGATCCGTTTCCCCCGACCAGCGGGCCATCGCGTTCGATGTATGTAGATGGCCGGAACATGAGGAACGCTGAGTGAGAAGCGGGATGCAGGACCCACAAATGTTGGGATCCTGACGAGTCACGAGTGGATGTGAAGAAAGAGCCGTTGAGCGAAACTGATGTCCAATTGATGGCAAGACTGACGGACGGAAGATTTTAAGTGACTCCGGAAACATTTGCTCCGATGAAGAAGATCAAGCCACGTGTTGCCGTCTTCATGGCCGGAATTACTTCATGACTACTGGGATGTTCGGATATTGGCGGCAAGAGTCTTCTGGAATGAAACTTGAGGGGAGCCGTCCCCAATACTATTCTACGACAGGGTCGCCCAAATATTGGCGTGATGTCTCGACTAGTGTGCCGGAAGTCTTACTATAGCTGTGAGACTTCCAAGGTTTACTTGCCGTTGACGATGTCGCATAGCAAACAGCTATGCCGGGCAGCAGCACCGGCCAGGAGGCGAGCTGGCCTTTGCCAGTACAGGGCACTCACCAATGGGAACAAGACAGGAGGAACTAGCCGGTGGTACCTTGCCGTCATCGGTAACTTTTGCACATGGAACAACTGGACTTGCAGGACATCGGCAAATCCTACTGGCAAGGTACTGCAGAGCCAGCAACAGCTCTGTGCTCCACCTCTCAAGATGCTGTATATATCGGGGTCTTGTTTCACCCACCTTATAGACACTCCGTGACTCGCAGGCCGACGTTCATCTTTCATAGATTTCTTTCATCCCTTTACTGCTAGACTTTCTCTCCAGCGAAGTTGTCAAGAGTTGGAGACGAAAGCAACTTCTGAACATTCGGATTCAAGTCCCGAGTTCTTTCAAGGCAAGTCTCGCAAAGGTTTCCTGAGTTACTCGAGGAAAATGGCTTTCAGGGTGGAGTCTTTCGTCCAGGTCTATATGGTCGCACTTTTGGCAGTGTTCTTCACTGTGAGCCTTGTCAACACTGGCGTGAATGCTCAAGCAGACGCACCTGCTCCGGCACCAGCTGAGCCTGAGGCAGCCAGCCCTGGTAGCCTGCTGCCATCCCTAATTTACCCCGCAGTGGTAACGGTGTTGTCCCTCCTGGCCGTGAAGAACTTGTGAAGGGAATCGTAACCCCTGATAGGAGGAGAACCATCACTTGTCAATATGCGGCCAAAATTGTACCTGTGGACTGTGAATCTCGAGCAGTATCGCAGTCATTCGACTATGTCAAGCCCAGATTCTACAATGCTTCTCTGAGGGGAATGCTGCAACCCTGAGCCCTCTTAATTGCAGCTGAAGATCAGTCCTTCATGAGGACTCAAATGTGGAGTAAGCGTGACAAGCTGAACGGTAGAAAGGAAGCCTTTACATCGACAGTTCACACATTCATCAACAACTGGTCATCACAGATATTCTTTGAGGTGCATCTAGAGTAAGAGGATAGACACATTTATACTAGAAATTCTTGAAACTTGGAGTTCGTTTTCTGCATCATTATACACGGTTGGAACAGAGGTTTAGACCAATATAGCTCAAATTTTGATACATCACCTTTCCTTTTGGGATAGTTTTCCCAGGGCATAATAGGAACTGGTGCCATTCTTTATCTACCCCATTATTAATGCACGTCCTCACCTAGGACTCTTCCTACACATGATGCTCTGACTCCTCTCTTAACCGGTTATCGTGTTATCCGTCTCGCTTGATGTTCTGCTCATCCTTCCAATTCAGCCTGGTCGTTCATTTACGTCTCTGCTTGCGAATATGGTTTACAACATACCTTTTTGTTCTTCCAGTTTGGTTATCCCTTGGAATGAATTTTCTCACACGCCTGACGTAGGTCCGCATAAGTTCTCTAACCGATGCTCGGTCTAAGGCATGAGAATACACTTGAACGTCTGAACTCAGGTGCTATCTGTCAAGTATTGTCCATCAAATTCAGGCCAATCCATTGAGTCGATTAGGTAGCCCGCGGATATCCAGTCACAGAGAAAGAAATTCGGATTCGCGTTCCCTCTTGAGAGATTAGCTCTCTGCAGTCTCTAGTCCTCCTTGAATGACGTACAGTGGCTAGAAACTTGCGAATGCTTGTGATTGTAATTGCGAATACTTCCGCTAAAATTGTAACCAGTGGCAACTGAGCCCGTAATATTTCCTCGAATCTGCCTGTTCAGGATTAGGCTTAGGCATATGAGTGCGCACATGAATACGCACGGCGACAGTTATCCAAATTTTGACAATTGCAATAGCAGTGCGTCTCACACTCCGATTATGCGCATAGTCGACACAACCTCTCACTGCACACTTACTAGGTCAGTACGAATCATCACATACACAGTCCTGTAACGGGTGCTACAAACTTCAAGATAACAGTCTAAGCAGACAGAGAAAATCCAGAATCCAGAAACTGTACATGTTTTCTTTCTCACTTTGTAGTGATTGAAATATCGAAAGACGGTAGAATAACATTTCAGGTTGATGCGGAAAGTAAAGATGCGAAGTAGCATTTTACACTCCGTAGGAAGAATCTATTTTGGAAGAAATTTTATGAGACAGAACTGAATCTGCATCAAGGTTGTAGTATTTGTGTGTTCTACTAACTTGAGTCCAACTCACATAAGATAATTCACTTGAGTCCAACTTGAGTTCCAACTTGAGTCCAACTCACATAAGATTGGTTATTTCCATTATATTGGGGATACATAAGTGGAAGTGAACAAATTATAGATAAATTTATAGGAATGAAGAGAAAAGGGCGACTGCGTTGAAAACACGAAGGATGGGAAGAACCCATCAAGCCGTACAAGGGAGAGACAACCAATAAAATGAGATAAGAATTTAAATTTAAAATTTTAGAATTTAGAAAGAATTTAAACATTTATAAGAATACCTCTTCAAGTTTATAAATTTTAAAAGTACTTTGCACAAATTGTTAAAAAATAATTCCCATGGTTCGTGCCGGGCCTTGGCGTTGTGTGGGGAGGAAGGCGAGGAATGCTGGGCCTTGGGGGTTCCGCTGGATCCACAAGTGGTATCGACTTGGTACTTTCGAGTGATCTTCACCAACACATATAGATCAATCAACAATCTTCAATATCATCTCTGTTTTGTTGTTGCATTCCAACAGTAGTCAGTCAAGTGAGTTCGCTATCTTTTGAATCTGAACGACATGCACAACCATCTCCCGATAAATTTTGCAACAAACAGGAATCAATCAAGTGAGCTGATTATCTCCTGTGTCTGAACGACATGCACGACCATCGCCCGATAAACATATGTCGTGAACAGTAAACAAGTCAAAAGAGACATATACTCTAGAGGTATTTTAGTTTTTTTCTCCAAGCAACTATTAGTTCAATTTGAATAGAATCTTCTTAACCTAGAATAAGCCATTCTGCTTTATGTACGTAACTATATACTCTAGAGGGTACTTTAGTGTTTTTCTCCAAGCAACTATTAGTTCATTTTGAATAGAATCTTCTTTACCTAGAAGAAGCCATTCTACTTTATGTACGTAACCATGATGGAAATTAGATAATCTACTCAGATTCGTCATTAATTTTCACCAACAATGAATTGGAGTAAAGGGATCGAGAAACTGGGAGGAAAATAGGATAATGGAGACTAGCAATCTCCAATAATTTTATACTAAAAAATAGCAACATTGACTAAAGGGATCGAGAAACTGGGGAGAAAAATAGAAGAATGGGGACTAGCAATCTTCAATAAATTTTATACTAGAAAATAGCAACATTGGCCGAACACTTTCTAGCATGCACATTGACTTAAAAACTGACAAATTGCACGCGGAAACCCCAAAGCCCGGCATGCCCACACTCCCCCCCGACCCAACACCAACCAAGGGCATTTTTGTAAATTTATAGAATACTTTTATAATTTATGAACTTGTTTGGGGCACTTTTGTAAATTCTCCTAAATTAAATGATGCAAGTCATTGTTCTTGAATAATTCGATAAATAGCTTGTAAACTTTTGATGAAGAAAGATTACCACTAGAATTCAGGTTACCATAGCAGTGAGCACTATCTTGTGGGATTTTTTTAACTGGTTCCCTTTTCATTTTTCTATGTTATAGTTGCTTTATCCTCAAAGTATGATGAAGTCGTCCCTCATTTCAAGTTTTGGACAGCACTATGGAGTAGCTAGGCTTAAGAACAATAGAAATTTACATGCTATTGTAGAGACCAACTATGCTAAATTTCTTGAACCAAAGAATACGAGGTGAATCCGAGTCAACAATAGAACCTTCACATCCTCTTGTGGAAGAGGTAGTTCCTCTTCCACGAGTTCCCATTGCTTTTACTTCAAATTCAAGTATTGAAATAGAGTTATGAACTGCAAGGGTTTTGAAGGAGTAGACTATTGAAGCAATAGCGCAACTCAATCCATAATTTCTTGATCTGAATGAATCGAAGATGCTAGCATAACAATTACTCTAAATGTAAGGTTTTAAAGCTGTGTGAGTCCCAACGACTTTATATTTTAGAATATAAATTACCTCAATTTTTACCATTTTCTAAATAACAATCCGATATTTTAAAGTCCACGGATCCCTTTCTAAACAGAACCGATCGGAGAACTCCCGGATTTGTAAAAAAGAAAATATTATACTTTAAAGCGCATGTAGGTTCAATAGTATTAGATTCAGGTATCTTTAAACCTGACTTTGGATGAGGACCATCCAAAGTCAGGTGCATGTACATAAATATTGGTAGATAAAAAAATCCTATGGCCTATGGACAACAAATAAATGTACTAGAAACTAATACATATTTCAAAAGATATTTAATATATAAGAGAAATCACAGAATTGATAAAGGTTATAAAATTACACTCTTAACAAAACCATTTTTAACTTTTATAATAATTCGAATTAGATCTTTACATTTTAACATGGACCAAATATGTAATTGAAAAATATCAGAAAAAATTTAAATATATATATTAGAATTCGTGCATTAATGTTATAACATATTCTTAATATGCTTCTACGACATAACTCTGAAGTATCAAACGGATTTGACTTATTATCATTCCATAATTCAAATTCGTAAGGGAATCCAATAATATATATTCTTTGATACAAGGAAGGAGTTTATATACATGGCGGAAAGGATCGCAGTTTCAGTCAGAAATGAGATGACTGACTGACGGAGACGAATAGTTTGGACAGAAGGTTCAAACATCACTCCGTCCCATCCATCAATGTTTTGGGGGCAAGAATAGCCGTTAGGATCCAGTCTGTCGCCATTCGCGCCAGCGTTAACGACCATGTGGTGAGCGGAAAGTGCAACCTGGCTCCCACGTGAAGGATGCTGTTTCCCTGCAACGTACGCCAACTAAGTACAGTCCACACCTACAGTAGGGGCAGTACTACTAAGATTCTCTCCCTTTCACCGTTCGATCATATTCCATGGCAACCGATATGGCGTGATTCTCCTACTGCGCGGTCAGCTTAATTTATTCTTCTGGACTTGCCAAGGAACCCAGCCGTCCGATTCCCCCAAACGACGGTAAGCGTTAGCATCTCTTGTTGTTAGGAATCAACATGCCGGGTCGAGTAAGATAACCCGATATCTTACTCGACCTTGACGACCGTCCAATCACGTTGTCTTCCCTTCTACCGTCACCATGCAACATCAATAACAACCCGGGTAACCGGAATAACAAGACTTGGTGCCTTTGTTCCAGAAATCTTGTTATTTTAGCGGGCTACTTCCCATACGAAAGTGCGCCGGAGCATTGAAACTTCCTCCAAATCCCGGGGCATACTCATTTTAAATCGAGCATCTTCCCGGTGCATCCTTTCCTCTTTCCCAACTGGTCTTTCCCGAACCTGGTTGCGAGGTGTTAAGTTTTTGCCTGGTTGTACAATACTTCTTGGATCTCTGCTACAGTGGCAATGGGTCAGGTTTTAAAACCGAGCAAAAGCGGGATTTGCTGACAGGCGGGATTTGTTGACAGGCGGGATCTCTCGACGGTAAATTCGACAAGGATCTCTCGACGGTAAATTCGACAAGGATCTCCCGAGTTTACGGGTTTTGTGCTGGACGTTTCTGCATCTCTCTCAAGAACTACAGGAGGTCTTTACTGGGAACCTGCGAAGCACAAGGATAACGACATCGCTCTAACTTTGGCAGAAACATCAAAATTAACCAAAGCTAATTCGTAATTATTTTTCTTAATACATTTAATTTGGAGTTTTCAGAGGTCAGTTTCCACTAGAGGAAAGACTAGACCATCAACTCTCTACGACGAAAAATCATTCTTCTCTAGACACTTCAACCATTTAATAATAACACTCTGCTTGATTTAGGAAATTAATATTTCCACACCCTCTTTTTGATATTTCCACATCCCCTGTATACACTAAACCTTTACTATATTCAAGTCTCTTATTATTCTGATTGAACATCATCCTGGAGCAGTATCCCAAGAGTCTTAGGATTGAACTGCACCACTTGATATCTTCATCCCTGGTATTGAATCTGGTGTTAGCTTCGCGAGACACATGATCTCCTTCTTGTGATTGCCTTTAGCCTTCAAATCTGCTTCAGTTGCACTTCATTACTGGGCTTTGAGATTTAACTCGGATATCTCATGGACGAGTTCTTTGACTATGTAATCGCTAGGTCATTTCCGGTCATACCCTTGATGCTTTCCACTCGTAAAGATTATTTTAGTGAGTTTTGTGGTGTGAAAATATCAATTCCTTTTATTTAAAATTTTGCTCAAAGTCATCCGGGAGAACAGTATGATTATGTGGGCCAGACTTTACTACAGACTCAGAGTTGCTGAGTCTGTAGTAAAGTCTTGTTTATAGTTTATCAACACGATAAATTTTTTAATACTGCGATGGCAAACAATCCACATCACATCAAGAGTGTGTTGTGCATCGAATCGATGTAGAATTACTGCATTGTGAGCTTAAATATTAACCATGAAAAGTTGACGATAGAAGCATTCAAGTGCAACTTTGATTACGCAATGCTGAAATGAACCATTATAATTTTATTTTATTTTATAATTGTGATTATTTGCCATATTATAGTTTCTTATAAAGTATGAAGTGATGTATTCTCTAACATACTGTAAGAAAGTGAAACATCATAAATTTATTGCATAAACTTCCTTACATAAACTTTATAAACTTGAACTTCATGACAAACCTTTGTTGCTTAAGTCAAAGTAATATTATCCTAAATGTAAAACGGACATATAGTTTCTCTTATATCACGTTAACATTTAATTCTTCGAGTTTATTTTCAGTTCCCCCAAACTGGGATACCTTTTAGCCCTCACATCATCTTTATAATGCTTTCCATAAAGCCTCATTTACTTGTTAGATACTTACTTATATTGCTAATATAGAATATGTTAATTTCTGAAATATGGTCCATAAATTGCACAAAATACCTTCTATAAGATTTCTTTTTAAGTATTATAAGACATGGATAGATAGTTAGCTTTAAAATATCATCATAGACTGAAAAAATATAGAGATAAAATATATTAATTTTATTCTTTGAAGGATTGTCATCAGAGTCATCGACATATTTTATACCACATAGACATTGGATTTATTTCCAAACTAAGGTTTTAAGGTTTGTGCTTTCCAAGCCATCAATTTGTATGTAATCCGTCTAGATTGTATTCTTCCACCAAACTAAGGTATAACAATATGATAGACTATTCAAAGAATATAATAAGATTTCCTTATCTAATATATTAAACATTTACTACGGCTAATTAGGAGTAAAGAGAAGTAACAAGTAGGTTGAACTATTATAATGACAGCTTAAGTTAGTATATACGAAAGTGGCTTCATCTATAAACCTTAGGTGAGATACCAAAGATTTCTTTGTATACTCAAAATTGTAATAGTTAAAGAACCTGTACAAAGATAATCTATTTTACTTTAGTTTCTTTCTTTCATTTTACTCTTTTATATTTCTAAAGTAGGAATTGGAAATCTAAATTATCAAGAATCCATACATGCAAAGATAATCTAAGATATTAAGAAATTAATCATATAGGTTAAGGTAGCACACTATGTAGGAACTTATTTAAGGATTGAGTATCTAATAATTAACCCAATGGATGACTTTTTTCTCTTGGTTAATATGGAGAGCCAAAAATAAGTGGATGGAGTGGATTTTATGATCCTCTTGAATACTAGGTATTCAAATCACAGAAAAATTTATGGGTCATCTCATAAACTATCACAAACAATGAAGTGGAGATAGTTTCTTGTCCTTTTAGAGCAACCTTTATATCCATGTTTATCAACCCTTATATTTAACCACTTAATTAATTAATATTTTTTAATGAAATTTTTAATCTCATCTTTGGTTGTAAGGATCCTTAGTGCTTCATTGGAACACTTGCAGTCCAAGGTAGATGATCTAAGTAATTTAAGGAAGTCATTGGAACAAGTAAAACATTGTATTTACTTTCATTAAGATCTGATTTTAATAGCCACAAAGAATTATTATTTTGAAATTTTACCTCCATTATTATCAAAGGATTATTGGTGTAGTATTTTCTATACATATTAAGAACACTATATGCTCCAAAGAAATTCAATTAAAATAAAAAATGTGCAAAGAAGTGTTTTAAAATTTTATATTAGGTTTTTTATGACAGATAATCCTTCTATTACTAATACACTCAAGGATTTTGATTACAATCAACTACTCCTAGATATCTTTACAGGTTTATTGTGAATGATATCAAATGGTAGACCTAAAGCTCTAGAGGTGCAAATTGGTTTTATTTTTTGATTCTTGTACCTTGAACTGGGTGAGGTATCCACAAAATTTACATAGTAACTCTTACAAAATTTTTTACATAATAACCCTTAATCTAGGAGGATTTCCATGGCACATTCATAAGAGCTATTCAAGCAATATATGTTGTTATGATAAGAGACATTTTACTAATATCAATGGAGATCAGTAAAATATAAATTCAATCCTTTATGCTTCAAGGGAACTAAGTATATAATAAAAAATGTTTTGGCATAGAGTAAATGGAAAAAATATAATAATATGGAATCCTTATATAGTTATTTGTCTAAAATAAATATAGAAGGACTAAAAACAAAGTATTATATATTTTACATGATAGGATCTATTTGTTTACAACAAATTAAAGATATGTAGGTTTGGTGAAGAAATCTATAAGAAAATTTCCACAAAATTTGAATTTGAATTTTTTTAAATAAAAATAGAATAAAAAAGTGCTATCTACATAAGTGAAAACTACATTGATTAAGGCTTTGTGAAAAAAAGACAAGTTAAGACTTTGTGAAAAGATGAGCAGGATTATATCAAACATAACAGTCTAGAAGAAAAGTTCAAATGCATAAACTAGAATGGTAGAATAAAGAAAATTTAGCTTGTTCATAATAAGTTGATTTTAATTTCTAACGTAGTTAAAAATTTATAAATTTAGAAAAAATATTACAAATAATCATATATAAGAAGATCAAATATTATGGAGATTAGTTTAATCACGAGAACATGTAGTTTTAGATACTAGTTTTATCAAGCAAAAATTGCAATTGCAAATCAAGAACAACTATCTCATATTAGGAGACACTTTTATGCATCATGATATGATTATATAATTAAAATTTCTCCAAATTATATTAAAGGATAAAATTAACTTATAATACCATCTTAATATAGAAAATTACATTTATATTAACCAAGTCATGAAACTTAAAGCAAATATTAAGTTGCATAAAAAAAATCCTTAATATTTTTAGTGGAATATGAGGATTATGAAATATGCACTTAATGAAAGATTACAAAAGATATAAATTGTACATTTTATTCCTCCAATAATTTTTTCTTACTCCATAAAAAAGTTATTCCTTTGGATTCTCGCACCAATACTTCATAAACTCAAGATTTAACAAGGATTTACTAGTTTAATCATAGATATGTACCTTAACAATTTAATGTTATCAAAATATTTTCTTATTTTGATCTGATTACTGATATTTATGTAAGTCAAAAGCAAAATTAATTGAAAGATAAGTGAATATCAAATAAGAACTCAATTAATTCATAGACGATCTTTCTTGTTATTTCAACTATCTTTGACGATTTTCATTTTCTTAAATAATTACTCTCTTATGAAAAGAAAACATATTTAGTTCACTTAATAAAAAAGAATATGAAGGGCTACCACATAGAAAACGTGAAGGATGGGAAGACCACATAAAACCATAGAATGGTGAGACATCATAGGTAATATAAACTGGGATACAAAATATATACTTCACTTAATACAAATGGGAAGGATAATATGAAACAACTTCAACATATCACATATGTTTGGGATTGGTGAATGAAATATATATGGAAAAAGTATTAGTTGTTGATTTGGAGACTTTAAATATCACTCAACCTTTTAATTATTTTATCAATAAATTCTCATGATAAAATTAAGAACTAGTGAAAAGTTACAAGGAAAATCAATTCTAGTAATATTTCATTACTTTATGATATTTAATGAATATTATTTGGAATTATTCATAAAAGTAACATGTTGAAGTTCCTCAAAGAACCTACTTCAGTATTTCTTTTGTACCCTTCCATGACCAAGGAAAATATGTTCACTTTCAAAATTTAATCTCTTTACTTTAGATATAGTTGGAAAAAGGATGTAACTATGAAATCATTGCCACCAAGAAAATATTTCTTCCATTATATGAAATTTATGGCATTAGAGGGTTTAAATTTATCTACCCTCCACTTGTAGGAGTGAAGAATGAACTTCTCCAATAACAAGGTCAACAACTTCAAGATGAAAGAGGAAATTTACCTTGTTGAAGGCTATATACAAATGAAGATTATGTTGTTTATGCTGAAGGATTTATTAGGTATATTATTTTTAATTAAATATTCTATATATCTATATGGATAAGTGATACAAATGTTAACATGATGATCAAGGATATTAGACTCTAATTATATCAATAGGAAGAGAATTTTTGTTAACTCAAGCAATAAATATCTTTATCTAGTCTTCTAATAATCCAATACTCAAAATTTTTCCAATCTTATAAGCATCTAGGTAATAAGTGCCTTTTTCACTTGGAATATCTATTGCAATCAATGTATTTATTTATTTTTAGATTACTTCCCATCTCCATAAAGACTAAATTAAATAAGAAAAACTGGCTTGATTGTATTTGTTCCAAGTGGATCAAATTCAATTGTATATTTATGTAAAAAAAAATTTAATTTAAGTAAGATAGACTCCTCTTGATTGTGATTGACAAAAAAAATACTCAATAAAAATTAGAGAAAGAAGGGAGTATTTACCTACTCAAGGTTGTCATAAAGTAGTCATAGTTTTAGCTCAACTCATTTTATGTTGACCATAAGTTATTATTGCAAAGTATTCTCATAGAATATATAAATATGGTTGTCATTATTGTAATGGCAGTTTCAACCACATGGAATTGGAGTAAAATATCTGAACATCTATATTTAAATTAAAAAAACTTGCACTTATATAGGGTTGAACAACATTAGTATTATAAACAAATGAGGAGAAAAATAATTTTTTGAAAATATTGAGTAGTAATCTTTCTTCCAATGTATTTAAAGAAAGTGTAGTGAAGGATATTGAATAAGTTCCTTATGAGAATTAAGTTGTTGCATAAGGTAAGAAAAATCTGTTCCATTGTTAACTTATTCTTTCTATATCTAAGTCAAACTAAACATTGATGATCTTCATATATGAAGCTAACTTGGAGTAACGTAAATCATCACTATCACTTGATGTTTTGAAAGGTTTACATTGCTTGAATTACATATAGTGTAAGTTTCACACCTTCCTAAGCAAGCAGGTGATAAAATCTTATTTCATTTTTTATCCAAAATATATCACTATGCCAATATATGACATTAGAAACCTTATAAGATACTTAAAGTGCAAAGGAAGTCAATGAAGATTGTGAATGTATGTAGTAACCTATATATATATAAAGTAGTCTTAATTTTATAAGATACCCAAAATTTTTTATATACTTTGACTATAAAGCATTATAGCATTTGAAGTAAAAGATAAGAATCCAAAAGAGTAAACAAAGAAAATGCAAGAGATATGCCAATGTGTTCTAGATGCAAAAAATAGTGAAGTTTTTTCTTTATACTTGAGATAAATGATTTTTATATGTGTTATTTCTTAGGAAAATATTAACTTCTTTGCTAATTGATTTAATTCTCAAGTATGTTCATCAATTGTAATACTCAGAGGACAAGAGAAGAGAGAAAACACAGATTGCACACTCAAACAATCGATGCCCCAAGGGAACACCTTCTCTTTATTATATAGACAAAGAGGATCTCCTCCAAGGAAGCTCCACCATAGGATTAGGTAGACAGATAGGTGACATGTCAGCAAGCTCCACCCTTGGATTACTTACTTGGATGGGTGACATGTCTAGTCTAGGTCCTATCTGGTTGGTCAAACAAGCTTTGACCGGAGGGAATCTTTTAGGGAATCTTCATGTAGGAATCTCCAAATCACGTGAGTAAGGTACCGTTGGAAAGCTCTTGACAAGAAAAAGTAGGAGGGGGGAAGGGAAGGCCAGCCTTTCCTTCAATTGTGGGGGGTGGGTGGGGGTGGGGGGGGGGGCTCAACACATTTTCAATCCTAATTCATCCGTTTAGGCCTTCGAAATTGCCTTCAAGATTTCAGGCATATTTTGGTTCCTACTCTATTAGTAGAAGTCCCCTTTTGGTGATACCTCTTTTTGATCTGTTTAGTCTATCATGTGTAACATCCTTCCAGATGTTACCAAACCAATTCTCACCTTTAAATCATATGTCTAGCTATTGGTTCTAAGGTTCTCAAGTCTATTTCGGTTTCTGCCCTATTTGTAGAAGTACTCTTTTGGTGATACTTCTATCTGATCTATTTTGACCATCATGTATAATATCATTCTAGATATTACCAAACCGAATTTCACATCTAGATCATATGGCTAGCTCTTGGTATTACATCAATATCTTATAGCTTAAGTCTATAAAATTGTTCTTAAATATCTTAATCAAAAAACTATATGGTCATTAGAAAGTATATAGAGACATTGTAGATTTTCCTTGGTGAGACTTCTAAGGCATCTTTGAAGTGCTTTTTAGAATTTTATAGTGACTTAGATGACTAAATCTAAAAAAAAACTAATTAAAATTGTTATATTATTAGAAAAAATTACTTTAATAATTTCTTATCTACTCCAATTTTACATTTCTTTATAGATGTTTTAATCATGGTGAAGATGATAAATATCTCTTATATGTATCTTGAAATAGGTTATACTTCAAAATAACTCTTCACTCAATATGTGTAATGCTCTTAGGACAAGAGAAACCCCAAGAGAAACACAAAAAAAGAAACCCAATGCTTCAATACTCAATACTCCGATGCACCAGAGGAGCACCTTGTCTTTGTTATATAACAAAGAGGATTCATTCAAAGGGAGCTGAATCCTTGGATCAGATACATGGATTGGAGACATGCCAACAATCTATAGCCTTAGATTAGTTGCATGGATTGGTGACATGTCAATCCTTGTCCTATTTGGTTGGTCAAACAAGTTTGACCAAATGGAATATTTGGAGAATCTTCTTGTAGGAAGCTCAAAACAGCAAGGTGAGGTACCGTTGGAAAAGTCTAAACAAGATGAATGAAGGGATGAGAAGACAATAATTTTTTCCTTAATGGGAGAGAAATTTTCATTTTTTAAAGCCTAATTCATTTGTTTAGGCTTCCAAAATTGCTCTAACATTTTTGGGGTGTTTTTGGCCTCTTCCATATTAGTGGAAGTACTAACTATTATAAACCAAATCCAGGTTTTTCTTCTAAATTTAAGCTCATGAAGAAATTTTTTCTTATGAAGTTAGGTCAATAGATTTGCTTAGTTCAAAAAATGAAGATTCAACAAGGTTAGCAAAGCTAGTTAAGGATAAAGTAGCTTTAGTGAGCCTTTTGAGAGTCAATAAGGCTAATTGAAGCCAATTTGAGGTTATATCATGCTCTTTTGGAGCATCAATCATAGAATCATTACAGCTCGACAATTATAAAAATGAAACTTGCTCTCCCAAGAAAACTATGTGATTGTGGCTCTTATATAATTGGTAATTAGTAGAACTATTGGCTCTATATGTGATCATATAAATAAGGTCCATCAAGGCTGCTAAAAATATAAACTTAGTATTAATATTGCTACATAACTCATATGATCTAGCTTTACCTTCCTTTTAAGAACTAGTTCCTCTTTGAAAGAGATTATCCATTTGATACTCATCCATTTATTCTCATACTAACTATCCTCCAAATGATTTCAGATGTATAATTCTTATGTTTTTAGGAGCAAAAAATAGTTTAAAATTACAAGGTTCTAATTGATAAATATAAAATCTAGAATAAATGAAAATAAAGTGATTGAGAAAAACTTAAGAGATAACAATAGACATTACTTTGAGAATAAAGAAGTAAAAAGGAAAAAATAAAACACATTTTTTTTTTCATTTAGCAAGGGAATATTATGATTAGAATGTATGAAATTTTCATCAATCAATAAAATTTGAGTATATTTGAATCATATCAAGAAGAGTTCTTGCTTCTTTTAGGGAAGATGATAAGATGGATAAAAAGTGAAAGTAATAGAGAGATAGTAAGTAAAAAAGCAATCAAGAACTAAGGAGTTTTGACCATAATAAATAAAGAAACAAATTTTAATACTTGCTTGTCTAAATTTTTGTAATTGTTTTTTGGAAGGAGAGTATTTTGGTTATTATACATTCAACAAGTGTACAATAAATCTTCTAAGCTATAATTGGTGTGGCTTATTTTTCCAATAACTTAGAGTAGTAAGTAGTAGATATAGCAAAATTGGTGCTTTTTAAATTCTTAAATAAAACATTATAATGAAGCCAAGATTGAGATCAAATGTGAGTAATTTGTGTGAAAAAATGAAAAATAATCACAATGTAGTTGTAGAGCTTAAAGGTCAAGTTAGTTTTGATGTTTAGTAGAGTCTAAACCATTTGACATTGTGTAATAATTGTGTAACCTATAGGATTTTAATGTGTTTTTCTTATAGAATCTATCTATAAATATAACAATTACAATTATAGAAGTTCATTGTATTATAGATAATAAGAGAGTGGTCTAGAACAATGTAAAATTTTCTAAGTTGATGTTAAAACTTAATGTCATATGGTTTGAGTTCCTTTACCAATAATGACATTCACTAATTATATGCTTCAAGCAAATTGCTCATGTATAAAATGTGCCTCCAAAAAAGGAAGTATTACTAAATATTGTTGAGATACAAACAAGAGTCACAACAACATGCACACATCAAGTATATCTCTAGTAAATTCACACATTACACAAAAATATGTGGTTCACCTTTATGCAAGGCTATTTGTCATGTTGTGGTTTGTGTAGCACATGAAAGAGTAAATTGGTGTGGTTTATCTCCATAAAGATGGAGTGTGTTGTATGACAGATTCCATGGTTGAGCTATTGCCAAGTGAGCAATCTATGTACATGTATACAATTGGCCACATGGATTATGGTCTTGTCTTCTTTGAAGGCTCTCATGTATATAGATGGTGTAGAGTTGGGAGGAAGGTGTATTTTAGTTTGAGGAGTCTCGAGCGGGAAGAGGACATTGGAAGTGCGAGTTGTAGTAAAGAGCAAGTGTTAGAGTGTGGGAGGATGATTTGAGTAGGAGATGTCCCATGCTCTTGATTTGCCATTCCCAAATCTTGTTCTCATTAGGCTTCAGGTTCTATACCATGACGGCTTACAAGATTGGATGGTGGCACATTTTGGGGCGGTATTTACGGACTCAATGGTATGAAACCCAAATCCTATTGTCCTTTTGGTGCTTACTTACAAGAAAGTTTGGGACTTGACAATCTATATGCTCTTGTAGATGGAGAATGACTCAATTTTGCTCATGAGCTTCAAGGTGGAGTTGAGGGGTCCACTTGTCATATAGTGAAGAGGCTAAATGACAAAATTGCAAGAAATTGAGTTCCAAGAGGAGAAGTCTAGAGTTTTTTGACCATCAAAGGAGTTAGGGGGGTGCATTTGAGAAGACAAGACCATGGTTGGAGGGAGGACCTGACAGGCTATAATTTGGTCACTAAAAATTAAGTGATTTGAGGCAATTCTGGAGGAGATATGATTGATTGAATCAAGGGGTGTAGAATTGATACCCAAGAGCACAAAATAGGTGATTAAGAGAGCTTCATGAGACATCTTCATGATTTGTCAGTTGATAGAGTGCTTTTATAGGTTGAAGAGTTGAAAGAGTGCTTGTATTGATCAGGTAAAGAAATTTTAGGGTTTGATCAATCTTAGATCAGATCTAGCCCATTGAAGTTGGGGCTTTGGAAAGTCAGGAGTTGGAGATGAGATGCTGATCAGGTTTGAAAATTTAGTCACTCCTGAAGTTGTGATGCAAATAATCTTGTAAAAATTTCTAGTAGTATTGTGGCTAGGATTTGAACTTTTGTGCAAAGGTTTCATGTAAATTCCTCAAATAGACAATTCAGGGTCTTGGATCAAGCATACTTGGGTCTGAAGAGCTCACAAGTTAGCCCAATCAAGAATTGATCAGTATATAGGGTTTGGGGTTAAATTAGGGTATTGAAATTTACAGAGGTTTAGAAAAGGGCACAACCAGCTACTAAAATTTTTTTAGGTGACTTTGGGTCCATGGAGAGTGAGAGCTGATACAACAAATTATACTAAAAATATTATTGTAAGCTTGATAGAGCATTTCTATCTTTTATTCTGATTGAGTGTTAATTCTACTATTTTTGTATCTATGATTGAGGATTTTAGATTGCTAGAGTGTTTTTGAGGATTAAGTGCACCTTTGATCCAAAAATCTGGGGCAAGCTACCCAGAACTAGGAGCAAACCCTAAATTAGGAAATTCAAAATTAGGGTGAAAACTACATAAAATTGGCCAACTTTTGAGAGCTTGTCAAGGGACCTATAGTGATCAGATTGTGGCTTATTTTATACCATTGGAAAGCTTATATTACAGGCTTTAAAATGAATTCTAGAACACTAGAATATAAGTGAAATAGAGAAATTTATGCCCATCTAAGTTACATAGAATTTTCCTCATAAAAAAGATATAGGATTACCCCACTTGGAGTACAAATTGGTTGAAGATTGAAGTACATATTGGAGGAAGCTTGGAGAACAGGTTGAATTAGCTTGATAATAGAGCAAGAGGGCTTTGAAACTCAATTTCAATAAAATCATAGAGGGTTGTTGCTAAATTCTTGTGATTGGATCCTCTTTGTGCTTGCATGCTTGTTTGCATGCCTAGTTGGTTTGGATTGGTGTATGGGCATTTCACTTAGGTTCTTTCCTTTTAGGAGTACTATGTATTTCTCCTTGGTAATGCTGGAATTGATGACCAGCAGACCAAGAGTGCGTGTTATGATGATAGGTTAGGTTGCATGTTACTACTCTATCCGATAGCAAGAATACCAAAACAGATAGTGAAGGGTTCTATTGGTTGGGTTCTACACATGCTCAAACTAGTAGGGATAGGTTTATTTACAACCTCTGATCTATAGGCTCCATAGTTAGGCACCCTGGGTGTTCCTAGACAAAGAAAAGCAAACTACAACAATGCCCAAAAGAATGCATCATGAATCTTTACTAGCTCTCCAGGCTCACCGCCATATCTATGCATACAAGGCAAGAGCTCTTACACCCTCTCAGTTCACTCTAACCATCAACTTGCTAAAATAGATCTGCTTACCATGTAACCCTAAGGCATAAGAGTAAATCTTCACAAACTCCTCCTTGACTCTTGTCTTGGTGTTAGTAACCTTGCTAAACAAATTATCACTCAATGGGAAGTTCTAGACAAAAAGCTAATTTCTTGATCCCTCCTTTAAACTAGAACAAACTAGAACTTATCACCATAGCCCATACAAGGATAGGGTCACCAAAACAGCCAAAGTCACCTCCAATGCTAAATTTTCATGCTCCACTTTCACAACCTACAGGGTAGCATGATGCCTAGAGAAATTTTTGAAAGGTATGACTTTGGTAAAGCCATCAATTGGGTTGAGCTTACCATCAATCTTGACTAGCTCAAGATTTTTTCTAAAACATAGCTTGCCTAAGAAAGTGGTACATGATGTCTATATGCTTAACCATATTTTCCATCACCTGATTTTCAACTAGGTGTAAAGCACTTTGATTATCACAATGAAGCATTACATTGCCATGCAATAGCCCCATCTTAAAAAAAAGTCTACCTAACCAAATTGCCTCCTTTGTTGCTTCCAATATTCACCTTGGATCTATCCTTGGTGGCTATTAACATGTCATCCATATAGAGCACAAGAATAATAGAACCAAAGGTCTTATTACTCACTGATTTCATGTACACACATGGATCATACAAACTACTATTGAAACCCTAAAAATACATAAATACATCAAACCTCTTGTTCCATTGGCAAGGTGATTGCTTCAATCCATACAAGGAATTCAACAATCATACCTTGTCCTCTTGGACTTTCTTCAAAAACCCCACTGGTTGTCTCATGAAGATCCTCTCATCCAAGGTGCCATAAAGAAACACCATAACAACATCCATTTAAGGTAAGACCAAATAATGCAACAAGCATACACAATAGACATATTGTAAAATAATTTGCAATAGGAGAAAAGACCTCATTGTAGTCAACCCTATTTTCTTGAGTGAACTCCTTGGCTCCCAACATATCCTTGTAGATCTTAGATCTGTCCTTAGGACCCTCCTTCAACTTGTAGACCTACTTGCAATCTATCACTTGTTGATCCTTAGGTAACCTAACTAGTTCCTAAGTCTTGTTATCCCTCAAGGATTCTATCTCCCTCTTCATAGAACCAAACCACTCATCCTTCTCACTAGAAAAACATGCATTTGTTTAGGATGAAGGTTCACCTTCTTCCAAGACCAAACCATGAGCATCATCTCTAGAAGTCAAGTCATCATCCAACAACTTATTTGAATCAATCCATGTAGCATATTTGTTTGGAGCTTGGCTAGCACGCCCTGATGACCTCCTTGATGAACTCTTTGCTTGATCTCCATGTGTAGGTCCAATGTGAAGCTTACCTAGCACATCTTGTTGCTCACTAGCAACTTCTTGCTCCACTTTTTCTTGCTCCGCTTTAGGAGCACCTCTTTCCTCCTCATCACTTAAGTCATCAATCTCTCACTCAACTAGATCCCAGGTGGGAGATTTACCTTTGTCAGTGTAGGGAGCTTGAGCATTCTCTCCCTCCTTTAATGATCTAGATTCATTAAAGGATGCATCCTTACTGAAAACAACCTTACACACTATTGGATCCCATAGCCTATAAGCCTTCACTCCACTTTCATAGCCAAGAAAAACACATTTCTTTGACTTAGCATCCAACTTGGACCTATTCTCCTTAGGTGTGAGTGAATATGTATCACAACTAAATATCTTCAATATATTATAATCAGCTGGTCGTTGATGCCTCAACTCCTATGGTGTCTTGAAGTTGATTGCACTAGATAGAGAAATACTTCCCACATATGCTATTGTGATAATAACTTCTGCCCAAAACTCATGTGGAAACTTCAATTTGCTCAACATACTCTACGCATGCTCCAACAATGTCCGGTTGAGCCTCTCAACAACACCATTCTATTGCAGAGTATAAGCCATGGTAAGGTGGCAAGTTAACCCCTATTTTGTGCAGTATGCCTCAAACTCTCTAGAGACATACTCCTTGCCATTGTCTGATCTCAAACACCTCCCTTTCTCCCCAATGTGAGTCTCAACTTGGGTCTTCCACTTTTACTTGTGGTGCATGAACTAAATCCACACAAACCTTGAGTAATAATCATTAAATGTCACGCAGTAAAATTTTCCAGAGTGTGAGGGTGTAAGGGATGGTCCACACATATCATTATGTACATACTCAAGTAGCTATGGGTCCTCACTCTAGAAACAGATCAGTTTTGTTTTCCAAAGATGCAATGGTCACAAATATCCAGATAGCAAGTCATTCCTTCTCAAGACAACCAAACCCTTTGCACTCAAATGCCCTAGATGTGAATGCCACACAACCATCATTTCATCTTGAGACCTAGTTACATTAGCTTCTCCACACACTGTAGTGCTCTCCAATACAAATAGATTCTTTTGAAAGTTACCTTGCAAGATAACCTTACCACCAGAAGTGACTCAAAGTACCCCATCACTAACACTCCATTGATGACTTTTGGCATGCAATACCCCAAGGAAAATCAGTTTCTTCTTCATGTAAGGTATGAACCAAACATCATTCAACTTACACACATCTCCATCAAACATTTGAATCCTTGTGGATCTGATATCTTCAATCCAACAAGGTTAATCATTCCCCATCAAAACTGAACCATTTGATGCTAAAAGTGAATGGAAGAACTCCTTGATATTCCATATATGGTACAAGCAAGCACAATCTAGAATCCACATATCATCTCTACTAGGAGATGAGGCACAAAGGGCATACCCACAATGTCACAAATCATATTGATCATCCAATAGATCAATATCCTCATCAACATAAACTATGTTTGTTGAAGAACCTTCATCTAACTTTCCTTTGCCCTTAACCTTACACTCCTTCTTCACATGGTCTATCTTGCCATATCCCCAACAAGTCACTTGTTTCCTCTCTTTGGACTTGCCTCTAGACTTAGACCTAGACCTCTTGGTTTTGCTTTTCCCCTTATCACCATCATCAGTCCTCTATTGAGGTCTCCTATGCTAGACAACCAAAGCATTGCAAGGATTAGAAGATGGCACCAAGGTTGCAACAAGTTTCTATTGCAAGTCATCCATTAGTAGAGTTGTTGTCACAAATTCAAAGGTAATAGTCTTCTTCTCACGGTGCAAAAAATCTCATGAAAGTGACTTATAGGATGGTGGCAAGGAGCCCAACAAGTGTTGTGCCTTCCACTCTTCATTCAGGTCCTCTCCCAAGTTTGTCAAGTCCACCATTAGGTCAAAAAATGCATCCACATGGTTTCTAATATTGGTCTCTTGTTTCATCTTGAATGTGAATAGTGTGAGATTGGTGTACAATTGGTTTGACAATTCATTCTAATAATACTTGCCCTAAAGTGCATCAAACAACAAGATATAATCAGAATGCTGTCCCACTTGCTTGATCACATGGGGCTAAAGGTGAAGCAAAACAGTATTCATGGCTTGCTCTTGCATATCATCCCAATCACTTTGTCTCATATCCTCAGGTTTCTCCCTCAAGTGCTTACCCAAACCAATTTCCGTCAACACCCCTTTCACCTGCTGTTCCCATAGCAAGTAATCCATGCGGCCATAAAACTTTGCCACCTCAAACTTGGGTCCACCAAGCTCAAATTACCCATCTTGACTTTCTTCTACTCCACAAGTACTACTGAGGCTATTGTTGCACATAGAGACTCCTCTTGAGTCTTTGAACTTTCCACCTTAAAACTCTGATACTTAGGGGAGTGGATCATAAGATGGAATTTTTTTTACAGCAGCTTCTTCAATTATTTAACATCACCAATTAGTTACATCAACGTGTAGCCTTGAAAAGCCTTCCAACACACTAAATAGATTAGACATCCAAGTTCCGAGTCAAAAGTTATGAATTGAATTCAAGGAGGATTTTAAACCTTGGATTCACACCCTCTTTGCAATAGTGGTGTAATTGGTGTACAAGGGCCCAGGCAGCCTATCAATTTTATGCTACAGCAAGGAGTAAACATATCTTCAACAACTTATAGTCTATCAAGCAACCTTTTGGTTATAATCAATAGAGCAACCACAAGTTGTCTCACTGCTTGGACCAATTTTTTTATCATCTCCAGGTTTAGGCATATAAGTACCTTTGGCTAATGGGCAACTTGGTAGCTTAGGTCAAGGGAATGATGGAGGTACAAGAGGTACAAATGATGGAGTTTCCTTTTACATGAATGACCCACAACTGACTACTCGACAGACTTTAGTGGGAGGGCTACAAGGTCCTATAGGTGGGAACACTAATTTGACCTGTGAAATGTAGTACAAGGAACAATAGCACAAAAATGTGCTGGCATCAATTCAATCTCAACACTTCTTGACAAGAAGATCAGTTGGTTTTCCCCTTGGAGGCTCATATGTTCCAGACAATAGTAGCAACACCAAGGAATTGGAGTATTAGCCGGCCTCTCTATAGGAGCATTATTAGGAGCTAGTTCTATAGACCTTTTGCACTTACATGCTATAGCTCAGGCTATTGGACCACCTGATTTTGAGGCAGCATAGTCATTGCAGTTAGGGGGATCTTTGTGGGTGGCTGTAAATATGGGGTCCTATGATTAGTTGGTACATCAATATCAACAACAACAACAATCACAGTTCAACATATTATGGGCATATCAACAACAACTTGCTGTAGTTGGCCAATCATCTAGGGACATTGTTGGGAAGTCTGGTAAGGGAAACCAAGCTTCTCTTGATCGACTTGGACTGCTAGGTTTACTAGGTGTAATAAGGATGAGCAATCCTTACTTGACAACTCTTGCTTTGGGAACAGATCTTACAACCTTAGGACTTAATCTCAACTCCCAAGAGAACTTGTACAAAATTTTTGCATCTCCATGGGCAGACAAGCCAATTAGAGGGGAACCTGAATTTACACTGCCACAATGTTATGTCCAACATGCTCCTAGATTGCAACTAGGTTACTTTTCCAAGTTCTAGCAAGACATCCTATTTATAATTCTACAACATGCCAAACAATGGGGGATAAAAAACCTTGGATTCATACCAAGAAACTCTTCCTATTTCTGACCCCTTTGGTTACCTTTTTCCTATTTATCTTCCACCAGTCTCCCTCAATTCTCCCACACGGCCTTTGGAGGTGTCATGCCTTCTTGATTAGAAAAAATAGCTACATAGATTATCTCTTGGCAGCATGATATGGAACCACAATGATATTCCATTTCCCAATGATAAGCATGTTTAATTGATCTCTCAAACTGTAGCACTCTTGTAAATTCTCTAGGCCTCTTGACGTAGTCTAGCAAGTTCTTGATTGCAGCTTATCCAAGTTAATTTTGACAAAGACTCTCAATTCTTGTACTCAAAAACTAAATCCTCAATATATTTTGACAGAGCAACTCAATAGACAAGAGCGCAACTAAAATACCTTGCTTGGTTCAACTACCACAAGCAAGGCAATTGCATATAGTGTGCTACTTGTGATCAAGACAAAACTACTCCTCGCTTCCCACTCGGGATCAAGGCCAAATTCTCTTCCACTCTCTCAATGTTGCAATAACACTCTATGGTGGACTAAATGTAGAGTGTGTTAATCTGCTTCAAAATTGTTTCCCTTGTTCATAGACACCTTTCTTCATACCAAGCAGGAATATGAAGCTTTGAATTGCATTGGTTACTTCTCTAATGTTACTTGAGTGAGAAATAATCTCCTTGCTCATTACTTGCTCTAATACCAATTGCTATGAAATAGACGAGAGTCACAACAACATGCACACATCAAGTATATCTCTAACAAATTCACACATTACATAGAAATAAGTGGTTCACCTCTATGCAAGGCTATGTCTAGGGGAATGCATCAAAAATCTTTACTAATCCCCTAGTCTCACTACCATATCTATGCATAAAGGCAAGCGCTCCTACACTCTCTCTGTTCACTCCAACTATAAACTGGCTAAAAATCTGCTTATTGTGTAATTCTACGGCATCAGAGTAAATCCTAACAAATATTGGAAGCATAAACTATAAAATTTGCTCATGTTCATGATCAAATCATCATCTTGTATAATTGAATCTCCTTGAGGAACAAATAATACAGTGTATATTATCCACAAAGTTCTTGTAGAACCCAATTCAAATAGAAAAATTAGACATATTAAAGTCAACTATAGAATCTAATTTTGGATCATATTGTTGTAAAATTAAATAGAATGATACTTATTTCTTAAGTGACTACATCTTGCTTTCTCCTTATTGCCTCTATTATTTTTGAATCCTTGCCAGAGAGATTTGTGAGTGCATAAAGTGTCTATAGTATTTTAAGAAACTTACCACCTTATTAAAGCCTATACATCAAAAGAATCATATAGAATTAGAAATTCCAAAATATTTTTGATGAACTCTACTTCATCTTGTATTTTTGTTAAAAAACCTTATGATCCATGAAGATAACATCTTCTTTTCTCAAACCCATGTTTGGTTATTTTTGACATGAAGTCTTGCAATAGAGCTTTTATTGATGTAAGTCTCAAAATAATTTGCAAATATGTGCACATGGCTTTCCTTATATATTTTAATTTATTTTTGGTGATTATTTGTTTGAAAATATCATATTTTTTCTATCCACCAATTCATCCATTAATTCATTTATCATAGTGTTATGTTATATGCATATGCCATAATATTAATAGTTTAGTGTTATGTCATAGAATTAGAATAAATAAAAATTGTAGCAAATTTGAGTGCTTTAACCAAAAGTAATTCAATTTTAGCTATTAATTTATCTATTACTATTTTTTTAGCTGTAGTAATATCCCATTAGATGGTATTGATATATTTTAAGTCTTTATTGACACCCAAATTACAATATTATTAGAGTGTAGCTCCTTTTCAATGAGAATTGCATCATTACTATTGGAAGAAAAATGGTTTGATATCCCTTGAGTGTTGAAGAAAGTACATCAACTTGTTAAAGAAGATAACCATGGCCATCAAGCTACAAGAAGAGAAAAGTAGAAGTGTATATAAGAGTAACAATCAATATTTTAGTTCAAAATGTATTTTTATATCTATTTTCATGGAAACACCTAGAGTAGATACAGTGATTGAAGCAAACATATGATTAAGGAGAATACTTTATCTCCACTACTATTGTGTTTCAAATGCTTGTCATATTACAATTCAATTTTTAGGTTATGGCATATATGGAAGTAACTTTTGGCACATATGGTAGGTATTAATTTCATGATCAAAAAGATGAAGCTACAAAATTTAGTGCTGCTTGTATTGGTTATTTATATTGATTCATGAGATTGTAGTAATTATACTTTTTAAGCAATAAATTGCTTATATTAACTATCATGGTGCAGAGAAAGCTGTTTGGATATTTTTTTGAGAATTTATTTTTGAAATTCACTATCATTATATATTAAAAGAAGCATGGAAAAGCATGAAACTTTTAAGTAACCCAAAATTTGGGTTATTTAAAAGTTTGGAGAAAAGAAAGTATGCAATTTTTGCAATTACCTTTGATAATTTTGGTGATTTATATGGAGGTTTAATAAAAGCATATGAATCTTGTCTTACTTTCAACTATAAGGAGGTAAGGTTGTCCCAACTTTTGTCGCACTAAGCTAGTTTTCTCATACGTTGGAGTGGCAATGTTGGTAGTCATACTTATTTTGATAGTTGCTCATGGACTACTTGATGGCGGCAATATTTCATATTAAAGTTATTGATCACAAGGTGAGACCCATTGTCATTTGCACCATCCTATGTGTTGAGAACTTCACCATTAGGCCTAGAGACTTAAGTCAAGTAGAGGAATATACGTTTGAAGTGTAACTCTAGAGAGCTCACTTCTTTGATGTTGAGCCTTTGAGTTCTTGGCTATGGTGGATAGAGGCCAGTGAGTGTCACCTATAGTCTCTTAGCTAGAGTTTGTGTGACTTGATTTTAATGAATGCTCAAATTTTTTGCAAATTGTTGAGTGGAGAATTGAGTTCAAATTTGATTTTAGTGTGATTCGAGTGGAAGAGTGAATTGGTTACATTAGAGAAGTGAGAGTTAGGGTGAAATGTGGTGCAAGAATTGATGGCATTTGCAATATCTCCAAGCCTGATGTATTGTTGGTACATTTGATTGTGGTCCTAGATTTCCTTAAGAGTGATTGTATGCATAAGCCTTGTTTGCATTAACGTTAATTTGGTAGTGAAGAAGACAATGTGCAGAAGCAATGCACAAATTTTTGAGAATTGAGGTCTATTTGAGTGCAAGAGAGTGAAATTGGAGGAGGCCTTGGTGTTGTAGGAATTGAGGATGTTTGTGGTATCTCCAAGCTTTGCAGATTTTTGGTATATTCAACTATGGTCTTAGATTTCCTTGAAAGTGATTATATGCAAAAGCATTATTTGAGTTGATGTAGATTTTGCAATGAGGTAAATGATGTACAAAACTATTACCCATATTTCTCAAAATTAAGGTCAATTTTGAGTTAATAGATGTCAATTTGAGGGCAAGAGAATGAAATAAAAGGCCTTGGTGTTGTAAATTGGACTTGAGAAGCAAAATTAGAGGCAGATTTGGGAACCCATCCTCTCAAGTTAGGAATTTGAATATCCTCATCTTCTCAATTTAGCTTGAGTTGATAGTTAACAAATAATTTGGCAATCAACCAAATGTAGAAGAGGTGCATCAAATTGGAAATTTTGTCAAGATTTGGAGGTCAAGTTGGTGGAAGCTGTCCAAAGCTAGAGGTTGCTAGTCTTGAAGTTGGTAGAGGTTAACGGATTTGGAGAGGGTTTGAATTGGCAAGAAAAAGTTCCTCATTTGGAGATTTAGAGACTTTGAGGCATATGGCTATGGCCTAGAGAGGTTATGAACATCTAGAAGGGCTAACAAGCGAATTTAGATGATTTTTTGGTGGTTGTGTGGCAAAATTTTCACACCTTTCTTGATTGTGCACAATAGGGTAAAACTGCAATCTTTGGTTCCTAGACTTGTACCCTAGTAAATTGGTCCACCTTCTTTTATTGTCCTAGTGATTGGCCAATTGATACCATATAGTCATATAGCTTGGCTAGGAGAGGCAATTTGATCCCATCCTTGGTGATCTAGGTAGCTTAGGAGTAGATAGATATTCCTATTATATCAAATACCAAATGGTGGCAGAGTCAGCCTAATGTTGATTTATGAGATGGAAGGTTCTTATTTTCTTCTTATGATTGTACCTTTCCATTATCTTCTTCCTATTTATGCAATATATTTGTATGAGATGCCCTAAATTTAGAGCCTTGGTGCTCTAATATGTTGTCAATTGTGAGGCTGAAGTGATGACTAGTCAATCTACCTATGTTTATCTTTGGTAAGGAAGTGATGACTTGTAGATTGTGAGAGTGCATGTTGTGATGGTAGGTTACAAGTTACACTATCTCATAATGAAGTTGTCATAGTTAGAGCTACATTAGTGAGTGGTACTCAATTGGTGGTGGCACTTGGTGGTTATTCTTGGTATGGTACTTGAGGTAATTACGTACTATGTTAGTTATATTGTCACGACGGATTTTGTTGGAGATTCCTTAAGAGATATTGCTACATTACATAATGTAATACTTTGAGGACAAGAGAAGAGAGAGAAAAAAAATTATAGATTTAACATTCGGTGCCCCAAAGGAGCACCTTCTCATTATTATATAGACAAAGAAGATCTCCTCCAAGGAAGCTCCACCATAGGATTAGGCACATAGATTGGTGACATGTCAGCAAGCTCCACACTTGGATTAATTACTTGGATGGGTGACATGTTGGTCTAGGTCCTATCTGGTTGGTCAAACAAGCTTTGACCGGATGGAATCTTTTAGGGAATCTTCCTATAGAAGTCTCAAAATCACGTAAGGTATCATTGGAAAGCTCTCGAAGAGACAAACAAGGGAGGAGGGAAGGCAAACTTATCCTTTATTGGGGGGGGGGCAGTGGCATAGTTTTGAGGCCTAATTCATCCGTTTAGGTCTCCAAAATTGCCTTCAAAGATTTCATGTATATTTTGGTTCCTACTCTATTAGTAGAAGTCTCCTTTTGGTGATACCTCTTTTTGATTTGTTTAGTCCATCATGTGTAACATCCTTCTCGATGTTACCAGACCAATTCTTACCTTTAAATCATATGTCTAGCTATTGGTTCTAAGGTTCTCATGTCTATTTTGGTTTCTACTTTATTAGTAGAAGTACTCTTTTGGTGATACTTCTATTTGATCTATTTTGACCATCATGTATAACATCATTCTAGATGTTACCAAACCAAATTTCACATCTAGATCATATGGCTAGCTCTTGGTATTACAGACCTCCTTCATTTTAAGATGCAACGTCCTCGTTGTGTAATTGTTGCTCAAATGCTTGCACCAACACCGATGCATGTGTCAAATTGGCAGCGGGCTCCTAGGTTGCTTCATAGAGGGGGTAACCTTTCCACTATACTAGATAGTCCACCTGCGGATGGCGAGTACCACGCATGCATTTTTGGAGAATACGCTCCACTTCATATTCCTTTGTGCCATCAATGAGTGTTCGACAAGGTCAAATGACTTGGGTGGAATGACCTTGGCCTGAGCAAGGAGCATATCTACATAGTAGGGAAACATGGAACACGGGATGGAGCTTCATGTGTGGTGGTAGCTCAAGGTGATAGACCATAGCGCCGATGCAATGAAGAATCAAGAAAGGCCGAATAAAACAAGGTCTGAGCTTACAAGGTCCAACTAATGTGAGGTTGGTTGTCAATAGCCACACTTGATCCCCAACATTGAACTCCATGTGCCTACGGTGTGCATCAGCATCCTACTTCTGTCAATTTTGTGCAATTTGTAATGTGTGCTTGGCGCTCTCCACACCTTGTTGGATTCTAGAAACAAACGTGTTGACTGCATTGACCTTGGTAGCCACTGGACGGATCTCCATCAAGCTAGAAGGTATGAAATAATGCTCACCATACATGAGGAAGAATAGAGTGACTTGGATGGATGCATTCACTGAATTGTTGTAAGCAAATTTGACCAATGGAAGTAGGGTGTCCCACCTCTCTTGCTCTTCTAAGGTGAAGCGGCATAACATGTCTTCAATCGTGCAATTAGCCCGCTTTGTTTGGCCATCTGTTTATGGGTGGTAAGCTGTGGACATGGCCAACTTGGTTTTGAAGAAACCAAAGAGTGTTTGCCAAAATAAACTGGTGAATTGAGTGCCTCTATCAGTGATAAGTACTCTAGACAAGCCATGGTGGGAGAAGACTACATCTAAGTATAATTGAGCTAGTTGTAGAGCGGTCACATCCTTGGTGGTAGGGCATACATGAATCACTTTGCTGAACCGGTCCACAAAGACCACGATGGAGTTAAACCATGAGGTGGTCTTGGGTAATTCACAAACAAGATCCATACTCACTTGTTCCCAACGTTGGGTAGACGTGGGGAGAGGTTGAAGGAGCACTATAGAAGCTTGATTAGAAGCTTTGTTCTGTTGACAAAGTAGGCAGCTGCGCATGTAGTCCATCACATCGTTGCTCCTCTTAGGCCAATAGTAATGGCACTGGATTGTATCCAAGGTCTTGTCTACTCCGACATGACCTGCAATGGCTGAATCATGACATTCTGCTAGAATGGTGGTGTGCAATTTTGGGACATTTGGGATCCATAATCTGCCATCACAAAAAGTAAATCCTTGGGTGCTAGTGACGCCTTTGGATAATTGCCTTTCTACAATCTGTGGATCAGTTTTTGTAGTAGCCAAAATCTCTGGCCAGAATTCAGGGTTAATCTTAACCTCTGCCACCAAGTTGTTTGCCATTGGCATGCGGGTGAATGCATCTGCAAGTTGCTTCTTACCTTCCATGTAGGTGATTGTCATGTTGAAGTGTTGTCGCCACTCTGCCCTATGAGCTGGCCTGTCTCTCACTCAGGATGAACCTCTGATGGCTATTATAGTAGCGCACCATGGACTAAGAAGGCAAGGAACCCCAACTCCATCATACTCCTCCAAGGCTAACACTCCAAGACTCAAGACATTGCTCACTAGAGAACTCAATGAGAGAGAGATAGTTGCAAATGAAAAGATGATGAGTACCTCCTCACCCCTTGTTTATATACTTGTGAAATAGTTACATACCAAAGTTACTAATTACCATAGTAACTCAAGTTACTAGACTAAAAGTCAAGTAAAGTCAAAAAATAGAAAGGAATATCCATTCACATGGGCATATTCCCCTAAGCATGTGGTCTTATCTTGACCCAAACACTAAGTCAAGGATTCCTTCACATGGGCTATCCTTGGACTAAAGAAGAATCCAAAACAAAAAGGCTTGCGGGCCCAAGAGTTCTCAACTCTTTCCTCAAAGCCAAACACCTAGGAATAATACCAAGTCAACACACTAAAATCCAAAATAGTGGTGCTCATCTTTTCTACTTCCTCTAAAGTAAGGTCCCCTCTATCTTAGCTATGACTAACTTTAGCTAACTATGACTAATATAAAACCATCCTTTATCTCTATATAAATAATATATCTTAAGTACTTGTAATACCAAGCTAAATATCACAATACCACACACATGCACAAATGGGTGTTACATTTACCCCCGGACTAAGTTTTCACTTTGTCCTCAAAGTGAAGGTCTCTCTACCTTCTATGGTACATCTTCAACTTATCATGGTTAATCCTATCAAAGTGTCTTCCTCCCAACTCCTTGAGATCATAGGTGTAATTGCCCCACAGCTTCTCCACTATGAAAGGTCCAAAGTACTTAGGCAAAAACTTCTTTTTCACTCTCTTGAATCAAATGGAATCAAATAACATTACCCAATCACCTTCTTTGAAAGTCTCCACCTTCTTCTTGCCTTACCTCTTGTCATAGCTCTCCTTTTGTTTCCTTTGGGCTTGCTCCACTCGAACCATAGCAACTGCTCTTGCCTCTTCCAACTCCATGAGTTGATCCTTCCTTGACTTCTCTGCATCACCTCCTTGTGCTTTCTTCAATCTCCTATGAATGCTTTGGAAGGTAGGAAGATCAAAGTGAATAGGTAAGGTAGACTCAATACCATACACCAATTGAAATGGAGAATATCCGGTAGAAGTCTTCATGGTTGTCCTATACTCCCACAAAACTGCATGAATCCTCTTGTCCCAATGATGTTTAGCCCCCTCCATTTCTGCATCTTTGGCCAACATCATGCACAAGGTCTGATTGGTTCTCTTTGCCAAGCCATTGGAATTTGGCTTATATAAGATGTAGTTACTTTATGTGTGATAGAGAAATGTCATAGCATGGCTGTAGTAATGCTTCCTGTAAACTCTCCTCCTCTATCAAAAACAAACTCCAAAGGGCATCCAAACCTAGTGATAATGCGTTCATAAAGAAATCTACCCACTTCATCTTCATTCTTGTCCCTCAATGGTCTAGCCTCAACCCTCTTGGTAAAGTAATCAGTAACTACCACAATGTACCAATTGTTCCTTGGGGTTCTATTAAGAGGACCTACAAAATCAATTCCCCACTTCTCAAAAGGTCCTAGCAATGGAATTGATCTAAGTGGTGGAGTGGATGTAGACTTTCTAGCAAAAGCTTGACAAACATGACAAGGTTTGCAATAATCAAGACAATCCTTGAAAATCCTTCTCCAATGGTAACCTGCATCTAGAATCTTGAAAGCAATCACCTTTCCTGCAAAGTGTCCTCCACATACTAAACCTTCATGAAACTCCTTTATGAGTAGGATAGACTCTTCCTTACCCGCTGCTCTTTGAAGTAGACCATCTGCTCCTTGGTGAAAAAGAATATCCTCCACCATTGTGTAAGGTCTAGATCTTGCTGCAAAGGCCTTCCTCTCCCTAGCATACATCCCTTCTGGATAATTACCTCTTGTCACAAAATCCACAATCTCCTTGTACTCCACTGGAACCTCTTGAGTGATTGAGATTGTCATGAGCTCCTCATCCGAGAAGGAATCATCCACTGGCTCATCTCCATCATGATCATAGGCTCTAGATAACAAATCAACATTTGCATGTTTCTTTCTTGGCCTATCTTCATTGGTGTAGTCATACTCAGACAAGAGTATCATCCACCTTGCTAGTCTCTCTTCAACATTAGGCTTGTTGAAGATGTACTTCAAAGCCTTGTGATCCATGACAATGGTGGCTTTCCCTCCAATCAAGTAGTGTCTAAACTTCTTGAGACCAAAGATCACTGCCAACCCTTCTCTCTCCATGACAGAGTAGTTCTTCTCTGCTGAAACCATCTGCCTACTAGCATAAGCTATTGGATGATCATGCACATCTTTATCTAATTGACTAAGAGTGCATCCTATAGCTACATTAGAAGCATCATTGTAGAGGATGAAAGGCTTACTCCAATCAGGTTTAGCAAGAATTGGAGCTACAACAAGGGATTGCTTGAGCTCCTCAAAAGCTTTGAGAGCCTCCTTGTCTTCCAAAATCACCATGTAATCTACACCCTTCTTCATGTAGATGGTCAATGCATAAGCCTTGTTGGAAAATGAGAAGATGAACCTCCTATAGTATCCAACCATCCCCAAGAATTGGCGTAACTTTGTCAAGCTTGAAGGGAATGGAAGGTCTGAGATTTTCCTCACCTTCTTAGGATCAACTGCTATTCCATCCTTGGAGATGATGTGCCCCAAAAGTGGACCTTCTTCACATCCAAAAATGCACTTCTCTGGGTTGAGTGATGCATTTGCCTCATCCAAGCGTTGCAAGACTTTGATTAGGTGCTCAAAGTGCTCCTCCTTGCTCCCATAGACACAAAAGTCATCAATGAAGTCTCTGACAAATTTCCCAATGAAAGGTTCAAATACCTTGTTCATGAACCGTTGGAATGTGGCTGGAGCATTGCAAAGCCTGAAAGGCATGACCTTGAAAGCGTAAGTTCCCCAAGGTGTGGTGAATGTGGTGAGTTGTAAATGCTCTAGTGCAATCTTGATTTGGCTATATCCACTATAATCATCTCCAAAACTGTACCTCTCATGACCTGCAACCTCTTCCAAGATCTCATCAATGAATGGTAATGGGTAGTAGTCCTTCTTGGTAACAACATTGAGCTTCTTGTAATCTACACATTCCCAAAGCTTGCTATTCTTTTTCTTCACAATGACAATTGGAGACACCCATTCTGAATTCTCCACCTCAAAGATAAATCCGGCCTCCTTGAGCTTATCAATCTCCTCCTTCACAACCAAAGATATTGGTGGGCTAATGCGATGTTGCTTTTGGCGGATTGGTCTTGCATGTGACTCCAACTCTATCTTGTGCTCCTCCAAGGTGACTTCCTTCAAATCCTTGTAACTAAAAGCAAACACATGGATGAACTTGCGGAAAATCTCCTCAAATCTCACCTTCTCTTCCATGGTAACATTTGGGCCATACTTGAGTGTAGCTAACCTTCTCTCTACCTCCTCAAGTGTCAATGGTGATTTGTCTGGGTCCTTCAAAACCTCTGGCTTAGGTGCAAAATCCATAGCACACAAAAGGATACACATCTGAATCAGATTCATCTTCCTTAGTGGAAGTCTCCTCTTCCATGCTTGTGTCCACACCTGAAGCTCCTTCTTCCAAATCTGATTCCCAATAATCAAAAGATGGTGTCTCTGAATGTGAAGTGTTGTTGGTGTTAGTCATAGGAATTGTGACTCTATGGTTTGATGGCCCAATCCTCAAGTACCCTTTGTGCCATTGATCAGTTGTGCGTGCTGCTCTCAACCATGGCCTCCCAAGAAGTAAGTCATAACTTGAATCCTTCAAGACTTGGAAAGTCATGAGATTTTGAACTCCCATAACTGAAACTACCACTTTATCCATCACCCCTACTGGTCTAACTTGTTGCTTGTTTGCCATGCTCACCACAAATGTTGAAGGTCTTGAGGGTATCATATCTAACTTCTTCATCAACCTTTCTGACATGGCATTTACTGCTGATCCTCCATCAACCAATGCATCCTTGATGTTGTGACCATTCACTCTCACATCAATCTTGGAGGCATATTCACAAGCCTCCCATGGTGTTGATTTGGCATCCACCACCCCCATTGATACTAGAGCTTTTGCCTTCTTCTTCTTCTTGCTCCTTGTAGAGCTCAAACCACCTCTAAGCTCCTTTCTCAAGGTAGCGTTCAAAGCAATCAATTGACCCACTATGATGTTAGCCTTGTGACTACCAACATCCTCCAACACATTGTAGTTCCATTGTTGCTTTGAAAGCAAGAAATCCTCCATCCCCAACTTCTTCCTTGGAGTCTTTGTTGTTGATGGTGTTGAGGTGCGAGTGCTCCTAGTAGACATAGGAGTATCATTTCTTGGAGTAAATCTTTGAGAAGAGTGAACATCCTCTGGAAAACGAGCCCTCTTCTTTTCTTGTGCCAAAAGCTCCAAATTAAGACTCTTGGAGTTTTAGCACTCTCCCTTCTCATACTTGCTCTCCGCCACATCTATGGATGCTATCTCCTTACCTTTGTTTGATTTAGGAGCCACTTGGGTTTCACTACCATCCTCTTTCCCTCTATCGGCTCCCTCATAACCCCTTCCTCCATGGTAAGTGGAATTTGGGCAATTCCTTTGGATATGGCCTCTTCCTCCACAACCAAAACAATTTCTATCATTGAAATTGTTGGCTGGTTGAACTCCTCTATATGGATAGTTTCCATAACTCCTTGGCCCTCTCCTTACATTTTGATCCACCTCTCTCTTCTCCTATAGTTGCACCACATTGATCTTGAGATCCGCAAGTTGTTCTGTGATGGTTTGAAGTGGATCCTTTGGTGGAATTGCAAGAATTGGAGCAACTTCTACTTGTGGTGCAACCCTTGTCACCAAAGTATCAGAAGTTCCACTATACTTGTAGCCTTGAGGAGGATGCACAACCTCACCAAATCACTCTCATTCCCTTCCAAACTCTCCTCCATACGAATTGCAATCTTGATAGCTTCAACCTTGGAAGAAGGTTTCTCATATCTCACCTTGCTTCTTATTTGTGGTCTCAACCCTCCCACAAAATTCTTGGTGAGCATGGCGCCTATGCCAATCATTGTAGTCTCCACATCATCCCCACCCTTCCTCAACACTATGCGAAATCTGGACTCTAACTTTTCCACTCTTTCCACATAGACTCTCACTTTCTCTCCATCTCCTTGCTTGAGAAATGTAACCTCACTCATCAATCTCTCATAACTCTCATCAGGAATAAAGTTCTCAATGAGTGCTGAAGTCAAAGTCTCCCAAGACTCTTCTTCCCCATCTCTCCTCTCTCTCTTTTGGTATTCCAACTCATACCATGTAAGTGCTGCATCCTCAAAGAAATCGGGTAATAATGAGGCCCACTCATTCTTCCTCCTCTCATTGTTTCCTATGCGAGCTCTCTTGAAGTCTCTCACAAAGGCCTCCACATCTTCTCCATCCTTGCCATAGAAAACCGGAAGTTTCCCCATCTTAACCTCTCACTATCTTTCTCTTCTCTCAAATTTTCTTTTTTTTCTTTTTTTTTTTCTCTCACTCTATAACTAATAAAGTATATACATAACTAACACCATTTGAGAGTAATCCACCCTAGGGAACACAAAAGGTTCAGGTGCTCCAAGATTTCTATAATAACATCAAATCCTAGAGTGCATATTAATCAAACCCTCATGGATAGTTTATATATAAGTTGAAAGATTATCTCCATCACTAATCTTGAGAACTAGCTGATGAAGGTAGTATTTCTGTAGCTGTACTAAGACTCTCTCCAAGATCCTCCACCAAAGTCTCCAAAAGTGATTTTACTCCACTACACTCATGTCCTTTTGGAAGTCCTTTAACTCCACAAACCTCACACAACTCCTTGGTCTTAGATCTTCTCCCTCCCAATCTTGGTGAAGAAGGTCCAACATGCAAACCCAAGTCAAGTAAGCCTCTCCTTTCCCTCAATCTCTTGCTCTCAAAGGTCAATGGACATGAACTTGCCTTGTGTTCCTTCTCTCCACACAGAAAGCACTTAGACTCACTCTTTCCTCCAAGTGGTGTAGGTTTTTGGATCCTCTCAACACTCTCTTCAAATTCTATTGTAAATTCTCTTTTCCTCAAATCCACCACTACAATCACCTCAAACCCTTGGGGAACCTTGCATAATCTCAATTTCCACTCTTGATGACCCTCCATGTTCCCAAGATGAATCTAAACACTCAAACATACTTTTTGTTGATCTCAAACTCCTCATGCATGAGATCTCCACTCTATAGAATTGACCCTTCCTCACAATGTCACTCAAATCTCCCAACCAGTATGTCACAGTCCTCTGAATTTTTGCACACTTGATCACAACTCTAGTGCGTCTCTCCATGCAAAATTTTAGATCTTTTTATTGAGCCATTTGGCCTATACACTTTTCTATTCAACACACATATTTCAGATTTGGTCTGAAAACCACCCCCTCACTTTAAAAACTCATAACTCTCTGCGCAAGAACGATCTCTCTCTAATTTTTGTGGTAGCAGGTAGGATACAATGCTCTGAATTTTCATGGAATTATTTAGGACAATTTACTGAAAATTGAATAAATGGCAGTCTCTATACAATTTTCCAGAGAGCATGCAGTTGCGGGATCACTTTACCCTATCAACTTCCAAAAATTTTAGCCCAATGTGCGTAGTAGCTCTCACAATCATTTTAAGTGTGCTAGCTGAAAGATAACCCAAGCTATCATGTATAGAAATTTCAAGTCCAGATCTCAAACTTGAGATTTTGCCCAAAATCACCTTAATCCCCAAAATCTGCAATCCACCTCACACAATCTCTCCAATTCCTCTCATGTGTACAAGATGTACAAAATCACCTCAAAGGCATGATAATGAAATTAATAGTATACAAATAGATCTTGGTTTTCTAACATAAGTTCAGCCCTCTCCTCTCCTAATGTTCTCTCCAAGTGAGCTCTCATAGCCTCCTTCAGCCTAATGTAGAATTGAACACGGAACATTATCTTGCTTTCTAGAGAGGTCCCGGCAACGGAACCAAAAATGTGAGCCAGTCTGTCTTTCACTCAGGATGAACCTCTGATGGCTATTATGGTAGCACACCATGGATTAAGAAGGCAAAGAACCTGAACTCCATCATACTCCTCCAAGGCTAACACTTCAAGACTCAAGACATTGCTCACTAGAGAACTGAATGAGAGAGAGATAGTTGCAAATGAAAAGATGATGAGTACCTCCTCACCCCTTGTTTATATACTTGTGAAATAGTTACGTACCAAAGTTACTAATTACCGTAGTAACTCAAGTTACTAGACTAAAAGTCAAGTAAAGTCAAAAAGTAGAAAGGAATATCCATTCACATGGGCATATTCCCCTAAGCATGTGGTCTTATCTTGACCCAACCACTAAGTCAAGGATTCCTTCACATGGGCTATCCTTGGACTAAAGAAGAATCCAAAACAAAAAGGCTTGCGGGCCCAAGAGTTCTCAACTCTTTCCTCAAAGCCAAACACCTAGGAATAATACCAAGTCAACACACTAAAATCCAAAATAGTGGTGCTCATCTTTTCTACTTCCTCTAAAGTAAGGTCCCCTCTATCTTAGCTATGACTAAATTTAGCTAACTATGACTAATATAAAACCATCCTTTATCTCTATATAAATAATATATCTTAAGTACTTGTAATACCAAGCTAAATATCACAATACCACACACATGCACAAATGGGTGTTACATCCCACCAAATTTGGCAATGAGATAGATCCTTTTGTGTCTCAAGGTAGACTAGAGGTTTGTGGTCTTTCTCTATTACAAATGCCTTCTTGCCCTGATAGTGCTTCCAATGCTTGGTTTCCAGAACGATAACCAAGTCTTCTTGTTTTGTGGTGTGGTAGTTGCGCTCTACCGGTAACAACTTTCAAGAGAAACATGCATTTGGATGCCATCCGTCATGCCTCTCTTGTTGTAGGACTGCTCCTATTGCTATGCCTGATGCATATGTAGCTAACTTGATTGGACGTTTTGGGTCATACCACTTCAAGATTAGTGCATGTAGCAAGACAACTTTCAATTCTTGAAAGCCAACTCTTGTGTGGTTCCCCATGTCCACTTCTTCCCCTTTCCAAGTAGTGTCATTAAAGGTTGTGCAACCTTGGAGAAGTCCTTGACAAATCTATGATAGAATCCCGTCAACCCCAAGAAGCTCTTGAGTTGAGTCTGATCTTTTGGAGCACTCCATTTTTGAATGACCTCTATTTTGTCTGTCAATACTTGAATGCACTCTGCACTTACTCTATGCCCCAAGTAGTCTACTTTAGGCTTGCCAAACTTGCACTGTTAGATTTTGGCATACAATTGGTTCTGTCTTAGAATCTGGAGGACCTCTTGTAGATGTTGTTTGTGTTCCGTCATTGTGCTTCTATATACTAAGATATTATCCAAGAAGACGATAATAGACTTATCCAAGTATGGATGAAATATGTCATTCATTAGACTGATGAAAGTGGTAGGTGCATTGGTGAGGCCAAAAGGCATCTCAAGATACTCAAAGTGGCCATACCTGGTTCAAAAGGCAGTTTTGTACACATCCTCTTATGCAATTTGGATTTGATTGTGACCACTCTGCAAGTCCAATTTGGTGAAGTATCTTGCTCCATGGAGTTGATCAAATAGGTCATCCATGCGAGGTAAGGGGTATTTGTTCTTCACTATTTGCTGATTGAGACCTCGATAGTCAATGCACATGCGCATTGTACCATCCTTCTTCTTCACAAACAAGACATGAACCCCATATGGTGATATGCTAGGTTGGATGAACCCCTTCTGCAACATCTCCTCAATTTGAGTCTTACACTCCTCCAACTCATGAGGTGATAGGCAATATGAGGCCTTACAAGGAGGTGTCTTCCCCGGGAGTGTCTCAATTTTATGATCTACTCTCCTTTTTGGTGGTAATCCTGAGAGTAGATCATTGGGAAAGACATCTTGAAATTCATCCACCACAGCCTTCAATTTCTCAGGAATTTGTCCATTGAGTTGTGCATCATGGACTTCTCTTATTAGACCCATGAAACATCTATTGGTCTTGTAGACAATTGTCGTCCCTATGACATATAGAGGCAAATCCTGCTTGGGTGATTTTTCTTTGACCCCAATGATTGACCATTGGTGGGTTCTCACTACTTTCTTCCTCCAATCTACCATAGGGTTGTAATGCTCCATACATGGCATGCCTAAGATTGCATCATAATGAGCTAATTGTATCACTCGCCACTCAATTGCTTCATGATATTCTTGTACAAAGAGTATGACCCGTCTAGCTAATGATTCAATCCTCTCTATTTTCTTGCTAGGCAACTCTACTTCTTCACTCCCATCTCTCTCTAGATCCATTCCAAATCTTATTGCAACAGAGCAAGATAAGAAATTCTCTGTTGCTCTCAGATAGATTAATACTCTCACTTGATTGCCTTCTAGGACTCAATTCACAACAATCAATTGTGAGGTTGCATTTCGGGATCTTTGCACATTAGTCTTCTTCCTTCCCTTTCTCCTCTTCTTCCTTATTGAGCCAGTAAGGCCACGAGGTACATTTATTGGCAATCTTCATTTTCTGAAGTGTTTTCTACCTCCTCTTCTTCAATGCGTCTCTCTATGTTGTTCAAAGATTGCCTGTATGAAGGCCAAGGGCCTCTAGGGAAATGAGTGCAACTGTCGTGCATATATACATCGCTACACAACATACATCGCTGTCAACATCATACACTATAAAAGCACAACTCACACATAAGTCATACATAGACTCTAAAGTGTCACAATAATCAGATTGCTTAACACTTTCAACTCAACTCAACTCAGATCAATACTTGATCTGTCACTCTATAAACTGCCAACAACTGGGCACTGATTACAGTCAAGCCACACCCACTCAAGCATAGAGAATCCAGGTGATGCTCGCCGGCCTCTGTCCACCATAGCCAGGAACTCGAAGGCTCAACATCAGAGAAGTGAGCTCTCTGGAGCTCACTTCAAAACTATACCCCCTGGACCCGCTGACGGCACACTCGACGGTGCAAACGGTGCAAAGTGACGGTGGGCCCACCGTGAAGTCAGTACCCCGAACACGAAATCTAACCGTCGGAAAGTAGTCCCTGAGAAACAACTAGAATAACTCTAACTACCATCACTGGAACTCCAGTGTCCGAGCATCTAGATGCGGAACTACAAATGGCGTGACAGCTGTCGTGCGTATATACATCGCTACACAACATACATCGCTGTCAACATCATACACTATAAAAGCACAACTCACACATAAGTCATACATAGACTCTAAAGTGCCACAATCGCTCCCCTAGCTGGCGGTTAGGTCCCTCTAACTCCAGATAGCCATCTACTCTAAGTATATGGTATACCCTCTAATGGGCAAAGATCAGGAGGCCGGGTGCTATGGAGCCCCATCGTTAGTCGCCTGTCTGCAATCTATACCATATAAAGAATGAACTAGCTATAGGTCAAGTACATCTAGGACATAACCACTGTCCCTGAGGAACCACCGTGAGGGGAGGAGTCATACATGCCATATGCCATCCTCTCGAACAACTATCACACACTAACATAGTAGCAGCTCCACCAGAAGAGCCACATAACATACACCTCAAGCCTGCACGTACAAGTGCCAAGCTTGGGTCCATAGTACCATCAATGTTTGGAAGGTGGCATGGCGCACAATTGCGCACATGATCCTTCCAAACAACACCATCACGTCCTTCTAACACAAGGACTCCAGATGGCAAAACCTCGCGCACTCTCAAGATAGTGCGGCCCGTAGAAACATCAAGTGTCGTCGGTGCTGTCTGCTGTAGATATACATAGTCGCCTGGATGAAATCGACGGATCGAGGGTCTATAACCTCCTCCTCGAATGGTAGCATAGCGTAAAGTATCTCTATGCTGAGCAATCGCCAAGTTCTCAAAGGCCATCGGCATCACTCTCCGAAAGATCTCTGCCCGCTGAGAACATACGCTTATCCATACATCAGGGTCATCCAAGTCCAAAACTACAGTAGCATCTCGACGAATGGCTGCAGGTAAATCTGGATCTCGTCCATAGAGTAGAAAGTATGGAGAGAAGGATGCTAAGGAGGCTTGTCGGCTGAACCGATAGCCCATGGCCAACCAAGGTAATTGGAGATCCCAATCTCCCAAGTGGCCTCTCTGCAAACCATACTTTCGCAATCCTCTCTTCACCGTCTGAACCACTCTCTCTGCTAAGCCATCTGCCTCAGGGTGATCTCGGGATGTAGTACGATGATCAATCAAAGCCTTGTCACACAAGACCTGAAACTCTCCCAAGAACTCTGTACCCTGATCAGTCAAAACCTCAGCTGGTGCACCAAAATGACTAAGAACTTGATCCAGGAACAAGTAAGCTGTCCCTTCACTAGACTTGTCAGGAAGTGCCACCAACTCAATCCACTTGGAGAAGTGCTCCACCATCACCAAAACATACCGATGATGTCTCACAGTCAGCGGTAAAGGTCCGGCGAAGTCCAAACTCCAATGGTAACCCAATCCCATGATAGGTAATGGGTGTAACTGTGGCGTAGGAGCATTGAATGATGCTCTAACTCGGTCACAAACCTCACATCTGGCAACAAATTGCTGTACCTCGGTCTGCATACCGCGCCACCAATAATGACTCTGGAGTAAGCTATATGTACGCTTTACTCCAAAATGTCCTAGCTCCTCATGAGCATGACGGACCAACTGTGGTCTCTGTGATGGAAGTGGTACTACTCGCACTCTACCATCCTCCCATACACGCAAAAGGTGTCTACCCTCCAATCTGAACCGTCTGGCTCGCTGAAGAACATGGTCTCTCTCCTTGGCCCCAACTGTGCCACCCACAACACCAGTGCGAAGATAGTCCATCACTAAGACATCATCATGAATGTCTCGCTGAACTGTACCAATATCTTCACTCTCTGGATCTGTGACCTCAATAACTCCTCCTGTATGCGCTGAGAGAGATACCACCAATGTCTCTGCAAATATACACAGAAAGGCTGATGCATGCCAACCTGGCACCATCTCCTCATCTGTCTCACCATGCCAACGTGCTCCGGTCTGATCCTGCTGGCTGGGACATGGGTTTCTACTCAACCCATCTGCATCACGGTTCACCACTCCAGGTCTGTGAACAACTGTGAAATCATACTCCTGTAAAATCAGAGCCCATCGTGCAAGCTTCCCTGAAAGCTTGTTGGACTCCATCAACCACTTCAACGGCTGATGATCAGTGATGAGAGTGAAGGGGTTACCAAATAGGTAACATCGGAAATGTGCTACTGCCCAAACTACTACCAAGCACTCTCCCTCATATGAAATATACTTCGCCTTCGCTGAATTGTTGGAGCGACTAGCATAGGCCACCACAAACTCCTTCTCCTCATCATCATGTTGGGTGAGCACCGCTCCAAGCCCCAACATACTCCAATCAGTGTGAACCTGAAATGGTCGTCCCTTGATCGGTCTCCTCAAAATAGGAGTAGATGTCAACCTCTCCTTGAGCTCTACAAAAGCTCTCTCCTGCTCATCTCCCCAACACCACTCCTGTGTAAGCTTGGTCAGCTTCGTCAAGGCCTTGGCAATGGCACTAAATCCTCTAACATAGCGGCGATAGAAGTTCGCCAACCCAAGGAATGCTCGCACTCTGCTCACATCCGTAGGCCGAGGAATACGTGCAATAGCCTCCACCTTGGTCTGCTGAACACCAAGTCCTCCGGGGTAGATAGTGTGACCCAAATACTCAACCTGCTCATGGAAGAACCTACACTTCCCAGGATGTAATTTGAGTCCATGAGATCTCAACCTCTCAAACACCTCCAACAACTGTCTCTCATGCTCCTCCATAGTAGTGCTATACACCAAAATGTCATCAATATAGCACCGAGCAAAATCCAGTCCAGCTAGGATCCTATCCATGACCCTCTGGAACTCAGCAGGAGCATTCTTCAACCCAAATGGTAAGAATCTCCACTGATATAACACATCCTTGCCGTGAGGATCAATAGCCCAAAATGCTGTCTTGGACTTATCCTCCTCCCTGATCGGCAGCTGATGATATCCCGCTCAAAGATCCAAAGTACTGAAGACCTTTGCATGCCCAATCGCATCAAAAATCTCCTCCGGTGTAGGCATGGCATACCGATCAGCCCTGGTCTGTCGGTTGATAGGACGGTAATCTCCACACATCCGCCTATCTGTATAGTTGCCATGCATATCCTTCTTGGCTGGAATCACTGTCGCTGATGCATACTCTCAATGTGAAATCTCCACCAAACCAGCCTCAAAAAAGGTCACTACTCCGGCTCTGAATCAATGTCCTCTCCATCTCACTATATCGATAAGGACGTCGGAAAACAGGTGTGTCGCTAGTCAGCTCAATCCGTATACCAGGTCCCTTCAGAGCACCCAAATCCTTCATACTGAAGGCAAAACAACTCGTGTGACTCCTCAAGAACCTCCAAACCCTCCGTCTTTCCTCTCCAGTAAGCTTGGGTCCAAGATCTGGCTCCCAAGTATCCTTTGTAATTGTAGTAGGAGTGGAAGACGTACTGACTGGCTGCTACACTGGGCCCTTGGGAGCAATGGTGTCATGCTCCCAACCACTAGAGGTCCCAACCTCTGTGTGAAAAACTCCCTCCACTCTGGCTGCAAGCTCCATACGTCCTCTGGCTGCATCCCATGTGGACCAAGTGTGTAATCCAAGTAGCCCACGCTCACCTGGATGGACTCCAAGTAGACCACTCTCCCTAGTAGCTACTGGATGTGTCCCAAGAATACCATGTCCACTCGGTCCATCGCCCCCAGCATGTGCCTGAATCGTCTCGATAGGCACAGGGCTCACAAGTGTCCGAGTGGTGATGCCTATCAAGCGCATCCTACGCTGCTCTGCCAAACCAAGGCTCACAATCCAGGTCAAACAGTTCAGGTCCATAGCCTGACCTAACACCTGACGCCTGGATGCCTCTGACACTGCTGGAACAGCGGTAATACCAGTGCGAAAACCCATCGCCCGCTCTCTCTCATCAGCATTGGGCTCCACCAACTACTGTTACTGTGAGTCCCAAACAAGTCCAGGTCCTCCCTCTCGAAAAGCATGAGAGCCTAGGAAACTCATGAGTGTGGGAAATGCAGCTCTAGGCTGTCCAACTAGGTTCACCACTGCCATAGGTGACCTATCAGCCACTACCACTGTCTGAGACTGACGCCCAACATCCAAGATATCATCAACAAGGATGTGGTCAAGTCGTTGAATCCCATCATAACTACGCTGTAGAACCTCTCTGGGTAAAAGGTTCATCCACCAAAGACGAAGACGATGAGCCCATGATCCCACTCTAGCTGCATCTAACAATACAGCAGGTCCCATCCATGAATGGACATGATGTGTACTCGCCACCACTCTAGTGCGAGAATCACCCATCAATGGAATGTTCTCCAAAAGGTAAGCTGGAGAAACAGACTGATGAACCTGGAGATGTCGTAGTATCCGTAACATCTCCCAAAACACACCAGAACAAGGATCCTGAAGACCCAAACCGCGGCCCGCACGTGTATGTCCCTGACATGGCCATCCAGAAATCACCAAGTGAATAGGCCCATGTCTCTCTAGGTCATGCGCCCCCAATAAGGAAATGTCTCCTGGTAAGGCCTTCTGGTAACCTCTGACTGCTGACATCGGTAATAACTCTGGATACCGATAGGCCAAGTGTGCCACATGATGTAGAGAGACTCGCCTAGCAGTCTCATCTCTCTCTACATACAAGTACCTCTGTACTCGGATACCCGCCTGTAACACCGCAGCTAGTCCGGTGCTAATCCCACCAAACAACTCCAATAGGCATATCCCCTCTACTGGGTACTGCCAAGCAATGAGTGTGGTATCCAGAGGTGTCAAAGCAATCGCCTCTGGAGGCTCATCCTCACACTCATCCCCTGATGGTACGAAGGCTCCACTCCAAGCCTGCTGCACCAACTGATCTGCATGCTGCTGCAATGCCTCCTCTGAACTCCACAATGGAACATCCAAGGTGGATGGAACAATCCCACTCGTACTCCATAGCCGAGTGATCTCTTCTGGTATTGGAGTATCCTCTGCATGGGCATTCCCATCCAACAAGTCACCAGGCCAAGTGACTGCACCGCTGAAAGCCAAAACTGATGCTACCATGGTCCCGGACTGTAGTGAGCCAAGACTGCCACTACTGAAACGTACTGGTAGACGACATACCCGTCCCTCACCAGACTGCCAACCAGGTCTATAAGAGGCTGTCTCCTCCCAATAGTCAATACTGAAACCCATAGGGTATAACACTGCTCCCCCAACTAGCACATCATAGGACTCAGCTATCGTCGCAATAGCCTAAGCTCTCACCACCGAGCTATCAGTCGGATGACCAGGCTGAACCTGGACAACAAGCTCCCCACGTGTGATGTACTATGTCGAACCACCACCTAGAGATGTCTGGATCTGAAATGGACACCTCTCCACATCGGTCTTCCGTAACTCCAGACCAACAACTGCAGCCTTCCCCAACATAAGGGGCTGTGCACCAGAGTCTAACAAGACTCTCTGTGGTGTATAGACCTTCCCTGAAGGTCCCACTAAACGAAAGATCCCCCTCTGGTTATCCAATAGGACAACACTAGGTGTAAACCGCGCTCTCTCAAAGGCCGGTCTAGCTGGCAACTCCTCCAGTCTAGCCGATGCTGCCTGCCATAAACCACTGGTCGCTGAACGGATCCCATGCTCCTCAACCAAGTCAGCTCCACTACCAACCACCTCTGCTCTAGTAGTAGGAACTGCACCATCCCTACTCTCACACAACGTGGCAGCCAACCAGAACACTGGGGCTGGGTCAACTCCCAATGTAAACATGTCATTGGCTGAAAATAAAGGATGCCGCATAATCAGCTGAGCCGCCCCCAACATCATGCTAGACTCAGTCTGTGTAGTAGCAGGTGGCTGACTAGCAGGTACTCCATCAGGTACTCCATCACCACCTACCACACCTGCACTGGGACGTCTAGGAACCATGGATGTCGTCTGCAATGCCTCAGATAGCGTGAAAGACTGGGGAAGTCTGACCTGTCTCCCAACCGCTCCTCTATGTGGGTCCAACTCCACTGATGCTCCTCTAGGCTCTGGAGCACGTACTGCACTCCTAGTCACTGCTGTAGATGCATCCACCTGTGCTGCTCCGCACATGAAGTCCAAAGCATCTCTATCACCAGCATATGAGGTGGAAGCCTCAGCACCCGAATCTGATCTCCTTTGAGCAATAGCCATACTAGCCAATCTCTGCTCCAACTGCTCAATCCGAGTAGCCATAGCTGTGTCAGAAGTAAGGGCAGGTACCGCACCCCTACTAGGTGTAGATCCTCTACCACCACCTCTACCACCTCGTCCTCCATGAACTGGAGCTCCTCTACTACCTGTCATAGCAGCCCTACCACTCCGTAACTCCGGGTGTAGGTCAAAACACCGGTCACTAGTATGACCAAATCTATGGCAATGCTCACACTGCCTCTGTGATGGCTGTGATGCACCAGAGGTATCAGGTCCGCTGCCCTGAGTACACTCTCTCCTATTGTGAGGTCCACCACAAGTCCAACAAGCAACACCACCACTCACTGGCTGCTGCTGACCCGAAAATGAGGGTAAGGGTCTAACTCCACTAGGCCCTCCACTCGCTCCATAGGATCTGGGCTGTCCACCCTGTCCTCAAAAACCAACTGGGCGTGGTGCACTCTGCTGCACTCTAGAAGAAGTCACAACCGTGGATGAGGTCTCTCTACCAAATCCAGCTGTCACCACTCTCTCCTCCACCATGTTGAGCTCAATACGCTCAGCCAAACCAAAGACTAATGCCAAAGTGGGCGAAGTAGCCTGCAACAACGTAGCATCACGAACTCTACGTCGCAACTCCCTGTCCAGTATCCCATACCAAAACTGGACTGCCTGGGCCTCAGTAACTCCCTGAGTGAAACTGATCAGCCGCCTCATGCGAGTGTATGCCTCGCGTAGGCTCTCTCCAGCCTCCCGCTGGAACTCCTGCAAGCTCCTCAGCTTGTCAGTCCGCACTCCCTAGTAGTTCTGCCTCAAACATAGGATGAACTCCACCATGGGGTTAAACCCCGGTGTCGTTGGGAAAAGGCCAGATGAGAGTGATGAGGACTGGACAGCAGAGAGTTTTCAAAAAAAAAAAAAAAAAAAAAAAAGGAATGTCAGATGAGCTTGGTAAGGAGTGGTAGTTGGAAATTTTGTGAAAGGAACAGAAAAAGGTTTTGCAAAGGACAGGAACAGGAAAAGGTTTTTTGCAAAGGACAAGAACAGAAAAAGGTTTTGCGAAGGACAGGAACAGAAAAAGGTTTTTTTCCTGCAAAGGAGGAATGAAGAAGGGAAAAGCAAGAAAACAAGGAAGTCGAGGGGTTTGGGGAGGGACAGGAACAGTTCGAAAGGGGTTTTGGGAATTGGAGGTAAGGTAGGAAGGATCGAGGGGAAAAAAAGGAAGGGCAAGAGATAGACGGGGGATCGAAAGAGAGAACAGAGGGAGAGCGTGTTACAGCGGAGTTTAGGTTTTGAAGGAGGAAGCAGGAAAGGGAGAGAGGGATCAAATAGGAACAAGGAAACGCAGGGGAGAGAAGGTCATTGACGGAGAGTGATCAAAGAGAGAATTGGGAATAGAAAAGAAAAAGAAAGAGAAGGAAGGGAAAAACAGAGTTCAGATTTGGAACAAGGGAATAGAGGAGAGAGTTTTGACGAATCGAAGGAGTGTTGTGACAGGACTGGGAAAAATAAAGAGTTCACAAATCGCATGGAGGGTTTTGAGACTTTTTTTTTGCAGAGTTCAGGTTTCGAAGGAGGAAGCAGGAAAGAGATAGAAGGATCTAATAGGAACAAGGAAACGCAGGGGAAGGAAGGAGGTGGAAGGGACTGGGTTGATTACGAAGGGGCTTTGCGTGTATTCTTGGCTCTCCATCTTCATGGTGAAGGATAATTGGACTGTGCAGAAGTTTCAGCTTCTGTATGTGGATGTACCGGTTGTGTTCAAATCCTCTCCCCGTCCATAGCAGATGCGGGTTCAAATGCTCTGCTGTGTTTGAACACACAGAAGTCAAATTGCTCACCGTCTAGTTGACTTGTTCTCGACATATGTCGGCTAAGAAGGATTTTGCTACAACGAGATTGTGAAACAGGCCAGTTTGGGTCCCTGTGGTTGATGAATGTGGAGGAAGTAGACAGGAACTGGGTATCGTTGGGTCTTAGATTCTAGGGTCATGCAGGAAGATCCCGCGTTTCTCTCTTGGGCCGAAAGGGAAGTTGGCAAGGTTGGTCAGGAGTTGAGTTTTCACAGTGAGAAGGACTGCCAGTTTTGGGAAATGAGGAGAAGAGCTTCTGGAAAGTGCAGGGGATTTCGAGAGAAACAGTAGGGAAGTGAGGGAGAAATATCGAAAGTGAAAAGAACTGCCAAATTTCGGGAAATGAGGAAGAGAGTTTCGGGAAAGTGCAGGGGATCTCGAGAGAAACAGTAGGGAAGTGAGGGAGAAATATCGAAAGTGAAAAGATCTGCCAAATTTCGGGAAATGAGGAAGAGAGTTTCGGGAAAGTGCAAGGGATCTCGAGAGAAACAGTAGGGAAGTGAGGGAGAAATATCGAAAGTGAAAAGATCTGCCAAATTTCGGAAAATGAGGAGGAGAGTTTCGGGAAAATGCAGAGGATTTCGAGAGAAGACAGTAGGGAAGTATTGAGAATTATCGAAAGGTAAGAAGGGGTGCCAGTTTTCCGGAAATCAAGAGAGGAGTTTCAGAGAGAGGAAGTTGCAGAAGATTTTGAGAAAAGAACAGTAGAGTTTCAGGAAGTTTGCAGAGGATTTTCGAGAGAAGTGGCAGAAATATTAGTGAGAGGAAAGACTGAGGGTTTTCAGAAAATCCCAGAGAGTTTCAAGAGAGAAAGTTGCATAAAAGGTTGCAGAAATTTTCGAGAAGAAGGAGACAGAGGGTTTTGAATTTTGGCAGAGAGCAGTAAGTAGCGACGGGAGAAGAAGGATAGAAAGGAAACGGAATTGGAATGACAAGGGAATAAACAAAAGGGTCTAGAGAGTAGGGAGTGGAGGATTGTGGAGACAAGAAGGAGTGAGGTATCGTGGAGTCAGAAGAAAGGAGGAGAATTACAAAAAAATACAAAAAGAAGTGAAAGATTGTGGAGGTAAGAAAAGGCAAAGAATCAAGAGAAGGCATTTCGAGTTTGACAAAGTGCAGTAAGGTTCAAGTTGGGAGGAAGCACTGTGCATCGGTGATTTAGTCAGCGGAGGCCTTGTGAGTTAGTTTCTGGAACATGTATGTTGAAGAGATGGATTTCTGCAGGCAAATTGGGAGCAGAGGAGAGGATGAGATGAAAGCAATAGGTTTCAAAATGGCTATCTATTGATGATGCTGAGTTAGTTTGAGAACATGGTGCATACAAGTGCCGGATCTTCTTGTCTTTTGGCGCGGTGGGCAGTTCCTTGTAGAAGATTTGGAAGCGACTTTAGGTTTGACCCGCCAATCCAGGGAGTAAGAAAGATTAATTTGGTGATGGTGAGACCGGGAGGACCGATCGATGGACCTGCAATAGCTTAAGTTGGATCGAGTGAATTGTGGGACTGGAGGACCAGTGAGAGGAGTTTCTTAGTTTTTTTGTTGCAGTGTATGTCATTTGCCGTTGTCGTAGTGCGTTCTCTTGTCTTACTGTCATCAAACCAGATTGAGTTCTTGGAGTGTTATTTGCGGTTTCATACAGTATATATCATGGGAAATGTGTTTGAGCAAATTTGATCAGTGCATTGGCTTGGATTTATTGGGAGCACTAGAATGAGGAGGAGCAGCAGGTGTGCTGCTGCGGCTTGAGTTTCTCCAATGGGACTGAAGCAAGAACTGAAGCGGATTTTATCGGAAAACCAATAGAAGCAAGCACAAACTCGCGAGCGAGAGCAGATCCTTGTGTTGTTGTACTTCTTGGGGCCTCGTCTTACTGAGGCCAGACCTGGAAAATGAGTGATCTTATCGTATGAAGGGGAGAGATGGGAGTGACGGTGATTGACTGCTGCTGCTTGGGACAGATCATTCTCTCTAGAAGATCAGTCTGGGCCAGAACTTCAAAACCCACCAGACCCAAAACATATTAAAGCCGAGGATAATAGACCAACCAAGAGATCAAGAATAATGAGCCGAGACTAATAATAGACGGTACAAGAAGGACAAAACACTCCAAAAGCCTAAGCGCAGGCAGCCAGGTGCCCAGCACAATCTCGAGACCATACGATCCCCACGACACCGGTACCACACCACCTCCTGCAGCGGTACCTCCACTCGTAGTAGCACTATCTCCAGCTAGTGCACCTCCACTAGCTCCACCAACACTACTCGAGCTAGAACTCGTAGGTACAGCCGACCTACTCCTGGCCACCGAACCTGAAGTGATGGAGACATAGTGTGGAGACCAATACTGTCTCCATAACTCAATCTCCTCCAAATGAGCTCTCCTGAACTCATGGTAGTCGTCCATCGGTGGACCCTCCAAGTGCTGAAACAACCCCTTCCATGCCATGAAGGGTGTGAACAAAGTCGGGTTCCGCATCTGCTGCAGATCACACCAACTATCGAACTCCTGGATGAAATCATCCAACTCAATAGTACCCACTGTACCAGAGTAACGCCTAGGCCCTTTGGAGGCCCCATAAATCTCGTCCATGTCCCACAACAATGGTGCGGACACACCAAGTGCACTCTCAACTGAATCAGCTCCTGTGTCAAACTCCAACTCAGAGTCAATCTCCTCCCTCACTGGGACCTGAGATACAGGCTGATACCGAGCACCACTCCGAGTAAACCCACTGCGTACTGCAGGGCTAACTCCTCTAGAATCTCCAAAGAACTCCGTCATGACCACGTAACTGCAACAGCAAACCCGAACCACCAACTGCAACCGCAAGTCGCAACTGCAAGTGCCCCACCAAGTGCCAACACCAACTAGACACCACCCACTAATGTAACTCTAACCGAGATAACTACACTAGGGGAAGGGCAACCTGTAACCTGCCATCATAACACGCACTCTCACGGTCTGCAGGTCATCACTTCTTGCCTCACCGGAGAGAAACAAAGGTAGTCTGACTGGTCATCACTACAGCCTCACCACCGAGAGCACACCAGAGCACCAACGCTCAAAAGTCAAGGCACCTCACACAAATGTGGTGCACAAACAAGAAGCAGAGAATGGAGGGGATCCAATCACAAGAAATCTAAACGAAAACCCTCCATCTCATAACACAACACGGGACTGACTCTGCCACCATTTGGCATTTGACATAAGAGTAGTTCGTATCTAAGTCCTAAGCTACCAGGATCACCAAGAATGGGATCAAACTGCCTCTCCTAGCCAAAGCTACATGTGTATAGATAACAGTGGCACAGTCACTATGACAACAAGTGAGGGTGGACCAGTTGGCTAGGGCACCAGTCTAGGAACAAGAGATCTAGGGGTCAAACCCTGTTGCGCACAATCTAGCAAGAAAGGCAGATTTTGCCAACCAATGACCAAGATCTACACTAAACTAGCTAGCCTCACGCCAGCAAGCTGGCTTGCTGGCCCTTCTGGCCCTTCGTAGCCTCTCATAGCCCACAGCCCTATGCCTCGAAGCCTCGAAACGCCGAAATTCAGCCAAATGAGGCCTTTCTTGTTGCTACTTCGAACCTCCTCCAAAATTGGCGAAACTTCTCCAAATCTGCGAAACTCCTCTAAACTAGCGAAACTTCTCCAAATCTGGCCAAACAGCGAAACTCCTCCAATTCTGGCCCAAAAATCTGACGTAAACCCTAAAGATGGATGTCCGCCAAATCCCCCGCTAACTTTCCACTCGAGCCAAATTGACAAAACGGGTTTTTCCAAATCACAATTTCATGAGAAGAGCTTTCCAACTCCACCTTCAATTTCACTTTCTGAGCCCAACTCGCAGCAAATTGGTCCTGCCTTCACCTCCTGAGCTCAAAATCACAACACTGCTCGAAAATTGCTCCTTCTTTGCTCTAAATTTGGCCAGTGCTTCCGCACACCGTCCGCCTAACTGCCAAATTTGCATCAACTACATGAGCTTCTGCACTCTAGGGAAACACAGAACCTGAATCGAGCTACCACGATCCACCGAGCTTGGAGATACCACCAACACTCAACGTTCCTGCACCCGATTTCCCCCTGACTTCACTTCTCTGATGTAATCAGATTGCTTAACACTTTCAACTCAACTCAACTCAGATCAATACTTGATCTGTCACTCTATAAACTGCCAACAACTGGGCACTGATTACAGTCAAGCCACACCCACTCAAGCATAGAGAATCCAGGTGACGCTCGCCGGCCTCTGTCCACCATAGCCAGGAACTCGAAGGCTCAACATCAGAGAAGTGAGCTCTCTGGAGCTCACTTTGAAACTATACCCCCTGGACTCGAGCTAGCCCTGAAACCCTAACGGTCCCGCTGACGGCACACTCAACGGTGCAAACGGTGCAAAGTGACGGTGGGCCCCACCGTGAAGTCAGTACCCCGAACACAAAATCTAACCGTCAGAAAGTAGTCCCTGAGAAACAGCTAGAATAACTCTAACTACCATCACTAGAACTCCAGTGTCCGAGCATCTAGATGCGGAACTACAAATGGCGTGACACAACAGTTGGTAGATATGTGCCCAATACGGCCACAATTGTAACAACGGTATTTTTCTCCCTGAGTTCCTTCTCCTCATGGGACTCCATCTCTTCGTTCTTCTACCCGTCTACGCTCTCCTTGAAGCGGTCATGCTCCTCGATCTCAAAATCAAAGGTTGCCCAATTCCATCGATACGGGTCCACCCATGTATGGCATTTCTGCCCAATAATGTTGAGGTGGAACTACTCCTTCACCTCCACCAATGCTCCTACTATTCTGTGTTCACAAGCAATGGCTTCAAATACCGTGCAAGGATTTTGCACCATGACTTCTTGGCAAATCTGCTCCTTTAACCCTCATTTGAAATTGTCGAGAGCCTTTGTTGGACTCATGTTGGTTATTGCAACTTGTAGATCCAGAAATGCCTCCACAATACTCTTGTATGCTGTTCTTTTATCTCAATCTCCATAGTCAAGTTTGAGCCATTTGCACAGAATCCACCAATTGGAAATTCTTCAACAATCCTTCTTGCATTGATGTCCACGTGACCTCCCTTCTCTCTGCCAACATGGATCATTCCCAAGCATCATACCATGTGAAGGCTTTATTGGTCAAGTACCCACATGCAAACATGCTTGCAACATGCTCCGTGATCTCTGTTGAGAACAATCAGAAATATTGATTCATTCTCAAGATCCAATTTTCCACTACTCCCATCATACGCTGCACCTTGTAAGGCTCAATGTTGTAGGTCTTCTTCATCCGGAGTAGCAATATGACTTCATCGTTGATAGGATTTGTAGGCATAGGTACCTCTCCAAGCACTTTAGTTGTAGGTACTGGGTTTTGAGACGGCTCTTCTTCTTGCATGGCTTGATCATTCTAGAGGATCTGCACTTGACTTTGTAATGTCTCCATGGTCATCTTAATCTCTCAAAATTCATTCAACATCCCTTGCATTCCTTGCACTAGCTCTTGCAATTGCGGATCCATGGTTCCTACAACACTCAATTGCTAATGTCTACTTCAATATAGAGTCAATATGATCACTCTGGAAGGCGCACAAACTATCGGAACTACCATTAGGACCTCAGAAGCTATCACTTGTTGATAATACTCCTTGCCAAAATTTCTAACCAAAAAATCTCTAAATATCACTTTTGGTCTCACTACATAATGGATTTCTACTTGAGTGTTGAAAGGGAAAGGATTTGGGACATTCACATCCATATCATCATAGTAGAATGTAGATTGTCAAATCCTACTCTTTGTCATATATCACCACAGGTAGTATCACCAGGTTTGGTGAGTTCATCACCTCGTCCATGAATTCTGGGCCAAAGTGATAAACTAGCAATACCCTCATTTGCTCACATTGGATGTACATAACCTTGATGTGGAATGGATTCAGGAATGGAAAGCTAGGTGTAGGAAATTTTCCTCCCGGTGCATCCATCCCGTCCGCTCTCTAAAGTCCTTCCTAAGTCTAGCAACTACTCTATGTTCTCCTCCTAAAATTACTCAATTTCAGTAGTTTGTGCTCTTCCAAGACGGGTGATCCACTCTCTTGGACTAAGACACTTGCTCTAATACCATTGTAATACTCCGAGGACAAGAGAAGAGAGAGAAACACAAATTACACACTCAACATTTGGTGCCCCAAAGGAGCACCTTCTCTTTATTATATAGACAAAGAGGATCTCTTCCAAGGAAGCTCTACCGTAGGATTAGGCACACAGATAGGTGACATGTCAGCAAGCTCCACCCGTGGATTACTTACTTGGATGGGTGACATGTTGGTCTAGGTCCTATTTGGTTGGTCAAACAAGCTTTGACCAGAGGGAATCTTTTAGAGAATCTTTCTGTAGAAGTCTCAAAATCACGTAAGGTATCATTGGAAAGCTCTCGACAAGACAAACCAAGGAGGAGGGAAGGCAAACTTATCCTTTATTGGGGGGGGGGGGGGAGAATTTGCACAGTTTTGAGGCCTAATTCATCCGTTTAGGTCTCCAAAATTGCCTTCAAAGATTTGAAGCATATTTTGGTTCCTACTCTATTAGTAGAAGTCTCCTTTTGGTGATATCTCTTTCTGATCTGTTTAGTCCATCATGTGTAACATCCTTCCATATGTTACCAAACCAATTCTTTCCTTTAAAATCATATGTCTAGCTATTGGTTCTAAGGTTCTCAAGTCTATTTTGGTTTCTGCTTTTTTAGTAGAAGTACTCTTTTGGTGATACTTCTATCTGATCTATTTTGACCATCATGTATAACATCATTCTAGATGTTACCAAACCAAATTTCACATCTAGATCATATGGCTAGCTCTTGGTATTACACATAATGGGTTTACATAGAGTGGTGCTTGGGGTATAGCTTGTACCTCAAGTCCCCATGAGGAAAGAGATTGACTTTGATTTATAGTTTAATACATGAGTTGATTTAGTTGAGAGTGCACTTGGTGTATCCGCATCATTGTTGTGGGACATGGACAAAATTTATGGGACCTTCAAAGGCCGCTAGTATTACTATGGTACAATGGGTACCATTGTGTTGGATGACTTCATCCAAGAGTTTGATAGTTGATGTGATCTATAGTAGATGCAAAACCTGACCTTGTTCATACCCTTCATGGCATGGAAGAGGTTGTTCTAGCACTTGGAGGCTCCATTGATGGATGATTATCATGAGTTTAGGAGAGCTCACTTGGAAGAGATCAAGCTGTGGAGACAATATTGGTATCCAAACTACATCTCTATCAATTCATACTTGGTTTTTAGGGGTAGATTGGTAGTACCAATGAGTTCTAGCTCTAGTAGCATTGGTGTATCCAATGGTGGTGCATTAGTTAGAGATGGTGCTAATTTGAGTGGAGGTACTGCTATAGGTGGTGCAATATTGGGATTTAGCCCCATGGTGGAGTACTTCTAGTGTTTGAGCAAGAACTACCAAGGAGTGTGGCTAGACAAGTTGAGGAGCTTGCAAGAGTTACAATGGAAGGTTGGAGAGAGCATATGCAAGGCATATACTTGTATGAGACAATTGATCAATTTCACTCAAGGAGTTATTGAGGCCCAAACAATCCAGATTTGATATAGGCTCTTGGACAAGGAGTTGTAATGTAGAGTATGTGATGTTACATTGATATGGGCTACCTCACCTACTTTGATGGTGGTCTTTATTTTGGCCAAATGCATTATGCTGAACATGGTGGAAGAAATAGTGGTGACATTTGGATTTGGTAGAGAGACCTCATCTACGACTATTACTTCTTCTAGAATGCAATAGAGTGCACCACATCATGTTGGCTTCCAAGTGCAAAGTAGACAACCCAAATCTTGTAGAGTGAGTGGAGGGCCTAGTGCAACTAGACCTTACCTTAATTTTTGGTTCAACAATAACCAATGAATGATAGTGTTGCTTGTTTGACTTGTAGTGGAACTCACCACAAGAGAGAGTGCACTCAAGGCAATTCACATGGTACTTCTTAAGCATCATAGCAAGCATAGAGACATTTTGACCATTGCCATATATTTGGTCACACTAGTGATCAATGCTTTGACCTTTATCCAAAGTTATAGAGTGGTAGGGCTACTATGGTAGGTGATAGAGGAGCTCTAGGTCATGGTGATAGAGGACTTACACTTGGTAGGGGCTTAGTACCTACCCTTTCTTTTGATACATCCATAGCTACTCAAACTAAGCAGTTGGAGCAAAGATTGGCTAGCATAGCCATAGCTTAGAGAAGATCAAAATTGGGTGCTAAGGCTTCCACCTCTTATGTTAGTGATAGAGATGTCATGGAATTTATGTGTAGAGCAACATAGGTAGTTGCATCTACTGCAATGACTAATAGTGAACTACATGCTCTAGAGCTTAGAAGAGCATCAATGGAATCAGACCCACAAAGAGAAGATACTAAAAACAAGTTAGGTTTTTTTAGTCTTTCACACTCTCTAAGGCACTATAGACAACATCCATGGCTCCTAGATGTCCTAATGCAAGTATGGTAGGTGGTGATGGAGTGCATGATAGACTAGATACTAGTAAGCCACATGCTACTACACATATTGAGTCTAGTATGATATTTGGGTGGTTAAGTCAATTATGCGCTTCCCTTTGTTCTCAACTAGTGATATGGTTACATTGGGAGTTGACTCAGCTCTAGTATCCCGGTTGGCTGCCACACTTTGTGAGAGTAGGGATGATGTGCTTCTTGCTTTTAGAGCAAAGGTTATTGAGGAGCATGGGATCCATTCAATGACCAGTGGTTTATGGCGGATATCAATAACTAGGTTGGCGGAGTTACCAACTAGACTTGCCTTTGAATGAGTTTGGTTCACACTTAGAGTTGTCCTATTGGACAACCAAATTGAGATTTTCCATTTGATAATACCTTCAAGGAAGGTCTTTATACCACAAAGGGTCTTATTAGACTTTTGTGCGCAGCCCTTTATGTTGGGGAAGGCTACAATTGTCAATCTTGAGGTATGGAAGACCAATGTGGAGAGGTGTATATTTCAGATCCAAATATCTTGAGGAGATGGTTCTACAAAATACATCACATGTGGGGACCTCATTGTCTAGATTCAACCCAGTCATCCGACTACTAGCTTTGTGGTGAGAGCTCAAGCCACTACAACAATAATAGTGTCATCTGATATGCTAGTGGGTGAAACAATGTTATACCTCATGGGTTTTAGTATTGACTAATGGGAAGAGATAAATTCCTATAGGCCAAAGCTGTAGTCAAGTAAGGGATAGGTATATCACCTACTGATGCACTTTAGTAGTTGTAGTCTTAGCTCACTACAGTCAAAGACCATGGCATCAGTTTTAGCTTTTAGTGGTTCCATTACTTGGCTTGGTGATTTATTGGATAGAAATGTCCATGCTAAAGATAACCCAATACTAGTGGAGATCACTCAAATTTGGAGTTTGAGTGTGATTGTTGCATCCATCTTGGATGTTTCATTGTGGAGTTTTGAGGAGGTAGTGAAGCAACATGCAGATCAACTAGTGCACCAACCTTGGAGTGGAGCCTTTGTACCACTATGAGACCAAGGTGAGGATGATCTGTATAGTTTATTACCTTTTCACCTTTGGATACCATACTTATTGCTTGGTTGTATCCAAAAGAGGAAGTATGCCTATTGGAGTTGTTTGGTGGGATCAACATTAGACTAGTAATGGTACTATAGGCAAATATACAAGTATAGAGATACTTGCACATAGTGAAAGATGAGACTACTAGGTGAGTTCTCTACATCATATGACATACTTGGCCTATTGGTATCCTGAGTTATTACTCGTGTCAATAGTCAAAGGTTACCATAAGACCCTACCAAGAGACATTTCCTTGTTGGGGTGTAAGATCTAGAGAGACATGGTCTCATTCAATTGGTGATTTTTAGATGGTCATGTCAAGGAAATACTTGCTATTATGTTGTAGTTTATGTAACTTGTAAAAAAAGAATTTATTATGGTTTATCTTCACATTATAGGAGTAGATTGTATAACAAATCTCACATTGAGCTTTTTCCATATGAGCAATCTATGTATTTTACACAATTGGCCATGTGAATTTTGGTCTTGTCCTCTTTGACTGCTCATATATATATATATATATATATATATATATATATATATGTGATGGAGAGTTGATAAATAGGAGTGTGTTTTTAGTTGTGAATCTTGAGTAAAAGGAGAACATTGAGAGTGAGAGTTGTAATAGGAAGTGGAATTTAGAGTATCAAAGGAAGCAATTGAGTAGGAGATGTCCCATGTTCTTGATTTTCCATTCTCAAATTATTTTTCTCATTAGGCTTCAGATTATACACCATGACCGCTTACGGGATTGGATGGTGACACATTTTGGGGCATCATTCATAGAGTCAATGATGGAGAACCCAAATCCTATCATCCTTTTGATGTTTAATCATGAGCAAGTTTGGAACTTGACAATGTATGTGCTCTTATAAGAGAAGAAAGACTGAATCACATTTAAGAGCTTCAAGGTGGAGTAGTGAGGTCCATTAGTCAAAAAGAGGAAAAGCTAAATGACAAAATTGCAAGTGCTTGGATGGATATTTAGAACAAGGAAGTCTAGATTTCTTCAACTCTTGAGGATATAATTCAAGGGCACCAAGAAAGAGAGTACCACCATTAGAGAGAAGATCTAGTAGGCTTTGAATTGAAGACAAAAATAAAGTGATTTGAGCAAAGTATCAATGGGATATGGTCAATTGAATCAAAGGTAGTCAAATTCATATTTAGGTGTGCAAATTGAAAAATTGTGAGAGTTTCATGACACTTTTTTCTGATTTGTTACATGGGTTAGAGTCTAGATAGAGTAATTATGGTAATGAGCTCAATAAATTTTATGTTTAAGTAATTCTAAAGTAAGATATGACCAATTTAAGTTGGAGCTTTGCAAATCAAGGTATTGAGAAGGAGATGGTGATCAAGTTTGTGATTTTGGTCACTCCTCAAGTTCTGGTTTGAATTAGCTCATGAAAATTTTCAATATTGTTTATGGTTAGATTTTGTAACTCTAAGAAATTTCTTTATATACATACTTTTGATAGAAAATTCAAGGTCTTGGATCAAGTATACCTAGGTCTATAGAGCTCATAAGTTAGTCCAACCCAAGAATTAATTGTTGTCTAGGGATTGGAGTTGTATTAAGCTTTTAAACTTCACAAAGGTTTAGGTAGGAGCACAACTAACTATTATATAAATTTTGGTTAGCTTAGAGTTTATATAGAGTGAAGCAACAAACTCTATTGAAAAACTATTTTAAATGAAATAGAGCAATTCCAGATCCAATTGCAATTGAATATCAAATTTCCCATTCAAAGTCATGAGTATAATTAATGTAGTTTCTTGACATTTTTCCTACCATATTACATGCATACCTCTACAAAATTTGGCCAAAACCGATGCAAGAATCAAGACTTGAGCACTACTTAGGATTTTGAAATTAGGGTTAGAACTAAAAAAATTTGGCCAAGTTTGAAACCTTGTCAAAGGAGTTGTAGTGGTCAAGTTAAGCTCTATTTTATGTCCTTGGAATGTGGATATGTGGATTTTTACCATTCCATCAACTAACAAACTAGGGCTTATCAATATGTTATGCTTACACTAGAGTATTTTGATGCAATTGTGCATGCAAAGGTCTTTAGTACTTTGGATCTTTGAGCAAGATATCATCAATTTCCAATCAAAGAGGAAGACAAGTGCAAGATAACATTTTTTGCTATTGATCCTCATGACAAGGATGTATTATATTAGTGGAAGTTCTTATCATTTGGGTTAAAGAATGCTCATACCAAATTCCAAAGGTCATGGACAAAATCCTAGTAGGATTGGATATTTTTTTTGTTATATTGAAGACATTTTGGTCTTTAGCACTAATGTGGAGGAGCATGAGAGACATTTATTGGAAGTGTTTGGGAGATTGAGATCTTGTGGACTCAAATTACATCTTGGGAAATACAGATTCTTCCATGAGCAAGTTGAGTATTGGGATGACTTGGTGTTTATTAGACCAAGGTGGAGGCTACTGTATGTATTCCTTGGCTTATGGATGTGAGCATAGTGCAAGCATTCCTTGGATTGGTAAAATTTATTGCTTATATGTTAGAGGATTTAGTTCTATTTCCAAGGCCTTGACAAAGTTGACCAATCTTATACATGAGTGGTGTTGGGGAGATGAGAAAGAAAGAGCTTTTATATAAAGCTCAAGGAGAGGTTGATATTGATTAGAGGATGACAATTCCAAATTCATATTGATTGGAGTATGTTAGAGCTTGGAGAAGTGCTCACCTAACATGATGATGAGGAGAAGGAGCTTGTAGTGGCCTATGTTAGTCACTCCAACAATTCAACAAAGGTAAATTATAGTTCATATGAGGGAGAGTGCTTGGTATTAGTGTGGAGAGTAGGACATTTGTGTTACCTATTTGATAACATCTTCACTCTCATCATTGATCATCAACCACTAAAGTGGTTGATGGAGTTTGACAAGCTTTTAGGGAGCTTGCATGATGTGCTTTGATTTTACAAGAGTAGGATTTCACAATTATTCATAGACCTAGAGTGGTGAACTATGATGCAAATGGGTTGAGTAGAAACCCATGTCCTAACTAGTAAGATCAGACTAAAGCACGTTGGCATGATGAGATAGATGAGGAGATGGTACAAGGTTGGGATGACTCTAACTTTCTATATATATTATCTAAGAATGTGATGGTATCTCCCTTAACACATCCAGGAGGAGTTGTTGAGGTCATAGATCCAAAGTGTAGAGATATTTGTACAGGTTAGCAAGACATTCTTTATGATGTGTTAGTGATGGATTATATTTTCATTGGTGTTGTTGGTTGCAAAGTTGGTACCAAGGAGAGAGATTGTGTCCTTCAATGAGCTAAAATTTTTAGATTGGAGGGCATATACCTTCTTTGTGTACAAGAAAATGGTAGAGTATAAGTAGTACCACTTCCATCTCAAAGACCATAGTTTGTATGTCATGCTCATGAGGAGCTAGGAAATTTTGGAGTAAAGCATACATATAGCTTACTCTTGAGTTATTATCAGTAGCACGGCATGCAAACAAATGTACATCAATTTGTTGCTAATTGTGTGGTTTGTGACCAAGTTAGAGCATCATTTAAGGCTCCTATGCCATAATTACATCCATTACTTATCATGAATTTGGGTTACTATTGGAGTTTGGACTTTTTTGGAACTTTATCATTGATTGTGAGACATCATTGGTATATTTTGGTTATGGTGGAGCATTTCTCCAAGTGGATTTACTTGGTGGCACTTCTTGATAAGTCTAGTAAAGGGACATCATACTTGTACTTGGACTGAGCTCTTAGTCATTTTGGTGCACCAATTGGGGTTTTTACTGATCAAGGTATAGAATTCTTGGAAGAGTGTTAGATCTTTTGTGACAAGGCATTTATTGATCATTGTACTACCTTCTAAGATCACTTTGAGTCAGATGGCTTAGCAGAGAGAGTGATTCAAACGGTGAAATGAGGATTGCATAAGTATGGTTTGTAGAGAGGCCACTTGAGAGATTGTGATTTCCAATTACCTTGGTTGGTCATGGGCTATTGGTTCAGCCAGCAAGCCTCATGAGCATCCTTCTCTCCTTACTTTGTACTCTATATCGATGGGATCTAGATTTACCTACAACCATAGTTTAGAATAATTTTGAACTAGATGTATGGGTGAGCGCATATTCTCAACAAGTAGAGATCTTTTGAAGAGTGATGCTAATAGTTTAATGATTGCTTAGCATAAGGATATCTTATGATATGCTACTATTTGAGGAGGAGGTTATAGATCCTTGATCCATTGATTTCATCTAAGTAACTATGTATATCTATAGTAGATTGTACCAATAACACTTAATGTTACTTTAGGCCGCACTACCTTGAGAGTGCACAAGGTTTTGCCTTCCAAAGTCCTCATGTTGAGAAAATGTGATGGTGTTTTTTGGAAGGATCATATGCATAATTCTGCATTATGCCACCTCCCAAACATTGATGGCATTATGGATCCAAGCTTGGCACTTGTACTTGCAGGTTTGTGATGTATGTTATGTAGTTCTTCTGGTGGAGCTGCTATTATGTTGATGTGTGATAGTTATTTGAGAGGATGATCTATTGCATATTTGACCACTCCCTAATAGTGCTTCCTCAAGGAAAATGGTTATATTGTAGATGTACTTTACTTATAGCTAGTTCACTCTTTATGTGATATAGACTACAAATAGGTAACTAATGGTAAGGCTTGATAGCAATGGCTTCATAGCAATGGCTTCATGATCTTGGCCCACCATAGGGCATATCACATACTTAGAGTAGATGAATATTTGGAGTTAGAGGGACCTAACCGCCAGCTATGGAGACAAATGTGGCACTTTAGAGTTCATGTATGACTTATATGTGAGTTGTGCTTCTATAATGTATGATATTGATAGCAATGTATATTGTGTAGTAATGTTTATATGCATGACATACCAATAATTGCTCAAACATTACTTGGTGGCAGCCAAATTTGTGTTAGGGCTATTGATCATACTATTAAAGCTACCTTTTGAACTGTCAAATGAGCCATTAGTGGTAGCATTAGGGTTGGAGTTCTAGGTTGAGTCTTGAGTGGTATAATTTCAAAGTGTATCTCTAGAGAGCTCCCTTCTTTGATTCTAAGCCTTTGAGCTCTTGGTTATGTTAGATAAAGATTGACAAAGATCACGTGGATTCTCTTAGCTAGAGAATGGTAGACAAAGATTTGCAAAGATCACTTGGATTCTCTTTGCTAGAGTAGGTATGGCTTGACAATATAATCAAAGCAAGTAATTTGCATTTTATTGAATGGATTTTGATTTTTTATCCAAGTTGAGAGTGTCACCAAACTAATGATTGAGACACCTTAGAGTTCATGTGTTACTTCTATATGAGTTATGCTTCTATAGTGTATGGTTTTGACAAATGATGTTTGTTGTGTAGTGATATATATACACATGACACTATTAATGATCATAAAGAATACAAAATTGATCATATACTTACACATCATGACATCCAATATGGCCTGTAACACCCATTTGTGCATGTGTGTGGTATTGTGATATTTAGCTTGGTATTACAAGTACTTAAGAGATATTATTTATATAGAGATAAAGGATGGTTCTATATTAGTCATGGTTAGCTAAAGTTAGTCATAGCTAAGATAGAGAGGAATTTAATTTAGAGGAAGTAGAAAAGATGAGCACCACTATTTTGGATTTTAGTGTGTTAACTTGGTATTATTCCTAGGTGTTTGGCTTTGAGGAAAGAGTTGAGAACTCTTGGGCCCGCAAGCCTTTTTGTTTTGGATTCTTTTTTAGTCCAAGGATAGCCCATGTGAAGGAATCCTTGACTTAGTGGTTGGGTCAAGATAAGAGCACATGCTTAGGAGAATATGCCCATGTGAATGGATATTCCTTTCTACTTTTTGACTTTACTTGACTTTTAGTCTAGTAACTTGAGTTACTACGGTAATTAGTAACTTTGGTACGTAACTATTTCACAAGTATATAAACAAGGGGTGAGGAGGTACTCATTATCTTTTCATTTGCAACTATCTCTCTCATATTGAGTTCTCTAGGAGCAATGTCTTGAGTCTTGGAGTGTTAGCCTTGGAGGAGTATGATGGAGTTGGGGTTCCTTGCCTTCTTAGTCCATGGTGCACTACCATAATAGCCATCAGAGGTTCATCTTGAGTGAGAGATAGGCCGGCTCACATTTTTGGTTCCGTTGCCGGGACCTCTCTAGAAGGCAAGATAATGTTCCGTGTTCAATTCTACATTAGGCAGAAGGAGGCTATGAGAGTTCACTTGGAGAGAACATTAGGAGAGGAGAGGGCTGAACTTATGTTAGAGAACCAAGATCTATTTTTATACCCTGTAGTTCATTATGATGTCTTTGAGGTGATTTTGTACATCTTGTACCATGAGAGGAATTGGAGAGATTGTGTGAGGTGGATTGCAGATTTTGGGGATTAAGGTGATTTTGGGCAAAATCTCAAGTTTGAGATCTGGACTTGAAATTTTTACACATGATAGCTTGAGTTATCTTTCAGTTAGCACACTTGAAATTATTGTGAAAGCTACTATGCGCACTCGGCTAGAAGTTTTGAAAGTTGATAGGGTAAAGTGCTCCTGCAACTGCATGCTCTCTGGAAAATTGTATAGGGACTGCCATTTCTTCAATTTTCAGTGAATTGTCCTAAATAATTCCATGAAAATTCAGAGCATTGTATCCTACCTGCTGCCACAAAAATTAGAGAGAGATAGTTTTTGCGCAGGGCTTTATGAGTTTTTGAAGTAAGGGGGGTGGTTTTCAGACCAAATCTGAAATATGTGTGCTGAATAGAAAGATGTCTAGGTCAAATGGCTTGATGAAAAGATTTGAAATTTTGCACGGAGGGATGCTCTAAAGTTATGATCAAGTGTAAAAATTTTTAAAGGACTTTGACATACTAGTTGGGAGATTTGAGTGATATTGTGAGGAAGGGTCAATTCTGTAGAGTGTAGATCTCATGCATGAGGAGTTTGAGATCAACAAAAAGCATGTTTGAGTGTTTAGATTCATCTTGGGAACATGGAGGGTCATCAAGCATGGAAATTGAGATTATGCAAAGTTCCCCAAGGGTTTGAGGTGATTGTAGGGGTGTATTTGAGGAAAAGAGAGTTTACAATAGAATTTGAAGAGAGTGTTGAGAGGATCCAAAAACCTACACCACTTGGAGGAAAGAGTGAGTCTAAGTGCTTTCTGTGTGGAGAGAAGGAACACAAGGCAAGTTTGTGTCCATTGACCTTTGAGAGCAAGAGATTGAGGGAAAGGAGAGGCTTACTTGACTTGGGTTTGCATGTTGGACCTTCTTCACCAAGATTGGGAGGGAGAAGATCTAAGACCAAGGAGTTGTGTGAGGTTTGTGGAGTTGAAGGCCTTCCAAAAGGACATGAGTGTAGTGGAGTAAAATCACTTTTGGAAGACTTTGGTGAAGGATCTTGGAAAGAGTCTTAGTACAACTACAGAAATACTAACACTTTCATCAGCTAGTTCTCAAGATTAGTGATGGAGATAATCTTTCAACTTATGGATAAACTATCCATGAGGGTTTGATTAATATGCACTCTAGGATTTGATGTTGCTATAGAAATCTTGGAGCAACCTGAACCTTTTGTGTTCCCTAGGGTGGATTACTCACAAATGGTGTTAGTCATGTATATACTCTATTAGTTATAGAGTGAGAGAAAAGAAAAGAGAAAAAGAAAATTGAGAGAAAAGAAAGATAGTGAGAGGTTAAGATGGGAAAACTTCCGGTTTTCTTTGGGAAGGATGGAGAAGATGTGGAGTCCTTTGTGAGAGACTTCAAGAGAGCTTGCATAGGAAACAATGAGAGGAGGAAGAATGAGTGGGCCTCATTATTATCAGATTTCTTTGAGGATGCAGCACTTACATGGTATGAGTCAGAATACCAAAAGAGAGAGAGGAGAGATGGGCAAGAAGAGTCTTAGGAGACTTTGACTTCAACACTCATTGAGAACTTTCTTCCTGATGAGAGTTATGAGAGATTGATGAGTGAGGTTACATTTTTCAAGCAAGGAGATGGAGAGAAAATGAGAGTCTATGTGGAAAGAGTGGAAAAGTTAGAGTCCAGATTTCGCATAGTGTTGAGGAAGGGTGGGGATAATGCGGAGATTACAATGATTGGCATAGGGGCTATGATCACCAAGAATTTTGTGGGAGGGTTGAGACCACAAATTAGAAGCAAGGTGAGATATGAGAAACCTTCTTCCAAAGTTGAAGCTATCAAGATCGCAATTCGTATGGAGGAGAGTTTGGAAGGGGATGAGAGTGATTTAGTGGTGAAGGAGGTTGTGCATCCTCCTCAAGGCCACAAGTATAGTGGAACTTCTGATACTTTGGTGACAAGGGTTGCACCACAAGTAGTAGTTGCTCCAATTCTTGCACCTCCACCAAAGGATCCACTTCAAACCATTATAGAACAACTTGCGGATCTCAAGATCAATGTGGTGCAACTATGTGAGAAGAGAGAGGTGGATCAGAATGTAGGGAGAGGGCCTAAGAGTTATGGAAACTATCCATATAGAGGAGGTCAACCAGCCAACAATTTCAATGATAGAAATTGTTTTGGTTGTGGAGGAAGAGGCCATATCCAAAGGAATTGCCCAAATTCCACTTACCATGGAGGAAGGAGTTATGAGGGAGCCAATAGAGGGAAAGAGGGAGGTAGTGAAACACAAGTGGCTCCTAATCCAAAAAGGTAAGGGGATAACATCCATAGATGTGGTGGAGAGCAAGTATGAGGAAGGGAGAGTGCTCAAACTCCAAGAGTCTTAATTTGAAGGTTTTGGCACAAGAGAAGAAGAGAGCTCATTTTGCAGAGGATGTTCACTCTTCTCAAGGATTTACTCCAAGCAAGGATACTCCTATGTCTACTAGGAGCACTTGCACCTCAACACCATCAACAACAAAGACTCCAAGGAAAAAGTTGGGGATGGAGGATTTCTTGATTCCAAAGCAACAATGGAACTACAATGTGTTGGAGGATGTTGGTAGTCACAAGGCTAACATCATAGTGGATCAATTGATTGCTTTGAACCCTACCTTGAGAAAGGAGCTTAGAGGTGGTTTGAGTTCTACAAGGAGCAAGAAGAAGAAGAAGGTAAAAGCTCTAGTATCAATCGGGGTGGTGGATGCCAAGCCAGCACCATGGGAGGCTTGTGAATATGCCTCCAAGATTGGTGTGAGAGTGAATGGTCACAACATCAAGGATGCATTGGTTGATGGAGGATCAGCAGTGAATGCCATGTCAGAAAGGTTGATGAAGAAGTTGGGTATGACACCCTCAAGACCTTCAACATTTGTGGTGAGCATGGCAAACAAGCAACAAGTTAGACCAGTAGGGGTGATGGATAAAGTGGTAGTTTCAGTTATGGGAGTTCAAAATCTCATGACTTTCCAAGTCTTGAAGGATTCAAGCTATGACTTACTTCTTGGGAGGCCATGGTTGAGAGCAGCACGCACAACTGATCGATGGCACAAAGGGTACTTGAGGATTGGGCCATCAAACCATAGGGTCATAGTTCGTGTGACTAATACCACCAGCAGTTCACATTCAGATACACCATCTTCTGATTATTGGGAATCAGATTCTGAAGAAGGAGCTTCAGGTGTGGACACAAGCATAGAGGAGGAGACTTCGACGGAGGAGGATGAATTTGAATCTGATTCAGATGTGTATCCCTTGTGTGCTATGGATTTTGCACCTAAGCCAGAGGTTTTGAAGGACCCGGACAAATCACCATTGACACTTGAGGAGGTAGAGAGAAGGTTAGCTACCCTCAAGTATGGCCCAAATGTTACCAAGGAGGAAAAGGTGAGATTTGAGGAGATTTTCCGAAATTTCATCAATGTGGTTGCTTTTAATTACAAGGATTTGAAGGAAGTCACCTTGGAGGAGCACAAGATAGAGGTGGAGTCACATGCAAGACCAATCCGCCAAAAGCAATGTCGCATTAGCCCACCAATATCTTTGGTTGTGAAGGAGGAGATTGATAAGCTCAAGGAGGTTGAATTTATCTTTGAGGTAGAGAATTCAGAATGGGTGTCTCCAATTGTCATTATGAAGAAAAAGAATGACAAGCTTCGGGTATGTGTGGATTACAAGAAGCTCGATGTTGTTACCAAGAAGGACTACTACCCATTGCCATTCATTGATGAGATCTTGGAGGAGGTTGCAGGTCATGAGAGGTATAGTTTTGGAGCTGGTTATAGTGGATATAACCAAATCAAGATTGCACTAGAGCATCAACAACTCACCACATTCACCACACCTTGGGGAACTTAAGCTTTCAAGGTCATGCCTTTTGGGCTTTGCAATGCTCCAGCCACATTCCAACGGTTCATGAACAAGGTATTTGAACCTTTCATTGGGAAATTTGTGAGAGACTTCATTGATGACTTTTGTGTCTATGGGAGCAAGGAGGAGCACTTTGAGCACCTAATCAAAGTCTTGCAACGCTTAGATGAGGCAAATGCATCACTCAACCTAGAGAAGTGCATTTTTGGATGTGAAGAAGGTCTACTTTTGGGGCACATCATCTCCAAGGATGGAATAGCAGTTGATCTTGAGAAGGTGAGGAAAATCTCAGACCTTCCATTCCCTTCAAGCTTGACAAAGTTACGCCAATTCTTGGGGATGGTTGGATATTATAGGAGGTTCATCTTCTCATTTTCCAACAAGGCTTATGCATTGACCATCTACATGAAGAAGGGTGTAGATTACATGGTGATTTTGGAAGACAAGGAGGCTCTCAAAGCTTTTGAGGAGCTCAAGCAATCCCTTGTTGTAGCTCCAATGCTTGCTAAACCTGATTGGAGTAAGCCTTTCATCCTCTACAGTGATGCTTCTAATGTAACTATAGGATGCACTCTTAGTCAATTAGACAAAGATGGGCATGATCATCCAATAGCTTATGCTAGTAGGCAGATGGTTTCAATAGAGAAGAACTACTCTGTCATGGAGAGAGAAGGGTTGGCAGTGATCTTTGGTCTCAAGAAGTTTAGACACTACTTGATTGGAGGGAAAGCCACCATTGTCATGGATCACAAGGCTTTGAAGTACATCTTCAACAAGCCTAATGTTGAAGGGAGACTAGCAAGGTGGATGATACTCTTGTCTGAGTATGACTACACCAATGAGGATAGGCCAGGAAAGAAACATGCAAATGCTGATTTGTTATCTAGAGCCTATGATCATGATAGAGATGAGCCAGTGGATGATTCCTTCCCGGATGAGGAGCTCATGACAATCTCAATCACTCAAGAGGTTCCAATGGAGTACAAGGAGATTGTGGATTTTGTGACAAAAGGTAACTATCCAGAAGGGATGTATGCTAGGGAGAGGAAGGCCCTTGCAGCAAGATCTAGACCTTACACAATGGTGGAGGATATTCTTTTTCACCAAGGAGCAGATGGTCTACTTCAAAGAGCAGTGGGTAAGGAAGAATCTATCCTACTCATAAAGGAGTTTCATGAAGGTTTAGTATGTGGAGGACACTTTGCAGGAAAGGTGACTGCTTTTTTAGATTCAGGTTACCATTGGAGAGGGATTTTCAAGGATTGTCTTGATTATTGCAAAACTTGTCATGTTTGTCAAGCTTTTGCTAGAAAGTCTACATCCACTCCACCACTTAGATCAATTCCATTGCTAGGACCTTTTGAGAAGTGGGGAATTGATTTTGTAGGTCCTCTCAATAGAACCCCAAAGAACAATCGGTACATTGTGGTAGTTATTGATTACCTTACCAAGTGGGTTGAGGCTAGACTATTGAGGGACAAGAATGAAGATGAAGTGGTTAGATTTCTTTATGAACGCATTATCACTAGGTTTGGATGCCCTTTGGAGTTGGTTTCTGATAGAGGAGGAGAGTTTACAGGAAGCATTACTACAGCCATGCTGCGACATTTCTCTATCACACATAAAGTAACTACATCCTATAAGCCAAATTCCAATGGCTTGGCAAAGAGAACCAATCAGACCTTGTGCATGATGTTGGCCAAAGATGCAGAAATGGTGGGGGCTAAACATCATTGGGACAAGAGGATTCATGCAGTTTTGTGGGAGTATAGGACAACCATGAAGACTTCCACCGGATATTCTCCATTTCAATTGGTGTATGGTATTGAGTCTACCTTACCTATTCACTTTGATCTTCCTACCTTCCAAAGCATTCATAGGAGATTGAAGAAAGCACAAGCAGGTGATGCAAAGAAGTCAAGGAAGGATCAACTCATGGAATTGGAAGAGGCAAGAGCAGTTGCTATAGTTTGAGTGGAGCAAGCCCAAAGGAAACAAAAGGAGTGCTATGACAAGAGGCAAGGCAAGAAGAAGGTGGAGACTTTCAAAGAAGGTGATTGGGTAATGTTTTTTGATTCCATTTGATTCAAGAGAGTGAAAAAGAAGTTTTTGCCTAAGTACTTTGGACCTTTCATAGTGGAGAAGATGTGGGGCAATTACACCTATGATCTCAAGGAGTTGGGAGGAAGACACTTTGATAGGATTAACCATGATAAGTTGAAGATGTACCATAGAAGGTAGAGAGACCTTCACTTTGAGGACAAAGTGAAAACTTAGTTCGGGGGTAAATGTAACACCCATTTGTGCATGTGTGTGATATTGTGATATTTAGCTTGGTATTACAAGTACTTAAGAGATATTATTTATATAGAGATAAAGGATGGTTCTATATTAGTCATGGTTAGCTAAAGTTAGTCATAGCTAAGATAGAGGGGACCTTACTTTAGAGGAAGTAGAAAAGATGAGCACCACTATTTTGGATTTTAGTGTGTTAACTTGGTATTATTCCTAGGTGTTTGGCTTTGAGGAAAGAGTTGAGAACTCTTGGGCCCGCAAGCTTTTTTGTTTTGGATTCTTCTTTAGTCCAAGGATAGCCCATGTGAAGGAATCCTTGACTTAGTGGTTGGGTCAAGATATAAGAGCACATGCTTAGGAGAATATGCCCATGTGAATGGATATTCCTTTCTACTTTTTGACTTTACTTGACTTTTAGTCTAGTAACTTGAGTTACTACGGTAATTAGTAACTTTGGTACGTAACTATTTCACAAGTATATAAACAAGGGGTGAGGAGGTACTCATTATCTTTTCATTTGCAACTATCTCTCTCTCATTGAGTTCTCTAGGGAGCAATGTCTTGAGTCTTGGAGTGTTAGCCTTGGAAGAATATGATGGAGTTGGGGTTCCTTGCCTTCTTAGTCCATGGTGCGCTACCATAATAGCCATCAGAGGTTCATCTTGAGTGAGAGACAGGCCGGCTCATAGGCTTCTAATGAAACAATGAACATAAGATCTTTTGTAAAGGATATCTTCTTCATGATGCCCAATGGAAGCCTCTTGCTCATCTCCAAAATGCACAGACAATTACACAAGAGTTTGAATATTTCTATACAATGAGGATGTCACCAACTAATGGTGGGATATTATGTAATAATATAGAGTTAGAAGAAGCTAAATATAGCTTTTTTAACTCTATATTATTACATAACACCTAATTAGCATATAGTTTGGAAATTCTAAGAATAGTCTAAAAATATCCAAAAAGTTTCTTGGTGAGAAATTCTTGAAATTTTCCATAGTTGAGTAACTTGTACTTAAAATTGATGGCTAGCTCACCCTTTACGCAAGTAAACATTACCTTGTACACCATGTAAACAACTAGCTTAGCTTACATGCAAAGTAAAGGACTAGCTTAGCTTACATTCCATGTAAGGTGGCTTTTAGAAGAAACCTTCCTTATAAGCTGCTTGTGAACCTTGTACATAGATTGCCTATAAATATCAAAGCTAAGCTTGCTAGGCATTTGGAGTATTCTTCACTTGAAAGTAAGAATGTGATCTTCCTTTTTCCTATTTCTCTCCTCATTCTTTTACAGATCTAAGATTAAGATAAATCCTTCTTTTATATGATCAAGGGGTATTAAATTCAGATTTGCATTAGCAATAAACATTGAAGAGGTAGAATTACTAAATAGGCCAATTAAAATAATTAAGACCTTACTTAGAAGTATAATGTCATGCTTATATATATTGCTACACAACATACATTGATATTATACACCAAGATACATAACTCATATATGAAGTCACAACAAACTCTAAAGTACCACACTTCTTCTATGTAATCAAGAATCATTAATCAAAATTCTGACTCAAAAATCTTCCAATAGGTATTGATTACACTATCAAGCCACACCCACTCTAGCTCAAAGAATCCATGTTGTACTCATAAGTTTCAATCTACCATAGCCAAGAGCTCAAATGCTTAACACAAAATAACTAAGCTTTTTAATGCTACACTTTAAAATATACCCCTTAAAGCAGCTAAGGAGTCCAACCGTAATAGCAAATTCAATGGCACGTGTGATGGTATTGATGGTGCAAATAGAAGGTCTAACAATGCAATCAAGAACCTTAATATAACATCTGGCTACCACCAAATAGTCCTTGAGTAACTATGGATAAAGTTGTAATTGCCAACTATCATTCTAGAGTCCAAGCAAACTATCTTTGGTGCTAAAAATGTTGTGATAGTGAGATTCATCATGAAAAGTACAATGATGCAAGTTATAGAGGATGATAAAATTAGCTCACCATGATGTAAATTTAGATGAATGAATACAATTCAAAATAATACTTACCCTTATTCATTATAAAGAAGATTTTATATGTAGTAAAGATGTAATTTTGTTGAGGTTAATAAGAAATATAGTTACCCAAAGGATAAGGCTTATACAATTTGATAACATATATTTAAATAGTGTACTAATAGGTTTATTCCCTTGGTGATCATAAGAATATATAACCTTGTAGAGGTTCATACAAGTCAGATCCCAATAAGTTAGAAGAATTTATAGCCAAAGTATATATACTTTTGGAAAAAATGAATGCATCTAAGATGTATGAAGCATTGGTCTTGTTGTATGGAAGAAAAAAGAAGACTATGAGGAGTTTCAATGTGATGTTTACAACAACTCAATAATGATCAAATTGAAGTATTTTGATGAGTAATAAATAGATTCCACAAGGATACATCAAGAAATGAATATACATGAAGAAAATTGCTACTAATTAGTTCTTTATTGTTTTTTCTTAACTTCTTGAGTAGAAATAAATCCTAAAAGAGTGTAATTTCACCAAGAAGATGAATTATAGAAATATAAAAGGGAAATTTGCAATCACATATAAATTCATGTTGATTCTTGATAGTGATGATTCAATTCAAAGATTTTAATTCTTTCTTATCAAGCTTCTCACTTTCTTCCTTGAAGACATATATTCACTTTTACTTGAAGGCACATGTCTTCAAAAAAGAGTTACTTTGTGAAAAAGGTTGCCTTTACATATACTCTTTTTTTACTACTATCAACATTATAGCACCTAGAAGTCTTGCCAAGGCATTGCATCAAAAATAATACTACCTATATCAAGGATCAAACACACAATGTATCAGGAAAATTCAATTTCAAAGATTTATTGATACACATGCAAATTCAAAGACAGAATTTTTTTGAAAAAAAGTAAAAAAAATGGAAAGTTTTCTTCTTTGCTTAGCTAACATTTGAGTTAGAAAAAAGGGTCTTTGGATTGACAACATAAATATCTAAACTATCATTTGGTTTTTATACTATGAAGAAAATTTAATTTCTAACTACCACTTAACTATGAAGTCTTAGAATTACAAAGAGTACTCTAATTGAAATTTCAAGGGTAAAAAAATTCCTTGACAAAGACAATTAAAGAATACTAACTAAAAAGTTCCTTTGCTTGCTAAGTTACTAACTTAACTATGATATCTAGCATATGTAAGATCTCTACTAACTTTATGGGTAGATTCTTCCTTATCTCATAGGTCTTCCTTTGAGCTGTCTCTTAATTCAACTACTCTCTTCTCCCATTTCTTGCTCTTTGAACTTACATGCAAATTATGTTCCTTGTGCAACTTTTCCTTCACCTTAGTCAATTCATACTCTAGAATACTTCAAAAACCTTTGCAAACACTATTGTCAAGTAACTACCCAAAATAGATTGTCCACTTTTAACATTTATTCAATCTTAATGGGGAAATCAATCTCAATCTCAACTTGAGCTCTCACATCTCCATTGCAAAAATTATTTCACTTTACGATTGAGTTTGCTAGCAACACTTTCTCTAGACCAATTTATAGCCTAGGACTTTGATTTGTAACTTGTCACTTGTTTGCCTATCAATTTCTCATGTGTTTGGCACACTTTATAGATACAAATGGTTATTTCCAAAACATTCACAATTTATCTTTTTACATTATTGAAAATAACTTTGGCAAGAGGTCCTTCAATCTTTGGAGTAAAATTTATTTGTGGTGGAATTTCTTTGGTCTTTGTACTCCCAATCAATCCAAAGACTAAGGCAATTTTTGGTAAATCTAACTTCTTCTTTACAAAGGAATATGTAAAAAAATACATACAAATCTCATGTAGTTAAGATAAAAAGTAAAGTAAAAGAAATAAAATTTTCTTTTGAAAATTCCAAGTGCCATAATATTATAGTTAAAAAAATACAACCATTTTACATAAAGGTACTTGGAAAAAATGAAAAATATTCACTATATAAAGCAATATAGTAAACTTTAGCTCTTCATTTAGCTAATATAATTTTATTATTTATAGACTTTGAAAAATTAACAAAACAAGATTTTTCTCCTTAGATGAAGGAGAATTCACTACCTACTTTGGTTATTCAAAGCTAAATTAAAGCTCTACTCTTGTTGAAGATATTGATTTATAATGTAATAAGTGAAACTTTTTTAATAAACTTAAGTATAGACTTTGAGATAAAGTAAGACAAAGCTGGTCAAAAGTTATAAGTAGTAGGATTAAGTCAAGACTTGCAAGTAAAGTCTTTAACCATGTCATGCCATTTGTAGTGTTGCATCTAGATTGCTTGGACATTGGAGTTCCAGTGATAGTAGTTAGAGGCATTTTGGCAGTTACTCATAGACTACTTTTTGATGGTCAGATTTCATGTTTGGGGTACTGAATTCACACACCGTCGGGTGTGCCATCAGTGGGACCATTGGGATTAGACCTAAGTCAAAATCAGGAGTATACCTTGGAAGTGCAACTGTAGAGAGCTCACTTCTTTGATGTTGAGCCTTTGAGTTCTTGGCAAGAGTGGATAGAAAGCCGGCGAGCATCACTTGGATTCTCTTAGCTAGAGTGGATGTGACTTGATTGTAATCAGCGCCTTGTTTTTGGCAAGTCGTTGAGGATTAGATCAAGTATTGATCTGAGTTTAGTTGATTTGAGTTGTAAATGATCTGATTACATTAGAGAAGTGAGTCAGGGGGAAATTGGGTGCAAGAACTGCAAGTGTTGGTGGTATCTCTAAGCTGGATGGATCATGGTGTCTTGATTGAGTAGTTCAGATTTCATTGAGAGAGAGAGAGAGAGTGTCCAGAAGCACTGGAAAATTTTTGAGCCAAGGAGAAGCAATTTTCAAGTGGTTGTTGTGAATTTGAGCTTAGGACCAATTTGTTGCGAGTTGAGTTCAAAAGTTGAAATTGAAAATGGAGTTGGGAGCACATCTTCACGAATTAGAGATTGGATGAAACCTATTTTTTTCAATTTGGCTCAAGTGAAGAGTTAGTGGAGGATTTGGTGGTCAACTATTTTTGGGGATTTACGTCAAACTTATGTCAAATTTATGTCAAATTTTGTGAAGGATTTACGTCAGATTTGAACTTTGATCTGCTTGTCAGTGATCCTCATAGCTCAAGAAGTAGATAGGTACTCTGATTATGTCAAATGTCAAATGGTAGCAGAGTCAGTCCAATGTTGATTTATGAGATGGAAGGTTTTTTTTAGCATTCTTGTGATTTGACCCCTTCCATTTTATGCTTCTTGTTTGTATATGTGTTTGTGTGAGATGCCTTGAAGTTTGAGCGTTGGTGCTTTGATATGCTCTTGTTAGTGAGGCTGGAGTGATGACTAATTAGACTACCTTTGTTTCTCTCTGGAGAGGCAGGAAGTGATGACCTGCAGACTGTGAGAGTGCGTGTTGTGATGGTAGGTTACAGGTTGCCATTTTTCCTAGTGTAGTTATCTCAATTAGAGTTACATTAGTGGGTGGTGTTCCGTGGGTATTGGCATTTGGTGGTGCTCAGTTGGTGTTCACACTTGGTCGTGTACTTACGGTTCCGGTTTATGGTTGCAGTTGCAATTACTTTGTCACAATAGAGTTCTTTGGGGATTCCAAAGGAGTTAGCCTTGCAGTACATAATGGGTTTACTTGGAGTAGCATTTGATATCAGCTTGTATCTTAGGTCCCAATGAGGGAGGAGGTTGACTCTGAGTTGGAGTTTGACACACTTTGAGCTGATTTAGTTGAGAGTGCACTTGGCGTGTCTGCATCGTTGTTGTGGGACATGGATGAGATTTATGGGGCCTCCAAAGGCCCTAGGCATTACTCTGGTATAGTGGGTACCATTGAGTTGGATGAATTCATCCAAGAGTTTGATAGTTGTTGTGATTTGCAGTAGATGTAGAACCTAACTTTGTTTACACCCTTCATGGCATGGAAGTAGTTGTTTCAACATTTAGAGGGTCCACCGATGGACGACTACCATGAGTTCAAGAGAGCTCACTTGGAGGAGATTCAGTTATGGAGACAATATTGGTCTCCGAACTATGTCTATTTCACTGTAGGCTTGGTTGCCAAGAGTAGATTGGTTGTACTCACAAGTGGAGCTAGTGGAGGTGGTGTGGTGCTGGGGTTTAACTCCATGGAGGAGTTCTTCTAGTGTTTGAGGCAGAACTAACAGGGAGTGCGGACTGACAAGTTGAGGAGCTTGCAAGAGTTCCAACAGAAGGCTAGAGAGAGCTTATACAAGGCATACACTTGCATGAGGTGGCTGATCAGTTCCACTCAAGGAGTTATTGATGCCCAGACAATCTAGTTTTGGTATGGGATACTGGACAGGGAGTTGCAACATAAAGTTCATGATGCTACGTTGTTACAGGCTACTTTGCCTACTCTGCCAGTGGTCTTTGGTTTGGCTGAGCGTATTGAGTTCAACATGGTGGAGGAGAGAGTGGTGGCATTTGGATTTGGTAGGGAGACCTCATCTACAAGTTTAGCTTCTTTTAGAGTGCAGCAGGTTGCACCACGTCAGTTGGTTTTAGAGGATAGGGTGGACAGCTTAGGTCATATGTAGTGAGTGGAAGGCCTACTATAGTTAGACCCTTACCTTCATTTTTGGGTCAACAATAGCCAGTGAGTGGTAGTGTTGCTTGTTGGACTTGTCGTGGACCTCACCATAGGAGACAATGTACTCAAGGGAGCGGACCTAATATCTATGGTCCATCATAGCCAACAGAAAGGCAGTGTGAGCATTGCCACAAATTTGGTCACACTAGTGACCGGTGCTTTGACCTACACCCAAAGTTACGAAGTGGTAGGGTTGCTATGGCAAGTAGTAGAGGAGATCTAGTTCATGGAGGAGGAGGTGGTAGAGGTGGTGGTAGAGGATCTACACCTAGTAGAGGTGCGGTACCGACCCTTACTTTTGATACAACTATGGCTACTCAAATTGAGCAATTGGAGTACAGATTGGCTAGTATAGCCATTGCTTAGAAGAGATCAGATTTGGGTGCTGAGGCTTCCACCTCATATGTTGGTGATAAAGATGCTTTGGACTTCATGTGCGGAGCAGCACAAGTGGATGCATCTGTAGTAGTCACTAGGAGTGAAATATGTGCTCTGGAGCCTAGAGGAGCATCAATGGAGTTGGACCCACAAAGATGAGAGGTTGGGAGATAGGTCAGACTTCCCCAATCTTTCATGCTATTTGAGGCATTGTAGATGACATCCATGACTCCTAGATGTCCCAATGCAGGTGTGGTAGGTGGTGATGGAGTGCATGATAGACTACCTACTAGTCAACCACATACTACTACATAGATTGAGTCTAGCATGATGTTGGGGGCGGCTCAATTGATTATGCAATGCTTTTTTTTCAGCCAATGACATGTTTACATTGGGAGTTGACCCAACCCCAGTGTTCTGCTTGGTTGCCATGCTTTGTGAGAGTAGGGATGATGCGGTTCCTACTACTTGAGCAAAGGTGGTTGATAGTGGAGCTGACTTGGTTGAGGAGCATGGAATTCATTCAGCCACCAGTGGTTTATGGTAGGCAACAACGGCTAGACTGGAGGAGTTGCCAACTAGACCAGCCTTTGAGAGAGCGCAATTCACACTTGGTGTTGTCCTATTGGATAACTAGAGGGGGATTTTCCATCTGGTGGGACCTTTAGGAAAGGTCTATACACCACAGAGAGTCTTGTTAGACTTTGGTGCGCAACCCCTTATGTTGGGAAAGGCTGTAGTAGTTGGTCTAGAATTACAAAAGACCAATGTGGAGAGGTGTCCATTTTAGATCCAGACATCTCTAGGTGGTGGTTTGACACAGTACATCACACGTGGGGAGCTTGTTGTTCAAGTTCAGTCTGGTCATCTGACTGATAGCTTGGTGGTGAGAGCTCAGGCTATTGCAACAATAGTTAAGTCATATGATGTGTTAGTTGGGGGAGCAATGTTGTATCCCATGGGTTTCAATATTGACTATTGGTAGGAGACAACCTCCTATAGACCAAGTTGGCAGTCTGGTGAGGGACGGGTATGTCGCCTACCAATACGCTTCAGTAGTGGCAGTCTTGGCTCATTATAGTCTTGGACCATGGCAACATCAGTTTTAGCTTTCAGTGGTGCAGTTACTTGGCATGGTGACTTATTGGAGGGGAATGCCCATGCAGAGGATACTCTAGTACCAAAGGAGATCACTTGGATTTGGAGTACAAGTGGGATTGTTCCATCCACCTTGGATGTTCCATTGTAGAGTTTGGAGGAGGCATTGCAGCAACATGCAGATCAATTGGTACAGTAGGCTTGGAGTGGAGCCTTTGTACCATCAAGAGATGAGTATGAAGATGAGCCTCCAGAGTCAATTACTTTGACACCTCCAGATACCACACTCATTACTTGGCAGTATCCAGTAGAGGGAGTATGTCTATTGGAGTTGTTTGGTGAGATTAGCACCGGACTAGTTGCGGTATTACAAGTGGGTATACGACTACAAAGGTACTTGGTTGTGGAGAGAGATGAGACTGCTAGGTGAGTCTCTCTACATCACGTGGCACACTTAGCCTACTAGTATCTTGAGTTATTACTGAAGTCAGTAGTCAGAGGTTGCTAGAAGGCCTTGCTAGTAGACATTTCCTTATTGGGGTGCATGATCTAGAGTGACATGGGCCTGGTCATTTGGTGATTTTGGGATGGCCATGTCAAGGATGTACACATGCTGGCCAAGGTTTGGGTCTTAAAGATCCTTGTTCTGGTGCATTTTGGGAGATGTTATGGATACTATGACATCTCCAAGTTCATCAATCCATTTCTCCATCTTAGATTTTAGAGAACATTCCTTTGATGGGTGATTCTTGCACTAGAGTGGTGGCAAGTACACATCAGGTCCACTCTTGGATAGGACCTATTGTATTGTTAAATGTAGCTAGAATGAGATCACGGGCTCATTGTCTTTGTCTTTGGTAGACAAACCTCTTACCCAGAGAGGTTTTACAATGTGCTTATGATGGGATTCAACAACTTGACCACATCCTTGTTGATGACATCTTGGATGTTGAGCGTCAGTCTTAGATGGTGGTAGTGGCTGATAGGTCACCTTTGGTAGTGGTGAACCTAGTTGGATAGCCTAGAGCCACATTTCCTACTCTCATGAGTGTCCCAAGCTCTCATGCTTATTGAGAGGGAGGACTTGGACTTGTTTAGGACTCATAGTTATAGAAGTTGGTGGAGCCCAATGTTGATGAGAGAGAGCAGGCAATGGGTTTTTGCACCGATATTACCATTGTTCAAGTAGTGTGAAAGGCATCCAAGGATCAGGTGTTAGGTCAGGATGTGGACCTAAACTGTTTGACCTAAATTGTGAGCCTTGGCTTGGCAGAGCAACGTAGGATGCACTTGACAAGCATCACCACTCAAACACTTGTGAGCCTTCTTGGGACACAACCAATAGCTACTAGGGAGAGTGGTCTAGTGTAGCAACTTGTCAGCATGCCTTCCACTCCTACTATAGTTACGTAGGATACTTGGGAGCCAAATCTTGGATCCAAGCTTACTAGAGAAGAAAGATGGAGAGTTTGGAGGTTCTTGAGGAGCTACATGAGTTGGTCTGCCTTCAATATGAAAGATTTGGGTGCTCTAAATGGACATGGTATACAGATTGAGCTACCTAGCAATACACTAGTTTTTTGAAGTCCTTATTACCATAGTGACATGGAGAGAACATTGATTTAGAGCCAAAGTAGAGACCTTTTCAAGGCTAGTTTGGTGAAGATCTCACATGGAGAGTATGCATTAGCTACAATGATGCCATCCAAGAAGGATATGCATGGTACCTACATAGATAGGTGGATGTGTGGAGATTACTGTCCTATCAACCAACACACCAGGGCTGATAGGTATGTCATGCCTACATTGGAGGAGATTTTTGATGCAATTGGGCATGCAAAGGTCTTCAATACTTTGGATCTTTGAGCAGGATATCATCAAATGCTGATCAAGGAGGAGGATAAGTCCAAGACAACATTTTGGGCTATTGATCCTCACGGCAAGGATGTGTTATTTCAATAGATGTTCTTACCATAAAGAATGCTCCTACTAAGTTCCATAGGGTCATGGATAGGATCCTAGCTGGATTGGATTTTGCTTGGTGCTATATTGATGATATTTTGGTCTATAGCACTACTATGGAAGAGAATGAGAAACAATTGTTGGAGGTGTTTTAGAGGTTGAGAGCTCATGGACTCAAATTACATCCTAGGAAGTGTAGGTTCTTCTATGAGCAAGTTGAGTATTTGGGCCACACTATTTGCCAACCCTGGAGGACTTGGTGTTCAACAAACCAAGGTGGAGGCTATTGCACGTATTCTTTGGCCTACGGATGTGAGTAGAGTGCAAACATTCCTTGGGTTGGCAAACTTCTATTGCCGCTATGTAAGAGGATTTAGTGCTATTGCCAAGGCCTTGACAAAGCTGACCAAGCTTACATAGGAGTGATGTTGGGGAGATGAGCAGGAGAGAGCTTTTGTAGAGCTCAAGGAGAGGTTGACATCTGCTCCTATTGAGGAGATCGATTAGAGGATAACCATTTCAGGTTCATATTGATTGGAGTATGTTGGGGTTGGGAGCAGTGCTCACCCAACATGATGATGAGGGGAAGGAGTTTGTGATGGCATATGCTAGTTGCTCCAAAATTTAGTAGAGATGAAGTTTAGTTCATATGAGGGAGAATGCTTGGTAGCAGTTTGGGTAGTAGCAGATTTTTTATGTTACCTATTTGGTAACCCTTTCACTCTCATCACTAATCATCAGCCGGTAACATGGTTGATGGAGTCCGACAAGCTTTCAGGGAAGCTTGCATGATGGGCTCTGATTTTACAAGAGTACAATTTCACGACTGTTCATAGACCTAGAGTGGTGAACCATGATGCAGATGGGTTGAATAGAAATCCATATCCCAGCTAGATGGATCAGACTGGAGCATGTTGGCATGGTGAGACAAATAAGGAGATGGTGCTAGGTTGACATGCATTGGCCTTTTTATGTATATTTTTTGAGGCTTTGGTGGTATCTCTCTCAATGCATATAGGATGTAACAATATGGAGTTTAGTGAGATAGTTAGTTAGGCTAACGAAGTAGAGAGTAAGCCAAATTAGCCTAGAATATTCTAGAAGCATCTAGGTAGCTTCTTAGGAAGCTTCCCAATTAGTTAACTTGCGCCCCCACCAAGTAGTTTCTAGAAGGAAGATTCTAGAAGCTTCTAACTAGCTTAGCTTGCATGCCAAGTAGGCGGTTTCTAGAATGAAATTTCTTGAGAAGCTTCCTAGTTAACTACCAAAGCCAAAGCTCATGCTAGGCATTTGGATTTTTCCCTCATTCAAGTGTCCCAATGTGAGTTTCCATTCTCCTATTTCTCTCCTTGATCTTGGTCTTTTACATTGGTATCAAAGCAGGAATATGATGGATGGAATTTATGGACCACCAAATCCACTTTTGCCAAACCATTGGGATTTTCATGTCCAAATATTAACCAAGCATCATTTCACACAATTCATCACCTCACACTTTGGGCACGATTTTCTACATATGATCATTGTGTTTGAGAAACCTTTGATACTTCCGGTTGTAACTTATGGAGAATGGTGTGTATGCTGCATCTATGTGCTAATCAATTAGATAAATTGGGAGTAGTGGGATAGAGTAGTAGCTATGGCGGCAATATCGGATGTTATCCTTGTGATGCAGCAACAAATCGAGCACCTTACTTGATTGCTGGATGAACGAGATCAGCAACGACGAGAACATATAGAGAGAGTGCCAATTTGAGATGGAGAAGATCACATTCAATTTCCAAAACCCAAGGTGTTTGAAGGCAAGAATCTTTTGGGCATAATGGAGAATTTTGTGTTTGATTGTGAATGTTACTTTGAAATCACCAATCTTCAAGATGAACAAAAATAGATTCTCTTGGCCTCTTGCCAATTAGATGGTGTGATAAAACTTTGGTAGTGTTTTAGAGTGGAGCAAGCTGAACGACAAATTGTTGCCCCAATTTCGACATGGGCAGAATTCAAGGATGCAATATTGAGTTGGTTTCAAACTATAAATGCCACTTGAGCCGCACAAGATAAATTGGCGGAGTTGAAGCAAATTGGCTTAGTAAGGAGCTACATCACACAATTTTAGAACATCATCATGCAAATTCCAGATAAACAAGAAGGTGAGGTTCTAGATCAATTTATATGGGGATTGAAGTCACAAACCAAATTGGAGGTGACCATGTGGGAACAACAAAACGTAGAAGAAGCCATGCAATTGGCTGAGCGCTTTGATTTCTTGGTTATGATGACATGATCTTGACCTTGACCTACACAAGGCCTACCAGTACATCGCATGGGTGGAAGAACCGGCACCAATGGAGATTGATGCTATCCAACGGAGACCACTTGGTTCTACGGATAGAGAAAGATTGCAACAAAATGGAGGTTGTTTTTATTATTGCCAAGTTGGACATTGCATTGCTGAATGCACACTTAGGAATAGATGACCTGGACAAGTTGCCCAGATGTAGTTTGTGGAACAAAATGATTAGGGAAACAAGGAATCCTAGTAGGAGATTTCAAGCTGGCTATTGGGAGCTTGATTAGTTCCAATAGGATTGAAGAGTTGACCTATGCAAGTTTGCTTCACTTGCAAGGTACAATATCTAATTGGGGTTGTAGGATTTTGGTTGATTTTGGAAGTTTAGAGAATTGCATGTCTATGCAAGTAGCAAAGGAATTGGGTAATCCTATCAAGCTAGTGATTGGAAGTAGTTTGATGATGAAGGATGGTAGAAAGTGTTCTACATTCTGCACCTCGCATCTTGTTACCTTCAAGATTGGGAAGGATTATTTGGAGTGTATGAGGTTTGTAGTGGCACTTCTACACTATGATATCATTTTGGGTCTACCTCGGCTTGAACGTCATAAGGTTTAATTTGATTGGACCTGATGACAAATTCAAGTACAAAATCAAGGTAGGAATTTTTGATCAGGTTGTTTGGCACCTCTAAGTAAGACATCTAAGAATAGTCAGTCCCAAGACGGGAAGTTTGCCAAAAAGGCAACCATGGAGCAAGCTTGGAAGAGAAATGAGTCCTTGGAAGGGAAGTTGGTTAGTAAAGTAGCCATAGAGCAAACTTTGGAGGAAGATAAGTCTATATTTGCGGTCTGGATCAAGCCGATTGCACAAGAACAATCTAAGGAGAGCCAAGAGCCTCATCAAGCAATGGTTGATCATATAGTTCAAGAGTTTGCGGATGTGTTTCCAGATGATCTGCCAAAGGGATTACCCTCCGATTGAGGTATGCCCTTCAAGATCAAGTTATTGCCAAGGAGTACTCCATTGAGTAGACCGATCTATCGGCTCTCACCAAAGAAGTTGGAGGAGTTGAAAACAACACTTATAGAGTTGCTGGAGAAGGACTTCATACGACATAGTACCTCTCCTTGGGGAGCTGTGACAACCTGGCAAATATCACTTTTGCGGTAATCGGGTCAGTAGAGTTTGTTCCCGTAGAGATACTATCCAAAATTGGTCAAATATGAAGACAAAAGTCACAATTGCAGTTCTTCTTGGTTTCTTCTTTAATCTCTCAGGTAGAAACTACACCTAGAAGAGAGTAACAAGCTCACAATCTTGACAACTTGTCACGAATACCCACACATAATCACAACATAGCAAATTCTGTCCAAACAACTCTTGATTGTGATGATTCAAATTCTCACGAAGACGGCACTTCATTGCAAAGATCAATTTCACCTTAGAATTGTGTTCCACTCCTCCACTAAAGGCACAACTTCCTTGATCAAAATTGCTTCACATCAACTTTGTGCTGCACTCACCAATGCCGAATACTACCAACACTACAATTCCTCTCAGACCTGTCAAGGCATTGCTCCGATGCACTTCACTTAGGATCAAGCACACAAAATGAAGATCAAGGCTACAAATTCCAACATCCACAGACACACTAATTTGCTCTTTGGAATTCTCCACACTGCAAATGCTCCTCTCAAATACTGAAGCAAACGGTAGACTCGCCTACCTAGGCACCGCTTCCTAACATCCTTTCCTACCTGTAGATCCTAAGGGACAATCTATCTCTTCATATCTGCCTCTACCTATCTCAAAATTAGTACTTACATTGATTTGATGTCTACCTCATCATCGGCTTCCAAACCCGATGATCTTCTTACTATTTCACCTTCTTCGGGTATGATTGATTCTACCAAATTCTTTACTAATTCTACCACTTCTTCACTACAATCTACAATTGAGCTCATGGGTAATCCATCTACACTCTTATCTCCTGACCCACTCTTCTCTAATGTGTCAATCCTCAAGTCCGATGGTACTTGTATTCCTACTTCTGCAACATCGGGTCTCTTCTCCATTGTCACACTATTCTGAATCTTCTCTAATTACAAATTATCTAAATCTAGTCTAAGACTAACATTGTTCTCTACATCTAACATTTTCCTATCTACACGCTCTCTTAATCGAATCAGCAATGTGTTCATGTCCACATCCTTGGCTTTTCGCTTCCAAGTCTCCTGCACAAGTAATTTCAACTCATGTAGGCAAGCTTCCTCCAATCTCCCTTCAGCCTCCGTGCTTAAGATTGCTCTTAACTTTCCTGCAACTTCCCCTACTGATTCTGATTCATATCCTCAAGAGCGCTCTACCTTCAGTTCTTCACAATACATCTTCAGCTCGTCTTCGTACTCCACAGCAAGCTTCTTCTTCTCCTCTGCATCCTGTGTACTCTGTAACTTAGCACTCTTGACTAGCTCTTGTAATCGTTCTTCTGTCTCTTGCCTGGCTGCTAACTCCCTCTGCCATGCTTGATCCTTCCCCGCTGCACTCTTCTTCAAACCATCCAACTCCTGCTCCATTACGATGTTCATCGCCTTCAAATGAACATTCTTGATGCGCACATCACTCACTTCTTCCTTCATCTTATTGAGCCACATCGCCTGTTCCTTGAATTCTCCGGCTCGCTTCTGCAATTCCTTCTCCTTCTCTATGCAGCATCCTTGTAGCAGGGTCAGCGTTTTCTTCACCAAGCATTCCTCCCTCCGAAGTTCTTCTACTTCATGCGATCTTTGGACTTGTTGTTCCTGCAGCTCCTTCACTTCACTTACTAGATACTTCACCATATGTAATTTGTTCATCCCCTTACTGCGATCTTGGGGAATTACTCTTCGATGCTCCTTCAACAATTCCAGCAATGGGGTTACCACCTTTGTCATGTAGGATATCCCGCTGAAATGCTCTTCCTCTTCATCACCATCTTTGTCTGGAGTCTTCTTTTTCGTCATCGGCTCCTTCATCCGAAGTCGCGATCTTTGTATCTTTATCGTGTCCACACTTTCTTTGTCTTGGCCTCTTGAACTCGGCCCCGTGGGATTCTTTGCTTCCTCTTCTGCTCTTGACTTGTTTAATACCATCGTTTGACAAGCTTCACTTACTGCTGCCGATTGCAAGACCTCTGGCTCTCCATCGTTATTGCTCCCAGACTCCTCACTTTTCAATGTGAGCTCCTCTTCTTCCGAGTCCTCTTGTTGCAAATTAGTCTCTTCTCCAGACTCCGATCCCGATGATGCCTCTTTTACAATCTTTGCCGTCTTCAACATCAGCCGTCAAGTCTTCCTTTGCTTGGGCGGCAACCTTGCTTCTTCGGGTTTGCTACGCTTCTTTGTCTTTGGACTGGTAATGTCTTCAATTTTCCATTGTCCTGTCCTTGCAAAGTACTCGTCATTTGCTCAAAGATGCAGCATATACTGGCACTCTTCATCATCTGCTTCCCGTCTCAAATCAGGATGTATGTGTGACACCATACAATGACGCTCGTCTTTGGATAGTAAGTTCAGCCCAAAGTAGAAGTGGGCTGCAAACGGTGCAAAATAATGTGGTGGCGAGCCCGTTCTCCAATTCACCACCATCTGCCTTGTTCGGTGGTGAAAGCACTTTGCCCAATTCACGGGAACTCCTGCAAACATGTTCACGTAGGTAGTTTGTTCTGGCTTGAACATGGCCATCATTGCTCCCACGATACTTCTTTGGATCGGGTCCCGATAGGACTCCACCTTGTAGCCAATCGTGGTTCTCAGAGCAAAGAAAAATTTTGGATTTATGTTGTCTCCTCTACAGCATCACACTTCCGATAGAAGATGATCCCTGTTGATTCTCCTGCTTCTCTCCCCAACACCAACTTCCAATCCGACTCAGTCCATTGAGCCGGATTGCCTCTCTTCCCTTCCACCTCGGGACCCTCCTCACAATTACTAACAGCAATCTCTGCCATCACTCCCGAGAAACTGAAATTCCAGTTCCATGCTAAAAATATAATACAAAGTCTAATCAAGACTTCGATTCTAGCCACTACATCTACCCTTCGAATTGCAAAACCTCTCACCGCTAGCACGTTGGCCACCTTCTTTGCCATGATTTGTTCTCTTGTTCTACGATGTTGGAAAATAAGACCCTCTCCTGGACGAGACACTCTAACTCCCTTAGGGTTCCAAAAAATCTCACTCTCGATGGGCTCCCGGACACGCATTACTGCAGGACGACTACTCAAAGGAATTGGAAATTTACTCAAAGTATTCAACTTCCTCCTACGTAATCACAATTTTATATTGCCCCGAATCACAGTCATTCTTTAGTCGATTTTGTCTGTGAATTTCTCTCTTCTGCGTGCACTCCCGGTCACTATCAAGACATGCTTCTTCTGCCCCTACCGTTTCTTGAAATGTACTTTCTTGCCATGTATAGAGGTTGTTAAACGGTCTTCGTCTTTCCTGCATCTTCCAACTCAAAGATGGTGATTTTTGGACTTTTTCCGGCGTACTCCTCTTCCAAGTACCTCCATCATCGGATCCAATGTCAACTTCTTTGGCTTTCCTCCGAAGTTACTTCCGTCCATTCTTTGTCCGCAATTCGACTTTTTGTGCTTACTTTATCTCTTAACCACTACTAACCATAGAAAAACAAAAAATGTGGGTACCACAAGAGCATTGGTACTATTTGTTCCAAAGAAGGATGGAGGACTTTGTTTTTGTATTGATTACCGTGGGGTCAATAAGCAAACCGTGAAGAATGCATATCCCTTGCCTTGGATTGATGACTTGCTTGATCAACTAAGTGGAGCACGTTACTTTTCCAAGTTGGATCTTTATAGCGGCTATTGGCAAATTTCTATTGATAGAAAGGATGTGCAAAAGACTACCTTTTGCACAAGGTATGGGCATTTTGAGTGGAGAGTTCTACCTTTCAAACTCACTAATGCTCCAACGGTCTTCATGGATCAAATGCATCGGATGTTGGATGGACTATTGGATTGGTCCGTGGTGGTGTTCTTGGATGATATCTTAATCTATAGTAAGACATAGGCAGAACACATGAATCATGTGCAAGAAGTCCTAAGACGACTACAACAATGGAAATTTTACTACAAGAAGTTGAAGTGTGCCTTTTGGCAGAAGGAGGTTACTTTCTTGGGCTATAAAATCTCATCAGAGGGGATCAAGATGGAAGAAGAGAAAATCAAGGCCATTATTGATTGGACTACCCCAAAGGATGCTATAGAAGTATGGGCATTCAATGGATTGCCCAATTTTTTCCGATAGTTCAACCACTATTAGGCTCATGTAGCTGCACCATTGACTGGCCTCTTGGGAAAGAACTGGAGCTTCCAGTGGACTGCCAAGCATGAAAAAGCATTCTAGAAGTTAAAGCATATGGTGTCTTCAAGACCCATTCTTCAACCATATGATCCTCAACTACCTTGTGTGGTTGATTTTGATGCTTCTAACTTTGCAATTGGAGCTGTGTTGCAACAAGAATTCCCAGATGGACTACATCCCATTGCCTTTGTGTCTTGCCTACTAAATAAAGCTGAAATAAATTACTATGCTCAAGATCAAAAACAACTTGCAATGGTATATGCCACCAAGGTATGGAGGAATTAACTCTTGGGGAAACAAGTGATCATTCGAACTCTTCACAAGCCATTGTTGCAGACCTTACACTTGGAACACATGAAGAGTCAACATCATTGATGGGAAGAGCAACTCCAATAGTTTGACATCAAACTTGAGTACAAACTAGGTCGGTTCCATGTCACTCTTGATGTTCTATCATGAAGACCTGATTTGAAGTCTCTTCCTCTCATCACAACGGCAATTACGACGGTGTCAATTGACTCCAAGGTCCATAACAATTTTTGGTCAGCTCTACAACAAGATCCCTTCTTCCAAATGGTACATGGTTGTCTGACAGCCGGCAACAAGGAAAACAACAACTTCTCCTTCAAGGAAGGCCTTCTATTCCATGCAGACTGGATCTATGTTCCAGCCAAAAGTGATATCCGACTTGTGCACCTTCAAGAAGCCCATGATCTACCAATAGCTGGTCACATGGAGGTGGTCAAGACCTTGGGTACCCTCCAACGCCAATGGTGGTGGCCCAACATGACACAAGATGTTCGGGAGTTTGTCTGATTGTGTGAGAGTTGTCAACGCAACAAGGCTAGTGACCAAAAGCCGAGTGGACTCCTTCAGCCACTTCCCATCCCAACTACTTGTTGGGAACATGTGAGCTTAGATCTCATCACCTCCTTGCCCAAGACACAACAGGGTCACACAACAATTGTGGTGTTGTGGATAAGCTTAGTAAGAAAATCCATTTAGCACCAACGGTTGATAGTGTGGATGCTCCAACCTTGGCGCAACTCTACTTGGATAATATATTCAAACATTATGGGATGCCATGTGTACTCATCTCCGACCGTGATCCTCACTGCACCAGAAAGTTTTGGCAAGCCCTCTTCCATATACCTGGCACCAAACTTGCTTTGTCCACAGTCTATCATCCTCAAACTGAGGACAAACTGAACGTACAAATTGCACCTTGGAAGATATGCCTTGAGCCTTTGTCAACATTCACCATACCAATTGGGATGAAGGTCTTGCAGTTGCGGAGTTTGCATACAATAATTCTAAACAAGCAAGCACCGGATTCTCTCCTTTCTTTCTCAATTTTGGCCAAGATCGGCTTGTCCTAGATTCTCTTCTTGTTCCTCTCCCATCTCAAGTCCCTCATACTTCAACCTTCTTGACCACCATATCTAAATCTCTCTAACAAGCAAAATCTCATCTCCTTGTTGCTCAAAATCATCAAAAACAATATGCGGACCACCATCATCATGATCTCACCTTTGAAGTTGGTGATAAAGTTATGCCATCCTCTAGTAATCTACCTCTCCCACTTGATACCCTAGTTTGTAAACTTGCCCCAAATTGGATAGGACCTTTTGATGTCACCCAAATTGTCTCTCTTGTTGCTTACCAACTTGCCTTGCCTTATCATATGCGCATCCATCCTAGCTTTCATATTTCCAAGTTGAAACCTTTGTTCCTAACCCCTCTTCTTTTTCCTCTCGGATCCAACCTCCTCCTCCTATCCCTATTAATGATCATGAGGAGTTCAAAGTTGATCGTATCCTTGTGCATCACCACATCCAACACGTACGTCGACAACATACGGAGTACAAGGTCCTTTGGAAAGGGTATCCCTTTCATGATGCTACATGGGAACCTCTTTCTGTGGTGCCCACATTTTTTGTTTTTATTTCTATTTTGTTAGCATTTGGAGAAGAAGTAAGCAAGGAAGGCCGATACGAAGACCATATAACAACCTTTCTACGTAGCAAGAAAGTACACTTCAAGACACGGCAGAGGCAAAAAAAGCATGTCTTAATAGTGACAAGACATCAACATGCAAAAGAAGGGAGAGTCGAGTTTGAAATTGACTAAAGAATGACTGCAATTTAGGGTAATATAAAATTGCAATTGCATAGGGGAAAGTTGAATATGTCAAGTAAATTTCTTGTTGCTCTGAGTAGTCGTCATGTAGTAATGCTTGTCAAGAAGCCAATTGAGAGTGAAATTTTCCAAAATCCAAAAGGAATTAGAGTGTCTTGTCCATGAGAAGGAATAGTCTTCTAGTGCAGAAGAACAAGAGAGCAGATCATGGCAAAGAAGGTCAAGAATGCACTTGCAATAAGAAGTTTTTAAATTTGGAGGTTGGATGTCATAGCAAGGATTGAGGTCTTGAATAGACTTCATATTATGTTCTTAGCATGGAACTGGAATTTTAGTTTCCCAAGAGTCATGGCAGAGATAGCTGCCAGTAATTGTGTAGAGGGTCCTGAAGTTGAAGGGAAGAGAGGAATATTGGAAGTGTGATGCTACAAAGGAGACTACAGAAATACGTAATTAAATTTTTGCTCCACGTACAACAAATGGTTAGAAGGTGGAGTCCTATTGAGACCTGATTAAGCAAAGTATCGTGGGGACAATAATGGCAACGTTCAAACCAAAAAGAACGGTGTACGTGAACATGCAGTAGGCGGTCTTCTTCCATCAAATGTTTGCAGGAGTGAAGGTGAATTGGGCAAAGTGTATTCACAAGCAAACGAGGCAAATGGTTGTCAATTGGAGGACAACTTTGCCTCCACATTATTTCATGCAATTTGCAGCACATTTCTACTTTGGGTTGAATTTGCTGATAGCAGAGGAGAGGTGTCACATGGTGTCACATTGTCATCCTGACTTGAGATGGGAAGCATATGAAGAAGAACGACAATACATGGCACACATGTAAGCCAATGATGATCACTTCTTGAGAACAAGACAACGGGAGATGGAAGAAGTTGTAAGCCCAAAGACAAAGAAGCGGAATAAACCCAAAGAAGCAGAGTTGCCTCTAGAACAATGAAAGACCCAAAGACTTGTTCAGCGGAGTAAGAAGGTGGTGAGAGAAGAACCTTTGGAGACTGTGTCTATAGGGGAGACCAAGTCTAGGGGAGAAGACTCAGAAGAAGCCAAACTCACATTACAAAGTGGGGAATCCGGAAGTGAGAGTGAGGGTGAAGACAAAGTTCAACAATCTTCTGAAGCAAAAGAGGATGAAGCTTTTCATGTGATGATTGACAGTATACCGGGGAATGCAAATCATTGTGTAGCCTTGGTCATGGAAGAGAAGGTGGATGAAAGTCAAAAGGAGTACCTTGCGGGGCCAAGTTTAGCAGGTAAGGAAGAAGGAAGCTTAGAAGTAGTATCGCTGAAGATACGAAGATTGACACTTTGGAAGAGGGAGCCGGCGGAAGAGGCAAAGTACAAAGATGGGGCCAAAGGCAAAGAGAACTTTGGAGAGATACAATACTTATTACATGTTGTAATTCCATTATTGGGGTTGCTAAAAGAGTACCACAGGTAATCCCACATGATCGCATGAAGGTGACGAATGAGTTGCAGGTGGTGAAGTATCTACTGGCTGAAGTAAAGGGCTTGCAGGAGCGTATAACCCAAAGAGACGAGGAAGTTGAAGAGCTTTGGGTGAATACAATCTTGAAGATGAAGACTTTCAAGAAGTTGCAAGAGAGTTTTGAGGCAAGAGGGAAAGAAATGTAGAGTCAAGCCAAAGAATTGAAGGGGCAGATGATGTTGCTGACCAAGATGAAAGAGGAGGTTAGTGATGTGTGCATCAAGAGTATTCATGTAAAAGCAATGGCAATAGTGATGGAGCAGGAGTTAGAAAGACTGAGGAAGAGTGCAACTGGGAAGGATCAAGCATGGTAGAGAGAGTTGGCAGTCAGACATCAAGAAGAAGAAAGATTGAGAGAGTTGGTACAAAGTGCTGAGTTATAGAGTTCTCAATATGTGGAGGAGAAGAAGATGCTCGCTGTTGAGTATGAAGAGGAGTTGAAGATGTACTAAGAAGAGTTAAAGGTAGAGAAATCTTGAAGGTATGAGTTGGAATCAGTAGGGGAAGTTGTGGGGAAATTGAGAGCAATGTTGAGCACGGAGGCTGAATGAAGATTGGAAGAAGGAAGACTACACAAGTTAAAGTTGCTTGTGCAAGAGACTTGGAAGAGGAGAGCTAAAGATGTTGATATGAATACTTTATTAATCAGATTGAGGGAGCAAGTGGATAGGAAGATGTTAGAAGTAGGAGACAATGTCAGTCTTAGATTAGATTTAGTGAATTCAAAGTTAGAGAGAATTAGGAGTAGTGTGACAAAGGAGAAAAAGTCCGATGTTGCATAAGTAGGAATTCAAGTGTCTTCGGATCTGACATTTGACACTTTAGAGAAAAGTGGGTCGGGAGATAAGGAAATAGAAGAGTCACCCATGCTTTCAATTGTAGTTCCTATTGTAGAAGTAGTAGAAATAGTCAAAGACTTGGTAGTATCAGATATACCCAAAGAAGGAGAAGTAATAAGAAGATAATTGGGTTTGAAAGCCAATGAAGTGATTGACATTGGATCGGAGTGGTAATAGTTTTGAGATCTGAAGAGGTAGATATGAAGATGTGCATTGTCATTTTGGATCTGCACGTTAGAAGAGTTGTTATAGAACAGTATTTTTGTTAGTAACTATCATTTGCTTCACTATTTAAGAGTGGCATTCACAGTCATACGTTGTTCAATATTCATATTTCTGAAGATAGATAAAGCAAAGTGCTGATTTTAGTGCTTGTCGCTTGAGCTGTCAACTTTTTGTGTGTGTTTGTGAGTGTATGGAGAAATTTGAAGTGCAAGTCAATGTGCTTGTTGGATGTTGGATTCCGCAGCCTTGATCTTCATTCTATGTATTTGATCCTCAGTGAAGTGCAATTGGAGCAATGCCTTGATAGATCTGAGAGGAATTGTATTGTTGGTAGTATTCTGCATTTGTGAGTGCAATGCAAAGTTGATGTGAAACAATTTTGATCAAGGAAGTTGTGCCTTTAGTGGAGGGGTAGAACACAATTCTGAGGTGAAGTTGTTTTGCAATGAAGTGCCGTCTTTGGGAGAATCTGAATCATCACAATCAAGATTTGTTTGGATAGATTTTGCTATGTTGTGGTTATGAGTGTCTGAATTCATGACAAGTTGTCAAGATTGTGAGCTTGTTACTCTCTTCTAGGTATAGTTGCTACCTTAGAGATTAAAGACAAAACTAAGAAAAACTGCATGTTATTGTTTGACTTTGTATTTGACCAATTCTGAATCATATCTCTGTGGGAACAAGTTTTACTTACCTGATTATCACAAAAGTGATATTTGCCGGGTTGTCACACTTTCTCACCTCAAAAATGCCCAAACGGCCATCCAGGAGTTTGAAGCTTCAATGGCGACGAGGACATCACCAACTAGCGGTGGAGGAATATGGAACAATATAGAGTTTAGCAACGTAGTTAGTAAAGCTAATGAAGTAGAGAATAAGCCAAATTAGCCTAGAATATTCTAAAAGCATCTAGGAAGCTTCTTGGGAAGCTTCCCAATTAGTTAATTTGTGCCCTAAGTAGGTAGCTTCTTGAAGCTTCTAACCAGCTTAGCTTGCACACCAAGTAGATAGCTTCTAGAGAAGCTTCCTAGTTAACTTGGCTTGCACTCTAAGAAAGCAACTCAAGGAAGCTTCCTGAGAAACTTCTCAATGGCTTTGTATGCTACCTATAAATACCAAAGCCAAAGCTCATGCTAGGCATTTGGAGTTTTCCTTCATTCAAGTGTCCCAATGTGAGTTTCCATTCTCCTATTTCTCTCCTTGGTCTTGGTCTTTTACATAGGAGGAGTTATTGAGGTCATAGATCTAGAGAGTGAAGATATTTGTATAGTTCAGCGAGACATTGATGGTGATGTCTTAGTGATGGACTATCTTTGCACTAGTCTTGTGGGTGGCACAGTTGGGGCCAAGGAGAGAAATCATGGCCTTCAACAAGCCAGACAATTTAGATTGGAGGGCAGGTACCTTTTGCATGTATGGTAGAGTGCAAGTAGTACCACTTCCATCTAAGAGACCACAGTTGGTCCGTCATACTCATGAGGAGCTAGGACATTTTGGAGTAGAGTGTATATATAAAGCTTACTCCAGAGTCATTATTAGTGGTGCGGTATGCATACTAAGGTACAATAGTTTCTTGCCAGATGTGTGGTTTGTGATAAAGTTAGAGCATCATTCAATGCTCCTATGCCACAATTACACCCATTACCTATCATGGGATTGGGTTACCATTGGAGTTTGGACTTTGTTGGACATTTACCATTGACTGTAAGACATCATTGGGATGTTTTGGTGATGGTGGAGCACTTCTCCAAGTGGATTGAGTTGGTGGCACTTCCAAACAAGTCTATTGAAGGGACAACTTACTCATTCTTGGATCGAGTTCTGTAATACCAAGAGCTAGCCATATGATCTAGATGTGAAATTTGGTTTGGTAGCATCTAGAATGATGTTATACATGATGGTCAAAATAGATAAGATAGAATTATCACCAAAAGAGTACTTCTACTAATAGGGCAGAAACCAAAATAGACTTGAGAACCTTAGAACCAATAGCTACACATATGATTTAAAGGTCAGAATTGGTTTGGTAACATCTGGAAGAATGTTACACATGATGGACTAAATAGATTAGAAAGAGGTATCACCAAAAGAGGACTTCTACTAATAGAGTAGGAACCAAAATATGCTTGAAATCTTTGAAGGCAATTTCGGAGGCCTAAACGGATGAATTAGACCTCGAAAATATGCAATTCCCCCCCCCCCTCCCCCCAATAGAGGAAAGGCTAGCCTTCCCTCCCCCTTGCTTTGTCTTGTCAAGAGCTTTCCAATGGTACCTTACTTGATTCTGAGATTCCTACAGGAAGATTCCCTAAAAGATTCTCTCCAGTCAAAGCTTGTTTGACCAACCAGATAAGACCTAAACCAGACATGTCACCCATCCAAGTAAGTAATCCAAGGGTGGAGCTTGATGACATGTCACCTATCTGTGTCCCTAATCCTATAGTGGAGCTTCCTTGGAGGAGATCCTCTTTGTCTATATATAATAAAGAGAAGGTGCTCCTTTGGGGCATCAAATGTTTGAGTGTGAAATCTGTATTTTTTCTCTTCTCTTGTCCTCGGAGTATTACAATGGTATCAGAGCAAGTATTTTAGTCCAAGAGAGTGGATCACTCCTCTTGAAATAGCATGAACTACTAAAACTGAGTAATTTGAGGTGGAGAACATAGAGTAATTGCTAGACTTAGGAAAGACTTTAGAGAGCGGATGGGATGGATTCGCCGGGACGACAATTTCCCGCACCTAGCTTTCCATTCTCAAACCCATTCCACATCAAGGTTATGTACATCCAGCATGAGCAGATGAGGGTATTGCTAGTTTATCACTTTGGTGCAAAATTCATGGACAAAGTGATGAACTCACCAAACTCGGTGATTCTAACTATAGTGATATATGACAAAGAGTGGGATTTGACAATCTACATTCTATTATGATAAAATGGATATGAATGTCCCAAATCCTCTTGCTTTCAACACTCAAGTAGAAATCCGTTATGTAGTAAGACCGAAAGCAATGTTTAGAGATTTTGTGGTTATGAATTTTGGTGAGGAGTATTATCAACGAATGATAGCTTCTGAGGTCCCAAGGGTAGTTCAGATAGTTGGTGCACCTTCCAGAGTGATTATATTGACTCTGTATTGAAGTAGACATTAGCAATTGAGTATTGCATGAACCATGGATCCGCAATTGCAAGAGTTGGTGCAAGGAATGCAAGGGATGTTGAATGAATTTTGAGAGATTAAGATGACCATGGAGACATTACAAAGTCAAGTGTAGATCCTCAGGAACGATCAAGCAATGCAAGAAGAAGAGTCGTCTCAATACCCAATACTTGCGACTAAAGTACTTGGAGAGGCACCCATGCATATGAACCCTATCAACGATGAAGCCACATTGCTACTCTGGATGAAGAAGACTTGCAACATCGAGCCTTACAAGAGGCAACGTATGATGGGAGTAGTGGAAAATTGGATCTCAAGAATGAATCAATATTTCCGATTGTTCTCAACAAAGATCACAGAGCATGCTGCATGTGTGTTTGCATGTGGGTACTTGACCGATAAAGCCCTCACATGGAATGATGCTTGGGAATGATCCATGTTGGCAGAGAGAAGGGAGGTCACATGGACAGCAATGCAAGAAGGACTGCTGAAGAATTTCCAATTGGTGGATTCTGTGCAGATGGCTCAAACCCGACTATAGGGATTGAGACAGAAGAATAGCATACAAGAGTATGTGGAGGCATTTCTGGATCTACAAGTTGCAATTACCAACATGAGTCCAGAGAAGCTCTCAACAATTTCAAACGAGAGTTGAAAGAGCGGATTTGCCAAGAAGTCATGGTGCAAAATCTTCGCACGGTATTTGAAGCCATTGCTTGTGCACAGAGAATAGCAAGAGCATTAAGTGGAGGTGAAGGAGTAGTTCCACCTCAGCATTATTGGGCAGAAATGCCACACATGGGTGGAATAGTACTGATGGAATTATGCAACCTTCAATTCTGGGATTGAGTAACACGACCGCTTCAAGGGAGCGTGGACGAGTAGAAGAACGAAGAGATGGAGTCCCACAAGGAGAAGGGACTTGAGGAGAACAACGCCGTTGTAACAATTGTGGCCATATTGGGCACATATCTACCAATTGTCGCACTTGTTTCCCTAGAGGCCCTTGGCCTTTGTATAGGCAATCTTTGAACAACATGGAGAGGCACATTGAAGAGGAGGAGGTGGAAATCACTTCAGAAGATGAAGATTGCCAATAAATGTACCTTGTGGCCTTATTGGCTCAATAAGGAAGCAAAGAAGTGAGGGAAGGAAGAAGAACAATGCGCAAAGATCCAGAAAGACAACCTCACAATTGATTGTTGTGCATGGAATCCTAGAAGGTAATCAAGTGAGAGTATTAATAGATCCGGGAGCAATAGAGAATTTCTTATCTCGCTCTGTTGCAATAAGATTGGGAATGGATCTAGAGAGAGGTGGGAGTGAAGAAGTAGAGTTACCTAATGGTCAAACAGAGAGGATTGAATCATTACCTAGACGAGTAACCCTCTCTATAGGAGAATATCAGGAAGCAATTGAGTGGCGAGTGATACAGTTAGCTTGTTATGATGCAATTTTAGGCATACTATGGATGGAGCAGTACAACCCTATGGTGGATTGGAGGAAGAAAGTAGTGAGAACCCATCAATGGTCAATCATTGGGGCTAAAGAAAAATCACATAAGCAAAAACTGCCTCTATATGTCATAGGGACGGCAATTGTCTGTAAGATCGATAGATTGTTTATGGGTCGAATAAGAGAAGTCCAAAGTGCACAACTTGATTGAAAAATTCCTAAGAAATTGAAGGATGTGGTGGATGAGTTTCAAGATGTTTTTCCCAATGATCTACCCTCAAGATTACCACCAAAAATATGAGTAGATCACAAAATTGAGACACTCCCGGGGAAGACACCTCCTTGTAAGGCCCCATATCGCCTATCACCTCATGAGTTGGAGGAGTGTAAGACTCAAATTGAGGAGATGCTACAGAAAGGGTTCATCCAACCTAGCATATCACCATATGGGGCCCTTGTCTTTTTTGTGAAGAAGAAGGATGGTACAATGCGCATGTGCATTGACTATCAGGATCTCAATCAACAAACAGTGAAGAACAAATACCCCTTACCTCGCATGGATGACCTATTTGACCAACTCCATGGAGCGAGATACTTCACCAAATTGGACTTGCGGAGCGGTTACAATCAAATCCAAATTGTAGAAGAAGATGTGTACAAAACTGCCTTTTGAACCAGGTATGGCCACTTTGAGTACCTTGTGATGCCTTTTGGCCTCACCAATGCACCTGCCACATTCATGAGTCTAATGAATGACATATTTTATCCATACTTGGATAAGTGTGTTATCGTCTTCTTGGATGATATCTTAGTATGTAGTAGCACGATGACAGAACACAAACAACATCTACAAGAGGTCCTCCTGATTCTAATACAAAATCAATTGTACGCCAAAATCGCAAAGTGCGAGTTTGGCAAGTCAGAAGTAGACTACTTGGGGCATAGAGTAAGTGCAAAGGGCATTTAAGTATTGACAGATAAAATAGAGGTCATTCAAAAATGGAGTGCCCCAAAAGATCAGACTCAACTTAAGAGCTTCTTGGGGTTGACGGGATTCTATCGTAGATTTGTCAAGGACTTCTCCAAGGTTGCATAGCCTTTAACGGCACTACTTGGCAAGGGGAAGAAGTGGACATGAGAAATTGCACAAGAGTTGGCTTTTCAAGAATTGAAAGCCGCCTTGCTACATGCACCAATCTTGAAGTGGTATGACCCAAAACGTCCAATCAAGTTGGCTATAGATGCATCAAGTGTAGCAATAGGAGCAGTCCTACAACAAGAGTGGCATGACGGATGGCATCTAATTGCATATTTCTCTCGAAAGTTGTTACCGGCAGAGTGCAACTACCACACCACAGAACAAGAAGAGTTGGCCATCATTCTAGCAACCAAGCATTGGAAGCACTATTTGGGCGAGAAGGCATTTGTAGTAGAGACAGACCACAAACCTCTAGTCTACCTCAAGACGCATAAGGATCTATCTTGTCGCTAAATTCGGTGGGCAGAGTGGCGACAACGCTTCAACATGACAATCACCTACGTGGAAGGTAAGAAGCAACTTGCAGATGCATTCACCCGCATGCCAATGGCAAACAACTTGGTGGTAGAGGTTAAGATTAACCCTGAATTCCGGCCAGAGATAATGGCTGCTACAAAAACTAATCCACAAATTGTAGAAGCGCAATCATCCAAAGGTGTCACCAGCACCCAAGGACTCACCTTTTGGGATGGCAGATTATGGATCCCAAATGTCCCAGAATTACGCACCACCATTCTAGCAAAATGTCATGATTCGGCTATTGCAACTCATGTCAGAGTGGACAAGACCTTGGATGCAGTCAAGCGCCATTACTATTGGCCCAAGATGAACAACGACGTGATGGACTACATTCGTAGCTGCTTGCTTTGTCAACAGAACAAAGCTTCTAATCAAGCTTCTGTAGGGCTCCTTCAACCTCTCCCCACTCCTACCCAATGTTGGGAACAAGTGAGTATGGATCTCGTCTATGAATTACCCAAGACCACCTCAAGGTTTGACTCTATGGTCTTTGACCCCGTGGTCTTTGTGAACCGGCTCAGCAAAATGATTCATGTACGCCCTACCACCAAGGAGGTGATTGCTCCACAACTAGCTCAATTATACTTAGATGCAGTCTTTGCTCACCATGGCTTGTCTAGAGTACTCATCACCGATAGAGGCACCCAATTCACCAGTTTGTTTTGGCAAACACTCTTTGGTTTCTTCAAAACCAAGTTGGCCATATCCACAACTTATCACCCACAAATAGATGGCCAAACAGAGCGGGCTAATCGCACAATTGAAGACATGTTACGCGACTTCACCTTAGAAGAGCAAGAGAGGTGGGACATCCTACTCCCGTTAGTGGAATTTGCTTACAACAATTCAGTGAATGCATCCACCCAGGTCACTCCATTCTTCCTCATGTATAGTGAGCATCCCTTCACACCTTCTAGCTTGATGAAGATCCGTCCAGTGACTACCAAGGTCGATGCAGTCAACCCATTTGTTTCTAGAATCCAACAAGGTGTGGAGAGCGCCAGGCACAGGTTACAGATTGCGCAAAATCAACAGAAGTAGTATGCTGATGCACACTGTAGGCACATGGAGTCCAATGTTGGGGATCAAGTGTGGCTATCGACAACCAACCTCACATTAGTTGGCCCTTGTAAGCTCAAACCTCATTTTATTGGGCCTTTCTTGATTCTTCGTCACATCGGCACTGTGGCCTATCACCTTGAGCTACCACCACACATGAAGATCCATCCAGTGTTCCATGTCTCCCTTCTATGCAGATATGCTCCCCGCTTAGGCCAAGGTCATTCTACACAAGACATTTGACCTTGTTCGACACTCATTTGATGGCACAAAGGAATATCAAGTGGAGCGGATTCTCCAAAAATGCATGCGTGGTACTTGCCATCCGCGGGTGGACTATCTAGTACAATGGAAAGGTTACCTCCTCTATGAAGCAACCTGGGAGCCCGCTGCCAATTTGGCACATGCACCGGTGTTGGTGCAAGCATTTGAGCAACAATTGCACAACAAGGACGTTGCGTCTTAAAAGGAGGGAGGTCTGTAATACCAAGAGCTAGCCATATGATCTAGATGTAAAATTCAGTTTGGTAACATCTAGAATGATGTTATACATGATGGTCAAAATAGATAAGATAGAAGTATCACCAAAAGAGTACTACTAATAGGGCAAAAACCAAAATAGACTTGAGAACCTTAGAACCAATAGCTAGACATATAATTTAAAGGTGAGAATTGGTTTGGTAACATCTTGAAGGATGTTACACATGATGGACTAAACAGATCAGAAAGAGATATCACCAAAAGAGGACTTCTTCTAATAGAGTAGGAACCAAAATATGCCTGAAATCTTTGAAGGCAATTTTGGAGGCCTAAACGGATGAATTAGACCTCAAAAATGTGCAGATTACCCCCCCCTCCCACATGGAGGAAAGGCTGGCCTTCCCTCCCTCTTTCTTTTTCTTGTAAAGAGCTTTCCAATGGTACTTTACTCACATGATTCTGAGATTCCTACAGGAAGTTTCCCTAAAAGATTCCCTTCGGTCAAAGGTTGTTTGACCAACCAGATAAGACCTAGACCAAACATGTCACCCATCCAAGTAAGTAATCCAAGGGTGGAGCTTGATGACATGTCACCTATCTGTGTCCCTAATCCTATGGTGGAGCTTCCTTGGAGGAGATCCTCTTTGTCTATATATAATAAAGAGAAGGTGCTCCTTTGGGGCATCGAATGTTTGCGTGTGAAATCTGTATTTTCTCTCTTCTCTTGTCCTCAGAGTATTACAAGTTCTTAGTCATTTTGGTGCACCAGTTGAGGTTTTGACTGATTAGGGTATAGAGTTCTTAGAGGAGTTTCAAGTCTTGTGTGACAAGGCTTTGATTGATCATCATACTACATCTCAAGATCACCTTGAGGCAAATGGTTTAGCAGAGAGAGTGGTTCAGACGGTGAAGAGAGGATTGCAAAAGTATGGTTTGCAAAAAGGCCACTTGGGAGATTGGGATCTTCAATTACCTTGGTTGGCCATGGGCTATCAGTTCAGTTGGCAAGCCTCCTTAGCATCCTTCTCTCCTTACTTTCTACTCTATGGATGAGATCTAGATTTACTTGCAACCATTCGTCGAGATGCTATGTAGTTTTGGACTTGGATGACCCAGATGTATGGATGAGCACATGTTATCAATGGGTGAAGATCTTTTGGAGAGTGATGTTGATGGCCTTTGAGAACTTGGCAATTGCTCAACATAGAGATACTTTACGCTATGCTATCATTCGAGGAGGAGGTTATAGACCCTTGATCCATTGATTTCATCTTGGAGACTATGTATATCTACAGTAGACAACACCAATGATGCTTGATGTTTCAATAGGCCATACTATCTTGAGAGTGTGTGAGTTTTTGCTATATGGAGTCCTTGTGTTAGAAGGACATGATGGTGTTGTTTGGAAGGATCATGTACGCAATTGTGCATCATGCCACCTCCCAAACATTGATGGTACTATGGATCCAAGCTTGGTACTTGTACGTGCAGGCTTGAGGTGTATGTTATGTGGCTCTTTTGGTAGAGTTGCTACTATGTTAGTGTGTGATAGTTGTTTGAGAGGATGGCATATGGCATGTATGACTCCTCCCCTCATGGTGGTTCTCCAAGGACAATGGTTATATCCTAGATGTACTTGACCTATAGCTAGTTCATCATTTATGTGGTATAGATTGTAGATAGGCAATTAATGATGGGGTTCCATAGCACCCAACCTCTTGATCTTTGCCCATCATAGCATATACCATACTTGGAGTAGATATCTATCTGGAGTTAGAGGGACATAACCGCCAGCTAGGGGAGCAATTGTGACACTTTAGAGTTTATATATGACTTATGTGTGAATTGTGCTTCTATTGTGTATGATGTTGATAGTAATGTATGTTGTGTAGCAATGTATATATGCATGACAGCTGTCATGCAATTTGTAGTGCCGCATCTAGATTGCTCATACACTAGAGTTCTAGTGATAATAGTTAGAGGTATTTTGGTAATTACTCATAGACTACTTTCCAATGGTCAGATTTTGTATTTAGGGTACTAAATTCACGATGGAGCCCACAGTCACTTGCATCGTCTATACCGTTGGGTATGCCATCAATGGGACCATTGGGATAAGACCTAGGTCAAAATTAAGAGTATACCTTGGAAGTGCAGCTCCAGAGAGCTCACTTCTCTAATGTTGAGCATTTGAGTTCCTGGCTAGAGTGGACAAAAAGCTGGTGAGCATCATCTAGATTCTCTAAGCTAGAGTGGGTGTGGCTTGACTATAATTAGTGCCCTATTTTTGGCAAGTTATTGAGGATTAGATCAAGTATTGATCTGAGTTCAATTGATTCAAGTTGTAAATAATATGATTATTGTAGCACTTTAGAGTTTATGTATGACTTGTGTGTGAGTTGTGCTTCTATAGCATATGATATTGACTGCAATGTATGTTGTGTAGCAATGTATATATGCAAAACAACCATTATCTAGTTATGTTTCTCTCATATACTATATAATATCATGTGCAAGAGCATGATTTGTCTCCATAGAAGTAACTTTGTATATAAAGAAGAAAAAGTGACCTTTAGTTTACCATAACCTTGGTAATTATTGTACATAAGTTTTTCCTTTGGTTATTGAAGGGTATTGATTTCATCAACTTTGTAAGCTCTTGCACAATCTTTACATTATTAGTTTAAGAGTCAAACAAGTGTGTCCTTCCCTACCATACCAATTTTAAAGAAACTTCTTACTCATAGGTACAACAATAGTAGTTATCTCTTTTACAAATAAGGATGTATAAACATGTTATTTTCTAGACTACCATCACACATTTAAGTTTTCCAATGATATTTGGAATTAGACCATAAAGAATGTGTGTTTAGCCTGTTAGAAATAATTTTTTTAACTTTAAGAAACAAGTCTTATTGTGTTTTTATTATTTTCAACATCATTTTAAATAATGACATACTAAGTAAGTGTCCAAATTGGTTTTATTAGGTATTGGTATCTTCTTTATGATAAAGCAAGATTTTAATATGTGAAGCTCTACTACAAGTAATTTGTTTTCAATGCATTTAACTCTATAAGGAAATGTGTCACTCTAGGTTAATTTCTCAATGGGTTTGCATTTTATTGACCTTTTACATTTGCCTTGTTGAATGGATAAAGCCTTTTTAAACTGATGTCCATTCAATGACTTTCTTCTCATTTGTATTATCTACTTTATCCCTTAGATTATTGTCTTCTTTAGAGAAATAATAAAATGTATTAACTAAAAATTAGTATTATATTTAATAAAATAATAAATAAATAACTTATATCATTATTAACTTGTAAATGGCCAAGGAGAGAAAGATCACACTAGAAGATCAGACTCAAAGATCACATTATAATCTTTAGTGAGGAAAATCCTAAATGCCTAGAGTGAGATTGGGCTTTGGTATTTATAGAGAACCTTTGTATGCACCTCCCAAGAAGCTTCCAAAGAATGTTCTTTCTGTGAGTTACCTTACTTGAAGTGCAAGCTAAGCGAGCTATTTAATTAAAGGAAAAAACTAAACTAATCATCAACTTGGTTTATAAATTACTCAACTTTTTGAAAGTTTCTAGAAACTTTTCACCAAAAGCTTCATGAATGCTTCTACAATATTCTTAAAGTTTCTAGAAATTCTATTGGGTCATTTTGCTGAGTTTCTTCAACATGGTTCTCTCAAGCACCTTAGTATGATCTACTTGTATCACTTAGTTATGATTAACTTCTACTAACTTCATATTATTAACCCTATGACATAACCCAAATTTTATATATCAAGAGCTACTTTGGTTAATTATCTTTAAAAATATTCATCTTTATTAAGTATCAAACCTTATCTTATTATATTGCAAAATCATAATATAATTTACTTTTATACCTTAAACTTTAGTGAGTTTCTCTTTATTGTATATGCATGCTAAAAACTTTCAAGATGTATTATCATTTAGTTAGATACTTACGCCTAAAATTCTATTTATTTTTGAGATTATATGTAATGGTCCAAGGACAAGAGAACACACAAGAGAAACACAAGGATTTAGCCTCAATATTTTGATGTCCCAAAGAAGCACCTTGTTTTTGTTATATAAAAAAAAGTATCCTTTTGGATCAGATATATGAATTGGTGATATGTCACTGAACTCCACCCTTAGGTTAGTTGTATGGATGGATGACATGATCCTTGTCCGATCTGGTTGGTCAATCAAGTTTGATTAGAGTGAATCTTTGGGAAATCTTCTTCTAGGTAGCTGAGAATAGCATGGGTGAGATACCATTGGAAAGCTCTCAACAAGAAAAACATGGGAGGAGAAGACAAGACTATTTACCTTTGATGGGAAGGGATGTTTCAATTTTTGAGGCCTAATTTATCTGTTTAGGACTCCAAAATTGACTCTAAAGCTTTTAGTGTGTTTTTGACCTCTTCATCATCTAGTGGAAATTTTTTTTTGGTGACACCTCTATCTAATCTATTTAGACCATCATATCTAACATACTTCCAAAAATTATTAAGCCAATTTTCACCTCTAGATAATATGTCTAGCTAATAATATTACATTATTTCTTTGAATGCTTATGTCTTCATTCCTTGAACTTTAAATTTCTTTTATCTTTCACATCTCCATACTTGTAACAATATGGAGCTTACAAACAAAGTTAATCAATGCCAACAAAGTAATAAATAGGCCAAATTAGCCTAGAATATTCTAATAGTATCTAAGAAGCTAATTATTGCATTGGTCCCAAAGACCAATGCAATAAGACCAGATTCCTATCACATTATTCCATGCTAATGTATTCAAAGCATAGGCTTGCTTTGAGCACTCTAATTATTTCAAACTAACATCACCGTTTCCGTGTCCCAACCAGTTAAGGCCAGAAGCGCATCCCTGGCCAAAAGAGAGAGGTGACCAGTGCACACCCAAAGAGGCAGACTGCTCACCCCTCCCCAAGATCCAACTATGAGCTTTTTAACTGCAACAACTTAAATATACGCTATTGGAGCTGGGATTACCACGACTGCTGGCACCAAACTTGCCTTCCAATGGATCCTCATTAAGGGATTTAGATTGTACTCATTCCAATTACCAGACTTGTAAAAGCCCAATATTAATATTTATTATCACTACCTCCTAGTGTAAAGATTGGGTAATTTGCACGCCTGCTGCCTTCCTTGGATGTGGTAGCCGTTTCTTAGGCTCCATCTCTAGAATTGAACCCTAATTTTCCGTCACCCATTACCACCACGGTAGGCCTCTATCCTACCACTGAAAGTTGATAGGGCAGAAATTTGAATGAAACATCACCAGCACTAAGGCCGTGCAATTTGTCAAGTTATCATGAATCACCAAAACACTAGGCAAGCCCACATCGGTCTTTTATCTAATAAATACATCCCTTCCACAAGTCAGGAGTTGGTGCACATATTAGCTCTAGAATTACTATGGTTATCCGAGTAGCAAAGTACCATCAAAGAAACTATAATTGATTTAATGAGCCATTCACAGTTTCACATTACAAAAGTGTTTATACTTACACATGCATGGCTTAATCTTTGAGACAAGCATATGACTATTGGCAAGATCAACCAGGTAACTGACCCTCACAATGCCTCCCATAAGGCCTTACGCAAACCCAACTTTGCAGCCAAGCGGCCTCCTCAGGAGCGTGTCTTGTCGAGCCCCAGAGGGCTCGACGGGATGCCTGAAACTTGAGAGTGTTGTGTTGCCCAAGACGTGCCTTGAGCGCCAAACAAGCTCCATGGAAGTGACAAAAAAGTGCATGCCCTGGCACCACGTGCCCTTCCTTTGCACCCCCTTTTGATCCTCATGAGATTGAGGGTCTAAAGACTGCACCCACTTTGTCACAATGGTTGAGGGACGAGCACCGCCACCATAGTAGGCGGAGTCTCATCCCCCAAAGCTAGCGCTTTCTTGTGGTCGATACCCTTTAGAATGTAGTGTTGCCTCTCATCACAAAAACATCTTGGTTAAAACCGTCCAAGATTGGTTTGGTCGGGCCGGCTCCAAGAAAGATGCCAACACTACTTACGACTCACTTTGCTTACACCCATCGCACGTTGAGATCTTAGTCTTGAGCTCCGTGGAGCTGCTCGGGAGTGGCCCGAAGGCCGAACCAAGTTCACAACCCACCGTGGGTAGAATCCGCTTGATTTACTTGGCCACTTGGCCGGGTCAAGGAATCGGATGTCATCTATCATCACTCACATGAAGAACGTGAGCCCTAAACATGAAACACCCCCTTCCATAATGGAAATCTTCTAGGCTTGTGCCCTTATGACAACCGCATGACAACCACATGCACAAGAGAGAGAGAGGGCTTTGAGCCTCCCCGTCTTGTCCTCTTGGAGTCCAAGTATAGGGTAACGTGCATGCCAAATGGTAACTTCTAGAAGGAAGCCTCTTGGGAAGCTTCCCGGTTAGCTTAGCTTACATCCCAAGTAGATAGCTTCTAGAAACTTCCAACTAGCTTACTTTGCCCATGTGGTGCCCACATTTTCTGTTTTTTATCAAAATAGAGAAGAAGTGTATAGAGAAGTTGGATTGTGCCAAAGAAGGTGAAGAAAAGAGTCTTCGGGATGAAACCCGAGGTAAAGTGACTTAGGGTCATAAAGCAAAGTACTCAAATATGCCCTGTCAACATACAACCCAAAGTAAGGAGTCTTTGCATCGGGGGGAGCTCAACCTGAGGCAAAGACATTGTAACAACCTTTTGTCAGGGCGAGAAATTCAAGAAGGGACCATTCAAATCCGGCAGCCCATATGCGTGAAGTACAATTGACAATGACAGGTGCATGCAAGAGGTGTGATTTCTTGGTAGAAACTCAAATTGAAGAGAGACAAAGAAAGCACGACTCTATGAAAATTGGGCTAACGACAAAGCAATGTTGAGCAATTTTCCTTTGCCGTTGAGAAGTCGTCTTGTAGGTGATCATGGGAAGGGAAGTAGAGTTGAAGATACGCTAGTGTGCAGAGGAGAGTTTGAGAGAGTGAAACTAAGAGACAATGAGAAAGCAAGAGAGATGGGAGGAGGAAAGAAGAACTCCAAATTTGCAGTGAGAAATCATAAAATTTGGAGGTTAGATGTGATCGCGAGGATCAAAGTCTTGAGCTGACTTTGGATCACCTTCTTGGCGTGGAATTGGAATGTTAGTTTTCCAGGTTTCATAAGAGCGTGGAGATAGAAGTGAGTACTCCAAAGTCGAAGAAGCAGAGTCGGCAAGGAGAAGCCAAAGATAAGATAAGACCTTGGAAAGTCAGGAGAGGAAACCCGAGGAAAGGCATAGTGGTGATTGCGACGTCAGACAAAGACTCGGAAGGCAAAGCCGAGTGCAAGTCCAAAGACTCAGAGTGCAAGGAAGAACCAGAGCTCATGCTACAAAGTGGAGATACGAGTAGCAATAGTGATGATGGTGGAGAGATGACATTGGTACCAACAGCTGCTGCTGAAGAAGAAGAAGTTCTTCCGGTGGAGCTCAAAGAAGAAATTACTGAGAAGTTGGAGGATGAGATACCCAAGCCCGAGGAGAAGAAGTTTACAATCCAAAGGGGAGTTCATTCAAGATGCAAGGCAAAGTGTGAAGCGGGTCCAAGTAAGGCAAGACAAGAAGCAAACACTAGCTCGAGAAGTGAGGCGTCGATTCCGATACAAAGACTACAGAGAAGAAGGCGAGTATTGGGTGAAGAAGAAGTAAGGAAGGAGATTGCTATGCAAGAGGAAGTAGTTGCAAGTGATGGAGTGGAGTACCTATGGGAGATTGTGTGTCCATTGTTGGTGAAGTTGGAGCACAAGAAGAAGGAGATGCAGTCGACTTGTCTGGAGGTGAAGACTGTGTTGTAGGTTTTGGCGAGATTGGAAGAAGAGAACTTGGAGTTGAAGAAGAGTATAACCCAAGGTGAGGAGGAAAGGGAAGTCTACAAGGGGAAGCAGTAGTACAGAATCAAGTGATTGAAGACTTGAAGAGAGAAGCAAGGTATCAGAAGAACTTGTAAAGAAGAGTGACATAGCAAGGGAAATACAAGTAGCAGAGTATGAGATCTTGAAGCAGCAGTTTGCTAATTCTAGATTAGAAATTATCCATGCTATGGCAAGGGTAGCAGCAAAGGAACAAGAACTCGATAGAGTGATGGAGAGTGTAGAAGAGAAGAAGCAACTGTGGCAGCGGAAATGACAATAAAATATAGGGAAGAAGAGAGATTACAAGAGTTACTTCGTAATCAGGAGGAGAAGATTGAGCAAAAGGAGAAGGAGAAAGAAATGGTGAAAGCCGAGTTCAAGGCAGAATTGGCAATGTACAAAGAAGATTGGCTTGCAGATCAGGAATGGGAAAGGAAGATGCAATTGGAGCCATTGAAGGAGATTGTCATCAGAATGAATGCAATGTTAAGTATAGAGGCCAGTATTTGGATTGAGGAGACTAGGTTGTACGAGTTGAAGTTGTTGGTGCAGGAGACGAGGAGGAAACAGGTGAAAGACACAGATTTGAACGCATTGTTAATAAGTCTCAAGACTTGTGTAGATAGGAAGATATTAGAAGTAGAAGATAATATTGCAATTAGACTAGACTTAGTGAAATTGGAGATAGATAAACTTTGGAAAGACGTTAGAGCCAAACCTGAAGTAGATGAAGTAGGAGTGCAAATGTCTTTGGAGTTACCATTGAGACAATAGAGAAGAGTGGGTCGAGAGATAAGGAGTTAGATAGATTACCCACTAGTGAAATGTCAGATCATGAAAGAGAATTGTTGGATCTGGTCGAAGATGTAGGAGATATGAAACCCGAGGACAAAGTAGTAGGAAGTAAAGTTACTTTGGGTTTGGGTTTGAAAGCCGAGGAAGAAGTAGACATCGGATCAGATTAGAAATCGATTTGAGATTTGAATAGGCAGATATAAAGAGGTGCATTGTCATTTTAGATCTGTAGGTTTGTAGAGTCATTAGGAAGAGGTGCATTAGGAAGATAATTGTCGATTGCTTCACTACTTAAGAGTGGCATTTGCAGTCAGATGTTGTTCAGTGCTCATTATTTCTGAGAATAGATAAAGCAAAGTGTTGTGAAACAATGCTCATCGCTTGAGCTTGATTTCGAGTATCAGCTTTGCAATTATGTTTGTGAGTGTTGGAAGAATTTCAAAGTGCAAGTCAGTGTGCTTGTTGGATGTTGGATTCCGCAGCCTTGATATTCATTCTGTGTGTTTGATCCTAAGTGAAGTGCAATCGGAGCAATGCCTTGACAGATCTGAGAGGAATTGTAGTGTTGGTATTATTTTGCATTTGTGAGTGCAATGCGAAGTTGATGTGAAGCAATTTCAATTGGGGAAGTTGTGCCTTCAGTGGAGGGGTAGAACATAATTCTGAGGCAAAGTTGTTTTACAATGAATTGCCATTTTTGGGAGAGCCTGAATCATCACAATCAAGATTTTTTGGAAAGAATTGATGGAGTTGTGATTAAGGAGTGTTAATTTGTGACAAGACTGCGAGTCAATGCTTGTTATTCTCTTCTGGGTGTGGTTTCTACCTGAGATATTAAAGACGCAACCAAGAAGAGCTGCAATTGTTACTTTGCTTTGTATTTGACCAATTCTGAATAGTATCTCTGCGGGAATGAACTTTAATTACCCAATTACCGCAAAAGTGATATTTGCCGGGTTGTCACAGCCCACCAAATAGATAGCTTCTAGAAGGAAGCTTCTTGAAAAGCTTCTCAATTAACTTGACTTGCACTCCAAGAAAATGGCTTGAGAAAGCTTCTTGAGAATCTTCTCAGAGCCTTGTATGCTTCATATAAATATGTAAGCCAAAGCTCATGCTAGGCATTTGGAGTTTACTACACTCAAATGTCCTAATGTGATCTTCCATTCTCTTATTTCTCTCCTTGGTCTTGATCTTTTACATTAATGGTAGAGCAAGAATGGGATGGATGGAATTTATGGACTACCAAATCCATTTTTGCTAACCATTGGGACTTTTGTGTTTGGGTATTACTTAAGCATCATTTCACATAGTTCATCACTTCATGCTTTAGGAAGAATTTTTAGAATACAATCACCTTGTCTGAGGAACCTTTGGTACTTCCATTTGTAACTTACAGAGAACGATGGACGTGTTGCATCTATGTGTTAATAAATTAGATAAATTGGAAGTAGTGTGATAAAGAAGTAGCCATGGTGGCAATGCTTGACTTTATCATTTGCAATATAGCAATAAATTGAGCACCTTACTTGATTCTTGGATGAACAAGACCATCAATGATAAGAGCACATAGAAAGAGCATTGGCTCAAGAAGGAGGAGACCAAATCTGATTTCCAAAACCAAAGGTATTTGAAGGCAAGAATCTTCTAGGTGAAGTAGAGAATTTTGTGTTTGATTGCAAATATTATTTTGAAGCTACCAATCTTCAAGATAAATAGAAACAAATCCTATTGGATTTCTGCCAATTGGATGGAGTAGCAAAGCTATGGTGGCAATTCCAAGTGGAGCGAGCTAAATGGTAATTTGTTGCACCAATCTTGACTTGGGAAAAATTCTAGAGTGTAATAATTGGTCGATTCTAAACTACAACACACAAGTTGTACAAGATAAGTTGGCAAAGTTGAAGCAAATTGGCTTTGTAAGAAGTTACATCACACAATTCTAGAACACCATCATGCAAATTCCAGATATACTAGAAGGTGAAACTCTAAATCAATTTGTGAGGGGTTTGAAGTTACAAACTAAATTAGAGGTAACTATGCAAGAGCCACAACACTTGGAGGAAGCTTTGATTCCTTGGTGCAACAACTTGGTCTTGACCTTGACCTACACAAAACCTACCAATACACCACACACGGGTGGAAGAGCCGGCACCCATGGAGATTGATGTCATTCAACAAAGGCTACTTGGCACCACAGATAGAGAAAAATTGCAACAAAATAGTGGTTGTTTCTATTGTTGCCAAATTGGACATCACATCACTGAATGTCTACTCAAGAATGTGTGACCTTGACAAGTTGCCTAGGTGGAGTTTGTGGAGTAGAATGATTAGAAAAATGAAGAATCCAGATAGGAGATTTTAAGCCACATATTGAGAACTTGATTAGCTCCAATGGGATCAAAGGCTTGACCTATGCAAGTTTGCTTCACTTGCAAGGTATGATATCTGATTATGATTGTATAATTTTGGTTGATTCAGGAAATTTAGAGAATTGCATGTCCATGCAATTAGCAAAGGAATTACACATTCCTATCAAGCTAGTAATTGGAAGTAGATTGATGATGGCGAATGGTAGAAAGTGTTCTACATTTTGTACCTCATATCTTGTTACATTCAAGATTGGGAAAGAGTATTTGGAGTGTATGAGGTTTGTAGTGGCACTCCTACATTATGATATCATTTTTGGTTGGCTTCAATGTCATAATGTTCAATTTGATTGGACCAGACTACAAATCCAAGTACAACACTAAGGTAGGAATTTTTTATTAGGTTGTCTGGCACCTTTTTGTAAGACACCAAAGAATAGTCAGTCCCAAGATGGAAAGTTTATCAAGAAATTAGCCATAGAGCAAGCTTTGAAGGAAGATAAGTCCCAAGATGGGAATTTTGTTAGGAAAACAACCTTAGAGTAAGCTTTGAAGAAAGATAAGTCCCAAGATGGGAAGTTTGTCAAGAAAGCAACCATAGAGCAAGTTTTGAAGGAAGATAAATCCCTGGATGGGAAGTTTGTTAGTGAAGCAGCTATAGAGAAAGCTTTGGAGGAAGATAAGTCTATTTTCATAGTATGGATCAAGCCAATTGCACAAGGAGAATCTGAGAGAGGGTCAAGAACCTCATCAAGCAATGGTTTATCAAATAGTTATGGAGTTTGTGTTTTTGGATGATTTTCCAAAGGGATTACCCTCCTATTGTGGTATGCCCTTCAAGATTGATTTATTGCCAAGGAGTACTCCAATGAGTAGACCAATCTATTAGCTCTCACAAAAGGAGTTGGAAGAGTTGCAAATAACACTTACAAAGTTGTTGGAAAAGGATTTCATACAACATAGTACATCTCCTTGGGGAGCACCAATACTATTTGTTCCAAAGAAGGATGGAGGATTTCATTTCTATATTGATTACAATGAGCTCAATAAACAAACAATGAAGAATGCATATCCCTTGCCTCAAAATGATGATCTACTTGATCAATTGAGTGGAGCTCCATACTTCTCCAAGCAGATCTTCATAGCGACTATTGCCAAAATCCTCATTGGTAGGGATGATGTGCAAAAGAATACCTTTTGCACAAGGTATGGGCATTTTGAATAGTTCTATCTTTTGGGCTCACCAATGCTCCAATAGTCTTCATGGATCAAATGCATCGGGTGTTGGATGAACTATTGGATTGGTACGTGGTGGTGTTCTTGGATGACATTTTAATCTATACTAAAATGGAGTTAAAACATGCAAATCATGTGCAAGAAGTCCTAAGGCAACTATGATAATGGAAGTTTTATTGTAAGAAGTCAAAGTGTGCCTTTTAGCAAAAAGGAAGTTACCTTCTTGGGTCACAAGATCTCATCAAAAGGGATCAAGATGGAAGAGGAGAAAATCAAGGTCATTATTGATTGGCCTACTCCAGAGGATGCCATAAAGGTGCAAGCATTTAATGGATTGGCAAGTTTTTACCAATGGTTCATCCATTATTATGCACACGTAACAACACCATTGACCAACCTCTTGGAGAAAAACTCATGCTTTCAATGGACCACCAAGCATGAAGAAGCATTCCAGAAGTTGAAACATATAATGTCTTCAAGACCTATTCTTCAACCATATGATTCTCAATTTCCTTGTGTGGTTGACTTTGATGCTTCTAGCTTTGCCATTGGAGCTATGTCATAGAAAGAATTCCCAGATGAGTTACATCCCATTGCCTTTGTATCTTGCCAATTAAATGTAATAGAAAGGATTTACTTTGAACAAGATTGGGAACAACTAGCAATGGTATATGCCACCAAGGTATAGAGGCATTATCTCTTGGGAAAATAGGTGATCATGCAAACTGATCACAAACCTTTGTTGCGGACATTACATTTGGAACACATGAAGAGTTGACATCATTGATGGGAGGAGCAACTCTAATTGTTTGACATCAAACTTGAATACAAACCCCAATTAGTTCCATGTCATCCATGATGCCCTATCATGACAACCTGATTTGAAGTCTCTTCTTCTCATCACAACTACAATGATGTCAGTCGACTCCAAGGTCCAAACTGAGTTTAGGACAACTCAACAACAAGATCTCTTCTTTTATATGGTACAAGGTCATCTTGCAACATGCAACAAGGAATACAACACCTTCTCTTTCAAGGAAGTGCTTCTCTACCATGAGGATTGGATATATGTTCTAGCCAAGGGTGATCTTCAACTTGTATGCCTCAAAGAAGCACATGACTTACCAATTGCTGGTCACATGGGTGTGGACAAGACCTTGGGTACCCTCCAATGCCAACATGGCATGAGATGTTCAAGAGTTTGTCCTATTGTGTGAGAGCTGCTAATGTAACAAGGCTAACAACCAAGAATCGAGTGGACTCTTTCAACCACTCTCCATTCTATTTGCTCAATGAGAACATGTGAACTTGGATCTCATTACATCCTTGCCCAAGACAAAGCAAGATCACATAGCAATTGTGGTGTTTGTGGATAAGCTTAGTACGTAAATCTATTTGGCACCAACATTTGATACCATAGATGCTCCAACATTAGCACAAATCTACTTTGATACTATCTTCAAGCATCTTGGGATGCCTTGTGTACTCTGATTGTGATTCTTGATTTGTTGGAAAATTTTGGTAAGCACTCTTTTAGATCCTTGGCACCAAGCTTGCTTTGTCCGTGGCCCATCATCCTCAAATTGATGGAAAAATTGAATATGAAAATTGCACCTTGGAGGATATGCTTTGTGCCTTCGTCAACATTCACCATACCAATTGGGATAAATGTCTTGCAGTTGCGGAATTCGCATACAATAATTCCAAATAGGCAAGCACCAGATTCTCTCATTTCTTCCTCAATTTTGGCCAAGATCCACTTGTTCCAGAATCTCTTCTTTTTTCTCCTCCATCTCATGTCCCTCATGCTTCCACCTTCTTGACCACCATATCCCAATCCCTCCAACAAGCCAAATTTCACTTCCTTGTTCCTCAAAATAATCAAAAATAATATGCATACTACCATTGTTGTGATCTCACCTCTCAAGTTGGTGACAAGGTCATGCTCTCATCTAATAACCTACCTCTCTCACTTGATACCCAAGTCCATAAACTTACTTCTAATTAGATAGGACACTTTGATGTCACCCAAATCATTTCTCTTGTTGCTTATCGACTTGCCTTGCCTTGTCATATGCGAATCTACCTTGTCTTTCATATTTCTAAGTTGAAACCTTTTGTTCTTAATCCATCTTCTTTTTCCTCTTGTGTCCAACCTCCTCTTCTCTAGTCCCTATCAATGATCATGAAGAGTATGAAGTTGATTGGATCCTTGCACATCATCACATTCAACATGGTTGTCGACAATATACCAAGTACAATGTCCTATGGAAAGTGTATCCCCTTCATGATGCCACATGGGAGCCTCTTTCTCATCTGCAAAACGCACAAATGGCTATCTAAGAGTTTGAAGCTTCAATTGCAATGAGGATATCACCAACTAGCGGTGGAGAAATATGTTACAATATGGAGTTTAGCAACAAAATTAGTCAATGCTAACAAAGTAGCAAATAAACCAAATTAGCCTAGAATACTCTAGAATTATCTAGGAAGCTACTTGGTATCCTCCAAAGTATTGTGTAATGTGCATGCCAAGTGGCAACTTCTAAGAAGAAACTTCTTGGGAAGCTTCTTGATTAGCTTAGCTTGCATCCCAAGTAGGTAACTTCTAGAGGGAAGCTCCTAGAAGCTTCTAACTAGCTTAGCTTGTATGACAAATAGGTGGCTTCTAGAGGGAAGCTTCTTGAGAAGCTTCTCGGTTAACTTGGATTGCACTCCAAGAAAACGGCTCAAGGAAGCTTCTCAAGAGCCTTGTATGCTCCCTATATATACCAAAGCCAAAGCTCATGTTAGGCATTTGGAGTTTCCCACACTCAAAGTGTCCCAATGTGATTTTCCATTCTTTTATTTCTCTCCTTGATCTTGCTCTTTTACAATATCAAAAACACTTCATTCTGTGCTCACTCATCATCTACCCAAGGATGAATGTATAAAGATATTATATCTATTATTTCTTGGAGAGTGTTCTACAACTTTTGAAGGATATGTCGTGCGTATATACATCGCTACACAACATACATCGCTGTCAACATCATACACTATAAAAGCACAACTCACACATAAGTCATACATAGACTCTAAAGTGCCACAATAATCAGATTGCTTAACACTCTCAACTCAACTCAACTCAGATCAGTACTTGATTTGTCACTCTATAAACTGCCAACAACTGGGCACTGATTACAGTCAAGCCACACCCACTCAAGCATAGAGAATCCAGGTGACGCTCGCCGGCCTCTGTCCACCATAGCCAGGAACTCGAAGGCTCAACATCAGAGAAGTGAGCTCTCTGGAGCTCACTTCGAAACTATACCCCCTGGACTCGAGCTAGCCCTGAAACCCTAACGGTCCCGCTGACGGCACACTCGACGGTGCAAACGGTGCAAAGTGACGGTGGGCCTCACCGTGAAGTCAGTTTCCCGAACACAAAATCTAACCATCGGAAAGTAGTCCCTGAGAAACTGCTAGAATAACTCTAACTACCATCACTGGAACTCCAGTGTCCGAGCATCACCGGAACTACAAATGGCGTGACAGTTGTCGTGCGTATATACATCGCTACACAACATACATCGCTGTCAACATCATACACTATAAAAGCACAACTCACACATAAGTCATACATAGACTCTAAAGTGCCACAATCGCCCCCCTAGCTGGCGGTTAGGTCACTCTAACTCTAGATAGCCATCTACTCTAAGTATATGGTATACCCTCTAATGGGCAAAGATCAGGAGGCCGGGTGCTATGGAGCCCCATTGTTAGTCGCATGTCTGCAATCTATACCATATAAAGAATGAACTAGCTATAGGTCAAGTACATCTAGGACATAACCATTGTCCCTGAGGAACCACCGTGAGGGGAGGAGTCATACATGCCATATGCCATCCTCTCGAACAGCTATCACACACTAACATAGTAGCAGCTCCACCAGAAGAGCCACATAACATACACCTCAAGCCTGCACGTACAAGTGCCAAGCTTGGGTCCATAGTACCATCAATGTTTGGAAGGTGGCATGGCGCACAATTGCGCACATGATCCTTCCAAACAACACCATCACGTCCTTCTAACACAAGGACTCCAGATGGCAAAACCTCACGCACTCTCAAGATAGTGCGGCCTATAGAAACATCAAGTGTCGTCGGTGCTGTCTGTTGTAGATATACATAGTTGCCTGGATGAAATCGATGGATCGAGGGTCTATAACCTCCTCCTTGAATGGTAGCATAGCGTAAAGTATCTCTATGCTGAGCAATCGCCAAGTTCTCAAAGGCCATCGGCATCACTCTCCGAAAGATCTCTGCCCGTTGAGAACATGCGCTCATCCATACATCGGGGTCATCCAAGTCCAAAACTATAGTAGCATCTCGACGAATGGCTGTAGGTAAATCTGGATCTCGTCCATAGAGTAGGAAGTATGGAGAGAAGGATGCTAAGGAGGCTTGCCGGCTGAACCGATAGCCCATGGCCAACCAAGGTAACTGGAGATCCCAATCTCCCAAGTGGCCTCTCTGCAAACCATACTTTTGCAATCCTCTCTTCATCGTCTGAACCACTCTCTCTGCTAAGCCATCTGCCTCAGGGTGATCTCAGGATGTAGTACGATGATCAATCAAAGCCTTGTCACACAAGACCTGAAACTCTCCCAAGAACTCTGTACCCTGATCAGTCAAAACCTCAGCTGGTGCACCAAAATGACTAAGAACTCGATCTAGGAACGAGTAAGCTGCCCCTTCACTAGACTTGTCAGGAAGTGCCACCAACTCAATCCACTTGGAGAAGTGCTCCACCATCACCAAAACATACCGATGATGTCTCACAGTCAGCGGTAAAGGTCCGGCAAAGTCCAAACTCCAACGGTAACCCAATCCCATGATAGGTAATGGGTGTAACTGTGGCGTAGGAGCATTGAATGATGCTCTAACTCGGTCACAAACCATACATCTGGCAACAAACTGCTGTACCTCGGTCTGCATACCGTGCCACCAATAATGACTCTAAAGTAAGCTATATGTACGCTTTACTCCAAAATGTCCTAGCTCCTCATGAGCATGATGGACCAACTGTGGTCTCTGTGATGGAAGTGGTACTACTCGCACTCTACCATCCTCCCATACACGCAAAAGGTGTCTACCCTCCAATCTGAACCGTCTGGCTCGCTGAAGAACACGGTCTCTCTCCTTGGCCCCAACTGTGCCACCCACAACACCAGTGCGAAGATAGTCTATCACTAAGACATCATCATGAATGTCTCGCTGAACTGTACCAATATCTTCACTCTCTGGATCTGTGACCTCAATAACTCCTCCTGTATGCGCTGAGAGAGATACCACCAAAGTCTCTGCAAATATACATAGAAAGGCCGATGCATGCCAACCTGGCACCATCTCCTCATCTGTCTCACCATGCCAACGTGCTCCGGTCTGATCCTGCTGGCTGGGACATGGGTTTCTACTCAACCCATCTGCATCACGGTTCACCACTCCAGGTCTGTGAACAACCATGAAATCATACTCCTGTAAAATCAGAGCCCATCGTGCAAGCTTCCCTGAAAGCTTGTCGGACTCCATCAACCACTTCAGCGGCTGATGATCAGTGATGAGAGTGAAGGGGTTACCAAATAGGTAACATCGGAAATGTGCTATTGCCCAAACTGCTGCCAAGCACTCTCCCTCATATGAACTATACTTCGCCTCCGCTGAATTGTTGGAGCGACTAGCATAGGCCACCACAAACTCCTTCTCCTCATCATCATGCTGGGTGAGCACCGCTCCAAGCCCCAACATACTCCAATCAGTGTGAACCTGAAATGGTCGTCCCCTGATCGGTCTCCTCAAAATAGGAGCAGATGTCAACCTCTCCTTGAGCTCTACAAAAGCTCTCTCCTGCTCATCTCCCCAACACCACTCCTGTGTAAGCTTGGTCAGCTTTGTCAAGGCCTTGGCAATGGCACTAAATCCTCTAACATAGCGGCGATAGAAGTTCGCCAACCCAAGGAATGCTCGCACTCTGCTCACATCCGTAGGCCAAGGAATATGTGCAATAGCCTCCACCTTGGTCTGCTGAACACCAAGTCCTCCGGGGTAGATAGTGTGACCCAAATACTCAACCTGCTCGTGGAAGAACCTACACTTCCCAGGATGTAGTTTGAGTCCATGAGATCTCAACCTCTCAAACACCTCCAACAACTGTCACTCATGCTCCTCCACAGTAGTGCTATACACCAAAATGTCATCAATATAGCACCGAGCAAAATCCAGTCCAGCTAGGATCCTATCCATGACCCTCTGGAACTCAGCGGGAGCGTTCTTTAACCCAAATGGTAAGAACCTCCACTGATATAACACATCCTTGCCGTGAGGATCAATAGCCCAAAATGTTGTCTTGGACTTATCTTCCTCCCTAATCGGCAACTGATGATATCCTGCTCGAAGATCCAAAGTACTGAAGACCTTTGCATGCCCAATCGCATCAAAAATCTCCTCCGGTGTAGGCATGGCATACCGATCAGCCCTGGTCTATCGGTTGATAGGACGGTAATCTCCACACATCCGCCTATCTGTATAGTTGCCATGCATATCCTTCTTGGCTGGCATCACTGTCGCTGATGCATACTCTCCATGTGAAATCTCCACCAAACCAGCCTCAAAAAGGTCACTACTCCGGCTCTGAATCAATGTCCTCTCCATCTCACTATATCGATAAGGACGTCGGAAAATAGGTGTGTCGCTAGTCAGCTCAATCCGTATACCAGGTCCCTTCAGAGCACCCAAATCCTTCAGATTGAAGGCAAAACAACTTGTGTGACTCCTCAAGAACCTCCAAACCCTCCGTCTTTCCTCTCCAGTAAGCTTGGGTCCAAGATCTAGCTCCCAAGTATCCTCTGTAACTGTAGTAGGAGTGGAAGACGTACTGACTGGCTGCTACACTGGGCCCTTGGGAGCAATGGTGTCATGCTCCCGACCACTAGAGGTCCCAACCTCTGTGTGAAAAACTCCCTCCACTCTTGCTGCAAGCTCCATACGTCCTCTGGCTGCATCCCATGTGGACCAAGGGTGTAATCCAAGTAGCCCACGCTCACCTGGATGGACTCCAAGTAGACCACTCTCCCTAGTAGCTACTGGATGTGTCCCAAGAATACCATGTCCACTCGGTCCATCGCCCCCAGCATGTGCCTGAATCGTCTCGATAGGCATAGGGCTCACAAGTGTCCGAGTGGTGATGCCTATCAAGCGCATCCTACGCTACTCTGCCAAACCAAGGCTCACAATCCAGGTCAAACAGTTCAGGTCCATAGCCTGACCTAACACCTGACGCCTGGATGCCTCTGACACTGCTGGAACAGCGGTAATACCAGTGCAAAAACCCATCGCCCGCTCTCTCTCATCAGCATTGGGCGCCACCAACTGCTGTAACTGTGAGTCCCAAACAAGTCCAGGTCCTCCCTCTCAAAAAGCATGAGAGCCTGGGAAACTCATGAGTGTGGGAAATGCAGCTCTAGGCTGTCCAACTAGGTTCACCACTGCCATAGGTGACCTATCAGCCACTACCACTATCTGAGATTGACGCCCAACATCCAAGATATCATCAACAAGGATGTGGTCAAGTCGCTGAATCCCATCATAACTACGCTGTAGAACCTCTCTAGGTAAAAGGTTCGTCCACCAAAGACGAAGACGATGAGCCCGTGATCCCACTCTGGCTGCATCTAACAATACAACAGGTCCCATCCAAGAATGGACCTGATGTGTACTCGCCACCACTCTAGTGCGAGAATCACCTATCAAAGGAACATTCTCCAAAAGGTAAGCTAGAGAAACAGACTGATGAACCTGGAGATGTCGTAGTATCCGTAACATCTCCCAAAACACACCAGAACAAGGATCCTGAAGACCCAAACCACGGCCCGCACGTGTATGTCCCTGACATGACCATCCAGAAATCACCAAGTGAATAGGCCCATGTCTCTCTAGGTCATGCGCCCCCAGTAAGGAAATGTCTCCCGGTAAGGCCTTCTGGTAACCTCTGACTGCTGACATCGGTAATAACTCCGGATACCGATAGGCCAAGTGTGCCACATGATGTAGAGAGACTCGCCTAGCAGTCTCATCTCTCTCTACATACAAGTACCTCTGTACTCGGATACCCGCCTGTAACACCGCAGCTAGTCCGGTGCTGATCCCACCAAACAACTCTAATAGACATATCCCCTCTACTGGATACTGCCAAGCTATGAGTGTGGTATCCAAAGGTGTCAAAGCAATCGCCTCTGGAGGCTCATCCTCACACTCATCCCCTGATGGTACGAAGGCTCCACTCCAAGCCTGCTGCACCAACTGATCCGCATGCTGATGCAATGCCTCCTCTGAACTCCACAATGGAACATCCAAGGTGGATGGAACAATCCCACTCGTACTCCATAGCCGAGTGATCTCCTCTGGTACTGGAGTATCCTCTGCATGGGCGTTCCCCTCCAACAAGTCACCAGGCCAAGTAACTGCACCGCTGAAAGCCAAAACTGATGTTGCCATGGTCCCGGACTGTAGTAAGCCAAGACTGCCACTACTAAAGCGTACTGGTAGGCGACATACCCGTCCCTCACCAGACTGCCAACCAGGTCTATAAGAGGTTGTCTCCTCCCAATAGTCAATACTGAAACACATAGTGTATAACACTGCTCCCCCAACTAGCACATCATATGACTCAGCTATCGTCGCAATAGCCTGAGCTCTCACCACCGAGCTATCAGTCGGATGACCAGGCTGAACCTGGACAACAAGCTCTCCACGTGTGATGTACTGTGTCGAACCACCACCAAGAGATGTCTGGATCTGAAATGGACACCTCTCCACATCGGTCTTCCGTAACTCTAGACCAACAACTGCAGCCTTCCCCAACATAAGGGGCTGTGCACCAGAGTCTAACAAGACTCTGTGTGGTGTATAGACCTTCCCTGAAGGTCCCACTAAACGAAAGATCCCCCTCTGGTTATCCAATAGGACAACACCAGGTGTAAACCGCGCTCTCTCAAAGGCCGGTCTAGCTGGCAACTCCTCCAGTCTAGCCGTTGCTGCCTGCCATAAACCACTGGTCGCTGAACGGATCCCATGCTCCTCAACCAAGTCAGCTCCACTACCAACCACCTTTGCTCTAGTAGTAGGAACTGCACCATCCCTACTCTCACACAACGTGGCAGCCAACCGGAACACTGGGGCTGGGTCCACTCCCAATGTAAACATGTCACTGGCTGAAAATAAAGGATGCCGCATAATCAGCTGAGCCGCCCCCAACATCATGCTAGACTCAGTCTGTGTAGTAGCAGGTGGCTGACTAGCAGGTACTCCATCAAGTACTCCATCACCACCTACCACACCTGCACTGGGACATCTAGGAACCATGGATGTCGTCTGCAATGCCTCAGATAGCGTGAAAGATTGGGGAAGTCTGACCTGTCTCCCAACCTCTCCTCTTTGTGGGTCCAACTCCACTGATGCTCCTCTAGGCTCTGGAGCACGTACTGCACTCCTAGTCACTACTGCAGATGCATCCACCTGTGCTGCTCCGCACATGAAGTCCAAAGCATCTCTATCACCAGCATATGAGGTGGAAGCCTCAACACCCGAATCTGATCTCCTCTGAGCAATAGCCATACTAGCCAATCTCTGCTCCAACTGCTCAATCCGAGTAGCCATAGCTGTGTCAGAAGTAAGGGCAGGTACTGCACCCCTACTAGGTGTAGATCCTCTACCACCACCTCTACCACCTCGTCCTCCATGAACTGGAGCTCCTCTACTACCTGCCATAGCAGCCCTACCACTCCGTAACTCCGGGTGTAGGTCAAAACACCGGTCACTAGTGTGACCAAATCTGTGGCAATGCTCACACTGCCTCTGTGCTGGCTATGATGCACCAGAGGTATCAGGTCCGCTGCCCTGAGTACACTCTCTCCTATGGTGAGGTCCACCACAAGTTCAACAAGCAACACCACCACTCACTGGCTGCTGCTGACCCGAAAATGAGGGTAAGGGTCTAACTCCACTAGGCCCTCCACTCGCTCCATAGGATCTGGGCTGTCCACCCTGTCCTCGAAAACCAACTGGGCGTGGTGCACTCTGCTGCACTCTAGAAGAAGTCACAACCGTGGATGAGGTCTCTCTACCAAATCCAGCTGTCACCACTCTCTCCTCCACCATGTTGAGCTCAATACGCTCAGCCAAACCAAAGACTACTGCCAAAGTGGGCGAAGTAGCCTGCAACAACGTAGCATCACGAACTCTACGTCGCAACTCCCTATCCAGTATCCCATACCAAAACTGGACTGCCTGGGCCTCAGTAACTCCCTGAGTGAAACTGATCAGCCGCCTCATGCGAGTATATGCCTCGCGTAGGCTCTCTCCAGCCTTCCGCTGGAACTCCTGCAAGCTCCTCAGCTTGTCAGTCCGCACTCCCTGGTAGTTCTGCCTCAAACATAGGAAGAACTCAACCATGGGGTTAAACCCCGGTACCACACCACCTCCTGCAGCGGTACCTCCACTCGTAGTAGCACTATCTCCAGCTAGTGCACCTCCACTAGCTCCACCAACACTACTTGAGCTAAAACTCGTAGGTACAGCCGACCTACTCCTGGCCACCGAACCTGAAGTGATGGAGACATAGTGTGGAGACCAATACTGTCTCCATAACTCAATCTCCTCCAAATGAGCTCTCCTGAACTCATGGTAGTCGTCCATCGGTGGACCCTCCAAGTGCTGAAACAACCCCTTCCATGCCATGAAAGGTGTGAACAAAGTCGGGTTCCGCATCTGCTGCAGATCACACCAACTATCAAACTCCTGGATGAAGTCATCCAACTCAATGGTACCCACTGTACCAGAGTAACGCCTAGGGCCTTTGGAGGCCCCATAAATCTCATCCATGTCCCACAACAACGGTGCGGACACACCAAGTGCACTCTCAATTGAATCAGCTCCTGTGTCGAACTCCAACTCAGAGTCAATCTCCTCCCTCACTGGGACCTGAGATACAGGCTGATACCGAGCACCACTCCGAGTAAACCCACTGCGTACTGCAGGGCTAACTCCTCTGGAATCTCCAAAGAACTCCGTCGTGACCACGTAACTGCAATAGCAAACCCAAACCACCAACTGCAACCGCAAGTCGCAACCGCAAGTATCCCACCAAGTGCCAATACCACCGCGTGCCAACACCAACTAGACACCACCCACTAATGTAACTCTAACCGAGATAACTACACTAGGGGAAAGGCAACCTGTAACCTACCATCATAACACGCACTCTCACGGTTTGCAGGTCATCACTTCCTGCCTCACCGGAGAGAAACAAAGGTAGTCTGACTGGTCATCACTCCAGCCTCACCACCGAGAGCACACCAGAGCACCAACGCTCAAAAGTCAAGGCACCTCACACAAATGTGGTGCACAAACAAGAAGCAGAGAATGGAGGGGATCCAATCACAAGAAATCTAAACAAAAACCCTCCATCTCATAACACAACACGGGATTGACTCTGCCACCATTTGGCATTTGACATAAGAGTAGTTCGTATCTAAGTCCTAAGCTACCAGGATCACCAAGAATGGGATCAAACTGCCTCTCCTAGCCAAAGCTACATGTGTATAGATAACAATGGCACAGTCACTATGACAACAAGTGAGGGTGGACCAGTTGGCTAGGGCACCAGTCTAGGAACAAGAGATCTAGGGGTCAAACCCTGTTGCGCACAATCTAGCAAGAAAGGCAGATTTTGCCAACCAATGACCAAGATCTACACTAAACTAGCTAGCCTCACGCCAGCAAGCTGGCTTGCTGGCCCTTCTGGCCCTTCTAGGCCTTTGTAGCCTCTCATAGCCCACAACCCTATGCCTCGAAACGCCGAAATTCAGCCAAATGAGGCCTTTCTTGTTGCCACTTTGAACCTCCTCCAAAATTGGCGAAACTTCTCCAAATCTGCAAAACTCCTCCAAACTAGCGAAACTTCTCCAAATCTGGCCAAACAGCAAAACTCCTCCAATTCTGGCCCAAAATCTGACGTAAACCCTGAAGATGGATGTCCGCCAAATCCCCCGCTAACTTTCCACTTGAGCCAAATTGACAAAACGGGTTTTTCCAAATCACAATTTCATGAGAAGAGCTTTCCAACTCCACCTTCAATTTCACTTGCTGAGCCCAACTCGCAGCAAATTGGTCCTGCCTTCACCTCCTGAGCTCAAAATCACAACACTGCTCGAAAATTGCTCCTTCTTTGCTCAAAATTTGGCCAGCGCTTCCGCATACCGTCCGCCTAACTGCCAAATTTGCATCAACTACACGAGCTTCTGCACACTAGGGAAACACAGAACCTGAATCGAGCTACCACGATCCACCGAGCTTGGAGATACCACCAACACTCAACGTTCCTGCACCCGATTTCCCCCTGACTTCACTTCTCTGATGTAATCAGATTGCTTAACACTCTCAACTCAACTCAACTCAACTCAGATCAGTACTTGATCTATCACTCTATAAATTGCCAACAATTGGGCACTGATTACAGTCAAGCCACACCCACTCAAGCATAGAGAATCCAGGTGACGCTCGCCGGCCTCTGTCCACCATAGCCAGGAACTCGAAGGCTCAACATCAGAGAAGTGAGCTCTCTGGAGCTCACTTCGAAACTATACCCCCTGGACTCGAGCTAGCCCTGAAACCATAACGGTCCCGCTGACGGCACACTCGACGGTGCAAACGGTGCAAAGTGACGGTGGGCCCCACCGTGAAGTCAGTACCCCGAACACGAAATCTAACCATCGGAAAGTAGTCCCTGAGAAACTGCTAGAATAACTCTAACTACCATCACTGGAACTCCAGTGTCCGAGCATCTAGATGCGGAACTACAAATGGCGTGATAGATACAAAAGTAATGTGGTCTTCTAGGTAAGGGTATTAGTCTAACCAAACATACAACAACTCTTGAAAATAGAATTCTTTGGATTCTACTAGTGAATCTCTACACCATTTTGATATTGGACCTATCTATAATAACAAATTTGAGTATATGAATAAAATAAGGCAGATGAAAAAAATCATAGAATGATTTGTAAATTACTGTAATGAAATAGTAGATTTTATTTTTATGTTATATGCTTGAAAATTATATAATTAAAATCAAGAAACTAGGAATTCATTGTTCAAAGAATACGCAAAAAGTTCATAAAACATGTTATAAGAGCTAGGTGAATCAATATGGTACCAAGAGTGAGTAAAGGTTATAAATTCTTGAAGGAGCCTAGTGTGGATAAAACTATGTGGATAAAGCTATTTGGCTAAGAAGTTTTTCTTAAAAGAAAGGTTTGATAGATGATAGAGTTAAGAATAGTTCAAGTTAGTTGTAAAGGACATTAACTACCTATCTCAAATGTAGCTTGAATTTGACTTGAGCCATCTAATGTATTGAAGAGTACATTCACTTATCTCTTCTTGCTTTTTATTATCCCTGTTGTATATATGAAGCACACTAATACAAATACAAAGTTCTTTAATCTATCACAAAATATAATATACTATGAAAGTGGGTGGATTCTACATATTAGATGTAGCCTGTATGTGACTTTAATCCTAATAGGATATAGCTTTGGAGGGAGTGATTACCCATCCCTTGGATGGGCGGCAAGTGCAGCAGTAAGTCGTAAGGTCTCCAAGTATAGGGGCATGCAGCAAGGTCACCTCTTTGTTCCTCTAGCCTTGGAGTTATATGGAGCGATGGACACGGCGTTTGACACATTTGTCAAGGAGTGCACGAGAACTTATCATGTTACACCAAGGGGTACCACTCTCATTCTCATACTCTATAGCATATTTTAGACAACGTATATTCATTGGTCTACAGAGGCCAATGGCCGATGCAATCCATAGACCCAATGCAATCCATAGGAAAACAATCACATTAGGTGATGTTTTTCCATATGCTCCAATTGTGTGTAGGCGGTATGACTTGCATAGCTCGAATATATTAGGTGCGGTGGGGCAGATTCCTCGTATAGACTCTATTGGGGTTTTGCATCATTTTACTGTCTTCTTTTTTTCCCTTTCTTGTACGGCTTGATGGGGTCTTCCCATTCTTCAGGTTTTCTACGCGGTCGCCTTATATTTTTGGGTTGTTTTACGCGAAACCAGTGAAGTCTAAGTCATCAATAGACCTCAGATCTTTCTACACAAATTCAATTTTGGGTACAGTACATTCAAAAGTTGCCGGGAAAATTGACTATACGCGCCGGTCTTCCCGAAGCTCGCTCTTTACTTGTCGGTTCTCACGGGAAGAAAGTGGGGCAGGGTTCGTACTGACCACGCTGACCGGACCTTACTTGCCGTTGAAGGCGTCGTCGTGGTCGTCGTCTAGCAGCAGGAAGGGGGAGGAGATGTACAGTAGGCAGGAATTGACTGACGAATTGGCAGTATCGAGGCCGAGGAATGGAGGGAGGAATGGGTGGGCGAGCTGTACAGTGCTACAGGTAGTAGGGGAGAAGGAAAGGAAGAGACGGGCGGGGAAGGAAGAACAAAGGGGGAAGGGAGGGCAAAGGTTTGATTTCTTTTCTGCTCGCGGTAGCAGGCAAGCAGGCAGGGAGGGGAGGGCCTACTACGAACTGTGCTGCTGCTGCTGCTGCTGGCGGTCATCGGTAACTTTTGCTCATGGACTCAACTGGAGTAGAAGGAATCCTTTTCGGCAAAGCGCTGGATGCCGCTATCCCTTCGCCTTCCGCAGGATATATTAGGGCCTGGTTCCGAGGAGGGAGTAGAATCATTCTCGAGTACTACAGCGTCCTTGAGTTTGCGAGAGTTATCTTCCCTCGCATTCTCCGCTCGTCTCAATCTCGCTAGCAGCACCAGAAGCAGGCGCTTTCTCCGTTCTTCGCCTTCCTCTCTGCCTGGAAATCGGCTTAGTACTGTATTTTTTTTCTTCGAAGGAGGAACTTACAGAAGGTATTTGACAGCAATAATGTCGTTCAACACGGTTGCCCTCAAAAATGTTGTGGTTCTGGTCATCGCGATGATTTTGGTCGTAAGTTTTGAGACCACCCGGGTTGCCGCGCAGTCGGATGCTCCCACTCCGGCTCCGGAACAAGGAGGAGACGATGGATCAGGTGCAGGCGCTGTATTGCCAAGCCTCGTGGCACCCGTGTTTGTTTCCATTTTATCTTTCCTGGCTGTCAAGAACTTGTAAGTTGGCGAACTTACGAAGAAATGGAAGAGTTGAACGCTGTGGTTGTGGAACAGACGAAGTTTACGCGGTTGGGAACTGGACGTGGTCTAGGAGCAGACCGCCCAGAGCAGGATACACGTCTTCAATGTATAGTTGATGTGATTCCGGTCTAACTGATTCGTACCGGAGCTCAGTACTAAAAAGCTTGACATAAACTGGCTCAGTTAGCAAACCTGGAGGGTTGTGGTTGTGTACAACGACGTTGAAGCAGTCAAAACGGAGGACGAGATTTTACTTTCTTGTAATCAATTGTCCTGAGGCGATCTGAACATAGGTAGAGTGTAGGTTTAATTAGATAGATTACAGGTTTTGATTCACTTCGAATTGGGTTTGTCGAATATGTTGGGAGGATTCTTGTCAAGAGTCACATTTGGACTTTACTTATTCTTCATACTGAAATTAATAAATCGTTCCTGACGGAACTTGATACATAACAGAAGATACGATTGCAGTTACCGCATGCATGCACGCACGCACGCATGCTGCATTGCCCCGCTCACTGCGATAGACTTGGTCTTACAAGCATAGAAACTCTGGCCTGCTATGAACCTTGTATTCTTCCCTGGAAGATTTATCTGTGCCCACGAGTGTTGCTGTCATCTTGATGGTTCGGTAGCTGTGAAGGATTTCCGTTTTCTTAGTACTCGGCTAATCAGGTCCAAGTCTGCCAGATCGTGTTCGATTTCTGGCATACCTGATGTTTTGGCTTGGCCAAAATTATTTGCCTTTCGGAACAATTGGCAGCCAGTGCTTCGCAGCTTAAGGTCAAATTAGGACTTAAACCTTACTCTAGATTCAAAGCAAAACTCCCATACCACTCACACAAAACTCACATGCTTGCAAACCTGACTTGCACAAAAGATGGTCATTGTGCACTCGTTTCGAGGGATGTGTAGTGTAGTAAAGTTATTTCTTGCCTCTTAGATCATTATACTGGAGGGTGTTAAATTATTTTATGGGTAACGTGCGCTGGAATACAATACACTTTTACGGTTAACCGGGAAAGAACTCAAGGAAAATGTAAAACGTGTCTCGTGACCTGTAACTCTTTATGAGTTGTGGGTCTACGGTAGAATTTAACGAATGATACTCGTGGAAATCAATAAGTTGAGTTTAAAGCTCTTTTACTTTAGATTTGAAATACTCTTCTTCACCCCTAAAATTTTAGAAGACGTTTCCTTTCAAATTGAATCATCGCTCTCTATCGATACCCATAAAATAGTACCCATAACCCGATATCACTAAAAATGTATCTATCCTATATATGAAACCCCCCTTATTGTATCCGATCCCATGACGTTTGCAAAATGGTAAAGAGACCATGGATGCAAAACATGAGCTGGTTGTGAAGATATAATATCTGGCAAGATCAGAAGAACACCTTGGATTCAAATGTGGGAAAGAACTCTGCAGCAGTAAAATGGTACAGAGACCACGGATGTCCAACATGAGCCTGGATGTGAAGATATCTGGCAAGATTAGAACAACACCATGGATTCAGATGTGGAAAAGAACTCTGACAGCGGTAACTTGATGAACATTAAGCATTGATTGGCATGTTGTCAAAATCAACAGCTCTGTTTGTAGCCTTGGTGGGCAACGATTGTCCAGCGTCTTTTGGTTATGCAGGGTGGTAAACGACCACGCCTGTGTCAACTTCGCTGACTTCCAGTAAATCTTCACCTAATTGATTCCTTCATTTCTTCTTCTCGGATCGTTTGCTTACTTCGAAAGGTCCAATTGACACCCTATTGCCTCAATCCGAAGACTGCAAGCACTGAGAAGCCGACCAACGCTGCAACAGATGGCACCAGAGGTGCACCGGGTCCCGACTCAGGACCGGGGGCAGGCGCAGGGGCAAAAGTATCAGCCAATGACAGCTCCACGGTAGCCAAACACACCACTAACGTAGCGACGATTCTGCTGACGTTCATGTTTAACGCCATGGTGACTTCGCAAAGTCCGTCGAACAGGTTGTAAAGCGAATTTGTACACCTGCAAACAACTCAAGCTCAAAGGAGCGGATGAGCAGCGGGACAGGACGATGATGGGTGCGGGAAATGGTAGCTTTTTGGCACCAGCTTGTCTATATAGGGAAGCTTGGCTCTCACGATCAAAAGGGGCGATTGCTGATTCAGGGAAGATATCGGAGCTTTATTCGTGAGAAAGTCTGTCTGGAGCGGCATGAAAGAGTGGCGTTGCACATGCACGCACTGCTTCCAATGAACGTCAAGACATGGCGGTTTCTTGAATCTGGGGTCCTAGATCAGTTGAAAAACAATCAAGCTCTATTCCTCACTACGGTATTCTTGACATGCATCAAGAATCACTTGACTCCTTGTTCTTGCCTCGAAATGCGTCATTTAAGATCCTCTCTGTTATGGACACAGTTGATTTCTTGCTTGTATTATCTACAGCAAAGATTCAGTGTCCTTTGATTAGTATCCTTCAAACCTTCGCATACTCTAGGGTAGCATTGAGGGACATTATTCATCATTTGCTTGCACGTTACATTCACGAGGACAGCGCAAACACCTGGTAAACGCACATACTTCACCTCATCGAGGTATATTTAATGGAACTTTGTGCCAAGCGTTTCCTATGGACATGGAAGAATTAATCGCGGAGCTGCTACACGGTCCAGCTCTGTCCACTTTTGGACGTCAGAAGTAGAATACATTACATATAGAGCTATAACACTGTTCGACATAAGTCAGGCACAGAAACAGTGCGAGTGCTGATTCCAGCGAGGTTCATGGAGTCAACTGGAATTCGTAAGGAAGCCAAGAATATCAACGGTGACCACAGAACCCGTAACGCAAAACTTGGCGAGACATCGAGGACCTTGCTGGATGGAGGAAGCTGCAGAGGTCTCGTGTTGTAAAAGTCATCTAAGCTTTTCGAGTTACAATTACCGGATCTACCTGGACTTTTGTAAAGCTGTTTCCACTTCCCTATTCCACCCGTGGAAGTTAAATATCCAGTACACCATTTAATCTACACAGCAATTTCTCCTCTAAGCAGCGTACTTCTGAGGCATACGTTGGTGGGAGTCACAGTAGTCAGCTGAAATTGATCCATGTAATTTAACGCAAACCTGATGCGAGAAACATATACAAAGATCGTCGGTCTATAGATTCAGAAACTGCGTGCCGTCTTTACAGACGGCGCAAAAGAGAGAAACAAAGGGCCGATTTCCATGATGAAGTAAGCGAACTAATGTCAAACAACAAATAACTGGTGTACCAACTGATTGTGGTGGTTTCTGAAATTGGACAACCCAACGAACTGCTCTTCCGACAACGGATCGCAAATAGTATTTTAGATTTCACTTTGATTCATTAGGGAGGTTTCTCACAGTTTCAAATCCAAATTTTAGAGTTTCAAGCTTTCCCCTTCAGCATGCTTAAGAATAGTTCCTTACTAGTTCCTACTGATGTCAATACATTCACATTCACTGGTAGAGAGCGTTCACAAGTACCGTACTCCACATTCAGAACTGCAATCACATTATCAACCTGTTGATTGATTCAGGTGATTACTCTGGTGAGTGTGGTCTACAGTAGAAGTGAAAATAAGAACTTTCTTGTCTAGTTTCTATGGAAGCTACGCTGCAAAAAGTTGTTGGATCCATAGTGAATATATGTACTGGTGTCCATTATCCTTGTGGTCGGTCCAAGGTTCACGTAAGTCAGTAAGAATGCAAGCCCTTGCGCTCCCTTTACTCCAGAAATTCATCTCAATCAAGTTAAAATCATCACCGAAGGCAGAAAGAGCCCTCTGGACAGCACCGTTTATGTTCAAGTAATCTACCACAGATTTCAAGGGAGCACATTTGGCGCTCTGCTGGCGATAATGCAGTGCGCTCTGTGTAAGCAGATAACACAGACTCATGGGCTCGGCGTTCCGTCTCAATCAAGTGTACTCATTTGATTAACAATCACAGCTCAGCTTAGTTCTTTCCTTCTGAAAATTCCCCCTTTCTGGCTCGAGAGCGACAAAAAGAGGTGAAGTGTTTAGAAAGACCGTGGAATTCAAGACGGCGCTCTCTCTTCTTTCTCTGTAGAAATCTACTTCAGCTTGAAGAGCTTCTGACCCACGGCGCACTGGCTGAGCCTGCCAGGAACACGCACGCGCGATAGTGTCTGGATCAGATACTTATCTGTGAATTATCCATTTCGTGTACAGCTGGTACCAATTATCCCACTAGTATAATTTGAAAGGCGACGCTGAACTTGTTACTGCCGTATTATAGTTTGAGATTAAACTGTTCCGTCCATTGTTCTCAAGCTATAGATGGAAAGTGTCCAGACAGAGAAACGAGCTGGTTTAGGAGCTGGATGACGCAGAAACGAGCTGGTTTAGAAGGAAGGATGACGCCGGGGTACCACTCATACTTGGTAATATACTTTACTCTCATAATTTATATAGTATATGTTAGATAACTTGTGTCTCTTAGTTTATATTATATTTTAGATACCTTGTGTCTATTGTTCAACGGAGAGCATTAACTTGTACAATCCACGGGAGAACATTCACTTTAGGCGATATTTGTTTAGATGTTCTCGTAGTCTGTAGACCTTGCGATCTACCTAACTCGGATATCTTAGGTGCGGTAGGCAAATTTCTCATATCGGTACTCTTGGTGGTACCTAGCCCCCTTCCGCCTCTTTTTGTCTCCTCATTGTACGGGCTTTCGACATCGTTTGTCTCTCCCTTGTATGGGCTTGATGGGGTCTTTCATGTGGTCGCCTTTTCCGCCTTACCGATAGGTAATAGCCTATTGTCGCTGCATACAATGTCTTCGCTAGGATTCATTGGGACTTAATTTCACGCAGCGACGAGTGAGAAAACTCATCATCCGCGCCTCCTAAACTAGTAAGAAGCGTGAGGCACGGGATGAGCAGCAGGAGTTTCCGTAGCTGTCGAGCATGGTCTAATATACCTTCAACCGTGACTTGATAAAGATGAAAAGAAGTCTGTACCAACTTGACAGCCTGTGGGACTGACAGTTAGAAGGACGATCGACGAACATCAATGCCGAGCACAAACGCGAGGAAGCCAGACAAAACGAAAGATATGTTGCAATTACGAAAGTGGAACACGAAAACTGTCAGCAAGAATTGGCCCATGCAACTACAAGAATGGTCGTAGGCAGCCATTTGCTAGTTCAGTCCGCCGCTGCAAGATGACGCGTTTTCTGCGGGATTGCGATCACAGCATCACAAGACATTCCAGCAGCAGCGGAATGGAGGTCGGAGGTCCCGGCCGAGTGGACCCGGGCAAAACGAAACTACAAGCATTATGACGCCGACTTCCATCGGTGCCGCTATAGATGGAAATTGTCCAGACAGAGGTCTCACGAGGTCCGCGGAGCTATCCTCATGGTGGAAAATGCCAATAAGCAGCCGACAATTTTGGCGTCAGTCCATTGACGAGCCTTTGACCTGTCCAAGCAGATGTGCCATAAATCAGACGGATCGACAGGCGTATTCTACTGTCCGGTACTACTATGTCGGTGTTTGAAAGGTACAAAACTACAGAATCACCTTGTCTATTAAGTGCCGGTGGATCTATGCGAAGACAATCATTCCCACAAACGTCAGAGTAGACCTAAAGAGCAAACTTCAACGACTGACGACGTAAACTCTTCCAACGTGTGAGTCAAAGAAGGCAATTAAGAAATACAACGAGGACAAAACTAAACATTGTGCTTCATCTGCGCGTCATGATTTCATGACAATGTTATAGCATGTCGAGGAGGCTTGCTGGATATCTTGGCTGACGTCGAAATAACTCATCACTCATCGGAACTGCACAGTGCATGCCGATACACTAAGGGCACCAGTGAATGATAGTACTGTAGTCCTACAGAAGTCCTGTCATCCCTAGTCTACATCGCATGTCGGTCCATCTAGCCTGAACAGTTTCGACTAGAAGAGAACGTCCTACAGCTGCACCAGACTGTCACGTTACAAGCAGAGTGCAATTTCGCATGATTAACTACTTGCAGTGGGATAAGGCACTTGGGTTTTGTAAATGACAACGTATTCGGTCGATTGCAACACTGTAACAACTTTCCTGACGCGATTAGCAAGATCCAAAACTTTTGATGGCGGTTAATATTAGCAGCGAGACAAGTTCAAGGTGCGAGGCACAGAGAGCACATGACACACCCTTAGTTTCCAGCTGGAGGATTCCAGTCAACCTAAGCAGGTACTGTTAGTAATCTCATAATGAGAGAAACGTCTGAAGAATATTTGAAGCAATACTCCTGGCAGATATTAGAAGCTCTCAACTACAGTAGCTGTTGCAAGGAACTCTGAATCGCCAATGAGTCTGAATCTCTAATTGTTAATGTAGGGCCCGCCTGGCGGAAGTTGCCGTCCCTGCCACGAACATTTTGCCGAATCTGGACGATGTAGTAAGAGTATAAATGTGAAGCACCTTTCCGCACTCATCAAATCAGTCGCGAGTGTCTATTGCAGCTCCGTAATCAGTCAAGCTTGTATTTGCAATTACTGGTAGTATAAACTCCCTGTCGAGATCCTTCACTTCAAGAATCTTTACAGTGTACTTTGCCTTGTCTGTTTCGCACTTTCGTTCTTTGTGACGCTGTGATTTGTGATCTGCCGCACTTTCTTCGTACCGTTCTTTTGGAGAAGTTGTTCTAAATTCAGCTCGTTATGACGATGACCATGGGATCAGTAGTCAAAAGCAGCGTGGTATTGCTGGCCATAATGTTCCTTGCAACCATGGAAACCCAAGCGCAGGCACCAGCTCCAGCGCCTGAAATTGGAGTTGACAACCATGCAAGAGCTCTATTACCCTCTCTGGCTGCTCCCGGAATATTGGCTGCCCTCTCGTTTCTAGCCCTGAGGAACCTTTAAATTATACTTTAGGGATTATTTCTGCATTATTTTCTCCGATTTCCATAGACTTTAACGCGGGATGGTCAAGCTTTCTGCGGGAAAGCATTGGGATAAGGCAGCACTAGAACTACTTGAACAGCTCAAAAGCTCTACCTCGACATAGAGAAGCAGCGCTGTCAAATCGATCGAGAAGGCGGACAGGTACCGACTTTGTAAAAAAGAGGTGCTCGTTAAAGTTCAAAAAAGGAGATGGGATTCCTGTGTATATGGATACGACCAGTGTGCTTAGAAGCAGATGGAGTCATTACTTCTCTAACCGTCAGATTCCAATGTTATAGTGGGGTAGAGAAGAATGTAGGTCTCGAATGTGTTACATTAGCTTAGCAGGAAAAAATTTTGTGAGCCCTTTCCTCACGAGGAATTTGAAGGGTATGAAAACGGCCTCACCATCCACATTTGAGTTGTTTGAGGAGTCCGAGTACTGATAGAACTTAAAGAAATAAAAGTTGGAACTTTGACTACAAATGCAATCTCCTTTTCTCCGGCTATATCAGACTTGCTTTACGATGACTACTTCCATCGCGGTGGAATAATCCTTCCGAAATGTCATCGCTGCATGGTTGAGGTTTGGTACTGCATAGATTGTCTAAGATTCATCTCTGCTTCAAGCTGGTAACCTGTATCTCTCCTTCATGTGTCTTGTATCATCCTGGATCATCCTTCAAGCGTGGTGGAGACTAAAACATATTCACATTGCCAGCTGTATAGCTCCCTTCATTACATTGATAACTCTTCAACAAGGTGCTCTTTAACTCTTGTGCTCCTTTCGTGACCCCAGCAAACCCTCGTGGATAGCAAACCAGCTCTGAGAGACACATAGAAGCCCTGGCCAACTTTTTCGTGTTTGTCAATAACCATAATTATTTACTCTATACTTGTTCACGCCAAGTTCTCTACACCGACCTCAATTTGGCCACCAAGAGAGACGTACATTCATCTAATTGGCACCCATATCTCAGCAGAAGTCGGTTCTCTCGTGTCTGGTGACTTCCTCGCATGCTTGCAAAATCTTTCTTCAAGAGCACTGTGTAATATACAGAGTCCGCGCGTGTAAAGATGAAGGAAACATTGATATACAAAGCTTTCAAATATTCCAAAATCTTGTCAGATGAACTAGCGGTCCTAAGTTGGTTAGTACGGTCCGTTACGTGAAGACGTGAAGATGTTGATGTTGGGCCAAGACAAGCAGGGTCTGTAGTCCAGTTCAAGTGGGAATCACCCTGCCTGAAGTATGTGTGGCGTGAACTGGCATCTTCCCTGGAAGATGATAGCTTCTTGAGGTCTGGCCTCCACGTACGGGAACCAAAATATGGACATAAAATGTCACTATAGGTCCGTGATCTTCCTCCTCTCATGACTTCTTTATGCACATGTTCGATCGTAAGATGGTGGTGCATCTGTCGTTCCTTTCCTGTTCAGAACTCGCGAGATTACACATGTAAATTTAAACTCAGCCAAAGTGGAAGGAAAATTGGCTATGAAGGGTCTTTGAGAACTTGACCAGACCTTGATAAAGATGAGGCACAGTACGCAGTTGCCTACTTGTAAGTGAAATGTCCGATGGCGTTTACACAGGAGCTCGATTTGCTCTTTAACAGTTGCGGTCAGGCCTCTTGTCGTTGCAAAATTGGGTAGGCATCTGTGGGGAGAACGTGATACGAATAGAAATATGAACAAAGAAAATGTTGATCAAAATCGGGACATCCCCGTTATGGAATGAAGGCAAAAGAGCAGCCGCCAAGATTTCGCTGAACAAAACTGAAAAAGATACCATTCTCGTAATCGCAGGGAAACGGTGCTGGAAATGGAGTTCAGCACAGAGCAGTAGTTCTGAGAGCGAGGGCCTTGAACTACATCTGGGGGCTCAGATCAATTTAGTATGAAGGCATGGGAAATTTGTATGCATCTCTTCTGCCATTACAGTTCTGCTATCAGAAAAGAGACTCGTCAGACAACCTTTGTAGACAACCTCCCTTTCTAGACAACCTTTGTAGAAACCTCTCTTTACATGCGTAAAAAGTTCACATCGTGTTTTCAACATCTGAAAGCTCCATGGGCCCTTGAGCGACGTGAGCTGTGAAGTAACTGACTGGACAAGCACTCGCGAATGGCGCCGGTGCTCCTTCCAAATGCAAATCAAACGTGGACATGTTTAGCTTCCTGTCTCTGATGTTCCACCCTAGTGGATCTTAAGGTTTTGAGAATCAAACCACTCTGTAATCCAACGGTGCTGGCTCCCACAATTAGTTAGTAAATAGTAAGTGGACAAGACGACGGCCTGTATCAGATTTGTGAAACCAGAGTTCATCATCTTGAGCTCTTCGCTTTAATGCCTCTTATGACTGGGACGTACACATAACGTGCTAAGACCTGGCACCTGATATTTCGTTTACCGAATATTGAACCAGAGCCTCATGTTGCTTCGAGAGCAGTCTGGCAGTGAGTGATGTGTAGTATCTAACTGATTGGTATCTCGTGAAAAAAACTGAGGCTCATGGAACCGTGCACTAGAATTCGGACGACGTGCATTTGAATAGGAGTAATCATCTCTCCAACAAGACAGCAGTGACACAACGGGTACAAGGTACATAGGGATATGAGAACAGAAGCCGTCCTGGGAACGGGTTATCCAGAACTCATGAAGTGCAAATGATCGGTAAGCAAGATGTACATGATTCACAATGCTAGAATAGTGAGAAATCCATAAGGTAGAATGCATCGAATGTAACTTGAAGCAAAGGCATAATTGAAACAAATTGAGAATAACATATGGCTAACAGACTAGTAAACAACCGTGAAATCGAGAACTCTCGGCAAACGACTGCAAGAAATAGGAAACGCTATGTAAAAGACTGCCAGTAAGCAGTGCGTGAACGACAAAAATTAAGAACGTGGGCTGGAGTCGGGTAAGAACGCTGTATACACAAGAGGTCGAACCCAGGAATCAGGCAAAGAGCGAAGGAAAAATAATAGGGAGGGAAATTAGCTGGAGAATGGAGTGGAAGAATCGAAGTGTAACAGGGTAACGGGTACAAGGTATATGTGTGGTTCCTCGTGATTTGGTGTTAATTTACTTGCAAACTTCGGAAGTTTACTTGAACATCTCTGCTGCAGTCGTGAATCACACACACATACACACACAGATTGCAAGGGCAGCCAGGAAGGATAAGCAGCTGAAAGGACCAATGCCAAGTGAGCTCAACCCACAGTTTAGCAACTGTAGTACATATCTTAGGCCGAAATGGACCGCGTACTGATTTCAACAAGCTGTGCGTGACATATACTTCTGATTTCAAAACTGTGCATTTATTTCGAAGAAAATCTGCAATGTAACACAAGCAGATTGATGCTTGGAGATTGTAGTATACCGCAGAACTTTCGTTCATGAAAACCCTGTACAGGCTATAATATATGACGCAGGGAGCAGACGAATTAGAGAGGTGAAGCTGAACTTTCTCTTATTCATCTTCCTCGCATAGCTCCAGCAATCGTACTAGTGGTCACCCATCTTTTCCATGGCTCATCTACATTACGAAGACTCTCGCTGGGAAGCAGGAGAGAGGAGTCCTTGGCTCCTTCCGACTCACTCTTCGGCGGGAAACAATACACTGGAGCTTGCCAATTTGGATCGCTTAACACAGCGCCTGGCGTAAAACTTATGACGTGTATAATTCGACCTACAATCGATGAGCATAAGAATCAAAGAGGATAATCTCATTTTGGGTGTTCATTGATCTCACGAAAATCAACAGAAGAAAACCACAGTACGGGAAACAGAACCTGCACATAGTAGAAAGATGAGATGAGTCACTCACCAGTATAGAAGAGCCAACCTACAGGGACCTGGGTCTTGACATCTTCATAATAGGTTATGAAATCCACCTTCTCCCAGACGTTGCAAGTAAATCCGTCTATCTCTCGTACTCCAAGGTAGTGAGCGTTCTCAAGCCATTCAGGTCTGAGGATTCCGATAGGAAATAGAACAGTTTTGCAGGTTTTATTCTCCAGATCAAAATAGTAAGATGTTCCGTTGTTCCACTCCAAGTCCCATATCTGTGGACCAAGTTGGTTTTGTATGATATTGTAGTTTCGTTGGTTTGGATAATCGTACCACAGATCTATCACCGATTGTTTCACTGGCCCCCCATCAGCAGACGGCGAAGTTGCATAGAGCTCGGCGTGGAACTGCAGGGGCCAAGGTTTGGGAGAAGGGTCTGCAGCTAGACATAATGTGGCGAGCCACAAGCAGGCCAGTGCACACCATATTGCATCTTTCACCTGTACACAAAGGAAATATACTTGTCAGAAAATAAAGCATCAGGTCGGAAGCAAGAGCTGCCCTCCGATTCCTTTCGGACTGAGACCATGGGGATTTTACAAGCGTTCAAACTCTAAGATGCTTGGGACTATTCTCAACCGTGAAAACTTCAGCTTGAAACAAATCGAGACATGGACTGTGGCATTGAGAGACGGCCACATGACTTTCTGAACCCATGTATGAGAGATCATGACATTTCAGAATGTTATGCAAGCATGTGAACTCTGGACGATATCATTAGTCAAGTAGACTATTCAACGAAGACATATTTCGGCGCGAGCTTGTCAGTGATACACCTATAGTGCCTCAGCTCTGACAGAGTATAACTTCTCCACATTTCACCAAACAAACTCGTCCCTTGGACATCTTCCTTCTTCTACAGGTTTACAGAAGTGGTATTTGAAACTCAGTATCTTCGAGCGGAGAACAAAGGCGCGCTAGTCTCTTGACGTGCTAAAATCGCACCTAATTGACCGCTCTAGCAAACCCTTGCAAAAGCATGCAATATTTTCTCCAAATGTCTTGAAGCATTAAGCAGCAGCGTTATGATATCCCCCTGAGCTTCTCTCGAAGAGCCTTCCCATTTTCTGCTGTCGCGCCTTTTAGGTTCACTCAAAGCGCAGGTTTACGAACTTCCACATACGACTGACAAGGTAACTCTCCAATTAACGCATGCAAACATAGCTCTGTTTTGTCAAAGCCGCTTTATTCAAAAAAAAAAACCAACCAAAATTCAAATTGAGTTGACTAATCATCTCCCTTTGACGCAGCAATGCCGAGCTCGGCAAGCTTACCCGACCTCGAAACGCAACAACCAGAGAACGCAACATCCTGTGCTTTTCATGAAACTTCCAGCTCAATCACAAAACAAATCGCACAAACCCCCTTCATTCATTCAGCCGTACACGTATACAATCCGGCATCCGCAGTACAACTGATTTACAATTTCCCATCCCACAGATACAAATTTTCACGGAACAATACCCGGATAGTCATAGAACACCCCTGCAAATCAAAGAGAAATACCTTCATCCTCGAATCTCTCCACATTCTCTCCTCCTGTGAATTGTCCAGCACCCGAAGCAAATCGATGCTACAAAGAATGAGGTGAAGATTGTTCGTGAAGACTGTTCCCTTATCTTATTCGCCCTTAAGTGGAGGTTGCGGCCAATCTTCTCAATTGCAGCAAAATCTCGTCACAATCTAACATGTCCAATAAAGTAGTCTTAGATCTCACTTCTATGTTGTCCTTATATGACAGAGAGCTTCCTCGTGTCGTCTCAAGCATGCAAGATCTCTAAATAGATAAATACCTTCATCCTCTTTAAGACAACAACCTTCATCCTTGAATCTCTCCACCCTCTCTCCTCTGTGAATCGCCCAGCACGCGAAGCAAATCGATGCTACAATGAATGTGGTCGTGAATACTGTTACCTTATCTTCCTCGCCCCTAAGCGGAGGTTGCGACCAATCTTCTCAATTGCAGCAAAATCTCGTCACAATCGAACATGTCCACTAGAGTAGTCTCAAATCTCACTTCTCTGTTGTCCTTATACGGCAAAAAGCTTCCTCGTGTCGCTTAGCATGCAAGATCTCTAAATAGATAAATACCATCCTCTCTAAGACACATACCTTCATCCTTGAATTTCTCCACCTTGTGTCCTCCTGTGAATTGCCCAGCACGCGAAGCAAATCGATGCTACAAAGAATAAGGTCGTGAAGACTGTTACCGTATCTTCTTCGCCCCTAAGTGGAGGTTGCGGCCAATCTTCCTCAATTGCAGCGAAATCTCGTCACAGTCGAACATCCCCAATAAATTAGTCTCAAATCTCACTTCTCTGTTGTCCTTGTACGACAGAGAGCTTCCTCGTGTTGTCTCAGCATGGAAGGCAGGAACACTCACTTCTATGCAGTACTACATGTGAATATCTAGTTTAAAGTGAAGACATTTACTGTACATATCGATACTTTCATTAGCATACATTCTCGTGGATTTTCAAGGTCCCACTTCACAGTTCCGACTTGAAAAGTAAAGTGTGACGTATACTGTGATGGGTTGCACAACAAATGCCCGCGAAAAAGCGCAATCAGTAACTGCGTCATTCTTTAACTAAACAAATCAATTTTATTGCCTGGACCAAGATCAAGAACAATATTGTCAAAGGTTTTATATAACTAGAAATAAATGTGCACTTCTACAGTATTGTGATAAGACCGTGGGGAACAACACCTAACATGTGACGACTAGCAAGGCAGGTATTTGGTTTTACTAGTGGATTAATATTTGGAGTCTGCAACTAAGAGGTGGGAGCACAGGAGAAGAGGTCGGAGAGATTGAGTACGAAAAGGCAGATTTTTATTTTATTTCTAAAGTATTTTAACGTTTCTCTATCACGTAAGAGAAATTGAAATATCAGAAAATTGTGCATAGTATAAGAATTTGTGGTAAGTTGTGAGTACATATGGTGATATTTGTATTTACATTTGTATTTCTATAGATATATTATAGAGATTTTTATCCATGTGAAAGACTGGCCTTGCTTTCTCATCTTTTTGTCTCTATTGGAATTTAGTTTGAAAAGATTGGAGTGCGATTTTGTAAGCTAGAAATGTTTCTAGTTTAGAGTGTTTTATGACTAGCATTTACTCCTCGGAGGTGAAGGTGTTATAACTGAAAGTACCAATATATAAAAAAAGTATCCGGAAGAAAGGGGATAGGAATACAAGGCACAAACAAGTGCAACATGACAAAGCCCAATAGTCTCAAAAGACCAAGCCCAAAGACACAAACAAGTAGGGTCCTAAGTGACCCGAGTGAAAGAGCACCCCAACAACAAGCACCAACACAACAAAGGAGGGGAGGTCTATTCCTGAACTGTGTGGTAGAGGTCCTCCAATGGTGTATAAAGTAAGTGGGAAGGGAGTACATCCTAGTCCTGCTGGGAGTACCCACTGCTGCCGCCCAACAATGAAGACCCAATGCTTGAGCGCATTGGAAAGTGATTGATACTCGCTGCCGGTAAGAAGATGTGAGCATGGCTAGAGAGGCAGCCAATGCCACTCTCCTCTTCAAAGAACCATGTAACCCTAGTCGTGTTGGGAGTACCTACTGCTGCAACCCGTCATGAAGACCCAATGCTTGAGCACATTGCAAAGTGATTGATATTAGTTGTTGGTAAATAGGTGTGAGCTTGGCTAGAGAGGCAGCCAATGTAAAGAACCACGTGATGCATCCCTAAGGAGGTCATCAAAATGGTGATGTAGGTGCACAAAAATCTTAATTGCTAGGGAGACAAAGGTATTTGAGGATAGCCAAGATGTGTAGTGGTCCTCCTTGCCTTTAGATGAGGTGGCCACTACTACTCCCACCAAAATGCTTGCCCATGTCCATGATTTTACTTGTAGAGGGTTCACCAGCATCACATCATACAAGGTGCGGTGACTATTTGTGAAAGTAACTATATTTGCTCACACCCAATGGATAAGTGGTCATGGTAGATCCAACCATTGCATTATCTGAACTTGAGCTCATGTAACTTGTAAGATTTGAGCAACTGTATCCCAAACTGCATCATGGACTCTAGTGGGCTCTCCATCCACTACACAATCTAGAAAGTGTATCCCCTACATGTCAAAAGGAGAACCACATGCACATTGGTTCAACAATCATATGAGAGTTGGATGTGGGAGACTCAACCCTAGTCCAAGTGTTGTGGTAAACTCTTTAGAAGTGAAACTGAAGTCATCAATCAAGGATGAAGCCTAGGGCAAGGCCTAGAGCCTTTCCTCCACAAGAGAGGATCTTAGCTTTGTCAAGTAGAGGCACATCAATGAAGATGCTAGTAAGTATATGAGTGTGCATACGTTCACTAAAATCTGCTTGGAGCTTCTAAGAGTCTAGGGATGCAAAATCAATAAACTTGAGGAATGATGTGAGTGTAGGACCTAGCAATAAGTCATGAGCCAATCAAAGACATATGTGAAAGGCATAAGTGCTTGACTATTATCATGATAGGTCCTAATAGAAAAGCATGACCCCCATGTAAGAACTAGTCTGCTAAACTAGAGACCATTAGAGCACATGCTCCTATAAATGTTGCAAGTGGCTTCTTGCCTTATGAGATTGCATCCACCCATGGTTATATGTAGAGCTATCTACTACCAACACCACTCATTTGATAGTTGTGGGAGCATGCATGGCCCTAACAAGGTGGAGAAATGGTAGATAGTACTATTAAACATTTGCAAATGTGGCAATAGTGCCTCCATAGGTGGGAATGTCCTTGCCAAAGATGAAGTCCTAGGAAAATAACACTAACTAAGAATGGAATAGGCTACATGGGTATTCCCCAACCGGAGGAGCAAGTGAGCTATACTTAGGTATTTGATATGAACAAACTGCAAATCTTCTTGTCCCAAAAGAGAGCCTAAAACTCTCAAACCTCCTATATGGAATTGGAATCTTGATGGGAAGTCAAAGGAAGTGAGGATTGTGCATGAGCTCCATAAGTCCGGACTCATAAACCCAAGGCCTCTAAGTTGAGTGTGGATGCAGATACCACTCTAATTATACCCTCCAAAGGGCCTACAATATGAATATCATCCATGATGGATGAGAAAAGACAAGATGAAAAAGTTGTTGCCACTTGTTGTAAAGCCTTATAATGCATAATGGCAAAGAGAGGCCCCCAATGGATCCTCTTGTCATGTGCACTCAGCTGATGTCAATTGTGAGAACTCTCTTGTGACAATATGATAGCTATACAATAGAAGAGTCTTGACACCATAGAATCATGGAAGGGATCTGATATATAGTTGAGCAAAGAGCATGGAATAATACTGGCTAAAGATGGTATTGAAGGCATTAGAGATACAAACTTGGACCACCACCCAATTTGGATGAACGTTCAAGGATGCTTGAATGCCCACAATCATTGTCTCACAAATTCCTAGTGTAGCCATAGCAAACTAATGTGGAGACAAGTAGGGACAAAGGATTGGCATAATTATAAGCAAATAGTATGAGATACTAAATGCAAAAGAAAAATTCTCCAATAGCAATGGAGCACACTCCTAAGGTCTCCTTTGCAAGAGCAAGGAGATAAGAGGCTCCAAGGAGCACATGACCAAAGGCATATGTTGAAAAAATGCAAAAAGAAGAGTAAACCCAAATCTAGAGTATTAGGGGATAGAAAATCTTGTAGGTGCTCAAAAACTAGCCCAAATGGCCCACCTATTAAGAAACATGGAGAGCAAAAAAAAGCATGGGCAAAGTAAGACTCTATCAATTATAATTACTCATCTAGTTGATATTCATAGAGGAATGAAAGAAGCTCCTTAGAGGAAGGTAGATGTAGGGTCTAGAGGGCTGATACAGTCTTAGAGAAGAAGAGTGTTGGCTAGGAAGGCAAGAGTTCTTGGGATGCATGTATGTACTTCCCTACTTGACCTAATATCAAGGATTGATAGATGTGACAATGCTCTAGATATTGGGCGTGGAGCTTTTGAGACTCTACAATCCGCTTGATTGCAGCTTGGGCACTACTAGTGTACTCCTTTTGGAGTGCTACCAAATCTCCTCTTGAGAGAGAACCTATAAATCTGAGAGGAAGTCTCATGAAGGCCTAAAGCATCCCCATGGGCTGGAAGAAGTAATGTCCACTAAGGAAAAAGGGCGAATAATGTCCATGTGGAGACATCTCTTCCATGGTCATCAACCAAAATAACACATAATAGGAGGGAGAGTGTGGATCCTACAAGAGGATATAAAGGTATATGAATCCAAGTATACATCTGTGGTCACAACAAACCTGGTAGGAAGGCCTGGATAAGATCTAAAGAGTGTAACCATGTGTATGAGTTTGAGGAAGCCTATAGAGATAGTACTAGAGTATGTAAAGGATCTAGGACGATGTGGATGGAGGTGGCATGTGCTCACATATGCAAACAAATGGGACCTTCCTCTATAATGGTAAGACCTATCCCTACCTATGGAAAATTTGGACAAGATTGTGTGGGATACTAATAGAGTGGGATATAAGAATGAGCCAAGGGTCCATGTAGAGGAGATTGATCCTATGTAGGTATTGGGACAAGAGGAGTGGGAGGAAGCTCCATGTGGTCTAGTGAAGGTGGCAAAGAGGCAAGAGTGGGAGGAAGGTCTAAGGTGGAAGGAAGGAGTAGAACATCTATGACATGAGGATGAAGGATAGGGGAACAAAGGATGGGAAATCCTCCATACGGGAGTCTTCTCCTATATATTTCTCTCTTGGTAGAAGGCAAGGATGTTACCAAGGGATTGAAGGGAAGCCATTTAGATAGACCTTAGCAACTATGAGCGTGTGCTAAAAAAGGTGATGTAAGGATTGACCTTCTACCTGTACATACTAGGTGTGGGGTGCCACATGATAAATGACATGGATATAGTCCCTCTATAGACTCATGTGAATGAATAAAATAAAGGCATCAAGAATAATCTGTGGAAAATATATCACTCTTGAAGTGTACCCAAGAAAGGCCATGATAAGAAAGCAAGACATAAGATGAAGATGAGAGAAAATGCAATGAAATTCAAGGCAAAAGAGAAAAACAACAATGGACTGAAATGAAAGAAATGAAAGCCTAGAAGAGAAGTGAGGCATGCCTATCTACAACTACAAGAGATCTTCCTTGGCCTCCAAAGTCATGTCCTCAACTAGATGTGACCACCCATCCATGGTAGTAGTGTACAAGTGCCCAAACCACACATGTGTTGATGAAATCTATAATGGTGGACCTAGGAAGTAGCTCTAATAGGCTCCCTAAAGTGTGGTCTCTCTTGGTATAACTATCAATAGCTATAGCATTAATAGCTATCTATGCTATCAATGCTTGGTCTTGATCCCAACTACTTGCTTCTTATATAAGAACCTTTTGATAAAAGAACCTTCTAGTACAAGAACTTAATAATACCAAGATTCTCATGTATAAGAACTTTTTAATGGGCCAAATCCCTAATTGCAATTTTAAGTAGTGCTTCTACTAGTTTCTCACCAATATTGCACTAATATCTATTCACAAGCCAATGGATTTCTCTTGAATATTGAAAGTGCACTCTTGAAGCTAATTGAGCCTAAATTATATCGTAGAAATTGTTGCCTTACACACTTGAACCCAAGCTACTAAGCTATCCACTCCATGTTTGGCAATTCCATCATTTTTAGTAGATCTTGTTGGATTGGCACCACCTCAATCCATTGGAGAGGCTTCATGCTCCTTTAATATCTTAGTAAGGCACAAACATCTCTGAATCACATCTTATTGCAATACTTGCCTAGTTGTATTTGTACTATGTATTATCATCATCTTGTGCTTTCTTCCAAGCAAGTCCCGTCCCAATTATTGATTGGCCCTTTCGTCTTGGTTGTCTATTTATTATTACATCAACAAAAACCGTGGCTACCTTCCGAGTTGGTCATGTCTTGATTATTGTTCTTTGAGTCAACATATCAAGTGAACCCCAAATAGAAGTGACTAAATGCTCCTATGAGATCAAATTTCTAGAGCAAGCATGGTCTCTTAAAGAGTATATTGTAGCTCTTGAGAAATTCTCATGATAGGATAATATTTGCCAAGTAGGGTGGCTAGATACATACCAATCCAAGAAACTATGTTCCCAACTAGACTATGCTATCAATAGCTGCTCAATTGCACTAGTAATTCATGTCCCCAATTTTCTACACTCTCAAGTCACTACAATAACAGCATTGAGCTTAGCCAAATTGATCAAATATGGAGTTCACTTGACCCCTAATGCAACTCTAAGTAGATGTTATATGACTCTTAATAATATGATCCCACCAACTTTAGCACCAATATGTGTATCATGGAACAGATCTAGATGTTGCAATAATTGCTTTTTTTTCAAGATCTGTTTGAGACTCCATGATTAAATAAACAGAAATTTGATATCTGCTAAAGACTCATTGCATGGACAATGCTTTTTAAGCGACAATTGTAATGGAAAAAAAATCTGCTTGTGGTGTGTTAAAAGGTTGTTTAAGGTTTAAGTATTAATAGGTTGTCATTTTGGAAACCCATGAAATACATTATAGAGTATTCTAGTGTTCTTTATGTTAATTGTGATTTTGTTTCTATATAAGAATGTGTATTGCAATGTGTAATATATCATATCCAATTTATCAAATACTCCTTATCTCTTAGCAAGTAAATATTTATGTGGGAAAGTTATACAAGGACTAAGATTGGGATCACTTCAAATGTATATGGGACTATGTTTAGATAGTTAATATTCATTATCATTCTGCTTGGTATATTGATTAAGTCATAAAAGTGGTTTGCAATCCAAGTATGTTGCATTTGGTGTTATTTAAGACTAGTTTTTGTATGTTCATATTTATTCCACATATTCATTGGAGTGATTTATAATTGGAGGAGGTTGAGTTTTAGTGATATTTGAAACTCAATTTTTATGTTTTTTTTTATTCCACATAGTTCATTTTTGAGCTATTTCAGACCAATTTCATATGTTCATTTTGAGGGTATTGAATGCTTATTTTCTATACTTACACTTTTGCTTTATGGTCCTTGTGCATTCTATGATGATGCTAAATAGGTTTTTAGATTTACCATTCAATTAATTGGTATAAATCTCATAGATGAGCTAGCCTGGTTTTTGTTTCTTTTACTACTTTTAGAAAATCTCTTTATTATACTAAGGAGGAAGGAAGGAGAGCGCAAGACCTAAGGAAATGGTAATTGAATTGAAATTATTTTTGACTTGGGATTGGACTGCACCACAATAAAAGTTTGTGCAAGCCACTAACCTTTAGAAAGTCCTAAATATAGAATATATAAATATTGCTTGGTTTCAACAATATACAATCTTATATTTATTGCATGCCCTGTTGATAAAGGAAATTATTTTTATACTTGCTACTTAGAATGCTTAGAGTGCTAGCCACAGGAGCCAATATTCATAGTATATTGCTTTAGGCTATGATTTGTATATGGCTCTACATCTTTCTTTAAATGGCTTGCAAACAATATTTGATGAGTACTTTAAAGGTTATTTCTATGATTTTAATACCTTTAGTAGATTTTCAAAGTTTTTATAAGCAAATTTAGCTATAGTATAATGTAAGTTACCTTTATTAGTTAATAAGATGTTATCTGCTAGTTGATTCTTTGTGATAGAGGACACAACTGCATAAGAATAATTTTATTACCTCTCATTAGTTATACTATTTTACTCCAACATCATTCTTCTAGCTAATAAAATCTTTGTCTATACTAGTTTGAAGTTGTTGCACCAAGAGGTTAGAAGACAATATCTCTAACATCAAAGCATTCTTGGATCTCCATCTGATTGAATATTATAGATATAAAAAAAATGATTTTAATGACATCTTAGGTGCATCTAACTTAAGAGCTTAAAAAGGTTTGTAGATCCTTGGTGAGTTTTGTTTTTTTAATCTTATTGTTACTACCATCTTTTAACTTTCCTACAAACACAACTTCTCACAAAAGAAGTGAACAAAATTTGGTTAATTATATATATATATATATATGATAGGTATTGAAGACCAAAATTTGAGAGAACACAAAGAAAAGAGAGAATAAAAGAGAAGAGATGAACCAAGAACTATATGGCTATACAAGAGCTCTACTTTTTTATTACTCCTGAAAGAAATCATGTGTGATCTATTTTTTAAAAGGATTAATTTGTTATTTGGTCAAAAATACTACAAGGGTCATTCAAATCTAAGCTTAACTACAAACCTACTCTTTGTTTATTCCCAATTACACTTTACGCTTCATCCAATTGTGAAATTTATAATGATACTACTTGTTAAATCTTGAAACTACTACAATTCAATTTATTCAAATGACAAATTCCTTCTCTCATCTCTTCTTGTGATTATTGATTTCCTAAGAGTTACATCTTCTTTGTTCTTTCTAATAATATTATGAGTACATTCTTAAATAGTAAAGTTCTTTGATAGCTATGCTCTTTAATTCTAATCTACATAGATAAAAAAATATTTTCCCAAATAAAAATCCAATTCGAATATATCTTTAATAGACACTCTATCTTATTTATATACAATAGAAACCACAAAGACCAATAGCCATATAATGTAATAATGTGGTATAGATAGATATTCAAGAATACTAATAATATATCTATCAAATATGTTCTCATCTACTATAATGTTCCAAGGATAGGAGAACCCCCAAGAGAAACATAAGAGAAGAAACAAAAAGCTTTAGCTCTCAATACTCTTATGCCCCAAAAGGAGCACCTTTTCTTTATTATATAGCAAAGAGGATCTCCTCAAAGGAAGTTCCACTCTTGGATCAGATACATGGATTGGTGATATGTCAACAAGCTCCACACTTAAATTAGTTACATGGATGGGTGATATGTCACTCCTTGTCTTGTCTAGTTGGTCAAACAACTTTGACTAAAGAGAATCTTCTTGTAAGAAGCTCAAAATAGCATTGGTGAGGTACCATTGGAAAGCTCTTGATGATACAAAAACATTGAGGTGAGAAGGAAAGTTTTTTGACCCAAAGAGGGAGGAATTTTTTCATGTTTGAAGCCTAATTCTTCCGTTTAGATCTCCAAAATTAGCTTTGAAGTTTTTAGCATGTTCTTGGCTCTTGGACTATTAGTGGAAATACTCTCTTAAAGACACCTCTATTTGATCTACTTAGTTCATCATATATAACATGCTTCCAAATTTTACCAAGCCAATTTCTATCTCTAGATAATATGTCTAGCTAATGGTATTATAAACTTCCTCCTTTCAAGATGTAACGTCTTTGTTGTGAAATTGTTGCTCAAAAGATTGCACGAACACCAGTGTATGGGTCAAGTTGGCTATCGGCTCCCATGTTACCTCATACAATGTGTATCCTTTCTAATGTACACAATATTCCACACATGGATAGTAGGTACCATGGATGTATTTCTAGAGAATACGTTCAACTTCATCTTCCTCCGTGCTATCAATGAGTGTTTGACAAGGCCTAACTTCATGTATGGAAGGAAAGTGAGGTGGTCAGAGTGCATAATGAGGAAACATCAAGTGTTTCACACTTGATGGATCTTTATGTGTGGCGGTAGCTTGAGGTGATATGCCATTGTACCAATTTGATGAAGGATGAGAAAAGGCACAATAAAATGAGGTATGAGCTTACAAGGGCCATTTAATGTGAGGTTGGTTGTGGATAGCAAGACTTGATCTCCAAAAATGAACTCCATGTGCCTACAATATGCATTTGCTTATTGTCTTTCTGATTTTGTGCAATTTGTAACTTGTGCTTGGCATTCTCCACACTCTCTTGGATTCTAGAAACAAAAGTGTTGATAACATTAACCTTTATAGCTATTGGGTGGGTCTTTACCAAGCTTGATGGTGTGAAAGAGTTCTCACTATACATGAGGAAGAATGGTGTGACTTGTGTCCATGCATTCACCAAATTATTGCGGGAAAATTCCACCAATAGAAGTAAAGTGTCCCACCTTTCTTGCTCCTCTAAGGTGAAGCCCCGGAGCATGTATTCAATATTGCAATTAGCCCACTCTATTTTTCCATTGGGTTGTAGATGGTATGCTATAGACATGGCCAATTTGGTTTTGAAGATGCCAAAGAGTGTTCTCCAAAACAAACTAGTGAACTGAGTGCTGTGATTGATGATGAGCACTCAAGACAGGCCATGGTAAGAAAAGATTGCATCTAAATACAATTGAGCTAATTGTAGAGTAGTCTCATCCTTGGTCATAAGACACACATGAATAATTTTGCTGAGTTGGTCTACAAAGACTACAATGGAGTAAAACCTTGATGTGGTCTTGGGCAATCACAAATTAGATCCATATTGACCTTGTCCCAACATTATGTAGGAGTATGGAGGGTTGAAAGAGGCCTTTGGGAACTTGATTATAGGCTTTATTTTGTTGACAAAGTAGGCAGTTTTGAACATACTCCATCACATCATTGCTCATCTTAGACCAATTGTAATGGTGTTTGATTGCATCTAAGGTCTTGTATATTCTAATTGGCAATGGCAAAATCATGATATTTTTCTATGATGGTGGTTCTTAGGTCTAGGGCATCTAGGATCCATAACTTGCCATCACAAAGGGTGAGTCCTTGCGTATTGGTAACACTCTTGGATGATTGAGCTCTTACAATTTGTGGGTCAATCTTTGTAGTAGTAAAAATTCTTGGCCAAAATTATGGGTTCATCTTGACCTCTACTACTAGATTGTTTTCCATAGGCATTTGGGTGAATGCATTTGCAAGTTGCTTCTTGCCTTCCACATATATGATTATCTTGTTGAACCATTGTTTCCACTCTGCCCACCAAATATATCAATAAGATAGATCTTTCTATGTCTCAAGATAGACTCGAGGTTTGTGGTTTGTCTCCAGTACAAATGCCTTCTTGTCATGATAGTGCTTCCAATGCTTGGTTGTAAGAATAATAGCCCAACTCTTCTTGCTTATTGGTGTGATCATTTCATTATGCCAATAATAAATTTCAAGAGAAATATGCAATTAGGTGCTATATGTCATTCTATTCATGTTGTAGGATTTCTCTTATCGCAATGTCTAACGCATATGCAACCAACTTGATTGGATGTTTTGGTCATACTATTTCAAGATTAGTGCATGTAGTAATGCATCTTGCAATCCTTAAAAGTCAATTCTTGTGTGATTCCATACATCTACTTCTTCTCCTTGCCAAGTAGTGCCATTAGAGGTTGTGTGACCTTAGAGAAGTCCTTGACAAATCAATAGTAGAACCCTTTCAATCCCAAGAAACTCTTGAGTTGAATTTGATCTTCTAGAGCACCATATTTATGAATGAACTCTATTTTATCTATTAACACTTGGATACCCTTTTCACTTACTCTATACCCAAGTAGTCTACTTTAGAGTTGCCAAACTTCCATTATGAGATTTTGGCATTCAATTGATTTTATCATAGAATCTGGAAGACTTCTCGTAGATCTTGCTTGTGCTTTATCATCATGTTTTTGTAGACTAAGATGTCATCAAGGAAAATGATAATGGATTTATCCAAGTATAGAAAAAATATATCATTCATCAAACTCATGAAAATGGTTGTTGCATTGGTGAGGCCAAATGGCATCATGGGTACTCAAAGTGACTATACCTTGTTCAAAAGGTAGTTTTGTGTACATCTTCCTATGCACTCTTGATTTGGTTGCAACCACTTTGTAGATCAAGTTTTTTGAAGTGCTTTGCTCCATTGAGTTGATCAAACATGTCATCCATACAAGGTAATGGGTATTTATTCTTCATTGTTTGTTGATTTAGTCCCCAATAATCAATGCACATACTCATTGTCTCATCCTTCTTCTTCAAAAACAAGATAAGAGTCTCATATGGTGATACGTTAGGTTGGATAAACCCTTTCTATAGTATGTCCTTGATTTGAGCCTAACACTCCTTCAACTCATGAGTTGATAATCAATATGGGGCCTTACAAGGAGGTGTCTTCTCAAGAAGTATCTGGATTTTATGATCTACTCTCCTTTTTGGTGGTAATATTGAGGGTAAATCATCATGAAAGACATCTTGAAACTCATTGACCACATTTTTCACATTATTTGGAAATTTTTCCATTGAGTTGTACATTCTGGACTTCTCTTATTATACCCATGAAAAAATCTATTTATCTTACCAAAAGATGTTGCCCTTATGACATAAAGAAGCAATTCTTGCCTTTGTGATCTTTCTTTGACCCCAAAGATCTTCCATTGGCTAGTTCTCATTACTTTCTTTCTCCAATCAACTATGGAGTTGTAGTGCTCTATCCATGGTATGCCTAAATTACATTTTAACAAGCTAACTATAACGCTCACCACTCAATTGCTTCTTGATACTCTCCTATAAAGAGTGCTACCTTTCTAAGTAATGATTCAATCCTCTTTGTCTAAACATTGGATAACTCTAATTAGTCATTCTCATCCTTTTCTAGTTCCATCTCCAACTTGTTGATATTATTATATAGAAATTCTCTATTGCTCTCAGGTCTATCAATACTTTTACTTGATTACCTTTTTATCACTCTATGTATAACAATTAGTTTTTTTTTTTGTCTTTGTCTACCTTTGCACACTTATCCTCTTCCTCCTCCCACTTTTACTCTTCTCCATTGAGCTAGTAAGGCCGCAAAGTACATTTATTGGTGATCTTTCCAATATGATTCAGCATCCTCTTCTTCAATTTATCTCTCCATGTTGTTCAAAGGATGCTTGTATAGAGACCGAGAGCCTCTAGGAAGATGAGCACAACAATTGATGGCTATGTGGCCAAATTGGCCACAATTGTAACAATGTCTTTGTTCTATTGGAGCTCCTTCCTCTTGTGGGACTCCATCTCTCCTTTCTTTGATCCATCCACATTTTTCTTGGAGTGGTCATGCTCCTCGGTCTTAAAATTTAATGTTGCTCAATTCCATAGGAACTAGTTCACCAAAGTATGGTGTTTTAGCACAATAATGTTGACTCAAGACTACCTATTCACCTTTGGAAAGTACCCCTACTGTACTTTGAGTATATGTAATGACTTCAAAAACAATATGATGATTTTTTACCATTACTTCTTGGCAAATTTCCTCTTTTAAACTCTATTTGAAATTGTCAAGATCTTCTATTGGACTCATATCAATTATTGCAACCTGTGGATCAAGAAATACCTCCATGTACTCTTGTATATTGTTCTTTTGCTTCAACTTCCATAGTCAAGTTTGGGCCATCTATGTAAAAATATAGAGTTTAGCAACGAAGTTAGTTGAGAGTTTAGCAACGTAGTAGTCGGGAGTTTAGCGACAAAGTAGTCGGGCTTACGAAGTAGCACATAAGACAAAGTAGCCTAGAATATTCCGGAAGTATCTAGGAAGCTTAGCTTGCACCTTAAGTAGCTTCTAGAAGGAAGCTTCTAGAAGCTTCCAACTAGCTTAGCTTGCACGCCAAGTAGGCGGCTTCTAGAAGGAAGCTTCTTCAAAAGCTTCCTAGCTAACTTGGCTGGCACTCTAAGAAAGCGGCTTGAGGAAGCTTCTTGAGAAGCTTCTCAAGAGCCTTATATGCTACCTATAAATACCAAAGCCAAAGCTCATGCTAGGCCTTTGGAGTTTTCCCTCATTCAAGTGTCCCAATGTGAGTTTCCATTTTTCTATTTCTCTCCTTGGTTTCGGTCTTTTACATTGGTATCAGAGCAGGAATGGGATGGATGGAATTTATGGACCACCAAATCTACTTCCACCGAACCATTAGGATTTTTGCGTCCAAATACTACCCAAGCATCGTTTCACACAATTCATCACCTCACACTTTGGACAAGATTTTCTGCATATGATCACCATATCTGAGGAACCCTTGGTGCTTCCGGTTGTAACTTATGGAGAACGGTGGACGTGCTGTTTTTATGTGTTAATAAATTAGATAGATTGGGAGTGGTGTGATAGAGGAGCAACCATGGCGGCAATACTTGATGTCATCTTTGCTATGCAACAACAAATTGAGCACCTTACTCGATTGTTGGATGAACGAGATCTTTGACGACAAGAGCAGGTGGAGAGAGTACCAATTTGAGAAGGAGATGATTGGATCAAATTCCCTAAACCCAAGGTATTTGAAGGCAAGAATCTCCTAGGTGCAGTGGAGAATTTTGTGTTTGATTGTGAACACTATTTTGAAGCTACCAATCTACAAGATGAGCAAAAACAGATTCTCTTGGCTTCTAGCCAATTGGATGGAGTAGCAAAGCTATGGTGGAGATTTTGAGTAGAGCAAGCCGAACGACAAATGGTTGCACCGATCTTGACATGGGCAGAATTCAAGAGCGCAATAATCAGTCGGTTCCAAGTTATAAATGCCACACGAGCTACACGGGATAAGTTGGCAGAGTTGAAACAGATTGGCTCTGTAAGAAGTTACATCACGCAGTTGCAAAACACCATCATGCAAATTCCAGACATTTTGGAAGGTGAAGCTCTGAATCGATTCGTGAGGGGCTTGAAGGCAAGAACCAAATTAGAGGTAACCATGCGAGAGCCACAACACTTGGAGGAAGCCATGCAGTTGGCCGAATGTTTTGATTCCTTGGTAGCAACAACTTGGTCTCGACCTCAACCCCCACAAAGCCTACCAATACACTACACATAAGTAGAGGAGCCAGCACCAATGGAGATTGATGCAATTCAACGAAGACCACTGGGCATGGCAGACAGGGAGAAACTACGACAAAATGGTGGTTGTTTTTAATGTCGCCAGTTGGGGCATCGCATTGCTGAATGTCCACTTAAGAATGGATGACCTCGACAAGTTGCCCAAGTGGAGGTTGTGGAGTGAAATGATCAAGGAAACAAGGAATCCTAGTAGGAGATTTTGAGCCACCTACTGGGAGCTTGATTAGTTCCAATGGGATTGAAGGCTTGACCTATGCAAGTCTGCTTCACTTGCAAGGTATGATATCTAATAGGGGTTGTAGGATTTTGGTTGATTCTGGAAGTTCAAAGAATTGCATGTCTATGCAAGTAGCAAAGGAATTGGGTATTCCTATCAAGCCAGTGATTGAAGTAGTTTGATGATGGCGGATGGTAGAAAGGGTTTTGCATTCCGCACCTCACATCTTGTTACCTTCAAGATTGGGAAGGAGTATTTGGAGTGTATGAGGTTTGTAGTGGCACCTCTACACTATGATATCATTCTGGGTCTACCTTGGCTTGAATGTCATAAGGTTCAATTTGATTAGACCCGACGCCAAATTCAAGTACAACACCAAGGTAGGAATTTCCGATTAGGTTGTATGGCACCTCTGAGTAAGACACCTAAGAATAGTCAGTCCCAAGATGGGAAGTTTATCGAGAAGGTAGCCATAGAGTAAATCTGGAAGGGAGATGAGTCCCAAGATGGGAAGTTTGCCAGGAAGGCAACCATGGAGCATCCTTGGAAGAGAGATGAGTCCCTAGAAGGGAAGTTTGTTAAGGAAGCAGCCATAGAGCAAGCTTTGGAGGAAGATAAGTTTGTATTCGCGGTGTGGATCAAGCCAATTGCACAAGAACAATCTGAGGAGGGCCAAGTGCCGCATCAAGCAATGGTTGATTGGATAGTTTAGGAGTTTGCAGATGTGTTTCTGGATGATCTGCCAAAGGGATTACCCTCCGATTGAGGTATGCCCTTCAAGATTGAGTTATTGCCAGGGAGTACTTTGGTGAGTAGACCAATCTATCGGCTCTCACCAAAGGAGTTAGAGGAGTTGCAAACAACACTTACAGAGTTGTTGGAGAAGGATTTCATACAACATAGTACCTCTCCTTGGGGAGCACCGGTACTATTTGTTCCAAAGAAGGATGGAGGACTTCGTTTCTATATTGATTACCGTGGGCTCAATAAGCAAACCATGAAGAATGCATATCCCTTGCCTCAGATTGATGACTTACTTGATCAACTGAGTGGAGCACGTTACTTTTCCAAGTTGGATCTTTGTAGCGGCTATTGGCAAATTCCAATTGATGGAGAAGATGTGCAAAAGACTGCCTTTTGCACAAGGTTGGACATTTTGAGTGGAGAGTTCTACCTTTTGGACTCACAAATGCTCCAGCAGTCTTCATAGATCAGATGCATCGGGTGTTGGATGGACTATTGGATTGGTCAGTGGTGGTGTTCTTGGATGATATCTTAATCTATAGCAAGACATCGGCAAAACATGTGAATCATGTGCGAGAAGTCCTAAGACAACTATGACAATGGAAATTTTACTGCAAGAAGTCAAAGTGTGCTTTTTGGCAGAAGGAGGTTACCTTCTTGGGTCATAAGATCTCATCAGAGGGGATCAAGATGGAGGAAAAGAAGATCAAGGCCATTACTGATTGGCCTACCCCAAAGGATGCTATAGAAGTACGGGCATTCAATGGCTTGGCCAATTTTTACCGGCGGTTCATCCACTATTATGCACATGTGGCTGCACCATTGACTGACCTCTTGGGAAAGAACTCAAGCTTCCAGTGGAACACCAAACATGAAGAAGCATTCCAGAAGTTGAAACATATGGTGTCTTCAAGACCTATTCTTCAACCATATGATCCTCAACTGCCTTGTGTGGTTGATTTTGATGCTTCTAACTTTGCAATTGGAGCTATGTTGCAACAAGAATTTCCAGATGGGCTACATCCCATTGCCTTTGTGTCTTGCCGACTAAATACAGCTGAAAGAAATTACTCTGCTCAAGATCAGGAACAACTTGCAATGGTATATGCCACCAAGGTATGGAGGCATTATCTCTTGGGGAAACAAGTGATCATGCGAACTGATCACAAGCCATTGTTGTAGACCTTACACCTGGAGCACATGAAGAGTCAACATCATCAATGGGAAGAGCAACTTCAATTGTTCAACATCAAACTTGAGTACAAACCAGGTCGGTTCCATGTCATCCCTGATGCTCTATCACGATGACCTGATTTGAAGTCCCTTTCTCTCATTGAGGCAGCAATTACGATGGTGTCAATTGACCCCAAGATCCATAACAAGTTTTGGTTAGCTCTACAAAAAGATCCCTTCTTCCAAATGGTACATGGTCGTCTAACAACAGGTGACAAGGAGTACAACACCTTCTCCTTCAAGGAAGGCCTTCTATTCCATGCGGACCGGATCTATGTTCCAGCCAAAGGTGATCTTCAACTTGTGCGCCTTCAAGAAGCCCATGATTTACCCATTGCTGGTCACATGGGTGTGGACAAGACCTTGGGTACCCTCCAACATCAATGGTGGTGGCTCAACATGACAAGAGATGTTTGAGAATTTGTCAGATTGTGTGAGAGTTGCCAACGTAACAAGGCCAGTAACCAGAAGCCGAGTGGACTCCTTCAACCACTCGCCATTCTATCCGCTTGCTGGGAGCATGTGAGCTTGGATCTCATCACATCCTTGCCAAAGACAAAACAAGGACATACCGCAATCGTGGTGTTTGTGGATAAGCTTAGTAAGCAAATCCACTTGGCACCAACCTATGATACCGTGGATGCTCCAACCTTAGCGCAATTCTACTTTGACAATGTCTTCAAGCATCATGGGATGCCACGTGTACTCATCTCTGACCGTGATCCTTGATTTACCGGGAAGTTTTAGCAAGCACTCTTCTAGATACTCGGCACCAAGCTTGCTTTGTCCACGGCCTATCATCCTCAAACTGATGGACAAACCGAACATGCAAATCGTACATTGGAGGATATGTTGCGGGCCTTTGTTAATGTCCACCATACCAATTGGGATGAATGTCTTGTAGTTGCAGAATTTACCTACAACAATTCCAAATAGGCAAGCACCGGATTTTCTCCCTTCTTTCTCAATTTTGGTCAAGATCCGCTTGTTTCAGATTCTCTTCTTGCTCCCCCTCCATCTCAGGTTCCTCATACTTCCACATTCTTGACCACTATATCCCAATCGCTCCAACAAGCCAAGTCTCGCCTCCTTGTTGCTCAGAATCGCCAAAAACAATATGCGGACCACCATCGTCGTGATCTCATCTTTGAAGTTGGTGATAAAGTCATGCTATCCTCCAATAACCTCCCTCTCCCACTTGATACCCAAGTTCGTAAACTTGCCCCTAATTGGATAGGACCCTTTGATATCACCCAAATTGTCTCTCCTGTTGCTTATCGACTTGCCTTACCTTGTTACATGCGTATCCATCATGTCTTTCATGTTTCCAAGTTGAAACCCTTTGTTCCTAACCCCTTTTCCTTTTCCTCTCGAGTCCAACCTCCCCCTCTTCCTATCCCTATCAATGATCATGAGGAGTACAAAGTTGATCGTATCCTTGTGCGTTGCCATATCCAACGAGGCCGTCGCCAACATACGGCGTACAAGGTCCTTTGGAAAGGGTATCCCCTTCATGATGCCACCTGGGAGCCTCTTTCTCACCTCCAGAATGCACAAACGGCCATCCAAGAATTCGAAGCTTCACTGGCGACGAGGACGTCACCAACTAGCGGCAGGGGAATATGTAACAATATGGACTTTAGCGACAAAGTTAGTCGAGAGTTTAGCGACAAAGTAGTTGGGAGTTTAGCGACAAAGTAGTCGGGCTTACAAAGTAGCACATAAGACAAAGTAGCCCTATAGTATTCCGGAAGTATCTAGGAAGCTTCTTGGGAAGCTTCTTGGTTAGCTTAGCTTGCACCTTAAGTAAGTAGCTTCTAGAAGCTTCCAACTAGCTTAGCTTGCATGCCAAGAAGGCGGCCTCTAGAAGGAAGCTTCTTGAGAAGCTTCCTAGCTAACTTGGTTGGCACTCTAAGAAAGCGGCTTGAGGAAGCTTCTTGAGAAGCTTCTCAAGGGCCTTGTATGCTACCTATAAATACCAAAGCCAAAGCTCATGCTAGGCATTCAGAGTTTTCCCTCATTCAAGTGTCCCAATGTGAGTTTCTATTTTCTTATTTCTCTCCTCGGTTTCGGTCTTTTACAATCTATATAGAATCCACGGATTAGAAATTCTTCAATAGCTCTTCTTGCATTGCCGTCCAAGTGATCTCTCTTACTTTTGCTAGTATTGATTGTTCCAAAGCATGTCCATATGAGGGCTTTATTGGTCAAGTATCCATATGCAAACACCTCTACAAAATGGTTGGTGATCTCAATTATGAATAATCAAAAGTATAGATTTATTCTTGAAATCCACTTTTCCACTTCTCCCATAGAACACTGTACTTTTTAAGGCTTAATGTTTCATGTCTTCTCCATCCATACTAACAATGTGACTTAATTTTTTATCAAGATCAATGTCATCAGCATGAGTCGCTCTTTAGGTACTTTGGCCACTAGTATTAGGTTTTGGAATGTTTTCCCTTCTTGCATTGCCTTATCATTCCTAAAGGTATGTACTCAACTTTATAATGTCTCCATAGTCATCTTGATCTCCTAAAACTCATTCAACATCCCTTGCATTCCTTGCATCAGATCCTACAACTATAGATCCATGATTCTTTCATACAACAAATTATTAATCGGTACTTCCTACTTCAATAGAGGGTTAATATGATCACTCAAGAAGAGGCATGGACTATTGGGACCTCAAAGGCTATCATTTGTTGATAATATTGCTTATTGAAAATGTAGATTACAAAATCCCTAAACATCACTTTTGGTCTAACCACATAATGGATTTCTGCTTGAGTGTTGAAAGGGAAAGAATCTGGTATATTCAGACCCATTGTATCATAATAGAATGAAGATTATTAAATCCTATTCTTTATCATATATCACCATAGGTAGAATCATTGGGTTTGGTGAATTCATCATTATGTTTATGAACTTTGCCCCAAAATGATAAACAAGATATACTTTCACCTTGCTCACATGGATGTAAATAATCTTGATATAGAATGGATTCAAGAACAAAAATTGGGTATAAAAAATTATCCTCCAAGAGCCTCCATCTCATCCTCTCTCTAAAACACCCCTAAGCTATCAATTGCACCATGTTTTCTATGGTACCCACATTTTTCAATTTTGACAAGTTTTAAAGAAGAATTGTATTGTTAAAGCCACATTGGTGTTTAATGAAGAAGAAAAGAGAAGAAATGTGTGTTTGGCATGAACCCAAAGAAGCTAACCTTGGGTCAAAGTCAAAAGAGCTCAAGTTAGACTTATGGAAGTATATATCTAAAGTAAGAGGACTTTGTATTGGGATGCACAACCCAATTTGAAGAACATGTAACAACTTTTTATTAGGTATAGCCAATCAAGAAAGTATGCATAAAGAAAGCAACTATTTCAAGATCAAGATGACATTGAGAGTGATAGAAACAGACATGCAAAATTGGCATGTCAATTAAAGATTAGCTGAAGAATGATAGATCAGTGAAACACTATAAGATTGAGACTTTGTTGAGGGAGTTTTGAAATGTCACGATGATATCCCATGACTCTTAATAGTTGTCCCAAAGAAGTTAGGATCTCCAATTTTGGGGAAGTTTGATCTTTCAGAGACCAAGAGTGAGGAAGCACACGATGCCACCAAAGGGAAGTAAGCAAAATGTGGGTGAGGAGTCTTGCAATTTGTTGACTAGGTGTAGTGGTAAGGATCAAAGTCTTGAGCAAACTTTGGATCACCTTTCTGGCATCAAATTGGAATTTAAGCTTTGTAGGGTTTATGGCAGAAAATAATGCCAACAATTACAAAGACAGTCCAAGATAGAGGAAAAGAGATGAAATCAGGCTCAATGGACTGAATTGGATTGGAGATTAATCTTGGGGAGAGAAGCAAGAGAAGTAGGAGGAGTCACCTTCTATTAGAAGTGTGATTCTTTAAAAGAAACCGCCAAGGTGAGGAATTATTTTAGTGCACCTCGCACCAAGAATAGGTACAAGGTGGATAGCTATAGCAACCCAATACAAAGAGGGATATTTAGTGTGATGATGGCCATGTTTAAGCCATAGCAAACCACCCATGTAATGATGCAACAAGCGGTGTTCTTTCACCAAATGTTTGCAAAAGAAGCAGTGAATTGGGTGAAGTGTTTACACATAGTGAGTAGGTCAAATGATTAATAGTTGAAGAATGGATCTACCGCCCCATTACTTTGTAATTTTGCAGCTCATTTCTACTTTAGATTAAACCTACTCAACTTAGAGGAGAGAGGAAGGATGGTGTTCCACTTTCACTCTGATTTACAAATAGCAGATGGAGATGAGCAATACTAAATCAAGCAAATCCATGAGGGCAATGACCACTACATCAAGATTGGGAAGGAGAAGATAGTGTTGGTGGACATCCCAAGTCCAAGAAAGAAAAGTAGACCCAAAGGAAGAATCTTGCCACTATAGCCATAGAAGACAAGAAGGTTGAATCCAAAGCCAAAGATGGTAGTAGTGAAGGACTAGTCTTCAAAGGAAGAATTGGAAGGAGAAGCCAAGTTGAAGTATGAGGACTCAGGAGAAGAAGAACAGTTCAGTCTACAGAGTAAAGAGTCCAATAGTGAGAGTGAAGGAGAACCTAAAGTCCAATAATTGGTGGATAAGGCAGATGAAGAAGAAAAATGGGAGTTCCAAGAGGCAATCAATCACATGGAAGGAAGAGATGAGCCTTGTCTAGAATTACCTACAATAGAGTTAGAAGATGAGCAAATAGGAGGGACTGCCTTGGCATTCCCAAGACAGCAAGATTGAAGAGAAGTGTGCAAATCATAGCTGCATGGCCGAGCAAAGCCAAAGAGGAAGGTGAAAGCTCAGACTGAGTTACTTTGAAGGTACAAAGATCCCATCTTTGGGGTAAAGCACCAGCCAAAGAAGTGCCAACCAAAGAAGAAGACAATGAAGTAGGATACAGTAACGTTCAATACCTATCAAAGATTGACTTTCCTTTGTTGGTGTAGCTACAAAAAAGGAAAGAGGAGTTGAAGAAAGAGCATCCTAAATTGAAGGATGAATTGCAAGCAATGAGGTACTTGAGTGAAGAAAATTTGGAGTTGAGGAGTAAGTTAACCCAAGGATAGAAGGAAGCCAAAGAACTTTGGGGTGACACAATTCTTTGAAAGAAGAGTTTTGATAACTTGCATGAGAATTTCTTGAAGCACAATGAAGAGCTTGAACAACAAAAATCAGAGTCAAAGGAGCAGAAGGCATCATTCAAGAAGATGAAGGGTGAATTTACTGATGCAAGATTGGAAATTATACACTCAAAGGCAACCACTATTGTGATGGAGCAAGAGCTAGAGAGTTTGAGAAAGAGTGCAGTGGAGAAGGATCAGTCTTGGCAAAAGGAGTTGGTAGAGAGACATTGTGAAGAAGATAGACTTTGAGGGCTACTCAAAAGCATAAAGAGTCAACTAGTCCAATATGTGGAAGAGAACAAAGCACTAAAGGTGGAATTCAAGGACAAGTTGAAGATGTAGCAAAATGAGTTAGTAGAAGAGAGAAGTAAGGAGAAGATAGTTCTGAGGAGAGAATTGGATTCAGTAGGAGCAGTCATTAAGGAGTTGAAGGTGATGTTGAGTACTAAAGCTGAAGTTAAGTTGGAGGAGGCAAGACTACACAAGTTGTTGGTGTAGGAGATGAGGAAGAGAAAGGAAAAGGGTAAGGAATTGAACAATTGAACAATCTTCTTATTTGCTTAAGAGATTGTATAGATAGGAAGATATTAGAAGTAGGAGACAATGTAAGTCTCAAATTAGATTTAGTTAGATAAGATTAAAATAAAATTTAGAGTATTTTGAATGAAGAACCTAAGTATCAAGTAGTAGAGGTAGGAGTGCAAGTGTTTTAAGGGTAGATATCTGCAGCATCTAAAGGAGTTAGAATAGAGAAGGAGAATGTAGATAGTATAGTAATGACTTCAATTTCAGTTCAGACTGAAGATAAGATATAAAGAGACAAGGAAATCATAGTTGTAGATAGATCTAAATTAGGAGAAGTGATTGTAGGAACATTGAGTTTAGAAGTCAAAGTTGAGGTGGGTATTTGATTGGATTAGCAACAATTTTGAGATATGAAGAGGCAAATATGAAGAGGTGGTTTGTCATTTTGGATCTATAGGTTGGTAAAAAAGTTATACAATGGTATGTTGTTAGGTAACTATTGCAGTTCTCTATCTATTTAAAGGAGGCATTCATAATTTTGTAGTTTATTCAATTTAATTTAGTAATGTTATTTTGAAGTAAAGCAAAGTGTTGTAACTCAATGCTCATCATTTTAGCTTAATTTTGAGTATCAATCCTATGTATGTTTGTGATGCGAGTTAGTGAGCTTGTTGGATGTTGGATTCCATAGTGTTGATTTCATTTTGTGTGTTTGATCTTGAGTGGATCGCAAAGTTGAGTAAAGCAAAGTGTTGTAACTCAATGCTCATCATTTTAGCTTAATTTTGAGTATCAATCCTATGTATGTTTGTGATGCGAGTTAGTGAGCTTGTTGGATGTTGGATTCCATAGTGTTGATTTCATTTTGTGTGTTTGATCTTGAGTGGATAGCAATCAAAGCAATGCCTTGACAAATCTAAGAGGAATTGTAGTGTTGGTAGTATTCTACAATTGTGAATGCAACACTAGATTGATGCAAAGCAATTTCAATTGAGGAAGTTGTGCCTTTAGTGGAAAGGTGGAAAACAATTCTAAGGCAAAGTCATTTCATTGTGAAGAGTCTTCTTTAGGAAGAACTAAATCATCACAATCAAGATTTGGTTGGAAGATATGGAATGATTTATGATTATGGGTGTTGTAATTTGTGACGAGACTATGATTCATTGCTTGTTACTTTTTTTATTGTGGTTTCTACTCAAGAGATCATAGATGCAATCAAGAAGAATTTTTTGTGATATTTTACTTTGTATTTGACCGTTTTTTACTAGTATCTATGTGGGAATGAACTATTACTTGTTGATTACCGCAAAAGTGATACTTGTTGGGTTGTCATATTTTATCCTCCCAAAATTACTCAACCAAAGTAGCCCATGTTCCTCCAAGAGGGGTGATCTACTCTCTTGGATTAAAACACTTGCTTTAATGCCATTGTAATGTTTCAAGGACAAGAGAACCTCCAAGAGAAACACAAGAGAAAAAACATAAAGCTTTAACACTCAATATTCCAATGCTTCAAAGGAACACCTTGTCTGTATTATATATCAAAGAGTATCCTTTTAAAGGAAGCTCCACCCTTGGATCAGATACATGGATTAGTGGCATGTCAACGAGCTCTACCCTTAGATTAGTTGCATGGATGGGTGATATGTCAGTGCTTATCCTATCTAGTTGGTCAAACAAGCTCAATAGAGGGTTAATATGATCCCTTGGGAGGGGTCACAGACTATTAAGACTACCAGTGGGACCTCAAAGGCTATCCTTGTTGATAATATTTCTCACCAAAATTGTAGACTATAAAATCCTTAAATGTCACTTTTGGTCTAACCACACAATGGATTTCTACTTACATGTTGAAAGGAAGAAGATTTGGTATATTCAGATCCATTACATCATAAAAAAATGTAGATTGTCAAATCCCACTCTATATCATATATCACCACAAGTAGAATCATCAGGTTTGGTGAATTTATCACTATGTCCATGAACTCTACTCCAAAATGATAAAGAAGATATATTTTCACTTGCTCACATTGGATGTATATAATCTTATGTGAACCAAATTCAAAAATGGAAAGCAAGGTGCAAGAAATTGTCATGTAGATGCCTTTATCCCATCCTCTCTCTCAAACAACCCTAGTCTATCAGTTATAGTATATTTTCTTGTAATACCAATAGCTAAACATATCATCTAGAGTTGAAAACTGGCTTGGTAACATCTGGAGGGATGTTACCAGTTATGTATCAATTATGTATGATGGGCTAGGTAGATCAAATAGAGGTGTCACCAAAAGAATACTTCTACTAATAAAAATAACTTAAATTTATAATACCAAAAGCTAAACATATTATCTAAAGGTGAAAATTGGCTTGGTAACATATGGGAGGATGTTATACATTATGGGCTAGGTATTTCAGATAGGGGTGTCACCAAAAGAGGACTTCTACTAATAGAGTAGGAGCTAAACAATAGCCTAGAAACTTCAGAGCCAATTTTAGAGACCTAAACGGATGAATTAGTTTTGAAAATGTGCACATTTTCCCCTCCCCCCTCCCCACCCAAAAGGAAGGAAAGGCTGGCCTTCCTTACCCTTGGGTTTGTGTCATCAAGAGCTTTCGAATCATACCTCATCCACACAATTTGGAGATTCTTACAAGAAGATACCCTAAAGATTCCCCTTGATCAATATATCCCCTTGATCAATATATCCCCCAATCAATTCCCCTTGATATTGTTTGACCAACCAGATAGGATCAGAACTAACATGTCACCCATGCATGCAACCAATCTAAGGGTAGAGCTTCCTTATAGGTCACCAATCTATGTATCTGATGCAAAGGTGGAAGTTCCTTTGGTGGTGTACCCTTTGCTATATAATACAATCAAGGTGCTCCTTTGGGGCATCAGAGGTTGAGTGTGAAATTGTGTGTTTCTTCTTTTGTGTCTCTCTTCATGTCTCCTACCCTCGGAATATTACAATGGTATTAGAGTAGGTGTTTTAAATCCAAGAGAGTGGATCACCCCTCTTGGAAGAACATTGGCTATTGAGATTGAGTAAATTTTGAGGAAAGACCCCATATTGTAATTGATAGATGAGTAATGTGAGAGCAGATGGGATGGAGGCTCCAATAGGACAATATCCAGCACCCTACTTTCCATTCTTGAATCCATTCCACATCAAGATTGTGTACATTTAGCATGAGCAAGTGAGAGTGTACTTGTTTTTCATTTTGAAGCAAAGTTCATAGATATAGTGATGAATTGACCAAACCCTATGATTCTACCTATGGTGATCTATGATAGAGAGTGGGATTTAATAATGTATATTCTATTATGATGGATTTGAATATACCAAATCTTCTCCCTTTTAACACTCAAGTAGAAATCCATTATGTGGTCTGACCAAAAGTAATGTTTAGGGATTTGTAGTTCACAATTTTGGTGAAGATACTATCAACAAGTGATAGCCTATAATGTCCCATTGGTAGTTTTGATAGTCCGTGCTCCCTCTCAAGTAATCATATTAACCCTCTATTGAAGTAAGAAGTAGCAAATGAGCAGTGTTATGTGTAAGAATCATGGATCTATAGTTGGAAGAATTGATGCAAGGAATGTAGGGAATATTGAATGAGTTTTGAGAGATCAAGATGACCATGGAGACATTGCAAAGTCAAGTACGTACTTTCAAGAATGATCACGCAATGCACAAATGAGAGTCATCCCAAAACCCAATACTAGCAACCAAAGCACATGGAGAGTTACTCATGCCAAGGACACCAAGCTTGATTGACAACGAGGCCACATTGTTACTATGGATGAAGAAGAACTGCAATATTGAGCCTTACAAGGGATAATGTTCTATGGGAATCATGGAGAATTGGAATTCAAGAATGAATCTATATTTTTGATTGTTCACAATTGAAATCACTGATCATTCTACCAACATGTTTGCATGTGGATACTTGACTAATAAAGCCCTCACATGGTACGATGCCTAGGAACAATCAATGTTGGCAGAAGGAAGGGAGGTTACTTGGATAGCCATGAAGGAAGGGTTATTGAAGAACTTCTAATCAGTGGATTTGGTGCATATGGCCTGAACCCAACTATGGGGTTGAAGCAAAAGAACAATGTACAAGAATACATGGAGGCATTCCTTGATCTACATGTTGCAATAACCAACATGAGTCCAGCAAAAGCTCTGGACAATTTCAAACAAGGGTTGAAAGAGAAAATCTGCCAAGAAGTAATGGTGCAAAACCCTTGTACTATTTTTGAAGCAATTGCTTGTGCTCAAAGAATAGCAGGTGTGCTAGGAGGAGGTGAAGGAGTCACCTTGACTTAGCATCATTGGGTTGAAACACAAAAATTTGGTGGAGCAGTCCCTATGGAATTAGGCAATATCTGATTTAGAGAACAAGGAGCACGACCGCTCCCAATAGAACGGGGATGGGTCAAAGAAAGGAGAGATGAGGTCCCACAAGGAGAAGGGACTAGGGAAAAACAACATCATTGTTATAATTGTCACCAATTTGGGCACCTTGCCATCAATTGTTGCACTCATTTTCCTAAAGGCCGGCAGCCTCCATACATGCAATTTGTGAACAAGATGGAGAGAAGAATTGAAGAGGAGGATGTGGAAATCATCTTGAAAAACAAAGATTGCCAATAAATGTACCTTGTGGCCTTACTAGCTCAATGGAAAAGAAAAATAGTAGGAGAAGGAAGAAGATGAGTGCAAAGAGATAGAGAAAGACAAGCTCACAATTGATTGTTGTGAATGGAGTCATAGAAGGAAAGGTGAGTGAACTAATAGGTCTTGGAGTAACAAAGAATTTCTTGTCTCGCTCTATTGCAATAAGGTTGGGAATGGATCTAGAGAAAGATGAGAAAGATGAAATAGAATTAATCAATGGTGCAAAACACTTCATCAAACTTGATCTATGGAGCAATTACAACTAAATTTAGATTGCTGAAGATATCGTTTACAAGATTGCCTTTCAAACAAGGTATGGTCACTTTGAGTACTTGGTGATGCCATTTGGCCTCACCAAATGGTATCACCACATTGGCCACATTTATGAGTTTCATGAATGACATATTTCATCCATACTTGGATAAATCTATTATTGTTTTCCTATATGACATCCTTGTCTATAGTAGGACCTTGAGGGAACAAGCAACATTTGCGAGAAGTTCTCTAGAATCTATGATAGAATCAATTGTATACCAAAATCTCAAAGTGTGAGTTTGGCAAGTTTGAAGTCTATGCCTATGCCCCAAGTAGACTACTTGGGCATAGAGTAAGTGTAGAAGGTATCCAAGTACTAACAAATAAAATATAGTTCATTAAAAAATAGAGTGCTCCAAAAGATCAAACTCAACTCAAGAGTTTTTTGGGATTGACAGGGCTCTATCAACAATTTGTCAAAGACTTCTTCAAGGTGGCACAACTTCTAACAACTCTACTTGGCAAGAGGAAGAATTGGATGTGGGGAATTGCACAAGAATTGGCCTTTTGAATTGAAAGATGCATTATTACATATGTCAATCTTGAAATACTATGACCCAAAATGTCCAATCAAGTTGGCTACAAATGTATCATGCGTGGCAATATGAGCAGTCCTACAACAAGAGTAGCAAGCTGGATGGCACCCAATTGCATATTTCTCTCAAAAACTATTACTAGCAAAACATAGCCATCACATCACCAAACAAGAAGAGTTGGCCATTGTCTTGGCAACCAAGCATTAGAAGCACTATCTTGGTGAGACGACATTTGTAGTAGAGATAGACCACAAACCTCTAGTCTACCTTGAGACACAAAAAGATCAATCTTGTTGATATATTTAATGGAAAAAGTAGAGACAAAGATTCAACATGATGATCACATCTGTGGAAAGCAAGAAGCAACTTGTTGATGCATTCACCCAAATGCCTATGGTAAACAATCTGGTGGTGGAAGTCAAGATGAACCCCAAATTTTGGCCAAGGATGCTTGCTACTACAAAAATTGACCCACAGATTGTAGTAGCTCAATCATCCAAAGGTGTCACCAGTACCCAAGGACTCACTTTTCATGATGGCAAGTTATGGATCTCAAATGACACAAATATAAAATCCACTATCCTAGCAAGATGTCATGATTCGGCCATTGCAGGTCATGTTGGGATGGACAAGACCTTGCAACCATATGCCATTTTTAGTGCATGTATACATCGCTACACAGCATACATCATTGTCAACATCATACACTATTGTCGGGAAAATGATTAACGGTTATCATTGGTGCCATTTGGTGAGCTATGGAGTTTCCTTTTATGGTACCTAAACTCAAGAGTCTCTTTGTGTTATAGGACACTTGGAGCTTAAATTTGTGACACACCAACTCATGACTTTGTTTATAGTGCTAGAATCTTGGGAATATGTTATTTAGTGCCATTTGAGCAAATAAGTCTTGAGGGAGTATTTTAGTTAGGGCATTTGAACCAAAGAGTCACTGGAGGTATTTTAGTTAGTGCTACCTTGAGCAAATGAGTCTTGGGGATTTTTTGTGTTTAGGAGTGACAAAACAAAAGAAGAGAAGAAGAAGGGTTTTGTCCTAGGGAAGGGAAAGTAAAGGGGCAAGAGAGAAACTCTCTAAAGTTTTTTTTTCTTTATGCACTTTGATCAAAAGTGCCTTTGGGGGAAAATTTTGAGTGGCTAAGGGCCTTTGCCCTAGACAGTGACAGAAGGATTTTTGGGAGCTTTGCCCTAAACTGGGGGAGAAGAAGAGAATTTTTGGGAATTTTTTGCAGGGAACAGGGCTATGACAGGGAAATTTTGGGAGCTTTTGGCCTGAACAGGAACAGGAAGAAAGAGAGAGATTTTTGGGGTTTTTTCTTCCCTAAGCAGTAATAGGTGACATGAGTTTTTTGAGTTAGGGTTGCTTTGGCTGGACAGGAGCAGGTGTGAAGGATTTGAGTTTGCTTTGCTGAGGAGAGGCAGGAGAGGAAGGAAATTTTGAGAGAAATCTTCTGGCTGAGCATGGCAAGAGAGGTAGGGTTTGATGAGAAGGTTTTGAGAGAATGCTCTGTGGGAAATTACAGACCAGTAAGAGAATTAGAAATGCATTGCAGGAGTTGGCTAATGAGTAACTTGTTAAGAGGATTTCGGCAAGAGCAGGGAGAATTTTGAGAGTTCTTCTGTTCAGCGTTGGTGAAGTGATAGTGAGAAGAGAGGGAGAAATTCAAATTAGGTTATGGCTTAGTCTTGGATAGAGGCTAGAAAGAGAGTTTAGGTGTTTGGGGCTTTACCTTGCACTGGACAGGAGTAGGAAGGAGAGCAGGGAGAATTTTGAGAGTTTTTCTGTTCAGCCTTGGTGAAGTGACAGTGAGAAGAGAGGGAGAAATTCAAATTAGGTTTAGGCTTGGTCCTACACAGAGGCTGGAGAAGGAGTTCAAGAGGTGGAGCTTGGCCTTGGACAGGAGATGAAATTTCAAGTATATGCTAAGTGAAGTTCCTATGAAAATTTTCCAGAAAGAGCAGTTGGAGACAGAGGGTGAATTTTTGAATGTAAAGAGAAGTGAAGTTCCTATGAAGATTTTCAAGAGAAGAGCAGCTAGAGACAGAGGGTGAATTTTTGAATGTAAAGAGGACTGCTGTGAGTGATGATAGACGTGAAGTTCCTATGAAGATTTTCCAGAGGTGAAGTGCAGGAGTAGAGGAGTGAATTTTTTAATGTAGAAGAGAACTGTTATGAGTGTTGACAGAAGTGAGGTTCCTCTGAAGGTTTTCCAGAAGAGCAGCTGGAGACAGAGAGATTGAATTTTTGAATGAAGAGAGGACTGTTGTGAGTGTTGACAGAAATGTGAAATATTCTATGATGGTTTTCCAGAAGAGCAGCTAGGGACAAAGGAGTAAATTTTTGAATGTAGAGAGGACTGATGTGAGTGTTGGCAGAAGTGAATTTCCTACGAAGATTTCCCAGAAGTGCAACTGGACAGAGGAGTGAAGTTTTGAATGGAGAGAGGAATTCTTGAGGTTTGGTTTTAATTGTTGAATGCTTGGAGAGGAGTGAAGGAGACTCTTGAATTGCTTCAACTAGTAGAGGTCCTCTCATGATTGCATGAAGGCTAGCAAGAGAAATTTTGAAGTGGAACAATTCTTTTTAAAGCAAGGAAGGAGAAAGGTGTTAGAGTTGGCAGTCCTGGCTGATTGGCACAAACTTCAACTGCAAAACAGGATCATGGGAGACTTAAGGAAATTGAGCGGTGAGTCGCCTTGAATGCTGCCAAACAAAGTGTATGCAAAGTGCCTTGGCAAATTTGACATTCAGTTGAGACCTTAGAACGGACATTGTCTAGATCACAACTGTTTTGCTTGACCAAGACTTAAGAGTTCACGACTAGAATTCCTATGAATGATAAATTTGGAAGCAAACCTGTGTTATGAATTATGATTAAAGTCAAGGGAAGCTCCATTCTAGAAGCCCTTAGTCTGGTCTACCTGAATGGTGTAATACAACAGTCTGGGTGTTGGGTTTGTGTTTGGTTAGAACATTCATTGTTTCTATAGAGACCACCTTAGCTAGTTTCCTAAACCTTAGAACCATAGCCTGAGCTTGACAGGGGAATAGATCATGATACCAGCATAGGTAAGGACCTTAAAGCCATACAACCGTGATAAGCCGGTGCTGAGACAGCCAAGAACAAACAAGGAACCTTCGGAAATATTTGACCTCAAGGGAAGTTACAACAACAAGTTCATATAGAGACAAAATCCCAACAATCAAAGAGTAGGGAAGGAATGTCAGTCTACAGAAAAAATCCTAAAGAAAGACAGTAAGGACAGATTGAGCACAAGCAACCATGTGCATGGCGCACTCTCAAGACTAAGTGCACCGAGCACATGGTTCTCCGTGACAATGTTGTAGAAGCACAACTCACACATAAGTCATACATAAACTCTAAAGTGCCACAATTAATCCATTTGTTTACACCACTCAAATCAACTCAACTCATATAAGTACTTGATCTGTCACTCAATAAACTCCAACAATTGGGCACTCATTATAGTCAAGACACACCCACTCTAGCTAAGAGAATCTAGGTGACGCTTTTTGGCCTATATCCACCATAGCCAAGAACTTGAAGGCTCAACATTAGAGAAGTGAGCTCTTTGGAGTTGCACTTCAAAAGTATACCCTTGGACTTGAGCTAGGTCTAAAACCTTAACGGTCCCGCTGATAACACACCCAATGGTGCAAATAGTGCAAAGTGATAGTGGGTCCCACCATGAAGTCAAGACTCCAAACACAAAATCTAACCATTAGATAGTAGTCTACTAGTAATTGCTAAAATACCTCTAACCACTATCATTGCAACTCCAATGTCCAAATAATCTAGATGTGATACTAAAAATAGTGTGATAGTTATCGTGCGTGTATATATATATATTGATACATAACATACATCACTGTCAACATCATACACTATAGAAGCACAACTTACACATAAGTCATACATAAACTCTAAAGTGCCAATCTCTCTCCTGGCTGGTGGTTAAGTCACTCTAACTCCATATAGCCATCTACTCCAAGTATATGGTATACCCTATGATGGGCAAAGATCAGGAGGCCGGGTGCTATCAAGCTCCATTGTTAGTTGCTTGTCTGCAATCTATACCATATAAAAAATGAACTAGCTATAGGTCAAGTACATCTAGGACATAATCACTATCTTTGAGGAACCACCATGAGGGGAGGAGGGAAGGAGTCATACATGCCATATGCCATCCTCTCAGACAGCTATCACACACTAACATAGTAACAGCTCCACCAAACGAGCCACATAACATACACTTCAAGCTTGCATGTACAAGTGCCAATCTTGGGTCCATAGTACCATCAATGTTTGGGAGGTGGCAAGGCACACAATTGTGCACATGATCCTTCCAAACAACTCCATCATGTCCGTCCAACACAAGGACTCTAGATGGCAACACCTTGCACACTCTCAAGATAGTGCGGCTTGTAGAAACATCAAGTGTTGTTGATGTTATTTGATGTAGATATACATAGTCCCTTGGATGAAATTGATGGACTAAGGGTCTATAACCTCCTCCTCCTCCTCAAATAGTAGCATAGCATAAGGTATCTCTATGCAGAGCAATTTCTAAGTTGTCAAGGGCCATTGGCATCACTCTCCAAAAGATCTTTGCCCACTGAGAACATGCTTTCATCCATACATCTGGATCATTCAAGTCCAAAACTATAGTACCATCTTAGCAAATAGTTGCAGGTAAATCTAGATCTCATCCATAGAGTAGAAAGTAAGGAGAGAAGGATGCTAAGGAAAATTTTTGGTTGAACCAATAGCCCATGGCCAACCAAGGTAATTGGAGATCCCAATCTCCCAAGTGGCCTCTCTACAAACCATACTTTTGCAATCCTCTCTTCACCGTTTGAACCACTCTCTCTACTAAGCCATTTGCCTTAGGGTGATCTTGAGAGGTAGCATGTGGTACCCACATTTTTGTTCTTTCTCTTATTTTTGAATAAGAAGTGTACAAAAGAAGTCAAATTGCGCTTGTATGGCACTAGAAGGTGAAGAAAGGTGTCCTCAAGTTGTAACCCAAGGTAAAGTAACTTTTTGTTAGAAGGCAAGGTACTTGGAATTGCCCTGTCAGCATACAACCCAAAGTAAGGAGACTTTGGCTCGGGGGTGCTCAACCCAAGGCGAGGACAGTGTAACAACTTTCCTTTGGGATGAGACATTCAAGAATGTACCACACACAAAAATGGCAGTCATACGTATGGGGGAAAATTGACAATGACAAGAGCATGCAAGAGGTGTGATTTCTTGGTACAAACTCAAAGTGAAGAAAGACAGAGAAGGCACGCCACTATAAGACTTGGGATAGAGAAGAAGGGATGAAAAGTAATTTTCCATTGCCATTAAGAAGTCGTCCTGAGGGAGATTATGGAAAGGGAAGTGTAGTAAGCAATGCGTTGGTGTGTCAAGAGGAAGTCAAGAGAGTTAGTTCAGGAATCAGTCAGAAGAGTAACCACCAACCTAGAGTAGAGGAGAGTAAGATGGGAGGTGGGGAGAAAAACTCTTAATTTGCATTGAGAAATCATGCAATTCAAAGATTAGATGTGATTGCAAGAATCAAAGTCTTGAGTAGGCTTCGGATCACATTCTTGGCATGGAATTGGAATATTAGTTTTCCAAGTTTCATGACAGAGATCATCAAGAGTAAATGTCTTGATGGCCTCAAGGAAGAAGAGAAGAGAGGAAATCCGGCTTGATGGACAGAGTTGGATTGGAGATTAGTACTCAAAAGAGAGGCAAGTGCAAAGCACAGTGCCACATTCTTGGGAAAGGGAGAAGTAGTTGAAGAAACCCAAGAAGTGAGAGATGCCTTCTCTTCAAAGCTCACAAAGAATGGGTACAATGTGGAGAGTTATAAAGATCCTATGAGGAGAGGTATTGTAAGTGCATTGATGGCAATCTTGAAGCCGGAGAGAACAACTTATGTGATGAAATATCAAGCGGTGTTCTTCCACAAGATGTTTGCAGGAGAGCCAATCAGTTGGGCAAATTTTTTTCACCAGTGTGCAAGACAGATGGTGTGGAATTTGCAAGACAAGTCACCTCCACATTACATTGTGCCATTTACAGCCCACTTCTACTTGGAGCTTAACTTGCTGAATGCGGTAGAGAGATACAAGATGGTGTCACACTTCCATCCCAATTTGAGAAGAGATGTTGATGCAGAGGAGCAGCAATACATCTTGCAAATCAAGAGCAACAACGAGTACTACGCACAGATAGGGCAGAGCGTGCAGTTGAAGGTAAACACTCCACAGTCAAAGAAGAGGAGTTGACAAGGAGAAGAAGAAGGAGTAGCGGCGGCAAGACCTCGGAAGGCTAGAAAGGGAACCCAAGGAGAGATTTGGTAGTAATCACGTTGTTGGGTGAAGAGTCAGAAGGGGAGGCCAAGTGCAAGTCAAAAGACTCAGAAAGGAGGAAGAAACCAATTTCATGTTGCAGAGTGGTGAAATGAGCAATGAAAGTGAAGATGGAATGGAGATGCAATCGATACTCAAAGAGGAGGAAGAAGTAAAGATGGAGATAGAAGAAGAAGGTAACCCAAAACAAGAAGATGAAGTTCTAGAGAAAAAGAAGAAGAGGGTGACTATTCAGAGGGGAGTCTGTTCTAGACATAAGGTGAAGTATGAAGCGGGACCAAGTAAAGTACAAGAAGTGGAGAGTGGAAGTTTGGGGAGTGAAGAATCCATTCCCATAAGCCAATTGCGGCTGAGAAGATGAGTATCAAGAGAAGAAGAGGCAAAGAAGGAGACAAGTCTGCAAGTCGAGGTAAACCTAAGTGAAGGAGTAGAGTATTTGCAGGAGGTTGTGTGCCCATTGTAAGTAAAGTTGGAGTAGAAGAAGAAAGAAATGCAGTCAAAGTGTTTGGAGGTGAAGATTGTGTTGCAGGTGTTAGCAAGATTAGAAGAAGAGAACTTGGAGTTGCAGAAGAGTGTAACCCAAGGTAAGGAGGAGAGAGAAGTACTACAAGTAGATGCAATAGTACAGAATCAAGTAATCAAGAACCTAAAGAAGGAAGTGGGGAGTAGAGAGAGAATAATAGAGCAGAATGACATAGCAAGAGAAAGACAAGTAGCGGAGAATGAGATCTTGAAAAAGCAGTTTTCTTATTCATGATTAGAGATTATTCATGTTATAGCAAGGGTAGTAGAGAAGGAGCAAGAGCTCAATAGGATGATGGAGAGTGTAGAAGAGAAGAAGCAACTCTGGCAAAGAGAGTTGATAGTGAGATATAGAGAAGAAGAAAGACTGAGAGAGTTACTTTGTAATTTGGAGGAGAAGATTTTTTAGAAGGAGAAGGAGACAAAGAAAGCCAAGTTCAAGGTAGAATTGGCAATGTACAAAGAAGATTGGCTTGCAAATCAAGAACATGAGAGAAGAATGAGACTGGAGCCATTAAGGGAGATTGTGACAAAGATGAACTTGATGTTGAGTACAAAAGCCAACATGCGGATCAAAGAGACACAATTGCATGAGTTGAAGTTGTTAGTGCAGGAGACAAGGAGGAGGAATGCAAAGGATAAGGACTTGAATGCCTTTCTTATTAGTCTCAAAACTTGGGTAGATAAGAAGATATTAGAAGTAGAAGATAATATCACTATCAAATTAGAATTATGAAGTTAGAGATAGATAAAATTTGGAAAGATATAAGAGCAAAGCCCAAAGTAGATGAGGTAGGAGTACAAATGTCTTTGGAGTTGACATTGAAGATATTAGAGAAGAGTGGGTCAGGAGATAGAGAAGTAGAAGAAGTACTTGTAATGGGAATTGTAGATCAAGAAGGAGAAAAGTTAGAATTGGTAGAGATTTTAGTTGTTGTGAAACCCAGGGATAGAGTAGCGTGTGAAGTTACTTTGGGATTGGAAGCCAAGGAAGAACATCGGATTGGAGTAGTAACAATTTTGAGATTTGAAGAGGCAGATATGAAGAGATGCATTGTCATTTCAGATTTGTAGGTAGGAAGAGTTGTTGTAGAACGGTATAGTAGTTAGATAACTACTGAAGAGTTGTGCCTATTTAAAGGAGGCATTTGCAAGAAAATGTTGTTTAGTGCTTGTTATTTTTGAGAATAGATAAAGCGAAGTGTTGTGAAGTAGTGCTCGTCACTTGAGCTTAATTCCAAGTATCAATTTGTGTCTATGCTTGTGAGTGTGTGGAGAATTTTGAAGTGCAAGTCAGTATGATTGTTGGATGTTGGATTCCGTAGCCTTGATCTTCATTCTGTGTGTTTAATCTTGAGTGAAATGCAATTGGAGCAATGCATTGACAGATTTTAGAGGAATTGTAGTGTTGGTAGTATTTTGCATTTGTGAGTGCAGTGTAGTGTTGATGTGAAGCAATTTTGATCAAGGAAGTTGTGCTTTCAATGGAGGAGTGGAACATAATTCTAAGGTGAAGTCGTTTTGCAATGAAATGCCATTTTTGGGAGAGACTAAATCATCACAATCAAAATTGTTTGGAAAGATTTCATGGAGTTGTGATTAAGGAGTGTTAATTCATGACAAGGCTGTGAATCAGTGCTTGTTACTCTCTTTTGGGTGTAGTTGCTACTTGAGAGATTAAAGACTAAATCAAGAAGGACTACATTGTGACATTTGACTTTGTATTTGACCAATTTTGACTAGTATCTCTACAAGAACAAACTTTACTTACCTAATTACCACAAAAGCGATATTTGTCGGGTTGTCACATAGCACAATGATCAATCAAAGCCTTGTCACACAAGACCTAAAACTTCCCCAAGAACTTTGTACCTGGATCAATCAAAACCTCAATTGGTGCACCAAAATGACTAAGAACTCGATCTAGGAATGAATAAGCCATCCTTTCATTGGACTTGTCAAGAAGTGCTACCAACTCAATCCACTTAGAGAAGTCCTCCACCATCACCAAAACATACCAATGATGTCTCATAATCAACAGTAAAGGTCCAACAAAGTCCAAACTCCATTGGTAACCCATTCTCATGATAGGTAATGAGTGCAACTATGGTGTAGGAGCATTAAATGATGCTCTAACTTGGTCACAAATCACACATCTAGCAACAAATTGTTGTACACTGGTCTGCATACCATGCCACCAATAATGATTCTGGAGTAAGCTATGTCCTAACTCCTCATGAGCATGACGGACCAATTGTAGTCTTTGAGATGGAAGTGGTACTACTCTCACTCTACCATCCTCCCATACATGCAAAAGGTGTATGCCCTCTAATTTTAACAGCCTGGCTCATTAAAGAACATGGTCTTTCTCCTTGGTCCCAACTATACCACCTACAACACCAAAGCAAAGATAGTCCACCATTAAGACATCATCATGAATGTCTTGTTGAACTATACCACTATCTCCACTCTTTAGATTTGTGACCTCAATAACTCCTCTTGTATGCGTTGAAAGAGATACCACCAAAGCCTCATAAAATGTATAGAGAAAGGCAAATGCATGCCAACTTGGCACCATCTCCTTATATATCTCACCATGTCAAACATGCTCCGGTCTGATCCTATTGGCCAAGATATGGGTTTCTACTAGACCCATCTGCATCATGGTTCACCACTCTAGGTCTGTGGATAACCATGAAATCATACTCCTATAAAATCAGAGCCCATTGTGCAAGCTTTCTTGAAAGCTTGTCGGACTCTATCAACCACTTTAATGGCTGATGATCAATAATGAGAGTAAAGGGGTTACCAAATAGGCAACATCAAAAATGTGCTATTACCAAAACTACTGCCAAGCACTCTCCCTCATAGGAATTATACTTTGCCTCTATTGAATTGTTGGAGTGACTAGCATAGGCCACCACAAATTATCATTATGTTGGGTGAGCACTACTCCAAGCCCCAACTGCAATGGTCATCCTCTGATTGGTCTCCTCAAAATATGAGAAGATGTCAACCTCTCTTTGAGCTCTACAAAAGCTCTCTCCTACTCATCTCCCCAACACCACTCCTATGTAAGCTTGGTCAGCTTTGTCAAGGCCTTGGCAATGACACTAAATCCTCTAACATACCGACAATAAAAATTTACCAACCCAAAAAATGCTCACACTTTGCTCACATCCGTAGATCAAGGAATATGTGCAATAGCCTCCACCTTGGTCTACTAAACACCAAGTTCTCCGAAGTAGATAGTGTGATCCATATACTCAACCTGCTCATGGAAGAACCTTCACTTCCCAAGATGTAATTTGAGTTCCATAAGATCTCAATCTCTCAAACACCTCCAACAATTGTCTCTCATGCTTCTCACAATAGTGCTATAAACCAAAATGTCATCAATATAGCACCGAGAAAAATCCAATCCAGCTAGGATCTTGTCTATGACCCTTTGAAACTCAAAAGGAGTGTTCTTCAACCCAAATAGTAAGAACCTCCACTAATATAACACATCCTTGCTATGAAGATCAATAGCCCAAAATGCTATCTTGGACCCATCTTTCTCCTTGATCGGCAACTAATGATATCCTACTCAAAGATCCAAAGTATTGAGGACCTTTTCATGCCCAATTGCATCAAAGATCTCCTTTGGTGTAAGCATGGCATATCAATCAACCCTAGTCTGTTAGTTGATAGGATGGTAACTTCCACACATCCACCTATCAGTGTAGTTTCCATGCATATCCTTCTTGGCTGGCATCATTGTTGCTAATGCATACTCTCCATGTGAAATCTCCACCAAACCAGCCTCAAAAAGGTCTCTACTCCAACTTTGAATCAATGTCCTCTCCTATATCACTATATCAATAAGGATATCGGAAAATTGGTGTATTGCTAGTCAGCTCAATCCAAATACCAAATTCTTTTAGAGCACCCAAATCCTTCATACTGAATGAAAAAACTTGTGTAGCTCCTCAAGAACCTCCAAAATCTTTATCTTTCTTCTCATGTAAGCTTGGGTCCAACATCTAGCTCCTAAGTATCCTTTGTAACTATCATAGGAGTGGAAGATGTATTGGCTAGCTACTACACTGGACCCTTGGGAGCAATAGTGTCATTCTCCCAACCACTAGAAGTCCCAACCTCTGTGTGGAAATCTCCCTCCACTCTGGTTGCAAGCTCCACACGTCCTCTAGCAACATCCCAAGAAGACCAAGAGTGTAATCCAAGTAGCCCACGCTCACTAAGATGGACTCCAAGTAGATCACTCTCCCTAGTAGCTATCGGTTGTGTCCCAAGAATACCATGTCCACTTGGTCCACGTCCCCAACATATGCTTGAATTGTCTTGATAGGTATAGGGCTCACAAGTATCCGAGTGGTGATGCCTATCAAGCGCATCCTATGCTGCTCTATGTGCCGGCCTGTTGCTCACTCAGGATGAACATCTGATGGTTATTGTGGTAGTGCCCATAGACTAAGAAGGCAATGAACCCCAACTCCATCATACTCCTCCAAGGCTAACACTCCAAGACTCAAGACATTGCTCACTAGAGAACTCAATGAGAGAGAGAGATAGTTGCAAATGAAAGGATGATGAGTACCTCCTCACTCTTGTTTATATAATTGTGAAATAGTTATGCACCAAAGTTACTATTTACTCAAGTAACTCAAGTTACTAGGCTAAAAGTCAAGTAAAGTCAAAAACTATAAAGGAATATCTATCCACATGGGCATATTCTACTAAGCATGTGATCTTATCTTGACCCAACCACTAAGTCAAGGATTCTTTCACATGGGCTATCCTTGGACTATAGAAGAATCCAAAACAAAAAGGCTTGCGGGCCTAAGAGTTCTCAACTCTTTCCTCAAAGCCAAACACCTAGGAATAATACCAAGTCAACATGCTAGAATCCAAAATAGTGGTGCTCATCTTTTCTACTTCCTCTAAAGTAAGGTCCCCTCTATCTTAGCTATGACTAACTTTAGCTAATCATGACTAATGTAGAACCATCCTTTATCTCTATATACATAATATCTCTCAAGTACTAGTAATACCAAACTAAATATCACAATATTGCATATATGCACAAATGGGTGTTACATTTACCTCTGGACTAAGTTTTCACTTTGTCCTCAAAATGAAGGTCTCTCTACCTTTTATGATACATCTTCAACTTATCATGGTTAATCCTATCAAAGTGTCTTCCTCCCAACTCCTTGAGATCATAGGTGTAATTGCCCCACACCTTCTACACTATGAAAGGTCCAAAGTACTTATCCAAAAACTTCTTTTGCACTCTTGAATCGAATAGAATCAAACAACATTACCCAATCACCTTCTTTGAAAGGCTCCACCTTCTTCTTGCATTGCCTTTTTTCATAGTTCTCCTTTTGTTTCCTTTGGGCTTGCTCCACTCAAACCATAGCAATTGCTCTTGCCTCTTCCAATTCCATGAGTTTATCCTTCCTTGACTTCTCTGCATCACCTCCTTGTGCTTTCTTCCATCTCCTATGAATGCTTTGGAAAGTAGGAAGGTCAAAGTTAATAGGTAAGGTAGACTCAATACCATATACCAACTGAAATAGAGAATATCTGATGGAAGTCTTCATAGTTGTCCTATACTCCCACAAAACTACATGAATCATTTTGTCCCAATGATGTTTAGCTCCTTCCATTTCTACATCTTTAAGCAATATCATGCACAAGGTCTGATTGGTTCTCTTTGCTAAGCCAATTTGGCTTATAGGATGTAGTTATTCTAGGTGTTATAGAGAAATGTCATAGCATGGTTGTAGTAATGTTTTCTATAAACTCTACTCCTCTATCAGAAACCAGCTCAAAGTGCATCCAAACCTAGTGATAATGCGTTCATAAAAAATCTACCAACTTCGTCTTCATTCTTGTCCCTCAATGGTCTAGCCTCAACCCACTTGGTAAGGTAATTAGTAACTACCACAATGTACAAATTGTTCCTTGGGGTTCTATTAAGAGGACCTACAAAATCAATTCTCCACTTCTCAAAAGGTCCTAGCAATGGAATTGATCTCTAAGTGGTGGAGTGGAAGTAAATTTTCTAGCAAAAGCTTGACAAATATGACAAGTTTTGCAATAATCAGGACAATCCTTGAAAATTCCTGTCCAATGGTAACATGCATCTAGAATCTTGAAAGCAATCACCTTTCCTGCAAAGTGTCTTCCACACACTACACCTTCATGAAACTCCTTCATGAGTATGATCGACTCTTCCTTACCTACTGCTCTTCGAAGTAGACCATCTGCTCCTTGGTGAAAAAGAATATCCTCCACCATTATGTAAGGTCTAGATCTTGCTAAAAGGGCCTTCCTCTCCCAAGCATGCATCCCTTTTGGATAGTTACCTCTTGTTACAAAATCCATAATCTCTTTGTACTCCATTGGAACCTCTTAAGTGACTAAGATTGTCATGAGCTCCTCATTCAAGAAAGAATCATCCATTGGCTCATTTCCATCATGATCATAGGCCCTAGATAAAAAATTAGCATTTGCATGTTTCTTTCCTGACCTATCCTTAATGGTGTAGTCATACTCAGACAAGAGTATCATCCACCTTGCTAGTCTTCCTTCAACATTAAGCGTGTTGAAAATGTACTCCAAAGCCTTGTGATCTATGACAATAGTGGCTTTCCTTCCAATCAAGAAGTGTTTAAACTTCTTGAGCCCAAAGATCATTGCCAACCCTTCTCTCTCCATGACAGAGTAGTTTTTTTTTGTTGAAACCATCTGCCTATTAGCATAATCTATTAGTTGATCATGCCCATCTTGCTCTAATTGACTAAGAGTGCATCCTATAGTTATATTAGAAGCATCAGTGTAGAGGATGAAAGGCTTACTCCAATCAAGTTTAGAAATAATTAGATCTACAACAAGGGATTGTTTGAGCTCCTCATAAGCTTTGAAAGCCTCCTTGTCCTCCAAAATCACCATATAATCTACAACCTTCTTCATGTAGATAGTCAATGCATAAGCCTTGTTGGAAAATGAGAAGATGAACCTCCTATAGTACCCAACCATCTCCAAGAATTATTGTAACTTTGTCAAGCTTGAAGGGAATGGAAGGTTTGGGATTTTCCTCACCTTCTCAGGATCAACTGCTATTCGATCCTTGGAGATGATGTGCCCCAAAAGAAGACCTTCTTCACATCCAAAATTACACTTCTCTGGATTGAGTGATGCATTTGCCTCATCCAAGCATTGCAAGACCTTGATTAGGTGCTCAAAGTGCTCCTCCTTGCTCCCATAGACACAAAATTCATCAATGAAGTCTCTCACAAATTTCCCAATGAAAGGTTCAAATACCTTGTTCATGAACCATTGGATAACCATCAGTCTCTCATAACTCTCATCTGGAAGGAAGTTCTCAATGAGTGCTGAATTCAAACTCTCTTAAGACTCTTCTTGCCCATCTCTCCACTCTCTCTTTTGGTATCCTAACCCATACCATGTAAGTGTTGCATCCTCAAAGAAATTTGATAATAATGAGACCCACTCATTCTTCTTCCTCCCATTGTTTCCTATGCAAGCTCTCTTGAAGTCTCTTACAAAGGCCTCCACATCTTCTCCATCCTTGCCAAAGAAAACCGGAAGTTTCCTCATCTTAACCCCTCACTATCTTTCTTTTCTCTTAATTTTGTTTTCTTTTTGAGTTTGATCTCAAGTTTGAGACCTGGATTTGAAATTTCTACACATTATAGCTTGGGTTATCCTTTAGTTATAACACTTGAAATTATTGTGAGAGCTACTATGACCATTGGGCTAGAATTTTTGAAAGTTGATAGGATAAATTGCTCTCGGGAAAATTTCACAAAGTCTTTCATTTCCTCAATTTTGAGTGGATTATTCTAAAAATTTATAAGAAAATTAAGTGCATTATATCCTACATTTGAACACAAAAATTAGAGAGAGATCATTCTTATACTGAGAGTTATGAGTTTTTAAAGTGAAGGGAGTTGTTTTCATACCAAATCTGAAATATGTGTGTTGAAAAGAAAGATGCCTAGGCCAAATGACTCAATGAAAAGATCTGAAATTTTTCAAAGAGGGAGCCTCTAGAGCTATGATTAATTAGAAAAAATTCCAAGAGACTATGACATACCAGTTGAGAGACTTGAGTGACATTGTGAGGAAGGGTCAATTTTGCAGAGTTGAGATCTCATGCATGAGGAGTTTGAGAGCAACAAAAGGCATGTTTGAGTGTTTAGATTCATCTAGGAACATGAAGGGTCATCAAGAATGGAAATTGAGACTATGCAAGTTTCCCCAAAGGTTTGAGGTGATTGTAGGGGTGGATTTGAGGAAAAGAGAGTTTAGAATAGAATTTGAAGAGAGTGTGGAGAGGATCTAAAACCCTGCACCAATTGGAGGAAAGAGTGAGTCTAAATGCTTTTTATGGGGAGAGAAGTGACATAAGGCAAGTTCATGTCCATTGACCCTTGAGAGCAAGAGATTGAGGTAAAAGGAGAGGATTACTTGACTTGGGTTTGTTTGTTTAACCTTCTTCACCAAGATTAGGAGGGAGAAGATCTAAGACCAAGGAGTTGTGTGAGGTTTGTGGAGTTGAAGGACTTCCAAAAAGCCATGAGTGTAGTGGAGTAAAATCACTTTTGGAGATTTTGGTGAAGGATCTTGGAGATAGTCTTAGTACAACTACAGAATTACTACCATCTTCATCAGCTAGTTCTCAAGATAAGTGATGGAGATAATCTTTCAACTTATGGATAAACTACCCATGAGAGTTTGATTAATATGCACTCTAGGATTTGATGTTTGCTATAGAAATCCTGGAGTAACCTAAACCTTTTGTGTTCCCTAGGGTGGATCATCTCAAATGGTGTTAGTCAAGTACATATTCTATTAGTTATAGAGTGAGAGAAAAGAAAAGAAAAAAAAGAAAAATTGAGAGAAAAGAAAGATAGTAAGGGGTTAAGACGTGGAAACTTTTGGTTTCTTTGGCAAGGATGGAGAAGGATGTGGAGGCCTTTGTGAGAGACTTCAAGAGACCTTGCATAGGAAACAATGAGAGGAGGAAGAATGAGTGGGTCTCATTATTAGCAAATTTCTTTGAGGATACAACACTTACATAGTATGAGTCAGAATACCAAAAGAGAGAGAGGAGAGATGGGCAAGAAGAGTCTTGGGAGAGTTTGACTTTAGCACTCATTGAGAACTTCCTTCCAGATGAGACTTATGAGAGATTGATGAGTGAGTTTACCTTTCTCAAGCAAGGAGATGGAGAGAAAGTGAGAGTCTTTGTGGAAAGAGTGGAAAAGTTAGAGTCCAAATTTTGCATAGTGTTGAGGAAGGGTGGAGATGAAGTTGAGACTACTATGATTGGAATAGGTGCCATTCTCACCAAGAATTTTGTGAGAGGATTGAGACCACAGATTAGAAGCAAGGTGAGATATGAGAAACCTTCTTCCAAGGTTGAAGCTATCAAAATCACAATTTGTATGGAAGAGAGTTTAGAAGGAGATGAGAGTGATTTGCTGGTGAAGGAGGTTGTGCATCCTCCTCAAGGTTACAAGTATGGTGGAACTTTTGATAGTTTGTGAAAAGGGTTGCACCACAAGAAGTAGTTGCTCCAGTTCTTGCACCCCTACCAAAAGATCCACTTCAAACCATCACTAAACAACTTGCAGATCTCAAGATCAATGTAGTGCAACTATGAGAGAAGAGAGAAGTGGATCAGAATGTAGGGAGAGGGCCTAGGAGTTATGGAAACTATCCATATAGAGAAGGCCAACCAACCAACAATATCAATGGTAGAAATTGTTTTGGTAGTGGAGGAAAAGGTCACATCCAAAGGAATTGCCCAAATTCCACTTACCATGGAGGAAGGGGTTATGAGGGAGCCAATAGAGGGAAAGAGTGAGGTAGTGAAATACAAGTGGCTCCTTAAACCAAACAAAGGTAAGGGGATAGCATCCATAGATGTGGTTGAGAGAAAGTATGAGAAGGGAGAGTGCTCAAACTCCAAGGGTCCTAATTTGGAGCTTTTTGCACAAGAGGAGAAGAGAGTTGGTTTTGCAGAGGATGTGCACTCTTCTCAAGGATTTACTCCTAGCCAAGATACTCCTATGTCTACTAGCAGCACTTCCACAAGCACTTCAACACCATCAACAACAAAGACTCCAAGGAAGAAGTTGGGGATGGAGGATTTCTTGATATCAAAGCAACAATGGAACTATAATGTCTTGGAGGATGTTGGTAGTCACAAGGCTAACATCACAGTGGGCCAATTGATTGCTTTGGACCCTACCTTGAGAAAGGAGCTTAGAGGTGGTTTGAGTTCTATGTGGTTTGAATTCTACAAGGAGCAAGAGGAAGAAGAAGGCAAAAGTTCTAGTATCAATGGAGGTGGTGGATGCCAAACCAACACCATGGGAGGCTTGTGAATATGCCTCCAAGAATGATGTGAGAGGGAATGGTCACACATCAAGGATGCATTGGTTGATAGAAGATCAGCAGTAAATGCCATGTCAAAAAGGTTGATGAAGAAGTTGGGTATGATACCCTCTAGACCTTCAACATTTGTGGTGAGCATGGCAAACAAGCAACAAGTTAGACCAGTAGGGGTGATGGATAAGGTGGTAGTTTCAGTTATGGGAGTTCAAAATCTCATGACTTTCCAAGTCTTGAAGGATTCAAGCTATGACTTACTTCTTGGGAGACCATGGTTGAGAGCACCATGCATAATTGATCAATGGCACAAAGAGTACTTGAGGATTGGGCCATCAAACCATAGAGTCACAATTCTTGTGACTAACACCACCAACACTTCATGTTCAAATATATCATCTTCTGATTATTGGGAATCAAATTTTGAAGAAAGAGCTTCAGGTGTGGACACAAGCATGGAAGAGGAGACATCCACAAAGGAGGATGAATCTGAATCTGATTTAGATATGTATCCCTTGTGTGCTATGGATTTTTCACCTAAGCCAATGGTTTTGAAGGACCCAAATAAATAACCATTGACACTTGAGGAGATAGAGAGGAGGTTATCTACTCTCAAGTATGTTCCAAATGTTATCAAGGAGGAGCAGGTGAGATTTGAGGAGATTTTTTGCAAGTTCATCCATGTGTTTGCTTTCATTTACAAGGATTTGAAGGAAGTTAGCCCACCAATAGCCCACCAATAGCTTTGGTTGTGAAGGAGGAGATTGATAAGCTCAACGAGGTTGGATTTATCTTTGAGGTGGAGAATTCAGAATAGGTGTCTCCAATTATGATTGTGAAGAAAAAAATGGCAATTTTTGGGTATGTGTGGATTACAAGAAGTTCAATGTTGTTGCCAAGAAAGACTACTACCCATTACCATTCATTGATAAGATCTTGGAGGAGGTTGCATGTCATGAGAGGTATAGTTTTGGAGATGGTTAAAGTGGATATAACCAAATCAAGATTGTACCAAAGCATCAACAACTCACCACATTCATCACACCTTGGGGAACTTACACTTTCAAGGTCATGCCTTTTGGGCTTTGCAATGCTCCAACCTTATTCCAACAATTTATGAATAAGGTATTTGAACCTTTCATTGGGAAATTTTAGAGAGACTTTATTGATGATAGTTGTGTCTATGGGAGCAATGAAGAGCACTTTGAGCACCTAATCAAGGTCTTGGAACACTTGGATGAGGCAAATGCATCACTCAACCCAAAGAAGTGCATTTTTGGATGTGAAGAAGGTCTACTTTTGGGGCACATCATCTCCAAGGATGGAATAGCAATTGATCTTGAGAAGGTGAGGAAAATCTCAGACCTTCCATTCCCTTCAAGCTTGACAAAGTTACACCAATTCTTTAAGATGGTTGGGTACTATAGGAAGTTCATCTTATCATTTTCTAACAAGGATTATGCATTGACCATCATGAAGAAGGATGTAGATTACATGGTGATTTTGGAAGACAAGGAGGCTCTCAAAGCTTTTGAGGAGCTCAAGCAATCCATTGTTGTAGCTCCCATTCTTGCAAAACTTGCTTTGAGGAGCTCAAGCAATCCCTTGTTGTAGCTCCAATTCTTGCAAAACTTGATTGGAGTAAACCCTTCATCCTCTACACTAATGATTCCAATGTTGCTATAGGATGCACTCTTAGTCAATAAGACCAAGATGGGCATGAGCATCTAATAGCTTATGCTAGTAGGCAAATGGTTTCAGCAAAAAAGAACTACTCTATCATGGAGAGAGAAGAGTTGGCAGTGATCTTTGGTCTCAAGAAGTTTAGACACTACTTGATTGGAGAGAAAGTCACCATTGTCACGGATCACAAGGCTTTGAAGTACATCTCCAATAACCCTAATGTTGAAGGAAGACTAGCAAGGTGGATGATACTCTTGTCTGAGTATGACTACACCATTGAGGATAGGCCAAGAAAGAAACATGCAAATATGGATTTGTTATCTAAGGCATATGATCATGATGGAGATGAGCTAGTGGATGATTCCTTCTCGGATGAGGATCTCATGACAATCTCAATCACTCAAGAGGTTCCAATGGAGTACAAGGAGATTGTGGATTTTGTGACAAGAGGTAACTATCTAGAAGGGATGTATGTTAAGGAGAGGAAGGCCCTTGCAGCAAGATCTAGACCTTACATAATGGTGGAGGATATTCTTTTTCACCCAGGAGTAGATGATCTACTTTGAAGAGCAATGGAACAACCATAAAGCCTTCCACCGGATATTCTCTATTTCAATTGGTATATGGTATTGAGTCTACCTTACCTATTCACGTTGATCTTCCTAGCTTCCAAAGCATTCATAAGAGATTAAAGAAAGCACAAGGAGGTGATGGAGAAAAGTCAAAGAAGGATCAACTCATGGAATTAGAAGAGGCAACAGTAGTCGTTATAGTTCAAGTGGAGCAAGCCCCAAGGAAAAAAAAGGAGAGCTATGACAAGAGGCAAGGCAAGAAGAAGGTGGAGCCTATCAAAGAAGGTGGTTGGGTAATGTTGTTTGATTCTATTTGATTCAAGCGAGTGCAAAAGAATTTTTTCCTAAGTACTTTGGACCTTTCATAGTGGAGAAGGTGTAGGCCAATTACACCTATGATCACAAGGAGTTGGGAGGAAGACACTTTGATACAATTAACCATGACAAGTTGAAGATGTATCATAGAAGGTAGAGAGATCTTCACTTTGAGGACAAAGTGAAAACTTAGTCCGGGGGTAAATGTAACACCCATTTTTGCATGCGTGTGTTATTATGACATTTAGTTTAGTATTAAAATTACTTGAGAGATATTATTTATGTAGAAATAAAGGACGGTTCTACATTAGTCATGATTAGCTGAAGTTAGTCATAGCTAAGATAGTGGGGACCTTACTTTAGAGGAAGTGGAAAAGATGAGCACCACTATTTTGGATTCTAGTGTGTTGACTTGGTATTATTCCTAGGTGTTTGGCTTTGAAAAAAGAGTTGAGAATTCTTGAGCACGCAAGCCTTTTTTTGTTTTGTATTCTTCAATAGTCCAAGGATAGCCATGTGAAAGAATCCTTAACTTAATGGTTGAGTCAAGATAAGATCACATGCTTAGTGGAATATGCCTATGTGGATGGATATCCTTTATACTTTTGACTTTACTTGACTTTAAGCCTAGTAACTTGAGTTACTCTAGTAAATAGTAACTTTGGTGTATAACTATTCACAAGTATATAAAATAGTGGTGAGGAGATACTCATCATCCTTTCATATGCAACTATTTCTCTCATTGAGTTCTCTAGTGAGCAATCTTGAGTCTTGGAGTGTTAGACTTGGAGGAGTATGATGGAGTTGGGGTTCTTTGCCTTCTTAGTCCATGGTGCGCTACCATAATATTCATCAAAGGTTCATCCTGAGTGAGAGATAGGCCGGCTCACAGATCTTACTTTGGCTACATCTAACAAAGCATTAGGTCCCATCCAAGAATGGACCTGATGTGTACTTGCCACCACTCGGGTGTGAGAATCATCCATCAAAGGGATGTTTTCCAAAATGTAAGTTAGAGAACTAGATTGATGAACCTGGAGATGTCTTAGTATCCATAACATCTCCCAAAACACACCAAAATGGGGATCTTGAAGACCCAAACCTTGGCCAGCACGTGTATGTCCCTAATATGGTCATCCCAAAATCACCAAATGAACAAGCCCATGTCTTCAAATCATGGGCCTCTAGTAAGGAAATGTCTATTGGTAGGGCCTTTTGGTAACCCTTGACTATTGATATTGGTAATAACTCAAGATACCAATAAGCCAAGTGTGCCACATGATGTAGAGAGACTCACCTAGCAATCTCATCTCTCTCTAAATACAAGTACCTTTGTACTTGTATACCCACTTGTAGGACCGTAGTTAGTCCGGCGCTAATCCTACCAAACAATTCCAATAGACAAACTCCCTCTGTTGGATACTACCAAGCAATGAGTGTGGTATCTAGAAGTGTCAAGGTAATTGACTCTAGAGGCTCATCCTCACACTCATCCCCTGGTAGTACAAAGGCTCCACTCCAAGCCTACTGGACCAATTGATCTGCATGTTGTTGCAATGCCCCCTCTGAACTCCACAATGGGACATCCAAGATGGATGGAACAATCCTACTTGTACTCTAAATCCAAGTGATCTCCTCTGGTATTGGAGTATCCTCTACATGGGGTTCCCTTCCAATAAGTCACCAGGCCAAGTAACTACACCACTGAAAGTTGAAACTAATGTTGCCATGGTCCCGGACTGTAGTGGGCCAAGATTGCCACTATTGAAGCGTATTGGAAGGTGACATACTTGTCCCTTACCTGATGGCCAACTTGGTCTATAGGAGGTTCTCTCCTCCTAATAGTCAATATTGAATATAGGGTATATCATTGCTCCACCGACTAGCACATCATATGATTCAGCTATTATTGCAATAGCCTGAGCTCTCTATCAGTCGGATGACCAGGCTGACTTTGAACAACTAGCTCTCCATGTGTGATGTACTATGTTGAACTATTTCCTAGAGATGTTTGGATCTGAAATGGACACCTCTCCATATTGGTCTTCCATAACCTTAGATTGACAACTACAACCTTCTCCAACATAAGAGGTTGCGCACCAAAATCTAATAAGACTCTTTGTGGTGTATAGACCTTCCCTAAATGTCCCACCAAATGGAAAATTTCCCTTTGGTTATCCAATAAGACAACACCAAGTGTGAACCGCCCTCTCTCAAAGGCTGGTCTAGCTGGCAACTCCTCCAATCTAGCCATTGTTGTCTGCCATAAACCATTGGTTGCTGAGCAAATCCCATGCTCCTCAACCAAGTCAACTCCACTATCAACTACCTCTGCTCTTGTAGTAGGAACCACATCATCCCTACTCTCACAAAGTGTGGCAACCAATCTTAACACTAGGGTTGAATCAACTCCCAATGTACACATGTCATTTGCTGAAAATAAAGGATAACGCATAATCAATTGAGCCACCTCCAACATCATGCTACACTCAATCTATGTAGCATCAAGTGGCTGACTAGTAGGTAATCCATCATCCATCATCCACCTACCACACCTGCACTAGGACGTCTAGGAGCCATGGATGATGTCTATAGGGCCTCAGAGAGCATGAAAGATTGAAGAAGTCTGACCTATCTCCCAACCTCTCCTCTTTGTGGGTACAACTCCATTAATGCTCCTTTAGGCTCTAGAGCATGTACTGCATTCCTAGTCATTGCTGCAAATGCATCTACCTACGTTGCTCCACACATGAAGTCCAAACCATATCTATCACCAACATATGAGGTGGAAGCCTCAGCACCCAAATCTAACCTCCTTTGAGTAATGGCCATACTAGCCAATCTTTGCTCCAACTGCTCAATCCAAGTAGCCATAGTTGTATCAAAAGTAAGGGCAAGTACTGCACTCCTACTAGGTGCAGATCCTCTACTACCAGCTCTACCACCTTGTCCTCCATGAACTAGAGCTCGTCTACTACTTGCCATAACAGTCCTACCACTCTGTAACTCCGAGTGTAGGTCAAAGCACCAATCACTAGAGTGACCATATTTGTGACAATGCTTATAGTGTCTTTGTGCTGGCTGTGATGCACTAGAAGTATCAGCTCCTCTGCCTTGAGTACACTCTCTCCTATGGTGAGTTCCACTACCAGTCCAACAAGTAACATCACCACTCATTGGTTGTTGTTGACCCAAAAATGAAGGTAAGGGTCTAGCTTCACTAGGCCTTCCACTCGCTCCATAGGATCTGGGCTTTCCAACCTATCCTCAAAAATTAACTAGGTGTGATGCACTCTTGAAGAAGTCACAATTGTAGATGAGGTCTCCTTACCAATCCAGATATCACCACTCTTTCCTCTACCAACCAAACCAAAGACCACAACCAAAGTAAGCAAAGTAGCATATAACAACATAGCATCACAAACTCTACGTTGCAACTCCTTGTCTAGTATCTTATACCAAAACTAGACTGCCTAGGCCTTAGTAACTCCTTGAGTGAAAGTGATCAATTGCCTCATGCAAGTGTACGCCTTGCATAGGCTCTCTCCAACTTTCCGCTAGAACTCTTGCAAGCTCCTCAGCTTGTTAGTCCGCAGTCCTTGGTAGTTCCACCTCAAACACTAGGAGAACTCCACCATGGGGTTAAACCTTGGTACTACACCACCTCTTGTAGCGGTAGCTCTACTTGTAGTAGCACTATCTCCAACTAGTGCACCTCCACTAGCTCCACCAAGGCTACTAGAGCTAGAACTCATTGGGTATAGCCGATCTACCCCTGGTAGGGATAGAGACATAGTTTGGAGACCAATGCTATCTCCATAACTCAATCTCCTCCAAGTGAGCTCTCTTGAACTCATGGTAGTTGTCCATCAGCAGACCCTCCAAGTGCTGAAATAATCCCTTCCATGCCATAAAAGATGTGAACAAAGTTAGGTTCTACATCTGCTACAGATCACACCAACTATCGAACTCTTGGATGAAGTCATTCACCTCAATGCTACCCATTTTACCAGAGTAATGCTTAGGGCCTTTGGAGGCCCCATAAATCTCATCCATGTCCCGCAACAACATTGTAGACACACCAAGTGCACTCTCAACTAAATCAACTCCTATGTCAAACTCCAACTCAGAGTCAATCTCTTCCCTCATTGGGACTTGAGATACAAGTTGATACCAAGAGCCACTCCAAGTAAGCCCACTATGTATTGTATGTATTGTATGGCTATCTCCTCTAGAATCCCCAAAGAACTCCATTGTGACAAAGTAACCACAAACCGCCAACCGCAGCTACAATTGCAAGTACCACACCAAGAACCAACACCACCAACCAAACACCACTAAGTACCAACATCAACTCAGCACCACCAAGTGCCAATACCAATGGAACACTACCCACTAATGTAACTCTAACTAAGACAACTACACTAGGAGAAAGGGCAACCTATAATCTACCATCACAACACACACTCTCACGGTCTACAGGTCATCACTTCCTACCTCACCAAAGAGAAACAAAGATAGTCTAATGGTCATCACTCTAGCCTCACCATTGAGAGCACACTAGAGCACCAACACTCTAAATTCAAGGCATCTCACACAAACAAGGTGCACAAATGGGAAGCAAAGAATACACACCAATCACAAGAAATCTAAACAAAAACCTTCCATCTCATAAAGCAACACATGACTAACTCTACCACCATTTGGCATTTGACATAATAGGAGTTCCTATCTACACTACCAGGATCACCAAGAATGGGATCAAATTGTCTCTCCTAGCCAAAGTTACAAGTGTATAGATAATAGTGGAACAATCATTTGGACAACAAGTGAGGGTGGACCAGTTGGCTAGGGCAGCAGTCTAGGATCATACCCTATTGCGCACAATCTAGCAAGATGGGCAGATTTTGCCAAACAATAACCAAGATCAATTCTAAACTAGCAAGCCTCATGCAAACAAGCTGGCTTGTTGGCCCTTCTATGCTTTTGTAGCCTCTCATAGCCTTATGCCTTGAAGCCTCTAAATGCCAAATGAGGCCTTTCTTCTTGCCACTTCAAACCCTCTCCAAATCTGGCAAAACTTCTCCAAATCTGCAAAACTCCTCCAAATTTAGCCAACAAGCAAAACTCCTCTAAATCTGGCAAAAATATGATGTAAACTCCAGCAAAAATCTTACATAAAATCTGATGTAAATCCTAAATTTGGTTGACTTCCAAATCCTCCTCTAAGCAAAACTCCTCCAAATCTAGCTAAAATCTAACGTAAAATTTGACGCAAACCCTAAAGTTGGCTGACTGCCAAATCCTCCGCTAACTCTTCACTCAAGAAAAATTGCAAAACTAGGTTTCTCAAAATCATAAATTAACAAGGATAGGTTCCCAACTCCACCTTCAATTTCACTTTTTGAGCCCAACTCGCAACAAATTGGTCCTACTTTCACCTCTTGAGCTCAAAATCACAACCACTTCTCAAAAATTGCTTCTCTTTTCTTGAAATTTGGCCCAATGCTTTTGCACACCATCTACCTCATTGTCAAATTTGCATCAATCAACAAGCTTTTTCACACCAAAGAAAACTTGAACTTTGATTGAGCTACCAACAATCCACCGAGCTTGGAGATACCACCAACACTCGTAGTTCCTACACCCAATTTCCCCTTGACCTCACTTCTTTGATGTTATCAGTTCATTTAACCACTCAAATCAACTCAACTCGGATCAATACTTGATCTATCATTTTATAAACTACCAACAACTGGTCACTGATTATAGTCAAACCACACACACTCTAGCTAAGAGAATCCAAATGACACTCACCGACCTTTATCCACCATAGTTAGGAACTTGAAGGCTCAACATCAGAGAAGTGAGTTCTCTAGAGTTGCACTTCAAAAGTATACCCCTGGCCTCAAGCTAGGTATGAAACCCTAACGGTCTCATTGACGGCACACCCAATGGTGCAAATGGTGCAAAATGATGGTGAGCACCACCATGAAATCAGTACCCCAAACACAAAATCTGACCATTAGAAAGTAGTCTACAAGTAATTGCTAAAATACATCTAACCACTATCACTACAACTCCAGTGTCCGAGAAATCTAGATAGTCTTTGTTGACCAGACTCAACAAAATGATTTATGTGCATCCTACTACTAAGGATGTGATTGATCCACAATTAGCTCAATTATACTTAGATGCAGTCTTTTCTCACCATGGCCTATCTCAAACGCTCATCACCAATAGAGGCACTAAATTCACCAGTTTGTTTTGGAGAACACTTTTTGGTTTGTTCAAAACCAAGTTGGCCATGTCCACAACCTACCATCTATAAGCCAATGGCCAAATAGAGCGGGCTAATCACACCATTGAAGACATGCTCCGGGGCTTCACCCTATAAGAACAAGAAAGGTGCGACACCTTACTACCATTGGTGGAATTTGCATATAACAATTCAATGAATGCATCTATACAAGTAACACCATTCTTCCTCATGTATGGAGAGCATCCTTTCACGCCTTTGAGCTTGATGAGGATCCACCCGATGGATACAAAGGTGGATGTTGTCAACACTTACATTTCCAAAATCCAACAAGGAGTGGAGACCGCCAAAAATAGGTTGCAAATTACCCAAAATTGACAAAAATAATATGTAGATGTATAGTGTTGGCACATGGAGTTCAATGTTGGAGATAAAGTCTAGTTATCAACAACCAACCTCACATTAGTTGGTCGCAAGCTTAGACCTTGTTTTATTAGGCCTTTATCCATCCTTTGTCAAATAGGCATAGTGACCTACCACTTGGCGCTACCGCCATACATGAAGTTCATCAAGTATTCCATGTTTCCATACTATGCAGATATGCACCTTGATTGTGCAAATTTCCTTTTATATAGGAGATTTGACCTTGTCCAACACTCATTGATGACACAGAAGAATATGAAGTAGAATATATTCTCCAAAAAAGCATTCAAGGAACTTTCCATCCGCGTGTAGAGTATCTTATACACTAGAAAGGGTACCCATTGTATGAGTAACATGAGAGCCAATAGCTAACTTGAAAAATGCACCAATGTTAGTGAAATCTTTTGAGCAACAACTTTGCAACGAGGATGTTGTGTCTAAATAAAGACAAGGTTTGTAATACCAATACTTAAACATATCATTTTAGAGTTGAAAATTGGCTTGGTAACATCTAGAAGGATGTTATGTATGATGGGCTAGGTAGATCAAATTGAGGTGTCACCAAAAGAGTACTTCTACGAATAGAGCAAGAGCCAAAAATACCTTGAATTTGTAATACCAAAAGCTACACATATTAACTAAAGGTGGAAATTGGCTTGGTTATATCTGGAAGGATGTTATGTATGATGGGTAAGGTATTTTAGATAGAGGTGCCATCAAAAGAGGACTTCTACTAAAAGAGTAAGTGCTAAAAAAATAGCCTATGAACTTCAGAGCCAATTTTAGAGGCCTAAACGGATGAATTAGGCCTCAAAAATATGCAACTTTCCCCCAAATGGAGGAAAGGCTGGCCTTCCTTCCTCTTGGGATTGTCTTGTTGAGAGCTTTCCAATGGTACCTCACCCACATAATTTGGAGATTCTTATAGGAGGATTCCTAAAGATTTCCTTTGATCAAAGATAGTTCGACCAACCAGATAGGATCAACCATGCATGCAACCAATCCGAGGGCAAAGCTTGCTTACAAGTAACCAATCTATGTATCTAATCCAAGGGTGGAGCTTCCTTGTGGTGGTGTCTCCTTTGCTATATAATACAATCAAGGTCCTCCTTTGGGGCATTGGAGGTTGAGTGTGAAATTTTATGTTTCTTCTTGTGTTTCTCTTCAGGTCTACTATCCTTGGAATATTACATTTCTCCCCTCAAAATTACTTAGTCTTAGTGGCATGTGTTCCTCCAAGAGGAGTGATTCACTCTCTTGGATTAAAACATCTACTTGATACCATTGTAATGTTCTAAGGACAAGAGAACAACCCCTAAGAGAAACTCAAGAGAAGAAACACAAAGCTTTAGCTCTAAATATTCCAAGGCCCCAAAGAAGCACTTTGTCTTTATCATATAGAAAAGAGGATCCACTCAAAGGAAGATCCACCCTTGGATCAGATATATCGATTGGTGGCACGTTAGCAAGCTCCACCCTTAGATTAGTTGCATGGATGGGTGTAATGTTGGTCCTTATCTTATCTGGTTGGTCAAACAAGTTTGACTAGAGTGAATCTTTGGGGATCTTCCTACATGAAGCTCAAAATAGCATGATGAGGTACCATTGGAAAGCTCTCAATCATACAAACAATTTGGGAGAGAAGGCAAGCCTTTTCATCTTAGATTGGGAGGAATCTTTCTATTTTTGAGGCCTAATTCTTTTGTGTAGACCTCCAAAATTGACTTTGAAGTTAATAGGGTGTTTCTGCCTCTTGACCTCTTAGGGGAAATACTCTTTTGGGTGACACCTTTATTTGATCTACTTGTTCCATCATACATTTCATCCTTCCAAATGTTACCAAGCCAATTTCTATATCTAGATAATATATCTAGCTAATGGTACTACAGTTACTATAAACTAATAGTCAAGATTTTCCATCATTTTACTATCTAATTCACATGCTTCTTTTATTAGTTAATGAGTTCACTAGAAGGCATTTCATACTAAACAATATTTTCAACTAGATAAGAGCTTTAATCTTAAGTATAACTAATAAACTATAGCTCTAAAATTCCTTATTAAGTCACACTATTTGTATGTATTATTATTCATAATAATATATAATTTATTTAAATTATTTCAACTTATTATTTTATTATTTTATTATTATCAATCATATATCTATTATTAATAACATCTTCTTGCTTAAATAAGCTAAATGATCCATTTGGGTTCATACAATATAATATACACTTGCTTAAGTCCACATTATGATCTGGAAAGTTTAATGCGAACTTAATTGAGATGTGGACTTAGCCAATGAGGCCACAGTAACCAGATAAAACATGTCAAATTCAGGAAAAGTATAGTTGTGCAATTTTTACAATTTGTTTGTTGTAAAAATTGTGTCATCTCCCATCACTAGGACATGCAAGCTCATTTGGAAATATGAGCATCCAACATGTAGCAAAATGCAAGGGCAAGAGTCAATACTTGAATGATCATCAAAGAATGGAGATTATCACTTTATTGGAGCAATCAAAACCACAACCAATACGAAGCATTGCTTGGCAGTATGGTGTTGATGAGAAAGTCATTTGAAAGTTGAAGTCAAAAAAGATGAGATTGTGAACAAGCCCAAAAATTCAATCAAGCCACTCAAGAGTCAACATTATGCATATCCTAGGCATTGTTTCATGACCTTGAAAAAATAACTTTTCAAATGGATTGATGAGGTACATCAAATGTCACTAGCTTTGCCGCCAATTATCATCTACCACAAAGCAAAACAGATTTGACGTAATGGAGATTGTTGAAGATAAGTTCAAGGCTTCATGGGGATGGTTCACAAGATTCTGGCTGTCTTGCGTATTTACATTGCTACACAACATACATTGCTCACAACATCACACATTATAGAAGCACAACTCACACATGACTCATACATGGACTCTATCACAATAATCAATTTGTTTACACAAATCAAATCACACTCAATTAGATCAGTACTTGAGCTATCACTCAATGATCTACCAACAATTAGACATTGATTACATTCAAGCCATATCCACTCTAACTAAGAGAATCTAGGTGATGCTTGCTAGCCTCTATCCACCATAACCAAGAACTCAAAGGCTCAACGTTAGAGAAGTGAACTCTTTGGAGCTGCACTTTGAAAGTCTACTCCTTGGACTTGAGCTAGGTCTCAAACCCTAATGGTCTCACTGACGGCACACCCAACGGTTCAAATAGTGCAAGTGATGGTAGGTCCTACCATATAGTCAATACCTTGAACATGAAATTTGACCGTCAACAAGTGTGGTGCCCACATATTTTTTTTCAAAATAACAAAGAAGAAGTGTATAGAGAAGTCGGATTGCGCCTGTATGGCCAAAGAAGGCAAAGAAAAGAGTCTTCGGGATGAAACCCAAAGTAAAGTGACTTTGGGTCATAAGGCAAAGTACTCAGAAATGCCCTGTCAGCATACAACCCAAAGTAAAGTGTCTTTGTATCGGGGGGAGCTCAACCCAAGGCAAAGACAGTCTAACAACCTTTTGTCAGGGCAAGAAATTCAAGAAGGGACCGTTCAAAAACCGGCGGCCCATATGCGCGAAGGTTGATTGATAGTGACAGGTGCATGCAAGAGGTGTGATTTCTTGGTAGAAACTTGAAGTGGAGAAAGACAAAGAAAGTGCAACTTTATAAAAATTGAACTTGCAATGACAAAATGTCGAGTAATTTTCCTTTGCCGTTGAGAAGTCGTCTTGCAGGTGATTGTGGGAAGGGAAATAGAGTTGGAATTGCGTTAGTGTGTAAGGGAGAAGTTGGAAAGGTTGAAATCAAGAGATAGTGAGAAGGCAAAAGAGATGGGAGGAGGAAAGAAGAACTTTGAATTTGCAGTGAGAAATCATGCGATTCTGAGGTTAGATGTGATTGCTAGGATCAAAGTCTTGAGCCAACTTTGGATCACTTTCTTAGCATGGAACTGGAATGTGAGCTTTCCAGGTTTCATGACAGAAATCATCAAGAGCAAGTGTCTTGATGGACCCGAGGAGGAAGGGAAGAGAGGAAATCCGGCTTGCTGGACAGAGTTGGATTGGAGACTCATACTCGGGAAGGAAGTAGGCTCGGAGCAAGGGGGCACGTTCTTGGGGAAGGGAAAGATAGCTCAAGAGAGTCAAGAGGTGAGAGATGCATTCTCGTCAAAACAGACAAAGAATGGGTACAAAGTTAAGAGCTACAAAGACCTGTGAAGAGAGGAATTGTGAGTGCGCTGATGGCCATCTTGAAGCCGGAGAGAACCACGTATGTGATGAAACACCAAGCGGTGTTCTTTCACAAGTTATTTGCAGGAGAACCGATTAATTGAGTGAGGTGTTTCCATGGGAGAACAAGGAAAATGGTGTGGAATCTGTGGGATAAATCGCCTCCACACTACATCATGCTGTTTGCAGCGCATTTCTACCTCAAGTTGAATTTGCTAAACTCGGTGGAGTGAACTCGGATGGTGTCACACTTCCATCCTGATTTGAGAAAGGAGGTCGATGTTGAGGAGCAACAATACATTTTGCAAATCAGGAGCACAAATGACTACTACACAAAGACAGGGAAGAACATGGAGATCGTAGTGAGTACCCCAAATACAAAGAAGAGAAGTCGGCAGGGCAAAGCCAAAGACACAAAGAAACCTCGGAAGACTAGGAGAGGCAACTCGAGGCAAGGTATGGTGGTGATTGAGTCAGAGGATGAAGACTCGGAAGGTGATGCTGACCTTAAGACTAAAGACTTGAAACACGAGGAGGAGCCCAAGCTAACGCTATAGAGTGGAGATACAAGTAGCGACAGCGATGAAGGAGGAGAAATGACATCAGCGCCGGCAGCTACAGAAGAAGAAGAAGAAGAAGAAGAAGGAGTGCAAGCAGAATTGAAGCCGAGGACAACACATAGTTGGAAGACAAAGTAATTGTGCCCGAAGAGAAGAAGATTGCAATGCAGAGAGGATTTTGCTCAAGACATAAGGCAAAGTACGAAGCAGGTCCAAGTACGGTGAAGGAAGAAGCACCTGAAAGCTCGAGAAGCATGGCGTCTATTCCGATACGACGACTACAGCAAAGAAGGCGAGTGTCGGGAGAAGAAGAGGTAAAGAAGGAGATCACTCCATAGGTTGAAGTAGTTGCCAGTGATGGAGTGGAGTACCTCCAAGAAGTTGTGTGCCCATTGTAGGTAAAGCTAGATTACATGAAGAAGGAGATGCAGTCGACTTGTCCAGAGGTGAAGACTGTGTTGTAGGTATTAGCAAGATTGGAAGAAGAAAACTTGGAGTTGAAGAAGAGTATAATCCGAGGTAAGGAGGAAAGAGAAGTATTGCGAGCAGAGGCAGTAGTGAGAAGTCAGGTAATTGAAGACTTGAAGAGAGAAGTGAATTATCGAGAGGATCTTGTGAAGAAGAGTGACATAGTAAGAGAGAGACAAGTAGCTGAGTACAAGATCTTGAAGCAACAGTTTGTTGATTCAAGAGTAGAGGTTATCCATGCTATGGCGAGAGTAGTTGCAAAGGATCAAGAACTCCATAGGGTGATGGAGAGTGTCGAGGAGAAGAAGCAACTTTGGCAATGAGAGTTGGTAGCACAATATAGAGAAGAAGAAAGATTACAAGAGTTACTTTGTAATCAAGAGGAGAGAGTTGTACAAAAGGAGAAGGAGAAGAAGACAGTGAAAGCCGAGTTTGAAGCAGAATTGGCAATGTACAAAGAGGATTGGCTTGCAGATCGAGAACGTGAAAGGAAGATGAGATTGGAGCCATTGAAGGAGATTGTCCTCAGGATGAACGCAATGCTTAGTACAGAGGCCAGCATTTGGATTGAAGAGACAAGGCTGCACGAGTTGAAGTTGTTGGTGTAGGAGACAAGGAGAAGACAAGCGAAGGACACAGATTTGAACACCTTGTTAATTAGTCTCAGAACTCGTGTAGACAAGAAGATCTTAGAGGTAGAAGACAACATTTTGATTAGATTAGACTTAGTGAAAATAGAGATAGAAAAACTTCAAAAAGATGTTAGAGCAAAACCCGAAGTAGATAACACAGGAGTGCAAATGTCTTTGGAGTTACCGGTGGAGACATTAGAGAAGAGTGGGTCAAGAGATGAAGAGTTAGATAGATTACCCACTAGTGCAATTTTAGATCAGGAAAGAGAATTGTTGGATCTGGTAGAAGAAGTAGAAGATATGAAACCCGAGGAAAAAATAGTAGGAAGTAAAATTACTTCGGGTTTGGGTTTGAAAGCCAATGACAGAGTAGACATCAGATCAGAGTAGTAACAGTTTTGAGATTTGAAGAGGCAGATGTGAAGAGGTGCATTGTCATTTTGGATCTGCAGGTTAGAACAGTTGTTGTAGAACGGTATAGTTGTTAGAACTGTCAATTTGTTCACTACTTAAGAGTGGCATTCATAGAGAATTGTTGTTCAGTGCTCATAATTTTTGAGAATAGATAAAGCAAAGTGCTATGAAGTAGTGCTCGTCACTTGAGCTTGATTCCAAGTATCAATTTTGTGTTTTTGTTTGTGAGTGTGTGGAGAAATTTGAAGTGCAAGTCAGTGTGCTTGTTGGATGTTGGATTCCACACCCTTGATCTTCATTCTGTGTGTTTGATCCTAAGTGAAGTGCAATCAAAGCAATGCCTTGACAAATCTGAGAGGAATTGTAGTGTTGGTAGTATTTTGCATTTGTGAGTGCAATGCAAAGTTGATGTGAAGCAATTTTGATTGAGGAAGTTGTGCCTTCAGTGGAGGGGTGGAACACAATTTTGAGGTGAAGTCGTTTTGCAATGAAGTGCCATTTTCAAGAGAGCCTAAATCATCATAATCAAGATTGTTTGGAAAGATTTGATGGAATTGTGATTAAGGAGTGTGAATTTGTGACAAGATTGCGAGTCAGTGCTTGTTACTCTCTTCTGGGTGTGGTTTCTACCTGAGAGATTAAAGACGCAACCAAGAAGAACTATATGTTACTATTTGACTTTGTATTTGACCAATTCTGACTTGTATCTCTACGGGATTGAACTTTACTTACCCAATTACCGCAAAAGTGATATTTTCCGGGTTGTCTCAACAAGTAGCCAATGAATAACTACCAAAATAATACTGACTACCAACACAACTACTCCAAAGTTCAAGCAATCTAGGTATAATACTACAAATGGCATGATAGTTATTGCATATATATATATATATATCGGTATGCAATATACATCATTGTCTACATCACATACTATAGAAGCACAACTCACACATAAGTCATACATGGACTCTAAAGTACCACAATTGCCTCCCAACTAGCAATTAAGTCACTCTAACTCCAAATAGCTATCTACTCCAAGTATATAGTATATTCTATGGTGGGCAAAAGATCAAGAGGTCGGGTGCTATAAAGCCTCTTGTTAGTGGCTTGTTTGCAATCTATACCGTATAAAGGATGAACTAGCTATAAATCAAGTACATCTAGGACATAACCACTGTCTCTGAGGAACCACCGTGAGGGAAGGAGTCATACATGCCATATGCCATCTTCTCAAATAGCTATTACATACTAACATAATAGCAGCTCCACCAAAAGAGCCACATAACATATATCCCAAGTCTGCACGTGCAAGTGCCAAGCTTGGGTCCATAGTACAATTAATATTTGGAAGGTGACACAGCATACAATTGCACACATGATCCTTCCAAACAACACCATCACGTCCTTCTAACACAAGGACTCCAGATGGCAAAACCTCATGCATTCTAAAGATAGTGTGGCTTGTAGAAACATCAAGTGTCATCGGTGCTATTTGTTATAGATATACATAGTCACTAGGATGAAATTGATGGATCAAGGGTCTATAACCTCCTCCTTGAATGGCAGCATAGCATAAGGTATCCCTATGTTGAGCAATTGCTAAGTTCTCAAAGGCCATCGGCATCACTCTCTAAAAGATCTCTGCCTGTTGAGAACAAACATTCATCCATACATCTAGATCATCCAAGTCTAACACTATAGTAGCATCTTGACAAATGGCTGGAGGTAAATTTGGATCTTGTCTATAGAGTAGAAAGTAAGGAGAGAAGGATACTAAGAGGGTTGCTGGCTGAATTCATAGCCCATGGCCAACCAAGGTAACTGGAGATCTCAATCTCCCAAGTAGCCTCTCTACAAACCGTACTTTTTCAATCCTCTCTTCATTGTCTTAACCACTCTCTTTGCTAAGCCATCTACCTCAAGGTGATCTCAAGAGGTTGTACAATGATCAATCAAAGTCTTGTCACACAAGACCTAAAACTCCCCTAAGAACTTTGTACCTTGATCAGCCAAAACCTTAGTTGGTGCACCAAATTGACTGAGAACCCAATATGAATAAGTAAGTTGTTCCTTCATTGGATTGTCAAGAAGTGCCACTAACTCAATCCACTTAGAGAAGTGCTCCACCATCACCAAAATGTATTGATGATGTCTTGTAGTCAATAAAAAAAGGTCCAATGAAGTCCAAACTCCAACCATAACTCAACCCCATGATAGGTCATGGGTGTAACTATGGCATAGGAGCATTAAATGATGCTCTAACTTGGTCACAAACCACACTTCTCACAACAAATTATTGTACATTGGTTTGCATACCATGCCACCAATAATGCCTCTAGAGTAAGCTATATGTATGCTCCAAAATGTCCTAGATCCTCATGAGCATGAGGGACCAACTGTGGTCTCTAAGATGGAAGTGGTACTACTCTCAATCTACCATCCTCCCATACACGCAAAAGGTGTCTGCTCTCTAATCTGAACTGTTTGGCTTGCTGAAGGACACAATCTTTCTCCTTGGCTCCAATTGTGCTACACACAACACCAGTGCAAAGATAGTCCATCACAAAGATATCATCATGAATGTCTTGCTGAATTGTACCACTATCTCCACTCTCTGGATTTGTGACCTCAATAACTCCTCTTGTATGCGTTGAGAGAGCTACCACCAAAGCCTCATAAAATATATAAAGAAAGGCAAATGCATGCCAACTTGGCACCATCTCCTCATCTATCTCACCATGCCAATGTGCTCCGGTCTGATCTTGCTAGCTGGGACATGGGTTTCTACTCAACCCATCTGCATCACGGTTCACCACTCCAAGTATGTGAATAACCATGAAATCATACTCCTATAAAATCAGAGCCCATCATGCAAGCTTCCCTAAAATCTTATTGGACTCCATCAACCTTCAATGGTTGATGATCAATGATGAGAGTAAAGGGCTTACCAAATAGGTAACATCTGAAATGTGCTACTACTCATATTGCTACCAAGCACTCTCCCTCATATGAACTATACTTCACCTCTGCTGAATTGTTGGAGTGACTAGCATAGGCCACCACAGACTCCTTCCCCTAATCATCATGTTGGATGAGCACTACTCCAAGCCCCAACATACTCCAATCAATGTGAACCTGAAATGGTCATCCTCTAATCAATCTTCTCAAAATAGGAGCAGATGTCAACCTCTCCTTGAGCTCTACAAAAGCTCTCTCTTGCTCATCTCTCCAACACCACTCCTATGCAAGCTTGGTCAACTTTTTCAAGGTCTTGGCAATGGTACTAAATCCTCTAACATAGCGGCAATAGAAGTTTGCCAACCCAAGGAATTTTCACTTTGCTCACATCTAAAGGCCAAGGAATATGCACAATAGCCTACACCTCGGTTTGCTAAACACCAAGTCCTCCAAGGTAGATAGTGTGACCCAAATACTCAACCTAATTGTGGAAGAACCTATACTTCCCAAGATGTAATTTGAGTCCATGAGATCTCAACCTCTTGAACACCTCCAACAAATGTCTCTCATGCTCCTCCACTAAAGTGATATAGACCAAAATATCATCAATATAGCACCAAGAAAAACCCAATCCACCTAGGATACTATCCATGATCCTCTGGACCTATGCTGCTATACCATGCCAAGGCTCACAATCTAGGTCAAACAAATCAGGTCCATAGCTTGACCTAACACCTTATGCTTGGATACCTCTAACACTTTAGGATAATGGTAATACCGGTGCAAAAACCCATCATCCACTCTCTCTCATCGGTGTTGGGTTCCACCAACTACTATAATTGTGAGTCTCAAACCAGTCCAAGACCTCCTTCTCAAAAATCATGGGAGCTTAGGAAACTCATAAGTGTAGGAAAAGCGGCTTGGGGTTGTCCAACTAGGTTTACCACTACCATAGATGACCTATTAGCCACTACCACTATCTGAGCCCAACATCCAACATGTCATCAATAATGATGTGGCCTAGTTGTTGAATCCCATCTTAAGCATATTGTAGGTAAGAGGTTCATCCACCAAAGACAAAGATGATGAGAAATGATCCCACTTTGGCTGCATCCAACAACATGGCAGGTCCCATCCAAGAATGCGTGCTTGCCACTACCTTAGTGCAAAAAATTATCCATCAAAGGGATATTCTCCAAAATGTAAGATGGAGAAATAGATTGATGAACCTGGAGATGTTGTAGTATCCATAATATCTCCCAAAACATACCAAAACAAGGATCCTAAAGAACCAAACCTTGGCTAGCAGGACAAGGACATACATGTCAAGTCAAGGACATACACAAAGGCATGTGTATGTCCTTGACATGGCCATCCAAAAATCACCAAATGAATGGGACCGTGTCTCTCTAAATCATGTGCCCCCAACAAGGAAATGTCTAATGGTAAGGTCTTTTGGTAACCCCTAACTATTGATATTGGTAATAACTTAGGATACCAATAGGCCAAGTGTGCCACATGATGTAGAGAGACTTGCATAGCAGTCTCATATCTCTCCATATACAAGTATTTTTGTACTCCTATACCCGCATGTAGTATCACAGCTAGTCCAATGCTAATCCCACCAAGCAACTCCAATAGACATATTCTTTCTATTAGATACTACCAAGCAATGAGTGTGGTATCCAAAGGTGTCAAGGTAATTGACTTTGGAGACTCATCCTCACACTGGTTGCCTAGTGGTACAAAGGCTTCACTCCAAGCCTGTTGCACCAATTGACCTGCATGTTGTTGCAATGCCTCCTTTGAACTCCACAAAGGAACATCTAAGGTGGATGGAATGATCCTACTTGTACTCTAGATCTGAGTGATCTCCTTTGGTACTAAAGTATCCTTTGCATGGGCATTCCACTCCAATAAATCACCAGGCCAAGTAACAGCACCACTAAAAGCTAAAATTGATGTCGCCATGGTCCCGAATTGTAGTGAGCTAAGACTTCCACTACTAAAACATACTAGTAGGTGACATACTCATCCCTCACTTGATTGCTAACCTGGTCTATAGGAGGTTGTCTCCTCCTAGTAGTCAATACTGAAACCCATGGGATACAACATTGCTCCTCCAACTAACAGCTACTGTCGCAATGGCATATGCTCTCACCATAGAGCTATCAATCAAATGACCAGGTTGAATTTGAACAACAACTCCACATGTGATGTAGTATGTAGAACATCTCCCTAGAGATGTCTGGATTTGAAATGAATACCTCTCCACATCGGTCTTTTGTAACTCTAGATTGACACCTACAGCCTTTCCCTAACATAAAATGTTGCGCACTAAAGTCTAGTAAGGCCCTTTATGGTGTATAGACCTTCCCTGAGTCCTAAAAAATGGAACATCCCCCTTTGCTTAGCCATTAGGACAACTCCAGGTGTAAACTGTGCTTGCTCAAAGGCTGGTCTAGTTGGTAACTCCTCCAATCTAACCGTTTTTGCCTGCCATAAACCATTGGTCATTGAGCAAATCCTATGCTCCTCAACCAAGTCAACTCCACTATCAACCACCTTTGATCTAGTAGTAGGAACCACATCATCCCTACTATCACAAAGTGTGGCAGCCAACCAAAACACTTGGGCCGGATCAACTCCCAATTTACACATATCATTGGCTGAGAATAATGGAAAGTGCATAATCTATTGAGCCGCTCCAAACATTGTACTAGACTGAGTTTGTGTAGTAGTAGGTGACTAACTAGTAAGTAGTACATCATGTCCCATCACTACCTACCACACTTGCATTAGGACATTTAGAAGCCATGGATGCCATCTATAGTGCCTCAAAGAGTGTAAAAGACTCGGGAAGTCTAACTTGTCTACTAGCCTCTCCTCTCTATAGGTCCAACTCCATTAATGCTCCTTTAGGCTCTAGAGCATGTACTGCACTCCTAGTCATTGCAGCAGATGCATCCACCCATGTTGCTCTGCACATGAAGTCTAAGATGTTTCTATCATCCGCATATGAGGTAGAAGCCTCACCACCCAAATCTAATCTCCTTTGAGTTATGGTCATGCTAGCCAATCTTTGCTCCAATTGCTCAATCCAAGTAGCCATGGTTGAATCAGAAGTAAATGCAGGTACTACACCTATACTAGGTGTTTATCCTCTACCACCACCTCTACCACCTTGTCCTACATGACCTAGAGCTCCTCTATTACCCGCCATAGCAGCTCTACCACTCCGTAACTCCTAATGTAAATCAAAGCATTGATCATCGGTATGACCAAATCTGTGGCAATGCTCACACTATCTCTATGTTAGTTGTGATGCACTAGAGGTATCAAGTCTCTTGCCCTTAGTACACTCTCTCTTGTGATGAGGTCCACTACAAGTCCTATGAGCCGGCCTGTCTCTCACTCAGGATGAACCTCTGATGGCTATTATGGTAGCTCACCATGGACTAAGAAGGCAAAGAACCCCAACTCCATCATACTCCTCCAAGGCTAACACTCCAATTTTCAAGACATTACTCACTACAGAACTCAATGAGAGAGAGAGATAGTTGCAAATGAAAGGATGATGAGTACCTCTTCACCCCTTGTTTATATACTTGTGAAATAGTTATGCACCAAAGTTACTAATTACTATAGTAACTCAAATTACTAGGCTAAGGTCAAGCCAAGTCAAGTCAAAAAGTATAAAGGAATATCCATCCACATGGGTATATTCCACTAAGCATGTGATCTTATCTTGACCCAACCACTAAGTCAAGGATTCCTTCACATGGGCTATCCTTGGACTATAGAAGAATCCAAAACAAAAAGGCTTGCAAGCCCAAGAGTTCTCAACTCTTTCCTCAAAGCCAAACACCTAGGAATAATACCAAGTCAACACACTAGAATCCAAAATAGTGGTGCTCATCTTTTCCATTTCCTCTAAAGTAAGGTCTCCTCTATCTTAGCTATGACTAACTTTAGCTAATCATGACTAATGTAGAACCATCCTTTATCTCTATATGAATAATATCTCTCAAATACTTGTAATACCAAGTTAAATATCACAATACCACACACATGCACAATAGGTGTTATGGTCCAACAAACAACACCACCATTCATTGGTTGCTACTAACCCAAAAATGAAGGAAAAGTTTTGGCCACACCAGGCCTTCCACTCACTCCATAGGATTTAGGTTGTCTGCCCTGTCCTCAAAAACTAACATGACATAGTGCTCTCTATTGCACTTTGGAAGAAGTAATAGCTCTAGATGAGATCTCCCTAGCAAATTTAGACATCACCACTCTCTCCTCTACCATGTTCAGCTCAATATGCTCAACCAAACCAAAGACCACTGCCAAAGTAGGAAAAGTAGCTTGTAATAATATAGCATCACAAACTCTACGTTGCAACTTCCTATCTAGTATCCCATACCAAAATTGGATTGCTTGGGCCTTAGTAACTCCCTTAATAAAACTGATCAGCCATCTCATGCAAGTGTATGCCTTGCATAGGCTCTCTCTAGCCTTTTGCTTGAACTCCTACAAGCTCTTCAGCTTGTCAATCCGCACTCCTTGGTAGCTTTGCTTCAAGCACTAGAAGAACTCCACCATGGGATTAAACCCCGGTACTACACCACCTCCTATAGTAGTACCTTCACTCATAGTAGCACCATCTCCAAGAGATCCACCAATCCTATTAGAGCTAGAACTTGTGGGTACTGCCAATCTACCCCTAAAAACAAAGCCTAAAGAAATAGATACATAGTTTGGAGACCAATATTGTATCCATATCTCAATCTCCTCCAAGTGAGCTCTCTTGAACTCATGGTAGTTGTCCATTGGTGGACCCTCCAAGTGCTAAAATAACCCTTTTCATGCCATGAAGGGTGTGAACAAAGTTGGGTTTTGCATATGTTATAGATCACACCAACCATCCAACCCTTGGATGAAGTCATCCAACTCAATGGTACCCATTGTACCAGAGTTAAAGCTTAGGGCCTTTGGAGGCTCCATTAATCTCATCCATGTCCCACAACAATGGTGCGGAGACACCAAGGCACTCTCAATTGAATCAACTCTTGTGTCAAACTCTTACTTAGAGTCAATCTCCTCTCTCATTGGGAACTGAGATACAAGCTGATAAGGAGTACCACTCCAAGTAAACCCATTGTTTACTACAACACTATCTCCTATAGAATCCCCAAAGAACTCTGTTGTGACAAAGTAACCAAGAATTACAACCCGCAACCGGAACCACTGCAAGTAACCCACCAAAAATCACCACCAAGTGCCAATACCACCAACTGAACATCCCTGACTAATGTAACTCTAACTATGACAACTACATTAGGAGAAAGGGCAACCTATAACCTACCATCATAATATGCACTCTCACGATCTGCAGGTCATCACTTCATATCTCACCAAAGAGAAACATTGGAAGTCTGTTTGGTCATCATTTTAGCTTCATTACCAAGAGCACACCAAAGCACCAACGCTTTAAAGTTAGGGCATCTCACATAATCATGGTGCACAAACAAGAAGTAAGAATGGAAGGAGTCCAATCACAAGAAATTTAAACAAAAACCCTCCATTTCATAAATCAATGTTGGACTAACTCTGCCACCATTTGGCATTTGACATAATATGAATTATCTACTTCCTAAGCTACCAGGATCACCAAGAATAGGATCAAATTGTCTCTCCTAGCCAAAGCTACAAGTGTATAGAGAATAGTTGAACAATCACTAGGACAACAAGTGAAGGTGGACCAATTGGCTACGGCACCAGTCTAGGAACCAAAGATCTAGGGGTCAATCCCTATTGCACACAATCTATCAAGATGGGCAGACTTTGCCAAACAATGACCAAAATCTACTCTAAACTAGCTAGCCTCACACCAACAAGCTAGTTTGCTTGCCCTTCTAAGCCCTCATAGCCTTTCATAGCCCACAACTTTATGCCTCAAAGCCTCTAAATTCCCAAATGGGGACTTTCTTCTTACCACTTTGAACCCTCTCCAACTCGAGCCCAAAATCTGATGTAAACTTCATCTAAAACTTGACATAAATCCCTAAAGTTGGTTGACCGCCAAATCCTCTGTTAACTCTTCACTTGAGCTAAATTGAAAAGACAAGTTTCTCCAAGTCACAAATTTACAAGGGTGGGTTTTCAACTCCACTTTCAAGTTCACTTTTTGAGCTCAACGCTTACCAAATTGGTCTTATCTTTATCTCTTCAGCTCAAATCACAACTATTGCTTGAAAATTGCTTCTCTTTCCTCAAAATTTGGCCAGCGCTTTCACACACCATCTTCTTCATTGCCAAATCTCTACATCAATCAAACAAACTTTTGCATACAACGGAAAATCAGAACTCCAGTCAAGAGGAAGAAGGACTACCCAATTTATTATGCCAATTGATAGCTTTTAGTTTGAGAAAAGAATTATTTGATGACTAAAAGAGAAGCACTCGGAATGGTGTATGCCTACAAAAAAAGTTGCCACTATCTATTGGGATACAATTTTATCTTCTATGTGGACTATTATGCTCTACAACATTTGGTCAAGAAGGCAAATTTTTCTAGGCAAATTGCAAGATGGATCTTGTTGTTACAAGAGTTCACATATATTTTAAAAGTAAGGAAGGGAGCTTTGTATTCAAATGCGGACTTCTTATCCAAGTTGGAAACTAAAGACCAGGATTTAGAAGTCAATAATTGGTTTCTCGATGAAGAGTTATACCATTTAATGGCAATGTGAAGTATGAGGTATGCAGCAAAATATCATTACTTGCATACTTGCCAAAGTTCTAAGGGGCTGGACCCGGAGCACAGGGTGGTCTTCCTCAGGGAGATGGGACCATACCAGCTAAAAAACAACATTTTATTTAAGATGGGTGAAGACAAAGTACTTTAGAGATGCTTGGATGCATAAAAAGTTAGAGGAGTAATTGAGTCCTTACACTCTAAAGCATCAAAAGGACACTATGCCCTAAAGAATACTGTAAATAAGATCCTTTTAGCAAGGTACAAGCGGCCTATGATGTATAAGGATCCTCATGCCTACATACAAAGTTGTGATGCTTATCAACAAACAAGAAAGCCGATAGCTACTTCACAATGGCCTTTGAATGGACCCAATAGCTACTTCACAGTGGCCATTGGGTCCATTCAAGAAATGGGGTATTGATTTTGTGGGTCCAATTCAACCAATGACTTGAGTCACAAGGAAGAGATACATCTTGGTGTGCACTGATTATGCTACCAACATGGTGGAAGCTGAGGCAACTTGGAGAGATGATAAGGAAACAATTGCAGAATTTTTCTTCCAAAACATTATTTCACGTTCCAAATGTCCTTTGGAATTGGTCAACGATTGGGGAACTCATTTTTTGAACTCCATGGTGGAAGTGTTAACCAAGTACTTCCAGATTAAACATCAAAAGACTACTCTTATAATCCAAAATCAAATGGACTAATAGAACAAGCTAGTGGATTGTTATGTAAAATTTTGAACAAGGTGATAGTTGATTATGCCTATGATTGGGACACAAAGTTACCTGCTGCTTTGTGGGCATATAGAATGACTGAGAAGATTTCAACCAAACAAACTCCATATTTCTTGACATACAGATTGTATCCATACTACCAATTGAATTTGAAGTACCATCATCTTGGATTCTTTGCGAGGAACTATTGTTGGAGAAAGAAAGCTAAGATCTTTGGATCCATCAACTGATGTGGTTAAAAGCAAAAAGGTACAATGCAATGCAAACCACAAAGGAAGTGCAAGAACATAGGAAAGTCATGCACGATAAGCGCATCAAGCCTATTTTTATTAAGGAGGGTGATTTGGTGGTGTTATATGACAATTGCCAAATATTTTTTCCATGCAAGTTGCATTTATAGTGGATGGGGCCCTACCGCGCTATGCACATTTATGACAATGGATCTATTCAACTTGTAGCCCTGGAAGGCAATCCCTTTGCCACTTGAGTGAATGGGTAGAGAGTTAGAAAATATTGGACCATGAACCCGACTTTGTATAAAGAACCTACTGTTGGTGTTTGCGAGGATGCTCATATTTGAGAGCGGGAGTATGTGGTACCCACATTTTTTGTTTTGTTTTGTTTTGTTTTGTTTTGTTTTGTTAAATTTTTGAAGAAGAAGTGCATTGGTAAAGCCAAAAGAGGGCTGAATAGGGAAGAAATATGAAGAATCATGTGTTTGGCATAAACCCAAATTCAACCTTTGGTCAAGTCCAAAGGACTCAGGTTGGACAAGATAAAATATAAAGACAAGGACTTTGTATTGTAGAGTGCAACCTGATCTAAAGATCCTATAACAAACTTCTTTGGGTTTTGCCAATCAAGAAAGTACACGGGAAGAAAGTGACTACCTCAAGACCAAGAGGTTCTTGACAATGACAAGAAACCACTTCACAGAATTGGTGAGTGATACGGAGCAGCGATTAAAGAATGACCAATCAGCAAAGGACTACAAAATTTGGATTTCTGCAAGGAAGCACTACAATGTCCAGATGTTATCATGTTCTTGTTCAAAGTCAACCTACAAGAATGAAAATTTTGAATACGCAAGAAGAGTGGGTTAGAATCTCGGGTATGATCTTTCACAAGAAGAGAGTGAGGAAACACACGATGGCCCCAAAAGTGAGTTAGTAGAGTGCAGTGAGTGGCCTTGCAATGCATAGATTGGATGTAGTGGTGAGAATCAAGGTCTTATCAAGACTTTGCATCACTCTTCTGACTTGGAACTAGAATTTTAGCTTTCTAGGGTTCATGGCAAAGATTGTTGCGAGTGATTGCAAGGATAGGCCAAAGCACAAAGGGAAGAAAGGAAATCTAGCTTGATGGACTGTCATATCGGAGATTAATCTTGGGTAGAGAAGCAGAGGAGGTAGGGGTACCACCTTCTATCGGAAGTGTGATGCATTGGAAGAAATTGCCAAGGTTAGGAATTCTTTTAATCGACCGCACACAAAGAATGGGTATAAGGTGGATAATTATAGAGACCCATTGTGGAGAAGGATTGTGAGTGCAATGATGGTGATGTTCAAGCCAGAGCAAACCACCTATGTCATGATGCAATAGGTAGTCTTCTTTCATTAGATGTTTGCAGGAGAAGTAGTAGATAGGGCAAAGTGTTTGCACCAGCGGGTGGGGCAAATGATTATGGGTTAAAGAATGGATATCCAACCATACTACTTCATACCCTTTGCAGCTCACTTCTACTTTGGGCTGAATTTGCTGACTTCAGAGGAAAGAAGTGGAAAGCGATCTCATTTCCATCCAATTTGCACAAAGAGGCAGATACGGATGAACAATATTACATGGAGTGGGTTCAAATAGGGCATGAGTATTACAAGAAGAGTGGAAAGGAGAGGATAGTAGCATATCCGCATGCCAAGAAAGAGAGGTAGACCCAAAGAATGCATTGCAGCAGTCTAGCCACAAAAGAAGCAAAAGCCTAATCCAAAGTCAATGTTGGTGAAAGTAAAGGAATCCACTCCGGAAGAGGAGTCAGAAGGAGAAACCAAGTCAAAGGGAGAAGCCTCAAGAGGAGAAGAAGAGTTCACACTGCAAAGTGAGGAATCAACCAGTGGCATTGAAGGAGAGGCTAAGGTCCAACAAGTAAGAGGAAGAGTCGTGGAACGAGAGAAGACAAGTCCGGAGGTGTCCACCATTGAGCAAAGGCATGAGAAGGAAGAAGAAGGTGTCTTGGTGTGTCCAAGAGGTGCCAAGGGGAAGAGAAGTGCTCAAGTAGTCAACGTTGGACCAAGTAAGGTTACCACCGAGGAGGATGAGAGCTTGGATGAAGAAATGTTGAAGATACAAAGATCACATCTTTGAGGTAAGGCACCAGTGGAGGAGTTACCTGACAAGGGAAAAGATGGCAGAGCCAACAACATGCAATATGATGGAGTGGAGTATTTGTCAAAGGTAGTATGTCCCTTGTTGGTGTTTTTTGTGACAACCCGGCAAATATCACTTTTGCGGTAATTGGGTAAGTAAAGTTTGTTCCCGCAAAGATACGATTCAGAAATGTCCAAATACAAAGTCAAACAGTAACATGTAGTTCTTCTTGGTTGCGTCTTTAATCTCTCAGGTAGAAACCACACCCAGAAGAGAGTAACAAGCACTGATTCGCAGTCTTGTCACAAATTCACACTCTTTAATCACAACTCCATCAAATCTTTCCAAACAATCTTGATTGTGATGATTCAGGCTCTCCCAAAAACGGCACTTCACTACAAAACAACTTCACCTCAGAATTGTGTTCCACCCCTCCATTGAAGGCACAACTTCCTCGATCCAAATTGCTTCACATCAACTTTGCACTACACTCACAAATGCAGAATACTACCAACACTACAATTCTTCTCAGATCTGTCAAGGCATTGCTCTGATTGCACTTCACTCAGGATCAAACACACAGAATGAAGATCAAGGTTGCAGAATCCAACATCCAACAAGCACTCTGACTTGCACTTCAAATTTCTCCACACACTCACAAACATAGACACAAAGTTGATACTTGGAATCAAGCTTAAGCGACCAACACTGCTTCACAGCACTTTGCTTTATCTATTCTCAGAAATAATAGCACTAAACAACATCTGACTGCAAATGTCACTCTTAAGTAGTGAAGCAATCGACAGTTATCTTCCTAATGTACCTCTTCCTAATGACTCTACAAACTTGCAGATCTGAAATGACAATGCACCTCTTCATATTTGCTTATACAAATCTCAAATCAATTACTAATCCAATCCGATGTCTACTTCTTCCTTGGCTTTCAAACCCGATCCTGAAGATACTGTACTTCCTACTACTCTGTCCTCGGGTTTCTCAACTCCTAATTCCTCCACTAATTCTAACACTTCTCCTTCCTGATCTGCAATTCCTATCATAATTAAGCCTTCTAAATCTCTATCTCTCGACTGTAATACTCCAAGGACAAGAGAAGAGAGTAAACACAGATTGCACACTCAAACAATCAATGCCCCAAGGGAGCACCTTCTCTTTATTATATAGACAAAGAGGATCTCCTCCAAGGAAGCTCCACCATAGGATTAGGGACACAGATAGGTGACATGTCAACAAGCTCCACCCTTGGATTACTTACTTGGATGGGTGACATGTCTAGTCTAGGTCCTATCTGGTTGGTCAAACAAGCTTTGACCAGAGGGAATCTTTTAGGGAATCTTCCTGTAGGAATCTCAAAATCACGTGAGTAAGGTACCGTTGGAAAGCTCCCAACGAGACAAAATAGGGGGAAGGAAGGCCAACCTTTTCTCTATTGGGGGGAATCTGCACATTTTTGAGGCCTAATTCATCCATTTAGGCCTCTTAAATTGCCTTCAAAGATTTCAGGCATATTCTGGTTCCTACTCTATTAGTAGAAGTCCCCTTTTGGTGATACCTCTTTCTGATATGTTTAGTCCATCATGTGTAACATCCTTCCAGATGTTACTAAACCAATTCTCACCTTTAAATCATATGTCTAACTATTGGTTCTAAGGTTCTCAAGTCTATTTCTATTTCTGCCCTATTTGTAGAAGTACTCTTTTGGTGATACTTCTATCTTATCTATTTTGACCATCATGTATACCATCATTCTAGATGTTACCGAACCAAATTTCACATCTAAATCATATGGCTAGCTCTTGGTATTACACCAACCTACTCTTCTCTAAAGTGTCAAATGTCAAATCCAAAGACACCTACACTCCTATCTCTCTTACTTCGGGTCTAACTACTATCAATTCCTTTACTAATTCTATTGTGTCATCATTAAGAATTGTGATTGAAAGCATGAATACACTATCTACACCTTCAATTTGTAATCCACTTTCCCCTAATGACTCATGTAAGTGACCCAAAGACACTTATTGTCCGATCCTGCACTCTGGGTTTATTCACTACTGCTACTTCTCTTTTAATTTATGTTCCATCTTTAATCAGAACTGGAATTGAGTCATGGGTATATTAACTATCTTCTTTCCCTACTTAACTATCTTAACTATCTTCTCCGATCCCTCGGGCAAAACTCCCCAAGTCACCTTCACTGCACACCGAGGTCCGACTTCCTTGGGTTGAATCATATTTGTCTTGAGGCAAAGTCTTTAGACCTGAAGTCATGTAAACCCAAAGTCCGAAGGCCAAAGTCACATTGACCCGAAGACACCAAACTACTCTTCACATCTACTCCCAAAACTTGAAATGCTTGTAACTTCTTCTAGAAACCTCCAAAATTTTCGAGTTTAGTGGCAATGAAAGCCCTGAATGAGACGCTTCCAACAAGATATAGCACACTTGATTTGAACTTGTGGTCACTGAGATATGGCCCCCGCAAGAATCCTGACCTATAACCTTCATTCCGATGTGAAGAAACCCTCCTTCGGCGTCTGATCCGAGTTTTTCCCTCCTCTCACACAAAGTAAACTTCTTTGGGTTTGATCCAGTCCGAGTCCTTCTTCCTCTAACAGAAAGTCGACTTCCTCAGGCTTGATCAAAACACAAGTTTCCACTCATTTCTTCTCCATTTGGTTTCAATTTGGTTTCAGCAAGACATTTCTTCTTCAAAACTCATCCAAAATGAAAAATGTGGGTACCACATTTTTGCAGCAAAAGAAAGCAAAGATAGCAAGTGCTAATCTAGATGTAAAGGATGAATTAGCAATCATGAAAAAGTGGTGCGGAGACCTTGCTGTTGAGAAGCAAGCTAACACAAGTAGAAATGGAAGCCAAAGAACTTTGAGTGGAGGAAATTCTTCAGGGTAAGCACTCCAAAGCGATGAAGGAGGATTTGGTGAAGTGTAAGGAGGAAGTAAAGGAGAAGATGGCATTGGTCAAAGTGTTGAAGAGTGAAATTGCTGATGCACAAGTGGAGTTGATACATTCAAAGGCAAGTGTAGCAGTGATGGAGCAAGAGCTGGAGAGTTTAAGGAAGAAAGCAGCAAAAAAAGATCAAGCTTGGCAATGAGAGTTAACAAAGTGTAGTCAACAGGAAGAACAATTGCAAGGATTGTTGAGAGTAGCGGGCATCAACTCGTGTTGAATCAGCAAGAGAAGGAAGCAATGAAGGCTGAATTTGAGGATGAGTTTTAGATGTATTGCAATGAGTTGGAGGAGGAGAGAAAGAAAGAGAAGGTAGAGCCGGTTGTGGAATCAGATGTAGCGGGAGTAGTGGTAAACAAGATGAAAGCACTACTTAGCACTGAAGTTGAAGGGAAGTTGGAGGAAGCCAGACTGCACAAGTTGAAGTTGTTAGTGCAAGAGACATGGAAGAGGAAGGCAAAGGACACAGAGTTAAACAATCTATTGATTCATCTATAAGATCGTGTAGATAGGAAGATGTTAGAGGTAAGAGACAATGTCTACCTCAGATTAGATCTTGTTAGAACCAAAAAATAGACTTTGTAGTGAGGTAAACTTAGCAAGGAAGTCTGAAGTAGCAGAAGTAGGAGTACAAGTGTCTTTGGATCAGTTACCTGAGACATTAGAGAAGAGTAGATCAAGGGACAAAAAGTTAGATAAGTTACCCACCAGTGCAATTGTAGTTTGTAGTGAAGAAATACTAGAAGTAGAAGAGTTAGGAGTAGAATAAGGTAGACACAAAGAAGGAGAAATACCTGAAGGAACATCAAGTTTGGAAGCCAAAGTCGAGGTTGACATTGGATGGATTCGTAACAAATTTGAGATTTGAAGAGGCAGATATGAAGAGGTGCATTGTCATTTTGGATTGCAGGTTGGTAAAGTTGTTGTAAGATGGTATTTTTGTTAGTAATTTCCAAGTGCTCTACTATTTAAAAGAGGCATTTGTGATGTGTTGTATTTTAGTGTTCATTATTCTTGAGAATAGATAAAGCAAAGTGTTGATTTCATTGCTCATTGCCTGAGCTTAATTCTGAGTATTGACTTTGTGTGTGTGTGTGTGTGTGTGTGTGTGTGTGTGTGTGTGTGTGTGTGTGTGTGTGTGTGTGTGTGTGTGTGTGTGTGTGTGTGTGTGTGTGTGTGTGTGTGTGTGTGTGTGTGTGTGTGTGTGTGTGTGTGTGTGTGTGTGTGTGTGTGTTTGTGATTGTGTGGAGAAATTTGAAGTGCAAGTAAGTGGGCTTGTTGGATGTTGGATTCCACAGCCTTGATCTTCATTCTATGTGTTTGATCATGAGTGAAGTGCAATTGAAGCAATGCCTTAACAAATCTAAGAGGAATTGTAGTGTTGGTACTATTTTGCATTTGTGAGTGCATTGCTTAGCTGATGTGAAGCAAGTTTGATCAAGGAAGTTGTGCCTGCAGTAGAGGGGTGGAACACAATTCTGAGGCAAAGTCATTTTGTAGCAAAGTAGCCATTTTGGGAAGGATTGAATCATCACAATCAAGTTTGTTTAGACAAAATTGAACGAGTTGTGATTAAGGAGTGTAATTTGTGATGAGACTAAGAGTCAGTGCTTGTTACTCACTTGTAGGTGTAGTTTCTACCTAAGAGATTAAAGAAGAACTCAAGAAGAAATACATAGTACTATTTGCTTTGTATGTGGATATTTTTGACTCATATCTTTGCGGGATTGAACTTTACTTATCTTATTAGCTAATTATTTAATTTGCCAAGTTGTCACATGATTTTTGGCACCGCTGCCAGGGACATCAACTAAAGCTTTGTAGAAGGAAATCAAAAAAGTAGTACACAAAACTTGGGAAATGAGTTTGGAGGAGGATAAGAAGACAAAGCCTCTTATATTTCCGGTGGACATCAAATCCAAAGTGAAGGATCTGATCCAAGCCAAGGATGGTAAACCCAAGAACCTTGGATCAAGACCACCAGTACTCCGGTCACCATCTTGAAGCGCCCCAAAGTCCAACTTGCATGAGGAGAGACTTCAAACCCAAAGATAAAGGTGAAGAAGGTGAATTTTGGAGGAGTACCTTAATACAATATTGTGGCAGATTTGGCATCTATGAATGCTAATATCACATTCAAGCAATTTTGGGAGGACAATAAGCTATACAAGAAGCAATTGAGTTTAGCCCTCAAGAAAGTAAGAGCAATGAACAAGAAAGACTTGCCCGCCATTCATCATATTGAACAAGGAGATTTAAGATCTCCCAAAGTGGATGCCAAGATTGCAGGCTGCATGATCACATCCATACCCATTGATTTGGGGTTGGGTGTGTATGTCATGATAAAAGATATTGCACATCAATTGGGGTATACAATGTTTGAGCCAACACCCCAAATTTTGAAGTTTGCGGATCAAACCAAGAGACGGCCTTTGGGCATGCTGTCAAATATTACTACAATCATTGGAGAGGTGCACTTCAAGTTAAACTACAATGTGTTGTGACCAATAACTAAAATTTTTCACCCCCTATTGATCAGTATACCCTGGTTGTATAGTGCCCAAGTTGTGGTAGATTGGCACCAACAAAAAATGCGGTTCAAGGACATTTTGGCCAAGGACCAGAAGCTAGTGACAGTGAGTTGGATGAAGGTTCCCCACCTCAGGGAAACAACTTTGTCAAAAGACAAAGATGAATCCAAAGATTCATTTTCTTTGTCTTTGGATGACTATGAAGACGAAGTCCAAGTCAATTACTTAGAATGCTACGAGGTGGATATAGAAGATGAAGATCCAGATGATGTTGCCTGGGGTGAACATGATTTATAAGAAGGTGCTTTGATTTTAATTTGACTCGGGTTAAGCCAAGTCAGTCACATTGAAGGAGTCATTAACCCCGATGACTATCAAGATGTTAGCTTGATTGAAGGTAAAATTTTGAAGATTTTGAAGATAGTCACTTTGGAGGGGTTGGTAGGATACACCGCCCTATTTATAGAGTACCAGGAGGTATTTTCCTATCAATTGATCCTTCAAGGCTTGAAGGATCAATTTACAGTGGCAGCTTCACAATTGAAATGAGGCTCTCCAAGGGTTTTTTACGGACACCCTCCATATTTGTTGGATGTTGCAAATATCACAAATGTTGCATGGAACAAAATCACAACACAAAGTCTAAAAAACTACCTCAAAGGAGTAGATATCATTTCTAGCTTTTAGGATGGTGTTGATGTTGGCAGCAACAATGATGAAATAGTTGAATAAATCTCTTGTATGTTGAGCAATTGGAACATCTTGAATGGTGCCAACGGCCTTGATTTTTGGAGTGAGGTTGAATAGTGTTTGAATAATGATAGTGACAATTTGACTCTATTCAAGAACACTCTTCTTGAAAACATCAATCAAGCAATTTTTGTCATGCTTTTATAGGAGCCTGCCATTGAATCTAAAGAGGATGAGGTTGAAATTGCTCCAACCCAAGATGAAGTCAATCAGCATGATGTTATTCTTAAATTGCTAGAAAGTGTTATCAACCTTGATGTTAATATGGATGAGCTGAAATCTTCCAATTATCTATCATTGGACCAGCTCAATCAGGCCAAGGGAGCTCTCTTTACACTCCATTGTATTCTACAAAATGGTTGGTAAGCAATCACCTATGAGAGAATGGACAATAGTTGTCAAATGATGTTATTTGACTTTCAATGATAGTAAATTTTGCAAGATATTGATCTGAAAGATTTTTCTGTGGAATCATAGACTTAAGCAGGATGTAGACTTAGATGAATTTGAACTTAAGCAAGTTTATATTGTAAGATTATCTACTGTCCGCAAAGTAACATCAAGATTTTCTTGAACTCACAAATAACTAACATGATACAAAGAAAATAAGATAATTAAGTTCATGTTAAATTGGCAATTTTTATGGATATTTTCAATGGAAAATGATATAATTTAATGGTGGATTATAAGGTATGGATGGCAAAGATCATTTTTCTCCCTATTGGAAGTTCACTTAGGTAATAATGAGTTTCTTGTGCAAACTCATGATAAACTCATGAGAGGTCATTTTTAGTGTGTTAGTGAGATTTGTACAACTTGTGGAATAAGCACTTCACATATGCAGAAAATTCACCTCCTAAAACAAGTTTAAGGTGTGTTTAGGAACTTTGCAGGAAACCTTAATGTATATTCTTTTCATTAGAGCGAGTACCTAATCCTTTGATGTTTATATTCATGTGTTTATTTCTTAACTTTGAACTCCTCATCTATCATTTTTAGTGGGATAAAGGAAGTTGCTAATGCACATATTTAAATTCAACATAACAAGGTTTATATTCAAGAGAGAGATATGGAATATAAATTTTTTCTTTATCCAGGATGGCAAGTTTGAATGATAAGTTAAACTCTAAATATTACAATAACCTTGATTATGCTAATGTAGCATACTTAATATTTGGTACATAGTATGTTGGCTAAAATTTATAGTGAATAATAAAACTTTTATTTGAAAATATTATTTTTCATTCTTTTATTTTATTTATTTATTTATTTTATTGATTAGTATAACAAACCAAGGAGAGAAATAAGAGAATGGAATATCAAATTGGAAACTCTAAACTAGAGGAAATTTCCAAATGCTTGAGTTGAGCACATGCTTTGGTATTTATAGGTCAGCTTGGTACAAGACTCCAAAAGAAGCTTCCCAAGAAGTTTCCTTTCTTAGAGTTCAAGCTAAATTAGCCTTTATTTAATGTACAAGTTAAGCTAGTTGTCTGCTTTGTATACAAACTACTCAATCCTTTGGAAGTTTTTAGAAGCTTCTCACAGAGAATTCTCTTGGATGCTTCTAGAAAAAATTTAGAATTTCTAAATATACACTATATCTAACCTCCTTTTAGTTATGTTTAGCTTTTGCTAACTTGATATTATTATATATTTTTCCATTGCTAGTTGGTGATCTCTTCATCAACATGAAATCTTTGAATTCATGGATGGCTATTTGTGCATTTTGGAGATGAGAAGAAGGCTCTCACATGGCATCACAAAAGGGATACACTGTCTAGAGGATCTTATATTCAATTTTTTGTTGGTAGTCATGTTTGATTTCTCTTTGTGCAAGAATATAGTCAACTTAGTATTCTTCATGGTTATTAATAAAGATTGGGAGACGAGGAAGTTGTATATGAGTAGAAAAAGAAGATGAGTTAGAAACAAAGTGTTTTAACTTTGAGATATGGAACACAAGATAGATCTTTATGTGACTAGGAAGTGAAAGGTTATATGTAACATGAGAAATTATCTGAATTATATCAAATAGACCTATCCAATTGAGAGTAAGTTTATGAACTTGGATGTGAAGAAGGAGAATAAGAAGAACTTTAATAGAGTTTAATATTCTAAGGAAAAGAAAACCCAAAAAGAAACACAAAGCTTCAACACTCAATACCCAATGCCCCAAAGGAGCACCTTGTGATAACCCGGCAAATATCACTTTTGCAGTAATCGGGTAAGTAAAGTTCGTTCACGCAAAGATACAAGTTAGGATTGGTCAAATATAAAGTAAAGTAACAATTTAGTTCTTCTTGATTGCATCTTTAATCTCTCAGGTAGAAACCACACCCAAAAGAGAGTAACAAGCACTGATTTGCAGTCTTGTCACAAATTCACACTTCTTAATCATAACTCCATCAAATCTTTCCAAACAATCTTGATTGTGATGATTCAGGCTCTCCCAAAAATGGCACTTCACTGCAAAACAATTTTGCCTTAGAATTGTGTTCCACCCCTCCACTGAAGGCACAACTTCCTCGATCGAAATTGCTTCACATCAACTTCGCACTGCACTCACAAATGCAGAATACTACCAACACTACAATTCCTCTCAAATCTGTCAAGGCATTGCTTTGATTGCACTTCACTCAGGATCAAACACACAAAATGAAGATCAAGGCTGTGGAATCCAACATCCAACAAGCACTCTGACTTGCACTTCGAATTTCTCCAAACACTCACAAACACAATTGCAAAGTTGATACTCGGAATCAAGTTCAAGCGACGAGCACTGCTTCACAGCACTTTGCTTTATCTATTCTCAAAAATAATGAGCACTGAACAACATCTGACTGCAAATGCCACTCTTAAATAGTGAAGCAATCGACAATTCTAACAACTATACCGTTCTACAACAACTCTTCTAACCTGCAGATGCAAAATGACAATGCAACCTTTCATATCTGCCCTTTCAAATCTCAAATCGGTTACTACTCCGATCCGATGTCTACTTCGTCCTTGGCTTTCAAACCCGAACCCGAAGTAATCTTACTTCCTACTACTCTAACCTCGGGTTTCACAACTCCTAATTCCTCCACTAATTATAACATTTCTCTTTCATGATATGAAATTCCTATCATAGTTAAGCCTTCTAAATCTCTATCTCCCGACCCACTCTTCTCTAAAGTGTCAAATGTCAAATCCGAAGACATCTGCACTCCTATCTCTCTTACTTCGGGTCTAACTATTATCAATTCTTTTACTAATTCTGTTATGTCATCATCAAGAATTGTAATTGAAAGCATGAATACACTATCTACACATTCAATTTGTAACCCACTTTCCCCTAATCACTCATGTTACTAACCCGAAGACACTTACTGTCTGATCCTGCACTTCGGGTTTATTCACTACTGCTACTTCTCCTTCAATTCATGTTCCATCTTCAATTAGAACTGAAATTGAAGTCATGGGTATCCTAACTATCTTCTTTCTATACTCTAACTTCCTGTGATCCCTTTGGCAAAACTCCCCAAGTCACCTTCATTGAACTCCGAGGTCCGGCTACCTCTGATTTAGTCATCTTCATCTTGAGGCAAAGTCTTTAGACCCGAAGTCATGTAAACCTGAAGTCCGAAGTCCAAAGTCCGAAGTACGAAATCCGAAGTCACATTGACCCGAAGACACTTTGACCCGAAGTGCATCTATTCCCGAAAATTTAAATGCTTGTAACTTCTTCTACAAACCTCCAAAATTTGCAATTTTGGTGGCAATGGAAAGCCCTGAACGAGACGCTTCCAACGAGATATAACATGTTTGATTTGGAGTTATGGTCACTAAGATATGGACCCCGCAAGAATCCTGACCTGCAACTTCTATTTCTCCTTCGGCGTCTGCCCTCCTTAAAGTCTGATCCGAGTTTTTCACTCCTCTGACACAAAGTAAGCTTCTTCGGGTCTGATCCAAACCAAGCCCTTCTTCCTCTTACATGAAATTGACTTCCTCGAGTATGATCAAAACACAAGTTTGCACTCATTTCTTCTCCATTTGGTTTCAATTTGGTTTCAGCAAGGCATTTCTTCTTCTAAACTCGTCCAAAATGAAAAATGTGGGTACCACACACCTTGTCTTTATTATACAACAAAGAAGATCCACTCAAAGGAAGCTCCACTTTTGGATCAAATATATGGATTGGTGACATGTTGGTGAGCTTCACTATTAGATTAGTTGCATGGATAGGTGACATATCTATCCTTCTCCTATCTAGTTGGTCAAACAAGTTTGACTAGAAGGAACCTTAAGAGAATATTCTTGCAAGAAGCTCAAAATCATATGAGTGAGGTACACTCAAAAAGCTCTTGACAAGACAACCAATAGTGAGGAGAAGGAGAGTTTGTTTTTGGGCAAAAAAATATTCTTTTGAGGTCTAATTCATTTGTTTAAACCTCCAAAATTACCTCTAAAGTTTTTTTAGGTTTTTTTGCTCTTACTTCGTTAGTGGAAGTACTCTTTTGGTAACATCCCTATCTAATCTACGTACTCCATCATATATAACATCCTTCTAGATGTTACCAAGCCAATTTCCACTTCTAGATAATATGTTTAGCTATTGGTATGACAAAGAGAAAAACATGATCTTATTACCTACTTGAAAGTTGAGGTTGCATGATACTAGCAACATATTGCTTTTGCCAATTTTAAGTAACAAGTAAATAAGATTTGGCTTACTATAAATATGTAGATAATATGGACAATGAGGTTGAAGTATGGGGAAATTGAGATGATAGTGGAGCAAGCAGAGAATTTGGAACAAGTGGAGGTTGCATTTAATCAAGAAAGAATGTAGAGAATCACATACTTTCTTGTTTTGAATTAATGTATGTTAAGCAATAGTAAGACAAGTATCACAATTAGTATGATGAATGTTAACAAAAGCATTAGCATATCTTCTAAGTTGTGTTTGCTTGTTCCATTTGCTCGATAGTTTGAGTGTGATAGGTTATAGGTAATGTAATCTTAGTGCCGAGTATCTTGAAAAGTATTTTCCAATTTTACTAATGAATTGAACATCACATTCAAAGATGAGTACCTATGTCTACCATTCCTAGAATAGGAGAAACCCAAGAGAAACACAATAGAATAAAGCCAAGAGAAACACAAGGCTTCATCCCTCAATACTCCTATGCACCAAAGAGCACCTTGTCCTTATTATATAGTAAACAGTATCTACTTAGAGTCAGCTCCACCTTTGGATCAAATATATAGATTGGTGATATGTCAACAAGCTTTACCCTTAAAATAGTGGTATGGGTTGGTGATATGTTGATCCTTGTCCTATTTAGTTTTTATTAAGAGAATATTTTTGTAAGAAGCGTATTGTTGGAAAGGTATTGTTGGAAGGTATTGTTGGAAAGCTCTCAATGAGAGTAACAAGTGGAGAAGGTAATGCTAAATTATCTTGGAGAAAAAAAAATTTATATTTTTTGAGTCTAATTCATATGTGAAGATCTCCAAAATTAGCTTTGAAGTTTTTAGGGTGTTTTTGGCCTATACTCTATTAGTGGAAATATTGTTTTGGTGACACCTATATCTAATATACTTAGACCATCATATGCAACCATTTATATTTATATTTTTTGAGTCTAATTCATATGTGAAGATCTCCAAAATTAGCTTTGAAGGTTTTAGGGTGTTTTGGCCTATACTCTATTAGTGGAAATATTGTTTTGGTGACACCTATATCTAATATACTTAGACCATCAAGCTAATTTTCCATCTCTAGGTAATATATCTAACCAATGGTATTACACCATGGCATCCCATGGTACTTGAATATAATATCCAAATAAATGAAGGTCAATGTTGGAGCATCTATTATATCTATGGTGGATGCTAGACAAATCTACTTACCAAGCTTATTGATAAATATGAAATTGTTATACGGTCTTGGTTTGTCTTTGGCAAGGATGTGATGAGGTCTAAACTCACATGTTCTCATCATGCAAATGGAATTGGTAATGGTAGTAATAGTCTAATTAAGTTTTGTTGCTTATCTTGTTGCATTGGTAGCTCTAACAAGATTGGACACACTCTTGAATTTCATATGCTAGTTTAGGCCATACCATCTACATTGTAGTGTACTCAATGTCTTATGACTCATATGACCAATGATTGGTAAGTCATGCATCTTTGGAAGTCAAACAAGTCTTAGGTCCACTATAGTCAAACATAGATTTGGTTTTCACAAAATAGAAGGCAATCCTCAAAAAAATTGTTTTAATCCTTGTCTCCTTGTCATCTGCTACAAGGTGAAAGAAGAGATCCTATTGTAAAGTAGTCTTGAATTTTATTTGGACTTTTGAGTTAGTTGACACCATGGTAATTGATATAGTTATGAAAGATTCAAGCAGAATCTTAAAACCAGATTATTATAACAAGGTATATGGAATGACATGAAATTTTCTTTGTTTGATTCAAGCTTGAAATCATATAATTGTAGTTACTCCTCCCACCAATTATATTGATTATTCATGTCCTCAAAATATAAGATATAGAATAAGAGTTTTTTATTGGTATATACTATTTCTCCAAGAGATAATATCTCCACACCTTGTTAATATGACTTTGCAAGTTGTTCTTGACCTCAAGTAGAATTATTTTTCTTTGTTGAGTTTGGACATCAAGATACAAAAGGAATGGGATGCAATCCATCTAGTAATCTAGCTCCAAGTGCAAAATTAAAACCATGAAAATCAACCTCACAAGGTAGTTGAGAATCATATGGTTGGAGGATGTATCATGAGGATACCATATTCTTAAGTTTCATGAAATTTTTTCTTGCCTTGTGGTCCACTTAAAGCTTGTTGTCTTCCTATAAGTTTTTTTTTAGTGGTGTTACCAAATATGCATAATAATGTATGAACCGTTTGTAGAAGTTCACCAATCTATTAAATCCTCAAATTCCATAGCATCCACAAGAGTAGATCAACCAATAATAGCCTTGATTTTCTCCTTTCCATCTTGATCTCCTCCACTTAAAAGTTATGGCTCAAGAAGGTAACTTTCTTTTGCTAAAAGAGAAACTTGGATTCCTTGCAATAGAATGTAAGTCGACATGTTTGTCTTAAGATTACTTATGCATGGTTCTTATGTTCTACCTCCATCTTATTATAAAATGTCATCCAATAATAGTACCATGTATTGATCCAATAGCCCATCTAACATCCAATGCATTTGATACATGAAAACTATTGGAGCATTAATAAACCCAAAAGATAAAAGTCTCAATGCACATCTCCTGTACAAAGGTAATCTTTTTCATATCTTCTCCATCAATTAGATTTTCCAATTAGCTACTTTAAAGATCCAACTTTAAGAAATATTATGCTCTACTTATTTAATCAAAAAAATCATCAATGTGAGGCACATTATATGCATTCTTTGTAGTCTTCTTTATCAAGACCACAACAATCAATGTAAAATCAAAGTCCTCCATCCTTCTTTGATACAAATCATATTTATGCTCCACAAGGAAATGTGCTATGTTATAGAAAATCCTTTTCAAACAACTTGATCAATGTTGTTTTTAGTTCTTCTAACTCCTTTGGCAAGAGCCAATAGATTGATCTACTCATCAGAATACTACATGTCAATTGTTTGATCTTGATGGGCATACCTTGTTAAGAGGTAAATTTTTGGAAGATTGTCAAGAAACACATTTGAAAAATCTTGTACTATTAAATCAAACCATTTCTTTTTGAGTCTTATTATCCCCATAAGATTTTTCTTGCATTATAGGTTTGATCCACCTGTAGGAATATGGAGTAAGCAAACAAGTTAGTAGAAGCTAGTGAGTTAGAAGTCTAAACTAAATATAGCCAATGGAGGTAGAACTAGCCTTAGAATATGCTTAAAGCATCAAGAAAGCTTATGGGTAGAACATTTTAGAAGCACCCAAGAAATTTCTTGGTGAGAAGCTTCTTAAGAACTTTCCAAGGGTAGAGTAACTTGTAAACCAAGCTGATTGCTAGCTTGGTTTGCATTCCAAGTAAGGAGGCTCCTAGAAGGAACCTTCTTTGGGAGTCTTGTACATAGGTTACCTATAAATACCTTAGCCAAGCTCAAGCTAGGCATTTGGAGTTTCTCTCATTGGAGATTTTGAATGTGATATTCTACTCCAGTATTTTATTCTCTTATTTTTCTCTTCGGTCTTTACATTGGTACTAGAGCAAGAATGGGATGAATAGAATTTGTAGACCACCAAATCCATTTCTCCCAAACCGTTGGGATTTTGTATCCATGTACTACCAAATCATCATTTCATGCAATTTATCATTTCATGCTTTGGACATAATTTTTTGAATATAATCACCTTTGATACTTTTTAATGTAACCTATGATGAACATTTTTTATTATAAAAATGACTAACCTATGATTAACATATGATTAACCTAATTTTTAATGTAACCTATGATGTTTTATTATTATGAACCTTTGATACTTTTTATTGTAACTTATTGTGAGAAATGGATGTGTCGCATCACATCTTAACTTAGATAATTGCAAGTATGTTGTTTGGTAGAGATGTAATCATGGTGGTGATGCACAAAGTTATTATTATCATTATGTAGCAAAAAAATACTACCTTACTTGTATGTTGAAAGAGAGATCATCAACAACAAGAGCATGTAGAGAGAGTAGCATTTCAAGAAGGAGAACAAATTTCATTTCCAAAGCTAAAGGTATTTGAAGGTAAATATCTCTCAACTATAGTAAATTTTTGTGCTTCATTGCAATTGTTATTTGAAGCCACAAATATTCAAGATGAATGGAGATATATTCTCTTTTTTTCAAGCCATTAGATGGAGTGGAAAAACTATGGTGGTGATTTTGGGTGGAGCAAGCTCAATGGTAGTTCATTGCACCAATCTTGACATAAGAAGAATTCAAGAGTATCATAGTTGAGAGATTCCAAGTAGTAAATGCTACACAAGCTGCATAAGATAGATTGGTAAAGTTGACATAGATTGGCTCTATGAAGAGCTACATCACTCAATCCCAAAACACCACAATGTAAATTGCTAAGATATTAGAAAGTGAGAATTTGGAGTGTGAAATCACACTCCAAATTGGTAGTGATCATGTTGGAGCACAAAAACTTGGAAGAAACCATGTAGTTGGTTGAGTGCATTGATAACTTGGTTACCACAACTTAATCTTGATCAACACCTCCACAAAACCTATAAACACACCACACATGGGCAAAGAATCTAGCATTAATGGAGAATGATATCATCCAATAAAGACCATTTGGCACTATAGATAGAAAAAGATTATGACAAAATGGTGGTTGCTTTTATTGTCACCAAATAGGACATTTCATTGTCAAATGTTCAACTAGGAATGGAGTACCTTCATCCATTACCTAAATGGAATTCCTAGAACATAAGGATCATGGAAACAAGGAATCCAATAAGAGATATCAAGCCATTTCCCATAAGGAACTTGATTTGTTCCAATGGGATCGAAGGCTTGATCTATGCAAGTTTGATACACTTGCAAGGTATGATTTTAGATTGTTGTTATAGGATTTTGGTTGATTGTGAGAGTTTTGAGAATTGCATATCTATATAAGTAGGAAATGAATTATATATTCTTATTCAAGCCAATATTTAGTAGTAGATTGATGATGGTAAATAGAAGAAAAGGTTCTACATTCTGTAATTCACAACTTGTTACACTCAAGATTGGGAAAGAGTACTCAAAATATATGAGGTTTATAGTAGCTTCCCTACATTATGATATCATTATAGGTCTACTTTGGCTTGAACATCATAAGGTTTAATTTTATTGGATGAAATGGAAAATTCTGATACAATACCAAGATAAAAATGACTGATTATGTCACTTAGTATTTTTAAGTATGACACTTAAGAATAGTCAATCCCAAGATGAGAAGTTTGTCAATATAGCAACTTATAGAGCAAGCTTAGAGAAAGCTAGTCATATTTTTTTTTGTAGATCAAGCTAATTGTGCAAGGAGAACCTAATGAGAGTAAGTCACATCAACAAGTAGTGGTTGATAAAATAGGCCAAGAGCTTTAAGAAGTGCTTTTAGATGATTTTCCAAAAATATTACCTTTTGATTGAGATATGCTATTCAAGATCAAGCTATTGCCAAGTAGTAGTATGCTTGTGAGTAGACCAATCTAGGCTCTCATTGGAGGAGTTAGAAGAGTTTTAAACAACTTGACCAAGTTGTTAGAGAAGGATTTCATACAACATAGTACATATCCTTAAGGAACACCAATACTCTCTTTGTACAATAAAGGATGGAAGACTTTAATTCTATATTGATTACCATGGCCTTAATAAAAAACCATGAAAAATGCATATCACTTGCCTCAAATTGATGACTTGTTGGATCAACTAAGTGGAGCATGATATTTCTCCAAATTGGATGTTTGAAGTGGCTATTGGCATATTCCCATTGATAAGAAGGATTTTCAAAAAGTTTCCTTCTTCACAAGGTATGGGCATTTTGAGTTGAGAGTGTTACCTTTTGAGCTTCTAATGCTCCAACAATTTTCATGGATCAAATGCATTGACTGTTGGATGTGCTATTGGATTTGGTACATGGTGGTATTCTTGGATGATATTTCAATAAACATTAAGATAGAGGTATTGTGAGCCGGCCTGTCTCTCACTCAGGATGAACCTCTGATGGCTATTATGGTAGCACACCATGGACTAAGAAGGCAAGGAATCCCAACTCCATCATACTCCTCCAAGGCTAACACTCCAAGACTCAAGACATTGCTCACTAGAGAACTCAATGAGAGAGAGATAGTTGCAAATGAAAAGATGATGAGTACCTCCTCTCCCCTTGTTTATATACTTGTGAAATAGTTATGTACCAAAGTTACTAATTATTGTAGTAACTCAAGTTACTAGACTAAAAGTCAAGTAAAGTCAAAAAGTAGAAAGGAATATCCATTCACATGGGCATATTCTTCTAAGCATGTGGTCTTATCTTGACCCAACCACTAACTGAAGGATTCCTTCACATGGGCTATCCTTGCAATAAAGAAGAATCCAAAACAAAAAGGCTTGTGGGCCCAAGAGTTCTCAACTCTTTCCTCAAAGCCAAACACCTAGGAATAATACCAAGTCAACACACTAAAATCCAAAATAGTGGTGCTCATCTTTTCTACTTCCTCTAAAGTAAAGTCCCTTCTATCTTAGCTATGACTAACTTTAGCTAACCATGACTAATATAGAACCATCCTTTATCTCTATATAAATAATATCTCTTAAGTACTTGTAATACCAAGCTAAATATCATAATACCACACACATGCACAAATGGGTGTTACATTTACCCCCGGACTAAGTTTTCACTTTGTCCTCAAAGTGAAGGCCTCTCTACCTTCTATGGTACATCTTCAACTTATCATGGTTAATCCTATCAAAGTGTCTTCCTCCTAACTCCTTGAGATCATAGGTGTAATTGCCCCACACCTTCTCTACTATGAAAGGTCCAAAGTACTTAGGCAAAAACTTCTTTTGCCCTCTCTTGAATCGAATGGAATCAAACAACATTACCCAATCACCTTCTTTGAAAGGTTCCACCTTCTTCTTGCCTTACCTCTTGTCATAGCTCTCCTTTTGTTTCCTTTGGGCTTGCTCCACTCAAACCATAGCAACTGCTCTTGCCTCTTCCAACTCCATGAGTTGATCCTTCCTTGACTTCTCTGCATCACCTCCTTGTGCTTTCTTCAATCTCCTATGAATGCTTTGGAAGGTAGGAAGATCAAAGTGAATAGGTAAGGTAGAGTCAATACCATACACCAATTGAAAGGGAGAATATCCGGTGGAAGTCTTCATGGTTGTCCTATACTCCCACAAAACTGCATGAATCCTCTTGTCCTAATGATGTTTAGCCCCCTCCATTTCTGCATCTTTGGCCAACATCATGCACAAGGTCTGATTGGTTCTCTCTGCCAAGCCATTGGAATTTGGCTTATTGGATGTAGTTACTCTATGCGTGATAGAGAAATGTCGTAGCATGGCTATAGTAATGCTTCCTGTAAACTCTCCTCCTCTATCAGAAACCAACTCCAAAGGGCATCCAAACCTAGTGATAATGCATTCATAAAGAAATCTACCCACTTCATCTTCATTCTTGTCCCTCAATGGTCTAGCCTCAACCCACTTGGTAAGGTAATCAGTAACTACCACAATGTACCGATTGTTCCTTGGGGTTCTATTGAGAGGACATACAAAATCAATTCCCCACTTCTCAAAAGGTCCTAGCAATGGAATTGATCTAAGTGGTGGAGTGGATGTAGAATTTCTAGCAAAAGCTTGACAAACATGACAAGTTTTGCAATAATCAAGACAATCCTTGAAAATCCCTCTCCAATGGTAACTTGCATCTAGAATCTTGAAAGTAGTCACCTTTCCTGCAAAGTGTCCTCCACATACTAAACCTTCATGAAACTCCTTTATGAGTAGGATAGACTCTTCCTTACCCACTGCTCTTCAAAGTAGACCATCTGCTCCTTGGTGAAAAAGAATATCCTCCACCATTGTGTAAGGTCTAGATCTTGCTGCAAGGGCCTTCCTCTCCCTAGGATGCATCCTTTTTGGATAGTTACCTCTTGTCACAAAATCCACAAAATCCACAATCTCCTTGTACTCCATTGGAACTTCTTGAGTGACTGAGATTGTCATGAGTTCCTCATCCGGGAAGGAATCATCCACTTGCTCATCTCCATCATGATCATAGGCTCTAGATAACAAATCAACATTTGCATGTTTCTTTCCTAGCCTATCCTCAATGGTGTAGTCATACTCAGACAAGAGTATCATCCACCTTGCTAGTCTCCCTTCAACATTAGGCTTGTTGAAGATGTACTTCAAAGCCTTGTGATCCGTGACAATGGTGGCTTTCCCTCCAATCAAGTAGTGTCTAAACTTCTTGAGACCAAAGATCACTGCCAACCATTCTCTCTACATGACAGAGTAGTTCTTCTCTGCTGAAACCATCTTCCTACTAGCATAAGCTATTGGATGATCATGCCCATCTTGGTCTAATTGACTAAGAGTGCATCCTATAGCTACATTAGAAGCATCAATGTAGAGGATGAAAGGCTTACTCCAATTAGGTTTAACAAGAATTGGAGCTACAACAAGGGATTGCTTGAGCTCCTCAAAAGCTTTGAGAGCCTCCTTATCCTCCAAAATCACCATGTAATCTACACCCTTCTTCATGTAGATGGTCAATGCATAAGCCTTGTTGGAAAATGAGAAGATGAACCTCCTATAGTATCCAACCATCCCCAAGAATTGGTGTAACTTTGTCAAGCTTGAAGGGAATGGAAGGTCTAATATTTTCCTCACCTTCTCAGGATCAACTGTTATTCCATCCTTGGAGATGATGTGCCCCAAAAGTAGACCTTCTTCACATCCAAAAATTCACTTCTCTAGGTTGAGTGATGCATTTGCCTCATGCAAGCATTGCAAGACTTTGATTAGGTGCTCAAAGTGCTCCTCCTTGCTTCCATAGACACAAAAGTCATCAATGAAGTCTCTCACAAATTTCCCAATGAAAGGTTCAAATACCTTGTTCATGAACCATTGGAATGTGGCTGGAGCATTGCAAAGCCCAAAAGGCATGACCTTGGAAGCGTAAGTTCCCCAAGGTGTGTTGAATGTGGTGAGTTGTTGATGCTCTGGTGCAATCTTGATTTGGTTAAATCCACTATAACCATCTCCAAAATTGTACCTCTCATGACCTGCAACCTCCTCCAAGATCTCATCAATGAATGGCAATGGGTAGTAGTCCTTCTTGGTAACAGCATTGAGCTTCTTGTAATCCATACATACCCGAAGCTTGCCATTCTTTTTCTTCACAATGACAATTGGAGACACCCATTCTGAATTCTCTACCTCAAAGATAAATCCAGCCTCCTTGAGCTTATCAATCTCCTCCTTCACAACCAACGATATTGGTGGGCTAATGCGACGTTGTTTTTGGCGGATTGGTCTTGCATGTGACTCCACCTCTATCTTGTGCTCCTCCAAGGTGACTTCCTTCAAATCCTTGTAACTAAAAGCAAACACATGGATGAACTTGTGGAAAATCTCCTCAAATCTTACCTTCTCCTCCTTGGTAACATTTGGGCCATACTTGAGGGTAGACAACCTTCTCTCTACCTCCTCAAGTGTCAATGGTGATTTGTCTGGGTCCTTCAAAACCTCTGGCTTAGGTGCAAAATCCATAGCACACAAAGGATACACATTTGAATCAGATTCAGATTCATCCTACTCCGTGGAAGTCTCCTCTTTGTCCACACCTGAAGCTCCTTCTTCAGAATCTGATTCCCAATAATCAGAAGATAGTGTATCTGAATGTGAAGTGTTGGTGGTGTTAGTCACAGTGTAACAATATGGAGTTTAGCAATGAAGTTAGTCGGGCTTACGAAGTAGCACACAAGACAAAGTAGCCTAGAATATTCCGAAAGTATCTAGGAAGCTTCTTGGGAAGCTTCCTGGTTAGTTTAGCTTGCACCTTAAGTAAGTAGCTTCTAGAAGGAAGCTTCTAGAAGCTTCCAACTAGCTTAGCTTGCACGCCAAGTAGACGGCTTCTAGAAGGAGGCTTCTTAAGAAGCTTCCTAGTTAACTTGGCTTGCACTCTAAGAAAGCGGCTTGAGGAAGCTTCTTGAGAAGCTTCTCAAGGGCCTTGTATGCTACCTATAAATACCACAGCCAAAGCTCATGCTAGACATTTGGAGTTTTCACTCATTCAAGTGTCCCAATGTGAGTTTCCATTCTCCTATTTCTCTCCTTGGATTCAGTCTTTTACATTGGTATCAGAGCAGGAATGGGATGGATGGAATTTATGGACCACCAAATCCACTTCCACCAAACCATTGGGATTTTTGCGTCCAAATACTACCCAAGCATTGTTTCACATAGTTCATCACCTCGCACGTTGGACAAGATTTTCTACATATGATCACCATATCTGCGGAACTCTTGGTGCTTCCGGTTGTAACTTATGGAGAACGGTGGACGTGTTGTTTCTATGTGTTAATAAATTAGATAGATTGGGAGTGTTGTGATAGAGGAGCAACCATGGTGGCAATACCTGATGTTATCCTTGCTATGCAACAACAAATTGAGCACCTTACTCAATTGTTGGATGAACAAGATCTTCGATGACAAGAGCAGGTGGAGAGAGTACCAATTCGAGAAGGAGAAGATTGCATCAGATTCCCTAAACCCAAGGTATTTGAAGGCAAGAATCTCCCGGGTGCAATGGAGAATTTTGTGTTTGATTGTGAATGTAATTTTGAAGCTACCAATCTGCAAGATGAGCAAAAACAGATTCTCTTGGCTTCTAGCCAATTGGATGGAGTAGCAAAGCTATGGTGGAGATTTTGAGTAGAGCAAGCCAAATGACAAATGGTTGCACCAATCTTGACATGGGCAGAATTCAAGAGCACAATAATCAGTCGGTTCCAAGTTATAAATGCCCCACGAGCTGCACGGGATAAGTTGGCAGAGTTGAAACAGATTGGCTCTGTAAGAAGTTAGATCACGCAGTTCCAAAACACCATCATGCAAATTCCATATATTTTGGAAGGTGAAGCTCTAGATCAAATTGTGAGGGGCTTGAAGGCAAGAACCAAATTAGAGGTAACCATGCGAGAGCCACAACACTTGGAGGAAGCCATGCGGTTGGCCGAACATTTTGATTCCTTGGTGGCAACATCTTGGTCTCAACCTCGACCCCCACAAAGCCTACCAATATACTACACACAAGTGGAGGAGCCAGCACCAATGGAGATTGATGCAATTCAACAAAGACCACTAGGCATGGCAGAAAGGGAGAAATTGTGACAAAATGGTGGTTGTTTTTATTGTCACCAGTTGGGGCATTGCATTGCTGAATGTCCACTTAAGAATGGACGACCTCAACAAGTTGCCCAAGTAGAGGTTGTGGAGCGGAATGATCAGGGAAACAAGGAATCCCAGTAGGAGATTTTGAGCCGCCTATTGGGAGCTTGATTAGTTCCAATGGGATTGAAGGCTCGACATATGCAAGTCTGCTTCACTTGCAAGGTATGATATCTAATAGGGGTTGTAGGATTTTGGTTGATTCTAGAAGTTCAGAGAATTGTATGTCTATGCAAGTAGCAAAGGAATTGGGTATTCCTAGCAAGCCAATGATTGGAAGTAGTTTGATGATGGCGGATGGTAGAAAGGGTTCTGCATTCCGCACCTCGCATCCTATTACCTTCAAGATTGGAAAGGAGTATTTGGAGTGTATGAGGTTTGTAGTGGCACCTCTACACTATGATATCATTGTGGGTCTACCTTAGCTTGAATGTCATAAGGTTCAATTCGATTGGACCCGACGCCAAATTCAAGTACAATACCAAGGTAGGAATTTCCGATTAGGTTGTCTGGCACCTCTAAGAAAGACACCTAAGAATAGTCAGTCCCAAGATAGGAGGTTTGTTGAGAAGGTAGCCATAGAGCAAATCTGGAAGGGAGATGAGTCCCAAGATGGGAAGTTTACCAAGAAGGCAACCATGGAGCAAGCTTGGAAGAGAGATGAGTCCCTAGAAGGGAAGTTTGTTAAGGAAACAGCCATAGAGCAAGCTTTGGAGGAAGATAAGTCTGTATTTGCGGTGTGGATCAAGCCGATTGCACAAGAACAATCTGAGGAGGGCCAAGGGCCGCATCAAGCAATGGTTGATCGGATAGTTTAGGAGTTTGTAGATGTGTTTCTGGATGATCTGCCAAAGGGATTACCCTCCAATCGAGGTATGCCCTCCAAGATCAAGTTATTGCTAGGGAGTACTCCAGTGAGTAGACCAATCTATCGGCTCTCACCAAAGGACTTGGAGGAGTTGCAAACAACACTTATAGAGTTATTGGAGAAGGATTTCATACGACATAGTACCTCTCCTTGGGGAGCACTGGTACTATTTGTTCCAAAGAAGGATGGAGGACTTCATTTCTGTATTGATTACCGTGGGCTCATTAAGCAAACCGTGAAGAATGCATATCCCTTGCCTTGGATTGATGACTTAATTGATCACTAAGTGGAGCACGTTACTTTTCCAAGTTGGATCTTTGTAGCGGCTATTGGCAAATTCCAATTGATAGGGATGATGTGCAAAAGACTGCCTTTCACACAAGGTATGGACATTTTGAGTAGAGACTTCTACCTTTCGGACTCACTAATGCTCCAATAGTCTTCATGGATCAAATGCATTGGGTGTTGGATGGACTATTGGATCGGTCAGTGGTGGTGTTCTTGGATGATATCTTAATCTATAGCAAGACAAAGACAGAACACGTGAATCATGTGCGAGAAGTCCTAAGACGACTATGACAATGGAAATTTTACTACAAGAAGTCAAAGTGTACTTTTTGGCAGAAGGAGGTTACCTTCTTGGGTCATAAGATCTCATCAGAGGGGATCAAGATGGAGGAAGAGAAGATCAAGGCCATCACTGATTGGCCTACCCCAAAGGATGCTATGGAAGTACGGGCTGTAATACCCATTTGTGCATGTGTGTGGTATTGTGATATTTAGCTTGGTATTACAAGTACTTAAGAGATATTATTTATATAGAGATAAAGGATGGTTCTATATTAGTCATGGTTAGCTAAAGTTAGTCATATCTAAGATAGAGGGGCCTTACTTTAGAGGAAGTAGAAAAGATGAGCATCACTATTTTGGACTTTAGTGTGTTGACTTGGTATTATTCCTAGGTGTTTGGCTTTGAGGAAAGAGTTGAGAACTCTTGGGCCCACAAGCCTTTTTGTTTTGGATTCTTCTTTAGTCCAAGGATAGCCCATGTGAAGGAATCCTTGACTTAGTGGTTGGGTCAAGATAAGACCACGTGCTTAGGGGAATATGCCCATGTGAATGGATATTCCTTTCTACTTTTTGACTTTACTTGACTTTTAGTCTAGTAACTTGAGTTACTACAGTAATTAGTAACTTTGGTACGTAACTATTTCACAAGTATATAAACAAGGGGTGAAGAAGTACTCATCATCTTTTCATTTGCAACTATCTCTCTCTCATTGAGTTCTCTAGTGAGCAATGTCTTGAGTCTTGGAGTGTTAGCCTTGGAGGAGTATGATGGAGTTGGGGTTCCTTGCCTTCTTAGTCCATGGTGCGCTACCATAATAGCCATCAGAGGTTCATCTTGAGTGAGAGACAAGCCGGCTCATAGGGCATTCAATGGGTTGGCCAGTTTTTACCGGCGGTTCATCCACTATTATGCTCATGTGGCTGCACCATTGACTGACCTCTTGGGAAAGAACTCGAGCTTCCAGTGGAACACCAAACATGATGAAGCATTCTAGAAGTTTAAACATATGGTGTCTTCAAGACCCATTCTTCAACCATATGATCCTCAACTACCTTGTGTGGTTGATTTTGATGCTTCTAACTTTGCAATTGGAGCTATGTTGCAACAAGAATTTCCAGATGGACTACATCCCATTGCCTTTGTGTCTCGCCGACTAAATACAGCTGAAAGAAATTACTCTGCTCAAGATCGGGAACAACTTGCAATGGTATATGCCACCAAGGTATGGAGGCATTATCTCTTGGGGAAACAAGGGATCATGCAAATTGATCACAAGCTATTGTTGCAGACCTTACACTTGGAGCACATGAAGAGTCAACATCATTGATGGGAAGAGCAACTTCAATTGTTCGACTTCAAACTTGAGTACAAACCAGGTCGGTTCCATGTCATCCCTGATGCTCTATCACAACGACCTGATTTGAAGTCCCTTCCTCTCATTGCGGCAATAATTACGACGGTGTCAATTGACCCCAAGATCCATAACAAGTTTTGGTTAGCTCTACAACAAGATCCCTTCTTCCAAATGGTACATGGTTGTCTAACAACAGGTGACAAGGAGTACAACACCTTCTTCTTCAAGGAAGGCCTTTTATTCCATGCGGACCGGATCTATGTTCTAGCCAAAGGTGATCTTTGACTTGTGCGCCTTCAAGAAGCCCATGATTTACCCATCGCTGGTCACATGAGTGTGGACAAGACCTTGGGTACCGTCCAACGGTGGTGGCCCAACATGACACAAGATGTTTGAGAATTTGTCAGATCACGTGAGAGCTGCCAACGTAACAAGGCTAGTAACCCAAAGCCGAGTGGACTCCTTCAACCACTCGCCATTCCATCTGCTCGTTGGGAGCATGTGAGCTTGGATCTCATCACATCCTTACCAAAGATAAAACAAGGACACACCGCAATTGTGGTGTTTGTGGATAAGCTTAGTAAGAAAATCCACTTGGCACCAACCTATGATACCGTGGATGCTCCAACCTTAGCGCAAATCTACTTCGACAATGTCTTGAAGCATCATGGGATGCCACATGTACTCATCTCTGACCGTGATCCTTGATTTACCACGAAGTTTTGGCAAGCACTCTTCTAGATACTCGGCACTAAGCTTGCTTTGTCCATGGCCTATCATCCTCAAACTGATGGACAAACCAAACATGCAAATCGTATATTGGAGGATATGTTGCGGGCCTTTGTCAATGTCCACCATACCAATTGGGATGAATGTCTTGCAGCTGCAGAATTTGCCTACAACAATTCTAAACAGGCAAGCACCGGATTTTCTCCCTTCTTTCTCAATTTTGACCAAGATCCGCTTGTTCCAGATTCTCTTCTTGCTCCCCCTCCATCTCAGGTTCCTCATACTTCCACATTCTTGACCACTATATCCCAATCGCTCCAACAAGCCAAGTCTCACCTCCTTGTTGCTCAAAATCACCAAAAACAATATGCGGACCACCATCATCGTGATCTCACCTTTGAAGTTGGTGATAAAGTCATGTTATCCTCTAGTAACCTCCCTCTCCCACTTGATACCCAAGTTTGTAAACTTGCTCCTAATTGGATAGGACCCTTTGATATCACCCAAATTGTCTCTCTTGTTGCTTATCGACTTGCCTTACCTTGTCACATGCGTATCCATCATGTCTTTCATGTTTCTAAGTTGAAACCCTTTGTTCCTAACCCCTCTTCATTTTCCTCTCAAGTCCAACCTCCTCCTCTTCCTGTCCCTATCAATGATCATGAGGAGTACAAAGTTGATCGTATCCTTGTGCGTCGCCATATCCAACAAGGCCGTCGCCAACATACGGAGTAAAAGGTCCTTTGGAAAGGGTATCCTCTTCATGATGCCACCAGGGAGCCTCTTTCTCACCTTTAGAATGCACAAACGGCCATCCAAGAATTCGAAGCTTCACTAGCAACAAGGACGTCACCAACTAGCCGCGGGGGAATATATAACAATATGGAGTTTAGCGACGAAGTTAGTCGGGCTTACAAAGAACCACATAAGACAAAGTAGCCTAGAATATTCCGGAAGTATCTTGGAAGCTTCTCGGTTAGTTTAGCTTGCACCTTAAGTAAGTAGCTTCTAGAAGGAAGCTTCTAGAAGGAAGCTTCTAGAAGGAAGCTTCTAGAAGCTTCCAACTAGCTTAGCTTGCATGCCAAGTAGGCAGCTTCTAGAAGGAAGGTTCTTGAGAAGTTTCCTAGTTAACTTGGCTTGCACTCTAAGAAAGCGGCTTGAAGAAGCTTCTTGAGAAGCTTCTCAAGGGCCTTGTATGCTACCTATAAATACCAAAGCCAAAGCTCATGCTAGGCATTCGGATTTTTCCCTCATTCAAGTGTCCCAATGTGAGTTTCCATTCTCCTATTTCTTTCCTCGGATTCGGTCTTTTACACACAGGAATTGTGACTCTATGGTTTGATGGCCCAATCCTCAAGTACCCTTTGTCCCATCGATCAGTTGTGCATGATGCTCTCAACCATGGCCTCCCAAGAAGTAAGTCATAGCTTGAATCCTTCAAGACTTGGGAAGTCATGAGATTTTGAACTCCCATAACTGAAACTACCACTTTATCCATCACCCCTACTGGTCGAACTTGTTGCTTGTTTGCCATGCTCACCATAAATGTTGAAGGTCTTGAGGTTATCATACCCAACTTCTTCATCAACCTTTCTGATATGGCATTTACTACTGATCCTCCATAAACCAATGCATCCTTGATGTTGTGACCATTCACTCTCACATCAATCTTGGAAGCATATTCACAAGCCTCCCATGGTGTTGGCTTGGCATCCACCACCCCCATTGATACTGGAACTTTTGCTTTCTTCTTCCTCTTGCTCCTTGTAGAACTCAAACCACTTCTAAGCTCCTTTCTCAAGGTAGGGTTCAAAGCAATCAATTAGCCCACTATGATGTTAGCCTTGTGACTACCAACATCCTCCAACACATTGTAGTTCCATTGTTGCTTTAGAATCAAGAAATCCTCCATCCCCAACTTCTTCCTTGGAGTCTTTGTTGTTGATGGTGTTGAGGTGCGAGTGCTCCTAGTAGACATAGGAGTATCCTTGCTTGGAGGGAATTCTTGAGAAGAGTGAACATCCTCTGCAAAACAAGCTCTCTTCTTCTCTTGTGCCAAAAGCTCCAAATTAAGACCCTTGGAGTTTGAGCACTCTCCCTTCTCATACTTGCTCTCATCCACATCTATGGATGCTATCTCCTTACCTTTGTTGGGATTAGGAGCCACTTGGGTTTCACTACCTCCCTCTTTCCTTCTATTGGCTCCCTCATAACCCCTTCCTCCATGGTAAGTGGAATTTGGGCAATTTTTTTGGATATGGCCTCTTCCTCCACAACCAAAACAATTTCTATCATTAAAATTGTTGGCTGGTTGGCCTCCTCTATATGGATAGTTTCCATAACTCCTAGGCCCTCTCCCTACATTCTGATCCATCTCTCTCTTCTCCCATAGTTGCACCACATTGATCTTGAGATCTACAAGTTGTTCTGTGATGGTTTGAAGTGGATCTTTTGGTGGAGGTGCAAGAACTAGAGCAACCACTACTTGTGGTGCAAACCCTTGCCACCAAAGTATCAGAAGTTCCACCATACTTGTAGCCTTGAGGAGGATGCACAACCTCCTTCACCACCAAATCACTCTCATCCCCTTCCAAACTCTCCTCCATACAAATTGCGATCTTGATAACTTCAACCTTGGAAGAAGGTTTCTCATATCTCACCTTGCTTCTAATTTGTGGTCTCAACCCTCCCACAAAATTTTTGGTGAGCATGGCCCCTATGCCAATCATTGTAGTCTCCACATCATCCCCACCCTTCCTCAACACTATGCAAAATCTGGACTCTAACTTTTCCACTCTTTCCACATATACTCTCACTTTCTCTCCTTCTCCTTGCTTGAGAAATGTAACCTCACTCATCAATCTCTCATAACTCTCATCAGGAAGAAAGTTCTCAATGAGTGTTGAAGTCAAAGTCTCCCAAGACTCCTCTTCCCCATCTCTCCTCTCTCTCTTTTGGTATTTTGACTCATACCATGTAAGTGTTGCATCCTCAAAGAAATCTGGTAATAATGAGGCCCACTCATTCTTCCTCCTCTCATTGTTTCCTATGCAAGCTCTCTTGAATTCTCTCACAAAGGCCTCCACATCTTCTCCATCCTTGCCAAAGAAAACCGGAAGTTTCCCCATCTTAATCTCTCACTATCTTTCTTTCTCTCAATTTTTTTCTCTTTTCTTTTCTCTCACTCTATGACTAATAGAGTATATACATGACTAACACCATTTGAGAATAATCCACTCTAGGGAACACAAAAGGTTCAAGTTGCCCCAAGATTTCTATAGCAACATCAAATCCTAGAGTGCATATTTAACTCTCATGGATAGTTTATCCATAAGTTGAAAGATTATCTCCATCACTAATCTTGACAACTAGCTGATGAAGGTGGTAGTATTTCTGTAGCTGTACTAAGACTCTCTCCAAGATCCTTCACCAAAGTCTCCAAAAGTGCTTTTACTCCACTACACTCATGTCCTTTTGGAAGTCCTTCCACTCCACAAACCTCACACAACTCTTTGGTCTTAGATCTTCTCCCTCCTAATCTTGGTGAAGAAGGTCCAACATGCAAACTCAAATCAAGTAAGCCTCTCCTTTCCCTCAATCTCTTGCTCTCAAAGGTCAATGGACATGAACTTGCCTTATGTCCCTTCTCTCCACATAGAAAGCACTTAGACTCACTCTTTCCTCCAAGTGGTGTAGGTTTTTGGATCCTCTCAACACTCTCTTCAAATTCTATTGTAAACTCTCTTTTCCTCAAATCCACCCCTACAATCACCTCAAACCCTTGGGGAACCTTTCATAATCTCAATTTCCACTCTTGATGACCCTCCATGTTCCCAAGATGAATCTAAACACTCAAACATGTTTTTTGTTGATCTCAAACTCCTCATGCATGAGATCTCCACTCTGCAGAATTGACCCTTCCTCACAATGTCACTTAAATCTCCCAACCACTATCTCACAGTCCTCTGAAATTTTTCACACTTGATCAAAACTCTAAGTCGTCCCTCCCTGCAAAATTTCAGATCTTTTCATCGAGCCATTTGGCCTAGACACATTTCTATTCAACACACATATTTCAGATTTGGTCTCAAAACCACCCCCTTCACTTCAAAAACTCATGACTCCCTGCGCAAGAACGATCTTTCTCTAATTTCTATGGCAGCAGGTAGGATACAATGCACTAAATTTTCTTGGAAATTTTCAGGACAATTCACTGAAAATTGAAGAAATGGCAGACTCTATACAATTTTCCAGAGAGCATGCAGTTGCGGGAGCACTTTACCCTATCAAGTTTCAAAACTTCTAGCCCAATGCGCATAGTAGCTCTCACAATAATTTCAAGTGTGCTAACTGAAAGATAACCCAAGATATCATGTGTAAAAATTTCAAGTCTAGATCTCAAACTTGAGATTTTGCCCAAAATCACCTTAATCCCCAAAATCTGCAATCCACCTCACACAATCTCTCCAATTCCTCTCATGTGTACAAGATGTACAAAATCACCTCAAAGACATCATAATGAACTACAGGGTATACAAATGGATCTTGGTCCTCTAACATAAGTTCAGTCATCTCCTCTCCTAATGTTCTCTCCAAGTGAGCTCTCATAGCCTCCTTCTACCTAATGTAGAATTGAACACGGAACATTATCTTGCCTTCTAGAGAGGTCCCGGCAACGGAACCAAAAATGTGAGCCGGCCTGTCTCTCACTCAAGATGAACCTTTGATGGCTATTATGGTAGCGCACCATGGACTAAGAAGGCAAGGAACCCCAACTCCATCATACTCCTCCAAGGCTAACACTCCAAGACTCAAGACATTGCTCACTAGAGAACTCAATGAGAGAGAGATAGTTGCAAATGAAAAGATGATGAGTACTTCCTCACCCCTTGTTTATATACTTGTGAAATAGTTACATACCAAAGTTACTAATTACCGTAGTAACTCAAGTTACTAGACTAAAAGTCAAGTAAAGTCAAAAAGTAGAAAGGAATATCCATTCACATGGGCATATTCCCCTAAGCATGTGGTCTTATCTTGACCCAACCACTAAGTCAAGGATTCCTTCACATGGGCTATCCTTGGACTAAAGAAGAATCCAAAACAAAAAGGCTTGCGGGCCCAAGAGTTCTCAACTATTTCCTCAAAGCCAAACACCTAGGAATAATACCAAGTCAACACACTAAAGTCCAAAATAGTGGTGCTCATCTTTTCTACTTCCTCTAAAGTAAAGTCCCCTCTATCTTAGCTATGACTAACTTTAGCTAACCAAGAATAATATAGAACCATCCTTTATCTCTATATAAATAATATCTCTTAAGTACTTGTAATACCAAGCTAAATATCACAATATCACACACATGCACAAATGGGTGTTACAATACAACACAAGAATCATGTATAAGAAGCCCTAAGACTACTCTACCAATGGAAATTTTATTGCAAGAATTTGTAGTGTACCTTTTGGCAGAAGGAAGCTACCTTCTTGGGTCATAAGGTCTCATCTATGGATATCAAGATAGAAGAGGAGAAAATAATTCCATAACAAATTAGCCTACCCCTAAGGATGTTATGGACGTGTAGGTATTTAATGGATTGGTAATTTTTATCAATGGTTCATCCACAACTATGCTCATGTGGTCATATTGTTGACCAATCTCTCAGAAAATACATCAAACTTTCAATGGACCACCAAGCACAAAGAAGCATTCAAAACTAAAGCATATGATATCTTCATGACCCATTCTCCAACCATATGATCCTCAACTCCCTTGTGTGATTGATTTTGATGCTTCTAACTTTTCCATTGGAATTATATTGCAACAAGAATTTTGAGATGGATTGCATCTCATTACCTTTGTGGCTCACCAACTAAACATTGCAAAAAGGAATTACTTTACTTGGGATTGAAAAGAACTAGCAATGGTATATTGCATAAAGGTCTGGAGATATTATCTCTTGGGAAAATGAGTGATCATGTGAACTAATCACAAACCTTTGTTGCAAATGTTACATTTAGAGCACATGAAGACTTGACATCATCAATGGGAGGAACAACTATTGTTGTTTTATATCAAGCTTGAGTAAAAACTTGACAAGTTCAATATCATCCTCAATACCCTATCACCACTAAGTCATTTGAAGACACATCTTGAATCTCTCATAAGCTTAGCAATTACAATAGTGTCAATTGACTCAAAAGTCCAAATCAAATTTAGGACTATTTTATAGCAAGACCTCTCTTTCAATTGGTAGAAGGTCATCTTGTAATACACAACATGAAACCCAACACTTTCTCTTTCAAAGAATACCTTTCATTCTACAAAAATTGAATTTATATTCCAACCAAGGGTGATCTACAACTTGTACGGCTCCAAGAGACCCATGACTTACTAATCACTAGTCACATGGGTGTGAAAAAGACTTTAGGTACCTTCCAATGTTGGTGGGGATGGTGGCCCAAGCCCAACATGGCACAAGAGGTTCAAGAGTTTATCCAATTTGGTGAGAGCTATAGATGCAACAAAGCCAATAACCAAAATCCAAATGGACTCTTTTAACCATTACTTATTCCATCTACCCATTGGGAACATGTAAGCTAGACCTTATCACACCCTTGTCAAAGAAAAATCAAGACCATATAGCCATCATAGTGTTTGTTGATAAAATCAACAAGCAAATTCATTTGGCACCTATTATGGATACAATTGATGCTCCAATATTAGCCTAGATCTACTTTGACATTATCTTCAAGCATGAGGGATGCCAAAGGTTCTCATATTTGATCAAATCCCTAGTTTGCTAGTAATTTTTGGCAAGCACTCTTTAAGCTCCTTGGTACTAAGCTTGTATTGTCTTTAGCTTATCATCCTCAAATTGATGATAAATTAAACAAGAAAAACACACTTTGGAGGAGATACTACATGCCTTTGTCAATGTTCACCACACTAATTAGGATATTTATTTTACAACTGCTAAGTTTGCCTAGAATAATTCCAAGCATGCAAGTACTAGCTTTTCTCTCTTCTTCCTTAATTATATGTAAGATCACTTCTAGATTCTCTAATTGCTCTTGTATCATCTTAGGTCCCACATACTTCCACCTTCTTATCCATATTATCTAAACCCCTATACAAAGCAAAGTCTAATCTTCTTGTTGCTCAAAATCAACACAAGCAATTAGTTGATAAACATTATTGCATCTCACTTTTAAACTTGGCAATAAAGTCATGTTGTCTTCCAATAAACTTCCTCTCACACTTTATACTCTAATCCACAAACTTACTCTCAATTAGATAGGTCCATTTGAGATTACTCATATCATTTCTTTGGTTGCCTACCAACTTACTCTCCCTAGTCATATATAGATCCAACATGTCTTCCATGTGTCACACCATTTAAAGCGTCACACCTAGATTGCTCAAATGTTAGAATGCTAGAGTTGGTAGTAAGAGGCATTTTGGTAGTTACTCCTAGACTACATATGGACGGTCAGATTTCATGTTTGGGGTATTGACTACATGGTATGGCCCATCGTCACTTGCACCATTTTCATTGTCAAGTGTGCCATCAATGGAACCGTTAAGGTTGGAGATCTTGGTCAAAATCAGAGGTATATCCTAAAAGTGCAGCCCTTGAGACCTCACTTCTTTGATGTTGAGCCTTTGAGTTCCTGGCTATGGTGTACAAAAAGCTAGTGAGCATCACTTGGAGTCTTTTAGCTAGAGTGGGTGTGGTTTGAATATAATTAGTGCCTAGTTATTGGCAAATTGTTAAGTGAATGATCAAGTACTAATCTGATTTGAGTTGATAGTGAATTGATTACATCAAAGAAATGAGATTCATGAGGAGATTGGATGCAAGAACTGAGGGTGTTGGTGGTATTTTCAGGCCTAGTTGATTGTTGGTACCTTGGTCACAGTTTAGATTTCCTTGAGAGTGATTGTGTGTGGAAGTGATGGCTAAATTTCCTTGGGAATAGAGCCAACTTCAAGCAGTGGTGTTTGTTTTGAGCTCAAGAAGTGAAAACAAGGCCAATTTGGTGTGCAAAATTGAAGATAGAGTTTGGAACCCATCTTGGTGAATCAGAAATTTGGAGATCTCCATTCTTCCAATTTGGCTCAAGTGGAGATTTAGTGGTGGATTTGATAGTCAGCCATTTATGTCAAATTTATGTCAGATTTACATCAAATTTTAAATCAGATTTGGTAGAGGATTTATGTAAGATTTTGGCCAAAGGAAGTTTGATCCCATTCTTGGTGATCCTCATAGCTTAGGAAGTAGATAAATACTCTGATTATATCAAATGCCAAATGGTGGTAGAGTTAGTACAATGTTGATTTATGAGATTGAGGGTTTTGTTTAGCCTTCTTGTGATTGGACCTCATTCATTCTCTATTTCTTATTTTTGCACCATGTTTATATGAGGTGCCTTGAATTTAGAGTGTTGGTGCTCTGGTGTGCTCTTGATTGTGAAGCTAGAGTGATGACCAATCAGACTACCTATGTTTCTCTCTGATAAGGCATAAAGTGATGACTTGCATATCATGAGAGTGTGTGTTGTGATGGCAAGTTACAAGTCATCCTTTCTCTTAGTGTAGTTGTTGTAGTTAGAGCTACATTAGTGGGTGGTTTTTGGTTGGTGGTAGTAGTTGGTATTGGCACTTGGTAGTGACACTTGGTGTTGGCACTTGGTAGTGATTCTTGGTGAGGTACTTGTGGTGGTTATGGTTATGATTTGCAATCTATTGATACTTTGTCACGATGGAGTTCTTTGGGAATTCTAGAGGAGATAATGCTACAATACACGATGTGTTTACCCAAAGTAGCACTTGGTATCGACTTGTATCTTGGGTCCCAATACGAGAGGAGATTGACTCTAAGTTAGAGTTTGACACAAGGGCTTATTGAGTTGCGAGTGCACTTAGTGTGTCTACAATGTTGTTGTGAGACATGGATGAGATTTATGGGGCCTCCAAAGACCCCAAGCATTACTCTAGTACAATGGGTACCATTGAGTTGGATGACTTTATCCAAGAGTTTGATAGTTGGTGTGATCTATAGCAAATGTGGAACTTAACTTTATTCACACCCTTCATGGCATGGAAGGGGTTGTTTCAGCACTTGGAGGGTCTATTGATGCACAACTATCATGAGTTTAGGAGAGCTTACTTGGAGAAGATTGAGGTATGGAGATAATATTAGTCTTTGAACTATGTCTCCATCACTTCAAGCTTGGTTTCTATGGGTAGATCTACAATACTCATGAGTTCTACCTCTAGTAGGGTTGGTGGATCTATTGGAGATGGTGCTACTACAAGTGGAGGTACTACTACACTACAAGAGGTAGTGTAGTACCAAGGTTTAATCCCATGGTGGAATCTTCTAGTGTTTGAGGCAGAACTACCAAGAAGTCCAGACAAACAAGCTGAGGAGTTTGTAGGAGTTCCAATGAAAGGCTAGAGATAGCCTATGCAAAGCACACACTTGCATGAGATGGCTGATCAATTTTACTCAAGAAGTTATTGAGGCCCAAGTAGTCCAATTTTGATATGGGATTCTGGACAATGAATTATGATGTAGAGTACATGATGCTACATTGTTATAGGTTACTTTACCTACTTTGGTAATAATCTTTGGTTTGGCTAAGTGTATTGAGCTCAAAATAGTGGACAAGAGAATGTTGATATTTGGATTTGGTAGGGAGACCTCATCCATAGTTGCAAAGAGGCCACTTAGGATCTCTAATTACCTTGGTTAACCATTGGCTGTTGGTTCAATTGGCAAGCCTCCTCTTCTCCTTACTTTATACTCTATGGATCATATCCAAATTTACCTACAGCTATTTGCCAAGATGCTACTATAATTGTGGACTTGGATGATCTAGACATATGGGTGAGTACATGTTCTCAATAGGCGGATATCTTTTAGAGAGTGATGCCAATGGCCTTTGAGAACTTAGCAATTGCTCAACATAGAGATATTTTATGTCATGTTACCATTTGAGGAGGAGATTATAGATCCTTGATCTGTCAATCTCATCTAGGTGACTATGTATATCTAAAGTAGATAGCACCAACAACAATTGATTTTACTACGGGCCATACTATCTTCAGAGTGCATGAGGTTTTTCCTTCTAGCATCCTCATGTTAGAAGGATATGATTGTGTTGTTTGGAAGGATCATGTGTGCAATTGCGTGCCATGCCACCTCCCAAATGTTGATGGTACTATGGACCCAAGCTTGGCACTTGTATATGCAGGCTTGTAGTGTATGTTATGTGGCTCTTCAAGTGAAGTTGCTATTATGTTAATATGTGATAGCTATTTGAGAGGATGGCATATGGCATTTGACTCTTTGACTCATGGTGGTTCCTTATGGATAGTGTTTATGTCCTAGATGTACTTGAGCTATAATTTTTTTCATCCTTTATATGGTATAGATTGCAAAAAAATGACTAATGATGGAGCTCAATAGCACTTGGCCTCCTAATCTTTGCACACCATAAGATATACCATATATTTAGAATAGATGGCTATTTGGAATTAATGGGACCTAACCGCCACCTAGGGGAGCAATTATGGCACTTTAGAGTACATGTATGACCTATGTGTGAATTGTACTTCTATAATGTATGATGTTGATGGTGATGTATCTTGTGTAGCAATGTATATATGCATGACACATATCTCAAAGTTAAAACCCTTTCTTTCTAACCATCTTCCTTTTCTACTTGTGTCCAACTCCCTCCTCCTCCCATCCTTGTCAATGATCATGAAGTTGATTGTATCTTTGCACATTGTGACATCTTATATGGCCACCATTGACAAGTTGAATATAAGGTCCTTTGTAACGGAATCTCTTTCACAAAATCACATGGGAGTCTCTTTCTCATCTCCACAATGCATAGATAGCACTACAATAGTTTGAAAATTCCATAGTTATTATTACATCACCAACTAGTGATAGAGGAATATATAATAATATGGAGTTAGTAGATAAGTTAGTAGAAGCAAAAGCTAATCAATTAGTAGTCTCCACTAAATATAGCAAAAGGAATTATATCTAGCCTAAGAGGAATGTGCCAGAAGTATCAAGAAATCTTGTAGATATAACATTTTACAGCATCTAAGAAGCTTCTTGATAAGAAGCTTCTATAAACTTCCCAATGGTATAGGAGCTTGTTGTAATACCAATAGCTAGACATATAATCTATAGATGAAATCAGGAACTTGTTGTAATACCAATAGCTAGACATATAATCTATACATGAAATTTGGTTTGGTAACATCTAGAAAGATTTTATACATGATGGACTAAGTAGATCAGACAGAGGTATCACCAAAAGAGTATTTCTACTAATAGGCCAGAAACCAAAACATGCTTGGAAACTTTAGAATCAATAGCTAGACATATGATCTAGAGGTGAAAGTTGGGGTGGTGACATCTGGAAGGATGTTGCACATGATGGAGAAAGTAGATTAGATAGAGGCATCACCAAAATAGCACTTCTACTAATAGGGCAGAAGCCAAAATATGCCTAAACTTTAGAGGCAATTTTGGAGGCCTAAACGGATGAATTAGGTCTCAAAATGTGCATAGTCCCAATCCCTTGTAAGGGGGAAGGCAAGACTTCTTTCCCCTAGGTTTTCCTAATCAAGAGATTTCTAACAGTACTTCCCCCACATGATTCTGAGATTTTTACAAGAAGATTCCCTTTAAGATTCTCTTTGATCAAAGCCTATTTGACCAACCGGATGGGACTAGGACCAACATGTTACCCATACAAGCAAGTAATCTAAGGGTGAAGCTTGCTGACATGTCACCTATCCATGTACCTAATCCTATGGTGGAGCTTCCTTTGAAGAGATCCTCTTTGGCTATATAATAAAGAGAAAGTACTCCTTTGGGGCATTAGGGTTTGAGTGTGAAATTTGTGTTTTCTCTATCCTTTGAATATTACACTTGTACACCAAGTTTAAAATTAGCTTAGCCTATATACCAAGTAAATGGCAAGCTTGGTTTGCATTCCAAGTAAGGCGGCTCCTAGAAGGAACCTTCATTAGAAGATCATTAGGAGTCTTGTACCTAGTTTACTTAAAAATACCCAAGCCAAGCTCAAGCTAGGTATTCAAAGTGTCACTCACTTGAGAATCCCAATATGATATACCACTCTGGTCTTCCACTCTCCTATTCTCTCTTCTATCTTTTATACAATGCAAAAAAAAATTTCTATCCAAAGCTTAATCTATAACCGCTACATTGATAAATTTCACATCTTGGGATTGATTGCTCTTACATATTTTCCTCAAATGTACCAAAAAACCTAATTAATAACTTTTACTTTGATGCTCTACTTTAATTTATTATCTATTAAATTAAACTCTATAACATTCAAGGCAAGCAAGACCTATAATGATATTGTAGTGTGTGCAAGTTATTACAAATCTCATACACTTTGAATACTCTTTCCAAATCTTGAATTTAGAAATATTTTATGTACAAATTGAAAAACCTTTTCCACCATTTTCCATCATTAATTTAGATAGGAATATATAATTTTTTTCTAATTGCATGGACATGCAATCTCATAACTCTCATAATAAACCAAAATCCTACAATTATTAATATGATATCATACCTTGCAAGTGAATTAACCTTACATAGGTCAAGCCCTCACCCCCATTAGAACTTATTAGGTTCATAATAAATGGGTCAAAAACTTCTATTTGAAATCTTATTTCCTTGATCACACTCCAAGAACTCCATTTGGGCAACTTATTGAGGTTGTCCATTCCTACTTTGACATTTATACTTTTGCAATGCAATGTCTAATTTGCAAATAATAGAAGTAAATACTAGTTTTTCATAATAGTTCTTGATATCTAATGTCAAGTGATCTTTGTTAGATTGCATCTAACTCCATTTGTATCTACTCATCCACTTGTGCTTGATGTATTTGCAAGTTTAGTGAAGGTTTATGTAAAAATCAAGTTGTAATACTAGGGAATCCAAACATTTGGCTAATTACACAACTTCTTCTAAATGTTTGAATTCATGCATGGTTATTTCAAATTTGGTGCAATTTCAAGCCTCTCATAGCACAATCTTGAGCTTTGCTTTCATGTATCTCTGGAGTCTGTATCAGTGTATTCCAAAATTGAGTAAGGTAACTTCTAACAAAACTAAGCTTCTTCAACTATGCAATTGATCTTGTGCAACACTCATTGCTTGGAACCTCCCAATTATTACAAACTTGAAGTCTTCTTGAGTCAAGATTGGAGCAACAAACTACAATTGAACTTGCTCTACCCTAAATTATCATCATAGTTTTTTCATTCCATCTAATTGACTTGAAGCTAAGAGAATATATCTCCAATCATTTAGAAGATTTGTAGCTTTGAAATGACATTTAAAAATGAGCATGAATTTCCTATCACCCCCACTATATTCTTGGCTTCAAATTCCTATGGTTTTTTGAATCAAAATTTATCTTCTCCTTCTCAAAAGGTTGTTCACTCCATTTGCTCAAGTTGTTTAACATTATGATCTCTCTCTCTCTCTCTCTTCCAATAATCAAGTAAGATGCTTGATTTTTTGTTGTATACCAATGATAACTTGAAGCATTCTTGAGTTTACCAAATGACTATTGCTTTACCAAACTAATTTGCACAATTAAATATAAGTTAATATGTAGATGCAACATGTATATTGCTTATTGGTTGTCACAATCATAACAATCAATGATTTATTGACAAAATTTATGCACATTAGGGAAATTATGGCTCAAGCATATGAGATGAATTGTTAGAAATGATGCTTTGGTAGTATATGGATACTAAAATCCCACTGGTTTGGTAGAAAATAATTTAATGATCTATAAATTCTATCAATTTTATTCTTACTTTGATACTAGTAACAAATAAAGAAGAGAAAGAAGAGAATGGAAAATCAAAGTAGAAACTCTCAATAGAGGGAAATTCCAAATGCATGAGCTAAGTTTAGCACAACTTGGGCTTTGCTATTTCTATGTAGACTAAGTACAAGACTCCAAAGGAAGCCTCTCAAAAAGTGTCATTCCAGAACTTGTATTTCTTTGAGTACAAGCTAAACTAGTTATTTACTTTGTGTGTAAATTACTCAATCTATTGGAAGTTTCTAGAAGCTTCTTACCAAGAATCTTTCCATATGCTTTTAGAACATTCTTAAATGTATATTATTTCTAACCTCCTTGTGGTTATGCTTGGCTTCTACTAACTATATATAACTTAATATTGTTATAATAAGTGTGTTGAAGATGTATTTGACCATTCATTTTAGCTAGATTTAAGAAATGTCAAGTAGTAAAGAAACATGCCATGATTGAAGAAGATCATGTGGATAGACTTAAGTAAAATGGCTTAACATTGATAGTTAAATACACACAAAATTTAGAACTCTTGCTAATAATATATGATCTTTGTGAATAACTTAATTTTTATAATTTGATGAAAATTATATAAGAAGTAACTTAATATTTATTACTAGACAAAATTTTGTAAGAGGTAATAAGCTATCATATTGTGCTTTATTTCTCCTTGAAGATCGACACTTAAGATTTATCTTCTTATGTTTATACTTTCTCAATTCTCTTACTTATATATAAAGCCAAATTTTGTTTAATAATCCCTAAAATTACTCTCGATAACTTCTTTATAATCAAGGTCTTTGATTTTTAGTGTTTTATGAAAATAATGCTAAACTAAGATAAGCTCTACATGGACTCAAGCCCAACTCTAATGCCCATGCCTAAGAATTGCACAAGTCATTTATTAAGTTAATCCATGAATCCAAACATGGTATTAAGCCCATTGGATATAAGCATTGACTCAGATGTTCAGTTTATAATCATTGTTCTCTTTGTAAATACAAAATAAAGAATGTTGAAATAAACATATAAGCTTTTGTTTTTTTATTTTTATAAATATTGGCATGCCAAATAGAAATTCATGTATAAAAATAAGTTGTATCTTCTTGTATCTTAGAGTTTGATCTTTAAATATACTAACTAACCATCTAAATAATTTGAGATTTTATGAGATCCATGTTCCTCTTACCTTAAAACAAATCCGTAAGTGTACAACTTAGTTAGCTTGTGTTACTTTACTATTATCTTATCTTCCTTTGTTTGCTTGTGTTAGCTTTCCACACCATATAAAGTGAACCTTTCATTCACTAATTATATTCATAATTGATATCCAAGTCAATTTATTTATGCAAGTTATTTTTGTAATGGTCACATATGTAGTATTTGTGTTAAATTATTATTTCTATTATAAAACTAGCCACTACAATACAAGCTATGTTTGGATTTTGTGAATCGTTAATATACTTTGAACATATCTTTGCATTGAAATCCGTATATGAGTACTCTATTATAAGTAAAATATAAGGGGAAAGAAAGCAATTGGGTGTCATTTCAAACTCTTATCAAGTGTAAGTTAATTCACATTGCATATAGAGAGTTAAGAAGCTTTAAAATATATATTAAAATTTTAGTTTCTAGAGATAAAAGTACAAATAATTCATATTCAAAGCTTTAAAATCTGATATAATAACATTTTCTGCAAAGTAATAGTGGGATTTTTTAAGACTTGCAAAAAATTGGTGTGAGCAAGTAAAATGAGAGAATTGAATTGGCATTAAACTCTAGACTATGAATGGTATGTTTAAAAGGAAAAAATATATGTTTAATGATAGACTGTAAATTACTGACAGCACGGATCATTTTGCTCCGGATTATAAGTCCCATTGGGTGCTAATAAGTTTACTACGCAAACTCGCCATAAACTCATGAGAGGCTCATTTTGGAATGTTTGTGAGATTTGTCTAAATTGTGGAATAACTTCACAAGGGCAGAATATTCACTCCTTAGTGCAAGTTCAAGGACTTATATGAATACCATTAATATCTCATTCCAGCATTAGCTTGTATTTTATATTGAAGCTTGTCCAAACTTAGCATTTACTTTGGAAACTTGAATTTAATAATCTATCATTTTATTATTGTCAACATATTTTTCATAGTCTTTATTAATGTACACAAATTCAAATGATGTATGCCCATTGTGACATTCACATTCAACTTTGAATGCAATTTTAGATGTGATTCAAATTTAAACTTGAAATGTAACATTTTTCAATATATTATATTTTCTTCCCCAGTTGGAATCCATTAGTTTATTAATTATACTCGTGGAAATACTCAAGGTTGGTTTCTTCTTAAAAGTTTGATTCTTCCAAGTCAATTTATTCTTCAAGGTCAAAATATTTAGATCATCTCACTCAAGTGTATATCTTTTTATAGGTCAAAGTCTTTTGTTCAAGGTGCATTTAAATATCAAAATCTTGGTCAAATTCCATAAATTCTTCTTAAAGGTCAAATCCTTCAAGCTTTTATTCTTCTAATACAAAATACTTAAGGTCAAATAAATCTTGGAGATCAAAATTTTCCAAGTCAAAATACTCAAGATCAAATCTCCAATATTTGAGTCATTTAATAACTTATAAGGTAATAATTGACTATAAAAACAATAATTTATATAAAATACAATCCTAAAGATCCTTAAACTCTTTTATCAAACCTAACACAATCTTACTCAAATTTCTCTTTTTGATTATAATAAAAAATAGAAAACAATATAGAAAAAGAACAAGGATATACATAGACATAAAAAACACACATTATAAAACTGTTTGAGGCATGAAATAAAACACATGAAGATACCAAATCCTCTAGAGTAAAAAATCTAAAAATTCAACATACAATTAGAATAATAAATAAGAAGCCCAAACAATGCAATGTCTTACTTTGACTACTTTAAAAACTAAAATAATGTAAAGAAGAGAAGTATAAGCTTTATAAAATCCTCACATATCTCAAAATTAAAGAGAATGCACTATATTCATGTCTTTATAAATATTACAATGCCCTAAACAAGTTAAAGTTCTACAAGATTTTCCACATGAAAGTTCTAGAAATTAGATGTGTCTTACAGATGTTTCGTCACAAGCTACTCAGATTAAGATCAAAGTCACCATGGATGGGCCAACTCCTATAGATGATTTTTGAGGCTTTATGCATTGCCTAGCTTTTCTCAGTGGATTCATACATTATTTAACACATATTATACCACCCATCACCAATCTAATAAGAAGAGATATTGAATTTTAAGAGTAAGATAAAGATAAAACTCCATTTGAACTTAGGAATTTGTATCACCTGATTTAATTTTAAAGATATGATCAAAGATTACCTTATGTGGTTGACTTAGGTGCATCTCATTTTGCTTGTGGATTATTCTTTTAGTTTTATTGACATACTCTATTGGGTTTGAGTTTGGACATTTTTCTTCACTTGATTTTATTCAACTTAGCAATTACAAATTTTTTTACCTTAAACTATCCTCATGGATCATTATCCATAGTTTATGGTAGCAAGCTTTCAAATATTATCTCTTTTGGACAAGCCTATTTTATGCACAAACTTCAAGCAAAATTTGCAAACTATTTGTGTAGGGACTTGATCAATATACATCCTTGTCATGAAGAGTAACTCAAAATATAGTGTAATAAGTTGAAATACATGCACAATAAAATATATATTATTCTACATATAGTCTTTTATATCTTAGAATACTTATTTGTAGACTTTAAAATTAGGTGTGGCATAAATATGGTCAGACCATGAAACAAGTAGTAGTCCAAGTAATTCACTGGGATCATAAGGAAATTCATTCTTCCAACTTCTTTCAATTTAAATCCTAATTATGGACAATGAGTTGACTTTGTCTTTCCTAAGAATGAATTGGAAGACAAGAGAAATTCATATTCATATTATCATATCAGTTAGTTGACTCTATTACAAGAATCATCTGATCTTCCTATTTTAGGTCATATTGGAATAGATAAGACCACTTCTTCTCCAACATTAATGGACATTTAACATAGCTAGAGTTGTTCATACACTTGGTTGTTCATTTTAAAGTTACTAAAGTAATAAGGTACTAAATCAACATTCTTTATTGTAGATCTCTAGATCTCCTTCATATTTGAAGTACGTAAGATTAGATCTAATGAGTATGTAAGCTTGAATCTTATTATATATCTTCTTGTGATTGTTTAAGACTATGTTACTATATTTTGTATATGGGTGAATTGAGTAAGTAAATGTACTTATATCTTAAGGTCAACACAATGAATACAGCTTGGTTGCAAAGCTCTATTTTAATAATATGCTCCATTGTTATGACTTCTCATTAGTAGTCATATCCAATTGAGACCATATTTCACTAATAAGTTTGAAGAACGTTATTTAAGAATTTTGGTACCAAGAGACATATTCTTTACTTACCGTCCTGAATTCATAACCAAATTAAATGCTTATACCCTAAAACATACACATTATTTAATTTTAATCATAATGAACAAGACACTCTTATTTTACTAATATAAAATTTACCTACAATAATCCCAAGCATATAAAGCTATGAATTATCTCCCCTTTTTATTAATTATAGTATAGACCTCTTAGTTCCTAATAGTTTGTTAACTCTCCTACCTTTTAATATTGCTCAGTAACTATATCTTATTATCCATATTATATTTTCCTTACAAGAGGCTGAAAATAATCTTATTATAATTCAAATTTATAATTTTTTTTCAAAACATGCTAGCATCTTATGTTTTTTTATTAGCAATAAAGTTATACAATATAAAGATAACATTTCCTTAAAATCAGTGATAAATTTGATAAATCAATACACATAATCTTCCCTAACAGTCCTCTTGATATTGAAATTTGTAAAGCATTTCCTTGTTAGAAAAGTCCTTGCTTTACTCTCAAAGTTATTATTGCTTTGCTTGTTAACTTTCTCTACTTTACTATATTTGTCTTGTCTTTCATATTTTAAAACTTTGAACCTAATATAGCTTCTTTTATTGGACCAAATTAAACCTTGTAAAAATGATTAGCAATATCCACTAAGAAGGTGAGGTTGAGCAAAGCCTTGCAAATTGTTGATTATATCTTTCATTAATATGTGAAGTCAAAATACTCTATAGTCATTACTTACTTCTTGACACTACATAAAAGTACTTTTTATCTTTAAAATTCTAAAGAAGCAACCAAACAACTTAAATCAAAGTACATTACAAAAAATAGTCAAAAGTTTAAGTGCGATAGTATGATAAATTACTATAGTAATCTAGTAAAATTTAGTCATATATGTCAATCTAAACTTTCAAAAGATACTCAAAAAGTGCAAAGAAAGTTCTATAGATAAATTTATAGAAGGAACATAAGAACTAACTTAATGACCAAGTAAGGTATTTAAGAGCAGTCCTTTAAGCTTACTTTTTGAGAATTTGATTAAAATTCTAAGTTAAAGTGAGTTCAGCAAAACAATTAACTTATTCATGAGACAAGTAATCTTTTACCTACAATAATATAAATAACAAGGCCTTAATTTATCTTGAAAATTTAGAGTATATTGTAATCCATTATTATTTGCTATATCTTATTCACTATTTTCTTGGATTTTAGTTGTTAGTAGGATATCAAATATATTTATTATTTACATTTTCTGGATTGTGTAGACTATAGTATAGAAAAAAGACTATAAGTTACTCAAGATTAGATCAAGTTTGAGCATGATGATTTTAAACTATAACATATCCAACGATCAATTCACTATATAATATATATGATAAAATATGTGCATCATAGGGAAGTTATCTCCTACTATATCTAGCATTTATATTATATTAATATGAATAAATATGCTCCAAGATATCATTTCTTGAGTATATATAGTGAGTGTAACTATTTTTAATTTAATAATTTGAGATATAAATATTATAAAGATATAAATACTTCATCTATTTATTATGGGAAAGTATATTTGCACCCCTCCTCTCTCATCTAGACCAAAAGCAAACAAAAGAGAATAGTAAATGCTCAAAAATTAGGAAGGACGGGATGCAAATATCCAAAAGGAGGTGCAAATATAATTTCCATTTATTATTGAATTGGATATTATTGGAAGAATGGTGAATACAACACCCATGTGCTCAACACCTTTTTGAATACATCATCTATACTCAATAATTTTAAAATATGTTATAGATTTTAAACATAAATTCACTCAATATGATCAATCTAATATCGATCTAATATTATTTAAATACTAGGAAAATATTATATTGAAATATTTATCCTATTTTGATAATTTTTACATTTTTTATATGAAGTATGAATATACCATAGTTAACACATCTATTAGCTACCATTTTTTGATTATATCTAAACACTTTTTCCTTTATCTCAACTAGCCTTGCTAGGGTATCCAATGTATTCCATGACTACTTTTGAAGTTAGTGAAGAAAAAAGGTGATTGTGTAGCAAACACAAAGGATGCAAAGGACTCTATCAAACCATACAATGGAGAGACAAAAAGAGGTAAAATGGGGCTGAGCCCCAATAGTATAGATATGAGAAATCTGCCCTATTGATAGTGAAGCAAAGGATGGAAGGTCCTCCCATGGGATAGACCATCTCTTGTCTATTGCAATAAAATTTGGAGAGAAAAGGATCCCTCCTCCACCTCGGTCACATATGTCTCCAAAATTGGCCTATCAACAATCACAAAATGGGAGGAAAGTAAGGGTGCCAAGAAAGCACAACTACTAAAAAATGTGAAAGTTGTCCTCTCCTCCATAGATAATAGGCCTACCCTCTAGAGAAGATTGGTAGATATGTTTTTCTATGTGCCAAGTCCCCTATCATACACTTGAATGTCCTTAGTTTGATGATATCACCAAAGACTCCCATAATCCTCCTATCAAAAGCTCTAATACATGATAGGAAGATCAAGGAAGTGAGAACTATACGGAGAAGGTAAGTTGATCAATGGGCAATGCTAGAAGAGAGTATAATAAATGCCACTTGTGGATCTCCTAGAAGAAGAAGGTTATTCATATGGAGAATATCCACATGTAAGGACAATGTTTAAGAAGCATGTGACAAAATCCTTGGGTCCTACTAGCACTCCCAGAATAAGTAATCCATTTGTAGATGAGATACACCCTCTAGAAAGGTGTGAAGGGACACATGAAGTGGACCATGCTCTACACTTTGACCCCTTGAATCTCAAGCCTACAAGATGTAGCTTGATATTCAAGTGATCAAAGGCATGCCTAATTTGATCTACTTGGCCCATGATGTGTGTATTATCTACCAAGGAGGGAAATAGAAAACCTAATATAGCCAAAGTAGTAGATAAGAGAGCTTTGAAGTAAGCCATGGAAAATAAAGGTCCCCTTGAAAGATCTTCCTATCTTGTATTAATAATTGACTCCAAGATGGTGACTCCCTCTTGTGACCAACCATGCTGGTAGTAAAGAGAAGCAAGAGCCATAAAATGACCACAAAAAAGGAATAAGACTTGCCAAGGATCCACTAACCTCCCTAAGCTCTCTAAAGATGGATACCCAAGAGATGCTATTTAAAGTGTTTTCAACATCCACATATAAGATGATACATTCTAGATGGATATCTAGAAGTGCCTTGATACCTAGAGATATAGCCTTACAACTTCCAAGTATAGCTACTCCAAACTAATGTGGATTGAGGTGCTATTAGAAGTGAGAATAATGATGAAAGACAATGGTACAACTAACTAAGTGCAAAAAGATCCCTCCAATAGCAATCAATCTAATGCCCCATGTGTCCTTCTTCATCACGAGAAGTCAACTAGAACCTAACACCCAACCAATTGATGTAGAATATATTCCCTTGCTAATGATGTAGGAATATCTCCCCTTTCTATTGATGTAGCCACTTAAACAACTTAGTAAATCCATTAAAAGGATCATTTTCTTGAAAGCAATCTCTAAGATGCTCATATACCATCCCTAATAAGCCTCTTAAGGAGAGGCAAGATGTAGTGCATAATGTGTGCAAAAAGTGACCTATCAAGACAATAAAGCCACTCAAGCTTATAACCTAAGATCTTTAATGGTACTCTCTCTCCTACCATAGGATATAGTGATTGTAGGGAAGAGATAGTCTCATCAATAGAGCTAGCCATAGATAAATGGTTTAGTGTTGGTATTGCTGTACTAAACTCTCATGCTTGGCCCAATGTCCTACACCGTCATAATTGGATGGACTCTATGGTATCATGTGGCAAAACTCATCTCCTCAAATGTGTAGCCCTAATAGAATCCTCTTGCAGGGCAGCACTAGAATCAAAAAAATCTAGCAGCAACCTCTCTATACCCTACATGTCTCCCTCTAGCATAACAAATATACCATCAACGGAGAAAGAGGATTAAGAACCATGCTAACTTGTCAAAGGAATCATGTACCAAAAAATAAAGTGGTACATGAAAAGCTTATCTAGCCTCATCATGGAATGCATAGGGTAGCCTATAGAATAGATGTGGACATGAAAAACTGAACTCAAATAACCCTAAAATACAACTTGCACTTGAGATGCTAACCACTCCCATGACTTGTTAGGATTTACTCTTATGCCTTGGTTGGTTGCTCATTTGCAAGTTCATGGTTGGAGTGGTCTTGAGGGAGTTGGAGCTCTTGCCTTGTATTATTGATATGGTGGTGAGCTTGGGGGTTAGTAAAGGATCTCTTGAAGCATTCTTGTGGACGTAGCCTCACATAGAGGTGAACCACGTAATTTTGTGTAATGTGTGAATTTTTTTGTGATATACATGTTGTGTCCATGTCATTTGGACTTTTTTCTAGAATAAAAAAAATGGTATCATAGCTAGGTTCAAGAGACAAGAGTATTGCTCACTCAGGTTACATCAAAAAGTAATTGAAGGGAATCAAGGGCAACACTTGATGTGAGGAGAGCCATAGGAATTAAAGACAAAGAGGACTTGCACCACTTGTCGGCTTTGATCATGAGGGATTGATAGAAATTAAGGGAAAAAGGAGGAGAAAGGAGTCTATAAAGCAGGGAAAATTTTTTTCAAAGCTGATTTTTTTGACACTTGGAGCAACATCTAGGACCAAGAAACTAGGGAGTTTTATGGTGTGAATCCAAGGTCCTTTGGCAAGTTCATTTTTACTTTCTCAACCCAAAATTCCTTACTAGCTTTGGGCTTGACATAGAAGTGCACTATGTGGGAAGGGAAGGCCTTCTTGGCATCAATACATGTGGCCTTTGGGCCGTATATAATGATCTCACCTTCATGTTTGGTGGCCTTGGCACAGATTTGATCAAATCCTATAAATGTGACTACATGTTTGCTTTCTGCATTGAAAGTGGTTTTGCTGTAACCTTCGGTTTTTGCACAACTAAAGTGAGCATTGAGGACTGGTCTAAAACATGGGAAATGAGCTTAGTTGCAGTCTAAGTTCTAGGATGAGGATGGGTTTCCCTCTAACAATCCTGTTGAAGAACCATTCTTTGTAGTCCTTATTGTTTATGGAACTAGTCATATACTTAGGTTTGAATGAAGCACAACTGCTAATTCTAATTTGCCAATGTAATTTTCAACCTCAGCAAGTCCAACTCTTTTCAAATCATCCCCTTCAATGTGTGATGGCTAGTCTCTACTCTTATAGATTCCAACATTGTTGATGAAGAGAAATTGCTTAGCACCATTCACCTTTGCCCAATTCACGACAGGTTTTGATGGCATTCATGACTTTACTGTTGTTATCTAGTACGATGTCAATTTTTTCTAAACCCACAGCAGCTCCAACATTAGAGGGAGTACCCTAGACCATCTGAACTCTTAAGTAGCTTGGAATTCAGAGCTTCTTAAGTTTTGAGATGCGGGAGAAGGGTGGCTTCTTTGAGTAGACACATAGCAGGTTCCTACCTATGCTGAATGGTTTGCATGAAGGAACAAAGGACTGTGAGCCGGCTTGTCTCTCACTCAAGATGAACCTTTAATGGCTATTATGGTAGCGCACCATGGACTAAAAGGGCAAAGAACCCAACTCCATCATACTACTCCAAGGCTAACACTCCAAGCCTCAAGTCATCACTCACTAGAGAACTCAATAAGAGAGAGAGATAGTTGCAAATGAAAGGATGATGAGTAACTCCTCACCCCTTGTTTATATACTTGTGAAATAGTTATGAACTAAAGTTACTATTTACCAAAGTAACTCAGGTTTCTAGGCTAAAAGTCAAGTAAAGTCAAAAAGTATAAAGGAATATCCATCTACATGGGCATATTCCACTAAGCACGTGATCTTATCTTGACCTAACCACCAAGTCAAGGATTCCTTCACATGTGCTATCCTTAGAATATTGAAGAATCCAAAACAAAAAGGCTTGCGGGCCCAAAATTTCTCAACTTTTTTCTTGAAGCCAAATACCTAGGAATAATACCAAGTCAACACATTAGAATCCAAAATAGTGGTGCTCATCTTTTCCACTTCCTCTAAAGTAAGATCTCCTCTATCTTAGCTATGACTTTAGCTAATCATGACTAATGTAGAAACGTCCTTTATCTCTATATGAATAATATCTCTCAAGTACTAGTAATACCAAACTAAATTTTGCAATACTACATACATGCACAAATGGGTGTTACATTTACCCCCAGTGTAAAAGACCAAATCCGAGGAGAGAAATAGGAGAATAGAAACTCACATTGGGACACTTGAATGAGGGAAAACTCCTAATGCCTAGCATGAGCTTTGGCTTTGGTATTTATAGGTAGCATACAAGGCCCTTGAGAAGCTTCTCAAGAAGCTTCCTCAAGCCACTTTCTTAGAGTGCAAGCCAAGTTAACTAGGAACCTTCTCAAGAAGCTTCCTTCTAGAAGCCGCCTACTTGGCGTGCAAGCTAAGCTAATCGAGAAGCTTCCCAAGAAGTTTCCTAGATACTTTTGGAATATTCTAGGGTACTTTGTCTTATGTGCTACTTTGTAAGCCCGACTAACTTCGTCGCTAAACTCCATATTGTTACATATTCCTCTGCCGCTAGTTGGTGACGTCCTCGTCACCAGTGAAGCTTCGAATTCTTGGATGGCCGTTTGGTCATTCTGGAGGTGAGAAAGAGGCTCCCAGGTGGCATTATGAAGAGGATACCATTTCCAAAGGACCTTGTACTCCATATGTTGACAACAGCCTTGTTGGATATGGCGACGTGCAAGGATACGATCCACTTCGTACTCCTCATGATCATTGATAAGGACAAGAAGAGGAGGAGGTTGGACTCGAGAGGAAAAGGAAGAGGGGTTAGGAACAAAGGGTTTCAACTTAGAAACATGAAAGATGGATACGCATGTGACAAGGTAAGGCAAGTCGATAAGCAACAAGAGAGACAATTTGGGTGATATCAAAGGGTCCTATCCAGTTAGGGGCAAGTTTACAAACTTGAGTATCAAGTGGGAGAGGGATATTACTGGAAGATAGCATGACTCTATCACCAACTTCAAAGGTGAGATCACGACGATGGTGGTCCGCATATTTTTTTGGCAATTTTGAGCAACAAGGAGGTGAGACTTGGCTTGCTGGAGCAATTGGGATATAGTGGTCAAGAATGTGGAAGTATGAGGAACCTGAGATGGAGGGGGAGCAAGAAGAGAATCTGGAACAAGCGGATCTTGGCCAAAATTGAGAAAGAAGGGAGAAAATCCGGTGCTTGCCTGTTTAGAATTGTTGTAGGCAAATTCTGTAGCTATAAGACATTCATCCCAATTGGTATGGTGGACATTGACAAAGGCCCGCAACATATCCTCCAATGTACGATTTGCATGTTTGGTTTGTCCATCAGTTTGAGGATGATAGGCCGTGGACAAAGCAAGCTTAGTGCCAAGTATCTAGAAGAGTGCTTGCCAAAACTTCATGGTAAATCAAGGATCACGGTCAGAGATGAGTACATGTGGCATCCCATGATGCTTGAACACATTGTCAAAGTAGATTTGCGCTACGGTTGGAGCATCCACGGTATCATAGGTTGGTGCCAAGTGGATTTGCTTACTAAGCTTATCCACAAACACCACGATTGCAGTGTGTCCTTGTTTTATCTTTGGCAAGGATGTGATGAGATCCAAGCTCACATGCTCCTAGCGAGCGGATGGAATGGCGAGTGGTTGAAGGAGTCCACTCGGCTTTGGGTTACTAGCCTTGTTACGTTGGCAGCTCTCACACGATCGGACAAATTCTCAAACATCTCGTGTCATGTTGGGCCACCACCATTGATGCTGGAGGGTACCCAAGGTTTTGTCCACACCCATGTGACCAGCGATGGGTAAATCATGGGCTTCTTGAAGGCGCACAAGTCAAAGATCACCTTTGGCTGGAACATAGATCCGATCTGCATGGAATAGAAGGCCTTCCTTGAAGAAGAAGATGTTGTTTTCCTTGTCACCTATTGGTAGACGACCATGTACCATTTGGAAGAAGGGATCTTGTTGTAGAGCTAACCAAAACTTGTTATGGATCTTGGGGTCAATTGACACCGTTGTAATTGTTGCCGCAATGAGAGGAAGGGACTTCAAATCAGGTCATCATGATAGAGCATCAGGGATGACATGGAACCGACCTGGTTTGTACTCAAGTTTGATGTCGAACAATTGAAGTTTCTCTTCCCATCGATGATGTTGACTCTTCATGTGCTCTAGGTGTAAGGTCTGCAACAATGGCTTGTGATCAATTTGCATGATCACTTGTTTCCCCAAGAGATAATGCCTCCATACCTTGGTGGCATATACCATTGCAAGTTGTTCCCGAGAGATTCTTGCCTTCAAATACCTTGGATTTAGGGAATCTCATCCGATCTTCTCCTTCTCGAATTGGTACTCTCTCCACCTGCTCTTGTCGTTGAAGATCTCGTTCATCCAACAATCGAGTAAGGTGCTCGATTTGTTGTTGCATAGCAAGGATAACATCAGGTATTGCCGCCATGGTTGCTACTCTATCACACCACTCCAATCTATCTAATTTATTAACACATAGAAACAACATGTCCACTGTTCTCCATAAGTTACAACCGGAAGCACCAAGGGTTCCTCAGATATGGTGATCATATGCAGAAAATCTTGTCCAAAGTGCAAGGTGATGAACTGTGTGAAATGATGCTTGGGTAGTATTTGGACGCAAAAATCCCAATGGTTTGGTGGAAGTGGATTTGGTGGTCCATAAATTCCATCCATCCCATTCCTGCTCTGATACCAATGTAAAAGACCAAATCCGAGGAGAGAAATAGGAGAATGGAAACTCACATTGGGACACTTGAATGAGGGAAATCTCTAAATGCCTAGCATGAGCTTTGGCTTTGGTATTTATAGGTAGCATACAAGGCCTTTGAGAAGCTTCTCAAGAAGCTTCCTAGATACTTCCGGAATATTCTAGACTACTTTGTCTTATGTGCTACTTTGTAAGCCCGACTAACTTCGTCACTAAACTCCATATTGTTACACCCGGACTAAGTTTTCACTTTGTCCTTAAAGTGAAGGTCGCTTTACCTTCTATGATACATCTTCAACTTATCATGGTTAATCCTATCAAAGTGTCTTCCTCCCAACTCCTTGAGATAATAGGTGTAATTGGCCCACACCTTCTTTACTATGAAAGGTCCAAAGTACTTAAGAAAAAACTTCTTTGCACTCTCTTGAATCTAATGGAATCAAACAACATTACCCAATCACCTTCTTTGAAAGGCTCCACCCTCTTCTTGCCTTGCCTCTTGTCATAGCTCTCCTTTTGTTTCCTTTGGGCTTGCTCCACTCAAACCATAGCAACTACTCTTGCCTCTTCCAATTCCATGAGTTGATCCTTCCTTGACTTCTTTGCATCACCTCCTTGTGCTTTCTTCAATCTCCTATGAATGCTTTGGAAGGTAGGAAAATTAAAGTGAATGGGTAAGGTAGATTCAATACCATATACCAATTGAATGGAGAATATCCGATAGAAGTCTTCAAGGTTGTCCTATACTCCCACAAAACTGCATGAATCCTCTTGTCCCAATGATGTTTAGCTCCCTCCATTTCCGCATCTTTGGTTGACATCATGCACAAGGTCTGATTGGTTCTCTCTGCCAAGCCATTGGAATTTGGCTTATAGGATGTAGTTACTTTATGTGTGATAGAGAAATGTCATAGCATGGTTGTAGTGATGTTTTGTGTAAACTCTCCTCCTCTATCAGAAACCAACTCCAAAGGGCATCAAAACCTAGTGATAATGTGTTCATAAAGAAATCTACCAACTTCATCTTCATTCTTGTCCTTCAGTGGTCTAGCCTCAACCCACTTGGTAAGGTAATTAGTAACTACTACAATGTATCGATTGTTCCTTGGGGTTCTATTGAGTGGACCTACAAAATTGATTCTCCACTTCTCAAAAGGTCATAGCAATGGAATTGATCTAAGTGGTGGTGTTGTGCATATATACATTGCTACACAATATACATTGTTGTCAACATCATACACTATAGAAGCCCAACTCACACATAAGTCATACATAGACTCTAAAGTGCCACAATAATTAGATTGTTTACAACTCTCAAATACACTCAACTCATATCAATACTTGATCTATCACTCTATAAATTTTTTACAACTGAGCACTAATTACAGTCAAGCCATACCCACTCTAGCTAAGAGAATCTAGGTGATGCTTGCCGGCCTCTGTCCACTATAGCCAGGAACTCAAAGGCTCAACATCAAAGAAGTGAGCTCACTAGAGCTGCACTTTGAAAGTATACGCCCTAGACTTGAGCTAGGTCTGAAACCCTAATGGTCCTACTGACGGCACACTCAAGAGTGCAAATGGTGCAAAGTGATAGTAGGCTCCACCTTAAAGTCGGTACCCCAAACATGAAATCTGACCATCAGAAAGTAGTCTTTGAGATAATACTGAAATAACTCTAACAACTATCATTGGAACTCCAGTGTCCGAGCAATCTAGATGCGACACTACAAATGGCGTGACAATGGAGTGGAATTAGATTTTCTAGCAAAAGCTTGACAAACATGATAAATTTTGCAATAATCAAGACAATCCTTGAAAATCCCTCTCCAATGGTAACCTGCATCTAGAATCTTGAAAGCAATCACCTTTCCTTCAAAGTGTTCCCACACACTAACCTTCATGAAACTCCTTAATGAGTAGGATAGACTCTTCCTTACCCACTGCTCTTTGAAGTAGACCATCTGCTCCTTGGTGAAAAGAATATCCTCCACCATTGTGTAAGATCTAGATCTTGCTACAAGGGCCTTCCTCTCCCTAACATGCATCCCTTTTGGATAGTTTACCTCTTGTCACAAAATCCACAATCTCCTTGTACTCCATTGGAACCTCTTGAGTAATTGAGATTGTCATGAGCTCCTCATCCTAGAAGGAATCATCTACTTGCTCATATTCATCATGATCATAGGCCCTAAATAACAAATCAACATTTGCATGTTTCTTTCCTGGTCTATCCTCAATGGTGTAGTCATACTCAGACAAGAGTATCATCAACCTTGCTAGTCTCCCTTCCATATAAGGCTTGTTGAAGATGTACTTCAAAGCCTTGTGATCTGTGACAATGGTGGCTTTCACTCCAATCAAGTAGTGTCTAAACTTCTTGAGACGAAAGATCATTGGCAACCCTTTTCTCTTTGTGATAGAGTAGTTTTTTTTGTTGAAACCATTTATCTACTAGCATAAACTATTGGATAATCATGCACATCTTGGTCTAATTGACTAAGAGTGCATCTTATAGCTACATTAGAAGCATCGGTATAGAGGATGCAAGGCATACTTGTCAGGTTTAGCAAGAATTGGAGCTACAACAAGGGATTGCTTGAGCTACTAAAAAGCTTTGAGAGCCTCCTTGTCCTCCAAAATCACCATGTAATCTACATCCTTCTTCATGTAGATGGTCAATGCATAAGCCTTATTGGAAAATGAGAAGATGAGCCTACTATAGTACCCAACCATCCCAAAGAATTGGCATAACTTTGTCAAGCTTGAAAGGAATAGAAGGTTTGAGATTTTCCTCACCTTCTTAGGATCAATTGCTATTCCATCCTTGGAGATGATGTGTCCAAAAAGTAGACCTTCTTCACATCCAAAAATGCACTTCTTTGGGTTGAGTGATGCATTTGCCTCATCCAAGCATTGCAAGAGCTTGATTAGGTGCTCAAAGTGCTCCTCCTTCCTCCCATAGACATAAAAGTTATCAATGAAGTCTCTCACAAATTTCCCAATGAAAGGTTCAAATACCTTGTTCATGAACCGTTGGAATGTGCTAGAGCATTGCAAAGCCCAAAAGACATGACCTTGGAAGCGTAAGCTCCCCAAGGTGTGGTGAATGTGGTGAGTTGTTGATGCTCTAGTGCAATCTTGATTTGGTTATATCCACTATAACCATCTCTAAAACTGTACCTCTCATGACCTGCAACATCCTCCAAGATCTCATCAATGAATGGCAATGAGTAGTAGTCCTTCTTGGTAACAACTTTGAGCTTCTTGTAATCCACACATACCAAAGCTTGCCATTCTTTTTCTTCACAATGACAATTAGAGACACCCATTCTGAATTCTCCACCTCAAAGATAAATCCAGCCTCCTTGAGCTTATCGATCTCCTCCTTCAAAACCAAAGATATTGGTGGGCTAATCAATGTTGCTTTTGGCAGATTGGTCTTGCATGTGACTCCACCTCTATCTTGTGCTCCTCCAAGATGACTTCATTCAATCCTTGTTACTAAAAGCAGACACATGGATGAACTTGTGGAAAATCTCACATTGTCCTCCTTGGCAACATTTGGGCCATACTTGAGGGTAGATAACCTCTTCTATATCTCCTCAAGTGTCAATGGTGATTTATCTGGGTCTTCCAAAACCTCAAGCTTAGGTGCAAAATCCATAGCATACAAGGGATACATATCTAAATCAGATTCAGATTCATCCTCCTCTGTGGAAGTCTCCTCTTCCATGCTCCTTCTTCAAAATCTGATTCTCAATAATCAAAAGATGGTGTATCTGAATGTGAAGTGTTGGTGGTGTTAGTCACAAGAATTGTGACTCTATGGTTTGATGGCCCAATCCTTAAGTACACTTTTGTGCCATTGATCAGTTGTGCATGCTTCTCTCAACCATGGCCTCATAAGAATTAAGTTATAACTTGAATCCTTCAAGACTTGGAAAGTCATGAGATTTTGAACTCCCATAATTGAAACTACCACCTTATCCATCACCCTTACTGGTCAAAATTGTTGTTTGTTTGCCATGCTCACCACAAATGTTGAAGTTCTAGAGGGTATCATACCCAAATTTTTCATCAACCTCTTTGACATGGCATTCACTCTTGATCCTCAATCAACCAATGAATCCTTGATGTTGTGACCATTCACTTCACATCAATCTTGGAGGCATATTCACAAGCCTCCCATAGTGTTGGTTTGACATCCACTACCTCCTTTGATACCGGAGCTTCTACTTACTTCTTCCTCTTACTCCTTATAAAACTCAAACCACCTCTAAGCTCCTTTCTCAAGGTAGGGTTCAAAGCAATCAATTAGCCCACTATGATGTTAGCCTTGTGACTACCAACATCCTCCAACACATTGTAGTTCCATTGTTGCTTTAGAATCAAGAAATCCTCCATCCCCAACTTCTTCCTTGGAGTCTTTGTTGTTGATGGTGTTGAGGTGCAAGTGCTCCTAGTAGGCATAGGAGTATTATTGCTTGGATTAAATCCTTGAGAAGAGTGAACATTTTTTGCAAAATGAGCTCTCTTCTTCTCTTCTACCAAAAGCTCCAAATAAAGACCCTTGGAGTTTGAGCACTCTCTCTTCTCATACTTGCTCTTAACCACATCTATAGATGCTATTCCCTAGCTTGTTTGGATTAGTAGCCAATTGGGTTTCACTACCTCCTTCTTTCCTTTATTGGCTCCTTCATAACCCCTTCCTCCATGGTGAGTAAAATTTGGGAAATTCCTTTGGATATGGCATCTTCTTCCACAACCAATACGAATTGCAATCTTGATAGCTTCAACCTTGGAAGAAGGTTTCTCATATCTCACCTTGCTTCTAATTTGTGTTCTCAACCCTCCTACAAAATTCTTGGTGAGCATGGCCCCTATGCCAATCATAGTAGTCTCCACATCATCCCCACCCTTCTCAACACTATGTGAAATCTGGACTCTAACTTTTCCACTCTTTCCACATAGACCTTCACTTTCTCTCCATCTCCTTGCTTGAGAAAGGTAACCTTACTTATCAATCTCTCATAACTCTCATCTGGGAGAAAGTTCTCAATGAGTGTTGAAGTCAAACTCTCCCAAGACTCTTCTTCCCCATCTCTCCTCTCTCTCTTTTGGTATTCTGACTCATACCATGTAAGTGCTGCATCCTCAAAGAAATCTGGTAATAATGAAGCATATTCATTCTTCCTCCTCTCATTTTTTCCTATGCAAGCTCTATTGGAGTCTCTCACAAAGGCCTCCACATCTTCTCCATCCTTGCCAAAGAAAACCGGAAGTTTCTCCCTCTTAACCCCTCACTATCTTCTTTTCTCTCAAATTTTTTTTCTTTCTCTCACTCTATAAATAATAGAGTATGTACATGACTAACACCATTTGAGAATAATCCACCCTAGGGAAGAAAAATGGTTCAGGTTGCTCCAAGATTTCTATAGCAACATCAAATCCTAAAGTGCATATTAATCAACCTATCATGGATAGTTTATCCATAACTTGAAAGATTATCTCCATCACTAATCTTGAGAACTAGCTGATGAAGGTGGTAGTATTTCTATATTTGTACTAAGACTCTCTCCAAGATCTTTCACCAAAATCTCCAAAAGTGCTTTTACTCCACTATACTCATATCTTTTTGAAAGGCCTTCAACTTCACAAACCTCACACAACTCCTTGCTCTCACATCTTCTCCTTCCCAATCTTGATGAAGAAAGTCCAACATGTAAACCAAAGCCAAGTAAGCCTCTCCTTTCCCTCAATCTCTTGCTCTCAAAAGTCAATGGACATGAACTTGCTTTATGTCTCTTTGTGGAATCCACATTTTTTGTTTTTTTTTCAAAATTTGGAAGAAGAAGTGTATAGAGAAGTTGAATTGCGCATGTATGGCCAAAGAAGGCAAAGAAAAGTGTCCTTGGGATGAAACTTGAGGTAACGTGGCTTTGGGTCATAAGGCAAAGTACTCGGAATTGCCCTGTTAGCATACAAACCAAAGTAAGGAGTCTTTGTATCGGGGATGCTCAACCCGAGGTGAGGACAATGTAACAACTTTCCTTTGGGGCGAGACATTCAAGAAGAGACCGTTCAAAAATGGCGGTCATATGTGTGAAGGATACTTGACAGTGACAGGAGCATGCAGGAGGTGTGATTTCTTGGTAGAATCTCAAATTGAAGAAAGACAAAGAAGGCACAACTCTATAAAAATTGGGTTAAAGATGAAGCAATGACAAGCAACTTTCCCTCACCGTTAAGACGTCATCTTGCACAAGATCGTGGGAAGGGAAGTAGAGTCAAAGACACATTGGTGTGTAGAGAAGAATTTGAGAGAGCTAATCTAGAAATCAGTAGGAAGAATAGTCCCAGCCCAGAGTGCAAGAGAGAAAGATGGGAGGAGGGAAGAAGAACTCCAAATTTGCAATGAGAAATCATGCGATTTGGAGGTTAGATGTGATCGCAAGAATTGAATTCTTGAGCAGGCTTTGGATCACATTCTTGGCATAGAACTAGAATGTAAAGCTTTCTAGGGTTCATGACTGAGATCATCAAGAGTAGATGTCTCGATGGTCTTGAGGAAGAAGGGAAGAGAGGTAATCCGGCTCGCTGGATGGAGTCGGATTGGAGGTTATTACTCGGAAGAGAAGTAGGCACGGAGCATGGTGCCACATTCTTGGGGAAGGGTGAAGTAATAGAAGAAACCCAGGAGGTGAGAGATGCTTTCTCTTCAAAGCGCACAAAGAATGGTTACAAAGTAGAGAGTTACAAGGATCTTGTCAAGAGAGGGATTGTGAGTGCTCTAATGGCAATCTTGAAGCCGGAGAGAACGACTTATGTGATGAAGTACCAAGTGGTGTTCTTCCATAAGATGTTTGCAGGAGAGCCAATTAACTGGGCAAAGTGTTTTCATGGGAGAACAAGACAAATGGTATGGAATTTGTGGGATAAGTCACCTCCATATTACATTGTGCCGTTTGCAGCTCATTTCTATCTGGAGCTAAACTTGCTCAATGCGGCGGAGCGCAATAAGATGGTGTTGCATTTCTATCCCAACTTAAGAAAAGATGTTGACACGGAGGAGCAACAATACATTCTTTAGATCAAGAGCAACGATGAGTACTACACGCAGACAAGGAAGAGTGTGCAGTTAGACATGAGTACTTCAAAGTTGAAGAAGAGGAGTCAACAAGGAGAAGGTGAAGACATCAAGAAAGTAAGACCTTGGAAGGCTAGAAGAGTAAACCTGAGGATAGGAATGGTGGTAATCATGTTGTTGGAGGAAGAATCAAAAGGCAAAGCCAAGTGTAGGTCCAAAGACTTGGAAAGAGATGAAGAACCCGAGCTCACACTGCAGAGTGGAGACACAAGTAGTGATAGCAACAATGGAGGGGAGATGCCATCAATACCCAAGGAAGAGGAAGCCAAGATGGAGATGGAGGAGAAAGGTAACTTGAAGTTGGAAGACAAAGTGCTAGAGTAGGAGGAGAAGAAAGTTACCATTCAAAGAGGAGTTCATTCCAGGCGAAAGGTGAAGTGTGGAGCAAGGCCGAGTAAGGTAAAAGAAGAGGAGCATGAAAGTTTAGGGAGTGAAGCATCCATTCCTATAAGGTGACTATGGCTCAAAAGGCAAGTGTCGAGTGAAGAAGAGGTGAAGAAGGAGATCACTCCGCAAGTGGAGGTAACTTTGAGTGAAGGAGTGGAGTACTTGTGGGAGGTTGTGTGCAAGTTAGTAAAGTTAGAGCACAAGAAGAAGGAGATGCAACCAAAGTGTCCGAAGGTGAAGATTGTGTTGCAGGTGTTAGCAAGATTAGAAGAAGAGAACTCAGAGTTGAAGAAGAGTATAATCCAAGGTGAGGAGGAATGGGAAGTACTATGAGTAGATGCAATAGTGCAGAATCAAGTGCTTGAGAACTTGAGGAGAGAAGCAGGGAATTGGGAGGAACTAATAGAGCAAAATGTCATAGCAAGGGAAAAACAAATAGTTGAATATGAAATCTTGAAGTAGCAGTTTGCTGATTTGAGACTAGAAATTATCCATGCTATGGCGAGAGTAGCAGAGAAAGAACAAGAGCTTGATAGAGTGATGGAGAGTGTAGAGGAGAAGAAGTAGCTCTGGCAAAGAGAGTTGATAGTAAGATATAGAGAGGAAGAAAGGCTGAGAGAGTTACTTCACAATCAAGAGGAAAAGATTGTGCAAAAAGAGAAGGAGAAGGAAGCTGTGAAAGCCAAGTTTGAAGCAGAATTAGCAATGTATAGAGAAGATTGGCTTGTAGATCAAGAATGGGAGAGGAAAATGAGATTGGAGCCATTAAGGGAGATTGTGATCAAGATGAATGTGATGCTGAGTACAGAGGCTAGTGTGCGCATCAAAGAGACGAGATTGCATGAGTTGAAGTTGTTGGTGCAAGAGACAAGGAGGAGAAATGTGAAGCACAAAGACTTGAATGCTTTATTGATTAGTCTCAAAACTTGTGTAGATAGAAAGAAATTGGAGGTAGAAGACAATATCACAATTAGATTAGACTTTGTCAAACTTGAGATAGATAAACTTCGGAAGGATGTCATAGCAAAACCCAAAGTAGATGAAGTAGGAGTGTAGATGTCTTTGGAGTTACTATTGGAGACATTAGAGAAGAGTGGGTTGGGAGATAAGGAGTTAGATAGATTACCCACTAGTAGAATTTCAGATCAAGAAAGAGAACTGTTAGATTTGGTAGAGGAATTAGGAGTTATGAAATTAGAGGACAAAGTAGTAGTGAGTGAAGTTACTTTGGGATCGGGTTTGAAAGCCAAAGAATAAGTAGACATCGGATCGGATTAGGAATAGTTTTGAGATAGGAAGAGGCAGATATGAAGAAGTGCATTGTCATTTTGGATTTGTAGGTTTGTAGAGTTGTTAGGAGACGGTATTTTTGTTAGAATTGTCAATTGCTTCACTATTAAGAGTGACATTCACAAGAAAATGTTATTCAATGCTCATTATTTCTAAGAATAGATAAAGTAAAGTGCTATGAAGTAGTGCTCATTGCATGAGCTTGATTCCAAGTATCAATGTTGTGATTGTGTTTGTGAGTGTGTGGAGAAATTCAAAGAGCAAGTTAGTATGCTTGTTGGATGTTGGATTCCGCAGCCTTGATCTTCATTCTATGTGTTTGATCCTTAGTGAAGTGCAATCAGAACAATGCCTTGATAGATCTGAGAGGAATTGTAGTGTTGGTAGTATTTTGCATTTGTGAGTGCATCGTAATGTTGATGTGAAGCAATTTTGATTGAGGAAGTTGTGCCTTTAGTGGAGGGGTAGAACACAATTCTAAGGCAAAGTTGTTTTGCAATGAAATATCATTTTTGGGAGAGCCTGAATCATCACAATCAAGATTGTTTGGAAAGAATTGAAGGTGTTGTGATTAAGGAGTGTGAATTCATGACAAGACTATGAGTCTATGCTGGCTACTCTCTTATGGGTGTGGTTTCTACCTGAGAGATTAAAGAAGAACTCAAGAAGAACTCAAGATTGTTACTTTGCTTTGTATTTGGACATTTTTTACTAGTATTTCTAGGGACCAAATTTTACTTACCTGATTACCGCAAAAGTGATATTTGCCAGGTTGTCACACTCTTCTCTCTACAAAAAAAGCAATTAGATTCACTCTTTCCTCCAAGTGGTGTAGGTTTTTGGATCCTCTCAACGCTCTCTTCAAATTCTATTCTAAACTCTCTTTTCCTCAAATCCACCCCTACAATTAGCTAAAACCCTTGAGGAACCTTGCATATTCTTAATTTCCATTTTTGATGACCCTCTTTTTCCCAAGCTGAATCTACACACTCAACCATGCTTTTTGTTGCTCTTAAACTCCTCATGCATGAGATCTCAACTTTGCAGAATTGACCCTTCCTCACAATGTCGCACAAATCTCTCAATGGGTATGTCACAATCCTCTAAAATTTTGTACATTAAATCAAAACTTCAGGGCGTCTTTATTTGAAAAATTTAATATCTTTTCATGTAGCCATTTGGCCTAGACACCTTCCTATTCTAAGCCAAACACCTAAGAATAATACCAAGTCAACACACTAGAATCCAAAATAGTGATGCTCATCTTTTCCACTTCCTCTAAAGTAACGTCCACTCTATCTTAGCTTTGAATAACTTTAGCTAATCATGACTTATGCAGAATCATCATTTATCTCTATGTTAATTATATCTCTAAAGTACTAGTATACCAAACTAAATATCACAATACTACATACATGCACAAATGGGTGTTACAGGACAAACCTGTCACCTACAACTACAAGTCATGTTCTCAACCAGATAATAGTGAGAGCTCTCAAGCAAAAGTGCTATGATTGTTAGGTTTGCCTTGGTTTGATGGTTAGCAAAAAAATACAAATATGTTGTGGCCTTGTTTTAGGTAGCTTTCAATCTCATCAAAGAACATTTCCAAAGTAGGAATTTTGAAAGTCTAACACAAAGGCCAAATGTAGTTATGGCCAAAGGTATAATAATCATAGGGTTCCACAAATTTTTTGTGGTAGGAAAGAAATGTGAAAGCATCCTTGAATTGGAGAAGAATACGTCCTAGAACAATCTCCATGATTTTTACAGTTGTCTCCTTTGCATTTTCTAAGCCACTTTCTACAACCAATCTCTGTAGTTGTAGTAAAGCTCCAACATACTAGCAGTGGCCTTGGCTGGCAACCTCTTCAATTCCTAATCATATTTCATACCGGCTAACAACTCTTCTTCAATAAATCTTCAATAGTTCTTCAGTAGTTCTTCAAGGGTTTCAACATACCCTCACCCTCAAATTCAATTCATAACTTTTGTCTCTAGACTCAAATAAATGATCTATATAGCACACTAGAAAGCTTATCTTCATGGCTATATGTTGATGCAACTAGTTGGTGATTTTGAGTACTTGAAGAAGCTAATGTAAAAAGATTTTTGTATTATGATCCACTCCCTTGAGTAATAGAGTTTTAAGGTGGAAGGTTCAAGGACTCAAGAAGAGTCTCTAAGTGCAACAATAGCCTCAATAGTACTTGCAGAGCAAAAGAAAGTCAATATGGGTACTTTGAAGCTTGGTGGACCCAATTTTGATGTGGCAAAGTTTGATGACCACATGGATTACTTGGCATGGGAATGGCATATCAAAGGAGTGTTGAAGGCAACTACTTTGGATAAGCTCTTGAGGGAGAAACTTGAGGATATGACACAAAGTGACTGGGATGATATGCAAGAGCAAGCCGTTAATAAAATTTTGCTTCACCTTTAGCCCCATGTGATCAAGCAAGTGGAGAAGCATTTTGATTTTACCTCCTTGTTTGATGCACTTTAGGACAAGTCTCATCAGAATAAATTGTCAAACAGATTGTACACCAATCTCAAACTAATCACATTCAAGATGAAACCAAGGACCAACATCAAAGACCATGTGGATGCATTTTGTGACCTAGTGGTGGACTTGAAAAACTTGGGAGAGGACTTGAATGAGGAGCAAAAGGCATTGCACTTGTTGGGTTCCTTACCACCATCCTATCAATCACTTTCACAAGTTTTGCTACATAGTGAGAAGAAGACTTGCAACATAAACTTGTTGCAACCTTGGTGCCATCTTCTACTTTGGGTAATGCATTGGTTTTCTAGTGTGGGAGACCTCAACGGAAGACTAATGATGGTTATAAGGGGAAGAGCAAGGCCAGGTACAAGTCAAAGTCTAGAGGTAAGTCCAAGGAGAGGAAACAAGTGACTTGTTGGGGATGTGGCAAAGTAGGCCATGTGAAGAAGGAGTGTAAGGTTAAGGGATAGGTAAAGGTAGATGAAAGCACTTTAGCAAACATAGTTTATGCTGATGAGGATAATGACATGTTGGATGATCAATATGTGTGACATTGTGGGTATGTCCTTTGTGCCTCATCTCCTAGTAGGGATGATCAATAGGTTCTAGACTATGCTTGCTCATACCATATATGCTATATCAAGGAATTATTCTATTCGCTTTTAACATCAAATGGTTCAATTTTGATGGGGAATGATCAACCTTGTTGGATTGAAGGTATTGGATCCATAAGGACTAGAATGTTTGATGGAGCTATGCCAAAATTCAATGATGTTTGGTTCATACCTAACATGAAGAAGAACCTGATTCCTCTTGGAGTATTGCATGCCAAAGGTCATCAATGGAGTGTTGGTGATGGGCTACTTTGAGTCACTTCTAGTGGTACGGTTATCTTGCAAGGTAACTTTCAAAAGAATCTTTTTGTATTGGAGTGCACTACAATATGTGGAGAAGCCAATGTAACTAGGTCTCAAGATGGGATGCCAACTGTGTGCATTCATGGCTAGGTCATTTGAGTGAGAATGGTGCTTATCTTGAGAAGAAATGACTCGCTATTTGGCTTGAAGACTGTGAAGTTGGACTTTTGTGAGCAATGCCTCTTTGGAAAAAAAAATCAATCTATTTTTGGAGTGGGGATCCATAGTTCCAAGGGTCTACTTGAGTATGTACATAGTGATGTGTGGGGACTATCTCCTACATCCTCACACTCTAGAAAAGTTTACTATGTGACATTTGTTGATGATTACTTGAGGTTTGTGTGGATTTATTTCATGCACCACAAGTATGAAGTCTTTGCCACTTTCAAGAAGTAGAAGACCCAAGTGGAGACTTAGATTGGAGAGAAAATGAGGTGTATGAGATCAGAAAATGGTGGGGAGTATTGCACTCAGGTGTATTGCACAAAAAAGGGATAATTTGCCACCTTACCAGAGTTTACACTCCGCAACATAATGGTGATGCTGAGTGGCTCAATCAGACATTGTTGGAGCATGCGTGGAGTATGTTGAGCAAATCAAAGTTGCCACATGAGTTTTAGGCAGAAGCTATCAACATGGCAGCATATATGGTAAATATTTCTCCATCCAATGCAATCAACTTCAAGATGCAATATGAGTTGAGGCATCAATGACCAGCTGATTATGGTAGATTGAAGATATTCTGGTTATGATGCATATTCACTCACATCTAGGAAAATAGGTCCAAGTTGGATGCTAAGTCAAAGAAATGTGTTTTTCTTGGCTATGAAAGTAGAGTGAAGGCTTTTAGGCTATGGGATCCAATAGCGCGTAAGATTGTTGTCAATAGGGATGTATCCTTTAATGAATCTACATCATTTAAGGAGGAGGAGAACCCCAAGCTCCCTACACTAACAAAGGAAAGTCTCCCACCCTAGATCTAGTTGAGAGAGATATTGATCACTTAAGTGATGAGGAAGAAGGAGGTGCTCCTATAGTGGAGCAAGTAGTTTTTGGTGAGCAATAAAATATGCTAGGTCAGCCTCACATTGGACCTACACATGGAGATTAAGTGGAGAGTTCATCCAAGAGGTCATTAGGGCATGCTAGTTGAGCTCTAAATAGATATGGTATGTGGACTAATTCAACAAAATTGTGGGATGATGACTTGAATTTTAGGGATGATGGTCATGCTTTGGTCTTGGAAAAAGGTGAACCCTTGTCCTACAAGGAGGCATGTTCTTCTAGTAAGAGGATGAGTGGTTTGGTTGTATGAAGAGGGAGATGGAATCCTTGATGAATAACAAGACTTAGGAGCTAGTTAGGTTACCTAAGGATCAACAAGTAATAGATTGCAAGTGGATCTACAAGTTGAAGGAGGGTCCTAAGGAGAAATCTAAGATCTACAAGGCTAGGTTGGTAGCAAAGGAGTTCAATCAAGGGAAGAGGTGGAATACAATGAGTTTTTTTCTCCTATTGCAAATTATTCCACAATCTATCTATTATGTATGCTTGTTGCATTAGTTAGTCTTACTTTAGATCAAATGGCTGTTGTCACATTTGATCATAAATACATAGAGAATCAAATGTGACAACATACATTTGATCCATTTGTTGCATTATTTGATCTTAATTTAGATCAAATGGCACCTTGGATGAGAGGATCTTCAAGAGACAACATGTGAGGTTTGTGAAGAAATGCCAAGAGTACAAGGTATGCAAATTGCTAAATTTCTTGTACGGATTGAAGCAAGCACCTTGGCAATGGAACAAGAGGTTTGATGTGTTTATGCATGCTCAAGGTTTCAATAAGAGTTTGTTTGATCCTTGTGTGTACATGAAACCAATGAGTAATAATACCTTTGGTTTTATTATTCTTGTGCTGTAAGTGGATGATATGATGATAGTTGCCAAGGATAAATCTGAGGTGAACAAGCTCAAGGTGCTCTTGAGTTTGGAGTTCAGGATGAAGGATCTAGGGTTGGCCACAAGGATATTAAGCATGGAGATCAAGAGGAACTTGGGCAGTGGTAAGTTGTTGACGTAGAGTAAGTATGATAGGAAGGTACTTGCTAGGTTCAACATGGAGAACTATAAACCAATAAGTACTCCTTTAACTCCTCATTTCAAGCTTTCTGCAGCATGTTGTCCTACAGATGCCATGGAGAAGGTTTTGATGGCTAACATTCCTTATGAGAAGGTTGTTGGGAGTCTCATGTACTTGATGAATTGCACTAGACATGATCTTGCCCTAGCAATGGGTAAGGTGAGCAGGTATATGTCAAATCCAAGGACACATTGGGAAGTCGTTAAGTGGATTCTTAGGTATTTGAGATGTACACTTGATTGTGGGCTCTTATTTGATAGAACATCAATGAATGCCGCATCACTAGATGGTTATGTAGATGTTGATTATGGACAAGATCTGAACAAGTGGAGGTTAACAATGGAGCATATATTCACACTTGGTGTTAGGTGCATTAGTTGGAGATCTACCTTGCAGAAGTGTGTGGCATAGTCTACTATAAGAGAGTATGTGGCAGTAATAAAAGCAGCAAGGAGGCAATTTGGTTGGATAGACTTGTTGCTGAGATGGGGCTATTGCATGGTAATGTAATGGTTATTATGACAATCAAAGTGCTTTACACCTAGTTGAATACTAAGTGATATACAGCAGGGTTAAGCACATAGATATTAGATACCACTTTCTTAGCCAAGATATGTCTAAGAAAATGTTTGAGCATGTCAAGATTGATGGTAAGCTCAACCTGATTGATGCCTTTACCAAAGTCATACCTTTAGAAAAAAATTCTAGGCATTGTGCTACTTTGTAGGTTGTGAAAGTGGATCATGAGTAGGGTGACCTAGCATTAGAGGTGACCTTGGACTTTTTGGTTACTCTATCCTTGTATGGGCTATGATTATAAGTTCTAGTTTATCCTAGTTTAAAGGAGTGGTCAAGCAATTGGCCATTTATCTAGAACGTCTTGTGGAGTGATCAATTGTTTAGCAAGGTTACTAACCCCAAGACAAGAGTCAAGGGGGAGTTTTTTAGGATTCTACTCTTATGCCTTGGTTGGTTGCTCATTTGCAAGTTCATGGTTGGAGTGAACTTGAGGAAGTGGGAGCTCTTGCCTTGTATGAAAGATATGGCGGTGAGCATGGGTATCAATAAAGGATGTTTTGGGACATTCCCATGGATATAGACTCACATAGAGGTGAACCACATACTTCTATGTAATGTGTGCATTTTTTGGTGATATACATGTTGTATGCATGTCATTGGGACTTTTGTCTGGATTCAAACATGACTCGATCAATATCCTTAGAATGTTCAACAATGGGATAGAGGAAGCATGCATAATCTTGATTGTTACTATTATTGATGTTGTCACTTGCCTCACATGAGCATCCCAAGTGGTCCAATCATAGTCCTTGCTCATCCTTCCCAAGTGAATCTTTACCCCTTGCAACGTAAAGTGTTGGTGCACATACTAGGCATGATGTATCTTGAGCCACCTTGGACGGCACAGATGGGGAAGTGTATCCATCCCTAGCACAAGAATAATGATAGTAACACACAATGCTCCTCTCTTCATCACCCCATACATGCAAAACCACAACCCTTACATCCCACTCACATGAGTAAATGTTATCTCTCTAAAAACTAAAAGCTATAAACTCTCATCACTTTCAATTCCCATCTAAAATTTTTTTAACCAAGTGCTCATGGAACTAGAGCATGAATACCAAGAGATTATAATTGAAAATTCCAAACCCATCACTCTCAATGTGAAATTATCACTCTAAACTCTAAGAAGCCTAAAATTACTCATAGCTTTATAGTCAATTTTCCATAGCATTCAATATAGGTACTAGCAAGACTAAAACTGAAAAAATAGACTATTTACTCATGTGATATATATAGGAAAGCTCTCCAAAAATGTAAAATCTCTTTTCTCTCATCTCTCTACTATAGCCGGTCATTAGTAGGAGAAGGAATAGAAATAGGAGAAAGAAGTTTGTATTTTAGTGAGGATCTTGCACTAAACTCAAAATAAACTAATTTATGTTAAATATGTAGTTTATTATGTTTTTAAATTTTGTATATCATCTATTCTCAACCTCATCAAATTAAGAATTTCACTAAAATAAGAATGGAACTTTATCTTGACACATCACAAATTTTGCTTTAAAGTGTCCATCATGTTATGTTGAAATACAATAAACCGTTTTACAATAGTTTCAACAAACCCTTGACAATAGTTGGATGGGGCTAAGCCAAATTTTACCTCTTTGGTCTCATCTTTGTAGGATGGGTTTTCCTCTCCTTTCATGTTTGTTACAATGTTGCCTTTTCATATTTGTTTGAAGAAGAAATCTTATTGTTTTACAATAACACTTATAGATAAATAAACACAAGTATGCATAGATAAAATTAGGTAGAATACAATTGATAGGTTATAAGAGTAGGAAAGTGGAGTATGGTCCGGCATCAATTAATAGAGCTTGTGTTTTATGGTTTATATCATTTATCTCTAAAACAACATGTTTAAATCCTAATTTTGGGGAACTTTCTGTATTTGTCTCTATGAGTTTTTCCACAAATTGTTATAAAAATGACTTCACTTCATAGCAATTTCATAAGATATGCAATTGAAATCCTCTATTTTTCTATAAAATGTTCTGATAATGATAACCTTGAAGTGGACAGTCTTCACTAAGCATGATCATGTTTTGCCATCATTGCAAGATGCAATAGGGGGTTTCAATAATAGTATTACAAAGCTCCATATATTTCCTTATAACTTATTATGAAGTGTTGACTAAATTGATATGGGTTTGGGTAGGTAGAGGAAAAGGTCTGACTACAAAGTTCTGATCAGGCTCTTTATTATTAGGGTGGTTCATAGGAAATAAAGGATACCTAGTTAACCGTTGTCACTACACAATGCATTAATTACACACTAGGGTTGATATAGTGGGTAGATTATATTAGGGTTGAAAAGGGTGGCTGCTGGAGGAAGCCACAAAGATAGCACAAAGATAAGTGTGGTCACAACAATAGGTGATGTACAAGAGAACAAGATGAACCACACAAGAGGACGAGAAGGAGAAAATTGATGCAAAAAATTAATTATAGGTAGGGTCACAACAATAGGTGATGTATGAGAGAACAAGATGAATTGCACGAGAGGACAAGAAAGAGAAAATTGATGTAGAAAATTGAAGCATAGAACAAGATGATGAATAGCATGAGAGTGCAAGAAGGAGAAAATTGACCCAAAAGAGGAGAAGATTAATGCTTGTTGTGAGAAGAGGGTGAATGAATTTTGTTTGAAGTTTAAAGATTAGTATGGGTTGTGTGAAGGTGCAAAGATTTGCAATCTCATTAGGAATGTAAATCTCTCAAAATGCAATTCTTATCTCCCAAGTTTGAAGATTCTCAATTTCATTACTTACAAACTAGTTTGGAATGTAATTCTTATATGGCAGACTTCATTGGGTTTTGGAAAGTGCAAAGATTTGTAATTTCATTAGGTATGTAAATCTCTTGAAATGTAATTCTTATCTCTTGAGTTAGAAGATTTTCATTTTCATTATTTAAAAACTAGTTCAGAATGTAATTCACATATGGAAGACCTTGTTCATTGTGTGGGTACTATTTTTGAAATGAGAAGAGTAGAGCATGCACAATCAAGTGTTATTTCTGGTAATTAAAGAATTAGGGAGTGTAGAGTTATTTGTGGCGATAGAACAATAGAGGAGGACAAAGTCTGGTATAACATGCCAAGAGGGAGCACTCATGGAGAATTAACTCAAAACATAAGGAAATGTATACAATGGTGTATACAATTAGATTTGGAGATCTTGATGCAATGACTAGAAGACAAAGATGAAGATGGAGAACTTGATTTAGATATGCTAGAATTTTTTATTAGTGGATGGGAGTTTTTACATAAGCATAGATACATGGAACCTCAAGTAACTTATCCTCATAGTCAAGAATTTGTGATAAAGTATTTTAGAAATCTAGATCCAAAGGCTTTTCAATAGCTTACTAGAATGGATGTTAATTCTTTTACAATCTTGGTAGATTTGATTAGAACACACCTTGTTTTTGAGAAGACCTACCGTGGGAACAAACACTAGTGTGGCTCCATGTAGCTCTAACTCTTGATAGATTTGGGCATCAAGGTAATGGAGCATGTGTTGCAAGGGAGTTAAACATTTGGGGCATTAGTGTAGGTTCAACTATTGCCTTCACTTGTCAAGTTATCACTGCCATATTAGATTTGATGAGGAGTCAAGTTGCATAGCCTAAGCACAAGCAAAGGAGAAAGATGTCTACTTTCTTTACCCAAAAAGGTTTCCTTGGTTGTGTTGGTTTGGTAGATGGAACATTGTTTCCTCTGCAACTCAACCTATAGTAGATGGAGAAATTAATTGCAGCAAAAAGGGCTCCTATTCCATAAATGGTCAAGTGATTTTTGACAATAAACAAAGAATTATACATTTTATGGCAGGTAAATATTCTATATTTTGTTCTTTTGTTTTGTTTATTAGCAACAAAACTGTTTATTAGCATTGGTGATCTTCTTTGTATATTTGCATGATAATATTATTGCATGACAATGTTAAAGTTTGGTGGTTGGTTTGTTTATATGAAAGAATGCTTGGATCATGTGACGACATGACTTGTTTGAAGAAATCATCACTCTGGAATGATTTGAATTAAAGAGAGGTGTGTCATAGTTTTGAGGCCAAAGAGTACCTTTTAGGTGATTCTGGTTATGTCCATGCATCACCTTGTCCTTGCTCTCAAGTAGACCCAAACAAAGGACAAGCAAGACTTCAACAAATAGTTGACAAAAGCAAGGGTGATAAATGAGCATTGTATAAGAATATTGAAAGCTAGATGGCATTCTCTTTGTGAGCTTAGAGTGCAACTTAAAGATAATAGTAATAATGTATGTTTTTTAAAGTGTTTTAGTTTGTATTATTTTACATAACTACTTAATCAACAAGTGTGATGTTTGGTTAGAGGACAATGACAGATTTATAGAGGAAACTCAAATAGATTCAGATATGAATTTTAATGGAATAGAGCTTGGTAGAGAAGAAAGTACATCTCGGGTTATGCAATAATGCCTCTCTCATCATGTGAATCATATATTGGAATGAAATGAGATCATGGTTCAATACAATAAAAATATCATTCTTGTAATTTTGCATATTTTGTAAGTAATGAGCAATGAATGGTGTATTTCTCCTTTAATTTAAAAACATTTTCATATGTTGTATTTCTTCTATAGTTTTAAAAACTTTTTCATATGATGTTGCCTTGAAAAACTCCAAGATTTTAAAATTTATTGTGTTCTCAGATCTGAAATAAGAATGCAAAGAATGCGGACACATGAAGCCCAACCCTTGGTACACTCTAAGTTGTTGGGTACCCGTCAATGATGCCCAAAACACTAGATGTTGCCAGATGGCACTAGTTGACTCCCTAAGAGTTACTCGGATGGTATTGCAACATTGGTGTATTTTGGCATGGTGGTTGGTAGGGAGTGGTGTTGGTTGATGCTTGCTTGTAGATGTTGGGAGGTGTTGGGAGGCACCAAATACAAGCACCAAAGGTTCTCAAAGGTGCCGGCCGTCACCGTGAGCTATTGGGTGTGTCGGTTTGCGAGGTGGTGGCATGACGCATGTTGCCGCTCATGACTTGTATATTTTCTGATTGAAAATCTGGTTCTTCTTCATGAAATACTGATTTAGTGAGAACATTTCATATGAATAATTTGTGAGGTGGGGGCTATATAAAAGATACTCCTTGTAGGTAAATTTCACATTCAAGCATTTTTGGAAGTTGAGAGCAATTCAGCTTAGTGAATTTAAAAAAGTTTCAAAAAGTTTTGGATCCTGAATGTTTTGAATACACCATTTGGGGGTCTTGAGTAGTGCAAAAAAACAAGGTTTGAGAGTGTGGTGGGATCAGTTTAGACAGTCCATTTTGAGACCAATTTTGAGATTGTGCTTTTGGGAGAGGTTCTGGAGCCATTCTTCCATTTCATTTTAGTCCTACATTTCTAGTATTCTCCATGGTAGAAGTTTGGGGCTATGAGAAGATTGTTGACAATGAAGACATGAGGAATACTCAGGAAGGAGATTGGCTTACAAGTTTCCACACCATTTAACACCCTACAAATTTCATCAAATGGTGCTGGATGGACAAACATCAAATTTGAATAGTGGTGGCCGGAATCAAAGAGGTTGATCTTGATATGATCAGCCTCAAAATTACATTGGACTACATTACCCACGTCTCAAGGTATGTAGCTTTCATTCCTCAAATTTTTCTACATGTTTGCTTCAAATTTCAAAAGTTATTAAATGGTTTTTGTGATAATGTAGCCTCAATGTTTAGCGCCTATGTGTGCCACCTAGTGGCTCCTAGTGGCTCCAAGCACAAAACCCTAAACCCCTACCCTGTCCTTGAGTGCTGATTAGTTCTACTTGGGCCCGCCTCCTTGATTTTTTCTGCCCCACAATGCCTCCTAGTGCTTCCTAATGCCCCCTACCCCCATGCCTCCCTATTTTTTCCTATCTTGAAGTGCCTCCTAGTACTCCTTGCACCTCTCGTATCCCCATGCGTCCCTTTTTTCTTATCTTGAAGTGCCTCTAGCACTCCTTGTGCCTCTTGCATACCCATACCTCCCCTTTTTCCTATCATGGAGCATCCCTCAATGCCCTCCATCTGCTTGTGCCTCCCTCTATTTTGCTATCCCGGAGCACCTCATAGCGGCCCCTAGCGCTCCATACTCCTCTTGTCTCCCCTACCTCCTTGTTTTTTTGTTCTAGAGTGCCTCCTAGCACCCCCTACTTCTCCCATGCCCTGTTATACTTTTTTTTCTTTTTTTGTGTGTCTAATAGTGCCCCCCAACTCCTCTAAGCACCCCCTGGGCTATCTTTTTTCATAGTGAAGAATAAGTTTTTTCCTTTCTTGTTTGTGCAGGTTCTTCCATGTACTGAGTTTGTTAGCTCTTGGGACAAGAATTTGTGCATTGGCTTGATCAAGGAAAGGCAATTTAGATTGACAATTGATATAGTGAAAGATGCACTTGCAATGCCAAGGAAGAGTACACCAAGGAGGAGGACTGTTCCTTACATCATAGTTTCAAATTGGTTTCCACAAAGAGATAGAGTTGCAAAGAGGTATTTGGCAAGGCAATGTGTGTATCTTACTTTTGGGCTTTCGTCCAATTGATGGGTGCACTTGGGTACCAACTATGTGGCCCAAGATTGTACATGGGAATTTGGTTCTCAACACTACGACAAAGTTGAAGAGATTTGGTGTGGAGTATTATGATTTAGGAGAGTTAGCATTTCAAGCTATCATTGCAGAGGTAGGAGTTTGCAAAGCCAATTGTAGAGACCAAAGGAGCATAGGTTTAGAGTTAGCTTCCTTGGGCAGATACTCACTCAACTCTTTGTGGAGAGAAGTTTCATTTTGGAGGAGGAAGTGATGTACTTGAGTGATGGAGAGGAGGAGATTATTCACAATGAAGAGGATGATGATGATCATGAAGATGGAAAGAATGATAGTGAAGACAAGGACACAAGTGCTGATGATGTGCAAGATGAGGGAGAAGATGAGAATGGTGAGGAAATGATTAGATTTCAGTTTTGGTATTGATTTTTGTATGTTTTCATTATTTGAATACATACAAATATCTAAAATATCTATTGTACATACTATTATTGGATTTAATAAATATGTTAATTTAATATGCCTTAATTAATGAAATAGTGTATTTACTTTATGCAAGAGTGAGTTTTACTTGATGGATGACTAAATATACCCCTTGTGAATAATTGTTCAATTGATTTGTGTTGAGACACATGCTTTATTGGTAGTGAGGTTTATGTCTTCATCCTTTGAGAAATCTCCATCTCCCTCTCTTCTTCCCTTTCTCCCCTCTCTCCACATGTAGAGAGGGCACCTCACCCCACTTCTATCACAGTACCTTCACCCTCTTCTTTTTATATTGACATCAATTGTGTTCTAGATGATTGTGTTTGAGTAGTTGAGGAGGGAGAGAGACTTTTGTTTGAGCGTGAGCATAGATTAGAGAGAGTAGAGGAGCAAGAGAGATTACTACTTGAGCGTGAGAGGCAATTGGAGATGTAGAGGAGCACGAGAGATTAGTGCTTGAGCACAAAGGCAAGTGGAGAGTATAGAGGAGCAAGAAAGATTAATGCTTGAGCGCGTGAGGAGATTGGAGACCATAGAGGAGCATGGTAGATTGTTAGTAGAGATGGAGAGAGAGCAAAGATTAGCTGACTTGGACTTGGACTGTAACACCCATTTTTGCATGTGTGTGGTATTATGATATTTAGCTTAGTATCATAATTGAGCGATATTATTTTATATAGAGATAAAACATGGTTCTACATTAGTCATGATTAGCTAAAGTTAGTCATAGCTAAGATAATGGGGAACTTACTTTAGACAAAGTGAAAAGAGGAGCACCACTATTTTGGATTCTAGTGTGTTGACTTAGTATTATTCCTAAGTATTTGGCTTTGAGGAAAGAGTTGAAAACTCTTGGGCCCGCAAGACTTTTTGTTTTGGATTCTTCTATAGTCCAAGGATAGCCCATGTGAAGGAATCCTTGACTTAGTGGTTGGGTCAAGATAAGATCACATGCTTAGTGGAATATGCCCATGTGGATGGTGTCGTGCATATATACATCTCTACACAATATACATCACTGTCAACATCATACACTATAGAAGCACAACTCACACATAAGTCATACATAGATTCTAAAGTGCCACAATAGTCAAATTGTTTACCACTCTCAACTCAAATCAACTCAAATCAGTACTTGATTAGTCACTCTATAAACTGCCAACAACTAGGCACTGATTACGGTCAAGCCACACCCACTCTAGCTAAGAGAATCTAGGTAATACTCGCCGGTCTCTGTCCACCACAGCCAAGAACTCGAAGGCTCAACATCAAAGAAGTGAGCTCTCTGGAGCTACACTTTGAAAGTATACCCCTTGACTTGAGCTAGGTTTGAAACCCTAACGGTCTTGCTAACAACACACTCAATGGTGAAATAGTGCAAAGTGATGGTGGGCCCCATTGTGAAGTCAGTACCCCAAACAAAAAATCTGACCGTCGTAAAGTAGTCTCTGAGAAACTGCTGAAATAACTCTAACTACTATCACTAGAACTCTAGTGTCCGAGCAATCTAGATGTGACACTACAAATGGCGTGACAACTATCATGCGTATATACATCGCTATCAACATCATACACTATAGAAGTACAACTCACACATAAGTCATACATAGACTCTAAAGTGCCACAATCACCCCCCCTAGTTGGCGGTTAGGTCGCTCTAACTCCACATAGCCAACTACTCTAAGTATATGGTATACCCTATAATGAGTAAAGATCAGGAGGCCGGGTGATATGGAGCTCCATTGTTAGTCGTATGTCTGCAATCTATACCATATAAAGAATGAACTAGCTATAGGTCAAGTACATTGAGGACATAACCACTATCCTTGAGGAACCACCATGAGGGGAGGAGTCATACATGCCATATGCCATCCTCTCAAATAGCTATCACACACTAACAAAGTAGTAGCTCCACCAGAAGAGCCACATAATATACACTTCAAGCCTGCACGTACAAGTGCCAAGCTTGGGTCCATAGTACCATCAATGTTTAGGAGGTGCCATGGTGCACAATTGCGCACATGATCCTTCCAAATAACACCATCACGTCCTTCTAACACAAGGACTTTAGATGACAAAACCTCACCTACTCTCAAGATAGTGTGGCTTGTCAAAACATCAAGTGTCGTTGGTGTTGTCTGCTATAGATATACATAGTCTCTTGGATGAAATTGATAGATCAAGGGTCTATAACCTCCTCCTTGAATGGTAGCATAGCATAAAGTATATCTATGTTGAGCAATCACCAAGTTCTTAAAGGCTATTGGCATCATCCTCTAAAAGATCTCTGCTTGTTGAGAACATGTGCTCATCCAAGTCGAAAACTACAATAGCATCTTGACGAATGGCCGTAGGTAAATCTAAATCTCATCCATAGAGTAGAAAGTATAGAGAGAAGGATGCTAAGGAGGCTTGCCGGCTGAACCAATAGCCCATGGCCAACCAAGGTAACTGGAGATCCCAATCTCCCAAGTGGCCTCTTTGCAAACCATACTTTTGCAATCCTCTCTTCACCGTCCGAACCACTCTCTTTGCTAAGCCATCTGCCTTAGGGTGATCTTGAGATGTAGTATGATGATCAATCAAAGCCTTGTCACACAAGACTTGAAAGTCCCCCAAGAACTATGTACCCTAATCAGTCAAAACCTCAGTTGGTGCACCAAAATGACTAAGAACTCGATCCAAGAACGAGTAAGCTATCCCTTCACTAGACTTATCAGGAAGTGCCACCAACTCAATCCACTTGGAGAAGTGCTCTACCATCACCAAAACATACCAATGATGTCTCATAGTCAGCGGTAAAGGTCCAGCAAAGTCCAAACCCCAATGGTAACCTAATCCCATGATAGGTAATAGGTGTAACTATGGCATAGAAGCATTGAATGATGCTCTAACTTGGTCATAAACCACATTTGGCAACAAACTGCTGTACCTTGGTTTGCATACCGTGCCACTAATAATGACTCTGGAGTAAGCTATATGTATGCTTTACTCCAAAATGTCCTAGCTCCTCATGAGCATGATGGACCAACTGTGGTCTTTGGGATGGAAGTGGTACTACTTGCACTCTACCATCCTCCCATACATGCAAAAGATGTCTACCCTCCAATCTGAACTGTCTGGCTCGCTAAAGAACACGGTCTCTCTCCTTGGCCCCAATTGTGCCACTCACAACACCAGTGCAAAGATAGTCCATCACAAAGACATCATCATGAATGTCTCGCTAAATTGTACCAATATCTTCACTCTCTAGATCTATGACCTCAATAACTCCTCTTGTATGCGTTGAGAGAAATACCACCAAAGCCTCTAAAAATATACACAAAAAGGCCGATGCATGCCAACCTGGCACCATCTCCTCATCTGTTTCACCATGCCAATGTGCTCCGGTCTGATCCTACTGGCTGGGACATGGGTTTCTACTCAACCCATCTACATCACGGTCCACCACTCTAGGTCTATGAACAACCATGAAATCATACTCTTATAAAATCAGAGCAAGCTTCCTTGAAAGCTTGTCGGACTCCATCAACCACTTCAATGGCTGATGATCAATGATGAGAGTGAAGGGGTCGCCAAATAGGTAACATCATAAATGTGCTACTGCCCAAACTGCTACCAAGCACTCTCCCTCATATGAACTATACTTTGCCTCCACTGAATTGTTGGAGCGACTAACATAGGCCACCACAAACTCCTTCCCCTCATCATCATGCTGGGTGAGCACCGCTCCAAGCCCCAACATACTCTAATCAGTATGAACCTGAAATGGTTGTCCTCTGATTGGTCTCCTCAAAATAGGAGCCAATGTCAACCTCTCCTTGAGGTCTACAAAAGCTCTCTCCTGCTCATCTTCCCAACACCACTCATGTGTAAGCTTGGCCAGCTTCATCAAGGCCTTGGCAATGGCACTAAATCCTTTAACATAGCGGCGATAGAAATTTGCCAACCTAAGGAATGCTTGCACTCTAATCACATCCATAGGCCAAGGAATATGTGCAATAGCCTCCACCTTGGTCTGCTTAACACCATGTCCTCTGGGGTAGATAGTGTGGTTCCTTAAGAACCTCCAAACCCTTTGTCTTTCCTCTCCAATAAGCTTAGGTCCAAGATCTGGCTCCCAAGTATCCTCTGCAACTGAAGTAGGAATGGAAGACGTCTTGACTAGGTGCTACACTGGGGCCTTGGGAGCAATAGTGTCATGCTCCCAACCACTAGAGGTCCCAACCTTTGTGTGAAAAGCTCCCTCCACTCTGGCTGCAAGCTCCACATGTCCTCTAGCTGCATCCCAAGTGGATCAAGGGTGTAATCTAAGTAGCCCACACTCACCTAGATGGACTCCAAGTAGATCACTCTCCCTAGTAGCTATTGGGTGTGTCCCAAGAATACCATGCCCACTTGGTCCATTGCCCCCCACATGTACCTGAATTGTCTCAATGGGCAAAGGGGCTCACAAGTGTTTGAGTAGTGATGCCTATCAAGTGTATCCTATGTCACTCTGCCAAGCCAAGGCTCACAATCCAGGTCAAAAAATTCAGGTCCATAGCCTAACCTAACACCAACGACTAGATGCCTCTGACACTATTGGAACAACGGTAATACCGGTGCAAAAACCCATCACCTGCTCTCTCTCATCAGTGTTGGGCTCCACCAATTGCTATAACTATGAGTCCCAAACAAGTCCAGATCCTCTTTCTCAAAAAGCATGAGAGCTTGGGAGACTCATGAGTGTAGGAAATGTGGCTCTAGGCTGTCCAACTAGGTTCATCACTGCCATAGGTGACCTATCAGCCACTACCACTGTCTGAGACTGACGCTCAACATCCAAGATATCATCAACATGGGTGTGGTCAAGTCGTTGAATCCCATCATAAGCACCATGTAAAACCTCATTAGGTAAGAAGTTTGTCCACCAAAGACAAAGACGATGAGCCCGTGATCCCACTCTGGCTGCATCTAACAATATAGCAGGTCCCATCCAAAAATGGACCTGATGTATACTCGCCACCACTATGGTGCAAGAATTACCCATCAAAGGAACGTTCTCCAAAAGGTAAGCTAGAGAAATAGACTGATGAAGCTGGAGATGTCGTAGTATCCGTAACATCTCCCAAAACACACCAAAACGAGGATCATGAAGACCAAAACCTATACCAGCACGTGTATGTCCCTAAGATGGCCATCTAGAAGTCACCAAGTGAATAGGCCCATGTCTCTCTAGATCATGCACCCCTAGTAAGGAAATGTCTGTCGGTAGGGCCTTTTGGTAACCTCTAACTACTAACATTAGTAATAACTCCGGATATTGATAGGCCAAGTGTGCCACATGATGTAAAGAGACTCGCATATCAGTCTCATCTCTCTTCTCATACAAGTACCTCTATACTTGTATACCCACCTATAATACCGCAACTAGTCCGGTGCTAATCCCACCAAACAACTCTAATAGACATATCACCTCTGTTGGATACTGCCAAGCAATGAGTGTGGTATCCAAAGGTGTCAAAGTAATTGACTCTAGAGGCTCATCCTCACACTCATCTCTTGATGGTATGAAGGCTCTACTCCAAGCCTGCTGCACCAATTGATTTGCATGTTGCTGCAATGCCTCCTTTGAACTCCACAATGGAACATCCAAGGTGGATAGAACAATCCTTCTTGTACTCTATATCTAAGTAATCTCTTATGGTACTAAAGTATCCTCTGCATGGGCGTTCCCTTCCAACAAGTCACCAGGCCAAGTAACTGCACCACTGAAAGCTAAAATTGATATTGCCATGGTCCTAGACCATAGTGAGCCAAGACTGCCACTACTAAACCGTACTGGTAGGTGACATACCCGTCCCTCACCAGATTGCCAACTTAGTCTATAGGAGGATGTCTCCTCCCAATAGTCAATACTGAAACCCATGGAGTATAACACTACTCCCCCAACTAGCACACCATATGACTCAGCTATTGTTGCAATAGCCCGAGCTCTCACCACTAAGCTATCAGTCAAATGACCAAGCTGAACTTGGACAACAAGCTCCTCACGTGTGATGTACTATGTCGAACCACCACCTAAAGATATCTGGATCTGAAATGGACACCTCTCCACATCGGTCTGGCATTACCCCAACATAAAGAGATGCGCACCAAAGTCTAACAAGACTCTCTATGGTGTATAGACCTTCCCTAAAGGTCCTACCAAATAGAAAATCCCCCTTTGGTTATCCAATAGGACAACACTAGGTGTAAACTCCGCTCTCTCAAAGGCCAGTCTAGTTGGCAACTCCTCCGATCTAGCCGTTGCTGCTTGCCATAAACCACTACTTATTGAATGGATCCCATGCTCCTCAACCACCTCTGCTCTAGTAATAGGAACTACATCATCCTTAATCTCACATAGCGTGGCAGCCAGAACATTGGGGCTGGGTCAACTCCCAATGTAAACATGTCATTGGCCAAAAACAAAGGATGCTGCATTATCAGCTGAGCCGCCTCCAATATCATGCTAGACTCAATTTGTGTAGCATGGTGTAGTAGTAGGTGGCTGACTAGCAAGTAGTCCATCATGCACTCCATCACCACCTACCACACCTGCATTAGGACGTCTAGGAGCCATGGATGTCATCTGCAATGCCTCAGATAGTGTGAAAGATTAGGGAAGTCTGACCTGTCTCCCAACCTCTCCTCTTTGTGGGTCCAACTCCACTGATGCTCCTCTAGGCTCTGGAGCACGTACTACACTCCTAGTCATTGCTGTAGATGCATCCACTTGTGTTGCTCTGCACATGAAATCCAAAGCATCTCTATCACCAACATATGAGGTGGAAGCCTTAGCATCCAAATCTGATCTCCTTTGAGCAATGGCCATACTATCCAATCTCTGCTCCAACTGCTCAATCCAAGTAGCCATAGCTATATCATAAGTAAGGGTAGGTATTGCACTCCTACTAGGTGTAGATTCCCTACCACCACCTCTACCACCTTGTCCTTTGTGAACTAGAGCTCCTCTACTACCTTCCATAACAGCCCTACCACTCCGTAACTCCAAGTGTAGGTCAAAACACCGGTCACTAGTGTGAACAAATTTGTGGCAATGCTCACATTGCCTCTATACTGCATGTGATGCACCCAAGGTATCAGATCCACTGCCCTAAGTACACTCTCTTTGATGGTGAGATCCACCACAAGTCCAACAAGCAACACCACCACTCATTGGCTGTTGCTGACCCAAAAATGAAGGTAAGGGTCTAGCTCCACTAGGCCCTCCATTCACTCCATAGGATGTAGGCTATCCACCCTATCCTTGAAAACCAATTGAGCGTGGTGCACTCTACTGCACTCTAGAAGAAGTCACAACCGTGGATGAGGTTTCCCTACTAAATCTAGATGTCACCACTCTCTCCTCCACCATGTTGAGCTCAATACGCTCAGCCAAACCAAAGACCATTGCCAAAGTAGGCAAAGTAGCCTATAACAATATAGCATCACAAACTCTATGTCGCAAATATCCAGTATCCCATACCAAAACTGGACTGCTTAGGCCTTAGTAACTCCCTGAGTGAAATTGATCAACCGCCTTATACAAGTGTATGCCTCACGTAGGCTCTCTCTAGCTTTCCGTTGGAACTCTTGCAAGCTCCTCAACTTGTCAATCCACACTCCTTGGTAGTTCTGCCTCAAACATTGGGAGAACTCCACCATGGGGTTAAACCCCGGTACCACACCACCTCCTATAGCGGTACCTCCATTGTAGTAGCACTATCTCTAGCTAGTGCACCTCCACTAGCTCCACTAACACTACTTGAGCTAGACTTGTAGGTATAGCCAATCTACTCTTGGCTACCAAACTTGAAGTGATAGAGATATAGTTCGGACACCAATATTGTCTCCATAACTCAATCTCTTCCAAATAAGCTCTCCTGAACTGATAGTAGTCATCCATGGGCAGACCCTCTAGATGTTGAAACAACCCCTTCCATGCCATGAAGGGTGTAAACAAAGTTGAGTTCTGCATCTACTGCAGATCACACCAACTACCAAACTCTTGGATGAAGTCATCCAACTCAATGGTATCCACTATACTAGAGTAATACCTAGGCCTTTGGAGGCCCTATAAATCTTGTCCATGTCCCACAACAACAGTGCAGACACACCAAGTGCACTCTCAACTAAATCAACTCTTGTGTCAAACTCCAACTCAGAGTCAATCTCCTCCCTCACTAGGACCTGAGATACAGGCTAATACCAAGTACCACTCTGAGTAAACCCACTGCATACTGCAGAGCTAACTCCTCTAGAATCTCCAAAGAACTCCGTCGTGACAAAGTAACCACAATAGCAAACCGCAAGTCACAACCGCAAGTCGCAATTGCAAGTGCCCCACCAAGTGCCAACACCAACTAAGCACCACCCACTAATGTATTGCAGGGCTATCTCCTCTAGAATCCCAAAAGAACTCCGTCGTGACAAAGTAACTACAACCACAAACCAAAACCACAAACTGCAACCGCAAGTCACAACCGCAATACCCACCAAGTGCCAATACCAACTAAGCACTACCCACTAATGTAACTCTAGCCAAGATAACTACACTAGAGGAAAGGGCAACCTATAACGTACAATCACAACACGTACTCTCATGGTCTGCAGGTCATCACTTCTTGCCTCACCGGAGAGAAACAAAGATAGTCTGACTAATCATCACTCCAGCCTCACTATTGAGAGCACACAAGAGCACCAACGCTCAAAAGTCAGTGCACCTCACACAAACGTGGTGCACAAACAAGAAGCAGAGAATGGAGGGGGTCCAATCACAAGAAATCTAAATAAAAACCCTCCATCTCATAAAACAACACGGGACAAACTCTGCTACCATTTGGCATTTGACATAAGAGAAGTTTGTATCTAAATCCTAAGCTACCAGGATCACCAAGAATGGAATCAAACTACCTCTCCTAGCCAAAGCTACAAGTGTATAGATAATAGTGGCACAATCACTAGGATAACAAGTGAGGGTGGACTAGTTGGCAAGGGTAACAATCTAGGAACAAGAGATCTAGGGATCAAACCCTATTGCATACAATCTAGCAGGAAAGGCAGATTTTGCCAACCAATGACCAAGATCTACTCTAAACTAGCTAGCCTCATGCCAACAAGCTAACTTGCTAGCCCTATGCCTTGAAGCCTCTAAATGCCAAAATTAAGCCAAATGAGGCCTTTCTTCTTCCAAAATCTGATGTAAAATCCATACCGCCAAATCCCTCGCTAACTCTTCACTCAAGCAAAATTGAAAACATGGGTTTCTCCTAATCACAAATTCATGAAAATAGCTTCCCAACTCCACCTTCAATTTTACTTCCTGAGCATAACTTGCAACAAATTGGTCCTGCCTTCACCTCTTGAGCTCAAAATCACAACCATTGCTCAAAATTTACTCCTTTTATGCTCTAAAAAATTAGCAAGTGCTCTGGCACACCATCTGCATGACTGCCAAATTTCCATTAAACAACGAGCTTCTATACATCAGGGAAAAACTAAACTTCAAGCAAGCTACCAACGATCCACCAAGCTTGGAGATACGCACCAACACTCAAAGTTCCTACACTCAATTTCCCCTTGATTTCACTTCTTTGATGTAATCAGATTCTTTACCACTCTCAACTCAACTCAACTCAAATCAGTACTTGATCTATCACTCTATAAACTATCAACAATTGGGCACTAATTATAGTCAAGCTACACCCACTCTAGCTAAGAGAATCCAAGTGATGCTCACCGGCCTCTATCCACCATAGTCAGGAACTCAAAAGGCTCAACATCAGAAAAGTGAGCTCTCTGGAGTTGCACTTTGAAAGTATACCCCTAGACTTGAGCTAGGTCTGAAACCCTAACGGTCTTGCTGATGGCACACTCAATGGTGAAAATGGTGCAAAGTGACGGTGGACTCCACCGTGAATTTAGTACTCCAAACATGAAATTTGACAGTCGGAAAGTAGTCTCTAAGAAATTGCTGAAATAACTCTAACTACTATCATTGGAACTCCAATGTTTGAGCAATCTAGATGCGACACTACAAATGGTGTGATAGTGGATATTCCTTTATACTTTTTGAATTTACTTGACTTTTAGCCTAGTAACTTGAGTTACTCCAATAATTAGTAATCTTGGCGCATAACCATTTCACAAGTATATAAACTAGTGATGAGGAGGTACTCATCATCCTTTCATTTGCAACTATCTCTCTCTCATTGAGTTCTCTAGTGAGCAATGTCTTGAGTCTTGAAGTGTTAGCTTTGGAGGAGTATGATGGAGTTGGGGTTCCTTGCCTTCTTAATCCATGGAGCATTGCCATAATAGCCATTAGAGGTTCATCCTAAGTGAGAGACAGGCCGGGTCACAGGACATCCTAGGTGCTACTACCATGGTTGAGGGTTATAGGGTCCAGTTAAAAAATCAAGGACAAGAGTTAGCATTTGCTATGGAGAGGTGTGAGAGTGCACATGTTCAAGTAGAGGAGAATGAGAGTAGCCTAGCTAAAGTGAGGACTTGTGTGGCTTATCTTGGACCTAAACTACATACTATTGCTCACCAGACCCATACTTGCTATGAGATGCAGACCTAGACTAATGCCACCCATGTGTTACCACGCATTGTTATGACTCAAGAGACCCAGACTTCTACATCATCAGCAATATGGAGACTCAAGGGACTCAAACTGAGTTTAGAGAGAGGCTTTGTCTATTGAGAGAGTATATTCCATGTATTCTCTTCCTTGGCTTCATGCGGAAGAAGATTATTGTTGTGGATGTTACTTATTTGGCATCATATTAGGTTTGTGGAAGCTCCAATTTTATGCATGGGAGATTTTAACTATTAGGCATGGTTGGTATCCTCATACACAATCAAGGCTTACAGGGTGGGTTGCATGCCATGGGGTTTGCCATTTCATTCATTTTTGTTTGCTACGCTTTGAGCTTATCTTGTGGATAGATCTTACTTTGGATGGAGTAGAGTGGTTGCTTTAGAGCATGTGATTGTGGTCAGAACTCCCAAAGGGAGTTCACATTGGGTCTTGCCTCATGATGTATTTTTGTGTTCTGCAGTTGTCCAACAAGATGGTGAGTTAGAGTTAGATCATATGAGCATCTCATTTTTATTAGGTTTACCACTTCATGATCCTCTTATCCTAGACTATTTTACACTCTCTTATTATAGGAACCATCCACATGGTGCTATCTATCCTACCAACTTCCGTCCTTACAAGGTAGAGAAGACTTCATATACTTGCTCATTTGGCCCTTTGATGAGTGCTTTGGATAGATTTGTCCATGATGATAGACCTGCTATTATTTTGGAAGAAGAGGAATGGACCATCAAGTAGACTGAGTTCTTATAGTAGTGACCCATATTCACTTCTTGTTACTAGTATCAGGCACTAACCCTTGGATGAGAGAGAGTAGCCTCTTTGGTGGTCATTGAGTCTAGTTTGGATTTAGCATCATGTATATCGGTGTACACTTGAGGATGCATTAGCAATACTTCTACACCATGTTTCACCTCCCTCTTCTTCTTCACCTCCTTCTCCTCTAGCATATTTACATGCTTTAGTGGCTCCCCTTTTATAGACATCTTATGTAAATCTTATGTACATTCCCCTTTTATACATATCTTATGTATCATATTCTCTTGCACACCTTTTATCACATTTTCTCTAAATCTCCTTGTCAAACTCTTGTGGATCATTATTGTGTTATGTGTGACTTCTTTTATGTTTGATTGCCCATCAACTGGCACCTACAAGCACCACCTCCACTATTCAAGCACCATTGCATAGCTCTAAGCACCATCCCAACAACAAGCGCCATCACCCTACGCCACTAGTGGCACCGAGCGGCATCTTGAAGCATTGGATACCTATGAGTTTTTTGATACGTGTATTGGGCAGCAACAAGTGCTATTGGGCAGCACCAGGTGGCAACAAGCAGCATTGGGTGGCACTAGGCCTTTAGATCAAGCTTTGACAAGCACCTATTAGCAGCAATGGGCTCCAACAAGCGTTGTCTTTTCAAAAAAACTCATTTTTCATTCCCAAAAATATGGTTTACATTTTGAACCATAACATTTTGAGAAAACTCATCTTTATTACACACTTATTAGGCCTACATTGTGACAGTCTATTTTCTATCACTAGAGTATGATGAATTTGGAGTGGGGTTTTTCCCATCCAAGTACATGGATGATCTTCATGCAAAAATTTAGTTACCACTTTGAAATATATGCTTATTTCCTCAGGAGATTTCCATGCTTGGAGGAGAATCATTTTGATTTCATGAGTGCACTTTGACTCTAAAATCTTCTCCTTGAACCGATATTTGTCTACCCTAGCTTTCCTTTTGTCTGCACTTAGTTCCTTCTCAATTTCAACTTTCGGCTTCTTTGTCTCTAATTGTAATACCAATAGCTAGACATATGATCTAGAGATGAAATTTGGTTTGGTAACATCTAGGAGCATGTTATACATGATGGACTAAGTAGATTAGATAGAGGTATCACCAAAAGATTACTTCTACTAATAGGCCAAAAACCAAAATATGCTTGAAGACTTTAGAATCAATAGTTAGATATATGATCTAAAGGTAGAATTTGGGTTGGTAACATCTAGAAAAATGTTTCACATTATGGATGAAGTAGATCAAGGTATAAGTATCACCAAAAGAGCACTTCTACTAACAAGGCAAGAACCAAAATAGGCCTAAACTTTAGAGGTAATTTTGGAGGCCTAAACGGATGAATTAGGCCTAAAAAATGTGGATGTATTCCACTCCAAATGGAGGAAAGGATTGCCTTCCCTCCCCTTGCTTTGTCTCACCAAGAGCTTTCCAATGGTGCCTCACCCATGTGATTATGAGATTCCTACAAGAAGATTCCCAAAAAGATTACCTCAAATCAAAGCCTATTTGACCAACCAGATGGGACCAAGATTGACATGTCACCCATCTAAGGAAGTAATCTAAGGGTGGAGCTTGCTGACAAGTCACCTATCCATGTACCTAATCCTATGGTGGAGCATCCTTGAAAGAGATCCTCTTTGGCTATATAATAAAGAGAAGGTGCTCCTTTGAGGTACCAAATTTTGAGTGTGAAACTTTTGTTTTCTCTTATGTTTTTCTATGCTATCATTGGGATATTACACTAATTTAACGTGTACAACTTCCATTTTAAGAAGTTTTTTCTCTCTTTTCTTCATGTTGGTAGATTCTAGCTCAATTAGTTGTAACCTCTCACGTGATTTTATAGTATATGCTTTAAACATGGTGATTTTGCTAAATCATGAGACAATGGTATATTAAGAGACATCTTGGATACCTTACTAGTTGAAATTCTTCCTTTTCTCCTCTTGGGGTCCCATTCTCCTTCTTGATCCAGGAAAGTGCCCTTGGACCCATCCCCTATTGTGGAAGCTAGTGGAGGTGGTGTAACAAAAGGTGAGTCCTCTACAGGTGCCACAAATGGTGACTCCTTGGGTGATTGGATTCCATTATTTGTGTAAAGAGTAGGTATATTTTTTACCCCTTGGGTGTTTGGAACAAATTGGAGCCATGACTCAAGGATCACCACCTTTGGGGAAGATGGGAAGTGAGAGCACTCTTGTGCACCTTCATGGACCTCCCCCGAGCCAACCTCTCTCAAATTGGGACTTAAATCTCCCAAACTTATCATAGCGGGTTTGTTCTATTCCCAAAAATGGCTTCCATTCTAGCAAAATGAGTGCACATTCCATTCAATTTATTTTCTATAGTTCTCCATGTCGTGCGTATATACATCACTACACAACATACATCACTGTCAACATCATACACTATAGAAGCACAACTCACACATAAGTCATACATAGACTCTAAAGTGTCATAATTGCCCCCCTAGCTGGCGGTTAGGTCCCTCTAACTCCAGATAGCCATTTACTCTAAGTATATGGTATACCCTCTAATGGGCAAAGATCAAGAGGCCGGGTCCTATGGAGCCCTATCGTTAGTCGCTTGTCTGCCATCTATACCATATAAAGAATGAACTAGCTATAGGTCAAGTACATCTAGGACATAACTACTGTCCTTGAGGAACCACCATGAGGGGAGGAGTCATACATGCCATATGCCATCCTCTCGAACAACTATCACACACTAACATAGTAGCAGCTCCACCAAAAGAGCCACATAACATACACCTCAAGCCTGCATGTACAAGTGCCAAGCTTGGGTCCATAGTACCATCAATGTTTGGAAGGTGGCATGGCGCACAATTGGCACATGATCCTTCCAAACAACACCATCACGTCCTTCTAACACAAGGACTCCAGATGGCAAAACCTTGCGCACTCTCAAGATAGTGCGGCCTATAGAAACATCAAGTGTCGTCGGTGCTGTCTGCTGTAGATATACATAGTCACCTAGATGAAATCGACGGATCAAGGGTCTATAACCTCCTCCTTGAATGGTAGCATAGCATAAAGTATCTCTATGCTGAGCAATCACCAAGTTCTCAAAGGCCATTGGCGTCACTCTCCAAAAGATCTCTGCCCGCTGAGAACATGCGCTCATCCATACATTGGGGTCATCCAAGTCCAAAACTATAGTTGCATCTTGACAAATGGCTGTAGGTATCTCATCCATAGAGTATAAAGTATGGAGAGAAGGATGCTAAGGAGGCTTGCCGGCTGAACCGATAGCCCATGGCCAACCAAGGTAATTGGAGATCCCAATCTCCCAAGTGACCTCTCTACAAACCATACTTTTGCAATCCTCTCTTCACCATCTGAACCACTCTCTCTGCTAAGCCATCTGTCTCAGGGTGATCTTGGGATGTAGTACAATGATCAATCAAAGCCTTGTCACACAAGACCTGAAACTCCCCCAAGAACTATGTACCCTGATCAGTCAACACCTCAGCTAGTGCCCCAAAATGACTAAGAACTCAATCCAAGAACGAGTAAGCTATCCCTTCACTAGACTTGTCAAGAAGTGCCACCAACTCAATCCACTTGGAGAAGTGCTCTACCATCACCAAAACACACCGATGATATCTCACAGTCAGTGGTAAAGGTCCGGCAAAGTCCAAACTCCAACGGTAACCCAATCCCATGATAGGTAATGGGTGTAACTGTGGCGTAGGAGCATTGAATGATGCTCTAACTTGGTCACAAACCATACATCTAGCAACAAACTGCTATACCTCGGTCTGCATACCGTGCCACCAATAATGACTCTGGAGTAAGCTATATGTACGCTTTACTCCAAAATGTCCTAGCTCCTCATGAGCATGATGGACCAACTGTGGTCTCTGTGCTGGAAGTGGTACTACTTGCACTCTACCATCCTCCCATACACGCAAAAGGTCTCTACCCTCCAATTTGAACCATCTGGCTTGCTGAAGAACACAGTCTCTCTCCTTGGCCCCAATTGTGCCACCTACAACACCAGTGCAAAGATAGTCCATCACTAAGACATTATCATGAATGTCTCGCTGAACTATACCAATATCTTCACTCTTTGGATCTATGACCTCAATAACTCCTCCTGTATGCACTAAGAGAGATACCACCAAAGCCTCTGCAAATATACACAAAAAGGCCGATGCATGCCAACCTAGCACCATCTCCTCATTTGTATCACCATGCCAACGTGCTCTAGTCTGATCCTGCTGGCTGGGACATGGGTTTCTACTCAACCCATCTGCATCATGGTTCACCACTCTAGGTCTGTGAACAACCGTGAAATCATACTCTTGTAAAATCAGAGCCCATCGTGCAACCTTCCATGAAAGCTTGTTGGATTCCATCAACCACTTCAGCGGCTGATGATCAATGATGAGAGTGAAGGGGTTACCAAATAGGTAACATCGGAAATGTGCTACTGCCCAAACTGCTGCCAAACACTCTCCCTCATATGAACTATACTTTGCCTCCACTGAATTGTTGGAGCGACTAGCATAGGCCACCACAAACTCCTTCCCCTCATCATCATGTTGGGTGAGCACCGCTCCAAGCCCCAACATACTCCAATCAGTATGAAATTGAAATGGTTGTCCCCTGATCGATCTCCTCAAAATAGGAGTAGATGTCAACCTCTCCTTGAGCTCTACAAAAGCTCTCTCCTGCTCATCTCCCCAACACCACTCGTGTGTAAGCTTGGTCAGCTTCATCAAGGCCTTGGCAATGGCACTAAATCCTCTAACATAGCGGCAATAGAAGTTCACCAACCCAAGAAATGCTCGCACTCTGGTCACATCCGTAGGCCAAGGAATACGTGCAATAACCTCCACCTTGGTCTGCTGAACACCAAGTCCTCCAGGGTAGATAGTGTGACCCAAATACTCAACCTGCTTGTGGAAGAACCTACACTTCCCAAGATGTAATATGAGTCCATGAGATCTCAACCTCTCAAACACCTCCAACAACTATCTCTCATGCTCCTTCACAGTAGTGCTATAAACCAAAATGTCATCAATATAGCACCGAGCAAAATCCAATCCAGCTAGGATCCAATCCAGCTAGGATCCTATCCATGACCCTCTGGAACTCAGCAAGAGCGTTCTTTAACCCAAATAGTAAGAACCTCCACTGATATAACACATCCTTGCCATGAGGATCAATAGCCCAAAATGCTATCTTGGACTTATCCTCCTCTTTGATTGGCAACTGATGATATCTTGCTCAAAGATCCAAAGTATTGAAGACCTTTGCATGCCCAATCGCATCAAAATCTCCTCTGGTGTAGGCATGGCATACCGATCAGCCCTAGTCTATCGATTGATAAGACGGTAATCTCCACACATCCGCCTATCTGTATAGTTGCCATGCGTATCCTCCTTGGCTGGCATCACTGTCGCTGATGCATACTCTCCATGTGAAAGCTCCACCAAACCAGCCTCAAAAAGTTCACTACTCCGGCTCTAAATCAATGTCCTCTCCATCTCACTATATCAATAAGGACGTCGGAAAATTGGTGTGTCGCTAATCAGCTCAATCCGTATACCAGGTCCCTTCAGAGCACCCAAATCCTTCATACTGAAGGAAAAACAACTCATGTGACTCCTCAAGAACCTCCAAACCCTCCATCTTTCCTCTCCAGTAAGCTTGGGTCCAAGATTTGGCTCCCAAGTATCCTTTGTAACTGTAGTAGGAGTGGAAGATGTACTGACTGACTGCTACACTGGGCCCTTGGGAGCAATAGTGTCATGCTCCCGACCACTAGAGGTCCCAACCTCTGTGTGAAAAACTCCCTCCACTCTGGCTGCAAGCTCCACATGTCCTCTAGATGCATCCCATGTGGACCAAGGGTGTAATCCAAGTAGCCCACGCTCACCTGGATGGACTCCAAGTAGACCACTCTCCCTAATAGCTACTGGATGTGTCCCAAGAATACCATGTCCACTTAGTCCATTGCTCCCAGCATGTGCCTGAATCGTCTCGATAGGCATATGGCTCACAAGTGTCCGAGTGGTGATGCCTATCAAGCGCATCCTATGCTGCTTTGCTAAGCCAAGGCTCACAATCCAGGTCAAACAATTCAGGTCCATAGCCTGACCTAACACTTGATGCTTGGATGCCTCTGACATTGCTGGAACAGCGGTAATACCGGTGCAAAAACCCATCGCCCGCTCTCTCTCATCAGCGTTGGGCTCCACCAACTATTGTAACTGTGAGTCCTAAACAAGCCCAGGTCCTCCCTCTCAAAAAGCATGAGACCTTGGGAAACTCATGAGTGTGAGAAATGCAGCTCTGGGCTGTCCAACTAGGTTCACCACTGCCATAGGTGACCTATCAGCCACTACCACTATCTGAGACTGACGCCCAACATCCAAGATATCATCAACAAGAATGTGGTCCAATCGCTGAATCCCATCATAAGCACGTTGTAGAACCTCTCTGGGTAAGAGGTTCATCCACCAAAGATGAAGACAATGAGCCCGTGATCCCACTCTAGCTGCATCTAACAATACAGCAGGTCCCATCCAAGAATGGACCTGATGTGTACTCGCCACCACTCTGGTGCAAGAATCACCCAACAAAGGAACGTTCTCCAGAAGGTAAGCTGGAGAAATAGACTGATGAACCTAGAGATGTTGTAGTATCCGTAACATCTCCCAAAACACACCAGAATGAGGATCTTGAAGACCCAAACCGCGGCCCGCACGTGTATGTCCCTGACATGGCCATCCAGAAATCACCAAGTGAATAGGCCCATATCTCTCTAGGTCATGCACCCCCAATAAGGAAATATCTCTTGGTAGGGCCTTCTGGTAACCTCTGACTGCTGACATTGGTAATAACTCTGGATACCGATAGGCCAAGTGTGCCACATGATGTAGAGAGACTTACCTAGCAGTCTCATCTCTCTCTACATATAAGTACCTTTGTACTTGTATACCCGCCTGTAACACCGTAGCTAGTCCAGTGCTGATCTCACCAAACAACTCCAATAGGCATATCTCCTCTATTGGATACTGCCAAGCAATGAGTGTGGTATCCAGAGGTGTCAAAGCAATCGCCTTTGGAGGCTCATCCTCACACTCATCTCCTGATGGTACGAAGGCTCCACTCCAAGCCTACTGCACCAACTGATCTGCATGCTGCTGCAATGCCTCCTCTGAACTCCACAATGGAACATCCAAGGTGGATGGAACAATCCCACTCGTACTCCAAAGCCAAGTGATCTCCTTTGGTACTGGAGTATCCTCTGCATGGGCGTTCCCCTCCAACAAGTCACTAGGCCAAGTAACTGCACCACTGAAAGCTAAAACTGATGCTGCCATGGTCCCGGACTGTAGTGAGCCAAGACTACCACTACTAAAGCGTACTGGTAGGCAACATACCCATCCCTCACCAGACTGCCAACCAGGTCTATAAGAGGCTGTCTCCTCCCAATAGTCAATGCTAAAACCCATGGAGTATAATACTACTCCCCCAACTAGCACATCATATGACTCAACTATCGTCACAATAGCTTGAGCTCTCACCATCGAGCTATCAGTTGGATGACCAGGCTAGACCTGGACAACAAGCTCTCCACATGTGATGTATTGTGTTGAACCACCACCAAGAGATGTCTGGATCTGAAATGGACACCTCTCCACATCGGTCTTCCGTAACTCTAGACCGACAACTGCAGCCTTCCCCAACATAAGGGGCTGTGCACCAGAGTCTAACAAGACTCTCTGTGGTGTATAGACCTTCCCTAAAGGTCCCACCAAACAAAAAATCCCCCTCTAGTTATCCAATAGGACAACACCAGGTGTAAACCGCACTCTCTCAAAGGCCGGTCTAGCTAGCAACTCCTCCAGTCTAGCCGTTGCTACCTGCCATAAACCACTGGTCGCTGAATGGATCCCATGCTCCTCAACCAAGTCAGCTCCACTACCAACCACCTTTGCTCTAGTAGTAGGAACTGCACCATCTCTACTCTCACACAATGTGGCAGCCAACCGGAATACAGGGGCAAGGTCAACTCCCAATGTAAACATGTCACTAGTTGAAAACAAAGGATGCCGCATAATCAACTGAGCCGCCCCCAACATCATGCTAGACTCAGTCTGTGTAGTAGTAGGTGGCTGACTAGCAGGTAGTCCATCATGTACTCCATCACCACCTACCACACCTACACTGGGACATCTAGGAACCATGGATGTTGTCTGCAATGCCTCAGATAGCGTGAAAGACTAGGGAAGTCTGACTTATCTCCCAACCTCTCCTCTTTGTGGGTCCAACTCCACTGATGCTCCTCTAGGCTCTGGAGCACGTATTGCACTCCTAGTCACTACTACAGATGCATCCACCTGTGCTACTCCGCACATGAAGTCCAAAGCATCTCTATCACCAGCATATGAGGTGGAAGCCTCAAGACCCGAATCTGATCTCCTTTGAGCAATAGCCATACTAGCCAATCTCTACTCCAACTGCTCAATCCGAGTAGCCATAGCTGTGTCAGAAGTAAGGGCAGGTACTACACCCCTACTAGGTGTAAATCCTCTACCACCACCTCTACCACCTTGTCCTCCATGAATTGGAGCTCCTCTACTACCTGCCATAACAGCCCTACCACTCCGTAACTCCGGGTGTAGGTCAAAACACCGGTCACTAGTGTGACCAAATCTATGGCAATGCTCACACTACCTCTGTGCTAGCTGTGATGCACTAGAGGTATCAGGTCCACTGCCCTAAGTACACTCTCTCCTATGGTGAGGTCCACCACAAGTCCAACAAGCAACACCACCACTCACTGGCTGCTGTTGACTCAAAAATGAGAGTAAGGGTCTAACTCCACTAGGCCCTCCACTCGCTCCATAGGATCTGGGCTATCCACCTTGTCCTCAAAAACCAACTGGGCGTGGTGCACTCTGCTGCACTCTAGAAGAAGTCACAGCCGTGGATGAGGTCTCTCTACCAAATCCAGATGTCACCACTCTCTCCTCCACCATATTGAGCTCAATATGCTCAGTCAAACCAAAGACTACTGCCAAAGTGGGCAAAGTAGCCTTCAACAACGTAGCATCACGAACTCTATGTCATAACTCCATGTCCAGTATCCCATACCAAAATTGGACTGCCTAGGCCTCAGTAACTCCCTGAGTGAAACTGATCAGCCGCCTCATGCAAGTGTATGCTTCACGTAGGCTCTCCCCAGCCTTCCGCTGGAACTCCTACAAGCTCCTCAGCTTGTCAGTCCGCACTCCCTGGTAGTTCTACCTCAAACATAGGAAGAACTCCACCATGGGGTTAAACCCCGGTACCACACCACCTCCTACAGCAGTACCTCCACTCGTAGTAGCACTATCTCCAGCTAGTGCACCTCCACTAGCTCCACTAACACTACTCGAGCTAGAACTTGTAGGTACAGCCAATCTACTCTTGGCCACCGAGCCTAAAGTGATGAAGACATAATGTGGAGACCAATATTGTCTCCATAACTCAATCTCCTCCAAATGAGCTCTCTTGAACTCATGGTAGTCATCCATTGGTGGACCCTCCAGATGCTGAAACAACCCCTTCCATGCAATGAAGGGTGTGAACAAAGTCGGGTTCTGCATCTGCTGCAGATCACACCAACTATCAAACTCCTGGATGAAGTCATCCAACTCAATGGTACCCACTGTACCAGAGTAACGCCTAGGGCCTTTGGAGGCCCCATAAATCTTGTCCATGTCCCACAACAATAGTGCGGACACACCAAGTGCACTCTCAACTGAATCAGCTCCTATGTCGAACTCCAACTCAGAGTCAATCTCTTCCCTCACTAGGACCTGAGAAACAGGCTGATACCGAGCACCACTCCAAGTAAACCCACTGCATACTGCAGGGCTAACTCCTCTAGAATCTCCAAAGAACTCTGTCGTGACAAAGTAACCACAACAGCAAACCCGAACCACCAACTGCAACCGCAAGTCACAATTGCAAGTGCCCCACCAAGTGCCAACACCAACTAAGCACCACCCACTAATGTAACTCTAACCGAGATAACTACACTAGGAGAAAGGGCAACCTGTAACCTACCATCATAACATGCACTCTCATGGTCTGCAGGTCATCACTTCCTGCCTCACCGGAGAGAAACAAAGGTAGTCTGACTGGTCATCACTCAAGCCTCACCACCAAGAGCACACCAGAGCACCAACGCTCAAAAGTCAGGGCACCTCACACAAATGTGGTGCAAAAACAGGAAGCAGAGAATGGAAGGGATCCAATCACAAGAAATCTAAACAAAAACCCTCCATCTCATAACACAACACGGGACTGACTCTGCCACCATTTGGCATTTGACATAAGAGCAGTTCGTATCTAAGTCCTAAGCTACCAGGGTCACCAAGAATGGGATCAAACTGCCTCTCCTAGCCAAAGCTACATGTGTATAGATAACAGTGGCACAGTCACTAGGACAACAAGTGAGGGTGGACCAGTTGACTAGGGCACCAGTCTAGGAACAAGAGATCTAGAGGCCAAACCCTATTGTGCACAATCTAGCAAGAAAGGCAGATTTTGCCAACCAATGACCAAGATCTACTCTAAACTAGCTAGCCTCACGCCAACAAGCTGGCCTTTCTAGGCCTTTGTAGCCTCTCATAGCCCACAGCCCTATGCCTCGAAGCCTTGAAATGCCAAAATTCAGCCAAATGAGGCCTTTCTTGTTGCCACTTCGAACCTCCTCCAAAATTGGTGAAACTTCTCCAAATCTATGAAAGTCCTCCAAACTAGCGAAACTCCTCCAAATCTGGCCAAACAGCGAGATCTCCTCCAAATCTGGCCAAAATTTGACGTAAACCCTAAAGATGGCTGTCCGCCAAATCCCCCGCTAACTTTCCACTCGAGCCAAATTGCTAAAAACGGATTTTTCCAAATCACAATTTCATGAGAAGAGCTTCCCAACTCCACCTTCAATTTGACTTTTTGAGCCCAACTCGCAGCAAATTGGTCCTGCCTTCACCTCCTGAGCTCAAAATCACAACCACTGCTTGAAAATTGCTCCTTCTTTGCTCAAAATTTGGCCAGTGCTTCTGCACACCATCCGCCTAACTGCCAAATCTGCATCAACTGAACGAGCTTCTGCACACTAGGGAAAGACTGAACTTGAATCGAGCTACCAATGATCCACCGAGCTTGGAGATACCACCAACACTCATAGTTCTTGCACCCGATTTCCCCTTGACCTCACTTCTATGATGTAATCAGATTGCTTAACACTCTCAACTCAACTCAACTCAGATCAGTACTTGATCTGTCACTCTATAAACTGCCAACAACTGGACACTGATTACAGTCAAGCCACACCCACTCAAGCATAGAGAATCCAGGTGACGCTCGCCGGCCTCTGTCCACCATAGCCAGGAACTCGAAGGCTCAACATCCGAGAAGTGAGCTCTCTGGGGCTCACTTTGAAACTATACCCACTGGACTTGAGCTAGCACTGAAACCGTAACGGTCCCATTGACGGCACACTCGACGGTGCAAACGATGCAAAGTGACGGTGGGCCCCACCGTGAAGTCAGTACCCCAAACACAAAATCTAACTGTCAAAAAGTAGTCTCTGAGAAACTGCTAGAATAACTCTAACTACTATCATTGGAACTCCAGTGTCCAAGCATCTAGATGCGGAACTACAAATGGCGTGACCTCCACCCTTTGCCATATTCCTTCTCGGTGAGACCCTCTCCCTTAGCCTTCTTCTTCAGCTCCCTAGTTTCTTTGTACTATTTCATGTACCTCAATTATTTATTGTAAAGCCTGTCACCCGTCATAGAACTAGGAAATCCTTGCCCCTCTCGTATAAAAAATGTAGCCATGAAACTAAAAGCGGTGGATTTTTGAATAAGCTTTTTGCAATTCCCACCATGAATTTGTGCAAAATGCTCAGGGTCCTCCAAATAATCTAGTAATTGGCCATAATGGTACGTCAGCATGCGGAACCTCTCATCTTCTTTAGCTTTACAAGGCATGAAAGAAGCCATCTTCAACAATTCTCCAAATTTGCCTAATGATGGTTCAAGTTGTAAATCCAAACTTGAGTTTATAAATCTTGGATCTACATCCAAAAGTGAGCTTCCTCAACTACAACAAGGTACTTGATTTCATCACCGCCCTACGGTGATAATATAGCAATGGGGATAAAAACCCCCAATCAATTTCTTGGTTGCCGTAGAGCATCACAAATCATTTTCCATTACTCGAGCTATCCAGTGGAAATGAACAACCACACCAATGCTAAATAGAAAATTGCCATTTAGTCAACTGATAGAAAGAGCATTTGCACTCGGGGTGCCAAATTTGAGTTGAAATTTAGAATAGTTGAGAGCCGCATTTTGGATTCATAAACAAATTTGAAATATCTCACTCTAAAACCCACCCACCCAACACAAGGCCATCCTCTTATTAAACCACATCAGCTCTGCATATAATCATTTATTTCATTTCCAAAACCCACCCACCGAACACGTGGCTATCCTCTTATTAAACCACGTCAGCTCTTCATACAATCATTTATTTCATTACTAAACATCTATATTGTTACACCTGAATTTTATAAATGAATGCACATTGGTGGGCATACCCTGTACCACAAATTACCGTGCGTCCATTTATTAACATCTCGTCATGTTACAGGGTTCACTAATAATAATTCCGAAATTTGTTATTTATCCGAAGATATCCGTCAAAGCTATAACTAAAACCCCCTAATGTCAAGATTGAGTTAGGACGGGGAAGTCCTAACGACTAACTATAGACCTCGATTTCCTTTGTCTTTCCGGAGGTAGGTGCCCACTCAGTAGGTCCTACTCTCGAGTCCGCGAGAAACTGTGAGTGATTTCTTTCGGAATTACTACCAGGCGTGTTACCGGTAATTGAGTGCTGTAATCCCTTGTGCTTTTCCTGCCCCGGACTGCGATCTAATACTGTAGGTAGCTGAGCGGATCGTCGCATCATCACTTCTGGTAGATACAGTACACTGTCGCAACGCAGTACCCTGTAAGCTAACTGCCAGCTAGCAAGTGAGCCCTCCAACACCCTGCGGTACTGTAGTTCTTTTCAATATCTGAAACCAAGTAGGGATCGTTACAAGCTCCATGTTCCATGGCTACTCGTGTCGTGACTCTTGACACGTGACTATGTAAATCTTGCCTGGAGACTGCAACTTGACTAGAACCGTACATGACTGATGGATATCCTGTGGCCTGGTCTGGTCGCGGCCAGTTCCGGTGCTCGGGGCAGAAGAAATAGTTCAATTTACAAACCTGCGATTCGAATTACAGACGGCGCGAAACGAGTTGATGAGGCAATGAGGGAGTTCTTAGCAGTGGATGACGGTTAGAGCAAGCTGCTAAAGTAAGGCCATTTTATGCTAAACTGGAGGAGAGTGCTTCCAAATTGCCGAAGGTTTAAATTTTCTGGCCACGCAGAAGAACAAAGGTAGAAATGGGAGGAAAGTCGAAGATGAGAAGAAAGTCCTCATGTGGCGAACCACGATTTATTAGGGATGACGGAGCCAAATCTCAAGTACAAAGAATTTTCCATGTCAGAGAGAGCAATCCGCGAACGCCGAGATTCCGTAAACATCTGGAAAAACTTCTTGCCTGAGTCGAACATCAGCCGTCGGATGGTATGGTGACTAGCTGAGATAGTGCATGAAATTTACGCGCATTTGGAGTCTGTACCACTGACTGTAGGATGGGATCCTGGGATGACGGGATGGAGGACGGAAGTTAGTAGTCTCTATCCATCCAGGTGAGAGGAGAACGCAGCGCATCGCAAGAGAGCACGGAGAAGAGAGGGAGAGAGAGAGAGAGCGGGAGGGAAGGAAGGAGAAGCTGCTCACCAGCGAGAGAAGAGGGACCCGCTGCGCACAGTGCTTCTGCCGCAGCTGCTGCTGCATGCGCGCGCACTGTGAGGGGACGAAGGAAACGAGGGGGGCCAGGGAAGATCGCATCGACGACGATGATGGAGGTACAGAGAGCAGCGAGATGAGGATGTAGGAAGTGAGAAGGAAAGGAGAAGGGAAGAAGGGGCTGGAAAATGAGGGAGGCGAACGAAGAGGAGGGAAGGGACGAAAGTGTTGCGAACTAGATAGGTGGAGTGGAGGGATATGTTGCCCCTAGGCAACATTCTAATCAGAGATCTTTGTGAGTGTGATTATCATCACTAGTCTCGGTTCTGTCCAGGAGGCGTGTTTTCTATTAGGCTGTCTTGGTAGATTATAATGAACATGGTGGGCGTCTCTGAAGCTGTTGTCGGATTTCCTATGAGTGAAGGTCTGGCTGTGCATTTCTGGAGTGTCTGACTTGTGTGCACATTGGCGTGTTCTTCTGCGTAAATGTGGTTTTTGGGAAGGATGGCGTTCTGTTTGCTCTCCTGCCTTTCGTCATCGTCTGTCCGTGTGAATGCCCTCACTCCCGGCCAGACTTAGTGTAAAAGTTGGCAATGTAGGCAATGTGTGTAGCGTTCTGGATTTTAAGTATCGTCAAAAGTCCTTTCGTGATTACTCGCTCTCCGTGCGCGTTCATATCCACATTTTTTTATCCGCGGACCGCAATGTGCGCAACTGCCTGGCCTTAGGATTCTTCACGTTGTCTGACTTTTGGAGTTTCAGTTTGAGGAATCGACCTTTTCACGACTTGCCAAATCTAACTAGTTTGCAAAACATGCAAATGGTGCTTGCTTGGCGCAGATTGTATAGGGAGATAGAGAGAATGCGTCGCCTGCGAGGTACAGATTCTCTGCGGTGGATTTGCATTGTGAAGTGACTAGGCATCATAGGTTTCGCCATAGTAATCTATCACGATGGAAGAAGCTATAGAGCAACTCCAGGCTAAGGATACGAAGGAAAGAATGGCCGGAGTGGAGAGACTTCAAACGCTTCTGGAACAGAGTCGAAAGGGGCTCTCGGCGACCGAAGTGGGAAGTTTAGTAGATGCATCGCTGGTGCTGCTCAGAGACAACAATTTTAGGGTATCACAGGGTACATTGCAGGCATTGGCCTCGGCTGCTGCTTTGGCAGGTGAACATTTGAAGCTGCATTTCAACTCGTTGCTTCCTGCCATCGTCGAGCGCCTGGGTGATGGCAAACAACCTGTCCGCGATGCTGGGCGTCGGCTTCTTTTGGCACTAATGGAGGTATCGTCCTCATACTGACATACAACATATTTAGTGAGCAAGGCTGAAAATCAACTTGATTAAGATTGTTTGCGATCGTTTTTCGCACTTGTCGTCCTCAGAATTCTGTCACGACTATTACAAGTTTTATCACACTCTTTCCCTTGCAACCCTGCTTTTTGAACCGCTACACGTATATATTGCCAGTCAACTAACTTATGGCATTTTAAGTGCCTGTTAGTTGTAGCGATAGCAGTGCCTGAAGTTAGAAAACGTTCTGGAGTACTTGTTGCTGGAGGGAGTTGTCTGCATTCTAATCATGCGTCCAAACTGCCGATATTTTCGCCAAAGACATACGACTTTTGCATCGTGAGAAAGAAGTATTACATAACTTTAAAAATTTCCTGGAAGGTTCAACTGCAAGCTCTTGCCCTGCTGCCGTATCTTCACCCGCACCCCACTTCTATTAATGCGTAATTCAGCAGGATTCCGTTACTATTCATTTGAGCATTAAAGAGAGATTGCAGCAGAAACCTTTGACGACTGTACAGGAGTCGTTGAGATTTTGGCCACTGGGTGGCATTCTACGTTATGTATCGCAATGCAACCACTTGTATGTACGGGAAATTACCAAAGATGTCATTTCAGATTCAAAACGGGCGTCTTCTTAGACTGTCACGACGGCCCTCTTCTCATGTGATTAACTGCCGCGTGCACCTCTGTGTAAATACTTTGTGAGTGGTTTTCTTTGGAGGTTTTGGTTTGTCATGCATGATTCGCTTCGGGTTTGGGCACATACTTACCGGATCAATAATGCTTTTTATGTTGATTAGTTCGGTTTACCCATAGCGTGCAACCTGTCCAACGCTGGTGCTTATTGTCTCCACAGTCCCTGTATGATTTGCCTCCTCGAGGTCACAGTTCACGATTGTTAGAAATATTAGTGAACTTCCACTCGGGTCCCTGATGTTATTGGCACGAGCGTGAAGGAGATTGAAGAGTTGCCATATTCATGATTCGACCTTCATGTTTTGGTCTATCTCGAACCACACGCAGGAATATCCAAATTGAGAGAACGATATCTCACATCGTGGATGTCTAATTAATTCGAAATGTAGTACTAAAACTCTTCTGTCGTCTCGGGAGGAACCCTTCATTTCAAATCCGCATCAGTGACCTCGTCCTGCTTACGAAAGAAGGGTTATGATGCCATTATCATTACAAGAAGCTCTGTAGGGCGATGAATTGATCTCTAACACGGTGCAAGATGGAAGTTACACACGGAGATTCCGGATACATAGGGGACCAACCCTGGGAATCTTATTCATGGGTTAGGCCTACTACTCTGTACCTTGAATTGTCCCCTTTTAGGGAGATTTTTGCCTAAAATGGAGCTAGCTTCTTTTCTATTACAGATTTCGTCTCCCACTATCATCGTCGAGAGGGCTGGTAACTTTGCCTGGGCACACAAGAACTGGAGAGTGCGAGAAGAATTTGCTCGCACCGTGGCGTCAGCTATCAACTTATTTGCGGCTACAGAGTTACCTTTCCAGAGACTGCTGTTACCTTCAGTAAGCCTTCTTCGGTTCTGTGATTAGATTATTGTCGATTGCAACTTTCTTCGTGTTAATTAAACTTCATACAACTTTAAAACACATAAAGGAAGGTGTGTCAGTCAGCTCTACTATAAAGGGTTCCAGGACGTGTGTTGCACCTGTAACTCCTCGCTGGACCAGCAATTTGTCCTGCATCCGGTCTACGTTCACATCCAGAAACAACCTGAGACGCCATTCTTTGCTACAGGTTTTACACCTCCTGGAAGATTCCAATAGCAGTGTAAGAGAAGCAGCGATGCTTTGTTTGGAGGTAAGTTTCAAATTTTTTTCTTTCATTATATTTCTCGAGTGTCTTATCTGTAACCTTGACTCCGGGTATGCCGTCAGCCATGTCCACTATTTTTGGCGCGCAAGCCGTGTTTGATACTAGCTAAACCTATCACGAAATGCTCTCCGTAATTTTCTTTGTTTTATTAAGTAGATTACATCATGCATTGTGTATTCAGGAAATGTTTCGGCAGGGGGGCTCCCAATTTAGGGATGAGCTCCAACGCCATCAGTTACGACCTGCCCAGGTAAATGGTGTTCACTACTCGGAATTCTGGCAGAAAATTCAGTTAGTATTAATGCTCAGTAAGGTCCTCAGTGTGTCTCGATTCCTATGCTGCTTGGTATAATCTAGCGTCCATTTGCAGTCTTGAATTCTAATTTTTATACATGCCGTTGTCTCTCCATGAGGAGCTTTTTACTTTACTATCTTGAGATGTCAGATGTGGGTTTGGAGTCACCTTATTTGACGGGTTCTGTATGCAGTTACTCAAATATGGTGGTGTCTTTATAACTACTTGCACCTGTGAAACTGTTTGACAGATGGTTAGGACACTTTCTCTCGACTTGTGAGGCAAGTAGTTTCATAGATGGTTTCCACAGTATTTCTTTGCAGTAAATATCTACTGAAGCCTGAACCTAACTCTGCAGCTCAAAGACATCACCTCCAGATTTGAGAAAATAGAGCCTGTGCGGCCCTCTTTCGAGGTATTGACAAATCCAGCTCCACCAGCTAGCCATTATAATTTACCCAATCTTCACGTGCCAACGGAGCAAAAATCTGCCCCACCAGCATCCAATGCTCGACGTTCTAGCCCGAAAGCTAAGCCTGCCTCAAGTGACACGTCGTCTCTCAATGGTTAGTTAAACAGAAAGCTTCCGGGTTTCATGTGGCCACTTGGATGCATTCTGTGAAACACTCTCAGCCCTCTCCCTGCATGTGCTTAGAGGCAAATGGGTTAATACTTCATTTGTTTTCTCCTTTTAATGCGTGGTTGTAAAACATGTATGTTGTATGTAATGTGATGAGAAACATTCCACGTTGAGAAGACTCAATCTATCAACAAGTTTGCAGGCTCAAATTGAATAGTGAGGATGTGGTTGCCTACATCTAGTGATGTTTCTGATTTAAAGCTTGGTATAAAGAGAACTTTTCAACACCATCGTGAAGTACCTTTCATGACTGTCCTCGTACCACTACAGGTGAGAGCGATGCGGGTGAGAAACCAGTGGACCCTATTCGAGTTTATTCAGAAAAGGAGCTGACGAAAGAAGTGGAAAAAGCTGCCAGTATGTTAACACCCGAGCAGGACTGGTCCGTCCGAATTTCTGCCATGCAACGACTCGAGGGGCTCGTAGCTGGAGGTGAGACTTAATATGTGTCATGACTTTACCTGTGAATTTGTGTGAGCATATACTTGAGATTCGTCCTTCGTATATGTCTTCTAAGGAACGGTTTTCTTGACAGGTGCTACTGAGTATTCCTGCTTTATGGCATTGATGAAATCACTTGTGCCGCCACTCAATATTCAACTTGCTGATCGACGCTCCAGCATCGTCAAGCAGGTACATATAATTACTTATCAGCCTTAAGAATTATGTTCGAAATAGAGAAATTTAAGAGTAGTGACTAAAGTGTTCTTGATAGACTTGTAATATTGTACAAAGTCATTCAGACATGATAAAGTTACAACATTGAGTTCTTGTACGGATAACATCGTTGTTTTCGAGCTCGGAGTGCTAGAATTAACGGAGCTCTTTAAACACTCAACTGGTCATTCTTTTAAGAATTGAACCCGGATTTCGGTCCCGGTAGTCATTGAGATGTTCCGGTTGCGTTCCTTAATACTATAAGATAAGGACGGAATGGGTCTAAAATAATCACCTGGTTTCTGATGGACGAACTCACCCTTCATTAGCCGAAGGAACAAACCAAGATACTTCTTAGTCTTGTTATTAATACGTAATGAAAGTTAGAGGGATTCAGCTTTGAACGTAGATGAGGCAATGTGGAATCCTAAGGACGAAGTTATGTGCAGGCATGTCACCTTATAAATATGATATCTAAGGAGCTTCTGCAAGACTTTGAACCATTTGCCGAGGCTTTCATACCGGTCTGTATCCTTTCTTCATTGTTATTTATCCCTCAGGCGGCTCTCTGTAGCTGAATTATATTACTATCATAGAGGTGATTTCTCTTGCTGAGAAAATGAGCTCCATTAATTTGGGATCCGCTCTAGATTCTTCGTCTGAGCAATCTTGCAGTACCGAGCTTTCTCGTCTCCTTAGATAGTGTTGACTGATATCTTAGCTTATGGTCTTCATGTCGGGCAAAGTTAAACTCGACTTGGTCTTCAAAAGTTGGGTAGGAACAATCTGGCTCTTATGAGGTTGTTACGGTTGTTGGTGTGCAAATGCAGACGCTTTTCAAGTTGGTGGTTATCACTGTTTTAGTGATTGCGGAGTCCGCTGATACCTGCATAAAAACGGTAAGTTCCGTGCTTTACTGCTGTGAAAATACTATGACCTGGTTAGGTACCGTGAGCTTACGTGTTCTAATCGGCACGGTATGGCGCTAATACGTGCGATCATCACTTTGGGTTCTGTACACCATTACTCAAAATGTTCAATGGTCGATCTTATCTTCAATAATTGTTTAGATCACCTTCCTTTCATTTTGCATCCGTTTCTTGCTTGCATTTTCCATATGCGTGTTTCCTATTCGGTCCTTAGGGGGTTCTCGATCCCCCGCTCAGTGAACGGCTTTTGCTCCCATTTACTCAAATATTTTCAATGAATGAACGCTCATGGATTTCTTACCCTTTATCATGCTGATTGCAGATGGTTCGGAATTCGAGAGTAAGTCGAGTGCTTCCTCGACTTATGGAGTGTGCAAAGCATGATCGAAATGCTGTTTTGCGAGCAAGGTAATCCTTGCTCCCCACTTCGATGCTCATTGCTTTCTGCTTATCAACGGAAATTGCTGAGATCTTCCTGACATATCGATGTGAAGGTGCTGTGAGTATGCTCTCCTAGTTCTGGAACAATGGGGGGATTCTCCTGAAATGCAGCGCTCAGTTGATCTTTATGAGGAGCTTATCAAGTGCTGTGTTGCGGATGCCATGAGCGAGGTAATAGTCCACTAACAACGGCTTTCATTTGTTACAAGATCACTGTTTCGGATGATATCACCATTTTCAGGTGATTCATTTCACTTTATATTTGAAATTGTAACCTGTCGCTTAGCCTAGCTCGATATTGACTGATTGTAACATGATAGGGAGTTACTCAGTTGCTTCGTTTTGTGTGGTTCTCAGGTTCGCACAATTGCAAGGATGTGCTACCGTGTGTTCTGCAAATGCTGGCCAGAGCGATCTAGGCGGCTCTTTGTATCATTTGATCCTTCTGTCCAGAGGGTGAGTGTTTCCTGCCGTCCTAGACATTCTTTCTAATCGCCGGATCTTCTCTCTGGGTGGCGTGCCTATGCTTGAGACAGGTTCTAGAATGTACGCATCTTACGGTGAAGAGATTTGTTTCTTGACATCTTCCTTCGGTTCTAATCAGGTCTTGAATGAAGAAGAGGGGGGTTTCCAAAAACGATATGCGTCCCCTTCTTTGAGAGATCGCGGACATGGGCATCAAAGTCATCTGAGGCAGTCCATCACGGTTCCAGTCACGGTGGCAGTCCACCACGGACACAATGCTCATCCAGCAGTAAGTCAGACTTCCTCAATTCCTGGGCCATACTCCAACTCATCAGCTATTAATGCCGACAAGAGTACCAATGCCCTTTCTGGTTTAGGAGCTCTTCATATAAACAGCTCCTATCAAAGAAAATCTGCTGAGCTGGGAACCGAGAGAACCTTGGAGGTTTTACAAGCCAGTCAAGAGCAGGTGAATGCGATAGAGAGCATGCTCAGGGGAGCGGATATGAATGACAAAGGTGCAGGTCGGTCTTCGTTGAGGGAGCCAGGTACGTTTACAAGCCAGATTATTCTTTCTTCTTTGATTTTATGCAGAGAAATAAATACTATGAAGAATAAGAGGAACTATAGGATTTTCTGTGTGATGTGCCTCACATTAATGTTCGTTGTATTGATTGTAGTGGGTGGGAGTTACAGAAAGTTGCACGCTGTATCAGCTGCGCTGCGTGTTGGTGTGGATCCACCTTCTGCTCGTGATCCACCGTATCCTGCATCGGCGCCCGCCTCGAACCAAGGTTCGAGTCGAGCCGCAGCGTTGGTTTCAGGAAGCTCTGCATCTTCTTTAGTCAGAAATAACATGAACCCAAGTGCTGTTCCTGGAGCTGGAGTGGGAAATTTCACAGGCCAATATGGTGGTTTTTCTGATACGGGCAAAGGTTTGCATGCCCTTGGTCGAGATGCTGAGCTCTCACACTCCAGTTCTACAGGTCGAACCTTGGGAAACCAGTATACTACAGGAAATGCGGCACAAAGAGTGGTTCTTGATAGACATAGTATGATGGGACCAAATGGGGATGTCGGAGGTCCTAAGCGCATAGTTCGGCCTGATTATTTCGAGAAAGGCGCATTGGAGGCCAATGGTATCCCTGGATTCCAGAGGCCGTTGCTGAGGCAGAGCACATCCGGAAGGTCTTCAGGGAGCAGTAGGAGTAGTGTCGAAGAGAGTACCATGATGTCGGGATTAAATGTTATTGGAGAAATTCATAGCTACATGGACGGTTTGATGTCCCTGAATGATGCTCTAACTGAAGGGCTGAGTGTGAATGCGGACTGGTCTGCACGTGTTGCAGCGTTCACTTTCTTGAGAAAGCTTCTCCAACAAGGCCCGAAAGGCTTACAGGAGATCACTCAAAATTTTGGCCTAGTGATGAAGCTTTTTTCCGCACATCTAGACGACCCACATCATAAAGTAGCACAAGCGGCTCTGGCAACACTTGCTGAGCTTGTTCCTGCCTGCCGTAAGTCATTTGAGGCCTATTTGGAAAGAATATTACCACATGTATTTGCCAGGTTGGTTGACGCCAAGGAGATCATTAGACAGCTTGGTACAACTGCTTTGGAGATAGTTGGAAACACTTACAGCATAGATTCTTTGCTACCTGCGTTGCTACGCTCTCTGGATGAGCAGCGATCACCAAAAGCGAAAATGGCGGTAATTGAGTTCGCTGTCGCTGCTTTTGCCAAATTGGCTCTCAATGGTGAGGCTGCAGGAGGAAGTGGCCTGCTTAAACTCTGGCTTGCTAAGCTTGGTCCTCTTGCTAATGACCGCAATGCAAAATTGAAAGAAGCAGCCGTCACTGGGATCATCTCTGTTTACTCTCATTTTGACTCGACAACAGTGTTAAATTTTATCCTTGGTCTATCAATCGAGGAGCAAAGTCATTTGAGGCGAGCGCTGAAGCAGCACACTCCTCGCATTGAGGTAGATCTAATGACCTATCTGCAGAATAGGAGCCAGCGAGCCGCAAGATCTAAAGGTACGCATGATCACTCGGATGCTGCCTCAGCTACGTCTGATAGCTATAGTACGCCCACCGGGAGAGCCTATTCTCTGCTTACAGGCAATCAGACTTCAACCGGCTATGGTTCAGGCTCCTTCAACAGCGACGGTGGTAGAAAATGGGGAGCCACCCAACCAGACACAGTACACAGTGGGAGTAGAATTCCTCCGAGCCATTCCGTAGGAAGTGAGTCGAACATACCAACCTACAGGAGTTTTGATTCAACTGGTAACTCGGGTGATGCGTTTAGTCACTTGAGTGGGCAGTCTGGAAGGACGAAGGAGGTGGTCAACTCAAGTGAAAATTTCAGCCATGTAAGTACGCAGTCTGCGAGGACTAAGGAGGTTGTTAACTCAAGCGAAAATTTTAGCTATGCAAGTGCGCACTCTGGACGCACCAAGGATGTCAATAACGGGAACGATGGAAACGAACAAAGGTCATCCGAGAGGGAGAAGTCAGGATCGTGGTTGAGCCAAGTTCAATCTCGCCGCATGACAATCGACACAAGACATGATTATAGCAGCTCTCCTTTGAATGAGTCCCAGAGCTTGGTTAACTCTGAACCGAAGGCCAGTGCCGGAGTTCATCCTGGAAATAGACAAATGACTCAAGCTCAATCGGAAGCCTTGGCGAAGTACGAGGATCACCAGGCCACACATAAGGCAAACCACAGAGTTGTTTCGCAAGAATCAAACTCCAATGTTCCGAACCTACTACATCAGGTAAATGTTTCTGTACAGCCTAAATCAGCTGTACCAGCATTACTACCACATGCCATGTAACGGGTTTTGCACTGCATGACACTACCAACCTTGAATGGTAAGCTCGGCAACCTACACGCGTAGAAACCTTTTTTCTGATCTTGCTAGACTTTGTGCTTTGGCTTCAGATGACCAACTGGGGCAGTGGCAAACCATCAAAAGAGAAGCAGGAAGCTCTCCAAGAGTTCTTGAAGATATCAAGTTCCAATGATGTAGCTGTATGGGCCCAGGTAAAGTCTTTAGGCGTTTCTACTCACATTAGCATAGACTGTCTGGGGGTACTTCTCTGTCTATCAAGCTAATACATTGCTAGGCACTCGCTCTAATTAGAAGATTGAGTTTAGGGTTTTGGTCTAGAAGCTGCCAAATTTTAAGTGAATCTGGAACCTATTGTCTTAACATTTTGGTGGATACGCGTGTTGTCCACGTCTCTCTTGATCAAATTTTCACTACAGCTCAGTGATCTCGACCTGATGGAGCAGTTGGTTGAATGTGCAGTACTTTCACCAGATTTTGACAGTAGTACTAGAGTCACTCGATGATCCTGATGCTGCCGTCAAAGACCTTGCTCTGTCTGTTATATTTGAAATGCTCAGCAATCAGGTGATTTATCGTTCAGACTACAAATTCTAGGAATGCTCCGTTATGCTGAATCTCTTAGCATAGTAATATTTGCAAGACAAATTATTCCTTCTAGTACTTTCGCCTGTATATTAAAGCCTGGTCTTCTAGGAAGAGGTGCTAGGTCCGTGACGGCAAGTTCAAGCATTTTGACATTATGACCCATTGGCTCATACATTTCATTGGTTCTTATATATTCTATCTGTGCTTCTACCTACTCCATTACTTCCTCGTCATCATTGAATTTCTTCTCTGACGGAGTATGGATCTTGGAAATTTCTCAATATGGCAGAGGGACAGGCTTTTGGAGGCCACGGAAGTATTGCTCGAGAAGCTTCTTCACTCGACTAGGGACTCAGATACCAAGGTAATAGCATCCCCATGTTTATTGTTCTTGAAGCGCATCGGTCTCTGCTGGTACAAGAGAGCTTGACTGGCAATCCAATCTTACCATTGCCACTGCACAAAGATGTTTCCAAAGCTCGGTTTGCTTTCAAGCGAGCAGTGTAGTGCAATACTTACCTTTTTAACTTGCCCCAATGCAGGTATGTAGTGCAGCGGATCGCTGCCTAACGACGGTTCTGACAGAATTTGATCCGTACCGATGTCTAACGGTGAGTCAGTCACTTCGCTTTCCTTTTTTTCTATATTTTTCCTTTATCTGAGGCCTAGTGATTGCATAACTTCAAGGTTGGCGGATATGATGGAATTGGTAGGCATGCCAGGTTTAGGTTCTGGTGACCGCGATCATAAGTAAAACCAATAAAAGGAAGGCGGTCATGTCCCTCTTTCTAGCATCGTCATACGCATTCTAATGCTTAAATACCGAAACAAAACCACATCATATATGTACTCGTATTATTCATGTCGGATCTGGTATGTTTTGTTAACCTATTCCAGATGGTTGTTATGTTTTCCTAGTCATATAGATACAGGAGTACAAATTCTTCACTAGATCTCTGATCCCACTTTTCCTACATATTCAGGTCGTTGTGCCCCTTCTGGTGAGCGAGGACGAGAAGGCGCTAGTAACATGCATCGGGTCCTTGACGAAGGTAATGAATTCGCCCCGGGCCTCCCTTGGTGGTTTCTCCGGGAAAACCCATGAAGTTTGTGTGTTGTTTCCCGCTTAATCTGCACGAAGGGAGCCACTCTTTGGCTGACATCGGGTAACATTACATAACATCTTTTTTGCTCTGAGCGCAGTTGGTGAGCCGTCTTCCTTCTGAAGAACTTATGGCGCAGTTACCTTCCTTTCTACCTGCATTGTTTGATGCATTTGGCAACCAAAATGCGGATGTACGTAAGGTAATAAAGTCACAGAATCTAGATTTATCCACCTCGTAATCGAGATACTGAATCATACAGGAGTCCAGAATTGGTTGACCATTCCAGGAAGCAATACAGCATATATATATAAGCACACTGTTACATGTATGGAAGTGTTTGTGCTACTGAACTGTATCCTGATAAGAAGCATGAAAGTTGCCAACGAACCAAATATCATTCCTTACTTTGACGGCGGTCTTTGACTTGCAGACGGTTGTATTCTGTCTTGTGGACATTTATATTGTCCTTGGCAAGGCTTTTGTTCCATATCTTGGTAACCTTAGCAGTACGCAGCTGCGGCTTGTGACAATCTATGCCAACCGGATTTCGCAGGTAAATTACGCTCTTGAAAGTGTCCAATTATCTTGTGATTCTTTCTTGTTTCATTGCTGGAATCGACCTACAAAGTCTGTCTTCGACAAAATATTCTTCCGATTCTGAGCACTCCGTTTTCATAGATTCAACTAAATAGTTGCCGCTAAATAAATAATCAAATGTCCTATTAAAAGGATTGCTATACCAGTTTCGAGGGTTCCTCCAGAGCTTCATTCAGTTCCCATTTCTGCAGCTGGAATGCAACTGTTCGTCTTATTTCGGTCTGTGCTTGCAGGCGAGAACTGGGGCACCTTTGGAATCTCAACAGCTCTAGTGAACTGCCGCTGTTGATTGACAGTGGAACTCAAACTTGAGTGCTGGAGATTGCGGTCGCTAACAGAACTGTTTGTCGGGGGGCTAGACACGAGGATGGCATGGCACCCCAGAAAATACAGATTGATAAGTTTTGAGTTATTTGTCTGAGGTATTTGCTTGGTCTTGTTTGTGCCGATAGGTACGCGCTGCCCCTTGTCCCACCAGTAGATGTTTTTAATTTAAGACATCTGTCACATTAATTTTATGTAGAGAATGGTGAGTTACCTTACCTCACCACTGGGATGCGATGCATACAGTGGAGCCCATACCGCATGATCGTTGGTCTGTAAATTTTTCCTTATGCAAGGGGTTCCATTTTCACAAGAATAATGTTGTGTACTGTCTATCGTCTCACCATTACGGTTTTGCCCACCAAGCTCCTGAAACAATTCGAAGGGCCTCCTAACATTTAAAAGCATTTCTTGCACACTGTCGATCCGCATAGGGAGAATGATCATCCTAAATCAATGTGAATTCCTCAATTCCGAAGTAAAGCTTGGCATATGTAAAACTCGCCACAATTGTGTTGATTGCATATCAACAGTGCTATCTAAGCTGAGTTCGCTGGAGAGGAGGTTCATCAACATTAGCCTTGTGAAGCTGTGTCATATGTAAGCACCCAGGATCAAAAATCAAACATCACCGTTATTTGGGTGTTCGCGAAAGAGCCGTCGGATTTGCAAGCGCTCATGCGCTGGGTCTCGACTTTCCTGAACCTCCGAAGAAAGGAGGTAAGGAGACTAGTCTGATGTTGGTTCAAAGCCACTCCAAATTTTTGGAATTAGGGATTGCCTTGTCTTCAACATCATGGAAAAGACTTCCTATCTTAGGGAAAGTATCAATAATCCAAACTCTACCAGCCAAGACCAAATGTGTTAATAGAGGCCAACATGTGGGCTAAGAACTTTGGGATGCTAGTCCTACAAGCCACAACAAATCAAAGGGATTTGCCTTCATGATAAATACTCTAGTGGATAATGTGGTGTCTAAGGAAGAATTCCAACAACGTTAGACAATCCAAATGAGGAGTGGAAGTTAGGCCTAACCTCTATACTGACAAAGACTAGATGTGGGACATTGGCCTACACTAAGATAATTGAGCTACAGGAAGAGCTAAAGAGCTGACCAAGGAGAATGGCCATAGGATATGAGAAGCGAAGACTGCTTAGAATGAGAAGGCAACATCTCTACAATTGCAATTAAACCATAATCAAGGTGAAATAGCAAAAGCTCACCTCCAACTTCAATCTACCCGGACAGAGAAGACTACCACTGTCCAATAGCTAGCAGACAGCCAGAAGAAAGAAGAGGAACTAGAACCCTAAACCCTAAACTCAACAAACTCTAGGATCAAGCATCCCACAATAAGAACTCCAATACAAAGATACAAAACTAGATCTAGTAGTTGACACTTCTTGTAGAGAGATAAGAGAGTTGAAAGTGTCCTAGTCTACATTGGAGCAAAGGTCTCAACTCGGAAGAAAGGAAAGAGCATTGGAGAGGAGGTTTATAATGCTCTAAAGGGAGACCTAGATTCTCTTCATTCAATATTAAATGAGCTTAGCATAGAGAAGGCTTGGCACCAAAGGACCTTCTCTAGTACAAGGAGCAGAGGAAGGAGCAAATTGAGGTCAAAGCATGACAAAAATCTTTGAAATGACTTCCCTATACAAAATCCAATAGAGGTTGGAGCAAAGGGTAAGTCAACTACTCTAAGTCATCACCCAAAACAAACCAGAAGGTCCAACCAAGGCCAAGGACTTTGAAGCAAAAAATGACGAGGAGAATCTAAAGGAAGATGGACTGGATAGATCAATAGAAGGAGAATCCAAGAAGGAAGGGCTTGGAGATGACAAGGTAGGTCTATCAAGTGGGATGCCAAAGGGCGATCCCATAGTTATTCCCTCTCCTATATCAACTTCTTCAAGGTCTAATACTCCTTGACATAATGTGGGAAGTAAAAAAGGATCTAATCCTAGCACTCCTAGTAGAGTGGGTTTGAAGTGGCCTATAGTACCTATATTTTTTGGTTTTATTTAGTTTTTATAGAAGAAATGTATAGTTGACAGGGAACTGAATCCATTTTGTGCAAAGAAGAAGGAGAAATTGAGTTTTTGGCAAAGCCAAAGAAATATTACTTCAGGTCAAAACTTGTCAGTCTTTGGGTCAGAATGCTCAAGACCAAAGCCAAGGTAAGAAGACTTTGCCTCGGAATGATGAACCTGATGCAAAGAAAGTGTAACAACTTTTCTTTGGACCACAAATCAAGAACTGTTATGAAATGGTAGAAACAACATGCAAATTGACAATGATAAGAGGAGCTCATGCAGAAGGTGTGATTTATCAGTCAAAACCCAACTGAAGAATGACGGAGAATTGCATAGCTACAAAAGCAAGATTTTACAAGGGAAATGAAAGAAACCCTAAAGAAATATCTCGTGCTCTTGAGAAGTAGTGTAGAGGAACTTCTAGAGAAACAATTGGTTGTGAGAGAAATCCTCAGGTTGCCTACAAGAGTGAGAGTTTTGTAGCAAAGGGAAAGGGGAGTAACTTGAGAGTGTCTGAAGTCACAAGGAAGAAGATGAGAGGATTCAAGAAGTGCTCTTCATTAGGAGTGTGAAATCTTGCAATGAAGAGACTAGATATGATGGCACAGATCAAAGTCTTGACAAGACTTTGGATCACGTTCTTGGCATGGAATTGGAACATTAGTTTTCTAGAATTGATGACCAAGATAGCGGTGAGTAATTGTTAGGATGGCCTTAAAGCCATTGGGAAAAGAGGCAATCCGTCTAGATGGATAGAGTTGGATTGGAGGCTAGTATTGGGTAGAGAAGCAAAGCCATTGGGAAAAGAGACAATCCGGCTAGATGGATAGAGTTGGATTGGAGGCTAGTATTGGGTAGAGAAGCTAGAGAAGAGATAGGTGCCTCTCTCTTGGGAAGGAACACTTGAGCAAGGAGACTCAAGAAGTAAAGGAATCCTTTAGTGTGCCCAAAACAAAGAATGAGTACAAGGTAGAGAATTATCACAATCCGATGAAACAAAGTGTTGTCGAGAGTATGATGGCTATTTTTAAGCCAAAGCGTACTACTTACATAACAAAGCATCAGGCGGTATTCTTCCATCAAATGTTTGCAGGGGAGCCGGTGAATTGGGCAAAGAGCTTCTACAAGCAAACAAGGTTGATGGTGTTGAATTGGAGGGACTAGATGCCACCCCACTATTTTGTGCCATTTGCTGCCCACTTCTACTCGGATTGAATTTGTTTAGAGGTGAGGAGAGAAACAAGGTGGTATTGCATTTCCACCTTGACTTATGAAAGGACTCGGATGAGGAGGAGAAGATGTACATCCGTCAAATACACAACAATGATGAGCATTACTAGAAGAGTAGGCAAGATCAACTGCCCAAGATGTCCATTCCAAAGAGAAGGAAAAGGAGTAGACCCAAGGAATAGAGTTTACCTGTGCAGACTACCTAGACAAGGAGGTTGGAAGTAGCACAAAGAACAAGGATGCAGACGCCCACAATAAACAAAGAGTCAGAAGGTAGAGTTGAGTCAAAGTCGGCTAAAGTAAAGGACACATAAGCGGAGTTCACTCTATAGAGTGAGGAATCTGAAGTACATCAGTTGGAAGAAGAGGAACATGAGTTGCAAGAAGATATTGATCAGATCAGAGAAGGAGAGTTGTTGAGTTTGGAGCTGTTTGGACAAGAAGAAGACATGCTAGTGGAGGAGCCAATTCAAGAGTTAGAAAAAGAGGAGAACTTAAAGAAGATGGCAGTGCACGTTATTCACTTGGAGGACAATGAGAGCTTGAGAGAGGAAGTGTCATTGCAGATCCAAAGATCCCGACTTCAAAGGCAAGTTCAAGTGGAGAAGTCAAAGGTAAAGTTGAAGAAGTACAAGAAGAAAGAGAAGAGAGCTATGAAGGAGTGGAGTATATCCAAGCTGTCAGTCATGTGTCCACTATTGGTGAAGCTGGAGAGAATGGAGAAAGAGATACAACACACACAACCAAATGTCAAGAATGTGCTACAGGTGTGGAAGATATGAGAAGGAAAACGCAAAGTTAAAGAAGAGTCTGACCAAAGGAGAAGAAGTTGTGGAGATACTACGCGTCGATGCAATATTGCAAAAGAAAGTGAACAAGAATTTGTAGGAGAAATTCAAGAAGCAAGGAAGAGAGTTGGCATTGAAAGTGAAGGAAGTAATGCAGGAGAAACTTTGGGTAGAAAAGTTACAAGCCAAAGTAAAAGTAGCAAAAGACAAAGGAAGAGAGTTAGTTAAAGCTAGGGAGAAGGAGCTTGATGCGTTTAGACAGAAGGCAAAGGAGAAGACAACAACATGGCAAATACTATAAGGAGGAAGCACGCTTGAAGGATTTGATAAGAGTAACGGAGGCAAAGATCAAACAATATGCAAAGGAGTTAGAAGATTGTATAGCGGAGTACAGGTAGAATTGCAAAAAGAGTTTCAAGAGAGGAAGCAATTAAAATCTGTCAAGACAGGAGTTATGGGAGTCAAGGCCATGCTCAACACCAAAACCAAAGTATGGTTAGATGAGACAAGATTAAACGAGTTCAAACTTTTGGTGCAAGAAATGAGAAAGAGGTAGGCAAAGGATACTAACATGAATAAATTACTAATCAGTCTAAGCGTAAAGGCAAAGAAGTGTGCGGAAATTGTAAAGGTATTTCTGGCCTTCGGCCTTTCGGACCAAAGAAGGATTTATCTTCTATTTCTGAAAAAAAAGAGGATCTATTGAATTTCAAATATTTCATTTGACTAATAGAGTTGTAAAATTAACTTATCATTTTCAAGAACTTGAATAGATAAGAAAATGTTGGAGATAGAGGATAACATTTCCATCAAGTTAGATTTAGTGCAGATTTAGATAATCTTTGTAGTGAGTTAGAGATTAGGCAAAACTCAACAGAAGATATAGTCTGAGTATGTTTGGAACAGAAGGCCAAAGTACTTAACCAGAAGGTAGTTACCTTGGAGTTGGAACACAAAGTAGAGGTAGACGTTAGATTGGATTCGTAACTGATTTGAGATAGGAACCAACAAATATGAAGAAGTAGTTATCGTTTTGGATCTGGAGGTTGTTAGGAGCAGTTTAGTAAGTTAGATAACTATCAACCATTTTTCCTATTTAAAGGAAGAATTTGCAGTCTTGTACATTCTGTTTTGTAATATCTGAAGTTGAGTAAAGTGAAGTGTTGCAAGACTGTACTTGTCATTTTCATACATTTCTGAGTATCAATTTTGTGATTGTGTTTGTGAGTGTTTGGAGAAATTCAAAGTGAAAATCAGTGAGTGTTGGATGGTGGATTCTAGAATCTTGATGTCCATTCTGTGTGTTTGATCTTGAGTGGGATAGCAATCAAAGCAATGTCTTGACAGATCTGAGAGGAGTTGTAGTGTTGGTATTATTCTGCACTTGTGATTAGATTGCATGATTGATGCAAAGTACCTTGATCATGGAAGTTGTGCCTTCAATGGAGGGGTGGAACACAATTTTAAGATGAATTCACTTGTACTTACTGGCCATGTCACACTCGCTTGGTACTTTGTTGTGTTCTTCTTGGAGCAGGAGATCCATGCTGAAAAAGAACATATTCGAATGTTTTCATGCTCAACCTGCATTGATTGTCATCTGCTACTTTGGGACAAGAAATGATGAACTTCAAAATCACAAGACACATGGAAAACGTTTTGTGTGCACAAAATCAGGAGTGAACATCTGGCATCTTTGACAAAACAGCCAAACTCTACCTCAATCTGCTGAGTTGTTGGTGTGGTGATATCCTTGATCGCGATTCTCCTTCCTAATTTTCTACTTGCTGGATTCAACTTTTTATTGTTATTATTTAGACTGAAACCTAAAGGCACATAAAGCTTCATAAAGAATTAAAAGAGTCATGAAGCTGAGTAGATAGTTATGCTGGTATTATTAATCTTCAATGAAGATCAATGGAGATATTATCTGGATAAAAAGATCTTAAGACTTTTTAGTATCACTTTTATTAATATATGAGAAATCAGTCCCGGAGGACAGATCCTTCCTTAGGATATTGCATTTATGAAGTGATATGATTTTATACAAATTTATTTGAGGAATCTCATTATTTTCAATTTTATCCTTTTGAATGAAAGAATAATGCTGAACTTTCCTATATGTGAATGATAATATTCATATGAAGATGATGGTAGAATGGGTTAAGATAACATGCTTCAAATATTTATCATCTTTTTTATATTTCTCTTGATCACCATGGTGAAGAGGTAAGAAGCAAGGCTCTTGGAATCAGAAATTGTCACTAGGAACTAGTGAGAGAACCTATCTTGCACTCAGGCCCTATAGATTATGGTTTTGGTACCACAAATGATAGATTTGGAGGTATATATTTTGGAAAGTGTTGGGTAAATCCTTGGGCATTTCATGTAGAAATGTTGGAAACAAAATAAGGGAATCAAAAAGATATAGGGGCTAAATTCTTGATTTACGGTGAAAATTTTAGGACCAAACTTTGTAGAGGAATTGCAACATTTAGAGTTTAGGTTTTAATTTAGATTGCAACTTCATGAGGCTCTAAGGATACGGTGGATGCTCAAACTCAATGGATACTGAGGTTGTCTCCATTGAGTTTGAGAGTAAGGTTTTGGAGAACTGAAATGTTCTAGGGTGCACACAACATTCAAGATTTTTGTTTAGATGTTGGTTTTATAAATGGAGGCCTTTAATAGGCACAAATGTCATATCCATTGAAGTACATACTGATTGTATCATGAAGAGGAGGTAGATATTTTGGCAAGTTTAGTAAAATCTGCATGTCTCCCAATTTGTAGGAACTAATTGTTTAATGGGAAGAGGCTACCATATAGAATACATGAAGGATGGGAAGATCCCATTAAGGTATACAAGGGAGAGACAAAAGAGGTAAAATGGGGCTATGCTCCAATAGTATCGATATGAGAAGTCTACCCTAGCGCATCTAGGATATCCAAGCTATGCAAGTAATAAGGTCTACAAACTAATGGAGTATCTAAAGAAGCATCAACTAGTATGATTACTTTCTTGTGGATTGCAGTAGCCAATGCTATCTATAGAGAAATGGACACACATTGTCTAAAGTATGCTACAAATTCATGTCAAACGCCGTGTCCATCGCTCCATATAACTCCAAGGCTAGAGGAACAAAGAGGTGACCTTGCTACATACCTCTATACTTGGAGGAGACCTAGCGTGATGCTACTCTGCTTGTTGCTCTATCTAGAGGGATGAGTAACCACTCCTTCCAAAACTACATCAAGCATAGGGTTTTTAACCATAATATCCACCACTATCACCTGATAAAATTGGACTAAGTATAAGTTTGCTTTGACATGTGTTGTCAACAAAGCATACAAATGTTCCGTCCAAGCAAGGTATCCACTCTCTTGTGCTATAGAAACCAATATATCTCTGATGGCATCATGGTTAGCTATCCTCTATCCTCCAAAAGGACCCCATGTCATATGGATTGCTACTGTATCTAGTGTAGAGCCACACTTGTAAATGAGTAATGAAGATGCAGATAGGTGGACCTCACCTAGGTAGAACCTCATTGCTATAGAGAAGGTAGTTAGTGTGAATTGGAATTCTCTAATGCATGGTCAAGATAGGGTCCAAGAGCATGCACCTTTGCCAGAGCAAGAGCAAGAGCAAAGATGTGTTGTAGTGGCTTGAGAAATGGACAAGTCAACTAAGAGAGAATGTAGTGGATGCTAACACAATTGCTCCATCAAGGAAGATTGAAAACCTCTAGTCCAATCTGCCAATAGTGAAGCAAAGTATGGATGGTCTTCCCATGCCCATGGGGACAAACCATCTCTTGTCTGCCGCAATAACACATGGAGAGAAAAGGATCCTTCTTCCACCTCGGTCACATATGTCTCCAAAACTAGCCTATCAACAACCATAGAATAGGAAGAAAGTAGGAGTGTTGACAGAGCCCAACTACTGCAATACTCCAAGGACAAGAGAAGAGAGAAAACAAAAATTTCACACTCAATCATCCAATGCCCCAAAGGAGCACCTTCTCTTTATTATACAGACAAAGAGTATCTCCTCCAAGGAAGCTCTACCATAGGATTAGGCACATAGATAGGTGACATGTCAGCAAGCTCTAGCCTTGGATTACTTATTTGGATGGGTGACATGTTGGTCCTGATCCTATCTGGTTGGTCAAACAAGATTTGACTAAAGGGAATCTTTTAGAGAATCTTCTTATAAAAATCTTAGAATCACATGGGTGAGGTACCATTTGAAAGCACTCAATGAGAAAAACAAGGGAGGGAGGAAGGCAAGCCTTTCCTTTGATTTGGGAGGGAGGGGGGGAATTTGCACATTTTGAATTCTAATTCATCCGTTTAGGCCTCCAAAATTGCCTTCAAAGATTTCAAGCATATTTTGGTTCTTACTCTATTAGTAGAAGTCTCCTTTTGGTGATACCTTTTACTGATCTATTTAGTCTATCATGTGTAACATCCTTCTAGATGTTACCAAACCAATTTTCACCTTTAAATCATATGTCTAGCTATTGATTCTAAGGTTTTCAAGTCTATTTTGGTTTTTGCTCTATTTGTAGAAGTACTCTTTTGGTGATATTTCTATTTGATCTATTTTGTACATCATGTATAACATCATTCTAGATGTTACCAAACCAAATTTCACATCAAGATCATATGGCTAGCTCTTGGTATTACAAACCTCACTCCTTTTGAGATGCAACGTCCTCGTTGTACAATTGTTGCTCAAGAGCTTGTACCAACACAGGTGCATGTGTCAAATTGGTAGTGGGCTCCCAGGTTTCCTCATAGAAGGGGTAACCTTTCTACTATACTAGATAGTCCACCCGCGGATGGTGAGTACCACACATGCATTTTTGGAGGATATGCTTCACTTCATATTCCTTTGTGCCATCAATGAGTGTCGAACAAGGTCAAAGGTCTTGTGTGGAATAACAATGGCCCAATCGGGGAGCATATTTTCATAGTAGGGAAAAATGGAACATTAGATGGATCTTCATGTGTGGTGGTAGCTCAAGGTGATAGGCCATAGCGCCGACTTGACACAGAATAGAAAAAGGCCCAATAAAATGAGGTCTCAACTTACGAGGGCCAACTAATGTGAGGTTGGTTGTAGACAACCACACCTGATGTAATACCAAGAGCTAGCCATATGATCTAGATGTGAAATTTGGTTTGGTAACATCTAGAATGATGTTATACATGATAGTCAAAATAGATAAGATAGAAGTATAGACCAAAAGAGTACTTCTACTAATAGTGCAGAAACCAAAATAGACTTGAGAACCTTAGAACCAATAGCTAGACATATGATTTAAAGATGAGAATTGGTTTGGTAACATCTGGAAGGATGTTACACATGATGGACTAAACAGATCAAAAAGAGGTATCACCAAAAGGGGACTTCTACTAATAGAGTAGGAACCAAAATATGCCTGAAATCTTTGAAGGCAATTTCGGAGGCCTAAACGGATGAATTAGGCCTTGAAAATGTGCAGATTCCCCCCAGATGCAAGAAAGTTTGGCCTTCCTTCCCCCTGCTTTGTCACGTCGAGAGCTTTCCAACAGTACCTTACTCATGTGATTCTGAGATTCCTACAGGAAGATTCCCTAAAAGATTCCCTCCGGTCAAAGCTTGTTTGACCAACCAGATAGGACCTAGACCAGACATGTCACCCATCCAAGTAAGTAATCCAAGGGTGGAGCTTGCTGACATGTCACCTATCTGTGTCCCTAATCCTATGGTGGAGCTTCCTTGGCGGAGATCCTCTTTGTCTATATAATAAAGAGAAGGTGCTCCCTTGGAGCATCGATTGTTTGAGTGTGCAATCTGTGTTTTCTCTCTTCTCTTGTCCTTGGATTATTACACCTGATCCCCAACATTAAACTCCATGTGCCTACGGTGTGCATTGGCATACTACTTTTATCAATTTTGTGCAATCTGCAATCTGTGCTTGGCGCTCTTCACACCTTGTTGGATTCTAGAAACAAATGTGTTGACTGCATCAACCTTGGTAGCCACAGGATAGATCTTCATCAAGCTAGAAGGTGTGAAGGGATGCTCACCATACATGAGGAAGAACAGAGTGACACGGGTGGATACATTCACCAAATTGTTGTAAGTGAATTCCACCAAGGGGAGTAGGGTGTCCCACCTCTCTTGCTCTTCTAAGGTGAAGCCATGCAACATGTCTTCAATAGTGAGATTAGCCCGTTTTGTTTGTCCATTTGTTTGTAGGTGGTATGCTATGGACATGGCCAACTTAGTTTTGAAGAAACTGAAAAGTGTTCGCCAAAACAAATTGGTGAATTGAGTGCCTCTATCGATGATGAGTACTCAAGACAAGCCATGATGAGAGAAGACTGCATCTAAGTATAATTGAGCTAGTTGTGGAGTTGAGCTCGGTCACATCTTTGGTGGTAGGGTGTACATGAATCATTTTGCTAAGCCGGTCTACAAAGGCCATGATGGAGTCAAACTCTGAGGTGGTCTTGGGTAATTCATAGACAAGATCCATACTCACTTATTCCCAATGTTGTGTAGGAGTGGGAAAAGGTTGAAGGAGCACTGCATGAGCTTGATTAGAAGCTTTGTTCCATTGATAGAGTATGCACTATGTACATATTCCATCACATCATTGCTCATCTTGGGCCAATAGTAATGGCGTTGGACTACTTCCAAGGTCTTGTTCACTTTGACATGACCTGCAATAGCTGAATCATGATATTTTGCTAAAATGGTGGTGCGTAATTCTCGAAAGTTTTGGATCCATAATCTGCCATCACAAAAGGTGAATCCTTAGGTACTGGTGACAAATTTGGATGATTGTGCTCCTACAATCTATGGATCAATTTTGTAGTAGCTAGAATCTCTAGCCAGAATTCAAGGTTAATCTTAACCTCTACCACCAAATTGTTTGCCATCGGCATGCGAGTGAATGCATCTGCAAGTTGCTTCTTACCTTCCACGTGAGTGATTGTCATGTCAAAATGTATCTCCAAGTAGACTAGAAGTTTGTGGTCTGTCTCTACTACAAATGCATTCTCACCCAAATAGTGCTTCCAATGCTTGGTTGCAAGGACAATGGCCAACTCTTCTCATTCTATGGCATGATAATTGCACTATACCGGTAACAAATTTTTAGAGAAATATGCAATTGGATACCATCCATCATGCCACTCTTGTTGTAAGATTGATTCTTTTGTTACGCTTGATGCATCTGTAGCTAACTTGATTGGACGTTTTGGGTCATACCACTTCAACATTGGTGCATGTAGCAAGGTAGTTTTCAATTCTTGAAAGGCCAACTCTTGTGCAGTTCCTCATGTCCACTCCTTCCTCTTCCCAAGTAGTGCCGTTAAAGGCTGTGTAACCTTGGAGAACTCCTTGACAAATCGATGATAGACTCCCATCAACCCTAAGAAGCTCTTGAGTTGAGTTTGATCTTCTCGTGCACTCCAATTTTGAATGTCCTCTATTTTATCTATCAATACTTGAATGCCCTCTGCACTTACTCTATGCTCCAAGTAGTCTACTTTAGACTTGCCAAACTCACACTTTGAGATTTTGGCATATAATCAATTTTGTCTTAGAATCTAGAGGACTTCTTATAGATACTATTTATCTTCCATCGTCTTGCTACTATATACTAAGATGTCATCCAGGAAGATGATAAAAAACTTATCCAAGTATGGAAAAAATATGTCATTCATTAGACTCATGAAAGTGGCAAGTGCATTAGTGAGGCCAAAAGGCATCACAAGATACTCAAAGTGGCCATACTTGGTTCAAAAGACTATTTTGTACACATACTCATTTGCAATTTGTAATACCAAGAGCTAGCCATATGATCTAGATGTGAATTTGGTTTGGTAACATCTAGAATGATGTTATACATGATGGTCAAAATAGATAAGATAGAAGTATCACCAAAAGAGTACTTCTACTAATAGGGCAAAAACCAAAATAGACTTGAGAACCTTAGAACCAATAGCTAGACATATGATTTAAAGGTGAGAATTGGTTTGGTAACATCTGGAAGGATGTTACACATGATGGACTAAACAGATCAAAAAGAGGTATCACCAAAAGGGGACTTCTACTAATAGAGTAGGAATCAAAATATGCTTGAAATCTTTGAAGGCAATTTTGGAGGCCTAAATGGATGAATTAGGCCTAAAAAATGTGCAGATTCCCCCCCCACCCAACAGAGGAAAGAGTAGCCTTCTCCCCTGATTTGTCTCATTGAGAGCTTTGCAATGGTACCTTACTCATGTGATTCTGAGATTCCTATAGGAAGATTCTCTAAAAGATTCCCTTTGGTCAAAGCTTGTTTGACCAACCAGATAGTACCTAGACTAGACATGTCACCCATCCAAGTAAGTAATCCAAGGGTGGAGCTTGCTGACATGTCACCTATCTGTGTCCCTAATCCTATGGTGGAGCTTCCTTGGAGGAGATCCTCTTTGTCTATATAATAAAGAGAAGGTGCTCCTTTGGGGCATCGAATGTTTGAGTGTGCAATTTGTGTTTTCTCTCTTCTCTTTTCCTCAGAGTATTAAAAATTTGGATTTGATTGTAACCACTTTGTAAGTCCAGTTTGGTGAAGTATCGTGCTCCATGGAGTTAAGATAACAGCCCCATATGGTGATATGCTGGGTTGGATGAACCTTTTCTGCATCATCTCCTCAATTTGAGTCTTACACTCCTCCAACTTATGAGATGATAGGCGATATGGGGCCTTACAAGGAAGTGTCTTCCCCGGGGATGTCTCAATTTTATGATCTACTCTCCTTTTTGGTGGTAATCCTTAGGGTAGATCATCTCGAAAGACATCTTAAAACTCATCCACCACATCCTTCAATTTCTCAAGAATTTGTCCATTGAGTTGTGCACTTTGGACTTCTCTTATTAGACCCATGAAACATCTATCGGTCTTATAGATAGCTACCGTCCATATGACATAAAGAGGCAGTTCTTGCTTGTGTGATTTTTCTTGAACCCTAATGATCAACCATTGGTGAGTTCTCACTACTTTTTTCCTCTCATCTACCATAGGGTTGTAATGCTCCATCCATGGCATGCCTAAGATTGCATCATAACAAGCTAATTGTATCACTCGCCACTCAATTGCTTCCTTATATTCTCCTACATAGAGTGTTATCCGTCTAGGTAATGATTCAATCCTCTCTATTTTCCCGTTAGGTAACTCTACTTCTTTGCTCTCATCTCTCTCTAAATCCATTCCCAATCTTATTGCAACAAAGCAAAACAAGAAATTCTTTATTGCCCCCAGATCTATTAATACTCTCACTTGATTGCCTTCTAGGACTCCATTCACAACAATCAATTGTGAGGTTGCCTTTCGGGACCTTTGTGTGCTTTTCTTTTTCTTTCCCTAGCTTCTTTGCTACCTTATTGAGCCAATAAGGCCGTAAGGTACATTTATTGGCTATCTTCATTTTCCAAAGTGATTTCTACCTCCTCTTCTTGAGTATGTCTCTCCATGTTGTTCAAAGATTGCCTATAAGAAGGCCAAGGGCCTCTTAGGAGACAAGCACAACAATTGGTAGATATATGCCCAATACGACCACAATTGTAAAAACAGCATTGTTCTCTTTGAGTTCCTTCTCCTCGTGGGACTCCATCTCTCCGTTCTTCTACCCGTCCATGTTTTCCTTGAAGTGGTTGTGCTCCTTGGTCTCAAAACCCCAGGTTGCTCAGTTCCATTGGTATTGGCCTACCTATGTGTGGCATTTCTGCCTGATAATGTGAGGTGAAACTACTCCTTCACCTCCACCCAATGCCCTTGCTATTCTCTACACACAAGCAATGGCTTCAAATATTGTGCGAGGATTTTGCATCATGACTTCTTGGTGAATCCGCTCCTTCAACCCTCATCTGAAATTTTCAAAAGCCTCTAATGGAATCATGTTGGTTATTGCAACTTGTAGACCTAGAGATACCTCCACATACTCTGGTCCGTTGTTCTTTTGTCTCAATCCCCATAGTCAGATTCGGGCCATCTTCACAAAATCCACCAATTGGAAATTCTTTTGCAATCCTTCTTGCATTTTTGTTCACGTGACCTCCCTTCTTTTTGCCAACATAGATCATTCCCAAGTATTATACCATGTGAGTACTTTATCAGTCAAGTACCCACATGCAAACACGCTTGCAACATGCTTAGTGATCTTTGTTGAGAACAATCAAAAATATTGATTCATTCTTGAGATCCAATTTTCCATTATATGCTACCCCTTGTAAGGCTCAATGTTGTAGGTCTTCTTCATCTGGAGTAGCAATGTGGCTTTATTGTTGACCGGGTTTATAGGCACGAGTGCCTCTCTATGTACTTCATTTGTAGGTATTGGGTTTTCAGATAGCTCTTCTTCTTGCATTGCTTGATCATTCCTGAGGATCTGCACTTGACTTTGTAATGCCCTATGGTCATCTTAATCTCTCTAAATTTGTTCAACATTCCTTGCATTCTTTGCACCAGCTCCTGCAATAGCGGATCCATGGTTCTTGCAACACTCACTATCTACTTCAATAAAGAGTTAATATGATCACTCTAGAAGATGCACACACTATTGGGACTACCATTGGGACCTCAAAAGCTATCACTTGTTGATAATACTCCTCACCAAAATTTCTAACCACAAAATCTCTAAATATCACTTTTGATCTCATTATATAATAAATTTCTACTTGAGTGTCAAAAGGGAGAGGATTTGGAACATTCACATCCATAACATCATAATATAATATAGATTGTCAAATCCCACTCTCTGTAGTATACCACCACAAGTAGAATCATAGGGTCTGGTAAGTTCATCACTCTATCCATGAATTTTACTCCAAAGTGATAAACTAGCAATATTCTTATTTTCTCACGTTGGATGTACATAACCTTGATGTGAAATGGATTCAATAATGGGAAGCTAGGTATGGGAAATTTTCCTACTGATGCATCCATCCCATTCACTCTCTAAAGCCCTTCTTAAGTCTAGCAATTACTCTATGTTCTCCACCTCAAATTACTTGGTTTTAGTAGTTTGTGCTCTTCCAAGAGGGGTGATCTACTCTTTGGACTAAAACACTCACTCTAATACCATTGTAATACTCTGAGAACAAGAGAAAAGAGAAAACATAGATTTCACACTCAATCATCCGATGCACCAAGGGAGCACCTTCTCTTTATTATATGGACAAAGAAGATCTCCTCCAAGGAAGCTCCACCATAGGATTATGCATATAGATAGGTGACATGTCAGCAAGCTCCAGCCTTGGATTACTTATTTGGATGGGTGACATGTTGGTCCTGATCCTATCTAGTTGGTCAAGCTTTGACCAAAGGGAATATTTTAGAGAATCTTCCTGTAGGAATCTCAAAATCACGTGGGTGAGGTACCAATGGGAAGCTCTCAAGGAGACAAACCAGGGGAGAGGGAAGGCAAGCCTTTCCTTTATTTTGGGAGGGGGGGGGGCTTGCACATTTTTGAGGCCTAATTCATTCAATTAGGCCTCCAAAATTGTCTTCAAAGATTTCAAGCATATTTTGGTTCTTACTCTATTAGTAGAAGTCTCCTTTTGGTGATACATTTTATTGATCTATTTAGTCCATCATGTGTAACATCCTTCTAGATGTTACCAAACCAATTTTCACCTTTAAATCATATGTCTTGCCATTGGTTCTAAGGTTTTCAAGTCTATTTTGGTTTTTTCCCTATTAGTAGAAGTACTCTTTTGGTGATATTTCTATTTGATCTATTTTGTACATCATGTATAACATCATTCTAGATGTTACCAAACCAAATTTCACATTGAGATCATATGGTTAGCTCTTGGTATTACAACTACCCAAAAATGTTATAGGTGCTATCTCCTCCATAAATGATAGGCCTACACCTCACATGAGATTGGTAGAGATATTTGTCTACTTGCCAAACCCTTTGTCACACACTCAAATGTCCATGCTCCAATGATATCACCAAAGATTCCCATAATTCTCATAATTCCCATAATTCTCAAAAGCTCTCAAACGTGATAGGAAATTCAATGAAGAGGGAATTAGGTGGAGAAGGTAAATTAATCAACAGGCAATACTAGAGGAGAGTATACCAAATGGCACATGTGGATCTTAAAGTAGAGGAAGTGCATCTACATGGAGAATATCCTCTACAAGGGTAGTGTAATACCATTAGCTAAACCTAATATCTAGAGGTGGAAATTGGCTTGATAATATCTTGAGGGATGTTATATATGATGGTCTAAGTAGATTAGATAGAGGTGTCACCAAAATAGTACTTCTACTAATAGGGCAGAGGCCACAAACACCAAAAAAACCTTAAAGCCAATTTTGGAGGCTTAAACAGTTGAATTAAGCCTTGGAAAATGACAAATTCCCACTCCTCAAAAACTTGAGATGTTGTCTTCCCTTCTTTTCTTTGTCTCATTGAGAGCTTTCTTAGTTTCTTATAAAAAGATTCCTAAAGATTCACTTTAGTGAAACTTGTTTGACCAACCAAATAGGACAAGGATAAACATATCACCAATCCATGTAACTAATCTAAGGGTGGAGCTTGTTGACATGTCACCAATCCATATATCTGATCCAAGGATGGAGTTCCCTTTGAGTGGATCCTCTTAACTATATAACAAAGATAAGGTTTTCCTTTGGAGCAGTGGAGTATTGAGGGATAAAACTTTGTGTTTCTCTTGTGTTCCTCTTGGGGAGTTCTCTTCTCCTTAGAACATTACAAGTCGCGTCTAAGAAGCATGTGACAAAATTCTTGGATCTTACTAGCACTCTAGGATAAGTAGTCCATTTTTAAATGTGATACACCCTTTGGAAACTCAAGGTGAGGAGGGATATCTAAAGAGGACCATGCTCTGCACTTTAACAACTTGACTTTCAAGCCTACAAGATGTAGCTTGGTAGTCAAATGATCAAAGTGCTGCCTAATCTGATTTAAGTAGCCCACAATGTGTGTATCATCTACCAAGGAAGGAAATACACAACCTAGCAAGGCCAAAGTAATAAATAAAAGAGCTTTGAAGTGAACCATGGAAAACAAAGGTACCCAAAAAAGATCTCCCTATCATGTAGCAACAATTGACTCCAAGATGGTAACTCTCTCTTGTGACCAATCATGCTGGTAGTAAAATGAAGCAAGAGAGCCATAGAATGACCACACAAGAAATAAGACTTGCCAAGGATCCACCAACCTCCCTAAGCTCTCAAAAGATGGATGCTTGAGAGATGCTATTGAAAGTGTTCTCAACATCCACTTGTAGGATGATCTACTCTAGATGGATTCTGAGAGTGCCTTGATGCTTAGAGATATAGCCTCACAACCTCCAAGTGTAACGACTCCAAATTGATGTGGACTAAGGTGCTCTCGGAAGTGAGATTGATGTTGAAGGCTAACCAAGTGCAAAAAGATCTCTCCAATAGCAATTGGTCTAATGCCTCTTGTGTCCTCTCTCTCATGAGAAGTTGACTATCACCTAACACCTAACAAATTGACATAGGAATATCTCCCCTTGCTGCTACTATAGTCACCTAAAATAACTTGGTAAATTCACTAGAAGGATCATATGCCTAAAAGCAATGTTTAAGATGCTCATATACCATCCTGACAAGCCTCTTGAGGAGAGACAAGGAGCAATGCACAATGCTTATGCAAAAGGTGATCTATCAAGACATAAAAGCTTCTCAAGTTAATAATCTAAGACCTCTTATGGTATTCCTTCTCATGCCATAGGATGTAGTGAGCATAGTGAAGAAATAGTGTCATCAATGGGACTAGTCATCAACAAAGGGTGTAGCCACTTGTGCTGCTCTATTAAACTCTCACGCTTGTCCTACACCGTCATAATCAAGTGGACTCTATGGTATCATGTGGTAGAACTTTTTCCTAAAACATGCAACCCTAACCTATTTCTCATGTAGGGCAGCCCATCTCCCATTTGGAATCAACAAAATCTAGTAGCCGCCATTGCTAAGAGGAGATCAAATTTGGGTGCTGAGGCTTCCACCTCATACGCTAGAGATAGAGATGCTTTCAACTTCATGTGCAGAGCAACATAGGTGGATGCATCTGCAATAGTGACTAGGAGTGCATTACATGCTCTAGAGCCTAGAAGAGCATCAATGGAGTTGGACCTATAGAGAGGAGAGGTTAGGAGATATGTCAGACTTCCCCAATCTTTCATGCTCTCTAAGGCCCTGTAGACATCATCTATGGCTCTAAGACATCCTAGTGCAGGTGTGGTAGGTGGTGATGGGGTGCATGATGTACTACCTACTAGTCAACCACTTGCTACTACACAAAGTGAGTCTAGCATGATGTTGGGGGCGGCTCAGCTGATTGTGCACTATCCTTTATTTTCAGCCAGTGACATGTGTACATTGGAACTTGACCTAGCTCCAGTGTTTAGATTAGCTGCCATGCTTTGTGAGAGTAGGGATGATGTGGTTCCTACTATTACTAGAGAAAAGGTGGTTGATAGTGGAGTTGACTTGGTTGAGGAGCATGGGATTCGCTCAACCACCAATGGTTTATGGCAGGCAACAACAACTAGATTGAAGGAGTTGCCAGCTAGACCAGCCTTTGAGAGAGCGTGGTTCACACCTGGTGTTGTCCTATTGGATAACCAAATGGGGATTTTCTGTTTGGTGGAACCTTTAGGGAAGGTCTTTACACCATAGAGAGTCTTATTAGACTCTAGTGCACAACCCCTTATGTTAGGGAAGGTTGTAGTTGTCGGTCTAGTGTTATGGAAGACCGATGTGGAGAGGTGTCCATTTTTTATCTAGACATCTCTAGGAGGTAGTTTGACACAATACATCATACATGGAGAGCTAGTTGTCCAGGTTCAACTTGGTCATCTGATTGATAGCTCGGTGGTGAGAGCTCAAGCTATTGCAACAATAGCTGAGTAATATGATGTGTTAGTTGGTGGAGCAGTGCTATACCCCATGGGTTTTGGTATTGTCTATTGGGAGGAGATAGCCTCCTATAGACCAGGTTGGTAGTTAGGTGAGGGACAAGTACATCACATACTAGTATGCTTTAGTAGTGGTAGTCTTGGCTCACTACAGTCCAAGACCATGACAACATCAATTTCAGTTTTTAGTGGTGTAGTTACTTGGCCTAGTGATTTATTGGAGGGGAACGTCCATGTAGAGGATACTCCAGTACCAGAGAAGATCACTTGGATTTGGAGTACAGGTAGGATTGTTCCATCTACCTTGGCTGTTCCTTTGTAGGGTTCAGAGGAGGCATTGTAGTAGCATGCAAATCAGTTGGTGCAGCAGGTTTGGAGTGGAGCCTTTGTACCACCAGGAGACCAATGTGAGGATGAGCCTCTAGAGTCAATTACCTTGACACCTTTGGATACCACACTCATTGCTTGGCAGTATCTAGTAAAGGAAGTATGTCTATTGGAGTTGTTTGGTTGGATTAGCACCAAACTAGCTATGGTCCTATAGGCGGGTATACAAGTACAGAGGTACTTGTATGTGGAGAAAGATGAGTCTACTAGGTGAGTCTCTCTACATCATGTGACACACTTGGCTTATTGGTATCCTGAGTTATTATTGATGTCAGCAGTCAGGAGTTACCAAAAGACCCTATTAGTAGGCATTTCCTTACTAGGGGCGCATGAATTGGAGAGACATGATCCCATTCACTTGGTGATTGCTGGATGGTCATGTCAAGGACATACACATGTTGACCAAGGTTTGGGTCTTTAGGATCCCCGTTGTGGAGTGTTTTGGGAGATGTTATGTATACTTTGACACCTCTAGGTCCATCAGTCTGTTTCTCCAGCTTACCTTTTGGAGAATGTTCCTTTGATGGGTGATTCTTGCACTAGGGTGGTGGCAAGTACACATCAGGTCCATTCTTGGATGGGACTTGCTGTTTTGTTAGATGCAGCCAGAGGGGGAACACAGGCTCATCATCTTTGTCTTTGGTGGATGAACCTCTTATATAGAGAGGTCATATAACGCGCTTATGATGGGATTCAATGACTAGACCACATCATTGTTGATGACATCTTGGATGTTGAGCATCAATCTTAGACGGTGGTAGTGGCTGATAGGTCACCTATGGCAATAGTGAACCTAGTTGGACAACCTAGAGCCGCTTTTCCCACACTTATGAGTTTCCTAGGCTCTCATGCTTTTTGAGAGAGAGGTCCTAGACTAGTTTGGGACTCACAATTATAGTAGTTGGAGGAGCCCAATGCCAATGAGAGAGAGAGAGGGTGATGGGTCTTAGCATTGGTATTGTTGTTATTCAAGTAGTGTCAGAGGCATCCAAGCATCAAGTGTTAAGTTAGGCTATGGACTCAGATTGTGAACCTTGGCTTGGCAAAGCATCATAGGATGCGCTTGAGAGGCATCACCACTCAGACACTTGTGAGCCCTGTGCCTATCAAGACTATTCAAGCACATGCTAAGGATGATAGACCGAGTGGATAGGGTATTCTTGGGATACAGCCAGTGGCTACTAGGGAGAGTGGTCTACTTGAAGTCCATCCAGGTGAGCGTGGTCTACTTGGATTACACCCTTGGTCTACTTAGGATGTAGCTAGAGGACGTATGGAGCTTGTAGCCAGATTGGAGGGAGTTTTTCACAATGAGGTTGAGACCTCTAGTGGTTGGGAGCATGACAATATTGCTCCCAAGGAGCCAATGTAGCAACCAATTAGTACATCTTTCACTCTTACAACATTTACAGAGGATACTTGGGAGCCAGATCCAAATCAGATACAAGAGAGGAAAGATGGAGAGTTTGGAGATTCTTGAGGAGCTATACAAGTTGTTTTGCCTTTAGTATGAAGGATTTGGGTGCTCTAAAGAGACCTGGTATTTGGATTGAGCTGACTAGCAATATACCAATTTTCCAACTTCCTTATCAATATAGTGATATGGAGTGTACATTGATTTAGAGTCAAAGTAGAGACCTTTTTGAGACTGGTTTGGTGGAGATTTCACATCAAGAGTATGCATCAATGACAATGATGCTATCCAAGAAGGATATGCATGGAAACTACACAGATAGGCAGATGTATAGAGATTAACGTCCTATCAACCAATAGACTAGGGCAGATTGGTATGCCGTGCCTACATCAAAGGAGATTCTTGATAAGATTTGGCATGCAAAGGTCTTTAGTACTTTGGATCTTTGAGTAGGATATCATCAATTGCTGATTAGGAAGGAAGATAAGTCCAAGACAACATTTTAGGCTATTGATCCTCACGGTAAGGATATGTTATATTAGTGGAGATTCTTACCATTTGGGTTAAAGAATGTTCCTACTAAGTTCTAGATGGTCATGGATAGGATCCTAGCTGAATTGGATTTTGCTTGGTGTTATATTGATGACATTTTGGTCTATAGCACTACTACGGAGGACCATGAGAGACATTTGTTGGAGGTGTTTGAGAGGTTTAGATCTCATGGACTCAAATTACATCTTGGGAAATATAGGTTCTTCCACAAGCAGGTTGAGTATTTGGGTTACACTATCTACCCCGGAGGACTTGGTGTTTAGCAGACCAAGGTGGAGGCTATTGCATGTATTCCTTGATTATTGATGTGAGCAAAGTGCAAGCATTCCTTAGGTTGGCGAACTTCTATTGCCATTATGTTAGACAATTTAGTGCAATTGCCAAGGTCTTGACAAAGCTTACCAAGCTTACACATAAGTGGTGTTGGGGAGATGAGTAGGAGAGAGATTTTGTAGAGCTCAAGGAGAAGTTGACATCTGCTTCTATTTTGAAGAGACCAATCAGAGGATGACCATTTCAGGTTCACACTGATTGGAGTATATTGGGGCTTGGAGCAGTGCTTACCCAACATGATGATGAGGAGAAGGAGTTTGTGGTGGCTTATGCTAGTTGCTCCAAAAATTCAATGGAGGCAAAGTATAGTCCATATGAGAGAGAGTGCTTGGTAGCAGTTTGGGCAATATCACATTCCAAATATTACCTATTTGGTAACCCCTTCACTCTCATCATTGATCATCAGCCACTAAAGTGGTTGATAGAGTCCGACAAGCTTTCAAGAAAGCTTGCACAATGGGCTTTGATTTTATAGGAATATGATTTCATGGTTGTTCATAGACCTGGAGTGGTGAACCGTGATGTAGATGGGTTGAGTAGAAACCCATGTCCCAACCAACAAGATCAAATCAAAGCACATTGTTGGAATTTTCTTTTCTCTCTCTGGGAACACACAAGGTGCCTAGCTATGAAGACTACAAATTGGAGGCTAGAGGTAAACCCATAACTACTTGACTGAACACAACCGTCGGAACCTTCCTTGCTTGTAACTAATCTTCTTGCTATCAAGAAGGGTAGTGCCAGGCCGAGCAACCTAACCTATCATCACAACATGCACTCCTAGTCTACTGGTCATCACTTCCAGCATTACCAAGGAGAAATACATAGCACTCATAGAAAGAAATAAACTAACCGCAATGCCCGCACACCAATCCAAGCCAATTGGGCATACAAACAAGCATACAAGCACAGAGAGGATCCAATCACAAGAATACGGCAACAACTCTCTGTGTTTTTTGTCAAAAAATTGCTTCAGAGCATTCTTGCTCTATCATCAAGCTCCTTTCAACCTGTACCCCAAGCCTCCTCCAATCTGTACTTTAGATCTTGACAAATTCCTACTCCATGTGGGGATTTTCTATGTCTTCTTGATGGGGAAAACTTTGCAGCCCATATGAACATAACTCTTTATGTATAGCTTGGATTTGAAAGTTTTAGGATTCAATAGAAATCTTGTGAGAGAAGCTTTCCAATGATATAAAATAGACTTCAGTCAGATTACTCCATTGAAAAGCTCTCAAAGTTGGCCAGGTTTTGGCAATTTTCACCCTAATTTCAAAATCTCTTTTTTAGGGTTTGCTCTTGGTTCTTGGAAAATTTTCCCCAGATTTCTGATTCAGAAATACAATTGATCATCACAAACACTTTGGCAACCTGAAACCCTCAATCATAGTCACAAGATAGGAGAATTGATATCCAATCAAGATGAAAGATAAAACTGCTATGTTGAGCTTATGACAATATTTTTCAGCAGTATGTTTTGCATCATATCTCACTCTTCACAGATCTAGGACCAAATTTTTTTTCCACAATAACTGGTTGTGTTCTTGTTTAAACTCTTGCAAATTTTAATAGCCTAATCTAGCTCAAGTCCCTAGATGTGGATCAATTCTTGAGCTGGGCTAACTTGTGAGCTCTACAAACCCAAGTATACTTCATCCAAGACCCTGCTTTCTCTATTTGAAGAATTCACATGAAACCTTTGCACAGAGGTGCAAACCCTACACACCAACAATACAAGAAATTTTCATAAGGAAATTCAAACCAAAACTTTGAAAGTGACAAAAACTTCAAACCTGGTCATTAGCTCTTCTCCAACACCTTACATCCCATAAGCTTCACCTTCAATCAATTGGATCTGATTTGATATTGATGCAAAACTAAAATTTCTTGTGCTCAGTCCTATAAGAACTTTTCTACTTTCCAATCCTATTGACAAATAGTGAAAATGTCACAAGAATCTCTCTCAATTGCTTACTTTGTGCTCCAAGGTATGAATTCTACCCCCTTGATTCTATTGAAATATCCATGCCAAAATTAGCTCAAATTGTGTGATTTCTATCTCCAAATTGTAGCCTGTCAGCTCCTCTCTCCAACCATAGTCTCCACTCCTTGAATGGCCTCCTCAAACTCCTCCAATCATTGAAAAACTCCAGACTCTTCCTCATGGGACCCAATCTCTTGGAAATTTGTTTTGTATTTTCTTCACCTTTTGACAAATGGACCCTACAACTCCACCTTGAAGCTTATGAGCAAAAATTCAAGCATTCCACAACTATAGAAGCACATAGATTGTCAAGTCCTACACATGTTCATAAGTAAGAACCGGAAGGATGATAGGATCCGGGTTTCCCATCACCGACTCCATGAAAACCGCCCCAAAATATGCCACCATCCAGTCCCGTAAGCCATCTCGGTGTAAAATCTGAAGCCTGATGAGAAAAGGATTCAAGAGTGGATGAGAGAAGGATTAGGGAGTGGTAGATTAGGAACATGGGACATCTCATGCTCAAATGCCTCCTTTGATGCTCTAACACTTGCGCTCTGCTACAACTCTCACTCCCAATGTCCTCCTTCCCCTCAAGACTCCTTGACTCCACACCTACATCTCTCCACTCTTACTCACTTATGTACATTAGAGCCCTCGAACATGATAAGATTGTAACACATGTGGCCAATCACATATATGTACATAGATTGCTCACATGGCAACATCTCATCCGTTGGATCTAGCATACAACCTACCCCACTAATATAGAGATAAACTCTGATAAGTTACTTGTTTACGGCTACGCAAACCACAACACAACAACGTTGGCATGGTGACTCAGATGTGGAGATGGTGCTAGGTTGGCATGCATCTGCCTTTTTGTGTATATTTTTTGAGACTTTGGTGATATCTCTCTTAGTGCATACAAGAAAAGTTATTGAGGTCACAAATCCATAGAGTGAAGATATTGGTACAATTCAATGAGACATTCATGATGATGTCTTAGTGATGGACTCTCTTTGCACTTGTGTTCTGGGTGGCATAGTTGGGGCCAAGGAGAGAGACCATGTTCTTCAATAAGCCAAATAGTTCAGATTAGAGGGTGGACACCTTTTGCATGTATGGGAGGATGGTAGAGTGTGAGTAGTACCACTTCCATCAGAGACCATAGTTATCCTTTATACTCACAAGAAGTTAGGACATTTTGGAGTAAAGTGTACCTATAGCTTACTGCAAAGTCATTATTGATGGCGCGGTATGCATACCAAGGTACAATAGTTTATTGCCAGCTGTGTAGTTTATGACTGAGTTAGACCATCATTAATGCTCCTACGCCACAGTTACACCCATTACCTATTATAGGATTGGGTTACCATTGGAGTTTGGCATTATTGGACCTTTACCATTGACTATGAGACATGACATGGTGATGGTGGAGCACTTCTTTGAGTGGATTGAGTTGGTGGCACTTCATGACAAGTCCAGTGAAGGGATGACTTACTTTCCTAGATCAAGTTCTTAGTCATTTTGGTGCACCAATTGAGGTTTTGACTGATCAAGGAATAGAGTTCTTGGAGAGTTTCAGGTCTTGTGTGACAATGCTTTGATTGATCATCATACTACCTCCCAAAATCACCTTGAGGCGGATAGCTTAGCAGAGAGAGTGGTTTAGACAATGAAGAGAGGATTGTGGAAGTACGGTTTGCAGAGAGGCCACTTGGGAGATTGGAATCTCTAGTTACCTTGGTTGGCCATGATCTATTGGTTCAGCCGGCAAGCCTCCTTAGCATCCTTCTCTCCTTACTTCCTACTCTTTGGACAAGATCTAGATTTACCTACAGCCATTCGGCAAGATGCTACTATAGTCTCGGACTTGGATGATCCAGATGTATGGGTGAGTGCATGTTCTCAATGAGCAAAGATCTTTTGAAGAGTGATGCTGATGGCCTTTGAGAACTTAGCAATTGCTCAACATATGGATACCTTATGTTATGCTGCTATTCAAGGAGGAGGTTATAGACCCTTGGTCCATCAATTTTATCCAAGTGACTATGTATATCTATAGCAGACAACACCATTGATACTTGATGTTTTATAGGCCGTACTATCTTGAAAGTGTGCAAGGTTTTTTCATTTGTAGTCCTTGTGTTGGAAGGACTTGATGGTTGTTTTTTGGAAGGATCATGTGCATAATTGTGTGCCATGCTAGCTCCCAAACATTGATGGTACTATGGACCCAAACTTGGCACTTGTACATGTAGGCTTGAGGTGTATGTTATGTGGCTCTTCTGGTGGAGCTACTACTATGTTAGTGTGCAATAGCTATTTGAGAGGATGACATATGGCATGTATGACTCCTCCCCTCATGGTGGTTCCTCAAGGACAATAGTTATATCCTAGATGTACTTGACCTATAGCTAGTTCATCCTCTATATGGTATTGATTCCAGACAAGCGACTAACAATGGGGCTTAATAGCACCCGGTCTCTTGATCTTTGCCCATCATAGGGTATACCATATACTTGGAGTAGATGGATATATGGAGTTAGAGGGATCTAACCGCCAGCTAGGGGAGCGATTGTGGCACTTTAGAGTCTATGTATGACTTATGTGTGTGAGTTATGTGTTTATAGTGTATGATGTTGACAATAATGTATGTTGTGTAGCGATGTATATTGTGTATTGATGTATATACACACGACAACTGTCACACCATTTGTAGTGTCACATCTAGATTGCTTGTACATTGGAGTTGCAGTGATAGTGGCTAGAGGTATTTTAGTAGTTACTTGTACATTAATTTTAGACTGTCAGATTTTGTGTTTGAGGTATTGACTTCACGGTGAGGCACACTATCACTTGGCAACATTTGCACCGTTTTACCGTTGGGTGTGCCGTCAATAGGACTGTTAGGATTTTAGACCTAGCTTGAGTCTAGGGGTATACTTTTGAAGTGCAGCTCTAGAGAGCTTATTTCTCTGATGTTGAGCCTTCGAGTTCTTGGTTATGGTGGACAAAGGCCGGCAAGCGTCACATGGATTCTCTTAGCTAGAGTGGATGTGGCTTGACTGTAATCAGTGCCTAGTTGTTGGCAATTTATAGAGTGACAGATCAAGTACTGATCTGAAACAAGTTGATTCAAGTGGTGTAAAAAAACTGATTATTGTGCCACTTTAGAGTCTATGTATGACTTATGTGTCTATAGTGTATGATGCTGACAGTTATGTATGTTGTGTAGTAATGTATATACACACTGTGAGCTGGCTTGTCTCTCACTCAGGATGAACCTCTGATGGCTATTATGGTAGCGCACCATGGACTAAGAAGGTAAAGAACCTCAACTCATCATACTCCTCCAAGGCTAACACTCCAAGACTCAAGACATTGCTCACTAGAGAACTCAATGAGAGAGAGATAGTTGCAAATGAAAGCATGATGAGTACCTCCTCATCCCTTGTTTATATACTTGTGAAATACTTACGCACTAAAGTTACTATTTACTAAAGTACTCAAGTACTAGGCTAAAAGTCAAGTAAAGTCAAAAAGTATAAAGGAATATCCATCCACATTGACATATTCCACTAAGCATGTGATCTTATCTTGACCCAACAACTAAGTCAAGGATTCCTTCACATGGGCTATCCTTGGACTATAGAAGAAACCAAAACAAAAAGGCTTGCAGGCCCAAGAGTTCTCAACTCTTTCCTCAAAGCCAAACACCTAGGAATAATACCAAGTAAACACACTAGAATCTAAAATAGTGATGCTCATCTTTTTCACTTTCTCTAAAGTAAGGTCCCCTCTATCTTAGCTATGACTAACTTTAGCTAATCTTGACTAATATATAACCATCCTTTATCTATATAAATAATATCTCTCACGTACTTGTTATACTAAGCTAAATATCACGATATCACATACATGCACAAATGGGTATTATAACATGACATTCTAAAGGGAGGTAGATATAGGTCCAATTTACTACTAGTTTGTGAGCTTTGCTTGTATGCTTAGCTACTTATCATCCTTTCATTTGTAATCTCTCTCTTTCCCATGAAGTTCTCTAGTGAACAAAAACTTGAGTCTTGGAGGTGCTTTAGAATCTTAGCCTTTGTGGAGCTTTTAGGACAAGTTGATTTGATAAATCCTTCTTAATTTTTATAAGTGTCATTACTTGTAGAATTTGTAACCTTCTCTTATTGACTTACTCAAGATTGGATCGATTGGATTAGAAGTTGTAGGTGACATACTAAGGCTGTCACCTAGATCTGGCCTATAAGGTGGAAAAAAAAACCAAGTTGTAGGAGTATGAAGGATTGACCTCAAATTGCTTAAATACCAATGTATCAATTACGAAAGTGTAAGTTAAATGAGTATTCTTACCCCTAACGGATTACTTATCCTAATGAGTTGAAGTAGTTGCAGTAAATTTAATTTTTAAATCTATGACTAGTTATAAGACATTGAAATTTCAGATATATGTACTATAATCAAGTCACAAGCCCTAGATCTAGAGTGAAGTTAGAGGATCTATGGCAATTTTAGATTTATACAACTGCTAAGTAGAAATGTGTGAAGTTTTCTACTTCTCATTCCAATTCAGGTATGGCATATGGTGCTATACAACTTGCTCACTCTTGCGGGAAGGAAAGAAAGCTGAAGCCTTTGTTTTTTGTTTTAGTCATAATGTGGAATTAAATTTCGAGAAGAAATGATGCAATCAAGTGGGCTATATCTAGACTTAGGTAGATTCTTCAGGATGATAAATCCTGACACTGAACACTAGGAAAACTGACACAATTTTTAGTTTTATTGGGATTTAATCTTGAACGTTTGTTAAGTTTTCTTCAAAGAAAGGATGCTAGCACGTGGAGCTCAGCAACGAGGAAAACATGGTATTGCTTTGCATCAATTTAAAGGATTGCGAGAGTTCATAAGTTGAAGATGACTCGAGAAGAGGACTTCTACAGAAGTTGTTTATTCATGTGACAAAAAAGACGAGCTGCGCGGTTTAATTGCAACACGATACAGATATGAAGAGATTTCCTTGAGAATAAGGCGTGCGTGGCGACTACAGAAAGTAACAAGGAGAAGTTTTCAATTCATTCTTGTGGTTGAGGAGGCAACTGATTTCAATATTTTTAATGTGATCGCAAGGACTGGTGTTCGAGATTCAGGTATGTGGAAAGAATCAGCAAGGAACGAACGACAGCTACCGTACATGGATGATCCACACGAAACGTTCAGAGTGAAAAGCAGAAGCAGTACGTAATAGTCCTTGATAGATTAATTCGCTTTGTAGATTCAAATGGAGCAATGTGGGAAACACGCCGGCAGCATGTGGAACGTGATATTAGTGGCGTACCACGCAATTACAATAAGTGCACGGATAAGTGACTCTTGTACTATGTCATGGACAACAAGAGCATTCTTGCTACTTTCGCTAGTTTGTTGTATTCTCTGGGAAGGTTCAATTTGTGCATGCATACTATCTTGTTTGCAGGCCAAGAGACACAACACAACGAGGTTGTACATCTCTAGGTGGATAGATAGATATGCAGAACAACTTGATCAGAAGCCTTGTTGGAAACTTTTCGTCGAGGAGAAGTGGCAGAGTGTGCTCATATCAGATTAAAGCGTGTCGACTTTAAAGTAGACTGAGCTGCCTAACATGTGTGCTTGTTTCTTTCACGTCATAAGCATCATCGTCACCACTGCAACCAGTGAAATGATTTTTATTTCCGTAGCATTAAGTTGTCACTACATTGACAGATGGAATGAGTTAAATAAGGATGGTTGCAGCACATGTTACTAACCATGTTTGCATGCTTCCTTACTCGCTCCACGACCTGTTACGTGATCCTATACAGCCCAATAATGCTAGCATAAATCATTCATGAAGATTGATGAACAGTCTTCTATAGCTTGTATATCAGTCAAATGTAGTTTATCTGCACTGGCGTCTGGAAGAACTAAAAACAAAGTAAGTGAAGAGAACAGATCATACGTTACCCATCGGAGAGAGAGAGAGAGAGAGAGAGAGAGAGAGAGAGAGAGAGAGAGAGAGAATGCTACTTGTTGCATCCTACTTGATCTCATGCACACATTAGGTGCCCATGAGGCACACATTAGCTCCGTTTGTATACTTCTGCAGAGTAGTCACCTTTCCCGTAGAATATATTTATTGCCAGTTAGTTGCCCTTTCATGGACACTGACAGTGACGTGCCGCCACAGTCTGATCATCATTTGACCTGGAAATCAGAATTTTCGGCGTTTCGGTTGTTTATGGATAGTATATTATCTGTTCATGAACGAGATCAGAATTATCTGTGATACGTGTCGACAGATGCTGATGCTGATGCTGATGCTGATGCTTCCAGTTTGATGTTGTCAACATCAAAGTTTCGATTTTCAATGAATATTTGCGAGATGAAGTAAAGAAGTTGTAGCTCCTCAAGAAAGATATGAAATACATGCGTCGGATTGCCACTTCGGAGCAGCTATGGATGCGGTGTGAAGACATAAGAGGTACAGATTTGGTACCGTCTTTGTTTGTTGGGTTGTCCTGAGGATCTTGCTCCAGGTAAGGTCAACACTGACCTAATAAAGATGAACCAGGACAGAAGTGATTCCCCGGAATTTTCTTTTATCCGCCAATCGTTCTAATACGAATCTACTGTAAACTGAACATGCCTTGTCCCCAAAGCAATCATCAGGTGAAATTGATGATCTTGAGATGTGGTAATCATGCCATGTTGCTCCCCGTAATTTTATGAATCCGTCATTCTCAGTCCATCAGCAGCTCATGAGGCAACAACTCAGGAAATGTACGAGGCTCCTAGATCCACATGTTGGCGGCTTCAGACGCGTAAATCGATCGGTGTCCTCATCTCCAGGAGATATATATATAACACCAAATTCAATAGCAAAGCTGAATTGCCAATCTTCAGTATACCGGGGAGAACCTTAAGCTCGTCCTTAGAGAGGCAAAAGGTAGAATGAAACACATACACTCGTTTCGAGATCTCCACTGGACGAGGAATAGGCTTAGTACTGTCTTACAGTACTGAGACACCGAATCTATAAGAAGCTATAGTAGCAAGAAGGTCACTTCCTTTTCTCTGCGAATCGTGATTCTTCTCCTGTTCTTGAACAAGATTCCACCTTCCACCTGCATGGTGCACGTATCCTGAAAAGAAAATTGATTTTTGACTATTTTTATTCAAAAAGTTTCATTGGCGAGTCCACTTCTGTTCAAGAGGTTGTTGAGTTCTATACTCGGTTTGACCTTATGATTACTTCGTCCCTCCGTACGAATCAGAAATTGGATAAGATATTGGTTGCCTAAGCCCTATCGTAGGGACGACCTATTGCGTACTCAGGATGAACTGCAATTAGAAGCTAGGCAACGTATCCATGGCAGGCCCAATCAGCTCTGCTACTGGATAGTGAGGAATATGTCGACTGTGTTAGATGATTAACTTTCCAACTACTCTCTTCCTTTCTTCCATCTCCTTAGCTTTTCAGCTGCCAGCATCGAGGAACAGAACGAGAATCCCTGAAACTAACTTGAAGACTCCCACTCGGGAATCTTTTGTGTTCAGTTTTGTTAAGGGTTCCAGTGGTCTAAAAACAGGTCTTGGACTTTAGGGGTCGGGACAGCTGAAGCTCTTGCTGAATGACTCAATCTTTTAATGGTTCATTCAATACTACTGGACCGACCACTGAATCTGTTGCAGGAGGAAGCGTCTCCAAACATTCATCAGAAAGTAAAAACAAACCGTTGTTCACTTCAGTGAGGCTAATATAACTTCTATGAACTAATACGTCCTCAAATTCCGGTACATATAATGTCAAGCTGTTATGCGGACAATTCATTGGCTTTCAATTTGATAATCTCTGGAAGAATCTTCAGGATAGATGGTCAGATTAAGCGCTTGGACTAGTTTATGTCGACAAAGGAATGATCCAATGTCGCCCCGGCGCCAAGCTGCTCTAGCTGGTAACGGAGCAGCATGACAAGGCGATCTTATCCCTACGGACCTCTTAAAGAACCTCTTAAAGCCCAAGTCCATCCATATACTTCACAACAATTGTGACGTGCATGAAAACTAAAAGCCGTGGAGTTTCCTTGTAGATCTTTCAGAGTCCACGAACCTTCGTAGGACGAATCTTGCTATGATTTGGATGCAACAATCCTACCGCCACCAGGACGAGCAAGGACTGGGGCGGTTGAAGATGCACAGGCATATAATGCCTTCGACGCCCCATCACGCCATCCCTGCACCTACTGGAAACCATCCCCCATTGCATGGATGGCAAAGCTTCAAGTTACTTGACCTTGCAATTGTAATCTAGTCCACACCTAATTGAGGCTTTCCCTCATCCATGAATGACCTGCAGAAGAACAGCAATCATTTTGTGAAAGCCGTCTCGAGCCTAGATTCATAGCATCAAATATCCATTTATAATCATTGCAGGAATTTGTTGCACGTAAAAAGGTTAAATCGCCGCTTCGTGCTGACGTTCTCCTCGGGATCTCAGACCTCACCGCCACAACAAAGTCAAGCACTCCGTGACGTCTCTAGCAAATTAAAAGATACATTGTAGTGGAAGCTGTTCATGGGAGAATACTGTACTTTTGATCCGTCGTGTCATTGAGCCCTGTACCTTACTTACTATAAATGATCTTCATAAGCGGTTTCGAGCATTTACGGCGAATCCAGCTTCTCAATTAAGGAAAAGTTGTTCCAAGACGGTTGTGATATTGGATGCTTTATGTTCATACATGTTGAAGACGACAAATTATTGAAAAAATAAAATGGGAGAGGATGGCTATATAGAGAAGGGTATCTTTGATGACGAATTTGAAAAGTCACATCGAATCTGCAATGCCGGAAGATTACAAAATGGTTGAAATTGCTCAGAAATCATCAAGAAATTTGCTTCAATGTAACTTCAAGACGTTAAGTGTTACAAAATGAGAAGAAGTTGTGGATGGCCGTTCTGCACTAAGAGAAGAAAGCGATATGATTTTTTGTGAGAATCTATCGACTTTCTTTGATTTCCAGAACCTCATGTTAATTCGGATGCTTTTCACATCCCCTAGAACCTGAGACCTGGAAGATAGCCAATTTGCCAGACGTTCTGAGGAGCGTTACTATTTGAAGAGGAACTTGTGAATGTCGCGCAATTGGAGAGTCTTTAGAGTGGATGGGGGAATCTACAGCGACAGGGAAAGTTTGTATACTTTTATGCGTCGACTTTAACTTCTTTCACTACTATAGTTAGACCGTTGCATTCAGGCGTGACGAAATCTCATTCATGAACTCAGAAGAGTGGATCAAGAGACATGCGGAAATATCGTGATCTTTTTCTGATTGTAGCCTCAGGTGAATCAAACGACTGAATGTGGAAGCTCGTAATGTCCATATGGAGACAGTAGGTGAGGCTGGAGACCATAGTAGGATACAGTCAGACAGTTGACGTGGACGGACGTCGTTTTCTGTACCACAAGGCACAATCTGATGACAGTTCCGGCTAAGTGGACACCAGAAACTCCAGTGGATGACAAGAGATGTCAAGTTCATGACGAAAATCGGATGTTCTAACAGCATGATGTAAAGAAGAATTGATCATGATATTTAGCAGTGAGAAATTGATGTCTGTAACCAGTAGGTTGGTGATGTTTGAGCTCGAGGTTTAGATCACCCATGAATCGGAGTTTTCTTGATGCGTGAGAAAAATTATGATTTAGACGACTTAGATCTGCACGAGGAAGCCAGCTGCGTTATGACCGCATGAAGACCAGTGCATTTGAATGTATATTTGTGTAATGGAAAATGAGAGAATTAATGGATACTGGCGATGGGCTGGGGTGGTTGAAATATCGGGTGTCATGGAAGCTGTACAACGGAAGGCAAGACCGAAATGATGACGTTCGAAACTTACGTGCAGCTAAAACATCAACGCTGACTTTGGTAAGTTTGTGGGGTAGATGATAAGTGAAGGACAGGATTGGATAATAGAGAACTTTGAGCATGTGATAAGCAGAAAGGTGCCAAACTAAAGTACGTTGCAGCCAGTGGGACCGACTTGAAAACGAGACTGTCCGTTGCACATGAAAGGCCAGGGGCCGTGTTTCTTCTTCTCCTTCTGTTTCAGGTTTCCATAGCTAGCGACTAAGCCCCACTTTCCAAAAAGTTATTGCGCAATCCTCGACCGCCAACTCAATTCAATGGTTGCCTTCTGGCCCCTTAGAGGATATCACACAAAGTCTCGTCGGCTGCTCAGCTTACCTTGGGGTGATGGATCACATTGCCCTCTACTTCCCAGTTTCCAAGGCCTACGGCTAGGGCCTGGTCTGAACGAACGGATAAGGCACCTTGATATAAAAGTATATGCCACAGTTTCTTTGATTCTTTGGATCCTCACACTGTAGTGTTGTTGCATGAGCCCCATCGGCCATGTGCCTGTCCAAATCTTCACACAATGCTCGTGCAACAACTGAATAACAAAGGCCAGATCCTTGCAACAGCATTCGTCACAGTTGCCGTGGTACATGTCCAGGACTCACTCGGAGCCGCCCTCAGGAAGTTTGTTTGACAGCACGTCTTTGTGATCCCTCCTTATTCCATGAAACGGTAATTTAACCACCTCCTGTACTAGACCATGTGGCCATCATCTGGACTCAAAAGTTTGTCGCCAGGAATCTTGATTCATGATTAGATCTGACATTATCTAGCTTCCGTGCTGATGATCAAACGCTTCCTAGTCTTCACCTCTTTCTTCCTGTTCCAATAACGACAGAACAAGACTTGGTGTAGATTTTGGGTAAAGAGTAGATCAGATTGTCGAATTCACTTCGACCTCATACCAGATTCCAATCAAAATGTGATCCTATAACACTGTTGTTTGAGTAACTAACAGTCATCGAAATGGGTTTTATATTCCGCAGTGCCTGTCCAATCTTCTTAACGCAGACATATTCTAATTTGTTAATGCTGTTACCGATAGCCTCCCGAGAAATCGGAACTCTAACTTTTTGGACCTGTGGATTGGAATCCATGCCCATGATCCAACCGTATGGGATTTGCCAAACACACGCAGAGTATGTGGAACAACACACTTGTTGAAGTCACGACCAACAACCCTGGCGTACATAATGTTAACATCAGTAACCAAGAACCCGTTTCATCAGTTCCAGATCAATTTACATGTACTCGGCTGTTCGCATAAGCAATTCGGCAGATAATCATTTCAAGGTAAAGACACAAATTTTGCTGGCAGGAAAGCACTTGCTAAATGGCCTTTTGATGATTAACTCTCAGATTACAGTCAATGATTCAGGGCTATGATGTATCAATTGTTCATTCAACTTCAAGCCTGGTCTTTGCAATGCTGTGTCGTGCATAATGAGCCATGCCCACGTACAATGGAGCAAGTCAGGTCTCGGGAACTGCTGTAGATCATGTTCTCTTAATATTCTCTAAGAGTCTGATGCACAAAACATTGCTAACGCACTGCATTCTCTAGCTTACTGTGTCCGATGCATGATGGGTCGAGGACTACTGTCTTGTATTTATACCAAACTTTCGAGCAAAATCTGAACATCTGTATGAGCAACATGTTGCAAGCAGATGTGATTAGACTCTGAAGATATTTAGATACATTATCTCCGTCTATTCCGAGTATTATTCCGAACATCCGTACCAAACCTTATAATATGTTGTATATGAATTCAGATGTGGATATCCTCTCCAAGTGGTCCGCGTATCTCGAATCCGATTAAAATTTATCATTTTGCAATCATTCGCATGACGAAAGAGACGCCTCATAGTCGTCGAGTTCATTCTAGTCCAGGTCAATTCTACAGTCAGAATATTTTATAATATAAATATATGCACAATAGAAAGTTACATTTGAATACATAAATTATTAATAATATATTCTATTTCAATGAATTTTTAAAAAAATAATTATTCTATATATAATAATTTTTTAATAATATATAAATTATTTATTCTATAAATTAAATATAATCGTTTAAAAACGATAAAATCGTTTAAGAATATAATAATAAAATAAAATAATATTAAAATCTTTTTTTCATATGATAAACATCAAATTAATAAAATTTCTAAAATTTATAATCAAATAAAAATAAATATTATTAATATTATAATTATAATAATTAATATATTAAGTATTATTAATATATAAAACATATAAATGTGATCCCTGCAATGAAAGAGATTAATAAATATATTATCGATTACATTGCAACAATTTTTTATGTAAATATATTTAAGACAAGTAATTTCTGAAATAATGTTATAATATGAACCTATTTGGACTATCCTAATGTTTGATTTGTGCATTACAGTGAAGTAAACAAACAGATTTCAATAATAAATGATTACATTTTTTGGGGATTTTACGAATAAAATTTACTTTAGATACTGAACACTTTATTGAACTTAAATCTAACAAGTTTATTGTAGAGTCGAATTATTTGTTCAGCTATTATATCATACTGATAATCCTCAGAAGCAGAATATGATTATTAATAATCTAGAAAATCTGAAATAAAAATTCACTTTCTATATTGGATATTGTCAACTTAGACATTATAACATAAATATGATTTTTATAATATTTTATAATTATCAAAATTTATCAAATTAAACTACAAAGTATTAGTTGTTCTAGCATTCTGACTGGATAATAAAAAATTTAACTACATTTCATGAAATCGCTTAAAAATAGTCTTATGTTAAGTTTTTTATGTCAGTCACTTATATAAATAAGTCTTTTCTACTCAACTTGAATTTTTAAGAAATAACTACATTCAGATAAGAGCTTAATATATATTCCAAAAGTAATTTTCGGATTGTCAGTCTTACTTATCTAGTTTACTTAAAGCAGGAACAAAATTTTGGATGCAAACTTTAATGTCCAAATAGAAGCCAGAGATTTCTGCCTTTAGACACCTTACCGAAGAAGATTGAAACGTCTCATATTGAGGATGCTTGCATTAACTAAAACTCTTGTACACCTGTTGGTTTTCTAAAGGAACTATTCTTACTCCATACCCCCGAATATAAATTGTAGAGCTTTTTATCCAAGCTTCTGTAAAATGAATGGAATTATTTATTTATTTAAATTATTTGATATGTATTATTAAAGAGACTTCTTGGTAAAAAAATAATTTAATTGTCATAAAATATAATAAAAAACGTTGAACCTTAAATAGAACTTATGGACCTTCTATGTGTTCTTCATGTATACTGAAAATAACACTATCTCTACCCGGGAAGAATCATTATTTTGAAAAGAGAATTAACTATTCTTGAAAGTAGTAAAAAAAATTTTATGCAAACTCTTTACTCTAGAACATCACATCCAACTTAAAAAAGATAGGGTTAAATCCTTACCCTAAATATTTTCAAAATGATCACTAACTAAATCTGCATATAAATTAAAATGTAAATCTTGGTCTATCCTCGCAAGATGTGATTTGCTCATAGTAGAATTGTAGAGGATATATTTACCAATTTTACCCATATACCAATTTTTCCCTGTCCCAATACCAACCAATTTGTCTTGCAATTTTGGGTGTGACTTTTATTCTTAACCTTAACAAGAAGAAGTACATGTGTTCCTCCATCGTCCAAATCATAAATAACGGAAACTTCAGATTAAGATCAAATGCTGCTAATATTTTTCCAGACTATAAGCAATACTTAAGCCGAATGTTGCTCATAGTCTGGATGGTACCACATATTAAAATGGAGACGAAAAGTACACCACATTTATATTATAACGGAAAAATTCATGGTAATCAAATGACGTGATAAAGAACTGACTACTGCAATATTTCACCTCCCTTCTCCTCTGCCTAGTAGTGGTGAAAGGTAAAGTTGAAGTCCCAGCTAGTGCTCTAATGCGTTGTGTACGTTTTCTGGTCAGTATACCCCGTTTTACCAATTCATTACGTGCTTGCAGACAGATTTGTACGAAAAGACGAAGAAAAGAAAGTGAAATCCAAATACGCAAAACAAATTATTTCTTTTGTAGAAAACATTTCTTTTCCTTTCGCTTTTGCTTTGCCTTGTTTTACCCCAATTTGAGCAAAGCCCAGAGGCAAGAAATTTATCTCTTACTTCAACTGAACAGTCACTTAGGAAAGTACTTGGCTGTTTCTTGTTTTTCGTCCCTTTTACTCAAAACCACGTACTGACAAAAACACTGTTGGGAACTGTCGATGGACAAATACTCTCAATTGTCTTAAGTAAAATTGGGTACACACTTTATTTTAATGGGTGACGTCTACATCTCCATAACCCTCTAGCGCTTTTCAAACTTTCAAATGAGATGCGGGAGAGTGTGAGACGGGAGAGGAGAGGGAGTGATGTGAGAAGTTGTATCTATAATTCATGAGTGCTCGTGAATTATAATTCATGAGTGCTCTCTAGCATATAGCACTATGAGTAAATAGTCTATTCTCTTAGTTTTTTAAATTCTGTTCCATTGGTATGTAGAATGAAGACTAAGGAGAATGGAGTATAAAGTTACAAAAATTTTTAGTTTTTTTTGGGTTTAGAGTGATCATTACATTTTGAGAGTGATGAGTCATAAATTTTAATTTTTAATTTTTTGGTTTTCATGATTAAATTCCATGGAAATTTAGTTTGAAAATTTTGGAGATGGAAATTGAAAGTTACGAGAGTTTATAGTTTTTGGGGTTTGGATAAATTATTATCGTATGTGAATTGGGATGTGAAAGGTTATAGTTTTGCAAACAAGATGAGATATTGAAAGAAGTATCATGTATTACTATCATTATTCTTGTGCTAGCTATGGTTACACCTTTCCATGTGGGGTCGCCTAGAGCGGCTCGGATACACCATGGCCTGGTGTGTCACCAACGCTTTACCTCGCAAGAGGTAAAGCGTGGGAAAGATGCACAAAGACTATGATTGTACCACTCGGGATTACGCATGCTTCTTCTATCCCTTTGTTGATCGTTCCAGGGATACTGATCGAGAGTCGTGTGAGTGATTAGCTTCTCAAGCGGGTTGCATTTTGGGGTTATTTGAGACTAGTTGCCATATCCACATTTATTCCATAGGCTACCCCGTATACTCCATGATGAGGCTAGATAGCCTTTTTGCCTACCACTTGATCGTTTGGCACGTGATCCCTTGGATGAGTTAGCATGGTTCCTATTCCTCTTACTCCCTTGATGGTATCTTTGTTACGCTAGATGGGGACATGCGAGGCATAGAGATGTGGCTACTAAATTTTATTGATTCTGAGCAGGGGATTGGGCGGCCCTTCAGGAGGAGTCTGTTAGGGCTACACAATCTAGGAGACAAGCATCGCCACAAGATACCACAGAGTCCACTCAATTGCAATGATGTAGGACATTGGGTCATGCGGGAGAGTTTAGTAGAGTAGCATGAGCGCTACACCCTTTGTCTATGGTGAGTCCTACTGATGAGGCTTCCTTACGCTCACTACATCCTATAGCAGTAGAGGGACTACCACTAGAGGTCTTAGATCATCAACTTGAGCAACCTTTATGTCTTAATAGGTCGCTATTTGTAACAATATGGAGTTTCACGACAAAGTTAGTCGGGCTTACGAAGTAGCACATAAGACAAAGTAACCTAGAATATTTCGAAAGTATCTAGGAAGCTTCTTGGGAAGCTTCCTAGTTAGCTTAGCTTGCATGCCAAGTAGGCGGCTTCTAGAAGGAAGCTTCTTGAGAAGCTTCCTAGTTAACTTGGCTTGCACTCTAAGAAAGCAGCTTGAGGAAGCTTCTTAAGAAGCTTCTCAAGGGCCTTGTATGCTACCTATAAATACCAAAGCCAAAGCTCATGCTAGGCATTCAGATTTTTCCCTCATTCAAGTGTCCCAATGTGAGTTTCCATTCTCCTATTTCTCTCCTCGGTTTTGGTCTTTTATATTGGTATCAAAGCAAGAATGGGATGGATGGAATTTATGGACCACCAAATCCACTTCCGCCAAACCATTGGGACTTTCATGTCCAAATATTACCAAAGCATCATTTCACACAATTCATCACCTCACGCTTCGGGCAGGATTTTCTATATATGATCACCGTGTTAGAGGAACCCTTGATACTTCTAGTTGTAACTTATGGAGAACGGTGGACGTGTTGTATCTATGTGTTAATAAACTAGATAAATTGAGGGTAGTGGAATAGAGTAGTAGCGATGACGGCAATACTGGATGTTATCCTTGCAATGTAACAACAAATCGAGCATCTTACTCGATTGTTGGATGAACGAGACCAGCAATGACGAGAACAGATAGATAGAGTGCCAGTTCGAGATGGAGAAGATCGCATTTGATTTCTGAAACCCAAGGTGTTTGAAGGCAAGAATCTTCTAGGCATAGTGGAGGAATTTTTGTTTGACTGTGAATGTTACTTTGAAGCCACCAATCTTCAAGACGAGCGGAAATAAATTCTCTTGGCTTCTAGCCAATTGGATGGCGTGGCAAAACTTTGGTGGCAATTCCGAGTAGAAAGAGCTAAACGACAAATTGTTACACCGATTTTGACATGGGCAAAATTCAAGGATGCAATACTAGGTTGATTTCAGACTATAAATGCCACCCAAGCTGCACGAGATAAATTGGCGGAGTTGAGGCAGATTGGCTCAATGAGAAGCTACATCATACAATTTCAGAATATCATCATGCAAATTCTAGATATCCAAGAAGGTGAAGTTTTGGATCAATTTGTGCGAGGATTGAAGTCACAAACCAGATTGGAGGTGACCATGCGAGAGCCACAGAACGTAGAAGAAGCCATGCAATTGGCTGAGCATTTTGATTCCTTAGTTGCAACAACTTGGTCTCGACCTTGACCTACACAAAACCTACCATTACCACGAGTGGAAGAACCGGTACCAATGGAGATTGATGCTATCCAACAAAGACCACTTGGCACAGTAGATAGAGAAAGATTATGACAAAATGGAGGTTGCTTTTATTGTCGCCAAGTTGGACATCGCATTGCTGAATGTCCACTTAGGAATGGGCAACCTCAACAAGTTGCCTAAATGGAGTTTGTGGAACAGAGTGATCAGGGAAACAAAGAATCCCTGTAGGAGATTTTGAGCTGCCTACTGGGAGCTTGATTAGTTCCAATGGGATTGAAGGCTCAACCTATGCAAGTTTGCTTCACTTGCAAGGTACGATATCTAATCGGGGTTGTAGGATTTTGGTTGATTCTGGAAGTTCAGAGAATTGCATATCTATGCAAGTAGCAAAGGAATTGGGTATTCCTATCAAGCTAGTGATTGGAAGTAGTTTGATGATGGCGGATGGTAGAAAAGGTTCTGCATTCCGCACCTCGCATCCTATTACCCTCAAGATTGAGAAGGAGTATTTGGAGTGTATGAGGTTTGTAGTGGCACCTCTACACTATGATATCATTCTAGGTCTACCTTGGCTTGAACATCATAAGGTTCAATTTGATTGGACCCGACGTCAAATTCAAGTACAACACCAAGGTAGGAATTTCCGATTAGATTGTCTAGCACCTCTGAGTAAGACACCTAAGAATAGTCAGTCCCAAGATGGGAAGTTTGTTGAGAAGGTAGCCATAGAGCAAATTTGGAAGGGAGATGAGTCCCAAGATGGGAAGTTTGCCAAGAAGGCAACCATGGAGCAAGCTTGGAAGAGAGATGAGTCCTTAGAAGGGAAGTTTGTTAATGAAGCAGCCATAGAGCAAGCTTTGGAGGAAGATAAGTATGTATTCGTGGTGTGGATCAAGCCGATTGCACAAGAACAATCTGAGGAGGGCCAGGTGCCGCATCAAGCAACGGTTGATTGGATAGTTCAAGAGTTTGCAGATGTGTTTCTAGATTATCTGCCAAAGGGATTACCCTCTGATCGAGGTATGCCCTTCAAGATTGAGTTATTGCCAAGGAGTACTCTAATGAGTAGACCAATCTATCGGCTCTCACCAAAGGAGTTGGAGGAGTTGCGAACAACACTTACAGAGTTGTTGGAGAAGGATTTCATACAACATAGTACCTCTCCGTGGGGAGCACCGGTACTATTTGTTCCAAAGAAGGATGGAGGACTTTGTTTTTGTATTGATTACCGTGGGCTTAATAAGCAAACCGTGAAGAATGCATATCCCTTGCCTTGGATCGACAACTTGCTTGACCAATTAAGTGGAGCACGCTACTTTTCCAAGCTGGATCTTTGTAGTGGCTATTAGCAAATTCCTATTGAAGGAGAGGATGTGCAAAAGACTGCCTTTTGCACAAGGTATGGACATTTTGAGTAGAGAGTTCTACCCTTCAAACTCACTAATGCTCCAGCAGTCTTCATGGATAAGATGCATCAGGTGTTGGAAGGACTATTGGATCAGTCCGTGGTAGTGTTCTTGGATGATATCTTAATCTATAGTAGGACAGAGGCAGAACATAGGAATCATGTGCGAGAAGTCCTAAGACGACTACGACAGTGGAAATTTTACTGCAAGAAGTCAAAGTGTGCTTTTTGGCAAAAGGAGGTTACCTTCTTGGGTCATAAGATCTCATCAGAGGGGATCAAGATGGAAGAAGAGAAGATCAAGGCCATTACTGATTGGCCTACCCCAAAGGATGCTACAGAAGTACGAGCATTCAATGGATTGGCCAGTTTTTACCGACGGTTCATCCACTATTATGCTCACGTGGTTGCACCATTGACTGACCTCTTGGGAAAGAACTCAAGCTTCCAGTGGACCACCAAGCATAAAGAAGCATTCCAGAAGTTAAAGCATATGGTTTCTTCAAGACCTATTCTTCAAGCATATGATCCTCAACTACCTTGTGTGGTTGATTTTGATGCTTCTAACTTTGCAATTGGAGCTGTGTTGCAACAAGAATTTCCAGATGGACTACATCCTATTGCCTTTGTGTCTCGCCGACTAAATACAGCTGAAAGAAATTACTCTGCTTGAGATTGGGAACAACTTGCAATGGTATATGCCACCAAGGTATGGAGGCATTATCTCTTGGGGAAACAAGTGATCATGCAAATTGATCACAAACCATTGTTGCAGACCTTACACTTGGAGCACATGAAGAGTCAGCATCATCGATGGGAAGAGCAACTCCAATTGTTTGACATCAAACTTGAGTACAAACTAGGTCGGTTCCATGTCATCCCCGATGCTCTATCACAACGACCTGATTTGAAGGATCTTCCTCTCATCACGGCGGCAATTATAACGGTGTCCATTGACCCTAAGGTCCATAATGAGTTTCAATCAGCTCTACAACAAGATCCCTTCTTCCAAATGGTACACGGTTGTCTAACTGCACGCGACAAGGAGTACAACACCTTCTCTTTCAAGGAAGGCCTTTTATTCCATGCAAACCAGATTTATGTTCCAGCCAAAGGTGATCTTCGACTTGTGCGCCTTCAAGAAGCCCATGATTTACCAATAGCTGGTCACATGGGAGTGGACAAGACCTTGGGCACCCTCCAACGCCAATGGTGGTGGCCCAACATGACACAAGATGTTTGAGACTTTGTTCGATCATGTGAAAGTTGCCAACGGAACAAGGCCAGCAACCAAAAGCCGAGTGGACTCCTTCAACCACTCGCCATTCCATCTGCTTGTTGGGAGCATGTGAGCTTGGATCTCATCACATCCTTGCCAAAGACAAAACAAGGACACACCACAATTGTGGTGTTTGTGGATAAGCTTAGTAAGCAAATCCACTTGGCACCAACCTATGATACCGTGGATGCTCCAACCTTGGCGCAAATCTACTTCGATAATGTCTTCAAGCATCATGGGATGCCACGTGTACTCATCTCTGACCGTGATCCTTGATTTACCGGGAAGTTTTGGCAAGCACTCTTCCAGATACTCGGCACCAAGCTTGCTTTGTCCACGGCCTATCATCCTCAAACTGAGGGACAAACCGAACGTGCAAATCATATATTGGAGGATATGTTGCGGGCCTTTGTCAATGTCTACCATACTAATTGGGATAAATGTCTTGCAGTTGTAGAATTTGCCTACAACAATTCCAAACAGGCAAGCACCGGATTTTCTCCCTTCTTTCTCAATTTTGGCCAAGATCCGGTTGTTCCAGATTCTCTTCTTGCTCCCTCTCCATCTCAGGTTCCTCATACTTCCACATTCTTGACCACTATATCCCAATCGCTCCAACAAGCCAAGTCTCACCTCCTTGTTGCTCAGAATTGCCAAAAACAACATGCGGACCACCATCGTCGTGATCTCACCTTTGAAGTTGGTGATAAAGTCATGCTAGCCTCTAGTCACCTCCCTCTCCCACTTGATACCCAAGTTTGTAAACTTGCCCCTAACTGGATAGGACCCTTTGATATCACCCAAATTGTCTCTCCTGTTGCTTATCGACTTGCCTTACCTTATCACATGCGTATTCATCCTGTCTTTCATCTTTCCAAGTTGAAACCCGTTGTTCCTAACCCCTCTTCCTTTTTCTCTCGAGTCCAACCTCCCCCTCTTCCTGTCCCTATCAATGATCATGAGGAGTACAAAGTTGATCGTATCCTTGCACGTCGCCATATCTAACAAGGCCGTCGCCAACATACAGAGTACAAGGTACTTTGGAAAGGGTATCCCCTTCACAATGCCACCTAGGAGCCTCTTTCTCACCTCCAGAATGCACAGACTGCCATCCAGGAATTTGAAGCTTCACTGGCGACGAGGACGTCACCAACTAGCGGCGGGAGAATATGTAACAATATGGAGTTTCACGACAAAGTTAGTCGGGCTTACAAAGTAGCACATAAGACAAAGTAGCCTAGAATATTTTGAAAGTATCTAGGAAGCTTCTTGGGAAGCTTCCTAGTTAGCTTAGCTTGCATGCCAAGTAGGCGGCTTCTAGAAGGAAGCTTCTTGAGAAGCTTCCTAGTTAACTTGGCTTGCACTCTAAGAAAGTAGCTTGAGGAAGCTTCTTAAGAAGCTTCTCAAGGGCCTTGTATGCTACCTATAAATACCAAAGCCAAAGCTCATGCTAGGCATTTGGAGTTTTCCCTCATTCAAGTGTCCCAATGTGAGTTTCCATTCTCTTATTTCTCTCCTCGGTTTTGGTCTTTTACACTATTTGCACAAGCATTGTGTATTGCCTCTCGCCTTTCCTCAAGAGGCTTGTTAGGGATGGTTTATGAGCACCTTAAAGATTGCTTCTAAGTAGATGATCTTCTAGTGGTTTTACCAAGTTGTTTTAGGTGGCTATAGCAGTAGTTATAGGAGACATTCCTATGATTGTTAGTTGGATGTTAGGTGCTAGTCGACTTCTCATGATGGAGAAGGACACAAGGAGCATTAGACCAATTGCTATTGGAGAGATCTTTTTGCGTTTGGTCAATCATACCATTGTCCTTAAACATCATTCTCACTTTCAACAGCACCTCAATCCACATCAATTTGGAGTAGCTACACTTGAAGGATGTGAGGCTCTATCTCTATGCATTAGAGCACTCCTAGATATCCATCCAAAGTAGGTTGTCCTACAGGTGGATGTTGAGAATGCTTTTAGTAGCGTCTCACAAGCATCCATCTTTAGAAAGCTTAGGGAGGCTGGTGGATCCTTGGCAAGTCTCATTCCTTTTGTGCGGTCTTTTTATGGCTCTCTTGCTTCCCTTTACTACCAGCACGGTGGTTCATAGGAGGGAGTTACCGTCTTGGAGTCAACTATTGGTACACATTAGGGAGATCCTTTGGGAGAGCCCTATTTGCCATAGCTCACTTTAGAGCTCTCTTGTCTACTACTTTGGCCATGCCAGGTTGTGTATCTCCCTTCTTGGCAGATGATACATACATCATAGGCCTTGTAGATCAGATTAAGCAAGCCTTTGACTACTTGACTACCAAGCTACATCTAGTAGGCTTGAGAGTCAAGGTGTCAAAGTGCAGGGCATGGTCCCCTATAGGTATCCCTCCCCACCTTGAGCTTCTAGAGGGGTGTATCACATCCACATATAGACTTCGTGTTCTTGGAGTGCCAATAGGATTGGAGGATTTTGTCACATGCTTCTTAGACGTTGCTCTTGCAGAGGATGTTCTCCATGTGGATGACCTTCTATTACTATAAGATCCGCAAGTGGCATTTGGTATACTCTCCTCTAGTATTGCTCGTAGACCATCCTATCTCATCCATACAGTTCCTCCTTCACCGTCCTTCCTATCACGTTTGAGAGCATTTGATAGGAGGATTATGGGAGTCTTTGGTGATATTATTGGACCAAGGACATTTGAGTGTGTGATAGGGGATTTTGCACATAGAAAAATGGCTCTATGGATCTCATGTGTTGGGGTTTGCTTGCTATCTATGGAGAAGATGACACCTATCGCATTTTTGGGTAGTTGGGCTCTCTTGACACTCCTATTTTCCTCTTGTTTCTATTTTCCTCTCGTTTTGTGGTTGTTGATAGGCCGGTTTTGGAAACTTATGTGACAGAGGTGGAGGGAGGATTCTTTTCTCTCCTTATGTCATAGTAGATGAGAGATAGCTATCCCTACGTGCATGAGAGGATTTTCCATCTTTCGCTTCACTATCGTCAGATTGGACTAGAGGTTTATAGTCTTCCTTGACGGAGCAACAATATGAACATATGCTACATTCTCTCTTAGTCGACTCGTCCATTCCTCAGGCTACTAGAGCAAGTCTTTGCTCTTGCTCCGACAAGGGTGTAGGCTCTTGGATCCTAGCTTGACCGTGCTTTAGGACATTCTGACTCGTACCAACTACTTTCTCTATAGCGATGAGGTTTCTCCTAGGTTTGGTCCACCCATCTGCATCTTCATTACTCACTTGTGAGTGTGGTTCTACACTAGATGCAGCAGCGGTTCACATGACACGGTGTCCTTTTGGAGTACAAAGGATAGCTACCCATGATGCCATTAGGGACATAGTGTTTGCTATGGCACGAGAGAGTGGATACTTGGCTTGAAGGGAGCGTTTGTATGCTTTGCAGACGACATGTGTCAGGGCAGACTTATACTTGGTCTGAGATGATCAGGTGACAATAACGGATGTCATGGTTACGAAACCTATACGGGATACAATTTTGGAGGGAGTGATTACCCATCCCCCTGGATGGGCGGCGAGTGCAGCAGCAGTTTGCAAGGTCTCCAAGTATAGGGGCATGCAATGAGGTCACCTCTTTGTTCCTCTAGCCTTGGAGTTATATGGAGCGATAGACATGACATTTGACACATTTGTTAGGGAGTGCGCGAGAGCTTATCATGTTAGCCATCAGGGGGTACCATTCTCACTCTCATACTTTGTAGCATATTTTAGACCGCGTGTGTCCATTGCTCTGCAGAGAGCAGTGACTGGTGCAATCCATAAGAGAGCAATCACATTAGGTGATGTTTCTTCAGGTGCTCCAATTGTGTGTAGACCGTACGACTTGCATAGCTCGGATATCTTAGGTGCGGTGGGGCAGATTTCTCAAATAGACTCTATTGGGGCTTAACCGCATGTTACCTTTTTTGTCTCTCCCTTGTACGGCTTGATGGGGTCTTCCCATCCTTCCTTTGGTGTTCCTCCGAGGTCGCCTTATGATGGTCTTCAAAGGCATTCTTCTTTCTCAATACAGCATCAAAATCTGTTTGATTCACGAGCTATATAGATGAGTCTCGTTTATTTTTGCACGTTAGTGTCAGCCAATTTCGTCTTTATCTCTTTTTTACTCTTAAGTGATTGGAAATTCTTCGAGATAAAGCTGAAAAAACTAATTCGACTTGGGAAGGGGAGCCCTGGGGTTGTGGACTCATAGTTATGAAGGCCAGGAGTTTACTTAGGTAACAGAAAATGTTCGTCTTCTTCCGTTGTAACCAATCAACATTTGTCATTGGAACTTGGAATGGGCACCAATTATAATCAAGGAGTCGCCTGCATATGGTTAGATGACACTAGACTATGCTTTCAATTGAGCTTTATTTTTTTCCTACGAAGGAAAAGAATGAAGAAGACTAACTGAAATTTCGACAAATAACCTCACCCATTTGGCACAACCCACTTTCCGTTCTTACAGTCTTTCTTCTAGAATCTTCGTTGGTAAAATCGACTATGGACCTTCCATACTTTGAGATCGGAGCGGACTGACTGACATCTATATCATGTCACTTTACACCAACTCTTTGTTGATTTCTGCCATCTTCAGTCCTCTTATAGGGTACAACCTTCTAGATCGGCTGATCTTGGAGACTTAAGGTGCGTTCACTTATGTTTAAAATACTGGCCGGGGATCTGAAATATCTGGAAAAATATCTATTTTTGATTGGGAATCCCAGATTCTTGTATCCCAAACATTTCGTTGCTACTCTGTTGAACGTCTGTATTTACTTATCTTTCTATATATTATTCCTTTCAGAGTTTAGTTGGAAATGATCCAAAACTCGAGAAAAATAAATTACATTGAGTCTTAAGAGACTTAGAGAGACCTATAAATCATCGAAGAGTTCTCAATGGAGGTATATAATCGAGAACTATCTCATGAAACTACAAGACATGTGATTGACTCCATTATATCCTTCTTTTTAAATGAAGATGAAGTTTTTATACATCACAGTATGAAATTACATCATATGTAAAACGAAATGAGAATTTGTACACAAACATATTATCTTGATATACTAAGAAAAGGATTCACTGACAAGTTTCAATAGCTGTGTACTGAAAATTTATGTCGGGCAATACGTATATCAGAAAAGAACATTATGCACTAGAATAGGCGCACACAAAAGTAAGAGTCAGCATTACTAAAGCAGGATAAGAAATCACCTTTAGGACTAACGCTAAAAGATCCCATCGTTGTCAGTAAATAATTTTTTATTTTATAATAATAAAAAAAAAATTGGTTATATGAATACTTAAAAATAACTAAAATTATAATTTTAGTCACTTTCAGATATCCATAATAATAATAATAATAATAATAATAATAATAATAAAATCAAAGCCTGTGAAAAAAGAAAAACTGCGAACAAGTATTTCCCGGGTGTACAACAGTATTCACAGAGGAGGGTTGAGCCCACGAAGTTGAAAATAAATAGTTAATAAATGAGGTGAAAAAGGTGGGGGTTCCAGTGTGCACGTTATGGAATTTCGTAAGAAACAATAGAAGCTTCAATGGCTGATCTAGTAAAAGTTAACGGCTGTGTTGGGAGGTGATCCATCGAAGTTGACAGAATAGTTCCCCACGTTTTCATAACAATTTTACCTCTAATTTTAGAGGTAAAATCGCCTTTCTCCCTTTAGTTTACCTCTTATGTCTCATCCTCTTGTATCCTTGTACGGCTTGATTGATGGGGTCTTCCCATCATTCTTCTTATTCTAAGCGGTCGCCTTTGTCTCGTTCATAACAATTAAACCCAACTTTCTTGGGTAAAAATTATGGACCTGTTCAGTTTAAGTTGTTTAGTTATGCTGTTTAGTTTAAATTTAACATGGGGCTTAGCCCCATGTTACCCTTTTTGTCTCTCCCTTGTACGGCTTACCCTTTTTGTCTCTCCCTTGTACGGCTTGATGGGGTCTTCCCATCCTTCATTTTTCCTACGCGGTCGCATTTTACCTGTTTAGTTTAAGTTGTTTCTAACAGCTTCAAAGCCTCCCGAGAATAGTTACTAAATGGATAGTCACCTGATCCCGTCAATTACGGTACTGAAACCCCTGAATCATTCGACCCTTCATTAGTCCCAAACCATTTAGACGAGGGCAGGACAGGGCAGCTTGGGCACGAGAAGAAAGAAAAAAGAGGAAAAGTCCTGAGAGCAGAGACGTTGGAAGACGAAAGAGAATAATCTGGAGCTCCCAGCGGTTTGAGCCCTTATATAAGTTCAAGGAGCTGCCTGGAGCCTCAGTCCATTACCCGTAAGTTCATCAATTCGCTCCACACGCAGTCCTTCATTCTGATGCCAGGAGGACAGTAGTTCGTACTCTCGGATTCACTCAGTGCATCGGCAGCAGCAGAGCGGAGTTTCGACCCCACGATCTGTCTCCGTTCGCTCAGCTTTCCACTCTTCTCGACCCAGAAGCCCCTTCCCAGCCATCCAACAAGGTCTGTCCGGCGCCTGACCACGTTCGTACGCTGTCACTGTAACACTGACTGTGTGACTGCCTCACGGACTGTGTGACTGACCCGCCTGATCGACTGTGAGTTATTGGAGCTCGCGAGTTAAGGTTGGGTTCAAGTCGAGTTCGTTCCGTCGTGGCTGCTGCTTCTCTCGTTTCCCTTGGGATTCGGAAGAAAAAGAAGAAGAAGAGAACCTTCTTCAGCAGCCTTGCACCACATTTCTTTCGGTGCTTTCGCATTTCACAGTACGGGATTGGGGCTGGGTCCGGGCACGGGGATTAGGAGGCGAGACAAAGGGGAGACATTTCGTGGGTGAGATTGATCAAAGACTTTGATCAGCAGAAACGCTTGCTGGTTGTCGTTGGACTACTTGAGTACTTGAGAATTCCTTAAACCAGGAGATTCTGGAAGTGGTGGTGGTGAAACAAAATGTGTGGAATATTGGCGATTCTGGGGTGCCATGATACAAGTTTGGCGAAGAGAGCTCGCATTCTCGAGCTCTCGTGCAGATTGAGGCACCGAGGACCGGACTGGAGTGGTCTTTTCCAGTTCAAGGATTCTTTTCTTGCTCATGAGCGTTTGGCTATCATAGATCCCGCTTCCGGAGATCAGCCACTCTACAACGAGTCCAAGAGCATCGTCGTTGCTGTATGCTAGCTTTCTTTGATCCCTCCCTGCTTACTTTCTCTGTTTTTCCTCATTTGCTTTGCTGTTTTGTTTTCCCTGCAGGCAGACTCATTTAGTTGGAATTCATAGCTTGAATATGTGAATGAATGGCATTCTTAGTAGACCTGAATGTTGTGGTGGCGGAACAGGTGAATGGAGAAATTTACAATCATGAGCTCTTGAAGAAAAACATGAAAGAGCCACACAATTATCACACCCAGAGTGACTGCGAAGTCATCGCCCATCTTGTGAGTACTTGTTCCTCTGTATATGCCGTAATTGAGCTAATGCCTTGCTCCCAGCAGCCTGCTCATGTTGATGGTATTGAAATTGGTTCTTCCCCTGTATTGCAGTACGAGGAAATGGGCGAAGACTGCGTACAGCTTTTGGATGGAATGTTCTCCTTTGTCTTGCTTGACACCCGTGACAACAGCTACATTGCTGCCCGAGATTCTATTGGAATAACCCCTCTGTACATTGGGTGGGGTCTTGATGGTAAAACTTCGAGTAGTAGCGAGAATGTAGATGGAACTGAGTCGGTTCATGCAGAGTTTGTCCAGGATGATAAGTCCACCGAATATGTTGATGAGAGTGATGCATCTAAGTCGTGGTCGGTGAAGAGGACTTCAGGTTCGTGGTCATGTTTGCTTCACCTATTGTTACGCTTCTCTGCGAACACGGAGTTTTTACCACCTCAACTCTGCTCTACGGATAATTTCGTTCTGTTCTACGGATAATGTCTGTAAGAATCAACGTTGTTATATTAGACCTAACGTCATGGACCAACAGAGTAAACGTTGTTTCTTGGACGATGAGACAGGTTCAGTATGGTTCGCTTCTGAAATGAAGGCCTTGGTAGACGACTGTGAAACATTCCATGTTTTCCCCCCTGGCCATATCTATTCGAGCAAAACAGGTCGGTCTGGAGCCATGCATTCCTAATCATATTCAGCTCCATTTCCTTTCATGAACTAATCATGGGATGTCAAGTTGCACAGTTTTGGGACCTGTGCTACCTGAAATACTCTTCCTATCTAAGTTTCATCGATACTGTAATACAATTCAGGAGAGTTGCGAAGATGGTACAATCCAGCTTGGTGGTCTGGAACCATCCCTTCAGCTCCTTATGATCCACTAGCCCTCCGTACCAAATTTGAAGAGGTCAAGTCTTACTTTTATATCCTTACTTTCCTTAGCTATACTCCTACCTTCCAGTTTCACTTGTATTCGGCTTTTCTGCTCATCTAATCTTGAAATGCAGGGTCCTGGAAACGCTCATTCACCAGTCAAAGTAGCTTATGTGGGATTGTTCGTCGGCTTTTTCACTCATGGGTAAAAGCTGTTGTTTGTGCCAATGCAGGCAGTGGTCAAACGTCTGATGACAGACGTTCCATTCGGAGTACTTTTGTCCGGAGGTTTGGATTCGTCACTAGTCGCTGCTGTTGCCACTCGGCATCTTGCCGGAACCAAGGCTGCCAAACAGTGGGGCCCTCAGTTACACACTTTCTGTGTTGGCTTGGAGGTCAGCACAGCTCCTTTACCATTTGGCGGATTGAAACATTATCTATTGAACTCGAGTCCCCAGATTGGTCGCTTTACAGTAGCTCTGTGAGGTAGCTTCGCTCCTGTTTTTCACAAAGTTGAACATCGGAAAAACATGTCACCCAATTCTTGTCTTCTGCCATTCTTATAAGCATTCTTGCTTATTTGTTCACAGGGTTCGCCAGATTTGAAAGCGGGAAGGGAAGTCGCCAAATATCTTGGAACTTTGCACTCTGAATTTACATACACTGTACAGGTGCGACACATGACTGATCTGAATTTCTTACGTAAGCTTTACTACAAGAGTGTTGATTTTAGTTTCTGCAGCTTAAGCTTACATCAACTTTTGATTTGTGGACGTGCAGAATTTAGCGTACACTGTAAATCTGATAAGCTGCAAATGCTTTTGACTTGTCTTGGTTCACAGGAGGGTCTCGATGCCATTGCTGAAGTCATATACCACATTGAGAGTTATGATGTCACCACCATCAGGGCCAGCACGCCAATGTTTCTCATGGCACGCAAAATCAAGGCCTTAGGGGTGAAGATGGTTTTGTCAGGAGAGGGATCTGATGAGATATTTGGCGGATACCTTTACTTCCACAAAGCTCCTAACAAGGAGGAATTCCACTTGGAAACTGTCAGAAAGGTATGTAACGATCTCACAAAATATTAGTGAGTGTTTAGTGTTTTAGGACTCATGCGTTCATAGAGCATGCTACATGCTATATACACTATCTAGTCCTCCCACGCTTTGCTCCACTCCACCCATCCTGAACTAAAGCTGTGTCTTTTGCTCCTTGCTCGATGTTCCTCTGTCTCTTGGTCCTCCCCGGCTTCCATTTTCAGATGCGTCATCGGTTGTGTCTTGCTTGTTATGACATGACGTATAGTAGTTCTCTACAGGTGCTACTTATGAGATGTATCAATTATGTCTTTACTTTTGCTTATCTTCGTAACGTTACATTCACTCTCACTCGAACTCCATTTGCTTAGATACAATTCATTTCGATTTGCACGCGTTCATGCTTGCACTTCATATGCACGTTCTCGGTTCCATATTTAGTGGGTTCTGGATGCCCCGTTCTTAGAACGGCTTCTGCTCCCATTTCTCACTTATATTTGTGATTGCTTCGCTCTACCCCACCCATCCTCCACTAAGCTATGGTTTACTACTCGCTCTATGGTTTCCCCTTTGCTTACGAATGGATCTTCCTACTCGCTCGATGATTCCTCTCTGCTTTCAATTTCAAATGCTCCCTCTGTTGCTGTTCCAAAAGTTTGGCTTTTTTCTCTCTCATGATGTATACTATCTAGTTCACTGCACGTGCTACATATGAAATGTATCAATTTCCGTTCCTGCTTTCTGTCACTTCCGCATATCTTTCGTTATGTATTTCCTTGCTAAGATTGACTTCAATCCAGTTTGCAAACGTTCATGCTTGCATTTCATATGCACGTTTTCGGTTCCATACTTAGTGGTTTCTGGATCTTCCGTTCTTCGAACGGCTTCTGCTCCCAGTGCTCAAATATACTTGTTATTGCTTTCTCCGCTCCTTCTGAACTCTCTCGCAAAGATTCGCGGACGTTTTTCCGCAGTATCAGCTTACCGAGATAGCAGGAACTGGAGAGTTAAACCTGCATAAAAATTTCCTATAGTTTTCTCTTGTGCTGTTACATATACTGCTCATTTTGGTTCCTCAAATTAGTTCATCGCTGTGTCCACAACTTACATAGCTACTTGCCACCACAATGCTTCGAGGATTAGTTCTCTTCCTCCTCAAATGATACCGAAGGTTGTGAGCTTCCCGATCGATCTGCACTACAAACTACTTACATGCATGTCTTGTGATCAGTTTTGTGTCTATATATCTTTTTAGAGTAATTTTGGAGCTTCCTTTTGATACGCCGGTAGTATGCAAACATTGACAGTATAACTGTCGTTGGTGGAAATTGTGTGACTGACATGAGCCCCTGACTTATGTCATTTTCATATGCTGCACGAAGAGTCTCTCACTGAAGTCAGACATTAGTGAATACTTAGCTTTTCTTACTGTAAGTTAAAGAACACTGCTATATCTGAATCTAGGGCTGTGATCTTTGTGGAGGGTCAAGTGGACTACCATAAATCTTATTCTCCTACTTCTCATGGCAAGGCGATTTTGAATTTACAGTAGCAACCTCATGTATGCTTACAAGTCAGCTTGCCATAGTTAACCAGACCTGTTTTCTCGACACGTTATCGTTTTCTACCTTATTGGTCTCATGCTGAAGAGCTTTGACATTGCCTTATGTTCTTGTACGTGTTTGTTGAACTAACATGCATATTATGGGTGCAGATCAAAGCCTTGCATATGTATGATTGTTTGAGAGCTAACAAGGCCACTTCTGCATGGGGTTTGGAAGCTCGAGTGCCCTTTCTGGACAAGAGTTTTATTGACCTAGCTATGTCAATCGACCCGGCTGAGAAGATGGTGGGTTATTCTCTGCCAACAGTCCCTTCTGCTGCTTTAGTCCTGTTAGTATGGCCACTTTGCTAGACGTGAGTATCATCCCTGATACGAGGCGAGCTTCTGACGCGTTGTAGATTCGGAAAAGCGAGGGACGGCTGGAGAAGTATATCCTACGTAAAGCATTTGACGATGAAGAAAATCCTTACCTCCCAAAGGTGCTCAAATAGTCTCAACCAACTTAATGCAATGTCTGATTTTTCAGATCTAGAGGGTCTGTATTCTCGTTTGGATGTCATGAACTATCCTCTATTCCAGCTAGTATGTCTGATCGAGCTACCTCTCTCTCCTCTTTGCTTAAGCTGAATGATACATTTGCAATTTCTGTGGGAATCTCCAGCACATCCTTTACAGGCAAAAGGAGCAATTCAGTGATGGAGTTGGTTACAGTTGGATTGATGGCTTGAAGGATCACGCTGCATGCCATGTAAGTAAAGAAGCTGGAAATGCATTGATGGCTTCAACATGCATATCTTTGGGTAGTCAACCAGGAAATGAATTCTACTAGTCAATGCATATTCATTCAAGGAGCGGCCCTTTTTAGGATGGATGTAACAGTGCTCGTCGAATTGGGCTCTTACAAAAGAATTTCTTTTATGATATGAATCTAGCTGAAAATCAATGGCAGTTCTGAAAGTCCCCTCTGCGCATCTATGTTTCAAGCTCGACCATATATACTAATGAATGCCCCGCACACAACGAGCAGGTCACCGATCAGATGATGAAGAAGGCCCAATACATCTATCCTTTTAACACTCCTGCTACCAAAGAAGCCTACTACTACCGGATGATTTTTGAGAAAAGGTTTCCTCAGGTACACGCTCGTTCTCTACCATCCATCTAAGTGCTGACTTACATTACATTTCCTGGTATACGTGGAAAAGAAGAGCATCCTAACCTTCACGGTTGTGATTGTGTTTCCTAGCAATGCGCGAGGGAGACTGTCCCTGGTGGTCCTACAGTTGCATGCAGCACTGCAGCTGCCGTCGCCTGGGATGAGGCGTGGTCTAAGAACTTGGATCCTTCAGGTCGGGCTGCCTTGGGTTGTCATGATGACGCATATACTGAAAAGGATCACAAACCTACACCCGCACCAGCACCTGCAGTAGAAAACGGTTCAAGCACCAAGATGCAACATTTGACTGGAAGTCTACCTCAACTTCAGCCTTTGGCTGTGTAAATGTTAAACTGATTTGCAGCGTGTTATCAAGTTGTAGATCCTTTGATTTGGAAGGAGAGTGGTGACCTGTATATTCGCTGAGAACATCGCTTTGTGCAAGTCCTCAGCTGTGGAAAATGCAAGAAAGCCTTGCCCATTGTCACAGGCAGAAGTGCTCCCATTAGGCGTTTTAGATGATCAGGGTGGACTATCATTGAGATGAATCACCTCATTGACAGCTGACCTCCTTAGCATTTGGCCTCTTGGCTAGAGGTGCTGCTCCACATCGAACGTTTGTGAAGGGCAGAAGAAATCAGCCCAAGTACATTTGTCTTTATCATAACTGAGGTTTTCCAGGATTTGTAGTCTGTCGACTCCTAGCCGCAACACGGTTAACTCCCCATATATTGATACTCACATGGAAGTCTGATCCATGCTTCTTTCTTCCTGATTCACCTTTGGACCTAATTGAATCTTTTGTGACTCTTCATTTGCAAGTGGTTTGATCACCGATACGGGAATTCGGAGACCAATGTAATACATCTTCTCTTGCTATTCGGGTTTGCACGTACATTTGCAAGTGGTTTGATCACCGATACAGGAAATCGGAGACCAATGTAATACATCTTCTCTTGCTATTCGGGTTTGCACGTACTTTTACCTCTTGGACACAGACGGACTTACCTCCTTCTCAAGAGTTTCTGTCCTCTTTCTCTTTACCCTTCGTTTATCCCTTGTGTATTCTTGGGCTCTCATGTACTCTTTGGAAAGTGAGAATACCGTACCTCAAATTCCAGAGAAGATTCTGAAGACTGCATATCAGTACCACAATATAAGAAAGGATGTCACAGGACCTCTAGGGAACATGTATAGGTTATTGCAGACGTGGTAATTGAACTGGGTTTTCTACAACGGGTTATTTGTTCCATAACTCAATATGCTGGAGAAGAGATGGACATAATTAGGACATGATTCTTTACTGTCTTCTGACAGCAACAGTACAGCTCATTGTCTCTCAGTGAATTTTCTCTTACGAATGTTCTCCTGAAGGATATGGAGCACCATCGCCGCAACGAAAGACAACTTAGTATGTGCCCTACACTTCAGATCTTTGCACTGTATTCAAAGCAGAGAACTATATGCTCAATGCTCTCGGATTATCCGAAAATCGTCTTCTCTTTCGAATGATGTAGTCATCTTCTCGGTACTTGAGTGTTGATTAGAAGGTGCCAAGGCCTGCAGCTAACTCGAAGTTTCTACCCTCCCGCACGACTTATTCAGTATGGTCAACCTGCCACATGTCGAATCTCTCACAACGAGGACGGTCGGTACCGAGGATTATGAGATAGATGTCTATATGTGCTTGATGAGATTACCTAAACACTAACGTCTATGGTGCCAAAATCGGGGATTCGTGAGCAATCATCATTAGAGTCGCTTCTTAGTGAAAGAGAAAGCGAGGAGGATCAAATAGGAATCTGGAATAACGTGCAAATTAGTGCGACTTAAAGGTGCAACTAAGTTGACTTTCAGTAGAACTCAAGCTGCCGGTGCAATTCGACCCAAAACTCACCGACGTAGAGTTTTCGGAAGAGACGATTGAGGTGTAACGATATTCCTTACTGCTGCATGTTATTATTCTGGTTCCCATCATTTTGCACTCTTTCAGGTGCCAGAAGTGGTGGTACTTAATTGCCTACTTCGTAACCTGGCAAAATAACTAAGCATCTCAGATTTCCGGTGAGTAGTTTAGGTTGAATCTGCAGTGACACGGTAACTCTGTCTCTTCGGACACTGGATCTGTGTGTCATGCTCCACTCAAATGCATTCAGACTTATATCGTCTTTGTCTTCAAATTCATTTCATGAATGGCAAGAGCAATCGCTTTAAAACAATCCGCGCATCGGCGGTTTGGTCAGCTTAGAATGACGTATTGGACTGGGATTAGATTGGAGGGAGGCAGAAAAGCTATATGCCATCCCAAGCACCCGAAAATACGTATCTAAGGAGTTCTGTTCATTGAAGGTGTAACAGCACTTGAAGGGCTCAATAGTTTTTAGACTTAAAGAACCAGATATTTGAAACGAGAAACTTAGTGACGAAAGATTTCAGATTTGAGGCCTGAAAAGCGAGTTCCTGCCACTCATGGGGAAATAATGTAGCAACTGAGACACCGACTCTCGGGCTTGTGAAGGGAACTTTAGCACTGGGATTTGAGCATCTAATGGGGCACGAAATCCTCATTGTAACCTACCGATGGGCTTGTAAGTAGTCATCACCAACTTGCGGCATTGGGATGTAGTGGTCACTTCTGATAGTTAAGCTCTCCACGGATGCTCTTTTCCACTGCAGCATTGGATTTTGTAATTAGCAACAACTCGGTAGTTTTCTGCCATCTCCCGCAAGGAAACATGGTTTACCTTCCGGTACCATATGAGCTACCGCTGAAGTTTGAGTCAGGAATCTGTAGAAAGCAGATTTCTGACGAGAAATACAAAGCGATGCTAGTACTGCGTTCAACTTAAGGATGCTCATCCTGTGGACCACCCCTTAAAACTACTACCCTACGCCAAGACGGTTCATCTGAGGGAAGAATGGAGTGAATAGCTGACATCCGATCTCTATTTTTCCAGTTAAGAACTTTGACACCCCTTCCATAAAAGCTGCGGAGCGGACTCTATAGATTTGAGAAAGCTTCACGGATTGAGTGTAATTGAGCCAGAATTATAGAACTTGTTCTCTCTCATAGAACTCTAGTTCTGCTTCTCTTCATAGGTACGGTGGCGCCCGTACCTATAACATGTTTCGAATAGTGATACATGGAACAAGGAAAGGAAATTGAAGAACTTCAACGAACCAGAACCCTAAACACAGTTTGTAAAAGTCACGGGTTGCAGGGAACATGGACACCCATCTGAGGCGGATGATTTTTCTTTCTAAAGCAGGTCAAGTATCAAGGTGAAAAGATCGAAAGTGTTTCTCCTGGGAAGCTACCGATGCCGAGAAAGAATGATGAACATTCGCATTGGTCTTGCTCCTGAAAGTCCTTAAAGACACACATATAGATATTTAACATTGTCATGTCAAACAATCTATCAAAGTCGAGACATTACCGATGTCAGATTTCAGCGGCACAGGAAACAGTCAGATCTTACAGTCAAGTGGTTTGTGCTCTATCGGAACAGAAAATTGGAGATATCATTCATACAATGACTAACATCTAGATGGTGACACACACACATAGAGAATGAGAGACGCGTCTCTTAACGTGAATTCACTGTCTCAAACCGGAACATTTTCTCTTGACCAGAAATTTTTAGCATCCAACACTGCTGGATTCCTATTGCCTCTCTTCACAGGCCTAAGAGTGCAAACGAGAGAGTGTATCAATATTTCCACTTTCACTTGTCCATGCAGTCGCTCCGGTGACCATTTTCACATATATTCTGAGTGCCAGCTTCACGGCCAAATACCCGAATGAAACGGTGGTGCAGTTTGCAGGCCAACCTGACTGTAAGTACAACTCTATGTACACAGCTCTAACCAATCCATTCATATGAAGCCCTCGATCGTGCAGTTTAGTCGTAGCCTCACTCAATACAAGGATACAGGACTGTACTGTAGATCCGTCATTCCCATGCTAAAGCTCATTCCTATTTCAATCAACACTCAAACCAGGGACATCCGGACTTCTCTTTTCTTGTCAGTACAGTCAACACTCTTCGGATGTTGGCTCTCCGAAGTAATTCAGTAGATCATTTCCAACTCCCGTTTGTGTTGTTTATCTTTCCTCTCCCCTGCATCTTTTGTTGTGCATCATTTCATCCGTATCAGTTTTTCTCCTTCCTATACGCTAGAAATCTTCATTTCATGCACAATATATTACAGCTTTTCTCTAAGATTTATAATGGCATTTGCAGCTGTAATTCTGATAACCAAGGAATCAGGATTGAAGAGGTAATCATCATTGATTTCTTGATGAAAGAAAGACCTAAATTATCCCCATAACTTAAGTTGATAGAGCCCTAGGAAATTCTACGCTTTAGGGAGACTCACTTGTAATATCGTTGAGATTATCACATTCATGCGGATGACTCCCCCACTTGAAAGCAGTGACTTTTAAGCTTTCCTCTGCGCATCCTAAGTTCTTTCCTCCTTGGCCTAATATACATTATGGGGCCCTGTAAGGACTGGTCTAGGATTTTTCCGTCGATTTCATATTCTAGCACCGAGAAACAGCGCTACCAAAAGAATGTGTCCTTAGGGCCGTGCGTGTGCGAGTGCGAGTGCTTAGACCCAAATGTTTGATGTTATACGAGTGGAAGATCCAAATGCATTATCCTCCTGCAACCTCTGAACAGAGGCTGACTCCGTAGTCTTGAATATTTATGTTACTATTCTTCTCTCCAAATCGTAATTTATTGAGCCTTCTCTTCGCAATCCCAGTTCCACACTCCAACTCCCGTCTCGGGCAATCCACTCTTTCCAGATAACCGGTAGCCTACAATGTGTAAAACCGTACTTCAGAACAGGAGGAGAACTAGAACTAAGCAATGACAGTAAGAAACCAACGAGAAAGACGATAACGATTAGAGACAAATATTTCCTCGAGAGCACTCGGATCCGGTGTGAAATGTGAGTCAGTCGGTCATGCTCAGAATTTCCTACAGGTACAGTAGCACATGTTCTCATGATGAGTTCTAGGTTAGGTCGTTCTATGAGCCCAGTCATGGCGCACTACAAATGTACGGTAAGTCAGGTACTGTAGTCTGCCCGTCAGAGAATGTCCCAAAGGGACAACCGAAGAAGTTGGCACTGGCCAGCTCGAGGTGGTAAGGATAATTGCCTGGGTTGCGTAGAACAAGTCCAAACACTTATCTTGCAGCAGAGCAGAAACTTTAGCAGGTGTGTTGGCGCTGCAATAATAAGGAGCAATCGGTTGGGCTGCACCCTTGCATGCTCTCTCTCTCTCTCTCTCTCTCTACTTGCACCTTTCATTGCAAAAGAGGCTCTCTCGAGTGCATAATATGTTTACTGTACCAGTGTCTGGCGGTGGTGGTAGGTCAGTGTTGAGCTCCCATCTTTTCTCATTTCTTTACAGTGATGGTATATCAGTGCAATCAATATTGAGACTCGAGCAGAAGAGACAACCTGAACAGGAATGGAGTACTGAACTAGTGTTAAAGCACTGCACTGAGGAGGAGAAGAAGAGTCGAATGTCAAATGCAATGTCGTGTCATCTGGCACGATTATGTCAAAGGGTTTTTCAACTCAGCTGCTATTGTGTCTTTTGATTACTCAAGATCATGGTCCAAACAAGGAACTAACCATGACAAGCTTTAGTAAATTTCAAATCTACTGGTTAATATACTTTCTTTTATAGTTGGTTCTAATGCGGTGAGCAGAATAAAATAAAACAAAATTAATGAAGGACTGTCTTGCTTTAGTTATGTATATACCGTTTGACTTATATACTAGGACATTCCAGTTTTCAAGCTACCCAGACGTGGTGGGATTTAGGGTTTACCTTGTAGACTTATGTAAGAACTTTCATGAGAATTTTGTGGCTGGACATGCAACCACCCCTAAATTCTCGACTTAGAAACATAATCACCCAAATTAATGTGAATTTGTCAAAATTTGAAGGAAAGACAAATATCGTTATAAGATTTTCTAGAGTTCCATAAAATCGTATGAACATTACATGGAACTCGGTATGCCCACTGAAAATGTCACGTGTAGCCCTTGTAACCCAGGAGACGAAGTGCTTAATTATATATAATATATGATTAATTTAAATAAACCATAATAGTTCTAATCGAAAAGGCTAAGTATTGATGGAAAGGTCTAATCTTTTGCTGCAATAATCAAGAGTATTCGATCCATTTACTCCAATATAGCTGTAAATCTAGTACAGATGAATTTGGTACCAGACAAAATGGACTGCTCAGCTCCATATTGAAGATGGGAGAATTCTATTAAATAGTGAGAGGTGATGACATATGACTTAAAGTTTATGGATCCCATCGGTAATTCGCTCACACCAAAAGATGTTGAATTTTCCATATGTGAGAGTTATACCAATTAAATAATATATGGGAATTGTTAAATTAATGCATTTTTTATTAAATTAATTTACCATGTTAGAATATATTTTAGCGTTTGATAATGTTTTGTGAAAGATCATGATTGTGATGTCTGTTGTGAATGTTAAAATGCCCACGTCCACCATATCATTCATCCAGAGCGTACAAGTGGCAATCATCACTATGAGATATGTTTTAATAAGGGTAGATCATTTTAACAAGGAGGTTTGTTGACTTAACCATTTTTATCTTTTTTTAAGTCATTTTTGGATTCTTTCTCATGGATGATGATTGGTTGCCCAGGCGGTGGCGATGATTATATATATATATATATTTATTTATATTTATATTTATATTTATTTATTTCGGCACGGTCCTTCGTGATGCCTTAGATGATCCTTAGCGACAGTCAAATTTTTGGTATTGTTGACAAGCATTAGGGGTACGACATGCGAAAGTCAAATTCTAATGATAAGACCGACGAGCAAGAGCGGGTCAGCAGTCGAAAAACGAGGCAATGGAGAGTTTGAAAACAGACGAACGAGTGTTTATTGCGTTATTGAACGGGGGGATCTATTTATTTATGTATCTATTACTTAGTTATTATTTATATTTCATTGATTTTTAATAGATTCAATCGGTCATGCCTTGATGGTCGATGTCATGAAGAAGAAGAGTGCACTACAATGTTGAATATCACTATAATGACTGAGTCTAAAAAAGAATTTAAACCTTCAATGAAATATACAATCTAAGTCATATGAAACTTATGTGTATTTGTTCTACATATATACAGCGTTGTTCATGTATCGTGATACAGAGAACAAGTTTGAAGGTCAAAACATTATCAAGTGATAAATACCTTGGATAATGAGAATTATCATAAATATCCAAGATAGTTCTGCTCTAGTATGATGGAAAATGTTGGGAATTCTCTTTAAAACATCCCATGGAATATTATGGAAATTTTCTTAAGGGATTTCTCCCGTGGTGCATCAAAAGGAAGTTATTCAATATAACTTCCTTCAAGGTTTTATATTCCACACTGAGCCAAGATGCCGTACGGCTAAATAAACCATCTTGAAGTCCATATCATTAGTATAAACTGTTTGTACTCTTATAAATACGGTAACGCATGTCATACCGTAAAGACGACATTCGTCCGCAAAATTTGGAAAGTATGTAACTAATCCGTCAATTGGGAACTAATTTCCATAATATTTACTTTCAAAGTTTACATTAAGAGCTGATTACTTACTAAGCTAAATTACTCCATTCTATTCTCAGGCAGACTAATCCGGCACAGTATTAGTGAGACCTGGTAGAATTTGATCTTTAGAAACGGCAGGGCTAGATTGCGGCAGATTTTTTCCCGGCTGCCGGATTCACCCACCCATAGTCTTTACAATGTCAAATCTCGTACATCAGGAGGAGGATAACTACCATAACTGGAAAACTAAACAATATGTCTCTTCGATACCTTTTTGTACCTAATGTATGCATCTCTTGGAACTGTCAGGGACTCCCTTTTTATCTATTGCATGCCGAGATTCTGTTGCTAGAACGCTGTTTCATTATATAGGTCATTTTTTATTTCTATGCCTACCTAGATTCCAGAAGAATAAAACTGCTGGCCTACCAATCCCCATGAACTGTTTTATCAAGCCTATAAAATTTTACGGGAAATTTTACACGAACTGAACTTATTCTAATACAAGTTACTAACTTCGGTTTCGGTGTATGCAAATTGAAAGAAATATTTTATATAAGGGTTATTTAAGTTCGTTTAGAGATCACTCGATTCAGCAACGTTTACGTAACGTCAGAAAATTCTTTTTAAAACAATGCACTAGTAGTTATCCTCTTCCTGACTCTAATTTCCTACAGGAATATTCGATAGTATATTTTTTCGGCTTCTAACCCTCCACGTCTAATATATGTTCTTAAGAATTGATATTTATCCGATGTGACTGAACAAACATCTCTCCAAAGGTTTTTTTTATAAACTTTAACTTCAGAACATTAATTAAGGACACCTTAAGGATGAGAAGCAAAAAACATAGCCTCTCAATGTTGTCAACCTTTATAGTAAAATTCAAAACAGAGGATATTAAATCGAGCGAATTCTATTTACAGACGAAAGACAAAATAAAGAAAAATGTACATTACAATCGAAGATAATTTTTAAAGGATATTTGGACCTCCGTACAATATGGCTAAGGACTGGAGTGTAAGGAACAACCAAGATAATAGATAAGGTAAGGAAAAAACTTCCCCATTAGAATTACTATCGCCTATGTCCATTTTGGGAATAAGGGATTTCGAATTAGTGTATGTTAACCAGCGTTTCACGTTATACTTGAAATATTCAAATACAATATGATGATGATAGTATGATATTTTATCTGAATTCACTTAGAAATATGTCACTACTTGGAAATGAAAGGATTAGACAAAATGAAATATAGTTGAGAAAAAAATAAATTTCTTTGGATTTATCTTTAAAAACCAGACATAATCGAGATCAAAATAAGGATAAGAGGCAGATCGCCGCTCCTTTCTTTTGAGTTAAATATATTTCTTCTACCTTTTGTGTACGGTAATTCCCAGAATTGTACATTACACTAATATAGAAGAACTGTAAAGTCTATATGGCTCAGCGATTATATGGGAATACTGCCAAGGATAGATTCAAGTGTGGATGGGACTCAACCAATGTTGAATGAAAGAAAGTAAAAAACTTCAGTTTAGAAGGTTTCGCCGTCACGGAGATAGAAACCGTTCATTATCATCGATGGGATTGGATGCACTTTGTACACTTATTACGACCAACAATTACATCCAAGATGGCAAAGCGCACCTTCTTCTAGTTCTTCAGTGTCCCAATCCCATACACACGATTGTTCATTAACTGTCTCCAACTGTATTGGAAAGGTGTTTTTGCAAGGTCGGTAAATGATCAGTACCACAACCTTCAATGTTTTGACGAGTAACAGCGGACTTCCTCAAAGCAATAGGGGGTTTCAGTTATAAGTTTACAAAGCGTTGACTAAATTGATAAGGGTTAGGGAAAAAGGCGACCGCTTAGGAAAAATGAAGGAGTGGAAGACCCCATCAAGCCGTACAAGGGAGAGACAAAAAAGGTAACATGGGGCTAAGCCCCAGTAGAGTCTGTATGAGAAATCTGCCCTACCGCACCTAAGATATCCGAGGTGTTTAGGGTAGGCGGAGGAAAAGGTCTGACTACTACGGAGTTCCCATCAAGTTCCTTATTATTAACAAACTGCAGAATAGGTGGGTCGGAGATAATAAAAGATCCATAGTTAACTCGTTGTCACTCCATCATGCATTAATTACACATTAGGGTTAATATAGTGGGTAGATTAGATTAGGGTGAAAAGGGTGCCAGCCAGTTTTAGGGTCACTATGATATCATGAAGATAGGTGGAGTCACAACAATAGGTGATGTAGGAGAGAATGAGATGATGATGAACCACGAGAGAATGAAGTGAACTGCGAGAGGATGAGAAGGAGAAAATTGACACACAAAATTGAAGATAGGTGGGGCCACAACAATAGGTGATGGACGAGAGAACTAGATGATGAACAATGCGATTGAAGATTCTCAATTTTATTACTTAATAAACTAGTTCGGGATGTAATTTTTATATGGTAGACCTTGTTCGTTGGGTTGTGTGTATATGGCAGACCTTGTTCATTGGGTTGTGTGAAGGTGCAAAGATTTGCTATCTCATTAGGAATGTAAATCTTTCAAACTGTAATTTGTATCTCCCAAGTTTGAAACGTGATCTCACGAGTTTGAAATGTGATCTCCCAAGTTTGAAATGTAATTGTAACTCTTATCTCCGAAGTTTGAAATGCAATTCTTATCTCTCGAGTTTGAAGGTTTTCAATTTCATTATTTAAAAACTAGTTTGGAGTGTAATTCTCATATGGCAGACCTTGTTCATGTGCAAGTACCATCTTTGAAGTGAGAAGAGTAGAGCATGCTTGATGAAATGTTATTTTTGGTGTTTAAAGAATCAAGGAGGGTAGAGTTATTTTTGGTGATAGAACAATAGAGGAGGACAAAGTCTGGTATAACATGCCTAGAGTGAGCACTCATGGGGAATTAACTCACAACATAAGAAAATGTATACAATGGTGTATACAATTAGATTTGGAGATCTTGACGCAAGGACTAGAAGACAAAGATGGAGAACTTGATTCAGATATGCTAGAATTTCTTATTAGTGGATTTGTATCTCGGGTAACTTATCCTCGCAGTCAAGACTTTTTGATAAAGTATTCTAGAAGTCTAGATCCAAAGGCTTTTCAACAGTTTACTAGAATGAATGTTAATTATTTTTCAACCTTGGTAGATTTGATTAGAACACATCCTTTTTTTTAGAAGACCTACTGGCATGAACAAACACCAGTGTGGCTCCAAATAGCTCTAGCTCTTGATAGATTTGGGCATCAAGGTAATGGAGCATGTGTTGCAAGGGGATTAAACATTTGGAGCATTAGTGCAGGTTCAACTATTGCCTTTACTGACCAAGTGATGACTGCCATATTAGATTTGATGAGGAGTCAAGCTGCATTGCCTGAGCATGAGGAGAGGAGAAGGATATCCACTTTCTTTGCACAAAAAGGTTTCTCTGTTGTGTTAGTTTGGTAGATGGAACATTATTTTCTCTTGCAACTTGACCCACCGTGGATGGAGAAATTTATTTCAGCAGAAAGGGCTTTTATTCCATAAACAGTCAAGTGATTTGTGACAATAAAAGAAGAATTATACACTTTACGGCAGGTAAATGTTCTATATGTTGTTTTGTTTCTTTATTTTGTTTATTAGCAACGGAATTGTTTATTACCATCGGTGCTCTTCTTTGTACATTCATAGGATTTTATTATTGCATGATAATATTAAAGGTTTTTGGTCAGTTTGTTTATATGAAGGACTGCCTGGATCATGTCACAACATGACTTGTTTGAAAAGATCATCACTCTGAAATGATTTGAACCAAAGAGGGGTGTGTCATAGTTTTGAGGCCAAAGAGTACCTTTTAGGTGATTCTGGTTATGTACCCAAGCATCACCTTGTCCCTTTGTTCAAGCAAGCCCAGATAGATGAAAAGCAAGACTTCAACAAATATTTGGCAAAGGCAAGGGTGATAAATGAGCATTGTATAGGAGTATTGAAAGCTAGATGACATTCTCTTTGTGAGCTTAGAGTGCAACTTAAAGATAATACTAGAAATGAATATTTGTTAAAGTGGGTTCCAGTTTGTATTATTAACTTAACTACTTAATTAATAGGTATGACGTTTGCTCAGAGGACGATGGCAATTTATAGAGGAAACTCAAATAGATTCATATATGACTTTTAATGGAATAGAGCTTGGTAGAGAAGAAAGTAGGTCCTATGTGATGCAACAATGCCTCTCTCATCATGTGGATCATATATTGGAATGAAATGAGATCATGGTTCAATACAATAAAAATACCATTTTTTGTCTTTGCATATTTTGTGAGTAATGAGCAATGGGTGGTATATTTCTTCTATAATTTAAAAAACACCTTTGTATGTTTTTATATCTTTGTATTTCTTTTATAGTTTTAAAAACATTTTCATATGATGCTCCCTTGACAAACTCCATGATTTCAAAATAATTTTTGTTCTGGATCTGAAATAAGAATACAAAGAATGCGGAAACATGAATCCCAGCCCTATGTACACTCTAAGTTGTTAGGTACCTATTGATGACGCCCAAAACATTGGAAGTCATTGGATGTTGCTGGATGACGCCCAAAGAGTCCCAGGATGGCATTGGGAACATTGGTGGTGTATTTTAGTATGGTGATTGGTGGGGGGTGGTGCCAGTTGATGCTTGCCCATAGACACTAGGAGGCACTGGGTATATTTAGATGGGATCCCGTCGGCGCTCAAAGGCACCGGCCATTTCCGCAAGTTGTTAGGTGCACTGGTTGAACTGTTGGGTGTGCCTGTTCGGGAGATCGCATGACGCATGTTGCCGCTCATGATCTGTGTATTTTTGTTTTGAACTTTGGTTCTTCTTCATGAAATACTGATATAGTGAGACCAGTTTATATTAATAATTTGTGAGGTGGGGGCTATATAAACTCCACTCCTTGTAGCTAAAATTCACATTTGAGCATCTCAAGAATTTTCGAGAGCAACTTTTGAGGAATTTTTGAGAGCAATTTCTAAAAGTTTGGGAGCAATTCAGCAATTTCAAGATTGATTTGGGGGCTGAGTTGAAGGTCTCAAGTAGTGCAAGTTTGAGAGTGTGGTGTTCCATTTTGAGACCAGTTTCAAGGTTTGAGAGTGTGGTGTTCCATTTTGAGACCAGTCTTGAGGTTTGAAAGTGTGGTGTTCAATTTTGAGACCAGTTTTGAGATTGATTCAAAGATAGGCTGAGTTCAAGAGAGGTTCTAGAGCCATTATTCCATCTGATTTCAGTCCTACATTTACATTTCCAATATTCTCTATGGCAGAAGTCTCAGTTTATGAGAAGATTGTGGAAGGTGAAAACATGAGGAATACTCAGGAAGGAGATTGGCTGATAGGTTTCCACACAATTCAACACCCGGCCAATTTCATCAAATGGTGCTAGATGGAAAAAAATCAAATTCGAACAGCGGTAGCTGGAATCAAGGAGGTTGATCTTGATGTAATCGGCCTCAAAATCACACTTGGACTGCATTACCCATGTCTAAAGGTATTTATCTTTCATTCCTCATATTTTTTTTACATGGTTGCTTCAATTTAGGGAAGTTTCAAATTGTTTTATGTGACAATGTAGACTCAATTTATAGCGTTTATGAGTGCCACCCAATGGCTGCCAATGCAAAACCCTAAACCCCTGCCCTATCCCCGAGCGGTGACCAGCATCACTCGGCACCGCCTCCTTGTTTTTTTCTACCCTACAATGCTCCCTAGCACCTCCTAGCACCTCCCAGAGCCCACTCCCCCAATGCCTTCTTGTTTTTCTTGTCCAGAAGCACTTCCTATTACTCCTCATCCCTCTTGCACCCCGCACTTCCCTTTTTTTCCTATCTTGGAGTGCCCTCCCGCACCTCCATGCCTCCTTCTATTTTCTTGTCTCTAAGCGCCTCATAGCGGCTCCCGGCACTCCCTTGTGCCTCCCATTCCTCTTAGCTCCCATGCCTCTTGTTTTTCCTGTCCTGGAGCACCCCTTAGTGCCCCCTGTGCCCCCCAGCATCCCTTGTGCCTCCTTGTTTTTCCTACACTCCAGCACCCTCCAGCATTCCCCGCATCTTGGACTCCAGCATCCCTTGTGCCTCCTTGTTTTTCTTGCCCTCTAGCACCCTCCCCTGCCTCTCGTACCCCTACGCCTCCCTCTATTTTCCTATCTTGGAGCGTCTCTCAATGAGCCCTAGTGCTCCCCCATGCCTCTCATTGCCTTGTGCCTCCTTGTTTTCTTTTTCCTGGAGCATCTCCCAATGCTCCCCCATGCCCTGTTATCCCTTTTTTTTTCCTGTCCCATAGTGCCTCCTAGCGTCTCTCAGCCGCCTCCCCGCCCCTTGTCTTTTTATATAGGGAAGAATAAGCTTTTTCCTTTCTTGTTTGTGCAGGTTCTTCCATACACTTAGTTTATTAGGTCTTGGGACAAGAATTTACGTATTGGCTTGGCAAAGGAGAGGAAATTCAGATGGACAGTTGATAAAGTGAGAGATGCACTTGCAATGCCAAGGGGGAGGACACCAAGGAGGAGGACTGTTCCTTACACCGCAGTTTCAGATTGGTTTCCACAAAGAGATAGAGTTGCAAAGAGGTATTTGGCAAGGCAATGTGTGTATCCTTCTTTCCGGGCTTTCTTCTAGTTGATGGGTGCACTTGTGGCACCAACTAATGGCCTAAGATTGTACATAGACATTTGGTTCTCAACACTAAGAAAAAGTTGAGGAGATTTGGTGTGGAGGATTATGAGTGGGGAGAGTTAGCATTTAGAGCTATCATTGCAGAGGTGTGGAGTTTGCAAAGCCAATTATAGAGTCCAAAGGGGCGTAGGCTCAAAGTCAGCTTCCTTGGGCAGATACTCACTCACCTTTTTGTGGAGAGAGGTTTCATTCCGGAGGAGGAAGTGATGTACTTGAGTGATGGAGAGGAGGAGATTATACACGATGAAGAGGATGATGATGATCATGAAGATACAAAGGATGAGGACACAAGTGTTGATGATGGGTAGGATGAGGGAGAGGATGAGGATGGTGAATGAATGATTAGATTTCAGTTTTGGCATTAATTTTTGTATGTTTTCATTGTTTGAAAACATACAAATATCTAAAATATCTATTCTACATACCATCACCATATTTAATAAATATGTTAGTTTAACATATCTTAATCAATAAACTTGTGTATCTTATGCAAGAGTCAGTTTTACTTGATGGATGACTAAATGTACCACTTGTGAACAAGTGTTCAACAGATTCATGTTGAGCCATATGCCTTATTGGTAGTGAGGTCTTTGTCTTCATCCTTTGAGAAAGCTCCATCTCCCTCTTCTTCCCCATCTCTCCTCTCTCCACATGTCAAGGGGGCACCTCACCCCACTTCTATCATAGTACCTTCACCCTCTTCTTGTTCTATTGACATCACTCGTGTGCTAGATGATTGTGTTTGAGCATGTAAAAGACCTAGACCGAGGAGAGAAATAGGAGAATGGAAACTCACATTGGGACACTTGAATGAGGGAAAACTCCAAATGCCTAGCATGAGCTTTGGCTTTGGTATTTATAGGTAGCATACAAGGCCCTTGAGAAGCTTCTTCAAGTTACTTTCTTAGAGTGCAATCTGAGTTAACTAGGAAGCTTCTCAAGAAGCTTCCTTCTAGAAGCCGCTTACTTGACGTGCAAGCTAAGCTAGTTGGAAGTTTCTAGAAGCTTCCTTCTAGAAGCTACTTACTTGTGGTGCAAGCTAAGCTAGCCGGGAAGCTTCCCAAGAAGCTTCCTAGATACTTCCGGAATATTTTAGGTTAATTTGTCTTATGTGCTACTTCGTAAGTCCAACTAACTTCGTCGCTAAACTCCATATTGTTACAGAGCGGCTGAGGAGGGAGAGAGACTTCTGGTTGTGCATGAGTGTAGATTAGAGAGAGTAGAGGAGTGAGAGAGATTACTCCTTGAGAGTGGGAGGCAATTGGAGAGTGTAGAGGAGTGCAAGAGATTAGTGCTTGAGCGCAAGAGGCGAGTGGAGTGTATAGAGGAGCAAGAGAGATTAGTGCTTGAGCACGAGAGGAGATTGGAGAGTGTAGAGGAGCATGGCAGATTTTAAGTAGAGATGGAGAGAGAGCAAAGATTAGTTGACTTGGACATGGATATACTAGGTGTCGTTGCCATGGCTAAGGGTTACAGGATCCAATTACAAAATCAAGCACGAGAGTTAGCATTTGCTATGGAGAGGTGTGAGAGTGCACATGTTTAGGTAGAGGAGAGTGAGAGTAGTCTAGCTCAAGTGAGGGCTCGTGTGGCTTATCTTGGACCTAGACTATGTACTATTGCTTGCCAAACCCATACACGCCATGAGATGCAGACCCAGATTGATGCCACCCATGTGTTACCACGCATTTTTGAGACTCGAGAGACCCAAAATTTTGCATCATCGGGCACTGTGGATACTCAAGGGACTCAAATTGAGTTTGGAGAAAGGCTTTGTCTATTGGGAGAGTATATTCCATGTATTCTCTTCCCTTGCTTCATGCAGAAGAAGATTATTGTTGTGGATGTTACTTTTTTGGCATCATATTAGGCCCGTGGAAGCTCCGATTTCCATGCATGGGAGATTGTAACTACTAGGTATGTTTGGTGCCCTCACACACAGTCAAGGCATGTAAGGTGGGTTGCATACCTTGGGGATTGCCATTTCATTCAGTTTTGTTTGCTTCACTTTGAGGTTATATTGTGGATAGATCTTACTTCCTATTTAGTGGAGTAGTTGCTTAGGAGCATGTGGCAATGGTCAGAACTCCCAGAGGGAGTTCAAATTGAGTCTTGCCTCATGGCATGTTTATGTTTTGCAGATGTCTAGCGAGATGATGAGTTTAGAGGACTTGGAGTTAGATCATATGAGCATCTCACTTCATTAGGTTTACCACTTTGTGATCTTCTTATCCTGGATTTTTTTGCACTCTCTTAATATAGGAACCATCCACATGGTGCTATCCATCCTACCCACTTCCGTCCTTATAGAGAAAACTTCATACACTTGCTCATTCAGCCCTTTGATGAGTGCTTTGGATAGATTTGTCCATGATGATAGGCCTGGTATTATTTGGGCAGAAGAGGAGTGGACATCAGGTAGACTGAGTTCTTATAGTAGTGACCCATATTCACTTCTTGCTACAGTATTATTAGGCACCGACCCTTGGATGAGAGAGAGTGGCCTCTTTGGTGGTCATTGAGTCCATTTTAGATTCAACATCATGTATACCAGCATAGACTTGAGGATGCATTAGCAGGAATTCTATAGCATGGTTCACCTCTCTCTTCTTCACCTCCTTCTCCTCTAGCATATATACATGCTTTAGTTGCTCCCCTTTTATACACATCTTAGGAACATTTACATATATCTTATGTATCATATTCTCTCTCACAAATTTTATCACATTTTCTTTAAATCTCCTTTTCAAACTCTTGTGGATCATTATTGTATTATGTGTCACTTCCTTTTTTGATTGAGCATTGACTTGCGCCTATGAGTGCCACTCTTACTGTTCAAGCGCCATCACTCTTGGCCAGACGTGGCACCGAGCAGCATCTTGCGGCAATGGGCGCCTATTGGTATTTATAGGCAAGAACATGTGCCATTGGGCGGTACTAGGCAGCAACAAGCGGCATCAAGCGGCATTGGGCCTCTAGATCAAGCTTTGATGAATGCACATGAGTGGCAACAAGCATTGTCTTCTCAAAAATACTCATTCATGTTTCATTCTCCAAAACATGGTTGCCATTTTGAACCATAACATTTTTTGAGAAAACTCATCTTTATTACATAGGTTATATTGTGACATGCTACTTGCTGTCACTAAAATATGATGAATTTAGAGTAGAGTTTTTTACATCCAAAGTACATGGATTATCTTTGTGCGACAATTGAGTTAGCACTTTTAAATACATGCTTATTTCCTCAAAATATTTTCCTGCTTGGAGGAGACTCATTTTGATTTCATGAGTGCACTTTGACTCTAAACTCTTCTCCTTGAACCGCTGTTTGTCTACCCTAGCTTTCCTTTTGTCAGCACTCAATTCCTTCTCAATTTCAACTTTCAGCTTCTCCATCTCTAATCTAACGCGTTCAACTTCCATTTTCAGAAGAATGTTCTCTCTTTTCGTCATGTTGGTGGATTCTAGTTCAGCCAGTGATAACCTCTCTTTTTATTCTATAGTATATGCTTTCAACATGGTGATTTTTGCTAAATCATGGGACAATGACATACTAGGAGACATCCTTGTTACCTTACTTGCTGAAATTCCACCTTTTTTCCTCTTGGGGTCCCATTTTCCTTCTTGATCCAAGAAAGTGCACTCGGATCCATCCCCTTTTGTAGAAGTTAGTGGAAGTGGTGTAACAAAAGGTGAGTCCTCTACAGGCACCACAAACGGTGACTCCTCCTCGGGTGATCGGATGCCATTATTTGTGTAAACACAACATAAATTTTCCACACCTTGGGTGTTTGGGACAAAGTGGGGCTATGACTCAAAGAACACCACCTATGAGGAATTGAGAGCCCTTTGGTGCACCTTCATGGACCTCCTCCTAACCAACCTCTCTCATATTGGGATTTAAATCTCCAAAACTTACCATAACGGGTGGACTAATGTGTGCTTTGCTCCCAAACATAGCTTCCATTCTAGCAAAATGCGTGCACATTCAATTTAGTTTATCTTCTATAGTTCTCCACCCTTTGCCATATTCCTTCTTGGTGAGACCCTCTCCCATAGCCTTCATCTTCAGCTCCTATTTTCTTTGTATTGTTTCATGTACCGCAACCATTTCTTGTAAGGCTTGTCACATGTCACATAACTAGGAAATCCTTGCACTTTTCGTATAAAAAATGTAGCCATGAAACTAAAAGCAATGGATTTTTGAATAGTCTTTTTGCAATTCACACCATGAATTTGTGCAAAATGCTCAGGGTCCTCCAAATAATCTAGTATTTGGCCATAATGGTGCGTTGCCATGCGGAATCTCTCATCCTCTTTAGCTTTGCAAGGCACAAAAGAAGCAATCTTCAACAATTCTCCAAATTTCCCTAATGATGGTTCAGGTTGCAAATCCAAACTTGAATCTATAAATCCTGGATCTACATCCAAAAGTGAACCTCCTCCACTACAACAAAGTACTTGATCTCCCATTGCTATATTATCATCGCACTTTTGGAGTAAAATCTCTCGATCCCCAATCAATTTCTTGGTTGCCGCAGTGCGGCTCAAATCATTTTCCATTACTCGCTATCCAGTGCCGCACAAATCTATGGGAATTAACAACCACACCAATGCTAACTACAAAACTTCCGTTTAGTTGACTGACAAGAAGCACATTTGCACTCTTGGGCTGCAGATTTTGAGTTGAGATTTTGAATAGTTGAGAGCGCCATTTTGGATCCGCAAACAAACTTGAAATATCTGATTCCAAAACCCACATCAGCTCTTCATACAATCATTTATTTTGTTCCGGGCCTTCCTAACCATCCATATCATTAAGCCTACATTTTATAAATGAATGTACATTGGCTTGCATACCCCGTACCACAAAGGTGTTCGTTTATTAACATCTCATCATGTTCCAGAGTTCACTATAAATAGTAACGAATTTAGTTATTTATCCAGAGATATCCCTCAAACCTATAACTGAAACCCCCTAATGTGATCTGGACGTTTTACTCTGGTGCTGGAATGTTCATGAATGAAGCAAGCTGCCGTTGATCTTTATCAACCGCTGCCATCACCCAGTTCTTTCCCATCAAGTTCTACAGAATGATGGAAAAAGTTAGATCGATTCTAAGAAATCCGACAGCGGATTTTAGTCTGTGTTAAAAATAGTACAGGAATTAGTTAGAGCAGGTGATGCTCTGAATACAAATTTAAAGCATGTCTTAAATTCCGTAGTATTTCGTGGATATTGTACTTTTGATTAATCTACAAATCATGCAAAGTCGAAATTCTCCTCCAAAAGTCACAGAAGGTAAAAGATCTGCACAAATGTGGCGTGTGGGCATATATCCGCAGGCATCATGGTCCTTGCCAGAAGTCAATCGGTTAAGCAGAAGAGGCACTGATCTCCAAAGGCATCTGCATGTTTGATGCCATCGTCGTCAAGTTGTTCCTTTAATATACTTCAACTCGGAGACAACGAGAGCATAATCGATGCTATTGTACTTGTTTGTTAGTAAAAGGCAGTGGAATAAGCCAGAATCTAGAGGGCGTTAAATCAATAAAGTATAGTTTCTTGTACGTGATCTGTGAATGAGTGGGTCATCATAGGTCCCAATAGAACCTCGGAGTCTCCAACGTAACGATTGTCCGGAGTGTCTGTCATTTTCTCACTTCGTACAACTAAAAACCTGACATGAGGAGACCTTGAGTGCATGAAGGAAAGAAGAAGAGACTTGGGGAGATGACGGTACGGTATTGTGTCGTAGTTACAGAAGATAATAAATCAAAGGCCACAGAACGTACCGACTGGTCAGAGCTAATGAGTAAGTGAAATCAGTCCATGTTTGTACTACTTTCTTGTCAGCATAGAGAAGAAGCTACAGAGCTGTAACATTGTGATCCGAACCAGTCACATCCACTTGTACTCTCGCCTTCTGATGTCAAAGGTTACTGAGGGCCAACTGTAAGTTCGGCAATCAAATCCGCAAGTGAAGTCTGTATCAACACGGTCCAACTTGCATGCAGATCCGATCAAATTGTCAAATTGCACAAGCACTACTGTTCTCCGCAAAGTTCACTAGTTTCTCAAAGTAAAGCTGAGTCTTGCATTTATGAAGACAGCAAGTTGGAAAGGCCCTATAATCCCGATGTGAGTAAGTTCTTCAACTTCTTTTCTCCTTAAAATGAGGCTTAGCCCCATTTTACTTTTTTCATCTCTCTTGTACGGCTTGATGGGGCTTCTTCCCGTCCTTCATTGTTTTTACGCGGTCATCCTTTCTCGCTTATAAAGCGCGAAAGGGCTCTCTCAAGATCTTCATGTACTGGTGATGAGATCCCGACCTTTGCAATTGCCAACCAAAATCATGCATACCGATTCTAATTTCCTCCCCTTTTCACCTCCCATGTCTTTTCCTTGTACAGCTTCATGGGTTTTCCTATCCTTCTTGTTATCCTACGCGGTCTCCTTTTTCTTGATTCTAATTTCACCAATACGAGAAGATATTTCCTCACGTAAGCAAGAAAAAGAAGGGGTGGTGAAAGAATTTTCATTCAGGGAAATCTACCCCCTTTCTAATGCTTTTTCGGTGGAAAGTTGATGTTATTTAGGGTATTTGGAACAGTCATGTAGGTAACTGTTATTGGATTTGAACTTAAACAAAATGGCGACCGCTTAGGCAGGTAAGAAGGATGGGAAGACCCCATCAAGCCGAACCAGGATAAAACATAACAGGTAAAATGGGGCTCAACCTCAGCATAAACTCCATAGTCCTTATTCCTTAAAAGAAGGTGGTAATGTCCCACGAAGAGGTGTGGCGAACGGGTGATTGATTGGTTGCTCACAGTCCAATCTTCTCCTCTAAAACTTATTTCGTGTCGCGCCTCCACCTTCTATTCTTTCTCAATCATGAATTGGAGGTGATTCAAAGTTATGCTAATTATGTTTGACATATGTCATTTGGAAGGAGGTGATATAATTGGTGCAGTAGAAGGAATATTCAATGACTATGGGAATAATTTGTATACATACACTATAGTCAAGCTAGAGTGAAATAGGTGATGGTTGGGAGATTAATTAGCAATCTATGAAGAAATGAATTTTCTACTCGCAGTTGGAGGCCAAACATTTCCAGTCCAAGCAAATTGACTGATGTGATAGGCATTTCACGCTTCTATTCCAGAATGACATAAGATAGCTCATTAATCTTTTACTTATATATTTCCAACTTCCCCGTCCACATTTCACGCCAAGATCGACCTTATCGACCATATCAAACCGTTAACTGTCCCCTACAATCTTCAAACAAAATCCACTTAGAAAATTAGACCATGGTATCCGTCCATCTCAACGTACAGAATTTTCTGCCACATTTTAAATTTTAAAAATGGTGATTGCCTTATCCGACATGACAATATAACGATGTTTACATTGACATTCAAATGTAGACAGTAAAGCGATCGAAAGAGCTTTTGTCACTCCAATCGAATGAGCCTAAACTGGATGTGAAGCCCCTCAAGGTTTAAATTCAAACCGATGTGTACGGATTTTAAACGTTGTAACGGGTAAATATAATATTCAAGTTTGTTTGTAAGAAAACACGTTCAGATGAAAGTTTCTGATCTTCTGAACTAACTCCGATCAGCCCTGTACACCAAGAATAATCAGGAAAGAGATATATAGGTGTACAAGATGATATAGACGTCTAATCCACATGGTTCGATCGATCATTGACTTGAAATCTGTCACCTAAACCAGATGGAAAAGCAAATGACTCTTCTCGGAGTCAATATGAGATATACAAATCCAAAATTTAGAATCGAATTAGAGAGAGAAGGTCAACGTCGATCTTGGATAGCATGATGTACTTTCTTGTTATCCTAAGCGGTCGCCTTTTCTTTATGATAGCATGATACACGGGGGTCCAGATAGAGATAGGAAGAATCAGGTTTATTTAATTAGAGAGATTACTCGCTAATTAAATAGTAATCTCTTCCCCACCAAATTTTCCAATTTCAGTAAATCACCGGTTGTCCTTCAGTTGATGGATGGATGGATGGATGGAAAGCGGAAATTTAGAATCCAATTTGTAAAATGTATCATCTGCTGTACACGGAACTCTTAAACGGGTGAGGAGGGCCACACCACATTCCAAATAGACATTAAAAGCAATTTGTGGAATGGGAATGTAAGCTACTTACTTCCCAGTTAATTTCAAAACGTCTTCTTCAACTGCGTGATACTTGAAGAGTCACGTTTAGAAGATATTCGATTTATATTTATATACTTTTAAAATGTGGATAGAAAATTTGTATACTGTCAGACATGCCGATTTCTTTTCAAGTAAGAAATATTTAAGTGACGCTTGAAGTAGTGCGCATCCGAATCGACGTAAGCTGTTGGAACCTATGTTCCACAGCCATATCATACCGTCGACTTTATAACCAGAAAGTAACTATTATAATGATGAAGCTACAGAAGATGCGGAAATAAAAAGCGCTGGCCTTTTGATTAACAATAAAGCCCTGCTTCCCAACATTCTGCATGGAAGATGGGTCTTAAGAGCTTGCGCACCGAGTGTAAATTTGTAAGGTGCATCATTCATGAAATATTTTATTTAGCAATATCAGTAACGTCAAACAGATTTTATACTGCTGATAAGAAAACCACAAGACTCCGTAGGGATAGGAAAGGCAGGCTTGTTAAGTTATCTGTCATAAGTGATGGAGGAAACACTGAGTTATGTGCGCTGAATCTCCTAATATAATGAAATCGCTATACAAGGGATGTCGAAAATTTTCGTTTCCCCAATAGACATCTTCTTTATTTTAGTATCGGGTTGTTTCTTATTCATTTTCTTTACTTTCCCTCTAGCAAGTAGACCGAACAACTCAACTCAACCCAACCCAACCCAACCCAACCCTACCGAACCGGTCAGCTTGTGAGAGGGAAAGCAAAGAACATTAATAAGAAGATAGATTCATATTAGGATTAAAACAAAACATTCACATGAATATGGGAATGGATTACAATCACCCTAGCACATCTTTTCATGGAATGATGCATCAAAGCATGACAAAGAAGATACGGAAGAAAGATAACGTCATCAAGGGTTTTGGCGTCTTAAGCGCACAACAAGTCACTTTCTATGTAAGATGACTCCGATAAGATTGCTTTTGCCAATAAGCATGTGTGCCTAAGTCACGAAGTCAGCTCATTTGTACACGAAGTCAGCTCATATCTTAAGCGAGCCAAACTGGAAATAACTAAGGTAGACTTCGCGCATCATGCATGGGTAGAAAAACCCGTTCCCTTAGGCAGTTCCGTTCCCCATCCCAGATGTAGTGCTGTTTGATGGCCCCGTCTCCATAGGCAGTTCCATCCGTCATCCTCATCCCCTCCCTAGGTAATTCTGTCCGTCACAGTTCCATTCATCAGGTAGTTCCGTATATTATTCTCGTTTCCAAAGGCACTTCAGTCTATCATCCTGTCCCCGGCCAAGGCAATTCGGTCAGTCATCCCCCCCGCCCCCCCTCCCCCTAAGTACCTACCCTACAATAGTAAAGCAATCATCGTTCTTTAAAGGTTAGTATGGTTAATCGTTCTTTAAACGTTAGTATGGTTACTTTGGAATATGAAACTGGCTTTGGCTGGAATATGAAATTTCTCCTACCCTACAATAGTAAAGCAATAATCGTTCTTTAAAGGTTAGTATGGTTAATCGTTCTTTAAACTTTAGTATGGTTACTTTGGAATATGAAACTGGCTTTGGCTGGAATTTGAAATTTCTCACATTGATACTAATAGTGTCTAGTCCCATTTTGCCTCTTTTTATCTCTTCCTTTGTACGGCTTGATTGGGTCTTCCCGTCCTTCATGTGTTCGCCTATTTCTCTCGAATATGAAACACTCCTTCGTTAGGTTTTTCACGAGATGTTATGAACATTCCTTGAAGGGTACAAAGCAAAATTGTGATTTGTATTAAACTAAGTTTTAGGCATTTTATACGAGGATTTCTATGCCAACTCCTACATGTAGACCTTTTCTAAGAAATTTATCTTCTATACTGTTTGGCTTTTCTTTTCTAATTCACCAAGTCATCAGCAGTTAACTACTTCTAATGAAGGATACAATATATTGCAAAGCTTTGTCAATATGAGCTCCGTCCTTCCCCTTAAAAACCATCCCAATCCCGGCAAGATTGTCGAGGAAGAACCAACTTCTTTAATTTTGTTATTGCATATCATTTTATATTGTTAACATCAATGGAAATTCCGATTCACAAGATCATGTTATTAGAACATTGTCATATATTTTGCCCCAGAATCTCCTCACTGTAGTGCCACTTACAAGAGGGGAAGAGATCTTATGGAAACTTGTAGTGCACTCAAGAAAAGATGGCATATGGTTTTTGGAAGGTCCAACACGTAAAAGACAGAGGTCTAAATGAATGTTGGATGTTGGAAAAGAGAGAGGAATTCTCATTACATGCAAGCTGTATAACTTTTGAAATTAACTGCATGAACTTTGCTTTAGCCCCACAATTTCCATGTTGTTAAACTGACACAAGTATATGGTACTCACCGGCTTGATATTTAACACATTTGCCCATCCACACTTTCCATCCAAGTCCATGGTCTAGAAACTCAAGATAGAAGAATAGCAATCCAAAGGAGCATAATAATGGGTGACAAGGACAACACATACAAAAATATATACACAAAGGAAAAGAGAAAAGGAGTACAAAACACCAAGTAGTGCAAGAGGGAATGGAGCATGGTGCACAAAGAAAACCAAGGGTGGTCACAAAACAAAACAAAGCCTAGACCCCCAAGCCAACCCAAGTGGGAGCAACCAAGCAATTAGTTGAAAAGCAACAAAAAACAATACTATTAGAGTATGTGATAGAGGTCCTTTAATGGTATATCTGGTAAGTGAGTGCAAGGGCCTAGACGTGATGGGCACTCCTACTGCCATTCCTGGTCTATGAAGAGCTTAGGCCTAAGAGCATTGTAGTGTGACTGAGACTCCCTATCAAAAGTAAGAGGTGAGCATGGCTTGGGAGATAGCCATAGCCCTCTCCTCCACAAGGAACCTTGTGCTTCTTCCTTAAGCAACACATCAAAATAGTGGTGAAGGTGCAAAAAAATCTCCATGGGTAGAGGAATGAAGGTATCAAAGGCAAGCCATGGTACATAATGATCCTTCTTTCCTCGGGCTGCAATGGTTGGCACTGCTACTACTTGAATGCCCACATGTGCTAGTATCTCTGCTCATGGGGAGTTTGCACCACATCATACAAAGTACACCAGCTGTCTATGAATGTGATGATATTTGGTCTCACTTGATGGGGAGGTGGTCTTGGTAATACAACCACCACTTGATCTATACCTAGGACGGTGTAGATTGGTATAGCCATCATTATAGAGCTCTAAAGCTTGGCTCCATGTCTCTCCTTTGATAGAGAATTTTCATTTCAAGTTTGAGGAGTTCTCCATTGCATTACACCTATGTTTTGGTCTCCCTCATTTGGCCTTGCTAAGGCTTCCAAACCAATGCGCATGCAGTTCTACATATGATACACATGGTATACATCTATTATGGTGTGCTATAGATGGAATGCCCATTTGATTTCATGATGCAATCAAGATTGGTAATGTGCAAGCCATGGTACATAATGATTGCTACACCAATCTACATGGTGGCTGACAGTTCAAGCTCTAGAGCTTGAACAAGCTTTCCTTTTTGAACAAGCTTGTGGATTTTTCCTTCCATAAGGAAAAATCCTTGGTTCTATCAAATAATGGCACATTAGTTAGGATGCTAGTGAGGATGTGGGTGTGTATACACTTATTGATGTTTTCTTGAATCTTCATGGTGTCTAGTCGGCAAACACTAGGAGTGTTGTACATACTAGGCTAGCAAAAGGTCATGACCTAACTATAGATATTTGTGAAAGATATATCTATCATGGGTACTTGAATCCACTACCATGATAGGTGCAATAGAAAGTGACAATGTCAACCTTGGTGTAAGAACTTGTTGCCTAAGGAAGGGACCACTAGAGCACATGCACCTATAAAGGCTATTGGTGCAATGGTCTCTTGTAGTATAGACTACATCCTCCAATGATTATGGGTAAGGATATATGTAATCTACACCACTCAAATGAAAATTTTGTGAGCATACATTGCACTAGAAAATTGGAGAAGGAATGTCTCAAGGTGCTATCAAAAGTGTCTTTGTAGGAGGGTATGTACAAGCTAGATAGGAGGCTCTAAGGAGATAGCTACATGCTTAGATGGAATAGGCAACCTGTGTGTTCTTCAACATAGGGAGTAAGTGAATATGAGTTATGGCTTGCACTAGTGTATCAGATATGGACATGCTAAAATAATCTTTCACTCCTACTGGGGATCCCAATACTCTCATTCTCCCATTGCGAATTGAAACCTTGGTGGAAAATCTCAAGGAGCCAAAATTGTACATGGGTACATGGGTTCCATACCTTACATTTACAAGTCTGGACTCATAAACCCAAGGTCTCTAAATTGCATGTGAAAGCCGCTAGGGCATGGATCACATCCTTCAAAGGGCTTAAGATGTGGGTATTATCAAAGAGGGATGGAAAGAGACATGAAGGAGAAATAGCTATGACCTCTCGTAAAGCAGAGTAGTATACTAGGCAAAAAGAGGTCCCCCAAGGGGATTCCCCTAGAGTGTGCACTTAATAGATGCAAGTTGTATGAAGTCTTTTGTAGTGGTATGGTGACTATACAACAAAGAAGTCTATGCCATAGAATATGTGAATGAATGGAATTGGGGAGGGGATCTGATCCCCTAAAGAGCAAAGAGTACTGAATAAAGTTGGACAAGAAATGATATTGAATGCATTAGAGACATCACTTGGACAACCATGCAATCCGGGTGGAGATCCAAGGATGCTCAAATGCAAACAATAACCATCTTGCAACCACCTAGAGTGGCTATACCAAACTGATGTGAAGACAAAAACAAATAAAAAGATTTTTGTACTATAATCAAATGTAATGAGACTATATGGAGAAAGACATCCTCCATGGAAATGGGGCAAACACAGATATCTCCTTTGACAAGGCAAGGAGATGAGATGCACCAAATAGACGAGCTGCTTGAGGGGGCACTAGACCTATAGCAATATGATGAAAAAAAGCAAAGAGGAGAGGAAAACCAAAATCTGGAATGTGTGGAGAAAGAAAATCATGCAGGTGCTCAAAGACTAGTCTAGAAGGCCTGCGTATTGAGAAACTTGGAGAATGAAGTAGAGAATGAGCAAAGATAGACTCCGAAAGTTGAAGATCCTCATTTGGATGATCGTCATGGAGAAAAGAGTGGAAGTCCTCCTTGGCCAATGGATGGACCATATGGAATGTAGATAGAGTGTCTAAAGAGAAGGGGTGTTGGCTGAGAGGAGGCTAATGCTTGGGCTACGTGTCTTTACTCCACTACCTAGCATAACATCAAGGACCGACATAAGCAGTGATGCTTTGGAGGAGAGACAAGAGATTGTGGAGGCTCTACTATCATCCTAGCTGCTACTTGTGCCTCTATGGTATACTCATCTTGAAGTGCTAAGCAATCTCAAAAACCTATGAATCTTAGAGGTAGTTTCATAGTGTTCTAATACATCTCCATTTTCTTATAGGGGCAAAGTTTACTATAAGAAGAGGGATAATACGGTCCGTATAGATACATATCTCCTTTGGTCATCAGCTAAAATGGCTTGCAATAAGAGAGAGAACATGGAGACCAAAAGCTATCATAGTGGTACAAAGATCATAGTATACATATGGGATCTAGGTAAACCCAATATGAATCCCCGGATAGGATATAGAGAGTATAATGAATAGTAAGAATCTGGTGGACCCTGAAGAGAGAGAAAGAGAGAGAGAGAGAGAGAGAGTACTAGTGTTGGAGGGGGTTTTAGTGGAAGAGGTGGGGTAGTTGCCTCTACTCTCATCCGTAAGCTTCTTGCATGCCCTCCGTGCTGAGCTAGACCAATACCTACCTATGGGCAATCTATGCATGATTGTGTGGTTGTTGGCATGGTGGTATGTAGGAGGATGTTGTGAGCACTTGGAGAGGGATCTGATTTTGTAGTGGAGGGTCTAAAGAACTAGGGGGAGTGGTCTGACCCTATAGTTACTAGGGGTTTGTAGAGGTGGGGGAGGGGGTTATGGTGTAGTATCCTCCATGGGAGAATCAATCATGGTAGGTTCCTCCTTTGAGAAGGGTGGGGGATGTGACCAAGGGGCTGGAGGAGAATCCATCGAGAACCTGAGCCACAGGAGGAGCATGTTGAAAGAGTTGACGCCGAGATCTACTCCCTAATCACATGTGGGGTATGGGGTGCTAGATGAGGAGCCTAAGCTATGATAGTCCCTCTAGCTACGATGAAGAATGACTTCCAAAAATGGAGAAATTTACTTTAGTTATCAATTCCATTCTCTGAATTTAGCCTTGTCTCCATTTTAAAAGTACTAGATAACACCCAATGTACACTAATATGTTAATGGAAGCTGATTAGCAAAAAAAAAATTTATCACCCGATGCAAGCTGCTATTGATTACTGTGATAGACATCTTTTAACAAATGTGTCAAGCAAAATGGGTAAATGGCTTCGCATTCTTATAATGAAGTGAGAGTGTGGATTCAAGGACAAGGTAAACCTAAATTCAGCTGGCTTTATTCTTTTCTAATGCTGTTTGAGCAAAGGTCCATTATGTATTAGGAGATATCTTCCAGATAAACACATCTCATTTTACACTATGGGGATTCTGTTCACTCCCACAATAGAAGGATTTCTTGTTCCCACTTGGAACCACGCGGTCTCCTTTTTCACTTGGAACTTAGATTCCAACAATGTTCTCTCCTGAAACCTCCTTAAAAGTAATATGGTCTGGAAGGTAATCAGTCACCTCTGAAATTCTTGGAAATTTGTAGGCAGTTGTGATTCTAGGCGGATTGAATTGAGTTTAAGGGCCACCACTGGACACTCTCAACACACCTCACTAACACCTGACCAGTTTACGATCCCTACATTTCAGCATTCAAGTATTGGAGGAGGAAATACGTTGTTGTACTGGATAGGATACCCTGGAAGGTTCTCCTTGTAGATGTCCCGCTAGTTTTTGCAACTTTGAGAATCTGAACCAGAGGGAGACGCTTTTTAAAGTTTCGATGAAAGGCAGGGTCCGTAGGGGGAGCATTCATCATCCATCCTACAGTACGAGAGTCCCTAGATATTCTAGAATCTCAAATTACGGTTAGACTATATCCAGGCCGATTTGAGAGGAGATCGTACTTGAATTGACAGTACGGTCTGCTTTTCTGTGCTTCTTTCCCTTCTTCCTAGTTTCATCACTGATCTTCTTTTGGTCATAACGAGTCAGCTGCTGCCATACAGTCCTAGCGAATACAACGGATCTGGCTCGCCGATACAGTACCAGACCTGTATTTGGTCTATGATAGCGCAGCATCGGGACATGAAGCCACGTCTGTACGCAGAGGAATGAACGGAATGCCAATGCTTTAGTGCACCAGTGACTGAATGTTTTGAGACTGGTCAGTAAAGTACGAGCTGCAGAGAGAGAGAGAGAGAGAAACGAAGCGATGGCAAGAGACCTTCTAACTCGATGCCGGTATTACGCTCAATATCATATGGAGTTCCTGTCTTTCTCTCGATCAACTTGGATTTATATCATGGAAGATAGCCCAACTTTATCAAAAGATAGTCATGGGATCTTTTTATTCTTTGATGTCTTTTACTGTCTTTCAACTCGTAGATCCTCTTTCAAGTTTGTCTCGACGAGAATAACGAAGCCTGAAGCTGGGTTCCCGTCAGCAACAATTTGCGTTTCTCGACTGCCGAACTCTTCAAAAGCCCTGTTCTTATTTACAACCCGTCTGACTTTCACGAAATCGTTTTCGAAGACAAAATGACTTGGGATATCAGTTACCTTCTATTATCTTCACCGGTAAGTGTACGTTATCATTCTACTCACCTCATTCTAACTACAAGTTAACATTTGCCTTACTCATCGATACACATCAACCTCAGCCTCTCTTCTTTAACACGGATATTGATATTCTTCTTGAAGAGGTTCATACTTCCAGATTCAGGTAAATAAACTGAAATCGGACATAACATATGATCCTTTCAGGTTTCAAGTGGTTAGATGAAAATTATATACGTAAGTAAAATTGATCGAATGTCTCCAGTTTTAACCGTCTCAATAAAAGATACTGAAGTGCAAAATTCCAGATTCTCAAAAGCGGATCGATCACAATGTTTCAAACATGTTATTCCATTCACAACTTCACGTTTAAAGATTGGAATGCAGTATGAAGATATGAAAGTACAAACCTTTTGGAATTTCCAATCAGAATCAATTAAAAAGTTATCTTGTTTTCCAAACTTCTGTAGAAAGATAAAAGTGAAACTTTTTGTTATCTTTTACGGAACATACCCATATATCATTTTTCAGCTAACTCGGTGTTCGCAAATTTGAGCAAGTTCTGTATAAGTCGTTCCCCAAACATCATGCCCGCCAGTCTTGGCTACTCTGCGCAAATCTACCAATTTGTCGGTTGTTTAGTTAAGAACAGCTGGAGGCCCTGCCCACGTTCTCCTTTTTTCTCATCCGTTTCTGCAGTCTCGATTGCCAGAGAGTTTTTTTCGGCAACTGAGACCACCGAAACGTGCCAAATAACATGCCAAAGACGGCCGAGAAAGGTTCAATTTCGCCCAGGGAAATCCAGATTCAGCACCCACAAGTTAATGATTTCACGTCGAAGTCGACCTTTAAGTGTAATAGCGGCTCAGTTATCACTTATCACGAAATTGAAGCGCCACTGCTAAACCTCGTGAAAGAGTTCCTCAAGGCTGGGACCACGAGAGCGTATAAAGGGCCGACATCGTCTACAGCATTGCCCTCAATAACACTCTTGATTGAATTGTACAGTAGCTCTTCTTCCACCTCCTTGACTGGTCTTCATTTACCGTACTGCAAGGCAGAAAGTGCAGCAGGGGGGAAATGATAAATGGTGCTTGAGACTGACTGATCACAACCCCACTGCACTGAGATTCCTCTGGTCGTCTGCACATTTCATCCGACTTTCTGCTTGTCAGTAAAATGCAGGTTTCTTCCTGGGTAATCTAGAGCAGTGCATACAATCCTACACTTTATGCAGCCAAATTCTCTACAGCAATCATGGCTTTTACAAACCTACATTCAACCCTGCTCAGAAATGTACAATGTTCCACATTCTTTTTCATGCCTGCATCCAAAATAATTAACAAATTGCGCCGCAAGGTTGGGGCGGCAGTACTTACTCACGGTGACGCTGTCGACTGATATCGGGAGTTTACTTGCTGAAGTTTACTTGAATACATACCCCTTCGTCAGGTCCACGGAGCACGGATGGAATATATGGAGTTCAGTTAGGCATGATTCGATGCTGTTTGATGGAATTCTACGTCTACGAAAGTTTCCCAGTTCTATATTTAATTCATTCAGTTCGCGACTTTTACCTCCCCTGATGAAGCATCATCTCTTTGCATTGCTCAACTTATTATTGCTCCGGACTCTATTAATTTCTTCCTTTGATGTTTTTATCATTTCAAAACTGTTGTCGATCATTTAACAATCGATCATCTTTACTCCTCTCCGCGATGAGTCTTTACCCTCTTCTGCAAGGAAGACTGAAGACTACAGTACTCTTCGCATTAGTTGTTCAAAATGTAACGGTTTGAATAGTAACAGCAAAGCAGCTGCTAGATGTGTCAGATATCGATCCTAGATCCGAATGCTGTATAGACCCGGCACAGAAGCTGGAGACTTCCGTTGGGCAACTCCGGTTACTTCTGATGAAAGTTCTCCTCCGGTTTCTAAGCTCACTCAGAACACCCTGCCTGGAATTTGAAATGCCCTTTTGAACTCGTTGACATTCACATCCAAGCCGTGGTAAGAGTCATCAGTGTAAACTTGAGATAGATCTCAGTTACGGCCCCACTCCCTGGTGGCCTGGTGGATGAAGTTCCAGACTCCAATCTCGAAAAGAATCTACAGCTAGCACACGAGAAAGTTACCGCCCTGTATGGCGTATACAGCTCGTGAGCAGAACGTGGTTGCCACATGGAGTGTGCACCTCTACCGTGCTACTCCTGTATCCATTTGCCATCCAAATTGACGATTCTTTACGGGCAATCATTTGGTAGTATCCTTTCTCTTTGCAACCGATTCTACATGTGTCGCGTTTCATCTGTAAAATGAACTGAGGAAAAAGCAACCAACGCCTCGCCATCTCTACCGTGCTACTCTGCGAGCCAGATGAAACAAGATGATGTCACTCACGAGGAATCCCAACCAAATTTACATCTATGAAGGTGGAACTTTGGTGGGATAAGTCCAACTTTTAATACTTCATCCATAAGTTATACTATGGTGTAATTACATGCACCCGGTTGAATTGATGTCCTGGAGTGCTCGATACAAGTTTTCTCAACTAGATATCACTTGGGCGTCTGGCCAGTTTACATTATAGTGTAACGTAACAAGCACTATAATAACTATAATAATACTATAATAACTACTAACAATAATAACTACAATAACAACTACCAACTATAATAATACTTTTTGGGTTATATATCTCAGTGTTATTTCATTTGTATTTCTACAGTGTACTACATACGTTCTCTTTAAAATGTGTAGTTTACTGGAAATTGTTGAACACAATCCTACACTGTTACCCATAAACGCCCGATAATTTGAGAGAAATTTATATTTTTTACAATAGCAATAACGAAAATAGACATAAGTCTAAGTTTATATGGATATAGAATTCGTCTTACACCTTTTAGTTTGATCAATAACTAAAAGTACTCCTATTAATTTAAGTAGAATGTGATATTTGTCCGCGTAAACTCTCCTTACTAATATGTCAAATTTTAATTAAAAGTCTATCAAATTGAAAATTACTTATATATAATAAGGAATTCTAGTATTTTTCAGTTTAATCAAGAGACATTTATAAATATGTCACATAGTGTAATTCATACAAGAAATATGAGAGTTTATTGTATACAAAGAAAATTATTTTGAAGTTTTAACCAAATTAACAACACTCATATTGTGCATTAAGAGAGTCAATAATCTACTATTGTGTTATTTTGTTATTAGTTTTATTCAATATTCAAAATATTGCGAGCAACTTTAGAATTTCTGCTCTGTTCAATTCTTATATCTTCATACATTTTTGTACCAAAATTCAAGATACTCATTGAGAATGAAGCTTATATTGCTACTAAAGTCATATATCATAGAAAATGATTCTTTCTATGTATGAAGGCGTATTATCAAATTTCATGCCAAAGGTTGATTCACACGTACAAAAATTACTTCCCATATATATTCTTCGAATCTAATAACTATTGAAACATGGTTCACATTAAGTCAAATGAAATTCTGGTCATTCAAATTTACTTGATATTTATTTAAGTGATCAGAATTTATAAAAAATAATAAATTTATGTTTATTGAGTATATTATGAGTACTCAAAACTGTAAGTAAAGTAGAATTAAATTGAAATATAACATATCCGAAGTGCAAATCATGTATGGATATAGTTCTACTCATATTTTGAATAATTACATCCGTTTCAAATAATAACATGGATGTCATGTATTCTTATGATTCATTTAACAACAGATAACAAACTAATAATTATTTTATTATATTTTTAGAGGGACAGTTTAAAGAAAATTACAAATATCTGTCAACTATATAAAACATTGCTGACGCTGATATTGAAATTTGTCATTGTATTAAACACAATAATGAGAAGGGCGACATCGCAGGAGGATGGCAAGCCCCATCAAGCTATACAAAGGACAAAACACGAGAGGTAAAGTGGAGCCAAGCTAAGAGGTACGAGAGATCTGTCGTACAACACACCTAAGATATAAAATCGTTAAATTCAATAGTTACAGTTATCTTTCTTCGAATCCGGAATGATACCAAGGTTTCACAGGATTTTATGCATCTATATGATAGACTTTAGAGGGAATAGACTACACGAGAGTAGGAGAGCAAAATGTCATTAAATGAATAGATAATGACATAGTCGCGAGAGACACGATGCACTTAATTGTGCGACGGTGTATCATGTAGTTAAGCCTGTGGCGTTGACACGCTTCCCCTTCTACCAGTTCTGACTTTGAATATTGAATCCCGAGGAGATGCGGCTTTTCTCATTACTACACGCGGATTGATTTCAAGAAGACAGTTCGAATCGGGATTCATGCCAGGTTTTGGAGGAAAAGCCTTTGCCTTCAATTTACACAAGAGTCTTGGTTCCAGATAAAGGTGGCAGAATCCAACGGGCGCACTCCTCCTGCCTTCTTATCTATTGTAAGAGAAGGGTTGCAGTTATTTTCAGGACCCGTGATCATCAAAATTGCAAAGATACGGTGAATTTGTTGCCGGAAACGATGTCGCTAATTCGCATGGAATCTTTCCTGCATAAGACGCTGGAACTCAGGATTATGAAACAAAGGTGTTCATCTGCAGGTCTCCAAGTCGTAATCTTCGCTTCTATGATGGCCATAAGGCTGATGGTCGGATGCACACTAGTTTTGCCTTAAAGCATATCTCATGCTTTTAGCTTATTAGAGGATCGGGATCTTGTCCTAACCACGAGTTGTTGTCATTGGGAATAGTATTTTCCTGTTCGAGTGGACTTGACTACATCACCTTCAGTGTGCACGAATCTCTGCCACTTCAACTGGTTCAGACCATTTAGTATGTGATTGCAGTCCTCCCGGAGAGATTTATTCTGCAGCTCTGACGGGAGATGATTCTTCCTGCAGTTGATATAAGCGGTGCTTCGGAGCCCACAATTAGCTGCCATAACTTCTGAGGAGACGGCCAATGGAATTGAGAAAGACACTCGACAACTTTCTGATATGGCTCGAAGCAATCTGCAGAAGTTTGCTTGGAATCATATGGCAATTGAGCAGGTTGTTTTCCTACTATTTCTAGCTTTGAAATCCTCAATACTGTACCCTAGATCGTAAAGCAGTTGGAATGACCTAAATAGGCATTGCAGCATTGGCCGAGGTAGGGACGAATTTAGTAAGGAAGGCTGAAGGTACAACTTCCTTTCTTTTGTTGGAACATGAATATAAGTGCCTTGCGAACATCGGATACAAGATCTTTCCAATCTAAACATAAAGGTCTCAGTTTGCAAGCGAGAGAAACTTCACATAACGACTTTTTTCAGAATCTGGTGTCGAAGGAGTGTACACTGAGAGTGTGAGAAGCATTTACGGTGTGCTTGAGTGCTCGAGCAAACCGACCGAGCTCAACTTCATCCATTTGGGCTGGAAGGTGAGCTTTCCATATTGTCTTTTGGATCAGTGGAAGACGTAAAAAGGTTCAGGGCTAGCTTTTGCATGAAGGAAACACCTGGAACGAAGTTGTGCCGCTCGGTCGTTAAAGTGTATGTTACACAAACTTGGAGATTCCAGATCTCCATGCGTGGGAAGGGAAGGAGAAGAGAGAAGAGTGTCACAGAGCGCCGTCATTTATGAAGAATTGTATTTTCACTCATCCGCATGTTATCAACATGCGCAAATCACCTTCTACGTTTGTCGTCAGCCCTGAGAGAAGTTGACGTCCATCTGCGATCTTCTGAGTCAAAATTCAACAGTAGAAATAAGATCTCGTGGTTGGCTGAGAAATGCTGTCCTTTCAAACCCCAAGTCAAGGACTCATGGAGGGTCATGGGGCAAGTTGACAGGGTTTGTCTGTACAGTGTACTTTCCTACCGGTTCTCTTCCGGGAAGACGACTGATTATTGATTCGGTCCCTGGCCTGACCTGGCATAAACTGTGAAGGAGATGTTTGATAATTTTGTCAGTGAGAACTGAAAGCGCTACTTTTCCGCCTTACCCGACTTTAAATTCTCAATCGAAAGTCTTGACTTTTTAATCTTGCTGACAGATTAGAATCTAAGGGTAGTGAGTCAGAACCTACCAGGCCAATTTTTACGTCGTATGTATTCCATGATGTAGTGTATGAGAGGCCCCATACACCTCTACGGACGTCCTCCGTCCTAAAGAAACCTCCTCATCTCTGATAAGACAAACACAAAGAGCAATACATGTCGGAGCTCAACAAGAACGTCGACCTAATGATCGCCCATATGACGAAGGGACCTATCTGGTCCATTATGTTTCGTGCATATATATCTGCGCATTCGACTTGATTGTGCCCCCTTGAGTTTTCTGCAGTGGGTGTTGTAGACATAACAGCAATGAAACGAGGGAAGAATGAGAGGAAACTGAATAAACGAAGGTGGAGAGAGACTTGGTAAAGTTGATTGGATCCACTACGGTAGATGAACATGTGCTACGATAGTAAATCAGAGTAGTCTCCGTCTCATCCACGAGAAACCTGCCGAAAGCAACGAGAAAAGTAGGCCCCACGACGCTGGATGAGCAGGACCTGATCTATCTAGTGAGGTGTACAGTGGGGTCCCAGATGAGGTGGTGGCGAAACTACTCGGTGTCGGGAGTAGAGCCCTTATTCGGCGCAGTGGTGGGTCTCCTCCGTCGAGTCTCCGTGTCAGGAATCCCTTTACTCACTGGCAGCGTCACAATCGCGAGGAGAAAGCACGGCATGATTGCTCAGTGATGGACTCGACTCCCCCCCCTCTTCTTCATCGAGAGGTAGTAACCAATCCAACGTAAATTCAATGAAATCCCCATCCCACAAAGTAAGCGGTCAGTCGAAGAATGTTTCCTCTCAAGCTAACATACTATTTTACACTTCATAAAGATCATTTCTGTCAAGCTACGGAGATTGACGTCCGATTTTACACTTCTTCGAGAAGATGGACGAAGTTTTGCAAGATGGCTAGCCCTTCTGTTGGAAACAAGGAGAGGGAGGGAAATGCACGTCAGATTTATTAATAACCCGGACACGTTGGAAATATATTAGATCCCGTACTCTACAATTTTATTAATGTTATATGTAGAATTCCTCCCAAGACATAGAAATGAGGATGAAGTTTATATTATTAGTCCTTTCTAATCAGGATATTCCTATATGTCTGATATATTTTATAGTATTTAGCATAGCGTGGATTGTAAAAAAATGTAATATATTGAATAGATTTATTGAAAACATATCATTACTAGTATATTTACTTTTAGCTACTTACTAAAGAGAAATTTGGGTCATACATGCAAGAGAACATTGCAATGATATGTATTTTATCATTGTTCTCTGAAAATAATGTGAATTTTAATTGTGTAATAAAAATATCAAATGTTAAAACTTAACATTCATTATATTAATTTTGATAAAATATAAATTAATCTAGTACTTTTTCCTTGCTAATTGAGGTTTAAAGACATTCAATTACTGTACTAATCAACTCTAAAATAGCCCTGGTAACCCTGACTGATGAGACTAGTTAAAATTGAGTACTAACAATTAAGATTGCTATGTTATAGATCTACATAAATTCATATATATAAGGTCTATACTACTAATAAAGCAATGTTTATGTTGACATCCTATGATCACACTTATTCACTCTACTAATGTTAATTCACCGTGCTCTTTATAATCAATGATATTCAAATTTTATATTATGTTAATATTTATATAATTAAAAATATTTTCATTGAAATTTATTTCATTTTCATGAGTAATTTAAGATCATATATATATTTATAATTTTATTTTTAAATTTATGATATTAAATTAAGATATCCATTGTACAAGTCTTAAAGAAAATATTATAAACTACTTGTAAACTAGGAAAATATTCAGTTGTATACTTTAAAATATATCATATATATGCTAAAAAGAATAGCCACATAAATGTAGGTTCTATATTTATAAATCAGTATATAATATATACTAGAAATCATTATCAATACCTAATTATTATAGCATTATATCACCTTACCTGCATCGTGTAATCAAAAGACCTGTTCATTTTAAGATGTATGAGGCTTAAAGTAATGGATATAGGAAAAGAGATCAAAAAGTGCAAAAGATATTCTACATTAAATATTTTCTTAGAATACTCAATGAATTTTCTCTATTCTTTCAAGGGTAGATAAGTATGATTGTTAAATTCAAGATGAAAATCTATAAGATTAAATCTGAATGAATCTCTTATAATCACCATCGTTTATCTAACGATGAATTGAAGTTCTGAATATATAACACAAGTTTGATTTATAAACTTTCAACGTTTCTTGTTAATTTCTAAATACATGATGAATTCCATTTTCTTGAAAACGATTTTGAAAATAATCCATTTTAAAATATCTAATTCTTAATATACCAGTTATTTGAATGTAACAAAAATGGTCTTATAGTAATAATGATACATGTTTAATGCACGTTAAAAATGAAATAAATAATTTAGAGACTAACTTATGAAATAGGAGGAATCAAGTATAGTGACATCAGGATATCTTCACAGGACTATTGGAGATTTGAAGAATTAATTTTTCAAATCTCCAATTCCATAATCTTGAATTATGGAATTGAGAATATCTTCACAAGATAATAAGAAGCGAGATAAATTATCTTACACTAAGAAATCAAGTAGTATAGTTTGAAGATGCTATCATGACTGTAGATGATCTTCACATATTTATTAAAAAATAAGATTGAAACTATTCATCTATAATATGGAGGATCATTAATTATTTATTTCTAAGTACTTTCAGAAATACATTATCAAAAGAGACTTGTTGTTATACTTAATTGAGTCTTTTGCCAATGTAATGTAAAAATGAATAAGACCAAACTCTTGTGCTTAATTGAGTCTTCTGGCGGTGTGATGTAAACATCAAGAAAGACCTAACTCTTATGCCTAATTGAGTCTTTTGACCGTGTGGTGTAAAACTGACTCTCATGATTAGTTGAGGCTTATCTGATGTGATGTTATGAAAGATATGTACACGAGAAAAGAACTTGAGATCTGATCAATTATAATATTTAAACACCAACATCTAGTTGCACCAATATACAGACGCACAGATTTCATTCCTTCTTCTCTTCAACTTCTCCAATTCCCGCCTGCTATCAATATATCCTACCGATGTCTAGCAGCACCCACTCCGTTCCTCCTTCTCTTGAACTTTTCTCATTCTAGCTCGTGCTACCAATATATCCTTGTGTGTGCAAATTGAGTTCAAAATCAGAGTTAAAACCTGGAAACAAGGAAAGAAAGTAGGATTGCCTTAGAAAAACCAACCTCCTTCGTGATCATTTCAATTGGAACGATATTGAGTTTTTGTCTCCCTTTATTATAGTTAATGATGAATCAAAAACTCACATAGAAAGCGGCCTTTATTGTCTAGAGGAAAGAAGCCTTTATTGTCCTATTGCCTAGTACGTACTGATGTTCTCAGACCCAAAGGAGAAAGAATTCTTGAAAATTGGCCACCACTAGAATCATTTCGAATAGAATGGAAGGATATTGAGTTCTTGTCTCCGTTTGATACGGTAGACAACGAATCAAAAACTCAAATAAAAAGCAGCCTTCATTGTTGTCTGATACGTACTGGTATCATCGGAACCTAATGGAGGAAGAAACCTTAGAACCCATGAGCTATTTTGCTCTACATATCTCAGTATCCATAGCCTCCTCATGATCAGAATTACTACAGGTTATAATAATTCTGATCGTAATCTGGGTCCTGGAACGATTCCAGACTCAAACCCTGCGGCCCTACCCTAATTCCGGGAGCCATCCCGGTACGAAATGGTGCCTGCATGAGAGTGGAAGGCCCACCTTGGAAATACCCACTGCCAGATTCCGACTTGGCTTGGAAAAATCCGGGATTGTTTGCATCTTCAGTACCTCGCAGTTCCATCTGATTGCGATGACCTGCCTGCAGCGGCAGCGCATTCGGCTGCACTGGCTGCTGGTGAGGCTGTATAGGATTATCGATGGTGTACTCCTGGTTAGTCCCACGATGATCCATCCAGGAGTGGAATTGTGAGGGCTGACCAGCGCCAATGTTGGAGGTGCATGACACTCCGCTGTGGCTCTCACTGAGATTGGGCTGGGGTCCTCGGCCCTGGGGCATATCCAGCATTTGCTGGAAGGATGGGTGCTGCTGGAGCATCATCGAATTCTGCTGAAGATGGGCAAGCTGAGTCTGCTGTTCTTGCTGCTCACTGTGCAACTGCTGCTTGCGCTCGCGCACCTTGACCAGGGCTTGTTCCAACTCTCGCTCAATTGCCTCCAGCTGATGCATTGACGACAGACTGTTGATGGATTCTTCGCCTTGGAACAATCTGCAGCAAGGACTGGGAGTAAATACGAGGTCTGGAAAACCTAGAGGTCAACCTTCGCTACACATCATGTCTAAATCTAAGCTCGCAAATTTCAGTAAATGATCACCTCGCTTTCTGCTCGAAGAAGCTCTTCTCCATCAAAGCTTTGCTAAGCCTGGTCTGAAGGTCCTCCAGTTCGATGCTGGCATCACCAGGATAGGCCCCCAGCCTGTCATATGCAAAGAATAACACATTAACATTGGAGACGCAGAAGCAGTTGGATAGCTAAGACAAAAGATTAAAAACGAAAATAAAAGCCACACTTTTATCGTCGAAAGGTCACCTTGGCTGCTGGGCGGCCTCCGTCTCCCGGTCGGCTTGCAACTTACGTATCGCCTTATTGAGATACTGCACATGTGAAGAAAGAGGAATCGGTGATTGTTTTCCTTTCCTTTCAAGGCTGGTTGATTGATTCAGAAGTGCAAGGCCAAGAAATTTAGCTCACCTCCAGATTCTCAAATTTCCTTTTTGTTCTCTCATGAAGCGGAGTATTCGCGAATCGGGTGATGACATCTTCAATTCTGCAACCACAAGAGAAGAGCTCGTCAGTCTCGAGCTCAAAACCCTCTTCGCCGAAAAAGTAAGTGCCTGCCTGCATGCTGCCTGTATCTATCTCTCTATATATCCATCTATCCCAAGCCCCCGGCTCTTCTCTGATGAGTAAATAGTCTGTATGCACCTGTCATTTTTGCAAAACTGCGTAAGCTTCCCCGATGGAGAGAACATGATCACCGCTATGTCGATGTCACATAGCACCGACAACTCGTAGGCCTTCTTGATCAATCCATTTCTGCGCTTCGAGTAGGTCACCTGGCGATTGGTGGGGTTTTCAATCTTCTTAATTTCTAGCTTGACCCTTCCCATTGTGAGTGACTTACAGACTGCGAAGCCGACCTCTCGTGTGAAAGGAAGTGACCAGTACGAGGGGAGCGCTCCGACTCTCTCTCTCGCTCTCCACCCAGATGGCAGGGGGGTGCGGACGATGAACTTTGAAAGTAGGAGCGAAAGCGTGCACTACCGACTGAGAAAATGAGCTCGAGGAGAGGAAATAAGAAGGGGAGGGAGAAGCTGCTGCTGGCCCAGGCTTCTCCGATTAAAGAGGGCTCTGTGCGCTATGCGAGAAAAGAGGAGCGAAAGGGCAGGCAGCAGGCGCAGCAGGCACACCAGCCGGGGTGACCGAATAAGAACGCCGAGCGAGCGGAGACGGGAAGGGAAGGAAAAGAAGGAATGGAAGGAAGGCGAAAGGGAAAAAGAAAAGGAGTAGAGGAAGAATATCCAGCCGCACGCATGGGTGAAAGATGAGGAGGAGGAAGAGGAGTAAAGGCGAACCGGGCCGGGCCTAGAGCCGATGCACGTGGTCCCTCATTTATCAGTCGCCTGTCGTTTCCCGTAATGGCCCGCCGTAAAACTGCAGCTAACGGATCCGTTCTTGCTTCCATCCATGTTTGGCCCACCTCGGCTCGCCAGCCTGTGTCATCTCTACTTCACGTTACTGCCGCCATTCTCTTCCCGCAGAAGGAAAACTTACACTTCCGGCTCAATTTCTGTGTTGAATTGCGTGCTCACCCGGGGTGGCCGTCTCTCTCTGATGAGGTGTACTCTCATGAACCGCGATTTGACACGTACTGCGTCACCGGCTTACGTAGCCGTCGTCGTCGCTGACCCTCACGCCGCCTTCTGCTCTCCGTCGACGAAGTCCGTCGAGACCTCATGCCGCATACGGTAGCTGGAGGGGATAGGAAGAGGACGCCCGCCACGCGTCCCCGGTGGTCGTCAGGACTGTTTCCGCGTCGGGAACACTGTTCCATCCATCCGTCCAGCCCTTCATGCCGCCTTCAGTCAAATCAGCAACACAAACGAACACATGCTTCGGCCGCGATTGCGCGTCTCTGCCCAGCGTTTCAGTTAAGTTTACGTGTTTCGGCTTCGTGCCGGCATTTTCGTCTCCCTGCTTGCCTGACTGTCTGCCGGCGGAGACCTCGACCTTATCATCGTCATAGAGTGCCCGCGAAAAGCAGGGAAGGAAGGTAACCTCCGCTACCGTCGCGTGCGTGGGCTTCACGGCGGGATGTAGATAACAGCTATCTCGGAGATAAGGAGGAGAGCGAAGATCGGAGTCCGCCAAATTGGAGGAGGGGATATCAGAAATCTTAGGGATTTGAACGTAGTCGAATTCCTCTTTCTTCTCCCAAGTGGGCCGGGATCGGGCGGTCAACGCCGAGCGGCGGTCGTTCCTTTTCCCAAATTTCCTCCTGGGCCGCAATTTTCATCAGCTGCACCTGTCATGTCAATACTCGTGGTTCCGGTACTCACGACGGGAAGGAAGGAAATTTCTCTTCGTGTCACCGGACGGACTACGTTCGAGTTGGACATATCACATCGGCGTGGTCGATAGGACAACCCCAACGAAGTCAGTCAATCCGGATTCATTCCTTCCAGAAGAACGGACTTGTCTTGTCCTTCTTCGAGGGGACGGGAAGGCGCAACGGAGCCACAGAACTGTTGGAGATTCGGTTTACGTCTGTCCGTCCTTCCTGCTGTTGCTACTGCTTCTGGACTGTACCTCTTACTGTACAATGTGTATCAGTATGCACTAGTAGTCGTTGAAAATTGAAATCGTTGTTAGTGATGTCGTTGATGGGGATTGATAGATTCACCAATGAGTACCGTAATTTAGTGGTATGGCGATAGTGAGTGTTGGGTCTTTCCCAAGGGGGACTGGAGAAGTAGAGTATTAATCATCCGGTCCCTTCATCTTCCAAGGCGAGGCACGGCAAGCAGCAGGAGGCATGGCTCAATCAGAGCAGCATTGATTGGGATAGCGAGATAGCCAGCCAGCCACTACAGTGTATCCGTTACTGGTACAGTAATGTTCAAACGCCTTACGGAACTGCAGGCAGATCTAGGATGTACAGCAAGAAGGGTTCCCCAGGTTGGTTTTCCTTTGTGCATGCACTCACGTCGGTCTACTCTTTCTGTACAGGGGACAACCTTCTCTGATGGCGACCTCCAACTCTACTCTCTGAGCTTCACCTTCTTCACTTCTTTTACCCTTTTTCCTTCTCTTTTTCTCCCCAACTGAATTGAATTTGTCACCAAGACGTTCATAGGTTGCCTCAGATTTAAATAAACTCATAACTTGTGGTGATCACTCAGAATGTACACAATATAAAATGCGACGGTACAGTGATAAGCAGCAGTATGTTCTCGCGCAGAGTCTAAACTGTTCCTCTCACAAACGGAATTGGACTTCGTTTACTTTTTTGACCATTGGGTTTTCATTGATAATTTCTAATTCGAATTTTATATTGGATTCAATTCCACATGTAGTCTAAGATTTGTTTCTTGACTGAACTCGGGCGACCTTGAATGAAATAGATGAACCCACCAAGTCGTTGGTTAAAAAGTTTACTTCATTGTTCGACAAACGATTTCGATAATGGGAGGTGAATGTATCGCACACATCCGTATTTCAGCAGGAGACCAATGTTAGTTGTGAAGCAGCAAGCTAAGTTGTATACTATAGGAGCTCAATTGAATTGCAACAACATTGGGTGTCAAGCTGGTCTGGAGATCCTTCGTTTGACTTTGTTCACAAGATGACCAAGAAAAGAGCCCGGATGACTTCAATCAAATCAAATCAAGTGAAGTCAGCACATCTGCAGGTCTATACTCCTCCTTCGTATCTCGATTTTCCACATTTGATTGTGACAAGTCTGTCAACCTACACATTTGGTTTCTATCGCATGCCTATGAGCAACAGTGGCAGAAGCATAAGACAAAGCATTGTGAATTGTGAGATAGACATTCTTGGTTGTGATACCTTTCCGCACAAGATCATGTTATATTTGTAAATAAACTTATGGCATTAGCCACAGCGGTTAGTGACGAGGAGCTGAAAGCAGCTGCTCTCTTTACTTATCTGCTCTCCATCATCAGGGCTTATCCGCTCAAAGAGGAGAGAGAGATCATACAAAGAGGAGAGAGAGATCATACACAACATACCTACACACATACACTCAGAGAGCCAGCCTATAATAAGCCATCCAATTTACGTAGTCCTCCAACATTCCTTTTGACCATACATCAATTATGCCCAGAGCCGCCAAACTTTGATAAATGATAGCCGATTCGAGTAACGTGGATGAATATAGACCTTTGCATAATGCCTCCACGACTTGGCTGGCCACTTCCTACAGTGAATTCGTTTAGCGGTAGAATACCGCCATATTCTACCCGATAAAATACCGACGATACTGCAGGTAAAGGTCAACCTGAGTTTTCGACCTGACCGTTGTTCTACACATGTGCATCCAGTATCAGTAGTGGTATTATTGTTGGTAGTAGGCCTACCTTTCTCTATTATACCTATTTCTCGTGTCTGGCACTCACATTGCCTCAACTTGCTAAAGATTTGGATGGACAAAACAGGAGGAACCGTATGGATTTATTGGAGATTGCCTTTTGTATCTCCAACTAACAAACCATCAAGTGATATGTATATATTCATGGAAATGCGCTGCTTCTTCCTGAGCTCGTACACCAAAGAACTCAATCATTACCTTTGAAATTTTATTGTCCTTATCGTTTATCTACGGCTCTGCATCTTCCAAATAGAGAATTCGAAGGAAAGCGATATTCATCAAATGTTTCTCAGAGTAGACCCTAGATCTGTAGGTACACCTTAAGATCCCATCAACATCATTATTTTGCCGCGTCTGAATCTTGCTGAACAAGGGATCCAATGCACATTTGAACCTATCGATTAGTAAATGCAAAGCTCCCAAAAGGTCCTCGATGCAAGTATCCAGTGGAAGTTTCTTATGTAAATTATGCACATAGCAATAATCCTTATAGTTTTATCCATTTCGTACTTGCACATTCAAAGCTCACGGAAGCAAGGGATCTAATGGAGCTTGGAATCTATCTAAAAATGTAGACCTGAAATTAGTGATCAATAGAAGCTTCTTGACAAAGAATATACACAAGTATGAGGTACACAGTAGTAATAGTTTGTGAACCATATGCCCTCATCCATTTCATACTTGCCTCTTTCAGAACAAAGGATCCGCCGATTTGAACCTTTTGTTATGAAAAGACAGAATACAGTAAGAGGTCTCGCAAAGAGGAATTTAAGAAATCATCGGAAGTTTCTCTAACGAGGAATGTGCATTAATGGACCATCTTGCATTTTTGCATGTATGTCATTCTTGCCTCTGCTGTGCCTCGTTGGACCAAGGATTCACTGGTTTTGAGTGTTAACACCGTCATGGTTCCTAGTGTTTTGGTACTCACTAAATGTTTCTCATGGAAGAAGAACGTGTAGGCATTAATTGGCAGCACTCTACGTCCTTGCTTACTTCTTCTTTCTTGCCCAAATTAAAGGGGTTTCCGTAGAATCTCAAGCTGCAAGAACATGATATTCTCAGACTTCCTGTACACACGGTTTGATTCGCTCCAACAGATCTGATCGGGGACAGCATTTGTAAAATCTGCTTGCTTCATCTTTATGCATGTTTGGACAAAGTTTATGTATTGCACAAGACGCAGAGAAGATTCTTTTATTCTTCTCTTTCGTGTGCCTTTCCACACGCACCCACCCGTCCAAAACTAGTAAGTCCCTCCGTTAGATCTGAACCATTACAGCCCACTTCTATTTGAGAGATCCATGGGTCAAGCGATTCCGAATCTTGTAGAGATTCAGTGGTCTTCTTAGCAGCTCTTCTAGTTCCTTTTCGAGCCAGCCAGTTATTGCAATGGGTATTACTACTACCACTACTAAATGACTCTATTGGGGCTTAGCCCCATTTTACAATTTTTGTCTCTCCCTTGTACGGCTTGATGGGGTCTTCCCATCCTTCGTTTTTTCTACGCGGTCGCCTTTTCCACTAAAACAACAGAGGCTCTCCAATTGGAACATGACCCTATGGAGTCACAAGCAGTGGGTCCCTTTGAGATTCGAAACTTGCTGGTCGAAATCCCTTTGAGATTCGAAACTTGCTGGTCCTCCTGTGAACAGCTGAGACTCGAAAACAGAAAGTTCCCCATCACTGACACTTGAAAAGCAGAAGGCAAACACTATCCATTGTTTTGCAAATATTCCTAACTACGCTAAATGATTATTTCTAAATGTTGGGAATGCTAGTTGTGATGACATATAACACTACAAGGACAGGACTGAAGTGGAGTGGACATAGATTATTGTATTACTGTAACTCACAATATTTAAACGATCACGGTAAGAAAAGAAGCTAGAACTTTCACTCAGGTTGACATCAATAATAGCATAGCTAGCATGCGATGGATCGTCTATCATTCTCTTTTGGACCTTTTAGACGGCCGCTCCTTTCTTTTCTCGAAGAAAGGCACAGCCCTAATCTTGACAATGACTTACGTTTGCTAAAGATAATTTATCAGACAGCACTGGTGCAGCAAAGCACACAATCTTTATATACATATTTCCCGACAACATTCCTGTGCTTGACTCTCCTTTCCGCAGCAGAAGCCCGTGTATAGATGATGTCTTGTTAGTTGGTTCATAAACTTGAACTGCAGCAGAGATATATAAGTATATAGATGGATAAAGGGGATCTCCTTAGCACTACCACAAAAAGCAAAGTGCATATTAATTTTAGCTTGTATTAGGTTGCGACTGTAGCATCATCTGCTTCAAGATTTTATGTGACATAAACAGGGGATATATAGCGAGTGGAACCGACAGAGAGAATGACAGAACAGCCAAGACGAATGCATATTTTATAATTCCAGAATCTTCATCGAGAACACTCTCCATAGCCTTAACTTACATTGTCAACCGACTCTCTCTCTCTCTCTCTCTCTCTCTCTCTCTCTCTCTCTCTCTCTCTCTCTCTCTCTCTCTCTCTCTCTCTCTCTCTCTCTCTCCCTAGCGTTGAGTCGTTGGGCGGGGCATCAAAACCTGGATCTCGATGATGGGATAGATCGATCTCCTCTCGGATACTACATATAGATAAAACTATTTTTGGCAGCTTTACGTTGTTGCTTTTCCAAATCACAACGGTGAGGCTGAGCGAATTCTTTGTCATGACACATGCGTCCAAAATGCACGAACTGGGTTTGCCACGCGAAAACAACAAGTTCTGCACTGGATTTATGGTCCATGTCAAATTCCCTTCGTCTTTATACGGGCCGTGACCTTACCCCTGCCCTCCCCCGTCGTCCTGCTGCGACGATTGGTACCTATTGCAAGAAACCATCAGATTTTGGACTTTAACAAACGTGCTCCAAAGACGCGAAATCCTATTGGCGACCACCTCTTCTACTCGTTTATAGCTTTTTCCGTCGTTTGAATTTCTCAAGCCCCCAGGCTAGATGCATTTACTGGTAATACATTGGCCTGGGTTTAGCCAAGCCCCGGATGGATAGCATGGAATGGATTCGGCTTCTAAATATGAGTTCCCATACCCATATCCTCCCACGAGCGTTAGAGTGCCAATTGTTGTATTACAAAGAACGTCGATGCTCTAAAATCTGAATTCCGAAATGGGTGGTATAAGTTGCCAAGCGCAGAGCATAGCACGTGAGGTAACTAGTTCCTCTAGACTTCTATTGGTCTGCTTATCTTCTGCATGTGTCGTTTGCAACTCTTTAATCTGTGACATTATCTGGAAAAGAAGACCAGATGCTTTTGGCCGGGGTTTAGTCGAGCCAAGGGAATGGCATCACTAGTCTAAATTGAATGAATCTATGCCTTCTATCCCGCAGGTACCAGAACTATCGCCTTCTTTTAGCTAGTAATATGCTCCAGAGACGCGACCTCCACTTCTTTGTTTCTTATGGAAATAAACAATCGTGCAGGTGTCTAACTTAGTGAGCTGCCAAAACGCATACTTCAACGGTGCTGGCTTGTCGATTTTTGTGGTATACTTAAAGCGGTACTTGGAAAATTTGGCACCTCAAAAACGTCACTATACAAAGGCAGTACACACATCATCCCAAATCATCTGAATTCTGCGTTTCAAAACGTCGGTTGATTTAGTGAGTTGCTAAACGCATAGCCTCCCACGTCTCGTTAAGTGTATTCTAGTTCTCGTTCATGCTCTAAACTTCTGCACTTTGAAAACGTTTCCTATTGGGAGGATATCTGGATCCACTAATTTCTGTGTTTTATAAGCATGGCTTAATATAGCTACCTAGGTCCTCTAAACTCTGGATTTCAAAATGGCGTTTGATATAATGAGCTGCCAAACGCATAGCCTCCCAAGTCTCGTCAAGTGTATTCTGTTCTCGTTCATGCTCTAAACTTCTGCACTTTGAAAACGTTTCCTATTGGGAGAATATCTGGATCCACTAATTTCTGTGTTTTATAAACATGGCTTAATATAGCTACCTAGATCCTCTAAACTCTGGATTTCAAAATGGCGTTGGATATAGTGAGCTGCCAAACGCATAGCCTCCCACGTCTCGTCAAGTGTATTCTAGTTCTCGTTCATGCTCTAAACTTCTGCACTTTGAAAACGTTTTCTATTGGGAAAATATCTGGATCCACTAATTTCTGTGTTTTATAAACATGGCTTAACAGAGCTACCTAGATCCTCTAAACTCTGGATTTCAAAATGGCGTTTGATATAGTGAGTTGCTAAACGCGTAGGCTCCGACGGGTGCTGCTGCACTATCGATTGTAGGAGTACTCTGCGCTTTTATCTGTATCCCCTAACTTCTGCACTTGTGTATATAGTGTGCTGCCCACATACATGCACACACTCTAAATTGCTATCGGGGGTTGCTGAGCGCATAGCATGCCAGCCATGGAGTGTCGATTAATGTGGACCTCAGTTAGATCTGCAATTTGGCTAATATAGTGCGTTGGAGGACAAGTGGGGTCCCCCGCACGTATGGAGGAAGGAAGAATTGTTTTTTATTCGCTCTGTATCTGTTAGGCATGAGGTCAAAAAGAGGGATGATGTGTTGTGTACTCGAAGCAAAAAAACATTCTCGAACACATGCTCCTGCTGAGAATCGCGTTATAAATTCCTTGAACAAGCCAAATTTAACTTGCAATTAACCTTATTGTTGCACTGCCGTATCCACCAAATAGTATTTGCCAAATTTATCCCGTCTTCGATTGTAAGAGAAAAAGGTAACAGTTGTTTGTTGGATAGAAATGGACTGAGCTAGATCTTCTCTTCTCCAGAGAACGACCAGACTCTGACTCTCGATCCTACGAGGTCACTGTGATGATACTGCTTAGGAGGTGAAGAAGAAGCCTTGCCGGTGACTCCCTCCAAGCCTCAGCTTGGAGGGAGGTTTATCTTTAAGGTTTATTCAGAAGTGAAGGGCAGGGCTGAGCAGCCATGCATCCATCCACCAGGCTTCGTACCGGCGACTAGTAGTCTGATCTGATCGCCCAGTCTCAGTGGCACTGTGGCAATTTTGGTCTAAGGGCATACAGCTTCGGGGAAAAAGTATGAAGGAGGAGAAACTAAAACAACCAATCGATCGAGCAATCAATCAATGCGAGCAAGGAATAATAGTTAGCAGTGGTCTTCGTCCGCACCGATGTTAATACAACGCACTCATACTCTGATGTCTTCAACAACACGTTTATTATTCTTACGCGTAAGAAAAGTTGACTGCCCAGGATGACCAACCATGTTCCTCATTTGACAAAAGCGCTAAAAGTTCCCGTTACTATAGACTTCTGAACAGTAATAGATAGTGTGTCTCTTTCATATGATTGACATTGATCCGTGAACTTCTCCGTCACACTGGCAATTCTGAATGATTCATGTGAGGAGTACTAAGCTTCAGGGTGGTGGGTCCATTGGTTTGGACTACTGTGGGCTCGGTTCTACGAGATTTTGTTTCTCCTGTTTGTGTACTTATTTCCGATATGTATTGTAGCTTTAGTGCCATGGCCACCCTCTGCCCTCCCGCAACGAGATGGAGGACAACATAGAGATTTTCTTCATAGATTATCATTCAATCCCACACTTGTCTTCGACCATGACTACGAAAACTAGGAGTTTCTTGTGCAGCTCTTGTCTTCGACCTCTAGCGTTTGTTGTTTCTCCACACCCGCTACTGCAGCAGAAGCACGGAAATGCAGTACTTGATCCCGTCCCCAAGAACGAAGAAGAAGCTATCGTACTAGTACTGTACTTTGTTTAATAGAGCATTGGGACATACTCAAGGATCAGAGTTCTCTATGTCTGGGATTTCTTGTATCACATGTGTTCGGATCTTTATTAAACGACCCGTAGAAACGTAGCTCGGAAAAAGAGATAAAGTCACTTATCGGGATTTGCCCACGGACAACTTATCAGTGAAAAGGGGAAAAGAAGGTCTCATTCATTTAATTATTAATGTTTGCCGATTGTTCTTGGCATAGAAGGAGCATGAGCAAGTTTACCAAGTCCGCCACCAGACATCACTCACAGACAGTTCGGATCAGGCAGGGACTTAATTTAGTTCATAGATGAGACAGGAACTCAACCGACTTTCTTTTTGTAATAAGGAGATCAGACGCAAAGCATTAACGATTGATTGCAGTCAATTCGCTCAATCGAAGAGTTAAAGTACACCAGCACCGTCGCTTGCGACACGAATTTATGCATAACCGACTTCTCTTAAATTGGGGAAACGGGAAAGCCCTTACCACCAACGATGAATGCGTAGCTCGGTAGTTCCCCTAATTGCACATCACCACACCACAAATGTTTCCAGAGTGACAAATAGCATCTGCGAAAACGTGTGAACTTTCGCCAAAGTTCCCTTTGATTCGAATCGATCTAACTCAGTCACTTGGCAGAGAGATGCATAGGTTCTTCGAGGAGTGCAAGATGATGCATGTAAAGAACATAACTGTGCTTGTTGACCGCGAGGGGTAGTTAATCGCCGAGCCGAGAATGTTACGGTCCTAACGTAAGAGACCGAGCCAACTCTATGAATGCGTGTATGTCTCAGCACACCGTGGGTTCGCCCTATTGAGGTTGGATAGGTGGCATAAAAAGCATGCAAAACACATGGATATCAACAGTGGTGAATGTAAAGCTTTACACCGTGACGCGAAAGCGAGAGGAGCGAAGGTCACTAAAAAGAGTTCCTCTTGCACATTTTCCCCGCTTTGTTTAAACGAGAATGCACATCTGCAGGAAGTCCAAAGATGACACAGCAGCAACATTCTCCATCACAGCCAGACTTTCGAAAATTCTTCTCACTTGCTATTCTGCCTAACCTGTTGAGTTAAGAGTCGTTGCTCATTGCTCGTTGCTAAAGAGTTTCGCCATTACAACAATAACGTTTCAACTCTGAAGTGGCCCGAAGTCAACCGGTAGAAAGGATCCTGTAATCCTCTCGCTATACTGCTACTTCAGACGTTGGAGTACTTCACTGATTGGCCTCCCGGTACGAAAGTAGTCTGTTGCTTCACTCCTCGTGTTTTCTTGCAGTAGTGTAACTCTTGAATGTCCTCCACTATTGCACGCTACTTCATGGACATCAACGATGACCGAAGAAGACGGGATTCTCTACTGTATGTGCCTAGAACCGGCTCGTTGAAACTGAGGAATGTTCATAGAGAAATGGTGATACTGAGAAGACTCTCAGATTACCTGGACGTGCCAGCGTTGACTGAGGCTATCTAGCTACCGTTTGTTGAGATTGACCGTCTGGACCGAAGTAACTAATTATTACCACGACGTTTAAGAAAGGTCTCTCTTTTCGTTTCCCCTTCGATATACTCTACAGTGGGGTCTACATGAATTTCCGTCTAATTCATATCGTGGAAAACAGAACCTCCGCGCATCAATATCGCGGCAGAAATATGAGAACCATGATATATTACACGTTGCTGAAATACATGCTCGCTGAGAAATCAGCCCAAAAATTTGCTACATGTACATCACCCGCTTTGAGTGAGCCCGGAGAGCGAATATGTGAAGATAACTAATGAGCTCCTAGGATTAGTTTAAAAAGGACTTACTTTGCGCGCTAATTGCAGCAAAAACTCGGGTACTAACCTAGGCCTCAAAGGAGCCTGAGTATCCTTGGCTCTAGCTTCCTCGTCATCTGCGTGTACAATTCCCAGCACATCCTCAAAAAGTGGATCATGGCCGCCTCGCAAAGGATCCTGAAAGAAAATATGTGTACGATAGCATCGTCAACTTCTAACTAGTAACTTGTCATTCCAACGGAAAAGATAGGTTACGGAGGCCCAAGACTTTCTGCGGAATAAGTAAGATAACTTCACAACAAATTTTACGGGGTATCCTATTGAAAGATTCATATGAAATAGGCTATCATAACTTCAACTCGCTGGACAACGGGCTTAGTCATCATCATCATCAACAACATCATCGCCCGAGATTTCCAGCAGGTTCTAAACTTTGACACACCTGTGTACAAACCTTTCTAAACGAGAACTTTGTTGCGCAACTAGTAATATAATTGCTGGGGTCTAGTATACGGTCTACAGCAACAACATAAGCTTGAGTGACATGATACGCTAAGTATTTCTTCGATTTTCACTTCGGAACATACCTGTAAGAAAACATCTGTATGGGTTTTGTCTTGATAAAATCTCGTCTTTACAGTTACACCCTTCGATATAAGAGCTTCTGCGAATGTTTTACTGAACCAAAAATATCGGAACATACGGCAAAGTCAGATATTCGTCTATAAATATCGACATAAACCATGGCCATCAACACATAGCCGAAAACGCAGCAGGGTCTGCTCTTTAGAATTGGAAGGACAAAACGTTTCGTATAAATGGGATAAAATAGCTTCTCACCTTGCTTCATAAGGTATGGAGTAGTCCCCCGTACCGTGGAAGAGATATACTGTGGGAAGGAGAGGGATAGCCTCACTAAAGGCTTCGCTAAGAACTGCCAGCTCCGGAGAATATAATGGTAATGACGTTTCACCCCCCATGACACTGCAAATCAAAGAATGCTCATGAGAATTAATGAAGCAAAATTAAGGTGTAAATGAGCTGTACGTGTAACTGTGTTGCACGGGCTACAGACAAACATACATATTTGTTAGAACTATACTAACCAAAATCGACACAAAGCTTTCTCATACTTTCTTGGCAATGCATCCATGATCAGCGTTGAAACAACCCACAGTATACTGCTGCTAGACAAATGGAATTCCTAATGCGGATACAACCTCGCAAGCTTAGGAGCAGTATTTTCAGCTGTACCAAAAAGTTTTACTTTGTGATGTCCATGCCGACTCCTGAACTTATAAAGATTGCATGCGTTTAAGGTATACGACTCTTCACCTCCAAAAAATTCTTCGATAAAGACCTCTACCATGGAAATGTTCCACCAGTTTGACAAGATTATATCTGCAAATAAAATATACATTTGCACATGAACTGCCCTTAGTGTCATGTCAATGGGTTAAGTAAGAACCGAACAGGTATATTCCTTTCCAAGAAGATGCTGAAATGGGGAGATCCCATGGAACGTAGAACATGCAGATAGCTTCTTCGTCCTCCTTGAAATTTGTTACCATACTTTGAGTGATCAAAAGAACGGGCCAGAGAGTAATTCATACCCTCCAGATATACCCAAGAAAGCTTTAATCTGGGAGCATTTCCATGTTATTTCTCCATCAATCTGCCCTATCTCCTTCTTAGCTTGATGTATCAAAGAACATGCTGCAAGATGGCTCCCTGCAGATTGGCCGGCCAAATATATCCTGCCCATATAATTTTCGACAAGACAATCTCAACCTCGTGGCAACATCTCTTCTACTACATAGAGATCACAGAGAGCTATCAGGCCGAACAACTTACGTAAAGCTGAGAAAATGCTAACCACAATTTCAGGCTGAATTCACAAGGACAATTTGGCATGCATATTGCTGATCGTAAGTTGCAATCAAATTCGTATTTCCTCCGGTGAGAAACACCCTTTACGTAAAGAAGCCTTATAAGGAGCAACAACTTCATAGTTATTTCCTTCAGCTGTTCTAGGAGAATCCCCCGCCGACAAGTGAACGTGATAAGGTGATCCAACTAGTGATCGACAACAAGCCGTGAGACTACCTATGACGTGATATTTGTCCATTTTCACTGACAGGATCAGACATTACATGAGGAGAAACTGGAAAGTAACCTGTTTGGGTCACCTCCGTATTGTGCAACAATATTGTTGACGACAAATCCAATGCCAGCAGAGACATCGTCTACCATTTCAGTTACACAACCCTGGGGAAAATTCCTGCAGTTCCAAATCCCATGGTTGCTGATTAGGCTCGATGTCCAAAGTTGAACACGTTTACTGCTTTTCGTGAAAGGAAACACCAGAAATAAAACTCAATACAGGAGTTGTGATCACCTGTAGTCAACACAGCAGACGATAATATCCCTCTCAACGAGCTGTAGACCAAAAAGAGAACCCCAAGCCTTATATCTGCAGTAGTATACCAAGCGTCCAGTTTACAATACGTCCAAACTTCAATAAAATAGTTCGTCAATTTATCTCGTACACATGATTTAGTTTCTTCCGGTTTTTCTCTCGTCCATAGGTTCAGAACAGCCAGTATGTTAAGTCACTGGTGACTGGAAGTTCATCAAGCAATTGAGAAGCCAAAGTATCCAAAGTTGAACGCAGGAGTTCATCATGAGAGTGCATCAATGATGATTTAACATTCCTTCTGATCATACAATCAGACTATTCTCCCTGTAGTCTCAAGCAAACCATCCAAGAAGAACTTGAGAAAAGTAAGCAGTCATCACAATGTAAATTTGAACAAGCGATCATTTTGGGCAGACTGAATTCTTACCCAATAATCCACGCACCACCAGTTATGAATATTACTACCGGTTTCAGTTGATCTGTACTATCTGGTAGATATAAATCCAACCTGTTCATAACATGAACTCCAATGTCATTGTAGGCGGCAAACTACTAAGATGCCCTACTCCCTCACAGAAGTCGGATCCCTGGCCAAGAGTACTTTCGACTGCTGGTCATTACATTCTTCCGATTTAGAGTGATCAATTAGAACTTTATGTGTCAGAGACTAACAGAGAAAGACAGCTAGGAAAAGATCGGTCAACGACCACAACACTATAACCTAGCTAAACGAATATAGCTATGATGTCAGGAATCTAAGAGCCACAACGTTCCACTCAAATGACCTCTCGAATTGCACCAATCTCTGAAAAACGTGATCTAAAGGTTCAACAGAAACCCCGGTAAAGTACAAACTCCACTATTTAGAAACTCCCGATATAGGCGAGTCCAGAACTATGAATATGAATAGACATGTTCACTCCTGTTTAGATTCCTCTCGAACCAGTTTCATACTCACGAGAACTTGACTCTGACCACAATGGTTATGTTTTGTAATAACTTGCATTCTGTGATTGCGAGTTAAGTGTCACGATAACGTGAAAGCATTGCATGACAATGTATGCTACTGAAGACATGAGTAGATCATCTAGCATATCTGACACTCTGCCTCACGCAACGCATCAGCACTAAGGTGATAGTAAGAAAAGGAGTAAAAGAAGATAGGAAAAAGCAGCACGCGGATCAGAACTAACATATTTGAGCAACGGGATCTGGACTAGAATATTTCCTATTCTGACCTACTGACTGACAGCATGAGTTCTTAGAAAAATTCACTCACCGAAAGTAGCCAGAGCTTTATGTGTATATGCACAAAAACACTAGGACTTCACCGGCACCCTCACAATGGCTGAGTAGCTGACACATTGCCTAATAGAGTCTAGAATAGAGCTGGAACACACCTGTTTCTTGGTTGATCCCTGTACACAATGCTTCGATGCACGTATCTTGAGAAGAAATACTGATATCCGACTGAAACACAACTGACAGAAGAGATCCATGAGATCACTGAATCCAGTTCTATGAAAGGCTTGAAAATGTAAGCTGACAGATGGTCCAACATTTCACGTGGTTATGACAGAGCAGCTGCGGTATTCGGTTCATTAAATCTGGTTGCCCAATGAAATCCCACAAACTGAAAGGTACTCTATCAAAACGGAGGGCACACTAGGCTCTCCAAAAGACGTAGAAATTGAAAACCAAATCGCAGACAAGCACGTTGGTTATGAAAATCAATTCCACAATTCAAAAATTCAATCAAGGAAGAGCACACACATCAAGTACTTAAGTCCTGGCTAAATATCTGCAGATGTAGTACTATATGATGCTGATTGACAAGCGCCCAAAACAGATACCGTAACGTTGACTTGGCGTTAAGACCATGAAGATGACAATACAAACCAAGCCTCCAATAGCCAGGTACTTCGAACTGCTTACCTTGAAGGAAACCAGGCATCAGGAATATGGCGTACAACCCAAGAGCAATTAACTTGGTGATCCATCGATATCCCACCCTGAAAAGACGTCCACACAAACTTTTTATGCTCAATACTACATATTGCTCAGCTCTTCGGGATATGTATCTCGAAAACTCGCATATGTCAGGCCAGTAAAAGCTGATCGGCGTTATTACCATGATCAGATGACACCCAACGTTCCAACAATTTATCCTACTAGAATTGACAATGCTTCTTCTGTAAAAGATGAGACAAAGTATCCATCTCCCCTACTACATCGTCCTAGTAGGGGTGACGCAGTACACGTCGAACACATGCTCTTCCACGTAATAAGGTTAGTGCTTCTTTCTTAGTTTGCAGATCGCATGGTTTCAAAGGTAGAATTACATGTTGGGTAATGGGATACCCGGTCCCATACATATAGTTACATAGGAAAGAATGAACTACACGGTGATAGAATGGGGCCCGTAATCATTAAAATCTCCTTCGCTCATGATGCATCCACCTTCACTTCTTTAAGTGCTTTTCTTTAAATCCAGTTGAAGTCGTCATCTTCAAACGTCGATGCTAATGAGATACACGATAAACAAGTGGCAAACTCTTACTTCCATCCAAACATGCTTCGTATCAGCTTAGGGGCAGACTTGGGGCGGTAAGCCACATAAACCAACAGACTCGAAACTTCAAATGACCAACGACTATAATTTTCAGTACGCAAGCTTAGGACGGCTTAACTAAATAAAATCAACATCTTCGCTGCACCCCAAGGACCGAAATACGGATACTTTCACGAATCCAGCAGCTCAAACTTCAAGTACCCTCAGCCATACCGGCAGCACTTGACATTCAGAAAACAAGGATCAAAGTCTCGAAGGGTACAGGTCGGCTGGATCCAAGTGGCTGGGGAATAATATGTGCCTATGGAGGAAAAATATGTACGTTCTCGTTGACTGGCTATAAATTTGTTTAGATAAGACTGAAAGTGAGATTGGAGTTATGAGGACAGAAGCCGCTCGAAGAACGGGGGATCCAGAACTCATTAAATGCAAATGAAATGTAGATGAAATGGCAATAAAATGAAAGCAGAACTGACTAAGAAACATGCGAAAAGTAGATGAAATCTACTGAGTGATATGTTAGAATCAGAGATTCAAAACTTCCTCTGTGGCAAACAGTTAGACTCCAGAATGTGATCAGAAAAACACTTACCCGAGATAACGAAGAAGACGAAAGCTTAAGCGGGTTATCAAATAAGTCTCGTGGGCTGCATGTTCTACGTCGTCCCTAAACGAATGTTGACGTGAGGGCGGGTGGTAGCCAACAGCATCTGATGAACATCTGCGTCGTCGTTGTTGTCCTCGGAGGGGAGAGTGTTCGGCATCTACACATTCGGAGGCGTTACGAGCAAGCTGACTCCCACTCTTTGCTCTTTGGAAAGGTGTCGGACTTAACGTTGCAACCTCCTCCTTGAGCTTCCTAATATCCACCTCAGTGTTACGCTCATTGGATTCAGGGGCCTCCCTTCCAGACACTGCTGAAATTTCACCCTCAGAACTCGAAGATAAGAGTCGGACTCCAAGTTCAGAGATTTTTGTACCTCCAAATGAAGAACTTAAACGGTAATCATTGGGAACTTTCTTATTGGAATTTGAAGGGTCATCGACTACAGTATGTACACGTGATTCCTTCTTCAGTTCAGTCAGTGTACGCATTTTAGCTTTCACGCCCCAAGAACAACAGCTTTGATACCTGCTTGGAGGAGGTGACAGCGATCTGCTTACAGAGAAGGTGGAATTTTGGAATCTCAGCGGTGAATATAGAGAGATCTTCCTGATATTCTTCGGGCTCTGCAAAACAAATGAACACAAATGGGCAATCATCCTCAGCAGAAGAGAGCCAGCCAACAAGGATCGTTCACGATTCGATATAGAGAGTTTATGCGTGAGGGAGGGCACTGAACTCTCGCACACGGACAGCAGATGAACTACGCAAGATCGTCAATAGAACGAAAATCTACGCCGTGCATCAGACGGCACTAATCCACCGACTTCAAAACTCTCCCAATGCTCTCTAATCTACTGTCATATTACCAGCAGGACTTCTCAGTCCTACCTAAGAACGATCCAACATCTCCGAACAAATACACAACTGCGCATCATATCGCCCTCACCTGTTAAGTTTCAACTTCCAGCACATCAAACCCTCGAAATTCGTACCGAACATGACAAATTCACGACCCTAAATCCCGTTGCTGCACGGCCCTTCCGAGTGCCGCACAATGTTACCATCGTCCACCAATTTGCTTTTAAATTAGCGTCAACGTGCGAGCAATAAAAATTTCGAGACAGCGACGAATGATCCATCCATCGAATGCAAATAAGATAGAAACACGTACCGAACCTAGTTGAGTGATCCAAGCTAAATTCTTGATCACACGAACGAAAGCGGCATCATCGAATAAACAAGTGCAGCGTCGTCCTCCGTACACTAAAATGGGCTTCCCGCGAAGCATGAATTACAACGATTTCAATCAATTAGGCCCTGACTTTTGCGCCTCGATTTCCTCCACCTCTTCCTTCTCCTAGTACTACTCTTCTTCTGCCACCGCCTACTACGAGCATCGCCAGGTGGCTTGCAATTCTCAAGGGATCGCGGCTGCTTATGTGCGAATAGTATCATGCCCTTCCCTTCAGGGCTTCCTCCCTCTTCACTGAAATCAATAAATTCTTCATTAGCGTCCGTCTGTCTTGTTGTCCGTACGTTGATCCGCCCGGGGGAGGCCGGCAGTCCAGTCCTTACGGTGATCCTCTTGTCATGCCGCATTATCACAGTGGTTTTATCCGGATCCGGTACTCACATGCTCCTGCGCGGGATTATCTCGTGAACTTACAGACCATCTACTCGGGTAGATGGTGAGAATAACGCGACAGCGTGTGAACACAAATAGGACGGGAAGACCACACAAGGAAAAGACAAAGGGGGTAAAATGGGGGCTTTGCATATGTAACAACAAATGTCTCCGCACCTCAAAATCGAAATGCTTGAGTTTTGATTTTGAGGAGAGTGAGGAGAAGGGAGAGGAGAGGGAGAGATAACAAATGCATCCGTACCTCAGAATTGAAATGCTTGAATTTCGATATTGAGGGTCGGGAGAGTGCGGAGAAGAAAGAGATAACAAGTACTTCCGGATCTCAAAATTGAAATGCTTGAATTTCCATTATGAGGTCTAGGAGAACGTTGAGGCGCTCATTGCATCCCATGATAAGAGTGGATTACCACTAGAGGTCTTAGATTATCAACTTGAACAGTCTATATATTTTGATAGGTTATTTTTTGCTTGCATAAATATTGTGCATTGTTCCTCGTTTTTCCTTAGAAGGCTTGTTATGGATAGTATATGAGCATCTTAGAGATTGCTTTAAAGTAGATGATCCTTCTAGTGATTCTACCAAGTTCTTTTAGGTGGTTGCATCAATAGCAAAATGAGACATTCCTATATCTATTAGTTGTGTGTTAGGTACTAGATGACTTCTCATGATGGAGAAGGACAAGAGAGGCATTAGACCAATTGCTATTAGAGAGATCTTTTTATCTTTGGTCAGCCGCACCATTGTCCTTCAGTATCATTCTCACTTCCAATAGCACCTCTGTCTATATCAATTTGGAATAGCTACACTTGGAGGTTGTGAGACTATATCTCTCGGCATTAGAGCACTCTTAGCTATCCATCCAGAGTGTGTCATCCTACATGTGGATATTGAGAATGCTTTTAATAGCATCTTACAAGTATCTATCTTTAGAGAGCTTAGGAGGCTGGTTGATCCTTGGTGAATCTTATTCCTTTTGTGCAGTCTTTTTTTGGCTCTCTTGCTTCCCTTTACTACTAATACAATTGTTCACATGAGGGAGTCACCGTCTTGGAGTCAATTGTTAGTAAACGTCAGGGAGATCCTTTAGGATGACCTTTATTTGCCATGGCTCACTTTAGAGCTCTCTTATCTACTACTTTGGCCATGCAAGGTTGTGTATTTCACTCCTTGACAATTGATACACACATCATGTGCCTTGTAGATCAGATTCAACAAGCCTTTGACCACTTGACTACCAAGTTACATCTAATAGGCTTGAGAGTCAAGGTGTCAAAGTGTAAGGCATGGTCCCCTTTAAGTATTTCTCCCCACTTTCAGCTTCTAAAGGGGTGTATCACATCTATAAATGGACTACATGTTCTTGGAGTGCTAGTAGGATCCAAGGATTTTGTCACACGCTTCTTGGACATTGCCCTTGCAAAGGACATTCTCCATGTGGATGACCTTATATTACTAGGAGATCAGTAAATAGCATTTGGTATACTCTCCTCTAGTATTGCTCGTCAATCAACTTACCTCCTTTGCAAATTCCTCCCTCTTTGACCTTCCTATCACGTCTAAGAGCCTTTGATAGGAGGATTATGGGAGTCTTTGGTGATATTGTTGGACCCAAGGACATTTGAGTGTGTGATAGGGGATTTGGTACATAGAAAGACATCTCTACTAATCTTGTGTGGAGGGGTTGACATGCTATCTATGGAGGAGATGGCACCTATAGCATTTTTAGGTAGTTGGGCTCTCTCAACATCTCTACTTTCCTCCTATTTTGTGGTTGTTGATAGGCCAATTTTGGAGACTTATGTGATAGAGGTGGAAGATGGGTCCTTTTCTCTCCAAATGTTATCACTATAGATGAGAGATAGTCTATCCCCACAAGCACATGAGGACCTTCCATATTTTGTTTCACTATCATCAGATTGGACTTGTAACAATATGGAGTTAGTCAAGTGCTAATGAACTAGCAAATAGGCCAAACTAGCCTAGAATATTCTAGAAGTATCTAAGAAGCTACTTGGTACCTTCCAAGTATTGGGTAATGTGTATGCCAAGTAGCAACTTCTAGGAGAAAGCTTCTTGGGAAGCTTCTTGGCAATCTTAGCTTGCACTCCAAGTAGGTAGCTTCTAGAAGGAAGCTTCTTGGGAAGCTTCCAATTAGCTTAGCTTGTACACCAAGTAGACAGGAGCTTCTTGAGAAGTTTCTTGGTTAACTTGGCTTGCATCCCAAGAAAAAGGCTTTAGGAAGCTTCTCAAGAGCCTTGTATACTCCCTATAAATACCATTCTCCTATTTCTCTCCTCAATCTTCATCTTTTACATTGGTATTAGAGCAAGAATGAGATGGATGGAATTTATGGACTACCAAATCCATTTTTTCCAAACCATTGGGATCTTTGTGTCCATGTACTACCCAAGCATTATTTCACTTAGTTCATCATCTCACGCTTTGGGCAAAAAAATTTGAATGCAATCACCTTATTTGATGAACTCTTGGTACTTTTGATTGTAACTTATGAAGAATGATGGATGTGTTGCATCTACTTGTTAACTTAGATTAATTATAGGTAGTTTGATAAAGTAGTAGTCATGGTGACAATGCTCAAGGTTATCATTGCCATGCAACAACAAATTGAACATCTTACTCAATTGTTGGAAGCATGAGATCATCAATGACAAGAGTAGGTAGAAAGACCACCTTTTCAAGAAGTGGAAGAGCAAATCCAATTTTTGAAGCCCAAGGTATTTGAAGGCAAGAATATTATGTGCAATAGAGAATTCTGTGCTTGACTATAAATGTTACTTTGAAGCTACAAAACTTCAAGATAAATGAAAATAAATTCTCTTAGCTTCCAACCAATTGGATGGAGTAGCAAAGCTATGGTAGTAGCTCCAAGTGAAGCAAGCTAAATGGAAAACTTTTTGTACCAATCTTGACATGGGCAAAATTCAAGAGTGCAATAATTTGTCAATTCTAAGCTATAAATATCACACGAGTTGCACGAGATAGTTTGGTAGAGTTGAAGCAGATTGGCTCTATAAGAAGATACATCATGCAATTCCAAAACACCATCATGTAAATTCCAGATATACTAGAAGGTGAAGCTTTGGATTGATTTGTGAGTGCTCAAAGTCACGGACCAAACTAGAGGTGATTATGCAAGAGCCAAAACACTTGGAAGAAGCCATGAAGTTAGTTGAACACTCTGATTTCTTGGTTGCAACAACTTGGTCTTGACCTCCACCTCCACCTCCACCTCCACAACACTTACCAATACACTAGACATAGGTAGAAGAGCCAACATCAATGGAGATTGATGCCATCCAACAGAAACCACTTGGCACTACAAATAGAGAAAGATTGTGACAAAATGGTAGTTGTTTCTATTATCACTAAATTGGACATTGCATTATTGAATGTCCACTCAAGAATAGGTGACCTTGAAAAATTTCCCATATGGAGTTTGTGGAGTATAAGATCAAGGAAATGAGGAATTTCAATAGGAGATTCTAAGCTGCCTATGGTAACTTGATTTGTTCCAATGGGATTGAAGGCTCAATCTATGCTTCACTTGCAATGTAAGATATTTAATTATGGTTGTAGGATTTTGGTGGTAGGATTTTGGTGGATTCTAGAAGTTCAAATAATTGTATGTCCATACAATTAGCAAAGGAATTATGAATTTCTATCAAGCCAATAATTGGAAATAGATTGATGATGGTGGATGGTGGAAAGGGTTGTGCATTTCATACTCACATCCAGTTACATTCAAGATTGCGAAGGAGTATGTGGAATGTATGAGGTTTGTAGTGGCACCTCTACACTATGATTTCATTCTAGGTTTGCCTTAGTTTGACCATCACAAGGTTCAATTTGATTGGATCCAACGATAAATTCAAGTACAACACAAAGGTAAGAATTTATGATTAGATTGTTTGGCACCTTTGATTGAAACACCTCAGAATAAGCAGTCCCAAGATGTGAAGTTTATCATGAAAGCAACCATAGAGCAAGCTTTAAAGGAAGATAAGTCTCAAGATGGAAAGTTTGTCAATAAAGTAGCCATAGAGCAAGCTTTAGAAGAAGATAAGTCTATTTTTGTGGTGTCGATCAAGCCTATTGCGCATGGAGAATTTGAGGAGGGCCAGAAGCCTCATCAAGAAATGGTTAATCAAATAGTTTAGGATTTTTCAGATGGGTTTCAAGATGATTAGCCAAAGGGATTACCCTCCGATTGTGGTATGCTCTTCAAGATTGAGTTATTGCTAGGAAGTACTCTAGTGAGTGGACCAATCTATTGACTCTCACCAAAGGAGTTGGACAACATTGATAAAGTTGTTGGAGAAGGATTTCTATTACATCTCCTTGGGGAGCACCAATACTATTTGTACCAATGAATGGAGGACTTCACTTCTATATTGATTATCGTGGTCTCAACAAACAAATAGTGAAGAATGTATATCCCTTCCTTCAAATTAATGACTTGCTTGATCAATTGAGTGGAGTACAATACTTCTCTAAGTTGGATCTTTGAAGCGACTATTGGCAGATTTTCATTGATAGAGAACATATGCAAAAGATTACCTTCTGCACAAGATATGGGCATTTTCAGAGGAGAGTTTTGCCTTTTGGGCTCTCTAATGCTCCAGCAATCTTCATGGATCAAATGCATTGGGTGTTGGATGGGCTATTAGATTGGTACATGGTGGTGTTCTTGGATGATATTTTAATCTATAGCAAGATAGAAGTAGAACACACAAATCATGTGCAAGAAGTCCTAATACCACTACGTGAGTGGAAGTTTTATTGTAAGAAGTCAAAGTGTGTCTTTTGTAATACCAAGAGCTAGCCATATGATCTAGATGTGAAATTTGGTTTGGTAACATCTAGAATGATGTTATACATGATGGTCAAAATAGATCAGATAGAAGTATCACCAAAAGAGTACTTCTACTAATAAAGTAAAAATCAAAATAGACTTGAGAACCTTAGAACCAATAGCTAGACATATGATTTAAAGGTGAGAATTGGTTTGGTAACATCTGGAAAGATGTTACACATGATTTAATAAACAGATCAGAAAGAGGTATCACCAAAAGGGGACTCTACTAATAGAGTAGGAGCCGAAATATGCCTAAAATCTTTGAAGGCAATTTTGGAAGCCTAATCAGATGAATTAGGCCTTGAAAATGTGCAAGTGCTCCCCCCAATAGATGAAAGGCTGGCCTTCCCTCTCCCTGGTTTGTCTCGTCAAGAGCTTTCCAATGGTACCTTACTCACTTGATTCTAAGACTCCTACAAGAAGATTCCCTAAAAGATTCCTTTTGGTCAAAGCTTGTTTGACCAACTAGATAGGACCTAGACCAACATGTCACTCATCCAAGTAAGTAATCCAAGGGTGGAGCTTGCTGATAGGTCACATGTCTGTGTGCTTAATCGTATGGTGGAGCTTCTTTGGAGGAGATCCTCTTTGTCTATATAATAAAGAGAAGGTGCTCCTTTGGAGCACCGAATGTTGAATGTGTAATTTTTGCTTCTCTCTCTTCTCTTGTCCTTGGAGTATTACATTTTGGTAGAAGGAAGTTACCTTCTTGGATCACAAGATCTTGTCAAAGGGGATCAAGATGGAAGAGGAGAAAATCAAGGCCATTACTAATTGGCCTACTAAAGGATGCTATAGAAGTATGGACCTTTAATGGATTGGCAAGTTTTTACCTATGGTTCATTCACTATTATGTTCATGTTGCCGCACCATTGACCAACCTCTTGGGAAAGAACTCAAGCTTTTAGTGGACCACCAAGCACAAAGAAGCATTCTAAAAGGTGAAATATATGGTATTTTCAAGGCACTTCTTCAACCATATAACCTTAACTACCTTTTGTGGTTGATTTTGATGCTTCTAACTTTGCAATTAGAGCCATATTGTAACACAAATTCCCAAATGTGTTACATCTCATTGCCTTTGTGTCTCACCAACTAAACACCACAAAAAGGAATTACTCTGCTTGAGATTAAGAACAACTAGCAATGATATATGTCACCAAGGTATGGAGACATTATCTCTTAGGGAAACGAGTGATCATGCAAACCAATCAGAAACCCTTGTTGCAGACATTATATTTAGAATATATGAAAAGTTGACATCATCGATGGGATGAACAACTACAATTGTTAGACCCAAACTTGAGTACAAATTTGGTAGGTTCCATGTCATCCCCAATGCCCTATCATAACAACCCAATTTGAAGTCTCTTCCTCTCATCACAATGGCAATTATGATAGTATCAATCAACTCCAAGGTCCAAATCAAGTTTAGGATCACTTTACAACAAGATCACTTCTTTCATATGGTGCAAGGTTGTCTTGTTGCACATGATAATGAATACAAGGCCTATCTTTCAAAGAAGGTCTTCTTATTTAGGAGAACTAGATTTATGTTCCAACCAAGGGTGATCTATGACTTTTGTGCCTTCAAGAAGCCTATGACTTACCAGTTGCTAGTCACATGGGTGTGGACAAAACTTTGGGTACTCATAATGCCAATGGTGGTGGTCCAACATGACATATGATGTTCAAGATTTTGTTCGATCTTGTGAGAGCTACCAACGCAATAAGACCAGCAACCAAAAATTGAGTGGACTCCTTTAACCACTTCCTATCCCATCTGCTCAACAAGAACACATGAGTTTAGATCTCATCATATCTTTGCCCAAGACAAAGCAAGGTCACACAACAATTGTGGTGTTTGTGGATAAGCCTAGTAAGCAAATATATTTGGCATCAACCGTTGATATAATGGATGCTCAAACATTGGCCTAGATCTACTTCAACAATGTCTTCAAGCTTCACGGGATGCCTTGTGTACTCATCTCCGACCGTGATCCTCATTTCACCAAAAAAATTTGGCAAGCACTCTTCCAAAGACTCAACACCAAGCTTGCTTTGTCCATGGCCTATCATCCTTAAAATGATAGACAAATCAAACATGCAAATTGCACCTTGGAGGATATGCTTTATGCCTTTGTCAATTTTCACAATACCAATTGGGACAAGTGTCTTGCAGTTGTTGAGTTTGCCTACAATAATTCCAAACAAGCAAGCACTAGATTCTCTCCATTCTTCTTTAATTTTGGCTAAGACTCACTTGTTCTAGATTCCCTTCTTGCTCCGCTTCCATCTCATGTCCCTCATACTTCCACCTTCTTGACCACCATATCCCAATCTCTACAACAAACCAAATCTCATCTCCTTGTTGCTCAATTGTCAAAACAATATACGGACCAACACCGTCGTCATCTCACTTTTCAACTTGGTGGTAACGTCATGCTTTCTTCTAGTAACACACCGTTCCCACTTGATACCCAAGTTTGTAAACTTGCTCTTAATGGATAGGCATATTTGATGTCACTCAAATCATTTCTCCTATTGCTTATTGACTTGCCTTGCCTTCTCATATGTGAATCCACCTTGTCTTTCACATTTCCAAGTTGAAACCCTTTGTTTCTAATCCATCTTCCTTTTCCTCTTGTGTCCAACTCCCTCCTTCTCATGTGCCTATCAACGATCGTGAAGAGTATGAAGTTGATCTTATCCTTGCATGTTGCCACATTCAACATAGTTGCCAACAACATATTAAGTACAAGGTCCTTTGGAAAGAATATTTCCTTCATGACACCGATTGGGAGCTTCTTTCTCATCTCCAAAATGCACGGCTGTCATCCAAGATTTTGAAGCTTCAATGGTGACAAGAACATCATTAACTAGCAATGGGGGAATATGTATCAACATGGAGTTTATCGATGAGTTAGTCAAGGCTAAAAAAGTAGCAAATAGGAAAAATTAGCCTAGAATATTCTAGAAATATCTAAGAAGCTACTTGGTACTTTCCAAGTATTGGGTACCATGCATGCCAAGCAACAATTTCTAGGAAGAAGTTTCTTGGGAAGCTTCCAACTAGCTTAGCTTTCTTGCAAGCCAAGTATGCAGCTTCTAGAAAGATGCTTGAGAACCTTCCCAATTAACTTGGCTTGCATTCCAAGAAAATGGCTTTATGAAGCTTCTTGAGAAGCTTCTCAAGAGCCTTGTATGTTCCCTATAAATACCAAAGCTCAAGCTCATGCTAAACATTAAAGTTTCTCTCATTCAAGTGTCCCAATGTGACCTTCCACTCTTGTCTTCCATTCTCATATTTCTCTCCTTGGTCTTGATCTTTTACATGACTAGAGGTTTACAATCTTCCTTGATGGAGCGACAATGTTAGCATATGTTACATTCTCTTTTAGTTGACACATCCATTCTTCAAGCTACTAGGGCACGTCTTTGCTCTTGCTCCAACAAGGGTGTAAGCTCTTAATCCTAGCTTTATCGTGCATTAGGGCATTTTGACTTGCACCATCTACTTTCTCTATAGCAATGAGGTTTTGCCTAGGTTTGTTCCACCCTTCTACATCTTCATTTTTCACTTGTGAGGTATGGTTCTACACTAGATGCAGCAGTAGTCCATATGACATGGTGTCCTTTTGGAGGACAAAGGATAGCTACCCATAATGCTATTGGGATCATAGTGTTTGCTATTGCACAAGAGAGTGGATATTTGGCTTGGAGGGATCATTTGTATGTTTTGCAAACAACACTTGTCAGGGTAGACTTATACTTGGTCCAAGATGATCATGTGATAATAGTGGATGAAGTGGTTACAAACCCTAAGCATGATATAGTTTCGGAGGAAGTGATATTGCTGCTCATCCCACTAGATGGGCAGCAAGTGCAGCAACAGCTTGCAAGGTCTCCAAGTATAGGGGTATGCAACAAAGTCACCTCTTTGTTCATCTAGCCTTGGTGTTATATGGAGTGATCGACACGGCATTTGACACATTTGTCATGGAGTGCACAAGAGCTTATCATGTTAGGCCAAGGTGTACCACTCTCACTCTCATACTTTGTAGCATATTTTAGATAACATGTGTCCATTGCTCTATGAGTGCAGTGGTTGGTGCAATCCATAGCATAGCAGTCACTCTAGGTGATGTTTCTTTGGATGCTCGAGTTGTTTGTAAACCGTAAGACTTGCATAGCTCAGATATCTTAGGTGCGGTAGGGCAAATTTCTCATATCAACTCTATAGGGGCATAATCCCATTTTACCTATTTTGTCTCGCCCATGTATGGCTTGATGGGGTCTTCCCATCCTTCTTGTTTTCTCCGTTGTCTCCCTTCTCTCCTCAAAAGTTAACAAATGCCTCTATTTCAAGATTATTCAGCTGATTCTAGATATATTCGTCCATTTGGAAAGTGATGGTATATTCCTCGCCTCATAAGTGGAAGTTACATATGACATCAATGTTAAGAATCGCTAGGGGAATCTTCTTCACTTTCTTTTTTGGTTTAATCGAGATTATTGATACGGGTACTTCACCTCGTCCCAGTCTAGTTATGTAACTGGACTTCCAGCCGAGTAGAGACGTCGTTGACCACAGTATCGAGTTTAGCTAACCGGGGTTTGATCTGACTTAATATTGGCAGTTCGTTTACTAAACTTCTGAGCCCGACCACCGCATAGCACAGTTTTGCCGTCCGTGCGTCCATTACGTCAACGGACGAAGACAAGTCCGGGTAACCGCATCGGCGATTGCAGTTAGTTTCAGATGTGTCCGTCAACCATCCCAGAGACCCGCTCTGCCAAGAGGAGCCGCACCACATGGACACAATACCTGCCCTTTAACTAGCGTGGTGGGCTCCTCGCTCCTCACCTAAAACGAACGGAAAGTCACACTAAACGGAACCTGTCCCTTGCCAAACACGTGACGTGTGTCCCTCGAACGGTCTTGCTGTCCCCACTCTTGCTATCACCTCATGGATCCTTTCTCACGATATTTGTTCCCAAGAAACCTCAAAAGTGAAACTACCCCCACGGTGTCTAGTTGCTAGGCTGTATAGGTTCCGTGTCCTGAGAACAGATTTCGAGACATTCGGCTAATGCGTTTCATTCCATACTTCCAACTTGGTAACGTTACTGGGCGTGGTTTGACATGGTGTGGATGCTCGAAGCGGGTCTCTCCGAGATAATTATCATTAGCGTCGTCCGCGAAGTCTCTACACATGCGTTAAACTCGCGTTAGAGAGGGTAAATCCTTTTAGCTAATCTTTGCTAGCTTCTTCTTTTTAACTAGGATACTTTTTATTTTGGAAACATGTCAAATAATTCTATCTTTTTATTTTCAGCGAAAAAGCCAATATTTGGCTCCTTTGAGTTGGTCATACGGCCAGTTTAACAAATATCACAAACAAAACTAAAATAACACACCCGTGAACTTATAGCGAGTTTGCTTAGGAAACTCATCATCGCCAGAGCGAACTTCTGATCAAGCGTAAATTGATTCGGCACTATCCGTACCTTATAAGTTATCATTACTTACATCATTTTCACTTAAACATACCCATCGCACCCGTGAGTTTGACGCCAGTTTAGTTCTCTGATTTGATTTTATTATGCGTCACGTCACTTATTCACGAGCTAGAGAAAATCTCTCTGTAACTTTGCGTAGCTTACTCAACTCACTTTCGACTAAAGACTCCAGTCCGTCCACGCAGGATTGCTGTTACGAGTTTCAAGGAATCTCAAATTATGGAATTTTAGATTATGGTTGTTTTGCTGAGATTTGACTGATTGAAATGGTCAATACTTGTTCAGATCAGTTTTATTGGGGACTGTAGAGGGAATATGAATCAGTTTTTCTTTTCATTTTTTGTTTATATTCATTTCAAAATGTGACTGTTGTGTATCTCTACTCATGGATCCATTCTCGTACGCATTCTCTTGTATATTCTCCAATACCCGAATAACCTTGGCAATCACTTCATCTCCACTGCCATTTTCTTGTTAGAATTTTCTTGTCTTAGCTTAGAGTCATTTTCTTGTTACAATTTCCTTATCTTGCACTCCTTAGGCTCCTACTTTAAACATCCAAGGAAGGATGTACTCTTGTATCTAAAGTTTCTATCATTTTTATTAAGAGGCCAATAAAATTAAATTTAAGAATATAAAAGATAACTATGACATTTTAGTCACTAAGATTGAGATTAGTGATTATAATTAGTTATATTAAGAATAAATAGTAGCAATAAAGGTTACATGTAGTGTTTGTTGCTCCTAATTATTACGATGGCACATGTATACTATGAGATTTTATCCCCAGTAGCTTTGCTTCTATAATCTGATTTTATTCTTGTATACTTTTATATGGGCTTTGAAAGTAATTATCCATTACCCTCCGTCTGATAGATTCTTAGAGAGTTCAAGTTCAATCAACGCATAGATCATTATGTGTATAGATAGTTGTGATACTAGGATAGGCCTTGCTTTGAGAATTTCAAGTTCATCACTTGCATGATACTCAAATATGGGTAGTATCTTGAGTTTGTAAATTTGAGTGAACAATGAAAATTGAAAGTTTGTGACAAGAACTCTGAAGCATTACAATTAAATAAATAGATTCATGAAATTTTATTCCCTTTATTAAACTATTTTACATCATCTTGATATCATTAAAAATGCTTGAATACAAGAAATTATATCATATGTGATGTGTATTGATTGAAAGGTTATATTTATATCTTAAGGTCTTATTTATAACTTTCAAACTAGAAAATAAGAGTCAAAAGATATCTACTTTCTCTAAACCTCCCCTTTAACCTTTCTTGTTATATAAGATCTTCAAGATTGATTCTTTGGATAAAAATCAAGCTTGAGGAAAATATATTAACATTTTGCACTACTACAAGAATTAAATTATCAAGGATCATTTAGGCTATAGTGTAAATTTAACACTTCCATGTGGAGTTAACGCACCATGGCTAAATTACACAAGATTAAGTGTTGGAACCTCTTGAAGGTAATTAAACATTCCTACACAAAAAAATTACAATAAGGAATATGCTAAAACCATTATCTTTAATGCTCAAAACTATTGGATAATGGCACTGCTCCACTAACTTTAGAGTATATCTATCAAAAAGATGAAATAAAATAATGTCTCTTCTTATAGTTACTATAAATACAAGAGTGGATATAGCTCACCACTCAATATTATTAAACTTGTCTCTAAATAGTAGTACGATCAAAAGGAGATCAAAAAAACATTAGGATCTTAATATCAAGAGCAAAGAGCAAGAGGAGAAATCGCTTTATAACATCCACCAAGCTATCCAAAATAGTAAAATATAATATGACTAAAACTAGAATATTTTATACTAAAATACATATCTCTACTAGCTAGAATCAATTAGACTATAAGAATTTAAAAGTGCCTGAAATATAAGAGGTTTGATCCCACTATCAACCAAGAGGAAAATAACAATAGAATCTAAAACAAGTAAAGAGCCTCCATCAATGATATCCCATAGGAAAGAAAGATTACTAATTTTTAAGATGTGAAATTTTCTAATGTTTTGAAAATTATCAAATAAATAAACTGTGGATAATCACATTGAACATCCCTATGAGTTATCCAAAATAATGACATATTATATCTCTAAATAGAAATCACTTGAATAGAAATAAATATCTAGATAGTGTACTATTTCAACTAATTTTAGACTTGTTCAAATATATTCAAGAGGATTGAATTAACAATAGTAATAAGAAATACATGCTTTCCACTTTTTATAAACAACAAGATCATGACATGTAGGCATGTGCATCTCATATTATAACTTTACATAAATTATAGACATAAAATATCATATAAAATTTTAACATATATTTTCATTTTAAATATAATCTTATGTTCTTATTTGTAGACTAGTACTAACATGGCCTAGACTTTGTAATCTTTTGTGGATAGGAGACTTGAAGAGAAACACAGAAGAAGAAATACACAATTTTACACTCAAACCTCCTATGTCCCAAAGGAGCACCTTGGTTGTATTATATAGCAAAGGGAACTCCTCCAAGGAAGCTCCACACTTGGATCAGATACATGGATTGGTGACCTATAAGCAAGCTCTGCCCTTAGATTGGTTGCATGCATGGGTGACATGTCGGTTTTGATCCTATCTGGTTGGTCAAACCATCTTTGACCAAAGAGAATCTTTATAGAATCTTCCTATAGGAAACTCCAAATCGCATGGATGAGGTACCGTTGGAAAGCTCTCAACAAGATAAACCTAGGGGAGGGAAGGCCAGACCTTCCTTCATCAAGTGGGAGGAATTTTTCATTTTTGAAACCTAATTCATTCCTTTAGGCCTCAAAAATTGGCTCTGAAGTTTTCCGTGTTATTTTTGGCTCCTACCCTATTAGTAGAAGTCTTCTTTTGGTGACACCTCTATCTGAACTACCTACTTGACATCCATGCATAGCATCCTTCTAGATGTTACCAAGCCAGTTTCCACCTTTAGATAATATGTCTAGTTTTTGGTATTACAAATTCAAGCTATTTTTGGCTTTTGCCCTAATTAGTAGAAGTACTCTTTTGGTGACATCTCTATTTGAAATATCTAGCCCATCATACCTAACATCCTTGCAGATGTTATATATCAACTCTAGATGATATGTCTAGCTATTGGTATTACAGACTTCCATAATATCTATGGATGTTTTTAGTCCTAGACTCCATATAAATCTAAAATATCCCTAGTATTATAAGTTGTAGACTTCAGTTTTGACATGGCTCTAGTATTTAGTAATAATTAGTTGTAAATTTTTCAAGTGAAATATCAATAGATTTTCAAAGAGGTTTCCTTTGAGTTCCAATATTTACAACATCAATGTAATACCAAGAGCTAGCCATATGATCTAGATGTGAAATTTGGTTTGGTAACATCTAGAATGATGTTATACATGATGGTCAAAATAGATCAGATAGAAGTATCACCAAAAGAGTACTTCTACTAATAGGGCAAAAACCGAAATAGACTTGAGAACTTTAGAACCAATAGCTAGACATATGATTTAAAGGTGAGAATTAGTTTGGTAGCACCTAGAAGGATGTTACACATGATGGACTAAACAGATCAGAAAGAGGTATCACCAAAATGGGACTCTACTAATAGAGTAGGAACCAAAATATGCTTGAAATCTTTAAAGGCAATTTTGGAGGACTAAACGGATGAATTAGGCCTAAAAAATGTGTAGATTCCTCCCCCCCCCCCACCCCCTCACAATGGATAGGCTGGCCTTCCCTCCCCCTTGGTTTGTCTTGTTGAGAGCTTTCCAAGGGTACCTTACCCATGTGATTTTGAAATTCCTACAAGAAGATTCTCTAAAAGATTCCTTTTGGTCAAAGCTTGTTTGACCAACCAGATAGGACCTAGACCAACATGTCACCCATCCAAGTAAGTAATCCAAGGGTGGAGCTTGCTGACATGTCACCTATCTGTGTGCCTAATCCTATGGTGGAGCTTCCTTGGAGGAGATCCTCTTTGTCTATATAATAAAAGAAGGTGCTCCTTTGGGGCATTGAATGATTGAGTGTGAAATCTTTATTTCTCTTTTCTCTTGTCCTCGGAGTATTAAAATCAATTAATATTCTAACATTAAATTATTCTAAAATTAAAACTAGAATCTGAGCAATCAGGAATGTTATGTTGTGATAAGTTTAATTAGAGGGTTAAATTGTAGCATTTATGGATATTTTGAATTTAAGACTAAATTATTTATAGGAACAAGCCTTTATAAAATTGTGCTATTCCAAGTTTGATTAAAGTTTTGATATGGGTTGACATTTAGATAATTAATAAAAAAAAATTTAAGTAATAAGTTATATAGGATATAGGTCAACATCTAAACAATTCAGTGATAAATGTTCCTAAATGACAAGTTCTTTTAATGATTGGTATCTATAACATCCACAAATTTGTCAATTTAGAATTGAGTTTTAACATGGACCAAAATCTAAATTATGCATTATGGATTGCTTAGATGGACCATGGTTTAAATACTCAAACATAGTCTTGTACCCACTTCAATTGTGGCATAAGCTTTGCATTGTGTCATCTAGCACTAATTTCAATCAAGACCTTTCATCATTCTAGCCATATTTGAGGTTATATATTTTTTTCAGCCGGCATTTGATTATATCAAGAATTTTTTTCCCTAATATTGGTGTATTTTAGGCCAAATCTTATTGTAAGATGATTTAATTGAGACATTTTTATCTTAATTCAAACTTTGTTTCAAGTAGTTTAGAACCCAATGATATGGACTAACATCAACATTGTTCAAGAAATAAGAGTAATTATACATCATTGTTAATTGAGATATTCTTATTATTAGGATAAATTTTCCTTGATGCTTAAAATTAAAATTGTGCTATATCCTTCATTTTATTTTTCCAATATATATGCAATTTATGGCTTGCATTGATAAATGTAGATTCAGAATATATTTTTAAAAAGATCAAGTTTTCAATTATAGAGTATTATGCTTGCAAACCCTTCAAGGTGCATACAGCAAGTAAATGACAAAAATTAACAATGATTTGAAGCAAACTGAGCAATAAAAGATAATGAGCAACCTACACTAAAAGGTACATACTATACATCATAAAGTTTACTTATCTCAACCTTCAACTAAATTTCAAAGCAACATATGCATGAATATTCAGATTTTTAAATGTTATTTACCAATTTTCAAAACTCTAATGAAATGTTAGGAATCATAAGGATCCTTGGCTATATTATCTAATTTTTAGTAATTATACACCACTTGCTTAGTGAATTTATTTGGTACATTATATATTTCAACATTTAGCATTTGCTTTAAATGTGGCTTGAAAAATCTTCAAACCACTCTTAGAGTACAAACACACTATCATAAATTGATAAAGACCACCTTGTATATCCAATGTAATTTACCAAGTTATAGATGAGTGCACTTGATAACTATAATTGTTATGTCATTAACTATCTCATATATATAAATCTTGGTCAATAACTAAAGTAATTCTAGATAGAGGTTGTTAAAGATAGTCATGATTTCCTTAGTTAATCATGACTAAAATTAGTTCTAACTAGCCAAAATTTTAGTCAAGGTTAGAATATATATTAACATTTGATAAACTAAAATATCCAATATTTTAAAATAAGCTTACAAAATCTCTTAAAAATAAGAATAAATATACTCATTATTTGCTGGCTTGGTTTTGTGTACATTGTGATACCTCAATGTCGACATACTTATAGTATAATAAGTAAGAACAAGAACAAGAACAATACATGTTAGAAATGACTAAGAATGAAGTAAAATACAACATTGTAACGAAACCACAACTTGTTTATTGTTTTGTATTTAACATGTTGGGCATTACCCATTCCTAGAAGAGGGTAGCATCACCTCTTGTAACAAACACAAAATAAAGGAATCACTTTTACTCTAAGTTCTAACCAAGATTGCTCCTCAAGGTGATTTGATTGCTTCATTCCAAGTGTCAATCTATTCCACAATCATCATCATTGCAAGTGCATTTTACCTCCCCTAGAAGGCACAACTTGTAGGACTTACCTCATGTTGGCTAAATGTCTAAGGTTTTTAATTTTGTGGTACTGCCCATGCGCTGAGCTTCCCAATCCACTCTTTGCATGGATTCACTCCTTTGGATCCTTTAATGCACACTCTGATCAATGGCAAGTACTTGCTTGGTACTAAGCATTTGAGACCTTACTATAAAATTTTCTCACCTCTACTCTTGCAAAGAATTTAGAGTAATCTTTACTTATAATCAAAGTATGGAAAAATGAACACAATTGCCTTTGGTCCTTAGCCTTAAGTACCTATTTTGGCTTTGAGCCAAAGGGATCAGGAGCCCAAGTTGATCTCTTGAAAATCCTATCTAACTTATATATCACTTGCTTAATATCCTAATTGTTTCTTAACCTACTCACCTACATGTTGATTAGACACCTAACACATGTTAGGAAAGATGTCAGATCTTCTATCTTAATCTCAATTTATCCCGCAACATTCAGATCTACAACTCCAAGGGCACTCCTTGAGAAGTATACTGAAGTATACAATTTTGAGTACCTACTTATACAACTCCAAGTAACAACTAAATCTAGCAGAGTGCCAATGTCCACAAAGGGCTTCCTTTAGGAAGAGTGCCTTTGGCTTGGATTGTTAAGTGTGTTGGATTATGTTCACCTCTCAAGTACCTTATTAATTGATCCATTGTGCTTGATACCTAACTATTCTAAAAGGTAAGTTTGGCAGATCTTTATGAACTTCTTGTTGGTGTGTTGTCTTAACCCCAAGAACAACAGGTTCATTTTTCTTCTTAATAGACCTGATTCTCCAACCAGTCCACTTTGAACTTGAGCTTGTGATGCTTTATTTGCAGTGCTCAAAGTTGTCCTCCTTCTTTCATCTTCTCCACAAAGAGGTCCCATGGCTCCTCCATATAATGACTTACTTGGAGATGATCCCCTTCTATCTCCTTTGTCCAAAGCCTCCCACTCTGCTTTCTATTTGTTCTGCAAGTGTGTACTCTCTACTTGTTTACTCTTTCTTCTTCTAATTCCTTCATCGAGTGATTTAACTGCAATGCCACCTCTTGTAATACCATTGCTAGAAAAATTATTTAAAGGTGAAAATTGGGTTGGTAATATCTTTTGAGATTTTATACATGATGTTCTAAGTCAAGTGGATAGAGGAATGACCAAAGAGAACTTCCACTAATAGGGCAAAGGTAGAAAACACATTGAAAACTTCAGAGCCAATTTTGGAGCACTAAACAAAAGAATTAGGCCTTCAAATTAGAGTATCTTTGCTTACAAACAATGAGTTGCCTTTACCCTCCTCAAATTTTCTTATCAAGATCTTTCCAATAGTACATCTTATTCTATTGTGAGTTGTTTACAAAAATATTCCCAAAAGATTCCCTTTGGTCAAATTTGTTTAACCAACCAAATCGGACTAGGCTTGAAAGGTCACCAACCCATGTATCTAATCTAAAGATGTAGCTCCCTTAGAAGGGTTCTTTTCCACTATATAATAAAGTCAGAATGCTCTTGTGGTGCACTAGAATCTTAAGAATTTCAATCTTCTATTCTTCTATCTTTGGACTAGTAAAATGGTATCAAAGCAAGTGTGCTTTGATCCAAGTGAGTGGATCAACACTGTTTGGAGGAACACAAGCTATTGAAACTCAATGATTCCAAAGATAGAGAGTAGTGCAAATTGAGAGGTTGGGAGTTGTGGGAGAAGATTGGATGGATCTTGATGGGAGACAATTTTGAGCACCTAATTTTCCCTTCCTAAATCCTTCCAAATCAAAATTGAGAGGTTGCTTGTGTTGGATAAAAATTTTTATCCAACACAAGCAAGTGAGAGCGTACATTGTTTACCATTTTGGAGTGGATTTCATGGATGTAGTAATGAATTTGCTAAACACTATGATTTTACTTGTTGTGATATATGATAAAGATTAGGATTTAATGATTTACATTATGTTGTGATGCAATGGATCTGATATGCCAAATCCTCTCCTTTTTTCCACTCGAGTAGAAATCTATTATGTAGTTAGGCAAGAAATGATATTTAGTGATTTACTGATTTGCAATTTTGGTGAGGAGTACTATCAATGAGTAATAAATGATATTTAGAGATTTTGTGATTTGCAAATTTAGTAAGGATTATTATCAATGAGTGATAGCCTCTAAGATCCAAATGGTTTGTCCCAATTGTCCACGCTCCTTCCCAAGTGATCATATTGAAACTTTATTGAAGTAGTAAGTATCTATTGAAAGACCATTATGTGTACAAATCATAGAGCCTCATTTGTAGGATCTAATGCCAAGAATGTAGGGAATATTGAATGAGTTTAGAGAGATGAAGATGAAAATGGAGCCACTACAAAGTCAAGTACATTTATTTGGGAGTGATAATGTAATGCAAGTAGGAGGATCATCCAAAAACCCAATGAAAATGGCCAAAGCACCTACAAAATCACCCATAAGAATGACATAGACCTTGGTTAACAATGAAGCTACATTTTTACTATGGATGAAGAAGACATGCAACATTGAGGCTTACAAGGGACATTGCTCTATGGGAGTAGTGGAGAATTGGATGCCAAAAATGAATAAATACTTTTGATTATTCACTATAGACATCATTGATCATTCTATAGTTATGTTCACTTGGTATTGCTTAAGAACAAGCAATTTTGATAGAAGGAAGAGAGATCACATGGATAGTGATGCAAGAAGGGTTTTTGAAGAATTTTGTGCAGATGGCTTGAACTTGAATATGGGAGTTTAAGCAAAAGAATAGCATACAAAAATATGTGGAGGTATTTCTTGACATGCAATTTATGATAACTAATATGAGCACAAGAGAAACTCTTGACAACTTCAAATAGGGGTTAAAAGTGAAAATTCAACAAGAAGTAATGGTAAAAAATCTTTGCATAAATTTTGAAGCCATTGTGTGTGCTCAAGGAATAACAAGTGCACTTGAATGAGGTGAAGTGGCAGTCCCATCAAGTTGAAACACCGCACTATAGTGGACCAATTCCTATGGAAGTAAGTAAAATTTGTTTTAAGACCAAAGAGCTTGACCATTCCAAGGAGAACAAAGACATGTCAAAGAAAAGTGAGATGGAGTCCCAAGGGAAGAATATGCTTGAGAAAAACAAAGACATTGTCACAATTGCAAACGGTTTGGGTACATAGCCATCAATTTATGCATGCTTTCCTAGAGATCCTTGATCTCTATACAATCAACCTTTGAACCATATGCAAAGGACAAATAAAAGATATGGATACTAAAATCACATTGGAAAATAAATATTACCACATAATGTACATCCTAACCTTATTGGCTCATAAGAGAGGATTAAAACTAAAGATAAGAAGAGTGTACAAAGATAGAGGAATTCATAGTTAATTGCCATAGTGTCATAAGTATCAAAATTAATTGTCATAAATAGAATCCTAAAAGGAAATCAAGTGAGTGCATTGATATATCCTAGAGCAGCAAAGAATTTATTGTCTCACTTTATTGCAATAAGGTAAGAGATGAAATTAGAGAAGGATGAGAGTGAAGAATTAGAGCTACCTAATGCTTAGATAGAGAAGATTGAGTCATTGTCTACAAAAGTAGCACTCTTTGTAGATAGTATAAGGAAGAGATAGAGTGTTGAGTGATATATCTAGCTTGTTATGATGTGATCTTGGGCATGCCGTGGATGGAGCATTATAATCCCATGGTAAATTGGCAAAGGAAACTAGTGAGAGCTAGCCAAGGGAAGTTATTTGGAGATAGAATAAGGTCCCAAAGGCAAGAATTGCCCCTCTATGTCATAGGAACAAAAACTATTGGTAAGGAAAATAGGTGTTTCTTGGACATAATAAGAGAAGTCTAGAGTGTACAACTCAATGAAGAACTTCTTGAAAATCTGAAGGATTTGGTAGAAGAGTTTAAAGATGTATGTCTTGATGATTTACCCTCAAGATTACCATTTACAAGGAGAGTAGATCATAAAAATGAGCTACTTCTTATGAGTACACCTCCTTGTAAAGACCCATACCAAATTTCAACTCATGAGTTGGTGGAGTGCAAGGCTCAAATCAAAGAAATGTTGCAAAAAGGGTTCATCCAACCCAATGTATTGCCATATGGAGCTCTTTTCTTGTTTGTGAAGAAGAAGGATGGTATGCTATGGATGTGCATTGACTATCAAGCCCTAAATCAACAAAGTAAAAATTAAATATCCATTACCTTGAATGATGACTTGTTTGATCAACTCAATGGAGCAAAGCACATCACCAAACTTGACATGCATAGCTGTTATAACCAAATTAGGATTGTGGAGGATGACATGCAAAAAACTACCTTTCAAACAAGGTATGGTCACTTTGAGTACCTAGTGATATAGCTTGGCCTCACCAATACACTGGCCACTTTCATGAATTTGATTAATGACATATATCATCCATACTTGGATAACTTTGTTATTATTTTTTAGATGATATCCTAATCTATAGTAGGTCAATGAAAGAGCATAAGCAACATCTTTGAGAAGCCCTCTAGATCATATGAAAGAATCATTTGTATGCTAAAGTCTCAAAATGCAAGATTGGCAAGTCTGAAGTAGATTTCTTAGGTCATAGAGTAAGCAAAAAAGGTATCCAAGTTTAGGGTGGCACCCAATCATATATTTCTCTTGAAAGCTATTATTGGTAGAGATATTGTATCACGCTACCAAACAAGAAGATCTGGAAATTGTCCTTGCTACCAAACATTGGAAGCACTACCTTGGTGAGAGAGCATTTGTAATGGAGACATATCACAAACCACTAGTCTACCTAGAAATACAAAAGAATCTCTTACGTAGATAGATTTTTTGGGTAGAATGGAAATAACATGATAAACTTAGCTTTTTGGACAAGGATTCTTGATGCTACAAAGAATGACTTGTAAACAGTAAGAGCTAAATTATCCAAAGGTATAACTAGTACCCAAGAAATCACCTTCCTTGATGGAAAATTATGGATCCTTGTTGCTCTAGACCTTTGAACCACCATTCTAGCTAAATGCTATAATTCTACAATTGCAGGTCATGTTGGAGTAGACAAGACCTTAGATGCAATCAAACACTATTATTATTAGCCCAAGATGGGCAAAGATGTGATGGAGTATGTGTGAAGTTGTATACTCTATCAACAAAATAAAGCCCCTAATCAATCTCCCACAAGTCTCCTTCAACCACACACTTCCTACTCCTACACAATGTTGAGAGTAGATCAGCATGGATCTACCTTGTGAATTTCCTAAGACCATCTTAAGTTTTGATTCCATTGTAGTCTTTATTAATCAACTTAGCAAAATGATTCATCTGTGTCCAATGACCAAGGACATGACTACACCACAAGTGGCTCAATTATACTTAGCTATGGTCTCTTTCCAACATGGAATGTCTTGAGTGCTCATCATAGATCATGGCCCTCAATTCACTAGTTTTGTCTAGAGAACACTCTTTAGAGTCTTCCAAACGAAACTTGCAATGTCCACGGTATACCATGCACAAATCAATGGACAACAGAGCAAGCAAATTGCAATATTGAGAAAATGCTACAAGGATTCACTCTAGAGGAGCAAGAAAGGTGAGACACATTACTTCTATTGATGGAATTTACTTACAACAATTTAGTGAATATTTTCTACAAAGGCCACGACATTCTTCCTTATGTATGGAGAACACTCCTTCATACCTTTGAGCTTGGTAAAGATCAGCCTTGTGGCTACAAAATTTACTGATGCTAATGCTTTTGTTTTAAGGATCCACCAGGGCATGGACAATACCAAGAATAAGTTTTGGATAGTCTAAAATTGGCAAAAAAAGAATACAAATGCACAATGCTGACACATGGAGTTTGAAGTTGGAGATCAAGTGTGGTTGTCCACAACCAACATTATGCTGGCCCTCATAAGTTCAACCTTTGCTTTATTGGATATTTTCTCCATCATTGAGTTGAAGCAATAGCCTATCACCTCAAGCTACCTCCACACATGAAGATCTATATAATGTTCCATATTTCTTTGCTACACAATTATGGACACCAACCTTCACACTTCCCTTCCATACAAGAATCTTGACCTTGTCCAAACCTCATTGGTAGAATGGAGGAATATAAAGTTGAGTGTATTCTCAAGAAATTCACTTGAGGTATCTACCATCAGCATGTGAAGTATCTTGTACAATGGAAAGGGTACCTCTTGTATGAGGCAACTTGGGGGTTCATAGTTAACTTGACCAATGCACTAGTGTTAGTGCAATCTTTTGAGAAACCACTTTGCAACAAGGACATTGCATCTTAAATGACAGGAGGTTTATAATACCATCAGCTAGAAATATTAGCTTAAGGTAAAAATTTGCTTGGTAATATCTTTTGAGGTGTTATTCATGATTTTTGATGTCAAGTGGATAGAGGAGTCACCAAAAGAGGACTTCCACTAGTAATTTAGAGGCCAAAAGAATTAGGCTTCAAAAAATAGAATCTTACTTCCCTCTTGTGAAAAAAAACATTGCCTTTACTCCTCAATTTATTTTTTCAAGATCTTTCCTATGGTACCACTTCCATTTTATTCTCAATTTTCTACAAGAAGATTCCCAAAATATTCCCTTTAGTTAAACTTGTTTGACCAACCAAATGGGACAAGGGATGACATGTCAATCAATGTCAATTGTCACCAATTCATATATCTAATCTAAAGGTAGAGCTCCCTTGGAGTGGTTCTTCTTTGCTATATAATAAGGTTAGAGTGCTCTTTTGGGACATCAAGGTATTAGGGATTTCAATCTTTTATCCTTTTATCTTCACACTATTACAACTCTTTATGACAATCCTACATTTGTGATTTCAAGGTGAAAACTTGATCATGGCTCTTAAATTATTGGCACTTGCCACAAAATCAATCCTTGACTTTCTCCTTGTGTTGGTCAAACTTAAATCAGAATGCATTCTGCTCACTTTGCAACTTTTGGTTCTCAATGGCATAGTGATCACATTCATTCTCCACTATGGCACTCCTTCTCTTTAGCTCTTGATTTTCCAACAGCAAGGCACATTTTCCTACAAGTTTTTGGCATTTGCTATTTCCTCCTTGACCAAGTCTTCTCTAGCCTCCTAAGTCTAGATTCATTTTTGCATGTTTCAGATCATTGTGATGTAATCCACAATGTCATTTTGCATTTTGCTTGGTGCTGGAGCAACAGCACCTCCCTTAATTGCAATTTCCTCATATTGAATGTATGACAAATTTGGCCCCTGCTTGCTCTAAAAGGGTGGACTCTACTCCAAGTGTTGTCTTTTCTCCTTATGCAAGGTCTAGAACATCAACATTGATGTCAAAATACTCTTCATCAACATGATCTATGATTTGGTCTTCTTTAGGCTGCAAGACTTTGGCATCATCTTGAACTTTAGGCCAAAGTTCTTGGGCATTTGAGCACTTGACTCAATCTTTACATTCCTCCACAACCACTTCTTCTTCAATGAGACTTAAGGATGCTTGTTTGGGCACTACAACTTCTTTCCATCACGTCTTCTTCTCCTTCAACATTGCCTTCCTCCATGTCTTAGTCCTATAAGTTTTACAAGTTTTCCTACAAGTCTATATCCTCCCAAGCATCTTCTTCTTCCTTGGTTGATGTTGAAGATGATGCATGTGAAGTAAAGAACACTTGTTCTTCCTCCTCATCCTCATTATTTTCTGTATCCTTAGCTTCTCCTTTTGAAGAAAATACCCCCACTACTTGAGTGTTGGTTATGGGCTTCTTGGCCAAGGAAGATGACTCCTTTGGGGTAATATTCTCTCTCTTTGTTGCCTTTGGCATTGCTAATTCTTCATCAAAATAACCTACAAGATGAAAATGGGTAGGAAACATCTTCCTTTCTTCTCTAGTTAGGAGGTTGGTCCCCATGTAGTAATGAGTAGTAAAGGGAGCAATGTAGGTAGCATCCTTGTCCTCTTGAAAGTCTTTGTGCAAGATCTTGGCTTTTCTATCAAACATTTATGCCCAATCTATTGGTTTGCCCAAATACATGTAAAAAAATATATTGCATAATCATTTGTCATGTAGGTGGCTTGTTTGGGTTTGGAGAGTTTCATAACCACCTCCACTATGGCTCTTCATGCATGATCCTTGTAATTGGCCACCCTACACCCATTGTTATTGGACTTCTTATTATTAAAAGTGGCCTTGATCTCTATCATTGCTCCTTGTTTACAAATTTGGAGTCTAGGATCATTGCTCCTAAAACTCTAGCATTTGGGCCAAGTACCATTTTCCAATGATCCTTCATCCACTTCTAGGGATTTCTTTTCATCCCTCTTGACATCTGCTACTTCTTTCCTCTCATCTTATAAATCATGTGAAACCTATCAATTCCTAATTCAAAGCAAGAATCCAAAAAATTTGTTATAGATCATTGCAATTCTATATTAAACAGTCCTTTTTTTATTGCAAGAGATCTAAGAATGTCCTCTAGACTCTTTTTGTATGTTCTTGGTGTAGTCATTATGTTTCTTGATAGCAACAAGAAAGGAGAAAGCAATAATTGGTTCCACTCTAAGAACTCTATGTCACTTTTGAGTGCTACCTCACTAAACAATGCTAATTGCTCTCAACTTTTAATCTTGGATGAAGTGTAGGCATTCAGCAATGCAAGCAATTCAATTTAAGAAAAGTGCAATTTTTGGCCAAACTCCTCCTTTTATAGTCCCAATCCTTGGTCATTCTTTAGTCCTTTGGTGGTTATGGAGTAGGTGAGCACTCACCAAATGCACACGCAAAAGCATCTACATGTCATCTTCAATCAATTATCACTTTCCCACATGCAAATGATTCTTCTTGATTCATTTCCCATGTGCCAAGTTAACCTGCTGTTGTGAATTGGATTGCTTACTAATTAAAAATCCATTTTCAATGTCTCAATATAGTTCTCTTAAGGTCTATAATAAATGTTATATTAAGGCTTATTGCATACTAAACTATAAGTTGACTGTAGGCTAACTACGTGCTAAACTATGAGTTGACTATGAGCTTACTACAAGCTTACTACGTGTTGATCTACTATGGACTGATCTACTACATGTTGAACTATGTGCATCCCATAGTTAAATCCCATAGTGCATTTAATAAGGACTCTCATGAATCATGTTGTGGCTGATTTATCCATGGATACTCATCTACACACAAAGCATTTTATCTCATTGGAAAGATATTCTCAAGATCTTTATGTAGACACAAAAATTGTAGCAAATAGGTATCTAAGGAAGAGGTTATGATTAGTTGAAGATTCTTGTCTTCCTAAACTTGATTCCCATAGACCAAATCTGATAAGGCAACCCCATTATGAAAGTCATGCAATCGATCACATCGAGCATCTTGTAGTTGAATCATATAGGTCATTTGTAAGGAATTCCAAAACTTACATTAGGATTTATTCCTCTATGGATACTTGTTCAAACAGAGTGTGTTTCATTTTGTTGGAAATGTCTTCTCAAGAGCTTTCTATAAACACCAAAATCATGATAAATGGAGATCTTGATAAGAAAGGCATTTGGTAAAGAATCTTGCAAATCACCTTGGCATTAACTTTTCCATGGATATGGATCCAAATAAAGTGTATTTCATTATGTTGGAATTATCTTCTCAAGAGCTTTCTATAGATACCAAAATCATGGTAAACAAAGATCTTAAGAACAAGTTATGACTAGTTGAGGTTCTTGTCTTCCTAGACTTGTTTCCCATAGACCAAATTGTCTAAGGTATTCCCATTGTGAAAGTCATGTAGTCAAATCCCATAGGCTATCCCGTAGTTGAATCACATAAGGCATTTGGCAAGGAATCTCACAAATCATGTTAGGTTTGTTTTCTCCATGGATAGTCCTCCATTTTGTTAGAGAAATCTTTGGATATCCATGGATAGTCCTCGCATTTTCTCCATTTTGTTAGAGAAATCTTCTTAAGAGCTTCAGTAAACACCAAAATCATGACAAATAAAGTTCTAGAGAAGATGTATGAATTTCTTTTGTCTTCTCAAACTTGATTCCTATAGGGAAAATCTTGCAATTTGATCCCAAAAGACATCCCACAATAAGCATCCAACAACTTGATTCTTGAAGTCAAACATGGTTTGCTTCATCTCATTGGAAGTGTATCCTCAAGGGCTTTCCATTAGTGCAAATATAATGGAAATGGAGGTCTAGAGAAGAAGTTATAGCTATGTTAATATCATTTTGTTTCCCAGAGTATGAGTTTCATGTGCTTTGTTTCTCTCCAACTTCATGTTTTGTGGTTTCTCATACTTGGCTTTCCCATAGCTTGTCAGTTGGCATTTAGGTGTCATCTTGCATGGTGTCTGGCTTCTACTTGTCCATTTTTGTTATTTCTTGGTATTTAAAGTTGTGGTGTAGCCTACACTAGAGAGTTGTTTTAGGAAGGATGTGTTTTTCTTGAATTTTTTGTAGAAGCACAACTCAAGTAGTGAGCATTTTTTAGCAATACAATTCCCACAAAACAGAATTCAACACTACAATCATTGGAGTACTACCGGATTTTACAATGGATGAAGTTATGGTTATGGTTATCAAGCTTTCTTGGATTGAAGAAATTTAGGAAGATATTGATCATGGTGATCAGGATTCTTGGATTAGAGACTATAGATTGAGATAGAGAGCATGAGAGTGAAAGGAGATTGGAGGTGGAGAAAATGGATTGCAAGTAGAGGATTAAAGATTTTTAAGATATGTGTAAGTTCAAACTAGTTTTCATATAGAAGTGACAAGCACGATACTTTGTAAATTCTTTGATTTTATCTCAAAGTATAATAGATTTGTGATGTATGAGTATTCCAATGCATTTTCAAACATTCTATTTGGAATAATGTAATGAGAAGCAGTCAAACCCAATTAGCAGTTAGAGCCAAATAGACTTGGGTCTATTCAACAAGGATACCAATATTTTGGTTTCTAGAAACTAAAGTCCATGACATTGCAAAGTGCCAATGTTTGTCTTGAATGTAATTGCATTTGGCGGCAATTCCCAACTAATCTGGCAATACATTCAAATTGAGGTGGCACTTAAGTATGAGTGCCAATTGTTATTTGGCACTCAACACTCAGGCCTATAAGCGCCTACCAACAAGCATTCTGAGTGCTCAACATCCTTAGAGCATTCCAAATGGCACAATAGCACTCCAAATGGTAATCCTCCTTCAAGCACTTAGGATTATCCTACATCTCTTTGAGTGCTAGTTGTTCTGAGATTTTGTATCACAACTACAAGAGCAATCTTCTTTTAAGGGTATTCTCCTGGTAAGTACATCTCTCCATGATCTTTGTCTATCACTTAAGCATGATTTTAACAACAAATATTTTTTTTAAAGAAATGGGAGCACCGCATACATGTTATGTGGTTGTGTCCTACCTGTTTGCAAAGACCACACTTGTTTATCATGCAATTTGTAGTTAGATTGATTTCAAATGCCAATAGGTTGTGCCTTGTGGAGTTATCTATTCTTCATAGAGCACATGTAAGATATCCTTTGGTTCTACTAGAGGCATGATTTTGTACACAAACCAAAGCCAAAAAATAATAATTAATCTAATTTATTCATGTATGTTTTCTTAAGAGATTTGTATGTTTATTTAATATTTCTCTTAATATATTAGAGTGAGCTAAAGATTAAGAATTCTATTTTTCTTGTAATAGAAGTGGAGTATATCCTTCTTGAACCCTTTTGTATTAATCAAATTGGAAAATTTTACCAAGAGTACCAAGAGAGATGTGTCAAATTGTACTTAAAAAGATGAATGATGAAGAGAAAAAGAGTGATATTTAGAATTATTTTAAAAGTCAAGCGAAGAGTCTAGAATATTCCCTTTTATATTAAGATTCTCTTAGAAGATTCTAAAGCAAAGAAACAAGTAAAATTGTTAAGAATCTACCGATATGATTCTTTTATTTTATTATAGAAGCTTCTAATACATACCTTACCAAATGCTATTGCATACTATGATGGTAAACTGCCACTAGTAAAAATAAAAGAGGTGGGGAATTTCTCTCCAAGCTTTGTTATCAATGAGAGGAGCATATTGTCTTTATTGATCATGAAGGAATTTCATTTTCCTATATTGAATTTACATTGAATTTCCATGAGTGGATTTCAAAGTGCATTGAGATTCAATTTGTATTTTCTCATAGAAAGTGAGAGTATTAAGAAAGATATTGAATAGAGCTTGAGTGAGATCATAAGAGAAAATATTAGTATGAAGATTAAAGGTTTTGAGACCAACATCTAGAATTGGATTGATTGATTTAGGATTAAATTCTTGCATAAATCTACTATTATATACAATTTGAACCATATTATATGGATCATCTTATTTGGTCAAAGACTTGCATGTTGGTATTGGAAATTATAAGCTTTCAAATCAGTATGTAGATTGTTAGATTTTAACATATTTGAAACAAGTTATAACTAAAGAAAGTCTAAAATGAGTGAAAGAGTCTTTTGATATTAAGGTGTTAAAAATAGTGAAGGGAAGAGATAATAGAGGATTTGAGATGAAGTGGTATTGTTAGTGGATACTTCAAGGGATACCTAAGTAGATGCTACTTCATGTGCTTACTTGTATAATATACTAAGACCTAATAACTTAAGAGATACACAAGGAGTGTGAAAGGGTAGAAGGTCCTTAGGATCATGAATTTCAAGACTTTTGAGTTGATATTGCTAGAAATTGGGAGGAAGAAATGAAGGTATATCCTCTTCATTGCATTGAGAAGAAGCTATGTATTAGTAGTTGATGATCAAGGATCAAGGAAGGAAAGAAAGAAAAAATGAAGGAAGGCTTTTAAGAGAGATTTATCCTTTTGAAAAGAGAAGGATTGGTGATGAAAGATAGTATAAGTTAACAAAAAAGTGAGAAATAAAGTACCAATATAAAGAAATTTAGAAGAAACTTAGATTAAAAAAGAGGAAAAAAATTCAAATTTTGCAATGAAACTCCGCAATGAGAAAGATAAAGTTGTGAACCTATTTAGCTCAATTCATAGGTTGAGATTCTACACTTTTATCTTTGATTACACACATGTAAGTATCATTATAGCAATCAAGCTAGTATCACAATGATTTGCAAGAAACTCACTTTGAGAGATTTGAAATAGTATTCTATAACTTGTAGAATCTTATTATATACTTATATTGAGGTGGTAAATGAAGGGTCCTTGTTTGGTGTGAACCATCAATTTTAAGTGTAGGTTTTCTGATTAGCTTTACTTAGTGATATTTTCTCATTTTTAATCTTGTAATAAGATATCATTTTATTCTTGTGATTTGCAGTCTATAATTTTTAAGGATATGAATTGAAATAAGTTCCTATAATATAACAATTTATTGTGTATTGAAGGATATAGTTTAAGATACCTTTTCTTTACTTTTGACAATTTTTTAAATGGAAACATAGAAAGATACTCATAATTTTCATGTGAAAATTTCTCAAGAATTTATATTCTCTCTACTTATGTTATAATTGATCCTTGAGGTCCAAGAAGTTTTTCTTAGTTATGAGAATTGTCCAAGAATTGTCGTATAACTCCTATTTGTGTTTAATCCACAAGTTCTCAAACATTTCAAATGGTTTGACATTCCATATTTTACATTGGCTAGATATATTAGATGTCATATAGTATCTTCCAAAAATTCAACTCTATTTAATGTATCCTAATAGATTAAATAGGAGAAAAATATAGTTGTGATAAGTGATTTGAGTGACACTTTGTGTAATCTTCATCTAAACAAATGATATTGTAATCTTAAAAATTGCCACTAGATGACTATTATAGAGATTTCTATTTTCACTAAATATAATATAAAAAAACCTCTACTTACCCAAAAGATTAAGATGAATATGTAACCTTGAATTTGAGTTAAAATTCTCCAAATATATCAAGTGTGAGAAATCTATATTTGAATACATAAAACACTATCTCAATTGGAAGGAAGCACGTAGCTTACATTGATGTACTAGAGCTATGACGTTGAGAAACAATTAAAAGTCCTAATTTAAGGTTTATTAACAGTAATTTTTGCATCAAAGAGAATCCAATAACCTATTTAAAGTGATGAGGATTAAAAAGTTACATAATTGAGCAATAAAAAATTCTAGTAAATCACATTTCGATTCATAGTCAAGATATTAAGAGCAAAATTCAACTCAAGTTCAAACAAGTAGAAAGGTTTTACTATCTCTTTCCAATAATTTATTGCTAAGGTAGTTAAAATTATATTTCTATATAAGCTCCACACGAGTGGATTTTTTTCTAGAAAAATAATTTTAGTTAATAGAATTCATAATAGTATGTAAATTTATATATTCTTCATTGAATTAAAGTGCATGAAAAAAATCTTCAAGTAAATTAAGAACCTCCAATCATATGTTGATTATTTCCACTATATATGAAGAATGTATACATTGAACTCATCAATAGCCTTTTCTAACAATATTCTAATCATGATCATTCTCCTTTCTAGTTTATATTTATTTCATAATCTACCCAAATTGTACATCCGCGTGGTTTATCCCATCTCCAATCTTACACTCACTTGTCTATACTAGGTCTAATCTTACATTTAATGGTCTATACCATTGCAAGTCATTTGACTTACCCATATTTAGGTCTCAACAATCCAATGCTCCAATCATTCATATGAGATCTCTAAATTAATAATATATTCAGATGTGAGGTTTTGTAGATGTACTCCATGAAGCATCTATTCTTATAACAAAAATCTAATATAGAATTTGACCTTTTTTTAAGAAATGTAATATTAAACTATAATCTTTTGAGTAGTTACAATACTTATAAATACTGAAGTTACCAAACATAGCAATGTCTTAAGAACTCTATGAATGAATTGATAGATAAAATGAAGAAAGGATAACGATCTAAGAAAAAACTGCTTTAAGAGAAAATGATAATGCAAACTACTTAGAAAAGGGCAACAAATGAGAGAAGGGAAGGTAGGAAAAGAAGGTAAAGGGGAAAAATGTAGAGAAATATAGAATCTCATTGGCCTACGGTGAAAGGTAAGAAAAGAGATCAATAATATGCATAAAGAAAAAGGGAAAGTGAGAATGGAATTTGCTCTATATCTCTAGGTAGGAAAGGTATCATCACTATGATAGGTAAATAAAAAGAGTATAAGAAAAACCAAGGGAAAAAGAGAGGAAAAGAAGTATAAATGTGTCATCGAGAGTTAAGGAAATTATCTCTTGTGAAATTGAGAGCTATGAAAAATCATGTGGAGGTCCAATGAAGTATAATATCCCGAAACCAATATGTTCCTAAAGTGAAACCTATTTTAGTAAATAAAAATTTTGGAATTAAAAAATAGTACTCTTGATTGACCAAGTGAAATATGTTGTATAAACCTTTATTTATTTCCAATTCAATAACTCAAATTTTACATATGAAGATGCTTAATATTTTTAAACTAAATAACACAATATAACATGAATCTAACTATATAATAATATTATATATCTTGCATATTATCTTTAATTCAATTAGCGGTGGGATATCCCACCCATATATAGCTTTTATGTAGCTCAAGTTCATATCTAGATAACATGTGCAATGTTCAAACACATTCACATGATATTAAATTATTAGGTTCATGATATAATATGTATCTCTAGATCTACAATTTGAGCCAATAGATTTGGGAAATAAAACATTTAGATCATACACTTCTAGTTGTCAATCAACAATAATTTCTTTTTATAATTTCTCTTTTGTCAAGTCAATATAGGTACCACAAAATGAGCTAACCATCAAAATGTGTGCACTCACTAGATTTGTATGATGACTTGCGTAGAGATGGAGATTGTAACATCAATCTTGAATTTCTTAAAATAGATCCTATTTTGGTAAATCTTATTCAAATGGTATAATTGTTAGATTGATCCACATAAGTGGATTTCAATAATAGAAACCACATACATTTATTTATAGATGGTATATAGATATCCATGAATAATTTTATGAGTACTCGTGAAATAAGGAGCAAGTCAAAGTTAAATTCTATGTAAATGGATTTATAGTTGAAAATCAGGAAATGCATTCAATTATCAAAGATTTACAAGAAATTTAGGTGAACAAAGTATGGTCATGAGAGGAGGAGAACTTGCCATGTGTAAAACTTTTCATAAGCCATCTGAAGCTCTATGAAATTCTCCAAGTCAAATTGCAAGTAAGTGTTTCAGAACTATGTACTTCAAACACATTTAATGGAGAAATTGAAATCTAATATTCCCTCCAATTTGAGATTTATCCTCTATTTTTGAATTAGTGAGTGTGCAATCCACCATCGAGACTAAAAGGGAATAATTTTTAGGAGATGTTAGCATAAAAGATGAGGAAGTATGAATAGACAAGAGAGTACAAAAAATTTGAACGCTACCGCCAATCCACCATAAAAACTAGAGTAGAATAGTTGTTAGGAGATGTTACATCTCCTAACAACTATTCTACTCTAGTGAATATGGTGGAGTATGAATGGACAAGAGAGTGAGGAAAATTTGAGCAACTTGCCACCAAACAACAAGAAAATGGGAGGTTTAGCATATCATGATGAACTTGACATGTTTGGAAACATGGAATACTCTTCTTTTATGAATCAAATTCCACAATCTATTCCCATTCTTGACTTGAAGCAACATGTGGGTGAATCTATGTGTGGTACATTTGGAGATTTGTTGAGGATGGTCTTGTCAATCCCTTCCTAATTGCCTTCTATTATGAGCAAAGAGAAAGCAACGTTCAGGATGATTTCACATCATTACTCTCAATTATTGGATTATCTCAAGGACCTAGAGCATTTTGCAAAAAATTATGGTGGAAACTATAAGAAACCAGTTTAAAGAGTCAATGGCTTCAATTTCATGGCTACATATTTAGTTCAACATGGTACTAGTTTTTTGAACTTGATGACAAGTGATTAGCTGCTACTAACCTAAAAAATGAAGGTAAGGGTCTAGCTGCACTAGGCCCTCTACTCACTCCATAAGATCTAGGTTGTCCACTCTACCCTTGGAAGCTAACACAATGTGGTGCACTCTACTTCACTCTAGAAGAAGTAATAGCTATGTGTGAGGTCTCCTTACCAAATCAAGATGTCACCACTCTCTCCTCCATCATGTCAAGCTTAATGTGTTCAACCAAACTAAAGACCATTATCAAAGTAGGGGTAAAATGTAACAATTTAGCATCACATACTCTACATTACAACTCCTTGTCCAAGATCCCATACCAAAACTAGACTACCTATGCCTTCGTAACTTCTTGAGTGAAATTGATAAGCCATCTCATATAAGTGTATGCCTTGTGTAGGCTCTCTCCAGCCTTTTATTTGAACTCATGCAAGCTACTCAGCTTGTTAATTTGCACTCCTTGGTAATTTTATCTCAAACACTAGAAGAACTCTACCATGGTGGTACTGCACCACTTCTTGCAATGGTAGTCCCACTTGTAGTAGCACCATCTTCAACTAGTGCACCTCCATAGAGTACACCAATGCAACCAAAGCTAGAACTCATGGGTACTACTGATCTACTCCTAGCAACCAAGCCTAAAGTAATAAAGATGTATTGTGGAGACCAATACTATCTCCATAGCTCAATCTCTTCCAAATGAGCTCTCATGAACTCATGGTAGTCATCCATTGGTAGACTCTCCAAGTGCTAAAACAACCTTTCCTATGCTTTGAAGTGTGTGAAAAAAGTTGGGTTCTACATTTATTGCAAATCACACAAACTATCAAACTCTTGGATGAAGTTATCCAACTCTTGGATGAAATCATCAAACTCTTCAATGAAATCATCCAACTCAATGGTACCCATTGTACTATAGTAGTGCTTGAGGCTTTTAGATGCCCCATAAATCTTGTCCATGTCCCACAATGATGATGTAGATACACCAAGTGCACTTTCAACTAAACTAGCTCTTATATTAAATTCCAAATCAGAGTCAATCTCCTCCCTCACTAAGAACTCAAATGTATGCTTATACCAAGCGCCACTCTGTGTAAACCCACTAGATATTGCAACAATATCTCTGTTGGAATCCCCAAAGAACTCTATTATGACAATGTAACTCAAACCATAAGTGTAACCACCACAAGTACCTTACCAAGGATCAACACCAAGTGCCACCATCAATTGAACACCACTCACTAATGTAACTCTAACTTTGACAACTAATTTAGGAAAAAAGGCAACCTATGACATGCCATCACAACATGCACTCTCATGGTCTACAAGTCATCACTTCTTGTCTCATTAGGGAGTAACATAAGTATTTTGATTGGTAATCACCATAGCCTCACTACCGAGAGCACACCAAAGCACCAATGCTCTAAAGTCAAGGCATCTCTTGCAAACATAGTGCAAAAATAGAAGTAGATAATGGAGGAAGTCCAATCACAAAAAATCTAAACAAAAACCCTCCATCTCATGAATCAACACCAAATTGACTCTATCACCATTTGGCATTTGATATAATAGGAGTGTCTATCTATTCCTAAGCTACTAAGATCACCAAGGATGGGATCAAACTACCTCTCTTAGCCAAAACTACATGTGTATATCTATCAATCGACGATGCACTAAGACAACAAGTGAGGGTAAACCAATTGGCTAGGGCACTAGTCTAAGAACCAAAGGTCTGGAGTTCAAACCTTGTTATATATAATCTAGAAGGGTAGGCAATTTTGCCAAGAATGACCAAAACTACCAGAAATTCATCTAAACTAGCTAGCCTCATGCCAACAAGTTGGCATTTTAGGCGTTCAAAGCCTCTCTAGCCCACATCCCTATGCCTCAAAGTGCCAAATAAGACCTTTCTTCTTGCCAATTTGAATCCTCCCTAAATCTGGCCAAAGTTCACTAATTAAGGCAATTTGGGTGATTTCCAACTTTGGATAACTTCCACCAACTTGACTTCAAACTCTCTCCAAATCTGGCCAAGCTTCATTGACTAGGGTAATTTGAGTGACCTCCAACTCTAGACAACCTCCGCCAACTTGACCTTTGAATCTGGAAAACCTTTGCTAATCTAACACACCTCTTCTTCCAATATGGTCAACCTTCACTAACTCAAGTACTAGCTAGGGCAATTCAAGCAATCTCCAACTCTAGACAAGCTTTACCAACTTGACCTCTAGATCTAGATGACCTTTGGTAATCTAACACACTTCCTCTATGGTTGGTTGACCGCCAAATCTTTTGTTAACTATCAACTTGCCAAATCCTTTGTGAACTATCAACTTGGGCCAAATTGAGAGGATGACAAAATTCAACTAGATTAGGCCTTTCTTCTTGCTAATTCAAACCCTCTCCAAATTTGTCCAAGCATTACCAACTTGAGCACTATTCAAAGACAAGACCTTGGCAATGGAGCAAACAATGTAAGGAATTTTTGGCCAATTTTTTTGAGAAGTGAGTCAATTTGAGAAGGTGGGTGTTTGATTTGAGTCCAAGGAAGTGAAATCAAGGTCAATTTGGTGCAAATTAAGCCCAAAGTGCAAAATTGGAGGTAGATTTGGGTACCCATTTCCTTGAATTAGAGATTTGGAGATCTCTATCCTTTCAATTTGACATAGGTTAATAGTTACTAATAGATTTGGTGATCAACCAACCATAGAAAAGGTGTGTCAGATTGGCCAAAGTTGATAATTAGCGGAGGATTTAGCGGTCAACCAATTATAGAGGAACCATATTAGATTGGCAAAGGTCGTTTAGATTCAAAGGTTGTCTAGAGTTTGAGGATGCTTGAATAGTGCTCTAGACAACCTCTTGCCAATTTGAAGCTTCTTTAAATTTGGCCAAGCTTCACCAACTCAAGCACTAGCTAAGGCAATTTGTGTAACCTCCAACTCTAGAAAACCTTTGTTAACTTGACCTCCAAATTTGGACAACCTTTGCCAATCTAAAACACCTCTTCTATAATTGGTTGATTGCCAAATCCTTTGCTAACTATCAACTTGTGTTAAATTGAGAAGATGAGGATTTCTATATCCCTAATTCAAGGAGATGTGTTTTAAAATTCACCTCCAATTTTGCATTTTGGGTTCAATTTGTACCAAATAGACCTTGATTTTACTTTCTTGGGCTCAAATCAAACATCCACTATCTCAAATTGACTCAATTCTCAAAAAAATTGGCCAACAATTCCATATACTTTTTGCCCCATTGTCAAATCTACATCAACCCAAATAGTGCTTTTGCACACTATCACTCTTAAAGGGATCTAGGGCCATGATCAAATGTACCAATGACCAACTAGGCTTGGAGATACTACCAATGCCCTTATTTCCTACACTCTATTCCTCCTAACTCTCACTTCTTTAATGTGATAAATTCATTCTTCCACTTTAATCACACTCAAATTAGATTTGTACTTGATCTTTCATTCAACAATTTGCCAACAATCAAGCACTTATTATAGTCAAGCCACATCCTAGCTAAGAGACTCCAGGTGATGCTTGCTAGACTCTGTCTACCATAGCCAAGAACTTGAAAGCTCAATGTAAAAGAAGTGAGCTCTTTGGAACTACACTTTGAAAGTATACCCTTTGCTTCACCTAGGTCTCCAGCCCTAATGGTGTCATTGATGGCACATTTGACGGTGCAAGTGATAGTGAGTCCCACCATATGATTAATAGCCCTAACATGAAATATGGCAACCATCAAGTAGTGTATGAGAAACTACCAAAATAACTATGACTACTAACACTACCATTCCAATGTTTGAGCAAACTAGCTTTAGACTACAAATATCATGACATAATACATAGGTGAATTACCATGTTTAGTGAATATGAACACAAATCTAAGAAGTAAAAAATCCATCCATTATTAACCATAAATCTCACAAGATGAACACAAGTAATGATATGACTACAAGAAATGTAAATACATGTAGAGTGAGTGTGCATCTACTCTATTCTAGTATGTGCTAATGAACACTCATGGAAAAGTATCCAAAAAGGGCTATATGTCCACATGTATACCCTTTCCTCCTCTTGCAAGGGAGTATCCTAAAGAGACTCTACTACTATCTCATATGGATCTTCATTATAAGCTCTAAGACTTCTAGTAGTCCACTCTAGTAGTCAATGAATACAATAGTACGGTATGTTTATCTAAGAGAGCTCTCAAAGACTTCAATGATGAGGTGTGTGATGTATGCATAATGTGCCAAGGATTAAAAGAAAGAGAGTAGATGACACCTTAGAGATGATTCCTATAATATGGAAGTGTAGCACTATCAACTATCAATATATCTCAAATAGATAGCCCTTATGAAGTAAATGTGGCATATAATCTAACTCTAAAATCTTTAAACTTATCAATGTAAGTTTTCATATCACATAAATTACCCATGAGCTGCTCTCTTATATCTACACCCTTATACAAGAAAGCTCATCACCATCTGGACCTAAGTTGCCACTCTAAATCTCCTCTTGTCCTATCCGACCATATGATAACTTTAAAGTGAGGCACACACTTTTGCACAAACCATCTAACCCCAAGCTATGGAACATATAAAAAATGGTTGATCATTATAATGAACACGTCTCCAATCCATTGTCAATGTATGCAATTGGGAGTAAAGACCATTGGTAGACAACATAATATCTATCAAACATCCATGATCCAATACTAGAACCTTCCTCTACAAGTCCCCATGTTAAAGGATGCATAGAGTGAACTATGACTCATACAATATGTAGTTACACACCTCAATCACTCTCTCCAAATCATCTATCAAAGACTATGAAGTGACACTCTCAAAATGTACTATTTGAGCCTCTTATGCCCCTCTCCAAATCATCTATCTTAATCTCATAAGTAATTGTGATTATTGTAATGTTCCAAGGATAGTAGAAATACATAGATGAGAAAACACAAGTTTTACACTCAAACTTGGATGCCCCAAAGGAGCACCTTGGCTTCATTATATAACAAATAGAGACACTCAATGAAAGCATAACCCTTGTATCAAATACATGGATTTGTGACATGTCATTGATCTCCACCCTCATATTAGGTGTGTGCATGGGTGACATGTCAGATCTGGTCCTATTTGGTTGGTCAAACTAGTGTTAATCAAAGGGAATCTTCTTGTAGGAATCTCTGAATCATATGGATGAGGTACCATTGGAAAGCTCTTGATGAGACAAACATGGGGGGAGGGAAGGCCAACCTATTCTATCCTTAGGGAGGAATCTGCACATTTTTGAGGTCTAATTCATCTATTTAGGCCCTCAAAATTACCTCTAAAGATTTGAGGTATATTTTGATTTCTACCCTATTAGTAAAAGTACCCTTTTGGTGATACCTCTTTCTGATCCTTTTGATCCATCATGTATAGCATCCTTCTAGATGTTACCAAACTAAATTTCACCTCTAGATCATATGTCTAACTATTGGTTCTAAGGTTTTCAAGTCTGTTTTCATTTTTGCCCTATTAATAGAATTACTCTTTTGGTGATACCTCTATCTGATCTATTTATTCCATCATATATAACAACCTTCCAGATATTACCATACCAAATTTCACCTCCAGATCATATGTGTAGCTAATGGTATTACATCCATATTATCAATATGAGTTGCTATATGCACCACAAGAAGAGAAGGTGATCTCATAGCCTCATGTAGCTCATCACTTGCCTGATTTAACAAAGTCCTTGTCTAATCTAGAGTTCTCTACATCTCTCTCAACTCAACCTACGTCCTCTCCAACCTCTCCATCTAAATACTAAACTCTCATAGGTAATACCCTTCTTGATACCCATACTCCGGGCCCATCAAATTGTAGCAAGCCACATCTATGACTAATTGAGCCAATCTCCACCTCGTGTCTCATGAATATCACATATAACATCTCTTGCTCTGCCAAAGTCTGCTCTCTAGCCATAAGAAGTCTCTAATCTTTGCCATGTTGGCTTCTAAAGTATGCTTCCTCTCCTAAAGACTACTCTTTATAAAAAATAGCTCTCTCTCTCTCTCTTTTCTAACTTATGCTCCCACTCCCAAAGTCTCCTTTGTGACTATATGAAGTTTAATATTTGTGCAACATCCTCTAGGATGCTCTCTAAGCTTGGTAAAGTCTGAACTCCAAGGGCTAGAGGTGGATCTCTAGCAACTCCAAGGGATGGGGATGACTCTCTTGCAACTCCCTAAGATGTCTTTAGGCCTCTATTCTTCTCTCATCCTTGATAGTAAATGGCCGTCAAAATAAATGACATCCTTATGTCGTGCCAATGCCTCAAAATAAATGGGATCAACATGCATATAGTCAATTCCTACTCCATCAAATGGATCCCACTCTTACCATAGGTAGTGCATACATCTCTATGTGAATGAGATCCACATGCATATAATCAACCTACACCATCAATAAGATTGTGGCATGTGAACAATGAATAACCAATATTACACCATCAAGACAAACTCATAACACTTAAGTTCTTGAGAAAGCCAAGTGATTCAATCACCATGAGTCTACAATAAACACAGACTCATAACACCTAAGTTCATTGATAAGCAAAGTGATTCAATCACCATGAGTGTACAAGAGTTGTAAAAACACAATATCATAAAGATAAGCAATATTTCACCATAAATACCAACTCATAACACCCAAGGTATGGGGAAGGAAAATTATTAAAGAATAGCATATATAATGATGCAAACACAAGTAACTCAAGCAAATGTAAAGTTTTCATAAGTAGTACTAAAATTAAACTCTCATTGTAACAATATAGAGCTTACCAATGAGTTAATCAAGACTAAAAAATTAGCAAATAGTCCAAATTACCTAAGGATATTCTAGAAGCATCTAGGAAGTTACTTGGCACCTTCCAAGTGTTGTGTAATGTGCATGCCAAGGAGGAAGTTTCTTGGGAAACTTTTGGCTAGCTTAGCTTGCACGCCAAGTAGGTGGCTTCTAGAAAGAAGTTTCTTGGGAAGCTTCTTGGCTAGTTTAGCTTGCATGCCAAGTAAACAATTTTTAGAAGGAAACTTCTTGAGAAGCTTCTCAATTAACTAGGCTTGCACTCCAAGTAGACAACTTTTAGGAAGCTTCTCAAGAGCCTTGTATATTTCCCTATAAATACCAAAGCCTAAGCTCATGTTAGGCATTTGGATTTTCCCTTATTCAAGTGTCCTAATGTGATTTTCCACTCCAATCTTCCATTCTCCTCTTTCTTTCCTTGGTCTTGGTCTTTTACATTGGTATATATAAGAACTGGATGAATGGAATTTATGGACCACCAAATCCATTTTTGCCAAACCATTGGGATTTTCATATCCATGTACTACCCAAGCATCACTTCATACAATTCATCATCTCATGCTTTGGGCAGAACTTTTAGAGTGTAATCACCTTGTCCAATGAACCCATGGTACTTCAGATTGTAACTTATGGCAAATGGTGGATATGTTGCATCTATGTGTTAACTTAGATAAACTATAGGTAGTTTGATAGAGTAGTAGTCATAGCGGAAATACCAAAATTTATCATTGCCATGTAGCAAAAATTGAGCACCTTATTTGATGGAAGAATGAGATCATCAATGACAAGAGCATGTAGAGAGCACACTATTTTGAGAAGGAGAAAAGCAAATTTGATTGCCAAAGCCCAAGGTATTCAAATGCATAGTGGAGAATTTTATGTTTGACTATGAATTTTATTGGAAGTTGCAAATCTTCAAGATGAATGGAAGTAGATTCTCTTGGCTTCAGGCCAATTGGATGGAATGACAAAGCTATGGTGGCGGTTTCAAATGGAGCAAGCTGAATAGCAAATTTTTGCATCAATCTTGACATGGGGAGAATTCAAGGAGAAATACTTGTTCAATTCCAAGCTATAAATACCACACAAGCCACACAAGATAGGTTGGCAAAGTTGAAGCAAATTGGCTCTATAAGGAGCTACATCATGCAATTCTAGAACACCATTATGTAGATTCTAAATATACAAGAAGGTAAAGCTTTGGATCAATTTGTGAGGGGCTTGAAGTCACAAACTAAAATTGGAGGTGACTATGCAAGAGCCAAAACACCTAGAGGAAGCCATGCAATTGGCTAAGTGCTTTGATTCCTTGTTGTGACAACTTGGTCTCAACCTCAACCTATATAGAGCCTACTAATACACTACACAAGGGTAGAGGAACCAACACCAATGGAGATTGATGTCGTCCAATAGAGACCACTTGGCATTATGGATAGAGAAAGATTACAAAAAAATGGTGGTTTCTTTCATGGTTGCCAAATTGGACATCGCATTGTTGAATATCCACTCAAGAATAGGCAACCTTAAAAAATCACCCAAATGGAGTTTGCGGAGCAGAATGGTCATGGAAACAAGGAATCCTAGTAAAAGATTTTGAGTTACCTATTGGGAACTTGATTAGTTCTAATGGGATTGAAGGCTTGGCTTATGTAAGTTTGCTTCACTTACAATGTATGATATCTGATCATGGTTGTAAGATTTTGGTAAATTCTAAGAGTTCAGAGAATTGCATGTCCATGCAATTAGCAAAGGAATTAGTCATTCCTATCAAGCTAGTAATTGGAAGTGGATTGATGATGGCGGATGGTAAAAAGAGTTTTGCACTCCATACCTCACATCCTATTACATCCAATATTAGGAAAGAATATTTGGAGTGTACGAGGTTTGTAGTGGCATCTCCACACTATGATGTCATTTTGGGTCTACCTTCTCTTGAATTTCAAAAGGTTCAATTTGATTGGATCCAATGATAAATTCAAGTACAACACCAAGGTAGGAATTTCTAATTAGGTTTTTTGGCACCTTTGAGTAAGAAATCTAAGAATAGTCAATCCCAAGATGGGAAATTTGTTAGGAAAGTGGCCATAAAGCAAGCTTTGAAGGAAGATAAGTCCCAAGATGGGAAGTTTGTCAGTAAAGCAGCCATAGAGCAAGCTTTGGAAGAAGATAAGTCTATTTTTGTAGTGGGGATCAAGCCAATTGTACATGGAGCATATGGGGAGGGCCAGAAGTCTCATCAAGCAATCATTGATCAAATAGTTCAAGAGTTTTTAGATGTGTTTCCGAATGGTTTGCCAAAGGGATTACCCTCTGATCATGGTATGCTCTTCAAGATTGAGTTATTGCTAAAAAGTACTCAGTTAGTAGACCAATCTATTAGCTCTCACCAAAGGAGTTGGATGAGCTTCAAACAATATATTGGAGAAGGATTTCATACAACATAATATATCTCCTTGGGGAGCAATGGTACTATTTCTTCCAAAGAAAGATGGAAGACTTTGCTTCTATATTAATTATCATGGCATCAATAAACAAATAGTGAAGAATGCATATCTCTTGCCTCTAATTGATGACTTGCTCAATCAATTGAGTGGAGCACAATACTTCTCCAAGTTAGATCTCTGAAACTACTATTGGCAGATTCCTATTAATAGAGAAGATGTATAAAAGACTGGCATTCACACAAGGTATGGGCATTTTGAATAGAGAGTTCTACCTTTTGGGCTCACTAATGCTCCAATAGTCTTCATGAATCAGATGCATCAAGTGTTGGATGGGCTATTGGATTGGTATGTGATGGTGTTCTTGGATGATTTCTTAATCTATAGCAAAATAAAGGTAGAACATGCAATTCACACATGAGAGGTCCTAAGACAACTATTGCAATAGAAGTTTTACTACAAGAAGTCAAAGTGTGCCTTTTGGCCAAAAAAAGTTACATTCTTGGGTCATAAGATCTCATCAAAGGAGATCAAGATGGAAAAGGAGAAAATTAAGGCCATTATTGATGGCTTACACTAAAAAATACCACAAAAGTGAAGACATTTAATGTATTATCAAGTTTTTACCAACGGTTCATCCATTATGTTGCCGCATTATTGATCAACCTCTTGGAGAAAACCACAAGCTTTTATTGGACCACCAAGCACAAAGAAGCATTCCAAAAGTTGAAATATATAATGTCTTCAAGATCCATTCTTCAACCATATGATCCTCAACTACCTTGTGTGGTTGATTTTGATGCTTCTAACTTTGCAATTGGAGCCGTGTTGCAACAAGAATTTCTAGATAGGTTACATCCCATTGCCTTTGTGTCACACCAATTAAACACTATAGAAAGAAATTACTCTATTTGAGATCAAGAACAATTAGCAATGGTATATGCCACCAAGGTATGGGGCATTATCTCTTGAGAAAATAAGTGATCATGCAAACCAATTACTGCAAACATTACATTTGGAGCACATGAAGAGTTGACATCATCAATGGGAGGAATAATTACAATTTTTTGACCTCAAAATTGAGTACAAAATTGGTTGGTTTCATGTCTTACCCAATGCTTTATCATAACAACATGATTTGAAGTCTCTTCCTCTCATCACAATGATAATTATGATAGTGTTAATTGACTCCAAAGTCCAAATTGAGTTTAAGATAGTTTTACGAAAAAATCCTTTCTTTTAGATAGTAAAAGGTCATCTTGTAGCATACAACAAGGAGTAAAACACCTTCTCCTTCAACGAAGGTCTTCTATTTGATGAGAACCGGATCTATGTTCCAGCCAAGAGTGATCTCTAACTTGTGTGCTTTCAAAAAGCCCATGACTTACCAATTGATGGCTATATGGATGTGGACAGGACCTTGGGTAGCCTCCAATGCCAATGGTGGTAGCCCAACATGGCACAAGAGTTTTTCCAATCTTGTAAGAGCTCCCAATGCAACAAGGCCAACAATTAGAAACCAAGTGGAATCCCTTAACCACTCCCCATTCCATTTTCTCAATGAGAATACATGAGCTTAGATCTCATCAAATTCCTTGCCCAAGACAAAGCAAGGTCACACAAAAATCATGGTATTTGTGGATAAACTTAGTAAGCACATCCATTTGGCACCAAATTTTGATACCATGGATGCTCCAACATTAGCACAAATCTACTTCAATAATATCTTCAAGCATCATGGGATGCCTCATGTACTCATCTCCAACCATGATCCTTGATTCATTGGAAAATTTTGGTAAACACTCTTCTAGATACTTGGCACCACACTTGCTTTGTCCACAACCTATCATCCTCAAACTAATGGAAAAACTAAACAAGAAAATTGCACCTTGGAGGATATGCTTTGTGCATTTGTTAACATTCACCATACCAATTGGTGAATGTCTTGCAATTGCTAAGTTTGCATACAATAATTCTAAATAGACAAACACCGGATTCTCTTCTTTCTTCATTAATTTTGGCCAAGATCCACTTGTTTTAGATTCCATTCTTGCTCCTCCTCCATCTCATGTCACTCATACTTGCACCTTCTTGACCACCATATCTCAATCCATCCAACAAGCCAAAACTCATCTCCTTGTTGCTCAAAATTTTCAGAAACAACATGCGTACCACCATCATTATGATCTCACCTTTCAACTTGATGATAAGGTCATGCTCTCCTCTAGTAACCTAGCCTTCTCACTTGATACCCAAGACCATAAACTTGCTCTTAATTGGATAGGATCCTTTGATGTCATACATTTCATTTCTCATGTTGCTTATCAACTTGCCTTGTCTTATCATATATGAATCCACCATATCTTTCATGTTTCCAAGTTGAAACCTTTTTGTTCCTAATACATCTTCTTTTTCCTCTTGTGTCCAACCACCTCTTCCTCCTCCTCCTGTTCCTATCAATGATCATGAGGAGTATGAAGTTGATTGTATCCTTGCACGTTGCCATATTCAACAAGGCCGCCAACAACATACAAAGTATAAAGTCCTCTAGAAAGGATATCTCTTTTATGATACCATCTAGGAATCTCTTTTTCATCTCTAGAATGCAAAAATGGCCATCCAAGAGTTTGAAGCTTCCATGGTGATGAAGACATCAACAACTAGTATTGGGAGAATATATAACAATATGGAACTTACCAATGAGTTAGTCAAGACTAACAAAGTAACAAATAGTCCAAATTAGCTAAGAATATTCTAGAAATATCTAGGAAGTTACATGGCACCTTCCAAGTGTTGGGTAATGTGCATGCCAAGGAGGAGGCTTCTTGAGAAGCTTCTTGGCTAGCTTAGCTTGCACACCAAGTAGGTGGCTTCTAGAAGGAAGCTTCTTGGCTAGCTTAGCTTGCATGCCAAGTAGGTGGCTTCTAGAAGGAAACTTCTTGAGAAACTTCCTGGGTAACTTGGCTTGCAGTAAAATAGATAGCTTTTAGGAAGCTTCTTGCAAAGCTTCTCAAGAGCCTTGTATATTTCTCTATAAATACCAAGCCTACACTCATGTTAGGCATTTAGAGTTTCCCTTATTCAAGTGTCCCAGTGTGATTTTCCACTCCGGTCTACCATTCTCCTATTTCTCTCCTTGGTCCCAGTCTTTTACACTCACTCATCCTTCTCTCCTATCTTGGCCTCCTCTAGTGCCTCTTCTTCTCCACCCTCCAACTCCTCCTCTCTTGTACTCTCATATGAAACCTCATCCTCACGGATATACCTTTTATCTACAAATAGATGGATGAGATATGCCCTACAAAGGTGACCTTGAATATGCAGCCATCTAGATGCTCAAGTTGCCCCTAAAACATTACCATCTTGGCCTCAAGGGCAATCATCACCAACTCTACCCAATTGTAATTGTCAATGCTTGCTCTACTCAACTTTTTCTTGGTGTTCAAGATCACATGCCCAAGATATACACATTGGCAAGCTAGATACCTCCTAGCCATGTAATCCCTCACTTAAAACCAATCAGCCGTGTTGGTGTATAACACATACCTTCTCTTTGAAGTCCATCCTTGAGGTAATGCAAGTGCATCTCTAAGCAATCCCAAACTAAGCTGCAACCTCCTCCCACAAATAATGTAGGTGCTTGTCTATTTGTCCTAAGATCTCATAAATTCCATGCAAGCCAAAACTTGAAAAGAAAAGAAAAGAAAAGAATCAAAACACACCAAGAATTCCAAAAAAACTGTGCATTAGGGTCAATTGGGTAGCATTAGTGTGTGCTAGTAAGCTTTGGGGTTTTGGGTTTAAGTGCTCAAAAGTGCTTAGAAGTATTGGGGATTTAGGTTTTGACTAGTTGTACAAAAAGTGGATCTGATAAATTCCATCAAATCAACAACAACTATTCAAGAAATTCTGAGCTTTCAAGAGTTAACTATATCTGGTTTGGTGGAATCCATCATGATTGTGATTTTAAGCCCCATTATATCTAAATTGACCTCTTAAATCTCTTGCATCACCTCCCAAATGTGAATTTTATCTAACCAACACCATTTAATGAATGTCGTGTATTTAGGACAATGTGAAATCCTATCAATTAATCACCTTCATTGGGTTCTACCATGTTCTCCTCATCTATAACTTGTGAACATCAATATGTACCATATCTATTTCAATTCCCTCTTCAAAACACAAACATCTTGAATTTGGAAGCTTTTGAGAACTCCTTACTCTAGAGCCTTTTCAAAACTTCAATTTTCCCTGGCCAAAGCTTTTTGATTCTTGAGAATTGTCTTTCTTTTTCCTCTTGATCATCCTTGGCCCAAGCTCGTCTTCTTGTTTTTTTCTTGTCTAAACTCTCCCAAACTCTTGATTCTTGCCATTGTCCAAGCTACACTCTTCCTCTCTCAAAAAGGAATTAAAAAATTAGAATTCACATGGCCTCCTTCCAATTTTCCCTTCTCCCAATTTGCAAATTCCCCTCCAAATTCTGATATGCACTAGACCTAAAATCTTCACAATTTCACAAGAATATAAATGAATAAGTCTGGTTACATTTTATAATCCCCTACAAAGTTCCTTGTCCGGTACCAAGTCACCACATTTCATTAGAATCCTCCCAGATTTTTTAGAAAGTTTTTGAGCTGAAAGGTACATTTTCTCCCACCACCTAATAACATCCTACTAGTGCTCGGAAAAGTGCCATCGGCCTAACTCGTATTCCTACAAGTGCATCCCAACACACACAAGCAAGTCCTAGTGCACACGAGCACCTACATTACATACTTTGACTTTCACAAAATGCACATTCACATTTACATTTATGAAGTTTGATATATTTTACATTCATACAATCATTTAGAAATAGAAGAACTTTACTCTCATTTGGCATACCGTCAACTTGTTGGTTGAAAATGAGAGAACGAGACATAAATCTATTCCTAGTTTCCTCTCTACTTTCTCTACCTTGCTTAGGTTCAAGGTCTGGTCCTTCTATTTCTAGTCCTTCAATGAACTCATCATCTTCTTCCACCATACATGTGATTGGTTGATTTAAAAGCTATTTAAAAATATGAAAACACTGATCCACCTCAACAAATAAGTATTTCTACTTGAGTTTTTGAGTTGAACTCTGAGTTCCCTGAGCTAATGTCATCTAGCTTTTAGCATCCCTTTACAATGCTTATTGACTATGCAGATTCAGGCCACACATTTGAAAATTTGCTTGTCTTCTGTTCATGCATACTTAAAAGATGGCACTAGATGATGCATCTGAACAAAGCCAGAATTGCCAAGTAAATATTGATAATTTTCAAAACTACTACAAGTTCCTCTATGGTTCAATTAATTCCAAATAGAAGATTTCTTTAAGCAAGTCATGTCATGACCTTGGCATTCCTTTTAAATGCAACAAACATAATAAACATAAGAACACCAAGAATGCAATATACCTCATACAATACCTCACATATTGCATGGATACATAAGAAAAAATATACCATATTTCAAACTTCAGATCATAGAGCCACTTACCTCCATAAAATGAATGATCTGTCTTTTATCATTGCAGATCACCTAGCCATTAATGAACTACAAGTCTTTGCGGTTGAAATAGAGTTCATTGTCAATTGTTTGTCTTGCTGCCAAAGGGAAAAAGGTTCCATCCACCAATCTCATGCATCTTGGGAAACCTTTTTGAGAAAATACAAATGAAATTCTCCTTCTCTCATCTTAATTTGGTCACTCCACTTCTTTCCAAAGAATAGATAGCATAGTTGTCATAACTCACTTGTATGACATCCAATTGTAGACAAACACTTTTACCACATATATTTAATCCATGTGCAATACATGCTCCATTCCCATGGTGACCAAATTGATCAAGAGCAAGGACTACTTAGATCCATCATAGGGTCTGATTCCTCTTGTATGTTGCTCTTGTATGTTGCTCTTGATCTCTAATAAGATCTAACAAAACATAAAAAGACTGGATATCCATATGAGTAAGCTGTTTGAATCCTTTGGATCAAGATCCCTATAATATTTTGAAAAAAATTCTGAACTGAGGATAATAAATGTTCATTTCAAGGTATCAACTATAGTTTGTAAATTTAAAGCATTTCAACAAAAGCTCTATTATAACCCCAAAATCATCTAAATCGTCTAACCATTCATCTAAATCTAGAGTCAATTTTTGTTCTCAAGATCCGGGCTGATGCATTTCTGGATATATCTACCTTTTTTTTTTTGGTGAGTTGGTGACTAGTAGTACATTCCGGCATTTTCCAATGGTTCAAGATATAATACTAATGGTATCCCGTATGTCCGTGAATGGATTGCAAAATGTCTACCCAATGCCTAGTGCAACAAAGAAAGCCCATGACCCTAGACTATCACTGGCGACAAATGTAAAAATTCACGATTGCAAATGTCTACCCAATGCCTAGTGCAACAAAGAAAGCCCATGACCCTAGACTATCACTGTGGCGACAAATGTAAAATTTCACAAATGCCCTTCACAATAAATGTTACGAGAGCGATCCACGGTCTTAAAATTAACCTTTCGTTTGACTACGAATGTGAACAAAGAGCCCCCTTGCTAATGCGATTCACAAGACTCAACAATCAGAGTGTGAATGCCGATCCCTCGCAGAAACCCATGTTTAAATTTCGAATTAATTAATTGGAGTGTAATTAGTCCTCTCTTTGATGTGTACGCGAGACTTCATAACCATAAATTCTTAAGTGTCACCCTTTGCAGATTCCATGGCTTTTTGTTATTGCGAGGAAATTCTGCAAAAGTTCCTTTCTCGGATCCCCACAAGTTTTTTTATAAATTGACTGTATTTATAAATTAGTCTTTTATTACTCATAAAACTAGTGTTGAAACCGCCTTTTGTACTCTCTGTTGGGGGTTTAACCAGGTGAGGTTGCTCAAAATAGGGCTTCCAATGGAGTTCTATCCGGGATGACTACGAGTAGACAGATGGACTCTCACAAAGTTGTGGACATCTATGAATGGCTGGAGAATAATAATATGAGAACTCATAAATAAGTTTTTAAGGGTTACTCAAAAAACTTGGATAAGTGGAAAAAAACCGGGAAAAAGTATTTGTTTCCTCTAACGAGGCACTCCATCAAATCTTATGGGTAATTTTCGAAAGTCGCCCACCACAATTATGAAATACTCAAAACACTCTTATTCGATTGTTATGGATAACCAGGAAACTAGTATTGAAACCCCTGTTCGAGTTTGTCGACTGGTTCCCGAGTGAGTGATAACTGAATAACGATGTCGCAATATTGACACTATAGTGATATGCTTTCATGTTTTATAGTTTGCACCAGAGCTATACCATCGAAGTCACCTCCTACTGCAAGTCTCAAACCATCATTATGAGCTCATATACATGCATCTCTAGTAGAAAATGGATATATCGAAAATGAAAGAAGGCCGTCACATGCAGTAAGTACCTTACTGTATCGTATCTATGAAAAATGTGGTTAGTTTCGAGGGTCCGTCCGTCTTCAGAATGCAGATGTTTCTGCGGCGGGTGCTGGAGAAGACGACGATTCTGAAGGTGATGGCGAGAAGTAGAACCCAGCAAATCTCGTGTCCTTCACTCTTTGCAGTGGCTTGTTTTCGGCCGCCACAATCATGGATTCTCTGATTCGCTCCGACGTAAACTCGGTTTCAAAGTTCCCCACGTCTTCTGGACTCTGCTCCATTATCATGAGTCAACGTCAAATTTAGTCAGAGATTCACTCGCATTCACAGCAAACATTTCACATTCAAAATCCTTGCACAAACACCTTTTCTGAACATGGGTTTCTGTGAACATTAAACATCTCGATGAATCTGATGTAAAAAGGAAGGGACTTCTGAATGAACGAGTACTTTAACATTGGGTACAAAAGGAGGAATAATGTCCTTTTTATCTAGTGCCCGCCAATTGATCGATGCAAAAAAGGGGTGCTCTTTTATCTCCTCCGCATCACGTGGTCCTGCTCCTAAGCGTCTATCCTGATTTCTCTCCAGAAGCTGAACAATAGAGAACAGAGGGGTGAACTCTGAGTTTGAGGCGACGTGCACTGTAATAATGGACGGAAAGGTATCCTTGCATCTTGCTGCCTGTAAATCTAGAAATTTCTTGTCAATGAAGGAAAAAGGCGACCGCGTAGGATGGGAAGGCCCATCAAGCCATACAAGGATAAGCCATAAAGAGGTAAAAAGTGGCTAAGCCCCAATAATCAAGCGGAATGATTGGTTTAAGCATTTGAACCGGATATCAGAGCTGTAGCGTAAGTATGCAAAATACCAGGTTCATAGTCGAACACTAGAAAAACTCTGAACTTTTATCAAATGGACCGGTAAATATGTTTTCTTCAAATGTAGCTATCCCCGACGGTGGCATGTTGAGGCTTAGTCTGAATTAGAATATGCTTGATTAAGCTTTGATACATTTTGAGAAGCTGAGAGGTATTATGGTCAATATCATATCCGATCAATATGATACTCACCTGACGTTTCAATTCAGCTTGGGCAAGCTCCCATTTTAGAGGAGTACGTGCATACCTTGCTCAAAAGATGTTGGGCGAGAGGAGAGAATGTGGGAGGGAACTCCAACGTTTGATGTAACGTCCTCTTGTATAACATGCTCGTATCCGGGTCATAGAACGGAGGCTGTGACAAAAAGAACGTCGGCCGTAAAAGTCAAGCACGGACCCACACATGCCAAGTTCCGTCTAGTAATGATTTACAGGATGTTCACGTCAAATAAATAAATGGGCCGCGAGAGAGGAGAGTGATTGCTTGACCTACCCATCCGTGCAACATCTCGTATATCATGCTTCCAAGGCTCCACCAATCTACGGCACGTCCTTGTCCACTGTTGTTCAGAATCTCTGGTGCTGTACGAACAAAAGGTGTAAGTTCCTTTTTTCTCCTTTTGGAAAGATCTGTGTTCTGGTGCTCAGTCTGGCTGATTATGATAGAAGAGAAACTCTCTCCATTATTGGAGAACACCCAAAAACACCACGAAAAGAGAAAAGGCGGTCGCTTAGGATAACAAGAAGGATGGGATGATCCCATCAAGCCGTACAAGGAGAAGACATAACAGGTAAACTGGAGCAAAGCCACGGTAGTACCGGTATGAGAAATCTGTCCACGAAAGCAAACTTTCATATGGAGATTACAGCATTAATGAATGAGGAGATATTGCGTCAGTATGATGTGTTCTATGAGATGTCTTAATATAAACTGCAGACGTCTCAAGTAGGCAGTGGGATTTCATTGTCCCTCGTAGACAATCTACTCTTTAAATAATCATAAAGAAATCTCAAAGATCTCATCTTTGTCATATGCATGTTCGCATCAAACTTCAGCAGAAGGAAAGAAAGACCACCACACTTTTATCACCTGAAAATTGCAACAAGTTTTGCATGTCAAGCTGAATCAGAATGTTACCAATGTATTCAGGTGTTCCAACGAAGGATTCGCGAGTAACACGTCCAGGAGTGTTCATTACAATAGCCTTTGCTAGCCCAAAGTCAGTAATCTTGATGTGTCCTGTATATGCTGACACAAGTTTGAGATGCTAGATACCAAGAGGATGTAGTAATGGAAACTTATCTCTTATTCAAGTTCGTTGCTATGACTGAACCCTAGCTTGCAGAACTAGAATCTTATGCAGACGAATCTGTATTAGCATCCTGGATTTGATGGCACAAGAAATATCCGACTAGAATTGCTATCAAATCAGATATTGAGCTCAGAAGGTAGATAGAACAAACCTGAATCGTCCAATAAAATGTTTTCAGGTTTCAAATCTCTGGAAAAACAGTTGCAGATTCTAGTTAAGGGCGCCCGCAGCAGCCTGAGTACTAAAGCTGATGCTGGTGCGAGGTCAAAGACTTAAACAGTAGATGAGTTGGACTTACCTGTACACTATGCCGAGAGAGTGCAGATGACCAATGGCCAGCACTATCTCAGCAGCGTAGAATCGAGTCCTATCCTCGACAAATGTACCTGCTTGCTATATACCATGAGTTCGATCAATCTTGGAGTTAGTAGTCTTGACTCAAAACCATAACAGTTGCTATGCTTAAGCTTCACTTAAACCGAAAATAAAGTTTGAGCTGTCATACAATGAGCTATATGACCTAACTTAATGTTACAAGTGGAAGCAAGAGTTCGGCCAGAATATAGTGATCATAGATCAGACCAAATCAGAATTGTCACGTGATGATTCTCAGCCACACTACATGGCCAGTTTTCAGCTAGTGTTGTTCATGTGAAGGTTTGTTGACTGTTAAAATATCTGAGACTGGTAGGAAGATGCATAACCTTATATAATTTACCTTGTTATCCTTTCTTCAACTAATAGCAATTTCATGTTCTCATACACTTAGCGAAAGCACTGAAAATTCAATTCCATCAGATATGGGGACCTGGAGATAGAGAGGAGAAGAGTTGTACTTCTCGTACTTTTAAGTGAAAGAAGAGCTCTCCACCGTTCAGATAGTCCAGCACAATAAACAGTTTCTTTTCTGTTTGAAACGCATAGCGTAAAGTTACCAGATACGGATGCTGCAAGGCCTGCACTTCCCAATAAAAAGCAGAAGTTTGGATCAAGTTAGTAACTCCACATTCACAGCGCTACATCTGTTGTGATGATACAAGTGTTTGGCATTATCTACTGATCATTTGAAGGTGTATGTTAATGGTATGACAGGGTGCTTTGTATGCAATATACTTCTCCTACCTCGAGGATTTGCCTCTCTCCTCGAGTGCGCTCTATTTGTTGTTTAGCAACAACTGCATCTTTTATAAGAGTCTTCATAGCATACACCTTCCCTGTTTTCTTCAATCTCACTAGAAATACCTGCGGGCTCCACTGCTCAAACCCGTTAAACTCCTTTTCTCATCCAGTTGTCTAGGACATTTCCTGACACATCGCTACTGATCATGACAGTCTTGGAAGAGAGAAGCATCCCTCTATTCATTTCTCCTGTTCGTGTACTCCTCTTAGTTTAACGATTACCATTTGTAATGAATCTTGGTGCAAGAAAATCGTGTATACTGCTCCGGGATTTATGCAAAAAGCTTCATACGTCGAAAGATATATATTACTACCTTCGAGAAGCCTCCAGTTCCCAGGACTTTCAGAATCTCGAAGCTACTAAGATCAATTTCTTCGTCAGATTCTGAATAGGTTGTCACCTGTAGCATCAGTCAGTGAAGACAGTCTGTGAAAGGTTTTTCATCTGAGTGGTGGAAAATCTCAACCACCAGATTGCTTATCTGTACAAGTGTGTGACATTTCCTTCACAAATATACGTCTACCGAGTACACACTGTGATTTGTCAGCAGAATAGTTAAGCTAAACTCATGGATATATATCCAGGGAATTCGATAAGTAGGGAGTCACCGCGCAGTTGCTGTTCATGCACTTACAGATTGGCGCCTGCTTGTGGACGACAACTCCGCAATTGTTTGAGTCTAGTTCAGAGAACCACGTTAATTAGGGCTCTTATGGTTTCACATAATCAGGTACAAGTACATATATACACGGCAATCATTCTGATGATCGATTCTGAATATGCTGCGATCACCTTATCCATAGTTCGGCAGGGCATAGTAAAGCAAAGATATTAGTTTTTGCGACCTTGATCATGAGGTTAGAGGCATCGAGTGATCAGTTTAACCGTTTATCTCAATTCAATGCTCAGAGATGTTTATTGATTCGTACCACGGATGCAGACATATCTGGAGCGTCCTTTTTTGGAATACGAAGTTTTCGGAGATCTTTATCTTCCTGATCATGAGTCAGTTTGCAAATTGGTGTCCACATGAATCAGTAACTGCAGAACAAGACATGTGTGACACGGAGCAGACAAATATATCTCGATGCATTCTACAAGATCGACATAATAGTGCCAGTATATTTAGACATCATTACAAGCACTCACCTTCACTTCAAATGGAGTTGATTTATGATTGATAAATCGTTGAGCTGAATGAATAATTCGGACTATTTCCGTGACATTGTGGCTCGAGTAGTGCTCGTCATAAAGGAGTGGACCCTGAACAATGAGATTTGATTACGAGTAGGAAGCATGTAATTCATCATCAAACCATCAAAACTCTAATGGAAGTTTGCTCCGATGGCACGGCTACGGGGAAATCAAGCGCAATAACAGAACTGATGGGTCTTTATTTTGAGTATTGAGCTTTACCTCACCAAAAAGCAGAATAAACTGCTGAGTAGAACCCTGCCTGCCTATAATTATCTTTTGAAGACTAGTTAGCACATTGCGATGCTTTATCTCCATAGCTTTGCCTATTAAGTTGTAGATCGCCGTGCATGTGATAAGAAGCACTTGTTTCTCCGGTATGAACCACAATCGTTTCACCTTATCAACGTTTCCACTGTATAGGATCTTCTCAGTCCTTGCACCTGTAGGATTCATTACAAATTCAGCGTATGTTTCTAAGTAACGCCAATCAACAAGATCCTACTCAATAATGCTCAAGCTTGAGGTGGACGAGATGTTTACTTGAAGACTGTCATACCTACAGAGGCCAGCGAGTTCAGTACCTCCACCCTCGACTGAAGGTTCAAGTAATCACGTACTTCAAAACCCATTCCGACTCGGCTTCAAACACACGTACCCAACGTTGACACAATTGATATTGATCTGGTTAAAAGTTGATGTTAATCATTTCTTATCACAGAGACGGATCGGAAACTACTAATATCCAATAAACATGCGAACTCTCAAAGAAACAGAGTTAAGCAAGAGAATTCGGAAGAGCTCTTGATCTTGTATTTATATATTAAGCGACTAGTGAGGATCGACTGGTATTTCATAGAATACCACTCGTTGTCGCACGTTACGAACTCAAATACTCGGAGGCTCTCTTCACTCAAGCTTCTGTTCATTTGTTGTTTCGTGCAAAATAAAGCAACCAAGCCTTTGGCGCTTGCGAGTCTTATTAGAATGCGGTTGGCTGATGCATAGAGTAGTTCTCGGCTCAGGAAACATTGCACAGTGATGGTTTACTCTGCAGGAACTCCTGTCACTCGAGATGTCTGCATGCCTATTGCAATGTCGCAACACGGCTCAAGCTTAAGAAACCTTATCTACGAGAAGCCCTTTCTTAGCGGGAGCTCCCGCTATACATTGATCAATGATCATACTGGAGCAAGTTGGCTCGGCAGCTCTACTTCGAATAAATTGAAACGATCATCCGAATAAAACTAGCTGTCATCAAAGTTCAGACTCAACCCGAGTCTCTCTGTATCTTATTCTCTATATATCGGTCCTAGTTATTTTAAATGGTATGGTGTCTCAGTTCCACAAGATGTAGATACACCACGAATTTTCGCCAGAGAAATTCGAGTGTTGTCATGCCGTGCACAAGCTCTTCGGTGTAGGGACTTTACAAAGGTTGCTCTGCACAATCCATTCTCAAAGCACTGTAACTTCGGACAAAAGATCCAGTAAACGGTGCTTTAGGCAAAGAGGTAAAACCACAGAAGGGGAAACAAGAGAGAAGTTGAAGAATGTGAAACCTTGACAGTTGGGACGATTCACAAGCAAGAATAACTTTATAAATATGCAAATGCTTTTAACCTCAAGTAACAAGCCTCAGAGAGACTCATCAGGAGAGTCGACATCTACTCCAGAGAAGAATTTCTTACTCAGGATTCGCCTCGCAATAGTGCAGCTCTTGAGATTTCTCTCATACGAGAAGAGCCAGAAGATCAAGATCTTCTGACTGCACTCGATAATCAGCAATGGTCTGCTATCTGGAATGATAATTTCTTCAACAATTGAAACCCTAGAAGTACAAGTCCTAATCTGAAGTTTGAGTAATGATAAATATTACGAATATAATAGGACCAACGAAATATTTATCATGTAAACTGTTTGTGATGGCTTGGCTTAGGATAACCATAAATCATGAACATGTCCAGTTTCTTTACCACTCACTCACAGAACATATTTCACATTCACATCAATAGTTCAATGAAACCAGGTTGAAATTCGAGTTTGCTACCATTGTGTCTCGGGGTACTGCTACTAATCACCATTTAAGAGTACTCATGATCACCGTCCTCACTAACTATCACTGTACATAACTGTCCGAGTGCTTGAATACCACAGGGTCAAGACCAGAAATATTGATGTCCTCGAATGTTGAAATGATTCCGAATTACTCTGAAATCCGTTTCCAGAGCAATCCTTATTATTAGGGATTGCCTCTGACTCGATTTCATGTTTCGCCTGTACACACCCCCTGTCTCTCTCCCGTGGAGTTTTACTGAGAAGGCATTTGAACACGACTTGATATAGGTATCTGTAGCCGTCGTTGAAGGTACCATTCGCCGGAAAATCCTAAAGTTTCGAAGTAAAGCAAACTGGGTTAGGCTTGATTGGAAATCTTATCCGCCCATGCTAATGCAGAAGGGTCCGAATGGTAGTGATTTTACATTTTTCGAGTTTGCAAGACAACACCGTCAATTCATCGCTGTCTTGCAGTAAATGGATGGGAGAGTCAACGTCAGCTGTCACAACTCTAGCTAGAGTGCAAGCCACACTAGTTATTCCTCGTTATATTTTCTTCTCGATACAGAAGAAGATGAAACAATGAAAGATGACTGGACCAGAACCTAGTGAAACCGTCATTGAGCAGTAACAAAGAAGGCATGATACATAATATTCGGGAGATAAGTTCAGAAAAAAAACTTTGACCCTTCCCCATTAGAGTCAAGACTGAAACTTGAACCAAGTTCCAGCCTTGCATAGTTACATTTCACAATAGTTCTGCTCGATGCGTTTGTGGAGGCGAAGGAGCTCAAGACAAGCAGAACTAGAACAGTCCAGTAACACAAATTCTCTCCGTCGACCTTGGCGGTTCAACTTCGTCGACCTTGGAGTTGAAACGCCGCAAAAATTCAGAGTGTTTGAGGTAAATATAGGACTCCATCTATGTACCACCGTATATGAAGGGCTGGCTATCCTCGTTGCCAAGATTCCCCATAAAAGGGACCTTGGTAATGAGGACGATCCAGGGTGAGGGGTATTTCTGTTATGTTTGGCTTGATATAAGTGACTTGACTGATCAATAGCAAGAACAAACTCGATTGATGAAACATGCAGTGAGGACAGGGATAGTCACTTGTCTAGATATGTTCAGTCATTACTAATGCTAAGTATTAAAGTGACTAGATATCTTGAGTGGTCAATACTCATGAACACCCGCAAGTCAATATTCAAGAGTTCATGACAATGCTGGGGGACTATCTCTGTTATATATAAAATATGAGAAATAAAGGTTCGAAGGCTGATGTGAGCCTGTTCAGCAGTGGAGTTAACCTCCGGGACAGGGAGTGAACCACGTTATTTCCTCCTGTTGTCCTCTGATTTATGTTTAATGGGCTTTATGATGTGCTATTGCAAGAGGTCATGGGGACTGTATTTCTAACATATTTCTGTATACCAGGCAAGACAATTGTTGTGAGCGAGCGCGGCTGGTCTTTCTCGTCGATGCCCAGGCTCCCCATCCAGGATCGCAGACGAGGTGGGACTTATGCGGAATTCCGATAATCAGGATCTAGCGCTAGCGTGGGGCATTTATATGCATACCGTGCAAGTCGTTGTTGGCAGCGAGCACGGCATTGAATAAAGATTTGCAGCATTACCAAGGACTAGCGAGCGAGTTGGGGCTTCCACTCTCTCATGGCAATGCCGAAAAGGATCTAGGGTGCTTAATAGAAGCACTTGACAACAAAGATATGCACAATAACCGAGGATGAGACTCTCGGGTGTTTTCCATACCATTCAAGACCTTGGCCATCATGAGAAGACTGAGAAGACTTTCATTAAGAAGCGCTGAAGAAAATATATTGGTAACATTTACCAGCGCTGGTTTATCCTCTTGCCACGCCTCCCGCGAGAAGAGGTGCTTTGGTAGCAGGGCGGGCCAACACGGTTGGGCTTGTGTTTGCATAACTTGCAGGACTCCCATAGAGGAGGTACATTGGTAATGGGGCCAAGCTAGCCAGCATAAGTGGCTGGTGTTTCTGGTAGACTGGCAAGGTTTGGAGGATGGTGTTTCTGTCATACCCGCAAGCGTTGGAGGCTAGTGTTTCTGGTAACATGAACATCATAGAAGACTGGTAAGAGTGGTCTGTCGGTCGAAGCCCAGTTCAACCGATCTATCATGAGGAAAAGATATCCAATATTAAACGATAATGGTCTACAGGACCTCCTTTGAAATGAGAGCAACCATGTATGTTTGCCACCCTCTAGAAGCATCTAGATGTTGATCAATCTAGCAATCAATTTTGGAGTCCTGATGTAGATTGGAGACCTAGGAATTAATCGGATCCGGAAGAATCTATTTCAAATAGGCTTTGGAATAGATCTCTGAGACTCCAGCAACACGCATGTGGCATGTGTGGACACATAATACCTAATAACTTACATTTGATGCTGTTTGATGTCTCTTTCTTTGAGGGAAAAATATTAGTGAAAGAATATGGAACATGGAATTACTCGGAAGGAATGTCACAGAGCTCTTCACGTACGTATCAAGGACAACGCCCAGTTTCTCCAGGAAACTACGACTTTGCCTTACTCGCAGTTGATTCACAAAAACCTGGTGCATCTCCAAGCGAAACTGCTGCCGAGTTTACAGGAACGCTCTGCTTGTCGTCGAATTCATCTCAAAGTTGAAGATCATCTATGAAGGAAGAGAAGGGACATCCACTGAATTGAGACTAGTACTACGGCATCCAAATCGCGTTCAAACCTCAGATGATTTAATTTGGATTATCCCCATGCCTCTACAGACTGTCCCATATTTCAGATGTATAGCTGAATGTCAACTCCACACGCATCCATCGGGTATCAGTTTAAACCGAACTCAAAAGTTCTCGATAGTCTTGTTGTGGAATGTTGTAACTGTAATGCAAGCAAAGCGAGAGTTGTGGTACTTCTGGCCGTCTGGATCCAGAGTCACTCCATCCTGACAGGTAGGAACGTCGGTGATGGTTTCACTTATGCCTTCGGTACGGTGTTCCAGGACCTCATTAAGCCAAAATTCCCTCTAGACTATCGGGAATGATAGAAAGTCATTCAAATTGATCCTAATGCAACTGAAGCTAGCAGCTAGCAGACTAAAGAAATACCCAACCAGTACCCACAATACGTTCCTTGCTTTGCAGTCAAATAAATCAGCGTCGGTAGTGGCATGTACCCCTTGCTGGGCGCTGCTTGACGTTGACATTCGACAGGCCTCCGATAAGAGATGTGGCAGAAGAGCTTCTGATTATAAATCTCGAGGAACGTAGGAGGTGTTGATCCGTTAGTGCAGTCATTGTCTTCCTGTTACCTTAGGTTCTGCTCGGAGATTGAACACCAAATGGGTGGATGGGGAAAAATCAGATTAATTTCGGAAGTTAAATGCCCATGCATGTTTTAACAATATATCATAGACGTAAGCCGCTAATCAAGGCACCAAACGGTCTTTTCAGTAATTAGCGTTTCCAAAGCCGGCACTTTGCAATGCTCTCTGTAGCGGGTCCGCGAGATGATTCTGCAGATAAATTCTAGCTTGATTTGTTCCGAAGAGATGGGAGATATTTTGTTTTCGGCTTGTGGGGACAGCAAGAATACCAAATAATAATGACGCGCCTTCAGTTAATCCCCGAAGGAACGTTGCAACTGTGTCCTGAGTTGCAGCTGTTAAGATACTCCTTTTTGCTAAGTTACATTGCCATGTATCATAGAAAACAAAATGTTGTTAGAATGTACAGGGAAAGTATATAACAGTACGCAGCTTAAAATGTCAAATGTTTTTGTTCGGAGTTGCTCTTAAATAAATGAATTCTGAACCTCGACTGCAACGAGGAATAAGGACATCCGTAGTATCCAATGGATATCCTTACCGTAGCATGTACTTGCCAAGGACAAGCTATGGTAGCCTTGGGATATCGATTGGCTGAACTTACTTTCGTATTAACTTTAAAACGAGGTGGAGCTAGTCTGTGACCATAGAATTGTTACTTGCCTTTCAGAAAGGAAGAAATTTATACCCCGGTTAATGACAAGAAACACCTCATGAAAATCTTTTGCTGGTAGGGCAAGTCGAAGAATGGTATGCATTTCACTTGGCCAATTTAGATACATTCACCTGATACACACCAAAGAATGGCATTTTAAATAGAAGGTTTAGCGAGAGAGACTCTTCCGTGACCACTCCCCCAACTTGTGTTGAATATCCATGATAAGCTCCTACTTCATCGTACTAGATCTGGCTATAGACTGTCTGCATCTTCATGAAGTATAGTTTATTGGGATAGTTATCAAGTAGGGTAAAAAGGTATCGACACTGTATTTGATCAGGATTATCTGGCATCCCATACTTTGGGAGCGAAGACTCTGCAAATAAAGACTGTTTTTGTCAGGTTCACGTTTTGCTCACTCTCAATTGGGTGAATGAACCTGAACCATTATTCTTGACCACGACATTGTCAACTCTGGGAGCCTCGGCCAGTTGAAAATACGGCTGGGAACACCACCAAAAACTGACTGATGTGTGCACATTTGCTATAGCTAGCCATCACAATTATTTGCATCCACTACATGTCATTCAACAAAGCTAGTGCAGTTAAGCAGAATCTTCCTCCAGAGTTGGAACCGTGGAACAATACCTCGATAATCAAAGCCTTGATGTACCTAGACCTGTGAGAAACAGTTCATTAAAGCGATTGCCGTTGGATTGTGTAATGCGCGCTATGCTAGGTTTTTTGTCAACGCAAGATTCAAGCCCAGATGATTCAGAAGCGTCAGCAAGACGTGAGGTATCTACAGATTCTAAAACTTGTCTCTACCTGGTTGACCTGAGGTGGAGTGCGTATCATCACATATTTGTCATGATCGATTATGTGGTATCTTTGACTCAGTAGTCCAGGGCTCAACCACCAACTCATTTGCTCTATTGCCTAGAGGATCCCGTTCCAGATGTTGAACAAGTCTCTGCAAATGTAATTATGTATGTCAAATACGTACAGCTTAATGTACAGTATTTCAACCATGGCCAGTGGTTTGAGATACCTACGGACCTTCGGTGAGCATGGTGATAACGCTACCAGATTCAAGTCTATGAAACAGAAAAAGATGAAATTTCTAAATGAATGGATATTAGCTTTACATTGTTGCAACCTTTGTGTCCATTGACTTGAGCTTGGTCATGACCTGCTCTCATCCCATCAAGTTTCTCGAAAGTAAGTATGACAGGTATGTGGATCATACTCAATTGTCAACGCAGCTAAGAGCATTTATAGAAGGTTAAATGTCCGCGCTACGTTAGTCCGTTTCAATTTGTCTATTCATGGCTAGCGATGATGATTTTGGTTCACTTTTGTGGTCTAGGGCCACGGATTGAAACACTGCTGCAGCATGTACAAATCAGTTGGTAGATCCCTAAAATATTCGAAGACCTTTTCGCAAGTGTACAATAACCGATATACGAGGTTAATTACCAGAGAACTTGATTCAAATGTCCAAATTATCTAGAATGTATTGAGCTTTGGGAAGTGCCTGTAAGAAGGAATTGGGAGTTTTAGCAAGCCTCTGCTGCTGATGATGTATGCTCCAGGAAGTAAGGTGTAGGGAGTTCGATGACTCATACTAGCTTTTACTAGCTTTCATATCTGTTACTGGAAAAGGTGACATGTCCGACTAGCAAGCTAATATGCATATTAGTGTTCAGTGCGGTTAACTTCTGGAAATTTTACTCATAATGCCAGTCATGAGCAAAGTTCAAGCGACATGTGCATAGAGGCATTCAGGCATTTTGTACTGCTGAATCGCGACTTTGCCTCTTCTGCTGCTCCCGAATTTCCTTTCGGAGTTACGTCGTTACAACTCATAACCGCTGATTCCTTGTCAGACCTGGAATTCCATCAGTCCATGTACGGAATAATGAACGAACAATTCCCTCGACACATCGGTGCCTTGATACGAGACCTGTAAATATGGGCCGTCGTCATTCTCATCTGCTAATTTAGTGGCTGATAGTCTCGAGAATCGTAAACCATACTGTAGAAACCTTTCTTCCTGATCAATGCGCCAGTGCCCCGCAATCCTTGCAGAAAGAAATTCAACCGGGCCTTGCATGCATGTAGATATTGAATTCAACGCAGAGACACAGTATAACACGCCTGCTGATGGCCCTCAGCTCAACGAAATCTCCAAGCAGAAGGTGCAATTTGCTTTCTGATCTACCTTACATATATTAAGTTATGCGATTGACCAAATACTATCCGCTCTACCCCACTCTAACTAAAGCCACAATCGCTTGTCATACGGAGCCAAAGTCAGGTCTCGCAGGCATCTGGTTCCTTTACGACGTCGTGTGAAGGGAGTCTTATGATCAGCTCACTTCTCACTCACTGCTCGTGTCGCGAACTCGTCTAAAGTTTAGTCCATGGCCAACGAAACTGGGGAGAATGAAGCCCGCAGGGGGGGATATCATAGGAGGGGATGAGAAGATCCATCAAGCAGTAGAGAAAGTATTACAAAGGCGTAAAATGAAGCTAAGCTACGTTGACTAACATGATTAATTGTACCAAGAGGCTAAGTTCAGGGGAATATCACATCGAGTGATGTGATTTATTGTATTTAATCTAAAAGCAATGCAACTATGTAAAATTATGTGTCATTGGAACCATATAAGTCATTTGAAGAACTGTAATTCAAGTGGTTATTCTTCAATGAATTACACAACCCGGCCCATTGGAAGAAAGGTTTTCTGAAAGGAGTAACAATCTCCGGACACTCGTTTCGATGACTAAATAAGTGACGGGAGTTCAGACGCAGAGGAATCGCACCAAAGTGGGTACCAAAGTGTAGTGAAGCTCGAGTTTCACGGTGCAAATTTCGTATTTTTGGACATCTCACATCCATTTCTTCTGCAGTCTCCGTGTACTGGGTTATACAATGGGTAATTTGTTCATGTAGCTTAAATAAATCATTTATTCTAAATTTTCTTCAAATCTTCAATTTTATGTTATCTTTTTCTTTTCTGACCTTTTCTGATTTTCTCAATTTGAACAGATTATGTAGGCTACCGTTTTGGATGCAATGTGATCGTTGGAAACAAAACTTTCTATCCCACGGAATCCGAGTCGAGCTTGAGTGACATAGTGAAATAGTGGACACAGTTTAAAGGTCTACAATGATTCTTGCTTTGCACGTACTGTATGGGCCATTGATAGGACTTCTTTTAAGGATCTCCACTTAATACACAAATAGAGTTCGAACCTTTACGAGGCGCACTTTGCAAAGCAGTGGATAAAGTCTTCGCTGTCTAAATGACTAATAGCCTCGGTCTATCCGGACCTATACGTTTATTTCATTGAACAATATGTACGGTATTTAGAGTGAAGAAATTTCTAAATTTTATACTTTGTTAATGAATGTTGAGTTTCAACGTAAACCAAAATTTGGCAAAATTGATTGACTAGAGCCAAACTAGGAGTGTAACGAGAGAAGTGACTTTGGTCTAATTATTTCCCATTAATCTAGATTAGAAATAATATATGTATATAGTACTTGCTAACTTTGGATACCTTCTCAAAAAATTTGCATTAAATGTTTGATAATCTAACACGTATTTGTTGTAAGGGTCCTCATAGAAATCAAATTGGATAAATTTGACCATCTAGAATATATGTATCAAGAAGAAGGAAGAAGATCAAAGTCAACTTTAAGTGATAGCTTTTCTAAACGTTATTTTGGATTAATTTTTCCGGGGGGGGGGGGGAGATTAAGAATGATGCATGGTATATTCTGAGGATTGGGACGAAAAGTACAATAATTAACATCTCATATGCTTCTTAAATGCACTTATTCGGCGATTAGTGATAAGTATCCTCTAATTTAACGGGTGTATAAATCATCGAGCTGCCTCACAACCTAAGAAAATGGTAGGAAACCTGGAGAAAAAAAATGATATAGTATATTACATTACGTATGGAACTGGAATACAATATCAGCTTGAAGATGATATCTAGATATAGATACAAGAATTCACCTCCATCTCATATGATCTAAGGTAATTGTATAATCTAATGTAATGGTAAATACAAAACTATCTAGCACTTTCTAACGATGAGTAATAACAGTACTCTAAATATGTTGGGAAATGAGAGTACAGGCCGCTCAAAGAGTGAGAAATCATGATCCCAATAAAAGTGCGAATGTTTGAAATGTAAATGATATTCAAAGATATGAGATAAGCAAATCGAAATGAATGATGGCGTTGGAAGTGGAGATCAAGAGAGTCTAACTAAACGAATGTAAGGCAGAGTAAAGACATAATTGAAACACCTCCTCGTGAGCAACGAGTGCAGAGAACTAGTATATCCAGTGCGATCGGCATATCTCATCTCCATCGCATCTCCAAGACAAACTAGAAGTATTAATAGCTTGAGAAATAAGAAGTCAACAAAGACAATATATTGGACAATTGATCACCTTCAAACAAAAGCAACGCGTAAACGAAGAAAGTAAGCTACAGTCTGGAGTCGGGCAGGAACCTGGAGTACTCTAAATATTAAAAAAAGACTTTTTAGAAAGGTTGAATTCTCTTTCGTAAGGGCTCAACGTAAATTAGATTCTGAAGAATAAATCTTCCCTTACTTAATACGCAATACTTCAGTAGCAGCACTAGGACGATTGATGCCTGCCCCCCTAACCTCAAGACTTCCTTGACCAGGATTCTCCGTGCACGCGGTGAAAGTTCTCCCGGTCGTCCGTACCGGTCACCGGGTGCCTCCAGTCGCAGCCGGTGCCCAGTCGCAGTGTTCATATAATAATAGAGCAGCGCCAGGAGCTTTCAGTCGACGAAATCGCTGAGAAGCGTTTGCAGACAGGAGAGGAGTGGACGACAGAATTTCGTCTGTTCTTCCGCTGTGCATTTCTTCTGAGTCCACGGCTTGCAGAAGAGGGAGGAGCATTGTGGGCGGCGGCGGTATCTCGAGGCCGACTCCAAAGGTTAGCTGGACAGGTGCGAAGTTGTCCGGGTGCTGCTGCTGCTGCAGTTGTGCATGTTGAAATTCGAATCAGAACTTCCTGTACTCTGAACGTGAATCATAAATCTGTGGATTTAGTCCTTGCATCTTTTGAATGGTTAACTAGCTAACGTTCGGCTTTCAGCCGGCAAGAGGAAGACAACCCGGGTTATGTACGGGATTATTGCAATTGGTGGAAAGGAGGTAGTGTAACTCTTCTCTTGGATTGAGGCAGCTGGAGGCTGAGTTCCATATGCATGATCAATATCCAGAGTACCGAGTCTTAGCAATCTGGTTGGCGATAGTTTTCTCGGTTGTCGTTCATTGTTTTGACGTTATTAGCATGCATTCCGAGTGGTATGGGCATTCATCCGGTACAATACCTACACCTATGAAGCTTGTGATTTGGGGGTCCATGACAACCAACTTCCAGTTTAGCTTCATGTGGGTCTATTATATTCATATTCCAGGATGTCTAATGCCTTCGTTGATTCGGCTGCTAGAGCCATCAGAATAAGTACAATTACAGAGTCTCGTAGATTCAGGAGGTCTAGAACCTACGGTCCGTTTGTAGATTGTTTCACAAGAACGCCAGCGGCCATATAGACTTTGGGAGTACTTGTCAATATACAGTAGCTAGTCCGATCAGATACTTAGTGTCGGTAAGTCCTAGCTTAAGATTGTAGGTCCTTCCGAAGTATTAGCTGTGTTACTGCTGTCCGATAGATAACCTTGGCTGAATTGAGTTTCAAAGATAAATACTCCATTTGTTTGGGCAGATTATAGTTTGTGACTAATACAATACCTGGTCTTCAATTGCTCTTTTGCTTTTACCAGGAGATGAAGAACTGAAGGAAAGCCGCAGCTATGCTCATGCAACGATTGGGGAGCAGAGTTTCAATTGCAACAGCTGTTGAGTGCTGATTGTTGATTGGTTGTAAGCACTCGGTTCGATATTTCTGTTGCAAGAGAAGCTAGGACGCTGCAGCAGTAATGGCAGAAACTGTTGTACCCTTAGCATATCAGGCAACTGGAGAGGGAACTTTGACCCCAGAGTGGCTGAACAAAGGTGACAATGCATGGCAGCTCACTGCTGCGACCCTAGTGGGACTGCAATGCGTTCCCGGACTTGTGATTCTGTACGGTAGTATTGTGAAGAAAAAATGGGCGATCAATTCAGCGTTCATGTCGTTCTATGCCTTCGCTTGCGTCCTGATATGTTGGGTAACATGGGCCTTTAAAATGTCGTTCGGAGAGAAGCTCATCCCGTTTTGGGGGAAGGCAGGACCTGCTCTGGATCAAAAGTACTTGCTTGGGCAGGCTATACTTCCCGCAACTAGAACAAAATACATTGCAGAATTGACTCCTTTCTATCCGATGGCTACAGTTGTTTATTTCCAGTTTGTGTTTGCGGCCATTACCTTGATCTTGATAGCAGGATCTTTGTTAGGCCGCATGAACTTCCTGGCATGGATGATTTTCGTGCCCCTTTGGCTCACTTTCTCGTACACAGTCGGAGCTTTCAGCCTTTGGGGTGGTGGCTTCTTATTCCAATGGGGAGTCATAGATTACGCTGGTGGTTATGTCATCCATTTGTCATCTGGAGTAGCTGGTTACGTTGCTGCCTACTGGGTAAGTCCTCCTTCTAGGACACTGATATCAACTTGAGATCTGCCTTGCAATTGTTAACACACACGCAATTGCTGCAAATCTAGACCAATTTTCACTCTCGATCGCCGCGCATGCAATATTGGAAGCATTTATTCAGGTTGTGAAGATTGAACGGGCGCGCTGGCTGTCAATAACCTTTAAAAGCTCTGAGGACTAGATCTCTAACTTTAGTTCGAGTGAGGTTTGGGTTTTTCCCTTTTTTATTTAACATATTGCAACATTTTACCAAGCAGTTGAACCTTGGTCGTCTGCACATTTGAAAAAAAAAACACTGCATGTTCTAGAAAGATATATGGATATACGATTGTTGGGCATCATGGATGAACTGTCGTAGACTAAGGCTGGAGAACCAACAGGTTGGGCCAAGACCGGAGAAGGACAGACGCAGTTTTCCTCCAAACAACGTCCTACTGACGATGGCAGGAGCTGGTCTGCTGTGGTTGGGTTGGAACGGATTCAATGGAGGAGCACCATATGCAGCCAACTTGATCTCTTCCATGGCTGTCATTAATACAAACATATGCGCAGCGACTAGTTTACTGGTTTGGACGAGTATTGATGTGCTTGTCTTCAAGAAGCCTTCAGTAATCGGCGCCGTTCAGGGTATGATTACCGGCTTGGTTGCTATCACACCATCAGCAGGTAATAATAGTCTCCTCCACCCATCGGCCCTACGTACTTTAGACTTGAAGATGTATAAGGACCTCTGCTTTGCAAGGTATATGAATAGAAGTTCATACGCGTTTGTTGACACTTCTATTAATATTGACCTTCTAAATAGACGAGTTGCTAGATGAAGTCTACGGTACCCCGCAGGAGATTTCAAACAAAGAGGGAACGTAAAGTAAATGGACTCTACCCTGGGTTTAGCTTTCTCCTGGTGGGCCAAACGGTTGAAACTCCTAACTGCTTTGGTAAACGCCACATCACAATTGAGTCCAAGTTTGCAGGAAATTAGCGGATAGTTTGATCATGACAGACACGGGCATGAAGAATAACTTGGAATCCGGAAGTTTGAAATTTCGTTAACAGTTGTCCAGATTCTTCACAAAATCAGCCTTTGACCGACTCCAACTTTTCAGCACATCATGCCGGCTTACGGCAATGTCTTCCTCCAGACGCCGGAGAAAGCAGTGGATACCTTACTAAGAATGACAAATTCAAGCCTAGTAGAAAAGAAGTGTCCCTAACTCGCTTGAAGCCCGGTGTGTTCTTAACTTTGCACTATAAAGCGACCACCTTGAAGTTTGCTTGATTCCGCCTTGAATTTTGACCTTGAATTCGACCGTATATACGAATGAAAAGGCGAATAAAGAGAAGTCAAAGTCACTTAGAAATTCAATTCAGGTCGACGCCCTTCCTGATGTGACGTAGATTAAACTTTAATGTTTGTTGTCGTGATCGTTCAGCGCCACACACTACTCAGAGAAGTAGATCCGGATCTTTTTGGGGCTGTGGAAGAGAGTACTGTCTTCCACAGCCCAAAAAAGGTTGAAATCTCTTCAGTGCTGGGGCACTGTGCCGTGATAACAATCTGCATATTATGCACAACCTGCATCCAAATGCATTGGATCTATCTGGCGGCTGCAATTGTGTAAACAACTTTCTTTACCAGATAACTCCTTGCTTCTGTTAAGAATGGAAGTACGTTGATTGTAAGCTTGTAGGTGGAAGCTATAAATATTATTTTGTGCATTCTTCCTCGAATGGGAATCCTGAGGGATTAAGAGGTTGTATAGTACATATTCTCAGCACAACTTTAGCTGAAAACTCTAAGCAGAATTCTTGATCCATTTAGTTGCCATATCTCTTCCTCTCGACGCGTTGAGAGCGAGAGTGGCTTGGAGTACATCTATCTTACTAGGCCTTATGAGGTGACTGGCGTGTCTAGCATCCGGGATTCTAATGAACTAATTCCCACCGACAAATTCTGGATCGACGTTCTGGTGCAGGTGTGGTTCAAGGATGGGCTGCTATGATTATCGGTATTTTCTCCGGCAGCGTTCCATGGTACACAATGATGATTCTAGGAAAGAAGCCGAACGGCCTGTTGACGAAGGTGGACGACACTCTCGGAGTGTTCCACACCCATGCTGTTGCGGGTTCACTGGGGGGAATTCTTGGCGGTTTCTTCGCTCAGCCGACACTCTGCGCTTTGTTTCTGTCGGTTCCCAATGAGCATGGGGTCGTTTACGGTGGCCAAAGAGGTGGCTTGCAGCTGGCGAAACAAATATGCGGTGCGCTCTTCATCATCGCGTGGAACATACTGATCACCACCATCATTTGTCTGCTGATCAAATTGGTTGTGCCACTTCGTATGTCTGACGAGGTGCTGACTTTAGGAGATGATGCTGCTCATGGTGAAGAAGCCTATGCCTTGTGGGGTGATGGCGAGAAGTTTGATGCGACAAAACATGGCAGTACTGCTGTGTATGATGAAGTTGAGCTCGCTAGGCGAGCGAGAGCGGCCAATGTTTAATGAGCTTTAGAAACATCAAGCTTTAGAAACTCAAATCTCCAAGATTTTATTCCCTCTCGTAGATATCAAGCGGCTTTACTGGATGCAATCCGGAGCACAATAACATTCATAGATACTCTCCATGTTCAGTTTATACGTACTGTCTATATGCAAATTGCAAATTGTTGTGAAGTTTTTGGTTCATCTCAGCGTAAACTGTGAACTGGTTCATCTCAGTCCGGCTTCAGTTGTATAATCTAGTTCGAAAGTGTATCTGGAACATTTCTCTTAGTAACAAAGAAGAGGTATGTAGGACTGATAGCAGGAGAACAAAAGATGATATATAAGGGAGTTGTCGTATCCAGAAGGGATAGTTGCCTATTTCTAAAGAATCTGTTCTCATCGCTAATAAACATGAAAATGAACTCGTCCTCATATGAGGATATAATAAAGTTTGTTAGATACGAAACTTTTACTACTGGTTAATAACAAAGTTCCATTAAAGGATTTAGTAATCACTAGGACATGAGGAAAAGGGTATGCTAGCCCAGGTACATCCCCCCTGTTGGTATACAGCAACAGATTGAAATATTTGAGAATAGACGCTATGCCTGGTGCCTGGTGCCTGGACTGGACTTCGTGTTTGTCAAGAGTTAGAAAGGATACAAACTCCAAGGCCATAAGATGTGCATGCCACATTTAGTCGTGCCTGATGACTTAGACATAGATTATTTGTATTACATTGAGAACCATATATCCAATCCTATTGATCAGATACTACACCTCCTGGGTTTAACACCCGTGGTAAAAGAGTTTGCAGGTGCTCTCAAAGGTCTCATAAGAGCAGGAATTCATCCGTCGTAGCAAGAAAGTCTTGTGCAGTTTCTGTATCGTATTTGATGATTTGCTTACTGTAACAAGCACTATTTTGTTCTTGCATATCTTTGTTTTTTCTCAAAGTATGTCTCTCCACCATGCTTAACAACTTAATAAAAACATACTTTCTTGCTTGTTATGTTGCATTTAGCTCTCCTAAAATAGTTTGTATAACATTGTGTGTCAACAGCAGGATATTAGTACTTAACGTAGTCTTTACACTCTTTACTCCATAGAAATGCCCTTTCGTACTAAAAATAATTTTAAGAGTACAAGATACGCTTGGTTGATGAAAATACGGTTTCTGTAGAACACAACTTTGTACTAATCTACAAGGACGAATACATCTATACTTAACATGTAACAATAAGGATATAGGTATTAACAAGAAGATTCTAATATTCACACAAAATGGCGAAGTCTATACCTAGAAACAAGGTAAGAGAGTATCTTGAAGGTAACATTGGATTATCAGGCAAGGATCTTGAAAAGGGTGTTAACATGTTGTGTACATGAAACTAGGAATAGTAAAGAAAGACGATGTTTCCATTGAGCAGAATAAAATAAGGACGATAGGGAAATATGCATCAATGGCGAAGTTGTCGTATCCGTGACCCTAAGATTTTGAGAAATCCATCGTTTGTATTGAGGCTATTCTCCATATTCGCTATGAAGTTCAGTTCTTGATCATGAACTGCCTCGCATCATCTGAATAGCTAATGTGGAGGAGCTTCTAATTGAGGTGTCGTATCTTACAGTGCTGAAAATATAGTGCCAGTTGCTGATGAAGCAGAACAATCGTACTGATATATCGTGCTGGTGACAGTCTCAATCGTACTGATATATAGGACCATTTTATCTCAAAAGCTGGTAGTTCAATCTCTTGGCAGGTGCATGACTGCTGCCTCGGATATTTTGAAGTTCGTCAACACTGCTTGAGATGAATCATCGCTAGTCTAGATCTGCTCAGTCTTCCCGAGCGATGGGTGTATGAATGCTACACTCGAAGTTCAAACCTTAAATCGTCGGGCATAGACAAATTTATGTATTGTTGATCTTTGACTTCATCGGATGACTCTAAGGTCATGATCATGAATGTGATGAATAGATGGAGACTGCCACTAATTGATTCATCAATTCGACATTTAAAGCATCTCGAAGCTCAAACAAAGGAAAATGACAGTATCCCTAGCAATTCTACAGTTCCATTTCCAGCTCAATGGGTATGGATTTATTTTCTAACTATGCAGGGTTGGAGCTGTGACCTTCGGCTTATTGTCCGATGATACTTCTAAACATTTCTATGTAATTCGACGTTTAAGTTCAAGTTTGACTTCAAATCCTCCTACTATGTCAGAATATATACCTCGTAAATAGTCCACGAACCATCACCAGCTGCATGCTTTTACTTCGATGTCGCTGTTACTTATAATCAGTAAACCTGCCCGTTCGCTTAGCTCTGGCTGAGGCCGCCTGGAACGCAGCCTGAGACGGCATGCGTCTGAGACGGATGTCCAGTGAAAACGGTTATCAGAATATGGTTACTGCAAATGACCGAAATTTCAACAGGTTTAGGAAATGACCGTGAGGTGTTCAGTTATAAATTTCACTTCCAAAATTGATTGGATCAGAACTGTTAATGGGGAGAGATTTTCTTTCGGAATGTCCGATTGCTAAGCGAATATCTCGCAGAATAGGCAGTGCTAGCTCCCGCACGGAACGATCAGGTGGGGGCGACGGTTAGAGGTATCGAATCGACAAATTAATGTGAGCAGAAACGGAACTACCTTTCTGCATAGGGCCTTGCGAGTAGGACAATTCCTGTGGCAGGAGGCTGGTGAGTTAGGCCTGTAACTAGGAGTCTGGCACTCGCTTGTCTCGTTATCAATCAAATTTCATAACATAAATTTGCGGCAAGCGATGAAATGTTCAGTGTCTTTCCAATTCAGCTGAATTACCTTTGAGACTCATAACGCTGCTTAGAGGTACTAACTAGACGGTAGAATGCAAAGCCAACTCAACTTAATGTAGAAATTGATTGCAAAAGTAAATGTCACTATGAATTACGTCGGACCATTACTGCTGTGATTAGTCATGAGTTCAAGTTGAACGAGAATGCAATGCAGCAGAATGATCAAGTAACGCTTGCTACACTCTGGATCTGCAGGTACCTGGCCACCATGGATGTGGGTGTGGCACTGGCAGATACTTGTGCTCACAAAGATCCCGGGACTGCAGAATCGAAGGACGAGTTCAAATCTAACCTGCCAGTCAACTCTCATGATCAGGATTGGTACTTCCTGAACCTGCTTCTTGTACAATCGATAGACCTAGAATTAATGTAGGTCAACGTACAGAAAAGCCTCAATTCTGGTTTTCAATTTCAATTTCAAGATCAAGTCCGCAGATTCTGTTGATGGATCTTCCAAGTGTATGTTACTGCCAAACTCCTAGCCATGGGCAAATAATCTGAATCCAGCAGCAGCAGTCTAATCTATCTCTCCATCGCTGCGCGTGGTTTTGAAAACTGAAACAAATTTGATGACTTGGATTGGAAGGGGTCCTGAACTGTCAATACAGCTTGGGCTAATCTGGGCCTGAACCTGTTGATTTGTTGCCGTAAGCAGCATATGTTTGGATCTTCGTCATGCAGGATAGAAGGTTGCTACAGTAAGCTAAACGCAGTTTCCAGAGCTTTGGATAATCACCTCCTGAAGTCCAAGCATTCATCTTTCGAAGAAATGGACGTTGGAGAGGGCTACGAATACTCAGACTCCAGACCAGAGAGTGTTGGAGATCCAGACAATCCTGCGCTATCCACAGGAGGAACTGGTTTTGGTGGAGGCTTAACCTTCATGGACTACTGCAAAGCTGAGTGCTGCCATGCTCACAGTGGCTCTGACCCCATCATGAACTATAACTACGAAGGAGACGACTTCCCTAACGAGCCAGTCGTCTTCGATCTCAAAGGCAAAAGGTTTAGCTCTTACTTGGAGGATCTGAGACGAGACGCAGAAGAAGACGATGAACGTGTAGACGAAAAAAGATCTGATTCAGAATTCCTATCAGTAGTAGTACCTGGTCCAACAAGACCGTCCAATTTCGCTGTTCCGGATGCTCTGGGGATCATGGATAAGACACTCACCAAAATCATGAGGAATGACCCGTGCGCTTGCACTAGTAGTGAGGTGGATGATACCGACGCATTAAAAGGAGACCGTACTGAACTGGATTTGGACTCAAGTTTGCGAGAATATCTGGAGTCCGACAACGACATCATGTCCCGCCCATTATATAAAAGATTGTGTGCAGCTCATATAAGTCTTTGCAAGGTGAATCATCTGTATTCCAGAATATGTGCAGCTCATATTTCTCTATCAAAGGTGAATTATCCCGACTTATGTGTTCCTAATTACGTTGTCAGTATTATGTTTACTGTTTGTATACGCGGTGGAGGATAAAACTGGACCTGCCATTTCACTTTGTCCAAATACCATGTGTGCGTGCAGCTTGGAGCTACAGATGCTCAACTCAAGGAGATGGAAGAGTTAAGCCAGGAGCTTGAGAGCAAGGTTCCAATAGGAGACGAGGTTATAGAGCCGAATCCCGAATTAGACAAATTTATGGTAACATGTTCCCATCACTGCTACTTGATCATGAGAGAAGATAAAAAAGATCTACATGGAATGCCTTGCATGAACAAACTGAAACTTGACTGACTGGGGTAGTTTGTTTGGACCGTTTGTAGAATGAGTACTGCGATTTCTTGGAAATGCACAAGAAAGAGTTTGCCAAACCTTTCGATGAAGCCATGGAATTCTGTAAGGTGATTGATGAAGAGCTGGCGAATTCAGGCTTGAAGTTCTTAAGAGATAAAGGGTCGATCGAGCAGAGTCTGACAAATGATACCATCGCTAGACTGCAACAACTACCTTTAGGAGGTGAAGCCTTTGAGTCCTAATAGGAGTTCTAATGCACATTTTGATCGGGATATATACATAATTCACGGAACCGAGACACTCTTTCGATGCGCACCATGTTGGAGTAAGATCTGGGACATAAGCCCGTAGGTAGTCATACTATTCCATATAATAGGTTGCCCAAACTTCGAAACTGTCGTGATGCGTATAAAAACATGAGTTTCATGAGAACTACGGTTACGGATTTCACCGACCTGCATTACTGCAGTGTGCGTTGATCATCAAACGGACAACTCCAAGAATTTCATTGTGTTGCTGGACGTTCACAAATGCGACTTCTGTGCTTATATGCCGTCATATAAAAGAGATAAATTTTGAGATTGTTTTGTCCTTGTGGCGTTTGGATTCTGAATTGAAAAGTGCATTTGGAATCAATAATTGACCGATTTATCAGTTTTGCACACTTACATTTCTTACATTTAGTCGTTCCCAGTTACAGTAATGAAGGTATCAAGCAGTTAGGGGTGAGGGGCTGTGTTCAATGCTGTACTGTCTTCTGGCCCGTTTTCTACGAAAATAATGCATTTGCAGCGTGGCTTGGCTAGTAGACCAGATGTCAACGATGATGTACAATGGGGTACCCACAGTCAAAATGAGAGCCTGAGCCCAGAGTTGAATGGCAATTCCTCCTTGCAAGACTGGAAAAATCATTCCGAACCAATAAGTGGAAGCTGCACCTCCGTTGCAGAGGAGGTTAAAAACGGCCCAGATTTCTGGCTTCTTTCCTGGGAAAATTCTTCCAGTGATGGCATAGGTGTGTGTGGTGAGGACTCCATCTGCCACGCCGAAGCTAAAAGCTCCAAGGAAAGCTATCACCGGTGTGCCAAAGACCCATGGCTGAGCTGGATCTGAACCTTCTTCTGCGATTTTTTGCAGTGGTAGGCAAGTCAAAAGTCCAGTGGCACTGGCGAGCACTCCAACTAAGAATGTGGGAGTATGGCAATGAAAAGAATCTGACAACCAACCCAAAAGAAAGGAGCCAAGGAACTGTCCAAGTCCAGTGCAAAGCAACACCAAGCCAATAGTGTTGGTGGGAAGTAGCTTGGTGTACTCTCCAGTCCAGAATGCAGACTCACAGCCAGCGTAAAATAGCGTAGGCATCAGGAGAAGAAAGAGCAGAAGCCCTCCCCAGCTTGATCGTCTGCACACTTGAATGACTTCCATCTTCGGGGGATTCCCACATCGTTCACAGGTTCCAAAGCTTAGAGACTCATCCCCCCTGTCTGGGCCAGAGCTGCTGTTGCTGCTGCTACGTCCCAGTTCATGTAGTGTGCTGTCTCTTTCTTCCATGAATAACAGAAGGAGCACACCAAATAAGGCTGAGCAAGCACCGATAGCAAACATGGCGTTTTGAGAGAGGTGCTTGAGAACAGTATAGGCAGTTAAGTTTCCCACAATGTCAGCAGCGTAATAGATGCCCCAAAACACACCAGTGAACAGCCCTCGCTTTTCAGGGGGTGAAGAACGTGTGAGGTACGTTGCCTGAGCTACCCAGGATGCGCTGGCTCCAAATCCACACAATGCACTGGCTCCTAAAACAAAGGAACGAGAAGGCTGCACCAAAACTGCAAGATATATAACATGAGTAATCCCCCCCAACATCATCGCCCTCAGCTCCCCCAGTACAGACACAATGCTTGGAGCCGCCAAAGTCGAAGCACAAAGTGTCGTTTGCAGCAAAAACAGTGACTCGTCTCCTAAGCTATCCGGCAGGAGGGATGTAACGTACTCTGAAATGGAATTCATTGCACTGTATATGAAGAAAAAAGAAGCAGCAAGTTTAATGACCCTAGATAGAGGCATGGGAGATGGGGAAATGGACGTTGTCCTTCGTCCTCTCTTGCACCTTCCGCCACTACTTTCATTGGCAATATAAGATGTGCTCGGCCCAGCATCATCAGCCATAAGATTAATCTCATTTTCAGCAATCAGCACCTCTGGATTATACTCTGGTGTGCCAAAGTCCGACTCCTTGCTCATGGAAATAGATCTTGATGAGCACTTGGTGCATGAGGAAGCGTAAGAAATGGATGTGGTGCAAGATGAGCAACAGTCTTCTGGTAGGGCTTCTACAGACCGACAGAGTCCACAATCTGCAAGGCTTCCTCGGCACTCAGGGCACGGTATGACCCGAGAATGCTTCCTGATTGGAAGCATTGATTCGTCCTCAAAAGGATTTGTTCCATCAGACTCATACAAATGCCCTGAGATGAGTGGTGTAACGAGGGAAATTTCCGAAGACATCTTTTCTGCTCTTGCAGTTGCTCGGTTCTCATTGTCTTCATTTCATCTTATTACGTCTTGAAAGAATTTTTCGTTTGTTCGTTCCCCTGGATAGAACCGAACCTTAAAGCTTCCATCCGAACTCCTACATCTCCCGTGTCACAACTGATTACCATGGTCAAAGTGGAATATTAATTTTTTTCTCACCATACTCTAAAACGAAAGTGTCGTTCCTGGTAGTACCAACTGTCCATACTCCATCGGTCCGTAGATTCGCATCCGTCTCTTCTGCCATACATGCCTCTGCTAAGCCCTACTGTGCCAAACGCATCTTCAATTTCTCCTCCTGCCAATTCTCTTACCAGATTCTTTTCATTCGCCTGGTTCGTTCTCTTCTTTCCTCATAAGTTCTTCAATAATCGACACTACAATGCAAAACATACCTCATCCGAGCACTTACATATGCTGCAATCACCAAGCCAACTTATCGCATAACTGCAAGCTCCTGAAACTCTTCTCGAATCCCCGCACTACTCCTCATAATCCAACAATCCCTCTCTCGAGAAGTCCTCTATCACCGGGCCGCGAAATACTCTCGGGGAACGGGATCCGCCACCGGGTAAACGCATCGCATAACCTGAATGCTCCACGCTATGGCATTAGCCTCTGGTTACTCCATTATCAACAGCACCGCGCTGCACGAGGTCTACGGCATTCGTCTGTCTCTGTCACAAACACAAGCAGAGGCGCAACCGAATTCAAGCGCGTTCACAATGTCCAAATCTCGTCCAAATCTAGGCCATCAACAGCCGACACGCGTCCCTATAAATCTCAACAGCCAGGCTCACAGGAGGGGTTTTAGCGTACAGTCAAGTCAGTCGATCAGTCGGAGCACTTACGGTATACTACAGTAACGAGGTGGGATGTCGGGGGTCTTCTTCTCCTTAATCATCATTTCCCTTTGCTAATTGCGATATCAAATTAGTAAAGTTTGGCTGCCAGAAGATTTGATGACATGAGGGAGATAATAATTTCTTCTTCCCTTTTCTTTTGTCCTCCTTACGGTGCTTGAGGTAAGGGGTGTAGGACTACATCGAGGAGTGAGTTTGGCTGGAGGGAGTGGTCGCTGGAGAAGTTGCTTAGCACGGAAGAATTAAATAACATCACTTATGTTGGTGAAGTATTTATTCTCCTTCTTAACCAGAATCGCTCAAGAGACAAAGCAACTGTTCAGAGGGATCAGCCCAGCACGCCCTAGACAGAATGGGAGGTTCACAACTTGTGTATGAAGGGGAGAAACCCACTCCATTTCTTAGGGACCCAAGGAGGTTTAAGAATGACAAGACTCAATTGCTGCTTGAAGTGTTAGATGCTGAAAGAGCTAGATGGGAGGATAATGTGGTGGTGAGGACGGGAAAAGTGAAGTTAGAAGGAAACAAGAAGAAAGAGGAGGGAGAAGGAGGAAGATAAGGAGGTGGAACTGGGAAGTTGTGAACCCACGGATTCCTGTCCTGAATGCAAACTTTCCAAGCTTGGATTGGATTGGCAGCCTCCAGGGAATGTCCATATTGCAGTGAAAGGAAAGAATGAAGTAGACAAACAGTAGGAACGGGACGGAATCGGATAAAAATAGGAGGAAGAGGGGATTCCGTGTTGGGTTCGTCCTTCCCTAGTTAAGCAAAGAAGAAAGGTAGGGAACGCAAGGAAGGAAAGGTAGTGAAGAATATAGATAGAGTCTCAAGATCATGGCCATGGCAGCCCTGAAATCACCAACGGTTTCAGTAGTTGTACCACGACTGGTGGCACGTCTGTATCCTGCAGCTTTCGCCAAAACTCCTTCACTTGCATTTCCGCTTCCTGCTCATTTATCTGGCTTAAGACCTTGCGATCGCCCCCTCCTTGCTGCTCCTCCTTGCCCCTCATCGCCCTTCAGCAGCAGTAGCAGCAGCTTCTCCACCATGTCTCCGTCCCGAGCAGACACTCGTCTCAAGGCTGTGCTCACGGCTGAAGTTGGTCTCACTAAGCCCTCCGAGGTCGTTCTTCCTGAGGTGCGTGCTGCAGTTTTCCTGTCCGCTTAAAATTGTTTCGTCGACATGGTCTGATATTGATTTGACTTTGGTAGACAGGTCGACATTGTATCGCTGCATGAAAAGATCTCAATCAAATTGAAATGATGCAGTCACTTTCACCGCTCGGCTTGCGCTTTCTCGTTTGTTGCTGTCCGGACACTGCCAGTTTCCGCGAACTGAACTGAACAGTTCTTTCAACCTCTCTAGGAACTATTGGCCTTTTCCTGATTTACTACCCACACTTAATTTCTCGGAATTTTCCCCAACTCTATTCCCCCTAAAGTGTGTTTGATCATTCCCCACATTTACCCAAATTTTTTGGGAAAATGTGGGGAATGATCAGGAGCAAGATTGTGCCACCTTACCTTCTTCCGTTTTATCACCCTTTGTTCTACGACTTCTAGCGTTTATGCTATCTTCCGTGTTTCCGAGTACTCTGCTCGTCCATACAGTAGTTGAGCGAAGCGGGAATTCAAGCAGGTTGCTTCTGTTGTTGAATCAAATTAGACCTACTTGCTACTGGGCCCTTATTAGTTCGTCAAAATTTGGGAAAATGTGGGGAATGATCAAGAGCAAGATTGTGCCATCTTATATTCGTCCGTTTCATCACCTTTTGTTCTACGACTTTCAGCGTTTATGCTGTCTTCCGTGTTTCCGAGTATCTGCTCGTTCATACAGTAGGTTGGGCGAACCGGGAATTCAAGCAGGTTGCTTCTGTTGTTGAATCAAACTAGACCTACTTGCTACGATCCCCTTAGTAGTTTGTCAGGTAGCTGGTGTGAGCTTAGTGCCTGTACATGACGTGTCTGAGCAGCTTCAGTAATTTCAGGCTTCAAATCTTCATCTTCAAATCGTGGAGTATTTTCACAGAGTTCTGGTTTTAACATGCTCCTTTTAATCTCTGGTGGTACCAGAAAACTGTAATATGCATGGGTCTAAGTGTCAGTAGGAGTGTTGGCGAAGCTTATAAGCTCTGGGCTAATAACTTTGTTGCACGCAGATTGCGATCAGCGCCACCGAAAGTCAAGTGACAGAGTGGAAAGGGGACATTTTGGTAGTGGGCATCTTCGCTGGTGGATTTGGCAAAGATGTGAACGGAGTCTTCGAAGATGGGGCATTGAAGAAGTTGGATGGTGCCTTGGGTGGTATATTGAGAGACATTGTTGTGGAGGAAGACTTTTCTGGGAAAGCTGGGCAGTCCTCGACAGCCCGTGTCTCTGGACATGGTTTCAAGAGAGTAGCATTTGTAGGGCTGGGGCCAGTAAAGGCAGTCTACTATAAAACCTGGAAAAGCTTGGGAGAGAACGCTGCGAGCACTGCTAAGACTGTACAGGCAAAGTCTACAGCGGTCCTGGTAGCTAACGCCCCTGATCTTTCTTCTGAAGCAAAGGTGTCGGCTGCATCTGCAATCGCATCCGGTCTGTCAAAAGCTTGATTTACTTGAGCTAAATGCGATATTTATTGCTCTTCTAATTCAAGCAAGGATTGCCTAGTTGCTGGAGTTTGGCTGATAGGAGGTATCCTCTATGTGTCCATGCAGGGGTCATCCTCGGGCTTTTCGAAGACACTAGGTTCAAGGCTGAGGGGAAGAAACCCTCACTGCAGAGCTTGGAGATCGTAGGACTTGGGTCTGGAGCCGACCTCGCTGATAAGATTGACCAAACAGTGAAAGTGGCTGCTGGTGTGATTCTTGCCAAACAGCTTGTAAACGCACCCCCCAATGTTCTCATCCCAAGTAAGTCCTGTATTGTTTTCCAGAGAGGGCTGTGAATGAGTTAGAAATTTAACTGCATAACGGTTATGATCAACTCAGAACATGTTGCATAGGCTGACATTGCTCCGAGTCGTGGTGTCTCAACCACATACATGATGTTTGTTTTGTTCCTGCTGCAGGTGTAATGGCAGATGAGGCTGAAAATCTAGGTGCAGAATTTAGTGATGTGCTTAACGTAAAAATATTGGATGAAGAGGCCTGTAAAGAACTCAAGATGGGGTCATATCTTGGAGTTTCGGCAGCTTCCACAAACCCCCCGAAATTCATTCACATTCAGTATAAGCCACCTACAGGAGATGTGAAGACGAAGATTGCTATTGTGGGGAAGGGACTCACCTTTGACAGGTTTGCAACTTTCAATCATATCGCTCCCCCCCGCCTGGCGTTCCCTGAGGGTCATCATATCCTGCGTCTCTACAGACAGCAACTTAATTTCTCAATTTGACTCACGTAGTTCAAGATGATTCTATCTTACATTACCAGCACTCCTGAAAGACAGCCCTCATCAAGGGACTGAAATGTACGAACTAGTGAAGATGCGGCTTTTATCCCAAAGGCAGTCGGGAAGCCTTTCATTCTTAAGACCCTTGTGGATTTCGATACGAAATTGTGTATTGATGTTGAGGTCCCTCGTCCTGACAGTGGGGGTTACAACTTGAAGACTGGACCTGGATCTATGATCGAATTGATGAAATTCGATATGGGTGGTGCCGCAGCGACAATCGGTGCAGCCAAAGCAGTAGCTGCTATTAAACCCCTTGGAGTTGAGGCACGACAATCTTCCCCACATAGGCTTGGAAAGTAGTTCCATTTATGTCAGAAGATAGTAAACTGCATGACAACCAACGATTTTCCTAAAGCTTCAAACGTTCGGAGCTATTAACATGCGTTTATTGTCACATTTCGCATCCATAGACGGTTCTCCTGTGGAAATGTACGAAATTCGTAAGCCATTGAATCTACTTTCTGGTATCGTCCTCTGCAGGTCAACTTCATCGTGGCTGCTTGTGAGAACATGATTAGCGGAGGTGGAATGAGACCTGGTGATATTCTGACTGCATCCAACGGAAAGACGATTGAGGTAGGGAGGCTGAATATTAAGCTGTTTCATGTTCTGCCTACTTTGTTGTGCCATTTCTTTCTCTAACTGCAGTAGGTATGATGGTTTCGTCAATCCTTGGTTACTTATCGATCAAATAAGGGAGCTAACACCAAGTATGGCCTGCAGGTGAACAACACGGATGCTGAAGGCCGACTTACTTTGGCTGATGCTCTTGTCTATGCTTGCAATCTCAAAGTAGACAAGGTGCGTTTGCCACGAGTTTGAGTTTTGCCTTCAATATCTTTCACGAAGTTCATCCATGTTTTCCACCTTAGAAGTTCTTCTACTCTGTTCTACCTAATTTGAAAGTAAACTTAACACCCGGGTCTTGCAGATTGTGGATCTCGCAACTTTGACAGGAGCCTGCATTATCGCCCTCGGAAATGATATCGGAGGTATTGAGCATGTAAAATAGCTTAAGTACAGTCGTAAGAAGAGTTAATGTATCTCTTGCAGCGCTTCTATAACTTAGGCATGGTTGGATCTGGTGAAGTACCTAATATTGAGTGAAGGTCTTACACATAGTCTCTGAAACGTCACACCCTCCCATGGTTTGGTAAAGTTGATGATGGATACTGTACTCACGTTTATGATTACAGGGATGTTTACTCCGAATGACGACCTGGCCGAGGAGCTTTCTTCTGCGTCACAATCTGCAGGAGAGAAGTTGTGGAGGATGCCTATGGAGGATAGTTACTGGGAAATGATGAAGTCTCCCATTGCCGATATGGTAAACACAGGTGGACGTCCTGGTGGTTCGATAACTGCTGCCCTCTTTCTCAAGCAGGTAAACAGAGATACCCCGGAATCTATCTTGGTTTCATCTCTTAGATCACCGTCTCCCGGCAGAATATTCATCTTGTCTTTGAGTCTTACACAACTGCGTTGGTTGTTGTTCATTGCAGTTTGTAGATGAAAATATAGCTTGGGCGCACTTAGATATTGCCGGACCCGTGTGGAGTAACGAGAAGAAGGGTGCAACCGGATTTGCTGTAGCTACCCTTTTGAACTGGGTGGTGAAACATTCTTCATCCTAAGTTTTTTGAAACCGGAACTCCTTTTATGGAGTGAAGTTTTAATAGACGAACAGCGCACCATCGCTTAACATTTTCGGTGAATGCAGATAGAGGGGTTGTCTGTTGGATGTGCTTGCAGATAATGTTGAATTTGTCAGTCTACAACCCATTCGATACATGAACCAAATGTTCAAGCTACGGGGATCTTTCAAGCTGACTCAACTACCGGTTGGGTGTCTGGCAGATGGTGACGGAGACACTTCACGTTCTTGACAACCATATGCAAAATCTAGATTTTCCATCTAGTAAAAGCGGTTTCTGTTGGCATGAAAACAATGTGAAAGGATTTTTGTCAACAAATGGCACTGAATTTCTTGAACGTTATCTCGTAGCTTGTAACCGAATTTGTATTTTGATTACGTTGATTTTTCCTTGGCTTCTAATGATCGGAGGCTCGGCAAGGGTTATCCAAATTAACAGAAGCTTCCATAGTCTCTAAGTTGCTGCACAGTTCAGCGCCCAAATGAGTGGACGCTACCAATGTCTCCAAGTCAGCAATCGGAGGCTCGGCAAGAGTTATCCAAATTTACAGAAGCTTCCATAGTCTCCAAGCTGCTGCACAGTTCATCGCCCAAATGAGTGGACGCTACTAATATCTCCAAGTCAGCAACCAGAGTGTGCACGTTGGAATAGACTGTGTTTGCCACATGTAAAGAAACAAACTACAGTCCACTAACTAAAGTTGTAACATGGTTAGCAGATAACCGAGGACGATGTTCTTCTACACTTTCGGGAAAATGAAACAATGTTGATTAACACTTTGTGTGATATCATAAAGACTGCCAGAACATATCACCACTTTGAAAACCATCTGTTCCTATTGAATCGTCCCACTTTATTAATTAAGGCATCTAACAATTCCATGGTCATTCCAAGCAATTACTTGGTACACATAGTATGCAACAAAAGGATCACCAACAAAAGGATCAATTCGTGAGAACCCCTGGAAGTTACATCTCTGTTTGAATTAATCACCAGATCTTTTCGCGGGGTTTGGTAAAGTAAAAGTTGGTCCGAAGCAGACTGTTTGCTACGGTTAACTGTCCGGGATAGATGAATAAGGGGTGGAAATACTAGGTCAGCTTGGTTTGCAGAACTTACACTAATTCTACTTTACATTGACAAGTGAGAAGGATTCACGGTGATCCAAAGAATGTGTCTACTACTAGTGGTTGAAGATTGGCTCTCTGATAGGATCAAAACTTACATCAGTGTCGATGATGCGGAGATTAACTAAAAATTGGTGTGATTAAGACTAACTAAACTCTCATCCGATGATCTCTATCAAGATCTGCACTAAAAACTCATAGTATACAATGTGTGAGGAAAGGCAAATAATTCATCCTTCCGTGTGTAAAATTGATTTAAATCTGATCTTACGAGGTATGGGTAGAATCTTGTTGATCTTTCACAAGTTTGTCGTATTCGCCCTGACTTACACTGATCAAGTTTTTGGCAGCATCAAACGTGGTGAGACGAATACTGCGATCAAGAGTTCCATGCACAAGAAGATATGATCAAACATATATTCTATAAATTGGCCTGCCTAACGTCAAAATAAAATAATTTATCTCCATATGAAGCGAGGCGAGCCGAAAAAATCTGTAAATCTGCCAAGAACACAATCAGGTCCCCTAAGCAGTGATTTAGGTAGCAACTGCGAACAGACAGCCTCAAGAACCAGACGTACGTATATTGATTGCTTACCTGTTGTTCGGGAGATTTTTTAATGCATTGGGAAGAAATCCTCGATACAGGCCAACAAACCCGTCTCGGGCAATGATACCTGCACAAAGAAATCATTTCTTTCTAACGTTGTTGAAATTTGGTAAACGGAATGAAGATCTACAGTTCATCAGCCATCTTTGCTGTTTAAAGCTTGTTCATGGTTTCAAATGCATTTACCTATGGCACAGCGATTAGCGAAGAAGCATAAGCCAAAAGGAACTATAAAGGTAATACCTTTGTTTGACTAAACAGTTCTATGTGAACCAGCCAGACTGCTCCACTTTCAACAATGTTCTGGTAAGAAAAAGCTGAAGCATTAGCGACCATAGGGAAAACTCTACCTGGAATAGCGTCAGCAACACTTGTAAATGGAGTTCCCCGCATTTGCAGCTGTCGTCGAACTGTGTCAAGAGGATAGCATACAGCAGTTGCCAGTGTGGCTGATGCTAAGGCTGTAAGAAAAGAAGCTTCGGGCCTTTTCTTGATATCTTCTGGCAGTGATTTCTTGACCCTGCATCGTCACATAGACGACGAACCAAAGAGGTTGCCAAAAGTTTAAAATAATGAAGAGTGGAGAGAGTCGTTACCGTCCTAGAATCAAAGCTTTTGATTCAGAAACTAATCTCTCAGTAGGTGCTTTAACTGAACTCGAGCAGAATACGTACAAGTCAAAAACGCAGAAGTTTAATGCGATGTATGGAGCAATGCCAAAAAGAGATGGCCCTAAACCCCTGTAGAAGGCGGCAAAACCTTCCTCTTTCATCATGCCCAGAGCAACCTGCAAGGTCGTCAGAATATGTGAGAATAAAATCTAGTGTCAAACATTGGACTTCTTGGGTCATGGTGACTGGATAGGATAGCAGGCCAATAATGAAGTAATAGAAATGTACCTTACTCATTGTCTTGGAGGCTGGGTCAATCGCCATTCGAAGACGGAGAACATCCAGAGGATAAGTAACCTGTTTAAATTCAGAAAAGACAAAGTGGTTAGTGTCTACCGCACTGGAAGCAAAGCAAACGATCAGTGGATGAGAGGCAAATGAATGCGAAGTACGTATTGGAGGCTCAAAGGAAAATTTTGCTGTTCCAGCAAGAACTCTCACCAAAGTTGAAGTCATCCCTGCACATGCCCCGGCTGCTAGCCTACTCAAAACAGGGAGCTCCTCATTGTTGCCTCGCAAAAGACTCTGAGAGAAACAATTCCAGGTAAGTCTCACCACGCACTCAAAGGAGAGATGTGGAAAATTCGAAACCCCCTGCAACTTGTGAACTTTGGAACCATGTTTACAGAGCGGAAGTGCTTTTGTTCAAACCGAGGTTGAAATGCGAATGTTCTTCCACGTGACTATCGGATTGTAGGTTCTCTCCCCCAACTCCTGACATTAAGTCGTATTCTTTACGCTATCCCTAATTATTTTCTTTCATCTGATGCACCAATGGAGGAGTGAGATCCACACTGAAGTGTTACTATCAGCTTACCTTGTAAGTTTCGTATGCAAAAAGCTGGACGGCACTGTAAGGGATTACACGGATGACCTGTAATGACAAGTAATACATACAGGGATTAGAGAAATCGCTGGACATTCTAGGACTGACAGACCAACTAGGACTGTTCGACTGTAAATTTTATTTTAATGAATTTAAACTTCCCAGCGAAACTTTGAGATGGCATGCACCTGAGGAAGGTTCCCTCTCCAGTAGCCCTTGACTCCTTCTTCTGTTCCAATTCTCATGATGGCCTGGTGCAAAGTCAACATTCACCAATGAGCCAACTCAGCTAAAACAAAAGACGACAGCACTCCACAAAGGGATTACTTCATTGGACGTGAAATGCAGGACAGAAAGCGCAAGCATAAACTGTAAATCACAGACAGTAAATATCAAACCTCGGACACCAGCATACCTTGATATTCTGGGTAGAGCTCTGGAGTGTCTTAACGCAAACATAACGAGAAAATGAAGCATGCAATCAAAGAGCCAATCTGGAGCCATACCTCAATGAAGCCTATTCCCTTTTTTATGCCAGCTTGAGCTGCCTGTACGCCATGTACCTGAAAATGGTCCGGAGTTAAACTTCTAGCCTCTAGCCAGATATTCTTCCAAGGACAACCTTCACAGGCTGCACCTCGACTGCGGGTTGGAACAAGGACAAAATTCTCAAGTAGGTCAATCAATTTTCTCCATCGTACATCTTCCCATTGTAAGGGAAGACAACAAATAGGAGAAGTGAGACTAGGGTCGACAAGACGACGCTCGCTATGTGGAATGTTATAAGAACCAACTCTTCTGTCGTATATACCAAAAGTACTCCAAGTACGCATAACAGTATTTCTCTTCACAAGCAGTCAGGCCACCCTACCATTCTTCCTCCCCGTTCAGGAATTCCAGTCTCCACGCAGACCCTCAACGAAATGTCACGAAATGTCTACATTAAAACATCCGTGAGTAGATATAGAAACGCTCTATGTACCTACCTGCATCAGAAGCTTCACACGGTCCAGTGGGGCAGTGACAGTTTTGGCAGCGGCGCCTGCTACAGCTCCAGCCAAAAATAATGATATCTCCTTGGGTACTAAACTCACTATAGCGATAGGGTGCTTCAACAGTTGGGTTACACTGAGGCAATTCACGCTCCCGTCCAGAGCTTCAGACAATCCATGTCTCCGCCATTTCATACTCCCTAAGCTGGCCGCAGTAGAGGCTAAAAAGGCAGAATGAGGTAAAGAAGAGCTCGTGCTCGCCACGAACGCAGCTTGAGGCTTTCCCTTCCTGTTCATAGTCCTGAAACTCAACTTTCCCTGATTTCCCACCCTTTCCTCACACACCCAAGTCCGAAATTTCTCCAGATCTTTCGTCACATTCCTTCCTGTTGTCGTCAAATCCACCATAAAATGGTGCGCATCCTTAAATCTCCTGCCAATGTTAAACTCCACTGCTTTCGCCATCTCTCCTGCAGAGCCGCCCCACTTCTGAATCACATGATGAACAGCAAGTTTCTCGTTCCCACTTCCTCTACAACTCCCTACTCGACCACAGGTAGTAGAAGGACAGGCAATGGCAGTGCTAGTAGTAGAAACATCAGCCACCTCCACCATTTTGTCTCGACAACAGTAGAGACAGACCGGTTGGGTTGCAGCAAGACCCACACCCCACCCCAATCTGTCTAAGGAAATCTTCTCTTCTTCTCCCGTCCAGGAGTACTTCCTTTCCTACCGAGAACCAAACCAGACTTAGATAGTCCAAACCGAGAGCAACCGAGACGTAACAACAACAACAAGCTGCAGGTTTACTTTCACTGAGCGGCAGATAACCCCAGGGTGATTCTGATTGGCTATGTCAGGTCCACTCTTGTCGTACGTGAATTCACTTCTTTCTTTCTTTTTTCCCTTCCTTCCCCTCAGTGAAGTACAGTGCCCTAAAGTGCTCTCGCACAAGATGACCTGCACCAGATCTCTCCCTCCACCATGCCTACAACTCAAAGAAGACTCAACGTCTGTAACCTCACTCATTCGCAGACGAAGCACTGCAATCTATTCCACTGAGGTTTACCATATCACCTATCAATTTCATTTCCATCATGCACTCATCACTCCGAGCTGAGGAGGCCGATGAGTAGCATCGTAGCCCGGCTCTGCCCTGCTTTGCTTTCCTCGCCGAGCAAAGAAAGCGGAGCGGAAGAAACCCTTAGTTCAATAATTGCACAGTTGCAATTCCCCAGCTTACAACACAACCGCTGCGCTGTGATTCGACTGATGTGATTCAAAACTCGGCGAGGTGGGACCTCGATCGAACTACAAAGACGCAATGTCCAAATGAGCTGAATCAACTGTGTTGTTGCCCATGATGATATCCAGCTACTTCTCCCAAGTTCCTGGGTTTCCTGTACACGTCTACACCTATATCCCATATCGTGACTGTTGTGGGATATCTCTGGCGATGCGATACCATCATACTGCCACCTCGGATCGGCGATTTCAAAACTGGTCCCTTTCCACCGACTCCTTCAAGGCCACGTAGGTCCATACTCATCCCCAGAGGCCAGTTCCCTGGATGAGCTGCCCTCATTCCCGAGCCTTTCTCAACTGGCGAGAGATTCATGCCTACGTGGATCCTACGTGGTAGTACGCTGCTGGTCTTAACAGCTGAATAACATGGAGACGATTCCGGTTCGGGCAGAGGTACGGACGAGGAGCTTCTGTCGACAGTGGCCCTCTGTCGTTTGCAAGGTGGTTTAGGACTTTCTATAGAAGACTCTACCCCGGTGGTGATTAATCCCAGCCTGGGGAAAATCCCTACTGTGGGGAAAACCCCCCCGACCTTACCGTGATAGAGTAGATGAAGCACCAAAGCTTCCACGAGCTCCCACTCTGCCAAAAGCGCCTGGCGAAGTTGGCGCTCTTTCAAGCGCTTCACTACTCAACGAATCTTCTTGTCTGGACTTTGAAGAAAGGAAGGGTTGCATAGAGTAGCCCGCATACGTTTCGAGATAGGGCTCTTAATGCAACGGTCAGAAGAAGCAGTTAAGCAGTTAACCGGGATCGTTAACTGGTCTATATCTCTCTCTTTAGTGGTCTATCTATCTGGTCTAGTGCAGTAAATATCTTCAGGGGGTCGGAATAAGAAGGATTCAGAATCAAATTTACGTTGGTTTGTCGTGCTTGAAACTAGTGCCGTGTGACTGAGTTTTCTCAATCTTCCAGATCCCGCGCTGTTTGCCATGTTGAAGATTCGATGCCCAAAATCAACACTGGATCAAATCAGAGTGCCTGCGATCGTTGCTCTTGCAGGAACGAAAAACGTTCCCACTGGTGACTGGATATATTCCCTTGTGAGGAAAGAATCTTACTGTTCTCGGAAATAGTTTGGTTTTATCTTTCCTATGTTCTTCTTGCTTGAGAAATTTAATCCTGCGTGCAGGACATGCGTGTACATTGCAATCTCTCCTTATATACATCTATACTATCAATAGAAGATGAGGTAAAAGGAAGAGCACGGTATTATAGTGGACATAGTAAACACCTGTGATTTACTCGAGTTAATGACCGTATGAGATCGTATCAGCAAGTATTAGAGTGAAGTTCCATATAATCTTAACTTAGCCAAATTGCTTGGGAATTCAAGTGATGGAGTCCTTTAACAAAGTAGAAATGTCATAAGATAATTTCTCTTGAAATATTCTTTTAATTTTCAGGTCAATCATATATACATGGAAACTAAGTTAATTCATCCTTTATTTGTGGCATCTAAATGTTTTCACTTTACGCATATACAAAATTATGCAAAAGAGTTTAAACTCACTTTAGAGCATTAGGTAATGGCTTGTTTAGGCGGTTGTGGTTGTATATTTTTGCATTATATCACCATTAGAAATCCAATAAAAGTGTATTGTACTAGATGTGGATGTGGAGAATGTTTTTAATAATATCTCATCTTATGTGCATTTATCTTTGGAGAGTTTAGGGAAGCTAGTGGATCCTTTGCGGGTCTTATTTCTTATGTACCGTCCTTCCTATAATTTTCCTTCTTTTCTTTACTCTTATTAATGATTCTCACATGAGAGAGTTAATGTTCTTTAGTAAAGCACATGTACACTACAAAGATTTTTGGGGCCTTTTGTTGCCATGGTTTATTTCTTTATTTCTTTGGTGTACACCATGCATATTGTAGACCAAATTAGGCAAGCTTTTGACCATTTGATTATTGAACTTCATTTTTTAGACTTGAGAGTCAAGGTGTAAGATATTCCTTAGGTATTCTTCTTTACTTCTAAATACCAAAGGGGTGTACTAAATCTATAGATAGTCTATGGATTCTTGGAGTGCATATAGGTTCCTTTTGTAGATGATCTTCTTCTACTAAAGGATTCATAGTAGCATTTGGTATACTCTCTTCTAATATTGTTCATCAACCAACCTACCTAATTTTCATAATATATCTTTCTCCACCCTTCCTTTTATGTTTGAGAGCCTTTGATAAGAAGATCATGAGAGGCTCTGGTGATATCATTACTCCAAGAATTTTTGAGTGTATGATAGATATTTGGTACATGGATAGATATCAATTTTGTAGTACTATTTATAGAAGACATGATTGATAGCTATAGTGTTATTTGGATATTTTGGCACTCTTTTCCCCTTTGCTTTCCTCCCATTGTACATATAAATATCATGCTAATTTTGTATGGTGCATAACCTACTGTATATGGAAGACTTTATATCTATAGTCCTTTTAGGTAGTTTGGTGCTCTTTGCTCCTTTACTTTCCTTTCATTTTGTGGTTCTTGATAGGCAATGTTAGAGATGTATATGTGATAGAGGTGAAGGAAGGATATTTTTCTCTCCAAGTACTATTATAGCAAACAAGAGATGGTTAGATATCATTCCATGCGTTGTTTCTTTGCCTTTCACTTTGACAAGAGGTTTCTAATCTTCCTTTAACAAGCTCTACATCCTTTCTAAATGATCTATCCATTCTTTGTGCTACCATGACACATCTTTGCTCCTACTCTGGCAAAGGTGCAAGCTCTTGGATCCTAGTTCAACCTTATATTTTTGGTATTTTGACTCATGTTGGTTACTTTCTCTATAAGGATAGAGGTTTTGCATAAATTTGATTCACCCATTTATATCTTCATTTCTTACTCATGAGAGACATAATACCTTAAATTCAATAAGACCCATATGACTGGTTACTCTTTTTAAGAAAAAATGATAACTACCATGACATAATTAGAAATATGATGTTTGCGATGGCACAAGAAAGTAGATAGTTTACCTAGAGTGAGTATTTGTATCTATTTTAGAAAACACAAGTTAAGGTAGATTTTTATATAGTTTGAGATGATCAAGTGATAATAACAAATATTGTAGTTACAAACCTACATTTATTATAGTTTTGGAGGGCATGATTATCTATCCTCTTGGATGGCCATGGAACAAGAGTTGCAATAAGTAAGGTCTCCAAGTATAAGGGTATGTAATAAGGTCACTTCTTTGTTCCTTTAGCCTTGGAGTTTTATGGAGCTATGGATATTGTAACATGTTTGTCAAGGATTGTACAAGAACTTACCATACTATAATACCAATAGCTAGATATATTATCTAGAGGTGAAAATTAACTTGGTAACATCTAGAAGAATTTTAGGTTTGATGGGCTAGGTAGATCAGATAGAAGTGTCACATAAAGAGCACTTCTACGAATCAAGTAGGAGCCAAAAATAGCTTTAAAATATAATATTGATAGCTAGACATATGATCTAGAGGTGAAAATTGGACTGCTAACATTTAGGAGGATTTTATAGATAATGGATTAAGTAGATCATATAGAGGTATCACCAAGAAAGTACTTCTACTAATAGAGTAGGAGCTAAGAACAGCCTAAAAACGTAAGAGTCAATTTTGGACACCTAAATAGATGAATTAGGCCTCAAAAATGTGCACATTTCCCCCTTTGCCCTAAATGAAAGAAAGGCTGGCCTTCCCTCCTCTCAACTTGTCTCATCAAGAGCTTTCCAATGGTACCTTGTCCAAGCAATTTGGAGATTCATATAGGAAGATTTTCTAAAGTCAAAGATGGTTTGACCAACCAGATAGGATTAGAACTGACATGCCACCCATGCATACAACTCATCTAAGAGTAGAGCTTGTTGACATGTCACCAATCCATGTATCTGATCCAAGGGTGGAGCTTCTTTTAGGGAAGTTCCCTTTGCTAAATAATACAATCAAAGGTGCTCCTTTGGAACATCACAAGATTGAGTGTAAAGTTTGTGTTTCTTTCCTGTGTTTCTCTTAAGGTCTCTTATCCTTGAAAGATCACACATACTAGATGGTAAGGCTTCTTATTTTGTAGCTTACAATACACCATAGGCTTCATTTTTTTATAAAAAGCATTTTTCATGACCTTGTAAAGTTTGTGTTTCTTTCTTGTGTTTCTCTTAAGGTCTCTTATCCTTGAAAGATCACACATACTAGATGGTAAGGCTTCTTATTTTGTAGCTTACAATACACCATAGGCTTCAATTGTTTTATAAAAAGCATTTGTAGTGCACGAGCTAGTTTTCTCATATGTTGAAGTGATAGTCTTGGTGGTCATAGTTATATTAGTAGTTGCTCAAAGACTAGTTAGTGGCAATCAAATTTTGTGTTAGGGATACTAATCATACCATGGGATCCATCTGCACTTGCATGATTCATACCGTCTAATGGGCGGTCAATGGTCCCATTAGGGCTAGAGATCCAAGTTGAGCAAAGGGGTATATCTTTGAAATGTAGTTCCAAAGAGCTCACTTGATGTTGAGTATTTGAGTTCTTGATTATGGTGTACAAAGGCCAATGAGTGTCAACTAGAGTCTCATAGCTAGAGTGGGTGTGGCTTGATTACAATTGGTGCATATTTTTGGCAAATCATTGAGTTGAGGATTGATCCGAGGTGAGTGTGATTTGAGTGGAGACTAAACTAATTACATCAAAGAAATGATAGTCAAGGGGGGATAGGGAACAAAAATTGAGTACACTGGTGGTAACTCCAAGCTTGGTGTGATCATTGGTATCTAATCATTATTACTAAAAACTCTCCTTTAGTTGTGTGGATCATTGGTGGAGGCTTTGCTTGCGTTTCTATAAATATGATAGTAGGGCAAACAATGTGTGGAAATGCTACCCAGATTTCAGAAAATTGAGTTAATTTGAGACAATAGATGTTTGAATTGAGCACATGGAGGTGAAATCAAGGTTGATTTGGTGCAAATTGAGCATAATGTGAAAAATTGGAGGCCGATTTGAGAACCCATCTCCCCAAATTAATGACTTGGAGATCCCTTTCTTCTCAATTTAGCTCAAGTTGACATTTGGCAAAGGATTTGCCAATCAACCAACTATAGTGGAGGTTTGTTAGATTGGCAAAGGTTGTCTAATTTAGAGGTCAAGTTGGTGGAAGTTGTCCAAAGTTGGAGGTTGCTCAAATTACCCTAGCTAGTGCTTGAGTTAGCAAAGGTTAGCCAAATTTGGAGAGGGTCAAATTGGCAAGAAGAACGGCCTCATTTGGCTGAATTTTGTTGGAAGATTTGGCAATCATCCTATAGTGAAGGTCTGCTAAATTTGCAAAGGTTCTCCAAAGTCAAAGTCGAGTTGGCAAAAGTTGTCAAGAGTTGGAGGTTGCTTTGTGAGCCAAGATATCTCTTACTAAGGATGAACCTCTAATGGCTATTATGGTAACGCACCCTGGACTAAGAAGGTAAGGAACCCCAACTCCATCATACTCCTCCAAGGCTAACAATCCAAGACTCAAACCATTGCTCATTAGAGAACTCAAAGAAAGAGAGATAATTGCAAATGAAAGGATGATGAGTACCTCCTCACCCCTAGTTTATATACTTGTGAAATAGTTACAAACTAGAGATACTAATAATTGAAGTAACTCAAGTTACTAGACTAAAAGTCAAATAAAGTCAAAAAGCTAAAGGAATATCCATAATCATGGGAATATTCTCCTAAATATATAGTCTTATCTTGACCTAACCACTAAGTCAAGGATTATTTCACATGGGCTATCCTTGGACTATAGAAGAATCCAAAAAAAAGGGCTTGTGGGTCCAAGAGTTCTTAACTTTTTCTTCAAAACCAAACACTTATGAATAATACCAAATCAACATACTAGAATCCCAAATAGTGGTGCTCATCTTTTCCACTTCCTCTAAAGTAAGGTCCCCTTTATCTTAGCTATGACTAAATTTAGCCAATCATGACTAATGTAAAACCATCCTTTATCTTTATATAAATAATATCTCTTAAGTACTTATAATACCAACTAAATATCACATAGCACATACATGCACAAATGGGTATTACAACTCAAATTGCCCTAGCTAGTCCTCGAGTTGGTAGAGATTAGCCAGATTTAGAGAGGGTTTGAATTGGCAAGAAGAAAGGACTTATTTGGGCATGTAGAGGCTTTGAGCCATGGGTAAGAGAGGCTATGAAGGCTCAGAAGGGATAGCAAGCCTGCTTGTTGACATCAAGCTAGCCAATTTAGTTGAGTTTTGATACTTTAAGGTAGTTGTGTGGCAAAATCTACCCACCCTTCAAGATTATGTGTCATAAGGTCTGAATCTCAGATTTTTGGTTCCTAGACTTGTGCCCTAGCCAACTTGTCTACCCTTACTTGTTGTCCTAGTTATTGGTAGATCGATATATATACCCATGTAGCTTTGGCTAAAAGAGGCAATTTGATCCTATGCTTGGTGACGTAGGTGTAGATAGACATTCCTATTATATATAATGTAATGTAATATAATGTCTATTATATATAATACCAAATGGTGACAAGGTCAATCTAGTTTTGATTTGTGAGATGGAAGGTTATTGTTTCAATTTTGTGTGATTGGACCCCCTCTATTCTTTGCTTTCTATTTTTGCACCATGTTTGCATGAGGTGCCCTAATATTTAGAGTATTGGTGCTCCAGTGTGCTCTTGGTAGCGATAAATAGTCAATCTACCTATGTTTCTCTTTGGTGAGGTAGGAAGTGATGGCCTATAGACCATGAGAGAATGTGTTATAATGGTAGGTTACAGGTTGCACTTCCTCATAGTTTAGTTGTCAAAGTTAGAGTTACAATAATGGGTGGTTCTTGGTGATGGTACTTGGTGCTTAAAGTTATGGATTGGGATACATAGTCACAAAAAATAACTCCAAGGATTTAAGAGGAGATTTTATTGTAGTACATGGTGGGTTTACATTGAGTGGCACTTGATATTAGCTTGTATTTGAAGTTCTAGTGAGGAAGGAAATTTATTATGGTTTGGAGTTTGACACAAGAGGTGATTCAATTGAAGGTGCACTTGATTTATAGACAACATTATTGTGGGACATGGACAATATTTATGTGGCCTCCAAAAGACCTAGGCACAACTTTAGTATAGTGGTTATCATTGAGTTGGATAGCTCTATCCAAGAGTATGATAGTTGACATGATTTGCAATAGATGCAAAACCTAACTTTGTTCACACCTTTCATGGCATGAAATGGTTTTTTAGCACTTAGAAGGTCTATCAATGGATGACTATCATGAGTTCAATAGAGCTCACTTGGAAGAGATTGAGATATGGAGAAGATATTGGTCTCCAAACTACATCTCTATCAATTCAAGCTTGATTCCTATGAGTAGATCAGCAATACTCATGAGTTTTAGCTCTACTAGCATTGGTGTATCTAGTAGAGATGCACTAGTTGGAGATGGTGCAAAAACAAGTGGAGTACCATTATAGGAGGTGGTGCAATACCAAAGTTTAACCCTATGGTGGAGTTCATCTAGTGCTTGGGGCAGAATTACAAAGGAATGTAGACTAACAAGTTGAAGAGCTTGTAGGAGTTCCAATGGAAGGCTGAAGAGAGCTTATGCAAGGCATACACTTGTATGAGATGGCTGATCAGTTTTACTCAAGTAATTACCAAAGCCCTAGCAATCAAAATTTAGTTTAGGATGTTGGACAAGGAATTTCAACATAGAGTATGTGATGCTACATTATTGTAGGCTAGCTTACCTACTTTGGTGGTGGTCTTTGGTTTGGTTGAGCATATTGAGCTCAACATGGTGGAAAAGATAGTGGAGACATCTAGATTTAGTAAGGATACCTCATCTAGAGTTGTTACTTCTTCTAGAGTGCACCAAATTGCACCATACCATGTTAGCTTCTAAGGGCAAAGTAGATAGCTTGAATTTTATGGAGCAAGTGGATTTCCTAGTGTAGCTAGACTTAACCTTCATTTTTTAGTCAACAATAGCCAATGAGTGGTGGTATTGCTTAGTGGATTTGTAGTGGACTTCACCTCAAGATAGAGTGCACTTAGGGTAGTTGACATAATACTTCTGGTGCATCATAGCCAACTTAGAGACACTATGACCATTGCTACAAATTTGGTCATACCTATGATTGATGCTTTGACCTCCACTTAGAGTTACAAAGTGATAGTACTACTATGGCAAGTAGTAGAGGAGCTCCAAGTCATAGAAGATGAGGTGGTGGTAGATGACCTACACTTGGTAAGGGCCCATTACTTGCCCTTGCTTTTGATACAACCATGGCTACTCAGATTGAGTAGTTGGAGTAGAGATTGGCTAGCATGGCTATAGTTCAAAGGAGATCAAATTCAAGTGTTGAGGCTTCCACTTCTTATGTTGGTGATAAAGATATCATGGACTTTATATGTGGAGCAACACAAGTAGATGCATTTGCAGTATATGACTAAGAGTGTAGTACATACTCCAAAGCCTAGAGGAGCATAAGTGGAGTTTGACCCACAAAGAAGAGATATTGATAGATAGGTCAGACTTCCTTAGTCTTTCACACTCTCTAAGGCACTATAGACAACATCCGTGGCTCCTAGACATCCTAGTGCAAGTGTGGTAGGTAGTGTTAGAGTGCATGAGAGACTAAATACTAGTTAGCCACCTATTATTACATAGATTGAGTCTAGCATGATGTTAGGAGCAACTCAATTGATTATGTGATTCCCTTTGTCCTCAAACAATGACATGTTTACATTAGAATTTGACCCAACTTTGGTGTTCTAGTTGGTTCACACATTTTGTGAGAGTAGGGAAGATGTGGTTCTTACTTCTAGAGTAGAGATGGTTGATGGTGGAGGTGACTTGGAGAAGCATGGGACATGTTCAACTACCATTGGTTTATGGTAAGTAGTAGTTGTTGGGTTAGAGGAGTTACCAACTAGACTTGTATTTGAGCAAGCTTGGTTCACACTTAGAGCTTTCCTATTGGACAACCAAAGTGGGATTTTTTGTTTGGTTGGACCTTTAGGAAAGGTCTATACACCACAAAGGGTCTTATTAGACTTTGTGTGTAGCCTCTTATGTTGAGGAAGGCTGCAATTTTTGGTCTTGGGCTATAAAAAATTGATGTAGAGAGGTGTCTATTTCAGATCCAAACATCTCTAGAGGGTGGTTCTACATAGTACATCACATATGGGTAGCTCATTGTCCTAATTCAACCTAGTCATTTGATTGATATCTCTATGGTGAGAGCTCAAGCCATAGGCATGAGATCCATTTAGCTACTGGTTTCAGTATTGATTATCGAGAAGATATAGCTTCCAATAGGCCAGGTTGGTAGTCAGGTGAGGGACGGGTATGTCATCTATTGGTGTGCTTTAGTAGTGGTAGTCTTGGCTCACTATAGTCAAGGACCATGCACCAATTTCAATTATTAATGGTTCCATCACTTGGTGTGGTGACTTATTATAGGTGACCACCCATGTGGTGGATACCTTAGTACCAAAGGAGATCACTCAGATTTAGAGTATGAGTGAGATTGTTCCATCCACCTTGGATATTCCATTGTGGAGTTTTGAGGAGGCTTTACAGCAACATACGGATTAGTTGGTGCAGTAGGCTTGGAGTGGAGCCTTTGTACCACTATGAGATCAATGTGCGGATGAGCCTTTGAAGTCTATTACCTTATCACTTTTGGATAGCACACTTATTGCTTGGCAATATCTAGTAGGGGGAGTATCCTTATTAGAGTTTTTTGGTGGGATCAACATTGGACTGGTTGTGGTACTATAGACAAGTATATAGGTTCAAATGTACTTGTATGTGGAAAGAGACTGCTAGGTGAGTCTTTTTACATCATGTGGCACACTTGGCCTATTGATATCCTAAGTCATTACTAATGTCAACAATCATGGGTTACTAGAAGACCCTAATTATGGACATTTCCTTGCTAAGGGTGTACGATCTAGAGAAATATGGTCCCATTCATTTAGTGATTTCTAGATGGTCGTGTCAAGGACATACTCATGTTGGCCAAGATTAAGGTCTATTGGATCATCATTTTGGAGTGTTTGGGAGATGTTACATAAACTACAATATCTCCAAGTTCATCAAAGCATTATCCAACCTACATTTAAGAGAACTTCCCTTTGATGGATGATTCTTGCACATAATGGTGGCAAGTACACATCAATTTCAATCTTAGATAGGACCTATCATATCATTGGATGGAACTAGAGTGAGATCATGGGCTTATTATCTTTCTCTTTGGTGGACAAACCTCTTACCTAGAGAGGTTTTATAGCATGCCTATGATTGGATTCAATGACTAGCCTACCTTACTATTGATGATATTCTAGATTTTGGGTATTAGTCTCAAATAGTAGTAGTGGCTGATAGGTCATCTATGGCAATGGTGAATCTTTTGGGTAGCCCTGAGCCACTTTACCAATATTCATGAGTTCCCAAGCTCACATGCTTTTCAAGAGAGAAGTCTTGGATTTGTTTGGGACTCACAATCACAATAGTTGGTAGAGCTCAATGCCAATGAGAGAGAAGGCAATGGGTTTTTGTATTAGTATGACCACCATTTCAGCAATGTTAGAGGTATCTAAGTGCTATTGTTTGGTCAAGCTATGGACCTAGATTGTAAACCTTGGATTGGTAGAGCAATGTAAGATGTGCTTGATGAGCATCTCCACTCTAGCACTTGTGAGCTCTATCCTATCAAGACAATTTAAGCATATGTTAGGCATGGTATTCTTTGGACATAACTAGTAGCTACTAGTGAAAGTGGTCTACTTTGGGTACATCCAAGTTAGTGTGGTCTACTTGGGATGTAGCCAAAGTGTAGGGATTTTTTTGCTCTAAAGTTAAGGACTCTAGTGTTGAGTGCATGAAATTATTTCTCCTAAGGGCTTGGTATAATGGCTAGTCAATGATTCTTCCACTCTTACATCGATTATAAAGGATACTTGGGAGCCAAATATTGGATCCAAGCTTACAAGAGTGGAAAGATGAAGAGTTTAGAGGTTCTTGAGTAGCTACAAGAGTTCTTTTATCTTTAGTATAAAGGATTTGGATGCTCTAAGAGGACCTAGTATAAAGATTGGATTAACTAGTGATACACCAAATTTTTTATGCCCTTATAGATATACTGACATAAAGAGAGTATTGATTTTGTAAAAGACCAAGACTGAAGAGAGAAATATGAGAATGGAATATCACATTGGGACGCTTGAATGTGGGTAAACTCCGAATGCCTAGCATGAGCTTTGGCTCTTGTTTTTATAAGGATCATACAAGGCTCTTGAGAAGCTTCTCAAGAAGCTTCCTTGAGCCACTTTCTTGGAGTGCAAACCAAGTTAATTGGGAAGCTTCTCAAGAAGGCTCCTTCTAGAAGCCGCTTACTTGGCATGCAAGCTAAGCTAATTGGAAGCTTCTAGAAACTTCCTTCTAGAAGCTACCTACTTAGGGAGCAAGTTAAGCTAGCTGGGATGCTTCCCAAGAATCTTCCTAGATACTTTTGGAATATTCTAGGCTAATTTGTCTTATTTGCTACTTTTTTAGCCCTACTAACTTCGTCGCTAAACTCCATATTGTTACATATTCCCCTGCCGTTAATTGATGACGTCCTCATTGCCAATGAAGCTTTGAACTCTTGGATGGCACATTGTGCATTCTGGAGTTGAGAAAGAGGTTTCCATGTGGTATCATGAAGGAGATACCCATTCCAAAGGACCTTGTACTTTGTATGTTGTTGACAGCCTTGTTGAATGTGCCAATGTGCAAAGTATACGATCAACTTTGTACTCCTCATGACCATTGATAGGTAAGAGGAGAAGGAGGTTGGACTCAAGAGGAAAAAGAAGAAAGGTTAGTAACAAAGGGTTTCAACTTAGAAATATAAAAGATAGGATGGATGCACATATGACAAGGCAAGGCAAGATGATAAGCAACAAGAGACATCAAAGAGTCATATCCAATTAAGGGCAAGTTTACAAACTTGGGTATCAAGTGGGAGAGGGAGGTTATTGGATGAGAGCTTGACCTTATAACCAACTTGAAAGCTAAGATCACAACAATGATGATCCGCATATTGTTTCTTTTGATTTTCAGCAACAAGGAGATGAGATTTTGCTTGTTGGAAGGATTGGGAGACGGTGGTCAAGAAGGTGGAAGTATGAAGGACATGAGATGGGGGAGGGGCAAGAAGGGCAAGAAGGGAATCTGGAACAAGTGAGTCTTGGCCAAAATTGAGAAAGAAAGGAGAGAACCTTGTGCTTTTTTATTTAGAGTTATTGTATGCAAACTCCGTAGCTGCAAGACATTCATCCCAATTGGTATGGTGAATGTTGAAAAAGGCACAAAGCATATCTTCCAAGGTGCATTTTTCACATTCATTTTTCCATTAGTTTGAGGATGATAGGCCGTGGACAAAGCAAGCTTGGTGCCGAGTATATGGAAGAGTGCTTGCCAAAACCTTCTAGTGAAGCGAGGATCATAGTCTTAAATGAGTACATGCGGCATCCCATGATGCTTGAATACATTGTTAAATTAGATTTGTGCCAAGGTTGGAGCATCCACAATATCAACCATTTGTACCAAATGGATTTGCTTACTGAGCTTCCCCACAAACACTACAATTGTTGTGGGACCTTGCTTCATCTTGGGCAAGGAGGTGATGAGGTCTAAGCTCACATATTCCTAATGAGTAGATGGAATGGGGAGTGGTTGAAGGAGTCTACTTAGTTTTTGGTTATTGGCCTTGTTGCATTGGCAACTCTCACACAATTGGACAAACTCTTGAACATCTTGTGCCATGTTGGGCCACCACCATTGGCATTAGAAGGTACCCAAGGTCTTGTCCATACCCATATGACCAGCAATTGGTAAATCATGGGCTTCTTGAAGGCACACTAGTCGGAGATCACCTTTGGCTGGAACATAGATCTATTTCTCATAGAATAGAAGGCCTTCTTTGAAGGAGAAGGTGTTGTATGAAAACCATGTACCATTTGGAAGAAGTGATCTTGTTGTAGAGCTGACTAAAACTCATTTTGGACCTTGTAGTCAATTGACATCGTTGTAATTGCCGCCATGATGAGAAGAAGAAACTTCAAATCAGGTCATCATGATAGAGCATCAAGGATGACATGGAACCAACCTGGTTTGTACTCAAGTTTGATGTCAAAAAATTGGAGTTGCTCCTCCTATCAATGATGTTGACTCTTCATGTGTTCCAAGTGTAAGGTTTGCAACAATGGTTTGTGATCAATTTGCATGATCACTTATTTCCTCGAGAGATAATGCCTCCACACCTTGGTGGTATACACCATTGCAAGTTGTTATTGATCTCAAGCAAAGTTATTTCTTTCAATTGTATTTAGTCGGTGAAACACAAAGGCAATGGGATGCAATCCATTTGGGAATTCTTATTGCAATACGGCTCCAATTGCAAAGTTTAATGGAGCATAATAATGGATGAATCATTGGTAAAAACTGGTCAATCCATTCAATGTCCGTACTTATGTAGCATCCTTTGGAGTAGGCTAATCAATAATGGCCTTGATTTTCTACTCTTCCATCTTGATCCCTTTTGATGAGATCCAATGACTCAAGAAAGTAACTTCCTTTTGCCAAAGAGCACACTTTCACTTCTTGTAATAAAATTTCCATTGTTGTAGTCGCCTTAGGACTTCTTGCACGTGATTCATGTGTTTTGCCTTTGTCTTGCTATGGATTAAGATATCATCCAAGAACACCACCATGTATCAATCCAATAGTCCATCCAACACTCAATGCATCTAATCTATGAAGACTGATAGAGCATTAGTGAGCCCGAAAGGTAGAACTCTCTACTAAAAATGCACATAACTTGAGCAAAATGCAATCTTTTGCACATTCTTCATATCAATGGGGATTTTCTAATAGCCTTTGCAAAGATCCAACTTGGAAAATTATTGTGCTCGACTTGGTTGATAAGCAAGTTATTGATCCAAGGAAAAGGATATGCATTCTTCACTGTTTGCTTATTGAGCCCATGGTAATCAATACACAAACAAAGTCCTCCTTCCTTCTTTGGAATAAATAGTACCGGTGCTCCCCAAGGAGAGGTACTATGTTGTATGAAGTCCTTCTCCAACAACTCCTAAGTGTTGTTTGCAACTCTTCCAACTCCTTTGGTGAGAGCCAATAGATTGGTCTACTCATTGGAGTACTCCTTGGCAATAACTCAATCTTGAAGGGCATACAAAATTGGAGGGTAATCCCTTTGGCAGATCATCAAGAAACATGTCTGCAAACTCCTAAACTATTTGATCAACCATTGCTTGATGAGACTCTTGGCCCTCCTCAGATCGTCCTTGTGCAATTGGCTTGATCCACACCGCAAACACAAACTTATTTTCCTCCAAAGCTTGCTCTATGGCTGCTTCACTAACAAACTTCCCATCTAGGGACTCATCTCTCTTCAAAGCTTGCTCCATGGTTTCCTTCCTAGCAAACTTTCCATCTTGGGACTGAATATTCTAGGTGTCTTACTCAGAGGTGCCAAACAATCTAATAAAAAATTCCTACCTTGGTGTTGTACTTGAATTTATCATCGGGTCCAAGCAAATTGAACCTTTTGTCATTCAAGCCAAGATAGTCCTAGAATGACATTGTAATGTAGAAGTGCCACTACAAACCTCATACACTCCAAATACTCATTCCCAATCTTGAAGGTAATAGGATGCAAGGTACGGAATGTTGAATCTTTTCTACCATCCGCCAACATCAATCTACTTCTAATTATTGGTTTGATAAGAATACTCAATTTCTTTGCTACTTGCATAGATATGCAATTCTCTAAACTTCCAAAATCATACAACCCTAATTAGATATCATACCTTGCAAGTGAAGCAAACTTGCATAGGTTGAACCTTCAATCCCACTGGAACTAATCAAGCTCCCAATAGGTGGCTCAAAATCTCCTACTAGGATTCCTTGTTTCCTTAATCATTCCGCTCCACAAACTCCATTTGGATGACTTGTTGAGGTCACTTAATTCCTAAGTAGACATTCAAGAATGCGATGACAAACTTGGCAACAATAAAAACAACCACCATTTAGTCGCAATCTTTCTTTGTCTGTTGTACCAAGTGGTCTTTGTTGGATAGCATCAATCTCCATTGGTGCCGGTTCTTCCATCCGTGCATAGTGTATTGGTGTGCTTTGTGTAGGTTGAGGTCAAGACCAAGTTGTTGCAACCAAGGAATCAAAGTGCTCAGCCAATTGCATGGCTTCTTCCATGTTTTGTGGTTCTTGTATGGTCACTTTCAATTTGGTTTGTGACTTCAAGCCCCTCATAGATTGATCAAGAACTTCACCTTCTTGTATATCTAGTATTTGCATGATGATGTTCTAAAATTGCATGATGTAGCTCCTTATAGAGTCAATCTCCTTCAACTTTGCTAACTTAACTTGTGCGGCTCGGGTGGCATTTATAGTTTGAAATTTACCAAGAATTGCATCCTTGAATTCTACTCATGTTAGGATTGGTGCAACAATTTGTTATTCAACTTGCTCTACTAGGAATCACCACCAAATTTTTCCCACACCATCTAATTGGCTAGAAGCCAAGAGAATCTAGTTCTATTCATCTTGAAGATTGGTCATTTCAAAGTAATGTTTGTAGTCAAACACAAACTCTCCACTATGCTCAGAAGATTCTTGCCTTCAAACACCTTGGGTTTTGGAAATCGGATTTGATCTTCTCCATCTTGAACTAGTGCTCTCTTTATGTGTTCTTATTGTTTCTGGTCTTGTTCATCCAATAATCAAATAAGGTGCTCAATTTGTTGTTGCATAACAATGATAAGATTTGGTATTGCCGCCATGGTTACTACTCTATCCCACTACTCCCAATTTATCTAATTTATTAACATATAGATGCAGCATGTCCACCATTCCCCATAAGTTACTACCAGAAGTATCAAGGGTTCTTCAAACAAGATGATCATATGCAAAAAATCTTGCCCAAAGCGTGAGGTGATGAATTGTGTGAAATGATGCTTGGGTATTATTTGGACACAAAAATCCCAATGGTTTGGTGGAAATGGATTTGGTGGTCCATAAATTCCATCGATTTCATTTTTGCTCTAATACCAATGTAAAAGCCCAAGACCAAGGAGAGAAATAGGAGAATGGAAGATCACATTGGGATAGTTGAATGTGGGTAGACTCCTAATGCCTAGCATGAGTTTTGGCTCTTATATTTATAGGGATCATACAAGGCTCTTGATAAGCTTCTCAAGAGCTTCCTTGAGCCACTTTCTTGGAGTGCAAGCCAAGTCAATTAGGAAATTTCTCAAGAAGCTTCCTTCTAGAAGCTACCTACTTGGGGTGCAAGCTAAGCTAGTTGGGAAGCTTCCCAAGAAGCTTCTTAGATACTTTTGGAATATTCTAGGCTAATTTGTCCTATTTGCTACTTTGTTAGCCCTACTAACTTCATCAATAAACTCCATATTTTTACAGATTCAAAGCCAAAGTAAAGACCTTTTTAAGGCTACTTTGGTGAAGATTCAAGATGGAGAGTATGTTTCAACTACAATGATGCTAGGCTAAAAGGATATGCATTGCAACTACACAAATAAGTAGACATATGGAGATTACCATCCTATCAACCACCAAACTAAGGTTGATTGGTATGTTACACCTACACTAGAGGAGATCTTTGATGTGATTGTGCATGCAAAGGTTTTCAGTACTTTGGATCTTTGAGCAAGATATCATCAATTGTTGATCAAGGAGGAAGACAAGACAAAGATAGCATTTTGGACTATTGGTCCTCATGAGAAAGATGCATTAGTGGAAGTTCTTACCATGTGGATTAAAGAATGCTCCTCCTAAGTTCTAGAGGGTCATGGATAAGCTACTAGTATGATTGGATTTTACTTGGTGTTATATTAATGATATTTTGGTCTATAGCACTTTTATGAAAGAGCATGAGAGACATTTTTTGGAGGTGTTGAGAGATTGAAATCTCATGGACTCAATTATATTCCTGGGAAGTGCAAATTCTTCCACAAGAAAGTTGAGTATTTGGGTCACATTATCTACCTTGGTGGACTTGGTGCTTAAAAAACCAAGGTAGAAGCTATTGCATGTATTCATTGGCCTATATATGTGAGCAAAGTGAAGGCATTCCTTGGTTTGGCAAACTTCTATTGCTAATAATTAGAGGATTTAGTGTCATTTCCAAGGCTTTGAAAAATTTGACCAAGCTTACACATAAGTGGTGTTGGGAGATAAACAAGAGAGAGCTTTTGTAGAGCTCAAGAGGAGGTTGACATCTGGCTCAAATCTTAGGAGACCAATCAAAGGACAACTATTCTAGGTTCATATTGATTAAACTACATTGGGGCTTGGAGCACTGCTCCCCCAATAGGAAAATGAAGGGAAGGAGTTTGTGGTGGCCTATGCTAGTTACTCCAACAATTTAGGAAAGTTGAAGTATAGTTCATATGAGAGAGAGTGCTTAGTAGTAGTGTGGGCAATAGAAAATTTCTAGTGTTACCTATTTCATAACCCTTTCACTCTTATCATTGATCATCAACCATTCAAATGGTTGATGGAATCCGATAAGCTTTCATGGAAGCTTGCATGAGGAGCTTTGATTTTATATGAGTATGATTTCATGGTAATTTTTAGACCTATAATGGTCAACCATGATGCAGATAGGTTGAGTAAAAACTCATGTCCCAACTAGCAAGATCAGATTGGAGCATATTGGCATGGTAAGATAGATGAGGAGATGGTGATAGGTTGCATGCATCTACCTTTCTATGTATATTTTCTAAGGCTTTGATTGTATATCTCTCTTAGTACAAACAAGAGGATTTGTTGAGGTTATAGATCCAAAGGGTGGAGATATTGGTGAAGGTTAGCCAGACATTCATGATGATGTCTTAATGATGGATTATCTTTGCACTAGTGTTGTGGGGAGCACATAAATTCCAAGTAGAGAGACCATGTCCTTTAACAAGCCAAGCAGTTTATATTGGAGTGTAGACACCTTCTTCACGTACAAGAGGATCATAGATTGCAAGTAGTATCACTTCTATCTCAAAGACCATAATTGGTATGTCATGCTTATGAGAAGCTATGACCTTTTGGAGTAAAGTGTACATATAGCTTACTCTAGAGTTATTATTGGTGGCACAGTATATAGATAGATGTACAAAACTTTGTTGCCAAATATGTGGTTTATGACCAAGTTAGAGCATTATTTAATGCTCTTATACCACAATTACACCCATTACTTATCATAGGGTTAGGTTTCTGCTAGATTTTGGACTTTGCTAGCCCTTTTTTATTAATTGTGAGATATCATCAATATGTTTGGGTTATAGTGGAGCACTTCTCCAAGTAGATTGAGTTGGTGGCACTTCCTAACATGTCCAATGACAAGACAACTTACTCATTCTTGGATCAAGTCCTTAGTCATTTTGGTACATCAATAAAGGTTTTGACTAATCAAGGTATGGAATTCTTGGGAGAGTTTCAGGTCTTGTGTGACAAGGTCTTGATTCATTATCATATTACCTCCCAAGATCACCCTAAGGTAGATAGATGACTTAGCAAAGAGAGTAGTTCAAATGGTGAAGAGAGGGTTGCATAAGTGTGGTGGTAGAGATGCCACTTGGGAGATTAGGATCGCCAATTACCTTGGTTGGCCATGGTTTATTGGTTTATTTGGTAAACCTCCTTAGCATTTAATATCCTTCTTTCCATACTTTTTACTTTATTAATGAGATCTAGATTTACCTCTAGCTATTTGTTGTGATGTTATTATAATTTTGGACTTGGATAATCTATACGTATGGATGAATGCATGTTCTCAACAAGTAGAGACCTTAAAAAGAGTGATGTCAATGGCCTTTGAGAACTTAGCAGTTGCTCAGCATAGGGATAACTTATGTTATGCTACTAAGGAGGATGTTATAGACTCTCAATTTGTTGATTGCATTTGGTTGATTATGCATATTTATACCAAACTACGCCAACAACACTTGATGTGACTACAAGCTGCATTATCTTGTGAGTGTGCAAGGTTTTGCCTTCTAGAGTCCTCATGTTGGAAGGATGTGATGGTGTTTTTTAGAAGGATCATGTGTTCAATTGTGTGCCATGCCACCTCCCAAACATTGATGATACTAAGGACCCAGGCTTGGTAGTAGTACATGCAAGCTTGCAGTGTATGCTATGTGGATCTTTTGATGGAGTTACCATTGTGTTGGTGTGTAATAATTTTTCAAGAGGATGGCATATGGTATGTTTGACTCCTCTTCTCATAGTGATTCACAAGGACAATGTCTACATACATGATATACTTGATCTATAGCTAGTTCACTCTTATATGATATAGATTGCTAACATGCAACTAGTGATGAGACTCAATAGCACCCGGCCTCTTGATCTTTGCCCACCATAGAGTATATCACATACTTGGAGTGGATGGCTATCTAGAGTTAGAGAGACCTAACCACCAACTAGGAGAGTAATTATGGTATTTTAGAGTTTATGTATAACTTTTGTATGAGTTGTGCTTCTATAGTATATGATGTATATTGTTTAGCAATGTATACATGCATGACAATTATCATGAAACTTGCAATATGAAAGCTAGTTTACTTGGATGCTAGAGTGATAGTCTTGGTGATCAAAGTTACATACTAGTTGCTCAAACACTACTTAGAGGCGACCAAATTTAATACTAGGGTTATTGATAACATTGTGTAACCCACCATCACTTGCACCATTCACATTGTTTAGATGCGCTATCAATGACACTATTAAGGCTAGAGATCCAAGTCAATCAAAGGAGTATACCTTTGAAATGTAGCTCTAGAGAGCTCATTTCTTTGATGTTGAGCCTTCAAGTTCTTGGTTATGGTGGATAGAGGTAGCCAAACATCACTTGGAGCCTCTTCGCTAGAGTGGGTGTGGCTTGATTATAATTGGTGCATGTTGTTGGTAGATCATTGAGTTGAGGGCTGATTTCTGATCTGATTTGAGTGGAGATTGAACTGATTATTGTGGCACTTTAGTGTATTGTGGCACTTTAGAGCTTATTATAACTTTTTTATGAGGTGTGCTTCTTTAGTCTATAATATTGATAATGATGTATGTAGTGTAGCAATTTATATACACATGACACATTGATTAATGCAGTCCATAAGAGAGAAATTACACAAGGTGATGCTTCTTTGTATGCTCCACTAGTATGTAGACCTTTTTCTTACATACCTTTGGAATTTTTAGTATAGAAGTGGAAATTTCTCATTCCAAGGAACTAAGAGCCATTTTACCTTTTAAATCTTATCCTTGTTTGGCTTGTAATGCTTATTAGTATATGGATGCTCTATTGGTGTATTAAGTTTAATGTTGTAAGTAATTAAAATATTTTGATTGTGGAATTTAAATAAGCATCTAAATTGCCATGATTAGCTAGAGTTGTTCATAGCCAAGATATGCATAACTCTATTTTAAAAGAGTTTGAAAGTAGAGCATCAATCACTTGGATTCTAGTGTATTGACCATATATATATTCCTATATATATATAGTTTTTAAGAAAGAGTTGAGAACTCTTGGATCCATGAGCCTTTTTGATATGGATATTCCTAAATAAGGAGTACATGTGAAAGAATGCTTGATTTAGTTTTTAGATCATGATAAGACCACATGCTTAAAGAGATTATCCTAATGATTTTGATTACTCCTTTTAGACTTTAACTTTGATTACTTTGGCATAGTAACTTGAGTTACTCTAGTAATTAGTAACTTTAGTGTGTCATTATTTCACAAGTATATAAACCAAAGTAAGATGGTACTCATTATACTTTCATTTATAAAAAAGTTTCATTAAGTTCTTAATAACACTAGCTTGAGTCTTTGAGGTGGCTTGGAGTGTTAGCCTTAGAGGAGCGTAATGGAGTTTGGTTTTCCACCTTCTTACCCCATGGTGTGTTACCTTAATAGCCATGAAAGGTTTATCTTGAGTGAGAGATGAGCCAACTTTTAGGTTTGATATTGTCTTCCTATCTTTCTTGTTTTTCATTTGTGTTTTGTGTTTTCATCTTCAAGCTCCTTACTAAATATCCCTTATAGAGATAAAAAGTACCACATTAAGAGCATTCTTTAATAGTTAATGTGACTTATAGTCCTCTTTTTTTATTATTCAAATCCATTAAGAATTGATGGTTGATTATATTATTTATTATTTATGTGCAATTATGTATCACATGTGGTAATAAGGGTTGACTTACTATTACCTCCCATCAAAATGAGAAATTCTTAAGTTGTTAATGCAACTTATAGTCCTCCTTTCTAATTATCCAATATCAATTAAGAATTAATAGTGGAATTTATTTTTTACAATTTATGTGAAATTATGGGTCACATGTAGCAGTAAGAAGTGACTTAATTCTACCTCCCATCACAATCAGAAGTAATGTCTTCTTGCACTCAAGAACTCCCTTGCATTTGATAAGATGGTTATGGCTATGATGGGTTAAGGTAGGTTGAAAAGGAGTAAAAAACACTCTTGTTTATTACCTATGATGATTTTGGACATATATTGTGATCAAGCACTCTATTGAGGATATCTTTTGGTCTCCTTTTATATTTTTATTATTGCAAATTCTCCAATTTATTAGAGCTAGAATTGTAACAATATGGAGTTTAGCAATGAAGTCAGTCAGGCTCATGAAGTAGCACATAAGACAAATTAGCATAGAATATTCCATAAGTATCTAGGAAGCTTCTTGGGAAGCTTCCTGGTTAGCTTAGCTTGCACCTTAAGTAAGTGGCTTCTAGAAGCTTCCAACTAGCTTAGCTTGCACGCTAAGTAGGCGGCTTCTAGAAGGAAGCTTCTTGAGAAACTTCCTAGTTAACTTGGCTTGCACTCTAAGAAAGCGGCTTGAGGAAGCTTCTCGAGAAGCTTCTCAAGGGCCTTGTATGTTACCTATAAATACCAAAGCCAAAGCTCATGCTAGGCATTCGGAGTTTTCCCTCATTCAAGTGTCCCAATGTGAGTTTCCATTCTCCTATTTCTCTCCTCGGTTTCGGTCTTTTACATTGGTATCAGAGCAAGAATGGGATGGATGGAATTTATGGACCACCGAATCCACTTCCGCCAAACCATTGGGACTTTCATATCCAGATATTACCAAAGCATCGTTTCACACAATTTATCACCTCATGCTTTGTGCAGGATTTTCTACATATGATCACCATGTCAGAGGAACCCTTGATACTTCCAGTTGTAACTTATAGAGAACGGTGGATGTGTTGTATCTATATGTTAATCAACTAGATAAATTGAGGGTAGTGGAATAGAGTAGTAGCAATGGCGGCAATACCGGATGTTATCCTTGCAATGCAACAATAAATTGAGCATCTTACTCGATTGTTGGATGAATGAGACCAGCAACGACAAGAACAGATAGACAGAGCGCCAGTTCAAGATGGAGAAGATCGCATTCAATTTCCAAAACCCAAGGTGTTTGAAGGCAAGAATCTTCCAAGCATAATGGAGAATTTTGTGTTTGACTGTGAACATTACTTTGAAGCTACCAATCTTCAAGATGAGCGGAAACAAATTCTCTTGGCTTCTAGCCAGTTGGATGGCGTGGTAAAACTTTGTGGCAATTCCGAGTAGAAAGAGCTGAACGACAAATTGTTACACCAATTTTGACATGGGCAGAATTCAAGGATGCAATACTTGGTCGATTTCAAACTATAAATACCACCTGAGCTGCACAAGATAAATTGGCGGAGTTGAGGCAGATTGGCTTAGTGAGAAGCTACATCACACAATTTCAGAATATCATCATGCAAATTCCAGATATCCAAGAAGGTGAAGTTCTGGATCGATTTGTGCAAGGATTGAAGTCACAAACCAGATTGGAAGTGACCATGCGAGAGCCACAGAACATAGAAGAAGCCATGCAATTGGCTGAGCATTTTGATTCCTTAGTTGCAACAACTTGGTCTCGACCTCGACCTACAGAAAACCTACCAATACCACGAGTGGAAGAACCGGTACCAATGGAGATTGATGCTATCCAACAAAAACCACTTGACACAGCAGATAGAGAAAGATTACGACAAAATGGAGGTTGCTTTTATTGTTGCCAAGTTGGACATTGCATTGCTAAATGTCCACTTAGGAATGGGTGACCTCAACAAGTTGCCCAGATGGAGTTTGTGGAACAGAATGATCAAGGAAACAAAGAATCCTAGTAGGAGATTTTGAGCCGCCTACAAGGAGCTTGATTAGTTCCAATGGGATTGAAGGCTCAACCTATGCAAGTTTGCTTCACTTGCAAGGTATGATATCTATTTGGGGTTGTAGGATTTTGGTTGATTTTGGAAGTTCAGAGAATTGCATATCTATGCAAGTAGCAAAGGAATTGGGTATTCCTATCAAGCCCGTGATTGGAAGTAGTTTGATGATGGCGGATGGTAGAAAAGGTTCTGCATTCCGCACCTCGCATCCTATTACCTTCAAGATTGGAAAGGAGTATTTGGAGTGTATGAGGTTTGTAGTGGCACCTCTACACTATGATATCATTCTGGGTCTACCTTGGCTTGAACGTCATAAGGTTCAATTTGATTGGACCCAACGTCAAATTCAAGTACAACACCAAGGTAGGAATTTCCGATTAGGTTGTTTGGCACCTCTGAGTAAGACACCTAAGAATAGTCAGTCCCAAGATGAGAAGTTTGTTGAGAAGGTAGCCATAGAGAAAATCTGGAAGGGAGATGAGTCCCAAGATGGGAAGTTTGCCAAGAAGGCAACCATGGAGCAAGCTTGGAAGAGAGATGAGTCCCTAGAAGGGAAGTTTGTTAATGAAGTAGCCATAGAGCAAGCTTTAAAGGAAGATAAGTTTGTATTTGCATTGTGGATCAAGCCGATTGCACAAGAACAATCTGAGGAGTGCTAGGTGCCGCATCAAGCAACAATTGATTGGATAGTTCAGGAGTTTGCAGATGTGTTTCCGGATGATCTGCCAAAGGGATTACCCTCTGATCAAAGTATGCCCTTCAAGATCAAGTTATTGCCAGGGAGTACTCCAATGAGTAGACCAATCTATCGGCTCTCACCAAAGGAGTTGGAGGAGTTGCAAACAACACTTATAGAGTTGTTGGAGAAGGATTTCATACAACATAGTACCTCTCCGTGGGGAGCACCGGTACTATTTGTTCCAAAGAAGGATGGAGGACTTCGTTTCTGTATTGATTACCGTGGGCTCAATAAGCAAACCATGAAGAACGCATATCCCTTGCCTCGGATTGATGACCTGCTTGATCAATTAAGTGGAGCACGCTACTTTTTCAAGCTAGATCTTTATAGCGGTTATTGGAAAATTCCTATTGAAGGAGAGGACGTGCAAAAGACTACCTTTTGCACAAGGTATGGACATTTTGAGTGGAGAGTTCTACCTTTCGGACTCCCTAATGCTTTAGCAGTCTTCAAAGATCAGATGCATCGGGTGTTGGAGGGTCTATTGGATCAATCTGTGGTAGTGTTCTTAGATGATATCATAATCTATAGTAGGACAGAGGCAAAACACAGGAATCATGTGTGAGAAGTCTTAAGATGACTATGACAGTGGAAATTTTACTGCAAGAAGTCAAAATGTGCTTTTTGGCAAAAGGAGGTTACCTTCTTGGGTCATAAGATCTCATCAGAGGAGATCAAAATGGAAGAAGAGAAGATCAAGGCCATTACTGATTGGCCTACCCCAAAGGATGCTACCAAAGTACGAGCATTCAATGGATTGGCCAGTTTTTACCGACGGTTCATCCACTATTATGCTCACGTGGCTGCACCATTGACTGACCTCTTGGGAAAGAACTCAAGCTTCCAATGGACCACCAAGCATGAAGAAGCATTCCAGAAGTTAAAGCATATGGTGTCTTCAAGACCCATTCTTCAACCATATGATCCTCAACTACCTTGTGTGGTTGATTTTGATGCTTCTAACTTTGCAATTGGAGGTGTGTTGCAACAAGAATTTCCAAATGGACTACATCCTATTGCCTTTGTGTCTCTCCAACTAAATACAGCTGAAAGAAATTACTCTACTCGAGATTGGGAACAACTTGCAATGGTATATGCCACCAAGGTATGGAGGCATTATCTCTTGGGGAAACAAGTGATCATGCAAACTGATCACAAGCCATTGTTGCAAACCTTACACCTAGAGCACATGAAGAGTCAACATCATCGATAAGAAGAGCAACTCCAATTGTTTGACATCAAACTTGATTACAAACCAGGTCGGTTCCATGTCATCCCTGATGCTCTATCACGATGACCTGATTTGAAGTCTCTTCCTCTCATTGCAACAGCAATTATGACGGTGTCAGTTGATCCCAAGATTCATAACAAGTTTCGGTTAGCTCTACACCAAGATCCCTTCTTCCATATGGTACATGGTTGGCTAACAAAAGGTGAAAAAGAGTACAACACCTTCTCCTTCAAGGAAGGCCTTCTATTCCATGCGGACCAGATCTATGTTCCAGTCAAAGGTGATCTTCGACTTGTGCACCTTCAAGAAGCCCATGATTTACCCATCGCTGGTCACATGGGTGTGGACAAGACCTTAGGTACCCTCCAACGTCAATGGTGGTGGCCCAACATGACACGAGATGTTCAAGAATTTGTCCGATCGTGTGAGAGCTGCCAACGTAACAAGGCCAGCAACCAGAAGCCGGGTGGACTCCTTCAACCACTTGTCGTTCCATCAGCTCGTTGGGAGCATGTGAGCTTGGATCTCATCACATCCTTGCCAAAGACAAAACAAGGACACACCGCCATCGTGGTGTTTGTGGATAAGCTTAGTAAGCAAATCCACTTGGCACCAACCTGTGATACCGTGGATGCTCCAACCTTAGCGCAAATCTACTTCGACAATGTCTTCAAGCATCACGGAATGCCATGCATACTCATCTCCGACCATGATCCTCGCTTTACCGGGAAGTTTTGGCAAGCACTCTTTCAGATACTTGGCACCAAGCTTGCTTTGTCCACGGCCTATCATCCTCAAACTGATGGACAAACCAAACGTGCAAATCGTACATTGGAGGATATGTTGCATAACTTTGTCAATGTCCACCATACCAATTGGGAAGAATGTCTTGCCGCTGCCGAATTTGCCTACAACAATTCCAAACATGCAAGCACCGGATTCTCTCCTTTCTTTCTCAATTTTGGCCAAGATCCGTTTGTTCCAGATTCTCTTCTTGCTCCCCCTCCATCTCATGTTCCTCATACTTCCACATTCTTGACCACTATATCCTAATCTCTCCAACAAGCCAAGTCTCACCTCCTTGTTGCTCAGAATCGCCAAAAACAATATGCGGACCACCATCGTCGAGATCTCACCATTGAAGTCGGTGATAAAGTCATGCTATCCTCTAGTAACCTTTCTTTCCCACTTGATACCCAAGTTTGTAAACTTGCCCTTAATTGGATAGGACCCTTTGGTATCACCCAAATTGTCTCTCCTGTTGCTTATCGTCTTGCCTTGCCACATGCGTATCCATCCTGTCTTTCATGTTTCCAAGTTGAAACCCTTTGTTCCGAACCCCTCTTCCTTTTCCTCTTGAGTCCAACCTCCGCCTCTTCCTATCCCTATCAATGATCATGAGGAGTACGAAGTTGATCGTATCCTTGCGCGTCGCCACATTCAACAAGGCCGTCGCCAACATACGGAGTACAAGGTCCTTTGGAAAGGGTATCCCCTTCATGATGCCACATGGGAACCTCTTTCTCACCTCCACAATGCACAGACGGCCATCCAGGAATTTGAAGCTTCACTGGCGACGAGGACGTCACCAACTAGCGGCGGGGGAATATGTTACAATATGGAGTTTAGCGATGAAGTCAGTCAGGCTCACGAAGTAGCACATAAGACAAATTAGCCTAGAATATTCCATAAGTATCTAGGAAGCTTCTTGGGAAGCTTCCTGGTTAGCTTAGCTTGCACCTCAAGTAAGTGGCTTCTAGAAGCTTCCAACTAGCTTAGCTTGCACGCCAAGTAGGCGGCTTCTAGAAGGAAGCTTCTTGAGAAACTTCCTAATTAACTTGGCTTGCACTCTAAGAAAGCGGCTTGAGGAAGCTTCTTGAGAAGCTTCTCAAGGGCCTTGTATGTTACCTATAAATACCAAAGCCAAAGCTCATGCTAGGCATTCGTAGTTTTCCCTCATTCAAGTGTCCCAATGTGAGTTTCCATTCTCCTATTTCTCTCCTCTGTTTTGGTCTTTTACAAGAATGATTATCAAGATCTTATTTCCAATTAAATCTTTCTTTTAAAAATTGACAATTATAAAAATATAATATCATTTGGAAAAATAATAGTACACTGATTAATTATTATACAATTAAAGTGAAACTTTTTTAGGTGATTGTCTAAATAATCCTAAGTGCATAAGTAATTTGATTTTTCATAACTAGTTTCAGATCATACTAGTTTCAACATTATGTTCAAAAGGAGAGATATATAAGTAAGCCAAATTACCATTGGATGGATTTTATAATAATTTGCTTTGCTAGGTTGATTTGGTGTACTAAAGTTATTAAAAATTAATAATTGTAAAGAATTATAAAACGTGTTTTACAAATAGATAAAATGGATTAAGAGTATTACAAATAGATAAGGATGTATGTAAGATAGATAGGTGAAAGAGAGTTATTTGTAGCCCTTTGCCAATTATGGTGGTAGGTGTCTAGTACTATAGGATGCGTTGAATTACAAAACCTTAGGGTGTTACATTAGTCTCTAAAAGTATTTTGGTAGTCTTGAGTTAATTCTAATTAACTAATTTAGAGGTCTCTCTAACTAAGTAAGTGTACCTAAAAGAAGGAGAGGAAAGAATGATCTAACTTCAGTAATGAGATACTCAATAAAGCCACCACCTTGAGAATTTTTAATTAGATTATATTAGAGTGTGACCTCTTAAGAGTATTTGATATTACAGGTGGATCTTTTGAAGAGTTTTGTACTAGATTACTTAGAGTATGATCTTCTTGTTGGACTTTGTATATCAAATTGACTTACTACACAAAAGATGCCAAAATCCTATTGACTTAACCTATGAGTCAAATTGTCTCTCACTAAAGATATACCTCTAATGGCTATTAAGGTAGTACAAAATGGACTCAAAACAAAAAAGAAAACAAACTTCATGACACCTCTCTAAAGCTAAAACTCAAATTTATCTTCAAGACTCAAGACCTTGCACATTAGAAAACTCAATGAGAAAGAAATAGTAACAAATAAACTCTAGCTAATCATGGCTAATTTAGAAGCTTGGTTAAACTCAAAACAAAAGTGCATGTTATATTTCAATAACTCACACTTCCAAGCTAGACATCTCAATATATCATACACACTAATGGGTGTTAGAGACCAAGTAAGGTAGCTTTGATAATGAAGGTAGATCAAGCTAAGTAATTAAACTTGAACCTAAATTAAAATATAGTTTTTAATAAGGAGAATATCCTAGACTCTTAGGGAATATAGTTTAAAATTTCAAAGAGAAGCATGTACGATCAAATCCACATGAGGCTCTACTCATGGTATATTCTTTACTAATAGTAATTTAAGCAAAGTATAGATTTTACCACATTACCAAGTTACTCTTGAAGTACCTTTGGTTATTATGAGGAGGGGTTTAAGAAAGATAAGGCATCCATTTCTTATTGTGTTTGGAGTGTAGAGTAAGTGACTTAAATAATGCTCAATGTGTACTATCTATAATTATAAGTAAAGATGAGATTTTCTACTTGAGAGTTCCATTACTAGTTGTTGAGCTTGGAAGAACCTTCAACTCTAAAGGACTCTTTTGAGTGTGTATGTGTAAGTATAGGTATGAATGAAGGACCTTCTGTATTGATATCGGTGCAGTTTTCCTTATGAAATATTTGGAGTGGCTTTTGTATACAAGAGTGAAAGGGTGATCTATGGAGTGAAAGAGAGATTTGGAGAGGGTGTGAGAGATTTCTTTTTGAGTTGCTCTAGATACTTATGCTCAAAAGGTATAACCTTAAAGGTATTTCTTGGATGAAAGACAAGTCCAACACATCTTTATTTGCAATATGTGAGATAATGTTGAAATTTCTATGCTCAATTTTGGTAAAAGACACATGTATCACTTTGAATTTCACCACCACACTCCCAATCTATAGCATTGTTCAAAATTTGCAATAAGAAATTTTGTAATAAATGTTATAAACGTGGTATCTTTATACCCTTATAAGCACCAAAATGGTTTCTTCTTTATAAATTACAACCTTTGTATAAATTATCTTGAAGTTTAGGTAGAGATAAATTTTCATATTGGAGTAAAGATTAAGTTTAAGATTAAAACAAAAGTTAAATTTTAGGTTGAAATCAAGATTGAGTTTGTGATTGGAGCTTAGAATGGAGTTGTGTCTTAGAGGATGGTCTTTATTGGTTGTAAATAGACCTCTTTTGTATCATTATTCTATTATTGTCTCTTTTTTCTATTATTTTCCCTCTTGTGGATGGTGATCTTTATTATTCATAGGTCAGCCCCTTTAAAACTATTCTTCTATTTTATCTCATTTTTCTATCTTTATATATAGGTTTATTTATCTTTGATGTTGGTCTCTCTTTATTATAAGGATTGAGGATCAATGAGTAATATTATTGCTTACGATTATTTTTTCTTTTGCATAAGGATTTAAAGAGATTACCATAGTTGATACTTTTGATCAAATAATCCAAATCCTATATATGCAATTGGTGATCTTGATCTATTTTGGTCTTGCATGTTGGCCCTACCTTCACCAAGTTATCACCTCCTCAAGATCATTTTCTTCCACTATCATTTACTCTTCCAATTTATCTTTATATTCTACCTTATCATCAACTCATATAGTTTTGTTTAGATTGTCTTCAATAAAGGTTGGTACTTCATAACATAAAGGGAGATCCAAATGCCTAAGGATGAAAGCATAGAACACATCTCTTCTTACACACCTATGCACCAATCATTCCTTTCTATTCAAGCTCTACCTAGCTCCTACTCATGTTTACATTCTCTTGACCCTAGTTTCTCTTTGACTTACCTAGACAAAGACCCCTATGCCTTTATGCCATTTTTTAGGCTCTACATTTTCTTATCTCTTCTCACTCACCCTCTTATATTGATATTATTAGTCCTCTCTCCCTAGTAGATCCTACTCTACTAGCTCAAAGAGGCACATCAAGACATCTAGGGACTACCTCCAAGATTCATATCATTTGCAAGAGAAATGATAATTTGTTTAAGGTAAGTACACAATGTATGTCAAGGCAACCATCAGTAGGCTTGTTGAGTCTTCATAGTCCCATGCATTATCCTTAGAGCATCATCACCTCCATCATTCCTTGATGTTAGCTAAGTAGGAGAGTAAAGACATCTAACTTAGATATTATCATCCTCCTCATCAACTCCCTATTTTATTAATACTTTGACCACTTTAAAGAGAAGTTGTGCCACACCTTATCACCTCTCTTCTTTCCTCCATGACTTTCATTCAAATGAGGAGTTCTTTTCAGTCTTTTTTCTCATGCATGTACTACATTCTACATATTTCTTTTTGGGTGGGTTATTAGGGTTTGGTTGTAAAGCACATTACTGATTATCTCTTATTAAATATACTAGATTTTGGTTTACTTCTTTGGTCAAAATATTACTTCTTATTTAATGCTACTCAAAGTTGCATATACTATTTTTTGCAACTCCAACATTCTTCATCAAGTTTATCCACTCATCAATTTGCTACTGCTTCTTCTAGAGGTTATAAAGATGGTCATTACAATCAATATCTAAGGTAATCTACAACTTTCATATTCTAAATTGATTACAATTCTATACGGTACTCATTGTTTCAAAAGAATTGAAAGCCTAATATACCTAAAACCCTAATATACTTGATAACATCATCTAGATTTGGCTTTGTAGCTTTTTCATCTAGAATTGGCTATGTAAATTTAATCATGACACCTTGCTAAAATATGTGATATTTGTTTCATAGTTTTGCATATAACATGCATCTATTGTTAAAACCATCAAAATTTGGTCAAAGTTCAAAACTAGAATTTTCTACAATTACTCGGACCATGCATATGAGAGCATCATACAAGAATGATTTTCATTGATGCCACACTTGAAAACTATTAGATAAATTTTCTTGGATAGTATTTGATTAATAACAAATATGTCATAAGATTTGGTTTGTTGGTTTTACTTCCATAGGAGAAACAGATTGCACAATTAGGAAATGTATTGTAGTTTGTCAATAGATTTTTTTCACTACGCAGGTTATTGGAGTGCTTCATTTGTAGCATGTAAAGAAACTTGATTAGTATTTAAGTTTGTAGCATTAGTAGTAGATTTGCAAAAATTATCTTCATTGAGACTCAATCCTTCTTTGATTATGACTATTTTGTAGAAGTGGATAAAAATATCTCATTTTTTATATATGATAGGATCTAAACTTGCACTCATTATAACTCTTGCTTGCTAGAAACTCCTACAAAAAGACAAGAAGAAACTTTGCATAACATTCAAGAAATGTGGTGGTGAATGAAGCAAGGAAAATTCTTGATTGTCTTGGTTAATGATGGATCTAAAGAGAAAATAGAAATTCTTGCTAGCTCTTAGCTGCTTTGGAAAGGAAATTAGTTTGGTAATCATCTCACTCCTTCAAAAGGAAAAATTGTGGTTTGCTCAACATGTTGTTCGATTGTTCTATTTTTCACACCACAAGAAGCAATTATATTTCTCTTTGTTGGAGTTGTTGCTACAAATTTATTACAAATTGATATATACACATTGCATTGCACATATACAAATTGATTACACAATTGATATATACAGTTGTTGCTACAGATTGATTACAAATATGGATAACACAAATTGATTACAAAAATTGTAAATTTGTGTGATGGATTACATCTTATATTAATGGTGATAGGAAGTAACCAAAAAATATTGCAAGATGGTCTAGTGCTCTCCAAAATTTATGTACAACTATGTCTTTAGATGAAGGCATATTAGAAAATGAGAAATTGTGGAGAAATCTAAAGGTTAGTCATGACAACTTGGGGACGGTAGAACAAGGATTATTCTTTTGGTTTGAGTGGTCCAAAATGACAAAAATATGATTTGGTTGTGTTCAAAGCTGCATGGGGATCAAAATCAAGTGGAATTTCACTAGAGTCAGAGTGTGTAAAACCTGGTTAGTCAATCTATGATTGAAATTATCTACCTTCCAACCAACACCAATGCTCCATCATAGATTCAATGCAAAGATTTCATTATGTATATATATATATATATATATATATATATATATATATATATATATATATATGTCTTTCTCTCTGTGTACATTTGAGGGATATGGCTGAAAATATTTGTCAACCACCAACAATGATTTTTTGAGTCTTGCAAAGGACTTTGGGCAAATGCTTACTAAAGGCCTTGTGAGCAAGTACAATGTGAAGTATAAGCTAAGCCTTAATCTAATGTTCCAAGTCCTATGTCACCATGCTAATTAAAAATCATGCCTATTGTGTTAAGTTCAATCTATTCATCAAATATCAATGACTAACATATTCAAATAAGAGTGGTCTTCTTGGTTTCAATCTAGACTCTCTTTTCATACACCAACATCTATTGCAAAGAGTAACATGGAAAACATGAGAATATCAATTCAAGAATTATCAATAATGAAACATCAAAGAGTAGAATCATCTCCCTTGCAACAAGTTACCACCCATGCTAATGATAATACATTATTTGATACCCAAAATTTTCACCACCTATTAAGCTCCCAAAAATTATCCTCAAATTCTAACACTGACATAATTCTTCTCAAATTCAAATACACAAATGTGATACCACTATGGTTCTTCTCAATTTCCAAATCTCAAATCTAAACTCATTATGAGTGAAGAGTGCTTTGTCATTGAGTTCAAATCTCACCACAAGGAAAGTGTACATTTCATCAAATTCAAATAGACTTGCATTAATTGGTGCTAGTTAATTTTTATAAAAAGTACCCATAACACATAAAATCCTATGGGTCACCATTTTCATATCCAATAAAGGTTTTAAAACTAGATACAACCTCTTGTAAATATTTTTAGGACCCCTCATATGCCTCCCAATAAGATTTTATGGACCTTCCATAAAAACCCTTTACATGATCTTTATGGAACCCCAAAACATCCTTTTTTAACCCATATTGTTGCTAGGTTTATGTGACAATGCAAGAGATAAAAAAGGGTTGTGGCAATTGGGAGAGAGAGTGTTAGTATAGAAATACAATAATTGTTTGAGTATACATAAAATAATTAAAATAATTTTTAAAAGAATTCATAGTATGACCTTGTTTTGATCAACATGAGTGGTGATATGCAAATGGTGATGATGTGGACAGGGAGTGTTATAGAGGAATAAAATAAAATTTTGAGCATATGGATGTTGAAAATTTTCACCATATGAAAATTTAAATTGTTTTAATTTTCTCACGTTTATGTTTTGTGGTTTGTACAAGTTTGTATATGAAGTTGAACAACAACAATCTAATCTGATTTTCTCCATTTCAATCCATTGAATTAAATTTCTCTTTTGTTGTGCAAAATTTGATTCTATTTATCAAGGAAAAGAAAGCAAAGGTTTCACCATGATAAGGCTTGCTCACTAATGGATGGAAGTGGTTAAAGAGTATACATATTTTTGTTATCTTGCTCAAACTTCTTCAATGCATAGGAATTTATTAAGATAAAATAAGTCTTATATGTTACAAAGTAAAGAATCAATTACATTATTATTTGCTTTAACTTCATATTGAGATAAGATAGGAAGCATGATTGTTTATTGTTTCATTAGAAAAGTTTTTTCAATCCATATGAGTGTTGTATACAATGCAAGCATGGTATATGAAAATAGTGTAACAATAGAGTTTGTGTAATAGCAATAGCTAGATAGATGATCTAGAGGTGAAATTTGGATTGGTAATATTTGGAAGAATTTGGCCTTGAAAATATAGAGATCCCTTCCTACTAGAGGAAATATGGATCTCCTCTCCCCCCTTTTTTGTCTCACCAAGAGCTTTCCAACAGTACCTCACCCACATGATTATGAGATTCCTACCGGAAGATTCCCTAAAAGATTCCCTCCATTCAAAGCCTATTTGACCAACCACATGGGACCAAGACCCAGATGCCACCCATCCAAGCAAGTAATCTAAGGGTGGAGTTTGCTGGCAGGTCACCTATCCATGTACCTAATCCTATGGTGGAGCTTTGTTGAGAAGGTGCTCCTTTGGGGCATCGAAGGACTGAGTGTGAAATTTGTGTTTTCTCTCTTGAAGAGTTCTCTTGTCCTCGGAGTATTATAGTTTGTAGGCAACTTTTATTCATTACATTATATTACACTACATATAACACTATAGATTATACTACAAATTCTTTTGAAATATGGTAATATGGTGAAATATAGCCAAAACATAGTCATGTTGAGAAATTTCTCACATTAGTTTTTATAGTTAAGAAATTTGGAATTTAAAAATATACATTACTTTGCAATTCACAAGTGAATATGTAATTATCATTGATTCTTCATTTTGGTTTTTTGTATTAAAATTGATTGAATAGTAGAGAAATATGAAGGAATTAAATTTTTATGATTTAATGCAATTAGTGTTGTATGAGAGAAATTTTGAGAATTTATATTCCTAATAATCTTGGTTTTCATACTTTAGTTCCATTGGATATTAATTTAAAAGTTATGAAAATAGGAAATTATGAATGTTTGTAGTTTTTAGAATTTAGAGAGTTAGCATTTACCTATGTGATGTGGGATGTTTGAAAATATAGGGAGTTAGTATTCTGTATAATTGCTATTAATTTTGTGCTTCATTTTACCATATGAATGTACCTAAAGAACCCTAAGGTACACCATACCTCATGTATCATATACTCTTTATCTTGCAAGGATAACGAATCATTCAAAAAAGATCCACACAAACTATGATTGAACCACTTTGGATGCTTTGGCAAGGCAAGCAACCACATCAAAATTTTGATACTAAAGATTACATATGTTATGTTGATCTCTTCCTCAACCAATATGGGGATATTGATCAAGTGGTGAGAGTGATGAACATCCTAAGTGATTTTTTATTAAAAGAGTCATTTGAGATTAGTTTATAGTATTCACACTTATTTTATATGTTTGCTTATGCATTCTATGATGATACTTGACAATCTTTTTTGTAGTACTTAACCTACCAGGACATGATCTCTTAGATGAGTTAGCATGGTTCTTATTTATGTTATTCTCCACCATGATATGTTTGTTATACTAGACAGTACAATGTAGAGTAGAGAGAAGTGGTTGTTAGATTTCATAGATTTTGAGTTGGGGACTAGACTACCATACAAGAGGAGTCTATTTGGGTTACACATTGTAGGAGATAATTTTGGCCATAATATACTACAAATTTCACTTGATGACAATTTTGTAAATCTTTGGTCAAGCTAGAGAGTATAGTAGAGTATAATGAGCCCTATATCCTTTGTCTATGCCTATTCCATTGACGAGATTATCTCTTTCTTTGCAATAGAGAAGTACCATTAAAAGTCTTGGAGTATTAGCCTCAAGAGCTATTATATCTTGATAGATTACTTTTTGCATATACATTGTGCACAATCCCACATCTCTACTCAAGATGTTTCTCAAGGATAGTTTATGAGAATCTTAGAGATTCTTCTAAGTAGATGATTCCTCTAATAGTTTTTGGGGAGTTGTTCCAAATGACTACAATAGTAGTAAGGGAAAATCAAGTGCTACATCAAGTTCTAGGTGCTAATCAAATTCTTCTGATGGAGAAGGAGAGAGGGAACATTAATTGATTGCTATTAAGTAGATCTTTTTATGTCTTTTTAGCTATACAATTATCCTTTAACAAAGTTCTCAATTCCAATTGATATGGACTAAGGTACTATTGGAATTAAAAATTTGGTACTTGTGAGGCTATATCTCTAGTCATTAGAGCACTCTTAGTTATCCACCCAAATTGGGCTTTTTAATTTTTGAAAAAGCTTTAAAGAACATCTCATGTACAATAGTCTTTGGAGAACTTAAGGAGGTGTTTTTGGAACCTTGGGGAGTCTCATTACTTTTTTATGGTCTTTCTATGGTTCTATTTCTTCTCTGTATTTCAAGTAAAAATTATCACAAGAGGAAGTCACCATCTTATAGTCAATTATTGATATGCAATTAGGAGATCCTTTAGTGATACTTTTATCTACCATGGTTCATTTTTGAGCTCTCTTGTCTACTACTTTGGCTTTGCCAAGTTCTATCTCATTGTGTTCTATATTTCCCTCTTTGGCATATGATACATATCATGGGCTCTATACAATATAGGTCTTTGATTAGTTGACTATTGAGCTTCATCATATGGGCTTAAGAGTTAAAGTGTAGGGCATGGTCCCTTTTAGATTTCTTTCCTCCCTTCTAGCTTTCAAAAGGATGTATCATATCTATAGATAGGTTACATATTCATTTTCCTTTTAGACACCACCCTTACAAAGAATATCCTTCAAGTAGATTATCTCCCTTTACTATGAGATCCACAAGTGGTATTTGGTATACCTTCCTTTAGTATTGCGTGTTGATCAACTTACTTATTTCATATGGTAATCTTTGAGAGCTTTTAATACCAAGGATTACATGAATCTTTGGTGATATCAAGACCAAGTATCTTTACGTATGTGATTTGGCATATAGACATATATCTCTATGAATCTTGTGTAGAGAGGAGGGCCTGTTGCCATGTACATGTACATGTCCTTACTACATCTAAAGTATGAACATTCAAGGAGTGCCTATTGCCAATAAAGGAGATGGCACATCTTTGCTCTTGCTCTAGTAAGGATGTAAGCTTTTGGATTCTAACTTGAATTAGTGCAGGTTGGCTTGCATTAGGTACTTTCTCTACAATGATAAAGTTCCACCTAGATTTTGTCCATCTATACTCACTTGTGAATGTGGTTCTACTTTAGATGTAATAAGGACATGTTATCCTTTTGGAAGGCAAAGGATAGTCGGACATAATGTTATAAGAGATATAGTGTTTTCCATAGCATGGGAGAATAGATATCTCACTCCTAAGAAGTATGTGTATGCTTTTAATAACTTACTCAATCAAAACATATCTTTTATCTCTCAAAATATGATTATTGGTCTCCCAAAGTACTCAAGTAACATCAAAGTGATTGATCTTAGTCAATTATATAGATTTATGCTTCAGTGTTCATTGGTAAAATTTTTTGTAAAAGATTGAATCCAAGGAGAGAAATAGGAGACTGGAAACTCACATTGAGACACTCAAATGAGAGAAAACTCTGAATGCCAAGCATGAGCTTTGGCTTTGGTATTGGTATTTATAGGTAGCATACAAGGCACTTGAGAAGCTTCTCAAGAAGCTTCCTCAAGCCACTTTCTTAGAGTGCAAGCCAAGTTAACTAGGAAGCTTCTCAAGAAGCTTCCTTCTAGAAGCCGCCTACTTGGCATGCAAGCTAAGCTAGTTGGAAGCTTCTAGAAGCTTCCTTCTAGAAGCTATTTACTTGAGGTGCAAGCTAAGCTAGTCTGAAGCTTCCCAAGAAGCTTCTTAGATACCTTTGGAATATTCTAGGCTAATTTGTCTTATGTGTTACTTTGTGAGCCCGACTAACTTAGTCTTTAAACTCCACATTGTTACATATCCCCCCGCTGCTAGTTGGTGATGTCCTCGTCGCCAATGAAGCTTCAAATTCCTAGATGGCCATTTGTGCATTCTGGAAGTGAGAAAGAGGTTCCTATGTGGCATCATGAAGGGGATACCTTTTCCAAAGGACCTTGTACTCTGGATCTTGGCGACGGCCTTGTTGAATATGGCGACGCACAAGGATACAATCAACTTCGTACTCCTCATGATCATTGATAGGGATAGGAAGAGGGGGAGGTTGGACTCAAGAAGAAAAGGAAGAGGGGTTAGGAACAAAAGATTTCAACTTGGAAACATGAAAGACATGATGGATACGCATGTGACAAGGCAAGGCAAGTCAATAAGCAACAAAAGAGATAATTTGGGTGATATCAAAGGGTCATATCCAATTAAGGGCAAGTTTACAAACTTGGGTATCAATTGGGAGAGGGAGGTACTAGAGGATAACATGACTTTATCACCAATTTCAAAGGTGAGATCACAACAATGGTGGTCCACATATTTTTTTTGGCGGTTCTTAGCAACAAGGAGGTGAGACTTGGCTTGTTGGAGAGATTGGGATATAGTGGTCAAGAATGTGGAAGTATGGGGAACCTAAGATGGAGGGGGAGCAAGAAGAGAATCTGGAACAAGCAGATCTTGGCCAAAGAAAGAAAGGAGAAAGAAAGAGAAGGAAGAAGAAAGAGAAAGAAAGGAGAAAATCCTGTGCTTGCCTGTTTGGAATTGTTGTAGGCAAATTCTACAACTACAAGACATTCATCCCAATTGGTATGGTAGACATTGATAAAAGCACGCAACATATCCTCTAATGTACAATTTTCAAGTTTGGTTTGTCCATCAGTTTGAGGATGATAGGCCATGGACAAAGCAAACTTGGTGCCGAGTATCTGGAAGAGTGCTTGCCAAAACTTCCCGGTAAATCAAGGATCACGGTCGGAGATGAGTACACATGGCATCCCATGATGCTTGAAGACATTGTTGAAGTAGATTTGCGCTAAGGTTGGAGCATCTACGGTATTACAGGTTGGTGCCAAGTGGATTTGCTTACTAAGCTTATCCACAAACACCATGATTGCGGTGTGTCCTTGTTTTGTCTTTGGCAAGGATGTGATGAGATCCAAGCTCACATGCTCCTAGCGAGCAGATGGAACGGCGAGTGGTTGAAGGAGTCCACTCGGCTTTTGGTTGCTGGCCTTGTTACGTTGATAGCTCTCACACAATCAGAAAAATTCTCAAACATCTCATGTCATGTTGGGCCACCACCATTGATGTTGGAGGGTACTCAAGGTCTTGTCCACACCCATGTGACCCACGATGGGTAAATCATGGGCTTCTTGAAGGCACACAAGTCAAAGATCACCTTTAGTTGGAACATAGATCCAGTCCTCATGGAATAAAAGGCTCTCCTTGATAGAGAAGGTGTTGTACTCCTTATTGCATGCCGTAAGGCAACCATGTACCATTTAGAAGAAGGGATCTTGGTGTAGAGCTGACTGAAACTTGTTTTGGACCTTGGAGTCAACTGATACCGTTGAAATTGCCGTTGTGATGAGAAGAAGAGACTTCAAATCAGGTTGTTGTGATAAAGCATCAAGGATGACATGGAATTGACCTAGTTTGTACTCAAGTTTGATGTCATACAGTTAGAGTTGTTCCTCCCATTGATGATGTTGACTCTTCATGTGTTCCAAGTATAAGGTCTGCAACAATGGTTTGTGATCAATTTGCATGATCACTTGTTTCTCCAAGAGGTAATACCTCCATACCTTGGTAGCGTATATCATTGCAAGTTGTTCTCAATCTCAAGGAGAGTAGTTTTGTTCAGCTATATTGAGTTGGCGAGACACAAATGTAATGGGACGGAGTCCATCTGGGAATTCTTGTTGTAGCACGGCTCCAATTGCAAAGTTAGAAGCATCAAAGTCAACCACACATGGTAGTTGAGGATCGGATGGTTGAAGAATGGGTCTTGAAGACACTATATGATTTAAATTTTGGAATGCTTCTTCATGCTTGGTGGTCCATTGGAAGCTTGAGTTCTTTCCCAAGAGGTCAATCAATGGTGCAGCCACATGAGCATAATAATGGATGAATCGTTGGTAAAAATTAGCCAATCCATTGAATGCCTTTAATTTTGTAGCATCCTTTGGGGTAGGCCAATCAGTAATGGCCTTGATCTTCTCTTCTTCCATCTTGATCCCCTCTGATGAGATCTTATGACCCAAGAAGGTAATCTTCTTCTGCCAAAAGGCACACTTTGACTTCTCGCAGTAAAATTTCCATTGTTGTAGTAGTCTTAGGACTTCTTGCACATGATTCACGTGTTCTGCCTTTGTCTTACTATAAATTAAGATATCTTCCAAGAACAACACCACAGACCGATCCAATAGTCCATCCAACCCCAATGCATCTGATCCATGAAGACTGCATGAGCATTAGTGAGTCCAAAAGGTAGAAATCTCTACTCAAAATGCCCATACCTTGTACAAAAGACCGTCTTTTGCACACACTCTCTCTCAATGGGAATTTACCAATAGCCACTGCAAATATCCAACTTGGAAAAGTAGCATGCTCCACTTAGTTGATCAAGCAAGTCATCAATCCGAGGTAATGATTTGCATTCTTCACAGTTTGCTTATTGAGCCCACAATAATCAATACAGAAACAAAGTCCTCCATCCTTCTTTGGAACAAATAGTACCGGTGCTCCCCAAGGAGAGGTACTATGTCATATGAAGTCCTTCTCCAACAACTCTGTAAGTGTTGTTTGCACTCCTCCAACTCCTTTGGTGAGAGCCGATAGATCGGTCTACTCATTGGAGTACTCCCCAGCAATAACTCAATCTTGAAGGGCATACCTTGATCGAAGGGTAATCCCTTTGGCAGATCATTTGGAAACACATCCGCAAACTTCTTAAGTATCCAATCAACCATTGCTTGATGAGGCTCTTGGTCCTCCATAGATTGTTCTTGTGCAATCTGCTTTATCCACACCGCGAATATAGACTTATCTTCTTCCAAAGCTTGCTCTATGGCTGCTTTACTAACAAAATTCCCTTCTAGGGACTCATCTCTCTTCCAGGCTTGCTCCATGGTTGCCTTCTTGGCAAACTTCCCATCTTGGGACTCCACTTCCTTCAAGGTTCACTCTATGGCTACCTTCTCAAAAAACTTCCCATCTTGGGACTGACTATTCTTAAGTGTCTTACTTAGAGGTGCCAGACAACCTAATCAGAAATTCCTACCTTGGTGTTGTACTTGAATTTGGCGTCGGGTCCAATCAAATTGAATCTTATGACATTCAAGCCAAGGTAGACCCAGAATGATATCATAGTGTAGAGGTGCAACTATAAACCTCATACACTCCAAATACTCCTTTCCAATCTTGAAGGTAACAGGATGCAAGGTGCAAAATGCAGAACCCTTTCTACCATCCACCATCATCAAACTACTTCCAATCATTGGCTTGATAGGGATATCCAATTCCTTTGCTACTTGCATAGACATGCAATTCTCTAAACTTCTAGAATCAACCAAAATCCTACAACCCCGATTAGATATCATACCTTGCAAGTGAAGCAAACTTGCACAGGTCGAGCCTTCAATCCTATTGGAACTAATCAAGCTCCCAGTAGGTGGCTCAAAATCTCCTATTGGGATTCCTTGTTTCCCTGATCATTCCGCTCCATGATCTCCACTTGGGCAACTTGTCGATGTCATCCATTCTTGAGTGAACATTCAGCAATGCGATGCTCCAATTGGCAACAATAAAAACAACCACCATTTTCTCGCAGTTTCTCTTTATCTGCTATGCCAAGTGGTCTTTGTTGAATGGCATCAATCTCCATGGGTGTTGGCTCCTCCACTTTTATGTAGTGTATTGGTAGGCTCTGTGGAGGTCGAGGTCGAGACCAAGTTGTTGCCACCAAGGAATCAAAACGTTTGGCCAACCGCATGGCTTCCTCCAAGTGTTGTGGCTCTCGCATGGTTACCTCTAATTTGGTTCTCGCCTTAAGCCCCTCACAAATTGATCCAAAGCTTCACCTTTCAATATATCTAGAATTTGCATGATGGTGTTTTGGAACAACGTGATGTAACTTCTTGTAGAACCAATCTGTTTTAACTCTGTCAACTTATCTCGTGTAGCTCGTGTGGCATTTATAGCTTGGAACCAACTAATTATTGCGCTCTTGAATTCTGCACATGTCAAGATTGGTGTAACAATTTGTCGTTCCACTTGCTCCACTTGGAATCTCCACCATAGCTTTGCTACTCCATCCAATTGGCTAGAAGCCAAAAGAATCTGTTTTCACTCATCTTGTAGATTGGTAGCTTCAAAATAACGTTCACAATCAAACACAAAATTTTCCACTGCACCCAAAAGATTCTTGTCTTCAAATACCTTGGGTTTACGGAATCTGATCCGATCTTCTCCTTCTCAAATTGGTACTCTCTCTACCTTCTCTTGTCTTCAAAGATCTTGTTCATCCAACAATCAAAGAAGGTGCTCGATTTGTTGTTGCATTGCAAGGATAACATCAGGTATTGCCGCCATGGTTGCTACTCTATCACACCACTCCCAATCTATCTAATTTATTAACACATAGAAACAAAATGTCCATGATTCTCCATAAGTTACAACCGGAAGCACCAAGGGTTCATCAGGTATGGTGATCATATGCAGAAAATCTTGTCCAAAGTGCGAGGTGATGAATTGTGTGAAACAATGTTTGGGTAGTATTTGGATGCAAAAATCCCAATGGTTTGGTGGAAGTGGATTTGGTGGTCAAATTCCATCCATCTCATTCATGCTCTAATACCAATGTAAAAGACTAAATCCGAGGAGAGAAATAAGAGAATGGAAACTCACATTGGGACACTCAAATGAGAGAAAACTCCAAATGCCAAGCATGAGCTTTGGCTTTGGTATTTGTAGGTAGCATACAAGGCCCTTGAGAAGCTTCTCAAGAAGCTTCCTTCTAGAAGCCGCCTACTTGGCACGCAAGCTAAGCTAGTTGGAAGCTTCTAGAAGCTTCCTTCTAGAAGCTACTTACTTGAGGTGCAAGCTAAGCTAGTCAAGAAGCTTCCCAAAAAGCTTCCTAAATACTTTTGGAATATTCTAGGCTAATTTGTCTTATGTGCTACTTCATGAGCCCGACTAACTTAGTCGCTAAATTCCATATTGTTACAAATTTGGTGTTTGTTGTATAATATGAGATAGAGATCTTGCAACCAAATTTCAAAGGTAAAATACCTATTAAACCTCAATTTTGCAAGTATACTTTCATTTCTCTCTTTAATCCACTTCATTTCTCTCAAATACTTGCCCTTTAAAGTGATCTTATTGGTCTAATAAGTTTTGGATGTCAATGATCTCTCTCAAGATACTTCACTTTGACTTGAATTTTTTCACATACCAAGTATTTTGCAATACAGGCTGATTCCTCTCAATTTAAAAGATGTGCTAAACATTCACTTGCATAATAATTTTCCCATGTATGACTAGAAAACTACAAACATACATGAACTTTCAAGAATCCAAGAAAATAGACTTCAAAGAATCCAAGATTCAAGATTTCACAATTCCAAAGTATCATGTGACCATATTTGTAAGTAGCTTCTATTAGAAATGTTGGACAATTGTGCAACATAGGAAGTCATCAAATTTTAATGTCTCCTTATAGAAATTCTAATGTGAAAAATATAAAATATAGCCTTAGGGTTATATTGACCTCCTCCCTCCATTGGCTACATCAAATTATTTGAGATGCTCAAATGCAAGTAATTTTCTAACATCACTACTATACACATTCCTACTATGATATGAATATTCATGCCTTCCACCAAAGTTTCACTTCTTAAAAATAGTAACTCTTTGTCAAGTTTTAAAATGTGTTATCAAAGAATGTCTTCTCACGTTCCATTTGCACCTAAAAATGATGATACTTATGAATTTCAACCATTAATTTTATTGAAGGAATTCACATTATTTACAAACCCTTTGAAATTCCTTATTACTCGATTAAAATCCATGAGCAATCCTAATTTCCATGTACTATTTTGTCACTAAAGAAACAAGATAACATATTCTTGGATCAATACTTGGGACTCAATAATATTGTACTAGGCTTGTAGTACTATAGTCAAGTAGTAATTGAGGACAAAGTTGTTTCCTCTTATACTTATAAGATTAAGTGTATTATTAATGATGTATTAAACTTTGTTATGCCTTATCATTTCAATGAGCTCTTTATTTAAATTCTTACATTGACTTACTTGCTTAGAAAAGGATAATATGATATATAGGTTTTGTTGTGAGGTTGAGCCATCTAAAACCCAAAGATGCAAATTAACACCTTATAGGACTTTATTTTGTTGTCTTGTTTTGTCTTTGTTAGATACTTGTAAGGGTAGAACCAAGTCTTGCACTTAAGATTGATCAAATTGGTAAGCATATGGTAAAATCTCCTCTAGCTTATATGTTGTACACTTATACTTGATAAGTCTCAAAATTGTCTTGCTTATAATTTGCAATTGTAGGTACACATTGAAACCTAAACTTGCAATCAAAGTGTAGATAAGGCTATACACTTATCTAGGTTGTTGGTGATTAGGAGTCCAGTGTAGTATAATTTGATAATTGGATAATTTGATCTCCAAATCCTTACCATATGGAGGAAATTATGTTGTAATCACAATTTCCAAATAGTTATTTGCTCCTATATCTAAAATAAAATTCTACTATTAGTATTAGTGCTAGAAAAGGAATGTTCATAAATGCTTCCACCATTGAACCACTTTCTTGAAATTGAACTCTATAATCAAAATAAATAAGAGAAATGCAAAGTGCTCTATTCTTATATTCTTGCAAACCTTGGTGTATGATGCAAATTAGGGACTAAGTAATTTACAAATTTTAAAGGAAAGTAGTAATTGTGATCTTACAATCATGTGTTCACTCTATAATGGTATAAAATTGGTGCAAACAAAGCTCAATCTTGATCATCTTACACCTTCATTTGTTGCAAGGCCAAGCCACATCACACCAAACAAGTGCACATGAACTTGTTTCTTCCAAGTTCAATGTGCTCTATGTTTCTCTCTTATAGTAACAAACCTTTCTAGGTGTGCTTGAAGGCTCCAAAAACCATATCTTGCCACTTCCTTCATATTAATTCTTCTACTTGAAGAATATATATTTCTCCAACTTCTGTCTTGATGTGGGACTTATATATTGTTAATAAGCTCCACGATTGAACTTGATATGTTCCTAGAGAGAACAAAGCTTAGTACGACAACAATAGCAACCAAGGTTTCCAAATAGAGAGTTATATAGCGAACTTACCTCTTTGTTCCTCTAGCTTTGGATTTATATGGAGCAATGGATATAGCATTTGATATGTTTATCAAGGAGTCGATAAGAGCCTCCCAAAGTAAATGCCATGGGGTGATACTCTCAATTTCCTACTTCATAGCTTACTTTAGACAACATGTGTATATTTCTATACAAAGAGCAATGGGTGATGCAATCCATAACAGAGCAATTACATTAGGTGATGCTTCTTCATATGCCTCAATAGTATGTAGATAGTATGCAGACTGTATGGTTTACATAGCTCAAATACCCTAGATGTAGTAGGACAGATTTCTCATACCAATACTATTGGAGCTTTGCCTCATTTTACCTCATGTGTTCATGCAGCTTGATTTGATGTGGTGTTCTTATGCTTTTTGTTATCCTAAGCATGTGGCCACCTTTTGTTTGACGCATGCTTAACGTTAATGAACTTTTCAACTTCGATTCCATTAGTGGGATGTATTCTTAGTTTAAATTCTTGCTAAATTTTAATGTTCACCTTAAGTTCTCCATTTCTTGACTGGCAATTCTAGGGAGATGGTTTTAATGAAACCATATATCTCACTTCCTAGTCCATGCCAAACAACAAGCTTGCCTTGAGGACAACTGGCATTTCATTCTCTCTAAAATATCCATCTCCTTATGACAATTCTATTCGTTTCCACGTTCTACAAGGTTTGGAAAGCACACTCCTCATTGAAACTTGACCTACGATTAATAATAATATTAATAATAATAATAATAATATTATTATTATTATTCATAATACAAAAGAAAATGTGACACCGCTATTCAAATCTCTATCTTAAGCGGTTTTATAGGAAGAAACAAGTGGACTTCCTCTTACCGTTGCGCTTGGATGAAAGAAAGAACTGCACATCGCGGGAAGGAAATATGCAACATTAGAAATGCTTGATGTGAGATGAAACAATTATTTTATTTATTTATTTCATTGTGTTATCTTATTTATACATAGCGTTAGAGATGATAGATACCAAAAGTAATTGATATACTTACAAAAATAGTCTGAACTATAAGATAAAGAATACTAGGTTTTGATTGACAACATTAATTTATACCGTCTATCAGAATATCATATCAGAAGAAGAGAATCTTCTTTTAAGTTTAGTAGATCATTATCGATGAAACTTGTGATTTATGATGAATTCTACGGTAACGATATGGCTCATTGAATAATTTTTTATCCACACTTTAGTAACATTTATCTAGAATATAACAGATGATTCAGAACTGCTTTTGAACTGAACACAAGACTTTGGGAGAGAGAAATCAATTCAAAGCTCTCATAGTTAGCATTGTGAATGTAAGGGTGTTTTTAGGTTCTATAACTATGGGATGTGCCTGATAAAAGAAAAATGTCACCGATGAAGGGAATCCTGAATAAATAGACATGGACTCTTAAGTAAGAAACGTATATAAGGGTAGAGAACGTAAAATAATACAATAATCATTCTTCAACATTGTTTACATCGAGGAGGAGCGTATACACCAGTTGAACAAGGAATGAAGTAGGCGATCGCGTAGTAAAACCGAAGGATGGGAAGACCCCATCAAGCCCTACAAGGGAGAGACAAAAAAGGTAACATGGGGCTAAGCCTCAATAGAGTCTATATGAGAAATCTGCACTACCGCACCTCAGATATCCGAGTTATGCAAGTCGTACGTTCTACATACAACCGGAGCATATGAAGAAACATCAACTAATGTGATTGTTCTCCTATGAATTGCACCAGCTATTGCACTATGTAAAACAATGGACACACGTTGTCTAAAATATATGCTACAAAGTATGAGAGTGAAAATGGTACCATCACCTAAATGGAGTCTATATGAGAAATCTACCCTACCGCACCTCAGAGATCCAAGCTATACAAGTAGTACGTTCTATACACACCACCGGAACACCCGGAGAAACATCACCAAATGTGATTGTTCTCCTATGGATTGCACCCACGACTACACTCTGTAAAACAATGGACACACACGGTCTAAAATATGCTACAAAGTATGAGAGTGAGAATAGTACCGACGCCTAACATGATAAGCTCTCGCGCACTCCCTTACAAATGTGTCAAATACCATGGTAATCGCTCTATGTAAGGCTAGAGAAACAAAGAGGTGACCTCGCTGCATGCCCCTATACTTGGAGACCTTGCGACCTGCTTTTATACTTGGAGACCTTGCGACCTGCTTTTGCACTTGCCGCACATCCAGAGGGATGGATAATCACTAGTGAACAAGGGAGACAAATGAAACTGCAAAGTTCAAAATGAGTTTAGAGAATTTAGAATGGATACAAGTCATTCATGAGAAACGTTATATTTCGAAAATAATCATTTCATCCTTTATCTGGTGTTCTGACTTAATTCGTCCTGACTGATACAAAACTTTTCTGTATTAAGCTTTTTCTACCAAAATCCTGGCACTTATTAGGATCTATTTCTCGATCTTGGCATTTAAGAGGGATCAACTTTTGAGATCAGTAAGTAAGGAAAAGAGACTTGAACTGATTAAGATGGGGTTAATTCAAGTTTCCTCTTATATATCCTTGAGTTTGCGTGGAGTTTTTCTGCCTGTTGTTACCGCCTCCGATCCATTGTGGTGGCTGACCAAGCGATGAAGGATTGCTCGTCTCCCGCAAAGCTGTCGTCCAAGTTCTCGCGATCAAGCTTCAGGACGTTCCAATCCGCATGTTCTGGTTGCAGCTGACCTCCAGGACGGCAGTTCAGCGGTTCCTTCCGGCTTTCTAACCGCGCGATGGAGAATTCTCTCTAAAATTCGTCAAGGCATTAGTCGGCAAGCCCTAAAAATCTTGAGCGATCCCCTGAATATACATTGAATTGTCATTTGGTCAAAGCATGGCGTCGGGCAGGCGGAGAAGCGACATTGACTGGCTGAGAACCTGCGCGTCATACTTGGTCGTAATCTACCACGCAGCTCAACTTTTCGATTTCCAGAAGAAGACTTATTTCAAAAATTCAGAGCTGTCTGGCACTCTGGATGTGTTCACGCAATTTGTGCACCTTTGGCACATGCCGCTCTTCTTTCTTCTAGCTGGCTGGTCGTCTAAACTCTCGTTGGAAAGCAGGGGTGCAGGAAAGTATTTGGCGGAGAGAGCCCAGAAGCTGCTTGTGCCACTTCTGCTAGGTTTATTTCTGCTCTGTGCTCCCCCCAGATGGGTTGAATTGAAGCATGGGTTATGGAAGACCGGACCAGGCCAGGAATTTATTTCTTCTCCATCTATTTCCTTTACCACATTCCTTCAGGAGTATTATTTTCAGGAAGGAGGGATATCGTGGAACCATCTTTGGTTTCTGGCATATCTGTTTACATTCTCTGTCATCTACTTGCCAGGGTTTTGGATCCTATCGAAAACGGAGTTGATGAAGGGTTTTAATCACCAAAAATTGGTATCGTTCTTAATCAATGTCCCTGTGGTCCTACTCGCTGTTGTGCAAGTGAGATTGCGTGGCCGATGGCCAGGGTATCAAAACCTCTTTGACGATTGGGCTAACTTTTGGTTCTACTCTATATTCTTCATCGCTGGATTCTGTTTAGCTCGTTACAGGGTTTTGGAAGACTACCTCCAAAGGACCTCGAAAATTCATGGAGCAATTGGGCTTCTTGCTTGTTTACTCTTCTTATCTCCTTCTTACTTTAGCAATTCTTTTGCACACCCAGATGCCATACAGCGGATTCTATCTGCTGTGGGAGGTTGGTATGTTGTTTGCTTCCTACTTTCATCGGCACGACAATTTCTTTCCGATTTGAGTCCTCCGAGTTTTTGGTCTGAATATGCATTCCCTGTGTATATCATTCATGAAGTTCCTCTCTGCCTAGTTGCAGATTTTATTCTGGGACACTGGGAAGCATCTGTTTTCATAAAGTTTGTTTTCTCCGTTTCGGCCTCTCTACTTAGCAGTCTGCTCATTTTGTCTACAGTAGTGAAGCGTGTTGGCTTTTTCAGATTTCTTCTGGGCATGAAGGAAGTAAACCACGTAGCAGTTCCTGGCAAAGAGCACCAAGTTCAAATAGGGTTTCGAAGAAGGGATTGAAGAACCTGTTACTATGAGAAGCAAACCATTCTTCTCATAGTGAAATTACCATACAGCTCCTATGGTACACAGCATATTGAGTATTCCAATGCTTGTTATTTGTCAAGCAAAATAAGCCGCAGTCGCATTCAGATGTTCACGTTATGTCGCCAGGCCTTCATAGTCCTAGAGCTGTAAGATTGTCTTCAACAGCCACTATTAAATCCGTCGATATCAATTCAACACATTCAGGCGTTCACGTCGTGTACCCTACGATTCAGAGTAGAATAGGTTTAGCACATTCAGCTTTTGTATATTGTTGATGCCCATTGTAATCCACAGAAGTAAATTTTATAATTGGCTCCCAAAAATTATGCACCTCACGTCCATCCTTCCTGTCTCAAGGCTCTTTTCTTTCCTGTGTGCCAGTCTTGTATGTTGAAAGGATCTTGTTGCACATCGGTCTGTCCTGTGATAGAGCTATAGCCAACTGACCGCAGATGCTGAACTAGGTTCTTTATTAATCTGTTATACACGCAGCCCAGTATCATAGGTCGTCATGCAGTATATTTTCGTCCTGTTGTCTTTCTGTATGAGCAACCAGGTACTCTTCAGGACAGACAGGCAAGTTTGGACCTACTTGGCCGAAACATCAACGGACGATAGAAGACGTTCTATTTTCTGTGACTTGCCCACATCGTGTGAACCTTCAGATCTGAAATATACCGGTGTTCTAGCGAGCCCTTCACTTCATGAAAGTGAGTCAGAATTGTACTTCCCATTTGGCGGCTCTCTTTTGATACCTGTTCTTTCTCAAATTAACTTGAGCTCTTCAGTGTCTTGATATTACCCACAATTGGTACACTAATCATCGGTATACTGAACACGTCAGCAAACTTTAAGATAGTGAGGGACTCCAGTAAGGCAAACCTTGGATGGAACGAAACTAAAGCCAAATGCTCTAGAATACGAGTATACAACTTCCAGTCAACACCACATCTGAATTCCCTACCGTTGTCTCCCAACAGCGGGTTCGACAGGTTACAGGAAATATACCACATTGACCAGCGAATCTCGAATGCTCCCTCCGAAACCATACTCGGGTTTATTTCCCGATTGAACATCAGATTTGGCACTACTTTCTTGTCGGTTCACTCGGGCTTATGATACGCGTGAAGCATAGTGGGTTCAAGCGTTTGAGCTACAATGGCGGGGCTCTGGGTTTGCCAACACCCTTGATTTTGATGTAAACCGAGACTGCAACTGACATCAATACTCTGGTATCTCCTAAGAGCCAGCTCCTGCATTTCGTGTAGTTGGTGCAGTACTCATTCCTCAGTAACAAGCGCAAATGGAGTATGTTGCTAAAGAATTCTGGAATATTAACGTCTTCTTTGGTCATGCATGTCTTCTCGGGAAAGCAACCAATGTCAAACTTTGAAATCGTACTCCTTAGAATATATTTCGGAGTATCGAATTAAGTCTCGGTGAAGTCAATAGGAGCGTTGTCACTTTCACATAATTCCTATTCACCATATACAATGAAGTGCCAAAGGGGCATGTTCTGGCTGGACCATCATTCGATGCGGTTTACTGATCCCTATACCAAAACGGCAAAGTTCTTCCGAATCTTCACATGATTAGATCTACTTCCAGATCAGTTGCTGATAAGAGCGTAACATCGCCAAAGTGTCACCGCAAGACTACATCTGCTTTATCCATCACAATCATTAGGAAGCAGACAAAAAGATTGAATAGGTGTTTATGCTGCACTTCCTGAGAATGAAGTGCCAGAATGAGAAATCAGGCAATGTCATGAAGAGTAAAAGTTCTGGGTGCAAGCTGTGAACTTGCATTGCAAATATAATGCTCAAATTTCCATCACTCCACCCGGGGCCCTCGGGAGATACTGATTACAACTCACTTCGTGGAACTGATAACCATAGTTTCGCCCAGAATATAAGTTTGTCTGCCTTCGCCCTTGCGTTCGCAAACGAGCAAATTCCATTCAGAGGCAGCGGATTCCCCTGAAAGCGGAGAAATGACATAACGTGCTCCTTCTGTACGCGCAAAACGCACGATGCTAATCTACATAGTTAACCGGTTGAAAAATTCCGCGGCGCATTACCCTGAATTCCTGAACTCTCTATACCCTAAGGCTTACTCGTCATCCTCAGCCTCGTTCTCAGCGATGTTGAAGTATCTAAGCTCGTAAGCATTCCTGTCCTTGTTGTGTGCAACAACACGCATCCAATCCCTGACATTGTGCTGCTTCAAGTACTTCTTGGTAAGGTACTTCAAGTATCTGCAGCAACAAAAACGGGAAAAAAAAACATACAATTTAACAATTATTCCTCAATAAATGGCTACTGACTGCAATTCTTCTTCCAGTGAAGCGTGTTCCCAAACTATCAAAGATCATAACATACCCAAAAGAGGACCAAAACTAGGGTTTGTAAGCATCGACTTTCGAAGATCAACATCGCAAATCAAGAAACAAATGACGAGAAGCAGCGTACATACCTCTTCGAAAAAGCGATTTCTGCAGTCACGCTGACCTTGTTCTTCTCGCGGGTGATGCTGACGGTGTCACCAAGAACACCAGCCTTCCCGTTAACCTTGATCCTGTCCTGCAAGAACTTCTCGAAGGAGGTGATGTCCATGATCTTGTCTTCCACGGGCTTCCCGCAGTCGATCGTGTAGGTCACAGCCTTCTTCTTCCCTTTCGTGGCTCCTGTAACAGGCTTCCTGGCGAGAACGGGAGCCATAGCTGCTGCTGCTGCTGTCTGTCAAATTCCAACTCTCGTTCGAGATAGCGAGGAAAAGACCGAAGCGCGTCGAACGCCCCGACCAAATAACAAACCCTAGCAGCTTCCTTCTCAGCCCTAATTGTTAATCAGGGAAAATAGGCTACAGACTATTGTACTCCCAATTAAGCTTTTCACCGTACCGCAGTTTAGTACTTTCTCCGGCTCAAATAACAAGGAACGTCCTGAATATTGCTGCACGTTTATTTCTTTTTGTGTATCGATGTAGGCACCGATACATACGTTGAGGAAGATAATTGCAACGGTGGGTGCGAGGGCTATATAGAATGGGAATATAGGAAGGGTAGTATAAGTGAGTTTTGTGCAACATGATTGTGAAAGAGTAACAAAATGGTTTGAGTTGATAGATCATGCAAAGTATGTATTGTGCCATATATATTACTACCAGTGGGCTTAATTTCGTTCCCGTGAATTTGTATTAGTTGAGTTTAGGAATACTTTATCTATAGTTATACACAGCCAAATGAACTTTAATTTAAACAATTTTATGAGATTAAGGCACTTAGTTATTGGATCTTGAATACAAACTTAACAAGTGAATTCTCCCGTGACTTCGCTGACCATCGCATATTAACATAAGTTAGTGAAATGCTTGATATTTAAGAAGAGTAACAATCTCCATTTATTCATGTAGGATTTTTATTTCCTAGTGTAGTTAGTTTAGTTCTCTCTTGAAAATGAGTAAATGATATTTATATAGGTTAATTGTTTATGATGGAACCTATTTTTATGCTTCTTAACAATGATCGCTAAAAGTCATGTGAATCGATAGAGTTTTCTATATAATGGATAACAAGTCTAGAGAGGAATTATATACAACGTGATAGAATTATGGATGTTTTTAATGATTGTCAGAATTTAGAAATCACACCAAGTTTCTATTTTGGTTTTTATTTCTTTATACTTGATAACTAAAAGACCAAGTTACACTTATCTACGAGTATATATCATATTGAACATTATAATTAATTATATATATTTGCTTCCTTGTCTACAATTTGGTCATTCTTATCCTTATTGTATGGAGTGACATTGTGTATTCTTCATTGTGTCTCATGCGTTTAGCTTTATTCACAGACTGCGAATCTTCGTTATAAAACTTTGTTTCAAATAGGGAGCGGCGTTGATATTACATCTACAAATCTTCTATATATTATCTTGAGTACCAAAACAATCTCTTTCTCATCCATCGTAAATAATACGAATTTTTTTTTCACCTATTTCAGTCATGATTACGTAAAAAAATTTCAATATAACCATTCTTATCACTCACAAAACATTTAAGAAAAAAATATTTATTTCTCTTATATTTAAATTTTAAATATTTATTCTTAAAAATATTTATATTTATATTTATATTTATATTTATCCAACCATATTTATTAAATATTGAGGTCAATAAAAAATATATAACACAAATAACTATGTAGATAAAGCAGCCTATCATTATTTTATTTTATTTAATAGAAAATCATATATATTTTATTATTTAATAAAATAATTTTAGATACACTGTAATATTAAATAATCAAGAAGAAATTTGTGGACTTAATTAGAGAAGTAACATAAAATTTAAAATACCAGACTAATATTTATCAGGATATTGCTAAATTCATCCCCTCACATGCCATATGGCCCCAAACACCATAAATTTTAGCAACATAAGGGTGAATTTAGTAGTTCCTTATCCATTATTTAATAATAATAATAAAACTAAAATGTATGTCTGACTAATAACAGTATTAAAATCTTAACAAAATTTGATGCTTAATTAGTTGATATATCTTTAATACCATTCTAAATGAGGTAAAATGATCTTTATTAGGGTAATTTGTGAACTTCTTTGGAGTCAAATCAACTTTCTATCACAATAACTTGAATTGTCTTTGAGATGAACAAGATTATATTCAAAGGGTAGAGTTAGTTGTTCATCAAATTAACAAAAGTATATGTATATTACACAACAATGGTGGAAAGTTCATCAGTGAAGTTTTCAAATCAAACCGATATGAAAGCATATCGATCTATAAACTTTTCATGTAAGAAGAAAGAACTAAAAGAAGATTATATAAAAAAATTCAAGGCAAAAATATTTAAACAAACATTATGCTAAATATTGGATGCATATTTTTCAGCCAAATCTTAAATCTTCTTTTGTTTCATCTTCCGAGTAAACAAGTAAAATTACTTAAGAATTTCTTATTTTACTGTCTACATTAAAACATTTTCTTTATTTTTTATATAAGAATTTGAAGAAGATAAAACTAATAAGCAAAATATATCAAGGGTAATATCTCTGAATTGTTTTGCAGTGTTCTTGGATGAGGCTTTAGAAGTCTAATTCTCTCCAAAAAAAGATCTAATATACATAAATCTTAATTCTGTTTATAAAATAAGATCTAATATGTATAAATCTTGATGTTGTTTATCAAACAAGATCACTAGCAATGGGAGGTAATTTGATATGTGAGGTAGATAGCTCTTAAATTACTATACCGCATAAAGGGAGAAAAAACATTAGGTCTAAATATTTAATGTTTTGAATATTAAGACCCATTAAAAATAAATAAATTATATGCATATAAAATTAATTTTATAAGAGAGAAAAAATGTCAATATTTATTTATAAGTTTACTTACTTCAACTAAAATTAAGAAAATTTAAGATAACTCAATGAAGAAGATTTATAATTGAAAAATTTTCACTCAATTTTCTTATGAGAATTTTTACTTACAAAATTACAAAAAGATAAATTTTCAAATACCAGGAAAATAAATAACCTTAGCATCCTACTTTATATTGTGAAATTTATGTTACATAAATACATAGAAAAATTAAAAAGAAAAATTAAAATTAAAATAGGAAATCTTTGTAAGATATAATAATTTCCTTGGGATTTTATTTATTTAATAGAAAAATAAAGGAATCTAATGATGGTACAATACATTTATTCATGCTTTCTAAATATTATAATATGAAGGTTCTATGTGTTTGAATTGGATTGCTTAGTAAAAAAAAATAAAAAATTATGAATCAATGGATCTTGATATTACAAAAGAATATGTCAAATTATACATTTTAGATACTTGAATATATTTATGCATTAATATCTATGTATTGGTAAAAAGAAAAGAATAGTTACATTGAATTTTGAGGTGAGATTGTGGAGAAATAAAATTACACATTGTTATAGACCTTAGAAAGAATCTTGGGAGAAGATCTCTTATTGATTTCAGAATTTATCTAATTCTTATATTTGATCTTATTGATTTAAAAATTTGTCTAATTCTTTATATTTGATATTATTGACCTTTGTCACGAGAGTTTTATAGAGAAGGTTAATCTCAGTTTCCTAAGAATGATTAAGTTCACTCACCTTGTATAAGATTTCTTGTAAAGTTTTGTTGAAAATATAAAATAAACTATAAAAGGACAATGTCAAATTTACATTCTTATTTTGATAATATTCTATATTGGCTTGATCAGATGATATACTTGATGCACGTCAAGCTTGTTTCTATTCCAAGTTCTATTCATCCTTGGATTTATACTTTACCCATCCCAAGGTCCACATCAATCTCTTCTCATTCATAGTTATTATTCCATCCTCATTTTGAGTTCCATGTTGACTCACCTACATCCATGCTAGACTCGTCTTGTTCATGGTCATTGTTATATTCTTGTTTTGAATTACACATTGACTCAATTTGTTGCATGTCAAGGTTGCTGTTATTCCAAGTCCTACTTCTTCTTTTCTTTGTAGCTTTACCATCTCTTTTTTACCTATACGATACCTCCTCAATGCTCCACAGATGGGGATTTCCATGCGCATAAATACTTTCAGATCAATCTCTACACTTAACTTAACACATACTTTCTCCTTCACTCCAATATAATACTCCGAGGACAAGAGAATTCTCCAAGAGAAATACACAAGAGAAAACACAAGCTTCACACTCAATACTACGATATCCCAAAGGAACACTTCTCTTTATTATATCCCAAAGAAGATCCACTCAAAGGAAGCTCCATCCCTGGATCAAATACATGGATTGGTGATATGTCAATGAGCTCCACCCTTAGATTAGTTGCCTAGATGGGGGACATGTTGGTACTTGTACTATCTAGTTGGTCAAATAGATTTGACCGAAGGGAATCCTTAGGGAATCATCCTATAGGAATCTCAAAATCATATGGATGAGGATCGATTAGAAAGCTCTCAATCAGAGAGGAGGGAAGGCTTACCTTTCTTTCAAGGCCTAATTCATTTGTTTATGCCTCCAAAATTAACTCTGAAGGTTTCAAGCTATTCTTGACTCATGCTCTATTAGTAAAAATACTTTTTTGGTAATACCTCTATCTAATCTACTTAGTTCATCATATATAATATCCTCCTAGATGTTACCAAATCAAGTTTCATCTCTAGATAATATGTCTAGCTATTGATATTACATCTAGGTAGAATAGATTAGCTCAAAATTAGAACAATTTTGCTCACCAATTATTTTTCTATAGACCATGATCCCATTCTATAATAGTTAATGGCATTGAGATTTTTCCATATAGTGAATGTTTCATTTCTTCATCCCTTAAATGGCATTGGAGATATATACATCATTTATTCTTTGCACAATGGAATATGTTATGTGTGCCAAACAATGGGTTCAACTTTCTGAAGATTCCAACAACTTTGTTGCACAACAAAATCTCTCATTGTCCTTAGTTCTTCTACTTTTGAATTTATTCCTTTGTTAGCGATGATGGCCAAATTTAGGTTCCACAACTTGCAACTATTCCTTATTGTCAAAGTACCTCTAGGTGCTCATTTTAGAGATTCTACCATGCAAAGGAGCTCTTTTGGATCCATCTTCTCAACTATTGTGCTCCTCGGCTATTAGGATATTTGTTTTTATGAATGAGTATCTCATTGCTACCATCAAAGTCATCAATTTGAAAACAATCTACTCCTTTCACCTATGATAGGTTCCACCTTCCATTTCTTTTCCTTGGGATCATTCTCCTCCATACTCCTTGCTAATAACTTTCCAAATTCAAGAAGATATGCGTATATAGACTACCTTAGAAAATTTTCTTATCTCTTCACTATACTTGACTCTAATACCCTCTTTGATTTATTTCTCACATATTTTAGAGTTTGTAACTTGCATAGAATTCTCCATTCAACCTCCTTTATATATTTTATTCAAGAATGAGTTGGACATCAATACATGCATAAATCATCTTTTGCACTTTCTCTCTCCATATTTCTTGATTAATAGATCCATTTTGGACATTTGTACCATCCTCATCATCTTCCTTTGTGCCTCTAAGGAGATGAACAAAGCTCAATTACCATCCTTGCTAGGTGACCAATAAGTTTTAGCAGCTTTACCTCCATGAATTCCATTTACAATCCCCATTTTCACTTTCAAGTATAGTGAAACATTGTGCATGTTACACTTCAACTTTGCCTCACTATCCCGCAAGTTATCAAAATTTAATCCTCTTTCTTCTCCTTGCAATTGTCTTCACCATTGCAATACTACAAGGACAAGCGAACTCTCCAAGAGAGATATAAGAGAGAAAACACAAGTTTCACACTTAATCCTCATATGCCCCAAAGGAGCATGTTTCTGTATTATCTAGCAAAGAGGATCTCCTCAAAGGAAGCTCTACCCTCGGTTCGGATACATGGATTGGTGATTTTTTTGTGAGCTCCATCCTTGGATTAGTTTTTTGGGTGGGTGACATGTTATTCCTTGTCCTATCTAGTTGGTCAAATGGGTTTGATTGAAGGGAATCTTTAGGGAATATTCCTACAAGGAGCTCAAAATTGCATAGGTGAGGTACCATTGGAAAGCTCTTGATGAGAAAAATCACAAAGGGAAAAGGCAAGCCTTCTTTCCCCAAAAAGAGGGGGGGGGGGGGGGGGAGGAGGAAGAACTTTTTTATTTTCAAGGCCTAATTCATCCGTTTAGGCCTCCAAAATTGGCTCTAAAGTTTTCAGGCTATTTTCGGCTTCTGCCCTATTAGTAGAAGTACTCTTTTGGTGATACCCTTGTACACAACATCTTTCTAGATGTTACCAAGCTAATTTTCACCTCTAAATAATATGTCTAGCTACTTGTATTACAAGTAGCTAGACATACTCCGCGCTGCCTTCGTTCAGTGAAAGCCGGTGAAAGGGGGGCCACTGGACCTAAGACTTCCTAAACGGTGCCGTCTATCAAAATATCCCGGGACTACAAGCCGTCTGGAACGGCACTCGTAAGCCGTAGGCATAAAACCGCCTACACTCCACAGAAACGGAGGGTTTTCATTAACCCTTCACATAGACATGTCATTACAACTTGATTTAGATCTTCCCTTCCACAAACATATCACTTTTCTTCTCAAGAGGAACCAATTTTTATCTTTTCACCACGTCTTCTCCTTCTACTTCCATTCCTATACAAACTTTCATACGCAACTTTGCTATTTCTTTGTAAGCTATTATAGGCACCAAGCGTAGTTTTGACCAATGGAAAGTCATCCTTCTACAAATAGTCACACTTGTACTCAATCTCCACCTATTTGGGTTAGTTTCAATCCAATCAATCTGATCTTCCTCTCTCATCATGATAGAAATTTTTTTCTCATTTCAAGTCTCGTTTCAATATTACTTATATGGACAAGTGTCCAAAATTATTATTTTTTGTTTGTAGACAATTTGACATTCAAACCTTACTCAACAAACTCCATTCTCCTTTAGCTACCTATAAACAATCATTGATTCTAGAAACTCAACTTTTACTTTCTCACCACATCTTCAATACTTCTCAAGGATTTTGAGAAACTCCCCTACTTCTTTTTTTGTGCTTGGAAATTCTAAAAGTCTCTAATTGTTCATAGGTTCATTGTTGTAGGATTTTCTATTTTCTATCTGAACTTTTATGGGTATCTAAGCTCCTTCTTCAAAGCAATGCTACCTTAAACTCATGATCTCTAGAGGAATGCATTCTTACGAGTGGGACCTATTGTTGATACTAGTTGGATCTTGGACAACTCTTCTAGAGTTCCCATTCTTGAGAAGGTGCAAAGATTAGGGAAGATAATATCTACTACTCCTCCAAAGACTAGTTCATGGAAGACTCCTACCACTCTAGAGAATTTTTTTTTGAAAGATTTGATTTCACCCCCCTTTACTCAAAGATTCACCTCAATGATCTCAAAACAAGACTATTCAATCTCATACTATCCGTTTTCCATTATAGGTTCACTCTCAATAGGGAAACAATGCTACTTTGACCTCAACATTGATTTCAAATACAGATGGCTCAAACGCAAAAACAATATTTTTCCTTTGGCAAAACAACTCAAATGTATTGGTTGTTGATGAGAAATTTCTCATCCAATGGTTGTTTTTCCTTTTTTATAACCTCTACATCACTTTTATGAATCAGCTCCTCCATCGAGATATTGGGATTCCCATGGGAACACCTTGCGTGGTCTTTAAGCTAACTTATATCTCATCACCCATGAATTGGAATTCAATACATGGTGACGAGGTATAAGTTATGATTGATTGGTGGATACAAATGGTTTAGACTTGTTGAGCTACATGTTCCAAGATTTTAGATATGTAGATGATCTTTTGGCTATAGGCTCTGGATTTAGTAACTTTATAGATTTCATGTCTAAGGATGACTTTGCAAGATGAGGTGGGATCTATCCCAAACTTTCCTATGAGTTAGTACAAACTCATTTTGGCACTCACTATGATTATCTGGACTATCAAATTACTATGGACAACTTCAATATCTTTATCTCTATCTATGATAAGAAAGCATTGTCTCAGACTTTGCAAGATGAGGTGGGATCTATCCCAAACTTTCCTATGAGTTAGTACAAACTCATTTTGGCACTCACTATGATTATCTGGACTATCAAATTACTATGGACAACTTCAATATCTTTATCTCTATCTATGATAAGAAAGCATTGTCTCAGTTTGCTCACATTTAGTCCATCTTGCTACCTCATGTTCTCTCAAATATTTCCTCTAAATGTAAATTAAGGATTTTAAAATTGGAGTGTATTAGATACAAACAAATATGTAATTCCAAAAAGTCATACCTTTTAACATGTAGGAAACTAATAGATAACTTAGTATTTGAAAACTACCCCGTCACCTCATTTGTAAAAATTTTTGCTCAGTTTTATAAAAAGAAAAGGACATCTACAAAGTCTTAGCATCTACAAAGATTTGAGAACCTCGGTTTGTTCTACCAAGCAGTGAGATCATGATTGAGCACACAAGTAGTTTCTCCAATAAGCCCATGAACCTTGATGTTATAATGTACATGTGTTGAACATGGCTTCTGAACTTATATAAATCCAGTTGTCCAATAGTTGAAATATTTTTCATTGCAATGTGATCATCAAGTGTTTGCTTTACTGACAAGTAAGCCCACCTTGTCCCTCACTTTATCAAGGTAAATATTGCTTTTGTTTCTCTCGCAACCCTATGTGGTTTAATTTTGTTCTTTCCTATCTCACTATATGTCCTTTCTTGCTCTTTTATTCTTTCCTTCTTACTCTTGCTTTTGCATTCCAGTTGGAGTTGGCCGCCCCTTTTCATGCACCAATGCTGATTTTTTTCTTCCCTCTTGAATTATTATTGAGCCTTTTCTTTTTTACAATTGCATCATTAGATCACTTTGTTGTGTCTTGAATATGTATGTGCTAACTGATGTTTGTGAGTTTTGGGATTCATCAAGTATGTGTCTATTCCTTCGCTTCTCTTTCTCACATTGATTCATTTCTTTCTTGGTTGGTTCTCATTCTGCAGTTAGTAGTTTTTTGATTAATCCTTTCCCTACACTTATACTTGTTTCTTCTTTCCACATGCTAGATTTTACGATAGATTTTACATTTCTGGTTGACACATATTTTGAACCTGTTCTTTCCTCAACCTTCTTACTATTTGTGAATGGCACTTTTGGGAGCAACCAAGTTTGCCTTGGCATTCAAGATTTTTCAAGCAAAAACTCAATACGAGGGGTATTAACACTTGCTCAATTACTTTGGCATTGCATGAGGCATTGATGAAGTCTTATGTGCTTTTGTGGAGGTTTACTACGGCCACCTTCTACTTCCCTTAGTTGTTCAGCATTCCAAGTCTCAAGCTTCCATAGCTCTTGTTGCAATATATTCTATCCTGTCCTCTTTCGCTTTGCTCTAGATACACTTTTACACTTTGATATCTCTTAGCAAAAACACCATCCACTCTCTTGCATTGCTCCACTCCTCCTTTCCTTAGCTATTTCTTTCTCTATTTTTTCTTTATTTATTTATGTATATTTTTTCTCTATCTATTTTCTCTCTCTCTTTACTCACTCTTTTCTTGCTTCATGGTTCGATCTCCCGTGTTGCTACCTGTCTCTAGACTACAGTTTATTTTCTTCATTCTTGCTATTGCTTATTGGTGATCAATTGCACAATGTTTTATATTTCTCAAATTTTGTTGCATAGGCGTTATCGAATGCACTAGCTCTTTAGATATATGTTGTTCTCAATATATTGCAGCTATTGCAATTATGCCTTTGGTTCAAGTTACATCCGATGCATTTTACTTTAGGTATTTATCGCCAGTCTCGCATCTAGCATTTATCTTGTTTACCATTCATATGTACTTAATGAGATCTGGATCACCCCTTCCTAGAATGGCTTATACTCTCATCTACCAATATCCTATATCGGCTTGAATATGTTTAAAGGACTCCAATCATCCAAAAAAGTTCTTATCCCATTTAGCTATAATTTAAGGGCTTCACGTATCACATATATTGGAGAAAAATGTTTTAGCAAGGCATGATAGTTACCTTTAAGAAACATAGTATTTTATAATAAAAAATATGAGTGGTTTTCAAGATTAAATTAGTAAGGCGAGGCAAATATGGAAGCACCATTTTCTGTTCAACTGAACCTTCTGATTATGTGTACTTTGAGTATGCATTTTTTAACATCGGATTCACTTTTATGCCTTCCTTTTCCCCTGGTTTTTTAATTTTAGATGGGGTTGTTATTCAGCCAAAAAGTAATTTCAATTCACCATGGATGCGGGAGAGTCCACCTTATGTCACTCACACTAGCAGGAGTGAATCCTGTAGTAAGGGGGTTCAATTCACTTTGTTATGGAGTTGCACATATTAAATATGTTCCCTGTTAAATATGACAACGTTCTTACAGGTGGTTAATGATAATAAGCGATTGAGTTATAAAAACTCAAATATGTAATTAAAACTTATACACTAACACAGACATACATATATTCGAATTTCCGTGTATTATTCATGTTCAATATACATTACATCACATCTCTAGCTATTAATTATCAAAATGGTTGTCGCAATATAGAACATGATGGCTATTCTCATTATTAACGACGTATAAGACTAAATAATGGCATAAAAATCGCATCTTGTTATACCTGATTTGGAAACGTACATAAATCATCCTCAAAAATAGTAAGCAGTACTTCAATCAATCTTCAACCCATGAAAACAATTAAAAGGGCATATTTTTAATCCTTTGCGTAAGAAAGTGTGTTTGTTTTTTCAAAATCTCAAATTTTTTTATAAGACAGGGAAGAAAAACCTATGACTTCAAATTAGAGAATCATTTACATCCTACATTGATTATTCAGTAACATTAAAAGGTTTATCTGGAGTTTGTAAAAATGATAAGCATATTAAAAAAATTTAAAATTTTCCAGAGAAATATAATTATTTTAAGAATTATTAAAAAAATTATTTTTTAATAGGAAAAACCAATGAAATTTTAATTTTAAAAAAGAATTAAATATATTTCTAGAAATTTATGTGTACTTAAACTCCTTTAAACTTAAGATTAAAATTTTCTATGTAAATCAATCTGATTTCAACAGACATCAGAGAAATATCATTTTACTGTCGAAAGGACTTTTCAAAGTCCTGTCTCGAAGTCTTAGTAAAAATAAAATTGAGATAATTCAGATATTGCTAGTTTAATTATGTATTTATAGGACTCTGAGCTTATTGTAGTAATGAATCCAATGATGACTACTATTTTAAATAGATGAGTTTGTATCAGACATATCATATTTTTAATCTTTCAAGTGAGAAAATAAGTTGTGCTGTAGATTTGAAATAAGCCTGATACGGTTATTCCAAATCAACGACACGTATTGTCCTTATAATATAAAAAATAAATGTCGAAAAGAATTAACATAAATAAGTGAAGTTGAAAGAATGAAAAGAAATATTACTCCAATCCTTAGAGTAGAATATTTGCTATCGTTTATAGGTATATTTTGGCATCATTTTTCGTAAGTAAATTCATGTGCTTTCTTGTGTCTCTAGATCATTTTGATTTATTATCAATGAGTCATACAATATTTTCCTGAACTATGGAAGGGTTATTACGAGAGTCATGATCCAATGTGTTTGCAGATAAGATTGACTTCTCATAAAGTAAATTGTTAACATGGGTACTAGTTGAGACAAGAAAAATAAAAATCATGCAGCGTATGAGCAAGGATGGCATGTACAACACGTTGAAAATTTTTGTTTTACGCATGCAAGAAATAGCTATTAGGGAGACATTCTTCGAAGTCCAAAAAGTGCAATATGATGAAGAAGAACAACAAAAATAACACTATCAAGAAGCTATTAAAATAGGGGTATGGGTGTCATTATGATGAATGATTACATTTTATTCATTGATAAAATAAGAAATTCTAGCATAGTTAAGAGTATTCAAAAAAATTCAAGATTTAAAACTTTCAAACAAAGAATTATAAAACTAGTGACTTCCACTCCAATATAAGGCTCTCTAAATTCAAATGCTTTGACTATATGGTCCATGAAGGCCGAAACTCAGCCAGTCGCACGTTAAATTTTTTTAATCAACATAAAAGTGAATAAAAAAAAACATACACCATAAATCATTATACTTTCTATTCTTTAATTTAAGTAGTATGTTCTTCACTCTAGACGCATTCGGCAACTCTATAATCTGAAATAGACAAGACGAAGTGAAGAAAAGTGGGCATGTGCAGCATGTATGGTGAAAAGTCTTGTTCTGGACTATGATAAAGTTTATAGGAAAAACTAGGGTATCTTGAAAACAACTTGAACGGTATAGTTTATGTTTAATTCAATGCTTCTGCTGCTTTATAGATCTTGAATATTTTAAAATCTTGGACTCTTTCTTTTTCCTGAATATTTGTATGATAATATCGATCTTAGATTTGGGTAGTTGTCTAAGCACAACATTTACTAACTGAGGAGATAAATCATAACAGAAAAAGGAAAGGAGGAAAAGGGGGAAACGAAACGCACGCTGATTCATCATGAATGATGGCAAAGTGAACCTCTCCATAGTCGTCATGCTCTCTATTATTATAACCAACCACAAACCTTATCCTTAGATGGGATAACAAAAAATGAAAATAATAACATATCAAATACTGAAGGCAAAAACTTGCTAAAATTTGACTCGAACACATTATTTGCTGCTATGAAAATTCTCATCATTCCAGCTATAAATAGTGAGGGAAACTGAGCAAGAAAACTAGAATGTTGAAAATGGAAGTCACTCACGAACTCATATTACTACACTTAGTGAGGTCCACTCTATCGAGACTTCTCGAAGACTTTTACGACAATTATACGTACCATTCTGGCGCGGACTGAGTTGCGTTGACAAGTAGATGAATACGGAAGAAAGCGGGTGGGAGCTGCAACACCATGCAACACCATGCCACGTGTCGATTTGCTCCATTATATATCCTCTAGTTATGATCACAACCACGGCAGATCGCGGCAAAATCGCCGTGGTATTTTGAGCTGCTCCTTGGAACCGGGAGACCGGCTACCGGCTACCGGCGCATTGGGTAGTTGGTGGGAATGATCTACGGTGTTGAAGACTGCTTAGTTCGACTGGTAAGAAGAGTATTATGAGAGGGTAATGACGAAATTGCATAAATTTAGCTAGTTAGCTTATGTTGCTTACTTTTACTATATACGACTGTATTCTTTTGTGCCTATTACCTGTATATATATTGTTCTCTACGCTGTCGCCTTTTTCTCTTGGAAGGTGTTATAAACAGGATGTATTAGGGTGCCATGATAAAATAGAAGCTGACTGAGTAAAGTGTAATACGCTCGGAGTACAAGACGTCATTCTAGCTTGCGCATTGCATCATTTTGGAAGTTAATTGAAACTTATTACTAAGACAAACTTTCAAAAGTTGTCAATGGTGCGGAAGGTCTAAGTGTTTCGCTTCAAAACATGGTTGACATAAACTAGAATAGCTATTGTGACTCATTCGATACCTTAAAATTGATTTGAATCTATACATTCATCAAAGTTTTGCTGTCTATCCCCCTATGGGAAAAGCATTCTACCCTGAGGTTCCTTTCGTGACAATAGTAAAGACTGAAAAAGGTTCAAAACAAAACGAAACACGTGTTCATTATTGAAAGCAAGTAAATCAGGATGACAAGGATGGTTTTAGGATCCTACGCAGTCTATAGACTTCCGAGAATTGGTTTGGAAAAGAGAAAAGAGAAGATACAGGGGTTTAGCTTTTTCCATACCCTTGAAATCCGTAACTGAATTTACGGATTGTCTGTAACAAAATTTATAGTTAGCGCGCGGAAATACACTAAGTTTTTATGGGTAAAAGTCTATATCCGCAGAAAAAATTATGGACAATCTGTAGAACGTGACCTGCAGCTAGCTTTCTAAGGGACTACAGTATCACTCGTAAATTCTGTAATCTAAATTTTTTATATATATAAAACTGACATAAATTTACTTTTAAATATTAGGTAACGTTTCGTTTCTAATCAAATCTCTCTATGGGTATCCATAAAATTTTTGCAGGATGTCACTAAAAGTTTGTAGAAATCCATATCTGAAACCCCCTATCATGTGGTTGCACAAGGAAAGTAAATTGAAACAATCACATGTCAGGATAAAGGTGGCGGCGTCATAGAGTGGCTAGGTATAAATACCTGCAGTTTAGAGTTGAATATTCAAGCCTAGTTAACTAATTCCACATGTTTTGAAGCTCTTGGTTGACCAAGTAAAAGCCTCGTTTTTCTGTATATAAACATTTTGTGAGAACGTGTGAATCAGCATTTTTTACTAACAATATGCAGGATATTTTTATTTTTCATCATAGTCTTGATGCCTTCTAGCTTACATAGACGATAAACAAACACTTGATGAGTATATCCGAAAAGCTACGGCCGCAATTTCACACTCTGTAGGCCGATTTTGTCTAAGAAAGGGTGGGGGGGGGGGGGGGGGGGGGGGGGGGTCCCCATCTGGCAACGGTTTCTGCCGGAAAGTAACTGTCTACATCCTCACTATGGAATAACATAAGAATAAAGTACCGTAAACTAACTGCATTACAGCGAAATGGTCAAGCAATTTACACTAATCTGCAGGGACCCCAAACTTGGTACATGACAAACAAAAGCTACGGTCTGGCCCCGTTAAGGACAGTTGCTTAACCCCGTATTAGTACATGAGATCGCGACATTAAGAGGAAACTCGGTCAATTAAGGCTAAAGAAGGTTAACACTCCTAAATCCGTTAAGTCTTGGAAGCCAGCAGCGAGTGCGGCACGTGGCCAACAGGTTCTTCGAGGTACACAGATAGAGTAGTAGAAGAACCTCACTAGTGCATCTCATAGTGACCAACAACTCACTCACGTGGAGTGAATTACTGACCAGAACAAAGAGAAGGCCGATGACAGAAGTAGTAGTCGGAGAGTGAGGGAGATTATGTCGGCAACATCATGGCGATGAAAACATTAGTAGGAACTACTGCCTCCAGGGTCTCAGGATCTCTGGGATTTCAGGCCTGCATAAAGTATAGTTTATCTAGTCTCCATACCGCTCCTGAGGTCTTTCTTGCCCCTGCTTCTGTTTCTCCTTCTTTTCCTCATTCTGCTGCTGCTGCCTGTGTTTCTTCGTTAGTGGTGCGTAGATCTGCTTGTTCTTGGATATCTTCTGCTTCCGAGGCTTCGCATTCGTCTCTCCCGGCTACCGCTTCCAGGGGCAACAGGGGTGTTCGAATGGCGGCTGCCGTGGGCCAGGTCGAGCAGATGGATCCTGTGCAGCAGCGATTGATGTTCGATGACGAGTGAGTGTGGTGCAACTTGTGGGTGCCCAATTTGTTAGAAGGTTGATGGTTTAAATGTTGGAGAAAATTGACGGGGACTGTGGATTTGTCGGAGCAGGTATGGTTTGTTTGATAAATGGCATTGGGGACTTTAAATCTTGGGGAAGATTGATTAACATGTCGTTTCTGCGGGTACAGGTGTATTTTGGTCGACGAGCAAGATAACGTTGTTGGTCATGACTCCAAGTATAATTGTAAGTGTTGACAGCTTCATTACCTGAATTTCTTCTGATTATTGCCGCTTGTTTGGTACTGGAGGGAGATGGAGGGGGGGAATAGCGTAGTAGATTTGTCCCTCATTCGCTTTTATTCTGGCTCTTTTCTCATGGTTCCCTGAATGTCTCAGGTCATCTGATGGAAAAGATTGAGAAAGACAATCTTCTTCATCGCGCCTTCAGTGTCTTTTTGTTCAACTCGAAGAATGAGCTACTTTTGCAGGTGTGTTTGGTGTTAACTGAGGAGATAGTAGTTCAGCCTTTTGGATGCGAACGAATGTTAACCCGGAGAACCGAGTTATAACATTCGCACAGGTTGTTTATTGTCGGGAAGACTTCCTATGTGATTTGTTTATAAATCTTGCCAAGTTTGGGATTAGGATGCCCCAAGCGAAGACTCGTGAAGGGTGGGACAGTGTCATCTTACGGAAATACTTTCTGTCCTAAGACTTGTCATGGCGTTGTCTGCAGAAACGGTCGGCTACCAAGGTTACCTTTCCCCATGTCTGGACCAACACTTGCTGCAGTCATCCTCTCTTCCGGGAGAGTGAAATGATTAAAGAAAATCACATGGGTGAGTCGACCCGAAGCTTAGCTCCCATTCCCCCTTACGTAAGATTCAACTAAAATAAAGGAACAATTCTAAAATTTGATTTGCGGAAGAAGGCTTTTTGTGCATGCTTCTTCTTCTGTTCTCTGACCCTGCAATACGATGCACTTCATCTACGAATGTCAGGCACTAAGACAGCTTTTAAAAAAATTTCCAGGTGTGAAGAATGCTGCCCAGAGGAAACTCAACGACGAGTTGGGTATTGACGCGGTTGATGCTCCAGTTGATGACTTCACTTGCTTAGGACGAATTCTGTACAAGGCTCCCTCAGATGGCAAATGGGGAGAACATGAATGTATGTCTTGGTTTCTCCTTATTGGGCCTTCTTCCTTCTTCTTCCAGAGTGCTCAAATTGGATGCACAATTATTTCCATTCTACTGGCTTCGTGGAAGATGTGAATGTCTGAACCAACATCGTTCTACATTCTTCGGAGTGAAAAAGAGGTTTTGTCTGGGAACTCGAATATAGTAATTAGCCTCCAAGATTGGGAACTTAGTTCATCGTACGCATGTAGGCTCCTTTCAATCTTCTACTAACGATTGGTGGCCTGTCTGGTCATTTGCTGCAGTGGACTATCTTGTGTTCATGAAGAGAGATGTCGCAGTAAAGCCAAACCCAGATGAAGTTGCCGATGTGCAGTATGTGAACAAGGAACAGCTGCAGGAATTGGTGAATAAGGCGAAGACGGGCAAAGATGGAGTAAAGCTTTCACCGTGGTTCCAACTTGTGGTTGAAAATTTCCTCTACGATTGGTGGAAGAAATTGGAAGACGGTACCCTACTAGAGTCGGCAGATATGAAAACTATTCACAGGCTGCTGTAGGTTCTTAACAATACATTGGGAGAAGGTTTCAAGAAGAGGTACTACTGCCACATAGTTGCCTACACGCTTTGGCTAGTCTTAGAGTCACCACTAATTAGATTCCTTGGCGTTTCCCCCACATAATAAAAATCTGGACCTTGCTTATTGTAAAAGTGATCAGTTATCGAATTTCAAATGAGGCATAGTAGATGCAGTCGAGCTTTTGTTAGTGATCTGCTTGTATTTCTTGTTTCTTGCCTAATGGTAGTACACTCGATGGTCTCGAACTTGTTAGGTGTGTTCGAGTGAATGTTTAAAGATTGTGTGACATGTGCCTGTTGAGATCAGGGTGAAGTAATCAGGGCCACCTCATCTGGCAGATCAACAAGACACAAAAGTCTGAACTACTGATACCTGAGCACCTGGTTGAACGTTTTTTCCTTACATCAAATAAATTTCGATTTCGAAGTATAGATGATGGGCAGTTAAATTGTTGAAACTGTTCACATCCAGGATCAACATCGAGAACTTGGAGTAAGAAAGAACCTCTTGAGAATCTTCACAGATCCGTTTGACGTGGGATTTAGACGGTTTTTGTCGGTCAGGTCCCGTGGATGTGGTGTCAATATTCTGTTTAAATACAAGGTTTCCTGTCGAACCTAACCAGCGGAGATGCGTACATTTCTGTACTAGAAAATCGTTGCCAGACGGTAGATGACACGGACGCTCTACCATCTTGGCATTATGTCGAGCACTACATGTACATCAGGTTTCTAAGAATAGATTTCTCAGTTTGTGGCTTTTGTAGTCTAGAACCACTACCCTCTTCTAACGAGCCGACCCGATCTATTTTTTAACAAATAGATCAGAAGCAGTGCAAGCAGAAGGTAATGCGTCACTGCCACATAAATTATACCCAGTTGAAAGCGTGCCACTGAAGGGATTTGAAGGGCGGAGTTATTGTTTCGCTTGATCACTATCAGCTTGAGAGCTTGGGTTCGTCGATCAGTTGCTCCTGTGGGAAAGAAACACGTCTTCCTGGTATCTGACGTCCCAGTATATAGTCAAGACACCGATGCAGCTCATATCGACACCTCAGGCTCTGGGAGGTCAGAGAAATGACTGCAGAAGATATAAAGAAGTGAAACCTGCTTCTTTTCCGGTGGAATCTCCTAAATAGACATCGATATCAAAGGCTCGATTGCTTTTGGCAGCAGATATTCAGGGAATGTCGATTAGAAGGGGAAATGGGATCGTCGTTACCCAGAGACTGAATATTTGCAAGACTCTGCAGCTACTCAGTGTTTTCAAGTCCTCAAAGTCAGCAGATCTTAAGACAACCACTTGCAGTCCAAACCCGTAGTGACTGCGGACCTGGCCGTGAGTAGGTCTTGAGATTTACACCTTAGTTGGCGAGACTTAATCCATGTCCAGTCCTAGATCGGTGGTCTGCTTCCCTCCCATGTTATTTGCTCTTTCCCAAGTTACGGTGTTGGGATATACAACTCTAAATCACGTAATACTATGCAAAGCTATCGTAAAAGAAGTCCACAGTTCTCGAGGAACCCACAAATCCATTAAGAAAGAAAAAAGGTTGTGATAGTACTGTACGCATAAGTTCACAAGCAAACATGATGAATTTGTGTACTTCAGTAGTGCATGAAAGATGGTCCTGCTCCACATAATATAATGATGTGAGAAAGGGATTCTCATGGTTAAAACGAGGACGACCAGAGGATTTCCTTCTCCTACCAATTCAAATGAAGGATAGCAAGCCGTTTCAGTGATCCATTTTTGTCTAACTTGCTGGATCAAGTTCCTCTCTATTTCCCCCATTTGTCAGTGTGAAAACAAGCTCTGTGCAGAACCGTACCCTTCTTTCCATTACCTTCGCATTCATAACGATCAAAATGACTACCATTATGCAACACACATTTTATGAACAGATTTACTCTCAAGGCGTTCCCATAATTATAGCTAGACCAAACGTCACACTCTCCAGATCCACTCTGAAACTCTCTTAGAGTTGATACATCATAAAAAGTGCGAGAGTATGAAAGTATCGCGGCACGCTTGACTGTGAACGAAGAGAAGACAATTTTGACTCAAGTGCGGAAGCAGGTGTGTATCCTCTCACGCAAGCATCGGCGTGAGAAAAAAAAACCAAAAGATTCTCTGCGAAGAAACCTTAATCCAGGATACCCCGACCGACATTGGTTCCTTTGGAGAGAACGCTTCTCTGCTCCACCACGAAGGATTTCCGTAACCGGGACTCGAACCCGGGTCGCCTGGGTGAAAGCCAGGTATCCTAACCATCTAGACTATTACGGAAGTTGCAACACTTCTATTACACCGACAATCCATCTTTTTTTTAAGGAGAAAGAGATTTGTCAATGTTTCTAAATTACTATTCTTCACCTACTGTCATGCCCATTATAGCTCCAACACCTAGAGTGATTCCAGACCCCCTCGTCATCTAGTAGTCTGAGAACGTTCCTGCTAGCCATGGCTACACCTTCCCACGTGGAGTCGGGATACACCATGTTTGGTGTGTCATCGACGCTTCACCTCACAAGGGGTAAAAGACCCATGTGGGAAGGATACACAAGGACTATAATTGGACCACTTGGGATGCCCACGTGGGACAAGCAATCACATCAACAGCAGTGACACTCGGGATTACACACGCTTCTTCTATACCTTCGTTGATCGTTCCAAGGATACCAATCGAGTAGTGTGAGTGATTAGCTTCTCAGGCGGGTTGCATTTTGGGGTTATTCGAGACTAGTTTTCCATGTCCACGTCTATTCCATAGCCTACCCTGCACACTCCATGATGAGGCTAAACAGGCTTTTTGCCTACCATTGGATCGGTTGGCACGTGATCCCTTGGACGAGTTAGCATGGTTCCTATTCCTCCTCCTCTCTCGATGGTGTCTTCGTTATGCTAGAGGGAGACGTGCGGGGCATAGAGAGGTGGTTGCTAGATTTTGTCGATTCCAAGTGGGGGATTGGGCAGCCCTTCAGGAGGAGTCTGTTAGGGCTACACGATTTAGGAGACATGCATCACCACAGGATACCACAGATTCCACTCGATTACAATGATGTAGGACATTGGATCAGGCGGGAGAGTTTAGTAGAGCAGCACGAGCGCTACACCCTTTGTCTATAGCGAGTCCTACTGATGAGACCATCTCTTCCTTACGCTCACTACATCCTATAGTAGTAGAAGGACTACCACTAGAGGTCTTAGATTATCAGCCTGAGCAGCCTTTATGTCTTGATAGGTCGCTATTTGCACAAGCATTGTGCATTGCCCCTCGCCTTTCCTCAAGAGGCTTGTCAGGGATAGTTTATGAGCATCTTAGAGATTGCTTCCATGTAGATGATCCTTCTAGTGGTTTTACCGAGTTGTTTCAAGTGGCTGTAGCAGTAGTGAGAGGAGACATTCCTATGTTTATTAGTCGGGTGTTAGGTGCTAGTCGACTTCTCGCGATGGAGAAGGACACGGGAGGCATTAGACCAATTGCTATTGGAGAGATCTTTTTGCGTTTGGTCAGTCATACCATTGTCCTTCAACATCATTCTCACTTTCGACAACACCTTAGTCCACATCAGTTTGGAGTAGCTACACTTGGAGGATGTGAGGCTATATATCAAGGCATTAGAGCACTCCTAGATATCCATCCGGAGTGGGTCGTCCTACAGGTGGATGTTGAGAACACTTTTAATAGCGTCTCATGTGCATCCATCTTTAGAGAGCTTAGAGAGGCTGGTGGATCCTTGGCGAGTCTCATTCCTTTTGTGTGGTCTTTTCATGGCTCTCTTGCTTCCCTTTACTACCAGCATGGTGGTTCACAAGAGGGAGTCACCATCTTGGAGTCAATTTTTGGTACACGTCAGGGAGATCCTTTGGGGAGGCCCTTATTTGCCATAGCTCACTTTAGAGCTCTCCTATCTACTACTTTGGCCATGCCACGTTGTGTATTTCCCTCCTTGGCAAATGATACACACATCGTAGGCCCTATAGATCAGATTAGGCACGCCTTTGACTACTTGACTACCGAGCTATATCTAGTAGGCTTGAGAATCAAGGTGTCAAAGTGTAGGGCATAGTCCCCTTTAGGTATCCCTCCCCACCTTGACCTTCCAGAGGGATGTATCACATCCACAAATGGACTTTGTGTTCTTGGAGTGCCAGTAAGATCGGAGGATTTTGTCACATGCTTCTTAGACGCTGCCCTTGCAGAGGATGTTCTCCATGTGGATGACCTTCCATTACTAGGAGATCCACAAGCGGCATTTGGTATACTCTCTTCTAGTATTGCTTGTCGACCATCCTACCTCATCCGTATAGTTCTTCCCTCACCGTCCTTCCTATCACATCTGAGAGCATTTGATAGGAGGATTATGGGAGTCTTTAGAGATATTATTGGACTAGGGACCTTTGAGTGTGTGACAAGGGATTTGGCATGTAGACAGACAGCTCTGCCGATCTCATGTGGTGGGGTTAGCTTGCTTTCTATGGAGGAGATGGCACATATAGCATTTTTGGGTAGTTGGGCTCTCTTGGCACTCCTACTTTCCCCTCGTTTTGTGGTTGTTGATAGGCCGGTTTTGGAGACTTATGTGACAGAGGTGGAGGGAGGATCCTTTTCTCTCTAGACATTATTGCAATAGACAAGAGATAGTCTATCCCCACGAGCACGAGAGGATTTTCCACCCTTTGCTTCACTATTGTCAGATTGGACTAGAGGTTTACAGTCTTCCTTGATGGAGCAACAGTATGAGCATACGCTACATTCTCTCTTAGTTGACTCATCCATTCCTCAGGCTACTAGAGCGCGTCTACGCTCTTGCTCCGATAAGGGTGCAGGCTCTTGGATCCTAGCTTGACCGTGCATTAGGGCTTTCCGACTCGCACCAGTTGCTTTCTCCACAGCGATGAGGTTTTGCCTAGGTTTGGTCCACCCATCTACATCTTCATTACTCACTTGTGAGTGTGGCTCTACACTAGATGCAGCAGCGGTCCACATGATACGGCGTCCTTTTGGAGGACAAAGGATAGCTACCCATGATGCCATTAGAGACATAGTGTTTGCTATGGCACGAGAGAGTGGATACTTGGCTTGGAGGGAGCGTTCATATGCCTTGTAGACAACACGTGTCAGGGCAGACTTATCCTTGGTCCAAGATGATCAGGTGATAGTAGCAGATGTCATGGTTATGGACCTTACGTGGGATATAGTTTTGGAGGGAGTGATTACCCATCTCCTTGGATGGGCGGTGAGTGCAGCAACAGGTTGCAAGGTCTCCAAGTATAGGAACACACAGCAAGGTCACCTCTTTGTTCCTCTAGCCTTGGAGTTATATGGAGCGATGGACACAACATTTGACACATTTGTCAGGGAGTGCATGAGAGCTTATCATGTTAGGTGTCAAGGGGTACCACTCTCACTCTCATACTTTGTAGCATATTTTAGACAGCGTGTGTCCATTGCTCTATAGAGGGCATTGGCTGGTGCAATCCATAGGAGAGCAATCACATTAGGTGATGTTTCTTTGGATGCTCCAATTGTGTGTAGACAGTACGACTTGCATAGCTCGGATATCTTAGGTGCGGTATGGCAGATTTCTCATATAGACTCTATTGGGACTGAGCCCCATGTTACCTTTTTTGTCTCTCCCTTGTATGGCTTGATGGGGTCTTCCCATCCTTTGTTTTCCCTACACGGTTGCCTTTTTTCTTGTTTGTTTGTTTCTGGTCTTTCGATAACATGTTCTATGACAGTCCGGCCTTCAGTACATAATAGGCATGTGTGCTATGCCAAGGCATTTAAGACTCAAAAAATCTCATAAGTCAAAATCTCAACATTTTACCAGAAAGATTATTACGACATAGAATCCAACTAGGAATAGTTTGATGTTGAGAAGCAATGCAAGAATTCTGTCATTCACTTTTCAAACTTCTGGTCTTCATGGGTGTGATGTTCACCAAAATAATTTTGGGTCCTACCCATTGAAGATTGACTTGGCAGTAAAGGTGACACCAAAAAAGAAACAATGGCACTATGTTCATGAATTGACAACAATTTGACAAAATCACATCTTGTAGTGAGACTCTCATTCGTGATTGACTTCTCTTTGTGGCCCTTTTCAAACCTAGGTAGAACAAAACACTAAATAAGCTGATGGACAAAGAGACAAAAAGTGTTCAGACTAGCTCTCTTTTGTTGTCGAGTCTCCCACTCTTTACACATCATGATCGCCTAAAAAGCAAGGGTTCCATAGGCTAACAACACCAAATGCGCTTTCCTTGGCTAGTCCAGCTTGAAGGTCCAAAATATGCCAGTCTACATTAGGGGGTTTCAGAAATAGTTTTGCAAAGCTCTATATATTTTCTTATAACTTATTACAATGCGTTGACTATATTGATATGGGGTGTGGGCTGGGGAAGAAAAGGTCTTTCTACGGAGTTCCAATCAAGTTCCTTATTATTAGCAAACTCCATAATAGATGGTTTGTAGGAAATAAGGGATACAAAAGGTTGTCACATCATAATGCATTAATTACGCACAAGGGTTAATAAAGTGCATAGTTTAGGTTAGGGTGAAGAGTGTGGCCACCAAAGGGGCGGCAAAGATATGTGATGTCCGAGAGAATGAGATGAACCAAGTGAGAGGACGAGAAGGAGAAAATTGACATAGAAGATTAGTGTGGGTTGTGAGAAGAGGGAGGGTGAATTTAGTTTGAAGAAGGAAGATTAGTGCAAGTTGTGTGAAGGTGCAAAGATGGGGAGTGAATTTCATTTGAATCACTACATAAAATTCTCAATTTCATTACTTAAAAATTCCTTGTTCAACTAGTTCAAAATGTAATTTGTATCTTGCAAGCTTGTTCATTGTGCACGTAACTATCTTTGAAGTGAGAAGAGTAGAGCATGCCAATCAAGTATTATTTTTGGTGATTAAAGAATCAAGGAAGGTAGAGCTATTTTTGGTGATCAAAGAATAGAAGAGGACAGAGTCTAGTATAACATGCCGAGAGGGAGCACTCTTGAAGAATTAACTCAAAACATAAGGAAATGTATACAATGGTGTATACAATTAGATTTGGAGATCTTGATGCAAATACTAGAAGATGAAAATGAAGATGAAGATGGAGAGGAGATTTAGATATGCTAGAATTTTTTATTAGTGGGTGGGAGTTTGCACATATACATAGATACCTAGAACCTCAAGTTACTTATCCTTGTAGTCAAGAATTTGTGATTTAGTATTTTATAAATCTAGAGCCTAAGGCCTTTTGCCAGCTTACTAGAATGGATGTTAATTCTTTTTCAACCTTGGTAGATTTGATAAGAACACACCTTATTTTTTAAACAACCTATCGACAAGAGTAAACACCAGTGTGGCTCCAAGTAGCTCTAGCTCTTAATAGATTTAGGCATCACGATGTTGGAGCTTGTGTTGCGAGAGGGTTAAACATTTGGGGCATAAGTGCAGGTTCAACAATTGCCTTTACTGACAGAGTTATGTCTGCCATATTAGATTTGATGAGGAGTCAAGTTGCATGGCTTGAGCAGGAGGAGAGGAGAAGGATATCCGCTTTTTTTGCACAAAAAGGTGTCTCTAGTTGTGCTGGTTAGGTAGATGAAACATTTTTTCCTCTTGCTGCTTGACCCACAATGGATGGAGAAATATATTTCAACCAAAAGGGCTCATATTCCATAAATGGTCAAGTGATTTGTGATGATAAAAGGAGAATTATACATTTTATGGGAGGTAAATGTTCTATATTTTGTTTTATTCCTTTTTTTTATTAGCATTGGTGCTCCTCTTTGTAAATTCCATGATTTTATTATTACATGATTCTATAAAAGGTTTGTGGTTGGTTTGTTTATATGAAGGAATGCCAAGATCATGTCACGACATGACTTGTTTGAAAAGTTCATCACTTCAGAATGATTTGAACCAAAGAGGGGGTGTCATAGTTTTGAGTCCAAAGAGTACCTTTTAGGTGATTCTAGTTATGTACCCATGCATCACCTAGTCCGAACATTCAAGCAGGCCCAAATAGAGGACAAGCAAGAGTTCAACAAATATTTGGCAAGAGGTAAGGGTAATGGACATTATATAGGAGTATTGAAAGCTAGATGTAGCTTAGAATGCAACTAAAAAATAATGTAGAAATGCGTATTTGTTAAAGTGAGTTTCAATTTGTGTTCTTTTACATAACTACTTGCTCAATAGGTCCAATGTTTGGTTAGAGGATGGTGGCGGATTTATAGAGGAAACTCAAATAGATTCACAAAATGACTTTTAATGGAATAGAGCTTGGTAAGAGAAGAAAGTAGGTCAAGTGTGATGCAAAAATGCCTTGCTCATCATGTGGATCATATAGTGGAATGAAATGAGATCATATTTTTATACAATAAAAATATCATTCTGCTAATTCTGCATATCTTGTAAGTAATATTTCTAGTAATTCTTTTGTAGTTTTATACAGATTTTCATATGCTGCCTTGACAAACACCAAGTTTTCAAATTTTATTTTGTTCCTTTCACGTATCTAAGAATGCAAGATTATGCTCACTAATGCCCAATGTACACTCAAAGTCATTGGATGCCACTCTTTGATGCTCAAAGTGCTGTAAAAAACTTGTTGGATTGTGTTGGGGGATGTTGGTATGTTTTGGCATGGTGGTTGGCAAGGTGATGCCAATTGACGCTTGCCCATAGACATTGGGGTGCACTAAGCGCCAATACATGTGTATTTAGACAGATATCGCCCATTGGTGCTCAACAATGCCGGCTTGTTGCCACATGATTGCACTTAGAGGCGCTCTCCTTATGTAACGGTCAGGTGCACCGATTGATGAGGTGGTGTGCCGCATGTTGCCACTCATGATTTGTATATTTTCTCATTGAATTGGGGTTCTTTTTGGTGAAATATTGTGTGTGCAATTTATATCGATAATTTGTCATGTAGGCGCTATATAAACCCTCCTCCCTATAGGTAGATCTCATATTTGAGCATTTCAAGAAGTTTTTGGGAGCAATTCAACTTAGTGGTTTTTGAAAGAGGATGGTGATTTTTGAAAAGTTCAACAATTTTTAGTTTCAAAAGGGTGTACCATTTGGGTCTCGAGTGTTGTTTGAGTTTCTTTGCAAAACAATGAGGTTCAAGAGTGGTGGGGCTCAATAGAGAGATTTTTATTTTGAGATAAGATTTCACAATTGTGCTTTTGGGACCACAATTTGGGTCTGAGGAGAAGGGTTTAAGAGAGAGTTTGGGAGCCATGTTTGAGAGTAGAAGTAGTATTTTTTGAAAGGTGAGAGTACTGCAACAAGCAAGGAGTCCAATAGCAAGGAGCCCATAAATTATGACAATCAAATTCCTTCACTTCAGTCCTTGCATTTCTTATATTCTCCATGGCAAAAATTTGGGGCTACGAGAAGATTGTTGACAATGAGGAATACTGAAGAAGATTGGCTTATTGGATTCCACACCATTCAACATCATGTAAACTTCATCAATTTCAAATAGTTATAGCAAGAATCAAGGAGGTTTATTGTGATGTAATCAGCCTCAAAATTACCCTTGGCCTGCATTACACACATCCCAAGGTATTTCTCTTTCTTTCCTCAATTATTTTCTAAATGTTTGCTCTAGTTTTCAAAAGTTCATCTCCATTTTTGTGATTTTTTCCACTCAATGTTTAGCGCCACCCAATGTTGATTGGGTTTGTCTTGTAGTGCCTCCTTGCACTACCCAGCTACGCATCTCTATGCATCACCAAGCCGCAAGTTGCAAAACCCTACCCCTTGTAATACCAATAGTTACAGATAGATGATCTAGAGATGAAATTTGGTTTAGTAATATCTAGAAGGATTTTATACATGATGGACTTAGTAGATGAGCTAGAGGTATCACCAAAAGAGTACTTCTACAAATAGGCCAAAAGCCAAAACATGCTTGGAAACTTTAGAATCAATAGCTAGGCATATGATCTAAAGGTGAAACTTGTGGTGGTGGCATCTGGAAGTATGTTCCGCATGATGGAAAACTTAGATCAGATAAAGGTATCACCAAAAGAGCACTTTTACTAATAGCAAAGAAGCCAAAATAACCAGAAAACTTTAAAGCCATTTTCAAAGGCCTAAACATATTTATTAGGCCTTGAAAATAAAAACATTACCCTCTTTCTCCTTGATTTGTCTTGTTGAGAGCTTTCCAAGGTACCTTACCCATGCGATTTTGAGCTTCCTACAAGAAGATTCTCTAAATATTCCCTTTGGTCAAACTCATTTGACCAACTAGATAGGACAAGGACTGACATGTCACCCATCCAAAAAACTAATCCAAGGATGGAGCTTGCTGATAGGTCACCAATCCATGTATTTGATCCAAGGGTGTAGCTTCCTTTGAGGGGATCCTTTTTGCTATATAATTCTAATACCATGAGCTAGCCATATGATCTAGATGTGAAATTTGGTTTGGTAACATCTAGAATGATGTTATACATGATAGTCAAAATAGATTTGATAGAAGTATCACCAAAAGAGTACTTCTACTAGTAGAGTAGAAACCAAAATAGACTTGAGAACCTTAGAACCAATAGCTAGACATATGATTTAAAGGTGAGAATTGGTTTGGTAACATCTAGAAGGATGTTACACATGATGGACTAAAAATATCAGAAAGAAGTATCACCAAAAGGAAACTTCTACTAATAGAGTAGGAACTGAAATATGCCTGAAATCTTTGAAGGCAATTTTAGAGGCCTAAACGGATGAATTAGGCCTTGAAAATGTGCTGATCCCCCCCCCATGAAGGAAGGCTAGCCTTCCCTCCCCCCTAGTTTTTCTCATTGAGAGCTTTCCAACGGTACCTTACTCATGTGATTCTGAGACTCCTACAAGAAGACTCTCTAAAAGATTCCCTCCAATCGGACCAACCAAATAGGACCTATACCAACATGTCACCCATCTAAGTAAGTAATCCAAGGGTGGAGCTTGATGACATGTCACCTATCTGTGTGCCTAATCCTATGGTGGAGCTTCCTTGGAGGAGATCCTCTTTGTCTATATAATAAAGAGAAGGTGCTCCTTTGGGGCACCGAATGTTGAGTGTGTAATCTATGTTTTCTCTCTTCTCTTGTCCTTGGAGTATTACAATAATAAAGAGAAGGTGTTCCTTGGGGGGATTGGAGTTGAGTGTGAAATCTATATTTTCTCTCTTGAAGAGTTCTCTTGTCCGCGGAGTATTACACCCCTTCACTATTCTTGTAGCACCGACAAGTGTCATTCGGTACCACCTCCTTAGTCCTTTTGTATTTTACCTATCCCGCATTGCCTCTTTGTGCCTCCCCTTGGCATCACCCTACATCACTGGGTAATGAGTTGCAAAACCCTTAACCCATTCCTTGTCCCACAGCACCGACCAACATCACTCGCTACCATCTCCTAAGTGTTTTTGCATTTTGCCTATCCCACAATGCTTGTTCGTGCCTCCTAGCGGTGCCACCCTACATAACAATGCAACAAGTTGCAAAATACTTAACCCCTTCCTTGTCTCATTGTGCCAATCAGCATCACCTAGCACCGCCTCACGCCCTATGGGTTCCATGCTCGGGGTTGCAACACCTTATCCGTTAGTACCACCGAGCATCTCTTGGTGGCAATCTCTCTTGTTTTCCTTGTCATGGAGCAACATCCCGTGGCTTCCATTTTCTTTTTCTTGTACAATAGCATCACAAGTGTTGTGCGTATATACATTTCTACACAACATACATCGCTCTCAACATCATACACTATAGAAGCACAACTCACACATAAGGCATACATAGACTCTCAAGTGCCACAATAATCAGATTGTCTACAATTCTTGAATCCACTCAGATCAGTACTTGATCTGTCACTCTATAAACTACCAACAACTGGGCACTTATTACAATCAAGCCACACCTACTCTAGCTAAGAGAATCCAGGTGACGCTCGCCGGTCTCTATCCACCATAGCCAAGAACTCGAAGGCTCTACATCAGAGAAGTGAGCTCTTTGGAGCTGCACTTCAAAAGTATACTCCCTTGACTTGAGCTAGGTCTGAAACTCTAACGGTCCTATTGACGGCATACTCAACGGTGCAAATGGTGCAAAGTGACAGTGGGCCCCACCGTGAAGTCAATAACCTGAACACAAAATCTGACCGTCGGAAAGTAGTCTTTGAGAAACTGGTAAAATAACTCTAACTACTATCACTAGAACTCCAATGTTTGAGCAATCTAGATACGACACTACAAATGGCATGATAGTTATTGTGCGTATATACATTGCTACACAACATACATCATTGTCAACATCATACACTATAGAAGCACAACTCACACATAAGTCATACATAGATTCTAAAGTGCCACAATTGCCCCTCTAGTTTCCGGTTAGGTCGCTCTAACTCTAGATAGCCATCTACTCTAAGTATATGGTATACCTTATAATGGGCAAAGATCAGGAGGCCGGGTGCTATGGAGCCCTATCATTAGTTGCTTGTCTACAATCTATACCATATAAAGAATGAACTAGCTATAGGTCAAGTACATCTATGACATAACCACTGTCCTTGAAGAACCACCGTGAGAGGAGGAGTCATACATGCCATATGCCATCCTCTCAAACAACTATCACACACTAACATAGTAGTAGTTCCACTAGAAGAGCCACATAACATGCATCTCAAGCCTACACGTACAAGTGCTAATTTTGGGTCCATAGTACCATCAATGTTTGGGAGGTGGCATGGCACACAATTTTGCACATGATCCTTCCAAACAACACCATCATGTCCTTTTAACACAAGGACTCCAGATGGCAAAACCTCACGTACTCTCAAGATAGTGTGGCCTGTCAAAACATCAAGTGTCATTGGTGCTGTTTGTTGTAGATATACATAGTCTCCTAGATGAAATCTACGGATTGAAGGTCTATAACCTCCTCCTCAAATACTAGCATAGCATAAAGTGTCTCTATGTTGAGCAATCGCCAAGTTCTCAAAAGCCATCGATATCACTTTCCAAAAGATCTTTGCACACTAAGAACATGCACTCATCTATACATTGGGGTCATCCAAGTCCAAAACTACAGTAGCATCTTGACAAATGGCTGCAAATAAATTTTGGATCTTGTCCATAGAGTAGAAAGTATGGAGAGAAGGATGCTAAGGAGGCTTGCCAGCTGAACCGATAGCCCATGGCCAACCAAGGTAACTGGAGATCCCAATCTCCCAAGTGGCCTCTCTACAAACCATACTTTCACAATCCTCTCTTCACCATTTGAACCACTCTCTCTACTAAGCCATCTGCCTAAGGATGATCTCGAGATGTAGTACAATGAACCACTCTCTCTGTTAAGCCATCTGCCTAAGGGTGATCTCGGGATGTAGTACAATGATCAATCAAAGCCTTGTCACACAAGACCTGAAACTCCCCCAAGAACTATGTACCCTTATCAGTCAAAACCTCAGATGGTGCACCAAAATGACTAAGAACTTGATCTAGGAACGAGTAAGTTGTCCCTTCACTAGACTTGTCAAGAAGTGCCACCAACTCAATCCACTTGGAGAAGTGCTCCACCATCACCAAACATATCGATGATGTCTCACGGTCAGCAGTAAAGGTCCAGCAAAGTCCAAACTCCAACGGTTACCCAATCCCATGATAGGTAATGGTGTAACTGTGGCGTAGGAGCATTGAGTGATGCTCTAACTCGGTCACAAACCACACATTGTGCAACAAACTGTTGTACCTTGGTTTGCATACCGTGTCACCAATAATGACTCTAGAGTAAGCTATATGTATGCTTTACTCCAAAATGTCCTAGCTCCTCATGAGCATGACGGACCAACTGTGGTCTTTGAGATAGAAGTGGTACTACTTGCACTCTACCATCCTCCCATACACGCAAAAGGTGTCTGCCCTCCAATCTGAACCGTTTGGCTTGTTGAAGAACAAGGTCTCTCTCCTTGGCCCCAACAATGCCACCCATAACACTAGTGCGAAGATAATCCATCACTAAGACATCATCATGAATGTCTCACTGAATTGTACCAATATCTTCACTCTCTGGATCTATGACCTCAATAACTCCTCCTGTACGCTGAGAGAGATACCACCAAAGTCTCTGAAAATATACATAGAAAGGCCAATGCATGCCAACTTGGCACCATTTCCTCATCTGTCTCACCATGCCAACATGCTCTAGTCTGATCTGCTAGCTGGGTCATGGGTTTCTACTCAACCCATCTGCATCACGGTTCACCACTCCAGGTCTGTGAACAACCGTGAAATCATACTCTTGTAAAATCAAAGCCCATCATGCAAGCTTCCCTAAAAGCTTGTTGGACTCCATCAACCACTTCAATGGCTGATGATCAGGGATGAGAGTGAAGGGGTTACCAAATAGGTAACATCAGAAATGTGCTACTGCCAAAAACTGCTGCCAAGCGCTCTCCCTCATATGAACTATACTTTACCTCCACTGAATTGTTAGAGCAACTAGCATAGGCCACCACAAACTCCTTCCCCTCATCATCATGATGAGTGAGCACCACTCCAAGCTCCAACATACTCCAATCAGTATGAACCTGAAATGGTCGTCCTCTGATTGGTCTCCTCAAAATAGGAGCAGATGTCAACCTCTCCTTGAGCTCTACAAAAGCTCTCTCTTGCTCATCTCCCTAACACCACTCCTATGTAAGCTTGGTCAGCTTTGTCAAGGCCCTGGCAATGGCAATAAATCCTCTAACATAGCGGTGATAGAAGTTTGCCAACCCAAGGAATGCTCACACTCTGCTCACATCCATAGGCCGAGGAATACGTGCAATAGCCTCCACCTTGGTTTGTTGAACACCAAGTCCTCCGGGGTAGATAGTGTGACCCAAATACTCAACCTACTTGTGGAAGAACCTACACTTCCCAGGATGTAATTTGAGTCCATGAGATCTCAACCTCTCAAACACCTCCAACAACTATCTCTCATGCTCCTCCACAGTAGTGCTATAGACTAAAATGTCATCAATATAGCACCAAGCAAAATCCAATCCAGCTAGGATCCTATCCATGACCCTTTGGAACTCAATAGGAGCATTCTTAACCCAAATGGTAAGAACCTCCACTAATATAACACATCCTTGCCGTGAGGATCAATAGCCCAAAATATTGTCTTGGACTTATCCTCCTCCTTGATCGGTAACTGATGATATCCCGCTCAAAGATCCAAAGTACTGAAGACCTTTGCATACCCAATTGCATCAAAAATCTCCTTCAATGTAGGCATGGCATACCAATCAGCCCTGGTTTGTCGGTTGATAGGACGGTAATCTCCACACATTTGCCTATCTGTGTAGTTGTCATGCATATCCTTCTTGGTTGGCATCATTGTTGCTGATTCATACTCTCCATGTGAAATCTCCACCAAACCAGCCTCAAAAAGGTCACTACTTTGGCTTTGAATAAATGTCCTCTCTATACCACTATATCAATAAGGACATCAGAAAACTAGTGTATTGCTGGTCAGCTCAATCTGTATACTAGGTCCTTTTAGAGCACCCAAATCCTTCATATTGAAGGAAAAAAAACTTCTATGGCTCCTCAAGAACCTCCAAACCCTTTGTCTTTCCTCTCCAGTAAGCTTGGGTCCAAGATCTAGCTCCCAAGTATCCTCTGTAATTGTAGAAGGAGTGGAAGACGTACTGACTGGCTGCTACATTGGGCCCTTAGGAGCAATAGTGTCATGCTCCCGACCACTAGAGGTCCCAACCTCTGTGTGAAAACTCCTTCCACTTTGGCTGCAAGCTCCACACGTCCTCTAGTTGCATCCCAAGTGGACCAAGGGTGTAATCCAAGTAGCCCACACTCACCTAGATGGACTCTAAGTAGACCACTCTCCCTAGTAGCTACTGGTTGTGTCCCAAGAATACCATGTCTACTTGGTCCATCGCCCCTAGCATGTGCCTGAATCGTCTTGATAGGCACAAGGCTTACAAGTGTCCAAGTGGTGATGCATATCAAGCGCATCCTACGCTGCTCTACCAAGCCAAGGCTCATAATCTAGGTCAAACAGTTCAGGTCCATAGCTTGACCTAACACTTGATGTCTAGATGCCTTTGACACTGCTAGAACAGTGGTAATATTGGTGCAAAAACCCATCACATGCTCTCTCTCATTGGCATTGCGCTCCACCAACTACTATAACTATGAGTCCCAAACAAGTCTAGGTCCTCCCTCTTGAAAATCATGAGAGCATGGGAAACTCATGAGTGTGGGAAATGCAACTCTAGGTTGTCCAATTAGGTTCACCACTACCATAGGTGACCTATCAGCTACTACCATTGTTTGAGACTGACACCCAACATCCAAGATATCATCAACAAGGATGTGGTCAAGTTGTTGAATCCCATCATAAGCATGCTGTAGAACTTCTCTGGGTAAGAGGTTCTTCCACCAAAGACAAAGATGATGAGCCCATGATCCTACTCTGACTGCATCTAACAATATAGTAGGTCCCATCCAAGAATGGACCTAATGTGTACTCGCCACCATTCTGGTGCGAGAATCACCCATCAAAGGAACATTCTCCAAAAGGTAAGCTTGAGAAACAGACCGATGAACCTGGAGATGTCATAGTATCCGTAACATCTCCAAAAACACACCAGAACAAGGATCCTAAAGACCAAATCCATGGCCCGTGCGTGTATGTCCCTGACATGGCCATCCAGAAATCACCAAGTGAATAGGCCCATGTCTCTCCAGATCATGTGCCCCTAATAAGGAAATGTTTGCTGGTAGGGCCTTATGATAACCTCTGACTGCTAACATTGGTAATAACTCCAAATACCGATAGGCCAAATGTGCCACATGATGTAGAGAGACTTGCCTAGTAATCTCATCTCTCTCTACATACAAGTACCTCTATACTCATATACCCGCCTATAATACCGTAGCTAGTTTGGTGCTAATCCCACCAAACTACTCCAATAGACATATCCCCTCTACTGGATACTGCCAAGCAATGAGTGTGGTATCTAGAGGTTTCAAAGCAATCGACTCTAGAGGCTCATCCTCACACTCATCTCATGATGGTACAAAGGCTCCACTCCAAGCCTGTTGCACCAATTGATCTGCATGTTGTTGCAATGCCTCCTCTGAACTCCATAATGGAACATCCAAGGTGGATGGAACAATCTCACTCATACTCCAAATCCAAGTGATCTCCTCTGGTACTAAAGTATCCTTTGCATGGGCATTCCCCTCCAACAATTCACCAGGCCAAGTAGCTACACCACTAAAAGCTAAAACTGATGTTGCCATGGTCCCTGTCACGCCATTTGTAGTTCCGCATCTAGATGCTCGGACACTGGAGTTCCAGTGATGGTAGTTAGAGTTATTCTAGCAGTTTCTTAGGGACTACTTTCCGATGGTTAGATTTCATGTTCGGGGTACTGACTTCACAATGGGGCCCACCGTCACTTTGCACCGTTTGCACCGTCGAGTGTGCCGTCAACGGGACCGTTAGGGTTTCAGGGCTAGCTCGAGTCCAAGGGATATAGTTTTGAAGTGAGCTCCAGAGAGCTCACTTCTTTGATGTTGAGCCTTCAAGTTCCTAGCTATGGTGGACAGAGGCCGGCGAGCGTCACCTGGATTCTCTATGCTTGAGTGGGTGTGGCTTGACTGTAATCAGTGCCCAATTGTTGACAGTTTAGAGTGACAGATCAAGTACTGATCTGAGTTGAGTTGAGTGGAGAATGTTAAGCAATCTGATTACATCAGAGAAGTGAAGTCAGGGGGAAATCGGGTGCAGGAACGTTGAGTGTTGGTGGTATCTCCAAGCTCGGTGGATCGTGGTAGCTCAATTCAGGTTCTGTGTTTCCCTAGTGTGCAGAAGCTCGTGTAGTTGATGCAAATTTGGCAGTTAGGCGGACGGTGTGCGGAAGCGTTGGCCAAATTTCGACCAAAGAAGGAGCAATTTTCGAGCAATGTTGTGATTTTGAGCTCAGGAGGTGAAGGTAGGACCAATTTGCTGCGAGTTGGGCTCAGAAAGTGAAATTGAAGGAGGAGTTGGAAAGCTCTTCTCATGAAATTGTGATTTGGAAAAACCCGTTTTGTCAATTTGGCTCGAGTGGAAAGTTAGCGGGGGATTTGGCGGACATCCATCTTTAGGGTTTACGTCAGATTTTACATCAGATTCACATCAGATTTTGGGCCAATTCTGGAGGAGTTTCGCTGTTTGGCCAGATTTGGAGAATTTTCGCTAGTTTGGAGGAGTTTCGCAGATTTGGAGAAGTTTTGCCAATTTTGGAGGAGGTTCGAAGTGGCAACAAGAAAGGCCTCATTTGGCTGAATTTCGGCGTTTCGAGGCTTCGAGGCATAGGGCTGTGGGCTATGAGAGGCTACGAAGGCCTAGAAGGGCCAGAAAGCTAGCTTGCTGGCGTGAGGCTAGCTAGTTTAGTGTAGATCTTGGTCATTGGTTGGAAAAATCTGCCTTTCTTGCTAGATTGTGCGCAATAGGGTTTGACCCCTAGATCTCTTGTTCCTAGACTGGTGCCCTAGCCAACTGGTCCACCCTCACTTGTTGTCATAGTGACTGTGCCACTGTTATCTATACACATGTAGCTTTGGCTAGGAGAGGCAGTTTGATCCCATTCTTGGTGATCCTGGTAGCTTAGGACTTAGATACAAACTACTCTTATGTCAAATGCCAAATGGTGGCAGAGTCAGTCCCGTGTTGTGTTATGAGATGGAGGGTTTTTGTTTAGATTTCTTGTGATTGGATCCCCTCCATTCTCTACTTCCTGTTTGTGCACCACGTTTGTGTGAGGTGCCTTGACTTTTGAGCGTTGGTGCTCTGGTGTGCTCTCGGTGGTGAGACTGGAGTGATGACCAGTCAGACTACCTTTGTTTCTCTCCGGTGAGGCAGGAAGTGATGACCTGCAGACCGTGAGAGTGCGTGTTATGATGGCAAGTTACAGGTTGCCTTTCCCCTAGTGTAGTTATCTCGGTTAGAGTTACATTAGTGGGTGGTGTTTAGTTGGTGTTGGCACTTGGTGGGGTACTTGCGGTTGCAATTGGTGGTTCGGGTTTGCTGTTGCAATTGGTGGTTCGGGTTTGCTGTTGCAGTTACGTGGTCACGACGGAGTTCTTTGGAGATTCCAGAGGAGTTAGCCCTGCAGTACCCAGTGGGTTTACTCGGAGTGGTGCTCGGTATCAACCTGTATCTCAGGTCCCAGTGAGGGAGGAGATTGACTCTGAGTTGGAGTTTGACACAGGAGCTGATTCAGTTGAGAGTGCACTTGGTGTGTCCGCACCGTTGTTGTGGGACATGGACGAGATTTATGGGGCTCCAAAGGCCCTAGGCGTTACTCTGGTACAGTGGGTACTATTGAGTTGGATGACTTCATCTAGGAGTTTGATAGTTGGTGTGATCTGCAGCAGATGCGGAACCCAACTTTGTTCACACCCTTCATGGCATGGAAGGGGTTGTTTCAGCACTTGGAGGGTCCACCGATGGACGACTACCATAAGTTCAGGAGAGCTCATTTGGAGGAGATTCAGTTATGGAGACAGTATTGGTCTCCACACTATGTCTCCATCACTTTAGGCTCGGTGGCCAGGAGTAGATCGGTTGTACCTACGAGTTCTAGCTCGAGTAGTGTGGGTGGAGCTAGTGGAGGTGCACTAGCTGGAGATAGTGCTACTACGAGTGGAGGTACCGCTGTAGGAGGTGGTGTGGTACCAGGGTTTAACCCCATGGTTGAGTTCTTCCTATGTTTGAGGCAAACATACCAGGGAGTGCGGACTGACAAGCTGAGGAGCTTGCAAGAGTTCCAGCGGAAGGCTGGAGAGAGCCTACGCGAGGCATATACTCGCATGAGGCGGCTGATCAGTTTCACTCAGGGAGTTACTAAGGCCCAAGCAGTCCAGTTTTGGTATGGGATATTGGACAGGGAGTTCCGACGTAGAGTTTGTGATGCTACGTTGTCGCATGCTACTTTGCCCACTTTGGCAGTAGTCTTTGGTTTGGCTGAGCGTATTGAGCTCAACATGGTGGAGGAGAGAGTGGTGACAACTGGATTTGGTAGAGAGACCTCATCCACGGTTGTGACTTCTTCTAGAGTGCAGCAGAGTGCACCACGCCCAGTTGGTTTTCAAGGACAGGGTGGACAGCCCAGATCCTATGGAGCGAGTGGATGGCCTAGTGGAGTTAGACCCTTACCCTCATTTTCGGGTCAGCAGTAGCCAGTGAGTGGTGGTGTTGCTTGTTGGACTTGTGGTGGACTTCACCATAGGAGAGAGTGTACTCAGGGCAGCGGACCTGATACCCTTGGTGCATCACAGCCAGCACAGAGGCAGTGTGAGCATTGCCACAAATTTGGTCACACTAGTGACCGGTGTTTTGACCTACACCCAGAGTTACGGAGTGGTAGGGCTGCTATGGCAGGTAGTAGAGGAGCTCCAGTTCATGGAGGACGAGGTGGTAGAGGTGGTGGTAGAGGATCTACACCTAGTAGGGATGCGGTACCTGCCCTTACTTCTGACACAACTATGGCTACTCGGATTGAGCAGTTGGAGCAGAGATTGGCTAGTATGGCTATTGCTCAGAGGAGATCAGATTCGGGTGTTGAGGCTTCCACCTCATATGCTGGTGATAGAGATGCTTTGGACTTCATGAGCGGAGCAGCACAGGTGGATGCATCTGCAGCAGTGACTAGGAGTGCAGTACGTGCTCCAGAGCCTAGAGGAGCATCAATGGAGTTGGACCCACAGAGAGGAGAGGTTGGGAGACAGGTCAGACTTCCCCAATCTTTCATGCTATCTGAGGCATTGCAGACGACATCCATGGTTCCTAGACGTCCCAGTGCAGGTGTGGTAGGTGGTGATGGAGTACCTGATGGAGTACCTGCTAGTCAGCCACCTGCTACTACACAGACTGAGTCTAGCATGATGTTGGGAGCGGCTCAGCTGATTATGCGGCATCCTTTATTTTCAGCCAGTGACATGTTTACATTGGGAGTTGACCCAGCCCCAGTGTTCCGGTTGGCTGCCACGTTGTGTGAGAGTAGGAATGGTGCAGTTCCTACTACTAGAGCAGAGGTGGTTGGTAGTGGATCTGACTTGATTGAGGAGCATGGGATCCGTTCAGCGACCAATGGGTTGTGGCAGGCAGCAACGGCTAGACTTGAGGAGTTGCCAGCTAGACCGGCCTTTGAGAGAGCGCGGTTTACACCTGGTGTTGTCCTATTGGATAACCAGAGGGGGATTTTTTGTTTGGTGGGACCTTCAGGGAAGGTCTATACACCACAAAAAGTCTTGTTAGACTCTGGTGCGCAGCCCCTTATGTTGGGGAAGGCTGCAGTTGTCGGTCTAGAGTTACGGAAGACCGATGTGGAGAGGTGTCCATTTCAGATCCAGACATCTCTTGGTGGTGGTTCGACACAGTACATCACACATGGAGAGCTTGTTGTCCAGGTTCAGCCTGGTCATTCGACTGATAGCTCGGTGGTGAGAGCTCAGGCTATTGCGACGATAGCTGAGTCATATGATGTGCTAGTTGGGAGAGCAGTGTTATACCCTATGGGTTTCAACATTGACTATTGGGAGGAGACAGCCTCTTATAGACCTGGTTGGCAGTCTGGTGAGGGACGGGTATGTCGCCTACCAGTACGCTTCAGTAGTGGCAGTCTTGGCTCACTACAGTCCGGGACCATGGCAGCATCAGTTTTAGCTTTCAGCGGTGCGGTTACTTGGCTTGGTGACTTGTTGGAGGGGAACGCCCATGCAGAGGATACTCCAATACCAGAGGAGATCACTCGGCTATGGAGTACGAGTGGGATTGTTCCATCCACCTTGGATGTTCCATTGTGGAGTTCAGAGGAGGCATTGCAGCAGCATGCAGATCAGTTGGTGCAGTAGGCTTGGAGTGGAGCCTTCGTACCATCAAGGGATGAGTGTGAGGATGAGCCTCCAGAGGCGATTGCTTTGACACCTATGGATACCACACTCATTGCTTGGCAGTACCCAGTAGAGGGGATATGCCTATTGGAGTTGTTTGGTGGGATCAGCACCGGACTAGCTGCGGTGTTACAGGCGGGTATCCAAGTACAGAGGTACTTGTATGTAGAGAGAGATGAGACTGCTAGGCGAGTCTCTCTACATCATGTGGCACACTTGGCCTATCGGTATCCGGAGTTATTACCGATGTCAGCAGTTAGAGGTTACCAGAAGGCCTTACCAGGAGACATTTCCTTACTAGGGGCGCATGACCTAGAGAGACATGGGCCTGTTCACTTGGTGATTTCTGGATGGCCATGTTAGGGACATACACGTGCGGGCCGTGGTTTGGGTCTTCAGGATCCTCGTTCTGGTGTGTTTTCGGAGATGTTACGGATATTACGACGTCTCCAGGTTCATCAGTCTGTTTCTCCAGCTTACCTTTTGGAGAACGTTCCTTTGTTGGGTGATTCTCGCACTAGAGTGGTGGCGAGTACACATCAGGTCTATTCTTGGATGGGACATGCTGTATTGTTAGATGCAGCCAGAGTGGGATCACGGGCTCATCGTCTTCGTCTTTGGTGGACAAACCTTTTACCCAGAGAGGTTCTACAGCGTAGTTATGATGGGATTCTGCGACTAGACCACATTCTTGTTGATGATATCTTGGATGCTGGACGTCAGTCTCAGATAGTGGTAGTGGCTGATAGGTCACCTATGGCAGTGGTGAACCTAGTTGGACAGCCTAGAGTTGCATTTCCTACACTCATGAGTTTCCCAGGCTCTCATGCTTTTCGAGAGGGAGGACCTGGACTTGTTTGGGACTCACAGTTACAGCAGTTGGTCGAGCCCAATGCTGATGAGAGAGAGAGGGCAATGGGTTTTCGCACCGGTATTACCGCTATTCCAGCAGTGTCAGAGGCATCCAGGCGTCAGGTGTTAGGTCAGGCTATGGACCTGAACTGTTTGACCTGGATTGTGAGCCTTGGTTTGGCAGAGCAGCGTAGGATGCGCTTGATAGGCATCACCACTCGGACACTTGTGAGCCCTGTGCCTATCGAGACGATTCAGGCACATGTTGGGGACGATGGACCGAGTGGACATGGTATTCTTGGGACACATCCAGTAGCTACTAGGGAGAGTGGTCTACTTGGAGTCCATCCAGGTGAGCGTGGGCTACTTGGATTACACCCTTGGTCCACATGGGATGCAGCCAGAGGACGTATGGAGCTTGCAGCCAGAGTGGAGGGAGTTTTTCACATAGAGGTTGGGACCTCTAGTGGTCGGGAGCATGACACTATTGCTCCCAAGGGCCCAGTGTAGCAGCCAGTCAGTACGTATTCCACTCCTACTACAGTTACAGAGGATACTTGGGAGCCAGATCTTGGACCCAAGCTTACTGGAGAGGAAAGACGGAGGGTTTGGAGGTTCTTGAGGAGTCACACGAGTTGTTTTGCCTTCAGTATGAAGGATTTGGGTGCTCTGAAGGGACCTGGTATACGGATTGAGCTGACTAGCGACACACCTGTTTTCCGACGTCCTTATCGATATAGTGATATGGAGAGGACATTGATTCAGAGCCGGAGTAGTGACCTTTTTGAGGCTGGTTTGGTAGAGATTTCACATGGAGAGTATGCATCAGCGACAGTGATGCCAGCCAAGAAGGATATGCATGGCAACTATACAGATAGGCGGATGTGTGGAGATTACCGTCCTATCAACCGACAGACTAGGGCTGATCGGTATGCCATGCCTACACCGGAGGAGATTTTTGATGCGATTGGGCATGCAAATGTCTTCAGTACTTTGGATCTTTGAGCGGGATATCATCAGTTGCCGATCAAGGAGGAGGATAAGTCCAAGATAGCATTTTGGGCTATTGATCCTCACGGCAAGGATGTGTTATATCAGTGGAGGTTCTTACCATTTGGGTTGAAGAACGCTCCTACTGAGTTCCAGAGGGTCATGGATAGGATCCTAGCTGGATTGGATTTTGCTCGGTGTTATATTGATGACATTTTGGTTTATAGCACTACTGTGGAGGAGCATGAGAGATAGTTGTTGGAGGTGTTTGAGAGGTTGAGATCTCATGGACTCAAATTACATCCTGGGAAGTGTAGGTTCTTCCATGAGCAGGTTGAGTATTTGGGTCATACTATCTACCCCGGAGGACTTGGTGTTCAGCAGACCAAGGTGGAGGCTATTGCACGTATTCCTCGGCCTACGGATGTGAGCAGAGTGCGAGCATTCCTTGGGTTGGCGAACTTCTATCGCCGCTATGTTAGAGGATTTAGTGCCATTGCCAAGGCCTTGACGAAGCTGACCAAGCTTACACAAGAGTGGTGTTGGATATAAGCAGGAGAGAGCTTTTGTAGAGCTCAAGGAGAGGTTGACATCTGCTCCTATTTTGAGGAGACCGATCAGGGGACGACCATTTCAAGTTCACACTGATTGGAGTATGTTGGGGCTTGGAGCGATGCTCACCCAACATGATGATGAGGAGAAGGAGTTTGTGGTGGCCTATGCTAGTCGCTCCAACAATTCAGCGGAGGCAAAGTATAGTTCATATGAGGGAGAGTGCTTGGCAGCAGTTTGGGCAGTAGCACATTTCCGATGTTACTTGTTTGGTAACCCCTTCACTCTCATCACTGATCATCAGCCGCTGAAGTGGTTGATGGAGTCCGACAAGCTTTCAGGGAAGCTTGCACGATGGGCTCTGATTTTACAGGAGTATGGTTTCACGGTTGTTCACAGACCTGGAGTGGTGAACCGTGATGCAGATAGGTTGAGTAGAAACCCATGTCCCAACCAGCAGGATCAGACCGGAGCACGTTGGCATGGTGAGACAGATGAGGAGATGGTGCCATGTTGGCATGCATCGGCCTTTCTGTGTATATTTGCAGAGACTTTGGTGGTATCTCTCTCAGCGCATACAGGAGGAGTTATTGAGGTCACAGATCCAGAGAGTGAAGATATTGGTACAGTTCAGCGAGACATTCATGATGATGTCTTAGTGATGGACTATCTTTGCACTGGTGTTGTGGGTGGCACAGTTGGGGCCAAGGAGAGAGACCGTGTTCTTCAGCGAGCCAGACGGTTCAGATTGGAGGGTAGACACCTTTTGCATGTATGGGAGGATGGTAGAGTGCGAGTAGTACCACTTCCATCACAGAGACCACAGTTGGTCCGTCATGCTCATGAGGAGCTAGGACATTTTGGAGTAAAGCGTACATATAGCTTACTCCAGAGTCATTATTGGTGGCGCGGTATGCAGACCGAGGTACAGCAATTTGTTGCCACATGTGTGGTTTGTGACCAAGTTAGAGCATCATTCAATGCTCCTATGCCATAGTTACACCCATTACCTATCATGGGATTGGGTTACCGTTGGAGTTTGGACTTCACCGGACCTTTATTGCTGACTGTGAGACATCATCGGTATGTTTTGGTGATGGTGGAGCACTTCTCCAAGTGGATTGAGTTGGTGGCACTTCCTGACAAGTCTAGTGAAGGGACAGCTTACTCGTTCCTGGATCGAGTTCTTAGTCATTTTGGTGCACCAGCTGAGGTTTTGACTGATCAGGGTACAGAGTTCTTGGGAGAGTTTCAGGTCTTGTGTGACAAGGCTTTGATTGATCATCGTACTACATCCCGAGATCACCCTGAGGCAGATGGCTTAGCAGAGAGAGTGGTTCAGACGGTGAAGAGAGGATTGCAAAAGTATGGTTTGCAGAGAGGCCACTTGGGAGATTGGGATCTCCAATTATCTTGGTTGGACATGGGTTATCAGTTCAGCCGGCAAGCCTCCTTAGCATCCTTCTCTCCATACTTTCTACTCTATGGACGAGATCCAGATTTACCTGTAGCCATTTGTCGAGATGCTACTGTAGTTTTGGACTTGGATGACCCCGATGTATGGATGAGCGCATGTTCTCAGCGGGCAGAGATCTTTCGGAGAGTGATGCCGATGGCCTTTGAGAACTTGGCGATTGCTCAACATAGAGATACTTTACGCTATGCTACCATTTGAGGAGGAGGTTATAGACCCTCGATCCGTCGATTTCATCCAGGCAACTATGTATATCTACAGCAGACAGCACCGATGACACTTGATGTTTCTACAGGCCGCACTATCTTGAGAATGCGTGAGGTTTTGCCATCTAGAGTCCTTGTGTTAGAAGGACGTGATGGTGTTGTTTGGAAGGATCATGTGCGCAATTGTGCGCCATGCCACCTTCCAAACATTGATGGTACTATGGACCCAAGCTTGGCACTTGTACGTACAGGCTTGAGGTGTATGTTATGTGGCTCTTCTGGTGGAGTTGCTACTATGTTAGTGTGTGATAGCTGTTCGAGAGGATGGCATATGGCATGTATGACTCCTCCCCTCACGGTGGTTCCTCAAGGACAATGGTTATGTCCTAGATGTACTTGACCTATAGCTAGTTCATTCTTTATATGGTATAGATTGCAGACAGGCGACTAACGATGGGGCTCCATAGCACCCGGCCTCCTGATCTTTGCCCATTAGAGGGTATACCATATACTTAGAGTAGATGGCTATCTGGAGTTAGAGGGACCTAACCGCCAGCTAGGGGGGCGATTGTGGCACTTTAGAGTCTATGTATGACTTATGTGTGAGTTGTGCTTTTATAGTGTATGATCTTGACAGCGATGTATGTTGTGTAGCGATGTATATACGCACGACAGCTGTCACGCCATTTGTAGTTCCGCATCTAGATGCTCGGACATTGGAGTTCCAGTGATGGTAGTTAGAGTTATTCTAGCAGTTTCTTAGGGACTACTTTCCGACGGTTAGATTTCATGTTCGGGGTACTGACTTCACGGTGGGGCCCACCGTCACTTTGCACCGTTTGCACCGTCGAGTGTGCCGTCAGCGGGACCGTTAGGGTTTCAAGGCTAGCTCAAGTCCAGGGGGTATAGTTTCGAAGTGAGCTCCAGAGAGCTCACTTCTCTGATGTTGAGCCTTCGAGTTCCTGGCTATGGTGGACAGAGGCCGGCGAGCGTCACCTGGATTCTCTATGCTTGAGTGGGTATGGCTTGACTGTAATCAGTGCCCAGTTGTTGGCAGTTTATAAAGTGACAGATCAAGTACTGATCTGAGTTGAGTTGAGTGGAGAATGTTAAGCAATCTGATTATTGTGGCACTTTAGAGTCTATGTATGACTTATGTGTGAGTTGTGCTTTTATAGTGTATGATGTTGACAGCGATGTATGTTGTGTAGCGATGTATATACGCACGACATCCCGGACTATAGTGAGCCAAGACTATCACTACTTAAGCATACTAGTAGGCAACATACCTGTCTCTCACTAGACTACCAACCTGGTCTATAGGAGGTTGTCTCCTCCCAATATTAAATGCCAAAACCCATGGAGTATAACACTACTTCCCCAACTAGCACATCATATGACTCAACTATTGTCATAATAGCTTGAGCTCTCACCACCAAGCTATCAATTGGATGACCAGGCTAAACCTGAACAACAAGCTCCCCAAGTGTGATGTATTGTGTCAAACCACCACCTAGAGATGTTTGGATTTGAAATGGACACCTCTCCACATCAATCCTCCGTAATTCCAGGCCAACAATTGCAACCTTCTCCAACATAAGGGGTTGTGCACCAAAGTCTAACAAGACTCTTTGTGGTGTATAGACCTTCCCTGAAGGTCCCACCAAACAGAAAATCCCCCTCTAGTTATCCAATAGGACAACACTAGGTGTGAACCGCACTCTCTCAAAGGCTGGTCTAGCTGACAACTCTTCCAATCTAGCTGATGCTGCTTGCCATAAACCACTAGTCAATGAAAAAATCCCATGCTCCTCAACCAAGTCAGCTCCACTATCAACCATCTCTGCTCTAGTAGTAGGAACCGCATCATCCCTACTCTCACATAGCATGGCAGCCAATAGGAACATTGGGGCTGGGTCAACTCCCAATGTAAACATGTCACTGGCCAAAAACAAAGGACGCCGCATAATCAGCCAAGTCGCCCCAAACATCATGCTAAACTTAGTCTGTGTAGTAGGTGGCTAACTAGCAGGTAGTCCATCATGCACTCCATCACTACCTACCACACCTGCATTGGGACGTCTAGGAGCCATGGATGTCATCTGCAATGCCTTAGATAGTGTGAAAGACTAGGGAAGTCTAACCTGTCTCCCAATCTCTCCTCTATGTAGGTCCAACTCCACGGATGCTCTTTTAGGCTCTAGAGCACGTACTATACTCCTAGTCACTGCTGCAAATGCATCCACTTGTATTGCTCTGCACATGAATTCCAAAGCATCTCTATCACCAGCATATGAGGTGGAAGCCTCAGCACCCAAATCTGATCTCCTTTGAGTAATGGCCATACTAGCCAATCTCTGCTCCAACTGCTCAATCCGAGTAGCCATAGCTGTATCAGAAGTAAGGGTAGGTACTACACCCCTACTAGGTGTAGATCCTCTACCACCACCTCTACCACCTTGTCCTCCATGAATTGGAGCTCCTCTACTATCTGCCATAGCAGCCCTACTACTCCGTAACTCCGGGTGTAGGTCAAAACATTGGTCACTAGTGTGACCAAATCTGTGGCAATGCTCACACTGCCTTTGTGTTTGGCTGTGATGCACTTGAGGTATCAGGTCCACTGCCTTGAGTACACTCTCTCCGATGGTGAGGTCCACCACAAGTCCAACAAGCAACACCACCACTCACTAGCTGCTAGTGACCCGAAAATAAAGGTAAGGGTCTAACTCCACTAGTCCCTCCACTTGCTCCATAGGATCTAGGTTGTCCACCCTATCCTCAAAAACCAACTAAGCGTGGTGCACTCTAGAAGAAGTCTCAACCGTTGATGAGGTCTCCCTACCAAATCTAGATGTCACCACTCTCTCCTCCACCATGTTGAGCTCAATATGCTCAACCAAACCAAAGACCACTACCAAAGTAGGTAAAGTATCCTATGACAACATAGCATCACGAACTCTATGTCGTAACTCCCTGTCCAGTATCCTATACCAAAACTAGACTACATGGGCCTCTGTAATTCCCTGAGTGAAACTGATCAGACGCCTCATGCGAATGTATGCCTTGTGTAGGCTCTCTCTAGCCTTCCGCTGGAACTCTTGCAAGCTCCTCAGCTTGTCAGTCCGCACTCCTTGGTAGTTTTGCCTCAAACATTGGAAGAACTCCACTATGGGGTTAAACCCCAATACCACACTACCTCATGCAGCGGTAGCTCCACTCGTAGTAGCACTATCTCCAACTAGTGCACCTCCACTAGCTCCACTAACACTACTCGAGCTAGAACTCGTAGGTACAGCCAATCTACTCTTGGCCACCAAACCTAAAGTGATAGAGATGTAGTTCGAAGACCAATACTCGATCTCTTCCAAATGAGCTCTCCTAAACTCATTGTAGTCATCCATTGGCAGACCCTCTAGATGTTGAAACAACCCCTTCCATGCCATGAAGAGTGTGAACAAAGTTGGTTCTGCATCTACTACAGATCACACCAACTATCAAACTCCTGGATGAAGTCATCAAACTCAATGGTACCCACTGTACCAGAGTAACACCTAGGGCCTTTGGAGGCCCCATAAATCTTGTTCATGTCCTACAACAATGGTGCAGACACACCAAGTGCACTCTCAATTGAATCAACTCCTGTATCAAACTCCAACTCAAAGTCAATCTCCTCCTTCACTAGGACCTAAGATACAGGCTGATACCAAGTACCACTTTGAGTAAACCTATTGCGTACTACAGGGCTATCTCCTTTGGAACCCCCAAAGAACTCCGTCGTGATAAAGTAACTGCAACAGCAAACCGGAACCACAAACTGCAATTGCAAGTCGTAACCACAAGTACCCCACCAAGTGCCAACACCACCAAGTGCCAATACCAACTAAGCACCACCCACTAATGTAACTCTAACCAAGATAACTACACTAGGGGAAAGTGCAACATGTAACCTACCATCACAACACGTACTCTCACGGTCTATAGGTCATCACTTCTTGCCTCACCAAAGAGAAATAAAGGTAGTCTGATTGGTCATCACTCCAGCCTCACTATTGAGAGCACACCAGAGCACCAATGCTCAAAAGTCAAGGCACCTCACACAAACGTGGTGCACAAACAGGAAGCAGAGAATGGAGGGGGTCCAATCACAAGAAATCTAAATGAAAACTCTCCATCTCATAAAACAACACAAGATTGACTTTGCTACCATTTGGCATTTGACATAAGAGAAGTTCGTATCTAAGTCTTAAGCTACCAAGATCACCAAGAATGGGATCAAATTGTCTCTTCTAGCCAAAGCTACAAGTGTATAGATAATAGTGGCATAGTCACTAGGACAACAAGTGAGGGTGGACCAGTTGGCTAGGGCATCAGTCTAGAATAGGAGATCTAGGGGTCAAACCTTGTTGCACACAATCTAGCAGGATGGGCAGATTTTGCCAACCAATGACCAAGATCTACTCTAAACTAGCTAACCTCACGCCATCAAGCTGGCTTGCTTGCCCTTCTAGGCCTTCATAGCCCACAGCCCTATGCCTTGAAGCCTCAAAACACCAAAATTCAGCCAAATGAGGCTTTTCTTCTTACCACTTCGAACCTCTTCCAAAATCTAGCAAAACTTCTCCAAACTTGCAAAAATCCTCCAAACTAGCGAAACTCCTCCAAATCTGGCCAAATCTGAAGTAAAATTTGACATAAACCCTAAAGTTGGCTTACCACCAAATCCTCTGCTAACTCTTCACTTGAGCCAAATTGAAAACACTGGTTTCTCCAAATCACAAATTCATGAGAATAGCTTCCCAACTCCACCTTCAATTTTACTTTCAAAGTGCAACCCGCAACAAATTGGTCTTGCTTTCATCTCTTGAGCTCAAAATCACAACCCTTGCTCAAAATTTGCTCCTTTTTTGCTCAAAAATTGGCCAGCACTTCCGCACACCGTCTGCCTTACTGCCAAATCTCCATCAAGTAACGAGCTTCTGCACACCAAGGAAAAACTAAACTTCAATCGAGCTACCAACAATCCACCAAGCTTGGAGATACCACCAACACTCAAAGTTCTTGCACCCAATTTCTCCCTGATTTCACTTCTTTGATGTAATCAGATTGTTTACAACTCTTGAATCCACTCAACTCAAATCAGTACTTGATCTATCACCCTATAAATTGCCAACAATTGAGCACTGATTACAGTCAAACCACACCCACTCTAGCTAAAAGAATCCAGGTGACGCTCACCGGCCTTTGTCCACCATAGCCAAGAACTCAAAGGCTCAATATCAAAGAAGTGAGCTCTCTTGAGCTGCACTTTGAAATTATACCCCTTGGACTCAAGCTAGGTTTGAAACCCTAACGGTCCCGCTGATGGCACACTCAATGGTGCAAACGGTGCAAACGGTGCAAAGTGATGGTGGGCCTCACCATGAAGTCAGTACCCTGAACAAAAAATCTGACAAAGTAGCCTCTGAGAAACTGCTGAAATAACTCTAACTACTATCACTTGAACTCTAGTGTCTGAGCAATCTAGATGTGACACTATAAATGGTGTGACACGGGGCATGACCAACATCTCTGGTGAAGTAAAAAAAAAATTGTTGGTTTTTTTTTTGTTTTGGTTCTTCCATGAATTGAGTTTGTGAGTTCTTGGGACAAGAATTCTTGCACTAGCTTGGTCAAGGGGAGGCAATTGCAATTGACATTTGATTTAATGAGAGATGCACTTGCAATGCCAAGAGGGAGGACACCAAGGAGGAGGATTGTTCCTTACACAATTGTTTCAGATTGGTTTCCACAAAGAGACATAGTTGCAAAGAGGTATTTGGCAAGGCAATGTGTGTATCTTGCTTTCAAGGCTTTGTTTGGTTGATGGGTGCACTTGTGGCACCAACTCTACGGCCCAAGATTGTACATGGGCATTTGGTTTTCAACACCAAGATAAAGTTGAGGAGATTTGGTGTGGAGGATTATGATTGGGGGGAGTTGGCATTTTGAGCTATCATTGCAGAGATGGGGAGTTTGCAAAGGCAATTGCAGATATCTAAGGGGCACAAGTTCAAAGTCACCTTCCTTGGGCAGATACTCACTCATCTCTTTGTGGAGAGAGGTTTCATTCTTGAGGAGGAAGTGATGTACTTGAGTGATAGAGAGGAGATGCTTATACACAATGAAGAGGATGATGATCATGATCATGAGGACGCAAAAAGTGAAAGTGAGGCCTATGACATGAGTATTGATGATGGGCAAGATGAGGAAGAGGATGAAGACAATGAGTGATTGATTAGATGTGAGTTTTGGCATATATATTTGTATGTTTTTGTTGTTGTAAAATGTACAAAGTTATATTGTATATACCATTACAAGATTTAATAAATGAGTTAATTTAACATGCCTTAATTAATGAACTTGTGTATTTACTTGATTCAAAAGTGAGTTTTACTTGATGGATGACTAAATGTACCACTTGTGAATAGGTGTTCAACAGATTTGTGTTGAGATACATGCCTTACCAATAGTGAGGTTATTCAGTGATAGTTTTAGGGAGGGAGTTCCTTTTGATGTGGAGACTCAAGGGACTTAGACTGAGTTTAGAGAGAGGTTTTGTCTATCAAGAGAGTGTATCCTATGTATTTCCTTCTTAGGCTTTATGCGGAAGAAGATTATTGCTGTGGATGTTACTTGTTTGGCATCATATTGGGTTTGTGGTAGAACCGGTTTTCATGCATGGGAGACATGGACTACAAGGCATGGTTGATGCTCTCACACACATTCAAGGCTTGTAGGGTGGGTTGCATGTCCAGCGGTTTGCCATTTCATTCAGTTTTATTTGTTACACTTTGAGGTTATCTTGTGGATAAATCTTACTCCGGATGGAGTGGAGGGGTTGGTACAAAGCATGTGGCAATGGTTGGAACTCCTAGAGGGATTCACATTGGGTCTTGCCTCATGGCATGTTTTTGTTCTACAAATGTCCAACAAGATGATGAGTTTAGAGGACTTGAAGTTAGATCATATGACCATCTCACTTCACTAGGTTAACCTCTTTGCAATCTTCTTATTCTAAACAATTTTTCACTCTCTTATTATAGAAACCATCCACATGGTGCTATCCATCCTACCCACTTCCATCCTTACAAGATAGAGAGAACATCATACACTTGCTCATTTGGCCCTTTGATGAGTGCTTTGGATAGATTTGTCTATGATGATAAGCCTATTGGTATTTGGGCAGAAGAGGAATGGACATCTGATAGACTGAGTTCTTATAGTAGTGACCCATATTCCCTTCTTGCTATCGATATCAGGAACCAACCCTTGGATGAGAGAGAGTGGCCTCTTTGGTGGTCATTGAGTCCATTTTGAATTCAACATCATGATGTTGAATACCAGCATAGACTTGAAGATGCAGTAACAACACTTTGACACTATATTTCATCTCTCTCTTCTTCTTCACCTCCTTCTACTCTAGCATAATTACATGCTTTAGTGGCTTCCCTTTTATACACATCTTATATACATTTATACATATCTTATGTATCATATTATCTCTCATACTTTTTATCACATTTTCTCCAAATCTCTTTGTCAAACACTCAAATATATTTTATTGTGTTATATGTCACTTGTTCTATGTTTAATTGGGCATCAATTGGCACCTATGAGTGCCACCCACTGAAGTTGGGTGCCATCATTTGGCTCTAAGCGGCATCCTATGGCACTGGGCGCCTACAAGTTATGGTTGATCCATGTCTTGTGGTAGCAACATGCACCATTATGCGTCACCAAAAACCCACCATGCACCACTCATAGCATCGAGTGGCATCAAGGACAAGCTTCAACGAGCGCCAATGAGCGGCGGCTAGCATCGACGAGCATGGTCTTTTCAAAAAACTAATTTAACATTTCAAAAAATATGGTTTACATTTCAAAAACCATTACATTTATGGTCTAACATTTTCAAAGAACCTATCTTTATTACAAACTTACTTAGGTTACATGGTGGCATGCTATTTTCTATCACTAGAGTATGATGAATTGGGAGTAGTGTTTCTTTCTTCCAAAGGAGAAGGATGATCTTCTTGCGGAAATTGAGTTAGCACTTTGAAACACATGCTTATTTCTCATGAGATTTTCTTGCTCGGAGGAGACTCATGTTGATTTCATGAGTGTGCTTTGACTCTAAACTCTTCTCCTTGAACCTCCATTTGTCTACCCTAGCTTTCCTTTTATTTGCTATTAGTTTCTTCTTAATTTCAACTCTCACCTTCTCTATCTCTAATCTAACGCAATTAGCTTCTATTTTCATAAGTGTTTTCTCTCCATTTCTCATAAATGTTCCTCATGTTGATGGCTTCTAGTTCAACTAGTTGTAACCTCTCCCGTGATTGTATAGTATTTTCTTTCAACATGGTGATTTTTGCTAAATTATGAACAATGACATACTAGGAGACATCCAAGATACATTACTTGCCAAAATTCCACCTTTTCTCCTCTTTGGATCATGTTCTCCTTCTTAGTCCAAGAAAGTGCTCTCGGACCCATCCCTTGTAGAAGTTAGTGGAGGTGGTGTAACAAAAGGTGAGTCTTCTACTAGCGCCACAAATGGTGACTCTTCCTCGGGTGATTGGATTCCATTATCTATGTAAACAATAGGTATATTTTCCAACCCTTGGTTGTTTGGGACAAATTGGAGCCAGGAGTCCGGGAGCACCACCTTCGAGGGAGATAGGAATTGAGTGCCTTCTTATTCACCTTCATGGACCTCCTTTGAGCCAACCTTGCTCAAGTTGGGATTTAAATCTCCCAAACTTACCATAATAGGTGGACTAATGTTTGCTTTGTTTTTGTACATGGCTTCCATTCTAGCAAAATGCGGGCACACTCTATTCAATTTATCTTCTATAGTTCTCCAGCCTTTGCCATATTCCTTCTCGGTGAGACCTTCTCTCGTAGCCTTGTCCTTTAGCTCCCAAGTTTCTTTGTATTGTTTCATGTACCTCAACCATTCTTGTAAAGTCTGTCCTTTGTCATAGAAGGAGGAAATCCTTGCCCCTCTCATATAAAAAATGTAGCCATGAAACTAAAAGTTGTGGATTTCTGAATAGGCTTTTTGCAATTCACACCATGAATCTGTGCAAAATTCTAGCGGTCCTCCAAATAATCCAATATCTGGCCATAATGGTTCATCGCCATGCGGAACCTTTCATCCTCTTTTGCTTTGCAAGGCATGAAAGAAGTCATCCTCAACACTTCTCCAAATTTCCCAGATGATTGTTCAAGTTGCGAGTCCAAACTTGAGTCTATAAATCTTGGATCTGCATCCAAAAGTGAGCCTCCTACACTACACCAAGGTACTTGATCTCCCATTGCTAAATTATCATTGCAATTCGTCCGCCATACCCCTTACCGCAATTCGTCCGCCATACCCCTTACCACAATTCGCAATGCGTTCATTTATTAACATCTCGTCTTGTTCTAAAGTTCACTGACAATAGTTCCGAAGTTTGTTATTTATCCCCGTAGACATCCGTCAAACCTATTCCTGAAACCTATTGCTTCGTTACAAGGAGAAAGGTAAAGTCCCTACGGGTATATTTGATGTAGGGTCACGTCGTGATGTCCACAATATGCCTTTCTTTCCTCAACAAAACAGATAATCGTTATTTACCGCGGCTTCGTAGCGTCGTCAAATTCTACACTAAACGTGCTAAATCTACTGCATTTCTCCAGTCTCTGCACTGACGATAGATTTGCTGCAGTTCTAATAACATGCGCCAGTACATTGCGCTCTTTTGAATCTGGTCCAGTTTGGTACCGATCACAACTGGTCTTCCCAACACTCACATCGCATATGAATTACTGAAAGAAGTGTAGTCTTTAATTGTCTGGAACCAGCATTACGGATCGTGAGTTGGCAAAGGGACGCGTTAAGCCTCTACCCATTCCGTATTCCTCAGAAATTGCGAAAGAGTAACGAGTATAACGGGGAGAGATGTTTCAAATCGAATAATAGGATGTTTGCAACGACTTTTGACATGTTTCAAACAAATATTCCGGCAAAAGACTTACTTCAAAAAGATTCACCTTCTTTCCATCCTGTGCTGTGTGTTTCACTATCGAAATGCATAGAGTGTAAGTGGAAATATATTCGCTGCCTTGGATGATCTCGTCACCTGGATCGATGCTCGCAGTCATGGTACATCCGTTGCTTCTCCATTGGAAAAGATGGACTCCCAAGAGAGACACGGTAGAAAAGCGACCTTGTAGACAGGTTACCTTAACGATCCGAAGGATGCATTTAAGCTCACCGCGCTCAGGCTCGTCCTTCTGCATTTGGTTTCCTGCAGGTCAAATTCGTTCAGGATTTGTGTAGGGCCTTGAATCTCGATTTGGCATAACGGTGGTAGCTTGCCTTCCACATGCAACTTCCAAGCCCTACAAGATCTCTCTACCCATCTATTCTCGATGCTATTGGGGCTCAGGCCCATTTTCCCTCTTAGGTTTTATCTTTGTTCGGCTTAATGGGGTCTCCCAATCCTTCTTGTTATCCTACGTGTGTCGCGTTTCATCTGTTCTCTTCGAGTACTTACTCCAATTGGTGTTTTCTCTGCTTACATTACCGTTATCCATCCCTTACCTATATTCTGCATATTGCTGCTGTTGTATATGCCCAACTCGATGTCAAACTGGGGAAAAAGCTGCTAAAGCACGAACAATTCAAGTACTTTACTGTTCAGGGGAACATAACCCGTGTAATCGTAGGTTCAGATTCCTGGATGATGGAAGAAAATATGTACAGTACGTTCCTCTCGGTGGTTGTGTGAAACCTGGTCACTTTCCCTGACCAGTATAGAGATTCTCTTGTGATACTTGTCAAGTACACGACATCGCGGACTTCTCTGTCTTGCAAGACAGAAAACTTGGTCATTTGGTCCACATGCAACGCGTAACGAATTCGGTGCAGATCGCGGAGAGGATCTTTTGCACTCACTCACGACAGAGAATAGATGACTGACAGCTTTGTTCAATGGATTAGTTACCTCTTCTCTGACTCTTCCGAATTCAACTTTCGCAACTTCCAGGAACTCGTTAATAAGGTCCTTGTCGCACATGCATTCAGGAGAATGCAGGTGGAGAAGGCGAGGTGAGAGCATTGTTGATGCAACCTTCCTCAACCACCGGATGGAGTTTGATGATATAAGCGGACGTAACGGAATAGTAGCTTCACCCCCTGTATACACCAGGTGGTGAAATCCCACCGGTCGGTAGCTCCGTTAGACCGACACTCTGATCAATCAAACTTAGGGGGGGAAAGAGGTCAAAGGGATTTGACCTCGTGTTCTTAGGCCGACTTCACATACTCGTTGTTGGCTTTCGAAACGAATCCGGTTTTGATGATGGGCACCTCCAGTACCTACTTAGCTAGCTTCCACAACATTATAAGCCACCGAAATGATCAGTAATATTCCCGGTGTTGTCCCACTAACATGAGCAGCTAGCTAAACTACTGCACCTGGATATGCATCTGCTACTAGATTTGTGAGAAAAGGTATCCCTATCAGACGAGCACTATGTCTTACATAGTATGCCATTTCCGTGTCTAGATTCGACAATTCACCCATCTACAAAGATCCGCACGAAGATGCATGCCTGGTAAGTAAGGCTAGAGAACTAGATCGCACGATCTGTAGCAAGATTACTGATAACTCCACAAGATAGACAATGACGTAGGGTAATCTGCGAGTTTGCAGAAGTTTACATTATCTCAATCTGCCAAGGAAGCGGCAGCACCAAACATTCATTGAATTTGAACATCTCCGAATGAGTGATAGAAATGTCCATATCCATCTTCCAACCGGACAGCTACGATTCCTCATTTCTGACATCGAATGTAGTTCTCGCCAGAAAATCTTCTCGCCTTTTTCACTTCCTCCACGCACTACATCTACAAGAGCTCCTCTGCCTTCTCCTCAAGAATGAATATTCTATCAAACTAATCTATCAACAACTATCTATGTTCCCACAGAAGCTCTTCTACAGCTCCGGAGACGAGGACGCCATTATCTCGGGGCTGGGGAGGTTACATACGTATGAAGTGGTTGGCAATGGCAGGTTGCTTACTATGTCTGGCTTGGCGCACTATATGACCTGCTCCAGACCTTTGAGAGTTTGCAAAAAGTAAAGCACCGACGCGCGCGTTTGGCATCGAGGTCAACCCACAAGCCTTGACAATCTCTTTACAATCTGGCCTGCGGATCTTGGTTGAATAACTGAAATCTTCAACACCAGATTTGTTCCATAAACTCAGCCGCATTTATCGACAATTTCAGCCAATTTAGTCTTTCGTCATTATAGCTTACAACGTGTAAGCTTGCTGAATAGTGTCGATATCCAGGCCCTTCATCCGGACGACAGACTCCACATGTCCTTTAAGCGTGTTCAATTCTCTCAACCTAGCGTAAGACGGTAACGGATGAAAACGAGTAAGCTCAAGTAGCTGGAAATTCCTGACATTGAATCATAAATCGCAATAACCACAGTAAAAAGTTCAATACATAACCCTCCTGCGATTTAGATGCGCACTGAGCAATAAGCTATCAACGTACACAACCATTACCTTGCAATTTCAGCACGCCTCTTTGCTTGTTCGGCAATGTCGTTGAGTTCCTTATAGCTGCTCCTGTCTCCGGCCATTTTGACATCTGGAGACTGGAGACCATGTAGGGTCCTCTGAGCGTGTGCCCACTTCATTTCACGAGCTTCCTTTCCAAAGTCCTTCTGTGTGGTGAAGGCAGTCTGTACAACCAAAGTCACAAGTATGAGAGAGGTAACGAGTACCATAAAACATACCTGTAAAGACGTTCTTCACTCCTGAGTTCCTTAGCTCCACCTTCCTACCGTTTCAGTCTTTGAATTAAAGCTTTCTAGGAAAGAAAAAGAGAATGTTTTGGCACTTACTCTTTGGTTGATCATGTAATTCCATGCGCGGCCGCTGAGGATGTAGCGAACAAGGAACTTGATGATATCAAGAGGAATGTAAAAGATGATGGAATAGATCCAAATGACTCCGGCCCATCCCCAACCAATACCCTTAATGAAAGCAAACGACCAGTTTGCGTACACAGCAATGAAAGTAGCAATCTGCGTTCACGTAGACAAAAACGTTAACAATAATCATGCCCCATACATGTGTACTGTTACATGTTGGAACCAAAACCACAACCATGTTACGTTCAAGTTCTTGGAGTTTTAGGGGACTTACAAGCTGGGCTATCCAGAAAGCTGCCAACAGCAGCAATCCTGGTCGCTCGACAAAGGACCAGCTCCGGGATCGAGTGACGAAAATTAAGGCCTGGCTGACAATGCTCACTTGCAAATATACAGCAGCTGTCAACTCGTTCCTGCTCTTAGAAATATCTCTCACACCAAACTTATCCTGTGAAAACAATAGAGAGAGAACATCACTTCAGTACAGAGCAGAGTAAACCTACTGTGAAGATTAAGTAGAGAAGTGAATCATCATAGCCTTCCTCGCTGCTATGTTACAAACCATGCGAGTACAAGAATCTACAAGCAAACATGTCCCATGGTAATTCACCTGGAAAAAGGTGGTCTTGTAAACCATCCAGAAGAAAACAACAGTCATAACAGCCAGATAAGTTCCAAGAACGACACCAGTAGCAAAAATCTCCTTCAACTTCCAGCTGTCGGGCAGCGGAGACGGTTTGACTCTGTCTTTAGAAATGGTCATGATGGTACCTGGAGAAATAAGCCAGAGAATGTACGTTCAATTTGGATGCTTAAAACATGAACTCTAGATTGCACCAGCACAACCATTCAATTAACAAACAAATTTACAAGTGAGTGGACAATGCCTACAAGATAGTTACGACGCAATCTACAAGAACATTCCTAGAACATAATGAAGCAAAATCGAAAGTAACTGATCGATCGTATGAGATGCATTGGAATAAATACAAAATTGTAGTTACCATCATTCAGAATGGCGATAATCAGAACCATGAATGGAGAAAAGTCGAATTTCCAGATGAGAGCTAAAAGGAGGAACCCAAGCTTCACATAACCACGGACCATGTATGGTGTAAGAGGCAGATCCACATTTCTTTAGCAAGAAATGAAGTCAACATGCGAAAAATTGATATCTTGAGAAAGAACATTCAGAAATTCGACACTTTAACGAAACCAAAGCTTCAAAATACATACCACGATACGGATGGTGATTGACACGGCGTAAATCTGTAACACAACAAAAAAGATGATTACAGGTCAGCCTGAGTGTACGCTTGCCATCCATTCATATAGTTCTACTATATTGGAGCAAACGACTGCAGCTTGAAAATGAAGACATATCGGCAACAAAATCTACGTACTGTGTAGTTCTTCATCCTCTGGAATATAGCACGACTTGTCAGCACTGCACTGATTATGACACTTAGACCAGGCTCTGTGAGGACAATGTCGGATGCACTCCTAGCTGCATCTGTAGCGTCTGCCACAGCAATTCCGATGTCTGCTTTCTTTAGAGCTGGGGCATCGTTCACTCCATCCCCAGTCATACCGCAAATATGTTTCTTCTCCTGTAGTCGTTTGACAATTTCGTACTTGTGCTCTGCGTTTTCAACAATGGCACACCTGACAATCAGTGCACGCCGTCTGCTAATGTGGAATCCACATAGGCGTAAGAAACGCATCCTTATGTTATTTCCAACCTCCAAATGCGTCTCGGAAGAATTTTGCTCACACTTAAAAGTGTAAAGTGTGAGCAAAATTCTTCCCGAGTGACCCAGAGATCAGCGCTAAGTTTCACACCTGTAAGATTAGAGATAATATGGCCTTAATGTACCTGGAAACACTCCGGCGAATCCATCAGCCTTCTCAATCAATTCGTCAACAGGAAGAGCTGCAATGGCCTCATCCTTGTGCTGTCCCAATAACGAGGAAGAGGGGTACATATTGATACCCATGCCAAGACGACGACCAGTTTCCTTGGCAATGGCCAGTTGATCACCTGTAAATAAACGCAAACAATCGTGTTACTAAAAGCGATTCTGTTAGTAACTTACCACCAGAAACTGCAAACAGAGCTTACGAATCCAGTGCCAGAAGTAGTACTCACCAGTGATCATCTTAACGTTAACACCGAGATTCAACGCTCGACGGATAGTTTCAGCACTGTCATGGCGAGGAGGGTCGAAGAGAGGCAAGAGTCCACAGAATTCCCAAGGACCACCGGCGCTGTCTTTGTTACCGTCAGGGATTTTCTGTAGAATGTAACCATGTTTATAGATTCATAAAGTCAGGTGTAGCCTGAATCGTGGATCTCAGATTCCATATAATATCGAAGAGAGATTTTTAGAGACATTCATAAAAGTAGCATAAACTCAACGATCCTTACTATGCACGTGAAGCAAAGTGAAGAACGAACAATCACCTGACGTGCAACAGCAAGAGATCTAAGACCACGTTCAGCAAACTTGTCGATGACAGTATGCACTCTCGAACTAATAATAGTCTTGTTGTGCGCAAGTTCCAGAATCTGCAACAAAGTAAGACGACCCCTGATTAACTCAGGTTCCAAGAAACTTAGAACATACAGCTCCAATCAGAAAGAACTACACAGGAAAGAATAGCTAGGCCATAAATGCATCCAAGGGACCGACCCACAACCTGCTCAGGTGCACCCTTGCTAGCCCTATGCCAATGACCCTCGCTGTCAATGTAGGTAAGGGCAGTTCTCTTGTCAGTGGGGTTGAAAGGGAGAAAATGAATTTCCTGAACCCCCGCTCTTGCCTGCAGTCCATTCACTCAAGCAATTTAGTCCAAGAACCAAAGATCTTGACAAGTACTTCAGAACAAGCACAGCTAAACTTGACGATGCCCAGTAAAATATTGACGAGGTGAAAATATTGACGAGGTGATATCAGAAGAGAATAAATCCTTACTTCCTTAGGATCCGCAAGCATGTTAACGATAGCTGCATCAATTGCATCTTGGTTCTCAGTTCTAGATGCCCTTGCAGCAAGGAGCACAACCATGTCCTTGTCGACTCCGGGAGTAAAAGTCTGGGAAGGAAACAAAAGATTCGAGAATCAGAAACCAGTTGTAAGAAAATCGCTGTCGACCAGAATTCAAAGAGCACATAGCAGCTCAACATCGTATCTTGGATAAAATTAATTACCTCGATTAAATTCTTGTCAACGGTAAGTTTGTTCAACGTTAGCGTTCCAGTTTTATCACTGCAGAGGACATCCATGCCAGCCATCTCTTCAATAGCTGTCATCCTCTTCGTGATAGCACCCTGCAAGTGAAAGAAAAACGTTAGATCAAGTTCACCGAAACCTCCAACAATTGCTCTCAATAGAACTCGATGTAACCTCCATCATCGAAGCTTCAACTCCTTCAGCTCTTAAAAACTTAGCAAAAATAAACGGAGATGTACAGGCTGGGCTAAACCTGCTGGGAGAGCCGATGGGATCCGATGGCCATTGTTACAGAAAGCACGGTGGGCATGGCAATCGGAATTCCCCCGATGAGAAGAACCAATAGGTTGTCGATACCGGAACGATAATCACGCTTTTGAATTGCGTACATGACGACAATCTCCACAAGCATACCGATCGCAATCGAGCATATGCAGAAGTTCCCGATGGCTGTGAGTACCTGCAAACCAAAATAAATCCACGTCAGCGATCAATTTAGTGAAAGAACATTCAAACAACAGACTGAGATTATCTATGCTCCTCATCCACAGGTATAAGGAGCATAGAACATGAAATCAGTTGAAATGGGTAGTGAACTACACCTTCTGAAAATGACCGACTTGGTTAGTACTGTCGACGAGATGGGCAGCTTTTCCAAAGAAACTGTGAACCCCAGTGGCAATGACAACAGCTTCAATTTCTCCTTGTTTGCAGGTGGAACCGGAGTACACACCATCTCCTGGGTGCTTGGTAACAGGGAGTGATTCACCAGTAAGAGCAGACTGAATATCCACAAATGAAAAGATCAGCGATGGATCCATGCATGTGTTCGCGCAAATCTAGAGGAAAAGACAAACCTGAGCACAGTAAGAAGCAAACCATCAAATCTAACTAAAGTTCAGAACAGACCTGGTCAATCTTTAAAGGATCTCCTTCCAAAAGCCGTGCGTCGGCGGGAATAATATCACCAAGCTTGATGCTCACAATATCACCAGGTACTAATATCACTGCGTCTTGTTCCGACCATACTCCGTCGCGGAGCACCTATGTTCCCAATCATCCCAATCCCAATGCATCGAAACATGAACAATGTCCGAATGGGAGAAGATTCCACGTCTTATTCGGCAAATATAAGTTTGGAAAACATAATTAGCACCCATAAGAATCGACCTAAAGGAACGCCGTAAGTAGAGCAACGGGGATGAATATGCCGCACATATCCATGTCAACGGCCCAGAAACAACCTACTCAGGTGATCAGAACTGTGAATCAAATATGTTTTCAGGCCTACACAAACTGTTTGGAGCTAGCAAAGACGTCTCACCTTCGATTTCGGGGCAAGTCTTGCCATCAATGCGGCGGCTGCGTTTCCAGCATTGTTCTCTTCAATGAAACTAATTGTTGAATTGATAACAAGCAGGGTAATAATGCCCACAAAATCTTGCCAATCTGGAGGTCGACCCTGCAACCGATTAGAAGTCTAATATCAACAGCGGCCAAATCCTCAGCGATTGCGTACTTATACTCGAGACAGTTGCGGTGATTTAAGATACAACAAACAGCACATCTCCAACTTTGATCACTTACATCTCCGTTGGCCAGGCCAATGGCCATGATCGCAGCAGCTTGCATGACCCATGAGAGTGGGTTCCACATAAACCCGAGAAATTTCAGAACTTTGCTTTCCTGCAAACATGAACAAAAATTAGTTTCGTCAAGCACTCCCTTCTTCTCCATGCGTGCGATACAGAAAAGAAGAAACATAAGCATGTACACGAGATATCCTCCTTACCGACAGAGAACGGCAAAAGATGGAAAGGACCACGGACCAAGCTTCGACAGGTGACAGAGACCTACCGATTTCTCTTCCAGCTTGTTGTAGCCAAATATCGTGAGACGTTCCTCTCCCTCGGCCTTAGTGAGCCCCTGCCGGGTGCATCGCAGCTGCTCGAACACTTCCTCCAAAGGAATATTTTCCTGCAAAAAGTAGTAGTTCAACAAATCCGATGGTTAGCTAGAGCTTGTTGAATGCTTACGCAGCTGGCTTGAGCACCAGTAGCTTACGCTGGAGTGTCAGCATGCACCGAATTACCACAAGTTCTAGAACTTCTAATAAGGATGGAGTAAAAGTGGGTTCCACTGCACTGCAAGAGAATGAACTTCAAGACGACGTTTCAAACACCAGAAAAACACAACAGGTGCAGTAGGTATCGAGAAACAAGTTGCTACCAGATCGACAGTCTCGTTATTGATGGACTCGAACTTGCTCATCTTGTCGTTATCGCCCATGCCGGGCGCCTATTCGTAAACGACCACAGCAGTGCCACTACTGCAAACTCTGTTCACAAATGTAAACACGGAATCTTAACACTGGAACGAGAGAAGAAGCTGAACCATTTCGAAGCGCATTGACTCGTACAGACAGACACACAACAGACAGCCGCTTTCAACTCTGATTCCAGGGGTGGTCTGCTTTCGAGAAGGAGGCCCTTCTCACATCTGAGCTAAGTAGAACAGAGCAGTGCAGGTACAAGTGTTTAGAGGCGGATTTGAGAGGGAGCAATAAGGGGAGAAATGGAAGGAAGAGAAGAGAAAACACGGAGAGAAGAAGAATTAAAGAGCAGCGAAGAAGAAGACAGAAGCGGGGACACCGTGTGTGAATTGTGCCCACAAACTGCACAAGTGACGGGATTCTTGGAATGCGTAAGGGACCTCTAAAAAAAATGTAGACGCCGCGGTCATGCTGCTGCTCACTATCTCCTATCTCCCAGTGGGGTCCCGAGGTCTTATACCTGCTCACCACCACCAGTGGGTTCCACCATGCCTGCAGCAGCGCGCCCCCCCCTCCTCCTTCCCCTTCCTTTCCCCTCCCCTTCTTGGAAAAATGCCCACAAAAGCAATGCACTACATGCCCACCAAACGCTAAAGGATCTCACTCAAGCCCCCAGAATCAAATCCTCTCTCTTTCTCTCGTGGACTCTTCCTCCCTCACCCACCCAAACTTTCTCCACTCCCGTCCCTTCCTGTCCTGCCCTCCCCTCCTTTTCTCACTAAATCCTCCCCTTCCCTGCCTAAGTTTTCCTCACTTTCAGTTGTAACCAGACCACATCACACAGTAACTACAACCACCAGAAATAAGACCGCGCACCCCACACTGATCCACGACGTCAAACAGGTCAATCCGGAGACGAGGCGAAGAATAAAACAAGGAGGAGAGGAAGAGAGAAGAGAGGTCATAGGGCTGACGAGCCGAGGAAGGAGCAGACACCCACCAGCTGCTGCTGCAAGTACCTATCACAAAACAGTCGAAGACTTCGAGTGCGATAATCCGAGCTAAGAGGAGGAGTTGATACGGGAAAATACTCCCCTGCATCAAATGCTACCAATTGCAGCCTACCCAGTTCGCTAATTGTGGCAGTAGCAGCTGCTGATGATATACACTTCACCTGCTCCACTACTATGTACAGTTTCACTGGACTCAATCGTAGTTGTGTATAGTAGTCACAGTACTTCCGTACGTTTGTATTCTATATACGCCAAAGGTATTTATCCCGTCTCGTCCATTCTTAAGCCCGGGCACAAGCCAATCAATCCCGCCGCTGCTACACCTCCACCTCAGCACCGGGTGGATGGAGGTGGATGGACTGTGTGCCATCTCTCCTTCTCTCTCGTCCTTCTTATCTGGTTACTTAACTGATATCTTCTAAAATTCACTCACAGCCAGAAGAAAACAAGCAGCAGCTTAAAGTGACCCTTAGTGATCAAGATTTAGATAAAGGAGATAAAACTGAGTGTGTTAGGGTGATGATTTAGTTGATAATAAACGGATATACACTGTATCTTTCTTACGTTTTCCTAAACAGAGGATAAGAACACGAGTTTCATGGTTTATAAACTGCTTAATTTTCAGTTTCTTTTTCTTAACTTTCTTTCATAAACTTTTCTTTCTTTTTCTTTTACTTACTTTACACACTTAGCGTTTTTTTCTGTCAGTCCGCATCCCTGGAGGAAAAGACGGTGGACAAACTAAATCCGCTTGGCGAAGCAAGAAACACTAGTTTCTTGCTTTGGCCCCTGCAATGCATGGGCCTTATGAATCTTGGGGAGTTATCTAAACAAATCTCTTAGATATAATACATTTTTTACCTTTATTAATTATTTTTTGAAATTTATCATTTACAGTTACAATTAAATTTTTATATCGTGTAGTACTCTCATTTATAAAGTTCCAGCATTAATGAAATCTATTTAATCGAAGAGGATACGTTCTTCCAATTTATTTTTTTTATTCTTTCCTTTGATGTATATATAATGGGATTTAACATGAAAAATCTACCTTTTAAGTTGAATAAAAATGAATGGTTTGTAGTTATATAAACATTTAGATATTTATTGGTCCTAGAACTCATGTTATTAATGTCTTGTTAGAATTCTTTGTCCTTACTCTCTAGAACCTGGACTCCGGTTGACAATAATGTAAATATAGTTCTAACTCCATTATCTAGTATAAAAAGTTTATGAAGATATGTCCATGCTTGATATGTCATTTCATTGTATACCAAGGAATATATTTAAAGAATTAAATATTAGAAATTGAGATTGGATTGTCAAACTAAGTTTCACTTGAAAATTTATGCTATATGATATTGAACATTTCATTCTTTCAAGATGAGAAAAGAAATTCAAGACCTCCATTTGGGTCAATTATATTCCATAAACACTTCAACATGTAAGTATAGAATTTCAAGTAACCTTTCTTGAACTAATATATGATTATCATCATTTCAAAATAATCAATTTGTTTTAATCATTCACATCAAAATAAAACTGTTATTTTAAAAATGGAATATAAAATCCGCTCTTTGCTAACATTCAATTATTAAACTTTCAGTATTGTTCATTTTTTATTAAATTTTTTATTATTATATATCATGGAAATAAATGTAGAAAAGAGAGACTTAATTATGTTTCCACATGTAGGATATCCAAAATCTTATAACCTTCTTCTTTTCTAACTATAAGATGATGATGTATAAATATAAATCATAGAGATATACTATATAATATTTTTTACTTACATCAAATGTCTAAATTTTTTCTTAAGTCTATTTCTTATCAATTTCTGAGTAATGTGAAGATTTTTGGTTAAAAATTGTATATTCCAAATATTTTTAAATCAAAGATGTACATTTATATCTATGCAAATAAGTGAGAATTATATATATTTTAGATGTTCTTAATATCCAATGGATCATCTTATATATAATGAATTAACATTCTTATGCAACGTAATCTTTTATTTCTATAATTATTATGGTTGTTTAATTCTAGCTTGTCATAATTTTGTTTGTGTCCACTTAACTCTCATCAGTCTACTATGGTATTGCCTGGTTGCCTATTTGGATGCACATATGTTAGTATGCTTTATGGACCTTACAGATTATCCTCGTAATCTTCTAAGAGCTTTTTTATCTTTTGCACTAAAATATTATTTAAATATCATTTAAATATGTTTATTATAGTTGTAGATTTATGTTTGATGACTTGCTTAGTTTATTGAACTTCTTTCATAAAAAATTAAATTTATTATATTTAATGAGGAATGATGTATCCATTTTAGAAAAACTTTCAATCTAAATGATGAATAAAGATGAATTTTCTATTTCAGTATGTATATTTTAAAATAAAATAAATTAATAGTGTTATATATATTTTGAACTTACGTTGACTTTAGATTTATATGGTAATTCTTTATATAAAACATAAAATTTTATAGTTTTTGAAAACTATACAGAGTTAGCAATTTCAGTTCAGTAATTAACCGTGTCAAGATAGACTATGATCAATTGCATGCTTCTATAAATTATGTGTATTTTATTTATTTAAAAACATAATATAATTATTTTATGTTATGTTATATGTTGTACTCAGATATAGAATTTTTGTATCATAGAATCACTACTTTTAATAACTTGGAATAACAAGGCCAAATAAGGAAGGCATAAAAGACTCAATAAGAGAGAAAATTATACATATTAAATTCTAAATAATAATTCTTACAAAATCTGATTTCTTTTAAGTTCATTTCAAAAATAGACCAAATAAGGTCCACTCCATCCTAAACCAACCTCGTTCACACAATACATCAATATTTGTCAATGTGCAATTTAAAGGATACTATTTTCCATATCTCAAAACATGAAATTTTTAAACAGTATTTTTTGGTATTATAAATTATATTTGATGGATTCATAGGTGTTTATTTATCAAGTGTTGCAATAGATAAAAATCCTTGTGAAAATTGTATGTTCATATCATACAATTTGTGTTGGTATTATAAGAAGAGCCTTTAAAATGTTTTAGTTATGAAGAAACCATAGTCATAAACAAGTATTGGTCAAGGTGATCCATAATCCTCTATGGCCATGGGTAAAGTTGACCTTTAATTATAATCATCATGAAGGATATGAGTTTAAACTTGCATCCTTTCAAACTTGGAACAATGGATGACTTTTGAGAATTCTTTATTTTCTTTAGTGTTTTTTTTTCTAATTTGAGTACTTAGTCCCCATTCTTACCTTACATGTGAGATTTGCTCTTGAATATTTGTTATCATTGGGACAAAACCAACTCTTTTTGATCTTAAGTATCTCCAATTTGTGCCAGATCACAATATTTTAGAAAGTTAGCAAGTTATTAGTAAAGCATCACAACATTCAATGAAGAATCTGGTATAATGACGATTAGGGTTTGATCTCCCATTTGTACTATATCAAAATATTTGAGAAAAATTAGCAAGTTATTAGTAAAGCATCAAATGAAGAATCTGGTATAATTATAGTTAGCGTGTGGAGGATTGGGATGAGATAATTGAGATGATAAGAAGAATGACTTGATGATTATATTGTTGAAGTAGTGTGATTTGAAAATTAAATCTAAAATTTTATAAACATGGATGTACATTTCACAAAGCACAATATTTCATGAATAAACTTTTCAAAAATCTTGATCTAGTGGATTTAAATAGATGATAAGATAGATATAAATTTTTGTTTTGGATAAGTGAATCTCAAAAAGATAATCCTTTATCTAGGAAATAAAAGACCCATGAGTGGATTCCACTTGCCATAATTATTGATAATTTTACGTTCAATGAAAGGAACATTATATACATATATGGAAAATTAGTGTAAACTCTATTTTGTACTTTGCCAAAAAGTGCTTATAGCAATTTTATATATTCTTGGATGGGAAGTAAAATGCACAACAAAGAAAAAAGAGCTAGAATATCTTATATGTTTGCTCAAAATAGATTCATAGGTTTTATAGCATTAATAGATCTTTTACTCTTCCTCTTAGTATAACGATCTAAAATTGTTGTGGAAAATATTTAACTAAAAGAGATGCTACTCAATAAAATTTCAAGGTATTTAAGATCATCACCAAAGGATTATTCTTTATGATGGAGTTAAGTGTACCAAGTATATTTCAAATGTCAATGATATGCTAATTTTATGTAAGTTCTTGTGCTTATGAAACTCATGAATGTGTAAAATACCAAGGCTCTTTATGTGATGACAAGTTTAATGATTTCATCTTTTTGCCTATTTGAATGGAAAATGAGCATGCTAATATTTTGAAGCCACTCAAAATTGACTAAGATTTGTGATATATCCCATAAGACATTTAGTACATTCCTTTAACAAAACTTCCATCCATGAGAAATAGGAATTTAAAATTTATGTGGCTTGATCCAATGTTCACTTGGGCTCAAGGTACTATCACAACCGACTTCATTGTGAACACTAATTATTTTTATTTTTTCTAATGTAAATATTCCAAACCAAACCTTTGCAAGTGTTATTTTCAAGAAGTGTAGATTTGTAAAGAGGTCATGTTAATGCATCACAAAGATACAAGATGCTTAAACAAAATAGACTCCACACAACCACTCAACAAAAATAGGACCAGACTCATTTTGTGGTCAAACCCATTTTGTTTCTATTCCATCAGAACGTATGACAAGGATTCACTAATGAAACAAACCACTGCACTAGGAGGAATCTTGAATTCATGAGTTTCAATGGAAAGATAGGAGCCATAATGAATTTTCAACAAATATGAAACTTTGTCAATTTTTGCCGCCATTTCAAGAACATGCAAAAAGAGGCACAAACTGCAAAAGAACTATAAGCAACCATTCTGCATCTGGTCTCACATGTGTAATGGATGATTGCAACCTTTCACCAACCACAACAATGGAAGAAGGACAAACCGTAGCACGATGGGACTATAAAAATACCAAATCCAATATGCAAGATGAATCTTTTTGCAATTTTCAATTTTCACCTTTCACTTTTCTTTCTCCTTGCCTTCATTTCCTTCTTTTTATGACCACTATTTATTGTGGCATTGCATAGGCAAATTTATAGAGCAATTTGTCAAATTTTGTCTACATTGTTCAGAGCTTGGGACGTGGAATTGCTAAACAAAGTAGGAATTGCACTATTACACAAACTCAAACTCAAACATTTAATCATGATGGGTTGAATTTCCAAAGGAAGGATTGAACTAAAGGGAGGTGAGGCAGTATGTTACCTTAGTGGATACTTGAGTAAACCTCTTGAGATTTTAGAGTGGGGATTATATTGTTGAGTAGACTATATCAAGAAAAAAAGATAGGTTTCTTGCTATGGGATTGAGGTCTTGAGGATGGGGCCATGCTATACGAAATTGTATGAAAATGCAAATAATTTGAGTAGAAAATCATTACAAGGATGTCCCACAATGTGGATAAAAGACCATTTGCAATGGGTGTTGGGAGTAGATTGCTTCTCATTTTGGGGAAGTTCATATTGATTCCCTATGTAGAAGATCCAACAAATGACAAAGTATAGAATCAATGATTTGTTTTTTGGGGGAAATCAACAAAAGTGTATAAGATTGAAGACCCAACGTTCCACACTATAACCAAAATGATGATTTGGTTTTTTTGTTTTGAAACAAACTAGCTACATGAATCAAAGCCAAGTTATCTTCTTCCAGCTCATACACAAGTAGAAGGTAGTTAGGTAGGTGAGAATGTTTTGTGAGTGGATCATTGAGCTGCTAGATGATATGATGGAAGGTTTGGCCACTATCATGGCCTTCTTTATCATTCATTTCTACATCAATATGAGCTTGCTAATAGATGAGGTGAAAGAGAAGTTTCCATCCCACCCGCATCATCCAACTTACTTCAATAGGGACCCCAACTTACCAAAGAAGATCACTAAGTACCAAAAAGTGAACAAAGAATATGCTTGGACCGGAAAATTTGTGTGAGTGGTGAAGACATCCAAATCTATTATAATTCAACAAAAGACTCTTGTGGCTTAAGCAAAGATTCAAGCTTCCAAGAAAAAAAAACAACCTTAGGAGCTAAAACATTTGTTAGAAGATAGCAAGAGTAAAACTGTGTCGTTGAAGTTGTCTTGTGAGTGATGTCTATCATCAAGGAAGAGGCCGGATGACAAATGAGTTGTGTGTGCTACTCAAAGTACAAATTTTGAGAGTGAAGAATCCTTCATGCAAATTTTGTCTCCTATTGTGGACAAAAACAAAGAAGGCCCAAACAACAAAGCACAACCCCTACTTAATGACAATGAATTACTTCCAATAGGGAAGGAGAAGATCCCAACTTTGGAACCTGTCCCAATCAATGCCCTATTGTTCACTTTGGTTCCTAACAAGGGAGAGGCATCTTGTTACAAAAAAAAATGCAAATAAAGCAAACTCACCTTGTGGTAGATTTTGTCAAGAGCATGAATGACAATGAGGCAGGAACATCATGCCAAGGTCCGACAAACCCAAAGAAACAAACCCTATAAAGGAAAAGAAAGGATGTGCAATACTCCGAGGACAAGAGAAGAGAGAAAACACATATTTCACACTCAAACATTTGATGCCCCAAAGGAGCACTTTCTCTGTAAAAGACCAAATCCGAGGAGAGAAATAGGAGAATGGAAACTCACATTGGGACACTTGAATGAGGAAAAACTCCGAATGCCTAGCATGAGCTTTGGTTTTGGTATTTATAGGTAGCATACAAGGCCTTTGAGAAGCTTCCTCAAGTTGCTTTCTTAGAATGCAGGCCAAGTTAACTAGGAAGCTTCTCAAGAAGCTTCCTTCTAGAAGCCGCCTACTTGGCGTGCAAGCTCAGCTAGTTGGAAGCTTCTAGAAGCTTCCTTCTAAAAGTTACTTACTTGAGGTGCAAGCTAAGCTAGCCGGGAAGCTTCCCAAGAAGCTTCCTAGGTACTTCCGGAATATTCTAGACTAATTTGTCTTATGTGCTACTTCGTAAGCCCGATAAACTTTGTCGCTAAACTCCATATTGTTATATTCTCTTTATTATATAGACCAAGAGGATCTCCTCCAAGGAAGCTCCACCATAGGATTAAGCACACAGATAGGTGACATGTTAGCAAGCTCCACCCTTGGATTACTTACTTGGATGGGTGACATGTCGGTCTAGGTCCTATCTGGTTTGGTCAAACAAGCTTTGATCAAAGGGAATCTTTTCAGGAATCTTCCTGTAGGAATCTTAGAATCATATGGGTAAGGTACCATTGGAAAGCTCTTGACGAGACAAACAAGATTAGGGAAGGCCAGCCTTTACTGCCTATGGGGGGGGGATTCTTCACATTTTTGAGGCCTAATTCATCCGTTTAGACCTCTAAAATTGCCTTCAAAGATTTTAGACTATTTCCATTCCTACTCTATTAGTAGAAGTCCTCTTTCTAATCTGTTTATTTCATCATGTGTAATATCCTTCCAAATATTACCAAACCAATTCTCACCTTTAAATCATATGCTTAGCTATTGGTTCTAAGGTTTTCAAGTCTATTTGTAGGTTTCTGCCATATTAGTAGAAATACTCTTTTGGTGATACTTCTATTTGATCTATTTTAACCATTATGTATAACATTATTCTAGATGTTACCAAACCAAATTTCACATCTAGATCATATGGCTAGTTCTTGGTATTACAAACCTCCCTCCTTTTAAGATGCAACGTCCTTGTTGTGCAATTGTTGCTCAAACGCTTGCACCAACACCGGTGCATGTGTCAAATTGGCAGCGGGCTCCCAGGTTGCTTCATAGAGGGAGTAATCTTTCCATTGTACTAGATAGTCCACCCGTGGATGGCAAGTACCACACATGTGTTTTTGGAGAATACGCTCCACTTCATATTCCTCTATGCCATCAATGAGTGTTGGACAAGGTTGAATGTCTTGTATGGAATGACACTAGCTTGATCTGGAAGCATATCTACATAGTAGGGAAACATAGAACATTGGATGGATCTTCATGTGTGGTGGTAGCTCAAGGTAATAGGCCAAAGCACCGACTCGACAAAGAATCAAGAAAGGCCCAATAAAACGAGGTCTGAGCTTATGAGGTCCAACTAATGTGAGGTTGGTTATCGATAGCCACACTTGATTCCCAATATTGAACTCCATGTGCCTACGGTGTGCATCAACATACTGCTTTGTTGATTTTATGCAATCTGTAATCTGTGCTTGGCGCTCTCCACACCTTGTTGGATTCTAGAAACAAATGTGTTGACTATATCGACCTTGGTGGCCACTGAATAGATCTTCATCAAGCTAGAAGGTGTGAAGAGATGCTCATCATACATGAGGAAGAATAGAGTGACATGGGTAGATGCATTCATTGAATTGTTGTAAGTGAATTCCACCACCGGGAGTAGGTGTCCCACCTCTCTTGCTCTTCTAAGGTGAAGCCGCGTACCATGTCTTCAATTGTGCGATTAGCCCGCTCTGTTTGTCCATCTGTTTGTGGGTGGTAAGCTATGGACATTGCCAACCCGGTTTTGAAGAAACCAAAGAGTGTTCACCAAAGCAAACTGGTGAATTGAGTACCTCTATCAGTGATGAGTACTCTAGGCAAGCCATGGTGAGAGAAGATTGCATCTAAGTATAATTGAGCTAGTTGTGGAGCGGTCACATCCTTGGTGGTAGTGTATACATGAATCATTTTGCTGAGCCGGCCAACAATGACCATGATGGAGTCAAACCCTTAGGTGGTCTTGGGTAATTCACAAACAAGATCCATACTCACTTATTCCCAACATTGGGTAGGAGTGGAGAGAGGTTGAAGGAGCCCTACAGGAGCTTGATTAGAAGCTTTGTTCTGTTGACAAAGTAGACAGCTATGCACATAGTCCATCACATTGTTGCTCATCTTGGGCCAATAGTAATGGCGTTGGACTACATCCAAGGTCTTGCCAACTCCGACATGACATACAATGGCCGAATCATGACATTCCGCTAGAATAGTGGTGTATAATTCTGTGACATTTGAGATCTCTAATCTACCATCATGAAAGGTGAGTCCTTGGCTATTGGTGACGCCTTTGGATGATTGCACTTCTACAATCTATGGATCAGTTTTTGTAGTAGTTAGAATCTCTGACCAAAATGCAGGGTTAATCTTAACCTCTACCACCAAGTTGTTTGCCATTGGCATGCGGGTGAATGCATCTGCAAGTTGCTTCTTACCTTCCACATAGGTGATTGTCATGTTAAAGCATTGTCATCACTCTGCCCACCAAATCTGGTGACGAGATTGATCCTTCTGTGTCTCAAGGTAGCCCAGAGGTTTGTGGTCTATCTCAACTAAAAATGCCTTCTTGCCCAGATAGTGCTTCCAATGCTTGGTTTCCAGAATGATGGCCAGCTCTTCTTGTTCTGTGGTGTGGTAGTTGCGCTCTACTAATAACAACTTTCAAGAGAAATATGCAATTGGATGTCATCCGTCAGGCCACTCTTGTTGTAGGATTGCTCCTATTGCTACGCTTGATGCATTTGTAGCCAACTTGATTGGACATTTTGGGTCATACCATTTCAAGATTGGTGCATGTAGTAAGGCGGCTTTCAATTCTTGAAACTTTTGTGTGGTTCCCCATGTCTACTTCTTCCCCTTGCCAAGTAGTGCCATTAAAGGTTGTACAACCTTGGAGAAGTCTCTAACAAATCTATAATAGAATCTTGTCAATCCCAAGAAGCTCTTGAGTTGAGTATGATCTTTTGAGGCACTCCATTTTTGAATGACCTCTATTTTATCCATCAATACTTGAATGCCCTTTGCACTTACTATATGCCCCAAGTAGTCTACTTCAGACTTGCCAAACTCTCACTTTGAGATTTTGGCATACAATCAATTCCGTCTTAGAATCTGGAGGACCTCTTGTAGATGTTGTTTGTGTTCCATCATCGTGCTACTATATACTAAGATGTTGTCCAAGACGATGATAACAGACTTATCCAAGTATGGATGAAATATGTCATTCATTGGACTCATGAAAGTGGCAGGTGTATTGGTGAGGCCAAAAGGCATCACAAGATACTCAAAGTGGCCATACTTGGTTCACAGGGCAGTTTTGTACACATCCTCCTTTGCAATTTGGATTTGATTGTAATCGCTCCGCAAGTCCAATTTGGTGAAGTATCTTGCTCCATGGAGTTGATCAAACAGGTCATCCATGCAAGGTAAGGGGTATTTTTTTGTCACTATTTGCTTATTGAGACCTCGATAGTCAATGCACATGCTCATTGTACCGTCCTTTTTCACAAACAAGACATGAGCCCCATATGGTGATACACTAGGTTGGATGAACCCTTTCCGTAGCATCTCCTCAATTTGAGTCTTACACTCCTCCAACTCATGAGGTGATAGGCGATATGGGGCCTTGCAAGGAGGTGTTTTCCACAAAAGTGTCTCAATTTTATGATCTCCTTTCCTTTTTAGTGGTAATCCTAAGGGTAGATCATTAGGAAAGACATCTTGAAACTCATCCACCACATCCTTCAATTTCTCAAGAATTTTTCCATCAAGTTGTGCACTCTAGACTTCTCTTATTAGATCCATGAAACATCTATGGGTCTTACAGACAGTTGTCGTCCTTGTGACATATAGAGGCAATTCTTGCCTGTGTGATTTTTCCTTAACCCCAATGATTGATCAATGGTGTGTTCTCACTACTTTCTTCCTCCAATCTACAAGAGGGTTGTAATGCTCAATCCATGGCATGCCTAAGATTGCATCATAACGAGCTAATTATATCACTCACCACTCAATTGCTTCTTGATATTCTCCTACAAAGAGTGTTACCTATCTAGGTAATGATTCAATCCTCTCTATTTATCTGTTAGGTAACTCTACTTCTTCACTCCCATCTCTCTCTAGATCCATTCCTAATCTTATTGCAATAGAGCAAGACAAACAATTCTTTGTTGCTCTCAAATCTATTAATACTCTCACTTGATTGCCTTCTAGGACTCCATTCACAACAATCAATTATGAGATTGCTTTTTGGGATCTTTGCACATTAGTCTTCTTCCTTCCCTTGTCTGCTTCCTTATTGAGCCAGTAAGGCCGCAAGGTACATTTACTAGCAATCTTTGTTTTCTAAAGTGATTTCCACCTCCTCTTCTTCAATGCGCCTCTCCATGTTGTTCAAAGATCACCTATACAAAGGCTAAGGGCCTCTAGGGAAACGAGTGTGATACTTGGTAGATATGTGCCTAATATAGCCACAATTGTAAAAATGACATTGTTCTCCTCGAGTTCCTTCTCCTTGTGGGACTCTATCTCTTTGTTCTTCTACCCCTTCCATGCTCTCCTTGAAGCGGTCGTGCTCCTCGATCTCAAAATTGAAGGTTGCCCAATTCCATCAATATTGATCCACCCATGTGTGGCGTTTTTGCTTGATAATGTTGAGGTGGAACTACTCCTTCACCTCCACCCAATGCTTTTGCTATTCTTTGCGTACAAGCAATGGTTTCAAATACTATGCAGGGATTTTGCACCATGAATTCTTGGCAAATCTGCTCCTTCAACCCTCATTTGAAATTGTCGAGAGTCTCTGTTGGACTCATGTTGGTTATTGCAACTTGTAGATCCAAAATGCCTCCACATACTCTTGTACGCTATTCTTCTATCTCAATCTCCATAGTCGGGTTCAGACCATCTACACGGAATCCACCAATTGGAAATTCTTCAACAATCTTTCTTGCATTGCTATCCACGTGACCTCCCTTCTCTCTGCCAACATGGATCGTTCCCAAGCATCATACCATGTGAGGGCTTTATTGGTCAAGTACCAACATGCAAACACGCCTGCAGCATGCTCTGTGATCTCTATTGAGAACAATAAGAAATATCAATTTATTCTTGAGATCCAATTTTCCACTTCTCCCATTGTACACTACCCCTTGTAAGGCTTGATGTTGCAGGTCTTCTTCATCCGGAGTAGCAATGTGTTTTCATCATTGATAGGGTTTGTAGGCACGGGTGCCTCTCCAAGTACTTCAGTTGTAGGTACTGCGTTTTGAGACAACTCTTCTTCTTGCATTGCTTGATCATTCTTGAGGATCTGCACTTGACTTTGTAATATCTCTATGGTCATCTTAATCTCTCAAAATTCATTCAACATCCCTTGCATTCCTTGCACCAACTCTTGCAATTACGGATCCATAGTTCTTGCAACATTCAATTGCTAATGTCTACTTCAATATAGAGTCAATATGATCACTCTGGAAGGTGCACAAACTATCAGAACTACCATTGTGACCTTAGAAGCTATCACTCGTTGATAATACTCCTCACCAAAATTCCTAACCACAAAATCTCTAAACATCACTTTTGGTCTCACTACATAACGGATTTCTACTTGAGTGTTGAAAGGGAGAAGATTTGGGACATTCACATCCATATCATCATAATAGAATATAGATTGTCAAATCCCACTCTTTGTCATATATCACCACAGGTAGAATCACCGGGTTTGGTGAGTTCATCACCCTGTCCATGAATTCTCCACCAAAGTGATAAACTAGCAATACCTTCATTTTCTCATGCTGAATATACATAACCTTAATGTGGAATGGATTTGAGAATAAAAAGCTAGGTGCGGGAAATTGTCCTCTTGGTGCATCCATCCCATCCGCTCTCTAAAGTCCTTCCTAAGTCTAGCAATTACTCTATGTTCTCCACCTCAAATTACTTAGTTTTAGTAGTTCATGCTCTTCCAAGAGGTGCGATCCACTCTCTTGGACTAAAAAAATTGCTCTGATACCATTTTAATACTTCAAGGACAAGAGAAGAGAGAAAATACAAATTTCACACTCAAACATTTGATGCCCCAAAGGAGCACCTTCTCTTTATTATATAGACAAAGAGGATCTCCTCCAAGGAAGCTCCACCATAGGATTAAGCACACAGATAGGTGACATATCAGCAAGCTCCACCCTTTTATTATTTACTTGGATGGGTGACATGTCGGTCTAGGTCCTATCTGGTTTGGTCAAACAAGCTTTGACCAAAGGGAATCTTTTAGGGAATCTTCTTGTAGGAATCTCAAAATCACATAGGTAAGGTACCATTGGAAAGCTCTCAATGCGACAAACCAGGGGGGAGGGAAGGCCAACCTTTCCTCGATTGGGGGGGGGGATTCACCATATTTTTGAGGCCTAATTCATCCATTTAGGCCTCCAAAATTGCCTTCGAAGATTTCAAGCATATTTTGTTTCTTACTCTATTAGTAGAAGTACCCTCTTGGTGATACCTCTTTTTGATCTATTTATTCCATCATGTGTAACATTCTTCCAGATGATACCAAACCAATTCTCACATTTAAATCATATGTCTAGCTATTGATTCTAAGGTTTTCAAGTATATTTCATTTTTTGCCCAATTAGTAGAAGTACTCTTTTGGTGATACTTCTATCTGATCTATTTTGACCATTATGTATAACATCATTCTAGATGTTACCAAACCAAATTTCACATCTAGATCATATGGCTAGCTCTTGGTATTACAAGATGTAACCATCCTAAGCCATGATAAGAATCTTGCACCTAAAATGAAGAAGACCCTATGAAGACAATCGGGAAATTGATGACAATTATTTACCTTAGCTTAAACCAAAATACACTATCCACATGGTAAAATTAGTGATAGAAGCGTTAGAAGAGCTCTTGCAGATATATCAAAAGTTGGATGTGAACCTTAAGGAACCAATGGCCCTCATCCGCTATTTTCATCACTTGGTCCAAACCCCAAAAAAAAGGATAAGGAAAGGGAGAAGTTCTTGGAGGAGTTCCAAAAGGAGGAACTAAAATGGCAAGAGGAGTACAAAAAATTAATCCATGGCTTAAAGAAGGAGGTTGACAACTAGAGCATGCAAATCGTCCACAAACAAACTCAACACAAGGAAGAAATAAAAAATCAAGAGGAAAAACTTGTAGTGCTACAAGGCAAGTTAGAAACAAACCAAGCAAAAGAAAAGGTAGTGGAGACATGATATGATAATTTGAAGTAGTTGATTGATCTTTGCATCTCCAACCTAAAATGTCAATAGGAAAAGCTGTTAGAATAAGACAAGCAGATTCATCAAGAGATGATTGAAGAGTTAAGTGCCAAAAGAGCCAAGCTAGACAACAAACAATCTGGGCTCTTTACCACTATGAATGTTATGACCATGTACCTACTAAGTGAGTTGGAATGCATGCCAATGAAACCTCCCAACAAACAAACGCAAAGGATTTGTGCACTCAAATTGACATGTTGGAGAGGAAGTTGTACTTGAACAAGCAACTCGAATCATTGTCTAAAAAGCTCTAGGGCCACACCAATGCCATGTTTGAGGAGACCCGGTCTAGCTTTGATCAAATCATTGAGAGTTATTGAAAGGAGCTTGTTGACCTTGTTTGCATCTACCAAGGAGTTGAGAGTTTGACCATCCCACTTGCCCATCCTATCGGAGAATAATGATAGGAGCCTCATTATATGAAGACAACTGTGGTCATTTTTGTCACCTAACAAGAAGAATTATTTTGTACATGTCAAGAACAACATCATTTTCATACTCTTAGGAAATTGGTAGATGTACATAATATGTAAATAAGTAACTAGTCCTGATCTGCATATAGTACAAGCCTATTCAAGGTAGACAATCCCTGATTGAGTTGATAACATCTATGGCTACTTGCCATTAGGTTTAGGGTTAGGATAAGATATGATTGAGATTGAGCAATTTAGATGTACTTAGGAGATTTCCATGCATTGTATATAGCCATCGAATCTTTCCACAACCAAGTAGGAAATGTATAAAAGGCTTAGGCTTGAAGTTCATTGGGTCTATTTGGCACATCCTTCTTTTGAAAGTAATATACAAAGTTTATACCATCAAGACTCATGAGTTAGTATATGCATATTAGTTTGCACTCTTAATAAATGATTGTATACTTAATTTGTTTAGGAGTGATGAATCTCAAGGACAAACCTCGGCACTTGAGTGCAATGGCTCATTCATGCAAAACTATAGAGAGGCTCTTTGGGAGTTTGGCCAAAGTCAATAATGATAGGAGAATAGGTTTTCACAACCTTGACATATTGTCCAACAACACTCCAAGATATGATTGAGTAGCACAAATTGTTGCTAACTTTTGTGATCTCTTGCCTTTTGAGGAAGGATACAACATGGTATCATGGTCATAGTCTTTAGAGGGATGTATATTTTGGGACTGTTCCCTCCTAGTTTAGTTTGCAAAGTGGTCAATCTTCCTTCATGTAGAATTCTAGGGAATGTCTTTCATATGACTCGTGGCAAAGGTGATGTATAAATAAAAAATCCTACAAATCTCACAATGGCAATTTGTAGCTTGAACAAGCGATTGGTAAATGCAGTGGCTTCAAAATGAAGTGACCTTCATTCCAAATAAATCCACCCCACCTTAGGATTTGACACTTTAGCATATAGGAGAATATGTTGTGTAACATTTTGTGTCACTTGTTTGGATGAAATTACCCTCTTCTAACAGAATATGTTTTGTAACATTTTGTAGTGTCACTCGTTTGGATGACATTACCCTCTTTTAAGAGAATATGTTGTGTAATATTTTGTAGTGTCACTTGTTTGGATGACATTACCCTCTTTTGGGAGTGACTTTGCCTAAAAGGCTAAATAAAAATAATACATTGTCTTCATTATGATCCCATTTGTCTCATTTTAGCTATATCCAACTTGTATCCTCAAGGGAATGACTTGTTCTTACCAATTATACTATAGTAAGTTGTGATTGTGCCGTCACATGTACATGGACTATCACACTAGCAGTGCTTATGTATTGAGATGGAATAATAATTTGTTAATTTGTGTGAATTCTTAATTAATATGTTGTATATGGTTAAAAAGACAAATATTTTATAGTAAATGTAGAGTTGGTTGTAGAACTCAAAGAAAGGAAAGACATAGAAAGGATAAAGAAGAAATAAGACTGAAATACATAATTTATTTGTATTCAAATTACAATTAGGAGGATTTCTTGCTCTATGAGAAGTAAATTAAATCTTCATTTTCTTATGCATGATTTTTGCATGCACTTGTACTTGCTATTAAATGCTTATATTTGTTACTTTTTGCTGGTATTTGTGCTAATATATGCTTGTATGTGTTTAAGTTTGCTCTAGGATTAATTGATAGTTGTTAGTAGTTTGCCTTCATTTGCTCATATTTGCTCTCATTTGTCTAGGTTATAAATATGTCATCATAAAGAAGTGCTATAAAGAGATGCACACTTTTGGAGAAGAATAAAATATCTATCTTTTCTTCATTATGGAAGAAAATTGATTAACTAGTAGGAGAGGAGGATCATCAAGAAGTATTGTACGGAAGTGCACCCATTAAGAGAAGAATAAGATGTCCAATTTTTCTCCATTGTGGAAGAAAATTGATTGAGTAGTATGAGAGTATGACAAATGTGCTGATTGGAGAGCATATTTGAGAGTCTAAAGAGCATAATTGGGAGAGCACATTCTATTACTTTACTTCCTTGAGCACTCTAAGAGCACAAAAAGAGTATAGATTAAATCATGAATATGGTTATGATTCGGAAATTGGATTTTTGAGAAATATTAGAAAAGGATCTTGGTTGATTTACTTTCACTCTATTCATAACAACATGACTTAAATCAAGTGGAGATAGATAGAAAAGTCATCAATTTATGAGTGTATCAAAGAGAGAAGGAGAATTTATGCAATAAGAATAAGGGTTGCTATTGCATAACCATGATGGGTTAGATTCATGAGATCATTGACTTGGATGCTAGATTTTTATACAAGGTATTTATTCATCCTAAAGGAAAATACAAGAGGACTAGATGTGTTGATTGACTTACATAGAAGATTGCTTTCTTATAAGTGATTAAATTACATGGAGATATTTGGTTAGTTTGTGCATGCATATAACTTGGATGGTGTATTTCCAAATGATGAGCAATGTTTTCATCTCAATTATGAGGCAAAAGATAATATATTGTCCATATGAAGATAAATATTTATGGATTTACGAACAAGAATTTTGACTAGGTAGAGCTAGAATTACCTATAATGGAGAATTAGTTGGGTGTTTTGCAACACCAAATTCTTCATCCAAATGGATATAGATTCAAGGGGATTTTTTAGAACAATTACTCATTCATGTTTTCTTAGAGCAAGAGATCTTTAGTTAGGACGAGGCTTATATGAGGACCCAAATTAAATAGTATTAATTTTCACTAGAAATTGAGTATAATTTTAATATATAAATAGAAACTTATGGAACATAATCTATAAAGTGCTTAGTAAGTTCCATCAAGGAATATCTAGAAGGAATCTAGAAATCTTCCTTTATGACTAAGAAGGCTTGAAGTACTTAAGAACCATCTTAAGATGTAAGTTGATGAGGAATCTTTTTAGCAATTGAGTAATTTGGTGGGAAGTTAAATTTAAAGTTACTGGTGAAATTTGCTAGGAAGGAAGCTTATAATCACCTTTAAGTATGAGTTAAAGTACTGCAGGATGTAAGGTGATGAGCAATCTTTTTAACAATTGAGTACCTTAGCTAGGAAGTTAATGATGAAAGTTTGCTAGGAAGCAAGCTTATACTCACCAAGTTTAAGTAAAAGGGTTTAAGGCAATTTTAGCATTTGAAGTTCATTTCATTTAGTTCTTGGTCCATTTCTTCTCTTTTACCCCTATTTTTTCTCTTAGTCTCTAATTTTTTATATTTGTATATTCTTGTAATCTCAAACATAGATTGAACAAAAAATAAATTAACACTACTCTTCTAAACCCTATGTACCAAGGACACTTATAAAAAGAAATGAATGTGCTTAGATTGTGTTGGAGAAAAGATATCCTTTCCCAAGATCATTATTCCCTTGAACTTACTTGGCTATATTCAACTTCACCTTGCTCCATCAATGTGCTTATATCCACCTCATTTTCAAACTGTAAACTTACTAAAGCGACGGATATATATTAGCTTAACATTTAAATATATTATCAATTATATCAATTGAGAAAGTTTAACAGTATGTCAGAACATGTTAACCATTCTATATAAAATGAGAATATAAATATTTTTATTTATTCTTTAGGTTTCTCATCCATATTTCAATTCCAATTCATTGAGACTCTTCTTTGTGCAATTGTCTTTCCACTCTCTTAATGATTTGTTTCATGTATCTAGCCCATTTGACATTCCAATCTTTGTAAATTTCTTCTCATTCTACTATGTCAGTGATTGCATGGGCATTTTGTATATTCCACCATGAATTTCATTTAAATTCATAAGCATAAAATTTTTTTACCTTCTAAATTAGACTTGAATTAGTTTTGCAATGTTATAGAGAAGAAAGACCTTTAATTAAACTGTAAGCTATATTAATATTACAATGTGAATTTAAAGAAAAAATTATTTTTGATATTAATAGTAAAGCAAGCCAAAACTATGTAAATTAGTTTACTTTAGTTTTTGATGTACTCACAACCACCTAGAAAGACTGAGCTGAAATAATCTATCCGATCTTTGCTTCGTTAAAAAAAAACTAATCCATTGCATATATTTAAAAGATAAAGATTTAAAATAATATATATCTAAAACATGTGTATTTAAACTAATTTATTGTGTGACATTATATTAATAGACCAAACCCGTCATCGTTATGAGTTCTCGATCCTCTTACGAGAGGCGGTGTAGCCATCCACCCTATTGTTCCCTATTGTAGGCGCCCAACTTTTTGAGCTTAAGAGTCAGCTCACAATTGACCATTGTTTCTTCCTCAGGAAGGTCGCCGGCTTCAAACAAACGAATAGAAATCGTTGACTTGGGTGTAATAGAAAAGAAAGAAAAGGTCCCTACCATCGTGTGCGACCAGCCAGTGTAAAGCATCCGTGGGCATCTGTCCCTTCGCAATTCCGAGTTGTGCTGCTTTATCCTTTTACTTGTTGTAAGTTACAGCTGGTTCCCTCACTTCCCTCGCTGCCTTTTTATTTTTGTAGGTTTATATTCTTTTCAGATGTTTCGTTGGACCTCTTTACACTATAGTCGTGAAGAGGTTACGTTACCTGCTAAAATACAATTCAGAAAATGCAAAACCACCCGAAACTAGATACCTACGCAATTGTTGGTTTTCACTTTGAGAAGTGGATGTTATCCGCATATGACTGGAGCATATTATTACATTACTTGGATAGACTCGATAACTAACTGGTTTTCTAGATTGCTTTTGCTTTCTGTCTTCAGAGTAATTGTAACTTGAGAATAATTGTAACTTGGATGCATACTTTCTGATAGAACGCCCATACCAAGGTTGCAGGAATAATTCCTCTTATCAATCTAATTGTTGGAGACGAAAACCCGGTTTCGTAGTCAGGTTCTGGCCACAAACAGTAGCCTGAACAGCGATCACAAGACTTGAAAAATGAGCCTCCCAAAAGTCTTTGTCATATTACAATGTGACTCACATGATTCTAGTTTCAAGTGCAGCAAAGATCTTCCCATAGTACCTTTCCACATTGGTACTTTGGAACTGGACGTGCGCTTGATGAATAAGGATGAATATTATGATACACGATGAGGTGAGGAATAAGGTAAGACTTCTGCTCAGGATCTGAAAGATTTTGGTAATAACATGTAGCATCTAAGGGAAGTATCTTCGCCTCTTGGGCTCTGAACGTCTGCCATGCGAAATATTTGGGTCCTGTCACAACTTAAGTGGCGGCCACATATGAATGACTTCACTAATATCATCCCGGCTGGTCCTGGTCGGTCTAGGAAAGAAGAGACTGGGTAGATGTTTGCTCTAGGACAGAGATGTCTTTCGCAAGTCAAACGGTTTTCGACTCACCCTTTGAGAGCAAGAATAAACTCTACCCATGTGTATGTCATTTGAGTAGAGTTTTGTCCTTTGGATGAGACTCTGCACTACATGTTCTCGGGAAAGGATTATCTAAAACCATAACTTCTGAAGTGTAAAGTACTGATAGAATACGCTAAACTTGTGGTTGCTGGTGGCAACCACATGGGCAGCTGGAAAACGACTTGTTTGACCACTTACAACGGATCAGCAAAACGCTGGAATACCACGAAACTCCAAGATTGGATATGATGCTTTACGATCACTTTACCACATCCGCTAGCAGATGTCTTCCATCTGGGCACTTCATAATGCGATCGCAGTATTTAATTTTTGTTTACTAAAAATGGATTGCAGAAAGCAAAGGGAGCAACCAGCCTAATGCTAGATGCAAAACCAATGTGTGTCCATAGGTGATGTGATTCTTTTCTCTTCCAGGCTTATAAACCCTCCCTTTTCCTTAAGAATATGGACTTCACACTTGTTCTCGGTCAAGAACAAGTCTAGGAATATTACAGCATATCAATGTTGGTGAATATGGTTCTACCATCTGTCCTTATAAGAGTTAACGATGAGAAGAGAACGAGACGGTGATACATAAACATATGCAGGACACACACGGTAAAGGTCGAATAGTGTCAAACTTTGGCCTTGTGGGCCGCCAGATGAGAAAAAGATCGCATGTGGGCTCCATTCCTCCAAACACGTACGAGATTCTTGCAAATTTGCTCTCTTTTACATGGTCCTCGTCCTATAATTGGTGAAGCTGTACAATGGATTGACGTGAATATTTCGGAATAGTTTTCTCTCTCACTACCGTGAAGACTGTACAGAAGGAGATAGGGTGAGCAGATGACTGTTCTCTCTCCTTTCCCAAAAGAAACAATACCGACGTTGTTAGACCAAGTTTCTAGGCAAGAATTTAGGAAGTTGCTTGCATCTTCTCTGCTTTCTCTTGTAGCCCGTAATGTGGGAACAAGAAATAGGAAGAAAGGCAAGAACTTTTTGCATATCGAGAACAAGCGCGATAGGCGAGCTTTAAAATATTATCGAGCAAGCTGAAGATCACCGATCAACGAAAGAATGAGCAGGGCTCTGAAAAAGAAGCATAGTCTACAGAAATTTTATCTATGGTTGACGACCAGTGCTGCTTGTCTCATAGGAGCAACTCTACGGGATGCACCACGTGAATCACGCTGGTCAAGAGTGTGTCATCTTGCATGAAGTAAAACACACGAACAGTTCCAGCAGCTGGTGACTTGCAGATGCTTTCAAGAGGGTATCACTTCATACCTTCTTTGCCACGAAATTAGTGCCACGAAAGAGGAGAGAAGGTCCACGCTATAGAGCATTATGACCAGAAGATGCCAAAATGCGGAGCTCACGAATCAGTACGACTGATTGTCCGTGCAGACAAGTTAAGTTCTAGAAGGCCATTCGTATGTTCTTCAATACAAGCATGCCACATTGCCAGATCCCCTACCTCCTTCTGATCCACTTGAATCTCAAGGTACCAAGAATTACGTTCTTTAAAATTTGGAACCTAAAACTAAAGAAATATCACATACAGAAACATCTTACCAGTTCCTCTGGTTAAAATGTCAAATTTCGTATAAACAATAAACGGTTTCCTATTATTCAGTTTCTCTATTACTCCCTATTATTCTACGCGGTCGCCTTTTTCTCTTTTATTCAGTTAAACTTGAACCGTGGATGATTCCTTCCACTTGTAATAATTGAGTGCTCCTATCCTATTCGTGAAGTTTAAGGGACTTCTAGATGCCAATGCAGGCGGAAAAGGATACCCACTTAGGATAACAAGTGATGGGAAGACCCCATCGATTTGCAGAAGGATAAAACACAAGAGTGTACAATGGGGCTAAGCCCCGTTTTATGCCCCGTAAACTGTAGGCTACTGTAGTACTGTTGTGTGAAGCTCGTCTATAAATCACTACCTTCGGTTACAGTGGATGTACGATCCTCTTGGCCACTTACAGAGATCATGATGACATTTCAGTTGTATCAATCCATGTAGGTAGTAGTGCATAGCAATCTATCGATCTGTTGCATTTTCCTGCGACACATAAGTTTAGAAAGTGTTGATAAAGTAGAAGGGGAACTAAATAGTAGCTGTTGAGTTTTGACAAAAAGAAGTCATGCAGGACTGCTACATTTAGCCTTTCTTCCATTAGTCCATGTTTAAATGTCCATATATACCACGATGAGTTTGATTGCATCTGGTCTTTAGACCCCTAGAGTGAACACAGAAGATGAAAGTCGTTTAAGTCAGAAGTAACTGCCACACAAACTCAAGAAATTCTGCCACAGGATAAGTTAGTCTCTAGAGAACCCATCAACTTAGATCAACAGCAAACACTATTCACCTGCCTCTTATATTCCTGGAGACTCCTCCTCACATCATTAAAGCATAACGACTTGACCTCTAACTCGGCCCCCTTCCCCTGTTGTCGCCTGAAGCCGCAGACATAAGAATCAGCCGTAGAATCTGGTAACCCCAAGGTATGTATGTCAAAGTAACGTCTAATCGAAAAATTGGGTGTACTCATGAATCTAAACAAGAAAAAAGATGAATCATCATGTTACTATGAGTACAGTCTTTCGATAATGTAGAGGTGACGAGCAAATCATTCCCGATTTGCACGCTTAGAATTTGAGAATGTGAATCCTTTCGTTAAACAATTTCACCTTGTCCTTTAGATGACGAATAAGCATGTATACTATCCTTAGCAATGATGACCTGTTGACGTAGAAAAGTTTGCAAATCTTGACAAAGTGTTTACAGAATGAAGTTTGACAGCGACATTCTTTCATTTCAAACTTGGCTTCATGAATTAAAGTGTTAGTCACTGTATTGGGTAACTATCTACCGTTTTTGACAGCAGAGGTGGTTAGATTTCAACTAGAAATGTGACAAGAAGTGTGATCCTGTGACAAGAACTATGAGGATCACGTGTATGATGGAGATAAGCAATTCATGTCTTTTCCGTCTTGGATAGAATCACTCCTTATTTCATGCACACATGAATGGAAACAAACGACAAGCGGAGAATGAACTTGGCATCCTTTTACCCATTACTGATCGCCAAGGCTACCATCTCCCATCCCCAGAAATCAGGTGATGTCAAGAACCAATGATTCATAAAAGTGCTCAACGGGCCCTCAGTTTGACACGGTAAAACTAAGTGGAGTTGATCGTTTGCCAGTCGAAGAGATCTACTCTAACCTTGGAAGGGCCGGCAAAACGCCTCCTCTCAACGCAAATAGCTTTCTAACAGGCCAGAGCTCCTACTCCAGCGCATCGTTTAAACTTGCTCAGTGCAATGTTTATTTTCATTTCGTTGATGAATAAATTGAAAAGTCAACAACGGTGGTGTAAAATAGAAAAAGGAAATTATTTTGATTGTCTGACCATTATTGTACCGGGGCTAAATTGGTCGAGTAGGTCTTTAGTCTTTTGGTAGTCAAACGAGACTTCCATCAGCTTCCAAAGGCAGGTCAAACGGCACCACAAAGGCTTTCTATTCTTTTCAAATTCTGTGGAGCTTTCTATCCCTTTTAAATGCTATGGAACTGCTTTTCTAACCCATCTTATACAGAGACGTAACGTTGGTCACGAAGAGATTCTTAGCCATGACCAGAAATTCCACACCACTCCTCCTATCGAACATAAATACATCTCGAACAACAGTTCGAAGAAATAACAAAAAAACAAAGATGGATCTACTCTAACAAATAATAAATTACTATTCTCACTCCCTCTGATTAACTAAATTACGTGAAGTTCTCACTCCCTCAGTTCCATGAGAGTGTTGGAATCTACAAACTAGGGGTAGAGTATTGCTGCAACACATTCATCTCCAACACATTGATGCAGGATATAATTCATATTCACTTATTCCTTAGGTTGGAGAACGTATAGGTAGCATACTCCATCCTAACACACAACTATCTCCTCGAGTCTCTTATCTAGCTTGGACATATTCTCATATAGAGGTACTTTTGCCGCACTTATGCACTTTTGACAACACCATATGACACCATACCTTCTACATTTTGTTAGGGCCATGTATGCTCTAACAACTATTAGAGAAGTGGTGTAGACTATAGATAGCCCTACCCATAGCTATGGGAGGATGTGGTCTCATACTACAAGAAGCCACTAGGGCACAAGCACCTAAAAAGGTTGTTGGTGCAATGGTGGCCCCCTGCTTAGTTGACAGGTTCTTACACCATTGTTGTCCCTTTCTATTGGCACCTATCATTATAGTGGATTCAAGTACTCATAACTTTAAGATATATCTACCATGACCTTTTACCAAGCCTTCCTTGCATATTACTCCCAGCATTTGACTACTTTGTTTCACTAGACTCCAAGAAGATTCAAGAAAACTTCAATGAGCATATGCACTGCCACATCCTTACCAACATTCTCATTTATGCACTATTATCAATGAGAAGCTAGGATTCATTCTTGTGGAGGGACAAGCTCTGGAGCTTGGCTCCAAACCTTACTTTTGATAGAGGATTTCAGTTTCATATCTAAGGAGTTCTACACTTTACTTTGCTTATGTTTGTGTCTTCCTCATTTGGCCCTACTAGGGCTTCCAGACCAATGCACATGTGGTTCCACATATGACACACAAGGTACATATATTTTACCATTTGGTGTGGGAGGAGAGTCCACCAAAGTTCATGATGCCATCCAGGATATAATGGCTTAGCTCCTCTGATATAAATGGTCCCAAATATAGATTGAGCAGTGTTTCAACTTACCAAGACCACCTCTATGTTGGATGAGAGCAAATATTTTCAGATTCATAGATTATAGACATACTTTGTATGATATGGTGGTTGCAAACTCCTTACAAGAAAAGACACTAACACAAGCATGCATTCAAGCAAGAGCAACAAAGACCATTTTAGCTTGGGGAAAGGAGGATCATTATGCCCCATGGCTCACCTCTAATACCTTCATTCCTTTGGTTGTGATAACTTTTGTGCACCTTTATCACTAGTTGGGTAACAATAATAGGAGTACACACCATGTCTTAGTCTTTCCTCCCTCATATCAAGGATTAAATATGATTAAAGGACCTCTATCACACTGTTCCATTAGTTGTTTATTTATTGATTTTTAGTTGGTTGTTTTGTTGCCTTCTCCCTTGTTTTGGTTTTGGGGTCTAAATTTTGCTTTGGTCTGTAGCCAAAAGTTCATTTGGAATTGTGTTTGGTTATCCCTTAGCATTACTTGGTGCTTTTTGATACTTTTTGCTTTCCTTTAAGGTATATATGTTTGTGTGTCTTCAAAAGAAATTACTCAGATTTTCTCAAAAGTTTGGGCCTCAATCAAATAAATCCATTAACATCTTACGTACATTTTGTATAGTTTGATGTGGTATACACAAAAGTATAAATTACTTGTATCAAAGGATAAATACTTCAAACATACTTATAGCTAGAAGATGTATTTATTGACCTCTACTTAGAGATATTCTTGGACTTGAGATCTTGGGGAAGACAATATGTTTATGTTTGTAGTTCTAATATAATCAATGTGTCCTATTACAGTAAAAGATAAAAAGCTGAATGCTTATGATAACAAAAGGAAAGCATCATTAAGTCTCAAGCCATGCAAGGATAAAACATAAAAGGTAAATTGGGGTTACACTCTAATAGTATCATATAAGAAATCTATCCTATTGTCCCTCACATGTCTGAGCTATGTAAGATATATGATCTACATACTATTGAAGCATCCAAAGAAGCATTTTTCATGCATATATGCATTGCTACACAACATACATTGTTGTAAATACCATACATTATCAAAGCACAAATTTTATGGAAGTCACACACAAACTCCAAAGACCCATAATAAAAAATTGATCAAAACTCAAATCAGGTCTTAAATTTGAACACTCAACATTCATATATAAACTGACAATAGGCCCTAATAACATTGTCAAGTCACACCTAGCTAAGAGAATCAATGTGATGCTTGCCAACATGTGTCCAGCATAGTTAAGAGCTCAAAGGCTCAATATAGAACAAGCAAGCTCTCTAGAGTTGCACGTCCAAGTACACCCTCTTTGGAATGGCCAAGAATCCAACCTCAATGGCATATTTGATGGTGCAAATGGTAGCTTCAACAATACAATTGATCAACCTAATACATATCTAGCCACCACTTTGTAGTTGAAAAACAACTATTGATAACATGATGACCACCAAAACTATCACTCTAGCATCCTTGCAAATTAGCTTCAATGATGCAAATTTTTTGACCATTTTCATATGCATATACATTGCTACACAACATATATCATTGTCAAAATTCATATACTATAGATGCACAACTTGTATAAAAGCCACACACAAACTCCAAAGAACCACAATCTAAGCCCAACACGCAGTTAGGTCCCTCTAACTCCAAATAGCCATCTACTCCACATGTGTAATATGCACTATGGTGAACAAAGATCAAGAGGCCAAGTGCAATTGAGCCCTATTTTGAGTTGCTTGTGTGCAATTTATATCACATAAAGAGTGAACTAGCTATAGTGTTAAGTACATTAAGGACATAACACTTGAGGAACCACTATGCACTTGAGGAACCACTATGAAGAGAGAGGTCAAACATACCATATGCCATCCTCTCAAACAACTATCACACACCAACATAGTGGTAGCTCTACCCAAAGAGCCACATGACATACATCACAAGCCAACATGTACAATTGCTAAGCTTGGGTCCATCATGCTATCAATGTTTGGAAGGTGGTATGATACACACTTGCACACATGATCCTTTTAAATAACACTATCATTTTATTCCAAAATAAGGACTCCAAAAGGCAAAACCTTGTGAACTCTCAAGATAATGTGACATGTAGTCACATTAAGGGTCATTGATATAATCTACTATAGATGTACATATCATTTGGATGGACAAACAATTTGAGTCCATAAACTCTCCTTCAAATAGCGGTATAATATGAAGTATCTTTATGCTAAGCAATCACTAAGTTATCAAAGGCCATTGACATCACTCTCCAAAGGATATGTACTTGTTGAGAACATGCACTTATCCATATGTCCAAATCATCCAAGTCCAAAACTATAGTCACATCACAACAAATGACAATAAGTAAATAAATCTAGATCTTGTCCATAAAGTATGAAGGAAGTTGAGATGGATGCTAAGGACAATTTCCAGCTAAACCAATAGTCCATAGCCAACCAAGGTAATTGGATTTTTCACTTTCTCAAGTGACCCTTCTACAAACCATACTTATGCATTCCTCTCTTCACCATTTGAATCACTCTCTTTGCTAAACCATCTACCTTGGGGTGATCTTGGGTGGGAGTACAATGATCAATCAAGACTTTGATTGGTGCATCAAAATGACTACAAACCCAATCTAGGAGCACCTAGAGTTGTCCTTTCATCATACTTGTCAAGAAATACCACCAACTCAATCTACTCAAAGAAGTGCTCCACCATAACCAAAACATACTAATGATATCTCATAGTCAATGATAAACGGCAAGCAAAGTCTAAACTCTACTAGTAACCCAATCCCATGATAGGTAATAGGTATAATTGTGGCATAGGAGCATTGGATGATGCTCTAACTAGAGCTCAAACCACACATCTAGCAAAAAATTGATATACATTTGTATGCATGTCACACCACCAATAATGACTCTAAATTAAACTATATGTCCCCTTTATTCCAAAATATCCTAACTTCTCATGAGCATTTTTTACAAACTATGGCTTCTAAGATGGAAGGAGTACTTGCATTCTACCATCGTCTCATACCCAAAGAGGATGTTCTTTTTTCAACCTAAATTTTCTGGCTTGTTGAAGACATAGTTTTTCTTTTGTGCGCTAACTAAGTCACCCACAATATGAATGCAAAAATATTCCATCACCAAGACATCATCATGAATATATTGCTAACTTGTACCAATATCTTTACCCTTTGGATTAGAGACCTCAATCACTCCTCTTTTTTGTACTAAGAGAAATACCACCAAAGCCCTAGTCAATATACACAAAAGGAAAATGCATGCCAACCTAATACCATCTCCTCATACATCTCAACATACTAACATGCTCTTGTCTAATCATGTTGGTTAGTACACCAACTTTCTAACCAACTCATTTGGATCATGGTGCACCACTCTAGATCAATGAACAACTTTGAATTCATACTCTTGTAAAATCAAAGCTCATTGTGTAAACTTCCTTGAAAGATTGTCTAACTCCGTCAACCACTTCAATGGTTGATGATCAATAATGATAGTCAAAGTTTCAAAACAAGTAATATAGGCAATGTGCTATTGCCCATATTGTTGCTAAGTACTCTCTCTCATATGAACTATACTTTTCCTCTATTGAATTGTTGGAGCAACTAGCATAGGTCACCACAAACTCCTTCCCCTCATTATTTAATTAGATGAGCACTACTCCAAGCCCAAACATACTCCAATCAATATGAACTTGGAATGGACATCCATTGATTGGTCCTCTAAAAATAGAGGTAGATGGTAACCTCTCCTTGAGCTCTACAAAAGATCTCTCTTGCTCAACTCCTCAACACCACTCTTGTGTTAGCTTGGTCATCTTTGTCAAAGCCTTGTTAATTGCATTAAATCCTCTAACAAATTATAAATAGAAGTTTACCAACCTAAGGAATAATCTCACTCTACTCACATTTGTAGACAAGGAATAGATGGAAGCTTGGTAGCTTGGTCTACTTAACACTGAGTCCACCAAGATAGATAATCTGACCAAAATACTCAACTTGCTCTTGGAAATTTTTTCACTTCCCAAGATGTAATTTGAATCCATGATATTTTATCTCTCAAACAATTCCTACAAATGTCTCTCATGCTCTTCCACAATAGAACTATAGACCAAAGTATCATCACTAAAGCACCAAGAGAAATCCAATCCCATTAGGATCTTATCCATGACTCTTTGGAACTTTGCAAGAGTTTTCTTTAATCCAAATGATAAGAATTCACCACTAATATAGTACATCCTTATAGTGAAGATCAATAGCCCAAAATTTTATCTTGGTTTTGTCTTCCTCTTTGATCAGCAACAGATGATATCTTACTCAAAGATCCAAATTACGAAAGACTTTTACATGCCCAATCACATCAAAGATCTCCCTTAATGTAAGCATAACATATTGATCAACCCTAATCTATTAGTTGATAAGACAATAATCTCCACATATTTGGCTATCCATGTAGTTACAATGCATATCCTTCTTGGTTTGCATCATTATAGCTAAAGCATATTCTCTATATGAAATCTCTACCAAATAAACCTCAAAAATATCATGATTCATGCTCTAAATTAAGGCTCTCTCCATATCATTGTATTTATAAGGATGCAAAAAATTGGTGTATCATTAGTCAATTGAATCCAAATACCAAGTTTGGGCCTTGGAAGTAGGACTATCATTTCTCCAAACACTAGAGTCCCCAAACTTAGAGAAAATTTCTCTCTACTCTAGCACAAACTCCATATGTCCTCTAGCTACATCCCAAGTAAACTAAGGGTGTATCCCAAGTAGACCTTGTTTACCTAGATGTACCCCAAGTAGACTAATTTCACTAGTAGTCATTGACTATGTACCAAGAATACCATGCACACTTGACTTTATGCTCCTAAAATGTGCCTTACTTGTCTTGATAGGCATACAGCTCATAAGTGTCTTAGTGGGGATACTTGTCTAGCACATCCTACTTTGCTATCATAATATGGAGTTAGTAGAATTAGCCATATATAGCAAAAATGAAATAGAACTAGAATAACCTACAAATGTTAAGATATGCTAGAAGCATCTTAGAAGATTTGTGGTACAATGCACTAGAAGCATCTAGAAAGCTTTAAAGTGATAAGCTTTTAGGTACCTTCCAAGATTAGGTAACTTGCACATCAAGTTAACAACTAGGTTAGCTTGTATGCCAAGTAGGTAGCTCCAAGAAGAAAATTTCCTTAGCAACTTCTTTGGTAGCTTGGCTTCCACTCCAAGATGATGGTCTAAGAAGGAAGCTTCTTTGGAAGCTTCTCAAGAGCCTTGTTTTACTTTGCTATAAATACTAAAACCCAAGCTTATTCTAGGCATTTGGAATTTTCTTCACTTGAGCATTTCCAATATGACTTTTCATTCCAATCTCTCATTCTCCTATTTCTTTCCTTGATCTTTTAAATTGGTATCAAAGTAGGAATGGGATGGATAGAATCTATGGACCACTAAATCAATCTCCTCCAAACCATTGGGATGTTTTATTTGTGCACTACCAAAGCACCATTTCAAGAAATTCATCACTTCTTGCTTTGGCTAAGATTTTTTGAATTTTATTACCTTGTTTGATGAACCATTGATCCTTTCTCTTTTAACTAATGGATTATGGTAGATGTGTTATATTTATGTCTTAACCTAGATAATTAAAAAAGAGATAGTTGATAGAGTAGTAGCCATGGTGGTGATGCTCAAATTTATTACTATCATGTATCAACAAATCAAACATCTTAGTCAATTGTTGGAAAAGAAAGATCATAATGAGCACCAACAAGAGCAATTAGATAGAGAAATATTTTGATAAGGAGAAGATTGTATCTGATTCCCAAAACCAAAGGTCTTTGAAGGCAAAAATCTACCAAGTGTGGTAGAGAGCTTTGTGTTCAATTGTGAATATTATTTTGAAGCCACAAATCTTCTAGATGATTGAAGAATCCTCTTGGCTTCAAGTCAACTAGATGGAGTAGCAAAACTGTGGTCATGATTTTGGGTAGAGAAAACTTGATGGCAATTTGTTGCTCTAATTTTGACATGAGAAGACTTCAAGTGTTCAATCATTGAGCAATTCCACTCCTTGAATGATGCACAAGATTGATTGGCAGAATTGAGATAGATAAGTTGAATAAGAAGTTACATTTCTCAATTCAAAAACACCAAGATGTTGATCCTTTATATACAAGAAGGTGAAGCTTTAGATTGACTTGAAATTGCATACCAAATTGGAACTAACCATATATGAACCCAAGCATATAAGAGAAGCTATGTAGATGGTTCAACACTTTGACTCCCTAGTTACCATGAATTGGTCATGACCTTGATCTCCATAGAACCCACAACCATACCAAGCAAGGATGGATGAGCCAACACCAATGGAGATTGATGCAATCCAACAAAGAACATTTGGCATGATAGATTGAGAGTGGTATCTCCAAATTAGATATTGCATTGCAAAATGTAATTTCTTTTAGAATAGACAACGTCAACTAGTTGCCCAAATATAGTTTGTGGAACATGACAATCAAGGAGACAAAGAATCCCAATAGGAGATATTTGAGCCACTTATTGGGAACTTGATTAGTTCCAATGTGATTGAAGGCTTAACCTATGAAAATTTAATTCACTTGCAAGGTATGATATCTAATCATAGTTGTAGAATTTTGGTTGATTTTGGAAGTCTTATAATTACATGTCCATGCAATTAGCAAAGGAATTATATATTCATATAAAGCCTATATTAGGTGGCAAGTTGATGATGGTAGATGGTAGAAAGGATACTACATTCAAAATCTCACAAGCTATTATATTTAAGATCAAGAAGGGTATTGAGTACATGATTAGTCACTTCCTTACAGCTTGATATTATTCTAGGTCTTCTTTAGCTTGAACTTCACAAGGTTTAATTTGATTGGGCCCAATGACAAATTCAAATACAACACGAAAGTAAGCATAACCAATTAAGCTATTTGACATTTAACCCTAAGACACCTAATAATAGTTAGTCCCAAGATGAGAATTTTATTAGTATAGTAGCTATAAAGCAAGCATTGGACGAAGATATTTGTATCTTGTCAATGTGGATCAAACTTATCACAAAAGGGAAATCTGATGAGAATTAAAAGCCAATGGTTGATTGAATAGTTCAAGAGTTTGTGGACATTTGTTTGGATGACCTTTTAAAGAGATACCTTTGATCAAGGTATGCCTTTCAAGATTGAGCTTTTTCCAAGTAGTACTCTTGTGAGTAAATCAATCTATCAGTCTCACCAAAGGAGTTAGAGGAACTTTGAATAATGTTGACTAATTTTTGGAAAAAGATTTCATATGACATTAAACATCTCTATGGGGAGCATTGCTACTCTTTGTTTCAAAGAAGCATGGAGAGTTTTGATTTTTTTATTGATAACCATGGCTTTTATAAACAAACCATGAAGAATGCTAATCCCTTTCCTCAAATTAATGGCTTGTTGGATCAATTAAGTGAAACATGATACTTCTTAAAGTTGGATTGGTAAATTGGCTATTGGTAGATCTCCATTGATTAGGAGGATATGCAAAATATTACCTTTCACATAAGGTATGACCATTTTGAATAGAGAGTTTGAATGCTCCAATAGTTATCATGGATAAAATGTGTTGGGTGTTGGATGGGCTATTGGATTGGTATATGGTGGTGTTCTTGGATGATATTTTAATTTATAGTAAGACAAATCAAGATAAACAAGAATCCTATGACAACAACATCAATGAGGTTTTACTAAAGAAGTCAAAGTGTGATTTTTGGCAAAAGAATGTTACTTTCTTGGGTCATAAGGTCTTGGTAGAGAAGATCAAGATGGAAAAGGAGAAAATCAAGGTCATTAATAATTGGTTTCTTCCTAAAGATGCTATGGAAATTTGGGCATTTAATGGATTGGCAAGTTTTTACCAATGATTTATCCACTATTTCACTTGCAATGTTGCTCAATCTCTTGGAGAAGATATCAAGCTTTGTACATACCACACAACACAAAGAAACATTCAAGAAATTGAAGTATATGGTGTCCTCAATACCCATCTTCCAACTAAATGATCATCAACTTCCTTGTTTGGTTAATTTTGATACTTGTAACTTTGTCATTGGAGTAGTGTTGCAACAAGAATTTCCAAATGGATTACACCCTATTGTCTTCACCAAATAAACTTGGCAACAAATAATTATTTTGCCCAATATTAAGAACAATTGGCAATGATATATGCCACAAAGGTATAGAGATATTATCTCTTGGGGAAAAATGATCATTCAAATCAATCACAAACCATTTTTGAAGACTTTACATTTGGACCACATGAAGATTGAGCATCATTGATGGGAAGAAAAACTTTATTTGTTTAACATCAAATTCAAGTACAAACCCAATAGATTCCATGTCATTCTTGATACATGATCACAACATCTTGATTTGAAGGTTCTTCTTGAATCTCCTATGATAATAGCAATCACCACGATGTCAACCAACACAAAGGTACACATAGAGTTCAAGCACAGTTTATATTAAGACCCCTTCTTTCACCTAGTGCAAAGTTATCTTATAGTGTATGACAAGGAGTACAACAATTTTTCCTTCAAGGAATGTCTTCTATTTTATGAAAACCATATCTATATTCCAATTATGGGTGACCTCTGACTTATGCGGCTTCAAGAAGCCCATGATTTGCTAATTGTTGGTCATTTAGGTGTGCATAAAATCCTTTGAGTACCTTCCAATATTAGTGGTGGTAGCCAAACATGGCACAAAAATTTGAGAGTTTGTTTGATCTTATGAGAGTTGCCAATGCAACAAGATCAAGAACCAAATCCCAAGTGGACTACTTCAACCACTTCCCATTTCAATTTCCCAATGAGAACATGTGAGTCTTGAACTCATCACATCCTTGCCCAAAACAAATCAGAGCCACATCACTATTGTGGTGTTTGTTGATAAACTTAGCAAGTAAATACAATTGGCATCTACCATGGATAACATCGATGCTCCAACACTAGCCAAGATTTACTTTGACATTGTCTTTAGGCACCAAGGGATGCCTAAGATTCTCATCTCCAACCATGATCTTCAATTCATTGGTAAATTTTGGCAAGCACTCTTCAAGCTACTAGGCACCAAGTTTGCTTTGTTTATGGCCTATCATCCTCAAACTGATGGGCAAACCAAATGTGCAAATTGCACCTTGGAAGATATGCTTCATGATTTTATCAATATTCACCATACCAACCGTGATACTTGTCTAATGGTTACCAAGTTCACTCCAAAGAATTCCAAGCAAACAAGCACCAAGTGCTCTCCATTCTTCCTTTGAGCAAGGTCCATTTGTTCCAAATTCCTTTCTTGCTCCTTTGCAATCTCACATTCCTCATACTTCTACCTTCTTGTCTATTTATCTAAATCCTTATATCAAGGTCTCTCGATAGAAGATAATGTCTCTATACCTTTGTGGCATATACCATTACCAATTTTATCTTAATTTTGGGTAGAATATTTCTTTGTTTCCAAGTTTAGTTGGTGAGACACAAAGGCAATGGGGTGTAAACCATCTAGAAATTCTTGTTGTAACACCGTTTCAATGGCAAAGTTAGAAGTATCAAAATTAACCACACAAGGTAGTTGATGATTTTCTAGTTCAAAGATGGGTCACACCACATGCTTCAATTTCTTGGATTTTTCTTTTTTTCTTTGTGGTCTATACAAAGCTTGATGTCTTCCCCAAGAGATTTGTCAATAGTACAGCCACATGAGCATAATAATGGAAGAATAACTAATAAAAACGTGCCAATTCAATTAATGCTCAAACTTCCATGGCATATTTAGGAAGAAGTCAATTAGTAATGACCTTGATTTTTTCTTTTTCCATCTTGATCTTCTCTACTAAGATCTTATGACCCAAGAAAGTAATTTTATTTTGCCAAAAAACACACTTTGACTTTTTGGAGTAAAACTTCCATTGATGTAGTTGTTGTAAAATTTCTTGTATTCTTATGTTCTTGATTTGTCTTACTATAAATTAAAATATCATCCAAGAATACCATCATATATCAATCAAATAGCCCGTCCAATACCCAATGCATTTGATCAATGAAAACTATCAGAGCATTAATGAGCCCAAAAGGTAAAACTCTCCATTCAAAATAACCATACCTTGTATGAAAGGTAATATTTTGCATATCATCCTAATCAATCCTTCTTGTTGCTCAACATTGGCAAAAGTAGTATGCTAATCAACATCATGATGATCTCTCCTTTTTCAACTAGGTGATAGGGTCATGCTTTCTTCCAATAACCTTCCTTTATTGCTTGATACCCAAGTTCATAAACTTCTTGTTAATTGGAGAGGTCCATTTGATGTTACTCAAATAATTTCTCTTGTTGCTTGTAAACTTTCCTTGCCTAGTTATATGCGGTCCATGCTATCTTCCATGTTTTTAAGTTTAAACTTTTCATTTCTAATTCATCTTCCTTTTACACTTGTGTTCAACCTCCTCCTCCTCCCATCCATGTCAACATCATGAGGAATATGAAGTTTATTGTATACTTGCATGTTGTGAGAGCCAATGTGCCATCAACAATATTGGGAAGGTCTTTTGGAAAGGGTATCCTCTTCAGAATGCCACATACAAGCTCCTTTTTCATCTCCAAAATGCACAAATAGTCATCTAGGAGCTCAAAGATTCCATGATGATGAGGACATTACCAACTAGAAGTGGGGAAATATAGAATAATGTATAGCTAACCATTGAAACTAAGGAGGTAGTAGAAGCTAAGGAGTTAGTAGAATCAGCTATCTATAGCAAAAATAAGGTATAATAGTATAACATACAATGCTAAGAATATGCTAGAAGCATCTGAGAAACTTCATGGTAGAATACGCTAGATATCTAGTATATACTCTTGTATCTAGTAGCTAGTACATATCTTATACTCTAATAACTAGGAAGCTTTGAAGTGGGAAGCTTTTAGGTATCTTGTAAGGATTAGGTAACTTGCACATCAAGTTAATGACTAGCTTAGCTTGTATAACAAGTAGGCAGCTTCTAGAAAGAAGTTTCTTTTGCAACTTCTTAGGTAGCTTGGCTTGCACTCAAAAATGATAGCTCCAAGAGAGAACTTCTTTGAAAGCTTTTCAAGAGCCTTATATTGCTTTGCTATAAATACCAAAGCCCAAGCTCATTTTAGGCATTTGGAGTTTCCCTCACTTGAGCATTTCTCATATGACTTTCCATTCTGGTTTTTCTCTCCTTGGTCTTTTATAGTTGCTTAGCCAATCCAAGGCTCACAATCCAGATCAAATAATTCAAGTCCATAGCTTGATCTAACATTTGATAGATAGATGCCTTTAATAATATTGAATCAGTAATGGTACCAATGTAGAAACCTATATATTGTATCTAAACCCATATATTGTATCAATATCTATGAAATCTTATTGGTGTTATGCTCCACTAATTTCTATAACTATGAGTTCCAAACAAGTCCAAGATCTCCTTCTCAATAAGCATGGGAGACTAAGAGACTCATGAGTGTTGATAAGTATCTCTGGACTTCCCAATAAATTTCACCACTACCGTAAGTGACCTATCAGCCACTCCCACTAGTTGAGATTGGTGCACAATATCAAAGATATCATCAGCAATCATGTGTGATGATCGTTGAATAACATCATAGGCATGTCGTATAACCTCTCTAGTCAAGAGGTTTGTACACCAAAGATGAAGATGAAGAGCCAATGGTCCAACTATGGCTACATCTAACAACACAATAGGTCCAAACCAAGACCAAACTTGATGTGTCTCTGCCACCACCCATGTGCAAGAATCACCCATCAAAGAGATGTTCTCCAAAATATATGTTAGAGAAACTACATGATGAACATAAAGATGTTGTAGTGTACATAAAATCTCCCAAAATATACCAAAGTAGAGATTTTATAGATATTGATCTTGGTCAACATGGGTATATCTTTAACATGGCCATCCAAAAATCACCAAATGAAAATGATTGTATCTCCCTAGATCATATGCCCCAACAAGGAAATGTTTGATGAGAGTGTCTTTTGGTAATCTATTATTGTTGACATCAATAATAACATAGGATACAAGAGGCCAAATATGCCACATAACGTAGAGAGACTCATCTAATAGTATCATCTCTGTCCATATACAAGTATCTTTGAACCTTATATGCTTACCTACAAGATTATTAGTCCAATGTTGATCCTACCAAACAAATCCAATAGGCATACTCCCTCCACTAAATACTACAAAGTAACAAATATGGTATTCAAAGGTGAAAATGTAACCAACTCCAAAAGATCATTCTCAAATTGGTCCATTGGTGGTACAAAGGCTCCAATCCAAGCCTTTTGCACCAACCTATCAGCATGATGCTATAATTTCTCATAAAAACTGCACAATGGAACATCCAAGGTGGATCAAAAAATTCCACTCATACTCCAAATTTGGGTGATCTCTTTTGGTATTGGAGTATCATTTGCATGGGAGTTCATCTCCAATAACTCACCAAACCAAGTAATTTTTCAAAACCATTGAAACATAAGATTGATACCATGGTCTTTGACTATAGTGAATTAAGATTGCCTGTACTAAAATGCACCTAGAAGTGACATACCAAATGGCTCCACCATCAACCACCTCTACTCTAGAAGTAGAAACTATACTATCTATACTCTAAGAAAGTGTGGCAATTAATCAAAAGATTGGAATTGGGTCAATTCATAGTGTAAACATGTTGGTGGTTGAGAACAAAAGAAGAACTCATAATCAATTGAGCCACCTTCAACATCATACTAGACCAAGTCTCTATAGTAGCAAGTGATTGACTAGTATCTAGTCCATCTTGCACTCCATCACTACCTACCATACTTGCACTAAGATCTTTAGGAGCCATGGATATTTTATGTAGCACCTCAAAAAGTATGAAAGATTGGGGAAGTTTGACCTGCCTACTAGCCTCCCCTTTGTATAGGTCCAACTCCACTAATGCTCTTCTAGACTCACAAGCATGTACTGCATTTCCAAATAAATCCATATAATAGATGCATACTATAGGAGATGCATCTACATGAACTTATTTGTACATGAAGTCAAGGACATCTCTATCACCAACATAAGAGGTAAAACCCTCAACACCTCTAATTTGATCTTGTTTAAGCAATAGCTATGCTAGCTAATATTTATCCCACTTGCTCAATCTAAGTAGTCATGGTTTTATCATAAGTAAGAGTAGGTATAATATCCCTACTAAGTGAGTGCATCTACTTCTATCTCAATCACCTTGTTCTCCGTGACCCGTGGCTCCTCTACCTCTTGCAATACCACTTTATAACTTTAGGTGTAAGTCAAAGCATTGGTCACTAGTGTAACCAAATCTTGGCAATGGTTACTCTACCTTTGGGTTGGTTGAAGTGCTCTTGAGGTATCATGCCCACTATCTTGGATGCACTGTCTCTTATGTTGAGGTTCACCACAAGTCCAAAAGCAATATTACTTCTCACTAGTTGTTATTGAGTAGAAAATGAGGATAAGGGTCTAGGCGCACTATGCATTCTACTTGATCTAAAACATTTGGGTTGTCCACGTTGCACTCAAAAGCCAACATGATATGATGCACTCTAGAAGAAGTCAAAATTGTGGATGAAGTCTTCCTACCAAATCCAAATTTCACCTCTCTTTCTTCCACCATGTTGAGCTCAATTCTCTCTTCTAAACCAAAGACAATTGCCAAAGTTGGTGAGATAGCCTATAATAACATAACGTCATGTACTCTATGTCAAAACTCCTTGTCTAGTATCACATACTAGAACTAGATAGCTTGTGTCTCAATAACTCATTAAGTGAAACTAATCAACCATCTCATACAAGTGTATGCCTTGTGTAGTCTCTCTCCAACCTTCCATTGGAAATCCTATGAGCTCTTCAACTTGTTAGTCAACACTCTTTATTAGTTTTGCATCAAGCACTAGAAGAACTCCACCATGGGGACCCCATGGTGGAGTTCTTTGTACTACACCACTTCCCATAGCAATACCTTGACTTTTAATAGCACCATCTTCAACTAGCGCATGTCCATTGGATATACTAATGCTACTAGAGCTAGAACTCATAGGAATTGCTTGTTTAGCTTTAGAAACCAAGCTTGAGGTGATGGAAATGTAGTTTGGAGATCAATATGTCTCCATAGTTCAATCTCTTCCAAGTATACTCTCTTGAACTCATGTTATTCATCCATAGGGACACACTCCAAGTGTTAGAACAACCTCTTCCATGCCGTGGTATGGACAAAGTCAAGTTCTATATTTATTGTAAATTACACCAAAAATTGAACTCCTGGATGAATCATCTACCTCAATGGTACCCACTATACCATAGAAATGCATTAAGCCCTTGGAGACTCCATAAATCTTGTCCATATACCATAACAACAGTATGGATACATAATGTGCACTCTCAACTAGATTAAATCTTCTGTAAAACTCCACATCGGATTCAGTCTACTCTCACATTGGAACTTGAGATACAAGCTAATATTGAGTGCCACTTTGCATAAACCTATTGCATATTATAGTAAAATCCTCTCTCAATTCCCCATGAAATTCTATTATGACAATGTATCCCAAACCGCAAGTGCCACCAACAATTGGACACCATCCACTAATGATGCTTAAATACCTCAAACCATGACAACTTTATTAAGGGAATGGTGATTTGTAACCTACCTATCACAACATGCAATCTCATGGTCAACAAGATATCACTTCCTACCTCATAAAAAAGAAACATAGGTAGACTAATTGGTCAACACTCTCGCTTCACTACCAAGAGCACACCAAAGCACCAATGCTTCAAATATCAAGGCACCTCACACAAATATATTATACAAATAAGAAGTAGAGAATAGAGGAGGTTCAATCACAAGAAGTCCAAATGATAACCCTCCATCTCACAAATCCAATCAGACTGAGTTTGCCAATATTTTTGCATTTGAAGTTTGGCATAATAGGAGCAGTTTCCTAATTGCATACTACAAGTGTCACCAAGGATAGGGTCAATTGTCCTCCTTAGCCAAAGATATATAGGTATAAATATGAATCCACTTGTAAAATATTAGGGAGAGAAAGAAGACAATAAGAAATCAAAACGGAAGATCACATTGAAAATTCTCAATTAAGTGAAATTGTAAATCCCAAGTATGACCTTACCCTTGGTATTTATAGGGAGATAATACAAGGCTCTTGAGAAGCTTCCAATGAAACTTCCTTCTAGAAACCATCTACTTAGCATACAAGCTAAACTAGTAATTAACTTTGTGTACAAGTTACCCAACCCTTAGAAAGTACCTAGAAGCTTCTAACCAAGAAGCTTCATGTGTACTTCTAGAAAAATTCTTAGAATTTCCAGACATATCTTTTTAGGCATATCTGGCTTATTTTACTAATTTAATAGTCTCTACTAACTTGGTTGCTTACTCCATATTCCTATACCGCTAGTTGGTGATATTCTTGTTGCCATGGAATCTTTGAACACTTGTATGTCCTTGTTCTCATGTGGCATCATGTAGGAGATATCCTTTCCCAAGGACTCTATACTCAATGTTTCATTAGTACCCATGTTGGATGGCTCTTTATGCAAGAACATGGTTTACTTTGTATTCTTCATGGTTGTTAAAAAGGATTGGAGGAGGAGGAGGTTGGGTTATGAGTAGAAAAAGAAGATGGGTTTGAGACAAAGGGTTTTAACTTCAAAATATGAAAGATATGATGGATCTTGATGTGACTAGGAAGTGCAAGTTTGTAGGCAATTGGAGAAATGATCTGAGTGATAACAAATAGATCTATCCAATTGGAAGAAAGTTTATAAACTTGGGTGTCAAGAAAGAGAGGAAGGTTATGGGTAGAAAGCATGACCTTATTTTTCATTTGAAAGGTAAAATCATGATGATGTCTATCAAGATATTGCTTTTGCTAATTTTGAGCAATAAGAAGTTGAGACTTGGCTTTTTTTAAAGATGCACATAACATGGATAAGAAGGTGGAAATATGAGAGACATGAGATGATAGTGGAGTAAGAAGAGAATAAAGAACAAGTGGATCTTACCCATAATTAAGGAAGGAAGGAGAGAATTCAATACTTACATGCTTGGAATTCTTGTAAGCAAACTTGGCAACTACAAAACAAGTATCCAAATTGGTGTGGTGAATGTTGAAAAGACACATAATATATCTTATAGATTTTAATTTGCTCAATCTATATGCCCATCAATTTGAAGGTGATAGGCCATGGATAAAAAGCGCTTGATGTCAAATAGTTTGAAGAGTTTTTGCTAAAATTTACAAGTGAATCAAGGATTACAATCAGAGATGAGAACTCTTGGCATCTCATGGTGCTTGAAGATAGTGTCAAAGTAAAGATTTACCAAGTTAGAGCATCTACAATATTGATTGTGTGTGCAAGGTGAATCTACTTGCTAAGCTTATCAACAAACACCATGATTGTTGTATGAACATGATTCATCTTTAGTAAGAATGGGATGAGGCCTAGACTTATATGTTATTATCAAGTAGATGGAATTAGGAGTGCTTGGAGTAGGCCACTTGGTTCTTGGTTGCTTTCCTTGTAGCATTGATAGCTCTCACAAGATCAGATAAATTCTCAAACCTCTCATGCCATGTTTAGCCACAACCATTGACCTTGTAGGGTACTTAAGGTCTTGTCCACACCCATATGAACAACAATTAGTAAGTCATGTGCATCTTGAAGTCACACAAGCCGTAGATCTCCCATGGTTGGAACATAGATTTGATTCTTGTAGAATAAACGGCCATCCTTAAAAATGAAAAGGTGTTATACTCCTTGTAATATATTGCAAGACAATTTTGCACAAGATGAAAGAATTGGTCTTATCATAACATAATCTTGAACTCTATTTGGTTCTTTGAGTTGGTCAACATTATGATGATTGCTACTATTAGGAGAGATTAAAGAAGAATATTTAGGTCAGGTCAATGTGACAAGACATCTAGAATTGCATGAAATATTTTTAGTTTGTATTCAAGATTGATGTCCAAAAATTGTAGTTATTCCTCTCGTCAATGTTGTTTATTCTTCATGCGCTCTTAATGTTAGGCTTGCAATAAGGGTGCAATAGTTATGATTGGTTTGGATTCTAACTTGTTTTCCTAAGAGATAATGTCTCCACATCTTTGTTGCATGTCTATGCAACAAAGTGACATGTCCATTGCAAGTTTTTCTCAACCTTGAGTAAAATAATTTATTTCAATTGCTTTTAGTCACTTAGATACAAACACAATGAGATGCAACCTAATGAGGTATTCTTGCTACAACAAAACTCCAATTGTAAAGTTAGAATCATGAAAATCAACCACACAAGGTAGTTGAGGATCATATGGTTGGAGGATGGGTCATGAAGACACCATTTCCTTAAATGTCTTGACCACTTTTAATTTCTTGGTGGTCCACTTGAAGGTTGTTGTCATCTTCAAGAGATTAGTGAATAATGCGGCCATGTGAGTGTAATAGTGGATGAAACACTGATAAATACTTGCCAATCCATTAAACCTCAAACTTTAGTGGTCTCTTTAGGAGCAGGCCAATTGGTAATGCCTTGATTTTCCCCTTGTCCATCTTGATCCCCTTTATTGAAACCTCATGATCCAAGAAGATAACTTCTCTTTGCTAAAATGCACACTTGGACTACTTGCACTAGAACTTCCATTATCATAATAGTATTAAGAATCCTCTTATGTGGTTCTTGTGTTCTATCTCAATCTTATTATAAATTGATATGTCATCTAGGAACACTACCATATATTAATCTAATAACTCCTCCAACACTCAATCTTTTTGATCCATGAAAACTATTGGAGCATTAATGAGCCCAAAAGGTAAAACCCTTTGTTCAAAATACCCATACCTTGAGCAGTCTTTGGAAATCTTCCCCATCAATTGGAACTTGCTAATAGCCACTTTGAAGATCCAACTTTTAAAAGTATCATGATACATATAATTGATCTAATAGATAATCAATTCAAAGCAAGATATGCAGTCTTCACAAGTTTTTATTCAAACCATGGAAATCAATATAAAATCAAAGCCTTCCATCCTTTTTTAGTACAAAGAGCATTGGTGCTCCTCAAGGAGGTATGCTATGTCATACGAAATCCTTCTCCAATAACTTGGTTAGTGTTGTTCAAATTTCTTCTAATTCCTTTGTTGAGAGTCAATAGATAGGTCTACTCATTAGAGTATTACTTGGCAAAAGATTGATTTTGAAGGGCATACCTTGATTGGAGGGTAATCTTTTTGGAGATCACATGTAAATATATTTGAAAACTCATGTACTATTCAATTCCTATTTCCTTTTGAGGCTTCCTATCCTCATCAACATATTTTTGCAGAATTAATTTGATCTACGCGATAAAAACAAGACTACCTTCTTCCAAAGCCTACTCTGCAATTACTACATTGATAAACTTCCCATCTTGGGATTGAATACTTTTAGCTGTCTTCCTCAAATGTGTTAGATAGCCTACCTAGTAAGTCTTACCTTGGTATTGTACTTGAATTTCTGGTGATCGGGCCAGACAAATTGAGCCCTATGATGTTCAAGCCAAGGAAGATCTAAAATGATATTATAGTGTAAGTGGGCTACTACAAAACTCATTTACTTGTAATACTCCTTCCAAATTTTGACTACAATATATTTTGAGGTTTGGAATGGAAAATCTTTCCTTCCATCCACTATCATCAATTTGCTACCTAGTACTAGCTTTATAAAAATATCTGATTCTTTTGCTAATTATATGGATATACAATTCTCAAAAATCCCAAAATGAATCAAATATCATACCTTGCAAGTGAATCAAAATTATATAGGTTGATCATCCAATCCCATTCATCAAGTTCTTAATAAGTGGCTCAATATCTCATACTAGGACTGTTCATTTCCTTGATTATTGCGCTCTACAAACTCCATTTGATAATTGATTGAGGTTGTCTATTCCGGATCTGACCTTTAGCAATGCAATGTCTAAATTGGAAACAATAAAATAAACCACTATTTTATCATAACTACTCTCAATTTTCCATGCCAAGTGGTCTTTGTTGGATAATATCAATCTCCATTGGTGTCGGCTCATCCACTTACCTAATAACACACTTATCATTGTGCTTGGTGTGTTTGTAGGTTCTTTGGAGCTTTAGGTCAAGATTAATTTATTGTAACCAAGGAGTCAAAATGCTCAATGCTTCATGGCTTCTTCTAGATGTTTTGGCTTGCATATAGGTACTTCTAATTTGGTATGTAATTTCAAGCATCTCAGAAACCAATGCAAAGCTTCACCTTCTTGTATGTCCAAAATCAACATCATGGTGTTGTTCATGTTGGTATATTTTCTCACTAAACCAATATGCTTTGATTCTACCAATCAATCTTATGCAGCTTGTGCAACAAGAATGGCTTGGAAAATCCTAATGCTTGCTTGTCATATGGAGATTCCAAGTCTTCCCATGTCAAAATTGGAGCAAAAAAGTGCTACTAGGTTTGCTCTACCTAGAATCACAGTCATAGTTTTGCAATTTGACTTAAAGCTAAGAGAATTTATCTCCAATCATCTAGAAGATTTGTGATTTCAAAATAACTTGCACAATCAAACACAAAATTCTCTACTACACTTGATAGATCCTTGCATTCCAATACCTTTGGTGTTGGATATTTAACTCAATCTTCTTCCTCGCAAAACACTACTCTCTCCAATTGCTCTTGTTATTAGCCATCGCAATCTCTCTCTTCCTGCAATCTATTAAGATGCTCAAAATATTGTAGCAATGATAAGTTTGAGCATTGTTGGCATGACTACTATTCTACCAACTAGCTACTTGTAACTATCTAGGTTAGCATGTAGATGCAACATGTCAACCTCTCTAAAAGTTACAATTAGAAGGATAGATGGTTCATCAAACAAGGTGATTGCATTTAGAAATCTTGGCCAAAGCATGAAGTGATAAATTATTAGAAATGGTAGTTTGGTAGCACACTGATATACAAATCCTAATGACTTAGGGAAGAATGATTGGTGATCTATAGATTCCATCTATCTTATTCTTTCTCTAATACTAATGTTAAAGAATGAGGAGAGAAATTAAAGAATCTAAGATCAAAATGGAAAGTTGCATTGAAGACTCTCAAGTGAGAGAAATTCTAAATGCCAACTATGAACTTGGCCTTGGTATTTATAGGGAAGTAATACAAGGCTCTTGAGAAGCTCCCAAGGAAGTTCCTTTAGAAGCCACCTACTTGGCATAAAACCTAAGCTAGTTGCTAACTTTGTAGACAAGTTATCCAATCCTTGGAAAATACTTATAACTTTCAACTAAGAAGCTCCATTGGTGCTTTTGGAACATTCTTAGAATTTCTAGATGTATTTTTTTAGCAATATTTGGCTTATTCTATTAACTTATTTTCCTCTACTAACTTGGTTTCTTAACTCCATATTATTGCACCACCAATCTTTAGTACAACAACAAACAAAGGATCAACCTAGAAACCAAAGATCTAGGGTATTGAGAAGTGTGTTAATTTTTCCTAGTAGCTAAGTTGGGTTGTTGGCCCTTTTAGGTCTTTGTAGCTTCTTTAGCCACAAAATCATGTCTAAAGGGCCCAAAATTCTATTTTCTTACCTTAGGTTGAGAAGTGTGTTAATTTTGCCGAAAGACCACAAGAAAATCATCTAAACTAGCTAACCTCAAGCTTGCTTGTTGGCACTTTGTAGCCTCTTTACCCTAATGCTCTTTAGCCCTTGTAGCTTCTTTAGCTACAACATTATGCCTTAAAGGGCCAAGATTGGCTATTTGAGGTCCTTTTAGGCCTTTCTAAACTCTTTAGCAATAAAACTATACTTAGAAGTACCAAAATAGCTTTTTGAGGCCTTTGTTGTCTCAAAAAGCCAATTGAAGCCTGCTTTGTTGTCTCTTTGAGACCTTTAGAACCTTCTTCAACTCAAGCCTAACTCACTTTGAGATCTCCAAGAGCCTCTTCAACTTAGGTCAACCTCCAAAACTTTGGGAATTTAGAAGAGTGCGTCTCCCAATAATCTAGCCAATCAAACATTTTCCAACTTGAGTAGACTTCCACTACATCTAGCAAACCTCCACATCCCTTGCAAAATGGAACTTATTCCTTTAATTGGGTGGATGGAGAACTCCAAATCCTTAATTCAAGGGGTTTTTAGATTTGACATCAATTTTACACTTGGGCACAATTTGCAACACTTAACTTCTATTTTCACCTTCCTTCACTCAATTTGACTCTTGTATCAGTCAATTGAACACCCATGTGTACAATTTTGTGAAGTTTTAGTAGTGCTTTTGCACTTGGTCCAAAATTAGTCAAATCTCTAGCCCAAATTTGGTACCTCTTTTGCATGCAATTGCTCAATGTGTCAAAAAATCTATGAAATCATAGAGTACTCAATCTAAGTTACCATCAATCATGCTAGGCCTAGAGATACCACCAACACACAGTATGTTGCATTCAATTTCCCTTTGCATTTCTTCTATGTAATCAGTATATCACAAGTTGAACAAGGTCTCAAGTCTTAACACTCAATATACAATGCCAATAGGTCTTGATCAGATCATCAAGCCGTATCCACTCTAATTATGAGAATCAAGGTGATGCATGCCAATCTCTATCCACCATAGCCAAGACCTCAAAGGCTCAACATAGAAGAAGTGAACTCTTTAGAGTTGCACTTTGAAGTATACTCCTTTGCAATGGTAATGAATCCAACCCTAATTGCACATCTAATAGAGGTAAACCGCTTTAGAATGGTAAGGAATCTAGTCCTAATAGCACATATGATGGCCCATCTAAATGTGCAAGTGGTAGCTTTAATGGTGGTATCAATCAACCGAATACTATATCTAGCCACCAATAAGTAGTCCATGAGCAACTATTGATACCATGGTGACTGCCAAAACTATCACTCCAAAATCCTAGCAAACTAGCTTTGATGCTTCAAGTATCATGGCACATCATCTAGTGTGTTTTTTCTCTTATGAATTGCATTATCAAGTGCTCTATTGAGACCAATGCACACATGTTGTCTTAAATACATTACAATGTAGAAAAGTGAAAGTATTACACTTGATACTTGATGTATACTATGATATGCTCTTTAGCACTCCTTGAAGAATTTATTAAACATCATATCTATCACTCCATATAACGCTAAGGTTGAAGGGAAAAATTGGTGACCTCATTGCATACCATTATATATGGAGACCTTGTTTGTTGCCAACTTACTTACCACCCATCCAAGAGGATGAGTAGTCACACTTTCCGCAATTGCATCATGTGTGGAGTCCATAACCACAATATCCATTACTATCGTCTAATCATCTCAACCAAATATACATTTGCTTTAATATTTTGTTAATAGAGTATACCAATATTGTACGCAAGTGATATATCCATTCTCTTGCACACGTTGCAAACACTAATGATTATATTTATTGTTATAGATTATTATAGTAAGACTCTTCTATACGGATCTTATAGATAGAATATATTATTAGATGAATTTAATATATTATAATATCACTAATTATTTTTAAAATTATGTAAAATTGAATAATTTCCATATATATGAAAGAAATTGTTAGTTTGGCTATATTGAGCTATAAAGTTAAAGATGTATATAAGAACAAGCCAAATTGTGTAAACATAATAACCCTATATTTTGTTAGTTAGTTTATACTATTTTATAAACATATCTATGTAAGATAAATGAAAGTTTTCTTGAGTTAAATTGCTTATATTTCATTATATACATAAATTTTGCTTAAAATTTTTTTTATTTATGAAATAAATTTTGCTTCCAAGGTTGATATGTCTATATGACCAATCAACTACATCTTAGTTTATATCATCTTGAAATTGATGATCCATGTTAAAATAACATTATTATCAACTACACAGGTGCTTGAATTTTTCCATGGACATAGAGTATAAATAAAAGCTGATCAAATTAATATATAAACTTTGTGTTTTGTGTCTACTTATCTTACTATATTATCTATTAACACCTTAGATTCATTTCATTTTGTTTTGCACACAATCATGCTTGTATTTCACATGCACTTGGTGGGTTCGGTATCCTTTGTTTCTCTATATATATATTATCTAAAAAACTCCAGAATATATTTCATATATTGAAATATATGCAGATTAAACTCAAGAATTTTTTTTATATCCACATATATTACACATATTTGCTTATGTAATATTAACAACCAGCAAAGGCTAGCACTCAAACCATATGAAATTTCACTTTTAGTTTACAATGTCAAAGTTAAAGAACAAAAAAGAAACAGTAATAACAATAAGACACTTATGATTACTATTGAACAATATGTTGTAATGAAATGTTACATTTAATTTAATTCACTGGTAATAAGATACACCAACTCTAATGGAAAATGCAATATTCTTGTTCAAAGAAAATTCTATTTTCATAAAATTGCAGAGGTATTTAATTAATTAATTTACCTTTTGAAATTTAAATGTAAATTTATTAATTATATTATAAAATTTATCGCTGATTATTTTGAAGATAATATAATATAATACTTTACATAGATATCAATAGTTGATATGCATCCAAATTTTCATTATAGCATAAGTTATCTAATGTAGTGTGAAAGAGCCTTATATATTTTAACATCATTCCTTCTTACATTCACAAAATAGAAGATAATAATTTAATAGAAAATTATATATCAAATAACCATCAATAAAAAAATTATTATCATTGGGAGATATACTTCTTCAAACTTTTGTTTATTAGCTAAACACATATATACTAGATAAAACTGATATATTTGTATGGCTATCCTGTATTGTAAGAGAACTTAGATAATACACAAGATCATGTAATATATACCAAGCATGTTGTTGCAAAATCATTAATATTAAAATATGCATTATAAGTAGAGATTTTAATACAAAATTAAAATTAGAATTACAGATAATGGTTTACACTGGCCATCCATACTGGAAGATTAGTCATGGAGAAACTAATGTCTCAAAAATCTTATAATCTCGTTATCTTTTAGAAGGTCTGTCCCCATCCAGGTGCGCTTTTACTTCGATAATCGGACAACAAAAAGTTAAAATTTCATAATGATTTATAATTACCCTCTAATTACATCTTTCCTTCAAAAGTGGAGACGCTTACCCAGGCACAGACAAGTTCAGTTCAGTATAGTAAGTCTAATCCATCTTATGTACGAATCAAATGACTCGAAGTCTGGGGCGTTATGATACCCTTCTGTCTTTCAGTCAAACTGGCACATCTGTTCGAGATCCAGCCTTTCCTTCTGACAAGCACGGATCGTACAGTTCGTATTACCAGGACGACGACAATGCTTTTCCCTTTATCACGTGAGTGTGATGGCAACATACAATGGCAATACCTTGAAGACCAGCAGCCGTGACGGTACAATCAGGAAAGTCGACGGGCTAATAATCTGCTCCATGTTACTGTTATCTAAACACTTACAATAATTGATAACACTTTCAGTTTCGGATTCATCGGGAGAGTGTGGAGACGGGGTTGAGGGGAGGGAGAGATTCGAGAGGAAAGATCTATATTATCCAGGTGCTCTCTAGCATATAGCACTCGAGTTAATAGTTGATTCTGATTGTTTTTCGATTTTGGTTGCATTGGACCCGAGAATTTTATCACACGTTTCTTGGACGTTGCTCTTGCAAAGGAGGTTCTCCATGTGGATGATTTTTGTTATTATGAGATCCACATGTGACATTTGGTGTATTCTCTTCTAGTATTGTTCGTTGACGGACTTACCTCATACACATAGTTCTTCACTCATTGTCCTTTCTATCATGTCTGAGAATCTTTGATAGGGAGATTATGGGAGTCTTTGGTGATATTATTGGACCAAGTACTTTTGAGTGTGTGATAGTGAATTTGGTACGTAGATTAACGTCTTTGCCGATCTCGTGTGGAGGGTTTGGCTTGCAATAATAGAAGAGACTACACCTATAGTGTTTTGGATAGTTGTGTTCTCTTGGCACCACTACTTTCCTCTCATTTTGTGGTTGTTGATATGTCGGTTTTGGATACTTATGTGGCAGAGGTGAGGAAGGATCCTATTCTCTCCAGATGTTATTGTGGTAGATGAGAGATAGTCTATCCCCATGGGCATGAGAAGACTTTCTATCTTTTGCTTCATTATTGTTAGATTGGACTAGAGGTTTACAGTCTTCCTTGATGGAACGACAATGTGAGCATAGGCTATATTGTCTCTTTGTTGACTTGTCCATTCCTCAGGCTACTAGAGCACATCTTCACTCATGCTCTGGCAAGGTGCATGCTCTTGGATCCTAGCTCAACCGTCTATTAGAGCATTCCGACTCATAGTAACTACTTTCTCTATAGCGATGAGGTTTTGCCTAGGTTTGGTCAACCCATCTACATCTTCATTACTCACTTGTGACTGTGGTTCTACAATAGATGCAACAATGGTCTATATGGCACAATGTCCTTTTGGAGGAGAGAGGATAACTACCCATGATGCTATTAGGGACATAATGCTAACTATGGCACAAGAGGGTGGATACTTGGCTTAGAGTGAGAGTTTATATGCTTTACAGACGACACATGTGAGGGAAAATTTAAACTTGGTTCAAGAGGATCAAGTGACAGTAGCGGATGTTGTGGTTACGGACCCTACACGGGAAATAGTTTTGGAGGGAGTGATTACCCATCCCCCTTGGATGTGCAATGAGTGTAGTAGCAGGTCACAAGGTCTCCAAGTATAGGAGCATGCAGCAAGGTCACCTCTTTGTTCCTCTAGCCTTGGAGTTATATGGAGCAATGGACACGGTGTTTGACACATTTGTTAGGGAGTGCACAAGAGCTTTTCATGTTAGGTGCCAGGGGGACCATTCTCACTCTCATACTTTATAGCATATTTTAGGCAGTGTGTATCCATTGCTCTATAGAGGGCAATGGTTGGTGCAATCCATAGGAGAGCAATCAGACTAGGTGATGCTTCTTTGGATGCTCCAATTTTTTGTAGACCATACAATTTTCATAGCTTGGATATCTTAGGTGTAGTAGGGTAGATTTCTCATATAGACTCTATTGGGGCCTAGCTCCATTTTACCTTTTTTATCTCTCCCTTGTACGGCTTGATGGGGTCTTCCCATCCTTTATGTTCTCTACGCGGTTGCATTTCTCTCTCAATAATTGATATAGAAGTAAAAAGGCAACCACATAGGACACATGTTAACTTTAGTACATTGGGTAATGCCAAAGTTTCTCACAACGATGCCATGTTTGAAAACGGTTTATTGAATGACCCTGCATGGATTGGTACATATATAAGTGAGCTTTTTTTCATTTTTATCTTGCATAGATGCAAATATAAAGTCTTACTAGTCTACAAGATCATACATCAATATTGGAGAAGAAAAATGCCTACTGTATGTAATCGCCTATGGAGATAAAGCTTTTCTTTCCCTTCTTGTTTTGATGGCGAGGGCTAATATTGCTGTAGATTTGGCTGAAGCCCAATGGTGAGGGCTAGTATTGTTGGAGATTTGGCTGAAGCACTACCTGTTAGGGCAATTGTTTTACATATTCAACAATGACAAGCTATATTTGAATCATATATTGGAATCATTTTTTGTAGGGAAAAAGGTGACTGTGTAGAACAAAAAAAGGATGAGAAGACCACATCAAGCCATACAAGGGTGAGACAAAATAGGTAAAATAGGACTAAGCCCCAATAGAGTAGATATGAGAAATCTGCACTACTGCACTTATGATATCAGAGCTATGCAAGTCGTATGGTTTACAAACAACTAGAGCATTTGATGGAGCATCTGAAGAAGCATCCAAAGAAGCATCACCTAGTGTGATTGCTCTCCTATGGATTCCACCGGCCACGACCATTGGTAGAGCAATGGATACATGTTGTCTAAAATATGCTACAAAGTATGAGAGTGGGAGTGGTACCTCTAGCGCCTAACATGATAAGCTCTCGTGCACTTCTGACAAATGTATTGAACACATATAACTCCAAAGCTAGAGGAACAAAGAGATGACCTCGTTGCATGCCGCTACACTTGGTCACCTTGTGACCAGCTGCTGTACTAGCCACCCATTGAACGGAATGGATAATCACTCCCTCCAAAATAGTATCCCGCGAAGGATTCGGAACCACACCATCCGTCACCTGATCATCTAGGACCAAAGAGATTTTTATTTTCTATTGGAAAGCTCGTTTTGCTGCTCAATCTAGAGTCCCTTGGTCGTTCCAATATCGTGCACATCAAGTCTGGATGACATAGATGACAAATGGATTTAACGTAATGTACCGGATGCCTTCCTTTCTCTCCTTTTTCTCTTTCATTCAGGGTTTTATTTTTGTGTGCTTTTCTTTTCTTGCTTAGTGTTGGTGGACCTTTTAAAGGCGGATGCCAATAATTTGTACAATGTCGTACTATGTTGCCGAAACGTGGAGAAGTGTGAAGATCTGTAGAACGATTCCGTATCCACGATTATTTGCGGCATCTGGACGTTGACCACCGCCTCTGACAAATTACAGGTCTGTTGTAGCACGGATTGTTCTCGCGAAATTATCTGATCGAGTAATCAGTACCATGGACATGCGATGACGTAAATGCCTCAACTTAGAATAGAATATTGGGGCTTAGCCCCATGTTACCTTTTTTGTTTCTCCCTTGTACGACTTGATGGGGTCTTACCATCTTTCATTTTTCTTACGCGATTGCCTTTTTTCTTTTTTCTTTTTTTTTACTTAGAATAGGATACCAGGTAGCATCTTGACTACTGTACATGGTTCAGGTCAAGTATTTGACGGCATTTCCTTCATTTTTTTCGTGGCGTTCTGAGGCCAGCCTCCTTTTCGTTTTCGTTTTGCTCGGCCCAATCTTTAACGGCAAATAGAAACGGTGCAGGAACCACTAACTAAACCACTCACACCCGAAAACAATCCAACATAACTTTTAAACATCAAAGTTCTCTCAACATCTGAACAGCACAGACAGAAACGCTGCATGACTTGACAATGAATCAATGACGAGAAATGATCCCCAGTCCTATTCAGAGTTGCACCAGATACAACACGGCGCTGTTTCTCTTCATATCTGAGCCCTGATACAAGGAATCTACAAAAGAAAAGAAGATCATTGAGGGCAAAGCGCAAAACCTGGCCGTTCAGGACGACGGCGGACAACTCTGTCAAGTTTGGGATGAACCGTCCAAATGCAACCGACTCGACCGTTCAGAGTCTCCCGACTACAGTAGAGAGTCCTTGCCCTTCATGTCAGTCTGTTCTGTGGCTGCAACTTTGAGCCTTGAGGATGTCAAATTACAGTTCCACTGACAATCCGCGTGCAAAAGGTACGGTTCATGCACGGTTCCGTATCCGTGCTGTACCTGCCGTCCGTCCGTTCCGTACTACCCCATGTCATAATTTCCCCTTACCTGTCATTTTCCCTCCACGAACCCATCTACCCTTGTGGACCCCATCATAACTGCCATGTGACGTACGTTAAAGTTCTTACCTCTGGAAATATTAACGTAATTTACTCTGAATAACGTAATTACTCTGAATATTGAACTTCGACGCAATTGGCGTTGAACAGCGAAAAGCAGAGCAGTCTTGCAGGGATATTCAAGTCGGTAGCATCGGGTACTTTAAAAGGGGATCGGAAGGCCTGAAAGTCCACTAGAGCTCCGAAGGGTGAATGAGTGCTTTTCATCTCCATGAAACGGACACAGTAGTTCGGCCGCCATGAACAGTTTCGTAACTCAGAGATGCAGACAGAGCAGTCTGATTGATTGGACGGAAGACCTTGATAGTAGCCGGTAGTAGAAGGTCCAAAAGTATGAAGGTGCCGAAACTGCACTGGCCCCATCATGATGACTAGTGCCTTGCACATGAGGAAAGCGGGTCTTGCTGGCAGGGGTGTACTCTTGTCAGCAACATGAAGACGACGAGTATTTACATACACTTGTCTTTGTAGATACAGTGTATCATGTGGATTTCATTGTCACTCCGGGTAATACTGTACATGAAGTAAAAGTACTATGCATCACACATTAACGGTTTTATCCACTTTAAGCTATCCCGTAGCAAGACATCCCTACAATGAAATCTCCTCCTTCACATGGCAAATTCTTTGCATCGACAGGACGACCGCGTAGAAAAAATGAAGGACGGGAAGACCCCATCAAGCCGTACACGGGGAAATGAAAAAAGTAACATGGTGCAAAGCCCCAATTTACAGTCCGTCTTCAGATTTAATATGGTAGATGCTCAGTAATTGACTACCATAATTGACGTCAGCATGTAATCGAACTTTAAGAGTAAGAGGCGACCGTGAAGAATACAAGAATATACAATGGTCCAAATACCAAATGTAGCATTTGGACCATCGTCGCACTCTGGTAGACAATGTATGGATATATGATGTAAATCAATCAAATTTTGTACTTGTGAAGTAAGATAAAGCAGCATGTTTAAGAAGTCACATGCAATACACTGGTGATTTTGGCAATAAAAAGAAATTTTGACTCAGTTTTTTTATAAGATATTGTTGCTTGGAAGGTAAAGGAAACCCCTTGTACAACCATAGTTTAGGTCAAGGGCTTTTCGGTGGAGCGTTAGATTTGAGTGGGGTGGCGTGCTGTGTTCGTTTCATCCTATCTTTCAGGATCGATGGATACTACTGCAAAAGTCTGTTAAGGTCTTTCTAGAGAAATCAGACGTCCCATCTGATCTAGAAAATCAGGTAAGTCCTACGCAGTATGCGAGTAGATTCAGATAATCATCATCACGGTTCAGTACTTTGTATATGGCGCGTTGCAGAGTGTTGTTGTACTTGAGAGAGATCGAGGATAATGTAAATTGTCTCTGTACTTTTCTGAAGGGGTTTCCAATTCAAAGGAAATGCTACGAGAGTGAAATCACTATCCTAAGTATTTACCATACATCCCCTAGATAGCATACGCACTGGAATTAAATAACGCCATAAATAGGTTACGGGAGTATCCGAAGCAAAATCAGTAGAGAGTAATTAAAACAAGAACATAACAATTACAGAATGGAATGAAAATGTAAAACTTCACGAGTCAGCTTGTTATACACCCCGTAATACTTAACAAAACCCGGAAAATAATTTACGAATCGTGATGGAATTTCAGAATGGCCAATAGAAACCCGTGGTAGACGAAACTCCATAAGGAACAAAACCAAGTAAAAGTGGAATATGCTTTTACAAATCAACGGTGATATTCGCTTTAGCCTTTTGAATAGACGAAATACTGTACAGGGCAAGTCAACCCAATTGCACGAGGAGACGACCAGGTCCAACTTCACAGGGCCTAACTCAACGGTAAGGTTCCCACAATCAGGGTTGGCCATAGAGAACACAGAGAACCATAACTGCCACGAAATGAAGTCTCCGGGTTCCTGTGAACAAGATGGCCTAGGCGAAGAAGACTTTGGACCAGTCATCCGTAGCAGATCTCCTGGGCAGGATAGTTGGAACCAAATTTGGTGAATTCCCCTTCTATTCCTCTTCTATTTGATGTCTTCATTGCCGTTGGCTTCCTTGCTGTCAGTCGCAAAGGAATACTTAGTCATCATTATTATCTTCTGCGCCTCGTGTCCACTACGAGACAGCAAAACCGTCAAAACTCTGGAACTTATCGCTATGAAGGCTCCCAAAGGTGTGGCTCCGGTCGGCGTCTACTCATAGCGTAAATTTAGCGTTTCCAGTGCCCGTTCATTATAATTAATCATTTCGCTCATTTACAAAACCGCGACGCGGGCGGAATTGACAGGATCTTTATTTACGATTGGAATGGCAACGCTGCGCCAAGGACCCTGAACCCTAAATCGTTGCAGAATGCGGTCAATTATCAATTTGTGATCAATAGTAGCTTTCCTTCGGCACCAAAGCAGTATTAAACACCTCGAAGGAATTTCCAGGAGGAAAAACATACATTGTTGGAATCATATTTAGATGACTGAATGTGAAGGTGAAACAAGGACAGCAATTTTGCCATTCGCAAACTCTGGCTTGATACCTCCAAATTAGCTGAATTTATTAGTCAGAAATAATATTCCAATGCCTCCTGATTATTTGCTCATACATGTTGCACAGCTTCAAGTTGAAAAGTAGAATTATGTACCAAACTTAGTCTTCCGCTGGTTATATTACTTTATATTTTTTTGACTCTTCAACTCCTTTTAAATTTCACGTGATAGTTTGTTTAATGTTCCTTGGTCAGTCCACACCTTACAATTTACTCTCTGGTCATTCCGATACTGGAGCTGTTCTTTTGTTCATGATAAAAGAAATCAACTGAAATGACCAGAGAGTTTACCGTTTATTCTTGTCTCCCAATCTCCACAATTTCGCGAAGGTATGCTTCCAAAAGCTCTTCCACATCCACGGGAAAGTGAGAGCACACAACGCGCTCGAACGAAACCTGCCCATCATTGCTAAGTAGATCTTCCTCCTTTTGTCCTTCCGAAGCATATTCTGTTGAATTCATGGTTAGCACGTTTTGCATTCTAGCGTTATGGTCGACAGATTTGCTGAATTTGACATACAATGTTCCTGGTCTACTTGGGATACAAGACAATCAATACACCCTGCTCCAAGATTTGCAGTTAAAAAGGTTCCTAGTTCCGTGTCATTTGTGAATTCAGAGCATAGGGACTACACGATGCACTAACGCAACACTAGAGAAAGTTTCCGATTTACATGCTGTTTGTGTGTCCATTTCATTGGCAGTCAGTTCACAATGTCATTCACTAGATATGCACCAACACCCATTTGACTGCTAACAATGTCAGTTTGAAATGCACTAATCATCACATTGCTATTTAGTGAGTAGCGTATTTCAGCTAAAATCAAAAGCGTCCTTAGTTCCATACAAATGAGGACCTCGCGGGGTTCTTGGGTCGTCCTTCTTGTATCTGATCATGGAAGCGACGTCACCAACAATTTTCTGCTTAAAGTGCTGTTAAGGCAGATAGTCACATCTTGAAACTTAACTTGCTGCGGTGCCTCAAATGTGCAACATCTAGACCATCGTCTATCGAGGACAGCATGATGTCTTTTCCTCGGCGAGAAGAGTAGGGGTAGACAAATTAACTTTCGACCTCGTACTGAGACGGAGCCAATATGGCTCCTAACGTCATGGCTTTATTGAGCTACCCACTGCTACATCCAGTCGTTAAGAGGATAATGTTCATGGATAGTGCCTACCTTGCACTCTAGTGGTTCATTGCATCTCGCTATACCCCAAACAAAGCATCCATGGAAACTAGACATATATTACACAAGGTGCTTGAGATTTCTGTTGGGATCAAAGGAGGAGGGGAAGAGTGCAATTACCGTGCAAAACCTTGTACGGAATGTACAGTACAGCATGCAGAATACAACATCAATGTCAAACCTACCAACAACGAAAAAGTTTGAGGTTGTGCGCTGTGATATGCGTGACATCGTTGTCAGTTCAAATTATCAGCCAGCTGCACATGGCTTTCAAGAATTGTTTGACTTTTGGCCATGTCTCTAATCGAAGTTTTATCGAACTCTGCTCGCAATTCACACTCAAACTGAGGGAAGTTATTACTCGATGGATAAATTTTAGTACTGCCACTGTTCTGCCTGCATTCTTTTACTGCAATTTCTTGATTCATCAATGATCTGCTTTGGTTGTCTTGCTAAGTCCAAATGTAATTTGTCTAACTTTTAGAGTGAACGTATGACCGCTGAACGGCAACCTGAAAGATCATACTTTACCAAGACGATTATTGTAGGCTCCGCCTCTCATCTTTGGTTACGATTATGACACCATTGCGAAGGTGGTTGCCGACGAGAAACATTGCAGCAAATCCAGAACCTGCCTTCCACACCAATTTTACCCAGCTCGATCCCACTCCCTTCTATCTTAACTGCAGTAGTTTGATTCCCATGCATCACATGGGCCTGAACCTACTTATGTACTTTATACTCATCATAGGTTAAAACCATAGCCGGTCGAATTCTCTACTAAATGTGGAAAATTGGTCGATAATAAATTATCACATCCTCCACCATCAAATTATTTAAAAATATAAATTAGTTCTAAATAATTAGGTTACTAAGGGCTCTGTTCGCTGGTATTATTTTGTACAGTGTTGGTAATGAGAAGATTCTGTTCACTTGAGAATACATCAATATAGATGCCAAAGAAAACTGAAACAAAACTAATCTCTAGAAGTACCTCATGAGCAAGGTTTATTGGGAACTTTAGTCATATGGCACTACTTTACTAATATCACCAAATATGAAAAACATATTTGTATGTGTACAATACATAAATGAAAAGAATGACCATTGCAAATTATTTGTTAAGAACAAAAAACTAGAAATTACTCAATAGTTGTAAATTTTCATATTTTTTGTAAGATAGTAGTATGAAGAGACCTAACAAACTATGTGTAGTCTGAATGTGTTTCACTCACTTGGAACAACACTCTTTATCTATACAAAACTCTAGATTTATGTTTTATGTTGATGTTTTCTAAGTTTAAATTTATACATCATTTTATAAATTTTCAAATTTTTATTAATATAACACATTCTCAATCTATGATATTCAAGGTCTCCTTAGACATTTCCTTCGTATAAGTAAGTAAGGGAGCTCTAATGAATACTTTTAAAATGTAAGAATCTGGAGTTGAAGATAAGTGGTGGATGATTTAGTCATTTGAAATGTTTCACTTAGACGTTATTATGATTTGTAGTTGTAATCAAGAGTGAATGTATATACATTTGGTACTTGTTTATATTGTGAATCTATAAAAAAAATGTCAATTTCTTTCCCAAATTGACTCAAATTCTCTTGATTGTTTCAGTTATTTTTATATATGGCACATTTCTATTTCATGCATCATTTTTAAACCCATATCCATTGAAAAGTATGATTCTTTATATCAACGATGATCTCCTATGAGTTTTTAGATCATATTTCTTTCTAGTTTAATAGATAAATATATCCCATAAATCTATAAAGCTATATAACTAATATTTTTTTGATTAATTAAAAGTAATGTACTATCATTATAAGGAGATGATAGTGACCTTACTTATCAAAACTGGAGGTTGTAATCTAGAATATGATAGTTAGTATTATTATTTACATAAGCTGCACAAGGTATTTTGGTACATGATTTTGAAATATAAACAGGTTATTCTTATAAATACTAAATGAAAACCTGCAACTACATAATATAGAATCATTCATGTTTTTGTATCAAATATACCTTATTTATAACATTAGAGTCTCACTAGTAAATTATCTAAATTTAAGGGATACTTAAAAGGGTTTATAATCATATGTTTACATCTTAGCAATATTTTAAGTTAAAAAAAGTATAGATATAGAAAAATAATGCAATAAGTTATTTAAATTTTATTCAAAAAATCTAGATAAGAGATAAGAAAGTCTTATTAATGAATCCAAATCTCATTATATTCAAGACTCCCTTGAATTACTTTTTAAAATTAACCCCAATCTCAAGATACTTTGAGAAGAAGTGTAGTCCAAGGAATATAAATTTCTAATTTTTTTAATCTAAATCTCCATATTGATGTCCTTAATCATTATTTTGAGAAATGTGAATATCTCTATCTCATAAAATTACATAAATATATGAAATAGCATATTTTCATATATATAAAATTTTAACCCTACATATAAATATAATATTTTTACATTAACATATTGAACATTGATAATATTGAGAATGTTAATATATTAATTAAATGTACTCAAAAATATATTCTATGAGTACTATATTTTAATGCCATAAGTATCTAATACCTTGAAGTTATAGTTTACTTCTTCATAATATATAAGTTCATCAATATCATATAAAAATGAATTTATATGAAAGTTCCACCAAAGGGTTCAAGTTTGTATTGTATAGCCTCTAAACTTGATTATTCTTAATCAACATACTTTATTTTATATTTTTGAAGTATTCATCATCATACTATATATATGAATGTAATATAATGAATATAAATATAGTTACTATTTTCTTGATTGAAATAGTAACTATATTTATATTAAAATATTTTCAAATATTTATTAATATTTATATAATTATTTTTATACAAAATTTCAATTTACTCAATGATATAAATTTCTCTATCTTGATAATTTAATAAGCTATGAAAATCATATAAATAATTGTTGTATGATTCCATAGTTAAATGTTTAAAAAAATTATATTTACCAAGTTTTTATAAGAACAGTGATATAATGTCTATGTTCTCTTTCACAATATTATAATAACCTACACAATTTCTAAGATATTGACATAAGTGAAAATTTAACATAAGGTTTTTAATATATATCTTTTTATTTTATATTTTTGAAGAGATGCTAGATTTTAGAACTAGCGCAAGGTATAAGAACCTATGAAACTTAATATCTAACTAATGCATGTCAATATAATTAAGTTAATGTATGAATTTTAACCTTGGAAATTCATAGTTTCAAAATATTTAATATTATTAAATTTAAAACATAATAATAATTTTAAATTGATTAAAAATAATTAAATTCTAATTTTATAGTATTATGTATATAGTGTAACAACATACAAATGTCTAAATTTTGGTATTTCATCAATGAATAGTTAGTTTATGAGAGTAAACTAACTATTCCTTGTAATGCAAGTAAAATGACAAGATACAAAGGAATTGACAAGTAGTAGTTTTTTATTATCATATCTTTAACTTCTTGGGTAGAAAACCACTCCATGAAGAGGGTGATATCACCATAGGATACACACTATAAAAATCACAAAGAAAACTCACCCGTACATAAAATAAATTTAATCATCTCTAAAAGTGATGTTGTAACAATATGATGTTGTTCAAATTGCAATATTGCGGTAAGAATGGGACAAACCCCTTAGTATACAAGTTGTATATGACTAAAAACAAGGCAAAAGTGTCACAATGCTAACAATCTATTGTTGTGTTTTCCTTCTTGGACAAAGTTATTCCCATTAAAGAGTGGTCTCACCTCTATTGGCGTAGTGTAGAAATGTAAATGATTACTAATCACTTCCATAGTAATTATAGTAGAGGACTCTTGAAGGTGATGGATCACTTGCAATTAAAGTCACTTTGCTTTAGAATTTCTTTACACTTCAATTAGCCTGACCAAATTCCTGTTTACTACTGTACTAGCCATTCTATGATCTACACTCGACTTCACCATTACAAACATTGGGTCATACAAGATAGATAATCTCAAAGGATTTCACAAATAGTATATTGGAACACGCAAAATAAGTCAGATTTCCCAAGTCTTTGTCATCTCTTTGTCTTTGTTTGTCCTATCTCTTTGTCATCTACAATTATAACATAGTACATCAACTAAGTCATATCTCAAGTTCTCATAGATCTCTACCATCTTGCACTACATCCTATTTGACAACTCAACCGTAGCTTCCTCACACTTCTTCCTTCTAAAATATCAACTAACTAGTTTACTCTTGATCTTCTTCTTAAGTGCCTTGAGCTCCTCACCAAAAGTGTGCATCCTTTGTATTGGTCAATCAACACTTTCAAAATCTTACACATAAGCTTAACGTTCTCCTTTAGTGTAAACAAAGTTCCTTTTGTTACAAGTCCATCATGTGTTGTTTTGACTACTAACTCCTCAAAAACATCCATTACAAAAGGATTCAAATAGCCTACTTTGGAAGTACCTGTCCTAGAAACGAGTCCTTGGAGTTCATGAACCTGAACCATGGCAGAGAGTAGGCAAGCCTGTTATCCCAAAAGGGTTAGTATGTTTTCATCCATTTAGGCTTCCAAAATTAGCTCTAAAATTTTCTACGTGTTTTCAGCTCTTGCCTTATTAGTGGGAGTACTCTTTTGGTAGCAACTCTCTTTGATTTACTTAATGAATCATATATCATCCTTCCAGATATTACCAAGCCAATTTCCACCTCTAGATAATATATCTAGCTATTGGTATTACAATAGTACTTTCTCACTCAAGGTTTTCATGGTAAGAAACTTAGTTTTGATTGGTCTATCTTTAGTCACCGGTTCACTACCTTTCTCTAACTCCTCAACCTCTAACTCAAGGCTTCCAAGGTAGCCACTCATTTGCTCCCACTTGGGTGTTTTCAAGTGTCACGTCATGGTTCAAATTTTAGATCCAATGTCATGTGTATAGGGGATATGAGCCCTTACAGATCATTGAGAGGTATCCTTGTTTGTGATTTGTGCATATGTATTTGTAGCTTAGTCCATATGCACATATTATGGAAGTTATCTAATTATGTTCTTGTAGGATGAGCTATTTTTGTCTATTTAGGTTACTGTACCATAGAGTGACAATGGCACTTTGTTAGGGGAACATAGGAGAGGAGATAGGGCACAAATTCTCATTCTCTTATTAGTTCAGCAGAAGTCTCATTGAACACACACATGAGAGGCTTTTAGAGAGTATTATCACAATTAAGGGTTTACGAGTGGCTGCACCTTCATTCCTTGTGCTTGCTGATTTTCTTGAGCTCATGGCCCATGCACACGCTTTGTATTTTTGATCCTTAGATGCCTGTATTGCACACACATTTAACTAATTTACTTCTAGTGAACTTGAGAGTGCAATGTGTAAAGGAGTGAATAATATGAATGCAATTGCTAGTTCTTATGAAGTAGCAACGGATGTTCATTACACCAACAGCAGAGTGAATCAAGGAGAACTGCTGAATGGAGGACATCTACAGACCATTGGAAAGCACACCTGGTTCCTCTTTACATTTTACACCATGATTACTTGCCATTTTCCCAAAAACTGCTAGCTACATTATACATTATACGGGTACGCTTATATTGTGAGCACTTTGATTTCTAATTGAAATTTTTACTGAGCATCAGAAACCAGTGCATAGTGTTGCTGGGACCCACTGGAAAAATTTCAGCTTACATGGAACTAGGACAAAGTAGGAAGTGAATCTAGAGTAGTGAAAGAAAGTCATCTCCCAATAGAAGAAAAAATTCCAAAAACTTGGACCAAATTTCAAAGTGGGTTCATGTTGGTTTGTTGAGTTTTCTGAAGCATTGGAATCAGGGCAGAGTAAGCTCCAATAATCTGATCTTACATTTCAGTTTTTGGTAAATTCAAGTGGCTCCTTGTTCATGTGTGCTACTTGGTGGTGCTTGATTAGCATGTTATTGCCTTTCACTCAATACCATCACATTTTAGATTCATTGAAAGAAAGGTGATGGTATGATAGTGTTAGAGTGGTTATTGCCCACCACATAGATAATCTACTAGGCCAACTCTATCAATAGTGGGATTTTTGTAGGAGGTGATATTTACGATGACTCATACTGATTTCTATGTGGAGCTGATTGGATGATTTGAAGATTCCCTTGTGCATCTCCAGCAAGTAAGCTCATAATGAACTATGTTGATGAGCCTCATTATTGGCTCTGATCATGGACTATTCCTTTCTTTTTGAATTGTAGTCAAGGAGCTCTACCTAGTGTTGAGGACATTAAGCTTGATTCTCTCCAATTTGCCAACTCTCATGTTTTGGGTGAATTATAAGCTTTTGACAATTCTTTGTTACCATCAGCATATACACTAGAAACTTCCACTTGTGTATTTATTCCCAACATGGATTCCAATAGTGTTTGCATTGAGAAGTTTTAGTGGTAGACAAAGCTTTATTTCATTGAAAGAATTCAAGGCTTGTCACAATACTATTGTTTTTGTTTCCCAAATGTGAAATGTGGCAAATTTTACCAATGTTTTTATATTTGAGTATCTTGCTAGATATATTACGCATGAAGCTCTTGATGTTTATCAATAATAGCATGTACGAATGCTATTGCAATCTATGGAGCAACCAAACAAGAGTTGTAGCCTCTCAAGCAACTCTTAGTCCAGTTATGGTCCAACGTAATGCTCAAGGGTTCACTTCACCAACCCTTACAATTATGGCCTTCATAATTACTGAGCTTACTACAACTATCCAAGGAATTCAAACTGCCATTTTTATTGCTCACTCTACAGATTTAGTTTAAGCTTTTATGTCATTTTGGAAACAAAATTTCCAATCAAGAGTTCAAAGAAGATTCTTGAGCTTCAGATTCACAATTTACATGGTAGAAGGATGAGACATTGAAGATACTAAATTTTTGCCTACTAAAGCTACAAGGAGATACAAATACCATCACCAATTTGAAGGTTGAACAAAAGTACTTGCAAGCTTTGTCTAGTAATCACTTTTTTTATAACTTCAAGTTGTATTTACAACACATGATGATTCGTACACTCAATCTGATGTGTATGCTACAGTTGAGAAGCTTGAGCTTGCACATGCTCATTTTGATGCTTGTATATGGAAGTCAAAGCATGCACCAAAGGCCTCATCCATAGCTATATGAGTTGGAGAACTTCCATTTATTGTGAAAGCCAACCAAGGCTTCTCATGCAATTATAGCTATGCAAGCCTCAAGAAATTTTTTATGGTGATCCTGATAATTTAGCCCTAGATTTTACTATTCCTTGTCTAGATTTAAATTGTACAGCTTGTGGCAAGGTGAGACATCTTGAGGTTGTTTGCTTTACAAAGCACCCAAAGAGGAAGCACAACAAGCCACAAGTTAATGTTGCTTCTACCATGACTATGCCAATGCATGGAAGGGATACAAGCAATTTAGCATGAAGGCAACAATTACAAAAGGCCACCATCAATGAATTTCAAATTGGATTGGTTGTTGGCCCCAACTTGGCAATTGAAATTGTGGAATTGAAGACACAACTAGCCAATGTCACCACTACTCTACAACCAACATCAGCTCCAACAGCTCTTATATCTGGTGTACATGCACCTTCAGCCTCACAACCCTCCACTAGTGAGCCATGTTCTTTTTATGGATTGCCATGCCATGCATTGGTTGCTCAACCAATTGCAATAGATTTTTCAGATCAGCACTTGCTCTGGCTTTTATCACAAATTGCCACAAGATAAACAACAACCATATCAACCATATCCACCATGTGTAATACCAAGGGTTAGCCATATGATCTAGATGTGAAATTTGGTTTGGTAACATCTAGAATGATGTTATACATGATGGTCAAAATAGATCAGATAGAAGTATCACCAAAAGAGTACTTCTACTAATAGGGCAGAAACCAAAATAGACTTGAGGACCTTAGAACCAATAGCTAGACATATGATTTAAAGGTGAGAATTGGTTTGGTAACATCTGGAAGGATGTTACACATGATGGACTAAACAGATCAGAAAGACGTATCACCAAAAGGGGACTTCTACTAATAGAGTAGGAATCGAAATATGCCTGAAATCTTTGAAGGCAATTTTGGAGGCCTAAACGGATGAATTAGGCCTCAAAAATGTGCAGATTCCCCCCCCCCCAATAGAGGAAAGGCTGGCCTTCCCTTCCCCATGCTTTGTCTCGTCGAGAGCTTTCCAACGGTACCTTACTCACGTGATTTTGAGATTCCTACAGGAAGATTCCCTAAAAGATTCCCTCCAGTCAAAGCTTGTTTGACCAACCAGATAGGACCTAGACCAGACAGGTCACCCATCCAAGTAAGTAATCCAAGGGTGGAGCTTGCTGACATGTCACCTATCTGTGTCCCTAATCCTATGGTGGAGCTTCCTTGGAGGAGATCCTCTTTGTCTATATAATAAAGAGAAGGTGCTCCCTTGGGGCATCAAATGTTTGAGTGTGCAATCTGTGTTTTCTCTCTTCTCTTGTCCTTGGAGTATTACACCATGTAGGTAGATTGCTTAGCTTCTACACATCCAAGTAAGCCCATGCAATAAGAGCTATTTTTCAACAATCATTCATTTGACTCACGTTGAAGAAGGAGGTGAGAAAGGTTGTTACAATTGCAATTTCACCTAATAGTACACATTGTGAAGCTATTCCTTGACCTAGTTCTACATCAAGAGTTCAGCCTCTTGTGTAGACCTCCTTTATAGGTACGTGTAAGGATTTGAAGCTCAATCTCTCCCCAACTGAAATTGCTAAAAGATTTTCTACCATTCCCTTGCTTTCACTAAATGATCTAGACATGCTTCCTAGGGCATAAAGTGGTTGGTTGGCTAGTCAACCTTATAGATATCCAACCAATCTTCACCCAACAACCACACCATAGTTGGTGCTTGTAGCTCATTTTTTTCCAAGTCATGAAGTGATTTTGATCCAAGAACTTACTTCTTCACAAACTGCAATGCCTTTATTGGATTTAATTAGGCAATCCAAGCCACTTAACACTACTACCTTGCATGCCCAATCTAGCTAGATACCAAAGGTTACACCATCCAAATCACAATCAACTAGACTTGGCACAACATTGATGGACAATTGGCAAGGAGTTGTCTAATTCCCAGCAATGGCTCCTTGTGTTGTATTGCTAGATACTAGAGCGTAACCCATCATTCTTAGAGCCTCTTTTGCTACTCAAGTTGGCATCATTGAAGACAACATGAGACTATTTGCTTAGCACATTAGCACAATTGGTGGAGACATTGAACAAGTTATTGTAGAAACTATTTGTCTTGCTCTCATTTCCTTCAATCTAGGTATAGTAGAAGCCCTAGGCATGTGGGTGAGTAGTTTGGTCACCAATGCCACAACTTACAATATCTTGTTAGGCATGGAGTTGATCTTCCATCCTAGATTTTCCAGTGATGCTTGGCATGAAGGGCCCACTTACTATGTGGATTGGCATGATCAAGGGGCTCATTTTGGTTCTATTCTCCTAGATTTTCATGGTCAAGTTGGTCCTTATGTAAGCCTAGCTCATTTAGCTCTCAAGTAAGCTTGTATGGCACACTATTTGGATATTTTTGATGAGGAGCTTGTTGTCAATGAGGAGAAGACCATTGTTGATGCCCATACTGCTAATCTCTTTGTGATTTCATCTGATCCAAGGCTACCATTTGATCAGATTATACATTGGTACAGGATCCTATGACCATCCTTACATGCTGCCTTACAAAGATTTGCTCATTTGCAAGCTTCCCAACCTGGTGCCTTTGGCTCTCTTGCACTTCTCCAAGACATTGTGGCCTAGTCACCATCCAGTCAAGGATTGGTCTTGGTGGAGCTCTTTGGTGGCATTATTATAGGTTTGGAGGCTGAATACAAACAAGTCTACATATGTCTTGATGTATGTATGTTGATCTTGATCTTGATGCACAAGCAATTGCAAAGAAACAATTGGTAGCATTATCCTTGCAATATCTCCAATTGTTCCTAAAATTTGCATGGTCCACTGCCTTGAAAATCTTTCTCATGCACATTAAGTTGATCCAACATTACCATCTTAACCTTCTTGGTCCCATTGAACTACTTATTGCTAGTAGGAAATGTTGGGAATTTTATGTTGGAGGTTTAGGTCAAGGACTAGATGATCTACAATCTTGCTTGTTGCTTGCTTTTTTTTGGATTTGATGAAAATCCTCCATTGTGCTTAGTCTCTTAATCCTTTAATGGGATATATATTGGAGAATTTCTTGCCCAATTTGATCATTGTCCTCAAGTCCATACCAATTTTTCTATGGTGCGATATTGTCTTGGTCAACCCTTGTTGCTACATGTTGTGTATTTGTAATACTCCAAGGACAAGAGAACTCTTCAAGAGAGAAACAAGAGAGAAAAAAAATTTCACACTCAATCCTCCGATGCCCTAAAAGAGCACCTTCTCTTTATTATATAGACAAGGAGTATCTCCTCCAAGGAATCTCTACCATAGGATTAGGTAAATAGATAGGTGACCTGTCAGCAAGTTCCACCCTTAGATTACTTGCTTGGATGGGTGACATGTTGGTCCTGGTCCCATCTGGTTGGTCAAATAGGCTTTGACTAGAGGGAATCTTTTAGGGAATCTTTTTGTAGGAATCTCAAAATCAGGTGGGTGAGGTACCGTTGGAAAGCTCTTAGTGAGACAACCAGGAGGAGGGAAGGATAGCCTGCACTTTGTTGGGGAGAAGGGAGAGTCAACACATTTCAAGGCCTAATTCATTTGTTTAGGCCTCCAAAATTGCCTTTGAAGTTTTCAAGCTTATCTTGGCTTTTGCCCTATTAGTAGAAGCAATCTTTTGGTGATACATCTATCTGATCTATGTTCCCATCATGTGTAACATCCTTCCAAATGTCACCACCCCAAGTTTCACCTCTAGATCCTATGCCTAGCTATTGATTCTAAAGTTTCCAAGCATGTTTTGGTTTTTGGCCTATTAGTAGAAGTACTCTTTTGGTGATACTTCTAGCTTATCTACTTAGTCCATCATTTATAACATCTTTCCAAATGTTATCAAACCAAATTTCATCTCTAGATCATCTATCTAGCTATTGGTATTACAGTAGTGTTGCTCCTATGCCCATTGGATGTGGAATTTGTGGTCTAATTTGGCCTCCACTGCTATGCTTGAATTGACCCTATGCTCTATATCACGCGATGTCAATCAACAAGTGGCTCATATTTTTGATCCAAACAGCCAGTCATGTACACATGGCATGCTCCTTGGTTCCTTATCAACATACAAGGTGCTCCTCATGTTGCTTGGCCTACTCCTTGTCTCTACAACTAATTCACATGCATTTTGAGGTGAAGTTAATGGCCTAGTTTTCCAGTGTGCCACTCACACTCAGGAGGAATCCACTCCATAAGAGAGGAAGAGAGCCATGGTATTTAGACCAAGTACCACTCAACATATGGATCTATTTTCTCCTCATTGCAATTCGCTTTTGGGAAAGATCATGGACTTGAATACTCTTGGTAACCTACATTCTCTTTCAATTTTTCCTTTCACTCCCATCATCTGGCCTGATACACTTACCATTGGTTGTTTTGCTTGCCAACTACATAGAGTTCACGTACCCCTCGTATCCACCTACCACTTTGTTCCTATGACTAGGAGCTTGTCGTGTAAAATGTCTTGGGCTCATTTCAAAACACAATTTGGAGAGCATAGATTTACATCAGCTTTTTCATCTCTTGGACAAGTACCTATGACTACCACCAGTACTCTACAATAGCTATGACTGCTTTGGCAACAAATATGATAGCTACATTGTCATCAATAGAGACCTTTTCATAGATAACATGACAACAACTAAGTCTAGAGGAGAAGCAAGATCTTACTGATTTACTGATCAGATTCAAGCATTGCTTTGCTTTCTCAATGAAAGACCTTGGTAAGTGCACAATCTCAAATTTTACTATTGATTTGAGTGATGAGTCACCAATCTTTCATTGCCGATACCGCTTGAGTCAACATGAATGGAATTTGTTGGATGAGAGGTGCCAAAAACTTCTTGAAGTAGGTTTGATTCAACCATCATCATCCAATTGGGCAGCAAGTATAGTCATGCTAACTAAGAAGTAAAATAATGGACTATGAGCTAGAAAATGGATGCAAGGTGACTATTGGCCAATCAATCAAGTAGCACCACAATATAGGTATCCAATGCCAACACTTGAAGAGATTTTTGATGAGTTGGTGGAATCTTGAATCTTCTCCATTTTGGACCTCTAGTAGGGCTTTAATCAAATTCCTATTTGGGTAATGGACCAAAAAAAGACTACATTTCATAGTTGTAACCATCTATGGGAATGGCTTGTGATGCTTTTTGGTTTCAAAAATGGACATGTACATTTCTAGAGGGTCATGGATCAGGTTATTAGTAGACTATCATTCCTAAAATGTTACATTGATGATGTTCTTGTTCATAGCTAAGAATCTAGTGCACCTAAAAACACTATTTGAACAATTGCAAGTTGTCCATCTCAAATCATCCTAAGAAATGCTAGATTTTTGTCTTTAATGTAGTTTACCTTAGCCATCTCATTGTGCAAAGTGGCATCATGGCTCATTGAGCCAAGGTGACTACAATTATGGACATAGAAGTGAAATTGCAAGTGCATGTGCCTACCTTGCAAAGTTTTGTTGGTTTGTGCAATTACTATTGATTAGATATTGATTCTTTTAACATCATTGCATACCTTCTTTAGGCATTAGGAGGACTCAATATGGAGTTGGCTAGAGGAGTGTCAATTAGTTGTGGATACCTTGAAGTAGAAACTATGTGGGTACATGGTGTTAAGAAGACCAGATCATAGCAAGACTTTTGTTCTACATATAGATTGGCGTGGACTAGGAATTAGAGCAATACTAGGCTAAAGTCAAATCTCTCAAAAGATGAGCATGTGACTGCATATGCCTCTTAGAGCAACAAAAAAGTAAAGAATAATTATTCTTCTTATGAAGGTGAGTGCTTGGCTATTTTTTGGGTTGTATCCCATTTCTGTCCATACCTAGTGGGGCACAAATTCCTATTGTATATTGATCATCAACCATTGAAGTGGCTCATGACAAATAACAAGCTCATTAGCAAGCTCACACAATTAGCACTCATATGAATTTGAGATTATTTCCCGGCCCAAATTCACACATCAAAATGCAAACACCATGTCTAGATGCCCATTGTATACATCTACTGATTTCACAAAGGCTATACAAGATTTTGATCATGTTAGAGCAGGGTGTGTCCATAACATCTATATACTTGGCCAATACTATGGAAGCACAATAAATAAAGGACATTTGGCATGACATAATCACCATGCAAGACCTCTAACATGACATCTATACCCAAGAGAGCACTTCATCACAATGGTATATCATACAACAACAAGCAAAGTACTATGAATGGAGGCAAGATCATCTAGTGTAATGCACAATTAATGGAGACAAGGTTGTGCCACTGCTTGACAAGAGGCTTCCATTGATCAGTAAAGTAAATTATGATCTTGGCCACTTGGGACTCAAACATACTTATAGCTTGCTTGCTCCTCACTACCATTGTCAAGGCAAGGCATGCATGCCCAAATTAGATATATGGTTGCTAGATGTGAGCATTGCAACCAAGATCAGAACAATTTCTTAGCTAAGTTGCCAACATTACATCCATTGCCCATCCAAGGGCTTTTCTATCACTAGTCTTGTGATCTGGTTGGTGAATTACCTCAAACTAGGCAGGGAAATATCTATATCATGATCATGATAGAGCATTTCTCCAACTGGATTGAGCTAGTAGCCTTACCAAAAAGTCCTTAGATAGCACTAGCCAAGCTTTCTTGCATAGTGTAATGAGTAGACTTGGAGCTTGTGCTTAGTGTCCTATAAACCAAGGTATTGAATTTTGTGGGGAATGCCAAGATCTCTTGGATTTTTCTCTTGTGGATCATTGATTGATCCATGTAATTTTCCAAGCATAAGAGAATCCCTAAGAGAAAAAAAGAAGAAGAAACACAAAGCTTCACACTCAAACTCTGATGCTCCAAAGGAGCACATTGTCTTTATTATATAGCAAAGAGGATTCACTCAAAGGAAGCTCCACCCTTGGATCAGATACATGGATTGGTGACATGTTAGCAAAGTCTAATGTTAGATTAGTTGTATGCATGGGTGACATGTTGGTTCTGGTCCTATCTGGTTGGTCAAACAAGCTTTAACCATAGAGAATCTTTAGAGAATATTCCTACAGGAAACTCAAAATTGCATGGGTGAGGTACCATTGGAAAGTTCTCAATGAGAAAAATAGGGGGTAAGAAAGGCCAGCCATAACTTCATTTGGGAGGGGGGGAGGGAGGGAGTGTTTTTGAGGCCTAATTCATCAGTTTAGGTCTCCAAAATTGACTTTGAAGTTTTTAGGCTACTTTCGACTCCTACCCTATTAGTGGAAGTACTCTTTTGGTGATACCTCTATCTGATCTACTTAGTCCATCATATATAACATCCTTCCAAATATAACTAAGCCAATTTTCACCTCTAGATAATATGTCTAGCTATTGGCATTACAACCCTCATGATCATCTACAAGCTAATGAGCTAGCAAAACGCATGGTGCATACTTGCAAAAAGGGTCTTCAGAATTTTTGTCTAACACATGATAAGGAGAATTGGGACTTGGAGCTTCCATACCTAGCCATGGTGTATAGGATGTCTAGGTATTCTTCACTTGCTGATTTTTCCTCCTATTTCTTATTGTTTGGTCACCATCTAGTCCTATCATCTTCTATTGCTCCTCGTATGGATCTTGTTGTTGACTTGGACAGCATAGATACTTGGATTCAAGTCATCTATGAGAGGGCTTCTCTTTCACATTAGATCATGCCTATGGCCATGGAAAACCTTGCCATTGCTCAGCACAAGAATACACTACAATATGCACATACCAAAGGTGGTACCTGCTAGCCCAAGGTCCGGAACTTTGAGGTGGGTGACTTTTTGTACCTTCAATGAAGACTAATAATACATTGGACACTTACACCAATAGGACCATCTTGAGAGTCAGGACCATTAATCCTCAAGAGTGTTGGAGCTAGAAGGAGTAGATGGTAGGACAATATGTGATCACTCTAAGAATTGTGCTCCTTGCCACCTACCTAACTTGGACAACGTTGTTATTGTGAATTTTTGGATTCCTCCCCAAGACTACCCTTGCAAGGCTTGCTCATATAGATGATTCTGATCTCATGCTACTATATGATGGTTGTAATGTTGGGTAGCATACCTTTTGTCTTTAGCCACCACTTCCCAAAATCTTGGAAGGTGATTGGTTCTATCATCCTTGTCTTCTTTGGGAGGCCCAACAAGAAAACCATCCAATCCTTTGATTTAGTCTTCAGGTTTTGGGGGTTGGGAGGGCGATAATATTGGGTTTTATGTTTGCAATCTATGGAAGGAAACTTTCTTAATTATGGTGTATTGATTTCATTCTCAATTGTTCTAGTTTGGTTTTCTAGCTATTGCATAGACTCTGGATTGATGTGGTTAGAGCTTTGAGCTATCAGAGAGAGCTTGGGCTGATCCTTGTACTTCAATTTACATGAGCCAATGGCTTAGATGTTTGCCTTGCTATGTATTTGGAGCCTTCAAAACTCACCTTGCAGATTTATGTATTTAGTTAGCATGATATTTTTGGCTTCTATTATTCCCTCACACAAACAAGGCCTGATACAACACCATACCTAAGTCATCTATTGGCTGTACTCCTTCTTCCTCTATTTTGAATGGTTGTCTTTTCCCTTCCTTATCATCTGAATCTATCCTATACTCAGTTTCTACTTCTTCCAAAGAAGATGACAGCTCATGAACAAGTTTGGGCACTTCTTCTCTCTTGGGTTTCTTTCAAAGTCTGATGGTTTGTGGTTCTACAAGTGGTCTAACCTTTCTTTTTTGCTATTTTGCTTCTCTTGGTTTGAGACTCACTCAAAGCTAGCTTTGTGTATTTTGAATATGCTTGCTCAATCAACCTTAACTTCCTAGTTCCCTTAGCTAGTTCAAAAAGTATGTTTTGTTAATTCAGTGCCCTCCAAACAAGGTCTTCTCATGTTGTATCAATAGTCCCATCCGTATGTAAAAATGCACTATAAACTACACTAGGGAATGAGCTCCCTTCTCTTTCAACAAGTGGTACATGTGTTGAGTACAAAGGTGGAACATATACACCTAGTCAATTGGTTCACCAACAAAGACATGTTTGAAAAATATTATCTGGTTCAGAGTCAAGTAGGTGGTGCATTGAGGTTTGAACATGCGCATGATGGCTAGAACTGCCTCTTTTCTGGATAGATCTTTCTACTCATGGAATGCGCAACTATTCTGTGAAGTCTTGTACACATTGAACATGGTTTGAACCTTTTCATCTACTCTCTTTGTGTTGCTATAGGATGTGTCTAATCTATGACCACCTTCAACATTTGGATCCTGATCCAAGAGCACAATGAACTTCTATCCAGAAGTGTGGATTCCTTGTCAAGGTGTCTTTGTTTTGAAACTTCATAGTTCTGATCTCCTAACCTATGTGAAGTGCACTGAAAGACCAGTCTCACAACAGGAAAGACAAGTTCAAACTCTCAAGTCTCTCTTTCCTCCCGAACATTTCCCACAGGCTAATCTTTGGATTTTGCAAGGTTAAACTTTGAGTTCTGACCTTGCCTGGCATATCAACTACTCCAAACACCATGGTAACATTCTTCAAACTGTCACTCATAGGCCGTCTGCCTCAGAATCCCCTGACCCTGATTCGATCACTCTCACATTGCTTCTCTCAACCCTTGCTCTCTTGAAAGTGTTCTGCTTGGTACCGTGCTCTGAACTACTGAACTTATACACTCATGGTGCTATGATGCCCTAGAAGTCAGCTATTATAGCCTCCAGCTTCAAATCCCTTAGATGAGGATCAACACTTCAGTCTTTTCTTGGTTTACCCCTAGTGGAAAGTGCTCAGCCATTTCCTTGCTGTTCTGAACTCTTGTTTTCTTTGCCACTCTTGCCACTAACCTCAAAATTTGAATGATGGTCCTCTTCTTCCTTCCCCCAGTAGTGCCATTTCCTTCTTGTTTGTGGCAGTATATGTTTGCACTCCTTCGACTAACTTCTAAATTTTTGTCATGTTCTACCACTTCTTCCACTAACTTCACAGATTTCAAGGGAGTGGTCATTAATGTTATTGCCCACTATTTCTGCCCCTTTTACTTCGACGGATGTGTTTTGTCCCTCACAGGTTTTCGCTCCACCTTTCTGCTTACGAAGTACCTTGCAAAGTACCACCTTCTTTTGAGGATCTCCCATTTGTGTTTGCCATTTTACCATGTGTATTGAAACTTCCTTGTTGCTTCGAAATATCTTCGGAAGATATTTCCTATGTGTTTTGAATTCCCTCCGAAGTCAGAAGTTGCTTTACAACTTATTTTGTGCTAATTTTATATCTGTCAACTCCCTTTTTGGCATGAATATATCCACTTTATCTTATGTGTGTATTTATCTGTACATCAAATTCTTCGGTGTCTGTTTTTCTTGTGCTTCGAACTATCTTTCGCTTCATTTCGAAATTCTGCACTTCAGTCGAATTTTGCTTCTGGAGATTTTACAGGGATTTTTAGTCAGCATAAACTCTTCTTGATCCAAAATTTGCTTACTTGGTCTTGATAGAAAGCTTGTTCAAGGATGCTTCCAGCAAGACCTTATTTGCTTCATTTTGAATTCTACACACCAAGATAACTCCTTCGAAAGGTCACTGGTTTATTTCTTGTTTCAAATCCGGAAGGTTTTTCTGTTGCGTCCCCTACTTTTTCGGAGGTCCAGGTCAGCCTCTTAGTCTGCCACGTTATCCACGAAAGTGCCACACATCCGCAAGTGCTAAATGACCCCCACCCAAGATTTCTTCTGTGTTTAGGCTCTTCCAAAATAATGTCGTCTTCCGAATATTTATTTGTAGCATCCTCTGGTAATGAATATAAGTTCATTTGGTCTTAACTCCGAATATACAATTTTAAATCTTGCACGGTTGGTCTCATTGGAAGCTCTTACTCATCTTATTCGTCTCATTCCGACTCAGAATAAAGAAGTTATTTCATTTCAAAGTTCACTAGACTGTCAAAGGGTAAGTAACTATGGGGACTAAAGAACTAACTTTTGGAGGAAAAAAAGTTTAACTTCTAGGGACCAGACTCAACTATCTCTGCCCTCAGGGTTCCACCACGTGTAGTGTTGAAGAATAAGTCCGACGTGTGGGGTTTACGATAACTCTATATATACATTATTCTCTATTTACTCTTAACATTTTAGGAAAAGTTAATTATGAACAAACAAAAACTCGAAAGAATCACAAAACCTGGTTTCACATATAGAAATAGGTACTTAATGTTTTAAATTTCTTTGCTGAATTCTACTCATAATAGTTATTGGGGTTTAGTTAAATCCCATTATACATTAATGCGATTCAAGAAGCAAATATTTAATCTTATTTCTAATTATTCTATTGACTTCCTTTTGTAAAATTTGGCGAGAAAGTCATCTTAATTACCCCAATGTGAACAAGGTTTTCAAACATTATAACATTTCCAAAAACTTAGGTTGATATAAATTAGAAGATAATTTATATTTAGAAGTCCATACTCACACACAAAGTTTAATAATTCAAAATCAGTTTATAAAAATGGGAAAAGCAAAGATCTAGTTCTAAAAAGTTAAAAAAATAACATTTAAGCACAATTTAAAGATTTGATTGGCAAAACCAGAATTAAAGTATGACTTTCTTCTTTATTCTTCATGGTTTTGATAGATCTTTAGTATAAATCAGTTGTACTCTTGTTGAATTAAATATACTCAAAATCACATTATAATCATTATATGTTTTATTTTGTCAAGAAAATTCACATCATATAAATATCATATTCTTGATTGCTCTCGGTTGGATTGCACCAGCGCCATGCAAATCTTAATGTTTACCACAGGAACATTTGAAGAAACATCACCTAATATTCTTGATTGCTCTCCGTTGGATTGCAGCAGCACCATGCAAATCTTAATGTTTACCTAATGTGATTGCTCTCCTATGGATGGATGGCACTAGCGCCCCTGCACTCTATAGAGCAATGGACATCTAAAAATAGTGAGTCTACTTTGCCCATGAAAGCAAATACCCCTATCTTTTGATGATTCTAGCATTCCTACTCCCATTTGAGAAGAAGACCTGTTTACTGAACAAGACGGAGGAATGACAATTCAAAGTACTGTAACCATTAAGTCAAAGTGGAACCCAATATATCGTTTGCGATTCCTTGAGTCAAATGTCCTTTTGTACGAAAAGTAGAATCAGAAAATTGCAACCTAGATACTGTAGACCTCCTTAGAAACCTCATCTCATATGTATATACGTTAAAGTTTGAATTTAAGAGCATCCAGGAAATTGAATTTAAGAGCATCCAGGAAATTGAATTTTTATATCCTTATTCACTTCAAACAGCTCTTTCTGCATTACAATGGACCCAACGTGGGCCAGTAGGCCAGTGACAACACAGCCTTAAAAGAACACGATGAGTCAACTTATCACTGCAAGCATTATATTATGCTTGTCTTTCCTCACAAGATCGCCACCTCAGCGAGTAAAGTTTATTTTCTAGTTTGTTGTTGCTGAGCTGCTTTTGTCCTGTTTGGCACTTTATACTCTGTTTTGACTTGAAATATTTAAGACATCGATCTGTGGAGCTTGTCCTAAAGCGGAGATATCTGTGCACAAAACGGATTCAAGATACAAACAATTCAGATTTGAAAGTGATTGTCAAGTGATTGGGACTTGCTCTTCGAGCACGCTATGTACAGTACAGTCGTTCAAGGTACCAGAGGACGAGAAAACTTAGCCAAACGCGTGTTCAAAACTTCACTTTCCAAACAATTTCTAATGATTGAGTGCAAGGATACGGAGGAGATGACGTTTACTGTTTCTTCTGATAGTTAAAAACCAAAATTCATATTTTGTTGTTTGAAATCCATTCATTTAGATATTATCTTTTACTTGCTCCAAATAGATTCTTACATTCATGTGTGGAGAGCCAGTATTTTAAGAATAGTGCCACAATACCCGCCCTCTTTGGGCATAGAGAGTATTATGATTTGACTTATCATTCAATTCTCTCTTTTTACTACGTAATTCTTATTAGATTCTCAGGTAAGCGAACTATATACCTATATTATACTTTTGACAACTTGACTAAAGCCCTTGTTTTGATTCTCAGAGATCTACAAATATGATGTTCCAAGCTTCCAACTGAACCGCAACGCACTTTTGAGAAGATTAACCTTTAGCGCAATGAAGAAACGGCACATGTGTCTACAGTGAGATACTGGGCATACTGTATACCCCTTTATTATTTGAAGTTTACGGATATCATTATATCTTTGATAATGTATGATGATTATATCTAGGGCTGCGAATATTGCCCGACACCCACTCAACTAATTAAAAGTTTTGACGACTTTTCAAGACGGTTTTTGAAGGGTCGATGCAAGTAGTGTACTCATGTTCTAGGAGACGAATATCAGCATGCAAAACACACTTCAATTCCCGTAAATGTGCTCGTCGAAGATTGAGATGATAATGGACAGAGAGCACTGATACATTTTCGAAATTACTTTCAAAAATATACTTTCAGAAAGAAGGAAAATTACAGGGAACTCACTCAACTCCACGGAGTACAAGAAGTCGCAACGCTATTTTCTCCCGGTGCTCAAAAAAGAGATGGGAAACATTGGGGAAAAAACGAAAAACTCTTCGCTCTCTACTCCAGTTGCTACTCCAGGTATACAATAAAAAAAACACGAATATTCTCTCGAAGGGAAGCTTCAGTCCTACTGCCGGTTTACTCCATTTTCACAAGAAAGAAGTCCGCCTGACCCTGGATCGAGGGTGAGTCATGACGAGATGTGCAGCATGCAAGAAGCAAGAACAAATTCAGCGGAGAATCACCAGAACATCATACGGACAAACAGATGATTACATTAGTCAATATGAGAACCAACTTTTGTCTCTCCCTTGTACGGCTTTATGGGGTCTTCCCATCCTTCGTTTTTCCTACGCGGTCGCCTTTCTTCACTTTAGTCAGACGTCGGACGATTTAAGGTAAGAATTTGGTCACGGACGATGCCGGGCGGTGGAGTCCCGAAAGTATACGGCTCTTGTCCACAGGCTGGTTTGATTACGTTGCTTGTCCTGAGTTTAGTCCTCTAGGGTAGTAGAGTGGGACGAGTTCGGAGGACTCTCTGCGACGTGATATAGCTGTCCTCGTTGGGTCTTTACTTGTTACTCTCTTATTTGGAAAGCTTTTTATATTCCAAATCTGATGGGACTTTTTATATTTAAAAAGAATGTATATTTTTAATTCTAAACAAGTTTAAATGTGTACTTCGACCATGCCCGTTTTTTCTTTCAAATGATGTGAAATAGTCTTTTTCCTCATTCAAGTCTTCATCGGAAATGAAAAGATATTCTCTCTTCATTCATTAATGCCCTACAAACAAGAGAAAGATATATGTATAAAGGAGAGGGGAGGGGGGAAAGGAGAAAAGGAACTGGTCTCGTTCTGCTGAGAAACAGAACGAACACTTAAAAATTAACTACCTAAAGTTCTAGCTCGCGATGGTGATCTTATGTCGTAAAGAACATAGTTTATATTTAGAATGTCCTAGAGTAGTTTTCTAAATCCGACAAGTGGGAGGAGCTTTCTTATTACTGAACCAATCGGACACTAAAGGATGACCACAATACGACAGTAGTGGGCAGACGCAGTTAGCCTTTCTAGGCTCTACGTCGTGGTGTAGGGCGGCCATGTGCCGCGGAAGGTATGCAGGCTCACTAGTCTATTCACAAAACAGCTTGGATTGGATTGGATTGGATGGATGGACGGGCGGATGCAAACAGTTTTGCTTGCTTTCGAGAATGGTGCGCGCCATGCTTGCTTTTTGTGCTTGCGTGGTAGATTCAGGAGCTGGTTTCCACGTCCAGATCTGTGATTGTTGAAGACGACGACGATGTGCTCATACAGTTGTTTCAGGCCTTCAGGCCTATACATTGTGTGTTTGAAATGATCAAATGTGAGGTCATTGACACAATATGGAACATTTGGTGTCTGTGTTTGTCCAATGTCGAAAGGAATCCTGCATGTATGGTATACTTATTTGCAGGAATGACGTGGATATCCAAGGTTTTTGAACGAATTCGGATTTGTGCAGATTATCGTAAGGATCTATTGACTTTGGCTAATCTGATTCTTGTCAACAGGTCTAATGGATCAAATTTGTCCAATAGGGCGTGAATGAAGAGTTTGGTCCCCGCAGCCTACGAACATGGTTGACAGCCTTGCCACCTCCGATGAACATGGTGTTCAACTACAAGGTACGATCATGTATGGTCTCTTTCGGGATTGTACCTTCCATCGTACATGCGGCCGGCATCTCCTCGGACGGTATTCCTTTCTCCTGCTGTGTCCAGCAGACACAAACTAGTGAAGATACTGTATATGTAGGAATGAGTGCCTATGGATTGTAGAACGGCAAAGGTTCTTGAAGCAATCGGTAGGAAGTACTTCCAATCAAGGTGATGTGATGTATGTGGTGGGAACTGTATGTGGCAATTGTGCAGAAAATAGCAGTACAGTAACATATTGCGCTGCATGCAAACGTTTGTATGATTTACACTTCATGCCTCTTCACTAAGCTAGCTAGCTAGCTACGTTGACTTGAAATCTCAGTCACCATCTACGATGGACAACATTTACCTCAAGACCACTAAACTAAGCTATACTCAAGACCACAATACGTGGACGTAAACTTCAACGGCTTCCACCATCGATAAAGAAGAGATACTATCTGTACATGCAGTTGTGCATGTAACATGTAGATCTTTGGGTAGTTCGGATCGTGGTCCGGGAAACTAACTTTCTCCTTCTCGTGAAGGAACATGAACGAAAGTTCAGCAAGCATCCTCTTGCGAGTATGTACAGTATAAGCTATACCTCTGTGACTAGCGATGATTCTAGCAGAGACACTAGTGTTCTTGTTGGTAGATCGTCTCTTCTTAGTAACATGTACACGAGTGTTGCTCAAAACTAGAAACTTCAATCACCCACAAATGGCCACAGTTGGCAGTAAATTCTCCCGCATGTTAGGATTTGTTCTATTTCCCGACCTTCAGATGGTATCCCACGTCCCTCTGATGATCTGGAAAGAAGTTGCTGGCAGAGGTAGTCCTAGTTCAAGCTTCAGAGGCCGTCTATATATAACCTGGAGATGCAAGACTAACCAAAGAGACTTCAACATCTATTTGAGACGACACCTGAAGTTCCCCTTAAAAGTACACGAATGTCAGAAGTTTAGGCTGAACGTATATAGCACTGAAGGATGCATCGCTGTCCATATTAAATGTCCTCGACATCAAGCCCAATAATTTGGAATATGTCTACCTACAAGAGTCGTAAACTTCTGGTTTCTTTATTAGCAAAACCTCATAGCCAGGCGCACGCTAACTCGGACAGTTAAGTGCAAGATTAAGGCAAGAAGCTGGCACAGAGAAGACAGTATAAATCAAGTCACAGCTGAATGCCAAATTGTGTGAAGACCTTCGAGCAAGTGAAGCATATCCAGAATGCTTCACTTACAGTAATAACAGGGGAGTCCCCCACGCTGAAACAAGCTGTAGTTTTACTTGGTGAGCGGAAAGATTATTGCGAGTACTTGGAATTTGAATTTCAAGGACAACGTAGCTGCCATTCGACCAGCACTTCCATGCTCTCACGATATCCAATCTATCTGGTTGTGCTTTGGCTTTATGCGTTGGATCTTGCATTGAGGTCATGCAAATTATCCTGCCTATTGAGCTCCATATCCTAAAACGCACGCGGCAATCTTTCTACTCAGATTTCCAGTTCTCAGCTTTTATCGAGGCCTTTCATCCTTTCACATGCATCCGGGTGAAAGGCAGCATGTCTTCACCGCCTTAATTGTTTCACCCCTGAATATGAAGTGCAAGGATGATTGTTTCTTGGGACGTCATGAACATGGCTCACAGAGATGCTATGCGCCAGTGAAGGATTATTTGGGGACGGGCGTAACAGACCATCTCTAGATTGTAAGAACAATCTGCCCCAATTTTCGTACTCATAGGCTTAGACAAACAGAGAGGAAGCAGTATGCAGGCAGTCTTGCTGGATAATCTCAGATAGTGAATAGGGCAACGATTCTTGCTTTTGCGTGTCTTGCTCGGTATAATTTATCCGTCATCGTTTTGTGGCTCTGAAACGTGGTCTACCTCAATGGCTACGTACATGAAGTCGTTAGATTGATTGTTTGGAAGTTTAACAACAAGCGTCACTGTTATAGTTCAATGGCGACATGGAATCGGAAACATGATAAGTTGCTTCTTGATAGCATCACGTGTCGATCAGCCGGTATCATCCTTACGGTTCCAACAATCTCCTGAAGCTGCCTGACCTAGACTTTCAGATGATCGCGCGATCATCGACTGTATGCTGATCTCACGGAGTTCAAGACAGTTACGATTAGAACGGAATTGTCAGCCAAGAGCCGGATTCAGATGGAAAGATAACTTCTAATCTGACGCTCCATCTCTTTGTAAACCAGTGTGAGGGATAGAGAAAGCCGCACAACCGAGAACATTGAGATGCTATTGGGATCACAGCATTTGTGATATCCCTGGTTGTCAATTGATTTGAGGCAGTAGAAAGTTAGCCATCATCCTTACATTCCGTGGCCTTACAATCCCGACAACGACCTAAGAAAGTCATATTAAAAATCCCGTTGATTTAACATGATTGGCAAATGAACCTGACACAGGTGTCAGGTTCAGTTGCATGTCCTGTTAAATAAATGCGGTTGTGGTAGTTGTGGTGAATAAATGCAGACAGAATCATGTCAAAACTGGAAGGAGTCCCGAATTGTGACTGTAGGGAGAGCTGATCCATGTATGTAGTCCCCTCACTGGATAAATTGTGCGTACAGAGAGCAAGCATGTGAAGTGGTGTACAGGAGACAAACATGCACATGCGAAACAGATAATGTCGCAATCATGCAATGCTTCCGCCATCTAGCTAGCAATAGACAGGCATTGAACCATTCTCCGATGTCGTTCGCCTCCGGACATGGTTCGATCAAGTGCGCGGGGAAAATTTCGATAAGTTGACTCGGTAGACAGTAAAAGGAAACTGAAGAGAGCAAAGCCGTTCGAAAAGTAGATCAAAGGTACCAGGCAGTGATAGGCAAGAAGAGCTTTTCATCATCATATTAATAAGAGGCATGGGGGATTACTCGACTGTTTCAACTTGTGTGGCAAATCACAGTGGCCACACATGTAGGGGAGTGTAGAGAAATGATTTACGCCAACCCGCCAATTTATGTACGAGACGGCCGCAAAATTCGCCTATTCTATCACGAGGCCTGCTTTTCAGGTGACTCTGATCCTAGAACGCGGTCTAGAAGTTCGGCGAACGTGAGATGGGAAGGGTTCAGTTCACAAGCACCAGAAGGTAAAGGATATGGTAAATGGTGGACGAGTTCTTACGGTTATTCTGGTGGGACTCCTACAAAGAATGTGGCCGCAACCAGTGGGGCACATACAAAGACATGCTTTGGAAGGACAGTGTGATCATACAACCAAATTACGCAGTGTAAGCCTCTTGCCAAAGCCATCCAAAGATGAGGGATCTTCATCGTCAGGTACGTATGAGAAGAAAACCAAGAGAAGGAACACATACTCTGAAGGTCAAGGATGGAAGAATATGACGCTACAAGATGGAGCCAAAGACGATGGACGATCTTCACTTTGGGTGAGAACTCCGGCAGAGCAGCCCCAACGAAGACTTCGGGAAATGAGTAACCCTCGGGACTCTCTTTTGCAGTTCAGGAGTGATGAGATTCTCCACAAATATAAGCAGCAGTGTCACACAATCCTTGGCGTCGCAGGCGATCTAATTTGCGACATTCCCAGAGCCTACCTTGTACTGCTGTGGAACAAAAAACCTAAACACTAAAACCCAGTAGGAGACGTCATGATCAAGGGGTTTAGGGAACCATGCCTGATCTCTCTCAGCCACCATTTGTCTCTCTTGATACTCTACCCTACCTGGTTTTGGAACTCATGAAAGGGACATCCGGATGTCACTTCGTAGACCAAGCATCTAGGATTCGTAGTTAGCAAACAGCTCTCGAAGTCACATCATTCTATACTTCTTTATTGGAAATAATGTAGAACAAATTTATCTCATAGACTTAACTTCGAACAATGTCCTCACGAGTGCGTTCGACGTAGTTAGTCTTACACCAGATTACACCGGCGTTTTTGGGTAAGATTCCCCGGTGTTATCGGAGACATCTAGGAAAGACATACGTTGAGATCTTCCCACCATAGTCTGCAGCTGGTCAACCTTATCGTACATACCTAGTAAACCTCCCGTATGTACAAATAAAACTTTTCGCCCTTGCCAAACACTAGGGTTGTCACTCATATCCTTCAGCATCCCATTGATGGCCTTCCCACTGCAGAAAGCCATAGCAAGTAGATCAAGAAGTCTGGTCAGTCCAGGATTTACTACACAATTGTTTCCTCTGGGTGAGCGATCCTTCATTAGAGCCAATCTCCGTTTGAACCTTGGCGCCTTCATGGACAAGGAGTTAAAGTTCTTAACTTGCAACATAGTAGTTCAGCTCCTTACCTGTACACAGGATCAAGAATAACGCCGGTCTTCTCCGCCACATCTTTTACCACCTTCAACTCTTCCGCAGTGCTCATTGCATAACCAAGACCCTTGGCCTGCTCAAATAAGCAAGGTTTACAAGCAAGAGCGTGAAAAGCATTTCATGTTGTCAAGCAATCAGAATAGAGACAGACACGGTACTCGCCATTGGCTTTTCTGAGGTCTGGATTACGCGACCTGAACGATTGTTCAAAAGAATGATACTGAATGAGCGTCGATATTGGATGATAAGGATTTATTACAGACCATTTTGACTTCCAAAACGTCCCTGGAACTAACGTCAGCATTGAAGCCGTCTAGAAGCCCTTGGATATAGTCGTAAAAGTACTCTTCATTGTCGCAGACAGCATATGCGTGCACCTGTGAACAGACAAGGGTGCAGTTAGAAACAAGAATGAGCTCATTGTAAACATCTTACCAACCTCAATAACAGTCATGCTTCCTGAAATTGAAAACCAGACTTTCTTACCTTATTGAAGAATTAAAGAAGGATAGGTCTCGTCTCTAGGTTGAGTTCCTTTAACAGCATTCCTCCTTTATGTTAACAAACAAGATTACCAAGACACGTTGAAATTAATCTTATACTCAATGATTCCTCACCTTCGACTTTAATGTGCTAAGGTGGGATCCCAATGCCAGTCCTGCAGTAGTGCCTCCACTGCAAAAGAAAAATGAAGTTGGTGTAATACAGCCGGAAAATCCTACGCGTATGGTGCACACGAACTGCCCTGCATAACCATAGTTTACAAGCCTGACTACAACTACTGCTTTCTCCTGTTGGGGTGGTAGAATTTACTCTGCTGACACAACCTTGTCTCGTTTTACATACGTATGACACAGTTTACCGGAAGGACTAGTTGAAGGTACTATCGGGTAATGGCTGAATAATGTAATATGGTTTGAAATATTAGAAACTTCAACACCGTACAAATATATGACAATGGTTTGCTAATCTCGCAATCAGAATCACTATCTAGCAGAGAACCGTCAGAAGCCAAGTTTGAGGTGTTGTATCAGACAAAAAGTAGCGTTGATCCTCAAGCTAAACCATAATTAGGTTTTGAACAAGTTTGGATGCAAGTTAATCCTGTGTGGAGAACCTATTTCACATCGAGAGTATGTTCGAATACGAAGTGAACGTGGGTTTGAGAATCCCTCACCGGAACTGGAAGCTTCTCAAAACCTCTTTGCCTTCACACCGGAAAGTATGGCCTAACTAACTTACGATTTTCTAACTTTCTAAGTCTCAAAGGGGAGTACAACTGGAATCTTGACCGCTTTATTAAAGTTGACAGTTGGGCCAGTTCGGTATCTGGAATCAGTCTGCAAGCAGCTAGCAGTGTCTTGCAAAGATTGCGTGAAATATGAGGTCAAGTTGTAACTCTACGGTCAGTGACAATGAAAATCTGACCTCATAGAATGATTTGCAATCCCCATACCAGAACTAACTAGCCTTACATTAAACTCTTGTCTCGTTAGGAATACTCCATCGAAGGACGGTAGGGCTGGTCAGCAAACAAATTGCTCCTGGACTGAGCATTGCACCATTAAGGGCAAAGCTTATACCGTTTTTACTATGGTGGTAAAACCCTCGTATGAACGAAAACACGATGTCGTAGTGTCATACTTCGTAAAATAACTCGACTATGACGTGAGTCAACCGATCGTCCTCCAGTCACCTCTTCCCGCTCTCAGTTGGACCTTTGAATCTGAGCAGAATGCATGGCTACAGGCAAAGCTGCATGTGTAGGAGACAAAATTGTCGATTTCATGGAACCATAGCGAGAAGAAGATTGAACTTTCTGATGCAATGGAGCAGAAAAATAAAGACAATACACGGTTCAGGTGAATGAGCTTTAGTGAGTAGAATCAAATACCATGACAGACAAATATGAACTTTCTGTCGTCTGATTGTGCAGCAACAGGAAGAACATTAGAGCAGGATATTCATTTATTTGAACCAACTTTTGGGCATGAAGATTCATGAAAGTCCCCTCGGCTTTCCAACCAGTCATCCCTCAGCGTAATATGATCCGTCTCTCGTGTCTAGATTCCTCTCACATCTTATCTGAAACGAAGACCACGCTTATTTACTTGGTAGAGTTACAACTTGAATAAACTGTTTCATGCACTGCTTTGCGGTACTTCAAGGTAAGCCGCTAGTAGAACACAGCTAGACGAAGCCAAAATAGTCAACGAGGTGATGCTTTCAGGATGTCCACCCCAAGGAACGGAAAGAGGCACATTGATAACATTCACATGTGGCGCGCTGAGGGCGGTATGGTTTAAGTGAGGTTCAGTTAAATGAGGGAGATAGCCGTGAAGTACGCACCTTTGCACTGACTTAATCTGCTACAAGCAGTTGCTAATACTATCCGCCTAGTGAATGTATGTCATTGAGTTAAAAGCGGACTCTGTTCCTCTGTACAACAGAATTGAAAGCTACATAGCGAAGTCAAGACAATCTAGAAAAGAGGAAACAGCTCATACCTTCCACAGGCCATCACGATGTCGTCAAAGTGGGTAGCACCATCCGTCCTTCCTTCTCGTAGTTGATGCTCAATCTCTCTAACACCTTCGATGTAGCCCCTGAGACGATACACATGAAAGCCAAGTAAATTAGATTGTCCAGCTTTGAATACCTGTGCTAATACGGGACAGTCTATCACAATTTGCCCGTATTAGCATAAAGTGGACATCAGGGTAAGCTTAACTTCTACCTCCAGGCAGAATGCTGCTAGCATAGCAGTAGGTGGTTAGGAGTATACCATGTACCAAGAGAATTTGAACCTCCGACGGGTATCAAGTAGGGTCTCCTGCCTTCTGCTTTGAGTCTTTTCACGAGCATTTCACCAAGCGACTGCAGCAGGTACAAATAGATCATACGTAAATAATTGGTTGGAAAAAATTAGCTCATTCAGGAACACCTGATGACTCAATACCTCTGGAGTAGAGATCAAGCTTTTGGTTCTTTTGTGAAACCTAGCTTAAGCCGAGTGTTTGGATACTTAGTACAGGACGCAGTATAGTGCTCTTCTAGTTGCTTCGCATCTATCGTAAATTGCTCCCACTTTTAACTCTGGTCTTTGTGGTCAATATTATAGAGATCCCCCATTCAGGTTTAGTACTGTGTTTTTGTGTTTAACCTTCTTGAAGTTATTTGGAATTCTGTGGCTATTTACCGTTTGATCTCCACTGCGGCATCATCCTACGTTGTCCTTCCGGGGGTCGTTGGTCTTAATGCTAGAGCTAGCCCCAACAAAAGTCAATTTTTCAAATGTGCACTGAGACTCAGATCGATTCTTGTGCCTGCTTTGAGAGTCTTCGAACCTCAAGAGTGAAGTCGCTGGCCGGTCAGGGCACAAATCAGCACCATTGTATCATATCGTCTACGATTCTTGTGGTAGGGACTTGATAACCACTCACAGATGCCGCACGGTTTCTGTTTACCCAATGTTCCAAGTAGTGTTTGTTGATTCTCTTTCCCACTTAATTGTGTCTTCTCAATATCCTTCTCTTAACTCTTAGGAACCTGTGTGGTATGTAGAATTAATCATCTCCGCCAGTTACGTCGAATGATTTTTACACATTTCTGCGTCTGATCTGTAGCCTGCAGAGATTCATGAATAGGATTGATTCCCATCATGTCTTCTACATACATAAGCTAGCAAGCGCCTCGAGATCATGTCATCAGATTATAGTTCCGTACTCATATTTGATGAGCGATGATATCGCTGGCCGGTCAGGTTTCAAATTAAACCGAGATGTGTAAGTACTGACAATTTGTACCGATGTAAAAGTACTTGTGCTCAACTTGACCAATGGAGAGAGAGTGTGATTACCTTACTGCCATATTTGACATACTCCTCCTTCGTAATCAGATCGATGTTAGCACCTACCAGTCGCTCCACAAGCAGATTCCCTTCTAGCCCGGGATCTTCGGTTACTACAGTCTGCAAGCGAATACGACTATTAGGCCCTACGCTTTAAACATTCAGCAGGCTGGCTGTTCGCTTGAAGTACAAAACTCCGTTTTATGTATAAATATAGTCTAGTGTGCGATTAGGTCACTGCAAATTTCAGCGACTGTATGGGACCAAATGCCTTGATGCTTTGAGGGCTAGCTGGAATCCAACAGAGGCAACCATATGTGGCCCAGTGGAGCAGACAATAATATGGCAATAGCGGAGCATCGGAACGGAATACTGAATTCCGAGTCCAAGAAGGGGAAATTTGTTGATTTGTGACTTGAAAAAGCTTGTGACTTTGAAGATGTCCTACATAATTCGACCACGCGGCAAGGAAAGATCAGCTCTATCCTTCTTCATCCACCAACAGAAACCAATACATGTAGCAGATAAGAAACTAGAAAGAACATGTACCCGGCTTGTACGCAGAATAAGGTAAGCATCAAAGCCAAGATAACGAGCAGCAACTGCAGTTGCCCTGCAGTGGTTACTTTGTATTCCTCCGAGTGTTATCACACAGTCGGCCCCCTGAGCCTTGGCATCTGCCATCAGGAACTCTAGCTTGCGGACTTTGTTCCCACTTAGCTGCATTCCGGTTAAGTCATCTCTCTGCATTTCTCCAATACTCTCCGAATCAGTAGTAGATCCCCAGAGATGGGCCAGGCAGCATAAAAATTGACCTTGCTGCAGTTGTTGTAACAGAATTGGAAGCAAACCCTGAAGGATAATTGTATTGAACTTTGGCGGGAGATTAATACCTTAATCCATAGTTCTGTTCCGGAAGGTAATCCTGGTAAATTCCAACGATGAATTGGAGTTGGAAACTGCAGATTACATGATGTTAAGAGATGTTACTAATGATGATGAAATCAGCACCAGTATCAAAGGAGTCCACAACCAGTATACTGATATTCTGAGCCGGTCCGCCTGAAGCTGATTCTAGAACTCTAGGATGCATTATGAATTGGCTGGTTGATCCCGAAAATTAAGAGTTCAGAGAACATATCAGTATGTAGATTAGAGAGTCACTACAGAATGTACTAACTCACAAGGCCCAGACTGAATATCGATGACGGAACAGGATGAAGGTAGGAAGCCCAAGAAGGTGCCGAGTAACTGCTCTGATTGAACATAGGCGGACGCTGTTCGCCCTGTTTTTCAACATCTTCGGCCTTCGTCCCCACTTCCATTGAAGTTATTGCTGCTGCCCTAAGTGGGGATCTTCTAACCTCTTGGTGAGATAAATTGCCTAGTTTTTCCAATCCTTGCAATTCGCAATTGTTGCAGGTGCTCGACCCCAGCTGCTGTACTTTGACGACCCCACTCCTCAAACTTCTGAACACTTGTCTCGAGTAAGTGTTCAAACGCACTGAATAGGACCCAGCTGCTTGTCGTGGGTCAGTAGTATCTACATTCGAATTTCGGATTTCTGTAGAAAGATTGCACGCGAGGGCCCCTGTATTGCAGCGGTTGACTCTAGATGCACCGAACTTTGAAGGACCGATTGCGATCGAAATCACAGGGTGGAATGATGGTCTGACTGCTGCCATGTTGCATTGTTTTCCTTCTGTTGTGACTCAACGCGAGCTAATTAGCCAACCTACCGCTTCCTTGTGAGACTACCATAGTCAGGAATCCAGTGTACTACATTATAGTAGTGTACACTAGCGTACACTGATCACTAAATTACTGTGGTCACCACTCATTCATACGTGGTATAGTTGGAGTTCTACATAAATTTGAGGTGGGACTTGACTGCTTCCACTCTTCATTTGTTAGGTGCTGGCTTGACAGTAATTCTTAACGTTCCAAGTTTCAGTTTACAACTCAATTTGGACGATGGAAGCCGTGTGTGTTCCCATGTATCTCTTTTATACAATCATAAGATATGCTTCAAAGCTTTATGAACTTTATTGTCAATCATGGTAAACAGAGACAAGAGATAGATGCAATCCACCACCTGAATTTTGGGTGCTCGGACGACAGTTTAGTTCCACTATTGTACCCTCTTCTCCCCAATGAGTGAGGACTACACTATTTGAATGTAGTGACTTTTCAAGTTTCTTGGTTGTATCACACTTATGTAGGAATTCTGCAAAGTAACCAAGTTTAAAAGAATTAATATGGATACACACTAACACCTCTTAGTTTAGGAACACACTATGTACAAAAAAGAGTGAAATTGTGGTGTAGTCAATATCATTTTCTTTAGATGTAGTGAGGAATAGTGAACTTAATTTTGATTTCCATATTAGTGGTTAAAATTTATAACAAATTTTATACAACATCTTAAACTTGACAAATTTTGGCCACTAATGAGTTACTATTGTCAATTATTCTCTATAAAAATTGGCCAATACTGGTAATATTTTCTTGATACCTAAAAGGGCAAAAGTAAATTTCCTACAATGGTCTTTCTATTTTTCTAGCTCCACTTGTAGGTAGGATGGGAGAATGTTCTAGTTATGTATTTTTGGTAGCTATGATTAACCGCATCCTTTGTAAGGATTTGATTGAGTTTAAACTATGATCTTTAATGGTGATAGAAGGTAGAGAGATTGAATTTAATCAGATAAGGAGGATGAGTGAAAAATTAAACATTTCAATTTGGAAATATAGAAGAAAAAATAAATTGAAATGTGAAAAGGATATCAAATTGATAAGCAATAAGAAAGATAATTTTGAGTATAGAGAAAGGGATAGTCCAATTTAGAGTAAAATACAAACTTGAGTATCAAGTGGTAAATGAAAGTTATGATACATGGTATACAACCAAATCATGATCATATACGTTACTATATTTTTAATTTCTTTTAGGCAATGAGAAAATGAGCTTTAGCTTCTCTTAAGGAAGAAGATAAAGAAATTAACAATATTAGTTTAAAATTGTATCCATTGATTCTTTGAATCCACATTATTATTTGGTATAAGAGCACCGTTCACTTCTTTTCAAACTGCATCTCATGATTTTTTTCCCTAGAGTTTATAACCTTGAATTATGGAGATGTTAGCCAAGAGCAGGGTAAAATAGCTTCTTAGAAAAGTTATTTGATACTTATGTTATTTAGTAGTCATCCAAATCAGACAATTTCTTAAAGCCTAAATTCTAGAATCCTTGTTTTTACTTTTGTATTATTATTTCATGTAATTTTTTTTCCAAAGCAAAGTTTACTTTTCTTAATATCAATATTGTGATTCAAAATTTATTTTTTCTAGAACCCTACTTTACATGTGATTCTTGTAGTTATGAACCATAGTGTGTAGTTTTCATTTATTGATGATATATAAAAAAAATCTTAGGAATAATGAATAATCAGAAGCAAATATTATTTGATGTTTCTTGTGAGAGACATAATTTCTAATAATAATATAAATTATAAAATACTTGAATATATTAAATTTATATAATTCTAAAAATATTATGCATTGGCTATTCTATTATCAGAAAATTTATATGATGTTTATTGCAAGACTAAAATGACGTATCAATTTTTAGCTCAAAAATCATTATGAGCAATGAAAAATGTAAATAATAATTTAAAACTAATAAAATTTGATATAATTAGTAGAATATCACTCTTTTAATTTATATCTCATTTAGAAACTCAAATAATTTGAATAAAGGTGTAGCACATTTGCAAGTGATTTTATTATAAAAAGAATCTATTCTTCATATGTAAATAACAAAAAGGTGAAAAAACAATCATATAAAATTGCAAATGGAATAACCTATCAATAACTAAGTGTTCTTGAAAGTAATTTGAATAAAGAATAAAGAGAATATGGTATTTACTTACTTTGACTTTTAGTGAAATTCTACAACTTGATACTAGAGTATATGAATTAATGTTTCAATTCATAAGTACAAAAAGTATATATTTTAGGAAATACTTGATATATTCAATTTCAGAATTTGGTTAAGGGTGGTAAGTAATAGAGATGGTAAGTAATAATTTGATGCCTATATTTATCTCATGACAATTTGAACAATACTTGTTTAAACTTACTCATGAATGCAATACCATTAGGTAGACATATCATCTAGAGTTGAAAATTGGCTTGGTAACATCTGGAAGGATGTTGTGTATGATGGGCTATGTAACAATATGGAGTTTAGTGACGTAGTTAGTAAGGCCAACGAAGTAGAGAATAAGCCAAATTAGCCTAGAATATTCTAGAAGCATCTAGGAAGCTTCCCAACTAGTTAACTTGCACCCCAAGCAGGTAGCTTCTAGAAGGAATTTTCCAGAAGTTTCTAACTAGCTTAGCTTACACGCCAAGTAGACAACTTCTAGAAGGAAGTTTCTTGAGAAGCTTCCTAGTTAACTTGGCTTGCACTCTAAGAAAGCAGCTCGGGGAAGCTTCTTGAGAAGCTTCTCAAGGGCTTTGTATACTACCTATAAATACCAAAGCCAAAGCTTATGCTAGGCATTCGGAGTTTTCCTTCATTCAAGTGTCCCAATGTGAGTTTCCATTATCTTATTTCTCTCCTCGGTCTTGGTCTTTTACATTGGTATCAGAGCAAGAATGGGATGAATGGAATTTATGGACCACTGAATTGTCACGCCATTTGTAGTGCCGCATCTAGATGCTCGGACACTAGAGTTCCAATGATAGTAGTTAGAGTTATTTCAGTAGTTTCTCAGAGACTACTTTCCGACGGTCAGATTTTGTGTTTGGAGTACTGACTTCATGGTAGGGCCCACCGTCACTTTGCACCGTTTGCACCATCAAGTGTGCCTTCAGCGAGACCGTTAGGGTTTCAGAGCTAGCTCAAGTCCAGGGGGTATAGTTTTGAAGTGAGCTCCAGAGAGCTCACTTCTCTAATGTTGAGCCTTCGAGTTCCTAGCTATGGTGGACAGAGGCCGACGAGTGTCACCTGGATTCTCTATGCTTGAGTGGGTGTGGCTTGACTGTAATTAGTGCCCAATTGTTGGTAGTTTACAGAGTGACAGATCAAGTACCGATCTGAGTTGAGTTGAGTTTAGAGTGGTAAGCAATCTGATTACATCAGAGAAGTGAAGTCAGGGGGAAATCGGGTGCAGGAACTTTGAGTGTTGGTGGTATCTCCAAGCTCGGTGGATCATTGGTAGCTCGATTCAAGTTCAATGTTCCCCTAGTGTGCAGAAGTTCATTCAATTGATGCAGATTTGGCAGTTAGGTGGATCGTTGGTAGCTCGATTCAAGTTCAGTGTTCCCCTAGTGTGCAGAAGCTCGTTCAATTGATGCAGATTTAGCAGTTAGGCGGACGGTGTGCGGAAGCATTGGCCAAATTTTGAGCAAAGAAGGAGCAAATTTTGAGTAGTGGTTGTGATTTTGAGCTCAGGAGGTGAAGGCATGACCAATTTGCTACAAGTTGGGCTCAGAAAGTCAAATTGGAGGTGGAGTTTGGCAGTTAGGCGGACGGTGTGCGGAAGCATTGGCCAAATTTTGAGCAAAGAAGGAGCAAATTTTGAGTAGTGGTTGTGATTTTGAGCTCAGGAGGTGAAGGCATGACCAATTTGCTACGAGTTGGGCTCAGAAAGTCAAATTGGAGGTGGAGTTGGGAAGCTCTTCTCATGAATTTGTGATTTGGAAAAACCCGTGTTGTCAATTTGGCTCGAGTGGAAAGTTAGCGGGGGATTTGGCAGACAACCATCTTTAGGGTTTACGTTAGATTTTATGTCAGATTTTGGTTGGAATTTACATCAGATTTTGGCCAGATTTAGAGAAGTTTTGCCAATTTTGGAGGAGGTTCAAAGTGGCAACAAGAAAGGCTGAATTTTGGTGTTTAGAGGCTTCAAGGCATAGGGATGTGGGCTACGAGAGGCTACAAAGGCCTAGAAGGGCCAGCAAGCCAGCTTGCTGGCGTGAGGCTAGCTAGTTTAGAGTAGATCTTGGTCATTGGTTGGCAAAATCTGCCTTTCCTGCTAGATTGTGTGCAATAGGGTTTGACCCCTAGATCTCTTGTTCCTAGACTGGTGCCCTAGCCAACAGGTCCACCCTCACTTGTTGTCATAGTGACTGTGCCACTGTTATCTATACACATGTAGCTTTGGCTAGGAGAAGCAATTTGATCCCATTCTTGGTGATCCTGGTAGCTTAGGACTTAGATACGAACTTCTCTTATATCAAATGCCAAATGGTGGCAGAGTCAGTCCCGTGTTGTGTTATGAGATGGAGGGTTTTTGTTTAGATTTCTTGTGATTAGACCTCCTCCATTCTCTGCTTCTTGTTTGTGCACCATGTTTGTGTGAGGTGCCTTGACTTTTAAGCGTTGGTGCTCTGGTGTGCTCTCGGTGGTGAGGCTAGAGTGATGACCAGTCAGACTACCTTTGTTTCTCTCCGGTGAGGCAGGAAGTGATGACCTGCAGACCGTGAGAGTGCGTGTTATGATGGCAGGTTACAGGTTGCCATTTCCCCTAGTGTAGTTATCTCGGTTAGAGTTACATTAGTGGGTGGTACTTAGTTGGTGTTGGCATATGGTGGTGTTGGCACTTGGTGGGGCACTTGCGGTTACGACTTGCGGTTGTAGTTGGTGGTTCGGGTTTGCTGTTGCAGTTACTTGGTCACGACGGAGTTCTTTGGGGATTCTAGAGGAGTTAGCCCTACAGTACGTAGTGGGTTTACTTGGAGTGGTGCTTGGTATCAGCATGTATTTCAGGTCCCAATGAGGGAGGAGATTGACTTTGAGTTGGAATTTGACGCATGAGCTGATTCAATTGAGAGTGCACTTGGTGTGTCCGCACCGTTGTTGTGGGACATGGACGAGATTTATGGGGCCTCCAAAGGCCCTAGGCATTACTCTGGTACAGTGGGTACCATTGAGTTGGATGACTTCATCCAAGAGTTTGATAGTTGGTGTGATCTGCAGCAGATGCGGAACCCGACTTTGTTCACACTCTTCATGGCATTGAAGGGGTTGTTTTAGCATCTGAAGGGTCCGCCGATGGATGACTACCATGAGTTCAAAAGAGCTCATTTGGAAGAGATTGAGTTATGGAGACAGTATTGGTCTCCACACTATGTCTCTATCACTTCAGGCTCGGTGGCCAAGAGTAGATCGACTGTACCTACGAGTTCTAGCTTGAGTAGTGTGGGTGGAGCTAGTGGAGGTGCACTAGCTGGAGATAGTGCTACTACGAGTGGAGGTACCGTTGTAGGAGGTGGTGTGGTATCGGGGTTTAACCCCATGGTGGAGTTCTTCCTATGTTTGAGGCAGAACTACCAAGGAGTGTGGACTGACAAGCTGAGGAGCTTGCAGGAGTTCCAACGGAAGGCTGGAGAGAGCCTATGCGAGGCATACACTTGCATGAGGCGGCTGATCTGTTTCACTCAGGGAGTTATTGAGGCCAAGGCAGTCCACTTTTGGTATGGGATACTGGACAAGGAATTGCAACGTAGAGTTCATGATGCTACATTGTTACAGGCTACTTTGCCTACTTTGGCAGTGGTCTTTGGTTTAGCTGAGCGTATTGAGCTCAATATGGTGGAAGAGAGAGTGGTGACATCTGGATTTGGTAGGGAGACCTCATCCACGGCTGTGACTTCTTCTAGAGTGCAGCAGAGTGTACCACGCCCAGTTGGTTTTTGAGGATAGGGTGGACAACCCAGATCCTATGGAGCGAGTGGAGGCCTAGTGGAGTTAGACCCTTACCTTCATTTTCGGGCCAGCAGCAGCCAGTGAGTGGTGGTGTTGCTTGTTGGACTTGTGGTGGACCTCACCATAGGAGAGAGTGTACTCAGGGCAGTGGACCTGATACCTTGGGTGCATCACAGTCAGCACAGAGGTAGCGTGAGCATTGCCACAGATTTGGTCACACTAGTGACCGGTGTTTTGACCTACACCCAGAGTTACGGAGTGGTAGGGCTGCTATGATTGGTAGTAGAGGAGCTCCAGTTCATGGAGGACGAGGTGGTGGTAGAGGATCTACACCTAGTAGGGGTGCAGTACCTACCCTTACTTTTGACACAACTATGGCTACTCGGATTGAGCAGTTGGAGCAAAGATTGGCTAGTATGGCTATTGCTCAGAGGAGATCAAATTCGGGTGCTGAGGCTTCCACCTCATATGCTGGTGATAGAGATGCTTTGGACTTCATGTGCAGATAGGTGGATGCATCTGCAATAGTGACTAGGAGTGCAGTACGTGCTCCAGAGCCTAGAGGAGCATCAATGGAGTTGGACCCACAAAGAGGAGAGGTTGGGAGACAAGTCAAACTTCCCTAGTCTTTCACACTATTTGAGGCATTATAGATAACATCCATGGTTCCTAGATGTCCTAGTGTAGGTGTGGTAGGTGGTGATGGAGTGCATGATGGACTACCTGCTAGTCAGCCACCTACTACTACACAGACTGAGTCTAGCATGATGTTGGGGGCGGCTTAGCTGATTATGCGGCGTCCTTTGTTTCCAGCCAGTGATATGTTTACATTGGGAGTTGACCCAACCCCAATGTTTTGGTTGGCTGCCACGTTGTGTGAGAGTAGGGATGGTGCAGTTCCTACTACTAGAGCAGAGGTGGTTGGTAGTGGAGCTGACTTGGTTGAGGAGCATGGGATCCATTCAGCGACCAATGGTTTATGGCAGGCAGCAGCGACTAGATTGGAGGAGTTGCCAGCTAGACCGGCCTTTGAGAGAGCACGGTTCACGCCTGGTGTTGTCCTATTGGATAACCAGAGGGGGATTTTCCATTTGGTGGGACCTTCAGGGAAGGTCTATACACCATAGAGAGTCTTGTTAGACTCTGGTGCGTAGCCCCTTATGTTGGGGAAGGCTATAGTTGTTGGTCTGGAGTTACGAAAGACCGATGTGGAGAGGTGTCCATTTCAGATCTAGACATCTCTAGGTGGTGGTTCGACACAGTACATCACACATGGAGAGCTTGTTGTCCAGGTTCAGCCTGGTCATCCGACTGATAGCTTGGTGGTGAGAGCTCAGGCTATTGCGACAATAGCTGAGTCATATGATGTGCTAGTAGGGGGAGCAGTGTTATACCCCATGGGTTTCAGCATTGACTATTGGGAGGAGACAACCTTCATATAGACCTGGTTGGCAGTCTGGTGAGGGATGGGTATGTCGCCTACCAGTACGCTTCAGTAGTGGCAATCTTGGCTCACTATAGTCCGAGACTATGGCAACATAAATTTTAGCTTTCAGTGGTGCTGTTACTTGGCCTGGTGACTTGTTGGAGGGGAACACCCATGCAGAAGATACTCTAATACTAGAGGAGATCGCTCAGCTTTGGAGTACGAGTGGGATTGTTCTATCCACCTTGGATGTTCCATTGTGGAGTTCAGAGGAGGCATTGTAGCAGCATGCAGATCAGTTGGTGCAGTAGGCTTGGAGTGGAGCCTTTGTACCATCAAGAGATGAGTGTGAGGATAAGCCTCCAGAGGCAATTGCTTTGACACCTCTGGATACCACACTCATTGCTTGGCAGTATCCAATAGAGGGGATATGCCTATTGGAGTTGTTTGGTGGGATCAACACCGGACTAGTTGTGGTGTTATAGGCGGGTATACGAGTACAGAGGTACTTGTATGTAGAGAGAGATGAGACTGCTAGGCGAGTCTCTCTACATCATGTGGCACACTTGGCCTATTGGTATCTAGAGTTATTACCGATGTCAACAGTCAGAGGTTACCAAAAGGCCCTACCAGGAGACATTTTCTTATTGGGAGCGCATGACCTAGAGAAACATGGGCCTATTCACTTGGTGATTTCTGGATGGCCATGTCAGGGACATACACATGCTAGTAGAGGATTGGGTCTTCAGGATCCTCGTTCTAGTGTGTTTTGGGAGATGTTACGGATACTACGACATCTCCAGGTTCATCAGTCTATTTCTCCAACTTACCTTTTGGAGAATGTTCCTTTGATGGGTGATTCTTGCACTAGAGTGGTGGTAAGTACACATCAAGTCCATTCTTGGATGGGACCTGCTATATTGTTTGATGCAGCCAGAGTGGGATCACGGGCTCATTGTCTTCATCTTTGGTGGATGAACCTCTTACCCAGAGAGGTTCTACAGCGTGCTTATGATGGGATTAAGCGACTGGACCACATTCTTGTTGATGATATCTTGGATGTTGGGCGTCAGTCTCAGACAGTGGTAGTGGTTGATAGGTCACCTATGGCAGTGGTGAACCTAGTTGGATAGCCTAGAGTTGCATTTCCCACATTCATGAGTTTCCCAGGCTCTCATGCTTTCGAGAGGGAGGACATGGACTTATTTAGGACTCACAGTTACATTAGTTGGTGGAGCACAATGCCGATGAGAGAGAGCGGGCGATGGGTTTTTGCACTAGTATTACCATTGTTCCAACAGTGTCAGATGCATCCAGGCATTAGTGTTAGGTCAAGCTATGGACCTGAATTGTTTGACCTAGATTGTGAGCCTTGGTTTGGTAGAGCAACATAGGATGCGCTTGATAGGCATCACCACTCGGACACTTGTGAGCCTTGTGCCTATCGAGATGATTCACGCACATGCTGGGGGTGATGGACCGAGTGGACATGGTATTCTTGGGACACATCCAGTAGCTACTAGGGAGTGTGGTCTACTTGGAGTCCATCTAGGTGAGCGTGAGCTACTTGGATTACACCCTTGGTCCACATGGGATGCAACCAAAGGACGTGTGGAGCTTGCAGCTAGAGTGGAGGGAGTTTTTCACACAGAGGTTGGGACCTCTAGTGGTCGGGAGCATGACACTATTGCTCCCAAAGGCCCAATGTAGCAGTCAGTCAGTACGTCTTCCACTCCTACTACAGTTATAAAGGATACTTGGGAGCCAGATCTTGGACCCAAGCTTACTAGAGGGGAAAGACGGAGGGTTTGGAGGTTCTTTAGGAGTCACACGAGTTGTTTTGCTTTCAGTATGAAGGATTTGGGTGCTCTAAAGAGACTTGGTATACGGATTGAGTTGACTAGCGACACACTAGTTTTTTGACGTCCATATTGATATAGTGAGATGGAGAGGACATTGATTCAAAGCCGGAGTAGTGATCTTTTTGAGGTTGGTATGGTGGAGATTTCACATGGAGAGTATGCATCAGCGACAGTGATGCTAGCCAAGAAGGATATGCATGGCAACTATACAGATAGGCGGATATGTGGAGATTACCGTCTTATCAACCGACAAACCAGGGCTTATCGGTATGCCATGCCTACCGCGGAGGAGATTTTTGATGCAATTGGGCATGCAAAGGTCTTCAGTATTTTGGATCTTTGAGCGGGATATCATTATTTGCCGATCAGGAAGGAGGATAAGTCCAAGACAACACTTTGGGCTATTGATCCTCACGGCAAGGATGTGTTATATCAGTGGAGATTCTTACTATTTGGGTTAAAGAACGCTCCTGCTGAGTTCCAGAGGGTCATGGATAGGATCTTAGCTGGATTGGATTTTGCTCGGTGTTATATTGATAACATTTTGGTTTATAGCATTACTATGGAGGAGCATGAGAGACAGTTGTTGGAGGTGTTTGAGAGGTTGAGATCTCATGGACTCAAACTACATCTTGGGAAGTGTAGGTTCTTCCACAAGCAGGTTGAGTATTTGGGTCACACTATCTACCCTGGAGGACTTGGTGTTCAACAGACCAAGGTGGAGGCTATTGCACGTATTCCTTGGCCTACGGATGTGAGGAGAGTGCGAGCATTCCTTGGGTTGGCAAACTTCTATCACCGCTATGCTAGAGGATTTAGTGCCATTGCCAAGGCCTTGATGAAGCTGACCAAGCTTACACATGAGTGGTGTTGGGGAGATGAGTAGGAGAGAGCTTTTGTAGAGCTCAAGGAGAGGTTGACATCTACTCCTATTTTGAGGAGACCGATTAGGGGACAACCATTTCAGGTTCACACTGATTGGAGTATGTTGGGGCTTGGAGCAATGCTCACCCAACATGATGATGAGGAGAAGGAGTTTGTGGTGGCCTATGCTAGTCGCTCTAACAATTCAGTGGAGGCAAAGTATAGTTCATATGAGGGAGAGTGCTTGGCAGCAATTTGGGCAGTAGCACATTTTCGATGTTAACTATTTGGTAACCCCTTCACTCTCATCACTGATCATCAGCCACTGAAGTGGTTGATGGAGTCCGACAAGCTTTCAAGGAAGCTTGCATGATGGGCTTTGATTTTATAGGAGTATGATTTCATGGTTGTTCACAGACCTGGAGTGGTGAACCGTGATGCAAATGGGTGAGTAGAAAACCATGTCCCATCCAGCAGGATTAGAATGAAGCACATTGGCATGGTGAGATAGATGAGGAGATGGTGCCAGGTTGGCATGCATCGGCCTTTCTGTGTATATTTGTAGAGGCTTTGGTGGTATCTCTCTCAGCGCATACAAGAGGAGTTATTGAGGTCAGATCCAGAGAGTGAAGATATTGGTACAGTTCAGCAAGACATTCATGATGATGTCTTAGTGATGGACTATCTTTGCACTGGTGTTGTGGGTGGCACAATTGGGGCCAAGGAGAGAGACCATGTTCTTCAGCGAGCCAAACGGTTCAGATTGGAGGGTAGACACCTTTTGCGTGTATGGGAGGATGGTAGAGTGTGAGTAGTACCACTTCCATCACAAAGACCACAGTTGGTCCGTCATGCTCATGAGGAGCTAGGACATTTTGGAGTAAAGCGTACATATAGCTTACTCCAGAATCATTATTGGTGGCACGGTATGCAGACCAAGGTACAACAGTTTGTTGCCAAATGTGTGGTTTGTGACCAAGTTAGAGCATCATTCAATGCTCCTACGCCACAGTTACACCCATTACCTATCATGGATTGGGTTACCATTGGAGTTTGGACTTTGTCTGACCTTTACCGTTGACTGTGAGACATCATCGGTATGTTTTGGTGATGGTGGAGCACTTCTCCAAGTGGATTGAGTTGGTGGCACTTCCTGACAAGTCTAGTGAAGGGACAACTTACTCTTTCTTGGATAGAGTTCTTAGTCATTTTGGTGCACCAGCTGAGGTTTTGACTGATCAGGGTACAGAGTTCATGGAGGAGTTTCAAGTCTTGTGTGACAAGGCTTTGATTGATCATTGTACTACATCCCAAGATCACCCTAAGGCAGATGGCTTAGCAGAGAGAGTGGTTCAGACGGTGAAGAAAGGATTGCAAAAGTATGGTTTGCAGAGAGGCCACTTGGGAGATTGGGATCTCCAATTACCTTGGTTGGCTATGGGCTATCGGTTCAGCCGGCAAGCCTCCTTAGCATCCTTCTCTCCATACTTTATACTCTATGGACAAGATCCAGATTTACCTGCAGCCATTCGTCGAGATGCTATTGTAGTTTTGGACTTGGATGACCCCAATGTATGGATGAGTGCATGTTCTCAACGGGCAGAGATCTTTTGGAGAGTGATGCCGATGGCCTTTGAGAACTTGGCGATTGCTTAGCATAGAGATACTTTACGCTATGCTACCATTTGAGGAGGAGGTTATAGACCCTCGAACCGTTGATTTCATCCAGGCAACTATGTAAATCTACAATAGACAGCACCGACGACACTTGATGTTTCTATAGGCCGCACTATCTTGAGAGTGCGTGAGCTTTTGCCATCTGGAGTCCTTGTGTTAGAAGGACATGATGGTGTTGTTTGGAAGGATCATGTGCGCAATTGTGCGCCATGCCACCTCCCAAACATTGATGGTACTATGGACCCAAGCTTGGCACTTGTACGTGCAGGCTTGAGGTGTATGTTATGTGGCTCTTCTGGTGGAGTTGCTACTATGTTAGTGTGTGATAACTGTTTGAGAGGATGGCATATGGCATGTATGATTCCTCCCCTCACGGTGGTTCCTCAGGGATAATGGTGATGTCCTAGATGTACTTGACCTATAGCTAGTTCATTCTTTATATGGTATAGATTGCAGACAAGCGACTAATGATGGGGCTCCATAGCACCTGACCTCCTGATCTTTGCCTATTAGAGGGTATACCATATACTTAGAGTAGATGGCTATCTGGAGTTAGAGGGACCTAATCACCAGCTAGGGGGGCAATTGTGGCACTTTAGAGTCTATGTATGACTTATGTGAGTTGTGCTTCTATAGTGTATGATGTTGACAGCAATGTATGTTGTGTAGCAATGTATATACGCACGACAGCTATCATGCCATTTATAGTGCCACATCTAGATGCTCAAACACTAGAGTTCCAGTGATAGTAGTTAGAGTTATTTCAACAGTTTCTCAGAGACTACTTTCTGATGGTTAGATTTTGTGTTTGGAGTACTGACTTCACAGTAGGGCCCACCATCACTTTGCACCATTTGCACCATTGAGTGTGCCGTCAACGGGACCGTTAGGGTTTCAGAGCTAGCTCAAGTCCAGGGGGTATAGTTTTGAAGTGAGCTCCAGAGAGCTCACTTCTTTGATGTTGAGCTTTCGAGTTCCTGGCTATGGTGGACAAAGGCCGGCGAGCATCAATTGGATTCTCTATGCTTGAGTGGGTGTGGCTTGACTGTAATCAATGCCCAGTTGTTGACAATTTATAGAGTGATAGATCAAGTATTGATCTGAGTTGAGTTGAGTTGAGAGTGGTAAGCAATTTGATTATTGTGGCACTTTAGAGTCTATGTATGACTTATGTGTGAGTTGTGCTTCTATAGTGTATGATGTTGACAGCGATGTATGTTGTGTAGCAATGTATTTACGCACAATAGAATCCACTTCCGCCAAACCATTGGGATTTTCATGTCCATATATTACCCAAGCATCATTTCACACAATTCATCACCTTGCACTTTGGGCAAGACTTTCTACATATGATCATCATCTCTGAGGAACCCTTGATACTTTCGGTTGTAACTTATGGAGAATGGTGGACGTGTGTTGCATCTATATGCTAATCAATTAGATAAATTGGGATAGAGTAGTAGCTATGGCGGCAATACCAGACATTATCCTTGTGATGCAACAACAAATCAAGCATCTTACTTGATTGTTGGATGAACAAGATTAGCAACAACTAGAACATATAGAGAGAGTGCCAATTCGAGATGGAGAAGATCGCATTTGATTTCCAAAACCCAAGGTATTTGAAGGCACAAATCTTCTAGGCACAATGGAGAATTTTGTGTTTAAATGCAAACGTTGAAGCCACCAATCTTCAAGATGAACAGAAATAGATTCTCTTGGCCTCTAGCCAATTAGATGGTAAGGTAAAACTTTGGTGGCAATTCCGAGTGGAGTGAGCGGAACGACATATTGTTGCACCAATTTTGAAATGTGCAGAATTCAAGGATGCAATATTGGGTCGGTTTCAAACTATAAATGCCTCCTGAGCTGCACAAGATGAATTGGCGGAGTTGAAGCAAGTTGGCTCAATAAGGAGCTACATCACACAATTTTAGAACATCATCATGCAGATTCAAGATATACAAGAAGGTGAAGTTTTAGATTGATTTGTGCGGGGATTGAAGTCATGAACCAAATTGGAGGTGACCATGCGGGAACCACAAAATGTAGAAGAAGCCATGCAATTGGCTGAGCGCTTTGATTCCTTGGTGGCGACAACTTGGTCTTGACCTTGATCTACACAAGGCCTACTAGTACACTATGCACGGGTGGAAGAACCGGCACCAATGGAGATTGATGCTATCCAACAAAGACTGCTTGGTACAGCAGATAGAGAAATATTGTGACAAAATGGAGGTTGTTTTTAATCATTGCCAAATTGGATATTGCATTGTTGAATGCCCACTTAGGAATGGGTGACCTCAACAAGTTGCCTAGATAGAGTTTGTGGAACAGAATGATTAGGGAAACGAGGAATCCCAATAGGAGATTTTGAGCTGCCTATTGGGAGCTTGATTAGTTCCAATGGGATTGAAGGCTCGACCTATGCAAGTTTGCTTCACTTGCAAGATACAATATCTAATTGGGGTTGTAGGATTTTGGTTGATTTTGGAAGTTCAGAGAATTGCATGTCTATGTAAGTAGCAAAGAAATTGGATATTCCAATCAAGCTAGTGATTGGAAGTAGTTTGATGATGGTAGATGGTAGAAAGGGTTCTGCATTCCGCACCTTGGATCCTATTACCTTCAAGATTGGGAAGGAGTATTTGGAGTGTATGAGGTTTGTAGTGGCACCTCTACACTATGATATCATTCTGGGTCTACCTTGGTTTGAACATCATAAGGTTCAATTTGATTGGATGCGACGACAAATTCAAGTACAATACTAAGGTAGGAATTTCTGATTAGGTTGTTTGGCACCTCTAAGTAAGACACCTAAGAATAGTTAGTCCCAAGATGGGAAGTTTTTTGAGAAGGTAGCCATAGAGAAAACCTTGAAGGGAGATGAGTCCCAAGATGGGAAGTTTGCTAAGAAGGCAACCATGGAGCAAGCTTGGACAAAATATGAGTCCTTGGAAGGGAAGTTGGTTAGTAAAGTAGCCATAGAGTAAGCTTTGGAGGAAGATAAGTCTGTATTCGCGATATGGATCAAGCCGATTGCACAAGAACAATCAAAGGAGGGCCAAACGCCTCATCAAGAAATGGTTGATTGGATAGTTTAGGAGTTTGCGGACATGTTTCCGGATGATCTACCAAAGGGACCTGTGAGCTGGCCCGTCTCTCACTCAGGATGAACCTCTGATGGCTGTTATGGTAGTGCACCATGGACTAAGAAGGCAAGGAACCCCAACTCCATCATACTCCTCCAAGGCTAACACTCCAAGACTCAAGACATTGCTCACTAGAGAACTCAATGAGAGAGAGATAGTTACAAATGAAAGGATGATGAGTACCTCCTCACCCCTTGTTTATATACTTGTGAAATAGTTACGTACCAAAGTTACTAATTACCGTAGTAACTCAAGTTACTAGACTAAAAGTCAAGTAAAGTCAAAAAGTAGTAAGGAATATCCATTCACATGGGCATATTCCCCTAAGCATGTGGTCTTATCTTGACCCAACCACTAAGTCAAGGATTCCTTCACATTGGCTATCCTTGGAATAAAGAAGATCCAAAACAAAAAGGTTTGCGGGCCCAAGAGTTCTCAACTCTTTCCTCAAAGCCAAACACCTAGGAATAATGCCAAGTCAACACACTAAAATCCAAAATAGTGGTGCTCATCTTTTCTACTTCCTCTAAAGTAAGGTCCACTCTATCTTAGCTATGACTAACTTTAGCTAACCATGACTAATATAGAACCATCCTTTATCTCTATAAATAATATCTCTTAAGTACTTGTAATACCAAGCTAAATATCACAATACCACACACATGCACAAATGGGTGTTACAGATCACCCTCCGATCAAGGTATACCTTTCAAGATCGAGTTATTGCCAAGGAGTACTCCAATGAGTAGACCAATCTATTGGCTCTCACCAAAGGAGTTGGAGGAGTTGCAAACAACACTTACAAAGTTATTAGAGAAGGACTTCATACAACATAGTATCTTTCCTTGGGGAGCACCGATACTATTTGTTCCAAAGAAGGATGGAGGACTTTGTTTTTGTATTGATTACCATGGGCTCAATAAGCAAACTGTGAAGAATGCATATCCTTTGCCTTGGATTGATGACTTGCTTGATCAACTAAGTGGAGCACGCTACTTTTCCAAGTTGGGTCTTTGCAACGGCTATTGGCAAATTCCTATTGATAGAGAGGATGTGCAAAAGACTACTTTTTGCACAAGGTATGGGCATTTTGAGTGGAGAGTTCTACCTTTTGGACTCACTAATGCTCCAACAATCTTCATGGATCAGATGCATCGAGTGTTGGATGGACTATTGGATCAGTCCGTGGTGGTGTTCTTGGATGATATCTTAATCTATAGTAAGATAGAGGCAAAACACCTGAATCATGTACGAGAAGTCCTAAGACAACTACACAATGGAAATTTTACTACAAGAAGTCAAAGTGTGCCTTTTGGCAAAAAGAGGTTACCTTCTTGGGTCATAAGATCTCATCAGAGGGAATCAAGATGGAAGAAGAGAAAATCAAGGCCATTACTGATTGGCTTACCCCAAAGGATGCTATAGAAGTATAGGCGTTCAATGGATTGGCTAGTTTTTACCGATGGTTCATCCACTATTATGCTCATGTGGATGCACCATTGACTAACCTCTTGGGAAAGAGCTTGAGCTTCTAGTGGACCACCAAGCATGAAGAAGCATTCCAGAAACTAAAGCATATGGTGTCTCCAAGACCCATTCTTCAACCATATGATCCTCAATTACCTTGTGTGGTTGATTTTGATGCTTCTAACTTTGCAATTGGAGTTGTGTTGCAACAAGAATTCCCAGATGGACTACATCCCATTGCCTTTGTGTCTCGCTGACTAAATACAACTAAAAGAAATTACTCTGCTTGAGATCAGGAACAACTTGCAATGGTATATGCCACCAAGGTATGGAGGCATTATCTCTTGGGAAAACAAGTGATCATGCAAACTAATCACAAGCCATTGTTACAGACCTTACACTTGGAACATATGAAATGTCGACATCAACGATGGGAAGAGCAACTCCAATTGTTTGACATCAAACTTGAGTACAAACCAGGTTGGTTCCATGTCATCCCTGATGCTCTATCATGATGACCTGATTTGAAGTCTCTTCCTCTCATCATAGTAGCAATTATGATGGTGTCAATTGACCCCAAGGTCCATAACGAGTCTTGGTCAACTCTACAACAAGATCCCTTCTTCCAAATGGTACATGGTTGTCTGACAACAAGCAACAAGGAGTACAACACCTTCTCCTCCAAGGAAAGCCTTCTATTTCCATGCGGACCAGATCTATGTTCCAGCTAAAGGTGATCTCCGACTTGCACGCCTTTAGGAAGCCCATGATCTACCAATAGCTGGTCACGTGGGGGTGGAGAAGACCTTGGGTACCCTCCAAGACAAATGGTGGTGGCCCAACATGACACAAGGTGTTTGGGAATTTATTCGATCATGTGAGAGTTGTCAACATAATAAGGCTAATAACTAGAAGCCAAGTGGACTCTTTTAGCCACTTCCCATTCCAACTAATCATTGGGAACATGTGAGCTTAGATCTCATCACTTCCTTGCCCAAGTCACAATAAGGTCACAACAATTGTGGTGTTTGTGGATAAGCTTAGTAAGTAAATCCATTTGGCACCAATGGTTGATACTATGGATGCTCCAACCTTGGCATAACTCTATTTTGATAATGTATTCAAACATCATGGGATGCCATGTGTACTCATCTCTGACCGTGATCCTCACTTCATCGGAAAGTTTTGGCAAGCACTCTTCTAGATACTTGGCACCAAGCTTGCTTTGTCCATAGCCTATCATCCTCAAACTGATGGACAAGCTAAACGTGCAAATTGCACCTTGGAAGATATGTTTTGTGCCTTTGTCAACATTCACCATACCAATTGGGATGAATGTCTTGCAGCTGTGAAGTTTGCATACAACAATTCTAAACAGGCAAGCACCGGATTCTCTCCTTTCTTTCTCAATTTTGGCCAAGATCCGCTTGTCCTAGATTCTCTTCTTTCTCCTCCTTTGTCTCAAGTCACTCATACTTCAACCTTCTTGACCACCGTATCCAAATCTCTCCAACAAGCTAAATCTCACCTCCTTGTTGCTCAGAATCGTCAAATACAATATGCGGGCCACTATCATTGTGATCTCACCTTTGAAGTTGGTGATAAAGCTATGTTATCTTCTAGTAATCTACCCTTTGCACTTGATACCCAAGTTCATAAACTTGCCCCTAATTAGATCGGACTTTTTGATGTCACCCAAATTGTCTCTCTTGTTGCTTATCAACTTGCCTTGCCTTGTCACGTGCATATCCATTCTGTCTTTCATGTTTCCAAGTTGAAACCCTTTGTTCCTAACCTCTCTTCTTTTTCCTCTTGAGTCCAACCTCCTCCTCCCCCTATCCCTATCAATGATCATGAGGAGTACAAAGTTGATTGTATCCTTGCGTGTCGCCACATCCAACGAGGACGCCGACAACATATGGAGTACAAGGTCCTTTGGAAAGGGTATCCCTTTCATGATGCCACATAGGATCCTCTTTGTCATCTCTAGAATGCACAGACGGCCATCTAGGAGTTTGAAGCTTCAATGGCAACGAGGACGTCACCAACTAGCGGTGGGGGAATATGTAACAATATGGAGTTTAGCGACATAGTTAGTAAGGCTAAAAAAGTAAAGAATAAGCAAAATTAGCCTAGAATATTCTTAAAGCATCTAGGAAGCTTCCCAACTAGTTAACTTGCACTCCAAGTAGGTAGCTTCTAGAAGGAAGTTTCTAGAAGCTTCTAACTAGTTTAGCTTGCATGCCAAGTAGATGGCTTCTAGAAGGAAGCTTCTTGAGAAGCTTCCTAGTTAACTTGGCTTGCACTCTAAGAAAGCAGTTCGGAGAAGCTTCTCAAGGGCTTTGTATGCTACCTATAAATACCAAAGCCAAAGCTCATGCTAGGCATTTGGATTTTTCCCTCATTCAAGTGTCCCAATATGAGTTTCCATTCTTCTATTTCTCTCCTCGATCTTGGTCTTTTATAAGCTAGGTAGATCATATATAGGTGCTACTAAAAGAGTACTTCTCCTAATAGTGCAAGAGTAAAAAATAGCTTGAATTTGTAATACCAAAAACTAGTATATTATCTGGAGGTGGAAATTGGCTTCGTACTATCTAGAAGGGTGTTATGCATGATTGGCTAGGTAATTCAAATAGAAGTATTACCAAAAGAGGACTTCTACTAATAGGGCAAGAGCCAAAAATAGCCTAGAAACTTCAACACCAATTTTGGAGGTCTAAATGGATAAATTAGGCCTCAAAAATGTGCAAAATCCTCCTCTGACTCCCCAGCAATGGATAGGTTGACCTTCCCTCTCCCCAAGTTTTTCTTGTCAAGAGCTTACCTCACCCACTTGATTTGGAGATTCCTACAAGAAAATTCTCTAAAGATTCTCTTTGGTCAAAGATGGTTTGGATCAGAACCGACATGTCATCCATGTATGCAACCAATCTAAGGGTAGACCTCACTTACAGATCACCTATCCATGTATTTGATCCAAGGGTAGAGATTCCTTTGGAGAAGCACTCTTTGCTATATATTATAGTCAAGGTGCTCCTTTGGGGCATTGGAAGTTGAGTGTGAAATTGTGTGTTTCTTCTTTTATGTTTCTCTTCAGGTCTCTTATCCTTGGAAGATAACAATGAAGTTAAATTGAATTAAAATTAAAATTAAAATGAGTACCCTTGGAAAAAATAATGATAAAAATTTAAGAAAAATAAGGGAAATGGAGTTAAATCAATCTTTAAGTACCATTAAGAGTACTCTTAAGAGTTTATAATGATAAAAGTCAATAAGCTTAGCTAATTGAGATGCAATCACTACATAAATTATATGGGCTAAATGGATTTTCTTACTCTATTTTTCTATAAATATAGCAATGGTAGTGTAAACTTGAGCAATTATAAGGGAAGATGTGATGAGATCCAAGCTTATATCCTCTCTTATTATAATGCATAGATTTTCATTTGATGATGAAGACAAGATGGTATAGCTTGAAGCATTGTTATCTGGTAGTTCTATAGGAATAAACAAATGATAAATATCTAAAACATCTAAATCCATAGATGATCAAAATTTGAGTAAAAAAGTAAGGAGAATAAAAGAAAAGAGATGTACCAAAAAATGAATAAATCAAACCCTAAATGCTAGCTCAATGCTTTATTATTTATACTTTGAGGCGGGTATAAGTTTGCTTGTGAGAGAATACCTATTAACTTCTTCTTCAAGTTACTAAATATGCAAAAAGGTTTATCAACACTAATAACACTAAAAGATTTGAAGTACCTTATTTGCCTACTCAATTCCTAAGAAGGTTCTTAATACCTTCTAAATAATTCTTGTATCATACTTCATAAGTACCTTTTGAAGTATCTTCTAAAAGTTAGTAATGTTTATATGACTAAAATCTATCAAATTATCATTTTATTATAATTTCTTCTTCTAATAGGTAATGATATCTTTGTCACTTGCTCCAATCTCAAACTCTTGTATTACATCTTGAGCATGGGAAAGATTATGAAGAGGCTCTCATGGACCATTATGAAGTAAGAAGTCTTTGAAACGAATTTTGTATTACACATGTTGGTGATGACTATAATTAACCATATGATTGGTAGGGATTTGATAAAATTGATACTCCTATCATCTACAATAATGATTATAGATGTGAAAGAAAAATGATGGGTTGAAAATGAGAAGCTTGAATTTGGATATGTAGGAAAAAAGTTTGTGGGAAAATTTAAGTTGATAAGCCAATATGTAGATAAAATTTTGAGAATAAAGAAAAGAGCAATCCAATTAAGATTTTATAAACTTGAGTATCAATGAATTATATAGAGAAAGGTTAGGACAAGAGAGCATAATTTTATTACCTACAACAAAAAACAAATAATAGTGGTGAGTATCAACATATTGTCTTAGATAATTTTGAGTAGCAAGCAAATTGAAATACTCCGAGGACAAGAGAACTCTTTAAGAGAGATACAAGAGAGGAAATATAGATTTCACCTTCAATCCTCCGATGCCCCAAAGGAGCACCTTCTCTTTATTATATGGCCAAAGAGGATCTCCTCCAAGGATGCTCCACCATAGGATTAGGTACATGGATAGGTGACCTATCAGCGTGCTCCACCTTAGATTACTTGCTTGGATGGGTGACATGTCTATCTTGGTCCCATCTGGTTGGTCAAACAAGCTTTGATTAGGAGGGGATCTTTTAAGAAATCTTGTTGTAGGAATCTAAGAATCACATGGGTGAGGTACCGTTGGAAAGCTCTTGGTAAGAAAAACCAGGAGGAGGGAAGGCCAACTTTTCCTCCATTGGAGTGGAATGGGGGCCAGGAATCTACACATTTTTGAGGCCTAATTCATCTGTTTAGGCCTTCAAAATTGCCTCTGATGTTTTTAGGCCTATTTTGGCTTTTGCCCTATTAGTAGAAGTGCTATTTTGGTGATACCTCTATCTGATTCTACATTTTCATCATGTGTAACATCCTTCCAGATGTTACCACCCCAAGTTTCACCTCTAGATCATATGCTTAGCTATTGATTCTAAAGTTTCCAAGCATGTTTCAGTTTCTGGCCTATTAGTAGAAGTACTCTCATGGTGATACCTCTAGCTTATCTACTAAGTCCATCATGTATAAAATCCTTCCAGATGTTACCAAACCAAATTTTATCTCTAGATCATCTATCTAGCTATTGGTATTACACAAATAAACTTTTGCTTCTTATAAAAGAAGATAAGAAAGTGAAAGTATTGCATGGGGATGGGGACTGGCAAAAATTAGGGATACCAACTAATTTTAGATTTGAAACCTTATTCTTTAAGCAAATTTCATAAGAGTGAATAAATACACAAACATCTTGAGCTATGTTTGACAACCAACATAAATGTTGAAGAAGAATCTTTTTATCTACTCTAAGATGACTTACAATAGAAGATCATTTTCTTCTTGTAATTAAGCCAAAATACAATTAGGATTATAAAAACTATGTATTAAATTTCACTTGTGTAAGAATTCCTCCTTGATAGGAAATGAAAGTTACTTGCAATCATTGATTACATTTATAGCTAAAATGAGTTGGAAGAAGAGATCTTCTTGTCATTTATGCTAGAAATATGACTTAGATTTCTCTTCTAGTTTCACAACATTGATGTTGGACATATTTGTGTAATCTAAAAGTTACTTGTAATTTTCCTTACAAGAGAAGACATCAAGGAAAAAATGAAAATTTCCAAGTTTTTGTACTCAAACTTAATATTATTCTGTTAGAGTTACTATTCTTAATAGTTATGTTAACTCTTCATGTAATTGATGTGAATTATTTACAACATATCTTATGGTTTGTAACCATATCACAAGCTTACCTAAGATATAATGGCACCAAGTCTTGGTAATATATATCATAGATACTTGATCAGGATTACAAGCCCAATTGTTTCTCTAAGTGGAATTTTACTTGTTTAAGGCAAAGAAATTTAAATGTAAACTATAAGTAAACTCTTGTTGTAGCAATACTCCAATAGCAAATCTAGAAGCATCAAAATGTATTACACATGGTAAAATTGGCTATGATTTTTATGTGCATATGATCACATGCTTAAGATAAGAAAATAATACCAAATCCTGGTACCATATATCATTGGTAATTATTCACAATCAAAAGAGTATTAATTTCATTAGAATTCCACCTTTTTGAAACTATTTTTACAACAATACTCTAATAGAAAATTAAAATTATCAAAATTATTTACACAAGATAATGTGAAATCATATGGTTATAGGATTAGATGAGTTGATATCAAGTCTTCAACCTTTCAACAATAACATTCTCCTAGTCAATCATTTGATATCCTTACCTAATAGGTTTGTAAGTGGTTGTAAAACATGTACATAGTTATATATGAATAGTCAATAAAAGCTCACCAGCCTATTGAATCCTCAAATTTCTTCATCATCTCTTAGACTTTCTCAATATCCAACAACCTTTGATGTTATCTTCTTCTATCTTTACTCTTTCAGTTGACAATTATGATCCAAGAAGTTAACTTTCACTTTATGGAACATATAGTTAAATTTACATTTTCTTGCAAAAGAACTTCCACTTATGTAATGTTGTAACACTTCACCAATATGAATACATTCCTCTTCTTTTTTATCTTGTTATACACAAATATATCATTCAAAAACACTATAATATATTTATCTAGCAATTTATGGGTCCAATGCATCTAATCTATGAATATGGTTTGGGTATTGGTGATGCCAAAGTACTATACATTCAAAGTATCTATACCATGTGAGAAAAGCTATATTGTGTACATCTCATAGTCAAATGACTATTTGCCGATATCCATTACAAAGATCTAACTTGGCAAAGAATTTGGCTCCACTTAGTTGATCCAATAAATCACCTAATTGAATCAAGGAATAAGGTATTTCTTAGTGATTTTTACCAACCTAATTTTAAAAATAGGTATATGCTATTTCCACCATACTTTTTGCTATTTCTACCACACCTTGGTTCGGTGGGATTTGTGAGTGTTTTAGGATGTTGGGTTAGGTGTGGTTGAAATAACACATCCCTAAAAATATAAATTTGAATACCAACATCTTTCTTTGGAACAAAAAATAAAATTACTATTATAAATCATCTTTTTAAGTGAAGGGATAAGTAGTCTTTTGTGTTTTTTATCCAATGCATGATAAAAGTATAAAATTGATTACAACTATCTTTCTTTGGAATACATAATAAAAATGATCTATAAGGTAAGGTACTTTAATAAACACAATTCTTCTCTATGAACATCAGCAAGGTATTCTAGAGCTCCTCTAAATTGTTTTTGGAGATAGAGTAATAGATTTAGTCCTAGATTTCTAGGGAAAGTCAAGAGTAACTTCACTTCAACTTGTGAGTGAAGCTAAACATAGACTTTTAGGTAAAGTCAATAAGTGAGTGAAGTAAGTGAAGTTAAGTAAAGTGGTTGAGGCTTATAAATGAAGTCTTTGACTAATATGTTTGTCTTATCTGGCATATTACCAAATTCATGAGGAATGATGCTTGGACTTTATGTTAGTCTTATAATATAGAAAGAGAGAGTGACTCTTAGAGATATCTTACCTTTGGAGTTCCCTTTGAAAAGTTTTCATGTCCATCTAAGTTAAATTGATATCCAAGTAATGTTTCTTTCCATAAAAGTAGATCATACCTCTTAGAAGAATGAGGAAATGACATTTCTTCAATGTTAAAGAAAGGAGGTAGACTTATTATATAGATTGGCAATAGATATTTAGCTACAAGTAGAGTAAGGTGGATGAAGTATAATTTCAAGTAAGTGAGTGCTATGTGAAATTCAAACTTGGGACTTTAAGTTAAAAATTCAATAATATGAGTTACAAGAAGAAGAAATAGATATAGATTGAATGATCAAGGAGTGTACATTATTTAAAACTTTACTTGTTTAGATACTTTTCACATTGTAATTTAATGTGGACAAGTAAATCTTGAGATAACACTTGGTGCATATCTTGGGTATGAATTTCATGACCCAAGTGATTGTTAAATGAGGAGTCCAATTATTTATAGAATATCTATGGGATAATTATCTCAAGAATGTTCAAGAGTCAATTAAAAAAAAAATCTTCTATGAGAATGTAGAAGTGTAAGTATGGGACAAATCTTCACATTATGGGATTCTATTGACGGGAGTGAACTATGAGCCGGCCTGTCTCTCACTCAAGATGCACCTCTTATGGCTATTAAGGTAGTGCGCCATGGAATAAGAAGGCAAGGAACCTCAACTCCATCACACTCCTCCAAGGTTAGAACTCCAAGGCACCTCCAACACTCAAGATATTCACTAGGGAACTCAATGAGAGAGAGATAGTTACAAATAAAAGGATGATAAATACTTCCTCACCTCTAGTTTATATACTTGTGAAAAATTTACATACCAATGTTACTCATTACTATAGTAACTCAAGTTACTAGGCTAAAAGTCAAATAAAATCAAAAATAATATCCAAGCACATGGGAATAATCCCATGGATAGGTGGTCTTATCCTCACTTACCAACTAAGTCAAGGATTCTTTCACATAGGCTATCCTTAGACTATAGAAAAATCCACACCAACAAGGTTTGTGGGCCAAGAATTCTTAATTCTTTCCTCAAAGTCAAATAAGTAGGAATAATAGCAAGTCAACACACTAGAAGACAAAATAATGATGCTCACTATTTTCCCTTCCTCTAGAATATCTTAGCTAGGACTAGCTCTAGGTAATCATGAATCATGTAGGAGCTTAGTTAAACTCTATATAGATAATATTCTCCATTACTTACAATACCAAAATTAATATCCTCATAGAGCATACATGCATCAATGTATGTTATATTTACCATTGGAAAAATTTCACTTTGTCCTTGGAGTGAAGGTCCCTTTACCTTTTATGATAAAATTTCAACTTATCATGGTTAATCCTATCAAAGTATCTTCCTCTCAACTCCTTGAGATCATAGGTGTAATTTCCCCACACCTTCTCTAGAATGAAAGGTCCAAAGTACTTAGGCAACAATTTCTTTTGCACCCTCATGAATCAGATGAAATCAAATAACATTACCCAATCACCTTCCTTAAAGGGCTCCACCTTCTTCTTGCCTTGCCTCTTGTCATAACTCTCCTTTTGTTCCCTTTGGGCTTGTCCACTTGAACCATAGCAATTGCTCTAGCCTTCTCCAATTCCATGAGTTGCTCCTTCTTTGACTTCTTTGCATCACCTCATTGTGCCTTCTTCAATTTCCTATAAATGCCTTGAAAGTAGGAAGATCAAAGTGAATAAGTAAAGTAGACTCAATACCATATGCCAAATGAAATGAAGAATATCCAATGGATATCTTCATGGTTGTCTTATATTCCCACAAAACCGCATGGATCCTCTTGTCCCATTGATGTTTGGCCCCTTCCATTTTTTCATCTTTGGCCAACATAATGCACAAGGTTTGATTGGTTGTCTCTACCAAGCCATTGCAGTTTGGCTTATAGAAGGTAATCACACTATGTGTGATAGAGAAATATCATAGCATGGCTATAGTGATACTTCTTGTAAAATCTCTTCCGCTATCAAAAATCAACTCCAAAAGGCATCCAAACCTAGTGATGATGCATTCATAAAGAAATCTACCAACTTCATCTTCATTCTTGTCTCTTAGTAATCTAGCCTTAGCCCACTTGGTAAGGTTATCAATAATTACCAAAATGTATCAATTGGTTTTTGAGGTTCTATTGAGTGGATCTACAAAGTCAATTCCATACTTCTCTAAAATTCTTAGCAATGGGAATTGATCTAAGAGGTGGAATAGAGGTAGACTTCCTAGCAAAAGCTTGATAAACATTATAAGTTTTGCAATAATCAAGAAAATCCTTGAAAATTCTCCTCTTATGGTAACCTACATCTAAAATCTTGAAAGTGGTCACCTTTCTTGCAAAGTGACACCCACATACCAAACCATCATGGAACTCCTTCATGAGTAGGATAGACTACTCCTTACCCACTACTTTTCAAAGTAGACCATCTGCTCCTTGATTGGAAAGAATGTTCTCCACCATTTTGTAAGGTTTAGATCTTGCTACAAGGGCCTTCCTCTCTCCAACATGCATTTCATCTAAGTAGTTACCTCTTGTAACAAAGTCCATCATATCTCCTTGTGCTCCATTGTAACCTCTTGAGTGATTTCAATAGTCATGAGTTCTTCATATAGGAAAGAATCATCCATTGGCTCAATTCCATCATGATCATAGGCACCTAGATAAGAAATGAGAATTTGCATGTTTCTTCATTGGCCTATCTTAAATTGTATAATCATACTCAAACAAGAATATCCTCCACCTTGCTAGCCTCTACTCCATATTAGGCTTGTTGAGAGTGTACTTCAAAGCCTTGTGATCTATAACAATGGTGGCCTTCCTTCTAATCAAGTAGTGTCAAAACTTCTTGAGAAAAATATTACTGCAAACCCTTTCCTTTCTTTGACTAAATAATTTTTCTTTGCAGAGACTATTTGTCTGCTAGTATAAGCTATTGTATGATCATGCACATCTTGATCTAATTGACTAAGAATGCATATTATAATTGCAATAGAAATATTGAGTATAAAGAATGAAAGGCTTACTCCAATTAGGTTTAGCAAGAATTGGAGCCATAACAAGGGATTGCTTGAGTTCCTCAAAAGCTTTAAGAGCATCTTTATCCTTCAAAATCACCATATACTCTACACAATTCTTCATGTAAATGGTCAATGCATAAGCCTTATTGGAAAATGAGAAGATGAACCTCTTATAATACCCAACTATCCTCAAGAATTGGTATAACTTTATCAAGCTTGAAGGGAATAGAAGCTCTAAGATTTTCCTCACGTTTTCAAGATCCATTGCTATTCCATCCTTGGAAATGATATGCCTCAATAGAAGATCTTCTTCATAACCAAATATGCACTTCTTTGGGTTGAGTGATGCATTTGCTTCATCCAAGTGTTGTAGAACCTTGATCAAGTGTTCAAAGTGCTCCTCCTTACTCCTATAAATACAAAATTCATCAATGAAATCTCTCAAAAATTTCCCAATGAAGGGTTCAAACACCTTGTTCATGAATTTTTGAAATGTGGTTGGAGCATTACAAATCCTAAAAGGCATGACCTTGAAAGCACAAGTTCCCCAAGGTGTGGTGAATGTGATGAGTTATTGATGCGTTGATGGAATCTTGATTTGGTTGTAGCCACTACAACCATCTCCAAAACTATACCTCTCATGATTGCAACCTCCTCCAAGATCTCTGTGACAACCCGGAAAATATCACTTTTGAGGTAATCAGGTAAGTAAAGTTTGTTCCTGCAGAGATACGAGTCAGAATTGGTCAAATACAAAGCAAAGTAACAATTTCAGTTCTTCTTGGTTGCGTCTTTAATCTCTCAGGTAGAAACCACACCCAGAAGAGAGTAACAAGCATTGACTCGTAGTCTTGTCATGAATTCACACTTCTTAATCACAACTCCATCAAATCTTTCCAAACAATCTTGATTGTGATGATTCAGGCTCTCCCAAAAATGGCACTTCATTACAAAACGACTTTGCCTCAGAATTGTGTTCCACCCCTCCACTGAAGGCACAACTTCCTCGATCAAAATTGCTTCATATCAACTTTGCACTGCACTCACAAATGCAGAATACTACCAACACTACAATTCCTCTCAGATCTGTCAAGGCATTACTTCAATTGCACTTCACTCAGGATCAAACACACAAAATGAAGATCAAGGCTGCGGAATCCAACATCCAACAAGCACTTTGACTTGCACTTTGAATTTCTCCAAACACTCACAAACATAGACACGAAGTTGATACTCAAAATCAAGCTCAACGACGAGCACTGCTTCACAACACTTCGCTTTATCTATTCTCAGAAATAATGAGCACTGAACAACAATTCTCTGCAAATGCTACTCTTAAATAGTGAACCAATCGACAGTTTTAACAATTATACCGTTCTACAACAACTTTTCTAACCTGCAGATGCAAAATGACAATGCAACCTTTCATATCTGTCTATTCAAATCTCAAATCTGTTACTACTCCGATCCAATGTCTACTTTGTCCTCGGCTTTCAAACCCAAACCCAAAGTAATCTTACTTCCTACTACTCTGTCTTCGGGTTTCACAACTCCTAATTCCTCCACTAATTCTAACATTTCTCTTTCTTGATATGAAATTCCTATCAAAGTTAAGTCTTCTAAATCTCTATCTCCCAACCCACTCTTCTCTAAAGTGTCAAATGTCAAATCCGAAGACACCTGCACTCCTATTTCTCTTACTTTGGGTCTAACTATTATCAATTCTTTTACTAATTCTGTTATGTCATCATCAAGAATTGTAATTGAAAGCATGAATACACTATCTACGCATTCAATTTGTAACCCACTTTCCCCTAATCACTCATATTACTAACCCAAAGACACTTACTGTCTGATCCTGCACTTTGGGTTTATTCACTACTGTTATTTTTCCTTCAATTTCTATTCCATCTTCAATTAGAACTGAAATTGAAGTCATGGGTATCCTAACTATCTTCTTTCCATATTCTAACTTCCTCTGATCCCTCTGGCAAAACTCCCCAAGTCACCTTCACTACACTCCAAGGTCCGGCTACCTCTGATTTAGTCATCTTCATTTTGAGGCAAAGTCTTTAGACTCGAAGTCATGTAAACCCGAAGTCCAAAGTACAAAGTCCGAAGTCACATTGACCCGAAGACACTTTGACCCGAAGTACATCTACTCCAGAAACTTCAAATGCTTGTAACTTCTTTTACAAACCTCAAAACTTTGCAATTTTGGTGGCAATGGAAAGCCCTAAACGAGACGCTTCCAACGAGATATAACATGCTTGATTTGGAGTTGTGGTCACTGAGATATGGCCCCCGCAAGAATCCTGACCTATAACTTCTATTTCTCCTTCGGCGTCTGCCCTCCTTAACAGTCTGATCCGAGTTTTTCCCTCCTCTAACACGAAGTAAGTTTCTCCAGGTCTGATCCAAACCAAGCCCTTCTTCCTCTTACACAAAATTGACTTCCTTGGGTCTGATCAAAACACAAGTTTGCACTCATTTCTTCTCCATTTGGTTTCAATTTAGTTTCAGCAAGGCATTTCTTCTTCTAAACTCGTCCAAAATGAAAAATGTGGGTACCACAATCTCATTAGTGAATGGAAAGGGATAGTAGTCCTTCTTTATAACAAAATTGAGCTTCTTGTAATCAACACACACCCAAAGCTTACCATTCTTCTTCTTCACATCACAACTAGAGACACCCATTTGAATTCTCCACCCAAAAAATAAACTCAACCTCCTTGAGCTTATCAATCTTCTCCTTCACAACCAAAGCTGTTTGTGGGCTAATACAATGTTGCTTTTGGTGGATTGGTCTTGCTTATGACTCTATATTTATTTGATGCTCCTCCAAGGTGACTTCTTTAAGATCATTATGATTGAAAGCAAACACATGGATGTACTTGAAAAAAGTCTATTCAAATATTACCTTATCCTCCTTGGTAACATTGGGAACATACTTTAGAATAGATAGTCTACTCTCTACTCCTCAAGGTCAAAGTTTATTTATTAGGATCCTTCAAAACCTCTAGCTTAGGCACAAAGTCCATATCACACAAGGGTTGCACATCTGAATCAGATTTAGGTTTATCCTCATTTGAAGAAGTCTCTTCTTCCATGCTGGTGTCCACACCTAGAGCTCCTTCTTTTGAATCTGATTCTCAATAATCAGAAGATGGTGTATCTAAATGTAAGATATGGTTGGTATTGTTTATCTGATGGTTTGATGGTTCAATTCTCAAGTACCCTTTGTGCCATCAATTAGTTGTTTGAACTACTCTCAACCATGGCCTCCCAAGTAGCAAATCATAACTTGCATTCTTCAAGACTTGGAAAATCATGAGATTTTGAACTCCCATGATTGAGACTACTAGAGTTTATAGACAAGTTAGTCAAGACTAATGAAATAGCAAATAAGCCAAATTAGCCAAGAATTATAAGAGTATTCTAGAAGCTTCTTGGTACCTTCCAAGTATTGGGTAATGTGTATACCAAGTGGCAACTTCTAGGAGGAAGGTTCTTGTGAAGCTCCCTGATATGCTTAGCTTGGATGCCAAGTAGGTGGCTTCTAGAAGAAAACTATTTCGGAAGTTTCATGACTAGCTTAGCTTGCATGCCAAGTAGGAATGAAGCTTCTCAATAATGAAGCTTCTCAAGAAACTTCCTGTTTAACTTAACTTGCACTTTAAGAAGATGGCTTTTAGGGAACTTCTTGAGAAGCTTATCAAGAACTTTGTATGTTCTCTAGAAATATAAATGCCCAAGCTCATGCTAGGCATTTAGAGTTTTTCCTCATTCAAGAGTCCCAAGAGGATCTTTCATTCTGATCTTCCATTCTCTTATTTCTCTCCTTGATCTTTTACATTGGTATCAGAGCAAGAATGAGATGGATGGAATTTATGGACCACCAAATTCATTTCCCCCAAACCATTGGGATTTTTGTATCCATGTTTTACCCAAGCATCATTGCATAGAGTTTATCATCTCACGCTTTGGGCAAAACTTTTTGAATATGATCACCTTGTTTGATGAACCTTGATGCTTCTCATTGTAACTTATGAAGAATGGTGGACATGTAGCATCTACATGTTAACTAAGATAATTGTAGGTAGTTTGATAGAGTAGCATCCATGACAAAAATGTGCAAAGTTATCATTGCTATGCAATAACAAATTGAGCACTTTACTTGATTGTTGGAAGAAAGGGACTATCCACAACAAGAGCATGTAGAGAGAGAGTATCATTTTTGAGAAGGAGAAGTATCAAGGTATTCTAAAGCCTAAAGTATTTAAAGGCAAGAATCTTCTAAGCATAATAGAGAATTTTATATTTGATTGTGAATGTTATTTTGAAGCTACAAATCTTCAAAATGAATAAAGATAAATTCACTTGGTTTCATGCCAACTAGATAGAGTGGCAAAACTATGGTGGCATCTATTAGTAGAACAAGCTGAATGGCAATTTATTATGTTAATCTAAACCTAGGAAGAATGCAAGAGCACAATAATTGGGAGATTCCAAGCTATAAATGCTGCAAGAGCGATACAAGATAGATTAGAAAAATTAAAGCAAATTGGTTCTCCAAGAAACTACATCACTCAAATTCTTAAACACCATAATGAAAATTTTGGTTTACTAAAAGGTGACGCTTTTGATCAATTTAAGAGGAGCTTTAAGTCATAAATCAAATTAGAAGTGACCATGTGTGAGCACAAACACTTGGAGGAAGCCATGCAATTGGTTGAGCACTTTGATTCCTTGGTTGTGACAACTTGGTCTTGACCTCGATCTTCACAAAACTTGCAACACGCTATATATGGATGGAGGAGATAACACCAATGGAGATTGATGCCATCCAATAGAGACCACTTGGTACTACATATAAGGAAAGACTACAACAAAATGGTGGTTACTATTAATGTAACCAAATTTGACATTGCATTGCTAAATGTCTACTTAAGGACATATGACCTTGATCAATTGCCCAAATGGAGTTTGTTAAGCATAATGTTAAGAAAATAAAGAATCCTAATAGGAGAGTTTGGGTCACCTATTTGGAACTTGATTACTTCTAATGGGATTGAAGGTTCAACCTATGCAAGTTTACTTCACTTGCATGTTATGATACTTGATCATGGTTGTAGGATTTTGGTTGATTTGGGAAGTTCAAAGAATTGCATGTCCATGCAATTAACAAAGGAATTAGGTATTCTTATCAAGCCAATAATTGAAAATAGAATAATGATGGTAGATAGTAGAAAGGCTCTTACTTTTAATACCTCACATCCTACCTATTATATTAAAAATTGGGAAAGAGTATTTGGAGTGTATGAGGTTTGTAGTGGCACCTCTACACTATGATGTCATTTTAGGTTTATCTTGGCTTGAATATTATAAGGTTAAATTTCATTGGACTTGATGACAAATTCAAGTGCAACACCAATGTAAGAATTACCGATTAAGTTGTCTAGCACCTTTGAGTAAGACACCTAAGAATAGTTAGTTCCAAGATGGAAAGTTTATCAATAAAACATACAGAGTAAAATTTGGAGGAAGATATTCTTATTTTTATGTGATGTGGATCAAGGCAATTATGCATAAAGAATCTAATGAGGGCCAAAAGTCTCATCAAGCAATGGTTGATCAGATAGTTCAAGAGTTTGCAAATGTGTTTATAAATGATTAACCAAAAGGGTATTAACCTTTGATCATGGTATGCTCTTCAAGATCAAGTTATTGCCAAGAAGTACTCCATAAGTAGACCAATCCATTAGCTCTCACCAAAGGAGATATACGACCTTCAAACAACACTAACAAAGTTGTTGGAGAAGAGTTTCATACAACATAGTACATCTCCTTGGAGAGCATTGGTTCTATTTGTTGCAGAGAAGAATGGAGGACTTTGCTTCTTTATTGATTACCATGACCGCAATAAACAAACAATGAAGAATGCATATCCTTTGCCTCAAATTGATGACTTGCTAGATCAACTGAGTGGGGCACAATACTTCTCTAAGTTAGATGTCTAAAGCATCTATTGGTAGATTCACATTGATAGAAAGAATGTACAAATAATTACCTTTTGTACAAGGTATGGGCATTTTGAATGGAGAGTTCTACCTTTCAATCTCACTAATGCTCCGACAGGCTTTATGGATCAGATGCATCAAGTGTTGGATGGGCTATTAGATCAATACATGATGCTATTATTGGATGATATTTTAACCTATAGCAAGATGGAGGTAAAACACATGTGCAAGAAATCTTAAGATGACTATGTGAATGGAAGTTTTACTTCAAGAAGTCAAAGTGTGCCTTTTGGCAAATGAAAGTTACCTTCTTGGGTCATAAGATCTCATAAGAGGAGATCAAGATGGAAGTAAAGAAAATTAGCACCATTAATGATTGGCTTACTCCAAAGAATGCCATAGAAGTATGTGTGTTTAATGAATTGGCAAGTTTTTATTGATGATTCATCCACTACTATGCTCATGTGGCTGCACCATTGACCAATCTCTTGGAGAAGACCTCAAGCTTTTAGTGGACCACCAAGCACAAAGAAATATTCAAGAAGCTAAAGTACATGGTGTCTTCAATACACATTCTTCAACCATATGATCCTCAACTACCTTGTGTGGTTGATTTTGAAGCTCCTAAATTTACCATTGGAGTTGTGTTGTAGCAAGAATTTCTAGATGGAGTATATCCCATTGCATTTTATCTGGCCAACTAAACACAACAGAAAGAAATTACTCTACCCAAGATCAAGAATAACTAGCAATGGTATATGCCACCAAGGTATGGAGGCATTATCTCTTGGGCAAACAAGTGATCATGCAAACTGATCACACCCTTGTTGTCTACATTACATTTGGAGCATATGAAGAGTCAACATCATTGATAAGAGAAACAACTATAGTTATTTGACATCAAACTTGAATACAAATCTGGTAGGTTCTATATCATCCTTGATGCCCTATCTTGATGACCTTATTTGAAGACTCTTCCTAAACCTCTCATCATGATGGCAATTACAACCATGTTAATTGACTCAAAAGTCCAAATTGAGTTTAGGACCGCTTTACAACAAGACACTTCTTTCAAATAGTACAAGGTCATCTTACGGCACACAATAGGGAATACAACATCTTCTTCTTCAAGGAAAGCCTTTTATTTTGTGAGAATTGGATTTATGTTTCAACCAAAGGTGATATATGATTTATTTGCCTTCAAGAAGCCCATGACTTACTAATCACTGGTCACATGGATGTGGACAAGACCTTGGGTACCCTACAATGCCAATGGTGGTGGCTCAACATAATATGAGAGGTGTAATACCAAGAGCTAGCCATATGATCAAGATGTGAAATTTGGTTTGGTAACATTTGCAATGATGTTATACATGATGGTCAAAATAGATCAGATAGAAGTATCACCAAACATGTACTTTTACTAATAGGGTAGAAATTGAAATAGACTTGAAAACCTTAGAACCAATAGCTAAACATATGATTTAAAGGTGAGAATTGGTTTGGTAACATCTAGAAGGATGTTACACATGATGGACTGAATAGATCAGAAAGAGGTATCACCAAAAGGGGACTTCTACTAATAGAGTAGGAATCAAAATATGCTTGAAATCTTTGAAGGCAATTTCAAAGGCCTAAACGGATGAATTAGATCTTGAAAATGTATCAAATTCCCCCCAACAAAGGGAAGGTTTGCCTATCTCTCCCCCCTACTTTGTCTAGTTGAGAGCTTTCAAACGGTACCTCACCCACGTGATTCTGAGATTCCTATAGGAAGATTTCCTAAAAGATTCCCTCTAGTCAAAGCTTGTTTGACCAACCAGATAGGACCAGGACCAACATGTCACCCATCTAAGTAGGTAATCCAAGGGTAGATCTTGTTGACATGTCACCTATCAGTGTGCCTAATCCTAGGGTGGAGCTTCCTTGGAGGAGATCCTCTTTGTCTATATAATAAAGAGAAGGTGCTCCTTTGGGGCATCAGAGGTTGAGTGCAAAATTGTGTGTTTCTCATGGTGTGTTTCTTTTCAGGTCTCATATCCTCTGAGCATTACAAGAGGTTTGAGAGTTTTTCCAACCTTGTGAGAGCTGCCAATGCAACAAGGCCATAACTAGAAGCCAAGTGGACTCATTCAACCACTTCCCATCCATTTGCTTAATAGGAACATGTGAGTCTAGAACTCATCACATCCTTATAAAAAAAAAGCAAGGTCATAAAAAAATTGTGGTGTTTGTTAATAAGCTTAGTAAGAAAATCAATGTGACCCCAACCTTTGATATAGTAGATGTTCCAACATTGGCCCAATTCTACTTGGACAATAACTTCAGGCATCATAGGATACCTCATGTACTCATCTTTGACCATGATTCTTGATTCATTGGTAAATTTTGGCAAGCACTCTTCAAGCTTCTTGACACAAAGCTTACTTTATCCATGGCTTATCATCCTTAAATTGATAGGCAAATTGAACATGAAAATTGCACATTGGAAAATATACTTTGTGCCTTTGTCAATGTTCACCATACCAATTGGGATGAATACCTTATGGCTATTGAATTTGCTTACAATAACTCCAAGTATGCAAGTACTAGATTCTCTTCCTTCTTCCTTAATTTTAGCCAAGACTCACTTGTTCCAGATTCCCTTCTTGCTCCTCCTCCATCTCACATTTCTAATACTTCTATCTTCTTGACCACAATATCCCATTCCCTACAACAAACCAAATCTTATCTCCTTGTTGCTCAAAATTGTCAAAAGAAATACATAGATTAACATTGTTATGATTTCACCTTTCAACTTAGTGATAACATCATACTTTCTTCTAGTAAACTGCCCCTCCCACTTGGTATTCAATTTTGTAAACTTACTCTTAATTGGATAGGTCCATTTGATATCACCCACATCATTTCTCCTATTGCTTATTACCTTGCTTTGCCTTGTCATATGTAAAACCACTATGACCTTCATGTTTCTAAGTGAAACCCTTTGTCTCTAATCAATCTTCCTTTTCCACTCGTATCCAACTCCTTCTTCTTCCTCCTATCCCTATCAATGATCATGAGGAGTATGAAGTTGATTGTATCCTTGCATGTCACCACATTCAACATGGCCGCTAACAACATTCTAAGTACAAAGTCCTTTGGAAAAGGTATCCCCTTCATGATTCCACTTGCAAGCCTCTTTCTCATCTCCACAATGCACAAACGGCCATCCAGGAGTTTGAAACTTCTAGTGTTAAGTGAAACACATAGTGAAGAACATGGTGTTAAGAAGAAACCATGTGAAACCAATGGGGGAATATGTAACAATATGGAGTTTAGAGATAAGTTAGTCAAGACTAACAAAGTAACAAATAAGCCAAATTAGCCAAGAATTATAAGAATATTCTAAAAGTATCTAAGAAGCTTCTTGGTATGTTTCAAGTATCATGTTACATGTATGCCAAGTGGTAACTTCTAAGAAGAAGCTTCTTGGGAAGCGTCTTGGTTAGCTTAGCTTGTATGCAAAGTAGATGGTTTCTAGAAGGAAACTTCTTGGGAGGTTTCCTAATTAGCTTAGCTTGCACATTAAGTAGGCAACTTCTAGAAGGAAGCTTCTCAAGAAACTCCTCAACTAACTTAGCTTGCACTCAAAGAAGGTGGCTTTTAGAAAGCTTCTTGAGAAGCTTTTCAAAAGCTTTGTATATTCCTAATAAATACCAAAGCCCAAGCTCATGCTATGCATTTATATTTTTTCCTCATACAAGAGTCCTAATGTAATCTTTCACTCCAATCTTCCATTCTCTTATTTCTCTCCTCAATCTTTTATAGCCATGCTCACCACAAAAGTTGAAGGTCTAGAGGGTCTTATACCCAACTTCTTCATCAAATTTTTTGACATGGTATTCTTTGTAAACCCTCCATCAACAAGTGCATCCTTGATGTTGTGACTATTCACCCTTACATGAATTTTGGACGCATATTTATAAGCCTCCCATGATGTTGGTTTTGCATCCACCACCCCCATTGATACCAGAGCCTTTGCTTTCTTCATTCTCTTGCTCCTTGTAGAATTCAAAATCACCCCTAAGCTCCTTCCTCAAGGTAGGATTTAAAGCAACCAATTGACCCACCATGATGCTGGCCTTGTGACTACCAACATCCTCCAATACATTGTAAGTAATCAGGTAAGTAAAGTTTGTTCCCATAGAGATACAAATCAGAAATGATCAAATACAAAGACAAATGGTAGCAAGTAGTTCTTCTTGGTTGCGTCTTTAGTTTCTTACCACACCTAGAAGAGAGTAACAAGCAATAGATAGCAGTCTTGCCACAAATTAACACTCCTTAAACTCATTCAAATCTTTCCAAACAATCTTGACTATGATGATTGAGATCCTTCCGAAGACTGCTACTTCACTACAAAGCACCTTCACCTCCAAATTGTGTTCCACCCCTTCACTAAAGGCACAAATTTCTTGATCAAAATTCCTTCACATCAACCTTGCGCTGCACTCACAAATGTAGAATGCTACCAACACTACAATTCCTCTCAGATTTATCAAGGCATTGCTCCAATTGCACTTCATTAGGATCAAACACATAAAATGAAAATCAAGGCTATAGATCAAACATCCAATAAGCACATTGATTTGCACTTTGAAATTCTCTCAACACTCACAAGCACACACATAGAATTGATACTTCAAATTAAGCTTAAGCAACAAGCACTAAACTCAACACTTTGCTTTATCTATTCTAAAGATTAATGAACACTAAACAACATTTTACTATGAAGGCCTCCTTTAAATAGTAGAGCAATTGATAGTTACTAACAAAAATACCATTCTACAACAGCTTCATCAGTTTGTAGATCCAAAATGCACATCTTTATATTTGCCTCTTCAAATCTCAAATCTATTACTAATTCGATCCGATATCAACCTTGACTTTGGCTTCTAAACCCGATGTTCCCTTGAGTATTTCTCCTTCTTTGGGTCTACTTAATTCCACTCCTAACTCTTCTATTTCTACTAGTTCTTGACTACAAACTACAATTTCACTACTATCTATTCTATCTACATCTTTATCTTTTGACTCATTCCCTTTGATTGTCTCAAGTAACTCACTCCTACTTCTACAACTTCAAACTTCTAGGCTAATTTTACTTCCCTACAAAACCTTTCCAAATTTTTTCTCACAAGATCTAATCTAAGACAAACATTGTCTCCTACATCTAACATCTTCCTATCTACACAATCTCATAGAGGAATCAACAGATTGTTCAATTCTGTGTCCTTCATCTTCCTCTTCCTCATTTCCTGCACCTACAACTCAACTTGTGCAGTTTGGCTTCTTCCAACTTCCCTTCTACTTCCGTGCTGAGCAACACCTTTATCTTGCTTACCATTACTACTACTATATCGGATTCCACCACTATCTCAACCTTCTCCTTCTTTCTTTCCTCTTCCAACTCATCATGATACATCTGCAACTTGTCCTCAAACTCAAGCTTCATTGCCTCCTTCTCTTGTCGATTTATATGAGTTGATCTTTCACCACTCTCAACAATCCTTGAAATTGCTCTTCTTCTTGACTATGCTCTAATAACTCCCACCGCCAGGCTTGTCTTTCTTGGCTGCCTTCTTCCTTAGACTCTCCAGTTCTTGCTCCATTACGGCCACACTTGCCTTTGAATGTATTAGCTCCACTCGTGCATCAGCAATTTCTCCCTTCAACACTTCTAACAATGCTGTCTTCTCCTTGGCTTCCTCATGACATTTCACCAAATCCTCCCTCATCACTTTTGAGTGCTTACTCCAAAGAATTTCCTCCACCCAAAGTTTTTTGGCTTCCATCTCTACTTGCATCTCTGCACTCCACTTTGTTACGATTGCTAACTCATCCTTCACATCAAGATTAGCACTTGCCATCTCTGCTTTCTTTTGCTGCAAGAACACCAACAAAGGACATATAGCTTTTGATAGGTACTCCACTCCATTGTACTTCTTGTCATCTGCCCTGACTTCTTCACCTTTTTGCAGGTAACTCCTCTATTGGCGCCTTACACCAAAGTCATGATCTTTGTCTCTTCAATGTCTCCTCCTTGTTGGAAGTAACTTTATTGGGTTTTGGTCCGACATTGGCTGCTTGAACATTTCTCTTCCCCCTGGCAACTCTTGGATACACCAATACTCCCTTTTCTTCCTTCTCACATCCTCGTTCAATGGTGGACACCTCTAGACTTGGCTTCTTGACGTTCATGATCCTTCTTGTTTGCTGAACCTCCACCTCGCCTTCATTGCTATTGCTCAACTCCTTGCTTTGTAATGTGAACTCTTCTTCTCCTCTTGAGGCTTCTCCCTTCAACTCGGTTTCTCCTTCTGACTCCTCCTCCTTCGGAGTTGATTCCTTTGCCTTCACCAACATTGCCTTTGGATTAGGCTTCTTCATCTTCTGCAGCTATATTGATGCAATGCTACCTTTGGGTTTGTCTCTCTTTCTTGGACTGGAGATGTCAATTGCTATGATTCTCTCCTTTTCACTTGTTCCACCTTTCTTTTAATACTCATCTCCTTCTCACTTGTGATCCTTGTAATACCATTCATCCGCATCTGCCTCCTTGCACAGATCCGGATAAAAGTGCGATTGTATCCTATTTCTCTCTTCCAAAGTCAGAAAGCTTAGCCAAGTAGAAATGAGCTACAAAGGGCACAAAGTAGTGTGGTTGGATGTCCATTCTCCAACCTATAATCATCTACCCCACTCGCTGATGTAGACACTTTGCCCAATCCACTACTTCTCCTGCAAACATTTGATGAAAGAAAACTGCCTTCTGCATCGTGACATAGGTGGTTCACTCTGGCTTGAACATTGCCATCATTGTGCTCACAATCCCTCTCCACTCAGGGTCTCTATAGCTATCCATGTATACCCATTCTTGGTGCATAGTAGATTAAAAGAATTCCTCACCTCAATAGTCTCTTCTGAGGCATCACACTTTCAATAGAAAGTGGTACCTCCTACCTCTCACGCTTCTCTCCCCATGACTAATCTCCAATCTGACTCAGTCCATCAAGCCGGATTGCCTTTCTTCCCTTTGTGCTTCTTCTTATCCTTGCAATCACTCATTGCAATTTCTGCCATGAAACCTAAAATTCCAGTTCCAGGCCAAGAATGAGATACGAAGTCTCAATAAGACTTCAATCCTTGCCACTACATCTACTTTGTGCATTGCAAGACCCCTCACCGCACTTTTCTTACTCAATTTTGGGGCCATTGTGTGTTTCCTCACTCTCTTCTTGTGAAATGTCGTACCCAAGATTCTTACCTACTCTTCTTCTTGCATATTTGCAATTTTCATTCCTTCAGGTCAACTCTATATAAGGATAGGGTAGTGTCTGGATATTGCAGCACTTCCTTGCAAAAATCTCACTTTTATAGTCCTTTTCTGATTGGTCATTCTTCCGTCACTACTCCGTGCCACTCACCAATTCTGGAAAGTTGTTTCCTATCACTGTCAAGAACTTCTTGATCTTGAAGTAGTCACTCTCTTGCCGCATACTTTCTTGATTTGGCAAACCCCGAGGAAGTTTGTTATAGGTTCTTTGGATCAGGTTGCTCTACCCATCCTTGTCTTTGTATTTCTCTCATGTCCACCTTGGTCCTTTGGACTTGACCAAAGGTTGACTTTAGGTTTATGCCAAACACATGATTCTTCATATTTCTTCCCCGTTTAACCCTCCTTTGGCTTTTACCAACGCACTTCTTCAAAATTTTATCCAAACAAACCAAAAAAAATGTGGGTATCACAAGCTCACTGAAAGCTCACCAATCCATGTATCTGATCCAAGGATGGAGGTTCCTTTGAGAGGATCTTCTTTGCTATATAATAAAGAGAAGGTGCTCCTTTGGGGTATCAAAAGATTGAGTGTGAAATTTGTGTTTTCTCTCTTGAAGAGTTCTCTTGTCCTTGGAGTATTACAAGACTTTTCATGGTTAAATTGACTTGTTATATAGGACATGTCAAAATCTTATTGACAACCACATCAGTTTTGGTAGTGGAAGTAGGTCAAGTTAGGTAAATTTGACTTGTGTATGGAATATATTGTAAATTTTAATTGGTACAAGGTCCTAAATTCCTAGAGCATATTCTTAGAAGCTTCCAAAGAGAGGGCATATGAGGCCAAAATGATGGTCTACTGACCAAAGAACACTTACCTAAGGTCAAGGATCTTTGGTCAGTGGGCCAACACTTTCAAGAGAAGTACACATCTTATCAAGTTACCAAGGTAACTAAAATTAAAGTAGTTTTTACCACTATAATATTAGTAAGTATATTGAAAAGGCTTAGGAAGTGAACTAGATCTATTCCTTAGTGGGCTTTAAGCTTGGAATGAGTGAGGAAGATGAAGCTTTGTAAATATTACTTATATTAGCTAAGTAAAGAGTGTTACATGAAAGTGCTAAGATTATGATGTTGATCTTGGGAAAACCTCTAATTCTAGAGCCTTTTCTATGCATATGAGAGGAAGATATTATATTTGACAATGGTGAAACATTACCTTGAAGGCTATTGTTGAGAAGCATTGGCATAAAAAATAATTCCCTCTGATTTGTTATACTTGATGGTGCTCAACTCCTCTAGTGTTATTTTCCTAGTTTTAGCTAAAATGTGGTATATTGGTAAGAATAGGTTGTTCCTATGAGGACACTATCAAGTATGGACTTTGATTGGGATTTTTACTTCATGACTCTTGAAAACCCCCAATAGGTTTGGGGATGGAGTCCCATTGAAGGAGCATATTATAAATCTATGAGTGAGTACACTAATAAAGCATCAATGCTATTGTAGATGTAGGCAATTTATTGGCCAAACCACATAAAATATCTATGTATGATTCTTCCTATTAGCGAATGATTGATCTTGTTCATAGATAGAAGATTTTCATTCCTAATACTTGCACCAAAATTCCACCTATTGTTGAGTGCTACACCAAAGGTGTCAAGCCACAAGTGTCATCTAAAAGATGTCATTCCAAAAGTTACCACTACAAAGATGTCTTCAAATGGTTGTAATGGTTGCTATAGACCTCCAAACATCACAACTTTAGTGTTTGTAGACAACCCATTGTCATGGGGATTGGTTGGTCTTGGGAGTGTGCCGAGCACCTAGCTGCTTGCGCTCAGACTGCTTGACTTGTCAACGGGTCAAAGCCTAAACCCAACTCAATCCAAACCCGCTCTCAATTCCTTACTCAGATCTACTCTATTACCAACGTCTAAGCACAAGCCCCGAGATTCCCCAAAATGGTTTGTAACACCCATTTGTGCATGTGTGTGGTATTGTGATATTTAGCTTGGTATTACAGGTACTTAAGAGATATTATTTATATAGAGATAAAGGATGGTTCTATATTAGTCATGGTTAGCTAAAGTTAGTCATAGCTAAGATAGAGGGGACCTTACTTTAGAGGAAGTGGAAAAGATGAGCACCACTATTTTGGATTTTAGTGTGTTGACTTGGTATTATTCCTAGGTGTTTGGCTTTGAGGAAAGAGTTGAGAACTCTTGGGCCCGCAAGCCTTTTTGTTTTGGATTCTTCTTTAGTCCAAGGATAGCCCATGTGAAGGAATCCTTGACTTAGTGGTTGGGTTAAGATAAGACCACATGCTTAGGGGAATATGCCCATGTGAATGGATATTCCTTTCTACTTTTTGACTTTACTTGACTTTTAGTTTAGTAACTTGAGTTACTACGGTAATTAGTAACCTTGGTACGTAACTATTTCACAAGTATATAAACAAGGGGTGAGGAGGTACTCATCATCCTTTCATTTGCAACTATCTCTCTCTCATTGAGTTCTCTAGTGAGCAATGTCTTGAGTCTTGGAGTGTTAGCCTTGGAGGAGTATGATGGAGTTGGGGTTCCTTGCCTTCTTAGTCCATGGTGCGCTACCATAATAGCCATTAGAGGTTCATCCTGAGTGAGAGACAGGCCGGCTCACATTTTTGGTTCCGTTGTCGGGACCTCTCTAGAAGGCAAGATAATGTTCCGCGTTCAATTCTACATTAGGCATAAGGAGGCTGTGAGAGCTCACTTGGAGAGAACATTAGGAGAGGAGAGGGCTGAACTTATGTTAGAGAACCAAGATCTATTTGTATACCCTGTAGTTTATTATGATGTCTTTGAGGTGATTTTGTACATCTTGTACACATGAGAGGAATTGGAGAGATTGTGTGAGGTGGAGTGCAGATTTTGGGGATTAAGGTGATTTTGAGCAAAATCTCAAGTTTGAGATCTGAACTTGAAATTTCTACACATGATAGCTTGGGTTATCTTGCAATTAGCACACTTGAAATTATTGTGAGAGCTACTATGCGCATTGGGCTAGAATTTTTGAAAGTTGATAGGGTAAAGTGCTCCCGCAACTGCATGCTCTCTGGAAAATTGTACAGAGTCTGTCATTTCTTCAATTTTAAGTTAATTCTCCTGAACATTTCCAAGAAAATTAAGTGCATTGTATTCTACCTGCTACCACAAAAATTAGAGAGAGATCGTTTTTTCACAGGGCGTTATGAGTTTTTGAAGTGGGGGGGGGGGGTGGTTTTCAGACCAAATCTGAAATTTGTGTGCTGAATAGAAAGGTGTCTAGGCCAAAGGGCTTGATGAAAAGATCTAAAATTTTGCAGGAATGGACGCCCTAGAGTTTTGATCAAGTGTGTCAAATGTCAGACGATTGTGATATACTGGTTGGGAGATTTGAGTGACATTGTGAGGAAGGGTCAATTCTGCAGAGTGGAGATCTCATGCATGAGGAGTTTGAGATCAAGAAAAAGCATGTTTGAGTGTTTAGATTCATCTTGGGAACATCGAGGGCATATCTCAATTTCCACTCTCAAGAGTGGAAATTGAGATTATGCAAGGTTCCCCAAGGGTTTGAGGTGATTGTAGGGGTGGATTTGAGGAAAAGAGAGTTTACAATAGAATTTGAAGAGAGTGTTGAGAGGATCCAGAAACCAACACCACTTGGAGGAAAGAGTGAGTCCAAGTTCTTTCTGTGTGGAGAGAAGGAACATAAAGCAAGTTCATGTCCATTGACCTTTTAGAGCAAGAGATTGAGGGAAAGGAGAGGCTTACTTGACTTGGGTTTGCATGTTGGACCTTCTTCATCAAGATTGGGAGGGAGAAGATCTAAGACCAAGGAGTTGTGTGAGGTTTGTGGAGTGAAGGACTTCCAAAAGGACATGAGTGTAGTGGAGTAAAAGCACTTTTGAAAACTTTGGTGAAGGATCTTGGAGAGAGTCTTAGTATAGCTACAGAAATACAACCACCTTCATCAGCTAGTTCTCAAGATTAGTGATGGAGATAATCTTTCAACTTATGGATAAACTATCCATGAGAGTTAGATTAATATGCACTCTAGGATTTGATGTTGTTATAGAAATCTTGGAGCAACCTGAACCTTTTGTGTTCCCTAGAGTGGATTATTCTCAGATGGTGTTAGTCATGTATATACTCTATTAGTAATAGAGTGAGAGAAAAGAAAAAGAAAAATTTGAGAGAAAAGAAAGATAGTGAGGGGTTAAGATGGGAAAACTTCCGGTTTTCTTTGGCAAGGATGGAGAAGATGTGGAGGCCTTTGTGAGAGACTTCAAGAGAGCTTGAATAGGAAACAATGAGAGGAGGAAGAATCAGTGGGCTTCATTATTACCAGATTTTTTTGAGGATGCAGCTCTTACATGGTATGAATCTGAATACCAAAAGAGAGAGAGGAGAGATGGGGAAGAGGAGTCTTGGGAGACTTTGACTTCAGCACTCATTGAGAACTTTCTTCCTGATGAGAGTTATGAGAGATTGATGAGTGAGGTTACATTTCTCAAGCAAGGAGATGGAGAGAAAGTGAGAGTCTATGTGGAAAGAGTGGAAAAGTTGGAGTCCAAATTTCGCATAGTGTTGAGGAAGGGTGGAGATGATGTGGAGACTACAATGATTGGCATAGGGGCTATGCTCACCAAGAATTTTGTGGGAGGGTTGAGACCACAAATTAGAAGCAAGGCGAGATATGAGAAACCTTCTTCCAAGGTTGAAGCTATCAAGATCGCAATTCATATGGAGGAGAGTTTGGAAGGAGATGAGAATGATTTGGTGGTGAAGGAGGTTGTGCATCCTCCTCAGGGCTACAAGTATGGTGGAACTTCTGATACTTTGGTGACAAGGGTTGCACCACAAGTAGTAGTTGCTCCAATTCTTGCACCTCCATCAAAAGATCCACTCCAAACCATCACAGAACAACTTGCGGATCTCAAGATCAATGTGGTGCAACTATGGGAGAAGAGAGAGGTGGATCAGAATGTAAGGAGAGGGCCTAGGAGGTATGGAAACTATCCATATAGAGGAGGCCAACCAGCCAACAATTTCAATGATAGAAATTGTTTTGGTTGTGGAGGAAGAGGCCATATCAAAAGGAATTGCCCACATTCCACTTACCATGGAGGAAGGGGTTATGAGGGAGCCAATAGAGGGAAAGAGGGAGGTAGTGAAACCCAAGTGGCTCCTAATCCAAAAAAAGGTAAGGGGATAGCATCCATAGATATGGTGGAGAGCAAGTATGAGAAGGGAGAGTGCTCAAACTCCAAGAGTCTTAATTTGGAGCTTTTGGCACAAGAGAAGAAGAGAGCTCGTTTTGCAGAGGATGTTCACTCTTCTCAAGGATTTACTTCAAGCAAGGATACTCCTATGTCTACTAGGAGCACTCGCACCTCAACACCATCAACAACAAAGACTCCAAGGAAGAAGTTGGGCATGGAGGACTTCTTGATCTCAAAGCAACAATGGAACTACAATGTGTTGGAGGATGTTGGTAGTCATAAGGCTAACATCACAGTGGGCCAATTAATTGCTTTGAACCCTACCTTGAGAAAGGAGCTTAGAGGTGGTTTGAGTTCTACAAGGAGCAAGAGGAAGAAGAAGGCAAAAGTTTCCAATATCAATGGGGGTGGTGGATGCCAAGCCAGCACCATGGGAGGCTTGTGAATATGCCTCCAAGATTGATGTGAGAGTGAATGGTCACAACATCAAGGATGCATTGGTTGATGGAGGATCAGCAGTGAATGCCATGTCTGAAAGGTTGATGAAGAAGTTGGGTATGATACCCTCAAGACCTTCAACATTTGTGGTGAGCATGGCAAACAAGCAACAAGTTCGACCAGTAGGGGTGATGGATAAAGTGGTAGTTTCAGTTATGGGAGTTCAAAATCTCATGACTTTCCAAGTCTTGAAGGATTCAAGCTATGACTTACTTATTGGGAGGCCATGGTTGAGAGCAACACGCACAACTGATCGATGGCACAAAGGGTACTTGAGGATTGGGCCATCAAACCATAGAGTCATAGTTCCTGTGACTAACACCACCAACACTTCACATTCAGATACACCATCTTCTTACTATTGGGAATCAGATTCTGAAGAAGGAGCTCTAGGTGTGGACAGAAGCATAGAAGAGGAGATTTCCACAAAGGAGGATGAATCTGAATCTGATTCAGATGTATATCCTTTGTGTGCTATGGATTTTGCACCTAAGCCAGAGGTTTTGAAGGACCCAGATAAATCACCATTGACACTTGAGGTGGTAGAGAGAAGGTTATCTACCCTCAAGTATGGTCCAAATGTTACCACGGAGGATAAGGTGAGATTTGAGGAGATTTTCCGCAAGTTCATCCATGTGTTTGCTTTTAGTTACAAGGATTTGAAAGAAGTCACCTTGGAGGAGCACAAGATAGAGGTGGAGTCACATGCAAGACCAATCCGCCAAAAGCAATGTTGCATTAGCCCACCAATATCTTTGGTTGTGAAGGAGGAGATTGATAAGCTCAAGGAGGCTGGATTTATCTTTGAGGTGGAGAATTCAAAATGGGTGTCTCCAATTGTCATTGTGAAGAAAAAGAATGGCAAGCTTTGGGTATGTGTGGATTACAAGGAGCTCAATGCTGTTACCAAGAAGGACTACTACCCATTGCCATTCATTGATGAGATCTTGGAGGAGGTTGTAGGTCATGAGAGGTACAATTTTGGAGATGGTTATAGTGGATATAACCAAATCAAGATTGCACTAGAGCATCAACAACTCACCACGTTCACCACACCTTGGGGAACTTACACTTTCAAGGTCATGCCTTTTGGGCTTTGCAATGCTCCTGCCACATTCCAACGGTTCATGAACAAGGTATTTGAACCTTTCATTGGGAAATTTGTGAGAGACTTCATTGATGACTTTTGTGTCTATGGGAGCAAGGAGGAGCACTTTGAGCACCTAATCAAAGTCTTGCAATGCTTGGATGAGGCAAATGCATTAGTCAACCCAGAGAAGTGCATTTTTGGATGTGAAGAAGGTCTACTTTTGGGGCACATCATCTCCAAGGATGGAATAGCAGTTGATCCTAAGGTGAGGAAAATCTCAAACCTTCCATTCCCTTCAAGCTTGACAAAGTTACGCCAATTCTTGGGGATGGTTGGATACTATAGGAGGTTCATCTTCTCATTTTCCAACAAAGCTTATGCATTGACCATCTACATGAAGAAGGGTGTAGATTACATGGTGATTTTGGAGGACAAGGAGGCTCTCAAAGCTTTTGAGGAGCTCAAGCAATCCCTTGTTGTAGCTCCAATTCTTGCTAAACCTGATTGGAGTAAGCCTTTCATCCTCTACACTGATGCTTCTAATGTAGCTATAGGATGCACTCTTAGTCAATTAGACCAAGATGGGCATGATCATCCAATAGCTTATGCTAGTAGGCAGATGGTTTCAGCAGAGAAGAACTACTCTGTCACGGAGAGAGAAGGGTTGGCAGCAATCTTTGGTCTCAAGAAGTTTAGACACTACTTGATTGGAGGGAAAGCCACCATTGCCACGGATCACAAGGCTTTGAAGTACATCTTCAACAAGCCTGATGTTGAAGGGAGACTAGCAAGGTGGATGATACTCTTATCTGAGTATGATTACACCATTGAGGATAAGCCAGGAAAGAAACATGCAAATGCTGATTTGTTATCAAGAGCCTATGATCCTGATGGAGATGAGCCAGTGGATGATTCCTTCCCGGATGAGGAGCTCATGACAATCTCAGTCGCTCAAGAGGTTCCAATGGAGTACAAGGAGATTGTGGATTTTGTGACAAGAGGTAACTATCCAGAAGGGATGCATGCTAGGGAGAGGAAGGCCCTTGCAGCAAGATCTAGACCTTACACAATGGTGGAGGATCTTCTTTTTCACCAAGGAGCAGATGGTCTACTTCAAAGAGCAGTGGGTAAGGAAGAGTCTATCCTACTCATAAAGGAGTTTCATGAAGGTTTAGTATGTGGAGGACACTTTGCAGGAAAGGTGATTGCTTTCAAGATTCTAGATGCAGGTTACCATTGGAAAGGGATTTTCAAGGATTGTCTTGATTATTGCAAAACTTGTCATGTTTGTCAAGCTTTTGCTAGAAAGTCTACATCCACTCCACCACTTAGATCAATTCCATTGCTAGGACCTTTTGAGAAGTGGGGAATTGATTTTGTAGGTCCTCTCAATAGAACCCCAAGGAACAATCGGTACATTGTGGTAGTTACTGATTACCTTACCAAGTGGGTTGAGGCTAGACCATTGAGGGACAAGAATGAAGATGAAGTGGGTAGATTTCTTTATGAACGCATTATCACTAGGTTTGGATGCCCTTTGGAGTTGGTTTCTGATAGAGGGGGAGAGTTTACAGGAAGCATTACTATAGCCATGCTATGACATTTCTCTATCACCCATAGTGTAACTACATCCTATAAGCCAAATTCCAATGGCTTGGCAGAGAGAACCAATCAGACCTTGTGAACGATGTTGGCCAAAGATGCAGAAATGGAGGGGGCTAAACATCATTGGGACAAGAGGATTCATGCAGTTTTGTGGGAGTATAGGACAACCATGAAGACTTCCACCAGATATTCTCCATTTCAATTGGTGTATGGGATTGAGTCTACCTTACCTATTCACTTTGATCTTCCTACCTTCCAAAGCATTCATAGGAGATTGAAGAAAGCACAAGGAGGTGATGCAGAGAAGTCAAGGAAGGATCAACTCATGGAGTTGGAAGAGGCAAGAGCAGTTGCTATGGTTCGAGTGGAGCAAGCCCAAAGGAAACAAAAGGAGAGCTATGACAAGAGGTAAGGCAAGAAGAAGGTGGAGACTTTCAAAGAAGGTGATTGGGTAATGTTGTTTGATTCCATTTGATTCAAGAGAGTGCAAAAGAAGTTTTTGCCTAAGTACTTTGGACCTTTCATAGTGGAGAAGGTGTGGGGCAATTACACCTATGATCTCAAGGAGTTGGGAGGAAGACACTTTGGTAGGATTAACCATGATAAGTTGAAGATGTACCATAGAAGGTAGAGAGACCTCCACTTTGAGGACAAAGTGAAAACTTAGTCCGGGGGTAAATGTAACACCCATTTGTGCATGTAACACCCATTTGTGCATGTGTGTGGTATTGTAATATTTAGCTTGGTATTATAGGTACTTAAGAGATATTATTTATATAGAGATAAAGGATGGTTCTATATTAGTCATGGTTAGCTAAAGTTAGTCATAGCTAAGATAGAGGGGACCTTACTTTAGAGGAAGTAGAAAAGATAAGCACCACTATTTTGGACTTTAGTGTGTTGACTTGGTATTATTCCTAGGTGTTTGGCTTTGAGGAAAGAGTTGAGAACTCTTGGGCCCGCAAGCCTTTTTGTTTTGGATTCTTCTTTAGTCCAAGGATAGCCCATGTGAAGGAATCCTTGACTTAGTGGTTGGGTCAAGATAAGACCACATGCTTAGGGGAATATGCCCATGTTAATGGATATTCCTTTCTACTTTTTGACTTTACTTGACTTTTAGTCTAGTAACTTGAGTTACTACGGTAATTAGTAACTTTGGTACATAACTATTTCACAAGTATATAAACAAGGGGTGAGGAGGTACTCATCATCCTTTCATTTGCAACTATCTCTCTCTCATTGAGTTCTCTAGTGAGCAATGTCTTGAGTCTTGGAGTGTTAGCCTTGGAGGAGTATGATGGAGTTGGGGTTCCTTGCCTTCTTAGTCCATGGTGCGCTACCATAATAGTCATCAGAGGTTCATCCTGAGTGAGAGACAGGCCGGCTCACAGGGCACCACTTAGTGTCACGGGGATTGGTTGGTCTTGGGAGTGCGCTAGGCAACTGGCTGCTTGCGCTCAGACTGCTTGACTTGTCAACAATTTAAAGCCTTTTATAATCAGACCCTGTCTCTACTTTTGCACGGATGGCAGTCCTTCTTGCTGGAGCAGCTTGCTACCAATGCTTCTGAACGTAGGCTAATCTTTAATGGCTTCTTGGGTTGGGCTTTGTTGAGGCAATCGTAATCTTCAAGCTTCATTGCTAATGTTAAAGTTCTGTTCATTTTAAATTTGTCTTCAATGGGCGGTGATGTATCTCCTCTAACGAGTCACAGTCCTATGGCCAGGTTCAGACAATTGTTACCAAGTCAATGTTTGGACCTGACAATGCGGCTGGACTGAGAGCTCCAAGAATGGAGTCCTTTCATCGACACTTTTCATGGATTAAGGATTCACATTCATCAAGGAAGTATATATTCATCGTAATCCAAGCCTTGCAGTTATAACCTTTTAAGGGAAAACCCAAGCAGCTCCAAACAATACAGTGACCACCTAAAGTTTTTAACTGCCAAGCATGTAAATGAAGGAAGGGAGTTGAGCAAGTTCTAAATCCTAACCCTTACAATTCTTAGACCTCTGTTCTGTAGTGACTCCATCTGAGATCTTCTCCATGTCCTTTCTCTGATCAACAGGTTCTCGTTTGTGACTTCTTCCTTCTGTCCAAACTCAAAACTCATGCACAGCCAGGACTCTCTTCCGGAAGTCTCCCTCATCTTCTTCAGCACTTCTCACTCATTCCTGAATTTGTTCTAGGACTCTCCTTCAAAAGTCTCTCCTCCCACTCTTTCCTGAATTCTCTCCTAAACCCTTCTTATTCTCTCCCAAAAAGCACCACATTCTCTCAAAAGCATAACAAGTCTTCACATTCTCTCCCAAAAGCTTCTCACATTCACGTTCTCTCCAAAATATAGCTTCATATTCTCCCAAAAAAAAGCACCACATTCTTTCAAAAGGCATAACAGGTCTTTTCATTCTCTCCCAAAAGTTTATCACATTCTCTCAAAAGGCATAACAGGTCTTCACATTATCTCCCAAAAGTTTATCACATTCTTTCAAAAGGCATAACAGGTCTTTACATTCTCTCCCAAAATTTTATCATATTCTCTTGAAAGGCATAACAGGTCTTCATATTCTCTCCCAAAATTTTATCACATTCTCTCGAAAGCAAACCAGGTCTTCACATTCTCTCCCAAAAGTTTATCACATTCTTGTCCCAAAAGCTTATCACATTCTTGTCCCAAAAGCTTCATGTTCACGTTCTCTAAAGCATCACACATTCTCCCAAAAAGCTTTGCATTCACTCCAAAACTTCACATTCCTCTTGAAAACTTAACTCATTTGCCATTCTCCAGTTCTCCAAACGACTTCACATTCTTTCTTAAAAGCACCACATTTCTTCACATTCACTTCCTATTCACCTTCTCTTGGAACCTGTCACGTTCTTTCCCAAAAAACACTCACATTCTTTTCCCAAATGCAACTCACTTCCTGTCCTTCTCCCAAAAGCCCTCACATTCTTGTCCCAAAAACTTCACATTCATGTTCTCTCCAAACAACTTCACTCCTCTCAAAAGCTTAACTCATCTGCCATTCTCCAGCTCTCAAAACAGCTTCACGTTCTTCTCAAAAGCAACTGCTCCTGCCATTCTCCCAACAACCTTCACATTCTTTCCCAACACAATTCACTTCATGTCCTTCTCCTGAAAGTATCACATTCTTGTCCCGAAAACTTCACGTGGAAAATTCTCTGTTCCGTCAATTCCTGCACAATCACACCTTCTTTTTCCCAAAAAAAAACTGCCCTCTTGTCTTCTTCTTTGTGAGGATTTCCTCTCCTTACTGGTCCTATTCTTAGCCCAAGGCCTCTCCAATCCCTTTCTCCTGGTCTTGTCATTGCCGAAGGCCTATCGAAGCTTTTCTTCAACAAAAAAAAAACTCTTTTTGCTCCGCCACTAAAAATGAAACACTCTTCACTCCAATAACAAAACAAAGTCCTGAGCTTGTGTAATCTGAAATTAATTCCCAGCTCACGCAACATTAAAAGAACCCTTGAGCTTATAGCACTACAAACTATTTCTGGGCTTTTTAATCATATAGCAAATATCTCTCATGACAAGGTAGAATAAAACAACTTCTGAGACATATTGACATAAAATCTGAGTTCAATACAACAGGAAGATGAGGAAAAAAGACTTTCACACCAAAAGCATCAAGTGTTTGCATGGGCTATTTTTCCAACAACACCGGAAGAAGATACTCCCAACAATATAAAGAAAAATCTCATTTGGACTTGTAATCATAGAGATATCATCCTCAAAGGTGTCATCCATCCCAAAAGTTACCCAAAGGTGTGTTCTAGTTTGATGGTGGCGTGGTGTTTTGGTGTCATCCCAAAAAATTACCAACTTGAATGTGTGTTCAAGATGGTTGTTACTTTGGCTACAAACCTCCAATGCCATGATTTTGGTGTCTATGGAAATCATTTGAGAAGATGCATCCAACAATATGGAGCACATCCTATTTAGTTATGTACCTATGGAGATATTGGCCCCATCAAGGCTCTATATCACTCTACATCAAGGCTCTATATCACTCCAAAGGTCTTTACCAATCTAAAGGTGACTTCCAACTCAAAGTTATCACCACAACATGCACTACATAAGTTAAGAGAAATCATATGCAAACTTGATCAAATTTTTTTTATAATGAGTAAGCAGTCCACTTCATGATATTGGTCTTTCCTTCTCACTAATTGTACCACTTACAATACAAGTGTGAAGATAAACCATCACCTAAGACATTATTATGAATATCTCACTGACCTATACTAATATCTCCACTCTATTGATCAAAGACCTCACTAACTCCTCCTATCCATACTAAAAAAGATACCACCAAAACCTTAGGCAATATATACAAAAAAGGCATATGCATACCAACCTAGCACCATCTCCTCATTTGTCTCACCATGCCGCCAACATGTTGTTGAATGATCATGTTGGTTGCTACATTGGTTTTTACTCAACTCATTTGCATCACAATTCACCACTCTGTATTTATGAACAATCATAAATCATATAACTGTGAAATCATAGCCCATCATGCAAGCTTTCTTGAAAGTTTGTTGGACTCCATCAACTAATTTAGTGGTTGATGATTAGTGATAAGAGTGAAAAGGTTCCCAAATAAGTAACATAAAAGTATGCTACTACACACATTATTGCCAAGCACTCTCCCATATGAACTATACTTTGCCTTCATTGAATTGTTGAAGCAACTAGCATAAGCTACCATGAACTCCTTCCTCTTATCATCTTATTAGGTGAGCACTACTCCAAGCCGCAATGTACACTAACCAATATGAACTTAGAATGGACAACCTCTAATGGGTCTTCCTAAAGATAGAAGAGGATGTCAACTTCTCCTTGAGCTCACAAAAGCTCTCTCTTACTTATTTCCCCAACATTACTCTTATGTCAGCTTGGTCAGCTTCATCAAGGCCTTGGTAATTGTACTAGATCCTCTCACATATTGGCAATCAAATTTTGCTAATGCAAGGAATTCTCTCACCCTACTCATATCTGTAGGTAAAAGAATACATGCATACCCTCTACCTTGGTCTACTAAACACCAAGTCTGCTAGGATACCAAATACTCAACTTGCTCTTGGAAAAATCTACACTTCACAAGATATAATTTGAGTACATAAGATCTCAATCTCTCAAACATCTCCAAAAAATATCTCTCATGCTTCTCCAAAGTAGTGCTATAGACCAAAATGTCATTAATTTAGCACCCAAAAAAACCCAATCCTATTAATATCCTGTTTGTGACTCTTTGAAACTTGGTAGGAGCATCTTTTAACCAAAATGGTAAGAAAAACTACTAATGCAATACATCCATACCATGAGGATTGATAGCCTAGAATTTTCTTGGACTTGCACTCCTCCTTGATCATAATTGATGATATCTTACTCAAAGATCCAAATTACTAAAGACCTTTGCATTCCCAATTGCACCAAAGATCTCTTCTAGTGTAGGCATAGCATACTAATGAGCCCTAATTTGTCAAATGATAGAATAGTAATCTCCACACATCTATTTATCTATGTAATTGCCATGCATATCCTTCTTAGCTAACATCACTATGGTTACGGCATACTCTCAATGTGAGATCTCTACCAAACTAACTTCAAAAAGGTCTCAATTCTTGCTCCAAATCAAGGCTATCTCCATGTCGCTATATCTATAAGGATGTCAAAAGATTGGTGTATCACTAGTCAACTCAATCCAAATATTATATCCCTTAAGATCACCCAAATCCTTCATACTAAAGGTAAAACAACTTTTGTAGCTCCTCAAGAACCTCCAAACTTTGTCTTTCCTCTCCTATGAGCTCCAATGAGTGGCTTTCAAGTATATTCTATAAGTATTATACATTTGGAAGATGCATTGGCTGGTTGCTACATTGGGACCTTGGGAGCAATACTATCATGCACCCCATTGCTAGAATCCACAACCTCAAAGTAAAAACCTCCCTTTACTCTAGCTGCAAGCTCAACATGTCCTCTAGTTGCATCCCAAGTAGACCAAGAATGTATCCCAAATAACCACACTCACTTAGATGTACACCAAGTAGACCACTCTCATTAGTAGTCACTAGTTGTGTTCCAAGAATACCATACCCACTCAATCCATCACCCAAAATATATGCATAAATTGTCTCAACACATAAAGAGCATCACAACTCAATAGAAGTGTCCAAGTATTGATGCTTGTCAAGTGCATCCTATTCTACTCAACCAATCCAAGATCCACAATCCAAGTCAAAGAGTTCAAGTTCATAGCTTGATCTAACACCTAGATACCTCTAACATTATTGATATAATGGTAATATTGGTATGTAAACCCATTACTTGCTTTCTCTCTCATTGGTGTTAGGCTCCACCAATTGCTATGATTGTGAGTCCCAAACAAGTCCAAGACTTCCCTCTTGATAAGTATGGGAGGTTGGGAAACTCATGAGTGTGGATAAAGTGGCTCTAAGCTACCCTACAAGGTTCACCATTGCCATAGATAACCTATTAACCAATCCTACTATATGAGACCAGTACTCGACATCCAAAATACAAAATCAACAATAAGGTGTAGTAGTTGTTGAATCCCATCATAGGCACATTGTAAAACATCACTAGGTAAGAGGTTCATCTACCAAAGATGAAGATGATGGGCCCAAGATCCAACTCAAACTGCACCCAACAACATTATAGGACCAATCCAAGATTGGACATGATGTGTACTTGCCATCACTTGTGTGCAAGAGTCACCCATCAAAGAGACATTCTCCAAAATGTGTGTTGGAAAATTTGGTTGACAAAGAAGTTGAAGATATCATAGTATATGTAACATCTCTTAAAACTTACAAAAATGGGGATCTTGCAAACCCTAACCTTGGCCAACATAGAAATATCCTTGACATGGCCATCCAAAAATCACCAAATCAATGGTACCATGTCTTTCAAGATCTTGAATCTCCAATAAAAAAATGTTTTATGGTACAATCTTTTGGTAAATGTTAACATTGATAATAACTCAAGATACCGATAAGCTAAGTGTGTCACATGATGTTGAGAGACTTGTCTAGCAACCTCATGCCCCTCTACATATAAGTACTTCTGAACTCATTTTCATGCTTATAATAGTGCTACTAGTCTAATGTTGATCCCATCAAACAAATCCAATGAGCATACTCCCTCCACCTAATATTGCCAAGCAATAGGTGTGGTCTACAAAGTGATAAGGTAATAGACTACGGAAAATCATCATCAAATTGATCCACTAGTGGTACAAAGGCTCCACTCCAAGCATATTGCACTAACCTATCCTCTAGAGGATGTTGTAACTCCTCATAAAAACTCCACAATAGTACATCCAAGGTGAATAGAACAACACTACTCATACTCCAAATCTGAGTTATCTCTTCTCATATTGGAGTATCATTTGCATGGGAATCCCTCTCCAATAACTCACCATGTCAAGTAACATGACCATTGAATATTGAGATGGAGGCTATGGTCCTTGATTATAGTGAGCTAAGACTACCACTACTAAAGAATACAAGTAGGTGACATACACATCCCTCAACTTATACCCACTATGGGATATAGGAAGCTATCTCCTCCCAATGGTCAACATGAAAACCCATGGGGTATAACATTGCCCCACCAACTAATATATCATACAACTTTGCTATTGTTGCAATGGCATGGACTTTCATCATAGAACTATCACTTAGATGATTAGGTTACATCTAGACAATGAGCTCAATAAATGTGATATATTGTGTAGAAACACATCTTAGAGATGTATAGATTTTAAATGGATTCCTCTCAACATTGGTCTTTCGTAACCCAAGACCAAAAATTGTAGCCTTCTCTTACATAAGGAGCTGAGCATTAGAGTCTAATAAGACTCACTCTAGCTTATAAACTTTCCTTGAAGGTCCAACCAAACTAAAAATACCACTATGGTGTTCCAATATGACAACTCCAACTATAAACCTAACTTGCTCAAAAGCAAGTCTAGCAAGGAACTCCTCTAATCTAAAATCTATTGCTTGCTACATGCCATTAGTAATGGAACAGATCCCATGTTCCTCATCCAAGTTGGCTCCACCATCATCCACCTTTGCATTAGAAGCAAGAACCACACCATCCTTACTCTCACAAAGGGTGATAGCTAACCAGAACACTAGAGCAATGTCAATTCTCAATATAAACATATTAATGGCTAAGAAAAAAGGGGAGGAATATCAATTGAGCCACCCCCAACATTGTGTTAGGCAAAGCTTCAATTGAAGTAGGTGGCTGAACAACATCTGCTCCATCTTGCAGTCCATCACCACCTATCACACCTACACTAGGACAACAATACAGACAATAGTTATATTGGTGCAAATGGTGACTCTAATGGCCAGGAGTAGATAGATACATACAAAACTATGGCTGCCAAGATCCTCAATCCAATGTCTTAGCAAACTTATTTAGGTGCTGCAAATGTCATGACAACTCTAGAAGTTGATCCAAAAAATTGACATGGATTCTAGGGGGAGTGTTAGTGGTGGTTAAATAACCTAAAACATAATGAGAATTCAAGAGGTGATTCTTAGACCTTGATCTTACTCCTAGACTTAGTGCTAAGTTGTAGTACAATGTTCACTAACCGAGGATCTGTGGCTAAGAATTGTGAGTCATAGTGAGACATGGGCTAGACTCCAATGGACTTTATGGACAATTGAACCAGGACATAGTTGAACTAATGTACAAGATACGAACTAAAAGAAATGTCTCTTCCAAATCTTAATTGTTTTGCTCCAATTGGGCCAAATCATTGAGCTTTTAGAGCAACTTGATCTCAAGTAAAGTTAGTACTAAGCTGATTAATGTTGGGTTTATTTGAGTGCAATGCTATATTTGAAATTTATTGAGTTTTACTTACATATAAATTGGCATATAGAAAAGCAAGGGTGTAATTGTAACCTAGCAGTCACATCATTTCTTTTTTCTAGGTTAAATACTAGAATAGTAAAGCAAAGTAAAGTTATATTTATGATCCTTACGTAGTGCTCCGCCAGTGTACGAGCAGGTTAAAGTCGTAAGAGGACTGCAACATTCGATGTCGAAGTGTCCGGATATCTTCCCAAGAGACGCATAAATCCGAAAGTAAACACAAACAACCGAAACGAAAGCTAGAAATTATAGAAATTATATTCCTGTGTGGACTGTACGAAGGTCTTCCCTCAACAGGTAGTCTAGAACGTCGAGCGTGCTTTCTTCACGTGGAGAGATACGCTTGACACGGTCTGGACGAGCAATGTTCAGTCTCACCTTTATATTTAGGGTCTCTGACCACCAATCTGTTATTAAACTATTTAATGGAAGATTAGGTTATTTCTAATTTCTTAGTAGACTTGGGAAAGAACCTACTTAAGAGGTGTATATTTTTCACTTTGTCTACATCTTTTTCAAAATTCCTTGAAAACTTTTTTCTATTTCACTTTTTACAAATAATACAAAAGGAATCTCTTGCTACATATTAATGTCCTGCACATATAGTATAAAATTGGGAACTTGTCTCGTTAAAATTCCCAAAAAAAAAGAAAATTGTATACTGGAGAGCACTTTCAAAGTTCGAGGAAAATAGTTTATTTAAAAAGAATTTGGATGAAAATTCAACAAGTGGGAAAAGCTGTCTTCTTACGGATCCTATCTGACACTATACGATCAGCATAATAAATGGATAGTGGTGGGCAGAGGCCCTTACTCGGGCTCTGTAAGTCTGTTCGTACACTATTCATACACACGACAAGATCGGCCACAGCGGTCTGGGAGTTCTGTGCTACATGGGCTTATGTGCTAAGCGCATCACTCCCAAGTTCACTAACCTTTTTATAAGTTGGAGTATTGACTTGTTTTCAACATGACAAGGATGATTCCGGATGTCAAGGATAAAGCACGATTGACAGCCAAAAGGTTGCTTTTGATGCAACGACCATGACTTGAGAGGACTCATTAAATATTTCACGATTCCGAGACGTTGTTGCGATTTTAGGATCACAACGGTTTCAATTGGTTTCTTTTCATAGCCGTCTTCTACGAGAGTCCGTACGACGCTAGGAAGACATGTCAAAGAGACAATTTAGCGAAGAGAATCAAAAAGTAAAGATCTGGTTTTCAAGTACGGTTCCCTTTGAAGAAGCCTACTTTCATTTCTGGAGAAGTCACTTACGTCTCCCCACCATGCAGGTATGCATAATGAAAGCTCAATTATCATGGTCTTCTGATCACACTTTCAGGCAATAAAAGCTGACGATCTGCTTAGGAGAAGCAAAGAAAGCTGTCGTTATATCAGATTCAACTACCGGAGTAGTTTTCTCTAAAAATAAAGCACTTTTACAAGAGGAGGCTGCGAAGGTAGAGCTTTTCATTATGTGGAGACTACGAACTTATGAAAGGTTTACTACTGAATACATCAACATCATTTGCGATGATTCTCTTCGTGGAATAGATAGCAACAATGAGGGCACGGAGCACGTTTCCCGCTTTTTAGTTTGACAGTTCTGAGCTTCAATAAGTCTCTAGCTTTTGAATTTTTCAATTTTCGACTTCATGAGTGAAACATGTGAAGGTACCTGCATGGTCTGCACTTATGGAAGGCGGCTATCATCCATGCACTTGTTATTATCACAAACATGAGTCTCACTGGAATATCAAAAGAGACGCGTCGATCGGGGAGAAACATCGAGACTGCTCTTTATACCACATGAACTAGACCCCTTGAGGTTACATTCTTTTCGCTTCAAAATTGCAACAATGAGAATATCATCCAGCTATATAATCTGGAGTTACTGCAAACGTGAACTTGTTACCATCACACTTACTGGAAGTATGGAGGATCATCTCGAAAGCTCACCGCTGCATTAGCTCAAGCTTGAATGAGTAAGGGAGTGCTGTGAAGGTTATTCCAAAGATAGTTATACCTGGAAGAGAAAGAGAAAGAATTTCTTAAAGGAAGTTATCATATTTTCTATGTTTGGTCGCAAAGAGATTGTCAAGGTTTAGTTTCTTTATATGATAAGAAGCGGCCCGGATGGACAATTGGAATCTTCTTAAATTTGATATACTATAGAAACTTAGCAACCAAAAGGAAATTGGTTAGAGTCCACTTCACAACCAAACCAAACCCAATGTATGCATTCTAGTCAGCTAACACAAAGACTTTCAAATAACTTGTAGAACACTTGTTAAGTTGCACACCTATGACACAGACATAGTGACATATTCCCATGACGATCCTAATTCTGAGGTCTGACTGAACTGGTGTCTTGAAGATGTAAGGGATCTATGCCTTGTTGCAGCAAACTGCCTCCTTCACACCATGCAATCCAGTTCAGGAAAGGTTTGGTTGCAGTCTGCATCCACTTTCTTACTAGCTCTGAAAGGAGGAAATGTCCTCTAAAGCGAGGTTGCTTCTCAATGGATATTACTACACAAGGAGTAGCTTTGAGGAGTCTACACCAAACCACTAGGCTGACCAATACACAAACCACTAGGCTGACCAATACACAGACACTACGACCCAATGCAAGCAAACTATCCCAACCTAGGGTCAAGTTAGGTCCTGCAAGTGCAAGAACCCAACTCCTCATGCTTTTGGCCCAAGTGTCACCATCCGCTTATGGGATGCAGTTTCAATTCTGGAACCCACAGCACGTTATCCCTGCTGTGGACCTATGGTGCCCCCTTTAACTATACCCCAAAGTCTAACCTTGTGGAGACCAGGAAACCTTTTTCTTCCTATGCTTCCATGAGGGTCTCTACCCATGACTCAAAATCTGAGAATCTTGATAATCGGGGTTAGGTTGACCTGCCCTCCATTTACCACCTCATTTTTCATTGGGTTAGATGCTATAACTCCATGTCAACAACAACTCTACGGTCTCCTCCATAAAACCCTTTGCTAAACCAGACTCATAAACCTCTCTAGAAACAAGCTATGAATTGGGAAATGTAGGCACAACCAAGACGGTGGATTATAGAAACTCTCAACTTCCTAAGACGGAGCTACATGGGGTTGGTATTCCCATTTGGTGCTTTGCTATGTAGAAAGACTGGTTGCAAATTCCAAGACAAGCACAACTGGGTTGCGGTTTGGGTCAAGGTTCTGATATTGAACCTGTAACACCCATTTGTGCATGTGTGTGGTATTGTGATATTTAGCTTGGTATTACAAGTACTTAAGAGATATTATTTATATAGAGATAAAGGATGGTTCTATATTAGTCATGGTTAGCTAAAGTTAGTCATAGCTAAGATAGATGGGACCTTACTTTAGAGGAAGTAGAAAAGATGAGCACCACTATTTTGGATTTTAGTGTGTTGACTTGTTATTATTCCTAGGTGTTTGGCTTTGGGGAAAGAGTTGAGAACTCTTGGGCCCGCAAGCCTTTTTGTTTTGGATTCTTCTTTAGTCCAAGGATAGCCCATGTGAAGGAATCCTTGCTTTAGTGGTTGGGTCAAGATAAGGGGAATATGCCCATGTGAATGGATATTCCTTTCTACTTTTTGACTTTACTTGACTTTTAGTCTAGTAACTTGAGTTACTACGGTAATTAGTAACTTTGGTACGTAAATATTTCACAAGTATATAAATAAGGGGTGAGGAGGTACTCATCATCCTTTCATTTGCAACTATCTCTCTCTCATTGAGTTCTCTAGTGAGCAATGTCTTGAGTCTTGGAGTGTTAGCCTTGGAGGAGTATGATGGAGTTGGGGTTCCTTGCCTTCTTAGTCCATGGTGCGCTACCATAATAGCCATCAGAGGTTCATCCTGAGTGAGAGACAGGCCGGCTCACATTTTTGGTTCCATTGCCGGGATCTCTCTAGAAGGCAAGATAATGTTATGCGTCCAATTCTACATTAGGCAGAAGGAGGCTATGAGAGCTCACTTGGAGAGAACATTAGGAGAGGAGAGGGCTGAACTTATGTTAGAGAACCAAGATCCATTTGTATACCCTGTAGTTCATTATGATGTCTTTGAGTTGATTTTGTACATCTTGTACACATGAGAGGAATTGGAGAGATTATGTGAGGTGGATTGCAGATTTTGGGGATTAAGGTGATTTTGGGCAAAATCTCAAGTTTGAGATCTGGACTTGAGATTTCTACACATGATAGCTTGGGTTATCTTGCAGTTAGCATACTTGAAATTATTGAGAGAGCTTCTATGCGCACTGGGCTAGAATTTTTGAAAGTTGATAGGGTAAAGTGCTCCCGCAACTGCATGCTCTCTGGAAAATTGTACAGAGTCTGTCATTTCTTCAATTTTGAGTGAATTGTCCTGAAAATTTCCAAGAAAATTTAGTGCATTGTATCCTACCTGGTTCCACAAAAATTAGAGAGAGATCGGTTTTTTGCAGGGCGTTATGAGTTTTTGAAGTGAGGGGGGTGGTTTTCAGACCAAATCTGAAATATGGGTGCTGAATAGAAAGGTGTCTAGGCCAAATGGCTCGATGAAAAGATCTAAAATTTTGCAGGGAGCGACACCCTAGAGTTGTGATCAAGTGTGGAAAATTTCAGAGGACTGTGACATATTGGTTGGGAGATTTGAGTGATATTGTGAGGAAGGGTCAATTCTGCAGAGTGGAGATCTCATGCATGAGAAGTTTGAGATCAACAAAAAGCATGTTTGAGTGTTTAGATTCATCTTGGAGAACATGGAGGGTCATCAAGAGTGGAAATTGAGATTATGCAAGGTTCCCCAAGGGTTTGAGGTGATTGTAGGGGTGGATTTGAGGAAAAGAGAGTTTACAATAGAATTTGAAGAGAGTGTTGAGAGGATCCAAAAACCTACACCACTTGGAGGAAAGAGTGAGTCTAAGTGCTTTCTATGTGGAGAGAAGGGACATAAGGCAAGTTCATGTCCATTGACCTTTGAGAGCAAGAGATTGAGGGAAAGGAGAGGCTTACTTGACTTGGGTTTGCATGTTGGACCTTCTTCACCAAGATTGGGAGGGAGAAGATCTAAGACCAAGGAGTTGTGTGAGGTTTGTGGAGTTGAAGGACTTCCAAAAGGACATGAGTGTAGTGGAGTAAAAGCACTTTTGGAAACTTTGGTGAAGGATCTTGGAGAGAGTCTTAGTACAGCTACAGAAATACAACCACCTTCATCAGCTAGTTCTCAAGATTAGTGATGGAGATAATCTTTCAACTTATGGATAAACTATCCATGAGAGTTAGATTAATATGCACGCTAGGATTTGATGTTGCTATAGAAATCTTGGAGCAACCTGAACCTTTTGTGTTCCCTAGAGTGGATTATTCTCAGATGGTGTTAGTCATGTATATACTCTATTAGTAATAGAGTGAGAGAAAAGAAAAGAGAAAAAAAATTTGAGAGAAAAGAAAGATAGTGAGGGGTTAAGATGGGGAAACTTCCGGTTTTCTTTGGCAAGGATGGAGAAGATGTGGAGGCCTTTGTGAGAGACTTCAAGAGAGCTTGCATAGGAAACAATGAGAGGAGGAAGAATGAGTGGGCCTCATTATTACCAGATTTCTTTGAGGATGCAGCACTTACATGGTATGAGTCAGAATACCAAAAGAGAGAGAGGAGAGAGGGGGAAGAGGAGTCTTGGGAGACTTTGACTTCAGCACTCATTGAGAACTTTCTTCCTGATGAGAGTTATGAGAGATTGATGAGTGAGGTTACATTTCTCAAGCAAGGAGATGGAGAGAAAGTGAGGGTCTATGTGGAAAGAGTGGAAAAGTTGGAGTCCAGATTTCGCATAGTGTTGAGGAAGGGTGGGGATGATGTGGAGACTACAATGATTAGCATAGGGGCCATGCTCACCAAGAATTTTGTGGGAGGATTGAGACCACAAATTAGAAGCAAGGTGAGATATGAGAAACCTTCTTCCAAGGTTGAAGCTATCAAGATCGCAATTCGTATGGAGGAGAGTTTGGAAGGGGATGAGAGTGATTTGGTGGTGAAGGAGGTTGTGCATCCTCCTCAAGGCTACAAGTATGGTGGAACTTCTGATACTTTGGTGACAAGGGTTGCACTACAAGTAGTACTTGCTCCAGTTCTTGCACCTCCACCAAAAGATCCACTCCAAACCATCAAAGAACAACTTGTGGATCTCAAGATCAATGTGGTGCAACTATGGGAGAAGAGAGAGGTGGATCAGAATGTAGAGAGAGGGCCTAGGAGTTATGGAAACTATCCATATAGAGGAGGCCAACCAGCCAACAATTTCAATGATAGAAATTGTTTTGGTTGTGGAGGAAGAGGCCATATCCAAAGGAATTGCCCAAATTCCACTTACCATGGAAGAAGGGGTTATGAGGGAGCCAATAGAGGGAAAGAGGGAGGTAGTGAAACCCAAGTGGCTCCTTATCCCAACAAAGGTAAGGGGATAGCATCCATAGATGTGGTTGAGAGCAAGTATGAGAAGGGAGAGTGCTCAAACTCCAAGGGTCTTAATTTGGAGCTTTTGGCACAAGAGAAGAAGAGAGCTCGTTTTGCAGAGGATGTTCACTCTTCTCAAGGATTTACTTCAAGCAAGGATACTCCTATGTCTACTAGGAGCACTCGCACCTCAACACCATCAACAACAAAGACTCCAAGGAAGAAGTTGGGGATGGAGGACTTCTTGATCTCAAAGCAACAATGGAACTACAATGTGTTGGAGGATGTTGGTAGTCACAAGGCTAACATCACAGTGGGCCAATGAATTGCTTTGAACCCTACCTTGAGAAAGGAGCTTAGAGGTGGTTTGAGTTCTACAAGGAGCAAGAAGAAGAAGAAGGCAAAAGTTCCAGTATCAATGGGGGTGGTGGATGCCAAGCCAGCACCATGGGAAGCTTGTGAATATGCCTCCAAGATTGATGTGAGAGTGAATGGTCACAACATCAAGGATGCATTGGTTGATGGAGGATCAGCAATGAATGCCATGTCAGAAAGGTTGATGAAGAAGTTGGGTATGATGCCCTCAAGACCTTCAACATTTGTGGTGAGCATGGCAAACAAGCAACAAGTTTGACCAGTAGGGGTGATGGATAAGGTGGAAGTTTCAGTTATGGGAGTTCAAAATCTCATGACTTTCCAAGTCTTGAAGGATTCAAGCTATGACTTACTTCTTGGGAGGCCATGGTTGAGAGCAACACGCACAACTGATCGATGACACAAAGGGTACTTGAGGATTGGGCCATCAAACCATAGAGTCACTGTTCTTGTGACTAACACCACCAACACTTCACATTCAGATACACCATCTTCTGATTATTGGGAATCAGATTTTGAAGAAGGAGCTTCAGGTGTGGACACAAGCATGGAAGAGGAGACTTCCACGGAGGAGGATGAATCTGAATCTGATTCAGATGTGTATCCTTTGTGTGCTATGGATTTTGCACCTAAGCCAGAGGTTTTGAAGGACCCAGATAAATTACCATTGACACTTGAGGAGGTAGAGAGAAGGTTATCTACCCTCAAGTATGGCCCAAATGTTACCAAGGAGGAGAAGGTGAGATTTGAGGAGATTTTCCGCAAGTTCATCCATGTGTTTGCTTTTAGTTACAAGGATTTGAAGGAAGTCACCTTGGAGGAGCACAAGATAGAGGTGGAGTCACATGCAAGACCAATCCGCCAAAAGCAACGTCGCATTAGCCCACCAATATCTTTGGTTGTGAAGGAGGAGATTGATAAGCTCAAGGAGGCTGGATTTATCTTTGAGGTGGAGAATTCAGAATGGGTGTCTCCAATTGTCATTGTGAAGAAAAAGAATCGCAAGCTTCGGGTATGTGTGGATTACAAGAAGCTCAATGTTGTTACCAAGAAGGACTACTTCCCATTGCCATTCATTGATGAGATCTTGGAGGAGGTTGCAGGTCATGAGAGGTACAATTTTGGAGATGGTTATAGTGGATATAACCAAATCAAGATTGCACTAGAGCATCAACAACTCACCACATTCACCACACCTTGGGGAACTTACGCTTTCAAGGTCATGCCTTTTGGGCTTTGCAATGCTCCAGCCACATTCCAACGGTTCATGAACAAGGTATTTGAACCTTTCATTGGGAAATTTGTGAGAGATTTCATTGATGACTTTTGTGTCTATGGGAGCAAGGAGGAGCACTTTGAGCACCTAATCAAAGTCTTGCGACGCTTGGATGAGGCAAATGCATCACTCAACCCAGAGAAGTGCATTTTTGGATGTGAAGAAGGTCTACTTTTGGGGCATATCATCTCCAAGGATGGAATAGCAGTTGATCCTGAGAAGGTGAGGAAAAACTTCCACTGGATATTCTCCATTTCAATTGGTGTATGGTATTGAGTCTACCTTACCTATTCACTTTGATCTTCCTACCTTCCAAAGCATTCATAGGAGATTGAAGAAAGCACAAGGAGGTGATGCAGAGAAGTCAAGGAAGGATCAATTCATGGAGTTGGAAGAGGCAAGAGCAGTTGCTATGGTTCGAGTGGAGCAAGCCCAAAGGAAACAAAAGGAGAGCTATGACAAGAGGCAAGACAAGAAGAAAGTGGAGCCTTTCAAAGAAGGTGATTGGGTAATGTTGTTTGATTCCATTCGATTCAAGAGAGTGCAAAAGAAGTTTTTGCCTAAGTACTTTGGACCTTTCATAGTGGAGAAGGTGTGGGGCAATTACACCTATGATCTCAAGGAGTTGGGAGGAAGATACTTTGATAGGATTAACCATGATAAGTTGAAGATGTACCATAGAAGGTAGAGAGACCTTCACTTTGAGGACAAAGTGAAAACTTAGTCCGGGGGTAAATGTAACACCCATTTGTGCATGTGTGTGGTATTGTGATATTTAGCTTGGTATTACAAGTACTTAAGAGATATTATTTATATAGAGATAAAGGATGGTTCTATATTAGTCATGGTTAGCTAAATTTAGTCATAGCTAAGATAGAGGGGACCTTACTTTAGAGGAAGTAGAAAAGATGAGCACCACTATTTTGGATTTTAGTGTGTTGACTTGGTATTATTCCTAGGTGTTTGGCTTTGGGGAAAGAGTTGAGAACTCTTGGGCCCGCAAGCCTTTTTGTTTTGGATTCTTCTTTAGTCCAAGGATAGCCCATGTGAAGGAATCCTTGCTTTAGTGGTTGGGTCAAGATAAGGGGAATATGCCCATGTGAATAGATATTCCTTTCTACTTTTTGACTTTACTTGACTTTTAGTCTAGTAACTTGAGTTACTACGGTAATTAGTAACTTTGGTACGTAACTATTTCACAAGTATATAAACAAGGGGTGAGGAGGTACTCATCATCCTTTCATTTGCAACTATCTCTCTCTCATTGAGTTCTCTAGTGAGCAATGTCTTGAGTCTTGGAGTGTTAGCCTTGGAGGAGTATGATGGAGTTGGGGTTCCTTACCTTCTTAGTCCATGGTGCGCTACCATAATAGCCATCAGAGGTTCATCCTGAGTGAGAGACAGGCCGGCTCACAAACCAAATTGCTCCGCCCCAAAAGTACCCCTTTGCAAAATTTCATTAGGAATAGAGGCAACCTCACAATAGCAGATCCCTTGTTGTAGCTTGCCTCATCTAATCAATCATCCTGGAGTGCAAGCACTTGCTTTTGGTCAACTTCAATCTTTGGAGCAAATTCTAGGAAAGCAGTCTATAAATCAAACCCAACATTGCATCCCCATCGTTCCACATTCAGATTACCACAGAGTTGCCTCAATCAAATTGCACAATCAGATAACTTGATCATATGAGGATCCCAATCAGATCTGAATACAACTTCCAAATGTAGGTGCAATCCGGTTCTAACCTAAGCTAGCTCTCTACTCACCCATCTCCCTTAGCTTATCATTGTTTCTCCAATGGTCTAGTATCACAACTCTACAATCAATTGGGTGGGTAAGCTAGGGCTTGGGTCAAAAATTCCATACACTGCCTAACCAAAATGTGTTGGTGCTACCCACCAGCTTGTATACAATCTTGACCTTGAGACTGCCTCTCCTCCGTCTTGGACCACCCTAGTGGCCAAGTGGGCTTACCCTTACTATTTGGTCTTGATAGGCCATTCACAGGTCCAAACAACTAACTCCACCAAACTCAAGGAATGATACATGATGAACTGATGGAGTCTTGACATTGGACTCTTCTTTATTTAGCGCTCCTACAAAATATCTTGGATGGTACAACAACCCATCACTCCCATGTCCTCTAAATTTGGTTGAGGCGTGTAGCCTCAATTTCATTTCATGACATGGCTTGATTTTGGCTACAAAGTGGGTACTCCTTGTCTATAGCTTCTAATGCTCAAGGCAGTCCATCAAGTCTTGTTCCCTTATCTTAATTAGAATTATACACGGATAACAAGCTTTTTTCATAGAGTCATAAATCTTATACATAGATTACAAGATCAAGTGGGATTAGTTGCCTTAATTTTTGGGTGGCTTTACCCATCATTCTCTATTGATCTACAACTTGGGTGTTATGAGATAATGCTTCTTTGTCTTATCCCACCGTCCCCATTGCTATAGAGCTTTGGTTTGAGTCATCTTCCTTCCTCTTGACATTATGAACTTTTGCAATTTCCTCTTCTTCTTCCATGGTATCATTCCAATAATTGGAGTGAGTGACTTGAGCTCCCTTCTTTCCACTTTGTTAGCCACTTCTTGCTCTCCTTCTACATGTTCCTCCCCTATTTATCCTATGTCCCATTATGCATTTACCAAAATCACCTTCCCTTCTATTTGTTGGTCCTTATGATGGTTGGTAGTTTGATCTTGTACTCACATTATTTTTTCCACATCATCATCTAGAATTTCCTCTCCTTTTATGTGGCATTTATTCTTGAGAGATTCTTCAAGGGATGTCACTTCCTCCAAAATCTCTTGCATCTCTATCTTTAATGATCCTTCAAGGAGTGAATTGGCTTCCAATTGATCCCTTGCCACTTCAACCTTAGGTAATCTGTTCTCAACACTTAGTGTCCTATGTTTTCACTTGGAAGAGAGGTCCGGGCTATAATCCTTTTGAGTGGGCCTTTGATCCCTTTGATCTTCCTTGTGCATATGGCTTTGGACCTCTCATGCTTAGATACCTCCTCTTGTCTTCTCTACTCTTGTTGTTTGTCCCAAAATTGTGCTTTGGCCATCACTTCAAGATTGATTACTAGGAAGTCTCTAAGTGTCCTTAGCCTTAAGTCCAAGGGTCTCTCACTTAGGTGAATCTTGTTAAGCTCAAATTGGATTCTATCTCAATCAGCTTGTAATTCCTCAACCTCTACCTTTATAGATCATTTTTGGCAGCAATTGCTACCCCCACCTGAATGGCTTCCAAAAGAGCTTTGCTATTCTTCAGGTTTTCTCTTACCAAGATGGTGACCTATTCCACCATCATGTTCATCTATAGGTGTTGCGTCCTTAGGCATTGCAGTCCTTGCTAATTTTTCTCAAAGGCTTGCTCTAAACAAAAATCATTCATTCTTCCCTCCCCTTGCTTAGTAGGCAAAATTTGGGGTTTAAGAGAATAGAGGTTGGCTTCAAAATGTCATCTGAGCTTAGCTCCAATGGATTTGTCTAGTTCAACTCCCTCTGGTCTTCTTTGTTCATAAAAGAGAAAATTGAAATATGCTCTCTCTAGGCTTTTTTTGCCTCTCTTGCTCCTCTTGCTCTTTAGGTGTTAACCCCATGGTGTTCAAATTGCTCATTGGATAAGTACTTGATGGCATGGACTGAGAGATTAGAGGAAATCCCAAGGAGTAGGCTTACAAGTAGTCTTAAATGCTTATGAGTTGATTGATAGAGGAGAGGTATTTCCACCAAGAGGATCAACCTTAGATGAAGCCACCAAGAGGGGATTTTGAGGCACACATTATGATTTGTGAGAAGAGTATATCTTCTTATCCATCACTAATCCTTAGGTAAGGAACATCTTTGAGTTCCAAATTCACCCCAAACATACTCCAAAAGTTCCCATACTCCACCCCAAACATCCTTCCCAAATCAGTAAGGTTTGGATGTTGTGGGTATCTAAAATCATCAATAATTGGTTGGGCAACAAGGTGGTGAAATAGAGCAGGCCCTTGCACAATAGCATTTGAAGATTTGCTCTCAACAATAGTCAGTCCAACCAATACTCTAGACCCTATCTATTCTTGTACCATGCGTATCATAGGAAGGGATTATTAACACCTAGGAGTGGAGTATGGGAACTTTTGGAGTATGTTTGGTGTGAATATGGAACTCAAAGAAGTTCCTTACATGAGGATTATTGATGGATGAGAAGGTATATCTTTCTCATAAAATATAATGTGTGCCTCCAAATTCCCTCTTGGTGGCTTCTCTAAAGCTGATCTTCTTGGTGGCAATACTTCTCTATCAATCAACTCATAAGCATTTAAGACTACTTGTAATCCCACCCCTTGGGATTTTGCTAATCTCTCAATCCATGCCATCAAGCCCTTGTCTAGTGAGCAATTTGAACACCATGGGTTTGGTGGCATGGCAATTTAAGTAAACTCTAGCATCCTAACTTGTCTAAGTCTAACTACAAGTCTTCTTCTTCTCTCCTTGTTTTAGGTATTGTAGGTGGCAACTTCTTAAGATTGATTAGAGGAGTGAATCAATAGTGTATTCAATGGAGGACTTGAAGGCAAGGCTCTCCCTTTCTCTCTTATTTTAAATCAGAATTCCCTCTCCCAAACCCTCCCTTCTAGGGGCTTTTCATGTAGTCTTGGAGATTGAGGATTTGACATTTTTCTTAATGTGACTTGTGACTAAGCTCAACCCAATCTTGAAGCATGTGATTCTCAAAGTACACATACTGGAGTTGCTTTCATATCTTTGGACTTGAAATAGACATCCAAAGGGTATGTTAGAGCATATTCTTCTTCTTCATGAAAGCTCTACATTGTCATCTATGAATCACATGCAGATACTCATGCATACATATTGACACTCTTGCACATTCCATCACTTTGATCTGTGACTTTCATAGTGTGGAGCAATTGCAATGCACAACCACCAATGGCATGCAATTTAGATTCAATGCCAAAAATTATACTCAAAGTCTTATAATGTATAAACTTGCTTTTGTCTAAAGAAAATACTGCACATGATGGCTTACACATGAAACCATGTAGACTATTAAATTGCCTAGAGAAGAACTAAGAAGGTATCTCATTATATTCTTTTCTAATTTTGAACTTGAGAATCATGATGAAAAGCATACTTAATGGGTTGGTGGTCAATTACTTGATGGTTTGTCTAGGTGCCAACTTGTCCCTTCATTGGCCCTTTGGTGTTGCTTTCCTCCGGACAACTGATATTAAACTTTCAGTCCTACATGATCTCTCCCTTAAGAAAATAACACATCTGCCAAGCATGTTTTTGTTTTGCTAAAAAAGAAGTTGTGTGCAACGGATAGCATAAAGATAAGATGACCTCATCAAGTAACAAAAGGAAGAAAAATCAAACAAAATAAAAAAGACCCAAGGGATAAAATGTGGCTTAAGTCTTTATAGTTTGTATTGAAATGGTTGGTCTATGAGATAAGAAATATGTAAGTCCTATAATCTATATACCATTGGAGCATCAAAGACATATAATTAAATGTGATTACTCTCTTCTAGATTGGATGTATACCAATGTATACTTTTAATAGAAAAATAGATACATGTTATCTTAAGTAAGTTATAGACTAGCAAAGGAAAAGAGATATTATTTTCACCTAGTAAAATCTTATCCTTCTCTCACAAAAGATAAAAATATATCTGTCATAGTTTTACATAACTCCAAAGCTAGAGGAACAAAGAGATGACCTTACTAGATACTCCTACATTATGGAGACTTTGGTGTTTTTCCTCATTGTTATATTACCAATAGCTATATAAATGATCTAGAGATGAAATTTGGTTTGGTAACATCTGGAAGGATGTTATATATGATGGACTAAGTAGATCAGATAGAGGTATCACCAAAAGAGTACTTCTACTAGTAGACCAAGAACCAAACCATGCTTGGAAACTTTAGAATCGATAGCAAGGCATATGATCTAAAGGTGAAACTTGGGGTGGTGACATCTAGAAGGATGTTACACATGATAAAGAACATAGATCAGATAGAGGTATCACCAAGAGAGAAATTTTACTAATAGGGAAGAAGCCAAAATAGGCCTAAACTTTGGAGGCAATTTTGGAGGCCTAAACGGATGAATTAGGCCTAAAAAATATGCAGATTCATAACCCCCCAATAGAGGCAAGGCTTGCCTTCCCTCCCCCTTGGTCTGTCTTGCCAAGAGTTCTCCAATGGTACCTCACCCACTCAATTTTGAGATTCCTACAAGAAGATTCCTTAAAAGATCCCTCTAGTCAAAGTCTATTTGACCAACCAGATGGGACCAAGCTTGACATATCACCCATCCAAGCAAGTAATATAAGGGTGGAGCTTGCTGATTGGTCACCTATCCATGTATCCAATCCTACTGTGGAGCTTCCTTGGAGGAGATCCTCTTTGGCCGTATAAAAGAGAAGGTGTTCCTTTGGGGCATCTGAGGATTGAGTGTGAAATCTATGTCTTCTCTCTTGTATCTCTCTTGAAGAGTTATCTTGTCCTTAGAGCATTACAAAGGTATCAGAGTGGGGGTCTTAACCCAAGAGATTGGATCACCCCTCTTGGAAGAGCACAAGCTATTGAAACTGAGTAATTTGAGGTGGAGAACATAGTGCAATTGCTAGACTTGGGAAGGGCTTAAGTGAGCGGATGGGATGGATGCACCAAGAGGAAAATTTCTTGCACATAGTTTTCCATTCTTGAATCCATCCACATCAAGATTATGTACATCCAGCGTGAGCAAATGAGAGTATCATTAATTTATCACTTTGGAGTAGAATTCATGGATAGAGTGATGAATTCACCAAACCTGGTGATTCTACCTAAGGTAGTATACAACAGAGAGTGGGATTTGACAATCTACACTCTATTATGATATTATGTATCAAATCCTCACCCTTTCAACATGCAAGTAGAAATACATTATGTAGTTAGACCAAAAATGATGTTTAGAGATTTTGTGGTCCGCAATTTTGGTGAGGAATATTATCAACAAGTGATAGCCTCTGAGGTCCCAATAGTAGTCCCCATTGTTTGTGCACCCTCCATATTTTTTGCACCCTCCTGAGTGATCATTCTAACCCTCTATTGAAGTAGGAAGTAGCAAGTGAACATTGATTGTGTGTAGGAATCATGGATATGCAATTGCAAGAGTTGATGCAAGGGATGTAGGGGATGTTTAACAAGTTTCAAGAAATCAAGATGACCATAGAGGAATTGAAAAATCAAGTATGTGTTATCAAGAAGGATCAAGTAATGCAAGAAGGGGAGCCATCAACAACCATCACCAACGAACAAAGTATGTGGTGCACACATTTTTTGTTTTTTTTTAGAATAAAGGAGAAGAAGTGTATAGAGAAGTTGGATTGCGCCTGTATGGCCAAAGAAGGCAAAGAAAAGAGTCTTTGGGATGAAACCTGAAGTAAAGTGACTTTGGGTCATAAGGCAAAGTAGTTGGAAATGCCCTGTCAACATACAACCCAAAGTAAATTGTCTTCGGATCAGGGGGAGCTCAACTCGAGGCAAAGACAGTCTAACAACCTTTCGTCAGGGCGAGAAATTCAAGAAGGAGCCGTTTGAAAACTGGCAGCTCATACACGCAAAGGTTGATTGACAGTGATAGGTGCATGTTGGAGGTGTGATTTCTCAATAGGAACTCAAAGTGACGGAAGATGAAGAAGCACAACTCTATAAAAATTGAAATTGCAACAATGAAATGTCAAGCAATTTCCTTTGCCGTTGAGGAGTCGTCTTGCAGGTGATCGGGGAAAGGGAAATAGAGTTGGACTCGTGTTAGTGCGCAAGGGAGAAGTCACGAGAGTGAAATTGAGAGAAAGTGAGAAAGTAGAAGAGATGGGAGGAGGGAAGAAGAACTCCGAATTTGCAGTGAGAAATCATGTGATTCGGAGATTAGATGTGATAGCGAGGATTGAAGTCTTGAGCCGACTTTGGATCACCTTTTTGGCATGGAACTGGAACGTAAGTTTTCCAGGATTCATGACAGAAATCATCGAGAGTAAGTGTCTCAATGGAGCCGAGGAAAAAGGGAAGAGAGGAAATCCGGCTCGCTGGACAGAGTCGGATTGGAGACTTGTACTCGGGAAGGAGGCTGGCTCAGAGCAGGGAGCCACGTTCTTGGGGAAAGGAGAGATAGCCCAAGAGACTCAGGAGGTGAGAGATGCCTTCTCGTCAAAAAGAACGAAGAATGGGTACAAAGTTGAAAGTTACAAGGATCCAGTGAAGAGAGGGATCGTGAGTGCTCTCATGCCGATCTTGAAGCCAAAGAGAACGACTTATGTGATGAAACACCAAGCGGTGTTCTTCCATAAGTTGTTTGCAGGAGAACCAAACAATTGGGCAAGGTGTTTTCACGGGAGAACGAGGCAGATGGTGTAGAATTTGCGGGATAAGTCGCCTCCACACTACATTGTGCCATTTGCAGAAAACTTCTACCTTGGGCTCAATTTGTTGAACTTGGCGGAGTGGACTCAGATGGTGTTGCACTTCCATCCTGATGTGCGAAAGGAGGTCTATGTCGAGGAGCAGCAATACATTCTCCAAATCCGGAGCACAGACGACTACTACACGAAGACAGGGAAGAACGTGGAGGTCGGAGTGAGTACCTTGACGAAGAAGAGGAGTCGGCAAGGAGAAGCCGAAGAAAGCAAGAAAACTCGGAAGATGCAAAGAAGTAACCCGAGGCGAGGAATGGTGGTAATTGAGTCAAAAGATGAAGACTCAGAAGGCGAGGCCGAGCTCAAAATGGAGGACTCGGAACATGAGGAGGAACCTGAGCTGACACTACAGAGCGGAGATACAAGCAGTGATAGTGAAGAAGGTGGAGAGATGACATCCGCACCAGCGGCTGACAAATACAAAGAAGAAGTGCAAGCCGAGTTGGGAGCCAAAGACAATATAGTGCTGGAGGACGAAGTACCGGTGCCAGAGGAAAAGAAGATCGCAGTACAGCGAGGAGTTCGCTCGCGACATAAGGCAAAGTGTGAAGCGGGGCCAAGTACAGTGAAGGAAGAGGTAGAAGAAAGCTCGGGCAGTGAGGCATCAATCCTGATACAAAGACTCTAGAGAAGAAGGCGAGTATCAGGAGAATACAAGGAGAGAAGAGAGACCACTCCGTGGGAGGAAGTAGTTTCCAGTGATGGAGTGGAGTACCTACGAGAGGTAGTGTGCACATTGTTGGTGAAGTTGGAGCATAAGAAGAAGGAGATGCAGTCGACTTGTCTAGAGGTAAAGACTGTATTGCAGGTGGTAGTGAGATTAGAAGAAGAAAATTTGGAGTTGAAGAGGAGTGTAACCCGAGGTGAGGAGGAGAGAGAAGTACTGCAAGCAGAGGCAGTGGAGAGAAGTCAGGTAATTGAAGACCTGAAGAGGGAAGTGAGCTATCAAGAGGATCTTGCAAAGAAGAGTGACATAGCAAGAGAGAGATAGGTAGCTGAATACAAAATCTTGAAGCAACAGTTTGTTGATTCAAGAGTAGAACTTATCCATGCTATGGCGAGGGTAGCAGCAAAGGATCAAGAGCTCGATAGAGTGATGGAGAGTATGGAGGAGAAGAAGCAACTTTGGCAATGAGAGTTGGCTGCACAGTATAGAGAAGAAGAGAGATTGCAAGAGTTACTTCGTAATCAGGAAGAGAAGATTGAACAGAAGGAGAAGGAGAAGGAAACGGTGAAAGCCGAATTCGAGGCAGAGTTGGCAATGTACCGAGAGGAATGGCTTGCAGATCGGGAATGAGAAAGGAAGACAAGATTGGAGCCATTGAAGGAGATAGCCCTCAGGGTGAACGCAATGTTAAGTACAAAAGCCAACATTCAAATTGAAGAAGCACGACTGCATGAGTTGAAGTTGTTGGTGCAAGAGACGAGGCGCAAACAAGCAAAAGATATAGAGATGAATGCCTTGTTGATCAAATTAAGAACTTGTGTAGACAGAAAGGTTTAAGAGGTAGAGGATAACATTTCAATTAGATTAGACTTAGTGAAAATAGAGCTAGAAAAACTTCGGAAGGATGTTAGAGCAAAACCCAAAGTAGATAACATAGGAGTCCAAATGTCTTCAGAGTTGCCATCAGAGACATTAGAGAAGAGTGGGTTGGGAGATAAGGAGTTAGATAGATTACCCACTAGTGGAATTTTAGATCAGGAAAGAGAATTGCTGGATCTGGTAGAAGAAGTAGAAGATACGAAACCCGAGGACAGAGTAGTAGGAAGTAAAATTACTTCGGGTTCGGGTTTGAAAGCCAAAGAAGAAGTAGACATCGGATCGGATTAGTAACAGATTTGAGATTTGAAGAGGCAGATATGAAGAGGTGCATTGTCATTTTGGATCTATAGGTTAGAATAGTTGTTGTAGAACGGTATAGTTATTAGAACTATCGATTGCTTCACTATTTAAGAGTGGCATTTGCAATCTAATGTTGTTCAGTGCTCATAATTTCTGAGAATAGATAAAGCAAAGTGCTGTGAAGCAGTGCTCGTTGCTTGAGCTTGATTCCGAGTATCAACTTTGTGTCTATGTTTGTGAGTGTGTGGAGAAATTCAAAGTGCAAGTCAGTGTGCGTGTTGGATGTTGGATTCCACAGCCTTGATCTTCATTCTGTGTGTTTGATCTTGAGTGAAGTGCAATCGGAGCAATGCCTTGATAGATCTGAGAGGAATTGTATTGTTGGTAGTATTCTGCATTTGTGAGTGCAGTGCGAAGTTGATGTGAAGCAATTTTGATCGAGGAAGTTGTGCCTTCAGTGGAGGGGTGGAACACAATTCTGAGGCAAAGTCATTTTGCAGTGAAGTGCCGTTTTTGGGAGAGCCTGAATCATCACAATCAAGATTGTTTGGAAAGATTTGATGGAGTTGTGATTAAGGAGTGTTAATTTGTGACAAGACTACGAGTCACTGCTTGTTACTCTCTTCTAGGTGTGGTTTCTACCTGAGAGACTAAAGAAGAACTCAAGAAGAACTAAATTTTTACTTTGCTTTGTATTTGACCAATTCTGACTTATATCTCTACGGGAACAAACTTTACTTACCCGATTACCGCAAAAGTGATATTTGCCGGGTTGTCACAAAGTACATGGATAGTTATGCATACCAATGACACCGCTTCCAATCATCAACCAAGCCACATTGTTACTACAAATGAAAAAGACATGCAACATTGAGTCTTACAAGGGACAACATTCCATGGGAGTAGTGGAAAATTGGATTTCAAGAATGAATCTAAACCTTCAATTTTTCACAACAAAGATCATTGATCATTCTTCAAGTGTGTTTGTGTGTGGATACTTGACCAATAAGGCTCTTACATGGTATGACTCTTGGGAATGATCATTGCTGGTAGAAGGATGAGAGGTCACTTGGACAGCCATGCAAGAAGGGCTGCTCAAGAATTTCCAATTTGTGGATTTAGTGCAAATGGCCCAAACCAGACTTTGGGGGTCAAAGTAGAAGAATAACATACAAGTATACGTGGAGGCATTTTTGGATCTACAAGTTGTGATAACCTATATGAGTCCAACCAAAGCTCTTGATAATTTCAAGAGAGGATTAAAAGAGTAGATTTGCCAAGAAGTAATAGTGAAAAATCCTTGTATTATTTTTGAGGACCTTGCTTATGCCCAAAGAATAGCAAGGGCACTTGGAGGAGGTGAAGCAATAACACCAATGCAAAACTATTGGGCCGGGACACACCATTTTGGTAGACTAGCACCTATGGAATTGGGAAACATTTGGTTCCAAGATAGAGGAGCAAGACCTCTTCAAGGAGAATAAGGATGGGTCAAAGTAAGGAGAGAAGGAGCCCCACGGGGAGAAGGGGCTCAACCAGAACAATGACAATGTTACAATTGTGGCTGAATTGGGCATATAGCCATCAATTGTTATGCTTGTCATCTTAGAGGCCCTCAGCTCCCATACGAGCGACCTCTAAACCACATGGAGAGGTGAATTGAAGAGGAAGATATGGAAATTGCATTGGAAAATGAAGATTGCTAGTAAATGTACCTCACAACCTTATTGGCTTGGTGAAGAAGAGTAAAACCAGGGGAGGAAGAGGACAAGTGTGCAAAGAAGGAGGAAGAAAAATGCACAATTAATTGTTGCAAATGGAGTGCTAGAAGGCAATCCGGTGAGAATGTTGATAGACCTTGGGGCAATAGAGAATTTCTTGTCTTGCTTTGTTGCAATAAGGTTGGAGATGGAACTAGAGAATGATGAGAAGGTTGAATAAGAGTTACCTAATGGTCAGACAGAGAGGATTGAGTTGTGACCTAGAAAGTCAATACTCTTTGTAGGAGGGTATCGAGAAGCAATCAAGTAGTGAGTGATAAAACTAGCTCATTATGATGCAATCTTAGGTATACCATGGATGGAGCACTACCACCCCATGGTGGATTGGAGAAAGAAAGTAGTGAACACTAGTCAATGGAAGATATTTGGGACTAAAGGATGATCACAAAGGCAAGAGTTGCCTCTGTATGTCATAAGATAGATGTTTCATCGGTTTAATAAGAGAAGTCAAGAGTGCCCAACACAATAGACAAATTCCTAAGAAATTGAAAGATGTGAACAATGAGTTCCAAGATGTCTTTTTGGATGAATTGTCCAGAGGTTTACCACCAAAAAGGACAGTAGATCATAAAATTGAGATACATCTTGGGAAGACATCTCCTTGTAAGGCCTCATATCGACTATCACCTCATGAGTTGGAGGATTGTAAGGCTCAAATTGAAGATATGTTGCAAAAGAGATTTATCTATTCCAACGTATCACCATATGGGGCTCTTGTATTGTTTGTAAAGAGGAAGGACGGAACAATGCACATGTGCATTGACTACCAAGGACTGAATCAACAAGTGATGAAGAACAAATATCTATTACCTTGCATGGATGACTTGTTTGATCAACTCAATGGGGCCAAGCACTTCACCAACTTGATTTGCAGAGCGGTTACAACCAAATCAGGATTGCAGAAGAAGACATACACAAATGGCCTTTCAAATAAGATATGGTAACTTTGAGTACTTGGTGATGCCGTTTGGCCTCACCAACACTCCAACCACTTTCATAAGCTTGAGGAATGACATATTCCATCCGTACTTGGATAAATCTATTATCATTTTTCTTGATGACATCTTAGTCTACAAAAGGATGCTGACAGAGCACAAGCAACTTTTGCAAAAAGTCATCCAGATTCTAAGACAAAATCAATTGTATGCCAAAATCTCAAAGTGCAAGTTTGGCAAATCTGAAGTAGACTACTTAGGGCATAGAGTAAGTGCAGAGGGTATCCAAGTGTTAATAGACAAAATAGAGGTCATTAAAAAATAGAATGCTCTAGAAGATTAGACTCAACTCAAGAGTTTCTTGGGATTGATAGGGTTTTATCGTTGATTTGTCAAGGACTTCTCCAAGATTGCACAACCTCCAATACCACTATTGGGCAAGGGAAAGAGGTGGATATGAGGAACCGCATAAGAATTGGCCTTTCAAGAGTTGAAAGACACATTACTACATGCACCAATCTTCAAATGGTATGACCCAAAACGTCCAATCAAGATGGCTACATATGCATCAAGTGTAGCAATAAGAGTAGTCTTACAACAAGAATAGCAAGATGGATGGCGCCCAATTGCTTATTTCTCTTGTAATTTGCTACCGGCAGAATGCAACTATCACAACACCAAACAAGGAGAGCTAGCTATTGTCCTTGCAACCAAGCTTTGGAAGCACTATCTAGATGAGAAGGCATTTGTGGTAGAGACTGACCACAAACCTCTATTCTACCTCAAGACACAAAAGGATCTTTCTTGTCAATAGATTTGGTGGGCAGAATGGAGACAACAATTCAACATAACAATCATATATGTGGAAGGCAAGAATCAACTTGCAGATGCATTCACCTGAGTGCCAATAGCAAACAATTTGGTGGTGGAAATCAAGATGAACCCTGAATTCTGGCCTAGGATTCTTGCTAATACAAAAAATGATCCACAAATTTTAGGTGCTCAATCATCCAAAGGCACCACCAACACCAAAGGACTCACCTTTTGTGATGCCAGGTTGTGGATATCAAATGGTACAGATCTAAGAACCACCATCCTAGTAGAATGTCATGATTCTACCATTGTAGGTCACTTTGGAAGGGACAAGGCCTTGGATGTAGTCAAATGCCACTATTATTGGCCCAAGATGAGCAACAAAGTGATGGAATATGTTTGGAGTTTCTTACTTTGTCAACAAAATAAGGCTTCTAATCAAGCTCCCATAAGACTCCTCCAACCTCTCTCCACTCCTACACAATGTTAGGAACAAGTAAGCATGGATTTGGTTTGTGAATTGCCCAAGACCACCTCTTGGTTTGATTCCATTGTAGTCTTTGTTGACTGATGCAACAAAATGATTCATGCACATCCTATCACCAAGGATGTGACTGCACCGCAACTAGCTCAATTATACTTAGATGCAGTCTTTTCCCATCATGGCTTGTCTTGAGTGCTCATCATAAAAAGAGGCACTAAATTCACTTGTTTGTTTTGGAGAACACTCCTTGGGTTCCTCAAAACCAAATTGGCTCTATCTACAGCTTACCATCCATAGATGGATGGACAAACATAGAGGGAAATTGCACTATTGAGGACATGCTTTGGGGCTTTACTTTAGATGAGCAAGAGAGTTGGAACACCTTACTTCCATTGGTGGAATTTGCTTACCACAATTGAGTGAATGCCTCCACACAAGTCACACTGTTCTTCCTCATGTATGGAGAGCATCCTTTCACACCTTCAAGGTTGATGAAGGTTTGTCCGGTGGCTACCAAGGTTGAAGTTTTCAACACTTTTCTTTCTAGAATCCAATAGGGGTGGAGCATGCCAAGCATAGGTTGCAGATTGCCCAAAAATGGTAGAAATAGTATGCAGATGCACACCACCAACACATAGAGTTTAATGTGAGAGATCAAGTCTGGCTGTCAACCACCAACCAACCTCAAGTTAGTTGGTCCTCATGAGCTGAAGCCTTGTTTTATTAGACCTTTCTCCATCCTTCATTGCATCGGCATTGTGGTTTGTCACCTCAACTTACCACCACATCTATAGATCCATCCGATGTTTCATGTTTCCTTATTATGCCGATATGCAACCTGGCCACCTCACTTCTCTTCCATCCAAGAAAGTTGACCTTGTCCTACCCTAGCTGATAACACAGAGGAGTATGAAGTCAAAAGCATTTTCCAGAAGTGCATTTGGGGTAATAATTGGTACATTGGAAAGGATACTCCTTGTATGAGGTGATATGGGAGCCAGCAGCCAACTTGACCCACACATCAATGTTAGTGAAATCTTTTGAGCAATAGTTTAGCAACAAGGACGTCACATCTTAAAAGGAGGGAGGTTTGTAATACCAATAGCTAGATGGATGATCTAGAGATGAAATTTGGTTTAGAAACATCTAGAAGGATGTTATACATGATAAACTAAGTAGATCAGAAAGAGGTATCACCAAAAGAGTACTTCTACTAATAGGCCAAAAACCAAAACATGCTTGGAAACTTTGGAATCAATAGTTAGGTATATGATCTAGAGGTGAAACTTTAGGTGGTGACATCTGGAAGGATGTTACACATGATGGAAAAAATAGATCATATAGAAGTATCACCAAAAGAACACTTTACTAATAGGGAAAAAGCCTAAAAACTTTGGTAGCAATTTTGGGAGGCCTAAACAAATGAATTACACTTCAAAAATGTGCAGGTTCCTCCCACCATAGAGGAAAGGCCTTTATTCACTCTCCCTTGATTTGTCTCACCAAGAGCTCTCCAATGGTACCTCACCCATGTGATTATGAGATTCCTACAAGAATATTCCCTAAAAGATTCTCTCTGATCAAAGCCTGTTTGGCCAACCAGATGGGACCAGGACTGACATGTCACCCATCCAAGCAAGTAATCTAAGGTTGGAGCTTGCTCAGAAATCACCTATCCATGTACCTAATCCTATGGTGGAGCTTCCTTGGAGGAGATCCTCTTTGGCTATATAATAGGCGCTCCTTTGGGGCATTGTAGGATTGAGTGTGAAATCTATGTTTTCTCTCTCGTATCTCTCTTGAAGAGTTTTCTTGTCCTTAGAGCATAACAATCGCCATCCAAGAGAATGAATAATTATCCCTTCTAAAAAATTGCATTTGTGGTAAAGCTCATCCAAGAGGATGAATAATCATCCACTCATGTGAGATATATACCACAATATTTGTAATAATATCTAATTGTCTCAAAAAATATAAAAGTTACTATCTAACTCCTATCATTTGAAATGCATACCAATGCTCCTTCCATGGATATATCCACTCCCTTGCACTATCAAAAAAATCACATATCCAATAGCATTATATGTAGAAATACTTAGTATTTTAAAGGGCATTGAATCTTATGGATCTTGGTTGCATCCGTGGTATTGCTACACTCACATAGGCAAAACCTCATATTTGTAGAGAAAATCACTATTGTAAGTTGGAATGCCAAGCTAAGATACAAGAACTTAAATCTTTGTTAGAGCAAGAGCAAAGATATGCCCTAGTAGTACAAGGAAGAGATTGGTCAACTAAAAGAGAATATAGAACTTGCTAAATGTTTCAATCTATCAATAAGGATTGCAAATCTCTAATCCAATCAAAATTCCAAGAAGAAAAGGAGAGAAGATCATTGTTTATCTTAAAGGATGTATCTCTTGTGTGCTATAATAATACTTGCAATTCTCCGCATTCATCATCATTTATTCTCGAGGATGAACATTGTTGTCTTTTGTCTTTCTATCTCTAGAAACACACCAATCTAGCTATGGAGCTTACAAATAGGAAGTCATGTGTAGATCTATCACTAATAATTTGAGTTTGCTTGTTTTCACAACTACTAGAACCTTCTACCCTTGTTTCTAGCGATCCTTCTATCTAGAAGTGGAGTAATTTGCAACCTAACCTATAATCACAATACCCATTAGTGGTCTATAAGTAACCATTTCTAGCAATACTAAGGAGAAATACACAACATGCTTAGAAGGAAAGAACCTAAGCGTAATGCACTCACACCAATTCAAACCAATTGGGTATACAATCTAGCATGCAAGCATGGATACATTCCAAACACAAGAAGTTTAGTAAAAACATCTCCATTCATTTTGGTAGAATTGGGCTTTAGAGCCTCCTTGCTCTATCCAAGAGCTGCTCTCAACCTTTACTCCAATTATATATCCAATATGTACTCCAAGTAGGGAAATTCTACACCTTTTGATGTGGAAATCTCTACAAGACACAAATGGAACTATCTTTTTTTAGCTTTGATTCAGATGTGCTAGTACTCACATGAAAACCTATGAGCTAAAATTTCTAATGATATAAAGCAAAACTCAATCTGACCACTACAGCTCTCTTGACAAGGTCTCAAACTTGGCTAGATTATTATAGTTCCAACTCTAATTTTGAAGCCCTAAATTAAGCTCAACTCTTGACTCTTGCATAAGGTTTTGCCCAAATTTTGGCACATGGATTCATTTAAAAAATAAGGAATACTTTAAGAATCTACAATCCTTTTACTCAATATTTCAAATTGAAAATTTGACGTTCAATTGGAGTTGGATATGGAATTGCTCCATTGACCTTACAATAGTATTTCCATAGAGTTTATTATACTAGATCTCACTATCTATAATCCTTGAATCAACTAAATTTTATATAAAATTTGGTTCTATTTACACCTCTATACAATTTGGTGGCTTGATCCAACTCCAATAACTATATATGGATCAATTTCCAAGATGGATTAACTTTTAAGCTCTATTGACCTAGTTTACTTGATCCAAGATCCTAGATTCTCTTTTTAAGGAATTCATATGAAACCTTTTCACAAAGGTAAAAGACCTCACCACTAATAATATTGAAAAGTTTCATAAGTTGATTCAAACTAAAACTTAAGAAGTGACCAATACCCCAACCTAATCATAATCTCCTTCCCAAAACCTTGATTTCCAACACTCCAACTTCAGTTAATCAGATCAGATTAGAGATTGATTTAAACATCAAATATTTGAGCTTATGACAACCAAAATATTGTCTACTCTTCAAATTCAGTGATATAGCATGAAAATTAATGATTTAACTCAAATACTCCAATTTTTGCACTTAGGTATGAATTTGAATCACCTTGCTTAAGTTGATTATTTTCCTGTCATATTTTGCTCAAATCCTTGATTATTATCTCCAAAAAAAAACATGTTAGCTCTTGTCCCCAGCCATGGTCTCCTCTCTCAAAATGCCTTTCCCTAACTCACTCAGATGTTGAAAACTCTATACTTCACAATTTGGGACTCAATTTCTTGCAGTTTTGTCACTTAAGCATTTCTTTTTTGACACATGGACCCCACAACTTTACCTTGAAGCCCTTGAAAAAAATTAGGTCATTCTCCTTCTACCACAACACATAAACTTTCAAGTCCCAAACTTGTCTATAAGTAAGCACACAAAGGCTAATAAGACTTGGATTTTCCATCACCAATGCCATAAATGTTGGCCCAAAATGTAATACCATCAAAGCTCAAAAGTGATCATGATGCAAAATCTGAAGCTTGATGAGAAAAGGATTAAAGAGTGGTAGATAAGGAGCATAAAACATCTCTTGTTCAAAACTCTTCTTCTAATGCTCAAGCTCCCATACTCTACTACAACTCTCACTCACCAACGTCCTCCTCCCACTTGAGACTCTTAAGACTAAAACAACTTCTTCTTGTCTATCAAGTCTCCACCACCTATATACATCAAAACCCTTAAAAAGACAAGATCACTTACATGTACATAGATTATTCACATTGCAATATCTCAACCATGGTATCCATCATACAATCCACTCCAAAATATGGAGATAAACAACACTAAACTAATTTTTCATTGGCTATGCAAACACAATACAATAACATACTTATAATTTAAAACTGATGAAAGAAAAGGTGCAAAGAGTGCAGAACTACCCACAAATATGCAAGGATACCTACATTAAGTATAAAAAACAAGACCTTTTGGCCTTCTTTGGTATTTAGAGCTTACCCTAATTAGTACTTTGTCAATCTCTTCTCTACTATAGTCCTTTACTTTCTCTTTGTTTTTGATCTTCCATATTTGTATGAGAGCAAGAATAGGATGGATGGAATCTTTATTATTTCTAATATCTACCTCTAAATCATCAAAATTTTACATTCATGCGATACATAAGTATCTGCTTTATCAATTCATAGTATCTTATTTTGTCAAACTTTTTTAGATATTATCTTTGCGGTTGATGAGCCTTTAGTGCTTTTGGTTACTATTCTTCGTAAAAGTGAATATTTTTTATTTGTATTTTGACATAGAATTTTTATTTCTTTTTATTTTGATAATGATAGCAATGGTTTATAATATGAATTGTCCTATAATCAGACAATATAATAACTAGTTGAACAACTCACTTGAGAATGTGAAACTTATGCTTGACCACAATAAGTAGAAGAAATGGTATTTAGAGAAGAAGAAAATTGTGTTTATTTTCACAAACCAAAGCAATATGATAAGAAACAAGTTATATGTAGAATGGAGAATTTTTGTTTGATTGTGAGTTATATCTCCAAGCCACCAACATGCCAAATGATTATCACCAATTCTATTTTATGTTAGTCAATTAGAATGCTTTGCAAGATCTTGGTGGAAGTATTAACAAGAGTAAGAACAATATGATTTTAAGGCTTAGCTAGTTATTATCAAAAGTTAAAGAGAACCTTCACATCTAGATTTTAAGGCATCAACATACCAAGAAAAATAAAAGATTGATTGGTAGAGCTCAAGCTAATTGTTTCAATAAATAGCTTTGTCGTTCAATATTGAGATCTCATATGAATTCTAAAGTTTTATGAAAGAGAAATATTAGATTATTTCATATGTAGGTTGATATCCATAAAAATTGGAGATAGCCATTAGGGAACTCATGCAAATAGAAGGAGCCATGCAATAGATGAAGCAATTTGACTCTATTCTCTCTACAATACTTGCATGTCTATGGCATATAAAATACATACATCTCTATACATAAGAAAATGAAGTTGTTCTCATGGAGATTGATGTTAAGTGCAAGGCTCCAACCAAATATATGGAGTGCAAGGATTTAAAACAACTCCAAAAGAAATGAACAATGCAAAACTGCTTACAAATATGAATAAGATATGACTATATCATACTAGAGGACATTTCTATTGCATACAAGTTGAAGAACTCATTGTTAAAAGTCCAAATACATAGAGGATCCATTTGATCAAGAAAACACTAATAACTTATAAGACCAACCAAGATACTTGTTAAGAGCAAATTTAGTTCAACAACATTAGGATTGAGAGTTGAACATGTATGAAGTTTGTATCATTTTCATGGTTTGAACCTAAATCATCCTTCTAATAGTTTGGAAGGTTTAGAGAATTGTATATTTATGTAGTTTGCAAAGTAAATTAGTACTTTTATTGCATTGGCAAGAAAGAAGTTCCCTTTTGATGGTGGACAAAAAGAAAATATATTACTTTTGGATTTCGGATAGAATGTTTCTTAAGAATTGTCGAAAATATATAAGGTCAATGAAGTTCCTAATTGCATCCTTGCACTTTGCCATTCTTGGATAATCCTAGCAAAACATCATAATGCTCAAGTTGATGAGACAAGAATATTTTTTTTAAGTGAAGGCAAAGTCATGCATTTAAGAATTTTAACATCTTTGGTAAAGACATGTTTTACTAAAGTACTTGACATGGAAGATAAGTATATTGGTGTTATTGTTATTGCAAAAGTTACAGAGGAAGATATACTAAATTTTTGGTTTAGATCAAACAAAAAGTAGAACAATCATGTGGAGATCATGAAGGTACTAAATTCCAATGTGGTAGAAAGGAGTCAACAAGAATTTGAAGTTCTATTTTTTATTAATTTCTTAAGGGTTTACCTTTTGATGGAGGACCTAAATTTAGAATATATTTGTTTTCTATAGTGAAATTGATAATAATCATATCTATTGCTTATTTCAAAGGAATTAAAAACACTCACGAAGATGTGATGAACCTCATGTAGAAGGATGTTATTTGGCATAATATCTCACCTTGGGGAGGATTATGTTTCTTATTCAGAAGAAATATAATGATTGTATATTGACTCATATGGACTAGAAAAGCAAATAATATATTTCTCCTTTACCTTGAATAAATGATTTGTTGGATCAATCAAGTAGAGATAAATTGTTCACCAAGTTGAATTTTTATTATGGTTACTTGCAACTACACACCCTATTGAGAGCTAGTTCTAGCATAGCATTTTTCCTTATGATAAAGTATAGACACCTTGAATGAATCAACCTTCCCTTTGCTCCTTTAGTATTCACAACACTCAAAGAATTGTTAGAAAATTATATTCTAGTGTTTTTAGATGATATTTTCATCTAAAATTTTCATCTCTTGAAAAATAAAAGGAGAGTATAATGGTTATATTGGCAGAGTTAGAGTTCCAATGCAATGAATCAAAATATGAGTGTAAGAAAGAGAGGGTTAACTTCTTAGGTTATGTGAAAGGTATCAAGATAGAGGAGGATAAAGACCATGACAAGGTTAGTATTGACTAACTAGTGGAGATGCTATTGATGTTCAAAGATTCAATGGATTGGTATGTTTTCATCAATAGTTTATATGCTAATATGTACACGTTACAAAACCAGTGACCAATCTCATAGACAAGAATGTAAAATTCCATAAAGGGATAAGGAAAAGGTTACCTTTGAACAACTCAAAGCTTTAGTATTAACTTGCACAATCTTGCAACCATATGATCCCAAGTTACTTTTGGTAGTTAATTATGATGCTGATAACTTTGCTTATAAAGTAGAACTCTAATAGGAGTTTGTAGGTAGTTTACATAATTGTTTCTACTTCAATAAGGTTAAATTTCTCCAAGAGGTCCATAATCTCCTTATCTTTTCATCTTAGAGTAGAATACTCATCTTCTTTAAATTCTTGGTAGTTGCAAAACATAACTCAAAATATGTTAATATCTTACCTATGTTTTTTAATGTAAAAGCTACTAAGGAAATAAAGCTTTGAATTGCAAGACTTGAGTCTTCTCCAGCAACTCCAAAACCTACCTCACATCAAGATGATATAAGTTTGGATAGTATAATGTACTTCCTTAACATTACTCAAGACTACAATGTGATTACTCAAGACTACAATGTGTATTTGTGAATAGATTGAGCAAGAAAATCCACTTAGCATTTACATTTGATACAATAGATACATCTTAATTAGCTAAGGTCCTCATTGAAATTGTGTTTTCTCATCATAGTCTCTCAAAGGTACTCATAGCTTACTGTGACCCATACTTCACAAATAAGCTTTGGTAAGCATTATCAAAATTTTAGGGACCAAATTAGCTGTATCAAGTCCTCCAATGGATGGCTAGATCAAATATGCAAACCATACCTTAAAAGACATGTTTTGCATATTTGTGAATGTGGTCCATAATAACTAGTATATTCTTCTTTTAGTCATGGATTTTGCCTACAATGACTTGAAGGAAGCAAGAACAAGATCCTATAACTTCTTATTAGTTATGATTAAGAACCCTTAGTTCTTAAACTTTTGCTCATACCTCCATCTTTTACTCTTTCTAGTACTTCTACCTTCTTTCCTACCTTATCTTCTTTGTTATAAGAGACCAAAGCTCATCTCATTCCTGGTCAAAATTATCAAAAACACTATGCAAAAGTTCACCATCTTGACCTTTCTTTTATTTTTGAGGATAAAATTATGATTTTTAGTCATAACCTTCCCCTATCTCTTGATAATGAAGTTTTTAGACTTACTTCTAATTGGATCTGTCCTTTCTCTATTGTGACAACCCGACAAATATCACTTTTGCGGTAATCGTGTAAGTAAAGTTTGTTCCCGCAGAGATACAAGTCAAAAATGTCTAAATACAAAGTCAAACAGTAACACTTTAGTTCTTCTTGGTTGTGTCTTTAATCTCTCAGGTAGAAACCACACCTAGAAGAGAGTAACAAGCACTGACTCGCAGTCTTGTCACAAATTAACACTTCTTAATCACAACTCCTTCAATTCTTTCCAAAAAATCTTGATTGCGATGATTCAGGCTCTCCTGAAAATGGCACTTCACTGAAAAACAACTTTGCCTCAGAATTGTGTTTCACCCCTCCACTGAAGGCACAACTTCCTTGATCAAAATTGCTTCACATCAACTTTGCATTGCACTCACAACTACAGAATACTACCAACACTACAATTCCTCTCAGATCTATCAAGGCATTGCTTTGATTGCACTTCACTCAGGATCAAACACACAGAATGAAGATCAAGGCTGTGGAATGCAACATCCAACAAGCACATTGACTTGCACTTTGAATTTCTCCACACACTCACAATTACAAACACAAAGTTGATACTCGAAATCAAGCTCAAGCCACAAGCATTGCTTCACAACACTTCGCTTTATCTATTCTCAGAAATAATGAGCACTGAACAACAATTCTCTACAAATGTCACTCTTAAGTAGTGAACAAATCGACAATTCTAACAACTATACCGTTCTACAACAACTGTTCTAACCTGTAGATCCAAAATGACAATGTACCTCTTCATATCTGCCTCTTCAAATCTCAAATCTACTACAAATCCAATCCGATGTCTACTTCTTCCTTGGCTTTCAAACTTGAACCCGAAGTAACTTTACTTCCCACTACTCTATCCTCGGGTTTCACATCTTCTACTTCTTCTACTAGATCCAACAATTCTCTTTCCTGATCTGAAATTACACTAGTGGCTAATCCTTCTAAACCTTCATTCCTCGACCTACTCTTCTCCAATATCTCCGATGGTAACTCCGAAGACATTTTCACTCCTACTTCATCTACTTTGGGTTTGGCTCTAACATCCTTCCGAAGTTTATCTATCTCCAACTTTACTAAGTCTAATATAATTGCAATATTATCTTCTACCTCTAATATCTTCCTATCTACACGATTTCTGACACTTATCAGCAACGCATTCAAATCGGTATCTTTTGCCTATCTTCGCCTCATCTCCTGCACCAACAATTTCAACTTGTGTAGCCTTGTCTCTTCAATTCGAACACGGCCTTTGTACTCAACATCGCGTTCATCTTGAGGACAATCTCCTTCAATGGCTCCAATCTCATTTTTCTTTCTCGCTCTCGATCTGCAAGCCAATCTTCCCTGTACATTGCCAACTCTGCCTCGAACTTGGCTTTCACAGTTTCTTTCTCCTTCTCCTTCTGTACAACCTTCTCTTCCTGATTACGAAGTAACTCTTGTAATCTCTCTTCTTCCCTATATCATGCTGCTAACTCTCTTTGCCAGAGCTGCTTCTTCTCTTCTATACTCTCCATCACCCTATTTAGCTCTTGGTCCTTCGCCGCTACCCTCGCCATAGTATGGATAAGTTCTACTCATGAATCAGCAAATGGCTACTTCAAAATCTCATATTCTGCTACTTGCCTTTCCCTTGCTATGTCACTCTTTTTAACAAGCTCTTCTCAATATCTCACTTCTCTCTTCAAGTCTTCAATTACCTAAGTCTTCACTACTGCCTCCGCTCACAGCACTTCACTTTCCTCCTTACCTCGGGTTATGATTTTCTTCAACTCCGAGTTCTCTTCTTCTAATTGCGCTAAAACCTACAACACAGTCTTCACTTTTGGACAAGTTGATTGCATTTCCTTCTTCTTGTGCTCCAATTTCATCAGTAGTGGACACACAACCTCCCGCAGGTACTCTACTCCATCGCTTGCTACTACTTCCTCTTGCGTAGCAATCTTCCTTCTCACTTTGTGTTCACTCGATACTTGCCTTTGTCTCTACAGTCTTCATATCGGAATTGACGCCTCGCTTCTCGAGCTTTTGTTCATTTCTTCTTTTACTTTACTCGGACCTGCATCACACTTCACCTTGCGTCTCGAGCGGACTCCCCTCTGAATTGCAATTGCCTTTTCTTTGGCCTTGGGTATCTCATCCTCCAACTTCGTGTTGTCCTTGGCCTTGATCTCTGCTTGCACTTCTTCTTCCTCCTCTACAGCAGTTGGCACCGACGTCATTTCTCCACCTTCATTGCTGTCGCTACTCATATCTCCACTTTGTAGTGTTAGCTTGGGCTCCTCCTTGCGTTCCAAATCTTCGGACTTGCACTCGGCTTCACCTTCCGAGTCTTTGTCTTCTGACTCGATTACCACCATTCCTTGCCTTGGGTTTCCTCTCCTGGTCTTCCGAGGTTTTGTCTTGTCTTCGGCTTCGCCTTGTTGACTTTGCTTCTTTGATCTTGGAGTACTTGCTTCTATCTCCACATTCTTCCCCGTCTTCTTGTAGTACTCATCTGTGCTTTTGATATGTAAGAGGTACTGCTACTCCTCTACATCGACTTCTCTTCTTAAATTAGGATGGAAATACGACACCATTTTACTACGCTCCGCCAAGTTCAGCAAATTTAACCCGAAGTAGAAATGGGCTGCAAATGGCACGATGTAATGTGGAGGTGATTTATCCTGCAGATTCCACACCATTTGTCACGTTCTCCCATGGAAACACCTCACCCAATTGATTGGTTCTCTTGCAAACAATTTGTGAAAGAACACCGCTTGGTGTTTCATCACATAAGTTGTTCTCTTCGGCTTCAGGATGGCCATCAGAGCACTCACAATCCCCCTCTTGACAAGATCTCTATAGCTCTTGACTTTGTATCCATTCTTCATCCGCTTTGACGAGAATGCATCCTTCACTTCTTGGGTTTCTTCGGCTATCTCTCCCTTCTCCAAGAACTTGGCACCCTACTTTGCGCCTACTTCCTTCCCAAGTACTAATCTCCAATCCGACTTTGTCAAGTGAGCCAGATTTCCTCTCTTCTCTTCTTCCTCAAGTCCATCGAGATACTTGCTCTCGATGATCTCAGTCATGAAACCTGGAAAACTAACATTCCAATTCCATGCCAAGAATGTAATCCAAAGTCGGCTCAAGACTTTGATTCTTGCGATTACATCTTACCTCCAAATCGCATGATTCCTCACTACAAATTCGGAGTTCTTCTTTCCTCCTCCCATCTCTCTTGCTTTCTCACTGTCTCTTGATTTCACTCTTGCAACTTCTCCCTTACACACTAGCGCGTCTTCCACTCTATTTCCCTTCCCACAATCACCTGCAAGATGACTTCTCAACGGCAAAGGAAAATTTCTTGACATTGCTTCGTCGCGGCTCAATTTTTATAGAGTTGCGCTTTCTTTGTCTCTCTTCAATTTGAGTTTCTACCAAGAAATCACACCTCTTGCATGCACCTGTCATTGTCAATTGTACTTCGTGTATATGGGCCGCCAGTTTTGAACGGCCCCTTCTTGAATTTCTCGCCCCGACAAAAGGTTGTTAGATAGACTTTGCCTCGGGTTGAGCTCCCCTGATACAAAGACTCATTACTTTGGGTTGTATGCTGACAGGGCATTTCCGAGTACTTCGCCTTATGACCCAAAAGTCACTTTACTTTGGGTTTCATTCCAAAGACTCTTTTCTTTGCCTTCTTTGGCCATACAGGCACAATCCAACTTCTCTATACACTTCTTCTTCTCTATTTTGAAAAAAACAAAAAATGTGGGCACCACATCTATCATGTTATGTCTCTTATTGCTTCTCAACTTGATATTTCTTACCATGTTTGTATAAATCCTATCTTCTATATTTCCAAATTGAAACCATTTAATTCTAAACCAACAATCTTGTGTTGACCAAGTTTAAATTCTTCCACTTGCAAGTGGAAGAATTTAAACTTGGTCAACAAAAGATTGTTGGTTCTTAATTGTTTAAGTTTAAATGATGAATAATACAAAGACTCATTGTGCAAGTCAAAGATAAAGAACTCAAGTACAAAGAAGATGGAGCCAAAGATGAGGAGAGAATGGCTAAAAATCTGGGATTATAAGGTTCTATTAGAGCCCATTGCAAAGAATTGCTTAATGGATTTTCACATGAATGGATTGGTAGAAGAATGATTGAAGCTAGATGAAAAAATGAAGCCATAGTATAAATTTTCACTTTTCTCCCACAAGAATATTTTCTATCAACTTCCAAACATGAGGAGATTGCCTAGAGTGAGTCAAGTATAAAGTAGAATCAAGAGACCATTGCAAGGATTTTGGTCTGGTTGGGTTGAGAGATTGCAAAAAATTGTGTAATTCAAGAAGTCAAAAGAAGAATTGGGAAAGATGACCATGAGAGATAGAAACATGGTGAAAGGATTGAACATCCAAGCTCTTGCAATTGAGAAGTGTGAAATAGAAATATGTAGCAATTTCTTAAAGAAGCTCAATCTCACCTTTCTATTGTAGAATTTGAATTACATGTCTATCTTGTTGCTCATGAAATTAAAGGAGGTCAATATCAAGGTTATACAACTCTATAAGGAAACCCATAGAATTAGATGGAGTACTATCAGCAACTTATTCTTGCAAAGAAAGTGTATTCAATTGGTGGTCACACTCCAAATGTGTAATACAAGGAGATGCCATAGATGGCAAAGAAATTAGAGGTGATCTTTGCAAAGCCACAAGACCTAACCAATGGATATTGAGTCTTGAATTACAAGAACCTTACAAAGAGTGTGGTAGCAATGGCATTCATAAGACTATGTTTAGCGGATCAAATGATATACCTAACTATCAATTAGGCCATATTCTTTGAGCACATATTTGAGGGGTGTAACATTGATCAGGCAAGCATATTTCACTTAGCAGATGTGTGTTATATTTTTAAGAAAGTGTGCAATCACCTCTTTTTTTATCATTCATTTTTATTCAAGAATGGCATTATTAACAAAAGAAGAGAAGGTGGTCTTGGGAGACCACTTTAGCTCTAAAGCCTATTTGGACAAGCAACCTGAGAGCAAAGAAGTGTTAGTTGGGAGAAGGGAACCAATGCACAATTTGCTCAAATAGGAGAGTTTAATGTGCTTGGAAAACTAAAAGCACCATGGAAGCTAATAGAGAAGGACAAAGCATCTGATTGGCAAAAGTCTATGAGAACGCTGTCATGCCATTTGTAGTGTCACATCTAGATTTCTCAGACATTGGAGTTGCAATGATAGTGGTTAGATGTATCTTATCAGTTACTCATAGACTTCTTTTTGACGGTCAGATTTTGTGTTCAGGGTACTGACTTCATGGTGAGACCCACCATCACTTTGCACCATTTGCCCTATTGGATGTGCCGTCAATGGGATTGTTAGGGTTTTAGACTTAGCTTGAGTCCAGGGGTATACTTTCAAAGTGTAGCTCCAGAGAGCTCACTTCTCTGATGTTGAGCCTTTGAGTTCTTGGCTATGGTGGACAAAGGCCGACAAGCATCACCTGGATTCTCTTAAGTAGAGTAGGTGTGGCTTGACTATAATCAGTGTCTAGTTGTTGGTGATTTATAGAATGACAGATCAAGTATTGATTTGAGTTGAGTTGATTTGAGTGGTGTAAATGAACTGATTACATTAGAGAAGTGAGGTGAAGGGGAAATTGGGTGCAAGAATTGCGAGTCTTGGTAGAATCTCCATGCTCAATGGATTATTGGTAGCTCGATCAAAGGTCACATTTTCCCTAGTGTGCAAAATTTTGTTGATTGATGCAGATTTGGTAGTGAGGTAGATGGTGTGCGGAAGCACTGGCCAAATTTTGAGCAAAGAGAAGTAATTTTCAAGCAGTGGTTGTGATTTTGAGCTCAAGAGATAAAAGCAGGACCAATTTGTTGCGAGTTGGGCTCAGAAAGTGAAATTGAAGGTGGAGTTGGGAACCTATCCTTGTGAATTTGTGATTTGGAGAAACCCCTTTTCAATTTGGCTTGAGTGAAGAGTTAGCAAAGTATTTGGTGGTTAGCCAACTTTAGGGTTTATGTCAGAGTTTTACTGGAGATTATGTCAGATTTTGGCCAAATTTGGAGGAGTTTTGCTTGTTGGCCACATTTAGAGATATTTCACAGATTTGGAGGAGTTTCATCAAATTTGGAGAGGGTTCAAAGTGGCAAGAAGAATGAGGTGGCAAGAAGAAAGGCCTCATTTGGGCATTTAGAGGCTTTGAGGCATATGGTTGTGGGCAATGAGAGGCTACAAAGGCCTAGAAGGGCCAACAAGCAAACTTGCAGGCATGAGGCTAGCTAGTTTAGAGTAGATCTTGGTCATTGTTTGGCAAAATTTGCCTATCTTGCTAGATTGTTCACAATAGGGTTTGACCCCTGGATCTTTGGTTCCTAGATTAGTGCCCTAGTATGGTACCCAAATTTTGTTTTTTTCTCAATTTGGAAGAAGAAGTGTACAGAGAAGTTGAATTGCGCCTGTATGGCCAAAGAAGGTGAAGAAAAGTGTCATCGGGATGAAACCCGAGGTAACATGACTTCGGGTCACAAGGCGAGGTACTTGGAATTGCCCTATTAGCATACAACCCAAAGTAAGGAGTCTTTGTCTTGGGGGTGCTCAACCCAAGGTGAGGACAGTGTAACAACTTTCTATCGGGGTGAGACATTCAAGAAGGGACCGTTCAAAAACGGTGATCATACACGTGAGGGACACTTGATAGTGACAAGAGCATGCAAGAGGTGTGATTTCTTGGTAGAAACTTGAATTGAAGAAAGACAAAGAAGGCGCAACTCTATAAAAATTGGGCTAAAGACAAAGTGATGACAAGCAATTTTCCATCGCCGTTAAGAAGTTGTCCTGCAAGAGATTGTGGGAAGGGAAGTAGAGTCAAAGACGCATTGCTGTGTTGAGAGTAAATCAAGAGAGTTAATCCAAGAATCAATAGGAAGAATAGTCCCCAGCCCAGAGTGGAAAAGAAAGATTGGAGGCGGGAAGAAGAACTCCAAATTTGTGGTGAGAAATCATTCGATTCGGAGGTTAGATGTGATTGCAAGAATTGAGGTCTTGAGCAAGCTTCAGATCACATTCTTGGCATGGAACTGGAATGTTAGCTTTCCAGGGTTCATGACTGAGATCATCAAGAGTAAATGTCTCGATGGCTCTGAGGAGGAAGGGAAGAGAGGAAATCCGGCTCAATGGACAGAGTCGTATTGGAGGTTAGTACTCGGGAGAGAAGCAAACATAGAGCATGGTGCCACGTTCTTGGGGAAGGGAGAAGTAGCCGAAGAAACCTAAGAAGTGAGAGATGCCTTCTCTTCAAAGCGCACGAAGAATAGTTACAAAGTAGAGAGCTATAAGGATCCTATCAAGAGAGGGATCGTGAGTGCTCTAATGGCAATCTTGAAGCCGGAGAGAACAACTTATGTGATGAAGCACCAAGCGGTGTTCTTCCACAAGATGTTTGCAGGAGAGCCAATTAACTGGGCAAAGTGTCTTCATGGGAGGATGAGACAAATGGTGTGGAATTTGCGGGACAAGTTGCCTCCACATTACATTGTGTCGTTTGCAGCCTATTTCTATTTGGGGCTGAACTTGCTCAATGCGGCGGAGCATAATAAGATGGTGTTGCAATTCCATTCCGACTTAAGAAGAGATGTCAATGCGGAGGAGCAGCAATACATTCTTTAGATCAAGAGCAATGATGAGTACTACACATAGACGAAGTAGAGTGTGCATTTGGAAGTGAGTACTCCGAAGTCAAAGAAGAGGAGTTAACAAGGAGTAGAAGAAGTAGAGAAAGCGAGACCTTGGAAGGCTAGAAGGGTTAACCCGAGGAAAGAGTTGGTGGTAATCACGTCATCGGCAGAAGAATTGGAAGGAGAAGCCGAGTGCAAGTCCAAAGATTTGGAGAGGGAGGAAGAACCCAAGCTCACACTATAGAGTGGAGACATGAGTAGTGACAGCGACGATGGAGTGGAGATGAAATCAGTACCCAAAGAAGAGGAGGCCAAGATGGAGATGGAGGAGAAAAGTAACTTGAAACTAGAAGATGAAGTTCTTGAGCAAGATGAGAAAAGAGTTACAATTCAAAGTGGAGTTTGTTCCAGACGGAAGGTGAAGTGTGGAGCGGGGCCAAGTAAGGTAATAGAAGAGGAGGATGGAAGTTTGGGGAGCAAAGAATCCATACCTATAAGGCAACTACGGCTTAGAAGGCAAGTGTCAAGTGAGGAAGAGGTGAAGAAGGAGATAAGTCTGCAAGTTGAGGTAACTCCGAGTGAAGGAGTAGAAGGTGGAAGGTTGTGTGCCCATTATTGGTAAAGTTAGAGCACAAGAAGAAGGAGATGTAGTCAAAGTGTCCGGAGGTGAAGATTGTGTTATAGGTGTTAGCTCAATTATTAGAAGAGAACTCGGAATTAAAGAAGAGTATAATCCGAGGTGAGGAGGAAAGGGAAGTACTACAAGTAGATGCAGTAGTACAGAATCAAGTGATTGAGAATTTGAAGAGAGAAGAGAGGAATAGAGAGGAACTCATAGAACAAAGTGACATAGCAAGGGAAAGACAAGTAGCTGAGTATGAAATCTTGAAGCAACAATTTGCTGATTCGAGATTAGGAATTATCCATGCTATGGCAAGAGTAGCAGGGAAAGAGCAAGAGCTCAATAGAGTGATGGAGAGTGTAGAAGAGAAGAAGCAGCTCTGGCAAAGAGAGTTGATAATGAGATATAGAGAGGAAGAAAGGGTGAAAGAGTTACTTCACAATTAGGAGGAGAAAATTGTGTAAAAGGAGAAGGAGAACAAAATTGTGAAAGTCGAGTTCAAAGCGGAATTGGCAATGTAAAGAGAAGATTGGCTTGCAGATCAAGAACAAGAGAGGAAAATGAGATTGGAGCCATTGAAGGAGATTGTGATCAAGATGAATGCGATGCCGAGTATAGAGGCCAGCGTGCATATTGAAGAAACAAGACTTCACGAGTTGAAGTTGTTGGTGCAAGAGATGAGGAGGAGAAATGCAAAGGATAAAGATTTGGACGCGTTGTTGATCAGTCTCAGAACTCGTGTAGATAGAAAGATATTGGAGGTAGAAGACAATATCACAATAAGATTAGACTCAGTGAAATTAGAGAGATAAACTTCGGAAGGATGTAAGAGCAAAACCCAAAGTAGATAACATAGGAGTGCAAATGTCTTCTGAGTTACCATTAGAGACATTAGAGAAGAGTGGGTAGGGAGATGAAGGTTTAGGAGAGTTACCCACTAGTGGAATTGCAGATTAGGAAAGAGAAATGTTATAATTGGTAGAGGAATTAGGAGTTATGAAACCCGAGGATAGAGTAGTAGTGAGTGAAGTTACTTTGGGATCGGGTTTGAAAGCCGAGGAAGAAGTAGACATCGGATCAGATTAGTAATAATTTTGAGATTTGAAGAGGCATATATGAAGAGATGCATTGTCATTTCAGATCTACAGGTTAGAAGAGTTTTTGTAGAATGGTATAGTTGTTAGAACTGTTGTTTGCTTCACTATTTAAGAGTGGCATTCCTAGGAAATTGTTGTTCAGTGCTCATAATTTCTGAGAATAGATAAAGCAAAGTGCTATGAAGTAGTGCTCGTCGCTTGAGCTTGATTTTGAGTATCAATTTTGTGCTTGTGTTTGTGAGTGTGTGGAGAAATTCAAAGTGCAAATCAGTGTGCTTGTTGGATGTTGGATTCCGTAGCCTTGATCTTCATTCTGTGTGTTTGATCCTAAGTGAAGTGCAATCGGAGCAATGCCTTGACAGATCTGAGAGGAATTGTAGTGTTGGTAGTATTCTGCATTTATGAGTGCAGCACAAAGTTGATGTGAAGCAATTTTGATTGAGGAAGTTGTGCCTTCAGTGGAAAGGTGGAACACAATTCTGAGGCAAAGTGGTTTTGTAGTGAAGTGCCGTTTTTGGGAGAGCTTGAATCATCACAATCAAGATTGTTTGGAAAGATTTGATGGAGTTGTGATTAAGAAATGTTAATGTGTGACAAGGTTGCAAATCAATGCTTGTTACTGTGACAACCCAGCAAATATCACTTTTGCGGTAATCGAGTAAGTAAAGTTTGTTCCCGTAGAGATACGATTCAGAAATGTTCAAATACAAAGTCAAACAGTAACTTGTAGTTCTTCTTGATTGCTTCTTTAATCTCTCAAGTAGAAACTACACCCAGAAGAGAATAACAAGCTCACAATCTTGACAACTTGTCACAAATACACACACATATAATCACAACACAGCAAATCCTATCCAAACAACTTTTGATTGTGATGCTTCAAATTCTCCCAAAGACGGCACTTCATTGCAAAGAATGATTTCGCCTCAGAATTGTGTTCCACCCCTCCAGTGAAGGCACAACTTCCTCGATCAAAATTGCTTCACATCAACTTTGTGCTGCACTCACAAATGCAGAATACTACCAACACTACAATTCTTCTCAGACCTGTCAAGGCATTGCTCCAATGCACTTCACTCAAGATCAAACACATAGAATGAAGATCAAGGCTGCAGAATCCAACATCCACAGACACACTGACTTGCACTTTGGAATTCTCCACACACTCACAAACACAAACACAGAATTGACAATCGGAATTAAGCTCAAGCGACGAAAACTGAAAATAGCACTTTGCTTTATCTATCTTCAGAAATATGAATACTGAACAACATGAGACTGCGAATGCTCCCCTTAAATACTGAAGCAAATAGCAGTTCTTCCTTCTTATGCACTGCTTCCTAACATTGCTTCCTACCTGTAGATCCAAATTGACAATCCATCTCTTCATATATGCCTTTTCCTATCTCAAAATTGATACTTATCCGGATCCGATGTCTACCTCATCATCGGCTTTCAAACCCGATGATCTTCCTATTACTTCTCCTTCTTTGGGTATATCTACAACTACTAATTCTTGCACTATTTCTTCTACTTCTTCATTATGAACTACAATTACACTAAGGACTGACTTATCTAACTCACTATCTCCTAACCCACTCTTCTCTAATGTGTCCAATAACAGATCCGATGACACCTGTACTCCTACTTCTGCAACATTGGGTCTAATTACAATCAATTCATTTGCTTATTCTACTATATCCTCATCACAAATTGTAATTGAAAGCATGGGTACACTATCTACGCCTTCAATTTGAAACCCACTTTCCCTAATCACTCATATTATTGACCCGAAGGCACTTACAATCTGATCTTGCACTTCGAGTTTATTCACTATTGCTACTTTTCCTTCAATTCCTATTCCATCTTCAATCGGAACTGAAATTGAAGTCATGGGTATCCTAACTATCTATTCTTTCTCTATCCTAACTCTCTCTAATGCCTCTAGCAAGATTCCCGAAGTCATCTTTGTTGCACTTCAAGGTCCGACTATCTCAGATACAATCATCTTTGTCTTGAGGCAAAGAAGCTTCTAACCCAAAGTTGTGTAAGTCCAAAGTCTGAAGTCCGAAGTCCGAAGACGCCAACCCGAAGACACTAAACTACTTTGTATAGTTACTCCTGAAGCTTCAAATACTTGTAACTTCTTCTACAGACCTCCAAACTTTGTGATTTTGGTTGCAACAAAAAGCCCTGAACGAGACGCTTTCAATGAGATATAGCCCCCGCAAGAATCTCAACCTGTAACTTCTATTCCTCTTTTGGGTCTGCCCTCTTTCAATCCTAGCTGAGTCCGTCTTCATTTGACACAAAGTTGACTTCTTTGGGCTTGATCAAAATACAAATTTCCTCTCATTTCTTCTCCATTTGGTTTCAATTTGGTTTCAGCAAGGCACTTCTTCTTCAAAACTTGTTCAAAATGAAAAATGTGGGTACCACAGTTACTCTCTTTTGGGTGTGGTTTCTACCAGAGAGACTAAAGACACAACCAAGAAGAACTAAGATTGTTACTTTGCTCTATATTTGACCAATTCTGACCAGTATCTTTGCGGGAATGAAGTTTACTTACCCAGTTACCACAAAAGTGATATTTGCTAGGTTGTCACACCTAGCAAACTGGTCCACCCTCACTTGTTATCTTAGTGATTGGCCCACTATTATCTATACACTTATAGCTTTGGCTAGGAGAGACGATTTGATCCTATTCTTGGTGATCCTGGTAGCTTAGGACATAGAAAGGAACTCCTATTATGTCAAATGCCAAATGGTGGTAGAGTTAGTCCCGTGTTGCTTTATGAGATGTAAAGTTTAGATTTCTTGTGATTGGACCCCCTCCATTCTCTACTTCCTTTGTTTGTGCGTCACGTTTGTGTGAAGTGCCATGAATTTAGAGCGTTGGTGCTCTAATGTGCTCTCGGTAGTGTGGCTAGAGTGATGATCATTCAAACTACCTTTGTTTCTCTCTGGTGAAGCAGGAAGTGATGACCTGTAGACCATGAGAGTGCATGTTGTGATGGTAGGTTACAGGTCATCATTTCCACTAGTGTAGTTGTCCTAGTTAGAGTAACATCAATGGGTAGTGTTTTGTTGGTATTGGCAATTGGTAGTGCTTAGTTGGTATTGGTACTTGGTGGGGTACTTTTGGTTACGGTTAGTGGTTTGTAGTTACTTTGTCACGACGGAGTTCTTTGGGGATTCTAGATGAGCTAACCTTGCAGTATGCAATCAATTTACTCAGAGTGGCGCTCGATATCAACCTGTATCTTAGGTCCCAATGAAGGAGGAGATTGACTCTGAGTTAGAGTTTGACATAGGAATTGACTTAGTTGAGAGTGCACTTGGCGTGTCCACATCATTGTTGTGGGACATGGATTTATAGGGCCTCCAAAGGCCCTAGGTGTTACTCTAGTATAGTGGATACCATTGAGTTGGATGACTTCATCTAAGAGTTTGATAGATGGTGTGATCTGTAGCAGATGTGGAACCTGACTTTATTCAGACCTTTCATGGCATGGAAGGGATTATTTCAGCACTTGGAGGGTCTGCCAGTGGATGACTACCATGAGTTCAAGAGAGCTCACTTGGACAAGATTGAGTTAGGAGACAATATTGGTCCTCAAACTATGTCTCCATCACTTCAGGCTTGGTTGCTAAGGGTAGATTAGTTGTACCCACAAGTTCTGCCTTGAGTAGCATTGGTGGAGCTAGTAGAGGTGCACTAGTTGGAGATAGTGCTACTACAAGTGGAGGTATTGCTACAAGAGGTAGTGTAGTATCAGTGTTTAACCCCATGGTGGATTTCTTCCAATATTTGAGGCATAACTATTAGGAAGTGCAGACTAAGAAGTTGAGGAGCTTGTAGGAGTTCCAACGGAAGGTTGGAGAGAGCTAACGCAAGGCGTACACTCACATGAGGCGGTGTCATTGGGAAAATAATCTACATAATAGTATTGGTGCTATTGGTGTGAGTTTTTCTTGTTAGTGAACTCAAGAGTTTATGTTATGGTGAAATTGGTAGTTGTTTTTTGTTCTTGTAAGCTCAAGGATTTCCTCTTGTGTTAAGGGAGGGAAGAAATTTAGTGGTGGATTTTCTTTAATGTTACATAAGCTCGGGGTTTATTTGCATGTCATAAGTGTTGGAGTTTGTTTATGTTATTGGGGTGTCAGGAGTATTTTTAGTTAGCTGTAGTAGCAAAAGGGGAAGATTTGGTAGGCAGAAAAATCTCAAAGTGTTTTGGTAAGGATAGAAAAATCTAGAGGGTTTTCTATAGGGAAGAGAGAGACAAAGAAGTCTCAAAGGACTTGGCAGGAATAGAAATGTTTTGGGATTTTTGGACAGCAGGAGTCTTTTTTGAGAAAGTCAGAAGGGCTGGCAGTGGGGTTTTTGGGAAGGGAAAAAGGGGTTTTCGAGGGAGCAATGCTAGCCAGGAGGGCAATTTTTTGACAAAGAGAAGTTTTGGGAGCTAAGAAGGCTTGCAGTAGGGTTTTGAGGGGGATGGACAGCAAGGACAGGAGGGGGAATTTTTGCAGGGAAGCAAAAGGATAGGAGATTGATGGCTAGAGAGTGAGAAAATTTTTGCAGGAAAGAAGGGTGTGGTTGGTGAGTGACAGCAAGAGAGAAGAATTTTTGCAGGGACCCATGAGGACAGGAGATTGATGGCTGGAGAGTGAGAAATTTTTCGCAGGAAAGAAGAGTGTGGTTGGTGAGTGGCAGCAAGAGAGAAGAATTTTTGCAAGGAAGCAAGAGGACAAGAGATTGATGGCTGGAGAGTGAGAAAATTTTTGCAGGAAAGAAGGGTGTGGATGGTGAGTGGCAGCAAGAGAGAAGAATTTTTGCAGGGAAGCAAAGAGGAGAGGAGATTGATGGCTGGAGAGTGAGAAAATTTTGGCAGGAAAAAAGGGTGTGGTTGGTGAGTGGCAGCAAGAGAGGAGAATTTTTGCAAGGAAGCAAGGTGACAGGAGAAGAAATTCAAAAGTTGAGTGAGGTCTTGCAGGGCCTAAGGAATTTTTGAGATGCCTTAGGGCTATGACAAGGCCAGGAGATGATTTTCAAAGGTTGAGTGAGAGTCTTGAGGGCCTGAGGAATTTTTGAGATGCCTTAGGGCTGTGACAGGGCCAAGAGATGAAATTCAAAAGTTGAGTGAGAGTCTTGCAGGGCCTGAGGAATTTTCGAGATGCCTTAGGGCTGTGACAGGGCCAGGAGAAGAAATTCAAAAGTTGAGTGAGAGTCTTGAGGGTCTGAGGAATTTTTTAGATGCCTCAGGGTTGTGATAGGGCAAGGAGATGATTTTTGAAGGTTGAGTGAGAGTCTTGAGGGCCTGAGGAATTTTTGAGATGCCTTAGGGCTGTGACAAGGCCACGAGAAGAAATTTGAAAGTTGAGTGAGAGTCTTGCAGGGCCTAAAGAATTTTTGAGATGCCTTAGGGCTGTGACAAGGCCAAGAGATGATTTTCAAAGGTTGAGTGAGAGTCTTGAGGGCCTGAGGAACTTTTGAGATGCCTTAGGGCTGTGACAGGGCCAAGAGATGAAATTCAAAAGTTGAGTGAGAGTCTTGCAGGGCCTGAGGAATTTTCGAGATGCCTTAGGGCTGTGACAGGGCCAGGAGAAGAAATTCAAAAGTTGAGTGAGAGTCTTGAGGGTCTGAGGAATTTTTTAGATGCCTCAGGGTTGTGATAGGGCAAGGAGATGATTTTTGAAGGTTGAGTGAGAGTCTTGAGGGCCTGAGGAATTTTTGAGATGCCTTAGGGCTGTGACAAGGCCACGAGAAGAAATTTGAAAGTTGAGTGAGAGTCTTGCAGGGCCTAAAGAATTTTTGAGATGCCTTAGGGCTGTGACAAGGCCAAGAGATGATTTTCAAAGGTTGAGTGAGAGTCTTGAGGGCCTGAGGAACTTTTGAGATGCCTTAGGGCTGTGACAGGGCCAGGAGATGATTTTCAAAAGTTGAGTGAGAGTCTTGAGGGCTTGAGAAATTTTTGAGATGCCTTAGGGCTGTGACAGGGCCAGGAGAAGAAATTCAAAGGTTGAGTGAGAGTGTTGCAAGGCCAAAGGAAACTTTCTAGATGCCTTAGGGTTGTGATAGGAGGAGGGAAAATTTTTGAGAGTGGAAGCCTATGGCTATTGCAGGAGCAGGATATTTTTGAGTTTTGCTTGGTCATTGATTTGGAACAGTGGAGAAGAGAAGGAGTTGAAATCTACAAGAAGGACTGAACTAGGGGAGGAGCAGGAGAGAAATTCGAGAGTTTGACTTTGCCTTGCACAAGATGGGAGAGATTTTGAAGGTTGGCTTCCCTGAGCAGTAGCCAGTGACATGGGTAGATTTGAGTTAGGGTTGCTCTGTAACACCCATTTGTGCATGTGTGTGGTATTGTGATATTTAGCTTGGTATTACAAGTACTTAAGAGATATTATTTATATAGAGATAAAGGATGGTTCTATATTAGTGATGGTTAGCTAAAGTTAGTCATAGCTAAGATAGATGGGACCTTACTTTAGAGGAAGTAGAAAAGATGAGCACCACTATTTTGGATTTTAGTGTGTTGACTTGGTATTATTCCTAGGTGTTTGGCTTTGGGGAAAGAGTTAAGAACTCTTGGGCCCGCAAGCCTTTTTGTTTTGGATTCTTCTTTAGTCCAAGGATAGCCCATGTGAAGGAATCCTTGCTTTAGTGGTTGGGTCAAGATAAGGGGAATATGCCTATGTGAATGGATATTCCTTTCTACTTTTTGACTTTACTTGACTTTTAGTCTAGTAACTTGAGTTACTACGGTAATTAGTAACTTTGGTACGTAACTATTTCACAAGTATATAAACAAGGGGTGAGGAGGTACTCATCATCATTTCATTTGCAACTATCTCTCTCTCATTGAGTTCTCTAGTGAGCAATGTCTTGAGTCTTGGAGTGTTAGCCTTGGAGGAGTATGATGGAGTTGGGGTTCCTTGCCTTCTTAGTCCATGGTGCGCTACCATAATAGCCATCAGAGGTTCATCTTGAGTGAGAGACAGGCCGGCTCACATTTTTGGTTCCGTTGCCGGGACCTCTCTAGAAGGCAAGATAATGTTCCGCGTCCAATTCTACATTAGGCAGAAGGAGGCTATGAGAGCTCACTTGGAGAGAACATTAGGAGAGGAGAGGGCTGAACTTATGATAGAGAACCAAGATCCATTTGTATACCCTGTAGTTCATTATGATGTGTTTGAGGTGATTTTGTACATCTTGTACACATGAGAGGAATTGGAGAGATTGTGTGAGGTGGATTGCAGATTTTGGGGATTAAGGTGATTTTGGGCAAAATTTAAAGTTTGAGATCTGGACTTGAGATTTCTACACATGATAGCTTGGGTTATCTTTCAGTTAGCACACTTGAAATTATTGAGAGAGCTTTTATGCACACTGGGCTAGAATGTTTGAAAGTTGATAGGGTAAAATGCTCCCGCAACTGCATGCTCTCTGGAAAATTGTACAGAGTCTGTCATGTCTTCAATTTTCAGTGAATTGTCCTGAAAATTTCCAAGAAAATTCAGTGCATTGTATCCTACCTGCTTCCACACAAATTAGAGAGAGATCGTTTTTGCGCAGGGCGTTATGAGTTTTTGAAGTGAGGGGGGTGGTTTTCAGACCAAATCTGAAATATGGGTGCTTAATAGAAAGGTGTCTAGGCCAAAAGGCTCAATGAAAAGATCTAAAATTTTGCAGGGAGGGACGCCCTGGAGTTGTGATCAAGTGTGGAAAATTTCAGAGCACTGTGACTTATTGGTTGGGAGATTTGAGTGACATTGTGAGGAAGGGTCAATTCTACAGAGTGGAGATCTCATGCATGAGAAGTTTGAGGTCAACAAAAAGCATGTTTGAGTGTTTAGATTCATCTTGGGGAACATGGAGGGTCATCAAGAGTGGAAATTGAGATTATGCAAGGTTCCCCAAGGGTTTGAGTTGATTGTAGGGGTGGATTTGAGGAAAAGAGAGTTTACAATAGAATTTGAAGAGAGTGTTGAGAGGATCCAAAAGCCCACACCACTTGGAGGAAAGAGTGAGTCTAAGTGCTTTCTATGTGGAGAGAAGGGACATAAGGCAAGTTCATGTCCATTGACCTTTGAGAGCAAGAGATTGAGGGAAAGGAGAGGCTTACTTGACTTGGGTTTGCATGTTGGACCTTCTTCACCAAGATTGGGAGGGAGAAGATCTAAGACCAAGGAGTTGTGTGAGGTTTGTGGAGTTGAAGGACTTCCAAAAGGACATAAGTGTAGTGGAGTAAAAGCACTTTTGGAAACTTTGGTGAAGGATCTTGGAGAGAGTCTTAGTACAGCTACAGAAATACTACCACCTTCATCAGCTAGTTCTCAAGATTAGTGATGGAGATAATCTTTCAACTTATGGATAAACTATCCATGAGAGTTAGATTAATATGCACTCTAGGATTTGATGTTGCTATAGAAATCTTGGAGCAACCTGAACCTTTTGTGTTCCCTAGAGTGGATTATTCTCAGATGGTGTTAGTCATGTATATACTCTATAAGTAATAGAGTGAGAGAAAAGAAAAGAGAAAAAAAAATTGAGAGAAAAGAAAGATAGTGAGGGGTTAAGATGGGGAAATTTCCGGTTTTCTTTGGCAAGGATGGAGAAGATGTGGAGGCCTTTGTGAGAGACTTCAAGAGAGCTTGCATAGGAAACAATGAGAGGAGGAAGAATGAGTGGGCCTCATTATTACCAGATTTCTTTGAGGATGCAGCACTTACATGGTATGAGTCAGAATACCAAAAGAGAGAGAGGAGAGAGGGGGAAGAGGAGTCTTGGGAGACTTTGACTTCAGCACTCATTGAGAACTTTCTTCCTGATGAGAGTTATGAGAGATTGATGAGTGAGGTTACATTTCTCAAGCAAGGAGATGGAGAGAAAGTGAGGGTCTATGTGGAAAGAGTGGAAAAGTTGGAGTCCAGATTTCGCATAGTGTTGAGGAAGGGTGGGGATGATGTGGAGACTAAAATGATTGGCATAGGGGCCATGCTCACCAAGAATTTTGTGGGAGGATTGAGACCACAAATTAGAAGCAAGGTGAGATATGAGAAACCTTCTTCCAAGGTTGAAGCTATCAAGATCGCAATTCGTATGGAGGAGAGTTTGGAAGGGGATGAGAGTGATTTGGTGGTGAAGGAGGTTGTGCATCCTCCTCAAGGCTACAAGTATGGTGGAACTTCTGATACTTTGGTGACAAGGGTTGCACCACAAGTAGTAGTTGCTCCAGTTCTTGCACCTCCACCAAAAGATCCACTCCAAACCATCACAGAACAACTTGCGGATCTCAAGATCAATGTGGTGCAACTATGGGAGAAGAGAGAGGTGGATCAGAATGTAGGGAGAGGGCGTAGGAGTTATGGAAACTATCCATATAGAGGAGGCCAACCAGCCAACAATTTCAATGATAGAAATTGTTTTGGTTGTGGAGGAAGAGGCCATATCCAAAGGAATTGCCCAAATTCCACTTACCATGGAGGAAGGGGTTATGAGGGAGCCAATAGAGGGAAAGAGGGAGGTAGTGAAACCCTAGTGGCTCCTAATCCCAACAAAGGTAAGGAGATAGCATCCATAGATGTGGTTGAGAGCAAGTATGAGAAGGGAGAGTGCTCAAACTCCAAGGGTCTTAATTTGGAGCTTTTGGCACAAGAGAAGAAGAGAGCTCGTTTTGCAGAGGATGTTCACTCTTCTCAAGGATTTACTTCAAGCAAGCATATTCCTATGTCTACTAGGAGCACTCGCACCTCAACACCATCAACAACAAAGACTCCAAGGAAGAAGTTGGAGATGGAGGACTTCTTGATCTCAAAGCAACAATGGAACTACAATGTGTTGGAGGATGTTGGTAGTCACAAGGCTAACATCACAGTGGCCCAATTAATTGCTTTGAACCCTACCTTGAGAAAGGAGCTTAGAGGTGGTTTGAGTTCTACAAGGAGCAAGAAGAAGAAGAAGGCAAAAGTTCCAGTATCAATGGGGGTGGTGGATGCCAAGCCAGCACCATGGGAAGCTTGTGAATATGCCTCCAAGATTGATGTGAGAGTGAATGGTCACAACATCAAGGATGCATTGGTTGATGGAGGATCAGCAGTGAATGCCATGTCAGAAAGGTTGATGAAGAAGTTGGGTATGATACCCTCTAGACCTTCAACATTTGTGGTGAGCATGGCAAACAAGCAACAAGTTCGACTAGTAGGGGTGATGGATAAGGTGGTAGTTTCAGTTATGGGAGTTCAAAATCTCATGACTTTCCAAGTCTTGAAGGATTCAAGCTATGACTTACTTCTTGGGAGGCCATGGTTGAGAGCAGCACGCACAACTGATCGATGGCACAAAGGGTGCTTGAGGATTGGGCCATCAAACCATAGAGTCACTGTTCTTGTGACTAACACCACCAACACTTCACATTCAGATACACCATCTTCTGATTATTGGGAATCAAATTTTGAAGAAGGAGCTTCAGGTGTGGATACAAGCATGGAAGAGGAGACTTCCACGGAGGAGGATGAATCTGAATCTGATTCAGATGTGTATCCTTTGTGTGCTATGGATTTTGCACCTAAGCCAGAGGTTTTGAAGGACCCAGATAAATCACCATTGACACTTGAGGAGGTAGAGAGAAAGTTATCTACCCTCAAGTATGGCCCAAATGTTACCAAGGAGGAGAAGGTGAGATTTGAGGAGATTTTCCACAAGTTCATCCATGTGTTTGCTTTTAGTTACAAGGATTTGAAGGAAGTCACCTTGGAGGAGCACAAGATAGAGGTGGAGTCACATGCAAGACCAATCCGCCAAAAGCAATGTCGCATTAGCCCACCAATATCTTTGGTTGTGAAGGAGGAGATTGATAAGCTCAAGGAGGCTGGATTTATCTTTGAGGTGGAGAATTCAAAATGGGTGTCTCCAATTGTCATTGTGAAGAAAAAGAATGGCAAGCTTCGGGTATGTGTGGATTACAAGAAGCTCAATGCTGTTACCAAGAAGGACTACTACCCATTGCCATTCATTGATGAGATCTTGGAGGAGGTTGTAGGTCATGAGAGGTACAGTTTTGGAGATGGTTATAGTGGATATAACCAAATCAAGATTGCACCAGAGCATCAACAACTCACCACATTCACCACACCTTGGGGAACTTACGCTTTCAAGGTCATGCCTTTTGGGCTTTGCAATGCTCCAGCCACATTCCAATGGTTCATGAACAAGGTATTTAAACCTTTCATTGGGAAATTTGTGAGAGATTTCATTGATGACTTTTGTGTCTATGGGAGCAAGGAGGAGCACTTTGAGCACCTAATCAAAGTCTTGCGACGCTTGGATGAGGCAAATGCATCACTCAACCCAGAGAAGTGCATTTTTGGATGTGAAGAAGGTCTACTTTTGGGGCATATCATCTCCAAGGATGGAATAGCAGTTGATCCTGAGAAGGTGAGGAAAATCTCAGACCTTCCATTCCCTTCAAGCTTGACAAAGTAACGCCAATTCTTGGGGATGGTTGGGTACTATAGGAGGTTCATCTTCTCATTTTCCAACAAGGCTTATGCATTGACCATCTACATGAAGAAGGGTGTAGATTACATGGTGATTTTGGAAGACAAGGAGGCTCTCAAAGCTTTTGAGGAGCTCAAGCAATCCCTTGTTGTAGCTTCAATTCTTGCTAAACCTGATTGGAGTAAACCTTTCATCCTCTACATTGATGCTTCTAATGTAGCTATAGGATGCACTCTTAGTCAATTAGACCAAGATGGGCATGATCATCCAATAGCTTATGCTAGTAGGCAGATGGTTTCAGCAGAGAAGAACTACTCTGTCACGGAGAGAGAAGGGTTGGCAGCGATCTTTGGTCTCAAGAAGTTTAGACACTACTTGATTGGAAGGAAAGCCACCATTGTCATGGATCACAAGGCTTTGAAGTACATCTTCAACAAGCCTAATGTTGAAGGGAGACTAGCAAGGTGGATGATACTCTTGTCTGAGTATGACTACACCATTGAAGATAGGCCAGGAAAGAAACATGCAAATGCTGATTTATTATCTAGAGCCTATGATCATGATGGAGATGAGCTAGTGGATGATTCCTTCCCGGATGAGGAGCTCATGACAATCTCAATCACTCAAGAGGTTCCAATGGAGTACAAGGAGATTGTGGATTTTGTGACAAAAGGTAACTATCTAGAAGGGATGCATGCTAGGGAGAGGAAGGCCCTTGCAACAAGATCTAGACCTTACACAATGGTGGAGGATATTCTTTTTCACCAAGGAGCAGATGGTCTACTTCGAAGAGCAGTGGGTAAGGAAGAGTCTATCCTACTCATAAAGGAGTTTCATGAAGGTTTAGTATGTGGAGGACACTTTGCAGGAAAGGTGACTACTTTCAAGATTCTAGATGCAGGTTACCATTGGAGAGGGATTTTCAAGGATTGTCTTGATTATTGCAAAACTTGTCATGTTTGTCAAGCTTTTGCTAGAAAGTCTACATCCACTCCACCACTTAGATCAATTCCATTGCTAGGACCTTTTGAGAAGTGGGGAATTGATTTTGTAGGTCCTCTCAATAGAACCCCAAGGAACAATCGGTACATTGTGGTAGTTACTGATTACCTTACCAAGTGGGTTGAGGCTAGACCATTGAGGGACAAGAATGAAGATGAAGTGGGTAGATTTCTTTATGAACGCATTATCACTAGGTTTGGATGCCCTTTGGAGCTGGTTTCTGATAGAGGAGGAGAGTTTACAGGAAGCATTACTACAGCCATGCTACGACATTTCTCTCTCACACATAGAGTAACTACATCCTATAAGCCAAATTCCAATGGCTTGGCAGAGAGAACCAATCAGACCTTGTGCATGATGTTGGCCAAAGATGCAGAAATGGAGGGGGCTAAACATCATGAGGACAAGAGGATTCATGCAGTTTTGTGGGAGTATAGGACAACCATGAAAACTTCCATTGGATATTCTCCATTTCAATTGGTGTATGGTATTGAGTCTACCTTACCTATTCACTTTGATCTTCCTACCTTCCAAAGCATTCATAGGAGATTGAAGAAAGCACAAGGAGGTGATGCAGAGAAGTCAAGGAAGGATCAACTCATGGAGTTGGAAGAGGCAAGAGCAGTTGCTATGGTTCGAGTGGAGCAAGCCCAAAGGAAACAAAAGGAGAGCTATGATAAGAGGCAAGACAAGAAGAAGGTGGAGCCTTTCAAAGAAGGTGATTGGGTAATGTTGTTTGATTCTATTCGATTCAAGAGAGTGCAAAAGAAGTTTTTGCTTAAGTACTTTGGACCTTTCATAGTGGAGAAGGTGTGGGGCAATTACACCTATGATCTCAAGGAGTTGGGAGGAAGATACTTTGATAGGATTAACCATGATAAGTTGAAGATGTACCATAGAAGGTAGAGAGACCTTCACTTTGAGGACAAAGTGAAAACTTAGTCCGGGGGTAAATGTAACACCCATTTGTGCATGTGTGTGGTATTGTGATATTTAGCTTGGTATTACAAGTACTTAAGAGATATTATTTATACAGAGATAAAGGATGGTTCTATATTAGTGATGGTTAGCTAAAGTTAGTCATAGCTAAGATAGATGGGACCTTACTTTAGAGGAAGTAGAAAAGATGAGCACCACTATTTTGGATTTTAGTGTGTTGACTTGGTATTATTCCTAGGTGTTTGGCTTTGGGGAAAGAGTTGAGAACTCTTTGGCCCGCAAGCCTTTTTGTTTTGGATTCTTCTTTAGTCCAAGGATAGCCCATGTGAAGGAATCCTTGCTTTAGTGGTTGGGTCAAGATAAGACCACATGCTTAGGGGAATATGCCCATGTGAATGGATATTCCTTTCTACTTTTTGACTTTACTTGACTTTTAGTCTAGTAACTTGAGTTACTACGGTAATTAGTAACTTTGGTACGTAACTATTTCACAAGTATATAAACAAGGGGTGAGGAGGTACTCATCATCCTTTCATTTGCAACTATTTCTCTCTCATTGAGTTCTCTAGTGAGCAATGTCTTGAGTCTTGGAGTGTTAGCCTTGGAGGAGTATGATGGAGTTGGGGTTCCTTGCCTTCTTAGTCCATGGTGGGCTACCATAATAGCCATCAGAGGTTCATCTTGAGTGAGAGACATGCCGGCTCACAGACCCAACCACTAAGTCAAGGATTCCTTCACATGGGCTATCCTTGGACTAAAGAAGAATCCAAAACAAAAAGGCTTACGGGCCCAAGAGCTCTCAACTCTTTCCTCAAAGCCAAACACATAGGAATAATACCAAGTCAACCCACTAAAATCCAAAATAGTGGTGCTCATCTTTTCTACTTCCTCTAAAGTAAGGTCCCATCTATCTTAGCTATGACTAACTTTAGCTAACCATCACTAATATAGAACCATCCTTTATCTCTATATAAATAATATCTCTTAAGTACTTGTTATACCAAGCTAAATATCACAATACCACACACATGCACAAATGGGTGTTACATTTACTCCCGGAGTAAGTTTTCACTTTGTCCTCAAAGTGAAGGTCTCTATACCTTCTATGGTACATCTTCAACTTATCATGGTTAATCCTATCAAAGTGTCTTCCTCCCAACTCCTTGAGATCATAGGTGTAATTGCCCCACACCTTCTCCACTATGAAAGGTCCAAAGTACTTTAGCAAAAACTTCTTTTGCACTCTCTTGAATTGAATGGAATCAAACAACATTACCCAATCATTTGCTTTGAAAGTCTCCACCTTCTTCTTGCCTTGCCTCTTGTCATAGCTCTCCTTTTGCTTCCTTTGGGCTTGCTCCACTCGAAGCATAGCAACTGCCCCTGCCTCTTCCAACTCCATGAGTTGATCCTTCCTTGACTTCTCTGCATCAACTCCTTGTGCTTTCTTCAATCTCCTATGAATGCTTTGGAAGGTAGGAAGATCAAAGTGAATAGGTAAGGTAGACTCAATACCATACACCAATTGAAATGGAGAATATCCGGTGGAAGTCTTCATGGTTGTTGTATACTCCCACAAGCATGAATCCTCTTGTCCCAATGATGTTTAGCCCCTTCCATATCTGCATCTTTGGCCAACATCATGCACAAGGTCTGTTTGGTTCTCTCTGCCAAGCCATTGGAATTTGGCTTATAGGATGTAGTTACTCTATGTGTGATAGAGAAATGTCGTAGCATAGCTATAGTAATGCTTCCTATAAACTCTCCTCCTCTATCAAAAACCAACTCCAAAGGGCATGCAAACCTAGTGATAATGGGTTCATAAAGAAATCTACCCACTTCATCTTCATTCTTGTCCCTCAATGGTCTAGCCTCAACCCACTTGGTAAGGTAATTAGTAACTACCACAATGTACTGATTGTTCCTTGGGGTTAGATTAGATTGAATTAGATTCAGATTCATCCTCCTCCGTGGAAGTCTCTTCTTCCATGCTTGTGTCCACACCTGAAGCTCCTTCTTCCGAATCTGATTCCCAATAATCAAAAGATGGTGTATTTGAATGTGAAGTGTTGGTGGTGTTAGTTACAAGAACTGTGACTCTATGGTTTGATGGCCCAATCCTCAAGTACCCTTTGTGCCATCTATCAATTGTGCATGCTGCTCTCAACCATGGCCTCCCAAGAAATAAGTCATAGCTTGAATCCTTCAAGACTTGGAAAGTCATGAGATTTTGAACTCCCATAACTGAAACTACCACTTTATCCATCACCCCTACTGGTCGAACTTGTTGCTTGTTTGCCATGCTCACCACAAATGTTGAAGGTCTTGAAGGTATCATACCCAACTTCTTCATCAACCTTTCTGACATGGCATTTACTGTTGATCCTCCATCAACCAATGCATCCTTGATGTTGTGACCATTCACTCTCACATCAATCTTGGAGGCATATTCACAAGCCTCCCATGGTGCTGGCTTGGCATCCACCACCCCCATTGATATTGGAGCTTTTGCCTTCTTCTTCTTCTTGCTCCTTGTAGAACTCAAACCACCTCTAAGCTCCTTTCTCAAGGTAGGGTTCAAAGCAATCAATTGGCCCACTGTGATGTTAGCCTTGTGACTACCAACATCCTCCAACACATTGTAGTTCCATTGTTGCTTTGAAATCAAGAAATCCTCCATCCCCAACTTCTTCCTTGGAATCTTTGTTGTTGATGGTGTGGAGGTGCAAGTGCTCCTAATAGACATAGGAGTATCCTTGCTTGAGAAGCATGAACATCCTCTACAAAACGAGCTCTTTTCTTCTCTTGTGCCAAAAGCTCCAAATTAAGACTCTTGGAGTTTGAGCACTCTCCCTTCTCATACTTGCTCTCCACCACAATTATGGATGCTATCCCCTTACCTTTGTTTGGATTAGGAGCCACTTGGGTTTCACTACCACCCTCTTTCCCTCTATTGGCTCCCTCATAACTCCTTCCTTCATGGTAAGTGGAATTTGGGCAATTCCTTTGGATATGGCTTCTTCTTCCACAACCAAAACAATTTCTATCATTGAAATTGTTGGTTGGTTGACCTCCTCTATATGGATAGTTTCCATAACTCCTAGGCCCTCTCCCTACATTCTGATCCACCTCTCTCTTCTCCCATAGTTGCACCACATTGATCTTGAGATCCGCAAGTTGTTCTGTGATGGTTTGAAGTGGATCCTTTGGTGGAGGTGCAAGAATTGGAACAACTACTACTTGTGGTGCAATTCTTGCCACCAAAGTATCAGAAGTTCCACCATACTTGTAGCCTTGAGGAGGATGCACAACCTCCTTCACCACCAAATCACTCTCATCCCCTTCCAAACTCTCCTCCATACGAATTGCGATCTTGATAGCTTCAACCTTGGAAGAAGGTCTTTCGTATCTCACCTTGCTTCTAATTTTTGGTCTCAACCCTCCCACAAAATTCTTGGTGAGCATGGCCCCTATGCCAATCATTGTAGTCTCCACATCATCTCCACCCTTCCTCAACACTATGCGAAATCTGGACTCTAACTTTTCTACTCTTTCTACATAGACTCTCACTTTCTCTCCATCTCCTTGCTTGAGAAATGTAACCTCACTCATCAATCTCTCATAACTCTCATCTAGAAGAAAGTTCTCAATGAGTGTTGAAGTCAAAGTCTCCCAAGACTCCTCTTCTCCATCTCTCCTCTTTTTTTTTTGGTATTCAGACTCATACCATGTAAGTGCTGCATCCTCAAAGAAATCTGGTAATAATGAGGCCCACTCATTCTTCCTCCTCTCATTTTTTTCTATGCAAGCTCTCTTGAAGTCTCTCACAAAGGCCTCCACATATTCTCCATCCTTGCCAAAGAAAATCGGAAGTTTCCCTATCTTAACCCCTCACTATCTTTCTTTTCTCTCAATTTTTCTTTTCCTCTTTTCTTTTCTTTTCTCTCACTCTATAACTGTATATACACGATTAGCATCATATGAGAGTTATCCACTCTAGGAAACACAAAAGGTTCAGGTTGCTCCAAGATTCTATAGCAATATCAAATCCTATAGTGCATATTAATCGAACCCTCATGGATAGTTTATCCATAAGTTGAAAGATTATCTACATCACTAATCTTGAGAACTAGCTGATGAAGGTGGTAGTATTTCTGTAGCTGTACTGAGACTCTCTCCAAGATCCTTCACCAAAGTCTCCAAAAGTGATTTTACTATACTCATGTCCTTTTGGAAGTCCTTCCACTCCACAAACCTCACACAACTCCTTGGTCTTAGATCTTCTCCCTCCCAATCTTGGTGAAGAATGTCTAGCATGCAAACCCAAGTCAAGTAAGCCTGTCCTGTAACACCCATTTGTGCATGTGTGTGGTATTGTGATATTTAGCTTGGTATTACAAGTACTTAAGAGATATTATTTATATAGAGATAAAGGATGGTTCTATATTAGTCATGGTTAGCTAAAGTTAGTCATAGCTAAGATAGATGGGACCTTACTTTAGAGGAAGTAGAAAAGATGAGCACCACTATTTTGGATTTTAGTGTGTTGACTTGGTATTATTCCTAGGTGTTTGGCTTTGGGGAAAGAGTTGAGAACTCTTGGGCCCGCAAGCCTTTTTGTTTTGGATTCTTCTTTAGTCCAAGGATAGCCCATGTGAAGGAATCCTTGCTTTAGTGGTTGGGTCAAGATAAGACCACATGCTTAGGGGAATATGCCCATGTGAATGGATATTCCTTTCTACTTTTTGACTTTACTTGACTTTTAGTCTAGTAACTTGAGTTACTACGGTAATTAGTAACTTTGCTACGTAACTATTTCACAAGTATATAAACAAGGAGTGAGGAGGTACTCATCATCCTTTCATTTGCAACTATCTCTCTCTCATTGAGTTCTCTAGTGAGCAATGTCTTGAGTCTTGGAGTGTTAGCCTTGGAGGAGTATGATGGAGTTGGGGTTCCTTGCCTTCTTAGTCCATGGTGCGCTACCATAATAGCCATCAGAGGTTCATCCTGAGTGAGAGACAGGCCGGCTCACAGTCCTTTCCCTCAATCTCTTGCTCTCAAAGGTCAATAGATATGAACTTACCTTATGTCCCTTCTCTCCACATAGAAAGCACTTGGACTCACTCTTCCTCCAAGTGGTGTAGGTTTTTGGATCCTCTCAACACTCTCTTCAAATTCTATTATAAACTCTCTTTTCCTCAAATCCACCCCTACAATCACCTCAAACCCTTGGGGAACCTTGCATAATCTCAATTTTCACTCTTGATGACCCTCCATGTTCCCAAGATGAATCTAAACACTCAAACATGCTTTTTGTTGATCTCAAACTCCTCATGCATGAGATCTCCACTCTGCAGAATTGACCCTTCCTCACAATGTCACTCAAATCTCCCAACCCGTATGTGAAGGTCTTTTGAAAATTTTCACATTTGAATATTACTCTAGGAAGTTCCTCCTTGCAAAATTTCAGATCTTTTCATTTAGCCATTTGGCCTAGACACCTTTCTATTCAGCACACATATTTCAGATTTGGTCTGAAAACCACCCCCTTACTTCAAAAACTCATAACTCCATGCACAAGAACAATCTCTCTCCAATTTTTGTGGCAGCAGGTAGGATACAATGCACTGAATTTTTTTAAAATTTTTCAGGAAAATTCACTGAAAATTGAAGAAATGGAAGACTCTGTATAATTTTCTTGAGAGCATGCAATTACGGGAGCACTTTACCTTATCAACTTTCAAAAATTCTAGCCCAATGCGCATAGTAGCTCTCACAATAATTTCAAGTGTGCTAACTGAAAAGTAACCAAAGCTATCATGTGTAGAAATTGTAAGTCCAGATCTCAAACTTGAGATTTTGCCCAAAATCACCTTAATCCCCAAAATTTGCAATCCACCTCACACAATCTCTCCAATTCTTCTCATATGTACAAGATGTACAAAATCATCTCAAAGACATCATAAGAAACAACAGGGTATACAAATAGATCTTGGTTCTCTAACATAAGTTTTTCCTCTCCTCTCCTAATGTTCTCTCCAAGTGAGCTCTCATAACCTCCTTCTGCCTAATGTAGAATTGAACGCCAAACATTATCTTGCCTTCTAGAGAGGTCCAAGATTCTCTGTGAGAAAATGTGAGCCGACTTGTCTCTCACTCAAGATGAACCTCTGATGGCTATTATGGTAGTGCACAATGGACCAAGAAGGCAAGGAACCCCAACTCCATCATACTCCTCCAAGGCTAACACTCCAAGACTCAAGACATTGCTCACTAGAGAACTCAATGAGAGAGATAGTTGCAAATGAAAGGATGATGAGTACCTCCTCACCCCTTGTTTATATACTAGTGAAATAGTTACGTACCAAAGTTACTAATTACCGTAGTAACTCAAGTTACTAGACTAAAAGTCAAGTAAAGTCAAAAAGTAGAAAGGAATATCCATTCACATGGGCATATTCCCCTAAGCATGTGGTCTTATCTTGACCCAACCACTAAGTCAAGGATTCCTTCACATGGGCTATCCTTGGACTAAAGAAGAATCCGAAAAAGGCTTGCGGGCCCAAGAGCACTCAACTCTTTCCTCAAAGCCAAACACCTAGGAATAATACCAAGTCAACACACTAAAATCCAAAATAGTGGTGCTCATCTTTTCTACTTCCTCTAAAGTAAGGTCTCTTCTATCCTAGCTATGACTAAATTTAGCTAACCATGACTAATATAGAATCATCCTTTATCTCTATATAAACAATATCTCTTAAGTACTTGTAATACCAAGCTAAATATCACAATACCACACACATGCACAAATGGGCATTACAAACCACCAAGGTCGACCTGTTGCAGAGTGGGAGTAGCACTACAAGGATAGATGGAGAGAGGAGGCAACCCTATGGGTGCATTTGGTGTGACAGTAAGAGTCATGCCAAAAGAGACTGCCAAGAGCTATCAAAAGCGGGACGCAAATAGTGGGTGAAGTTTGTTGGAGAACCCGGGATGAAGAAGATAACCTTCTATGATACTGGAGAGCCAATACCGCTGAACGGTAATAGGGGAGGGATGAAGGCTCTGCTGGAAAGACACATGTGCAAATGTGAAGTAAGTATGGCAGTTGCTGCATTTGAGCCTAGTGTGTATAGTGCAATGAGTGAAGTGGAGCAATGTGCAGACCTAGGAGAAGTTGAGAAGAAGAGACTAGCATAGTAGGTCCGGAGGAAATCAGGGTGGGATGTGCCAATGGTAATAACTACCATCACTACGGAAGTTGGTGCCACTTGGGATGCTATGGTGGAAGAGAAACAAAAATCTGATCAACGGGCAGATAGTGAAGGGCAGGCAAGGGAAAAGCAACAGCGAGTGGAACCGGAGAGGAGGTAGGTTAGAAGGAAAGAGGTGCAGTTCAGCAATGCACAAAAGGGCAGGGATCAGAATTCGGGCAGTGGAGAAGAGTCACGAATGGACACAGAACGGGCAGCAAACCAAAAGCCGGGAGAGAGGTCTCCTAGGAAGGGACCGGGTTGGCTGTTGAGCCGGGACATAGAAATGGAACTAAATCCTCAAGAGATTGCCAAAAAGTTTGAGAAGCAAGAGATGAGGGGTTCCACAAACAAAGAGTTCTTTGGTAGCTTGAGGAAGGATGTGCAGGACCTTATCCTTGTCAAGGCACAGAAGAAATGATTCTACAAGGAAGGACCGCACACGTCTTTGCTGTACGAGGACGGGAGTGAGGTTGAAGGAGAGGTGGGAACTTTTGGCCTTGAGCTTGAACAGGAAAAGTCAAAGGATGAGACCCAAGAAGCACATGTCTATGATGCTGCTCTTGAGAGCGAGAAGTCTTTTGTGCCCTTCTCAGAGGAGGTGCAGGACTCCTTTTGGGCAAGAAGTTGCAGCAAGTGCGAGATCAAGATGCAAGGAGTGAAAACACCGGTGAGAGCGCTGATTGATTCAGGATCTGAGGTCAACCTCATGTCAAAGGTGGTCTACAATGAAGGGCGGTGGAAGGTGGACCCTGACATGTGAGCCGGCTTGTCTCTCACTCAGGATGAACCTCTGATGGCTATTATGGTAGCGCACCATGGACTCAGAAGGCAAGGAACCCCAACTTCATCATACTCCTCCAAGGCTAACACTCCAAGACTCAAGACATTGCTCACTAGAGAACTCAATGAGAGAGATAGTTGCAAATGAAAAGATGATGAGTACTTCCTCATCCCTTGTTTATATACTTGTGAAATAGTTACATACCAAAGTTACTAATTACCGTAGTAACTCAAGTTACTAGACTAAAAGTCAAGTAAAGTCAAAAAGTAGAAAGGAATATCCATTCACATGGGCATATTCCCCTAAGCATGTGGTCTTATCTTGACCCAACCACTAAGTCAAGGATTCCTTCACATGGGCTATCCTTGGACTAAAGAAGAATCCAAAAAAAAAGGCTTGCGGGCCCAAGAGTTCTCAACTCTTTCCTCAAAGCCAAACACCTAGGAATAATACCAAGTCAACACACTAAAATCCAAAATAATGGTGCTCATCTTTTCTACTTCCTCTAAAGTAAGGCCCACTCTATCTTAGCTATGACTAACTTTAGCTAATCATGACTAATGTAGAATCATCCTTTATCTCTATATAAATAATATCTCTCAAGTACTTGAAATACCAAGATAAATATCACAATACCACACACATGCATAAATGGGTGTTACAAACATCAATTGGAAGGTAAACTCAATGAATAGAACCAGAAATGCATTGTGGGGAGCTTGTTTGGATGTCAGAATCAAGATAGGGAATGTGGTAGAGCCTATTAATGTGTTCGTGCATGATACCTTGCCCTACCAGGTGATCCTAGGACAGCCCTTCATTACTCAGTTTAGAATGGAAAGCAAAGTTCTGAACGATGGGACTCATGTGGCAAAGGTTAGAAGTCAGAACGGGACCAGAATAGTGCAATTCCCTATTGTGTTGCCGGGCAACGACAGGAACAAGAGAGAGTTAAGAGATCCAAAAAAGCCTACTGGAAGGTGGGGTTTCCACTAGGCATCTTGTCAGAGAAGGTGGGGGGACAAGGCGCCCTATGCTACATTCCACCGCAAGAGATCAGTGAGGAAGAATTTTTTGATAGGACCTATGTGGGAGTCGAAAGTGGTAGAACTGTTTGCTTTGCACACGTAGGGAGTACCACGGGAATTTTGCAGAAGAGAATGAAAGGGAAAGAGAGAGTTGTGAAAACAGCAAGGGAAATGGATGATAGCAAGACTATCATTGGAGTGTTGGAGGATTGGAGAGAAGGTAGGGCAGTCCAGAAGGTGATCGGGGCAATGGAGAAAGGAGAACCCGTGATTGAAATAGGAAGGGAGCTTCATGAAGCATTTTCAAAGTTGGTTCATGAAGTGAGATGTGACACTGAATAAAAAATAGTGGACAAAAAGGTTCATCCTATTGCTGTCCCATTGCCATTGTATGCTTTTGAATTGTTGTGTAGGACTAGAGAGGAACCAAGACAGGAAAAGGATATTGGTCATTCGTTTACTAAAGAGACCTTGGATGAGATTACAGTCTGAGGGTATGGTTTGCTCATGGAAGTTGAGCGCCGTGGATTTAAGGAAACGATTGGGAAGTGCGGGAAAGCTTTTGCTTTCAAGATCAAGGAGATTGGGTGTGTGAACCCGCAGGAAATCACACCAATGATAATTTTCATGGTTTGGCATGTACCATGGGATCTGAGACCAATACCAATGCCAAAGGCGCTTCTGTCCCAACTGACAGAACTATTGAAGGAGAAAGTTCAGGCAAAGATTTTAGAACCATCAGAAGCGCCATACTCAAATTGTTGGTTCACCGTTCGGAAGAAGAACGGTAAGTTGCGGTTCATACATGATATGCAACCGCCAAATAAGGTAAAAATCCGGAATTCTGGTGTAGGACCGGCTGTGGATGAGTTTGCTTAAGAGTTTGCAGGGAGTGCAATCTACTCTATAGGAGATTTGTACTCAAGCTACGATCAATTTCAGCTTGCTGAAAGGAGCCGAGACATAACCACAATGCAAACACCATTAGGACTGATGCGTATGTGCACTCTCCCAATGGGGGCTACTAACTATGTGGCGCATATGCAAAGTGCTATGAATCAAATTCTGCAATCTTTTATTCCCAAGAAGACCCAACCATTCTTGGATGATATACCTATCAAGGGCTATACAGAGAGCAAGAAGGATGAAACTTTGATGGATGGAGGTATTAGGAGGTTTGTCATGGATCATATTCAGGATGTGGAAGCAATACTGAGAAGGTTGATGGAGTCGGGGGTGACTCTTTCTGGGGAGAAGTTGGCATTTGGACTTGGAGAAATTCTTGTGGTGGGACACTTGTGTGGCTTGTATGGGAGGAAGCCAAATCCGGAGAAGGTGGACATAATCAGGAAGATCAAGGACTGTTCCTATGTTCCTCGGTTCAGGAGGTAAGAAGGTTCTTAGGGGCATGTGTTTTCTATTGTATCTGGATTCTGCACTTTGGTCATGTTGTAGAGCCGCTTTACTAGCTTTTGAGGAAAAGGATCAGGTTTGTCTGGAGACCGGAACATTTGGTTGATACGGCAAAACTGAAGGGAGCACTACAGAACCCGCTTGTGCTCAACCCGCTTGACTACCGCTGTGGGCAACCGATTATAGTTACGGTTGACTCAAGCTCCTACGCTGCTGGTTGGGTTGTGGGCCAAGATGACAAGAATAGCAGCAGATTTGCAACAAGGTTTGGAGCAAGGATCTTCACGGAACGGCAGCGGAGGTACCCTCAGATCAAACAGGAATTGTGGGGTGCCAAGATAGTGCTAAGACAGGATAGAAACTGCTTAATAGGGGCCTATGTCATTCTAGAGACAGATTGCTTGCCGTTGCTTGGAATGGTTGCCAATTGTGACACTCCAGACATTGCCATGTTGTGTTGGATAGCATTCATTTGGATGTTTAATCCAGAGCTAAGGTACATAGCTGGGAAGGACAATCCAGTGGCAAATATGCTGTCTAGAGCATGTTACAAAGGATCTGAAAATGACTGTATGGTGGATGTGCATGAGCTGGACTTGAACTTACCCTTTAGAGAAGAATTGTACAAGGATGATCTTTTGGTGGTTGGGAAGTATCTTAGTTCTCTAAAGAAGAACTCTGATGGACCAAGGAAGAGTTTGAGAAGATTAGAAGGAGATCCGGAAAATTCTTGATGAAGGACGGGTTTTTCTAGTGAAGGCCCAAGGGCAGCTCTGGAGTTCCATTGAGAGTGTTGGGAGATGAGGAGATGAAGCAGACAGTGCTATGGGAGTCACATGATGCGGATGCTGCTGGACATTGTGGGGTTCAGGGTACATACGAGCGCATCCGGGGTTTGTACTGGTGGCCAGGTATTTATACAAAGGTACGGCGGTATGTGGAAACTTGTGAAATCTGTCAGATCTACTCCAAGGTAAGGCACAAAGATGGTTTGAAACCTACTTATCCACTGAATCTCCATTTTCAATAGGTTTTGGACTTGGTTCATATGCCTTTAGGAGTCCGAGGAGCTAAATATCTAGTACTAGCTAGGGAAGACCTGTCTAATTATGTGGAAGGAAGATCATTGTCATCTACACATACCTAACAGGTGTGTCGGTTTGTCTTAGAGGATATCATTGCCAAGCACTGATGTTTCTACCGGATGAGGGCAGATCAAGGTGAGTTGGATGCAAGGGAAGCAACTGACTTCTTTGCTAAGTTCAACATCAAACTGAACCTGACTATTGCCTACAATCCAGAATCCAACGGTAAGAGTGAGCGAGGTCATCCACCGATAGTGAATGCTTTGGTGAAGGCTTGCCAAGGTGAGACCTACAGATGGCCTGATTTGCTGCCCTTAGCGCTTATGGCTGATATGTTAACTTGCAGCTCAGTGATTGGAATGCCGCCTGCTGAATTAGTATCAGGGCACTTACCTATTATGTCTGTGGAAGAGGACATCGTAAGTTGGAGAACTGTTCAGTGGGAGGACAATGTGTCTACAGAGGAATTGATTTTGCGTAGAATTGAGCACCTTTACCTTATACCACAAAGAATACAAGTGGCACGCGAGAAGGTGAAGGAAACACGGTTGAGGAACAAAGTATATTTTGACAAGACTCACCGATTGCGACCAGTGCCTATAAATGAAGGGGACTGGGTGCTGATTTCTGGTAACAGCCTAGACATACAGCATTCAACCCTCAAGAAGTTTGCCCACCGTTGGCATGGTCCATTTAATGTTACCAAAGTTCATGAGAATGCCACCTACAGTGTGCCGGAGCTAGATGGCGCTACACATTGTCTGCCTTACACGGGGAAAAGGGTTAAACTTTTCAAGAGGCAATCATGAACCGAGGAGGAAAGAGATTGTGACTTCAGCTCTGGAGGTTATTTGGAAGATGCCATTGAAGAAAGCTGATATTGATCACTCCGGACTTGCTGGTGCAGACCGGTGGCTGCACAGGATTGGTGGGGGTGGATGTCATTGGGAAAATAATCTACATGTAGTATTGGTGCCATTGGTGTGAGTTTTTCATGTTGGTGAACTCAAGAGTTTATGTTATGGTGAAATTGGTAGTTGTTTTGTGTTCCTATAAGCTCAAGGATTTTCTCTTGTGTTAAGAGAGGGAGGAAATTTAGTGGTGGATTTTCTTTAATGTTACATAAGCTTGGGGTTTATTTGCATGTCACTTAAGCGTTGGAGTTTGTTTATGTTATTTGGGTCTTAGGAGTATTTTTAGTTAGCTGTAGTAGCAAAAGGGGAAGATTCGGCAAGCAGAAAACTCTCAAAGTGTTTTGGTCAAGACCAAAAAAATCTCAAGGGTTTTCTATAGGGAAGAGAGAGACAGAGAAGTCTCAAAGGACTTGGCAGGAATAGAAATTTTTTGGGAGTTTTGGACAGCAGGAGTCTTTTTTGAGAAGGACAGAAGGGCTGGCAGTGTGGTTTTTGGGAAGGGAAAAAGGGGTTTTCGAGGGAGCAATGCTAGCCAGGAGGGGAATTTTTTGACAGAGAGAAGTTTTGGGAGATGAAAGGGCTAGCAGTAGGGTTTTCGGGAGAGGCAGAAGGGTATGGAGGGGGATGGACAGCAAGGACAGGAGGGGGGATTTTTGTAGGGAAGCAAAAGGACAGGAGATTGATGGCTGGAGAGTGAGAAAATTTTCGCAGGAAAGAAGGGTGTGGTTGGTGAGTGGCAGCAAGAGAGAAGAATTTTTGCAAGGAAGCAAGAGGAAAGGAGATTGATGGCTGGAGAGTGAGAGAATTTTTGCAGGAAAGAAGGGTGTGGTTGGTGAGTGGCAGCAAGAGAGAAGATTTTTTGCAGGGAAGCAAGAGGACAGGAGATTGATGGAACCATAGCTGAAACCGCGTGAGCTAGCGAGTTCTGTGAAGGCCGAGGACATACACAAACCATCGAGAAACCCGACCTCATGAAACAAAGAAAACCCTAAATTCTTACAAAGCTTAGATTTCCCAACACACCTGGAATAGGAAGAGGATGTCAATCTACAAGGACTCTAATTCAACTACTACAAGGACAAACTAAGCACAAGTAGCCAGGTGCCCGGTGCACTCTCGAGGCCAAACAAATTCCCCGATAGTGGTTGATCAGTTTCACTCAAGGAGTTACTAAGGCCCAGACAATCCAATTTTGGTATAGGATACTGGACAAGGAGTTGTGACATAGAGTTCATGATGTTATGTTGTTACATGCTACTTGCCCACTTTAGTAGTGGTATTTGGTTTGCCTGAGCGTATTGAGCTCAACGTGGTAGAGGAGAGGGTGCTGATATCTAAATTTGGTAGGGAGACCTCATCCACAACTGTGACTTCTTCTAGAGTGCAGTAGAGTGCACCATGTCCAGTTGGTTTATGAGGATAGGATGGACAGCCCAAATCCTATGGAGCGAGTGGAGGACCTAGTGGAGCTAGACCCTTACCTTCATTTTTGGGTCTGTAGCAGCCAATGAGTGGTGGTGTTGCTTGTTGGACTTGTGGTGGACCTCACCATAGGAGAGAGTGTACTAAGGGAGCAGACCTGATACCTCTAGTTCATCACAACTAGCACAAAGACAATGTGAGCATTATCACAGATATGGTCACTCTAGTGATTGACACTTTGACCTACACCTAGAGTTATAGAGTGGTAGGTCTACTATGGCAAGTAATAGAGGAGCTCTAGTTCATGAAGGACAAGGTGGTAGAGGTTGTGGTAGAGGATCTACACATCTAGTAGGGATGCAATACCTGCCCTTACTTCTTATACAGCTATTGCTACTTGGATTGAGCAATTGGAGCAGAGATTGGCTAGTATGGCCATTGCTAAGAGGAGATTAGATTTGGGTGTTGAGGCTTCCACCTCATATGTTGGTGATAGAGATGCTTTGGACTTCATGTGCAGAGCAACACAAGTGGATGCATCTACAACAATGACTAGGAGTGCAGTACGTGCTCCAAAGCCTAAATAAGGATCAATGGAGTTGGGAGGTTGGGAGACAAGTCAGACTTCCCCGGTCTTTCACACTCTTTTAGGCCCTACAAACATCATCCATGGCTCCTAGACATCCTAGTGTATATGTGGTAGGTGGTGATGAGATGCATGATGGACTACCTACTAGTCAACTACCTGCTACCACACAAACTAAGTCTAGCATGATGTTGGGAGCGGCTCAGTTGATTATGCGCTATCCTTTATTTTCAACCAATGACATGTGTACATTGGGAGTTGACCCAACCCCAATTCAGATTGGCTGCCATGTTTTGTGAGAGTAGGGATGATGTGGTTCCTACTATTAGAGCAGAGGTGGTTGATAGTGGAGTTGACTTGGTTGAGGAGCATGAGATCTGTTTAGCGACCAATGGTTTATGGCAAGCAGCAATGGCTAGATTGGAGGAGTTCCTAGCTAGAACAGTCTTTGAGGGAGCACGGTTCACACCTGGTGTTGTCTTATTTGATAACCATGGGGATTTTCCATTTGGTGGGACCTTCAAGGAAGGTCTATTCACCACAGAGAGTCTTATTAGACTTTAGTGCGCAACCTCTTATGTTGGAGATGGCTGCAGTTGTTGGTTTATTATGGAAGATCGATGTGGAGAGGTATCTATTTCAGATGTAGATATCTCTAGGAGGTGGTTCAATATAGTATATCACATATGGAGAGTTGGTTGTTCAGATTCAGCCTGATCAACCAATTGATAGCTCTGTGGTGAGAGCTCATGCCATTGCAATCATAGCTGAGTCATGTGATGTGTTAGTTGGGGGAGGAGTGCTATAGTCCATGGGTTTCAATATTGACTATTTGGAGGAGAAATCCTCCTATAGACCAGGTTGGCAATCTGGTGAGGGACGAGTATGTTGCCTACTAGTAGGTTGCCTACTAGTAGGTTTTAGCAGTGGCAGTCTTGGCTCACTACAATCCGAGACCATGGCAGCTTCAGTGTCAACTTTTAGTGGTTTTGTTCCTTGGCCTAGTAAGTTATTAGAGGGGAATGTACATGCACAAGATACTCTAGTACCAGAGGAGATCACTTGGATTTGGAGTACAAGTGGGATTGTTCTATACACCTTAGATGTTCCTTTGTGGAGTTCAGAGGAGGCATTGCAGCAACATGCAAATTAGTTGGTATAGAAAGCTTGGAGTGGAGCCTTGGTACCACTAGGAGACCAGTGTGCAAATGAGCCTTCAGAGTTGATTACCTTGATACCTCTAGATACACACTCATTGCTTGGCAATATCCAATAAAGGGAGTATGTCTATTGGAGTTGTTTGGTGGGATAAGCACTGGACTAGCTATGGTATTACATGTGGGTATATGAGTATAGAGGTACTTGTATGCGGAGAGAGATGAGATTGCCAAGAAAGTCTCTCTCCATCATGTGGCACACTTGGCCTATTGGTATCTTGAGTTTTTCTGATGTCAGCAATCAAGGGTGACTAGAAGGTCATACCACTAGATATTTCTTTGTTGGGAGTGCATGATCTGGAGCTACATGGGCTTGTTCATTTGGTGATTTTTGGATGGCCATGTTGGGGACATACATGTGTTGGCCAAGGTTTGGGTCTTTAGGATCCCCATTCTAGTGTTTTTTGGGAGATATTACAAATACTATGACATCTCTAGGTTCATCAAACCATTTCTCCAACTTACATTTTGGAGAATATCCCTTTGATGGGTAACTCTTGTATCTCGGGAAGTGGCAAGTACACATTAGGTCCATTCTTGGATAGGACTTGTTGTTTTCTTAGATGCAACTAGAGTGGGATCACCTGTTCATCGTCTTCATCTTTGGTAGACAAACCTCTTACCTAGAGAGGTTCTACAACACACTTATGATGGGATTCAACAAGTATACCATATCATTGTTGATGACATCTTAGATGTTGGGCGGCAATCTCAAACGGTGGTAGTGGCTGATAGGTCACCAATGGTAGTGGTGGACCTAATTGGACAGTCTAGAGCCACTTTCCCACACTTATGAGTTTCTTAGGCTCTCATTCTTTTTTAGAGGGAGGTCTTGGACTGGTTTGGGACTCACAACTACATTAGTTGGTTGAGCCTAACACCAATGAGAGAGAGCGGGTGATGGTTTTTCACACTAGTATTACCGCTGTTCCAACAATGCCAGAGGCATCCAGGCATTAGGTGTTAGGTCAAGCTATGGGCTTGAACTATTTGACATGGATTGTGAGCCTTGGCTTGGTAGAGTAGTTTAAGATGCCCTTGATAGACATCACCACTCTAACACTTGTGAGCCTTATGCCTATCAAGATGATTCAGGCACATGCTGGAGGCAATTGACCAAGTGGACATGGTATTCTTGGGACCCAACCAATAGCTATTAGGGAGAGTGGTCTACTTGAAGTCCATCCAGGTGAGCATGGGCTTTTGATCCTCACGGAAAGGATGTGTTATATAAGTGGAAGTTCTTACCATTTGGGTTAAAAAGTGCTCCTACTAAGTTCCAGAGGATCATGGATAGGGTCTTAATTGGATTGGATCTTGCTCAGTGCTATATTGATGACATTTTGTCTATAACACTAGTGTGGAGGAGCATGAGAGACAATTGTTGGAGGTGTTTGAGATGTTAAGATCTCATGGACTCAAATTACATCTTGGGAAATGTAGGTATTTCTACAAGAAGGTTGAGTATTTGGGTAACACTATCTACCCTAGAGGACTTTGTGATCAGCAGCCCAAGGTGGAGATTATCGCATGTATTCCTTGACCTACGGATTTGAGCAAAGTGTGAGCATTCCTTGGGTTGGCAAACTTCTATCAATGTGATATTAGAGGATTTAGTGCCATTGCCCAAGGCCTTGACAAAGCTGACCAAGCTTACATAGGAGTGGTGTTGGGAGAAGATGAGGAGAGAGCTTTTGTAGAGCTCAAGGAGAGATTGACATCTACTCCTATTTTGAGGAGACCGATTAGAGGATGACCATTTTAGGTTCACACTAATTGGAGTATGTTGGAGCTTGGAGTAGTGCTCACCCAACATGATGATGAGGGAAAGGATTTTCTGGTGGCATATGCTAGTTGCTCCAACAATTCAACAAAGGCAAAGTATAGTTCATATGAGGGAGAGTGCTTGGTAGCAATTTGGGCAATAGCACATTTCCAATATTACCTATTTGGTAACCTTTTTACTCTCATCACTAATCATCATCCTTTGAAGTGGTTGATGGAGCCCAACAAGCTTTCATGGAAGCTTGCACAATGGGCTTTGATTTTACAAGATTATGATTTCACAATTATTCGCAGACCTAGAGTGGTGAACCGTGATGCACATGGGTTGAGTAGAAACCCTTGTCCCAGCCAGCAGGATCAGACGTAAGCATGTTGGCATGGTGAGACAAATGAGGAGATGGTGCCAGGTTGGCATGCATCTGCCTTTCTTTATATATTTTTTGAGACTTTGGTGGTATCTCTCTTAGCACATACAAGAGGAATTATTGAGGTCATAGATCCAAAGAGTGAAGATATTGGTATAGTTCAGCAAGACATTCATGATGATGTTTTAGTGATGGACTATCTTTGCATTGGTGTTATGGGTCGCACAGTTGGGACCAAGGAGAAAGACCATGTTCTTTAGCAACCTAGATGGTTGAGATTAGAGGGCAAACACCTTTTGTGTGTATGGTAGGATGGTAGAGTGAGAGTAGTACCAATTCTATCTTCGGGACTATAGTTGGTCCGTCATGCTCATGAGGAGCTAGGACATTTTGGAGTAAAGTGAACATATAGCTTACTCTAGAGTCATTATTGGTGGTGGGGTATGCAAACTTGTGAGATGGCATGTCTCTCACTTAGGATGAACCTCTAATGGCTATTATGGTAGTGTACCATGGACTAAGAAGGCAAGGAACCCCAACTCCATCATACTCCTCCAAGGTTAACACTTCAAGACTCAAGACATTGCTCACTAAAAGCCTCAATGAGAGAAAGATAGTTGCAAATGAAAGGATAATGAATACCTCATCACCCCTAGTTTATATACTTGTGAAATAGTTACACACCAAAGTTACTAATTACTGGAGTAATGCAAGTTATTGGACTAAAGTTCAAGTAAAGTCAAAAAGTATAAAGATATATCCATCCATATAGGCATATTCCACTAAGCATGTGATCTTATCTTGACCTGTGAGTCTGCTTGTCTCTCACTCATGATAAACCTCTGATGGTTATTATGGTAGCGCACCAAGGACTAAGAAGGCAAGGAACCTCAACTCCATCATACTACTCCAAGGCTAACACTCCAAGACTCAAGACATTGCTCACAAGAGAAATCAAATGAGAGAGATAATTGCAAATGAAAGGATGATGAGTACCTCCCCACCCCTTGTTTATATACTTGTGAAATAGTTACGCACCAAAGTTAATAATTACCATAGTAACTTAAGATACTAGACTAAAAGTCAAGTAAAGTCAAAAAGTAGAAAGGAATATCCATTCACATGGGCATATTACACTAGCATGTGATCTTATCTTGACCCAACCACTAAGTCAAGGATTCCTTCACATGGACTATAGAAAAATCCAAAACAAAAAGGCTTGCGGGCCCAAGAGTTCTCAACTCTTTCCTCAAAGCCAAACACCAATGAATAATACCAAGTCAACACACTAAAATCCAAAATAGTGGTGCTCATCTTTTCCATTTCCTCTTAAGTAAGGTCCCCTCTATCTTAGCTATGACTAACTTTAGCTAATCATGACTAATGTAGAACCATCCTTTTTTTCTATATAAATAATATCTCTCAAGTACTTGTAATACCAAGCTAAATATCACAATACCACACACATTCACAAATGGGCATTACATTTACCCCCGGACTAAGTTTTCACTTTGTCCTCAAAGTGAGGGTCTCTCTTCCTTCTATGATATATCTTTAACTTATCATGGTTAATCTTATCAAAGTGTCTTCCTCCTAACTCCTTGAGATCATAGGTGTAATTGCCCCACACCTTCTCCACTATGAAAGGTCCAAAATACTTAGGCAAAAACTTCTTTTGCACTCTCTTGAACCAAATGGAATCAAATAAAATAACCCAATCCCCTTCTTTGAAAGGATCTACCTTCTATTTTCCTTGCCTCTTGTCATAGTTCTCCTTTTGTTTCCGTTGGGCTTGCTCCACTCAAACCATAGCAACTGATCTTGCCTCCTCCAACTCCATGAGTTGTTCCTTCCTTGACTTCTCTGCATCACCTCCCTGTACTTTCTTCAATCTCCTATGAATGCTTTGGAAGGTATGAAGATCAAAGTGAATAGGTAAGGTAGACTCAATACCATATACCAATTGAAATGGAGAATATCCGGAGAAAGTCTTCATGGTTGTCTTATACTCCCACAAAACTGCATGAATCCTCTTATCCCAATGATATTTAGCCCCCTCCATTTCTGCATCTTTGGCCAACATCATGCATAAGGTCTGATTGGTTCTCTCTACCAAGACATTGGAATTTGGTTTATAAGAGGTAGTTACTTTATGTGTGATAGAGAAATGTCGTAGCATGGCTGTAGTAATGCTTCTTGTAAACTCTCCTCCTCTACCAGAACCAACTCCAAAGGGCATCCAAACCTAATGATAATGCGTTCATAAAGAAATCTTCCAACTTCATCTTCATTCTTGTCCCTCAATGGTCTAGCCTCAACCCACTTCGTAAGGTACTAAGTAACTACCATAATGTACCAATTGTTCCTTGGGGTTTTATTGAGAGGACCTACAAAATCAATTCTCCACTTCTCACAAGGTCCTAGCAAAGGAATTGATCTAAGTGGTGGAGTGGTTGTAGACTTTCTAGCAAAAGCTTGACAAACATGACAAGTTTTGCAATAATCAAGACAATCCTTGAAAATCCCTCCCCAATAGTAGCCTGCATCTAGAATCTTGAAAGCAATCACCTTTCCTGCAAAGTGTCCTCCACATACTAAACCTTCAAAAAACTCCTTTATGAGTAGGATAGACTCTTCCTTACCCCCTGCTCTTTGAAGTAGACCATCTGCTCCTTGGTGAAAAAGAATATCCTCCACCATTGTGTAAGGTCTAGATCTTACTGCATGGGCCTTCCTCTCCCTAGCATGCATCCCTTGTGGATAGTTACCTCTTGTCACAAAATCCATAATCTCCTTGTACTTCATTGGAACCTCTTGAGTGACTGAGATTGTCATGAGCTCCTCATCCGGAAGGAATCATCCATTGGCTCACCTTGATCATGATCGTAGGGTCTAGATAACAAATCAACATTTGCATGTTTCTTTCTTGGCCTATCCTCAATGGTATAATCATACTCAAACAAGAGTATCATCCACTTTGCTAGTCTCCCTTCAACATTAGGCTTGTTGAAGATGTACTTCAAAGCCTTGTGATCTATGGTAATGATGGCTTTCCTTCCAATCCAGTAGTGTCTAAACTTCTTGAGACCAAAGATCACTACCAACCCTTCTCTCTCTATGACAGAGTAGTATTTCTCTACTGAAACCATCTGCCTACTAGCATAAACTATTAGATGATCATACCCATCTTGGTCTAATTGACTAAGAGTGCATCTTATAGCTACATTAGAAGTATCAGTGTAGAGGATGAAAGACTTACTCCAATCAAGTTTAGCAAGAATTGGAGCTACAACAAGAGATTGCTTGAGCTTCACAAAAGCTTTGAGAGCCTCCTTGTCTTCTAAAATCCCATGTAATCTACATCCTTCTTCATATAGATGGTCAATGCATAAGCCTTGTTGGAAAATGAGAAGATGAACCTCCTATAATATCCAACCATCCCCAAGAATTGGCGTAACTTTGTCAAGCTTGAAGGGAATGGAAGGTCTGAGATTTTCCTCACCTTCTTAGGATCAATTGCTATTCCATCCTTGGAGATGATGTGCCCCAAAAGTAGACCTTCTTCACATCCAAAAATGCATTTCTCTGGGTTGAGTGATCCATTTGCCTCATCCAAGCATTGAAAGACCTTGATTAGGTGCTCAAAGTGCTCCTCCTTGCTCCCATAGACACAAAAGTCATCAATGAAGTCTCTCACAAATTTCCCAATGAAAATTTCAAATACCTTGTTCATGAACTGTTGGAATGTGGCTAGAGCATTGCAAAGCCCAAAAGGCATGACCTTCAAAGCATAAGTTCCCCAAGGTGTGGTGAATGTGGTGAGTTGTTGCTCTGGTGCAATCTTGATTTGGTTGTATCCACTATAACCATCTCCAAAATTATACCTCTCATGACCTGCACCATCCTCCAAGATCTCATCAATGAATGGTAATTGGTAGTAGTCCTTCTTGGTAACAACATTGAGCTTCTTGTAATCCACACATACTCAAAACTTGCTATTCTTTTTCTTCGCAATCACAATTGGAGACACCCAATCTGAATTCTCCACCTCAAAGATAAATCCTACCTCCTTGAGCTTATCAATCTCCTCCTTCAGAACCAAAAGTATTGTTGGGCTAATGCAATGTTGCTTTTGGCAGATTGGTCTTGCATGTGACTCCATCTCTATCTTGTGCTCCTCTAAGGTGACTTCCTTCAAATCCTTGTAACTAAAAGCAAACACATGGATAAACTTACAAAAAACTCCTCAAATCTCACCTTCTCCTCCTTGGTAACATTTGGACCATACTTGAGGGTAGCTAACCTTCTCTCTACCTCCTCAAGTGTCAATGGTGATTTATCCATGTCCTTCAAAACCTCTGGCTAAGGTGCAAAATCCATAGCACACAAGGGATACATATGTGATCCGATTCAGATTCATCCTCCTTTGTGGAAGTCTCCTCCTCCATGCTTATGTCCACACCTAAAGCTCTTTCTTCAGAATCTGATTCCCAATAATCAAAAGATGGTGTAACTAAATGTGAAGTGTTGGTGGTGTTAGTCATAGGAATTGTGACCCTATGGTTTGATGGCCCAGTCCTCAATCACCCTTTGTGCCATCGATCAGTTGTGTGTGCTGCTCTCAACCATGGCCTCCCAAGAAGTAAGTCATAGCTTGAATCCTTCAAGACTTGGAAAGTCATGAGATTTTGAACTCCCATAACTGAAACTACCACCTTATCCACCACCCCCATTGATACTAGATCTTTTGCCTTCTTCTTCCTCTTGCACCTTGTAAAACTAAAACCACCTCTAAGCTCCTTTCTCAAAGTTGGATTCAAAGCAATCAATTGGCCCATTGTGATGTTAGCCTTGTGACTACCAACATCCTCCAATACATTGTAGCTCCATTGTTGCTTTGAAATCAAGAAGTTCTCCATCCCCAACTTCTTCCTTGGAGTCTTTGTTGTTGATGGTGTTGAAGTGCTTGTGGTACCCACATTTTTTGTTTTTCTGTGTTTATTAGTGTTTAAGAGAAGAAGTAAGCACTGGAAGTCAAATTGCGGACAAAGAATAGACGGAAGTAACTTTGGAGGACATCCGAAGAAGACGACATCGGATCTGATGATGGAGGTACTCGGAAAAAGAGTATGACAGAAAAAGTCCAAAGAGCACCATCTTTGGGTCAGAAGGCGCAGATGATATGAAGACCGTTTAACAACCTTGGTACATGGTAAGAAAGTACATTTCAAGAAACGGTGGAGGCAAAAGAAGCATGTCTTGACAGTGACCGGGATGACAAGTCAAATTTGAAATCGACTGAAGAATGACTACAATTTAGGGTAATATAAGATTACAACTGCGATGGGACAAGTTGAATATGGCAAGTAAATTTCCAATCCATTTGAGTGGTCGTCCTGTAGTAATGCGTGTCCAAAAGCCCATCAAGAGTGAAATTTTTCACAATCCCGAGGGAGTTAGAGTGTCTCGTCCATGAGAGGGCATCGTCTTTCAGCGTTGTAGAACAAGAGAGCAGATTATGGCAAAGAAGGTGGCCAATGTGCTGGTGGTGCGAACTTTTGCAATTTGAAGATTAGATGTAGTAGCTAGAATTGAAGTCTTGACTAGACTTCATATTACTTTCTTAGCATGGAACTGGAATTTCAGTTTCTCGGGGGTGATGGCAGAGATAGCTGCCAGTAATTGTGAGGAGGGTCCCAAGGTGGAAGGGAAGAGAGGAAATCTGGCTCGATGGACTGAGTCGGATTGGAGGTTAGTATTGGGGAGAGAAGCAGGAGAGCCAACGGGGATCACCTTCTATCGGAAGTGTGATGTTGCAGAGGAGATGGCGGAAATTCGCAATTTGCTTTTTGCTCCAAGAATGACGAATGGATACAAGGTGGAGTCCTATCGGGACCCGATTTGGAGAAGCATTGTGGGGGCAATGATGGCCATGTTCAAGCCAGAATGAACCACATGTGTGAACATGCAGCAAGCCATCTTCTTCCACCAAATGTTTGTAGGAGTTCCGATGAATTGGGCAAAGTGCGTTCACCACCGACCGAGGCAAATAGTGATCAATTGGTGAACAGGTTCTTTGCCGCACTATTTTGCACCGTTCGCAACACACTTCTACTTTGGGTTGAACCTATTGATAGTAGAGGAGCATTATTGTATGGTGTCTCATCTTCATCTTGACTTACAACGGGAAGCGGATGAAGAAGAGCGCCAGTATATGCTACATCTGCGAGCCAACAATGAGTATTTCTTGAAGACCGGACGGTGGAAGGTCAAAGAAATCACCAGTCCAAAGACAAAGAAACGTGGCAAACCCGAAGAAGCAAAGTTGCCTCCCACTTAAAGGAAGACTCGAAGGCTGGTTATGAAGAATCCAAAGATGGTGAGAGAAGCATCATCGGGATCAGAGTTTGAGGAAGAAACCGAGTCGCAAGAAGAGGAATCCGAAGAAGAGGAGCTCACCTTAAACGTGAAGAGTCCGGAAGCGATAGCAAGGGAGAGCCAAAAGTTCAGCAATCTGTGGCGGTCAGTGAAGCTTGTCAGGCAATGGTGGTGAACAAGCCGAGACCAGAGGAGAAGGAGGAGTATCTAGCGGGGCCAAGTTCAATAGGTAAAGACAAAGAAAGTATAGACTTCGGATGAAGGAGCCGATGAAGGAGGTATAGACTCAAGATGAAGATGGCAATGAAGATGAAGAAAACTTTGGTGGGATATCGTACTTGACAAAAGTGGTCACCCCATTGCTGGAACTACTGAAGGAGCATTGGAAAGTAATTCCCCAAGATCGTAGGAAGGGAATGAACGAGTTGCAGGTGGTAATGCATTTGCTGAGTGAAGTGAAGGGGTTGCAAGAGCAACAAGTCCAAAGAAGTGAAGAAATGGAAGGACTTTGGAGAGAGGAAGTCTTGAAGAAGAAGACTTTCACAATGTTACAAGAACGCTGCGAGGTTAAAGAAAAAGAACTGCAGAGGCAAGCCGGAGAATTGACGCAACAGGCGATGTGGCTGACCAAGATGAAGGAGGAAGTGAGTGATGTACGCATCAAGAATGTTCATTTGAAGGCGATGACCATCGTAATGGAGCAAGAGTCGGATAGCTTGAAGAAGAGTGCAGCGGGGAAGGATCAAGCTTGGCAGAGGGAGTTAGCAGCCAGGCAGGAAGAAGAGGAACAATTATGAGAGCTTGTTAGAAGCGCGGAACTGCAGAGCACGTAGTATGCAAAAGAAAAGAAGATGCTCGTTGCGCAGTACGAAGACAAGCTGAAGATGTATTGTGAAGAACTGAAGGTAGAGCGCTCTCGAGGGTATGCATCGGAATCAGTGGGAGAAGTTGTGGGGAAATTGAGAGCAATTCTAAGTAGGGAGGCTGAAGGGAGATTGGAAGAAGCCCGCCTACATGAGTTGAAGTTGCTTGTGCAGGAAACTCGAAAGAGAAAAGCCAAGGATGTGGACATGAACTATAACACCCATTTGTGCATGTGTGTGGTATTGTGATATTTAGCTTGGTATTACACGTACTTAAGAGATATTATTTATATAGAGATAAAAGATGGTTCTATATTAGTCATGGTTAGCTAAAGTTAGTCATAGCTAAGATAGAGGGGACCTTACTTTAGAGGAAGTAGAAAAGATGAGCACCACTCTTTTGGATTTTAGTGTGTTGACTTGGTATTATTCCTAGGTGTTTGGCTTGGAGGAAAGAGTTGAGAGCTCTTGGGCCCACAAGCCTTTTTGTTTTGGATTCTTCTTTAGTCCAAGGATAGCCCATGTGAAGGAATCCTTGACTTAGTGGTTGGGTCAAGATAAGACCACATGCTTAGGAGAATATGCTTATGTGAATGGATATTCCTTTCTACTTTTTGACTTTACTTGACTTTTAGTCTAGTAACTTGAGTTACTACGGTAATTAGTAACTTTGGTACATAACTATTTCACAAGTATATAAACAAGGGGTGAGGAGGTACTCATCATCCTTTCATTTGCAACTATCTCTCTCTCATTGAGTTCTCTAGTGAGCAATGTCTTGAGTCTTGGAGTGTTAGCCTTGGAGGAGTATGATGGAGTTGGGGTTCCTTGCCTTCTTAGTCCATGGTGCGCTACCATAATAGTCATCAAAGGTTCATCCTGAGTGAGAGACAGGCCGGCTCACATTTTTGGTTCCGTTGTTGGGACCTCTCTAGAAGGCAAGATAATGTTCCGCGTTCAATTCTACATTAGGCAGAAGGAGGCTATGAGAGCTCACTTGGAGAGAACATTAGGAAAGGAGAGGGCTGAACTTATGTTAGAGAACCAAGATCCATTTTTATACCCTATAGTTCATTATGATGTCTTTGAGGTGATTTTGTACATCTTGTACACATGAGAGGAATTGGAGAGATTGTGTGAGGTGGATTGCAGATTTTAGGGATTAAGGTGATTTTGGGTAAAATCTCAAGTTTGAGATATGGACTTACAATTTCTACACATGATAGCTTGGGTTATCTTTCAGTTAGCACACTTGAAATTATTGTGAGAGCTACTATGCGCATTGGGCTAGAATTTTTGAAAGTTGATAGGGTAAAGTGCTCCCGCAACTGCATGCTCTCTGGAAAATTGTACAGAGTCTGCCATTTCTTCAATTTTAGTGAATTGTACTGAAAATTTCCAAGAAAATTCAGTGCATTGTATCCTTCCTGCTGCCACAAAAATTAGAGAGAGATTGTTCTTGCGCAGGGAGTTATGAGTTTTTGAAGTGAGGGGGTGGTTTTGAGACCAAATCTGAAATATGTGTGCTGAACAGAAAGGTGTCTAGGCCAAATGGCTTGATGAAAAGATCTGAAATTTTTTAGGGAAGGACACCCTAGAGTTGTGATCAAGTGTGAAAACTTTCAGAGGACTGAGACATACTGGTTGGGAGATTTCAGTGACAATTTGACGAAGAGTCAATTCTGCAGAGTGGAGATCTCATGCGTGAGGAGTTTGAGGGCAACAAAAAGCATGTTTGAGTGTTTAGATTCATCTTGGGAACATGGAGGGTCATCAAGAGTGGAAATTGAGATTATGCAAGGTTCTCCAAGGGTTTGAGGTGATTGTAGGGGTGGATTTGAGAAAAAGAAAGTTTACAATAGAATTTGAAGAGAGTGTTGAGAGGATCCAAAAACCTACACCACTTGGAGGAAAGAGTGAGTCTAAGTGTTTTCTATGTGGAGAGAAGGGACATAAGGCAAGTTCATGTCCATTGACCTTTGAGAGCAAGAGATTGAGGGAAAAGAGAGGCTTACTTGACTTGGGTTTGCATGTTGGACCTTCTTCACCAAGATTAGGAGGGAGAAGATCTAAGACCAAGGAGTTGTGTGAGGTTTGTGGAGTGGAAGGACTTCGAAAAGGACATGAGTGTAGTGGAGTAAAAGCACTTTTGGAGACTTTGGTGAAGGATCTTGGAGAGAGTCTTAGTACAACTACAGAAATACTACCACCTTCATCAGCTAGTTCTCAAGATTAGTGATGGAGATAATCTTTCAACTTATGGATAAACTATCCATGAGAGTTAGATTAATATGCACTCTAGGATTTGATGTTGCTATAGAAATCTTGGAGCAACCTGTGTTCCCTAGAGTGGATTATTCTCAGATGGTGTTAGTCATGTATATACTCTATTAGTAATAGAGTGAGAGAAAAGAAAAGAGAAAAAAATTGAGAGAAAGAAAGATAGTGAGAGGTTAAGATGGGGAAATTTTCGGTTTTCTTTGGCAAGGATGGAGAAGATGTGGAGGTCTTTGTGAGAAACTTCAAGAGAGCTTGCATAGGAAACAATAAGAGGAGGAAGAATGAGTGGGCCTCATTATTACCAGATTTCTTTGAGGATGCAACACTTACATGGTATGAGTCAAAATACCAAAAGAGAGAGAGGAGAGATGGAGAAGAGGAGTCTTGGGAGACTTTGACTTCAGCACTCATTGAGAACTTTCTTCTAGATGAGATTTATGAGAGATTGATGAGTAAGGTTACATTTCTCAAGCAAGGAGAAGGAGAGAAAGTGAGAATCTATGTGGAAAGAGTGGAAAAGTTAGAGTCCAGATTTTGCATAGTGTTGAGGAAGGGTGAGGATGATGTGGAGACTATAATGATTGGCATAGGAGCCATGCTCACCAAGAATTTTGTGGGAGGGTTGAGACCACAAATTAGAAGCAAGGTGAGATATGAGAAACCTTCTTCCAAGGTTGAAGCTATCAAGATCGCAATTTGTATGGAGGAGAGTTTGGAAGGGGATGAGAGTGATTTGGTGGTGAAGGAGGTTGTGCATCCTCCTCAAGGCTACTAGTATGGTGGAACTTCTGATACTTTGGTGGCAAGGGTTGCACCACAAGTAGTGATTGCTCTAGTTCTTGCACCTCCACCAAAAGATCCACTTCAAACCATCACAAATCAACTTGCGGATCTCAAGATCAATGTGGTGCAACTATGGGAGAAGAGAGAAGTGGATCAGAATGTAAGGAGAGGGCCTAGGAGTTATGGAAACTATCCATATAGAGGAGACCAACCAGCAAAAAATTTCAATGATAGAAATTGTTTTGGTTGTGGAGGAAGAGGCCATATCCAAAGGAATTGCCCAAATTCCACTTACCATGGAGGAAGGGGTTATGAGGGAGCCAATAGAGGGAAAGAGGGAGGTAGTGAAACCCTAGTGGCTCCTAATCCCAACAAAGGTAAGGGGATAGCATCCATAGATGTGGTTGAGAGCAAGTATGAGAAGGGAGAGTGCTCAAACTCCAAGGGTCTTAATTTGGAGCTTTTGGCACAAGAGAAGAAGAGAGCTCGTTTTGCAGAGGATGTTCACTGTTCTCAAGGATTCACTCCAAGCAAGGATACTCCTATGTCTACTAGGAGCACTCACACCTCAACACCATCAACAACAAAGACACCAAGGAAGAAGTAAGGGATGGAGGATTTCTTGATTTCAAAGCAACAATTGAACTACAATGTGTTGGAGGATGTTGGTAGTCACAAGGCTAACATCACAGTGGGCCAATTGATTGCTTTGAACCCTACCTTGAGAAAGGAGCTTAGAGGTGGTTTGAGTTCTACAAGGAGCAAGAAGAAGAAGAAGGCAAAAGCTCCAGTATCAATGGGAGTGGTGGATGCCAAGCCAACACCATGGGAGACTTGTGAATATGCCTCCAAGATTGATGTGAGAGTGAATGATCACAACATCAAGGATGCATTGGTTGATGGAGGATCAGTAGTAAATGCCATGTCAGAAAGGTTGATGAAGAAGTTGGGTATGATATCCTCAACACCTTCAACATTTATGGTGAGCATGGCAAACAAGCAACAAGTTAGACCTATAGGGTGATGGATAAAGTGGTAGTTTCAGTTATGGGAGTTCAAAATCTCATGACTTTCTAAGTCTTGAAGGATTCAAGCTATGACTTACTTCTTGGGAGGCCATGGTTGAGAGCAACATGCACAACTAATTGATGGCACAAAGAGTACTTGATGATTGGGCCATCAAACCATAGAGTCACAGTTCTTGTGACTAACACCACCAACACTTCACATTCAAATACACCATCTTCTGATTATTTGGAATCAGATTCTGAAGAAGGAGCTTCAGGTGTGGGCATAAGCATGAAAGAGGAGACTTCCACGAAGGAGGATGAATCTGAATCTGATTCAGATGTGTATCCCTTGTGTGCTATGGATTTTGCACCTAAGCCAGAGGTTTTGAAAGACCTAGACAAATCACCATTGACACTTGAGGAGGTAGTGAGAAGGTTAGCTACCCTCAAGTATGGCCAAAATGTTACCAAGGAGGAGAAGGTGGGATTTGAGGAGATTTTCCACAAGTTCATCCATGTGTTTGCTTTTAGTTACAAGGATTTGAAGGAAGTCACCTTGGAGGAGCACAAGATAGAGGTGGAGTCACATGCAAGACCAATCCACCAAAAGCAACGTCGCATTAGCCCACCAATATCTTTGGTTGTGAAGGAGGAGATTCATAAGCTCAAGGAGGCTAGATTTATCTTTGAGGTGGAGAATTCAAAATAGGTGTCTCCAATTGTCATTGTGAAGAAAAAGAATGGCAAGCTTTGGGTATGTGTGGATTACAAGAAGCTCAATGCTATTACCAAGAAGGACTACTACCCATTGCCATTCATTGATGAGATCTTGGAGGAGGTTTGTAGGTCATGAGAGGTACAATTTTGGAGATGGTTATAGTGGATATAACGAAATCAAGATTGCACCAGAGCATCAACAACTCACCACATTCACCACACCTTGGGGAACTTACGCTTTCAAGGTCATGCCTTTTGGGCTTTGCAATGCTCTAGCCACATTCCAATGGTTCATGAACAAGGTATTTGAACCTTTCATTGGGAAATTTGTGAGAGACTTCATTGATGACTTTTGTGTCCATGGAAGCAAGGAGGAGCACTTTGAGCACCTAATCAAAGTCTTGCAATGCTTGGATGAGACAAATGCATCACTCAATCCAGAGAAGTGCATTTTTGGATGTGAAGAAGGTCTACTTTTGGGGCACATCATCTCCAAGGATGGAATAGCAGTTGATCTTGAGAAGGTGAGGAAAATCTCAGACCTTCCATTCCCTTCAAGCTTGACAAAGTTACGCCAATTCTTGGGGATGGCTGGATACTATAGGAGGTTCATCTTCTCATTTTCCAACAAGGCTTATGCATTGACCATCTACATGAAGAAGGGTGTAGATTACAAGGTGATTTTGGAGGACAAGGAGGCTCTCAAAGCTTTTGAGGAGCTCAAGCAATCCCTTGTTGTAGCTCCAATTCTTGCTAAACCTGATTGGAGTAAGCCTTTCATCCTCTACATTGATGTTTCTAATGTATCTATAGGATGCACTCTTAGTCAATTAGACCAAGATGGGCATGATCATCCAATACCTTATGCTAGTAGGCAGATGGTTTCAGCAGAGAAAACTCCTCTGTCACGAAGAGAGTAGGGTTGGCAGTGATCTTTGGTCTCAAGAAGTTTAGACACTACTTGATTGGAGGGAAAGCCACCATTGTCACAGATCACAAGGCTTTGAAGTACATCTTCAACAAGCCTAATGTTGAAGGGAGACTAGCAAGGTGGATGATACTCTTGTCTGAGTATGACTACACTATTGAGGATAGGCCAGGAAAGAAACATGCAAATGTTGATTTGTTATCTAGAGCCTATGATCATGATGGAGATGAGCCAGTGGATGATTCCTTCCCGGATGAGGACCTCATGACAATCTCAGTCACTCAAGAGGTTCCAATGGAGTACAAGGAGATTGTGGATTTTGTGACAAGAGGTAACTATCTAGAAGGGATGCATGCTAGGGAGAGGAAGGCACTTGCAGCAAGATCTAGACCTTACACAATGGTGGAGCATATTCTTTTTCACCAAGGAGCAGATGGTCTACTTCAAAGAGCAGTGGGTAAGGAAGAGTCTATCCTACTCATAAAGGAGTTTCATGAAGGTTTAGTATATAGAGGACACTTTGCAGGAAAGGTGACTGCTTTCAAGATTCTAGATGCAGGTTACCATTGGAGAGGGATTTTCAAAGATTTTCTTGATGATTGCAAAACTTGTCATGTTTGTCAAGCTTTTGCTAGAAAGTCTACATCCACTCCACCACTTAGATCAATTCCATTGCTATGACCTTTCGAGAAGTGGGGAATTGATTTTGTAGGTCCTCTCAATAGAACCTCAAGGAACAATTGGTACATTGTGGTAGTTACTGATTACCTTACCAAGTGGGTTGAGGCTAGACCATTGAGGGACAAGAATGAAAATGAAGTGGGTAGATTTCTTTATGAACGCATTATCACTAGGTTTGGATGCCCTTTGGAGTTGGTTTCTGATAGAGGAGGAGAGTTTACAGGAAGCATTACTACAGCCATGCTATGACATTTCTCTATCACACATAGAGTAACTACATCCTATAAGCCAAATTCCAATGGCTTGGCAGAGACAACCAATCAGACCTTGTGCATGATGTTGGCCAAAGATACAAAAATGGAGGGAGCTAAACATCATTGAGACAAGAGGATTCATGCAGTTTTGTGGGAGTATAGGACAACCATGAAGCCTTCCACCAGATATTCTCCATTTCAATTGGTGTATGGTATTGAGTCTACCTTACCTATTCACTTTGATCTTCTTACCTTCCAAAGCATTCATAGGAGATTGAAGAAAGCACAAGGAGGTGATGCAAAGAAGTCAAGGAAGGATCAACTCATGGAGTTGGAAGGGGCAAGAGCAGTTGTTATGGTTCAAGTGGAGCAAGCCCAAAGGAAACAAAAGGAGAGCTATGACAAGAGGCAAGGCAAGAAGAAGGTGGAGACTTTCAAAGAAGGTGATTGGGTTATGTTGGTTGATTCCATTTGATTCAAGAGAGTGCAAAAGAAGTTTTTGCCTAAGTACTTTGGACCTTTCATAGTAGAGAAGGTGTGGGGCAATTACACCTATGATCTCAAGGAGTTGGGAGGAAGACACTTTGATTGGATTAACCATGATAAGTTGAAGATGTACCATAGAAGGTAGAGAGGCCTTCACTTTGAGGACAAAGTGAAAACTTAGTCCGCGGGTAAATGTAACACCCATTTGTGCATGTGTGTGGTATTGTGATATTTAGCTTGGTATTACAAGTACTTAAGAGATATTATTTATATAGAGATAAAGGATGGTTCTATATTAGTCATGGTTAGCTAAAGTTAGTCATAGCTAAGATAGATGAGACCTTACTTTAGAGGAAGTAGAAAAGATGAGCACCACTATTTTGGATTTTAGTGTGTTGACTTGGTATTACTCCTAGGTGTTTGGCTTTGAGGAAAGAGTTGAGAACTCTTGGGCCCGCAAGCCTTTTTGTTTTGGATTCTTCTTTAGTCCAAGGATAGCCCATGTGAAGGAATCCTTGACTTAGTGGTTGGGTCAAGATAAGACCACATGCTTAGGGGAATATGCCCATGTGAATGGATATTCCTTTCTACTTTTTGACTTTACTTGACTTTTAGTCTAGTAACTTGAGTTACTACGGTAATTAGTAACTTTGGTACATAACTATTTCACAAGTATATAAACAAGGGGTGAGGAGGTACTCATCATCCTTTCATTTGCAACTATCTCTCTCTCATTGAGTTCTCTAGTGAGCAATGTCTTGAGTCTTGGAGTGTTAGCCTTGGAGGAGTATGATGGAGTTGGGGTTCTTTGCCTTCTTAGTCCATGGTGCGCTACCATAATAGCCATCAGAAGTTCATCCTGAGTGAGAGACAGGCCGGCTCACAGAACACGTTGCTGATTCAATTAAGAGAGCGTGTTGATCGGAAGATGTAAGAAGTAGAAAACAATGTTAGCCTTAGATTAGATTTAGTTAATTTGGAGTTAGAGAAGATTCAGAATAGTGTGACAGTGGAGAAGAAACCCGATGTTGCAGAAGTAGGAATTTAGGTATCATCGGACTTGTTACTGGACACATTAGAGAATAGTGGGTCAGGAGATAAAGAAGTAGATGGAGTAACCTTGAGCTCAATTGTAGTTCCTAGTGTAGAAGTAGTAGAATTAGTGAAGGAATTAGTAGAATTAGCTATACCCGAAGAAGGAGAAATAGTAGGAAGATCATCGAGTTTGGAAGCCGATGATGAGGTAGACATCGGATCAGTGTAAGTACTAATTTTGAGATAGGAAGAGGCAGATGTGAAGAGATAGATTGTCAATTGGGATCTACAAGTAGGAAGAGATGTGAGGAAGCGGTCCGTAGGTAGGAAGAACTGCAATTTGCTTCAGTATTTAAGGGGAGCATTCGCAGTACAATGTTGTTCAGTATTCAAATTTCTGAAGATAGATAAAGCAAAGTGTTGTTCTCACTGCTCGTCGCTTGAGCTTAATTCTGATTGTCAATTCCGTGTTTGTGCTTGTGAGTGTGTGGAGAATTCCAAAGAGCAAGTTAGTGTGTTTGTGGAAATTGGATTTTGCAGCCTTAATCTTCATTCTGTATGTTTGATCTTGAGTGAAGTGCATCGGAGCAATGCCTTGACAGATCTGAGAAGAATTGTAGTGTTGGTAGTATTCTGCATTTGTGAATGCAGCACAAAGTTGATGTGAAGCAATTTTGATTGAGGAAGTTGTGCCTTCAGTGGAGGGGTGGAACACAATTTTGAGGCAAAATGGTTCTTCGCAATGAAGTGTCGTCTTTGGGAGAATTTGAATCATCACAATCAAGAGTTGTTTGGACAGAATTTGCTATGTTGTGATTATGTGTGTGTGTATTCATGACAAGTTGTCAAGATTGTGAGCTTGTTACTCTCTTCTGGGTGTAGTTTCTACTTGAGAGATTAAAGAAGAAATCAAGAAGAACTACATGTTACTGTTTGACTTTGTATTTGACCAATTTTGAATCGTATCTCTGCGGAAACAAACTTTACTTACCTGATTACCGCAAAAGTGACATTTGCCGGGTTGTCACAGTGCTCCTAGTAGGCATAGGAGTATCTTGGCTAGGAGTAAATCCTTGAGAAGACCGCACATCCTCTACAAAACGAGCTCTCTCCTTCTCTTGTGCCAAAAGCTCCAAATTAAGACCCTTGGAGTTTGAGCACTCTCCCTTCTCATACTTGCTTTCAACCACATCTATGGATGTTATCCCCTTACCTTTGTTTGGATTAGGAGCCACTTGAGTTTCACTACCTCCCTCTTTCCCTCTATTGGCTCCCTCATAACCTCTTCCTCCATGGTAAGTGGAATTTGGGCAATTCCTTTGGATGTGACTTCTTCCTCCACAACCAAAACAATTTCTCTCATTGAAATTTTTTGCTGGTTGGCCTCCTTTATGGATATTTTCCATAACTCCTAGACCATCTTCTTACATTCTGATCCACTTCTCTCTTCTCCTATAGTTGCACTATATTGATCTTGAGATCTACAAGTTGTTCATTTGATGGTTTGAAGTGGATCCTTTCGTAAGGGTGCAAGAACTAGAGCAACTTCTACTTGTGGTGCAACCATTATCACCAAAGTATTAGAAGTTCCACCATACTTGTAACCTTGAGGAGGGTGCACAACCTCCTTCACCACCAAATCACTCTCATCCTCTTCCAAACTCTCCTCCATACAAATTGCAATTTTGATAGCTTCAACCATAGAAGAAGGTTTTTCATATCTTACTTTGCTTCTAAGTTGTGGTCTCAATCCTCCCACAAAATTCTTGGTGAGCATGGCTCCTATGTCAATTGTAGTAGTCTCCACATCATCCCCACCCTTCCTCAACACCATGCAAAATCTAGACTCTAACTTTCCCAATATTTTCACATAGACTCTCACTTTCTCTCCATCTCCTTGCTCATAAACTCACAACTCTCATCAGGAAGAAATTTTTCAATGAGTGTTGAAGTCAAACTCTCCCAAGACTCTACTTGCCCATCTCTCCTCTCTCTCTTTTGGTATTTTGACTCGTACCATGTAAGTGATGCATCCTCAAAAAAATATGGTAATAATGAGGCCCACTCATTCTTCCTCCTCTCATTGTTTCCTCTGCAAGCTCTCTTGAAGTCTCTCACAAAGGCCTCCACATCTTCTCCATCCTTGCCAAAGAAAATCGGAAGTTTCCCTATCTTAACCCCTCACTATCTTTCTTTTCTCTCAATTTTTCTTTTCCTCTTTTCTTTTCTTTTCTCTCACTCTATAACTGTATATACATGACTAGCATCATTTGAGAGTTATCCACTCTAGGGAACACAAAAGGTTCAGGTTGCTCTAAGATTCTATAGCAATATCAAATCCTATGGTGCATATTAATCTTACTCTCATGGATAGTTTATCTATAAGTTGAAAGATTATCTCCATCACTAATCTTGAGAATTAGCTGATGAAGGTGGTAGTATTTCTGTAGCTTTACTAAGACTCTCTCCAAGATCCTTCACCAAAGCCTCAAAAGTGCTTTTACTCCACTACACTCATGTTCTTTTGGAAGTCCTTCGACTCCACAAACCTCACACAACTCCTTGATCTTAGATCTTCTCCCTCCTAATCTTGGTGAAGAAGGTCCAACATGCAAACCCAAATCAAGTAATCCTCTCTTTTCCCTCAATCTCTTGCTCTCAAAGGTCAATGGACATAAACTTGCCTTATGTCCCTTCCCTCCACATAGAAAGCACTTAGACTCATTCTTTCCTCCAAATGGTGTAGGTTTTTGGATCCTCTCAACACTCTCTTCAAATTCTATTCTAAATTCTCTTTTTCTCATATCCACCCCTACAATCACCTCAAACCCTTGGAGAACCTTTCATAGTCTCAATTTCCACTCTTGGTGACACTCCATGTTACTAAGATGAATCTAAACACTCAAACATGCTTTTTGTTGCCCTCAAACTCCTCATGCATGAGATCTAAACTCTCCAAAATTGACCCTTCCTCACAATGTCAATAAAATCTTATAACAAGTAAGTCAAAGTCCTCTGAAATTTTTCACACTTAATCACAGATCTAGAGAGTCCCTCCCTGAAAATTTTAAGATCTTATCATTGAGCCATTTATCCTAAGCATCTTTCTATTCAGCACACATATTTCAGATTTGGTCTAAAAATAACCCCACACACTTTAAAAACTTATAACTCTCTACGCAAGAATGATCTATGTCTAATTTTTGTATCAACAGGTAGGATACAATGCACTGAATTTTTAGAAATTTTTTAGAACAATCCACTAAAAATTTAAGAATTTCAGACTATGTACAATTTTCCAAGGAGCATGCAATTGCGGGAGCAGTTTACCCTATCAACTTTCAAAAATTCTAGCCCGGTGCGCATAGTAGCTCTCACAATAATTTTAAGTGTGTTAATTGAAGGATAACCCAAGCTATCATGTGTAGAAATTTCAAGTCCAGATCTCAAACTTGAGATTTTGCTCAAAATCACCTTTATCTCCAAAATCTGCATTCCACCTCACACAATCTCTCCAAATCATCTCATGTGTACAAGATATAAAAAATCACCTCAAAGACATCATAATAAAATATAGAGTATACAAATGGGTCAAAGTTTTCTAACATAAGTTCAGCCCTCTCCTCCCCTAAAGTTCTCTCCAAGTGAGCTCTCATAACCTCTTTTTGTCTTATATAGAATTGTACGCGGAACATTATCTTACTTTCTAGAAAGGTCTTGGCAATAGAACCAAAAATATGAACTGGCTTGTCTCTCACTCAAGTATAACCTTTGATGGCTATTATGGTAGCGCACCATGGACTAAGAAGGTAAGGAACCTCAACTCCATCATACTCCTCCAAGGCTAACACTCCAAGACTCAAGACATTGCTCACTAAAGAACTCAATGAGAGAGATAGTTGCAAATGAAAGGATAATGAGTATCTGCTCACCCCTAGTTTATATACTTGTGAAATAGTTACGCACCTAAGTTAATAATTATTGGATTAACTCAAGTTACTAGGCTAAAAGTCAAGTAAAGTCAAAAAGTATAAAGGAATATCCATCTACATGTGCATATTCCACTAAGCATGTGATCTTATCTTGACCCAACTACCAAGTGAAGGATTCCTTCACATGGGCTATCCTTGGACTATAGAAGAATCCAAAACAAAAAGGCTTGCAGGCCCAAGAGTTCTCAACTCTTTCCTCAAAGCCAAACACATTAGAATCCAAAATAGTGGTGCTCATCTTTTCCACTTCCTCTAAAGTAATGTCCCCTCTATCTTAGCTATGACTAATGTAGAACCATCCTTTATCTCTATATAAATAATATCTCTCAAGTATTTGTAATACTAAGCTAAATATCATAATAACCGCACATATACACAAATGGGTGTTACAAATAGGTCCATAATAAAGCAGACTTCCAACAATGTTGGATTGACTTTGATGAAATTATACACAATTGATCAAAACTATAGAATTGAAAAGGATGAAGACCAATCAAAGCATAAATCCACAAGGTGAAATCAGAATAATAGTATCTTTAACAACCCCATTCATGAGCTCTTCTCAAAGTTTTTTATTTTTTCCTCTTGAATTTCAAGACCTTCTTAACATTGTATAGATTGGATCTTCTTCCATAGGAATTGGAGTAGATCTATGGAGATTGAAGACTCTATAGGTTCCCAAGGTACCACCATGGAGTCAATGGATGCGAGAGAGAGAGGAGAGGTATAGAATGTTACATTCTCATTATTCATAATTACTGGATTATTTAGATAATCCTAAACACTTTAAGCAAATTCATGGTGGATGTGCTAAGAAACTTGTGCAAAGGAGTACTACTTTCAGTCACATGGCCACCTATCTAGTGAAATTTGGCAAAGGATTTCTAGATTCTATGAATGGCAAGAAGTTTTACAAAAAGTGAGCAAGGTATATGAATTCTTACAAAGCTGCTTGTGATTGAAAATTGAAGTGTGAGAAGGTTTGATAGAAAGTGAATTGAAATTAGGATTGAGAACCATTAATGAAAAATTAAATCACAAGTGTTTGCATTTTTGGAGAATGGATGAAATTTTTGGGAGTAGGAAAAATATCTCTCCTTATAATGGTAACTTTAGGTCTAAGAAATTATCGGAAAGATAGTATAGAGCTCTACTAAGACAACAATATAGAAATACTCAATGATGACAAGGATGAAATGAATGTGGATGAAACTCCTCTATTATCTAGGATTTCATTTCTAGGTATAGTTCCTAGTACTCAAGACACTTCCCCTATCTCTATTGTGTTTTACTTGTTGCACCAAAATACATTCTTGGGTCAGATCTAGTTGAGGTAGACAATAGATCATATTGTTTTGTTACATTTGATCAAATTTGGAACATGTTTCTTTATTGCAAGTAGATTGAGAGGTAGATTTTCATTTGGATCATGTTTCCTCTATACATTTTCCTCATGCAATTCCTCTTGCGCAAGCCTTATGTACAAAGGAGGAGGAATTGGAGTGTGATAAGGGTCCAACATCAACAAAGGAAAGGTACAACCACACCAACAAAGGAGGAGAGGGTAGTCTTAGATAAGGATAAAGAAGATGGTGATGGTGAATGGGAGCATGAATGAAGGAAAAGGAAAAATGCAAGGTGTGTGAGAGTGGCACCTTCCTCCATCTTGGCTTCCTTTTCACAAGATATTTCTAATCAATCAAATTTGAGAGTAGAGTCTATGGAAGCAAAAGAAAGATGTAGATTGGCAAAAATTAATTCAATAAGTAGCCAAGATCTAGAAGACATGAGTGAAGTTAGAGTGAAGTTAGAATTGGAAAAGAAGTTGAGGCACAAGAAGATGAGATCCAAAGTAGAGAAACTCCACATAAAAGAGAGATGCAAGTCAAGCGCTTTCACTCAATGACATTGGAATTGGTTAGGTCAAGGAAAACACCCAAAGAGATCAAATTTATAAGGAGTACTCTCAATCAAATAGATGGCCCATCTTTGGAGGATGTTGATACTATAGGGTGTTATAGTTACCACACAAGTCTCAAATTCCCAATTCCTATTCCAAACTACCCTAGTGATTACATTTGCTTGGATTCTATAGAGTAGCCAAAGAGCAAAGAGATGTTAGGTTTTTTTTAATGGAATAGCTGAGTTTACATATAGATTTAAATATTGCTTGGCATTTTACACACCACTTGCAGTAGTAGAGTATTATTACAAAGTAGATTGTGGATAGACATGAAAGTAGTACCTAGTGTAATGTGGATTTGTGTATCTTCTAGAAGAATATATATAAAGTGTTTTTTGAATGAGTTTCCATATTGATTTTTTTAGGAGTGTTTCTATATTGATTTTGGAAAGCTGGAATGTTTTAGATTGTTTCTAATTGTTTTGGGGGATTGGAATATTTCTATGTTATTGTTATGATTGTTAGATCTGGACAAATCCTTATAAGTTCTCATGGTTGGGTGGATGATAATGGTTAGTTCATGTGATGACCTAGTCTATAAAAAGATGGCATTGTTCTATAAAGTTGGGCAGTCAAGAGTGAAGTTATAAATCCCCTAGCAGTCATAAATAGAGTCAAGTACTAGTTGGTTCAATGAAGAGTTAGGTTATAATTATATGAAAGATTAAGGTCATTATATTTATATGAAGATTTTAGTTTTGGTTATATAAAGGTTATAGTCAAGTCAAGTTATAGTGATACAGCTAAATTTCTCAAATGAAAATGAAATTTTTTTTCATGGTTTTATACCTTTACATGATTTGAGTTCTTAAATAAACAATCAATGTAAAGTGTTTTCTTGATTTAATGAGTCAAATGGAATAGAGCTATGTTACAAGATTATCATTACTTTGTGCTAATGATCTGAGTCATGGTACAAGGTGACAAAGGAAGGTGCTCTACTTTAATGCGCTCTAGCACATAATCAAAGTGCACAATAATGGATCTCCTAATCAGCTCTGGACTATATCTCCACATGAGCTCCCACTCCTTGTCATACATCAGCTAACCCTTGTAAGGATCTATACTATAATCTTGAAGCCAACCAGAAGTCCATTCCTTAGTGAGGAACTCAATGGCTGAAACATACGTGACTCCACTAAATCTATCTAAGGCTACTATGAGGAGGTCCAATGATGAAGTATGTAATACAATAGATAGAAAAGAGGTAAATGTGGGAGGATTTATAGCACCATGGTGATGGTTCTAACAATATAGAAGGATGCATTGTCAATTATCATTATATCTTTGAGACATCAACCTATAGGAGTAAATGCACTATAGGGTCTATGCAAGAAACATCTCCAACTATTGCAATACCCATCCTCACCATCAAGTATGGTCATGAGCTGGGCTCTTGTGTGTACTCCCTTTGGAAATAAACCCTCATCTCACATAGAGAAAACAAGATGCTCTATCTTTCCTTGTGTGCTATCGGTCCAAATCATAACCTCAAAATATGTCATACAATACTCCATACTCTCTAACTCTAGGTCATGGAACATATTTCAACCTAATAGAGGCTTGGTGATATGACCATCCATGCCATTTTACTACATCACACCACTCAAAGAGTAGCTTACTACTATCCCACATAATATCTACCAAAGCAACCAACATCTAAAACTACAATCTTCCTTTGCCTCTCATAAGCATAAACTATCTATGGAATGAAAGCTCTAGACAAGGTCATCCTCTCTCTCAATATTCTAAGTCTAAAAATCTCACAAAAGAGCATCATTTTCCTCTTCTTATACCATTCTATCTTCTTGGCTACATGTCTAAAAGCAGGGGCGGGCACAAGATCTTAAGAAGTGCGAGGTCTCCACAAAACAATCTTGGATTGGGAATGATCATGCTAGGCTCTCCCATAGGCTCTCCATGGAGATGGAGCTTTGTATGGGTATCACGAGTACATGTATGGAACTCTACTCTAAGCCAACACTCACTCTCTCTAGTTGGGGACACTAATATCTTGATTTGTGTACTATAAGAGACTATCTCTTTATAGTCCATCTGAATCTGCACCCAAACTTGAATCTCCATACTTGTTGACTCCTTGTAATCTCTCTATAACTTCTCTAACAATCCCATGGTAATAAACAACTCTATCTTTTAAAACTCTTCATCATGCTAGTACTTAAGTGCCATGAGGTATCTTTGGCTCGTAAGCTTATCTAATTTCACACACTCACTCATAAACATATCTACCTCCACATGCTCACCTTGGGATGTACTCTCCTTCTCCCAAATAATCTGCTCTCTCCCTCTTAAGGAGCATGTGCTTCCTCTCTACTAAGTCACATTCTCTTGCAAGGGCCTCATCTCCCCAAGTGCTAACTGTGGAGGACTCACAAGAGCAAAGGGACCCATATCTTGGCAACCTAACCTAAGAATGGGTAATCTAACTATCTTTTCACCCACACTCACAACTCCTTGCTCTAAGTCACGGGTCTCTAGAGAAGTGTCCTCATTGCAAACATGAAGTGTCATGTGCAAAGAGGGTTAGAGGAGGGTCACAGCGAGGGAGGAGGAGCATCTATTATGAGACTGTGGTCTATAATAACACTATGGGTAAGGGGTGTGGGAAAGTCTCCTCAAAGGGGAGTACTCTCTAGAATACTAGGTTGGAAGCAAGGAACTACAAGGTCATCTAGAGGTGCATATAAAACGAGAGTGTCATCTATATCATCATGAATATAAATATGACTTGTGCATAATGAACATCCATGGAAACACAAAAATGAGATACAACTTAACACAATATGGCTTTCAACTATCATTTGACAAGAGAATTAGTCATGGTATGCTTCAACATAGAGAAGGCTTGATCAATAATTCCATCATACTTTATTAAGTGTTTGAGAAATAGCACATAATAAAAATATGCTAGAAAACTATAAAAAAAAGTGTGCTAGAAAATTGAAGATTTCCATTGGATTCTTTAGGTCTACTCTCACTCACCCTCCTTGTCATCTCCTCTATCTCCATGGACATAGAGCTCCTTTTTCTGCCCAAGGAGAGTACCATAGTAAACCTCATCTTTGCTTATGAAGCCACCTTCCATGAAAAGATGGGTAAGGAACTGTCCAACAAATGACTGCTTGCTGCACCTATCATCCGAGTACTTGATCTACTTCAGTAAGAATTCCAACTCAACCTCAATTGTAGTTATCATTAGCTCCACCTAGTCATAGTCCTCTCCTATCCTCTCCACCTTAGTTGTCACATTCAAGGCTAGATGTCCATGTACAGCCTTTGGATGCCAAATTGGTGCAATTCCACAACTAAACATCTAGAAAAATGACCTCCAAGCTCCATACACACATTGTCTTGCCAAGTACCTTTTTGTTGTCAAGTTCCTCATATGAACCAATATTGTATCCATGAGTAAGGCATTGCTCTCCTTTTTTGATCACTATCCATTGACACAATGAAAGCATCTCTGATTGGTCCAAATTGAGGGTTTAAGGTCTCTCATGCACCAATCTTGTGTGCGTACATACTACCATTCTATAATTGCAAAAACTTGGTAAATATAGGAATCTGCACAAAGACATGTCTAGATAAACAGTTAGCAAAACATAAACCCACCACAACTTAAAAAGACTATTGAGAAACAAACTTACAAGCACACAACTCAAAACAAACTTATAAACATGCAACTCAAAAACTCAAAAACACATTAAGAGAAACTAAATGAGAAACAAAGGAATTGGTCAAGAGGCAAGCATGGGATTGCCCATAGTGCCTAGATGACCAAGACAGATTACCCGTGGGTCGACAGCCAAGCATGGGATTGCTTGCATTACACTAGCAACCGTTGGGACTGCTTGTGGGTCAAGAGGTGGGCAAGGGATTTCCCACGACTCTTTGCTTTGGTGACCAAATGGGATTGCCCATACTTTTAAGGAGCATAGGATTGTTGGCAGATTAAGGACCAAACATGGGATTTCTTGCATCAATTAGGCAACCAATGGGGATCACCCATAGGTTGAGAGCCAAGTGTGGGATTGCCCATAGTGCATGGGAATGGGGGGAGCAAGAGCAGCCAAGGATCTTTTGTTGGCCAAAGGTGTGGGATGGGTGGCAGATGGGAGTTGCTTGCAAACCCTAACCTTTGATTGGTCGTAATAAGGAATTTTGGGAATATGAGAGAGAAGCAAATAAAAAAAAACTTACAAATGCAAATTATAAAGGACACTTATATGTGAGCAAGGAAAATTAAATGTAATGTAAATTTTCAACCCAAGTAAATTGAGATCTCTCTCTTGGATGTTCTTGACAAATTTTCAAATTTACTCCTTGTCTAATTATGCCCACTTGACATAAGTCATATGGTCTTCCTTTGCATGGAATCCTCTCAAACATTCTCCCTCTTTGAACTCCTCCATGTTGGGCATATCCCACACCTTTTTGTATTTACTCATTGTTGCCATTGCCAAACATCTATCTGTCAATAACCTTCTGATGCCTTCCTTCCACTTCCTTTTTACCTTTGTCCCTTTTCCTCTATCTATCTCCTCTCAACTCTTTTTCATCAACTCTGTCCCACTTCTAAACCCTTTCTCCTTCTCCACTCCTTTCTCTCATTTTTTCTTTTGTTCCTCATTTCTCCTCCCTCACATTTTTAATATCTCTCTTTTGTCCTTCCTTTGACACCCCTCTTCCTTAGACCTTCTCCATCCCTCTCTACTGTAAACATCCACCACTCTTTCTTTCTTTCTATGTTTCCTTCTTATGTCACTCCTTTCTAAACCTCAGTAATATAATCAATATTTTCTCTTCCTTTCTCTTCCCTTCCGTAACACTTTGTTCCAAAATCAATATTTTCTCTTCTTTTCTCTTTCCATTATGTAAAACTCTATCTTATTATTGCATTGATATTTTGTGCATATTTTTCCTTCTATAATTTCTCTCTCCTTGTTTGTATACTTGTGTAATGTACAAGTATTTTGATTTTGATTGATTTATCCAACAATTCCTCTATCAACCGGGCAGAAATCAATTATTGTGCCTACACAAATCCATACAAAGAAGGCTTGAATCCATATTCTCCACTCCACAATCTTTATTATCTAAGTATAAATTCATACAATGAAGGCTTGAATCTATATTCTTGCTCCACAATCTATATTACACAAGTAGGTAATCAATTTTCCTCTCACTACTAAATCTATATTATAAATCCAAGAATCAATATTTCTCCTGCAAAAATATTTATACTACAACATACAACAACAAGAATCCATCTTTTCCTATAACAATCTAGTCAAGAAATTCTTATGCACTCACAATTCAAATTCAATCAATGAAAAATTATTCAATGGAGGGTGATTCTTTTTTACAATGCCAAACTCTATTCAAGGTCAAGGTCAAGTTGATGGTATATGGAAGTTTCATTTCAATTTAATGAAGGTGATTGGGATTTGCATATAGAACAAAAAGGGTTTATATGTGGTTTAAGGTGATTGGGAATTAGATCCTATTCCCTTATGAACCATAAGGGAATGGGATCTAAGAGGGATTCCAATTTTGCAAATCAAAGGAGGATGGGATTGAAAGGAAGGGGGATTCAAAAGGGGCTATAAAGAAGTACATTTCATTGTACATCATATAATTTCAATTAGGTATCAAATGTTGTGATTACCTTTTAATAAATGTGAAAATTGGAGAAAAATTGGTAAATTGACATAATGGCAAACATAGAAAACCTTTTATTGTAGTACATTCAATAATCCACTGGGCTGCTTGTTCAATGCATTACACATTTCCATCATAACTTCTTTAGTTTCTTCTCTAGTAGCAACTCCTAGTCCATTTGATTTGGTTTCTCTAGTTCATACATGCATTTCATTTACTTTAGTATCTCCCTCTTCTTCTTTTGTGAACTCTATTGTGGGATTTTCTTCAACCTAGAAATTGGTCTTATTGATCAAAAAATTATGCAGCAATTGATCTACTTCAGCAAATATAAAATTTCTACTTTTAGTTTTGAGTTGAACACTTAGTTCTTGCAAGGAATTACACTATGCCTTCAACACCCCAATGTAGTGCTTGTTGTTTACCCAAGCCTTTGCAACACATTAGTTACATGTTGTTCTCTCTAATGTACGAGGAAGCTTGAAATAAGACTCCAAGTGGCTCATTGGCACATACCCTCAATTGTTAAAGCAATTATTGGTGTTGCTCAAAGGAAGAATTACACTCTCTTTGATTCATATCACCCCACAAAGGTGATTTCTTGATGTAATTCATGCCATGCAAGACCCACATATCCTTGCAATAACACCTACCTCATAAAACCATGTTTCTTGATTTAGCTCACACAACTCTATTGCTTAACACAAGTGCCAATACACACCAAGACAATAACAAGCTTAAGAAGTAGTGTTCAATTGCCAATATATACCAAGACAATAAAAAGAAAGCTCAAGGAGTAGTGCTAAACTACACCAACTAAATTTCACATTAAAAAATAGAGTGAGAGTGAAATAATTTGATAAGCAAGGACACAAAAGACACAAAAGGAAGCAAAACTCACACTCCTCACTCCATTGCATTGAACAATCTTCTCCCAAAAACATGTATTATTTGCCTTATATCATCACATATCACTCCACCATTGATCAATATGAACCTTTCCCATTATATTTCACCATCCACTTTAGTCATTGGACAAGAGGAATAAAGTACCATCCACCAAACCTACATATCCTCTGAACCCTTTGGTTGCAAACATGTTTGAAATTCTTTTCCTCTCTTTGGAGTTGGGCCAAGTAATTTCTTCACTTAGAGTGGCTACAATGGCTTCCATGACTCTATCAATAATTTTGTGGTTAAACTAGAGCTAATTCCCTAAAAATTTGTACCTCTTGCTACATATACACCATTTCCATTTTGTCAAAGCCTATCTAGGGTCACAGCCAATTGAACCCACATAGGAGATTGCAACTTTCCTACATTTCTTCTTTTTGAAAACATTACGTTCTCTACTGATATCAAGCAAAGAAAGAAAAGATGGTACATCTATTCTCACTAGCTATCTAAAGGAAGATGGATCTATATCTTGAAAATTTTACAAGCAAAGTTGGTGCTCCACTATTTCTCTCAAGGAGATACCCTTGGAATCCACAAAATAACACCACTTCAATATCATTTCATCTTCATTTTCTAAATTTGGAACAAAGCATGTTTCATCACTCCATGTTTCCTCATATTTCCAAAATTTCTTGAAATTACCGGATTTCAAGCCATCATCATCAATGTCAAGTTCATATCCAAAATCAAGTTTATTTCTGCTCTATCTATACAGTTCCTCATGAGTTTATTGATTTCTTTCACTAATAATTATCTTGCGCTATAGCACATCATTTTTTCCACCATCAACTAAAATTTCTCACTCACGTCTACCTAAACCCAATTCACTAGCTCTATTGAATTCAATTGTAACTAAAACATGTTGTATTTAGTCTCAACTAAAACATCTCACTCATGGTTGCCTAAACCCAATTCAGCCACACTAGCTTAGTTGAATTCAGCCATACATATATGAGCTATGCAAGCTGAAAACATGCAACATGCGGTAGTGGAGAAATGCACCAACACTCAGGTAAGCTACATGTTGGAGTCAAGAAATGCACCCACCTAGGAAGAGAAATGGTGCACCCACCACAAAGGACATGAACACATAAACCAAGGGTTTCATAAGGATATGTTCAATGTTTCATAAGGGCTCAACATGTGGTATTCACTTTGCAAATTCATATTCTACTTGCAATTAGTGACTCTAATTAATTTTTACAAGTTCATTAAAGTAATGGGCTTACCCTATAATTTGTAATTCACATAGGTTACAAAAATCATGTCTTACAAATATTTTATGGCTACAAGTTATCAATGTAAAAAAATTACATCTCTACCATGCCCATAAAGAGTTATGTAAATACCCTTACAATTATTTACAAGAGCTCTATGAGTAATGAAAAAACCCTATTTGAAAGGCCATAATGATATTAAAATGCTAAAGAGAGAAAACACCCAATTTTTTAAGAAATAGAGCTTATGATTTAAATTATTTTTTATCATTATTTAATTTTTCAAGTATCTTGTTTGAAAGTTCAAATGAAATTCTTTCAAAATACTCATGAAACTTAATAAATCCAAAGAGATTACAAAATATGTAATAATTTCTGGTTAGTGATCTCAAATGACAATAATATGTGGTAATGGAAATAGAGTATTAGTTGGTAGACACCCTTGCTAAGCACAAATAAATGACAAGTACTTCACCACACAGATGTTAGAAGAATACAAGCAAAGATTAAGTCCACTAATTGATGCAATGCAAGAACAAAGACATAAGTAGGTCATGGAATTTTGGTCTTATCCACATAGTCAACTTGTTAGGGGTTGTCGGAGGGAGCCATTGGGTTTGGTTTTTGAGCATTTATATGATTCTCTCTCCCTTGATATGCCAATTTTTGGTTTCTGCATTCTCTTTGCCTTTTGCTAACATATGGCCTTAGGTCTAGTGCCTCTAGTTACTACTTGTTTGTTTGGGATATCTTGTCTCCTTGCTCTATCAAAGGAGACATTTGGTGTTTCTCCATAGCTATTGGGTATGTTCTCCTATGTTAGTTGCAAAAAATATATGTCTATAGCTTCATCAGTCCTTTTCATCCTTCTTATTCCCCATCCATATGCAATGGTTATTTTGGGGGTTTGTAAGATGGTAATTGCAAGCATTAGAGCATCCTTGGACATCCATACTAATTAGGTGGTAATCTAAGTGGATGTCTCAAATGCCTTTAATTCTATCTCTTGTGTTTTGTGCTCTTTGTTTCATAGGGGATCAGATCCCTTCGTTGATCCACTTTGTGCATACTTTATATGGTATTGAAACACCTCTATTATATAGCTATTGTGCTATCATAAGGGAGTTCATGCAGTTGGTATTTTCAGAGAGCATATGATAGGAGGATCCCTTGGGAGGATTTTTATTTTCCATATCACACTACATGGCTTTGCAAGAGGTTGCAATTGCTTTTCCTTCCTATCTTTGTCCTTTGCTCTCAAATAATACACATATTGTGGGCTCTTTGTAGGATGTAGTTTAGGTTGTGTAAACTTTCACTCTTAGGCTAGAGGCATTGGGTTTATGAGTCCAGACTTGTAAATGGAAGGTTTGGAGTCCATGGATAACACTCACACTCTCAAACTTCATACCCGGATTCCAATTCCTTGTAGGAGTATTGAGGGTTTTGGGTTCTCTTCTAAGAGAGGATGATTTTTGTAGCACCTTTATTTCAAACACTTTGGTACAAGCTAAAACCCATGCTCATCTCTTCCCTTGTTTTGGGCATACCTAAGTGGCATATTCCATCCTCACTTGACATTATGTCCTCCAACTCTCTTATTTGTCCTATTTGTACCCTCTCATGAGGTACTCTTATTTACAAGCCTTTGATAGCATTATGCATCACACCTTCTCCACTCTTTTAGGGCCATACATGCTCCCACAATTAGCAAAAAAATAGCATAGACTGCTCTCCCAATAGCCATTGGAGGTTGCAATGTTATATTGTAGGAGGTTATTGCACCGTCAGCTTAGGAGCTTGGGTACTAGTAGCCCCTTTATTGGTAGGTAGATTTTTACACAAGGGTTATCCTTTTCCATTGACATCTATCACAATAGTAAACTTTGGTCCCCATATATTCAAGTCATATCTTTGATTGGCCTGTGACCTATTGCCAAAACGTGCATGCATAATATTGCCTCAATTTTTTGACTTTGTATCCCTAGACTCTATAAAGGCTTAGGCAAATCTTAGTGAGCAGATGTACACTTATGCACTTACTAGAATCATCATGAAGGTGTTTGTTCTTGATAGACCTAGGATTCTCTCTTGTGGAAGGAAAGGATTTAGGACTTGGCTTTGTGCTTCTCCTTTGATAGAGAACTTTTGGTTCACTTTGGAGGAGTTTATCATAACACTCCACCTACACTTGGGATTACTACCTCTAACACTTCTAGGACTACTAGACTAAGTCACATATGTGGCTAGATTCAACACATATGGCATCCATATTTTGCATTTTGCTATACAAGGAGAGCCCACCAGATGTCACTATGCTTTTTGGTACACTGTAGCTTAGATCTTACAATCCACTTGTTCCCAAGTTTAGATTGAGCATTGGTTGGACCTGTTGGGATTTCCTCCTTGTAGGATGAGGCCAATATAGTCACATGAGGATGGCTGACATACCTTATATCATGTGGTGATCGTAAACCCTCTTTGACCTAAGTCCTTGGTTAGAGCAAGTTCATACGCAAGAGTTGTTGCAGCCATTACGGTCAAAGGAAGGAGGACCACTATACTCTTTGACTTGCCTTTGACACCTTTGTCCCATTGGCGGTGGAGATCTTTGGCCATCTCTATCTCCATCACCATTTTGATGGTCTCCTTTGCAATGTAGCAGGGGAGTTCCCTACATAAAGAAGAGCACAAGCTATCTAGTCAGCCATGCTCACCTCTTACTATTGACAACGGTTATCCATCACCTTATAGTATTCATTGGGTCTTCACCAATAAGCAGCGGTAGTAGGAGCTCTTGACACATCTAGGTCCCTTCTTCCCCATCTACCAAGCATACCCTGAGAGGATATATATCATACAATTCAAAAGTAGGCTACTTTGTGGGCTACTTTTTCTTATTTTGTAAGATACTTTGATTATTTTTCCATGTAGGGCTTTGGCCATTAATTATCCTTGGCTTTTGAGCCCCTTTGGCTTGGACCTTTGGCTTGGTTGCTCTATCTGCACTTCTATGTGCTTTTGTACTCTTTCTTTTCCTTTGGGTTTATTTTGTTCTAGATCTTGTGTTGACTATTATACTCCATTGTTTTATTATTTGTTCTTTCTATCTAAAGGTGATACATTAGCAAGAAGGTTAAACTCTTTTCATACCAGACCTCAATTGCAAAGAAACCGGCCAAAATTGCAAAGACTATTTTTTGGCAAATTCATTTGTACTATAATTGAGATTTCTTCTAGACTTACCATACATCAATATGTAATGTAACCTTTGAGTACAAGAAGATGCATTTTTTTGGATTCAAAAGGGAAGAGGAAAACAAAAACTTATTTTATTTCATTATGTCCTTCATCCCATAGTTATTCAATCTCGTAAAAAGTAATTCATTTTTTGCATGTACTATTTAGAGCCAAGTTGGATGTGATCTTTTTATTTCCAAATTGGTCATGATAACTACATTATGATGTCCAATACTCCAGAGCTTATGGTTATTTGTAGCTTTTAGAAAGAAAATTAGAGAAGTACTTAGAGCCAGGTTGGATGTGATCTTTCTATTTCTAGATTGGTCATGATAACTACATTGTAGAGTCTAATACTCTAGGACTTGTGGTTACCTGTAGCTTTTAAAAAGAGAATTGGAGAAGTATTGTACCTTCAAAGAATGATCTATGATCATCTTGTGTAAACTACCATGCATTCCTTTGGATGCTAAACATTACTATATCGGCTTTGATGACATATTGAAGTTGTAGGGTTGATTTATACTAGTTAATAATACTTAAGTTAATATAAAAAATTAATAATACTTAGATGAATTTTTTCAATCAGGGTGGAGTAGTTCTAGATTCAATCTTGTAGGCAAGTTATAGGTTAAAGCACCCACATGTGCTATAAAGATATTATTTTTCTACATGTCTACTGTTTTGTTTAATAATGAAGACTAAACTTTGAATGTGAGGCTAGAATTCATAGATGTAAACAATAGAGTGCTTGTTTAAATGACCATTTCTTGGTGCATTTTCATAAAGCCAGACAAATCACATGAGGATCCAACCAATATTTCAATATTATTTCTCCATGGCAAAGAATTTCTCACTTATAGAGGCATTGATACCATATTTGCAAATGTTTGATTGTACTATCCGCCAGACTTTTCTCTATTATAGCCATGCATGCTCTCACAACTATCAAAGGAATGGTGTAGTCAGTCTTTAGCTCTACCTATAGTCATGGGCAGATGTGACCTCATAAGGCAAGAGGCCATTACACCAACAACATTTTTTGTAGCATGGGCTCTAGTGGTCCCTTGTTTAGCATATAGATTCTTACATGAGGGCCAACCTTCTTTTTTGAAGACCTATCACAAAAATGTATTTAGGCACTTATACCTTCTTGGCACATCATTAGCTTGCAACTTATACCTAAGACGCTTCATACACATTCATTCCTTGAGTTTATAGACTTTGTATTCCTAGACTCTAGGAACCTCCAAGCGGATCTTAGTGAGTGTATGCACACTCACATACTTACTACATCCTTATTGATGCACATTTACTTGATAGAGTTAGCATTCTCTCTTGCGGTTGGAAAGCCTCTGGAGCCTGGCTCCCAACTTCTCCCTTGATTGATGACTTTCAATTTATTTCTAAGGAGTTTATTATAGCTCTATGATTAAGGTTGGATCTCCCGCATCCAATTTTCATAGGGCTTTTGGACCAATGCACATATGGTTAACTATATGATATCCATGGTATACACTTTTGAGATGTGAAGTAGGTGGAGAATCCACCAAAGTCCATGATGCAATTCATTACACAATGATCTTACAAGCTACATAGGCTCCAATTTAGACTGAGAAATGGTTGGATGTATCATGACCACCCATTTGGCAGGTGCAAGTGGACATTATTACTTTAATGGAAGGTAATATTACTTTAATGGAAAGTTACATGGAAAGTAATCGTACCTTATATGATGTTGTGGTGGCAAACCCTACAAGTAGAGTAACTGGTACAGGCAAGTGCACATGCAAGAGTAGTAGCCACCATTGCTTCAAGGGGCAAGGAGGACTATTATGCACCTGGACTATCCTCGGATACCTTGTCCACCTTACAATTGATAATTTTGGGCATCTTCATCAACACATTGACAAACTCCTGGTGAGGTAGCACGAGTTTCCTTGGAGAAGAGGAGCACTAGTTATCTCCCCAACCATGCTTGCATCCTACTATTGACAATGTGTATCAACCACCTTACAATGTGCTTAAGCTTTGGGTCTTTCACTAATGAGTGGTTAGTGTCCTTCATCCAATACCATCGGATGACCTCTACCACACAGTATATGAGTATACTTGAGTTGGCTTCACTCTTCTTAGTTTCTTTGGTTCTTGTTGTTAGCATGTCTTTTGCCTAGGTGTGCTTTGGGCCCTGTTTATCTTTGTTTCTTTCTTGGTTTGCTGGGGACCAAAGGGACCTCATGTTCTTTTTTCCTTTCTGCAATTGGTTGTACCTTGTACTCCTTTCCTCTTTCTTTTGGGGTTCTATATATATCTATATATTTCACATTTTAAATACAATCAATAATGAGACAACCATATGGAACACATGAAGGATAGGAAGACCCCATCAAACCATACAAGGGAGAGATAAATGAGGTAGAATGGAGCTAGACCCCAATAGTATTGATATGAGAAATTTGCCCTACCACACCTAAGATATCTAAACTGTGCAAGTTGTAAGATCTACAAGCTACTAGAACATCCAAAGAAGCATCACCTAGAGCAATCACTCTAGGTGATGCTTCTTCAGATTGTAGCAAAGCAATCCATAGGAGAGCGATTGATCCTATGGATTGCTATGGATTACGGTCCACCATCTTTTATACATTAGGGGGTTTAAGAAATAGTTTTGACAGATGTCTGCGCGATAAATAACAAAATTTATAACTATTTTTAGTGAACTTTGTAAAGAGACGAGGTGCAAATAAATGAACACTTTTTACGGTATATCTCGTGCAAGTTGCATTCATTTATAAAAATAAGGCACTATATTACGGAGGTTTAGGATTGCTGTATTGAAATAAATGATTGTCAAAAGAGATGATGTGGCTTCTTGAGAGTGTTGCCACATTTTTTTGGTGGTTAATTCTTAGAGTGGGATTTATGAAAAAATTTGGCAAATCCAAAATGTTGCTCTCAACTATTCAAATTTGCCATTTTTTGTACAAATGCTCCTATAAGTAAACTAAACTGGGGTGTTTTGTAGTTTTTCATTGGTGTAGTGGTTCATTTCCATAGATTAGTGCAACAAGGGAGATAGTGCGAGTTATGGAAAATGATTTGCATTGCCTTGCGGTAACCAAGAAATTAATTAAAAGTCAAGGAATTTTACTCCAAAAATGCAACAAAAATTTAGAGATCAAGAACCATTGGTTTTACATCCAAATGTAAAACCAATGGGTGCCATTGAGCAGCTGCAAGCAACATCGGGCAAAATCCCAAATTGACACATTACTAAATTAACACATTACACCATGTGGAAACCCATGCCAACCAGATTGAGCAAAAACCAGCTACAAGCAACTTCGGGAAAAATCCCAAATTGACACATTACTAAATTAACATCTTATACCGTGTGGAAACTCGTGCCGACCAGATTGAGCAAAAACCAAACAATTTTTCAACTTTAATATGTATTAATATGTTATGGTTATCACCTAATCTATAATTAAAATGTCATGGCATGACACCAGATAACTCCATAACACATATTTTTTACAAACCACCTCTTGTGGAATGTGCTAATAATAAAGAATTTGGTTGGAATACCGTAGTGGAACCCTTTCTTGCTCCCGCCCCACATCCCATACTGATTTCAAAGTAATCTATATGAACATAATACAGAGCTACGGAAATCTATTTCTGAATCCCTCTATTGAGTTTGCAACAAGACCAAGAGAGAAAATGAAGGCTCTTGCACTGACAGACCTGACTGACCCCTACTGTTAATAACAGCTCATGCTCTTTTTATGATCTTCTGTATTGTGATGCTGTTACTAACAGCTCATGCTTTTTTTATTTTACGTTGTTCTTACGCTGGCGATGGTTCTTAAACGTGTGCATTACGCATCGAAGGGACACTTAGTTTGTGTCAGGATGTTTTACTCTGCTGAAATTGTTGACTCCATGTGAAGAAACGAAAAAAGCATTGTCGTTTCTCCACACGCGGGCGTTGGAAGATTTCCAAGACATGTCAGCTGTTTCAATGGCGTAAAGTCAATGATTACCGAGTGCTTTGGCATTAAGATACTACAGATTTTCATGCGGGATTGTACTTTAGTTTGACCAAATTGTGATGTCCTACGAGTGGTAACGCTTTCCTACTCTCCTATTGAGCACTTGATGGAACCCAAAGTATGTGGTTATTGAGCCATGCAAAAAAAAGATGGCAGTAAAGCCGAAACTAAACATATGGATGGTGATCTATACTCGACTTTGAAACTAATGGCTGTCAATCACTCTGCAAGGACAACCATTAAAATGATTTCTTTGCATACGTTTGTATACAAGATACTAGCGTATTTGCTCTTGTGTAGTCAATCATGGCACCACAAAACTCAGTCCAGTCAGAGAAAGACTCGATCGACCTCATACGTGGCACTTCGACTTAACCGACGTGAACGTTGGATTAATCCCAAGTGCCACGGTGAATAACATTTGGCATGGGGCGAGTTCGTGCTCGCACTCAATATTCTTGTATCTCAAATTGTCCGTCTCAGCGGGGTTCGTCGGCAATTTCTTATTCCGCTTCTCTCAAACCAACCTTTTCGTGAGATTTATTGCGCCAGTCAACGCTTTAAGCTAGTCGGTTACTTCTTTTTACCAACTTGACTCGACAACTTTGAAACTCCACAACCAAAACAGGCATGTTTCTCCATGCCCAATGCAAGTTTCTTAGGAATTTGGTAGCATTGGATTCAATCTGGAGACTGAAGAAAACGAGTAATCCGGGGAGAAAGAAGGACCTCTCGATTCGTGCAAAGGAGAAGTACGATTTATAGGAGATCACAACACAACCCTCTACGAGGATGGAAGGTAAAATACGGCCTAACTATTATAGAAGGCTAATCCTGGTCAACAGTTCGTCAAGTGTACAGTGTACAGTGCTGTTGAACACCAGTTCCTTCAGGCTGCCCCTGGCTAAGAGTAACCTTTATATTCTAGAATCAGATACTATGCTCTCTGGTCGAGAACAATTAGAGATGTATATCATACAAAAGTGTTATGTTTGGGGAGTTCATTTCCATGTAAAAAGGTTCAGTTCGTAAAGAAACAAAGCAATTGACGCACTCAGTGGACATGGAAGCTGCTAAATAGGTTTGTTTGGAGGATATGAAATTAGCGAAAGAATGTAAAGGTCGAGTGTGCAAAATACACATGCTATGCTTTATCAGGTCTATCTATCAAAGAGGGTGTTAGGCTTACAAAATAGAATTCTGTAATCCCGAAACTTTACACCAGACAGCGCAACCTCTAAAGTATTCCTTATCCGGATTGAGTTTATTCTCATGTTTATGCCCTTGCATCGAGGCGTTTCTTCGCATATTGAGTAATTGTCTTTAACCTACTGTAGTGACCCCTTGAAAAGCACTGGGGTTGCTGACCAATGTACTATATAGTAAAAGTAAAACTTACCACCACAAGGCTGAAAGGCATGGGTGACACTTGCAAGTGAAGAACAGGGTGGGTGGAGTGGAGCTGTTAGTCACAAAACGCCCCAAGGTTCTTATGCTCCTTCTTCCGGGTAAGTGCCAGGACGCTGCATTCGGAGCCACAAGCCGTCAGGCATGGATCGAATGAATGACCAGATGCTACACCCAGTTTTAAGTTTACCAGTTACAGAACCCCAGAAGAAGGATTCCTTTTCCTTAAGGCTAGAAACGCTTTGTAAGAACTAGGTGGCAGAAAAGCCAAAAGAAAAGCCAAAAGCTAAAAGCCAAAAGCCAAAAGCCAAAAGCCAAGAAAAGCCAAAAACGAGCCGGGGAAAACCGGGAACAGGCCACACTGCGAAAGGGGCCTAAGGGCGAAAACCAAAAGTGAGGCAGCCGATAGCAACTGAGAAAAAGCCCGCAGAGACAAGAAGGTTGGAACCCAGAGATCCGAAGCGAGGGTAGCCCAAGACCGAAATAGGGACCTGAATAAACCAAAGCACACGAAGAGAGCAAACTGCGGGCCCAAACAAGGACAACATGGGTAGGAAAAGAAAACAGCGAAGAAATGAAGGAAAGAAGGTAGAAGCACGAACTTGAGGGGAGCAAAAATGAAAATGAGAAACCAGAACAAGGCTCAAAGTAAGACCAAGGTAAGGTTCAAATGCGGAACCGGAACCAGTGTGGTAATTGCCAACAGGGCACCAACTGATCACCGGCGAAGGAAACATGAAAAAGTTCAGACAAGAAAACAAAGGCACGAAAAGAAGGAGATAAAGGTGACCGCGTAGGAAAAATGAAGGAGGGGAAGACCCCATCAAGCCGTACAAGGGAGAGACAAAAAAGGTAACATGGGGCTAAGCCCCAATAGAGTTTGTATGAGAAATCTACACTCTCCTATGGATTGCACCAACCACTGCCCTCTGTAGAGCAATGGACACACGCTGTCTAAAGTAAACTACAAAGTATGAGAGTGAGAGTGGTACCCCATGACGCCTAACATGATAAGCTCTCGCGCACTCCCTGACAAATGTGTCAAATGCTGTGTCCATCGCTCCATATAACTCCAAGGCTAGAGGAACAAAGAGGTGACCTTGCTGCATGCCCCTATACTTGGAGACCTTGCGACCTGCTGCTGCACTCGCCGCCCATCCAGGGGGATGGGTAATCACTCCCTCTGAAACTGTATCCCGCGTAGGGTCCGTGACCACGACATCCGCTACTGTCACCTGATCATCTCGGACCAAGTATAAGTCTGCCCTGACACGTGTTGTCTGCAATGCATACAAACGCTCCCTCCAAGCTAAGTATCCACTCTCTCGTGCCATAGCAAACACTATGTCTCTAATGGCATCATGTGTAGCTATCCTCTGTCCTCCAAAAGGACACCGTGTCATGTGGACCGCCGCTGCATCTAGTGTAGAACCACACTCACAAGTGAGTAGTGAAGATGCAAATGGGTGGACCAAACCTAGGCGAAACCTCATCGCTGTAGAGAAAGTAGCCGGTGCGAGTCGGAAAGCCCTAATGCATGGTCGAGCTAGGATCCATGAGCCTGCACCCTTGCCGGAGCAAGAGCATAGACGTGCTCTAGTAGCATGAGGAATGGACGAGTCAGCTAAGAGAGAATGTAGTGTATGCTCACACTGTCGCTCCATCAAGGAAGACTGTAGACCTCTAGTCCAATCTGACGATAGTGAAGCAAATGATGGAAAACCCTCTCGTGCTCGTGGGGATAGACTATCTATCGTCTGCCGCAATAACACCTGGAGAGAAAAGGGTCCTCCTTCCACCTCTGTCACATAAGTCTCCAAAACCGGCCTATCAACAACCACAAAATGAGAGGCAAGTAGGGTGCCGAGAGATCCCAACTACCCAAAAATGCTATAGGTGCCATCTCCTCCATAGACAACAAGCCAACCCCACCACATGAGATCGGTAGAGCCGTTTGTCTACGTGCCAAATCCTCTGTCACACACTCAAAAGTCCCTGGTCCAATAATATCACCAAATACTCCCATAATCCTCCTATCAAATGCTCTCAGACGTGATAGGAAGGACGGTGAGGGGAGAACTGTACGGATGAGGTAGGATGGTCGACGAGCAATATTGGAAGAGATTATACCAAATGCCACCTGCGGATCTCCTAGTAATGGAAGGTCATCCACATGGAGAACATCCTCTCCAAGGGTAGCGTCCAAGAAGCGTGTGACAAAATCCTCCGATCCTACTGGCACTCCAAGAACACGAAGTCCATTTGTGGATGTGATACACCCCTCTGGAAGCTCAAGGTGGGGAGGGATACCTAAAGGGGACCATGCCCTACCCTTTGACACCTTGACTCTCAAGCCTACTAGATGTAGCTCGGTAGTCAAGTAGTCAAAGGCCTGCCTAATCTGATCTATAGGGCCTACGATGTGTGTATCATCTGCCAAGGAGGGAAATACGCAACCTGGCATGGCCAAAGTAGTAGATAGGAGAGCTCTAAAGTGAGCCATGGCAAATAAGGGCCCCCCCAAAGGATCTCCCTGTCGTGTACCAACAGCTGACTCCAAGACGGTGACTCCCTCCTGTGAACCACCATGCTGGTAGTAAAGGGAAGCAGGAGAGCCATAAAAAGACCGCACAAAAGGAATGAGACTCGCCAAGGATCCACCAGCCTCCCTAAGCTCTCTAAAGATGGATGCACGTGAGACGCTATTAAAAGCGTTCTCAACATCCACCTATAGGATGACCCACTCCGGATGGATATCTAGTTGTGCTCTAATGCCTAGAGATATAGCCTCACATCCTCCAAGTGTAGTTGTGAAGGAGAATTGAAATTACAAAAGCCTTACCACATAGGCCTGACTGATCTTTTAGGTCCTAAATGGCCGATGCTATTGGGCAAGAGGAATGGGGCCCAACTCCATTTTACCACTACTTCTTTTCCTTGTACGGCTTGATGGGGGGTAGTTCACGTGCTTCTTGTTATCCTATGCGGTCGCCTCTCTTTGCCACTAGGATCTCATGCTGATCTTACCAGTATAGGGTTCCCTATCTTGGTGAGACCAACGTCTTTACAGGGTGATACACTTTGACATGACGAGTGGCTGAAAGGTTGTGTAAAATTTCTGACTCAAATGTTCAGCCTCCCATTGGCTCTGGAAGTAGTTAAAGTTCCTCCGGGGGGGAATGGCAACTGGAAAAGGAAAACAATGGTAGATTTTGGTTTGTCGATTCTATGCTACAAAAAAGTCCAAGTGGGAGAAAATTGTGCTTGGACACCAAAAAGCTGGAACAATGATAGATCGGGAAGCCGGGATGCATTCTGCACCACGATGGAGTTCCATGCAGAAATGAAAAGATCGTGCCATCGGCAAAGGATAAAGTGGATAAAGTAAATAACTTGGTAAGATCTGAACTCCATTCTTTGGAGAAAAATATTCACATCTGCTGTTCTGAAGGGGATAAAGGTTATGATGCAAGTTCAGTGTTTGAAGGCACAAGAAATACTGACAGCACGAGACTTCTGAAGTCAAGAAAAAACAAATTGGACTGTCTTTTTTCCCATCAAAAGTGCAAACAGAACAGACGTAGGGAAAAGTTTCCAAAGTCGAAACAGAATTGGTGTAATCGGTGTAAAGTCCCATGCCCACTTCAATAAGAAGAACAGAAAGAGATGCCATGGATAAAATACTGACGGGAATTCTAGTCAAGCCATACAACAAATGGAAAGAGAAAAGGGCGACTGCATAGAAAACAGGAAGGATGGGAAGGCCCCATCAAGCCGTACAAGGATGAGGCAAAAAGAAGAAGTAAAATAGGGCTTAGCCCCAATAGAGTTGACATGAGAAATCTGCATTACTGCACCTAAGATATCCAAGCTATGCAAGTCATATGGTCTACAAACAACTGGAGCATCCAAAGAAGCATCACCTAGTGTGATTGCTCTCCTATGGATTGCACCAGCCATTGCCCTTGTAGAGAAATGGACACACGCTATCAAAAATATGCTACAAAGTTTGAGAGTGAGAGTGATACTCCCTGGCACTTAACATGATAGGCTCTCGTGCACTCCTTAACAAATGTGTTGAATGTTGCATCCATCACTCCATATAACTCCAAGGCTAGGGGAACAACAAGGTGACCTCACTGCATACCCCAATACTTGGAGACCTTACAAGTTGCTACTTCACTCGTAGCTCATCTAGGGGAATGGGTAATCACTCATTCCAAAACTATATCAAGCGTAGTGTCCATAAGCACGACATCCGCTATTGTCACTTGATCATCTCAGACCAAGTATAAGTCTGCCCTAAAACGTGTCGTCTGCAAAGCATACAAACAATCCCGCCAAGCCAAGTATCCACTCTCTTGTGCCATAGCAAATACTATGTCCCTAATAGCATCATGGGTAGCTATCCTCTATCCTCCAAAAGGACACCATGTCATATGGACCGCAACTGTATCTAGTGTAGAACCACACTCAAAAGTGAGTAACAAAGATGTAGATGGGTGGACAAGACCTAAGTGAAACCTAATTAGTATAGAGCAAGTAGCTAGTGCAAGTCGGTATTCCCTAATGCATGTTCAAGCTATGATCCAAGAGCCTGCACCCTTGTCGGAGCAAGAGTAAAGATGTGCTTTAGTAGCTTGAGGAATGGACGAGTCAACTAAGAGAGAATGTAGCGTATGCTTACATTATTGCTCCATCAAGGAAGACTGTAAACCTCTAGTCCAATCTAACAATAGTGAAGCCAAAGATGGTAGGTCCTTGCATGCCTATGGAGATAGACTATCTCTTGTCTGCCACAATAACATTTGGAGAGAAAAGGATCCCTCTTCTACCTTTGTCACATAAGTCTCCAAAACCGGCATATCAACAACCACAAAATGAGAGGAAAGTAGGGGTACCAGGAGAGCCCAACTACCTGAAAATGCTATCGGTGCCGTCTCCTCCATAGATAGCAAGCCAACCCCTCCACATGAGATTGGTAAAGATCTCTATTTACATGTTAAATCCCTTGTCACACACTCAAATGTCCTTGGTCCAATAATATCACCATAGACTCCCATAATCCTCCTATCAAAGGCTCTAAAACATGATAGGAAGGTCAAGGAGGGCAAAACTATACAAAGGAGGTAAGTTGGTCAACAAGCAAGACTAGAAGAGAGTATACTAAATGCCACCTACGGATCTCCTAGTACTAGAAGGTCATCCACATGGAGAACATCCTTTGCAAGGGCACCGTCTAAGAAGTGTGTGACAAAATCCTTGGATCCTATTGGCACTCCAAGAACACGCAATCCATCTATAGATGTGATACATCCCTTTGGAAGCTCAAGGTGAGGAGGGATACCTAAAGGGGACCATGCCCAACACTTTGATACCTTGACTCTCAAGCCTATTAGATGTAGCTTGATAGTCAAGTGGTCAAAGGCCTGGCTAATCTGATCTATAGGACCCACAATGTGTGTATCATCTACCAAAGAGGGAAATACACAACCTAGCATGGCCAAAATAGTAGATAAGAGAGCTCTAAAGTGAGCCATGGCAAATAAGGGTCCCCCTAAAGGATCTCCATTACATGTACCAACAGTTGACTCCAAGACGGTAACTCCCTCTTGTGAACTACCATGCTGGTAGTAAAGGGAATCAGGAGAGCCAAAAAAGACCACACAAAAGGAATACTACTCGCCAAGGATCCACCAATCTCCCTAAGCTCTCTAAAGGTAGATGCTCGTGAGACACTATTAAAAGCATTCTCAACATCCATCTATAAAATCACCCACTCTGGATGGATATCTAGGAATGTCTAATGCCTGGAGATATAGCCTCATATCCTCTATGTGTGACTACTCCAAATTGATGTGGATTGATGTCATGTTGGAAGTAAGAATGATGTTGAAGGACAATGGTGCAGCCAACCAAGTGCAAAAAGATCTCTCTGATAGTAATCGGTCTAATGCACCCCATGTCATTCTCCATCATGAGAAGTCAACTAGCACCTAACACTTGACTTACAGATATAGGAATGTTTCCTCTTGCTACTATTGCAGCAATTTGGAACAACTCAATAAAACTACTAGAAGAATCATTTACTTGAAAAAAATCTCTAAGATGATCATATACCATCCTTGACATGCCTCTTGAGGAAAAGCAAGGGGCAATGCACAATGCTTTACAAAAAGTGGACTATCAAGACATAAGGGTAATGCACAATGCTTGTGCAAAAAGTAGGCTATCAAGACAGAAAGGCTGCTCAGGTTGATAATCTAAGACCTCTAGAGGTAATCCCTCTCCTACCATACAATGTAGTGAGCGTAAGGAAGAGATAGTCTCATCAGTAGGACTAGCCATAGACAAAGGGTATAGCGCTCATGCTACTCTACTAAACTCTCCCCTAATGTCCTACATTGTTGTAATCAAGTGGACTTTGTGGTATCTTGTGGCAAGACCTATCTCCTAAAATATGCAACCCTAATAGACTCCTCTTATAGGGCCCTCCCAATCCCCCGCTCCAAATCTAGCAGCCACCTATCTATGCTCCACACGTCCTCCTCTAGCATAACGAAGACACCATTGAGGGAGTAGGAGGAATATGAACCATGCTAACTCTTCCAAGGAATCTCGTGCTAAATGATCAAGTGGTAGGCAAAAAGCCTGTCTAGCCTCATCATGGAGTATATGGGGTAGCCTATGGAATAAACATGGATATGGAAAACTAGTCTCAAATAAACCCAAAATGCAACTTGCTTGAGAAGCTAACCACTCCCATGACTTGATTGGCATCCTTGGAATGGTCAACAAAGGGATAGAAGAAGCATGTGTGATCTCAAGTGTCATTGTTATAGATGCGATCACTCGCCCCACGTGAGCATCCCAAGTGGTCCAATCATAGTCCTTGTGCATCCTTCCCACATGGGTCTTTACTCCTTACAAGGTAAAATCAACCTTGTAAAATGTTGATGGCACACTTCGCATGTGAATCCCAAGTCGCTCTAGGTAGCCTCACAAGGGGAGATGTAGCCATAGCTAGCACAAGTATAACGGTAGTAACACACGATGATACTCTCCATATTTCCCCATACTTGCAAAACCACAACCTTTCATATCCCAACTCACATGAGAAAATACAATCTCTCCAAACCCTATAAATTATAAAGTCTTATAACTTTCAATTTCCATCTCAACAAATTTCAAATTAAATTCCCGCGGAACTCAATCATAAAAATCAAAAGATTGAAAATGAAAATTCTCAATCCATCATTCTCAATGTGTAATGATCACTCTAAACCCTAAAAAAGCTAAAAGTATTCATAACTTTCTCCTCAATTCTCCATAGTCTCTAATCTAGATACCAATGGAACCTAAATTGAAAACGAACCGAATGTATTATTCACAAAAATGCTATATGCTAGAGAGCACTCAGAAAATGTAAGTCTTTCTCTCACATCTCTCTCCCGAACTCTCCAAGAGTAATTTATCCTTGAGTTTAATCTCGGCTTGCTTCTTCGAGACTTGGCTCTTACGATGTAAATGGAAAAATACCCAGAGTCTTACTATAGCACCGTTAGCATCTTATTCCGCACACTCAAAAAGTTCCAGCTCAAATTACTCCAGAGGGATAAAGAAATCAGGAAATGTTTTTATATACCAGAAGTCGTTGTCAATTCTTCTCTTGTCATGCATCTTATTATTTACCTCGGCCAATAGCTTACTCATTATTACATGCGAGAGGCTTTACAACAAGCGATTTACAACACGCGATAAAGGGCTGCACGGAAGGGGACAGGGCAAGCTAGTTAGTTGGACGAAACAAGAGGAGAGAAAAGGAGATCTTGGAGGACCTAAGTCCTCCTCGTTATCACCTACCTTCTTGAGGTCCATCTCGTCGGAAAATCTTCACGAAAAGAATCTCCTACTTCGTGGCAAAGCTTTGATAATCAACCCAAACATGAGGGTAGCTTTTTATTTTCAACACTTCCGAGATGTAAGACAGGCACCTGTAGAAATTCCAGCACACCACCAATTTCACGTAAAGGTCATTCAAAACTCCAAAAGCCAGGGGAAATCACTCGATCTACTGTGCAGGGAAGTATCGTCCTTGAATACTAACCCGTATTCGAGGAAGAGAGCCCACTTGGTTGCGACACCTACTCAAGAGCTGCTCTGAGGCACACAGTGCCCGTCTGACCATCGAATTTCTCGAGTCACACACGAACATCCTTCAGCCTCAAATGTGGAGTAGCGTCCAGAGCAGGCCTTATATAGTGTGCTTGGAAGCATAACGTGGCTGATAAATGGTTGTCCAAGTGGTCTCATGCTCTACTATTACGAAGCTGCATGACTGCTGCAGATCTCTGTTCTTTCTTCTGGACCTCTTTGATTCTCAACTGACGTAGTTGAAGGGCGGCGTCAGGAGGGAAACGAACAGGAGACTATTATGATCTGTGCTTCTCCCAGCAACATGTCCAAATGAACCGAACTGCACCGAAATTGAAACCGAACTGCACCGTTTTCTTCCTGGAACATCGAATGTACAGATTCTGAAAGATTGGAGACTACTGTAAGCAGTACTATCTTGTGAGACTCTAGTCAGAGCACATGACGGGAGGCTAAGGAAGGGCCGGCAGGAGAATGGGAAGGGAGAACGTAACGACCAGTCCGGGAATGCATTCTAACCATATCATATATTGTAGGGAAGGAATGGAGGCCAATAAAGATGGCTTGGTAAGAATTTCACTGGAGGGAAACATAGGGGTGGGGAAGTCCACGATTCTACACCTCCTTCAGAATGATCTTCGGCTTCAGAGGTGCATGTCCCTTTAACATTTATTATTGATCACTCCATGATTTCTCTGCTTTTTAGTTTGATCAAAGAGTAAAAGATTTATCTGGGGAAGGGGAGGTCCTCTGTTCAAGGAGCGGGACGTGATAAGGATTAGATTGATGATACTAGACCTGGTACACTGAAAATAAGATAATCTACCTGCCTGAAGAGAGTCAGATGTCCTGTATCAGTTGTGTTCTGACCCAGGAAAACCAGCGAGTTCGAACGGGTGGGAATTCTGAACACAGTGCGATGCTTCAATAATGGAAAACTTAGATCTATCACATTCTTATTGTCAACCCTTTGGTCATGGTCATGAACAAATCAATATTGCAGTACATTTTATGCTTCTTATCATGGTTTATCTGGAAACTGCGAATCGAGACAGAATGCGGAGCCTATCCTTATTTCAATGCGGTGGAATTGGAAAGGCCTAGATGTTAGATCTTATCATCTCTCCAATGCTGACGGACTTATCATTTAAACCTGTCGAGCCAAACTGGTTTCTGAAGGCCCTTGAGAACAAGCTTGAGTCACGTCACAACGTGGCCGTTACGACACAAAGAGTGAAATCTGTTCTACATAGAGACTGTAGCTCTCGGAGAACTCGCCATAGCATCCAATGTGCTCTGTGGCTGCGTGCTTGAAAATGAAATAAGCTGAAGGATTTAGGCTTGGTTAACTAATTCTTGCCTTTTCGTTGCAGAGTACTCGAAGTTCTGGAAGAACCAGTTGAGTCATGGAAGAAAGTGAATGGGACAGGCTTGAACAAGTCAAACGCGTATTATGAAAATCCAGAGAGGTTTGCCACTTCTCAGGACATGTAGAATTAGTTCAGGATCCAAGAAACTATTTGCAACATCCCCTTGAGGTTTATGTCGTACAGACTCCACGCACACATTACCAGCCTAACATTGCCGTTTATCTTGCAGATATGCGGACCTTTTTCAAAGTTATGTCTTCATCACCCGAATTTTGCTGCACAATTCATCAGCACGCAAGTCACACCCGGCAGTTCTGCTCACTGAGCGTTCTGTGTCGACAGACCGAGTCGTCTTCGTCGAAGCCCTTCGAGATCAAGGTTATCTACACGAGCTAGAAGCTGCTGCTTATGATGCATGGTACAATGCTGTGGTGGATGCACTACCGAACGTGGTAAGTTATTAAGGTTTTATTGTTTGGTACTTGTTCTAATCCTTTTCTGTTCGCTGTGCAAGCATCTTTTTATTCATCAACAAAGAACGTTTCGGGTTGGCAGCTTGCGGACAGCTTCATTTATCTACGGGCCAGGCCGAAAGTCTGCTACGAGCGCTTGGTGACCCGGTTAGTCTCTGAGTCACCGAGTCAAAAATTCCCCTTTAAAAATGCTTGGCGTGTGAAGACTCGAGCTGTAAGGGTACAATTACTTTCCGTCCTACATTGCGTTAGTACTGACATCATGCTGGTCTTCTGATGTATTACAGGGCGATGTCTCAGGAGACAGGCGTTGCACTAGATTACCTGCAGTTGCTTCATCATAAGCATGACAACTGGTTTCTCGACGGGACATCCTTAGTTTCTAGCCAAGATGAGCAGACAGGTAACGACCTCGTCCCGGCGCAAGACGATCTAAGCACTGCACATTCGCGCGACATTGAAACTTTTTATACAATGGTAGTGTGAAACTCAGATTTTTTTCGGACGATTTCGTCGAAATTCGAGGAGCTATTTAGTCTAAGCTTCTGTGATATGCTGGATAAGTGAACTAAATCTGAACTACAGACGATTATGACACAGGAAGCAATAGAGGGAGCAGCTTGCGCATCATTGACAGGGTTTCAACCCCATGCGGTATCCAAGGTCGGCTAGTGCTGGTGGTGGACTGCAACTCGAATATGAACATGGCAGAGAAATCGCCCGAAAGAGACGCTATAGTCGACCAGATCATGAGTTTTATTCTCTCTCGACTGTCTGCGAAAGGCAGGTCATCTAATTGTGAAGAGCCGGTCGCCGTTCAGTTCGAACGGACCATGATCAACAATCGTCACCAAGGAAATTCACAAGCTCCTGCAAGGAAGAATCGGGAACACACACAATGCGTCCACACGCCATTGGCTTGAAGGAGCCAGCAATTCGTTATCTAGTCGTCGATGACTGTCGGGTACGATGGAATTTTGAAGCCTCTTGCTATACTTATTTTCTGCCATCAAACCCCATCATCCATCACGCAAGGACAACGATCTCAACGACCCAGCCGGACTCAATTTTGCGACGTCCGATTCTGATTGTGGGTCCGCTGATTGCGATCATGTTCACAGGACAACGCGAGCGGACTATCGTGCACAGCGAACCCACTTGCTGCAGGCTGAAACCGTTCCACGACCAGATCATCCATGAGCCACCATTCATAGAAGATTTTGATATATGGATCGATAGAATGTCCAATCAATCCTTCCACCGATTTTGCCTTCCCCCCAACCCATCTACCCTTTTGGAATCTTTTGGAATTTCTCTCACATCGTGGTGAACAGATAGGATTATGCGGCGCTGTAATCGCATTTCTCTTACAAGGGCCCTTCCGAATTGTATACGAAAAGTGATTATTCTATTACGTTCTCGGGCCTTGTCCATATTCTGAAATTTCATGAACGTGTTCTTCTTTTGCTGAGAATCCATGCTTGTCTCTCCTTTCTGTTGGTTTACTAATGATCTTGATGTTTTGCCCGTTTTACTGTCGACCTTTAGTAGCATCCTCCTGCGTTTTCCCGCTATTCTCTTTCCGCGATTTCAGTTGCTGGTCTAGCAACTTTTCGTGTATCCAGAAATGTATAGCGATTAAAACGAATATAAGAGCGACTAGATTGGAGAACAGATAGACCTTGCATAGAAAAAGGACAGCCACATAGTCTGTCTCTTCACGATTTTATAACAGGATTTCCAGAATATGGGTAGGTGAGGCCATTGGGTTGTTCAAATCATTGAGTTATGTGACGATGTGCCGTGATATGAACAACCTTGTTTTATCGAGGAGGTGTAATATATAATAATATGTGTATACATATATATGTGTGCAATGTGCAATATGGTCGCCTTCTGCCTCGTTCAGATGTTTAGTGTCTCAGGACTCCCGTGTCGCTGGGTGTGATATACTTTATATATCCTGTCCTCTTACGTTTCGCTCTAGTTACACTCTTACATTTAGACCAGTTTCTGCAGCCACATCCTTCGAGAATTCATGTTTGGTTCCACTCCTCCATTCCCCTACTATTTCACTCCCTAGCCTTTTCCCCTTCGATCTCTGACTGCTTCCTGCCTCGACCTCTAGTGTTTACCGCGTTCCTCCCCAACTCCATCCCACGTTCATCATCTTCATCCACGCATTGCATCCTGGTGTGCTCTTACAGCAAGTCTCCTATTCATCTCGCTTCATCCACGCGATGCATCTTGGCGGGCTCTTACAACACACAGCACCTTTCTTACGCCTCTCGCTATCGGTTGCATTGTTGCTCTAGATTTCATTTTTTACCGGGGAACTCTTACATCAAGTTTCCTATCCCGGGCTCACGTTTGCAATGTTGTTCTCGATTTCACGTTCTTTCTTTACTGTCCATTCACAGTACGGTATTCTCAATTTCTTGCACTTATGCCTTTGCTGCATGTTACTTTGTTGCATTTATGCATTTACACTTATGCATTTTGCAAACCCGGAGGTTACTTTCGATGCATTTTACATTACAGCTTTAATACTACTCTAGCATTTAATACTACTCTAACATTGTGCTTCATGTACATGTTATTTATCGAATATGTGCACTTCATGAGTTCTTTCTGCTCTCATATACTAATATATGTGTGCAATGCATGATGGTGATACGCTTATCAGAAACACCTTTGTGGAGAAATATAATATGTGTGTGATGCATGGAATCCCAATTCAACTCTGTGATCTTGTACATCCAATCACTCAATAAGTATAATTATCCGAGAGTAGGAGCTTCAACAGATGAGAGTCCACGCGAGCAGTAGCGGATTCTCTCCGATCTTAAGGGTTCCCAGAGAAGTTCTTACGGAACTGGTGTAAACTTGGCACGAAAAATACAATTCTGCGTTTTGTTTATGGCACACTCCTAGTGACGCTCGTAGAAACACCATTACATTTCTATGACACTATATAGGGTATGACAAGATGGCATCTGGAACCCCTTGTGTTATGATAAATGTATAGACCTTGTCATCTTATACTTTTGCGCGCTAGGCTTATCTGTGCGCACTTAATATAATTAAGTTTTCTGCATCAGCACTCATTGCTCATACAGTACAAATAACAAATTCCCTGTGCATTGAATTTCCCTCTCGTCCTCGAAAATGGTGCGTGCGCTACATAAAGGAAAGGAGCAAAGTGACATGAGATTCTCGTACGGCTTGACTACATCACTCACTATACATACAGTTAAATGAAGTTCAGTGTAGATACATTAATGATGATTATTTGCTCGAAGGCTAACTCTGCATAATTTTAAATTATATCATAATTATAGGTACTGCAATTCCATACCAAAGTCAATATTCATCTGGTGGATTCAGGAATCAAGGTTCATCCACCATATGCTGGACCAGTGCATGTATCGCATCAGAGCGAGGGAATTAAGATTGGTCTTATTTTATCCATAAAGGGAGAAAGTCGACCGCGTAGGTGAGGATTAACTTGCATTCGAATCTTCACTTTTATCCATAAAGGGAAAAGGCGACCATAAAGGAACACATGGAGGACGGGAAGACCCGTCGAACCATACAAGGGAGAGGACAAGAGAAGTAAAATGGAACTAGACCCCATTGGTATCGATATGAGTTTATTGACCCCTTATCCTCACCCTTATCCATCAAGCTGAGGATTAGCTTGCATTCGAGAACCATAAACCTTGGCTAGGACTAGGACTAGTGCAATAGGTTTATAGGACTCGAAAACAAATGTGTTACGGTAGCTTTTGGTATCTCTCCAACAAGCTATAATGCTTTTCGATGTACACGTTATTAGAAGATTTAACGTACCAAGAATTTAGTACAAAATGGAAAGAAGTCTTTAGTACCAAATCTGAATATACTTGAATCTAGTATGTGTTCTATGCTTGGATAAAAGACCTTTATCCTTTAGAATACTAACGAGGATAAATAACCCTCTCCACAGTCGTCCCCGTCCTTCCCCATCCTCGCCTGCAGATCCCGTCAGTAGTCGCCGTCCCTGACTGTCGGTCGCAGAGGCAATTTGGGGTTATCTATATTCTTACTATAGATATATACTACAGTATATTATAATCTTATCTTTAGAATAAAATAAAATTATAATTAAGAAAAATTTAAATATAAATAAATAAATAAAATTTACATCTGATTATTGAATATAAAATTATATATATTAGATATAAGATTTATTATTTTTATTCTAAGTATTTGGAAACTTTTTGTAGACTGTAATCCAAAATAGTCATGGGATTGTCTAGTGTATTGCATATTTGTATTCATTTACTCACCACACTTCTCGGATTTAAATGTCTTTATTTTGGAGGGGAAATAATGTCCTACATCTGTAAGAGAGCGTAACAACGAAGGACACTAATACAAAATCTAATATCCTCCACACGTTGTATGCAATGGTTGATTATTTTACACATCTAACAGAATTACTGTTTGGAGTCTAAGATGCGGTATCAAGATAAGACCTTTCCAGCGAAGGACTGAAGCTCGAAGGCCAACTGGAATAACCCGGAGTAAAAAGAGATTACAAAAGCACATTGAAGTGCGGATGGCCTTTCTAGCCCGTATGTATTCCACATTATAATAAGCATTCATGAAATAAAATATACCAAAAGTCAACAACAATACACTAGCCTGTGACCAGCCAGCCTTATATTACGTAGATATTTTTAAGAGAGGGAAGTGTATCAAAGAGTCCAGACTTATATCGTAATAATTTTTCATGTTGAAAACTAAAGCAAATTATTATCAAAGACTCTCTTTTAGTATTTGAGCAGTTTCTGGACGGTTATAAGTTCCTCAAAAGCCACTGGAGAAAATTTAGATAGATGAAAAGATGGAAGCTATCCGGTTTACTTGGACAATATACCATACATAATGTTAGTTTGGAAAAAAAATTTAGAAGGTCCAATCTATTATTTACAAAAAATTTAAGTCATTCTACAAATGATTGAGAGGTATTAAATTATAATAGAAGTTATAAATGGTTTTGAACATATGAGTAATCTTATAGACAAAGTACCTACACTAATTAATAAAAGTATGGTCTACATTCTCTTTCAGATGGCTATGATGTAAATGAAATCTCACACTATTTTAAATTTATGCCTAATTTACTTAAGATTACGTTTGAATGCTATATAAAAATTTTTTATGTAATGCATACACATTTATAATAATAACAAATATAGGGAAAATATATTTGCACCCCCTTTGGATCTTGTCTTTCTCCAAAGAGTCTTGTTGAACCAGGTCAAGATAATCAAACCTTTTGTTGTCAAAGCGGAGGATGCTTGTAGCAAATTCTTGTTGAATGTAATTGCTTTTTATTGCTTGCATAAGCAACTCATTGGATTCAAATGTTGCATCAGAAGGCATGTCACCAACAATAAGTGGTGCAGTTTGTCCCATTTACGAGATGAATTAGGCTAAATCAAGTTTAGGTCTGTCAAGTGTGACAGAGGTGCAAATATCCCAAAAGGGGTGCAAATATAATTTCTCTAAATATATTATATATTCTTTTTATATAATCATACATTTTATGATTTTAGCCATTAAAGATACAGAATTATCAATTTACATTAATAATCACATTCATGTAATTTTTAACATCAAAATATATTCTTAACAAGAAATAGAATGTTAGATATTACATGTTCATGATATAAATTTTGATTTTGATCGTAGATTTCTAATTTTTTTAATTTTAAAAATTAACGAGGTTCAATTGTATGAGTTAGTTGTAAAGTTCAATATCACTGAAACAAGGTTTGGCACTACAAGTAAAAGTTGGATATTGAAATCCTAAATGATATATCCTTCATTGCACTTTTGTCACCTCATATATATAGTACTTTACATATTTTTTAATACATAATTTAAGATTGAAAATGATTATTTATAAAAAAAATTTACTAATTTTTTATTTCAAAACTACACCAATAGCGTTAGAAAAGCATAATTATAAGATACATTGATAATCTTGTCTATAGGGAAAAATTTCTAATCCATATGGATTAACTTCTATATCATAATTTTATCTCCTTTTGTATATTATTCAGTTCTAATTATCTTTAAATAAATGGGATTTTTTACTCATTTGGTTTTTCATTATATAAGTAAGATTGGAACTAATTTAAAATAAAAAATTATTTTAATATAGAATTTATTCCACATTAAAAAATTCCTTATTGATTCATTTGCTTATTCAGTTTTATTTTTGTATTAATAAGATTTGAAAATCTTAAAAATATATGCAAATAATGATATTCTATTGCATACCTTGTACTAAACAATCATCTATCTCCAAATCTTGATCATGAGTTTCTAATATGAATAAGAATTCCACATTTGCATGTGAAGCTCCCTTCCTTACTTGTGTAGTATATGTGAATTTGTGTAATAACAAAATCCAATGCACAATTTTCCCTAAAAAGTCTTCTTTTTTCACTAAAAATTGCAGTGCATAATGAAAAATAAAATTGTATCCCAGCAAGTAGTGGTGAAACTTCTTACAAGCATATACCATTCTAAGTGCTTGTCTTTCCTTAGTGGCATAGTTTTCTTTGCAACTAACAACTATCTGTTGGCATAATAAATGGGATAGTCTTTCTTCTTTTCATCCTTCTAGCTCAAGACTACTCCAATGTCCATGGAAAAAGTATCCACATATACAGAAAAGTGACATCCCACTTTGGAGCCCTCATAATTGGTGCTTCCACCAATTTCTTCTCCAACACCTGAAAGGCTTCTTCCCGATCTGCCTCCCACACATAGTTTTCAGATTTCTTCAAGAGCTTTGTCAAAGGGTGTAGTCAACATCACATAATTAGAGACAAAGTGTCTATAATATTTGGCATGACCCAAGAAGGCTCTTAGCTCCTGAATGTTTTTAGTAGATGCCAAAGCTGTGATAACCTTCACCTTCTCCACATCAACTTCAATGCCTCAACAAAATTCCTTCTGTCATTGCAAAGAAACACTTCTCTATGTGCAAAGACAAGCTGGAAAAATGACTTCTTTCAAACGTTTGGCAAAGTTAGTCTAGATGCACCTCTATTTGTCCAAACACATAAAATTCATCAATAGAAACTTCCATGAACTTTTATAAAAATCTTTAAAATTGCACTCATCATCTATTAGAAAGTGGCAGGAGTGGGAGCATTACATAACCCAAAGAGCATCTAATTGTATGCATAAGTGCCCCAATTGGTAGTAAAATTACTCTTATCCTTGTCTTCTTTTTGAATGGACACTTGATTATAGCCTAAAACTCCATTAAGAAAATTGTAGCAAGGATGACTTGCTACTTGCTCTAAAATTGTGTCAATGAAGAGCAAATGATGATGATCCTTTCCCTTGTGACTACATTTAGTTTAAAAAAGTCTTGGCACACCCCCAAATCTTCCCCATCTTTTTCTTTGGAACAATGACAATTAGGGAAACCCATTCACTACTCAAGATTAGAAAGATAATTCCGGCTTTTAAGGCAATCTTGTCTTTCACCAAGAGTGAGTACTTTGGGTTCAATTTGTATTGACATTGCCAAACCAGAACTACACCTTCTATTAAATCAATATGATGCTCCCCAAATTGTCTAGGGATTCCTAGCATCTGATCAATAGACCAAGCAAATACATCCTATTGTTCTAAAACTAAGGCAATGTAATCTCCCAATTCTTTGGAAGTGATTGTCTTGGATATCTTAAGTACTTTTCCTTCTTCCAAGACAACATCTTGACATTCATCGGGTCAGATGACCCCTTCCGCATGGCTGACTTGGCTCTGTTTGGGTCTAGTGGAGTTGTAACCCCCTTCTTCCAAATCATTACTACTCAAGGGCGCATTGTACAAGTTTTCATCTTTGATGTTCATTTCATAGCACTCCAAATAGTTTACCAAGACTTCTTGGTCCAAGTCTTTCAAAGATGAAGAAGGTGAATCATTAGATTGACCTTTGTCTTCCCACAAAGAAGTTTCCCTAAGGTAAGGAACCTTCATTCAACTGACGATCACCAAGGGTGATCTTCAAAATTCAGATCCTTGAACCTCAACTTCTATTGATGCCAGTCCACCACAACATGTGCACTATACAACCAAGGTCTTCCAATCAACAATGGATAACCAGTTTTGGTCACTGGTCTGAGTACAATATAGTTGAGTTTGAATGGTACTCTTTGAATAATGGTCACTATATTGGACAACATGCCCAAAGGTCAACGCCTAGAATGGTCCACAAATTTCAAGTTTTGGGGTGTTGATTCAAAGGTATGGTACCCCAATTTGTGTGCGGTTTCCTCCATCATCACATTCACACCTAAACCCAAGTCATTAGGTACAAATGTGATTATAAAACCTGCATTCTTAGCTTCTACCTCCAGAGATCCCAAATCTTCTTGTTCAATATAATATATAGCCAGGAGGTCCTTTTTGAGCATCTTTCATACTCTCTTGAGAGCCGAGCTTAGTTGCTTTTTATATAAAAAATTTCCTCCCACAACTGTTTAAACATCACGTTGGCTTGAGTAATGCCAAATCTGCCATAATCTTATACTACAACACCACCTAAGCTTCACCTTTAGCTTCAAATTTGGGTTTGAACTCTTAGTCTGATTCAAAGTAGACTCAAGTCTCTTGAAGATGGTGACCAAAGTAGTTTTCTTTTGAACTCAAGCAACTTCAAGTTTACCTACTTAGGCTTGGATTAAGTCCTTGATCTTGGATCAAATGTTCACTTCAAAAGCTAGAGTACTCTCCTTCTAAGCTTCCTTCACATTCAACTCTTGGACTCTTCCAACAACCTCTTTTACTTTGTTCTATAAAGCTTTGGCTTTAGCCTTGGCCAAAATCTTCTCTTCTTTGGTCGATATGATGGATTTTGAGTCAAATCTCCTTGCCTTTTGCAAAGAGGATGAGATTTTGCTTACTTCCTTGGGATTACATTTCTTCTTCCACAAACATGTCTCAATTCACAATACTTCCATATCTGGCCATTCTCCCTTTGTGGTTGGATTCAACTTCTTTGGAGCTTACTCCTCCAAAGTTATACAATTCATTGTAGCCTCCACCTTACCTTGCAGTGGTGGTCTTTCCTGTGAGGTCTGAGCATGCTTCACCAAAGCTTTGGGTTTAAGGGTTGTGGATATTGACTAGGCAAATGACCCAAGCCATTACAATTTCTACACAATGGGACATACCAATCTACAGGCAAGCCTCAAGACCATTTGGATCCCAATGCCCTAGCAACCCACAACTATAACAAGCCCCATGCGCAACATTCTAGGGTTGATTTTGGTTTGGCATTGGCAGTGTTTGAGATGGAGCATTATTCATATACTCCCTTGGTCCATAACATGGAACTTGGAACATTGTGCTTGATGCTAGATGTATTTCTTAGGTATGATAGACCGCCTCTTCCTCATGTTCTTGATATGGATTCTGATTCCAGGTCGGAGCCCACTCAATTTGTTGTACCAAGTATGCAGGTCTATAGATCATGCACTTTGTGTTTGCATGGCCCAACTTCCCAAATGAAGTACACCATCCATTTGATCTTCTGAATGTGGGGGGTTTACGTTTGTCCTTTACCCCCACCATTTGGATTTTGAAGTCCACAAACTCCTTTATCAACATGTCTAGCTCAGTATATGCCTTGTTGATACTCTTAGTTGGAGTTTGCAATACCTTTTGACTCATCCTTTGTTGATTCTTCTTTGGCTTATCATCCTCTTTTGAGGACAAGGATGAGCTTGACAAGGTGGATGAGTCATCCAAAGATAAGGAGGTGATGCAAGATAATCTTCTCCTTGCCTTTTGACATTTCCTCTCCCAATTCCTTTAGTTCCTGGCCAAATGAGAATGGAGTGCCTCATATTGGGCGACATGCTTGAGTACTTTTTCAAGAGAAATTACATTCTTCTCTTTTGCAAAGATCTGAATCTTTGGTGATAAGCCTCCTAGAAACCAAGTGATGGCTTGGGCATCCGAGTAGCCCACCACCCCAGCTTGCTTTGGAACTCGGTTCAGTAATGCCATGAACCACTTAGAGTAATCTCTCAACTTCTCATTTTTTCTTTGATCCAAATCATTGAGTGCAACAAAGACACTTGTATCATCATCAACTTCTTGGAAGTTATCCCGAAGTTCCACCCAATTGGTTGGCCTAAAGCCATTTTGCGTGAATGGGTGTACCAACTCCAAGCTTTCTTTTGGAGCAAAGTTGGGAAATCCATAGCCTATCAATAGAGTTTTGTTCCTTGTGGGCAAGGAAATCACTTCAAAATCCTCAATAAATTTGTTTGGGTCTTCATCTCATTCAATCCTCTTGTACTTTTGATAAGCTTGTCTTGTAGCAAGGTGTGACAACATGGTGATTGGTCAAGTTTTAAGCTACTAAGGTACCAAGCATGGTTGATCCAAATTACTCTCATAGGATTGTACTTTAAGTTTGGGCCAAGCTTCATAGGGTACCAAATGCAAAATCCTTCTACAGAAGCTTCCACTTCTTCAACCCATTGTTGCATTGTGGTTTGCTTAGCCCATAAAAAAAAGACATATTAATTTTATCTCCACATTAGTGGTGTAGGTTTTTTGCTAGATCCAACAGATGAGATGCTGCCATGTAAGCAATCTATGTACATGTATATGATTGGTCACGTGGGTTACAATCTTATCATGTTTGAGGGCTCTGATGAATATAGATGAGGGCGAGTGGAGAGAGAGGGGTGTGTTTTGGTCAAGGAGTCTCGAGGGGGAGGAGGGCATTGGGAGTGAGAGTTGTAGCAATGCACAAGTGGTAGAACATCAGAGGAAGCATTAGAGCATGAGATGTCCCATGCTCTCGATCTGCCATTCCAAAATCCTTTTCTCATCAGGCTTCAGATTTTGCACCGCAACGGCTTACAAGATTGGTTGGTGGCACGTTTTGGGGCGGTATTTGTGGAGTCGGTGATGGGAAACCCGGATCCTATCATCCTTCCGGTGCTTACTTATGAGCATGTTTGGGACTTGACAATATATGTGCTTCTATAGTTGGGGAATGCCTAAATTTTTTCTCATAAGCTTCAAGGTGGAGTTGTGGGGTCAATTTGTCAAAAAGTAAAAAGACTAAAGGACAAATGTGCAAGAGATTGGGTCCCAAGAGAGAAGTTTGGAGTTTTTTGACCATCAAAGGACTTTGGGGAGGCCATTTGGAGAGAGGAGATCATGGTTGGAAAGAAGCTGATAGGTTACAATCTAGAGATAGAAATTACACGATTTGAGTTGATTTTGAGAGGGATATGATAGATTGAAGCAAGGGGGTGAAATTTATACCCAGGAGCACAAAGTAGGCAATTGAGAGAGCTTCTTGAGACATTTTCACTATCTATTAGTGGTATTGGAGAGTAGACAACGTTCTTATAGTATTGAGCACAAGAAATTTTTTTTGGATCAAACTTAAATCAGATCTGGTTGATTGAAGTTGAAGCTCTTGAGGTGTAAGGTGATGGAGAAGAGCTAGTGATCAGGTTTGGAGTTTTGGTCACCCCCAAGTTGTGGGGTTGAGATACCTTATGAAAATTTTCAGTCTTTTTTTGGCTAAAATGTGCACCTTTGTGTGAAAGTTTTATGTGAATTATTTAAATAGAGAATTCAGGGTTTTGGATCAAGTATACTTGTGTCTACAGAGCTCACAAGTTAGCCCAGCTCAGAAATTGATTCATATCTAGGGATTGGGGTTGGACTAGGCCATCAAACTTTGCATAGTGTTAAAAAAGAGCACGATCAACTACTATAGAAACTTTAGGGGGCTTTGGACTCATAGAGAGTGAGATCTGATGCAACAAGTTTTATTGAAAAGACTATTGTAAGCTCGGAGGAGCATTTCTTTCTTCAATCCTAATTGAATGTCAATTCTCTCACTTTTGTGACTATGATTGAGAGTTCAGATTTCTAGAGTGTTTTTTGAGGATCAAGTGTTCATCTGATTTAGAAATCAGGGGAAAGTTAGCAAGAACCAAGGGCAAAACACTAAAAAGGGGATTTCAAAATTAGGGTGAGAGCTGCAAAAACTTGGCCAACTTTGAGAGCTGTCAGGGGAGTTGTAGTAATCTGATTAAGGTCTATTTTATATCATTGGAAATATTATCTCCCAGCCTTTCCATTGAATCCTAGAAAACTTGAATTTAAGCTATACAGAAAGATTAATTTTCATATGAGCTGCACAGAGTTTTCCCCATCAAGAAGACATAGGAAATCCCCACATGGAGTAGGAATTTGTTGAGATCTGAAGTAAAACTTGGAGGAGACTTGGAGTAAAGGTTGAAATTAGCTTGATGATAGAGCACAAAGGCTCTAAAGCTCTTTCCCAAAAAAAAGAACAAAGAGTTGTTGCCATATTCTTGTGATTGGATCCTCTCTAAGCTTGCATGCTTGTTTGTATGCCCAGTTGGTTTGGATTGGTGTACGGGCATTGCGCTTAGGTTCTTTCCTTCTAGGAGTGTTGTGTATTTCTCTTTGGTAATGTTGGAAGTGATGACCAGCAGACTAGGAGTGCATGTTGTGATGACACTTTAGGTTGCACGTCACTACCCTACCTGATAGCAAGAACACTAGTTACAAGAGTGGAGGGTTCCAACTGTTAGGTACCATGCATGGTGAGACAAGTAGTTATAGTTTAACCTATAGCCTCTAATCTGCAATCTCCACAGCTAGGCACCTTGTGTGTTCCTAGAGAGAGAAAAGAAAAGTACAACATCGTGCTTGTGGAAGGGTGTCAATATTATCAAAATTGCTCTTCAAGATCTCGTCAAATGGATTGGGAGATGTTATGTAAGATGTATTGGCACTCTTCTTTTATAAAGATTTGTGTAGTCTTATCATGAATCAACTCTTTCAAATAACTGGCTATGTTCACAATTTTTGGAGAAGTCAATGTGTTGTTGTGTCTTATTGAATATGTTATTTGTTGGCATCCTTCTTTCATTTAGGATGATGTGGTGTTAACAAATCTTACCCCCCAACTTCTCATTTCTGGTGCTCAAGTTGTCTCAAGGCATCTTGCACATCATGAAGAAGTTTTAAGTCCAATGTCTCCTTTTTGAGTTGTTCATTTGTGAGTTGGTTCTTTTTGAGTTCTTCTTCCTTGCATTGCAAATTGCATCTATGCACTCTCTATTCTCTTTGATCTCTTGATGTTGACCTTCATATTTGCTAGAAAGGTGGCATACAAAGCCACATTGTATTCTTCCATCACAAGGTTTATATCCTCTATCTAGTGGCACCAAAAATCATATGACAACCCAACAAGTATCAATTTTGGAGCAGTGGGTAAATAATCATTTGTTCCCACAAAGATACCAGTCAAGAATGGTCAAATACAAAGTAAAATGTAACAATGTAGTTCTTCTTGATTTTTTCTTTAGCCTCTTGGGTAGAAAACATACCCAAAAGAGAGTAACAAGCGCTCAACAACAATTCATGTCACAATCTAGTGTCATTGAAAATCACAATTCTTCAATTCCTTTCCAATCCAATCTCAGTTGTGATGATTCAATTGATTCAAAGAAGGCTAATGCACCATGAAGTGACTTTGCCTTGGAATTGCATTCCACCCCTCTATTGAAGGTACAACTTCCTCAATCAAAATAACTTTGCATCAATCTAGTGCCTACAATCACAAGTGATAGATACTACCAACACTACAGCTCTCACAAACCCGTCAAGGCATTGCTTTAATTGCTATCCACTTAGGATCAAACATATAAAAGGAAATTCAGAACTATAGAATCCAACATCTAACAATCTATGAATTCCAATCCAAAATTCTCCACACACTCACAAAGAAGCAAAAAGACAAGTACTAGGTTCAACACTTTGCTTTACTCAACTTCTGATCAAAATACTAAACACAACACATTGAAAATAGCAACTTTAAATAGGCAAAGCACTAAGCAATCAGAAAAACTATCTAAACTACGTTGATTTTTTCCTACAAATCTCTAGATATGAAGTGTCCTTCTACCACTTCAGATCTATCACTTCAAATCTGAAATCTATTACTCCTGATCCAATCTGAGTATTACCTTGACTTTGGCTTCTTCATCCAAATTACCTACAAATGCCTCATTCACTTCAGTTTCATTAACTACTTCTACATCTTCTTCTATTGTTATCACATCTTCAGTCTGAATTGAACTAAAGTCATGATTGTATTAACCATCTCTTCCTTCTCTACCATATCTATCCCAAACAACTCCAATAACTCATTCAAAGTCACTTGTACTCCAATCTTGACTACTTTAGATTAGAGTACTCTACTTTCACTAAGGGTATCAGTGAGATTATCTATATCACTTTTCACTAAATCTATGGTAATACATACATTATTCACTACTTCCATTTTTGTGTTGTGGTTTGCGTAACTAGTGAAAAAGGAGTTTAGCATGGTTTATCTCCACATTATTGGAGTAGATTGTAGGAAAAATCCCACGGTTGAGTTTTTGTCATGTGAGCAATCTATATACATATATACAATTGGCCATATGGATTATGGTCTTGTCTTCTTTGAGAGCTCTTATGTATATAGGTGGCGGAGAGTTGATAGAAGGGTGTGTGTTTTTAGTTTAAGGAGTCTTGAGTGGGAGGAGGATGGAGAGCAAGAGTTGTATCATAGTTGGGTGCTAGAGTGTTGGAGGAAGCACTTGAGTGGGAGATGTACTATGCTCTAGATCTCCCACTCCTAAATCCTTTTCTTCAGGCTTCAGATTCTACATCAAGATGAACTTTAGGGTTGGATGGTAGCACAAATTTGGGGCTGATTCATGGAGTCATTGATTGAAATCTTGGATCCAATTATTCTTCTTGTGCTTAATTATGAGCATGTTGTGGTACACACATCTTTGTTTTGATGAGTTTTAAAGAAGAAGTATATTATTGAAGCCAAATAGAGAAGAAAAGAGAAGAATTGTGTGTGTGGATCCGATCCAAGGAAGTTGACTTTGTGTCAAAGAAAGAAGGACTCAGGTAAGACTCATAGGATGGGAGACCAAAGTAAGTATACTTTGCATTGGGTTGCATTGGAGTGTGATTTCCTCAAGCCAAACAAATCAAGAAGGTATGTTGAAAGAAAATGGCTACTTTGGGAGTAGGATAAAATTGAGAGTGATAGGAGCAAGATATGCAAAATTTGTGAGTTGTTGTGATAACCCAACAAATCTCACAGTAATCAGGTAAGTAAAGTTAATTCCCACAAAGATACAAGTTAGAAATTTCCAATTACAAAGCAAAGTAACCAAATCAATTCTTCTTGGTTGTGTCTTTAATCTCTCAAGTAGAAACTAGACCCAAAAGAGAGTAACATGAACTGACTTGCAGTCTCATCACAAATTAATACTCACTAATCACAACTCATTCAAATCTTTCCAAAAAAACTTGTTTGTGATAATTCAGATTCTTCCAAAGATGACTACTTCACTACAAGGCACCTTTGCCTTAGAATTGTGTTCCACCCCTCCACTGAAGGCACAAATTCCTTGATCAAAATTACTTCATATCAACCTTGCGCTGCACTCACACATGCAAAATAATACCAGCACTACAATTCCTCTCAGATCTATCAAGGCATTGCTTTGATTGCACTTCACTCAAGATCAAACACACAAAATGAAGATCAAGGCTATGGAATCCAACATCCAACAAGCACACTAATTCACACTTCAAAATTCTACACACACTCACAAACATAGTCACCGAATTGACTCTTAGAATTAAGCTCAAGTGACGAGCATTGAACTCAACACTTTGCTTTATCTATCTCCAAGAATTTGGAATACTGAACAACATAAGACTATGAATGCCTCCTTTAAATAGTAGAGCAATCAGCAATTACTAACAAAAATACCGTTCTACAACAACTCTACAAACCTGCACATCCAAAATGACAATGCACCTCCTCATATCTACCTCTTCAAATCTCAAATCCTTTCCTACTCCGATCTGATGTCCACCTCTTCTTTGGCTTCCAAACCCAATGATCCTCTTATCACTTCTCCTTCTTTGGGTCTATCTAATTCTACTAATTCCTTTGCTATCTCTACCACTTCTTCACTCTGAACTACAATTGCATTGGTGGGTAACTTATCTGACTCTTTATATCTTGACCCACTCTTCTCTAATGTCTCAGATAACTAATCCAAAGACAACTGCACTCCTACTTTTGCAACTTTGGACTTCTTTTCCTCCTTCACACTACTCCTAAGTCTCTCTAACTCTGAGTTCACAAAATCTAATTTGAGACTTACATTATCTCCTACCTCAATTATCTTCCTATCTATGCTTCCTCAAACAAATTAAAGAGTTGTTCAACTCAATGTCTTTCATTGGTTTTCCTTCACATTTCCTACACTTTGGGTCAATTCACTACATCTATTTTCTTTTGTAATTCTATCTTATCTTCAATAAGGACTAAAATTAAAGTCATGGGTATCCTAACACTATCTTATTTCACTACTCTAAGTTTCTAAGTTCATCAAATGACTCTAGCAAGACTCCCAAACTCATATAAGTCCAAAGTCATATAGACCCAAAGTCTCTACACCCAAAGAACATAGACCCAAAGACACCAACCCAAAGGCCTTCAACTACTCTACTGCATAAACTTCAAATGCTTGTAACTTCTGTTACCAACCTCTAAACTCAATGATTTTGGTGGCAATGGAAAGCCTTGAGCAAGACGCTTCCAATGAGACATAACACGCACAATTTGGACATGTTGTCAATGAGATACATCCCCCGCAAGAATCTTGACATGCAACTTCTATTTTTCTTGCGGGTTTGCCCTCCTTCGGTCCAATCTGAGTCCTTCTTCCTCTGGCAAGAAATTGACTACTTTGGCTTCAAACTGCAAACCCAATTTTTCTTAGTTTGTCTCAATTTTGGGTTCAATTGCCTTAACTATACATTTCTTTGTCAAAATATAACAAAACCAAAAAATGTGGGTACCATAGTGCAATTGAAGTTAGACTAAAGAATGACCAAGAATCAAAAAAGTAGAAAATTATGTCTTTGTTGTGAAAATTTTGCAATGCTGAATTGTTATCTTGTCCCTCTTAAGAGTTGTCCTGAAGGAGTTAGAATCATGGGCTAAGGCAAGGGTTTGATTTTTCAAACACCAAGAGTTAGAGAATGCACAATGACAATGAAGTGCAACAGGCAGATTCCTTCACTTGTGGTGAGGAACCTACAATTTGGAAGTTAGATGTAGTGGTGAGGATCAAATTCTTGACTAGAATTTTGATCACTTTTCTAGCATGGAACTAGAACATAAGTTTTCTAGGTTTCATGGAAAAATTAACTTCTATTAATTGTGAAGTTTGTCTTGAGGCAGAGGGGAAAAGATGAAATTTGGCTCATTGGACCAAGTCGGATTGGAGATTAGTCATGGGAAGAGAAGCTAGGGATGTTGTCTGTGAGCCAGCTTGTCTTTCACTCAAGATGAACCTCTGATGGCTATTATTGTAGCGCACCATGGACTAAGAAGGCAAAGAACCCCAACTCCATCATACTCCTCAAGACTCAAGACATTGCTCACTAAAGAATTCAATGAGAGAGATAGTTGCAAATGAAAGGATGATGAGTACCTCTCATCCCTTGTTTAGATACTTGTGAAATTGTTACATACTAAAGTTACTAATTACAGGAGAAACTCAAGTTAATTAGGCTAGAAGTCAAGTAAAGTCAAAAAGTATAAAGGAATATCTATCTACATAGGCATATTACACTAAGCATGTGATCTTATCTTGACCCAACCACTAAGTCAAGGATTCCTTCATATGGGCTATCCTTGGACTATAGAAGAATCCAAAACAAAAAGGTTTGCGGGCCCAAGAGTTCTCAACTCTTTCCTCAAAGCCAAACACCTAGGAATAATACCAAGTCAACACACTAGAATCCAAAATAGGGGTGCTCATCTTTTCCACTTCCTCTAAATTAAGGTCTCCTCTATCTTAGCTATGACTAAATTTAGCTAATCATGACTAATGTAGAACCATCATGTATCTATGTAAATTTTATCTCTCAAGTACTTGTTATACTTAGCTAAATATCATAATATCACACACATGCATAAATAGATGTTAATTTACCCCCTGACTAAGTTTTCACTTTGTCCTCAAAGTGAAGGTCTCTTTACCTTCTATGATACATTTCAACTTATTGTGGTTAATCCTATCAAAGTGTCTTCCTCCCAACTCCTTGAGATCATAGGTGTAATTGCCTCCACATCCTGTCCACTATGAAAGGTCCAAAGTACCTAGGCAAAAACTTCTTTTGCACTCTCTTGAATCAAATGGAATCAAACAACATTACCCAATCACCTTCTTTGAAAGGCTCTACCTTCTTCTTGCCTTGCCTCTTGTCATAGCTCTCCTTTTTTTTCCTTTGGGTTTTGTTCCACTTGAACCATAGAAATTGCTCTTGTCTCTTCCAACTCCATAAGTTGATCTTCCTTGACTAGTCTGCATCACCTCCTTGTGCTTTCTTCAATCCCTATGAATGCTTTGAATGGTGAGTAGGTAAGGTAGACTTAATACCATATACCAATTGAAATGGAGAATGTCCGGTGGAAGTTTTCATGGTTGTCCTATACTCCCACAAAATTGCATGAATCCTCTTGTCTCAATGATGTTTAGCCTCCTCTATTTCTGCTCTTTGGCCAATGTCATGCACAAGGTCTAATTGGTTCTCTCTGCCAAGCCATTAGAATTTGGCTTATAGGATGTGGTTACTATATGTGTGATAGAGAAATGTTGTAGCATGGCTGTAGTGATGTTTCCTATAAACTCTCCTCTTCTATCAAAAACCAACTCTAAAGGGCATCCAAACCTAGTTATAATGCGTTCATAAAGAAATCTACCCACTTCATCTTCATTCTTGTCCTTCAATGGTCTAGCCTCAACCCTCTTGGTAAGGTAATCAGTAACTACCACAATGTATCGATTGTTCCTTGGGGTTCTATTGAGAGGACCTACAAAATCAATTCCCCACTTCTCAAAAGGTCCTAGCAATGGATTGATCTAAGTGGTGGAGTGGATTTAAACTTGACAGAAGCAGAAGCTTGACAAACATGACAAGTTTTGCAATAATCAAGACAATCCTTGAAAATCCCTCTCCAATGGTAACTTGCATCTAGAATCTTGAAAGCAGTCACCTTTCTTGCAAAGTGTCCTCTACACACTACACCTTCATGAAACTCTTTTATGAGTAGGATAGAATCTTCCTTACCCACTGCTCTTTGAAGTAGACCATCTGCTCCTTGGTGAAAAAGAATATCCTCCACCATTGTGTAAGGTCTAGATCTTGTTCCAAGGGCCTTCCTCTCCCTAACATGCATCCCTTCTCTTCATCTCCTTGCTTGAGAAAGGTAACCTCATTCATCAATCTCCCATAACTCTCATCTGGAAGAAAGTTCTCAATGAGTGTTCTAGTCAATCTCTTCCAAGACTCTTCTTGCCCATCTCTCCTCTTTTTTTTGGTATTCTGACTCATACCATGTAAGTACTGCATCTTCAAAGAAATCTGGTAATAATGAGACCCATTCATTCTTTCTCCTCTCATTGTTTCCTATGCAAGCTCTCTTGAAGTCTCTCACAAAGGCCTCCACATCTTCTCCATCCTTGCCAAAGAAAAACTAGTCGTTTCTCCATCTTAACCCCTCACTATCTTTCTTTTCTCTCACTCTATAACTAACAGAGAATTACATGACTAACGCCATTTGAGATTAATCCACCCTAGGGAACATAAAAGGTTCAGGTTGCTCTAAGATTTCTATAGCAATATCAAATTCTAAAGTGCATATTAATCAAACCCACATGGATAGTTTATCCATAAGTTGAAAGATTATCTCCATCACTAATCTTGAGAACTAGTTGATGAAAGTGGTAATATTTCTATATCTATACTAAGACTCTCTCCAAGATCCTTCACCAAAGTCTCCAAAAGTGCTTTTAATCCACTACACTCATATCCTTTTAGAAGTCCTTCAACTCCACAAACCTCACATAACTCTTTGGTCTTAGATCTTCTCCCTCCCAATCTTGGTGAAGAAGGTCCAACATGCAAACTCAAGTCAAGTAATCCTTTCACTCAATCTCTTGCTCTCAAAGGTCAATGGACATGAGCTCACCTTATGTCCCTTCTTTCCACATAAAAAGTAGTTAGACTCACTCTTTCCTCCAAGTGGTGTAGGTTTTTGGATCCTCTCAACACTCTCTTCAAATTCTATTCTAAACTCTCTTTTCCTCAAATCCACCCTTAAAATCACCTCAAACCCTTAGGGAACCTTGAAAAGTCTCAATTTCCACTCTTGATGACACTCCATGTTCCCAAGATGAATCTAAACACTCAATATGCTTTTGTTGCTCTTAAACTCTTCATGGGTGAGATCTCAACTCTACAAAATTGAACCTTCTTCACAATGTCACTCAAATCTCTCAATTGGTATTTCACAGTCCTCTGAATTTTTCACACTTAATCAAGACTCTAGTGTGTCTCACCCTACAAAATTTCAAATCTTTTCATCAAGCCATTCGTCCTAAACATTGTTCTATTCAGCACGCATATTTCAGATTTGGTCTAAAAACAATCCCACTCACTTTAAAAACTCATAACTCTCTGCACAAGCATGATCTCTCTCTATTGCTTGTGTCAGCAAGTAGGATATAATGCATTGAATTTTCTTGGAAAAATTTAGAATAATCCACTGAAAATTGAAGAAATGGCAGACTCTGTACAATTTTCCAAAGAGCATGCAATTGCGGAAGCAATTTACCTTATCAATTTCCCAAAATTCTAACCTAGTGCGCATAGTAGCTCTCACAATAATTTCAAGTATGATAATTGAAGGATAACCTATATCATGTGTAGAAATTTCAAAACCAAATCTCAAACTTGAGATTTTGCCCAAAATCACCTTAATCCCCAAAATCTACAATCCATCTCACACAATCTATCCAAATCCTCTCATGTGTACGAGATATACAAAATCACCTCAAAGACATCATAGACATCATAATGAACTATAGGGTATACAAATGGGTCCAAGTTCTCGAACATAAGTTCAGCCCTCTCCTCCCCTAATGTTGTCTCCAAGTGAGCTCTCATAGCCTAATATAGAATTGTATGTGGAATATTATCTTGCCTTCTAGAGAGGTCTTGGCAATGGAAACAAAAATGTGAGCCAGCCTGTTTCTCACTTAGGATGAACCTCTGATGGCTATTATGGTAGCACACCATGAAGTTAGAAGGCAAAGAACCCCAACTCCATTGTACTCCTCCAAGGCTAACACTCGAAGACTCAAAACATTGCTCACTAGAGAACTTTATGAGAGAGAGATAGTTGCAAATGAAAGGACGATGAGTACTTCTTCATCCCTTGTTTATATACTAGTAAAATAGTTATGCACTAAAGTTACTAATTATTGGAGAAACTCAAGTTACTAGGCTAAAAGTCAAGTAAAGTAAAAAAGTATGAAGGAATATCCATCCACATGGGCATATTCCACTAAGCATGTGATCTTATCTTGACCCAACCACTAAGTCAAGGATTCCTTCACATGGGCTATCCTTGGACTATAGGAGAATCCAAAACAAAAAGGTTTGTGGGCCCAAGAGTTCTCAACACTTTCTTAAAGCCAAACACCTAAGAATAATACCAAGTCAACACACTAGAATCCAAAATAGTGGTGCTTATCTTTTCCACTTCCTCTAAAGTAAGGTCCCCTCTATCTTAGCTATGACTAAATTTAGGTAATCATGACTAATGTAGAACCATCCTTTATCTATATAAATAATATATCTCAAGTACTTGTTATACTAAACTAAATAACATAATACCACACACATGCACAAATGGGTGTTACAAGTCAAGATCACCTTCTATAGGAAATATGATTCTTTGGATGAGATTGAAAAAGGTAGAGATTCCTTTAATGCTCCTTACACCAAGAACATGTACAAGGTGGATACATATAAGGACCCAATAAAGTGAAGTATTGTTGGGGTGTTAATAGCAATGTTCAAGCCAAAATGGACCGCCTATGTAACAAAGTAGTAGGTGGTGTTTTTTCATCATATGTTTGTAAGAGAGAAGGTGAAATGGGTGAAATGTTTCCAATAGAGGGTGGGTAAATGATTGGAAATTGGAGGATGAATGCATTACCACATTACTTTGTATAGTTCATAACACATCTCTATCAAGTTTTGAACCTACCCAACTAAGGAGAGAAGGAGAAGATGGTGTCATACTTTCATATGGATCATAATCAAGATGTAGACAAAGATGAGCAATACTACATGATCCAGATTTGAGAAGGCAACAATCACTTTACCAAAACAAGGCAAGTGAAGACAGTGGCAATAACCATCCCAAGGCCAAAGAAGTGAGGTCAACATGTGGAGATGGCATCACCAACTCAACCAAGAAGACTTGGAGATTGAACCCAAGGCATGAGACGGCGGTGGTGAACCTATCATCGGGTGTAGAGTTGGAAGGAGAAGCCAAGTCCAAGTGTGAAGACTTGGAGGAAAAAGAAGAAGACCTCAAGCTACAGAGCAAGGAGTCAAGCTATGAGAGTGATGGAGAAACCAAAGTTCAGCAATCGACAAAAGAAGTGGTGAAGGAGGAGGATGATCAAGAGCTCTAGGTGGTGATGAACACATGAAAACATGTTACTCTCTTCTGGGTGTCGGTTACCCTCTTGGATAAAACCAAGAGGGTAACCCACAAGAGGCTATTTATCCAAGAGGCCAGAGATGCAATTAAGAACTACTTGTTGCTATTTACTTCATATTTTATCATTTCTTACTTGTATCTCTATGGAAACAAACAATTACCAATCAATTATTGCAAAAGTGATACTTTTTGGGTTGTCACATAGTTCTAAGACTTGAAAATCCATGTGCTCTCATAAATGGGAAAGGAATTAATCTCATTCAATGGCTTCAATTTGAAGTTGTGGGGTCTATTTGGCAAAACAAGAACCAATTAAATGACAAGTGATTGGGTCTAAAGAGGAGAAGTCTGAAGTTTTTCAACCATCCAAGGAGTAAGGGAAGGTCATTCAAGGAGAAAGACCATGGTTGGAGAGAAGAGCTAATAAGCTACACTTCTAATACAGAAAACAAGTGATTTGAGCAGATTCTTAGGGAATATGATCAATTGAATTCAGGGGGTAGAATGCATAACTAGGTGCACAAACTGGACAATTTAGTGAGCCTCATGACACATTTTCATGATTTGGAAGTGGGATTGGAGATTAGACAAAGTGCACATAGTGCTAAGTGCAAGAAATTTCAGTTTGTAAAGATTCTCAAATTAGATCTAGTCAATTGAATTTGGAGCTTTTTGGGAAGTAAGGTGTTGGAGATGAGTTGATGATCAGGTTTGGAGTTTTGACCACTCCTCAAGTTGTGGTTTGAATCATCATATGAAAATTTTCAGTATTGTTAGTGGTTAGGTCTTGCACCTCTGTGCAAAGGTTTCATGTGAATTTATCAAATAAAGAATTCAAGGTCTTGGATTAAGTATACTTGGGTCTATAGAGCTCACAAGTCAGCCCAACTCATGAATTGATTCATATCTAGGGATTGGGGTTGGATTAGGCCAATAAACTTTATATCAAGTTAGAAAAGTGCACAAATACTTACTATGGAAAATTGAATTGGCTTTGGGTTCATAGATAATGAGAGCTTATGCAACAAGTTCTATAGAAAATATTATGGTAAGCTCAATAGAGCATTTATGTCTTCAATCATGATTGGAAGTCAATTCTCCTATAATTGAGACTATAATTGAAGATTTTAAGTCAACAGATTTTTTTAAGGATTATGTATACCTCTGATCTAGAGATGTGTGGAAAGTTGCCAAGAACCATGAGCAAACCCTCAATTAGGGATTTCAAAATTAAGGTGGAAAGTACAAAAAACTGGCCAAGTTTGAGAGCTTTTCAAGGGAGTTGTAGTGATCAGATTTAAGCATGCTTCATTAGAAAGCGTATCTCATAGGTTTTACATTGAGTCCTAGATAATTCAAATCAAAGCAACACATGAAAAGTTATTACATAGAGTTTTCCACAACCAAGAGGCATAGAATTTTTCTAGAACAAATTGGTTTGGAAGTTGGAATACATATTAGAAGAAACTTGGAGTACAAATTGAAATCAGCTTGAGGATAGGGTAGGAGGCTCTATAGTTGATTTTTGCCAAAAGCACAAAGAGTTGTTGAATTCTTGTGGTTAGATCCTCTCTATGCTTGCATGTTTGTTTGTATGCCAATTTGGATTGGATTGGTGTGCGGACATTCTGCTTAGATTTTTTCCTTCTAGGAGTGTTGTATATTTCTCATTGATAATGCTAGAAGTGATGATCAATAGACCAAGAGTGTGTGTTAGGATGACAAGTTAGGTTGCTTATTACTCCCCTACTTGGTAGCAAGAATACTAGAAACAAGAGTGGAGTGTTCCGATGGTTGGGTAACACATATGCTCAAACTAGTAGTGATAGATTTACATACAACCTCTAATCAGTGAGCTCCACAGATAGGCACCCTATGTGCTCCTAGAGAGAAAGACAAAGTATGACATTGTCATCCTCCTATCTACTCTATCTCTAAGGCAAATTAACAATGTATTCAACTTTGTGTCCTTTGCTCTCCTTCTCCTGGTTTCATGCACAAGCAACTTTCACTTAATATTTTTCCTAAAAATGAAACAAAGTTTTGTCATTGTATCAATGTTTTTTTATCACAAGGACTAAAAAATACCAAACAAGGTAAATATTAGATTGATTAGTCTATGGTTTCTATAATTCTTGTTTGTTCAAGTAGGATATAAGGTTGCTCTATGCTCCAATAATGGTGTTTATACTTTTTTAGAAGTATAAGACATAATGAATTAAAGGTTAATCTTGAGGAAGAGGCTTATATCCTCCACAAGGACCATCCTACATGGATATTTGGAAAGGGATAGTAGAAATTACTTTAGAGAGTAAGTTAGTTGTAATAAATCTTACCATTATTCTATGTTTATACTATTGATACATATTTAAGATATATTTGAATGATTTTTTACATACTTGAGTACATATTTAGATATAATTGAGTAATTATACCATAGTAATTTAGGTATATGATATAATTTTTGATAGAAATATGAAGATTCATTCTGATTGTGATTAAGTACTAATGTCCTTTGGAGAAAGGTTATATGAATAAGAATACACAAGTGTTAATAAATAGTTTTGTTAATAGAAAAGTGCAACCATTACCTACATATTCCTATATTCCTATAGAAATTGACCGAATGGTATTTAAAGGAACTATTTGAGCATATCATATTTGTGTGGAGACAGTAAGTAGACTGATGCCTTCCTTGGATTCATTGGCGCCTCCCGGCAGCCGACATCCATCTAATAATCCTCATATTACATATAGAGACTTAATAAGAGAAAAGTCACTCGATAAAAAATGCAATATAATCAATTTTATTTTTTCCAATTACAGATATAAGATGATAATTACTTTGAGAGAAATTTTTTTTTTCCAGTTTTGAGATACTGAGATAGACCATTCAAAGAGAATTTTAAAGAATTTCATTGTCATAATTATGAGAATTTCTCAAAATAAAAAATTCACAAATTTATAGAGAATTCTTTAGAAATATCCTGTCAATCGTAGTAATCAAGTAGTCCTTGCACGAAAAAACATTAAGCATAGAATTGAGAATGAGACATATATCTGATACATTAGTCCAAAGGGTGGTAGTTGAGCACAAATGCATAAAAGTATATTACTATTTTGTCGATGATTTACTTGATCAATAGTTTATAAGGTATAGTTATGTAGTAAAGTAATATAGTAAATTAAACGACTCACCTTGCCCATATTTAATAAAATATTTAAAGTAGACAAATTGGGGTTCCATTGTGAAAGTACGTGTGAGAAATAATTGTCCTTTTTAATTCTTTATAAAAAAGGAAAATGGACCACAGAAGCTCAAGGCCATGGTCTAGTGTATATATATGATTTAAAAAAATAAAATTTTTTTGACCTTAATGCTGGTTAGATCTACTAAGGGCCATGCCAGGTTGTGTATTTCTCTCCTTAGCAGATGATACACACATTGTGAGCCCCATAGATTAGAATAAGCAAGCCTTTGATCATTTGACTACCAAGTTACATCTTGTAAGCTTGAGAGTCAAGGTGTCAAAGTGCAGAGCATGGTACCTTTAGGTATCACTCCCCACCTTTAGCTTTTGGAGGGGTGTGTCACATCTACAAATGGACTATGTATACTTGGAGTGCCTTTAGGATCTGAGAATTTTGTCACATGTTTCTTAGATGCTACATTTGCAAAGGATATACTCCATGTGGATGACCTTTCTCTACTAAGAGATCTATAAGTGGCATTTGGTATACTCTCTAGTATTGTCCATCTACCAACTTACCTTCTTTGCACGATTCCACCTTCCTTGACTTTCCTATCATGTTTGTGAGCTTTTGATAGGAGGAATGTGGGAGTCTTTGGTGAAATCATTGGATCAAGGACTCTTGCGTGTGTGATGGAGCACCTAGAAAAACATCTCTACCAATCTTGTATGGAGAAGTTGACCTATTATCTATGCAAGAGATGGCACCTATTGCGCTTTTGGGTAGTTGTGCTCTCTTGGCACTCTTACTTTCCTCCTGTTTTGTGGTTGTTGAAAGACCAATTTGGAAACTTATGTGACTAAGGTGAACAAAGAATCAAAATTTTTAACTTCATTATATATTGATACAAAGAGGAAAATTACATGTAAGCAAAACACAAGCAATATCATCGAAAAGGTAAATAGGTATTTGTCCAACTATTTTATATAAAGACCAAAAGATGAATTTTAATATTATCTCACTTCTGATCAAGATACTCCCTGCCTCCTTTGAATCAGTTCAACATAAAATTGTTCGGGTCTTTGTTTCGAGAAGTATTCATTCGACAAGGTTAAGAAATGTCTTTTTTAAATACTCAACACTCATTCTCTCCTTACGTAGTGTACCTTTTCTATTCTTTATAAATAAAGTCAAGCTTCAACTGTGAAGGTTGTCATACAAAACTTTGTGAAAATATTTGTATGCTTAAAAGAGCTTTTTCCAATGAATTAACGGTGGATATTATTAGAATAAAGCTGATGGATTGTGGCGATCATCCAATTCATGATCTGATGTAGATATTCTAATTATATAATAGAAAATTATCGGAGATCCTCTCATTCTCTTGGTATCTCCAAAAGAATATAGACACAGTTTTGATATGAGGGTTTTCATTCATAAGTATAAGGCTTCCAGACTTTTAAAATTTTCTTCCAGAGAATATTTTGTACTAAACATTGTTAACATTGATATTGAAGAAACCCTTGTATGTAGAATAGAAAGATATGAAGAGGAAAACATTATCAATAGAGCTCAGTTTCACTAAGAAATAGGAAATACTGTTGGAACTACAGATTTGTCACGCAGATGTGCATGGGCGGCTTATGCACTGCCTGTACCCAGAAAATGAAAATTTTGACGCTGTAGATTGAAAAGTAATAAAAATTCCCTACTTAGAGCAGAAATTATCAGCTCTGTTAGAGGTAACGATTTCTGCTCTAAATAGCAGAAGGTGTTTACACATGGACCTCATTCACTATGTGCTCTCTGAGATTTGCTTCTCCTTCGTGGGACTACAGTAGACTAACCTTCTGCAGACGGAAAGCTTGTAATTGCATGACTTAACACTATGAGCTGAAGCCGGATAATTACTTAGGATTGTGAAATGAGAGATGGTTTTGGAGGAACATTGCACAGGAGCTTGAGATTATGTGGTGTAAGGACTTTTGGTGTCGCCCACACATTCTGTCATACTGACTATCGTGTAACCCTTGCCGCGAATAAGTGCAATTATTTTCTCCAGTCCGAAAACAGTGGCTCGGACGGTGTCGTGCTTCACATCAATCCAGCTATTCGCCTCCGGAGTCCCTTCATCGAGCGCTGTTTCGATCTGCTCTAGAATGAGAGTTTCATTGCGGCTTTCCCAGTCCCGAGGATCCAAATTCCAATTGATTAGGTTGTATCCAAAGTCCTTCAGTACATCGATAACGTCGAGGTTGATTTCACCGTAAGGTGCTCGGAAGTATCTTGGTCTCTTCCCGATCAACTCCTTGAATAAGTCTGAAGTCCTGTTCAGTTGTGATTCCATCTCTGCCACTGTCAAATCAGGGAAGTGAGGATGGTCATAGCTATGTGAAGCAACCAGATGCCCAGCCTTGTAAGTTGCCTTGAACGCCATTCGGAAAAGCTTATTCTCGGGAATGTCCTCGAGTAGGGACCCAACCACAAAGAAAGTGGCCGGGACCTTCAACTTAGCCAAGGTTTTTAAGGCTCTCACTGTGAAATTTGATGGACCATCGTCAAATGTGAGAGCGTACATCCCTGGATCGACACAAGCTTTCATTTCCAATCCAGGCTCTGCAGGGGTTCCTGGAGGAGCAGAGGGCGGGAGACTGGGTGTTCCCCCACCGCAATTGCCGTAGGCTGGTTGGCATCCTGTACCGCAGTAATCAGTTGTGGTGCCGCAGAAGCCATATTGGCTGCAGCAAAAGCCGGTTGCACAACTGCTGTTCCCTGTAGACGACGTACCACAACTTCCATCTTGTGCTCGCACAACAAGCACTAATCCAAGCATAACCAACAAGAACGGTCTGAACCCTGCGGACCTCATCGTGTTCATACGTCTGCAATTGCACCCTCTAGAATGATCGGGTAAAAGCAAAGATATTCAGAGCTTCGCGGCGGACACAGGAATCTGTACTGTGCGATTTGCTGTGTCTTGGTTTTTGGTTTCCCTCAAAATCAAAACTTGTCAAATTAAATTCTGATTCACCTCTGAAGACTACAACCGTAATCAATATCTTTGAGTGAAGAGCTTCGAGCATTGAACTGACCAGGGTACTTATAGAAGGGTCTGGAAGGGGAAGGAAGTCGTGCTTGTCACTCAATTCCCGCAATCCCAATAACGAGAATTATCAAAAGCTCTACAGACATCAGAACAGTAGTGCACTAAATAGAGGCGGGTCCTCCCGAAGCTATATATGTTCCTAGGTCAGGTAATATAGTTTAGGACATGACCTACACTCGCTCCGCTAAAACATGGAGATTTCTGGCACACTCCTAAACCGAAATATGAATAAAGACCAATCTTAGCGCTAGCTTGGGCAAGTGTCTTGTCCAGTACCTCCGACTAGTAGACTGCCTTTGACACTATCATGATATTTAGAACCCCTCTTGAAACCGAAATACAGTCTCAATAAATAAATGATATGGTCAAGTTCCAGAAAGCTGTTTCTTCATTGCTAACAAATCATTGATGAAAAGAGATTTTAGCCTATTGGATCTTTCCTCACGTCACCTGTTACCATAAAATCATTCTGCCATTGATAGACTCTGTAAAGTTCGTAGGATCTTCAGTTTTCATGCAGCATGATTATTACCGAGCTTTCGGCCAAAAGCTACAACTTTGTAACCACGTGCTGGCCCTTTTAAAGCTATTGACTTGAGGGTCATATAGAGCGCTGCTAAGATTAAGATGTAGGGCCTTCTCAGGTCAATGGTTCTAGGCCTTCGTTTGTATGCAGTTGTCTGTTTGGACCAGGCTGTTTGGTAGTTTACAAGAAGGACCCTTTTGGTGGTCTGTAGACAGTTTCTGAATTTCCTGGTGGCGCCAGTGCTGGACACAACAGGTCCATTGTTTGTGTTTGAATTTATCTCCTGATTCTCGGCGATTCAGCTTCAAATTCTATCGCGCACGTGCTTCCCTCGCCGGCCGTTGCGTCACTATCGCAGCATCTCGAGTATACGTTTGTCATAGAGTTCGCGCAACTTGTAATAGTCATGATTAAGAAGGACGAGAATTCAGCGGAAATAATAAATCAAGTATTTTTCATGGCCGGTTAAATTATCTACATGTCCTTACAGAAGTTGATTCAAAACTCCCTGGAATATGGTGTTTTTAGGGTCCGAGGACTAACAGTACAACTACTGTGAATGTGTTGTCTTTAGGTTTAAGACAAAAGGCGCGACAAGGTTAAAGCTTCGGTTGGGACCCTGAAGAACAACACTTGCTACGTCTCCATTATGTACGTTCACGACTGGATATCGCTTAGTCCTGATGACGATAATTATTCTTTGATCTGGAGAAATCACTGGTGTCCTGCAGATTTAGCCTAAGCCTCAGTCAAGAAATTTAAACTCCGATTATGGTGTCATGAGTTTGCATTCAAGTTACTACTAGAAAAGTCTTAGTGATGACGATTATACTTACGCTTACAGGGACGTTCATGGGAAACTTCACAAGCAGCTTCGAGCTGCAGACGGTCAAACACCGAATCAATCATACTGCGAACGATTCCAGAGGACATGTTAAGAAGTGAGTGGAGAAGTGATTCGTACAATACCGTCTTCTTTCAATTTCCGAACGAAAACTGTCGGCTGGATTCGGTTCTTCCCGGCTTGAACAGAGCTGTACCGTTTGAGCTTGAAGAATCTAAACTTTAGAAAATACCATGTTTTTCCAAGTTCTATCGTGATCACGTAGTAGTTGCAGATAGTTTCCATGTATTAATTTACTGTACTGATTTCATCCTAGCCACAAGCTTAATTAACACTTTTAAGTAGAGTTATTGAGTGATTTTAAAGTCTTCTATTTTCTCCGGTGATGCAACTTTTGATCAGATATACAGAAAGTCAAAAGCATGGATGTAGAAAAGATGTATCGCACTTGGAGATCACCACTTTGATGTTGTTTGACAACTATACAAGTGTAAATATTTCAACAAAGTGCACTGTAAGAACTTACGACACTCGGATATCTCAGGACCCGGTCCATCGATGAAAAGTTCAATTATCACTGATTATAAAATTGACTAAATTGTAATGTGCATCGAACAACACAATGCAATCAGATTTGTTTCCGGTCGATGACCAATAAGCAAAGAATCCTGATTGATGTCAACTTTCCGCCGTCAACGAGAATCCACCAAAGTCATTGTAAAAATAAAATTAATAATAATAAAATATTTAAAATAAAAATAATAAGAACATTGTTAAATATAAATATAAATTATAAATACTAATTTTTTATTAAATTAATTTTTTATTTTAATATATAAATACGGTATTATATTATTAATATTTTTATTAAAGTTAATATATTAAATCTCATAAATGTATCATTATTTTAATATGATATAATATTTACTTCATTTTATTTATCGATTATTAGTATTTCATGAATCCTGAATAACCCCGTCCTCGAATATATATAGAGAGGGATTTAAAAGGCTTCGAGAACCTTTCACAATTCAGTTATCTACTTTGAAATACTCACCGGTCAATTGCCAGATCTGAGGTCAGAATTTGAAATTTTTTACTTTTGAAAATTCTGTCAGTTGATCTTTCAAAGAACTCCAGTCACTCCTCCTCAGTGCATCTCCAGATCTACCGGCTCGTGTTTACTTGCGCTCATGAAATAGAGTGTGTAATGGACGTGAAACAATAAATCCACTTCTCTTCTGTTGAAACAGTTGGCATAGTCATAACAACACATTATGTCAACTTCCCCTTTAGCACATTTGCCTTCTGGAGTGGAATAGCTTTGAGACTTTTGACTTCAAAAGCTCATTCAATCAGAAAATATTGGTTGATTAGTGCGTTGTGGGCAGCGATGATATGAGGATAAATAAACTCGATGCTATCTAAATCGTAGAGATATTAGAAGTGATTAAAGAAATAGAATAGAACAATAACTGTAACTCTTTTTTCAGACCTGATCGATCCGATCATGATCATGTTACGTTATAAACAAACTCAAAACATAAAAACCTTGGTGGCACTTTGACTTCAACGTGTCAATGTCACAACACCGTAATTGGTGGTGGTTCTGAATGATAGATATTTTATGTGGACTCGTCTGCTCACAATTGGTCTACTCTACAGCATCCAGGGCAGTTCTAGCAAGACAGGTATGTGTTTGAACGAAACCAACAAGCGACTTCTCAACTTTTCTTGATCTTTTCTGCTGCAAGCTATCTACATGTGTTGGCTCCCATATTCACGAAAGACTTTCTTAATTCACTGGAATATCAGTTTTCCTACGGGGAACGAACGGACATGAAACTTAAAGCGAAAGAGTATAGGGAGAATGACTTTGTCAATTCGCTTAATTCTAGGCTAAACCTGGACTTCGAGCATTGTATACTTAAATCGGATTCATCCTTGCTGGCACGTCATTGAAGAACCAGAACAAATAGTATGATATGAAATTCTTGGGAGAACATGGATTACACGTAGAAACTATAGACGTGTGATCTAAAGATACAGAGACTAATGCGTTGTCCTCATTGAAGTTTAGATCTACGCCTTCTCTTTCAACACCAATTAGCGTTATTCTTCTTCTTGAAGTTACTGGTAGCCTGCTGTCGATCAGACAACTACCGCTTACATGTCACTACCAGTTGTCTGTCTATCATGTTGGTGCGATAAAACAACTGTAGTCGTGTTTGATAGCAACGATTCTGAAGACCTAGCAGATTCATATCTCGTACACTGTCAAGACATGCCGCGTGCACTTTCAACAACCTTGAACCTCAAAGATTAGTTTCGAAATCCTCAGAAGAATACCCCACCCAGCCAGCCTTCGGAAGGGGAGATTCCTGATGCCTCAACTCGACCAAGTTTTGACTCCACCGGCTGCTGGAGCAGAATTGAATTGCTTGCTACCTTAGCTGCAAGCTGCTTGCAGCTGCGGCGCGCTTTACCCCCGGTAGACTTTCGAGAAGTCTGTTTGGCATAAATCATTCCATCGAAATTCATAGGAAAACTGAAGATCTAAGTTCGATATGGAGAAGGAGTGACAATAACACGTGAACGTATTGTCATCAATACATGAAGTGGGCATTACCTGAAAGTTTTATTTGCTGTCAATCTGTGGAGATTTTAGCATGAGGTTCTTCACGTGCGTCTGCGAGTCACGTATGGGGATGAAGCCGTCTCGTGATGAATGCCGAATGTATGACGAGATCCCGGACCCGAAATCAGTCGCTCCGCACTCGGGTACTGCTTAGAGTTATTGATACTTTTGGTTCCTTGCGGTGAAGTGCTTGTATTGTGATGGGAATTAAGCTTTAAATTTGCCAACCATCAGTTATCTCAACTTTGTGTAGGGTACTTCGAGTCGTTGTTGTAATATCAGTCCGCGCAACATTCTGATGGGAGAAATTTTGTGATGGAAACCTACAAATTTTCAACCAAAATGAAGCTTTAAAGTCTCAATGCTGTCACTATGGACACATACACTGTTACTTACATAAATGGGATGCAGTCTGGACGCACAAGCTGCCTCATGGACTTCCACAAAGTTTTGGATGGATGTGTTGGAATAGCGCAGCTACTTACAAAATTCTGGTCCCCGTATAAACACAGATTGCCTCAGTCTCGGCCTGAACGCCAGGAACCACGGCTGAAAGCTCCATCTAACTGCTACAGTGTAGACTTCCTATTTTCTGCCAGTAAGCTAAATTCCCGAATATGGAAAACCGGATCTACAAAGGACAATATTAAGAGGAATTATACCGATCAATATTGCCACATGCAACCAAGTCTTTATGTCATCCAGAATGTGTATGCGCCATCCGAATGATGGTCAAGTCCTAACATGGCTCACTGTGCCATGAAAAGCAATTCCAGTTCGCAGGACCATCTGCAGGATCATCCGCAGGAACCACAGAAATGGTTGTGTTTGTCTTGTCTGCGGCACCATCGGGAGCATCATTCAAGCATTGTTCGGAGCTCATGGCAACGTTGAATTCCACTCCAACCCATCGGCACTGCTGGCAACGATGGGCGCCACCACAAACCTGCACCTCGTGTCCTGGAGCAGCCCATGCGTTGAAACGAACACACTTCTTGATGAATGTAAGGCGAGCAACGCATTCCCACAGCACAGACTGCGGGTCAAGCTCCAATGGATTGAAATAGGGCTCTTGACCTGGAGCCTGTGTCTTCAGCTGAGCAGTGACATCACTGGTGGTAGAACGGCAATCCACCACTGTCTGGACATCGGAGAAGGTCTGGGAATAGGAAATTAAACTGGAGCATGGAAGCGGTTTGGCATTTACGTTCTGAGGAGTGGTACCGTTGAAATAAAAGGCCTTGGAATCCACCAAAATGGCAAGAATGTTGATTCCCACCACAAACCCGAAGAGAAGTGGCATGTCTGGACCTTTGAAACTCATGCTGCTCAAGAGTTTGAGTGCACACACGCTAAAATGTGCTGGAAGCTTACAAACGGAGAGGATGCTTCTCCAGGAGCATGGTTGCATCCTTTATACTTAGTCTTGACTAGTTTGTGCTTCTCTTGCATGTGGAGGATCACGCACATCATAGTTTTACTGGTAGTGTTCTGTGTATAGTGTGAGGTGAATTGTCACATCACTTGACAGGATTTGGCAAGGCTCTGATAAGTGGGTTTCCCATGTGCATTATTTCCAGATATGGACTAGTACAAGACTATGAAGTGGTTCCCATATCAACCAACTCTATGTAAGCACTAATACAGAACACTTATGCCAGAATTTGCAATGAAATCTTTTGAGCTCAGATTATACCACCTTAGCAATAATCGAACTTTAAACTCGACAACGTTCAGACCTGTAATCAGAAAATCTGTCAACTGCGAAGCCGCACAGAAGGATTTCTAACGTTACTAACGGTTCACATTCTGGAAGCAGCGTGTATTGTCACGGGAACATGGCTTGCATGAAGTAATGCTTCTGCGGAATTGATGTGAAACATCACCTTCCAGTTGTCATTTATGCCATGACCTGACTAGTACTAGTACTTATGTGAAATCGATGGAATATGAGAAACCCTACATGTGATAGCCAGTACTAGACCAGGTGCTTTTAAGGAGTTGATGGATATGGGAAACCCATATCAATCATAGTGCTGTACTAGTCCTTATGTGGACTGAGGTTTATATCCATTAGTTGGCAGAATCTGTCGTCAGTTTTTGTCACGACGGATCTGCCAAATTAGATTGGATGGAAGGGCCGGCAGGGCGATGTACCTATACAGCCGGAGTAGCGTTAAAATTCGTCCTTCTGCACCAATTATAGAGAAAGCAGATGCTACATTGTAAGTAGACATACGGCTGGAGTGGATGTCTACAAAAGCTTCTATCTGAAGTCTAACTAGCAGCGTATGGCTGAAGTCAAAAGCCGCAAGAACACGTTCTTCTCCTCCCTCCGCTAAAGACCCTACTGGAGTTATGAAGCCGTCAACTTCAATTTGATGGCTTAATCTCGCGGAACATCAATTGGTCACTGAGGTGATAGACATAGCTCTCTACTGCCACCTATCAAAACTAATTGCGCTCTTAACGACTGCAGCTGCTCAGCAAATCTCCGGAGGCATGCTAGTGACACGGTTGGCGTGAATCGCCCACGGGTTGTTTCCAAACGGACCAAGAATGCTTCAGCTGGTTCTTGGAGGTCTAATTGAATTAGCGATATATGGAAAGGGATCATGAGCTGAAGGTTTTCTTTGCTGTGAATTTGTCCCAACATTTCCTTACATGAAGCCCTCACTTGATTCTGGGAATCGCGTCGGCGGCTGAACCCCTGCAATTCATTCGACAGAGCTTGAGAAGCGCAATTTCGAAATCATTATTTTAAAGCTCGTGGGCCGAAATTCGTAGCCTAGTCGGCTTCATCGACTGGCATCCGAATCTTCCAAACCGCGTAAACCAACTGAACCTTGAACATTTGAATCCAATACTATTATAGATTAATCCATTAAAAATAAATCAAAGAGACTGTTAGTACCAATCCGGATGCACAAGCTGCAAGATAGCATTGCATCAATCCGAAATATGCAGATTTTCAAGAATACTGTGATTCCAGAATATTTATAAGAAGAGGCTTTAGTCTAGGCCCAGGACACTCAGCACATTACTTAGAGACTACGAAATACGCAAGTTTCGTTTGGATACGACATTCTGCTATTCTCTCCAAGTCGGGGAATGTGCCGAGCATTTGGTAGCATTTCTTTTCGCTCTAATACTCAGGACAAAGACGTGTGCAGTACTCCGATCCATAAATATAGCAGGTGAAGTAGATGCACATAAAACAAGGTTCCTGAATGAGATTCTCTACAGCATTAAAGTGTTTTGCTATGGACTTACCTATTGTCACGATCAGCTGAAGGTCCCTTGCCGGCACTCTGATAAGTACTTTGACATCGTGGAAGGCTAACAGAATCCATGGGTACAGGTAGACCCAGTCTACCTGTACCCATTCTAGTAGGGTCACATGTCAAGGATAGTGCGCATGAAGAACCAAACGGAAAGAACACATCAGACATCCGTTAAATCTTCCAAATTTGTTGAAGAGTGTATCGGAGATCGGATAGTCGCGAGTATCGGACGTAGATCCTTGAGCCTGGATTGGAAATGAAAGCATGTGTTCATCCCGGAATGTATGCACTCACATTCGACGATGGTCCATCCAATTTCACCATGAGCACCTTATACACCTTGGCTAGGTTGAAGGTTCCGGCTACTTTCTTTGTGCTTGGTAAGAACCTCCAGAAAAGTGCAAAGAATGAAGCTGTTCTGGAAGGCGTTCAAGGCAGCATACAAGGCCGGGCATCTGGTCTCGTCACACAGCTATGATCACCCTCATTTCCCTGATTTGATAGTAGCGGAGGTGAAGAGCCAATTGAAGTAGACTTCAGACGTTTTCAACCAGTTGATCGGCAAGAGACCAGTATTTCAGAGCACCTTAAGGTGAAGTAACTTCTAAAGTCATCGATACGCTGAAAGACTTAAAGAGCAATCTCATTAACTGGAATCTGGATCCCGTGAATTGGGACAGCCGCAAGGAAACGTTAATCCTAGAGCAGATTGAAACAGCCCTCGATGGAGGAACCCCGGAAGAAAATAGCTTGATTGATGTAAAGCACGACATTGTCGTGACGTGTGCTAAACTGTTTCTGGACTTGAGAAAATATTCAAGCTTGAGAAAAAATTCAAGCTGGTTCGCAGCAATGGCTACACAATAGTTTCTATGACAGAATGCGTAGGCGACTCGAACTCTCCTTACATCACATGATTTCAGCCATGGGTTTAGTGCTACTACGGCATCTTTTAGTGCTATTTCCCCCATCCCTAAACGCATAATCATGTTCAATCCTCAAGGTTCCAAGTACCTCATCATCAAACTTACGCAAGCTTTTCTAACTGGCGAAAGATTAATGCCTCCAGGAAAAGCAGATCTGAGAATCAGGGAGGAGGAACCATCTTATGACAGCAGTGAATGCAACTCATGACAACGAGTCCTGCTCACTTGAGCAGAAATCGTTCCTAATATTGTAACAGTACAGGAGTCGATAGCTCTAGATAGCTCTGAAGAAATATATATACCTAGTCGTTGACACCGGGTCCACAAAGAAGTCCCAGTAAAGACAATTTCGATCTACAGACTAAAGTCTTCTTGTCTGTTCTTTCACCAACAAGTTAGATTGAATGTTTTCTGCATGTGTAAGAGCTTCAAGTGTTTTGGGGCAGCAGCAACAATATGACGGACATGGAAGATACAACTAACCTGTCGGAGTAGTTTCAAAGTTCCTGCTCCTACGCAAATCATAGAGGAAGGCGTGTATACTACATTCTTTCAGGCGAAGAGCTTTACACGGCCTTTAAACCTGTAAACTGAGACTACATAAGACTATTTTAATAAGACTATATTGTAGTAAGGGTTAAAAAATAAGCACAGCATGGCTGAGATCACGAGCTGCGTGAGCCCCTTCAGGTCCCGTGAGGCGATTAACCTCGGTAGGAAGTCATGAGCTTGAAATTGATGCCCGTAGATGCGTGGTATCAGAACTCGCCCTTTCATCTCCCGACATCCTATATGTAAACCTGCATATTGACTCCTTCGTTGGTGAGATTAATTAGATGCTGCATAGGTCGCTAGCTACTTCCTAGCTACATTCTGTAGTTGTTCACGTGCAGTCTCCTTGTAAACGCTACAAGGCATTCCCAGATTGATGCAAAAAGAGCCATTTCCGGATTGATTCTAGTCTGCGCGATATGCAGCACGAGCAAAAAGAACATGAAGAAAGATAAAAGATGTAATGAGTCATCTATATACGAAGTGGCCATGACCTGAAGCTTTTATTTGCAGTTATGCTGTGTGACATATCTGAACATGGAAGTGAGTCTGTGAATATCTTCTGGCAAGAAAGGTGAATAGAAATTTTCTATTCATCTAATCGACACTGCGGAATGACAAAGCGTAAAGAGATCTAACAGATTCTAACAAATTCTAATTCGCTTTGTAGCTCGAGCATTCGCCACCCAGTCGACCTTCGAAACAGCGAAAACCAGTTGAAGATAAACCCGCGAATTCACAAAACTAGCAGTTACGACCAGAATCATCCATTGAACAGGAATCATAGCGACAGGCAATATCATAGATATAATTCCAGTAAACACAAAAGTTTGACCATTGGAGTTTAATTATAAAGAAGACTGAGTCTCGCTATAGACCCAGAACACTCAGCACAGCACCCGTGTTGTTGAAGCATCCGGTGTTGTTGAAACCAGGGTTTAGGGTATTCCGTTATTCTCCAACTGAGAGAACATGCCGAGCATTCCAGAGCTGGAAAAAGCCAGACAGAAAAACACTAAACTAATACTTGCATGATCACGACTTATATCCGATAAACACTGCCAACATGCTACACAATATATGCTGTTTCTTGCTGCATTAGGAAGCGTCATTACAGCAAATCCCTCATCTACTTAGCATGGCTCGTGTCTATATCCATTACAGTACAACAAATCCTTCGGGGAAGTCGTGTTTCCAGAGGGAGCTTGGGCGGGCACTGTGGTTTCATTCTGAGCATCAGGCTCATCTTGCATCAGGCAGTGTTCAGAATCCATAGCCAAGAATAAATTCCTTACACTGGCGGCAAGAATGCTGACCACCACAAATTTCAGCCGCATGGTTCGCATCCGCCCAAGCAATAGATCTCAAACAAGTATTAGAGAAACTGAGGTGACGAGCGCATTCCCAGACAGTGGACTGCGAATCATAATACAGGGATTAAAGCAGGCCCACTCCATAGGATAATTCACCTTGATCTGAAAAGTTGCATTGCTGGTTAACGAGCCGCAATCCATTGTCAATTGGAACTCTCTAAATTCCTGTCGATAATGAATCATATCAATACACGGGCTGGTGGAGGCGGGCTATCAAGACTTTCGACTCCGGTAATATTCGATACATTGCTATAATGCACCTTGACATCTATCGGGGATATATGCACACTCACAATACCAGTAATCAGTACTGGCAATAACACTCGGTGAAAATTGGTAAATCCAGGCATCATCATGATTTTCAGTAAAAGATCATCAATCTTGAGAAGGGTTTTGAACGAGAAGCCTACAACAAAGCTACGCTCCTCAAGTCAAGAAGATTGCAAACACATTGAACAACAAAAGAATTAAATTTACTTATATATACATAATGTAATTTGTCTTATTTAGACGTTTCGAGATCCATTCAGTTCACATTTTCATAAACTGTTGTCATTCAAAATGCATGGAAGAAATAGGTAATCATGAATAAGTGGTTACGTCCTTTTCCCCAAACCGTTCTTGTTTCTTTCTCATGAATTGATGCTTCTCTACTTTTTCTCGAATCGTTCTTATTTCTCTTCGCGCTGTTCTGTTCCTGCTTGTTCAAAAGTTGAAGTTTAAAAATACGTTTCCCAAGAAAAGAAAACTTAAAACGCCTTCAAGAACAAGAAAACTTGCCTCAGTTCAAGAACTGCATCTACTTAAATAGTTAGTGCAATTTGTCTTATTTGGACTCTTCAAGATTCATTTATTTTATGTTCTCGTAACTATAACCATCCTAAATGGGTGAAGTAGGAAAACGGTTATAATGGATAAATGATTTTATAGTTTTTTTTAAAATCATTCTTGTCTTGTATCTGTTCTTACTTGCAAACATTGCTAAACTTCCAGTTTCCAAATTTTCTTGAAAAGAAGCAAAAAGAGGAAGTGAAGAGTCATTTCGCGCAAGTATTGAACTATTTTATGATCATTAGTTAAAATAATATAAAATTATTCGTTTAAAATGAACAAAGAACAAATAATTAGTAGTTAATGCTTGTATCTCTTTATCTTGATAATCAGACCAAATCTTTTTCATGTTTATAAAAGTAATAAAACAAAATTTAACTGTAATGTACAAGTATTTAACCTAATTTTTTACTTTTAATTATATAATATTTCCCATATAAAAACGTCATGTAAAAAATAAACAAACCGTAGAAAATTTAGAAGTAGATTTTAAATTATATATTTAATATTTGACTAGAAGGCTTTGCAAAAATTCTATCTTTTAATTTTGTATAACTATTTTTCATATAAAACATAATTATTAAAAAAATATTAATATGGATAGAAAAAATATTTAAAACTAGATTTTGATTAAAGTGCCTTTCCTCGTAAACCTTAAGATTCTTTATTTTAAAATTCTATCTTATAAAGATCCATGTTTATTGGATAATTATTAAAAAAAGATTATTTATATAAAAATGAAGGAAATTTTACTTTTCTTGTTGGGAAATTAGTCCAGTGAGAATATTAAATCATACAAAAAAGCATATTAATGAATTTAGCTAAGTGATCTAATGATACATGAGGGTGATACAAACTTTTCTATAAGTATGCTTTGAAGATACATATATCAATATTAATTTTGAATATAAATAGAAGGAGCATAAGCTTGTATCAATATCTTTATATTAAAATATAAAAATCCAAATATTAATTCAAAGATTAGAGGATTTAGTTATTCCTATCTTGCACAGCTAAATTAAAAAACTATGACTAATTTTAATTTAAGATTCTATTTAATCATATGTTGGAAAATTCTATTACTCTTATTCATTTTTTAAATATTATTAATTAGATAAATTATTTAAATACCAAAAATTAGCTTAGTAATATTTTTTGAGATGTTATACTTGATGATGTAAATCAAATGGATAGAAGAGTCACCAAAAAAATCCTTTCATTAATATAGCACAAGCCAAAAATGCACCAAAAACTTTATAGCTATTTTTGGAGGTCTAGATGAAAGAATAGACCGTCAAGAATGGAATTTTACACTCCATTTGGTGAAAAAGCATAATTTTTTGCTTTGGTTTGTATCATCAGCATCCAACGATATCACTTTGACAGGTCAATATCAAAATACTTATAGTATAGTCAATAAAAACAGCTTGTTCCCACGAGGATATTTTTTGGAAATGCTTGGAAGTGAAGTGAGACATGCACTTGTCACCAAATCTAAGTTTTTTTATTACTCCTATGTAACCTATTGGGCAAACCACTCCTAGAAGAGTGTAGTGCCATCCTTTGTGGCACACTGCAGAAAAAAAATCATCAAACAATCACTTTCACTCTAAAATCTAGCCAGGATTACTCCTGACGGTGGTGGTTCATTCAACACCGAGTGTCATTCCATTCCAAGATGCAGTGTGTGCAAATGTGTTCTACACTTCCTAGAAGGCACAACTTGCAAGACTTTTATTTTTGCTACTTCTTGTCTAAGTCTTTGATTCCATGGTATTGCTTGCACTGTGAGCTTCCCAATCTACTTGTTGCACAGGTTCACTCCTTGAGATTCATCATTTCACACCTGATCAGAGGTGAGTACGTGCTTGGCACTTAGCATTGAAGACCTATTATGAAATTCATCACCTCTACTTTGGATTAGACATTGAAAAAACATGCAATGTAGGACATAGAACTTGCAAAGAAGTGAGAGCACTCTTTAATTGTAATCAAAGCTTGTATTCCAAAAGAATGAGTGAACAAACACAAGTGCAAGTAGCACTCTATCTTATATAAAAATTTGGCCCCAACCTGAATGGATCAGAATCCCCAAGTGAATCCAGGAAATTTGAGTCTAAACTGTCCCTTGCAGATTGTATTATCCTAATCCTATCTTATCCTTATCATCTACAAAATGGCTCCCACACACGTCAAGGGATATATCGGACCCCACCTAATCTGTTTTAGTGTACAACCCCAAGTACTTGTACAAGGCAAAGGACCCTCCTCTGCAAGTATATACAGCTCCAAGTGCAGTACCATTTTGAGTGCACTCATCCTCAACTCTTTACAACTCTTCTAAAATCCAAGTGATATTGAATGTAGGTATGACTGGCCTACTTAAAGTGCTCAACTACTATACAAATTTTAGTACCTTATCCTTTCCAAATAGTGCATGTCTAATTGAAGGACTTCCTTTAAGGGGAGTGCCTTGGGTTGGAGCTTAGGGATTGAAGAGCTTCATTCACCTCTTAAGTATCTAATTAATTGATCTTTTTGGGCTTGATACTTAGAAATTTCTAACACAAAGGTCTGGCATACTTCATTAAACTTCTTATCTGAGTGCTCCTTCAAGTGCAATGATAGGTTGTTCATGCATTCCTCCTTCTAGGCCTGATTGTGCAAGCATTAGACATGCATCTTCAATTTGTGTTGCTTAGTCCTCAAGGCTAGCTGTGGCAACCCAATATCAATGTTCTTGCAATATAATTGGTAAGGACAGGTCATTCCCACAAGGATATAATTTGGACTTGGCTAGAATTGAGGGGAAAAGTGTTACTTTGTCACAATTTGGCTTTTTTTCTATATTTAACTCCTTGGGTATGACAATTCCCAAAAGAGGGTAAAGTACCCATCTGTGGCACCTTATAGCAAAAAATTAAACCACTTAATCACATTCACAAAGGATATCTCACTACATGAGCTCTTGAAGGTGATGATTCAGTCTGTTGTGTTGGTCACCATCCCCAAAGGTCTTTCCCTTGCAATTATCTATACAATGCATACCACAGTGCCAATGAGCGTGTTCTACCCTTCCCAAAAGGCACTCCTCACCACTATATTCCAGGTTTGCTATACACTAAGCTTTTAGTTACACGTGAAACTTTAAGACAGTGATTGCTATCATGGCTCTCAATGCATCACCCCGACTCTTCAAAACTTACAAGCTTGACTGCCCTCCCGCACCTTGGCACTTGCATTCCTTCTTCAATTTTATCACTACTCCGTGGCTCATCAATCACAAAACATATACCATATTGACATTGATACACTCAAGACCTCTAAGAGGTCCTCAAGCATCATCTTTGCAATAGAGTCAACTTCACAAACACACAAGCAAAGTGATTGCACATTCACAAGTTTGAACAGACAAGTATGAGATGGAATTCTAATTTGTGCTAATTGAACCTTTATTAAGTTGGATTGACTCATCTTATACTCTCCATTACAACAAGACAAGGGCACATCTATGGCTAGGCAATGCCACAACCCCATAACTATGAATTTAGACTAACCCTATTCTACCTAATTGGTTATTGCAGATTAAATGCTATGGAGGTACCACTTGCAAAGAGGTGCTCATTGTACACTCTACTAATACTATGATTCCAGCTATACATCAAGAGAATGGTCTTGAGTCTTCAGCCTATTACCAATCAGCTCTTCTTCCTTTTGTGGTGCCCCAACCCTTCTTTGTGGTGCTCCATGGCCACAATCACCATACTGACCTCCCCCTGGCTGGTATGGGCCCTTCTGCCCATACCAGCCGTTCTCAAAGACAAGCCAAGATTCTTTTGTGTCTCAATGTTGGTCATCTTGTGCACCATACCCACTTATCTTTGTGAGTTGGGCCTTTAGGTGCAAGATATAGGTGTTTGCTTTGACCAACTCTTTCTCTGCCAATTGTTTTTCCCATACAACAATTTGAATTTGGAAGTGCAAGAGATTGATTAATCTCTTGTGATCCATCACCAAAGGATCAATCTCCTAGTAGGTGGAGAGTAATTATTCCAAAGGCTTCAATACTAGTCCCAACATATAGACAACCCAACATGAAAACAAATGATAATTAAGAGGGTACATAAAGTGCACCTTTGTGTACACCAATAGGTTTGGTGTAAGCATGAGCGCCTCTTGTGGTGGGGTTGGCATGGATCTACTAACTTGCATAGGGTCCTAAGTTGGGGTAAGGACCATAAGAGCATGCTGCACTCCTGGTGCTCCCAAGTTGCTTGTTGGTTCCACTTCTTTTGCTCAAGATTGAGTCACCATTGTCTTCTTGAGTCTAACACTCCTAGGAGGAGGGTGAGTGCTGCAATGATTTTTTCTAGGCCCAAGGACACTTATCTTCTTGGTCCTTTTCCCTTCTCTTCACTCAAAAACCTCCTCCCACTCACCCAAGATGGTGAGGACAAGACAATCTCAAATATTGGTTCCTGAGGTGGAATTACCACCTGATGAGTGTCTTTTTGAAGGACAACTGGAACATACACTGCTACCTCTTCTTTGTGTATTGGTGATGGAGGATGAGTACTCTTATATAATTGGATATTGTGACATCCTCCTCATCATCCACCACAAGATCTCCACGGTCAAGGACAGCCTAGCATGGCACGTCCAACTCCGGCATTGTCGCAAGAGTGCATTGAACTTCCACTCTGGCATCTTCTTTTGCTTCCACCTTGTCAGAACACACCACAATCTTATAGAAGGAGTTCTTCTGCTTTTGGGGTACTACTTCCAAATTGGCAAAGATTCCTCCTTTTGTGCTCATCCTTCAATGAGCCCACTACCTGAGGGTTCAGCTAGTGTCTCTTCCCACTCCTTGGTGGAGACAAGATTGCCCTTTTTTTGCTGGTTCATTCTCCAGCAGCCTTGTCAATGGGCACTTACTAGCTTGTCTTCTGATATTCCATGAAGGCATCTTTATACTTCTTGATTTTGCCTTCCTACCCCGATTGGTCTTGGTAATACTCCAAGGGATAGTAATGTGTTGTGAAGAGCTTCCTCACCTCTTTCTGCAGTAATTTCATCCCAATGTAGAAATGTAGCATGGATTGAGAGGAAAGAAGGTCCTCTTATTGGTTGCCATTGCTTTGTAAGCTCTTGGCTGTGATGATAGAACATCTTCACCCAGACTATGGGTTTGCCTTCATGCAGTAATTGGAAGAAGGTTGTTTGCCTATTGTTCACATAAGTCATTTGCAAAGATCTGAGCAACTCATCATCAAGGAGACAATGGTGCATGCCATAGGGTCATGATATCCCTGCACCTTCCAACCATTCCTTATCTTCTTGTGTTTGAACAAGAATTCAAACCTCCTTGTCATATCTTTTGATGGTCAAGGCCATTCTTGATTGAGGTGCATTGCCCATAGAGTCCAATCACACCCAAGCACTTTCAGCCAATGCTCCTCTATCCATGCAAACACATTTCCTTGTAAGTCAAAGAAGTTTGGGTTCTTCTTATCTTTGATTTCCACTACCATTGGGAGGTATGCAAAATCCCAAATCCATAATAGGAAGCAGAAATGTGTTAAATTCAAATACTTGGCATAGCAACAGCATGCCCACTTTTCTACTCTATGCAACTACATTACAACACCAGACTTCTTCTTTGGGAGAGACATCACAATAGAATCAGTGCAGCTCAAGTACAATTCTCACTTTGTACTTTCAATCCCGATCACCCACTCTTGCAATTCCTTAAATTGATCAAATGCTCTAAGCTCTGCTCACTTCTAAAAATTTCTCACCCGTAAAACTTTAAACACTGCAAGAATAGTTATAGAGTTCAAACAATCCAATTAAAATTTACCTCCTTGTGAGGTGCTGCATTTATACAATTCAATCAATACATTTGAGATTTCAACAGGCATTTCTGGTGAAGCATTGTAGGCTGTGCATTTGTGAAGTGGCATGAGGACTGATGGAGACCAAAACTCATTCTTCATCTTATGTGTTAGTTCCTCATTAAACAAGAAGTTGAAGCATGATGGCAGCTTCTAACATGTCATCCCACACTCATGTTCATGGTACCTTCCTTCATGATACCTTTCCTCGTGGTACCTTTGTTCATGGTAGCTTTCTTTGTGGTATCTTCATTCAAACATCGGCTCCCCTCTCCTTTGTGACTATTTAGGAACTTCATGGCAACTGAGATATAAGCCATACTTTATTCCTTCAAGCGTCATCCTACTCAACATGATGCACTTATTTGGGTAAAACAAAAAAACAAAAAACAAAAATTCTGCCTAACAGAACATCAAGTGGGCTGTGACACCCACATTGCTCCCTCTTCTTTCAACATCTTCATGAAAAGGGTGTAAGTTTCTTCTACTTGGTGTAGTGCCTTCAATTTATCTTCTTCTTGTTTTTTAGACTGCTTGCTTCATTTGGCCTTTTGTTCCTCAAGCACTTGGAGACTTTCTTGTGCTTCACTTATTTTTCCGCTGCCTCCTTGCCAAGATGTTCTAGCTGAGTGGCCACTTCCATTTGGTACTCTTACATTTGCAGTTCCAACATCGCTACTTGGTCATGCTTTTCCTACAAGGCACTCAAAGTGTTGTCTAACTCCTTGCACTTGCTGCAAAGTCAGTCTTTGGCTTCCCTCTTGAACTGCTCAAACTCAAGGCAGAGTGCCTTCTAATCTTCCTTGAATTTCTTGGTTTCATATGCCTGATAATATCATTCATTCTCAACAGTGGCATTTCTCCTTTTTAACTATGGGTTCTCCTACATCAAGGCACTTGCCTTCAACACCTTTGCCTTGTACAATTCCCTAGCCTTTGTTGCATCCTCCTTCACCAAGTCCTTCCTGGCCTTCCTAGTGTAAACCTACTTGTGCATGGCCTTGATTAGCAAGGTGTACTCCAACACATTAGGGCACTCGGCCTAGTACTAGGGCATTAGTCCCTCCATCAAGTGCAGTGCAGGACCCGTTAAGTGAAGGACAAAGTTCATGTCATCATACACTTGCACCAACTTGGATGTTGTGGTGCCTCCCTTACTTTGATCTGTGATCCCAGTGCAGCCTCAAGACAATTAGCTAACATGCCAACTTTACTCTCTTCTTTAGCATTGTTAGTGATGCAATCTTCCTCTCTTTTTTGGCACTTTCTTCTATTCTTGCCCAAAATTCCTGGTCCCTTGAGCACATGGCCTGATCTTGCACTTTTACTACAACTTCTTCTTTGTTGGAATTTTGGGTCTCAAATGTGCCTACTTAGTCACTCCTCCTTCTTCTTCAATGTTGTCTTCTTTATCTGCAAGGCCCTCATCCATTTTAGTCATGCACTTGGGGAGAAGACCATTAGAGGTAAGTACCATTCAAATTGCAATGGCACTTCCCTCCGAGTGGCATGTGGTGGCACTTGGCATTCAGTCTGATACGCCTCATCTATTGACACTCCAAGTGCTTCAACTTCTACAAGCACTCTGAATGGTCCCTCAACACACCGAGTGTTGTTCCATCCTCAGGCACTCAGGGTCATTCTACTCCTTTGTGAGTGCTTCTCATATCCTGTATGACACAACTTTTATTGCCTAATACTTGGCCATGGAGCTCATATGACTTCCAAATTACTTCTTCCTTTCATCACTCAAGATTATCCTACGTCACTCCAAGTATCTAAACATCTTACAAGTAGATCAGCCTACAAGTACTTAGGATTATCCTACATCACTCTAAGTGCTTTTTCCATTCTAGCTTAAGAGGTTCACTCCTCCAAGTACCTCTCCTCTAAGGCATTTCTCCCAATAATCATATCATTCTTTGTGGTTCTCTTTTGCACTTTATGCCTTATATGATCAATAGAAGCAAATATTGAGAAATGAGTCCACCGCAACCACTTCCATTTTGTTTTGAACGTTTTACATAAAGATTCACAAATATTCTCTTTGGTCAAACTTCTTTGACCAACCAAAGGGGACTAAAGCTACCATATCACAAATCCATGTATCTAATCTGAGGATAGAGCTTGCTTGGAGTGATTCTTTTCCATTATATAACAAATTCAAGATGCCCCTTTGGAGCATTGAGGTATTAAGGATTTCAATCATATGTTCTTTTGTCTTTGGATTGTTACAATGATATCAAGCAAGTATTCTACTCAAAGTTAGTTTATCAACCTCCTCTTGGAAGAACAAGGGCTATTGAGACTAAGTAATTGTGAAGGTACAGAGAGTAGTGCAAATTGAGAGATTCAGAGTTTCAAAGAAAGAATAAGATGATCTTGATGTAGGATGATTTAGAGCACCTAATTTTTTCCTTCCTTAACCTTTTTCACATCAAGATTATGTATATCCAACATGAGAAAATGAGAATGTACCTCATTATCATTTTGGAGTGGCTTTCATGGACATACTGATAAATTTTCCAAACCTTGTGATTTTATTTGTTGTGATATACAATAGAGATTGAGGTTTGAAAATTTATATTTTGTTATGATGCAATGGATCTGAATGTGCCAAATCTTCTTCTTTTTAACATTCACGTAGAAATCCATTATGTAGTTAGGCCAAAAGTGATATTTAGAGATTTTGTGTTCCACAACTTTGGTGAAGAGTATTATCAATGAATGATAGCCATTAAGGTCCTAATGGCCTTCCCAATCATCCATGCTCATTCTTGAGTGATCATATTAATCCTTTATTGAAGTAGGAATTATCTATTGAGAGTTCATTGTGTGTACAAATCATGGAGTCATAATTGTAGGAACTGATGCAAGGAATACAAAGGATGTTGAACAAGTTTGGAGATATCAAAATGATAGTAGGGGTATTACAACTTCAAGTATGTTTATTCTAGAGCAATAATGTAATGCAAGTAGGAGGATTTAAAAATCCCAATGACAATGGCCGAAGTACCTATAGAATTACCCATGATGGTGACAAAGACCTTGATCAACAAAGAAACCATATTGTTATTGCGGATGAAGAAGACATGCAAAATCAAGCCTTACAAAGGACAACACTCCATGGGAGTAATAGAGAATCAGATCTTTAGAATGAATCAATGCTCTTTATTATTCAAGATATAGATCATCAATCATTTTATATACGCATTTGCATGTCGGTACTTGATTAATAAAGCTCTCACGTAGTACAATACTTAAGAACAAGCAATGTTGACAAGAGAAAGAAAAATCATATGGACAATGATGCAAGAATGGTTGTTGAAGAACTTCCAACCTATGGAGTTTTTGTAGATGGCTCCAACTCAAGTATAGAGATTGAAACCAAAGAATAATATACAAAATATGTGGAGGCATTCCTTCACCTATAGATTGCAATAATTAATATGAGCCCAATGAAAGCTCTTGATAATTTCAAATGGAGATTAAAAGAGAAAATTAGACAAGAGAGGAATGGTACAAAATCTTTACATTATTTTTGACAAATAGTAGGGGAACTTGGAGGAGGTGAAGTGATCATTGCAAAACCATACCATCAAGCTAAAATGTTGCACTTTGGTGGACCAATTTCTATGGAATTAGAAAACATTTGTTTTCAAGGACAAGTAGCTTGACCATTCCAATGAGAATAAGGACCTGCTAAAGAAAAGAGAGATGTAGTTCCAAGGAGAGAAGGGGCTCAAGTAGAATAATGAACAATTATAATTGTGGATGGTTTCAACTCATAACCATCAATTGTCATGCTTACTTTCCTAGGGGCCATTGGCCTCCATACAAGCAACCTTTGAACAATTTGGAAGGACAATCAAAGATAAATAGAAGTTGAATGATTTCAAATAGTTAGAATAGATGTGAATGCTATATAATTTTAACAAATGATATGAAATTAATACAAGATAATCCAACACTTTATCTCCTTATTATCTTTTATTATGTTTGTAGATGTAAGTTCAAATAATAATCATATGGAAATTAATAAGGATAGAAATATGAAAACTTTTTATTCATAATAAATGATTTCATTTTTTAAGCATTTTGACTTTAAATTTGACTTTGATTTGAAAATACTGTAGATGAATGTATGGGCTTACATAACTCATGGATGGTTTATTATTAAACATTAGAATAGGTATTCAACAATGATAAGATCAGATTATATTAAAAATATAGTTATTTGTAATCTAAAATTTATCTGAATGGAATCCTGACAGAACGGTTAAATTTACTTATAGGTTAAACTTGGCAAAATCAGCACTAAAATAAAAAAATTTGAAATTCATCTGCAATATATTCTTTTATATCAAAAATCTTGACTGCATTTTGTTCAATAAGATTCGATTCAATCTAATTTTCAAAAGTATTAGATATATTTTTATAGCTTAAATTTTTTGACTGTAATTAAAAAATATGTATCAATTTCACTTAATCATTTACATTAGTTAATTGTGGCTTTCTATTTGATTTAAAATTCTGAATCATTCTCTAAAACCTCCAAATTAAATGATTTTTCTAAATATTATCAAACTTCAATAGTAAATTTAAAAATAAATATTGCGTATTTCTTAAAATAAACATGAAATAAACTGTGCAGCTAGAAATAGGTAATATTTTATCCTTACAAAAGAAATGTTTTACTTTAAAAATCGTTATATGAAATTATATATGTATTTGCTACTGACAAAAGTATTGTTGACATAACTCAATAAGAAATGGAAGGTCTTTAGCTTAAAAGATAAGGTAAGGCAATTCTATTAGAATCTTATTAAGTATATATTTCTTTATTTATCATGTAATTGAGGTTTTACTTATTAGAACTTAAAATTAAATTTATAGATAAATCTTAATTCTTAAAAATATGATACAATCTATTTACATTCAAAAAATATTTATAGATTATATAATTCTTTTATTCTCAAATGGCTGTTATATAATATACACGTCAAATATGAGATCTAGGATTGATAAGACATTAGATTCTCTTTCAATCTCTTACTCGACTCTTTATAAATTTATCGTTTTAAAACTTTTTATATAGCTTTTATATTTATATCTTGGCTTCTCTTTTCTTCTTAGGCCTTTCGTCCTATAACAAGTCAAAAGGATAGAGAGATTTATTAACAAATACTTATGTTTTTCTTTATTGATTTTATTTATTAAGATTATTTAGAATAATTACTTGAAATTCATGTGCAATGTGAAATTATCTGATACTTAGATTAGAAAATTCAAAATTGATTTAGAAAATTTTTTGGCCTTTATTTCAAATGTTGCTAGTTTAAGTTGATTTTAAATATTTCTGGCCTTTATGGATATCTATAAGCCCGAGAGGCAATCAACTTTTAGAAGTAAGAATGGTTGAGCAAAAGTACAAAAGCATTTATGCATGATTTCTTATCTCTTCCTCTCTTTCACGTATTTCGAATGATGCTCTTGTACTAGGCCTTTTCTTTTATAAATCAAGGTGAAGGTACAGAAATATTTATTAATAATTATTTATCTTTCTCTTTATTGATTTTACAAATCGGTTTCAAATTCTTTGGAGTATATATTATCATACTCATCGTTCTGACTCTTGAACTAGCTTTCATTCTCTTGCCGCCTTTGTAAATACCTATAAATATGAAGCGCGACCGACTTTTAGAAGTAAGAACGGTAAAAAAAAGGTACACAAGCATTTATTCATGACTACTTATCTCTTCTCTCTCCCTATCGTTCACACATTTCGAATGATACTAGCTTATAGGAATGTGAAATGAATGAATCTCGAGGGGTCTAAACAAGAAGGATTACAATAAGTATTTAAGTAGATGTAATTCTCTCTCAGCTCAAGGTGTTTCCAATCTTCTTGTTTGGACAAGCATATCTTTGTTAGGCTTTCTCGCTCAAGATTTTTCTCAAGTTTGGTGATCTTTATTGAACATCATGATATCTACATTGACAGATTCTTGCCGAGTGTTCTTGCCAACACTGATGATCGTGAGTTTTCATCTGTTTGCGATAGATGCCAAGGTGTATTACAGTAATGAATCGAATGGTACTGGAGTCGGTAGTTTCGATAAACCGCCTCCTCCGCCTCCATGCACTGATTTGGTTCATTATCGACAGGAGTTCAAAGACGTCCAGTCGATACTGGATTGCAGCTCTTTAACCAGCACTGCAACTGCTCAAATCAAAGTGAATTATCCTGGTCAAGCGGCCTGGTTTAATCCTTATGATTATGACCCACGCTCCTCTGTTTGGGAATGCGTTCTGCGCCTCACTTTCACTAAGACTTGTTTAAGATTTATTGCTTGGGCAGATGCGAACCATGCTCCTGCAATTTGTAATGCTCAGCATTCTTGCCGCCAATGTAAGTGGGTTGGAGAGAATTTATTCTTGGCTATGGATTCTGAACACTGCCTACTGCAAGATAAGCCGAATGCTCAGAATGAAACCACGATGCTCGCTCAAGCTCCCTCTGGAAACACGACTTTCCCGAAGGATTTGTGGAACTGCTACGGATATAGACACGAGCCATGCTAAGTAGATGAGGAGTTCGCTGTAATAGATCTCCATAGTGCAACAAGAAACAGCATGTGTTGCGTAGCATATCGGCAGTATTCTCGGATTCAAATCATCATTATGCAACTACTAGTTTAGTCCTTTGTATATCTGGCTTTTTCCGGCTTTGGAATGTTCAGCATTTTCTCTGAGGTGGAGAATAACAGAATATCGTTTCCAGATGCAACTTGCATGCCTGGTATACTCACAACCGTTTCAACAACCCCCAGGTGCTGTGCTGAGTGTTCGGGGCCTATAGCTAGATTGAAGCTTCTTTATAAATAAACTGCAAGGGTCAAACTTGTGTGTTTACTAGAATTGTATCTTGGAGCTTGTGTATCCGTATTGGTATTGTATTGAATGTCCCTATAATTTATTTCCAATGGATGATTTTGATGGTAACTGTTAGCCTAGTGAGTTCGTGGCTTTATCTTAAATCAACTGGTTAGCACTGTTTCGAAATGATGCTATAAACGAGCTTAAAAAACGAATGAGTTGGAATCAGTGATCTTTTGCACTTGCGATCTCTTTATGATTTGTTATTACGCAGTGTCAAAAATGACGCTAGTCGAAGGTCGACTCGGTTGCGAATGCACGAGCTATACAGAGTATGAGTTGGAATCTGTGATAAAGAAATCAGCATAAAGAAATCTGCGATTTCTTTATGCTTTGTCATTCCGCTGTGTCAAAGAGATGAATATAAAGTGTTTATTGGGCTTTCTTGCCAAAAAAGCTTCACATAATCAACTTAAGGTCCATGTTAAGAGATGCCAGACAGCATAACTGCAAATAAAACCTTTAGTTGAGTTTTATATGCTTGGTTTTGAACCCTTATTACAGTAGAGTCTTATGTAGTCTCCTTGAACAAGTCTTGATTTACATTGGGAACAAACTGAGATGACGCACCACGAGATCGAGACAAGTCCAGAGCGCTCTAACTAGTTAGAACACTGGGCTTAATTCTCTGCGTGATCTATCATCCATTGCACCGGCGCTCTATAGGCCACATGAACTAAAAATCCTGGACCATGTTCAGCTTGTAGTGAATGTGTTTGTCCGAATGATACCTTCATCAATCAAGGGCTTAGAGATCTCGTAGATATTGTAGTGCCTTTTAGCAAGAAAGAGGATTCAAACATGCAGAATGAGTTAAGAAGAGCCAATCAGCTATTGTATGCGGAGTTGAAACTTCAGCAAACAGTAGAAGATTCAGATATGCAGGATGAGTTGTATGAGTTGAAGAAATAATCAGCTATTGTATGATGAGTTGGAACTTCAGGAAACAGTAGTAGCTGATACCCGAAAAAAGTTAGCTGTCCTTAGACAACAAAGAGAATTCTGACATGCAGGATGAGGTGAGAAGAACTAGATATCAACTACCCAAATGATGAGTTGAAGTTCAAGACAAGAGCGGTCTACACCTAGAAAAATTAGCTGCCGCGCTTTTAGAGGCTATGGCGAAGGCACATGAATATCGTAATGAAAGTTTTAGAAAGAAAGGTGAACTTGCAACTCGTACTCGTCTATTGAGAGCAAATTCATGGAAACAAAAAGCTAGTTCAGGAGAAAAAAGGCTAAAATATTCGTCTGGACAGTACATAACTTTAATACATCTAGCTTTTGAATTCAAAATAACATTGTTACATCAATTGCAGTGCAAGATTGGAAAGCAATGAATTGGATAAGATATTATATTAAAATTTATTATATCATTATTTAGATGCGAATTCAGAGTAACCTTCTACTTTAAAGTTTAGTTTTAACTCACAGATCACTATACATATATACATTTTATATACAAAATATCGTTAAGATAACCTTTATTTGCCTCAAGGTTACTTTGATGTACTCAATACTCTCAATTTGAGGATACAAAAGCACAGAAGCAGTCATTGATGATAATCCTTTTTTTAATCTATTTTTAAATGATAATTTTTAACACTAATAAATACCTTAATATCAAAAATATTAATTTAAGAACTGCCAGTATAACAATATAGAAGCAATCACTCACGATTGATTATCCATATACTATTTTGTCTATTTCATCTCATATTGTGGCATTTGACCAGATCTTCATATCTTTTTGTTTTTTCTTATTTGAATGACTTTCACCTAAAAATGGAAAAATGAAGACACCTTTTCATACCATATTGAATTATAATGATAGATTAATAAATTGAGATAAATTGATAATAATAATTAAATAATAATTGAGATAATTTGATTCATGAATTCAGTTTCACCACTATAAATATGTATAACTATATATGGATAAAATTCTAAATAGTTCAAATTTTTGGATGTGTTTATATGGATTTTTATATGTGGGGGCTCAAGGCATATTTTTTCTCATAAAATTCAATTTTGTAGGCTTAATTCTTTTGTTTAGGCTTCCTAAATTAGCTCTGCGGTTTTTAGTGTATTTTTTTATCTTTGCCTTATTAGTGCAAGTTCTCTTTTGGTAACCACTCTATTACTCAAGTTGATGTAGACCCTCATGTATAACATCTCAAAAGTTATTACCAAGTTAATTTTCAGCTTTAGGTAATTTGTCTAGCTAACAATAGTATAGACCTTCTCTCATTTAAGACTTAATGTCATCATTGCAAAGTTGTTGCTCAAAAAATTACATTAACATTTTTACTTTGGCCAAGTTACCTATAGGCTCTCAAGTTGCTTCATACAAAGTGTACACTTTCCATTGTACAACATACTTCACGATTTGATGGCATGTATCTCAAGTGTGTTTCTTGAGAACGTGTTTGACTTCATATTCCTCCATTCTATCAATGATTTGGACAAGATCAAGCTTCTTGTATGGAAAGAAAGTGTGGAGGTCAAGGTGCATAACTACATAACAACAAAACATGGAACACTGGATGGATCTTCATGTGTGGAGGTAGCTTGGGGCCACTTTCCTTACTAGGTGGAGGATGGGAAAAAGGCTAATAAAGCAAGGGTTGAACTTATGATGGCAAACCAAAGTATTGCTGGTTGTGGAAAACCAAATTTGATCCTCAACTTCAAACTCCATGTGTTGGCACTGTGCATCTACATACTATTTATGCCAATTTTGGACTATCTCAAACTTGTTATCGGCATAATCCATACCTTGGTGGATCATTGAAACAAATCAGTGACAACGTTAACTTTTGTAGCCGCAGAGCTGACATTTACCAAGCTCAAAGGCATGAAAGGATTTTCTCCATACATGAGAAAGAATGGCATGACCTTTATAGAGGCATTCATCTAATTGTTATATGTAAATTCCATTAGTTGAACCAAGATATCTTCTGAGCCGGCATGTCTCTCACTTAGGATGAACCTCAGATGGCTTCTATTGCAGGACACCATGGACTAAGAAGACAAGGAACCCCAACTCCATCATACTCCTCCAAGGCTAACACTCCAAGACTCAAACCATTACTCACTAGATAACTCAATGAGAGAGAGATAGTTGTAAATGAAAAGATGATGAGTACCTCCTCACCCCTAATTTATATACTTGTGAAATAATTATGCACCAAAATTACTTATTATTGGAGTAAATCAAGTTACTATGCTAAAAGTCAAATAAAGTCAAAAAGCCAAAAGAATTTTCAAACTCATGAGAATATTTTCATAAGTATGTGGTCTTATCTTGACCCAACCATTAAGTCAAGGATTCCTTCACATGGGCTATCCTTAGACTATAGATGAATCTAAAATAAAAAAAGCTTGTGGATCCAAGAGTTTTCAATTTTTCCTCAAAGGCAAACACATAGGAATAATACCAAGTCAACATTAGAATCCACAATAGTGTGCTCATCTTTTCCACTTCCTCTAAAGTAAGATCCACTCTATCTTAGTCATGACTAACTTTAGCCAATCATAACTTATGAAGAACCATCCTTTAACCCTATAGAAATAATATCTCTCAAGTACTTATAATACCAAACTAAATATCACAATAGCAAATACATACACAAATGGGTGTTACATTTACCCCCGGACTAAGATTTCACTTTGTCCTCAAAGTGAAGGTCTCTCTATCTTTTATGATACATCTTCAACTTATCATAGTTAATCCTATCAAAATGTCTTCTTCCCAACTCCTTGAGATCATAGGTGTAATTGCCCCACACTTTCTCCATTATGAAAGGTCCAAAGTACTTAGGCAAAAACTTCTTTTTCACTCTCTTGAATCAAGTGGAATCAAACAACATTACCCAATCAACTTCTTTAAAAGGCTCCACCTTCTTCTTGCCTTGCCTCTTGTCATAGCTCTCCTTTCTTTTCCTTTGGGTTTGCTTCACTCAAACCATAGCAATTGCTCTTGCCTCTTCCAACTCCATGAGTTGGTCCTTCCTTGATTTCTCTACATCACCTCCTTGTGTTTTCTTCAATCTCCTATGAATGCTTTGGAAGCTAGGAAGGTCAAAGTGAATAGGTAAGGTGAATCAATACCATATACCCATTGAAATGAAGGATATTTGGTGGAAGTCTTCATGGTTTCCCTATAATCCCACAAAATTGTATGAATACTCTTGTCCAATGATGTTTAGTTCCCTCCATTTTTGCATCTTTGGCCAACCTCATGCACAAGGTCTGATTGGTTCTCTATGCCAAGCCATTGGAAATTGGCTTATAGGATGTAATAACTCTATGTGTGATAGAGAAATATCACAACATAATGTAGTAATGCTTCTTGTAAACTCTACTCCTCTATTAGAAACCAACTCCAAAGGGCACTTAAACCTAGTGAAATGCATTCATAAATAAATCTCCCAACTTCATCTTTATTCTTGTCCCTCAATGGTCTAGCCTCAACCCACTTGGTAAGATAATCAATAACTACCACAATGTATTGAGTGTTCCTTGTATTGATTCTTCCTTTTTATTGAGAAGACCTACAAAATCAAATCCCCATCTCTCAAAAGGCCCTAGCAATGGAATTGATCTAAGTGGTAGAGTGGAAATAGATTTTCTAGCAAAAGCTTGACAAACATGACAAGTTTTGTAATAATCAAGAAAATCCTTGAAAAGCCCCCTCCATTGCCAACTTGTATGTAGAATCTTGAAAGCAGTCACCTTTCTTGCAAAGTGTCCTCCACATATGAAACCTTCATGAAACTCCTTTATGAGTAAGATAGACTCTTCCCTCTTTGAAGGAGACCATCTACTCCTTGGTGAAGAAGAATATTCTCCAACATTGTGTAAGGTCTAGATCTTGTTGCAAGGGTCTTCTTCTCCCTAACATGCATCTTTTTTGGATAGTAACCTCTAGTAACAAATTCCCCAATCTCTTTGTTATCCATTGGAACATCTTGAGTGATTGAGATTGTCATGAGCTGCCCATCCAAGAAGGAATTATCCATTGGCTCATCTCTATCATGATAATATGCCCTAGATAACAAATCAGCATTTGCATATTTCTTCCTTGGCCTATCCTCAATGGTGTAGTCATACTCAGATGAGAATATCATCCACCTTGTTAGCCTCCCTTCTAAATTAGGCTTGTTGAAGATGTACTTCAAAGCCTTGTGATCTTTGACAATGGTGATTTTCCCTCTAAGTAAATAGTATCTAAACTTCTTGAGACCAAAGATCACTGTCAACCTTCTCTCTCCATGATAGAATAGTTCTTTTTTGTTGAAACCATCTGCTTACTAGCACAAGCTATTGGATTATCATGCCCATCTTGGTCTAATTGACTAAGAGTGCATCCTATAGCTACATTGGAAGCATCAATGTGGAGGATGAAAGGCTTTCTCCAATCGGGTTTAGCAAGAATTAGAGCTACAACAAGGGATTGTTTGAGCTCCTCAAAAGCTTTGAGAGCCTCCTTGTCCATGAAAATCACCATGTATTCTACACCCTTCTTCATGTAAATGGATAATGCATAAACCTTGTTGGAAAATGAGAAGATGAACTTCTTATAGTACCAAACCATCCCCAAGAATTGGAGTCAAGCTCAAAGGGAATGGAAGGTATGAGATTTTCCTCACCTTCTTAGGATCAATTGCTATTCCACCCTTGGAGATGATGTGCCCAAAATTGGAAATTCTTCATAACCAAAAATGAACTTCTATGGATTGCATGATGCATTTGCTTCATCCAAGCATTGCAAGACCTTGATCAGGTGCTCAAAGTGCTCTTCAATGCTCCCATAGACACAAAATTCATCAATGAAGTCTCTCACATATTTCCCAATGAAATGTTCAAATATCTTTCTCATGACCATTGGAATGTGGCTGGAGCATTTCAAAGCCCAAAAGGCATGGACTTGAAAGCATAAGTCTCCCAAGGTATGGTGAATGTGGTGAGTTGTTGATGCTCTAATACAATCTTGATTTGGTTATACCTACTATAACCATCTCCAAACTTGTACTTCTCATGACTTGCAACCTCCTCCAAGATTTCATCAATGTATAGCAAAAGGTAATAGTCCTTTTTAGGAACAACATTGAACTTCTTGTAATCCACACATACTCTAAGCTTGCCATTCTTTTCTTCAAAATCATAATTATAGACATCCATTTGAAATTCTCCACCTCAAAGATAAATCCAGCCTCCTTGAGCTTATCAATCTCCTCCTTCATAACCCAAGCTATTGGTGGGTTAATGCAACATTGCTTTTGGCAGACTGGTTTTGCATGTGACTACATCTATATCTTGTGCTCCTCCAAACTGATTTCCTTTAGATCCTTATAGCTGAAAGCAAACACATGGATGAACTTGTGGAAAATCTCTAGAAATCTCATCTTCTCCTCCTTGGTAACATTTGGACCATACTTGAGGGTAGATAACCTCCTTTCTATCTACTCAAGTGTCAATGGTGATTTATCTAGGTCCCTCAAAATCTTTGGCATAGGTGAAAAATCCATAGCACACAAGAGATACACTTCTAAATCAGATTTAAATTTATTTTACTCCATGAAAGTCTTTTCTTCCATGATTTTTCCATACCTGAAGCTCCTTCTTCTGAATTTGATTCTCAATAATCAGAAGATGGTATATCTGAATGTGAAGTGTTGGTGGTGTTAGTGATAAGAACTATAACTCTATGGTTTGATGGCCCAATCCTCAAGTATCCTTTGTGCAATCAATCAATTATGCATGTTGCTCTCAACCATGGACTCTCAAGAAGCAAATCATAGCTTGAATCCTTCAAGACTTGGAGAATCATGAGATTTTAAACTCCCATATTTGAAACTATCACCTTATCCATCACCCCTACTTGTCTAACTTGTTGCTTGTTTGCTATGCTCACCATAAATGTTGAAAGTATTGAGGGTATCATACCCAACTTCTTTGTCAACTTCTTTGACATGGCATTCACTACAGATCCTCCATCAACAAGTCCATCCTTGATGTTATGACCATTCACTCTCATCTCAATCTTGGAGGCATATTTACAAGCCTCCCATGATGTTGGTTTGGCATCCACCACCCCCATTGATATTGGAGCTTTTGCTTTCTTCTTCTTTTTGTTCCTTTTAGAACTCAAACCACCTCTAAGCTCCTTTCTCAAGGTAAGATTCAAAGCAATCAGTTGATCCATTGTGATTTTAACCTTGTGACTACCAACATCTTCCAACACATAATAGCTCCATTGTTGCTTTGAGATGAAGAAGTCATCCATCCCCAACTCCTCCTTAGAGTATTTGTTGTTGATGGTATGGAGGTGCTAGTGTGAGTGCTCCTAGTAGTCATAGGAGTATCCTTTCTAGGAGTAAATCCTCAAGAAGAGTGAACATCCTCTACAAAAAAGCTCTCTTCTTCTCTTGTGCCAAAAGCTCCAAAATTAAGGCCTTTGGAGTTTGAGCACTCCTCTTTACTCATACCTTCTCTCAACCATATCTATGGATACTATCTCCCTACCTTTGTTTAGATTTGAAGCCACTTGGGTTTCACTACCTCCCTCTTTCCCTCTATTGGCTCCCTCATAACCCCTTCCTCCATGGTAAGTGGAATTTGGGCAATTCCTTTGGATGTGACCTCTTCCTACACAACCAAAATAAGTTCTATCATTGAAATTTTTGGTTGGTTAGCCTCCTCTATATGGATAACTTCCATAACTCCTAGGCCCTCTCCCCACATTTTGATCCACCTCACTCTTCTCCCATAGTTGTGTTACATTGATCTAGAGTTATGCAAGTTGTTTTGTGATGGTTTGAAGTGGATCTTTTGGTAGAGATACAAGACAAGAGAAACTACTACTTGTGGTGCAACCATTACCACCAAAATATCAAAAGTTCCACCATACTTGTATTCTTGAGGAGGATGCACAACTTCCTTCACCACCAAATCACTCTCATCTCCTTCCAAACTCTCTTCCATAAAAATTAAAATCTTGATAGCTTCAACCTTGGAAGAAGGTTTCTCCTATCTCACCTTGCTTCTAATTTGTGGTCTCAACCGTCTCACAAAATTCTTGGTGAGCATGGGTCCAGTGCCAATCATAATAGTCTCTACATTATCCCCACCTTTTCTCAATACTATGCAAAATTTGGACTCTAGATTCTCCACTCTTTCTACATAAACTCTTTCTTTCTCTCCATTTGCTTATTTGAGTAAGGAAACTTCACCATCAATCTCTCATAACTCTCATCTAAAAGAAAGTTCTCAATGAGTATTGAAATCAATTTCTCCCAAGACTCTTCTTGCCCATCTCTTCTCTCTATGTTTTGGTATTCTGACTCATACTATATAAGGGCTGTATCTTCAAAGAAATCTGTTAATGATGAGGCCCACTCATTCTTTCTCCTCTCATTTTCCCCTATGCAAACTCTCTTGAAGTCTCTCCACAAAGGTCTCATATTCTACATCCTTGCCAAAGAAAATTGGAAGTTTTCCCATCTTAGCTGCTTACTATCTTCTCTTTTCTCTCAATCTTTTTCTTCTCTTTTCTCTCACTCTAGAACTAATAGATTATGTACATGACTGACATCATTTAAGATTAATCTACCCTAGAGAAAAATAAAATTTCTAGTTCCTCCAAGATCTCTAAAGCAACATCAAATCCTAGAGTGCATATTAATCAAACTTTCATGGATAGTTTATTCATAAGTTGAAAGATTATCTCCATCATTACTCTTGAGAACTAGCTGATGAATATGGTAGTATTTCTTTATAAATACTACCATTTTCATTCTCTCTAGGATCATTCTTCAAAGTCTCCAAAAGTGCTATTACGCCATGATGCTTATGTTCTTTTGGAAGTCATTCCACTCCACAAACCTCACACAACTCCTTGGTCTTAGATCTTCTCACTCTTTTTCTTGGTGAAGAAGGTTCAACATGCAAACCCAAGCTAAGTAAGCCTCTACTTTCCCTCAATGTCTTGCTTTCATAAGTCAATGGACATGAACTTGCCTTATGTCTCTTCTCTCTACATAAAAAACACTTGGACTCACTCTTTCTTCCAACTGGTGTATGTTTTTAGATCCTCTCAACACTCTCTTCAAATTCTATTCTAAACTTTTTTTTCCTCAAATTCACCTCAACAATCATCTCCAACCCTTGGTGAACCTTGCATAGCCTCAACTTACGCTCTTGATGACCCTTCATGTTCCCAAGGTGATCTAAACACTCAAACATGCTTTTTTTGCTCTCACACTCCTCATGCATGAGATCTCAACTCTCCAAAATTCACCCCTCCTCACAATATCACTAAATTGTCTTAGTTGGTATGTCATAGTCTTATGAAATTTTTCACAATTGATAAAAACTTTGGGGTGTCCTTCCTTGAAAAATTTCAGATATTTTCATTGAGCCATTTGGCCTCCACATCTTTCTATTCAGCACACATATTTCAAATTTGGTCTAAAAACCAACTTCTTACTTTGAAAACTCAGAACATTTTATAAAATAATTATCTCTCTCTAATTCTTGAGCCAAAAGGTAGAAAACATGCAATAAACTTTCTTGGAAAGTTTCAAAAGAATCCATTGAAAATTGAAGAAATGATAGAGTTGGTAAAAATTTCCAAAGAGCATATTTTGGGAGTAGTTAACCTATCAGCTTTCAAAAATTCTAGCTTAGTGTATATACTAGCTCTTACTATAAATTTTATGTCTGCTAATTGAAAGATAACCCAAGCTATCATATGCTTAAATTTCAAATCCAGATTTTAAACTTGAGATTTTGCCCAAAATCACCATAATCCCCAAAATCTACAATTCACCTTACATAATCTTTCCAAATCCTCTCATCTATACAAGATGTACAATATCATCTCAAAGAGATCATAATGAACTACATGGTTCACAAATGGGTTTTAGTTCTCTAACATAAATTTAGCTCTCTCCTCCTCCAATGTTCTCTCCAAGTGAGCTCTCATAGCCTCCTTCTGTCTATATAGAATTGTACATGGAACATTATCTTGACTTCTAGAGAGGTCCCAACAATGGAACCAAAAATGTAAGCCGGCTTGTCTCCTACTTAGGGTAAACCTTTGATGAATTTTATGGTAGCATACCATGGACTAAGAAGGCAATGAACCCCAACTCCATCATATTCCTCTAAGGCTAACACTCCAAGATTCAAACCATTGCTCACTAGAGAATTAATAAAAGAAAGATAGTTGCAAATGACAGGATGATGAGTACCTCTTCAACCCTAGTTTATATATTTGTGAAATAGTTATGCACCAAAGTTACTAATTATTGGAGTAACTCAAGTTACTAGGCTAAAAGTCAAATAAAGTCAAAAAGCTAAAACAATATCCAAATTCATGGGAATATTCTCTTATGCATGTGGTGTTATCTTGACCCAACCATTAAGTCAAGGATTCCTTCACATAGGCTATCTTTGACTATAGAAGAATCCAAACCAAAAAAGGCTTGTGGGTCCAAGAGTTCTCAATTATTTCCTCAAAGCCAAACATCTAGGAATAATATCAAGTCAACACACTATAATCCAAAATAGTGGTGCTCATCTTTTCCACTTCCTCTAAAGTATGGACCTCTCTATCTTAGTCATGACTAACTTTAGCTAATCATGACTAATATAGAATCATCCTTTATCTCTATATAAATAATATCTCTCAAGTACTTATAATACCAAACTAAATATCACAATATCACATACATGCATAAATGGGTGTTACAATCCTACCTTCTTGCTCTTCTAAAGTAAACCCTTGTAGCATGTTCTCAAAAGCATGATTTTCTCTATTTGTCCCTTGGTTTGTAGATGGTGCGTCTTGTATATTGCAAGTTTGGTTTTAAAGACTCCAAAGAGTGTTATCCAAAACAAACTAGTGAATTGAGTGCCAAGATCTATGATGAGCACTTGAGACATTCTATGTTGGGAATAGTTCATAACTAAGTACAATTGAGCAAATTGTGGTCCAATCATGTCCTTGCTCATTAGACACAAATGAATCATTTTTCTAAGTTAGTCTACAAAGATAACAATAGAGTCAAAACTTGAGGTGGTCTTGGGCTATTCACTAACTAGATCCATGTTGACCAACTCCCAATGTTACATAGGGTAGGATGGGATTGAAGGAGACCTACATGAACTTGATTAGTAACTTTATTTTGTTGACAAAGTATGCAATTTCAAACATACTCCATCACATCTTTGCCCATCTTGGGCCTATAGTAATGGCATTTGATTGCATCTAAGCGGTGGGAGAAAAATACATAATTGATTTTGAGAAAGTAGAACAATCCAAGTCTAGCTATGTGATGGAGTAGGAATAATTCATTAATATGGTCAAGAAAACATGCATAGATATTATGCCAAATTTCATATTTTTCTTACATCCACAATGCATGGGATTTTTATTCACTCTTGACTCTCAATCAAGAATTGCCAAACAAGAACTATCTAAAGTCATTGACTAACATCACTTACAATATTTATATATTTGCAATTAAAGACCCTTATCTAGTTTTGGAATGTGTAGTGGAGATTGATCCTATCTCTAAACTCTAGGTTGTTTTGTACAAAATGATAGATGTCACTTCACTTACTTCTACAAGTGGGATCTGTTTTGATAGCTTCCCATAAGAACCATTCCCATAGTCTCGTAGCCTTCCCCATGTCTCATGCTTGTAGTTATTGCAACCATGCATGTAGGAACCATTCCCATGGGTCTCATAGCCATCCACAATAGAATCAAGTAGCTCCGGTGTCACGGGGATCGTTTGGTCTCAAGAATGCACCGGGCACCTAGCTGCTCGTGCTTGAATTCCTTTATTGTTGATGCCTTAAGGCTTCTTGTAGTATGACACTGCCTTTACTCTTGTATGGTTGGAAATCTCCTTCTTGCTAGAGCAACTTGTTTACAATTGCTCCCGTAGGTAGGCTCTTCTTGAGGGTTTTGTGTTGAGTTCTACGAGTTAACGTTGACCTTCACAAGACTGTTCGTGTTCAATTAAGTTTGGGTTTGTGGTTCTGGATCTGGTAGGGTTTATAGAACTAGGTCTGGTGATGTTTGTAGGTTCAAGTGACTGCTTTCAAGATTCTAGATGCAAGTTACCATTGGGGAGGGATTTTCAAGGGTTGTCTTGATGATTGCAAAACTTTCATGTTTGCAAAACTTTTGCTAGAAAGTCTACATCCACTCCACCACTTAGATCAATTCCATTGCTAGGACCTTTTGAGAAGTGGGGAATTGATTTTGTAGATCCTCTCAATAGAACCCCAAGGAACAATCTATACATTGTGGTAGTTACTGATTACCTTACCAAGTGGGTTGAGGCTAGACCATTGAGGGACAAGAATGAAGATGAAGTGGGTAGATTTCTTTATGAACGTATTATCACTAGGTTTGGATGCCCTTTGGAGTTGGTTTTTGATAGAGGAAGAGAGTTTATAGGAAGCATCACTACAGCCATGCTACAACATTTCTCTATCACACATAGAGTAACTACACCCTATAAGCCAAATTCCAATCACTACAGCCATGCTACAACATTTCTCTATCACACATAGAGTAACTACACCCTATAAGCCAAATTCCAATGGCTTGGCAGAGAGAACCAATCAGACCTTGTGCATGATGTTGGCTTAGGAAGCTAAACATCATTGGGAAAAGAAGATTCATGTAGTTTTGTGGGAGTATAAGACAACCATGAAGACTTCCACCGGATATTCTCCATTTCAATTGGTATATGGTATTGAGTCTACCTTACCTATTTGCTTTGATCTTCCTACCTTCCAAAGCATTCATAGGAGGTTGAAAAAAGCACAAGGAGGTGATGCAGAGAAGTCAAGGAAGGATCAACTCATGGAGTTGAAAGAGGCAAGAGCAATTGTTATGGTTTGAGTGGAGCAAGCCCAAAGAAAACAAAAGGAAAGCTATGATAAGAGGCAAGGCAAGAAGAAGAAGGTGGAGCCTTTCAAAGAAGGTGATTGGGTAATGTTGTTTGATTCTATTTGATTCAAGAGAGTAAAAAAGAAGCTTTTTCCTAAGTACTTTGGACCTTTCATAGTGGAGAAGGTGTGGGGTAATAACATCGATGATCTCAAGGAGCTACGAGGAAGACACTTTGATAAGATTACCCATGATAAGTTGAAGATGTATCATAGAAGGTGGAGAGACCTTCACTTTGAGGATAGAGTAAAAATTTGGTCCAAGGGTAGACGCAACATCCATTTGTGCATGTGTGTGGTATTGTGATAATTTATTTGGCACTACCAATACTTGAGAGATATTATTTATATAGAGATAAATGATGGTTTTACATTAGTTTTGATTAGCTAAAGTTAGTCATGGCTAAGATAGATGGGACCTTACTTTAGAGGAAGTGGAAAAGATAAGCACCACTATTTTGGATTCTAGTGTGTTGATTTGGTATTATTTCTAGGTGTTTGGCTTTGAGGAAAAAGTTGAGAACTCTTGGGCCTGCAAGTCTTTTTGTTTTGGATCTTTCTCTAGTCCAAGGATAGCCCATGTGAAGGAATCCTTGACTTTGTGGTTGGATCAAGATAAGATCATATGCTTAGTGGAATATACCCATGTGGATGGATATTTTTTTATGCTTTTTGACTTTACTTGACTTTTAGCCTAGTAACTTGATTACTCCAATTAATTTGTAACTTTAGTGCGTAACTATTTCACAAGTATATAAATAAAGGGTGAGGAGGTACTCATCATCCTTTGATTTGCAAATATCTCTCTCTCTCATTGAGTTCTCTAGTGAGCAATGTCTTGAGTCTTGGAGTGTTAGCCTTGGTAGAGTATGATGGAGTTGGGAGTCCTTGCCTTCATAGTCCATGGTTTGCTACCATAAAAGCCATTAGAGGTTCATCTTGAGTGAGAGACAGGCCGGCTCACACTGCAGCCTTCGGTCTGCACCAAAAAAGTTCTAGGAGATCTAGTTCAAACCTATTTCCATAATGTCATTGGGTACCTCCTCCAAGTTGCCTCTTTTTTGTTATCTCCTTCTGCAACTCCAATCTTGTATTGGAATGTTTCTCTCTTGTTCTCCCTTCTGATGCAACTTGGAGATCCTTCATCTCCTCAAGGAAACCTTGCAGGCAATTCTTGAAGGACTCTTGCTTCTCTTGCAAAATCTTGGCAGATGCCTTTGAACTGGTCTCCAAAGCACAATATTCTTTCTCTGACTCCTTGAGATGAAGCTCAATGCTCATCACCCTTTGTTTATTTCTAGCCCCAAATCTTCTTTTTGCAACTCGTATATCTTAAGAGGACTAATTTTGTCAATCAAAGTAGTGATCGTATCCAAAAGCGGCATCTTCTCTTCAGCAAGTAGTTTCACACTGATCTGCCTCTTTAAGAGTGATAAGTGATAAGAGTGTTGATATCCTCCATGAGTAGACTAATTTTTTATAAACACTCCTTCCTTTTTTTGGCAAGCTGTACTCTCCCCTGATCCAACATCTTGAATGAACTAGCCTCTTCAGTTAGCATTTCCATTTTCCCCAAAACATTGTCTTCTACATCATCCAATTTGCCTTTTCTTCTTTTCCATCTTCTTTGATGAGTCCTTTTGGCTTCAATTTGGTCTGGCCATTTTGCACCATATTGGCATCCATGAGCAGCAACTCAAGCTCTGCCTTCCTCTTCTCCTCTTCCTTCTTTTGGAAGGTTACCTCTTCCTTCTTCTTCTTCACTTGCTCAAGTAGGCTTCCCATATAGTTTCATCACTCTTGGTCTTCTCTTCTTCTCCATAAGTTTCTCACTAAGCTCATCTTGTCTTGTGTGAAACTTTATCTCAATGTTTCCTATCTTTGCTTTCTTGCCCACCATCTTTTCCTCATCCGCTCCTCTTATGTCAAACAACAAGAAAAGATACTTTGATTGCAACTTATCTTTCTCCTTACCAGTAGCCTTCTCACATCACTATTCTCATCCTCTTTGACTCCGCTGCCTTCCTGTTCAGGGTCAGAACTTGATGCCACGTAGCCTTTGAAGTCTTGCTCATTTAGTTGGTCAAAATTGAACATTTGCCTCAAAGCTTTCTCATACTCCCGCAACTTCTCAAGATCAACTTCATCGTCACTTTTATTGTTGTTGTGGCTGTAAGTACCTTGAGGTCCATGCATTGCTTCCTTTGCTATCTGCTCCACCTCAAATTCAGATGGATATATTGTCAAAGGCTCAACTTCCACTCCTTTTGGTTGGAAAGATTGCAGCACTAAAGGCAAGTCTACTGCTCTCGTGTGGCCCCAATCCATGTTCATGAGTACAAGCATTTCAGTTTCCTGATTTTTAATCGGAACACTCTCCTCTTCCTTGGGCTCCTCTTTGGCATCACTCTCACTATTTGAAGATGATGATAATGAACATGAATCATCTTCCTCCTCTGCATCTTCATCAGGTCCTGATCCCTCTTCCTCTTCACCCAAAGGGAAAAACAAAGCCCTCATTTGATGCATTTTAAGTGGATCTTGTCTCAATTCAGTATGTAAGGAATGAGGCAACGTTGCTCTGGAAGCAAAACTATGAATTTGATCATACCTTTCCTCCTCTTTGTCCACCTTTACAGCTTCCTCACCAATGTCAGGACCTTTTGGTGGAAGATCTTCAGAACTCCACTCCACACCTTTCATCACGTCTTTTCCTAAAAGAACTAGCTCCTTGCCCGACCCTTGTTGAGGAGTTTCTTCATCATCAAAGTAATCCAACCTGTATCTGCTGAAGTGCTTCACTTGAAACCTCCACTCTCCCCTCAGACCATCATACGGGATAAAAGCAGCACCTTGTTCTTCAGTTTTCTTCTTCAATCTCTTCTCAAGTTCATCTACCTCTATTCCTTTGGTAAAATGTTGCTCCCTCTTCTTTTCAACAATAACTGCTTTCCCGACCTTCACTTTTGGTGGCAGTTCCACCTCCATCTCCTTAACAGCAAACCTTGTATCAAGAGACATATGATCAAACCAAGAATTGACACCAACCTTGCTTTTGCTCTTGGGCAATCTTTGAAACTACGGGTCATGGTGAATTTGAGAAACTCATGCATCTCACACTATCTCTTTTGGAGGTCCATCTTGTCCCAGCCTCTTTGTTTCTCCTCATCTATCCTTGTTCTTCTTCTTCTCCATCTCACCTAAATCTATACCTATCTTTCTCTCGCTCACCAAATTATACATATTAGGCTCAAAGGCAGCAGCTGCCATGCTCACTTTCAGTTCACCCCTATGTCTCTCCAGCAAAGCCTTCATGCTTCCTCTATTAACATTCAGCAATATTGGCTCACCAGTATTATAAAAGCTACCTTCTTCATTCTTGGCTCTCTGACAAACTTCACCAACTGCTTGGCAATGCATCCAACAGATCTTTGCACTCCCTTTTTTTATGGTTCTTACTGTCACACCATATGCACCCATATGGCTGCCTCCTATCTCCACCTATTTTTGCAGCACTACTCCCACTTTGCAGTTGGTCAACCTTTGTAATTGAAATCTTCAGCCCTTCCATCAGTCGTGAAATTTCATCGACCATTCCATCTTTGACCACCTTTTTTTTGTTGTTCCACCTTCTCTCTATTGGATCCAACCAGATCACTCCAAACCAATGCCTTGGATATCACTTCCTCATTTAATTCTCTCTATCTCTTCCTACGACTCACCCAAATAACAACCTCCTCAATCGTCTTCCACTCAATAGTTCCTAGATGCTTGGGTTGAAGTTAGTCAAGTGCATATTCCAACTCATCTTTAGATGGCTATCTGCAGCTCGTAAAAAGTAATTAGACCTTTGTAATTTAATTGCTTCAACTTCACAATTAGACAACTGACCTAACCTTTTATTGAACTCCCTTAGGAGATCTTGCAGCCCCAATGCCTTGCTCTTATTGTTCACCCAGTCCAAGAACATGGCTTGAGTGACCGGATCTTGCAGCAAGAACTCCTCCTTCATCATCTACAAGAACTCCTCCCATGTCATAGTCTCTTCAACCAAAATTTCAACCACCTTCTTGATTTTGAGCTCCACCAGAGTAGGGAACCTTGTGATGACACCCTTCTCATCAAGGCTATGAAGTTTAACCTCTCTCCAATAGACCTTCAAATATCTCACTACATTCTTACCATCAAACTTGCCTTGCTAGTCCACCACGACATGCAAATATTTTGTGACTTAAGAGGAATGCACCTTCCTTCTATCTCTTTCGTTATCCTTATCCTTCATGGCTCTCATAGCTGCCATGACTACCAGCAAAATCTCTTGCTCCCTTGACGTAGCTGCAGATGAAGACTCTAGCACCATCCTTTCCTCTACTCCAATCTGCTCCTAACATCTCCCGTAGTTCCAGTCTGCTCCTAATGCCTAAGCACAAGCCTTGAGAGTCCGCAACATGGTCACCACTTATGTCGCGGAGATAGTTTGGTCTCAAGTCTGCAGCGGGCACCTGGCTGCTTGTGCTTGAATTCCTTTGTTGTTGATGCCTCGAAGCTTCTCATAGTTTGACACTGCCTCTACTCTTTTATGGTTGGAAATCTCCTTCTTACTAGAGCAACTTGTTTACAATTGCTCCCGATGGTATGCTCTTCCTAAGGGTTTGTGTTCTATTTTGTGGGTTAACTTTGACTTTCATGGGACTATTCGTGTTCTGTTAAGTTTGGGTTTGTGGTTCAAGATATGGTAGGGCTCATAGAATTGGGTCTAGTGGTGTTTGTAGAATAGCCCACAAGTGATCTATAACACACCTTTGTGCATGTGTGTGGTATTGTGATATTTAGCTTGGTATTACAAGTACTTTAGACATATTATTTATATAGAGATAAAGGATGGTTCAACATAAGTTATGATTAGCTAAAGTTAGTCATAGCTAAGATAGAGGGGACCTTACCTTAGAGGAAGTGGAAAAGATGAGCACCACTATTTTGGATTCTAGTGTGTTGACTTGGTATTATTCCCAGGTGTTTGACTTTGAGGAAAGAGTTGAGAATTCTTGGGCCCGCAAGCCTTTTTGTTTTGGATTCTTCTATAGTCTAAGGATAGTCCATGTGAAGGAATCCTTGACTTAGTGGTTGGGTCAAGATAAGATCACATGCTTAATGGAATATGCCCATGTGGATGGATATTCCTTTATACTTTTTGAGTTTACTTGACGTTTAAGCCTAGTAACTTGAGTTACTTTAGTAATTAGTAATTTTGGTACATAACTATTTCACAAGTATATAAACAAGAGGTGAGGAGGTACTCATCATCCTTTCATTTGCATTTATCTCTCTCTCATTGAGTTCTCTAGTGAGAAATGTCTTGAGCTTGGAGTGTTAGGCTTGGAGGAGTATGATGGAGTTTGGGTTCCTTTTCTTCTTAGTCCATGGTGCTCTACCATAATAGACATCAAAGGTTCATCTTGATTTAGAGACAGGCCAACTCACAGATCCAACCGGACTCAAACTCGGGCATCCAGATCATTGAATTGTGCCATTCACATAGACTGGACTGAGAGCTCCTAAATGGAGTACTTCCCTTGACACTATTCACTGATCAGAATACACACATTTGTTCATAAGGAACATCATATTCATTACTTCCCTTAACACTATTCACAGATCAAAATACACACATTTGTTCACAAGGAACATCATATTCATTAGAAGACCAAACCTTGTAGTTTATAACCTATCTGGGGAAAATCAATAGCTTTAGACTATACAGTGACCACACCTAAACTCTCCATCTGTCTAAGCGACTCTTTCAAAGCACTTCTCTACTTTGTCCTGTCACAATCAAGACAAAATCACTCTCAAAATTTTCCATCTCTCTTATGTCCCTATCCTGCAGTTCAGACTTAACTCTATTCAGCCAGATCAAAACTATGTTTGGTCCAAATCTTAACCAACTCAGCCAAATCAAATTCTATTTAGTCCGGATCAAACCAACTTCAGAATTTATTCTCTTCCTCTCCTTTTGAAGAACCAAGCACCTTCAAAATTTTCTGCCTCTCCTATGTCCTTGTCTAGCCTTGTGCCTTCAAAATTTCTTCCCTCTTCCTCTACAGACCAGGCTCTTTCTCCCAAAATTTTCTACATTCCCTGTCCCAAAGTGCTTAACTCCTTTCCTTCAAATCCTTATTTCTTTGTGCAATCAGTCCCTTCAAATATCTCTACCTTCTCTCTCTCCTTTCAGTCCAGACCTTCCCCTCAAGGGTTCCCCTATCCAGACCTCACTCACTCATTCGATGCTTCATTTTCAACTAAGTCTTAACAAACCCCTTCACTCTTCAAAAGTTCCTCTGTCCACCAGGCTTCTTCTCTTGAGATTCTTCCATGCAGCCACAAGCTATTTCTTTGAGAGAATTCCCATCCCTCTTATCCATCTTTCCTTCAAAAATTCACTCTCACAGTCTAGTCCCTTGAGTCCTCACATTTGATTTCTCTCTCTTCTCTATGTCATGCACAACCCTTCACATTTGAAATTCTCTCCCTTCTCTATGTCCTGTACAAAGCCCTCCATAGCCGACTCTTCACATCCAAAAATTCTCCTCTCTTCTATGTCTTGCACAAAACCCTACAGAGCCCTTCATATTCAAAAGTTCTCTTCTCTTCTCTATATCCAATACAAAGCCCTGCATAGCCTTCAACATTCAAAAATTTCTCTCTCTTTCCAGGCTCTCCAGCTCTTGCACAGCCATCACATTTGCAAATCTCTTCCTTGCAATTCTCTCTCCAGTCCGTCACAACCAGCTCTTCATATTCAAAAATCCCCTCCCTTCTCTATGTTTTGCACAAAGCCGTGCACAACCCTTCACATCCAAAACTCTCTCCCTTCTGTCCAAGCAGTTCTTTTCTCTCAAAAGATCTTCCCCGTAGCACACATGCTCTTCAACCCTCACTTTCAATTTTCCTTTTCTTTTCCTATGTCCTGCACAAAACCCTTCACATTTGATTTCTCTCTCTTTGTCCAAGCTCTCCAGCTCTTGCACAACCCTTCACATTCAAAAATCTCTCCCTTCTATCCAAACAGGTCTCTTCTCTCAAAAGATCTTCCATGCAGCACACAAGCTATTCAGCCCTCACTTTTGATTTTCCTTTTCTTCCCCTATGTTAAACTCTCCAACTCCTCCTTCAAGAAAAATCCCAGACCTCTATCCTCCCAAAAAACTCCCCTTTCTCAAATTTTCTTGCCCTCTTTGGCCAAAGCACTTCCTTTGGGAAAAAAACCTGTCAACCTCTTCTTGTCCTTTCTCAAAAATTTGTCTTCCCTAAACTCCTTGATCCCCTTCCTCTATCCCTTTTTCCCTACTTCCCTATTTTCTCTCAATCTCCTTCTTCTCTAAAACCCCTTCCTTCTTTCTCCTTCATCCAATTTCCTCCACTGTCCCAACTAAAACCACTTCTCCTGAAGGCCAAAACCCTCTTTCCCCCTCTTGTCCTATTCAAGGCTTTCTCTCAAAGCCAAAAACCCCCTTTCTCTTTTCTGTCCTTCAAGGCACTCTCTCAAAGCCAAAACCCCTTGCTATTGCCACTAACTAAAATACTCCTAAGACCCCAAGAACATAAACAAAAAGTCCCGAGCTTATGTAACACACAAATAAGTCCCGAGTTTATGTAACACACAAATATGTAACAATATGGAGTTTAGCAACAAAGTAAGTAGGGCTAACAAAGTAGCAAATAAGACAAATTAGCCTATAATATTTCAAAAGTATCTAGGAAGCTTCTTGGGAAGCTTCTCGGTTAGCTTAGCTTGCACCTCAAGTAAATAGTTTCTAGAAGGAAGCTTCTAGAAGGTTCCAACTAGCTTAGCTTGCATGCCAAGTAAGCAACTTCTAGAAGAAAGCTTCTTGAGAAGTTTCCTTATTAACTTGGCTTGCACTCCAAGAAAGCGGTTCAAGGAAGCTTCTTGAGAAGCTTCTCAAAAGCCTTGTATGATCCCTATGAATACAAGAGCCAAAGCTCATGCTAGGCATTTGGAGTTTTTCCCTCATTCAAGTGCCCCAATGTGAGCTTTCATTCTTATATTTCTCTCCTTGGTCATGATCTTTTACATTGATATCACAGTAGGAATGGAATGTATGGAATTTATGGACCACTAAATCCACTTCCGTCAAACCATTGGGATTTTCATGTCCAGATATTACCCAAGCATCATTTCACCCAATTCATCACCTCATATTTTGGGTCAGATATTTTTCATATGATCACCTTGTCTGAGGAACCCTTGATACTTTTGGTTGTAACTTATGGAGACCGGTGGATGTGCTGCATCTATATGTTAATCAATTAGATAAATTGAGAGTAGTGGGATAGAATAGTAGCTATGGCGGAAATACCAAATGTTATCCTTGCGATGCATTAACAAATTGAGCACCTTACTTGATTGTTGGATGAACAAGAGTAGCAACAACAAGAACATATAGAGAGAGCACCAGTTTGAGATAGAGAAGATTGCATCTGATTTCCAGAACCCAAGGTGTTTGAAGACAAGAATCTTCCAAGAATAATGGAGAATTTTGTGTTTGACTGCAAATGCTACTTTGAAGCCACCAACATTCAAGATGAACAGAAATAGATTCTCTTGGCTTCTAGCCAATTGGGTAGTGTGCCAAAACTTGGAGGTGATTCCGAGTGGAGCAAGCTAAATAATAGATTGTTGCACCAATTTTGACATGGGTGAATTCAAGGATGCAATACTTGGCAATTTCAAACTATAAATGTCACCCGAGCTACCCAAGATAAACTGGCGGAGTTGATGGAAATTGGCTTTGTAAGGAGCTACATCACACAATTTCAAGGCATCATCATGGAAATTCAGATATACAAGAAGGAGAAGTTCGGGATCAATTTATGTGGGGATTGAAGGCACAAGCCAAATAAGAGGTGACCATGCGGGAACCACAAAATGTAGAAGAAGTCATGCACTTGGTTGCAACAACTTGATCTTGACCTCAACCTATATAAAGCCTACCAGTACACTATGCATGGGTGGAGGAACCTGTACCAATGGAGATTGATGTTATCCAATGGAGACCACTTAGTACAGAGGATAGAGAAAGATTGCAAAAAAATGGAGGTTTTTTTAATTGTTGCCAAGTTGGACATCGCATTGCTAAATGTCCACTCAAGAATATGCAACCTCAACAAGTTGCCCAAATGAAGTTTGTGGAACAAAATGATCCAGTAAACAAGGAATCCTAGTAGAGATTTTGAGTCACATATTGGGAGCTTGATTAGTTCCAATGGGATTGAAGGCTTGACCTATGCAAGTTTGCTTCACTTGCAAGGTATAATATCCAATCAAGGTTGTAGGATTTTGGCTGATTTTGGAAGTTCATAGAATTTCATGTCTATGCAAGTAGTGAAGGAATTGAGTACTCTTATCAAACCAGTGATTGGAAGTAGATTGATGATGGCGGATGGTAGAAAGGGTTCTTCATTCCATTCCTCACATCTTGTTACTTGTAAGATTATGAAGGAGTATTTAGAGTGTATGAGGTTTGCAGTGGCACCTTTACACTATGATGTCATCCTAGGACTACCTTGGCTTAAACATCATAAGGTTCAATTTGATTGGACCTCATGATGAATTCAAGTACAACACCAAGATAGGAATTTCCAATTAGGTTGTTTGGCACCTTTGAGTAAGACGTTTAATAATAATCCGTCCCAAGATGAGAAGTTCGTTGAGAAGGTAGCCATAGAGCATGCTTTGAAGGGAAAGGAGTCCCAACATGGGAAGTTTGCCAAGAAAGCAACCATGGAGCAAGCTTTGAAGAGAAGTGAGCCCTTAGATGGGAAGTTTGTTAGTGAAGTAGCCATAGGAAGGAAAATAGGTATGTTTTTGTGGTGTGGATCAAGCTGATTATAGAAGGACAATTGGAAGAGAGATGAGGAGAGACGAGAGACCTCATCAAGCAAGGGTTGATCAAATAGTTTAGGAGTTTGCGGACGTGTTTCTAGACGATTTACCAAAGGGATTACCCTCCAATTGTGGTATGCCCTTCAAGATTGAGTTATTGCTAGGGAGTACTCTAGTGAGTAGACCAATCTATAGACTCTTACCAAAGGAGTTGCAAACAATACTTATAGAGTTGTTGGAGAAGGAATTCATATGACATAGTACCTCTCCTTGGAGAGCACCGGTACTATTTGTTCCAAAGAAGGATGGAGGACTTTGTTTCTGTATTGATTATTATTGGCTCAATAAGCAAACAATGAAGAATGCATATCCCTTGCCTCTTATTGATGACTTGCTTGACCAATTAAGTGGAGCATAATAATTTTCCAAACTGGATCTTTGTAGTGGCTATTGGCAAATCCTCATTGATATATGAAAATGACTTCCTTTTGCAGAAAGTATGGCACTTTGAGTGGAGAGTTCTACCTTTTGGTTTCACTAATGCTCCAGCGGTCTTCATGGATCAGATGCATCAGGTGTTCAATGGACTATTGGACCGGTAGGTGGTGGTGTTCTTGGATGATATCTTAATCTATAACAAGACAAAGGCAGAACACATGAATCACATATGAGAAGTCCTAAGATGACTATAACAATGGAAATTTTACTATAAGAAGTCAAATTGTGTCTTTTGGCAAAAGGAAGTTACCTTCTTGGGTCACAAGATCTCATCAGAGGGGATCAAGATGGAAGACGAGAAAATCAAGGCCATTACTGATTGGCCTACTCCGAAGGATGCTACAGAAGTATGTGCATTGAATGGATTGGGCCAATTTTTATCGATGGTTCATTCATTATTATGCTCATGTGGTTGCACCATTGACTGACCTCTTGGGGAAGAACTCAAGCTTCCAATGGACCACCAAGCACAAAGAAGCATTCCAAAAGTTGAAATATATGGTGTCTTCAAGACCCGTCCTTTAACCGTATGATCCTCAACTACCTTGTGTGGTTGATTTTGATGCTTCTAACTTTGCAATTGGAATTGTGTTGCAATAGGAATTCCCTGATGGACTACATTTCATTACCTTTATGTCTCAATGACTAAATATGGCTAAAAGAAATTACTCTGTTTGAGATCAAGAACAACTTGCAATGGTATATGCCACCAAGATATAGAGGCATTATCTCTTGGGGAAACAAGTGATCATGCGAACTAATCACAAACTATTGTTGTTGTCACATCATTTGTAGTGTTGCATCTAGATTGCTCGGACACTGGAGTTGTAGTGATAGTAGTTAGAGTTATTTCAGTAGTTTCTCAGAGACTACTTTTTGATGGTCAGATTTCTTGTTTGGGGTACTGACTTCATGGTAGGGCCCACCATCACTGTACACCATTTGCACCATCGAGTGTGCCGTCAGGGGGTCCGTTAGGGTTCAAACCTAGCTTGAGTCCAGGGGGTATACTTTTGAAGTGCAGCTCCAGAGACCTCACTTCTCTAATGTTGAGCCTTCAAGTTCTTGGCTATGGTAGATAGAGGCTGGCAAGTGCCACTTGGATTCTCTATGCTGAAGTGGGTGTGGCTTGACTATAATCAGTGCCCAATTGTTGGCAGTTTATAAAGTGATAGATCAAGTATTGATCTGAGTTGAGTTGAGTTGAGAGTGGTAAACAATCTGATTACATCAAAGAAGTGAAGTCAGGGAGAAATCGGGTGCAGGAACTTTAAGTGTTAGTGGTATCTCCAAGCTCGGTGGATAGTTGGTAGCTCAATTCAAGTTTAGTTTTTCCCTAGTGTGCAGAAGCTTGTTCAATTGATGCAGATTTGGCAATACGGCAGACGGTGTGCAGAAGCACTGGCCAATTTTTTAGCACAAAAGGAGCAAATTTTGAGCAATGGTTGTGATTTTGAGCTCAAGAAGTGAAGGCATGACCAATTTATTGCAAGTTGGGGTCAGAAAGTAAAATTGAAGGTGGAGTCGGGAAGCTATTCTTGTGAATTTGTGATTTGGAGAAACCCATGTTTTCAATTTGGCTCAAGTGAAGAGTTAGTTGGAGATTTGGTGGTCAACCAAACTTAGGGTTTACGTCAGATTTTGTCTAGATTTTACGTTAGATTTTAGCTAGATTTGGAGGAGTTTCACTATTTGGCAAGATTTGGAGGACTTTTGCCAAGTTGGAGGACTTTTGCCAATTTGGAGGACTTTTGCAAGTTTGGAGAAGTTTTGCCAAATTTTGGAGGAGGTTCGAAGTGGCAAGAAGAAAGGCCTTATTTGGACATTTAGAGGCTTCAAGACATAGGGCTGTGGGCTATGAGAGGCTACAAAGGCCTAGAAGGGCTAGAAGGGCTAGAAGGGCCAGCAAGCTAGCTTGTTGGCGTGAGGCTAGCTAGTTTAGAGTAGATCTTGGTCATTGGTTGGCAAAATCTGCCCATCTTGCTAGATTATGTGCAATAGGGTTAGACTCCTAGATCTCTTGTTCCTAGACTGGTGCCCTAGCCAACTGGTCCACTCTCACTTGTTGTCCTAGTGACTGTACCACTATTATCTATACAAATGTAGCTTTGGCTAAGAGAGGTAGTTTGATCCCATTCTTGGTGATCCTGGTAGCTTAGGACTTAGATACGAATTTCTCTTGTGTCAAATGCCAAATTGTGGTAGAGTCAATCCCATGTTGTTTTATGAGATGGAGGGTTTTTGTTTAGATTACTTGTGATTGGACCCCTTCCATTCTCTGCTTCCTATTTGTGCACCATGTTTGTGTGAGGTGCCCTGACTTTTGAGCATTGGTGCTCTGGTGTGCTCTCGGTAGTGAGGTTGGAGTGATGACCGACTGGAGTCAGACTACCTTTGTTTCTCTCCGGTGAGGCAAGAAGTGATGACCTGCAAACCGTAAGAGTGCGTGTTGTGATGGCTAGTTATAGGTTGCCCTTTCCCTTAATGTAGTTATCTCAGTTAGAGTTACATTAGTGGGTGGTGTTCCGTGGGTGTTGGCACTTGGTGAGGTACTTGCGGTTGCAACTTGCGGTTGTAGTTTGTGGTTCCGATTTGCAGTTGTAGTTGTGGTTACTTTTTCATGACGGAGTTCATTGGAGATTCCAGAGGAGTTAGCCCTGCAGTACGTAGTGGTGCTCGGTATGAACATGTATCTCAGGTCCCAATGAGGGAGGAGATTGACTATGAGTTGGAGTTCAACACAAGAGCTGATTTAGTTGAGAGTGTACTTGGTATGTTTGCACCGTTGTTGTGGGACATGGACGAGATTTATAGGGCCTCCAAAGGCTCTAGGCGTTATTTTAGTATAGTGGGTACCATTGAGTTGGATGACTTCATCTAGGAGTTCAATAGTTGGTGTGATCTACAGCAAAGGTGGAACCCCTTTGTTTTGTGAGCCGGCTTGTCTCTCACTCAGATGAACCTCTGATGGCTATTATGGTAGCGCACCATGGACTAAGAAGGCAAGGAACCCCAACTCCATCATACTCCTCCAAGGCTAACACTCCAAGACTCAAGACATTGCTCACTAGAGAACTCAATGAGAGAGAGATAGTTGCAAATGAAAGTATGATGAGTACTTCCTCACTCCTTGTTTATATACTTGTGAAATAGTTACGCACCAAAGTTATTAATACTAGAGTAACTCAAGTTACTAGGCTAAAAGTCAAGTAAAGTCAAAAAGTAGAAAGGAATATCTATTCACATGGGCATATTCCACTAGCATGTGATCTTATCTTGACCCAACCACTAAGTCAAGGATTCCTTCACATGGGCTACCCTTGGACTATAGAAGAACTCTTGCGGGCCCAAGAGTTCTCAACTCTTTCCTCAAAGCCAAACACCTAAGAATAATACCAAGTCAACACACTAGAGTCCAAAATAGTAGTGCTCATCTTTTCTACCTCCTCTAAAGTAAGGTCCACTCTATCTTAGCTATGACTAACTCTAGCGAATCATCCTTTTTCTCTATATAAATAATATCACAAAACCACACACACACACAAATGGGTGTTACATTTACCTCCAGACTAAGTTTCACTTTGTCCTCAAAGTGAAGGTCTCTCTACCTTCTATGATATATCTTCAACTTATCATTGTTAATCCTATCAAAGTGTCTTCCTCCCAACTCCTTGAGATCATAGGTGTAATTGCCCCACACCTTCTCCACTATGAAAGGTCCAAAGTACTTAGGCAAAAACTTCTTTTGCACTCTCTTGAATCGAATAAAATCAAACAACATTACCCAATCACTTTCTTTGAAAGGCTCCACCTTCTTCTTGCCTTGCCTCTTGTCATAGCTCTCCTTTTGTTTCCTTTGGACTTGTTCCACTCAAACCATAGCAATTGCTCTTGCTTCTTCCAACTCCATGAGTTGTTCCTTCCTTGACTTCTCTGCATCACCTCCTTGTGTTTTCTTCAATCTCTTATGAATGCTTTAGAAGGTAAGAAGATCAAAATGAATAGGTAGGGTAGAATCAATACCATATACCAATTGAAATGGAGAATATCCGGTGGAAGTCTTCATGGTTGTCCTATACTCCCACAAAACTGCATGAATCCTCTTGTCCCAATGATGTTTAGCTCCCTCCATTTTTGCATCTTTGGCCAACATCATGCACAAGGTCTGATTGGTTCTCTGCCAAGCCATTGGAATTTGGCTTATAGGATGTAGTTACTCTATGTGTGATAGAGAAATGTTGTAGCATGGTTGTAGTAATGCTTCCTGTAAACTCTCCTCCTCTATTAGAAACCAACTCCAAAGGGCATCCAAATCTAGTGATAATGCGTTCATAAAGAAATCTACCAACTTCATCTTCATTCTTGTCTCTCAATGGTCTAGCCTCAACCCATTTGGTAAGGTAATCAATAACTACCACAATGTACCGATTGTTCCTTGGAGTTCTATTAAGAGGACCTACAAAATCAATTCCCCACTTCTCAAAAGGTCCTAGTAATGGAATTGATCTAAGTGGTGGAGTGGATGTAGACTTTCTAGAAAAAGCTTGACAAACATGACAAGTTTTGCAATAATCAAGACAATCCTTGAAAATCCCTCTCCAATGGTAACCTACATCTAGAATCTTGAAAGCAATCACCTTTCCTGCAAAGTGTCCTCCACACACTAAACCTTCATGAAACTACTTTATAAGTAGGATAGACTCTTCCTTACCCACTGCTCTTGGAAGTAGACCATCTGCTCCTTGGTGAAAAAGAATATCCTCGACTATTGTATAAGGTCTAGATCTTCCTCTCCCTCCCTAGCATGCATCCCTTCTGGATAGTTACCTCTTGTCACAAAATCCACAATCTCCTTGTACTCCATTGGAATCTCTTGAGTGATTGAGATTGTCATGAGCTCCTCATCCAGGAAGGAATCATCTACTGGCTCATCTCCATCATGATCATAGGCTCTAGATAACAAATCAGCATTTGCATGTTTCTTTCCTGGCCTATCCTCAATGGTGTAGTCATACTCAAACAAGAGTATCATCCACCTTGCTAGTCTCCCTTCAACATTAGGCTTGTTGAAGATGTAGTTCAAAGCCTTGTGATCTGTGATAATGGTGGCTTTCCCTCCAATCAAGTAGTGTCTAAACTTCTTGAGACCAAAGATCACTGCCAACCCTTCTCTCTCTGTGATAGAGTAGTTCTTCTCTGCTGAAACCATCTGCCTACTAGCATAAGCTATTGGATGATCATGCTCATCTTGGTCTAATTGACTAAGAGTGCATCCTATAGCTACATTAGAAGCATAAGTGTAGAGGATGAAAGGCTTACTCCAATCAGGTTTTGCAAGAATTGGAGCTACAACAAGGGATTGCTTGAGCTCCTCAAAAGCTTTGAGAGCCTCCTTTGTCCTCCAAAATCACCATGTAATCTACACCCTTCTTCATGTAGATGGTCAATGCATAAGCCTTGTTGGAAAATGAGACGATGAACCTCCTATAGTATCCAACCATCCCCAAGAATTGGCGTAATTCTGTCAAGCTTGAAGGGAATGGAATGTCTGAGATTTTCCTTACCTTCTCAGGATTAACTGCTATTCAATCCTTGGAGATGATGTGCCCCAAAAGTAGACCTTCTTCAGATCCAAAAATGCACTCCTCTGGGTTGAGTGATGCATTTGCCTCATCCAAGCGTTGCAAGACCTTGATTAGGTGCTCAAAGTGCTCCTCCTTGCTCCCATAGACACAAAAGTCATCAATGAAGTCTCTCACAAAATTTCCCAATGAAAGGTTCAAATACCTTGTTCATGAACCGTTGGAATATGGCTGGAGAATTGCAAAGCCCAAAAGGCATGACCTTGAAAGTGTAAGTTCCCCAAGGTGTGGCGAATGTGGTGAGTTGTTGATGCTCTGGTGCAATCTTGATTTGGTTATATCCACTATAACCATCTCCAAAATTGTACCTCTCATGACCTGCAACCTCCTCCAAGATCTCATCAATGAATGGCAATGGGTAGTAGTCCTTCTTGGTAACAGCATTGAGTTTCTTGTAATCCACACATACTCAAAGCTTGCCATTCTTTTTCTTCACAATCACAATTGGAGACACCCATTTTGAATTCTCTACCTCAAAGATAAATCCAGCCTCCTTGAGCTTATCAATCTCCTCCTTCACAACCAAAGATATTGGTGGGCTAATGCAATGTTGCTTTTGGCGGATTGGTCTTGCATGTGATTCCACCTCTAGCTTGTGCTCCTCCAAGGCGACTTCCTTCAAATCCTTGTAATTGAAAGCAAACACATTGATGAACTTGTAGAAAATCTCCTCAAATCTCACTTTCTCCTCCTTGGTAACATTTGGGCCATACTTGAAGGTAGATAACCTTCTCTCTATCTCCTCAAGTGTCAATGGTGATTTTTCTGGGTCCTTCAAAACCTTTGGCTTAGGTGCAAAATCCATAGCACACAAAAGATACACATCTGAATCAGATTCATCCTCCTTCATGGAAGTCTCCTCTTCCATGCTTGTGTCCACACCTGAAGCTCCTTCTTCAGAATCTGATTCCCAATAATTAGAAGATGGTGTATCTGAATGTGAAGTGTTGGTGGTGTTAGTCAAAGGAACTATGACTTTATGGTTTGATGACCCAATCCTCAAGTACCCTTTGTGCCATTGATCAGTTGTGTGTGCTGCTCTCAACCATGGCTTCCCAAGATGTAAGTCATAGCTTGAATCCTTCAAGACTTGGAAAGTCATGAGATTTTGAACTCCCATAACTGAAACTACCACTTTATCCATCACCCCTATTGGTCAAACTTGTTGCTTGTTTGCCATGCTCACCACAAATGTTGAAGGTCTTGAGGGTATCATACCTAACTTCTTCATCAACCTTTCTGACATGGCATTCACTATTGATCCTCCATCAACAAGTGCATCCTTGATGTTGTGACCATTCACTCTCACATCAATCTTGAAGGCATATTCACAAGCCTCCTATGGTGTTGGTTTGGCATCCACCACCCCCATTGATATTGGAGCTTTTGCCTTCTTCTTCCTCTTGCTCCTTGTAGAACTCAAACCAACTCTAAGCTCCTTTCTCAAGGTAGGGTTCAGAGCAATCAATTGGCCCACTATGATGTTAGCCTTGTGGCTACCAACATCCTCCAACACATTGTAGTTCCACTATTGCTTTGAAATCAAGAAATCCTCCATCCCCAACTTCTTCCTTGGAGTCTTTGTTGTTGATGGTGTTGAGGTGCGAGTGCTCCGAGTAGATATAGGAGTATCCTTGCTTGGAGTAAATCCTTGAGGAGAATGAACATCCTCTGCAAAACAAGCTCTCTTCTTCTCTTGTGCCAAAAGCTCCAAATTAAGACCCTTGGAGTTTGAGCACTCTCCCTTCTCATAGTTGCTCTCAAACACATCTATGGATGCTATCCTCTTACCTTTGTTGGGATTAGGAGCCACTTGGGTTTCACTACCTCTCTCTTTCCCTCTATTGGCTCCCTCATAACCCTTTCCTCCATGGTAGTGGAATTTGGGCAATTCCTTTGGATATGGCCTCTTCTTCCACAACCAAAACAATTTCTATCATTGAAATTGTTGGCTGGTTGGCCTCCTCTATATGGATAGTTTCCATAACTCCTAGGACCTCTCCCTACATTGTGATCCACCTCTCTCTTCTCCCATAGTTGCACTACATTGATCTTGAGATCCGCAAGTCGTTGTGTGATGGTTTGAAGTGGATCCTTTGGTGGAAGTGCAAGAATTGGAGCAACTAATACTTGTGGTGCAACCCTTGCCACCAAAGTATCAGAAGTTCTACCATAATTGTAGCCTTGAGGACAATGCACAACCTCCTTCACCACCAAATCACTCTCATGTCCTTCCAAACTCTCCTCCATACGAATTGCAATCTTGATAGCTTCAACCTTGGAAGAAGGTTTCTCATATCTCACCTTGCTTCTAATTTGTGGTCTCAATTCTCCCACAAAATTCTTGGTGAGCATGGCCCCTATGCCAATCATTGTGGTCTCCACATCATTCCCACCCTTCCTCAACACTATGCAAAATCTGGACTCTAACTTTTCCACTCTTTCCATAGAGACTCTCACTTTCTCTCCGTCTCCTTGTTTGAGAACGGTAACCTCACTTATCAATCTCTCATAACTCTCATCTAGAAGAAAGTTCTCAATGAGTGCTGAAGTCAAAGTCTCCCAAGACTCTTCTTCCCCATCTCTACTCTCTCTCTTTTGGTATTCTAACTCATACCATGTAAGTGCTGCATCTTCAAAGAAATCTGGTAATAATGAGGCTCACTCATTCTTCCTCCTCTCATTGTTTCCTATGAAAACTCTCTTGAAGTCTCTCACAAAGACCTCCACATCTTCTCCATCCTTGCCAAAGAAAACTAGAAGTTTCCCCATCTTAACCCCTCACTATCTTTCTTTTCTCTCAATTTTCTTTTTCTTTTTTTCTTTTCTTTTTTCTCACTCTATTACTAATAGAGTATATATGTGACTAACACCATCTGAGAATAATCCACTCTAGGGAACAAAAAAGGTTCAAGTTACTCCAAGATTTCTATAGCAACATCAAATCCTAGAGTGCATATTAATCTAACTCTCATGGATAGTTTATCCATAAGTTGAAAGATTATCTCCATCACTAATCTTGAGAACTAGTTGATGAAGGTGGTAGTATTTCTGTAGCTGTACTAAGACTCTCTCCAAGATCCTTCACCAAAGTCTCCCAAAGTGCTTTTACTCCACTACACTCATGTCTTTTTGGAAGTCTTCCCACTCCAGAAACCTCACACAACTCCTTGGTCTTAGATCTTCTCCCTTCTAATCTTGGTGAAGAAGGTCCAACATGCAAACCCAAGTCAAGTAAGCCTCTCCTTTCACTCAATCTCTTGCTCTCAAAGGTCAATGATCATGAACTTGCCTTATGTCCCTTCTCTCTACATAGAAAACACTTAGACTCACTCTTTCCTCCAAGTAGTGTAGGTTTTTGGATCCTCTCAACACTCTCTTTAAATTCTATTGTAAACTCTCTTTTCCTCAAATCCACCCCTATAAATAACCTCAAACCCTTGGGGAACCTTGCATAGTCTCAATTTCCACTCTTGGTGACCCTCCATGTTCACAAGATGAATTTAAACACTCAAATATGCTTTTTGTTGCTCTTAAACTCCTCATGCATGAGATCTCTACTTTGCAGAATTGACCCTTCCTCACAATTTCACTCAGATCTCTCAACTAGTATGTGATAGTCCTCTGAACTTTTGCAAATATGATCACAACTCTAGGGTGTCCTCCCTGCAAAATTTCAGATCTTTTCATTGAGCCATTTTGCCTAGACACCTTTCTATTCAACACACATATTTCAGATTTGGTCTGAAAACCACCCTCTTCACTTCAAAAACTCATTACTCCTTGCACAAGAATGATATCTCTCTAATTTTTCATGGCAGCAAGTAGGATACAATGCACTCAATTTTCTTGGAAATTTTCAGGACAATTCATTGAAAATTGAAGAAATGGCAGACTCTATACAATTTTTCAAAGAGCATTCAGTTATGGGAGCAATTTACCCTATCAACTTTCAAAAATTCTAACCTGATGTGCATAGTAGCTCTCACAATAATTTCAAGTGTGATAACTGAAATATAATCCAAGCTATTATGTGTAGAAATTTCAAGTCCAGATCTCAAACTTGAGATTTTGCCCAAAATCACCTTAATCCCCAAAATCTGCAGTCTACCTCACACAATCTCTCCAAATCCTCTCATGTATACAAGATGTACAAAATCACTTCAAACACATCATAATGAACTACCAGGTATACAAATGGATCTTGGTTCTCTAACATTAGTTCAGCCCTCTCATCTCCTAATGTTCTCTCCAAGTGAGCTCTCATAGCCTCCTTCTGTCTAATGTAGAATTGAACACGGAACATTATCTTGCCTTCTAGAGAGGTCTCGAAAACGGAACCAAAAATGTGAGCCAGCTTGTCTCTCACTCAAGATGAACCTCTGATGGCTATTATGGTAGCACACCATGGACTAAGAAGGCAAGGAACCCCAACTCCATCATACTCCTTCAAGGCTAACACTCCAAGACTCAAGACATTGCTCACTAGAGAACTCAATGAGAGAGAGATAAATGTAAATGAAAGGATGATGAGTACTTCCTCACCCCTTGTTTATATACTTGTGAAATAGTTATGCACCAAAGTTACTAATACTAGAGTAACTCAAGTTACTAGACTAAAAGTCAAGTAAAGTCAAAAAGTAGAAAGGAATATCCATTCACATGGGCTATCCTTAGACTATAGAAGAATCCAAAACAAAAAGGCTTGCGGGCCCAAGAGTTCTCAACTCTTTCCTCAAAGCCAAACACCTAGGAATAATACCAAGTCAACACACTAGAATCCAAAATAGTGGTGCTCATCTTTTCCACTTCCTCTAAAGTAAGGTCCCCTCTATTTTAGCTATGATTAACTCTAGCTAATCATGACTAATGTAGAACCATCCTCCAAGGCTAACTACAGGTAACTACTTCTCCAAGCTAACTACTCTAAAGTAAGGTCCCCTCTATTTTAGCTATGATTAACTCTAGCTAATCATGACTAATGTAGAACCATCCTTTTTCTCTATATAAATAATATCTCTTAAGTACTTGTAATACCAAGCTAAATATCACAATATCACACACATGCACAAATGGGTGTTACGGTTCACACCTTTCATGGCATGGAAGTGGTTGTTTCAACACTTGGAAGGTCCACCAATGGACGACTACCATGAGTTCAGGAGAGCTTATTTGGAGGAGATTGAGTTATGGAGATAGTTTTGGTCTCCAAACTATGTCTCTATCACTTCAAGCTTGGTGGCTAAGAGTAGATTGGTTGTACCTACGAGTTCTAGCTCGAGTAGTGTTGGTGGAACTAGTGGAGGTGCACTAGTTAGAGATAGTATTACCACGAGTGGATGTACCATTGCAGGAGGTGATGTGGTAACTCCACCATGGGGTTAAACCCCATGGTGGAGTTCTTCATATGTTTGAGTCAAAACTACCAAGGAGTGCCAACCGACAAGTTGAGGAGCTTGCAAGAGTTTCAGCAAAAGGCTAGAAATAGCCTACGTGAGGCATACACTCGCATGAGGCGGCTGATCAATTTCACTCAAGGAGTTATTGAGGCCCAAGCAATCCTATTTTGGTATGGGATATTGGACAAGGAGTTACAATATAGAGTTTGTGATGCTACGTTGTTGCACGCTACTTTGCCCACTTTGGTTTGGCTGAGCGTATTGAGCTCAACATGGTGGAGGAGAGGGTGGTGACATCTAGATTTGGTAGAGAGACCTCATCCACAGTTGTGACTTCTTCTAGAGTGCAGTAGAGTGCACCACGTCTAGTTGGTTTGTGAGGACAGGGTGGACAGCCCAGATCCTATGGAGCGAGTGGAGGGCCTAGTGGAGTTAGACCCTTACCTTCATCTTTGGGTCAACAATAGCCAGTGAGTAGTAGTGTTCCTTGTTGGACTTGTGGTGGACCTCACCATAGGAGAGAGTGTACTCAAGGTAGCGGACCTGATCCCTTTGGTCCATCACAACAAGCACAGAGGCAATGTGAGCATTGCCATAGATTTGGTCACACTAGTGATTGGTGTTTTGATCTACACCCGGAGTTACGGAGTGGTAGGGTTGCTATGGCAGGTAGTAGAGGAGTTCCAATTCATGGAGGATGAGGTGGTGGTAGAGAGTCTACACCTAGTATGTAACAATATGGAGTTTAGCAAGGAAGTTAGTCGGGCTTACGAAGTAGCACATAAGACACAGTAGGCTAGAATATTCCAGAAGTATCTAGGAAGCTTCTTGGGAAGCTTCTCGGTTAACTTAGCTTGCACCTTAAGTAAGTAGCTTCTAGAAGGAAGCTTCTAGAAGCTTCCAACTAGCTTAGCTTGCACGCCAAGTAGGCGGCTTCTAGAAGGAAGCTTCTTGAGAAGCTTCCTAGTTAACTTGGCTTGCACTCTAAGAAAACTACTTGAGGAAGCTTCTTGAGAAGCTTCTCAAGGGCCTTGTATGCTACCTATAAATACCAAAGCCAAAGCTCATGCTAGGCATTTGGAGTTTTCCCTCATTCAAGTGTCCCAATGTGAGTTTCCATTCTCCTATTTCTCTCCTTGGATTCGGTCTTTTACATTGGTATCAGAGTAGGAATGGGATGGATGGAATTTATGGACCACCAAATCCACTTCCACCAAACCATTGGGATCTTTGCGTCCAAATACTACCCAAGCATCGTTTCACACAGTTCATCACTTTGCACTTTGGACAAGATTTTCTGCATATGATCACCATATCTGAGGAACGCTTGGTGCTTCCGGTTGTAACTTATGGAGAATGGTGGATGTTCTATTTCTATGTGTTAATAAATTAGATAGATTGGGAGTGGTGTGATAGAGGAGCAACCATGGCAGCAATACCTGATGTTATCCTTGCTATGCAATAATAAATCGAGCACCTTACTCAATTGTTGGATGAACGAGATCTTCGACGACAAGAGCAGGTGGAGAGAGAACCAACTTGAGAAGGAGAAGATTGGATCAGGTTCCGTAAACCCAAGGTATTTGAAGGCAAGAATCTCCCGGGTGCAGTGGAGAATTTTTTGTTTGATTGTGAATGTTATTTTGAAGCTACCAATCTACAAGATGAGCAAAAAAAAATTCTCTTGGCTTCTAGCCAATTGGATGGAGTAGCAAAGCTATGGTAGAGATTCCGAGTGGAGTGAGCCGAACCACAAATGGTTACACCGATCATGACATAGGCAGAATTCAAGAGCACAATAATCAGTCGGTTCCAAGCTATAAATGCCACACGAGCTGCACGGGATAAGTTGGCAGAGTTGAAATAGATTGGCTCTGTAACAAGTTACATCACGCAGTTCCAGAACACCATCATGCAAATTCTAGATATTTTGGAAGGTCAAGCTCTAGATCGATTTGTGAGGGGCTTGAAAGCAAGAACCAAATTAGAGGTAACCATGCGAGAGCCACAACACTTGGAGGAGGCCATGCGGTTAGCCAAACATTTTGATTCCTTGGTGGCAACAACTTGGTCTTGACCTCGACCCCCACAAAGCCTACCAATACACTACACACAAGTGGAGGAGCAAGCACCAATGGAGATTGATGCAATTCAATGAAGACCACTGGGCATGGCAGACAAGGAGAAACTGTGACAAAATGGTGGTTGTTTTTATTGTCACCAGGTGGGGCATTGCATTGCTGAATGCCCACTCAAGAATGGATGATCTCGACAAGTTGCCCAAGTGGAGGTTGTGGAGCGGAATGATCAAGGAAACGAGGAATCCCAGTAGGAGATTTTGAGCCGCCTATTGGGAGCTTGATTAGTTCCAATGGGATTGAAGGCTCGACCTATACAAGTCTACTTCACTTGCAAGGTATGATATCTAATCGGGGTTGTAGGATTTTGGTTGATTTTGGAAGTTCAGAGAATTTTATGTCTATGCAAGTAGCAAAGGAATTGGGTATTCCTATCAAGCCAGTGATTGGAAGTAGTTTGATGATGGCGGATGGTAGAAAAGGTTTTGCATTCCGCACCTCGCATCCTGTTACCTTCAAGATTGCGAAGAAGTATTTGGAGTGTATGAGGTTTGTAGTGGCACCTCTACACTATGATATCATTCTGGGTCTACCTTGGCTTGAATGTCATAAGGTTCAATTCGATTGGACCCGACGTCAAATTCAAGTACAACACCAAGGTAGGAATTTCCAATTAGGTTGTCTGGCACCTCTGAGTAAGACACCTAAGAATAGTCAGTCCCAAGATGGGAAGTTTGTTGAGAAGGTAGCCATAGAGCAAATCTGGAAGGGAGATGAGTCCCAAGATGGGAAGTTTGCTAGGAAGGCAACCATAGAGCAAGCTTGGAAGAGAGATGAGTCTCTAGAAGGGAAGTTTGTTAATGAAGCAGCCATAGAGCAAGCTTTGGAGGAAGATAAGTCTATATTCGCGGTGTGGATCAAGCCGATTGCACAAGAACAATCTGAGGAGGGCCAAGTGCCGCATCAAACAACGGTTGATCAGATAGTTCAGGAGTTTGCAGATGTGTTTCCAGATGATCTGCCAAAGGGATTACCCTCTGATCGAGGTATGCCTTTCAAGATCGAGTTATTGCCAAGGAGTACTCCAATGAGTAGACCAATCTATCGGCTCTCACCAAAGGAGTTGGAGGAGTTACGAACAACACTTACAAAGTTGTTGGAGAAGGATTTCATACAACATAGTACCTCTCTATGGGGAGCACCGGTACTATTTGTTCCAAAGAAGGATGGAGGACTTCATTTCTGTATTGATTACCGTGGGCTCAATAAGCAAACCGTGAAGAATGCATATCCCTTGCCTCGGATCGATGACCTGCTTGATCAATTAAGTGGAGCACGCTACTTTTCCAAGCTAGATCTTCGTAGCGGCTATTGGCAAATTCCTATTGAAGGAGAGGACGTGCAAAAGAATGCCTTTCGCACAAGGTATGGACACTTTGAGTGGAGAGTTCTACCTTTCGGACTCACTAATGCTCCAGCAGTCTTCATGGATCAGATGCATCGGGTGTTGGAGGGACTATTGGATCAGTCCGTGGTAGTGTTCTTAGATGATATCTTAATCTATAGCAAGACAGAGGCAGAACACAGGAATCATGTGCAAGAGGTCCTAAGACGACTACGACAATGGAAATTTTACTACAAGAAGTCAAAGTGTGCTTTTTGGCAAAAGGAGGTTACCTTCTTGGGTCATAAGATCTCATTAGAGGGGATCAAGATGGAAGAAGAGAAGATCAAGGCCATTACTGATTGGCCTACCCCAAAGGATGCTACCGAAGTACAAGCATTCAATGGATTGGCTAGTTTTTACCGACTGTTCATCCACTATTATGCTCACGTGGCTACACCATTGACTGACCTCTTGGGAAAGAACTCGAGCTTCCAATGGACCACCAAGCATGAAGAAGCATTCCAAAAGCTAAAGCATATGGTGTCTTCAAGACCCATTCTTCAACCATATGATCCGCAACTACCGTGTGTGGTTGATTTTGATGCTTCTAACTTTGCAATTGGAATTGTGTTGCAACAAGAATTTCCAGATGCACTACGTCCTATTGCCTTTGTGTCTCGCCAACTAAATACAACTGAAAGAAATTACTTTGCTCGAGAGCGGGAACAACTTGCAATGGTATATGCCACCAAGGTATGGAGGCATTATCTCTTGGAGAAACAAGTGACCATGCAAACTGATCACAAGCCATTGTTGCAGACCTTACACCTAGAGCACATGAAGAGTCGACATCATCGATGGGAAGAGCAACTCCAATTGTTTGACATCAAACTTGAGTACAAACCAGGTCGGTTCCATGTCATCCCTGATGCTCTATCACGATGACCTGATTTGAAGTCTCTTCCTCTCATCGCGGCAGCAATTACGACGGTGTCAATTGATCCCAAGATTCATAACGAGTTTCGGTTAGCTATACAGCAAGATCCCTTTTTCCAAATGGTACATAGTTGGCTAACAACAGGTGACAAGGAGTATAACACCTTCTCCTTCAAGGAAGGCCTTCTATTCCATGCGGACCGGATCCATGTTCCAGCCAAAGGTGATCTTCCACTTGTGCGCCTTCAAGAAGCCCATGATTTACCCATTGCTGGTCACATGGGTGTGGACAAGACCTTAGGTACCCTCCAACGTCAATGGTGGTGGCCCAACATGACACGGGATGTTCAAGAATTTGTCTGATTGTGTGAGAGCTACCAACATAACAAGGCCAGCAACCTAAAGCCGGGTGGACTCCTTCAACCGCTTGCCGTTCCATCAGCTCGTTGGGAGCATGTGAGCTTGGATCTCATCACATCCTTGCCAAAGACAAAATAAGGATACACTGCCATCATGGTGTTTGTGGATAAGCTTAGTAAGCAAATCCACTTGGCACCAACCCGTGATACCGTGGATGCTCCAACCTTAGCGCAAATCTACTTCAACAATGTCTTCAAGCATCATGGAATGCCACGCGTACTCATCTCCGACCGTTATCCTCGCTTTACCAGGAAGTTTTGGCAAGCACTCTTTTAGATACTCGGCACCAAACTTGCTTTGTCCATGGCCTATCATCCTCAAACTGATGGACAAACCAAACGTGCAAATTGTACATTGGAGGATATGTTGCGTGCCTTTGTCAATGTCCACCATACCAATTGGGATGAATGTCTTGCCGCTGCCAAATTTGCCTACAACAATTCCAAACGAGCAAGCACCGGATTCTCTCCCTTCTTTCTCAATTTTGGCCAAGATCCGCTTGTTCCAGATTCTCTTCTTGCTCCTCCTCCATCTCAAGTTCCTCATACTTCCACATTCTTGACCACTATATCCCAATCGCTCCAACAAGCCAAGTCTCACCTCCTTGTTGCTCAGAATCACCAAAAACAATATGTGGACCACCATTGTCGTGATCTCACCTTTGAAGTTGGTGATAAAGTCATGCTATCCTCCAGTAACCTCCCTCTCCCACTTGATACCCAAGTTCGTAAACTTGCCCCTAACTGGATATCACTCAAATTGATAACCCTTTGATATCACTCAAATTGTCTCTCCTGTTGCTTATCGACTTGCCTTACCTTGTCACATGCATATCCATCCTGTCTTTCATATTTCCAAGTTGAAACCCTTTGTTCCTAACCCCTCTTCCTTTTCCTCTCGAGTCCAACCTCCCCCTTTTCCTGTCCCTATCAATGATCATGAGGAGTACGAAGTTGATCATATCCTTGCATGTCGCCATATCCAACAAGGCAATCACCAACATACAGAGTACAAGGTCCTTTGGAAAGAGTATCCCCTTCATGATGCCACCTAGGAGCCTCTTTCTCACCTCCATAATGCACAAATGGCCATCTAGGAATTTGAAGCTTCACTGGCGACGAGGACGTCACCAACTAGCGGCGGGGGAATATATAACAATATGGAGTTTAGCGACGAAGTTAGTCGGGCTTACGAAGTAGCACATAAGACAAAGTAGCCTAGAATATTCCAAAAGTATCTAGGAAGATTCTTGGGAAGCTTCTCGGTTAACTTAGATTGCACCTTAAGTAGAAGCTTCCAACTAGCTTAGCTTGCACGCCAAGTAGGCGACTTCTAGAAGGAAGCTTCTTGAGAAGCTTCCTAGTTAGCTTGGCTTGCACTCTAAGAAAGCGGCTTGAGGAAGCTTCTTGAGAAGCTTCTCAAGGGCCTTGTATGCTACCTATAAATACCAAAGCCAAAGCTCATGCTAAGCATTCGGAGTTTTCCCTCATTCAAGTGTCCCAATGTGAGTTTCCATTCTCCTATTTCTCTCCTCGGATTCGGTCTTTTACATAGTAGACATGCAGTACATGCCCTTACTTTTGATGTAGCTATGGCTACTCGGATTGAGCAATTGGAGCAAAGATTGGCTAGTATGGCCATTGCTCAGAGGAGATCAGATTTGGGTGCTGAGACTTCCACCTCATATGCTGGTGACAGAGATGCTTTGGACTTCATGTGTAGAGCAGCACAAGTGGATGCATTTGCAGCAACGACTAGGAGTGTAGTACGTGCTCTTGAGCCTAGAGGAGCATTAGTGGAGTTGGACCCATAGAGATGAGAGGTTGGGAAACAGGTCAGACTTCCCCAATCTTTCACGCTATTTGAGACATTGCAGATGACATCTATGGTTCCTAAACGTCCTAGTGAAGGTGTGGTAGGTGGTGATGGATGGCATTATGGACTACTTGCTAGTCAGCCACCTTTTATTACACAAACTTAGTCTAACATGATGTTGGAGGTGGCTCAGTTGATTACACGGCGCCCTTTGTTTTTGGCCAATGATATGTTTACATTGGGAGTTGACCCAACCCCAGTGTTTTGGATGGCTTCCATGCTTTGTGAGAGTAGGGATGATGCAGTTCCTACTACTAAAGCAAAGGTGGTTGGTAGTGGAGCTGACTTGGTTGAGGAGCATGGGATCCATTCAGCGACCAGTGGTTTATGGCAGGCAACAACGGCTAAATTGGAGGAGTTGCCAACTAGACTTTGAGAGAGCATGGTTCACACCTGGTGTTGTCCTTTGGGATAACCAAAGGGGGATTTTTTGTCTGGTGGGACTTTCAGGGAATGTCTATACACCATAGAGAGTCTTGTTAGACTCGGGTGCTTAGTGCTTTATGTTAGGGAAGGCTACAGTTGTCGGTCTGGAGTTACGGAAGACCAATGTGGAGAGGTGTCCATTACAGATCCAGACATCTCTAGGTGGTGGTTTGACATAGTACATCGGACGTGGGGAGCTTGTTGTCTAGGTTCAGCCTAATCATTCAACTGATAGCTTGGTGGTGAGAGCTCAGGCTATTACGGTGATAGTTGAGTCATATGATGTGCTAGTTGGAGGAGCAATGTTATACCCCATGGGTTTTAGCATTGACTATTGGGAGGAGACAACTTCCTATAGACCTGGTTGGCAGTCTGGTGAGGGACGGGTATGTCACCTACCAGTATGCTTCAATAGTGGTAGTCTTGGCTCACTACAGTCCGGGACCATGGCCGCATTAGTTTTAGCTTTCAATGGTGCCGTTACTTGGCCTAGTGATTTGTTGGAGGAGAATGCCCATGTAGAGGATACTCTTGTACTAGAGGAGATCACTCGGATTTGGAGTACAAGTGGGATTGTTCCATCCACCTTGGATATGCCATTGTGGAGTTTAGAGGAGGTATTGCAACAGCATGCAAATTGGTTGGTGCAGCAGGCTTGGAGTGGAGCCTTCGTACCATCAAGAGATGAGTGTGACAATGAACTTCCAGAGTTGATTGCTTTGATACCTCTGGATGCCACACGCATTATCTAGTAAAGGGGATATGTCTATTGGAGTTGTTCGGTGGGATTATCACCGGACTAGGTATGGTATTACAAGTGAGTATATGAGTACATAGGTACTTGTATGTAGGGAGAGATGAGACTGCTAGGCGAGTCTCTCTACATCATGTGGCATACTGGGCCTATCAGTATCTAGAGTTATTACTGATGTCAGTAGTCAGAGGTTACCAGAAGGCCCTACCAGCAAACATAAGAGGCTCATGACCTAGAGAAACATAGGCCTATTCACTTGGTGATTTTTGGATGCCATGTTAGGGACATACACGTGCGGGCAATGGTTTGGGTCTTTAGGATCCTTGTTCTGGTGTGTTTTGGGAGATGTTATGGATACTACGACATCTGCAGGTTCATCTATCTGTTTCTCCAACTTACCTTTTGGAGAATGTCCCTTTGATGGGTGATTCTTGCACCAGAGTGGTGGCGAGTACACATCAGGTCCATTCTCGGATGGGACCTACTGTATTATTAGATGCAGCCAGAGTGGGATCACGGGCTCATTGCCTTCATCTTTGGTGGACGAACCTCTTACCTAGAGAGGTTTTACAGTGTGCTTATGATGGGATTCAATGACTTGACCACATCCTTGTTGATGATATCTTGGATGTCAGGCGTCAGTCTCAGACGGTGGTAGTGGCTGATAGGTCACCTATGGTAGTGGTGAACATAGTGGGACAGCCTAGAGCTGCATTTCTCACACTCAAGAGTTTCCAAGACTCTCATGCTTTTCGAGAAGCAGGACTTGGACTTGTTTGGGACTCATAATTACAGCAGTTGGTGGAGCCCAATGCCAATGAGAGAGAGCAGGCGATGGGTTTTTGCACCGGTATTACCGCTGTTCCAACTATTTCAGAGGCATCCAAGTGTCAAGTCTTAGGTCAAGCTATGGACCTGAACTATTTGACCTGAATTGTGAGCCTTGGCTTGGCAAAGCAGTGTAGGATGCGCTTGATAGGCATCACGACTCAGACACTTGTGCGCCTTGTGCCTATTGAAACGATTCAGGCACATGTTGGGGGTGAAGGACCGAGTGGACATGGAATTCTTGGGACACAACCAGTAGCTACTAGGGAGAGAAGTCTACTTGGAGTCCATCCAAGTGAGCGTGGGCTACTTGGATTACACCCTTGGTCCACTTGAGATGCAGTTAGAGGACGTGTGGAGCTTGCAACCAGAGTAGAGGGAGTTTTTCACACAGAGGTTGGGACCTCTAGTGGTCAAGGGCATGACACTATTGCTCCCAAGGACCCATAGTAGCAGCCAATCAGCACGTCTTCCACTCCTACAACAATTACAATGGATACTTGGGAGCCAGATCTTGGACCCAAGCTTGTTGGAGAGGAAAGATGGAGGGTTTGGAGGTTCTTGAGGAGTCGCACGAGTTGTTTTGCCTTCAATATGATGGATTTGGGTGCTCTAAAGGGACCTAGTATAAGGATTGAGCTGACTTGCAATACACCAGTTTTCCAACATCCTTATTGCTATGGTGACATGGAGAGGACATTGATTCAGAGCCGAAGTAGTGACCTTTTTGAGGCTGGTTTGGTGGAGATTTCACATGGAGAGTATGCATCAACGACAATGATGCCAGCCAAGAAGGATATGCATGGCAACTACATAGATAGGCGGATGTGTGGAGATTATTGTCCTATCAACCAACAGACCAAGGCTGATCGGTATACCATGCCTACACCGGAGGAGATTTTTGATGCAATTGGGCATGCAAAGGTCTTCAATACTTTGGATCTTTGGCGGGATATCATCAGTTGCTAATCAGGGAGGAGGATAAGTCCAAGATCACATTTTGGGCTATTGATCCTCATGGCAAGGATGTGTTATATCAGTGGAGGTTCTTACTATTTGGGCTATAGAACACTCTTGTTGAGTTCTAGAGGGTCATGGATAGGATCCTAGTTGGATTGGATTTTGCTTGGTGTTATATTGATGACATTTTGGTCTATAGCACTACTGTGGGGGAGCATGAGAGATAGTTGTTGGAGGTGTTTGAGAGGTTGAGATCTCATGGGCTCAAATTACATCCTGGGAAGTGTAGGTTCCTCCACATGTAGGTTGAGTATTTGGGTCACACTATCTACCTCAGAGGACTTGGTGTTCAAAAGACCAAGGTGGAGGCTATTGCACGTATTCCTTGGCTTACGGATGTGAGCAAACTGCGAGCATTCCCTGGGTTGGCAAACTTCTATCACCGCTATGTTAGAGGTTTTAGTGGCATTGCCAAGGCCTTGACAAAGCTGACCAAGCTTACATAAGAGTGGTGTGGGGAGGTGAGCAGGAGAGAGCTTTTATGGAACTCAAGGAGAGGTTGACATCTACTCCTATTTTGAGGAGACCAATCAGAGGATGACCATTTCAGGTTCATATTGATTGGAGTATGTTGGAGCTTGGAGCGGTGCTCAACCAGCATGATGATGAGGGGAAGGAGTTTGTGGTTGTCTATGCTAGTCGCTCCAACAATTCAGCAGAGGCAAAGTATAGTTCATATGAGGGAGAGTGCTTGGTAGCAGTTTGGGCAGTAGCACATTTCCAATGTTACCTATTTGGTAACCCCTTCACTCTCATCATTGATCATAAGCCGCTGAAGTGGTTGATGGAGTCTGACAAGCTTTCAGGGAAGCTTGTACTATGGGCTCTGATTTTATAGGAGTATGATTTTGCGGTTGTTCACAAACCTGGAGTGGTGAACCGTGATGTAGATGGGTTGAGTAGAAACCCATGTCCCAGCCAACAGGATCAGACTGGAGCATGTTGGCATGGTGAGACAAATGAGGAGATGGTGCCAGGTTGGCATGCATCTGCCTTTCTATGTATATTTTTTGAGGCTTTGGTGGTATCTCTCTCAGCGCATATAGGAGGAGTTATGGAGGTCATAGATCCAAAGAGTGAAGGTATTGTTATAGTTCAGCAAGACATTCATGATGATGTCTTAGTGATGGACTATCTTTGCACTGGTGTTGTGGGTGGCACAATTGGGGCCAAAGAGAGAGACCATGTCCTTCAGCGAGCTAAACGGTTCAGATTGGAGGGTAGGCACCTTTTGCGTGTATGGGAGGATGGTAGAGTATGAGTAGTACCACTTCTATCTCAGAGATCACAATTGGTTCATCTTTCTCATGAGGAGCTAGGACATTTTGGAGTCAAGCATACATATAGCTTACTCCAAAGTCATTATTGGTGGCACGATATGCAGATCGAGGTATAGTAGTTTGTTGCCAGATGTTTGGTTTGTGACTGAGTGACTGAATTACTCCTATGCCATAGTTAAACCCATTACCTATCATGGAATTGGTTTACCATTGGAGTTTGGACTTTGCTGGACCTTTACCATTGACTGTGGGACATCATCGGTATGTTTTGGTGATGGTGGAGCACTTCTTCAAGTGGATTGAGTTGGTGGCATTTCCTGACAAGTCTAGTGAAGGGACAACTTACTCGATCAAGGAATGAGTAAGTTGTCCCTTCACTAGCTGTCCCTTCACCTGGATTGAGTTCTTAGTCATTTTGGTGCACTAATTGAGGTTTTGACTGATCAAGATATAGAGTTTTTGGGGGAGTTTCAAGTCTTGTGTGACAAGGCTTTGATTGATCATCGTACTACATCTCAAGATCACCTTGAGGCAGATGGCTTAGTAGAGAGAGTGGTTCAAACCGTGAAGAGAGGATTGCAGAAGTATGGTTTGTAGGGAGGCCTCTTGGGAGATTGGGATCTCTAGTTACCTTGGTTGGCCATGGGCTACCGGTTCAGCCAACAAGCCTCCTTAGCATCCTTCTCTCCATACTTTCTACTCTATGGACGAGATCCTGGTTTACAAGCAACCATTTGTCAAGATGCTACTATAGTTTTGGACTTGGATGACCCCGATGTATGGATGAGCGCATGTTCTCAACGGGCAGAGATCTTTTAGAGAGTGATGCCGATGGCTTTTGAGAACTTGGCAATTGCTCAGCATAGAGATACTTTACACTATGCTACCATTCCAGGAGGAGGTTATAGACCCTCGATCCGTCAATTTCATCCAAGAGACTATGTATATCTACAACAGACAACACCGACGACACTTGATGTTTTGATAGGCCGCACTATCTTGAGAGTGTGTGAGTTTTTGCCATCTAGAGTCCTTGTGTTAGAAGGACGTGATGGTGTTGTTTAGAAGGATCATGTGCGTAATTGTACGCCATGCCAGCTCCCAAACATTGATGGTACTATAGACCCAAGCTTGGCACTTGTACATGCAGACTTGAGGTGTATGTTATGTGGCTTTGCTGGTGGAGCTGCTACTATGTTAGTGTGTGATAGTTGTTTGAGAGGATGACATATGGCATGTATGACTCCTTCCCTCACGGTGGTTCCTCAGAGACAATGGTTATGTCCTAGATGTACTTGACCTATAGCTAGTTCATTCTTTATATGGTATACATTGCAGACAGGCGACTAATGATGGGGCTCCATAGCACCCGACCTCCTGATCTTTGCTCATTATAGGGTATACCATATACTTAGAGTAGATGACTATCTGGAGTTAGAGGGACCTAACCGCCAGCTAGGGAGGCAATTGTGGCACTTTAAAGTCTATGTATGACTTGTGTGTGAGTTGTGCTTCTATATTGTATGATGTTGATAGTGATGTATACTGTGTATCGATATAAATACGCATGATAGTTGTCACATCATTTGTAGTGTCAAACCTAGATTGCTCGGACACTTGAGTTGCAGTGATAGTAGTTAGAGTTATTTCAGTAGTTTCTTAGAGACTATTTCCGATAGTCAGATTTTGTGTTTGGGTGACTGACTTCATGGTGGGGCCCACCGTCACTTTGCACCATTTGCACCGTCAAGTGTGCCATCAAACCTGTGGGACCGTTAGGGTTCAAACCTAGCTTGAGTCCAAGGGGTATACTTTCAAAGTGTAGCTCCAGAGAGCTCACTTCTCTGATGTTGAGCCTTCAAGTTCCTGGCTATGGTGGACAGAGGCCGGCAAGCATCACTTGGATTCTCTATGCTGGAGTGGGTGTAGCTTGATTGTAATCAATACCTAGTTGTTGGCAGTTTATAGAGTGACAGATCAAGTACTTATTTGAGTTGAGTTGAGTTGAGAGTGGTAAACAATCTGATAATTGTGGCACTTTAGAGTCTATGTATGACTTGTGTGTGAGTTGTGCTTCTATAGTGTATGATGTTGACAGCAATGTATATTGTGTAGTGATGTATATATGCACGACATTGTAGACATTACACTTGGAATACATGAAGAGCCGACATCATTCATGGGAGGAACAACTCCAATTGTTTGACATCATTGATGGGTGGAACAACTCCAATTGTTTGACATCAAACTTGAATACAAACCAGGTTAGTTCCATGTCATCCGTGATGCTCTATCATGGCGACCTGATTTGAAGTCTATTCCTCTCATCACGGCAACAATTACAACAATCTCAATTGACTCCAAGGTCCAAAACAAGTATTGGTCAGTGCTACAACAAGATCCCTTCTTACGAATGGTACATGGTTGTCTTACAACATGCGACAAGGAGTATAACACCTTCTCCTTCAAGGAAGGCCTTCTATTCCATGAGGACCGGATCTATGTTCCAGCCAAAGGTGATCTTTGACTTGTATGCTTTCAAGAAGCCCATGATTTACCAATAGTTGGGCACATGGGTGTGGACAAGACCTCGAGTACCTTCCAACACCAATAGTGGTGGGCCAACATGACACGAGATGTTTGAGAGTTTGTTTGACTGTGTGAGAGCTGCCAATGTAACAAGGCCAACAACCAGAAGCCGGGTGGACTCCTTCAACCACTCCCCATTCCATCCACTCAATGGGAACATGTGAACTTGGATCTCATCACATCCTTGCCCCAAACAAAGCAAGGACACACAACAATTGTGGTGTTCATGGATAAGCTCAGTAAGCAAATCCACTTGGCACCAACCTTTGATACCATGGATGCTCGAACATTAGTGCAAATCTACTTTGAAAATGTCTTCAAGCATCATGGGATGTCACGTGTACTCATCTTTGATCATGATCCTTGATTCATTGGGAAGTTTTGGCAAGCATTCTTCTAAACACTTGGCACCAAGTTTGCTTTGTCCACAACCTATCCTCCTCAAACTAATGGACAGACCAAACGTGCAAATCATACCTTGGAGGATATGTAATGTGCCTTTGTTAATATCCACCATACCAATTGGGATGAATATCTTGCAGTTGCAAAATTTGCCTATAATAATTCCGAACAGGCAAACACCTGATTTTCTCCCCTCTTTCTCAATTTTGGCCAAGATCTGCTTGTTCTAGATTCTCTTCTTACTCTTCTTCCATCTTAGGTCCCTCATACTTCCACCTTCTTGACCACCATATCCCAATTTCTCCAAGAAGCCAAATCTCACCTCCTTGTTGCTCAAAATTGTCAAAAAAAATATGGAGACCACCATCGTCATGATCTCACCTTTGAAGTTGGTGATAAAGTCATGTTATCCTCTAGTAACTTACCCCTCCCACTTGATACCCAAGTTTGTAAACTTACCCCTAATTGGTTAGGACACTTTGAGGTCACCCAAATCATCTCTCCTGTTACTTGTCGACTTGCCTTACCTTGTCATATGCGCATCTACTTTGTCTTTCACATTTCCAAGTTGAACCCTTGGTTCCTAGCCCATCTTTTGTTTTCTCTCGTGTCCAACCTCCTCCTCCTCCCATCCCTATCAATGACCATGAGAAGTACAAAGTTGATCATATCCTTGCACGTCGCTACATTCAATGAGGATGCCAACAACATATAGAGTAGAAGGTCCTTTGGAAAGGGTATCCCTTTCATGATGCCACATGGGAACCTCTTTCTCACCTCTAGAATGTACAGATGGCCATTCAGGAGTTTGAAGCTTCAAGGCAACAAGTACGTCACCAACTAGTGGTGGGAGACTATGTAACAATATGGAGTTTAGCAACGAAGTTAGTAGAGTTAACAAAGTAGAAAATAAGACAAATTAGCCTAGAATATTCTAGAAGTATCTAGGAAGCTTCTTGGGAAGCTTCCCAACTAGCTTAGCTTGCACCTAAATTAAGTAGCTTCTAGAAGGTATTAACTAGCTTAGCTTGCATGCCAAGTAAACAACTTCTAAAGGAAACTTCTTGAGAAGCTTCCCAATTAACTTGGCTTGCATTCCAAGGAAGTGGCTCAAGGAAGCTTCTTGAGAAGCTTCTCAAGAGCCTTGTATGATCCCTATAAATACAAGAGCCAAAGCTCATGCTATGCATTCAGAGTTTTCCCTCATTCAAGTGTCCCAATGTGACCTTCCATTCTCCTATTTCTCTCCTCAGTCACAATCTTTTACAAATAAGTCCCGAGCTTGTATAACACACAAATAAGTCCCTAGCTTGTGTAACACACAAAACTCACAAGCTTATGTAACATAAAAGAAACTCTTGAGCTTACAGCAACACAAAACAACTTCCAGGCTTTGCAATAACATAAAAAGGATATACCTCCGAGATAAGGTAACATGAAATGGCTCCCAAGAGACAATAACATTAAAAAATTGCCAAGTTCATTGTAACATAAAAACCTCACACCAAGTGGCACCAATGCTACGTGTAGATTATTTTCCTGATGACACCGGCATCTTGCTTGCAACTCTTATAGTAGAATCTTATAGATCCCACAAGACACATTTTATCTTTAATTTCAAGTGAGAGTAACTTATTTCTAGAGTGTTATTTTCTAATATCTTGGTATTAATAGAAAGCCCTTGAGAAGATGCTTCCAACACAATCAAGCACATCTCATTTGCATCTATATTCACAAAGTTATGGATCTAAACATGAACTATCTTTTGTTCACTCTTATATATAGAATCCAGTAATGTGAAGATCTATATCATATGGAATCTTCAACATTCCTATAATTAATCAAGATCCACACTTAACATTAAGGCCTTGTCCACTCTAACATGAACTACAATTGTGAAATCATGACATTCAACTAGAATGATGGTTTGTAGGTTTGGAGTGTCAAGGATCCATAACTTATTATCAATGAAGGTGAGTCTTTGGGTACTGGTTATGTCTTTAGATGCTTTGAAATCCTATAATCTATGGGTCAGTCTTTGTAGCATTAAGAATCCTCATCCAAAAATTTAGGTTCATCATGACTTTTATAAGTCTATTTTTCATCATAGACATCCGAGTTAATGCATTTGCAAGTTGCTTCTTGCCCTCCATATAAGTGATATGCATGTTGAACCATTGTCTCCACTCTACCTAGCAAATTTTTCTATGAGAGAGATCTTTTTATATTTCTAGGTAGACTAGTGGTTTGTGATCTAATGCTAGTATGGGGCCTTATATAGAGTTGTAATTCCAAGAAGTAACTCATGTTTATGATATACTCACCTTTTAGATTGCAATCATAAGGATAAACCATTAGGAAATACATCCTTATATTCTTCTCCCACATCCTTCAGATTCTTAGGAAATTTTTTGAATTGATTGAATTGAATTAAATTGATTTTTAGGAAATTTCATTGAATTGTGCACTTTGGACTTCTCTTATTAGGCACAAGAAATAACTATTTGCCTTTCCAATAGTTGTTGTCCTATGACATAGAGAGGCAATTTTTACCTTTGGTATCTTATCTTATCTTATCTCTAAATTATTTCCATTTGCTAGTTCTCATTATTTTCTTTTGCCAGTCTACCATAGGATTGTAATGCTCTATCCATGGCATGTATAATCATATCATAATGAGCTTGTTGTAACACTCACCACTCAATCTCTCCCTTATATTCTCCTACAAATTGTATTACCTTTTAAAGTAATGACTCAATCCTCTCTATCTGACCATTAAGGCTGCAAGATACACAAATTGTATTACCTTTTTAAGTAATGACTCAATCCTCTCTATCTGACCATTAAGGCTGCAAGATACATTTAGTGGTGATCTTCATTTTTTTTAATGTGATTTCAACCTCCTCATAACAATTTGTAACAGAAATTGGTGAAGAGTTAGTGTAGTATCAAATTATACTGTATAAGATGAAATAGATTAAATTAATACAGATGAATAAGTGTCAATAAATATTTCAGTATCTTTATGGTTGCATTGTTGCATTAAAAATTCACTAAGTTAATTTAATAATAAAAATATTGAAAACTACCTTTCAAAAAAATTAAAAAAAAACATAGCCATTGATGAATGCTTTTGTACCTCTACACAGGAAGAAGGAGACAGCGTGTGATCACATGAAAGAAGGGAAGACCCATCGAACCCCACCAAGAAAAGAAATAGGGTACTAATATGGTACTAAGCCCTCAATAGTATCGGGCAGAGGAATCCGCCCTACATCTCCTAAGTATCTAGGGCCTGTGTCTATGTTATTAGTAGTGTCTATGGTCCTCGTTCTTAAATATCAAACTCATTCATATTTATCATGATCCATGAATTAAAAACAGAAAGTTATTGACCGTTCTTACGTATCACACTCATTCATAATATTAATTTGATTTACATTTCGGTAAAATTGAAACTAAATTTGGATCATCTTGGTATGATATAGTAAATTTGGTACTATCTCATTTCTTTTCTTTCCTATCTCTGATTACAATTGGTGTTACAGTACAATTCTGATTTGAGGAGCTAGATCTTCTGCAGTACCTTCTTGTTCTGCTGTCCAGCCCAATCTTCTAGCCTTTTTTTCCCATGAACTAGCCTTTTGTTCCCACAAATTTGCTCTCTCTTTATGAAAGCGAGCTGCAGCTTCAGCTTTCTCTCTAGAACTCTCACTAGTCGTCATGCCTTGATTACATTTCTCGAACTTCTTTTGATAATTTTGTGCCTTTGCCTTAGCTTCTAGAAGCGAGGCAGCTAATTTTTTCTGGGTGTCCGCTGCTACTGTTTCCTGGAGCTTCAACTCATCATACAGTAGCTGATATTTAGTTTTTCTTAGTTCATCCTGCATATCAAAATCCTCAATGTTGCCATAAGGTATGACAAAATCTGCCAGATCTTTGAGAGCCTGATTGATGCCGGTGTCATTCGGACAAACACATTCATTACAATATGGACATGGTCCAGGATTTTCTTCAGTGCCGTGGCCTATTAAGCGCCAGTACAAAGGTTGATATATCACGCAGAGAGTTAAACCAAGAGCAAGGGTTGTAACTAGTAAGAGCGCTCTGGACTTGTCTCGATCTCGTAGGTGCGCCATCTCAGTTTGTCCCCAGTGTAAATCAGAATCGTCTACCTTGAGTTCTCCAATCCCAACCACTAGTATCTCTGTACCAGACTTGGTGCAGGCTTATCTAAGCCTCCACACTTACAAAGGAATTCCTTCTAACCTGAATGAATTACTAGGACAGACAAATCGAAGGCTCTCGATTGCAATGGAGGTACAAGCTAGCTTAAATCAATATACAAATCTGATAAGAACTTCTCAACACTACCATTGCAATGGAGTTAACTTCGTGTTGCTTCCCGTAACATACTTTTTGATGCAGGCTTCACCGTGATCAAGCTGCAGGCAATCTATCCTTTTCGACTTCGCTATGATACCTGAACGCTAAACTTAAAGCAACTCAAAGTACACGGTCTTGTTGCTAGAAGGCTGTGCGCGGTGCGTGTTGATGTATATCACTCGAGGAATTGGTTCCGCTGAGTTCCTGGCGATGCTGAAGACCATACATAGCCGCGCCCTCAATCATTGAATTTTGAATTTCGAAACGATCATTTCCCGTGTAGGCTCATCTAAGTACAGAAATTACTGGGAGCAAGTGGGCACTATGCCTCACCCCTGTTGTCAAGCTTGTGAGTTCGCAGTACTGAAGCGCCTTTTCCCCTTCGCGTCCCGCGGCCGCAACGGTAACAACGAAGTGTCCTGCAACCGTCAGTCTTGATTCTCACACGTTTCGCTGCTCTCATATTAAGTGGCTGACTTGGAAACTAGTACTTTAGGTTGATGTAGCAACTTCAACGGCGACGTGGCCACGCGGTATATTCAGTGCTTTTACATGAATCTTGCTAAACCCCTGCAACGTGTTATATACCGATTTTGGCACTGACGTGGCTCCTGGCTTCACATGTAGTCTTTCCTGGGGTGGTCGTGGATCGTCCTGACGGAGTTTTTCTGGTGTAGTAAACAATTCTAGCGTGCTTAGAATGATTCAAATTGCGGCATATAACCGCGAAGTTACAATGCACTATTGTAGTATGATCGATTCCTTAAGAGCGGCCACCAAGGAACCGGCCATCCGCCAGGGAATAACTACTACTGCTGTGCTCTTATGTCTACATCGGCTCTAAATGCAGAGACCATATCAGACAATTTCAAAGAACTTGTGATGTTCTATATTCTTATATCTTCTTGCCTTCCATCCTCCTAGCTCTCGGAGAAATCGGAAAAAGATGCTGACAGTACGGTATACATTGGCTTCATCAAATGCTGAGTACATGTAGCTTATTGAGTTCTACATCTGATTCAAAGAGTAAACACATTAAAAGTAAGTTTGAGATAATGCACTAATTACGTTTCACCACTAGATTCCCTAGAAGTGAATGAAGTTACTGAAATTGTAATGGTAGGGGTGATTTTGATGTCAGTAACAGCCATTTGATGGAGGTATAATGGACACGGATTGGATCTCGTCTGTTGACATCGCCCAGTTGTTCTGTATGCGCCGTGAGTACCTCTCTGTCACGAGCGAGGGAGAGGATCTATTTGAGGTGTCCTTTAGTGTTACTATTTGTAAGACACAACAAACAAAATCTATTCTACTATTGAAAAAGACTTTTTGGAAATTTGTATTTTTTCTCGAGACCTTACAATTTCGTGTCTTTGGGGCCGAAGGACGCTTCTAGAAATGGCTGAGAATGGTATGATATCTGAAATTCTATATCTATTCAATACGACATTGTAACGAGCGATCCAACTATGCCATAAAGGTTACTCCAATCACTTTACTTCATATTCTGCCATGCATTTTGTCTCTATATTGCCAAGCTTCAGTGACATGACATGATCCCATCTGATTCAGTAACACCCAGTTTTAAGTCATGTGATGATGACGTAAAAGTGTCTACTTTTACACAGACGGAGACGATTCTAAAGTTCATAATGTTACCTACATTTTCAACAGCCTTTACAGACTGTGTGCTTTACGAACATGACAGCTGTCGTTCTACAAGCGAGTTCCTTCGTTTCAACAGTTACCTCTAGATGCATCAGTACGTCTTGTCTATCCTTACTGAGTGAGCAGCAAACTATACGTCTAATGAATCAAAGAGGTAAAAGTGTTTAAGACGAATCATCCTAGCACATTGCTATATATAATTTGTCTTTTCCAGATTCAAGGAACACTTTTGGCAGTGAAAGTGCTTTCCTGAACCAGTGTTTGACAACGAACAGGGCTCGTAAATCTGATGGTCACGTACGAAATCGTGTAATCGATGTAGTTTTGTCTACAATGATCTAAAGACATTGAGGAGATTTGTATTTTTTTATTAGTCCAAGTGGTACTAAGCTTACTCATAAATTGAAATGTCAACACACGCTGCCAGATAAAGACTTGAACTGAGTGCTTCAGTGCATGGCTAATGAGGTTCGTTCTCTATGACTCAACTTAAAACTTAATTGGGATCCACCTGAATTTCACTCCATATGATTCATACCCAGACAGTGGCACACGATCGATGCAGAGACGCGTCATGTGCACAGGCTACTCGAACAATTTCCTTCTTGCTGAAGCTTGGAGCTTTTGAATGAACTGCAATGTCTTTTCTTTTAGCTGTAGGTGCTGCTTCCAGATTTCTCCTGCAATTCCTGGAACAAACTAGTTCCCCACCACCTTAGCTTTATCCTTAAGTATTCTTACCTTCTCCTTTCCTAATTGTTCTTCAGGTTCGTCGTCCTCAATAGCCTCCTTACACGACTTCATTCCCTGGATACTTCCGTAAAGTCTTGATGAAACTCAGTTTCTGCTTCCTCTCTAGCATCGTCACATATCTTCAATTCCTTCTTACATGTTCAATCTCTTCATGAAAATCAACGTCGGTGTCATCTCTAACCTCCTGACACGTCTTCTTTTCCTGCAGACATGTGGAATTGTTCCGATATCTTTCTGCCAATAGAAGCTCTTCAGCTGCTTTCTTTTGAGCTTCTGCTTTCTTTCCTGGAGCTTCAAATCTTGGACTTCTCGCAGCAGTTGGTATTTACTTTTCGAGATTTCATGCAGCATGTCAAATCATCTTTTCTTATGTCAAACCGAATGAGATCTCCCATATTTGTGAGCTCGTAGTCCTGATCTGGACACACACATGGGTTTCGACCGTTTGCAGCTAGACAAACGCATTCACACTCGGCGCATGGTTCGAGATTTCCTTCAGAGCCATGGCGAGAAACAAGCCAGTAAGGTAGATATATAGCGCTCAGAGTCAAGCTCAAATTGTTACTCTCAATTTGCCAAGACCTGCGAGATGCGCCATGTTCAACTGAGCTCCAGATCCTGGATTTGGCTTCAAACTCCAGGAAGGGGCAAGACTGAAGCTCTCTGGATATCTACATTTATGTCAGTGGGTTTCTCTTTCATTTGGTAAAGGATGGCATGAAATTATCCCGTTGGGAATGAAAGATTCTTCATCAGTTTTCGCGCATACAGCTATCCGAAAACTTCCACTGTACAGAATGGTTTCTCGAAGCCGCTGATGAGAAGGCTTCATCTGAAGGAAAACTCGAAAACTGATGGCGCGTAGGAGTCGAGAAACTCCTACGCGACTTAGTCGAATTTCAAAGACAAGCAATTGACAGCCCGCGGCCACATGCGGTTCCTAGATCCCGTCAAGCACCTTGTTAAGCGCACCGAACCAGTTACTGAGCTAAGAGCATCAATCGGGCATGTTCCTGAAGATGAAAAGGTATTTGATTATCGATGTTCGTACTCAAAAACGTCGACTTCTCTGCGACTGTTTTCTGGATTAATGACAATAGCTAGTTATTTCACTTGGTTGTACCTCGAAGCAGTAGTCTATTTTACTTTCTTTAAGTTATTGATATTATTAAGGCAGAGAATAATCATTTCAGTTGCAATTTTTTCAACGCTGAGTTTAGTTCTTAAACTCAGGGACATGAATTCAACAGAGAAATTAGCGTAAGCAAAATGCTTTACCGTAATCACCACGAGCGCCAAGAGAGCATGAGCCAATAGTTTGACCTCGATCGTACCAAAATGGAACAATACTGAATAGGTGCGATTACAGCAGCATCATCTGTGCCTGAAATGTCATTCACACCGATATGACTGTCAAGAGACCTTTCTGTAAACTGTCGTTCGCGGCTTTGAGAAACCATTCTGTACAGTGGAAGTTTTCTCCTCACCATATATTCTGTTTTTCTCTAATTTGTCGAGTTGCTGACGTGATTGAATGCCCCTTGACGATTGGATAGGCTTCGCACTTTCAAGAGAAAAAATGAGGAGGTGCGACAATGGACTCCCCTTCGATCTCTTTTTCTCCTCGACTATATCTGATAGTGATAGTGAGGAAGCAAGGATTGAGGTAGTTTCTGCTCGGATAGCTGTATGCGCGAACCTCAATTTCATCCCTGGTTGAGTTTCTTATCTTCACTGTAGATAAGTAATCATCTATGATTTGGGATCCGTAGAAACTTTTGTTTTGCGAGCATCATTTGATGTGATATGAATTGTTGTTTCTTCTAAATGAAGTTGAAGGTTTATCCTCGGGGATCATTCTGACTACTACAGATATGAATTGTTGTTTCTTATAAATAAAATTGGAAAGGTTATCCTCATTCTGACTACTGCAGATATGAATTGTTGTTTGCTCTAAATGAAAAAGGAAGGTCTATCCTCGTTCAGTCAGACTGATACATAAGAAAGCATAAGACATCCCAGCGCTAAACCCAATTTCCCAATCTCACCAGAGTAGATGCTTCTAATTAAGCCCGAACACATCACAAAGGGTGCTTTGTATTGCAATAAGTGTGGCTGTATTGTTCCTTTCTACTCTAATAGATATCTCTAAACTAGGGACTAACTAAAACTAATATTCCCACATAATGAAATTTTAAGACAAATTCCCACTTCTACTATATATCTTCTTAATGAATTTTAAGACAATTCCCATGTCTACTATATATGTTTTTTTTTGTTTATCTTTAGATAATGCTTTTGTAAACACATCCATTTGTCATTTCCTACTGACAATAGGAAACTAACTCCACCTCAATTTCTTTCTCTTCTTCTAATCTGTACATGCTCAGTCCTGGATGATGTACAAGATTTTTACTAAGCAGTATACTTCCTATATTATCTCAATATAGTGTTGTGTGATTTTTCTATTCAAATCCCAACTCCTTAAAAAAGTCTCGTGTTCCAAGTGACTTCTTGTGTAGCCTTTGAGACTGTTATGAAGTTTACCTTAGTAGTAGACAATGCATCAGATATTTTTTGTTTACTATGTTAACTGATTGCTCCACCACTACGTATGATCACATATCCACTAATTGATCTGTTGTTACCAGTATCATCTCCCCAACTAGTATTTGTATATACTATTAGAGTAGAAGGTGTATTCCCCTGCTCCTTGTACTCCAGAAAAGCATCTTGAGTGCCTTTCAAATAAATGAACACTCTCTTCACACCCTTCCAATGTGTTTGTGTATGCTTGCTAGTATATCTAACAAGTGTTCCCACTACATAGCAGATATCTGGTCTTGTACAGACCATGATAAACATCAAAGAACCCAATGCTCTGATAGAGAAATTGAAAGGTTTTGGCTTGGTCTTTTACCTCTTCTTCCATGCTTCCATCCTAGATCAAGACTTGTAGAGACAAGTTTTGCCTCTGTCATTCAATACTTAGTAAGTATTGATTGCACATATTGTGGTTGATTGATCATAATCCAACCTTTTTTTCTATCTTTGGTCACCCAAAATGAGTTTTAATAGACCAAGGATGATCATCTCAAAGTCAGAACACAAGAAATCTAGCACTCCATTAATAGATTCTCTATTTCCCAATAATAACAAGTGATATATGCATACAGTATTGTATACATCATTGTTGCAACAGACACTTGTGTCAGAGTTTGCTCAATTGAAGCCATGCTTTCTCAAATACAAGTTTAGTTTCTCATACCATGCTCTAGGAGCTTGCTTAAGACCATACAAGTGTTTCTTAAACAAACATACTTTCCCTTTGCCTTCATGCACATTTGGAGCATACATATAGATGGTCTCCTTAGATCTCCATTGAGAAAGGTTGTCTACACATTTAGCTGCTCCACTTCCCAATCTCTGTCTGCAGCAAGTGCTAGAAGCATCCTAATAGATCCATACCTGGCCAATGTAGTCAATTGATGCTTTTTGGTTGAAACCCTTTGCAACCAATCTTGCTTTGTACTTCAAAATCTCATTCTCATTCTCATTCTCATTCTCATCAGCTAAAACTCATGTACCATTGGTCTAAAGAAACACCTTGTCTTCTACTAGTTCCAAGTCCCATTGACTCCAATATGGTCTAAGCATTGCTTGCTCTAGTGTCTCATGATCATTATCTATCTCATTGCAAATGTAAGATGCATCTGATATCTTTTCTATCAGATGAGACTGATGCTCAAAAGGAAAGCCAAGTTTGCCAATAGGGTCTCTCATCCTCTTTGATCTTCTTTGCCTTTCAATCATATGTCCTATGACATCTCTTGACCTTTTTGGAATCTCACCCAAGGACTCTACATCTGAAGTTCCCTTTTGAGAGTCTTCTCCTTCTTTAGTATCAGGATCAAAACCACCACTTGCATTGGATGCCTTCTATACACCTTTAAAGTCTTTTCAAATAAATCTTTAGGTTCAATTAGGGATTTTTCTTCTAAAGAATCAACCCTGTAGTTTGGAAAGACAAATTGATCAACTTGACCAGTTTGATTTTTCACGTAATTGTTTTCCCCCCAAGTTCTCAATTCATTAAAGAGGATATTACTACTTCTAATACCATGTCCTATCTTAAGATTGAAGAGGAGATACCCTTTCAAACCCTCTTCATATCCTACAAACATCATCCTTTCAGCTTTCTTTGTGGACTTTCTCCTTTGCTCTTCAAGGATATGAGCATAGATAGGACAATTAAATACTCTCAATGTAGAAACATCATACCTCCTTCCATCTAGCATTCTTGAAGAGTTTTCCCTTGTAATGTAATAGTACCATTGATATTTCTTTGAAAATTTGATTGATAGCTGCACCCCAAGTCTTCTTCTCCAACTTTGCATGTTGAAGAATTGCTTTATCCACCAACAACCTGTTCAACCTTTTTGCAAATCCATTTTATGTTAGAATGTCTTTAGCAATACAGCCAAGAAAAATAGAAATTTCTTTGCTTAGAAAAATTCCTTTCTTTGCTTAGAAGAATTCCTTTCTTTGCTTAGAAAAATAGGAATTCCTCATTCCTATACTCTCTACCTCCATCTATTCTCAACCGTTTGACGTTCCTCCCAATTTGCAACTCAATTATAACTTCATGATTTTTGAATTTTTGAATTACTTCATCCTTGCTCTTCACGAGGTAGATAAAACTCATTCAACTATAATCATCCACAAAAGACATATAGTAAACTGGTATGCCCAATGACTTCTCAATCATGTATCCCCATACATCAGAATGTATGACATCCCAAAGATGAGTCTTTGGTTGAGGGAATTGGAGCCTTGTGTGCCTTTTGTTTTGCATATCCATTGCAAAATTTGAGTTTTCTTTTGGGATCTAGTTTAAATCCCTCCACTACCTTTTCCAGAACATGATTATTTTGCTTTAGTAGGTGTCCTAATCTCAAATGAAAAAGATGGATATTATTGCAATTTTTTCTAACCAATGCAGAATCTGAGCAATCAGCTTCCATCAACTTGAATAACTTACCATTTTCAGTTCCTTATCCAAGAACCAACTCTCCTTGCTTCAGAGTACATTGCTTTCCATTACTCTAGAACAAAACATCCACTCCATGTTCATGTAGATAGTGTAGTGGCATTAAGTTCTTGGTGTATGCGGGAACATAGATAATGTACTCCAAATAGCTCTTATAAGAACTTGTGTCAAGTCCTCCATGAAGACAATAGGAACTTTGCCAATTCTGAACACTGGATTTAGAATCCCAAGTTCACAACAAACACTTAGAGGTTGAAAAGTTGAGAACAACCCCTTTTGGTAGCAGATGTGAGAGGTGGTTTCAGAATCCAAGAACCATTAGGAACCATTTAAGCACTTTTTCATTTCTACAAATAGTCCCCAATCCAACCATTCAACTGAGTATCCTTCCTCATCTTTCAGAATATCATTGTAGTCCTATACATTGTATGTTGAGCTTGTAGGTTTGCATCCCTTTGGTGGATGTGATCTCCTTCTTGCCTTCTTCATTTCTTGTTCTCTATTCTCTTCTTTCTTAGGACATAGAGGTGCAATATGACTTCTTTCATGGTAGAAAAAACAATTCATGCAACTGGCAGCAACTTTTCTCCCATGTATGTTTGAAATTTTACTTGGTCCTTTCCTTGATTGTGAAGAAGCACTAAATAGAGCAGCATCCAATAACTTATTTGTACCTAGCTTCTTCCCTTTGATCATTCAATCTATACTAAACAGTTTCAACTTGTTTGCCACATACTCTTATGTGATAACCTCAACATGTTGAGCCTTTAGAGCTATGAGGATGGATTCATAGCTTGGAACAAGAGTGTATAAGAGATGATTAATCTCATAATTCTCTTCAAATGATTAACCTATCATCTCGGAGCATTTTGAAGTTTATCTGCACTATTGATAGGTGCTTGGTGAACACATCACCCTCTTGCACTTTTATGGAAAAAAGTGCTACCCAATTAGACCTCTCCAGTATCTCAACATTAATTAAACTCTTGAGTTTCTTCCAAATTTCACAACTCCAAGAGTAAGTATATACCATATCTTTGATTTGCTCCTACATAGCACATAAGAGAAATCTCCTACTTATAAAGTGCTTCACTCTCTCCACTTTATTGGACTCTATGCCATTGGTATCATGAATCTCAAATACAATATCCAAACAATCATAACTATCCAGAATATATTTCAAATCCATGACCAAGACATGGAATTGTGCACACCCAATTTCTCCGCCTCTTGTAGTTCTCCCATCAAACCTAATATGAATTGTGTGCCCATAACATGAAATGAATTGTTGTTTTCTCTAAATGGAATTGAAGGTCTATACTCAATCATTCCAACTTCTGATGTATCAAACATCCTAGCACTCAGCTTTCCAAAGGAGACACTCTTGATTGTTCACAACAATACTCATCGCTCTCTCTCTCTCTCTCTCTTCAAAAATAGTTCACTCGAGATAGCACGATAGACACCCCAAGGTAAGCAGCACCAAAAAATCTGAAACCATATACAAAGAGCTAAAAATGATTCTTGTTAAAGGATTAACTATTCCAAGCATACAAACATAATTTTTATATGCAGAAACCAAAACTACAAAGTTGTTATGTTTTGTTTTAAGTGTGATTGCATCCAATTTCACCCTAATGAAATATTATAACATTAAAGGTACCTAAACTAGAACCACAAAAACTAAAAGTTGCTCTAAATTAAAAATTAACTAAAACTAACAAAATGTATATTTCTTTGAACTTTTTATTTTTTTAACTCCATTCTCTAGACCCCGAATGGTATGTTTATAAATCATTAAACCAAGATAAATAATCTTAAACTTCCCAAGATCATTTGGTATTGTTAGTTGTGATAATCTCGAGTTTGACTAGATACATGACTAGGCTAGATACCTGATTAGACTAGATACATGACTAGGCTAGATACCTGATTAGACTAGATACATGATTAGACTAGATACATGATTAGGCTAGATACATGATTAGGGTGAAGTGAGGGCGCAGCCTCAATTAGGGCTCTGCAAAGCAACCTGCTAGAGCTTGCTTGTGTATATATATGAGTGCTCTCTGCTCATGTTAAGGTAAGTTCTCATACAAGGATCATTCCCAGCACCTTGTACCTTGTTTAGGGTGTGTTCTATGCTGCTTCCCATTGGGGTACCTTTCATGCTGCGTGAGTGCTGCTGTGTACTATCTTTGAAGGCTCTGAGAGAGAGTGAGTTGAATATTGTTGAGTGCAATTAGGAGTGTCTACTCTGGTGAGACTAGGAAAGCTGAGTGCTAGGATGTCTGATACATCAGAAGTCAGAATGACTGAGGATAGACCATCTACTTCAAAGACTAGAAGGAAAGGTTCTCATCAGGTTATGGGCCCACAATCACCATTGGGGTTGATAGGAGAACTCAGAGAACTAGAGAAACTAGGAAACACTAATTACAAAGCCTGGGCTTTGGATGTGAAGTGTATCCTAGACAATCATGACTGTTTGGACTTGGCATTAGAAGCTCATGATATAGATGAGCTTGAGTCCAACAAGGAGGAGAGAATCAAGCATTCTACTACTAGGAGGTTTCTCCTAAGGGCTATGCAAGAGCAAGTCAGAGACCTAGTAGACACTTATGCTTGGAGTTGGGAGATCTGGCTCAAACTCAAGAATTTTTACTCTGTTGAGAGACTGGAAAGTTCCGGTAGGATCTGGGATGGGATGTGGAACACTAAACTTGCAGATGGTGAAGACTTTACTTTGCACTTGTCAAAGTTGCAGAAGGTCTTCAAGAGTGTCAAGGAGGATGGGTGTCCCCTTACAGAGAAATATGAGATTAACCATCTCTTGAGGACTCTGCCTCCAAGCTACCAGCCTATCAAAGTAGCTCTAAAAGTTCTACCTGTTGAAGTTGTCACATGGGATTATGTGATAAACAGATTGCTGGTGTTTAGCAAAGATAGAGAGGACCTAGAGATGAATAGTTAATGATTTGAGAGATTCTGCTCTGTTCAGTGCTTCTTCTCAGTCAAGGAGAGTGCCAGATAGAAGAGTGAGCAAACCATAGCAATCCAGAGTGAGTAAATCTGGTAAAGGGGTTAGTAGTGTTGCTAACATGATCTGTTATTTCTGTCATGAGAAAGGTCATGTTGCACCTATATGTCCCAAGAGAGGAGAAAGGAGAGAACGAGAGCTGAAGAAGGTAGGAAAGGGACCTCAACCAGTAAGAGGTCAAAAATTTCCGAGGTCAGCTTACAACACAGAGGAGTGCAATGAGATAAAAAGCGATGACGAGGGGTACTCAGCAGAAGAGCTAGATTGTGGAATGTTGGCAGAATCGCTGTTGTCCACAAACAGTTCTGGATGGTTCTTGGATTCTGGAGCCACCTCTCATATCTGTTACCAGAAGGAGCTGTTCTCAACTCTACAACCTCTGAAGATGCCCAAGAGTGTTTGTTGTGGACCTGGGATTCTAAATCCTGTGTTAGGAACTGGCAAAGTTCCTATTGCCTTCATGGGAAGATCTTACACAAGTTCTTGTAAGAGCTATTTGGAAGATGTGCTCTATGTTCCAGATTACACCAAGAACTTGATATCAGTACATCGCCTCATGGAGCATGGAGTGGATGTTCTGTTTGAAAGCAACAGAAATCAATGCACTTTGAAGAAAGGAGAGCTGGTCCTTGGATATGGCACTGCCAGAGGGAAGCTGTTCAAGTTGATGGAAGCTGATTGTTCTGATTCTGCATTGGTAGCAGAAAACAGAAATGATATCCATCTGTGGCATTTGAGGTTAGGGCATTTGTCAGTGCAAAACCTATATGCTTTAGAGAAGGTAGTGGATGGGTTGAAACTGGATCCCAAAGGAAAACTCGAGTTCTGCATTGGGTGTGCAGAAGGTAAGGCACACAAGGCTCCTATCCCCAAGAAGTCTTCATCTAGAGCTTCTGGTCTTCTAGATGTCATACATTCTGATGTATGGGGATACATGACTGAGAAGTCATTGAGTGGAGCAGCCTACTATATTTCCTTTGTGGATGATTACAGTAGAAAGAGCTTTATCTATCTCATGAAAAGCAAGGATGAAGTGCTGCAAAAATTCCAGAAGTTTGTAGCCATGGCTGAGTTGCAGACTGGGAGAAAAGTCAAGCGATTGAGAACAGATGGAGGCAGAGAATACAAGAATGAGGAATTCCTCTCCATTCTATCAGAGAAAGGAATCCTTCTTGACTGTACAGCCAGAGACAGTCCTGCACAGAATGGAGTTGCAGAAAGGTTAAATAGGACTCTGGTGGACAAAGCATTTGCCATGCTCCAACATGCCAAGCTGGAGAGAAAGTTTTGGGGTGCTGCAATTAGCACTGCAAATTACCTCAGAAATATCAGTGGTACCACAGCATTGCAAGGAAGAACTCCTGAAGAATGCTGGAGTGGTAAGAAACCTAATCTTTCAGCTTTGAAGGTTTTTGGATGTCCTGCCTATGTTCATATTCCCAAGGAGCAAAGGAGGAAGTTCACAAAGAAAGCTGAGAGAATGCTCTTTGTAGGATATGAAGAGGGACTGAAAGGATATCTTCTGTACAATCCTAAGTCTAGACAGATCATCAGAAGTAGAGATGTACTCTTTGATGAATTGAGGACTTGGAGTGAGAACAGTGATGAGTTGCAGAAGCAAGCTGATCAGTATGATCAGTCTGATCGACCTATCTTCCCAAGCTGCAGAGTCAGTTTTTCAGATAAATCATCAGGAGAGCAATCTCTACCTGAAGCTGATGGTTCACCAAAGGAGAGTCTGAAGGTGTACACAAGAAGGCCTAAACAGATGGTGGTATCTGATTCTGATACTACAGAAGAAGACTCCTAGAAGCAGACTGCAGATGCAGAATCTCTGAGTGAGATTCTTGAGATGTCAAAAGATGACATGAAACTTCTCGGCACAGAGCCAAGAAGATCACAGAGAGATAGAAAACCTATTGACAGACTTGGCTTTCTATCAGAAGAGATGTTAGATGAATCTTACATCTGTCATGAAGATTGTGATCCAGACACTTTACAGCAAGCTATGCTCAGACCAGATTCGAGTCAGTGGGAGTTGGCTATAGCAGAAGAGAAGAAGTCTCTTCAGACTAATGGTACATGGGTACTAGCTGATTTACCACCAGGAAGGAAAGCAATTGGTTGTAAATGGGTTTTCAGGGTCAAACGTGGAGCTGAGAATGAGATCCTGAAGTACAAGGCAAGACTTGTTGCAAAGGGCTTCAATCAGAAAGCATCAATAGATTATTCAGAAACTTTTGCACCAGTTGCCAGGTATGGATCTATTCGCATGCTTCTAGCTCTTGCTGCAGAGAGAGATTGGGAAGTGGAGCAGTTAGATGTGAAAACAGCCTTTCTCAATGGAGATTTGAGAGAGACTATCTACATGGATGTTCCAGATGGATATACGGAAGGCAAAGGAAAAGTATGCTTGCTTAAGAAGGCCTTATATGGTCTTAAGCAAGCTCCTAGAGCCTGGTATGAGAAACTAGACTCATACTTGAGAGAGCAGGATTTCAAACGAGCAGATTCTGACATGAGTGTGTATACTAGAGATGATGTATACATAGCTGTATATGTAGATGATCTACTGCTGTTGGGGAACAGTGAATCTATCAAAGGAGTGATAGATTTCTTGTGTTCTGTTTTTGAGATGACTATTCTTGGTCCTGTAAAACTCGTTTTGGGAATCAAAGTGAGCAGAGATAGAGACGCAGGATGGATCCGAATTAGTCAACCACAGTATGTGAGATCCATACTAGCTAAGTATCAGATGACAGAGGCGAATCCTGTCTCTACACCTCTTGATATGGGGTGGAAGCACAGCAGAATCATCGATGGGGAGATGAATCTCTGTGACAAAGTGTTGTATCAGAGTCCTCTTGGTTCTCTAATGTTTATCATGGTCTGTACAAGACCAGATATCTGCTATGCAGTGGGAGCACTAGCTAGATATACTAGCAACCCTGCACAAGTACATTGGAAAGGTATAAAGAGAGTATTCAGGTACTGAAAGGGTACTCAAGATGCGTTCTTGGAGTACAGAAAGCAAGGAAACATACTTGCTTCTACACTTGAAGCATATACAGATGCTAGTTGGGGAGATGACACAGATAACAGTAGATCAACTAGTGGATATGTTATCATGCTTAGTGGTGGAGCAATTAGTTGGCGTAGTAAACAGCAAACATCTGTTGCACTGTCTACTACTGAGGCAGCATTTATGGCTGCCTCAAATGCTACTCAAGAAGTCATCTGGAACAGGAGACTTCTTAAGGAGTTGGGTTTTGAGCAGGAGAGTCCTACTACATTGTACTGTGACAATACAGGAAGTATAGCACTCAGCAAAAATCCTGTACATCACCCGAGGACTAAGCATATTGAGATTAGAAGAAGATTTGTAGAGGAGAAAGAGAAGGAGAATGTAGTGAAGTTAGTTTACTGTCCTACACAGGAGATGACAGCTGATGTGTTTACAAAAGCATTACCTAAAGATAAACACATAAAATGTGCTGTAGAAATGAAAATAGTCCTAAACTCTCATTAAGTGGGAGTGTTAGTTGTGATAATCTCGAGTTTGACTAGATACATGACTAGGCTAGATACCTGATTAGACTAGATACATGATTAGGGTGAAGTGAGGGCGCAGCCTCAATTAGGGCTCTGCAAAGCAACCTACTAGAGCTTGCTTGTGTATATATATGAGTGCTCTCTGCTCATGTTAAGGTAAGTTCTCATACAAGGATCATTCCCAGCACCTTGTACCTTGTTTAGGGTGTGTTCTATGCTGCTTCCCACTAGGGTACCTTTCATGCTGCGCGAGTGCTGCTGTGTACTATCTTTGAAGGCTCTGAGAGAGAGTGAGTTGAATATTGTTGAGTGCAATTAGGAGTGTCTACTCTGGTGAGACTAGGAAAGCTGAGTGCTAGGATGTCTGATACATCAGAAGTCAGAATGACTGAGGATAGACCATCTACTTCAAAGACTAGAAGGAAAGGTTCTCATCAGGTATAGATAATGATCTGTTTCCTGTTTCAGGTCTAAAGTTTTTAGAAAGTTGTTTTTCATTTACTTTAGTATGAAACATCTATTTAACAAAGTACAAATCTCCTCTGTCAAAGATAATTGCCTATATTGAATATGGATAAATCTCGAAACAGGTCAATATAAAACATATTCTTGGTTTAACACGAGGAGCCAACTATAAGTTTAGTACTTACGTATGCATGATTTATAGTGCATAATCACATAGAATTCGAATTGTCTGTTTCCTATTTCAGGTCTAAAGTTTTTAGAAAGTTGTTTTTTCATTTTATTTTAGTATGAAATATCTATTCAACACAGTACAAATCTCCTTTGTCATAGATATTCGAATTCGAACTGTTGGTTAGATGAACCTTTGACATTCTGAAGTACTAAATCTCCATTGACCTTCATGCAGATGCTGGAACTCAAGTAGCTACGGGGGCTGATGTTTTGGGGAACTTCTTGCCAGTACTCAATGCGATTTCCATGAGATTGTGATCCAGTACGTGATTTTACTGTAATATATGTCCAACAAACTTCCATAGTGTGATGAGTTCGGGAGGATTTGTAGGGCTGTGGTAGTCTAGGCTGTTCAGAACATTTAACATTCGCTGGGTAAGAGCACTTTTTTAAGTTCGAATAGCAGTATATCTGAACTGGTAAACTCCATTAGAATGGTGATCATTCTAGCTTGTTAGATGCGGGTGAGTGAACTTTGACTGAGCAGCTTAACATCTAATTTTCACGCCCAAATCGAGGTGCCTTAATCAAATGCTTTCACAGGCAGCTTCTACAGCCAAGCTCTTCACTTCTGCCGGGCACGGATCTTCTGCAAAGGTCTTCCATGTGACCCCAATAGAGCAATGCTGCTTACCAACGCACTCCTGTGCGCAACCAAAGTAGTGATATACGACATTTAGTACTCTTCACATTTTGTTGAAATCAAAATTTAGTGAGTGTTGACATTTAAGTTTCAAATTCGGACTGGCATAGTACTACTCCACTTTAGCAGTCCTTACATTGGCAAAAGTTTAAAAACAAAAAGTAGAATCTCCTTCTAAGGAAGGAGTTCTTGTGTATCAGTTCAGAGAGCATTAGAAGGAAAGGTCTGAAGAAACTAATCTTACCTTCATGACGAAGTCTGCAGACTGTGGAGAATGGCAGCTGCTTTTCTGAAATCCTCCACAAGAGCCAGAAGCAGTCCCAAAACTTGCAAAGTTTATATTTGATATAATATGTCCGGGCGAACAGTCCAGCTGCAGAAGAGGATGTAAGCTTAGCGTGTCCTCTGCATCTGGTACCTTCCCAGGTGCTGGATGTTTCTCGGAAACATGAGCACACACTTTCTCGAAGATTTGTGTTCCTAGTGATATTTTTGTGGGATCACCTCCTACTTCTTCAAATAAGACCAACAGATTACCGGTTGCTTTGAGCCAGTCTCGGGGGACATGATACCTGAGATGTACTCAGCATATTCAACATTATTATGCCGGCAAAAGAGAAGTTTTGATCAAGTCCTTGAAGACAGGACCTCGAAAATGGTATTAAATGGTGCTCTTGCTAGGAGAAGGAATTTACAAACTAAGTTGACAGCATTCCCTCATTTCCATAATTTACTCGAAGTGGGAGTCCAGGAACATGACCCCACCAGTGAATCGAGTAGAAACAGATCCATACCATGTGAAGTGAATTGACTTACCACCGTAGAATATCTCCACATCCTGTGGTGCACCTGCTGGAATTGTAAGTTCCCCGGTAGTCACAAACACCCATGCAGCCACCAACTGTGTCAGGATATGGCGTTTGCTTGATTGTCCAGTAACGACCGATACTGATGCCATTTATCCATGCTTGACCTTTACCCATGGACCCAAGATCCAGGGCCAGTGGGCCACTCCCACTAGGAGTGTCAATCGTGGTCTACACGAACTTCGAAATTCTGGGTTAGTCTCCTGCAAAACTCTCATTTGGATATTGAGAAAATCTTTACATAGTCAACATGATCATTTTCTGAAGTCACTTGCCTTTGAGCACTCATTGCAGAGAAATCTGTCAGTCATTTAATCATATGTAACATGGATGGCTGGACAAGAAAATGCTTATCACCAAGTCCAATCAGCTATTGTAGGACTAGTGTCCTTCATGGGAAGTTCAGTCTTAAATACCTACCTCTACAGTTAATCATACGATATCAGCGCGATAGAATCCGATACGGAAAATATCTACCGTCTGTAATTGACTTTTCTGTTCACAGACTTTATCTCTGTCCGTACCTTGTACCAGTGAAGGGGTTGGCCTGTTAGAAGCGCAGCTCCTGATTCCCAAGACACTTTTGCTGCTCCCTCGTCAGTGAAAAGTCTGAGCTGCTCTCCTTTTAGTCCCACCTACAGAATATTCAGATCAACTCGTAATGACTTCAAGAAGAAACAGGGTCATGGAGAATTTACAGCGCACCAATCAAGATTACCTGATATTCCCACTCTTGGGAGGTCATATCAATAGCACCTGTAGATAGACCAGTTAATTGAGCTGCTGAGATGCCAGCTACTTCCTTCTCCAGAAAAGCTCCATAGTTCTGCTCAAAATTTCTAAAGTTATCAGGTTTACGTGTAGGAAATTACGAAGCACAAAGTTGGCATAGAGTGTCAGATCACAGGCAGCCTAATCTAAGAAACTAGTCTTCATTTGCATGTATACCGTCCAGTCCGTGTCAATGAGGAAGAAGCAGCATCAACACACTTAAAGGTGACAAACACAGTTACTGCAAAAATTACCCAAGATAACGAATAAACGGTCACACCTGTAATCCAAGGGTCATAGCTAAAAGAGAGATGGAATTCTGCCCTTGCTTCAAGCTCACAGTCTGCTCCACTTTCTCCAAGTCCATTCCAGCTGGGGTTCCTGTTCAGTTTCAGTTTGTTTTCTCCTCGTTATTTAACTTACAGAATTTTCAGATTATTTTAGTCTGAGCTTTTCGCAGCACAAATATCATTTGACATAGAAATATCGTATGTACCTGCGTATACTCCATTGACAAAGAAATGCACGGTGTCTTTGACCCCCTCAAGTTGGATGCTCGCGCTCGTTGATTCCTCTGCTATGTCAACTCTGTGCTCCAAAGGATATGTAACGAGTTACGGGAAGTATTGGAAGTATATGGGATCAAGTCGGTAAGGTAAAGAATCTCCTCTAGTCTGTTTTCCATGAAAAAGATACTTGAATTTTGTTGTTCTCTCTGTACATATAGCCAGTGAACGAGATATGCATAACTACAGAGATCTATGCATCTTCGTGCACTGATCACGGCATCCCAGTGCGTGTATTACAATTCTATTTCCTACAGCTATCTCAGCCGGACTCACATGATGAAGGAGGGTATCCCACCATGAAGGAGGATGCTTTAACCAGCAAACTAAACAGGTTTACAGATTTGACTTTGTTATCGAAACTTCAAAGTGGATTTTCGAAGATTTAACTTCAAAGTGTTTTGCAAGGGCTCCTTTACTGCCAGAAGACCGCCTACTGGTAGGTTGTGAGGTAGGAAAGAACGATCAGATGAGCTAAACTTACAGACTGATCCGAACGAGATACAGGGCAACTAACTATTTTGGCAAGGTGAACATACCCAGTGGTCATCCACAAGAAGTCGGTGTTTCCCTCGGTCAAATTAAGCTGTTCCAGGAATCCACCTGAATGTGTGACAGTCTTTCCCCACTTATGTGCTGGTTCTCGCCATGCATTCCACGCTGCAGCTGCTGCCAGGCTTTCCTGTGATGCTCCAAATCTCATCCCCTTCGCTGGAACCATCGTCTTTATGGCTGTTTGAGTGCCCACCTATAAAAATGAGGAAGATCGATAAAAGAAAATTGTTTGGAAGTACTTAAGATGAACATTACTGAAATCAACAATAGTGGAGGTTCAAAGTTTTCAACATTGCCTGCCTGTATATGTAGCATACCAAGGCTGAGGAATATAAGAAATTAGCGTCCACTGGCAAGGGGCCGCTGAACATAACAAAACAAATGGAACCGTACAGCTAACGAGATTCTTAATAATGACTCAAAACTAAAAGATCTGCTTCTGAGATTTGGCCATGTCGTCATAAAGGCGAGGAAAATAAAACTTGTCCAAGATACGCCTGTGCGCCTTCTTCATTTAGATTTATATAAGAGCTCTCCTTATTCACACAGAGTACATATCTGTGCGTTCGAGAGGGCCTGCCAGGTGAGCCACTTTGCGAGTTTGAAATCAGCTGGAGATCTGGGTCAGCGGATAAAGTGAATTATGTTGGCAGGAGATAATGTTATACTTGACGTGAATGAAGTGTAACTTAGATATTCTACATATACTTGCCTTTGCAGTATTATAGACCTCGTTCTTGCAGTCAGGCAGTATACTGACTGACCAAGCAGGCAAGTCGTAATTTCCACCATTGAACTGCACGGTGGCAGAACTAGTATCTCCATAATTTATAAGAAATGCCGCACACACTTTTGAGCTTGACACATACTGGTCCAGAGAAACTCCATTTCCATTCCCGTAGACGTGAACCTGTTCGGAGAATGCAGAAAAAGAATAAGCTTCCAAGTTAGGAACCATGATGTATATCATCAAGGTTGAAAACAGATTGAATAGTTGTTTGATCTCTCGCAGATCTAAGTGGACAACTATGCAAAGTCATACTGTTACCATCAGTCACAAGGGTCAATCAACATCACTAGCAGCGCAACAAACACATGTTTGTTTGCCCAATACGGAAAGTTTCAAACCTCTGCTGTGGATCCAACACTGCTGTAAAACGGATCCCCGTCCACAATGGCTAGGGCTGGTTCCGACGCTTTAATGGCCGCATGGAGATGCTTGAGATGACCATACTTCGGCTCCCTTGCTTGCCCTGCATTTTCCAGAAGGTAAGATCAATTTCATTTTGTGCTTCCAAACGTAAATGACAATTGATTACTTTTAAAAACTATGCCACTATTTTGAGAATTAGTGATGGTATTAGTCCAGCCTAAGCTAGACTTTGCAGTAAAAACTGTGAAAAAAATTTCATGACACAGTAAAGGTTCGAAGATACAGGACAACGAGAAAACCTGAGTTATTTAGTATTGGATGAGATCTGGGACAACAGGAAGACCAGCCATTTGAAAAAATTACTTCCAGCTCATGCAACCATTTCGAAACATAACTCGTGGTCGTAACTAATCAGAAAGAACTGAATACACTTATACTCACCATATTCATCCAGTGGAGCATCGTAATCGTAGCTGGTGGCGATCCACTCCCCAGCAGTTCTCCCGAAGTTGGTGCCTCCATGATACTAAACACAACATTGAAAGGTAGGATAAATAAACTTGGTTGGATATCGCACCTCCTCGAATCTTCTATACTCAAGAGCTCTGCTCTTTTACATGAAGATCTGATACCTCTCAAAGACGTATGAAGCACCCACAAAGGAACAACTCACCATATAGTAGTTATGAAAGCTGCCACCTTTCGCAAAGAAAGAAGCCACTGCGTAAGCAACGTCTTCCACAGGTCGATGCGGAATAACTTCCCCCCATTTGTGGAACCTGATAACATAGTGAGTCAAGAAATGAAGCCACACGCGTTATTCTCTTTTCATTGCTTCCACTGTAATTATAAAGCTTGATTGTAAGTTTCATGGGATCTCAATCTAGAAGAAAGATAGCTGTATTCACTTAGGAAACCACTGGTTCAGAATCAGGCTAAAATCAAATTGTACTTAATGTTTTACATCAGGATAGAGGAGTTTGAAGTTACATAGGGGTTCTGCGAGAACACTAACGTTCTGAGGAATCCCAAAGAGATACCGAAAGACAACTCACCAGCCGGCCCAGTTCTCCGTCCACATTTTGGGTTTACTATGATCATTTGGGCTGAACCAGTCACAGTAGTATCCATTGCAAGTGTTGATCTGAGTTAAACGTTCCACGGAGGAGACAGTCGGTGAAAAAGGTTTATTATTTCCTTGGACATGGATTACATTCACCAACTAACCTGACCAAATAAATCTGAAAAGTAATAGTGTGAAACATCAATCCCCGGAGCAGATATATAGCATATGAAGTTTGTTTCCCTTCACTGGTTTTGGAGTCCAAACTTAGCTGGTCACCTCCATAAGTAAGCAATCTACGAGTTTTAGGAATTATACAAACCAAGCACTTCTTAGAGGAATTTACACAAGAGGAGACCTGTCTACTAGAGGCACATCCATTTTCCATAACCTTGTTAATGGTCATCACATGCAAGAGGAGCTTACAATGGTGACAGGAGCATCATCTTGTTGGCACATAATCCAAGGCACCCCTGTAGCAAGGCCTTCTGCCATCTTCGCGGCCCAGGTTACGTAGGTCTTTGCTGAATCTCCGTATGCGCTAGCAATGTTCCCATATTCATTCTCAATCTGCAGGGATGAAGGAGTAGTGAACGTGATCATCGAAGGGTATTAGACAATTAAGATACTTTGAGGTATATGATGGTAAACCTGCCATACGGCAGCTAAGCCTCCCCTCCTACATCTGAATTGAAGTAACAACTTATAACTTTCTCCGGCTCTCCGCGGTTCTTGGCGTCAGCCTGCTTTTGACTGTAGCTTAGCGACTTAGTTTCGACATGCATCCAGCTGTAAAGATTGTAAGAGGAACATCTCAACGTCAGAAGTACATGGTAGGTATAATTAGTGAAAAGTGAGCTGCTGCCAATCCTACAGAAGTAGCGAACTCAACAACCTTCGGCTATTTCTTGAGCAGTGTTGACGCTTCAGCTAGGAATCTGACCATTAACGTACTTTTCGCCAGACGTGGAAGTTACATGATACCGTCTTAAGTCCGCAATTTTAACGTAGTATTATGCAAAGTGGATCCGCAATTTCCGAATACGAACCGAATTCTAATTCCAGAACAGAGGACTCGACATTGGCGGTATGAGCCGTACAGAACATCTGATAAGGGAAAAGGGAGAAACTCGCACCTGAGCTAGAATAATTGGTCCACCTTGTGATGCAAACAGATTGTGTTCCTTCATAAGACTCACGACTTTTTTAGTGAATCCTTCCATCTCCACCTAGACAGCAAGTCTGATATAAATTTTGGATCCAATTGCTGGGATTTCTTCATAAGTGATTCCTACTACTACTCAAAATCAAGTCGTAGCATCTGTACTTTTTTTCATGGCTTCCATCTGGCCTACTGACCTTGAAAGGTTCATTTTCCGTTCGAAATTCAATGCCTGGAATTCGCCGCAGCCACACCGGAAACCCTCTGGGCACAGTATTCACGTGTTAATTGCTTTGGGCCCACAGCAACGACCCACTTTATGTAAAAAGTGATGAAAGGTGATGATATGTACCCGGAATTCCACTCGGCGCAGACGTAAGGTCCTATCCTAAGATTGACAAAAAGCCTGGCAGCTGCCACCAACTTTACGAACTGTACAAGATCGTACCGCTCAGTGAAATCGTACTGCAGGACCACATCCACAAGATTACGACTCAAGTCAGGTTTCTATATAAATTCATTAGAGATCCTTCAGCGCAAACATTAAACCGGAAACGTTGTGTCTTTGTCCTAATGCTCAATGGTCTCTAGCGTCAATTCTACTTGTCGAATGCATGGTAGAAAATATTAGAGAAATTTTGCGACTTTCGCTACTCACTTAACCGCAGATTTCAATAGAAATGTTGTTGTCGACGTTCGACTACACCGTCAGAATTCAGCCAAACTACGAGTAGATATGGGATCTAAGTCAAATTGAGACAAATGTACTGGACGATTGATGTGCTCATAATGAGGCTTGCGAGTCATAAACAACACACTGTCCGGTGAAAGATACTCTCTGCGGTAGAATGGACTAACCGTGCCGTCAGATACAAAGCGGTAATATCTTCTGTAAAAGCTGAACAGCCTGAGAGACAGATGTGTAGGGCCCAGAGTATGGCTAGGAACAAATTACAGTCAGTAATATATAACGTGCTTGCAAAGGTCTACTAGCCAAGATCAAACACGAACAGATGCTGGGTGGTTGGGGATTGCAGATAGTGACGCTCTCCATGAGGATATTATCGAGCAAAATGTACATTGCCGTAGGAGGTGGAACACATGCTAGAGAGGTAAACTTGCTGTGCAGGCTCTGAATGGGAGAAGCAATATACGTACCTTGCCTTTCTCCGGTTCGTGACCGTCCCAAAATACATAGGTTTCGATTACGTCAATGCCTCCTTTCTTGGCCAAGTCGATCAATCCTGGCCACATCTGCGATACAACAGGGCGATAAGTTCATAGAACTACCTTAAAGATAGATTGAGCAACATAGACTCAAGAGCCTAATCCTTTCGTTACAGCAGGTCTAAAGATAGCAGTGGTGGTATGGCATTCCAGTTCTCACTTCAGAAACAGGACATGAAATTTAACTAGTGTCGATTCAGACAACCAAGCCTACGGTGCAAAGTTCATTTCTCAAATCATGGAACTGTCTTGCGCGCTATATAAACAACGGTAGTCCCACGCATTTCATAATTCAAGGTTGAGGATAAAAGAACCACCTCGTTCCGTTCTACTCCAGACCTGAAATTCAAATCGAACTGAAACGTGTAGCTGAGTGTAGGGATTTAAAAACTAGTGCATTACTAAGAGTTTGAGACATTTCTGATACTAACATGTAAATGCATTTCTGAACACTAACATGAATTTCAGAAATGCTTTCAGCTTGATCTGTTTATGGGCGATCATCCTCCAAAATCTAGTGCCAAATCTGGCTGCACAGAGCTTCTGTTGAAGTATTATATCTGTTAAACCGTTAGCATGGACAATTTGGGCTGATGTGCAGGCATTAACAAAACGAACAAAGGACTGAGTCGGAGGGATGAAAGAGTGGAGGATGAAAAGTTACCTGGGGAGTGCTACGAGGATAATGGATAGAGCCAGACTGCAAGAATCGGCGCTTCCCATCTATCAAAAGCGCTCGGTGGTCATATGTTACAACCACACAACTCACCACTGTTGCCCAGAGTAGCAAAACGGAAAGAATGAAGCTGGATTTCTCAATCACTCCCCCCATATTTTATTGAATACCGCTTGACCACAAGTATCTGTCACCAGAATTATCAGGACGCACCCGAAAACTGCATCAGAATACATGTGCACTCTTGTTCAGGTTGAACCCTGCAGAGTTCAGCGAGAATCTTGCGTATAGATGGTCCAAGTTCACCAACATTAGCCTATTTAGCACGCTGTAAATTTAGTGAGGCATCAGAAGCAACTTTGATCATCGCGATTGTAGCGTATACAAGGATGGTAGGACACTATTATAGAGTATAATTCAAAGTTTATAACGTGCATTCTAAAAGTATGAAGCGATGTAATTCAGTGATCATGTACTGTTGACAAACTAGTGTATCCGCAATACTCGATTACTGTCTACTGTGACTTCACATTTGACCCGGATTATCAGATGGTAGGCGGTTGATTTAAGTAGAACGATGAAGTTTTGCGTGCAAGTTAGATTCCAAGGAAACCACCTATCTCGGTAAGCATTCGCGATCTTCGGAGTGCTAAATTTAGCATTGTCAAACCACAGTGGGAAATTTACAGCAGCCACCCTGTTAAAAAGAGGCGAAATACCTTTGATGTTTCTGCGACTTGTCTGCTGAGACTCCAAGTCACCTGATTCACTCAACAATAAGCTGTATGACTGTAAGCAACGTGGATCACTGTAGCGCTGATCCTCTTTGAAATCGTAACCATTCAATCGGTCATAGCAAGCGCACATCCGAGTTCAAATTAGAACTCCATAGGCCCATCGTCAACTTTGCAACATGCAGCAATACTTTACAAACAATCAGAGTTTCTCATTACGAAACTCTCATAATTCAATCGGTAAAACTTATTGAGACACAGCAACCACGTCCATAGAAGTCACATACGAGCTTCAATCAATGTCTGAAATGTCAACCTTCAGAATGGCATAGTGCTTCATAACACGTCCCCCCAATGTACCCTTAAACCCAGCTCCCGATTCTGCTCATTTCTCTTTTACTTAACCCTGTGACGCTGTTGAAACACTGGACCAAGACCATGAAAGAAACTAGTGCCGCATCAATAAATTGGCTCGCTTTAAAGCTTCAGAAAAAGTTTCAGATAAAGAATGCTTCAATTTACCTCTCTCGAAATTAGCAGAATCTGGAGCTGAATTCTTGCTTACTGGCAACAACCGACACCCATCTCCTTCACTAGGAGGCGACAAATCCGCTCGTCTTCAGGTCCAAGTCCAGCAGTTGACAACACTACCCTCCTCCAACTGGAGCTCGACCTTCAGCTTGCGATTTATACCTCGGGGTCCGCAGCTCGAACTGCTAGGCGCCGGTACAGCGCAACAGCAGCACAGGAGCCTCATCTCACCGATTTAAATCTGGATGAGTTTCAGCCTTCGATTCCATTAAACTGACGTCTGTAAACTAGCGGATCCCCACCCCGCCTTTCGGTTGAGTATCCTGTATATCGAGCATGATTCAAAATTTACGATAAAAGATTCTGGGCAGAGTGTGTTTCTGTACCCAAAAAAAACGTAGAAGATTTCCTGACCGAAAGTGCAGTTCCTGTACTGAAGTGTTCTTGTACGGTGCAGACTCCATAAAATGCATTCATGAACATGCCAAACATCCAACATTGGTCTCTGGTGAAGTCTTCATTCACTCCAATTTATTTGCGCAAAGGCGATATAATGCTTAAGTGTTCATTGAATGTAATACACCACCCAAGTTTTGGGGATTAAGCGGGATGAGCTCGATCGATCGGACATATTTATCAATGCATTCACCAAATCTGCAAGATAGAACCTTTTCTTTTTTTCATCTATCCAAATCAAAATCGAGATAAATTTTGAAGATTTTCAGGTATTTTGAATTTTAGTTTCAATTATCAAAATATTCGAAATAAATTTTGGACTCTGAAATATAATATTTTTATTATATAAATTATTATTTTATTACATTCAAATGGAATATAGTACCAAATATTTTTGAATTTATTTTAATGATAAAAATATTTTCATTGAGAAAAAGAAATTAAAATATATTATCATCAAAAACATAACATTTCAACATTTGTAGTTTAGTGAATAACAATCTCAAGTTCTAAATAATTAACTAAAAGTTCTAAATTAAGTAGTTAAAATAAGATAAGAGTCCCAATAATATTAAAAAGTCTCATAGAACTCAAACATCTTACTAAATTATATCTAACATTAACTTAATTGTATTTCCTACTCAGGGTTGGGCATGAAAACCTAGAGCTATTTGCCTTGGCATTTGGGGTATTTTTGGTTTGTTTGGTTATGACCATTGCTCGAGTTTTCCAAAACACAACACAAACATCTCCAATAGTCTAGTCAAGACTTGATCTTCCATTATATGAAGGATCTCTCGTCCAAGACTAATTTTGCTTCACAAAATCAATATATCTTTGAATACAAGAAACGTTACTTGAAAGGTACTTTAAAAGCAACGATTCTACCTCAAATGTTTTGTAGTTCTTGGATCCTCTTATTGCATTGATTGAACCAAGTGCTCTCCCAACCCATATATAACTTTTCATGGAAATATCTTTTGCAAGTTAACTATGAATATCGTTCCTTCAACAATATCTCCAATGGTACAAAACAAGGGTGCAATTGTTCCTTGGTTCGGAAAAAAATTTCCTCTTGAAGTTCTTCTAGTACAACAAACTCATATGCAAAAACATCTTCTGACTTTGAAGCCATTGGATGTTCTCCTATGCTTTGATATGGTCTTTACTCTAGGACCAAAACTTGTTTTAGGCCAAAGTATATCATCTAACTTTTAGACTGCTTTAAATATATTGTTGCCTATCGGGGAAAAGTGAGTGCACTTTTCCCCGAAAGGCAACAATATATTATAGGTCTTTGATAATACTTCTCATTAGAACCACCTTCAACCTCTCTTATATGTTTGTCATTTTTTTTGAGTTGAAGAAGTATCTTTGTAGATTTTGAATGTAAATTGACCATAGCTTGGCATACAAGTTCATTTGAAAGTAACGATATATATAATTCAATCTTAGGATATTTGTCTTCCATAGAGGCGTACCCAGTATATATAACCAAGGTATGGTAACTTTCTTTCACTTGGATATTTAGATACTGCCTTGCATTCAAAGACAAAAAGCTATTGAGGAAGATTAATCTATCATCTTATATTAAGTAAATAATTTTCAATATAAGACCTATAATCAGCTTCTTATACGAAAGTAAGAGCTTCGTTTACTATCTCTACACAAATATATTGGAAGGAGTTGCATAAGGGTAGAGGTATAACCATTGATAAGAGATTTATTTACTTTGATGCATAAAGTATCAATCATCTCATGAGTATGATAAAACCTTGAGGAAAGAAATCTCAATTGTTATGAGAATAACTTTAGCAACAAGTTCTTATGAACAATATAAAGAGCTGATTGTTGTTATCTTTTGTGGATTTATCTAATTAAATGAATAGATGATGAGGTAGAAAGATTAAAATCACTCATTCTTGCCACTACTTCAAATTTAATTGCACACCAAAGTACACCATAAAAATAATCAAGACTCACATCAATTAAAAAAAGCTGGAGGCTTAATTCCACCACAAAAAGCAAGATTACCACAACAATCACCGTCAAACTTTTCAACCATAGAACCACTTAGTCAACAAGCTTATTGTATAGTTTTGGTTTGAGCCTACAAATAGAAATTATACCGAGCCTATCTCTCATCCAAAGGATTCATATTGTGATAGTTTGTATGTGCACTATCTGCTAGAAGGAAGAACATAGCTAATATCAAGCACCACTAATAATAACAACTCAAAGAGAATTGTCTCATTTACTCCTCAAATCTCTGATTCTCTCTTCTTGGGCTCTCTCGGCACCCCTACTTGCCTCTCATTTTGTGGTTGTTGATAGGCCGGTTTTGGAGACTTATGTGATAGAGGTGGAGGGAGGACCTTTTTCTCTCCAGGTGTTATTGCGGCAGACGAGAGATAGTCTGTCCCCACGAGCACGAGAGGGTTTTCCATTGTTTGCTTCACTATCGTCAGATTGGACTAGAGGTCTACAGTCTTCCTTGATGGAGCGACAGTGTGAGCATACGCTACATTCTCTCTTAGTTGACTCGTCCATTCCTCAGGCTACTAGAGCACGTTTACGCTCTTGCTCTGGCAAGGGTGCAGGCTCGTGGATCCTAGCTTGACCATGCATTAGGGCTTTCTGACTCGCACCGGCTACTTTCTCTACAGCGATGAGGTTTTGCCTAGGTTTGGTCCACCCATCTGCATCTTCACTACTCACTTGTGAGTGTGGTTCCACACTAGATGCAGCGGCGGTCCACATGACACGGTGTCCTTTTGGAGGACAAAGGATAGCTACACATGATGCCATTAGAGACATAGTGTTTGTTATGGCACGAGAGAGTGGATACTTAGCTTGGAGGGAGCGTTCGTATGTGTTGCAGACAACACGTGTCAGGGCAGACTTATACTTGGTCCGAGATGATCAGGTGACAGTAGCGGATATCGTGGTCACGGACCCTATGCGGGATACAGTTTCGGAGGGAGTCATTACCCATCCCCCTGGATGGGCGGCAAGTGCAGCAGCAGGTCGCAAGGTCTCCAAGTATAGGGGCATGCAGCGAGGTCACCTCTTTGTTCCTCTAGCCTTGGAGTTATATGGAGCGATGGACACATCATTTGACACATTTGTCAGGGAGTGCGCGAGAGCTTATCATATTAGGCGTCAGGGGGTACCACTCTCACTCTCATACTTTGTAGCTTACTTTAGACAGCGTGTGTCCATTGCTCTATAGAGGGCAGTGGCTGGTGCAATCCATAGGAGAGCAATCACATTAGGTGATGTTTCTTCGGATGCTCCAGTTGTGTGTAGACCGTACGACTGGCATAGCTCGGATATCTTAGGTGCGATAAGGCAGATTTCTCATACAGACTCTATTGGGGCTTAGCCCCATGTTACCTTTTTATCTCTCCCTTGTACGGCTTGATGGGGTCTTCTCATCCTTCATTTTTCCTGCGCGGTCGCCTTTTTTCTTCTTTACTCATTCCCTGTTTTGTGCAAAAGATCTTCCAAAATTACTTTTAAGGAAATACTTCACCGATATAAACATATAACATCCTTCTCTCATACTCACATACCCTTTTGTGAGTTAAAAGTTCCCCCATAATCAACACCATTGTAATAAAACTCTCAAGTAAAAAATCTTAATCTTTACTTAGCACATATTAGTAGTACTCACATAGCCTCGTTCTCCACATGCACTCCTTGCTCAAAACTCTTTCTCCATACTCATTCCCTTCTCAAAACTCAATAACAAAATGGATCCCTTTCACCTCCTAAGATCCTTCATATATACTTACCAAAATTATTGCAATGAATGCCTAAGCCGCTCTGATATACTCATCACTGATAAGCGCCTTGGTAACTTAGTAAAATCTATACTTTACCTAAATTACCCAAGATAAGGAATCATTGGTGAATATAATAGCACATGGATTTTGGCTGATATGCCTTTTTTGATACTTCCAATAACATTGCCTTGGAAAATAGGACCTTCTATTTATTAGAAATTACAATATATTTCAAAGTCAAGTCAATTTTCCTAATTCAACCTAAATTCACTACCAAAGCGCTCCAAACATAGTCAAGCCAATATAGGAGTTTACTCTTTTAATGTAGAGAATCAATGAGACAATGGAACAAATACAGATGTCACACTCCAATATAGTTAAAATTCTTAAAGTGTCTCATTTTAATATAACAATCTATAAATAGATCATACTCAAATATAAATTTACTAGGTGTCCGACTGAATAGCCAATGACTAAATATGGATTTTCCTATTATTTAGCCATGCTTACTTAGTTAGAGACACCTCTAACTTAGTTAATATTTACATTAGCTAGTTGTAATGGTGATGCCTGTGGTACCCACATTTTTTTTTTTTGAAATGGAGAAGAAGAAGTGTATAGAGAGGTCAGATTGTGCTTGTATGGCCAAAGAAGGCAAAGAAAAGCATCTTGGGATGAAACCCAAGGTAACGTGGCTTCGGTTCATAAGGCAAAGTACTCGGACTTGCCCTGTCAGCATACAACCTGAAGTAAGAAGTCTTTGTATTGGGGGGAGCTCAACCCGAGGCAAAGACAGTGTAACAACCTTTCTTCCGGGCGAGAAATTCAAGAAGGGACCGTTCAAAAACCGGCGGTCATGTGCGTGAAGTACACTTGATAGTGACAGGCACATGCAAGAGGTGTGATTTCTTGGTAGAAACTCAAATTGAAGAAAGACAAAGAAGGCGTGACTCTATAAAAATCAGGCTAACGACGAGGCAATGTTGAGCAATTTTCCTTTGCCGTTGAGGAGTCGTCCTATAGGAGATCGTGGGAAGGGAAGTAGAGTTGAAGACGCGCTAGTGTGTAGAGGAGAATTTGAGAGAGTTAAATCAAGAGATAGTGAAGAAGTGAAGTCGACAAGGAGAAGGCAAAGACGTAGAGAAGACAAGACCTTGGAAGACCAGGAGAGGAAACCCGAGGAAAGGTATGGTGGTAATCGCATCGTCAAAAGAAGACTCAAAAGGCAAAGCCGAGTGCCAGTCTAAAGCCTTGGAACATGAGGAGGAACTTGAGCTCATGCTACAAAGCGGGGATACGAGTAGCTATAGTGATGAAGGTGGGGAGATGACATCGGTACTTGCAGTAGAAGAAGAAGAAGTTCGGGTGGAGCTTGAGGAAGAAAATAATGTGAAGTTGGAGGACAAGGTACCCGAGCCGGAGGAGAAGAAGATTATGATTCAGAGGGGAGTTTGATTGAGACACAAGGCGAAGTGTAAAGCGGGTCCAAGCAAGCAATGGAAGAGGAGAATGCTAGTTTGGGAAGTGAAGCATCTATTCCGATACGACGACTGCAGAGAAGAAGGCGAGTATTGGGAGAAGAAGAGGTGAAGAAGGAGATCACTCTGCAGGTTGAAGTAGGTGCAAGTGATGGGGTGGAGTACCTATGAGAAATTGTGTGCCCGTTGTTAGTGAAGTTAGAGATAGATAAACTTCGGAAAGATGTTAGAGCAAAACCCAAAGTAGATGAAGTAGGAGTGCAGATGTCTTTGGAATTACCATTGGAGACATTAGAGAAGAGTGGGTAAGCAGATAAGGAGTAAGATAGATTACCTACTAGTGAAATGTCAAATCAAGAAAGAGAATTGTTAGATCTGGTAGAAGATGTAGGAGTTGTGAAACCCGAGGATAGAGTAGTAGGAAGTGAAGTTACTTCGGGTTTGGGTTTGAAAGCCGAGGAAGAAGTAGACATCAGATCGGATTAGTAACTGATTTAAGATTTGAAGAGGTAGATATGAAGAGGTGCATTGTCATTTCAGATCTGCAAGTTTATAGAGTTGTAAGGAAGAGGTACATTAGGAAGATAACTATCGATTGTAAAAGGAATTTAAGAGGTAGTACAAAGAACTCAAGAGATGAGTTTGGAGGCGGATCCAAAGATGAAGCCTCCAATTTTTGCAGCAAAGATCTCATCCATAAGTAGAGGATTTGATACAAGCCAAGGTGGGTAAACCCAATGTACCTTGGGTTCATACTACAGGTACTCTGGGCACCATCTTGAAGCAACCAAAGTAAGGTCAGAGAAGGGAGAAACCTCAAACCCAAAGACAAAGCCAAAGAAGATGAATTTTGGAGGAGTACCACAATATGATATTGTGGCATATTTGGCATCTACCCATACCAATTTTACATTTAAGCAATTGTGGGAGGACCATAAGTTGTACAAGAAGCAACTAAGTTCAACTTTCAAGAAAGTAAGAGCAATTACCAAGGAGGAATTGCCGGCCATCTATCATATTGAGTAAGAAAAATTGGGATCTTCTAAGGTAGATATGGAGATCATGGGTTGCATGATCACCTTGGTACCCATTGATTTTGGTTTTGGTGTGAATGTCATGACACAGAACATTGTACATTGATTGGGGTATCACAAGTTCAAACCTACATCCTAGATTTTGAAGTTTGTAGATCAAACCAAGAGATGACCTTTGGGCATGTTGTCTAACATTATCATGATCATTGGAGGAGTGCCCTTCAAGTTGAATTACATCATGTTGAGACCAATGACCAAAATTAGGTATCCATTATTGATCAGAAGATCCTTGTTGTATAATGCTCAAGTTGTTGTGGATTGGCATCACTAGAAGCTGAGGTTCAAGGACATCTCATCAGAAGACTAGAAGTTGGTGACAATGAGTTGGATGAAGGTTCTCCACCTTGGGGAAACCACTTTTCCAAAAGATGAGGATGAATCCAAAGATTTATCATCTTCATCTTCCAAAGGCTTAGATGAAAAAGTCCAAGTCAATGGAATGCTACAAGGTAGAGGTCAAAGACAAAGACCCATATTACATCACCTTGGGTGAAAATGATTTGGAGGAAGGGAGTTTGAATTCAATACAACCAGGTTGAGTTGAGTCAATCATATTGAAGGAGTTATCAACCTCAATGACTATTGAGAAGATGTCTTGGTTGAAGGTAAAGTTTTGAAATTTTCAAAGACAATCATTTTGGACGAGTTAGCAGGATACACTACCTTGTTCATTGAGATGTACAAAGATGTATTTGCTTGGTCTATTGATCAAATATCGGGAATTCCTAGACAATCTGGGGAATATTGGATTGATTTGGTTGAAGGTGCAATTCCGGTTTGTCAATAATAGTATCATCTGAACCTAAAGTACTTGCTTGTGGTGAAAGATGAAATTAATAGTACTTAGGGGCTAGAATAATCTTTCTAGTCTTGAGCAATGAGTAGGTTTCTCCCATTGTCATTGTTCTGAAGAAGGAAATGGGGAAGATTTGAGTGTGCCAAGATTTTTGCAAGGTGAATGTAGTCACAAGGAAGGATCATCATCCTTTTCCATTTATGGATACTATTTTAGACCAAGTATTTGGTCACCCTTGCTACAGGTTTCTTGATGGATTTTCAGGCTATAATCAAGTATCCATCTGAGAGAAGACAAAGACAAGACCACATTCACTACCAATTAGGGCACCTTTGCATACAATCAAATGCCCTTTGGGTTGTGTAATGCTCCTACTACTTTCAAATGGATGATGAATGTGATCTTAAAGATTTTTTGCAAAAATTTGTGGAAGTCTTCATTGATGACTTTTATGTGTTTGGTCAAAGAGAAGTGCATTTTGATTACTTCACCAAACTTTCAAAAAATGTCATTTTGCTGGCTTGTCATTATACCCAAATAAATGCTTCTTTGCAATGAAAGAAGGAATTCTTCTAGGGCATTGTGTCTCAAACCAAGGTAGTGAAGTTGATGTCTAGAAGGTGAACTTGACCTCAGCTTTGGAATTGCCTAAAATCATTTAAGAGATGAGCCTTCTTGGGACATGTCAAATACCATAGATGCTTTGTATCAAATTATGTGGTGCTTGTTGCACTACCAACAAAGCTTCTAAAGAAGTCCAAAGACTATTTGTGGGAAGTAGAAGAAGAAGCAGCTTTCCAAGTGTTGAAGAAGAAACTGGTTGGAGCACCAATTATGAGGGATCCAAATTGGGATGTCTCTTTTCATTTGTATGTGGACACTTCATCCATGGCAATTGGAGTAGTCTTGAGTTAGAAGGATGAGAAGATGAAAGACTATCCAGTTTACTGTGCCAATCAACAACTTCCAACTGCAAAAAAAAACTATTTGATGATTGAAAGAGAAGCCCTCAGAATGGTGTATGCTTGCAAGAACTTTGCCACTCTTTGTTGGGATATGAGTTTGTCCTCCATGTGGACCATTTTGCTTTGCAATATTTGGTGAAGAAGGTAGACTTGTTGGGGGAAATTGCAAGATGAATTTTGTTGTTGCAAAAATTACATATATTGTAAATTATTAGGAAGGGAGCTTCACATTCAAATGCAGACTTCCTGTCCATGTTGTAGAATCAAGACCAAGATCTGGAAGTGAACAATTGGTTTCTTAATGAAGAATTGTATCAATTGATGGCACTGCAAAGTACAAGATATGTGGCCAAATATTCACTATTTGCATACTTGCCAATGTTCTAAGAGACTTGACCTTGAGCAGAGTGCACTCTTCCTTAGGAGAATGAGACCATACCAGCTGAAACACAACATTTTGTATGAAATGGATGAAGATGAAGTACTTAAAAGATGCTTGGAAGCATACAAAATTGGAGGAGTAATTGAGAACTTACACTTGGAAGCATCGAGGGGACACTATGCCCTGAAGAATACAATAAAGAAAGTTCTTTCATCAAGGTATTAGTTTCCTACAATGTACATGGATACAAAGCTCATATCCAAAGTTGTGATGATTGTCAAAGAACAAGAAAGCCAATGGCTACTTCCCAATGGCCCTTGAGAACAATTTTGCCATTGGTCTCATATGAGAAATGGAGAATTGATTTTGTGGGTCCAATTCAACTTGTGAACCAATTTATTAGGAAGAAATACATCTTGGTTTGAGCTGATTATGCTACCAAGATGGTTGAAGCTAAGGCAACTCTTTGAGATGTGGAAATAGTTGCTAAATTTTTCTTCTAAAACATCATTCATATTAAGGAGTCCTATAAAATTAGTAAGTGATCAAGGACTCAATTTTTGAACTCACTTGTGGAAGCATTAACCAATTACTTCCCAATAAAACATCAAAATATGACACCTTACAACCCAAAACCAAATGGCCTAAAAGGAAAAGGCAAATGAGTTGTTATGTAAGATTTTGAACAAGTTGTCTGTCAATTATGCCTACAATTAAGACACAAAGTTACCTATAGCTTTGTGGGCATACAAAACCACCAAAAATATTACAACTAAGCAAACTCCATATTTCTTGACATATGGATTGCATCCCATACTACTAGTTGAATTTAAAGTATTGTCATATTGAATCTTTTGTGAGGAATGATTGTTGGAGGAAAAAAATAGGATCTTTGGATTCATCAATGGATGTGGTTGGAAGAGAAAAAGATGATGCAATACAAACCACAAAGGAAATACAAGAAAAATGGGAAGTCATGCATGATAAGCAAATAAAGCTTGTTGTTGTTTGAGAAGGAGAGATTTGGTGTTGTTATATGACAACTGCCAAATATTTTTCCCATGCAAGCTGCACTTAAGGTGGATGGAGCGCTACCGTGTTGTTCACATTTATGACAATGGCTCTATTCAACTTGCAAACTTGGAAGGAAATCCTTTTGCCACTCAAGTAAATGGGTGGAGAGTCAAAAAATATTGGACCGTGAACTTGGACTTGTACAAAGAAGCCAAAGCAAATGTTTGTGAGGATTCTCATATTTTTTGTTTTTGATGAGTTTTAAAGAAGTATATTGTTGAAAACCAAATTGAAGCCAAATGAAGAAGAAAAGAGGAGAATTGTGTGTTTGGAGTAGACCCAAAGAAGTCAACTTTGGGTCAAAGAAAGAAGTACTTAGATCAAATTTATAAAGTGGTAGACCCAAATTAGGGCAACTTCATATTGGGAGGCTCAACCCAATCTAAAGAAGTTGTAACAAATTTTCTTTGGGTCATGCCTGTCAAGAAGGTACAATTAAAGAAACAGTTGAGTCATAAGAAGAATTATCTAAGAGTGATAGGAAACAAACATACAAAAGTTGTGAATGTCAATTTCAAATAGATTGAAGAATGACTGCATCCTAGAGCACTATAAAATTAAGACTTCACCAACCAAAAATAGAAATTCCAAGAAGATATCATGTTACTCTTAGTAGCTATGCCAAAGAAATACGAGTCATGAAGCCAAAGCAGAGTTTAATTTTCAAAAGTCCCACGGGAGTTAGAATCATACAAGAGAGGAGATATTGTTCCAACACTATAGAGTCTGTGAGCACACAATAGCAAAGAAGGGTGGTAAGAAGAGCTCCTCACTTGTGGTGAGGAGTCTTGCAATTTGGAGATTAGATGTAGTTGTATGGATCAAGGTCCTGAGTAGACTTTGGATCATGTTTCTGGCCTTGAGTTTTCCAAGGTTCATGGCTGTCAAAAATTGTGAGGATGGCCCCAAAGTAGTGGGGAAGAGAGGAAATCCAACTTGATGGATAGAGCTGGATTAGAGGTTAGTCCTAGGAAAGGAAGCAGGAGATGCGGCTAGAGTAACCTTCTATCAAAAGTGCGAGTCTTTGGAAGAAACCAGAGAAGTGAGAAATTCCTTCTTCGCTCCATGTACCAACAAGGGTTACAAGGTGGATACCTATCAAGACCCAATAGAGTGAAGCATTGCTAGGATGATGATGGCCCAAGCAATTTTCAAGCCCGAGCAAACCACATACGTGATGATGAATTGGGTGGTGTTCTTTCATCAAGGGTTTGTAGGAGAGAAGGTGAATTGGGCAAAATGTTTCCACCAAAGGACAAGACAAATGATTGTTAACTAGAGGATAGATACGCCACCCAACTACTTTGTACCATTTGCAACACATTCCTATTTGGGGTTAAACTTGTTGACAATAGAGGAGAAATAGCAAATGGTCTCACATTTTTACCTTGATTTACATCAAGATGCGGATGAAGACAAGCAATGTTACATCTTGCAAAATTTGGGCAAGTGATCAAAACTTTTCTAGGATGGGATAGAAGAAGATTGTGGCAATGACTAGTCCAAAGACAAAGAAGCAAACTAGACCTAAAGAAGTGGTGTTACCTATTCAGCCATGGAAGACAAGAAGATTGAACCTAACAGGTGAGGTAGCGATGATAGACCTATCTTTGAGAGCAGAATTTGAAGGTGCAACTGAGTCTAAGGGAGAATACTCAGAAGAAGAAGATAAACTCACTTTGCAAAGTTGGGAGTCAAGCAAAAGTGAGGGTGAGCCCAAAGTCCAATAGTTAGTGGATGAAGTAGCAAGAGAAGAAGGTAAGGAGTTCCATGTGGCAATTGATTGTGTAGAAGGAGGAGATGCCCCCTGTTTGGAGTTACTTGCCAAGGAGATGGAAGAAGAGCAAACGTGGTGGTCCAAAAGGGAGTAAGGCTGAGGAGAGAATTGCAGACTGCAACTACATGACCAAGTTGAGTAAAGAAGGGAGAAGAAGAAAGCTTGGAAGAGATGACCTTGAAGGTATAAAGATCAAGACTTTGAGGTAAGGCATTGAAGGAGGATTTGCTTGCCAAAGCTAAGTACAAAGATCACAAGGACAAGGTGCAAGAAATCAATAAGGTCAAGTATTTTTCAATGATCATTTGTCCTTTGTTGTTGTAGCTGAAGAAGAAGAAGAAGAAAGAGAAGATACAAAAAGATCATTTGGAGGTGATAAATGAGTTGCAGGTGATGCAATACCTTAGTGAGGAAATGTGTGAGTTGAAAGAGAAATTTTAGAGGAGATCAGTTTGAAGGTAAGAAGATCCCAACTTCAAGCTAAGGTGTAGGCAATTGCATTGAAGATGAAGGATGACAAGAAAATGAAACTTTCCAAGGAGTCAATTATCTATCAAGTATTGTTTGTCCTTTGTTGATACATTTACAAGAATGGATGAAGAAGTGAAGGTACAACATCTGGTGGTGAAGAACAAGATCCAAATGGTGCAATCATTGAGTGAGGAAGTATCACAGTTGAAGGTGATGCTAGCTAAGAGTATATAGAGAGCCAAATTACTTTGGGTTGGTGTTGTGGTTTAACAATAGAGCCTAAGGGACCTACACAGAAGTTTCTAGCAACAAGGCAAGAATTTGGAGTGTCAAAAGGAAGAGTTGATGGAATAGAAGGATGCTCTAGAGAAGATGAGGAGAAATTGGAGGGTATGCAAACAAATTTGGTACACATACTACACAAGTTCATCTACAAGAACAAAGTACGGTGGAGCTAAGGCAAGTCATTGTAAAGAAGGATCAGAATTGGTAGAAGAAGTAGCCAGCCAAGCTGAAGAAGAATGATGCCTTCACAATCTTTTCAAGCAAGCTGAAGCTCATGTCACTCATGCCAAAGTGGAGAAGCAAAAGATGGAAGAGAAACACGCTGTTGAACTACAACTTTGGATGCAATTGGTAGAAGAAGTGACCCGATGCAAGTCACTATCAATGAAGGAGAGTTTGGGTTTGATGAGGGAGTCCACTGCACTTTTCAAAGCAATGCTCAACATAAGAGCCAAAGCAGAGTTGGAGGAAGCATCTTGCATGAATTGAAGTTGTTAGTGTAGGAAATGAAGAGGAAGAAGGCAAAGGAAGTAGATCTAAATACCTTGCTTTTTTGTCTTAGAGATAGAGTAGAAAGGAAAATGACAAAAGTAGGAGATAAGATTTGCCTTAAGTTAGATTTAATTAAGACAAATCTAGATAGTCTCACTCACTTTATTCTCATTTTGAGTGAGAATAAAGTAACCCAATCCAGTAGTTGAGATTGGAGTGCAAGTGATCCCGGCTAACTTACTTGAGTCATCTAAGACATTTAAGGAAGAGAAAGAGAAGACAATTAGAACACCTATGACTTCAATTGCAATGCAGACTGAGGATGTGATTGCAATAGTAGTAGCAATAGAATCTGAATTGTAGGAGACACTTGTAGAGGATTTGGATGAGGAAGCAAAAGTTGAGATAGTACTCAAATCAAATCCAAGTCAATAGTACTAATAGATCCAAAGTGGTAGAATTGTAAGTAATATGCTTCATGTCTGAAACTTGGTAGAAAGTAGTTGGAATAGTTAAGTAGTTTAGGTAGTTTTCGTAACTTCCAAGTGACCTATTTAAAGTAGTCATTCAAAGGGTATTGTATTCAATAATGAGCAGAAGAATGAGTAAAGCAAAGTGCTAAAGAAGCACTCATTGTTTAGCTTAATTTTGAGTACAAGTTGGATGTCTTCATCTATGGGTATATGGAGAAATTTCGGTTGCAATTGAGAGATCATTAGATGTTTGATTTTGTGACTTTGCATTTCATTCTATGTCTGATCTTGAGTGGATCATATCCAAATCAATACCTTGATGGATATATGAGAATTGTAGTATTGTCAATATCTGTCATTTGTATTTGCAAACAAGAGATTGATGCGAAGTAACTTTGGACTAAGAAGTTGTAGCTTTGATGGATGTACACCTTCATCTTGGAAATATACAAGGTAGGAGTCCTTATATTTGATCCCCTAACAAGGCAACCACCCATCTTTATCATACATAACTTTGACACTATGCTTGACTTGGCTAATGTAAGAGCCAACATTACTTTCAAATAGCTCTACAAAGTGTCTCCTATGGAGCATAAGAAACTTCAGAAATTTTTATTGTAAGAGCAGCCTATAATATGCTTCAAAGAACTATTGATAAAAAAAATCCCACCATAGCGACCAGATTCAATAGAGTCACCTCCAACTCTAACTATAGGCAGCCTGCACTCTTTTACTCAAGGATACCCATAGACCTTGACATTGGAAAGCCCCCATGCTTCTTTTGTAGACCATGAATCATGAGATCACCAGGTATTCTACACCAAGGTCCTTGACCCCAATATTCTTGTAACAATTGAAGGCAATGTCATCCCAAACTATATATCATGGCCAATGGAGTCATGAAGACACTAGGGCTCAAGGGAATGACAAAAGCTTCTACTCTTCTTAGAATGACACATGGGAGATGACATCAATTCCTCGAATGATTATCAAAGGTCTTGACACTCATTGACAAGTAGACCTTCTTAGTTGATTACCTAATCATGGACATGCTTTCTTGGGCATATTTCACTCTATTTTTGGGTGTCCTAATGTTGGTAGAGATTGATGTCATCACATCCTTGCAAATTGGAAAACTGACCTTTGAAAGGAAATCCAAACACCAAATACTTCTTGCTAAAGCTAATAATGACAAGAACTCATAGATCTCATCAATAATTATCTTTTCATAATTGAGGTCAAGATGAATGGTCTTACAATACCCAAAGTCATGAAAGGCTTCTTCTTGACTAGCCTTCTCATCAATTTTCATAAAAATTAATTACCAAGACTACAAATTTCTTGACATCCTTCTTCCTTGGCACTCGATGGCACCTCCTTTGACTTAGAGGAAAAATGGACTAACTCAAGCAACACTATCTACCCTTGGCCCAAGTTCCCTTTCCATCCACAAAGAAGCATACTTGTAAAACCTTGACTACATCCTATTTTTACATCAAGGATGATATTGATTGCCAAAATGAGAAAAATGAGGAGGAATGACTTCATCTTGATGGATACCTTCATAAAAATACCCTTATTCCACACAAAAAATTCTCACCACTTTGGTGCTCAACAATAATATTCCCACTAAAATGATAACACCCACTTCTTGCACTCCCAACTTGACCTATCCCAACTAAAAAACACTCCATAGCAGTGGATAAAACCACCAAACCCACCAAATGAGTGGTGAAGGAACAAGAAGTTCATCACAAAATCCCAAAATATGTCACAATAGTATTTCTTAGAGAAACCTCCCAAGCAATCTTTTGACACCATAAACCCTAAACCCTAAACCATCACATTCAGGTTGTAGACAAGTTCTATGACCTAGACAAGCAACTAAAACATGTGAGGATCAACACCAACATGTTGAAAGATGACCAACTCTCCTATCAAAGTCTCTTCCAAGATGTGTTTGCCTATGACTATATAGATCTTTTAGGCATTGATCCCAATGGTGTTAGCATTAGATTTCATTATGTCCAGATGCTACCCTAATTAGGCCCAAACTTTATTGGTTGAACCTAGATTACTCTCAAAAGGTGTGGGGCAAACTAGATAAGCTACTCAAGTTCATGTATGAGTTCATATATCCCAAAGGGGAAATAGGGTAGGCATCTCCAATCTTAGTAGTTCCAAACAAGGGTAGGTGCAAGGCATAAATTTGTGTGGACTTTTGGAAGTTAAATGCCCAAACCATCCTAAACTCCTTTCCAATCCCATTCACAAATATGCTATTAGCCAAGGTTGCCCATAGCCAATCCGTCTCATTCATGGATGGGTATTCTAACTACAACCTGATTGTTATTGCCCTAGAGGAAAAATACAAAACAATTTCTATCATTCAATGAGTACCTTGCTGTGGTATCCACATTTTTTGTTTTTGATGAGTTGTGGTGCATACATTTTATTTTTTTTCTGTTTATTAGCATTTGGGAGAAGAAGTAAACAAAGAAAGCTGAATTGCAAAAGAAGGAATGGACGGAAGTGACTTCGGAGGAGATCCAAAGAAGTCAAGATTGGATCCAATGATGGAGGTACTCAAGAGAGGGGTACAAACAAAGAAGCTCAAAGAGCATCATCTTCGGAGCGGGAAACAAAGGCCAATATGAAGACTGTCTAACAACCTTGGTACATGGCAAGAAAGTACACTTCAAGAAACGGCTGAGGCAGAAGAAGCATGTCTTGACAGTGATAAGACAACAACACGCAAAAGAAGGGGAAGTTGATTTTGAAATCAATTGAAGAATGACTGCAATTTGGGGTAATATAAAATTGTGATTGTGCAGTGACAAGTTGAATATGTCAAGTAGATTTCCAATCCCTATGAGTAGTCGTCTTGCCATAATGCGTGTCAAGAAGCCAATTGAGAGTGCAATTTTCTGAAATCTTGAAGGGGTTAGAGTGTCTCGTCCGGGAGAGGGAATAGTCTTTCAATGCCAAAGAACAAGAGAGCAGATCATGGCAAAGAAGGTCACAAATGCTCTGGCAGTGCAAAGTTTTGCAATTTGTAGGTTAGATGTTGTAGCAAGAATTGAAATCTTGAACATACTTTGTATTACCTTCTTAGCATGGAATTGGAATTTCAGTTTCCTAGGAGTCATGGCATAGATAGCTGCCAGTAATTGTGAGGGAGGCACCAAAGTCAAGGGGAAGAAAGGAAATCCGGCTTGATGGACGGAGTCGGATTGGAGGTTAGTGTTGGGGAAGGAAGCAAGAGAACCAACGGGGATCACCTTCTATTGGAAGTGTGATGTAGCAAAGGAGACGGCAAAGATCCGAAATTCATTCTTTGCTCCGCGAACAACAAATGGTTATAAGGTGGAGTCCTATCGGGACCTGATTAAACAAAGTATCATGAGGACAACTGCCCATGTCAAGATCGGTGCAACCATTTGTCATTCGGCTTGCTCCACTCAAAATCTCCACCATAGCTTTGCTACTCCATCCAATTGGCTAGAAGCCAAGAGAATCCATTTTTGCTCATCTTGTAGATTGGTAGCTTCAAAATAAAGTTCACAATCAAACACAAAATTCTCCACTGCACCCGGGAGATTCTTGCCTTCAAATACCTTGGGTTTAGGGAATTTGATCCAATCTTCTCCTTCTCAAATTGGTACTCTCTCCACCTACTCTTGTCGTCAAAGATCTTGTTCATCCAACAATCGAGTAAGGTGCTTGATTTGTTGTTGCATAGCAAGGATAACATCAAGTATTGCCGCCATGGTTGCTCCTCTATCACACCACTCCTAATCTATCTAATTTATTAACACATAGAAATAGCAGGTCCACCGTTCTCCATAAGTTACAACCAGAAGCACCAAGGGTTCCTCAGATATGGTGATCATATGCAAGAAATCTTGTCCAAAGTACGAGGTGATGAACTGTGTGAAACGATGGTTGGGTAATATTTGGACGCAAAAATCCCAATGGTTTGGTGGTAGTGGATTTGGTGGTCCATAAATTCCATCCATCCCATTCCTACTTTGATACCAATGTAAAAGACCAAATCTGAGGAGAGAAATAGGAGAATGGAAACTCACATTGGGACACTTGAATGAGGAAAAACTCCGAATGCCTAGTATGAGCTTTGGCTTTGGTATTTATAGGTAGCATACAAGGCCCTTGAGAAGCTTCTCAAGAAGCTTCCTCAAGCCGCTTTCTTAGAGTGCAAGCCAAGTTAACTGGGAAGCTTCTCAAGAAGCTTCCTTCTAGAAGCCGTCTACTTGGCATGCAAGCTAAGCTAGTTGGATTCTTCTAGAAGCTTCCTTCTAGAAGCTACTTACTTAAGGTGCAAGCTAAGTTAACTAGGAAGCTTCTTAAGAAGCTTCCTAGATACTTCCAAAATATTCTAGGCTACTTTGTCTTATGTGCTACTTCGTAAACCCGACTAACTTTGTCGCTAAATTCCATTTTGTTACAGTGATGCTCATCTTTTCTACTTCCTGTAAAGTAAGGTCTCCTCTATCTTAGCTATGACTAAATTTAGCTAACCATGACTAATATAAAACCATCCTTTATCTCTATATAAATAATATCTCTTAAGTACTTGTCATACCAAGCTAAATATCACAATACCACACACATGCACAAATGGGTGTTACATTTACCCCCGGACTAAGTTTTCACTTTGTCCTCAAAGTGAAGGTCTCTCTACCTTCTATGGTACATCTTCAACTTATCATGGTTAATCCTATCAAAGTGTCTTCCTCCCAACTCCTTGAGATCATAGATGTAATTGCCCCACACCTTCTCCACTATGAAAGGTCCAAAGTACTTAGGCAAAAACTTCTTTTGCACTCTCTTGAATCGAATGGAATCAAAAAACATTATCCAATCACTTTCTTTGAAAGTCTCCACCTTCTTTTTGCATTGCCTCTTGTCATACCTCTCTTTTTGTTTCCTTTGGGCTTGCTCCACTCAAACCATAGCAACTGCTCTTGCCTCTTCCAACTCCATGAGTTGATCCTTCCTTGACTTCTCTACATCACCTCCTTGTGTTCTCTTCAATCTCCTATGAATGCTTTGGAAGGTAGGAAGATCAAAGTGAATAGGTAAGGTAGACTCAATACCATACACCAATTGAAATGAAGAATATCCGGTGGAAGTCTTCATGGTTGTCCTATACTCCCACAAAACTGCATGAAAACTCTTGTCCCAATGATGTTTAGCCCCTTCCATTTTTGCATCGTTGGCCAACATCATGCACAAGGTCTGATTGGTTCTCTCTGCCAAGCCATTGGAATTTGGCTTATAGGGTGTAGTTACTCTATGTGTGATAGAGAAATATCGTAGCATGGTTGTAGTAATGCTTCCTGTAAACTCTCCTCCTCTATCAGAAACCAACTCCAAAGGGCATCCAAACCTAGTGATAATGCGTTCATAAAGAAATCTACACACTTCATCTTCATTCTTGTCCCTCAATGGTCTAGCCTTAACCCACTTGGTAAGGTAATCAATAACTACCACAATGTACCAATTGTTCCTTGGGGTTATATTGAGAGGACCTACAAAATCAATTCCCCACTTCTCAAAAGGTCCTAGCAATGAAATTGATCTAAGTGGTGGAGTGGATGTAGACTTTCTAGCAAAAGCTTGACAAACATGACAAGTTTTGCAATAATAAAAAAAATCCTTGAAAATCCCTCTCCAATGGTAACCTGCATCTAGAATCTTAAAAGCAGTCACCTTTCATGCAAAGTGTCCTCCACAAACTAAACCTTCATGAAACTCCTTTATGAGTAGAATAGACTCTTCCTTACCCACTGCTCTTCGAAGTAGACCATCTGCTCCTTGGTGAAAAAGAATATCTTCCACCATTGTGTAAGGTCTAGATCTTGCTGCAAGGGCCTTCTTCTCCCTAGCATGCATCCCTTCTGGATAGTTACCTCTTGTCACAAAATCTACAATCTCCTTGTACTCCATTGGAACCTCTTGAGTGATTGAGATTGTCATGAGCTCCTCATCCGGGAAGGAATCATCCATTGGCTCATCTCCATCATGATCATAGGCTCTAGATAACAAATCAGCATTTGCATGTTTCTTTCCTGGCCTATCCTCAATGGTGTAGTCATACTCAGACAAGAGTATCATCCACCTTGCTAGTCTCCCTTCAACATTAGGCTTGTTGAAGATGTACTTCAAAACCTTGTGATTCGTGACAATGGTGGCTTTCCCTCCAATCAAGTAGTGTCTAAACTTCTTGAGACCAAAGATCACTGCCAACCCTTCTCTCTCCGTGACAGAGTAGTTCTTCTCTGCTAAAACCACCTGCCTACTAGCATAAGCTATTGGATGATCATGCACATCTTGGTCTAATTGACTAAGAGTGCATCCTATAGCTACATTAGAAGCATCTTTGTAGAGGATGAAAGGCTTACTCCAATTAGGTCTAGCAAGAATTGGAGCTACAACAAGGGATTGCTTGAGCTCCTCAAAAGCTTTGAGAGCCTCCTTGTCCTCCAAAATCACCATGTAATCTACACCCTTCTTCATGTAGATGGTCAATGCATAAGCCTTGTTGGAAAATGAGAAGATGAACCTCTTATAGTATCCAACCATCCCCAAGAATTGGCGTAACTTTGTCAAACTTGAAGGGAATGGAAGGTATGAGATTTTCCTCACCTTCTCAAGATCAATTGCTATTCCATCCTTGCAAATGATGTGCCCCAAAAGTAGACCTTCTTCACATCCAAAAATGCACTTCTTTGGGTTGAGTGATACATTTGCCTCATCCAAGCGTTGCAAGACTTTGATTAGGTGTTCAAAGTGCTCCTCCTTGCTTCCATAGATATAAAAGTCATCAATGAAGTCTCTCACAAATTTCCCAATTAAAGGTTCAAATACCTTGTTCATGAACCGTTGGAATGTGGCTGGAGCATTGCAAAGCCCAAAAGGCATGACCTTGAAAGTGTAAGTTCCCCAAGGTGTGGTGAACGTGGTGAGTTGTTGATGCTCTGGTGCAATCTTGATCTGGTTATATCCACTATAACCATCTCCAAAACTGTATCTCTTATGACCTGCAACCTCCTCCAAGATCTCATCAATGAATGGCAATGGGTAGTAGTCCTTCTTGGTAACATTATTGAACTTCTTGTAATCCACACATACCCGAAGCTTGCCATTATTTTTCTTCTCAATGAAAATTGGAGACACCCATTTTGAATTCTCTACCTCAAAGATAAATCTAACCTCCTTGAGCTAATCAATCTCCTCCTTCACAACCAAAGATATTGGTGGGCTAATGCGACGTTGTTTTTGGCGGATTGGTCTTGCATGTGACTCCACCTCTATCTTATGCTCCTCCAAGGTGACTTCCTTCAATTTCTTGTAATTGAAAGCAAATAAAGTATATACATGACTAACATCATCTGAGAATAATGCACTCTAGGGAACAAAAAAGGTTCCGGTTGCTCCAAGATTTCTATAGCAACATCAAATCCTAGAGTGCATATTAATCTAACTCTCATGGATAGTTTATCCATAAGTTGAAAGATTATCTCTATCACTAATCTTGAGAGCTAGCTGATGAAGGTGGTAGTATTTCTATAGCTGTACTAAGACTCTCTCCAAAATCCTTCACCAAAGTCTCCAAAAGTGCTTTTACTCCACTACACTCATGTCCTTTTGGAAGTCCTTCCACTTCACAAACCTCACACAACTCCTTGGTCTTAGATCTTCTCCCTCCTAATCTTGGTGAAGAAGGTCCAACATGCAAACTCAAGTCAAGTAAGCCTCTCCTTTCCCTCAATCTCTTGCTCTCAAAGGTCAATGGACATGAACTTGCTTTATGTCCCTTCTCTCCACATAGAAAGCTTTTAGACTCACTCTTTCTTCCAAGTGGTGTAGGTTTTTGGATCCTCTCAATACTCTCTTCAAATTCTATTGTAAACTCTCTTTTCCTCAAATCCACCCCTAAAATCACCTCAAACCCTTGGGGAACCTTGCATAATCTCAATTTCCACTCTTGATGACCCTCTATGTTCACAAGATGAATCTAAACACTCAAACATGCTTTTTGTTGCTCTCAAACTCCTCATGCATGAGATCTCCACTCTATAGAATTGACCCTTCCTCACAATGTCACTCAAATCTCCCAACCAGTATGTTATAGTCCTTTGAAATGTTGCACACTTAATCACAACTTGAGGGTGTCCCTTCCTGCAAAATTTCAGATCTTTTCATTGAGCAATTTGGCCTAAACACCTTTCTATTCAACACATATATTTCAGATTTGGTTTGAAAACCACCCCCCTCACTTCAAAAACTCATAACTCCTTGCGCAAGAATGATCTTTCTCTGATTTTTGTGGTAGCAGGTAGGATAAAATGCACTGAATTTTCTTAGAAATTTTTAGGACAATTCAATGAAAATTGAATAAAATGGCAGACTCTGTACAACTTTCCAGAGAGCATGCAGTTGTGGGAGCACTTTACCCTATCAACTTTCAAAATTTCTAGCACAGTGCGCATAAAAGCTCTCACAATAATTTTAAGTGTGCTAATTGAAATATAACCCAAGCTATCATGTGTAGAAATTTCAAGTCCAGATCTCAAACTTGAGATTTTGCCCAAAATCACCTTAATCTCCAAAATCTGCAATCCACCTCACACAATCTCTCCAATTCCTCTCATGTGTACAAGATGTACAAAATCACCTCAAAGACATCATAATGAACTTCAGGGTATACAAATAGATCTTGGTTCTCTAACATAAGTTCAGCCCTCTCCTCTCCTAATGTTCTCTCCAAGTGAGCTCTCATAGTCTCCTTTTGTCTAATGTAGAATTGAACGCGGAACATTATCTTGCCTTCTAGAGAGGTCCCGGCAACGGAACCAAAAATGTGAGCCGGCCTGTCTCTCACTCAGGATGAACCTCGATGGTTATTATGGTAGCGCACCATGGACTAAGAAGGCAAGGAACCCAAACTCCATCATACTCCTTCAAGGCTAACACTCCAAGACTCAAGACATTGCTCACTAGAGAACTCAATGAGAGGGAGATAGTTGCAAATGAAAGGATGATGAGTACCTCCTCACCCCTTGTTTATATACTTGTGAGATAGTTACGTACCAAAGTTACTAATTACCGTAGTAACTCAAGTTACTAGACTAAAAGTCAAGTAAAGTCAAAAAATAGAAAGGAATATCCATTCACATGGGCGTATTCCCCTAAGCATATGGTCTTATCTTGACCCAACCACTAAGTCAAGGATTTCTTCACATGGGCTATCCTTGGACTAAAGAAGAATCCAAAAACAAAAGACTTGCGGGCCCCAAGAGTTCTCAACTCTTTCCTCAAAGCCAAACACCTAGGAATATTACCAAGTCAACACACTAAAATCCAAAATAGTGGTGCTCATCTTTTCTACTTCGTCTAAAGTAAGGTCCCGTCTATCTTAGCTATGACTAACTTTAGCTAACCATGACTAATATAGAATTATCCTTTATCTCTATATAAATAATATCTCTTAAGTACTTGTAATACCAAGCTAAATATCACAATACCACACACATGCACAAATGGGTGTTACAAGACAAAGTTGGATAAACTTTGTAGTGAAGTGCAAGTAGTTAGAAGACCCAAGGTAAGAGAGGTAGGAGTTTAGGTGTCTTCGGACCCACTACTTGAGACATTAGAGAAGAATGGGTTAGAAAATACTAATGAAGATAGAATAGATAGGAATGCAATTGTAGGTTGTAGTGAAGAAATTGTAGAAATAGAGGAGTTGGGACTAGAATTGAGTAGACTTAAAGAAGGAGAAATACTCAAAGGAACATCGGGTTTGAAAGCAAAAGTCAAAGTTGACATCAGATTGGAGTAGAAATAGATTGAGTTTTGAAGAGGCAAATATGAAGAGGTGCAATGTCAATTCAGATCTGCAGGTAGGAAAAGTTGTTGTAGAACGATATAGTTATTAGTAACTTTTGATTGCTCCACTATTTAAAGGAGACATTCATAGTGTTATGTTGTTCAATGCTCATAATTTTAAGAATAGACAAAGCAAAGTGTTGGTTGTAGTGCTTGTCACTTGAGCTTAATTCCGAGTATCAATCTTGAATTTGTAGTTGTGAGGGTTTTGAGAATTCCAAAGTGCAAGTCAATGAGTTTGTTGGATGTTGGATTCCACAACCATGATCTTCATTCTGTGTGTTTGATCTTGAGTGAAGTGCAATCAAAGCAATGTCTTGATAGATCTAAGAGGAATTGTAGTGTTGGTAGTATTTTTCATTTGTGTTGATGTGAAGTAATTTTGATTGAGGAAGTTGTACCTTCAATGGAGGGGTGGAACACAATTTTGAGGTGGAAGTGTTGTTGTGAAGTGTCATTTTTGGGAGAGACTGAATCATCACAATCAAGATTGTTTGGAAAAATTTGATGGATTTGTGATTAGGAGTGTTAATTCATGATGAGACTACAAATTAGTGCTTGTTACTCTCTTCTAGGTGTAGTTTCTACTTGAGAGATTAGAGATGCAACCAAGAAGAACTGATTTAGTTACTTTGCTTCGGATTTGGACATTTTTGACTAGTATCTCTAGGGTGTCTTACTTTTCTTTTCTCTCTCTGGGAACACACGGGGTGCCTAGCTGTGGAGATTGAAGATTAGAGGCTGTAGGTAAACCTATAACTACTTGTCTGAACATGCGTGTTTCCTAACAGTCAGAACCCTCTACTCTTGTAACTAGTATTCTTGCTATCAGGTAGGGTAGTGATGTGCAACCTAACCTATCATCACAACATGCACTCTTGGTCTGTTGGTCATCACTTCCTAAATAACCAAGGAAAAATATATAGCACTCCTAAAATGAAAGAACCTAAGCGCAACACCCGCACACCAATTCAAACCAACTAGGCATACAAACAAGCATGCAAGCACAAAGAGGATCCAATCAAAGGAATGCGGCAATAACTCTTTGTGCTTTTTGGTCAGAAAAAGAGCTTTAGAGCCTTCATGCTCTATCATCAAGCTAATTCAACCTATAATCCAAGTCTCCTCCAAGTTGGCTTTCATATCTCAACCAAATTCCTACTCCATGTGGGGATTTCTTATGTCTTCTTGATGGGGAAAACTCTGTAAAGCTCATATGACTATAACTCTTTCTGTGTAGCTTGGATTTAAGTGTTCTAGAATTCAATGGCAACCTTGTAAGATAGGATTTCCGATGATACAAAATAGACTTCAATCAGATCACTAAAACTCCCCTGACAAGCTCTCAAAGTTGGCCAGGTTTTTGTAGCTCTCACCCTAATTTCAAAATCTCCATTTTAGGGTTTTGCCCCAAATTCTTGCCAAATTTCCCCTGATTTCTAAATCAGATGAACACTTAATCCTCAAAAAACACTCTAGAAATCTGAACTCTCAATCATAGTCATAAAAGTGAGAGAATTGACATTCAATTGGGATTGAAGAAAGAAATGCTCCTCCAAGTTGTTGACAGTCTTTTCAGTAAAACTTTTTGCTTTGAATCTCACTCTCTTTGGGCCCAAAGCCAACCAAATTTTCCATAGTAGTTGGTTGGGCTCTTGGTTAACACTCTGTTAATTTTGATGGCCTAATCCAACCCAATCTTGGGATATGAATCAATTCCTGAGCTGGGCTAACTTGTAAGCTATGCAGACCCAGGTATACTTGATCCAAGACCCTGAATTCTCTATTTGAAGAATTAACATGAAACCTTCACACAAAGGTGCACACCGTAACCAAAAACAAGACTAGTAATTTTCATAAGGTATCTTGTGCCACAACTTGGGGAGTGACCAAAACTCCAAACTTAATCACTAGCTCTTCTCCATCACCTTACACCTCAGTAGCTTCAACTTCAATCAACCAGATCTAATTTGAGATTAATCAAAACCTGAAATTTCTTGTGCTCAATACTGTAAGCACTTTGTTTAATCTCCAATCCCACTAATAGATAGTAAAAATGTCTCAATAAGCTCTCTCAATTCCCTACTTTGTACTCTTGGGTATGAATTTTACCCCTTGATTCAATTGATAATATTCCTCTTAGAATCAGCTCAAATTGTGTGATTTTTGTCTTCAGATTGTAGCCTGTCATTTCATCTTTTCAACCATGTCCTTCATTCCCCAAATGACTTCTCCAATCTCCCCTGGTGGTTGAAGAACTCCAGCCTTCTCTCTTGGGACCCAATCTCTTGCACATTTGTCCTTTAGTCTTTTTACTTTTTGACAAATGGACCCCACAACTCCACCTTGAAGCTTATGAGAAAAAATTTAGGCATTCCCCAACTATAGAAGTACATATAGTTTCAAGTCCCAGACATTCTCATAAGTAAGCACTAGAAGGACAATAGGATCCAGGTTTCCTATCATCGACTCCATGAATACTGCCCCAAAACGTGCCACCAACCAGTCCCGTAAGCCGTCACAATGAAAAATCTGAAACCAGATGAGAAAAGGATTTGGGAGTGGCAAATTGGGCGCATGGGACATCTCATACTCAATTGCTTCCTTTGATGTTCTACCACTCACGCGCTACTACAACTCTCACTCCCAATATCATCCCCCTTGAGACTCCTCGACTAAAACACCCCTTCGTATCTTCACTTGCCCTTGTCTTTATTCATCAAAGCCCTCAAATATTATAAGATTGTAATCCATGTGGCCAATCACATACATGTACAAAGATTGTTCACCTAGTAGCATCTCATCCATTGGATCTAGCAAACAACCTACCCTGCTAATGTGGAGAAAAAAATGAAAAGTCACTTTTTAACGGGCTACGCAAACCACAACACGACAAAGGGAACAAACTTTACTTACTTGATTACCATAAAAGTGGTATTTTGTAGGTTTTCACACTATGATTGAGGATTTTAGATTCCCAAAGTGTTTTTGAGTATTAGGTGCACCTCTAATCCAAAAATCTAGGGAAAATTACCCAAAACCAGGAGTAAACCCTAAATTAGGGTTCTGAAATTAGGGTAAAAATTACAAAAACTGGCCAGTTTGAGAGCTTTTCAGGAGAGCTGTAGTGATCAGATTGTGGTTAATTTTGTATCATTGGCAAGCTTATCTCACAGGCTTTGCATTGAATCCTAGAACATTGTAATACAAGTTATATAAAGAAAGTTATGCCTATCTAAGTTACATAGGATTTTCCTTGTCAAAAAAACATAGGATCACTCCACTTGGAGTACAAATTGGGTGAAGGCTAAAGTACATATAGGAGGAAGATTGGAGTATAGGTTGAAATTGGCTTGATGATAGAGCAAAAGGGCTCTAAAGCTCAATTCTAACAAAAAAAGCATGGAGATTTGCTATTGGATTCTCTTTGTACGTCCATGCCTATTTGTATGCCCAATTGGTTTGGATTGGTGTGAGGGCATTGTGCTTAGGTTCTTTCCTTCTAGGAGTGCTGTATATTTCTCCTTGGTGATGCTTGAAGTGATGACCAACAGACCAAGAGTGCATGTTATGATGATAGGTTAGGTCGCCCATTACTATTCTACCCGATAGCAAGAATACCAAACTCTAGAGTGAAGGATTCTACTAGTTAGGATCTATGCACACTCAAACTAGTAGGGATATATTAACCTCCAACTTCTGATCTATAGGCTCCACAGCTAGGCACCCTGTGTGTTCCCAAAGAGAGAAAAGCAAAGTACAACACCGCTCAGCAAAAAACTATAAGATTGAGATTTTGTTGAGGGAGTTCTAAAATGTCATAACAATATCCCATGCCTGTCAATAGTTGTCCCAAAGGAGTTAGGATCTCTGGTTTTGGGGAGGAATTGATCTTTCAGAGACCAAGGGTGAGAGGTCTTGCAATTCACCAATCAGATGTAGTGGCAAGGATCAAAGTCTTGAGCAAACTTTGCATCACTCTTTTGGCATGGAACTAGAATTTGAGCTTTCCAGGGTTCATGGCAAAACTTGCGGCCTACAATTGCAAAGATGGTCTCAAGATAGAAGGAAAGAGAGGAACTTTAGCTAAGTGGACTGAGTAAGATTAGAGATTAGTATTGGGGAGAGAAGCAGGAGAAGTAGGAGAAGTGGGAGGAGTCACCTGCTATTGGAAGTATGATTCTTTGGAAGAAACAATCAAGGTGAGGAATTTGTTCCTTGCACCTCAGACCAAGAAAGGATGCAAGGTGGATAGCTATAGGGACTCAATACAAAGGGGTATATTTAGCATGATGATTGCCATGTTTAAGCTAGAGCAAACTAGTTATGTGATGATGCAACAAGCTATGTTCTTTCACCAAATGTTTGCAAGAGAAGCAATGAATTGGGCAAAGTGTTTGCACCAACGAGTAGGTCAAATGATTATTAGTTAGAGAATGGACCTGCCATCCCATTACTTTGTTCCTTTTGTAACCCATTTCTACTTTGGATTAAACCTACTCAGCTCGGAGGAGAGAGGAAGGAGAAGATAGTATTGGTGGAAATCCCAAGGCTAAGGAAGAAAAGTAAACCCAAAAGAAGAATATTGCCATTGCCACCACAATAGACAAGCAGGCTAAATCCAGAACAAAAAATGGAGGTGGTAAAGAACTAGCCTTTGGAGGAAGAGTCAGAAAGAGAAGCCAAGTCAAAGTGTGAGTACATGGGAGAGATAGAAGAGTTCATTCTATAGAGTAGGCAGTCCAACAATGAGATTAAAAGATAACCCTATGGTACCCACATTTTTTGTTTTTTTTTTCAAAATGGAGAAGAAGAAGTGTATAGATAAGTTGTATTGCGCCTATATGGCCAAAGAAGGCAAAGAAAAGAGTCTTTGGGATGAAACCCGAGGTAAAGTGGCTTTGGGTCATAAGGCGAAGTACTCAGATTTGCCCTGTCAGCATACAACCCAAAGTAAGGAGTCATCGTATTGGGGGGGGAGCTCAACCTGAGGTGAAGACAATGTAACAACCTTTCTTGGGGCAAGAAATTCAAGAAGGGACTGTTCAAAACTGGCGGCCCATATGCGTGAAGTACAATTGACAGTGACATGCGCATGTAAGAGGTGTGATTTTTTGGTAGAAACTCGAATTGAAGAGAGACAAGGAAGGTGCAACTCTATAAAAATTAGGCTAACAATGAAGCAATGTCAAGCAATTTTCCTTTGCTGTTGAGGAGTTGTCCTGTAGGTGATTGTGGGAAGGGAAGTAGAGTTGAAGATGCGCTAGTGTGTAGAGGAGAATTTGAGAGAGTGAAACCGAGAGACAGTGAGGAAGCAGGAAAGATGGGAGGAGGAAAGAAGAACTCCGAATTCGTAGTGAGAAATCATGCAATTTGGAGGTTAGATGTGATCACGAGAATCAAAGTCTTGAGCCAACTTCAGATCACATTCTTCGTGTGGAACTGGAATGTGAGTTTTCCAAGCTTCATGACTAAGATAATCGAGAGTAAGTGTCTCGATGGCCCCTGAGGAAATCCGGCTCACTAGACAAAGTTGGATTGGAAATTAGTGCTAGGAAGAGAGGCAGGCACGGAGCAGGGTGCCACATGCTTGGGGAAGGGAGAAGTAGCAGAAACTATTCAGGATAACCTTAACTCAAGCGTAAATTCTAAGAAACCTAAGAAGTGAGGGATACTTTCTCTTCAAAGAGAACAAAGAATGGGTATAAGGTTCAAAGTTACAAAGATCCAGTGAAGAGAGGGACCGTGGTGCTCTCATGGCAATCTTGAAGCCGGAGAGAACGACTTATGTGATGAAACACCAAGCGGTGTTCTTCCATAAGATGTTTGCAGGAGAACCTATCAATTGGGTGAGGTGCTTCCATGGGAGGACAAGACAGATGGTGTGGAATTTGCCGGATAAGTTGCTTCTACACTACATCGTGCCGTTTGCAGCACATTTCTACCTTGGGTTGAATTTGCTCAATTCAGCGGAGCGCAGTAGAATGGTGTCTCACTTCCATCCCAACTTGAGAAGAGAAGTCGACGCAAAGGAGCAACAATACATTCTTCAAATCCGAAGCACGGATGAGTAAAACGCAAAGACGTGCAAGAGCGTGGAGATAGAAGTAAGTACTCCAAAGTCAAAGAAGCAGAGTCTGCAAGGAGAAGCTGAATATAAGACAAGACCTCGGAGACCAGGAGAGGAAACCCAAGCAAAGGCATGGTGGTGATCGCGTGTGACAACCTGGCAAATATCACTTTTGCGGTAATCGGGTAAGTAAAGTTTGTTCCCGAAGAGATACGAGTCAGAATTGGTCAAATACAAAGTCAAATAGTAACATGTAGTTCTTCTTGGTTGCGTCTTGAATCTCTCAGGTAGAAACCACACCCAGAAGAGAGTAACAAGCACTGACTCACAGTCTCATCACAAATTAACACTCCATAATCACAACTCCATCAAATCTCTCCAAACAATCTTGATTGTGATGATTCAGGCTCTCCCAAAAACGACACTTCACTACAAAACGACTTTGCCTCAGAATTGTGTTCCACCCCTCCATTGAAGGCACAACTTCCTCAATCAAAATTGCTTCACATCAACCTTGCACTGCACTCACAAATGTAGAATACTACCAACACTACAATTCCTCTCAGATCTGTCAAGGCATTGCTTCGATTGCACTTCACTCAGAATCAAACACACAGAATGAAGATCAAGGCTGTGGAATCCAACATCCAACAAGCACTCTGACTTGCACTTTGAATTTCTCCAAACACTCACAAATACAAGCACAACGTTGATACTTGGAATCAAGCTCAAGCAACGAGCACTGCTTCACAACACTTTGCTTTATCTATTCTCAAAAATAATGAGCACTAAACAACATTTCTCTGCAAATGCCACTCTTAAGTAGTGAACAAATTGACAGTTCTAACAACTATACCGTTCTACAACAACTCTTCTAACCTGTAGATGCGAAATGAAAATGCACCTCTTCATATTTGCCTCTTCAAATCTCAAATCTGTTACTAATCCCATCCGATGTCTACTTCGTCATCGGCTTTCAAACCCGAACCCGAGGTAACTTTACTTCTTATCATTTTTCCCTCGGGTTTCATATCTTCTACTTCATCTACCAAATCGAATAGTTCTCTCTCCTGATCTGAAATTGCACTAGTGGGTAATCTATCTAACTCCTTATCTCCCGACCCACTCTTCTCTAATGTCTCCAATGGTAAATCCAAAGACATTTGGACTCGTATGTTATCTACTTCAGGTTTTGCTCTAACATCCCTCCGAAGCTTCTCCATCTCTATTTTCACTAAGTCCAATCTAATGGAAATGTTGTCTTCTACTTCTAATATTTTCCTGTCTACACGAGTTCTTAACTTAATCAACAAGGCGTTCATATCAATGTCTTTTGCCTGTCTTTGCCTTGTCTCCTGCACCAACAACTTCAACTCATGCAGTCTCGTTTCTTCAATTCGAACGCTGGCCTCTGTAGTCAACATTGCGTTCATTCTGAGGACAATCTCCTTTAACGGCTCCAATCTCGTCTTTCTCTCTCATTCACAATCTGCAAGCCAATCTTCTCTATACATTGCTAGCTCCTCTTCAAACTCAGCTTTCACTGTCTCCTTCTCCTTCTCCTTCTGTACAACCTTCTACTCTTGATTACAAAGTAACTCTCGTAATCGGTCTTCTTCTCGGTATCGTGCCACCAACTCTCTTTGCCAGAGTTGCTTCTTCTCTTCCATACTCTCCATCACTCTATCGAGCTCCTGATCCTTCGCTGCTACTCTCGCCATAACATGGATTACTTCTACTCTTGAATCAGCAAACTGCTACTTCAAGATTTCGTATTCAGCTACTTGTCTTTCCCTTGCTATGTCACTCTTCTTCACAAGCTCTTCTTGATAGCTCACTTCTCTCTTCAGGTCTTCAATTACCTGATTTCTCTCTACTGCCTCTGCTTGTAGTACTTCCCATTCCTCCTCACCTTGGGTTACACTCTTCTTCAACTTCGAGTTCTCTGCTTCTAATCGCGCTAACACCTGCAACACAATTGTCACCTCCGAACATGTCGACTGCATCTCCCTCTTCTTGTGCTCCAACTTCACCAACAATGGACACACAATTTCCTGCAAGTACTCCACTCCATTTCTCGCAACTACTTCTTCCTGCATAGAAATCTCCTTCCTTCCCTCTTCTTCACCCGATACTCGCCTTCTCCTTTGCAGTCTTCATATCGGAATTGACGCCTCACTGCCCGAGCTTTCTCCGACCTCTTCCTTCACTTTACTCGGCCCCGCTTCACACTTTGCCTTACGTCTTGAGCAAACTCCTTGCTGTACTACGATCTTCCTTTCCTCGGGCACAGTTACTTTGTCCTCCAACTGTGTGTTGTCTTCGGCCTCCATCTCAGCTTGCACTTCTTCTTCTTTGTATTTGTCAGGTGCTGGCGCTGATGTCATCTCTCCCACTTCATCACTATCGCTGCTCGTATCTCCACTCTGCAACGTTAGCTCAGGCTCTTCCTTGTGTTCCGAGTCTTCCATTTTGAGCTAGGCATCTCCTTCTGAGTCCTCATCCTCCGACTCAATTACCACCATACCTCGCCTCGGGTTACTTCTCTGCATCTTCCGAGGTTTCTTGATATCTTTGGCTTCACCTTGCCGACCTCTCTTCTTCGATTTTGGAGTGCTCGCTTCTATCTCCATGCTCTTACCTGTCTTCATGTTGTATTTATCAGTGCTTTGGATTTGGAGAATGTACTGCTGTTCCTCCACGTCGACTTCTCTTCTCAAGTCGGGATGGAAATGAGACACCATTCTGCTTTGCTCTGCCGAATTGAGCAAATTCAACCCGAGGTAAAAATGTGCTGCAAACGGCACAATGTAGTGTGGTGGCGACTTATCCCGCAAATTCCACACCATCTGTCTTGTCCTCCCATGGAAGCACCTTGCTCAATTAATAGGCTCTCCTGCAAACAACTTATGGAAGAACAACGCTTGGTATTTCATCACATAAGTTGTTCTCTCTGGCTTCAAGATTGCCATGAGAGCACTCACGATCCCTCTCTTCACTGGATCCTTGTAACGCTCAACCTTATACCCATTCTTTGTTCTCTTCGAAGAGAAAGCGTCCCTCACTTCTTGAGTTTCCTGAGCTATCTCTCCCTTCCCCAAGAACGTGGCTCCCTGCTCCGAGCCTGCCTCCTTCCCGAGTACAAGTCTCCAATCCGACTCTGTCCAACGAGCCGGATTTTCTCTCTTCCCCTCTTCCTCGAGTCCATCGAGACACTTACTCTTGATGATTTCTGTCATGAATCTTGGAAAACTTACATTCCAATTCCATGCCAAAAAGGTGATCCAAAGTCGGCTCAAGACTTTGATCCTTGCTATCACGTCTAACCTCCGAATCACATGATTTCTCACTGCGAATTGGAGTTCTTCTTCCCTCTTCCCATCTCTTCTACCTTCTCACTCTCTCTTGATTTCACTCTCGCGATTTCTCCCTTGCGCACTTACACGAGTCCAACTCTATTTCCCTTTCCCCGATCACCTGCAAGACGACTTCTCAACGGCGAAGGAAAATTGCTTGACATTTTGTCATTGCAAGTTTGATTTTTATAGAGTTGCACTTCTTCGTCTTCCATTGCTTCGAGTTCCTACCAAGAAATCACACCTCCGGCATGCACCTATCACTATCAATCAACCTTCAAGCGTATGAGCCGCCAAATTTCAAACAGCCCCTTCTTGAATTTCTTGCCTCGACGAAAGGTTGTTAGACTTTCTTCGCCTTGGGTTGAGCTTCCCCGGATCCAAAGACAATTTACTTTGGGTTGTATGCTGACAGGGTATTTTTGAATACTTTGCCTTATGACCCGAAGTCACTTTACTTTGGGTTTCATTGCGAAGACTCTTTTCTTTGCCTTCTTTGGCCATACGGGCACAATCCGACTTCTCTATGCACTTCTTCTCCTTTATTCTGAAAAAAACAAAAAATGTGGGCACCACATTGCGTCAGAAGAAGAAGACTCGAAAGGCGAAGCCGAGTGCAAGTCTGAAGACTCGGAACACAAGGAGGAACCGGAGCTCACACTGCAAAGTGGAGATACGAGTAGCAATAGTGATGAAGGTGGAGAGATGATGTCGGTACCTGTTGTTGAAGATGAAGAAGAAGTTCAGGTGGAGCTCGAAGAAGAAAATAATGCAAAGTTGGAGGACAAGATACCCGAGCCAGAGGAGAAGAAGTATACAATCTAGAGAGGATTTTGGTTGAGACGCAAGGCAAAGTGTGAGGCGGGTCCAAGTAAGGCAAAGGAAGAAGCAAATGCTAGCTTGGGGAGTGAAGCGTCTATTCCGATATGATGACTGCAGAGAAGAAGGCGAGTATCAGGAGAAGAAGAGGTAAGAGAGGAGATTTCTATGCAGAGGGAAGTAGGTGCAAGTGATGGAGTGGAGTACCTACGAGAAATTGTGTGCCTGTTGTTGGTGAAGTTGGAGTACAAGAAGAAGGAGATGCAGTTGACATGTCCGGAGGTGAAGATTGTGTTGCAGGTATTGGCAAGAATGGAAGAAGAGAACTTGGAGTTGAAGAAGAGTATAACCTGAGGTGAGGAGGAAAGGGAAGTACTGCAAGGGGAGGCAGCAGTACAGAATCAAGTTATTGAGGACTTGAAGAGAGAAACGAGGTATCGAGAAGAACTTGTGAAGAAGAGTGACATAGCAAGGGAGAGACAAGTAGCAGAATACGAAATCTTGAAGCAGTAGTTTGCTGATTCTAGACTAGAAATTATCCATGCTATGGCGAGGGTAGCAAAGAAGGAACAAGAACTCGATAGAGTGATGGAGAGTGTAGAAGAGAAGAAGCAACTATGGCAATGGGAGTTGACAATAAGATATAGGGAAGAAGAGAGATTATGAGAGTTACTTTGTAATCATGAGGAGAAGATTGTGCAGAAGGAGAAGGAGAAGGAAACTGTGAAAGCCGAGTTTGAGGCAAAGTTGGCAATGTACAGGGAAGATTGGCTTGTAGATCAAGAGCGTGAAAGGAAGATGAGATTGGAGCCAATGAAGGAGATTGTAATCAAGATGAATGCGATGTTCAGTACAAAGGCCAATGTTTGTATTGAAGAGACGAGGCTGCATGAGTTGAAGTTGTTGGTGCAAGAGATGAGGAAGAGACATGCAAAGGATACAAATTTGAACGAGCTGTTGATTAGTCTCAGAACTCGTGTAGATAGGAAGATATTGGAAGTCAAAGACAATATCACGATTAGATTAGATCTAGTGAAATTAGAGCTAGATAAACTTCAGAAGATATTAGAGCCAAACCTGAAGTAGATGAGGTAGGAGTGCAAATGTCTTCGGAGTTACCATTGGAGACATTGGAGAAGAGTGGATCAGCAGATAAGGAGTTAGATAGATTAACCACTAGTGAAATTTCAGATCAGGAAAGAGAACTATTAGATTTGATAGAAGATGTAAAAGTTATGAAACCCGAGGACATAATAGTAGGAAGAACAGTTACTTCGGGATCAGGTTTGAAAGCCGAATAAGAAGTAGACATCAGATTGGATTAGTAACCGATTTGAGATTTGAATAGGTAGATATGAAGAGATGCATTGTTATTTCGGATCTATAGGTTTGTAGAGTCATTAGGAAGAGGTGCATTAGGAAGATAACTGTTGATTGCTTCACTATTTAAGAGTGACATTCGCAGTATCATGTTGTTTAGTGCTCATTATTTCTGAGAATAGATAAAGCGAAGTGTTGTGAAGCAGTACTCGTCGCTTGAGCTTGATTCCAAGTATCAACCTTGTGTTTGTGTTTGTGAGTGTGTGGAGAAATTCAAAGTGCAAGTCAGTGTGCTTGTTGGATGTTGGATTCCGCAGCCTTGATCTTTACTCTATGTGTTTGATCCTGAGTGAAGTGCAATCGAAGCAATGCCTTGACAGATCCGAGAGGAATTGTAGTGTTGGTAGTATTCTGCATTTGTGAGTGCAGTGCAAAGTTGATGTGAAGCAATTTTGATCAAGGAAGTTTTACCTTCAGTGGAGAGGTGGAACACAATTCTAAGGCAAAGTTTTTTTGCAGTGAAGTGCCATTTTTGGGAGAGCGTGAATCATCACAATCAAGATTGTTTGGAAAGAATTGAAGGAGTTGTGATTAAGGAGTACTAATTTGAGACAAGACTGCGAGTCAGTGCTTGTTACTCTCTTTTGGGTGTGGGTTCTACTTGAGAGATTAAAGATGCAACCAAGAAGAACTACATGTTACTATTTGACTTTATATTTGACCAATTATGACTTGTATCTCTGCGGGAACTATAACACCCATTTGTGCATGTGTGTGGTATTGTGATATTTAGCTTGGTATTACAAGTACTTAAGAGATATTATTTATATAGAGATAAAGGATGTTTCTATATTAGTCATGGTTAGCTAAAGTTAGTCATAGCTAAGATAGAGGGGACCTTACTTTAGAGGAAGTAAAAAAGATGAACACCATTATTTTGGATTTTAGTGTGTTGACTTGGTATTAATCCTAGGTGTTTGGCTTTGAGGAAAGAGTTGAGAACTCTTGGGCCCGCAAGCCTTTTTGTTTTGGATTCTTCTTTAGTCCAAGGATAGCCCATGTGAAGGAATCCTTGACTTAGTGGTTGGATCAAGATAAGACCATAGGCTTAGGGGAATATGCCCATGTGAATGGATATTCCTTTCTACTTTTTGACTTTACTTGACTTGTAGTCTAGTAACTTGAGTTACTATGGTAATTAGTAACTTTGGAACGTAACTATTTCACAAGTATATAAACAAGGGGTGAGGAAGTACTCATCATCCTTTCATTTGCAACTATCTCTCTCTCATTGAGTTCTCTAGTGAGCAATATCTTGAGTCTTGGAGTGTTAGCCTTGGAGGAGTATGATGGAGTTGGGGTTCCTTGCCTTCTTAGTCCATGGTGTGCTACCATAATAGCCATCAGAGGTTCATCCTGAGTGGGAGACAGGCCGGCTCACAGAACAAACTTTACTTACCCAATTACTACAAAAGTGATATTTGCCGGGTTGTCACAAACCAATATAGTATATAGTATCAAGAGAAGAGGATGAGGAGTTTGATGTGGCAATGGATTGTATGAAAGGAAGAGACAAGCCTTGTCTAGAGTTACGTGTAGTAGAGTTGGAGGAAGAAAAAGTAAGAGAGGATGCCTTGGCATTCCCACGAGTAGCAAGATTGAAGAGAAGTGTGCAGGTTGTAGTTGCAAGTTTGAGTAGAGCCAAAGAGGAGGGAGAAAGCTCAGATGGAGCGACTTTGAAGGTGCAAAGATCATAATTTTGGGCCAAGGCATCAGTCAAAGAAGTACTAACCAAAGCCAAAGAATACAAAGATGAAGGAGTATTCAATGGGGTTACCTATCTATCAAAGATTGCCTATCCTTTGTTGCTGTAGTTGTAGAAGAGCAAAGAAGAATTGAAGAGAGATCATCTAGAAGTGAATGATGAATTTGATGTCATGAAATTCTTGAACAAAGACAACTTGGAGTTGAGGAGTAAGTTAACCAAAGGAGAGAAGGAAGCCAAAGAAATTTGGGTTGATGTTGTTCTTTGGAAAAACAGTTTCAATAGTTTTGATAATCTAAAGGAGATTTGTGTAAAGCACGCCAAAGAACTCAAACAACAAACTGAAGAATTGAAGGAGCAAAAGGTAGCATTCAAGAAATTGAAGGGAGAATTCATGAATGCATGCTTTGATGTGCTACATTTGAAGGTGATGGTAGTGGTTATGGAACAATAACTAGAGAGCTTGATAAAGAGCATAGAGGAGAAGGATCAGTCTTGGCAATGAGAGCTAGCAGAGAGACGTTGGGAAGAAGATAGATTGTGAGGGCTACTCAGAATTGTAGAGACTCAATTGGTCCAATATGTGGAAGAGAAGGAAGCATTGAAGGTGGATTTTGAGGATGAGTTGAAGATGTATTGGAATGAGTTAGAAGCAAAGAGGAGTTGAGAGAAGATACATTTTGAGGAGTGAGATGGATTCAAAAGGAGAAATTGTTGTGGAGTTGAAGCTGATGTTGAGCATTGAAGCCAAATTGAAGATAGAGGAGTCAAGACTACAAAAATTGAATTTGCAGGTGCAAGAGACAAGGAAGAGAAAGGAGAAGGATGTTGACATGAATAAATTGTTAACTTTCTTAAGAGACCATCTAGATAGGAAGATGTTGGAGATAGGAGACAATGTGAGTCTTAGATTATATTTATTTAGATCAGAATTAGATAAACTTCATAGTAGTGTAAAGATGGGAACCCAATGCAAAGTAATAGAGGTAGGAGTGCAAGTATTTGCAAGTGAGTTAGCTGAGATCTTAGAAGTAGTTAAAGTAGAGAAGGAGGAAGTCATCAGTAGACCCATGACTTCAATTTCAGTTTAGACTAAAGATATAGTAGAGATAGAAGAGATTGAAGTTGAACCCAAAGTAGAACAATTGATTGTAGTTACGTCAAGTTTAGAAGCAAAAGTTGAAGTAGACATCGGATTGGATTAGTAATAGTTTGAGATATGAAGAGGTGGATTGTCATTTTGGATATGCAAGTTGGTAAAGTTGTTATAGTATTGTATGTCATTAGATAACTGTCACAATGGTCTACCTATTTAAAGGAGGCATTTGTAGTGTTTTGCTATTCAATAATGTTATTCTCAAATTGAGTAAAGCAAAGTGTTGTAATTCAATGCTCATTATTTTAGCTTAATTTAGAGTATGAATCCTATGTGTGTGTTTGTGAGTGGTTGGAGAAATTCAAAGTGCAATTTAGTAACCTTGTTGGATGTTGGATTCCACAATGCTGATTTCATTGTGTGTTTGACCTTGAATGGATAGCAATCGGAACAATGCCTTGATGAATTTGTGAGGAATCATAGTGTAAGTAGTATTTTGCATTTGTGATAACAATACTAGATTGATGTGAAGCAGTTTCATTGAGGAACTTGTGCCTTTTAATGGAAGGATGGAACACAATTTTGAGGCAAAGTTGTTTTGTAATGAAGTAGCCACTTTGGGAAGAACTAAATCATCAGAATCAAGATTTTTGCCAAAAGAATTGGATGAATTGTGATTAAGGGTGTTCTAAGTTGTGATGAGATTGTGATTCAATGCTTGTTCCTCTCTTCTAGGTGTGGTTTCTACCTAAGAGACTAAAGATAAACTCAAGAAGAATTGTTTGGTTATTGTTTTACTTTGTATTTGACCATTTTTTATTTGTATCTTTATGGGAACAAATTATTACTTGCTGATTACCACAAAAGTGATACTTGTTGGGTTGTCATAATTTGTGAGTGTTTGTAGAAGTTCAAAGTGCAAGTCAGTGAGATTGTTGGATGTTGGATTGTGTAGTGTTGAATTCATTTTGTGTGTTTGATCTTGAGTGGATAGCAATTGAAGCAATGCCTTGGCAGATTTGTGAGGAATTATAGTGTTGGTAGTATTTGACATTTGTGATCATAATGCTGGATTGATTCCTTCAAGGGAGGGGTGGAACAAAATTTCAAGGCAAAGTCATTTCATAGTGAAGTAGCCTCCTTTGTGAAGAATTGAATCATCACAATAAAGATTTGCTTGAAAAGAATTGGATGAATTATGATTATGGGTGTGATTTGTTTATGACAAGATTGTGATTTAGTGCTTGTTACTCTCTTTTAGGTGTGGTTTCTACTTGAGAGATAAAGACATGACCAAGAAAAACTGATTTGTGACATTTGGCTTTGTATTTGACTATTTTTGACTCCTATCTCTATGGGAACAAACTATTACTTGCTAATTATTGCAAAAGTGATACTTGTTAGGTTGTCAAATATGCTTACCAAGAAATACCTTTTAGATTACAAAATTCTCTTGCAATGTTCCAATGCTACATGATAAACTTCTTTAACCAAGTTACAATAGAAATGAAAGTATATCTTGATGATATGTGCGTGCATAGTGCACGCATTGACCACGTCCAAGCAGTCTGAGCCATTTTACACCTTTGCAAGCAAGTGTGGATTTCCTTCAATCCATATGGCCCCTTCTTGCGTCATCACATTTCAATCATATTCAGTCTCCTATGGTCCCTTCTTGGGTCATCTCATTTGTAAGAATGGTATCATGGTGGATCCAAAAAGATCCAGATCATCCAAGAGTTGTCCACACCAGAGATAGTATGTGAGCTTTGTAGCTTTCTAGGCTATATAGGTTATTACCAACAATATATCCACATGTATGCAAAGATCACCTCCACATTGCTAGCCCTACTACACTTTGCAATCAACTTCATCTGGATGGACCAATTCATTGAAACACTTGAAACCTTAAAATCCAAGTTGGCTACTCCTCCAATCTTGGATGCACCTAACTGGGAGATAGTTTTTCATGTCTTTTGTTTTGACACCTCAAACACTTAAACTAGTAAAGAATGCACCACTTCACATTTAAGAGCAAACTAGTACCATACAAATGATAATTTTCCTCCAATACTCATATGGTACAAAATTCATGACTATCGTTATCCAAATACAAAACAATGCTAGAATCATTGAAATGCTTTAGAACCTAGAGTAAAATGATGCAACATAGATAGATAATTGAATTCTCCACAAGAAAGTATAGGTTTTCCAAGAGATCTACCCTTGTAAATACCCTACAGAAATTTGCATAGTCTATATTTTACAGACCTAAACTTTCTGCACTTGTGCCAAGAAGTTCACTACCAAGAAGTAGTTACCAGCCTACAGACCTAAAAATGCCAAGATTATTGCAAATTTGGCAGGAAACTAAGAGAGCTATGCAAGAAAAGCAACATCTAATTGCCAAAGTGATTGCGAGAGCAATCTTGGTGTGGTATCCACATTTTTCATTTTGGACGAGTTTTGAAGAAAAAATGCCTTGTTGAAACCAAATTGAAACCAAATGGAGAAGAAATGAGTGGAAACTTGTGTTTTTATCAGACCCAAGGAAGTCTACTTCATGTAAGAGGAAGGACTCATATTGGTTCAGACCTACAGAAGCTTACTTCGTGTCAAAGGAGGAAAAACTCGGATTAGACGCCGAAGGAGGAAAGGAGGTTACAGGTCAAGATTATTTTAGGGGCCATATCTCAGTGACTACAAGTCCAAATCAAGCATTCTATATCTCGTTGGAAGCGTCTCATTTAGGGCTTTCCATTTCCACCAAAATTGCAGAGTTTGGATGTTTTTATAAGAAGTTACAAGCATTTGAAGTTTTGGGAGTAGATGTACTTCGGGTTGAGGTTCTTCGGGTCAATGTGACTTCGGACTTTGTACTTCGGACTTTGGATTTACATGACTTTGGGTCTAAAAACTTTACCTAAAGAAAAATATGATTCAACCCAAGGTAGTCGGACCTCGGAGTGCAGTGAAGGTGACTTCGGGAATCTTGCTAGAGGTATTAAAGAAAGTTAGAGTAGGGAAAGAAGATAGTTAGGATACCCATGATTTCAATTTCAGTTCTGATTGAAGATAGGAGAGAATTAGAAGAGAAATAACAGTAGTGAATAAACCCAAAGTGCAAGATCAAACTATAAATGTCTTTGGGTGAATTACATGAGTGATTAGGGGAAAGTGGGTTACAAATTGAATGTATAGAGAGTATATTCATGCTTTCAATTACAATTCTTGATGATGACACAGTAGAATTAGTAAAGGAATTGATAGTAGTTAAACCCAAGGTAGATGAGGTAGGGGTGTAGGTGTCTTCGGATTTGACATTGACACTTTAGAGAAGAGTGGGTAAGGAGATAGAGATTTAGAAGGCTTAATTATGATAAGAATTTCAGATCATGAAAGAGAATTGCCGGAATTGGTAGAAGAGGTAGAAGATATGAAACCCAAGGATAGAGAAGTAGGAAGTAAAATTACTTTGGGTTTGGGTTTGAAAGCCAAGGAAAAGTAGACATCAGATCGGATTAGCAACAGTTTTGAGATTTGAAGATGCAGATATGAAGAGGTGCATTGTCATTTTGGATCTGTAGGTTAAAAAGGTTGTTGTAGAATGGTATAGTTGTTAGAACTGTCAATTGATTCACTATTTAAGAGTGGCATTCGCAGTCAGAGTGTTGTTCAATGCTCATAATTTCTGAGAATAGATAAAGCAAAGTGCTGTGAAGCAGTGCTCGTCGCTTGAGCTTGATTCCAAGTATCAACTTTGTAATTGTGTTTGTGAGTGTTTGGAGAAATTTGAAGTGCAAGTCAGTGTGCTTGTTGGATATTGGATTCCATAGCCTTGATCTTCATTCTCTATGTTTAATCCTGAGTGAAGTGCAATCAAAGCAATGCATTGACAAATCTGAGAGGAATTGTAGTGTTTGTAGTATTCTGCATTTGTGAGTGCAGTGCGAAGTTGATGTGAAGCAATTTTGATCAAGGAAGTTGTGCCTTCAGTGGAGGGGTGGAACACAATTCTGAGGCATAGTTGTTTTGCAATGAAGTGCTATTTTTGGGAGAGCTTGAATCATCACAATCAAGATTGTTTGGAAAGATTTGATGGAGTTGTGATTAAGGAGTGTGAATTTGTGACAAGACTACAAGTCAGTGCTTGTTACTCTCTTCTGGGTGTAGTTTCTACCTGAGAGATTAAAGATGCAACCAAGAAGAACTAAAATTGTTACTTTGCTTCGTATTTGACCAATTCTGACTCGTATCTCTGCGAGAACGAACTTTACTTATCTGATTACCGCAAAAGTGATATTTGCCAGGTTGTAACACTTGGATAAGCTAGACCAAACAAATTGAGGAACATTATTTTGGTAATTCATAATTTTTTTGTGAAATAAAGAACCACCAAGTTGATGGGGTTTTACTAACATAGATTTTGCAGAAAGTCTTTGAGGAAGTCTTTGAAGAGTTGTAAAAGTCTAGCAAACACATTGAGAAAAGAAACACTGCAAGAAACCAAGAATTCTTATCTTGGTGCCATTTTACTTCTTATGAAAGAAGTAAATGGCACCAATTTACATGAAGTTAGGCCACTTATACAACTTTAGCAATCTGGACACAGAAACAAGGAGAAACATGGAAGTAGGCAGATTGGAACATCATGGCCCACAAATTTGTCTTCCCAATGTCGTGGGGAATGTTTGGTCTCGAGAGTGCGCTGAGCACATGGCTGCTTGTGCTTAGTTTCCCTACTGTCCTTCTTTTGGGTCTTTCCCATAGACTGACATTCCTTCCCTACTCCTGGTTTGTCGGGAATTTGTCTCTTTATGAACCTGTAGTTTTAGTTTCCCTAAGGTTGGCTCTCCCTGAAGGTTTTGTTTTATCCTTGACTTTCATAAATTTAATCTTGTCATGCTAGTCTGGTGTTATGGTTTCTACCTCTGCCTGGTCTCATATTCTATTTTCACGTCAGGTTCAAGCTATGGTTCGGGATCTGGCAGTTCATAGACCTAGGTCAGGTGGCCCTTTAATAAAATAAAAGAAACAACAACTGAGTGATCTAACCAAACATAAACCCGGGGCCTCCAGATCATTTACTTAGGCTATTCACATAGACCGGACTGAGAGTTCCTAGAATGGAGTTTTCCTCAACTCTAGTCACAATTCATAACACAATCCGCTTCCAAGATTCATCATTCATAGGAGTTTCAACGACAACGTTCACAAGGTTGGATAAGTCAAATAGTTCTAGTCAAGACAATGCCTGCCCTAAGGTTGCAACTGATCATCAACTCAGCCGGCAGTTCACATATATTCTGTCCGGCAGCAGGCAAGGCAATTCACCTTCCGAACCTCTTCATTCTCCTATGCCCTGTTTTGCATATCAGATTCACTCCATTCAGACAGGCCAACCAACTTCAAATCTTTCTTGCCTTTGTTCCAGATGAGCTGAGCCACCTTGAAATTCTCCTCCTTTTCTTCCTTACTAGCTCCTATCACTGCATGTTCAGTCACTCTTCACAACATCTTCCCAAAAAAATTATATCTTTCTTCTTCAGTCCTATCCTCACCTTCGGGAGATTATCCTTTGGCAACTTCTGCAGCAAATCCCCTTCAGACCTGCAAAAATTCCTCTCCAATTCTGTCCCTCAACACTCTATCAACATTTTCACATTGAAATCTCTCTTCCTCAGTCCTGTTCTCACCTTCGTGAGAGTTTCTTTTGCTACTCTTGCAGCCTGCCCTTCAGACCTGCGCAAATTCTCTTTCCAATTCTGTCCCTCAACACTCTATCAACATTTTCACACATAAATCCGTCTTCCTCAGTCCTGTTCTCACCTTTGTGAGAGTTTCTTTTGCTACTCCTGCAGCCTGCCCTTCAGACCTGCGAAAATTGCCCTTCTGTCCAAGCACTTCCTCTCCTGCACATTTGTTCATTCCTTCAAGACGAAACCTTTCTCTCCCCTGCACTCTCAAGTCCCTAACAGTACCTGCTAAATTTGTCTTCTTGCAACCTCGCCAAACCACTTCACATTGCTGCAAAATTTGTCTTCGTGCAGCCCTCAAAAACCCCTTCACAGTCCTGCGAAAATTGCCTTCTTGAAACACTTTCTGTCTTGCACTTTCAAGCCCTCACATTCCTGCAAAAATTGCCTTCATGCACCTCACCAAAACCCATCACAGTCGTGCGAAATTTGCCTTCTTGAAATACTTTCTGCCCTGCACTTTCAAGCCCTCACATTCCTGCAAAATTTGCCTCCATGCACCTCACCAAAACCCATCACAGTCCTGCGAAAATTGCCTTCATGAAAACACTTTCTGCCCTGCACTTTCAAGCCCTCACATTCCTGCAAAAATTACCTTCATGCACCTCACCAAAACCCATCACAGTCCTGCAAAAATTGCCTTCATGAAACACTTTCTGCCCTGCACTTTCAAGCCCTCACATTCCTATGAAAATTGCCTTCATGCACCTCACCAAAACCCATCACAGTCCTGCAAAAATTGCCTTCATGAAAACACTTTCTGCCCTGCACTTTCAAGCCCTCACATTCCTGCGAAAATTGCCTTCATGCACCTCACAAAAACCCATCACAGTCCTGCGAAAATTGCCTTCATGAAACACTTTCTGCCCTGCACTTTCAAGCCCTCACATTCCTACAAAAATTGCCTTCATGCACCTCACCAAAACCCATCACAGTCCTGCGAAAATTGCCTTCATGAAAACACTTTCTGCACTGCACTTTCAAGCCCTCACATTCCTGCAAAAATTACCTTCATGCACCTCACCAAAACCTAGCACAGTCCTGCAAAAATTGCCTCATGAAACACTTTCTGCCCTGCACTTTCAAGCCCTCACATTCCTGCGAAAATTGCCTTCATGCACCTCACGAAAACCCATCACAGTCCTGCGAAAATTGCCTTCATGAAAACACTTTCTGCCCTGCACTTTCAAGCCCTCACATTCCTGCGAAAATTGCCTTCATGCACCTCACCAAAACCTAGCACAGTCCTGCAAAAATTGCCTCATGAAACACTTTCTGCCCTGCACTTTCAAGCCCTCACATTCCTGCGAAAATTGCCTTCATGCACCTCACCAAAACCCATCACAGTCCTGCAAAAATTGCCTTCATGAAAACACTTTCTGCCCTGCACTTTCAAGCCCTCACATTCCTGCGAAAATTGCATTCATGCACCTCATGAAAACCCATCACAGTCCTGCAAAAATTGCCTTCATGAAAACACTTTCTGCCCTGCACTTTCACATTTCGAAAATTCCTCTCCTGGTCCAAGCACAGCTTGCACTCTCACCTTTCAAAAATTCCTCTCCTGGTCCAAGCACAGCCCTGCACTCTCACATTTTAGAATTCCTCTCCTGGTCCAAACACAGCCTGCACTCTCACATTTCGAAATTGCTCTCCTGGTCCAAGCACAGCCATGCACTCTCACATTTCGAAATTCCTCTCCTGTCCAACTCAAAATCCTGGCCTGTGTGTGTTCCTCTTCTACCCTTCAGTTCTCGAGAAATTTTCTCCCGTGCACTCTCAAGCCCTCCTGTCCAACTCGAAAATCCTCTCCTATGTGTGTTCCTCTTCCACCCTTCAGTTCTCGAGAAATTTTCTCCCGTGCACTCTCAAGCCCTCCTGTCCAACTCGAAAATCCTCTCCTGTGTGTGTTCCTCTTCCACCCTTCAGTTCTCGAGAAATTTTCTCCCGTGCACTCTCAAGCCCTCCTGTCCAACTCGAAATTTTTTTCCTGATTTTTCCTCTGTCCCTAAAAAGCCTTCATGACTCCTCCTCCCTGATCATTCCAGCCCCTTTCGATTCACTTCCTTCCTGCCCACCTTCTGTCCTCTGCCCCCCAAACTCCTCCTGTCATTCCCGAAAAAAAAACCCTTTTTCTCCCGAAACTCCTCTGTCCCTTTTCAAAAAAAAAAACCCTACTCCTTTCTTCTCCCGAAAATTTCTGCCACTCCTCTCGAAATCTTTTGGCATTTTGTGAAAACCCTCATCCCTTCTTTGTCTCCTCACTTTCTCCCAAAACAAGATAGCAAAACCACACCCAAGATATATTATCATAAATCCCTGTTCCTTACAACAAATAAAAGAGAAAAGAAAATTCATCACACCAAAAGCCTCAAGGGTACACGTGGGCTATTTTCCCGACGACACCGATTGATGAGGAGTTCAATATAGTACACAAGATGTTTGAGGAGATCCAAGTGGATTCAACAATGATCCACTTATCAATTTATAGCTGATCTAGAGTAGAAATCCTTTCCTATAATAAATGAAACAATTTACAAGGTCGTCTCCTTGCCCAAAAAGTCAGCTAACGTCCCTTTGGCTTGGAGGGAATTTTAACTTAGCTTCAAACTCTTACCTGAGCTCTTCTTGTTCAAGCCATCCAAAAATATTTTAGGGACCATGCACAAGAATGGGTTCCCCATGGTGGTGGTGATATACACTCCATTGTACTTTGCAATGAAAAATTTCCATTGGCTTAACAAAGGCCAAGGGAATGTTTCATACTTGAACCCATCCTTGGCAAATACCATCATCAAAAGTGTAGTTCATGGAGAGGAGTCAGATTACACCACCATAATCCTTACTAAACTATGGGAATGTTGTGTGGGGTTCAAAAGAGCAGTTCTCACCAAAAGGGGGAAAACCTTTTACTATGAGGTTTGTTCTTAGTTGACTATGGGGGACTATAGTGAGTCCATAGCATAGTACGTACATTCCACTATGGCCTCACAATCTTACCTCCTTTTACTATGGGACCCGTTGAATCTTTTGGGTTGAAGGAGAATTTGGTTAAAGAGGTAGCTCTAACATTGCAAATGCCAATCATCAAGAAGAGCTATCAAGAAATGACCAAATGAGTTAGCAGGCCATTTGTGAAAATATAGTTGGTCTCACACTTCACTAAGTGGACCAAGAAAGAACAAGAACACATCCTATGATTACAAATGAGCAAAATTTTTGGAGCCTAGGAGATTGAATTATGGGAACTAATAGTAACCAAGGCTATGAGAAGCAAGAGGAAGAAGATCACAAGCCCAAAAAAGGGAGCCACTATTTTGTTGATCCCAATCAAAGAGAAGAAGCTAAAGGTAACTTGTAGAAAACCAACCACCAATGGCAAGTAGGGGAGCTAGTCCTGATAAGAATGAGAGGCTCATTATCAAAGGGGAAAGGGGTTGTCATAGAAGAGGCAACAAATGAAAATAATGTCATCACCATTGATGGTGACTCCCCTAGACCTTGGGACAATATATTGTTCTTGTTGGAGCAAAGCATGACTTCTAAAGAATCTCTTTGGAAAGAAGGAGATAAGGAGACCAGTCTAATGCAAAGGGTGCAAGACCACCCTAAATTATTAAAATTAGAACCTACCTTTCACACAATGTTGTTTAGGAAGAGACTATCTTTTTTTTCCAAAGAACACATCAATACTCTAGACTCTAATGCATGTAGAACCCAGTGTGTTGGCTAGGAGATTGCGGGGAGTTGCTCCCACAGATCATCACAAATCAAAGGCATTCACCTTCATGCTAGAAACTCTAGTTGATAACCTGGTGTCTCAAGAGGAATTGCTTTAATGGGTAGAAAACCCAAATGAGCAATCAAAGCAAAGCCTTACCTTTGTATTGATAGAGAGTAAATGCGGGGCATAATCCTGCACCTTGATCATTGAGCTATGGGAAGAGCTCACCAAAGAAAATGATCATAGGATATGGGAAGTAGAGACTGCATGGAATGAGAATGTCTCTACAGTCATATTTTGATCTCCTTCAAGGCAATTTTGCAGAAGCTCACTACCAACTACAATCTGCCTAGACAGATAAGACTGCCGTTGACCAGCAATTAGCGGACAGCCAAAAGAAAGGAAAGGAACTAGAAGGAGAGCTCCATGAACTGCAAGATAAAGTATCCCATGATAATGAGACATCCAATGCTAAGTTATGAGAATTGGGTGTAGCAGCTGATACATCCGATAAGGAGATAGAAGTGTTAAAGACAGTCTAGTTTGCATTGGAAGCAAATGTCTCAATTCTAAAGAAAGAAAAGAGCATTGGACAGGAGGTCTAGAATGCTCTAAAGGAAGAGTTTGCTTCTCTCTGCTCAACAATAAATGGGCCTGTACAAAGAAGGCACAGTGTAAGAAGGACCTTCTCTACTACAAGCAGAAGAAGAAGGAGGAGCAAACTGAGGTGGAAGCACAACAAAAATCTTGAAACAACCTCACTATACAAAATTGGAAGGTAGAGCAGAGGGTAAAAGAACTATTCCAATTTATTAACCGGAACAAATTGGATGGCACAACCAAGGCCAAGGACTCCAAAGTGAAAGAGGACAAGGAGAAATCTAGAGGAAAACAGCTACGATGGATAAATAGGAAGGTCCTCCAAGAAGGGAAGACCTGATGATGACAAGGTGGGGCCCTCAAATGGGATGCCTAAAGGTTGTCTTACAAGGAGCCAGTCCCTTGCATTAACTTCTTCAAGGCCCAATACTCCCCAAGTTAATGCATGAAGTCAACAACGGGTTGATTAGAACACTCCTAGTGGAGCGGATCCAACGCCACCCAGAGAAGAGACAAGGCAAAAAAATAGCAGTCATATAGATAGGGAACTTAAGAAGAAGAAGTCTGTGATGGAAGAGATTGTCACAACTATGGCACTATCCACCCTAGGTCTTGGAGCACCAAGGAGGTTAACATGATGACTTGAGGAGAGTTAGTGATTGACAAGTAATAGAATATGGGGTGTTTGGTGGAAAAAACTTGCATAATGGACCTTGTAGAGTCAATAGTAGAGGCAGAGCCTCTAGTATTGAGTAGAGAAGATACCGTGCTAGCCATTATAAAAGAATAAATGAACTAGCTTAGTGCCAATGTCAATGGAGAGGATACTATGGGAAGAACAATGTAGCATCTCTGACCAAGAGAGGTTGTAGGATCTTCTATAGGGAGCCTCTAGGATGGACTTGGAGGCCCACCATGTAGGACTGATTAGCACCAGAGGGAATGGACTTGTTGTGGTAGTTAGTAGAGAGTATAACAATGATTGCATATGACTTCCTTCTCTTCTTGAGTATTTCCCAAGTCCCATAGTTTTTAGGGCCCATAAGGCCAGTCATGGTGGCACCAAGAATGTAGGAGATTCCAAGCCTCAAACATTTCATATGGGATGTGACAGCAATACAAGAAGCCAAGAAAGATGATTCTATGCACTTGAAGGTCATAAAGAAAGTTCCTCATGAGCTAAGAAAATTCCAAGAATGGCTCAAATTGATAATCTTGCAGCACAACGAGTCAAGTTATAACCCTATTGCTGTCAATACCTGACCATTATTTGTGATGTTTCAATCCCCAAGAATCATCAATGTCCACCAAGTGGAGGAAGCTGCCCAAGCCTTGTGACAAAAAGATAAGGAGCAATTTGGGTGGTATCCCTTCCTATCACAACCAACCCTAACACAAGATACACAAGTGGATGTTCTTGCTACCTTCAGTAAGCTACAATGGGAAACTCTGATTTTTAATTTGGTAGATTAGTCTACTGGTTTGACTTGGCCTTCCTTATTATGGGAAAGGCAATAAACCAATGTATCTTGTTGTGGGCAATCATTGGTACAGAATAATTCTCCATGTTATGGGCTTGGAGAATTGAGTTTTGGGATCACTTTAAGACACACTATGTAGTAGTGGAAGTATTACTAATGGAGGAGGTCTCCAATTAGAGTATCCCCACCAGTATATATAACAATCAACCTCCCATACTTTACCTTATGGTACTTAGTGGATTGTTTAAAGCTAGTGAACCATGGCCTGACATTGAAACCAAACCTCCATCATTGATGGGGATATGTCAAGAAAATCCAAGTCACCAAGGCCAAAATTACCTAGATCCACCAAGATGTCAGATTGTGGGCTGCCCTCAATGCCACTATCAGTATAGACCCCAGGTCTTAGACAATGCTAATCATCACCATAGTCCAAGAGTTAAGGACTATATTTGAGCAATTGGGACAAAGAACCCATACCAACTTTGCTCCCACCTTAGAAGTTGATTGGTAGTAGAGCATGGAAGTAGAGTGGAAGAGCTAGAATTTCAAGTGGCAAGTTTCAAGGCAAGTTTCAAGTTTCAAGTGGCAAGAGTGGCGAGTTTGATTAAGAGATGTCCAATACTCTTGATCTAGCTCTCCTTCACCACTTTCTTGTTAGGCTTTAGTTTATGCACCATGATCATTTTTAAGCATCAATGGTAGCTCATTCTGGTCCTATATTCATGGAGTTTGTGATGGAGAATCTGGATTTTATTATCCACCTTATACTAAATCATGTGCAGGTTTGGGAATTAACCATTCATATCTTTTTCTAGCAAGAGACTGCCCAAAATCTTGCTGAAGGCTTTGGAAGTGGAGTTTGGAGGTCCATGTGCCAAAGGAGGAATTGAAAAGTGTTCAAGGTGCAAAGAATTATGTCCTACCATGTTGATCTAGGGTTTTGGATGTTTGGAGAGAGAAGACCACCATTGGAGAGATAGATAGGCTACAATGTGAAGATCAAAAGTGAGATTTGAGTGATTGATGCTTGAGATATGATTGATTGAAGCAAGGGGGCAGATCTATACCCAAGCATACATCTGGAGGATTCTAGGAGTTCAACAATGACATTCTATGATCTTATAATGAGATTGGAGAGAAGGAAATATGGTGGTTGTGTTGCACCCAAGAAATGCTACATTTGAGTGGTTTCAAACCTAATATGACAAATTGAAGTGAGAGGACTTGAAACCAAGATGCTTGATGGAGCTTATAATCAGGTTTGGGGCTTTGATTATATCTCAAGCTCTTGTTTAAATTAGCTTTTGAAATTTGGAAATAATTTTTATGGCATTAACTTATAACTTTGTGTGAATTATGGTGTGAATTACTTAGATATAAAAATCAAGGTCTTGGATCAAGTATACTTGGAGGTATGTAGAGCTCAAACGTTAGCCCAACTTGGAAATTGATCCATGTATAGGGGTTGGTTTAGGATCAGAAACTAAACTTCACATAGGTTAAGAGGAATGCATGACTGTTTTTTTTCAAGTTTGGTCAAATTTCAAATTACAAGCAATGAGATTTGGTACATCAAACTTAAGTTAAATCACAATTGTAATTGCAAGTATTCTTGTTCACTTGCATTTGATTACCAAATTTCCTATATTGGAAGCATGGTTGAAATCATTCTAGCTTGCTAGAGTCTTCATGATACTTACTTGAATCCTTGAGCCACAAGATACTTACGTGATACTTACTTGAATCCTTGAGCCAAAGGATACTTACGTGATACTTACTTGAATCCTTAAGGTTTGAATCACAAAAATTAGGCTCAGTTTAGAATATTTTCAAGGGAGCTGTAGTAGTCAAATTGAGATGTGTTATAAAATAACTAGAAAGCGTATCTTGTATGGTATCCAATGAGCTTTAGAGTGTTGGATTTAAAACTATAATGAAGAAGTTATCTCCAAGCCTTGGAGTTTTTCACTATTATAAAGGCATATAATCATCTCATCTAGAGTAAAATGTTGGAATCATCTCTTGGAGAAGGGATTGGAAGCAACTCTTGGATAGAGAAAGGATGCTCTTAAACACTTGTATACTAGAAGTATGGAGAATTGTAGTTAACTTAATTGAGTTTGGATGCTCTTTATGCATTACATGCATGATTGTACACCCAAATGGTTTGGATTGGTGTGAATTGTTTCTATGCTTTGTATGCCAAGTTGGTTTGGATTGGCATGTAGGTATTGTACTTAGGTTTTCTTTATTTAGATGTGCTATGTATGTCTACTTGGTGATGTTGGAAGTGATGACTAGTACACCAAGATTGTGTGCAAACTAGAAGAGCATTTTATGATGGCAGGTTAGTTTGCAATTTTTCCCCCTACCCGATAGAAGAAAGATTGTGAAGTATGGTAGAAGTTTGTAGTGATTTGGAATTTAAGTTAGAACAACCACCTATCATAGGTCTAGATATAACCTCTTATCCATAGGCTCCACAACTTGGCACCTTGTGTGTTCTTAGCAAGAACAAGGTAAACCATGACAAAAAGGTCCTCCATACCACACTATGGATCACATTTTGGCACCATTTTAGGGTAATTTGTAGTACAATGTGGGCTAAAGAAACTACAAAGGCCAACAAGCTAGCATGAGAATTTGAATCATAGACCTTTGGTTCCTAAATTGACTCTTTAGGGAATTGATCCACTCTTACTTGTTGTACTAAGGTAGGTGCTACTTATATCAATGTATGTGTAATCTTAGCTAGGAAAGGAAATTTAATTCCATCCTTGGTGACTTGTAGGAAGGGAGGAGTAGATAGAATTTCCTACTATGTCAAAATGACAATGGTGGCAAAGTCAATTTGGTTGGATATTTGTGAGTTAGAGTGTCATTGTTTGGATTTTTTGTGATTGGATCCACTCTATTCTCTACTTCTTGTTTGTGTGCCATGTTTGTTTAGGATGTCTTCATATTTAAAATATTGAGGCTCTAGTGTGTTATTGGTAGCGAGGTTGGAGTGATGATAAATCAAACTACCTATGTTCCAACATGTCAAGTTAAGAAATTATGACTTGCAAACCATGAGGGTGTGTGTGTTGATGGCAAGCTACAAGTTGCCCTTTCCCCTAGTATAGTTGCTATGGTTAGAGATACTTAGGTGGAATTTTGAAGATAGTGTTTGGCTATTAGGATTACCATATGGTGGTGATAATTGGTTATTACAATTGTGGTATTCTAGTGCTTTGTCAAAATGGAGTTCTTCAAGGTTTTGAGAAGTGATTTTGAAACAATACACAATGGATGCATGTAGAGATGCAGATGGTATCAACCAATATCTTGGGTCTCAATAAGGGGATAGGTTGATTCTAGTTTTGAGTCTGACACAAGAGTTGATCACGTTGTAAGTTTATATTATGTTCCTGCACTGTTGTTGTGGGATATAGAGTAGATTTATGGGGCCTTCAAAGGCATCAAGTACTACTTTGATATAGTGTTTAACACAAAGTTGGATGATTTCATCTAGGAGTTTGATATTTAATGTGATCTACAATAGATGCAAAACCTAACCTAACTTTGTTCAAACCTTCATGATGTGGAAGAGATTGTTCCAACACTTAGAGGGTTAGTGTATATGGATAATCACGTCAAGTTTAAACTTGGATTCTCGGAGAAGATTGACATATGGAGACAATATTGGTCTCCAGACTACCTCTTTATCACCTTAGGCTTATTTTCTAGAGGTCAACAAGCAATATCTATGACTTCTAGTTCTTGCAATATTAGTGCATCTAATGAAGTGCACTAATTGAAGATGGTAGTTGTAATAGCATAAGATCAACTAAAATGCAGTAAGAACCAAATAGTTCACACAAGGGTATGGTTTGAAAATGACTAGACCTGAAAAAACATGTCACTATTTATTGTTAGTTGTTTAGCCTCTTGGGTAGAAACTACTCCCAGAAGAAGGTAGTGTTACCAAGATGGCATACAACACAAAAAAACTAAAAGAAATAATCACAGTCACAACAAATCTACTCCAATTAAAATTATGAAGGTGATGATCCTATCAAATACAAAGAGGGTACTTCACTACCAAATTTGTAATCCAAAGAGCATGTTCTACCCTTCCCAAAGAGCATGTCTTCTCCATAAGGATCTTCACATCAATGACTATTCTTTGTCTTCGTTTCTGCTAGGTACTATAAACACTACAGATCAATTAAGACCCATCAAAGCATTGCTTCAAGAGAACTATGCCAAGGATGACATACATATAAGATCCCAAATACTAAGGATCAAACATTCAAGGCAAGCATATGATGGCTTCAGCCTCTCATCGAACGAGGTGGTCGTCCCCATTCCATTCTCAGGCCGGTCGACTCTCCCCTACCATAGAGTTCGTTCTTCATTTCCTCAAGCTGCTGCAAGAAGATCACCAGATTTTGGGAATACGGAATAAATCTAAGTAAACTAGGAACTAAATGTGAATTCAGTTACTCGCTAACTCATGAGAATCTGTGACATGCTGGAACTTGTCACTGGAATCACCATCAAGACCGACATGGCATTGCTCATTCTTTTCAATATGTACCAGAAAATCTCTCATGGAAATCAGAGTTACGGCCGTGGAAAGGATGCTCAGCTTAAGGAGTGTACTCGAACTGATACGTATCTCAGGATGTGTGCTCTTGACGTATTCATTTAAGTGAGAAGCTGCAGCGCGTCTGCATGTGCGCAACAATAATCCAACAAGTTTTAGAGATCCCTGGGGCTGCGGATCGTCCCCAAAACTTCGTGCGTTCTGACTGTTGTCCTCTCCAATCATTCATATCTCTTTGAACATCAGCGAGAGAAACAGATGACAACTTCGACTTCTTTTGAGTTCTTTCATGAACATGAAAGTCGATGATTCTCCCGAAGGTGGAACCTTGTCCCGCGAGTCCCAAGGCTAACCTCCAGACTCAGGGAAGTCTGAACCTAAACAGTATTTAGCAGGCGGTGTTAATGACTTACAACAAAGCAACTTGGAAGAGCCCAGAAAGAAAGACTTGTGCAGCTCAGTTGCTAATTTGTCTCTTAGAATCTGACAAACAATATCTCATCATGGCCGATATCGAGTAGGAAAATGACTGACAATGAAGGTTGGAAGCCTCTTTTCTCCCTCATATATAGAGTGGTGTGAACACACAGCTTGCATCTCTCTCACTTTTCGCATGACTCTCAGGCCTTTGAACCCCTAGCCAACGTTCACCGTCACATATGCATGGCATGGCTGGTGATCGTAAATCTCGACAGATGTAGATTTCAATGGCAATATTATAGATCCAGAAAAATTATTATGATATGACTTTAAGCTATAGCTGCCGGTTGTCTTCGCGTGTCAGAAAGAGAAGGAAGAGACGGTATGCATCGGACTGGAGAATTTGAAGATTAATATACGTATGATAGCTTTGATATTGAAGGAACACAAGATTCAAACCAAGTTTGAATTTAACTATGATTGTTGTCAAGCATAAATCGGACTGTCCAATGTCTGTTTAGCTTGCCACGCTATCCATCCCCTCGATACAAAAGAACCATCCATCCACGTGCCAAGAACGTACTCTGAACGAATCCCTCGTTATATGGCGACGAGCTGGTATCTCTTCGTACTTAAGTTCTTGCTGTTGCATAAGTTCTGTTCATAAACCGGAATACAGAGAACATGCATCGTCCTTCAGTCTGGTTCGATGTTCGAATTCCAATCAACTTGTGCTGTACATGTACTTGTATTCTTAACTTCCTCGTTCTTGTGATCAGATCAATTCATACGCCCAACAAATTTATCTGGGGATGGACGCAGTACCCCACCAAGTCTAGAAAACAAAGGGGTGTCACTTAGATATCTGAACACAAGCTACTTGTCATTGTAAGCTTCAATTGCAGTGTTGTATGTATGGCTCGAAATTTTAAACGGCGAGAAACAATTTTCACCATATTCAGAAAAATATCTACATATTGCGATCAGTGCCCCTCATGTCAGTTGAGGTAGAAAAGCATTCAAAAGCAAAGAAAGAAATTGGAAGCAGATAAGCATTTGATGATGAGTTGAGGATAAATTGGTATTAGAAGTTCGCTTCACACTGTCGTCCAAAAATGGTCGTAAACGTACATATAAGGAGGCCTAGCAACTGCCACCAATAGTAGTTGCTAGTCCAGCAAACTAGTCACTTGTACGAATGACTGCCTGTCTATGAATTTGATCCAAAGCTTCAGCAGAATCAAGTTCGTTCGCTTTAACATTTATTTGTAATTCTGGCTACCATTTCATTTTCTTCAGTGTTCTCATTCTCTTAAATTAGTCCTTTCCGTAAGAATGGTACCGCAGCAGTTAATACTTTGAAGCAGTACACACCCAATGGCATGTAGATGCAGAACTGCATACAGTGTCATACATGGATTGACAAGTAGCAAGTTGTTGCAACTCAACTGCTCGCGAATATCAGACGGTGAGAGACTGTTTAGATTCTGTTTCCTGTTTCTGCATAGCCTTACTGTCGATAGATTTTTAGTATGGCAATTAAATCCACAGGAAAACGCAACTAAAATCTTTGAACTCTTAATTTGCAACATCTTCAACTACTACCAGTTGACAGTGTGATCTATACATACACAATATATTTCAATATTTCACATGCGGAAATAAGAGCGTATATATAACGCACCGACAATACATTTTAATCCATATAGGCAAAATTTAGAACACATCTCGAACGGAAATAAATCACTATTAATCCTAGTTGTCCAGCAAACTATCAACTGGGAATTGCTGTGCCATTCCCCATAGAATATACGTCTTAACATTTTACATGCGGAACTAACATAGATGCACGTGTATGGCTTATATGGTTCAAGTCAAACTTGAAACTCTACTGTCGCCTGAAAAGTATCAAAATTGTGCACGCGAGGGTAATCTGACTACTGTGCTGTACATACATATTTGATGGAACACGGTGTGTTCAGATGAATTCTAGATTGTGTTCAAGTGGAATCAAGAGCAACTTGGATACTGTTCGTCAAGGTCCTCATCCACAAACGTGCGCCTAGGCCGTGGGTGATCCATCTCCCATCTGAGAGCTTTAGCCTCTTGTCGTAGGAGGTCGTCGTCCCCATCCATCCTGGTCGATTCTTCAATTAACAAGACTTCGTTCTTAGTATCCTCAAGCTGCTGCAGAAGATCATCCAAGGATTGATCAAAACTGTGAAGGGAGTTGGAATCAGAAAGAGACTCGGAACCCAGAATCGGTTCGGAACTATTCGCTGACTCTTCCATGGCTGGAATCTGTTTGTCATAGTTGTCTTCATCCCCGTTAGGATTCTCAAACTCTCCACAGTCCCATTGTTCTTCCAGGGATAACAGAGCAAGCGATGTCGAAATTAGGGTCCATCGGACGAGAGTGTCCAAAGTAGGACGTAGATCTGGACCTATGTTCCTGAAGTATGTGGCAAAGTGAGAAGCTGCAGTGCTTATACATGCCTGCAACAGTAGTATAGCGAGTTCACAGGAGTCCTGGGATCCGGAAAGGTTCCACAATCTCAGTGCGCTCTGACTGATATTCTCTGCACTTAGATCTTCCTCCGCGCCAGCAGGATCTATTGATGGCAACCTCGACTTCTGTCGCTTCACGATTTCGTCCACCAACATTCTCTGTGCGTTCTGACTGCTGCTCACTGAATTTAGCTCTTTCACTACACCAGTAGGATCTGGTGATGACAAATCTGACGTCTGTCCATTACTTTTGTCCACCATGATTCTCCTGGAGTTGGATACTTCAAGAGAGTCATGGGAATCGTTACAAACAAGCTGTGCGTTCTGACTGCTGTTGCCTGGATTTAGCTCTTTCTCACCAGCAGGATCTTGTGATGACAACTTCGACTTCTTTCGAATTCTATCCTCCTCCATGATTCTTCTCTAGTTTGGATATAAAATATCACGCACTCCAAGGTAAACCTGGAGAATGAACGAAGTCTTCACCTAAACAATAGGGATACATGTACATAGAGATGCATTAGTCCGTTGTAACAAACCAGCTACGAAGAATCCAGTAAGCCAGACCTAAACAGCTCAATGACTTTATATGATTGAAATCTTCCCGGGGCCGACATTACCTGAAAGTGGAGATATGAAGCTTATTCTTCCTCTTTTATAGTGAACTAGACACAGTTCGGCACACCCTAAACCTTGACTGTTCTATGCATGGCCACTGCTATCGTCTATCTCTAAGTTAGAGTTCGATTGAAAGACAGATGATATTGTAGCGTTTGATAGAGTACTGAAATGTCGTAGTGTAAATTCTCAAGATCTAGGATTCAAGACCCGAATTGGAGCTGTGACGGTTGAAGTCGAAACTGAAGTCCGTTCCATATGTGTGGCTTGCCACGCTACTCATCCACTTGAGAAAGAAAGTACTGTATACTCAATAGTTTATAACAGTTACTAGTAGGATAAAAGCGTCAATCCGAACATCAGAGAATAAATTGTCCACAAGTTGGTAGATGATCTTGAGTAGACAGAATAAGAGTATTTAGCACCTTCTATACACATACTATCACAAGATGAAAGGTCATACATATATAGCTAGCAAAAATTTGTGACGGGCTGGTAAAACTTATGAGTAGAAAATATGTCCTGATTTTATTTTAAGGGTTGCTCGAATTTTCTATAAACGAGACCAAGAATTAGGGAAGAAGCAGGTGATTGAACTTTCTTCAAAGTCAGTCCACGCTTGAGATCCCCCGACGGTACAGTACACAATTAGTTACTTTCTTGTTTCATTTTCTTGTTTTCGGGGGATGAGATGATCTCGTATCCTATGAAACAAATGTGGTCATTTCTCTGACTATATGTATGTATAGACGCGAAATCTCACAAAGCTCAGAGTGACTAATATATTCTAGCTAGATCTTTGAACAGAGGTAATCATTGCAGTACTCATCTAAGTGGAATTTTGACTCTAAAATGGAAGTTGTACGGTAAAACACTGCTGATAAATGGAGGGAGCACCCAAGAAACTGGGATCTGGAACTTCTAGAAACACGGATTAGAGCCTGCGTGGTGTGACACCGCTTTCAACGATAATGGCAGTAGAAGATTCAAAACCCCAGAACCAGAACTTTGAACGCCCACTGAAGAAACTGGAGTGCTGCCATTTCTAGAAACACGAATTACATGCTGGTCTGCGATGCCCCTTGGCCTTGCAATCGTGTGGCTCCTGCTGGCAACTGCATCGCAAGACTGAAGATTTGAACGAGGCATTGAACGCCTGGTAATCCGGTTGCTTTTGATGTATAAAGTACTAGATGGGCTCGGGAACATTCTTGCCTTACAGTCACTTGTAATACGTTGTTGATAGCTAGTGGTACCACTTTGTAGAATGTTAATGCTTCAAGGTCTGGAACGAGGACTTTGAACGCCTGCTAGAGCCGGTGCCCTTTGATTGATATGTGCACTATATGCAGTCAAGGATATAATAGCTGCCATAGATTACAGTTGCGGTGGCATTTGATCTAGATTTATACAATACGGACGCAATTACAGGTTTGTTGCCTTGCAATCACAATCGATCTCTTAGTGCTAACAGCTAGTGGTCACATTGTCAAGAAACATGCAATTCCCTGGTATTAACAGCTAGTTGTCATGTAGTCAAGAGGTGGAAGTCATGAAGGTCTGGAACGAGGAATGTGAACGCATGTTAGAGAGGTGGCATTTGCTTTATGCATGTGCAATATGTAGCCAACGACATGTTAGTTGCCTAGAATACCGTCAAAATGTCCAGATTGAAGAATTTGAACTCATTCTGTGCCAAATGCAGGTGTGGCATTTGATTCATACATGTACAATATATACAGTCAAGGGCATAATAAGAATAATTGCCTTAAATACAGTTTAAATTTCAATTTAATTTCTGATGGTATAATAGATACACAATGAACAAAGCACTCGCTGCCTAATATTATTGGACCACCAGTCTGAGAAATGAATCCTTTCAGCAACCAGTTTTATCAGTTTCTAATATCTCATGGAGCAAACAGTGGACCTTAATCTCTCAAGGAGAATAAAGTGGACATTAGCATGTTTTAGCTTGGAGTTTATATGCAAGTACTTGCCCATCAATTGAAGTCTTCAATTTTTTTAACTATTACAAATGTGTATATCTTTTGTAACATTCTGACTTTATCTCATGACATTTCATGATTGATCTCCTTGATTTCCGCATTTAAAGTGATGAACGGGCATGTATCCAGTTTAACAGCATTTCAAATGTTATGACCTACATATTAATATGGGGTTCCACATAAGTGTAGGGATTGTCTATCGTCCAGCATTGGAAGCAAATATCATGGCCAATACGGTTTTCAACATATTAGTCTTTGAGTTCATAGGAGAGATCTACTGTTAATTGTCTAATGTTGTACCAGTAGTTGCAAGAGTAATCTTATATACTATTCATTTGCCCTTAATTGCCTTCGTAATAAATTTTGGTGACAACATCAGGAGAACTTCCCGTGTGCTCTGATGGAACTTGCTCGCACGAGTATAAAACATACATAGCAATCGCAATCAATGGCAACAACATGGTTATTAGCTGGAATTGTAATCTGATTTTCCTATTGCCATTAGCCGCAAGTGTAATAAATCTCATTCACAACACTATCAACGCTACGGTGTGCCGTGATGGTGCTTGCTCAAGCACATATATAACATACATAATAATTGACATCCATGTAATCAAATTAGAAGGTCGAACATTACAATAAACTAGAGGTTTCTCAATATTTAGCAACCAATTTGAAACAGCATGGATAGGAGACAAGAGCGATACTTGACCTAGTGTGGAATCGCATACTTGAAGGGCTCCAGTGAGGGACTTCACATACTGTACTTCTTTTCTGTCTGCAGAGGCATGACAACGGTAGGCAGTAATGCATGAGCGTTCCCAAATTGATAACACGTGATACTGAGTCTATGAATATAGAACCCGTTCAATACCACTTAACACTCGACGTATATAAGTTGTAAATCCCTCATAAGCATCATTCACATCTATTGAGCAAGTTATATGTTTATATATACTTCAGCAATATTTAAATATCGGTAGTGCTTAAATGGCGAACACCTACAACTTCTGCGAGTAAAAAGTTGTCGGAAAGGTGTTGACCTCTTACTTCATTGCAGATTCCAGATCTTTATGCTACTTGTAAAATTGCAAAGAAGTGGCAAAGTCTGATCAACGAATTCCAAGAGTGACAACCACACTTGAAAGATGCCTTGGATTATAGAAGTATCAGCACAAATTATAAGAGGCTACAAAATTCTGTCTTTCTTGTCCAACTACTAATATATCAGTGAACTGGGGGGAAGTACTACCTGATGGTTTGAGCAAAAGAAGCTCTGTGAGCTGCTACGGCAAGTCCCATGCCGCCTGGTCTTTAACACCCTAGTCTTTTACAACTGGTACTTCTTTCACCTGTAAGGAGCTCTGTTGTTCAGAAGATGTTTATGACAACGAGCTGAAAATACTGTAGGACATTCACTTTCTATCACAGTGTATTTGAGGGTACAATTTGCCTCCTGTAAAATCACATTTGTCCAAATGAACTCAATCATGACTCAAATTGTTCATAAAATTGATTAAAAAAGTTCTGCCTCCACTTTTGACTTCCATTTATCCATCGGCACAATTTCTTGTAATCATTTGATTCTCATGATCCCTAAAGAGGCGAGAAATTAACCCCATGATGACAACGGATGTTCCGCTGCGACACGAGCAAGCGCGCCAAAGTTGTTGCTTTATAAGTGATGCATTCTGCAAAGAAACACCGATCCTCAATAAACTTCCCGGTATGCTAAACTTCCAAAGCTACAAAGAAAACAAAAAGAAAGAGTACTTCTTAAATACGGCTCGTGATGCAAACTAAAATACCATATACAAGCACCCATGTGGATGCTAAATTGTAACGCTTGGTTACCGCTGCGGATCGAGAAGGCAATACGGATGAAGTTTTGGTCACCATTGGATGCTCTGCAAATGCACCAAAACCATATTATCTCAAAGAAGTGGTGATGTCTTTCAGCCATGTTGATATTGATCGGTGCAGAGCCGGTGACACACGAATAGTTTCATTACGTGGGAAGTTACTCGCCCAGAGACGTATAGCCATAAGACATCTTCTCGTATTCCTTTGAATTCTGCACAATTAACATTGCACTTGTCAGCTTTTCAATATTCTCCATCTATGAAGAACTTGAGACCAACAATATGGAAAGAAAGTTAAATTAACAGGTGGTCCAAACAACTCGGGTTGTTTAACTCTAAGGAGTTTCAACATCTATTGATCATGTCCAATCGTTTGATTACTCATAAAGCCACGATAACTGAGAAAATGTGGCTTCTTTCCATCTCTTGCTACTTATAAACGTAGGGTTACTACATCTAATTATCATGTTCCTAAGTTAAATCACGACCCAAGAATGCACTGCGAACAACTTGACTCAAAACCAGTCTTGCTACTTTGCTACTTACCTGTAAACAGAGTTCGGCGTTCCGTATGGTGGAAACGTGATCGCATATTAGACAGGGGAAAGCAAGTTAGTTTGATGTTATGCAGAAAGTAAATGAAATATGTCTGGAGGCATCATACACGCTAAAATTATTGAACTTCTACCCATGCTGAACACATTAAAAAACTATAGGCAAAGAGAGATAATAGTTGGAGAGAATTACATGTAATTTTTGAGGAAATTAGAGAGAAGAAGGATTTTTGGGGAGGATGAGCAGTAAGTTTGGAGGGGTAATCCGTGGATAACTACGTCTACATATGATTACAAAAGTAGCTAAATACAACTCTCTCAGAACACAAGTTGCAAAATCGAGGAAGCTAATCTTCAAAAGGACTCCTTACCCCGCAACAATGCCATGTGTTTCTCTAAAGGGAACTAGTACTTTGGAAAAAATGATTTCCTTTTCTCAAGTCCTTCTACAAGATGGTCTTTTTTCTACTAATATTATCACAAATAGCAATGAACTTTACCTACGAACTACTCTCCTCAAGTAACACAAGCCAGACTTCAAGATCAAGTGTTCCTACTCATCAAAAGAAACTACATGCCAAACTCCATGATCAAATACTCACACTAGACATGGCCACGAACTGTACGTGTTTGGGTTGTGTATATGGCCACGGACAATTTTCCATAATCAAGGATTATCACCCCACCAACACCCTCTGGCGACCTTCACTTGGTCCCATCCTCGCTACTAAGGTTTCTACAGAGTCCAAAAACGGAACACTCTACAAATTATATTTGCACAATTAAGAGTGCCTTCACGATGATAATTAGAAATTTCTGATATATCCTTTTCCCATAATTTGCTCGTAACTAGAGGTGAGAGGTGAGATCAACGGCATTCTGTATTGCAGAAACGTTTCTACAACTTTTCTAGTAATCAAATTACCACATCAACAAACTTTTTTTTTGCTTCATCACCGATTTTTATTTACCCATCGTGATGCTAGATTCGAACGGGAAATAAAATTTACATGATGTTACGTGATGGACTCCGTATCCGAAACGTAACACCATGAATATTATATTTTCTGACAAAAAGTGAAGTCACGTTAGAGGCAAAAGCCATCCATGATGATACAAAGAAAAAATCGTCAATGGCGGCTAGATTGGTTACTCCCAAAAATAAAAAAAGATTTAATGTCACATTGAGAGTTTTCCAACTAACTTCCAAAAAAATTTATCCTGATCCTCAAAACCTATGATACAAGAGTCATGCTAATTAAAGAAAAAAATTCATCAATAGTAGTTAGATGCGACTTAGTTTTTCTGGCTGATGACGGCACTTACAAGACTTGAAACATAATCGTGGGGATATTACAAAATGAATATCGTATATCGAGACCTCATCTAGCCTCCCGCATTCCTTCCTTCCTTCCTAGTTGGTATTGTATGCAAAGACATGAACTGAGTATGCAGTTACACCAGGCTGCATTTGACACCACCTCCCGCGCTAACAATTTCCATCCAAGTACTAAAGAAGACATGCTAGATTCTGTCACTTGTACACATGACATCCCCAGAAAAACAAACTAGTGTTGTATTGTATGTACCTGGTACTTCTGCCTCCTACTCGTAGAACAATTGATGACAATAGAAAATTCTTGTTTTTTTGTAAGTACCAGGATCACAATGCTAATGGAGAAATAGTTATGGAATCCAATGCACTTGTTCTAGCTAAAGAATTTGAAGAAACGCTTCTTCACAGTCAAGTTTAATTTCAACTGATTGTAGCTACATGTTAAATTGTAGGAGAATTAAGACTTTATTGGTCAAACACGAAGGAACAAATCAAATTGAAGGAATCATGTTTACCCAGTGTGCAATAATGTTCTTGTGTTGGTACGTTCACAATATTAATCATCAACTACTCACCGAGAGTATTAGCTAGTTTGCAACATGAAAATCAACTACCACATGAAATACGTATAATTTGAAACAAGCTTGACAAAAGCCTCCACCATAGATTATAAGGCTTTAATTTCCTCCTTTATCCATTAAATATCACTGGGAGAATTTATGAACTCAACTGGAGGAGGTATGTTGACAGACAACAACACCATAATATAACATGTTGAATCAACCTTAGTACTACTTGATGACCAAGAATAATTTTAGAATACAACCATCATAGAGATTAAGCTTGAATACAACGGCCATGGAGATTAAGCTTGTAATGATATCTTAGTTACGCCAGAGAGCCCCCATAAATCTTCTAAACATTGAAACTCAATCAAGAACAAATCGTGGCAGTTGAGAATCTTTGCAAGTTTCATGCCCATCACCATCTCTCGACATATCAACCTACAATGGTCGAAATGAACAGGATTTAGTGCCTTCCAGGCATGTATGTACACATTAGGCCACCAATTTGGGAGGCTACGGTGACCAAACTCATTCTGTTCATGAAGAACAGAATGAGCTCAAAAGAACTAGACTGAACATTAAATTTACTCTAGAGTTCTTTGCTCCTGGTTTACTTCTAGTCTAGTAATAGAACATGTATATACTTGGGAGAAAATTGAGCACGAAATCTGAGACAGTTGAGTATACCTCACAGGTTGAGAGAAGTGGCGCTGAAATTTTTCGACTTAAGTGTAAAGCTCCTGCAACCCAGATTATAGATTACAGGAAATAAATTAAAAAATTAAAAAATTAATGAAATTTTTTATTTCAAGGTCCTTTTTATCACAATAATTAAATTTTCTTGGTGAAGATTATCAATAATATTTTGGTTTAGTTTCGAAGTATAGACTTGATGGTTCTATAGATACCTCTATAGCTACACTACACAGGTACTTAATCGATACATGGGGTCGAGGCTGAGTTTATGGCTTAGCTAGAACGAGGAAGGCTCTATAAACTTTGTCTTTTGTCACTTAAATATTCTTCTTATTTCTACAGCCACACCAAATCAACCACTTAAACCCAGAGACCTAGGGAGAATGAGCAAGTAACTATAATATAATAGTAATATATCTAAAGGGTGAGTGTCTTCTAGGTGTTTTATTTCCCATCCATGTTAGTAAACTCGCTGTAACTGAGTAAAAGCAAGAACTATTGTATTAAGTAGGTCAGACGTCACATAGAGCTCCAAAACAATCATGGTGATTGTTAAACAGTAGCGTATTACTCGTACACATAAGTCAGTGTGAGTAGAAGTAAACTAAGTGTTCTAAGTCGCAACTAAGTCAACTGCAGTTGCAAACAAATTCGATGACTTTATGATCGTCTAGTAGCCCGTATAAGCTGATCTAGGTCGTGAGTCCGTGATCACAAGTACAATATCATCTAAATAGCCAAACAAGTTGCTCTATCTGAATAGTTTGACTACTATAGGCGTATTTACTGGCAACGAGGATATTGTACTTGTGATCATACAAGTTTGACAACTTCCACCACATCTACCATAGATTCTCTACTCACATTCGAAAGAAAAAGAGATATGAGCTATAATTGGACCAGTAGATTTTGAGAAGTTTCTAAGATTCTTGTAGCTGTAAGTACGCGCTAATAGATCTACTAGTAGATGCCTGACATTTACTTTACGGTCTTCAAACTGTATTACAACGAACTATAGACGTAGATAGCCACAATAGTGCAAATAAAAAATATGACTAATTTGGCGTATACAACAATAATCCGTCTCTAAAAGGAAATGTGGTCCCAATTTAAATAGCATAAATCATATGGCAGAAATTTTTAATCAAAACAGTGTACACGCACATTTTTAGTACACCTACAAAGTATACCTACGCACACTAGACAAAGCTCGGATTCTTCAGCATAATCCCCTTGGATCGTGGCTTGGAAGTCCGGCAATTTGATGCGTAATTCAAACCACCAGAAATGGACAACTTATTACGAGGCAGATTCTATCCAAGGATAAATCAGCTAACATATAGATATTCCACTAGCAGATCAAGTTTAGGGCAAATTAAACATGAAACTAAAGTCCCCCACTCCAAATGTAGAATCTGATTATCATGAGGGAAAAGGTAGCGTTGATGCACCTTCGTGTATTTACATGTAGAAGAATAAGAGATATGATTAGAATAGAAGCTGATTTAGATGAATAGCAATCAACGCATTCTACTTTTGGAAACTTAAAAATGATTTCATGCATTTTTGTAGATTTACATGTAAACCTATAAGGATAACTGAATCAAATATCAAAACAAAACCTAATATAGATGTATATCAATCAAGTGGAAGGCACGAGTTTCATGCTATGTCAAAAACATATGTAGGAATCTATCAACAGGTCCTACAAATTGGTTTGTGTTGTATGTACAAGGATGATGACGATCCTACTCCATCAAGTGGAATATCATGTACTTCCAATTCAAGCAGTCTTACAAACTTGACCATGTTCATATTACGTACATACCAGAAAGATAAGGAGCTTACACCATTGCCAATGGATATGGAATGTACTTCAAGTACACCACTCGGTCCCAATGCCAATATAATGGTGGCCTCAAAAAGCAGGTCCTGAGATGCATTACCCTCCCATTTCGTTAGATATAAAGTATACTTCACTGATTTGAAAAGCTGAAATATAATCAAAGGTGAAGGGTCATATAAAGGAACAAGAAGTATGACTGATGGATGCATGCTTAAAATCATCTTGGTTTGCGGAGTAACGGCGTCCTGACTGTTAAGAACTCTTATGCCGATGGAATATATATGGTATGGGCGTCCGGTAGACCACTCAGCCCCAAGTTTGATCGTTTTTTACAGAAATGGTCCTGAATTGCATCACCAGCGCAAACATTGTTAGGTAAGTTTATTTGGTAATCGAAGACATGGACAAAGCGGAAGTTCCGCGTAGAGGAAAGAATATGCATAAGTGACTTATGGATGCATGCTTTAGATTATCTGTTAGCGGGACACGAAAGAACTCCTATTATATAATAGACCATGTATGTTTCAATTCTCAATCACGTGACAATCACGTGAGTAGTTTTTGTATCCAGTATGAACACAGGAACGTTCTGCACTTTCATCGCCTTATAATTAACTTGATAGTATTTAAAGACATTTGCAATGGAATCACATAGACTTCAAATCTTAAGCTAGCACTCAAGTGCAGAAAAGAGAGTTAAAACAAAATTGCCACTTTATAATTTCCTGCGCATAGCATTGCGGGAATGCATGTATCATCACCAAATGCATGTATAGATCAATCCTAGTTAGGCTACGGATCAATGCACACCGTTTAAGAAGAATTTTAGCACTTGCACAACACCTGTTTTTTGGCCAAGTGTATTCTGCATAATATCCATCTTATGACTTTAGGTCTAGGTGTGCACTCTGCCAAAATGATATTGTATTTGGAACTAAGCATATATGGTTCATTGAGATATCTCACTGTGGCACCCTTGTGTCAAACATAGCCATGCAAGAATGAACTTAGGGAATGGGTGTTTCTAATGTCTGTACATGCGCAGATAGCAACTCCATGAAAGAACGCAACCTTACAAAAGTTCAGGTTTATTGACAATTCCACAAAAATTTGCAATTTTAAGCGTAACCTAACGGTGAGTATATAGTTGGTGAGACATAGATTGCAAGCTTCAACTTTGCTACACTGGGGCTAGGTAAAATATAGATCAGATCCTTAATATTTGCAAGCTTAAACATGCAATTAGGAGGTTCATCATACCACTAACTCCGGTATGCATTTCACCTCTACTAGTAGATCAGAGACTACTTACCCACCCCACTTTCTCGCCAGGATTGCCTGTAAGTCACCTTTTCCTACAGTTGTATTTGACCTCGCTTTGCTTGCCGTTGCTTGTAGTAGCATCTCATGAATCTTGGCCTCCAACTGCATCTTGAATCCGCTTTCTCGAAGTAGGTGGAATTTACTGGAATTCAATGATGAACACGATGGTTGAAGCTCACCTTTCCAACAAGTCCTGGAGTTTCTTGTGGCTATTATATAATCGGATCCACATAACATCACGACACTAATATTTCAATTATCACTCCGATACTGCTTTAGTTTAGAGCCAATAACCTTGGTGTACCTTTCACTCGCCTTCACAGTCCAAATTACTTTGACAGGGAGTGAGAGGTACACCAACGCATGCACTTACTGTGGAGGTGGGAGGTCGTATACTAAACAAGGAGTGATGGCAGAAGTGGGAAATGACTTTACAAATTTCACACACAAAATTGTCAGTGTATATATCATGTAACTAGCTCGAGAAAGCGGTTTCCCAGCGTTGTATTCTTCAAACTCGGAAATGACATAATCGTTGCAAAAAAAAACACCATATTCCAATCTACATTCTAAATTCTATGCAGTGCATTGAATCACATCTCTATCTCAGAGTCTATGTTTTATCTGACTCCGCGTCTGTGACGAATGCACTCATGACCACGCTAACCGAGTCAACTGGGTCAGAGAATCTAGCTACACCCCCTGGATTGATATATACTGACTAAGACTCAACTTGAAATCTCTTATTACTTATTTATTTGTTTGTTTGTCTTCTAAACGTTGTCGAATTAGTAGATTTATTACCTAGACCGCTTGAATTGGTCCGCACTCAGCAATCATCAAAATTCTTATTGTAGATGTCAGATACTTGATGTGACAAGAAGAACACGGCTTCCATGGTCCACATACACTAAGCTTCAGTTATAGAGTTCTCCTTTGTCTACTCTTTCTGTGGTTACTAAGAGAATTCATGTGTTACATTGAGTTTCATGGTTCTTAAATCTGTATTCTAGATTATCGTTTTGAAGGACTACCTACCATATGTTCCTTCAGTTACTACCACTTGAGAGGTGAAGGTTCTTTTATTTGTCTCTTAAACTCATGTCACTGTTGCAAACTTTTCTTCATATTAGGTATACTCCTCTAAAATGGCATCCGGTATAATCTTCTAAAATTTTCTTTGCTGCTTGCAATTGTGCTTATTCTTACCTTTGGACTTCCCGAGGATGATCAGATAGGTACCATGGCCTGACGAACAATAAATCAACTGGTTCTGGATAATAAGCGAGAACACACCAGCCCTGGCACTCGCTAGTCATTCTTGCCAAGCCTTTTCTTCCCTTGGCAAGGAGGATAAACCAACCTTGATATGCGGTGGTATACCGCTTTCTTTCCAAGTGCTTCTTCACAGCCTCCCTCCGAGTGGCCACGAAGCAACTCTTCGAGGAGGTTCACTTGGAATTGGTCTCAAGAGTCGCATCGTATGCAAAACACCCGTTGGCACTGCGCTAGTCCCGCGGGTTTAGGCTTTAACATATCAACTCCGCTCAAGAAGTCAGTTCATGTCATTGTACAAACTATTTTCTCCAAGTCAGTAATCAAGTTTTCTGACTCAAGCATGATACTCAGTTTGTCAATACTCAATATTTTTCTTCATATCAGTGATCAAGTATTTAGACTAGCATCGCTCAAGACTCTTGCGCCGTTTTGATGCTTGGTTCTGCATGGATATGCAAAACAACAACCCAGTGCTTCGCTCGTCCCCCTACCAAGGTTTCTCTCCCGGTGGAAGGCTATGCAGCTGGATAAGCTAGCGCTGCAACGCAATGGTGTTGATATTCAGTACATTTTTCTTCACGATGAAAATGTTTAGACTCCGCATAGACCACTTGGACGCCGTTCGAAAGCTTTTAGATTTGGCATCCTTAACATCACAAGTCTCCCACCCGTATGAAACGTAGAAACTAACATCAGCACCAACGCTGCAGCGGCATGGTAGTACTAATACACTGCGGAGTATCTCTCGTTCAAGTGCTTTTAAACACTAACTGAATCTTTGGCATCGGCGGCATGAAGGAGTCTTAAAGACTTGTAAAATAGATCATGATATGCCAAACAGGAGCAATTGGTCTTTCAGCTTCATGGAATGCAAAAGCACAACCACCATTGCTAATGCTGGTAGGCAATATCATTTTGGCAGTGGACAGGGTATCGACCCAACGCAAAAGAAAGAGTTTCTGAACAAAAGTCTTTCCCGCATGGGCAGGGCTGAGTCGTCCAAATTGTTGCTCCGCTCAACCTTTCTTGATATCCGACATGTTTTCGATTCAAGATGGGACTCCATCAGAATTTACGATTCTCCTCTCTACCTTTCTTGATCGTTATCCAACACGTCTTTCGAATGCAAGAGATGGGACTCAGTCAGAATCTACGTTCCTCCCGTTTACCTTTCTTGATCGATACCCAGCACGTTTCTCGATGCACGATGGGACTCGTTCAGAATCTACCTTGTTTTTTGTCGATTCTGTATGTATCTCAAGAGCTCCTTATTCGGGCCTCCTCCTCGTCCTTTTTATGTTCGTCCTCCTTGGCGGCTGCTGTGACTATCCCATTCACTGTTGCTCCTTCAATTGCAAACAAGACGAGAACAACCGAATCTTGTGGAAAACTCCAATCTGTTTTCTTTCACTGCGTCAACAACAAGATGGAACGAAATTAAGGGGCAAGTAGCAACTCTTCCTCTTCTTGTAATAAGAGGAAGAGTTGTTCGCGTTCGCGTCCACACATAAAATGGTGGTTTTAATTCCGTGTTAAATTTTGATTTAAATTGCGTCGAAGAATCCTCCTTAAGTTGAACTAAGCAATTAAGATATTGTTTTCTGCATGCGTGTTCATTATATCAATATACATCTCTTAAAATGTTGGTCCATATAACATGTGAATACATGTTATATGAACCAATATATATCAATTCAATATATAGTCGAATATATCTATAATGTCTACTCTAATATATCAATTCAATAAAGTTGTATGCAAAGTGGTGTCCGCAAAGTTGTAGAACTCGCATTAAAACACTTGGGGTTTGCCTGTGAAGTTGTAAAAACTGCATTAAACACGGTGTATTGTACTTTTACCTACTTTCTTAGAACACACGGATGTGTAATTTTGTAGTATGAGGATTCGATATGGACGGCGGGAAGTTGTATCTAGACTTATCATGTTATCATGGGTGGTTGTGATCACTTGTGTTCCAATTTCTAGGAATTTGTATACTAAGTTTTTCTTTTTCTTTCATTGTGTGAAAATATAAAATGTAATATATTATAATATGTACCCTTCGTTTGTTAATTATTATGTTTAGCGTTATCAATGACAAATATGTAATACATCTTATGAAAAACTCTAGATAGATTGAACGCATACCATTCCAAATCACAACAAATATAAAGAAAATAAACCTAAATACTAAATATAATGCATATATATATATATCAATCCAAACCAATTGAAGGCACAATGAAATATACAAAATAAGTGAGGATCCAAATACATACAACTCAACCAAAATTCTCTTTTAGTGCTTTATAACGTCTTTACTGTATCCATGAATAACTCTACTCTATCTATGAGCTACTTTCAATATGGATTACAGACAGTGTAATTTTATATTTTTTAGCAATTAATCCGATCAATCGAAACCAATTGGATGCACAATTAAATATGCAAAGTAAGTGAGGATCCAATTACATACGACTTAGCCAAATCCTCTATTAGTGCTTCACTTTCTATGATTCAATGACAAAATTTATGAGATAAAATTTCTAATGATATAGAAAGTATTCCAATTTGACCATTGTGGCTTGCTTGAAAATATCATAAAAATTTATCCAATAATATGCAAAAAATCCCAATTTGACCACTATAGCTCAATTGAAAATATAATGAATTTGTTCTAATTTTTGTAGTTCACACTGTTATTCAAAACTCTAATCAAAATGTCACTCTAGGTTCATACTAAAATTTTGCGAGAATTTTGATTATAGAATTCAAGTAAATATTCAAATACTCCACCAAATTGTTCAGTCTTACAATCTTGGAAAAATTTACAATCATTTATGAAATATAGTTCAAATAAAATATTGATACATTTCACTGCTTTGCATTATATCTCCCTAAAATTTACATTTGGTAAAATAAATAAATAATAAAAATTAATTAAGGGAATTTTACATTTTATTTTATAAATATTATCTAGAATGAAAATGAATCGAGAAATGAAATAAAATTGAAATTTATAATAAAACGTTAATACGTTAGCATGACCTTTTTTTATCGTAGATATGACATGAAGGATGAGCTCAAGTGACACCTAACATATAACGAATTGTATATAAAACTTCAAAATCTAAATATGAAATTAAATCCCCGCCCATCAATAAACATACGTTGTGTAAAGAACTCAGAATCAATAAAACTTTCTGCATCTTGAGAAAGGGGATATAGTTAAACTTTCTTTGTGGGGATGAAGATACTCTAGAACTACATGAAGCAAGAGTATCGTTTGAAAATTTGGATGTTGGATATGTTATACATGCTAGATCTAGCATATATTTGGGAATTGCGGACGTAGTCAAGTATATTCTGAATTATTATCTTCCCTTAACTCGATTGCGTAAAATAACAAGAAGAATGGGAAGATCTCATCAAGCCGTATGAAGATAAAACATAAGAGGTAAAGTAGGGCTAGGTTTAATAGTCTCATCATGAGAAATGCGTCCTCTAGCACCTCATGTAACGAAATCATGAATTGGAGAAAGTTACAATCTAAATCCAATTTCTTTCCAAAGGTGAGGAAACGCATATAGCATACTATGAAAGATACTTTTTGTCTTTACACTCCCGACAACAAGTAACGTCAAGAAAGGTTAGGCTATAAGATTATTATTTTAAATGTTAAAATAGTTTATTTTAATAAAATAAAGAAAAATTCATAATTTATGTATCCAATTAAATATTAAAATTAAAATATTAACTCATTAACATACTCACGGATGGAGAGGATTCAAACCCCTAGTATTCTCAATACTTTGGTATTCAAGACCAACTTTTTCAATATAGGCATGTATATAAAAAACTTAATAATTCTTTATATTTAAATATATGTTAAAAAATAAAATATGTTTTATTTTTCAGATTCAAATCATTCTTTAAATGATATTCAAAGATCAGATAGATTTTAATTAAACACTAAAACTAAAAATCATGTTTTGATATCTATTTATTTTAAATATATTTAAGTTTGGTTTCCCATTACATTGTAAGTTGTAATTATATTCTTTTGTTAGAGGATTCCACATCATTTTATTTGTTATTTCAGTTATACTCATAAAATTTTAAATAATATTGTGTTCCATTTTAGATTTTCAATGAAAAACTAAAATGGAGCACAATGTACAAGGACCTTCACAAGAAATATAATAATTTTAACTTATAAAAAAATGGGAAACTAAAATTAAACATTTATTAAAAAAATTAATTATCTAATATCATATGAATTTCATCACCTATATACATTAGAGTCTTAGATAAGGATAAGATTATAATTATAATCTTATCATTCAAGTGAATGTATTCAGATATCATTCAAGTGAATGTATTCAGATTATTCCAATGACAATCTATAAGCCCAGAGGATCATTAATATAATATAAAAAAGAATATTATATATTCTATTGTTATTCATTCACCAGGTAAATCATGTCATGATAGTTGTAAGGGTGATTTCTACAAACATATGTGAAGGTTATAACACAAGTTTACACATTCTCACAAACATTCATAAAATTACACTCTCATGAGGTTACTGCAAGTTTCCGCAAGATGCACTAATGTAGAACCGTCCAACATATAGGATAGTGATCAGAGCTGGTCCAGCTCTCATTTGATATTGATAGCATGCACATAACACTCACCAAAATCTTAGAATAACATGGTCAAGTTACATAAGATTGTGAAGTGGCCATTGACCTTTTTCTAGATGATTATAGAGAACCCGGTGATGAGAACTAATTTGTTCAATTGCTATAACCTAAGGTTGAATGCCTTTGAAATCTTATGTTTGAGAAATAAGGATATACATCCTTATTTCACTTTGTGACTCGGTTCACATTGTTTGAATGAGAGCAGCTTAATACTAAGGTTTGCCTTGTTTTTACTCAACATGTTTGCCATATAGAGAAATTTAAAATAAAAGAAGTGCCTTCTTCCAAATTATTGCCCTTTCAATGAGGCTTTCTTACATTCTATATGTTAAACATAACAGTGGTGCATGTCATGAGGAAATAAATTGGAATTATCAATATACATAATTATGATATCTAATCTTTTCACAAAGTCGACCATTTTTTGAATTTTTGGTTAGTTTTCATAGAAATATCAGCAGTTAGCAAGTTGCCAAGGTTGAAAAAAAGGTTATATATCAATTACCTTTGATATGGGGAGAAATGCACCAAGCAAAAGAAAAAGAGAAGAAGTGAATTGTCAAGAGGACAAGAATGATTGTACAAGGAAGGGACCCAACACTAAGGACCTTGAGGACAAAGACCTTTTGCCCAAAATACACCCCTAGTCTAAAGAGACCTTTGGCATCATTTGCCTTTGGCCTTAGAAGACACTTGGCCTGAAATCTAGTCAACTCAAATGGATCCTGATGACACAAATATGGCACAGTACAAACAAGAAGTTAGCATTAATAACCACTGGACATACCAAATGCTCACATATGTGGGTCACAACTGCTCATCCAAGGAATACCTACCAAAAATTTTTAACGGTTCAGTCAACACTATAAAACTTGGATGAAACCAATCCACTTTTCCAGAATAGAAAAATGCAATTCTTAGCCAAGTTAGACCTCTCCACACCTTCAGCAAGAAATTGCAAGACTTTGAGTTGTAAGAAGAGAGCACATCTTTGCAAGTGTAATTCTTACCTTGAGATGAAGGGAAAGGACATGGCTTTAGTGCACTGACCACCTAAATTTCAAAGAGCAGTACCTGAGATTGTTCTTAGATTTCTTGGAATGATCAAATGTGCAATCTTCTTTAGAGCAAATTTTCTCCATAGCAAGAAGATTGAATTCTTGCTTTAGAATTAGCAGCTGAGTGATCATGCAATGCTTAAGAAAATTAGAGATAACCGAGATCCAAGGCTGGAAAATCTACAAGGAAATCTCTTTGCCTAGATGGAGGAGCATTGATGGAAAGTGTTGGAGCCAAAGAATTCACCCATGGATGCCATGACTCTAGATGCATAATAGACCCAACCAAATGCAAGCATGGAGGCAAGGTTTAGGGCGGCATTCAAGGATGATAAGACCAAAAATAGTTGGTTAGTCCCTAGATTCAAGAATTCTGCCCAAAGAACACTCACTAAGTCAATAATAAAGTTGCTCAAGTCTAAACAAACTACCTACTTGAATAATAGCACAACAATCTTCTTCAAGTACTTCTTCAAAGGGAGGCATGTAAATTTGGCAACAATGTTTTGGTGGCATGCACAAGAACTTAGTGGGATGGAGGAGTGATACTTCTATGTCCCTTGTAGTTCACTTTTACCTTGGGATAGACCTTCTGATTTTAGCAAAGAAGGAGAAATATCCCAATCACTACTTCCTTGAAGGACACTTTGATAATCCAAAAGAGAAGGAAAATATGCAAATGAAATATGCATTTGAAAATGAAAAATTTGCCCAAACTAGAATATTTGTTCATGTAGAAGAAGCACACAATAATTTGGGCTACAAAAAGAAGAAATAAGAAGAGATAGCCAAGGATATCCCGGTAGCTACAAAGATGAAGAAGACAACAACTTCCAAGCCAAAGGTAAAGGCCAAGAAAAGGACAAGAAAAACATAGGGGACAAATGACAAAGATGAAGACAAGGAATATAAAGATGACACCTCCCAAGAAGAGGAGAATGCTGCAGATAATAAGAAGACAACACCTTCCAGGCCGATGGTAAAGGCAAAGAAGAGAACTGTGATGACCCACTCCATGCCTCCTAATGAAGATTTTTGTGTTTCTTTTTGCACAATTGGGTGATTACCTAGTTTAGGTTCACATAAGCAATTAAGATTTAGGACTTGTAGCCCAATTCCTTGAGAGATATTCTAAAACCATGCAGTCAAGAGGATATCATCAAAATGAAGCCCACCACAATGACAATGATGGTCCCAAGACCACAAGAACAAGACCACTATCATGATTATGGGTATGGGGTGCCATGTCAGCATTCAGCAGTCTGACTTCCCTCAAGCAGTTGTTGCCATGTTGGAGAAAGAACCGATTTTGGTCATCATTAGCACGCATGCTGCTTCACACATCAAGGAATAACAATGTTTCACTACTGATGATTGGCAAAAATTTTTAATGTGCAGATTGAAGGATATAAACATCTTGTTGCAAGGATAGGGTAATTTTTTCAATCAATCTGAATTTGTGCCACCTCTAAGTCCACAAGGCAATGTGTGACAACCCGGCAAGTATCACTTTTGTGGTAATCAGTAAGTAAAGTTTGTTCACATAGAGATAATGAAAAAAAATGGTCAAATATGAAGTAAAATAGTAATAATTAGTTCCTCTTGAGTTCTTCTTTAATCTCTCAGGTAGAAACCACACCCAAAAGAGAGTAACAAGCACTCATATGCAGTTTCATCACAAATTTACTCTCACATTATCACAACTCCATCAAATCTTTCCAAACAATCTTGATTGTGATGATTCAAATTCTTCCAAAGAAGGCTACTTCACCACAAAATTTTTTTGCCTCAGAATTGTGTTCCACCCCTCCATTGAAGGCACAGCTTCCTTGACCCAAATTTTTTTATATCAACCCAATGTTGCACTCTCAAATTAAGAATACTACCAACACTATAGTTCCTCACAGATCCATCAATGCATTGCTTTGATTGCTATTAACTCAAGATCAAACACACAAAATGTAATCAGAATAGCAAAATCCAACCTCCAACAAGCTCACTGATTTGCACTTCAAAATTCACCAAACACTCACAACCACACACATACGATTGGTACTCAAAATTAAGCTGAAACAATGAGCACTCAGTTACAGCACTTCACTTTACTCAACTTCAAAAATACAAATAATGAACAACAACACACTACAAATGCCTCCTTTAAATAGGCAAAACACTTCAATAGTTACTAACAAAAATACCATTCTACAACAACTTTACCAACCTAAAGATCCAAAATGACAAAACACCTCTTCATATCTACCTCTTCAAATCTCAAATTTGTTTCTACTTTGATCCAATGTCAACTTCAACTTTGGCTTCCAAACCCAATGTTCCCTTGCATACTTCTCCCTCTTTGGGTCTATCTAATACTACTACTTCACCCACTATTTCTACTATCTCTTCACTCTAAACTATAATTGCAAACATGGGTAATCTACCTAATTCTTCTTTATCCACTAACCCACTCTTTTCCAATGTCTCAAGCAACTCACCCAAAGTCACTTGCACTCCTACTTCTACAACTTTGGACTTCATATCTTCCTTCACACTACTCCAAAGTTTATCTTATTTTGAGTTTACACTAAATCTAATCTAAGACAAACATTATCTCCTACTTCTATTATCTTCCTATCTACTTGTTCTCTCAAGCAAATCAACAAACTATTCATAGTTGTCCTTTGCCTTACTCTTCCAAGTTTCCCACACAAGCAATTTTAATTCATGTTGTCCTATTCCCTCCAACTTCCCTTTAGCTTCTGTGCTCAGCATCACCCTCATTCTCCTAATGATCTCTCCTACAAATTCCAATGTATACACCCGAGATTATTCCATCCTCAACTCCTCATGATACATCTTCAACTTGTCTTTGTACTCAGCTGCTAGCATCTTCTTCTCTTCTACATATTGGGCAATCTGACTTTCAGCACTTCTTACTAGACCTCACAATATTTCTTCTTCTTGGTGTATGATTGTCAATTCCCACTACCATGGTTGATCTTTCTCTGCTGTGCTCTTCTTTAGACTCTCTAACTCTAGCTCCATCACTATTGCAATTGCTTCTACATGTATCACTTCAATATGAGCTTCTCCTACTTCAATTTTCATCTTCTTGACTATTGCCTTCTGGTTCTTCAACTCTTTGGCTTGACAGTCCAGATCTCTTCCTCAACTCTCAAAACTCTCTTGCAAGTTCTCTAACATCTTTTGCTTTAAGCTTGCATTCACCCAAAGTTCTTTGGGTTCTTCTTCCCTTCAGGTTAACTTTGCCTTCAGTTCATGCATTTCTTTGAGCATATACTTCATTACCTCCAACTTGTTCTTCACCTCCAGATGATTTTCCTATATCTCCTTCTTCTTTTGCTTTAATTGCAGCAACAACAACAGACACATGATCATTGACAAGTACTTCACTCCATCAAAGTCTTATGCTCCTTCCTGGTCTTCATACTTGGCCTCCATCAGCACTTCCTCAACAAGGGCCGTACCCTGAAATCATGATCTTTGCACCTTCAAAGTCATCTCTTTTGAGCTTGCTTCTTTGTCTTCTACTCGGTTTGGACCTATAGGTGCAGTCTACAATAATCTCTTTGACCTCACTCCCTTTTGGACTACCTTCTTTGGTTCTTTGTCCATCTCCTCCGTAGGCAGCTCCAAAAATGGAGCATCTCCTCCTTCCATATGATCAATTACCGCATGGAACTCCTCATCGTCTTCTCCCATCCTTGCATCAATTGACTACTAGACTTCATCTTCTCCTTCACTCTGATTGCTAGACTCCTCGCCCTGCAATGTGAGTTCTTCTTCTTCCAAACCCTCTCTCTTTGACTCTATCTCTCCTTCAGACTTTGTTCTTGATGACTGTTCCATCATCACTTCCTTACCTCACGGGTCAAGTCTTTGTGTCTTTTGTGGTGGGAGAGGTAACATAACTCCTTCAAGTTTAGCCCACTTCTTCATCTTTAGACTTCTTCCTCCCATGATCCTCCTCTATCCTATCCTAGAAAAATGTTCATCATTGGACTGCAGTTGCAAAATGTATTGTTGTTCCTCGTCATCTGCTTGACAATGCAGATTGGGATGGAAATGTGAGACCATGTGATGCTTCTCCTCTGTTGTTACCTAGTTTAGCCCAAGGAAGATATATGTTGCAAATGGTATGAAGTAGTGAAGCAGAAAATTCATCCTCTAGTTAATGATCATTTGCCTCATCCTTTGATGGAAGCACTTTGCACAATTTACCTTCTCTCTTGCAAACATTTGGTGGAAGAAGACTACTTGTTGCATATTCACGTATGTTGTTTGCTCTGGCTTGAACTTTGCCATCAGCATGCCCATAATGCTTCACTTAATTGGGTCCCAATAGGATTCCACCTTGTAGCCATTGTTGGTCCGTAGAGTGAAGAATGAATTCCTGATTTTTGTGGCCTCTTCCGAAGCTTCACACTTCCGATAGAAGGTGACTTTGGCTGCATCTCTCGCTTCCTTCCCTAAGACTAACTTCCAATCCGACTCTATCCATTGAGCCGGAATAGCTCTCTTCCCAATTACTTTGGGGCCTTCTTCACAATTACTAGCAGCTATCTCCACCATGAAACCGGAAAGCTCACATTCTAGTTCCAGGCTAGGAATGTAATATGAAGTCTACTCAGGACTTTGATTCACACTACTACATCTAATCAACAAATTGCAGGATCCTCACTACAAGTAATTTCTTCTTGCTCTTCCTCACCATTATCTGCTCTTGAGTTCTTTGGAGGTGGAAGATTATTGCCTCTCCTAGATGTGACACTCTATCCCTTTCTAGATTTTGGAAAATTTCACTCTCAATTGGCTTTGTTACTTGCATCCTTGCATGATAGCTACTCATAGGAATAGGATATCTTCATGACATTTCTAAACCCCATCAATGTAGTCTTAATTTTATAGTGCTTCAAGATGCAGTCATTCTTCAATCTATGTTGAAATTGACTCTTGCTTCTTTTGCATGTTTGTTTCCTATCACTCTTAAAGCATTCTTGTCTTGCCTCAATTGTTTCTATGATTGTACTTTCTTGGCTGGCTTGACTTGAAGGAAACTTGTTACAATTTCTTTGTATTGGGCTGATCTTCCCACTCCAAAGATGCCCTTCTTTGGGTTGGTTCCTTTGTAAGCTCCCTCCAAGTACTTCCTTTTCTAATCCAAAGTTGACTTGTTTAGGTTTACTCCATAGACACATGAGTCCATTCTTTTCTTCTTCCTTTGGTTGCAATTTGGTTTCCACAATGCACTTCTAAAAACTTATCAAAATGAAAAATGTGGGTACCACACAATGCCCTAAGGTGCATTAGGAGATACCCAGATATACAGTTTTGAGTTGTGAGTGTAGCACAAGAGGTTGTGTGAGCAAGTGATCAAGATTTGAGAGAGCAAAAGGTAATTGAGAGAGCTTAATTCCACATCATTGGGTGATGTAATGTTGCCCAAGAAGAAGTAGATGCTAGCCACAATTTCCCTCCAAACTTTGGGAATGGGGAATTGGGTGCACTACTGCTAAGTGGAGTACCTCAATTCCAAGCACTTGCAGTTCTTGTTGTGGATTTGGGATTTTACTTATCTCCCAACAATGTTGGAGATAAAGGAGAAAAAGAACACAAAATTTACCAACTTGCATGGTATGTGTTTGCATAGATAGAAGAGCAATGGCAAAAGGTGCTCAAGTCAGATTCTATACTTGGGAGAAATGTACCTTGACCAAGAGTGGCCCCGACCAATGGAAGAAATGTTGAGATAGTTCAAAGCCTTGTTTAAGTATACTTAGATGAGGAACAACTTGAAAGGTACAATGATCTTACTCATCATGCAGTAGTGACCTCACTCATAAAGCTCTTCAAATCAACAAGGACAACTTATGTCAACAATGGGCAGACCACGCCTTCTTCCAACTACTACACAAAGGAAAACCTTTGGATTGGGCAAAGATGTTTGAAGATCATGCTTGAGAGATGACCAAGCAACTCCAAATGTAGAGGAAACACCTTTCTCTCCCTATTTGTCTTGCTTTACATTGGGATGCAGTTGCTGAAGGAGGAGTAGACACTCTTCCCAACATATTACTACTTGGTGGGCTACCATCAAGCTCAACCCAAACATGCGGCAAAGACCAAGAAGTACAAGGAGGCCTTCTTGTATTACTAGATGTGGTACCCACGTTTTTCTTTTTTGGTAGTTTCCAGACTAGGAAGTGATATTTGTAGTAGAAAACAAGGTTAGATGTAAGAAATTAGCAGATTTAGATCCAAAGTAGGAAATCTGATCTGACACAAGGAAGTCAACTTTATATCAAAGAAGAAGAGGACTCAAATTGGACTTGGAAGGATGAAAGATCCAAAGTGAGGATCCTTTATATTGGGTTGAGGATATTCAATCTAAGGATCTTCAATTCCAAACTTGACTTGGACTATACCATCCAAGAAAGGACACCCATTGTGAATAGATACCTTGTGCAAGAAAGTGACAAGAGTAAACATGCATTATGTGTGATTTTTGACTGATTTTTGATCATAGAATGATTATGACTTGAAGAAGTATAAAATTGAGACTTGGTATAGAGGAAATCTTTCAATGTTTTTCCAATTAATTTGTGTAGTTTTGTAAATTGGGGTAGAGTTGCAAGCTGAGTTTTTGGGTTATTGTGTGCAAAAATGAGTGAGGAAGAGCAAGTAAGGATGCCCAAGGGAAGCTGGAAGGGAAATTGCAAGGGAAGTGGCCAGGTTTCTGCCATCTTGGTCAGGAATCCTATCATCCAAATGGTAGACATGATTGTGACATTGAAAGTATTGAGTTGACCTTGGATTACTTTCCTTGCATGGAACTAGAATTTGAGCTTTCCAAGATTCATGACAGAGATAACTTTGAGTAGTTGTGAAGATGGTCTAAATGCAAAGGGGAAGAGAGGAAACCCCATATGTTGGACCAAAGCCAACTGGAGGTTGGTGTTGCGGAACAATGTAGGAGAGCCCACCAAGATTATCAAAATGGAGTTGAAGGCATTGTTTAGTGAGCCCAAGAAGAAGAATGTGTACAAGGTGTACCACTCAGTGAGGCAAAGTATTGTCGAGGCGGTGATGGTGATGATGAAACCAAAGTACAACTCATACTTGACAAAGCAACAAGTGGTGTTCTTCCACATGATGTTTGCAAGAGTGAGTGTGAATTGGGCGGGTTATTTCTATCAACCAATGAAGCAAATTGTGGGGTAGTGGAGAATAGATCTGCCACTACATTACTTCGTACCATTTCTAGCATACATTTATTTGGGTTTGAACTTGCTCATCCTTGAAGAATGGTAAATTATGGTGTCTCACTTCCATCTAGACTTACGACAAGCCATGGATCTTGAAGAGACTTGTAACATATCAGAGGTGAGGGAGAATGACAACTACTTTGCCAAAATGAGATGAGAGAAGGTGGTGTCAGCCCCAATTCCAAAGCCAAAGAAGAGAACTTGACCCAAGGATACTATGTCCCTAGCAAATAGGAAGACAGTTAGGGGATTAAACCCAAGCTGAGCCATAGAAGTGGTGGACTTGTCCTCGGGGGCAAAAGAGGAAGAAGTGAGTCACCTCGGGCCGAGTGAAGCCAAGGAGGAGGAGAACTCTGAAGGAGTTTGTCTGGCTGTAAGGAGATCATGACTTTGGACCAAAGTGCAGATGGTCACATCCAAAGACAAAGGAGGACCAGAGGACAAGATGTTCCAAGGAGTTAATTACTTGTCTAGTGTAGTGTGTCCTTTGTTGGTGTACCTATAGGAGCTGATGCAAGAAGTAAAGGCAAGGCATCCAGAGGTGGAGAATGAGCTGTAGATGGTGAAGGCAATGAGTGCAAAGGCAAGTCAATTAAAGGCAATGCTGAGGCAAAGTCAACAAGAAGCCAAAGTACTTAGGATCAATGCGGTCATTCAACAAAAAAGTCTTACCTATCTATAAGGGAGTTATGACTAGTGTGGAAGGTACTTGGAGCAGCAAAAGGAAGAAATATTGGAGTAGAAAGAGTCTCTATAGAAGATGAAGGATGAGTTGGAGGGAGAAAAAACCAACCTATTTCACCATACCACTCAAATCCAAATTCAAAAACAAACTATGGTGGAATTGAGCAAATAATTGTAGGGAATAATAAGGATTGACAAAAGGAGATAGCCAACCAAGCCAAAGAAGAACAACATCTTCATGATCTTGTTCAACGTACTGAAGCTCACATATCCAAGTCAAAAGAAGAAAAGAGGGTGATGGAGGAGAAACATACAATTGAACTGCAAAAACTTCATATGGAATTGTCAAAGGAGGTAATCCAATGCAAGGCACTCCTAATGAAGGAGGGTTTTGACCCACTATGCAATGTTACTTAGTGTTTCAAGGCAGTGCTCAACATTGGAGCCAAGGTAGAACTAGAGGAGGCTTACTTGCATGAGTTAAAGTTGGTGAAGGAGATGAGATAGAAGAAGGCAAAGGAAGTGGATTTGAACAACTTGCTTGTTTCTCTTAGGGATAGAGTACATAAGAAGATGATAGAAGTAGGAGATAATATTTGCCTTAGATTAGATTTACTTTCAAAATGAATGTAGATAGTCTCACCACTACCCTAAGCAAGAAAATAATAAGCCGCTCTAAAGTAGTTAACATTGGAGTGCAAGTGAACTTGTCTGAGGTACCCAAGTCATTTGAGAAAGTTAGAATAAAGAAGAAGGAAACAATTAAGATATCTATGACTTCAGTTGCAGTGCAAACTAAGGAGGTGAGAATAGTTGAGGTAGATGATGAAACCAAAGTGCAAGAGACACTTGTAGATAACTCAGGTGAAGAAGCCAAAGTAGAAGTAGTACTCAGATTGGATCCAAGTCAATAGTAATAAGAGATCTGAAGTAGAAGTTGTGTAAGTAAAGTTTCTTTGTATCTTGCAACATAGTAGAAAGTAGTTGTAATAATTAAGTAGTTTGAGTAGTTTAGGTAGTTTTTGTAACTTCAAAGTGATCTGACTATTTAGAGCAATCATTTTGAGTCCTTAATATTTAGTAATGAGAAGAAGAGGATTAAAGCAAAGTGTTGATGAAGTGCTTGTTATTCTGCTTAATTTTGAGTATCAATTGAATGTCTTTGTCTATGACAATCCAATTGAGAGATCATTAGATTTTGGATTCTATGATTTTGCATTCCATTCTACATGTTTGATTGTAAGTAGAGTGCATCCAAAGTGATACCTTGACAAATCTATGAGAACTATAGTATTGTCAATATTTTTCATTTTGCAACCACAAACAACAAGCTAATGCAAAGTCACTTTGAATTGAGAAGTTGTACCTTTGATGGAAGGGTGGAATAAAATTCCAAGGTGATGTCACTTTGTGACAAAGTATCCATCTTTGTATCAACTAAATCAGCATAATTGATGTCAATTTGGACTAGAACTGAAGAATTGTGATTTTGAGAGACAATTATTTGTAGCAAAGGCTTTAATGAGTGTTTGCTACTCTCCTCTAGGTGTTGATTCTGCCCAAGAGTTTAAAGATTTTACAAACAAAACTACAAAGTTACTTTCACTTTGTATTTGAACATTCTTAACTTGTATCTCTGTTGGAACAAATGATTACTCACAAATTATTGCAAAATTGATACATGCTAGGTTGTCACACTAGAGACCAAGAAATGGGCCCCATTAGACAAGGTTGTGGGAGCAAGCACAAGAAGAAAAAGATGACCGCAATGCTAGCCCAATCAAAAAAAAGACACCGGCCTAAGTTCTTCCAACAAAGGGAATTCATGATCCAAGGGTGGGTTGTTATCCTAAACTCATGGTAGTTGTCCATCGATGGACCCTCCAAATGTTGAAACAACCACTTCCATGCCATGATGTAAACAAAGTTGGGTTCCACATCTACTATGGATCACATGAACCATCAAATTCTTGGATGAAGTCATCCAACTCAATGGTACCCACTATACTAGAGAAATGCTTAGGGCCTTTGGAGACTTTATAAATCTCATCCATGTCTCATAACAATGATGTGGATACTCCAAGTGCACTCTCAACTGAATCAGCTCCTATGTTGAACTCCAACTCAGAGTCAATCTCCTCCCTCATTGGGACCTAAGATATAGGCTGATACCAAGTGCCACTTTGAGTAAACCCACTATGTACTGTAAGGCTAACTCCTCAAGAATCCCCAAAGAACTATGTCGTGAAAAAGTAACCACAACTGCAATCGTAAATTGGAACCACAAATTGCAATGGAAAATTATGACCACCAAGTGCCAATACCACCAAGTGCCAATACCAACTAAGCACCACCAAGTGCCAATACCCATGGAACACCACCCACTATTGTAAGTCTAATTGAGATAACTATACTAGGGGAAAGGGCAACTTGTAACTTGCCATCATAACATACGCTCTCATGCTTTGTAGGTCATCAATTCCTACCTCACCGGAGAGAAACAAAGGTAGACTGATCATTCATCACTCTAGCCTCACTACCGAGAGCACACTAGAGCACCAATGCTCTAAATTCAAGGCACCTCACACAAACATGATATACAAATAGGAAGTAGAGAATGGAAGGGGTCCAATCATAAGAAATTTAAACAAAACCCCTCCATCTCATAAAGCAACACGGGACAAACTTTGCCACCATTTGACATTTGACATAAGAGAAGTTTGTATATACGTCCTAAGCTACCATAATCACCAAGAATTGAATCAAACTGCCTCTCCTAGCCAAAGCTACAAGTGTATAAATAACACTGGGCTAATAACTAGGACAACAAGTGAGGGTGGACCACTTGGCTAGGGCACCAGTCTAGGAACAAGAGATCTAGGGATCAAACCTTGTTGCACACAATCTAGAAGGATAGGCCAATTTTGCCAAACAATGACCAAGATCTACTCTAAATTTGCTAACCTCACGCCAGCAAGCTGGCCCTTCTAGGCCTTTAGAGCCTCTCATAGCCCACAACCCTATCCCTCAAAGCTTCTAAATGCCCAAATGAGACATTTCTTCTTGCCACTTTGAACCTCCTCCAAATTTGGCAAAAACTCCACCAACTCTAGCCAAAATCTGCAACTTCAAAACTCCTCCAAATCTAGCAAAACTCCTCCAAATCTAGCCAAAATCTGATATAAACTCCAACAAAAATCTGACATAAACCCTAAATTTGGCTGACAACAAATCCTCCACTAACTCTCCACTCAAGCCAAACTAAATTAATGGGTTTTTCCAAATCATAAATTCATGAGAATAGGTTCCCAACTCCACCTTCAATTTTACTTTCTAAGCCCAACTAGCAACAAATTGGTCTTACCTTCACCTCTTGAGCTCAAAATCACAACCTTTGCTCAAAAATTGGCGAGCGGTTCCGCACCCCGTCTACCTTATTGCCAAATCTACATCAAGCAATGAGCTTTTGCACACGAGAGAAAACTTGAACTTTGATCAAGCTTCCAATGATCCACTACACTTGGAGATACCACTAACAATCATAGTTTTTGCATCCAATTTCCCCCTTACTTCAAGTCTTTAATGTAATCAGATCATTTACAACTCTCAAATCAACTCAACTTAGATCAGTACTGGATCTGTCACTCATAAACTGCCAACAATTCGGCATTGATTACAGTCAAACCACACCCACTCTAGCTAAGAGAATCCACGTGATGCTCGCCAACCTCTGTCCACCATAGCCAAGAACTCAAAGGCTAAACATTAGAGAAGTGAGCTCTCTAGAGTTGCACTTTGAAAGTTTACACTTGGACTTGAGCTAGGTCTGAAACCCTAACAATCTTGCTGATGTCACATCCAATAGTGTGAACTATGCAAAGTGACAATGAGCCCCATCGTGAAGTAAGTTCCCCAAACATAGAATCTAACCATTGGAAAGTAGTCTATGGGAAACTATGTCACGCCATTTGTAGTTCCGCATCTAGCTGCTCGGACACTAGAGTTCCAGTGATAGTAGTTAGAGTTATTCTAGTAGTTTCTCACGGACTACTTTCTGACAGTCTGATTTGGTATTTGGGGTACTGACTTCACGGTGGGGCCCATCGTCACTTTGCACCGTCGAGTGTGCCATCAACTAGACCGTTAGGGTTCTAGTGCTAGCTCAAGTCCAGGGGGGTATAGTTTCAAAGTGAGCTCCAGAGAGCTCACTTCTTTGATGTTGAGCCTTCGAGTTCTTGGCTATGGTGGACAGAGGCCGGCGAGCGTCACCTAGATTCTCTATGCTTGAGTGGGTGTGGCTTGATTGTAATCAGTGCCTAGTTGTTGGCAGTTTATAGAGTGACAGATCAAGTACAGATCTGAGTTGAGTTGAGTTGAAAGTGTTAAGCAATGTGATTACATCAAAGAAGTGAAGTCAGGGGGAAATCAGATGCAGGAATGTTGAGTGTTGGTGGTATCTCCAAGCTCGGTGGATCGTGGTAGCTCGATTCAAGTTCTGTGTTTCTCTAGTGTGCAGAAGCTCGTTCAAGTGATTCAGATTTGGCAGTTAAGCAGACGGTGTGCGGAAGCGTTGGCCAAATTTCGAGCAAAGAAGGAGCAATTTTTGAGCAGTGTTGTGATTTCGAGCTCAAGAGGTGAAGGTAGGACCAATTTGCTGCGAGTTGGGCTCAGAAAGTGAAATTGAAGTTGGAACTGGGAGGCATAGGGCTGTGGGCTATGAGAGGCTACAAGGCCTAGAAGGGCCAGCAAGCCAGCTTGCTGGCGTGAGGCTAGCTAGTTTAGAGTAGATCTTGGTCATTGGTTGGCAAAATCTGCCTTTCTTGCTAGATTGTGCACAACAGGGTTTGACCCCTAGATCTCTTGTTCCTAGACTGGTGCCCTAGCCAACTGGTCCACCCTCACTTGTTGTCCTAGTGACCGCGCCATTGTTATCTATACACATGTAGCTTTGGCTAGAAGAGGCAGTTTGATCCCATTCTTGGTGATCCTAGTAGCTTAGGACTTAGATACAAACTGCTCTTATGTCAAATGCCAAATGGTGGCAAAGTCTGTCCCGTGTTGTGTTATGAGATGGAGGGTTTTTGTTTAGTTTTCTTGTGATTGGATCCCCTCTATTCTCTGCTTCTTGTTTGTGCACCACGTTTGTGTGAGGTGCCCTGACTTTTGAGTGTTGGTGCTCTGGTGTGCTCTCAATGGTGAGGCTGGAGTGATGACCAGCCATACTACCTTTGTTTCTCTCCGAGGAGGCAAGAAGTGATGACCTGCAGACCGTGAGAGTGCGTGTTATGATGGCAGGTTGCAGGTTGCCTTTCCCGTAGTGTAGTTATCTCAGTTACAGTTACATTAGTGGGTGGTGTCTAGTTGGTGTTGGCATATGGTGGTGTTGGCACTTGGTGGGGCACTTGCGGTTGCGACTTGCGGTTGCAATTGGTGGTTTGGGTTTGCTATTGCAGTTACGTGGTCACGACGGAGTTCTTTGGAGATTCCAGAGGAGTTAGCCCTGCAGTACGTAGTGGGTTTACTCGGAGTGGTGCTCAATATCAGCCTGTATCTCAGGTCCTAGTGAGGGAGGAGATTGACTCTAAGTTGGAGTTTGACACAAGAGCTGATTCAGTTGAGAGTGCACTTGGTGTGTCCGCACCGTTGTTGTGGGACATGGATGAGATTTATGGGGCCTCCAAAGGCCCTAGGCATTACTCTGGTACAGTGGGTACCATTGAGTTGGATGACTTCATCTAGGAGTTTGATAGTTGGTGTGATCTGCAATAGATACGGAACCCGACTTTGTTCACACCCTTCATGGCATGGAAGGGGTTGTTTCAGCATCTGGAGGGTCCACTGATGGATGATTACCATGAGTTTAGGAGAGCTCATTTGGAGGAGATTGAGTTATGGAGATAGTATTGGTCTCCACACTATGTTTCCATCACTTCAGGCTTGGTGGCCAGGAGTAGATCAGCTGTACCCACGAGTTCTAGCTCAAGTAGTGTTGGTGGAGCTAGTGGAGGTGCACTAGCTGGAGATAGTGCTACTACGAGTGGAGATACTGCTGCAAGAGGTGGTGTGGTACCGGGGTTTAACCCCATGGTGGAGTTCTTCCTATGTTTGAGGTAGAACTACCAAGGAGTGTGGACTGACAAGCTGAGGAGCTTGCAAGAGTTCCAGCGGAAGGCTGGAGAGAGCCTACGTGAGGCATACACTCGCATGAGGCGGCTGATCAGTTTCACTCAGGGAGTTACTGAGGCCCAGGCAGTCCAGTTTTGGTATGGGATACTGGACAGGGAGTTGCAACGTAGAGTTCGTGATGCTACGTTGTTGCAGGCTACTTCGCCCACTTTGGCAGTAGTCTTTGGTTTGGTTGAGCGTATTGAGCTCAACATGGTGGAGGAGAGAGTGGTGACATCTGGATTTGGTAGAGAGACCTCATCCACGGTTGTGACTTCTTCTAGAGTGCAGCAGAGTGCACCACGCCCAGTTGGTTTTCGAGGACAGGGTGGACAGCCCAGATCCTATGGAGCGAGTGGAGGGCCTAGTGGAGTTAGACCCTTACCCTCATTTTTGGGTCAATAGCAGCCAGTGAGTGGTAGTGTTGCTTGTTGGACTTGTGGTGGATCTCACCATAGGAGAGAGTGTACTCAGGGCAGCGGACCTGATACCTCTGGTGCATCACAACCAGCACAGAGGTAGTGTGAGCACTGCCACAGATTTGGTCACACTAGTGACCGATGTTTTGACCTACACCCGGAGTTACGGAGTGGTAGGGCTGCTGTGGCAGGTAGTAGAGGAGCTACAGTTCATGGAGGACGAGGTGGTGGTAGAGGATCTACACCTAGTAGGGGTGCAGTACCTGCCCTTACCTCTGACACAACTATGGCTACTCGGATTGAGCAGTTGGAGCAGAGATTGGCTAGTATGGCTATTGCTCAAAGGAGATCAGATTCGGGTGCTGAGGCTTCCACCTCATATGCTGGTGATAGAGATGCTTTGGACTTCATGTGCGGAGCAGCACAGGTGGATGCATCTGCAGCAATGACTAGGAGTGCAGTACGTGCTCCAGAGCCTAGAGGAGCATCAGTGGAGTTGGACCCACAGAGAGGAGAGGTTGGGACACATGTCAGACTTCCCCAATCTTTCATGCTATCTGAGGCATTACAGACAACATCCATGGTTCCTAGATGTCCCAGTGTAGGTGTGGTAGGTGGTGATGGAGTACCCGATGGAGTACCTGCTAGTCAGCCACCTGCTACTACACAAACTGAGTCTAGCATGATGTTGGGGGCGGCTCAACTGATTATGCGGCATCCTTTATTTCAGTCAGTGATATGTTTATATTGGGAGTTGACCCAACCCCAGTATTCTGGTTGGCTGCCACGTTGTGTGAGAGTAGGGATGGTGCAGTTCCTACAACTAGAGCAGAGGTGGTTGGTAGTGGAGCTGACTTGATTGAGGAGCATGGGATCCGTTCAACAACCAATGGTTTCTGGCAGGCAGCAGCGGCTAGACTGGAGGAGTTGCCAGCTAGACCGGCCTTTGAGAGAGGGCGGTTTACACCTGGTGTGTCCTATTGGATAACCAGAGGGGGATCTTTTGTTTAGTGGGACCTTCAAGGAAGGTCTATACACCACAGAGAGTCTTGTTAGACTCTGGTGCGCAGCCCCTTATGTTGGGGAAGGCTGTAGTTGTCGGTCTGGAGTTACGGAAGACCAATGTGGAGAGGTGTCCATTTCAGATCCAGACATCTCTTGGTGGTGGTTCGACACAATACATCACACGTGGAGAGCTTTTTGTCCAGGTTCAGCCTGGTCATCCGACTGATAGCTTGGTGGTGAGAGCTCAGGCTATTACGACGATAGCTGAGTCATATGATGTGCTAGTTGGGGGAGCAGTGTTATACCCTATGGGTTTTAGCATTGACTATTGGGAGGAGACAGCCTCTTATAGACCTGGTTGGCAGTCTGGTGAGGGATGGGTATGTTGCCTACCAGTACGCTTCAGTAGTGGCAGTCTTGGCTCACTACAGTCCGGGACCATGGCAGCATCAGTTTTGGCTTTTAGCGGTGCAGTTACTTGGCCTGGTGACTTGTTGGAGGGGAACGCCCATGCAGAGGACACTCCAGTACCAGAGGAGATCACTCGGCTTTGGAGTACAAGTGGGATTGTTCCATCCACCTTGGATGTTCCATTGTGGAGTTCAGAGGAGGCATTGCAGCAGCATGAAGATCAGTTGGTGCAGCAGGCTTGGAGTGGAGCCTTCATACCATCAGGGGATGAGTGTGAGGATGAGCCTCCAGAGGCGATTGATTTGACACCTTTGGATACCACACTCATTGCTTGGCAGTATCCAATAGAGGGGATATGTCTATTGGAGTTGTTTGGTGGGATCAGCACCGAACTAGCTGCGGTGTTATAAGCGGGTATACGAGTACAGAGGTACTTGTATGTAGAGAGAGATGAGATTGCTAGGCGAGTCTTTTTACATCATGTGCCACACTTGGCCTATCGGTATTCAGAGTTATTACCGATGTCAGCAGCCAGAGGTTACCGGAAGGCCTTACCAGGAGACATTTCCTTAACGGGGGCGCATGACCTAGAGAGACATGGGCCTATTCACTTGGTGATTTCTGGATGGCCATGTTAGGGACATACACATGCAGGCCGCGGTTTGGGTCTTCAGGATCCTTGTTCTGGTGTGTTTTGGGAGATGTTATGGATACTACGACATCTCCAGGTTCATCAGTCTGTTTCTCCAGCTAACCTTTTGGAGAACGTTCCATTGATGGGTGATTCTCGCACTAGAGTGGTGGCGAGTACACATCAGGTCCATTCATGGATGGGACCTGCTGTATTGTTAGATGCAGCCAAAGTGGGATCACAGGCTCATCGTCTTTGTCTTTGGTGGACAAACCTCTTACCCAGAGAGGTTCTATAGCGTAGTTATGATGGGATTCAGCGACTAGACCACATTCTTGTTGATGATATCTTGGATGTTGGGCGTCAGTCTCAGACAGTGGTAGTGGCTGATAGGTCACCTATGGCAATGGTGAACCTAGTTGGACAACCTAGAGCTGCATTTCCCACCCTCATGAGTTTCCCAGGTTCTCATGCTTTTTGAGAAGGAGGACCTGGACTTGTTTGGGACTCACAATTACAGCAGTTGGTGGAGCCCAATGCTGATGAGAGAGAGCGGGCGATGGGTTTTCGCACCGGTATTACCGCTATTCCAGCAGTGTCACAGGCATCCATGCCTCAGGTGTTAGGTCAGGCTATGGACCTGAACTGTTTGACCTGGATTGTGATCCTTGGCTTGGCAGAGCAGCATAGGATGCGCTTGATAGGCATCACTACTCGGACACTTGTGAGCCTTGTGCCTATCGAGACGATTCAGGCACATGCTGGGGGCGATGGACCGAGTGGACATGGTATTCTTGGGACACATCCAGTAGCTACTAGGGAGAGTGGTTTACTTTGAGTCCATCCAGGTGAGCGTGGGCTACTTGGATTACACCCTTGGTCCACATGGGATGCAGCCAGAGGACGTGTGGAGCTTGCAGCCAGAGTGGAGGGAGTTTTTTGCACAGAGGTTGGGACCTCTAGTGGTCGGGAGCATGACACTATTGCTCCCAAGGACCCAGTGTAGCAGCCAATCAGTATGTCTTCCACTCCTACTACAGTTACAGAGGATACTTGGGAGCCAGATCTTGGACCCAAGCTTACTGGAGAGGAAAGACGGAGGGTTTGGAGGTTCTTGAGGAGTGACACGAGTTGTTTTGCCTTTAGTATGAAGGATTTGGGTGCTCTAAAGGGACCTGGTATACGGATTGAGCTGACTAGCGACACACCAGTTTTCCGACGTCCTTATCGATATAGTGATATGGAGAGGATATTGATTCAGAGCCGGAGTAGTGACCTTTTTGAGGCTGGTTTGGTGGAGATTTCACATGGAGAGTATGCATCAGCGACAGTGATGCCAGCCAAGAAGGATATGCATGGCAACTATACAGATAGGCGGATGTGTGGAGATTACCGTCCTATCAACCAACAGACCAGGGCTGATCGGTATGCCATGTCTACACCGAAGGAGATTTTTGATGCGATTGGGCATGCAAAGGTCTTCAGTACTTTGGATCTTCGAGCGGGATATCATCAGTTGCCGATTAGGGAGGAGGATAAGTCCAAGACAATATTTTGGGCTATTGATCCTCATGGCAAGGATGTGTTATATCAGTGGAGGTTCTTACCATTTGGGTTGAAGAACGCTCCTGCTGAGTTCTAGAGGGTCATGGATAGGATTCTAGCTGGATTGGATTTTGCTTGGTGCTATATTGATGACATTTTGGTTTATAGCACTACTGTGGAGGAGCATGAGAGACAGTTGTTGGAGGTGTTTGAGAGTTTGAGATCTCATGGACTCAAACTACATCTTGGGAAGTGTAGGTTCTTCCACAAGCAGGTTGAGTATTTGGGTCACACTATCTACCCCGGAGGACTTGGTGTTCAGCAGACCAAGGTGGAGGCTATTGCACGTATTTCTCGGCCTACGGATGTGAGCAGAGTGCGAGCATTCCTTGGGTTGGTGAACTTCTATTGCCGCTATGTTAGAGGATTTAGTGCCATTGCCAAGGCCTTGACAAAGCTGACCAAGCTTACACAGGAGTGGTGTTGGGGAGATGAGTAGGAGAGAGCTTTTGTAGAGCTCAAGGAGAGGTTGACATCTGCTCCTATTGTGAGGAGACCAATCAAGGGACGACCATTTCAGGTTCACACTGATTGGAGTATGTTGGGGCTTGGAGCGGTGCTCACCCAGCATGATGATGAGGAGAAGGAGTTTGTGGTGGCCTATGCTAGTCGCTCCAACAATTCAGCGGAGGCGAAGTATAGTTCATATGAGGGAGAGTGCTTGGCAGCAGTTTGGGCAGTAGCACATTTCCGATGTTACCTATTTGGTAACCTCTTCACTCTCATCACTGATCATCAGCCGCTGAAGTGGTTGATGGAGTCCGACAAGCTTTCAGGGAAGCTTGCACGATGGGCTCTGATTTTACAAGAGTATGATTTCACGGTTGTTCACAGACCTGGAGTGGTGAACCGTGATGCAGATGGGTTGAGTAGAAACCCATGTCCCAGCCAGTAGGATCAAACCAGAGCACGTTGGCATGGTGAGACAGATGAGGAGATGGTGCCAGGTTGGCATGCATCGGCCTTTCTGTGTATATTTGTAGAGACTTTGGTGGTATCTCTCTCAGCGCATACAGGAAGAGTTATTGAGGTCACAGATCCAAAGAGTGAAGATATTGGTACAGTTCAGCGAGACATTCATGATAATGTCTTAGTGATGGACTATCTTTGCACTGGTGTTGTGGGTGGCACAGTTGGGGCCAAGGAGAGAGACCGTGTTCTTCAACAAGCCAGACGGTTCAGATTGGAGGGTAGACACCTTTTGCATGTATGGGAGGATGGTAGAGTGCAAGTAGAACCACTTCCATCACAAAGATCACAGTTGGTCCGTCATGCTCATGAGGAGCTAGGACATTTTGGAGTAAAGCGTACATATAACTTACTTCAGAGTTATTATTGGTGGCGCGATATGCAGACCAAGGTGCAGCAGTTTGTTGCAAGATGCGTGGTTTGTGACCGAGTTAAAGCATCATTCAATGCTCCTATGCCATAGTTACACCCATTACCTATCATGGGATTGGGTTACCGTTGGAGTTTGGACTTCGCCCGACCTTTACCGCTGACTGTGAGACAACATCGGTATGTTTTGGTGATGGTGGAGCACTTCTCCAAGTGGATTGAGTTGGTGGCACTTCCTGACAAGTCTAGTGAAGGGACAACTTACTCGTTCCTGGATCGAGTTCTTAGTCATTTTGGTGCACCAGCTGAGGTTTTGACTGATCAGGGTACAGAGTTCTTGGGAGAGTTTCAAGTCTTGTGTGACAAGGCTTTGATTGATCACTGTACTACATCCGGAGATCACCCTGAGGCAGATGGCTTAGCAGAGAAAGTGGTTCAGACGATGAAGAGAGGATTGCAAAAGTATGGTTTGCAGAGAGGCCACTTGGGAGATTGGGATCTCCAATTACCTTGGTTGGCCATGGGCTATTGGTTCAACCGGCAAGCCTCCTTAGCATCCTTCTCTCCATACTTTCTACTCTATGGACAAGATCCAAATTTACCTATAGCCATTTGTCGAGATGCTACTATTGTTTTGGACTTGGATGACCCCGATGTATGGATGAGTGCATGTTCTCAACGGGCAGAGATCTTTCGGAGAGTGATGTCAATGGCCTTTGAGAACTTGGCGATTGCTCAACATAGAGATACTTTACGCTATGCTAGCATTTGAGGAGGAGGTTATAGACCCTCAATCCGTCGATTTCATCCAGGCGACTATGTATATCTACAGCAGACAGCACCGACGACACTTGATGTTTCTACAGGCCGCACTATCTTGAGAGTGCGCGAGGTTTTGCCATCTGGAGTCTTTGTGTTAGAAGGACGTGATGGTGTTGTTTGGAAGGATCATGTGCGCAATTGTGCGCCATGCCACCTCCCAAACATTGATGGTACTATGGACCCAAGCTTGGCACTTGTACGTGCAGGCTTGAGGTGTATGTTATGTGGCTCTTCTGGTGGAGTTGCTACTATGTTAGTGTGTGATAGCTGTTTGAGAGGATGGCATATGGCATGTATGACTCCTCCCCTCACGGTGGTTCCTCAAGGACGGTGGTTACGTCCTAGATGTACTTGACATAAAGCTAGTTCATTCTTTATATGGTATAGATTGCAGACAGGTGACTAACGATGGGGCTCTATAGCACTCGGCCTCCTGATCTTTGCCCCTTAGAGGGTATACCATATACTTATAGTAGATGGCTATTTGGAGTTAGAGGGACCTAACCGCCAGCTAGGAGGGCGATTGTGGCACTTTAGAGTCTATGTATGACTTATGTGTGAGTTGTGCTTCTATAGTGTATGATGTTGACAGCAATGTATATACGCACGACAGCTGTCACGCCATTTGTAGTTCTGCATCTAGCTACTCGGACACTGGAGTTCCAGTGATAGTAGTTAGAGTTATTCTAGTAGTTTCTCAGGGGCTACTTTCCGATAGTCTGATTTGGTATTCGGGGTACTGACTTCACGGTGGGGCCCACCGTCACTTTGCACCGTTCGCACCGTCGAGTGTGCCGTCAATGGGACCGTTAGGGTTCTAGTGCTAGCTCAAGTCCAGGGGGGTATAGTTTTGAAGTGAGCTTCAGAGAGCTCACTTCTCTGATGTTGAGCCTTCGAGTTCCTGGCTATGGTGGACAGAGGCCGGCGAGTGTCACCTAGATTCTCTATGCTTGAGTGGGTGTGGCTTGACTGTAATCTGTGCCCAATTGTTGGCAGTTTATAGAGTGACAAATCAAGTACTGATCTGAGTTGAGTTGAGTTGAAAGTGTTAAGCAATCTGATTATTGTGGCACTTTAGAGTCTATGTATGACTTATGTGTGAGTTGTGCTTCTATAGTGTATGATGTTGACATCGATGTATGTTGTGTAGCGATGTATATACGCACGACAATTGTTGAAATACCTCTAACTTCTATCACTGCAACTCCAGTGTCTGAGCAATCTAGATCTGATACTAGAAATGGCATGACCGAGGTAATGCTTCTCCCAAACTAAAATAAAACAATCCTTGTGGGTCCGTGTTGAATTTGTGTGGCCTGAGCAAGTTGTATAAGATAATGGAGAGGACATATGCATCAACTTGCAATGGTGCCAAACATGTTGATGGGTTAGACCAATCCTGTAGTACAGGACGCTATGGGATGGTAGGAGTATGGTACAGTCCCATCACATACTGCAGGCAAACTTCCTATAACAATCTGCAGGTAAAGGCTCCATAGTGATCTTAGCTTGACTGTAGGATAGGATTCATCCTTGGACATTTAACCCAAAAAATGATGCACAAGTATGCCCCCTTGTGAGCCCTTAGGCTTCCTTGGTTGTCACCCTCTAGGTAAGTAGTGAAATGCTAAGGAAAATATTGAAAAACACCTTACAACCTAGACATGAATGCGATGGGTACAACAAGGAGCACCACTACACAAGATACATATTCATCACCTAAAGACTGAACTCAACACACCCAACATCACCATAGATAGAATAGACACTTAATCACTACTTTCTTTATAATAATCATTGCTTAATTATCCGGCAGGAAGTCACACATAGCAACTCTTACAACCATGATTGGCAATAGTTTCAGTTTGTGGACCCAATGATTATATGAGCTCCTTTAATGGCTTCTTAGAAAGAAATTGACTCAATCACATAGTGTTCTCCTCAAAGAAAATAATAGGAATCCCAAGTTCTCACTCTTAGATTTACTAGAAAAGTCAAGTACAAGAGATTCACAATGAATAGTAAACTACAAAACAAGGAGGACAAAACCTCCTTCAGTGGCACAAGCCCACTTATATACTAAGCAACTTAACCCTCAAAGGATTTTTCTATCTCCTAATAGTACTTCAACTGTGGTCATTGTCTCCTCTTTGCACCACTAACATTCATGTTAATTGGCTCCTAATCCTTCACTTTTCTCTACTCAATTTGAACTCTAACATAGTCAGAATGTAACCTTAACTATAGTTGCCTACCTAACTACTTTGCTATTATACTATCCCATAAAGGATTAATCCCACACTGGATTGCACTAAAGTACATCCCACATAGGGTTCATTTTGCACTTCAACTTTGTTTGTGTGTAGGTGACTCTATCTTCAAGTCCCATAATGTTGGATCCTAGAACAAATCCTCCCTCTCACTATTTGCTATACCCATAGTAGATCTTTATCCTACACCTTGATTTTATACAATCCCCATAGAGGACATTTTGCACATTCAAACATGAAATTTTTACCCATCAACAACACTTCCTCTTCAAACACCTTGAGTCATCATATGTGAAGCAAATGAAGTATGCTTGACTCTAAAAGTTTCTCTCTAAAAAAGAAGTAAAGTTGTTGACAAGAGCATAGAGCAAGGAAGAACTAAAAAATTCATCCAAGCTTCCAAGAGACAATCCTAGAGTGGTCTTGTCCCCCATGAAGGAAATCCACCAGAAAATTGACGCTCAATATTTGGTAGACATCCAAAAGGAAGCACCAAATCTGCTAAAAGAAGAGCTATGCAAAATCAATCAAGAGAGCCAAACCAATAAAACAAGAAATACCATTGCCAATTATCCTTAGCTGTTATGATGATTTCAGGCCAAAGGTTTGCCCTCAAAAGATTTCATGCTCAAGATTATAAAGCCAAGTGTCCCACCTCAAAGACCTCTGTCCCAAAGAATTCAACCACAAAGGGAGTGATGGAGGAATTTCCCACACGAAAGGAGACTCCATCACAAAGAGATAGACTTGAGAAAAAAGTAGAGATGAAGTGCAAGTTCTCTTCTATCAAGGCATACATCACATTCAAACAATTGTGGAAAGATAACAAGCTACACAAGAAGCAATTGAGCCTAGAACTTCAAAGAGTACAAGCACAAAAACAATCTAACCTTCCTATGATCTACAAGATAGTATTGGAGAACTTAGGATCCCCAAAAGTGGCAATTGAAATAAATGGGTGCATGATCCAATCAACTCTCATCAACCTTGAATGTCATAATGGAAGAGACTGCGCTAAAACTAGGATGCATTGCTTTTGAACTTTTGAACCCCTTGTATCCTCCAATTTTACAGACCAAACTAGAAGAAGACCTCTAGGAAAATTGTTCCCACTATCATGCAAGGTGTAACATTTTGGCTAGACTACATTGTCCATCACCATGTAATAAAAACAATGTACCATGTGTTGATAAGAAGACCCTGGCTATATGGAGAAAAAGTGACAATTGAGTGGTATAAGTGCAAATTTCATTTCACATTAAAAAGTTCTGTTAAGCCCAAATTAGTTATAGTATGTTGGAAGAAGGTTCCTCATTTGGGAGAAGAGTACAAGTACAAAAACAATCTGACCTTCCTATGATCTACAAGATAGTATTGGAGAACTTAGGATCCCCAAAAGTGGTAATGGAAATCAAATCAATTGGTGCATGATCCAATCAACTCCTATTGACCTTGGGTCAAGAGTGAATGTCATGATAGAAGTGACTGCGCTAAAACTAGGATGCATTGCTTTTGAACTTTTGAACTTTTGAACCCCTTGTAGCCTCCAATTTTACAGACCAGACTAGAAGAAGACCTCTAGGAAAGTTGTTCCCACTATCATACCAGGTGTAACATTTTGGCTAGACTACATTGTCCTTCATTGTGTAATGAAAATATTGTACCATGTGTTGATAAGTATACTCTGGCTATATGGAGAAAAAGTGACAATTGAGTGGTATGAGCGCAAATTGCATTTCACATACAAAAATGTTGTTGAAGCCCAAATTAGTCATGGTATGTTGGAAGAAGGTTCCTCATTTGGGAGAAACCTTATCTTTGGGAGAAGAGTACAAAAAAAGGATTTTGGATGAGGCCAAAGGTTTGTCAAATGAGGATGAGGTATCATTTTGAGTGTTATGAGATAGAAGATGAGGCTGAGGGAGTGATCACCCCAAAGGTCAGGAGGAGATTTTTGCACTCTTAGGAGTCAGCCCCATCAATTATATCAAAGGTATCTATGGTACCCACCGTTTTTGGTTTAATAAGTTTTAAAGAAGAAGTGCATTGGTAAAGCCAAAGGAGGGCTAAACGGGGAAGAAATGTGAAGAACCATGCATTCGGCATAAACCTAAAGTCTACCTCATATCAAGTCCAAAGGACTCAGGTTGGACAAGATGAAATACAAAGAAGAGGACTTTGTATCGGGTAGCATGATCTCATCCAAATATCCTATAACAAACTTCTTTGAGTTCCGCCAATCAAGAAAGTACACAAGAAGAAAGTGACTACCTCGAGGCCAAGATGTTCTTGAAAGTGACAGGCAAAAAAATTCACAAAATTGGTGAGTGACGCGGAGTAGCAATTGAAAAATGACCTATTAGCAAAGGGCTATAAATTGAGAATCTCTAAGGAAGTGCTGCAATGTCTAGATGCTATCATGTCCATATTTAAATTCAACATGAAGGATTGAAAATTTTGAATATGCAAGAGGAGTGGGTTAGAATCTTGGGTTTGATCATTAGCGGAGAGTGAGGAAGCACAAAATGGCTCCAAAAGTGAGTAAGCAATGCATAGGTTCTTGCAATGCATAGGTTGCATTTAGTGGCAAGGATCAAGGTCTTATCAAGACTTTGTATCACCTTTCTAGCTTGGAACTAGAATTTTAGCTTTCCAAGTTTCATGGCAAAGATTGCCGCAAGTGATTGCAAGGATGGGCCAAAGCATGAAGGGAAGAGAGGAAATCCGACTTGATGGACAGAGTTGGATTGGAGATTCGTCTTGGGTAGAGAAGCAAGAGAGGTAGAGAGTACCTCCTTCTATTGGAACTATGATGCGTCGTAAGAAATTCCCAAGGTTAGGAATTTTTTTAATTGATCGTGCATTAAGAATAGGTATAAGGTGGATATTTATAGAGACCTAGTGCAAAGAGGGATCATAAGCATAAGCACAATGATGGATATGTTCAAGCCAAAGCAAACCACCTATGTCACGATGCATTAGGCAATATTCTTTCACTAGATGTTTGCAAGAGAAGTGTTGGATTGGGCAAAGTGTTTGCACCAGCGTGTGGGGTAGATGATTATAGGTTGGAGAATGGATACTCACTTCTACTTTGGGCTAAATCTGCTGACTTTGGAAGAGAGAAGTAAAATGCGGTCTCACTTTCATCCGGATCTGTGCAAGGAAGCAGATGCAGATGAACAATTTTATGGAGCGGGTTTGTGAAGGGGATGATTATTACATGAAGAGTGGGAAGGAAAAACTAGTAGTAGTAGACATCTGTGAAAACCTGGCAAATATCACTTTTGTGGTAATCAGGTAAGTAAAGTGTGTTCTCGTAGAGAAATTGGTCAGAATTGGTCAAATACAAAGTCAAACAGTAACAATGTGGTTCTTCTTGGGTTCCTCTTTAATCTTTCAAGTAGAAAATACACCTAGAAGAGAGTAACAAGCACTGACTTGCAGCCTTGTCACAACAATTTGTCACACTTAATCACAACTCCATCAAATCTTTCCAAACAATCTTGATTGTGATGATTTAGTCTCTCCTAAAAAGAGCACTTCATTGCAAAATGACTTTGCCTTAGAATTGTGTTCCATCTCTCCACTAAAGGCACAACTTTCTTGATTGAAATTTCTTTACATCAACATTGCGCTGCACTCACAATTGCAGAATACTACCAACACTACTATTTCTCTCAAATCTATCACAACATTACTTCGATTGCAATTCACTCAGGATCAAACATACAAAATGAAGATCAAGGTTGTGGAATCCAATATCCAACAAACACACTAATTTTCACTTTGAAATTCTCACAACACTCACAAACATAGACATAAAATTGATACTCAGAATTAAGCTCAAACAACGAGCACTACTTCACAACACTTTGCTTTATCTATTCTCAAAAATTATGAACATTGAATAACATACGACTATGAATGTCACCTTTAAATAGGAAAAGCACTTAATAGTTATCTAACAACTATACCGTTCTACATCAACTTTTCCTACCTGCAGATCTGAAATGACAAACCACCTCTTCATATCTGCCTCTTCAATCTCAAATCTATTACTACTCCAATGTCTACTTCTTTCTTTGCTTCCAATCCAGAAGTTACCTCACATATTACTCTATCCTTGGGTCTATCTAATTATACTCCTAACTCATCTATTTTTACTATTTTTTCACTACAAACTACCATTGCACTAGTGGATAATCTATTTAACTCTTTATCTCCCAACTGACTCTTCTCTAATATCTCTAACGTCAACTCCAAAGACACCTGCACTCTTACCTCTACAACTTTGGGCCTAACTACTATCAATTCCTTTGCTAATTCTATTATATCCTCATCAAGAATTGTAATTGAAAGCATGGGTACACTATCTATGCCTTCAAGTTGGAACCCACTTTCCCCTAATCACTCATGTAATTGACCCAAAGATACACTTACTGTCTGATCCTACACTTTGTGTTCATTCACTACTACTATTTCCCTTCTAATTCTTTCCTATCTTCAATCTAAATTGAAATTGAAGTCATGGATATTCTAAATATCTTCATTCCTTCCTCTAACTTCCTCTAATCCCTCTACAAGACTCCCAAAGTCACCTTCACTGCACTCCGAGGTCCGACTATCTCGGATTTAGTCACCTTCATCTTGAGGAAAAGAAACTTCTAACCCGAAGTTGTAGAGACCCAAAGAATATAGATCCAAAGTACTATGAACTCGAAGACACTCAACTACTTTATACATCTACTCCTAAAATTTCAAATGCTTGTAACTTCTACTATAGACCTCCAAACTCAACGATTTTGGTGGCAATGGAAAACCCTGAGCTAGAATCTTCCAACAAGGTATAGCACGTATGATTTGGATATTTCATCATCGAGATATGGCCTCCACAATAATCCTGACCTAAAACCTTCCATTCCTCTTTTGGGTCTACACTCTTTCAGGTCCGATCCAATCCGAGTCCTTCTTTCTCTTACATGAAGTTGACTTCCTTGAGCTTGATCAAAACACAAGTTTCCTTTCATTTCTTCTCCATTTGGTTTCAATTTGGTTTCAATTTGGTTTCAGCAAGGCACTTCTTCTTCAAAACTTGTCCAAAATGAAAAATGTGGGTACCACAACATCCCCATGCCTAGAAACAAAGTAGACTTGAAGGAAAAATTGCATCAGTACAACCACAAAAGATACAAAAGCCTTATCTTAAGCTAGTGTTGGTGGAGGTAAAAGAGTCAAATTTAGAGGAGGAATCAGAAGGAGAAAATGAGTTGAAGGGAGAAGCCTTAGGAGGAGAAGAAGAGTTCACATTGTAGAGTGAGGAATCAAGCAATGGTAGTGAAGGAGAAGCTGAAGTCCAACAATCAAGGGAAAGGGTTGTGGAAGTAGAGAAGCCAAGTCCGGAGATGTCAACAGCCAAGCGTGAGCGTGAGAAGGAAGAAGAGGGTGACTTGGTATGTCCAAGAGGTGCGAGGGGGAAGAGAAGTGCTCAAGTTGTTGCCGTTGGACCAAATAAGGTTACCGCCAAGAAGGAGGAGAGCTTGGATGAAGAAACTTTGAAGAAACAAAGATCGTGTCTTTGAGGTAAGGCACCAGTCAAAGAGTAACCTTTCCAAGAGTGAAGATAGTAAAGACAAAAATAGGAAGTATGATGGAGTAGAGTATATGTCAAAGGCCGTGTGTCCACTGTTGGTGTTTCTATTGTAGAAGAACGTAGAGATGGTGAGTGTTAATCTGGATGTGAAGGATGAATTTGCGGTCGTGACAAAGTGGAGTGCGGAGACCTCTTTGTTGAGAAGCAAGCTAATGAGAGTAGAGATGGAAGCCAAAGAACTTTGAGTGGAGGCCATTCTTTGGAGCAAAAACTCAAAATTGATGAGGGAGGACTGGTGAAATGTAGAGAGGAAGTAAAGGAGAAGACTGCGTTGGTCAAAGTGCTAAAGAGTGAAATTGTTGATGCACAAGTGGAGGCAATGCATTTAAAGGCAAGTGCAGTAGTGATGGAGCAGGAGTTGGAGAGTATGAGGAAGAAAGTGGCAGATAAGGACCAAGCCTTGCAGCGGGCGTTGACAGAGCATAGTCAGGAGGAAGAACAATTGTGAGGATTGAAAAATAAACAAGAGAAGAAAGCAATGAAGGTTGAGTTCAAGGACAAGTAGGTGATGTATCACAATGAGCTAGAAGAGGAGAGAAAGAAAAAGAAAGAAGAGCCGGTGGCGGAGTCAAAAGTATTGGGAGTAGTGGTAAACGAGTTGAGAGCATTGCTCAATATTGAAGTTGAAGGAAAGTTGGAGGAAGTGAGGTTGCATGAGTTGAAGTTGTTGGTGCAAGAGATGAGGAAGAGGAAGGCAAAGGACACGGAGTTGAATAATCTTCTAGTTCATCTGCAAGATCATGTAGATAGGAAGATGTTAGAGGTAGGACACAATGTTTGTCTCAAATTAGATCTTGTTAGATCAAACTTGAATAGACTTCATAGTGAGATAAATTTAGAGAAGAAGTTTGAAGTAGTAGAAGTAGGAGTGCAAGTGTCATCGGGTGATTTACCTAAGACAGTAAAAAGGAACGGGTCAGCAGATAATGACATAGATAGAGTAGATAGGAGTGCAATTGTAGTTTGTAGTGAAGAGATAGTTGAAATAGAAGATTTAGGAGTGGAATTGGAGGGACCCAAAGAAGGAGAAGTGAAGAGGATCATAGGGTTTGGAAGCCAATGTTGAGGTTGATATCGGAATGGATTAGAAACAAATTTGAGATATGAAGAGGTGCATTGTCATTTTGGATCTATAGGTTTGTAGAGTTGTTGTAGAACATTATTTTTGTCAGTAATTGTCAATCGCTTTACTATTTAAAGGAGGCATTCGTAGAGTTGTGTTGTTCAATATTTATAATTTTGAAGATATATAAACTGAAGTGCTGATTCTGAGTGCTTGTTGCTTGAGCTTAATTCCAAGTATCAATCCTATGTTTGTGTTTGTGAGTGTGTGAGAAATTCAAAGTGTAAATCACTGTGCTTGTTGGATGTTGGATTCTGTAGCCTTGATCTTCATTCTTTGTGTTTGACTTGAGTGCAGTGCAATCAAAGCAATGCGTTGACAGATCTGAGAGGAATGGTAGTGTTGGTAGTATTTTTCATTTGTGAGTGCAACATAAGGTTGATGTAAAGTGATTTCAATCAAGGAAGTTGTGCCTCAGTGGAGAGTTGGAACACAATTCTGAAACAAAGCATTTTGCAATGAAGAAGACATCTTCAAAAAAGTATGAATCATCACAATCAAATGTTTTTTGGAAAGATTGGATAGTATTGTGATTATGGAGTGATAATTGTGGCGACACTATGAGTCAGTGCTTGTTACTCTCTGCTGGGTGTAGTTTCTACCTTAGAGATTAAAGATGCAACCAAGAAGAACTATTTGTTACTGTTTGACTTTGTATTTGGATATTTTTGACTCGTATCTCTATGGGAACAAAATTTATTTACTTGATTACCGCAAAAGTGATATTTGTTGGATTGTCACCGTATCATTATCCTTGACAATTGCTAAGAATTATATATAGACAAAGGAAAATTGCTGAAAATTTCTAACTTTGTAACTCAAAGAGGAGTATGGAGACTACACCTGGCTATTCTTTGAATAGCATGATGTCTTTGCTTGGAAAATTGAGAAGATGCCTAAAATCCTTCAAAAATTTGGAGAACATCAAATTGGTATGAAGGAAGGAGTGGTCCTTGTTAGAAAACAATAATACAAACTCAACACCAAATATTCCTTATTGGTGAAGGCTGAAATAGATAAGTATCTAAGTGCTCGTATCATTTTTCCAATACTTAGTAGTGAGTGGGTATCCCATCATTGTAAAACCCAAGAAGAAGACCAGAAACATAAGAGTGTGCCAAGATTTTTGTAAGCTAATTGTAGCCATGAAGAAGGACCATCACCCTCTCCGTTTCACATATGCTATTCTAGATCAAGTTTCCATCAAGACATGAATGCTATAGCTTTTCAGATGGTTTTTCAATGTACAACCAAGATTGCATTTGGAAGGAAGATAGGGACTACACCACCTTAACCAACTGGGCAACATACACCTATAATTGAATGTATTTGGTATGTGTAACACACTTACTACTTTTCAATAAATGATTACCGCTATCTTCAAGGATTACCTACTGAAGTTCATAGAGATTTTGATAGATGATTTTTGTTTTTGGACAAAGAACCATCTATCATTTTTACATCAAATGTTTGAATTATGTAGATCCATAGATCTGTCCTTTTGCACATAGATTTTTTTATGACTATAAACTTAATATAAAATTACCTTTTTCTGATAAGAATATGAGTTCCATAGTTATACACTATCTTATACATTCCACAAGGATGGAATTTGAATCCATCGTTTCTGAACTTGGCAATTTCTATATTATATGAGATCTAAATTTTATGAGAAACTATAGTGCATGTATAAAGTAACCTTATTGATCAGTGTGGATATCTTGTAACTGTTTACTTTCATAATCATAACCATACCACAAGGATGGAATTTGAATCCATCGTTTCTGAACTTGGCAATTTCTATATTATATGAGATCTAAATTTTATGAGAAACTATAGTGCATGTATAAAGTAACCTTATTGATCAGTGTGGATATCTTGTAACTGTTTACTTTCATAATCATAACCATATCAGGCAACCATTTCCAGAAATGAAATAAAGAAGGGATAACGTTATCATATGCCCTATATAAAACATATAAATGCAAGGATTTTAGCAAAAGCTCGAGCTACTTGAGAATATTACCAATATCTAGATCCGTATAAGATGGACTTGAAGAAATCCAAGTAGCTTCAGCTCTACGGTAAAAAAACCTCATGATTAGCATATTAGATAACATATTTATAGCTATGTTTGTAAGTCAAGTTTCAATTTAAAAGTTAATAATACTATGGAATGATTCAGTGTTTCTCGTTTAACATCTATCTATGTCTTTAAATTTAATAATGTTTCAGTAATTTCTGTGAGTCTATCTAGATTTTCTAATTGCTGAATCTTCTAATTATTGAAGTGAGGAAGATAAATTACAAAATAAGTCTAAATTGACCTCAGAGTCTACCAATGATCATTAATGTGAATATAAATTTCTAAAGTGATCTCTCCTTCTATTCAAAATCAGGTTCAGACAAAGGGACAATGTCTAGATCTCTTATTATAAGTAGCATCCTTAAATTTGCAAAGCTGCTTTCTCCAGGAAAAAACATACAAATAATGTTAGAAGGCTTCTTACAAATTTTAATCTATTGAGAGTAGAAAAAAAACAAAGATTTTTTTTTATATTAGATGCATGCAAACTTCGGAGAAGGATCAATATTGTCACTTACTCTAAGAAATTATTAATGTAAACATGCATAACGCATGATACTCGTCTCAAAGTTCAAATTAAAAAAATGATTTCCATTCTAAAGGAATATGATATGAATTTTTCTTTTGATTAACATATTTACATTCAAAATAAGGGGTATTTTGGATTTATCTAGTTACAATACATGTTATATGATCTAACTGAAACCTTTCAAGAGATTGATATTGCTGTGTAGAGTCCAGCATGCAGAAAATAGCATCATTATTGCTTAGTTTTCAACTTCAGGACGATTCTTCAAAATTAATCAAATTTTTATTTTTTTTATGATATACAATGGCATCCTTACACAATAGAAAATCCTTATCCATTGCCCCTCATGCTTTATGGAAATTAAAACCATCATTTCATGTGCTGACGCCATCATCGCAAGAAGAGAAAGAGTCGCTACTTGTCCCTTGATTTCGCTTCACCTCGTTGCGTGGTGGGTGTAGTGAAAGAAAACGCTTTCGAGTTTTCCACGAGGTTCAATTGTTTTCGTCTTGATTGCAGCAGCAGTGAAATGGATAATCGCACCAGCTACTAAGGAGAAACACTTAAAAGGAGGAGGAGGCCTGAATAAGGAGCACTTGAGATGGGGGACGGACAAAAGACAAAACTCCTATCGCGCATCGAAGGACGTGCTAGACATCGATCAAGAGAGGTAGACCGGAGGAACGTAGATTCTAGACGAGTCCCATCTTGAATCGAAAACGTGTTGGACATCAATCAAGAAAGGTAGACCGGAGCAACGTTTTGGACTACTTTTTCCTGGCGATGCGAGAAAGACTCTTGTTTAGAAGCTCTTTCTTTCGCGTTGGATCGATAGTTGATCCAACCCACAAACGATATTGCCAACCAGCAATGGTGGTTGTGCTTTTACATTCCATGAAGCTGCAAGAGCAATTGCTCCTGTTTGAAATAGCAGGATCTAATTTTAAGGTCTTTAAGACTCGTTCATGCCGATGCTCGTAAAGATCTAGTTAGTGTTTAGAAGCGCCTTAAGGAGGTATACTCGAGCTGGTGTTAGTTTTTACGAACCAGACGGGCCAGTGGACTCTTGGCAGTGTTGGGTCTGGTCACTTTATCATGATGAAGAACCGAAGAGAAGATATTGTTTACTAGTACCACCGCGTATCAGCGCTGGGTTATATGGTTTCCAAGAAACACCCTATTGGCCCCCTCTCCTTATTAGAGGAGCTTTGGTGTCTAGGATAATTCTTGTGCTGGAGGCTGGTGTTTCCACTTACCTCGAGGGAGTAAGTTGTGGAAGACTTGTTAGATCAACGATGCCGAATCCAAAAGCTTTTCAACGGCGTGCAAGTGAACTGTGCGGAAGTTTAAACATTTCACCGTGAAGAAAAAAGTACGGAATGTCAGCACCTTTGCGTATCAGCGGAGGCTTGGTCCAGCTGCCAAGGCTTCCCACGGGAGAGAAACCTTGATTAGGGGACGAGCGAAACAGTGGGTTGGTGTTTCTGCATATCCATGCAGAACCAAGCACCAAATGGCGTCGTGCAAGAGTCTTGGGCGATGCCAGTCTAAATACTTGATCAATGACATGAGTACTAACACGCTGAGTATCATGCTTGAGTCAGAAAGCTAAATTACTGACTTGAAGAAATTTTTATATATATTGATGACTGAAAGAAGCCGACTTCTTGAGCGGAGTTGACATGTTAAAGCTTGGGTACCAAGACTAGCGCAGTGCGAACGGGTGTTTTGCATAAGATGCTGCCCGCCAAACCCATTGCAAGTGAACCTCTTGGAAGGTTGTTTGGTGGCCACTTGGAGGGAGGCTGTGAAGCACTTGAAAAAAAAGCGGTATGCTCCCGCATATTAAGGTTGGTTTATTCTCCTTGCCATGGGAAAAAGGCGACCACATAGAACACACATGAAGGATGGGAAGACCCAGGGGATGAAAAATCTTGGCAAGAAGGACTAGTGAGTGCAGTGATCGGTTTGTTCTAGCGAAGTATCCAGAACCAGTTGATTTATTGTTTGTCAGGCCCAGGGTACCTCTTCATCGTCATCATCCTTGGAAATCAAAGGTGAGAATAACCACCATTGCAAGGAGCAAATAAATCTTAGAAGAGTATACCCGGATGCTAGTTTAGAAGAGTTCACCTAAATTTGATCATTTGCTTGCAACAGGGACATTAGCTTGAGGGATCGATAAAATAATCTTCACCTTTCAAGTGATAGTAACTGAAGGAACGAATAGTGGATAGTCCTTCAAGAAGATGATATTGAATAGAGAGTTAAGAACTATGAATCTCAATGTAACACATGGATTCTCTAAGTAGTCATGGAAAGAATAGACAAAGGGGAACTAAACAACAGAAGCTTAGTGTATGTGGACCATGCAAGCCGTGCTATTATTGTCACATCCAGTATCTGGCATCTACAATATGAATTTGGAGATAGATGCTTGCTAGGTGCGAACCATTTCTAGCGGTCTAGGGACTAATCTTCTTCGTCACGACAAGGTTTATGACATATACAATAAGCAACTGCAAATCGAAGCTTATTCCGTATATACCAATACAAGCGGTGTACCTACATCTTCTGACCCAGATGACTCTGCTAGCGTGGTCATGAATGCATTCGTCACACCGGCGGAGTCCAATCTTGTGAAGGACAGACTCTGAGATAGAGATGTGATTCAATGCACTGCATAAAATGTAGAAGTATTTCTGAAGATGGTGTTTTGTATTGGAACGCTTATGTCCTTCTTTGATTTGAAGGATACAGCGTTGGAAAACCGCTTTCTCGAGCTCACTCACATGATATATGCACTGACAATTTTCTGTGTGAAATTTGTAAGGTCATTTCCCACTTTTTGGCACTTCATTTTGCCATCTCTCCTTGTTTCATATACGACCTTCCCTCGTCCACAGTAAATGCATGTGTTGGTGTTCCTTTTACTCCCTTGCTAAAGTACTTTGGACTGTGAAATCGAATGAAAGGTACACCAAGTTTAATTACCTCTAAACTAAAGCAGTATAGGAGTGATAAATGAAATAGCAGTGTCGTGATGTTAATTGGATCTGGTTTACAAGCGATTTGCTGAATATACGTATTCAAGTATGTAACAGTCACTGGAATCTCCATGACTTGTTGAAAAGGTCAGCTTCAACCATCGTGTTCGTCGTTGAACTCCAATAAATTTCACCTACTTTGAGAAAGCGGATTCAAGATGGATATGGAGGCCAAGATTGACCAGATACTACTACAAGCCACGGCAAGCACGCAAGGTCAAAATGACTTACAAGCAATCTTGGAGAGAAAGAGAGGTGCGTAAGTAGTCTCTGACCTGCTAGGCTACTAGTAGACGTGGAATAGATGCCGAAGTGTAGTGGGATGATGCATCTTCTAATTGTATGTTTCAACTTGCAAATATTAAGGATCTAATCCATAGTTTTTCTGGTCCCAGTATAGCGAAGTTGGAGAGTTGAAGCTTGCAATCTAGTTTCACCAACTGTATACTCACGTTAGTTAAGCTTATGATTCAAAATGTTTGTGTAATTGCCAATATACCTGAACTTTTGTACGGTCTAGTTCTTTTTGGATTTTAAATCTGCGCTTGCACAGAAATTAGAAACACACATTCTATAAGTTCATTCTTATGGCTATTTTTTACGCAAGGGCGACAGAGTCAATATATTTCAATGAACTACAATGTTTGACTCTAGATATGATTTTATTTTGGGGGAATGTACACCTAGACCTCAAAGTTATAAGTTGGATATTATGCAGAACACATGTGGTCCAGAAACAGGTGTTGTGCAAGTACTAAAATTATTTCAAAACGGTGTGTTTTGATCCCTAGCCTTACTAAGATTTATCCATACATGCATTTTAGGGTGATCTATGCATTCCCGCAATGCCATGCGTAGGAAATTACAAAGTTACCATTTTTCTTGGAATATCTTTTCTGCACTAGAGGGTTAACATAAGCTTTCAAGTCCATATGATTCCATTGCAAAGGTCTTTAAATAATATCAAGCACATTATAAGGCGATGATAGTGTAGAACGTTGATGTGTTCATACTGGATACACAAACTAATCTGTAAACACAATTGTCAGATTGTGCAGCATCACGGTCATAATTGACAGCGAAGCTTGCTGTTCTAAAGTTTGATATACGGCGCCTTCATTGTTTGCACCTCTCATTGCCCCTCTCACAGTGAACAATGAGGTTTCACGACTGGTGCTATCAAGGCTAAGTCTAGTTTTAAACCCAAGGAAGGTGTCGTTGTAGAATTTTCCTTCATATATGTCACGTGATTGAGAAATGGAACATACATGCCCTAATGCATGAGAGAAGTTTTTCTGAGTCCCGTTAATAGATCATCTAAAGCATGCATCGATAAGTCAATTATGCGAATAGTTTTCTTTACGTGCTTTGACCATGTCTTAGCTGACCAAATAAACTTATCTAACATGGTTGGCGCGGCTGATGGATTTCAGGACCTTCTTTGTAAGGGGAAGACCAAACTGGCATTGCAGCTGAATGATCCACGTGACGCACATTCTATATACGTTCTACTGGCATAGAGATTTTTAACGGTCAGGACCCTGTTAATGCACAAACTAAGATGATTTCAAACATGCATTAATAAGTCAATACTTCTTGTTTCATTTTTGTAACCCTTTACCTTTGATCATACTTAGCTTATCAAACTTGTGATTCAAGTATAATTTATATCTAAAAAAGGTGGAGGGTGATACATCTCAGGACCTGATTTGTGAGGCGACCATCAACTTGGCATTGGGACCTAGTGGTATACTTGAAGTACATTTTCTAATCCATTGGCAATGGAGTAAGCTCCTTATCATGCTGGTATGTACACAACATGAACATGATCAAGTTTGCAAGACTGCTTGAATTTTGAAGGCCATGATATTCCACTTGTAATGGATTAGAATCCTCATCATGCTTGTAGAAACAGCATTTTTCTTATTTTTAGGACCTATTGATGAATTCCTGCACATTGTTGGCATGAGAATGACGCTTGTGAGTTCAAATAAAAAAATAAAAAAATAATATATATATAGAGATGTATTTATTTATTTATATTGGTCAGATTCTGATTTAGTTATCCTTGAAGGTTTACATGTAATTTTATAAAGGTGTTAACCATTTTTAAGCTTCCAAAGGTTGAAGTACAAATCCAAATCAATTTCTGTTCTAATCATATCGCTATCCTTCTACATGTAGTATACAAAGGTGCATCAATGCTACCTATGCCCATCATGGTAACCAGATTCTGATGGGACTTTAGTTTCATGTTTTATTTGCCCCAAACTCAAGCTGCTAGTAAAATATAAAAAGAAAGCAAGAAATATATATATATATATAATCTGCTTTGACCATGGATAGGACGTGCCTCGCGACAAGTATATCATTTCTAGGGACTTGAGTTTCTTTGAGTTTCTTTGCTAGACTTCCAAGCCAAGATCCAAGGCGATTATGCTCAAGAATCCCAGCTTAGTCTAGTGTGCGCAGATATAGTTTGTGTGCGTACATAATATGTTTTGACTACAAATTTCTGCATCATGATCGTTGCTATATAATTTAGGACCAGATTTCCTTCCAGAGACAGATTATTGGCTTATACGCCAAATTAGTCATATTCTTTACATGCACTAACGTGACTATCTACGTCAATAGTTTGATGCGATACAGCTTGAAGCCGGTAGAGATATATGTCAAGCACTAGAAAATAACCGCAGGATCTACAAGTAGATCTATTTGCACATACTTGCAGTTACAAAAGTCTTACAAACTTCTCGAAATCTAGTGGCGCAATTGTGGCTCAGATCTCCTTTTCTTCCAAACATAAGTAAAGATCGACCTGTAAATTTAATGACACTGGTACTCATCATGATCACAAGGTACAATATTCTCGTTATCCAGTTAATACTCCTACAGTAGTCAAACCATTCAGAGAGAGCAAAGCAATATTCAAAATAGAGGAACTTGGTTGCTCTTTAGATGATACTTTACTTGTGATGATAGAAGCAAGATCGACTGATATTGGCTACTAGGTCAACGTTTGACAATCAAAAACTCATAGAATTTGTTTGCAACTGCGGGTGACTAACTTGCGTCTTAGAACACTTAGTTTACTTCTACTCACCTTGTCTTATGCGTACCAATAATGCGTCATTTTTTAACAATTATCATGAGTTTTTTTGGAACTCTACCTGAATTTTGACGTACAATTAAAGCAAGAACTCATTTATAGTGATTTTACGAACATGATAGGAAATAAAACATGTATAAGGTATCTACGGGGAGTTTACTGACATGAATAGGAAATAGAACACCTAGAAGACATTCACCCTTAAATATATTAGGTGATAGTTACTTTCTTTTTCTGCCTAGATCTCTGGGATTTTGTGCCTGATGTGGTGTAGAGGTAGACATAAGAAGATTATTTAAGTGAAAGAAAACGTTTATACATCCCTAGCTAAGCCATAAACTTCAGCCTAGACCCTTGCACAGACGTCACTCGATCTATGTAGTGTAGCCGCAGAGGTATCGATCGAACCATCGAGTTTATATATAAACCCAAATGTCACTGATAATCTTCACCAAGTAAATGGATTATTGTGACCAAAAGGATCATGAAATAGAATTTTTCCTGCCCGTTACCATTGTCCGTTCGTTCACTCTTTAAAAGTTGGATTTGCAAACTGTTGCAAGGGCCTGAACTTTTGCATGCATGCTTCCGTAACCACCAATTGTATCTTCAATTGGAACGCATGTACTTTTTACTGTTGCATGTGTAATGTGCAGCTCCTAAGAATAGCCAAATAGAAGTGCGGACAACTTGCCTTTTCAAACGTATGTATAGTTCCCACCCAGATTAAAAGAAGTGCGGAAAGTTATCTTTCAGAATGGTGCGTATATATATTTCCTGACCCTATAACCTGAGTAGCAGGAGCCTAATAATAAGTGAAAACTTTCTTCGACCACTTCATTATCAACTTGTGAGGTATACTCCCCCTCTCAAGTTCCATGCTCAGTTGTCTTTTAAGTACATATATATTGAATTACCAAATTACAAACAAACCGAGAGCAAAGAACACTAAAGTATTTTAATCTATAGTCCTTGTCTTTTGTACTCATTCTGTTCTTCATGAAAAAAAACGAGTTTGGTCACCTTAGCATCTTAAGTCAGTGGCCTAATGTGTACATACATATCTTGAAGTCACTCAATCCGGTCTAATTTGATCATTGTAAGTTTATGTGTTGAGAAATGGTGATGGGCACGAGAACTACAAAGATTCTCAATTGTCCCGAGTTTTTTCTGGGTAAAGTTTCAATGTTTGGAAGATTTATGAAGGATCTCTAGAGTACGAAGATACCATTACAAGCTTAATTTCCATGAAGGTTCTATTTTAATATTATTTTTGAACATCAAATAGTACTCGAGGTCATTCAAAATGTAATATTATGGTGTTGGTTTTTGTTAATATACCTCGTACTATTTAAGTCCAGAAATCTTCCGGTGATAGTTCATGGATAATGGAGAAATTTAAAGCCTTATAATCTATCTTTTTCTCAAGTTTCTTTACAATTATACATAGATCATGGGGTAGTTGATTTTCATGCTGCAAACTTATCTAATATTCTCGGTACATAGCTGATGATAAATATTGTGCACGTCAAACCACAAGAACATTGTTGTGCACGCGGTAAACATGATTCCTTCAATTGATCTGCTCTTTCATATTTGGCCTATCAAGTCTTTATTCTCCTACAATGTAACATGGAGCTACAATTCAGTTGAAATAAAACTTGACTAGTGTGAGACAGTGGAGAAGCGTTTCTTCAAATTCTTTACCTAGAACAAGTGCCTTGAATTTCCACAACGATTTCTCTGTTGGCACTGTGATTATGGTAATTGAAAAGGAGCAAGAGTTTGGTATTGGAATCAATGGTTCTGTGAGTAGAAGGGAGGAGTATCAGGTACATGCAGCACCATGGGTGTTTTGCTGAGGGTGTTGTGTGTACAAGGGACAGGATCTAGTGTATCTTCTTCAGTAACTGGATGGAAATTGTTAACGATGGAGGTGGTGTCAGATGCAGCTTAGTGTAGTTGCATACTGAGCTCATGTCTTTGCATACAATCCCAACTAGGAGTGGAGGAGCGCGGGAAGTTAGATGAGGTGTCGTTATACAGTATCCGTTTTGTAACATCAGCCCGATGTCTTTTCAAGTCTTGTAAGTGGTGTCATCATCCAGACAAATAAGTCGCGTGTAACTACTACTGATGACTTTGTTTCTTTAATTAGCTTGTGTCCTGTATCATTGGTTTCCAGGATCGGGACCAAAAGTTTTGGAAGTTAGCTGGAAAGCTTTCAATGTGACATTAGAAATTTTTTTTGTTCTGGGAGTAACCAACCTAGAAGCCTTAACGATTACTTCTTTGGATCATCATGGATCCTTTTTGCATACAATGTGATGTTACTTTGTGACAAAATTTAATATTCACTGTATTACGTTTTGGATATGAAATCTTAACGTAACATTAAGTAAATTTTATTCCCGTTGAAGTCTAACATCATGATGGAAAATTAATTTTTTTGAGAATGATGCAAAATAAAAGTTCGTCGAAAGTAATTCGATTACTCAAAAATTTGTTAAATTTCCTGATCCAATCCCCAAGCCAAAGAGACGTGCCAAATACGAGCACATTATAGGAAAGGTTAAATCAGGAGTTTCTAATTATCATCGTGATGTCACTCTCGAATGTGAACATTAGTTATATGGTAATCCGTATATGGACTCCGTAGAAACCTTGGTAGCAAGGATGCTGGCACGTTTTTGAAGACAACTGCTTGGGACCAAGTGAGACTAGTCTTTTAGTATGGAAAAGTTGTCCTTGGCCATGTACAATACAACGGGTACAGTTTGAAGATTTGATCTGATTCATGAAGTCTGGCTTGTTTGAAAGATGTTCCTGGCCATGTCTTGTGTGAGTATTTCATCATGGAGTCTGGGATGTATTTTCTTTTGATGAGTAGGACCACTTGACCTTGAAGTCTGGTTTGTGTTACTTGCGGAGAGTAGTTCGTAGGTAATGCTAGTAGAAAAATATTCTCTTGTAGAAGGACATGAGGAAAGGAAACATCACTACCAAAGTTCCCTTTCAAGAAAATGATGGCATGGTTGCAGGGCAATGAGTCCTTTCGATGATCAGCTTCCTTGATTTGCAACTTGTGTTATGAGGAAAGTTGTATTTAGATACTTAATGTGTAATCATAAGTAGCTATAGCTATATCCGGATCATCCCTCCAAACTTACTGGTAATCCTCTCCAAGAATCCTTCTTATGTCAAATTGCCTCAAGAATTACACGCAATTTTCTCCAACTATTATCTCTTTTTGTTTAGAGTTTGTTTAATTTACTTAGCATGGATGCAAGTGTAATCTTTTTTAGCGTCTATGATGCCTCCACACATGTCCATTTACTTTATATATAACGTGAAACTAACTGGCATTTCTCAATCTACTAAGCAATCACATCTCCACCCGAAAGAACGTCCAACTTCGTTTATAGGTAAGAAGCAAAGTAGCAAGGTTGGTTTGGAGCCAAGTTGTTCGCAGGGCATTCTTGGGTCCTAATTTAACCTAGGAACATAGTAATTAGATGCCGCAACTCTACGTTTATAAGTAGCAAGAGATAGAATTGAACCACATTTTCCCGGTTGGGGCTTCATGGGCAATCCAACGATTGAACACAATCATTAGATGTTGAAACTCCTTACAGTTAAACAACCAGAGTTGTTTGAACCACCTGTCAATTTAGCTTCCTGTCCATATTGTTGGACTCAAGTTCTTATAGATGATGGAGGATATTTAAAAGCTGACAAGTGTAATGTTAACTGTGCAGAATTCAAAGGAAAACGAGAAGATATCTAACGCAATGCTTCTATACGCCTCTGGGCGAGTAATCTCCTACGTACCCAGTAATGAAACTATTCATGTATCACTGCCTCTGCACGGATCAATATCAACATGGCTGAACGACATCAGAACTTCTTTGGGACCATATAATTTTGATGCATTGGCAGATCACCATAGACTGAATCAACAGGAATCAATGTCAACATGGCTGAACGACATCAGAACTTCTTTGAGATCATATGATTTTGTTGCATTGGCAGAGCATGCTATGGCGACCAAAACTTTATCGTATTGCCGTCTCGGTCCAGAGCGGCAACCAAGGGTTGCAGTTTAGCATTCACATGGGCGCTTGTGTATGGCATTTTTGTTTGCATCACGAGCCATATTTAATATTTACTGGTTTTTCTCTTTCTTTAGATCTTAGCTTTGGAAATTTATCATATCGGGAATTTCATTGAGGATCGGTGTTTCTTTGCAGAATGCACCACTTACAGAGTAAAAACTTTGCCGCGCTTGCTCATGCCGCAGCGGAACATCCCGTTGCCATTGTGAGGTTAGTTTCTCCACTCTTTAGAGATCATGACACTCAACTGATATAAGAAAGCCGATGGATAATGGAAGCCAAAAGTGGAGGCAGACCTTTCTTAAAGCTTTTGACGAACAATTCGAGTCGTGATTGAGTGCACTTGGAGAATGTGATTTAACATGAGGCAAATTGGAGCTGCAAATACGCACTGTTGAAAAGTGAATAACCTAAAGTCTTTTCAGCTAGTTGTCATAAACCTCTCCTGAACAACAGAGCTCCTTACAGGTGAAAGAGGTATCAGTTGTAAAAGACCAGGCGTTAGGGCACCTGTCCGCAGCAAGTTAGTGCTTCCCCAGTTCACTAACATGTTAGTAGTTGGATAAAAAAAGGCCCAATCTCATAGCCTATTATGATTTGTGTTGATGCTTCTATAATCCAAGCAGTCCTTCAAGTGTGGTTGTCACTCTTGGAATTCGCTGATCAGACTTTGCCACTTTTTTGCAGGTTTACAAGTAGCACAAAGATCTGGAAGCTGCAATGAATTTAGAGGTCAACATCTTTCCGACAACTTTCTTTTTGCAGAAGTTGTAGGTGTTTGCTATTCGAGCTGAAGTATAAACATATAACTTGCTATAGCTCGCTCTACACTAGATGTGAAGAATGGTTAAAATGAATTTACAGCTTATACCACGTCTAGTCTCAAGTGGTATTGAACCGTGTTTTAACGAACGGGTTCTATATTCATACACTCAGTATAACTTGTTATTAAGTTAGGAACGCTCATGCTTTACTGTTTACCTTTATCATCCCTTTGCAGACTGAAGAGAAATGCAGGCAGCATGTGAACTTCCTCACTCGGGCCCTTCAAGGTCTACGATTTGCACGCTCGGTCAAGTAGAGCTGTTGTCTCCTATCCATGCTGTTTCAAATTGGCTGCTAAATGCTGAGGAAACACAAATTTATTGTAATGTTTGATCTCTTAATATGGTCATATGGGTGTCAATCATTATGGACGTTATATTTGTGCATTAGCATGTACCAGCAGGGCACATATGTAGCGCCGGTACTGTTTCAATGAGATCTATTGCACTTGTAGCTAATGGCAATAGAAAAATCAGATGACAATTGCAACTACCATGTTGTTGCGATTGGTTGCGATTGCTATCTATGTTTTATTCTCGTGTGAGCAAGTTCCATCAGCAGAGCACACGGGAAGTCCTTCTGATGTTATTACCAAAATTAGTTATGAAGGCAATTAGGGGCAAATGAATAGTATATAAGATTACACTTGCAACTAACGGTTCCAACATTAGACAATCAACATTAGATCGCGCCTAGGAACTCAAAGACTGGTACGTTGACAACCGTATGGCCATGATATTTGTTTCCAATGCTGGAAAATAGACATTCCCTACAAGTTTGTGGAATTCCATATTAACTTGTAAGTCATAACATTCGAGATGCAGTTAAACTGGATACATGCCCGTTCATCGCTTTAAATGCGAACCAAGGAGACTAGTGGGAGATTAACCTTGAAAGGCCATGAGATAAAGTAACAATTACAAAAGATACATCAATATTAGTAAAAATTTTGAAGACTGCAGTTGATGGGCAAGTACCTGCATTGAAACTCCAAGCTGGAACATGCTAAGGTCCACTTTATACGCCATGGGATATTAAGTTCCACTATTTACTCCATGAGATATTAGAAAACGAGAAGACTGGTTCATGAAAAGATTCATTTCTCAGAATGGTGTTCCAATAATTTCAGGCAGCGAGTCCTGTGTTCCTTGACTATCTATTACAATCAGAAACTACACTGAAATTGTGACTGCATTTGAAGGCAACTAGTCTCTCCTTAATTGTATATATATCGAACATGTATGAAGCAAATGCCACAGCTGCATCTGGCACAGCATTGAGTTCCAATTCCTCAATCTAGAGATTTTTACTTTATTGTACGCAACTAATCTGTCGTTGGCTACATATTGCACACGTATAAAGTGAGTGCCACCGCTCTAGCATGCGTTCACATTCCTCGTTCCAGATCTTCAATGACTTCAACTTCTTGACAATGTGACCACTAGCTTATAGCACCAAGGACTCGCTTGTGATTGTAAGGCAACAAACCTGTAATTGCCTTCGTATTGTATAAGTCTAGATCAAATGCCACCGCGACTGTAATCTATGGCAGCTATTATGTCCTTGATTGCATATTGCGCACATATCAATCAAATGGCACCGGCTCTAGCCAGTGTTCAAAGTCCCTGTTCCAGATCTTGAGGCATTAACGTTCTAAAGGATAGTACAACTAGCTATCAACAACATATTACAAGTGACTGTAAGGCAAGAATATGTCCCCGAGCACATTTTGTACATTATAAATCAAAGCCACCGATGTTAGCAGGCATTCAAATGCCTCGTTCAATTCTTCAGAATTGCGATGCGGTTGCCAGCAGGAGCCACACGATTGCAAGGCTGAGAGGGATTACAGACCAGTATGTGATTCATGTTTCTAAAAATGACATCACTCGAGTTCATTTGAGTGAGCTTTAAAATTTCCTCTTCCGGTCTTTGAATCTTCTACTGCCATTATATTTGAAAGCGGTTACACCACGCAGGCTATAATGCATGTTTCTAGAAGTTCCAGCGATCCTGTTTCTTGAGTGCTCCCTACATGTATCAGCAGTGTACCCTGCCACTCCCACTTTCAAGTCAAAATTCTACTTCGATGAGTAGTGGAATTAAACCTAGCCTATTATCTCCGTTCAAAGATCTAGCTAGAAAATATTAGTCATTTCCTGTGCTTTTTGAAATTTCGCGTCTATATATATACATATAGCCAGAGAAATGGGAACATCTGATTCATAGGGTACGAGATGATCTCATCCCTCGGAAAATAAAACAAGAAAGTAACTAATTGTGTACAGTACAGTGGGGGGATTTTGCGGGTGGACTAACTTTGAAGAAAGGTCAATCACCTGCTTTTTCCTTAATTCTTGATCTAGTTTATAGAAAATTCGAACCACTGTTACAGTCAAATGAGGACATATTACTACTCATAAATTTTAGCAGGCCCTCACAAATTTTCGCTAGCTATATATATGATCGTTTATCATGTTATACTATGTACATATAAGCTGCTTAATACTCTTATTCTGTCTACTCAAGATCATCCACCAACTTGTGTACAGTTTATTCGCTCTATATTCGGATTGACGCTTTTATCCTAGTAGTAACTGTTATAAAGTATTGAGTATACAGTACTTTCTTTCTCAAGTGGATGATTAGCGTGGCAAGCCACACATATGAAACGGACTTTAGTTTTGACTTCAACCGTCACAGCTCGAATTCGGGTCTTGAATCCTAAATCTTGAGAATGTAGGTTACGACATACTAGTACTCTATCAAACGCTACAATGTCATTTGTCTTTCAATCGACTCTAGAGCAGAAGCCATGCATAGGACGGTCAAGGTTTAGGGTTCAATGTCCTGAGGGTGTGCCAAACTGTGTGCTAGTTCATAAGAAAGAAGGAAGAATAAGCTTTATATCTCCATTTTCTGGCAATTAACTAACCGATGTCGGCCCCGGGAAGATTTTCAATCATATAAAGTCATAGAGCTATTTACGTCTGTCTTACTGGATTCTTCGTAGCTGCCTTGTTATAAAGAACTAACGCATCCTTATGTACATGTATCGCTATTCTTTATGTGCAGACTTTGGTCATTCTCCAGGTTTACCTTGAAGTACGCGATATTTTGTATCCAAACTAGAGAAGAATCATGGAGAAGGAAAGAATTCGAAAGAAGTCGAAGTTGTCATCACCAGATCCTGCTGGTGCAGAGAAAGAGCTAAATTCAGGGAACAGCAATCAGAAAGCACAGATTGTTTGTAATGATTCCCATGTGTCCCATCAAGTACCCAACTCCATGACAACCATGGTGGACGAAAATAATGGACAGAAGTCGGAGTTGTCGTCACCAGATCCTGCGGGTGCAGAGAAAGAGCTAAATTCAGGGAGCAGCATTCAGAACGCACAGAGAATGTTGGTGGACGAAATTGTGAAGCAACAGAAGTCGAGATTGTCATCAGCAGATCCTGCTGGCGCGGAGGAAGATCTAAGTGCAGAGAACATCAGTCAGAACGCACTCAGATTGTGGAACCTTTCCGAATCCCAGGACTCCTGTGAACTCGCTATACTACTGTTGCAGGCATGTGTAAGCACTGCAGCTTCTCACTTTGCCACATACTTCAGGAACACATGTCCAGATCTACGTCCTACTTTGGACACTCTCGTCCAATGGACCCTGATTTCGACATGGCTTGCTTTGGTATCCTTGGAAGAACAATGGGGGAGTGAAGAGATTGAGAATCCTAACGGGGACGAAGGACCCTATGAAGAGCAGGTCCCAGCCATGGAAGAGTCAGCGAGTAGTTGTGGAGAGATTGAGAATCCAAACGGGGACGAAGACCCCCATGACGAGCAGATCCCACCCATGGAAGCGTCAGCGAGTAGTTCTGGAGCGACTGAGAATCTTAACGGGGACGAAGACCCCCATGACGAGCAGATCCCACCCATGGAAGAGTCAGCAAGTAGTTCCGAACCGTTTTCTGATTCCGAGTCTATTTCGGATTCCGACTCCCTTCACAGTTTTGATGGATCTCTAGATGATCTTCTGCAGCAGCTTGAGGATATGAAGAACGAAGTCTTGTTAATTGAAGAATCGACAAGGATGGATGGGGACGACGACCTCGTACGACAAGAGGCCGAAGCTCTCAGATGGGAGATGGATCACCCACGGCCTTAGGCACACGTTTGTTGACAAGGACCTTGACGAGAAGTATCCAAAGTTCTCTTGATTCCACTTGAACACAATCTAGAACTGATCTGAAGACAGTCATGTTCCATAAAAGATATATGTACAGCACAGTAGTAAGATTACTAAACCCTCGCGTGCACAATTTTGATACTTTTCTGGCGGCAGTACTGTTCCAAGTTTGACTTGAACCATATAAGCCATACTTCACGTCCATCTATGTTACTTCCACACGTAAAATGTTAGACGTATATTCTATGGGCAATGGTCACAGCAACTCCTAGTTGATAGTTTCCTGGACAACAAGGATATAGAGTGATATACTTTCGTTCCAAATGTGATCTACATTTTGCGTATGCGGAATAAACGTTTATTGCCGGTGCTTGGTATGTACGCTCTTATTTCCGCATGTGAAACATTCTAATATCTTGTGTATGTCTAGATCACACAGTCAACTGGTAGTAGTTGGAGTTTGTTGGGAATTAAGAGTTCAAAGGTTTTAAATGGTTCCTATGGATTTAGTGCGACCATCTACCGACAGTAAGGCTATGCAGAAGCAGGAAATAGGATCTAAATACTCTGATATTCGCAATCACTTGACTTGCATCACTGGCCATTGACTTGAGACTGTCACAGAAAGGAAGGAGATAGCTGCTATATATTATGCGTGCATATGCAGCTATCAATGGCGAGCAGGTGGTATATATAACTTCTTCAAGTGAGACTCAGTACCTTCTAATTGTCGCTAGGATCTTTGATAAACTGGGATTCAACGACCCAGGACATATAGCGGTTCGAAATAGTCAATCAAAGTCGGTCATCCTCAAATTACCACACTTGTATGCTACTTTGATCATGACATGACAATGTTGAACTTCCTCGTTCTCTACTTATATTACTCCCTCGCTCGATCTCCCATAGACGATGTAACCTTATACGCTATGAACAATTTCCCATTGCTCTCCAACAAAGTCCGGTAAGAATATCTAAACTTTCAAGAACTTTAAATATAATTGTCCTCAGTTATTTTAGCTACTTGTCAATGCATGTATGACACTGTATGCGGTTCTGGATTCATATGCCATGGGTCTGTACAGCTTCGAAGTCTTAACTGCTGCGGTATCATGCTTACGAAAAGCACTAATTTAAGAGAATGAGACCCTGAAGAAAATGAAATGGTGGCCAGAACTACAAATAAAAGTTAAATTGAACTAACTTGATTTCTGCTGACGCTTTGGATCAAATTCATAGACAGGCCCCTTTGTTGGTAGTTGCTAGACCTCCCTTTACGTACGTTTAAGACCATTTTTGGACGACAATGTGAAGCAAAGTTCTAATACCAACTTATCATCAACTCATGATCAAATGCTTATCTGCCTCAAATTTCCTTTCTCATTTTTAATGGTTTTCTACCGCAACCGTCACAAGCGACACTGAGAGAATATGTAAATGGTGGTCTGTATGGTGGGGTTCCAGTTCCTCCAGTGCTCTCGATCTAGATTTTAGGGCTTACAGTGTCTTATCCCACCGTTTAATTTTTTGAGCCATACACATAATACTGCAATTGAAGCTTACAATGACTAGTGTCTGTTCAAATATCTAAGTGACACCATTGTTTTCTGGACTTGGTGGGGTACTGCATCCATGGCCAGATAAAATTGTTCTAAATTGATCTGATCACAAGAACGAGGAAGCTGTGTATACAAGTACATGTACAGCACAAGTTGATCGAAATTCGAACATCGGACCAGATTGAAGGACGATGCATCTTCTTGTATTCCGGTGTATGAACAAAACTTATACCACAGCAAGAACTTAAGTACGAAGAGATACCAGCTCGTCGCCATATAACGAGCAATTTGTTCAGAGTACGTTCTTTGGCAAGTGGACGGATAGGTCTTTTTGTATCGAGGGGATGGATAGCGTGGCAAGCTAAACAGACATTGGACAGTCCGATTTATGCTTGATGACAATCATAGTTAAATCCAAACTTGGTTTGAATCTTGCTGTCATAATTATATTATTCTTGAAATTCTCCAGTACGATGCATTCGGTGTCTTCCTTCTCTTTCCAACACGTTAAGACGAACGGGCTTCAAGTAAAATCATATTAATTTTTCAAGATCTATAAAAAAAATTGCCATTAAAATCTACACCTGTCTCTAATTTCGAGATATACTAACACAAGCCATGCCATGCATATGTGAGGGTGAATGTTAGCTGTTCAAAGGCCCGAGAGTCATGCGAAAAGTGAGAGAGATGCAAGCTGTGTGTTCACTCCACTCTATATATAAAGGAGAGAATACGCTTCCAACCTTCATTTTCAGTCATTTTCCTAATCGATGAGATATCGTTTGTTAGATTCTAAGACATAAATTAGCAACCGAGCTGCACAAGTCGTTCTTTCTGTGTACTTCCAAGTTGCTTTGTTGTAAGTCATTAACACCGCCTGCTAAATACTGTTTAGGTGAATACTTCCCATAGTCTGGAGGTTAGCCTTGGGACTCGCGAGACAAGTTTCCACCTCCAGCAGAATCATGAAAGACCTCAAAAGAAGTCGAAGTTGTCATCTGTTTCTCCTGCTGATCAAAGAAATTTTAATGGAGGGGACAACAGTCAGAACGCACTAGGTTTCAGGAACAATCCCAGCCCCAGGACTCTTTCAAACTCGCTGGATTATTGTTGCGGACATGCACGCGCTGCAGCTTCTCCCTTAAACGTCTCAGTTCGAGTAAACTCCTTAGGTGAGCATGCTTTCCACGGCCCTTACTCTGGTTTCCAAGAGCGCTTTCCTAGTACACAGTGAAAAGGATGGGCAATGCCATGTCGGTCTTGATGGTGATTCCAGCGATAAGTTCCACCATATCACAACCTCTAATGAGTCAGCGAGTAACTGAATCCACATTCAGTTCCCGGTCCACTTAGAATTATTCCGTATTCCCAGAATCTGGTGATCTTCTGCAGCAGCTTGAGGAAATGAAGGAGGAACTCCTTGGTATTGGAGAGGCGACCAGCCTGAGGATTGATGGAGACGACCACCTCGTACGACGAGAGGCTGAAGCCATCAGATGGGCGATGGACCACCCAAGGAAGTAAAGGCGCACGTTTGTGCGCAAAGCTCCTGACGAGTTGGATCTAAACCTCAGTTCTTAGAGAATGTGATCTAGATTTTATTACTTTTATCAGGGTAAGGACGATACATTCTCTGATATACTGCTCCATCAAGTATATAGTGAGTTCATTAGACTCTTGTGTGTACTAAGATTTTGTTATATTTCAGAACGACAGTAGGGCTTCAACTTGAAACAGATGCGGATACGTTACCTGTGAGGTTTTGCTGTATTTTTCAGTTCACACTGGGGTTCCAACATGAAATAGTGAATTAACTATACCTTGTCCGGAGGTTTTTGTTGTAGGTACGGATGGATTGTTATCCAAAGGCTTGATCTTTTCATGTGAAATATTGAACCTAGTCGATTATATGATGTGTAAAACTTAAATAAAAATCATAAAAAGCTGGACACTCATGCTGATGCCAAGCACATAGCTTAATAACTAGCCATTAAAATTTCGTTTATAACAGTTTCTTGTAATATGTAATCGCATGAGTTTGAAGCATACATCTGAAATCGTCAATTTCAGTATAATAGCGCTTTGTGGAATATCTCGTGTATATAGATGTCAAAATCAGTCACCCGTAGTCGGAAACTAATCGAGCAAATCAAACTCAAATATAATTTTTCCACTGTGCACGTGGATGATTCTCATATTAATGCTAATGAGTCCATGAATATCGATGAGTAGAGTAATTATAAAATTAAATGTTCTGAATGGAGGAAGGGTATTTTGCTGGACGTGGACAACACGTAATTTACATCATTTTTATTTTAATATGTACAGATCATTTTAGGGCACTGAAATAAATTAGAAGTGTAAGTATTCAGCTTATTGATATCTGATAGTCATATATCATAATTTCTAATTGAGATAAATATATTATATAAAAATTCCGAATCTGAAACCGACGAATGCCTATTTCTGTTTGAAAGACATAGTAGGATAAAGTATCTATAATCAATAAACCAGAATACATTACAAATTTCAAGAGCAAAAATCAAATAAAAATTTATCATTCTATTGATCATATGAACTGTTGATGGATTATCAATATGTCTACTCAATTCATAAGTGGACCAAATTAAGTGTATAAGAGGAATATAGAACATCACATACCCAAAATAAAGTTGAAAATGATTAATTAACTTACTTAAAACATTATAATATGTCACTACCATGTATGCCGAGTCAAACGCATAGAAACCGGAGAACTTCACCTACCTAAAACTAAAGAATGCTTAATTTTCTTAATAGAAATATAATAATGTATTCCTTACTTGCTTATATCTATGAAGTTTAAGATTTTGGACGATAAAATTATATACTTTAAGAACAAATAGTGTTCTTATATGAATTTAATTATTATAATTATAAACATAATATCATACTCACTAATATATATTTTCATACTCAACTAAATATTCAAATTTATGGTGTAATCTTCCTGATTGACTTTTAGATAAATATTATTCCCAGAAAATGAAGCAAATTATGTAATAGCTTTCATTGTTTAAAAGAATGTTGTAATATACTATTCAAATGTATACCAATATAAATTCTTGCTTAAGATTATGAACCATATTTATATAATCATTTATAATATAGTTAGTTAGTTTCTATACATATTGTACATTTTATTCCCAAATAAACAGTAACTTGGTGGCAAAGTAGCTATCTTTATATCAACTGAATCATCGCAATTGATGTCAATTTGGACCGTAAATAAAGAATTATGATTTTGAATGATAGTTATTTATGGCAAAACCTCTGATGAGCATTTCTTACTCTCTTCTAGGTGTTGTTTCTACCCAAGAGTTTAAAGATGTAACCAATAGAACTACCAAGTTACTTTCCATTTTGTATTTGAACATTCTTGACATGTATCTCTATGGGAACAAATGATTACTCACATATTACTCCTGATGTGATATATGCTAGGTTGTCACAGTAGAGTCACCTCTATCTTGGCTATGACTACCTCTAGCTAATCATGGCTATTGTAGAAGCTTGCTTTAACTCTATGTAAATAGGATCTCTCAACTACTTACGATACCAAACTTAATATTGTAATAGAGCATATGTGCACCAATGAGTATTACATTTACCTTTGGCCTAAGATTCCAGTTCATCATTGAAGTGAAGTTCTCTCTACCTTCTATCATATAACTTTAATTTGTCATTGTTAATCCTATCAAAGTGTCTTCCTCCCAACTCCTTGAGATTAAAGGTGTAATTGCCACACACCTTCCTTGAAGAGCTCCACCTTCTTCTTGCCTTGCCTCTTGTCATAGCTCTCCTTTTGCTTCCTTTGTGCTTGCTCAAATCAAACCACAACAACTGCTCTTGCCTCCTCCAATTCCATGAGTTGATCCCTCCTTGACTTCTCTACATCACTTCCTTGTACTTTCTCCAATTTCCTATGAATGCTTTGAAAAGTAGGAATATCAAAGTGAATAGGTAAAGTAGATTCAGTATCATAGACCAAGTGAAATAGAGAGTATCCAATGGATGCCTTCATGGTTGTCTTATACTCCCATAGAACTATATGAATCCAATTGTTCAAATGATGTTTAGCCCCCTCCATTTTTTCATCTTTGGCAAACATCTTGCACAAGATTTGATTGGTTCTCTCTGCCAAGCCATTGGAGTTTGCTTATATGATGTAGTCACTCTATGCATGATAGAGAAATTTCATAGCATGGCTATAGCGATGCTTCTTATAAACTCTCCTTCTCTATTTGAAATCAACTCCAAAGGGCCACCAAACCTAGTGATAATGCATTCATAAATAAATCTACCAACTTCATTGCCATTCTTATCTTTCAATGGTCAAGCCTCAATCCACTTGGTAAATTAAGAAGTAAGTACCACAATCTACCAATTTTTCCTTGGGGTTCTATTGAGAGGACCTACAAAGTCAATTCTCCACTTTTCAAATGTTCTTAGCAATGGAATTGATCTAAGAGGTATGTACTTAGGCATGACCAAATTCCCATATGTCTATTCGTTTCTAAGACCATGTAGGACTAATGGTACCAATCAACACCTTGTTGTCCTAGATGTCTCTAAGTTCCCAATGTCCGCACTAGTCCATGCTACTCTCTCTGACATGGAGCCAACAAATTTGCTTGCACCTCTAGATGCTCTTCCCTAAGGCCTCAAAAGGGAACTCAAGGAAGATTAGACGTGGAGGTACCCAGTTCAAGAGGGATTCATCATTTCTCATATGCGAGAAGCCCCATTGTTGCTCCACAATGCAAACCCACCCTATAGGACTATGGCAGATCATGAACATGTTGGAGAGTTGTTGGAACCAATGGTGTACTACCAAAGATCCTATAGTTTCTTGTGTTAATGTGTATTGTAAGGCTCTTGCCAATTGTTCAATTGATTGGGTCAAGACAACAAGGAAGAAAACATGTTCAATTGTATTAGACAAAGAATTAAGACTATCATCTTCATCTACCTCATATAGCAAGTAGGTATGTGGGATTGCCATTTAGGTAGGACCTTGGAATTGGCACATTTTATCATGGGGTAAAAAAGGTCTTTTGTGGGACAACAAGTTGGTGGTAAGGCTCAAGTGCAAGCAATGGTTATTGATGTAGGATGAGAAGACCTATGGGAAAGTATAATAGTTAGAAGAAATTAGTTAAGAATTCAGCGGCGTGCTAATAGAGTAGGTTGTGTACATCTAGGAAAAGCATCTAAGTGTGGAGAGCCAATTGGTATTTATGGCATAGGCTGCAAAGGAGATGGTAGCCATACTAGTAAAATGTTTAGGGTAGATAGGAAATTATTTCTTAGGGTTAGAACAAGCTATTTAAAGGGGATTGTCTCCCCTTGAGGGATGATTCTCCAAATATGAATACTTGGTAGTGGAGGATTCTGCATGAGAAAGACTTAAGGAATTGTGACTCCTGGTACTTATGAGAAGGGCTGACCTTATAGCCATGGGAATCAGTCATCCTCTTTCCTCATAGGATTGTAGACACCTATTCTACATCTCCCAGTTGATGTAACCAATGATATATATAAAAAGCCACCAAGTCCTAACTTAGCTTGGTGTATGATGTGAATGAATAGTGTCTTTTTTGTTTGAGTTATGTTGATTGTGTTGTGAATCAATGCTCCTCAACTACTCATTGCGTTGTTTGGACAAGTAGGAGGTTGTATGGAGAACCTTCCTCCCACATGTGTCTCTAGAGTACTCAATGACATACCATGGAGCCCAGAGGGCTCATGGGGGTGATAGACCATTCAGCCATCCCAAATAGTACATGTCTATGGGAGCCCTAACTATAGTTCCTCTTTGTGCCAAGTAAATGGCCGGCCAAGCAAGGACTATATTATTGCTTCTTTCCCTCATGTAGCAGCCTGCATTCCCCAATATAGAACTGAACTAACTCTACCAACACATATGAATGGGTTCATTGATGTGCAAGATACCATCTTCAAATACTACCCAAAGAGGCATTTTATAGGAACCTTTTACAAGATGAAAGCCCAATTCTTCAGACAAGGTAATAAAAACCAGAAGAAGATGTAACTCCATTTAGTGTTGCCCTGGGTGCAAGGACTTAGGAGAGGGCTACATTGTGGGGTGAAAAAGGTCTTGTATAGAACTACAAGTTGTGGGAAAGTAACAAGTACAGGAAAGAAATGTCTATGGGCAGGGCTCAAGTGCAGGCAGCAGTTATTGATGTGGGATGAGAAGATCTATGGGAATGTACAATAGAAGAAGGAATTAATTAAGAGTTCAGCAATGTGTTGATAGAGTAGGTTGTGTTCATCTAGGAAGAGCATCCAAGGAAAGAGAGCCAATTGACATTTGGCTGTGAAGGAGAGGCAGCAGCTGCAACTAGTACAACATTTATGGTAGACAGGAAAAAAAATTGGGTTAGAACATGCTATTTAGATCAATTGTCTCCCCTTGTGGGATAATCTTCCAAATCTAAATTCCGGGTAGTGGAGGATTTCTTGTTACAAAGAATTAAGGAATTGTGACTCTGAGTACCTATGGGAAGGGCTGACCAAGTAGCTAGGAGAATTGGTCATCCTCCTTCCCATATGATTGTAAACATTATTCTATGTGTGATGATCAATGTGACCAAGATATATACAAAAAGCCATTAAGTTCTTACCTAGCTCAATGTATGATGTGAATGAATAAGTGTCTTTTTTCTTTGAGTTATTTTTTTTTGTATTATGAATTGGTGGTTCCCAACTACTATTGCTCTGTGCCAATTGTTGCCCATAGAGATACATGTTCATTAATGGCCACTCCAATAGTAAAAAAAGGCTAGCTCAAAATGGTAGATTTGGTCCACTGAGGTAAACACCAATATTTCTAGCTGTAGTCAACTAAAGGAAGCAAATATCTCCCATTGCATGCCCTGCATTAGATTTAGCCTAGGAAGGAAGGGATACCAAGCTGAGGATTCTTTTTGTCTACTTGACAAAATGCCATGGCTGCCACTTGCTAGAAGTTATGAATTCCTTACACTTCACTTCCTAAGCTACTTTTGCCGATGGTAAACATAGAATTCTTGTGGTATTCTCTTCTTCCTAAATCACTCCCTTTGTGTGATCTTGGTTGTTGGTGTCATGTCCCGCATAGAATCTTGTAACTTCTCCTAGCTTCGGACATTGCTTCCTAACTTTGTATGAACTTATCTAGTTCATCCCCTCCTCTATTATGTCCAGAATGGTAGCCTCCTTTATCTTCTGAGGCACTTCTTCCCCCACAAGATTGAGTACATGAACTATATGGGTCACTTAGATTGTACTTCTTGTATTTTGATATTTGTTGATAAATAAAAGCTCCTTTGGTTGGTGAGCTTGCCATCCTTGTAACTCCACTTCTTATAGAGCCTTTGCTTCTCTTTAGGGATATTTCCCTTGTAGTTTCCTTATGTATGAGACTACTTCTCATATTATTATCTTGGGTTGGGCTACTTCCCACCTTCTTTTTGGGAAAGGATTTGAACAAGATTCTTGCACTTAAAGAGTAGTAAGCCAAGATGAACTTAAGGCAAGGGATCCACTTCTTGTGAGGATCCCCCTCCTTGGTGATCATACCCTATTGGTGAAAGCTTTAGGCTCATTGTTCTTGGTCTCTTCATCCTCTTTTGCCTCAAAGTCCTCTTCCTTTATGGGTGTTTTCATCTTGTTATGATTGATGAACTCAAGCAATTGGTTTACTGCTTTTGGTTTTGGATTGTAAGGTTTTTTTGGGACATTTTTTGGGCTTCTACCTCCACTTGCTCTTCCTAACTCTTCTTCTTATTATAGGTAAGGTCTTTTTTACTCCAAGCCTTCTCACTGGTTAGCTCAATTAATGTCAACCATACTGAAGCCACTTCTCCTTCTCGGGTTTTCCTTGCTTCCTCCCAACTGCTCCTATCCTTCTCCAAGGTCAAGATAGCTGATTCAAATGCCAAATAGGGAAATTTTATTCCTTCTACTTCTTTGCATGAATCCTCATTTTTTTGGTCAATTCTCATATCTTTTCCTTCATAATCTTGGAATCTTCCTTAGCATGATTTGTGTGATTTAGCAATATCTAGAGTACACCCTTGTGTTTTGTCTTCTCTATGGGCTAATTGGGCATCCAAAGAAAAAAGAATTTCCTTTATGAGTTGCACTTGCAACTTTGTCTCTGCCGACTCCTTAGTAGGCTTGGCATATTCCTTTTGCCACTTGGACTATTTCTCAACCTAAGCTAATCCCATCTCTTGGAATTTATGCAAACTTTCTCCTTGGCATTATTCTTGCTCCCCCATAGTTACCAAATTTTATTGTGGGCCAATTGGTTTCATTTTAAGTCTATCAAATAGGACAAGGCTCAAATTTTTCATGCTTGGTCAGATTGTCCTACCTACTTATCAAAATGTTCCTTACTTACTAGGTTGTCGACAAGGGTATCCATTAGATAAGATAATGCACCCAGTCCATCTTGTTCTATAGGTTTTTCTTCCTGCACTCTTTGTATAAGGAGTATAGGATGGTATCCTATAGGCTTCTGTGGTAGTGGTTTAGATACCATTGCTTAGGCTTGAGAAAAATTTTTTACCCCAAGTCCTTCATCAAGGCCTAGGAACCTGGCCAATTGGTTGGCGGTTCAAGGAAGGCTTCTCCTACCCTAGTTTTCCTTGGTGAGTCATCTTCCAATTGGATGAGATTGGCTTCCATGAATGGTTTGGCACCCATCCTCTCAGAATTGGGGATTGGAAGCTCTATGGTATTGATTCTACTTCCCTTCTCTTTTGATGGAGTCAACCTCCTCTTAGGTATGATATGCTTTGCTTCTTCCTCTTCCCTTGGTGGGAGTCTTTATCTTCACCCTCAAATTTATTTTTCTTTTGCCAAAGACGGGGATGCTATCATGCCCTTATTGGAGTTGGTTGCCTTCTTCCTCTTATTGCGGGCAACTTCTTACTCTATGGGAGTATTTTGTTTCTACATCTCTTCTTCTTGTACCACAATGGTAAGAGCCATTTGTAGTTTCAAGAGGTTTGCTCACTCTCTATCAGTCTATTTTGTAAAGTTGACAATCAGCAAGGTTGAGACATGGGGATTCATGCTCTGGCCATCAACCCATTTTATCACTTCTTGGTGACTTTTCTTGAAGATAAGTAGCTAGGAAGTTGGCAATACTCCCTTGGTTAGGTTCTCATTCATTTAGATGACTCCAAGAGCCAAATTTTTTATATAGTTTTTGCAAGATATGAGCAAATATTGGATGCAGATCTGGGATACATTGTGAAACTTATCATATTTCATACATTTTTCAATGTGCATTCATTTATCCTTCTACCGGTATAGATTTGGTGAAGTATTGTTGAAAATTATTTAGGCTGCATACTTTATAAGAATAAGAGATATCCATGGTAAATATTCATTGCCACATTTTTAGACATAAACTTCTGATCCAGTATTTGGGCTTATGCTATGATATTATCTTAAAAAGAAAAACAACTTAATGTGATTTTACATACTTTTACAACTTGCAATTCATCGAATCAATAACTTGTGATATGTAATAGTTTTAGAGAGGTAAAAGAGACTTTCCAATGTTGTACAAGAGGTTTTCCAAACCACTATTGACTCTCAATGTTGTCATGACACTTGTAGCACCAAAGTTAGTTTGCTCACATGCTAGAGTAGTAGTGTTGGCAATAATCATTATTTTGGTAGTTGCTCGTGGACTACTTGTTGGTGGTTGGATTTCATGTTAGAAGCTATTGATCACATGGTGGGACCTACTATCACTTTCACCATTTGCACAATGGTGTGCCATCAATGGCACAATTAGGCTAGAGACCTAGGTCAAGTAGAGGGGTATACCTTTAAAGTGCACATCCAAAGAGCTCACTTCTTTAATGTTGAACTTTTGAGTTCTTGGCTATGGTGGACAGAGGCCGGCAAGCATCACCTGGAGTCTCTTAGCTAGAGTGGGTATGACTTAACAATAATTAGTGCCAAATTGTTAGTAGACTGTTGAGTGAAGGATCGAGTACAAATCTGATTTGAGAGTGATTTGAGTAAAGAATGTACTAATTACATCAAAGAAGTGAGAGTTAGTGGGAAATCAGATGCAAGAAGTAAGGGTGTTGGTGTATCTCCAAGCCTAGCTAATTTTTGGTACATTTGATCATGGTCCTAGATTTTCTTGAGAGTGATTGTGTGCAAAAGCACTAGCCCAATTTTTTAGAATTAAATCAATTTGAGATAGTGGGTGTTTGAATTGAGCACAAAAAGGTGAAATCATGGTCAATTTGGTGCAGACTGAACACAAAATGAAAAATTGGAGGTGGATTTGGGAACCCATCTCCTCATATTAAGGATTTAAATATCCCATATTCTCAATTTGGCTTGAATTGATTATTAGCATAAGATTTGGTGGTCATTCAACTATAGAGGAGGTACGTTAAATTGGCCAAGGTTGTCTTGTAACACCCATTTGTGCATATATGTGCTATTGTGATATTTAGTTTAGTATTATAAACACTTGAGAGATATTATTTATAGAGATAAAGGATGGTTCTACCTTAGTCATGATTAGCTAAAGTTGGTAATAGCAAAGATAGAGCTGACTTTTACTTTAGAGGAGGTAGAAAAGTTGAGCACCATTACTTTGGATTCTAATGTATACCCTTGGTATTATTTTTAGGTGTTTGGCTTTGAGGAAAAAGTAAAGAACTCTTGGATCCACCAACCCTTTTTTACTTTAGAATTCTTCTATAGTCCAACAATAGCCCTTGTGAAAGAATCCTTGACTTAGTAGTTGGGTCAAGATAAGACCACATGCTTAGGAGAATATTCTCATGAGTATGGATATTCTTTTAGATTTTGGCTTTATTTGACTTTTAGCTTACTAGCTAAAAGTCAAATACTTGAGTTACTCCAATAATTAGTTACTCCAAACTTGAGTTACTCCAATAATTAGTAACTTTGGTGCATAACTATTGTACGAGTATATAAACTAAGGGTTGGGAGGTACTCATCATATTTTCAATTGTAGCTATTTCTTTTTCATTGAGTTCTCTAGTGAGCAATGGTTTGAGTCTTGGAGTGTTAGCTTTGGAGGAGTATGATAGAGTTTGGGTTCCATGCCTTCTTAGTCCATGGTGCGCTACCATATTAGCCAATTGGAGGTTCATCTTGAGTGAGAGACAGGGAAGCTCATTTTTTGGTTCTATTATTGTGACCTTTCTAGAAGGCAAGATAATGTTCCACGTTTAATTCTATATTAAAGAAAATGAGACTATGAGAGTTCACTTGTACATAAAATTAAGGGAGGAGAAGGCTGAACTTATATTAAAGAACTTGGACCCATTTTTATACCATGTAGTTTACATACTATACATAGGTGAATATTTGGAAAGATTGCGTGAGATGGATTGTAAATTGTAGGACTTATGGTGATTTTGGGCAAAACCTTAAGTTTAAGATCTAGATTTGAAATTTTTACAAAGGATAGCTTGGATTATCTTTCAAGTGGGACACTTGAAATTATTACAAGGGCTGCTACAGGCATTGAGCTAGAATTTTTGGAAGGTGGTAGGGTAAACTATTCCTACAAACTACACACTCTTTAGAATTTTGTACATAGTTTGTCATTTCTTCATGTTTCATTGGATTTTTTTGAAACTTTCCAGGACAATACAATGCATAGTATCCTTTAAATTTTGGCCCAAGAACTAGGAACAGATTGTTCTTATGCAAGAAATAATGAGTTTCTAAATTGAGAGGGGTGGTTTTCAAACTAAATTTGAAATATGTGTTTTTAATATGAAGATGCCTAGGCCAAATGGCGCAATGAAAAGATCTGAAACTTTTTAAAGAATGATTCCCTAGGGTTCTAGTCAAGTGTGAAAAATTCAAAGGACTATGAAATACCAATTGAGAGAATTTAGTGATATTTTAAGAAAGGGTCAATTTTGGAGAGTTGAGAGCTCATACATGAGGAGTGTGAGAACAATCAAAACCATTTTTGAGTGTTTAGACTCATCTTGGTTAACATGAAGTGTCACCAAAAGTGGAAGTTGAGGATGTGCAAGGTTCCACAAGGGTTTGAGTTGATTTTAGAGACTGATTTGGAGAAAAGAGAGTGTTGACAAGAATAGAGAAATAGAATTTGAAGAAAGTTGAGAGAATCCAAAAACATACACTACTTGGAGGAAAGAGTTATTCTAAGTGCTTTTCATGTAGAGAGAAGGGACATTAGGCAAGTTCATGTCCATTAACCTTTGAGAGCAAAATATTAAGAGAAAAGAGAGGCTTACTTGACTTGGGATTGCATGTTGGATCTTCTTCACCAAGATTAGGCTGAAGGAGATCTAAGACCAAGGAGTTGTGTGAGGTTTGTGGAGTGGAGAGACTTCCAAAAGGACATGAGTGTAGTGGAGTGATAGCACTTTAAGAGACTTTAGTAAAGATCTTGCAGAGAGTCTTAGTATAGCTACAAAGAAACTACCACTTTCATCAACTAGTTCTCAAGATTAATGATGGAGATAATCTTTCAACTTGTGGATTAACTATTCATGATGGTTCAATTAATATGCACTCTATGATTTGATCTTGCTATAGAAATCTTGGAGCAAATTGAACCTTTTGTGGTCCCTAGGATGGATTACTGTCAAATGGTATTAGTCATGTATATCCTCTATTAGTTATAGAGTGAAAGAAAAGAAAAGGAAAAAAGATTGAGAGAAAAGAGAAAGATAGTGAGGAGCTAAGATGGGGAAACTTCTCATTTTCTTTGGCAAGGATAGAGAAGATGTGGAGGTCTTGGTGAGAGACTTTAAGAGAGCTTTCATAGGAAACAATGAGAGGAGGAAAAATGAATGGGCCTCATTATTATCAAATCTCTTTGAGGATGCAACCCTTACATGGTATGAGTCAGAATACCAAAAAAAAAAAAAAGAGATGGGAAAGAAGAGCCTTAGGAGAGTTTTACTTTAGCACTCATTGAGAACTTTCTTCCACATGAGAGTTATGAGAGATTGATAAGTGAGGTTATGTTCCTCAAACAAGGAGATGGAAAGAAGTGAGAGTTTATGTACAAAGAGTGGAGAAGTTAGAGTCCAAGTTTTGCATAATGTTGAGGAAGAGTGGAGATAATGTAAAGATTACTATGATTGGCATAAGAGCCATGCTCACCAAGAATTTTGTGGGAAGGTTGAGACCACATATTAGAAGCAAGGTGAGATATGAGAAACCTTCTTCCAAGGTTAAAGCTATCAAGATTACAATATGTATGGAAAGAGTTTGAAAGAGGATGAGAGTGATTTCGTGATGAAAGAGGTTTTGAATGCTCCTCAAGGGTAGAAATTCTGATACTTTGGCGGAAAAGGTTGCGTCATAAGTAGTAATTGCTCCAATTCTTGCACCTCTACCAAAAGATCCACTTCAAACCATCATTAAACAACTTGCAAATCTCAAGATCAATGTAGTGCAGTTATGGGAGAAGAGAGAGGTAGATCAGAATGTGTGGATAGGGCCTAGGATTTATGGACGCTATTGATATAGAGAAAGCCAACCAACCAACAATTTCAATGATAGAAATTTTTTTGATTGTGTAGGAAGAGGTTGTATCCAAAGGAATTGCCCAAATCTTACTTACCATGGAAGGAGTTATGAGGGAGCCAATAAGGCAAAAGAGAGAGGTAGTGAAACCCAAGTGGCTTGTAATTCAAAAAAAGATAAGGGGATAGCATCCATAGATGTGGTTGAGAGCAAGGATGAGAACGGAGAATGCTCAAACTCCAACGGTTTTAATTTGGATCTTTTTGCACAAGAGAAGATGAGAGCTTGTTTTGTAAAGGATGTACATTCTTCTCAAGGATTTCCTAGAAAAGATACTCCTATGCCTACAAGGAGCAGTTACACTAACACCTCAACACCATCTACAACAAAGACTCCAGGGAAGAAGTTGGGGATAGAGTACTTCTTGATCTCAAAGCAACAATGGAACTATAATGTGTTGGCAGATGTTGGTAGTCACAAGGCTAATATCACAATGGGCCAACTAATTGCACGAATGAGAAAGGAATAATCCTACCTTGAGAAAGGAGTGTAGAGGCGGTTTGAGTTTTATAAGGAGCAAGATGAAGAAGAAATCAAAAGAGAAACCTCTTGTATCAATGGGAGTGGTGGATGCTAAAACAACACCATGGGAGGCTTGTGAATATACCTCCAAGGTTGATGTGAGCATGAGTGGTCATAACATCAAGGATTCACTTGTTGATGGAGGATCTGTAGTGAATGTCATGTCAAAGAGGTTGATGAAGAAGTTGGGTTTGATACCCTCTAGACCTTCAACATTTGTGATGAGCATAGCAAACAAGCAACAAGTTAGACCAGTAAGGGTGATGGATAAGATGATAGTTTTAATTATGGAAGTTCAAAATCTCATGAATTTCCAAGTCTTGAAGGATTCAAGTTATGATTTGCTTCTTGGGAGGCCATGGTTGAGAATAGCACACACAACTGATCAATGGCACAAAGGTTACTTGAGGATTGGGCCATCAGACCATCAAGTTACAACTCTTGGGACTAACATCACCAACATATTACATTCAGATATACCATCTTTTGATTATTGGGAATCAGTTTAGAAGATGAAGCTTCAAGTGTGGACACAAGCATGGAAGAAGAGACTTCCAAGTAGAAGGATGAACCTAAATTTGATTAAGATGTGTATTCTTGTATGGTATGGATTTTTTACCTATGCTAGAGGTTTTGAAAGACCCAAATAAATCACCATTGACACTTGAGGAGATAGAAAGGAGGTTATCTACCCACAAGTATGGTCCAAAAGTTACCAAGGAAGAGAAGGAGAGATTTGAGGAAATTTTCCAAAGGTTCATCCATGTGTTTACTTTTAGTTACAAGGATCTAAGAGAATTCACCTTGGAGGAGCACAAGATAGAGGTGGAGTCACATGCAAGACCACTCCGCCAAGAGCAACATCGCATTAGCCCACCAATAGCTTTGGTTGTCAAAGAGGAGATTGATAAGCTCAAGGAAGCCGGATTTATCTCTGAGGTGGGGAATTCAAAATGGGTATCTCTAATTATGATTGTGAAGAAAAAAAATGGCAAGCCTTGGGTATGTGTGGATTACAAGAAGCTCAATGTTGCTACTAAGTAGGACTATTACCCTTTGTCATTCATTGATGAGATCTTGGAGGAGGCTGTAGTTCATAGGAGGTAAAATTTTGAAGATGGTTATAGTGAGTATAACCAAATCAAGATTACACTTGAGCATCAACAACTCAACACATTCAACACACTTTGAGGGACTTATACTGTCAAGGTTATGCCTTTTGGGCTTTGCAATGTTCCAACCACATTCCAAAGGTTCAAGAACAAGGTGTTTGAACCTTTCATTGGGAAATTTGTGAGAGACTTCATAGATAACCTTTGTGTCTATTGGAGCAAAGAGGAGCACTTTGAGCATCTGATCAAGGTCTTGCAATGCTTGGATGAATCAAATGCATCACTCAACCTAAAGAAGTGTATTTTTGGTTGTGAAGGTCTACTTTTTGGACACATTATTTCTAAGGATGGAACAGTAGTTGATCTTGAGAAGGTGAGGAAAATCTTGGACTATCCATTCCCTTGAAGCTTGAAAAAGTGATGCCAATTCTTAGGGATTGTTAGGTGTTATAGGAGGTTTATCTTCTCATTTTCCAACAAGGCTTATGCATTGGCCATCTAAGTGAAGAGAACTGTAAAATACATGGTGATTTTGGAGGAACAAGGAGGCTCTAAAAGCTTTTAAGGAGCTCAAGCAATCCCTTATTGGTGGATCCAATTCTTGCTAAACCTGATTGGAGTAAGCCTTCCATCCTCAACACAAATGCTTCCAATATAGATATAGGATGCACTCTTAGTCAATTAGACCAAGATGGATATGATTATCCAATAGCTTATGCTAGTAGATAGATGGTTTCAATAGAAAAGAAAAGAAAAGAAATAGAAGAGAACTATTCAGTCACAAAGAGAGAAGGGTTGGCAATGATCTTTGGTCTCAAGAAATATAGATACTACTTGATTGGAGGGAAAGCCACCATTGTCATAGATCACAAGGCTTTGAAGTACATCTTCAACACGTCTAATGTGGAAGGGAGACTAGCAAGGTAGATGATACTTTTGTCTGAGTATGACTACACCATTGAAGATAGGCCAAGGAAAAAACATGAAAATATTGGTTTGTTATCTAGGACCTATGATCATGATGGAGTTGAACTAGTGGATGATTCTTTCCCAGATAAGAAGCTCATGACAATATCAATCATTCAAGAGGTTCTAATAGAATACAAAGAGATTGTGGACTTTGTTACAAAAGGTAACTATCCAAAAAGGATGCATGCTAGGGAGAGGAAGGCCTTTGTAGGAAGGCCTTTGTAGGAAGATCTAGGCCTTACATAATTGTGGAGGATATTCATTTTTACCAAGGAACAAAAAATTCTACTTTGAAGAGTAGTGGGTAAGGAGGAGTCTATCCTACTCACAAAGGAGTTTCATGAAGGTTTAGTGTGTGGGTTTCATGAAGGTGATTGCTTTCAAGATTCTAGCTGCAAGTTACTATGGGAAGGAGATTTTCAAGGATTGTCTAGATTATTGCAAAACTTGTAATGTTTGTCAAGCTTTTGCTATGAAGTTTACTTCCACTCTCCGTCTTAGATCAATTCCATTGCTATGACCTTTTGAGAAGTGGGGAATTGATTTTGTTGGTCCTCTCAATAGAACCCTCGGAACAATCAGTACATTGTGGTAGTTATTGATTACCTCACCAAGTGGGTTGAGGCTAGACCATTGAGGGACAAGAATGAGGACGAAGTTGGTAGATTTCTTTATGATCACATTATCACTAGGTTTGGATGACCTTTGGATTTGGTTTTTGATAAATGATGAGATTTTACAAGGAGCATCACTACAATCATACTATGGCATTTCTCTATCAAACATAGAGTAACTATATAATATAAGCTTGGTAGAGTGAACCAATCAAACCTTGTGCATGATGTTGGCTAAAGATGCAAAAATGGAGGGGGCTAAACATCATTGAGACAAGATGATTCATGCAATTTTATGGGAGTATATAATAACCATGAAGACTTAGACTTCCATCAAATATTCTCCATTTCATTTAATATATGGTATTGAGTCTACCTTATCTATTCACTTTAAACTTGCTACCTTCTAAAGCATTAAAAAGAGATTGAAGCAAGCACAAGGAGGTGATGTAGAGAAGTCAAGGAAGGATCAACTCATGGAATTCGAGGAGGAGAGAGCAATTGTTATGGTTTGAGTAGAGCAAGCCCAAAGGAAACAAAAGGAGAGCTATGATAAGAGGCAAGGCAAGAAGAAGGTAAATCCCTTCAAAGAAGATGATTGGGTAATGATGTTTGACTCCATTGAGTTTTAAGAGAGTGCAAACAAAGTTTTTTCCTAAGTACTTTGGACCTTTCATCGTGGAAAAAGTGTGGAGCAATTATACCTATGATCACAAGGAGTTGGGAGGAAGACACTTTATGGTATTAACCATGATAAGTTGAAGATATATCATAGAAATTAGAGAGATCTTCACTTCAAGGAAAAAGTGAAAGCTTAGTCCGGGGGTAAGTGTAACATCCATTTGTACATGTATGTGCTATTGTGATATTTAGTTTGGTATTATAAGGACTTCAGAGATATTTTTCATATAGAGATAAAGGATGGTTCTATAGTAGTCATGATTAGCTAAATTTTGTCATAGCAAAGATAGGGAGGACCTTACTTTGGAGGAAATGGAAAGGATGAGCACCACTATTTTAGATTCTAGTGTATTAACTTAATATTATTCCTAGGTGTTATAATACCAATAACTAGACATATCATCTATAGGTGAAAATTGGCTTGGTAACATCTGGAAAGATGTTATGTATGATGAGCTAGGTAGATCAAAAAGAGGTGTCACCAAAGAATGCTTCTAGTAATAGAGTATGAGCCAAAAATAGCTTGAATCTATAATACCAAAAGCTAAACATATTATCTAGAGGTGAAAATTGGCTTAATAATATCTAGAATGATGTTATGTATGATGGACTAGGTAGATTAGATAAAGTTGGTACCAACAGAGGACTTTTGCTAATTGGGCAAGAGCCAAAAATAGCCTAGAAACTTCAAAGCTAAATTCAGAGGCCTAAACTGATGAATTAGGTCTCAAAAATGTTCCAAAATTGTCCCCCAACTAGTGCAAGACTAGCCTTATCTCCCCTCGATTTGTCTCATTGAAAGCTTCCCAAAAATACCTCACCATGAAATTAGAGATTCCTACAAGAATATTCTCTCAAAATTCCATCCAATCAAATATGGTTTGACTAATCAGATAGGATCAGAACTGACATGTCAACCATGCATGCAACTAATCTAAGGGTAGAGCTTGCTAACATGTCACCAATCCATGTATCTAATCCAAGGATGGAGCCTCCTTTGGGAGAGTCCACTTGGCTATATAATACAATCAAGGTACTCCTTTGGGGCATCAAAGATTTAGTGTAGAGCTTTGTGTTTTCTCTTGAGTTTTTCTTAAGGTCTTTTATCCTGGTAAGGTTATGGGTGTTTAGCTTTGAGGAAAGAGTTGAGAACTCTTGAACCCACAAGCCTAAAATCCAAAGTCCAAGGATAGTCCATGTAAAGGAATATTTGATTGAGAAGTTGGGTCAAGATAAGACCACATGCTTAGGAGAATATTCACATGAGTATGGATATTCCTTCAAACTTTTAACTTTATTTGACTTTTAGTCTAGTAACTTGAGTTATTCTAATAATTAGTAACTTTGGTTCGTAACTATTTACAAGTATACAAATTAAGGGTGATGAGATACTCATCATTCTTTCATTTGAGTTCTCTAGTGAGCAATGGTTTGAGTTTTAGAATGTTAATCTTGGAAGCGTATGATAGACTTGGAGTTCCTTGCCTTCTTAGTCCATAATGTGTTACCATAATAGCCATTGAAGGTTCATCTTGAGTGAGAGACAGGCTAGCTTACCATCCAGATTTGGAGTTGAGTTGGCTAAGGTTATCCAAAGTTGGAGGTTGTCCAAATTGCCCTACCTAGTGCTTGAGTTGGTGAAGCTAGGCCAGATTTAAAGAGGGTTTGCCAAATTTGGAGAAGGGTTAGCCTGTGAGCCGGCATGTCTCTCACTCAGGATGAACCTCTAATGGCTATTATGGTAGCGCACCATGGACTAAGAAGGCAAGGAACCCCAACTCCATTATACTCCTCCAAGGCTAACACTCCAAGACTTTGCTCACTGGATAACTTAATGAGAGAGAGATAGTTGCAAATGAAAGGATGATGAGTACCTCCTCACTCCTTGTTTATATACTTGTGAAGAAGGCAATAGAACCAAAAATGTGAGCCAACCTGTCTCTCACTCAGGATGAACCTCTGATGGCTATTATGGTAGTGCACCATGGACTAAGAAGGCAAGGAACCCCAACTCCATCATACTCTTCCAAGGCTAACACTCCAAGACTCAAGACATTGCTCACTAGAGAACTCAATGAGAGAGAGATAGTTGCAAATAAAAGGATGATGAGTACCTCCTCACTCCTTGTTTATATACTTGTGAAATAGTTACGTACCAAAACTACTAATTACTGGAGTAACTCAAGTTACTAGGCTTAAAGTCAAAAAGTAGAAAGGAATATGCACTCACATGGGCATATTCCCCTAAGCATGTGATCTTATCTTGACCCAACCACTAAGTCAACCACTAAGTCAACCCAACCATGAGCTATCCTTGGACTATAGAAGAATTCAAAACAAAAAAGCTTGTGGGCCCAAGAGTTCTCAACTCTTTCCTCAAAGCCAAACACCTAGGAACCAAAGTCATCACACTAGAATCCAAAATAGTGGTGCTCATCTTTTCCACTTCCTCTTAAGTAAGGTCCTCTCTATCTTAGCTATGACTAACTTTAGCTAATCATGACTAATGTAGAACCATCCTTTATCTCTATATAAATAATATCTCTCAAGTACTTGTAATACCAAGCTAAATATCACAATACCACACACATGCACAAATGGGTGTTATAGATCCAAGACCACAAACCTGAGCATAAAAGAGAACTACAAACAAGACTATATAGGAGTAGAGCCATGAGGCCAAACACAATTCAATACAATAGCTCTACAAATATCAGCATTAATCTGCAAGATCCAACATACAAACCCTAGGAGAAGCCTACCCCTAGGAGCAATTAGAACAACCTGCCCTATCAGAGATGAGATTGCCAACTATACCAAAGAAAGAGAGAGAGTGTGTGGCAACCCGGCAAATATCACTTTTGTGGTAATCAGGTAAGTAAAGTTTGTTCTCGTAGAGGTATGAGTAAAAAATGTCCAAATACAAAGCAAATAGTAACATGTAGTTCTTCTTGGGTTCCTCTTTAATCTCTCAGGTAGCAACTACACCCAAAAGAGAGTAACAAGCACTGACTCGCAATCTCGTCACAAATTAGCACTCCTTAATCACAACTCCATCAAATTTTTCCAAACAATCTTGATTGTGATTATTCAAGCTCTCCCAAAAATAGCACTTCACTGCAAAACAACTTTGCCTCAAAATTGTGTTCCATCCCTCCATTGAAGGCACAACTTCCTCAATCAAAATTTCTTTCACATCACCTCTGTGTTGCACTCACAAATGCAGAATACTACAAACACTACAATTCCTCTCAGATTTCTCAAGGCATTGCTTTGATTGCACTTCACTCAAGATCAAACACACAGAATAGAGATCAAGGCAACGAAATCCAACATCCAACAAACACACTGATTTGCACTTCAAATTTCTCCATACACTCACAAACATAGACACAAAATTGATACTCAGAATCAAGCAACTAGCACTACTTCACAACACTTTGCTTTATCTATTCTCAAAAATAATGAGCACTGAACAATAGTTTCTTGCAAATGCCACTCTTAAATAGTGAAGCAAACAACAATAACTAACAAAAATTCCATTTCTACAACCACTTTTCCCACTTGCAGATCCAAACTAACAATGCACCTCTTCATATCTACCTCTTCAAATCTCAATTTTGTTACTACTTTGGTCCGATGTCTACTTCTTCCTCAGCTTCCAAACCCAAAGTAACTTCACTTACTACTCTATCCTCGGGTTTCCCAACTACTAATTCCTCTACCAATTCTACTACTTCTTTTTCCTGATCTACAATTACTCTCATGGGTAATCCATCTAACTCCTGATCTTCCAACCCACTCTTCTCTAATATCTCTAATGGTTATTCCAAAGACATTTGTACTCCTATGTCGTCTACTTTGGGCTTTGCTCTTACATCCTTCCAAAGTTTATCTATCTCTAATTTCACTAAGTACAATCTAATCGTGATATTGTCCTCCACTTCCAATATCTTCCTATCTACACAAGTTTTGAGATTGATAAGTAAGGCGTTCAAGTCCTTATCTTTTGCATTTCTCCTCCTCATCTCCTGCACCAACAACTTCAACTTGTGCAGTCGTGTTTCTTCAATTTGCATTTGGCTTCTGTACTTAGCATTCCGTTCATCTTTATCACAATCTCCCTCAATGGCTCCAATTGCATTCTTCTCTCCCATTCTCGATATGCAAGCCAATCTTCTCTATACATTGCAAGTTCTACCTCAAACTTGGCTTTCACTATCTCCTTCTCCTTCTCCTTCTGTGCAATCTTCTCCTCCAGGTTACGAAGTAACTCTCTTAATCATTCCTCCTCCCTACATTGCATTGTCAACTCTCTTTGCTAGATTTGGTTCTTCTCTTCTATACTCTCCATCACTCTATCGAGCTCTTTCTCCTTCTCTACTACCCTCACCATAGCATGGATAATTTCTAATCTTGAATTAGCAAACTGTTGCTTCAAGATTTCATATTCACCTACTTGCCTTTCTCGTGCTATGTCGCTTTGCTTTAGGATTCTCTCTCTACTCCCCACTTCTCTCTTCAAATTCTTGATTACTTGATTATGTACTACTTCATCTACTCATAGTACTTCCCTCCTCTCCTCGGATTGTATTCTTCTTCAATTTTGAGTTCTATTCTTCTTATCGAGCTAGCACCTGCAATACATTCTTCACCTCCGGGCACTTTGACTGCATCTCCTTCTTCTTGTGCTCCACTTTGACTAATAACAGGCACACAATCTCCTACTAATACTCCACTCCTTCACTTGGAATTACCTCGACTTGCGGACTCATCTCCCTCTTTGTCTGTTCCTCACTTGACACTTGCCTTCTCAACCACATTCGCCTTCTGGGAATGGATTCTTTGCTCCCCAAACTTCCACTCTCCACTTCTCTCACCTTACTTGGCTCCACTTCATACTTTGCCTTGTGTTTGGAATAGACTCCCCTCTGGATTGTGACTCTCTTCTCCTCTTGTTATGGAACTTCGTCTTCAAGGATTGGGTTACCTTTCTCCTCCGTCTTTGTCTTTGCTTCCTTCTCTTTGGGTACCAATGACATCTCCATTCCATCATCACTATCGCTGCTTGTGTTCCCACTTTGCAGTGTGAACTCGGGTTCTTCCTCCTTCTCTAAGTCTTCGGACTTGCACTCCACCTCTCCTTCCGACTCTTCATCCCACGTTGCAATTACCACCAATTCTTTCCTTGGGTTCACTCTTCTGGCTTCCCAAGGTCTTGCCATTGCTACTTCTTCTTCTTCTCCTTGTCGACTCCTCTTCTTTGACTTCGGAGTACTCACCTTCAATTGCACACTCTGCCCCATTTGCGCGTTGTACTCGTTGCTGCTCTTGATTTGAAGGATGTACTACTACTCCTCCGCATTGACATCTCTTCTCAAGTCAAGGTAGAAATGGGACACCATCTTGTGCCTCTCTGCCGCATTGAGCAAGTTCAGCCCTAGGTAGAAGTGGGCTGCAAATGGCACAATGCAATGCAGAGGTGACTTGTCTTGCAAATTCCACACCATCTGTCTTGTCCTCTGATGAAGACACTTTGCCCAGTTAATTGGCTCTCTTGCAAACATCTTATGAAAGAATGCCGCTTGGTGCTTCATCACATAAGTCGTTCTCTCCGGCTTCAAGATTGCCATTAGTGCACTCACAATCCCTCTCTTGATAGGATCTTCATAGCTCTCCACCTTGTAGACATTCTTTGTGCGGTTTGAAGAGAAGGCATCTCTCACTTCTTGGGTTTCTTTGGCTACTTCTCCCTTCCTCAACAATGTGGCACCATGCTTGGAGCCTGCCTCTCTCCCAAGTACTAATCTCCAATCCAACTTTGTCCATCGAGCCGGATTTCCCCTCTTCCCTTCTTCCTCAGGGCCATCAAGACATTTACTCTTGATGATCTCGATCATGAAACCTGAAAAACTAACATTCTAGTTCCTTGCCAAGAATGTGATCCAAAGCCTGCTTAGGACCTTGATTCTTGCAATCACATCTAACCTCCAAATTGCATGATTTCTCACTACAAATTTGGAGTTCTTCTTCCCACCACCCATCTTTCTCTCTTCCACTCTGGGTTGGGGGCTACTCTTCTTACTGATTCTTGGATTAACTCTCTTGACTTCCTCTCAACATACGAGCGCGTCTGTGACTACACTTCCCTTCCCATGATCTCTTGCATGGTGACTTCTTAACAGCAATTGAAAATTACTTGTCATTGCTTTGTCTCTAGCCCAAATTTTATAGTGGTGCGCCTTCTCTATCTTTCTTCACTTCAAGTTTCTACCAAGAAATCACACCTCCTGGATGCTCTTGTCACTGTCAATTTTCCCTCATGCGTTTGACCGCCATTTTTGTGAGTGGTTCCTTCTTGAATGTCTCACTGCAAAGGAAAGTTGTTACACTGTCCTCGCCTTGGGTTGAGCATCCCCGAGACAAAGTCTCCTTACTTTGGGTTGTATGCTGACAGGGCAATTCCGAGTACCTTGCCTTCTGACATGAAGTCACTTTACCTTGAGTTACACCCCTATGACACCTTTCTTTGCCTTCTTTTGCCATACAAGCAAAATATGACTTCTTTTGTACACTTCTTCTTCAAAATTGAGAAAAAACAAAAATATGGGTACCATAGAATGTCAGACTTTGAGAAGTCTCAAGTCATCTACAACAAGAGCAATCTAAGCACGAGCAGCCAGGTGCTCGGTGCACTCTCAAGACCAGAAAAACCCACAATATAAGTGGTGATCATGCTGGGGAACTTGAGGCTTTTGCTTAGACATTAGGAAGAGTTGGAGCTAAGGGAGGAGTTAAGAGCAGATTGGGGCTGAGTCGGGTGTTAATGGCGGATTTGGGTTGAGGTAAGGATGGGGCCTGAATTGTCATCTTCAGCTATGTCAAGGGAGCAACAGCTCTTGCTGATTTTCATGGCGGCCATGAGAGCCATGAAGGATCAGGATGAAGAGAGAGAGAGAGTGAAGGTATTGTCTTCCCAAGTCACGAAGTGTCTGCACGTAGTGGTGGACCAACAGGGAGAGTTTGACAATAAGGATGTGACTAAGTACTTGAAGGTCTACTAGAGAGAGGTTAAGCTTCATGACCTTGATGAGAAGGTTGCCATTGCAAGGTTCCCTACACTGGTGGAGCTCAAAATCAGGAAGATGGTTGAGAGTTTAGTGGAAGAGACTGCAACATGGGAGGAATTCTCACATATGATGAAAGAAGAATTCCTACTGCAAGATGCAGATTGCCAAAGCCATGTTCTTGGACTGAGTGAACAATAGGAGCAAGAGCTTAGCACCACAGGATCTCCTAAGGCAGTTTAATAAAAAGACTATGACAATTGCCAACCTATGAGGTTGAGGCAATAAACTTACAACGGTCTAATTATTTCCTACGAGCTGCAGATAGCTGATTGCAAGATGAGTTGGAGTATGCGCTTGACTTGCTTCAATCTGATTGCTTGGAAACAATTGAGTGGAAGAAGATTGTGGAGGCTATTGTTTGGGTCAGCTATAGGAGGAGACAAAGGGAACTAGATGAGGAAGCTATAGCCAAGGCACCGGTTTGGAGCAGTCCTGTTGGATCTAGCTAAGAGAAGGTGGAACAACGAGTGAATGAGGTGACCAAAGAGGGAGCAGTTGATAAGATTTCACGGCTGATGGAAGGACTAAAGATTCTGACCACCAAAGTTGATCAGCTACAGAGTGGAAGTAGCACTACAAAAACAGGTGGAGAGAGGAGGCAGCCCTATGGGTGCATGTGGTGTGACAGTAAGAGTCATGCCAAAAGAGACTGTTAGGAGCTATCAAAAGCATTGTAAAACCAATGGGTGAAGTTTGTTGGGGAACCCGGAATGAAGAAGATAGCCTTCTATGATACCGGGGAGCCAATACCGCTGAACGGGAACAGAGGGGGCATAAGTTGCTGCTGGAGAGACATATGGGAAAATGGGAAGTAGGCATGGCAGTTGTTGCTTTTGAGCCTGGTGTGTATAACATAGTGAGCAAGAAGAAGCAAAGGGCAGATCTGGGCAAAGTGGAGAAGAGAAGACTTGCAGAGCAAGTCCGGAGAAAATCAGGGTGGGATGCACTAGTAGCAATAACAACTATCACAGTGGAGGTTGGTGCTACTTGGGATGCAATGATTGAGGAGAATAGAAAGGCTGATCAGCGGGTAGAAGCTGAAGGGCAACCAAAGAAGAAACAACAGCAAGTAGAACTAGAGAGAAGACAACTCAGGAGAAAGGAGGTACAGTTTAGCGACACTCAAAAAGGTAAAGATTAGGGTTTGAGTGGTGGGGAGGAGTCTCAAATGTGCACCAAGGGTGCTGCTAACCAGAAACTTGGTGAGAGATCTCCAAGAAAGGGACCTGGTTGGTTGTTGATCTGGGACGTAGAGATGGAGCTTGACCCTCAGGAAATTCCTAAGAAGTTTTGGAAGCAAGAGGTAAGAGGGTTCATAAATGAAGAATTCTTTGGAAGCTTGCGGAAGGATGTGCAAGATCTTATCTTGGCCAAGGTGAAGAAGAAGCGGTTCTACAAAGAGGGTCCTCATATGTCTTTGCTGTACTGTAACACCCATTTGTGCATGTGTGTGTTATTGTGATATTTAGCTTGGTATTACAAGTACTTGAGAGATATTATTTATATAAAGATAAAGGATGGTTCTACATTAGTCATGATTAGCTAGAGTTAGTCATAGCTAAGATAGGGGAGGGGCTTTATGGTCCACTTTCAGAATTGTTGCATGAAGTGGAGTGCAATACCAAGTACAAAATAGTGGACAAGAAGGTTTGTCCTATTTCTGTTCCATTGCGATTGGATGCATCTGATTTGCTGCATAAAACTAGAGAGCAACCAAGGTTGAGGCAGGTGAAGAATATCGGCCATTCTTTTTCTAAGGAGACCTTTGCAGAACTTACAATTGGAGGGGATGGCTTGCTCACAAAGGTTGAGCGCCAAACATTTAAAGAGATGATTGGTAATTGTGGGAAAGCTTTTGCTTTCAAGATATTGAGGAGATTGGGTGTGTAAACCCACAAGAAATCACACCAATGATCATTTTCATAATTCCTCATGTACCATGGGATCTGAGACCGATATTTGTGCCAAAGGCACTTTTTCCTACGCTAACAAAGTTGTTGAAGGAGAAAGTTAGAGCCAAGATTCTAGAGCCATCAGAAGCACCGTATTCCAATCGCTGGTTCACGGTCAAGAAGAAGAACGGCAAGTTGCAGTTTATACAGGATATACAACCACCAAACAAGGTAGCAATTTGGAATTCTGGTGTAGGATCGACTATGAATGATTTTGCTAAGGAGTTTGCAGGAAGGGCAATTTACTCTATTGGAGATCTGTACTCAGGGTATGATCAGTTTCAGCTTGCTGAAGGAAGCCGTGACATAACCACCATGCAAACATTGCTTGGCTTGATGCGCATGTGCACTCCCTCGATGGCAGCTACTAACTCAATGTTATGAACCATATTTTGCAACCTTCATTCCTGAGAAGACTCTTTCGTTCTTGGATGATATACCTAGGGCTGCCCAGCAGATGAGAATGATGAAACCTTGGTGGATGGCGGTATAAGGAGGTTTGTCATGGATCACATTTGAGATGAGGAAGCTATACTAAAGCGGTTGATAGAAGCAAGAGTGACTCTTTATGGAGAGAAGCCAGTGTTTGGACTTGGATAAATACTGATGGTAGGGCATATGTGCGGCTCGTATGGGAGGAAACCAAATCCGGAGAAGGTGGACATTGTAGGGAAGATCAGAGATTGTTCCTCAATTCAAGAAGTAAGGCGGTTCTTAGGAGCTTGCATCTTTTATCATATCTGGATACCTCATTTTTCTCATGTTGCAGAGCCGCTTTACCAACTTCTGAGGAAGAGAATCAAGTTACTCTAGAGTCCAAGGAATTCCATTGCTATGATGAAGCTGAAGGAAGCGCTGTAGAACCCACCGGTACATCATCCGCTTGACTACAACTATGGGTGGCCGATCATAATTATAGTGGATTTGAGTCCCTATTCTGTTGGGTGGGTTGTGGGCCAAGAAGATGAGAATGGCAGCAGGTATGCAGCGGTGTGGAGCAAGAATCTTCACAGAGCGGCAGCAAAGGTATCCTCAGATCAAACAAGAGTTATGTGGTGCCAAGATAGCATTAAGACAAGATAGGAATTGCTTGATTGGTGCCTATGTCATCCTAGAGATAGATTGCTTGCTGCTGCTAGGAATGGTTGCAAACTGTGGTACTCCAGATATTGCAATGTTGCATTGGATTGCATTCATTCAAAAGTTTAATCCAAAGCTAAGATATATAACTAGGGAAAGACAACCCAATGGCTGATATGCTATCTAGGGTGTGTTGTGATGGAACCAAAGATGGCTGTAAGGTAGATGAACATGAACTAGATTTGAATCTACCCTTCAGAGAAGAACTTTACATCAATGATCTTCTTGTCGTTAGAAAGTATCTCAATTCTTTAGAGAAAAATTTGGAGTGGACTAGGGAAGAGTTTGAGACTGTAAGGAGGAGGTCTAGCAAGTTCTTGTTGAGGTTTGGGTATCTTTGGTGAAGGCCCAAGAACCATGCTGGAATCCCATTGAGAGTGGTGGGAGCAAAAAGTGTTACAAGAATTGCATGATGCAGAGGCTGTAGATCATTGTGGAGTTCAGGGTATGTATGAGCGCATTCAAGGGTTGTATTGGTGGCCTGGGATTTATACAGAGGTATAGCATTAGATGGAGACCTGTGAAACTTGTCAAATCTACTCCAAGGTATGGCACATAGATGGGTTGAAGCCTACTTACCCGCTGACCCTTCATTTTTAGTGGGTTTTAGACTTAGTTCATATGCCGTTAGGAGTTCAAGGAGCAAAGTATCTAGTATTGGCCAGGGAGGATTTATCTAGCTATGTGGAAGGGAGGATGTTGATGTTATTGCGGGCATTGTAAGGTCTTGAGATTGCGCTGAGGACCTGGCTGCTTGCACTTAGGTTGTCTTGTTTGTCAATGACTTGTAAATTCTCTTGTAATCCAACAATGATGATATTCTTTGGGTTGTGAAAACAACCTTTTTTCTGGGCAACTTGCTTGCCATTGCTCCTAGATGTAGACATTCCTCAACAACTACTTGTGTTAGGCTTTTGGAGTGTTTTGTCCTTCTTGTATCGTTTATTACTAATCTTGGTTTTTTATTCTTGACCTCTTGTCTAGTGTAATACTCTGAGGATAGGAGACCTAAAGAGAAACACACCATGAGAAACACACACTTTCACACTCAAACTCCGATGCCCCAAAGGAGCACCTTCTCTTTATTATATAGGCAAAGCGGATCTCCTCCAATGAAGCTCCACCATAGGATTAGGTACATAGATAGGTGACATGTCAGCAAGCTCCACCCTTGGATTACTTACTTGGATGGGTGACATGTCGGTCCTGGTCCTATCTGGTTGGTCAAACAAGCCTTGACCAAAGGGAATCTTTTAGGGAATCCTCCTGTAGGAATCTCAGAATCACATGGGTGATGTACCATTGGAAAGTTTTTGACAAGAATAAGCAAGGAGGAGGGAAGGCCAGCCTTTCCTCCATTTGGGGGGGGGGGGGATGGGGAATCATTATGTTTTTGAGGCCTAATTCATCCGTTTAGGCCTCTAAAATTGCCTTCAAAGATTCCCGACATATTTTGATTCCAACTCTATTAGTTGAAGTCCCCTTTTGTTGATACCTCTTTTTGATCTATTCTTTCACCATCCTATGTAACATCCTTCCAGATGTTACCAACCCAATTCTTACCTTCAAATCATATGTCTAGCTATTGGTTCTAAGGTTTTCAAATCTATTTTGGTTTTTTGCCCTATTAGTAGAAGTACCTTTTTGGTGATACTTCTATCTGGTCTATTTTGACCATCATTCCAAATGTTTCCAAACCAAATTTTACATCTAGATCATATGGCTAGCTCTTGGTATTACAAACCTCTCTCCTTTTAAGACGCAACGTCCTTGTTGTGCAACTATTGCTCAAATACTTGCACCTATTGCTCAAATGCTTACACCTACACCGGTTCATGTGTCAAATTGACAGCGGGTTCCCAGGTTGCTTCATAGAGGGGGTAATCTTTCCACTAGAAAAGGTAATCCACCCGTGGATGACGAGTACCACGCATGTGTTTTTGGAGAATATGCTCCACTTCATATTCTTGTTGCCATCAACAAGTGTTGGACAAGGTCGAATGTCTTGTGTGGAATGACCCAAGCCTGATTGGGGAGCATATTTGCATAGTAGGGAAACATGGAACACTGGATAGACCTTCATATGTGGTGGTAGCTCAAGGTGATAGGCCACAATGCCGACTCGATGGAGAATTGAGAAAGGCCCAATAAAACAAGGTTTGAGCTTACGAGGTCCCACTAATGTGAGGTTGGTTGTCAATAGCCACACCTGATCCCCAACATTGAACTCCATGTGCCTACGGTATGCATCAGCATACTACTTTTGGCAATTTTGTGTAATCTGTAATTTGTGCTTAGCGCTCTCCACCCCTTGTTGGATTCTAGAAACAAATGTGTTGACTGCATCGACCTTGGTAGCCACCGGACCGATCTTCATCAAGTTGGAAGGTGTGAAGGGATGCTCACCATACATGAGGAAGAACGGAGTGACTTGGGTGGATTCATTCACGGAATTGTTGTAAGCAAATTCCACCAACGGGAGTAGGGTGTCCCACCTCTCTTGCTCTTCTAAGGTGAAGATACGTAACATGTCTTCAATAGTGTGATTAGCCCACTCTGTTTGTCCATCTGTTTGTGGGTGGTAAGCTGTGGACATGGCCAACTTGGTTTTGAAGAAACCAAAGAGGGTGCACCAAAACAAACTAGTGAATTGAGTACCCCTATCGGTGATGAGTACTCGAGACAAGCCATGGTGAGAGAAGACTGCATCTAAGTATAATTGAGCAAGTTGTGGAGTGGTCACCTCCTTGGTGGTAGGGCATACATGAATCATTTTGCTGAGCCGGTCCACAAAGACCACGATGGAGTTGAATCCTGATGTGGTCTTGGGTAATTCAGAGATGAGATCCATACACACCTGTGACAACCCGGCAAATATCACTTTTGTAGTAATCGGGTAAGTAAAGTTCATTCCCGTAGAGATACAATTCAGAATTGGTCAAATACAAAGTCATACAATAACTTGTAGTTCTTCTTGATTGCTTCTTTAATCTCTCAGGTAGAAACTACACCCAGAAGAGAGTAACAAGCTCACAATCTTGACAACTTGTCATGAATACTCACACACATAATCACAACATAGTAAATTTGTCCAAACAACTCTTGATTGTGATGATTCAAATTCTTCCAAAGACGGCACTTCATTGCAAAGAACGATTTCCCCTCAGAATTATGTTCCAACCCTCCACTGAAGGCACAACTTCCTCGATCAAAATTGCTTCACATCAACTTCATGCTGCACTCACAAATGCAAAATACTACCAACACTACAATTCTTCTCAAATCTATCCAGGCATTCTCTGATGCACTTCACTCAAGATCAAACACACAAAATGAAGATCAAGGCTGTAGAATCCAACATCCACAGACATGCTTACTTGCTCTTTGTAATTCTCCACACACTCACAAACACAAACACGGAATTGACAATTGGAATTAAGCTCAAGCAACGAGCATTGAAAACAACACTTTGCTTTATCTATCTTTAGAAATATGAATACTGAACAACATAGTATTGTGAATGCTCCCCTTAAATACTGAAGCAAACTGCAGTTCTTCCTACTAATGTACCACTTCCTAACATCTCTTCCTACCTACAGATCCAAACTGACAATCCATCTCTTCATATCTGCCTCTTCATATCTCAAAATTGATACTTATCTTGATCTGATGTCTATCTCATCAGCGGCTTCCAAACCCAATGATCTTCCTACTACTTCACCTTCTTTGGGTATAGCTAATTCTACTAATTCCTTCACTAATTCTACTACTTCTACACTAGGAACTACAATTGCACTAAAGAGTGACTTATCTAACTCTTTATCTTCTAACCCACTCTTCTCTAATGTGTCAAATAACAAGTCCGATGACACCTGAATTCCTACTTCTGCAACATTGGGTTTCTTCTCTGCTGTCACATTATTCTGAATTTTCTCTAACTCCGAATTGACTAAATCTAATCTAAGACTAACATTGTCTTCTACTTCTAACATCTTACGGTCTACACGCTCTCTCAATCGAATCAGCAATGTGTTCATGTCCACATCCTTGGCTTTTCTCTTCCGAGTTTCCTGCACAAGCAACTTCAACTCATGTAGGCGGGCTTCTTCCAATCTCCCTTCAGTCTCCGTGCTTAAGATTGCTCTCAATTTCCCCGAAACTTCCTCCACAGATTCTGACGCATATCCTTGAGAGCGCTCTACCTTCAGTTCTTCACGATACATCTTCAGCTCGTCTTCGTACTCCGTAGTGAGCATCTTCTTCTCTTCCGCATGTTGAGTGCTCTGTAACTCTACACTTCTAACTAGCTCTCGTAATTGTTCCTCTTCTTCCTGCCTGGCTGCTAACTCCCGCTGCCATGCTTGATCCTTCCCCGCTGCACTCTTCTTCAAGCTGTCCAACTCCTGCTCCATTACGATGGTCATTGCCTTCAAATGAACATTCTTGATGCGCACATCACTCACTTCCTCCTTCATTTTGCTCAGCCACATCGCCTATTCCTTTAATTCTTTGGCTTACCTCTGTAGTTCTCTCTCTTTAACCTCACAGCTCTCTTGTAACATTTTGAAAGTCTTCTTCTTCAAGACTTCCTCCCTCTGAAGTTCTTCCATTTCTTCATTTCTTTGGACTTGTTGCTCCTACAACCCCTTCACTTCACTCAAGAAATGCATCATCACCTGCAACTCATTCATCCCCTTCCTATGATCTTGGGGAATTGCTTTCTGATGCTCCTTCAGTAGCTCCAGCAACGGGGTGACCACTTTTTTCAGATAAGATATCCCACCGAAGCTTTCTTCATCTTTGTCGCCATCTTCGTCTTGAGTCTTCACCTCCTTCATCGGCTCCTTCATCCAAAGTTGCAATCTTTGTATCTTTAGAAACACCATATCTATACTTTCTTCTTCTTCACCTATTGAACTTGGCCCTGCTGGATACTCCTCCTTCTCCTCTGGTCTCGGCTTGTTCACCACCATAGCTACGCAATGACTTGTTGTTCAAGGTTCTTTGTCCATGATTGCCTGACAAGCTTCACTAACCGCCACCGATTGCTGAACTTCAGGTCCCCCCTTGCTATCACTTCCGGACTCCTCACTTTTAAGGTGAGCTCTTCTTCTTTGGATTCCTCCTCTTGCAACTCGGTTTCTTCTTCATACTCTGATCCCGATGATGCTTCTCTCACCATCTTTGTATTTTTCATAACCAGTCTTTGAGTCTTCCTTTGAGTGGGAGGCGACTTTGCTTCTTTGGGTTTACCATGGTTCTTTGTCTTCGGACTGGTGACTTCTTTGACCTTCCATTGTCCGGTCTTCAAGAAATGATCATTGTTGGCTCACAGGTGTATCATATATTGTCGCTCTTCTTTGACCACTTCCCGTCTTAAGTCAAGATGGAAATGAGACACCATGCGATGACACTCCTCTACTGTCAGCAGGTTCAACCCGACGTAGAAGTGCGCTGCAAACGGTGCAAAATAATGCAGTGGAGAACCTGTTTGCCAATTGATCACCATTTGCCTCATTTGGTAGTGAAAGCACTTTGCTCAATTCACCAAAACTCCTACAAACATCTGGTGGAAGAAGACTGCTTGCTGCATGTTCATATAACTTGCTCGTTCTGGCTTGAAATGGCCATCATCACCCCCACGATACTTCTTCTAATCGGGTCCCAATAGGACTCCACCTTGTAGTCATTTGTAGTTCTTGGAGCAAAAACTGAGTTGCAAATTTCCGTTGTTTCTTCTGCAGCATCACACTTCCGATAGAAAGTGATCCCCATCAGCTCTCTTGCTTCCCTCCCAATACTAACCTCCAATCCAACTCAGTCCATCGAGCCAGATTTCCTCTCTTCCCTTCAACCTCGGGACCCTCCTCATAATTACTGGCAGCTATTTCTGCCATCACTCCCAAGAAACTGAAATTCCAGTTCCACGCTAAGAAGGTAATACAAAGTCTAGTCAAGACTTCAATTCTGGCTACTACATCTACCCTATGAATTGCAAAACTTTGCACCGCCAGCACATTGGGCACCTTCTTTGCCATAATCTGCTCTCACATTCTATGACGCTGAAAGATGATGCCCTCTCCTGGATGAGACACTTTAACCCCTTTGGGATTTTGGAAAATTTCACTCTCAATTGACTTTTGGACACACATTACTGCACGACGACTACTCAAAGGAATTGGGAATTTACTTGGCATATTCAACTTGTCCTTGCGCAGTCGCAATCTTATATTACCCCGAATTGCAGTCATTCTTCAGTCAATTTCAAATTTGACCTCCTCTCTTCTGCGTGTTGATGTTCGATCACTATCAAGACATGCTTCTTCTGCCTCCACCGTTTCTTGAAGTGTACTTTCTTGCCACGTACCAAGGTTGTTAAACGGTCTTTGTATCTTCTGTGCCTTCCAACCCAAAGATGGTGCTCTTTGGACTTTTTTTGTTGTACCCTTCTTTTGAGTACCTCCATCATCGGATCCGATGTTGTTTTCTTTGGATGTCCTCCGAAGTTACTTCTGTCCATTCTTCATCCGCAATTTGGCTTCCAGTGCTTACTTCTTCTCTTAAACACTAATAAATAGAGAAAAAAAATGTGGGTACTACAACACCTGTTCCCAACGTTGTGTAGGAGTGGGGAGAGGTTGGAGGAGCCCTATAGGAGCTTGATTAGAAGCTTTGTTCTATTGACAAAGTAAGCAACTGCGCATGTAGTCCATCACATTGTTGCTCATCTTGGGCCAATAGTAATGGTGTTGGACTGCATCCAAGGTCTTGTCCACTCCAACATGACCTGCAATGGCCAAATCATGACATTCTGCTAGAATGGTGATGCGCAATTCTTGGACATTTGGAATCCATAATCTGCCATCACAAAAGGTGAGTCCTTGGGTGTTGGTGACGCCTTTGGATGATTGCCCTTCTACAATCTGCGGGTCAGTTTTTGTAGCTGCCAAAATCTCTAGCCAGAATTTAGGGTTAATCTGAACCTCTACCACCAAGTTGCTTGCCATTGGCATACGGGTGAATGCATCTGCAAGTTGTTTCTTACCTTCAACGTAGGTGATTGTCATGTTGAAGCGTTGTCACCACTTTGCCCATCAAATCTAGCGATGAGATAGATCCGAATGCATCTTGAGGTAGACTAGAGGTTTGTGGTCTATTTCTACCACAAATGCCTTCTCGCTCAGATAGTGCTTCCAATGCTTGGTTGCCAGGACGATGGCCTGTAACACCCATTTGTGCATGTGTGTGGTATTGTGATATTTAGCTTGGTATTACAAGTACTTAAGAGATATTATTTATATCGAGATAAAGGATGGTTCTATATTAGTCATGGTTAGCTAAAGTTAGTCATAGCTAAGATAGAGGGGACCTTACTTTAGAGGAAGTAGAAAAGATGAGCACCACTATTTTGGATTTTAGTGTGTTGACTTGGTATTATTCCTAGGTGTTTGGCTTTGAGGAAAGAGTTGAGAACTCTTGGGCCCGCAAGCCTTTTTTGTTTTGGATTCTTCTTTAGTCCAAGGATAGCCCATGTGAAGGAATCCTTGACTTAGTGGTTGGGTCAAGATAAGACCACATGCTTAGGGGAATATGCCCATGTGAATGGATATTCCTTTCTACTTTTTGACTTTACTTGACTTTTAGTCTAGTAACTTGAGTTACTACGGTAACTAGTAACTTTGGTACGTAACTATTTCACAAGTATATAAACAAGGGGTGAGGAGGTACTCATCATCCTTTCATTTGCAACTATATCTCTCTCATTGAGTTCTCTAGTGAGCAATGTCTTGAGTCTTGGAGTGTTAGCCTTGGAGGAGTAGGATGGAGTTCGGGTTCCTTGCCTTCTTAGTCCATGATGCGCTACCATAATAGCCATCAGAGGTTCATCCTGAGTGAGAGACAGGCCAGCTCACAGGCCAACTCTTCTTGTTCTATAGTGTGGTAGTTGTGCTCTGCCGATAACAACTTTTGAGAGAAATATGCATTGGGATGCCATCCGTCATGCCACTCTTGTTGTAGGACTGCTCCGATTGCTACACCTGATGCATCTATAACCAACTTCATTGGATGTTTTGGGTCATACTACTTCAAGATTGGTGCATGTAGCAAGGCGGCTTTCAATTCTTGAAAGGCCAACTCTTGTGCGGTTCTCCATGTCCACTTCTTCCCCTTGCCAAGCAGTGTTGTTAAAGGCTATGCAACCTTGGAGAAATCCTTGACAAATCGATGATAGAATCTCATCAAACCCAAGAAGCTCTTGAGTTGAGTCTGATCTTCTGGAGCACTCCATTTTTGAATGACCTCTATTTTATCTGTCAATACTTGAATACCCTCTGCACTTACTTTATGCCCCAAGTAGTCTACTTCACACTTGCCAAACTCACACTTTGAGATTTTGGCATACAATCGGTTTTGTCTTAGAATCTGGAGGACTTCTTGTAGATGTTGTTTGTGTTCCATCATCGTGCTACTATATACTAAGATGTCATCCAAGAAGACAATGATAGACTTATCCAAAAATGGACAAAATATGTCATTCATTAGACTCATGAAAGTGGCAAGTGCGTTGGTGGGACCAAAAGGCATCACGAGATACTCAAAGTGGCCATACCTGGTTTGAAAGGCAGTCTTGTACACATCCTCCTCTGCAATTTGGATTTGATTGTAACCGCTCTGCAAATTTAGTGTGGTGAAGTGTCTTGTTCCATTGAGTTGATCAAATAGATCATCCATGCAAGGTAAGGAGTATTTGTTCTTCATTGTTTGCTGATTGAGACCCCGATAGTCAATGCACATGCGCATTGTACCATCTTTCTTCTTCAAAAACAAGATAGGAGCCCCATATGGTGATACGCTGGGTTGGATGAACCCTTTTTGCAACATATCCTCAATTTGATTCTTGCACTCCTCCAACTCATGAGGTTATAGGCAATATAGAGCCTTATAAGGAGGTGTCTTCCTTGAGAGTGTCTCAATTTTATGATATACTCTCTTTTTTGGTGGTAATCCTGAGGGTAGATCATCAAGAAAGACATCTTGAAACCATTTATGACATCCTTCAATTTCTTAGGAATTCATCCCTCAAGTTGTGCACTCTGGATCTCTCTTATTAGACCCATGAAACACCTATTAGTCTTACAAATAGTTGTTTTCCCTTTGACATAGAGAGGTAATTCTTGCCTATGTGATTTTTCCTTACCCCAATGATCGACCATTGGTGGGTTCTTACTACTTTCTTCCTCCAATCTACCATAGGGTTGTAATGCTCCATCCATGGTATACCTAAGATTGCATCATAACAAGCTAATTGTATCACTCGCCACTCAATTGCTTCTTGATATTTTCCTATAGAGAGTGTTACTTGCCTGGGTAATGATTCAATCCTCTCTGTTTGTCCGTTAGGTAACTCTACTTCTTCACTCTCATCTCTCTCTAGATCCATTCCCAATCTTATTGCAATAGAGCAAAACATGAAATTCTCTATCACTCCCGGATCTATTAACACTCTCACTTGATTGCCTTCTAGGACCCCATTCACTACAATCAATTGTGAGGTTGCCTTTTGGTACCTTTATGCGCTTGTCTTCTTCCTTCCCTCGCTTTTCTGCTTCCTTATTGAGCCTTATTGGCTCAATAAGGAATCATTTAGGCATTCTTTGTTTAGGCGATCTTTGATCTTCATTTTCCAAAGTGATTTCCACCTCTTCCTCTTCAATGTGTCTCTCCATGTTGTTCAAAGATTGCATGTATGAAAGTCGAGGGCCCCTGGGAAGTTGAGCATGATAGTTGGTAGATATATGCCCAATACAACCAGTTCTGAAGGTTCTAGTCAAGCGTGAAGGTTCTGAAATGGACATTTACACAAGACGTTTCGATCCTAACTTTTGAAGGAAGGGAGCGCACCACCCGGTATCCCTTTTATGCATTGGTAGGAGATAATGATTTTGAAGGATTGGAAGCGCACCACCCGGTATCCCTTTTATGCATTGGTAGGAGATAATGATTTTGAAGGATTGGAAGCGCACCACCCGGTATCCCTTTTATACATGGTAGGAGATCATGATTTTGAAGGATTGTAAGCGCATTACCCTGTATCCCTCTTATACATGGAAGGAGATAATCATTGGAGTATAAGCAACATCACCTCTATTCGTATTCTATCTTTTCTAAGTAGATAAGTCTGCCCATGTGTAACTGAATCCTCTCAGCTAAAAGACCAACGGAGGATAGCAAAGAGAATGGGAAGTTCCTATCTAACATTATGCATATGTTATTCCTATCTAACATTATGTATATGTTATTCCTATCTAACGTTCCTATAACGGCATACGTTAGCAAGTTCTCCTCTCGAGCTTTTCACTCAACACTGTTCTGTTCACTCAACACAATGAATTGACATTAGATCTTTGGAGAGTGCTTTGAGAAATCAGAGAGGAGTCTTGATAGTGAATGGAGACTGAAAGGAGAGTTATGAGAGAGAAGTCTTGATAGTGAGGTGCCACAAAAGGATTTGGGAGAAGCTTCAATTGGTCAGGAAGGAGGTCCTTGGCTGAATCAAGGCCAAAGAGGATTTAAGGAAAGAAGGTGAAGGTTTTGATGAAGGCTGCAAAGGAGAGAAATCTTGGAAGGGAGGCATTGTACAGAAGTAGAAGGAGTGAAGAATCCCTTGTTTTCCTCACAGGATGAATTGTTATGGCAGAGAACTTTGAAGGTGAGAGATATTGCTTGTATGAGCAGAGAGAAGGAAGAGATATGATGCATCAAATGAGAAAGTGGGATCCAAACAGGGAAACCTTTGAGGGGAAAGTCTAAGCAAAAGGAAGAGAGAAATGCTTGGTTGTGCCAGTAGAGAAGACCAATGAATTTTCTAGAGTGACCTTTTCTTGACTATGACAGGACATAGAAGAGAAGAGGTTGAGAAGGTTGTTTGCCTATGATTAGACAAGGATAGAAAGATTTGTTGGAATGAGTTGATTGGACAATTGATGAGTTAGGCATGGTCATTGCATAGGAAAGAGTTGTTTGCCTTTGTCCAACTTATAACTTACAACTTATAACTTATAACACACGACTGGTTAACATGGTGATTTATGAATAAATGTATGCACTTTGAATTATGAATATTGTCAAGGGAAGGACTGTGACAACCCGGCAAATATCACTTTTGCGGTAATCGGGTAAGTAAAGTTGGTTCCCGCAGAGATACGAGTCAGAATTGGTCAAATACAAAGCAAACAGTAACAATGTAGTTCTTCTTGGTTGCGTCTTTAATCTCTCAGGTAGAAACCACACCCAGAAGAGAGTAACAAGCACTGACTCGCAGTCTTGTCACAAATTAACACTCCTTAATCACAACTCCATCAAATCTTTCCAAACAATCTTGATTGTGATGATTCAGGCTCTCCCAAAAACGGCACTTCACTGCAAAACGACTTCGCCTCAGAATTGTGTTCCACCCCTCCACTAAAGGCACAACTTCCTTGATTGAAATTGCTTCACATCAACTTCACACTGCACTCACAAATGCAGAATACTACCAACACTACAATTCCTCTCAGATTTGTCAAGGCATTGCTTCGATTGCACTTCACTCAGGATCAAACACACAGAATGAAGATCAAGGCTGTGGAATCCAACATCCAACAAGCACTCTGACTTGCACTTTGAATTTCTCCAAACACTCACAAACACAATTGCGAAATTGATACTCGGAATCAAGCTCAAGCGACGAGCACTGCTTCACAGCACTTCACTTTATCTATTCTTAAAATTAATGAGCACTGAACAACAATTTCCTGCGAATGCCACTCTTAAATAGTGAAGCAATCGACAGTTCTAACAACTATACCGTTCTACAACAATTGTTCTAACTTGCAGATCCGAAATGACAATGCACCTCTTCATATCTGCCCCTTCAAATCTCAAATCGGTTACTAATCCGATCCGATGTCTACTTCTTCCTCGGCTTTCAAACCCGAACCCAAAGTAATCTTACTTCCTACTACTCTGTCCTCGGGTGTCACATCTCCTACATCTTCTACCAGATCCAACAATTCTCTTTCCTGATCTGAAATTGCACTAGTGGGTAATCTGTCTAACTCTTCATCCTTCGACCCACTCTTCTCTGATGTCTCTGAGGGCAACTTCGAAGACATTTGGATTCCTTTGTTATCTACTTCGGGTTTTGCCTTAACATCCTACTAAAGCTTTTCTAACTCTATTCTCACTAAGTCTAATCTAATTGAAATATTGCCTTCTACTTCTAAGATCTTCCTGTCTACACGAGTTCTGAGACTAATCAACAAGGCATTCAAATCTGTATCTTTTGCTTGTCTTCGCCTCGTCTCCTGCACCAACAACTTCAACTCATGCAGTCTTGTTTCTTCAATCCAAATGTTGGCTTCTGTACTTAACATTGCGTTCACTCTGAGGACTATTTCCTTCAATGGCTCCAATCTTGTCTTTCGTTCTCGTTCCCGATCTGCAAGCCATTCCTCTCGATACATCGCCAATTCTTCTTCAAATTCGGCCTTCACCACTTCCTTCTCTTTCTCCTTCTGTACAATTTTCTCTTCCTGATTACAAAGTAATTCTCGTAATCTTTCTTCTTCTCTATACCGCACAGACAACTCTCTTTGCCAGAGTTGCTTCTTCTCCTCCATACTCTCCATCACTCGATCGAGCTCTTGATCCTTCGATGCTACCCTCGCCATAGCATGGATAAGCTCTACTCTTGAATCAGCAAACTGCTGCTTCAAGATTTCGAATTCCGCTACCTGTCTCTCCCTTGCGATGTCACTCTTCCTCACAAGATCCTCTCGATAACTCACCTCTCTCTTCAGGTCTTCGATTACCTGACTTCTCTCTACTACTTCCGCTCGCAGTACTTCTCTCTCTTCCTCACCTCGGGTTATACTCTTCTTCAACTCCGAGTTTTCTTCTTCTAATCTTGATAAGACCTGCAAAACGGTCTTTACCTCTGGACAAGTAGACTGCATCTCCTTCTTCTTCTTCTCCAACTTCACCAACAGCGGGCATACTACCTTCTGCAGGTAATCTACTCCATTACTGGCAACTTCTTCCTCCCGCGGAGTGGTCTCTCTTCTTTCTTCGTGTTCTCTCGATACTCGCCTTCTTCTCTGGAGTCTTCGTATCGGAATTGACGCCTCACTGCCCGAGCTTTCTTCTACCTCTTCCTTCACTCTACTCGGCCCCGCTTCACACTTTGCCTTACGTCTCGAGCGAACTCCTCACTGTAATGCAATCTTCTTCTCCTTGAGCACTAGTACTTCGTCTTCCAGCACCGCATTGTCTTCGGCTTCTACTTCGGCTTGCACTTCTTCTTCGTATTCTTTAGCCGCTGGTGCCGAGGTCATTTCTCCACCCTCTTCATTGTCACTGCTAGTATCTCCACTCTGTAGTGTCAGCTCAGGTTCCTCCTCACGTTCCGAGTCCTCCGTCGTGAGCTCGGCTTTGCCTTTTGAGTCTTCATCTTCTGACTCAATCACCACCATTCCTCGCCTTGAGTTATTTTTCTGCATCTTCCAAGGTTTCTTGTTTTCTTCGGCTTCTACTTGCCAAGTTCTCTTCTTCGTCGGGGTACTTACTACGACCTCCACGTTCTTCCTTGTCTTTGCGTAGTAATCGTCCGTGCTCCGGATGTGGAGAATGTATTGCTGCTCCTCCGCATCGACTTCTCTTCTCAAGTCAGGATGGAAATGAGACACCATTCTATTGTGCTCCGCCAAATTGAGCAAATTTAACTCGAGGTAGAAGTGTGCTGCAAATGGTACGATGTAGTGTGGAGGCAACTTATCCCACAGATTCCACACCATTTGCCTCGTTCTCCCGTGAAAGCACCTTGCCTAATTGATCGGTTCTCCTGCAAATAACTTGTGAAAGAACACCGCTTGGTGTTTCATCACATAGGTAGTTCTCTCCGGCTTCAGGATGGCCATTAGGGCACTCACAATTCCTCTCCTCACAGGGTCTTTGTAGCTCTCAACTTTGTACCCATTCTTTGTCCTCTTTGACAAGAAGGCATCTCTAACCTCCTACGTTTCTTGGGCTATCTCTCCTTTCCCTAAGAACGTGGCTCCCTGCTCCGAACCCGCCTCCTTCCCAAGTACGAGTCTCCAATCCAACTCTGTCCAACGAGCCAGATTTCCTCTCTTCCCTTCTTCCTTAGGACCATCGAGACATTTACTCTCAATGATTTCTGTCATGAATCTTGGAAAACTTATGTTCCAGTTCCATGCCAAAAAAGTGATCCAAAGTCGGCTCAAGACTTCGATCCTCGCTACTATATCTAATCTCCGAATTGCATGATTTCTCATTGCAAATTTGGAGTTCTTCTTCCTTCCTCCCATCTCTTCTGCTTTCTTACTGTCTCTTGATTTCTCTCTTGCGACTTCTCCCTTGCGCACTAACACGAGTCCAACTCTATTTCCCTTTCCCCGATCACCTACAAGACGACTCCTCAACGGCGAAGGAAAATTGCTTGACATTTCGTCGTTGCAGTTTTGATTTTTATAGAGTTGCACTTCTTCGTCTTCCGTCACTTTGAGTTTCTACCAAGAAATCACACCTCCGGCATGCACCTGTCACTGTCAATCAACCTTCGTGCGTATGAGCCGCCAGTTTTGAAACAGCCCCTTCTTGAATTTCTTGCCCCAAGAAAAGGTTGTTAGACTGTCTTCGCCTCGGGTTGAGCTCACCCCGATCCAAAGACAATCTACTTTGTATTGTATGCTGACACGGCATTTCTGAGTACTTTGTCTTATGACCCAAAGTCACTTTACTTCGGGTTTCATCCCGAAGACAATTTTCTTTGCCTTCTTTGGCCATACAGGCGCAATCCGACTTCTCTATACACTTCTTCTCCTTTATTTTGAAAAAAACAAAAAATGTGGGCACCACAAGGACTCCATTTTAGGAGCTCTCAATCCAGTCTATGTGATTGACATAGTTTAGTGATCTGGACACTTGGGTTTAGTCATGATTAGTTTGCTTGTGACTATTCCATAAGTCTCATTAGAACCTATCCTCAAAATCCATCTGATCCAAAACCACAAACCCAAGCATAAAAGAGAACTAGAAACGAGACTATATAAGAGAAGAGCCACAAGGCCAAACACAACTGAACACAACAGTCTTGCAAAGATCAGCATTAATCTGCAAGATCCAACATACAACCCTAGGAGAAGCCTACCCCTAGGAGCGATTAGAACAACCTGCCCTATCAAAGATGAGATTGCCAACCATACCAGAGTAAGAGAAAGAGTGTTGGACTACAAGAAGTCTCAAGTCATCAACAACAAGAGCAATCTAAGCATAAGCAGCTAGGTGCATGGTGCACTCTTGAGACCTGAAAAACCCCACAACACTGACAAATATCACTTTGGTAGTAATCAGGTAAGTAAAGTTTGTTCCTATAGAGATATTGGTCAAGAATGTCCAAATACAAAGTCAAATGTCACAAATGTGGTTCTTCTTGATGTGGTTTTGATGTGGTTTCTTCTTTAGAATCTTGGGTAGAAACTATACCCAAAAGAGAGTAACAAGCACTAATTTGTAGTCTAGTCACACAAAAATGTCACACTTAATCACAACTCCATCAAATCTTTCCAAACAATCTTGATTGTGATGATTGAGTCTCTCCCAAATATGGCACTTCACTACAAAATGACTTCACCTCAAAATTTTGTTCCACCCCTCCATTGAAGGCACAACTTCCTTGATTGAAATTGCTTCACATCAACACTACGCTATACTCACAAATGCAAAATACTACCAACACTACAATTCCTCTCAGATCTGTCAAGGCATCGCTCCAATTGCATTTCATTCAGGATCAAACTCACAAAATGAAGATCAAGGCTATGGAATCTAACATCCAACAAACTCATTGACTTGCACTTAAAATTCTCTCAACATTCACAAACACATACACAAAGTTGATACTCGAAATTAAGCTCAACCAACGAGCACTAAAATCAGCACTTTGCTTTATCTATTCTCAGGAATAATGAATACTGAACAACAACACACTGCAAATGCCTCCTTTAAATAGGTTGAGCACTTGATATTTATCTAACTTTCTAACAACTCCAACAACTCGCAGATCCAAACTGACAATGCACGTCTTCATATCTGCCGCTTCCTATCTCAAAATTGGTCCTAATCTGATCCGATGTCTATCTCTACTTTGGCTTCCAATCCCAATGATCCTCCAAGTATTTCTCCTTCTTTGGGTCTATCTAATTTTACTAAGTCCTTCATTATTTCTACCATCTCTTCTCTCTGAACTACAATTGAGGTCATGGGTAACCTTTCTAACTTATTATCCAACCCACTCTTCTCTAAAGTGTCAAGTGCTAAATCCAAAGACACCTGCACTACTAGTTCTCTTACTTTGGACTTCATCTCCAACCTCATAAAACTACAAAGTCTCTCCAATTTTGAATGTACTAAGTCTAATCTAGGACACACATTGTTGTTTGCTTCTAATATCTTCCTATCTACTCAATCTCTTAAGTGAATCAACAATTGGTTTAATTCAATGTCCTTTGCTTTCTTCTTCCTTGTTTCTTGCACTAACAACTTTAACTTGTGCAGTCTTGCTTCCTCCAACTGGAATTTAGACATCATCCCTAACATTACTTTCATTCTTACAATGATATCTTTGCTTGCATCTTTTCTTGACATCTGTAGCTTCTCTCTTTCTGCTAACAATTACTCACGATACATCTTTACTTCATTTCCCAACTTTGCCTTTAGCGCTTCCTTCTCCTTCACACTCTACCAAAGTTGTTCTTCCATTCTTCTAACCAACCCTCGCAATCATTCTTCTTCTCTATCACATGTAGCCAACACTTGTTGCCAAGCCTGATATTTCTCTACTACATTGGCCTTCAAACTCTCCAACTCTTGATCCATAACAGCAGCCATGGCCTTCAAATGAATAACTTTTACGTGTGTATCATGCACTTTTGCCCACAAGGCCTCAACCTTCACTAGTTGCTCCTTCTGATCTTCTTCTTGCTTTGCCATGGCTTTGCCTCTCTTTGTGAAGTCCCATATTAGACTCTCAATCTCCTTTCTCCTCAGCTCTACATCATTATGAAGCTCTACTAACTCCTGCTCTCCTTGACTCATCTTCTTTTTCAACTCCAAAGTTTTGTCACTCATATATCATACTATTGCCAATTCATCCTTCACTCCTGAGTGATCGTGCTTCAATTCATCTTGCTTCTTTTGTTATTGTACTAGCAAAGGACAAACCACCCGTGACAAGTACTCTACCCCACTCAAGAGTTTGGATTTCTCAACTTGCATTGGCTCTTTACTTCTTACCTCTTCTACTAGAGCTTTACTCCAAAGTCGTAATCTTCTAACTCTTAGGGGTTCTTCATTTGATCTGGCCCCTTCTTCTTCTCATGATTACTTACTTCTGCTACCAAAGTAGCAACACTTCTTCTTTTGCTCCATTGAACTTCTATCATTGGCTCAGCCTCCAGAGTTTCTTTTATTTCAGCTGGATGGAACTCCTCCTCTTCTTCCTCAACATTGTCTCTTCCTCGTTGTTGAACTTCTACCTCACCTTTGCTCCCACTGCTTGACTCTTCACTTTGCAACATCAACTTTGGTTCTTCTTCTTCTTTTCAGCCTTCTTCCTTGTACTCGGCTTCTCCTTCCAACTCTTCCTCTCTTGATGACTCATCCAGCACTACAACTTCTTGTCTTGGGTTTACTTTCCGCACCTTCTTCGGCTTGACTGGTGACAAACTCTCCTCCGGGTGACTTTGCTTCCGTGTCTTTGGGTGGCCACTACTACTCATAGATATTTCCCTATGCATGCATAGTGCTCATCACTACTTTGGATCTATCAAATGTATTGTTGTTCCTTGCCATCTCAATCTTTTGTAAGTCGGGATGGAAATGCAACACCATCTTTCTTTGCTTAGACTCCTTCATCATGTTCAATCCAAAGTAGAAATGGGCAGCAAACATCATCAAATAATCAGGCACATCTTGCTGTCTCCAACACCACACCATCTACCGCATTCTTTGTTGAAAACACTTTGCCCAATTTACTAGCGCACCTGCAAACATCTGGTGGAAGAAGACCGCCTGATGCTTCATCACATAAGTCATGTGATCGGGCTTGAAAAGTGCCATCATTGCCCCAAAAATGCTTTGCCTAATTGGGTCTTGATAGGTATCTACATTGTACCTGTTCTTTGTGTGTGGTGATGTAAAGGAATTTCAAATCTCATCCATCTCCTCCGCATACTCTCCTTTTCCAAGAAAGGTGGCCCTAGTTTCCTCACCGGCCTCTCTCCCCAACACCAACCTCCAATCCGCCTTTGTCCATCAAGCCGGATTGCCTCTCTTTCCTTTACCCTCAAGTCCCTCTTCACAATCACTCAAGGCTACTTCAGCCATGAACCCTAGAAAGCTCAAATTTCAATTCCATGCTAAAAAAGTGATCCAAAGTCTACTCAAGATTTCAATTCAAGCTATCAAATCTAATTTTCAAATCACTGGATTTCTTACTGCAAGCAATGGACTCTTCTTCTCACCCTTCTTTGGCATTGTATGATCTTTAGTGCGTGGTAATTGAAAGATGATTCTACCATTCCTTGGTCTCAAAATCCTCACTCCTTCAGCCTTGCTAAACACCAACACTCAACTGGCTTTTCCACATGCACTCCTTTGGATCAACTACTCAATGGTGTAGGATACTTGTGGGACATTTCACAATCTCCTCGATGAAGTCCCAATTTTATAGTTCCTTGTTGATCAGCCATTCCTCCGTTGCTCGTCATTGAAATGCACCATTTCTGCATGACTTCCTCCTGGTGTTATATAGGTTTAGTGGTTTGTGCCTTGTCCGCCGTCTTTTTGCCTATACTTTCTTGATTTGCCTCTACAAAGAGAAGTTGTTACACCATCTTTGCATTGGGTTGATCACTCCAAGACAAAGTCCCCTTACTTTGAGTCTCTCTTGGCCGGTTCTGATCTGAGTACTTTCTTTTGGACTCAGAGTTATGTTACTTTGGGTTTCAACCCAAAGTCACCCTTTTGCTTCTTCTACTGCCATTTGGGTTCAATACAACTTTGTTTATACACTTCTTCTTCAAAACCACACAGAAATTAACCAAACCAAAAAAATGTGTGTACCACACCAGTCCTTCCTTTGATTGGCCTTTTCTTGCCACTTCACTCTCAAACCCTTTTGGTTCTCCTTTCTTTCTCTCCCCAGGCATCTTCCTCTCTAAGGTTTTCTCCTCTCTCTCTCTCTCTCTCTCTATCTTGCCTTTCTCTCAAAGCTTAGTCTTGGCAAAACCTTTCACTCTTCAGAAATTCTTCTGTCCTGTAGGCTAAACCCCTTTTTCTCTCAATGCTCTGCAATCCTCTCACACAAGTCAAAAACCCTTACCTTTGAAAAATCCCTCTCTTTTCTATCCAGGCCTAAGGTTTCCTCCGTCCCGTGTTCCTTGCCTACAGCCAGACTCTTCCCCTTTCAATAATTCTCCTTTGTCTTGTCACAAGCTCTTCCTTGAGGACAATTTTTCTGTTAGCCCTCCTGCCCAAACCTTTCTCCCTCAAAACTCTGTTTTCTTCACTTCTCCTATTGTCCCTTTCAAAGCTTCCCTTGATATCTCCTTTTTCAGTGCAACTCCTTTGATATTCCTTCTTTCTTTCTCTCAAAAAAAATCCCTTCCTTTCAAACATTCCAACTATTCCCCAAATTCTTGTGAATTTGTCTCTTCTTGAGCTTATATAACACATAAAACTCCTGAGCTTATGTAGCATAAAAAAAACTCCCAAACTTCTTAAACATAAAAGAAACACCCAAGCTTACAATAACACAAAACAACTTCTGAGCTTTACCATAACATACAAAACATACTCCCAAGACAAGGTAACATAGAATAACTCCCACTGCATAGTAACATAAATAACTTTTGAGACACAATAACATACAAAAAATGCCAAGTTCATTGTATGTGGTACCCACATCTTATTTTATTTTTGTTTTTTCTTATTTATGGAGAAGAAGTGTACAAAATAAGTCATATTGCACCTATATGGCATTAGAAGGCAAAGAAAGGTGTCCTTGGGTTGAAACCCAAGGTAAAGTGACTTTGTGTCAAAAGACAAAGTACTTGGATTTGCCCTGTCAGCCTACAACCCAAAGTAAGGAGACTTTGTCTTGGGGGTGCTCAACTCAAGGTGAGGACAGTGTAACAACTTTCCTTTGGGGTTGGACATTCAAGAAGGTATCATGCACAAAAATGGCTGGCCTATGAACGGGGGGAAATTGACAATGAAAAGAGCATGAAGAAGGTGTGATTTCTTGGTAGAAATTGAAAGTGAAGACAGACGGAGGAAGCGCGCCACTATAAAATTTGGGCTAGAGACAAGTAATTTTCCATCGCCGTTAAGAAGTTGTCTTTGGGAGATTGTGGGAAGGGAAGTGTAGTCAAAGATGCGCTGGTGTGTAAAGAGGAAGTCAGGAGAGTTAGTCCAAGAATCAGTAGGAAGAGTAGCCCTCAACCCAAAGTGGAAGAGAGAAAGATGGGAGGTGGTAAGAACTCTAAATTTGCAATGAGAAATCATGCAATTTGGAGGTCAGATGTGATTGCAAGAATCAAAGTCTTGAGTAGGCTTCGGATCACATTCTTGGCATGGAATTGGAACATTAGCTTTCCAGGTTTCATGATTGAGATCATCAAGAGTAAGTGTCTTGATGGCCCCAAGGGAGAAGGGAAGAGAGGAAATCCAGCTTGATGGACAGAGTTGGATTGGAGGTAAGTACTCAGAAGAGGCATGTGATGAGCAGGGATCTATGTTCTTGGGGAAGGGAGAAGTAGTTGAAGAAACCCAAGAGGTGAGAGATGCATTCTCTTCAACACGTACAGAGAATGGATACAAGGTCAAGAGCTACAAGGACCCAATGGAGAAAGGCATTATAGCAACAATGATGGCTATCTTGAAGCCAGAGCAAACCACTTATGTGATGAAATATCAAGCGGTATTCTTCCACAAGATGTTTGCAAGGGAGCCAATCAATTGGGCAAAGTGTTTTCATCAATGTGCAAGACAAATGGTGTGGAACTTGCAAGACAAGTTGCCTCCACACTACATTGTGCCATTTGCGGCCCACTTCTATTTGGGACTGAACTTGTTGAATGTGGCGGAGAGACACAAGATGGTGTTGCACTTCCACCCTGATTTAAGAAGAGATGCTGATGTGGAGGAGCAGCAGTACATCTTGCAAATAAGGAGCATTGACGAGTACTACGCACAAACAGGACAGAGTGTGCAATTGAAGGTGAACACTCTGAAGTCAAAGAAGAGGAGTAGACAAGGCAAAGAAGAAGAAGCAATGATGAGATCTCAAAAGACAAGGAAATTAAACCCAAGAGAGGCTTGGTGGTAATCGTATCATCGAAAGAGGAGTTAGAAGGAGAGGCCGAGTGCAAGGAAGAAGACTCGGACAAGGAGGAAGAACCCAAATTCATGTTGCAAAGTGGGGAAACAAGCAGCAAGAGTGAAGATGGAGAGGAGATGCAATTGGTACCCAAGGAGGACAAAGGAAAGATGGAAATAGAAGAAGAATGTAACATGCATGCAAAAGAAGAAGTTCTAGAGCAGGAGGAGAAGAGGGTGACCATTCAACAAGGAGTTTGCTCTAGAAAGAAGGCAAAGTATGAAGCGGGACCGAGTAAGGTAAGAGAAGTGGAGAGTGGAAGTTCAGAGAGCAAAGAATCCACTCCCATAAGGCGATTGTGGCTGAGAAGGTGAGTGTCAAGTGAAGAAGAGGCAAAGAAGGAGACAAGTCCTCAAGTCAAGATAAACTCAAGTGGAAGAGTAGAGTAGTTGCGGGAGATTGTGTGCCTGTTGTTAGTAAAGTTGGAGTACAAGAAGAAGGAGATGCAGTCAAAGGTAAAGACTGTGTTGTAGGTGTTAGCACGATTAGAGGAAGAGAACTCGGAGTTGAAGAAGAGTGTAATCTAAGGTGAGGAAGAGAAGGAAGTACTACGAGTAGATACAGTAGTACAGAATCAAGTAATTGAAAACTTGAAGAGAGAAGTGGGAAGCAGAGAAAGAATCATAGCAAAATGTCATAGCAAAGGAAAGGTAGATAGCGGAGTATAAAATCTTGAAATAGCAATTTGCTGATTCTTGATTAGAAATTATTCATGCTATGGCAAGAGTAGCAAAGAAGGAGCAAGAGCTTGATAGAGTCATGGAGAGTGTAGAAGAAAAGAAGCGGCTCTGGCAAAGAGAGTTGACAATGAGGTAAAGAAGAAGAAGAAGAAAGACTGAGGGAGTTACTCCGTAATCTGGAGGAGAAGATTGTGCAAATGGAGAAGGAAAAGGAGATAGTGAAAGCCAATTTCAAGGCAAAACTTGCAATGTATAGGGAAGATTGGCTTGCTGATCAAGAATGGGAGAGAAGAATGAGACTTGAGCTATTGAAGGAGATTGTAATGAAGATGAATGCAATGTTGAGTACAGAAGCCAGTGTCCGGATCAAAGAAACAAGATTACACGAGTTGAAATTGTTGGTGCAAGAGACAAGCCGGAGAAATGTGAAGGATAAAGACTTGAATGCCTTGTTGATTAGTCTCAAAACTTGTGTAGATATGTAGATATTAGAAGTAGAAGATAATATCACAATTAGATTAGACTTGGTAAAATTGGAGATAGCTAAACTTTGGAAGGATGTAAGAGCAAAACTTGAAGTAGATGACATAGGAGTCCAAATATCTTTGGAGTTACCATTGGAGGTGTTAGAGAAGAGTGGGTCGGGAGATAAAGAGTTAGATAGATTACCTATGATGGGAATTGCAGAACTAAGTGAAGAAGTAGTAGAAATAATGAAGGATTTAGTAGAATCAGATAGACCCCAAGATAGAGTAGTGAGTGAAGTTACTTTGGGATTGGAAGCCAAGAAAGAGGTAGACATTGGATTGGAGTAGTAACGGTTTTGAGATTTGAAGATGCAGATATGAAGAGGTGGTTTGTCATTTCAGATCTGCAGGTTAGAAGAGTTGTTGTAGAACGGTATAGTTATTAGATAATTGTTGAAGTGCTTCAATATTTAAAGGTGGCATTCACAGTCATAGGTTGTTAAGTGCTCATAATTTCTGAGAATAGATAAAGCAAAGTGTTGTGAAGCAATGCTCGTTGTTTGAGCTTGAGTCTAAGTATCAATTTTGTGTCTATGTTTGTGAGTGTTTGGAGAATTCTGAAGTGCAAGTAAGTGTGTTTGTTGGATGTTGGATTCATAGCCTTGATCTTCATTCTGTGTGCTTGATCCTAAGTGAAGTGCAATTGGAGCAATGCCTTGATAGGTCTCAGGGGAATTGTAGTGTTGGTAGTATTCTACATTTGTGAGTGCATCACAGAGTTGATGTGAAGCAATTTTGATCGAGGAAGTTGTGCCTTCAGTGGAGGGGTGGAACACAATTCTGAGGCAAAGTTTTTTTGCAGTGAAGTGCCATTTTTGGGAGAGCCTAAATCATCACAATCAAGATTGTTTGGAAAGAATTGATGGAATTGTGATTACGTGTGACAAATTGTTGTGACAAGACTGCGAGTCAATGCTTGTTACTCTCTTCTAGGTGTAGTTATTACCTGAGAGATTAAAGACAAAATCAAGAAGGACTACATTGTGACATTTGACTTTGTATTTGACCAATTCTAAATAGTATCTCTATGGGAACGAACTTTACTTACTTGATTACCACAAAAGTGATATTTGCAGGGTTGTCACATTGTAACATTAAAAAAAACTCTCACACCAAATGGCACCTATGAGATGCATATTATTTCCCCATTGACAACGTCTGAATGCCTCAATATTGTTGGAACAATGGTAATACCAATGAAAAACCCATCACTTGCTCTCTCTCATCGGCGTTAGGCCCCACCAACTACTATAATTGTGAGTCCCACACTAGTCCAAGACCTCCCTCTCAAAAATCATGGGAGCTAGAGAAACTCATAAGTGTGGAAAAAGCAACTTTGGGCTATCCAACTAGGTTCACCATTGCTATAGGTGACCTATCAACCACTACCACCATTTGAGATGACGCCCAACATCTAAGATGGCATCAACAATGATATAATGTAGTTGTTGAATCCCATCATAAGTACATTGTAGAACCTCTCTAGGTAAGAGGTTTGGCCATCAAATATGAAGATGATGAGCCTGTGATCCTACTTTGGCTACATCTAACTTTGGCTACATCTAACAACCTAACAAGTCCCAACCAAGAATGGACTTGATGTGTACTTACCACCACATGGGTGCAATAATCACCATCAAAGGGATGTTCTCCAAAATGTAAGCTAGAGAAATGGACTGATGAACCTAGAGATATTGTAGTAAACATAACATCTCCCAAAACACACCAAAATGGGGATCTTGAAGACCTAGACCTTGGCTCGTGCGTGTATGTCACTAACATGGCCATCCAAAAACCACCAAATGAATGGGACCATGTCTTTCCAAATCTTGTGCCCCCAACAAGGAAATATTTGCTGGTAGGATATTCTAGTAACTCTTAACTACTAACATTGGTAGTAACTTAGGATATCAATATGCCAAGCGTGCCACATGATGTAGAGAGACTTGCATAGCAATCTCATCTCTTTCCATGGACAATTATCTCTATACTTGTATACCCGCCTATAGAAAAGTAGCTAGTGTAGTGCTAATCCCATCGAACAATTTCAATTTCAATAAACATACTCCCCCTATCAGATATTGCCAAGCAATGATTGTGGTATCTAGAGGTGTCAAGGTAATAGACTTTGGAGGCTCATCCTCACATTGGTCTCCTAGTGGTACAAAGACTCCCCTCCAAGCTTGTTGCACCAATTGATTTGCATGCTATTGCAATGTCTCCTCTAAACTCCACAAAGGAACATCCAAGGTGGATGGAACAATCCCACTTGTACTCCAAATCCAAGTGCTCTCCTTTGGTACTAGAGTATCCTCTACATAGGCATTCCCTTCCAATAAGTCACCAGGCCAAGTAACAAAACCACTAAAAGTTGAAACTAAAGCCATGATCTTGGACTATAGTGAGCCAAGACTGCCATTACTAAAGCGTACAAGTAGGCAACATACCCATCGCTCAGTTGACTGCCAACTTGGTCTATAGGAGGCTATCTCCTCCCAATAGTCAATACTAAAACTCATGGGGTATAACACTACTCCTCCAACTAACACGTCATATGACTCAACTACTATCGCAATGGCCTGAGCTCTCACCATAGAGCTATCAGTCAGATGATTGGACTGAATCTGAACAACAAGCTCTCCACATGTGATGTATTGTGTACAACCACCACCTAAAGATGTCTAGATCTGAAATGGACACCTCTCCACATGGGTCTTCTGTAACTCCAGACCGACAATTACAACCTTCCCCAACATAAGGGGCTGCATACTAGAGTCTAGTAAGACCCTTTGTGATGCATAGACCTTCCAAGAAGGTCACACCAAACAAAAAATCCCCTCCTAGTTATCCAATAGGACAACTCTAGGTGTAAATAGTGCTTGCTCAAAGGCCAGTCTAGCTAGTAATTCCTCCAATCTAGCCGTTGATGCCTACCATAAACCATTGGTCGCTGAGCGGATCCCATGCTCCTCAACCAAGTCAGCTCCACTATCAACCACCTCTACTCTAGTAGTAAGAACCACATCATCCCTACTCTCACAAAGCGTGGCAGCCAACCAGAACATGGGAGCTAGGTCAACTCCCAATGTACACATGTCATTGGTTGAGAATAATGGAAAGTGCATAATCAACTAAGCCGCCTCCAACATTGTGCTAAACTCAATTTTTGCATAATAGCAAGTGGCTAACTAGTAGGTAGTCCATCATGTACCTCATCACCACCTACCATACCTACATTAGGATGTCTAGGAGCTATGGATGTTGTTTGGAGTGCCTTAGAGAGTGTAAAATATTGGGGAAGTCTGATCTATCTACCAGCCTCTCCTCTCTATGAGTCCAACTCCACTAAGGCTCCTCTAGGCTTTGGAGCATGTATTGCACTCCTAGTCATTGTGGCATATGCATGCACCTATGCTGCTCCACACATAAAATTTAAGATGTCTCTATCATCCACATATGAGGTGGAAACCTTAGCATCCAAATCTGATCTCTTCTTAGTTATGGCTATGCTAGCCAATCTCTACTCAATCCAAGTAGCCATGGGTATATCAAAAGTAAGGGTAAGTATTGCATCCTGCTAGGTGTGGATCCTCTACCACCACCATTACTACCTTGTCCTCCATGACCTATAGCTCTTCTACCACCTGCCATAGTATCTCTACCACTCTATAACTCCAAGTGTAGGTCAAAGCATTGGTCACTGGTGTGTCTGACAACTTAGCAAATATCACTTTTGCGGTAATCAGGTAAGTAAAGTTTGTTCCCAAAAAGATACTAATCAAAATTGGTCAAATGCAAAGCAAAGTAACAATTTTAGTTCTTCTTGGGTTCCTCTTTAATCTCTCAAGTAGAAACCACACCTAGAAGAGAGTAACAAGCTCACATTCTTGACAACTTGTCACGAATTCACACACCTATAATCATAACATAGCAAATTCTGTCCAAACAAATCTTGATTGTGATTATTCAGATTCTCCCAAAGACAGCACTTCACTACAAAACAACTTCACCTCAGAATTGTGTTCCACCCCTCCACTGAAGGCACAACTTCCATGATCAAAATTACTTCACATCAACATTACGCTGCACTCACATTTATGGAATACTACCAACACTACAATTCCTCTCAGATTTGTCTAGGCATTGCTTTGATTGCACTTCACTTAGGATCAAACACACAAAATGAACATCAAGGTTGTGGAATCCAACATCCAACAAGTAGACTGATTTGCACTTCAGATTCTCCACACACTCACAAACACAAACACAATGTTGATACTCAAAATCAAGCTCACTTGATTCTGAGTAGCTCAAGTGACAAGCTCAATTGTAGCTCAAGCGACAAGCACTGAAATCAGCACTTTGCTCTATCTATCTTCAAAAATTATGAATATTGAACAACATCTCCATTTGGTTTCAATTTGGTTTCAATTTGGTTTCAGCAAGGCACTTCTTCTTCAAAACTCGTCCAAAATGAAAAATGTGTGTACCATAGTGTGACCAAATCTAAAGCAATGCTCATGTTGTCTTTGTGTTGGTTGTGATGCACTAGAAGTATCATGTCTATTGCCCTAAGTGCACTCTCCTATAGTGAGGTCCACCCCAAGTCCAACAAGCAACACCACCACTCATTGGCCACTATTGACCCAAAAATGAAGGTAAGGGTCTAGCTACAGTAGGCCCTCCACTCTCTCCATAGGATATGGGCTATCCATCTTGTCCTTGGAAACAAACAGGGCATGGTGCACTCTATTGCACTCTAGAAGAAGTAACAATTGTAGATGAGGTCTCCCTACCAAATCTATTTGTCACTACTCTCTCCTCCACCATGTTGAGTTCAATACGCTCAACCAAACCAAAGACCATTGCCAAAGTAGGTGAAGTAGCTTGTAACAATGTAGCATCATGGACTCTACATTGCAACTCCTTGTCTAGTATCTCATACCAAAACTGGACCACTTGGGCCTCAATAACTCCTTGAGTAAAACTGATCAACCATCTCATGCAAGTATATGCCTTGTATAGGCTCTCTCTAGCCTTTTGCTAGAACTCCTACAAGCTCCTCAGCTTGTCAATCCGCACTCTCTAGTATTTCTACCTCAAACATTGGAAGAAATCCACAATGGGATTAAACCTTGGTACTACACCACCTCATGTAGTAATACATCCACCTGTAGTAGCACCATCTCCAAGAGATCCACCAACGTTACTAGAGCTAGAACTCGTAGATATTGCCAATCTATCCCTACAAAATCAAGCCTAAAGTAATGGAGACATAATTTGGAGACCAATACTATCTCCATAACTCAATCTCCTCCAAGTGAGCTCTCTTGACTCATAGTAGTCATCCATTGGCAAACCCTCCAAGTGCTAAAATAACCCATTCCACGCCATGAAGGGTGTGAACAAAGTTGGGTTCCGTATCTATTGCAGATCACACCAACTATCAAACTCTTGGATGAAGCCATCCAACTCAATGATACCCACTATACTAGAGTAACACTTGGGGCCTTTGGAGGCCCTATAAATCTTGTCCATGTCCCACAACGGTGCAGACACACCAAGTGCACTCTCAATTGAATTAGCTCTTATGACAAACTCCAACTCAAAGTCAATCTCCTCCCTCATTGGGATCTGAGATACAAGCTAATATTGAGCACCACTAAGGGTAAACCCACTATGCACTACAACACTATCTCCTTTGGAATCCCCAAAGAACTCCATCGTGACAAAGTAACTAGAAATTGCAACCTGCAACCGTACCCATAGCAAGTACCCCACCAAGTACCAACATACCAACCAAACATCACCCACTAATGTAGCTCTAACTACAACAACTACACTAGAGAAAAGGGCAACTTGTAACCTTCCATCACAACACGCACTCTCACAGTCTATAGGTCATCACTTCCTACTTCACCAAAGAGAAACATAAGTAGTTTGACTACTCATCACTCCAGCCTCACTACCAAGAGCACACCAAAGCACCAACGCTCTAAAGTCAGGGTACCTCATACAAACATGGTGCACAAATAGGAAGTAGAGAATGGAGGAGGTCCAATCACAAGAAACCTAAACAAAAAATCTCTATCTCATAAATCAACATTGGACTACCACCATTTGGCATTTGACATAATATGAGTTATCTACTTCCTAAGCTACCAAGATCACCAAGAATGGAATCAATTTGTCTCTCCTAGCCAAAGCTACAAGTGTATAGATAATAGTGGAATAGTCACTAAGACAACAAGTGAGGGAGGACCAGTTGGCTAGGGCACCAACCTAGGAACCAGAGATCTAGAGGTCAAACCTTATTACGCACAATTGAGCAAGGTGGGAAAATTTTGCCAAATAGTGACCAAAATCTACTCTAAACTAGCTGGCCTCATGCCAGCAAGTTGGCTCGTTGGCCCTTTGTAGCCTCTCATAGCCCACAACCCTATGCCTTGACCTTTAAATGCCAAAATTCAACCAAATGAGGCCTTTCTTCTTGCCATTTTGTCCAAATTTGGCAAAACTCCTCCAAATCTGCCAAGCTCCTCCAACTCAAGCCAAAATCTGCCACTTTGAACACTCTCTAAATTTGGCGAAATCCCCATTGGCACTTTGTAGCCTCTCATAGCCCACAACCCTATGCCTTGACCTTTAAATGCCAAAATTCAACCAAATGAGGCCTTTCGTCTTGCCATTTTGTCCAAATTTGGCAAAACTCCTCCAAATTTGCCAAGCTCCTCCAACTCAAGCCAAAATCTGCCACTTTGAACACTCTCTAAATTTGGCAAAATCCCCATTGGCTCTTCGTAGCCTCTCATAGCCCACAGCCCTATGCCTTGATCTCTAAATGCCAAAATTCAACCAAATGAGGCCTTTCTTCTTGCCACTTTGTCCAAATATGGCAAAACTCCTCCAAATCTGCCAAGCTCCTCCAACTCAAGCCAAAATTTGCCACTTTGAACACTCTCTAAATCTGGCAAAATCTTCCAAATCTGGCCAAAATCTAACATAAACTCCAGCAAAAATCTGATGTAAATCCCTAAATTTGACTGACCGCCAAATCCTTTATTGTCGTCAGGAAAATAGCCCACACGTACCCTTGATGCCATTTAGTGTGAAAGTTTTTTTTCTCTTCTTCTTGTTGCAAGGAACTTGGATTTTATGTCAATGGGTCTCGGGAGTCGTTTTATGCTACATTGTCCCGAAAATATTTTCTATATTATTGTAAAGGCGGGAAGTAGTTTTGTGTTCTTGTAAGCTTGAGAGTTCTTTTAATTTTGCTTTGGCAAGGAGTTTCTTTGATGTTCAAAAACTTGGGAGTTTATGTGTGTCATAAGCTGAAGGCTGAAAGGAAAAAGTTTGAGCATCGAGGAAGGTCCAAACAGGACTGTGAGAAATGAGGGTTTAAGAAATGTTTCGTGAAGCCTTTGTTGAGGACAAGCCATAAGGGTTTAGTGAAAATGCTTTGAGTGGATAGAGGAGGTCTTTGGCTGATGATAGGACAGTGAAGGGTTTGGAGGATGCTTCGAGTGACCAAGAGTGTGGAGAGAAAGTTTTGGGAGGTCTTTGGCACTTGACAGGCTATAAGGGTTTAGTGAAAATGCTTTGAGTGGACAGAGGAGGTCTTTGGCTGATGATAGGACAGTAAAGGGTTAGGGAAAATGCTTTGATTGGACAAAGAATGAAATTTTGAATGAAGGCTTCAAAGTGCAGGGCGGAGAGGGTGGAGAGTTTTCTTGAAGGAGTGCAAATGTGCAGGAGCTGGGAACTTGGACAGAGAATCAAATTTAGAATGAAGGCTTGAGAGCGTAAGGCAAGGAGGAGAGTGAGTTTTCTTGAAGGAGTGCAAATGTGCAAGAGCAGGGAACTTGGACTGTAACACCCATTTGTGCATGTGTGTGGTATTGTGATATTTAGCTTGGTATTACAAGTACTTGAGAGATATTATTTATACAGAGATAAAGGATGGTTCTACATTAGTCATGATTAGCTAAAGTTAGCCATAGCTAAGATAGAGGGGACCTTACTTTAGAGGAAGTGGAAATGATGAGCACCACTATTTTGAATTCTAGTGTGTTGACTTGGTATTATTCCTAGGTGTTTGGCTTTGAGGAAAGAGTTGAGAACTCTTGGGCATGCAAGCCTTTTTGTTTTGGATTCTTCTATAGTCCAAGGATAGCCCATGTGAAGGAATCCTTGACTTAGTGGTTGGAACAAGATAAGATCACATGCTAGTGGAATATGCCCATGTGAATGCATATTCCTTTCTACTTTTTGACTTTTTTGACTTTTAGCCTAGTAACTTGAGTTACTCCAATAATTAGTAACTTTGGTGCGTAACTATTTCACAAGTATATAAACAAGGGGTGAGGAGGTACTCATCATCCTTTCATTTGCAACTATCTCTCTCTTATTGAGTTCTCTAGTGAGCAATGTCTTGAGTCTTGGAGTGTTAGCCTTGGAGTGAGTATGATGGAGTTGGGGTTCCTTGCCTTCTTAGTCCATGGTGCGCTACCATAATAGCCATCAGAGGTTCATCCTAAGTGAGAGACAGGCCGGCTCACAAGACAAAGAATGAAATTTCAAATGAAGGCTTGAGAGTGCAGGGTAAGGAGGAGAAAGAGTTTTCTCAAAGGAGTGCAAATGTGCATGAGCTGGGAACTTGGACAAAGAATGAAATTTTAACAAGATGAACTTCAAGAGAAAATGCTTTGAGAGAGAAATCTTGCTAGAGAAGACAAAGCTGTAGGGTTTAAGGGGAAGCTTTGAGAGAAGATGTTTTGCTGATGGATGCAGATAGGAAGACCTTTGAGAGAAATGCTTTAAGAGAGAAATCTTGCTAGAGAGGAGCTCTTGATAGTGAATTGACATTAGAGCTTTGGAGAATGCTTTGAGATCAGAGAGGAGCTCTTGACAATGAATGGATAGGAAGTAGGGCTTTGGAGAGTGCTTCTAGAAATCAGAGAGGAGTCTTGATAGTGAATGGAGATGCTTCGAATGAACAGGCTGAAGGACTTTTCTTTGGCAAATGGATAGGACACTTGAACTTTGAAGGATGCTCCAAGAGATCAAAGAGAGAAGTCCTGACAATGAAGGGCCATAAAAGGGTTTGGGAGAAGCTTTGATTGGTCAGGAAGGAGGTCCTTGGCTGAAACAAGGCCAGAGAGGATTTAAGGAAAGAAGGTGAAGGTTTTGACAAAGGCTGCAAAGGAGAGAAATCTCGGAAGGGAGGCATTTGGATATGCAAAAGCAGAGGGAGAGAAGAATTCCTTGTTTCCTGGCAGGCTGAAGGGTTATGGTGGAGAACTTCAAAAGTGAGAGATATTGCTTGTATGAGCAGAGAGAAGGAAGAGAGATGATGCATCAAATGAGAAAATGAGATCCAGATAGGGGAACCTTTGAGGGGAAAGTTTGGGCAATAGGAAGAGAGAAATGCTTGGTTGTGCCAGGCAGAGGCGACCAACAAAATTCCTAGAGTGATTTTGTCTTAATTGTGGCATGGCATAGAAGAGAAGAGGTTGAGAAGGTTGTTTGTTTGTGATTGGACAAGGATGGAAAGATTTGCTAGAATGAGTTGATTGGACAGTTGATGAGCTAGGCCTGGTCATTGCATAGAAAAGGACTGTTTGCCTTCATCCAACTTATAACTGCATGACTGATTAAAATGATGATTCGTGAACAAATGTGTGCACTCTGAATTATGAATATTGTCAAGAAAAGGACTCCATTTTAGGAGCTCTTGGTCCAGTCTATGTGATTGACATAGTTCAATGATCTAGATGCCAGGGTTTAATCACGATTAGTTTGCTTGTGACTATTCTATAAATCTCATCAGAACCCGTCCGAGCAATCCATCTAATCCAAAACTGCAAACCCGAGCTTAAAAGAGAACTAGAAATAAGACTAAATAGGAGTAGAGCCATGTGGCAAAACACAATTGAACACAACAGTTCTGTGAAGATTAGCATTAATCTGTGAGATCCAACATACAAACCCTAGGAGAAGCCTACCTGGGAGCAATTAGAACAACCTGCCCTATCAAGGATGAGATTGCCAACCATATCGGAGTAAGAGAGAGAGAGAGAGAGAGAGAGAGAGAGAGAGAGAGAGAGAGTGTCGGAATACTAGAAGTCTCAAGTCATTGACAACAAAAGCAATCTAAGCACTAGCAGCCAGGTTCCTGGTGCACTCTCGAGACCAGAAAAACCTCGTGACACCACTAACTCTCCACTAAAGCCAACTTGAAATGATGGATTTCTCCAAATCACAAATTCATGGGGATGGGTTCTCAACTCCACCTTCAATTTCACTTTTTGAGCTCCCAAAAAGTGAAAACTCAACTCACACCAAGTTGGTCCTACTTTCACTCCTAAGCTCAAAATCACAACTTTTCTTGAAATTTAGCAAGCGCTTCCACACACCATCTGCCTCATTGCCAAATCTGCATCAATTCAAAGACCTTTTGCACACGATCACTCTCAGAGTAACTCTAGACTACAATTGAGCTACAAACAACCAACAAGGCTTGGAGATACCACCAACATCTTTAGTCCTTGCACCCAATTTCCCCCTGACCTCACTCCTCTGATGTAATCAGTTTGTTTACACAACTCAAATCACACTCAATCAGATCAGTTTATGATCTGTCACTCCAAAATCTGCCAACAACTAGGCAATGATTACAGTCAAGCCACACCCACTCTTGCTAAGAGAATCCAGGTGATGTTTGCCGGCCTCTGTCCACCATAGCCAAGAACTCAAACACTCAACAACAGAGAAGTGAGCTCTCTGGAGCTACACTTCAAAAGTATACCCTTGGACTTGAGTTAGGTCTCAAGTTAGGACCCTAACGATCCTGCTAAAAGCACACCCAACAATGCTAAGTGATGGTGGGACTCACCATGTAGTCAATACCCCAAACAAAAAATCTAACCATCAACAAGTAGTCTATGAGTAACTACCAAAATACTCCTGAATACCAACACTACTACTCTAGAGTCCAAGCAATCTAGGTGTGACGCTACAAATGGCATGACATGTGTAGTCATAGAAGATGGGTCTCACCTAAATTACCTCTCTTGCAAATAAACACTCAAAGAAGATGGCTTGTTTCTCAATAGATAAGTCATTCAATGGGGTGTTAAAAAGAGCTCTATGATAGTCATTACAATGGTCTTATTTTTTAGATTCCTATAATATGCCATTTTACTTACACATAAAAGTACTAATCACTAAAGTAACTAAATTTACTAGGCTAAATGTAATCTAAAGTTAAAAGTCTAAAAGAATAGCCAAACTCAAGGGAATAATCTCATATAAGTATGTGGTCTTATCTTGACCCAACAATTAATCAAGGATTCATTCACATGGATTGTCCTTGGGTTATATTACAATACACATAAAAAGGCATATGGATCTGAGAGTTCTCAACTCTTTCTTCAAAGCCAATATTTAAGACAAATATAAAGTCAATACACTAAAGTCAAAATTAGTGGTATACTTTTTCAAGCTCTTGTAAAATAATACCACCTTTATCTTGGCTATGACTAACTCTTGCAAATTATAATTAGTTTAGATCCAGTTAAAATCCATATAAAAAATATCTTTCAACTAATTGCAATACCAAACTAGAATCCCAATAGAGCAAACATGCACCAATGGATGTTACATTGATCTTAGATTAAGATTTCACTTTGTACTCAAAGTGAAAATACTTTTAGCTTCTACAATATAGCTTCAACTTATAATGGTTGATCTTATCAAACTATCTTCTTCTTAACTTCTTAGGATTATAGGTGTATACCATACATATTCTCCACTATGAAAGGTCCAAAGTACATAGGTAGAAACTTCTCTTGCTCCCATTTGAATCAAATAGAATCAAATAGCATTACCCAATCACCTTCCTTAAAAATCTCTACTATCTTCTTACCTAACCATTTGTCTGAACTCTCCTTTTTTTCCTTTGACCTTGCTCCACTTGAACCATAGCAATGCTTCCTGCCTCCTCCAATTGCATGAGTTAATCCTTCATTAGTTTCTTTGCATCACCTCCTTGTACCTTCCTCAGTTTTTTATAACTGCTTTGGAAGATAGAAAGATCAAAGTGAATAGATGAAGTGAACTCAAAACCACATACAAAATGAAATAGACAACAAGATCCAGTAAGATATATCCATGTTTATCTTGTATTCTCATAAAACCTCAATGATGTTGAACCCCTACTTTTTTGGATCTTTAGCAAACATCATACGTAAGGTTTGATTGGTTCTCATTACCAAACCATTGGAGTATACTTGTAAGACTTATAAGATATAGTCACTCTATGTGTGATAGAGAAATGATGTAGCATTGCTACAATGATACTCTATATAAACTCTTCTCCTTGATCAAAAACCAATTCAAAAGTACAACCAAATCTAATCATGATGAATTCATAAAGAAATCTACCAACTTCATCTTTATTCTTGACTCTCAATGGTCAACCCTCAACCCACTTGGTAACATAATCAATACCTACCAAAATATATCAATTGTTCCTTGGTATTCTATTGAGAAAATAGACAAAGTCAATTCTACATTTCTCAAATGGCCCTAGTAATGAAAGTGATTTAAGAGATGGAGTAGTGGTGGATTTCCTAGCAAAAGCTTCACAAATATTACAAATTTTGCAATAATCAAGACAATCCTTGAAACTCGCCCTTTAATGCAATCTTGCCTTTAGAATCTTGAAAGAGTTCATTGTTCTTGAAAAGTAACCTCCACATACCAAACCATCATGAAACTCCTTCATGAGTAGGATAGAATTCTCCTTAACCACTACTCTCTGATCTCCACATACCAAACCATCATGAAACTATACCATGAGTAGGATAAAATTCTCCTTAACCACTACTCTTTGATCTGTACATACCAAACCATCATGAAACTATACCATGAGTAGGATAGACTTCTCCTTACCCACTACTCTTTGATCTGCTCCTTGGTGAAAAGGATATTTTCCCCATGGTGTAAGATCTAGATCTTATCACAAGGATCTTCTTCTCCTTAGCATGTATTTACTTGTAACAAAGTACACAATCTCCTTTACTTCATGGGAACCTCTTGAGTGATTAAAAGAGTCATAAGCTCCTCATCCACAAAGGATTCATCTCTTGGCTAACTCAAACATGATCATAGGCACATGATAACAAATCAATATTTTTATGTTTCTTTCTTGGACTATCTTCAACTTTAAAATTATATTCAAATAAGAGTATCATCCACCTTGCTAGCCTCTCCAGATTTGGCTTAGTAAAATGTATTCAAGTCCAGTGTGATCTATGAAAATTTTGGTATTCCTTCCAATCAAGTAGTGCTGAAACTTTTTGAGACCAAAAATTAGTACTAAATCCTCCCTTTCTATCACCAAATAGTTTTTCTTTGCTCAAACATTTGTCTATTGGTATAACTTATCAGATGATCTTTATCTTGGCCTAATTGCTCAAACCATTTGTCTATTGGTATAAGGTATTGGATGATATTTATCTTGGTCTAATTGATTAAGATTATGTCCTATAGCTACATTGAAAGTATCAATATATGTAATTAAAAAATGAATCCAATTAGCTTTAACAAGATTTGGAATTGTAATAAAAGCATATATTTTTATTTTATGATATAGACAGGATATATGTAACTTTATGTGCAAACTGTTCTAAAGATTTACAATAATATATTATGAATCATCTATATAGATCTTTTCTCTTCTAAGATCTTGTCCAAAATCTATGCAAACATTCTACTTTGATCTTTTTCCTCAAAAAATCTTCTTATCAAAATTTAGGTACTAGAAAAGTAATGATTGTCCACTACCTAAATATATAAAACTGTCACCTGAATTTCATTATAGATACTCAGCCCCATTTTGGTCCTATTACCACTTCCATGTAAATTCAAGTTTATTTGGAATAGGCATACTTGAGCCAGATCTTATTATGAAGCACTAAAGCTTCTCCCAAGTTAGAATGCTATCTACATTTTTATTGGTGAAACTAAGATAAATGTGAAAACTACGGTGTAAATATGTCCGTGAGCCAGATGTAATTTCCAAAGTGAGGTACGTTTATGAATCTAACCAAATTGCACTACAGTACTCGTGTGAGAGGTGCATTATGTATACAAATTATTTTGGTTGGTTAATTCGTCACTCCATGTTTCCTCATTTGTCATTATGCTCTTGAAATATTGAATCTGCCTGTCATGTTCTTCAATGGTTCGCAAGGTGAAAGATTTAGTACAAAGTACGATTTGAAACGCTGGGAGCATTCACATAGAATCTTTCCCAGTTTCAGTTATCTTAAAGACAACTTAATGTAAAGACAAGGCCGCTTCTCGCTCATTTGAAATAGTATCGTTCAAATACATACGAATGTTGATACCATTTATCTTGAAGCGTGTGAGTTACTTTGCTGATCTTAATCAGAGACTAGGATAAATCCAGGGACTAAAAGAAAATAATATCATAAACATGGTCATCATTCTAACTCTTGTAAATATTAATCACAAAACGTCGTATACAGAACTCAATTGCAGCTAAATTCCGTCCATGTACTTTTGAAATTAGATAAAAATTAAGCTAGTCTTATCGCCAAACAAAAACAACATCTCAACGACATGGAGAGCTGAGTAGTACCTCACTTTTATTTTTAGAGGGAGGATTTAGAGGTTTATCTTGAATCTGACCCCAAGAGTAATTCAGAGTATATATCTTTCAGTAATTTTAAAGAACACGGTGCTGTGAAGAGACCCTGTTTGTCTTTTTCCTTTCAACACTTCGTCGCAAATTTTCAAGAGCTAAACACTTAGATCTTGAAGTTGCCAAAGTCGTGTGACATTTAGAACCACTAACCTTATGTCAGTACCAGTAAGAGGCGACCGCGTAGGATAATAAGAAGGATGGGAAGACCCCATCAACCGTACAAGAGAAAGACAACAGGAAAATGGGGCTAAACCCCAATAGTTTCGGAGAGAGAAATCTGGCATACAGCACCTAAGATAAAACTTTATGTAAGAGGCTTGTAGTCCTGGAAGCGCAATCGATAAGCCAATGCACGACTAATTGCATTGATAAACGAGTCTTGGTATTGTTGCATTCATTTGTTAGTTGATTGTTAGACGCTTGTAGCTTTGGAAGCGTTATCGATAAGCCAATGCACTAATTGCACTGACAAACAAATCTTGTTATTTCATTCATGTGTTAGTTGATGTCTGTCACATACTGCAGGTTTATCTCGTTTTCTGTAACAGTTTTCGATTCCACCTCCTTTTCATATATGTTGGTGTGTTTTTCGGCAGCGAAGTGTACGAGTCGACGTAAATGTTGAAAGTAACTCGACTTTTTGGAAATTGAGGTGTGCTCTCGTTCAAATTTGAGGATGAAGCTTACATGAGTATGTTCAGCAAAGTTCATAGTAAAGCCATGATAGAATCCAGGAAACTCTGAAGACGACATATCACGCTCCATCTTTCACTCCTGAGAAATGAAGTATAACTGGGGTCAACTGGGGAGCTGAACTGCGCATTACTTGCTGCCCTCTGGGAGGTTTTCTACCAAAGCAGCCTATGTTTATGGTGAACTGAAGTGGATGATTAAATGTTAGATTGTCATCCACATTCGTGATCAGGTAACTCGAATTGGAAGATGGAAGTTTAACGTGATACCTTCCATGGTATGGATGCCTAGCGATAGCACTCTCCATGTTGTTCGCTTAAATTGAACTCACCTGTGTTCGCTTAGATTGAACTCACCTGTGTAAAGAAATAGACCAAAAGTGCCATGACCCAAAGGGTCAGAAGACCTGTGATAGTTAAGATGTGGTTGTGTTCTATGACGTCTAACTTCAAGTCTGGCGAAAGAGTCGAACGTAGCGTGAGCTTTCGTAATAAAGCAGGTCTATGGATTTTACTTCTTCGATATATACAGGGTAGAATGGCCCCAACTTTATATGCGAATCACGTATGCTAGTTGCCACTTAAAAGTCTTCGCATTTGACTTTTGCACGACTGTTGATTGAGTTGAAGTTCCATTAGCCGCGTCTTTGATAACATTGTTGCTCTCTCTTGACAACGAGGTGATTTACAAGCCACATAGGAAGCGCCTTGGGGTCTATTCCTGGATACAAGAATCTGTCCCCGAGGCCACTGTTCTCTCCGGATAATATCTGAATCCTTAAGGTCAACCTCATTGTGACAATCACTAGCATTGCCTAGAAAATCAAATTGAAGGAACAGATTTAGGGTTTAAGCTGCTAGGATGAACAGAACTGGGCAAACCCGAAAGACGTCCTTAATTCATGTAAAGGGAGGCATTAGTCAAGAAACTACAACTTAAGATACCTACATCGGAGACCAACATCCTCCCTTGCTTGACAAAAGACCAGAAGAGCAGACTGATTGATACTACTATTCATCCTTTGGAAGGAGACAAAATTCAACATGCAAGTTCATCCATTGCCTCCGCTCAAGTCCGACTATTAGGACGACTTCCATTGTATTTGATCAGTAGAACTTCTCGACTTCGTCGCGAGTTACTTACTCCTTCCTTTGATATGAGTTTGCAAATAAAGAGTCTGGTGGTCCAAACAGCCCTTGAACCAGAAGGACAACATAATAAGGCTCAAAAGTCTGGTAATCAACACTATCTACAACTTTCTGGCCGGCAGCTATGGCTAGCCTTCTCTCTAGGATAAATCCGTTTTTTAAGAATAAGGTCAGTTGATAGATTGAGTAGAGTATTTACCTGGAAAGGTAATTGCACTCACCTTCAAGATGTGCCGATGGTCACCCTTCAGAGAGTCATCCTGGACAGGTGAGTATACCCTTCTTGGCTGAGGGAAAACCCCACTCCAACTTAAGTAAATAAGTAAATCGTCCTTTCAGACTTGAATCAATAGTCTAATCTATTCTACATGACGGACGGCAAAGTCTGATGGTTCAGCTTTACAGTCTTACTTGACCACTAGAGGCCTGGGCTTACAGCAAGGGTCAAAAATTTAAACTCTTGTCAAAAATCTTAATTGAAAGCATGAATCAGAGCATCGGCTGATGCTCACGTTTCATCTGTACAAGCGGTCCGGAGGTGGCAGTCCCAAGAATTTGACTATATATTGACCATCGACTACAAGACATCGCTCATCTGAGACCAGTCGAATTTTGAGTAGAACACGAAGTTCCTTCGAAACTTTGATACCTCAAGCTCGACTCAGTAATCACACATCAATGCATGGCAAATGTGACCGAACGAAGTCAGATCTGCCAATAGGAGAAAAGTGGAAGCAGTAAAGATGGTCAAAACAGCAATCTTCATGAATTAGCCGTCATTCTTTTCATTTGCCAGATGCTGTTCCGTAGGCTTTCCCAAAGAACAAGAGCTGAAGCTGATCATAGCCTGAAAGAACACCTGCTCCAGCAATACCAAGCAAGATATTGGCAACAGTACCTCTGAAGAGAGCGGTCACTCCTTCTTTCGCAACAATCTGTCTGAAAGCATCCACTGTATTCTTGTATTTGACAGCTTCACCAGATGTCATCATCATTCTTCGTCGCACTGTGTCAAATGGATAAGCGACAACGCCAGCTGTAGTAGTGACGGCCCACCCAAGTAGGAAACTGCCAATGAAGCTGTCCTGCAAAACTCAAGACCTCACGTTTCAGGACACAGCAGGGAAACTGTTAATCACAATATTTACAAACCATGTAAAAATGCATGACCTACCACTTTTGTCACAAGAGTGTAATTTTACACCAACAAGGCTCACAAGGTCTGAACAGGTGCAAGACTCGGACCAGCGAGTCACGATTACCCTGAGTTAATTGGAGTGAGGAATGGTTCCTCCTCACTGAAAGATAATTCATTGAACGATTTTGTTAGAGGTTCTGCACGAAACTAGAAGAAAGTTTGACTGAGTGAGCTACCTCAGCCGCATACTTTGTAGGTGAATAAACGAACTACGGACCAACTTATGCAAGAGGTGATCGACTTAGATAAGTGGAACTGCCTAACATATTTTTGTCAAGCTGTACACCTCTCCTTTCAACTCCAATATGACCATGGCAAGTGCGAGAGTGTTTAACTCTTAAGAGCAAGGAGTCCGGTGGAGATGTTAAGTGAACTTCAGAATCCAGAAGCGTGCCAAAGACCTGGATTTCAACTTCAGACATTGATCCTGAGGAATTTTCCTTTCATGGTCCATCACACAAAGGTGTTGAAAGTACGGGTAGGTACTACATCAACTTTTGAGCTGATGCAGAACTGCACTGTTCCTCCGGTTCTAGAACCAAAATACTCAAGTGTATTTGCTGAAAGTTTGAAGGTCTTATCTTCAAGGAGAAATCTCCCGGTACAAGTGTAATAAAAATGAATAGGTGTCTTACCTCCAAAGATCCAACCAAAAGCACCGGCTTCAAGGAGTCGTAGATGCCAAAGTACAGTCCTCTATAAACAATAATGCCGACTACAGAAGCATTGAAACCCCGATACAACCCCACGATTCCATCTGAAGCTAGAGTCTTCTTATATACATCGACCAGCCCGTTAAACTGGCGCTCTACACCAGTGTGTAAACTTTTGGCATCATTGGTAAGGCGAGTTCGAGCATAATCCAAAGAGTACACGAAGAGAGAAGAAGCAGCACCAGCTGCTCCTCCAGAAGCCAAATTCGCACCGAACCATTTCCAATAGCCATCTCTGTCTTTCCTGTAACTCAAGAGGCTTTTAAAATAATCTTTGAAGGCAAAATTGAAGGCCTACACACCACAAAATAGTTTGATTCAGTAAACATTGTTGCTCTCTGAATCAGTAGGGTGAAGCTGTCAAATAGGAATTCGATAGATCAAAAGATGACTTAGAAGTTGCTAGCTTGAATATCACCCTTAAAACCATACGCTATGATGTCAAGAGCCAAAATGCTGATATAGAAAGGTCAAGATCTCGGTTTAGAGGGATATTGACAATTTCATTCACTTTTTAAGCGCCATGGAGATCAGCTAAGTATCTCCAGCCTAGATCTAGCATCAGTAAGAGCAGTGTTCTCTTTAAATTTTCTTAAATGTGGGGAGTTCCTCAAGTAGAAAGTCTGGAAGAGTACCTGAGTTGGGAAATACCGTATTACATTGGTAAAATTACCCCTCCAGAAAGCAAGCAGGCCTTCATCGCGCATGATTCTCTGGAAACAATCTCCGATACCCTTGTACGGCTCGGCTAAGCGACCTGCTTTGATCATCTCTCCTTGATTCTGTACTAGTAGCTTTACTCGTTCAATTGGCGCAGCGAACGTTTTGGAAAAAGCTGCTGACACTCCTCCCATCATAAAATCTACTATAAATGAATGCTCCATAGGAGAAGGTATATACAAGGGAGAAAGTCCAGTAGAATTGCATGTTGAAAATGTTGCCAGATGTTTGAACGTGGTTGAAGGAGTCCCGTTGTAGAATGAGTCTCTACTGTACAAAACGGTTCTAGTTCCACACGACCTAAGAATTCGCTCATAAATTTCGCTCCCTTGGAAACCTTGGGCAGCGCATCGTTCAGGTGCAGATGCCATTTGATGAGTTTCTACTGCACTGTTATGCGTGTCACGCATTCTGCAAAATCTGGGAACAGATGCGCTCTACGTTGCTCACTCTCAGGCAGAGTGCCTCCCTGCCTTCCACCTTTAAGAACTTCGACTGAGGACTCAGGCATCATCATGGCAATCCATTGGCCATGGGATGGCTGGCTGTCTACTCAACTCCAGGCAACGTCCGAATTACTATGAATTGTTGGATTTTCAGCCAGCACCGCGAACAGACGACCTCAGCACAAAATCTGGCCATGCGCCAGGAAAGGAAGCATCATAACAGGAGACGATCGAGACGATCGAGTCGATCGAATAGTATCCAAATGTCTAATACAAGACAACTTATCGCGCTTTCTCATCGTCCCTGTGGCTATCTCTAAGTTAGGAAAGTTATAAACCCCGCTCGTCTTCTCCAACTTCCCGGGGCAATCATGCGAAGAACAAGAAAACGAAGAAGGAACCGTGAAAGCGCAAGTACACTGCAAGTTCTGAGGCTCCTCCATCTCATCCTCCCTACATACCCGCATTGCCAGCCATGGTCTGTCCCAGTCGTCTCCCATCTTTGCTCGTCCATACTCGCATGCCTGCCTTGCCTGCAGGCATGCGCCACAGAAGACAACCTGGATGTCTTTCAAGGGCCACTGTTACGCCACATACGGCCTGGCCTTCCTTGATATTCTTCCTTCCTTCCTTCCTTCCTCCCTTCCATCCCTCTTCTGTTCATGTTCGTAATCTCAAAGCTTGCTCAACAGCTCACAGTTATAAATTTTCACACTGCTTTCAGCCATAACATGGCTCCAATCTACCTCCTTTCATTAGATATCCTTTAGCCTTTGTCCACACCTGCGAAGACTAAAGACCTGTAGGTCTTTAAATCTCCTCCGGCCGTGCATTTAGAACCTCGAGATATTATACACTTCATGTCCGTCTCCTACATATAGCTGTCCTCAACCCCTTCCTGTTTCGTCTTCCTTCCTTCACCACTACTCCCACGCCATCTCGATTCCGCATGTTTACATACGCAATCCAAAGTTAACGATTTTATAAATCGCACAAATAACTAGTTGGCTCGTTTACCAGGTTCACAGCCGTGACATCCTCTGACCTACTGTGCCGGCCCGCGCTTTTAGCCATGTGTGTCCCATTCGCTCCTTCGCAGACCCGTAGTCAACATGGATTACTGCTCATCTCTTATTCCCAGATTCTTTACCTGCATCTGTAATGTAACTCCCTTGTTTTACCGCTTGATCATGAGATTGCATGAAGCCGACCCGAACTATCACTCCTCTTCGTTCGCCTGACCAGGAGGAAGAAGAGGGGACAGAAGATCCCCATCGACGACGACTTAAAATGAGACATAAGATCGGCGTGTGAATGAATGGTCTGCTGAGCGTTCTTTCCCTTTGCACTTTCAGATTGTCTTTTCTCTGCCTCTCTTCTCCATCGCTACGAACTCTCACTTCAGACGTGGTAGAAATCTGGAAATAAGAGCAAGAAACCATTTGCTTTCCGAATGGCCTTAACACGTTGAGGTTCTATAAAGAAATGGACACCCAGTGCATTAGGGGTTCCAAAAACGAAAGTCAATGGGAACTTTACGGTAACGGAAATGTCAGTAAAATATTTTGCGAGGCCCGGTAAAGAAAAATTGCAGAAAAAATGGATGCTCCGTTAAAACTCTTTTAGGGGGTGATAAGCCGTTCAATCTCTTAGGAGGAGCTAATTCAGCTCCTCCTAATTAGGGGGTTACGAGAATGATTAGTCTAGCATTTTAAGTAAGGCTCTTGCTACTGGTCACCCAGTTTTTGCTACTGTTTCACCCGCACTGTATACATACCGATCCTTTGCTACTATCTCACCATGCATGCCGAGCTTTGCTATTTTCTCACCCAACTAGTATAGTGGAGGAGAAGGATGCTGTTGGATGAGAATGAGCGCAATAGCAAGTGGACCGTGGACAAGATGGGCAACGAGCGACGAAGGAAAGGAGCTAGCACTTCGGATAAAGCAATGGATATGAGTCCTAGTTGGCTGAGACAATAGCAAAGCTGAGCATGTATGGGTGAGATAGTAGCAAAGGATCTGCGTGTATACCTGCGGGTGAGACAATGGCAAGCTGGGCAACGAGCGACGAGGGAAAAGGAGATAGAACTTCGGATAGAGCAGTGGATATGAGTCCTAGTTGACTAAGACAATAGTAAAGCTGAGTATGTATGGGTGAGATAGTAGCAAAGGATCTGCATGTATATTTGCAAGTGAGACAATAGCAAAAGCCTTGAGTAATTAGAATTAAGTAGTGTTGTGTGTCACAATCAAAGAACAACGATGCCACAACCTCCCGCACATTACAAGCCTATATCTCAAAATTTAAAATCTGAAAATTTGAATAGCATCCCCAGGGTGATTTCGTGGTACTCAAGGATGGGTGCACAAGGAAGATCTTAGTCTTACCCATTTTGCTATATGTAGCTAATTCTACTAACTCCTTAGCTTCTACTAACTCTTATGCTAACTCCATATTATTACATGTTCTTCCATTGCTGGTTGGTGACGCCCTTAATGTCATGTATTCTTCAAACTCTTGGATAGTAACTTGTGCATTTTGGAGATAAGAATGGGGCTCCCATGTGGCATCATGGAGAGAGTACCCTTTCCAAAGGATCTTATACTCAATATGTTGTTAGTAGTCATGTTGGATGTCTTGATGTGAAAGTATATGGTAAACCTCATATTCTTCATGAGCATTAATAGAGATTAAAGGAGAGGGAGTGTGGAAATGAGTAGGGAAAGAAGATGGGTTAGAAACAAAGGATTTTAACTTGGAGATCTGGAATACAAGGTGCATCTTCATGTGACTAGGAAGAGCAAGTTTGTAAGCAAAGGGAGAAATGATCTAAATGATAGAAAAGGGTTCTATCCAATTAGGAGCAAGTTTACAAACTTGGGTGTCAAGAGGAAGAGGAAGGTTACTAGAGGAGAGCATAATCTTATCACCTATCTAAAAGGTGAGATCACAATGGTGTTGATCAACTTATTATTTTTGTCAATTTTGAGCAGTAAGGAGGTGAGGCTTAGCTTGGTGTAAAGACTTAGATACCATAGAAAAGAAGGTAGAAATATGAGGGACATGAGATTGCAATAGAGCAAGAAGATAATTGGGAACAAGTGGATCTTGCATATAATTAAGAAGAAAAGAGAGAATCCGGTACTTGCTTGCTTGGAATTATTGTAAGGAAACTTGGTAGCCACAAGAAAATTGGTACAATGAACATTGATAAAGGCATTATACCCCAATTGGTACAATGAACATTGATAATAGCATATAGCATATCTTCCAAGGTGTGATTTTCTTGTTCTATTTGCTCATCAATTTAGGGATGATAGGTGGTAGACAAGGCAAACTTATTACCAAGTAGCTTGAAAAGCATTTGCCAAAATTTAGCAATGAATCAAGAATCACTATGAGAGCTAAGATAGCATCCCATGATGTTTGAAGATTGTATCAAAGTAGATCTAGGTCAACATTGGAGCATCAATTGTATACATAGTAGGGATAAAGTGAATCTGCTTGTTGAGTGTAATGTTCCAAGGATAGGAGAATTCCCAAGAGAAACACACAAGGTTTCATCCTTCAATACTTTGATGCTCCAAAGGAGCATCTTGTCTTTATTATATAGCAAAGAAGAATCACTCAAAAGGAGCTACATCTTTGGATCAAATATATGGATTGATGATATATCAATAAGCTCTTCCTCTAGATTAGCTACATGGATTGGTGACATGTTGATCCTTATCCTATTTGGTTGGTCAAACAAGTTTGACCAAAGAGAATCTTTGGGTAATCTTCTTATAGGAAGCTAAGAATAGCATGAGCTGACATAGCTTTGGAAAGCTCTCAATGAGAAAAACAAGGGGGAGAAAGTTATACCTTTCTTCCCAGAGAGGGTTGGGTTGAACAACTTTTGAGGCCTAATTCATCCATTTAGGTCTCCAAAATTTGCTCTAAAGTTTTTAGGGTGTTTTTGACCTCTACCTTGTTAGTGGAAGTACTCTCTTGTGACACCTCTATCTAATCTACTTAGACCACCATATATAACATACCTAAAGATATTACCATACCAATTTCCATCTCTTGATAATTTGTCTAGCTAATGGGTATAACATTGAGCTTATCAACAAATACAACGATTGTTGTATGGCCTTGGTCTTTCCTTGGCAAGGATATGATGAGATCTAAGGTCACATGTTCCCATTGGGTATTGGGAATTGGGAGTGGTTGGAGTAGTCCACTTGGTTTTTGGTTATTGGCCTTGTTACATTGGTAACTCTCACAAGATTAGACAAACTCTTGAACCTCGTATTGTCATACTTTGCCTTTCTCTTTTTGGGAACATATTGGATGACTAGCTATGGAGCTTATAGACCAGAGGTTATGTGTAGACCGGATATTATTAGTTTGAGCTTATTTTTTGCACAAGAACCAAAACCTTCTAATCATGTTTCTAGTGCTCCTTCTATCCAATAGGAGAATAATAGACAATCTAACATGTCATCACAACATGCATTCTTGGTCTGTTAGTCATTCCTTCTAACCTTCCCAAGGAAAATGCATTCCTAGAAGGAAGGAACCTAAGAGCAATGCACACACACCAATCCAAGCCAATTGGGCATACAATCAAGCATGGAGAGGATCCAAACACAAGAATTTTAGCAAAAAATCTCTATGCTTTTGGTAGAAATGAGCTTTAGAGTCTCCTTGCTCTATCCACAAGCTAACTTTAATCTATACATCCAACATGTAGACAAAAGAATTTCTTTGTTTTCTACATCTTTAATTTAGATGTTCTAAGACCCAATGGAAAGCCTATGAAATAATATTTCCAATGATATAAAGTAGACCTCCATCTAACTACTACAACTTCCTTGACAAGATCTCAAACTTGGCTAGATTTCTTTAGTTCCAACCCTAATTTCAAAATCCCTAATTGAGAATTTTCTCTTTATTCTTGGCAGATTTTCACCATATTTCTAGCTAAAGAGTATAAATATCCTCATGAACACTCAAGCAACCTACACTCTTCAATCAAACTCACAAATAGAAGAATAGAAGAATTAGTATGCAATTGAAGAAACTCACAAATAGAAGAATTAGTATGCAATTGTGATTAGAGGTAGAAAGGCTCCATTGAGCTTACAATAATATTTTTAGTAGAGTTTGCTATATCAACTCTCACTCTCAATAGACCTTGAACTATTGAAATTTTACATAAGAGTTGGTTTTATCCTTGTCTAAACCATCATAAAATTTGAAACCTTAAACTTCAATTGTTAGGTAACTTGATCAATTCACAAGTTGTGCTAACTTTTGAGCTCTACAAGCCCAAGTATACTTGATCCAAGACCTTGAATTCTTTATTTGAAAAATTCATATGAAAATTTTCTACAAGGTGCATGATCTAAATATAAATAATACTATAAATTTTCATGGCTTGATTCAAACCAAAACTTGAGAAGTGCACAACACCTCAAATTTGATCATCATTTCCTCCCCATCACCTTGATTTCCAAAGCTTCATCTTTGATGGATCAGATCTGATTATATATTGATTCAAACATGAAATTTCTAGAGCTCAATAGAATAGGCACTTTTCTACTCTCTAACCCCATTGACAAATCAAAAAAGTAAAGGATAAAACTCTTAGAATCCTCTCATTTGTGCATATGGGTATGAATTTGACTCCTTTGTTTCAATTGATCCTAACTCACTTGGAATCTATTGAAATCCATTAGTTTTTATCTTTGAACCAAAACCTATCAACTCCTCTTTCCAATTATGCTCTTTTCTCTTTGAATAGAATCCTTGAACTCCCTCAATCTCTGAAAACTCAAGACTTCCTTTGTTGGGATCCAATCACCTACAATTTTGTCACTTAGTTTTCTCTCTTTTTGACAAATGGACCCCACAACTCCACCTTGAAGCCCTTGAACAAAATTAAGTACTTCTCTTTCTATGAAAGCATGTAAATTATCAAGTCCTAGACCGGTCTATAATTAAGCATAGGAAGGACAATAGGACCCGGAATTTCCATCATTTGATACCATAACCATAAGCACAAAATATACTACCTTCCAAGCTTGAAAGTGATCATGGTGCAAAATCTGAAGGTTGTTGAGAAAAGGATTTAGGAATTTCATATTAGAAGCATAGAAAATCTCTTGTTTTTGCTCTTCTTTGAATGTCCAAACTCTCACACTCTACTACAACTCTCAACATCCTTCTCCTGCTCAAGACTTCTAAAACTAAACACATCCTATCTATCAAATCTCTACCATTTTTATACATTGCAGCACTCAAAGATAACATGATTTTAATCTACATGGCCAATCACTTAAATATTCCATAGATTGATTACATGGAAATAGCTCAATTATGGGATCCAACATACAATCTATTCCAGTACTATAAAGATAAACCACATTAAACTACTTGTTCATTGGTTACACAAACCATAATACAACAATGTATCATGTTGGGCCACCACCATTGTCATTATATGGTACTCAAGGTTATATCTACACCTAGGTGACAAATGATTGATAAGTCGTGTGCTTCTTGAAGTCATACAAGTCATAGGTCTCCCAAAGGTGGAACAAAGACTCAATTCTTGCAAAATAAAAGGCCATCCTTAGATGAAAAGGTGTTGTATGCCTTGTCATGTGCTGCAAGGCAACTCTACACAAGATGAAAGAATGGATTGTATTGTAGAGTAGTATGTGGACTCCATCTACACCAAGGTGATTGTAATGATTAGAGGAGATTCAAAGAAGAATCTTCAAATCAAGTTGTTGTGACAAAGTATCAAGAACAACATGGAACTTTTTGGGTTTGTACTCTAGTTTGATATCAAAAAATAGTAATTTCTTGACATTGATGATGCTTACTCTTCATGTGTTCCAAATGTATGGTTTGCAACAAGAGTTTGTGATCAATTTGCATAATTACTTGTTTCTCCAAGAGGTAATGTCACCACACCTTTGTTGCATATACCATTGGAATTTATTCTTGATCTTAGGTGATATTATCCCTTTTTGCTACATTAAGTTTTCAAGATAACAAAGGTGATGGAGTGCAATCTATTTGGGAATTCTTATTGCAACATGGCTCTAATTATAAAGTTAGAAGCATCAAAATCAACCACACAAGGTAGTTGAGGATCATATGGTTGGAAGATGGGTTGTGAAGACACCATATCCTTTAGTTTTTTGAATTTTTCTCCTTGCTTGGTGGTCTACTCAAAGTTTACTATCTATCCCAAGAGATCAATCAATGGTGCGGCCACATGAGTAAAATAGTGGATGAACCATTGGTAAAAACTTACCAATCTATTAAATGCGTAACCTTTTTTTGCATCCTTAGGACCAGAATAATTGGTAATGGCCTTGATTTTCTACTCTTCCATCTTGATCTCCTCTTTTGCAACCTTATGACCAAAGAATACCTTGCAAGTGAATCAAAATTGCTTAGATCAAGCCTTCAATCTAGTTGGAACTTATCAAGTTCCTAGTAAGTGGATCAATATTGCATATTGGTACTTTTTGTTTCCTTGATCATTGCACTCCACAATGGGCCAACTGAAGGATATAAACATCTCACTTCAACAAGAAGATAAGTTTCAATCAATTGAATTGTGCCACCTCCAAATGTACAAGGCAGTTCATTAAGGCACATTTGGTGATCTTGCAAAACAAAGTCTTGAGTTGTGAGTCATAAGTATAGTATGAGAGGTTGTGTGAGTGGGTGATCATGATTTGTGGGAGTAAAAGCAATTTAAGAGGCAATTTAAGAGCTCAATTGCCAAAATGTTAGGCAATGCAATGTTGCGCAAGAAAAAAAAAGATGCTAACTACAATTGCACTCCAAACTCTAAGAGTGGAGAAATAGGAGCACTATTGCTATATGAAGTATCTTAATTCCAAGTACTTGAGGTTCTTGCTATGGATTTGGGATTTTACTTATCTCCCTGATTGTGTTGAAGATAAAGAGAAGAAGAACGCAAACTCTACCGACTTGCATAGTAATATGTTTGCTTGGACATTAGGGCAACTTGCAAGATCATTCATCATAGCATGGACAATCAGTAATGCAATTTCTAATTTGGCAATGATAAAAGCAATCAGTATTTTGTTGCAACCATTCATGGTCTACTATGCCAAGGAGTCTCCATTGGATGGTATCAATCTTCCCTAGTGCTAGCTTGTCTAGCCATGCTTGGTGTGTTTTTTCTATGGACGTCTAGGCCAAGACCAATTCATGGTAACCAAGGAGTCAAAGTGCTCAGCCATCTACATGGCTTCTTCTAGATGCTTGGATCTATGCATTGTTATTTCCAATTTGGTCTATGATCACCAACCAATCCAAAGCTTCACCTTCTTTTATGTCCGGAATGAACAACATGGTGTTTGGAATTGAGAATACAACTTCTCATTAAATAAATTTTGTCAATTCCACCAATTGACAAAATGTAGCACATGTAGCATTCACAGCTTGGAATCATCCACTGACCATAGTCTTGAAGTCTTCCAATGTCAAAATTGGAGCAACAAATTGCCATTGAGTTTGCTCCACCCAAAGTTGCCACCATAGTTTTGCCACTCCATCTACTGAATCACCATTTTCCTCATAGAAAGGATTGTTTGGAGCTAGAGCAAAAATGTCCCCATCTTCTCTTGTAAGCTTGAGGATAAGGATTGAAATGAACATTTTTGAATGGTCAAATAAAGAGGACAAAATGGCAGTCATAGTTCCAAAAAAAGAGGAGGAAATTTTTGAAGAAGGCACTCCTTTGTTAGGAACTTTACAACCTTATAAGTTCTGACAATGGAGTGCCTTCTTCAAAAATTTACTTCTCCTCTTTTGTTGGAACTTATAAGCTTCATACAAAATTTTGAATGAATTGCCATGTCTTGAGTAAAAGAAGACAATGGAGGAATACCTTTTGAAGATCTCTTCTTCTTTTGTGAATCTCCCTTCCTTCTCTCCTTTGTATTGTGCTCTTGTTTTAATTTCATTTTGTGCTCTTGTTGCAAGAATTTCTTCCTCAAACTCTTCTAACCCTCAGCTAAATTGCTCTTCAATTGACTTAACTCCTCTATCTCTTCTTGCTTGCTAGGAATTGTAAATGGTTTGGAAATTTGTACTAAAATAAGGAGGGATTCTTTGGAAGCTATGAAGAGGTGCAAATTTGTTGAGATCAACACTTTAAAAATAACTAAGATAAAAAAGCTAAGAACTAAAATTAAAGCAACCAAGAAGAGCAAAATCAAAGAGTGGAATGTTGAATCAAGGCAATTTTATTCAATGACTCTAAAATTAGCTAGGCAAAAGACAACACCAAAGGAAATCAAGAATATCATCATAGTGTTCTTAGAAATAGATATCTTTCTAGCTTGTATGTCCAAGAGCAACTCCTATGTTTCACATAGGGGTTTGCTTGCTTATTCATCTTTGCTTACCCATTGCAAGGGACCCATTGCTCACCCTTTGTAGGGGCTTGCTTTCTTATCTTTGGGGCTTGCTTGCCTATTGGGTTTTGGTTGTCCCAAGTAGGACAGATTGTCTCTCCCGTGGGTTTACTTGCCTGTTCACTCCACCTCAAAACTTAAGTACTACATGATCATTTGTTTGCTTGTCCCTTTTGCTTCACACTATCACATTAAACTAAAAATGAACTCTAAACTAAACTATACATAAGGATGTAAATGTTTCAAAATGTTTCAAAAACTAAATTATTACAGGTATTATATATGATTTTCTCTAATACATAATGATTTTCTTGCCTATCCTCTTTTCACACTATCAAACTAGACTATACATGATAATGGTGATGATTTTCCTACCTATCTCTTTTACCTCACACAATTAAACTGAACTATACATGATAATGGTGATAATTTGCTTGCTTGTCCCCTCTACCTCACACTATCAAACTAAAATATGCATGAACTCTCAAACTAAACTATACAAATGGTAAAGGTTTCAAAATGTTTCAAAAATTGAACAATTACATTTAGCAAAAAAGTTCAAAATGTTTCAAGTTGTTAGGAGCAAAATGTAAAAGGTTGCAAAATGGTCTAGTACATCTTTAATGTTGGTATTGAAGCATGGAGGCTTAAAATTCATTGCCATTGCCATTTGACAAGGCAAGGCAAGTCGATAAGCAACAAGAGAAATGAGTTGTGTGACCTCAAAGGGTCCAATTGGGATGAATGTCTTGCAACTGTGGAGTTTGCATACAATAATTCCAAACAAGCTAGCACTAGATTCTCTCCTTTCTTCCTCAATTTTGGCCAAGATCCACTTGTTCTAGATTCCCTTCTTGCTCCTCCTCCATCTCATGTCCCACATATTTCAACCTTCTTGACCACCATATCCCAATCCCTCCAACAAGCCAAATCTTACGTCCTTGTTTCCCAAAATTGTAAGAAATAATATGCATACCACCATTGTTCTAATCTCACCTTTCAAGTTGGTGATAAAGTCATGCTCTCGTCTAGTAAGCTACCTCTCCCACTTGATACCAAAGTCCATAAACTTCCTTCTAATTGGATGGTGAACATTGACAAAGGTACAAAGCATATCCTCCAAGGTGTGATTTGCGCATTCAGTTTGGCCATCAGTTTGAGGATGATAGGCCATGGACAAAGCAAGCTTGGTGCAAAGTATTTGGACAAGTGCTTGCAAAAAATTTCTAGTGAAGCAAGGTCATGATCAGAGATGAGTACATGCGCCATCCCATGATGCTTGAATACATTGTCGAAGTAGATCTGCGCCAAGGTTGGAGCATCCACAATATCAACTAAGCTTATCCACAAACACCACAATGGCTATGTGACCTTGCTTTGTCGTGGGCAAGGATGTGATGAGACCTAAGCTCACATGTTCCCAATGAGTAGATGGAATGGGAAGTGGTTGAAGGAGTCCACTTGGTTTTTGATCACTAGCATTGTTGCATTGGCAACTCTCACATGATTGGACAAACTCCCAAACATCTCATGTCATGTTGGGCCACCACCATTTGCATTGGAGGGTACCCAAGGTCTTATCCACACCCATACAACCAGCAATTGGTAAATTATGGGCTTCTTTAAGGTGCACAAGTCAAAGATTACCTTTGGCTGGAACATAGATCCGGTCCTCATAGAATAGATGGCCTTCCTTGTAGGAGAAGTTATTGTACTCCTTGTCGTATGCTACAAGATGACCTTGTACCATCTAAAAGAAAGGATCTTGTTGTAGAGCTATTGGAAATTCAATTTGGACTTTGGAGTCAACGGATACCATTGTAATTGCCATTGTGATGAGAGGAAGAGACTTCAAATTAGGTTGTCATGATAGGGCATCAAAGATGACATGGAACCAACCGGGTTGTACTCAAGTTTGACGTCAAACAACTATAGTTGTTCCTCTCATTGCTAATGTCAACTCTTCATGTGTTCCAAATGGAATGTTTGCAACAACTGCTTGTGATTAGTTTGCATGACCACTTGTTTCCCCTAAGAGATAATGCCTCCATACCTTGGTAGCATTTTCCTTTGCTAGTTGTTCTCAATCCTAAGTAGAGTAATTCCTTATGTTGTATTTAGTCTACTAGACACAAAGGCAATGGGATGCAAACCATCTATGAATTCTTGTTGCAACATGGCTCCAATTGCAAAGTTAGAAGCATCAAAATCAACCACACATGGTAGTTGAGGATCGTATGGTTGAAGAATTGGTCTTGAAGACACCATATGTTTCAATTTCTAGAATGCTTCTTTGTGCTTGTTGGTCCATTGAAAGCTCAAGTTCTTCTCCAAGAGATTGGTCAATGGCCCGCCCACATGAGCATAGTAGTGGATGAATTGTCAGTAAAAGCTAGCCAATCCATTAAATGCCCATACTTCAATAGTGTCCTTTAGAGTAGGCCAATCAATGATGGCCTTGATTTTCTCCTCTTCCATCTTGATCCCCTCCAATGTCATGTTGTGGTTTGTATAGCCCTTGAAAAAAGTAAATTGATGTGGTTTATCTCCGTAAAGATGGAGTAGGTTGTATGAAGGATCCCACTATTGAGTTATTGCCAGGTGAGAAATCTATGTACATGTGTATGATTGGCCACATGGATTATGGTCTTGTCTTCTTTGAGGTTCTTATGTATAAAGATGGTGTAGAGTCAGGTAGAAGGTGTGTTTTAGTTGGAGGAGTGTCGAGCAAGAGGAGGACGTTGAGAGCAAGAGTTGTAGCAGAGTATGGAGGCCGGGTGTCAAAAAAAGCAATTGATTAGGAGATGTCCCACGCTCCCGATCTGCCACTCCCAAATCCTTTTCTCATCAGGCTTCAGATTCTACATGGTGATGGCTCACGAGAAGGGATGGTGGCATGTTTTGGGGCGGTATTCATAGAGTTGATGATGGAAAACCTAAATCTTATTGTCCTTTTGGTGCTTACTTACAAGCAAATATGAGACTTGCCAATCTACGTGCTCTTGTAGTTGGATAATGACTCAATTTTGCTCATGCGCTTCAAGATGGAGTTATGGGGTCCACTTGTTAAAGAGAAAGAGGCTAAATGACAAAATTACAAGAGATTGGTTTCCAAGAGAAAGTCAAGAGCTTTTCAACCATTGGGGTAGTTTGGAGAGGGCATTCAAAGAGAAAAGACCTTAACTAGAGAGAGGAGCTAATAGGCTATAATTTGGAGACTAGAATTGAGTGATTTGAGGCAGCTCTTTTAGAAATATGATCGATTGAATCAAGGGGTAAAATTCATACCTAGGAGCACAAAATAGGTTACTTAGAGAGCTTCATGAGACATCTTTATGACTTGTCAATTGGGTTGGTGAGTTGAAAAAGTGCTTGTAATAATGAAATTAAGAAATTTTAGATTTTGATCAATCTCAAATCAGATCTGGCCAATTGAAGTTAGAGCTTTGGGAAGTGAGGAGTTGGAGATGACATTCTGATCAGGTTTGAAGATTTGGTCACTCCTAAAGTTCTGGTCTGAATCACCTTGTGAAAATTTCTAGTATTATTGGTGGCTAAGGTTTGCACTTTTTTGTTGAGGTTTCATATGAGTTCCTTAAATAAACAATCTAAGTTCTTAGATCAAGCATACTGGGTCTATAGAGCTCACATGTTAGCCCAGCTCAAGAATTGATCCATATCTAGGGTTTGGGGTTGGATTAGGATACTAAAATTTATAGAGGTTTAGACAAGGGCACAAAAAGCTATTGTGAAAAATTTGGTTGACTTTGGGTCCATGGAGAGTGAGAGCTGATGCAACAAACTCTACTAAAAATACTATTGTAAGCTCAAGAGAGTATTTTTATCTTTTTCTCATGATTGTCTATTGTCCTATTTGTGTGTCTGTGACTTAGAATATTAGGTTTTTGGAGTGTGTTTGAGGATTAGGAGCACCTCTGATCTAGAAATCTAGGAAAAATTACCCAGAACCAAGAGCAAAATCTAAATTAGGGCTTTTGAAATTAGGGTGAAAATTATAAAAATTAGCCAAATTTGAGAGCTTGTCAAGGAAGCTGTAGTAATCATATTTCTTTTTGCTTTGTATCATTGGAAAGCTTATCTCACAAGATTTCCATTGAATTCTAAAAAATTGTAATACAAGTTACATAGAGAAAATTATGCCCATTTGAGTTATATAGAATTTTCCTCATCAATAAGACATAGGATCACTCCACTTGGAGTACAAATTGGGTGAAAGGTAAAGTACATATTGGAGGAAGATTGGAGTACAGGTTAAAATTGGCTTGATGATAGAGCAAGAGGGCTCTAAAGCTCAATTTTGACAAAAAACATAGAGAGTTGCTATTAGATTCTTGTGATTGGATCCTCTTCGTGCTTGCATGCTTGTTTGTACGCCCAATTGGTTTGGATTGGTGTGCGGGTGTAACGCTTAGGTTCTTTCCTTCTAGAAGTGTTGTATATTTCTCCTTGGTAATGCTGGAAGTGATGACCAATAGACCAAGAGTGTGTGTTATGATGACAAGTTAGGTCACCTGTTACTACTCTACCCGATAACGAGAATACCAAAACCTAGACTGAAAGGTTCTACTAGTTGGGATCTATGCACACTCAAAGTAGTAGGGATAGGTTTACCTCCAACCTTTGATCTATAGGCTCTATAGCTAGGCACTCTGTCTATTCCTAGAGAGAGAAAAGTAAAGTATGACACCGATGAGATCTTGTGATCCAAGAAAGTAACTTCCTTTTGCCAAAAGGCACACTTTGATTTCTTGCAATAAAACTTCCACTATCATAGTCATCTTAGGACTTCTTGCATGTGATTCACATGTTCTACTTCTGTCTTGCTATAGATTAAGATATCATCCAAGAACACTACCACATACCGATCCAACAGTCCATCCAACACCCAATGGGTCTGATCCATAAAGACTATTGGAGCGTTAATGCGACCCAAAAGGAAAAACTCTTCACTCAAAATATCTATACCTCGTAGGAAAAGGTAGTCTTTTGTACATCCTCACCATCAATAAGGATTTGCCACTAGCCATTGTGAAGACCTAACTTGGAGAAGTATCGTGTTCCACTCAATTGATCAAGCAAGTCATCAATTCAAGGCAAGGGGCATACATTATTCACTATTTTTTTATTAAGCCCATGGTAATCAATACAAAAAAAGTCCTCTATCCTTCTTTGGAATGAATAGTATCGGTCCTCCCCAAGGAGATCTATGAAATCCTTCTCCAATAACTTTGTGAGTGTTGTTTGCAACTCCTCAAACTCTTTTGGTAAGAGCCAATGATTGGTCTACTCATTGGAGTACTCCTTGGTAATAACTCAATCTTGAAGGGCATACCACGGTTAGAGGATAATCCCTTTGGTAGATCATCTAGAAACACGTTCGCAAACTCTTGAACTATTTAATCAACCATTGCTTGATGAGGCTCTTGACTCTCCTCAAATTCTCCTTGTGCAATCTGCTTGATCCACATCACAAAAACATACTTATCTTCTTCCAAAGCTTGCTCTATAGTTGCTTCACTGACAAACTTCCCATCTAGGGACTTATCGTCCTTCAAGGTTTCCTCTATGGCTGCTCTCTTGATAAAATTCTCACCTTGGGGCTTCATATCCTTCAAAGCTTGCTCTATGGTTGCTTTCTTTATAAACTTCCTATCTTGAGACTGGCTATTCTTAGGTGTCTTACTCAAAGGTGCCAAACAACCTAATACAAAATTCCTACCTTGGTGTTGTACTCAAATTTTTTGTCGGGTCCAATCAAATTGAACCTTATGACATTCAAGCCAAGGTAGTCCTAGAATGAAATCATAGTGTAGAGGTGCCACTACAAACCTCATACACTCCAAATACTCCTCCCAATCTTGAAGGTAACAGGATACACGGTACAGAATGCAGAGCCCTTTCTACCATCTGCAATCATCAATCTACTTCCAATTATTGGCTAATTGCATAAACATAGGCTTGATAGGAATACTCAAATCCCTTTGCTAATTGCATAAAAATACAATTTTTTGAACATCCCGAATCAACTAAAATTCTACAATCACAATCAGATATCATACCTTGCAAGTGAAGCAAACTTGCATAGGTCAACCCTTCAATCCTATTGGAACTCATCAAGTTCACAATAGGCGGCTTGAAATCTCCTATTAAAATTTATTGTTTCCTTGATCAATATGCTCCATAGACTCCATCTGGGCAATTTGTCAAGGTCATCCATTCCTAAGTGGACATTCAACAATGTGATGTCCAACTTGGCAACAATAAAAACAACCACCATTTTGTCACAATTTTCTCTATACGCTGTACCAAGTGGTCTCTATTGGACAACAACATCAATCTCCATTGGTGCCGGTTCCTCCACCCGTGTGTAGTGTACTTGTAGGTTTTGTGTAGGTCAAGGTTGAGACCAAGTTGTTGCAACCAAGGAATCAAAGCACTCAACCAATTGCATGGCTTCTTCCACACTTTGTGGCTCTCGTATGTTCACCTCCAATTTGGTTTGTGACTTCAAGCCCCTCACAAATCGATCCAAAACTTCACCTTCTTGTATATCTGGAATTTGCATGATGATGTTCTGGAATTGCATGATGTAGCTCTTTACATAGCTAATCTGTTTCAACTTTGCCAACTTTTCTTGTATGGCTTGTGTGGCATTTATAGCTTGAAATTGACCAAGTATTGCATTCTTGAATTTTTCCCATGTCAAGATTAGTACAACAATTTATCATTAAGCTTGCTCCACTCGGAATCGCCACCAAAGTTTTGCCATGCCATCCAAGTGGCTAGAAGCCAAGAGAATTTGTTTTTGTTCCTCTTGAAGATTGGTAGCTTCAAAGTAACATTTGCAGTCAAACACAAATTTCTCCATTATGCCCAAGAGATTATTGCCTTCAAACACCTTAGGTTTTGGAAATTTGATGTGACCTTTTCCATCTCAAAATGTTGCTCTCTCTACATATTATTATCATTGATGGTCTTGTTCATCCAACAGTCAAGTAAGGTGCTCAATTTGTTATTGCATAGCAATGATAATGTTGAGTATTTCTACCATTGCTACTACTTTATCCCACTACTCACAATTTATCTAATTTATTAACACATAGATGCAACACTTCCATTGTTTTCCATAAGTTACAATTGGAAGTATCAAGGGTTCCTCGGACAAGGTGATTGCATGTAGAAAATCTTACCTAAAGTGTGAGGTGATGAATTATGTGAAACGATGCTTGGGTAGTACTTGGATACAAAGATCCCAATGGTTAGTGGAGATGGATTTGGTAGTACATAAATTCCATCCATCCTATTCTTGCTCTGATACCAATTAAAAGACCAAGACCAAGGAGAGAAACAAGAGAATGGAAGATCACATAGGGACACTTGAATATGGGTAAAATTTGAATGCCTAACATGAGCTTCAATTTTGGTAATTATAGAGAGCATACAAGGCTCTTGAGAAGATTCTCAAGTAGCTTCCTTCTAGAAGTTGCTTATTTGACTTGCAAGCTAAGCTAGTTGGAAGCTTCTAGAAGCTACTTACTTGGGGTGCAAGCTAAGCTAGCTGTGAAGCTTCCTAGATACTTCTAGAATATTCTAGGCTAATTGGCCTATTCAAAACTTTGTACGCCCTAAAAAACTTCATTGTTAAACTCCATATTGTTACACTTGACCTCTCCTCTTTTCCAGGCCACTTCACCTACTTGCTCAAGGTAGCTATGATTGTAGTCATGACACTCTAGTGAATAAAATAATAGACCTGCACTAATTCCCCATAGGTTTAAGTCTCTTGCCACACTTACCCCGTTGCCATGATGCCCAACTTGTCCAAGGCAAGTGCAACATGAATCCAAACGGGAGATTGTGACTTTCAAGATGTATTTTTTAATACTCTATGATCTTGTATCTCATTCACCATACCTTGAAATCAGAACAAATTCTTTCTTGTGAGATGTCCATAGGCCGTGAGATCTAATCCATAATTTTTTTTAACACAAACTCATTGCTTCTTGTACATTAGACACTCTCTTGCAAATATTGAGATTCTAAAGTATAATTCCACCACTTTGCAAGGATCTCCAATAAATCATCCTCCTTGTAGCTCCAATCCATCCATTCCAAGTTAAGAAAGTCACTCTCAACTTCTTCTCTCAAAATTGTCCTCACCAATTTTGCAATTTTATGGAGGAGGAAAATTTGATCAATAGTGCAAGGCATCTTAGCAAAGATTCAGCTTGGCAAATATCCAAGTGGTAAACAAAGAGAACTCATGGTGAACAATGCAACACAAGTGTTACATAAAAAACAAAAGAGGGGAATATGAGGAAGGAGTGAGACTATAGGAACAAGAGGAAGGAGAGTGAGTGTGAACGCAAGGACAAGAATAAGGGGTGTGACTGCTAGAGTACTCCAAAAGAGATAGTATGTGAAATAATAAGAACGCCATAGGAGTTGCTCGAGTGCTAGAATACTACAAAAGTAGTAGTAGGTGAAGTAATAAGAACGTAATAGGTGGTGAAGTGATGTGAATTGAAAAAGAGTTAACAAGTGAAGTAATAAGAATGTTGTTGTGTTGTGGACTGTGTAGCTTATGGAAAAGTAAATCAACATGGTTTATCTCCACATTAGTGGAATAGATTAATACCAAGGGTTAGCCATATGATCTAGATGTGAAATTCAGTTTGGTAACATCTAGAATGATGTTATACATGATGGTCAAAATAGATCAGATAGAAGTATCACCAAAAGAGTACTTCTACTAATAGGGCAGAAACCGAAATAGACTTGAGAACCTTAGAACCAATAGCTAGACATATGATTTAAAGGTGAGAATTGGTTTGGTAACATCTGGAAGGATGTTACACATGATGGACTAAACAGATCAGAAAGAGGTATCACCAAAAGAGGACTTCTACTAATAGAGTAGGAACCAAAATATGCCTGAAATCTTTGAAGGCAATTTCGGAGGCCTAAACGGATGAATTAGGCCTCGAAAATGTATAGATTCCCCCCCCCCCCAATGGAGGAAAGGCTGGTCTTCCCTCCCCCCTGGTTTGTCTTGTCGAGAGCTTTCCAACGGTACCTTACTCATGTGATTCTGAGATTCCTACATGAAAATTCCCTAAAAGATTCCCTCCGGTCAAAGCTCGTTTGACCAACCAGATAGGACCTAGACCATACAGGTCACCCATCCAAGTAAGTAATCCAAGGGTGGAGCTTGCTGACATGTCACCTATCTGTGTCCCTAATCCTATGGTGGAGCTTCCTTGGAGGAGATCCTCTTTGTCTATATAATAAAGAGAAGGTGCTCCCTTGGGGCATCGAATGTTTAAGTGTGCAATCTGTGTTTTCTCTCTTCTCTTGTCCTCGGAGTATTACAATGGTATCAAAGCAAGTGTTCTAGTCCAAGAGAGTGGATCACCCCTCTTGGAATAGCACGAACTACTGAAACTGAGTAATTTGTGGTGGAGAACATAGAGTAATTGCTAGACTTAGGAAGGACTTTAGAGAGCGGATGGGATGGATGCACTGGGGGGACAATTTCCCACACCTAGCTTTCCATTCTCAAACCCATTCCACATCAAGGTTATGTACATCCAGCGTGAGCAGATGAGAGTATCGCTAGTTTATCACTTTGGTGCGGAATTCATGGACAGAGTGATGAACTCACCAAACCCGGTGATTCTACCTGTGGTGATATATGACAGAGAGTGGGATTTGACAATCTACATTCTATTATGATAAAATGGATATGAATATCCCAAATCCTCTCCCTTTCAACACTCAAGTAGAAATCCATTATGTAGTGAGGCCAAAATTGATGTTTAGAGATTTTGTGGTTAGGAATTTTGGTGAGGAGTATTATCAACGAGTGATAGCTTCTAAGGTCCCAATGGTAGTTCCGATAGTTCGTGCACCTTCCAGAGTGATTATATTGACTCTGTATTGAAGTAGACGTTAGCAATTGGGTGTTGGAGGAACCATGGATCCGCAATTGCAAGAGTTGGTGCAAGGAATGCAAGGGATGTTGAATGAATTTTGAGAGATTAAGATGACCGTGGAGACATTGCAAAGTCAAGTGCAGATCCTCAGGAACGATCAAGCCATGCAAGAAGAAGAGCCGTCTCAAAACCCAGTACCTGCGATTGAAGTACTTGGAGAGGCACCTGTGCCTACGAACCCTATCAACGATGAAGCCACATTGCTACTCCGGATGAAGAAGACCTACAACATCGAGCCTTACAAGGGGCAACGTACGATGGGAGTAGTGGAGAATTGGATCTCAAGAATGAATCGATATTTTTGATTGTTCTCAACAGAGATCACAGAGCATGCTGCAGGCATGTTTGCATGTGGTTACTTGACTGATAAAGCCCTCACATGGTATGATGCTTGGGAACAATCCATGCTGGCAGAGAGAAGGGAGATCACATGGACAGCAATGCAAGAAGGACTGCTCAAGAATTTCCAATCGGTGGATTCTGTGCAGATGGCTCGAACCCGACTATGGGGATTGAGACAGAAGAATAGTGTACAAGAGTATGTGGAGGCATTTCTGGATCTACAAGTTGCAATTACTGACATGAGTCCAGCAGAGGCTCTCGACAATTTCAAACGAGGGTTGAAAGAGCGGATTCGCCAAGAGGTCATGGTGCAAAACCCTCGCACGGTATTTGAAGCTATTGCTTGTGCGCAGAGAATAGCCGGAGCATTAGGTGGAGGTGAAGGAGTAGTTCCACCTCAACATTATCGGGCAGAAATGCCACACATGGGTGGACCAGTACCGATGGAATTGGGCAACCTTCGATTCCGGGATCAAGGAGCATGGCCGTTTCAAGGAGAGCGGGGACGAGTAGAAGAACAAAGAGATGGAGTCCCACGAGGAGTAGGGACTCGAGGAGAACAACGCCGTTGTTACAATTGTGGCCGTATTGGGCACATATCTACCAATTGTCGCACTTGTTTCCCTAGAGGCCCTCGGCCTTTGTACAAGCGATCTCTGAACAACATGGAGAGGCACATTGAAGAGGAGGAGGTGGAAACCACTTTGGAAAACAAAGATTGCCAATAAATGTACCTCACGGCCTTACTGGCTCAATAAAGAAGCAGAGAAGCAAGGGAAGGAAGAAGAATAATGCACAAAGATCCCGAAAGGCAACCTCACAATTGATTGTCGTGAATGGAATCCTAGAAGGTAATCAAGTGAGAGTATTAATAGATCCGGGAGCAACAAAGAATTTCTTGTCTCGCTCTGTTGCAATAAGCTTGGGAATGGATCTAGAGAGAAATGGAAGTGAAAAAGTAGAGTTACCAAATGGGCAAACAGAGAGGATTGAATCATTACCTAGATGGGTAACCCTCTCTGTAGGAGAATATCAAGAAGCAATTGAGTGGCTAGTGATACAATTAGCCCGTTATGATGCAATTTTAGGCATGCCATGGATGGAGCAATACAACCCAATGGTGGATTGGAGGAAGAAAGTAGTGAGAACCTACCAATGGTCAATCATTGGGGTTAAAGAAAAATCACACAGGCAAAAACTGCCTCTATATGTCGTAGGGACGACAATTGTCTGTAAGACCAATAGATGTTTTATGGGTCTAATAAGAGAAGTCCAGAGTGCACAACTCGTTGGACAAATTCTTGAGAAATTGAAGGATATGGTGGATGAGTTTCAAGATGTCTTTCCCGATGATCTACCCTCAGGATTACCACCTAAAAGGCGAGTAGATCACAAAATAGAGACACTCCCGGGGAAGACACCTCCTTGTAAGGCCCCATATTGCCTATCACCTCATGAGTTGGAGGAGTGTAAGACTCAAATTGAGGAGATGCTACAAAAAGGGTTCATCCAACCTAGCGTATCACCATATGGGGCCCCTGTCTTGTTTGTGAAGAAGAAGGATGGTACAATGCGCATGTGCATTGACTATCGGGGTCTCAATCAGCAAACAGTGAAGAACAAATACCCCTTACCTCGCATGGATGACCTGTTTGATCAACTCCATGGAGCGAGATACTTCACCAAACTGGACTTGCGGAGCGGTTACAATCAAATCCAAATTGCAGAGGAGGATGTGTACAAAACTGCCTTTCAAACCAGGTATGGCCACTTTGAGTATCTTGTGATGCCTTTTGGCCTCACCAATGCGCCTGCCACTTTCATGAGCCTAATGAATGACATATTTCATTCATACTTGGATAAGTCTGCTATCGTCTTCTTGGATGATATCTTAGTATATAGTAGCACGATGACAGAACACAAATAACATCTACGAGAGGTCCTCCAGATTCTAAGACAGAATCAGTTGTACGCCAAAATCTCAAAGTGTGAGTTTGGCAAGTCTGAAGTAGACTACTTAGGGCATAGAGTAAGTGCAGAGGGCATTCAAGTATTGACAGATAAAATAGAGGTCATTCAAAAATGGAGTGCCCCAGAAGATCAAACTCAACTTAAGAGCTTCTTGGGGTTGACGGGATTCTATCGTAGATTTGTCAAGGACTTCTCCAAGGTTGCACAGCCTTTAACGACACTACTTGGCAAGGGGACGAAGTGGACATGGGGAACTGCACAAGAGTTGGCCTTTCAAGAATTGAAGGCCGCCTTGCTACATGCACCAATCTTGAAGTGGTATGACCCAAAACGTCCAATCAAGTTGGCTACGGATGCATCAGGCGTAGCAATAGGAGCAGTCCTACAACAAGAGTGGCATGACGGATGGCATCCAATTGCATATTTCTCTCAAAAGTTGTTACCGGCAGAGCGCAACTACCATACCACAGAACGAGAAGAGCTGGCCATCGTTCTAGCAACCAAGCATTGGAAGCACTACCTGGGCGAGAAGGCATTTGTAGTAGAGACAGACCACAAACCTCTAGTCTACCTCGAGATGTAGAAGGATCTATCTCGTCACCAAATTTGGTGGGCAGAGTGGCGACAACGCTTCAACATGACAATCACCTACGTGGAAGGTAAGAAGCAACTTGCAGATGTATTCACCCGCATGCCAATGGCCAACAACTTGGTGGCAGAGGTTAAGATTAACCCTGAATTCTGGCAAGAGATTCTAGCTGCTACAAAAACTGATCCACAAATTGTAGAAGCGCAATAGTCCAAAGGTGTCACCAGCACCCAAGGACTCACCTTTCGGGAGGGCCGATTGTGGATCCCGAATGTCCCAAAATTACGCACCACCATTCTAGCGGAATGTCATGATTTGGCCATTGCAGCTCATGTCGGAGTAGACAAGACCTTGGAGGCAGTCAAGCGCCATTACTATTGGCCCAAGATGAGCAACGACGTGATGGACTATATGCGTAGTTGCCTACTTTGTCAACATAAAAAAGCTTCTAATCAAGCTCCTGCAGGGCTCCTTCAACCTCTTCCCACTCCTACCCAACGTTGGGAACAAGTGAGTATGGATCTCGTCTATGAATTACCCAAGACCACCTCAGGGTTTGACTCCATTGTGGTCTTTGTGGACCGGCTCAGAAAAATGATTCATGTACGCCCTACCACCAAGGAGGTGACCGCTCCATAACTAGCTCAACTATACTTAGATGCAGTCTTTGCTCACCATGGCTTGTCTAGAGTACTCATCACCGATAGAGGCACCCAATTCACCAGTTTGTTTTGGCGAACACTCTTTGGTTTCTTCAAAACCAAGTTGGCCATGTCTATAGCTTACCACCCACAAACAGATGGCCAAACAGAGCGAGCTAATCGCACAATTGAAGACATGTTATGCAGCTTCACCTTAGAAGAGAAAGAGAGGTGGGACACCCTACTACCGTTGGTGGAATTCGCTTACAACAATTCAGTGAATGCCTCCACCCAAGTCACTCCGTTCTTCCTCATGTATGGTGAGCATCCCTTCACACCTTCTAGCTTGATGAAGATCCGTCCAGTGACTACCAAGGTTGATGCAGTCAACACATTTGTTTCTAGAATCCAACAAGGTGTGGAGAGCGCCAAGCACAGGTTATAGATTGCGCAAAATCGACAAAAGCAGTATGCTGATGCACACCGTAGGCACATGGAGTTCAATATTGGGGATCAAGTGTGGCTATCGACAACCAACCTCACATTAGTTGGATCTCGTAAGCTCAGACCTCATTTTATTAGGCCTTTCTCGATTCTTCGTCGCATCGGCGCTGTGGCCTATCACCTTGAGCTACCACCACACATGAAGATCCATCCAGTGTTCCATGTCTCCCTATTACGCAGATATGCTCCCCGATCAGGCCAAGGTACTTCCACACAAGACATTCGACCTTGTCCGACAGTCATTGATGGCACAAAGGAATATGAAGTGGAGCGGATTCTCCAAAAGCGCATGCGTGGTACTCGCCATCCGCGGGTGGAATATCTAGTACAATGGAAAGGTTACCCCCTCTATGAAGCAACCTGGGAACCCGCTGCCAATTTGGCACATGCACCGGTGTTGGTGCAAGCATTTGAGCAACAATTGCACAACGAGGACGTTGCGTCTTAAAAGGAGGGAGGTCTGTAATACCAAGGGTTAGCCATATGATCTAGATGTGAAATTCAGTTTGGTAACATCTAGAATGATGTTATACATGATGGTCAAAATAGATCAGATAGAAGTATCACCAAAAGAGTACTTCTACTAATAGGGCAGAAATCGAAATAGACTTGAGAACCTTAGAACCAATAGCTAGACATATGATTTAAAGGTGAGAATTGGTTTGGTAACATCTGGAAGAATGTTACACATGATGGACTAAATAGATCAGAAAGAGGTATCACCAAAAGAGGACTTGTACTAATAGAGTAGGAACCGAAATATGCCTGAAATCTTTGAAGGCAATTTCGGAGGCCTAAACGGATGAATTAGGCCTCGAAAATGTGCAGATTCCCCCCCCCCAATGGAGGAAAGGCTGGTCTTCCCTCCCCCTTGGTTTGTCTTGTTGAGAGCTTTCCAACGATACCTTACTCATGTGATTCTGAGATTCCTACAAGAAGATTCCCTAAAAGATTCCCTCCGGTCAAAGCTCGTTTGACCAACCAGATAGGACCTAGACCATACAGGTCACCCATCCAAGTAAGTAATCCAAGGGTGGAGCTTGCTGACATGTCACCTATCTGTGTCCCTAATCCTATGGTGGAGCTTCCTTGGAGGAGATCCTCTTTGTCTATATAATAAAGAGAAGGTGCTCCCTTGGGGCATCAAATGTTTGAGTGTACAATGTGTGTTTTCTCTCTTCTCTTGTCCTCGGAGTATTACAAATAGGTTGTATGACGGATCCCACGGTTGAGTTGTTTCCATATGAGCAATCTATGTACATGTATGCAATTGGCCACGTGGGTTATAATCTTATCTTTTTCAAGAATTTTAATATACATTAAGCTCTTGAAAAAGATAAGATTATAACCCATTTGACCAATTGCATACATATACATATATATATGGTGGAGAGTTGAGACAAGAGGTTTGTTTTAGTTAGAGGAGTATCGACCTGGGGGAGGACGTTGAGAGTGAAAGTCATAGTAGACCATGGAGACCAAGGCATCAAGGAGAGCAATTGAGTAGAAGATGTCCTATGCTCCCAATCTATCACTCCCAAATCATTTTCTCATCAAGCTTTAGATTCTACACCGTGACGGTTCATGAGACAATATGGTGGCACATTTAGGAGCGGCATTCATGGAATTGGTGATGGAAACCCAGATCTTGTTGTCCTTCTAGTGCTTACTTATGAGCATATATGGGATTTAACAATTTATGAACTCTTATAGATGGAGAACAACTCAATTTTTCTCATGAGCTTCAAGGTGGATTTGGGGGGTCCATTTGTCAAAAAGTGAAGAGACTAAATGACAAACTTGCAGGAGATTGGGTCCCAAGAGGAGAACTCAAGAGTTTGTTGACCATCAAAGGATTTTAGGTAAGGCATTTGGAGAGTGGAGATCATAGTTGGAGAGAAGAGCTGACAGGCTACAATTTGAAGATAAAAACCATAAGATTTGAGTAGTTTCTAGTGAGGATATGATTGATTAAATCAAAGGGGTATAATTCATACCTAGGAGCACAAAATAGGCAATTTGGAGAGCTTCATGAGATATTCTCATGATATGTTAGTAAGGTTGGAGAGAAGACAAAGCACTTATAGTGTTGAGTGCAAGAAATTACAGTTTTGGGTCAATCTCAAATCAGATGTGGTTGATTGAAGTTGGTGCTTTTGGGATGTAAAGTGTTGGAGAAGAGCTAATGATCAAGTTTAGAATTTTGGTCACTCCCCAAGTTATGGTTTGAATCAACTTATGAAAATTTCCAATATTGTTTGTGGTTAGTTTTTGCACCTCTATGCAATTTTTTTTTATAAATTCCTCAAAAGGAGAATTTAGGGTCTTGGATCAAATATACTTGGGTATGTAGAACTCAAAAATTAACCTAGCTCAAGAATTGATCCATATCTAGGGACTAGGGTTGGATTAAGCCATCAAACTTTGCAAAGAGTTAGACAAGGGCACAATAAGCTACTATAGAAAATTTGGTTGACTTTGGATGCATGGAGAGTGATAGTTGATGCAACAAGTTCTACTGAAATATTGTCATAAGCTCGGTAAAGCAGTTCTATCTTCAATCATGAATGACTTGCAATTCATCTATTTTTGTGATTGTGATTGAGGATTTTAGATTGATGGACAATTTTTGAGAATCAAGTGTACCTTTGATTCAAAAATCTAGGGAAAATTTGGCAAGAACCAAGAGCAAACCCTAAATTAGGGATTTCAAAATTAGGGTGAAAATTACAAAAAATTGGCCAAATTTGAGAGCTTTTAAAGAAAATTTTGTGATCAAGTTGTAGATTATTTTATATCATTAGAAAACTTATCTTTCCTAGAAAACTTATCTTACCGACTTTACATTGAAACCTAGAACACTTGAATCCAAGTTACACATAAAAGGTTATATCCATATGAGTTTTGTAAACTTTTCCCATAAAAAAGACAAAGAAGTTCCACACTTGGATTGAAAGTTGATTGAAATTTGAAAAACAAATTGAAATAGACTTGGAGTACATATTGAAATTAACTTGATGATAAAACAAGAAACTCTGAAGTTCTTTTTTTATAAAAATCATAAAGAATTGTGTCAAATTCTTGTGATCGTATCTTCTCTATGTTTGCATGCTTGTTGGTACGCCAAATTGGTTTGGATTAGTGTGCCCAATTGGTTTGGATTAGTGTGCGGATATTACATTTTATGTTCCTTCTTTCTAGGTGTGTTATGTTTTTTTCTTTTTGGTAATATTGAAAATAATGACAAACAGACCAAGAATGTGTGTCATGATAAGTTAGGTTACCCATTACTCCCATATTTGATAGAAAGCATCTTAGAAACAAGAGTAAAGGGATCCATTGGTCAGGTACCATGTGCACACAGATTAGTAATGACACAAATCTTCATCGATCGGAGTTTTGTGGTGCAAGGTCGTCGGCAGAAGTTCCGTGCTAGCATTACATTAATTGATGTCTTTCACGAAGCCTTAACTTTGTGGACATGGCTATTGCTGATTACTTATTATTCTGGATTTGGTGTATTGTAGATGTTTTGTGTATTGCGCTAGTAAAGTAATTGATAGCCGATGCTAGAAATTAAGTTGTAGTCAAGGTGTGCATTTGAGAAACGGGAGCAGAAGCCGTTCGAAGAACGGGGTATCCAGCACCCACTAAGTAGGAACCGAGAACTTGCATATGAAATGCAAGCATAACCGTTTGCAAATAGAATTGAATGGAATCTACGCAAGGAAGTTCATAACTAAAAATAAGCGCAAGTGATAGAAAGCAAGAAGAGGAATGGATTTCATAAGTAGCATCTGCATCGACCTAGAATGCACCTGTATGGAAAACAGAAACAAAGAGACAACAACAGCAACAGATTTCGCATCTACCATTGAAAGCAGAGGATCATCGGGCGAGCAGGAGGGTGCAGTCGAAAGAAAAGGAGGAGCATAGAGCGAGTAGGAAAAACAGAGCTTAAGTGGAGGATGGAGCGAAGTGGGAGAGGAGTGGATGGTATCTTGCCTGGGTTGGAGCGAAGAGTGAGAGTTTTAGTCAAGCTGTGCATTGTTCCGGTGGTGAGTTCTAAATTCAGAACTTCCCGTAATGAACGCTAACAAAGTCCACTACGCGATCCACTTCCAGGTACTTGTAACAACTATGTTAGTGTTCATTACGGGTTCTGAATTTCGAACTCACCACCAGAACAATGCACACCTTGACAAGTATCCATGTCCACTACATGATCCACTTCGATGCTTTCTCCCGTACGGTTTTCAAGCAAGTAGAATATATACCACATGCTTACAAGAGCCCAATACTCAAGTTGTAGTTGCAAATCTTTCTCAATGTGCTTGGGTTGATCCAGAGGTCATGAGACTCCTGGTTTTCCTGTGCTCGTTCTGGCCGGAACACCGTTTACTTGGACCATCTCTGCAATCCCTCGATGCAGCTGTAGATGCTCCACCGGGTTTCCCTGCTGGTAACCCGGTGGAGCAAATTCCATGGCTTCTTCACCTGGCAGTACTCGAGAGTCCTGGTTACAGCTAGTGGCCTATCGAATTCGAGTTCACTGGACCTGGTATATTTGAAAGATGAGAGCAGAAGCTGTTCGAAGAACAGGGACATGTGCAAGATACTAGACTTAGTATTATTGTACATGTCTGTTGCAAGCTTCTCGACTCGAGTGCCGAAAGAGGAGATAAGCCGGACTCTGGGAAGAAAGCATTCCTGTTGCAGACTACCATCCAGGATGTTGTTCCTCTCCCCACTCTCCTCCCACTTGACAGGACTGCGTCTCAAGTTGCAGTCAAGTGAAATAACCTATTTAGGCATTGCCCATCAAGGTAAGGAGTTATGGGTTCAGAACGGTAAGACGAGGTATTTGCCATGCCATCATCTCTCCAACAAATAACGTTCGGGTTCTTCATACGATCTCACACGACCTTGACCTGGATACACCCTGAGTCCAGGTCCAAGCCTCCAATCAGGAACATAATCCAAACCTCGTGTTTTGATAAAGAAAGCATTAAGTTTTCCTCAGCTTCCATTCACCTCGCGAAGAGGTGGGCAAGGACGGTCACTACAAGGAGGTTAAAGGAGGATCGCCTAATGACAATCAGCCCAATACGAGCCAGATTTGGTTCGTTAGATAACTAGTAATTTACAAGTAGAAACTGGTCGCAGTCCCAGCAACACAAGACGTCCTCACTTACGATTCCTCTGCAGCTGCCGGCTCCACTCGAACTTCCATGGCACTACCCCATCCTTATCTGCCCAATACTGTCAGAGTCCATGACAGTTTCTTTGCATTTGTGTCCCGAGAAACAATCTCCCTCCAACACTATCCCGGACCTCTAGGCAGACGCGCAAAGCTGATCATCAATTCCCTTTTGCATCCTTATTGGTGGAGACGGAAATGCCCTAGGGCATTTCCTTCTCCACCGCCACAGTTTCTTGAAACCTTTCTTGCACCATTTCCTGGGATTATCCTTTTAGCTCACTCTAGGAAGTGGTCCAATACTCTTCCCGGTCAAATATACTCAAATTGCTGGTCAGTCCCATATAGCATTCAAACAACAGAACTGCGGAAAATTGCATCGAGTAAAACCAAAGGAAAGAAGAGTTTGGATAGTTTCATTCTCAAGCCTTGGACTCAAATCTCGTAAAGACCATTTCACCAAAATTGTCTTCGTGTAAGTACAGATATTAATTCCCTTCTGAAGGGCCTACTGAGAAGGTTATCGACCAAGTAGTCTACTGACGCTGCAATTTCAAGCAGTACCATCGACCTTGTAGCTAAGGGGCGTGAGAGTTGCGTTAAGAGCTGCGAGCTGCGAGTCAGCTGACTTGGCAGCCTTGAGACGGAATTGGGCAAGCTGCTTTTTCCTCTCGTAAAACACCTTGGACTTGACCTTCCTCTTCTCTTCCAGTTCCTGTCCACATATAAGAATGTTAGTGTGGGTCAACACTTCAAGACAAGTAATCACTTTAACAACGAGAGGGGGCTAGAAAAAGAATTTGTGATAGACATCTGGAGCAGTCGATTAATGCATACCTTGACGATATCATAGTGGTGCCATCCAACCTCATGTGAAAGGCGACCGAGCAAGCAAAACTTGTGTCCAGGTTGCAACCTCAAGACCCTGAAATAGGGACCAACAGTGATTAGGTCAGAACCCCCGTGATTTAAACAGATTCCGATGATGTTATGTCAAAACGGAATTGAAGTTCGCTGGTGCAGCGGACTAAACGGTCTCAAAATCACTTACTTGAGAGCATCGGGAATGACCATTCTCTTCATCTTGTCATAAGGCTGGGGAATACCCTCGAAGGCCTTTAGACGCTCGAGAGCAGCGGCACCACGTTTGGTTTTGTGGGGGATCATACTGCATAAGCGAATTAATACAGTAAAATGAGAACTTGACTGGTGCGAATTTCGGAAAGTAGATGTGTACTCACTAGCAAATGGTGTGACTTGCAATTTCCATATGCACAGGCAAGAAAGCAAGGTACGAGCTGCATGGAATCTTCTGCTGGAGGACAACTCACCCACGGATGGTCCTCCACAAGATGCGAGAGGGTGCACGAAAATGGATGGGTCCCTTGCTGGGCTTGGTGTTCATTCGCTTCCTCAAGAATCTCAGGTATTTCATTTTTTGACGAACAAGGCCACCAGAAAGGGCGATCTCTTCGCATCGTACAACGACCTACACAATTGATGCAGCGGCTGGAATTTTCAGTTTGAGCTGCTTGAGGTGAACATCGGACCTCACAGACCGAATTTGACAGTAAAAAAGTCAGGTTGATTTGTGTCCTTGTTATAGATTACACAAGACTATACATTCTGCTGATCATCAGGATGGACAAGTCCAGGTAGACTCCAGTTCCAGATAGGTTAAGGTGTTGACATTCTTGTTGAAATCCGTACCACTTGCTGTTAAGGTAGTCTTGACATGTGGAAATCTCTTGTGATATGATCCGTACCCTACTGCCAAAGCCAAAGGCCTGAGACTGGTGGAGTTGGCATGAGCATCTTCTGCTAAAGCTTACGGAAAAAGTAGAGGGGCATAATGGAGCAAAACACAGATGAGTGTTGAAAAAACTGAACGTATCACTGGACTAATGGACATATCCACAGAGTACTCCATTGCTGCGGGTCAGATACACACAACAAGCAGCAGACTCTACTATCCTTATGACCGTCAAGTCCTTCGGTACGCTGAAGTTGCCAATCATTCAACCCCCTTATTACTTGCAGACCCAGCTGTACACGAACTAGAACGAGCAAAATGCATGTCATCCAACTCCGATGGTAATTCCCACGACCTAGCTTCATTATCAAGAATTGTCTCGTCTATCTGACGGATCAAAATTCAAATGACGAGATAAATACCACGCGTTGCCCATTGAGGAGCTCCTTAGCCAAAATTGAGGCCAATCTACCGAGCATGTGGTGGCGAGCGTCCACCACAACGACCTTGGCGCATAGCCCTGACCCGGACACCATCGCGCCTACTTTTCCCACCAAACGCTGCCAATCGAAACTGCTCTATGGACGATAAATCTCTCAATCTCTCTCCGCAGCTGATGCTGCTACCTTGCAACCAGAGGAGCAGAACGAGTAAAGACCCACACTTTCGCTAGCCGCTCCTCTTGCACCCCAGCGTCCGTGAATTTTCCAACTTAAACTTAAAACTAAAGTCCCAAATTTCCTTTGTCTTTAGCACTATTTACTTTAACTTCGACTTCAGAATTCCAGACTTAGACTGTGGAACACAACCGGGGTCCGCCGGAGACGGTATTTCAGGTTCGTGTTATGTTCTCGGCAGTAGAGGAGAGGAGGGGAACGGGGGCAATGCCCGCGGTGGATTGTAGCCGTCAGATTGAGCTCGATCTTGGCTGTCGGTCCTAGGGTTTGAAACTGGTCTGTCTTAGGGCTAGGGCACGAAATTGCTTTTGTGTGAGTACCGGGACACGGGGATCTCCTTTTCGTTGGTCTCACAAAACCCTCCCGGTTCCCTACTCTTTCTCTCTCTCAGTTGATTGCTGCCAAATTGTGCGCAGCGATGGTATGTAACATATTCCTTCACTTCTTACAACAGCTTGTGTGTGCTTAGCAGAATTATCACCCATGTCGATTTCAGCCTAGTTTCCCAGATTACTACTTCCCAGTGGCGGAATTCCATTTCAACCCTAGTTGATTGCGGCTTAATTGGTCGCCGTGATGGTGTGCTAATTTTTTTTCTTAACCCTCCAGTCCGGAGGCTGTAACCCACCTAGACCTTTCCTGATTTCGATTCCGGCAGCTGTCTTTCGATGGTTCCTCTCACGACTCGATTGTTTTGCAATCAACGCAGGCGTTCGTTAAGGCACACAAGAGCAAAGCTTACTTCAAGAGGTTTCAAGTCAAGTACAAACGCCGACGTGGTGAGTACAAGTGAGAAAATTCGCTCTGCCTGCTTCACGAATGAGATTTTGTCCTAGCGATTCTAACTCCATATGCTGTGATTTGCAGCCGGTAAGACCGACTACCGCGCACGTGTGCGCCTTACAACTCAGGATAAGAACAAGTACAACACTCCCAAGTACAGATTCGTAGTCCGATTCGTATCCTCACACATGCATTTCCTAGTTGATTTTCTAAATTTCAAACTTTGTGAGTCCTGTTCTTAGACAAGTGACATTGGGTGCTTCTCGCCTTAACCTCTTCCGAAAGACCAACAAGGACATAGTCGCCCAGATTACCTACGCCACTCTCGCAGGAGACATTGTTTTGGCCTCTGCTTACTCCCATGAGCTTCCCCGCTACGGAGTAAAGGGTGGATTCACCAACTATGCTGCAGGTGAGCGCTAGCAGTCCTCGTGATAATATTTACTCAATGTGGATTCAGCTTGTCACGTAGGTTTTGGACACGTCCGTTGCAGAGAAGGATGCTAATAGCCACAGAGCGACTGGTGTAAAGAACGGTGGAACTGCCCAACTCGATTTTTAGGGTTGATCTGTAGGATTGGTCAAGGACAGGTTTAAGGAGATCTGTAGCTGATTAGTTTTATGGTGTTTACTCTGGACAGCCTACTGCACCGGCCTTCTTCTAGCCCGTAGAATTTTGAAGAACTTCGAGCTTGATGGAGAGTACGTCGGAAATACTGAATGCACCGGTGAAGACTACAACATCGAAGCTGATGATGCGAAGAGGCCATTCAGGGCTCTTTTGGACGTTGGACTTGTCCGCACCACCACTGGAAACAGAGTGTTCGGAGCTTTGAAGGGTGCTTTGGACGGAGGATTGGATATTCCCCACAGTGAGAAGAGGTTCCCAGGATTCAACAAGGAGGACAAGAGCCTCAATGCGGAGATCCACAGGAAGTACATCCTTGGAGGTCACGTTGCCGACTACATGAGGGTAGGTTACCCTCTGAATGGATGGTAAGTTTAGTGTTCCCAGTTGGTGTTCAGTGGAGTTCAGCCATTAATACTTGATTGGTTGCAGATGTTGAAAGACGATGAACCAGAGAAGTTTCAATCTCACTTCTCTCAATTTATCAAGGAGGGTCTTGACGCCGATGAGCTTGAGAAGATGTATGCATCAGCGCACGCCGCCATCCGTGCTGATCCGTCGATCAAGCACACGACGAAAACTGCCCCTGCTGAGAAGAGAACGTAAGTTTATTTCGTTCTAGTTCGCTGTGTTTTAGCTGGGTTGAATTGCTGGATGTGGTCACATTTTAAGCTCAGCCCGAGTCGTATGTAACGAGATAGGACTGTTCTTTGTTACAGGTGGAAGATGAAGAAGCTTAGCTACGATGAACGCAAAGCCAACTTGGTTGCCAGATTGAAGGCTGTGAACGAGGAAGAAGATGACGAGTAGAGTTAAATCTACCCGGCTAGCTTCTTTTAAAATATCTCCCTAGAAGAGAACCTTTTTGTGACATCAGCTTATACAGTTGAAGTAAATCAAAGTCATGATCTTCATCGAAATTAATGTCTTCATGATCAAAATTTTGTGAACGGGATATTATGATCTCACTTATAAGCCCGACTGATATGTAACCAAGTATAGTCAAACATTCAAGGATTGAAGGCTATTTGCCAGTTCACACTTGGGATGGATGACAAATTGTCCTCCCTTGCGTTTTTCGAGATTATTTGTGGAAGGTCCCAGTATTATTATGAGCCATAATGCCAGGTATCTCCCTCCTTTTGAGCTATCGGGTTGAGATGTCAACCAGATTACTGACCTGCTGCTTGCTAGTAGTATTCAATGTTCTCAGGTGGTTCTCACCCGGTGAGGTATCGAAGTCAGTGATGAATCGGTATTGCTGGCAGCGCATGAGGATGTGACTGTATTCGTGCAGTATTTACTGGCGATGTTATACAGTCCGATGACAGGTCGTCTGCTCTCTAGAGATGAAAATGTCCGTAAGAGCAGTTAGGTACGTGAATGGACAGTGTCACATTGACATCACTGGCTAATGTCTTTGTCGAATTATCCAAAGTCGGTAGACGTAGTCACACTTTTTACCCAATCGAAGCACGTAGTTCTTGACCTCGAGAACTACCGAGAAAAATTCCTCATCTCCAGCCGTTGTGCGGTATATTGAGGACTTGGCCCCAAGAACGGTTCAACTTGTGCGTGGAAGACGGGAGGAAATATCTCCAACTTGGGAACGGTGAATGCTCAAATCTTTGCATGATCAAATTACAAGTATTCCACGGTGTGATAGTAGCTGAACACTTCATTCATGTAAACTGTCGTAAAGGTCCACTGGCGTCTATCACTGGGCACCTCACGTCATGTACCCACATATAATCAATCTGTGGATAATTAATCACTCGGGCGTCGCGACAGTGAGTAGCAGGTTCATCAAATTAGACGCAAAAGGCATGTAGAAGCTAGATGGATTTAAATCCAACAAGTTATCAAACCTAGTCCCAGTTTGGGGCAAAGCCCCATGTACCTACTAATGGGACTAGATTAATTAACGCTTGTAACCGCCCATTTTGTTAACTCAACTAGTGCGGCTATATGATGGTTGGGGAGTGGTTGGGTTTGGGAGAGTATGAAGACGGGAGAGGAGAGGGAACAGTGTGGGAGGAAAGACATATATTTATTAAGGCATTTTTGGTATATAACATTTGAATGAGAAATAGATTCTGCCTTCAAATTTTTGGTTTCATTGGTCTCAAGATTTAATACTATAGATTCAGAGAAATGAGTAAAAAGTTATAATTTTTTTTAAATTTTTTCTAGGGTTTAGAGTACTCACTATACATTGAGAAAGTTAGGGTCAAGAATTTTTATTTCAAATTTTTTGGTTTTCATGATTAAATTTCATATGAATTTAATATGAAAATTTTGAAAATAAAAATTGAAAATAAAAATTTATAATTTTTAGAGTTTAGAGAGATTGTATTTTTTTATATGAATTGAAAGATAAATAATTATGATTTCAAATGCACGGAGAGATATGGAAAATCATGTGTTATTTTTATTATTCTTGTGCTAGTTATAGTTATCCATTCCATTGGAGGCTGCCTAGAGCAATTCAGGATACACCATGTCCTGTTTGTCATGGATGCTTTACCTCGCAAGGGGCAAAAACATATGTTGGAAGGAAACACAAGGACTATGGTTGGACCACTTGGGATATTCAAGTGAAGCAAGCAACCACATCGATAGTAGTGATGCTCAAGATTATGCTTGCTTCTTCTATCTTTTTGTTGACCATTCCAAGGATACCGATTGAGTTGTGGGAGTGGTTAGCTTCTTAGGCGGGTTGCATTTTGGGGTTATTTGAGACTAGTTTTCCACGTCCACGTCTATTCTATAGGCTACCCCGCACACTCCACGATGAGGCTAAATAAGCTTTTTGCCTACCACTTGATCGTTTGGCTCATGATTCCTTGGACGAGTTAGCATGGTTCCTATTCCTCTTACTCCCTCGATGGTGTCTTCGTTATGCTAGAGAAGGACGTGCGGGGCATAGAGATGTGGTTGCTAGATTTTGTCTATTTCGAGTGGGGGATTGAATGGCCCTTTAGGAGGAGTCTGTTTGGGCTACACATTTTAGGAGATAGGTTTTGCCACAAGATACCACCAAATCCACTCAATTACGATGGTGTAGGACATTGGGTCAAGTGGGAGAGTTTAGTAGAGTAGCATGAGCGCTACACCCTTTGTCTTTGGCTAGTCCTACTGATGAGACTATCTCTTCCCTACGCTCACTACATCCTATGGCATTAGAGGGACTACCACTAGAGGTCTTAGATTATTAGCCTGAGCAACCTTTATGTCTTGATAGGTTGCTTTTTGCACAAGAATTGTGCATTGCCCCTTACCTTTCCTCAGGAGGCTTGTCAAGGATAGTATATGAACACCTTAGAGATTGCTTTCAAGCAGATGATCCTTCTTGTGGTTTTACTGAGTTGTTTCAAGTGGTTGCAGTAGTAGCGAGAGGAGACATTCCTATGTTTGTTAGGCGAGTGTTAAGTGCTAGTTGACTTCTCATTATGGAGAAGGACACGGGAGCATTAGACCAATTGCTATTGGAGAGATCTTTTTGCATTTGGTCAGTCGTACCATTGTCCTTCAACATCATTCTCACTTTCAACAACACCTCAATCTACATCAGTTTGGAGTAGCTATACCTAGAGGATGTGAGGCTATATCTTTAGGCATTAGGGCACTTCTAGATATCCATCTGGGGTGTGTCATCCTACACGTGGATGTTGAGAAAGCTTTTAATGTGTCTCACGAGCATCCATCTTTAGAGAGCTTAGGGAGGCCGGTGGATCCTTGGGAAGTCGTATTCTTTTTGTGCGGTCTTGTTATGGCTCTCTTGCTTCCCTTTACTACCAACATAGTTGTTCACAAGAGGGAGTCACCGTCTTGGAATCAACTATTGGTACATGTTAGGAAGATCCTTTTGGGGGATCCTTATTTGACATGGCACACTTTAGAGCTCTCTTATCTACTACTTTGGCCATGCCAAGTTGTCTACACACACCGTGGGCCTTGTAGATCGGATTAGGCAAGCCTTTGACCACTTGACTACCGAGCTACATCTAGTAGGCTTGAGAGTCAAGGTGTCAAAGTGCAAGGCATGGTCCCCTTTAGGTATCTCTTTCCACCTTGAGCTCCAGAGGGGTGTATCACATCTATAGATGGACTACCTGTTCTTGGAGTGCCAGTAGGATCTGAGGATTTTATCACATGCTTCTTAGACATTGCCCTTGCAGAGGATGTTCTCCATGTGGATAACCTTTCATTACAAGGAGGTCCACAAGTGACATTTAGTATACTCTCCTCTAGTATTGCTTGTCAACCGACTTACCTCATCCGTACAATTCCCTCCTCCTCGTACTTCATATCATGTTTGAGAGCTTTTGATAGGAGGATTATGGGAGTCTTGGGTGATATTATTAGACCATGGATATTTGAGTGTGTGACAAGGGATTTGGCATGTAGAAAGACGGCTTTGCTGATCTCATGTGGTTGGCTTGCTATCTATGGAGGAGACGACACCTATAGCATTTTTTGGTAGTTGGGCTTTCTCGGCACCCTACTTTCATCTCATTTTGTGGTTGTTGATTGGCCCATTTTGGAGATTTATGTGATAGAGATGGAGGAGGGATCCTTTTCTCTTCAGATGTTATTGAGCTAGATGAGAGATAGTCTATCCCCACAGGTGCACAAGGACTTTCCATCTTTTGCTTCACTATCGACAGATTGGACTAGAGGTTTACAATCTTCCTGGATGGAGCAATAGTGTGAGCATATGCTATATTCTCTCTTAGTTGACTCGTCCATTCCTCGGGCTACTAGAGCACATCTTTGCTCTTGCTCCGACAAGGGTGCAAGCTCTTGGATCCTAGGTTGATCGTGCATTAGGGCATTCTGACTTGCACTAGCTACTTCTCTACAGCGATGATGTTTTGCCTAAGTTTGGTCCACCTATCTACATCTTCATTACTCACTTGTGAATGTGGTTCTACACTAGATGCAACAACTGTCCATATGACATAGAGTCCTTTTGGAGGATAAAGGATAGCTACCCATGATGCTATTAGGGACATAATGTTTGTTATGGCACAAGAGAGAGGATACTTGGCTTGGAGTGATCGTTCGTATGCTTTGTAGATGATAGGTGTCAAGGTAGACTTATACTTTGTCCAAGATGATCAGGTGATAGTAGCGTCGTGGTTATGGACGCTACACAAGATACAGTTTTGGAGGGAGTGATTACCCATCCCCTTGGATGGGCGGCGAGTGCAACAGTAGGTCGCCAGGTCTCCAAGTATATGGGCATGCAGCAAGGTCACCTCTTTGTTCCTCTAGCCTTGGAGTTATGTGGAGCAATGGATGCAATGTTAGACACATTTGTCTGGGAGTGCGGAAGAGCTTATCATGTTAGGCGCTAGAGGGTACCACTCTCACTCTCATACTTTATAGTATATTTTAGACCGTGTGTATCCATGGCTCTAGAGAGTGTAGTGGTTGGTGCAATCCATAAGAGAGCAATCACACTAGGTGATGCTTCTTGGAATGGTCCAAATGTGTGTAGACCATCCGAACTTGCATAGCTCGAATATCTTAGATGTAGTAGGGCAGATTTCTCATATAGACTCTATTGGGACTTAGCCCCATTTTACCTTTTTGTCTCTCCCTTGTATGGCTTGATGTGGTCTTCCCACCCTTAGTGTTTTCTACGCTGTCGCCCTTTCCACACATTAAACCAGTATGGAGGAGACACATCTCGAGTTAAGACCCTATTTGCTGCTCTCGGTTGTGATCCGCTTACAGAAAAAGTTTGATCGACTTTTCATGCTGTTGAATCAAACTTTAGTTTCATCCAAATTTGGGTGCTTGCTTTTAGAGTTGTCGTCGATCTTGCGCATCGTTAGGATTTGCGCTGTTGCAGCTTGGACCGGAGTTGATTCCCGTGAAACCTTAAAAAATCGCAAGTGTTTCGCTGCTGACATCCATATGCGTCGTTGCACTCATTCCGGTACCACGAGAACGTAACTGGATTCCTCTTGCCATGGTTTAGGGTCTCAACCTGCTTAACGACAATATTGAGAGTGACTGCGGAACAATAAACGATGGGAGTTGCAACGGTGTGCGTCCGGGTGCATTAGACTTGGAACAACTGAGAAACAAAAACAACGGTAGGGAACGGTATACGTTTGCGCATCGCATGTGCTTCAGCTTTAGATTCCTTATAGGCTACAGGAGTTTCATGAGTTTAGATTCTGTAACGATTGAAATAACCACAGTACGGATAGCTTTTGAATAGGCAAACGTCTTCGTCCCCAAGATTTTGCATGAGTTGACGTTAAACAGTATTGGCGCCGAGGGCAGATTGACTAATGGAAAGTTCCTGAGCAAGTGAGAACGGCAATTGAGGCTTCAAAGGAGCAGCTGCAATGCCCTTTCTCCCTCCTTAAAGTCTTCCTACATTATCAGAAACTCGAGCTAGCCAGTCACGTCATTAGACGCTTTTGGATACTTCCGTTTAATGAAGAGGTCCTTGATCCCCTTGGACCACAGTTCTTCATTTCGTAACTGACATAACCTTTATTGACATTGTCCTGATCCTCGATCCTCTGGTCACTTCAACTAGCCAATAAGAAGTATGTACATGAATAAACCTACACACCAGAAAAGGTGAACCAGACCAAACGTTCATGGCACAGTCGTTGCCAAATAAAGCCACTTATTGGAAAGCTGTGGGAGAAGACAGACTGGAATGAACCCGGTTTTCTTGCCCACACGTGCAATTGCATCTGCATTACTTGTCACCTCTTGGCTTCTGGATGGCTGCTGTTTTGTAGCTGGAGCTGGATTGTTCAGTATAAACTATTTCGTTTCTTAGTGGTACAAACTGGCTGGTCCTCCATTACGTAACAGTTTGAGTCAAATTAAATCCCTGAACCTACCACAAAGCATGACATGTAGGGTTCAAACGGTGAGAAGCCGCGGAGAAGACAAATAGAATATTATGTACTTCGCAAGTGTGATACAGAGCGAAATCCTTCAGCAATTACTCCTGTTCTTATGCAGAGGTGCGTTGGGGGAGCATAGGCAGATTATGACTCCCGGAGGGTAGTTGTAATTTGCCTATGCTCTAAAAAGAAGTCCTTCAGCAATTACATTTAACTCGACCTCCAGTTCTTGTTAATCAGATGCTCGTGTTTCGCACTCTTGTCTCACAGTTGATTTGCAAGATAAACAACAATCAGAGGACAATGCAACACGGATCTTCGACAAGTACTAGAGAATGCACAGGTTCCATGTGCATGTACAAGTTTGGTCACTTCCACTTTTCGGTCTAAACCATCAAACAACAACTAAGCAAGCTTAAAGCTTGGCATTGCATGGAGCATGCACAAATCCCGTCGATCTACATGTGAGTGAGTCGCCGGCTGTAGATCTAACGCTCCATCAAAGTCAGACGCTCTTAAGAAAAAAATGTGGCCAGACAGAACTCTAGAGTTCCGGAATGCTCCACCGTTATCTAGTCACACCACTGAAATATATTACATACCCAACCACGTCAACATCTTCATCCGTACAAAATCCTGGCGTCGCTTTGCCAACATTTTTTTCGAGCAAGCTGGCGGGAGATTGCCGGTGACACTGTAGAAAAGCACTAGCTGCGCATTGCGAACAACTTCTCTAATCCAGGCAAGGTGAGAGAGCCGGAGACATCCGAAGTTATGAGCCAGAGTCATGGATCGTGCTGACTTGTCGATCGGGAAGGTTTCGCTTTCCATCACTGCGTATGCCGGGGACTGGCTGAGCAGATAAGGATAAACAATTTACGAGGAAGAAAGAAAACAATCGACAATGCTGCAAGGAAGTTTGTGATAGTTGAGTTGTTTTACTTGTTTCCAAAGTAAGAATAGTCCTAGAATAGTCCCAATTCGATATACAAGAAGTTTTCAAAGATCTGACTGATTGGAATCTGCGGAGAGAAGTACGTGTAGAACTAGCAAAGTTGGGTTAATGCTTGACTGTTGATTCAATGTGGATTCCAGCTGACAAAAAGGTTTATGTCTTGAAAGCACAAAAAGCAGGAACCTCTATAGGAGATGTTTGGAAGTACGATGCATTCATATTATATTAGAAAAGCATGAGTAGCACAATACTAAATGTGAAACAAGCATGATCACACACCCAAATTGTCCACCATTTAGGTCTTCCCCAAAGTGAGCCCTCTACTCTAACATGGGTGAAATTATCATAGCTCACAACCTCCTTTAAATTACCTTGTACATCTCATAGATAAAGATGAAAGTAAAATGATTGAGAGGAGTGGAGATCAAAGTAAAACTACATTGTGAGTATATACATTGTTACACAGCATACCTCGTTGTTGTTTGCATCATACACTATAGAAATACAACTCACACATAAATCATACACTTTACAATAATCAGTTCATTCTTTCGCTGAATTCACACTCAAATCAATTATGTACTCAATCTTTCACTCAACAATTATCATAGCTCACAATCTCCTTTAAATTACCTTGTACATCTCATAGATAAATATGAAAGTTAAATGATTGAGAGGAGTGGAGACCAAAGTAAAAGTACATCGTGCGTATATACATTGTTACACAACATACCTTGTTGTTTGCATCATACACTATAGAAGTACAACTCACACATAAATCTTACACTTTACGATAATCAGTTCATTCTTTTATTGGATTCACGCTCAAATCAATTATGTACTCAATCTTTCACTCAACAATTTGTCAACAACCTGGCACTGATTCCAATCAAGCCACATCCACCATAGTAAAAAACTCTAAGTGAAGCTCGCCTACCTTTGTCCATCATAGCCAAGAACTTGAAAGCTCAACAACAAAGAAATGAGCTCTCTAAAGCTGCACTTTGAAGGTCTCTAGCCCTAATGGTGCAAATGGTGCAAGTGACAATAGGTCCCATCATGTGATTAGTAGCTCTAACATAAAATTGGACTGCTCACAAGTAATCTATGAGTAACTACCAAAATACCTATGACTATCAACACTACCACTCCACCTTCCAAGCAACCTAGCTTTTGCATTACAAATGTTGTGATAATTATTGTGTGTATATACTTTGCTACACAACATACACTATAGAAGCGTAACTCACACATAAGTCATATATGAACTCTAAAGTGCAACATTCGCTCCCTAGTTGGTGGTTAGGTATCTCTAACTCCAGATAGCCATCTACTCCAAGTATGTGATATATCCTATGGTGTGCAAAGATCAAGAGGTTGGGTGCTATTGAGACCCATTGTTAGTTGCCTGTCTATAATCTATACCATATAAAAGATGAACTAGCTATAGGTCAAATACATCTAGGATATAACCATTTTCCTTGAGGAACCACCGTGAAGGGAGGAGTCAAACATGCCATTCTCTCAAACAGCTATCACACACCAAAATAATAGCAACTCCACCAAAAGAGCCACTTAACATACATCGCAAGCCTGCATGTACAAGTACCAAGCTTGGGTCCATAGTGCTATCAATGTTTGAGAGGTAGCATGGCACACAATTGCGCACATGATCCTTCCAAACAACACCATCATGTCCTTCCAACACAAGGACTCTAGAAGGCAAAACCTCACGCACTCTCAAGATAGTGCAACCTATAGTAACATCAAGTGTTGTTGGTGCAATCTGCTGTATATATACATAGTCATCTAGATGAAATCAACGGATTGAGGATCTATAACTTCTTCTTTGAATAGTAGTATTGAGTAAGGTATCGTTATGCTGAGCAATTGCTAAGGTCTCAAAGGCCATCAACATCACTCTCCAAAAGATCTTTGCATATTGAGAACATGCACTCACCCATATGTTTGGATCATCCAAGTCCAAAATTACAATAGCATCTTGATGAATAGCTATAGGTAAATTTGGATCTTGTCCATAGAGTAGAAATTAAGGAAAGAAGGATGCTAAGGAGGCTTGCTGGCTAAACCAATAGCCAATGGCCAACCAAGGTAACTAGAGATCCCAATCTCCTAGGTGTTGTCTCTACAAACCAAACTTATACAATCCTCTCTTCACCATCTAAACCACTCTTTGTGCTAAACCATCTGCCTTAGGGTGATCTTGGGAGGCAAGACTATGATCAATCAAGGCCTTGTCACACAAGACCTGAAACTTCCACAAGAACTTTGTACCTTGATCAATCAAAATCTCAATTGGTGCACCAAATTGACTAAGAGTCCAATCTAAGAACTAGAAAGCAATCCCTTCATTGGGCTTATCAAGAAGTGCCACAAACTCAATCCACTTGGAGACGTGCTCCACCATAACCAAAACATATTGATGATATCTCAAAGTCAATGATAAAGGTCCAACCAAGTCCAAACTCCAATGGTAACTCAATCCTATGATAGGTAACGGGTGTAACTATGGTGTAAGAGCATTAAATGATGCTCTAACTTGGTCACAACCAACCCAACCATTTGGCAACAAATTGCTATACATTGCTCTGCATATTGTACCACCAATAATGACTCTATAGTAAGCTATATGTATGTTTTACTCCAAAATGTCCTAGTTCCTCATGAGCATGATGGACCAGTTGTGGTCTCTAAGATGGAAGTGGTACTACTCACACTCTACCATCCTCCCATACACAAAGAATGTGTTTGCCTTCCAATCTAAACCACTTGGCTTGTTGAAGAACATGGTCTCTCTCCTTGGCACCAATTGTGCCACCCATAACACCAATGCAAAGATAATCCATCACTAAGACATCATCATGAATGTCTTGCTAAACTGTATCAATATCTCTACCCTCTGGATCTATGACCTCAATAACATCTCCTATATGCATTGAGAGAGATACCAACAAAGCCTCAAAAAATATACATAGAAAAGTAGATGTATGCTAACCTAGCACCATCTTCTCATATGTCTCACCATGCCAACATGCTCCAATCTGGCCTTGTTGGCTAGGACATGGGTTTTACTCAACCCATCTACATCATTGTTCACCACTTCAGGTCTATGAATAATTGTGAAACCATACTCTTGTAAAATCAGATGCCTTTGTGCAAGCTTCCTTAAAAGCTTGTCGAACTCTGTCAACCACTTTAGTGGTTGATGATCAATGATGAGAGTGAAAGGGTTACCAAATAGGTAACATTGGAAATGTGCTACTATCCATATTGCTACCAAGCACTCTCTTTCATATGAACTATACTTTGCCTCTGATGAATTGTTGGAGTGACTAGCATACTCTGATGAATTGTTGGAGTGACTAGCATAAGACACCACAAACTTTTTCTCCTCATCATCATGTTGGGTGAGCACTACTCCAAGCTCCAAAAAAATCCAATCAATGTGAACCTAGAATGGTCATCCTTTGATCGATCTCATAAGAATAGTGTAATACTTTGAGGACAAGAGAAGAGAGAAAACAAAGATTGCACACTCAAACATTCGATGCCCCAAAGGATCACCTTCTCTTTATTATATAGACAAAGAGGATCTCCTCCAAGGAAGCTCCACCATAGGATTAGGGACACAGATAGGTGACATGTCAGCAAGCTCCACCATTGGATTACCTGCTTGGATGGGTGACATGTCTGGTCTAGGTCCTATCTAGTTGGTCAAACAAGCTTTGACCGGAGGGAATCTTTTAGGGAATCTTCCTATAGGAATCTCAAAATCACGTAAGGTACCATTGGAAAGCTCTCAATGAGACAAAGCAAGGGGGAGGGAAGGATAACCTTTCCTTTATTTTGGGGGGGGGGGGGGAAGGGGGAAATTTGCACATTTTTGAAGCCTAATTCATCCGTTTAGGCCTCCGAAATTGCCTTCAAAGATTTCAGTATATTTCGGTTCCTACTCTATTAGTAGAAGCCCCATTTTGGTGATACTTCTTTCTGATCTGTTTAGTCCATCATGTGTAACATCCTTCCAAATGTTACCAAACCAATTCTCACCTTTAAATCATATGTCCAGTTATTGGTTCTAAGGTTCTCAAGTCTATTTCGGTTTCTGCCCTATTAGTAGAAGTACTCTTTTGGTGATACTTCTATCTTATCTATTTTGATCATCATGTATAAAATTATTCTAGATGTTACCAAACCAAATTTCACATCTAGATCATATGGCTAGCTCTTTGTATTACAAATAGGGACATATGTCAACCTCTTCTTGAGCTCTATAAAAGCTCTCTCCTACTCATCTCCCCAACACCACTCTTGTGTAAGCTTGGTCAACTTTGTCAAGGCCTTGACAATGGTACTAAACCCTTTGACATATCAACAACAAAACTTCACCAACCCAAGGAATGCTTGCACTCTACTCACATCCATAGGTTGAGGAATACATGCAATAGCCTCCACCTTGGTCTATTGAACACCAAATCCTCAAGGGTAGATAATGTGCTCTAAAATACTGAACCTACACATAGAAGAATCTTCACTTCCCAAGATGTACCTTGAGTTGTTCTGATCTCAATCTATCAAACACCTCCAACAAATGTCTCTCATGCTCTTCCATAGTAGTGTTATAGACCAAAATGTCATCAATATATCACCAAGCAAAATCAAATCCTACAAGGATCTTGTCCATGATCCTCTGGAACTCAATAGGAGTGTCCTTTAACCCAAATAGTAAGAATCTCCCTTGGTATAATACATCCTTATTGTGAGGATCAATAGCCCAAAATTTTGTCTTGGACTTATCCTCCTCCCTGATTGGCAACTAATGATGTCATGCTTGAAGATCCAAAGTATTGAAGACCTTTTCATGCCCAATCACATCAAAGATCTCCTATAGTGTAGGTATGGCATACATATCAGTCCTAGTTTGTTGCTTAATAAGACGGTAATCTCCACACATCCACCTATTTGTGCAGTTGCTATGCATATCTCTCTTGGCTGGCATCATTTTAGTTGAAGCATACTCTCCATGTGAAATCTATACCAAACTAGCCTCAAAAAGGTCTCTATCCCAGCTCTGAATCAATGTTCTCTCCATATCACTATATCTGTAGGGATACCAAAAAATTGGTGTATCACTAGTAAACTCAATCCAAATACTTGGTCCTTTTAGAGCACCCAAATCCTTCATACTGAAAGAAAAATAACTTGTGTAGCTCCTCAAGAACCTCCAAATTTTCCGTCTTTCTCCTCCTATAAGCTTGGATCCAAAATCTAGCCCCCAAGTATCTTCTACAACTGATGTAGGAGTGGAAGACATATTGATTGGCTGCTACACTAGGCCCTTGGGAGCAATAATGTCATATCTTCAACCACTAGAGCTTCCAACCTCAGTGTGGAAAATTCCCTCTGCTTTGGCTGCAAGCTCCATACGTCCTCTAGCTATATCCCAAGTAGACCACGCTCACTTGGATGGACCCCAAGTAGACCACTCTCACTAGTAGTCACTAGTTGTGTCCCATGAATAAAGTACCCACTTGGTCTATCACCCCTAAAATATGCTTGAATCATCTAGATAAGCATAGAGATCACATGTGTCCGAGTGGTGATGCTTATCAAGCACATCCTACGTTGCTCTACCAAGCCAAGGCTCACAATCTAGGTTAAACAATTTAGGTCCATACCTTGACCTAACATCTAATGCCTAGATGCCTCTAATATTGCTAAAATAGCAATAATATTGGTACACAAACCCATCACCTGCTTCTTCTCATCGGCATTGGGTTCTACTAATTGTTGTAACTATGTCCAAACAAGTCTATGACCTCCCTCTAAAAAAGCATGGGGAGCTTGGGAGCCTAGGAAACTCATAAGTGTGGGTAAAGTGGCTCTAGGCTGTTCCACAAGGTTCACCTCTACCATAGGTGACCTATCAACCACTACCGTTGTTTGAGACTAGGGCCCAACATCCAAAATCTCATCAACAGTAAGTTGGTCTAATTGTTGAATCCCATCATAAGCACACTATAGAACCTCTTTAGGTAAGAGGTTTGTCCACCAAAGATGAAGACAATGAGCACGTGATCCCACTCTAGTTGCATCTAACACCACTTGTGCACAAGAATCATATCAAAGGAACATTCTCCAAAATGTAGGTCGGAGAAATAGACTGATGAACCTAGAGATATTGTAGTATACATAATATCTCCCAAAACACACTAAAATAGGGATCCTAGAGACCTTGACCTTGACCAACATAGGTCCTAGCACATCTCAACTTGAGTTTGAACCTACTCAACTCCAAGGAGAAGAAGAAGATGGTGTTGCACTTTCATCTAGATCTTTGTCGAGATGCAAATGAAGATGAATAACATTATATGGTGGAGATTTGAGAAGGAGATGACTACTTTGCTAAGATTGGACAAGAGAAGATAGTGTCAACCTCCAGTCCAAAGTTGACAAAGCAAATTCAACCCAAGGATATGGTATCCTTGATGCAAAGAAGAATGACTTGGAGACTAAACCCGAGGCACAAGATGGCAATAGTTGATTTTTTGTCAAAAGTGGAGTTGGAGACATAGGCACAATCCAACTATGGGGATTCTAAAGAAGAACTCACTTTGAAGAGTAAAGAATCAAGCAATGGCAATAAAGGAGAGGCCAAGGTTCAGTAGTCAGCCAAAGAAGTGGCTAAGGAGGAGGATCAAGAGTTCCATGTGGAGATTGAGCACATGGAAGGAGTAGACACCCAATATCTTGAATTACCTAAAGCGGACATCTTGGAAGAACGTGCTCTTCATCATGTTCTTCCAAGGAGAAAAGGATGGTATATCAGCAAGGAGTGTAATCAAGAAGAAGTTTGCAACTTGTAAGTGTAGGACCAAGCCAAGCTGAAGAAGATGAAGAAAGCTCTAAGCAGATCAACTTGAAAGTAAGGAGATCAAGACTTCAAAGTAGGGCACTAGCAAAAGAATCACCTACCAAAGCCAAAGACAAGGAAGATTTTAAAAGAATGAACTTTTTTTCAAAGGTTGTTTGTCCTCTACTAGTGCATTTGCAAGAGAAGAGGAAGAAAATGAAGAATGATGATCCTGAGGTAAGAGATGAGCTTCAGGTGGTGAAGCATTTAAGCAATAAAGTCTTGCAGTTGAAGGAATGATTGACCCAAGGTGAAGAAGAAGCTGAAGTACTTTAGGTTGATATGGTGATTTGTTAAAAGATTTTGAAGGATTTGCATGAGAGTTTTGAGAAGCACAGAGGTGTTCTTGAATGCTAAGAAGAAGAATTGAAGGAGCAAAAGGTGGTATTCGAAAAATTGAAGGAAGAGTTCAATGATGCTCAATGCAAAGTAATACACTCCAAGACCAGAGCATTGGTAAGTGAGCAAGTGGTAGAAGAGTGGAAATTGGTTGCAGTAGAGAAAGATTGGGCCTGGCAACAAGAATTAGCAATCAAAGGACATGAGGAAGAAGGGTTGCAGGATTTGATTAAGTGCTCAGAAGCTCAAGTGTTGAATAGGTTGAAGGCTGAAAGAGGTGGTCAATTAGGCTGAAGAGAAGAAGGAGTTAGAAGTGAAGCATGTAGAGGAGTCAAAAGTGCTTAGGGAGAAGGTGAGAGAAGAGATGACTCAAGAAGAGCCAATTTTAGATAAAAGAAGTCAAGATAAGTGAAGGAGATTATCAGCAAAGTAAAGGCAATGTTAAGCACTAAGGCCAAATTCTGATTAGAGGAGTCTAGACTGCATGAGTTGAAGTTGCTAGTGTAGGAGACTTGGAAGCAGAAGGTGAAGGACATGGACATGAACAATCTATTAATTTGTCTTAGAGATGGAGTAGATAGGAAAATGATTAAAGTAGGAGATAATATTTGTCTCAAATTAGATTTAGTTAAATCAAAATTAGATCAGCTTTGCAATATTTTTAAGGAGAGTGTAGAAACCCAATGCAAAGTGGTGGAAGTAAGAGTGCAATTGACTTTGGGTGAATTACCCAAGTTAGCTAAAGAAGTTAGAAAGAAGAGATAGTTAGATTACGACCGTTTGATTAGATCAGCTTTGCAATATTTTTAAGGAGAGTGTAGAAACCCAATGCAAAGTAGTGGAAGTAAGAGTGCAATTGACTTTGGGTGAATTACCCAAGTTAGCTAAAGAAGTTAGAAAGAAGAGATAGTTAGATTACGACCTCAGTCTCAATTCAAACTGAAGATGTGATAGTACAAGTGGATGAAGATGTAGAAGTAGTAGATGAACCCAAAGTGTAAGAGGCACTTGTAGGGAATTTTGGGTGTAAAAGCCAAAGTTGTGGTAGTACTCAAATTGGATTAGTAATAGTTTGAGATCTGAAGCGGTAGATTTGAAGTGATAGAATGTTGATTCAAATCTAAACATTTATAAGAAGCAATTGAAGTGGTATAGGTAGTTTTTCTAACTGTTGAATGCAATACCTATTTAAAGTAGACTTTTGTAGTAGTGTGTATTCAATATCATGTTTGAAGTTGAGTAAAGAAAAGTGCTGAACTCAGTGCTCATGATTTTAGCTTAATTCTGAGTATCAATCATGTGTGTGTGATTTTGAGTGTGTGAACAAATTTGAATTGCATTTGGAGTGTTAGATGTTGAATTTTGCAGCTCTGATTCTATTTTGTATATTAGATCCTGAATGAAATGCAAGCAAAGCAATGCCTTGATAAATCTATGAAGAATTGTAGTGTTGGTAGTATTTTTCATTTGTGATTACAATGTTGGATTGATACAAAACAATTTTGATTGAGAGAGTTGTACCTTCAATGGAGGGGTGGAATAAAATTTTGAGGTAAAGTAACTTCATGGTGAAGTAGCTTGGTTTGAAACAACTGAATCATCACAATGAATATCAATTTGGACAAATTTGAAGAATTGTGAATTACGAGTGATGTTAAATTGTGACAAGACTATGATTAAGTGTTTGTTACTCTCTTTTGGGTGTGGTTATTAACCAAGAGGCTAAAGACACAACCAAAAGGAATTGCATCATTACTTTTTAGTTTGTATTTGACCATTCTTGACCAATATCCCTATGAGAACAAATGATTACCTATCAATTGTTGCAAAAGTGATACTTGCTAGGCTGATACATATTACACACAAGTATACAAATACAAAGGTACTTGTATGTGGAGAGAGATGGCACTATTCGGCAAGTCTTTCTATAGCCTGTGGCACACTTGGCCTATCAATATCATAAGATATTACTGATGTCAGTAGTCAAGATCAAAAAGATCCTACCAAAGAGATTTCCTTACTAGGGGTATAGGATTCGGAGAGACATGGGTCAATTCATTTGGTGATTTTGGATAGCCATGTCAAGGTACAGAGTAATGAGGTGGCAAGCCTATCCTCCAATTCATGATCATTTGTCTTGTCCTCTGGTAGAAACACTTCACCCAGTTCACCTTCTTTCTTGCAAACATAAGGTGAAAGAAAACTGACTACTTCTTTGTCACATAGGTTCTTTGCTCTAGCTTCATCATGGCCATCAAAGCCCTGATGATACTTTGCCTCATTGGGTCTTTATAAGTGTCTACCTTGTAACCATTCTTCATTCAAGGTGCACTAAAGGTATTTTTTAATTTCTCCATCTCCTCTAAAGAATCACACTTTTGATAGAAGGTGATTCCTATCATATCTCTTGCCTCTCTTCCCAACACAAGTCTCCAACCCAACTCAATCCATCAAGTCAAATTTCATCTCTTTCCTTCCACTTGGGGTCATCTATATAGTTGGCAGCAATTTCTGCCATGAAACTTGGAAAACTCAAGTTCCAATTCTAGGCCAAAAACATGATCTGAAGTTGATTCAAGACTTTGATCCTAGCTACCATGTCTAGCCTTCAAATTTCAAGATTTTTCATTGCAAGTGCCAGAAACCTATCTATTGCCCTTCATTCACATTGTGTGCTCTCTATCTCTTAGTTTCTCACAATTTAAACCCGCCATTTGGCTCGTGATTCTAACTCCTTCAGGACAATTCTTAAGAGGAGTAGGATAGCAATTCAGCAATGCAGAATTCCCTCAATTAAATTTGATTTTATACTTCTTTGATTCTCAATCATTTGTCAGTCAAGTTTCAATTGAAACTCACACGGTTTGCATGGCTTACTCTTGTCACTCTCAAATTTATCCTACTCACAAAGTAGCCATTTTGCTGAATGTACCTTCTTGGTTGGTACAGCCCAAGTAAGATTTGTTAAGGTGGCATGGGATTGAGTTGATCATTTCAATGCAAAGTAATCTTACTTTAGGTCTACCACCCTTCCACTCCAATCTGAGTCCTTCTTCCTTTGACACGTAGTCTACTTCCTTGGATTAGATCCAAACATACAATTCTTTTCTTCTTTTCTCCATTTGGCTTCAACAATACACTTCTTCTTTAAAACTTGATAATAATAAAAAATGCGGGTACCACATAATACCGTAGCTAGTCCAATGCTAATCCCACCAAACAACTCCAATAGACATACTCTCTCTATTTGATACTGCCAAGCAATGGGTATAGTATCCAAAGAGGACAAGGTAATAGACTTTAGAGGCTCATCCTCACATTGGTCTCTTGGTGATACAAAGGCTGCACTCCAAGCCTATTGCACAAACTGATCCGCATGTTGTTGCAATGCCTCTCAAAACTCCACAATGAAACATCTAAGGTAAATCAAACGATCTCACTTGTACTCCAAATCCAAGTGATCTCCCTTGGTATTGGGCTATCCTATGCATGGGCGTTCCTCTCCAATAAATTACCAAGCCAAGTAATAGAACCGCTGAAAGTTGGAACTAATGCCATGGTCCTTGATTGCAATGAGCCAAGACTGCCACAACTAAAGCGTACTAGTAGGCAACATACCCGTCCCTCACCTGACTACCAACCTAGTCTATAGGAAGCTATATCTGCCTAATTAGTCTATATGAAAACCCATGAGGTATAACACTACCCCACCAACTAGCACATCATATGACTCTATTTTTGTTGCAATGGCTAGAGTTTTCACCATAGAGCTATCAATCGGATGACCAAGCTGAATCTAGACAATGAGCTCTCCACGTGTGATGTATTGTGTAGAACCACCCCTAGAGATATCTAGATCTGAAATGGACACCTCACCACATTGATCTTTCATAACTCCATATCAACACTTATAGCCTTCCCTGACATAAGAGGTTGCACACCAAAGTCTAATAAGACCTCTATAGTGTATAAACCTTCTCTAAAGATCCCACCAAATGGAAGATCCTCCTTTGCTTATCCAATAAGACAACTCTAGGTGTGAACTAAGTTTTCTCAAAGGTATGTCTAGTTGGTAACTCCTCCAATCTAATTTTTGCAGCTTGCCATAAACCATTGGTCCTTGAGTAGATCCCATGCTCCTAAACCAAATCAACTCCACTATCAATTACCTTTGCTCTAGAAGCAAGAACCACATCATCCCTACTCTTACAAAGTGTGTCAACCAACCAGTACACTAGAGTTGGGTCAACTACCAATGTAAACATGTCATTGCTTGAGAAAAAAGAGAAGCGCATAATCAAGTGAGCCACCTCCAACATCATACTAGACTCAATTTTTATAGTAGTAGGTGGTTGACTAGCATCTAGTCTATCATGCACTCCACCACCACCTACTACACCTACACTAAGATGTCTAGGAGCCATGGATGTTGTCTAAAGTGCCTTAAAGAGTGTCAAAGATTGGGGGAGTTTGACCTATTTACCAACCTCTCCTCTCTATGGGTCCAACTCCATTGATACTCTTCTAGGCTCTAGAGCACATATTGCACCTCTAGTCATTGTGGCATATGCATCTACTTGTGATGCTCCACACATAAAGTCCAAGATGTCTCTATCACCAGCATAAGAGGTGGAAGCCTCAGAACCCAAATCTGATGTCCTCTGAGCTATGGCCATGCTAGCCAATCTCTATTCCAATTAATCAATCCAAGTAGCCATGGTTATATTAGAAGCAAGGGCAGGTATTGCACCACTACTAGGTGTAGATCTTCTACCACCTTGTCCTCCATGACCTAGAGCTCCTCTACCACCTACCACAATAACCCTACCACTCCTTAATCCGGGTGAAGGTAAAAGCATCAATCACTAGTGTGACCAAATCTATGGCAATTGTCACATTGTCTTTATGCTAGCTAAGATGCACCAGAGTATTATGTCCATTTCCTTGAGTGCACTCTCTATTGTGGTGAGGTCCTCCACAAGTCTAACAACACCACTCATTGGTTGTTATTGACTTGAAATTGAAGGTAAGGGTCTAGCTACACTAGGCCCTCCACTCGCTCCATAGGATCTAGGTTGTCCACTTTGTCCTCATAAGCCAACATTGCATGGTGCACTATGTTGCACTCTAGAAGAATTAACAATTGTGGATGAAGTCTCTCTACCAAATCTAGATATCATCACTCTCTCCTCCACCATGTTGAGCTTAATGCACTCAGCCAAACTAAAGACCATGGCCAAAGTAGAATGAAGTAGCCTATAACAACATAGCATCATATACTCTAAGTCGCAACTCCATGTCTAGGATCCCATACCAAAATTGGATTACTTGGGCCTTAGCAACTCCTTGAGTGAAATTGATCAGTTGTCTCATGCGAGTATATGCTTCACATAGGCTCTTTCTAGCCTTTGTTGGAACTTATGCAAGCTCCTTAGCTTGTTAGTTTGCACTCCTTGGTAGTTCTACCTCAAGCACTAGAAGGACTCCACCATGGAGTTAAACCCTGGTACTACACAACCTCTTGGAGTGGTACTCCTCCTCTTAGTAGCACCATCTCCAACTAGTGCACCTCCACTAGATCCATCAATGCTACTAGAGCTAGAACTCATGGGTATTGTCATTTTACTCCTAGCAACCAAGCTTGAAGTGATGGAGATGTAGTTTGAAGACCAATACTATCTCCATAGCTTGATCTTTTCCAACTGAGCTCTCTTGAACTCATGATAGTCATCCCTTGATGTACCCTCTAAGTGCTGAAACAACCCTTTCCATGCCATGAAAGATGTGAACAAAGTCAAGTTTTGCATCCATCGTAGATCGCACCAACTATCAAACTCTTGGATAAAGTTATCCAACTCAATGGTACTCATTGTACCATAGTGCCTAGGGCCTTTGGAGGTCCCATAAATAAATCTTGTCTTTGCCACACAACATTGGTGCATACATACCAAGTACACTCTCAACTAAATTAGCTCCTATATCAAACTCCAAATTAAAGTCAATCTACTTTGGGGCATGAGGATACATGTTGATATCGAGTGCCACTCCGGAAATCCATTGCATACTACAATGATATCTCCTTTGGAATTCCCAAAGAATTTTTTTGTAACAATGTAACTCAAATCATAATTGTACCCACCACAAGTACCCCACCAAGGATCGCCACCAAGTGCCACCACCAATTGAACACCAATCACTAATGTAGCTCTATTTGTGACAATTACTCTAGGAGAAAGGAGGGCCTATAACCTACCATCACAACACACACTCTCACGGTCTACAAGTCATCACTTCTTGCCTCATTGGAAAGAAATACAATTATTCTGATTGGTCATCACTCTAGCCTCACCATCAAGAGCACACCAAAGTACCAATGCTCTAAAGTCGAGGCACCTCATATAAACATGGTGCACAATTAGGAAGCAAAGAATAGAAGAGGTCAAATCATAAGAAGTCTAAAAAAAACCTTTGATCCCATAAATCAACATTGGACCAACTTTGCCATCATTTGGCATTTGATATAATAGAAATGTCTACCTACTCCTAAGCTACTAAGATCACCAAGGTGGGTGCAAGATGCCTCTCTTAGCCAAAGTTACATGTGTATACATGTAACTTTGGCTAGGAGAGGTAGTTTGATCCCATCCTAGAGACAACAAGTGAAGGTGGACCAATTGGCTAGGGTACTAGTCTAGGAACCAAAGATATGGGGTTCAAACTTTGTTGCGCACAATCTAGAAGGGTGGGTAGATGTTTCCAGATATGACCAAAAACTCATCTAACTAGCTAACCTCATGCCAGCAAGGCTAGGCCTTTGTAGCCTCTCTAGCCCACAACCCTATGCTTGGAACACCCAAATGAGGCCTTTCTTCTTGTCAATTTGAACCTTCTCTAAATTTGGCCAAGCTTCACCTACTGGAGCACTAGCTAGGGCAATTTGGTGCAAGTCTTTCAACTTTGTGCAACCTCCACCAATCTGACACACCTCCTCTATAGTTGGTTGATTGCCAAATCCTCTGCTAGCTCTCAACTTGCACCAAATTGAGAGGATGTGGATCTCCAAACCCCTAATTCACCCCGTCTACTCCACTAACAAATTTGCATCAACTCACGTAAGGCTTCCGCACATGATCACTCTTAGAGAAATCTAGGACCATGATCAAACTACCAATGATCAACCAAGCTTGGAGATACCATCAACACCCTTAGTTCCTACACCCAATTTCCTCTCGACTCTCACTTCTTGATGTAATCAATTCATTTTTCCATTTGAATCACACTCAAATCAGATATATACTTGATCCTTCACTCAACAATCTACCAACAACAGGACACTAATTATAGTCAAGCCACATCCACTCTAGCTAAGAGATTCAAAGTGACACTTGCCTGCCTTTCTCCACCATAAACAAGAACTCAAAAACTCAACATCAAGGAAGTGAGCTCTTTGGAGCTACACTTTGAAGGTATACCTCTCTACTCAACCTCGATCTTCTGCTCTAATGGCCCATCTGACAATGTGAATGGTGCAAGTGACAGTGAGTCACACCATGTGATCAGTAGTAGTAACATATAATCATACTCTACACAAGTAGTACATGAGTAACTACCAAAATACCTATCACTACCATTCCACCACCTAAGCAATCTAGCTTTGGCACTACAAATATCATGACAAGTATTAGCACCACATCGTAATTTTAATCTTCACAATTCCTTCAAAGCAGAAAAAATTGAATGTGAATATCCTCCTAGATGTAAGATAAAATTTCTACAAGAGTTATTTTATCACCTTACAAATAACATATTACCAATCAAAATGAAGAGCATACGTGTTCTATCTGCGTACTCTCCGGAATATATTTTTTCTTACATTCGTAGAACTAGGCTTTTAATGTTCCCGAAAGAAAAGCGAGCCGGATCTTCCGTGGATCCGTGCAAAAGCAAACGGAGTTCATGTGCATTCATTCAACTTTTCAATAAGGAAGGAGCTTGGTTTCAACCTGGATGATTTAAAGGGTGAACTTTAAGTTTCAAATTCGTCTGGTATTTCATCGAGGTTCAAGGTAATTAGCTGACATGTTGTCATGGGAGTTAATGGTGGATTAAAAGGTTACATTATAAGAATAAAATTTAATAAAATTCAGAAATATGATAATACTGATTGGTTAGCTTTGATTGCGTCTTATCATAATATCCCTTACAAACAGCGTAATCTTCTTCCAGATAGATAATCCAGTCATGTCTCATGAGATTTCTCAACCTAAAGTTTAAGGGTTGATAAAAATCTCATGTTGTAATTTCCCAACTTTGAGGATTTATAATGAGCTGCAAAGATATGTATATATCTCCACGGACATATTGTTTTAGTGAATTCCCCACGGACCTTTTGCTGTGGAGATAATACCATCAGCTTGGTCACAGAGCGATTAAAAAAAATATTTGTATGAAAAGAGTTTTATAAAAACATTGGGAAATTTTTCACAACATCAGGTTGGTGAGACAAAATTGGTGTGAATATGACGTTGGAACTCAAAAGTGGGGCAAGTATAAGCTGGCATATTTTGGTGCAAACACAGTCCAGCAAGGAAAAAAGTATGGTGCGAAGCTGCAGATATTAATGTTGTAGTGATAGGTCTCTCATTGTTCGCTCTCTACTTGGAGTGCAATTAAAAAGTCCGGACATTTTGCACTTCCCCTATAATTTAGTCTAAGAATCATAGCACAGCAATTTGAGTGTAATATAAACTTTGTCGGTATTTATTATCTTCGCATTAGAAGGTCTTCTACACTAACTATTTGACGGGGAAACTCGTAGCGCCAGCTATAATCATTGCCTGCGTGATTGTACTCGTGATCACTCAAGGGGGGTCTCAGTTCATCCTCAATATCATAGGATTTCATTGCCGGTAATCCCGTGCGTACAGTATCTGATCATGATCAATCTTGTGGGAAAGCACATTGTCAACTTCACTCTCACGGTGGCCTACTTCCTACGCTTGCAAGTAGATTGGCCACCATAACGCTCGTGTAATTGAATCCGTTGAGGGAGGATCTTGATTAGTGCGATCAACTTTAGTGACAGGTTGGTGCACGTGCACAGAAAGCATCGTCTGGCAAAAAACCAGTATGAGTGATCCGTTAACTGCCCAATCGCAACATAAATGTATGCATGAATCTGCGCTATCGGTGGTCTGGATTTCTTCATTACTCATGAGGCTATGGGGCTGGTTTAGTGATTTCCGTCATGAAAGGAAGTTTGATATATGTAGTAGAATGAACGTGGAGTAGTTTTAATTCACCCACAGCTGACGTCGACTGATCAAGAATGTTTATCGTTTCAAATTTATAAACTGACCTTGGGAGGTAAAGCAGCAACGTTGGAGCCAAGTTTGCTCTCTAAGGACCGTTGTAAGTTGGCTGGAAACGTAGCAAACTTGTGAGCGTATAAAGTGCAGACCTGTAAGATTTTCAAACTTAGCAGTTTCGTTTCGTATGTCTCTGCAACGATGCGGTGGAGATGAGGAGTAAGGAGAAATTCTACGTTGTGTGACCCCTGGACTCCCAAACGTACACGGTTATTTGAAGAGCTGGAGGCTTCTATCGTCCCCCTCTCTTTCGTCAGTCTCCCTTCCCGTTTCTCAAACCTCTGGTACTTATGGCATCTGAATTTGAGTAGGATGAAGGCAAATAATATACAAGCTTTACAACTCCTGGTCACTTGGGAATGTTACCGCGAGCCGCTGTGCTCCAAGTGTGCTCCAAGTATCTGTGACAGATTGTTACAAGCATAGGATTTGCAACAAAAACTTGTACATTGGACCTTAAGTTCTGAAGGTAGTGAGAGAGCAAAGAGTTGTGTTTCGATGTCTAAAGAGGCAAAGACCATGAATCCTCTCAGATGGATTCTTCATATAGCATTCTGGACATGCTGCCTTACAATAGGTAGCAGCGCGGAGGGGACAGTGTCTTATGATCATCGTGCACTTGTGATCGATGGAAATCGTCGGTTTCTCATTTCGGGCTCCATCCACTACCCTCGTAGTACTCCTGAGGTTAAAGTTCTTCTCTGCTGGAGTCAATTCTCCTTCTGTTCATGATTGGAATCTCTTGTCTGGCCATATATACTTGAAAGCAAACATGTTATGTACATACCTTGTGTTTACTAGTCCTTGTTGTCGGATGTTCTATGTGTTCTATACACAGATGTGGCCGAACTTGATCCAACTCGCCAAAGAAGGCGGTCTGGACGTTATCGACACCTACGTCTTTTGGAATGGCCATGAGCCTCGGAAAGGCATCGTAAGTAACCCAAGCTCACGCGAGACTCTGTGGATATAGCGTTCATATCGATGGTTGTGTGAAATCAAGAGCATATAACCAAGATCTGCAGTCCTAAGCAAATGAAAATTATTGATGTCTTTTCCTGCAGTGGAACTTCAGAGACAGGTTTGACCTGGTTGCGTTCGTAAAGACCGTGCAAACTGCGGGACTCTTGGTGAATCTGCGCATTGGCCCGTATATAGCCGGTGAATGGAATTTTGGGTAAGGTTCAAATGCGCAACTAGTGACGTTTCTTGCGTTCTACTATGATTGACATGCTGTAGAAACGTCGAACAAGATCTCCTGTACATGGATGGCAAGAGACTCTGCCTTTGTGTGTGCTAGTTAAACTATTTAAAGTATAACCTCAACAAGCTCTCGTAAAGGAGAGACAGAAAAATGCACTGAGATGAGAGCAACTTCTGTGCAGGGGCCTCCCCGCTTGGCTTCGTGAAATTCCTGGCATCGCCTTTCGGACGGACAATGAGCCCTTCAAGGTGCGTATATCGATGCTCATGACGAGAGCCAGCATAGCAACTAACTGAGTACTCAAACAGAATCATTAAAAAATATAGCATGTCAAAACGTGGCCAACTGATCCTGTTTGTGGACTTCTGAACGTAATTCTAGCAGGAAGAGATGCAGAGATTCATGAAGCATATAGTGCAACTCATGCAGCAAAATAATCTTTTCTACTCTCAGGGTGGACCTATCATCATGGCCCAGGTACTCCCTCACTATCCTGGGAAGCTGAAACTCTCGGTTTTCGTGATTGCCTGAAAGGCATAGTATAGAATGTCGTAGTCCTGATCATATATTCTAATACCCTACCGTACAGGTCGAGAATGAATACGGGATTGTTGAGCCGAAGTACGGGGAAGCGGGAGTAAAGTACCTGAACTGGGCAGCAGATATGGCCCTGAGCCTCAACACCACAGTACCTTGGACAATGTGCAAACAGCCAAATGCACCAGGATCCATCATTAACACGTGTAATGGATTTTACTGCGATCGCTTTACTCCTAATAACTACGACAAGCCCATGATGTGGACGGAAAACTGGACCGGATGGTAAATACTCTGTCTCTGATCGATCTTGAACTAGCTTGATTACAAATTGGAACGTGTTGATGCTGATTGTCCATAAGGTGTTTCATCCTTCAAATCATGGATTTGATTGCTATATTACAGCGAAACTTTTACGGCCGGGCGCAGGTTCCGTCAATGGGGTTATCGAGTCCCAAATCGTCCTGTAGAAGATATTGCATACGCAGTGGCCCATTTCTTTCAGCATGGGGGGAGCTTCATGAACTACTACATGGTACGTGTGATGAGAGCCTGCAATCTTCAGGATAACGATGAATGCAACCACAATTGATTGCAGTATGTTTCAAGCCAATCTTTTGCTAGTCTAAGATATATCAGTTTTGCAATTAATGGATTCGAATGCAGTATCATGGAGGTACGAACTTTGATCGTACAGCTGCTCAAGAAGTCACAACAAGCTATGATTATGATGCTCCCATCGATGAATATGGTTGGCCTCTTCACTCACTCTCGTTCCTTTCCATAGCCCTTGTTTCCGATTTGTATCCCATGTCGCTATATGTGTGTCCTTTGAAACTTCGGTGCACTTAGTTGTATTGATATACACCTCCAGGTTTACCGAGAGAACCTAAATACAGTCACTTGAAGAGCCTCCATGAGGTGATCAAACTTTGCATTCCAGCTCTAGCGGCAGTGGATACAGAACCATTGGTACGATCTTTTGGAGAACTGATGGACCAGCCGCAGGTAGAGGTAAGCTCCATTGATTTGCCTTCCTTGGATTTAGCTTTGTCATATTAAACTCGACTCAGACTCAAGAGGGTATTCGTTTCCTCTCTTTGCAGATACATGTATACGCAGATAATATTAATAATGGAGTTTTTGCCGAGCACACTCCTCTAGAAGACATCACTGCCGATTCAACCGTATGCGCAGCCTTCATTGCAAACAACGCAATGGAGGAGTCGACTGTTCGCTTCCTTGGCAAAGATTATCTTGTTCCCGCATGGTCTGTTAGCATTCTCCCGGACTGTAACTTTGTGGAGTTCAACACGGCTCAGGTTTGTAACTAATTTAATTGTTGTTTCGTCTTTGAGCGGATCGATATCTGATCTGCTTTTTTCCTTATTAACATTATGATCGTTTGTGGACAGGTTGACTCCCAGACAATACTGAGAAGAATGATCCCAGCATCAAGCTCGGAACTGCAGCAACGGCCTTCCAATGGATCTGAGGTAGTCTAATCTCAAGGACACCATTTGACCTCCAAAAATTCCTTAAGAGCAGTTGCACCAATGAATAATGATTCCACAAATGTTGATTATTCTACGCAGATTTCTAAGGATGGTGCCTTCAGCTATGAGTGGGAGTCCATTTTAGACCCTATTGGAGCGCGGGGACAACCAATCGTCCGGCATCGTCTACTCGAGCAGATCAATCTTACAGACGATCATACAGATTATCTGTGGTATAGTACCAAGTAAGTAGTTTGAAAGGTTGAGCTGGTGAGCTGTTGACATCATCAGACGTAGAGTCAACTCCTTGTGCTTATCCGACATAGCACAATCCGTTTGTGCAGTGTGCTTGTTCCACAGTCCAACCTGAAACAGCAAAGCCCGGGTCACGAGTCTGAAACCATCGCGGGCCACTCTTTAAGCATGGGAGCAGTTCAAGACCTCGTCCGTGTCTTTGTTAATGGCGAGCCTGCAGGTCTGACCTTCTACATCCGCTCTATAGATCCTGCATCCAACATCCTTTCTCCCACCTAAATCGCCCTTGAAGTGGTTTTTATGGCAAGATCTAGGATCAGACCTTAAGATTCCAGCAACTGCAAATACTAGAAATGATTAGACGACACATGATCATGAACTATAGAGCATTTATCGAAATTATGTAATCCTGATTATGAGGGTCTCCCCGTATTATGGACAGATAAATATGCTCCATTAATCACGAACAAGACAGGAGTCCACCAATCTTTGTTGCTGAAGCCTGGGTCGAACTCAATCGATCTGCTGTGCGTCATTAATGGTCTTAAGGTACCATACTGATTCTTCAAGTGCTGGACGCCAGGGTTGTCTCTGATAGCACCAGACAGCTGGTGCATGCTCGTCATGCCAAGAATGAGGGATAGTATATCTGACTCTAATGATACGTGCGGAATCTACGTTAGCCTTGAACACTTTGGTTGTCTCAAGCAGCTGTGATCGTGTCTGCTAATCACCTCATCAGAGAGGTCGCTCCTCTCATTCACATATTCGTTTCCACGATGTGAAACTGATAACCATGTCATACTTGCAGTACGCTGGTCCCTTTTTTGAAAAGGAGATTGGGGGAGTGATTGGATCTGTCGTACTACGAGGACCTCTATTTCCAGGAACTCTGAACATGACCAATTTCGAGTGGAAGCACCAGGTACGAACTAGGACGAGTTTTCGGCTGCATTATTGAGTATGAAATTCCAGCCCGAAATATGCGTGTACAACAGCTTTAAACAGCAGTACTTAAAGTCATGACCCATTTTTCGGACGATGTTTCTGGTGAAGGTGGGACTGAAAGGAGAGCGTCTTCACCTTCAAAAGGAAAAGGGCAATGTAGATGCACTATGGTTAAAGATAAATCCTCCACAGGCCAAGCCTCTTGTATGGTATAAGGTAAGGCTAAGGAAAGTGGACCCAAGGCGTCGTCTGATGCTTGCCACTCTTTTCTTTCTCTCGTTTGATATACGCTTTGCTAGTTCAGTACGTGATATGGAGTTACAAGAAGCTAACCATAATAATGCTCGTACATGCAAGTCTGCTTTCCCTCACTAGCTGGCAGGTCAAACCATGTCCAGTGTGCTTGAGGGTTGACAATCTTTTAGTGAGGTGGTACTAAGGCTCTTTCTTGATAAAATCATTCCAGACGAGGGTCAAAGCCCCTGCAGGCGATAAGCCCGTGGCATTGGATATGGGTAGCATGAGCAAAGGTCAAGCGTGGATCAACGGGCACTCTATAGGACGATACTGGCCGGACAAAGTGATCCCAGAAAATGGGTGCAGTAACAGCTGTGATTATCGCGGCATGTACCGCTACAACAAAAAGTGCTTATCTGATTGTGGTCTACCTTCGCAACGATGGTAAGGACGCACTGAAACTAACTCAGTAATTAGTCCCGGTTGATATTCATGCTGCCTTGGGTCTATTGGACATACCAGACAAGTCCTTCTGACACTCCTAATGTCAAGTTCCTCAAAACATTCATGACTGCTAGGTACCATGTCCCGAGAGCCTGGCTAAAGGCGGAAAACAACGTACTGGTTCTGATTGAGGAGATAGGAGGTGATCCCACAAAGGTTGGACTGCTGACATTCGATCGAGTTAAGCACACAGTCTGCTCCGATGTCTTCAACAGGTATCCACACGTTAGCACTCAAACCAACCCTGAACAAGGGGACGAAAGAGATCGGCACCATTCACCGCTAGTCAAGTTGGACTGCGGCGACTCATACAAGATTGCAGAGATTCAATTTGCCAGCTACGGGGAACCATCTGGCAAATGTGGAAGCTTTATCCCAGGACGTTGTCATGCTTCTCGATCGGCTCAAGTGTTGACGGAGGTAAGGCTTCTACATTTCCGAATTGAATCGTAACTCATGGTTCTGCGGACGTTTGAAACATATATATATATACGTAAATCTCTCATTTTGCAGGCTTGTGTTGGACGTCAACACTGTTCTGTCGAGGCTTCAAACGCGAAGATGGGCGAAGATCCATGCCCCGACAAGCCCAAACGCCTCGCAGTGCAAGCACTCTGCTACCTTTCCACCGTGGAGAGGTAGCTGTAGCAGCGTTTGTGGCCACCTTTATTGTTGGAGTTATGTACCAGAGCTAACCATCGACCCAAAGGTATTCCCGATGTACTTGGGATCATTTCTATATCTGGAGATACCAGAGCCAGCATCGACCTAGAGTTATCTCTACCAGAACTAGGTTTAGTAGTCCTTGTGGCCACGTTTATATTTGGAGGTGTGAACCCCAAATTTGCCAAGAAAGTCCATTATCTGGATTTTCCCGGTAATCACCATATAGTTCCTCCCTTTGATCTTTGACAGTTTGAGATATTTTTTAGGAGACATAGTCGACAAAATCAGGTCGTCACTGGAAACATTGCTTCTGGCAAATGCAAATCCTATGAAATAAATGAAAATCCGTGCGTCCCTCTTTCCATCCTCGAAATTGCAAGTTCTTTCAGGTGACTATTTGATGAGAACTTTGTAGGCGACCTGCTCAAGTTTCACAGATGATATGGCAACTTAGGCAGCTATATGTACCCGGACTGCGGCGGATAATCACGTGGAAGTTTTGCCGGATACATGTATCCTAAAATTTCCAAGGTATATCCTAAACTTTTGCTCCAAACTTTCGTGGCAGGATCAGGCGTCTAAGAAAGTACTGGCCATTCAGTCTTTTGAGTGGACAATTAGACTAAAAACGATCGATATAAATTCCTTGATTCAACTCCAACGATAATGACTTCTTACGGTGTCTCGCCATCAACCGTCAGACAAGGGAGAAATTTATCAGCTCACTGCAATAGACTTCGAGAAATTTATGCACTTGAATACCAGAGTCCTATTAATTGCCTGCTCTCTGAACCAGCAGCCCGGCTCTAACAATGCTCTCCAAAGAAAGTCATTCAGCTTCGGCTCATTCAGATCCGTAAAGATATGCAGTAATAAATTGTACCACAAGATACCTAGTGCGAAAATACCTAGTCGTATATTGGATATATTCAGCCTCCCGTTTTGATAACGTAACGCGGATTTCATCGACAACGTGAAACTGCGAAGAGTTAATGTGAAGACATTGATCTCACTTCCAAGTGGAGATTACTTTCATACTAACTTCATTGCGATGGACTTGTCGTTCCCATGTTGTCATTATACTCATGCCTGGTACTTCGATCCAATATGGTGAAAACAATCTCCAGGATGACTTACTATGCGGTCCAACACATTACAGCGACAGTAATCCACTCAGTATCGTAAGCGTGTGACTTGACCAATAGTTTCAACACATTGGTTTCATCCGCACCATCCAAACTTCTTTGATACATATCGATGGTACTGAGAACGCTATTAAGCGGAAGCTGGAGTCCCGAGAGAAAGACTCTTCCAGGGTAGTTTGACGATCGCTGGCATCCAGTGAGAGAGCTCAACCTTTCCACGCATTCCTGTTGAACACCTCCCTCAATGAAGGACCGGTCCAGCAAAAGATTCCAGATGCCTTCCAAATGGTTTAAATCTCATTAGCTCTTCCGCTCAGAAGGAATCTGGTCGAGAACGGAAGTCCATTATGCAGGATGACACCAATGCTGCTAGGTAACTTCATCACTATCTGTGATTCCAATTGTGGAAGAATACAGCGTCAGAACCAAGTAACTAGGATCCTATACTCACTTCCCATTGAGGGATCAACCTGACTGCGCCCCATGCATAAATAGAAAGATAATCAGAAAGGAGCGACTGTCATCCAAGGCTCAGTTTATATCACCTCTTACCGTTAGTGTCGGCCTGTAGATGATCGTAGAGAGCTAAGATGATAGCTTCCCAATCCGTTGTCTGCAAAACTCAGTACCAATGTGCCACACAACAACAATATCATGAACTCATTTGAGCCCTTCGATCGTCCCTTGTCTCCCTTATTTCGTTTGACCAGAAAGAAGGTTGTTGTTCTCTATCAGTGTTGAAATCCTCTAATCTCCAGAACCAACCTGGTGCTCTGACGTAAACGTAATCACCACCAGTTCATGTAACCTCTCCAGTTTTGCAGAGCAGGCGGTCAGAAGTTCTAAAAATACATTTCATAAGCTGACAAGCTGCCACAGGCAGCAGATACAGCGTGCAGTAGACTTGTCATCTCTGCACTCTACTTGATTCCACGTTCTCCACAAATCGGGCTTTCACCTTCTTTTTGATAATCCCAGTTTCATCAGCCACAGACTCAGGTGCTTCGGCCAGCACGCCTTTCACGTTTCGTTTTACTTTCACATTCAGTTTCTTCGGTGAACGTAAATGCTGTGGCAGTAGGCTTTGTTGAGAGGACAGTTCTGCAATAAAAAGAACAGTGTGCGCCCAGCCCGCGTACTTTCCAAATCGTTTCACAAAAGCCTCAGAGACTTCTTGGTGAACTTTAGGGGTGAGGCTCTTATCGGCTAGTTCTGGCAGGAGATAGCGCACCGCAATCTGCGTAACACAAGACATATCGAGTATGTTATGAGCTAGAAAATGAAGTGACAAAATGCTTGGCTGACTCCGCTGGATCATGCGACCATACTTGATTGTAACCAACAAGCAACACAGTTCTCTGACGCTGCTCCCTTCATCGGGAGATGGGCCCGGGTATCAACCACTCCTACTCTGAGCAGCTCTAATCTTGCATTTTATGAACTTTGAGGAACAAGCAAAACCTCTCTATAAAATCCATGCATGCTGTTTCGGGTCTCTTACTACTACGTCTGATTTTCATGTTGCTATAGCAAGGACAGAAGGACCAAACTGAAGTAATAAGAATGCATTCCAACCTGCCAAACGTGAGTGTCGACAGGAATGGCATGATGTTGGTCCATTGAAAAAAGCGCTATACATGCTGCAACCTTCGGTCCTATTCCTGGGAGTGTACAAAGCGACTTCACAACTTCCTCCAGATGTAGCTTGCGCAATGATAAAAGCCATTGCTCTCCTCCTTCTCCCTTGCTAAGTAGAGCTTCCGCTGTGCCAACAATGAATTTTGCCCTACAACACGAATCAACTGGTGTTAACATAATAAGTACAGACCAGTCCCCTCTTCCGAATTTCCTCGAAGGAGATGTAGTACAGACGAATTCCGATGGAGGTGTAGTATCGACAAATTCCTAATAGAAGCAAAGAAAAAGTTCCGATATAAAGCAAGATGAAAGAAGAGCAGAAGAATGGAAGTGCAAAAAGCAAGGAACCTCTACCTGTATCCAAAACCAGCCTCTCTAAGTTGGGACTCTGTTAGCTCAGCCACTTGCTGTAAAGACGGGAACGCATAAAATTGGTGTCCTTCGACAGTACCAAGATGCCGACCTTGACAAGCTAGATAATCCACCATCCCAGAAATTCGCGAAATATGATTGTTGGAAGAACATATAAACTGAAAGACGCACTCCACAGGATTCTGTCTTAATAAACGCGCTCCTGGGAGATACGGCGAGACAGCAGCAAATCTGACGTCTGCCAAGGTGAATTCCGCATACAACTGTTCCAACGAGGTATTCATATTCAAAAAATCCCGCAATTCCGCTTCAGCCGTTCCATCTTCGTCAGGCGTGTGCAGCAAAAACGAAACCTCGTCCGTAGACTGACGCAGAGATACTAAATTTGATCCAACAACACCGGTATACTGACAAGGACCTGTAGATCGCCAGCGAAAGGTCTGGCCAGTCACAACGGTGAGAGGCAGATTCAATTCCACTGGCGAGACCCCTAAACTGCGCCATTCATGGTGTTCTTTCTTCGCTACCGCAACAATTCTTCCACCGAATAGTCTTCTTCGCGAAGTTCTTGTTCGGGTAGGGATTACTTGCTCGAAAGTATGTAGCGAACCTGGCAGAGTGCAGGAGTGCTCGGCGGCCATGACCAGAGCTCGGCAGCGCAGTTCTAAGATCAGCGATCGCATTAACGATTCTCCTCCCACGCACCTTCTCCTCTCACGCACCTGGGAGCAACATTCCCATTCCAATAATGTTATCAGCCACCATAGCCAGTTGCTTTGTCTGTTTATCCATTCGCATCTCCAGGGGAGGAAAGAGAAGACGGTACAATAGGGGGTTTCAGAAATAGGTTTGACGGATATCTAGTGGATAAATAACAAACTTGGTAATTATTTTTTAGTGAACTCTGTAGGGAGATGAGGTGCTAATAAATGAACGCTTCATAAATTATTATACGGTAAATCACATGCAATTTGCATTCATTTATAAAAATCAGACGTTATACTATAAATGTTTAGGAGTTTCGTTGTGAAATAAATGACGGTCAAAAGAAATGATGTGGTTTCTTGAGAGAGTTGCCACGTTTCCTGGTGGGTGATTCTTAGAGTGGCATTTATGAAATTTTTGGGCGGATCCAAAATGCCGCTCTCAACTATTCAAATTCAAATTCACCATCTGCAAATGCGAATGTTGTGCAAATGCTCTTGTCAGTAAACTAAACCGGTGGGTTTTGTAGTTTTGTATTGGTGTGTTGGTTCATATCCATATATATTAGTGTGGTGAGAGAGGTAGCGCGAGTTATGGAAAATGATTTGCATCATCTTACAACAACCAAGAAATTAATTGGAGATCAAAGAATTTTACTCCAAAAGGTAACAAAAATTTAGCAAAAACCTGATTACAATGTAGGTTCACATTTGGATGCAAAATCACCTTGCGCTATCAAGCAACTACACACGGCAATGAGCGTCAACCAGCGTCAACCAGCATCAACCAGCGGCATATTATCTCTCTTGATGTACCTATCAATGTCTTGATCCGACCAAAGGCAACTTCGATTTGGGACCTGTTGTGGTTGGGAAAGAATCCCGTGCAATAGATCTATGATTTCAACACGGGGGAACTGCAAACCCGAAGCATATTTCCTCTCTCAAGATATTCAATTATCCAACTCAGCTTAGGGTGATGTGGAAAGCAGAAATGATGGTATCTATTTCCAGAATTCTGATGCAAAATATAATTTGGGCGGCGATGGATTGATGGATGAAACTTGTAGAGACACCCTCGAGGAGTTATGGGAACTGGGAACTTCCAAATTGGAGGACCTTGGAAGTACTAATAAATTGTGGTATAAGTAAAGTTAGTATTCCACTCTAAGGACCTTAGGGATCTGCAGGATATGCAATTGGACCGAATTCCTGATGGTAGTTCTAGTAGTCCACGATAAGTAGGCAGTTTCACATTGGTTTCAAGTTCAAGCTACCCGTCCCCTTTTACATCCACTTAGATTGCATCTTCAACAACATAGCTCAGTAACAAGTAACAGCTAAGAGACTTGGATGCAAGAGCATCCAAGTCAGGAAAGTTTGCAATGGAGTTCTATCGTGCATTTCCGGAGAATGTAAGCACTTCAAGGGAATTTCATAAGAATTAACCATTCTTTTCTAAAGAATACATTTAAGTATTTTGAGAATGTGATCATCAGACTCGTTGTGTATGTTAAATCAGTACTTTATGTACAAATCATTAACTAATGGTCAATCCCCGAGAAAAAAACACAAATGAAAGTTTGTAACCCAACAGATAGAAGGATTCTGAGCTCGTGGGACGACAGAGAGGAGATAACATATTTGAAATATTACAAGCCTCTTAAGAGGACAGCACGTCATTCGACCAGCGTCAACCAGCGACGACCAGCGTCAACCAGCGGAAACCAGCGGCAGCGTGTCATTCGACAAGCGTCAACCAGCGGCAACCAGCATGTACGGGTGCCAACAAGATTTGAGCTTCGAGCAATTTGAGATGGCAACAATGGGCAACAACAGGCGGCAACGAGCAACAACAAGCAGCAACTAGCAACAACAAGCAACGACGAGAAAAATCACATTTCATCCTAAATTAACATATTAAATCCCATATAAATCATATTCCCGCTCGTCTAGTGCATAAATTTGTCAACTTTTGATTACCATGAGTATTCTCAAACACCATGGATGCTCTTTTGGTGTCCTCGGGTTGTCTTGTGCATAAATTTGTCAAATTTTGATTACCATGTGTGTTCTCTTTGGTGGCCGCCACTTTCACTCTAACCCTAAACGACAAACTTTATTAACCCTAATACATAATCAATGCACTACGGAGTGATAATGTACAATTCCTTATTCCTTATTTTCTACAAACCACCTCATATGGAGTGTGCTAATAATAAGGAACTTGGACTGAACTCCGTAACGATACCTTTTCTACCCCCAGTCACACACCGTACTGTCACGCCATTTGTAGTTCCGCATCTAGATGCTCGGACACTGGAGTTCTAGTGATGGTAGTTAGAGTTATTCTAGCAGTTTCTCAGGGACTACTTTCCGACGGTTAGATTTTGTGTTCAGGGTACTGACTTCACGATGGGGCCCACCGTCACTTTGCACCGTTTGCACCATCGAGTGTGCCGTCAGCGGGACCGTTAGGGTTTCAGGGCTAGCTCGAGTCCAGGGGGTATAGTTTCGAAGTGAGCTCCAGAGAGCTCACTTCTCTGATGTTGAGCTTTTGAGTTCCTGGCTATGGTGGACAGAGGCCGGCGAGCGTCACCTGGATTCTCTATGCTTGAGTGGGTGTGGCTTGATTGTAATTAGTGCCCAATTGTTGGCAGTTTATAGAGTGACAGATCAAGTACTGATTTGAGTTGAGTTGAGTTGAGAGTGTTAAGCAATCTGATTACATCAGAGAAGTGAAGTCAGGGGGAAATTGGGTGCAGGAACGTTGAGTGTTGGTGGTATCTCCAAGCTCGGTGGATCGTGGTAGCTCGATTCAGGTTCTGTGTTTCCCTAGTGTGCAGAAGCTCGTGTAGTTGATGCAAAATTGGCAGTTAGGCGGACGGTGTGCGGAAGCGCTGGCCAAATTTCAAGCAAAGAAGGAGCAATTTTTGAGCAGTGTTGTGATTTTGAGCTCAGGAGGTGAAGGCAAGACCAATTTGCTGCGAGTTGGGCTCAGAAAGTGAAATTGAAGGTGGAGTTGGAAAGCTCTTCTTATGAAATTGTGATTTGGAAAAACCCGTTTTGTCAATTTGGCTCGAGTGGAAAGTTAGCGGGGGATTTGGCGGACATCCATCTTTAGGGTTTACGTCAGATTTTACGTCAGATTTACGTCAGATTTTGGGCCAGAATTGGAGGAGTTTCGCTGTTTGGCCAGATTTGGAGAAGTTTCGCTAGTTTGGAGGAGTTTCGCAGATTTGGAGAAGTTTTGCCAATTTTGGAGGAGGTTCGAAGTGGCAACAAGAAAGGCCTCATTTGGCTGAATTTCGGTGTTTAGAGGCTTCGAGGCATAGGGCTGTGGGCTATGAAGGTCTAGAAGGGCCAGCAAGCCAGCTTGCTGGCGTGAGGCTAGCTAGTTTAGTGTAGATCTTGGTCATTGGTTGGCAAAATCTGCCTTTCTTGCTAGATTGTGCACAACAGGGTTTGACCCCTAGATCTCTTGTTCCTAGACTGGTGCCCTAGCCAACTGGTCCACCCTCACTTGTTGTCATAGTGACTGTGCCACTGTTATCTATACACATGTAGCTTTGGCTAGGAGAGGCAGTTTGATCCCATTCTTGGTGATCCTGGTAGCTTAGGACTTAGATACGAACTACTCTTATGTCAAATGCCAAATGGTGGCAGACTCAGTCCCGTGTTGTGTTATGAGATGGAGGGTTTTCGTTTAGATTTCTTGTGATTGGATCCCCTCCATTCTCTACTTCCTGTTTGTGCACCACGTTTGTGTGAGGTGCCTTGACTTTTGGCGTTGGTGCTCTGGTGTGCTCTCGATGGTGAGGCTGGAGTGATGACCTGCAGACCGTGAGAGTGTGTGTTATGATGGCAGGTTACAGGTTGCCTTTCCCCTAGTGTAGTTATCTTGGTTAGAGTTACATTAGTGGGTGGTGTCTAGTTGGTGTTGGCACACGGTGGTGTTGGCACTTGGTGGGGCACTTGCGGTTGCGACTTGCGGTTGTAGTTGTTGGTTCGGGCTTGCTGTTGCAGTAACGTGGTCACGACGGAGTTCTTTGGAGATTCTAGAGGAGTTAGCCCTGCAGTACGCAGTGGGTTTACTCGGAGTGGTGCTCGATATCAGCCTGTATCTCAGGTCCCAGTGAGGGAGGAGATTGACTCTGAGTTGGAGTTCGACACAGGAGCTGATCAGTTGAGAGTGCACTTGGTGTGTCCGCACCGTTGTTGTGGGACATGGACGAGATTTATGGGGCCTCCAAAGGCCCTAGGCGTTACTCTGGTACAGTGGGTACCATTGAGTTGGATGACTTCATCCAGGAGTTCGATAGTTGGTGTGATCTGCAGTAGATGCGGAACCCGACTTTGTTCACACCCTTCATGGCATGGAAGGGGTTGTTTCAGCACTTGGAGGGTCCACCGATGGACGACTACCATGAGTTCAGGAGAGCTCATTTGGAGGAGATTGAGTTATGGAGACAGTATTGGTCTCCACACTATGTCTCCATCACTTCAGGCTCGGTGGCCAGGAGTAGAGCTGTACCTACGAGTTCTAGCTTGAGTAGTGTGGGTGGAGCTAGTGGAGGTGCACTAGCTGGAGATAGTGCTACTACGAGTGGAGGTACCGCTGCAGGAGGTGGTGTGGTACCGGGGTTTAACCCCATGGTTGAGTTCTTCCTATGTTTGAGGCAAAACTACTAGGGAGTGCGGACTGACAAGCTGAGGAGCTTGCAGGAGTTCCAGCGGAAGGTTGGAGAGAGCCTACGCGAGGCATATACTCGCATGAGGCGGCTGATCAGTTTCACTCAGGGAGTTACTGAGGCCCAGGCAGTCCAATTTTGGTATGGGATACTGGACAGGGAGTTGCGACGTAGAGTTCGTGATGCTACGTTGTTGCAGTCTACTTCGCCCACTTTGGCAGTAGTCTTTGGTTTGGCTGAGCGTATTGAGCTCAACATGGTGGAGGAGAGAGTGGTGACAGCTGGATTTGGTAGAGAGACCTCATCCACGGTTGTGACTTCTTCTAGAGTGCAGCAGAGTGCACCACGCCCAGTTGGTTTTTGAGGACAGGGTGGACAGCCCAGATCCTATGGAGCGAGTGGAGGGCCTAGTGGAGTTAGACCCTTACCCTCATTTTTGGGTCAGCAGCAGCCAGTGAGTGGTGGTGTTGCTTGTTGGACTTGTGGTGGACCTTACCATAGGAGAGAGTGTACTCAAGGCAGCGGACCTGATACCTCTGGTGCATCACAGCCAGCACAGAGGCAGTGTGAGCACTGCCACAGATTTGGTCACACTAGTGACCGGTGTTTTGACCTACACCCGGAGTTACGGAGTGGTAGGGCTGCTATGGCAGGTAGTAGAGGAGCTCTAGTTCATGGAGGACGAGGTGGTAGAGGTGGTGGTAGAGGATCTACACCTAGTAGGGGTGCAGTACCTGCCCTTACTTCTGACACAGCTATGGCTACTCGGATTGAGCAGTTGGAGCAGAGATTGGCTAGTATGGCTATTGCTCAGAGGAGATCAGATTCGGGTGTTGAGGCTTCCACCTCATATGCTGGTGATAGAGATGCTTTGGACTTCATGTGCGGAGCAGCACAGGTGGATGCATCTGCAGTAGTGACTAGGAGTGCAGTACGTGCTCCAGAGCCTAGAGGAGCATCAGTGGAGTTGGACCCACAGAGAGGAGAGGTTGGGAGACAGGTCAGACTTCCCCAATCTTTCATGCTATCTGAGGCATTGCAGACGACATCCATGGTTCCTAGACGTCCCAGTGCAGGTGTGGTAGGTGGTGATGGAGTACCTGATGGAGTACCTGCTAGTCAGCCACCTGCTACTACATAGACTGAGTCTAGCATGATGTTGGGGGCGGCTCAGCTGATTATGCGGCATCCTTTATTTTCAGCCAGTGACATGTTTACATTGGGAGTGGACCCAGCCCCAGTGTTTCGGTTGGCTGCCACGTTGTGTGAGAGTAGGGATGGTGCAGTTCCTACTACTAGAGCAGAGGTGGTTGGTAGTGGAGCTGACTTGGTTGAGGAGCATGGGATCCGTTCAGCGACCAGTGGTTTATGGCAGGCAGCAGCGGCTAGACTGGAGGAGTTGCCAGCTAGACCGGCCTTTGAGAGAGCGCGGTTTACACCTAGTGTTGTCCTATTGGATAACCAGAGGGGGATCTTTCGTTTGGTAGGACCTTCAGGGAAGGTTTATACACCACAGAGAGTCTTGTTAGACTCTGGTGCGCAGCCCCTTATGTTGGGGAAGGCTGCAGTTGTTGGTCTGGAGTTATAGAAGACCAATGTGGAGAGGTGTCCATTTCAGATCCAGACATCTCTAGGTGGTGGTTCGACACAGTACATCACACGTGGAGAGCTTGTTGTCCAGGTTCAGCCTGGTCATCCGACTGATAGCTCAGTGATGAGAGCTCAGGCTATTGCGACGATAGTTGAGTCATATGATGTGCTAGTTGGGGGAGCAGTGTTATACCCTATGGGTTACAGCATTGACTATTGGGAGGAGACAGCCTCTTATAGACCTGGTTGGCAGTCTGGTGAGGGACGGGTATGTTGCCTACCAGTACGCTTCAGTAGTGGCAGTCTTGGCTCACTACAGTCCGGGACCATGGCAGCATCAGTTTTGGCTTTCAGCGGTGCAGTTACTTGGCCTGGTGACTTGTTGGAGGGGAACGCCCATGCAGAGGATACTCCAGTACCAGAGGAGATCACTCGGCTATGGAGTACGAGTGGGATTGTTCCATCCACCTTGGATGTTCCATTGTGGAGTTCAGAGGAGGCATTGTAGCAGCATGCAGATCAGTTGGTGCAGCAGGCTTGGAGTGGAGCCTTTGCACCATCAAGGGATGAGTGTGAGGATGAGCCTCCAGAGGCGATTGCTTTGACACCTCTGGATACCACACTCATTGCTTGGCAGTATCCAGTAGAGGGGATATGTCTATTGGAGTTGTTTGGTGGGATCAGCACCGGACTAGTTGCGGTGTTACAGGCGGGTATCCGAGTACAGAGGTACTTGTATGTAGAGAGAGATGAGACTGCTAGGCGAGTCTCTCTACATCATGTGGCACACTTGGCCTATTGGTATCCGGAGTTATTACCGATGTCAGCAGTCAGAGGTTACCAGAAGGCCTTACCAGGAGACATTTCCTTACTGGGGGCGCATGACCTAGAGAGACATGGGCCTGTTCACTTGGTGATTTATGGATGGCCATGTCACCGACATACACGTGCGGGCCGCGGTTTGGGTCTTCAGGATCCTCATTCTGGTGTGTTTTGGGAGATGTTACGGATACTACGACATCTCCAGGTTCATCAGTCTGTTTCTCCAGCTTACCTTTTGGAGAACGTTCCATTGATGGGTGATTCTTGCACTAGAGTGGTGGCGAGTACACATCAGGTCCATTCTTGGATGGGACCTGCTGTATTGTTAGATGCAGCCAGAGTGGGATCACGGGCACATCGTCTTCGTCTTTGGTGGACGAACCTTTTACCCAGAGAGGTTCTACAGTGTAGTTATGATGGGATTCAACGACTAGACCACATTCTTGTTGATGATATCTTGGATGCTGGGCGTCAGTCTCAGACAATGGTAGTGGCTGATAGGTCACCTATGGCAGTGGTGAACCTAGTTGGACAGCCTAGAGCTACATTTCCCACAGTCATGAGTTTCCCAGGCTCTCATGCTTTTTGAGAGGGAGGACCTGGACTTGTTTGGGACTCACAGTTACAGTAGTTGGTGGAGCCCAATGCTGATGAGAGAGAGCGGGCGATGGGTTTTCGCACCGGTATTACCGCTGTTCCAGTAGTGTCAAAGGCATCCAGGCGTCAGGTGTTAGGTCAGGCTATGGACCTGAACTGTTTGACCTAGATTGTGAGCCTTGGTTTGGCAGAGCAACGTAGGATGCACTTGATAGGCATCACCACTCGGACACTTGTGAGCCATGTGCCTATCGAGACGATTCAGGCACATGCTGGGGGCGATGGACCGAGTGGACATGGTATTCTTGGGACACATCCAGTAGCTACTAGGGAGAGTGGTCTACTTGGAGTCCATCCAGGTGAGCGTGGGCTACTTGGATTACACCCTTGGTCCACATGGGATGCAGCCAGAGGACGTATGGAGCTTGCAGCCAGAGTGGAGGGAGTTTTTCACACAGAGGTTGGGACCTCTAGTGGTCGGGAGCATGACACTATTGCTCCCAAGGGCCCAATGTAGCAGCCAGTCAGTACGTCTTCCACTCCTACTACAGTTACAGAGGATACTTGGGAGCCAGATCTTGGACCCAAGCTTACTGGAGAGGAAAGACGGAGGGTTTGGAGGTTCTTGAGGAGTCACACGAGTTGTTTTGCTTTCAGTATGAAGGATTTGGGTGCTCTAAAGGGACCTGGTATACAGATTGAGCTGACTAGTGACACACCAGTTTTCCGACGTCCGTATCGATATAGTGATATGGAGAGGACATTGATTCAGAGCCGGAGTAGTGACCTTTTTGAGGTTGGTTTGGTGGAGATTTCACATGGAGAGTATGCATCAGCGACAGTGATGCCAGCCAAGAAGGATATGCATGGCAACTATATAGATAGGCGGATGTGTGGAGATTACCGTCCCATCAACCGACAGACCAGGGCTGATCGGTATGCCATGCCTACACCGGAGGAGATTTTTGATGTGATTGGGCATGCAAAGGTCTTCAATACTTTGGATCTTCGAGCGGGATATCATCAGTTGCCGATCAGGGAGGAGGATAAGTCCAAGACAGCATTTTGGGCTATTGATCCTCACGGCAAGGATGTGTTATATTAGTGGAGGTTCTTACCATTTGGGTTAAAGAACGCTCCTGCTGAGTTTCAAAGGGTCATGGATAGGATCCTAGCTGGATTGGATTTTGCTCGGTGCTATATTGATGACATTTTGGTTTATAGCACTACTGTGGAGGAGCATGAGAGACAGTTGTTGGAGGTGTTTGAGAGGTTGAGATCTCATGGACTCAAATTACATCCTGGGAAGTGTAGGTTCTTCCATGAGCAGGTTGAGTATTTGGGTCACACTATCTACCCCGGAGGACTTGGTGTTCAGCAGACCAAGGTGGAGGCTATTGCACGTATTCCTCGGCCTACGGATGTGAGCAGAGTGTGATCATTCCTTGGGTTGGCAAACTTCTATCGCCGCTATGTTAGAGGATTTAGTACCATTGCCAAGGCCTTGACGAAGCTGACCAAGCTTACACAGGAGTGGTGTTGGGGAGATGAGCAAGAGAGAGCTTTTGTAGAGCTCAAGGAGAGGTTGACATCTGCTCCTATTTTGAGGAGACCGATCAGGGGATGACCATTTCAGGTTCACACTGATTGGAGTATGTTGGGGCTTGGAGCGGTGCTCACCCAACATGATGATGAGGAGAAGGAGTTTGTGGTGGCCTATGCTAGTCGCTCCAACAATTCAGCGGAGGCAAAGTATAGTTCATATGAGGGAGAGTGTTTGGCAGCAGTTTGGGCAGTAGCACATTTCCGATGTTACCTATTTGGTAACCCCTTCACTCTCATCACTGATCATCAGCCGCTGAAGTGGTTGATGGAGTCCGACAAGCTTTTAGGGAAGCTTGCATGATGGGCTCTGATTTTACAGGAGTATGATTTCACGGTTGTTCACAGACTTGGAGTGGTGAACCGTGATGCAGATGGGTTGAGTAGAAACCCATGTCCCAGCCAGCAAGATCAGACCGGAGCACGTTGGCATGGTGAGACAGATGAGGAGATGGTGCCAGGTTGGCATGCATCGGCCTTTCTGTGTATATTTGCAGAGACTTTGGTGGTATCTCTCTCAGCGCATATAGGAGGAGTTATTGAGGTCACAGATCTAGAGAGTGAAGATATTGGTACAGTTCAGCGAGACATTCATGATGATGTCTTAGTGATGGACTATCTTCGCACTGGTGTTGTGGGTGGCACAGTTGGGGCCAAGGAGAGAGACCATGTTCTTCAGCGAGCCAGACAGTTCAGATTGGAGGGTAGACACCTTTTGCGTGTATGGGAGGATGGTAGAGTGCGAGTAGTACCACTTCCATCACAGAGACCACAGTTGGTCCGTCGTGCTCATGAGGAGCTAGGACATTTTGGAGTAAAGCGTACATATAGCTTACTCCAGAGTCATTATTGGTGGCGCGGTATGCAGACCGAGGTACAGCAGTTTGTTGCTAGATGTGTGGTTTGTGACCGAGTTAGAGCATCATTCAATGCTCCTACGGCACAGTTACACCCATTACCTATCATGGGATTGGGTTACCGTTGGAGTTTGGACTTTGCCGGACCTTTACCGCTGACTGTGAGACATCATCGGTATGTTTTGGTGATGGTGGAGCACTTCTCCAAGTGGATTGAGTTGGTGGCACTTCCTGACAAGTCTAGTGAAGGGACAGCTTACTCGTTCCTGGATCGAGTTCTTAGTCATTTTGGTGCACCAGCTGAGGTTTTGACTGATCAGGGTACAGAGTTCTTGGGAGAGTTTCAGGTCTTATGTGACAAGGCTTTGATTGATCATCGTACTACATCCCGAGATCACCCTAAGGCAGATGGCTTAGCAGAGAGAGTGGTTCAGACGGTGAAGAGAGGATTGCAAAAGTATGGTTTGCAGAGAAGCCACTTGGGAGATTGGGATCTCCAGTTACCTTGGTTGGCCATGGGCTATCGGTTCAGCCGGCAAGCCTCCTTAGCATCCTTCTCTCCCTACTTTCTACTCTATGGACGAGATCCAGATTTACCTGCAGCCATTCGTCGAGATGCTACCGTAGTTTTGGACTTGGATGGCCCCGATGTATGGATGAGCGCATGTTCTCAGCGGGCAGAGATCTTTCGGAGAGTGATGTCGATGGCCTTTGAGAACTTGGCAATTGCTTAGCATAGAGATACTTTACGCTATGCTACCATTTGAGGAGGAGGTTATAGACCCTCGATCCGTCAATTTCATCCAGGCGACTATGTATATCTACAACAGACATCACCGACGACACTTGATGTTTCTACAGGCCGCACTATCTTGAGAGTACGTGAGGTTTTGCCATCTGGAGTCCTTGTGTTAGAAGGACGTCATGGTGTTGTTTGGAAGGATCATGTGCGCAATTGTGCGCCATGCCACCTTCCAAACATTGATGGTACTATGGACCCAAGCTTGGCACTTGTACGTGCAGGCTTGAGGTGTATGTTATGTGGCTCTTCTGGTGGAGCTGCTACTATGTTAGTGTGTGATAGCTGTTCGAGAGGATGGCATATGGCATGTATGACTCCTCCCCTCACGGTGGTTCCTCAGGGACAGTGGTTATGTCCTAGATGTACTTGACCTATAGCTAGTTCATTCTTTATATGGTATAGATTGCAGACAGGCGACTAACGATGGGGCTCCATAGCACCCGGCCTCCTGATCTTTGCCCATTAGAGGGTATACCATATACTTAGAGTAGATGGCTATCTGGAGTTAGAGGGACCTAACCGCCAGCTAGGGGGGCGATTGTGGCACTTTAGAGTCTATGTATGACTTATGTGTGAGTTGTGCTTTTATAGTGTATGATGTTGACAGCGATGTATGTTGTGTAGCGATGTATATATGCACGACAGCTGTCACGCCATTTGTAGTTCCGCATCTAGATGCTCGGACACTGGAGTTCCAGTGATGGTAGTTAGAGTTATTCTAGCAGTTTCTCAAGGACTACTTTCCGACGGTTAGATTTCGTGTTCAGAGTACTGACTTCACGATGGGGCCCACCGTCACTTTGCACCGTTTGCACCGTCGAGTGTGCCGTCAACGGGACCATTAGGGTTTCAGGGCTAGCTCGAGTCCAGGGGGTATAGTTTTTAAGTGAGCTCCAGAGAGCTCACTTCTCTGATGTTGAGCCTTCGAGTTCCTGGCTATGGTGGACAGAGGCCGGCGAGCGTCACCTGGATTCTCTATGCTTGAGTGGGTGTGGCTTGACTGTAATCAGTGCCCAGTTGTTGGCAGTTTATAGAGTGACAGATCAAGTACTGATCTGAGTTGAGTTGAGTTGAGAGTGTTAAGCAATCTGATTATTGTGGCACTTTAGAGTCTATGTATGACTTATGTGTGAGTTGTGCTTTTATAGTGTATGATGTTGACAACAATGTATGTTGTGTAGCAATGTATACACGCACGACAGTACCCATTTAGTCAACGCTTTGTAACTATCTATATGAAATGTTAAGAAACTTTGTATAACTATTTCTGAAACCCCCTAATACATTCCTAGCACAACAAAAGTACGTATCCGTCCTCAGTTTTCCTTACAAGAAGACAAGTCATGCTTTGCTTGGACCAATGGGTCTCCTAATCCCTCCTAATTTAGTTTTTAACCCATGGGTTAGACATGGACACCCATGGCTATACCCATATCAGACTTATACTTGGTCCGAGACGATTAGGTGACAGTAGCGGATGTCGTGGTGACGGACCCTACACGAGATACAGTTTCGGAGGGAGTGATTATCCATTCTCTGGATGGGCGGCGAGTACAGCAGCAGGTCGCAAGGTCTCCAAGTATAAGGGTATGCAGCGAGGTCACCTTTTTGTTCCTCTAGCCTTGGAGTTATATGGAGCGATGGACATGGCATTTGATACATCTATTAGGGAGTGCGCAAGAGCTTATCATGTTAGGCGTTAGGGGGTACCACTCTCACTTTCATACTTTGTAGCATATTTTAGACAGCGTGTGTCCATTGCTCTACAAAGGGCAATGGCTGGTGCAATCCATAAGAGAGAAATCACATTAGGTGATGTTTCTTTGGATGCTCCAGTTGTATGTAGACCGTACGACTTGCATAGCTTGGATATCTTAGGTGCGGTAGGGCAGATTTCTCATATAGACTCTATTGGGGCTTAGCCCCATGTTACCTTTTTTGTCTCTCCTTTGTATGGCTTGATGGGGTCTTCTCATCCTTCATTTTTCCTATGCGGTTGTTTTTGCCATTTCAGACGGCTTTTTGCCCCCTATTTCTTGTACCCCTTGATGGGGTCTTCCTTCTTGTTATCTCTTTCTTCTTGATCAAATTGGGTTCTTTTCACTCTTTACGGAGATATGCGAGTGTATTGCCCAAAGGGGAGAAGTGAGAGGAAGGATGGTACATTAATTTTTGAATTGAAATTAGTTTTTATATCACAAGCGGAGAGGCAAGCAACTTTATTTGTTTTTCAATTTTGGTTCCATTGGTACTCCGTTGAATTCAATTGGAAGGTTAAGGAGAATTTAGTAAACTTACAAAGGTTTTTATTTCTTTTCCAATTTTGGTTCCCTTTGTACTTCATTGAATTGGAAGGTTAAGGAGAATTTAGTAAACTTACAAAGGTATTTATTTCTTTTCCAATTTTGGTTCCCTTCGTACTTCATTGAATTGGAAGGTTAAGGAGAATTTAGTAAAATTACATCGGTATTTGGAGTTTTTAAGGGTTTAGAAAGATGGAGCAATAGAAAGAAAATTTTAAAAATGATGGTCTAAGAATTTATACTTTTGAGTGTTAGAATTTTATACTTTAGTTTTATTAGAACTTAACTTGAAAATTACAAATATTTGAAATATTAATTGTGAATATTAAAATTTTTAATGTTTAAAGAATTTATATTTATTCAAGTGAGATGATTTATGAATGGGTTATAGTTTTGCAAGTATGGAAAGATATATGATAAAGAATTCAATTTTGTTATTATTATTGATTTTGTGCTAACTATAGTTTCACTTTTTTATGTGTAGTCTTCTAAGCTGACTCATGATAAACCATGCTTTGAATGTCATAGATACGTTACTTTGCATAAGGTAGAGAAATGCACACAAGGATTATAATTGGACCACTTGGGATGATCATGTGAGGCGTGTGACAATATCAACATTGTTACAATTGAGATCGCTATACATAGATTTTTTTGTTGCTTGTACCTATGATATCAATCTAGTCATGGAAGTGGTTAGCATACCAAGTGTGTTATATTTTGGAGCTATTTGAGACTAATTTTCCATGTCCATGTTTATTCCATAAGCTTCCTCAGATGCTCCATGATGAACTTAGATAGGCTTTTTGTTTACCTCTAGATTAATTAGCACGGGTTTCTTTTGATGAGTTAGCATGGTTCTTATTCCCACAATGGTGTCTTTGTTATACTAGATAGAGACTTCAATGGCAAAAGGAGATGGCTAATAGATTTGGCAAATTCTAAGATATAGATTATGCTACTTGTGGTGCACATATTTTCTCCAAAAAAAATTGTATCTAATGGCTACATGTGGATGGTAGAATAATTACTTGTTTAGGAAAGAAACCCTCTTCATTGAAGCTTCTTTCGGAGTTGTATCAGCATATGCAATGGTTCAGAAGGTACAAAGGGAACAAGAACAAAGCCAAAGGCACTCTAAAGGAAGAAGGCCAAAGGAGTCAAATCCAAAGAGTGGTCAAAGGTGAAGAGTGCAAGTACAAAGGTCCTTTATACCCAAAGATTATACACCAATTTGAATGTGCCACCACAAAGATAAAGAATTGCTATTGATAACATGGAGTAAGAAAAATTTAATGAGTTTGGTTAATTTTATTAACCAAATATAGCTAAAAATTGTACAAATATTCTAGAATTATCTAGGAAGCTTCTTGGAAGAATTTTCTAGAAGCACCTAAGAAGCTTCTTGATGATAAGTTTCTAGGTACCTTCCAAAGATTGTATAACTTGCACACCAAGTTAATAATTAGCCTAGTTTGTATGCCAAGTAGGTATCTTTGAGAAGAAATCTTGCTTGGAAGCTTCTCAAGAGCCTTGTATTACTTCATTTTAAATACCAAAGCCCATGCTCATGTTAGACACTCCATGCAATTAGCAAATGAATTATGTATCCATATCAAACTGGTATTGAGTAGCACATTGATGATGGTAAATAGAGTTATTCATTTTGTACTTCATATCTTGTAGTATTCAAGATATGAGATTAGTTGTAGCTCATCTACATTACAATATCATTATTGATCTTCCTTGGCTTGAATGTCATAGGGTTCAATTTGGTTAGGCATAATAATAAGTACAAGTACAACACCAAGATAAAAAAAATTACCAATTTGGTTGTATGGAAATTTGAGTAAGACACATAACAATAATCAATCCCAAGATGAGAAGTTTGTTAGTATAACAATTGTAGAGCAAGCTTTGGCAGAACATATTCATGTTCATGCGGTGTGGATCAAATTTGTTTCGCAAAGAGAACCTGACTAGAATAAGGAGCCTCATCAAGAAGTGGTTTATCATATAGTTCTAGTTTGGAGATGTGTTTTGTAACAATATTCAATTTAAAAATTAGTTAATCAAGACTAACAAAGTAGCAATAGGCTAAACTAGCCAAGAATTATAAAAAATATTTTAGAAGCTTCTTGGTACCTCCCAAGTATTGAGTAATGTATATACCAAGTGGTGACTTCTAAAAGGAAGCTTCTTGGTTAGCTTAGCTTGCATGCCAAGTAGATGACTTCTAGAAAGAAACTTCTTGGGAAGCTTCCCAACTAGCTTAGCTTCCATGCCAAGTAGATGGTTTCTAGAAGGAAACTTCTCAAGAAGCTTCTCACTTAGCTTAGCTTGCACTCTAAGAAAGCGGCTTTTAGGAAGCTTCTTGAGAAGCTTCTCAAGAACCTTGTATGTTCTCTATAAATACCAAATCCCAAGATCATGCTAGGCATTGGGAGTTTCACTCATTCAAGAGTCCTACTGTAATCTTTCACTCTGATCTTCCATTTTCCTATTTCTTTCCTTGAAATTTTGCATGTTTCTAGATGATCTTCAATAGGGGTTACTCTCTGATTGTAGTATGTCCTTCAAGATCAAGTTATTGCCAAGTTGTTTTCCAATGAATAGACCAATTTATTCATTATCACCAAAGGAGTTAGAAGAGCTTTAAACAACACAGATTGAGTTGTTAGAGAAAGATTTCATATGACATAGTGTTGGAGAAAATGCACAATTGGAATTTGAGAGAGCAAGGAGAATCCAAATCTAGCTATGTGATGGAGCATAAATCATTCATCAATCTGCAAGAAAAAGCATGCATAAAAATTATGCTAAATTTCATGTGGTTTGTCTAACATTTGCCTACATCCACAACTACATAAGATTTTTATTCACTCTTAAATTATTGATGAAGAAGTGTCAAACAAGAATTGTTGAAGTCTCTTTCACTACCAACACTTACATGTTATATACACTTGTACTTGAAGACCCTTATCTAGTTATGGAACATGTAGTGCAAATTGATCCCATATCTAAACCCTAGATTTTCTGGAACCAATTGAGACACATCACCTCACTTAGATTCACAAGTGGGAGTTATGCCTATAGCCTCCTTGTAGGATACATTCCCACAAGTCCTAGAGCCTTCCATAGCTCCCATGCCCATATATCCCATAGCCATCCTATAGGTCTTATGCCCATAGGTCTTGCAACCATGCTTGTAGTCCCCCAACCTATAGCTCCCATAAGACACATTATTCTTAACTTCTAGTGAGCATAACTTCTTTTTCCTAGTGAGCATAACTTTTTTTCTATGATCTTGGTGTCTATGGAAAGCCCTTGAGAACATGCTTCTAGCAAAATAAGGTATACTTCATTTGCATTTGTATTCACTAAGATATAGGTCTACACATGAACTATCTTTTTATTCACTCCCATAAATGGAATCTTGCAATGTAAAGATCTATCCTGTATTGACTCTTCAACATTTCTATAGTTGATTCCTATAATTAATCAAAATCCACACTTAACAATCTTCCACTTGGATCAAACATTACTTGTCACTCTAATGTACAAGACAAACAATTTAACTTTAAAGTCCAACTACAACTATACATTTCTTGAGCTTCTCAATTGTGACTACCTTCATAAACATATCTATGGGATTGCTTACTCAAGCAATCTTTACCATAGTCAATACTCCACTATCTATCAATTCACAAATAAAATGATACCTCAACCAAATATGCTTTATCCTAGCATGAAACACAAAATTCTCTGCAAGATTGATGACACTTTGGCTATCACTATGGATTATATTGTCATTTTGTTTCTTGCCTAGCTCTACCATGAAGTTTTTCAACTATATCATCACCTTGCTAGCCTTTGAGATGGCCATGTACTCAACTTCTATGGTAGAAAGAGCAACACTCTTATACAAACAAGACATCCAACTAATTATAATACATATCTTGTAGTGATCTTTCAATTGTCCAAGTCTCCTCCCAAACCTGCATGAAGCCCTCTAAAATAACATTTATTTGCTTGAATAGAAGTGTCTAATCAAAAGCAACTTTCAAGTAGCATAATAGCTATTTCATTGCTTCCCAATGTTCTCTTCCTAGGTTGACATGAATATGCTTACAGCTCCCATTGCATAAGCAATGTTTGGCCTAGTGCAAACCATTTCATACATCAAATTGCTAACTATTGGTGCATAGAATACTTTACTCATGTGCTCTCTATCTGCATCAATTCTTGGTGATTACTCCTTCAAAATTTTGAGTGACCTTCCAAGGAATTGGCTTGAACTGTAGCATTCTAAAGACCAAACTTATCCATAAAATTCTTGATGTACTTCTCTTGAGATAGCTTCAAAGTACCTATAGATCTATCTCTTGTAATCCTCATTACAAATATATATTGTGAGTACCTAGATCTTTCATTTTGAATGCATCAAACAATTGGTGCTTTAGCTTGTTGATTTCCCTCATGTTGGATCCAACAACCAGCATATCATCAATATAAGGCAACAAGATGATGTATGAATTATAAAATGACTTAATATAGTAACAATAGTCCATTTTGCATCTAGTGTAACCACTACTGGCAGTAAACCATCAAAGTTCAAGTACCACCATCAAGGAGCATATTTCAAACCATAAAGACTCTTCTTCAAATTGCAAACCATATCTCCTTTGTTGGTGATTTGAAATCCCTCAAGTTGTGCCATATAGACATCCATCTCAAGGTCTCCATGTAGAAGCATTTTTTTACATCTAGTTGTTCTTAATATAAATCCTCTATAGTAACAAGATCCAAGGCTAATCTGATGGTCATCATCTTAACTACAAGAGAGAAAATCTCATTGTAGTCTATGCCTTTGGTTTGTTGAAAGATTTTTGCCACAAGTGTGGCCTTGTACTACTTGTTTTTATCATATTCTTTTTTGACTCTATACATCATTTGTTTTTCAATGTCTTCTTTCTCTTTGGCAGCTTGGTCAAGGACCAGGTCTCATTCCTTTCTAAGCATGACATCTCTCCCTTCATTGCAAGCTCCTATTGCAATGAGTCATCCTTTTGCATTGCCTCTAAGTAGCACTCAGGTTCACTATTTTCTATCAAGAGTAAGTAATATATAGATGGGAAATACCTCTCTATTGGTTCCTACAATCAGGTAGATCTCCTCAAATCACTTGTAGATGTGACTAGATCTGGCATGAACTCTTTGGTTTCTACCAAGCTCCTATTTCCTACAACATCATGCTCTAAAATGTCTTCCAATGCTACTTCCTCATGATGTTTTTCTTGTTCTTTTGTAACCTCCAAACCTGATCCAAGCTTGACTTTGTACAAACCATTCTCATGAAAAATGACGTCTTTACTTCTCAGCCCTTTTCCATAATCTTCATCCCAAAGACAATAACCCATATCATTTGATCCATATTTGATGAAGAAACACTTTCTTGATTTGGAATCAAGCTAATCCCTATCATTATCTTGAATCCTTGCATATGAGACACATCCAAAGGTTCTCAAGTGCAAGATTCAATTTCTTTCTTGACCATTTCTCCTTAGGGATCTTGAATCCTAAAAGAACTAAGGTTCTTTGATTTATGAGGTATGTAATTGTGCTCATTTCATCTGCCCAAAATATCTTTGGCAACCTTTCTTGTAGTCTCATGCATCTAGCTCTTTCATTGAGAGTTCTATTCAAGCATTTGGCCACACCATTTTGTTGTGATGTCTTAGAGACAATTTTGATCATTCTGATCCCATTCTCTACATAGTACTCTTTAAACTCATTTCACCATAATCTACACCATTATTTGATTTCAAGCACTTGATCTTCAAACTTGACTGGTTTTCAACTTCAAATTTTCATTGCTTGAAAAATACATCTGATTTATTTTTAGAAAATAAATCCATACCTTCTTAGTAGAATCATTTGTGAAGGTGACATAGGAGTGAGATCCTCAAAGAGACACAACTGAAGTAGTGTTATATATGTTTGTATGTATCAACTCTAGCTTTCTCACTCTTGGTGCTCTTGTAGCCTTAGTGAGAGTAACTTACTTTTGCTTTCCCAAAATACATGGTTTGCAAAAGCCAAGTTGAATCATCTTTAACTTCAGGACCTTACCATTGACAGCTAAAATGCTTCATGCTCTTCTCACTCATGTGACCAAGTCTTGGGTGTCATAAGATCAAAGGAAAGATTGCATCTACAATTTTCATCAAATAGTCTGAGTTTCCAATAACATACAAGGTTCAAACCTTCTATCCTTGTACCAAAATCAGGTTCCCTTGAGTAATTTTCCATTGTCCACTTTCAAAGGATGTCCTTCCTCATCTAGCTGACCTATGGAAATCAAATTCCTCTTCAGTCCAAGGACATATTTGACATCTTTCAATGTTCATACTGACCCTTGAAAGGTCTTCAAGTTCACATTGCCTTTCCCTTTGATAAACAAGGGTTTATCATCAACAAGGTGAACCTTTCCAAGGTTTCATGCAACAAATTTGTGCATCAACTTTTTACATGGGTTAGAGGGAAATCATGCACCAGAATCTATCACCCAAGATTGTATAAGACATTGCACATAGTAGCAAGTGCATCCTCTTGTTTTGTTGCTATGTTTATTGATTTCTCTTCCTTCTTTGGATTTTTACACTAATTCTTGAAGTGACAGGCTTATTGCAATTCCAACACACAATCCTTTGCCTACTTCCTTGTGATTATTGACTCACTTCTCTTTCTTGACTTCAATCTACCATTTTTGACTTTGACCTTGATGAGATCTTTTGCCTCTGCTCTTAACAAATAACACTGCACGACAATTTTGAAGAATTTTGTCTATGAATGTCTTCATTGAGAATCAAGTCTTGTATACTCTCAAACTTGCAATCACTTGATCATGAAGAACTACTCATTGTTGTGACTGTTGCTCTTAAATGTCAGGTTATGAAGGTAATAGAAACAATGCTTGAACTTCATCATCAAAGTTGATCTCCACAAATTCTTGTCCTAAATTATTGAATTGAGATCACACATGATCTTGAATTGATGCACCTTCTTTCATCCTTGTGTTGACTAATTGGCGATTCAAGGATATCTTATTCAAAGTTGAAGGTTTCTCATGTATATTTGATAACACCTTAATCAACCCATGAGTGGTCTTCATGTGAACAATATTGTAAGCAAAATTTCTTACCAACATCAATTTGACCACATCCAAGGCTTGTCAAACAAGAAGTTCCCACTCAACTTTGTCCATCTTGTCTAGCTTTTCTACCTCAAGAGGTAGAAGTTGCTTCTTTTGATACAAATAGTCCTCAATTTGCATCTTCCAAAATCCTTGCCATTGAACTTGTTGATTTTGATTTTCCATTCTTTTGCCAATCATTCTGCTCTCTCTTGAAGAATCAATGTTATGATACCACTTATTGGTATAAAAATTTGCAACTAGAATTTGAAAGAGTAATGAGAATCTGAATCAAGCTAGATGATGGAGCAAAAATCATTCATCAATCTGTTCAAGAAAAAACATGCGTAGAAATTATGCCAAATTTCATGTGGTTCAACCAACATTTGCTTATATCCACAACTATGTAGGATTTTTATTGACTCTTGAATTATTGGTCAAGAAGTGTCAAACAAGAACTATTAAAGTCTCTCTCACTACCAACATTTACACTCTATATACACTTCCACTTGAAGACCTTTATTTAGTTTTGGAACATGCACATTGATCCCATATCTAAACCCTAGATTGTTTAATACCAATCAATACACATCACCTCACTCAGTTCCACAAGTGAGGATGATGCTTGTAGCTTTTTGATATGGTACATTCCCATATATATTGTAGTCCTAGAGCCTTCTTATTACCCTTATTGACCATAGGTCTTGTAGCCATGCCCATAATAACCATTCTTGCATGTCCCAAGTGCAATGCCCATAAGTCCTACAATCTTGCAACCCAAAGCTCCCACAAGACACATTTATCTTGAACTTCAAGTGAAGGTAACTTTATTGTGCATATATACATTGCTACACAACATACATTTTTGTCAACATCATACATTATAGACACATAACTCACACATAAGTCATACATAGACTCTAAAGTGCCACAATAATCAGTTCATTTACACCACTCAAATCAACTCAACTCAGATCAGTACTTGATCTTTCAGTCTAAAAAATGGCAACAATTAGGCACTGATTACAGTCAAACCACACCCACTCTAGCTAAGAGAATCTAGGTGACATTCACCAGCCTCTATCCACCATAGCCAAGAACTCGAAGGCTCAACATCAAAGAAGTGAGCTCTCTGGAACTGCACTTCAAAACTATACCCTTGGACTTGAGCTAGGTCCGAATGACCTAGCTCAAGTCCAAGGGTATACCGTAATGGTACCATTGATGGCACACCCAATGGTGCAAATGGTGCAAAGTGATGGTGGGCCCTACCATGAAGTTAGTACCCCAAACACAAAATCTGACCGTCAAAAGTAGTCTATGAGTGACTACAAAAATACCTCTAACTACCATCATTGCAACTCCAGTGTCCGAGCAATCTAGATGCGACAATACAAATGATGTGACAATTGTTGTGCATATATATATATCTACACAACATACATTGTTGTCAACGTCTACACTATAAACAACATAACTCACACATAAGTCATACATAGACTCTAAAGTGCCACAATTGCCCCCTAGCTAGCGGTTAGGTCCCTCTAACTCCAAATAGTAATCTACTCCAAGTATATGGTATACCCTATGATGGGCAAAGATCAAGAGGCCGGGTGCTATCGAGCCCTATTGTTAGTCGCATGTTGGTAATCTATACCATATAAAGGATGAACTAGCTATAGGTCAAGTACATCTATGACACAACCATTGTCCTTGAGGAACCACCATGAGGGGAGGAGTCATACATGCCATATGCCATCCTCTCAAACACCTATCACACACTAACATAGTAGCAACCCCACCAAAAGAGCCACATAACATACACCTCAAGCTTGCATGTACAAGTGCCAAGCTTGGGTCCATAGTACCATCAATGTTTGGGAGGTGGCATGGCACACAATTGTGCACATGATCCTTCCAAACAACTCCATCACGTCCTTCCAACACAATGATTCTAGATGGCAAAACCTTGCACACTCTCAAGATAGTGTGGCCTATAGAAACATCAAGTATCATTGGTATTATCTACTATAGATATATGTAGTCCCTTGGATGAAATTGACGGATCAAGGTCTATAACCTCCTCCTTGAATAGTAGCATAGTGTAAGGTATCTCTATGTTAAGCAATCACCAAGTTCTCAAAGGCCATTGGCATCACTCTTCAAAAGATCTCTATCCATTGAGAACATGCGCTCATCCATACATTTGGATCATCCAAGTCCAAGACTATAGTAGCATCTCAACAAATGGTTGTAGGTAAATCAGGATCTAATCCATAAAGTATGAAGTAAGGAGAGAAGGATGCTAAGGAAGCTTGCCGGCTGAACCAATAGCCCATGGCCAACCAAGGTAATTGGAGATCCCAATCTCCCAAGTGGCCTCTTTGCAAACCATACTTTTGCAATCTTCTCTTCACCGTCTGAACCACTCTCTTTGCTAAGCCATCTTCCTTAGGGTGATCTCAAAAGGTAGTATGGTGATCAATCAAAGCCTTGTCACACAAGACCTGAAACTCCCCTAAGAACTTTGTACTCTGATCAGTCAAAACCTCAATTGGTGCACCAAAATGACTAAGAACCATATCTAGGAACAAATAAGCCGTCCTTTCATTGGACTTGTCAGGAAGTGCCACCAACTCAATCCACTTGGAGAAGTGCTCCACCATCACCAAAACATACCGATGATATCTCACAGTCAATGGTAAAGGTCCAACAAAGTCCAAACTCCAATAGTAACCCAATCCCATGATAGGTAATGGGTGTAATTGTGGCATAGGAGCATTGAATGATGCTCTAACTCGGTCACAAACCACACATCTAGCAAAAAATTGTTATACCTTGGTTTGCATATTGCACCACTAATAATGACTCTGGAGTAAGTTATAGGTACACTTTACTCCAAAATATCCTAGCTCCTTGTGAGCATGACGGACCAACTGTGGTCTCTGAGATGTAAGTGGTACTACCCGCACTCTACCATCCTCCCGTACATGCAAAGGTGTCTACCCTCCAATCTAAACTATTTGGCTTATTGAAGAACATGGTTTCTCTCTTTGCTCCAACTGTGCCACCCATAACACAAGTGCAAAGAGAGTCCATCACTAAGACATCATCATGAATGTCTCGCTGAACTGTACTAATATCTTCACTCTCTTGATTTGTGACCTATAACACCCATTTGTCCATGTGTGTGGTATTGTGATATTAGCTTGATATTACAAGTACTTGAGAGATATTATTTATATAGAGATAAAGGATGGTTCTACATTAGTCATGATTAGCTAGAGTTATTCATAGCTAAGATAGAGGGGACCTTACTTTAGAGGAAGTGGAAAAGATGAGCACCACTATTTTGGATTCTAGTGTGTTGACTTGGTATTATTCCTAGTTGTTTGGCTTTGAGGAAAGAGTTGAGAACTCTTGGGCCCGCAAGCCTTCTTGTTTTGGATTCTTCTTTAGTCCAAGGATAGCCCATGTGAAGGAATCCTTGACTTAGTGGTTGGGTCAAGATAAGATCACATGCTTAGTGGAATATGCCCATGTGGATGGATATTCCCTTATAATTTTTGACTTTACTTGACTTTTAGCCTAGTAACTTGAGTTACTCCAGTAATTAGTAACTTTGGTGCATAATTATTTCACAAGTATATAAACAAGAGTTGAGGAGGTACTCATCATCCTTTCATTTGCAACTATCTCTCTCTCATTGAGTTCTCTAGTGAGCAATGTCTTGAGTCTTGGAGTGTTAGCCTTGGAAGAGTATGATGGAGTTGGGGTTCTTTGCCTTCTTAGTCCATAGTGCACTACCATAATAACCATCAGAGGTTCATCTTGAGTGAGAGGCAGGCCGGCTCACAAACCTCAATAACTCTTCTTGTATGCATTGAGAGAGATACCACCAAAGCCTTAGAAAATATATATACAAAAAGGCAGATGCATGCCAACCTGGCACCATCTCCTCAATTTGAGTCACCATACCAACATGCTCTAGTCTGATCTTGCTGACATAGGTTTCTACTCAACCCATCTGCATCATGATTCACCACTCTAGGTCTGTGAATAACCATGAAAATCATACTCCTATAACATCAGAGCCCATCATGCAAGCTTCCCTGAAAGCTTGTTGGACTCCATCAACCACTTCAGTGGCTGATGATCAATGATGAGATTAAAAGGGTTACCAAATAGGTAACATCGAAAATGTGCTACTACCCAAACTATTGCCAAGCACTCTCTCTCATATGAATTATTCTTTGCCTCCACTGAATTGTTGGAGCAACTAGCATAGGCCACCACAAACTCCTTCTCCTCATCATCATGTTGGGTGAGCATTGCTCCAAGCCCAACATACTCCAATCAATGTGAACTTGAAATGGTCATATTTTGATTGATCTCCTCAAAATAGGAGCAGATGTCAACCTCTCCTTGAGCTCTACAAAATCTCTCTCATGCTCATCTCCCCAACACCACTCTTGTGTAAGCTTAGTCAACTTCATTAAAGCTTGGCAATGGCACTAAATCCTCCAACATAGTGGCAATAGAAGTTTGCCAATCCAAAGAATGCTTGCACTCTACTAACATTTGTAGGTCAAAGAATATGTGCAATAGCCTCCACCTTGGTTTGCTAAACACCAAGTCTTCCAAGGTAGATATTGTGAACCAAATACTCAACCTGCTCATGGAAGAATCTACACTTCCCAAGATGTAATGTGAGTCTATGAGATCTCAACCTCTCAAACACCTCCAACAATTGTTTCTCATGCTCTTCCACTGTAGTGCTATAGACTAAAATGTCATTAATATAGCATTGAGCAACATCCAATCCAGCTAGGATCCTATCCATGACCTTTGGAACTCAGCAAGAGCTTTCTTTAACCCAAATGGTAAGAACCTCCACTAATATAACACATCCTTGCTGTGAGGATCAAATAGCCCAAAATGTTGTCTTGGACTTATCCTCCTCTCTCATTGGCAACTAATGATATCTTGCTCAAAGATTCAAAGTACTAAAGACCTTTGCATGCCCAATTGCATCAAAGATCTCCTCTGGTGTAGGCATGGCATACCAATCAGCCCTAGTCTATTGGTTGATAGGATGGTAATCTCCACACATCTTCTTATTTGTGTAGTTGCCACACATATCCTTCTTAGCTTGCATCATTGTAGCTAATGCATACTTTCTATGTGAAATCTCTACCAAACTAGTCTCAAAAAGGTCTCTACTCCAACTCTAAATCCTCTACATATCACTATATCAATAAGGATGTCAAAAAACTGGTGTATAGCTAGTCATCTCAATCCAAATACCAAGTCCCTTCAGAGCACCCAAATCCTTCATATTGAAGGAAAAACAACTTGTGTAGCTCCTCAAGAACCTCCAAAATCTTTGTCTTTCCTCTCTTATCAACTTGGGTCCAAGATCTAGCTCCCCAAGTATCCTCTATAAATATTGTAAGAGTGGAAGAAGTATTGACTAGCTGCTACACTGGACCCTTGGGAGTAATAGTGTCATGCTCCCAACCACTAGAGGTCCCAACCTTAGTGTGAAAAACTCCCTCCAATCTGGCCACAAGCTCCATACATCCTCTAGTTGCATCCCAAGTAGAACAAGGGTGTAATCCAAGTAGACCACGCTCACCTAGATGGACTCCAAGTAGACCACTCTCCCTAGTAGCCACTAGTTGTGTCCCAAGAATAACCACTTGGTCCATTACCTCCAACATGTGCCTGAATTGTCTCAATAGGCATAGGGCTCACAAGTGTTTGAGTGGTGATGCCTATCAAGTGCATTTTATGTTGCTTTGCCAAGCCAAGGCTCACAATCCAAGTCAAACAATTCAGGTCCATAGCCTGAACTAACACCTAATGCATGGATACCTCTAACATTTCTAGAACAATGATAATACCAATGCAAAAATCCATCACTTGCTCTCTCTCTCTCTCTCTCTCTCATCAGCATTGGGCTCCACCAACTGTTGTAACTGAGTCCCAAATTATTCCAAGACCTCCCTTTAAAAAAGCATGGAAGAGCTTCGGAAACTCATAAGTGTGGGAAAAGTGGCTCTAGGCTGTCCAATTAGATTCACCACTACCATAGGTGACCTATCAGCCACTACCACCATTTGAGACTGACGCTTAACATCCAAGATGCCATCAACAATGATGTGGTCTAGTTGCTGAAGCCCGTCATAAGCGCGCTATAGAACCTCTCTAGGTAAGAGGTTCATCTACCAAAGATGAAGACACTAAGCCTGTGATCCCACTTTGGTTGCATCTAACAAAATAGTAGGTCTCATCTAAGAATGGACTTGATGTGTACTCACCACCACTCTGGTGCAAGAATCACCCATCAAAGGAATGTTCTCCAAAAGGTTAGTTGGAGAAACGGATTGATGGAACTGGAGATGTCAAAGTATGCATAACATCTCCCAAAACACACCAAAATGGGCATCTTGAAGACCCAAACCTTGACTAGCACGTGTATTTCCCTAACATATCCATCTAGCAATCATTAACTGAATGGGACCATGTCCCTCCAAGTCCTATGCCCCCAGCAAGGAAATGTCTACTTGTAGGGTCATCTAGTAACCCTTGACGGCTAAAAATTGGTAATAATTCAATATACCAATAAGCCAAGTGTACCACATGATGGAAAGAGACTTGCCTAGCAGTCTCATCTCTCTCCACATACAAGTACCTCTATACTCATATACCCGCCTGTAATACCATAGCTAGTCCAATGCTAATCCTACCAAACAACTTCAATAGACATATTTCCTCTACTAGATACTACCAAGCAATGAGTGTGGTATCTAGAGGTGTCAAGGTAATAGACTCTGGAGGCTCATCCTCACACTCATCTCTTGGTGGTACAAAGGCTCCACTCCAAGCTTGTTGCACCAACCAATCTGCATGCTACTGCAATGCCTCCTCTGAACTCTACAATGGAACATCCAAGGTGGATGGAACAATCCCACTTGTACTCCAAATCCAAGTGATCTCCTTTGGTATTGGAGTATCTTCAACATGGGTGTTTCCCTCCAATAAATCAACAGGCCAAGTAATTGCACCACTAAATGCTGAAAACTAATGTTGCTATGGTCTTGGATTGTAGTGAGCCAAGACTGCCACTACTAAAGCATACTGGTATACAACATACTTGTCCTTCACCAAACTGCCAACCTAGTCTATAGGAGTTTGTCTCCTCCCAATAGTCAATATTGAAACCCATGGGATATAGCATTGCTCCACCGACTAACACATCATATGACTCAACTATTGTTACAATAGCCTGAGCTCTCACCACCAAACTATCAATTGGATGACCAGGCTGAATCTAAACAACTAGCTCTCCATGTGTGATGTACTTTGTCAAACCACCTCCTAGAGATGTTTGGATCTGAAATGGACACCACCTCACATCGGTTGGCCGTAACCCTAGATCAATAACTATAGCCTTCCCCAACATAAGTGGTTGCACACTAGAGTCTAATAAGACTCTCTATGGTATATAGACCTTCCTTGAAGGTCCCACCAAATAGAAAATCCCCCTTTGGTTATCCAATAGGACAACACCAGGTGTGAACTGCGCTCTCTCAAAGACCAATCTAGTTGGGAACTCCTCCAATCTAGCCATTGTTGCCTACCATAAACCATTGGTCATTGAGCAAATCCCATGATCCTCAACCAAGTCAACTCCACTATCAACCACCTCTGCTCTAGTAGTAGGAACCATATCATCACTACTCTCACAAAGCATGGCAACCAATCTGAACACTAGGTTGGGTCAACTCCCAATGCACACATATCATTGGCTAAAAACAAAGGATAGTGCATAATCAGCTAAGCCGTCCACAACACTGTGCTAGACTTAGTCTGTGTAGTAGTAGGTAGTCCATCATGCACTCCATCACCACCTGATACACTTGCACTAGGACATCTATAGGGCCTTAGAGAGCGTGAAAGATTGGGGAAGTCTGCCTTGTCTCCCAACCTCTCCTCTTTGTGGGTCCAACTCCATTGATGTTCTTTTAGGCTCTATAGCACATACTACACTCCTAGTTGTTGTTGTAGATGCATCCACCTGTGTTGCTCCGCACATGAAGTCCAAAGTATCTTTATCACTAGCATATGAGGTGGAAGCCTCAGCACCCAAATCTGATCTCCTCTAAGCAATGGCCATACTAGCCAATCTCTGCTCAATCCAAATAGCCATAGCTATATCAAAAGTAAGGGAAGGTTATGCATCCCTACTAGGTGTAGATCCTTAACCACCACCCCTACCACCTCGTCCTCCATGAATTGGAGCTCCTTTACTACCTACCATAGCAGCCCTACCACTGTGTAACTATGGGTGTAGGTCAAAGCATCGGTCACTAGAGTGACCATATCTAAGACAATGCTCACATTGTCTCTGTGTTGGCTATGATGCACTAGAGGTATCAAGTGCTACTTTGAGTACACTCTCTACTATAGTGAGGTCCACCACAAGTCCAACAAGCAACACCACCACTCATTGGCTATTGTTGACCCAAAAATGAAGGTAAGGGTCTAGCTCCACTAGGACCTCCACTCGCTCCATAGGATCTAGCCTGTCCATCCTATCCTTGAAAACCAATTGGGCATGGTGCACTCTACTACACTCTAGAAGAAGTCATAGTTGTGGATGAGGTCTCCCTACCAAATCCAAATTTCACCACTCTCTCTTCCACCATGTTGAGCTTATCCAAACTAAAGACCACTACCAAAGTGGGCAAAGTAGCATGTAACAACATAGCATCACAGACTCTACGTCACAATTTCTTGTCATGTATCCCATACTAAAACTGGACTACTTGGGCCTCAATAACTCCTTGAGTGAAACTGATCAGCAATCTCATGCGAGTGTATGCCTCATGTAGGCTCTCTCTAGCCTTTCATTGGAACTCCTGCAAGCTCCTCAACTTGTCAATTTGTGAGCCAGCATGTCTCTCACTCATGATGAACCGCTGATAGCTATTATGGTAGTGCATCATGGACTAAGAAGGCAAATAACCCCAACTCCATCATACTCATCCAAGGCTAACAATCCAAGACTCAAGACATTGCTCACTAGAAAACTCAATGAGAGAAAGATAGTTCAAATGAAAGGATGATGAGTACCTCCTCATTCCTTGTTTATATACTTGTGAAATATTTACGCACTAAAGTTACTAATTACTAGAGTAACTCAAGTTACTAGCCTAAAAGTCAAATAAAGTCAAAAAGCTTAAAGAATATCCATACTCATGGGAATTTTCTACTAAGCATGTGATCTTATCTTGACCCAACCACTAAGTCAAGGATTCCTTCACATGTGCTATCCTTGGACTATACCAGAATCTGAAACAAAAAGGCTTGTGAGTCCAAGAATTCTAAACTTTTTCCTCAAAGCCAAACACCTAGTAAAAATACCAAGTCAATACACTAGAATCCAAAATAGTGGTGCTCATCTTTTCCACTTCCTCTAAAGTAAGGTCCCTTCTATCTTAGCTATGACTAACTTTAGCTAATCATGACTAATATAGAACCATCCTTTATCTATATAAATAGTATCTCTCAAGTATTTGTAATACCAAGCTAAATATCATTATACCACACACATGCATAAATGGATGTTACATTTACCCCCGGACTAAGTTTTTACTTTGTCTTCAAAGTGAAGGCCTCTCTACCTTCTATGATATATCTTCAACTTATCATGGTTAATCCTATCAAAGTATCTTCCTCCCAACTCCTTGAGATCATAGAAGTAATTGCCCCGCACCTTCTCCACTATGAAAGGGCCAAAGAACTTAGACAAAAACTTCTTTTGCACTCTCTTGAATCAAATGGAATCAAACAACATTCCCAATCACCTTCTTTGAAAGGCTCCACCTTCTTCTTGTCATATCTCCCCTTTTGTTTTGTTTGGGTTTTCTCCACTCAAAACATAGCAACTGCTCTTGCCTCTTCCAACTCCATGAGTTGATCCTTCCTTGACTTCTATGCATCACCTCCTTGTCCTTTATTCAATCTCCTATGAATGCTTTGGAAGGTGGGAAGATCAAAGTGAATAGCCAAGGTAGACTTAATACCGTATACTAATTAAAATGGAGAATATCCGGTGGCGGTCTTTATGGTTGTCCTATACTCCCGAAAAACTGCATGAATCCTCTTGTCCCAATGATTTTTAGTTCCCTCTATTTCTGCATCTTTGGCCAACATCATGCACAAGGTTTGATTGGTTCTCTCTACCAAGCCATTGGAATTTGGCTTATAGGATGTAGTTACTCTATGTGTGATAGAGAAATGTCGTCGCATGGCTGTAGTGATGCTTCCTGTAAACTCTCTTCCTCTATCAAAAACCAACTCCAAAGGGCATCCAAACCTAGTTGTAATGCACTCATAAAGGAATCTACCCACTTTGTCTTCATTCTTGTCCTCCAATGGTCTAGCCTCAACCCACTTGGTAAGTTAATTGGTAACTACCACAATGTACCAATTGTTCCTTGGGGTTTTATTAAGAGGACCTAAAAAATCAATTCCCCACTTCTCAAAAGGTCCTAGCAATGGAATTGATCTAAGTGGTAGAGTGGACTTAGACTTTCTAGCAAAATCTTGACAAACATGATAAGTTTTTCAATAATCAAGACAATCCTTGAAAATCCCTCTCCAATGGTAACCGACATCTAGAATCCTGAAAGCAATCACCTTTCCTACAAAGTATCTTCTACACACTAAATCGCCATGAAACTCCTTTATGACTAAGATACACTCTTCCTTACCTACTACTCTTTGAAGTACACCATCTGCTCCTTGGTGAAAAAGAATATCCTCCACCATTGTGTAAGGTCTAGATCTCGCTACAAGGGCCTTCCTCTTCCTAGCATGCATTCCTTTTGGATAGTTTCCTCTTGTCACAAAATCCACAATCTCCTTCTACTCCATTGGAACCTCTTGAGTGATTGAGATTGCCATGAGCTCCTCATCCAAGAAGGAATCATCAACTGGCTCATCTCCATCATGATCATAGGCCCTAAATAACAAATCTGCATTTGCATGTTTCTTCCTTGGCCTATCCTCAATGGTGTAGTCATACTCAAACAAGAGTATCATCCATCTTGCTAGTCTCCCTTCTAGATTAGGCTTCTTGAAGATGTATTTCAAAGCTTTGTGATCCATGACAATAGTGGCTTTCCTTCCAATCAAGTAGTGTCTAAACTTCCTAAGACTAAAGATCAATGTCAACCTTTCTTTCTCCGTGACAGAGTAGTTCTTCTTTGTTGAAACCATTTGCCTACTAGCATAAGCTATTGGATGATCATGCTCATCTTGGTCTAATTGACTAAGAGTGCATCCTATAGCAACATTGGAAGAATTAGTGTAGAGGATGAAAGGCTTACTCCAATCAAGTTTAGCAAGAATTAAAGCTACAAGAAAGGATTGCTTGAGCTCCTCAAAAGCTTTGAGAGCCTCCTTGTCTTCCAAAATCAACATGTAATCTACATCCTTTTTCATGTAGATGGTCAATGCATAAGCCTTGTTGGAAGATTAGAAGATGAACCTCCTATAGTACCCAACCATCCCCAAGAATTGGCATAACTTTGTCAAGCTTGAAAGGAATGGAAGGTTTGAGATTTTCATCACCTTCTCAAGATCAACTGCTATTCTATCCTTGGAGATGATGTGCCCAAAAGTAAACCTTTTTCACATCCAAAAATGCACCTTTCTGGGTTGAGTGATGCATTTGATTCATCCAAGCATTGCAAGACCTTGATTAGGTACTCAAAGTGCTCCTCTTGCTCCTATAGACACAAAAGTCATCAATGAAATCTCTCACAAATTTCCCAATGAAAGGTTCAAATAACTTGTTCATGAACCGTTGGATTGTGGCTGGAGCATTGCAAAGCCCAAAAGGCATGACTTTGAAAGCATAAGTTCCCCAAGTTGTGGTGAATGTGATGAGTTGTTGATGCTCTAGTGCAATCTTGATTTGGTTATATCCACTATAACCATCTCCAAAACTATACCTCTCATGACCTGCAACCTCCTCCAAGATTTCATCAATGAATGGTAATGGGTAGTAGTCCTACTTGGTAACAGCATTGAGCTTCTTGTAATCTACACATACTCAAAGCTTACCATTCTTTTTCTTCACAATCACAATTGGAAACACCCATTCTAAATTCTCCACCTCAAAGATAAATCCAACCTCCTTGAGCTTATCAATCTCCTCCTTCACAACCAAAGCTATTGGTGGGCTAATGCAATGTTGTTTTTGGCGGTCTTGCATGTGACTGGTCTTTCATGTGACTCCACCTCTATCTTTTGCTCCTCCAAGGTGACTTCCTTCAGATCCTTGTAACTAAAAGCAAACATGTGGATGAACTTGTGGAAAATCTTCTCAAATCTCACCTTCTCCTCCTTGTTAACATTTAGACCATACTTGAAGGTAGATAATCTTCTCTCTATCTCCTCAAGTGTCAATGGTGATTTATTTAAGTACTTCAAAACCTCTAGTTTAGGTGCAAAATCCATAGCACACAAGTGGTACACATCTAAATCAGATTCAGATTCATCCTCCTCCATCGAACTCTCCTCTTCCATGCTTGTGTCCACACTTGAAGCTCCTTCTTCAGAATTTGATTTCCAATAATCAAAAGATGGTGTATCTAAATGTGAAGTGTTGATGGTGTTAGTCACAAGAACTGTGACTCTATAGTTTGATGGTCCAATACTCAAGTACCCTTTGTGTCATCAATCAGTTGTGCGTGTTGCTCTCAACGATGGCCTCCCAAGAAGTAAGTCATAGCTTGAATCCTTTAAGACTTGGAAAGTCATGAGATTTTGAACTCCCATAATTGAAACTATCACTTTATCCATCACCCCTACTGGTCTAACTTGTTGTTTGTTTGCCATGCTCACCATAAATGTTGACGGTCTTGAGGGTATCATACCCAACTTCTTCATTAACCTTTCTGACATGGCATTAATTGTTGATCCTCCATCAACCAATGCATCCTTGATGTTGTGACCATTCACTCTCACATCAATCTTGGGGGCATATTCACAAGCTTCCCATGGTGTTGGCTTGGCATCCACCACTCCCATTGACATGGGAGCTTTGGCCTTCTTCTTCCTCTTGTTCCTTTAAGAACTCAAACCACCTCTAAGCTCCTTTCTCAAAGTAGGATTCAAAGCAATCAATTGGCCCATTATGATGTTAGCCTTGTGACTACCAACATCTTCCAACACACTGTAGTTCCATTGTTGCTTGGAGATCAAGAAGTCCTCCATCCGCAACTTCATTCTTGGAGTCTTTGTTGTTGACGGTGTTGAGGTGCAAGTGCTCCTAGTAGACATAGGAGTATCTTTGCTAGGAGTAAATCCTTGAGAAGTGTGCACATCCTCTACAAAACAAGCTCTCTTCTTCTCTTGTGCCAAAAGCTCCAAATTAAGACCCTTGGAGTTTGAGCACTCTCCCTTCTCATACTTGCTCTCAACCACATCTATAGATGCTATCCCTTTACCTTTGTTTGGATTAGGAGTCACTTGGGAACCCCTTCCTCCATGGTAAGTGGAATTTGGGCAATTCCTTTGGATATGGCCAGTTTCTCCACAATTAAAATAACTTTTATCATTGAAATTTTTGGCTGGTTGGCCCCCTCTATATAGATATTTTCCATAAATCCTAGGTCCTCTTGCTAAATTTTTATCCACCTCTCTCTTCTCCCATAGTTGCACCACATTGATCTTGAGATCTACAAGTTGTTCTATGATGGTTTGAAGTGGGTCTTTTGGTGGATGTGCAAGAATTGGAGAAACTACTACTTGTGGTGCAACCTTTGCCACCAAGTTATATGAAGTTCCACCATACTTTTAGCCTTGAGGAGGATGCACAACCTCCTTTACTACCAAATCACTCTCATCTCCTTCCAAACTCTCCTCCATACAAATTGCAATCTTGATAGCTTCAACCTTAGAATAAGGTTTCTCATATCTCACCTTGCTTCTGATTTGTGATCTCCATCCTCTCACAAAATTCTTGGTGAGCATAGCTCTTATGCCAATCATAGTAGTCTACACATCATCCCCACCATCCCTCAACACTACACAAAGTCTAGACTCTAACTTTTCCACTCTTTCCACATAGACTCTCACTTTCTCTCTATCTCCTTGCTTAACAAAGGTAACCTCACTCATCAATCTTCATAAGTCTCATCTAGAAGAAATTTCTCAATGAGTGCTGAAGGCAAACTCTCCCAAGACTCTTCTTGTTCATCTCTCCTCTCTCTCTTTTGGTATTCTGACCCATACCATGTAAGTGTTGCATCCTCAAAGAAATCTGGTAATAATGAGACCCACTCATTCTTCCTCTTCTCATTGTTTCCTATGCAAGGTCTCTTGAAGTCTCTCACAAAGGCCTCCACATCTTCTCCATCCTTGCCAAAGAAAACCGAAAGGTTCCCCATCTTAACTCCTCACTATCTTTCTTTTCTCTCAATTTTTTTTCTCTTTTTTTTCTCTCACTCTATAACTAATAGAGTATATACATGACTAATAACATTTGAGAGTAATCCACACTAGGGAGCCAAAAAGGTTCAGGTTAATCTAAGATTTCTATAGCAACATCAAATCCTATTGTGCATATTAGTTGAACCCTCATGGATAGTTTATCTATAAGTTGAAAGATTATCTCCATCACTAATCTTGAGAACTAGCTGATGAAGGTGGTAGTATTTCTGTAGTTATACTAAGACTCTCTCCAAGATCTTTCACCAAATTTTCCAAAATTACTTTTATTCCACTACACTCATGTCCTTTTGGAAGTCTTTCTACTCCACAAACCTCACAAAATCCTTGGTCTTAGATCTTCTTCCTCCTAATCTTGGTGAAGAAGGTCCAATATGTAAACCCAAGTCAAGTACGCCTCTCTTTTCCCTCAATCTCTTGCTCTCAAAAGTCAATGGACATGAACTTGCCTAATGTCTCTTCTCTCCACATAGAAAGCACTTAGACTCACCCTTTCCTCCAAGTGGTGTAGGTTTTTGGATCCTCTCAACATTGTCTTCAAATTCTATTCTAAACTCTCCTTTCCTCAAATCCACCTCTACAATTCTATTCTTTGGGGAACCTTGCATAGCCTCAATTTCCACTCAATTTGGTGATGCTCCTTGTTCCCAAGATGAATCTAAACACTCAAATATGCTTTTTATTGCTCTCACATTCCTCATGCATGAAATCTAAACACTACAAAATTTACCCTTCCTCACAACCATCACTCAAATCTCTCAACTTGTATATCAAAGTTCTCTAAAATTTTACGCGCCTCTTTTTGAAAAATTTCCGATCTTTTCATTAAGCCATTTGGCCCAAACACCTTTCTATTCAACACACATATTTCAGATTTGGTCAGACCACCACCCCCCTCACTTTAAAAACTCATAATTCCATGTGCAAGAATTATTTCTCTCTAATTTTTGTGTCAAAAGGTTGGATAAAATACACTGATTTTCTTGGAAAGGTTAAGAACAATCCACTAAAAGATAAAAAAAAATTGTAGACTTTGTACAATTTTCCAGAGAGCATGTTGTAGCAATTTACCCTATGAACTTTCAAAACTTAGTGCGCATAATAGCTCTCACAATAATTTCAAGTGTGCTAATTGAAGGATAATCCAAGCTATCATGTGTAGAAATTTCAAATCTAGATCTCAAACTTGAGATTTTGCCCAAAATCTACGTAATCCCCAAAATCTGCAATCCACCTCATACAATCTCTCCAAATCCTCTCATGTGTACAAGATGTACAAAATCACCTCAAAGACATCATAATGAACTATAGTGTATAAAAAGGGTCTAGGTTCTCTAACATAAGTTCAGCTCTCTCCTCCCCTAGTGTTCTCTCTAAGTGAGCACTCATAGCCTCCTTTTGCCTAATGTAGAATTGAACACGGAATATTATCTTGCCTTCTAGAGAGGTCCCGACAATGGAACCAAAAATGTGAACCGGCATGTCTTTTACTCAAGATTAACATCTAATGGCTATTATGGTAGTGCATGATAGACTAAGAAGGCAAAGAACCTCAACTCTATCATACTCTTCCAAGGCTAACACTCCAAGATTCAAGACGTTACTCACTAGAAAACTCAATGAGAGAAAGATAGTTGCAAATGAAAGGATGATGAGTACCTCCTCACCCCTTGTTTATATACTTGAAATAGTTACTCACTAAAGTTACTTATTATTGGAGTAACTCAAGTTACTAGCCTAAAAGTCAAATAAAGTCAAAAAGCTAAAGGAATATCCATACTCATGGGAATATTCTACTAAGCATGTGATTTTATCTTGACCCAACCACTAAGTCAAGGATTCCTTCACATGGGCTATCCTTGGACTATAGAAGAATCGGAAACAAAAAGGTTTGTAGGTCCAAGAGTTGTAAACTCTTTCTTCAAAGCCAAACACCTAAGATAAATACCAAATCAATACACTAGAATCCAAAATAGTGATGCTCGTCTTTTCCACTTCCTCTAAAGTAAGGTCCCCTCTATCTTAGCTATGACTAACTTTAGTTAATCATGACTAATGAGAACTATCCTTTATATATATATATATAATATCTTTAATATAAATTTAGCCATGACTAAATTTAGTTAATCATGACTAATTAGAACTATCCTTTGTCTATGTAAATAATATCTCTCAAGTATTTGAAATACCAAGCTAAATATCATAATACTACACATGCACAAATGGATGTTACAGTCCGCATTGCCTAGTAGTTCTACCCCAAACATTGGAAGAACTCCACCATGGGATTAAAACCCAATACTACACCACCTCTTATAGCGGTACCTCCACTCATAGTAGCACTATGTCCAGCTAGTGCACCTCTATTAGCTCCACCAACACTACTTGAGCTAGAACTCATGGGTACAATTGATCTACCCTTGGCAACCAAGCCTAAAGTGATGGAGACATAGTTCAAAGACCAATACTGTCTCCATAACTCAATCTCCTCCAAGTAAACTCTCCTGAATTCATGGTAGTTGTCCTATAACACCCATTTGTGCATGTGTGTAGTATTGTGATATTTAGCTTGGTATTACCAATACTTAAGAGATATTATTTATATAGAGATAAAGGATGGTTCTATATTAGTCATGGTTAGCTAAAGTTAGTCATAGCTAAGATAGAGGGGACCTTACTTTAGAGGAAGTAGAAAAGATGAGCACCACTATTTTGGACTTTAGTGTGTTGACTTGGTATTATTCCTAGGTGTTTGGCTTTGAGGAAAGAGTTGAGAACTCTTGGGCCGCAAGCCTTTTTGTTTTGGATTCTTCTTTAGTCCAAGGATAGCCCATGTGAAGGAATCCTTGACTTAGTGGTTGGGTCAAGATAAGACCACATGCTTAGGGGAATATGCCCATGTGAATGGATATTCCTTTCTACTTTTTGACTTTACTTGACTTTTAGTTTAGTAACTTGAGTTACTACGGTAATTAGTAACTTTGGTACGTAACTATTTCACAAGTATATAAACAAGGGGTGAGGAGGTACTCATCATCCTTTCATTTGCAACTATCTCTCTCTCATTGAGTTCTCTAGTGAGCAATGTCTTGTTTCTTGGAGTGTTAGCCTTGGAGGAGTATGATGGAGTTGGGGTTCTTTGCCTTCTTAGTCCATGGTGCGCTACCATAATAGCCATCAGAGGTTCATCCTGAGTGAGAGACAGGCCGGCTCACAGTCCATCGGTGGACCCTTTAAGTTTTGAAATAATCCCTTCATTGCCATGAAAGGGATGAATAAAATTGGGTTCCGCATCTACTATAGATCATACTAACTACCAAACTCCTAGATGAAGTCATCCAACTCAATAGTACCCACTGTACAAAAGTAACACCTAGGACCTTTGGAGGCCCCATAAATCTTGTCCATATCCTACAACAACGGTGCAGACATGCCAAGTGCACTCTCAACTAAATCAGCTCTTATGTCAAACTCCAACTCAGAGTCAATCTCCTCCCTCACTAGGACTTGAGATACAAGTTGATATCAAGTGCCACATCACGTAAACCCATTGCGTATTGTAGAGATATCTCCTCTAGAATCTCCAAAGAACTTTGTCATAACAAAAAAACCACAAACCGCAACCTTAACCACAAGCACAACCGCAAGTACACCACCAAGAACCAAAACCACCAACCAAACACCACCAAGGACCACCACCAACTGAGCACCACCAAGTACCAATACCAATGAAACACTACCCACTAATGTTCCTCTAATTGAGACAACTATACTAGGAGAAAGTGCAACCTATAATGTGCTATCCCAACATGCACTCTCATGGTTTGTAGGTCATCACTTTCTACCTCACCAAAGAGAAACAAAGGTAGTTTGACTGGTCATCACTCTAGCCTCACCATCGAGAGCACCAGAGCACCAATGCTCTAAATTTAGACACCTCACACAAACGTGGTGCACAAACAAGAAGTAGAGAATGGAAGGATTCCAATCACAAGAAATCTAAACAAAAACCTTCCATCTCATTAAGCAACATGAGACTAACTATACCACCATTTTGGCATTTGATATAATAGGAGTTCTTATCTACGTCCTAAGATACTAGGATCATCAAGAATGGGATCAAATTGCTTCTCCTAGCCAAAGCTATAAGTGTATAGATAATAGTGGGTCAATTGCTAGGACAACAGGTGAGTGTGGACTAATTGGCTAGGGCACTAGTCTAGGAACCAAAGATCTAGGAGTCAAAATTTATTATGCATAATCTAGCAAGATGGGTAGATTTTGCCAAACAATGACCAAGATCTACTCTAAACTAGCTAGCCTCATGCCAACAAGCTAGCTTGTTGGCCCTTTTAGGCCTTTGTAGCCTCTCATAGCCCACAGCCCTATGCCTTGAAGCCTCTAAATGCCAAATGAGGCCTTTCTTCTTGTCACTTCAAACAATCTCAAAATCTAGCAAAATTCCTCCAAATCTATGAAACTCCACCAACTTTGGCCAAAAATTTGCCACTTTGAAATGCCTCCAAATCTGGCCAAAATCTGACATAAACTCCAACAAAAATCTGACATAAAATCTGACATAAACCCTAATTGGTTGACCACCAAATCCTCGGCTAACTCTCCACTCGGGAGAGAATCTAGGTCTCAACCACTAAGTCAAGGATAAGAGAATCTAGGTGAGACTTGTCGGCCTCTATCCACCCTAGCCAAGAACTCGAAGGCTCAACATCATAGAAGTGAGCTCTTTGGTGTTGTAATTTGAAAGTATACCCCTAAACTTGAGCTAGGTCTGAAACCCTAATGGTCATGCTGACGGCACACCCAACAGTGCAAATGATGAAAAGTGACGGTGGGCCCTACCACCCCAAACACAAAATGTGACCATCAGAAAGTAGTCTACGAGTAATTGCTAAAATACCTTTAACCACTATCACTGCAACTCTAGTGTCCAAGCAATCTAGATGCAACACTACTAATGGTATGACAAAGGTCCACTTGTTCTAGATTCCCTTCTTGCTCGTCCTCTATCTCATGTCCCTCATACTTCAACTTTCTTGACCACCATATCCCAATCCCTCCAACAAGCCAAATCTCACCTCCTAATTGCCCTAAATTTTCAGAAACAATATGTAGACCACCATCGTCAAGATCTCACCTTTCAAGTTGGTGATAAGGTCATGCTCTTGTTTATTAACCTACCCCTCCCACTTGATATCCAAGTCTATAAACTTACTCCTAATTGGATAAGACTCTTTGATATCACCCAAATCATCTCTCTTATTGCTTGTTAACTTGCATTGCCTTGTCATATGTGCATCCACCTTGTCTTTCATGTTTCCAAATTCAAACCCTTTGTTCCTAACCCATCTTCTTTTTCCTCACATGTCCAACCTCCTCTTCCTTTGTTCTTCTCAATGATCATAAGGAGTACAAAGTTGATCATATCCTTGCACGTCGCCACATCCAACTAGGCCGTCAACAACATACAGAGTACAAGGTTCTTTGGAAAGGATATCTCCTTCATGATGCCATATAGGAACCTCTTTCTCACCTCTTGAATGCAAAAATGGCCATCAAGGAATTTGAAGCTTCACTAGTGACGAGGACGTCACCAACTAGCGGTGGAGGAATATGTAACAATATGGAGTTTAGCGATGAAGTTAGTTAGGACTAACAAAGTAACAAATAGGCCAAATTAGCCTTGAATATTCCAAAATTATTTAGGAAGCTTCTTCGGAAGCTTCTTGGCTAGCTTAGCTTGCACCCCAAGTAAATAGCTTCTAGAAAGAAGTTTCTAGAAGCTTCCAACTAGCTTAGCTTGCAAGCCAAGTAGGCAACTTCTAGAAAGTAGCTTCTTGGTTAACTTGGCTTGCACTCCAAGAAAGTGGCTCAAGGAAGCTTCTTGAGAAGCTTCTCAAGAGCCTTGTATGCTTCTTATAAATATGAGAGCAAAAGCTCATGCTAGGCATTTGGAGTTTTCTCCATTTAGGTGTCTCAATGTGATCTTCTATTCTCCTATTTCTCTCCTTGATTTTGGGTCTTTTACAATAAGGGACAATATGTGAGCCCCTATGTGACAACCCAATTGGTCTCCTACTTCACCAAATGGACTAATAGAGAGTGAGAGAATTTCTTGAAGGTGCAAATGCCTATAACTCCAAGAGCACAATAAGCAAAGTTACAAGAACCACTCTATCTCATAGAGGTAGAGGCTGCAGGTAGCAAAAGGAAGAAGACAACTAGCCCAAAGAGGAGTGTGATAATATTCCCAACCTCAACCAAGGAGAAGAAGAAGCTAAGAGTGATGATAAAAAAACCTACCAACAATAGCAAGCAAGTAAAATTGGTTTAGTCAAAGATAAGAAGCTCCATTGCCAAAGAAAAGTAACAACAAAACAATAGAAGCTTTAGGAATCCATACCAAGCACAAATAGCAAGAGATGGTTAATATCATCATTTTGGAAGATGATTCATCGGAACCTTGTAGAAAGATGCCCATCCTATTAGGACAAAGGAAGGAAGTAGGAGGGTCTCCACAAAAGGAGGGAGGTAGTGTCACTGACCTAGTTTTGTTGCTAAATGATGACATGGATATTTTATAGGGACTACTTTACCACTAGTATCTTGGGCAAAGGTTGTTTCTTATCTTGGAGGCCACTCCAATTTTTCACCTAATGTCCAAGGAAGGGTTGAGCAGTTTGCATAACGCCAATGCATTGACCATGAGATTAACAAGAAGCTGATCCTATAGAACAAAATAGGTTGGAGTCATTTACCCAAATGATGGTTGCACTTATTAATAACCTGGTAAGAAGGAAATACTACGTCCAGTAGCTAGACAATCCTAACCAAGCATCGTAGCTTGGTTTAGTCTCCATATTGATGGAGCTAAGATATGGTCATTTTGCTTGTAGTAAAGTGCAATCACTACAAGAAGAGCAGGAGCATGTAGTACAAGAGAATTCCTGTAAGTCCCAAGAGGCAAAGCTTGCTTGGGAAAAGAAGGAAGTCAGGTGGTAGAAGCAATTTGCAATTATTGGAAAAGAGTTAGGGAAGACACTAACTCAACTTCAAGCTCTTTGGACCAACAAGGCAACTATTTATCAATAGGGAGATCTTTATACACTATGGGACTAAGCATCCCATGCAACAGAGGATTCCAAGGTAGCTATGGAGAAGATACGGGAATTTTCTACAACCATTGAAAATTCTCCCCAAGAAGCAAAGGAATTGAAGTTATCACAATCTACATTAGAAGCAAAGGTCGCAACTTTGGAGAAGGAAAAAAGCAACTAGGAGAAACTTAGAGAAGTTTTGGAGGGAGAACTGATGTCTCACTAATTGATAATAAACAAGCTCACTTTTGAGAAGGTAGAGTATCTTCTTTATTATGAGGAAAGGAGAGAAGAGCAAGAAAAGGTCAAAGCAAATAGAAATCCAAGAACAATCTTACATTATAGAGCAAAAAGGTGGAGGAGAGAGGATGTCCAGCTACTTTGGTTCATTTATCATCATAAATTAATAGCTCCTTGGAAGAAGAAGACTCCAAAGCAAAGATAAGCTCAATGATAATCAGGAAGGAGACAAGCCGGAAGGATTTGAGGGAGGCAAATCACCAAGAGGAGGAATCTAAGGACAATGTAAGAAAGTCCTTTTGGGACAAAATTTGAAGGCAGTCTTGCATGTAAAAGTTCACCTACCTTAACTCTTCTAGACCTACTACTTTGGGCAATACCATTGGTGGTAAGAAGAGGTTGGGTTTCAACTCACCTAATAGAGGGAGCCCAAAGTCATGAAAGCCTCAAGAGGAAAGTTGAGGGTAGTCCAACAAGGACAAGAGCTACAAGAGAAAGGTCTTTTTGTGAGGAGATCATTAGGGTTGTGGGCACTAGCAATCCCAAACACAAAGTTACTACAAGATGGGAGGCATTGGCTAAAGAAGAGCTAGTGATAAACAAATACCATAATACAAAGAGCACTATAGAGGCAACCCATATAGTGGATCTCTTGGAGCTGATCATGGAAGAAGAGCCTTAGAATTCACATAAGGAAGAAATACTTCTAGACATCCAAAGGAGATCAGTCAATTAAGCCTATATGTAGATATGGAAGAAGCTACTACAAGACTCACAATACAATTTTTTGTGCTAAAAAATGTTGTAGGATCTTTTGCCAAGGAAGGGGAGTACCAATTGGCCCTAATAGAGCAAAATTAGTCAAACAATTGGTGGAAAGAATAGGTCTACTAACATCTTATTTCCCATACTTCATGTGTGCTACACAAGCCTTGGATTTTTTAGAGCCCTTGGAGAAGGTGCTGATTTCCCCACAAATGCAAAGGATCCAAGGGTTAGAGACTTGTGCTTGGAAGGATTTACCTTGATTGATTGGCAAGCAACCTCCCTTATGACCAAAACAATTGAGTTGAGTCCCATAGTGGACTCAAGACTTCCAAGAATCGCAGAAGCTAGCCATTCCTTTGAGCCATGGATCTAGTTATAACCCAATTTCAATAATGGCTCTCCCTTTATTCATCATCTTTTGAGCTCTTGGAGTGATTAATGTAAAAGAAGCCATTGAGACCTTGTGTTAAGAAGATAGGAAATGGTCAGGTTGATTTCCTCCCACAACCTATGAGTTGGCCTATCCTCACTCAAGATGAACCTCTAATGGCTATTAAGGTAGTGCACCATGGACTAAGAAAGCAAGGAACCCCAATTCCATCACATTCCTCCAAGACTCAAGACATTGTTCACTAAAAAACTCAATGTGAGAAACGGTTGCAAATGAAAGGATGATGAGTACTTCCCCATTTCTAGCTTATATATTAATGAAAAAATTTACACACCAAAGTTACTAATTACTAAAGTAACTCAAGTTACTAGGCTAAAAGTGTAATAAAGTCTAAATAAATATCCAACCACATCGGAATAATCCTATGAGTAGGTGGTCTTATTCTCACTTACCAACTAAGTCAAGGATCCTTCACATGGGCTATCCTTGGACTATAGAAAAATTTGCATCAACTATGCTTGTGGGCCCACAAGTTCTCAACTTTTTCCTAAAATTCAAATAACTAGGAATAATATCAAGTCAATCCACTAGAACACAATATAGTGATGCTCACTCTTTTCTATTCCTTTAGAATAGAGTGATTTTTATCTTAGCTAGGACTAACTCTAGCTAATCATAGCCAATGTAGAAGCTTAGCTAAAATTCATGTAGATAATATTTCTCCACTACTTGCAATACCAAACTTAATATCCTTATAGAGCATACATCCACCAATGGGTGTTATAGACCAACTTTAATATAGGATATGCAAAAGGAAGTATATGCAAATTTTTCTAAGTTGCAACATGAAGCACTTATGTTTACATAAGCAGAACAGATCTACCAATTTGACCTTGTCCTACTCATTATGGGTGCGATAGTAAATCAGTATGTAAATTTACAAGCAAAGGTTGGGATAAAGTTCTCCTTTTTTAAGTTTCCAATTTTAGGGCCATGCAAGAATAATGGTGCCTACAAACACTTTGTTGCATTGGTTATCAAAAGGTTCCTAAGATCCCACACCAACTATCATTATGATAGCAAACATGGAAAGAATGGGCCTTACCTTTGGAAAGATTGGATCTAAGGATACTCTGATCAGATCCCACCAAATATTTGGAGTATGGGAAGAAGCCTCACGCTTGGCCTCACATAAAGAGACATTAAGAGGGAGTTTGAGATACCATAGAAATTATAGAGGATTGTTAGCAAAGATTGTATATGACTCAAAATTCTATAGTTTTCCTAGTAGATGTCTATTGTAAGGTCATTGCCCAAGTATATCATTGCACAACTTAGGGTAATATCAAGGAGGAGACTACTTTCAATTCCTTTCATTGGGAAATCAAGTGCATGCCCTTCATGTACCTCCTACAACAAGCTAGTATGTGGGGATGTTGTTTGGGGAGACCTCTAGAGTTGGCCCATATGGATGGTTTCATAAAGATCCAAGAATCCATATTCAATGACCACTAGGCAAGAGACCAGATGAGAACTGTAACACCTATTTATGCATGTGTGTGGTATTATGATATTTAGCTTAGTATTACAAATACTTGAGAGATGTTATTTATATAGAGATAAAGGATGGTTCTATATTAGTCATGATTAGCTAAAGTTAGTCATAGTTAAGATAGATGGGACCTTACTTTAGAGGAAGTGGAAAAGATGAGCACCACTATTTTGGATTTTAGTGTATTGACTTGGTATTTTTCCTAGGTGTTTGGCTTTGAGGAAAGAGTTGACAACTCTTTCCTCAAGCCCGCAAGCCTTTTTGTTTTGGATTCTTCTCTAATCCAAGGATAACCCATGTGAAGGAATCCTTGACTTAGTGGTTGGGTCAAGATAAGATCATATGCTCAGTAGAATATTCCCATGAGTATGGATATTCTTTAAGCTTTTTGACTTTATTTGACTTTTAGGCTAGTAACTTGAGTTACTCTAGTAATTAGTAACTTTAGTGCATAACTATTTCACAAGTATATAAACTAGGGGTGAGGAGGTACTCATCATCCTTTCATTTTCAACTATCTTTCTCTGATTGAGTTCTCTAGTGAGCAATGTCTTGAGTCTTGGAGTGTTAGCCATGGAGGAGTATGATGGAGTTGGGGTTCTTTGCCTTCTTAGTCCATAGTGCGCTACCCTAATAGCCATCAAAGGTTCATCTTGAGTGAGAGACAGGCCGGCTCATAGAACATTCTATATGATGTAGAGTCAATTCCTTTCATATGCCATCAAGGGCAAGAAGAGGAGGAGTAGCATATTAAGGCTGGCTGTGACAACCCGGCAAATATCACTTTTGCAGTAATCGGGTAAGTAAAATTTGTTCCCGCAAAGATACGATTCAAAATTGGTCAAATATGAAGTCAAAAGTCACAATTGCAGTTCTTCTTGATGGCTTCTTTAAACTCTTAGGTAGAAACTACACCCAAAAGAGAGTAACAAGCTCACAATCTTGACAACTTGTCACAAATACACACATAATCACAACATAGCAAATTCTGTCCAAACACCTCTTCATTGTGATGATTCAGATTCTCCCAAAGACGTCACTTCACTATGAAGATCGATTTTGCCCCGGAATTGTGTTCCATCCCTCCACTAAAGGCACAACTTCCTTGATCAAAATTGCTTCACATCAACTTCGTGCTGCACTCACAAATGCAGAATACTAACAACATTACAATTCCTCTCAGACCTATCAAGGCATTACTCCGATGCACTTCACTCAGGATCAAACACATAGATTGAAGATCAAGGCTGCAGATTCCAACATCCACAAACACACTGACTTGCTCTTTGGAATTCTCCACACACTCACCAACACAAATATGAAATTGATAATCGGAATTAAGCTTAAGCAACAAGTATTGGGAACAATACTTCACTTTATCTATCTTCAAAAATTTGAATACTCAATAACATCATACTACAAATGCTCCACTTAAATACTGAAGCAAACAGCAGACTTTCCTACCTAGGCACCGCTTCCTAACATCCTTTCCTACCTACAAATCTTAAGGGACAATCTATCTCTCCATATTTGTTTCTTCCTATCTCAAAATTGACTTCTATCCCGATCCAATGTCTACCTCATCATCGGCTTCCAAACCCGATGATCTTCTTACTACTTCTCCTTCTTTAAGTATAGCTAATTCTACCAATTCCTTCACTATTTCTACCACTTCTACACTACAATCTACAATTGAGCTCATGGATAATCCATCTACACTCTTATCTCCTGACCCACTCTTCTCTAATGTGTCAATCCTCAAGTCCGATGATACTTGTATTCCTACTCTTGCAACATCGGGTCTCTTCTCCACTATCACACTATTCCCAATCTTCTCTAATTCCGAATTGACTAAATCCAGTCTAAGACTAACATTGTTCTCTACATCTAACATTTTCCTATCTACACGCTCTCTCAAGCGAATCAGCAACGTGTTCATATCCACATCTTTGGCTTTTCTCTTCCGAGTTTCCTGCACAAGCAACTTCAACTCGTGTAGGCGGGCTTCCTCCAATCTCCCTTCAGCCTTAGTGCTTAAGATGGCTCTCAACTTCCCCGCAACTTCTCCTACTGATTTTTACTCATATCCTCAAGAGCGCTCTACCTTCAATTCTTCACGATACATCTTCAGCTCGTCTTTCTACTCCGCAGCAAGCATCTTCTTCTCCTCTGCATAATGTGTACTCTGTAACTCAACACTTCTGACTAGCTCTTGTAATCTTTCTTCTTCCTCTTGCCTGGCTGCTAACTCCCTCTGCCATGCTTGATCCTTTGTTGTTGCACTCTTCTTCAAGCTATCCAACTCCTACTCCATTACGATGTTCATCGCCTTCAAATGAACATTCTTGATGCGCACATCACTCACTTCTTCCTTCATCTTATCAAGCCACATCGTTTGTTCCTTCAATTCTCCGGCTTGCCTTTGCAATTCCTTATCCTTTTCCTGTGCAGCTTCCTTGTAGCAGGATTAGTGTTTTCTTCACCAAGCATTCCTCCCTCCAAAGTTCTTCCACTTCCTTCAATCTTTGGACTTGTTGTTCCTGCAGCTCCTTCACTTCACTCACCAGATACTTCACCATCTGCAATTCATTCATCCCCTTACTGCGATCTTGGGGAATTACTCTTTGATGCTCCTTCAACAATTCCAGCAATGGGGTTACCCCCTTCGTCACGTAGGATATCCAGCTGAAGTGCTCTTCCTTGTCATTGCACTCTTTGTCTGGAGTCTTTGCCTCCGTCATTGGCTCCTTCATCCCAGTCGCAATCATTGTATCTTTATTGTGTCCACACTTTCTTCGTCTTGGCCTCTTGAACTTGGCCCCGCGGGATTCTCTGCTTCCTCTTCTACTCTTGACTTGTTTAATACTATTGTTTGACAAGCCTCACTCACGGCTGCCGATTGCTGGACCTCTGGTTCTCCATCACTTTTGCTCCCTGACTCCTCACTTTTCAATGTGAGCTCCTCTTCTTCCGAGTCCTCTTCTTGCAACTCAGTCTCCTTGCCAGACTCCAATCCCAATGATGCCTCTTTTATGACCTTCGCCGTCTTCAACATTAGCCGTCGAGTCTTCCTTTGCTTGGGTGGCGACTTTGCTTCTTTGGGTTTGATGCGCTTCTTTGTCTTTGGACTGGTAATGTCTTTGATTTTCCACTATCCCGTCCTTGCAAAGTATTCATCATTTGCTCGAAGATGCAGCATATACTAGTGCTCCTCATTGTCTGCTTCCTTTCTCAAATTGGGATGCATGTGTGACACCATACAATGACGCTCGTCTTTGAATAGTAAATTCAGCCCAAAGTAGAAGTGAGCTGCAAATGGTGCAAAGTAATGCAGTGGCGAGCCCATTTGCCAATTCACCACCATCTGCCTTGTTTGGTGATGAAAGCACTTTGCCCAATTAATTGGAACTCCTGCAAACATCTGATGGAAGAAGACAGTCTGCTGCATGTTCACATAGGTAGTTTGTTCTGGCTTGAACATGGCTATCATCGCCCCACAATACTTCTTTGGATCAGGTCCCAATAGGACTCCACCTTGTAGCCATTTGTGGTTCTCAGAGCAAAGAACAAATTTTGGATTTCCGTTGTCTCCTCTACAGCATCACACTTCCGATAGAAGGTGATCCCTGTTGGTTCTCCTGCTTCTCTTCCCAATACCAACTTCCAATCCGACTCAGTCCATTGAGCCGGATTGCCTCTCTTCCCTTCCACCTCGGGACCCTCCTCACAATTACTAGCAGCAATCTCTACCATCACTCCCGGGAAACTGAAATTCCAATTCCATGCTAAAAACATAATACAAAGTCTAATCAAGACTTTGATTTTAGCCACTACATCTACCCTTCAAATTGCAAAACCTCTCACTGCCAACGCGTTGGCCACCTTCTTTGCCATGATTTGTTCTCTCATTCTATGATGTTGGAAAGTAAGACCCTCTCCTAGACAAGACACTCTAACTCCCTCAGGGTTCCGGAAAATCTCACTCTCAATGGGCTTCCGGACACACATTAATGCAGGAAGACTACTCAAAGGAATTGGAAATTTACTCAAAGTATTCAACTTCCCCCTGCGTAGTTGCAATTTTATATTGCCCCAAATTGCAGTCATTCTTCAGTCAATTTTGTTTGTGAATTTCTCTCTTTTGCATGCACTCCTGGTCACTATCAAGACATGCTTCTTCTGCCCCCACCGTTTCTTGAAATGTACTTTCTTCCCCCGTACAAAGGTTGTTAAACGGTCTTCGTCTTTCCTGTGTCTTCCAACCCAAAGACGGTGATCTTTGGACTTTTTCCACCATACTCCTCTTCCGAGTACCTCCATCATCGGATCTGATGTCGTCTTCTTTGGATTTCCTCCGAAGTTACTTCCGTCCATTCTTTGTCCACAATTTGACTTTTAGTGCTTACTTTGTCTCTTAAACACTACTAACCATAGAAAAACAAAAAAATGTGGGTACCACATATACCCCCTTCCTCAAATGTGAGCATCCCCGTGAACACCGACAATCGGTTTTTTATACAAAGTCGGGTTCGGGGTCCAATATTTTCTAACCCTCCAACCATTGACGCGAGTTGCAAAAGAATTGCCATCCAGGTCTGCAAGTTGAATAGAACCATTATCATAGATGTGTATCACACAATACGGTCCCATCAACCTCAGATGTAATTTTCCTGGAAAAAATAAGCGGTGATTATCATATAATAATACCAAGTCTCCTTCCTGAACAGTCACAAGTTTGAGTCTTTTATCGTGCCGAACCTTCTGTTGTTCTTGAATTTCCTTTGTAGTTTGCATTGCATCGTCCCTTTTCTCTTCCAACCACATCAGTTGCTGGATCCAAAGATCTTGACTTTCTTCCTCCGACAAATGTTCTTCACAAAGTATTCTATATGTCGGGACTTCAAACTCTACTGGTAAAATGGGATGCAATCTGTATGTCAGGAAATAGGGAGTTTTCTTGGTAGTAATCTTTTCAGTTGTTCGATATGCCCACAACGCTGCAGGTAACTTTGTATCCCAATCATAGGCATAGTTGACTGTCACCTTATTCAAAATTTTACACAGCAATCCATTGGCTTTCTCCATGAGTCCATTCACTTTTGGGTTGTAAGGCGTGGTCTTTCGATGCTTAATTTGGAAGTATTTGGTTAATGCCTCCACCATTGAGTTCAAAAAATGAGTTCCCCGATCACTGACTAATTACAGAGGACACCCATTACGGGAAATGATGTTTCGGAAGAAAATTTCTGATATTGTCTCTGCATCATCTCTTTGTGTTGCCTCTACTTCCACCATCTTGGTGGCATAATCGGTACATACTAAGATGTACCTCTTCCGTGTGACACGGTTTACTGGTTGAATAGGTCCCACAAAATCAATACCCCATTTCTCAAATGGGGCCAGAGGCAAAATTGGTTTCAAGGGCCACTGTGAAGTCACCGTCGGTTTCCTTATTCTTTGACAGGCATCACAACTCCAGATATGGGCATGAGTATCTTTATACATCGTAGGCCACCAATACCCTGCCAAAAGAATTTTGTTTACCGTATTTTTCAGGGCATAGTGTCCCCCCGATGCTTCTGAGTGCAAGGATTTAATGACTCCTCCTACTTCGTATGCTTCCAGACATCTCCAAAGTACTTCATCTTCACCCATTTTAAACAAAATGTTGTGTTTCAATTGGTACGGCCCCATTTTCCAAAGAAAGACTGCTCTTTGTTCCGGGTCTAGCTCCTCATGACAATGGCACGTATGCAAATAATGATATTCTGCCGCATACCGCATACTTTGAACAGCCATTAAATGATATAGCTCTTCATCAGGAAACTGATCATCGATGTCCAAATCTTGGTCTTGCATTTCTAACCTGGATAAGAAGTCTGCATTCAAATGCAAAGCTCCCTTCCTTACTTGTACAGTGTATGTGAATTCTTGTAACAACAAGATCCATCTTGCAATTTGCCCGAACAAATCTGCCTTCTTGACCAAGTGTTGCAGTGCATAATGGTCCACATAGAAGACAAATTTGTATCCTAACAGGTAGTGGTGAAATTTCTTGCAGGCATACACCATCCCGAGTGCTACTCTTTCAGTCATTGAATAGTTCTTTTAAAAAACTGAAAATTGTCGGCTGGCATAATACACCGGGTAGTCCTTTTTCTTCTCGTCCTTCTGACTTAAGACAACTCCTATGGCCATGGACAAAATGTCCACATATACATGAAAAGGGACGTCCCAATTTGGGGCCCTCATGACTGGTGCTTCAACTAGTTTCTTCTTCAACACCTAGAAAGCTTCTTCTTGAGTTGCTTCCCACAGATAATCTTTGGATTTCTTTAGAAGCTTGGTAAGGGGTGCAGCAAGCACTGCATAATTTGACACAAAGCGTCTGTAATATCCAACATGTCCTAAAAAGGCTCTCAGCTCCCGGAGGTTCTTTGGGGATTCCAAAGCTGCAATTACTTTAACCTTCTCGACATCCACTTCAATACCTCAGCTTGACACCCGATGCCCCAAAAGAATTCCTTCCTTCATTGCAAAGAAGCATTTCTCCGGGTGTAATGACAAGCTGACAAAACGACACCTTTCAAAAGTTTGGCAAAGGTAATCTATATGTATATCTCTTTGCCCAAACACACAAAAATCATCAATGAAGACTTCCACAAATTTACGCATGAAATCTTTGAATATTGAGTTCATCATCCGTTGGAAAGTAGCAGGAGCATTTCACAACCCAAAGGGCATTTGATTGTAGGCGAAAGTGCCCCAATCAGTCGTGAATGTGGTTTTGTCCTTGTCTTCTTCTCGAATGGATACTTGATTGTACCCTGAAAATCCATCGAGAAAACTATAGCATGGATGACCAGCTACTTGGTCTAGAATTGTATCTGTAAATGGTAAAGGATGATGGTCCTTTCTAGTGACTGCATTTAATTTGTGAAAATCTTGGCACACTCGAATTTTCCCGGTCTTCTTCTTTGGAACAATGACAATGGGTGAAACCCACTCACTGCTTAGAATAGGGAAAATTATTTTGGCCCCTAAGTACTTATCAATTTTGTCTTTTACCAAGAGGGAGTACTTTGGGTTCAGGCGGTATTGTCTTTGCCAAACCAAAACTGCACCTTCGACCAAATCAATCCGGTGCTTGCCAAATTCTTGTGGAATTCTTGGCATGTAGTCAATAGACCAGGAAAATACATCCTGGAACTCTATAAACAGGGCAGTGTATCCTGCCAACTCCTTGGCGGTGACTGTCTTTGAAATCTTCAAAACTTTTCTTCAGTCAAGACCACATCTTGACAGTCATTGGCGTTAATGACACCTTCTACGTGACTTACTTGGCTCAATCCGAGTCGTACTGCCATCAAACCTCCTTCCTCCAAGTCTTGTTCACCCAAGGCAATGTCGTATGGGTCTTCATTGTCGACCTCTACCTCGTACCATTCCAAATAATTTACTTGGACATTGGCTTTGGAGTCCTCGGAAGATGAAGATGATGAATCTTTGGATTCATCCTCGTCTTCTGACAAAGTAGTTTCCCCAAGATGAGGCACCTTTGTCCAACTTACTATCACCAGCTTTTGTTCTTTAGACAAAATGTCTTTAAATCATAATTTTTGCTGGTGCCAATCCACCATAACCTGGGCACTGTACAACTAGGGTCTCCCGATCAAGAGAGGGTAGCCAGTTTTGGTTACTGGTCGTAACACAATGTAGTTTAATTTGAAGGGCACCCCTCCTATAATTGTGGTGATATTTGACATCATGCCCAAGGGCCGTCTCTTGGTTTGATCTGCAAACTTAAGTATTCAGGGTGTTGGTTCAAATTTTGTGTACCCCAATCGATGTGCAGTGTCTTCTGTCATGACATTTACACCCGACCCCAAATCAATGGGTATGGATGTAATCATACAGCCTGCTATCTCTGCATCTACCTTGGGAGATCCCAAATCTTCCTGTTCAATACGATAAATTGCGGGCAAGTCTTTCTTTTTCATTGCCCTTACTTTCTTAAGGGCTGAACTTAGCTGCTTTTTATAAAGCTTATTGTCCTCCCATAATTGTTTAAATGTGACATTCACGCTTGTAGACGCCATATCTGCCACAATATCGTATTGTGGAACTCCCTCCAATTTCACCTGCTTCGTCTTTGGCTTTGGTTCTAAATTGTTCACCTATTCAAAGTGAACTTTGGGATGCTTGAGGATAGTAACCAGAGTGCGTAGGTGCTTGACCCGATGGTCATCGGGTTGACCAACTTTGGCGTGAATCAGGTCTTTTACTTCAGACCTGATATCCACCAGAAATCCGAGAGGTTGCATCTTTGCATTTGCCTCCACACTCATCTCCCGCGTGCGTAGTACTGCTTCCTTAATTTCTTTCTCCATGGCTTTTGCTTTAGCTTTTCCTAGGACCTTTTCCTCCTTCGCAGAAAGGATAGCTTTTGGTTGCAGTCTCTTCATTTTCCGAGAGGAAGAAGACGCCATACTTGCTTCTTTGGAAGCTCAATTCTTCCTCTCCGCGCAAGTTTCTACCTTCAAAATTTCAAGGTCCGGCCACTCTCCTTCTGAACCTGGACTCTCCTCTTGAGGCCTCTCTTCCTCAAGTGTAATACAATTGACATAGTGTCCCCCTTAGCTTGGAGCGCAACACGCTTAGCGTCAGTCTGAACATACTTGACAGGGGGCTTTGGATTGGGTGGTTGCGGGCACTGGTTTCTTGTGTGCCCCGATCCTTTACAATTCCCACAAAGGGGTATGTACCCAATTTGTCGTCTTGGCTCCAGACAATTTGGAGACCAATGTCCCATCAAGCCACAATTGTAACAAGCACCCGGTGCAACATTTTGAGGTCTATTTTGACCACCCATCGGGGTTCTTCATGGAAGAGCAGTAGGATTGTACTCCCGTGGTCCAAACCTGGGACCTTGATATGATGGGCTTCATGGAGGTTGTGTGTCTTGGGTTTGGTATACCGTCTCTTCTTCTTTGCCTTGATCCCATCCAGGAACCCAATCTATTTTTTGCACTCGAAATGCCGTCTGTATTAGCATGGCTGGATTTACCACACGCAGTGCACCATACATTTGGTCGTCCAAATGATGGGGGTTTTCTTTGGTCCTTTGCCTCAATCATTTGGATCTTAAAATCCACGAACTCTTTAATAAGAGTTTCCAACTTTTGATCCGCCTTAGATACATTCTTTACTGGCGGTGTTACTGGCTTCTTTCCTCCGCATCTTCGTATTTTTCTCGGCTTGGGTTCTTCATCGGATTCCGAAGAAGAACTAGAAGAGGTGGAGGATTCCTCCAAAGAAGTAGAAGTACTATGTGAAGCTCTTCGTCTTGGCCTTTTGCCTTTCTTCTCACGATTTTGTTGGTTACTGGATGAGTTAGAATTAGCCGCCTCATATCGGGCAACATTTTTGAGGACTTTGTCCAGAGAAGTTACATTTCTCTCCCTGGCAAAGATTCAAATCTCCGGTGAAAGCCCGTTGAGAAACCAGGTAATGGCTTGGGCATTGGAATAACCCACCACCCCAGATTGCTTTGGGACTCGGTTCAATAAGGCCATGAACCGCTTAGAGTAATCTCTCAATTTTTCCTTCTTTCCTTGATCCAAATCATTAAGTGCCACGAAGACACTTGTATCATAATCCACTTCCCAAAATCATTCCAAGAAGCCATTTTGTAAGTCTGCCCAGTTTGCTGGTGTGAATCCCTTCTGCGTTACATGAGTATACCAGCTTTGAGCCTTCTTTCGGGGCAGACTTGGAAAAATCCGTAGTCGATCCATGGAGTCATGTTCCTTGTTGGCAAAGGAAATGACTTTGAATTCCTCAATGAATTTGTCAGGATCTTTGTCGTGCTCTGTACTTTTATACTTTTGATAAGCATGTCGGGTTACGGGTAACAAAGACATCGTTCGGTGCGGCGGATTTGGTTGTGGTAAGTTTGAACTTACGGGAACCAAAGAGCTACTTGGTATGGATGCCGTGTTGTCTGCCCATGGGTTCCAATTTGTCAAGTTCAAATTGGGGTCTACTTCAACAATTTCTTCTTCTCTGGTTGTGTCGACTTCAACTCGATCAAAAGTAAGAGGTTCCACAACTTCAATCTGGTCTTCAAACCTTCTTCGGGATAACCGAGGAATTGTTTGTACCAGATGCTGACACTCTTCTTCAGTAAGTGTTTGGGCTGTCTTTTCTTGAACAAACTTCTTAATGAAATTGACTTCCTTTATAGCTTTAGGGGAAGTCGGTGTACTAGGTCGTAGCGCTTATGTCTGCCCACTTGAGTCTTTCTTTTTCTTGGAAGATGGGGATGAAAAGTAGCCTTGCCAACCTCCTTCATGTCTCTTTTGGTCAAGTTTGCGCATGGCTGCTTGCACTTCATGAAGGAGTTGAAAGTCCAACTCTTCTTGTTTGATTTCATCTGAAGTGTATGGGGCTTTCAAACGTTCATCTTCTTCATGCTGCACTGCTTGTCTTCAAGCTCTCTCTTCCCGTTGTTCTCTCGATGCAGACATTCATATTGCGTGGACACCCAGTTTTGAATTTGGCTTTGTATTCTTCCACTTCCAAGATTTGTATCCCCGGCAGCGGCGCCAAAAATCATGTGACAACCCGGCAAATATCACTTTTGCAGTAATCGTGTAAGTGACGTTTGTTCCCGTAGAGATGCAATTCAAAATTGGTCAAATATGAAGTCAAAAGTCACAATCGCAGTTCTTCTTGATGGCTTCTTTAATCTCTCAGGTAGAAACTACACCCAGAAGAGAGTAACAAGCTCACAATCTTGACAACTTGTCACGAATACACACACATAATCACAACATAGCAAATTTTGTCCAAACAACTCTTGATTGTGATGATTCAGATTCTCCCGAAGACGGCACTTCACTGCAAAGATTGATTTTGCCTTGGAATTGTGTTCCACCCCTCCACTAAAGGCACAACTTCCTCGATCAAAATTGCTTCACATCAACTTCGTGCTGCACTCACAAATGCAGAATACTAACAACACTACAATTCCTCTCAGACCTATCAAGGCATTGCTCCGATGCCCTTCACTCAAGATCAAACACACACAATGAAGATCAAGGCTGCAGATTCCAACATCCACAAACACACTGACTTGCTCTTCGGAATTCTCCACACACTCACCAACACAAATATGAAATTGATAATCGGAATTAAGCTTAAGCGACGAGTATTGGGAACAGTACTTCACTTTATCTATCTTCAAAAATTTGAATACTCAATAACATCATACTACAAATGCTCCACTTAAATACTGAAGCAAACGGCAGACTTTCCTACCTAGGCACCGCTTCCTAACATCCTTTCCTACCTGCAAATCTTAAGGGACAATCTATCTCTCCATATCTGTTTCTTCCTATCTCAAAATTGACTTCTATCCCGATCCAATGTCTACCTCATCATCGGCTTCCAAACCCGATGATCTTCTTACTACTTCTCCTTCTTTGGGTATAGCTAATTCTACCGATTCCTTCACTATTTCTACCACTTCTACACTACAATCTACAATTGAGCTCATGGATAATCCATCTACACTCTTATCTCCTGACCCACTCTTCTCTAATGTGTCAATCCTCAAGTCTGATGATACTTGTTTCCTACTCCTGCAACATCGGATCTCTTCTCCACTATCACACTATTCCCAATCTTCTCTAATTCCGAATTGACTAAATCCAGTCTAAGACTAACATTGTTCTCTACATCTAACATTTTCCTATCTACATGCTCTCTCAAGCAAATCAGCAACGTGTTCATATCCACATCTTTGGCTTTTCTCTTTCGAGTTTCCTGCACAAGCAACTTCAACTCGTGTAGGCGGGCTTCCTCCAATCTCCCTTCACCCTCAGTGCTTAAGATGTCTCTCAACTTCCCCGCAACTTCCCTTACTGATTCCGACTCATACTCGAGAGCGCTCTACCTTCAGTTCTTCACGATACATCTTCAGCTCGTCTTTGTATTCCGCAGCAAGCATCTTCTTCTCCTCTGCATAATGTGTACTCTGTAACTCAACACTTCTGACTAGCTCTTGTAATCTTTCTTCTTCCTCTTGCCTGGCTGCTAACTCCCTCTGCCATGCTTGATCCTTTGCTGCTGCACTCTTCTTCAAGCTATCCAACTCCTACTCCATTATGATGTTCATCGCCTTCAAATGAACATTCTCAATGCGCACATCACTCACTTCTTCCTTCATCTTATCGAGCCACATTGTTTGTTCCTTCAATTCTCCGGCTTGCCTTTGCAATTTCTTATCCTTTTCTGCACATCTTCCTTGTAGCAGGGTTAGTGTTTTCTTCACCAAGCATTCCTCCTTCGGAAGTTCTTCCACTTCCTTCGATCTTCGGACTTGTTGTTCTTGCAGCTCCTTCACTTCACTCACTAGATACTTCACCCTCTGCAATTTGTTCATCCTCTTACTGCGATCTTGGGGAATTACTCTTTGATGTTCCTTCAACAATTCCAGCAATGGGGTTACCACCTTTGTCATGTAGGATATCCTGCTGAAGTGCTCTTCCTTGTCATCGTCCTCTTTGTCTAAGTCTTCGCCTCCGTCATTGGCTCCTTCATCCGAAGTCGTGATTTTCGTATCTTTATTGTGTCCACACTTTGTTTGTCATGGCCTCTTCAACTCGGCCCCGCGGGATTCTCTGCTTGCTCTTCTGCTCTTGACTTGTTTAATACCATCGTTTGACAAGCCTCACTCACGGCTGCCGATTGCTAGACCTCTGGTTCTCCATCACTTTCGCTTCCCGACTCCTCACTTTTCAATGTGAGCTCCTCTTCTTCCGAGTCCTCTTCTTGCAACTCAGTCTCCTTGCCAAACTCCGATCCCAATGATACCTCTTTTATGACCTTTGCCGTCTTCAACATCAGCCGTCAAGTCTTCCTTTGCTTGGGTGGCAACTTTGCTTTTTTGGGTTTGATGCGCTTCTTCATCTTCAAATTGGTAATGTCTTCAATTTTCCACTGTCCCATCCTTGCAAAGTATTTGTCATTTGCTTGAAGATGCAGCATATACTGGCGCTCCTCATCATCTGCTTCCCGTCTCAAATCGGAATGCATGTGTGACACCATACAATGATGCTTGTCTTCGGATAGTAAATTCAGCCCAAAGTAGAAGTGAGCTGCGAACGGTGCAAAGTAATGTGGTGGTGAGCCCATTTGCCAATTCACCACCATCTGCCTCGTTTGGTGATGAAAGCACTTCGCCCAATTAATTGGAACTCTTGCAAACATCTGATGGAAGAAGACACCTTGCTGCATGTTCATGTTGGTACTTCGTTGTGGCTTGAACATGGCCATCATCGCCCCCACAATACTTCTTTGGATCGGGTCCCGATAGGACTCCATCTTGTAACCATTTGTGGTTCTCGGAGCAAAGAATGAATTTTGGATTTCCGTTGTCTCTTCTGCAGCATTACACTTCCGATAGAAGGTGATCCCTGTTGGTTCTCCTGCTTCTCTTCCCAATACCAACTTCCAATCCAACTCGGTCCATCGAGCCGGATTGCCTCTCTTCCCTTCCACCTCGAGACCCTCCTCACAATTACTAGCAGCAATCTCTGCCATCACTCCCGGGAAATTGAAATTCCAGTTCCATGCTAAAAATGTAATACGAAGTCTAATCAAGACTTCAATTCTAGCCACTACATCTACCTTTCAAATTGCAAAACCTCTCACTGCCAGCGCATTAGCCACCTTCTTCACCATGATTTATTCTCTTGTTCTACGATGTTGGAAAATAAGACCCTCTCCTGGACGAGACACTCTAACTCCCTCAAGGTTCCAGAAAATCTCACTCTCAATGGGCTTTTGGACATGCATTACTACATGACAACTACTCAAAGGAATTGGAAATTTACTCAGAGTACTCAACTTCCCCCTGCACAGTCACAATTTTATATTGCCCCAAATCACAGTCATTCTTCAGTCAATTTTGTCTGTGAATTTCTCTCTTCTGCGTGCACTCCCGGTCGTTGTCAAGACATGCTTCTTCTGCCCCCGCTGTTTCTTGAAATGTACTTTCTTGCCACATACAGAGGTTGTTAAATGGTCTTCATCTTTCCTGTGTCTTCCAACCCAAAGACGGTGATCTTTGGAATTTTTCTGGCGTACTCCTCTTCTGACTACCTCCATCATCGGATCTGATATCATCTTCTTTAGATTTCCTCCGAAGTTACTTCCGTCCATTCTTTGTCCGCAATTTGACTTTTAGTGCTTACTTCGTCTCTTAAACACTACTAACCATAGAAAAACAAAAAAATGTGGGTACCACACTGGCCCAGAGTGCAAAGATTTAGAAGAAGGTTCTATTGATGGTCAAAAGAAGCCATATCTAAGGTGGGAAATGTCCTCTATGGAACTATACCAAAGGTAGTAGGAGATGCAAGAAAAGGATCTATTGTGGGATTGGTGCCTTTGTTGATGATCATGGATTTGCCAAAAGTTGGCTTGGCAATAGTTGCTTCATCCCTTTGATTTTGATACCCATAGAAATGTCCTGAAATGTATTCCTAAATCCAAAGGAGGAAGGTCAAGGTAAATTTCTCTATCAATGCTCTTTGTGCCTCTATCTCCCAAAGGTTGATGGAGGGGTCCCCAAGTTGAGGAAACTCTTCTTTGGTGCGTTCATCATCCTCACTAAGGCACTTGGTTCTCTATACTTTTTGATTACACTCAATTTCTAAAGATGTCCACACTCTCTTCTTGAGATTGCACTCTTCTTTCCTTGCATCCTAAACTCTTCAACGATTGGAGCTTCTTTGAGAGGAATGATGTCATCTTGTAGCCTTTGCACTACCTCATTCAATAGGGTGTTTGAAAGGTCTTGATGGTGGGTACATTTGGTCTTCTTACTTGTAGACATTCTTGATTTGTAGTCCATCCCATAGTCATGCAAATTGAACGCCCATCTTAATCTCACATGAGATTTCCATGATTGTTAATTTATGACTGTGGTACTTGATTCCATCAAGAAAGTACATTCAGTTGGAAGTTACAACTCCTTGCTTCAGAAAATCTTTGCACTTGGTATTCCCTCATTCCAAGTGAATGATTACTCCCTCCAAGGAACCAAGGTATTTATAGTAAGACCCATACTATGTGCTGATTGGAACTCCACTCCCTTGGAATGAAGCTACCATGTGTTACTTGCATTGAATTCCTTCCTTGTCACTTGGAGTGAGACCCTTATGCAAACTTCTTTAGTCCCAATAGTTAGTTTTTCCCAAATGACCTCATTTTCTCCTTATTCTACTGCTTCCTTACCTTTCTACCTACAAAATAAAGGGAAAAGGGCCAAAATAGATTTTTTCCCAAAATGAGGATGCTACATACCTCTTCCTTAAATGTGAGCATCCCCACAAACACATCAAGGCATCTCTTGTTGCTCTCAATCATAGTATCTTTGGATCCTCCACCTATTGACCCCAATGGCAAATAGATTACCCTCCAAGTCTGCAATTTGAAGTGATATGTTCTCATAAGACTGAGTGGCTTTGGCCCATCCATCAAAGATGGAGTTTTGTGAGGAAGTTTATACTATGGTTGTCATATTGTACTACCAAATCACCTTCACCTTCCTCTACCATGCTCTTCCTTATTCATTTTTCATGTTGCTCCTTCTTCTATTAGACCTCCTTTGTATGTTTGTAGGCTTCATTGCCCTTTTCTTCTAATGCCATCAGTTGGTGAAGACAAAGATTTTGACTTTCTTCTTCTTATAGTCTATCTTCTAGTAGAACCCAATACATAGGGATGTCAAATTCCATGGGCACAATGGAGTGCAAACCATATGTTAGGTAGTAACAAAAAAATTTTAGTGGTGATTTTCTTTGATGTGCAATAGGCCTAAAGTGCGGCAGGTAACTTTGTATCCCAATTGTAAGAGTAGATGATAGTTACTTTGTTAAGAATTTTGCATGATAGCTTGTTGCTCTTCTTTGTCAATCCATTGGTTTTTGGATTGTAGGGAGTCATATTTTGATGCTTGATCTGAAAGTACTTTGTTAGTGTTTCTATTAGAGTTTTCAAGAAATATGTTCCACAATCCCTAACTCCAACAAAAAGCCATATCATGAAATAATGTTTCATAATAAGAAATAAGCTACAATCTCTACATCATCCATGCAAGTAGCTTCTACCTCCACCATCTTTGTGGCATATTCTATGCAAACAAGGATTGTATCTTTTTTTAGAATTTCCAATCCAAGGATACAAACACTTTCAATGATAAGAGTTATAGCATCAAAGCCAAGGAGCTTTGGCTTGGGATTGTTGAAGACCTGCTCCGAGTTGATCCAGACTAAGGAGTGACTTTGGCTATATCAGGGTGAAGTCAAGGTACCATTGCACTGTGTGAACTTTGATTTGAAAGGGATTTGTTGAGTGTAACATGTAACTCACATGAATTGGTGACTAACAAATGAGCAAAACATCCCAACATGAAAATTTTGGTGCAAGGAAATGGCAAGTTTATGCTGATCAGTTTGGGCAAATTTGAGTTAGCTTGAGAGTGCAAATGAGTGCAAGAACGTAAGGCTAAGATTTTTGCAATAGCTTGCAACTACAAGAGTTGCACAACGTAGACAAAGCAAAGAAGGAAAATGCTTCCAATTTTGGTGAGGAACCCTATGATTCAAAGGTTAGATATGCTAGCTTGATTTGACTTGGTGAAGTTGTGAGTCACATCTTTTACTTGGAATTGGAACCTAAGTTTTCCAAGACTCATGATTGAGATAATAGCCAACAACTATGAAGAAGATGATTATGGGAGTGTAAACAAGGCATACCTACAAGATAGACAGAAGAACATTGGAAACTAGTGTTGAGGCAAGCAAGCCAATTGGAATAACCTTTGATTGAAAGTGTGATGCTTTGGAGGAAATGGAAGAAATGAAGGCATTTTGTGAGCCAAGGAAGAAGAATGGTTACAAGATAGAGATGTTAATCATGGAGATGTCCTTGCCAAAGGTTCTCTTGGCTGACCATCTTCTTTCTTTGAGAGCCAAGCTTTCTACACTTGGTCAAGATCTTCTACCACTAATTCTTTTGTGGTATATCTCTTCCATATCATTTTCTTGTCAAAGGTGGAGTTTCACTTGGGATGGAGGGTAATTGATCATCTTCCTCCCATCTTGTTTAATGAATGATTATTTCTACACTCTTCTTGTCTAAGTTCTACAAAAAAAAAGGTGTGATTTGGAAAGACATGAGGTATCACATGCCCCTTTTTATCTTGTGGTTGGAGATCTCTTGGTTCTAGGTACATTACTATTGGGTTGACTCAATCTTGATGTCCTAAAGTTCCTACCTTTGCTTGGAGGTTAATGCATCCTTGCCACACCTCCTCAACTGCATGATCAAGATGTTTTCCTCTTCTAGTATCAAAGTCATTTGCTTGTCTTAAGACCAATTGTCTTCAGACCAATTGTCTTCATGCTACTCTGCTCTTACTTCTTTGACAAGAGCAAACTATACTTCTTCTATTTGGCCTCTATATCTCCTTCTTCACTGGAAGCTAATTTGATCCTAGAGAAGGATGGCCATTTTTATGGTGGTGGTGACATATGCTCTAGCACCTACCCACCTTCTTCTTCTTCCATGGGAGATTTACTCTTCTCCTAGTCTCTAATGGTATCAAATACAACCTCCACTCCATGATCTATATCATCATTGCTTCCTAACTCTTCTTTGTTCTCTTCATCAAAACCATTGTCCTTTGATGAATCTTCCATCACCAATGGGTTAATTTTGTACCTCTTAGCAATTTGCATGCCCATTGGTTGGTATCTTTTATTTCCATCTGTGGCAGTTTGGGTTAGCAGAGTTTGAAATCTTAACCCACTTACTTGTTTCTTTGAACTTCAATAGGGCATCTTTGTATCTCTTGTTCTCCTCTGCACACTATGATCTTGATTGATGATACTCCATTGGAAAATGGTGAACCAAGAATATCTTCTTCTCTCCTTCCTCAACAATTTCATATTGATGTAGAAATGAAGCACAAATGGAGAGAGGAAGGTATTACCCATGTTTATTTGCAAATTCTCAATTAGCTCCCTTAAACATTGGTGGAACATCCTAGCTCAATTCATAGGATTTCCTTCATGTAAAAACTGGAAAAATTTGGCTTGCCCATTGTTGATATACATCATGCATGTTGATGAAAATAGCTTCATGATTGATGTTGCCACATTGCACCTTGTTGGATCATTATAGCCCTTCACCTTCCAACAATTTTAGTCTTCTTGTTCTTGAACAAGGCTAGAAGTTTATTATCATCTCCTTGCTTGGTCTCGGCCATTCCTAGTCCAAGTACATGGCACTTGGAGTGTAAATTGTATCTCCAAGAACCCTTTACAAATGTATCATCATCCAAGAAAACACATTGCTTCATATGTTGGAGTAAATTAAGGTCATTCTCTCTCAAATCTCTTGAATCATTGGGAGATTGTGAGCTCCTAATTCCACATCAAAAACTGCAGCCATTAGGTAATAATATACTCCCCATAGTAGTAAACTCCCTATTTATTTACTCTTGGTGAACTCAAGGTCACCTCAAGCATAACCTTATGGTTCTTGAGCAACATTATGTTCTCAATTTCTCACAATATGCTCTAATTCTATTTGCTTGATTCCTCTCCATAGTCAAATCTTAATCAACCACTCAACCAATTCTTTATTGCACTCTTTTGACTTGCAAATGAATCTTGACATATTGTCTAACCGCAATATGTCTATTAGAAGTTTGTTGTGATCTATGCACACAAGCAAGTAGATTTGTTTGTCATGATGAATGAATTGCACTCCCTTACAAATTCTTGGATTTATGTCTCTAGTTCTAAAAATTGAATAATTTGGCAGGTACTTGAGGTGGCATGTTGTTGTTCCCACATTTGAGAAGCGCCATGAAGACAAATGGTTACCAAAATCAGTTCTTTAATAGAAGTGGAACTACTTTATATGTGTGTTGACATGCATAACTATCCTTTTGGTTCTATGCTTATGTAGCAAAGAGTGGTCATAACCAAAGGTTGGACAAAACCAAAGATGTCAAGGTTATGGTCATTTTTGGCCAAAGGTATTGGGACAACTCTCCTTGCAAATAAAGTTCCAACCCAATGGTCTCCTTCATACACAAATCATGTCCATGATTATGATTGTGACAAAGACCTTCATTAGACTCCACCTTTGGTCAAAATTGTATTATGCCCAATGTCCTTAGACTCATTCTCCTTTCACCGCTCTTGGCTTTCCTTTGAATCCTATTTCCTAACGCTAATCCTCACTAAATACTATCACATGGCAAAGAAAAAAGAAAAAGATACCAAAAGAAGTTGAGTCTGTTGCTATAACTACAAACTAGAAAAGTTCCATGTCATTTTCAATGTCTTATCATGATGACTTGATTTGAAAACTTTGCATGAATCTCTCATAATAGCAACACTTACCATAATCTCAATTGACTCAAAGGTTTAAATTGATTTTAGGATTAGTTTACAACAAAGCACTTTATTTTAGCTAATGCAAATTCATCTTGCAATACAAAACATAGAATACAACACTTTTTCATTCAAGGAGTGTCTTCTATTCTATGAGTATTGGATCTATATTCCAATTATGGGTTGATCTATGACTTATGAGGCTTCAAGAGGCCCATGATTTACCAATCATTGGTCACATGGATTTGAAAAAAACCTTGAGTACCCTACAACTTCAATGGTGGAAGCCAAACATGGCAAGAGAGGTTCAAGAGTTTGTCTAATCTTGTGAACTACCAACATAACAAGATCAGCAACCAAAAACCAAGTGTTCTACTTCATCTCCTCCACATTCCATTTGCCCAATGGACACATGTAAGTCTAGACCTTATCACAACCTTACCTAAGATGGATCCAGGCCATACAATGATTGTGGTGTCCATTGATAAACTTAGCAAATAGATTCATTTGGATACCACGGATGCTCAAATACTAGCCAAGATTTACTTTGATATGCCTTTAAGTACCATGGGATGCCAAGGGTTTTATCTCTTATTGTGATCCTTGATTTATTAGTAAATTTTTGCAAGTACTCTTCAAGCTACTTGGCACCAAACTTACTTTGTCCATAGCTTATCATCTTCAAATTGATAGGCAAACCAAACAAGCAAATTTTACTTTAGAAGATAAGCTTTGTGCCTTTTCAACATTCAACAAACCAATTAGGATACTTGTCTTGAAAATGCCAATTTTTCTTACAATGCTTCCAAGCAAGCAAGCACCAGATTCACTTTTTGCTCCACCACCATCTCACATTCCTCATACTTCTTTCTTGTCCATGTTCTCTAAATACTTACACCAAACCAAATCTTATCTTCTCATTGCTCAAAATCAACAAAAGCAATATACTAATAAGAATAATTAAAATCTCACTTTTCAATTAAGCAATAAGGTCAATTTTCTTCTAGTAATATTCCTCTCCCACTTGACACCCAACTTTGTAAACTTACTCTCAATTGGATAGGTCTATTTGACATTATTCATATTTCTCTTGTTTCCTATAGACTTTCCCTTCATTGTTACATGTGAATCCATCTTGACTTCAATGTTTTGAAGTTATACCTTTTTGTTTCTAACCCATATTCCTTTGTTACTTTTGTCCAACCTCCTTCTCATCCCATCCATGTCAGCAATCAAAAAGAATACACAATTGATTGTATACTTGTTGGTTGTGACATCCAGCAAAGCAGAATGTTTTCTTTACAATGACACATGAGATGTCTTCTTTCCCATCTCCAAAATGCACAAGTGGCTATATGTAAGTTTGAAGATTCTATCGCAACAAGGGCATCACCAACTAGCAATGAGAGAATATGTAATAATATGGAGTTGGAAGAAACTAAATATAGCTAAAGTGATAAAATTAGCATATAGCTAGGAATCTTTAAGAATGTTCTAGAAGCATCTAAGAAGCTTTTTGGTGAAAAGCTTCAAATAAGCTTTCAAGGGTTGAATAATTTGTACACCAAGTTGATAGTTAGCTTAGCTTATATGCCAAGTAGATGGCTAGCTTATCTGCATGCCAAGTTAACTATTAGCTTAGCTTGCACTCCAAGTAAGGTGGCCTTTAGAATGAACCTTCCTTTGGAGCCTTGTACCCATGTTACCTATAAATACCAAAGCTCAAGCACATTCTAAGCATTTGGAGTTTCTCTCACTTGAGAATTTCCAATATGACCTTCCATTCTTCTACTTCTCTCCTCGGTCTTTTAGATTGCTAGTAGTAAGGTATTGCATCCTCTTTGATTTGTAGAGCTTTATGATGGCTTTGGCACTTCAAGCATGGTCCTTGTAATTGGCCATGCTTCACCCTTTGTTGGACTTTGGCTTGTCAAAGTAAGCCTTCAACACCTTACTCATATACTTATTGGGTTGATGTTATTGGGTTTCCAATGTTATCATCCTTGGTGTGGAGTTTTCTAGACTAAGGCCATCTCTCAAATGCTCCTTGGTCCAAACAAACAAGTTCCTCTTAAATTTCTTGTCCTTGGATCTCCATTCACCCAAATTTCTTGGATAATTTTTGGTACTCAAATCTCAATTCCATAGCAAGAACTCTAATTTCTTGCTATGGTGGATATTAGCTCTATATTGCAAGTCCCACTTATTCTCTGCTGGTGATTTTAGGATTACCTCAAACATGCATCTATGTGGCCTTGGTACACTCTCTACCTTGCCTTTGCTCATTGGTTCTCTCTCTTTGTGATGAAATCTAACAAGAATTTCTACTATGAATGTCTATGAGACTTGACACTAAAGGTGGAAGGAACTATCAATTGCTTTGGGCTTGAAACTAAATTTTATATGGGTAAAGTGAAAGATGGACCACTTTGGCCTCAATTTTATAGCCTTGGTTTTTTTGTTACTTGCATTCAATGACTAATTTTTGGTTGGGTAATCTCAATCTGCACATGCAAAGCTTTTGGTGGATGGCGGTGGTTCCTAATGGCAATTACATTTCCAAGTGGTGGCATATTTAAACCCTTGTACTTCCTTCATGGCAAAAGGTCTTTGGGCTCATACTCCTTTGGCACAAATCATCTTTCAACTCTCTTCCTTTGGATTCATCTTTTTTGTGCACCTTCCCTTCTTTGTGTTCATTCTTCTTACCTGTATAGTTGCTTCCACTCAAAAGACAAGTGGATTAAGAAAACTTCCTAGCCTCCACAAACCTATACTTAATATAAGCTTAGTTAATAAAAGTATCCCAAAGAAATTTGTGAAGAAGCATTCACTAGAATCTTCCCAAGCTATAAGCTATTCCCAATTCTTTAGATCAATCATTAGAAGAGCAATTCTTACTTGAACCTGAAGAGCAATCTAAAAAGATCATGACGGTACTCATGAGGCACTTAAAGCATGTGGTGGTTATTGATCTTGATGTTACAAAAGGAGACAAAGATACTTTAAAGGTAACTTTAGATCTATCATCTTTAAGTGAAATTTAGTACATGTTAAGAGATAACATGGAATGTTTTAAATGAAGGTCCAAGAAGATCAAAGAGATTGAAAGCCTTATGATAAATTTGGCTCTCCTTTGGAGCAACAAACACATGTGATAGAAGTAATCTCAAATGAAACATACATACACTAAGGTAGATGATGATTTTGAAACTTTATAACAAATGATACTTAGACCGCGCTAGAGTTAGTGGGAGTTGGTTAGAGTAGAAGAAAGGAAGTCCCTTTAGACCAATGATACATAGGTACTTTCTGACTTACAACCACCAAGTAGAAAAGTAATTGGTTGGATATTTAGGATCAAACATAGAGTTGAGAAAGAAATCTTGAAGTACAAAGCAAAACTTATTACAAAGTGCTTCAACCAAAAGAAACCATTGATCATATAAAAAATAATTTTCACTTATGGATCTATCTGAAAACTTCTAGCATTTACTATAGAGATTTTTGGAAGTAGAGCTATTAGATATAAAGATAGCACTTTTTGAATGGAGATATAAACTAGATCGTATATGTGCATGTTCTCTATAGGTATGTTGAAAAAAATTAGCTTAAGAAGACCTTGTATGGCCTTAAGCAAGCATTGAGGGCCTAGTATTATAAGCTAGAATTATACTTGAGAGAGTAAGGTTCAATTGAGCTGATTTTGACATAAATGTTTATTGTGAGGATGATATTTTCATCATTATATACATGGATGATTTCTTGTTATTGGTAAATAGAGAGTCTATGAATGGAGTGATAGATTTCCTATGTTTTGTCTTTGAAATGATTACCCTTGGTCTAATGAAACCTATTCTAAGGACTAAGGTGACTATAGATAGAAAAGAAGGTTGGATTTGACTTAGTCAACCACACTCCATGAAATTGGTAGTAACTAAGTATCAAATGATAGAGGCAAAATCTATCTCTATACCTCTCATGGAAGTACAATAGAAGGGTGAAAGTAGAGGTAAAAGATCATAACAAAACTTTTCAATTTCCAAAAGTGCAATTAATACTTCAACTCTTTTCATATAAGACCATGTTATGTTAAGTACATTAGCATGCATATGCAAACACATTGAAAGGGTGTGAGTAGAGTGTTCAGACAAACTCAAGATGCATTTTTTTAGTACAGAAAGCACCATACATATCTACGCTTACTCTTGAAGCATAGACATAATTGGGGAGATAATTCTGATAATAGAACATCAACTAGTGGATAAATAATCATGCATAGTGGAGGAGCAATCAATTAGCATAGTAAAAAGAAAGCATCCATTATATTGTGTACAATTGAAGCCAAATTCATGGCAACCTCAAATGCTATACAAGAAGTCATGTGGAGCACATGACTTTTTAAGGAGTTGGGATCTTAACAACCAAATCCCACAATATTTTATTATGACAACAATGAAGCATAGCGCTGAATAAAAATCTTATACGTCACCCAAGGACTAAGCATTCAGAGATTAGAGAAAGATAGAAAAGATAGAAAAGAAAGAGAACAAAATTATTGTAGAGTTAATTTCTTGTACTACACAAGAAATGACAAAAACACTACATAAAGAAAATTATGATAAATATATAGCAAACATGGAAATTGTCCTATACTCTCGTTAAATGGGAGTGTTATACTAGTTAATTTCTAGTTTAGTGCAAAGTGACGCACAATAACTTTTGGTGTTTTGGTTGTCCTTCAGTATATATAACTGAATTCTCAATGCTTGGAGAGTGTTCAGTTCTTTTACAATAGTCATCCCCAATATCTAACACTTTGCTTTAGGTATGTTCTATAATATTTAGCTTCACTTTAGGTGTGTTCTATGGTACCTAGCTTCAAGTGTGTTCTGTATTATATGAGTGTACTATTAAGCTATGTCTTATATCTGGATGGTCTGAATGATAGTGGGATTATGAATTGAGTACTATTCTGAGCAATACTCAATCTGGTGAGACTGAGGAAGCTAAGTGCTAAGATGTCTGACACATCAGAAGTCAGAATGACAGAAGATAAGACTTCAACTCTTTTCAAAGATAACAACCTTTCTCATATCATATAATATAAGAAAGCAAGTCTTTTTTAGTAGGAACAGAGGATACTTCTGAAAGTGAATGCAGAGGGAGACCATTGAGTGAGTAGGAAGATGGATTGGAAAGGAAAGGGAAAGGGAAAGCTCTTCACAAGTAGGAAAGCATTGCGGTAGAGCATGATGGCTGGGCTGGATATGAGAATATGAGAATATGAGAGCAGAAACCTTTCGAGGAACGGGAGATCAAGAACTCATTAAATGCATACGAAGTGAGAATGGCATGGCAATGTGATGAAAGCAAAACTGAGTGAGACGTATATGCGAAAATGAGATGAAATGTAATTCATAATTCGTATGTAAACGTGATAGCGAGAACATGTATAAAGTACTTGTAAGTAGCGTGTATTCTGTAACAGGTATCAGAGAAAGATAACCCATTGGTTAAGCGGCCACCTACAAGCAACGCTTGAACTATGAAAGTAAACTAAAGTCTGGAGTCCGTCAGGAACCTTGACATCGAAAGTCATGTATGAACCATGAAACATGCGAACAGCGACTGAATAGTAATAGAGAGGGTAATAGTTGAGGACCGGAGGAGCGGAGCGATGCGGGAGCAGCGTGGATGTTATTTTGCCTGAGATGGAGCGAAGAAAATAACGCAACTGGATATTAGGAGAAGCGGGCGAAGCGAAAGAGGACTGGACAGTCTATATCACAGCATGCTCTATGTGCACATGATTTCCAAAGCAGTCATACTGTCGTGGGAAGCCTGCACGGAAGCACACACGACTTCTTCTGTGCCCCACGTAGTGCCCAAGTAGCTGGGCAATGCCAGTACTCCTCGTACCGACATTTTGTTCTAAAGCTCATGAGTGCAAAGGTACGTATATTGATGAATTGATTTTAGAAATACAGATTTGATCACGACTCATAATGCAAGATACAATCGGGGTGATAGGACAATGACCCTAGAGAAAAGAGGTTTAGAATAGAAAAGCATTTGAGTTGAGTTAAGTAGACGTTGATCGAAGCACGTCGCTTCACCTCATCGTCCAACAATTGAATCGTAGATGTACATTAAAGGAGGTTCTGCAACTACTACTCGAGTTTGCTTGTTAGAACTGACTGCCGATGTCTATGATCCAACGTGCATGGAGCCCATTGTCAACTCATTTCTTAGACGCTTGGCTCAACCTTAGATGCAACTCACTTGTTGGCAGATACATATATTCATTTTGACAATTTGGGCCACTTTGTGAAGGAACACACATGTCCAGTTGCGACTACTTTTCTGAGACGCAGCAACTGCAGCAAACGTGCTCGCCCGGAGTTGTGGTCCTAGTTAACAGATGTCAAAAACTTTTCAAGGGCCGAAATATCGAGTGCTTTGAACTCCTGCACTGCATCTAGAACAGCTTGCCCAAGTTTCGAGGCCGCTTCTTTTGATGGTGCCTGCATATTGTCAACACTGTGATATCGATACAATGTTGTGATGAACGACAGAGGAAACGGACACTATCGGAAAGAAGCCCAACATGTCCTAGGTGGGCTCCCAACGGCGTAGTATACATCCTCCTGATAACTCTAAAACTCGGCCAAATATCAAGCAGACATTGAGTGCGTTCTACGCTTGTATAACCTCCACAAGAAGTTAGTAGATTGCTTCTAGATATTCTTAGGTTTCAAGACTTTAAAGAACAATAGCACACTGATACGCGAAGTGCTGCGTGTTGCCAACTTGCAGAGGAGAAGCCAAATGCTTCATATAATGACGATTTGACTGCCCGCCTGCAGCCTTACAAAGCATAATCAGCAAACTAGTACTGGAAAGGATTTACCTCAATGTTTAGTGGAAGCACGGGATCGTGCAGAGACAGCCTGAGCAAGAACCAACCTCCGAAACCGGACACTCGAACCTGTGAGTAAAAGTTGTACGTCCTGATTAATAATAGACTACGAAGAACAGCCGCCGCTGCATGAGAACTTCAACATGTACGATAATGATGGACGTACAGCTCGTTGAAGCGTGATGAGGACAGTTCACGTAGTCTTTCAGGAAGGACGAGCTACATATCTTCTTTAAGTCTAGTATATTTGAGCAATGGGAGCAGAAGTCGTTCAAAGAACGGGGGATCCAGTCTAGTATATTTGCGGGAGCAGAAGCCGTTCATGGGATGGGGGATCCAGAACCCACTTAGGACCGAACCGGACACATGCATATGGAAAATGAAAGCAACGGAGGGATGCAAAATGAAAGGAAGGCGAGCTAAGCAAGTAAATACAGAGTGAAACATAAGCAGGAGCAAAAGTTGATACATTCCATGATCGTCATGCACCACACGAAATACTCATAAAGCGAAGCGAAAATTGATAAGAGTCCCTGAGCAGCATGCACAATGAACTCAGCAAAATTCATGTTAGAAAGAAAGCGAGCCCTGTCGAGCAGACACGAAACAAAGGGAAAGCAAGGGGGACCCATCAAACAAGTAGGAACGGGGTTCAGTCGAATATATTTGAGCAATGGGAGCAGTAGTCGTTCGAAGAACGGGGGATCCAGAACCCATTCAGTAGGGAACCGGGAACGTGCATATATATGTAATGCAAGTATGAACGTAGTAAACTGAATTGAAGTTAATCTACGCAAGGAGATACATAGCGAAAGACAAACAGAAGTGACAGAAAGCGGGAACAGAAATTGAAACACTTCTTAAGTAGCACCAGGGACTAATATATATCATGTAAGAGAAAAAGAAAAAACCTTTTGAGACAGCAACAGAGGAAGCATCTGAAATTGAAAGCAGAGAAGAATTATGGAGAGAGTTGGAAGATCCATTCGGAAGCGAAGGGAAACCATTGAGCGAGTAGGAAAACAATAGTTTTAGTGGAAGATGCGTGGAGGAGCGAAGTGGGAGAGGAGTGAATGTCTAGTATACTGAGAAACGAGGACAGAAGCCGTTCAAGGAACGGGAGATCCAGAACTCATTGAATGCAAATGAGATGCATGATATATAATGTATACAAGAAATGTGCAAGACGAAATTAGTATAAAACTGGGAAAGGAGATGAAATGGAAACAACTGATCAATGTAAGCAGAAGTAAACACCATCTAGAAACAATTGAAGAGCAACACTTGTATACCAATAGCATGCATAGAATAAACCGTAACAGATAAACAGTGCATGTAGAGAAAAAAGCTCAACAGGGAAACGACAATAATGAGCCAGACGAGAAAGATTAAGTTAGATGAGAACCTTTGTTCCTGCTCTTTGAAGTAGATGGTCTATCCTCAGGCATTCTGACTTCTGATGTATCAGACACCTTAGCACTCACTCAGCTTTCCTAGTCTCACCAGAGCAGACACTCCTAATTGCACACAGAAAGACTCAACTTTCTCCTAGCCTTCAAAGATAGCATAGCCAGTTCACTCACGCAGCACAAATAGTCTCCAATACTGAGATACAGAACTCCAATACAGAACACTCCTGAGATGGTGTTAGGCAGCTCAGGACTTCACGAAATGCAGAGGGGAAGTGGTAGAAATCAACTCCAGTAGAAGAAACTCCTGACTGGGATTACATAGATAGAAGAGTGTACTGAAAGGTGTGCTAAAGGGTGTACTGAAAAGTGTGCTGTAGGGTGTGCTGAATGGTGTGCTACCATAGTGCTCATGTAACACATGCAGCACATGGAAAGTATGTGAACAGTGGACATGAACAGTGTTCGTCCATGAACAGTGTCTATTTTGTCTGATTCTAACAAAAAGTCCCTAAACTCGAGATTACTTAATTTAACAAAGTTAATCTGAAGTCGGGAATCATCTGGAAGCCATGAAATCGACAGTCGAGTCAGGGAGATCGAGAGTATAAAATTGTTTAGAGAACGGGGGAAGTAGAGCAAAGCGTTAGAGGACGGGATAGAGTATATCGCAGCATGTGCTATGAACACATGACTCCTAAAACACAAAAACACTGAGGGAAGCAGAAGGCGGTCGTAGTAAGCCTCCTCGCAAGCACGCCGGTCTTCATCAGTATATATAGGTATACGAGAACAGATGCCGTTCTGGGAACGGGTTATCCAGAACTCATGAGTTGCAAACATTCGTTAAGCAAGATGTACATGGTACGCAACGCTATAGTAGTATGAAATCCCTAAGTTAGAATGCATCGAAGGTATCCGACAGCAATGGCATAATCGAAGCAAACCTATTGGAACAACTGCATATATAGAGAAGAATCATCAGCAAATGAAAGGTGAAGTAACTGTCATTGAGAAACCAGTAGATAGCAATATGCATATTTGAGAGGCAGCCATCAAAGAAGCGGATGCCGACCTTCCACATCAGTAGAGAAAAAATACATCAGGAATAAACGGCCAACTGAAACGAATGGAGAAAAACTGGTATCAAGAGACAAGAAGTAATCTGTAAATATCGCGGGTCAAGGAAGATCTGGAGTCAGGAAATGACAATCGTGGAAGGTGTAGGAGAAAGAGCACGGGAAGTAGAATATATCACGGGGCAAGGAAGATCTTTGTCAGAAAACGAAAGTCGTGGAAGGTGTAGGAGAAAGAGCACTGGAAGTAGAAATCGCTCAGAGAACGAGGAAGACGAGCAAAGCATCCAAGGACTGGATATCGATATATCACAGCAAGCGCTATGGACGCCTGAGTCCAGAGAAACCAAACCACTGAGGGAAGCAGAAGACTGCCATAGTACGTCTCCATGAAAACACATGCGACTTCATCAGTGCCTCACGCAGTGCCGAAGTAGCCGAGATAGAGTCAGTACCCCTCATATCGAGTTTCTGCTCGAAAACTCATGAGTGCCAAGGCAAACTCGATTGCTTACAACAGTATCGCTCAAGGTAAGGGGTATATGTATACCTCATCAGTATATATAGGTATACGAGAACAGATGCCGTTCTGGGAACGGGTTATCCAGAACTCATGAGTTGCAGACGATCGTTAAGCAAGATGTACATGGTACGCAACGCTAGAGTAGTATGAAATCCCTAAGTTAGAATGCATCGAAGGTATCCGACAGCAATGGCATAATCAGTATATGTGAGATGTGTGGATGTCTAGTATATGAGAGAAATCGAATACAGAACTCGTTGTTAACAACCCGGTTCAATACCCGGCCTGACAGGACTGACTCTGACTCTGACTCTGACATATGATAGTTCATCATAACGATCAGTTACATAGAGAGGTAAGCATGCGTAAGCTTGCATACAGGGTAAGCATGATGTTTGTGATGCATACATACCTGCAGGACATTGTGAGTGCCAGTAAGTGAAACCTTGAGAGCGAAGCATTACGTGGTGACAACATGATGTCAGTGCATAGGACATGAACTGCCCGAGTCTCAAAAATTATGAGACGTCCCCAGAGCGAGTGTATGAGGACTGAAATTAACTCCTGCATGCTCTATGTTAGCATACAGAAGTACGTTCCAGTCTAGCATATACAGAAGTTCTCACAAACGAGTTGAGGTACGAAATTCTTACACCCTCGTTGTTGACTGCAGCTTTTTGAAGTTCAAAATCAGACTCAACTATGCTTTCCAGCTTCTTCATGACCTGCTCACCGTACTCCCTGAATGTTCTGCAGCTCGAATACAACCTGACACTTGTTACTTTGTGGCTACGTACTTACTCACCATCAGCACCACCATGTTTTCATGTGTACCCAGATTACACACCAAAAGGATTGTCTTTTCTAATAAAAAAATTCCAGATGCAATGAAGTATTACCCATTCCCAAGATCTGGATGATCCTGATCGATTTTGAATCTTAGCTCAGATGCAAAGTCGGCTTCTTTGAGTTCCCCGATCAAGTTGGATAGCACTTCACTTCCACTTCCTTCCCCAGCAGCTTTGGCTGCAGCCAGCTTGATTAAAAGCTTGACCTAATTGCATGCAAGGATGCAATGGTTACCTTCACCGTTATCTAAGGTCCCAAATAGCAACTGGGGCGACTTTCCTTCCTGGTATGATTTCAGATAGGCATAGTTCATTCCAAGAATCAACATTAGTCAATCTTACCATTGTATATGCGCCATCGTCAAGCCAACGATTCTCCTTGAGGGCACCATGACCACTTGTTTCAATGGCGAGATAGCACTCTTCTCCAGCTTGGTTCTGCAAATTCAGTTGTACAAACCAGCAGGGAGTAAATTGCCAGAGGTCCAAGATTGGCAAGAAGAGACATGGGACCTATGACGTCTTCTTTACTTTAGAACATCTTTCTGGTCATGTTGGAATAAATTTAGCACATTAAGAGTTGTCATGCAATACAATGAGTGAACTACCAAAACAAAGTCCAGCTCCAGTAAACTTCAAAGCCGTCCAGCTTCTGCTCATTAAAGTCGCTAGAAGTGAGTCTCGAAGTCGGGACACTTACCAGCCGGATTCCTTCATCGATTACGTTCTTGTAACCTCTCTTGAAACGGTGATGCTTTCCACCTTACCATACAAAGCTTTAAGTAAGAATTTAAATACGCGATGTTTCCAGGAGCACAAAAACTGATTGCCTAAATTGCTTAAAGTATTTTATGGTCTTAAAGTAAGTTGAAGTGACTTGAGGTTCTACCGAATAGAAATGGCCATACGTCACGTTACCTCTAATAGCAGACAATGGCAACAATTTACTGTTTATAAGTGAAAAATGGATCCAATACCAGTGATCCCTACCCAGCTTGTTCTCGATAAAAGTCGTGAGACCGTCAGACGTGACACTGTCAGTAACAATGGTGGTGCCTGGGTGCTGTACATTGAAATTGACTGATGGTTAGTGCACTCCCATGAGATTTTTTGAAGTCAACAAGCTGGCAGGTCATATAGATAAGTTCTGGCTGTAGATTTACCTCTTCCAAAACAATGGCAGCCATAAGCGCAATGAGTCGATTACGATTCAGCTCACGTCCACTCGAATCAACAGCTGCAGATCTGCCAAATATGAGTCCCATGATTGTCAAGTCCTGTAAGTGTTGTCACTGAATCTGAAACACTACTCCTCAACTCATTCTGTAGCTTAACCAACTCTCAGTGATAACTAGCACGGAAATTGATGCCTTCACTGCTCTTTCTAGAGATTAATTACTTCCCTTCATACATTTGGCAAGTTGAAAGTTGCTGAATAAATCAACTTGTTTGATGAATGCAAGGAGATAATTCCAGTAGAAATGTTCATTATGTTAGTTTAGTTAATTTCTAGTTTAGAGATTTATCTTGTTTTTTAGATTTTTTTAGAATCCTCTAGAAACCATGTTAAATATCTTCTACTTAGGGTAAAGAGGGGCGTAACCCTAATTAGGGTTAAGCGAAGCAACCCCTTAGGGTTTGCTGAAGTGTATATAAGAGTGTTTTCTGCTCCTGTTTCAGTTAGTTCTTCAACAAGGGTTCCCAACACCTCTTCCTTGCATTTCGTGAAGTCCTGAGTTGCCTAACATCATCTCAAGATTGTCTTTTGATATCTCATTATTAGAGGCTACTAGTGCTGCGTGAAAGAACCTACTTGATGCTTGTGAGCTGTGATACAAAGAGAGAGGTCTAGTATTGCAGTAATGATGTCTGATACATCAGAGATAAGAGGGAGTGATAGACCTTCCACTTCAAAGAGTAGGAAGCTTGGTTCTTATCACATTACCTGTCTACATCGGTGTCGAAGATGATGCCTAGGTCGGCCTTTTGCTCCAGTACTGCCTTCTTAATTGCCTCCATAGCCTTTTTATCCTCTGGGTTTGGTATGTGATTGGGAAACATGCCTGAAAAGAGACCCCATTAGCATTGCTCCCCCAGACTTTTTCGATTCAGTATGAACAACCATCTCTTCAATCTAAATGGACCTAAAATTCCTGAAGGAATGCCTGCTTCTAATTGCTTAGAAATCTGCTATCACGATTTCTGTGAGGTATGAACATTGCATAAAAGAAAAGGACAAAATCAGTGATAAGAAGTTGGAAAGCACACAACACAAAGTTACAGCACTTGCCTCCTTATACTCTAGAGTATGGCTTTGAGCCAACGTGACTTACCATCTGGATCCAGAAACTGACTCCCAGTAGTTACTGCACCAAGGGGCTCTAGAACTTTGCCCTGGGCATAGACATCAAATTATTATCGTCTTACACAGAATATTATATCTCCATAATAAGAGCTTCGGAAGGAGTTGTAGAAACTTGCAACATGAGAAATTACTGCCTGCATTTTGGTCAAGAATACATGATGGGATAAGGATTACCCGAAATTTATCAAAGCACTATCAGCTGACATCTATATGAAGTTTAATCATCTTGTACCTTCGCAGTCCCCAACAACACTGACAAACATAGGAACAATGACTTCCTGTAAACTAAGAGGAAGCTAAAACGTGTAAGAGTGAATGCATACTGCGAAGAAGCCCCCCGCTCCATTGCCAGCATCCACGACAATGTGAAATCCCTCCAGAGGTTTCTCTGCACAGAGCATACGCAAACTCAAAATCATTATTAAGACTGGCGAAACAACAGAGGACATCAACTTGCCTATTCTGGAAATATAGAGAAGCACACCAAGGCACCGATTTATCCTCGCAATCTGATCAGGCGATGATTCGATACAGGCCACGTCCCCTTCCCTCTAAGAGTAGCTAAAAGTACAGAAATGGTTTACTAACCTATGAGCTCGGTACTTACCCATGCCTCCAGCACCTTTGCGGACAGCTTCTACTAGATCCTGTGTATATCGCTCCATGTAATCCACTTTCTGGACAACATGCTCGGAAGCAGACTGAGACACTTCCCTGGTTGTGTCCGACATCTTCTCGTATATCTTTGATGCACGGGTTAAAATGTCAGAGATGTCAGCTTTTCCGAGTCCCCCAGAATTCGTGAAGAACTTGAGGCCATTCCGATTGAAGGGAAGATGACTGGCTGTTGAGCAGTGCGAACAGCAGTGAGTCAGAAAACCATGAAAGGATGAGATAAACACCACGTTGCGAAAAAAATTTCTAGTTTCTGTTGATCAGAACAATAATGAATGCAAAGATTTGGGGAAACACCTGTAAGCATAATAGCTCCGTCAACAGGACACAATATATCCTCTTGCACCGTTATTGTGCTGTTGAACATCGCTGGTGTAGATGCCAATCTAGTGAAAAGAATTCATACAAACAAGTGTTTAGACCAGATTTTTGACCTAACATCAAGCACATGGGCTTCCAAGACGTATGCATGAGGTAGAAAGTACGGAGATGAGTCATGAACTAGGTGTGCAGGAGAAAAACATGGTCCAAAACCAGATTTTTCTACTCACCCGTAGAGGACGACATCTAATCCTGCCCCCGCAATGCCTCGTGCTGCAGCTGACTGCATGGATTGAAGGTTGTAAGTTTGAAGCGCAATGCAACTAGTACCAGCAGTTATGCAAGCATCATACAAGCAAAGCGAGAGAAATCCCTGAATGATAGGTACCTGGAGAGAATTAGCTGTAAGTCTTGAGTCATGACCGATAGATATCTTTAGCTTGGAGAAGCCTTCAACATTTTTTTTGTCTAGAAGCCAATATGCAAAGCCTGCAGCAATTGCCTCGGTAGCAGGCTCTGTTAATGTAATTGGTTCGCCTTCTACACCCTCCAATGCAACTCCTCGTATATCACTACACAAGCGAACAACAAATTACGTTACGACTCAAATCAGGATCTCCACGTAACACCGTACGAGGAGAGACAAAGAACGCCGAACGCCAACCTCATAGGCGACCGTGTCCAGTCCTTCCAGTCTTTCGCTTCGGATTCCATTGACTCGCTCAGCACAGTTGTGTTCTAGACGGTTTGCTAATGCAGAAAAAGCGCCTTCGCGCGTTCAAGCATTTGCGCTTCGTCATTCATAATTCACCTGCCATTTTGTAGTTTTTTAAAATCCACCTTCTGACCGACTGCGGACTCGGTCCCTGTCGATATGGTTGCTGGCCATCGAGAAAACAACGATTGCACTGTTAGTGAGCGTTCCTGCCAGTACACTAACAACCTCTTAGTCATTACCTTGATGCCAATATCATCTTCCTACACAAATCGAGCTGCTTTTAGAGCTAAGATTATTTATATCAGCATGTAAACGTAAACGACGAAACATGCAACCAAAAACGCTTGTTCTGGAAAGTGAACAAGAGACGCACCCTCTCGACTTGAGAGTAAGTTCACAAAACTTGGAGACACCGGGTACATATAAGAGAAAGGAATGATTCTCACCACAACAGGTTGTCATAACTCGTCGTTCACGTAAGCCCTTCCCAAAGGAAACTCGTGCACGAAGATTTGTGGACTGGCTGCAGATTAACTGTGATGAGCCTCGGAATAAAGGGACGCGCAAGCTCTCACTGCAGCTTTGACGGCACGAGTTTAACTTGAATCTAGCACAAGGCAACGATACCGGCTGCTGGCAAAGCTGTCCTACGCTTGCTGCAGGCCAGATGCAGATGAAGCCATCCATTAGCATCCGGAGTGCTCATAGAAGCTATGCACTAATCAGAACCGTCGGCTACTGTAGCCTCAGCGTAGCTCATACAGAGGTGGCCTTGGTAGCTGTATAATTTGATTCAGGGGCATATTACTAGGAAGTCAGTTGTTGGAACTGACTGCTTAAACAAACCGAAGGTTGGCAAAGCCGAATCAGAATGTGAAGTCGGACTGTTATGTCTTTCAAAACAAAATATTTCGTCTCCGTTAGACTGGTTAATTGTGAAAGGGCGAAGGGAATGACTACCTCTAAAATACATTGCGATTCTTAATGCTCACTATTTATAACTTCCCAAAGACAATTGCATCAAGAATCTGGCGATCGTGTGCTGCACAAGCTCACTTCTGCTACTCTAGCAACAGTTATGCGAGAGACTCTGTAGATTTCACAGGCTTTAAAGTAAACATGTAATTAATCTTACAGTGCCTTATCCGCTGCTCAGATAATCCATCAGACATGTACGCGTAAAAAACCGCATCGTGATGATCTAGGAACGAACGAACCGAACAATCGCGAGATACGTGAAACAATTTGAAATCCTGAAAATCCTGTCTCTCCGAAGAATCCGAGCAAACAACTGGTTGCAGTTTGTAAATCTCAACTGTGAGGACGAAACTCTCAAGCCTTAGTGCACGGACATTAGGACAAGTTTTGAACATTGCAAGACCAATCTGAATGCAGCACGCGTTCGAGGCAAGAGTAACTTAATCACGTGCCCTGATCCCAGGGTCGAAAGATACATCAGAAGGACAACCATTCACCGACACATTCTCGCATCGTGAGATTTCTGTCACCAGAAGAGACAATTACCGGCCATGGTCGAAGCTCACTCATGCATGAGCTCAGTACGATAGGAAATCACGAACACTCCCGAAAAGCTGGTCGATCGATTCAACACTTGGTAGCAGATGTCGAAGCCATTTAGATGAGGAGAGAGAGGAGTATGAGAGATGTATGTGACGGGGCGGACCGCGGGTGACCTGGCACCCCTAAACCTCGCTCCTACGGTGTCCCACCACCACTTCTTGTCTTGCTACACTGCTCTTCTCCTTGGAAATAGTTTCATCTAGGATCCCAGGCTGTGATAGTTTCTCGGCTTCCTCGTCGTTCATCTCTCGAGGAGATCTCTGGACCGGGGTGCTCCGAACAGTTTTTGGCTCTGTTCCTTTAACACTCTGGCATTTTTATCAGGAAATGCCCACAATGAGGTGTTATTATTTGGTCTCTGACGGTCCCGATTCGAAATCAGTACAGAAAGCCACGCCCTGACCAAGTAATATGGTGTTTGGCATCAGAGGTTACGTACAGAAATCGATAACGAGACGTCGTCGCCCAAAGACTGGACACTATGACTTCATGTCTGTGCGGTCTCGACACACTCGGTTGAAGAATGTGGCAGCTTTTGGATCGGGAGCTTTGGCTTTCATCACCTTACGGAATTCAGAAAATCATCTCGATAGTGTGTTCTCAGAAATCTCACCAAATACTTTAAACATTGCTGGCTAGGAAAAGTCTTCCAAAAGAAGAACTCCCAAAAGAATAGTTCCAAGTGTGGACTCTGCAGAAATGTTCGGGGCTTCTCTTAAGGGCCTATCCTGTTGAAGCCGCTGCTTTTCTGCAGGGTAGAAAGGCTCTATACGAAGTATAGAAAGTAATCGTAGATTGAGCATCTCATCAAAAATAGGATGCAACCAAAACACGAAGAGGAAAACTCAATACCAGACGGTCTTTTGTGCTTTAATCATGACACACTGAAGTTATAGGTTCGAGCAATTGGTCACACCGATTCTCAAAATACGTCACACGAATCTCAAAACAAACAAAACTGTGAGCAAATACGCCGTTCTCAGTCCCGCAAGTTTTCACGACGTTGATGACGACTCTTGACCACATTGAATACACCTTGATCCGACAGACGCGGCTCTGGAAACAGCCCTACTCTGCACTATCATATTTGTATAATTGAATACAGAACCCGTTGTAAACAACCCAGTTCCGTACCATAAACTCTGGACTATCAAACGAATAAGTGAACTGTTTCAACCTTTAGCACGCTCCAAGAGTAAACCAAGGGGCTAAATTGCGAAAAATCAACTAGGGTACATTTACACCTATACCTCGCATGTACAGTAATTCACAGCTACTTCTCTTCAGGATTGGACACCAGCTCCTTATTCAAAACCTGGCGTTATGCCCTGGTCTAATCGTGTTAACGTAACATAGGGACCTGTACGGCCCCGAAAATTGCCAAGGGCTGCAGGATAATGAATTCGACGCAAACAAATGGAACGGAGTTACAAATTTGTCTAAAGAAAGGGGCATTGATCCAAATTGAGTAACTATTGTTTTATTCCTCTGGTTTGTCCTTAAGAGCAACTGTTGTAGTGCCTGCCGCAGGGGAATCCGCAAAGTACTCCTGCTTCTTCACGTTCACCCCGTACTGCGAAGTAATCAACACAATCAGAAGCAGTCAAAAGGACTCACGAAAATACAAATCCCCGATCACCTGGACACTTCAAGCACCTACCATCGAGTACCTTTGACAGTTTAACCAACTCTTTAGATTCAATGTCCTACACAAGAAGTGGACTCTGCACTCTATGATTAAGCCGGCTTAGGAAGTGGTAAGGAGAGATAGTCAAAGACTCGTATGTTGTTATGTAAGGTTTGTTGAACCTGAGACTTCCCATGCTAGTAATCTAAGGATTGTAGATTAGACACCTAGGGCTGTATCGGGTTCAATATCAGTTCTCTTGTAAACGAACAAAGCGGGAACTACCAGGGGTCTATAGTGAAGAAGTAAATGATTACCTCCTTCAGTGCTGCCGAGAGATCCTCCGTTGTCAATATGAGACGCTTATCCTGTAGGTTTTCACAAGAAAACAAGTTTCAGATGCTACTTGCCAAGAATTACAACCTCTATATCCCAAATAAAGACGTGAGCTAGGCCCTCCATATACTCAAGTAGTGATAAGCTTCAAGAATGCGTGGTCTAACGTAAACGATTCGACTTGGAAGACAACTCGAACATCCTAGTGGAGAAAGTGAGGGAAGCTTATGATACGTGAAGGAATGGACCAGAAAAAAAGAAAAAAAATGTAGTAATTTGACACGATGTCAACTCACTTTGCCTTGATGACCACGTGATTTATCACCAACCCTAGCATTCGACTGCCTGATCTTGCAAAACCTGGGAACGAAATCGAGAGAACTCCAGTCAATGAAACTCCAGTGCACTCAAATTTCTCCTCATCCACAGCTGCTGTTAACGGGCTATTGCTGAGTTTTCATGCTTAGAAGTGCAATTTCCGCAGTAAAACTTCGTAGGAAATCAAGTTCAGCGTACTCTAATCAGTTGGCCAATTGTTGCCTGATTTCAACTACCGTTGGTCCCTCAATGGTTCTGCCCGTAGAACGACCAACCGCTAATATCCTTTACGGCTAAGTAGAGACCGTGTAGAGCAGATTCCCAAAAACAAAATGCCGGAGGTGTTCTGTCGCATAGGATGTAAAGGTAACTCACTGAAGCGCATCGCTAGCAATCTCACTGATGAACTTCTGAGCAGCAACTGAGACAAGCCGTGTCCTGGATTGCAACCAGTTACGTACGTCAGACAAGGTATCGATCCCCGCTTCTTCCCGAGAGCCTAAAGATTTGCTTCAGAAATGCTATGAACCTAAAACAATTACAGTATCACCTCAAACCAGTTGATGAGAGATAGAAACGGCCTTACACTCTAATATCGGGACACTGGAAACCACTTCGGCTCAAGTAATGTTCCGCAAGCTCGTCAGGTATCTGACCAACAACATGTTAATAAATCCCATAAATAATTGCACCGACGAAATTTGTGGAGAGAAGCTTTCTGTGATTAAAATTGAGCATTTCTCGGCTTGAAATTCATAATATCAGCTCAACGCTATCCTTCAAAAAATCAAAGCATTAAGACATCATCACATAGTACAAAGCACATCCAAACATCAAAACCCTCCGGCTCCCTGAATGTTCAATTACATCAAACAAAACCGAAGAAGCAATTCGACGCACAAATTCGCAGATCCAAACGACACAAATTTGAGTCCACTTCCAGAAAATTCGACAAGCTTATAAAACATACTGTGGGAGTGTAATCAAGGAGAGATGACAAAAAGTCGAGCAACACCGCATCACTGTCACCTTGCTGCCCTCCGCCTTCCGCCATCGCCACTCTTCGGCGCTTTTACGTCGTTGCCTTGTTTCGCGCTTTCTCTTAACCTGCCCACAAACGCGATAATTCTACGTAGTTTATCGTGCTGCCGCTAAAGCAGAACCGCGGCGCAGGATACTGCAATTCTAATGGGATTGACGGATTATCATTTCATGCTACCACGTTCCAAGATGCAAGGCCCTTTCTACCACGTTGGTGCCTCTCCTCAGGTTCTTGCCTTGACGTTTTACCGTTGTAGAGTTGATAATATAGAATGTTGTAACAACAAACCTCCCAAGGTGGTTATTCTTTCTTTTTGGTTTATTGGAGGGTGCGAGAATTTATCATGTTAAGCGTTAGGGTATCATTTTTTTTTCATATTTTATACTATATTTTAAATATGTGTACATTATTATATATATTATATAGTTTATGCAATTCATAAAAAAATAAATATATTAGATGATATTTTTTTATATTCTCTTTGTATATAAATCTTATGATTTGTATTGCTCGTATATTTTAGATATCATAAGAGAAATTTTTCATATAAACTCTATTGGATTAGGTGATATTTTTTCAGATATTCACTTTATATATATATTGTATATCTTAGATGTAAAAAGGAAAATTTTCATATAGACTCTATTGGAATTTAGCCCATGTTCTTTTTTCTCTCTCCCTTGTACGGCTTGATGGGGTCTTCCATCCTTCGTTTTTTCTACCCAATCGTCTTTTTCCGATTATTCTGGGTTTTTCAGACGATCAAAATGGAAGGCATAAAGGAACCTTTGGAGGAAAACGCCTAGACTTTTGAGAATAACGAACCTTCTCTATATTTATTTCTTTCTAAAACTGTTTCATTTTGTGTTAGTTATTCTTTCAGGCACCTTTTAGTGCCTTGTTTCCTTTTGGATTTTTTATTCTTTCGGGTTATACTTGTTGGTTTCGGTAGTTTATCATCGTATTCATATAGTAGCATTAAGATTTGAAACACGTTAAACATGAAAATTGTACACAAAAATCTCAACTTTCTCTCACTGGATTAATGCTGATCTTTCGAAAATAACATATGAGTTTATCTTTATCTTTTAGTTAAGATTCTCAAACTTTTTATCTTTGTATTTTGTTGAACATGGTTCTAATTGAGAAATACCTTGCTTTTGAATCCACATACTCACCAATGGTTTCTGCATAATACTACCTGGTTTTAGTTTCTCCAGAGTCTGTACTTCGCTTTTCTATGTTGTCTCCTTAGAATGACCTTGGCTCGCAACCCACATATTTATCAACAGATTCCTCAATGCTATTGATTTTTAGTGTCCTTGCGTTAACTTTATGACTTCCTTATTCAAAGTTTATACTCAATTTGATTCAATGTTTGATTCCGTGCTTAGTTGCAATATACTGGTCTCTTTATCAATGTGTGAACCAGAAGCCTTTCGACTTCAAATCTTATTTGTACTGTTGTTGGATTAACTGTCTTTACCCACTATTGTTTTATTCCCTCATGGGAACCATATCCCTTTCTACTTCAAATCTTATTTATGCTTGTACTAGACTAACTGTCTTTATCCACTACTGTTCTATTTCGTTTATGGGAAAGACTGGAAGGTTTAGATCATTATTTAGAGATTCCACATATTTATAGAGATTAAAAATCATTTCAGAGTAAATTCTAAAATGCTAAAGTTTTGTTGAAATAACTGAATCTTAAGAATTGTTTGAGAAATGTTTAATAAAGTTTAGCCATATTTTAAAATTTCTTGTCAATGCTTGTTTTGAGAACCTATGTCACGTGACATTATCTAAAGGGAGTAGCTCATATAAACGAAAAAATATATATATATACTGTATAGACATTACATATATTACATGTAATTTAAAATATTTACAATTTTTTAAGTATATTTATAATATTGTTAATGATTAATGATTTTCAAAACAGACCCCTTTAGGTTTAGATCACTACAAAACTTTTTAATTTCAAGAATAGCGAACAAGCATGTGTATCTGAAGTATCTGAACCTTCTGCTGGGCATGTGCGAACTGATCGAACACTTTCTTCCTCTCCAAGGGGAGAGCTTTACGTTTGTAATATATGAGATGGTGATTGCATGGAACCAACAAGACTTTCCCTCTTAAACGATCCTTTGACTCTACAAATGGACTGTTGATAACTTGTGGCATGTGGACCAGTTTTACAATGTTCCAGGTAGCAGGACTGTGCAAAAATATGCACTGCTGCGGGGTTGTACCTGTTGACACCGACACTGAGTCCTTATCGTAAATGGGCCACAACTCAATCTCGACAGCAATTATTAAGACCTAGTATCCAGGGCATTCCAACATTATGTCAGAAAGCTGAAACATTATGTAGAAAGCTGATATCAACAGACTGACAGTAGACGTCACACGATTTACGCACGCTTCAAGAGTCCAAGAGCGAAATGGTTGGGAGCAAAAGATGTTGATGTCTAGATCAAATTGTACAGAATCACAGTTCTTTTTCCCAAGACCATGGTCTACTGCTTGGTCCAGCATACCCTCTGTGCTGTTTTGGGACAACATGTTTGAAAAGCGAGAGCCACGACAGGGCAACTCTGAAGTTCTCGCTTGATAGGAATTGTACATCCTCGTCATGGTAAATATCAAAAGTGGAGGCAGAATCTGCCCAGTCAAATCACTGTGAAGGAGCTTCCTGCGCTGCTCTATATCTCAAATTGTTTGGGATGTTAAAGAGACATCCATAAGAGAGTCTTCAAGATGTCATGCCAGATAGATACGTCTCAGGAAGGTGAGCGTGAATCTGGGCTTCCTTCTCCATAAGAAACAAGGCCGGGTTTGCTACCCGGAGGGGAAGGACTTCTTGAGGAAGACCTGCTTGGTGACGCGGATGCAGATTGGGCTGGTCTTGGGGACCGATCTTCCTTCGCCCTTCCATACGATATTAAGCCGCGACCCTTGGGAGATGAGCTCGCCGAAGGAGATCTCCTTGGGGACCTTGAGCCCGAGTGGCTCATGGTGTCAAATGACCGGTTTCTTTTCAATTTCGGAGCACCATTGCCCTCAGCATCCTTCCCCTGTAATCCCCCAGGGCGGGGCCCAAGGCGAGCCCGAAGGTCTTCACTCATCTTTGGGCGATCCTGCCCAGAATTGGGACTATCAGGATATGGTGATCGGCTGGGAGTGCGCCGATTACTTCGTCGGTGTGGACTTCTTGCTTGACTCCTTGCTGGGCTCCTTAATGGACTGCGGCTCCTACTCAGACTACGGCTATAGCTCCTTCTGTACCTGCAAACAGAGGAACTTCAGCTATTATGACAAATGTGAAATACTTTACTCTCACAATAGGATCGGCACATCAAATTGACCTAAAGCTACTCAAGCCACAACGCAGTTACCTCGGAGATGTTCGGCCCCTAGGAGGACTTCTTCGTCTTGGTGGGGATCGATCGCGATATCCCCTATAACCACCTCCAAACCTGTGTACAATATGGAGATTAACATAGCTTCCGGTGACTAGATCCATCGATACACCTCATATAACCATAGCATGTAAAAGTCTCCCAACGTACAGATAGAATGACAGGCTTCCCCAGTTCTACTACCAAAGATCGTTTACGTTGATTGGATTGGAACATACTATGATGAAGTCACACTCGTACCCACCTCACTCCCGCGAGAATGTTAAATTACTATGACAGAGAAGTTTAAGCAAGAACTGTACTATAGCTATTAAGAACTTGAGATCAATAACGACCCTTACCTGTAGTTACTACCTCGGTCGTATCTGTCACGGTCCCTATCCAGACCTCTTCCTCCATATCGTCCAGATCTTGGTGGGGAGCGGTCAGGAGATGGCGTTCTGTACCGACGAGCATAAGAATACTGCTGGCTGAAGCCACGCCCTCTCCTTATCCGCTTTGGAGTTCCTTCAGGACTGGCACTTCTAGCGGGTGTCACACTTCGAGATCGCTGGATTTGAGGAGGCAGAGGTGTTTTGCTCTTCTCGCGCACAGGACTTGGAACAGGACTGTGACTGATGCTTCTGCTGGGTGTTCTGCTTATGCTCCGCTTCAAACTTGGGGTCTTGCTCGGGCTTCTCCGTGCAGGACTCGCACTTCTGCTTCTACTTAGACTGCGGCTTCGACTTCTGTAACAGACCACCAACACGTGGTATGAGTAGATTGGCCCAACGGACTACACTGGCAGTCCTTGGATCTGCGGGCCATTCAATACTTATCTGGAGATTTATGGAATAAATATACCTGGAAAAAAAACTAAGCTTCAAATTGGTGTGACTCACTTGCACGACACTCAATAGTGGACCAACCAAACCAGATTGTTTGAAGCATGTGTACTTGAATACAGCTAAAACACATTGTTTCTACCCGTAGACACGTTGGTTTGGATTTTCATGCACATCCACGAAAGAAGTAGTCGCGAGTCTTTGAAAGTCTACTACATATCAACTGAGCCCCAATCGCGACGCGAAGGTATCAAGCACCTGGATTCACTACGCCCACGACTTGGAGGCGAAGGTGAGCTCTTCAACTTCCCTGACACCTCAACTTCTTCCTTTTTTTTCACCACCTGCACCGTATCAGCGGGCTTACTGAAAGTCAACTCCTCTCCTCGCGTGTTCTGAGCCACAACTTTATAAGCTTCGTCCTTTGTTCCCTTCTCTATGACCTTTCCCACTTGTCCCTTTTGTAGAGAGGGGTCGTCGACCCGTGGTGCGGCTGGTTTCCCTGTATCAATCCCAGACGTTCATCAAATACGAGAAGACATAGTCAAAACGCTAAATAGTTATACACACCAAACTTTTTTCCCATTCAGTTTATTCATCACTCCTCTGGTTTCTTATCGTGAGCATGAGCTTTGATACAACTCCTCATGATCTTAAAGACGCTGTTAATATTATCACATCGCATGTTCCTATGTATTCTCTTGCTCGTGGATGTTAATATGAGATATCATTCTCATTTTAGGGTTAGCTACAAAACAGAAATGGTCGACTTCCTTATTGATCAACTAGTCAGCGGTTCGGATTGGACGTACGCAAATTACTTCATCTGGCTGGCGAAACCGTGAATAAGTAATAAAAAGCACTTACCCGTGTTGTTCGACATCCAAGCATAAGTCAGGTTACAAGTAAATTGCCGACAATTATTAAAACAGTTGAAAAGTACCGCTTCTAATCCGTGCACCCCTTGAAAGTATAGATCGATATATAAAATAGAAAATGTGGAAAGACCAAACTGGAGGTAGCATTTACCTGGTATGGCCTGGACTACTTTCTTGACGGCTTTAGAAGCCCCACTGGAACCTTTGGCTTTTGACCTTGGCTCACTGATGTCACTATCGCTGTTACTTTCGGTCCCACTATCAGATTCAGTTGAGCTGTCGCTATCAACGTCAGAGTCACTAGAACCACTTTCAGAGCTCCTGCAAGAAAATTAACAAAGCACACTCTTGAAACATACAATCGCCTCACATCCTCCGCATACTCTTCCAGCGTAAGGAAATGAAGAAAGGTAAGAGAAGAAGCGTGTTGTTTGGGGAAGTTCACAAACACATCAGATCCAGAACCAGTAACGCAATTAGACAAGCCCAGGCATCAGAAACATTCATATGACTACTTTTTCAGCCCTTTCAGCTGACATTTGCTGGTGTCCAGCTTTGCACCATAGTTGCACAGGATAGAAGGCATTCACGGGAGTGGTGATTACCACTTCGACTTCTTTTTGGTCTTCTTGTCTTTCCTGTTTCTCCTTTTCTCTTTGCGCTTGTCTTTTTTCCGCTTCACTGTTCTGCGCTTCTCTTTCCTCACAGACTTCCTCTTTTTCTTCTTCCTATCCTCCTCGCTTGAAAAGCTGACATCCGAGGAAGACAAGGACTCTGAATCGCTTTCAGACGACGTGTCTGAATCGGTTTCAGAATTACTGGAACTTTCTGATTCTGATTCAGAGTAATGGCGTCTTCGTTTTTTCTTACGACGATCTTTGGGTACCTTACGGTGCTTCTTCTTGCCCCGCACTTCCTCATACTCATCCTCGTCACTAGATGTATCATGCCTCCCACCTTTTACCTTCTTCACTTTCTTCCTTTCTGCCAAAGGTGTCACGAAGCCTCAAATTTAGCGATGTTTCCTCTCATTAACGTCCAAGCTCCCGAGGTCAGCATTTTCAAATCGAAACATTAGAACTCCTCTTTTTGCACTCCTCCAGGACCAAGCACACTACTGACAAAATAAGGGAATGCTTACCACAGTTGATGTGCATCAACCAATCATGTTGGTTGACACTGAGTGTAGTCTGAAGAAACCTGGTAAATCAAGGGAATAACACAATGCAACAGGCCCCTCTAACTAGCATCAGTCTTTACTGTCCAAAGGACTCTTGAGTATGATACTTTTACTTCGGTGTGATGTTTTTCATTCGGAAAAAAGATAGCTTCATTGCCTATACATGTTAATTGATGGCAGAAGACTGAAGAGTATCTCGAAGTATTTATAAGACGCGATACAAAGGCATACGCCATCATTTGGTGTGTTATTTAATACCACAGAAGAACTCACAAACATAGTCTCTCGATTATCTTCGTGAATCACTCCTCAAACTAGACTCGTGAATGCATCATAACTGACCGAGATGCATCCTTTCCTTTCGCTCATGATGTATTGCAGCTTCATTTTGTAAGTTTTACCATGTCAAAGTAAACCTACGAAGAGAGTACACCTCTAATCTAGTAAGAGGAGGAGCTGTAAGTGAGTAATACGAAACACTTGTAACAATCAATCCAGGATAACCGAACATATTGACCAGCACTTACCCGCTTCAGAAGCTGGCAACCCAGTTTCCTTCGGTGGCATTATCTCGCCACAATTGACAATTTTGATAGGAACTTCCGGAATATTTCTCTGACCAGTTGGCTGAGTCTCGATCTTCTTCAACACGTCCAACCCTTCCACCACTCTGCCAAATACCACATGCTTCCTGCAAAGAAGAGGGAGGACAATCAGGCACTTGAATAAGACACTATGAAGCATGATACAACAGCATAGGATCAGTAAATAGTTCAAAAGACTTAGATGAAGAAGAGGTCCCTGCAAAGAAAACAAACAAAGCTTCGTCTCACCCCGCCACTGTGAATGGCTCATGAGTCATGTGAACTGGACAATGACGGAGTGTAAAAGAGGAGTCTTGCTGGCCTACACAAGATTATAACAATATGAAGATCAATAAGAGTAAGAGAATGTCCGCTTTCTTTCAAAACCCAGTCCAGTTTACAATTGTAAAACTCCCGGGACTTCGATGGTTGCCAATTGATAGACCAATATTAAGAGCTGGAGGCAGGTTGAAACCAGGTTGCGTCTTACTGATCCTCTTATTGAGAACAGCGCGCTTGACAGCAATCAATTTCTTCAACAGGACTACTTCTTGGTAGAAAAATCACTGTCTAATAGTTGATCCTTGATAGAAGGGATTTTACACACCACCGGAACTACCTAAGCGAAAAACTTCTCTGTGACCAGATTGCACTGCAACCTCGTGACGAAATCATGGCATTCACCATGGAAATCTTACTTCTGATTATCAGCTCTTAGGAAGATATAAATCATAAGGGTAAAAAAAAACCATACCCATTAAGATGAGACGTGGATTTGAAAGTTATAAAGAACTGTGAACCATTCGTGTTTGGACCGGCATTGGCCATTGACAGGATCCCTGGTCCGTCATGAAAATGCTTGAAATTCTCGTCTGCAAACATGAGATACATGTTGAGGAGAGTTTTATGCTTTGATTACATTCTCAACACGCAGTTTTTTACTACCTACTCCGGGACTGGACCCTGATGGCATAAAGTGCGTACGGAACAACTCGAAGCAGTTGCCAACTCAGCAACTCAAGAACAGACTCCACATAGGTCGGCATGAAAAGTTTGATGTCAACAAATCGCAAATCGCAAACAAAGATGGCCATTTCAAGAGGCCAGTCATCTTATCTAGTGACACTGACCTCCTCGAAACTCAATACAACTTGTCTACTACTCTACCTCTGTACCAGTTATTTCGGTCATGAAGTACCTACCAGCAAACTTGCCACCGTATGTACTTTCTCCTCCTGTACCTGCGCACCACAACGACAACTACATTACTTTGCATACCTGCAACTTCAGGCCTGCTACTAAGTTCAAAAGCATACTAAACATTCGCTGTTCTCATTAAATTCTTGCCTCATCATGATTACCACTTCCTGTCAACTAATAGGGTTCTCCAATTCAGAGACTGTTAGTTGCAAACGAATCCGTAAACAAGAAAACTACGAGCTGTCAAGAAGGGTAGTTGACAATTTCATGTTCATAGGGCGGTAAACCGCAAAACCGTCCTTCTAGATTTGAAAAATATGGCCGACTGACCACATAATCTGACTCGAAGGCAACGAGTGCTTGCATTACTCGCCAAGAACGTCTAAGTAAAATATCAGAAGACCTGACCACAAGTTAACATGGCTAGTACGGTGTGTTTGGTCCACTTAATGCGAAGTGAGATAGGATGGGCTGCTATCAATGATTCTTTACTGACAGACAATCAAGATGCTACAGGCGTATAAACCTAGCACCTGGGCTGGTTTAAGTTCCTCACTCATTTTAAGATCATGGAAACATAAACCACTTCAAGCGAGTGTGCTGAATACCTTATTGCTCAGTCCTGGTACAACGTTCTTCATTTGTCATGCTCTTCAACTCAAAACAATATCCACCCATGGCCACACAATGGCTACTATCAGACGTAAACAAATACCAGGTCTCGAAAGTTGCTAAGATGCGTGGTATAAATTTTCATTCTTCACCTTACTCTATATTTTATGTTGTATAGACCGTAGGACGTTGAAACAGCTTAGCCCATAGTTATTAGAGACGACCAGACTGCTATAGCCATAACTTAAATGCGAGCACAGACAAATCCAAGTCATCCACAGCAACCTCTATCAGTTCCTCCCACTGACAGGAGGTATATCAAGAATTTAATGTGATTAAAGTGCGAAATATCCCGGTAAACCCCCGGAATACGAAAGGTTAAAAATGAAACGCCCAAATAAAGTACGAAACAATGAGTGACTAAGTCTATCTAAGAGTCCTCGGCACTCATGCCAAATAAGATAATCGAAATTGCAGATTGATAAGAAGAATGTTACCATTTCTCTTGGAAAAATCACCACCCTGCCATCCATGACATGGAAAGTATGAGTCTGAGACTAAGACTTCTTGTACAGCACAGTTCCATAACGTCCAGGAGGGTAATGAGAATGAGACATCACACCCAGCTACTGTTCACAGTCGTGCAAGGGACAAATATACTACTTCAAGGCTCGGATGCTTACAAGGCTATCAGAGGGATCCACTGACCAGAATCTAGGATGCACTTTTCAATCTCGCTACCCACTTTAAGCTAGAATACCCAAGAACAGCACGTTGCAATCACAGCAAAGTTTACAGTGAGTTAAATTACTTGAGCCATAAAACCTGCGATAACACGATGGAAGATGGTGCCCTTGTAGTGCAGGGGTTTTCCTGTCACATGTCCCACACCCTTCTCACCTGCATGTATCAACGATAAGTACTGAAGTGGATTATCAAAGAACGAAATCACCGCAAAGTCACCCATACTTCACCAAGGTTCAGCAACTCCTCCGGCAACAGTCGAACGAAGACCTGCACAAACTAATACTCCACGGGTCTAGCCTGCACGTTTCCACACCTAATTCTCTGATGGAAACCAAGTTAGAGCTACTGAAGAATGAAGAACAGTGGAACAGGAAACATTACCGAGATTCTGAGATTACCTGTGCAAAGGGCACGGAAGTTTTCTGCTGTCTTGGGCACAGTATCAGCGAACAGCTGTAAAATTCAAGTCGAGGAAAGCCTCAAAGTCATGTGACGAGATCTAAATCAACGATGCTGTAATTTTATAGAAATGAGAAATGTGTTACTGTAAAAAGCCTACGTTTGCTTCCAAATGAAGTACAAAAATAAACAGCTCTGGTAACAAAACCTTCACCATCAACTAGAATCAAACTTGAAAGTATACTGCACCTCCATAACCATTCTTCCTGCGGGATCACCATCAATGGTGATGTCAAAAAACACCCGCGGATTAGGCACAAGACCTTTGGACTTCCCCATCGCAGTCAGCCTCAGACCTGCACGCATAGACAACGACTCGTCTGGGAGGATGGAAGACAAAGACAATCCTTCTCAAACTATGCTCCTCATCCAGTGCAGAAGTAAGGGATATCAGTACATTCATTGAGAAGAACCCAAAGTTCCCTACTTTATCGCACTGGCTCCTACGATTCCTAAGTACTGTCTCTCAAAACCGATGCACCGACTAGGGTTGTCATTCTTTGAAGGACTATTCGAGTCAATCGAGCCCAACGACGAGTCCCTCGTAAGGTTGGTTACACAGCCGTTCTTCAGATATTTGACAAATGGGACGAGAAGCCGTTCGGAAAACGGAGGATCCAGAACCGGTTCTTTAAAAATCTCGCTTTCTGTATTCAAAATCAGGATTGCGACTCGTCCCATGAATCAGAGCCGCACTAAGGTACGACGAAAGTTATTGCCACGGGGCGACCTACAAATCTGTAGCTACTTGAAGATGGTTTGCGAGAAATTGTAGCCCCGGGAAAACGCAAGAAAAAAGCGGGGGTGACCAAATATCCTGGTAGCCTTCGGCTAGGGTGAAGAAAGAGATATGCGCGCCAAAAAACGTAATCATCCACAAAACAGCAGCTAACAAATTTTGATAAACAAGTAAAATTACAGTTCGCAAATGACCAAAACGAAGATGAAAGAAAACCTATGAAATGAAAATCAAAAGGCTATTAAAGCATGGATACAGGAGATAAACCATATACCAAAACGGTGAAGTTCTGAACGCTACCATTTAACCAGCTACCTGCTCACAATTAATTGAGAAATGGCGCGGAAATGGGAAGGAACGGAGGAATTTCAAATTCTTTGCGGCGTGGTGCGAGGTTTGTGAAACCCCTTGCCGAGAATGAAGGAAAAGAATCAAGGAAGCACAAGAACTGACGACAGGTATCGAGGTCGAAGACCTGAAAACAGAGCATTCTCTTGCTCAAACGGCAAATCGTTCACAAATTGTTCATTAGCGTTAGTAGCAGATACTGAAAACCACAACTACAGAAGAGTCCAGCTCAGGTACCCGACGCTAATCACCCTCCCAGGAATTCAAATTTTCATCACGGAAGTATTTGGAAGAGAAATTTACCTCAAATGCGTCGAAATCTGATTCAGGGCAGGAAACGATAGGTGTTTGTAACCATTAAAGTGGAATGTTAAAGAGGAAACATTGCTTTCTGAGAGCTTGTGTTCGACTCGCTTCCAGTGACTTCGACAAACGAAAAATTGCACGCTGAAGCAGAGCCAGAGTAAAGACAACGGCACATGTTTACTGTGACGGGCGAGTTTAGCACCAAAATATACGATACGGAAAGCCTTTAGGGCACGGATGGAGACGACGGAAACAACACCAAAAATGTCATGTCCACTTCGTTTGGACGGAGAATGGATTGTCTTTTCTTTCTCCATTCTCTGGAATGGAAAAAGGCGACCGAGTAGGAAAAAAGAAGGATTTCTTTCTCCATTCTCTTAAGACTTTCTAAGTCTTTCTTTCAAAGTACTCTTTTCTTTCTCCATTCTCTTAGACTGAGTCCAGTTGGGGAGCTCTTTTTGCATTTTATTCTCATTTCTGACAGCATCTCTATCCACGTAGGCATTCAAAGTTGGTGAAACTATATCTCTAGCACTCTTACATCTACACTTGTGCACACATCAATTTGGAGTTGTTACACTCGGTGTGGTAGAACTATATCTCTATGCATTAGAACACTCTTAGTTATACACTCCATAGTATATTGTTTTCCTGGTGGAAGTAGAGAACTCTTTTAGTAGCATCTCTAGTGCATCTATCTTTAGAGAACTTAGTGAATCTAATGGATCCTTGGTGAATCTTTGGTATTCTTTCTAGGTGGTCTTTCCATGGCTCTGCTCCTTCTCTTTATTACGAGCATGGTTTCTCACAAGAGAGAATTATTGTCTTGGATTTGTCATTGGTACACGATAGGGAGATCCTTTAGGGGGACCTTTATTTGCCATGACTCACTTTTGAGCCCTCTTATCTACCACTTTGGCCTCGTTAGGTTATATTTTTCTTTCCTTGGTAGAGGATACACATTGTGGGCCTTGGAGATCAGATTAGGTAGGCCTTTGACCACTTGACTATCAAGTACATCTTGTAGGCTTGAGAATCAAGGTTTCAAAGTGTAGAGCACGATCTCTTTTAGGTATTCCTCCTCACCTCTAGCTTCCAAAGGGGTGTATCACATCTACATATGGCATATGTATTCTTGGAGTGCAAATAGGATCCAAGGATTTTGTCATATGCTTCCTAGATGTAACCCTTATAGAGGATATTCTTCATGTGGATGATCTCTCTCTACTAGGAGATCCACTGGTGACATTTGGCATACTCTTGTCTAGTATTGCACATAGATTGACCTACCTTCTTTGCACCTTGTCAAACACCTTGTCCATTATATGGAGCAATGGACAAGGTGTTTGACACATTTTTAAGGAGTGTGCAAAGGCATATCATTCTAGACATCAAGTGCATCACTCTCACTCTCATATTTCATAGCATATTCTAGACATGTGTCCATTGCTCTATAGAAGATATTGGTTGGTACAATCCATAAGAGAGCAATCACATTAGGTGATGCTTCTTTGGTTGCTCCAATTGTTTGTAGACCATACAACTTGCATAGCTCAAGTATCTAGGGTGTTGTAGTACAGATTCCTCTTATCAATACTATTGGAGCTTAGCCTCATTTTAACCCTTTTGGCATTTCCTTATATGGCTTGATAGGATCTTCCTATCCTTCTTGTTTTCACACATTGTTGCATTTTTCTCTTAATAATTGGTTTCAATTATGGGATCTTTTTATATGGTAGTCCTCAAAAAAATGCATGTATCAAATTAATTCAATCATTTTATGCTTAATAAGAATTTACTTAAATGAAGAATTGTATATTTGAAGTTCAATAATTTTATACATATAAGAATTTACTTCTTTCTTCTAACTTTGTATAAACTTTGTTGCATTCTTAGCAAAAAATTTGTCTATAAGAAATTTTAAGAAATGTTCATTCTTTATTGTCCACAATATCACATAGAGATGATATAGAACAATAGGCACAAAGAAAAAAACCTAGTTAATCCATTAAATAGAGTAATATTTTATATTCTACTATACAAGAAAAAACACCATCTTACAAAATGTAGAAAGATGAAGATGTAGATATATTATTCAATTAAATTAAACTATGAAAGGTCAAGTTATCTAGAAAAATTATAATACATGATAGAAATAAATTATAATAATAATATATGGTAGGCATTTTCAATATGATCATAAATTTTTTAAATGAAATAGAGATGACTTACATGGATATTGATTTTATTCTTTGAGAAGATAGTCAAACACTACTTCTTTGTTAAGATATTCCCAATTTTAAAGTAAATTTCTTATAAGGGTAGATGTTTTAGTAATTATATTAAAGAGCTTTTTTAATTCTTTCTAAGTCAATTTTGATACTTATGTCCTACCTTTTGTTGTTTTCTAGCTATCTTTATAGAGTTTGGTTCAATTCTTCATTTTCTATCTTTTAAAATCTTTAATGTACTTGAAAAAATGAATTCTTTTTTGGTTTTAATTAAAAAAATATTACTTGATTTGAAAAATATAACTATATTGGAGAAAGAATAATCTACCATCTTCAATGAGTATCTAAAAAGTACTAAACAAGTGGTATTAGTAGATCTATTGAATGGTAAGATAACATCACTTAAATAATTGAAGTATATTTGTGCAATTTTTGTATTTAATGAATTTAATGTTTAATTTTATTCATTTATTTATAGGATTTATATGAAGATATATGTAAGATAAAATAAAGTATTCATTTATTATAATTAATAATATATAATGATAAATGTAATAATTTAACCTACATCCAACTTTAACTAACATCTTACATATTGCAAAAATGTATCATAGTAAATCAATATAAAATTTCTGTGTAAATGATTATACATTATAAGAAACAATTTGAAAAAGTACTTCAAATTGTAAGAAATTAATCTTTAAAGTATACATATGAATCTACTAGAAATTAAGGAAAAAATTAAGCTAAAAAGCTAACTCGAGAACCTTTTATATGCTTGGTGTTGTAAGGTGTTCTAGAACCTTCCTAATGATTAAGTAACATGGATAGGAATTTAATTAATAATTTTGCCAAAAGTAAGCTTATTTTAGCTTCAAGTATAATTTAAAAAACCTTTGGCAAACTTTGTCATTTAGAGGATATATCATCCAATTCTTAGTCCATCTTCTTTCTTCTCTCCTATTTTATTTCCCATACTTGTTTTCTTTTTCTTCCAATGTATATAATTGTTTTCTTTTTCTTCCAATGTACATACTTGGTCTCTTGAATTTAGGTGTTTTAGATCATATGAATACTTGATGTCATATGTCAATAGTTCATACTATATTATGTTGGTTAACTGTCCTTAATATTATTTTTATGACAAGTGAACCTTGATTTCTTCTAATTCTCAATAATATTTGAAAGCATATACTATATATATTGTATACAATTGATCTAGAAATTGTTTTATCATTACATTGATAGAGATAATGAAGGTAGATACCGTAAGTAACCTTATAATTTATGCAACATGATAAAAAATTTAGTATTTAACTTAAGTATTGTAAGCATATGCTCACTCATAAGAAGCAAAGAGAGTTGCATTTGGTCAAAAAGAGAGTTGTATCTTTTAAATCAAACTAAATAAAGTGGAGAATATTTTTGAGTTATTATTCTTATTCATTTTAAGCAAATCAAAAGGTATCACCACATCTCTATGAGATATGAGATTTGGTGATACCTTTTGGGATATAGAGATATAATGTTGAGCAAATATAATACAATTTTGTAGCTCCAAGATTTTCTTAATAAGAGGTAAAGAGAACCTTCACATCTAGATTCTAGATTCAAGTAAGCACAACAAGTGTAACACTATATCATCTTGCAAAGTTGTAGATTAGGTTGGTGGAGACCTAATGTGCTTGATGTCTAAAGTGCTATATTACCCAATTTTAAAATTAAATTATATGATTTGGAGATTTATTAAGAGAAAGAAATAGATTGAACCTTTTTTGAAGATGAAGATAATCATGAGGAAACCAAAGCTATTAAGAGTGGTGACTCAATATTGACCAAATAGTAGTAAAATGGCTACAAGATCTTGTTTCCTCAAGGATACAAGTAAGAAATGACTAAAAGTGAAGAGAATTGTCACTAAGTTGCAAATTTTTTATTATTCCATATTTAACCGTTTGGGCAAGAGCATCTTTCAAAAAAAGGTAGTATCATCACTATGGATGCACTAAAAAAAAGGGAAACTAATATTTACTTTCCTTATGAGTAGGTTCCACATAATTCTTGAAGTTGATGGTTCACTCTACTTTGAAGGCTGCTCTACTCCAAAGGCCTCAACTCCAAAGGTAGCATATTACTTTGCCCAGAAGGTATAACTCCAAAGGAATCTGTGCATCAACAAAACATCTTTGCCTTTTGCTTTTGTGGTACTTCCATTGCTCCAACTCATATATGATTCTTCAATAAAATACTTTGATCCTTTAGAACCCCAACGATCTCACACCTCAAAAAAATGTGAATGTCCCATTGCACTTAAGCACTTGTGTCCCTAGTATGAAGGTTTCTTCACCACTACTCATCAAAGGCATTCATTAACACTCAAGTTGCAAGCAATCAACAATAAGAATGTAAAAATCTCTTACCAAACTTTGATTAAGATGAACAAACCTGATTTACATGAGGCTTAAGCCTTAAGTGCATTCTCTTACACAACTCCAAAGGGATCTAACAATAAAAGTCCCTTGGAGATCTCATATTTGCATCTACATTGTACATTGTTAATCCTAACTTCTTACCTTATCCTATCCTAATTACATGCATGTTATTTCCCTTACATTTGTTAGGGAAGGTGTCAAGTCTTCCTCTAAGACAATTAAAAAAATTGTGTCCTTTGGACTTACTATTTCAAAGGTGTTTATAGGTAAAAAATTCTTTGGCTAAAAAATGCATTTGGTCCAAAGATCTTTGACTACAAAGGTATTTGGCTACCAATTAAGCAAAGGTTACCTTTGCCTTTACAACTCCTAATAAATTTTTGTATAATTTCCTTCTTGTCTATAATTTTTATTTAGAGGGGAATCTAAGGTTTCTTGATACTTTGTATTGATATGTTATCTAAGAAAAATGGCTAATTGATCTATCTCTTCTTTAGTGTAGATTTCACTTCCCATGTCTATATTTGTAGCTTGAGAGTTTGTGTAGCTTTGTCAAGTGAACCTTCACTCATTTTGCTTCTTTGACAATCCCCACCAATTTGTCTTGGTTGTCTACTATTTATTAGAGGATCTTCATATTTATTAGAAGATCTTCATATTCTTTTCTTCTAAGCTAATTTGGATTGCTTAAGCTTTAGCCACCAATTCCTCACTCATCTGGAAGCAATCTACTTCCTTATCCTTCTTCAACTCAACAACCATCTCTTCAAGTTGAGTAGCCACTTCACTATGGTACTTACTAAAATATACACCTATAGTTACTAGGAGGATCTTAGCTTTCTATATGTCTCCTTTGATGCTCTCCATTTCCTCATTCCTTATCTTTAAGTTCTCCTTGTATGGTTACTACTTACCTTTGGCTTGGAGCTGAAGGGCTCTTAACTCTCTTAGCAATTTCTGGATTTCTCTTCTCTTCTCTTTTTTTGTCTACTTTGTAGGAAGTGAAGTGTAATGGGTCTTCAACTTGAAGTTTCCTTGCACAAGATATTAACCTTCTTGGCGTCTTCTTTGTACAAGCTCTGCATCTTCTCTATCTCCTCCTTTGCCATAGCATGCTTTGCCTTTATATTGTAGAAGTTCTTGTGTAGTCTTTGGACAAGAGAGGTGTAGTTGGTAAGAGTCTTGGTATATTGGCATGACCTGCTCCATTAACTCCAAGGGCAGTCCCACCAAAAATATAACAAATTTTACTTCCTCCATCACCAAGGCCTTGCATTCTTGGGAGAGAGATGTGCTTACCATTACCACTACACCAAAAGGTTCACCTCCTTCATCCTTGATTTTTACTTGGTCTTCTTGTCCTTTGAGTTGCTTGGGCTCTTCACCTTTGTTATCTCTCTCGCTTCCTCTCTCTTTCTTTCTCTTAGTTTAGTACTCCTCCTTGATCTAATGTTCATCTTTGGCCTTGGCCTCTTCTTGGGTCTTCATGCCTAATGGCCTCACTTCTTGATTGTGAGTTCCTTTGGAGTGAACTTACTCTTTGGTGTGAGGACTTTCTTGATGCCACTTCTTTGATAGAATTCTCCTTCTTTACACTTTTCTCTTCTTTTTTGGATGCATCAAATTGTATTTCTTCATATAGGTTTGCTTCTTCTGTGGACCTTTAAGCTTGGGACCCTACATGGTGAGGGAATTCTCATCTTCCTCCTCCTCTTATGTATCTTTAGCTTCCTCTTCAAAAGATACATCTTGGCTACTTGGTGACATTCTATGGTCTTGTGAGTGTTGATTGCTTCTTCTTGTTAACATTAGTGGTCCCTATTTCATCCACCTTTATTAAGTTACCAATTTAAGCATACTTGTAATGTTTCAAGGACAAGAGAACCCCCAAGAGAAACACAAGAGAAGAAACACAAGGCTTTAGCCCTCAATACTTTGATGCCCTAAAGGAGCACCTTGTCTTTATTATATATCAAAGAAGATACTCTCAAAGGGAGCTCCATCCTTGGATCAAATACATGGATAGGTGACATGTCAGCAAGCTCCACCCTTTGATTAGTTGCATGGATGGGTGACATGTTGATCCTTATCTTATATGGTTTGTAAAACAAGTTATTAGTAAGAATCTATAGGGAATCATTTTGTAGGAAGCTTAAAACAACATGGATGAGGTATTTTTAGAAAGCTCTTAATGAAATGAACATGGAGGGAAAAGGAAACATCTTGAGTCACAAGGGGGGCAAAATGTTTCATTTTTTAGGCTAAATTCATCAGTTTAGGTCTCCAAAATTGGCTCTAAAGTTTTTAGGGTGTTTTCAACCTCTATCCTATTAGTGAAAGTACTCTTTTGGTGACAAATCTATTTGATCTACTTACCCTATCATATAAAACATATTTCTAGATATTACCAAGCCAATTTCCACCTCAATATGTTTAGCTAATGGTATAACAAACCTTTTTTTTAAGATGCAACATCTTCATTACAAAGTTGTGCTTAAAAGATTGCACTAACAATGATGCGTGGATCAAGTTAGCTGTTAGCTCCCATCTTACCTCATACAATGGGTACACTTTCCAATGTATGCAATATTTGACACACAAATAGCGGGTACCACAAATGTATTTTCAGAGAGTGCATTTGATCTCATATTCTTCCGTGCCATCAATGAGTGTTGTACAAGGTCTAAATTCTTGTATAGAAGGAAAGTGAGGTGGTTGGGGTGCATATTTATGTAGTAAGGAAACATGGAACACTAGATGGATCATCATGTATAGTGATAGCTCAAGGTGATAGGCCATTGCGCCAATTTGATGGAGGATGGGAAAAGGCCTAATAAAATGAGGTCTGAGCTTACAAGGGCCAACTAATATGAGGTTACATGTGGACATCCAGACTTGATCTCCAATATTGAACTCCATGTGCTTGTAGTGTGCATTTGCATATTGTTTCTATTGATATTGGTCAATCTACAACCTATGCTTAATGTTGTGCACACCTTGTTGGATTTTAGAAACAAAAATGTTGACAACCTCAACCTTTGTAGCAACTAGGTAGATCTTTACCAAGCTTGAAGTGTAAGAAGATGCTCTCCATACATGAGGAAGAATGGTATGACCTGTATAGGTGTATTCACTAAACTTTTGTAGGAAAATTCCACTAATAGAAGTAAGGTGACCCACTTTTCTTGCTCCTCTAAGGTGAAGCCCATAGCATATCCTTAATAGTGCAATTAGCCTGCTCTATTTGTCTATTGGTTTGTGGATGGTATACCATAGACATGGCCAGTTTGGTTTTGCAGATGTCAATGAATATTCTCCAAAACAAACTAGTGAATTGAGTGCCTCAATTGATGATGAGCACCTGAGACAAGCCATGGTGAAAAAAGACTATATCAAAGTACAATTGAGCAAATTCTGGAGCAAACACGTCCTTGGCCATAAGATACACATGAATCATTTTGTTGAGTCAATCTACAATGACTACAATGGAGTCAAACCTCAAGGTGGTCTTGGGTAATTCACAAACAAGATCCATGTTGACCTATTCCCAACATTGTGTAGCAGTAGGGTGGGGTTGAAGGAGTCATACAAGAGCATGATTAAAGGCTTTATTTTGCCAACAAAGTAGGCAACTTCAACATACTTCATCACATTGTTGTTCATCTTGGGCCAATAATAATGGCATTTGACTACATCTAAGATCTTGTCCACTCCAAAATGACTAACAATGGCAGAATCATGACACTCTACTAGGATGGTTGTTCTTAAGAATGGAGCATCCATGATCCATAATTTACGATCACAAAAGGTGAATCCTTGAGCACTAGTTACACCTTTGGATGATTGAGCTCCTATACTCTATAGGTCACTCTTCATAGTAGTAAAAATCCTTGGCTAGAATTCTAGGTTCATCTTGACCTCTACTACTATATTTTTTGCTATAAGCATTTGGGTGAATGCATTTGCAAGTTGCTTCTTGCTTTCCACATATATGATAGTCATGTTGAACCATTGTCTTTACTCTACCTATTGAATCTATCAATGAGATAGATCTTTATGTGTTTTGAGGTAGACTAAAGGTTTGTAGTACATCTCCATTATAAATGCCTTCTTGCCAAGATTGTACTTCCAATGCTTGGTTGCAAGGACAATAGCCAACTCTTCTTGTTTGGTAGTGTGATAGTTGCATTTTTCCAATAACAACTTTTGAGAGAAATATGCAATTGGGTTCCATTTGTCATTCCATTCCAATTGTAGGATTCCTCTTATTACAACACTTGATGTATCTATAGCCAATTTGATTGGACATTTTGGGTCATACCATTTCAAGATTGGTGCATATAGTTATGCATATTTCAATTCTTGAAAGGCAAATTTTTGTATGGTTCCTCACATCCACTTCTTCTCCTTGCCAAATAGTGCCATTAGAGGTTGTGTAACCTTGGAGACAATCCTTGAAAAATCAATGATAAAACCCCATCAATCCCAAGAAACTCTTGAGTTGAGTTTGATCTTTGGAGCACCCTATTTCTAAATGACCTATAATTTATCTATTAACACTTGGATACCTTTTGCACTTACTCTATGCCCCAAGTAGTCTACTTTAGACTTGCCAAACTTGCACTTTGAGATTTTGGCATACAATTGATCTTGTTGTAGAATTTGGAGGACTTCTTGTAGATGTTGCTTATGCTTCATCATTTTCCTACTGTAGACTAAGATGTCATCAAGGAAAAATAATAATAAATATATCCAAGTATGGATAACATATGTCATTAACTAAACTCATGAAAGTGGTTGGTGCGTTGGTGAGACCAAATGGTATCACCAAGTACTCAAGTGACCATAACTTGTATGAAAGGTAGGTTTGTGTATGTTTTCTTCTGCAATATTGATTTAGTTGTAGTTGCTATGCAAATCAAGTTTGGAGAAGTGTTTTTCCCCATTGAGTTGATCAAACAGGTCATGCAAGGTAATGGGTATTTGCTCTTCATCATTTGTTGATTTAAACCTTTGTAGTCGATGCACATATGCATTGTACCATTCTTCTTCTTCATAAACAAAACAAGAGCTCCATATGATTATATGTTGGGTTAGATAAACTTTTTTGTAGTATATATCCTTGATTTGAGCCTTATACTCCTACAACACATGAGCTGATAGTCAATATGGGACTTTATAAGGAGATGTCTTCTTAGAAAGTATCTTTATTTTATGATCTACTCTTCTTTTTGGTGATAATCCTAAAGGTAAATCATCCAAAAAGACATCTTGAAACTCATTGACAACATCTTTCAAATTCTCAGGAATTTGTTCATTGAGTTATGCACTTTGGACTTCTCTTATTAGACACATGAAACATCTATTTGTCTTACCAATAGTTGTGTTCCCTATGACATATAGAGGTAATTCTTGCCTTTGTGATCTATCTTTAACTTAAATGATCTTCCATTGGCTAGTTCTCACTACTTTCTTTTTTCAATTAACTATGGAGTTCTAGTGCTCCATCCACAATATGCCTAAGATCACATTGTAATGGGCTAACCATATCAATTGCCACTCAATTTCTTCTTTATACTCTCTTACAAAGAGTGCTACCTTTCTAGGTAACAACTCAATCCTTTATGTGTGACCATTAGGTAACTATACTTCTTCCTTCTCATCCGTCTCATCCTTCTCTAGTTCCATCTTAACCTTATCATAATAGAGCAAGACAAGAAATTCTTTATTGCTCCAAGGTTTATGAATTCTCTCACTTGATTGCCTTCAAGGACTCCATTTATGATAATCAATTGTATGTTTGTCTTCCTGAACCTTTGCGCACTCGTCCTCTTCCTTTCTCCACTTTTACTCTTCTTCATTGAGCCAATAAGGCCACAAGGTACATTTATTAGTGATATTTGTTTTCCAATGTGATTTCAACATCCTCCTTCACTTCTTCCAAGTACTCCTACTATTCTCTAAGCTTAGGTAATGGCTTCAAAAATAGTGCAAGGATTTTTTATCATTACTTCTTGGTGAATTTTTAGTCCTCATTTAAAATTGTCAAGAGCTTCTACTAGACTCATATTGGTTATAAAAACCTATAGATTGAGAAATGCTTCTATGTACTCTTGTATATTATTCTCTTGCTTCAACTCCCATATTTGGGTTTGGGCCATCTACATAGAATCCATGGATTGGAAATTTTTTAGTTGCCCTTCTTGCATTGCTATCAAAGTGATCTCTCTTCCTTTTGCCAACATTGATTGTTACCAAGTAGTGTACCATGTGAGGACTTTATTGGTCAAGTACCCATATGCAAACACGCTTTTAGAATGATTGGTGATCTCAATTGTGAATAATTGAAAGTATCAATTCATTCTTGAAATTCAATTTTCCACTACTCCTGTAGAATATTGTCCCTTGTAAAGCTTGATGTTACATGTCTTTGTCATCTGTAATAACAATGTGACTTCATTGTTGACCACAGTTGATGTAATTAGTATGAATGACTCTTTAGGTACTTCAGCCATTGGTAATGGGTATTGGGATGGTTCTCCTTCTTGCATTACCTTATATTCCTAAATGTATGGACTTGGCTTTGCAATACCTCCATTGTCATCTTGATCTCTCAAAACTCATTTAACATTCCTTGCATTCCTTGCATCAGATCTTGCAACTATAGCTCCATGATTCATATACATAGCAAATGCTCAATCATTACTTCTTACTTCAATAGAGAGTTAATATGATCACTCAAGAGGGAGCACATACTATTAGGACTACCATTGGTATCTCAAAGGCTATCACTTGTTGATAATATTCCTCATCAAATTATGGATTACAATATCCTTAAACATCACTTTTTGTCAACCACATAACAAATTTTTACTTGAGTGTTAAAAGGGAGAGGATTTGGTATATTCAAATCCATTGCACCATAGCAGAATGTATATTATCAAATTTCACTCTTTATTGTATATCATCATAGGTAGAATCATTGGGCTTGGCAAATTCATCACTATGTTGAAGAACTCTACTCCAAAATGGTAAATGAAATATATTTTCACTTGCTCACACTACATGTACATAATCTTGATATGGAATGAATTTAAGAATGGAAAGAAAGGTGTAGGAAATTGTCCTCCAAGAGCTCCCATCCCATCCTCTCTTTAAAACACTCCTAATCTATCAATTGCACTACATTTTCTCCTCTCAAAATTACTTAGTCTCAATAGCCCATGTTCCTCCAAGAAGGATGATTCATTCTCTTGGATTAAAACACTTACTCTAATATTATTATAATTTTTTGAAGACAAGAGAACTCCCAGGAGAACTCCCAAGAGAAACACAAGGTTTTAGCCTGAATACTCCGATGCCCCAAATGAGCACATTATTGTTATTATATAGCAAAGATGATCCTCTCAAAGGAAGTTCTACCCTTAGATCAGAAACATGGATTGGTGATATGTCAACAAGCTCCGCCCTTAGACTAGTTGCATGGATGGTTGACATGTTGATCCTAGTCATATGTGGTTGGTAAAACAAGTTTGACTAAATGGAATCTTTGGAGAATCTTCTTATAAGAAGCTCAAAATAGTATAGATGTGGTACCATAGAAAATCTCTTGATGAGATGAACATAGAGGAGAAGGAAATGTAATTTTTTTCCAAAAGGGGACATATTTTTTAATTTTTGAGGTCTAATTCATTTGTTTAGGCCTCCAAAATTAGCTCTAAAGTTTTAAGGGTGTTTTGAACTTATCCTATTAGTGGCAGTACTCTTTTGGTGACATCTCTATTTGATCAACTTAGACCATCATATATAATATCCTTCCAAATATTACCAAGTCAATTTCCACTTCTAGATAATTTATCTAGCTAATGGTATTAAAATACTCTACTTTGGAAAGGCAATACTTCTTGAATATCAACTTTCACTTTTGTTGCAAATTGAAATAGCCCTTTGGATGCAAATGTGAAGGAGATTTCTTCTATTCCTCCTTGTTGAGGAAGTTCAACCCCATGTAGAAATGAGTTGCAAATAATGCAAGATATGTTACATCTGTACTCCTCAAACTCTTCAAGTGAATTATTTTGTCTACACTATCGTGCATATATACATTGCTACAAAACATACATTGCTATCAACATCTTACACTATAGAAGCACAACTCACACATAAGTCATACATAGACTCTAAAGTGCCACAATCCAAGTGAGCGTGCCATCCCATTGACGGCACACTCGACGGTGCAAATGGTGCAAAGTGACGGTGGGCCCCACCATGAAGTTAATATCCCAAACACAAAATCTAATTGTCGGAAAGTAGTCTTTGAGAAACTATTGAAATAACTCTAACTACTATCACTGGAACTCTAGTGTTTGAGCATCTAGATGCGACACTACAAATGGCATGACAATTGTCGTGCATATATACATCACTACACAAATTGCTATCAACATCATACACTATAGAAGCACAACTCACACATAAGTCATACATAGATTCTAAAGTGCCACAATCACTCCCTAGCTGGTGGTTAGGTTCCTCTAACTCTAGATAGCCATATACTCTAAGTATATGGTATACCCTATAATGGGCAAAGATCAAGAGGCCGGGTGCTATGGAGCCCCATCGTTAGTCGCTTGTCTGCAATCTATACCATATAAAGAATGAACTAGCTATAGTTCAAGTACATCTAGGACATAACCATTGTCCATGAGGAACCACCATGAGGGGAGGAGTCAAACATGCCATATGCCATCCTCTAGAATAGCTATCACACACTAACATAGTAGCAGCTCCACCAGAAGAGCTACATAACATACACCTCAAACCTGCACATACAAGTGCCAAGCTTGGGTCCATAGTACCATCAATGTTTGAGAGGTGGCATGGCGCACAATTGCACACATGATCCTTCCAAACAACACCATCATGTCCTTCTAACACAAGGCCTCTAGATGGCAAAACCTCACACACTCTCAAGATAGTGCGGCTTGTCAAAACATCAAGTGTCATGGGTGCTATCTATTGTAGATATACTTAGTCTCCAGGATGAAATCAATGGATCAAGGGTCTACAACCTCCTCCTTGAATGGTAGCATAGCATAAAGTATCTCTATGCTGAGCAATTGCCAAGTTCTCAAAGGCCATCAACGTCACTCTCCGGAAGATCTCTACTTGCTAAGAACATATGCTCATCCATACATCGGGGTCATCCAAGTCCAAAACTATAGTAGCATCTTGACAAATGGCTGAAGGTAAATCTAGATCTTGTCCATAAACTAGAAAGTATGGAGAGAAGGATGCTAAGGAGGCTTGCCGGCTGAATCGATAGCCCATGGCCAACCAAGGTAATTGGAGATTCCAATCTCCCAAGTGACCTCTCTGCAAACCATACTTTTGCAATCCTCTCTTCACCGTCTGAACCACTCTCTCTGCTAAGCCATCTGCCTCAAGGTGATGTCGGGAGGTAATACGGTGATCAATCAAAGCCTTATCATACAAGACCTAAAACTCCCCCAAGAACTCTCTACCCTGATCAGTCAAAACCTCAACTAGTGCACCAAAATGACTAAGAACTCTATCCAGGAACAAGTAAGCTGTCCCTTCACTAGACTTGTTAGGAAGTGACACAACTCAATTCACTTGGAGAAGTGCTCCACCATCACCAAAACATACCAATGATGTCTCACAGTCAATGGTAAAGGTGTAACAATATGGAGTTTAGCAACAAAGTTACTCGGGCTCACGAAGTAGCACATAAGTCAAAGTAGCCTAGAATATTCCGGAAGTATATAGGAAGCTTCTTGGGAAGCTTCCTAGTTAACTTAGCTTGCACCTTAAGTAAGTAGCTTCTAGAAGGAAGCTTCTAGAAGCTTCCAACTAGCTTAGCTTGCACGCCAAGTAGGCGGCTTCTAGAAGAAAGCTTCTTGAGAAGCTTCCTAGTTAACTTGGCTTGCACTCTAAGAAGCGGCTTGAGGAAGCTTCTTGAGAAGCTTCTCAAGGGCCTTGTATGCTACTTATAAATACCAAAGCCAAAGCTCATGCTAGGCATTTGGATTTTCCCTCATTCAAGTGTCCCAATGTGAGTTTCCATTCTCCTATTTCTCTCCTTGGATTTGGTCTTTTACATTGGTATTAGAGCAGGAATGGGATGGATGGAATTTATGGACCACCAAATCTACTTCCACCAAACCATTGGGATTTTTGCATCCAAATACTACCCAAGCATCGTTTCACACAGTTCATCACCTCGCACTTTGGACAAGATTTTTTGCATATGATCACCATATCTAAGGAACCCTTGGTACTTCCGGTTGTAACTTATAGAGAACGGTGGACGTGTTGTTTCTATGTGTTAATAAATTAGATAGATTGGGAGTGGTGTGATAGAGGAACAACCATGGCGGCAATACCTGATGTTATCCTTGCTATGCAACAACAAATCGAGCACCTTACTCGATTGTTGGATGAACGAGATCTTTGACGACAAGAGCAAGTGGAGAGAGTACCAATTCGAGAAGGAGAAGATTGGATCAGATTCCCTAAACCCAAGGTATTTGAAGGCAAGAATCTCTCGGGTGCAGTGGAGAATTTTGTGTTTGATTGTGAATGTTATTTTGAAGCTACCAATCTACAAGATGAGCAAAAATAGATTCTCTTGGCTTCTAGCCAATTGGATGGAGTAGCAAAGCTATGGTGGAGATTTTGAGTAGAGCAAGCCGAACGAAAAATGGTTGCACCAATCTTGACATGGGCAGAGTTCAAGAGTGCAATAATCAATCAGTTCCAAGCTATAAATGCCACACAAGCTGCACGGGATAAGTTGGCAGAGTTGAAATAGATTGGCTCTGTAAGAAGTTACATCACGTAGTTCCAAAACACCATCATGCAAATTCCAGATATTTTGGAAGGTGAAGCTCTAGATCAATTTGTGAGGGGCTTGAAGGCAAGAACCAAATTAAAGGTAACCATGCAAGAGCCATAACACTTGGAGGAAGCCATGCGGTTGGCCAAACATTTTGATTCCTTGGTGGCAACAACTTGGTCTTGACCTCGACCTCCACAAAGCCTGCCAATACACTACACAGAAGTGGAGGAGCCAGCACCAATGGAGATTGATGCAATTCAATGAAGACCATTGGGCATGGCAGATAGGGAGAAACTACAACAAAATGGTGGTTTTTTTTATTGTCGCCAGTTGGGGCATCATATTGCTGAATGCACACTTAAGAATGGACGACCTCGACAAGTTGCCCAAGTGGAGGTTGTGGAGCGGAATGATCAGGGAAATGAGGAATCCTTGTAGGAGATTTTGAGCCGCCTATTGGGAGCTTGATTAGTTCCAATGGGATTGAAGGCTCAACTTATGCAAGTTTGCTTCACTTGCAAGGTATGATATCTAATAGGGGTTGTAGTATTTTGGTTGATTCTGGAAGTTTAGAGAATTGCATGTCTATGCAAGTAGCAAAGGAATTGGGTATTCCTATCAAGCCAATGATTGGAAGTAGTTTGATGATGGCGGATGGTAGAAAGGGTTCTGCATTCCGCACCTCGCATCCTATTACCTTCAAGATTGGGAAGGAGTATTTAGAGTGTATGAGGTTTGTAGTGGCACCTCTACACTATGATATCATTTTGGGTCTACCTTGGCTTGAATGTCATAAGGTTCAATTTGATTGGACCCAATGCCAAATTCAAGTACAACACCAAGGTAGGAATTTCCGATTAGGTTGTCTGGCACCTCTGAGTAAGACACCTAAGAATAGTCAGTCCCAAGATGGGAAGTTTGTCGAGAAGGTAGCCATAGAGTGAATCTGGAAGGAAGATGAGTCCCAAGATGGGAAGTTTGCCAAGAAGGCAACCATGGAGCAAGCTTGGAAGAGAGATGAGTCCCTAGAAGGGAAGTTTGTTAAGGAAGTAGTTGTAGAGCAAGCTTTGGAGGAAGATAAGTCTGTATTTGCGGTGTGGATCAAGCCGATTGCACAAGAACAATCTGAGGAGGGCCAAGTGCCGCATCAAGCGATGGTTGATCAGATAGTTCAGGAGTTTACGGATGTGTTTCCGGATGATCTGCCAAAGGGATTACCCTCCAACTGAGGTATGCTCTTCAAGATCAAGTTATTGCCAGGGAGTACTCCAGTGAGTAGACCAATCTATTGGCTCTCACCAAAGGAGTTGGAGGAGTTGCAAACAACACTTACAGAGTTGTTGGAGAAGGATTTCATACGACATAGTACCTCTCCTTGGGGAGCATCAGTACTATTTGTTCCAAAGAAGGATGGAGGACTTTGTTTCTGTATTGATTACCATGGGCTCAATAAGCGAACCGTGAAGAATGCATATCCCTTGCCTCAAATCGATGACTTATTTGATCAACTAAGTGGAGCACGTTACTTTTCCAAGTTGGATCTTCATAGCGGCTATTGGCAAATTCTGATTGATAGAGAAGATGTGCAAAAGACTGCCTTTTGCACAAGGTATGGACATTTTGAGTGGAGAGTTCTACCTTTCGGACTCACTAATGCTCCAGCAGTCTTCATGGATCAGATGCATCGGGTGTTGGATGGCTATTGGATCGGTAGTAGTGGTGTTCTTGGATGATATCTTAATCTATAGCAAGACAGAGGCAGAACACGTGAATCATGTGCAAGAAGTCCTAAGATGACTACGACAATGGAAATTTTACTGTAAGAAGTTGAAGTGTGCTTTTTGGCAGAAGGAGGTTACCTTCTTGGGTCATAAGATCTCATCAGAGGAGATCAAGATGGAGGAAGAGAAGATCAAGGCCATTATTGATTGGCCTACCCCAAGGGATGCTACAGAAGTATGGGCATTCAATGGATTGGCCAGTTTTGACCGGCGGTTCATCCACTATTATGCTCATGTGGCTGCACCATTGACTGACCTCTTGGGAAAGAACTTGAGCTTCCAATGGAACACCAAACATGAAGACGCATTCTAGAAGTTGAAGCATATGGTGTCTTCAAGACCCATTCTTCAACCATATGATCCTCAACTACCTTGTGTGGTTGATTTTGATGCTTCTAACTTTGCAATTGGAGCTATGTTGCAACAAGAATTTCTAGATGGACTACACCCCATTGCCTTTGTGTCTTGCCGACTAAATATAACTGAAAGAAATTACTCTGCTCGAGATTGGGAACAACTTGCAATGGTATATGCCACCAAGGTATGGAGGCATTATCTCTTGGAGAAACAAGTGATCATGCAAACTGATCACAAGCCATTGTTGCAGACCTTACACCTGGAGCACATGAAGAGTCAACATCATTGATGGGAAGAGCAACTTCAATTTTTTGACATCAAACTTGAGTACAAACCAGGTCGGTTCCATGTCATCCCTGATGCTCTATCACAACAACCTAATTTGAAGTCTCTTCCTCTCATTGCGGCAACAATTACAATGGTGTCAATTGACCCCAAGATCCATAACGAGTTTTGGTTAGCTCTACAACAAGATCTCTTTTTTCTGAATGGTACATGGTTGTCTAACAACAAGTGACAAGGAGTACAACACCTTCTCCTTCAAGGAAGGCCTTCTTTTCCATGCAGAACGGATCTATGTTCCAGCCAAAGGTGATCTTCAACTTGTGCGCCTTCAAGAAGCGCATGATTTACCCATTGCTGGTCACATGGGTGTGGACAAGACCTTGGGTACCCTCCAACGTCAATGGTGGTGGCCCAACATGACACGAGATGTTCAAGAATTTGTTAGATTGTGTGAGAGCTGCCAACGTAACAAGGCCAGTAACTAGAAGCTGAGTGGACTCCTTCAACCACTTGCCATTCCATCCGCTCGCTGGGAGCATGTGAGCTTGGATCTCATCACATCCTTGCCAAAGACAAAACAAGGACACACCGCAATCGTGGTGTTTGTGGATAAGCTTAGTAAGCAAATCCACTTGGCACCAACCTATGATACCTTGGATGCTCCAACCTTAGCGCAAATCTACTTCGACAATGTCTTCAAGCATCATGGGATGCCAGGCGTACTCATCTCTGACCGTGATCCTTGATTTACCGGGAAGTTTTGGCAAGCATTCTTCCAGATACTCGGCACCAAGCTTGCTTTGTCCACGGCCTATCATCCTCAAACTGATGGACAAACCACACATGCAAATTGTACATTGGAGGATATGTTGCAGGCCTTTGTCAATGTCTACCATACCAATTGGGATGAATGTCTTGCAGCTGCAAAATTTGCTTACAACAATTCCAAACAGGCAAGCACCGGATTTTCTCCCTTCTTTCTCAATTTTGGCCAAGATCCGCTTGTTCTAGATTCTCTTCTTGCTCCCCCTCCATCTCAGGTTCCTCATACTTCTACATTCTTGACCACTATATCCCAATCGCTCCGACAAGCCAAGTCTCACCTCCTTGTTGCTCAAAATTGCCAAAAACAATATGCGGACCACCATCGTCGTGATCTCACCTTTGAAATTGGTGATAAAGTCATGCTATCCTCCAATAACCTCCCTCTCCCACTTGATTCCCAAGTTTGTAAACTTGCCCCTAACTAGATAGGACCCTTTGATATCACCCAAATTGTCTCTCTTATTGCTTATCGACTTGCCTTACCTTGTCACATGCGTATCCATCATGTCTTTCATGTTTCCAAGTTGAAACAGTTTGTTCCTAACCCCTCTTCCTTTTCCTCTTGAGTCCAACCTCCCCCTCTTCTTGTCCCTATCAATGATCATGAGGAGTACAAAGTTGATCGTATCCTTGCACGTCGCCATATCCAACGAGGCCATCGCCAACATACGGAGTACAAAGTCCTTTGGAAAGGGTATCCCCTTCATGATGCCATCTGGGAGCATCTTTCTCACCTCCAGAATGCACAGACGGCCATCCAAGAATTCAAAGCTTCACTGGCAATGAGGACGTCACCAACTAGCGGCGGGGGAATATGTAACAATATGGAGTTTAGCGACAAAGTTAATCGGGCTCACGAAGTGGCACATAAGTCAAAGTAGCCTAGAATATTCCGGAAGTATATAGGAAGCTTCTTGGGAAGCTTCCTAGTTAACTTAGCTTGCACCTTAAGTAAGTAGATTCTAGAAGGAAGCTTCTAGAAGCTTCCAACTAGCTTAGCTTGCACGCCAAGTAGGCGGCTTCTAGAAGAAAGCTTCTTGAGAAGCTTCCTAGTTAACTTGGCTTGCACTCTAAGAAGCGGCTTGCGGAAGCTTCTTGAGAAGCTTCTCAAGGGCCTTGTATGCTACTTATAAATACCAAAGCCAAAGCTTATGCTAGGCATTTGGAGTTTTCTCTCATTCAAGTGTCCCAATGTGAGTTTCCATTCTCCTATTTCTCTCCTCAGATTCAGTCTTTTATAAAAGGTCTAGCAAAGTCCAAAATCCAATGGTAATCCAATCCCATGATAGGTAATGGGTGTAACTGTGGCGTAGGAGCATTGAATGATGCTCTAACTTGGTCACAAACCACACATCTAGCAACAAACTATTGTACCTCGGTCTGCATACCGCGCCACCAGTAATGACTCTAGAGTAAGCTATATGTATGCTTGACTCCAAAATGTCCTAGCTCCTAATGAGCATGACAAACCAACTATGGTCTCTGAGATAGAAGTGGTACTACTTGCACTCTACCATCCTCCTATACATGCAAAAGGTCTCTGGATTGCAATCTGAACCATTAGACTCGCTAAAGAACATGGTCTCTCTCCTTGGCCCCAATTGTGCCACCCACAACACCAGTGCAAAGATAGTCCATCACTAAGACATCATCATGAATGTCTTGCTGAACTTTACCAATATCTTCACTCTCTAGATCTATAACCTCAATAACTCTTCCTCTATGCGCTGAGAGAGATACCACCAAAGCCTCTAAAAATATACATAGAAAGGCCAATGCATGCCAACCTGGCACTATCTTCTTATCTGTCTCACCATGCCAACATGCTCTGGTCAGATCTTGCTGGTTGGGACATGGGTTTCTACTCAACCCATCTGCATCACGGTTCACCACTTCAAGTCTATGAACAACCGTGAAATCATACTCTTGTAAAATCAGAGCCCATTGTGCAAGCTTCCTTGAAAGCTTGTTGGACTCCATCAACCACTTTAGCGGCTGCTGATTAGTGATGAGAATGAAGGGGTTACCAAATAAGTAACATCGGAAATGTGCTACTGCCCAAATTGCTGCCAAACACTCTCCCTCATATGAACTATACTTTGCTTCCATTGAATTGTTGGAGCGACTAGTATAGGCCACCACAAACTCCTTCTCCTCATCATCATGTTGGGTGAGCACCGCTCCAATGTACTCCAATCAGGTATGAACCTAAAATTGTCATCCTCTAATTGGTCTTCTCAAAATAGGAATAGATGTCAACCTCTCTTTGAGCTCTACAACATCTCTCTCTTGCTCATCTCCCCAACACCACTCTTGTGTAAGCTTGGTTAGCTTTGTCAAGGCCTTGGCAATGACACTAAATCCTCTAACATAGCGGCGATAGAAGTTTGCCAACCCAAGGAATGCTCGCACACTGCTCACATCCGTAGGCTAAGGAATACATGCAATAGCCTCTACCTTGGTTTGCTGAACACCAAGTCCTCCAAGGTAGATAGTGTGACCCAAATACTCAACCTGCTTGTGGAAGAAACTACACTTCCCAAGATGTAATTTGAGTCCATGAGATCTCAACCTCTCAAACACCTCCAACAATTGTCTCTCATGCTCCTCCACAATAGTGCTATAGACCAAAATGTCATCAATATAGCACCGAGCAAAATCCAATCCAGCTAGGATCCTATCCATGACCCTCTAGAACTCAGCAAGAGCGTTCTTTAACCCAAACGGTAAGAACCTCCACTGATATAACATTCATTGCCGTGAGGATCAATAGCCCAGAATGCTATCTTGGACTTATCCTCCTCCTTGATTGGCAATTGATGATATCCCGCTCAAAGATCCAAAGTACTGAAGACCTTTGCATGCCCAATTGCATCAAAAATCTCCTCTACTATAGGCATGGCATACCAATTAGCCCTCATCTATCGGTTGGTAGGATGGTAATCTCCACATATCTGCCTATCTGTGTAGTTGCCATGCATATCCTTCTTGGTTGGCATCATTGTCGTTGATGCATACTCTTCATGTGAAATCTCCACCAAACTAGCCTCAAAAGGTCACCACTCCGGCTCTAAATCAATGTCCTCTCCATCTCACTATATCGATAAGGATGTTGGAAAATTGGTTTATTGCTAGTAAGCTCAATCCGTATACCAAGTCCTTTCAGAGCACCCAAATCCTTCATATTGAAGGCAAAGCAACTCAAGTGGCTCCTCAAGAGCCTCCAAACCCTCCGTCTTTCCTCTCTAGTAAGCTTGAGTCCAAGATCAGGCTCCCAAGTATCCTCTATAACTATAGTAGGAGTGGAAGACGTACTGATTGGCTGCTACATTGGGCCCTTGGGAGCAATAGTGTCATGCTCCTTACCACTAGAGGTCCCAACCTCTATGTGAAAAACTCTCTCTACTCTGGCTGCAAGCTCCACACGTCCTCTAGCTGCATCCCATGTGGACCAAGGGTTTAGGGTTTAGGGTTTAGGGTCCAAGTTTCACGCTCACCAAGTAGCCCACGCTCACCTGGATGGACTCCAAGTAGACCACTTTCCATAGTAGCTATTGGTTGTGTCCCAAGAATACCATGTCTACTTGGTCCATTTCCCCCAACATGTGCTTGAATTATCTTGATAGGCACAAGGCTCACAAGTGTCCAAGTGGTGATGCCTATCAAGCACATCCTACGTTGCTCTACCAAGCCAAGGCTCACAATCTAGGTCAAACAGTTCAAGTCCATAGCTTGACCTACACCTAATGCATGGGTGCCTCTAACATTGCTAGAACAATGGTAATACTAGTGCAAAAACCCATCATCCGCTCTCTCTCATCAGCATTGGGCTCCACCAACTGTTGTAACAATGAGTCCTAAACAAGTCCAGGTCCTTCCTCTCAAAACGCATGAGAGCCTAGGAAACTCATGAGTGTGGGGAATGCGGCTCTAGGATATCCAACTAGGTTCACCACTACCATAGGTGACCTATCAGCCACTACCACTGTCTGAGATTGATGCCCAACATCCAAGATATCATCAACAAGGATGTGGTCAAGTTGCTAAATCCCATCATAAGCACGCTGTATAACCTCTCTGGGTAAGAGGTTTGTCCACCAAAGACAAAGACAATGAGCCCATGATCCCACTTTGGCTACATCTAACAATACAATAGGTCCCATCCAAGAATGGAGCTGATGTGTACTCACCACCACTCTAGTGCAAGAATCACCCATCAAAGGAATGTTCTCCAAAAGATAAGCTAGAGAAATGGATTGATGAACCTAGAGATGTCGTAGTATCCGTAACATCTTCCAAAACACACCAAAATGAGGATCTTGAAGACCCAAACCTCTACCAGCATGTGTATGTCACTGACATGGCCATCTAGAAATCACCAAGTGAATAGGTCCATGTCTCTCTAGATCATGCGCTCCTAGTAAGGAAATGTCTGCTGGTAGGGCCTTCTGGTAACCTCTGACTGCTGACATTGGTAATAACTCCGGATACCGATAGGCCAAGTGTGCCACATGATGTAGAGAGACTTGCCTAGCAGTCTTATCTCTCTACATACAAGTACCTCTATACTTGTATACTCGCTTGTAATACCGCAACTAGTCAGGTGCTAATCCCACCAATAGGCCAAGTGATACCAATACCGATAGGCCAAGTGTACCACATAATGTAGAGAGACTCGCCTAGCAGTCTTATCTCTCTCTACAGACAAGTACCTCTATACTTGTATACCCGCTGTAATACCATAGCTAGTCCGGTGCTAATCCCACCAAACAACTCTAATAGACATATCTCCTCTACTAGATACTACCAAGCAATGAGTGTGGTATCTAGAGGTGTCAAAGCAATTGACTCTAGAGGTTCATCCTCACACTCATCTCTTGATGGTATGAAGGCTCCACTCCAAGCCTATTGCACCAACTGATCTGCATGTTGCTGCAATGTCTCCTCGGAACTCCACAAAGGAACATCCAAGGTGGATGGAACAATTCCACTCGTACTCCAAATCCGAGTGATCTCCTATGGTACTAGAGTATCCTCTGCATGGGCATTCCTCTCCAATAAATCACCAGGCCAAGTAACTACACCATTGAAAGCTAAAACTGATGCTGCCATGGTCTCAGACTATAGTGAGCCAAGACTGCCACTATTGAAGCATACTGGTAGGCAACATACTTGTCCCTCACCAGATTGCCAACCTGGTCTATAGGAGGCTATCTCCTCCCAATAGCCAATACTGAAACCCATGGGGTATAACACTGCTCCCCCAACTAGCACATCATATGACTCAGCTATTGTCGCAATAGCTTGAGCTCTCACCACTGACCTATCAATCAAATGACCAGGCTGAACTTGGACAACAAGCTCCCCACGTGTGATGTACTATGTCAAACCACCACCTAGAGATGTTTGGATCTAAAATGGACACCTCTCCATATCGGTCTTTTATAACTCCAGACCAACAACTACAGCCTTCCCTAACATAAGAGGCTACGCACAAGAGTCTAACAAGACTCTCTGTGGTGTATAGAACTTCCTTGAAGGTCCCATTAAACAAAAAATGCCCATGGTTATCCAATAGGACAACACCAGGTGTGAACCATGCTCTCTCAAAGGCCGGTCTAGCTGGCAACGCTTCTAGTCTAGCCGCCGTTGCCTACCATAAACCACTAGTTGCTGAACGGATCCCATGCTCCTCAACCAAGTTAGCTCCACTACCAACCACCCCTGCTCTAGTAGTAAGAACCATATCATTCCTACTCGCACACAATGAGACAGCCAACCGAAACATTAGGGCTTGGTCTGTGAGCCAGCCTATCTCTCACTTAGGATGAACCTCTGATGGCTATTATCATAGCGCTCCATGGACTAAGAAGGCAAGGAATCCCAACTTCATCATACTCCTCCAAGGCTAACACTCCAAGACTCAAGACATTGCTCACTAGAGAACTCAATGAGAGAGAGATAGTTGCAAATGAAAGGATGATGAGTACCTCCTCACTCCTTGTTTATATACTTGTGAAATAGTTACGTACCAAAGTTACTCATTACCATAGTAACTCAAATTACTAGACTAAAAGTCAAGTAAAGTCAAAAAGTAGAAAACAATATCCATTCACATGGGCATATTCCACTAGCATGTGATCTTATCTTGACCTAACCACTAAGTCAAGGATTCCTTCACATGGGCTATCCTTGGACTATAGAAGAATAAAAAAAAAGAGGCTTGCGGGCCTAAGAGTTCTCAACTCTTTCCTCAAAGCCAACACCTAGGAATAATACCAAGTCAACACACTAGAATCCAAATAGCGGTGCTCATCTTTTCCACCTCCTCTAAAGTAAGGTCCCTTCTATCTTAGCTATGACTAACTCTAGCTAATGATGACTAATGTAGAACCATCCTTTATCTCTATATAAATAATATCTCTCAAGTACTTGCAATACTAAACTAAATATCACAATACCACACACATGCACAAATGGGTGTTACATTTACCCCCAGACTAAGTTTTCACTTTGTCCTCAAAGTGAAGGTCTCTCTACCTTCTAAGATACATCTTCAACTTATCATGGTTAATCTTATCAAAGTGTCTTCCTCCCAACTCCTTGAGATCATAGGTGTAATTGCCCCACATCTTCTCCACTATGAAAGGTCCAAAGTATTTAGGCAAAAACTTCTTTTGCACTCTCTTGGATTGAATAGAATCAAATAACATTACCCAATCACCTTCTTTGAAAGGCTACACCTTCTTCTTGCCTTGCCTCTTGAATAGCTCTCCTTTTGTTTCCTTTGGGCTTGCTCCACTCGAACCATAGCAATTGCTCTTGCCTCTTCCAACTCCATGAGTTGTTCCTTCCTTGACTCCTCTACATCATCTCCTTGTGCTTTCTTCAATATCTTATGAATGCTTTGGAAGGTAGGAAGATCAAAGTGAATAGGTAGGGTAGACTCAATACCATATACCAATTGAAATGGAGAATATCCGATCGAAGTCTTCATGGTTGTCCTATACTACCACAAAACTGCATGAATCCTCTTGTCCCAATGATGTTTAGCCCCCTCCATTTCTGCATCTTTGGCCAACATCATGCACAAGGTCTGATTGGTTCTCTCTGCCAAGCCATTAGAATTTGGCTTATAGAATGTAGTTACTCTATGTGTGATAGAGAAATATTGTAGCATGGCTATAGTAATGCTTCTTGTAAACTCTCCTCCTCTATCAAAAACCAACTCCAAAGGGCATCCAAATCTAGTGATAATGTGTTCATAAAGAAATCTACCAACTTCATCTTCATTCTTGTCCCTCAATGGTCTAGCCTCAACCCACTTGGTAAGGTAATCAATAACTACCACAATGTACCAATTGTTCCTTGGGGTTCTATTGAGAGGACCTACAAAATCAATTCCACACTTCACAAAAGGTCCTAGCAATGGAATTGATCTAAGTGGTGGAGTGGATGAAGACTTTCTAGCAAAAGCTTGACAAACATGACAAGTTTTGCAATAATCAAGATGTGGTACCCACATATTTCATTTTGGACGAGTTTTGAAGAAGAAGTGCCTTGCTGAAACCAAATTGAAACCAAATGGAAAAGAAATGAGAGGAAATTTATATTTTGATCAAGCCCGAAGAAGTAGACTTTGTGTCAAATGAAGACGGACTCAGCCAGGATTGAAAGAGTGCAGACTCAAAAGAGGAAGTTATAGGTCTAGATTCTTGCGGGGGCTATATCTCAATGTTCACAAGTCAAAATCAAACGTGCTATATCTTGTTGGAAGCGTCTCGTTTAGGGCTTTCCGTTGATACCAAACTCGCAAAGTTTAAAGGTCTGTAGAAGAAGTTACAAGTATTTAAAGTTTTGGGAATAACTGTACAAAGTAATTTAGTGTCTTCAGACTTCGGACTGGTGTCCTCGGACTTTGGAATGGCGTCCTTGGAATTCAGACTGGCGTCTTCGGACTGGCGTCTTTGGACTTTGGATTGGCGTCTTTGGTCTTTGGACTTCGGACTTTGGTCTTCGGTCTTCGGACTTTGGACTTCAGGTGTACACAACTTCGGGTTAGAAGCTTCTTCGACTCAAGACAAAGATGACTGTATCTGAGATAGTCAGACCTCGGAGTGCAATGAAGATGAATTTGGGAATCTTGCCAGAGGCATTAGAGAGAGTTAGGATAGAGAAAGAATAGATAGTTAAGATACCCATGACTTCAATTTCAGTCAGATTGAAGATGGAACAGGAATTAAAGGAGAAGTAGCAGTAGTGAATAAACCCGAAGTGCAAGATCAGATTGTAAGTGTCTTCGGGTCAATAACATGAGTGATTAGGGGAAAGTGGGTTACAAATTGAAGGCGTAGATAGTGTACCCATGCTTTCAATTACAATTTGTGATGAGGATATAATAGAATTAGCAAAGGAATTGATTGTAATTAGACCCAATGTTGCAAAAGTAGGAGCACAGGTGTCATCGGACTTGATAATTGACACATTAGAGAAGAGTGGGTCAGGAGATAAGGATGTAGATGGATTACCCATGAGCTCAATTGTAGATTGTAGTGTAGAAGTGGTAGAAATAGTGAAGGAATTGGTAGAATTAGCTATACCCAAAGAAAGAGAAGTACTAGGAAGATCATCGGGTTTGGAAGCCGATGATGAGGTAGACATTGGATCGGTGTAAGTACTAATTTTGAGAGAGGAAGAGGCAGATATGAAGAGATAGATTGTCCCTTAGGATTTGCAGGTAGGAAAGGATGTTAGGAAGCGGTGCCTAGGTAGGCGATTCTGCCGTTTGCTTTAGTATTTAAGTGGAGCATTCGTGGTACGATGTTATTCAGTATTCATATTTTTGAAGATAGATAAAGTGAAGTGTTGTTCCCAGTACTTGTCGCTTAAGCTTAATTCCGATTGTCAATTTTGTGTTTGTGTTTGGGAGTGTGTGGAGAATTTTGAAGAGCAAGTCAGTGTGTTTGTGGATGTTGGAATCTATAGCCTTGATCTTCATTCTGTGTGTTTGATCCTGAGTGAAGTGCATTGGAGCAATGCCTTGATAGGTTTGAGAGGAATTGTAGTGTTGTTAGTATTCTGCATTTGTGAGTGCAACACGAAGTTGATGTGAAGCAATTTTGGTCAAGGAAGTTATGCCTTTAGTGGAGGGGTGGAATACAATTCCAAGGCGAAATCGGTCTTTGCAGTGAAGTGCCGTTGTTGGGAGAATCTGAATCATCACAATCAAGAGTTGTTTGGACAAAATTTGCTATGTTGTGATTATGTGTGTGTGTATTCGTGACAAGTTGTCAAGATTGTGAGCTTGTTACTCTCTTTTGGGTGTAGTTTCTACCTGAGAGATTAAAGAAGCAATCAAGAAGAACTGCAATTGTGACTTTTGTCTTTGTATTTGACCAATTCTGGATCGTATCTCTGTGGGAATGAACTCTACTGACCCGATTACCACAAAAGTGATATTTGTCGGGTTTTCACGCAAGACAATCCTTAAAAATCCCTCTCCAATGGTAAATTACATCTAGAATCTTGAAAGCAATCACCTTTCTTGCAAAGTGTCCTCCACACACTAAACCTTCATGAAACTCCTATATAAGTAGTTTAAACTCTTCCTTACCCACTGCTCTTCAAAGTAGACTATCTGCTCCTTGGTGAAAAAGAATATCCTCCACCATTGTGTAAGGTCTAGATCTTGCTGCAAGGGCCTTCCTCTCCCTAGCATGCATCCCTTCTAGATAGTTATCTCTTGTCACAAAATCCACAATCTCCTTGTACTCCATTGGAACCTCTTGAGTGACTAAGATTGTCATGAGCTCCTCATCCGGGAAGGAATCATCCATTGGCTCATCTCCATCATGATTATAGGCTCTAGATAACAAATCAGCATTTGCATGTTTCTTTCATGGCCTATCCTCAATGGTGAAGTCATACTCATACAAGAGTATCATACAAGAGTATCATCCACCTTGCTAGTCTCTCTTCAACATTAGGCTTGTTGAAGATGTACTTCAAAGCCTTGTGATCCGTGACAATGGTGGCTTTCCCTCCAATCAAGTAGTGTCTAAGCTTCTTGAGACCAAAGATCACTGCCAACTCTTCTCTCTCTGTGATGAGTAGTTCTTTTTCTGCTAAAACCATTTGCCCACTAGCATAAACTATTGGATGATCATACCCATCTTGGTCTAATTGACTAAGAGTGCATCCTATAGCTACATTAGAAGCATCAGTGTAGAGGATGAAAGGCTTACTCCAATCAAGTTTAGAAAGAATTGGAGCTACAACAAGGGATTGCTTGAGCTCCTCAAAAGCTTTGAGAGTCTCCTTGTCCTCCAAAATCACCATGTAATCTACACCCTTCTTCATGTAGATAGTCAAGGCATAAGCCTTGTTGGAAAATGAGAAGATAAACCTCCTATTGTACCCAACCATCCCCAAGAATTAGCGTAACTTTGTTAAGCTTGAAGGGAATGGAAGGTGTGAGATTTTCCTCACCTTCTCAAGATCAACTACTATTCCATCCTTGGAGATGATGTGCCCTAAAAGTAGGCCTTCTTCACATCCAAAAATGCACTTCTCTGGGTTGAGTGATGCATTTGCCTCATCCAAGCATTGCAAGACCTTGATTAGGTGCTCAAAGTGCTCCTCCTTGCTCCCATAGACACAAAAGTCATCAATGAAGTCTCTCACAAATTTCCCAATGAAAGGTTCAAATACCTTGTTCATGAATCATTGGAATGTGGCTGGAGCATTGCAAAGCCCAAAAGGCCTGACCTTGAAAGCGTAAGTTCCCAAAGGTGTGATGAATGTGGTGAGTTGTTGATGCTCTGGTGCAATCTTGATTTGGTTATATCCACTATAACCATCTCCAAAATTGTACCTCTCATGACCTACAACCTCCTCCAAGATCTCATCAATGAATGGCAATGAGTAGTAATCTTTCCTAGTAACAACATTGAGCTTCTTGTAATCCACACATACCCAAAGCTTGCCATTCTTTTTCTTCACAATGACAATTGGAGACACCCATTCTGAATTCTCTATCTCAAAGATAAATGTGGCCTCCTTGAGCTTATCAATCTCCTCCTTCACAACCAAAGATAGTGGTGGGCTAATGTGATGTTGCTTTTGGCGGATTGGTCTTGCATGTGACTCCACCTCTATCTTGTGCTCCTCCAAGGTGACTTCCTTCAAATTCTTGTAACTAAAAGCAAACACATGGATGAACTTGCAAAAAATCTCCTCCAATCTCACCTTCTCCTCCTTGGTAACATTGGGGCCATACTTGAGGGTAGCTAACCTTCTCTCTATCTCCTCAAGTGTCAATGGTGATTTATTTGGGTCCTTCAAAACCTCTGGCTTAGGTGTAAAACCCATAGCACACAAAGAATACACATCCGAATAAGATTCAGATTCATCCTCCTCCATGGAAGTCTCCTCTTCCATGCTTGTGTCCACACCTGAAGCTCCTTCTTTAGAATCTGATTCTCAATAATCAGAAGATGGTGTATCTGAATGTGAAGTGTTGGTGGTGTTAGTCACAAGAACAGTGACTCTATGGTTTGATGGCCCAATCCTCAAGTACCCTTGTGCCATCGATCAGTTGTGCGTGCTGCTCTCAACCATGGCCTCCCAAGAAGTAAGTCATAGCTTGAATCCTTCAAGACTTGGAAAGTCATGAGATTTTGAACTCCCATAATCAAGACTACCACTTTATCCATCACTCGTACTGGTTGAACTTGTTGCTTGTTTGCCATGCTCACCACAAATGTTGAAGGTCTTGAGGGTATCATACCCAACTTCTTCATCAACCTTTCTGACATGGCATTCACTACTAATCCTCTATCAACCAATGCATCCTTGATGTTATGACCATTCACTCTCACATGAATCTTAGAGGCATATTCACAAGCCTCCCATGGTGTTGGCTTGGCATCCACCACCCCTATTGATAATAGAGCCTTCTTCTTTTGCCTTCTTCTTCCTCTTGCTCCTTGTAGAACTCAAACCGCCTCTAAGCTCCTTTCTCAAGGTAGGGTTCAAAGCAATCAATTGGCCCACTGTGATGTTAGCCTTGTGACTACCAACATCCTCCAACACATTGTAGTTCCACTATTGCTTTGAAATCAAGAAATCCTCCATCTCCAACTTCTTCCTTGGAGTCTTTGTTGTTGATGGTGTTGAGGTGCAAGGGCTCCTAGTAGACATAAGAGTATCCTTGCTTGGAGTAAATCCTTGAGAAGAGTGAACATCCTCTACAAAACGAGCTCTCTTCTTCTCTTGTGCCAAAAGCTCCAAATTAAGACCCTTGGAGTTTGGGCACTCTCACTTCTCATACTTGCTCTCAACCACATCTATGGATGCTATCCCCTTACCTTTGTTTGGATTAGGAGCCACTTGGTTTTGACTACTTCCCTCTTTCCCTCTATTGGCTCCCTCTTAACCCCTTCCTCCATGGTAAGTAGAATTTGGGCAATTCCTTTGGATATGGCCTCTTCCTCCACAACCAAAACAATTTCTATCATTGAAATTTTTGGTCGGTTGGCATCTTCTATATGGATAACTTCCATAACTCCTAGGCCCTCTCCCCACATTTTGATCCACCTCTCTCTTCTCCCATAGTCGCACCATATTGATTTTGAGATCTTCAAGTTGTTCTGTGATGGTTTGAAGTGGATCCTTTGGTGGAGGTGCAAGAACTTGAGCAACTACTACTTGTGGTGCAACCCTTGCCACCAAAGTATCAGAAGTACTTGTAGCCTTGAGGAGGATGCACAACCTCCTTCACCACCAAATTACTCTCATCTCCTTCCAAACTCTCCTCCATAGAGAATTGCAATCTTGATAGCTTCAACCTTGGAAGAAGGTTTCTCATATCTCACCTTGCTTCTTATTTGTGGTCTCAACCCTCCCACAAAATTCTTGGTGAGCATGGCTCCTATGCCAATCATAGTAGTCTCCACATCATCCCCACTCTTCCTCAACACTATGCAAAATCTGGACTCTAACTTTTCCACGTAGACTTTCACTTTCTCTCCCTCTCCTTGTTTGAGAAAGGTAACCTCACTCATCAATCTCTCATAACTCTCATATGAGAGAAAGTTCTCAATAAGTGCTGAAGTCAAACTCTCCCAAGACTCTTCTTCCCCATCTCTCCTCTCTCTCTTTTGGTATTCTGAGTCATACCATGTAAGTATTGCATCATCAAAGAAATCTGGTAATAATGAGGCTCTCTTGAAGTCTCTCACAAAGGCCTCCATATCTTCTCCATCTTTGCCAAAGAAAACTGGAAGTTTCCTCATCTTAACCCCTCACTATCTTTTTTTTCTCTTAATTTTTTTTATTTTTTTTAATTTGTTTAATTTGTTTAATTTTTTTCTCCCACTCTATAACTAATAGAGTATATACATGACTAATGCGATCTAAGAATAATCCACTCTAGGGAACACAAAAGGTTCAAGTTGCTCCAAGATTTCTATAGTAATATTAAATCCTAGAGTGCATATTAATCTACTCCAAGATTTCTATAGCAACATCAAATCCTAGAGTGCATATTAATCTAACTCTCATGGATAGTTTATCCATAAGTTGAAAGATTATCTCCATCACTAATCTTGAGAACTAGCTGATGAAGGTGGTAGTATTTTTGTAGATGTACTAAGACTCTCTCCAAGATCCTTCACCAAAGTCTCCAAAAGTGCTTTTACTCCACTACATTCATGTTCTTTTGGAAGTCCTTCCACTCCACAAACCTCACACAACTCCTTGGTCTTAGATATTTTCCTTCCCAATCTTGGTGAAGAAGATCCAACATGCAAACCCAAGTCAAGTAAGCCTCTCCTTTCCCTTAATCTTTAACTCTCAAAGGTCAATGAACTTGCCTTATGTCCCTTCTCTCCACATAGAAAGCACTTAGACTCACTCTTTCCTCCAAGTGGCGTAGGTTTTTGGATCCTCTCAACACTCTTCTCAAATTCTATTGTAAACTCTTTTTTTCCTCAAATCCACCTCTAAAATCACCTCAAACCCTTTGGAAACCATGTGTAGTCTCAATTTCTACACTTGATGACCCTCTATGTTCCCAAGATGAATCTAAACACTCAAACATGCTTTTTGTTGCTCTCAAACTCCTCAAGCATGAGATCTAAACTCTACAAAATTGACCCTTCCTCACAATTTCACTCAAATCTCTCAACTAGTATGTGATAGTCCTTTGAAATTTAGCACACTTAATTAAAACTCTAGGGCGTCTCTCCTTGCCAAATTTCAGATCTTTTCTTTGAGCCATTTGGCCTAGACACCTTTCTATTCAGCACACATATTTCAAATTTGGTCTGAAAACCACCCCCTCACTTCAAAAACTCATTACTCCCTACTCAAGAATGGCATCTCTCTTATTTTTGTGTCAGCAGGTAGGATATAATGTACCTAATTCTCTTGGAAAGTTTTAAAACAATTCACCGAAAATGGAAGAAATGGCAGACTCTATATAATTTTCCAAAGAGCATGTAGTTGCAGGAGCAGATAACCCTATGAACTTTCAAAAGTTCTAGCCCAATGTGCATAATAGCTCTCATAATAATTCCAAGTGTGCTAACTGAAGGACAAACCAAGCTATTTTGTATAGAAATTTCAAGTTCAGATGCTTAACTTGAGATTCTGCCAAAAATCACCTTAATCCCCAAAATCTGCAATCCACCTCACACAATATCTCCAAATCCTATCATGTATACAAGATGTACAAAATCACTTCAAAGACATTGTTATGAACTACAGGGTATAAAAATGGATCATGGTTCTCTAACATTAGTTTAGCCCTCTCCTCTCCTAATGTTCCCTCCAAGTGAGCTCTCATAGCCTCCTTCTGCCTAATGTAAAATTGAACACGGGACATTATCTTGCCTTTTAGAGAGGTCCGGGCAATGGAACCAAAATTGTGAGCGTTCTTGTCTCTCACTCAGGATAAAACTATGATGGCTATTATCATAGTGCACCATGGACTAAGAAGGCAAGGAATCCAAGCTTCATCATACTCCTCCAAGGCTAACACTCCAAGACTCAAGACATTGCTCACTAGAGAACTCAATGAGAGGAGATAGTTGCAAATGAAAGGATGATGAGTACCTACTCACCCCTTGTTTATATACTTGTGAAATAGTTACGTACCAAAGTTACTCATTACCATAGTAACTCAAATTACTAGACTAAAAGTCAAGTAAAGTCAAAAAGTAGAAAACAATATCCATTCACATGGGCATATTCCACTAGCATGTGATCTTATCTTGACCCAACCACTAAGTTAAGGATTCCTTCACATGGGCTATCCTTGGACTATAGAAGAATCCAAAAAGAAAAGGCTTGTGGGCCCAAGAGTTCTCAACTCTTTCCTCAAAGCCAACACCTAGGAATAATACCAAGTCAACACGCTAGAATCTAAAATAGTGGTGCTCATCTTTTCCACCTCCTCTAAAGTAAAGTCCCTTCTATCTTAGCTATGACTAACTCTAGCTAATGATGACTAATGTAGAACCATCCTTTATCTTTATATAAATAATATCTCTCAAGTACTTGTAATACCAAGCTAAATATCATAATACCACGCACATGCACAAATAGGTGTTACAGGTCAACTCCCAATGTAAACATGTCACTAGCCAAAAACAAAGGATGCCGCATAATCAGCTAAGCCGCTTCCAACATCATGCTAGACTCAATTTGTGTAGTAGTAGGTGGTTGACTAGTAGGTAGTCCATCATGCACTCCATCAACACCTACCACACCTGCATTGGGACGTCTAGGAACCATGGATGTTGCCCGGAATGCCTCAAATAGCATGAAAGACTAGGGAAGTCTGACCTGTCTCCTACCTCTCCTCTTTGTGGATCCAACTTCACTAATGCTCCTCTAGGCTCTGGAGCACATACTGCATTCCTAGTCATTATTGCAGATGCATCCACCTGTGCTGCTCCACACATGAAGTCCAAAGCATCTCTATCACCAGCATATGAGGTGGAAGCTTCAGCACCAAAATCTGATCTCCTCTAAGCAATAGCCATACTAGCCAATCTTTGCTCCAATTGCTCAATCTAAGTAGCCACAGCTGTATCAGAAGTAAGGGCCAGTACTGCATTCCTACTAGGTGTAGATCCTCTACCATCACCTCTACTATCTTGTCTTCCATGAACTGGAGCTCCTCTACTACTTGCCATAGCAGCCCTACCACTCCGTAACTCCAAGTGTAGGTCAAAACACCGGTCACTAGTGTGACCAAATCTGTGGCAATGCTCATACTGCCTCTATGCTGGCTGTGATGCACCTAAAGTATCAAGTCCACTACCTTGAGTACACTCTCTCCGATGGTGAGGTCCACCACAAGTCCAACAAGCAACAATACCACTCATTGGCTATTGCTGACTCAAAAATGAAGGTAAGAGTCTAACTCTACTAGGCCCTCCACTCGCTCCATAGGATCTAGGCTGTCCACCCTGTTTTCAAAAACCAACTGAGCGTAGTGCACTCTGCTGCACTCTAGAAGAAGTCACAACTGTGGATGAGGTCTCCCTACCAAATCCAGATGTCACCACTCTCTCCTCCACCATCTTGAGCTCAATATGCTTAGCCAAACCAAAGACCATTGCCAAAGTAGGCAAAGTACCCTGTAACAACATAGCATCACAAACTCTATGTCGTAACTTCCTATCAAGTATCCCATACCAAAACTAGACTACCTGGGCCTTAGTAACTCCCTGAGTGAAATTGATCAGCCGCCTCATGCAAGTGTATTCCTTGCGTAGGATCTCTCCAACCTTCCGCTAGAACTCCTACAAGCTCCTCAACTTGTCAGTCCGTACTCCTTGGTAATTTTGCCTCAAACACTAGAAGAACTCCACCATGGGGTTAAACCCCGGTACCACACCACCTCCTATAGCGGTACCTCCACTTGTAGTAGCACTATCTCCAACTAGTGCACATCCACTAGCTCCACTAACACTACTTGAGCTAGAACTCGTAGGTACATCCAATCTACTCCTGGCCACCAAACCTGAAGTGATAGACATAGTGTGAAGACCAAATACTGTCTCCATAACTCAATCTCTTCCAAATGAGTGTCACGCCATTTGTAGTTCCGCATCTAGCTGCTCGGACACTGGAGTTCCAGTGATAGTAGATAGAGTTATCCTAGTAGTTTCTTAGGGACTTCTTTTTGACAGTCTGATTTGGTGTTTGGGGTATTGACTTCACGGTGGGGCCCACCGTCACTTTGCACGGTTTGCACCATCGAGTGTGCCGTCAGCGGGACCGTTAGGGTTCCAGTGCTAGCTTGAGTCCAAGAGGGTATAGTTTCGAAGTGAGCTCCAGAGAGCTCACTTCTCTGATGTTGAGCCTTCGAGTTCCTGGCTATGGTGGACAGAGGCCGGCAAGCATCACCTGGATTCTTTATGCTTGAGTGGGTGTGGCTTGACTGTAATCAGTGCCCAGTTGTTGGCAGTTTATAGAGTGATAGATCAAGTACTGATCTGAGTTGAGTTGAGTTGAGAGTGGTAAGCAATCTGATTACATCAGAGAAGTGAAGTCAAGGGGAAATTGGGTGCAAGAACGTTGAGTGTTGGTGGTATCTCCAAGCTCGGTGGATCGTGGTAGCTCGATTCAAGTTCTGTGTTTCCCTAATGTGCAGAAGCTCGTTCAAGTGATTCAGATTTGGCAGTTAGGCGGACGGTATGCGGAAGCACTGGCCAAATTTCAAGCAAAGAAGGAGCAATTTTCGAGCAGTGTTGTGATTTTTAGCTTAAGAGGTGCAGGCATGACCAATTTGCTGCGAGTTGAGCTCAGAAAGTCAAATTGAAGGTGGAGTTAGGAAGCTCTTCTCATGAATTTGTGTTTTGGAAGAACCCGTTTTGTGAATTTGGCTCGAGTGGAAAGTTAGCGGGGGATTTGGCGGACAGCCATCTTTAGGGTTTATGTCAGATTTTACGTCAGATTTAGGTCAGATTTTGGGCCAGATTTGGAAGAGTTTTTGCTGTTTGGCCAGATTTGGAGGACTTTCGCTAGTTTGGAGGACTTTCGCAGATTTGGAGAAGTTTTGCCAATTTTGAGGAGGTTTCGAAGTGGCAACAAGAAAGGCCTCATTTGGCTGAATTTTGGCGTTTAGAGGCTTCGAGGCATAGGGCTGTGGGCTACGAAGGCCTAGAAGGGCCAGAAAGCCAGCTTGGTGGCTGAGGCTAGCTAGTTTAGAGTAGATCTTGGTCATTGGTTGGCAAAATCTGCCTTTCTTGCTAGATTGTGCGCAACAGGGTTTGACCCATAGATCTCTTGTTCCTAGACTGGTGCCCTAGCCAACTGGTCCACCCTCACTTGTTGTCATAGTGACTGCGCCACTGTTATCTATACACATGTAGCTTTGGCTAGGAGAGGTAGTTTGATCCCATTCTTGGTGATCCTGGTAGCTTAGGACTTAGATCCGAATTGCTCTTATGTCAAATGCCAAATGGTGGCAGAGTCAGTCCCGTGTTGTGTTATGAGATGGAGGGTTTTCGTTTAGATTTCTTGTGATTGGATCCCCTCCATTCTCTACTTCCTTGTCACGCCATTTGTAGTTCCGCATCTAGATGCTCGGACACTGGAGTTCCAGTGATGGTAGTTAGAGTTATTCTAGCAGTTTCTCAGGGACTACTTTCCGACGGTTAGATTTTGTGTTCGGGGTACTGACTTCATGGTGGGGCCCACCGTCACTTTGCACCGTTTGCACCGTCGAGTGTGCCGTCAGTGGGACCGTTAGGGTTTCAGGGCTAGCTCGAGTCCAGGGGGTATAGTTTTGAAGTGAGCTCCAGAGAGCTCACTTCTCTGATGTTGAGCCTTCGAGTTCCTGGCTATGGTGGACAGAGGCCGGCGAGCGTCACCTGGATTCTCTATGCTTGAGTGGGTGTGGCTTGACTGTAATCAGTGCCCAATTGTTGGCAGTTTATAGAGTGACAGATCAAGTACTGATATGAGTTGAGTTGAGTTGAAAGTGTTAAGCAATCTGATTACATCAGAGAAGTGAAGTCAAGGGGAAATCGGGTGCAGGAACGTTGAGTGTTGGTGGTATCTCCAAGCTCGGTGGATCGTGGTAGCTCGATTCAGGTTTTGTGTTTCCCTAGTGTGCAGAAGCTCGTGTAGTTGATGCAAATTTGGCAGTTAGGCGGACGGTGTGCGGAAGCGCTGGCCAAATTTTGAGCAAAGAAGGAGCAATTTTTGAGCAGTGTTGTGATTTTGAGCTCAGGAGGTGAAGGCAAGACCAATTTGCTGCGAGTTAGGCTCAGAAAGTGAAATTGAAGGTGGAGTTGGAAAGCTCTTCTCATGAAATTGTGATTTGGAAAAACCCGTTTTGTCAATTTGGCTCGAGTGGAAAGTTAGCGGGGGATTTGGCAGACATCCATCTTTAGGGTTTACATCAGATTTACATCAGATTTTGGGCCAGAATTGGAGGAGTTTCACTGTTTGGCCAGATTTGGAGAAGTTTTGCTAGTTTGGAGGAGTTTCGTAGATTTGGAGAAGTTTTGCCAATTTTGGAGGAGGTTCGAAGTGGCAACAAGAAAGGCCTCATTTCGGCGTTTAGAGGCATAGGGCTGTGGGCTATGAGAGGCTACGAAGGCCTAGAAGGGCCAAAAGGGCCAGCAAGCCAACTTGCTGGCGTGAGGCTAGCTAGTTTAGTGTAGATCTTGGTCATTGGTTGGCAAAATCTGCCTTTCTTGCTAGATTGTACGCAACAGGGTTTGACCCCTAGATCTCTTGTTCCTAGATTGGTGCCCTAGCCAACTGGTCCACCCTCACTTGTTGTCATAGTGACTGTACCACTGTTATCTATACACATGTAACTTTGGCTAGGAGAGGCAGTTTGATCCCATTCTTGGTGATCCTCGTAGCTTAGGACTTAGATACGAACTACTCTTATGTCAAATGCCAAATGGTGGCAGAGTCAGTCCCGTGTTGTGTTATGAGATGGAGGGTTTTTGTTTAGATTTCTTGTGATTGGATCCCCTCCATTCTCTGCTTCCTGTTTGTGCACCATGTTTGTGTGAGGTGCCTTGACTTTTGAGCGTTGGTGCTCTGGTGTGCTCTCGGTGGTGAGGCTGGAGTGATGACCAATCAGACTACCTTTGTTTCTCTCCGGTGAGGCAGGAAGTGATGACCTGCACACCGTGAGAGTGCGTGTTATGATAGCAGGTTACAGGTTGCCCTCTCCCCTAGTGTAGTTATCTCAGTAGAGTTACATTAGTGGGAGGTGTTTAGTTGGTGTTGGCACGTGGTGGTGTTGGCACTTGGTGGGGTACTTGCGGTTGCGACTTGCGGTTGCAGTTGGTGGTTCGGGTTTGCTATTGCAGTTACGTGGTCACGACGGAGTTCTTTGGAGATTCCAGAGGAGTTAGCCCTGCAGTACGCAGTGGGTTTACTCGGAGTGGTGCTCGGTATCAGCCTGTATCTTAGGTCCCAGTGAGGGAGGAGATTGACTCTGAGTTGGAGTTCGACACAAGAGCTGATTCAGTTGAGAGTGCACTTGGTGTGTCCGCACCGTTGTTGTGGGACATGGATGAGATTTATGGGGCCTCCAAAGGCCCTAGGCGTTACTCTGGTACAGTGGGTACCATTGAGTTGGATGACTTCATCTAGGAGTTCGATAGTTGGTGTGATCTGCAGTAGATGCGGAACCCGACTTTGTTCACACCCTTCATGGCATGGAAGGGGTTGTTTCAGCACTTGGAGGGTCCGCCGATGGACGACTACCATGAGTTCAGGAGAGCTCATTTGGAGGAGATTGAGTTATGGAGACAGTATTGGTCTCCTCACTATGTCTCCATCACTTCAGGCTCGGTGGCCAGGAGTAGATCGGCTATACCTACGAGTTCTAGCTCGAGTAGTGTGGGTGGAGCTAGTGGAGGTGCACTAGCTGGAGATAGTGCTACTACGAGTGGAGGTACCGCTGCAGGAGGTGGTGTGGTACCGGGGTTTAACCCCATGGTTGAGTTCTTCCTATGTTTGAGGTAGAACTACCAGGGAGTGCGCACTGACAAGCTGAGGAGCTTGCAGGAGTTCCAGCGGAAGGCTGGAGAGAGCCTACGCGAGGCATACACTCGCATGAGGTGGCTGATCAGTTTCACTCAGGGAGTTACTGAGGCCCAGGCAGTCCAGTTTTGGTATGGGATACTGGACAGGGAGTTGCAACGTAGAGTTCGTGATGCTACGTTGTTGCAGGCTACTTCGCCCACTTTGGTAGTAGTCTTTGGTTTGGCTGAGCGTATTGAGCTCAACATGGTGGAGGAGAGAGTGGTGACAGCTAGATTTGGTAGAGAGACCTCATCCACGGTTGTGACTTCTTCTAGAGTGCAGCAGAGTGCACCACGCCCAGTTGGTTTTCGAGGATAGGGTGGACCGCCCAGATCCTATGGAGCAAGTGGAGGGCCTAGTGGAGTTAGACCCTTACCCTCATTTTTGGGTCAGCAGCAGCCAGTGAGTGGTGGTGTTGCTTGTTGGACTTGTGGTGGACCTCACCATAGGAGAGAGTGTACTCAAGGCAGCGGACCTGATACCTCTAGTGCATCACAGCCAGCACAGAGGCAGTGTGAGCACTGCCATAGATTTGGTCATACTAGTGACCGGTGTTTTGACCTACACCCGGAGTTACGGAGTGGTAGGGCTGCTATGGTAGGTAGTAGAGGAGCTCCAGTTCATGGAGGACGAGGTGGTAGAGGTAGTGGTAGAGGATTTACACCTAGTAGGGGTGTGGTACCTACCCTTACTTCTGACACAGCTATGGCTACTTGGATTGAGCAGTTGGAGCAGAGATTGGCTAGTATGGCTAATTGCTCAGAGGAGATCAGATTCGGGTGCTGAGGCTTCCACCTCATATGCTGGTGATAGAGATGCTTTAGACTTCATGTGTGGAGCAGCACAGGTGGATGCATCTACAGCAGTGACTAGGAGTGCAGTACGTGCTCCAGAGCCTAGAGGAGCATCAGTGGAGTTGGACCCACAGAGAGGAGAGGTTGGGAGACAGGTCAAACTTCCCCAGTCTTTCACGCTATCTGAGGCATTGCAGACGACATCCATGGTTCCTAGACGTCCCAGTGCAGGTGTGGTAGGTGGTGATGGAGTACCTGATGGAGTACCTACTAGTCAGCCACCTGCTACTACACAGATTGAGTCTAGCATGATGTTGGAGGCGGCTCAGCTGATTATGCAGCATCCTTTATTTTCAGCCAGTGACATGTTTACATTGGGAGTTGACCCAGCCCCAGTGTTCCGGTTGGCTGCCACATTGTGTGAGAGTAGGGATGGTGCAGTTCCTACTACTAGAGCAGAGGTGGTTGGTAGTGGAGCTGACTTGGTTGGGGAGCATGGGATCCGTTCAGCGACCAGTGGTTTATGGCAGGCAGCAGCGGCTAGACTGGAGGAGTTGCCAGCTAGACCGGCCTTTGAGAGAGCGCGGTTTACACCTGGTGTTGTCCTATTGGATAACCAGAGGGGGATCTTTCATTTAGTGGGACCTTCAAGGAAGGTCTATACACCACAGAGAGTCTTGTTAGACTCTGGTGCACAGCCCCTTATGTTGGGGAAGGCTGCAGTTGTTGGTCTGGAGTTACGGAAGACCAATGTGGAGAGGTGTCCATTTCAGATCCAGACATCTCTTGGTGGTGGTTCGACACAGTACATCACACGTGGAGAGCTTGTTGTCCAGGTTCAGCCTGGTCATCCGACTGATAGCTCGGTGGTGAGAGCTCAGGCTATTGCGACAATAGCTGAGTCATATGATGTGCTAGTTGGGGGAGCAGTGTTATACCCTATGGGTTTCAGTATTGACTATTGGGAGGAGATAGCCTCTTATAGACCTGGTTGGCAGTCTGGTGAGGGACGGGTATGTCGCCTACCAGTACGCTTCAGTAGTGGCAGTCTTGGCTCACTACAGTCCGGGACCATGGCAGCATCAGTTTTGGCTTTCAACGGTGCAGTTACTTGGCCTGGTGACTTGTTGGAGGGGAACGCCCATGCAGAGGATACTCCAGTACCAGAGGAGATCACTCGGCTATGGAGTACAAGGGGGATTGTTCCATCCACCTTGGATGTTCCATTGTGGAGTTCAGAGGAGGCATTGCAGCAGCATGCAGATCAGTTGGTGCAGCAGGCTTGGAGTGGAGCCTTCGTACCATCAGGGGATGAGTGTGAGGATGAGCCTCCAGAGGCAATTGCTTTGACACCTCTGGATACCACACTCATAGCTTGGCAGTATCCAGTAGAGGGGATATGTCTATTAGAGTTGTTTGGTGGGATCAGCATCGGACTAGCTGCGGTGTTACAGGCGGGTATCCGAGTACAGAGGTACTTGTATGTAGAGAGAGATGAGACTGCTAGGCAAGTCTCTCTACATCATGTGGCACACTTGGCCTATTGGTATCCGGAGTTATTACCGATGTCAGCAGTTAGAGGTTACCAGAAGGCCTTACCAGGAGACATTTCCTTATTGGGGGCGCATGACCTAGAGAGACATGGGCCTATTCACTTGGTGATTTCTGGATGGCCATGTCAGGGACATACACATGCGGGCCGCGGTTTGGGTCTTCAGGATCCTCGTTCTGGTGTGTTTTGGGAGATGTTACGGATACTACGACATCTCCAGGTTCATCAGTCTGTTTCTCCAGCTTACCTTTTGGAGAACGTTCCATTGATGGGTGATTCTTGCACTAGAGTGGTGGCAAGTACACATCAGGTCCATTCTTGGATGGGACATGCTGTATTGTTAGATGCAGCCAGAGTGGGATCACGGGCTCATCGTCTTCGTCTTTGGTGGACGAACCTTTTACCCGGAGAGGTTCTACAGCGTAGTTATGATGGGATTCAGCGACTAGACCACATTCTTGTTGATGATATCTTGGATGCTGGACGTTAGTCTCAGACAGTGGTAGTGGCTAATAGGTCACCTATGGCAGTGGTGAACCTAGTTGGACAGCCTAGAGCTGCATTTCCCACACTCATGAGTTTCCCAGGCTCTCATGCTTTTCGAGAGGGAGGACCTGGACTTGTTTGGGACTCACAGTTACAGCAGTTGGTGGAGCCCAATGCTGATGAGAGAGAGCGGGCAATGGGTTTTTGCACCGGTATTACCGCTGTTCCAGCAGTGTCAGAGGCATCTAGGCGTCTGGTGTTAGGTCAGGCTATGGACCTGAACTGTTTGACCTGGATTGTGAGCCTTGGTTTGGCAGTGCAGCGTAGGATGCGCTTGATAGGCATCACCACTCGGACACTTGTGAGCCATGTGCCTATCGAGACGATTCAGGCACATGCTGGGGTGGATGGACCGAGTGGACATGGTATTCTTGGGACACATCCAGTAGGTACTAGGGAGAGTGGTCTACTTGGAGTCCATCCAAGTGAGCGTGGGCTACTTGGATTACACCCTTGGTCCACATGGGATGCAGCCAAAGGACGTATGGAGCTTGCAGCTAGAGTGGAGGGAGTTTTTCACACAGAGGTTGGGACCTCTAGTGGTCGGGAGCATGACACCATTGCTCCCAAGGGCCCAGTGTAGCAGCTTGTCAGTACGTCTTCCACTCCTACTACAGTTACAGAGGATACTTGGGAGCCAGATCTTGGACCCAAGCTTACTGGAGAGGAAAGACGGAGGGTTTGGAGGTTCTTGAGGAGTCACACGAGTTGTTTTGCCTTCAGTATGAAGGATTTGGGTGCTCTGAAGGGACTTGGTATACGGATTGAGCTGACTAGCGACACACCTGTTTTCCGACGTCCTTATCGATATAGTGAGATGGAGAGGACATTGATTCAGAGCCGGAGTAGTGACCTTTTTGAGGCTGGTTTGGTGGAGATTTCACATGGAGAGTATGCATCAGCGACTGTGATGCTAGCCAAGAAGGATATGCATGGCAACTATACAGATAGGTGGATGTGTGGAGATTACCATCCTATCAACCGACAGACCAGGGCTGATCGGTATGCCATGCCTACACCGGAGGAGATTTTTGATGCGATTGGGCATGCAAAGGTCTTCAGTACTTTGGATCTTCGAGCAGGATATCATCAGTTGCCGATCAGGGAGGAGGATAAGTCCAAGACAGCATTTTGGGCTATTGATCCTCACGGCAAGGATGTGTTATATCAGTGGAGGTTCTTACCATTTGGGTTGAAGAACGCTCCCGCTGAGTTCCAGAGGGTCATGGATAGGATCCTTGCTGGACTGGATTTTGCTCGGTGCTATATTGATGACATTTTGGTGTATAGCACTATTGTGGAGGAGCATGAGTGACAGTTGTTGGAGGTGTTTGAGAGGTTGAGATCTCATGGACTCAAACTACATCCTGGGAAGTGTAGGTTCTTCCACGAGCAGGTTGAGTATTTGGGTCACACTATCTACCCCGGAGGACTTGGTGTCCAGCAAACCAAGGTGGAGGCTATTGCACGTATTCCTCGGCCTACGGATGTGAGCAAAGTGCGAGCATTCCTTGGGTTGGTGAACTTCTATCGCCGTTATGTTAGAGGATTTAGTGCCATTGCCAAGGCCTTGACAAAGCTGACCAAGCTTACACAGGAGTGGTGTTGGGGAGATGAGCAGGAGAGAGCTTTTGTAGAGCTCAAGGAGAGGTTGACATCTGCTCCTATTTTGAGGAGACCGATCAGGGGACGACCATTTCAGGTTCACACTGATTGGAGTATGTTGGGGCTTGGAGCGGTGCTCACCCAACATGATGATGAGGAGAAGGAGTTTGTGGTGGCCTATGCTAGTCGCTCCAACAATTCAGTGGAGGCAAAATATAGTTCATATGAGGGAGAGTTGTTGGCAGCAGTTTGGGCAGTAGCACATTTCCGATGTTACCTATTTGGTAACCCCTTCACTCTCATCACTGATCATCAGCCGCTGAAGTGGTTGATGGAGTCCGACAAGCTTTCAGGGAAGCTTGCACGATGGGCTCTGATTTTACAGGAGTATGATTTCACGGTTGTTCACAAACCTAGAGTGGTGAACCGTGATGCAGATGGGTTGAGTAGAAACCCATGTCCCAGCCAGTAGGATCAGACCGGAGCACGTTGGCATGGTGAGACAGATGAGGAGATGGTGCCAGGTTGGCATGCATCGGCCTTTCTGTGTATATTTGCAGAGACTTTGGTGGTATCTCTCTCAGCGCATACAGGAGGAGTTATTGAGGTCACAGATCCAGAGAGTGAAGATATTGGTACAGTTCAGCAAGACATTCATGATGATGTCTTAGTGATGGACTATCTTCGCACTGGTGTTGTGGGTGGCACAGTTGGGGCCAAGGAGAGAGACCGTGTTCTTCAGCGAGCCAGACAGTTCAGATTGGAGGGTAGACACCTTTTGCATGTATGGAAGGATGGTAGAGTGCGAGTAGTACCACTTCCATCACAGAGACCACAGTTGGTCCGTCATGCTCATGAGGAGCTAGGACATTATGGAGTAAAGCATACATATAGCTTACTTTAGAGTCATTATTGGTGGCGCGGTATGTAGACCGAGGTACATCAGTTTGTTGCCAGATGTGTGGTTTGTGACCGAGTTAGAGCATCATTCAATGCTCCTATGCCACAGTTACACCCATTACCTATCATGGGATTGGGTTACTATTGGAGTTTGGACTTTGCCGGACCTTTACCGCTGACTGTGAGACATCATTGGTATGTTTTGGTGATGGTGGAGCACTTCTCCAAGTGGATTGAGTTGGTGGCACTTCCTGACAAGTCTAGTGAAGGGACAGCTTACTCGTTCCTAGATCGAGTTCTTAGTCATTTTGGTGCACCAGCTGAGGTTTTGACTGATCAGGGTACAGAGTTCTTGGGAGAGTTTCAGGTCTTGTGTGACAAGGCTTTGATTGATCATCGTACTACATCCCGAGATCACCCTGAGGCAGATGGCTTAGCAGAGAGAGTGGTTCAGACGGTGAAGAGAGGATTGCGAAAGTATGGTTTGCAAAGAGGCCACTTGGGAGATTGGGATCTCCAGTTACCTTGGTTGGCCATGGGCTATCGGTTCAGCCGGCAAGCCTCCTTAGCATCCTTCTCTCCATACTTCCTACTCTATGGACAAGATCCAGATTTACCTGCAGCCATTCGTCGAGATGCTACTATAGTTTTGGATGACCCCGATGTTTGGATGAGCGCATGTTCTCAACGGGCAGAGATCTTTCGGAGAGTGATGCCGATGGCCTTTGAGAACTTGGCGATTGCTGAGCATAGAGATACTTTACGCTATGCTACCATTCGAGGAGGAGGTTATAGACCCTCGATCCGTCGATTTCATCCAGGCGACTATGTATATCTACAGCAGACAGCACCGACGACACTTGATGTTTCTACAGGCCGCACTATCTTGAGAGTGCGTGAGGTTTTGCCATCTGGAGTCCTTGTGTTTGAAGGACGTGATGGTGTTGTTTGGAAGGATCATGTGCGCAATTGTGCACCATGCCACCTTCCAAACATTGATGGTACTATGGACCCAAGCTTGGCACTTGTACGTGCAGGCTTGAGGTGTATGTTATGTGGCTCTTCTGGTGGAGCTGCTACTATGTTAGTGTGTGATAGCTGTTCGAGAGGATGGCATATGGCATGTATGACTCCTCCCCTCACGGTGGTTCCTCAAGGACAGTGGTTATGTCCTAGATGTACTTGACCTATAGCTAGTTCATTCTTTATATGGTATAGATTGCAGACAGGCGATTAACGATGGGGCTCCATAGCACCCGGCCTCCTGATCTTTGCCCATTAGAGGGTATACCATATACTTAGAGTAGATGGCTATCTGGAGTTAGAGGGACCTAACCGCCAGCTAGGGGGGCGATTGTGGCACTTTAGAGTCTATGTATGACTTATGTGTGAGTTGTGCTTTTATAGTGTATGATGTTGACAGCAATGTATGTTGTGTAGCGATGTATATACGCACGACAGCTGTCACGCCATTTGTAGTTCTGCATCTAGATGCTCGGACACTGGAGTTCCAGTGATGGTAGTTAGAGTTATTCTAGCAGTTTCTTAGGGACTACTTTCCGACGGTTAGATTTCGTGTTCAGGGTACTGACTTCATAGTGGGGCCCACCGTCACTTTGCACCATTTGCACCGTCGAGTGTGCCGTCAGCTGGACCGTTAGGGTTTCAGGGCTAGCTCGAGTCCAGGGGGTATAGTTTTGAAGTGAGCTCCAGAGAGCTCACTTCTCTGATGTTGAGCCTTCGAGTTCCTTGCTATGGTGGACAGAGGCCGGCGAGCGTCACCTGGATTCTCTATGCTTGAGTGGGTGTGGCTTGACTATAATCAGTGCCCAGTTGTTGGCAGTTTATAGAGTGACAGATCAAGTACTGATCTGAGTTGAGTTGAGTTGAAAGTGTTAAGCAATCTGATTATTGTGGCACTTTAGAGTCTATGTATGACTTATGTGTGAGTTGTGCTTTTATAGTGTATGATGTTGACAGCAATGTATGTTGTGTAGCGATGTATATACGCACGACATCCTGTTTGTGCACCATGTTTGTGTGAGGTGCCCTGACTTTTGAGCGTTGGTGCTCTGGTGTGCTCTCGATGGTGAGGTTGGAGTGATGACCAATTAGACTACCTTTGTTTCTTTCCGGTGAGGCAGGAAGTGATGACCTGCAGACCGTGAGAGTGCGTGTTATGATGGTAGGTTATAGGTTGCCCTTCCCCTAGTGTAGTTATCTCGGTTAGAGTTACATTAGTGGGTGGTGCTTAGTTAGTATTGGCACTTGGTGGTGTTGGCACATGGTGGTGTTGGCACGTGGTGGTGTTGGCACTTGGTGGGGCACTTGCGGTTGCGACTTGCGGTTGCAGTCGGTGGTTCGGGTTTGCTATTGCAGTTATGTGGTCACGACGGAGTTCTTTGGAGATTCCAGAGGAGTTAGCCCTGTAGTACGCAGTGGGTTTACTTGGAGTGGTGCTCGGTATAAGCCTGTATCTCATGTCCTAGTGAGGGAGGAGATTGACTCTGAGTTGGAGTTCAACACAAGAGCTGATTCAGTTGAGAGTGCACTTGGTGTGTCCGCACCGTTGTTGTGGGACATAGACAAGATTTATGGGGCCTCCAAAGGCCCTAGGCGTTACTCTGGTACTGTGGGTACCATTGAGTTGGATGATTTCATCTAGGAGTTTGATAGTTGGTGTGATCTGTAGCAGATGCGGAAACCGACTTTGTTCACACCCTTCATGGCATGGAAAGGATTGTTCCAGCATCTGGAGGGTCCGTCGATGGATGACTACCATGAGTTCAGGAGAGCTCATTTGGAGGAGATTGAGTTATGGAGACAGTATTGGTCTCCACATTATGTCTCCATCACTTCAGGCTTGGTGGCCAAGAGTAGATCGGCTGTACCCACGAGTTCTAGCTCGAGTAGTGTTGGTGGAGCTAGTGGAGGTGCACTAGCTGGAGATAGTGCTACTACGAGTGGAGGTACCGCTGCAGGAGGTGGTGTGGTATCGGGGTTTAACCCCATGGTGGAGTTCTTCCTATGTTTGAGGCAAAACTACCAGGGAGTGCGGACTGTGAGCCGGCCTGTCTCTCACTCAAGATGAACCTCTGATGGCTATTATGGTAGCGCACCATGGACTAAGAAGGCAAGGAACCCCAACTCCATCATACTCCTCCAAGGCCAACACTCCAAGACTCAAGACATTGCTCACTAGAGAACTCAATGAGAGAGAGATAGTTGCAAATGAAAGGATGATGAGTACCTCCTCACTCCTTGTTTATATACTTGTGAAATAGTTACGTACCAAAGTTACTAATTACCGTAGTAACTCAAGTTACTAGACTAAAAGTCAAGTAAAGTCAAAAAGTAGAAAGGAATATCCATTCACATGGGCATATTCCCCTAAGCATGTGGTCTTATCTTGACCCAACCACTAAAGCAAGGATTCCTTCACATGGGCTATCCTTGGACTAAAGAAGAATCCAAAACAAAAAGGCTTGCGGGCCCAAGAGTTCTCAACTCTTTCCCCAAAGCCAAACACCTAGGAATAATACCAAGTCAACACACTAAAATCCAAAATAGTGGTGCTCATCTTTTCTACTTCCTCTAAAGTAAGGTCCCATCTATCTTAGCTATGACTAACTTTAGCTAACCATGACTAATATAGAACCATCCTTTATCTCTATATAAATAATATCTCTTAAGTACTTGTAATACCAAGCTAAATATCACAATACCACACACATGCACAAATGGGTGTTACATTTACCCCCGGACTAAGTTTTCACTTTGTCCTCAAAGTGAAGGTCTCTCTACCTTCTATGGTACATCTTCAACTTATCATGGTTAATCCTATCAAAGTGTCTTCCTCCCAACTCCTTGAGATCATAAGTGTAATTTCCCCACACCTTCTCTACTATGAAAGGTCCAAAGTACTTAGGCAAAAACTTCTTTTGTACTCTCTTGAATCGAATGGAATCAAACAACATTACCCAATCACCTTCTTTGAAAGGCTCCACCTTCTTCTTGCCTTGCCTCTTGTCATAGCTCTCCTTTTGTTTCCTTTGGGCTTGCTCCACTCGAACCATAGCAACTGCTCTTGCCTCTTCCAACTCCATGAGTTGATCCTTCCTTGACTTCTCTGCATCACTTCCTTGTGCTTTCTTCAATCTCCTATGAATGCTTTGGAAGGTAGGAAGATCAAAGTGAATAGGTAAGGTAGACTCAATACCATACACCAATTGGAATGGAGAATATCCAGTGGAAGTCTTCATGGTTGTCCTATACTCCCACAAAACTGCATGAATCCTCTTGTCCCAATGATGTTTAGCCCCCTCCATTTCTGCATCTTTGGCCAACATCATGCACAAGGTCTGATTGGTTCTCTCTGCCAAGCCATTGGAATTTGGCTTATAGGATGTAGTTACTCTATGTGTGATAGAGAAATGTCGTAGCATGGCTGTAGTAATGCTTCTTGTAAACTCTCCTCCTCTATCAGAAACCAACTCCAAAGGGCATCCAAACCTAGTGATAATGCGTTCATAAAGAAATCTACCCACTTCATCTTCATTCTTGTCCCTCAATGGTCTAGCCTCAACCCACTTGGTAAGGTAATCAGTAACTACCACAATGTACCGATTGTTCCTTGGGGTTCTATTGAGAGGTCCTACAAAATCAATTCCCCACTTCTCAAAGGGTCCTAGCAATAGAATTGATCTAAGTGGTGGAGTGGATGTAGACTTTCTAGCAAAAGCTTGACAAACATGACAAGTTTTGCAATAATCAAGACAATCCTTGAAAATCCCTCTCCAATGGTAACCTGCATCTAGAATCTTGAAAGCAGTCACCTTTCCTGCAAAGTGTCCTCCACATACTAAACCTTCATGAAACTCCTTTATGAGTAGGATAGACTCTTCCTTACCCACTGCTCTTCGAAGTAGACCATCTGCTCCTTGGTGAAAAAGAATATCATCCACCATTGTGTAAGGTCTAGATCTTGCTGCAAGGGCCTTCCTCTCCCTAGCATGCATCCCTTCTGGATAGTTACCTCTTGTCACAAAATCCACAATCTCCTTGTACTCCATTGGAACCTCTTGAGTGACTGAGATTGTCATGAGCTCCTCATCCGGGAAGGAATCATCTACTGGCTCATCTCCATCATGATCATAGGCTCTAGATAACAAATCAGCATTTGCATGTTTCTTTCCTGGCCTATCCTCAATTGTGTAGTCATACTCAGACAAGAGAATCATCCACCTTGCTAGTCTCCCTTCAACATTAGGCTTGTTGAAGATGTACTTCAAAGCCTTGTGATCCGTGACAATTGTGGCTTTCCCTCCAATCAAGTAGTGTCTAAACTTCTTGAGACCAAAGATCACTGCCAACCCTTCTCTCTCTGTGACAGAGTAGTTCTTCTCTGCTGAAACCATCTGCCTACTAGCATAAGCTATTGGATGATCATGCCCATCTTGGTCTAATTGACTAAGAGTGCATCCTATAGCTACATTAGAAGCATCAGTGTAGAGGATGAAAGGCTTACTCCAATCAGGTTTAGCAAGAATTGGAGCTACAACAAGGGATTGCTTGAGCTCCTCAAAAGCTTTGAGAGCCTCCTTGTCTTCCAAAATCACCATGTAATCTACACCCTTCTTCATGTAGATGGTCAATGCATAAGCCTTGTTGGAAAATGAGAAGATGAACCTCCTATAGTACCCAACCATTCCCAAGAATTGGCGTAACTTTGTCAAGCTTGAAGGGAATGGAAGGTCTGAGATTTTCCTCACCTTCTCAGGATCAACTGCTATTCCATCCTTGGAGATGATGTGCCCCAAAAGTAGACCTTCTTCACATCCAAAAATGCACTTCTCTGGGTTGAGTGATGCATTTGCCTCATCCAAACGTTGCAAGACTTTGATTAGGTGCTCAAAGTGCTCCTCCTTGCTCCCATAGACACAAAAGTCATCAATGAAATCTCTCACAAATTTCCCAATGAAAGGTTCAAATACCTTGTTCATGAACCGTTGGAATGTGGCTGGAGCATTGCAAAGCCCAAAAGGCATGACCTTGAAAGCGTAAGTTCCCCAAGGTGTGGTGAATGTGGTGAGTTGTTGATGCTCTGGTGCAATCTTGATTTGGTTATATCCACTATAACCATCTCCAAAACTGTACCTCTCATGACCTGCAACCTCCTCCAAGATCTCATCAATGAATGGCAATGGGTAGTAGTCCTTCTTGGTAACAGCATTGAGCTTCTTGTAATCCACACATACCCGAAGCTTGCCATTCTTTTTCTTCACAATGACAATTGGAGACACCCATTCTGAATTCTCCACCTCAAAGATAAATCCAGCCTCCTTGAGCTTATCAATCTCCTCCTTCACAACCAAAGATATTGGTGGGCTAATGCGACGTTGCTTTTGGCGGATTGGTCTTGCATGTGACTCCACCTCTATCTTGTGCTCCTCCAAGGTGACTTCCTTCAAATCCTTGTAACTAAAAGCAAACACATGGATGAACTTGCGGAAAATCTCCTCAAATCTCACCTTCTCCTCCTTGGTAACATTTGGGCCATACTTGAGGGTAGATAACCTTCTCTCTACCTCCTCAAGTGTCAATGGTGATTTATCTGGGTCCTTCAAAACCTCTGGCTTAGGTGCAAAATCCATAGCACACAAAGGATACACATCTGAATCAGATTCAGATTCATCCTCCTCCGTGGAAGTCTCCTCTTCCATGCTTGTGTCCACACCTGAAGCTCCTCCTTCAGAATCAGATTCCCAATAATCAGAAGATGGGGTATCTGAATGTGAAGTGTTGGTGGTGTTAGTCACAGGAACAGTGACTCTATGGTTTGATGGCCCAATCCTTAAGTACCCTTTGTGCCATCGATCAGTTGTGCGTGCTGCTCTCAATCATGGCCTCCCAAGAAGTAAGTCATAGCTTGAATCCTTCAAGACTTGGAAAGTCATGAGATTTTGAACTCCCATAACTGAAACTACCACCTTATCCATCACTCCTACTGGTCGAACTTGTTGCTTGTTTGCCATGCTCACCACAAATGTTGAAGCTCTTGAGGGTATCATACCCAACTTCTTCATCAACCTTTCTGACATGGCATTCACTGCTGATCCTCCATCAACCAATGCATCCTTGATCCTGTGACCATTCACTCTCACATCAATCTTGGAGGCATATTCACAAGCTTCCCATGGTGCTGGCTTGGCATCCACCACCCCCATTGATATTGGAACTTTTGCCTTCTTCTTCTTCTTGCTCCTTGTAGAACTCAAACCACCTCTAAGCTCCTTTCTCAAGGTAGGGTTCAAAGCAATTAATTGGCCCCCTGTGATGTTAGCCTTGTGACTACCAACATCCTCCAACACATTGTAGTTCCATTGTTGCTTGGAGATCAAGAAGTCATCCATCTCCAACTTCTTCCTTGGAGTCTTTGTTGTTGATGGTGTTGAGGTGCGAGTGCTCCTAGTAGACATAGGAGTATCCTTGCTTGAAGTAAATCCTTGAGAAGAGTGAACATCCTCTGCAAAACGAGCTCTCTTCTTCTCTTGTGCCAAAAGCTCCAAATTAGGACCCTTGGAGTTTGAGCACTCTCTCTTCTCATACTTGCTCTCAACCACATCTATGGATGCTATCTCCTTACCTTTGTTGGGATTAGGAGCCACTTGGGTTTCACTACCTCCCTCTTTCCCTCTATTGGCTCCCTCATAACCCCTTCCTCCATGGTAAGTGGAATTTGGGCAATTCCTTTGGATATGGCCTCTTCCCCCACAACCAAAACAATTTCTATCATTGAAATTGTTGGCTGGTTGGCCTCCTCTATATGGATGGTTTCCATAACTCCTAGGCCCTCTCCCTACATTCTGATCCACCTCTCTCTTCTCCCATAATTGCACCACATTGATCTTGAGATCCGCAAGTTGTTCTGTGATGGTTTGGAGTGGATCTTTTGGTGGAGGTGCAAGAACTGGAGCAACTACTACTTGTGGTGCAACCCTTGTCACCAAAGTATCAGAAGTTCCACCATACTTGTAGCCTTGAGGAGGATGCACAACCTCCTTCACCACCAAATCACTTTCATCTCCTTCCAAACTCTCCTCCATACGAATTGCGATCTTGATAGCTTCAACCTTGGAAGAAGGTTTCTCATATCTCACCTTGCTTCTAATTTGTGGTCTCAATCCTCCCACAAAATTCTTGGTGAGCATGGCCCCTATGCCAATCATTGTAGTCTCCACATCATCCCCACCCTTCCTCAACACTATGCGAAATCTGGACTCCAATTTTTCCACTCTTTCCACATAGACTCTCACTTTCTCTCCATCTCCTTGCTTGAGAAATGTAACCTCACTCATCAATCTCTCATAACTCTCATCAGGAAGAAAGTTCTCAATGAGTGCTGAAGTCAAAGTCTCCCAAGACTCCTCTTCCCCCTCTCTCCTCTCTCTCTTTTGGTATTCTGACTCATACCATGTAAGTGCTGCATCCTCAAAGAAATCTGGTAATAATGAGGCCCACTCATTCTTCCTCCTCTCATTGTTTCCTATGCAAGCTCTCTTGAAGTCTCTCACAAAGGCCTCCACATCTTCTCCATCCTTGCCAAAGAAAACCGGAAGTTTCCCCATCTTAACCCCTCACTATCTTTCTTTTCTCTCAATTTTTTTTTTTTTCTTCTTTTCTTTTCTCTCACTCTATTACTAATAGAGTATATACATGACTAACACCATCTGAGAATAATCCACTCTAGGGAACACAAAAGGTTCAGGTTGCTCCAAGATTTCTATAGCAACATCAAATCCTAGAGTGCATATTAATCTAACTCTCATGGATAGTTTATCCATAAGTTGAAAGATTATCTCCATCACTAATCTTGAGAACTAGCTGATGAAGGTGGTAGTATTTCTGTAGCTGTACTAAGACTCTCTCCAAGATCCTTCACCAAAGTTTCCAAAAGTGCTTTTACTCCACTACACTCATGTCCTTTTGGAAGTCCTTCAACTCCACAAACCTCACACAACTCTTTGGTCTTAGATCTTCTCCCTCCCAATCTTGGTGAAGAAGGTCCAACATGCAAACCCAAGTCAAGTAAGCCTCTCCTTTCCCTCAATCTCTTGCTCTCAAAGGTCAATGGACATGAACTTGCCTTATGTCCCTTCTCTCCACATAGAAAGCACTTAGACTCACTCTTTCCTCCAAGTGGTGTAGGTTTTTGGATCCTCTCAACACTCTCTTCAAATTCTATCGTAAACTCTCTTTTCCTCAAATCCACCCCTACAATCACCTCAAACCCTTGGGGAACCTTGCATAATCTCAATTTCCACTCTTGATGACCCTCCATGTTCCCAAAGATGAATCTAAACACTCAAACATGCTTTTTGTTGATCTCAAACTTCTCATGCATGAGATCTCCACTCTGCAGAATTGACCCTTCCTCACAATGTCACTCAAATCTCCCAACTAATATGTCACAGTCCTCTGAAAATTTCCACACTTGATCACAACTCTAGGGCGTCCCTCCCTGCAAAATTTTAGATCTTTTCATCAAGCCATTTGGCCTAGACACCTTTCTATTCAGCACCCATATTTCAGATTTGGTCTGAAAACCACCCCCCTCACTTCAAAAACTCATAACGCACTGTGCAAAAATGATCTCTCTCTAATTTTTGTGGGACCAGGTAGGATACAATGCAGTGAATTTTCTTGGAAATTTTCAGGACAATTCACTGAAAATTGAAGAAATGGCAGACTCTGTACAATTTTCCAGAGAGCATGCAGTTGCGGGAGCACTTTACCCTATCAACTTTCAAAAATTCTAGCCCAGTGCGCATAGAAGCTCTCTCAATAATTTCAAGTGTGCTAACTGAAAGGTAACCCAAGCTATCATGTGTAGAAATCTCAAGTCCAGATCTCAAACTTGAGATTTTGCCCAAAATCACCTTAATCCCCAAAATCTGCAATCCACCTCACACAATCTCTCCAATTCCTCTCATGTGTACAAGATGTACAAAATCACCTCAAAGACATCATTATGAACTACAGGGTATACAAATGGATCTTGGTTCTCTAACATAAGTTCAGCCCTCTCCTCTCCTAATGTTCTCTCCAAGTGAGCTCTCATAGCCTCCTTCTGCCTTATGTAGAATTGGACGCGGAACATTATCTTGCCTTCTAGAGAGGTCCCAGCAACGGAACCAAAAATGTGAGCCGGCCTGTCTCTCACTCAGGATGAACCTCTGATGGCTATTATGGTAGCGCACCATGGACTAAGAAGGCAAGGAACCCCAACTCCATCATACTCCTCCAAGGCCAACACTCCAAGACTCAAGACATTGCTCACTAGAGAACTCAATGAGAGAGAGATAGTTGCAAATGAAAGGATGATGAGTACCTCCTCACTCCTTGTTTATATACTTGTGAAATAGTTACGTACCAAAGTTACTAATTACCGTAGTAACTCAAGTTACTAGACTAAAAGTCAAGTAAAGTCAAAAAGTAGAAAGGAATATCCATTCACATGGGCATATTCCCCTAAGCATGTGGTCTTATCTTGACCCAACCACTAAAGCAAGGATTCCTTCACATGGGCTATCCTTGGACTAAAGAAGAATCCAAAACAAAAAGGCTTGCGGGCCCAAGAGTTCTCAACTCTTTCCCCAAAGCCAAACACCTAGGAATAATACCAAGTCAACACACTAAAATCCAAAATAGTGGTGCTCATCTTTTCTACTTCCTCTAAAGTAAGGTCCCATCTATCTTAGCTATGACTAACTTTAGCTAACCATGACTAATATAGAACCATCCTTTATCTCTATATAAATAATATCTCTTAAGTACTTGTAATACCAAGCTAAATATCACAATACCACACACATGCACAAATGGGTGTTACAGGACTGACAAGCTAAGGAGCTTGTAGGAGTTCCAGCGGAGGGCTGGAGAGAGCCTACACAAGGCATACACTCGCATGAGGCGGCTGATCAGTTTCACTCAGGGAGTTACCGAGGCACAGGCAGTCCAGTTTTGGTATGGGATACTGGATAGGGAGTTGCAACGTAGAGTTCGTGATGCTACGTTGTTGCATGCTACTTCGCCCACTTTGGCAGTAGTCTTTGGGTTGGCTGAGCATATTGAGCTCAATATGGTGGAGGAGAGAGTGATGACATCTGGATTTGGTAGGGAGACCTCATCCACAGCTGTGACTTCTTCTAGAGTGCAGCAGAGTGCACCACGCCTAGTTGGTTTTGGAGGACAGGGTGGACAGCCCAGATCCTATGGAGCGAGTGGAGGGCCTAGTGGAGTTAGACCCTTACCCTCATTTTTGGGTCAATAGCAGCCAGTGAGTGGTGGTGTTGCTTGTTGGACTTGTGGTGGACCTCACCATAGGAGAGAGTGTACTCAGGGCAGCGGACCTGATACCTCTAGTGCATCACAACCAGCACAGAGGCAGTGTGAGCACTGCCACAGATTTGGTCACACTAGTGACCGGTGTTTTGACCTACACTTGGAGTTACGGAGTGGTAGGGCTGCTATGGTAGGTAGTAGAGGAGCTCCAGTTCATGGAGGGTGGTAGAGGTGGTGGTAGAGGATCTACACCTAGTAGGGGTGCAGTACCTGCCCTTACTTCTTACACAGCTATGGCTACTCGGATTGAGCAGTTGGAGCAGAGATTGGCTAGTATGGCTATTGCTCAGAGGAGATCAGATTCGGGTGCTGAGGCTTCCACCTCATATGCTGGTGATAGAGATGCTTTGGACTTCATGTGCGGAGCAGCACAGGTGGATGCATATGCAGTAGTGACTAGGAGTGTAGTACGTGCTCCAGAGCCTAGAGGAGCATCAGTGGAGTTGGACCCACAGAGAGAGGTTGGGAGACAGGTCCGACTTCCCCAATCTTTTACACTATCTGAGGCATTGCACACAACATCCATGGTTCCTAGACGTCCCATTGCAGGTGTGGTAGGTGGTGATGGAGTACATGATGGACTACCTACTAGTCAGCCACCTACTACTACACAGACTGAGTCTAGCATGATGTTGGGGGCGGCTCAGCTGATTACGCGGCATCCTTTGTTTTCAGCCAGTGACATGTTTACATTGGGAGTTGACCCAACCCCAGTATTCCGGTTGGCTGCGACGTTGTGTGAGAGTAGGGATGGTGTAGTTCCTACTACTAGAGCAGAGGTGGTTGGTAGTGGAGCTGACTTGGTTGAGGAGCATGGGATCCGTTCAGCGACCAGTGGTTTATGGCAAGCAGCAGCGGCTAGACTGGAGGAGTTGCTAGCTAGACCGGTCTTTGAGAGAGCATGGTTTACACCTGGTGTTGTCCTATTGGATAACCAGAGGGGGATCTTTTGTTTGGTGGGACCTTGAGGGAAGGTCTATACACCACAGAGAGTCTTGTTAGACTTTGGTGCGCAGCCCTTTATGTTGGGGAAGGCTGTAGTTGTCAGTCTGGAGTTACGGAAGACCGATGTGGAGAGGTGTCCATTTCAGATCCAGACATCTCTAGGTGGTGGTTTGACACAGTACATCACACATGGAGAGCTTGTTGTCTAGGTTCAGCCTGGTCATCTGACTGATAGCTCGGTGGTGAGAGCTCAGGCTATTGCAACGATAGCTGAGTCATATGATGTGCTAGTTGGGGGAGCAGTGTTATACCTCATGGGTTTCAGCATTGACTATTGGGAGGAGACAACCTCTTATAGACCTGGTTGGCAGTCTGGTGAGGGACGGGTATGTCGCCTACCAGTACGCTTCAGTAGTGGCAGTGTTGGCTCACTACAGTCCGGGACCATGGCAACATCAGTTTTAGCTTTTAGCGGTGCAATTACTTGGCCTGGTGACTTGTTGGAGGGGAACGCCCATGCAGAGGATACTCCAATACCAGAGGAGATCACTCGGCTTTGGAGTACGAGTGGGATTGTTCCATCCACCTTGGATGTTCCATTGTGGAGTTCAGAGGAGGCATTGCAGCAACATGCAGATCAGTTGGTGCAGCAGGCTTGGAGTGGAGCATTTGTACCATCCTGAGATAAGTGTGAGGATGAGCCTCTAGAGATGATTGCTTTGACACCTCCGGATACCACACTCATTGCTTGGCAGTAACCAGTAGAGGGGATATGCCTATTGGAGTTGTTTGGTGGGATCAGCACCGGACTAGCTGCGGTGTTACAGGCGGGTATACGAGTACAGAGGTACTTGTATGTAGAGAGAGATGAGACTGCTAGGCAAGTCTCTCTACATCATGTGGCACACTTGGCCTATTGGTATCCAGAGTTATTACCGATGTCAGCAGTTAGAGGTTACCAGAAGGCCTTACCAAGAGACATTTCCTTATTGGGGGCGCATGACCTAGAGAGACATGGGCCTATTCACTTGGTGATTTCTGGATGGCCATGTCAGGGACATACACGTGCGGGTTGCGGTTTGGGTCTTCAGGATCCTCGTTCTGGTGTGTTTTGGGAGATGTTACGGATACTACGACATCTCTAGTTTCATCAGTCTGTTTCTCCAGCTTACCTTTTGGAGAACGTTCCATTGATGGGTGATTCTCGCACTAGAGTGGTGGCGAGTACACATTAGGTCCATTCTTGGATGGGACATGCTGTATTGTTAGATGCAGCCAGAGTGGGATCACGAGCTCATCGTCTTTGTCTTTGGTGGACAAACTTCTTACCCAGAGAGGTTCTAGAGCGTAGTTATGATGGGATTCAGCGACTAGACCACATTCTTGTTGATGATATCTTGGATGTTGGGCGTCAGTCTCAGATAGTGGTAGTGGCTGATAGGTCACCTATGGCAGTGGTGAACCTAGTTGGATAGCCTAGAGTTGCATTTCCCACACTCATGAGTTTCCCAAGCTCTCATGCTTTTTGAGAGGGAGGACCTAGACTTGTTTGGGACTCACAGTTTGGTGGAGCCCAACGCTGATGAGAGAGAGAGCGGGTGATGGGTTTTTGCACCGGTATTACCGCTGTTCCAGCAGTGTAAGAGGCATCTAGGCATCAAGTGTTAGGTCAGGCTATGGACTTGAATTGTTTGACCTGGATTGTGAGCCTTGGCTTGGCAAAGCAGCGTAGGATGCACTTGATAGGCATCACCACTCGGACACTTGTGAGCCTTGTGCCTATCGAGACGATTCAGGCACATGCTGGGGGTGATGGACCGAGTGGACATGGTATTCTTGGGACACATCCAATAGCTACTAGGGAGAGTGGTCTACTTGGAGTCCATCCAGGTGAGCGTGGGCTACTTGGATTACACCCTTGGTCCACATGGGATGCAGCTAGAGGACGTGTGGAGCTTGCAGCCAGAGTGGAGGGAGTTTTTCACACAGAGGTTGGGACCTCTAGTGGTCGGGAGCATGACACTATTGCTCTCAAGGGCCCAGTGTAGCAGCCAATCAGTACGTCTTCCACTCCTACTACAGTTACAGAGGATACTTGGGAGCCAGATCTTGGACCCAAGCTTACTGGAGAGGAAAGACGGAGGGTTTGGAGGTTCTTGAGGAGTCACACGAGTTGTTTTGCCTTCAGTATGAAGGATTTGGGTGCTCTAAAGGGACCGGGTTTACGGATTGAGTTGACTAGCGACACACCAGTTTTCCGACGTCCTTATCGATATAGTGAGATGGAGAGGACATTGATTTAGAGCCGGAGTAGTGACCTTTTTGAGGCTGGTTTGATGGAGATTTCACATGGAGAGTATGCATCAGTGATAGTGATGCCAACCAAGAAGGATATGCATGGCAACTATACAGATAGGCGGATGTGTGGAGATTACCGTCCTATCAACCGACAGACCAGGGCTGATCGGTATGCCATGCCTACATCGAAGGAGATTTTTGATGCGGTTGGGCATGCAAAGGTCTTTAGTACTTTGGATCTTCGAGCATGATATCATCAGTTGCCGATCAGGGAGGAAGATAAGTCCAAGACAACATTTTGGGCTATTGATCCTCACGGCAAGGATGTGTTATATCAGTGGAGGTTCTTACCATTGGGTTGAAGAACACTCTCGCTGAGTTCCAGAGGGTCATGGATAAGATCCTAGCTGGATTGGATTTTGCTCGGTGCTAAATTGATGACATTTTGGTGTATAGCACTACTGTGGAGGAGCATGAGAGACAGTTGTTGGAGGTGTTTGAGAGGTTGTGTGGTACACACATTTTTCATTTTGGACGAGTTTAGAAGAAGAATGCCTTGCTGAAACCAAATTGAAACCAAATGGAGAAGAAATGAGTGCAAACTTGTGTTTTGATCAGACCCGAGGAAGTCAATTTCATGTAAGAGGAAGAAGGGCTCGGTTTGGATCAGACCCGAAGAAGCTTACTTTGTGTCAGAGGAGGGAAAAACTCGGATCAGATGTTAAGGAGGGCAGACGTAGAAGGAGAAATAGAAGTTGCAGGTCAGGATTCTTGCGTGGGCTATATCTCAGTGACCACAACTCCAAATCAAGCATGTTATATCTCATTGGAAGCGTCTCGTTCAGGGCTTTCCATTGCCACCAAAATTGCAAAGTTTGGAGGTCTATAGAAGAAGTTACAACCATTTAAAGTTTCGAGAGTAGATGTACTTTGAGTCAAAGTGTATTCGGGTCAATGTGAATTCGGATTTTGTACTTCGGACTTTGGGTTTACATGACTTTGGGTCTAAAGACTTTGTCTCAAGATGAAGATGACTAAATCAGAGGTAGCCAGACCTCGAAATGCAATGAATGTGACTTGGGGAGTTTTGCTTGAGGGATCAGAGCAAGTTAGAGTAGAGAAAGAAGATAGTTAGGATACCCATGACTTCAATTTCAGTTCTAATTGAAGATGGAACATGAATTGAAGGAGAAGTAGCAGTAGTGAATAAACCCAAAGTGCAAGATCAGACAGTAAGTGTCTTCGGGTTAGTAACATGAGTGATTAGGGGAAAGTGGGTTACAAATTGAATGTGTAGATAGTGTATTCATGCTTTCAATTACAATTCTTGATGATGACATAACAGAATAAGTAAAAGAATTGATAATAGTTAGACCTGAAGTAAGAGAGATAGGAGTGCATTGTCATTGCATTACATTATCATTTTGCATCTGTAGGTTAGAAGAGTTGTTGTAGAACGGTATAGTTGTTAGAACTGTCAATTGATTCACTACTTAAGAGTGACATTCGTAGTCAAATGTCGTTCAATGCTCATTATTTCTGAGAATAGATAAAGCGAAGTGCTATGAAGCAGTGCTCGTTGCTTGAGCTTGATTCCGAGTATCAACTTCGTGTCTGTGTTTGTGAGTGTTTGAAGAAATTTGAAATGCAAGTCAAAGTGTTTGTTGGATGTTGGATTCCACAGCCTTGATCCTCATTTTGTGTGTTTGATCTTGAGTGAAGTGCAATCAAAGCAATGCCTTGACAGATCTGAGAGGAATTGTAGTGTTGGTAGTATTCTGCATTTGTGAGTGCAATGCAAGGTTTATGTGAAGCAATTTTGATCAAGGAAGTTGTGCCTTTAGTGGAGGGGTGGAACACAATTCTAAGGCAAAGTTGTTTTGCAGTAAAATGCCATTTTTGGGAGAGCTTGAATCATCACAATCAAGATTGTTCGGAAAGAATTGAAGGATTTGTGATTAAAGAGTGTTATTTTGTGACAAGATTGTGAATCAATGCTTGTTACTATCTTCTGGGTGTGGTTTCTACCTAAGAGACTAAAGAAGAACTCAAGAAGAACTACATTGTTACTGTTTGACTTTGTATTTGGACATTTCTGATTCGTATCTCTGCGGGAACAAACTTTACTTACTCGATTACCGCAAAAGTGATATTTGCCGGGTTGTCACAGGTTGAGATCTCATGGACTCAAATTACATCTTGGGAAGTGTAGGTTCTTCCACGACCAGGTTGAGTATTTGAGTCACACTATCTACCCCGGAGGACTTGGTGTTCAGCAGACCAAGGTAGAGGCTATTGCACCTATTCCTCGGCCTACGGATGTGAGCAGAGTGCAAGCATTCCTTAGGTTAGCAAACTTCTATTGCCGCTATGTTAGAGGATTTAGTGCCATTGCCAAGGCCTTGACGAAGCTGACCAAGCTTACACAGGAGTGGTGTTGGGGAGATGAGCAGGAGAGAGCTTTTGTAGAGCTCAAGGAGAGGTTGACATCTGCTCCTATTTTGAGGAGACCGATCAGGGGACGACCATTTTAGGTTCATACTGATTGGAGTATGTTGGAGCTCGGAGCGGTGCTCACCCAACATGATGATGAGGAGAAGGAGTTTGTGGTGGCCTATGCTAGTCGCTCCAACAATTCAGCGGAGGCAAAGTATAGTTCATATGAGGGAGAGTGGTTGGCAGCAGTTTGGGCAGTAGCACATTTCCGATGTTACCTATTTGGTAACCCCTTCACTCTCATCACTGATCATCAGCCGCTGAAGTGGTTGATGGAGTCCGACAAGCTTTCAGGGAAGCTTGCACAATGGGCTCTGATTTTACAGGAGTATGATTTCACGGTTGTTCACAGACCTAGAGTGGTGAACCATGATGCAAATGGGTTGAGTAGAAACCCATGTCCCAACCAGTAGGATCAGGCCAGAGCACGTTGGCATGGTGAGACAAATGAGGAGATGGTGCCAAGTTGGCATGCATCGGCCTTTTTGTGTATATTTGTAGAGACTTTGGTGGTATCTCTCTCAGCGCATATAGGAGGAGTTATTGAGGTCACAGATCCAGAGAGTGAAGATATTGGTACAGTTCAGCGAGACATTTATGATGATGTCTTAGTGATGGACTATCTTCGCACTGGTGCTGTGGGTGGCATAGTTGGGGCCAAGGAGAGAGACCGTGTTCTTCAGCGAGCCAGACGGTTCAGATTGGAGGGTAGACACCTTTTGTGTGTATGGGAGGATGGTAGAGTGCGAGTAGTACCACTTCCATCACAGAGACCACAGTTGGTCCGTCATGCTCATGAGGAGCTAGGACATTTTGGAGTAAAGCGTACATATAGCTTACTTTAGAGTCATTATTGGTGGCGCGGTATGCAGACCGAGGTGCAGCTGTTTGTTGCCAGATGTGTGGTTTGTGACCGAGTTAGAGCATCATTCAATGCTCCTACGCCACAGTTACACCCATTACCTATCATGGGATTGGGTTACCGTTGGAGTTTGGACTTCGCCGGACCTTTACCACTGACTGTGAGACATCATTGGTATGTTTTGGTGATGGTGGAGCACTTCTCCAAGTGGATTGAGTTGGTGGCACTTCCTGACAAGTCTAGTGAAGGGACAGCTTACTCATTCCTGGATCGAGTTCTTAATCATTTTGGTGCACCAGCTGAGGTTTTGACTGATCAGGGTATAGAGTTCTTGTGAGAGTTTCAAGTATTGTGTGACAAGGCTTTGATTGATCATCGTACTACATCCCGAGATCACCTTGAGGCAGATGGCTTAGCAGAGAGAGTGGTTTAAACAGTGAAGAGAGGATTGCAAAAGTATGGTTTGCAGAGAGGCCACTTGGGAGATTGGAATCTCCAGTTACCTTGGTTGGCCATGGGCTATCGGTTCAGCTGGCAAGCCTCCTTAGCATCCTTCTCTCCATACTTTCTACTCTATGGATGAGATCCAGATTTACTTGTAGCCATTCGTTGAGATGGTATTGTAGTTTTGGACTTGGATGACCCCGATGTCTGGATGAGCGCATGTTCTCAGTGGGCAGAGATCTTTCAGAGAGTGATACCGATGGCCTTTGAGAACTTGGCAATTGCTGAGCATAGAGATACTTTATGCTATGCTACCATTTTAGAGGAGGTTATAGACCCTCGATCCGTCGATTTCTTCCAAGCAACTATGTATATCTATAGCAGACAACACCGACGACACTTGATGTTTCTATAGGCCGCACTATCTTGAGAGTGCGTGAGGTTTTGCCATCTGGAGTCCTTGTGTTAGAAGGATGTGATGGTGTTGTTTGGAAGGATCATGTGCGCAATTGTGCGCCATGCCACCTCCCAAATATTGATGGTACTATGGACCCAAGCTTGGCACTTGTACGTGTAGGCTTGAGGTGTATGTTATGTGGCTCTTCTGGTGGAGCTGCTACTATGTTAGTGTGTGATAGCTGTTCGAGAGGATGGCATATGGCATGTATGACTCCTCCCCTCACGGTGGTTCCTTAGGGACAATGGTTATGTCCTAGATGTACTTGACCTATAGCTAGTTCATTCTTTATGTGGTATAGATTGCAGACATGCGACTAACAATGGGGCTCCATAGCACCCGGCCTCCTGATCTTTGCCCATTAGAGGGTGTACCATATACTTAGAGTAGATGGCTATCTGGAGTTAGAGGGACCTAACCGCCAGCTAGGGGGGCGATTGTGGCACTTTAGAGTCTATGTATGACTTATGTGTGAGTTGTGCTTCTATAGTGTATGATGTTGACAACGATGTATATACGCACGACAGCTGTCACGCCATTTGTAGTTCCGAATCTAGTTGCTCGGACACTAGAGTTCTAGTGATAGTAGTTAGAGTTATTCTAGTAGTTTCTTAGGGACTACTTTCCGACAGTCTGATTTGGTGTTTGGGGTACTGACTTCACGGTGGGGCCCACCGTCACTTTGCACCGTTTGCACCATCGAGTATGCCGTCAGCGGGACAGTTAGGGTTCCAGTGCTAGCTCGAGTCCAAGAGGGTATAGTTTCAAAGTGAGCTCCAGAGAGCTCATTTTTCTGATGTTGAGCCTTTGAGTTCCTGGCTATGGTGGACAGAGGCCGGCGAGCGTCACCTGGATTCTCTATGCTTGAGTGGGTGTGGCTTGACTGTAATCAATGCCCAGTTGTTGGTAGTTTATAGAGTGACAGATCAAGTACTGATCTGAGTTGAGTTGAGTTGAGAGTGGTAAGCAATCTGATTATTGTGGCACTTTAGAGTCTATGTATGACTTATGTGTGAGTTGTGCTTCTATAGTGTATGATGTTGACAGCGATGTATGTTGTGTAGCAATGTATATACGCACAACATGAGCTCTCTTGAACTCATGGTAGTAATCCATTGGTGGACCCTCCAGATGTTGAAACAACCCTTTCTATGCCATGAAAGGTGTAAACAAAGTCAGGTTCCGCATGTATTGGAGATCACACCAACTATTGAACTCCTAGATGAAGTCATCCAACTCAATGGTACCCTCTATACCATAGGAACACATAGGGACTTTGGAGGCCCCATAAATCTCATCCATGTCCCACAACAATGGTGCGGACACACCAAGTGCACTCTCATCTGAATCAACTCATATGTCAAACTCCAACTCAAAGTCGATCTCCTCCTTCACTTGGACTTGAGATATAGGCTGATATTGAGTACCACTCCAAGTAAACCATTGCGTACTACAAGGCTATCTCCTCTGGAATCCCCAAAGACCTTCATTGTGACAAAGTAACCACAACCGCAAACTGTAACAGCAAACCATAACCACAAACTGCAACCGCAAGTACCCCACCAAGTGCCAACACCAACTAAGCACCACCCACTAATGTAACTCTAACCAAGATAACTACACTAAGGGAAAAGGCAACATGTAACTTGCCATCACAACACGCACTCTCACGATCTGTGAGCCGGCCTGTCTCTCACTCAGGATGAACCTCTGATGGCTATTATGGTAGCGCACCATGGACTAAGAAGGCAAAGAAACCCAACTCCATCATACTCCTCCAAGGCTAACACTCCAAGACTCAAGACATTGCTCACTAGAGAACTCAATGAGAGAGAGATAGTTGCAAATGAAAGGATGATGAGTACCTCCTCACCCCTTGTTTATATACTTGTGAAATAGTTACGTACCAAAGTTACTAATTATTGTAGTAACTCAAGTTACTAGACTAAAATTCAAGTAAAGTCAAAAAGTAGAAAGGAATACCCATTCACATGGGCATATTCCCCTAAGCATGTGGTCTTATCTTGACCCAACCACTAAGTCAAGGATTCCTTCACATGGGCTATCCTTGGACTAAAGAAGAATCCAAAACAAAAAGGCTTGCGGGCCCAAGAGTTCTTAACTCTTTCCTCAAAGCCAAACACCTAGGAATAATACCAAGTCAACACACTAAAATCCAAAATAGTGGTGCTCATCTTTTCTACTTCCTCTAAAGTAAGGTCCCTTCTATCTTAGCTATGACTAACTTTAGCTAACCATGACTAATATAGAACCATCCTTTATCTCTATATAAATAATATCTCTTAAGTACCTATAATACCAAGCTAAATATCACAATACCACACACATGCACAAATGGGTGTTACAGATCCGCATGTCCTCACTTCCTACCTCACCAAAGAGAAACAAAGGTAGTCTGACTGGTCATCACTCCAGCCTCACTACCGAGAGCACACCAGTGTACCAATGCTCAAAAGTCAGGGCACCTTAGACAAACATGGTGCACAAATAGGAAGTAGAAAATGGAGGGGGTCCAATCACAATAAATTTAAACAAAAACCCTCCATCTCATAAAACAACACGGGATTGACTCTACCACTATTTGGTATTTGACATAAGAGAAGTTCCTATCTAAGTTCTAAGCTACCAGGATCACCAAGAATGGGATTTAATTGCTTCTCCTAGCCAAAGCTACAAGTGAATAGATAACATTGGCACAATCACTAGGACAACAAGTGAGGGTGGACCAGTTGGCTAGGGCACCAGTCTAGGAACAAGAGATCTAGGGGTCAAACCCTATTGCACACAATCTAGTAGGATGGGCAGATTTTGCCAACCAATGACCAAGATCTACTCTAAAATAGCTAGCCTCACGCCAGTAAGCCGGCCCTTCTAGGCCTTCGTAGCCTCTCATAGCCCACAGCCCTATGCCTTGAAGCCTCAAAGCCTCTAAACTCCAAATGAAGCCTTTCTTCTTGCTGCTTTGAACCTCCTCCAAAATCTAGCAAAACTCCTCCAAACTAGCAAAAGTCCTCCAAATGTGGCCAAAAGCTGACTTAAAATCCAGCCAAAATCTGACATAAAATCTGACGTAAACCCTAAAGTTAGCTGACCACCAAATCCCCCGCTAACTTTCTACTCGAGCCAAATTGAAAACATGGGTTTCTCCAAATCACAAATTCATGAGAATAGCTTCCCAACTTCACCTTCAATTTTTCTTTCTAAGCCCAACTCGCAACAAATTGGTCATGCCTTCACCTCTTGAGCTCAAAATCACAACCCTTGCTCAAAATTTGCTCCTTCTATGCTCAAAAATTGGCCAACGCTTCCGCACACCGTTTGCCTCACTACCAAATCTGCATCAATTGAATGAGCTTCTGTACACTAGGGATAAACTAAACTTGAATTGAGCTACCAACGATCCACCGAGCTTGGAGATACTACTTACACTCAAAGTTCCTGCACCCGATTTCCTTCTGACTTCACTTCTCTGATGTAATCAGATTGTTTACCACTCTCAACTCAACTCAACTCAACTCTAATCATCACTTGATCTATCACTCTATAAACTGCCAACAATTGGGCACTAATTACAGTCAAGCCACACCCTTTCTAGCAAAGAGAATCCAAGTGACGCTTGCCGGCCTCTGTCCACCATAGCAAAGAACTCAAAGGCTCAACGTCAAAGAACTGAGCTCTCTAGAGCTGCACTTTGAAAGTATACCCCTTGGACTTGAGCTAGGTCTGAACCCTAACGGTATTGATGACGGCACACTTGACGGTGCAAACGATGCAAAGTGACGTTGGGCTCCACCGTGAAGTAAGTACCCCAAACACAAAATCTAACCATCAAAAAGTAGTCTTTGAGAAACTACTGAAATAACTCTAACTACTATCACTGGAACTCTAGTGTTCGAGCATCTAGATGCAATACTACAAATGGCATGACAACACATAAAACATATGAGCCTAGTTCACCAATTCTCCTTTTCCATATATACTCAAAGAAGATGGCTTGGCTATTGTTCAAGTAGGTGGATTGTTTAAGCTTGAAGTGTTTCATAATTGATTCTACTATTGCACTTTGGGTGGGCTATTTGTAACTTCTTACTTGCCACACATTGCTAGTTTGTAGATCCTTGAAGGAGGCAATGATACACTTCCCCAACTTTGCATCAGGTTGGTTGTATTGGGTGTTGATGGCCATCACATCCAATTGCAAGTTCTCTAGACTAAGAATATTCCTTGAATGTTCCTTTTCCATGCCATTGGGTTGCACCAAAGGTCTCTTGATTGCTTCTTTGCTTGATGGCTAATTTCCAATATGATGGTAACATCACTCAATTCCCAATTCCAAAGCAAGAAGGTAATGCACTTGCTTTGGATCACTTCTAACTTGCTACAAAAGACAAAGAAGAGAAATAAAACAATGGAAGATTGGAGTGGAACTCTCAAGTGAGGAAAACTTTGCATGTCAAAACAAGGCTCTTGAGAAGCTTCCTTCTAAAATTCATTTTCTTGGAGTGCAAGCTAAGTTAATTGAGAAGCTTGCAAGGAAACTTCCTTCTAAAAGCCATATACTTGCATACAAGCTAAGGTAGCCATTAACTTGATGGACAAGTTATGCAATCTTTGGAAGGTACCTAAAAGCTTCCCACCAATAAGTTCAATAGGTGCTTTTAGAACATTGTATCAAGTTGCTTCCTAGATAGTTCTAAAATATTCTTAAAATTTATAGCTATATTTAGCTTACTTTACTAACTCATTAACCATTTTTAACTTGTCTACCATTAACTTGGTCTATAAGTTACCCAATCTTTAACAAGTACTGTGGTACCCACGTTTTTTGTTTTGGAATAGTATTTAGGAAAATGTGAAGAAGAAGTATGCGGATAGAGCCTAAAGAGGGCTAAACCGGGAAGAAATAAGAAGAAGCGGGGGTTTGAAGTAAAACCCAAAGTTGACCTTGGGTCAAGACACGAAGTAGAACCCAAAGACACAAAGACAAAGAAGAAGAATAAGAAGAAGAAGAAGAAGTAGAGACTTTGTATCAGGTGGCGTGATTGGTTCTGAAGAACATGTAACAAACTTCTTTGGAGTCGGCGCAATCAAGAAATTACACGGGAAGAAAGTAATGACCTTGGGATCAAGAAGTGCTTGATAGTGATAGGAACCAACTTCACCGGATTGGAGACTGAAGAGGAAAAGCAACTGAAGAATGACCGATTGGCGTAGGACTATAAAATTACAAGTCGTGCAAGGAAGTAAGCAATGTCCAATTGCTACCCGGTGCCTATTCAGAGTCAACCCAAAGTAATGCAAATTGCAAATCCGCAGGAGGAGGAGTGGGTTAGGATCTCGGGAACAATTTTCCACAAGAAGAGGGTTTGAAAGCCAATGACAAGGTAGACATCAGATTGGGGTAGAAACGGATTTGAGATTTGAAGAGGCAAATATGAAGATGTGCATTGTCATTTCAGTTCTGTAGGTAGGAAGAGTTGTTGTAGAACAGTATTTGTTAGAATTGTCATTTGTTCACTATTTAAGAGTGGCATTTGTAGTATTATGTTGTTTAGTATTCATATTTATGAAGATAGATAAAGTGAAGTGCTGTTTTTAGAGCTTGTTGCTTGAGCTTAATTCTGAGTATCAAATCTGTGTCTATGTTTGTGAGTGTTGGGAGAAATTCAAAGTGCAAGTCAGTGTGTTTGTTGGATGTTGAATTCTATAGGCTTGATCTTCATTCTGTGTGTGTGATCTTGAGTGAAGTGCAATCGGAGCAATGCCTTGACAGATTTGAGAGGAATTGTAGTGTTGGTAGTATTTTGCATTTGTGAGTGCAGCACGAAGTTGATGTGAAGCAATTTTGGTTGAGGAAGTTGTGCCTTTAGTGGAAGGGTGGAACACAATTCTGAGGCAAAGTTGTTTTTGCAGTGAAGTGCAGTCTTTGGAAGAATCTGAATCATCACAATCAAGATTTGTTTGGACAAAATTTGCTATGTTGTGATTAAGGAGTGTGTATTTATGACAAGTTGTCAAGATTGTGAGCTTGTTACTCTCTTTTGGGTGTAGTTTCTACCTGAGAGATTAAAGAGGACATCAAGAAGAACATGTTACTGTTTGACTTTGTGTTTGACCAATTCTGAATTGTATCTCTACGAGAATGAACTTTACTTACCCGATTACCGCAAAAGTGATATTTGCCGGGTTGTCACAAGTACCTAGAAGCTTCCTACCAAGAAGTTTCTTAAATGCTTCTCACATTCTACCAAGAAGCTTCCTAGGTGATTCTAGAATACTCTTAGAATTCTTAATTTGTATTTGGCTTATTTACTAACTCATTAGCCTTTGCTTTGGAGTGAACACATGTTTCTTATCAAGGGGGTGGTATGAAGGCAAAGCAAAAGGTTGAAGCACAAAGATGAAGGCTAAAACTACTATGAAGGCAAGATAAGAATGAAAAAGCTCAAAATCTTTAAGTGGTTCTTTGGCTCATGACTCAAATTAACTATAGACTACAAAATTGAGTCAAGGGGCTCTTGAATTTATAATAATTTATAAAAAATCATTTATTCATCAATACTTAGTGTAAAAGACCAAGGAGAGAAATAGGAGAATGGAAGATTAAAAAGGAAAATCTCATTGGGACTCTCAAGTGAGTGAAACTTTGGATGCATAGCTTGAGCTTGGCTTAGGTAATTATAGATAACTTGGATACAAGACTCCCAAGGAGCTTCCAAGAAAAGGTCCTTCTAGGAGCCATCTTATTTGGAGTGCAAGCTAAGCTAACCATTTACTCGGCATACAAGCTAAACTAGTTATCAACTTGGCATACAAGTTACTCTACTTGTGGAAAGTTCCTAGAAGCTTCTCACCAAGAAGCTTCTTAGATGCTTCTAAAATATTCTACCTAAAAGCTTTCTTGATGCTTCTAGCACATTTTAGGCTAGTTCTATTTCCTTTTGCTATATTTAGCATAGACTACTAACTCATTAGATTCTACTAACTTGTTTGCTAACTCCATATTATTATATATTCTCCCCCACTAGTTGGTGATGTCTTTGTTGCCATGGAATCTTTATACTCTTGTAGGGATATATATGGATTATGGAGATGAAAAAGAGGCTACCATGTGGCATTGTGAAGGGAATAACCTTTCTAAAGGAACTTATATTCAATATGTAGGTGGTGGCCTGTGATAACCTGGCAAATATCACTTTTGTGGTAATTGGGTAATTAAAGTTCGTTCCCGTGGAGATACGAGTCAGAATTGGTCAAATACAAAGCAAAGTAACAATGTAGTTCTTCTTGGTTGCGTCTTTAATCTCTCAGGTAGAAACCACACCCAGAAGAGAGTAACAAGTACTGACTCGCAGTCTTGCCACAAATTAACACTCCTTAATCACAACTCCAACAAATCTTTCCAAACAATCTTGATTGTGATGATTCAGGCACTCCCAAAAATGGCACTTCATTGCAAAATGACTCCGCCTCAGAATTGTGTTCCACCCCTCCACTGAAGGCACAACTTCCTCGATCGACATTGCTTCACATCAACCTCGCAATGCACTCACAAATGCAAAATACTACCAACACTACAATTCCTCTCAGATCTATCAAGGCATTGCTTTGATTGCACTTCACTCAAGATCAAACACACAGAATGAAGATCACGGCTATGGAATCCAACATCCAACAAGCACATTGACTTGCACTTTGAATTTCTCCAAACACTCACAAACACAAGTACAACATTGATACTCGAAATCAAGCTTAAACAACAAGCATTGCTTCACAGCACTTCGCTTTATCTATTCTCAGAAATAATGAGCACTGAACAACATGATACTGCGAATGCCTCTCTTAAATAGTGAAACAACTTGACAGTTCTAACAACTATACCGTTCTACAACAACTTTTCTAACCTGCAAATCCGAAATGACAATGCACCTCTTCATATCTGCCTCTTCAAATCTCAAATCTGTTACTAATCCGATCCGATGTCTACTTCGTCAATAGCTTTCAAACCCAAACCCGAAGTAATCTTACTTCCTACTACTCTTTCCTCAGGTTTCATATCTTCTACCTCTTCTACCAGATCCTGCAATTCTCTTTCCCAATCTGAAATTGCACTAGTGGGTAATCTATCTAACTCTTCATCTCTCGACCCACTCTTCTCTAATGTCTCCATCTCTAACTCCAAAGACATTTGTACTCCTATGTTATCTACTTTGGGTTTAGCTCTAACGTCTTTCCAAAGTTTTTCTATCTCTATTTTCACTAAGTCTAATCTGATTGCAATATTATCTTCTACTTCTAAGATCTTCCTGTCTACACGAGTCCGGACACTTATCAACAACACGTTCAAATCTGTATCTTTTGCTTGTCTTTGCCTCGTCTCTGCACCAACAACTTTAACTTGTGCAGCCTCGTTTCTTCAATTCGAACGCTGGCCTCTGTACTCAGCATTGCGTTCATTCTGAGGACAATCTCCTTCAATGGTTCCAATCTCATCTTCCTCTCTCTCTCTCTCTCGATCTGCAAGCTTATCCTCCCTGTACATCACCAATTCCATTTTGAACTTGGCTTTCACGGTCTCCTTCTCCTTCTCTTTCTGTATTACCTTCTCCTCTTGATTACGAAGTAACTCTTGTAATCTCTCTTCTTCCCTATATTGTGCTGCCAACTCTCTTTGCTAGAGTTGCTTCTTCTCCTCAACACTCTCCATCACCCTATCAAGCTCTTGATCCTTTGCTGCTACTCTCGCCATAGCATGGATAACTTCTACTCTTGAATTAGCAAACTGCTGCTTCAAGATCTCGTATTTTGCTACTTGTCTCTCCCTTGCTATGTCACTCTTCTTCACAAGATCCTCTTGATATCTTACTTCTCTCTTCAGGTCTTCAATTACTTGAGTCCTCACTATTGCCTTTGCTTGCAGTACTTCTCTCTCTTCCTCACCTCGGGTTATACTCTTCTTCAACTCCGAGTTCTCTTCTTCTAATCTGGACAACACCTGCAATACAGTCTTTACCTCTAGACAAGTCGACTGCATCTCCTTCTTCTTGTACTCCTGCTTTACCAATAGAGGGCATACCACATCCCGTAGATACTTGACTCCATAGCTTGGGGTTACTTGTTCTTGCGTGGCCACTTCTCTTCGTACTTCATGTTCATCCAATACTTGCCTTCTTCTCTGCAGTCTTCGTATCGGAATGGACGCCTTGCTTCCCGAGCTTGCATTTGCTTCTTCTTGCACATTACTTGGACCTGCATTGTACTTTGCCTTACGTCTTGAGCGGACTCCTCTCTGAATTGCGATCTTTTCTTCTGCTTCAGGTACTTCATCTTCCAGCTTCGTGTTGTCCTCGGCCTTGATCTCTGCCTACACTTCTTCTTCTTTTGCTGTAGCAGCCGGTGCCGATGTCATTTCTCCTCCTTCATTGCTATCACTACTTGTATCTCCACTCTGTAGTGTTAGCTCGGGTTCCTCCTTGTGCTCCGAGTCTTTGGTCTTGAGCTTGGCATCACCTTCTGAGTCTTCATCTTCCGACTCGATCACCACCATACCTTGCCTCGGGTTTCCTCTCCTGGTCTTCCGAGGTTTCTTTGTGTCTTCAGCTTCACCTTGCCGACTTCTCTTCTTTGAGTTCGGAGTACTCACTTTGATCTCCATGTTCTTCCTTGTCTTCTTGTAGTACTTGTTGGTGCTCCTGATCTGCAAAATGTACTGCTGCTCCTCTACATTGATATCCTTTCTCAAATTGGGATGGAAATGCGACACCATCCGAGTTTGCTCCGCCGAGTTCAGCAAATTCAACCTGAGGTAGAAATGCACTGCAAACGGCACGATGTAGTGTGGAGGCAATTTATCGCACAGATTCCACATCATTTGTCGCGTTCTATAACACCCATTTGTGCATGTGTGTGGTATTGTGATATTTAGCTTGGTATTACAAGTACTTAAGAGATATTATTTATAGAGAGATAAAGGATGGTTCTATATTAGTCATAGTTAGCTAAAGTTAGTCATAGCTAAGATAGAAGGGACCTTACTTTAGAGGAAGTAGAAAAGATGAGCACCACTATTTTGGATTTTAGTGTGTTGACTTGGTATTATTCCTAGGTGTTTGGCTTTGAGGAAAGAGTTGAGAACTCTTGGGCCCGCAAGCCTTTTTGTTTTGGATTCTTCTTTAGTCCAAGGATAGCCCATGTGAAAGAATCCTTGACTTAGTGGTTGGGTCAAGATAAGACCACATGCTTAGGGGAATATGCCCATGTGAATGGATATTCCTTTCTACTTTTTGACTTTACTTGACTTTTAGTCTAGTAACTTGAGTTACTATGGTAATTAGTAACTTTGGTACGTAACTATTGAACTATTTCACAAGTGTATAAACAAGGGGTGAGGAGGTACTCATCATCCTTTCATTTGCAACTATCTCTCTCTCATTGAGTTCTCTAGTGAGCAATGTCTTGAGTCTTGGAGTGTTAGCCTTGGAGGAGTATGATGGAGTTGGGGTTCCTTGCCTTCTTAGTCCATGGTGCGCTACCATAATAGCCATCAGAGGTTCATCCTGAGTGAGAGATAGGCCGGCTCACATTTTTGGTTCTGTTGCCGGGACCTCTCTAGAAGGCAAGATAATGTTCCGCGTCCAATTCTACATTAGGCAAAAGGAGGCTATGAGAGCTCACTTGGAAAGAACATTAGGAGAGGAGAGGGCTGAACTCTTGTTAGAGAACCAAGATCTATTTGTATACCCTGTAGTTCATTATGATGTCTTTGAGGTGATTTTATACATCTTGTATACATGAGAGGAATTGGAGAGATTGTGTGAGGTGGATTGCAGATTTTGGAGATTAAGGTGATTTTGGGCAAAATCTCAAGTTTGAGATCTGGACTTGAGATTTCTACACATGATAGCTTGGGTTATCTTTTAGTTAGCACACTTGAAATTATTGTGAGAGCTTCTATGCGCACTGGGCTAGAATTTTTGAAAGTTGATAGGGTAGAGTGCTCCCGCAACTGCATGCTCTTTGGAAAATTATACAGAGTCTGCCATTTCTTCAATTTTCAGTGAATTGTCCTGAAAATTTTCAAGAAAATTCAGTGCATTGTATCCTACCTGCTGCCACAAAAATTAGAGAGAGATCGTTCTTGCGCAAAGAGTTATGAGTTTTTGAAGTGAGGGGGGTGGTTTTCAGACCAAATCTGAAATATGGGTGCTGAATAGGAAGGAGTCTAGGCCAAATGGCTCGATGAAAAGATCTGAAATTTTGCAGGGAGGGACGCCCTGGAGTTGTTATCAAGTGTGCAAAATTTCAGAGGACTGTGACATATTGGTTGGGAGATTTGAGTGACATTGTGAGGAAGTATCAATTCTGCAGAGTGGAGATCTCATGCATGAGAAGTTTGAGATCAACAAAAAGCATATTTGAGTGTTTAGATTCATCTTGGGAACATGGAGGGTCATCAAGAGTGAAAATTGAGAGTATGCAAGGTTCCCCAAGGGTTTGAGGTGATTGTAGGGGTTGATTTGAGGAAAAGAGAGTTTACAATAGAATTTGAAGAGAGTATTGAGAGGATCCAAAAACCTACACCACTTGGAGGAAAGAGTGAGTCTAAGTGCTTTCTATGTGGAGAGAAGGGACATAAGGCAAGTTCATGTCCATTGACCTTTGAGAGCAAGAGATTGAGGGAAAGGAGAGGCTTACTTGACTTGGGTTTGCATGTTGGACCTTCTTCACCAAGATTGGGAGGGAGAAGATCTAAGACCAAGGAGTTGTGTGAGGTTTGTGGAGTTGAAGGACTTCCAAAAGGACATGAGTGTAATGGAGTAAAAGCACTTTTGGAAACTTTGGTGAAGGATCTTGGAGAGAGTCTTAGTACAACTACAAAAATACTACCACCTTCATCAGCTAGTTCTCAAGATTAGTGATGGAGATAATCTTTCAACTTATGGATAAACTATCCATGAGAGTTAGATTAATATGCACTCTAGGATTCGATGTTGCTATAGAAATCTTAGAGCAACCTGAACCTTTTGTGTTCCCTAGAGTGGATTATTCTCAGATGGTGTTAGTCATGTATATACTCTATTAGTAATAGAGTGAGAGAAAAGAAAAGAAAAACAAAATTTGAGAGAAAAGAAAGATAGTGAGGGGTTAAGATGGGGAAACTTCCGGTTTTCTTTGGCAAGGATGGAGAAGATGTGGAGGCCTTTGTGAGAGACTCCAAGAGAGCTTGCATAGGAAACAATGAGAGGAGGAAGAATGAGTGGGCCTCATTATTACCAGATTTCTTTGAGGATGCAGCACTTACATGGTATGAGTCAGAATACCAAAAGAGAGAAAGAGGAGAGATGGGGAAGAGGAGTCTTAGGAGACTTTGACTTCAGCACTCATTGAGAACTTTCTTCCTGATGAGAGTTATGAGAGATTGATGAGTGAGGTTACATTTCTCAAGCAAGGAGATGGAGAGAAAGTGAGAGTCTATATGGAAAGAGTGGAAAAGTTGGAGTCCAGATTTTGCATAGTGTTGAGGAAGGGTGGGGATGATGTGGAGACTACAATGATTGGCATAGGAGCCATGCTCACCAAGAATTTTGTGGGAGGATTGAGACCACAAATTAGAAGCAAGGTGAGATATGAGAAACCTTCTTCCAAGGTTGAAGCTATCAAGATCGCAATTTGTATGGAGGAGAGTTTGGAAGGGGATGAGAGTGATTTGGTGGTGAAGGAGGTTGTGCATCCTCCTCAAGGCTACAAGTATGGTGGAACTTCTGACACTTTGGTGACAAGGGTTGCACCACAAGTAGTAGTTGCTCCAGTTCTTGCACCTCCACCAAAAGATCCACTCCAAACCATCACAGAACAACTTGCAGATCTCAAGATCAATGTGGTGCAACTATGGGAGAAGAGAGAGGTGGATCAGAATGTAGGGAGAGGGCCTAGGAGTTATGGAAACTATCCATATAGAGGAGGCCAACCAGCCAACAATTTCAATGATAGAAATTGTTTTGGTTGTGGAGGAAGAGGCCATATCCAAAGGAATTGCCCAAATTCCACTTACCATGGAGGAAGGGGTTATGAGGGAGCCAATAGAGGGAAAGAGGGAGGTAGTGAAACCCAAGTGGCTCCTAATCCCAGCAAAGGTAAGGGGATAGCATCCATAGATGTGGTTGAGAGCAAGTATGAGAAGGGAGAGTGCTCAAACTCCAAGGGTCTTAATTTGGAGCTTTTGGCACAAGAGAAGAAGAGAGCTCGTTTTGCAGAGGATGTTCACTCTTCTCAAGGATTTACTTCAAGCAAGGATACTCCTATGTCTACTAGGAGCACTCGCACCTCAACACCATCAACAACAAAGACTCCAAGGAAGAAGTTGGGGATGGAGGACTTCTTGATCTCAAAGCAACAATGGAACTACAATGTGTTGGAGGATGTTGGTAGTCACAAGGCTAATATCACAGTGGGTCACTTAATTGCTTTGAACCCTACCTTGAGAAAGGAGCTTAGAGGTGGTTTGAGTTCTACAAGGAGCAAGAAGAAGAAGAAGGCAAAAGTTCCAATATCAATGGGGGTGGTGGATGCCAAGCCAGCACCATGGGAGGCTTGTGAATATGCCTCCAAGATTGATGTGAAAGTGAATGGTCACAACATCAAGGATGCATTGGTTGATGGACGATCAGTAGTGAATGCCATGTCAGAAAGGTTGATGAAGAAGTTGGGTATGATACCCTCAAGACCTTCAACATTTGTGGTGAGCATGGCAAACAAGCAACAAGTTCGACTAGTAGGGCTGATGGATAAGGTGGTAGTTTCAGTTATGGGAGTTCAAAATCTCATGACTTTCCAAGTCTTGAAGGATTCAAGCTATGATTTACTTCTTGGGAGGCCATGGTTGAGAGCAGCATGCACAACTGATCGATGGCACAAAGGGTACTTGAGGATTGGGCCATCAAACCATAGAGTCACTGTTCCTGTGACTAACACCACCAACACTTCACATTCAGATACCCCATCTTCTGATTATTGGGAATCAGATTCTGAAGAAGGAGCTTGAGGTGTGGACACAAGCATGGAAGAGGAGACTTCCACGGAGGAGGATGAATCTGAATCTGATTCAAATGTGTATCTTTTGTGTGCTATGGATTTTGCACCTAAGCCAGAGGTTTTGAAGGACCCAGATAAATCACCATTGACACTTGAGGAGGTAGAGAGAAGGTTATCTACCCTCAAGTATGGCCCAAATGTTACCAAGGAGGAGAAGGTGAGATTTGAGGAGATTTTCCACAAGTTCATCCATGTGTTTGCTTTTAGTTACAAGGATTTGAAGGAAGTCACCTTGGAGGAGCACAAGATAGAGGTGGAGTCATATGCAAGACCAATCTGCCAAAAGCAACGTTGCATTAGCCCACCAATATCTTTGGTTGTGAAGGAGGAGATTGATAAGCTCAAGGAGGCTGGATTTATCTTTGAGGTGGAGAATTCAGAATGGGTGTCTCCAATTGTCATTGTGAAGAAAAAGAATGGCAAGCTTTGGGTATGTGTGGATTACAAGAAGCTCAATGCTGTTACCAAGAAGGACTACTACCCATTGCCATTCATTGATGAGATCTTGGAGGAGGTTGCAGGTCATGAGAGGTATAGTTTTGGAGATAGTTATAGTGGATATAACCAAATCAAGATTGCACCAGAGCATCAACAACTCACCACATTCACCACACCTTGGGGAACTAACGCTTTCAAGGTCATGCCTTTTGGGCTTTGCAATGCTCCAGCCACATTCCAACGGTTCATGAACAAGGTATTTGAACCTTTCATTGGGAAATTTGTGAGAGATTTCATTGATGACTTTTGTGTCTATGGGAGCAAGGAGGAGCACTTTGAGCACCTAATCAAAGTCTTGCAACGCTTGGATGAGGCAAATGCATCACTCAACCCAGAAAAGTGCATTTTTGGATGTGAAGAAGGTCTACTTTTGGGGCACATCATCTCCAAGGATGGAATAGCAGTTGATCCTAAGAAGGTGAGGAAAATCTCAGACCTTCCATTCCCTTCAAGCTTGACAAAGTTACGCCAATTCTTGGGAATGGTTGGGTACTATAGGAGGTTCATCTTCTCATTTTCCAAAAAGGCTTATGCATTGACCATCTACATGAAGAAGGGTGTAGATTACATGGTGATTTTGGAAGACAAGGAGGCTCTCAAAGCTTTTGAGGAGCTCAAGCAATTCCTTGTTGTAGCTCCAATTCTTGCTAAACCTGATTGGAGTAAGCCTTTCATCCTCTACACTGATGCTTCTAATGTAGCTATAGGATGCACTCTTAGTCAATTAGACCAAGATGGGCATGATCATCCAATAGCTTATGCTAGTAGGCAGATGGTTTTAGCAGAGAAGAACTACTCTATCACGGAGAGAGAAGGGTTGGCAGTGATCTTTGGTCTCAAATAGTTTAGACACTACTTGATTGGAGGGAAAGCCACAATTGTCACGGATCACAAGGCTTTGAAGTACATCTTCAACAAGCCTAATGTTGAAGGGAGACTAGCAAGGTGGATGATACTCTTGTCTAAGTATGACTACACAATTGAGGATAGGCCAGGAAAGAAACATGCAAATGCTGATTTATTATCTAGAGCCTATGATCATGATGGAGATGAGCCAGTGGATGATTCCTTCCCGGATGAGGAGCTCATGACAATCTCTGTCACTCAAGAGGTTCCAATGGAGTACAAGGAGATTGTGGATTTTGTGACAAAAGGTAACTCTCCAGAAGGGATGCATACTAGGGAGAGGAAGGCCCTTGCAGCAAGATCTAGACCTTACACAATGGTGGAGGATATTCTTTTTCACCAAGGAGCAGATGGTCTACTTTGAAGAGCAGTGGGTAAGGAAGAGTCTATCCTACTCATGAAGGAGTTTCATGAAGGTTTAGTATGTGGAGGACACTTTGCAGGAAAGGTGACTGCTTTCAAGATTCTAGATGCAGGTTACCATTGGAGAGGGATTTTCAAGGATTGTCTTGATTATTGCAAAACTTGTCATGTTTGTCAAGCTTTTGCTAGAAAGTCTACATCCACTCCACCACTTAGATCAATTCCATTGCTAGGACCTTTTGAGAAGTGAGGAATTGATTTTGTAGGACCTCTCAATAGAACCCCAAGGAACAATCAATACATTGTGGTAGTAACTGATTACCTTACCAAGTGGGTTGAGGCTAGACAATTGAGGGACAAGAATGAAGATGAAGTGGGTAGATTTCTTTATGAACGCAATATAACTAGGTTTGGATGCCCTTTGGAGTTGGTTTTTGATAGAGGAGGAGAGTTTACAGGAAGCATAACTACAGCCATGCTACGACATTTCTCTATCACACATAGAGTAACTACATCCTATAAGTCAAATTCCAATGGCTTGGCAGAGAGAACCAATCAGACCTTGTGCATGATGTTGGCCAAAGATGCAGAAATGGAGGGGGCTAAACATCATTGGGACAAGAGGATTCATGCAGTTTTGTGGGAGTATAGGACAACCATGAAAACTTCCACCGGATATTCTCCATTTCAATTGGTGTATGGTATTGAGTCTACCTTACTTATTCACTTTGATCTTCCTACCTTCCAAAGCATTCATAGGAGATTGAAGAAAGCACAAGGAAGTGATGCAGAGAAGTCAAGGAAGGATCAACTCATGGAGTTGGAAGAGGCAAGAGCAGTTGCTATGGTTCGAGTGGAGCAAGCCCAAAGGAAACAAAAGAAGAGCTATGACAAGAGGCAAGGCAAGAAGAAGGTGGAGCCTTTCAAAGAAGGTGATTGGGTAATGTTGTTTGATTCCATTTGATTCAAGAGAGTGCAAAAGAAGTTTTTGCCTAAGTACTTTGGACCTTTCATAGTAGAGAAGGTGTGGGGCAATTACACCTATGATCTCAAGGAGTTGGGAGGAAGACACTTTGATAGGATTAACCATGATAAGTTGAAGATGTACCATAGAAGGTAGAGAGACCTTCACTTTGAGGACAAAGTGAAAACTTAGTCCGGGGGTAAATGTAACACCCATTTGTGCATGTGTGTAATATTGTGATATTTAGCTTGGTATTACAAGTACTTAAGAGATATTATTTATATAGAGATAAAGGATGGTTCTATATTAGTCATAGTTAGCTAAAGTTAGTCATAGCTAAGATAGAAGGGACCTTACTTTAGAGGAAGTAGAAAAATGAGCACCACTATTTTGGATTTTAGTGTGTTGACTTGGTATTATTCCTAGGTGTTTGGCTTTGAGGAAAGAGTTGAGAACTCTTGGGCCCGCAAGCCTTTTTGTTTTGGATTCTTCTTTAGTCCAAGGATAGCCCATGTGAAGGAATCCTTGACTTAGTGGTTGGGTCAAGATAAGACCACATGCTTAGGGGAATATGCCCATGTGAATGGATATTCCTTTCTACTTTTTGACTTTACTTGACTTTTAGTCTAGTAACTTGAGTTACTATGGTAATTAGTAACTTTGGTACGTAACTATTTCACAAGTATATAAACAAGGGGTGAGGAGGTACTCATCATCCTTTCATTTGCAACTATCTCTCTCTCATTGAGTTCTCTAGTGAGCAATGTCTTGAGTCTTGGAGTGTTAGCCTTGGAGGAGTATGATGGAGTTGGGGTTCCTTGCCTTCTTAGTCCATGGTGCGCTACCATAATAGCCATCAGAGGTTCATCCTGAGTGAGAGACAGGCCGGCTCACAGTTCTCCCATGGAAACACCTCACCCAATTGATCAGTACTCCTGCATATAACTTGTGAAAGAACACCGCTTGGTGTTTCATCACAAACGTTGTTCTCTTCGGCTTCAGGATTGCCATCAGAGCACTCACAATTCCTCTCTTCACAAGGTCTTTGTAGCTCTAGACTTTGTACTCATTCTTCATCGGCTTTGACAAGAATGCATCTCTCACTTCTTGGGTTTCTTGAGCTATCTCTCCCTTCCCCAAGAATGTGGCCCCTTGCTCCGAGCCTGGTTCTTTCTCGAGTACTAGTCTCCAATCCGACTCTGTCCAACGAGCTGGATTTCCTCTCTTCCTTTCTTCCTCAGGTCCATCAAGACACTTGCTCTCGATGATTTCTGTCATGAAACCTAGAAAACTCATGTTCTAGTTCCACGCTGTCGTCGGGAAAATAGCCCACGTATACCCTTGAGGCTTTTGGTGTGATGAAATTTCTTTTCTCTTTTATTTGTTGTAAGGAACAGGGATTTATGATAATATATCTCGGGTGTGGTTTTGCTATCTTGTTTTGGGAGAAAGTGAGGAGATAGAGAAGGGCTGAGGGTTTTCACAAAATGCCAAAAGATTTCGAGAGGGTTTGGCAGAGGATTTCAAGAGGAGTGGCAGAAATTTTTGGGAGAAGAGAGGAGTAGGGTTTTTTTTGAAAAGGGACAGAGGAGTTGGACAAGAGAGGGTTTTGGCAGGAGGAGAAATTCTCAAGAAGCTGGAGGGTTTGGACAGAGGAAGAGACACGGAAAAAAAAAATATTCGAGTTGGACAGGAGAGGGTTTGGCAGGGGGAGAAATTCTCGAGAAGCTGGAGGGTTTGGGAGAGGAACACACATAGGAGAGGATTTTCGAGTTGGACAGGAGGGCTTGAGAGTGCAGGGGAGAAAATTTCTCGAGAACTGAAGGGTGGAAGAGGAACAATCAGGGCCAAGATTTTCGAGTTGGATAGGAGAGGAATTTTGAAATGTGAGAGTGCAGGGCTGTGCTTGGATCAGGAGAGCAATTTCGAAATGTGAGAGTGCAGGGCTGTGCTTGGACCAGGAGAGCAATTTCGAAATGTGAGAGTGCAGGGCTGTGCTTGGACCAGGAGAGAAATTTCGAAATGTGAGAGTGCAGGGCTGTGCTTGGACCAGGAGAGAAATTTCGAAATGTGAGAGTGCAGGGCTGTGTTTGGACCAGGAGAGGAATTCTGAAATGTGAGAATGCAGGGCTGTGCTTGGACCAGGAGAGGAATTTTTGAAATGTGAGAGTGCAGGGCTGTGCTTGGACCAGGAGAGGAATTTTTGAAATGTGAGAGTGCAGGCTGTGCTTGGACCAGGAGAGGAAATTTCGAAATGTGAGAGTGCAGGGGTGTGCTTGGACCAGGAGAGGAATTTTTGAAATGTGAGAGTGCAGGGCTGTGCTTGGACCAGGAGAGGAATTTTCAAAATGTGAGAGTGCAGGGCTGTGCTTGGACCAGGACAGAAATTTTGAAATGTGAAGGGAGTCTTGAAGGGCTGAAGGCTTTTTGGAGATGCCTTAGGACTGTGTTTTGGACCAGGATAGGAATTTTCAAAATGTGAGAGGAGTCTTGAAGGGCTGAAGGCTTTTGGAGATGCATGAGGGCTGTGTTTTGGACCAGGACAGAAATTTCGAAATGTGAAGGGAGTTTTGAAGGGCTGAAAGCTTTTGGAGATGCCTTAGGACTGTGTTTTGGACCAGGATAGGAATTTTCGAAATGTGAAAGGAGTCTTGAAGGGCTGAAGGCTTTTGGAGATGCCTTAGGACTGTGTTTTGGACCAGGATAGGAAATTTTGAAATGTGAAATGAGTCTTGGAAGCAGATTTGTGTTATGAATTGTGACTAGAGTTGAGGAAACTCCATTCTAGGATCTCTCAGTCTGGTCCAGGTGAAAAGCATAATTAAATGATCTGAGTGCCAGATTTATGTTCAGTTAGATTACTCAGTTGTTGTTTATTTTATTTTATCAAAGGGCCACCGGACCTAGGTATATGAACTGCCAGATCCCGAACCATAGCTTGAACCTGACGAGAAAATAGGATATGAGACCAATCAGAGGTAAAAACCATAACACCAGCCTCGCATGACAAGATTGGTTTTACAAAAGTCAAGGGTAAAACAAAACCTTCAGGGTGAGTCAACCTTAGGAAAACTAAGCACAAGCAGCCATGTGCTCGGCGCACTCTCAAGACTGAACGTTCCCCACGACATAAGTGGCGACCATGCTGGGGAATCTCGAGGCTTGTGCTTAGACGTTACGACTAGTTGGAGTTGGGGAAGGGAACAAGGACAGATTGGACTGATCTAAGTGGAGAAGAGGTGAGCTGTGCTGAGGTAGAGATGGGCCCAGAGGCTTCATCTGCAGCTATGACAAGGGAACAGGAGATCTCACTGATTGTCATGGCAACCATGAGAGCCATGAAGGATCAGGATGAGGAAAGAGACAGGGTGAAGATGCAGTCTTTGCAAGTCACAAAATGTTTGCGTGCTGTGGTGGACCAGCGGGGGGAATTTGATGGTAAGGACGTGACTAAGTACCTGAAGGTCTACTGGAGAGAGGTTAAGCTTCATGGTCTTGATGAGAAGGTTGCCATTGCAAGGTTCCCTAAGCTGGTGGAGCTTGAAATCAAGAAGGTGGTTGAGGGCTTGGTGAGAGGGGCAGAGACATGGGAGGAGTTCTTCCAGATGATGAAGGAGGAATTCTTGCTGCAGGATGCAGATCGGGTCACCCAGGCCATGTTCTTGGATTGGGTGAACGATAGGAGTAAAAACTTGGGGCCTCAAGATCTCCTAAGAGAGTTTAACAAGAGACTGGGGCATCTGTCAACTTGTGAAGCTGAGGCCATTAGACTACAGAGGTCTAACTACTTTTTGAGAGCTGTAGATAGTCGTTTGCGGGATGAGTTGGAGTATGCACTTGATTTGCTCCAACCTGATCGGTTGGGAACGGTAGAGTGGGGAAAGATTGAGGAGGCGGTTGTCTGGGTAAGCCGTAGGCGGAGGCAAAGAGAGCTGGATGAAGAAGCAATAGCCAAAGCGCCTATTTGGAGTAGCATGGTTGGGTCCAAGAGAGAGAAGATGGAACAGCGAGTGAGCGAGGTGGCTAAGGAAGGAGCTGTTGATGAGATATCACGACTAATGGAGGGGCTAAAAGCTCTGACCACCAAGGTTGACCAGCTGCAGAGTGGGAGTAGTACTGCGAGAACAATCGGAGAGAAGAGACAGCTCTATGGGTGAATGTGGTGTGATAGTAAAAGTCATGCCAAGAGAGATTGCCATGAGCTATCAAAAGCGTTGCATAAGCAGCTGGTGAAATTTGTGGGAGAGCCCGGAATGAAGAAGGTTGCCTTCTTTGACACTGGGGAGCCAATACCGCTGAACTGGAACAGAGGAGGCATGAAGGCACTGCTGGAGAGACACTTGGGCACACGTGAAGTAGGTATGGCAATTGCTACTTTTGGGCCTAGTGTGTATAGTGCAGTGGGTGAGATGAAACAAAGTACAGATTTAGATGAGATGGAAAAGAAGAAGAACAAATATCAAGGAGGAGAAGCAAAGAGGCAAGGACAAGATGGACCTCTAGTGGGAGATGCTCAAGTTTCTCAAGTTCACCATGACCCGCAATTTCAAAGATTGCCCAAGAACGAAAGCAAGGTTGGTATAAATTCTTGGTACGCTCATAAGTTTCATGATACAAGGTTTGCTGTAAAGGAGTCGGGGGTGGAATGGCCACCAAAGGCAAAGGTAGGGAAAGCTCTTACCATTGACAAGAAGAGTGTGCAACATTTTATTGGAGGAATAGAGGCAGATAAATTTGAGAAGAGATTGAAGAAGAAAACTGAAGAACATGGTGCTGATTTTATCTTGCACGACGGTCTAAGGGGAGAATGGAGGTTTCAAGGGAATCACTTCAGCAGAAACAGGTTGGATGACTCTGACAAGGAAGAAACTCCTCAACAAGGGTCTAGCAAGGAGCTAGTTCTTTTAGGAAAAGATGTGATGGAAGGTGTGGAGGAGAATTCTGAAGATCTCTCACCAAAAGGTCCTGACATTGGTAAGGAAGCTGTGGAAGTTGACAAAGATGAGCAAAGGTATGACCAGATTCATAGTGTTGCTTCTCAAGCAGCATTGCTTCACTTGTTACCTTCTGAATTGAGACAAGATCCACTTAAAATGCATCAAATGAGGGCTTTGTTTTTCCCTTTGGGTGAAGAAGAAGAAGAATCAGGACTTTATGAAGATGCAGAGGAGGAAGAAGAGTCATGCTCGTTGTCATCATCTTCAGATAGTGAGAGTGATGCCAAAAAGGTGCGAAATGAAGAGGAGAAGGTTCCTACCACAAATCAGGGAACTAAAAGGCTTGCACTCACAAACATGGATTGGGGCCACACCACAGCATTAGACTTGCCTCTAGGGCTGTGCTCTTTCCAACTGAAAGGAGGGGAAGTCAAGTCTTTGACAATATATTCATCTGAATTTGGGGTGGAGCAGATAGCAAAGGAAGCAATGCAGGGACCTCAAGGTACTTACAGCCACAACAACAACAAAATTGATGATGAAGTTGAACCTAAGAAGCTGCAGGAGTATGAGAAAGCTTTAAGGCAGAAGTTCAATCTTGACCAACTGAATGAACAAGACTTCAAAGGCTATGTGGCATCAAGTTCTGACTCTGAGCAAGAAGGCGGTAGAGTCAAAGAGGATGGGAATAGCAATATTGAGAAGGTTATTGGTAAGGAGAAAGATAAGTTGCAAGCAAAGTATCTGTTCTTGTTGTCTAAGACAGGAGGATTGGACGAGGAAAAGGTGGTGGGCAAGAAATCAGAGAAAGGAAACATTGAGATAAAGTTTCACACAGGACTAGGTGAGCTTAGTGAGGAACTTATGGAGAAGATGAGGAAGACCAAGAGTGGTGAAATGGTATTGGAAGCCTACCTGCGCAAGAGAAGAAGAAGAAGGAAGAGGCAGCCTTCCAAAAGAAGGAAGAGAAGAAGAGGAAGGCAGAGCTTGAGTTGCTGCTCATGGATGCCGATATGGTGCGAAATGGCCAGACCGAATCAAAGCCACAAAAAGACTTGTCAAAGAAGGAAGAACAGAAGAAAAGGCAAATTGGTTGATGTACAAGAAGATGTTTTGGGGGAAAAGGAAATGTTGGCTGAAGGGACAAGTACATTCAAGCTATTGGATCAGAAGAGAGTACAGCTTGCCAATGAAAGGAAGGAGTTTTTGTCAACAATTAGTCTACTCATGAAGGATATCAACACTCTCAAAGGGTCAGATCAGGAGCTAGTAATACTTGCTGAAGAGAAGATGCAGCTTTTGGATAAAACCACTGCTTTGACCGATATCGGTGCACTGAAGCGATTGAGTGAAGGGCACGCACAGTTGTACAAATTGCAGAAAGAAGAGTTGGGGCTAGAAATGGAACAAAGAATGGTGAGCATTGAACTTCAGCTCCAGGAGTCCAAGAACAAATATTGTGCTTTGGGGACCAGTTCAAAGGCAGCTGCCAAGATTTTTCAAGAGAAGCAGGGGTCCTTTAAGAACTGCCTGCAAAGTTTTCTCAAGAAGCTGAAGGATCTCCAAGTTGCATCACAAAATAGTAGACTTCTGATTGTGGGGTTCCATAATGCATGGCATGACTCTGTTGCAGATGTTTGTATTAGAATCCAAGAGCCTACCAAAGCAGCAACAGGAGGATATCAGAAGTTACTTGTGGGAAACCATAAGCTCTACAACAAAGTGCAAGATTTGAAAGAGAACAAGAGAGATACGTTCCAACACAATATTGGAGTTGCAGAAGGAGGTAACAGAAAAGAAGCAACTTGGAAGAAGTACCTGATCATGTTTTGGAGGAAGGTTTGCACTAGATTTCTAGAGGCTTGATGGTGCAGACCGGAGGCTGCACAGGATTGGTGGGGGTGAATGTCGTTGGGAAAATAGCCCACGTGTACCCTTGAGGCTTTTGGTGTGATGAAATTTCTTTTCTCTTTTATTTGTTGTAAGGAACATGGATTTATGATAATATATCTCGGGTGTGGTTTTGCTATCTTGTTTTGGGAGAAAGTGAGGAGATAGAGAAGGGCTGAGGGTTTTCACAAAATGCCAAAAGATTTCGAGAGGGTTTGGCAGAGGATTTCGAGAGGAGTGGCAGAAATTTTTGGGAGAAGAGAGGAGTAGGGTTTTTTTTGAAAAGGGACAGAGGAGTTGGACAAGAGAGGGTTTTGGCAGGAGGAGAAATTCTTGAGAAGCTGGAGGGTTTGGACAGAGGAAGAGACACAAAAAAAAAAAAATATTCGAGTTGGACAGGAGAGGGTTTGGCAGGGGGAGAAATTCTCGAGAAGCTGGAGGGTTTGGGAGAAGAACACACACAGGAGAGGATTTTTGAGTTGGACAGGAGGGCTTGAGAGTGCAGGGGAGAAAATTTCTCAAGAACTGAAGGGTGGAAGAGGAACAATCAGGGCCAGGATTTTCGAGTTGGACAGGAGAGGAATTTTGAAATGTGAGAGTGCAGGGCTGTGCTTGGACCAGGAGAGCAATTTCGAAATGTGAGAGTGCAGGGCTGTGCTTGGACCAGGAGAGAAATTTCGAAATGTGAGAGTGCAGGGCTGTGCTTGGACCAGGAGAGAAATTTCGAAATGTGAGAGTGCAGGGCTGTGCTTGGACCAGGAGAGGAATTCTGAAATGTGAGAGTGCAGGGCTGTGCGTGGACCAGGAGAGGAATTTTTGAAATGTGAGAGTGCAGGCTGTGCTTGGACCAGGAGAGGAAATTTTGAAATGTGAGAGTGCAGGGCTGTGCTTGGACCAGGAGAGGAAATTTCGAAATGTGAGAGTGCAGGGGTGTGCTTGGACCAGGAGAGGAATTTTTGAAATGTGAGAGTGCAGGGCTGTGCTTGGACAAGGACAGAAATTTTGAAATGTGAAGGGAGTCTTGAAGGGCTGAAGGCTTTTTGGAGATGCCTTAGGACTGTGTTTTGGACCAGGATAGGAATTTTCAAAATGTGAGAGGAGTCTTGAAGGGCTGAAGGCATTTGGAGATGCATGAGGGCTGTGTTTTGGACCAGGACAGAAATTTCGAAATGTGAAGGGAGTTTTGAAGGGCTGAAAGCTTTTGGAGATGCCTTAGGACTGTGTTTTGGACCAAGATAGGAATTTTTGAAATGTGAAAGGAGTCTTGAAGGGCTGAAGGGTTTTGGAGATGCCTTAGGACTGTGTTTTGGACCATGATAGGAAATTTTGAAATGTGAAATGAGTCTTGGAAGCAGATTTGTGTTATGAATTGTGACTAGAGTTGAGGAAACTCCATTCTAGGATCTCTCAGTCTGGTCCAGGTGAAAAGCATAATTAAATGATCTGAGTGCCGGATTTATGTTCAGTTAGATTACTCAGTTGTTGTTTATTTTATTTTATCAAAGGGCCACCGGACCTAGGTCTATGAACTGCCAGATCCCAAACCATAGCTTGAACCTGACGAGAAAATAGGATATGAGACCAATCAGAGGTAGAAACCATAACACCAGCCTCGCATGACAAGATTGGTTTTACAAAAGTCAAGGGTAAAACAAAACCTTCAGGGTGAGTCAACCTCAGGAAAACTAAGCACAAGCAGCCATGTGCTCGGCGCACTCTCAAGACTGAACGTTCCCCACGACAACGCCAAGAAAGTGATATGAAGTCGGCTCAAGACTTTGATCCTAGCAATCACATCTAACCTCCGAATTGCATGATTTCTCACTGCAAATTTGGAGTTCTTCTTTCCTCCGCCCATCTCTCTTGCTTTTTCACTGTCTCTCAATTTCACTCTTGCAACTTCTCCCTTACACACTAACACGTTTCTAACTCTATTTCCCTTCCCTCGATCACCTGCAAGACAACTTCTCAACGGCAAAGTAAAATTACTCAACATTTTGTTGTTGCAAGTTTGATTTTTATAGAGTTGCGCTTTCTTTGTCTTTCTTCACTTTGAGTTTCTACCAAGAAATCACACCTCTTGCATGCACCTATCATTGTCAATCAACCTTCACGCGTATGGGCCACTGGTTTTGTCTTCTTGAATTTCTCGCCCTGACAAAAGGTTGTTAGACTGACTTTGCCTTGGGTTGAGCTCCCCCCAATACGAAGACTCCTTACTTCGGATTGTATGCTGACATGGCATTTCCGAGTACTTTGCCTTATGACCCAAAGTCACTTTACTTTGGGTTTCATCCCGAAGACTCTTTTCTTTGCCTTCTTTGGCCATACAGGCACAATCCGACTTCTCTATACACTTCTCCTTCTTTATTTTGAAAAAAACAAAAAATATGGGCACCACATACCCCCTCCCTCAAATGTGAGCGTTCCCGCAAACATAGACCTTGGGTGTCTTAGAAACTTCCGAGTCTATGGTCCAATATCTCCAAACTCTCCACTTGTTTACTCGAGTGGCAAAAGGATTACCTTCCAAGTCTACAAGTTGCATGGACCCATTTTTGTAAAGATGAAGAACTCGATAGGGACCCATCCATCTCAAATGCAACTTGCCTGGAAAAAATATTTGGCAATTGTCATATAACAAAACCAAATCCCCTTCACGTACAACTACAAGCTTGATTTTCTTATCGTGCCTGACTTTCCTCTGTGCTTGTACTTCTTTCGTGGTTTGCATTGCATTGTCTCTTTTCTCTTCTAACCACATCAGTTGATGAATCCAAAGATCCTGACTTTCTTCTTCCGACATTTGTTCTTTGCAAAGAACCCAATATGTCGGTACTTCAAATTCAACTGGCAGTATGGGATGCAAGCCATATGTCAAGAAGTATGGAGTTTGTTTGGTTGTAATCTTTTCTGTTGTTTGATATGCCCACAACACGGCTGGTAATTTTGTATCCCAGTCATAGGCATAATTGACAGTCACCTTATTCAAAATTTTGCAAAGTAACCCATTTGCTTTTTCCGTTAAGCCATTTTCTTTTGGGTTATAAGGAGTCGTCTTCCAATGTTTAATCTGAAAGTACTTGGTTAATGCCTCCATTACAGAGTTCAAAAAATGTGTTCCTCGGTCACTGACCAATTCTAGAGGACACCCATATCGGGAGATGATGTTTTGAAAGAAAAATTCTGCCACAGTTTCAAAATCATCTCTGCGAGTTGCTTTAGCTTCGACCATCTTGGTAGCATAGTCAATGCAAACCAAAATGTATTGCTTTCTTGTGACTTGGGTCACTGGTTGAATGGGACCCACAAAATCAATCCCCCATTTCTCAAATGGGGCCAAAGGCAAAACTGGTCTCAAAGGCCATTGAGAAGTAGTCGTTGGCTTCCCCGTTCTCTGACAAACATCACAACTTCGGATATGAGCATGCACGTCTTTGTACATTGTAGGCCACCAATACCCTGCCAAAAGCATTTTCTTTACAGTATTCTTCAGATCATAGTGTCCTCTCGATGCTTCAAAGTGTAAAGATTCAATCACTCCTCCTACTTTGTATGACTCCAAGCATTGCCGAAGTGCTTCGTCTTTGCCCATCTTAAATAAAATGTTGTGTTTGAGCTGGTACGGCCCCATTTTCCTGAGAAAGACTGCCCTCTGCTCCGGATCCATCCCTTCAGGACAATGGAGAGTATGCAAATAATGATATTCAGCTGCATACCTTGTACTTCGCATTGCTGATAAGTGATACAACTCTTCGTCAGGGAACCAATCGTCAATTTCCCACTCCTGGTCTTGAGTTTCTAACCTGGACAGGAAGTCCGCATTCGAATGCAAAGCTCCCTTCCTTACTTGTACAATATATGTGAATTCTTGTAACAACAAGATCCATCTTGCAATTTGCTTGGATAAATCTGCCTTCTTGACCAAATGTTGCAATGCATAATGGTCAACATAGAAGATAAACTCGTACTTCAACAGATAATGGAAAAATTTCTTGCAGGCATACACCATTCCGAGTGCTTCTCTTTTAGTTGTCGAATAGTTCTTTTCAAAAACTGAAAGTTGTCGGCTGGCATAATACACCGGGTAGTCCTTCTTCTTTTTGTCCTTCTGACTTAGGACGACTCCGATGGCCATGGACAAAGTGTCCATATATACATGAAAAGGGACGCCCCAATTTGGGGCCCTCATAACTGGTGCTTCAACCAACTTCTTCTTCGACACCTAGAAAGCTTCTTCTTGATTTGCTTCCCACATATAGTCTTCTGATTTCTTCAGAAGCTTTGTAAGTGGTGCAGCAAGCACTACATAATTTGACACGAAGCGTCTGTAATATCTGACATGTCTCAAGAAGGCTCTCAGCTCCCGGATGTTCTTTGGGGATTCCAAAGCTGCAATTATCTTGACCTTCTCAACATCGACTTCAATACCTTGGCTTGACACCCGATGCCCCAGAAGAATTCCCTCCTTCATTGCAAAGTAGCATTTCTCTGGGTGTAATGACAAGCCGACAAAATAACACCTTTCAAAAGTTTGGCAAAGGTAATCTAAATGTACATCTCTTCACCCAAACACACAAAAGTCATCAATGAAAACTTCCACAAATTTGCGCAAGAAATCTTTGAAGATTGAATTCATCATCCACTGGCAAGTAGCGGGAGCATTACACAACCCAAAGGGCATTTGCTTGTAAGCAAAAGTGCCCCAATTGGTCGTGAAGGTGGTTTTATCCTTGTCCTCTTCTTGAATGGATACTTGATCGTACCCTGAAAATCCATCGAGAAAGCTATAACAAGGATGACCCACTACTTGATCTAAAATTGTATCGGTAAAAGGCAATAATTGATGATCTTTCCTTGTGACTGCATTCAACTTCTGGAAGTCTTGGCACACTCGGATCTTCCCTGTTTTCTTCTTCGGGACAATGACAATGGGGGAAACCCATTCACTGCTTAAGACAGGGAAGATGATTCCAGCCCCTAAGTACTTATCGATTTCATCTTTCACCAAAAGCGAGTACTTCGGGTTCAGACGGTATTATCGTTGACAAACCGGAACGGCACCTTCAACCAGATCAATCCGGTGTTCTCCAAATTCTTGTGGAATACCCGACATTTGATCAATAGACCAGGCAAATACATCCTGGAATTCAATGAATAGGGCAGTGTATCCTGCCAACTCCTCCAAAGTGATTGTCTTTGAGATTTTCAAAATTCTTCCTTCAGTCAATAAAACATCTTGACAGTCATCAGGGTTGATGACTCCTTCAATGTGGCTTACTCGGCTTAACCTGAGGTGAGCTGCCATCAAACCCCCTTCCTCCAAGTCAGGTTCACCCGAGGTGAGGTCATATGGATCTTCGTCTTTGACATCCACCTTGTAGCATTCGAGATAGTTAACTTGGACTTCGTCTTTGGATTCGTCTGAGGACGAAGATGATGAGTCTTTGGATTTGTTCTCCTCTTCCAACAAACTTGTTTCCCCGAGGTGGGGAACCTTCGTCCAACTCACAATCACCAGCTTCTGATCTTTGGATGAAATGTCCTTAAACCTTAACTTCTGCTAATGCCAATCCACCACAACTTGGGCACTGTACAACCAGAGTCTTCCGATCAACAGAGGGTAACCAGTCTTTGTCATAGGTCGCAACACAATGTAGTTCAATTTGAAGGAAACCCCTCCAATGATCGTGGTTATATTTGATAGCATGCCCAACGGCCATCTCTTGGTTTGGTCTGCAAACTTCAACTCTCTGGGTGTTGGTTCAAACGTGTGATACCCGAGTCGATTTGCAGTATCTTTGGTCATGACATTCACACCAGACCCCAAATCAATGGGTATCAATGTGATCATGCACCTTGCAATCTCTGTGTCTACCTCGAGAGATCCGAAATCTTCTTGTTCAATATGATAAATAGCAGGCAAGTCCTTCTTTGACATCGACCTCACCTTCTTGAGGGCCAAATTAAGCTACCACTTGTACAGCTTGTTATCTTCCCACAATTGCTTGAATGTAATGTTGGCATTTGTGGCTGCAAGATCTGCTACAATATCATATTGGGGAACTCCTCCCAATTTGACCGTCTTTACCTTTGGCTTCGGGTCTGAAGTCTCTCCATGTTCCCTCTTGACTTTGGGACGCTTCAAAATGGTAACGGGCTTGCTAATAGCCTTAACCCAAGGTTCCCTGGGTTGGCCCACTTTGGCTTGGATCAAACCCTTTACTTTGGATCGGATGTCCGCCAGAAAAATTGGAGACTTTGTCTTCGTCTCGTCTTCCAAACTCAGTTCCCGAGTCCTAAGTAGTGCCTCCTTTAGTTCTTTTTGCAAGGCTTTAGCTTTGGCTTTTGCGAGGATCTTTTCCTCCTTGGCAGAAAGAATTGCCTTTAGGCGTAGTCTCTTTGCTTTTTTGGAAGACGACGAGGTCTGTAACACCCAGTTGTGCATGTGTGTGGTATTGTGATATTTAGCTTGGTATTACAGGTACTTAAGAGATATTATTTATATAGAGATAAAGGATGGTTCTATATTAGTCATGGTTAGCTAAAGTTAGTCATAGCTAAGATAGAGGGGACCTTACTTTAGAGGAAGTAGAAAAGATGAGCACCACTATTTTGGACTTTAGTGTGTTGACTTGGTATTATTCCTAGGTGTTTGGCTTTAAGGAAAGAGTTGAGAACTCTTGGGCCCGCAAGCCTTTTTGTTTTGGATTCTTCTTTAGTCCAAGGATAGCCCATGTGAAGGAATCCTTGACTTAGTGGTTGGGTCAAGATAAGACCACATGCTTAGGGGAATATGCCCATGTGAATGGATATTCCTTTCTACTTTTTGACTTTACTTGAATTTTAGTCTAGTTACTTGAGTTACTACAGTAATTAGTAACTTTGGTACATAACTATTTCACAAGTATATAAACAAGGGGTGAGGAGGTACTCATCATCCTTTCATTTGCAACTATCTCTCTCTCATTGAGTTCTCTAGTGAGCAATGTCTTGAGTCTTTGAGTGTTAGCCTTGGAGGAGTATGATGGAGTTGGGGTTCCTTGCCTTCTTAGTCCATGGTGCGCTACTATAATAGCCATCAGAGGTTCATCCTGAGTGAGAGACAGGCCGGCTCACAGGTCGTACTCATTTCTTCGAGATCACGCTTCTTCTTGCTGGAGCGTGTCTCAATTTTCAATATTTCAAGGTCCGGCCATTCTCCTTCCGAGGCTGGACTCCCCTCTTGAGGTCTCTCTTCCTCAAGAGTGATACAATTTACATTAGTATCTCCCTTTGGCTGAATTGCTGCACGCTCAACAGGGGTCTATACATACTTTACAAGCAGCTTTGGGTTTGGTGGGTGAGGACATTGGTTGCACATATGCCCCGATCCTTTACGATTTCTGCACAAGGGAACATACCCGATTTGCCTTCTTGGCTTCAGACAGTTTGAGACCAATGTCCTATCAAGCCACAATTATAACAAGCTTTGGGTGCAACATTTTGAGGGCGATTCTGGTTGCTCATTGGTGGTCCTCATGGAGGAGCATTGGGGTTATACTCCCTTGGTCCAAACCTTGGACCTTGGTATGATGTGCTAGCTTGAGGCTGTACTTCTTGTGTTTGGTACATAGCCTCTTCGTCCTCGTCTTGGTTCCATCTCAGAACCCAATCAATTTGCTGCACCGGGAATGCATTACAAGTATTGCATTCTGTGTTTGCGTGGCCTGATTTGCCACATGCGGTGCACCATACATTTGATCTCCCAAATGCTGGGGCCTTCCTTTTGTCCTTAGTCCCAATCATTTGGATCTTGAAATCCAAAAACTCCTTGATAAGGGCATCCAGCTTGGTATCCGCCTTATGTACACTCTTTGCTGGAGGAGTCATTGGTTTCTTACCCCCACGTCTTCTGACTCGTCTTGGCTTTGATTCTTCTTTGGATTCCAAAGAAGAGCTCAAAGACGTGGAGGACTCGTTCGTAGAAGGGGATGTACTGTGCAAAGCTCTCCTTTTGGGCTTCTTGCCTTTCTTCTCCCAATTTCTCAGGTTACCGGCAGAGTGAGAGTGGGCCACCTCATAACGAGCGACATGTTTGAGTACCTTGTCAAGGGAAGTTACATTCCTCTCCCTTGAAAAGATTCGTATCTCTGGTGAAAGTCCCCCGAGGAACCAGGTAATGGCTTGGGCATTGGAGTAACCCACCACTCTCGATTGTTTGGGAACTCCGTTCAATAGTGCCATGAACCGCTCAGAGTAGTCTCTCAACTTCTCCTTCTTGCCCCGGTCTAAATCATTGAGTGCCGCAAAGACACTCATGTCATAATCAACCTCCCGGAATCGTTCCAGGAAGTTGTTTCTCAAGTCTGCCCAGTCCGCTGGTACGAACCCCTTCTGGGTCACATGGGTGTACCAGCTCCGAGCTTTCTTTTGGAGCAGACTTGGGAAAATTCTCAGGCGATCTGCCAAGTCATGCTCCTTGTTAGCAAAGGAGATGACTTCGAATTCTTCAATGAACTCATCGGGGTCTTCATCTTGTTTTGTCCCCTTGTACTTCTGATAGGCGTGTCGGGTGACAGGCAATGAAGTCATTGTTTGATGCACTGGGATTGGCTAAGGTAGTGTTGAACTTGACGGAATTGAAGGATTGGCTGGTATCGACACTGTGTTGTCAGCCCAGGGGTTCCAATTTGTCAAATTCAAGGTGGGGTCTTCTTTGACAATTTCTGCTATGAGGGTGTTGAGTTCAACCCAAGTGGAAGATTCAGGATCAACACCTTTGATTGGTTCTTCAAAATTCCTTTGGGACAACCAAGGAATCGTTTGTAGAAGATGTTGACACTCGTCTTCAGTAAGTGTTTGTGCTGTCTTTTTCTCAAACAAAGTTCTTCAAGGACACAACTTCCTTTATAGCTCTAGGGGAAGTCGGTGTACTGGGCCACAATGCATATGTTTGCCCACTTGATTCTTTCTTCTTCTTGGACAAAGAGGGAGATGCAAAGTAGCCTTGCCAACCGCCTTTGCGTTTCTTGTGGTCAAGTTCTTGTAAGGCTTCTTGCACTTTGTGAAGGAGTTGAAAGTCCAACGCCTCTTGTTTGGTTTCGTCCACAGTGGATGGGACGTTCAGACGTTTGTCTTCTTCACGCCGCAGTGCTCGTCTTTGAGCTCTCTCTTCCCGTTGTTCTCTTGATGTAGACATTCATATTGTGTTGATACCCAGTTTCGAATTTGGCTTTGTATTCTTCCACTTCCAAGATTTGTATCCTCGTCAGTGGTGCCAAAAATCATGTGACAACCCGGCAAATATCACTTTTGTGGTAATCGGGTAAGAAAAGTTTGTTCCCACAGAGATACGAGTCAGAATTGGTCAAATACAAAGCAAAGTAACAATGTAGTTCTTCTTGGTTGCGTCTTTAATCTCTCAGGTAGAAACCACACCCAGAAGAGAGTAAAAAGCACTAACTCGCAGTCTTGCCACAAATTAACACTCCTTAATCACAACTCCAACAAATCTTTCCAAACAATCTTGATTGTGATGATTCAGGCTCTCCCAAAAACGGCACTTCACTGCAAAACGACTTTGCCTTAGAATTGTGTTTCATTGAAAGCACAACTTCTTCGATCGAAATTGCTTCACATCAACCTTGCACTGCACTCACAAATGCAAAATACTACTAACACTACAATTCCTCTCAGATCTGTCAAGGCATTGCTTCAATTGCATTTCACTCAGGATCAAACACATAGAATGAAGATCACGGCTATGGAATCCAACATCCAACAAGCACATTGACTTGCACTTTGAATTTCTCCAAACACTCACAAACACAAGTACAACATTGATACTCAAAATCAAGCTTAAACAACAAGCATTGCTTCACAACACTTTGCTTTATCTATTCTCAGAAATAATGAGCACTGAACAACATGATACTGCAAATGCCACTCTTAAATAGTGAAACAACTTGACAGTTCTAACAACTATACTGTTCTACAACAACTTTTCTAACCTGCAGATCCAAATTGACAATGCACCTCTTCATATTTACCTCTTCAAATCTCAAATCTGTTACTAATCCGATCCGATGTCTACTTTGTCATCGGCTTTCAAACCCAAACCCAAAGTAATCTTACTTCCTACTACTCTTTCCTTGGGTTTCATATCTTCTAGCTCTTGTACCAGATCCAGCAATTCTCTTTCCCGATCTGAAATTGCACTAGTGGGTAATCTATCTAACTCTTCATCTCTCGACCCACTCTTCTCTAATGTCTCCATCTCTAACTCCGAAGACATCTGTACTCCTATGTTATCTACTTCGGGTTTGGCTCTAACGTCTTTCCAAAGTTTTCCTATCTCTATTTTCACTAAGTCTAATCTGATTGCAATATTATCTTCTACTTCTAAGATCTTCCTGTCTACACGAGTCCGGAGACTTATCAACAACGCGTTCAAATCTGTATCTTTTGCCTATCTTCGCCTCGTCTCCTGCACAAACAACTTTAACTTGTGCAGCCTCGTTTCTTCAATTCAAACGTTGGCCTTTGTACTCAGCATTGCGTTCATTATGAGGACAATCTCCTTCAATGGTTCCAATCTCATCTTCCTCTCTCTTCTCTCGATCTGCAAGCCAGTCCTCCTTGTACATCGCCAATTCCGCTTCGAACTTAGCTTTCACCGTCTCCTTCTCCTTCTCTTTCTGTATAACCTTCTCCTCCTGATTACAAAGTAACTCTTGTAATCTCTCTTCTTCCCTATACCATGCTGCCAACTCTCTTTGCCAGAGTTGCGTCTTCTCCTCGACACTCTCCATCACCCTATCAAGCTCTTGATCCTTTGCTGCTACTCTTGCCATAACATGGATAACTTCTACTCTTGAATTAGCAAACTGCTGCTTCAAGATCTCATATTCTGCTACTTGTCTCTCCCTTGCTATGTCACTCTTCTTCACAAGATCCTCTCGATATCTTACTTCTCTCTTCAGGTCTTCAATTACCTAAGTCCTCACTACTGCCTCCGCTCGTAGTACTTCTCTCTCTTCCTCACCTCGGGTTATACTCTTCTTCAACTCCGAGTTCTCTTCTTCTAATCTGGACAACACCTGCAATATGGTCTTTACCTCTGGACAAGTCGACTACATCTCCTTCTTCTTGTACTCCAGCTTTACCAGCAAAGGACATACCACATCCCGCAGCTACTTGACTCCATTGCTCGGGGTTACTTGTTCTTGCGTGGCCACTTCTCTTTGTACTTCATGTTCATCTGATACTCACCTTCTTCTCTTCAATCTTTGTATTGGAATGAACGCCTCGCTTCCCGAGCTTGCATTTGCTTCTTCTTGCACATTACTTGGACCTGCATCATACTTTGCCTTACATCTCAAGCGGACTTCTCTCTAAACTGCAATCTTTTCTTATGCTTCAAGTACTTCACCTTCCAGCTTCGTGTTGTCCTTGGCCTTGATCTCTGCCTGCACTTCTTCTTTTGTTGTAGTAGCTGGTGCCGATGTCATTTCTCCTCCTTCATTGCTGTCGCTACTCGTATCTCCACTCTGTAGCGTTAGCTCGGGTTCCTCCTTGTGCTCCGAGTCTTTGGTCTTGAACTTGGCATCACCTTCCGAGTCTTCATCTTCCGACTTGATCACCACCATACCTCACCTTGGGTTTCCTCTCCTGGTCTTCCGAGGTTTCTTTGTGTCTTCGGCTTCACCTTGCCAACTTCTCTTCTTCGAGTTTGGAGTACTCACTTTGATCTCCATGTTCTTCCTTGTCTTCTTGTAGTACTCGTCAGTGCTCCTGATCTGCAAAATGTACTACTGCTCCTCTACATTGACATACTTTCTCAAATTGGGATGGAAATGCGACACCATCCGAGTTCGCTCCGCCAAGTTCAGCAAATTCAACCCGAGGTAGAAATGTGCTGTTAACAGCACGATGTAGTGTGGAGGCAATTTATCCCACAAATTCCACACCATTTGTCGTGTTCTCCCATGGAAACACCTCACCTAATTGATTGGTTCTCCTTTAAATAACTTGTGAAAGAATACCGCTTGGTGTTTCATCACATACGTTGTTCTCTCAAGCTTCAGGATTGCCATCAGAGCACTCATAATCCCTATCTTCACAAGGTCTTTGTAGCTCTCAACTTTGTACCCATTCTTTGTCCGCTTTGACAAGAATGCATCTCTCACTTCTTGGGTTTCTTGAGCTATCTTTCCTTTCCCCAAGAACGTGGCCCCCTGCTCCGAGCCTGCTTCTTTCCCGAGTACTAGTCTCCAATCCGACTCTGTCTAGCGAGCCGGATTTCCTCTCTTCCCTTCTTCCTCGAGTCCATCGAGACACTTGCTCTTGATGATTTCTGTCATGAAACTTGGAAAACTCACGTTCTAGTTCCACGCCAAGAAAGTGATCCAAAGTCGGCTCAAGACTTTGATCCTAGCGATCACATCTAACCTCCGAATTGCATGATTTCTCATTGCAAATTTGTAGTTCTTCTTTCCTCCTCCCATCTCTCCTACTTTCTCACTGTCTCTCAATTTCACTCTTGCAACTTCTCCCTTATACACTTACGCGTTTCCAACTCTATTTCCCTTCCCTCAATCACCTGCAAGACGACTTCTCAATGGCGAAGGAAAATTACTTGACATTTTGTCGTTGCGAGTTTGATTTTTATAGAGTTGCACTTTCTTTGTCTTTCTTCACTTTGAGTTTCTACCAAGAAATCATACCTCTTGCATGCACCTGTCACTGTCAATCAACCTTCGCACATATGGGCCACCGGTTTTTGAACAGTCCCTTCTTGAATTTCTCGCCCTGACGAAAGGTTGTTAGACTAACTTCACCTCGGGTTGAGCTCCCCCCGATACAAAGACTCCTTACTTTGGGTTGTATGTTGATAGGGCATTTCCAAGTACTTTGCCTTATGACCCGAAGTCACTTTACTTTGGGTTTCATCCCGAAGACTCTTTTCTTTGCCTTCTTCGGCCATACAGACGCAATCTGACTTCTCTATACACTTATTCTTCTTTATTTTGAAAAAAACAAAAAATGTGGGCACCACATGGCCATGTTGGATGTCATGATGTGCAAGTATATGATCAACTTCATATTCCTCATGATTGTTGATATGGATGGGAGGAGGAAGGGGTTAGACACAAGTGGAAAAGGGAGATGGGTTAGAAATGAAAAGTTTTGACCTTTAAACATGGAAGACATGATGGATCTGCTTATGACTAGGGAGAGCAAGTCAATATGCAATAGGAAAATAATTTAAGTAATCTCAAATGGACTTATTTAATTAGGAGCAAGTTTAGAAACTTGGGTAACAAGTAGGAGAGGAAGATTATTGGATGAAAGCATGACCTTATCACCTAGTTGAAAGGTAAGATTGCAACAACGTTTATCAATATATTCCTTTTGTAGATTTTGGGCAAGAAGAAGATGAGACTTTGCTCAGTGGAGAGATTTAGATAACATGGACAAGAAGGTGGAAGTATGTAGGACTAAAGATAGTAGAGGAGCAAGTAGAGAATCTAAAACAAGTGAATCTTGCCCAAAATTAAGGAAGAAGAGAGAAAAGTCAATACTTGCATGCTTGAAATTATTGTAGGCAAACTTTGCAACTATAAGACAAGTATTCTAGTCATTGTAGTGAACATTGACAAAGGCACATATCTCCTCCAAAGTGAAATTTGCTTGTTTTATTTGTACATCAATTTGAGGATGATAAGCTATAGACAATGCACGCTTAGTACCGAGGAGTTTAAAAAGTGCTTGGCAAAATTTACCAGTAAAGTAAGGATCTCAATCAGAGATGAGAACCCTGCCTAAAACCCCTTTGGCACCTCATGGTGCTTGAAGATGGTATCAAAGTAGATCTGGGCCAATGTTGGAAGATAAATTGTATCTTTTGTAGGAGGCAAATGAATATGCTTGCTAAGCTTATCAACAAATACTCTGATGTCTATATGACCCTTGTATGTCTTTGGCAAGGATGTGATGAGGTCCTTACAAGTTCCCATTGAGTAGATGGAATGTGGTTGAAGGAATCCACTTGGCTTTTGGTTACTACTTTATTGTGTTGGCAACTCTCATAAGACCAAACAAACTCTTGAACCTCTTATGCCATGTTGGCGCACCACCACTAATGTTGTAGGGTAATCAAGGTCTTGTCCACACCAATGTGACCAAAGATTGGTAAATCATGGGCCTCTTGAAGCTACACAAGTTGTAGATCATCCTTGGTTGGAACATAGATCCAATTCTCACAAAATAAGAAGCCTTCCTTGAAAGAGAAAGTGTTTTATTCCTTATTGTATGTTGTAAGATGACCTTGTACCAATTAAAAGAAGAAGTCTTGTTATAAAGTGATCCTAAAATTGATTTGGACTTTTGAGTCAATTGACACTATTGTAAGAGATTCAAAGAGAGTCTTCATATCATATCATTGTGATAAGGCATAGGAGATGACATAGAACCTGTCAAGTTTGTACTCAAGCTTGATGTCAAACACTTGTAGTTGTCCCTCCCATTGATAATGTTGACTATTCATGTGCTCCAAATGTAATGTTTGCAACAAACATTTCTAATTGGTTGGCATGATCACTTGTTTCTCCAAGAGATAATGTCTCCATACCTTTGTGGTATGTACCATTGCTAGTTGTTCTCAATCTTGAGCAAAGTAATTCTTTTATGCGGTGTTTAATTAGTGAGACACAAAAGCAATGGGATGTAATCCATATGGAAATTTCTAATGTAACAAGGCTCCAATGGCAAAATAGAAGCATCAAAATCAACCACACAAGGTAGTTGAGGATCATATGGTTGGAAGATAGGTCATGAAAATACCATATGTTTCAATTTCTTGAATGGTTGTTAGTGTTTGGTAAGAAGGAAGACGAGAGAAAAGTTGCTTTTTTCTTGCTTGGAGTTATTGTAGGCAAACTTGGCAACTAAAAGACAAGCATTCTAATCAATATGGTGAGAATTGACAAAGGAATGTAGCATCTCCTCCAAAGTGCAATTTGCTTATTCTATTTGTCCATCAATTTGAGGATGATAAGTTGTAGATAATGCAAGCTTGGTACAAATGAGTTTAGAAAGTACTTGCCAAACTTTACCAATAAAGCAAGGATCTAAATCAAAGATGAGACCCTTGGCATCCCATGGTTCTTGAAGATGGTGTCAAAGTAGATTTGGGCCAATGTTGGAGCATTAATTGTATACATGGTAGGAGCCAAATGAATCTACTTGCTAAGCCTATCAACAAACACTATGATGTATATATGGTTCTAATTCATCTTTGGTGAGGATGTGATGAGGTCTAAGCTTACATATTCTTAATGGTTAGATGTAATTGGTAGTGCTTGAAGGAGTAAACTTGCTTATGGTTATTGGCTTTATTGCATTGGCAACTCTCACAAGATTGGAAAAACTCTCAAACCTCTTGTGCCATATCAGGCTACCACCATTGACATTGTAGGGTACCTAAGGTCTTATCTACACCTATATGACCAATGATTGGTAAATCATGGGCCTCTTGAAGCACACAAGTCGTAAAACATCCTTGGAAGGAAAAAAGATCCAATTCTCATCAAATAAAAGGCTTTTCTTGAAGGAGTAGAAGTTTTGTTCCTTATCATGAGCTACAAGATGACCTTGTACTTATTGAAAAAAGTGGTCCTAAAATTAATTTGGACTTTTGATTCAACTAACATTATCATACTTACAATTATCATGAGAAATTCAAGAAGAGTCCTAAAATCACATCATCATGATAGGGTATAGAACTTGTCGAGTTTATACTCAAGCTTGATATCAAATAATTATAGTTATTCCTCCTATCAATAATGTAAAATCTTCATGTGCTCCAAATGTAAGGTCTATAACAAAGGTTTTTGATCAATTTGCATGATTATTTGTTTTGCTAAGAGATAATATCTCCATAATTTTGTAGCATATATCATTGCTAGTTGTTCTCAATCCCAAGTAGAGTAATTATTTTCTTTGGTGTTTAATTGGCAATTCATAGAGGCAATGAGATTTAATATATATGGAAACTTTTATTGCAATGAAGCTCCAATTGCAAAATTTGAAGTATCAAAATCAACTACACAAGGTAGTTGAGGATCATATTGTTGGAATATGGGTCATGAAAAAGTCACATGCTTCAATTTCTTGAATGTTTCTTGGTGCTTGGTGTTCCATTGAAAGGTTGATTTCTTCTTCAAGAGATCAATCAATTGTGTAGCCACATGAGCATAGAAGTGGATGAACCATTGATAAAAAATTACCAATCTATTAAATGCTCAAACTTCCATGGCATCCTTGGGATTAAGCTAATCAATAATAGCCTTGATTTTCCCCTCTTTTATCTTGATCCTCTCCAATGAGACCTTATGACCCAAGAAGGTTATTTCCTTATGCCAAAAGGCATACTTCAACTTCTTGAAGTAAAAAATTTATTGGTAGAGTCGTCTTAGGACTTCTCATAAATGATTTTGTGTTTTGGTTTTGTCTTATTTTAGATTAAAATATCATCCAAGAACACAATCATGTATCAATCCAATAGCCCATCCAACACCCAAGGCATTTGATCCATGAAAATAGTTGGAGCATTATTGAACCCAAAAAGCAAAACTCTCCACTCAAAGTGCTCATACTTTGTGCAAAAGGTAGTCTTTTGCATGTCCTTCCTATCAATAGAAATTTGCCAATAGCCACTTTAAAGATCTAACTTGGAAAAGAATCATGCTCCACTCAATTGATCTAACAAGTAATCAATTTGAGGCAAGGGATATGCATTCTTTGCGATTTTTTTAAGGCCACAATAGTGGAGGACTTTAATTCTTTATTCTTTATTCTTGGAGCATTGATGGCCTTAATAAACTTTAATTCTCGTATAATGACATTGTATTGTAGAGGAGCTACTATAAACCTCATATACTTTAAATACTCCTTCCTAGTTTTGATTGAAATAGGATGTGAGGTATGAAATGCATAACACTTTTCTTCATTTTCCATCATCAATTTATTACCAAATACTAGCTTGATATGAATACATAATTCATTTACTAATTACATAGACATGTCATTCTAGTAACTCCCATAATCAACCAAAATCTTATAGCAACAATAAGATATCATACCTTGCTAAGGTATCAAATTTGTATTGGTTGAGCCTTCAATCCTATTGGAACAAATCAAGTTCCTAATAAGAGGCTTGATAGCTCTTATTGGGATTCTTCATTTCCTTGATCCTCATATGATGTCCTATTTGATAACAAGAAAATTAACCACCATTTTGTTGTGATCTTTCTCTATTTATAGTGCCAAATGGTCTCCATTGGATGACATCAATCTCCATTGGTGTTAGCTCTTCCACTTGTGTGTGTTATGTTTGTGGGTTTTGTGAGGTCTAGGTTGTGACCAAGTTGTAACAACCAAGGAATCCAAGTGCTCAACCAATTGCATGGCTTCTTCCAAGTGTTGGGCTCCTACATGGTAACTTCTAGTTTGACATGTGATTTCAAGCCCCTCACAAAGGGATCCAAAACTTCACCTTCTAGTATATTTGGAATTTGGAATTTTCATTGTGGTGGTTTGGAACTAAGTATGTAGGTCCTTAAAGAACCAATTTGCTCCAATTTTGCCAATCTATCTCAAGCCACTCATGCAACATTTACCATTTGGAATCTCCCTATTATTGCACTCTTGAATTCTTCACATGTTAATATTGACACAAAAAATTACCATTAAGCTTTCTCCACCAAGAATTGCTATCATAGTTTTACCTCCATCAAATCGATTTGAAGCCAAGAGAATCTATCTCCATCACCTTGAATATTTGTAGGTTTTAAATAAAATTTGCAATCAAACAGAAAATTCCTAATTGGACCCAAAAGATTCTTACCTTCAAAGACCTTTGGCTTTGGAAATCAAATTTTCTCTTCTCCTTCTCAAAATTCTACTCTCTATATATGCTTTTGTCATTGATGATCTCTTTCTTCCAACAATTGAGTATGGTGCTCAATTTGTATAACAATGATAACTTGAAGCATTATTGCCATGACTATTAATCTATCAAAATATATACTTGTAATAATCTAAGTTAATGCATAGATGAAACATGTCCAATGCTCCACATATAAATTACACTTGAAATATTAATGGTTCAGCAGAAAAGGTAATTGTGTTCAAAGAATTCTACCCAAAGCATGAAGTGATGAACTACATGAAATGATGGTTTGGGAGTACATGGACATTTAAATTCTAATGGTTTCAGAGAAATAGATTTGGTGGACTGTATATAACATCTATCTCATTTCTTCTTTGATATCAATGTAAAAGATCAAAGAGAGAAATAGGAGAATGGAAGACTAGAGTGGAAGATTGCATTACAATTCTCAAATGAAGAAAACTACTAATACTAAGCTTGAGCTTGGCTTGGGTATTTATAGTTAACTTGGATATAAGACTGTGGTGCCCACATTTTTATTTTTTTTTCAAAATAAAGGAGAAGAAGTGTATAGAGAAGTCGGATTGCGCATGTATGGCCAAAGAAGGCGAAGAAAATTGTCTTTGGGATGAAGCCCAAAGTAAAGTGACTTTGGGTCATAAGGCGAAGTACTTGGAAATGCCCTGTCTTAAGCAGTGAATGGGTCTCCCCCATTGTCATTGTCCCGAAGAAGAAAACAGGGAAGATCCGAGTGTGCCAAGACTTCCAAAAATTGAATGCAGTTACAAGGAAAGATCATCATCCCTTACCTTTTACCGATACAATTTTAGATCAAGTAGTTGGGCATCCTTGTTATAGTTTTCTTGATGGATTTTTAGGGTACAATCAAGTATCCATTCGAGAAGAAGACAAGGATAAAACTACATTCACGACCAATTGGGGCACTTTTGCTTACAATCAAATGCCCTTTGGGTTGTGTAATGCTCCCACTACTTTCCAGCGGATGATGAATTCGGTCTTCAAGGATTTCATGTGCAAATTTGTGGAAGTTTTTATTGATGACTTTTGTGTGTTTGGGCAAAGAGATGTATATTTAGATTACCTTCGCCAAACGTTTGAAAGATGTTGTTTTGCCGGCTTGTCATTACACCCGGAGAAATGCTTCTTCGCAATGAAGGAGGGAATTCTTTTGGGGCATTGGGTGTCAAGCCGAGGTATTGAAGTCGATGTTGAGAAGGTTAAGATAATTGCAGCTTTGGAATCCCCAAAGAATATCCGGGAGCTGAGAGCCTTCTTGGGACATGTCGGATATTACAGACGCTTTGTGTCAAACTATGCAGTGCTTGCTGCACCACTTACAAAGCTTCTGAAGAAATCCGAAGACTATATGTGGGAAGCACATCAAGAAGAAGCTTTCCAGGTGTTGAAGAAGAAACTGATTGAAGCACCAGTCATGAGGGCCCCGAATTGGGACGTCCCTTTTCATGTGTATGTGGACACTTCGTCCATGGCCATCGGGGTTGTCTTAAGTCAGAAGGACGAGAAGAAGAAGGAGTACCCGGTGTACTATGCCAGCCGACAACTTTCAGTTTCTGAAAAGAACTATTCGACGACTGAAAGAGAAGCACTCGAAATGGTGTATGCTTGCAAGAAATTTCGTCATTATTTGTTGGGGTATGAGTTTGTCTTCTATGTTGACCATTATGCATTGCAACATCTGGTCAAGAAGGCAGATTTATCGGGACGAATTGCAAAGATGGATCTTGTTATTACAAGAGTTCACGTATACTGTACAAGTGAGGAAGGGAGCTTTGCATTTGAATGCGGACTTCCTGTCCAGGTTAGAAACTCAAGACCAGGAGTGGGAAATTGATGATTGGTTCCCTGACAAAGAGTTGTATCACTTATCAGCAATGAGAAGTACGAGGTATGCAGATGAATATAATTATCTGAATACTCTCCATTGTCCTGAGGGGATGAACCCGGAACAGCGGGCAGTCTTTCTCAGGAAAATGGGGCCGTACCAGCTTAAACACAACATTTTATTTAAGATGGGCGAAGACGAAGTACTTCGGCGATGCTTGGAGTCATACAAAGTAGGAGGAGTAATTGAATCTTTACACTCCAAGGCATCGGGAGGACACTATGCCCTGAAGAATACTGTAAAGAAAATTCTTTTGGCATGGTATTGGTGGCCTACAATGTACAAAGATGTACATGCTCATATCTGAAGCTGTGATGCGTGTCAGAGAACGGGGAAGCCGATGGCTACTTCTCAATGGCCTTTGAGACCAATTTTTCCCTTGGCCCCATTTGAGAAATGGGGGATTGATTTTGTGGGTCCCATTCAACCAGTGACCCGAGTCACAAGAAAGCGCTACATTTTGGTTTGCATTGACTATGCTACCAAGATGGTTGAAGCGGAAGCAACTCGTAGAGATGATGCTAAAATTGTGGCGGAATTTTTCTTTCGAAACATCATCTCCCGATATGGGTGTCCTCTGGAATTGGTCAGTGACCAAGGAACACATTTTTTGAACTCTGTAATGGAGGCGTTAACCAAGTATTTTCAGATTAAACATCGGAAGACGACTCCTTATAACCCAAAAGCAAATGGCTTAACGGAAAAAGGGAATGGGTTACTTTGTAAAATTTTGAATAAGGTGACTGTCAATTATGCCTATGACTGGGATATGAAATTACCAGCCGTGTTGTGGGCATATCAAACGACAGAGAAGATTACAACCAAACAAACTCCATACTTCTTGACATATGGCTTGCATCCCATACCGCCAATTGAATTTGAAGTTCCAACATATCGGGTTCTGTGCGAAGAACGGATGTCGGAAGAGGAAAGTCAGGATCTTCGGATTCATCAACTGATGTGGTTAGAAGAGAAAAGAGACTATGCAATGCAAACCACGAAAGAAGTACAAGCACAGAGGAAAGTCAGGCACGATCAGAGAATCAAGCCTGTGACTATACGAGAAGGAGATTTGGTTTTGTTATATGACAATTGCCGAATATTTTTTCCCAGCAAGTTGCATTTGAGATGGATGGGTCCCTATCGAGTTCTTCATCTTTACAAAAATGGATCCATGCAACTCGTTGATTTGGAAGGTAATCCTTTTGCCACTCGAGTAATCGGGTGGAGAGTTTGGAGATATTGGACCATAGACTCGGAAGTTTCTAAGACACCCAAGGTCTATGTTCACGGGGATGCTCACATTTGAGGGAGGGGGTATGTGGTGCCCACATTTTTTGTTTTTTTCAAAATAAAGGAGAAGAAGTGTATAGAGAAGTCGGATTGTGCCTGTATGGCCGAAGAAGGCAAAGAAAATTGTCTTTGGGATGAAACCCAAAGTAAAGTGACTTTGGGTCATAAGGCGAAGTACTCAGAAATGCCCTGTCATCATACAATACAAAGTAAATTGTCTTTGGATCAGGGGGAGCTCAACCCGAGGCAAACACAATCTAACAACCTTTCGTCGGGGCAAGAAATTCAAGAAGGGGCCGTTTCAAAACTGGCAGCTCGTACGCACGAAGGTTGATTGACAATGACAGGTGCATGCCGGAGGTGTGATTTCTTGGTAGAAACTCAAAGTGACGGAAGACGAAGAAGTGCAACTCTATAAAAATCAAAACTGCAACGACGAAATGTCGAGCAATTTTCCTTCGCCGTTGAGGAGTCGTCTTGCAGGTGATCGGGGAAAGGGAAATAAAGTTGGACTTGGGTTAGTGCGTAAGGGAGAAGTCGCAAGAGAGAAATCGAGAGATAGTAAGAAAGCAGAAGAGATGGGAGGAGGGAAGAAAAACTCTAAATTTGCCGTGAGAAATCATGCAATTTGGAGATTAGATGTAGTAGCAAGGATTGAAGTCTTGAGCTGACTTCGGATCACCTTTCTGGCATGGAATTGGAACGTAAGTTTTCCAGGATTCATGATAGAAATCATCGAGAGTAAGTGTCTCGATGGTCCTGAGGAAGAAGGGAAGAGAGGAAATCTGGCTCGCTGGATAGAGTCGGATTGGAGAGTTGTACTCAGGAAGGAGGTGGGTTCGGAGCAGGGAGCCACATTCTTGGGGAAAGGAGAGATAGCCCAAGAAACGCAAGAGGTGAGAGATGCCTTCTCGTCGAAGAGAACGAAGAATGGGTACAAAGTTGAGAGCTACAAAGACCCTGTGAAGAGAGGAATTATGAGTGCATTGATGGCCATCCTGAAGCCGGAGAGAACCACTTATGTGATGAAACACCAAGCGGTGTTCTTTCACAAACTATTTGCAGGAGAACCGATCAATTGGGCAAGGTGTTTTCACGGGAGAACAAGGCAAATGGTGTGGAATTTGCAGGATAAGTCGCCTCCACACTACATCGTGCCATTTGCAGCACATGTCTACCTCGGGTTGAATTTGCTCAATTTGGCGGAGCGCAATAGAATGGTGTCTCATTTCCATCCTGACTTGAGAAGAGAAGTCGACACGGAAGAGCAACAATACATTCTCCAAATCCGGAGCACGGACGACTACTACATGAAGACAGGGAAAAACGTGGAGGTTGTGGTAAGTACCCCGATGAAGAAGAGAACTTGGCATGCAGAAGCCGAAGAAAACAAGAAACCTCAGAAGATGCAGAAAAATAACCCGAGGCGAGGAATGGTGGTGATTGAGTCAAAAGATGAAGACTCAGAAAGCGAGGCGAAGCTCAAGACGGAGGACTCGGAACGTGAGGAGGAACCTGAGCTGACACTGCAGAGCGGAGATACTAGCAGTGACAGTGAAGATGGTGGAGAAATGACCTCGGCACCAGCGGCTGAAGAATACGAAGAAGAAGTGCAAGCCGAAGTAGAAGCCAAAGACAATGCGGTGCTGGAAGACAAAGTACCGGTGCTTGAGGAGAAGAAGATTGTAGTACAGCGAGGAGTTCGCTTGAGACGTAAGGCGAAGTGTGAGGCGGGGCCGAGTAAAGTGAAGGAAGAGGCAGAAGACAACACAGGTAGTGAGGCATCAATCCCGATACGAAGACTTCAGAGAAGAAGGCTCATATCAGGAGAACATGAGGAGAAACAAGAAATTACTCCGTGGGAGGAAGAAGTTGCCAGTGAGGGAGTAGAGTACCTGCGAGAGGTAGTGTGCCCGCTGTTGGTGAAGTTGGAGCAGAAGAAGAAGGAGATGCAATCAACTTGTCCAGAAGAAAAGACTGTATTGCAGGTGGTAGCAAGATTAGAAGAGGAGAACTCGGAATTGAAGAGGAGTATAACCCAAGGTGAGAAGGAGAGAGAAGTACTGCGAGCGGAAGCAGTAGAGAGAAGTCAGGTAATCAAAGACCTGAAGAGAGAAGTGAGCTATCAAGAGGATCTTGCGAGGAAGAGTGACATCGCAAGGGAGAGACAGGTAGCGGAGCATGAAATCTTGAAGCAGCAGTTTGCTGATTCAAGAGTAGAGCTTATCCATGCTATGGCGAGGGTAGCATCAAAGGAACAAGAGCTCTATCGAGTGATGGAGAGTATGGAGAAGAAGAAGCAACTCTGGCAAAGAGAGTTGTCTGTGCGGTATAGAGAAGAAGAGAGATTACGAGAGTTACTTCGTAATCAAGAAGAGAAAGTTGTACAGAAGGAGAAAGAGAAGGAAGCGGTGAAGGCCAAGTTCAAGGAAGAGTTGGCGATGTACAGAGAGGAATGGCTTGCAGATCGGGAATGAGAACGAAAGACAAGATTGGAGCCATCGAAGGAGATAGTCCTCAGAGTGAATGCAATGTTAAGTACAAAAGCCAACGTTCAAATTGAAGAAGCACGACTGCACAAGTTGAAGTTGTTGGTGTAGGAGACAAGGCAAAGACAAGCGAAGGACACGGAGATGAATGCCTTGTTAATCAAACTAAGAACTTGTGTAGATAGAAAGGTGTTAGAAGTAGAGGATAACATCTCAATTAGATTAGACTTAGTGAAAATAGAGTGTGAAAAGCTTCGGAAAGATGTTAAGGCAAAACCCGAAGTAGATAACATAGGAATCCAAATGTCTTCAAAGTTGCACTCAGAGACATTAGAGAAGAGTGGGTCAAAAGATGAAGAGTTAGATAGATTACCCATTAGTGCAATTTCAGATCAGGAAAGAGAATTGCTAGATCTGGTCAAAGAAGAAGGAGATGTGAAACCCGAGGAAAATGTAGTAGGAAGTAAGATTACTTCGGGTTCGGGTTTGAAGGCCGAGGAAGAAGTAGACATCGGATCGGATTAGTAACCGATTTGAGATTTGAAGGGGCAGATATGAAGAGGTGCATTGTCATTTCGGATCTGTAGGTTAGAACAGTTGTGGTAGAACGCTATAGTTGTTAGAACTGTTGATTGCTCACTATTTAAGAGTGGCATTCGCAAGAAATTGTTGTTCAGTGCTCATTATTTCTGAGAATAGATAAAGCAAAGTGTTGTGAAGCAGTGCTCGTCGCTTGAGCTTGATTCCGAGTATCAACTTTGCAATTGTGTTTGTGAATGTCTGGAGAAATTCGAAGTGCAAGTCAGAGTGCTTGTTGGATGTTGGATTCCACAGCCTTGATCTTCATTCTGTGTGTTTGATCCTGAGTGAAGTGCAATCAAAGCAATGCCTTGACAAATCTGAGAGGAATTGTAGTGTTGGTAGTATTCTGCATTTGGGATTGCAGTACAAAGTTGATGTGAAGCAATTTCGATCGAGGAAGTTGTGCCTTCAGTGGAGGGGTAGAACACAATTCTGAGGCGAAGTCATTTTGCAGTGAAGTGCCATTTTTGGGAGAGCTTGAATCATCACAATCAAGATTGTTTGGAAAGAATTGAAGGATTTGTGATTAAGGAGTGTGAATTTGTGACAAGACTGCAAGTCAGTGCTTGTTACTCTCTTCTGGGTGTGGTTTCTACCTGAGAGATTAAAGACGCAACCAAGAAGGACTACATGTTACTGTTTGACTTTGTATTTGGACATTTCTGACTCGTATCTCTGCGGGAACAAACTTTACTTACCCGATTACCGCAAAAGTGATATTTGCCGGGTTGTCACAAAGACTCCTAAGGAGCTTCCAAGGAAGGTTCCTTCAAGGAGCTACCTTACTTGGAGTGCAAGCTAAGCTAGCTATTTATGTGGCATACAAGCTTAGCTAATCATCAACTTGGCATAAAAGTTACTCTACCATAGGATAGCTCCTAGAAGCTTCTCACCAAGAAACTTCTTGTGTGCTTTTAGAATATCCTATCCACAAGATTTTTTGATGCTTCAAGCACATTATTAGTCTAGTTTTATTTCTTTTTGCTATATTTAGTTTAGACTCCTAACTTGTTAGCTTTTACTAACTCATTTGCTAACTCCATATTATTACACTTAGTGATTGAGTACTTAGTGAGCCATTGCTCTCTTACATATAAACACACCTTTGATGACTAGTCTTTCTCTACACATGTAAACTCATTGAATGCATATTGTGTCATGACAATTGCAATGCCAAAGTTAGTTTGCTTGGATGTTAGAAGGTTAGTCTTGGTAATCAAAGTACACCAATAGTTACTCAAAGATTACTTAGTGGTGGCCAGATTTTGTGTTAGGGCTATTGATCATACCATTGGATCTACCATTCATTACACCATTTGCACTATTAGATGTGTTATTAGCATCACCATTAGGGTTGGAGTTAAAGGTTGAGCAAGAAGGGTATAACTTTGAACTGCAACTCCAAAGAGCTCACTTCTTTGACGTTGAGGCTTGAAACTCTTGGCTATGCTGGATAGAGGTTGGCAAGTATCATTGGGAATCTCTTAGCTAGTAGGTATTGCTTGATAGTGTAATCATTGCTTGTTATTGGTAGTTTATGGAGTTGATAGATGCATTTTTGATCCAAGTCAAATGTGAATTGACATGATTATATCAAAGAAGATAGGGAGAGTGCAAGAACTATAGGCATTGGTGGTATTTCAAAGCTTTGTGGGATCATAGTATCTATGATTATTTCTACTCAATTTTTGTTTTAGTTGAGTGAATCATCTGCATAAACATGGTGAAAATTGTTGTAGATTGATAGTTGAGTAGATGGTGTGCAAAATTGATATCCAAATTTTGCAAAATTTAGGTAGAATTGAGTTAGTAGGCGTTCAATTCAAGGGCAAGAGAGTGAAATTGAAAGCCTTGGTGTTGCAAATTAGATATAAAAAGCAAAATTTAAGATAGATTGAGAAACTAATCTTCCCAAATTAGGGATTAGGAATCTTCATCCTTTGAATTAGAGGAATTGGGATGTTTTAGCAAAGTATATAGGAGTTCTCTAGATTGGCAAAAGACTTAGAGATCTATCAAATTGGAGAGGGATTGATTTGATTTGGAGGTTGGAGTTGGCAAAGGTTAGCTAGGTTTAGAGGTTGAGTTGGAAGAGTGTTGGCTAGATTTGGAAGCATAATAGATGATGTGGAGGTTAGCTATTTTGGAGAGGGCTTCATGTATTTAGGGGTTCTCTAGATTAGTAAAAGACTTGGGGATCTATTAGATTGGAGAGGGATTAACATGATTTGGAGGTTCAAGTTGGTAGAAGTTGGCCAAGTTCAAAGCTAAAATTAGCAAAAGTTTGCCAAATTTGGAAGTGTGTCATAATAGGCAAAGGTTATCCAATTTGGAGAAGTTTTGATTTATTTAGGGGTTTCTAGATTGGCGGAAGACTTGGAGGTTTATCAAATTCATGAGGAATTTCATTGATTTGGAGGTTTAGGTTGGTAGAGGTTGGCCAAGTTCAAAAGTCAAGCTGGCAAAGGTGGGTCATATTTAAATGTGTGTTGATTTGGTGGAGGTTAGCAAGTTTGGAGAGGATTTGATATATTTAGGGGTTCTCCTAATTGGAGAAGACTTGGAGATTTGTCAGATTGGAGTAAGATTGATCTAATTTGGAGGTTTGAGTTAGTAGAGGTTGGCTAGGTTCAGAGGTTGAGCTGAAAGAAGTTGGCTAGATTCAAAGGTGTTAGATTAGTGGAGGATAGCCAATTTGGAGAAGGTTTAATTTGGTGAGTAGAAAGGCCTACTTTGTCTAAATTTAAAGGATTCAATGCATAAAGTTGTGGGCTAGAGAGGTTATGAAAGGCAAGCATCAAGCTGACTAGTTTAGATGAGTTTTTGGTTATGTGATAACCACATTTTTCATTTTTGATAAGTTTTAAAGAAGAAGAAAATTGTTGAAGCCAAATTGCAGCTTAATGAAGAAGAAAAGAGGAGAATTGTGTATTTGACATATACTCAAAGAAGTCAACTTTGGGTCAGAGTTAGAATGACTCAGATTTGACTCATGGAAGGATAGACCCAAACTAAGGATACTTCACATCAAGATCTGCAACTTGATCCAAAGAATTTGTAATAACTTTTCCTTGTGCCTAGCCAATCAAGAAAGTATGGGTAAAGAAAATGACTACTTTGAAATCAAGATGACATTGAGAGTGATAGAAAACAAACACACAAAATATGTGTTTGTCAATTGAGGATTGCCTAAAGAATGATCATGCAACAAAAAATATAAGATTGAGACTTTGTAAAGGGAGTTTTGAAATGCCACAATGATATCCTATATCTCTCAATAGTTGTACTAAAGGAGTCTTGAGCTTTGGGGAGACCAAGAGACCAAGAGACCAAGGAGTCTTTCAAAGACCAAGAGTTAGAAAGCACACGATGCCACCAAAGGGTAGTAAGCAAAGTCTAGTGAGTAGTCTTGCAATTTATAGATTAGATGTAGTGGCAAGAATCAAAGTCTTGAGCAGACTTTGTATCACCTTTTTTTGGCATGGAATTGGAATTTAAGCTTTCTAGGTTTCATGGTAGAAATTGCTGCTAGCAATTGTAGAGATGGCCCCAAGATAGAAGGGAAGAGAAGAAATCTGACTTGATGGTCTAAGTCTGATTGGAGATTAGTTGTGGGTAGAGAAGTAGGAGGAGTCACCTTTTATTAGAAGTGTGATTATTTGGAAGAAACAATAGAGGTGAGGAATTCTTTCATTGCTCCTTGCACTAAGAAAATATAAAGGTGGATAGCTATAAAGATCCAATGAAGGAGTATAGTTGGTGCCCTAATGGCAATGTTTAAGCTAGAGCAAACCACCTATGTTACTAAGTTGTAGGTTGTGTTCTTTCACCAGATGTTTGTAGGAGAAGTGATGAATTGGGCAAAATGTTTTCACCAAAGAGTAGGTCAGATGATTAATAATTGGAGAATAGACCTACCACCCCATTACGTTGTATCCTTCACAGCCCATTCTATTTAGGACTGAACCTACTTAACTCAAAGGAGAAAGAAAGGACGGTGTCACACTTTCACCCTGATTTATGATGAGTTGTAGATACATATAAAAAATACTTCATAAGGCGAGTTTGTGAAGGCAATGAACACTCCATCAAGTCAAGGAAGGAGAAGATAGTGTTTTTGGATATCCCAAGGCCAAGGAAGTGAGGTAGACCCAAACTAGTGTCTCCAATTTAGCCACAAAAGACAAGGAAGTTGAAACCATAACAAGAGATGGTGGTGGTGAAGAGCCTATCATTGGAAGAAGAACTAGAAGGGGAAGCTGAGTCAAAGTATGAAGACTTAGGAAGAAGAAGAGCTCACATTGCAAAGCAAGGAGTCTAGCTATGAGAATGAAGGAGAGGCTGAAGTCCAAAAATCAATGGATGAAGTGGTTGGAGAAGAGGATGAGGAGTTCCATGCGGCAATTGATTGTATAGGAGGAGGAGATGCCCCATTTTTGGAATTACCTACAATGGAGCTTGAAGAAGAGCAAGAAGAAGAACTAGCCTTTGTGTTTCCAAGAGGAGTGAGTTCAAAGAGGTTTGTAGGTTGCAGCTACAAGACTAAGTAAAGATGAGGAAGAAAAGAAAGCTTGAAAGAAATGACGTTGAAGGTAAGAAGATCAATACTTCAAGGTAAGGCACCAGCCAAAGAAAATCCAACCAAAGCCAAAGAAAGAAAAGATGAAGAAGAGCTCAATGGAGTTGCATATCTATCAAAGATTGTTTTTCTTTGTTGTTGTAGTTATAAAAGAAGAAGGAGGATTTGAAGAGAGAGCATCTTGAAGTGAAGGATGAGCTAGAAGTATTGAAGTTCTTGAATGAAGAAATCTCAAAGCTAAGGACAAAGTTAACCCAAGGAAAGGAAGCAGCCAAAGAACTTTGGGTTGATGTTGTTCTTTGGAGGAAGAACTTTGATAATTTGTAGGGGAGTTTTGTGAAGTGATGTGATGAACTTGAATGACAAGCTGAAAAATTGAAGGATCAAAAGGTAACATTCAAGAAGTTGAAAGGTGAATTTTTTGATGTGCAATTAATGGCAATTCATTCAAAGGCAATAGCACTTGTGATGAAGCAAGAATTGAAGAGCTCAAGAAAGGTTGCAAAAGAGAAGGATAAGGTTTGGTAGCATGAGTTGATAGGTCAAAATCAAGAGGAAGAGAGGTTGCAAGGACTGATCAAAAGTGTGGAGACCCAACTTGTCCAATACATGGACAAGAAAGAAGCACTAAAAGCCAAGTTTGAGGATGATTTGAAGATGTATCAGAATGAGTTGGAAGCAAAGAGGAGTCGTGAGAAGATAGTTCCAAGGAGTACGTTGGACTCAATGGAAGGAGTCATTGTGAGGTGAAGGTGATGTTCAGTATTAAAGCCAAAGTGAAGATGGAGGAAGTAAGACTACACAAGTTGAAGTTTTTAGTGCATGAGATGAGGAAGTGGAAAGCAAAGGATGTTGATATGAATAAGTTATTGATTCATTTAAGAGAGATAGAGTAGATAGGAAGATGTTGGAGATAAGAGATAAAGTTTGTCTTAAGTTAGATTTAGTTAAATCTAAATTAGAGGAGCTTTGGAGTAATGTGAAAGTAAGAACCCAATGCAATCTTAATGAAGAAGGAGTGAGAGTGTCTTTGAGTTAGTTACTTGACGTCACTAAAGAAGTTAGAATAGAGGAGGAGAAGGCATATAGTATAGTCTGACTTTAGTTGTAGTTCAGACTGAAGATATGATAGAAATAGAAGAAGCTGTAGTTGAACCCAAAGTAGAAGAAGCAATTGAAGGTAATTTGGGTATAGAAGCCAAAGTAGAGGTGGACATCAGATCGGATTAGTAAAGGATTCAAGATTTGAAGAGGTAGGTATGAAGAAGCGGAATGTCCTTTTGGATATGCAGGTTGGTAAAGTAGCAATTGAAGCAGTTTACATAGTTAGATAACTATTTAATGTGTTGCCTATTTAAAGGAAGCATTCATAGTGCATTGTGGTTCAGTATTGTATTCTGAAGTTGAGTAAAGCAAAGTGCTATAACTCAATCCTTGTTGTTTTAGCTTGATTTAGACAATCAAACATGTGTGTGTGTTTGTGAGTGTTTGGAGAAGTTAAAATTGCAAATAAATGAGTGTTAGATGTTGGATTATGCAGCTGTAATTCTATTCTATGTGGTGGATCTTGAGTGGATAGTAATAGAAGCAACACCTTGACAAATCTATAAAGAATTGTAGTGTTGGTAGCATTTTGCATTGGTGAGTGCAACTCTAGATTGATGCAAAGCAACTTCGATTGAGGAATAACTTCACCATGGAACACAATTCCATGGTGAAGTTGTTTGATGGTGAAGTAGCCTTCTTCAGGAGAACTAAATCATCACAATCAGTGTCAATTTGGAAGGATTTGAAGAATTGTGATTATAGGTGTTGTGATTTGTGACAAGACTTCAATTTGAGCATTTGTTACTCTGTTCTAGGTGTGGTTTCTATCCAAGAGGCTAAAGATAATCAAGTAGAACTGATTTGTGATGTTTTACTTTGCATTTGACTATTTTTGACTAGTATCTATGTGGGAACAAACAATTACTTACTAATTACTGCAAAAGTGATACTTGCTGGGTTGTCACAAGTTATTAGCATGAGGCTAACTAGTTTAGATGAGTTTTTGGTAGTCATTTGGCAAAATCAGCCCACCCTTCAAGGTTATATAAAATAAGGTTTGAACCTTGGATATGTAGTTCTTAGACTAGTACTCTAGCCAACTAGTCTATCCTCACTTATGTTCTTAGAGATTGGTAGACTCACATCCATATTTATGTAGTGTGTTTAAGCAAAGACATTTGATCCCATTCTTGGTGATCCTTATAGCATAAGAGTAGATAGACACTTCTATTATATCATAGCCAATTTTTCATAGAGTTAGTTTGATTTAGATTTGTGAGATGGAAGGTCATTTAGATTTCTTGTGATTGGACACCTCCATTCTATGCTTCCTATTTGTACACCATGTTTGTGTTAGCTACCCTGATATGTAGTGTAATAGTGATTTAGTGTGCTCTCAGTAGTGTGGTTGGGATGATGACCAATCAAACTACCTATATTTCTATCTAGTGAGGTAAGAAGTGATGACCTACAAACCATGAGAGTGAGTGTTGTAATTGTAGGTTACATATCATCCTTTCCCCTAGTGTAGTTGTCTTGACTAGAGTTACATTAGTGGGTAGTATTTGGTGACACTTGGTGGTTATGGTTATGGTTATGGTTATGGGTTGGAGGACATTGCCATGATGGAGTTCTTGGGGATTCCAAAGGAGATTTTTCTCTAGTACTATAATACTCTTCAAGAGAGAAAACACAAGTTTCACACTCAATACTCCGATGCCCCTAAAGGAACACTTGCTCTTTATTATATAGCAAAGAAGCTCCACCCTTGGATCAGATACATGGATTGGTGACATTTCAATGAGCTCTACCCTTAGATTAGTTTCCTGGATGGATGACATGTCAATCCTTGTCCTATCTAGTTGGTCAAACAAGTTTGACTAGAGGGAATCTTCTTGTAGGAAGGTCAAAATCACATGGATGAGATACCATTGGAAAGTTCTTGATGAGAAAAATCATAGGGAGAGAAATCAAGCCTTGTTATTCCAATGAGGAAGGAATTTTCCATTTTGAGGTCTAATTCATTGGTTTAGGCCTCCAAAATTGGCTCTAAAGCGTTTAGGCTATTTTTGACTTTTGCCCTATTTCTAGGAGTAATCTTTTGGTGATGCCTCTATCTGATCTAGTTAGCTTATCCTACACAACATCCATTTAGATGTTACCAAGCCAATTTTCACCTCTAGATAATTTGTCTAGCTATTGGTATTACAAGTACGCAATGGGTTTACATGAAATAAGTTCAAGTGGTGTAGTACCAAAATTTAACCTCATGGTAGAGTTTTCTAATGCTAGAGGCAAAAATATTAGGAGTGTGGACTAACAAACTGAAGACCTTGCAAGAGTTCCAATGGAATGTTAGAGGGAGCCTATGCAAGGCATACACTTGCATGAGATGGCTGATCAATTTCATTCAAGGAGTTACTAAGGCCCAAGCAACCCAATTTTGGTGTAGGATACTAGAAAGAGATTTTCAACATAGAGTGCACAATGTTACATTGTTGTAGGCTATCTCACCAACTTTGGCTATGGTCTTTGGTTTGGTTGAGTGTATTGAGCTCAACATGGTGGAAAAGAGTGTGGTTAGATTTGGATTTAGTAGAGAGACCTCATCTATAGCTATTACTTCTCCTAGGGTGCCATAAAGTGCACTACATCATATTAACCATGGAAGGTAGAGTGGATAACCTCAATCTTATGGAGCAAGTGGAGGGCCTAATCCACCTAGATCCTTAGCTTCATTTTTTGATCAATAGTAGCCAATGAGTGGTGGTGTTGCTTGTTGGACTTGTGGTGGATCTCACCACAAGAGAGAGTGCACCCTATGTAGTGAGCATGTTATCTTTAGAGCACCATAGCTAGCTTAGAGAAAATGTGACCATTGCTGTAGATTTAGCCATGCTAGTGACCAATGCTTTGACATCCACCCGGAGTTACGGAGTGGTAGGGTTATTATGGCAAGTGCTAGAAGAGCCCCAAGTCATGGAGGACGGGATGGTAGGGGTGGTAATAGAGGACTTGCTCATGGTAGGAGCATAGTATTTGACCTTACTTTTGATACAATATGGCTACTCAGATTGAGCAATTAGAGCAAAGATTGGCTAGCATGGTCATAGCTCAAAGGAGATCATATTCAAGTCTTGAGGTTTCAACCTCTTATGTTGGTGATAGAGATGTTCTTGAATTGGCAAAACAACACAAGTTGATATATCTACTGTAATGACTGGGAATGCAATACATGCTCTTGAGCCTAAAGGAGAATCATTGGAGTTAGACCCATAAAGAGGAAAGGTTGGTAGATGGGTTAGACTCCCCTAGTCTTTCACACTTTTTAAGGCACTATAGATGACATCCATGGTTCTTAGACATTCTATTTCAGGTGTTGAAGGTGTGATGGAGTGGAGGATGGACTAAATATTAGTCACTCACATGCTTTTATAAAAAGTATATCTAGTACAATTTTGGAAGTGGCTCAATTGATTATGCACTCCCCTTTGTTCTCAATCAATGACATGTTTATTCATGTCAATTCATGGGAGTTGACACATCATCAATGTTCCAATTGGTTTCCACACTTTGTAAGAGTAGAGATGGTGTGGTTCTTGCTTCTAGAGTAGAGGTAGTTAATGGTGGAGCCAACTTGGTTGAGAAGCATGGATCTGTTTGGCTACAAATGGCTAGTGTATGCAACAATTGCTAGGTTAGAAGAATTACCAACTAGACTTGCATTTAAAAAAGTTTGATTTACACTTGGAGTTGTCTTATTGGCAAATTAGAGTGAGATTTGTAGCTTGGTGGTCCCTTTAGAGAAGGTCTATACACCATAGAGAGTCATACTAGACTTTGGTGTACAACTTCTTATGTTGGAGAAGATTATATTTGTTGATCTTGGGCTATGGAAAACCAATGTGAAAAGGTATCTATTTTAGATCCAAACATCTCTAAGGAGTGATTCTACATATTAAATCACACGTGGGAAGCTTATTATCCTAATTCAACCTAGTCATCTGACTAATAGTTTAGAAGATAGTCATCTACAAGATTTGTGGCTTCAAAATAACTTTCATAATCAAATACAAAATAAATGATTGTTCTTGATAGATTCTTGCCTTCAAAGACCTTTGGAAATCACACTTGATCTTCTCTTCTTGAAATCCTACTCTTTATAATTGCTCATATTGTTGACCATCACTACCTCTCTATTCCAACAATAGAGTAAGATGTTCAATCTATTGTTGCATAACAATGATAACTTTGGGCATTACCACCATAACTACTACTATATTGTACTAATGACATAATTTTTTAGATTAACATTTAGATGCAACATATCCTCTATTTTTTATAAGTTACTATTGGAATGATCAATTTTTCATCCAACAAAGCGATCATATTCAAAAAGCCTTGACCAAAGTGAGAAGTGATTTAGGTCTAATCGTAAACCTTAAACTACTAGAAATGATGTTTTGGCAACACATGGATACAAAAATCCCAATGGTTTGGGATAAATTGATTTGGTGATCCATAGATCCCATCCATTCCATTCTTACTCTAATACCAATGTAAAATACTAAGGAGAGAAATAAGAGAATAGAAGATTAGAAGTGGAGGTCACATTGAAACTCTTAACTACGAGAAACTCCACATGCCTAACATGAACTTGGATTTTTGGTATTTATGATGAAGCAATACAAGACTCTCAAGAATCTTCCAAGGAAACTTCTTTCCTAGAGCTACATGTTTGGAGTGAAAGCTAAGCTACTCAAGAAGCTTCCAAGGAAGTTTCCTTTTATAAGCTTACCTACTTGGCATTCAAGCTAAGCAAGCCATTAACTTGCTATGAAAGTTATCCATCCATTGGAAGGTACCTAGAAGCTTCTTAGGTGCTTCAAGAATATTCTACCAAAAATTTTCCTAGTGCTTCTAGAACATTCTTAGAATTCTTAGCTATATTTGATTATTTAACTAACTCCATATTTTACACAAAGAATACATTGTCCATTTATAAATATGACAAACCCTTGCAGAAATATGGAAGTAAGGAGGGATACCTAAAGGGGAATATGCTTTATATTTTGACATCTTGATTCTCAAGCCTATAAGATGAAGCTTTGTAGTCATGTAGTCAAGTAGTCAAAGGTTTGCCTTATATTATCTTTAGGCTCAGAATGAGTGTATTATTTGATAAGGAGGAAAAGACACAACTTAGCATGGCCAATGTTATAGGAAAAAGAGCTCAAAAGTTAATCTACTTGTCATGTACCAACAACTAATTGCAATGAATATTTGTTGGTAGTAAAGAGAAGAAGGATAATCATAAAAATACCGCATGAAGGAAATAATAATTCTCAAGGATCCACTAGCCTCCTTAAGCTTTCTAAATGATGAATGAACTTGTGTTGCTATTAAAAAATTTCTCAAAGTTTGTGAAAAAAACAATTTTGGTGGATATTTATGAATCATGTGTGCTCTTATACCTAAAGATATAGCCTCACAATCTCTCCAAGTAGCAACTCCAAAAAACACATACTAAGGTACTATTGGAAGAAGAACAATGTTAAAGGTCAATGATACAACTAATAAGATATAAAGATCTCTCTAGTAGCAATTGGTCTAATGCTCCTCATGTCCTCCTACATTGCAAGAAGCTGACTAAGACCTACATGTGGATAATAGACAAAGGAATCTCTCCCTTTGCTATTGTTATAGCTACTTGGAACAACTTTGGAAAGCCACTAGCGGGATCATCTACCTTAAAGTAATATCTAAGATACTCATAAATCATCCTTGATAAGCCTCTCGAGGAGAAGTACGGAGCTATACATAATGCATGTGCAAAAAACAATCTATCAAGAGATAATAACTCCTCATGTTGATACTCCAAGACGTCTTATGATACTCCTTCTCTCACTAAAGGATGTAATAAGCAAAAGGAAGAATAGTCTCATCATAAGACTAACCATAAATAAAGGGTATAGGGCTTTTGTTGCTCTACTATACTCTCTTAAGATACTACACTATTGTAAAGGAGTGGAATTTGTAGTATCCCAAAGTTGTATTTGTCTCATACAACATGTAACCTAAACAAACTCCTCTTATGAGGTAGTATGTTAACCTAATATTGACCAAAAAGTGCTATAATAGTAAGTAATTAGTAACTCTGAAGGATATTGGTTAGAAATGACTAGAATTGAAGAGAAGTATCATTATCTTGCTGTTCATTTATTATTACATATTTTACCTCTTGGGCAGGAACCACTCCCAAAAGAAGTTAGTGTCATCTCCTATGGTGCACTACTACAAATAGAAAACTAAAATATCACCTTTAGTACAATTTAAGTCTAACTAATCCTTGAAAGTGATGGCTCATTCCTCCTTTAAGACTTCAATTATGAAGGTTGCGTGTTACCATTGCTTAGAAGGAACAACTCTGAAGAAATATTTGCATTGGCCAAATATCTTTGCCTTTTGATTTTGTGGTACTTCCAACATTATAGCTCAATCTTGATTTGTTAGTGTGTTGCTTTGCTCCTTCAAAAAGTTGAAAAATGCTATATTTGATTAAGTAAAAATGTCTCTTCTTACACTCTAGCACTTGTGTTCCTACTATGAAGTTCCTCACCACTACTCAACAAAGATATTTCACAATACTCAAGATGTAGGTAAACAACAACAAAGAACTTAGAGTGATTCATTAAAATTTGATTAAAAACAATGAAATTGATTTACATTGGGCTTAAGCCTCAAATACCTACTCATATTCAACCTCAAAGAGATCTAAGGGTGGAAGTACTCTAAAGATCTCTTGCCAAAATCTACAATATACATTTTGATTCTTGTACTATCCTATCCTAATCACATGTAGGTTAATTAGGAACCTTACGTGTATTAGGGAAGGTATCAAGTCTTCACCAAAGACAATTGGAAATTCTAATCCTTTGGTCCTACGACTCCAAAGGTAACATATGCAAATTCACTTTAACCATAAAAATTAACAACTACAAAGGCCCTTGGACTACTTCTACTTAAAGATCCTACAACTATAAAGAACTTCTTTTAGTGTGTGCTTTTAGCTCTAAGTTCTACTACAAAGAACTACCTTCACCTTTAAGGAGTTTAATAAAGGTAGCAATCATCTCCTTGAAATAAGCTATCTATAAGGCTAAAGTATCACATGTTTCAATAAATCTCCTATCTAAGTGCTCTTGAAGTTGAACTACCAATTGATCTAGCTTCTGATCTTCATACTTCTTCTCCTCTAGCAGCTAGACTTGTAGCTTTAGTTCATGAAATTTGTCTTAGTTTTATTTGAGCTATCTTCTCAAAAACTTCCACCAATTGGTCTTGAACTTCTTTTATCTATTTGAGGATCATGGACTTCCTTTATTTTGAGTCATTATACAAGGACTCTACCTCCTACTTGATCTATTCCCTTATCCAAGGTTAGTAAATTGCCCTCTCTTCCTTCTCCTTCATTAGCTCAACAACCATCTTTTCAAGTTGAACAACCACTTTGCTCTTATATTTGGTGAATTGTATATCAAAAGTCACCAAATAAGTCTTTGCCTTCTTCATTTCTCCTCTAATACTCACCACCTCCTCAAATTGGCTCTTAAGTTTTCAAGGTATTTTTTGCCTTTGACTTATTAGTGGAAGTCCTCTTTTAGTGACACTTTTGTTTGATCTACTTAGACCATCATATATAACATCTCTAAAGATATTACCAAGCTAATTTCCACCTCTAGATAATCTGTCTAGCTAATAGTATTATAGTGGGTTTATCCAATCCCATAGTTAAGGGTTTGAGACACTCACTATAAGGTAGGAGAAGTATGGGACAATCTCATCATGCACTATGGGCAAAAGTACCTAGAGCCACCTTCAAGCAAAAGATCTCATAGCAAACTATGGGTAGAGTTCTCATAATGGTCTATAGGCAAATATCCGATAGAAATCCTAGCTTCACTATGGGACAAGATTTACCCTTGGAGACTTCGCCAAAGAATCAACTTGTACATCTATCCTCTTATGAGTCCTTTGCTTCCTTAGTTGTCACCTTCTAGGTAAGTCATGAGATGCTATGGGCAATATTGTGAGTACTCTAAGATCTTAATAAGAATGAAATGAGCAAAGCAAGGAGCATCACTTACTATAATACACATTTGTGAATTGGAAATGGGACTCAACACTCAAAGCAATAGATAGAATGGTTTTTCTTTATAATATTTGTTGCTCAATTCAGCCAATAGCAAGTCACACTGAGTACTCTTACAACCACAATTGGTATTAGCTTCAGCAAATAGACCCAACAATTACACAAGTCCCTTGATATACTTACTAATCTTTGACTCAATTAAATAAGGTTTCCCTTAAAGAATAGAATAAGAACCATAGCCTCCTACTCTTAGATTACAAGGATTCACAATGAATAGCAACTACAATGTAGGGAGGATGAACTCTCACTAAGTGGCATGAGCTTCCTTATATACTAGTAGACCTAAACCTAAAAATAATTTTTTATCTCTTAATACTACTTCTACTATAGTTGCAATCTACTCCTTGCATTATTGCCATCAATGCCAATTGGCTCCTACCCCTTTATCATCTCAACTAGATTACGACTCTAACATAATTAGAGTGCCACCTTAGCTTTAATTGCTTTCCTTACTACTTTACAAAGCACTATTCCATAAAAGACTCATTGTGTACTATTTTTTGTCTGCACTAATATACATCTTGTAGAGAATTCATCCTGCACCTCTAATTACTAAGCTTGTAGATGACTCTACCCACCATGAGTTTAGGAGAGCTCCCTTGTACGAGATTGAGCTGTGTAGACAGTATTGGTCTCCAAACTATGTCTCCATCACTTCAGGCTTAAGTTCTAGGAGTAGATCGGCAAGACCTACAAGTTCTAGCTCTAGTAGCAAAGACAAATGTCTTGGATATGGTGCTACTACAAGTGGAGGTACTACTATAGGAGGTGGTGTAGTATTGAGGTTTAACCCCATGGTTGATTTATTTTAGTGTTTGAGGAAAAATTACCAAGGAGTGCGGATTGACAAGTTGAGGAGCTTGCAAGAGTTCTAGCGGAAAGCTAGAGAGAGCCTATGCAAGGCATACACTTGCATGAGACGGTTGATCAGTTTTACTTAGGGAGTTATTGAGGCCCCAGTAGTCTAGTTGGTATGGGATACTAGATAGAGAGTTGAGATGTAGAGTATGTGATGCTATGTTTTTATAGGCCACTTCACATAATTTGGCAATGATCCTTGGTTTGGTTGAGCATATTGAGCTCAACATGGTGGAGGAGAGAGTGTTTACATCTAGATTTGGTAAGGAGACCTCATCCATAACTGTTCCTTCTTCTATAGTAGAGTGCATTACGCCATGTTGGTTTTAGAGGATAGGGTGGACAACCCTGATCCTATAGAGTGAATAGAGGACCTAGTGTAGCTAGACTCTTACCTTCATTTTTGTATCAACAGTAGGCAATGAGTGGTGGTGTTGCTTATTGGACTTGTGGTGGAACTCACCATAGGAGAGAGTGCACTCAAGGCAATAGACATGATACCTTTGGTGCATCATAATTGGCATAGAGATAATGTGAGCATTGCCACAAATTTGGTCACATTAGTGACTGATGCTTTGACCTACATGGTCATAGAGTGGTAAGGCTGCTATGGCAGGTAGTAGAGGAGCTCCAAGTCGTGGAGGACGAGGTGGTGGTAGAGGATCCACACTTGGTAGGGGTGCAATACCTGCTTTTACTTTTGATACAACCATGGCTACTTGGATTGAGTAGTTGGAGTAGAAATTGGCTAGCATGGCAATCACTCAGAGGAGATCAGATTTGGGTTTTGAGGCTTCCACCTCACATGTTGGTGATAGAGATGTCTTGGACTTTATGTGCGGAGCAGCACAAGTAGATACATCTATCATAGTGACTAGGCGTGCAATTTGTGCTCCAAAGCATAGAGGAGCATCAATGGAGTTGTACCCACAAAGAGGAAAGGTTGGTAGATAAGTCAAACTTCCCTAGTCTTTTACACTCTCTAAGGCCCTATAGATGACATCCATGGCTCCTAGATGTCCTAGTGTACGTGTGGTAGGTAGTGATGGGTGCATGATAGACTACTTGCCAGTTAGCCACCTGCTACTTCATTGATTGAGTCAAGCTTGATGTTGGAGATGGCTAAGTTGATTATGTGCTATCCTTTGTTCTTAGCCAATGAAATGTTTATATTGGGAGTTGACCTAGCCCCAATGTTTTGGTTAGTTGCCATGCTTTGTGAGAGTAGGGATGATGTGGTTCCTATTTATAGAGCAGAGGTGGTTGATAGTGGAGCTGACTTGGTTGAGGAGCATGGGATCTACTCAACAACTAATGGTTTATGGCATGAAACAACAGTTAGATTGGAGGAGTTACAAGTAGACCGGCCTTTGAGTGAGCACAATTTACACATGGAGTTGTCCTTTTGGATGACTAGAGGGAATTTTTGGTTTGGTGGGACCTTCAAGGAAGGTCTATACACCATAGAGGGTCTTACTAGACTCTAGTGCACAACCTCTTATGTTGGGGAAGGCTATAATTGTTGGTCTAGAGTTATTGAAGAGTGATGTGGAGAGGTGTCCATTTCAGATCCAAACATCTCTAGGAGGTGGTTCTACACAATGCATCACATGTGGAGAGCTTATTGTTCAGATTTAGCTTGGTCATCTAACTTATAGCTCTAGGTGAGAGCTCAAGCCATTGCGATAGTAGTTGAGTCATATGATGTGTTAGGTGGGAGAGCAGTGTTGTACCCATAGGTTTTAGTATTGACTATTGGGAGGAGTTAGCCTCCTATCGACCAGGTTGGCAATCAGGTGAGGGACGGGTATGTTGCCTACCAATATGCTTTAGTTGTGGTATTCTTGGCTCACTATGGTCTAGGATGATGGCGGCTTCAACTTCAGCTTTTAGTGGTTCTATTACTTGGCCTGGTGACTTATTGGAGGGGAATGCCCATGCAAAGGATACTCCTATACCAAAGGAGATCAGTCCAATTTGGAGTACAAGTGGGATTGTTCCATCCACCTTGGATGTTCCTTTGTGGAGTTTAGAGGGGGATTGCAGAAACATGTAGATCAATTGGTGCATCATGCTTGGAGTGGAGCCTTTGTACCACCAAGAGACCATTGTGAGGATGAGACTCTAGTGTCAATTACCTTGACACCTCTAGATACCACATTCATTGCTTGGCAATATCTAATAGAGGGGGTATATCTATTGGAGTTGTTTGGTGGGATCAACACTAGACTAGCTACGGTACTACAGGCGGGTATACATGTATAGAGGTACATGTATGTGAAGAGAGATGAGACTACTAGGTGAGTCTCTCTACATCATGTGACACACTTGGCCTATTGGTATCCTGAGTTATTACCAATGTCAATAGTCAAGGGTTACTAAAAGACCCTACCAATAGACATTTCCTTGTTGGGGGCATAGGATCTAGAGAGAAATGGGTCCATTCATTTGGTGATTTCTAGATGGCCATGTTAAGGACATACACGTGCTGGTTGAGGTTTGGGTCTTTAGGATCCTTGTTGTTGTACTTTTCTTTTCTCTCTTTAAGGACACATAGGGTGCCTAGCTATGGAGCCTATAGATCAGAGGTTGGAGGTAAACCTGTCCCTACTAGTTTGAGGTGCATAGATCCCAACCAGTAGAACCATTCACTCTAGGTTTTGGTATTCTTGCTATTGGGTAGTGTAGTAATGGCAACCTAACCTACCATCATAACACACACTCCTGGTTTGTTTGTCATCACTTCCAACATTACCAAGGAGGAATACATAGCACTCCTAGAAGGAGAGAACTTAAGTACAATGCACACACACCAATCCAAACTAACTGTGCATACAAACGAGCATGCAAGCACAAAGAGGATCTAATCACAAGAATTCAACAACAAACCTCTATACTTCTTGTTGGAATTGAGCTTTAGAGCCCTCTTGCTCTATCATCAAGCTAATTTCAACATTTACTCCAGGCTTCCTCCATATGTACTTTAGCCTTCAACCAATTTGTACTCCAAGTGGGGTATTCCTATGTCTTTTTGATAAGGAAAATTCCAAGTAACTCAAATGGGCATAACTTTCTTTATGTAAATTTTATTCAAGTGTTTTAGGATTCAATGGAAAGCCTGTAAGATAAGCTTTCCAATGACATGAAATAAGCCACAATTTGATCACTAAAGCTCCTCTAACAAGCTCTCAAACTTGGCTAGTTTTCTATAATTTTTACTCTAATTTCAAAATCCCTAATTTATTTAGGGTCTGCTCCTTGTTCTAGGTAACTCTCCCCAGATTTCTGGACCAAGGGTGCACCTTATCCTCAAAAACACTCTAGAAACCTAAAACTCTCAATCACAGACACACAAATAGGAGAATTGACACTCAATCAAGATAAAAGATAGAAATGCTCCATCGAGCTTCCGATAATATTTTCAGTAGAGTTTGTTGCATCAGCTGTCACTCTCCATGGAACTAAAGTTAACCAAAATTTCCAAAGTGTCATTTTGTGTTCTTTTTCCAAGATCTATAAAGTTTAGTACTCTAATCCAATCCCAAACCTTAGATATGGATCTATTCTTGAGTTGGGCTAATTGTGAGCTATACATACTCAAATATGCTTGATCCAAGACTCTGAATTGTCTATTTGAGAAATTTACATGAAACCTTTGTAAAAAAGTGTAGAACCTATCCACCAAAAATATTGGAAAATTTCACAAGGTGATTTGAACCACAGCTTCAAAAGTGACCAAATCTTCAAACCTAATTAGCATCTCATCTTCAACTCCTCACTTTCCAAAGCTCTCACTTTAATTGGCCAGATCTGATTTGAGATTGATCAAACCCTAAAATTTCTTGAGTTCAGCAGTATAAGAACTTTGTCAACTCAACAAGACAATTGATAGATCATGAACATGTCTCATGAAGCTCTTTGAATCACCTTTTTTGTGCTCTTGGGTATGAATTGTACCCCCTTGATTCAATCAATCATATGTCCTAGATAATTGACTCAAATCAATCAATTATAAGCCTTCAAATTATATCATATTAGCTTCTCTCTCCAACCATAGTCTTTTCTCTTTGAATGCTCTTCCCAAACTCCCTCAATGGTCAAAAAACTCCCGACTATTTTTTTGACCCAATCTCTTGCACTTTGTTATTTAGCCTCTTCCCTTTTATAAGTGGACCCCACAACTCCATCTTGAAGCTCATGAGTGAAATTGAGTCATTCTCCAACTACAAGAGCACATAGATTTTCAAGTCTCAAAATTGCTTGTAAGCACCAAAAGGAAAATAGAATTTGGGTTTTCTATCATTGATTGTGAATATCGCCCCGAAACATGACACCATCCAATCTCATAAGCCATTATAGTGTAGAATCTGAAGTCTGATGAGAAATTTTTTTTGGAGTGGCAAATCAAGAGCATGGAACATCTCCTACTCAATTGCTCTCTTTTCCGACCGCTCTATTACAACTCTCACTCTCAACGTCCTCCCGCTCAAGACTACTCCAACTAAAAAAACCTTCCTTTCAACTCTCCACCACATATGTACATAAGAGCCTCAAAGAAGACAAGACCATAATCCATGTGACCAATTGTAAACATGTACATAAGTTGCTCATATGGCAATAACTTAACCGTGGGATCTGCCATACAACCTACTCCATCTTTAGGAAGATAAACCACATCAATTTACTTTTTCATGGGCTACACAAACCACAACACAAGATCATTTGGGTGTGTTTTGGGAGATGTTTTGAATATTATGACATCTCCAAGTTCATCAATTTGTTTCTCCAACCTAAATTTTGGAGAATATCCCTTTGATGGGTGGTTCTTGCACTTGGATAATGGCAAGTACACATCAAGTCTATTCTTGGATGAGACGTGCCGTGTTGTTGGATGCAGCTAGAGTGGGATCACAAACTCATCATCTTCATCTTTGGTGGACAAACTTCTTACCTAGAGAGGTCCTACAATGCACTTATGATGGGATTTAGCAACTTGACCACCTTACTATTGATGAGATTTTGGATGTTGGGTATCAGTCTCAAATGGTAGTAGTGGCTGATAGGTCACCTATGGCAATGGTGAACCTAGTTAGATAGCCTTGAGCTGCTTTTCCCACACTTATGAGTTTCCCAAACTCCCATGCTTTGTGAGAGGAACCTCTTGGACTTGTTTAGGATTTATAGTTACAATAGTTGGTGGAGCCCAACATTGATAAGAAAGAGTGTGCAATGGGTTTCTGCATTGATATTATTGCTGTTTTAGTAATTTAGAGGCATCCAAGCATCACGTGTTAAGTTAGGCTATGACCTAAACTGTTTGACTTGGATTGTGAGCCTTGGCTTGGTAGAGTAGCATAGGATGTGCTTGATTAATATCATTACTTGGATTCTTGTGAGCTCTATGCCTACCAAGATGATTCAAGCACATGCTAGGGGCAATGGACTAAGTGGATAGGGTATTCTTGGGCCACAACCAATGGCCACTAGGGAGAGTGGTCTACTTAGAGTCCATCCATGTGAGCATGGGGTACTTGGATGACACCCTTGGTCTACTTGGGATGCAACTAGAGGACGTACGGAGCTTGTAGCTAAAGTGGAGGGAGGTTGGGACCTCTAGTGGTTGGGAGCATGACACTATTGCTCCCAATGACCCAATGTAGCAACCAATCAATACATTGGGTATGTATTGATTTGTTGCTACATTGGATCTCCCACTCCTATGAAAATTACAAAGAATACTTGGGAGCAAGATCTTGGACCTATGCTTACAAGAGGGGAAAGACAAAGAGTTTGGAGGTTCTTGAGGAGCTAAAAAAGTTGTTTTGCCTTCAATATGAAGGATTTGGGTGCTCTGAAGGGACTTGGTATTCAAATTGAGTTGACTAGCAATACACCAATTTTCTAACATCCTTTGTGATATAGTGACATGGAGAGAGCACTGATTTAGAGCCAAAGTAGAGGTTGGTTTGGTGGAGATTTCACATGGAGAGTATGCATCAGCTATAGTAATGCTAGCCAAAAAGGATATGCATAGTAACTACAAAGATGACTAGATGTGTGGAGATTACCATCCTATCAACCAATAGACTAGGGCTGATTGGTATGCCATGCCTACACCAAAGGAGATCTTTGATGCAATTAGGCATGCAAAGGTCTTCAATAATTAGGATCTACAAGCAAGATATCATAAATTGCCAATCAGGGAGGAGGATAAGTCCAAGATAGCATTTTGGGCTATTGATCCTCATAGCAAGGATGTGTTATATCAATGGAGGTTCTTACCATTTGGGTTAAAGAATGTTCCTACCAAGTTCTGGAGGATCATGGACAAGATCCTAGTTGGATTGGATTTTGCTTGGTGCTATATTGATGATATTTTGGTCTATAGCACTATTGTAGAGGAGCATGCAAGATAGTTGTTGGAGGTGTTTGAAAGGTTGAAATCTCATGGACTCAAATTACATTCATGGAAGTGTACGTTCTTCCAAGCAGGTTGAGTATATGGGCCACATTATCTACCTTGGAGAACTTGGTGCTCAAGGTGGAGGCTATTGCATGTATTCCTTGGCCTATGGATGTGAGTAGAGTGAAAGTATTCCTTGGGTTGGTGAACTTCTATTGCCGCCATGTTAGAGGTTTTAGTGCCATTGCCAAGGCCTTGATGAAGTTGACCAAGCTTACATAGGAGTGGTGTTGAGAAGATGAGCAAGAGAGAGCTTTTGTAGAGCTCAAGGGGAGGTTGACATTTGCTCCTATTTTGAGGAGACCGATCAAAGGATGACCATTTCAGGTTCACACTGATTGGAGTATGTTGGGCTTGGAGTAGTGCTCACCCAACATGATGATGAGGGGAAGGAGTTTGTTGTGGCCTATGCTAGTTGCTCCAAAAATTCATGGAAGCAAAGTATAGTTCATATAAGGGAGAGTACTTGGTAGTAGTATGGTAGTAGCACATTTTTTATGTTACCTCTTTGGTAACCCATTCACTCTCATCCTTGATCTTTGACCATTGAAGTGGTGATGGAGTCCAACAAGCTTTTAGAGAAGCTTGCATGATGGGCTCTAATTTTATAGAAGTTTGATTTCATGGTTATTTATAGACCTAGAATGGTGAATTGTGCTATAGATGGGTTGAGTAGAAACCCATGTCCCAGTCAACAAGATGTCACGCCATTTGTAGTTCCGCATCTAGTTGCTTGAACACAAGAGTTCCAGTGATAGTAGTTAGAGTTATTCTAGTAGTTTTTCAGGGACTACTTTCCGACTGTCTGATTTGTGTTTGGGGTACTGACTTCACGGTGGGGCCCACCGTCACTTTGCACCGTTTGCACTATCGAGTGTGCCGTCAGCGGGACCGTTAGGGTTCCAGTGCTAGCTTGAGTCCAAGAAGGTATAGTTTTGAAGTGAGCTCCAGAGAGCTCACTTCTCTGATGTTGAGCCTTTGAGTTCCTGGCTATGGTGGATAGAGGCCGGCAAGCGTCACCTGGATTCTCTATGCTTGAGTAGGTGTGGCTTGACTGTAATCAGTGCCCAGTTGTTGGCAGTTTATAAAGTGACAGATCAAGTACTGATCTGAGTTGAGTTGAGTTGAAAGTGTTAAGCAATCTGATTACATCAGAGAAGTGAAGTCAGGGGGAAATCGGGTGCAGGAACGTTGAGTGTTGGTGGTATCTCCAAGCTCGGTGGATCGTGGTAGCTCGATTCAAGTTCTTTGTTTCCCTAGTGTGCAGAAGCTCGTTCAGTTGATGCAGATTTGGCAGTTAGGCGGACGGTGTGCGGAAGCGCTGGCCAAATTTTGAGCAAAGAAGGAGCAATTTTCGAGCAGTGTTGTGATTTTGAGCTCAAGAGGTGAAGGCAAGACCAATTTGCTATGAGTTGGGCTCAGAAAGTGAAATTGAAGGTGGAGTTGGGAAGCTCTTCTCATGAATTTGTGATTTGGAAAAACCTGTTTTGTCAATTTGGCTCGAGTGGAAAGTTAGCGGGGGATTTGGCGAACAGCCATCTTTAGGGTTTACGTCAGATTTATGTCAGAATTGGAGGAGTTTCGCTGTTTGGCCAAATGTGGAGAAGTTTCGCTAGTTTGGAGGACTTTCGCAGATTTGGAGAAGTTTTGCCAATTTTGGAGGAGGTTCAAAGTGGCAATAAGAAAGGCCTCATTTGGCTGAATTATGGCATTTAGAGGCTTCGAGGCTGTGGGCTATGAGAGGCTATGAAGGCCTAGAAGGGCCAGCAAGCCAGCTTGCTGGCGTGAGACTAGCTAGTTTAGAGTAGATCTTGGTCATTGGTTGGCAAAATCTGCCTTTCTTGCTAGATTGTGCGCAACAGGGTTTGACCCCTAGATCTCTTGTTCCTAGACTGGTGCCCTAGCCAACTGGTCCACCCTCACTTGTTGTCCTAGTGACTGCGCCATTGTTATCTATACACATGTAGCTTTGGCTAGGAGAGGCAATTTGATCCCCTTCTTGGTGATCCTGGTAGCTTAGGACTTAGATACGAACTGCTCTTATGTCAAATGCCAAATGGTGGCAGAGTCAGTCCCGTGTTGTGTTATGAGATGGAGGGTTTTTTTTTAGATTTCTTGTGATTGGATCCCCTCCATTCTCTGCTTCCTGTTTGTGCACCATGTTTGTGTGAGGTGCCCTGACTTTTGAGCGTTGGTGCTCTGGTGTGCTCTCGATGGTGAGGCTGGAGTGATGACCAGTCAGACTACCTTTGTTTCTCTCTGGTGAGGCAAGAAGTGATGATCCGCAGACCGTGAGAGTGCGTGTTATGATGGCAGGTTATAGGTTGCCCTTCCCCTAGTGTAGTTATCTTGGTTAGAGTTACATTAGTGGGTGGTGTCTGGTGGTGTTGGCACTTGGTGGGGCACTTGCGGTTACGACTTGCGGTTGCAGTTGGTGGTTCGGGTTTGTTGTTGCAGTTACGTGGTCACGACGGAGTTCTTTGGAGATTCCAGGGGAGTTAGCACTGCAGTACGCAATGGGTTTACTCGGAGTGGTGCTCGGTATCAACTTGTATCTCAGGTCCCAGTGAGGGAGGAGATTGACTCTGAGTTGGAGTTCGACACATGAGCTGATTCAGTTGAGAGGGCACTTGGTGTGTCCGCACCGTTGTTGTGGGACATGGACGAAATTATGGGGCCTCCAAAGACCCTAGGCGTTACTCTGGTACAGTGGGTACCATTGAGTTGGATGACTTTATCCAGGAGTTTGATAGTTGGTGTGATCTGCAGCAGATGCGGAACCCGACTTTGTTCACATCCTTCATGGCATGGAAGGGGTTGTTTCAGCACTTGGAGGGTCCACCGATGGATGACTACCATGAGTTCAGGGGAGCTCATTTGGAGGAGATCAAGTTATGGAGACAATATTGGTCTCCGAACTATGTCTCTATCACTTCAGGTTCGGTGGCCAGGAGTAGGTCGGCTGTACCTACGAGTTCTAGCTCGAGTAGGGTTGGTGGAGCTAGTGGAGGTGCACTAGTTGGAGATAGTGCTACTATGAGTGGAGGCACCGCTGCAGGAGGTAGTGTGGTACCAGGGTTTAACCCCATGGTGGAGTTCTTCCTATGTTTGAGGCAGAACTACTAGGGAGTGCGGACTGACAAGCTGAAGAGCTTGCAGGAGTTCCAGCAGAAGGCTGCAGAGAGCCTACGCGAGGCATACACTTGCACGAGGCGGCTGATCAGTTTCACTCAGGGAGTTACTAAGGCCCAGGCAGTCCAGTTTTGGTATGGGATACTGGACAAGGAGTTGCGACGTAGAGTTCGTGATGCTACGTTGTTGCAGACTACTTTGCCCACTTTGGCAGTAGTCTTTGGTTTGGCTGAGCGTATTGAGCTCAACATGGTGGAGGAGAGAGTGGTGACAGCTTGATTTGGTAAAGAGACCTCATCCACGGTTGTGACTTCTTCTAGAGTGCAGTAGAGTGCACCACGCCCAGTTGGTTTTCGAGGACAGGGTGGATAGCCCAGATCCTATGGAGCGGGTGGAGGGCCTAGTGGAGTTAGACCCTTACCCTCATTTTCAGGTCAACAGCAGCCAGTGAGTGGTGGTGTTGCTTGTTGGACTTGTGGTGGACCTCACCATAGGAGAGAGTGTACTCAGGGCAGCGGACCTGATACCTCTGGTGCATCATAGCCAGCACAGAGGCAGTGTGAGCATTGCCACAGATTTGGTCACACTAGTGACCGGTGTTTTGACCTACACCCGGAGTTACGGAGTGGTAGGGCTGCTATGGCAGGTAGTAGAGGAGCTCCAGTTCATGGAGGACGAGGTGGTAGAGGTGGTGGTAGAGGATCTACACCTAGTAGGGGTGCAGTACCTGCCCTTACTTCTGACACAGCTATGGCTACTCGGATTGAGCAGTTGGAGCAGAGATTGGCTAGTATGGCTATTGCTCAGAGGAGATCAGATTCGGGTGCTGGGGCTTCCACCTCATATGCTGGTGATAGAGATGCTTTGGACTTCATGTGCGGAGCAACACAGGTGGATGCATCTGCAGCAGTGACTAGGAGTGCAGTACGTGCTCCAGAGCCTAGAGGAGCATCAGTGGAGTTGGACCCACAGAGAGGAGAGGTTGGGAGACAGGTCAAACTTCCCCAGTCTTTCACGCTATCTGAGGCATTATAGACGACATCCATGATTCCTAGACGTCCCAATGCAAGTGTGGTAGGTGGTGATGGAGTACATGATGGACTACCTGCTAGTCAACCACCTACTACTACACAGACTGAGTCTAGCATGATGTTGGGGGCGGCTCAGCTGATTATGCGGCATCCTTTATTTTCAGCCAGTGACATGTTTACATTGGGAGTTGACCTAGCCCCAGTGTTCCGGTTGGCTGCCATGTTGTGTGAGAGTAGGGATGGTTCAGTTCCTACCACTAGAGCAGAGGTGGTTGGTAGTGGAACTGACTTGGTTGAGGAGCATGGGATCCGTTCAGCGACCAACGGTTTATGGCAGGCAACAGCGGCTAGATTGGAGGGGTTGCCAGCTAGAATGGCCTTTGAGAGAGCGCGGTTTACACCTGGTGTTGTCCTATTGGATAACCAGAGGGGGATCTTTCGTTTGGTGGGATCTTCAGGGAAGGTCTATACACCACAGAGAGTCTTGTTAGACTCTGGTGCGCAGCCCTTTATGTTGGGGAAGGCTGCAGTTGTCGGTCTAGAGTTACGGAAGACGGATGTGGAGAGGTGTCCATTTCAGATCCAGACATCTCTTGGTGGTGGTTCGACACAGTACATCACACATGGAGAGCTCGTTGTCCAGGTTCAGCCTGGTCATCCGACTGATAGCTCGGTGGTGAGAGCTCAGGCTATTGCGACGATAGCTGAGTCATATGATGTGCTAGTTGGGGGAGCAGTGTTATACCCTATGGGTTTCAGCATTGACTATTGGGAGGAGACAACCTCTTATAGACCTGGTTGGCAGTCTGGTGAGGGACGGGTATGTCGCCTACCAGTACGCTTCAGTAGTGGCAGTCTTGGCTCACTACAGTCCGGGACCATGGCAGCATCAGTTTTGGCTTTCAGCGGTGCAGTTACTTGGCCTGGTGACTTGTTGGAGGGGAACGCCCATGCAGAGGATACTCCAGTACCAGAGGAGATCACTCGGCTATGGAGTACGAGTGGGATTGTTCCATCCACCTTGGATGTTCCATTGTGGAGTTCAGAGGAGGCATTGCAGCAGCATGCAGATCAGTTGGTGCAGCAGGCTTGGAGTGGAGCCTTCGTACCATCAGGGGATGAGTGTGAGGATGAGCCTCCAGAGGCGATTGCTTTGACACCTCTGGATACCACACTCATTGCTTGGCAGTACCCAGTAGACGGGATGTGCCTATTGGAGTTGTTTGGTGGGATTAGCACCGGACTAGCTGCGGTGTTACAGGCGGGTATCCGAGTACAGAGGTACTTGTATGTAGAGAGGGATGAGACTGCTAGGCGAGTCTCTCTACATCATGTGGCACACTTGGCCTATCGGTATCTGGAGTTATTACCAATGTCAACAGTCAGAGGTTACCAGAAGGCCTTACCAGGAGACATTTCCTTACTGGGGGCGCATGACCTAGAGAAACATGGGCCTATTCACTTGGTGATTTCTGGATGGCCATGTCAAGGACATACACGTGCGGGCCACGGTTTTGGTCTTTAGGATCCTTGTTCAAGTGTGTTTTGAGAGATGTTATGGATATTACGACATCTCTAGGTTCATCAGTCTGTTTCTCCATCTTACCTTTTGGAGAACGTTCCTTTGTTGGGTGATTCTCGCACTAGAGTGGTGGTGAGTACACATCAGGTCCATTCTTGGATGGGACCTGCTTTATTGTTAGATGCAGCCAGAGTGGGATCACGGGCTCATCGTCTTTGCCTTTGGTGGACGAACCTTTTACCCTGAGAGGTTCTACAGCGTAGTTATGATGGGATACAACGACTAGACCACATTCTTGTTGATGATACCTTGGATGTTGGGCGTCAGTCTCAAACAGTGGTAGTGGCTGATAGGTCACCTATGCCAGTGGTGAACCTAGTTGGACAGCCTAGAGCTGCATTTCCTACACTCATGAGTTTCCCAGGCTCTCATGCTTTTCGAGAGGGAGGACCTGGACTTGTTTGGGACTCACAGTTACAGCAGTTGGTGGAGCCCAATGCTGATGAGAGAGAGCGGGCAATGGGTTTTCGCACCGATATTACCGCTGTTCCAGCAGTGTCAGAGGCATCTAGGTGTCAGGTGTTAGGTCAGGCTATGGACCTGGATTGTGAGCCTTGGTTTGGCAGAGCAGCGTAGGATGCGCTTGATAGGCATCACCACTCGGACACTTGTGAGCCCTGTGGCTATCGAGACGATTCAAGCACATGCTGGGGGCGATGGACCGAGTGGACATGGTATTCTTGGGACACATCCAGCAGCTACTAGGGAGAGTGGTCTACTTGGAGTCCATCCAGGTGAGCGTGGGCTACTTGGATTACACCCTTGGTCCACATGGGATGCAGCTAGAGGACGTGTGGAGCGTGCAGCTAGAGTGGAGGGAGTTTTTCACACAGAGGTTGGGACCTCTAGTGGTCGGGAGCATGACACTATTGCTCCCAAGGGCCCAGTGTAGCAGCCAGTCAGTACGTCTTCCACTCCTACTACAGTTACAGAGGATACTTGAGAGCCAGATCTTGGACCCAAGCTTATTGGAGAGGAAAGACTGAGGGTTTGGAGGTTCTTGAGGAGTCACACGAGTTGTTTTGCCTTCAATATGAAGGATTTGGGTGCTCTAAAGGGACCTGGTATACGGATTGAGCTGACTAGCGACACACCTATTTTCCGACGTCCTTATCGATATAGTGATATGGAGAGGACATTGATTCAGAGCCGGAGTAGTGACCTTTTTGAGGCTGGTTTGGTGGAGATTTCACTTCTTGGCTAGCATCAGTGACAGTGATGCTAGCCAAGAAGGATATGCATGGCAACTATACAGATAGGTGGATGTGTAGAGATTACCGTCCTATCAACCGACAAACCAGGGCTGATCGGTATGCCATGCCTACACCGGAGGAGATTTTTGATGCGATTGGGCATGCAAAGGTCTTCAGTACTTTGGATCTTCGAGCTTAATATCATCAGTTGCCGATCAGGGAGGAAGATAAGTCCAAGACAACATTTTGGGCTATTGATCCTCACGGCAAGGATGTGTTATATCAGTGGAGGTTCTTACCATTTGGGTTGAAGAACGCTCCTGCTGAGTTTTAGAGGGTCATGGATAGGATCCTAGCTGGATTGGATTTTGCTTGGTGTTATATTGATGACATTTTGGTCTATAGCACTACTGTGGAGGAGCATGAGAGACAGTTGTTGGAGGTGTTTGAGAGGTTGAGATCTCATGGACTCAAACTACATCCTGGGAAGTGTAGGTTCTTCCACGAGCAGGTTGAGTATTTGGGTCACACTATCTACCCCGGAGGACTTGGTGTTCAGCAGACCAAGGTGGAGGCTATTGCACGTATTCCTTGGCCTACGGATGTGAGCAGAGTGCGAGCATTCCTTGGGTTGGCGAACTTCTATCGCCGCTATGTCAGAGGATTTAGTGCCATTGCCAAGGCCTTGACGAAGCTGACCAAGCTTACACAGGAGTGGTGTTGGGGAGATGAGCAGGAGAGAGCTTTTGTAGAGCTCAAGTAGAGGTTGACATCTGCTCCTATTTTGAGGAGACCGATCAAGGGACGACCATTTCAGGTTCACACTGATTGGAGTATGTTGGGGCTTGGAGCGGTGCTCACCCAACATGATGATGAGGAGAAGGAGTTTGTGGTGGCCTATGCTAGTCGCTCCAACAATTCAGCGGAGGTGAAGTATAGTTCATATGAGGGAGAGTGTTTGGTAGCAGTTTGGGCAGTAGCACATTTCCGATGTTACCTATTTGGTAACCCCTTCACTCTCATCACTGATCATCAGCCGCTGAAGTGGTTGATGGAGTCCAACAAGCTTTCAGGGAAGCTTGCACAATGGGCTCTGATTTTACAGGAGTATGATTTCACGGTTGTTCACAGACCTAGAGTGGTGAACCGTGATGCAGATGGGTTGAGTAGAAACCCATGTCCCAGCCAGCAGGATCAGACCGGAGCACGTTGGCATGGTGAGACAGATGAGGAGATGGTGCCAGGTTGGCATGCATCGGCCTTTCTGTGTATATTTGCAGAGGCTTTGGTGGTATCTCTCTCAACGCATAGAGGAGGAGTTATTGAGGTCACAGATTGAGAGAGTGAAGATATTGGTACAGTTCAGCGAGACATTCATGATGATGTCTTAGTGATGGACTATCTTTGCACTGGTGTTGTGGGTGGCACAGTTGGGGCCAAGGAGAGAGACCGTGTTCTTCAGCGAGCCATACGGTTCAGATTGGAGGGTAGACACCTTTTGCGTGTATGGGAGGATGGTAGAGTGCGAGTAGTACCACTTCTATCATAGAGACCACAGTTGGTCCGTCATGCTCATGAGGAGCTAGGACATTTTGGAGTAAAGCGTACATATAGCTTACTCCAGAGTCATTATTGGTGGCACGGTATGCAGACTGAGGTAGAGCAGTTTGTTGCCAGATGTATGGTTTGTGACCGAGTTAGAGCATCATTCAATGCTCCTACGCCACAGTTACATCCATTACCTATCATGGGATTGGCTTACCGTTGGAGTTTGGACTTTGCCGGACCTTTACCGCTGACTGTGAGACATCATCGGTACGTTTTGGTGATGGTGGAGCACTTCTCCAAGTGGATTGAGTTGGTGGTACTTCCTGACAAGTCTAGTGAAGGGACGGCTAACTCGTTCCTGGATCGAGTTCTTAGTCATTTTGGTGCACCAGCTGAGGTTTTGACTGATCAGGGTACAGAGTTCTTGGGGGAGTTTCAGGTCTTGTGTGACAAGGCTTTGATTGATCATTGTACTACATCCCGAGATCACCCTGAGGCAGATGGCTTAGCAGAGAGAGTGGTTCAGACGGTGAAGAGGGGATTGCAAAAGTATGGTTTGTAGAGATGCTACTTGGGAGATTGGGATCTCTAGTTACCTTGGTTGGCCATGGGCTATCGGTTCAGCCAACAAGCCTCCTTAGCATCCTTCTCTCCATACTTTCTACTCTATGGACAAGATCTAGATTTACCTATAGCCATTCGTCGAGATGCTACTGTAGTTTTGGACTTGGATGACCCCGATGTGTGGATGAGCACATGTTCTCAACGGGCAAAGATCTTTCGGAGAGTGATGCCGATGGCCTTTGAGAACTTGGCAATTGCTTAGCATAGAGATACTTTACGCTACGCTACCATTCGAGGAGGAGGTTATAGACCCTCGATCCGTTGATTTCATCCAGGCGACTATGTATATCTACAGTAGACAGCACCGACGACACTTGATGTTTCTACAGGCCGCACTATCTTGAGGGTGCGTGAGATTTTGCCATCTGGAGTCCTTGTGTTAGAAGGATGTGATGGTGTTGTTTGGAAGGATCATGTGCGCAATTGTGCGCCATGCCACCTCCCAAACATTGATGGTACTATGGACCCAAGCTTGGCACTTGTACGTGCAGACTTGAGGTGTATGTTATGTGGCTCTTCTGGTGGAGCTGCTACTATGTTAGTGTGTGATAGTTGTTCGAGAGGATGGCATATGGCATGTATGACTCCTCCCCTCACGGTGGTTCCTCAGGGACAGTGGTTATGTCCTAGATGTACTTGACCTATAGTTAGTTCATTCTTTATATGGTATAGATTGCAGACAAGCGACTAACGATGGGGCTCCATAGCACCCGGCCTCCTGATCTTTGCCCATTAGAGAGTATACCATATACTTAGAGTAGATAGCTATCTGGAGTTAGAGGGACCTAACCGCTAGCTAGGGGGGCGATTGTGGCACTTTAGAGTCTATGTGTGAGTTGTGCTTCTATAGTGTATGATGTTGACAGCGATGTATGTTGTGTAGCGATGTATATACGCACGACAGCTGTCACACCATTTGTAGTTCCGCATCTAGTTGCTCGGACACTGGAGTTCCAGTGATAGTAGTTAGAGTTATTCTAGTAGTTTCTCAGGGACTACTTTCAGACAGTCTGATTTGGTGTTTAGGGTACTGACTTCACGGTGGGGCCCACCGTCACTTTGCACCATTTGCACCGTCGAGTGTGCCGTCAGCGGGACCATTAGGGTTCTAGTGCTAGCTTGAGTCCAATGGAGTATAGTTTCGAAGTGAGCTCCAAAGAGCTCACTTCTCTGATGTTGAGCCTTCGAGTTCCTGGCTACGGTGGACAGAGGCCGACGAGCGTCACCTGGATTCTCTATGCTTGAGTGGGTGTGGCTTGACTGTAATCACTGCCCAGTTGTTGGCAGTTTATAGAGTGAAAGATCAAGTACTGATCTGAGTTGAGTTGAGTTGAAAGTGTTAAGCAATCTGATTATTGTGGCACTTTAGAGTCTATGTATGACTTATGTGTGAGTTGTGCTTCTATAGTGTATGATGTTGACAGCGATGTATGTTGTGTAGCAATGTATATACGCACAACAAAGATGAGACCGGAGCATGTTGGCATGGTGAGATACATGAGGAGATGGTGCAAGGTTGGCATGCATCTGCCTTTTTATGTATATTTTCTAAGACTTTGGTGGTATCTCTTTTCAGGGCATATAAGAGTTATTGAGGTCATAGATCTAGAGAGTGGAGATAGTGATACAATTCAGCAAGACATTCATGATGATGTCTTAGTGATGGATTGTCTTTGCACTAGTGTTGTGGGTGGCATGTGAGCTGGCCTGTCTCTCACTCAAGATGAATCTCTGATAGCTATTATGGTAGCGCACCATGCACTAAGAAGGTAAAGAATCCCAACTCCATCATACTCTTCCAAGGCTAACACTCCAAGACTGAAGACATTGCTCACTAGAGAACTCAATGAGAGAGAGATAATTGCAAATGAAAGGATGATGAGTACCTCCTCACCCCTAGCTTTTATACTTGTGAGATAGTTACACACCAAAGTTACTAATTATTGGAGTAACTCAAGTTACTATGCTAAAAGTCAAGTAAATTCAAAAAGTATAAAGGAATATCTATCCGGGGTTCTATTGAGAGGACCTACAAAATCAATTCCCCATTTCTCAAAAGGTCCTAGCAATGGAATTGATCTAAGTGGTGGAGTGGAAGTAGATTTTCTAGCAAAAGCTTGACAAACATGACAAGTTTTGCAATAATCAAGACAATCCTTGAAAATCCCTCTCAAATGGTAAATTGCATCTAGAATCTTGGAAGCAATCACCTTTGTTGCAAAGTGTCCTCTACACTCTAAACCTTCATGAAACTCTATGAGTAGGATAGACTCTTCCTTACCCATTGCTCTTTGAAGTAGACCATTTGCTCCTTGGTGAAAAAGAATATCCTCCACCATTGTGTGAGGTCTAGATCTTGTTGCAAGGACCTTCCTCTCCCTAGCATGCATCCCTTCTAGATAGTAACCTCTTGTCACAAAATCCACAATCTCCTTGTACTCCATTGGAACCTCTTGAGTGATTGAGATCTACATTAGAAGCATTAGTGTAAAGGCTTACTCCAATCAGGTTTAGCAAGAATTGGAGCTACAACAAGGGATTGCAGTATATATATTTGTAATACCAAGCTCAATATCATAATACCACACACATGTACAAATGGGTGTTATAGAGCATCATTCAATGCTCTTATGCCACAGTTACACCCATTACCTATCATGGGGTTGGATTACCATTGGAGTTTGGACTTTGCTAGACATTTACCATTGAGTGTGAGACATCATCGATGCATTTTGGTTATGGTGGATCACTTGTCCCAATGGATTGAGTTGGTGGCACTTCTTGACAAGTCTAATGAAGGGACAACTTACTGATTCTTGGATCGGGTTCTCAATCATTTTTGTGCACCAGTTGAGGTTTTGACTGATCAAAGTACTGATTTTTTGGGGGAATTTAGATCTTGTTTGACAAGTCTTTGATTGACTATTGTACTACCTCTCAAGATCACCTTGAGGCAGATGGCTTAGCAGAGAGAGAGAGAGAGTGGTTAGATGTTGAAGAGAGGATTGCAAAAGTATGGTTTGTAGAGAGGCCACTTGGGAAATTGGGATCTCAAGTTACCTTGGTTGGCCATGGGCTATTGGTCTAGCCAAAAAGTCTCCTTAGCATCCTTCTCTCCTTAATTTCTACTCTTTGGACAAGATCCAGATTTACCTTCAGCCATTTGTCAAGATGCTATTGTAGTTTTGGACTTGGATGATCCAAATGTATGAGTGAGTGCATGTTCTCAAAGGGTAGAGATCTTTTGGAGAGTGATGTCTATGGTCTTTGATAACTTGGCAATTGCTCAACATAGGGATACCTTATGCTATGCTACCATTCAAGGAGGAGGTTTTAGATCCTTGATCCATCGATTTCATCCAGGTCACTATGTATATCTACAATAGAGATCACGGATGACACTTGATGTTTCTATAAGCCACACTATCTTGAGAGTGTATGAGGTTTTGCCATTTGGATTCCTTGTGTTAGAAGGACATGATGGTGTTATTTGGAAGGATCATGTGAACAATTGTGTGCCATGCCACCTCCCAAACATTGATATACTATGCACCAAAGCTTGGCACTTGTATGTGTTGGCTTGCGGTGTATGTTATGTGGCTATTTTAGTAGAGCTTTTACTATGTTAGTATGCAATAGCTATTTGAGAGGATTGCATATGGCATGTATGACTTCTCCCCTCATGGGGGTTCCTTAAAGATAGTGGTTATGTCCTAGATGTACTTGATCTATAGCTAGTTCTTCCTTTATATGGTATAGATTGCAAACATGTGACTAACAATGAGGCTCAATAGCACCCGGCCTTGTGATCTTTTGCCCACCATATGGTATACCATATACTTGGAGTAGATAGCTATCTAGAGTTAGAGAGACCTAACCGCCAACTAGGGGGAAATTGTGGCACTTGAGAGTGAATGTATGACTTATGTATGAGTTGTGCTTTTGTAGTGTGTGATGTTGATAGTAATATATATATGCATAATAGCTAACACTCTATTTTTAGCATTACACCTAGATTGCTTGGACTCTAGAGTAGTACTGTTGGTAGTCAAGAGTATTTAAGTAGTTACTCATAGACTACTTTTTGACGGTTAGATTTTTTTTTTGGGGTATTGACTACATGGTAGGCACACTATCACTTGCACTATTTGCACCGTCGGATGAGCCATCAGCGGGACCATTGGGATTGGAGACCAAGGGGTATAATTTTGAAGTGTAGCTCCAGAGAGCTCACTTCTTTGATGTTGAGCTTTCAAGTTCTTGGCTATGGTGTACAAAGGCCAATGAGTGTCATCTAGATTCTCTTAGCTAGAGTGGGTATGACTTGATTGTAATCAATGCCCAATTGTTGGCAAATTATTGAGTGACAAATCAAGTACTTATTTGATTGAGTGTGATTTGAGTTGCGTAAAAAAATTGATTATTGTGGCACTTGAGAGTCCATGTATGAGTTATATAAGAGCTATGCTTCTATAGTGTGTGATGTTGACGATGATGTGTGTTGTGTAGCAATGTATGTATGCAAGACATGGAGGAAGGACATGCAAAAAATTTGGAGGATCTTCTAAAAGGAAGGAGACAACTGACTTGAAATTTCACACCACTTTGAAGACTTGGGATAGTAGTTGTGTGACTATGATTGTTTTGTTCTTTCTTTTCCACATTGTGCCTTGTTGGTGAGCTTGCTCTCTTTTGGGCATGGTTTCTATCCAAGAGATTGAAAATGAAATAATGATGGAGTACATTGTTGGACATTATCTCCATATGTTATTATTTTTGACCAATATCCTCATGGGAACACACTATTACTTACTAAAATGCTGCAATTTTGGTGTTTTTTTGGGTGTTACAAGGACGTTGGTGGATGAGGAGGAAGAGATCCCAATAGCTTATTTACAAAAAAGTACACTCTAATGCTAGGGCTTGAAGTAGAGGTAATATAAGTTCCAAACACTCTAGCACTTGATCAACAACAAATGGCAACTCCACCTCAAGGACAACTACTTGAGGATACCTAAGCAATACCATCACAATTAGATAGATGAAATCAAACAAAAAGGGAAGATTTTTCAGCACAAAAATGGATAAGTGCCTATGGAAGAGAGTATTCCTAAACCTGGACAACTTGTTTCCAAAACTAGTTGTTGCTACCAAAGTAGCAGTGGCCAAACAGGCATATGACAAGAGAGGAGTAGCATCATTCTCCCAAGTGGTGTCAAAGGTGGAGATCACCCCAGTCATTCCAGAAATAACTTGGGGATCACTCTCATAGAAGAAAAGAAGTGCAAGTTCCACAAGAAGAGGAGACACATTTGAGATCAAATTTAGAAGGACATGCAACCCATGATGATTATCCACCACTATTGATGTGGGTTGTTCTTGTGTTAAGACCAATGATGAAGACCATGGAAGAATTGTTTCATGCCTACCAAGAGATAGAACCTATGGTTATGAATTACAAAAGGTTGATAAAGTACTTGCACTATCATATTCAAAGTGTCATCTAGGCAAAGTTGGGAGCAAAGAAGGAATTGGCCAAGGCATAAGCCAATATTGCAAGCTCAAGGCTCAAATTTTTACAATTTAGGGACATTGCTGATATCAAGAACAACGGCTGAACCAAGGAGATACTCAAGAGCTTACATAGCTCAAGGAGCAGCTTGTGATAGCCACAGAGAAGTGTCTTCAACATGACAAGGTTTGGGAAAGCCAAGATAGATGAAAGGAAACAAGATGATAGTGAATTCAAATGGATGTTGCACACATGATCCATGAGTTGAAAAGAGAACTTGCAACTAGGGAGGCAAAGTTGCAATTCAAGAGAGAGAAGTGTAACTCCTTTTCCAAAAACTACAAATAATGGAAGAAGAATGGGGACACAAGGTTATATAAGTATAAAGGAGGAGTTGCATAGTACCAAGGCTGAGATCATGGTGCTAAAGATAGATGCATCCCAATGGGAACATGCACTTGTTAATTACAAGAAAGTGCAAGAGGAGAAATTGAGTGCCCAACAGATAAAGATAGCCATAATGAAGGAAGAGTTAGCTAGATCACAATAGTGGTTTCCTAACTGGACAAAAATTTGCTAACCCTTCAAGGGAGGTCCAACCATTGTGTTGAGGAGATGAAGAGGAAGCACAAAGAATAGCTTAGTGCTTGGGATGAAGAGGTAGCATCCTTGACAATAGAACTAAAGGTTCTTTATATTTAGGATGCCAAGGACAAACTTGTCTACAATACCAATAGCAAGAAGGCCCAAATGCACATCAAGGAATTGACCATAATTGTCAATGAACATAAGGAAAATGAGCAAATCCTCCATGTGTAGGTCAGGCAAGAAGTAGAAATGGAGCTACAATCAATCATGGGTACCTTGGACAAGGCACATATGAGAGTTCTTTCTATCATGGAAGATACTACAAATCAATTGAAGACACATGTGGAAACATCAATTATGACTCAAGCTGTGACAACCCAACAAATATCACTTTTGTGGTAATCAGGTAAGTAAAGTTTGTTCAAATAGAGATAGAGATACTAGTCAAAATTGGTCAAATGTCACAATGTAGTTCTTCCTGGTTTCTTTAATCTCTCATGTAGAAACTACACCCAAAAGAGAGTAATAAGCATTGATTCATAGTCTTGTCATGACAATTGGTCACACTTAATCACAACTCCAACAAATCTTTCCAAACAATCTTGATTGTGATGATTCAGGCTCTCCCAAAAATGGTACTTCACTACAATCAACTTTACCTCAAAATTGTGTTCTACCCTTCCACTGAAGGCACAACTTCCTTAATCAAAATTGCTTCATATCGACTTCATGCTGCACTCACAAATGCAGAATACTACCAACACTACAATTCTTCTCAGATCTGTCAAGGCATTGCTCCAATTGCACTTTGCTCAGGATCAAACACACAGAATAAAGATCAAAGCTACGGAATCTAACATCCAACAAACACATTGATTTGCACTTCAAAATTCTCCCAACACTCACAAACACAAGCACAAAATTGATACTTGGAATTAAGCTCAAACGATGAGCACTGCTTCACAACACTTTGCTTTATCTATTCTCAAAAATAATGAACACTGAACAACATTTTCTTGCAAATGCCACTCTTAAATAGTGAATCAAACGATTTTTCTAACAAAAATACCGTTCTACAACACCAACTCTTCCTACATGCAAATCCGAACTGACAATGCAACCCTTCATATTTGCCTCTTTAGATCTCAAATCTGTGACTACTCCGATCCAATGTCTACTTCTTCCTAGACTTCAAATCTTGAAGTGACTTCACTCACTACTACTCTATCCTCGGGTTTCACAACTCCTAATTCTGCTACCAATTCTAACATTTCTCTTTCCTGATCTACAATTCCACTAGTGGGTAATCCTTCTAGACCTTTATCTCCCGACCCACTCTTCTACAAAGTGTCAAATGTCAAATCCAAAGACACCTGCAGTCCTATCTATGTTACTTTGTGTCTAACTACTATCATTTCTGTGACAACCCGGCAAATATCACTTTCACGGTAATTGGGTAAGTAAAGTTTGTTCCCACAGAGATACGATTCAGAATTGGTCAAATACGAAGTCAAAAGTCACAATTGCAATTTTTCTTGATTTCTTCTTTAATCTCTCAGGTAGAAACTACACCTAGAAGATAGTAACAAACTCACAATCTTGACAACTTGTCACAAATACACACACATAATCACAACATAGCAATTCTGTCCAAACAACTCTTGATTGTGATGATTCAGATTCTCCCAAAGACGGCACTTCACTGCAAAACAACTTCGCCTCAGAATTGTGTTCCACCCTTCCATTGAAGGCACAACTTCCTCGATCAAAATTTCTTCACATCAATGTTGTGTTGCACTCGTAAATGCATAATACTACCAACACTACAATTCCTCTCAGATCTATCAAGGCATTGCTCCGATGCACTTCACTCAGGATCAAACACACAGAATGAAGATCAAGGCTGCAAATTCCAACATCCATAGACACACTGACTTGCTCCTTGGAATTCTCTACACACTCACAACTACAAACACGAAATTGACAATCTGAATTAAGCTTAAGTGACGAGCACTGAGAACAACAATTTGCTTTATCTATCTTCAAAAATATGAATATTGAATAACATTGTACTACAAATGCTCCTCTTAAGTACTGAAGCAAACGGCAGTTCTTCCTACCTATGCACCGCTTCCTAACATCTTTTCCTCCCTGCAGATCCCAAGTGACAATCTATCTCTTCATATCTGTCTCTTCCTATCTCAAAATTAGTACTTAAACCGATCCAATGTCTACCTCATCAGCGGCTTCCAAACCCGATGATCTTCCTACTATTTCTCCTTCTTTGTGTATATCTACAACTACCAAATCCTTCACTGTTTCTACTACTTCCACACTACAATCTACAATTGAGCTCATGGGTAATCCTCCTACTTCATTATCTCCCGACTCACTCTTCTCCAATGTGTCAATTATCAAGTCCAATGATACCTGAATTCCTATTTTTGCAACATCAGGTTTCTGCTCCGCTGTCACACTATTCTGAATTTTCTCTAACTCTGAATTAACTAAATCTAATCGAAGGTTAACATTATTCTCTACTTCTAACATCTTCCAATCTAAGCGCTCTCTCAATCAAATCTACAACGTGTTCATATCTACATCCTTGGCTTTTCTCTTCCAAGTTTCTTGCACAAGTAACTTCAACTCATGTAGGTGGGCTTCTTCCAATGTCCCTTCAGCCTCCGTGCTTAGAAGTGCTCTCAACTTGCCTGCAACTTCTCCCACTGATTCTGATGTATATCCTCAAGAACGTTCCACCTTCAACTCCTCACAATACATCTTCAACTCGTCTTTGTACTCCACAGCAAGCATTTTCTTCTCTTCTGCATATTGCGTGCTCTGCATTTCCACGCTCTTGACAAGTTCTCGTAATTGTTCCTCTTCTTCTTGCCTGGCTGCTAACTCTCTCTGCCATGCTTGATCCTTTGCCACTGCACTCTTCTTCAAACTATCCAACTCCTGCTCCATTACGATGGTCATCGCCTTCAAATGGACATTCTCGATGCGCACATCACTCACTTCCTCCTTCATCTTGCTCAGCCACATCGCCTGTTCCGTTAATTCTCCGGCTTGCCTCTGCAGTTCTTTCTCTTTTACATCGCAACTTTCTTGTAACATTGTAAGAGTCTTCTTCATCAAGCCTTCCTCCAGCCAAAGTTCTTCCACTTCTTTACTTCTTTGGACTTATTGCTCTTGCAACCCCTTCACTTCACTCATCAAATGCATCACCACCTGCAACTTGTTCATCCCCTTCCTACGATCTTGGGGAATTTCCTTCCGATGATCCTTTAGTAGCTCCAGCAATGGTGTGACCACCTTTGTCAAATACAATATCCCACCAAAGTTCTCTTCCTCTCCATCGCTGTCTTTGTCTTGAGTCTTCACCTCTATCATCGGCTCCTTCATCCAAAGTCGCGATCTTCATATCTTCAGAGACATCGTTTCGGTACTTTCTTCATCTTTGCCTCTTGAACTCGGCCCCGCTGGATACTCCCCCTTCTCCTCTGGCCTCGGCTTGTTCACCACCATCGCTTGACAAGCTTCATTGACCGCCACCGATTGCTGAACTTTTGGCTCCCCCTTGCTATCACTTCCGGACTCCTCACTTTTTAAGGTGAGCTCCTCTTCTTTGGATTCCTCCTCTTGCGACTCGGTTTCTTCCTCAGACTTTGATCCCGATGATGCATCTCTCACCATCTTTGTATTCTTCATAATCAGCCGTCAAGTTTTTCTTTGAGTGGGAGGTGACTTGGCTTCTTCAGGTTTGTCGTGTTTCTTTGTCTTCGGACAGGTGATTTCTTTGATCTTCCATTGTCCGGTCTTCAAGAAATACTCATTGTTGGCTTGCAAATGCAACATATACTTGTGCTCTTCCTCATTTTCTTCCCGTTGTAAGTCCGGATGAACATGAGACACCATAAAATGACGCTCCTCTTCTGTCAGCAGGTTCAACCCAAAGTATAAATGTGCTGCAAACGGTGCAAAATAATGCAGTGGAGAGCCCGTTTGCCAATTAATCACCATCTGCCTCATTTAGTGGTGGAAGCACTTCACCTAATTCACTGGAACTCCTGCAAACATTTGGTGGAAGAAGGCGGCTTACTGCATGTTCACATAGGTGGTTTGTTCTGGCTTGAACATGGCCATCATCGCCCCCATGATGCTTCTTTGAATCGGATCCCGATAGGACTTCACCTTCTATCCATTTGTCGTTCTTGGAGCAAAAAATGAGTTGCAAATCTCCGCTGTCTCCTCTGCAGCATCACACTTCCGATAGAAGGTGATCCCAATTGGCTCTCTTGCTTCTCTCCCCAATACTAACCTCCAATCCGACTCAATCCATCGAGCCAGATTGCCTCTCTTCCCTTCCACCTCAAGACCCTCTTCACAATTACTGGCAGCTATTTCTGCCAACACTCCCAGGAAACTGAAATTCCAGTTCCATGCTAAGAAAGTAATATGAAGTCTAGTCAAGACTTCAATTCTAGCTACTACATCTAATCTTTGGATTGCAAAACCTCGCACCGCCAGTGCATTGGCCACCTTCTTTGCCATAATTTGTTCTCTTGTTCTATGATGCTAGAAGATGATACACTCTCCTGGACTGTGAGCCGGCTTGTCTCTCACTCAAGATGAACCTCTAATGGCTATTATGGTAGCGCACCATGGACTAAGAAGGCAAGGAACCCCAACTCCATCATACTCCTCCAAGGCTAACACTCCAAGACTCAAGACATTGCTCACTAGAGAACTCAATGAGAGAGAGATAGTTGCAAAATGAAAGGATGATGAGTATCTCCTCACCCCTTGTTTATATACTTGTGAAATATTTACGTACCAAAGTTACTCATTACCGTAGTAACTCAAGTTACTAGACTAAAAGTCAAGTAAAGTCAAAAAGTAGAAAGGAATATCCATTCACATGGGCATATTCCCCTAAGCATGTGGTCTTATCTTGACCCAACCACTAAGTCAAGGATTCCTTCACATGGGCTATCCTTGGACTAAAAAAGAATCCAAAACAAAAAGGCTTGCGGGCCCAAGAGTTCTCAACTCTTTCCTCAAAGCCAAACACCTAGGAATAATACCAAGTCAACACACTAAAATCCAAAATAATGGTGCTCATCTTTTCTACTTCCTCTAAAGTAAGGTCCTCTCTATCTTAGCTATGACTAACTTTAGCTAACCATGACTAATATAGAACCATCCTTTATCTCTATATAAATAATATCTCTTAAATACTTGTAATACCAAGCTAAATATCACAATACCACACACATGCACAAATGGGTGTTACATTTACCCCCGGACTAATTTTTCACTTTGTCCTCAAAGTGAAGGTCTCTCTACCTTCTGTGGTACATCTTCAACTTATCATGGTTAATCCTATCAAAGTGTCTTCCTCCCAACTCCTTGAGATCATAGGTGTAATTGCCCCACACCTTCTCCACTATGAAAGGTCCAAAGTACTTAGGCAAAATCTTTTTTTGCACTCTCTTGAATTGAATGGAATCAAACAACATTACCCAATCACCTTCTTTGAAAGTCTCCACCTTCTTCTTGCCTTGCCTCTTGTCATAGCTCTCCTTTTTTTTTCCTTTGGGCTTGCTCCACTCGAACCATAGTAAGTGCCCTTGCCTCTTCTAACTCCATGAGTTGATCCTTCCTTGACTTCTCTGCATCACCTCTTGTGCTTTCTTCAATCTCCTATGAATGCTTTGGAAGGTAGGAAGATCAAAGTGAATAGGTAAGGTAGACTCAATACCATATACCAATTGAAATGGAGAATATCCAATGGAAGTCTTCATGGTTATCCTAAACTCCCACAAAACTGCATGAATCCTCTTGTCCTAATGATGTTTAGCCCCCTCCATTTCTGCATATTTGGCCAACATCATGCACAAGGTCTGATTGGTTCTCTCTGCCAAGCCATTAGAATTTGGCTTATAGGATGTAGTTACTCTTTGTGTGATAGAGAAATGTCGTAGCATGGTTGTAGTAATGCTTCCTGTAAACTCTCCTCCTCTATCAAAAACCAACTCCAAAGGGCATCCAAACCTAGTGATAATGCATTCATAAAGAAATCTACCCACTTCATCTTCATTCTTGTCCCTCAATGTTTAGGTAATCAGTAACTACCACAATGTACCAATTTTTCCTTGGGGTTCTATTGAGAGCTCCTACAAAATCAATTCCCCACTTCTCAAAAGGTCCTAGCAATGGAATTGATCTAAGTGGTGGAGTGGATGTAGACTTTCTAGCAAAAGCTTGACAAACATGACAAGTTTTGCAATAATCAAGACAATCCTTGAAAATCCCTCTCCAATGGTAACCTGCATCTAGAATCTTGAAAGCAGTCACCTTTCCTGCAAAGTGTCCTCCACATACTAAACCTTCATGAAACTCCTTTATGAGTAGGATAGACTCTTCCTTACCTACTACTCTTCAAAGTAGACCATCTGCTCCTTGGTGAAAAAGAATATCCTCCACCATTGTGTAAAGTCTAGATCTTGCTGCAAGGGCCTTCCTCTCCCTAGCATGCATCCCTTCTGGATAGTTACCTCTTGTCACAAAATCCACAATCTCCTTGTACTTCATTGGAACCTCTTGAGTGACTAAGATTGTCATGAGCTCTTCATCCAGGAAGGAATCATCCACTGGCTCATCTCCATCATGATCATAGGCTCTAGATAACAAATCAGCATTTGCATGTTTCTTTCCTGGCCTATCCTCAATGGTGTAGTCATACTCAGACAAGAGTATCATCCACCTTGCTAGTCTCCCTTCAACATTCGGCTTGTTGAAGATGTACTTCAAAGCCTTGTGATCTGAGACAATGGTGGCTTTCTCTCCAGTCAAGTAGTGTCTAAACTTCTTGAGACCAAAGATTACTGCCAACCCTTCTCTCTCCGTGATAGAGTAGTTCTTCTTTGTTGAAACCATCTGCCTACTAGCATAAGCTATTGGATGATCATGCCCATCTTGGTCTAATTGACTAAGAGTGCATCCTATAGCTACATTAGAAGCATCAGTGTAGAGGATGAAAGGCTTACTCCAATCAGGGTTAGCAAGAATTGGAGCTACAACAAGGGATTGCTTGAGCTCCTCAAAAGCTTTGAGAGCCTCCTTGTCTTCCAAAATCACCATATAATCTACACCCTTCTTCATGTAGATGGTCAATGCATAAGCCTTGTTGGAAAATGAAAAGATGAACCTCCTATAGTACCCAACCATCCCCAAGAATTGGCGTAACTTTGTCAAGCTTGAAGGGAATGGAAGGTTTGAGATTTTCCTCACCTTCTCAAGATCAACTGCTATTCTTATGACAACCCGGCAAATATCACTTTTGCGGTAATCGGGTAAGTAAAGTTTGTCCTTGCAAAGATACAAGTCAGAATTGGTCAAATACAAAGTCAAATAGTTACAATGCAGTTCTTCTTGGTTGCGTCTTTAATCTCTCAGGTAGAAACCACACCCAGAAGAGAGTAACAAGCATTGACTTGCAGTCTTGTCACAAATTAACACTCCTTAATCACAACTCCATCAAATCTTTCCAAGTAATCTTGATTGTGATGATTCAGGCTCTCCCAACAATGGCACTTCACTACAAACCGACTTTGCCTCTGAATTGTGTTCCACCCCTCCACTGAAGGCACAACTTCCTTGATCTAAATTGCTTCACATCAACTTCGCACTGCACTCACAAATGCAGAATACTACCAACACTACAATTCCTCTCAGATCTATCAAGGCATTGCTTTGATTGCACCTCATTCAAGATCAAACACACAGAATGAAGATCAAGGCTGTAGAATCCAACATCCAACAAACACATTAACTTGCACTTTGAATTTCTTGACACACACATACCCAATCACAAAGTTGATACTCGGAATCAAGCTCAAGCAATGAGCACTGCTTCACAGCACTTTGCTTTATCTATTCTTAGAAATAATGAGCATTGAACAACAATTCTCTGTGAATACTACTCTTAAATAGTGAAGCAAATCGACAGTTCTAACAACTATACCGTTCTACAACAACTCCTCTAACTTGCAGATCCAAAATGACAATGCACCTTTCCATATCTGCCTCTTCAAATCTCAAAACTGTTACTAATCCGATCCGATATCTACTTCTTCCTTGGCTTCCTTGGCTACCCAAACCCGAAGTAAAATTTACTTCCTTCTACTATTTCCTCGAGTTTCACATCTTCTACTTCTTCTTCCAATTCCAGCAATTCTCTTTCCTGATCTGCAACTCCTATCATAATTAAACCTTCTAAATCTCTATCTCCCGACCCACTCTTCTCTAATGTGTCAAATGTCAAATCTGAAGACACTTGCACTCCTATTTCTCTTACTTTGGGTCTAACTACTATCAATTCCTTTACTAATTCTACTGTGTCATCGTCAAGAATTGTAATTGAAAGCATGAATACACTACATACACATTCAATTTGTAACTCACTTTCTCCTAATCACTCATGTAATTGACCCAAACACACTTACTGTCTGATCCTGCACTTCGGGTTTATTCACTACTGCTACTTCTCCTTCAATTCATGTTCCATCTTCAATTAGAACTGAAATTGAAGTCATGAGTATCCTAACTATCTTCTTTCACTACTCTAACTTCCTCTAATGCTTCCCGCAAGATTCTCGAAGTCACCTTCACTGCACTTTGAGGTCCAACTTTCTTGGATTTAGTAGGTCATCTTAGTCTTGAGGTAAAGTCTTTAGACCCGAAGTCATGTAAAACCGAAGTCCGAAGTATGAAGTCCAAAGTCACATTGACCCGAAGAAACTCAACCTAAAGTACATCTACTCTTGAAACTTCAAATGCTTGTAACTTCTTGTACAGACCTCCAAACTTTACGATTTTGGTGGCAACGGAAAGCCTTGAACGAGACGCTTCCAACGCAATATATCACACTTGATTTGAACTTGTGTGTATTGAGATATGGCCCCCGCAAGAATCTTGACCTGCAACTTCTATTTCTCCTTTGGGTTTGCCCTCCTTCAACGTCTGATCTGAGTTTTTCCCTCCTCTGACACAAAGTAAACTTCTTCGGGTTTGATAAAGTCCGAGTCCTTCCTCTCACACAATGTTGACTCTCTTGGGTCTGATCAAAACACAAGTTTGCACTCATTTCTTCTCCATTTGGTTTTAATTTGGTTTCAGCAAGGCACTTCTTCAAAACTCGTCCAAAATGAAAAATGTGGGTACCACAATTCCATCCTTGGAGATGATGTGCCCCAAAAGTAAACCTTCTTCACATCCAAAAATGCACTTCTCTAGGTTGAGTGATGGATTTGCCTCATCCAAGCATTGCAAGACTTTGATTAGGTGCTCAAAGTGCTCCTCTTTGCTCCCATAGAAACAAAAGTCATCAATGATGTCTCTCACAAATTTCCCAATGAAAGGTTCAAATACCTTGTTCATGAACCGTTGGAATGTGGCTAGAACATTGCAAACCCCAAAAGGCATGACCTTGAAAGTGTAAGTTCCCCAAGGTGTGGTGAACATGGTGAGTTGTTGATGCTCTGGTGCAATCTTGATTTGGTTGTATCCACTTTAACCATCTCCAAAACTATACCTCTCATGACCTGCAACCTCCTCCAAGATCTCATCAATGAATGGCAATGGGTAGTAGTCCTTCTTGGTAACAACATTAAGCTTCTTGTAATCCACACATACCCGAAGCTTACCATTCTTTTTCTTCACAATGACAATTGGAGACACCCATTCTGAATTCTTCACCTCAAAGATAAATCCAGCCTCCTTGAGCTTATTAATCTCCTCCTTCACAACCAAAGATATTGGTGGGCTAATGCGACGTTGCTTTTGGCGGATTGGACTTGCATGTGACTCCACCTCTATCTTGTGCTCCTCCAAGGTGACTTCCTTCAAATCCTTGTAACTAAAAGCAAACACATGGATGAACTTGCGGACAATCTCCTCAAATCTCACCTTCTCCTCCTTGGTAACATTTAGGCCATACTTGAGGGTAGCTAGCCTTCTCTCTACCTCCTCAAGTGTCAATGGTGATTTGTTTGGGTCCTTCAAAACCTCTGGCTTAGGTGCAAAATCCATAGCACATAAGGGATACACATCTAAAACAGATTGAGATTCATCCTCCTCCGTGGAAGTCTCCTCCTCCATGCTTGTGTCCACACCTAAAGCTCCTTCTTTAGAATCTGATTCCCGATAATAAGAAGATGGTGTATTTGAATGTGAAGTGTTGGTGGTGTTAGTCACAAGAACTGTGACTCTATGGTTTGATGGCCCAATCCTCAAGTACCCTTTGTGCCATCGATCAGTTGTGCGTGTTGCTCTCAACCATGGCCTCCCAAGAAGTAAGTCATAGCTTGAATCCTTCAAGACTTGGAAAGTCATGAGATTTTGAACTCCCATAACTGAAACTACCAATTTATCCATCACCCCTACTGGTCAAACTTGTTGCTTGTTTGCCATGCTCACCACAAATGTTGAAGGTCTTTAGGGTATCATACCCAACTTCTTCATCAACCTTTCTGACATGGCATTTATTGCTGATCCTCCATCAACCAATGCATCCTTGATGTTGTGACCATTCACTCTCACATCAATCTTGGAGGCATATTCACAAGCCTCCCATGGTGTTGGCTTGGCATCCACCACCCCCATTGATACTGGAACTTTTGCCTTCTTCTTCCTCTTGCTCCTTATAGAACTCAAACCACCTCTTAGCTCCTTTCTCAAGGTAGGGTTCAAAGCAATTAATTGGCCCACTGTGATGTTAGCCTTGTGACTACCAACATCCTCCAACACATTGTAGTTCCGTTGTTGCTTTGAGATCAAGAAGTCCTCCATCCCCAACTTCTTCCTTGGAGTCTTTGTTGTTGATGGTGTTGAGGTGCGAGTGCTCTTAGTAGACATAGGAGTATCCTTGCTTCGAGTAAATCCTTGAGAAGAGTGAACATCCTCTGCAAAACGAGCTCTCTTCTTTTCTTGTGCCAAAAGCTCCAAATTAAGACTCTTGGAGTTTGAGCACTCTCCCTTCTCATACTTGCTCTCCACCACATCTATGGATGCTATCCCCTTACCTTTGTTTGGATTAGGAGCCACTTGGGTTTCACTACCATCCTCTTTCCCTCTATTGGCTCCCTCATAACCCCTTCCTCCATGATAAGTGAAATTTGGGCAATTCCTTTGGATATGGCCTCTTCCTCCACAACCAAAACAATTTCTATCATTGAAATTGTTGGCTTGTTGAACGTCTCTATATGGATAGTTTCCATAACTCCTAGGTCCTCTCCCTACATTCTGATCCACCTCTCTCTTCTCCCATAGTTGCACCACATTGATCTTGAGATCCGCAAGTTGTTTTGTGATGGTTTGAAGTGGATCTTTTAGTGAAGGTGCAAGAACTGGAGCAACCACTACTTGTGGTGCAACCCTTGCCACCAAAGTATCAAAAGTTCCACCATACTTGTAGCCTTGAGGAGGATGGACAACCTCCTTCACCACCAAATCACTCTCATCCCCTTCCAAACTCTCCTCCATACGAATTGTGATCTTGATAGCTTCAACCTTGGAAGAAGGTTTCTCATATCTCACCTTGCTTCTAATTTGTGGTCTCAACCCTCCCAAAAAATTCTTGGTGAGCATGGCCCCTATGCCCATAATTGTAGTCTCCACATCATCCCCACCTTTCCTCAACACTATGCAAAATCTGGACTCTAACTTTTCCACTCTTTCCACATAGACTCTCACTTTCTCTCCTTCTCCTTGCTTGAGAAATGTGACCTCACTCATCAATCTCTCATAACTCTCATCAGGAAGAAATTTCTCAATGAGTGTTGAAGTCAAAGTCTCCCAAGACTCCTCTTCCCCATCTCTCCTCTCTCTCTTTTGGTATTCTGACTCATACCATGTAAGTGCTGCATCCTCAAAGAAATCTGGTAATAATGAGGCCCACTCATTCTTCCTCCTCTCATTGTTTCCTATGCAAGCTCTCTTGAAGTCTCTCACAAAGGCCTCCACATCTTCTCCATCCTTGCCAAAGAAAACTGGAAGTTTCCCCATCTTAATCTCTCACTATCTTTCTTTCTCTCAATTTTTTTTCTCTTTTCTTTTCTCTCACTCTATTACTAATAGAGTATATACATGACTAACACCATCTGAGAATAATCCACTCTAGGGAACACAAAAGGTTTAGGTTGCTCCAAGATTTCTATAGCAATATCAAATCCTAGAGTGCATATTAATCTAACTTTCATGGATAGTTTATCCATAAATTGAAAGATTATCTCCATCACTAATCTTGAGAACTAGCTGATGAAAGTGGAAGTATTTCTGTAGCTGTACTAAGACTCTCTCCAAGATCCTTCACCAAAGTCTCCAAAAGTGCTTTTACTCCACTACACTCATGTCCTTTTGGAAGTCCTTCAACTCCACAAACCTCACACAACTCCTTGGTCTTAGATCTTCTCCCTCCCAATCTTGGTGAAGAAGGTCCAACATGCAAACCCAAGTCAAGTAAAACTCTCCTTTCCCTCAATCTCTTGCTCTCAAAGGTCAATGGACATGAACTTGCCTTATGTCCCTTCTCTCCACACAGGAAGCACTTAGATTCACTCTTTGCTCCAAGTGGTGTAGGTTTTTAGATCCTCTCAACACTCTCTTCAAATTCTATTGTAAACTCTCTTTTCCTCAAATCCACCCCTACAATCACCTCAAACCCTTAGGGAACCTTGCATAATCTCAATTTCTATTCTTGATGACCCTCCATGTTCCCAAGATGAATCTAAACACTCAAACATGCTTTTTGTTGATCTCAAACTCTTCATGCATGAGATCTCCACTCTGCAGAATTGACACTTCCTCACAGTGTCACTCAAATCTCTCTTCCCTTGGTGGGACCTTCCTTGAAGGTCCCACCAAAAAAAAACCCCCCTTTGGTTATCCAATAGGACAACACCAGGTGTGAACCATGCTCTCTCATGGCTAGTCTAGCTGGCAACTCCTCCAGTCTAGCCGCTGTTGCTTACCATAAACCACTGGTTGCTGAACGGATCTCATGCTCCTCAACCAAGTCAACTCCACTACCAACCACCTCTGCTCTAGTAGTAGGAACCGCATCATCCCTACTCTCACACAGCATGGCAGCCAACCCAAACATTGGGGTTGGGTCAACTCCCAATGTAAACATGTCACTGGACAAAAACAAAGGATGCCACATAATCAGCTGAGCCACCCCCAACATCATGCTAGACTCAATTTGTGTAATAGAAGGTGGATGACTAGTAGGTAGTCCATCATCTACTCCTTCACCACCTACCACAGCTGCACTGGGACGTCTAGGAACCATGGATGTTGTCTGCAATGCCTCAGATAGCATGAAAGACTGGGGAAGTCTGACTTGTCTCCCAACCTCTCCTCTCTGAGGGTCCAACTCCACTGATGCTCCTCTAGGCTCTGGAGCACGTACTGCACTCCTAGTCACTATTGCAGATGCATCCAACTATGCTGCTCCGCACATGAAGTCCAAAGCATCTCTATCACTAGCATATTAGGTGGAAGTCTCAGCACCCGAATCTGATCTCCTTTGAGCAATAGCCATACTAGCCAATCTCTGCTCCAATTGCTCAATCCAAGTAGCCATAGTTGTATCAAAAGTAAGGGCAGGTACTGCACCCCTACTAGGTGTAGATCCTCTACCACCTCGTCCTCCATGAATTGGAGCTCCACTACTACCTGCCATAGCAGCCCTACCACTCTGTAACTCTGGGTGTAGGTCAAAACACCGGTCATTAGTATGACCAAATCTATGGCAATGCTCACATTGCCTCTGTGCTGGCTGTGATGCACCTAAGGTATCAAGTCTACTGCCCTGAGTACACTCTTTCTGATGGTGAGGTCCACCACAAGTCCAACAAACAACAACTCCCTAGTGTTGCTGACCCAAAATGAAAGTAAGGGTCTAACTCCACCAGGCAATCCACTCGCTCTATAGGATCTAGGCTGTCCACCCTATCTTCAAAAGCCAACTAGGCATGGTGCACTCTGCTGCACTCTAGAAGAAGTCACAACCGTAGATGAGGTCTTCTTACCAAATCCAGATGTCACCACCCTCTCCTCTACCATATTGAGCTCAATATGCTTAGCCAAACCAAAGACCATTGCCAAAGTAGGCAAAGTAGCATGTAACAGCGTAGCATCACGAACTCTATGTCGCAACTCCCTGTCTAGTATCCCATACCAAAACTGGACTGCTTGGGCCTCAATAACTCCCTGATTGACATTGATCAGCCACCTCATGCAAGTGTATGCCTTGCGTAGGCTCTCTCCAACCTTCCGCTAGAACTCCTGCAAGCTCCTCAGCTTGTCAGTCCATACTCCCTTGTAGTTTTTCCTCAAACACTGGGTGAACTCCACCATGGGAAACCCCTATACCACACCACCTCCTGCAGTGGTACCTACTCGTAGTAGCACTATCTCTAGCTAGTGCACCTCCACTAGCTTTACCAACACTACTTGAGCTAGAACTCGTAGGTACTGCCAACCTACTCCTGGCCACCAAACCTAAAGTGATAGAGACAAAGTTTGGAGACCAATATTGTCTCCATAACTCGATCTACTCCAAATGAGCTCTCCTGAACTCATGGTTGTCATCCATTGGTGGACCCTCCAGATGCTGAAATAACCCCTTCCATGCCATGAAAGGTGTAAACAAATTCAGGTTCCGCATCTACTATAGATCACACCGACTATCAAACCCCTAGATGAAGTCATCCAACTCAATGTTACCCACTATACTAGAGTAATGCCTAGGCCCTTTGGAGGCCCCATAAATCTCGTCCATGTCCCACAACAATGGTGCGGACACACCAAGTCCACTCTCAACTGAATCAACTCATGTGTCAAACTCCAACTCATAGTCAATCTCCTCCCTCACTAGGACTTGAGATACATGTTGATACCGAGAACCATTCCAAGTAAACCCACTGTGTGCTACAGAGCTATCTCTTATGGAATCTCCAAAGAACTCCATTGTGACAAAGTAATTGCAACCGCAAACTACAATAGCAAACCAGAACCACAAACTGCAACCACAAGTTACAAACCAAGTGCCAACACCACCAAGTGCCAACACCAACTAAGCACCACCCACTAATGTAACTCTAACCGAGATAACTACACTAGGGGAAAGGGCAACCTGTAACCTGCCATCACAACATGCACTCTCACGGTCTGTAGGTCATCACTTCCTACCTCATCAGAGAGAAACAAAGGTAGTCTGATTGGTGATCACTCCAGCCTCACTACCAAGAGCACACCAAAGCACCAACACTCAAAAGTCAAGGCACCTCACACCAACATGGTGCACAAACAAGAAGTAGAGAATAGAGGGGGTCCAATCACAAGAAATCTAAATGAAAACCCTCCATCTCATAAACAACACGGGATTGACTCTGCCACCATTTGGCATTTGATATAAGAGAAGTTTGTATCTAAGTCCTAAGCTACCAGGATCACCAGGAATGGGATCAAATTGCCTCTCTTAGCCAAAGCTACAAGAATATAAATAACAATGACATAGTAACTAGGACAACAAGTGAGGGTGGACCAATTGGCTATGGCACCAGTCTAGGAACAAGAGATCTAAGGGTCAAACCTTGTTGCACACAATCTAGCAAGAAAGGCAAATTTTGCTAACCAATGACCAAGATCTACTCTAAACTAGCTAGCCTCATGCCAACAAGCTAGCTTGCTAGCTCTTCTAGGCCTTTGTAGCCCATAGCTCTATGCCTTGAAGCCTCTAAATGCCAAAATTCAAACCTCATCCAAAATTTGGCAAAACTCTTCCAAACTTGCAAAAGTCCTCTAAACTAGCAAAACTTCTCTAATTCTAGCCAAATAGCAAAACTCCTCTAAATCTGGCCAAAATTTGATGCAAAATCCAGCCAAAATTTGATGTAAAATTTGATGTAAACCCTAAAGTTGGCTGACCGCCAAATCCCCCACTAACTCTTCACTTGAGCCAAATTGAAAACACAGGTTTTCTCCAAATCACAAATTGACAAGAATAGCTTCACAACTCCACCTTCAATTTTACTTTCTAGGCCCAACTTGCAACAAATTGGTCTTGCCTTCACCTCTTGAGCTCAAAATCACAACAATTGCTCTAAATTTGCTCCTTTTGTGCTCAAAAAATTGGCCAGCGCTTTTGCACACCGTCTACATTACAACCAAATCTCCATCAAGCAATGAGCTTCTGTACACCAAGGAAAATTGAACTTCATAGGAGCTACCAACGATCCACCAACCTTGGAGATACCACCAACACTCAAAGTTCTTGCACTTGATTTCCCCCTCATTTCACTTCTCTGATGTAATCAGATTGTTTACCACTCTCAACTCAACTCAACTCAGATCAGTACTTGATCTATCACTCTATAAATTGCCAACAACTGCGCACTGATAATAGTCAAGCCACACCCACTCTAGCTAAGAGAATCCAAGTGATGCTTGCCGGCCTCTGTCCACCATAGCCAAGAACTTGAAGGCTCAACATCAGAGAAGTGAGCTCTTTGGAGCTGCACTTTGAAAGTATATACTCCTTAGTCTCGAGCTAGGTCTGAATCCTAACGGTCCTGCTGATAGCACACTTGACGGTGCAAATGGTGCAAAGTGACGGTGGGCTCCACCATGAATTCAATACCCCAAACACAAAATCTAACCGTCGGGAAGTAGTCTCTAAGAAACTCCTGAAATAACTCTAACTACTATCATTGGAACTCTAGTGTCCGAGCAATCTAGATGTGACACTACAAATGGCGTGAAAAAGATGCTATTGAATTTTTTGTCAATATACTTCCATAGCTTCTTGTCCAATTTGGTCAATTGCTCAATCAAATACTTATTTGTACTTAAGGCATGTATCTTTGACTTCAACACTTGGAGCTTTGCATGATGAACCTAGGTCAATGCCACTACTCCCACTTGTGTATTTAGTTGGTTTGCAATGTCCTCCACTATTGTGTGATCACTTGCATCCACTCCTCCTCCATAGTATCTCAAATGGATTGCACCTCCATATCCACCTCTTGCTTGATCTCCACATAGAGGATTTGCTCATGGTCCTCATGGTCACTAACAACGATGGTCAGTTCCTCAATGCGCATTCGGGCATTTTCAACCTTTGTATTTAGGGCTTGCTTATCCTTGGCACTCTAGTTACAAAGAAATTTAAGTTCCCACTTGAGAGATGCTAACTCCTCATCCTAGCACTTGACTGCTCCTTGTGCTTCTTCTTCTTCATCAAAGGCACATTAGCAAATTGCAATCCAATTGAGTGATTTTCTATCATGCCTTTTATATATCCTTCTTCATCAGGTGCATTTCCTTGTTCTTTTCCCTCAACTTTTCCTCTTAGACCACCTTGTAGTCCACCAATGCTTGTTCCTACTAGGCAATACCAACCTTCATCAATGCAAGCTTCATCAGCTTTGCTTGGTACTATTCTAGCAAGGTGTCACTATCCTTGTTCCACACCTTGTGGTCCAAGTACAAGACATCACACTCCCCTCTGGCTTGTCATACCTCTACATCTTGTCTACAAGAGGATCTTCCAGCTCACAAACTTGTGACAAGTTGACACTCAAGACCATTTCTCCTTGTCTGGTCTGTGAGCCGGCCTATCTCTCACTCAAGATGAACCTCTGATGGTTATTATGGTAGCGCACCATGGACTAAGAAGGCAAAGAACCCCAACTTCATCATACTCTTCCAATGCTAACACTCCAAGACTCAAGCTATTGCTCACTAGAGAACTCAATGAGAGAGAGATAGTTGCAAATGAAAGGATGATGAGTACCTCCTCACACCTTGTTTATATACTTGTGAAATAGCTATGCACTAAAGTTACTATTTACCATAGTAACTCAATTTACTAGGTTAAACGTCAAATAAAGTCAAAAAGTATAAAGGAATATCCATCCACATGGACATATTCCACTAAGCATGTGATCTTATCTTGACCCAACCACTAAGTCAAGGATTCCTTCACATGGGCTATCCTTAGACTAAAAAAGAATCCAAAACAAAAAGGCTTACAGGCCCAAGAGTTCTCAACTCTTTCCCCAAAGCCAAACACCTAGGAATAACACCAAGTCAACACACTAGAATACAAAATAGTGGTGCTTATATTTTCCACTTCCTCTTAAGTAAGGTCCCCTCTATCTTAGCTATGACTAAATTTAGTTAATCATGACAAATGTAGAACTATCCTTTGTCTATACAAATAATATCTCTCAAGTACTTGTAATATCAAGCGAAATATCACAATATCACATACATGCACAAATGGGTGTTATAGGTCTGACCCGTTGGAGTTTGATTGTGGTGATGACTTTTCCCTCTTGTGCCATGGACTCCCTCCTAAATGGCACAAGCTCACAAGCTTCCAATTGGTCCAACTTCCACTCTTGGTATTGGTAATGCTCCTAGAGCTTAGCCAGTTGAGCCTCCAAGTGCACAATGCCAGGATGAGCCTTGGTCAACTCTTTCTCTACTCTTAGCTTCTCCCGTACAACCTTCTGAATTTGATACTATAGAAATTCTATCAAGCACTTGTAATCCATCATAGTCAGGTTGATGTCTTGCTACATAGGTAGCAAGTCCTCCATTGCTTTCAGCAATGGCCCCAACATGTGAACAACCCAGGTTGACACGAGTCGGTAATTTATTGGATAATCTAGCCTTGGCTCCTCATAGGCTGGTCGGGTCAGACTAGCTCTCATTCCTTCCTATTGTGGTGTCACGGCCACTTCCCGGTCTTGTGAGTAATCACAAATAGGTGTTGTGGCCGTTGGGATGTAGTCTTCATAAGGTCTTGGTGGAGAACTTGACATTCCTTCTTACTTCATTGATCTTCCACAACTCGACATGTCAAATGCTACTATAGTCTTACCAATAGCTACAAAAGCCGTAATTACTTTATCCAAGTCTAAAGAGAGTTTTCTCCTTAAACCATTCCTCTTCTTTGCACTCAACAACCTCCTCTATTGCAATCATGAGGGTGTGGTCTGGACATCCTCAAGTATAGGTCCGTGGGATGGAGCCACCACCAATTGTCCTCTAGAAGGCATTGCAGGTGAACTCCGCATTGTCTCCATTCCTAGTGTTGGAGGAGGGGTCTTCTTGATTTTTAATTGGGATATCAGAATATCCTACTCCATGTCTACCATAATCTCTTCTTCTCTGTTGGTGGTGTGCTAGTCCTGTACTCCCAACACCACCATGACCACGAAGGTGGATTGTACTTCCATGCTCTATTCCACATTGCCTCCCTCTCCTTCAAAGGACACTTCAACTGGGAGAAGGAAGTCTACTATTTTGGAGGTGCCACCTCTCTCACACGTGATGATTCCTTCTCCCCACTCACTTGTGGTTCTTTGATATGGAGCATTTCCTATGAGTGGCAATCACTCCTATCTTCACTTCCAGACCCCAATCCACCCGCAGATTGGGAATTCTCTTTGTCCAAAGAGCTCATGACCTAAGGATTAGGTTGGTGCCTCTTCCTTGACTGGGCTAGCATTACAATCACCTTTCATTTTCTCATGCTTACTCCTACAACCTTGTCAATTGGTGCCCATTTCCTTGTCTTCTGGTATTGTAGGAAGGCCTCTTTATACTTCTTGGTTTTTGTGGCATGTTTGGGCTAGAATTGATGGTAGCTCTCCAAAAAATAGTGTGCTAGGAAGAGCATCCACTCTTCCTTCTTTAGCAGCCATATCCCAATATTGAAATGTTAGATAAACAAAGAGAGGAAGCTATTTTCTCCATGTGTTTGCAATTGCTCTGTCAACTCATGAGCTCAATGATAAAACATCTGTGCCTAATCAATAAGTTTTCCTTCATGCAATAGCTAAAATAAGATGTACTTCTCATTGTTAATGTAAGTTGTCCTATTGATTTGAAGATCTCCATGAGTGAAGGCACCATTGTGCAATGGGTAGGATCATTATACCCATTTACCTTCCAGCCATTCCCAATCTTTGCATATTTGAACAAGGCCTCAAACTTCCTTGTCATCTCCTCTATCATTGAAGGCACTCCTTGTTGAGGTTCACTGCTCCAAGTAGAGAGTTTGACACAAGAACCTTTTTCCAATGCTCCTCCATCCAAGCAAACATGTTCCCACATAGGTCATTAAAGTTTGGGTTCTTCTTCTTCATCATCATCTCCAACACCATTTAGAGATAAGTAAAATCCCAAATCCAAAACAAAAATTGTAGATGCTTGGAGTTACAGTACTTTGCATAACAATAGTGTCCACATGTCTCCACTCTTGGAGTACATAGGGCAATTGTAGCTAGTTCTTTCCTCTTCTTTGGCAACATTTTGTTGCACAATGCTTTGAAATTAAACTCTTTCGTTTACTTTCTACTTTCTCAAATTCCAATCACCCACTCACTTAGGCTCTTGTGCTACACTTCACAACTGAAGACTTTATATCACATTATCACCTAATGCACCTTAGTGAATTGCTTTGTGAATTTGGAGGTGGTGGCACAAGTTGGATTGGTTAAAACCCTACCTTCTCCTCAAGGCAAGATGTTTATATTCTTCAGTCGGCCCATTGTGAATTTTGACAATCACTAGTGGTGAAACATCATTATTCTCACATGTTTGAAGGGACATAAGGATTGATGGTGACCAAAACCAGTTTGTTCTTTGACATGGCAACAGTTGCTTGAGGAGATTCAAACCATTAAAGAATGACAACCAAATTCTAACATGGAATCCTGTACTCATGATTGTGATAGTGGTAATATTATCATGGTCTTGAGATCATCATTATTATTGTGGTTGTGGCCATCATCATTATTGTGGTTGTGATCATCGTTGTTTTTGTGGTGGTGACCATCATCTCTTCTGTGGGATGAGGTGGCTTCACTCCAATAATATCCCCAAACTACATTTTTTACATTATCTCTCAGATGATTGGACTATAAGTCCTAAATCCTTATTACTAATGCAAAATAACCTAGGTAATCACCCAATTACACAAAAAAGAAAAACACAAGAATCTACGTTAGGAAGTGCAGAGTGGGTTACCACACATGGTACCGTAGAAGAAGAAGAAGAGAAGAAGTACAAGAATACTCAATTTTCTCTCCATTTGGGACCCTCAACAAATAAAGAAAGAAAGAGAAAAGCCAAAGGAATGCAAGAGTGGACAACCAATAGCTTACCCAAACACCTCAATCCTACTCCTCAAACCTGATGATGGAGAAGGAGGTTGAACCACTAGAAGAAGGGAAGGAACTTCAGCCCAAAGATCAAGAAGGCATTTGGCTCAAAGATAAGGACGGTTCCTTCTCCCAAAGTTCAAGAAGACATTTGGCTCAAAGATAAGGATGAAGCCAAAGACAAAGAGATTGACAATGAGGCAACCAAATTCCTAGTTTGACAAGAAAAGGAAGAGGAAGCCAAATGATCCACCACCAGCCAAGTTTTGGAAGGAGCACAATTTGTCATTCATTTGGTGGGGGCAGATTTGCAACTTATGGAACTCATGGTGCAATAATATCAGTAGGTGTCCTAAAATTTTAGCTTACATTACCTTGGTGCGGAGTATGCACAAGGAGATATACACAAAGAAATCAAAGGAGGACAAGCTCTAGAGAGAAGTCAACCAAGCCCAAGATTATTTCAAGGAGGAAGCCAAGAGGGTGGACTTTTTGATGGTTGAGTTATTTGACGAGAAGAAGTAGAAGGTTTCTCTTACCACCACTCACCAAAACTAAGAGACAGAGTTAGGATGTGTACAATGCAAATTGGGGGAGCTACAAATGGAGAAGAAGGAGATGGAGTTCAACTACAAAGACCAGCTGCAAGCAAGAGATGAGGTGGTGGATAGCTTGCTCCAGGAGCTCAATAATACCATAGTTTGGGATGCCACCTTGGACCTTTAATGCTTGAATACAAGAAGGATGTGGTATTGGAGCTAGAAGCCAAAGCAAAGGAACTAGCATCGGCAATTGAGAAAGAAGCCAAATGAGAGCACTTGCATAAGACATTGGATGAATATTTCCAAGCAAGGTGTTTGCAATTGGAGTAGAAGAAGGAGGTAGGAATCCAACAAGTAGAAGAATTTTGGACTCAATTTGTGGAATTGCTCGAAGAGGAAGCCAAAGGGAAAGCAACCAAGGCCAAAATCCACAATTTGAAGTTGCAATTGCAGAAATTGTAAAGGAAGACCTACAAAGAGGAGAGGATGGATCAATTTGCTCTCTACCTCTAAATCCATAACAATAGGAAAATCAGCAAGGTCCACTATTCCTATTTATTGAAGATTGTTGATTACAAGAAGCGCACCAAGGAGGTTCTTTGACCACCAAAGTGCAAAAGTTTCTCTTCCCAACAGAGTGCAATATCAAAGGACCTTGAGATACAAGAAGGCGCCATTATGTTAGATTGTTTTGTATTCCACCATGTTTTCTACCAATTGTACAGCTGACCTACCAGATCCACACATAACTCTAAACAATCCTCTTAGAAGGGGAAGTTTCTTGTAAATTTGTAATTTAGAACAAGACTAAAGGCTTTGGCCTAGTACAACTTTTCAGGAAAAATGGCATTCATCTGTGTACCCCACCTCCACGATTGCGTACCACTTTGGTGCAGTGGCTTGGGATGGAAATTTATTATTTGCAGTGCACACTTCAAGACAAATTGACAACTTTTGTGGCATTTGTCACATGTTCAATTAGGTAAGATAAGATAGAAATTAAGACTATAATTGGTGGTGGCAGAGAGTGAACGTTGGGGCAAAGTGCATCATCACCCTTAGGGTCACTTTGTTTCCAAGTAAATTGGAGAGTGATTTAGGATCTTTTTGGTTTATAATAGAGTGTGGCAGTGGATGCCTTTACCGTACCTTGGTTCAAGGAGTGTTCTGTCCAAAAAGTTAAACAAGAAATAATAAATAAATGCATTTTTTGACATTTTCCTTTTACTTCTAGTTATTTCCTCATGGGATCAACTTGTTGTTACCATTGAACTACTAGTACGTTGTCTACACTCGGTTTTTACAATCACATACAATAAAACCAATGGAATATAGAATGAAGTTGTGACAATGGTGGTTTGTCTTGTAATGATTATGTGACTCCTTAAATTTAGAAGATACCATTTTGAGGATCAATGACCACTCGTGTGATATATATACTAGTTGAACAAAATTCTATGTCTGACCTCACAGAATTTCATTCAAGATTTTCCAACTTTTGGGCCATTTGCTGCGCAATATTGTTGTGTAAAATTGGTAGTTCTTCATGATCTTATTTGTATGTTGTGTATTAGATTGTATGTAGAGATAACAGAAAATTTCCTAGATTTCCTGAATAAAACATTATGAGCTCTAGATATCATTTTTGTGACTGTATTCCAACTGAGATCTACTTACTGTGAGAAGATAAATTCAGATGGAGACCGTGAAGATAAATTCATCAGATGCCAAGATGTGGTCATAAAGTCATATCCCTGTACTATAGCCCAGGAGTTTGACACATATTTCCAAATTGCTTGGCTCCAAAAAATGTGGACTTATTAGCCAATAGAAAATAGGTGCGTAAGTAGTCTCCAATCCATCGGATCAAGTATATGTACCCAGAGAGAGGATGCGTTTTCTTTGATTTTCAACAAGGTAGTGATCGATTGGTTGAACTTCTTCAATCTACATCAACAACTTTGTTTCCACGAGGTTCTCACAGGAAGAGACTTGGTCTCCCTTGCAATAGGTGGTTTGATGCTACTTGTAAAATGGCAAGGATCAAAGCTATGGATAGGTCTCTTGATCAGATAGCACAAAATCAAGCTTTTGTCTCTTATAGAAAGTTGGTGAAGTGCAAGAAGCGGGCATTCTTGAGACTCAAGGGGGTTGAGTTGAGCATTGAATTGAAGAGCAATCTCAAGGCTTTTTGGATGAAGGTAACCATCAGATCTCCATCTCCATTGCTGGACCTGAATGAGCTTTGTGAATATGTGAAAGACCTATACTTTTTCTCCGATGCTCCAAGCATGGCACCTTGCCTTGGATTTGCTCTCACCATCTCTGAAGCTGATGTCAAGTACCAATTGAAGAAGTTGGCCAATTGTAAGGCTGAAGACCTTGATGGACTATGTGTTGAACTACTTAAGTGGGGTGGTAGCCATCTGATTCCAGTACTCACTTCTCTCTTGAATGAGGCAATCAGGTGTGGCTTTCCTGATAGATGGTGCTTCAAGAAGGTAGTTCCTATTCACAAGTCTGCCCAGAGAGATATTGTCACCAATTACCGTACCATTCTAGTGGGTAGTATCTTTGCTAAGTTGTATGGTCAAATTTTGGAGTCTAGGTTGAGTACTTGGGCTGAAAAGTACAAAATTTGAGCTAAGTGCCAAGCTGGTTTTAGATCAGGCTTTAGTACTTTGGATCATCTATTGGTACTCCATGTTTTGTGTTGGAAATCTAAGGGTGTTGGGAGAGCTCTCTATGCTGCATTTATTGATTTCAGGAAGGCCTTTGATAATGTGCTCAGGAAATCACTAAGTGAAAGACTCATGGAAGTTGGTGTTTGAGCGGATCTAATTGGTGCTATCTCTAGATTCTATGAGAAAGTGGTTGTGAGATTTTCATCTTTGAGCTCTCAAGATGTCCTTAGCATGATGGGTGTGATTCAAGGCTGCTCTCTATCTCCAAACCTGTTTGGAATCTTCATTGATGATCTGGAGAGACTACTCATGGAAGCTGGAGCTATTGGTGTACAGGTTGGCTCTTTGATGATACATGCACTCCTTTATGCAGATGATGTAGTGCTTCTCTCCACCAATCCATAGAGTTTACAAAAGCTGTTGGATTCTCTTCTCTTGTTTTGCAATCAAACAAAGATGGAGGTGAACCTTGACAAGTCTAACGTGATGGTGGTAGGTTCTAAAGGTGTCACACCTTTCTTTTTTTATGAACAGCAATTGGAGCAGGTTTCTTCTTATAAGTACTTGGGCCTTGAGTTTTCTCATGACTATAGTTGGTCTATTTGTGTGAAAATGATAATCAATGCAAGGTTTAGAGCTTTGTATTCACTCATGAACCGCTCTAGACTTGCTCATCTTACCACATGGGAGTTGAAGACGGTGCTTTTCAGATCTCTTGTGCAGCCGGTGGTTCTCTATGGTGCTTAGATTTGGGGTCCAAGTACTAAGAAGACATGGTGGCAAAAGGTGGAGAAAGTTCAGAAAAAAAAATTTGTGTGATGAACTTGGAGTGGGGACTCAAACTCCCTATGTATTGCTGCTTGCTGAAATAGGGTTTTTGCCTCTTGAGGCTGAATCTTTGTTTTTAGCTCTCACATATGCCACTAAGGTGAGGTCCATGGAGCATGAGAGACTTCCCTACCAAGCATTTTGTGCCACTCTATCTGTTGGTTGGTATACAGATCTGATTCCATGGGCCACAAGGTGGAATGTTTCTGAGCGACATTGGAGATTGGAGCCTATTGCACTACAAGAATTGATCAAGGAGCAGTTCTTGCTTTGCTTATGGCAACAACCCGGTACCAAGATGGTGTTCTATCAACAGTTTGTAAATTCTATGTTGGTGTATTGTGAACAAGACTATCTCTTGGCTAATATTTCTACTTCACTTAGACATATTATCGCTCAATATAGAACTAGTTCTCATAGACTAGAAGTAGAACAAGGATGTTGGCAGCAGATAGAGCACTCCATGCAACTTTGCAAATTGTGTATTATGAGCAAAGTTGAGGATGAGCATCATGTGTTTGTTGATTGCCCTTGTTACATGCAGATTAGAGTTAGACATCACATTACTTGTAGTGATTTCTCAACTCTCTTACAGGTTGAAGCTTTAGCGTTAGGGAAGTACATGACCAAGGTTAGTTTATATCGGACCAATTTGTTACAGATTGGTCAGATGCACTAGGCCCTTGCCTAGGCTCACATTTCATGTGTTTTGTATTTATTTCTGGCCTTTTGACTCTTTGGGTCTTTCGGGCTTTATATTTCATTTCATTTCATTTCTTCATTACGATCGCTTAACTTTGCAATTGTAAATGATCCAAATCATTGATTTGCAGGGATCACCAGAATGTGCGGCAAGAGAAGAGCAAAGTTAAATTTCAAATCTTGCAATGGATTTCTTCAAGTTGTGTATAAAATTTGTTAATTTCTCTTGGATTTTTTTTATAAATTGTGTACTCTGTCACTAAAGTGATTGCTTATCATCGCTGGATATTCCAGCAATGCCGATGTCATGATTATAATAATCAGCTTTAAGGTTAGTTATCTCATGGATGATTCAATTGATATAAATAGAAACACCCCTTTTGTGAAGTTATCCATGCATAGCTATGTTTGGAAGATGGTGCCAAATTCAAATGTTTCAGTAACATATTTTGGACTCATGTAGGCCGAATCAGATGCACTTTTAGAATTTTACATTAAGTAACCCTGGTCCGTGTATGATGCATAATAAACATGTACATGTGGTGCTGAGGTAATTATTTTGTAAGTTCTAAATATTCTTCAAGCTGTATATGTTGGGATCCATTAGTGATGATCCTTTAGATCGATTTATATTTTCAGCTGAATGCCATTCACGATGAGCAGACTTACGTAATGACTGGTAATTATGCCGTCTCCAAACTAATACACGTACTTATTCAGGATTGCCCCATAGCAGCAATTCACCATAATATTTCAACACTCTAATCTTACTGTTTTATAGCTCTATGTATTCTCGCCCTGTTTGCCCTTTCAGGTACTTTTACTTGACACTCTGATCTTGCTATTTTTAAGATTCGTTCGGGTCCTATTTGTGGCACTGTCGCATTCACAATCAGGTTTCAAGTCAGATATTGCTACTTGCCATACTAATCGTGCTAATCTACTCTTATTTTACACTGGATAAACTCCGGGAGCAGTCCATGTTTGTAGCACTGGCCCTTTCACAATCAGGTTGTACGCACCATTAGGAGCAGCTGGTTGCAGGAATGTTTTGTTTGCCGATGATCATAATCAGGTTCTATGTATATTCTCTTTTGTACAGTTGGAATCAGCTGGTGGCATGGATGCTTTGTTTGCCTATAAGCAGATCAGGTTCTATAGATGTTTCCTATAAATGTGTCACCTGATTAGAACAGAATTGGATGCACCTCGGCGTCATACTATACAATAGGAGTTCTTCTTAATCTGATTCATTTAAGGAGCCCTAAAAGATGATTTTAGGCTTGCATCAATGAGTCTGGTTCTTATTTGTATTTTAATATGTTGACCCCCTACTTCGATAAGGTCTAAGCAAATCAAACTACTGATTCAGGTATATTTATCTCAGTTAAACAAGGTGGTGCTGTGATAAGGGGGTATTTTGAAGGCAGTAATAAGGTGTAATTTGAACTGAATGGTCTACTTGAAGTGCATTCAGCATTCGGCTGAGTCTGGCAATGGGGTTGCCGGTACGTTTGTAGCATGAGTAAGTTCTGGAGGCTAATCGTTAAAAATTTTAGTACAGCATCATCGACTACTCTCATTGGGAGTCAACATCAAAGTAAGTGCCTCCCAACTGTTCCTGTATTGAAAGTTGTATGTAATGGATTCGGGAACTTTGTGTAGATCTAACCAGAAGTGTTTGTAAGACCTGCTTGAAGTACAAGCGACATTCCACGCGCAATGCATTAGGCTCATCATTATGCCGGTAGATAATATGAACAAGTTGGTAAATATCCACGATTCTTGCACACTCTGCATGTACACGCACATGTAGATTTGTTGCATTCCTCACATTTTAACTCTTTAGGACTTGGGTCATATTCTTGTACATAGCACTTCGTTATTTGTCACTATTGTTTAATTCTAGTTTAGAGACATATCACCTGTCGAAAGCGTACAGGCAAGCAGAAGAGACACTAGACATATATGTAAGTAGTTGTTTATATTTACATCTAGACATGGAACGGAACTTTCTTTAGCTTTCAAAAGTGGAATCGATATCCTGATCCGGTGAATCGTTCATCCTTCAAAGTCCATTTCATACATTCATAGGTTCAGGACTGATGCAGGGATTCAATCATGATCACTAGATTCTACATTAGAACGAGAAAAGTTTTATTCTAAAGGTACGATGGGAGTACCCAAGTTGCGGATCTATGGGGAAGATGTAGCTTTACCAAGTGGACTGCTTGAGTATTGTTGACTTGTGGATAAGGTTAGATTCTCCAGGAGACAACCCAGTGTATATTTGCTAATAATATTTAAAAAATAATAACAGGTTGTTCCCTTGAGGATCAGAAAGGACTAGAGTTGAAGGAAAGTGTCACAAGTGGTAATTCTGTATTATTTTTTATTTAACCTCTTGGGCAGAAATCACTCCCAAAAGAGGGTAATGGCACACTACGGGGAAAGGAAAACCAAATTCACTCTCAAAACACATTTACTCCAAGTTATTCCTGAACTAAGACGTTTACTACAAAGGTTTTATCATTTTGCTAATTGCAACTTTGGAGTCAACAACTTTGCAACAATTGCAAACCCACTCAACCTCTCATCGTCATTTCTTTCTTTATTTTTAGTACAACAGAATTTTAGGAGATTTGTGTTAGGAAATAGGATTTGAAGGTTTTATGCTTGTCAAGTAGGACAACTAGAAGCAAGGAAAGAAGATATGGGACTTTTGTCAAAGGAGGATTTCCCAATACTGTTGGTTTGGTACACCATCATTCAAGATCATCCATGCCATGATACCATTTTTTATATCATGTCTTCAATTTTTACACACCTTTGGGTTTGTCATATCTTTTTTTTTGTCACACTTTGGGTTTTTCATATCTTTGTTTATGTCAAACCTTTGATTATAACCATTTGTGATCACATAAGTAGGTAACCAAAAGGACAGTTATCATGTCAGTAGATACATATGCAAAGGAAAGACACGTGTACAAAGAACTGATTTTGGGAAGCATTTATCTCTATGGCACTTCTCACCTGTGGGAATAATGACGGGCCACTTTAATACTTGCCAAATTTTTCAGCCATCAACAATTCAATATATATTCAAGAAGAAAATCAAGATTAAGGTTTGATTGTTGCAGATGAAAATTTCTATTGATTTTGAGGCAACCAAGCTCTATCATTTTGCCAATATCCATTTAATTTGGGAAGCAAAAGTGAGAGACTATGTGAGTTTGTGATTGGGAATTGAGTGTGGAGGAGTGATATGAAAGCATGAATCAATCATGGCATGTAGAAATTATAGAAATGTTACCCAAAAAGTACAAAACTATGCCCAAGGTGACCTTACAATCAACCAAAGTGGAAAAATGGGGAGCTTACTACTATGTTGAGCATGTCATAACTTATTGGTTGCATTTTTTAATGTAGAATTGTGAGCTTACAAATCTCTTGATGATTCAAGAGATTTGGGAAAAGAGGAACACAAACACCTCCAACTCACATGGCAATGTGCCCACTTGGAAGGTGAGACATTTGCAAGGGGTAATTGGGGATGCAATTTCCACCCCAAGCATTGTGTACTTGGACCAAGATTGGCCAATACCAAGCAAAGAGATGACAAATAAGTTTGCAACTTTGTTCAAGAGCAAGAAGATCAACAATGGCTAGAAGGTAAAAGGCTATAACAATCCAACAAGGTGCATTGTAGCAGTGTTGTTCATGAAGTTGTTTTGATCAACATGAACAACATATGTTAACAACAAGCAAGGCACATTCTTCCAATTGTTGCACAAAAGATATCTTAGGGATTGCATGAGTATGTTCGACTAACAAGTCAGGAAGTTGACCAAAACCTTGCAGACCAGTAGGGTTTACACCTTCCTCTACCCATTTGTGATTCATTTCTATATCATGATGAAGTTATTGAAGAAGGAGGAGAAGAAGATATTCTTGGTCCGCCAATTTCCCATGAGTTATTATCAATCACCACCCGAGTGGGCAGCAGATACCAAGAGATATAAGGACACGTGTGACAACCCAATGTTGATATAGTAGTAGTATGTTTGGTAAGAACAGGTTATTCACACAAAGATATGGTTTGGAACAGCTAGAATTGAAGAGAAAGTGTCACATTGTCACAATCATCTATTATTACATGTTGAATCTCTTGGGCAAGAACCATTCCCAAAAGAGAGTAATGTCACCCATGGTAGCACACTATAGAAAGGCTAAAACAATCAAATTACTTCCATGAAAGATATGATACTATTGGTGCTCTTGAAGGTGATGGTTCCATCCATTTTGATGGTCAATAGCCCCAAAGGTCTCTCCCTTATAGTTACCTATGTTATGCATACCACAATGCTAGTGAGGCCATTCTATGCTTCCTAGAAGGCATTCCCACTAATATATTGCATATTTGTGACACATTGGACTTTTCATTATATGTGGTACTTTATGATACTCATATTCCTTGTGATAATTCAATGCATCACCTTGAGCCTTTGGAATTCCCAAGGATCCAACACCCCAATCAAGCTTAATTGCCTTCTTGCATTCCAACGCTTGTGTTCCTACTTTGATTTTCTCACCACTACTTGACCAAGTTATTGGAACACATACACAAAAATACCACTAATACACAAAGGATCATGGAGTTCCCTGTGCATCTGCCTCAAGACAAAACCCAATTCATGTACACAAACATGGTTAGATTGAGCATACACAAATTAAAAAAAAAGGTGTGATTTGGAATTCAATGACTCAACTTGTATTACATTGGGGTGATTCTCCTTATACCTCTTACTACAAAAAGATGGGATGCATCCAAATTTGTGAACTGCCACAATCTTGCTCCCCTCCTCAAACTCTAACCCAATTAAGGTTAACCCTATTGTAACTACCTTATTGTCCTAAGTAAATGATGTGATGGAGCTACCTACAAGAGATGCTTTACTATACACTCTACCAATCATATGATTGTAGCTAAGCATTAGGAGAATAGTCCCAATGACATGGTAATACAAAATTGTCTTATTATACATAAGTATTATTGCATAGGTAGTTTATACAAATGCCATGACTTGGGTGTGGCACCACTCTAATAATGATATGGTCCCACTAGTCCCCTACCATGTCATTGCTTGACTTTGATAATCATGATGTTATATACATATATGCATATCCATAGTTATACAATGGTCCCTATTATGCTTACCCACCTTCACTTTTATGCATTCAAATCAACTCATTGACTTGTTCATTATACACTTCAAGTTCCTTGTGGATATTGACAAAGACATCCTTGAACTTGGCATTGGTATTCTTCTACAATTGGTCATCCAATTTGGCTTATTGCTCATTTGAATATACTTTTGCCTCCAAAGCATATATTTATAACATTAGCTCCTTTAGCTTCATGTGATGAGCTTGTGTGGTACCCACATTTTTCATTTTGGACGAGTTTTAAAGAAGAAATACATCGTTGAAACCAAATTGAACCCAAATGGAGAATAAAGGATGAGAAGTTTGTATTTTGATTCAACCCAAAAAAGTAAACTTCATGTTGAATGAAAAAGGACTCGGATTGGATCAAACCCAAAAAATCTTACTTTGTGTTAGAGGAGGAAAAACTCGGGTCAGACTCTGAAGGAGGGCAGACTCAAACAAGGAATGGAAATTGTATGTCAAGACTACTGTGGGAGTTGTATCTCAATGAATACATGTCCAAATCAAGGGTGCTATATCTTGTTTGAAACGTCTCATTCAGGGATTTCCATTGCAACCAAGATCTCAGAGTTTGGAGGTCTGTAGCAGAAGCTACAAGCATTTGAAGTATCTGTAGTAGATGTACATAGTAGTTGAAGGTCTTCGGGTTGGTGTCTTTAGGTTGGTGTCTTCGGGACTTTGGACTTTGGACTTTGGATTTACATGACTTTGGGTTAGAAGCTTCTTTGCCTCAGGACAAAGGTGACTAAATTTGAGGTAGCCGGACCTTGGAGTGCAGTGCAAGTGACTTCAAGAATCTTGCTAGAGGTATTAAAGGGAAGTTAGAGTAAGGAAAGAAGATAGTTAGGATACCCATGACTTCAATTTTGGTTCTGATTGAATATTGAATAGAATTAGAAGAGAAATAGTAGAAGTGAATAAACCCAAAGTGCAAGATCAGACTGGAAGTGTCTTTGGGTCAGTTACATGGGTGATTAGGGGAAGTGGGTTGCAAATTGAAGGCGTAGATAGTGTACCCATGCTTTCAATTACAAGTCTTGATGAAGATATAGTAGAATTAGCAAAGGAATTTGTGGTACCCACATTTTTTTTTCTTTTTTTATTAGTGTTTAAGAGAAGAAGTAAGCACTGGAAGTCAAATTGCGGATGAAGAATGGACGGAAGTAACTTTGGAGGACATCTGAAGAAGACGACATTGGATCCAATGATGGAGGTACTCGGAAAAGGAGTACAACAGAAAAAGTCCGAAGAGCACCATCTTCAAGTCGGAAGACGCAGAAGATACAAAGACCATTTAACAACCTTGGTACGTGGCAAGAAAGTACATTTCAAGAAACGGCAGAGGCAGAAGAAGCATGTCTTGACAGTGACCAGGATTTGCACGCAGAAGAGAGAAAGTTGAAGTTGAAATTGATTGAAGAATGACTGCAATTCAGGGTAATATAGGATTGCGACTGCGCAAGGACAAGTTGAATGTGCCAAGTAAATTTCCAATCCCTTTTAGAAGTTGTCCTGCGGTAATGCGTGTCCAGAAGCCCATCAAGAGTGAAATTTTCTGAAATCCCAAGGGAGTTAGAGTGTCTCGTCCTGTAACATCCATTTGCGCATGTGTGTGGTATTGTAATATTTAGCTTGGTATTACAAGTATTTAAGGGATATAATTTATATAGAGATAAAGGATGGTTCTATATTAGTCATGGTTAGCTAAATTTAGTCATAGCTAAGATAGAGGGGACCTTACTTTAGAGGAAGTCAAAAGGATGAGCACCACTATTTTGGATTTTAGTGTGTTGACTTGGTATTATTCCTATGTGTTTGGCTTTGAAGAAAGAGTTGAGAACTCTTGGGCCCGCAAGCCTTTTTGTTTTGGATTCTTTTTTAGTCCAAGGATAGCCCATGTGAAGGAATCCTTGACTTAGTGGTTGGGTCAAGATAAGACCACATGCTTAGGGGAATATGCCCATGTGAATGGATATTCCTTTCTACTTTTTGACTTTACTTGACTTTTAGTCTAGTAACTTGAGTTACTATGGTAATTAGTAACTTTGGTATGTAACTATTTCACAAGTATATAAACAAGGGGTGAGGAGGTACTCATCATCCTTTCATTTTGCAACTATCTCTCTCTCATTGAGTTCTCTAGTGAGCAATGTCTTGAGTCTTGGAGTGTTAGCCTTGGAGGAGTATGATGGAGTTGGGGTTCCTTGCCTTCTTGGTCCATGGTGCGCTACCATAATAGCTAGTAGAGGATCATCTTGAGTGAGAGACAAGCCGGCTCACATTTTCGGTTCCGTTGCCGGAATCTCTCTAGAAGGTAAGATAATGTTCCGCGTTCAATTCCACATTATGCAGAAGGAGGCTATGAGAGCTCACTTGGAGAGAACATTAGGAGAGGAGAGGGCTGAACTTATGTTAGAGAACTAAGATCCATTTGTATACCCTCTAGTTCATTATGACATCTTTGAGGTGATTTTGTACATCTTGTACACATGAGAGGAATTGGAGAAATTGTGTGAGGTGGATTGTAGATTTTAGGGATTAAGGTGATTTTGGGCAAAATCTCAAGTTTAAGATCTGGACTTGAAATTTCTACACATGATATCTTGGGTTATCTTTCAGTTAGCACACTTGAAATTATTGTGAGAGCTACTATGCGCACTAGGTTAGAATTTTTGAAAGTTGATAGGGTAAAGTGCTCCCGCAACTGCATGCTCTCTGGAAAATTCTACAGAGTCTGTCATTTCTTCAATTGTTAGAGAATTCTCCTGAAAATTACCAAGACAATTCAGTGCATTGTATCCTACCAACTGCCACAAAAATTAGAGAGAGATCGTTCTTGCAAAGGGAGTTATGAGTTTTTGAATAGAGGGGGGTGGTTTTGAGACCAAATCTGAAATATGTGTGCTGAATAGAAAGGTGTCTAGGCCAAATGGCTCAATGAAAAGATCTGCAATTTTTCACAGAGGGACACTCCAGAGTTTTGATCAAGTGTACAAAATTTCAGAGGACTGTGACATACTGGTTGGGAGATTTGAGTGACATTGTGAGGAAGTGTCAATTCTGCAGAGTCGAGATCTCATACATGAGGAGTTTGAGATCAACAAAAAGCATATTTGAGTGTTTAGATTCATCTTTGGAACATGGAGGGTCATCAAGAGTGGAAATTGAGATTATGCAAGGTTCCCCAAGGGTTTGAGGTGATTGTAGGGGTGGATTTGAGGAAAAGAGAGTTTACAATAGAATTTGAAGAGAGTGTTGAGAGGATCCAAAAACCTACACCACTTGGAGGAAAGAGTGAGTCTAAGTGCTTTTTGTGTGGAGAGAATGGACATAAGGTAAGTTCATGTCCATTGACCTTTGAGAGCAAGAGATTGAGGGAAAGGAGAGGCTTACTTGACTTGGGTTTGCATGTTGGACCTTCTTCACCAAGATTGGGAGGGAGAAGATCTAAGACCAAGGAGTTGTGTGAGGTTTGTGGAGTTGAAGGACTTCCAAAAGGACATGAGTGTAGTGGAGTAAAAGCACTTTTGGAGACTTTGGTGAAGGATCTTGGAGAGAGTCTTAGTACAGCTACAAAAATACTACCACCTTCATCAGCTAGTTCTCAAGATTAATGATGGAGATAATCTTTCAACTTATGGATAAACTATCCATGAGAGTTAGATTAATATGCACTCTAGGATTTGATGTTGCTATAGAAATCTTGGAGCAACCTGAACCTTTTGTGTTCCCTAGAGTGGATTATTCTCAGATGGTGTTATTCATGTATATACTCTATTAGTAATAGAGTGAGAGAAAAGAAAAGAGAAAAAAAATTGAGAGAAAGAAAGGTAGTGAGAGATTAAGATGGGGAAACTTCCAGTTTTCTTTGGCAAGGATGGAGAAGATGTGGAGGCCTTTATGAGAGACTTAAAGAGAGCTTGCATAGGAAACAATGAGAGGAGGAAGAATGAGTGGGCCTCATTATTACCAGATTTCTTTGAGGATGCAGCACTTACATGGTATGAGTCAGAATACCAAAAGAGAGAGAGGAGAGATGGGGAAGAGGAGTCTTGGGAGACTTTGACTTCAGCACTCATTTAGAATTTTCTTCTTGATGGGAGTTATGAGAGATTGATGAGTGAGGTTACATTTCTCAAGCAAAGAGAAGGAGAGAAAGTGAGAGTCAATGTGGAAAAAGTGGAAAAGTTAGAGTCCAGATTTTGCATAGTGTTGAGGAAGGGTGGGGATGATGTGGAGAATACAATGATTGGCATAAGGGCCATGCTCAACAAGAATTTTGTGGGAGGGTTGAGACCAAAAATTAGAAGCAAGGTGAGATATGAGAAACCTTCTTCCAAGGTTGAAGCTATCAAGATCGCAATTCATATGGAGGAGAGTTTGGAAGGGGATGAGAGTGATTTGGTGGTGAAGGAGGTTGTGCATCCTCCTCAAGGCTACAAGTACGGTGGAACTTCTGATACTTTGGTGGCAAGGGTTGCACCACAAGTAGTGGTTGCTCCAGTTCTTGCACCTCCACCAAAAGATCCACTTCAAACCATCACAAAACAACTTGCGGATTTCAAGATCAATGTGGTGCAACTATGGGAGAAGAGAGAGGTGGATCAGAATGTAGGGAGAGGGCCTAGGAGTTATGGAAACTATCCATATAGAGGAGTTCAACCTACCAACAATTTCAATGATAGAAATTGTTTTGGTTGTGGAGGAAGAGGCCATATCCAAAGGAATTGCCCAAATTCCACTTACCATGGAGGAAGGGGTTATGAGGAGGCCAATAGAGGGAAAGAGGGTGGTAGTGAAACCCAAGTGGCTCCTAATCCCAACAAAGGTAAGGGGATAGCATCCATAGATGTGGTGGAGAGCAAGTATGAGAAGGGAGAGCGCTCAAACTCCAAGAGTCTTAATTTGGAGCTTTTGGCACAAGAAAAGAAGAGAGCTTGTTTTGCAGAGGATGTTCACTCTTCTCAAGGATTTACTCCAAGCAAGGATACTCCTATGTCTACTAGGAGCACTCGCACCTCAACACCATCAACAAAAAAGACTCCAAGGAAGAAGTTGAGGATGGAGGACTTCTTGATCTCAAAGCAACAATGGAACTACAATGTGTTGGAGGATGTTGGTAGTCACAAGGCTAATATCACAGTGGGCCAATTAATTGCTTTGAACCCTACCTTGAGAAAGGAGCTTAGAGGTGGTTTGAGTTCTATAAGGAGCAAGAGGAAGAAGAAGGCAAAAGTTCCAGTATCAATGGGGGTGGTGGATGCCAAGCCAACACCATGGGAGGCTTGTGAATATGCCTCCAAGATTGATGTGAGAGTGAATGGTCACAACATCAAGGATGCATTGGTTGATGGAGGATCAGCAGTAAATGCCATGTCAGAAAGGTTGATGAAGAAGTTGGGTATGATACCCTCAAGACCTTCAACATTTGTGGTGAGCATGGCAAACAAGCAACAAGTTCAACCAGTAGGGGTGATGGATAAAGTGGTAGTTTTAGTTATGGGAGTTCAAAATCTCATGACTTTCCAAGTCTTGAAGGATTCAAGCTATGACTTACTTCTTGGGAGGCCATGGTTGAGAGCATCACACACAACTGATCGATGGCACAAAGGGTACTTGAGGATTGGGCCATCAAACCATAGAGTCACTATTCCTGTGACTAACACCACCAACACTTCACATTCAGATACACCGTCTTCTGATTATTGGGAATCTGATTCTGAAGAAGGAGCTTCAGGTGTGGACACAAGCATGGAAGAGGAGACTTCCACGGAGAAGGATGAATCTAAATCTGATTCAGATGTGTATCCCTTGTGTGCTATGGATTTTGCACCTAAGCCAGAGGTTTTGAAGGACCCAGACAAATCACCATTGACACTTGAGGAGGTAGAGAGAAGGTTAGCTACCCTCAAGTATGGCCCCAATGTTACCAAGGAGGAGAAGGTGAGATTTGAGGAGATTTTCCGCAAGTTCATCCATGTGTTTGCTTTTAGTTGCAAGGATTTGAAGGAAGTCACCTTGGAGGAGCACAAGATAGAGGTAAAGTCACATACAAGACCAATCCGCCAAAAGCAACGTCCCATTAGCCCACCAATATCTTTGGTTGTGAAGGAGGAGATTGATAAGCTCAAGGAGGCTGGATTTATCTTTGAGGTGGAGAATTCAGAATGGGTGTCTCCAATTGTCATTGTGAAGAAAATGAATGGTAAGCTTTGGGTATGTGTGGATTACAAGAAGCTTAATGTTGTTACCAAGAAGGACTACTACCCATTGCCATTCATTGATGAGATCTTGGAGGAGGTTGCAGGTCATGAGAGGTACAGTTTTGGAGATGGTTATAGTGGATATAACCAAATCAAGATTGCACCAGAGCATCAACAACTCACCACATTCACCACACCTTGGGGGACTTATGCTTTCAATGTCATGCCTTTTGGGCTTTGCAATGCTCCAGCCACATTTCAACGGTTCATGAACAAGGTATTTGAACCTTTCATTGGGAAATTTGTGAGAGACTTCATTAATGACTTTTGTGTCTATAGGAGCAAAGAGGAGCACTTTGAGCACCTAAGTCTTGCAATGCTTGGATGAGGCAAATGCATCACTCAACCCAAAGAAGTGCATTTTTGGATGTGAAGAAGGTCTACTTTTAGTGCACATCATCTCCAAGGATTAAATAGCAGTTGATCCTGAGAAGGTGAGGAAAATCTCAGACCTTCCATTCCCTTCAATCTTGACAAAGTTATGCCATTTCTTGGGGATGGTTGGGTACTATAGGAGGTTCATCTTCTCATTTTCCAACAAGGCTTATGCATTGACCATCTACATGAAGAAGGGTGTAGATTACATGGTGATTTTGGAAGACAAGGAGGCTCTCAAAGCTTTTGAGGAGCTCAAGCAATCCCTTGTTGTAGCTCCAATTCTTGCTAAACCTGATTGGAGTAAGCCTTTCATCCTCTACACTAATGCTTCTAATGTAGCTATAGGATGCACTCTTAGTCAATTAGACCAAGAAGGGCATGATCATCCAGTAGCTTATGCTAGTAGGAAGATGGTTTCAGCAGAGAAGAACTACTCTGTCATGGAGAGAGAAAGGTTGGCAATAATCTTTGGTCTCAAGAAGTTTAGACACTACTTGACTAGAGGGAAAGCTACAATTGTCACGGATCACAAGGCTTTGAAGTACATCTTCAACAAGCCTAATGTTGAAGGGAGACTAGCAAGGTGGATGATACTCTTGTCTGAGTATGACTACACCATTGAGGATAGGCCAGGAAAGAAACATGCAAATGCTGATTTGTTATCTAGAGCCTATGATCATGATGGAGATGAGCCAGTGGATGATTCCTTCCCGGATGAGGAGCTCATGACAATCTCAGTCACTCAAGAGGTTCCAATGGAGTACAAGGAGATTGTGGATTTTGTGACAAGAGGTAACTATCCAGAAGGGATGCATGCTAGGGAGAGGAAGGCCCTTGCAGCAAGATCTAGACCTTACACAATGGTGGAGGATATTCTTTTTCACCAAGGAGCAGATGGTCTACTTTGAAGAGCAGTGGGTAAGGAAGAGTCTATCCTACTCATGAAGGAGTTTCATGAAGGTTTAGTATGTGGAGGACACTTTGCAAGAAAGGTGACTGCTTTCAAGATTCTAGATGCAGGTTACCACTGGAGAGGGATTTTCAAGGATTGTCTTGATTATTGCAAAACTTGTCATGTTTGTCAAGCTTTTGCTAGAAAGTCTACATCCACTCCACCACTTAGATCAGTTCTATTGCTAGGACCTTTTGAGAAGTGAGGAATTGATTTTGTAGGACTTCTCAATAGAACCCCAAGGAACAATCGGTACATTGTGGTAGTTATTGATTACCTTACCAAGTGGGTTGAGGCTAGACCATTGAGGGACAAGAATGAAGATGAAGTGGGTAGATTTCTTTATGAACGCATTATCACTAGGTTTGGATGCCCTTTAGAGTTGGTTTTTGATAGAGGAGGAGAGTTTACAGGAAGCATTACTACAACCATGCTACAACATTTCTCTATCACACATAGAGTAACTACATCTTATAAGCCAAATTCTAATGGCTTGGCAGAGAGAACCAATCAGACCTTGTGCATGATGTTGGCCAAAGATGCAGAAATGGAGGGGGCTAAACATCATTGGGACAAGAGGATTCATGCAGTTTTGTGGGAGTATAGGACAACCATGAAGACTTCTACCGTATATTCTCCATTTCAATTGGTATATGATATTGATTCTACATTACCTATTCATTTTGATCTTCCTACCTTCCAAAGCATTCATTGGAGATTGAAGAAAGCACAAGGAGGTGATGCACAGAAGTCAAGGAAGGATCAACTCATGGAGTTGGAAGAGGCAAGGGCAATTGCTATGGTTCAAGTGGAGCAAGCCCAAAGGAAACAAAAGGAGAGCTATGACAAGAGGCAAGGCAAGAAGAAGGTGGAGACTTTCAAAGAAGGTGATTGGGTAATGTTGTTTGATTCCATTCGATTCAAGAGAGTGCAAAAGAAGTTTTTGCCTAAATACTTTGGACCTTTCATAGTGGAGAAGGTGTGGGGAAATTACACCTATGATCTCAAGGAGTTGGGAGGAAGACACTTTGATAGGATTAACCATGATAAGTTGAAGATGTAGCATAAAAGGTAGAGAGACCTTCACTTTGAGGACAAAGTGAAAACTTCATTTGGGGGTAAATGTAACACCCATTTGGGCATGTGTGTGATATTGTAATATTTAGCTTGGTATTACAAGTATTTAAGAGATATTATTTATATAGAGATAAAGGATGGTTCTATATTAGTCATGGTTAGCTAAAGTTAGTCATAGCTAAGATAGAGGGGACCTTACTTTAGAGGAAGTAGAAAAGATGAGCACCACTATTTTGGATTTTAGTGTGTTGACTTGGTATTATTCCTAGGTGTTTGGCTTTGAAGAAAGAGTTGAGAACTCTTGGGCCCGCAAGCCTTTTTGTTTTGGATTCTTTTTTAGTCCAAGGATAGCCCATGTGAAGGAATCCTTGACTTAGTGGTTGGGTCAAGATAAGACCACATGCTTAGGGGAATATGCCCATGTGAATGGATATTCCTTTCTACTTTTTGACTTTACTTGACTTTTAGTCTAGTAACTTGAGTTACTACGGTAATTAGTAACTTTGGTACGTAACTATTTCACAAGTATATAAACAAGGGGTGAGGAGGTACTCATCATCCTTTCATTTGCAACTATCTCTCTCTCATTGAGTTCTCTAGTGAGCAATGTCTTGAGTCTTGGAGTGTTAGCCTTGGAGGAGTATGATGGAGTTGGGGTTCCTTGCCTTCTTAGTCCATGGTGCGCTACCAGAATAGCCATCAGAGGTTCATCCTGAGTGAGAGACAGGCCGGCTCACAGACATAGTTCATCACACGTGGGGAGCTTGTTGTCCAAGTTAAGCATGGTCATCCGACTGATAGCTTGGTGGTGAGAGCTCAAGCTATTGCGACAATAGCCAAGTGATATGATGTGCTAGTTGGGGAAGTAGTGTTATACTCTATGGGTTTCAACATTGACTATTTGGAGGAGACAACCTCCTATAGACCAGGTTGGCAGTCTGGTGAGGGACAAGTATGTTGCCTACTAGTATGCTTCAATAGTGGCAGTCTTTGGTCACTATAGTCCGGGACCATGGTAGCATCAGTTTTAGCTTTCAATGGTGCAGTTACTTGGCCTAGTGACTTGTTGGAGTGGGATGCCCATGTAGAGGATACTCTAGTACCAAAGGAGATCACTTGGATTTGGAGTACGAGTGGGATTGTTCCATCCACCTTGGATGGATCAGAGGAGGCATTGTAACAGCATGCAGATCAGTTGGTGCAGTAGGCTTGGAGTGGAGCCTTCGTACCATCAGGAGATGATTGTGAGGATGAGCCTCCTGAGTCAATTACTTTGACACCTTTGGATACCACACTCATTGCTTGGTAGTATCAAATAGAGAGGATATGTCTATTGGAGTTGTTTGGTGGGATTAGCACCAGACTAGCTACGGTATTACAGGCGGGTATACGAGTATAGAGGTACTTGTATATAGAGAGAGATGAGACTACTAGGCAAATCTCTCTACATCATGTGGCATACTTGGCCTATTGATATGCAGAGTTATTACCAATGTCAACAGTCAGAGGTTACTTGAAGGCCCTACCAGCAAACATTTCCTTACTGGGGGTGCATGATCTGGAGAGACATGGGCCTATTCACTTGGTGATTTCTGGATGGCCATGTTAGGGACATATACGTGCTGGTAGAGGTTTGTGGTCTTCAGGATCCTCATTTTGGTGTGTTTTGGGAGACGTTACGGATACTACAACATCTCCAGGTTCATTAGTCCGTTTCTCCAGCTTACCTTTTGGAGAATGTTCCTTTGATGGGTGGTTCTTGCACTAGAGTGATGGCAAATACACATCAAGTCCATTCTTGGATAAGACCTATTGTATTGTTAGATGAAGCCAGAGGGGGATCACGGGCTCATCGTCTTTGTCTTTGGTCGACAAACCTCTTACCCAAAGAGGTTCTATAGGGTGCCTATGATGAGATTCAACAACTTGAACACATCCTTGTTGATGATATCTTGGATGTTGGGCGTCAGTCTCAGACAGTGGTAGTGGCTAATAGGTCACCTATGGTAGTGGTAAACCTAGTTGGATAGCCTAGAGCTGCATTTCCCATACTCATGAGTTTCCCAGTCTCTCATGCTTTTTGAGAGGCAAGACCTGGACTTGTTTGGGACTCACAGTTACAGCAGTTGGTGGAGCCCAACATTGATGAGAGAGAGCGGGCAATGGGTTTTCACACCGGTATTACCGCTATTCCAGTAGTGTTAGAGGCATCCAAGCGTCAAGTGTTAGGTCAGGCTATGGACCTAAACTGTTTGACCTGGATTCTGAGCTTTGGCTTGGCAGAGCAGCGTAGGATGCGCTTAATAGGTATCACCACTTGGACACTTGTGAGCCCTGTGCCTATCAAGATGATTCAAGCACATGCTGGGGGTGATAGACCAAGTGGAAATGGTATTCTTGGGACACAACTAGTAGCTACTAGGGAGAGTGGTCTACTTGGAGTCCATCCAAGTGAGCATGGGCTACTTGGAGTACACCCTTGGTCCACTTGGGATGCAGCTAGAGGACGTGTGGACCTTGCAACCAGAGTGGAAGGAGTTTTTCACGCAGAGGTTAGGACCTCTTGTGGTTGAGGGCATGACACTATTGCTCCCAAGGGCCCCATGTAGCAGCCAGTCAGTACATCTTCCACTCCTACTATAGTATGAAGGATTTGGGTGCTTTGAAGGGACATGGTATATGGATTGAGCTGACTAGCGATACACCAGTTTTCCGATGTCCTTATCGATATAGTGAGATGGAGAGGATATTGATTTAGAGCTAGAGTAGTGACCTTTTTGAGGCTGGTTTGGTGGAGATTTTACATGGAGAGTATGCATCAACAACAATGATGCCATCCAAGAAGGATATGCATGGCAACTACATAGATAGGCGGATGTGTGGAGATCACCGTTCTATCAATTGACAAACCAGGGCTGATTGGTATGCCATGCCTACACCAGAGGAGATTTTTGATGCAATTGGGCATGCAAAGATCTTCAGTACTTTGGATCTTTGAGCGGGATATCTTCAATTGTTGATTAGGAAGGAGGATAAGTCCAAGACAACATTCTGGGCTATTGATCCTCATGGCAAGGATGTTTTATATCAATGGAGGCTCTTACCTTTCAGGTTAAAGAACGCTCATGTTGAGTTCTAAAGGGTCATAGATAGGATCCTAGCTGGATTGGAATTTTCTTGGTGTTATATTGATGACATTTTGGTCTATAACACTACTATGGAGGAGCATGAGAGATAGTTGTTGGAGGTATTTGAGAAGTTGAGATCTCATGGACTCAAATAACATCTTGGGAAGTGTAGGTTCTTCCATGAGTAGGTTGAGTATTTGGGTCACACTATCTACCCCGGAAGACTTGGTATTCAGCAGACCAAGGTGGAAGCTATTGCATGTATTCCCCGGCCTACGGATGTGAGCAAAGTGCAAGCATTCATTGGGTTGGAAAACTTCTATTGCTGCTATGTTAGAGGATTTAGTGCCATTGCCAAGGCCTTGATGAAGCTGACCAAGCTTACCCAAGAGTGGTGTTGGGGAGATGAGCAGGAGAGAGCTTTTGTAGAGCTCAAGGAGAGGTTGACATCTGCTCCTATTTTGAGGAGACTGATTAGAGGATGACCATTTCAAGTTCATACTAATTGGAGTATGTTGGGGCTTGGAGTGGTGCTCACCCAACATGATGATGAGGAGAAGGAGTTTGTGGTGGCCTATGCTAGTCGCTCCAACAATTCAATGGAGGCAAAGTATAGTTCATATGAGGGAGAGTGCTTGGCAGCAGTTTGGGCAATAGCATATTTCTGATGTTATCTATTTGGTAACCCCTTCACTCTCATCATTGACCATTAGCCACTAAAGTGGTTGAGGGAGTCCGACAAGCTTTCAAGGAAGCTTGCACAATGGGCTCTGATTTTACAAGAGTATGATTTCACAGTTGTTCGTAGACTTGGAGTGGTGAACCTTGATGCAAATGGGTTGAGTAGAAACCTATCTCCCAACCAGCAGGATCAGACTGGAGCACGTTGGCATAGTGAGACAAATGAGGAGATGGTGCTAGGTTGGCATGCATTGACCTTTTTGTGTATATTTTAAGAGGCTTTGGTGGTATCTCTCTCAGTGCATACAAGAGGAGTTATTGAGATCATAGATCTAGAGAGTGAAGATATTGGTACAGTTCAGTGAGACATTCATGATGATGTCGTAGTGATGGACTATCTTTGCATTGGTGTTGTGGGTGGCACAGTTGGGGCCAAGGAGAGAGACCATGTTTTTCAACAAGCCAAACGGTTTAGATTGGAGGGCAGACATCTCTTGGGTGTATGGGAGGATGGTAGAGTGCGAGTAGTACCACTTCCATCTCAGAGACCACAATTGGTCCGTCATGCTCACGAGGAGCTAGGACATTTTGGAATAAAGCGTACATATATCTTACTCTTGAGTAATTATTGGTGGCACGGTATGCAGACTGAGGTACAATAGTTTGTTGCCAGATGTGTGGTTTGTGACCAAGTTAGAGCATCATTCAATGCTCCTATGCCATAGTTACACCCATTACCTATCATCGGATTGGGTTACCGTTGGACTTTGGACTTTGCTGGACCTTTACCGCTGACTGTGAGACATCATCAATATGTTTTGGTGATGGTAGAGCACTTCTCCAAGTGGATTGAGTTGGTGGCACTTCTTTACAAGTCTAGTGAAGGGACAACTTACTCGTTCCTAGATCAATTTCTTAGTCATTTTGGTGCACCAGCTGAGGTTTTACCTGATCAAGGTATAGAGTTCTTGGGAGAGTTTCAGGTCTTGTGTGACAAGGCTTTGATTGATCATCTTACTTCATCTTGAGATCACCCTAAGGAAGATGGCTTAGCTAAGAGAGTGGTTTAGATGGTGAAAAGAGGATTGCAAAAGTATGGTTTGCAGAGAGGCCACTTGGGAGATTGGGATCTCTTGTTACCTTGGTTGGCAATGGGCTATTGGTTCAGCCAGCAAGCCTCCTTAGCATCCTTCTCTCTGTACTTTCTACTTTATGGATGAGATCAAGATTTACTTGGAGCCATTCATCAAGATGCTACCGTAGTTTTGGACTTGGATGACCTCGATGAATGGATGAGCGTATGTTTTATGAGCTGGCCTCTCTCTCACTCAGGATGAACCTCTGATGGCTATTATGGTAGCGCACCATGGACTAAGAAGGCAAGGAACCCCAACTCCATCATACTCCTTCAAGGCTAACACTCCAAGACTCAAGACATTGCTCACTAGAGGACTCAATGAGAGAGAGATAGTTGCATATGAAAGGATGATGAGTACCTCCTCACTCCTTGTTTATATACTTGTGAAATAGTTACATACCAAAGTTACTAATTACCGTAGTAACTCAAGTTACTAGACTAAAAGTCAAATAAAGTCAAAAAGTAGAAAGGAATATCCATTCACATGGGTCCCCTAAGCATGTGGTCTTATCTTAACCCAACCACTAAGTCAAGGATTCCTTCACATGGGTTATCCTTGGACTATAGAAGAATCCAAAACAAAAAGGCTTGCGGGCCCAAGAGTTCTCAACTCTTTCCTCAAAGCCAAACACCTAGGAATAATACCAAGTCAACACACTAGAATCCAAAATAGTGGTGCTCATCTTTTCTTCTTCCTCTAAAGTAAGGTCTCCTCTATCTTAGCTATGACTTACTTTAACTAATCATGACTAATATAGAACCATCCTTTATCTCTATATAAATAATATCTCTCAAGTACTTGTAATACCAAGCTAAATATCACAATACCACACACATGTACAAATGGGTGTTACATTTACCCCCGGACTAAATTTTCACTTTGTCCTCAAAGTGAAGGTCTCTCTACCTTCTATGCTCCATCTTCAACTTATCATGGTTAATCCTATTAAAGTGTCTTCTTCCCAACTCCTTAAGATCATAGGTGTAATTGACCCACACCTTCTCCACAATGAAAGGTCCAAAGTATTTAGGCAAAAACTTCTTTTGCACTCTCTTGAATCAAATAGAATCAAACAACATTACCCAATCACCTTCTTTAAAAGGCTCCACCTTCTTCTTGCCTTGTCTCTTGTCATAGCTCTCCTTTTTTTCCTTTGGGCTTGCTCTACTCGAACCATAGCAATTGCTCTTGCCTCTTCCAACTCCATGAGTTGATCCTTTCTTGACTTCTATGCATCACCTCCTTGTGCTTTCTTCAATCTCCTATGAATGCTTTGGAAGGTAGGAAGATCAAAATGAATAGGTAATGTAGACTCAATACCGTATACCAATTGAAATGGAAAATACCTGGTGGAAGTCTTCATGGTTATCATATACTCCCACAAAACTGCATGAATCCTCTTGTCCCAATGATGTTTAACCCCCTCCATTTTTGCATCTTTGGCAAACATCATGCACAAGGTCTGATTGGTTCTCTCTGCCAAGCCATTGGAATTTGGTTTATAGGATGTAGTTACTCTATATGTAATAGAGAAATGTTGTAGCATGGCTGTAGTAATGCTTCTTGTAAACTCTCCTCCTTTATTATAAACTAACTCCAAAGGGCATCCAAACCTAGTGATAATGCTTTCATATAGAAATCTACCAACTTCATCTTCATTTTTGTCCCTCAATGGTCTAGCCTCAACCCACTTAGTAAGGTAATCAATAACTACCACAATGTACCGATTGTTCCTCAAGATTCTATTGAGAGGACCTACAAAATCAATTCCCCACTTCTCAAAAGGTCTTAGCAATAGAATTGATCTAAGTGGTGGAGTGGATGTAGACTTTCTAGCAAAAGCTTGACAAACATGATAAGTTTTGCAATAATCAAGACAATCCTTGAAAATCCCTCTCCAATGGTAACCTACATCTAGAATCTTGAAAGCATTCACCTTTCCTGCAAAGTGTCCTCCACACACTAAACCTTCATGAAACTCCTTTATAAGTAGGATAGACTCTTCCTTACCCACTGGTCTTCGAAGTAGATTGTGACAACCCGACAAATATCACTTTTGCGATAATCGAGTAAGTAATCTTAGTCTTGAGGTGAATTCTTTAGACCCAAATTCATGTAAACCCAAAGTCCGAAGTACAAAGTCCGAAGTCACATTGACCCAAAGATAGTAACCCAAAGTACATCTACTCCATAAACTTCAAATGCTTGTAACTTCTTCCATAGACCTCCAAACTTTGCGATTTTGGTGGCAACAGAAAGCCCTGAATGAGATACTTCTAACGAAATATAACACACTTGATTTGGACGTGTGTGCATTGAGATATAGCACCCGCAAGAATCTTGACCTGCAACTTCTATTTCTTCTTCGGGTTTGCACTCCTTCAACGTCTGATCCAAGTTTTTCCCTCCTTTGACATGAAGTAAACTTCTTCAGGTTTGATCCAGTCCGAGTCCTTCTTCCTCTTACATGAAGTAGACTCCCTTGGGTTTGATCAAAACACAAGTTTGCACTCATTTCTTCTCCATTTGGTTTCAATTTGGTTTTAGCAAGGCACTTTTTCTTCAAAACTAGTCCAAAATGAAAAATGTGGGTACCACATAGACCATCTGCTCCTTGGTGAAAAAGAATATCCTCCTCCATTGTGTAAGCTCTAGATCTTGTTGCAAGGGCCTTCCTCTCCTTAACATGCATCCCTTCTGGATAATTACCTCTTGTCACAAAATCCACAATCTCCTTGTACTCCATTGGAACCTCTTGAGTGACTGAGATTGTCATGAGCTCTTCATCCTAGAAGGAATCATCCACTGGCTCATCTCCATCATGATCATAGGCCCTAGATAACAAATCAGCATTTGCATGTTTCTTTCCTGGCCTATCCTCAATGGTGTAGTCATACTCAGACAAGAGTATCATCCACCTTGCTAATCTCCCTTCAACATTAGGCTTGTTGAAATTGTACTTCAAAGCCTTGTGATCTGTGACAATGGTGGCTTTCCCTCCAATCAAGTAGTGTCTAAACTTCTTGAGACCAAAGATCATTGCCAACCCTTCTCTCTCCGTGACAAAGTAGTTCTTCTCTCGTGAAACCATCTGCCTACTAGCATAAGATATTGGATGATCATGCGCTTCTTGGTCTAATTGACTAAGAGTGCATCCTATAGCTACATTAGAAGCATCAATGTAGAGGATGAAAGGTTTACTCTAATCAGGTTTAGAAAGAATTGGAGCTACAACAAGGGATTGCTTGAGCTCCTCAAAAGCTTTGAGAGCCTCCTTGTCCTCCAAAATCACCATGTAATCTACACCCTTCTTCATGTAGATGGTCAATGCATAAGCCTTGTTGGAAAATGAGAAGATGAATCTCCTGTAGTATCCAACCTTCCCCAAGAATTGGCGTAACTTGGTCAAGCTTGAAAGGAATGGAAGGTCTGAGATTTTCCTCACCTTCTCAAGATCAATTGCTATTCCATCCTTGGAGATGATGTGCCCCAAAAGTAGACCTTCTTCACATCCAAAAATGCACTTCTCTGGGTTGAGTGATGCATTTATCTCATCCAAGCATTGCAAGACTTTGATTAGGTGCTCAAAGTGCTCCTCCTTGTTCCCATAGACACAAAAGTCATCAATGAAGTCTCTCACAAATTTCCCAATGAAAGGTTCAAATACCTTGTTCATGAACCGTTGGAATGTGGCTGGAGCATTGCAAAGCCCAAAAGGCATGACCTTGAAAGCGTAAGTTCCCCAAGGTGTGGTGAATGTGGTGAGTTGTTGATGCTCTGGTGCAATCTTGATTTGGTTATCTCCACTATAACCATCTCCAAAAATGTACCTCTCATGACCTGCAACCTCCTCCAAGATCTCATCATTGAATGGCAATGGGTAGTAGTCTTTCTTGGTAACAACATTGAGCTTCTTGTAATCCACACATAACCAAAGCTTACCATTCTTTTTCTTCACAATGACAATTGGAGACACCCATTCTGAATTCTCCACCTCAAAGATAAACCCGGCTTCCTTGAGCTTATCAATCTCCTCCTTCACAACCAAAGATATTGGTGGGCTAATGCGATGTTGCTTTTGGTGGATTGGTCTCGCATGTGACTCCACCTCTATCTTGTGCTCCTCCAAGGTGACTTCCTTCAAATCCTTGTAACTAAAAGCGAACACATGGATGAACTTGCAGAAAATCTCCTCAAATCTCACCTTCTCCTCCTTGGTAACATTGGGGCCATACTTGAGGGTAGCTAACCTTCTCTCTATCTCCTCAAGTGTCAATGGTGATTTATCTGGGTCCTTCAATACCTCTGGCTTAGGTGCAAAATCCATAGCAAACAAAGGATACACATCTGAATCAGATTCAGATTCATCCTCCTCCGTGGAAGTCTCCTCTTCCATGCTTGTGTCCACACCTAAAGCTCCTTCTTCAAAATTTGATTCCCAATAATCAGAAGATGGTGTATCTGAATGTGAAGTGTTGTTGGTGTTAGTCACATGAACTATGACTCTATGGTTTGATGGCCCAATCCTCAAGTACCTTTGTGCCATCGATCAGTTGTGCGTGCTGCTCTCAACCATGGCCTCCCAAGAAGAAAGTCATAGCTTGAATCCTTCAAGACTTGGAAAGTCATGAGATTTTGAACTCCTATAATCAAGAGTACCACTTTATCCATCACCCTTACTGGTTGAACTTGTTGCTTGTTTGCCATACTCACCACAAAAGTTGAAAGTCTTGAGGGTATCATACCCAACTTCTTCATCAATCTTTCTAACATGGCATTCACTATTGATCCTCCATCAACCAATGCATCCTTGATGTTGTGACCATTCACTCTCACATGAATCTTGAAGGCATATTCACAAGCCTCCCATGGTGCTAGCTTGGCATCCACCACCCCCATTGATATTGGACCTTTTGCCTTTTTCTTCCTCTTGCTCCTTGTAGAACTCAAACCACCTCTAAGCTCCTTTCTCAAGGTAGGGTTCAAAGCAATCAATTGGCCCACTATGATTTTAGCCTTGTGACTACCAACATCCTCCAACACATTGTAGTTCCATTGTTTCTTTGAAATCAAGACATCCTCCATCCCCAACTTCTTCCTTGGAGTCTTTTTGTCAATGGTGTTGAGGTGCAAGTGCTCCTAGTATACATAGGAGTATCCTTGCTTGGAGTAAATCCTTGAGAAGAGTGAACATCCTCTGCAAAACAAGCTCTCTTCTTCTCTTGTGCCAAAAGCTCCAAATTAAGACCCTTGGAGTTTGAGCACTCTCTCTTCTCATACTTGAGATTTTGCAAGAGTCCCTTCTCCAAGAGATTATGTTTATCTACAGCAAACAACACAAATGACACTTGATGTTTTGATAGGCCGTACTATCTTGAGAGTGCGTGAGGTTTTGCCATCTAGAGTCCTTGTGTTAGAAGGACGTGATGGTGTCACTTGAAAGGATTATGTGTGCAATTGTGCACCATGCCACCTCCCAAACATTGATGGTACTATGGACACAAGCTTGGTTCTTGTACATGTAGGCTTGAGGTGTATGTTATGTGGTTCTTCTGGTGGAGTTGCTACTATGTTAGTGTGTGATAGCTGTTCGAGAGGATGGCATATGGCATGTATGACTCCTTCCCTCACAATGGTTCCTCAAGGATAGTGGTTATGTCCTAGATGTACATGACCTATAGCTAGTTCATTCTTTATATGGTATAGATTGTAAACAGGCAACTAACAATGGGGCACCATAGCACCCGGCCTCCTGATCTTTGCCCATTATAGGGTATACCATATACTTAGAGTGGATGGCTATCTGGAGTTAGAGGGATCTAACCGCTAGCTAGGAGGCAATTGTGGCACTTTAGAGTCTATGTATGACTTGTGTGTGAGTTGTGCTTCTATAGTGTATGATGTTGATAGTGATGTATGTTGTGTAGCAATGTATATATGCACTACAACTATCACGCCATTTGTAGTGTTGCATCTAGATTGCTTGGACACTAGAGTTCTAGTGATAGTAGTTATTTTAGTAGTTCTTAGAGACTAGTTCCCAACAGTCAGATTTTGTGTTTGGAGTATTGACTTCATGGTGGGGCACACCGTCACTTTGCACCGTTTGCACCGTCAAGTGTGCCATCAATGGGATTGCAAATTTTTGGATTGGTCTTTGTCAAAAGAATCCAGGTGATTGTGGCCAAATATAAAACACCCCAACTACAACAGGTTAGGGTTCAGACCTAACTCAAGTCCAAGGGGTATACTTTTGAAGTGTAGCTCTAGAGAGCTCACTTCTTTAATGTTGAGCCTTTGAGTTCCTGACTATGGTGGGCAAAGGCCAGCAAGCATCACCTAGATTCTCTTAGCTAGAGTGGATGTGGCTTGACGGTAATCAACACCCAATTGTTGGCAGTTTATAGAGTGACAGATCAACTACTGATCTGAGTTGAGTTGAGTTGAGAGTGGTAAACAATCTGATCATTGTGGCACTTTAGAGTCTATGTATGACTTGTGTGTGAGTTGTGCTTCTATAGTGTATGATGTTGACAGCAATGTATGTTGTGTAGCAATGTATATACGCACAACATCTTAACCAAGGTCAACCAAGAGCTAGAAGAATATGGACAGCATGTTGATAAACTAATCCTAAGATGCAAGGGAGAATATGCATTAGGGAAGCCAAGTGGGTCATGAAAGTAGAGATTTGCTATACCTATAGACATATGTAAAATAAGTTACACCCTCAAGATTGTTATACCATGACCATCGGAGTCATCCAACCATCAAAGTTGTCATGTCATCAAAGTTAGACCTCATCATGGTGGAAGAACATTGTAGTCAAGCATCATCATGATGGCCTGCACTTAGGGATAGGATATCAGCAAGGGAATGAAATGTATATAATGTTGAGGAGAATGATGGTCATGTACAGTAGGATAGCTTTGCCAATGCCATGTCATTAGGGCCATTCTTCCCATGCCTAGCTAGACATTTGTAACTGGTAGAGTATACAATAAGTGCCCTTGTAGGTGGTGTCATCACAACATTAATTGGGTAAGATAGAGTAGAGACATTAAGGTTGGTATCAATTGGTTTAGAGCTTAATTTGGGGTCATGGCATTGCACCTCAGCTATAGATGCACCTCATCTTTTTGTAGTAGAAAGTGTAAGGAGGATCACCTTGACATAATACAAGTTCAGCTGTTTAGCTAAGTCCAATTCAGCTCATGTTTGTGCGGAATTCCAAGCTTCATCATTTTGTTATCCATATTTGTGGGTATGATCAAGTTGTGATTGCTTGTGTATCCATGAATTGGACTCTATATTGGAGATTATGATAAGGACCTCTTTGATCCTTATGTGTCTATGTTAGTATTGTGTATTTTTTGTGGTTGTTGGGTGAAGTAGTGGTAAGGAAATCAAAAGTAAGAATGCAAGTGCTAAGGTGTGGGAAAGGAATCAGGCTTGATTGGGATGTTGGATCCTTGGGTATTCTAAATGACCAAGGTGATATGCCAATTGGCTATGAGGGCTATGAGTGTCATGAAGTACCATGTGTAACAGAAAGGCCCTCTAGTCACAAACCTGCAATATAGTAGTGGGGAATGTCTTTTGGAAGTGTAAACATTTGCACTATAGTATGCACAATATAGGTAACTGCAAGGGTATAGACCTTTGAGGTCGATGACCTTCAATAAAGATTAAATCATCACCTTGGGGAGCCAAGTTGACATGATATCTTTTGTGAATGTGAATTGGGTGTTTGATTTTATTTTTTGTATTATGCCATTATGAGGTGCACTACCCTTTTATGGGAATTGTCCTGCCTAAGAGGATAAAGATGCAACAATAGATGACTTGTGACATTGTTTCCTTTACAACTACCATTTCCAAACTGTATCCTTGTGTGAACAACCTATTCTTACCAATTATACTATTAGTACATCAACACTATGTTGTCACACCATGCAAAGTAAAAAATTCATTCTTCCTTGATTGAAGCCACTTTGAAAACTGGTGGGTTCTTCTTTGCTTTCTTCTTCATTGGAGTAGTGGTCCAAACTAGAGAAGCAAGCTTATTTTTGGGTTTAGGTGCTGCTGCTTCTTCTTTCATAGGCATAAATTTGCCTGTCCTAGAAAATTCTGCATTAGCTTCATGATACTTCTTGCTCATTGGGAAGAAAAGTACTCTATGGGAGGGTAGTGGGCAAGAAATCTCCTTCATTCTTCCTCCTTCATTAAATTAAGACCCATGTAGAGATGGCTTGCAAATGTAGCTAGGTAGGTGGCTCTTCCTTTGTCCAAGAAATCTCAATGAAGGGTTTGGGCTTGTAGATAGAACATGTGAGCCCAATTTACAAGTTCCTTGCATACATCTTGTGGAAGAAAACCGCCTGACTATTTGTTAGGTATGTTGTTTGATTGTGTAGAAACAACTTCATAGCCACTTTTGCTATCACACTTTGGGCTGGATCCTTTTAAGTGAGAATCCGGCCAACCATTGCTTTGGTTGTGCAGTTCTACAAAGGTAGACTTGATCTCTAGGGTCAGCTCCTTGTCGGAGTACTTAGTATTGAAGGTCATCATCACCCATGATAGACCTTCATTTGGACCAAGAATATTCTTCCAATGTTCTTTGGTCTAGGCATAGTGGTTTTCTTTCAAATCCTTTCTATTCTTCTCCCTCCTTAACATTGTCTCATGGATCATCTCAAAATCTGTCAAATCCCAATCCTAGAGCAAGAAACCCAAATACTTGCTTTGGACCACTTCTCTCCTACAATATACTACATTGCGCACTGACTCACTGCTGGACTTCTAAAATTGGCTTTGGGTGCATTCCTCATGGGTGAATGAACACCATCTTTGCTTGACTGCTAAAGAAATGAAGACAAATGTGGTTTGGCTGGAAACTAGGAAAGTTGAGACAGGGAGTACTCGCTTGTGACTTTGAGCTGAACCTCGAGATTGGGAGGAAAATTGTTGTTGCAAAACGTAGATTGATCATTCTCCACTTTGTTTGACAGGCAAAGTCTTCAGTCATTCTTCAGCCAAAACGGTTGGCCACTCCCTCAAGTCTCTATCATGCACTTAATGTGTGGTGCCTCTTGCACATGCAAAATATCCTACTCTTTAATGTTCCTTGTTATTGAGGCGAGTAACAAGAAAAATGCCAATATTCTTCCTTGGAATGCAAACCACTCTTCTTGAACTAAAATGGTAGTCCTTGAACTAGGTGGTGGCACATTTAAATGGGTGTACAGTTTCTGATATCTGTCCTCTCTAAGACAAATGGTGACTGGCAAACTGATTCGCCTGAGTTTTGGTCTTGGCCAAAGTGCTTCCAGGCTGAAGGTCCTTATGTCCGGACATTTTTGCGCCGCCATTCTTCTCCACTAAACCTACTTGCCCTTGAGCCTTCTTTGGCCGGGTGTAGGATCTGGCATTCTCTAGCTAGCTGACCTTCTTGCTTATGATCTGTACTTCAGGTTGCAGGTTCATTAGGCACAACTCATAAGAATGTTATATTTACGATCTTCCTCCTTGAAGACTGTAGTAACCTATCATCTACTAAAAAAATAAAGATGAAATTAAAGGGAAAATAAATGATGCATATACGTGGGCACCACAGTCTTCGCATCCTATCTCCTACTAGAATATTTCTATGATTTACAAAATCAGACAAGAAAGTAGCATATTAAATTATAATATATTGCATTGTATCTCTATATCTCCATCGGTATACTTTACAATATCAGAATGGGACAATGCAAAACTCAGGAAACTACTGCATCGTACACAACAAAGTATTCAAAATATAACGCTAAACATCTTGGAATGGTACACTAAACTTCAGAATTCATATTGTCACATCAAGGTGACTCAAAGTCCTCAAGAATTCCAGCTAGATTGCTTGCATGGCCATGGTGCACTAAGTTTCCGGTCCAAATTAGTCCTGTGGCTATTATTTCCAAGGTCACTTAGAGTCGTCATTTATTGAGTTTCATAGTTCTTAACTCTATTCAGATCTATTTACTGTTTCAATGACTACTCACCGTTTGTTCCATCATTTAGTATCACAAACAATGTCAATTTTATTCAAGGCCTTTTGTCCCATATCAAGCTGATGCTACGCCAAATCTCCGTCCCGCGCGTTGGGACCCTATCTCGACCAGGCTAAATCAATGGTTGTCATTCTTACTAAAAAGAGATTCTGAAGATTGTAGTTTTCTAATCCTTGACCTCATATCACGATTCTAATGATGTTTGACATCTAGATAAAACTTTTTAAAGATTTCTGATGCTATTTTGCTCTCTTCCAACCCATCATCTGTGAAGAGAGTTAACTCTGTTTACCTCTTGATCTTGTTTGATTGCGGAAACACTTGCCCAAGCGGGGACTCCCGGTCTTACCCAATATGTTTTCTTCTAGCGCTCCCTCGAGTGAAACAACATACTGCATTATCTTGTTTTCAAGTTCTTCTACACAAGCGTGTCCTTGTCCGCATTGCCCACAACGGAGTCTTGCCACGAGACCTCTATTGGCGCCTCCTTCACTTGGTGCCGCATGGTATGCAAAAACACCAGTCTATAGTGCTAGCTTTCCCCCGCTACTAAATTTCCTCTTCTCAAGGGAACACTGAAAGGAGACAAACAAGCGTTAATAAAGACCTAGTCTTCCACAACATTCCCGTGTGGTATGTGAAATTACCAACCCCCCGAGCCTACTCGTCCTTGCTGCCAAGGCTCCTCTCCTTAGGAGAACCTTGCAACTAGAACGAGCCAGCGTTCGTAGGCAATGGCATTAATATTGGATATCTTTTCTTGAGAATGGATGCATCAACCCATAAACCAGTCTTACCAGTCTTCTATAATGTTAATGTTTACCAGAAACACCAGCCTCCACCACTTGCGGGTCTGCCAGAAACACCATCCTCCAAACAGTTCGGGTCCAACAAAAACACCAGCCACTTACGCTGGCTAGCTTGGCCCCCTTACCAAGGTACCTCTTCTAGGGGAGTCTTGCATGTTATCCAAAGCACCAGCGAACAGCGCTGGCTCGTCCTGCTACCAAATCACCTCTTCTTAGGAGAGGCTGGACAAGAGGATAGACATGCGCTGGTAAACGTTACCTGTGTATTTTCTTCAAAAGCTTATTGAAGAAAATGAGAGTCGTTGCCGTCTTCTTATGATGGTCAAGGTCTTGGACGGCCCGAGAGCCTTATCATCGTGGCGCATGTTGTCAAGTACTGCTATTAAGCACTTTAGATATTTCTCGGCATTACCATGAAAGAGTGGAAGCCCCAACTCGCTCGCGGGTCCTTGATAAAGCTGCAGATCTTTTATTCAATGCCGTGCTCCAGCACCTATGCTCGCTCCCAACAACGACTTGCATGGTATGCATAAACATGCCCCTACACTAGCGCTAGATCCTGATCACCGAAGCTCCCCATACGAGGTGGGACAAGTCCAACCTCTTCTGCGATCCTTGATGGGGAGCCTGGGCAACGAGGATAAAGACCACCCACGCTCGCTCACAACAATTGTCTTGCCTGATATGCAGAAATACGCCCTCACGCTGGATAGTCTTCATACCCCTTTTCCATGATATGTGTAACATCACCATGTCCTAACACTGGCTGCTCCTCGTTACCACCGCCCCTCTTCTCTGAAGCCTTGGTAAGAGGATCAACGATCACTAGCACGCGGAGGTATTACACACTTGCAAAATATCCATTAGTTTAGTCTAAACTCTTTCTTTCCGCATCGCGAACTAGTCTTCCAAGACAGTATGGCCTCGAACTCCAAACCCTTCTTGGGAGAAGGTTTGGCCTTAATCTACCTAAAGCTCTCCTTTACTCTTCATCCAAAAAAGTGACAAACTCAGTTGCCCTTTGGTCATGGCTCGTCCTCGAGCTCCTTGTGATGTAAGAACTCTCTCTATAGAACACTCCTCTTGTTGGCCCCATATATGTTGGACTGTGTTGGACTATGTTGGACTCGTCTCATTCATCTTTTGAAAATGTTTTCATCGTAATACATGTACTATAAACACACTAAAAGGAGGTAAATGATATAGTTATAGTTTGAGAAAACCTTGATCTCATGTCAGTTTTGGGTCCGATTTTGATACCATATTTGGAAGAAGAGTATCATGCTCGATGTATACGGTTTAAAATTACTGACCAGAATTTGATATCAAATTTGAAAGGAAATTATCATGCCTGATGCGTACTGTTTAAAGGTAATTACCAGACTCTGATATAAACTTTGGAACGGGTAATTAATTGCGTGATGCATAGGGTTGCAAATTACAGGGTGGTAATTTGCAGCGCTAGCATCCACGATGCTTGCTTGCGAGATTTCAAGGTGCCACTTGAACTTTGAAAGAATAAACTTTAAAATAAGATAAAAAAAATCCATTATGATAAGGCGCTTCATCCCACGCTTACAGGCCTTTGAGAGCTGGCGTATTTTTCGTCTTCCACCTCACTAATTTCAGAGACAACTTTGCATTGTATAAAATATGTGGAACTGGAAGCTACTATTTAATGGGAAACACATGTCATGATTTATCGTTCCAAGTTAGAAATATAAAATTAAAACTTAGGTGAACGCCATGATCGCTTTTTCTTTAAATTGTCATCCGAGGACCTCGTCTTATAGTAGAAATAGGAGATTTTTTTTTTTATCAATCTTGAAAGAGGAGTCTAATCTACTTTAGCTTGGATGTTCTCGACTGAGTCGTCTGCTCTTATGCTCTCATATGCTTTACGTTGTCATCCGAGGATCTCATCTATGGTAGTAATAGGAGAAACTTTTGATTCAACCTTGTAAGGGAATTTAATCTACTATAGCTTGAATGCTCTCGACTGGGTCGGGAGCTCTTGTGCCCTCATATGCTCTCATATACATACGACATACCGTCAAAATGCAACAGCACACATTCTCTTTTTGGCAAGAGAAAGGTTCGATATAACCTTGCGATAGGAAGTCTAATAGGGAGTCACTTGGCGGAAGATTAAAAGATGCTTGCGATATACTTACCGGTTATTCACTTTGCCGCAGAAATGAAGTTAAGCATCTTATTATGAGCAAGGTGAGATGTTTGCGGCATAATTAATTACTCACTATGCGGCAATTAAGACGAAGTTAGGAGAAAATTAGGAGAAAATGTGAGTTATTCACTTTGCGGACGATATGAAAAGAAACTTGCGAGAATCGGCATCTGATTTCATCTATTCTTATATGCACGGTAAAAACTTTCGTAATTGTGTCAAGTTAGAGCTTCAGAAGTTGAGACTGTCTCAAATTCACTTCATCAAAGATATCTAGATATAAGCCTCTTTCTTGAGGATCTCCATCCGCTACCTCTACCACTTGGGAGACAAAATTTCTGCACACTTCTTTTAATATAAAAGCTGTAAGGCAATGATTTAGTGCATAGTTATATGGGTGATGGTTGTGTTTGACGCAACTGCAATTTGAGTGAGTTTATTGATTTAGATGCAGTTTCTACATATAAACCGGGATCTTTTAAATCATTGTACAGTAACCTCCCGCTATAGTACTCATCCTGGGCTGTTTGTGCATACTTATCTGGTAGGTGCGTACTTAACTTTTTAGTGTAGCTTCCTAGACTATGCATTGTGGAAGGTACTGTTATCGGCTGGAGTGTCACTTGGCATTTTTTATTCTTCTCTTGTTTGATTGCAAGCAAATCTAATGGCAAGTGGCTAAATGAGGCTTTACGATCCAAAATCATTGCTAAGCTCAGTAAAATAGACACCCCTAGCAAGCAAGCTTTCTCCCGTGAGTATTGTGTTAGTGAAGGCACCATCCAAAAGATTTGGGAGAACCGGGACAAGATTCAAGGTTGCTCTGCCTTAATGTCTGAAGCAGCAAAAAACATGACTTTTCAAGCTTCCATGGTCGTTTTACTAAGCTTGAAGACATGCTATACCTCTGGATTGACAGCATGCGCTGTGCCAATATGGTGTGCCACTTTATTTAGCCATTGCAAAATAAAGTACCGCTTCTGATATCTCAATTCCTGTAGAAGATTTCAAGTGGTCACGGCAGTAGCTAAGCATATTTAGGGCACGTTGGGGTTTGCAAAATCTTCACCTTCCCTGAGAAGGAGCAGAGGTTGACAAAAATGATCCTGATCTTCTCACTGCATTGGACAATTTGTTCGATATCAATAAACAATATGATGCAAAAACTGTTCATACTATGGATGAAACTGGATTGTTTTACAGATTGCTCACAAGATACACTCTCTTGATGCAAAATGAAGATCTTTCAACAACAAGAGGAAAGAAGAAGTCTAAAGATTGCATTTCCTTAGTCGTTTGCCATAGGATTGCACAAGATTCCTTGAGTCATTATTGAAAACCCAAACAACCGGCCTGCATCAAGGATCTGGAATGGCCTGTAAAGCATTTCTCCCAAGGAAAGGCTTAGATGGATGTGGAAACCTGCTGGAAGTTCAACAAAGTGTTCTTTCCAAAAGTGGAGAGACAAAATGGACTTTGTGTTCTCTTAATAATGGAGAATGCTCTTAGGATTTTGATGATTTTGAATGAGACAATTTTTGAATAATATTCTTTCTCCAAAATGCACTAGCTGGAAATAGCCATGCAACCAGAGAATAATTGTAGTGTTAAAAAAAGAGCCAAGTATCTGTACCTCAGTGATGTGCTTGACTTCTTCTAGCTTGATGAAGAGGCAAAGAACAATGAAAGAGAACAAAGAGCTGCAAAACTTGTTTGTGGGAATCCAACGCACCTACTTGATGTTGCCAATTACATCAAGAGTGCTTGGGATGCAATATCTTCAATTTCAATCAAGAATAGTTTCATCAAGGCCAATATAATGACATTGGAAGGAGATGGCAATGCTGAAGCAGAAGACAACTTGATGGCAGAAGTTTTGGAAAACATGGAATCATTGCAAATTAATATTGAGCCAGAAGAATTGGAGTTGTTGATGAAGAGAAGAATGCAGAATATGGAGTATCCATCTTGGGAGATGTGGATGAAGTGCTGGAAACAATGCCAATAGGGAAGATAGGAACTGACGATGACAATGAATCTGCTGCAATTGAAAATGTTGTCCCATTTAAAGGTTTTGAGTCTCTTTATAATGCTATAAAGAGATCCTCTATATCTTCTCAATATAGAGGATCACTTGTTGTGTACCAAAGTCTAAACAGAAGCAGAAGTGCTGTACGATGCTTTTCTACGATCGTTTTAATCTCTCCATTGCAACATTTGGGAGCTAACCCTGAATGCAAACCACAAGAAACTCCATAATCTGCAACAAATGACTATTCACAAGATGTTTAACCAATAAACATTGACCCCCATTAAATGGAATGCGAAATTAAATGGTTGCGTACTTAAGTGGGAGGATAATATACTGTGCTGAGCGGGATAATTTAAACCTCCTAAAAATTAGAAAGTTCTCATTTTCGAAAGCTCCACAAAATGACCTTTCTCCCTGATATTGGAGTAATTTAAGTATTCCGATTTCACTTCAACATTTTCAAAATAATATAATTAAAAAAAATTGAGACATGATATAATACTTTTTATTGTATATCAATGGATCCTTGGCTGCAAGCGGAGTTTTGCTCCTGAACCAAGTGGAATAGTTTCGTTTGTTTTGGAACTCAATAAACTGAATGATTAGAGGATCAGATGTTTCCAAACGGAGATTGACTAATGACTAGTGACTACTCTCTTGATGACTCGTGAATTTCGACAACATGATCCTCATTCACATTCCAGAACTTATCAGGTTATTTATCCTAGCCGTTCATTTGACCATAGAAACAAACGCATATGAAGATATCACTCGTTTCTGAGAAAGATGGCAATTCCAAACACTCTGAATCTGCGCTAGGCATAGCGCGTCGCTAATGTGATAATTATATAGCCAGTGCGTTCTGGCAGCTCATCCTTCTCGTCTTCACCTAAAGAAGAGATGGAGCCGGTGAAGCAGAAAGAGGAGACAATTACGTTCCCGAAACCGGATAGAAAATGCAGCTATTGCGGCGGTCCAGCTATATTATTTTGTATCCCTGAGCAGACCTACCAATGCTGGCGCTGTGATGCGGTCCATCACCGTCCGGATACAGCAGGTCTAGAAACTCATATTCGAATAAGCCTCTGCAAGGACTCGGACCCGTCTATTACACCGCTTGCAAAGCGGACGTGGGCATCGAATCCAAGTCCAGACTGTCCGCAGGGTTCGATCTCTAGCACCGAACATAGCAGTGTCACGCGCACCGCCAAGAAGGAAAAAGGGGGTGCCATGAATCCGAGCTCCAGTACTGAGAATAGCAGCACCAAGTGATTTGTCTTAGTGGGCGATAATGTTCTGGAGAATTTGTCATCAAGTTTTGGAGAAGTAGCCTCACCTTCAAGGGCGTGGCCAGCACTATTTTTCTGGATGGAATGTGAGATCCAGGTGCTACATGATATGTCCTATTCTATAGTAGGTCTAGTGTTTGGTGAAGAATCTCATTGTGCAAGAATTTCTTAAGTTGTGTAGGTCTAATCACTGGAGAAACTGTCCAATAAGTATACAAAGTACGCTTCGGGCTTCCAAATGTAGTTTACTATAATTGCCGATGAATGTTTCGTGAACTTTCATTTTTGCCATTCTGCTTTCGGGAAGAATTACCACAAGTGTGGCTCTTTTTGCGGGAAGGTTTTAAACATAACCCCGTCAGTCGTCCCAGTTTTAAATGAATCGGCCACCTATACTTTGCAATATTTTTCCCTGTCCTGAGGTAAGCCATGCCGAGAGTGATAGCTCAAACGCTTCATTGTTTATCTGCACACTAAGAAATGGTGCAACTCTCGCAAAACTGGGGAGCCCACCGATGTTTTAAGGATTCTAATGTACAAAGGCGTTCAAGCTTAGTCCCAGATTCAACATTCACTTATAATGGCATTTATTGATCATGTAGCTTTCACCTTTCCACACTTATAAACATGGTATTTTTAAATAGAGTGCTTCATGATCGCAGTAGTTTCAATTTTGACCACTGTTTAATAGTTCTAAAGATTCTAGAGAAGTCCGGACAGCTCCTTACGAAGCTTGTTGTCTCATCACTCCTCAATTTCGTCTACTTTCTTGCCTGGAGGTGCCCATTTGTTGTCCCCTTTACATTCAGAGATGAATTCAATCTGAATGCTAATGTACTTCTACTCTGTTATTCAAGGAGCCAGTGCAAAGAATTCACTTCTCAGTGAAATTAATGAATGAGTGAGTTTAACGAGAAAAAGTCAAGGACTCACCTCATACGAAAGGTAAATAGATAACGGTAGCATTTAATTGATATATAAAATCCATATCCATCCATCTTATGCCACTATTGTCTTAGACCAAAACTGCAGGTTAGAGAATCCACGTCTCAATATATATTTGAGAAATGGGAGTAGAAGCCCTTCACCGATCCACAACGCACTTAGGACCGAACGGGAAGCATGGATCTGGACGCAGCGAAATTCAAGCAAGAAAGAGATACAAATTGCAAATTCAAGGGAAGGTGATGTAAGCAAGTAAATATAGAGCAGAACGTAAGAAATATCGTTAGAATTAAAAAGCAGAAACGATTATTGATATATGTCGTGAGCTGCATGACAATGAAAAGGTAAATATTGTTTGAAAGCAGGAGGTATATATTGTTAATAATAGGTAATATCTAGTTTATGCCGAAGTGTAATGTGATCACTTTAAAGTTCTACTAAGCACTGCCTTGTTCATGTTGCTGTAAATATAACTGAGTTCTTAGTGCTTGGAATATTAAATTCTACAATAATCATCCCTAGCACATTGTTTCAGGTATGTTCTATGCTACTTAGCTTCATTCCAAGTGCGTTATATGCTGTCTAGCTTTAGATGTGTTCTATACTACATGACTGTATTGCTAAGCTATGTCCTATCTCTAGATGATTTCAGTGATAGTGAGATTATGAGTTTAACTGCTGTCAAGAGTGTCTACTCTAGTGAGATTGAGAGGATCGAGTGTTAGGATGGTTGATACATGAGAAGTCAGAATGACAAAAGATAGAACTTAGATTCTATTAATGGACAACAATGTTTCTCAATTTATACATCCCAAGTTGGCACAATCATCGATGGAAGAGAACCAGAGAAATCAAATGAACACAATTATGTATCTTGGTCTGCAGATGTGGAATCTATTCTAGACAGATAAAAATGTTTGGAATTGGTGTTAGAGATCAATACTATCAATCAAATAGAGTTTAATAGAATGGAAAGAGTGAATTACTCTACAACTAGAAGATTTCTCTTGTATGATCTGAAAGAGCCTATCAAAGACAAAATAGATCGTTACTTGTGGTGTTGGGAAATTTGGGAGAAACTCAAGAGTATATTTACTGTTGAGAGATTGGAGACATCTGATCAGAATTGGACAGAAATGCTGACAATGAAAATGCAGAGGATGATGAGTGTATCAAGCAAGTATCAAGAGTTCAAAAGGCTTCAAAAAGATGCAAGATTATGTCTTAAAGTACAAAGAGAAATATGAGATAAGCCATCTCTTATATGTTCTTCCTCCAAGCTATGAACCTATGAGTAGCTCTAAGGTTTTCCTATTGAATCTATGTCATGCAACTATGTTGCAAACAAGCTTATAGAGCTTAGTAGAGATAAAAATAGCAAAGAGAAGAAGAAAATACAAATGAGTTATTGGATGCTGCTCTGTTAGTGCTTCTTCAAAGTCACAGAAAGGTCCAAGTAAAAGGTTTAATGTACCTAGGAAATAAGTTTACTTTAGCAACATGATTTGCTATTTTTGTTGTGAAGCAAGTTATCTTTCACCTTATTGTCATAGAAAAGGTGATAGGAAAGAATGAGAGCTCAAGTATGAAGGGAGGAGATCACTTCTGACATAGGGACTTAAATCTACAGGCTCAACATATAATGCAGAGGACTACAATGTGTATAAAAATCAATGGGGAAGTATACTCAAGAGAAGAGTTGGATTGGAAACTTATTATGAACTTACAAAAGATCTCAAATGATTCATGATGGTTCTTGGAGTTCAGAGCTTTTTCTCACATCTACTATTAGAGAGAGTTGTTCTTATCTCTTCAACCTAAGAGCTTCTAAGAGTGTTCATTATGGAATTGGAATTTTAAATCTAATTGTGGTACCCATATTTTTTTATTTTTGACGAGTTTTGAAGAAAAAGTGCATTATTGAAACCAAATTCAACTTAAATGGAGAAAAAACAAGGAGAAGCGTTTGTTTTGATCAGACCCAAGGAAGTCAAATTTGTGTTAGAGGAAGAAGTTTGGACTGGAAGGAAGGTAGACCTGAAGTAAGGATATTTTGCATTAGAATGAAAATTGGAGGTCAAGATGACTCTAGGGCCTTTATCTAAATGATCACATGTCCAAATCATGCGTGCTATATCTAGTTGCAAGTGTCTCTCTCAATGCTTTCCGTTGCCACCAGAATCATAGAGTTTGGATATCTATAGCCAAAGTTACAAGCATTTGAAGCTTTTAGAGAAGTTGAGTACTTTGGGTACATACACTTTGGTTATAGGTTCTTCGGAGTTAGAAGCTACTTTGCCTTAGGTTGAAGATGACCCAATCCAAGGTAGTCATGCATTGGATGAAGGTGCCTTCGGGTGAGTTGCTTGAGTCTTGTGCAATAGTCAGAGTGGAGTAGGAGATAATGTCTATCTCCAATTAGATTTAGTGAGATCTGAATTAGAGAAACTTTGTAGTAGTGTGAAAGAAGAAATTAAGTGCAAAGTAGCAGAAGTAGGAGTGAAAGTGTCTTTGGGTGAGATATCTAAAATGTTTTAAGAATTTATAATAGAGAAGGAGAAGGTAGATAGTCTAGCTATGACTTCAATTTCAGTTCAAGCTGAAGATAAAATAGAAATTGAAGAAGAAATAGAAGTTGGAGTTGAACCCAAAGAAGGAGAAGGGATTGAAGGAACATCACGTTTAGAGGCCAAAGTTGAGGTAGACATTGGATTGGATTAGTAACAATTTTGAGATTTGAACTGGCAGATATGAAGAAATAGACTGTCATTTTGGATCTACAGGTTGGTAAAGTAGCAGTTGAAACAATGTCGTGTTGTGGTTTATGTAGCCCATGAAAAAATATATTGGTGTGGCTTATCTCCATAAAGATGGAGTAGGTTTTATGATAGATCCCACGGTTAAGCTATTGCCATGTGAGCAATCTATGTACATGTATATGATTGGCCACATGGATTATGTTGTTGTCTTCTTTGAGGCTCTTATGTATATAGGTAATGGAGAGTTGAAAGGAAGGTGTGTTTTTAGTTGGAGGAGTCTCGAGTGTGAGGAGGATATTGAGAGTGAGAGTTGTAATAGAGCATGGAGGCCGGGCGGCAAAGAGAGAAATTGAGTAGTAGATGTCCTATGCTCCCAATCTGCCACTCCCAAATCCTTTTCTCATCAAGCTTTAGATTCTCACCACAATGGCTTACGGGATTGGATAGTGGCATGTTTTGGGGTGGTATTCATAGAGTCAATGATGGAAAACCCAAATCTTATTGTCCTTTTGGTGCTTACTTACAAGCAAGTCTAGGACTTGACAATCTATGTGCTCTTGTAGTTCGAGAATGACTCAATTTTGCTCATGAGCTTCAAGGTGGAGTTGTGAGGTCCACTTGTCAAAAAGTGAGAGGCTAAATGAGAAAATTGCAAGAGATTGGGTTCCAAGGAAAAAGTCAGGAGTTTTTTTACCATCAAGGAAGTTTGGGGAGGGCATTTGAAGAGAGAGGATGATGGTTGGAGAGAGGAGCTGATAAGCTATAATTTGGAGACTACAATTGAGTATTTGAGTCAATTCTCGGGGAGATATGATCAAATTGAATCAAGGGGGTAATTCATACCCATGAGACAAAATAGGTGATATAGAGAGCTTCATGAGACATCTTCATGATCTTTGGTCACTATTGAAGTTGTGGTCCAAATCATCTGGTAAAAATTTCCACTATTGTTGGTGGTTAGGGTTTGCACTTTTGTGTAAAAGTTTCATGTGAATTCCTCAAATAGACAATTTAGGGTCTTGGATCAAGCATACTTGGGTCTGCGGAGCTCATAAGTTAGCCCAGCTCAGGAATTGATCCATATCTTAATTTTGGGTTGGATTAGGGTACTAAACTTTATAGAGGGTTTAGTCAAGGGCACAACTATATATTGTGAAAATTTAGGTTGAATTTGGATCTTTGGAGAGTGAAATTTGATGCAACAAACTTTACTAGATTACATAGAATTTCCACACAAAAAAGGCATAGGATTATCTCACTTGGAGTACAAATTGGTTGAAGGCTGAAGTACATATTGGAGGAAGCTTGGAGTACAGGTTGAAATAAGCTTGATGATAGAGCAAGAAGGCTCTATAGCTCAATTTTGACAAAAAGCACAAAGGGTTGTTACTGAATTCTTGTGATTGTATCCTCTTTGTGCTTGCATGCCTGTTTGTACGCCCAGTTGGTTTGATTAGTGTGCAGGTGTTGCACTTAGGTTCTTTCCTTCTAGGAGTGTTGTATATTTCTCCTTGGTAATGTTGGAAGTGATGACCTGTGGGCCGGCCTATCTCTTACTCAAGATGAACCTTTGATGGCTATTATGGTAGCGCACTATAGACTAATAAAGCAAGGAACCCCAACTCCATCATAATCCTCCAAGGCTAACACCCCAAGACTCAAGACAATGATCACTAGAGAACTCAATGAGAGAGAGATAGTTGCAAATGAAAAGATGATGAGTACTTCCTCATCCCTTGTTTATATACTTGTGAAATAGTTATACACCAAAGTTACTAATTACTAGAGTAACTCAAGTTATTAGACTAAAAGTCAAGTAAAGTCAAAAATTATAAAGATATATCCATCCACATGGGCATATTCCACTAAGCATGTGATCTTATCTTGACCCAACCACTAAGTCAAGGATTCCTTCACATGGGCTATCCTTGGACTATAGAAGAATCCAAAACAAAAAGGCTTGCGGGCCTAAAAGTTCTCAACTCTTCCCTCAAAGCCAAACACTTAGGAATAATACCAAGTCAACACACTAGAATCCAAAATAGTGGTGCTCATCTTTTCCAATTCCTCTAAAGTAAGGTCCCCTTTATCTTAGCTATGACTAACTTAAGTTAATCATGACTAATGTAGAACCGTCCTTTATCTCTAAATAAATAATATCTCTCAAGTACTAGTAATACCAAAATAAATATCAAATACTAGATACATGCACAAATGGGTGTTATAGACTAGCAAACCAAGAGTATGTGTTATGATGATAAGTTAGATTACCCGATAGCAAGAATACTAAAACCTAGACTGAAGGTTCTATTGGTTGGGTTTTATGCTCGCTCAAACTAGTAGGGACAGATTTACCTCCAACCTTTGGTCTATAGTCTCCACAGCTAGGCACCTTGTGTGTTCCCAAAGAGAGAAAAGCAAAGTACTACAATGATAGGTTGTTAGATAACTATCAAGTGCCTTGCCTATTTAAAGGAGGAATTTGCAGTTTGTTGTTATTCAGTAATGTTATTCTAAAGTTGAGTAAAGCAAAGTGTTGTAACTCATGCTTATCATTTCAGCTTAATTCTGAGTATCAATCTTGTGTGTGTGTTTGTGAGTTTTTGGAGAATTTTGAATTGCAATCAATGAACTTTTTTAATGTTGGATTCCTTAGTTTTGCTTTCATTTTGTGTGTTTGATCCTAATTGGATAGCAATCAAAGCAATGCATTGAAAAATCTGAGAAGAATTGTAGTGTTGGTAGTATTTGACAATTGTGATCACAATGTTGGATTGATGCAAAGCGATTTTGATTGAGGAAGTTGTGCCTTTAGTGGAGGGGTGGAATGCAATTGCATGGCATAGTCATTTTTATTGTGAAGTAGCATTCTTAAGGAAGAATTAAATCATCACAATTGAGGTTGGATTGGAAAGAGATTGATGAATTGTGATTATGGATTTTGTGATTTGTGACAAGACTTCAAAATCAGTGGTTGTTACTCTCTCTTGAGTGTGGTTTTTACTATAGAGATTAAACAAGAAATCAAGGATTGTTTGTTACTATTTTACTTTGTATTTGACCATTTTTGACTCATATCTCTATGGGAACAAATTATTACTTGATGATTACCGCAAAAGTGATACTTTTTGGGTTGTCACACTAATACAAGGAATCTTCAAGGTTCTTATTATATTGATGAGAGGAATTGACACAAGTCTTTGTAAATTATTTGGATCATGTTCTATACATCATTAAATACACAAAGAATTAAATGTCAATTCAACACCTATTAGAATATAGAGTGGATATTCTTTTCCATAGCAATGGAGCATAATATATTTTAAAGAAAGGAGCATTGGTACTTGGGTATGGAGTTTCAAATGATAAACAAGTTGTTGGAAGTTAATATCTTAATACAATACTAGTTGCAAAGAGCCATTAGTAATATCAGTTCACTATGGGTTGGAACATTTATCAAAGCCAAACATCCAAGCTCTAGGAAAGAAAGTAGAGAGTCTGAAGTCAAACCAAAAGGAAGACTTGATTTTGGCAAGGTTTATGTAGAAGAAAAGGTGCGCAAAGCTCTAATTTCCATGAAATCCACAAGTAGATCTTTTGGTAACTTTTAGATCTCATACATTCACATGTATAGGGTTACATAATAGAGAAATCTCTTAGTGTAGCAACATGCTACATATCTTTTGTGTATGATTACAATTGGATTTTTTTCTACCAGATGAAAGGCAATGAAGAAGAGCTCTATAAATTTGAAAATTTTGTTGCTATACCTTAATTGAAAATTGACATGAGAGTCAAACAACTCAAAATAAATAGAGGTAGAGAGTATACAAATGAAGAACTTTTGTCTTTTTCTAGTTAAGAAAGAAGTCCTATAAATTATGTGATAACCCAATGTCAACATTCTAATAGTATAAATGGTGAGAACAGGTCATTTCCTTGAGTATATGCATAAAAAATGACTAGAAATTAAGGGAAAGTTTCACAATGTCACCATTTGTTTACTATTTCTGTTTATCCTCTTGGGAAAAAACCACTCCAAGAAGAAAGTAATGTCACTTCCTATGGTGCACTACCAAAGGAAGAACTAAAATCAGATTCATGGTTAATAAATCCAAAGAGATTCCAAAATTTTAAGGTTCACTTTGGCCCAAAGACTACAACTACTAAGTCAACTATAACTATCAACTACAACTACCATGTGTACTACCTGTCTTATAAGGCATGACTCCAAAGGAATCTTCTTCTTGGCCAAATGCTCTTGCTTTTCAATTCCATGGTATTAGTAGTGCTCTTAACCAAATAGTTTTGTCTACCAAAGTGCTCAAAAATTTCCAATTTTCCTACTTATTGTGATTTTCCTTGTTTAGAATATAGGGAAGAGCTAAATCCTTGTCTTTAGTGGAGAAATCCCACAAGAGCATATTTGTGTGAAGATCTTGTCTTTCAACATATGCTTCATCACCAGAAGTGTATCTTCATAAATTAGTGATTGCATTTTCCAAATATGGGTCTGTGGTCTTTGTAAGACCAGATGTGCTATCTTTTGAAGAGTGGAAAGACTCTTTAGTGAAGAGAGACCAATGTTATAAGAATTTCAAGAACATGCAAAGACCACTTCCAAGACAGCTCACACAAGGTGTGAGTGGAGAATGATGGGAGAGTGAAAATTGTTGTGAGTGAGGAAGGGAAACTTGAAGTTTTCATGATGAATAGGTTTTCAGATTTCTTTAGTCTTGCATTCTTCACAAATTTCCACTTCTTGCATCTAGGTGAATAAAGTGTAATAGAGAGTTGATTTGTAAGGAACATTGATTGCTAGCACAATGGTGAAAGTGCTGATCCTTGGGGTGCTAGGAACACTCTTAACTTGAAGACCCAAGTTGTTGATCCATGGAAAATGGCTGCCCAAAGAGTGATAGTGCACATGTTGAGAGTGAGCTTTCTTTTGTGGAATTGGGAGTATAGAGCTCAGTGGGATGAAGAAAGTAGTACCTGGAAGGTTGAGAGAAAATGTAACAATATTGAGTTTAGCGACGTAGTTAGTAAGGCTAACAAAGTAGAGAATAAGCCAAATTAGCCTAGAATATTCCACAAGCATCTAGGAAGCTTCTTAGGAAGCTTCCTGACTAGTTAACTTGTGCTCCAAGCAAGTAGCTTTTAGAAGGAAGCTTCTAGGAGCTTCTAACTAGCTTAGCTTGCATGCCAAGTAGGAAGCTTCTAGAAGGAAGCTTCTTGAGAAGCTTCTCAAGGGTCTTGTATGCTACCTATAAATACCAAAGCCAAAGTCATGCTAGGCATTTGGAGTTTTCCTTCATTCAAGTGTCCCAATGTGAGTTTCCATTCTCCTATTTCTGTCCTTGCTCTTGGTCTTTTACATTGGTATCAGAGCAAGAATGAGATAGATGGAATTTATGGACCACCAAATCCACTTCCACCAAACCATGGGGATTTTCATATCCAAATATTATCCAAACATTGTTTCACACAATTCATCACCTTGCACTTTGGGCAGGATTTTCTACATATGATCACCGTGTCTAAGGAACCCTTGATACTTTTGGTTATAACTTATGGAGAACAGTGGACATGCTGCATCTATGTAATAATCAATTAGATAAAGTGGGAGTAGTGGGATAGAGTAGTAGCTATGGCGGCAATACTATATGTCATCCTTGCGATATAGCAACAAATCGAGCACTTGACTCAATTAATGGATGAACAAGATTAGCAACAACAAGAACATATAGAAAGTGCCAATTCAAGATGGAGAAGATCTCATTTGATTTCCAAAACCCAAGGTATTTGAAGGCAAGAATCTTTCGGGCACAATGGAGAATTTTGTGTTTGACTGCAAATGTTACTTTGAAGCCACCAATCTTCAAGATGAACAGAAACAAGTTCTCTTGGCCTCTAGCCAATTAGATGGTTTGGCAAAACTTTGGTGGTGATTTTGAGTAGAGCAAGCTGAAAAACAGATTGTTGCACCAATTTTGACATGGGTAGAGTTCAAGGATGTAATATTGGGTCACTTTCAAACTATAAATGCCACCCATGCTGCACGAGATAAATTGGTGGAGTTGAAGCAAGTTGGCTCAATAAGGAGCTACATCACACAATTTTAGAACATCATCATGCAAATTCCAAATATACAAGAAGGTGAAGTTTTGGATTGATTTGTGCGGAGATTGAAGTCACGAACCAAATTGGAAGTGACCATGTGAGAACCACAAAAAGTAGAAGAAGCCATGCAATTGGCTGAGTGCTTTGATTCCTTGGTTGCAACAACTTGGTCTTGCCCTTGACCTACACAAGGCCTACTTGTACACTATGCACGGGTGGAAGAACCAGCACCAATGGAGATTGATGCTATCTAACGGAGACCACTTGGTACAACGGATAGAGAAAGATTGTGACAAAATAGAAGTTGTTTTTATTGTCACCAAGTTGGACATCACATTGCTGAATGCCCACTTAGGAATGGGCAACCTTGACAAGTTGCCCAGATGGAGATTGTGGAACAAAATGATCAAGAAACAAGGAATCCTAGTAGGAGATTTTGAGTTGCCTATTGGGAGCTTGATTAGTTCTAATAGGATTGATGGCTTGACTCATGCAAGTTTGCTTCACTTGCAAGGTATGATATTTAATTGAGGTTGTAGGATTTTGGTTGATTCTGGAAGTTCAGAGAATTGCATGTCTATGCAAGTAGCAAAGGAATTGGGTATTCCTATCAAGCCAATGTTTGGAAGTAGTTTGATGATGGCAGATGGTAGAAAGGGTTTTGCATTCCACACCTCACATCCTGTTACCTTCAAGATTGGGAAGGAGTATTTGGAGTGTATGAGGTTTGTAGTGGCACCTCTACACTATGATATTATTCTGGGTCTACCTTAGCTTGAATGTCATAAGGTTCAATTTGATTGGACCCGACAACAAATTCAAGTACAACACCAAGGTAGGAATTTCTGATTTGGTTGTTTGGCACCTCTAAGTAAGACACCTAAGAATAGTCAGTCCCAAGGTGGGAAGTTTGTCAAGAAGGTAGCCATAGAGAAAATTTGGAAAGGAGATGAGTCCCAAAATGGGAAGTTTGCCAGGAAGGCAACCATGGAGCAAGCTTGGAAGAGAGATGAGTCCTTGGAAGGGAAGTTTGTCAGTAAAGCAGCCATATAGCAAGCTTTGGAGGAAGATAAGTCTGTATTCGCGGTGTGAATCAAGCCAATTGCACAAGAACAATCCGAGAAGGGCCAAGAGCCTCATCAAGCAATGGTTGATTTGATAGTTCAAGAGTTTGCGAACGTGTTTACAGATGATCTGCCTATGGGATTACCCTCCGATTGAGGTATGCCCTTCAAGATCAAGTTATTGCTAGGGAGTACTCTAGTGAGTAGACCAATCTATTGGCTCTCACCAAAGGAGTTGGAGGAGTTGCAAACAACACTTACAAAGTTGTTAGAGAAGGATTTCATACAACATAGTATCTCTCCTTGAGGAGCATCCGTACTATTTGTTCCAAAGAAGGATGGAGTGCTTTGTTTCTTCATTGATTACCATGAGCTTGATAAGCAAACCGTGAAGAATGCATATCCTTTGCCTCGGATCAATGACTTGCTTGATCAACTAAGAGGAGCACGCTACTTTTCCAATCTGGATCTTCATAGCAACTATTGGCAAATTCCTATTGAGAGAGATGATGTGCAAATGACTACCTTTTGCACAAGGTATGGGCATTTTGAGTGGAGAGTCTACCTTTTAGACTCACTAATGTTCTAGCAGTCTTCATGGATCAGATGCATCAAGTGTTGGAGGGACTATTGGATCATTCCGTAGTGGTGTTCTTTGATGATATCTTAATCTATAGCAAGATAGAGGCTGAACACATGAATCATGTGCGAGAAGTCCTAAGATGACTTCGACAATGGAAATTTTACTATAAGAAGTCAAAGTGTGCCTTTTGGCAAAAGGAGGTTACCTTCTTGGGTCATAAGATCTCATCAGAGGGGATCAAGATGGAAGAAGAGAAGATCAAGGCCATTATTGATTGGCCTACCCTGAAGGATGCTAAAGAAGTATGAGCATTCAATGGATTGGCCAGTTTTTACCAACGGTTCATCCACTATTATGTTCATGTGGTTGCACCATTGACTGACCTCTTGGGAAAGAACTCAAGTTTCCAATAGACCACCAAGCATGAAGAAGCATTCCAAAATTTAAAGTATATGGTGTCTTTAAGACTCATTCTTCCATAGGCTCTAGGCTGTCCACCCTGTCCTCAAAAACCAACTGGGCGTGGTGCACTCTAGAAGAAGTCACAATCATGGATGAGGTCTCCCTACCAAATCCAGATGTCACCACTCTTTCCTCCACCATGTTGAGCTCAATACGCTCAACCAAACCAAAGATTACTGCCAAAGTGGGCAAAGTAGCCTGCAACAACATAGCATCACGATCTCTACGTCGCAACTCCCTGTCCAGTATCCCATACCAAAACTGGACTGCTTGGGCCTCAATAACTCCTTGAGTGAAACTGATCAGCCGTCTCATACAAGTGTATGCCTCATGTAGGCTCTCTCTAGCCTTCCGCTAGAACTCCTGCAAGCTCCTCAACTTGTCAGTCCGCACTCCCTGGTAGTTCTGCCTCAAACATAGGAAGAACTCCACCATGGGGTTAAACCCCGATACCACACCACCTCCTGTAGCGGTATCTCCAATCGTAGTAGCATTATCTCCAGCTAGTGCACCTCCACTAGCTCCACCCACACTACTCGAGCTAGAACTCGAGGTACAGCCGATCTACTCCTGGCCACCGAGCCTGAAGTGATGGAGAAATAGTGTGGAGACCAATACTGTCTCCATGACTCAATCTCCTCCAAATGAGCTCTCCTAAACTCATGGTAGTCATCCATTGGCGGACCCTCCAAGTGCTGAAACAACCCCTTCCATGCCATGAAGGGTGTGAACAAAATCGGGTTCTGCATCTGCTGCAGATCACACCAACTATTGAACTCTTGGATAAAGTCATCCAACTCAATGGTACCCATTGTACCAGAGTAACGCGTAGGGCCTTTGGAGGCCCCATAAATCTTGTCCATTTCCCACAACAACGGTGCGGACACACCAAGTTTACTCTCAACTGAATCAACTCATGTATCAAACTCCAACTTAGAGTCAATCTCCTCCCTCATTGGGACCTGAGATACAGGCTGATACCGAGCACCACTTGGAGTAAACCCATTGCATACTATAGGGATAACTCCTTTGGAATCTCCAAAGAACTCCATCGTGACAAAGTTACCACACCAACAAACCCAAACCACCAATTGCAACCGCAAGTCGCAACCGCAAGTGCCCCACCAAGTGCCAACACCACCACGTGCCAACACCACCAAGCACCACCCACTAATGTAACTCTAACTGAGATAACTACACTAGGGGAAAGGGCAACTTGTAACCTGCCATCATAACATGCACTCTCACAGTCTGCAGGTCATCACTTCCTGCCTCACCAAAGAGAAACAAAGGTAGTCTGACTGGTTATCACTCCAGCCTCACCATCGAGAGCACACCAGAGCACCAATGCTCAAAAGTCAAGGCACCTCACACAAACGTGGTGCACAAACAGGAAGCAGAGAATGGAGGGGATCCAATCACAAGAAATCTAAACAAAATCCCTCCATCTCATAACACAACACGGGACTGACTCTGCCACCATTTGGCATTTGACATAAGAGGAGTTCGTATCTAAATCCTAAGCTACCAGGATCACCAAGAATAGGATCAAAATGCCTCTCCTAGCCAAAGCTCCATGTGTATAGATAGCAGTGGCACAATCACTATGACAACAAGTGAGGGTGGACCAATTGGCTAGGGCATCAGTCTAGGAACAAGAGATCTAGGGGTCAAACCTTGTTGCGCATAATCTAGCAGGAAAGGCAGATTTTGCCAACCAATGACCAAGATCTACTCTAAACTAGCTGGCCCTTCTAGGCCTTTGTAGCCTCTCAAAGCCCACAGCCCTATGCCTTGAAGCCTCTAAACGCCAAATGAGGCCTTTCTTGTTGCCACTTTGAACCTCCTCCAAAATTGGCAAAACTTCTCCAAATCTGCAAAAGTCCTCCAAACTAGCAAAACTCCTCCAAATCTGGCCAAATAGCAAAACTCCTCCAAATCTGGCCAAAATCTAACGTAAATCCCAACCAAAATCTGACGTAAAATCTGACGTAAACCCTAAAGATGGTTGTCCGCCAAATCCCCCACTAACTTTCCACTTGAGCCAAATTGACAACACAGGTTTTTCCAAATCACAAATTCATGAGAAGAGCTTCCCAACTCCACCTTCAATTTGACTTTCTGAGCCCAACTTGTAGCAAATTGGTCTTGCCTTCACCTCTTGAGCTCAAAATCACAACACTGCTCAAAATTTGCTCCTTCTTTGCTCAAAATTTGGCCAGCGCTTCCGCACATCGTCCACCTAATTGCAAAATCTGCATCAATCGATTGAGCTTCTACTCACTAGGGAAACACTGAACTTGAATCGAGCTACCAACAATACACCAAGCTTGGAGATACCACCAACACTTATAGTTCTTGCACCCGATTTCCACTTGACTTCACTTCTCTAATGTAATCAGATTGCTTACCACTCTCATCTCAACTCAACTCAACTCAGATCAGTACTTGATCTGTCACTTTATAAATTGCCAACAACTGGGCACTGATTACAGTCAAGCCACACCCACTCAAGCATAGAGAATCCAGGTGACGCTCGCCGGCCTCTGTCCACCATAGCCAAGAACTCAAAGGCTCAACATCAGAAAAGTGAGCTCTTTGGAGCTCACTTTGAAACTATACCTCCTGGACTTGAGCTAGCTCTAAAACCCTAACGGTCCCACTGATGGCACACTCGATGGTGCAAACAGTGCAAAGTGACAGTGGGCCACACCGTGAAGTCAATACCCCAAACACAAAATCTAACTGTTGGAAAGTAGTCTCTAAGAAACTGCTGAAATAACTCTAACTACTATCACTAGAACTCCAGTGTTTGAGCATCTAGATGGCACTACAAATGGCATGACATTCCCAATTGCTATCACTCCTAGACTCCTCACTTTTTAAGGTGAGCTCCTCTTCTTCAGATTCCTCCTCTTGCGACTCAATCTCTTCCCCAGACTCCGATCCAGATGATGCCTCTTTTACGATCTTCGCAGTCTTCAACATCAACCGCCGAGTCTTCTTTTGCGTGGGAGGCAACCTCACTTCTTTGGGTTTGCCACATTTCTTTGTCTTTGGACTGGTAATTTCTTCAACTTTCCATTGTCCGGTCTTTGCAAAGTATTCATCATTTGCTTGAAGATGCAGCATATACTGGCACTCTTCCTTGTCTGCTTCCTGTCGTAAATCAAGATGCATGTGGGACACCATACGATGACGCTCTTCTTCGGTTAGCAAGATTAGTCCAAAGTAGAAGTGGGCTTCAAACGGTGCAAAATAATGTGGTGGCGAGCCCGTTTGCCAATTAACCACCATCTGCCTTGTTTGATGGTGAAAGCACTTTGCCCAATTCATTGGAGCTCCTGCAAACATTTGATGGAAGAAGACAGCTTGCTGCATATTCATGTAGGTGGTTTTTTCTGGCTTGAACATGGCCATCATTGCCCCCACAATGCTTCTTTGGATTGGATCCCGATAGGACTCCACCTTGTAGCCATTCGTAGTTCTCAGAGCAAAAAATGAATTGCGGATATCCGTCGTCTCCTCTACAGCATCACACTTCTAATAGAAGGTGATCCCCGTCGGTTCTCTTGCTTCTCTCTCCAATACTAACTTCCAATCCGACTTAGTCCATCGAGCCGGATTGCCTCTCTTCCCTTCCACCTCGGGACCCTCCTCACAATTACTGGCAGCAATCTCTGCCATCACTCCCAAGAAACTAAAATTCCAATTCCATGCTAAAAAGGTAATACAAAGTCTAATCAAGACTTCGATTCTAGCTACTACATCTACTCTTTGGATTGCAAAACCTCACACCGCCAGCGCATTGGCCACCTTCTTTGCCATGATCTGTTCTCTCATTCTACGATGTTGGAAGATGAGACCCTCTCTTAGACAAGACACTCTAACTCCCTCAGGTTTTCAAAAAATCTCACTCTCAATGGGTTTCCGAGCATGCATTACTGCATGACAACTACTCAAAGGAATTGGAAATTTACTCGGAACATTCAACTTTTCCCTGTGCAATTGCCATTTATATTTCCCCGAATTGCAATCATTCTTCAGTTGATTTCAACTTTGAACTGCTCTCTTTTGCGTGCAACTCCCGGTCACTATCAAGACATGCTTCTTCTGCCCCTACCGTTTCTTGAAATGTACTTTCTTGCCCCGTACCAAGGTTGTTAAACAATCTTTGTCTCTCTTGCGCCTTCCAACCCAAAGACGGTGATCTTCGGACTTTTTTTGGCGTACTCCTCTTAGGAGTACCTCCATCATCAGATCCGATGTCATCTTCTTTAGATTTCCTCCGAAGTTAGTTTTGTCCATTCTTTGTTTGCAATTTGACTTTCAGTGCTTGTTTCTTCTCTTAAACACGACTAAACATAGAAAAACAAAAAAAATGTGGGTACCACACATGAGTTCCTCTTGGCAATGTCAAGTTTAGTTATTCATGCCTTAGCCATTTTCTTGCTTGTACTTTCTTGGTTAATAACCCAAAGGAAAGTTGTTATGCCATTTTTGCATTAGGTTGATGACCCCAAGGAAAAGTGTCTTCACTTTCTTTTTCTATGGAACCCACATTTTTCATTTTGGATGAGTTTCAAAGAAAAAATGCATTACTGAAACCAAATTGAACCCAAATGGAGAATAAACAATGAGAAGTTTGTATTTTGATACAACCCAAAGAAGTCGACTATGTGTTGGAGGAAGAAGGAATCAGATTGGATCAAACCCAAAGAAGCTTACTTTGTGTCAAAAGAGGAAAAACTTGGATTAGACCTTGAAGGAGGGCAGACCCAAAGGAGAAATAGAGGTTATAGGTCAGGATTACTATGGGGGCTGTATCTCATTGAAAAATTTCAAATCATACGTGCTATATTTCATTGGAAGCGTCTCCTTCAGAGCTTTCCATTGCCACCAAAATCATAGAGTTTGGAGGTTTGTAGAAGAAGTTACAAGCATTTGAAGTTTTGGGAGTAGATGTATAAAGTGGTTTAGTGTCTTCGGGTCTATACTACTTTGGACTTTGGACTTTGGGTTTATTTGACTTTGGGTCTAATATCAAGACAAATAAGACTTCACCTCAAGACAAATATGATTCAACCCAAGATAATCGGACCTCAAAGTGCAGTGAAGGTGACTTCAAGAATCTTGCCAGAGGCATTAGAGGAAGTAAGAGTAGGGAAAAAAGATATTTAGGATACACACAACTTCAATTTCAGTTCTAATTGAAGAAATGATAGAATTAGAAGAGAAAGAGCAGTAGTGAATGAACCCTAAGTGCATGATCAGGTAGTAAGTGTCTTTGGGTCAATTACATGAGTGATTAGGGGAAAGTGTGTTACAAATTAAAAGCATAGATAATGTATCCATGCTTTTAATTACAATTTTTGATGAGGACATAGTAGAATTAGTAAAGGAATTGATAGTAGTTAGACCCAAAGTAAGAGAGATAGGAAGGCAAGTGTCTTTGGATTTGACATTTGACACTTTAGAGAAGAGTGGGTTGGGAGATAGAGATTTAGAAAGATTAACTATGACAGGAATTGTAGATCAAAACAAAGAAGTAGTAGAATTGGTAGAGGAATTAATAGTTGTGAAACCCAAGGACAGAGTAGTAAGTGAAGTTACTTTGGGATTTAGAAGCCGAGGAAGAGGTAGACATCGGACCGGATTAGTGACAGATTTGAGATTTGAAGAGGCAGATATGAAGAGGTGCATTTTCAATTTGGATTTGCAGGTAGTAAGAGTTGTTAAGAAACAGTATAGTTGTTAGAACTATCGTTTGCTTTAGTATTTAAGTTACTACAAACTGGCATTTGTAGTAAATTGTTATTCAGTGCTCATTTTTTCTAAGAATAGATAAAGCAAAGTGCTATGTAGCAATGCTCGTCATTTAAGCTTGATTTTGAGTATCAATTTTGTATTTGTGTTTGTGAGTGTTGGGAGAATTTCAAAGTACAAGTTAGTGTGTTTGTTGGATGTTAGATTCCACAGCCTTGATCTTTATTTTGTGTGTTTGATCCTGAGTGAAGTGCAATTGAAGCAATGCCTTGATAGATCTAAGAGGAATTGTAGTGTTGGTAGTATTTTGCATTGGTGAATGTAGTGCAAAGTTGATGTGAAGCAATTTTGATTGAGGAACTTGTGCCTTTAGTGGAGGGGTGGAACACAATCCTGAGGTGAAGTCCTTTTGCATTGAAGTGCCATTTTTGGGAGAGCCTGAATCATCACAATCAAGATTGTTTAAAAAGATTTGATGGAGTTGTGATTAAGGAATGTTAATTTGTGATGAGACTGCGAGTCAATGCTTGTTACTCTCTTTTGGGTGTGGTGTCTACCTGAGAGACTAAAGACGCAACCAAGAAGAACTAAAGTTGTTACTTTGCTTTGTATTTGGAAATTTCTGACCAAGATCTTTGCGTGAACTAACTTTACTCACTTGATTACCACAAAAGTGATATTTGTCGGGTTGTCATAGTTTCTTTGTGACAAGTCCAATTTGAGTTCTTCTTTGCTGACACAAAGTCACTTTACTTCAGATTCATCCAAAAATACAATTCTCCTTCCTTTAATGCCATTCAGGTTTGACTTTCACTGTACATCTCTTTTTCAAAATATAACCAAAAAAAAAATGTGGGTACCACACATATTTCTAAAGTTGAGTAATGCAAAGTGCTATAACTTAGTGCTTGTTGTTTCAGCTTAATTTCAAGTATCAATCCAATGTGTGAGTTTGTGACTTTTTGGAGAAATTCAAAGTGCATGTCAAAGAGCTTGTTGGATATTGGATTCCATAGTTCTGATTTCATTTTGTGTGTCTGATCTTGAGTAGATAACAATTGAAGCAATGCCTTGATGGATCTATCAAGAACTATAGTGTTGGTAGTATTTTTCATTTGTGAGTGCAACATTGGATTGATGCAAAGCAACTTTGATCAAGGAAGTTGTGCCTTCAGCGGAGGGGTGGAACACAATTCTAAGGTGAAGAATTTTTGGTCCCTCTAACTCTAGAGGTGATAGGTCCACCATGGTAGTGGCTTGAAGGAGGTTCACTCAATGTTCTTTCCTTCTCTTTGATGGTGATACTACATCCTCGGGTTGATACTTCTTCCTCATCTTTGGGACCAAAGTTATCATTACTGCTAGTTGTTATTACTTGCCCTATCTTTGCAAAGTATTTATCATCTCCCTCATTTCTTCAATATATTTCACTTCAACTAGATCAAAACTTTTGTGCCAATCAAGATAGAAGTGAGACATCAAATGTTGATATTTCTTGGTTGTCATCAAGTTCAATCCAAAGTAGAGGTGAGCTATAAATAAATCGAGTGGTAAATTTATTTTCCACTACATAATCATGTGCCTTGTCATGCATATATACATTGCTACACAACATACATAGTTGTCAACATCACACACTATAGAAGCACAACTCACACATAAGTCATACATGGACTTGCAAGTGCCGCAATAATCAATTTGTTCACACAACTCAAATCAAACTCAATCAGATTAGTACTTGATCTGTCACTCAATAATCTACCAACAATTGGGCATTGATTAAAGTCAAGCTACACCCACTCTAGCTAAGAGAATCTAGGTGATGATTGTTGGCTTCTATTCACCATAGTTAGGAACTCAAAGGCTCAATATTAGAGAAGTGAGCTCTTTAGAGCTGCACTTTGAAAGTATACCCCATGGTCTCCAACCCTACCAATCCCGCTAGTGGCACACTCAATGGTGGAAATAGTGCAATTGATGTGGGCCTACCATGTAGTCAGTACTCCAAACTATGTAGTTAGTACTCCAAAAATCTGACTATCAACAAGTAGTCTATGAGTAACTACCAAAATACTCTCAACTATCAACACTACTACTCTAGAGTTTGAGCAATCTAAGTGCGATGCTACAAATGGCATGACAGCTATCATGCACATATACATTGCTACACAATATACATTGTTGTCAACATCATACACTATAGAAGCACAACCCACACATAAGTCATACATGGACTCTCAAGTGTCACAATCTCGCCCTTAGCTGGTGGTTTGGTCCCTCTAACTCTAGATAGCCATCTACTCTAAGTATATGGTATACCTTATGTGAGAAAAAGATCAAGAGGCCGGGGTGCTATTGAGCCCCATTGTTAGTTGCTTGTCTACAATTTATACCATATAAAGGATGAACTAGCTATAAGTCAAGTACATCTAGGACATAACTACTGTCCCTAAGGAACCACCATGAGGGGAGGAGTCATAAATGCCATATGTCATCCTCTCAAATAGCTATCACACACTAACATAGAGCAACTCCACCAAAAGAGCCGCATAACATACACCACAAGCCTACACATACAAGTGCCAAGCTTGGGTCCATAATACCATCAATGTTTGGGAGGTGGCATGGTACACAATTGTGCATATGATCCTTCCAAACAACACCATCACGTCCTTCTAACACAAGGACTCTAAATGGCCTCAAATTTGCAACTTGCAAGAGTGGGCATTGTTGGTCTTGCTTGAACTAGATAGGGCCATGATTACCAAAGGCTATCCAAAAAAAGCATCTATCAAAATGCCATTGAGAGTACAAGTGCACAAGATTGCCAAAAGCTATCTACCAACTTGCCAAAAGTTATATATTGTCTATCAAAATGCCATTGAGCACATCCCAACTTGCACTTTCATAGCTCTAGCAAAGACAAGTATTTAGAGACTTGATGATAAAACTTGGAATCGGAATTTTTTGTTTACATATGTTGGGTGTCTAGATTAGAATTGTTTACGTCTTACAATTGGTAGTTGATTGGCAAATGCTTTAATAATGCCTTATTGAGTGTGATGCTTGTCGTGCGTATATACATCGCTACACAACATACATCGCTGTCAACATCATACACTATAAAAGCACAACTCACACATAAGTCATACATAGACTCTAAAGTGCCACAATAATCAGATTGCTTAACATTCTCAACTCAACTCAACTCAGATCAGTACTTGATCTGTCACTCTATAAACTGCCAACAACTGGGCACTGATTACAGTCAAGCCACACCCACTCAAGCATAGAGAATCCAGGTGATGCTCGCCGGCCTCTGTCCACCATAGCCAGGAACTCGAAGGCTCAACATCAGAGAAGTGAGCTCTCTGGAGCTCACTTCGAAACTATACTCCCTGGACTCGAGCTAGCCCTGAAACCCTAACGGTCCCGCTGATGGCACACTCAATGGTGCAAACGGTGCAAAGTGATGGTGGGCCCCACTGTGAAGTCAGTACCCCGAACACAAAATCTAACTGTTGGAAAGTAGTCCCTGAGAAATTGCTAGAATAACTCTAACTACCATCACTGGAACTCCAATGTCTGAGCATCTAGATGCGGAACTACAAATGGCGTGATAGTTGTCGTGCGTATATACATCGCTACACAACATACATCGCTGTCAACATCATACACTATAAAAGCACAACTCACACATAAGTCATACATAGACTCTAAAGTGCCACAATCGCCCCCCTAGCTGGCGGTTAGCTCCCTCTAACTCCAAATAGCCATCTACTCTAAGTATATGGTATACCCTCTAATGGGCAAAGATCAGGAGGCCGGGTGCTATGGAGCCCCATTATTAGTCGCCTGTCTGCAATCTATACCATATAAAGAATGAACTAGCTATAGGTCAAGTACATATAGGACATAACCACTGTCCCTGAGGAACCACCGTGAGGGGAGGAGTCAAACATGCCATATGCCATCCTCTCGAACAGCTATCACACACTAACATAGTAGCAGCTCCACCAGAAGAGCCACATAACATACACCTCAAGCCTGCACGTACAAGTGCCAAGCTTGGGTCCATAGTACCATCAATGTTTGGAAGGTGGCATGGCGCACAATTGCGCACATGATCCTTCCAAACAACACCATCACGTCCTTCTAACACAAGGAATCCAGATGGAAAAACCTCGTGCACTCTCAAGATAGTGCGGCCTGTAGAAACATCAAGTGTCGTCGGTGCTGTCTGCTATAGATATACATAGTCGCCTGGATGAAATCAATGGATCGAGGGTCTATAACCTCCTCCTTGAATGGTAGCATAGCGTAAAGTATCTCTATGCTGAGCAATCGCCAAGTTCTCAAAGGCCATCACTCTCCAAAAGATCTCTGCCCGCTGAGAACATGCGCTCATCCATACATCAGGGTCATCCAAGTCCAAAACTATAGTAGCATCTTGACGAATGGCTGCAGGTAAATCTGAATCTCGTCCATAGAGTAGAAAGTATGGAGAGAAGGATGCTAAGGAGGCTTGCCGGCTGAACCGATAGCCCATGGCCAACCAAGGTAACTGGAGATCCCAATCTCCCAAGTGGCCTCTCTGCAAACCATACTTTTGCAATCCTCTCTTCACCATCTGAACCACTCTCTCTGCTAAGCCATCTGCCTCAGGGTGATCTCGGGATGTAGTACGATGATCAATCAAAGCCTTGTCACACAAGACCTGAAACTCTCCCAAGAACTCTATACCCTGATCAGTCAAAACCTCAGCTGGTGCACCAAAATGACTAAGAACTTGATCCAGGAACGAGTAAGCTGTCCCTTCACTAGACTTGTCAAGAAGTGCCACCAACTCAATCCACTTGGAGAAGTGCTCCACCATCACCAAAACATACCGATGATGTCTCACAGTCAGCGGTAAAGGTCCGGCAAAGTCCAAACTCCAACGGTAACCCAATCCCATGATAGGTAATGGGTGTAGCTATGGCGTAGGAGCATTGAATGATGCTCTAACTCGGTCACAAACCATACATCTGGCAACAAACTGTTGTACCTCGGTCTACATACCGCGCCACCGATAATGACTCTAAAGTAAGCTATATGTATGTTTTACTCCAAAATCCTAGCTCCTCATGAGCATGACGGACCAACTGTGGTCTCTGTGATGGAAGTGGTACTACTCGCACTCTACCATCCTCCCATACACGCAAAAGGTGTCTACCCTCCAATCTGAACTGTCTGGCTCGCTGAAGAACACGGTCTCTTTCCTTGGCCCCAACTGTGCCACCCACAACACCAGTGCAAAGATAGTCCATCACTAAGACATCATCATGAATGTCTCGTTGAACTGTACCAATATCTTCACTCTCTGGATCTGTGACCTCAATAACTCCTCTTGTATGCACTGAGAGAGATACCACCAAAGCCTCTGAAAATATACACAGAAAGGCCGATGCATGCCAACCTGGCACCATCTCCTCATCTGTCTCACCATGCCAACGTGCTCCGGTCTGATCCTGCTAGTTGGGACATGGATTTCTACTCAACCCATCTGCATCACGGTTCACTACTCCAGGTCTGTGAACAACCGTGAAATCATACTCTTGTAAAATCAGAGCCCATCGTGCAAGCTTCCCTGAAAGCTTGTCGGACTCCATCAACCACTTCAGTGGCTGATGATCAATGATGAGAGTGAAGGGGTTACCAAATAGGTAACATCGGAAATGTGCTATTGCCCAAACTGCTGCCAAGCACTCTCCCTCATATGAACTATACTTCACCTCCGCTGAATTGTTGGAGCGACTAGCATAGGCCACCACAAACTCCTTCTCCTCATCATCATGCTGGGTGAGCACCGCTCCAAGCCCCAACATACTCCAATCAGTATGAACCTGAAATGGTCATCCCCTGATCGGTCTCCTCAAAATAGGAGCAGATGTCAACCTCTCCTTGAGCTCTACAAAAGCTCTCTCTTGCTCATCTCCCCAACACCACTCTTGTCTAAGCTTGGTCAGCTTCCTCAAGGCCTTGGCAATTGCACTAAATCCTCTAACATAGCGGCGATAGAAGTTTGCCAACCCAAGGAATGCTCGCACTCTGCTCACATCCGTAGGCCAAGGAATACATGCAATAGCCTCCACCTTGGTCTGCTGGACACCAAGTCCTTCGGGGTAGATAGTGTGACCCAAATACTCAACCTGCTCATGGAAGAACCTACACTTCCCAGGATGTAATTTGAGTCCATGAGATCTCAGCCTCTCAAACACCTCCAACAACTGTCTCTCATGCTCCTCCATAGTAGTGCTATAAACCAAAATGTCATCAATATAGCACCGAGCAAAATCCAATCCAGCTAGGATCCTATCCATGACCCTCTGGAACTCAGCAAGAGCGTTCTTCAACCCAAATGGTAAGAACCTCCACTGATATAACACATCCTTGCCGTGAGGATCAATAGCCCAAAATGATGTCTTGGACTTATCCTCCTCCTTGATCGGCAATTGATGATATCCCGCTTGAAGATCCAAAGTATTGAAGACCTTTGCATGCCCAATCGCATCAAAAATCTCCTTTGGTGTAGGCATGGCATACCGATCAGCCCTGGTCTGTCGGTTGATAGGACGGTAATCTCCACACATCCGCCTATCTATATAGTTGCCATGCATATCCTTCTTGGTTGGCATCACTGTAGTTGATGCATACTCTCCATGTGAAATCTCCACCAAACCAGCCTCAAAAAGGTCAATACTCCGGCTCTGAATCAATGTCCTCTCCATCTCACTATATCAATAAGGACGTCAGAAAACTGGTGTGTCACTAGTCAGCTCAATCTGTATACCAGGTCCCTTCAGAGCACCCAAATCCTTCATACTGAAGGCAAAACAACTTGTATGACTCCTCAAGAACCTCCAAACCCTCCGTCTTTCCTCTCCAGTAAGCTTGGGTCCAAGATCTGGCTCCCAAGTATCCTCTGTAACTGAAGTAGGAGTGGAAGACGTACTGATTGGCTGCTACACTGAGCCCTTGGGAGCAATGGTGTCATGTTCCCGACCACTAGAGGTCCCAACCTCTGTGTGAAAAACTCCCTCCACTCTGGCTGCAAGCTCCATACGTCCTCTGGCTGCATCCCATGTGGACCAAGGGTGTAATCCAAGTAGCCCACGCTCACCTGGATGGACTCCAAGTAGACCACTCTCCCTAGTAGCTACTGGATGTGTCCCAAGAATACTATGTCCACTCGGTCCATCACCCCCAGCATGTGCTTGAATCGTCTCGATAGGCACATGGCTCACAAGTGTCCGAGTGGTGATGCCTATCAAGCGCATCCTACGCTACTCTGCCAAACCAAGGCTCACAATCCAAGTCAAACAGTTCAGGTCCATAGCCTGACCTAACACCTAATGCCTGGATGCCTCTGACACTGCTGGAACAGCGGTAATACCGGTGCGAAAACCCATCGCCCGCTCTCTCTCATCAACATTGGGCTCCACCAACTGCTGTAATTGTGAGTCCCAAACAAGTCCAGGTCCTCCCTCTCGAAAAGCATGAGAGCCTGGGAAACTCATGAGTGTGGGAAATGCAGCTCTAGGCTGTCCAACTAGGTTCACCACTGCCATAGGTGACCTATCAGCCACTACCACTGTCTGAGACTGACGTCCAGCATCCAAGATATTATCAACAAGAATGTGGTCTAGTCGCTGAATCCCATCATAACTACGCTGTAGAACCTCTCTGGGTAAGAGGTTTGTCCACCAAAGACAAAGACGATGAGCCCGTGATCCCACTCTGGCTGCATCTAACAAAACAGCAGGTCCCATCCATGAATGGACCTGATGTGTACTCGCCACCACTCTAGTGCGAGAATCACCCATCAATGGAACGTTCTCCAAAAGGTAAGCTAGAGAAACAGACTGATGAACCGGAGATGTCATAGTATCCGTAACATCTCCCAAAACACACCAGAACGAGGATCCTGAAGACCCAAACCACAGCCCGCACGTGTATGTCCCTGACATGGCCATCCAGAAATCACCAAGTGAATAGGCCCATGTCTCTCTAGGTCATGCGCCTCTAGTAAGGAAATGTCTCCTGGTAAGGCCTTCTGGTAACCTCTGACTGCTGACATCGGTAATAACTCCGGATACTGATAGGCCAAGTGTGCCACATGATGTAGAGAAACTCGCCTAGTAGTCTCATCTCTCTCTACATACAAGTACCTCTGTACTCGGATACCCTCCTGTAACACCGCAGCTAGTCCGGTGCTGATCCCACCAAACAACTCCAATAGACATATCCCCTCTATTGGATACTGCCAAGCAATGAGTGTGGTATCTAGAGGTGTCAAAGCAATCGCCTCTAGAGGCTCATCCTCACACTCATCCCCTGATGGTACGAAGGCTCCACTCCAAGCCTACTGCACCAACTGATCTGCATGCTGCTGCAATGCCTCCTCTGAACTCCACAATGGAACATCCAAGGTGGATGGAACAATCCCACTCGTACTCCAAAGTTGAGTGATCTCCTCTGGTACTAGAGTATCCTCCACATGGGCGTTCCCCTCCAACAAGTCACCAGGCCAAGTAAGTGCACCGCTGAAAGCCAAAACTGATGCTGCCATGGTCCCGGACTGTAGTGAGCCAAGACTGCCACTACTGAAGCGTACTGGTAGGCAACATACCCGTCCCTCACCAGACTGCCAACCAGGTCTATAAGAGGCTGTCTCCTCCTAATAGTCAATGCTGAAACCCATAGGGTATAACAATGCTCCCCCAACTAGCACATCATATGACTCAGCTATCGTCGCAATAGCCTGAGCTCTCACCACCGAGCTATCAGTCGGATGACCAGGCTGAACCTGGACAACAAGCTCTCCACGTGTGATGTATTGTGTCGAACCACCACCAAGAGATGTCTGGATCTGAAATGGACACTTCTCCACATCGGTCTTCCGTAACTCCAGACCGACAACTGCAGCCTTCCCCAACATAAGGGGCTGCGCACCAGAGTCTAACAAGACTCTCTGTGGTGTATAGACCTTCCCTGAAGGTCCCACTAAACGAAAGATCCCCCTCTGGTTATCCAATAGGACAACACCAGGTGTAAACCGTGCTCTCTCAAAGGCCGGTCTAGCTGGCAACTCCTCCAGTCTAGCCGCTGCTGCCTGCCATAAACCACTGGTCGCTGAACGGATCCCATGCTCCTCAACCAAGTCAACTCCACTACCAACCACCTCTGCTCTAGTAGTAGGAACTGCACCATCCCTACTCTCACACAATGTGGCAGCCAACCGGAACACTAGGGCTGGGTCAACTCCCAATGTAAACATGTCACTGGCTGAAAATAAAGGATGCCGCATAATCAGCTGAGCCGCCCCCAACATCATGCTAGACTCAGTCTGTGTAGTAGCATGTGGCTGACTAGCAGGTACTCCATCAAGTACTCCATCACCACCTACCACACCTGCACTGGGACGTCTAGGAACCATGGATGTCGTCTATAATGCCTCAAATAGCGTGAAAGATTGGGGAAGTCTGACCTGTCTCCCAACCTCTCCTCTCTGTAGGTCCAACTCCACTGATGCTCCTCTAGGCTCTGGAGCACGTACTGCACTCCTAGTCACTGCTGCAGATGCATCCACCTGTCCTGCTCCGCACATGAAGTCCAAAGCATCTCTATCACCAGCATATGAGGTGGAAGCCTCAGCACCCGAATCTAATCTCCTCTGAGCAATAGCTATACTAGCCAATCTCTGCTCCAACTGCTCAATCCGAGTAGCCATAGTTGTGTCAAAAGTAAAGGCAAGTACCACACCCCTACTAGGTGTAGATCCTCTACCACCACCTCTACCACCTCGTCCTCCATGAACATGAGCTCCTCTACTACCTACCATAGCAGCCTTACCACTCCATAACTCCGGGTGTAGGTCAAAACACCGGTCACTAGTGTGACCAAATCTGTGGCAATGCTCACACTGCCTCTGTGCTGGCTGTGATGCACCAGAGGTATCAGGTCCGCTGCCCTGAGTACACTCTCTCCTATGGTGAGGTCCACCACAAGTCCAACAAGCAACACCACCACTCACTGGCTGCTGTTGACCCGAAAATGAGGGTAAGGGTCTAACTCCACTAGGCCCTCCACTCGCTCCATAGGATCTGGGCTGTCCACCCTGTCCTCGAAAACCAACTGGGCGTGGTGCACTTTGCTGCACTCTAGTAGAAGTCACAGTTGTGGATGAGGTCTCCCTACCAAATCCAGATGTCACCACTCTCTCCTCCACCATGTTGAGCTCAATACGCTCAGCCAAACCAAAGATTACTGCCAAAGTGGGCAAAGTAGCCTACAACAACGTAGCATCACGAACTCTATGTTGCAACTCCCTGTCCAGTATCCCATACCAAAACTGGACTGCCTGGGCCTCAGTAACTCCCTGAGTGAAACTGATCAGCCACCTCATATGAGTATATGCCTCGCGTAGGCTCTCTCTAGCCTTCCACTAGAACTCCTGCAAGCTCCTCAGCTTGTCAGTCCGCACTCCTTGGTAGTTCTGCCTCAAACATAGGAAGAACTCCACCATGGGATTAAACCCCGGTACCACACCACCTCCTGCAGCGGTACCTCCACTCGTAGTAGCACTATCTCCAGCTAGTGCACCTCCACTAGCTCCACCCACACTACTCGAGCTAGAACTCGTAGGTACAGCCGATCTACTCCTGGCCACCAAGCCTGAAGTGATGGAGACATAGTGTGGAGACCAATATTGTCTCCATAACTCAATCTCCTCCAAATGAGCTCTCCTGAACTCATGGTAGTCATCCATCGGCGGACCCTCCAAGTGCTGAAACAACCCCTTCCATGCCATGAAGGGTGTGAACAAAGTCGGGTTCCGCATCTGCTGCAGATCACACCAACTATCAAACTCCTGGATGAAGTCATCCAACTCAATGGTACCCACTGTACCAGAGTAACACCTAGGGCCTTTGGAGGCCCCATAAATCTCGTCCATGTCCCACAACAACGGTGCGGACACACCAAGTGCACTCTCAACTGAATCAGCTCCTGTGTCGAACTCCAACTCAGAGTCAATCTCCTCCCTCACTGTGACCTGAGATACAGGCTGATAACGAGCACCACTCCGAGTAAACCCACTGCGTACTACCGGGCTAACTCCTCTGGAATCTCCAAAGAACTCCTTCGTGACCACGTAATTGCAGTAGCAAACCCGAACCACCAACTGCAACCGCAAGTCGCAAGTGCCAACACCACCACGTGCCAACACCAACTAAACACCTCTCACTAATGTAACTCTACTGAGATAACTACACTAGGGGAAAGGGCAACCTGTAACCTACCATCATAACACGCACTCTCACGGTCTATAGGTCATCACTTCTTGCCTCACCGGAGAGAAACAAAGGTAGTCTGACTGGTCATCACTCCAGCCTCACCACCGAGAGCACACCAGAGCACCAACGCTCAAAAGTCAAGGCACCTCACACAAACATGGTGCACAAATAGGAAGTAGAGAATGGAGGGGATCCAATCACAAGAAATCTAAACGAAAACTCTCCATCTCATAACACAACACACGATTGACTCTGCCACCATTTGGCATTTGACATAAGAGCAATTTGTATCTAAGTCCTAAGCTACTAGGATCACCAATAATGGGATCAAACTGCCTCTCCTAGCCAAAGCTACAATGTATAGATAACAGTGGCACAGTCACTAGGACAACAAGTGAGGGTGGACCAGTTGGCTAGGGCACCAGTCTAGGAACAAGAGATCTAGGGGTCAAACCCTATTGCGCACAATCTAGCAAGAAAGGCAGATTTTGCCAACCAATGACCAAGATCTACACTAAACTAGCTAGCCTCACGCCAGCAAGTTGGCTTGCTGGCCTTTCTAGGCCTTCGTAGCCTCTCATAGCCCACAGCCCTATGCCTCGAAGCCTCTAAATGCCAAAATTCAGCCAAATGAGGCCTTTCTTGTTGCCACTTCGAACCTCCTCCAAAATTGGCGAAACTTCTCCAAATCTGCGAAAGTCCTCCAAACTAGCGAAACTTCTCCAAATCTGGCCAATTCAGCAAAACTCCTCCAATTCTGGCCCAAAATCTGACGTAAACCCTAAAGATGGATGTCCGCCAAATCCCCCGCTAACTTTCCACTCGAGCCAAATTGACAAAACAGGTTTTTCCAAATCACAATTTCATGAGAAGAGCTTTCCAACTCCACCTTCAATTTCACTTTCTGAGCCCAACTCGCAGCAAATTGGTCCTGCCTTCACCTCCTGAGCTCAAAATCACAACACTGCTTGAAAATTGCTCCTTCTTTGCTCAAAATTTGGCCAGCGCTTCCGCACACCATCCGCCTAACTGCCAAATCTGCATCAACTGAACGAGCTTCTGCACACTAGGGAAACACAGAACTTGAATCGAGCTACCACGATCCACCGAGCTTGGAGATACCACCAACACTCAACGTTCTTGCACCCGATTTCCCCCTGACTTCACTTCTCTGATGTAATCAGATTGCTTAACATTCTCAACTCAACTCAACTCAGATCAGTACTTGATCTGTCACTCTATAAACTGCCAACAACTGGGCACTGATTACAGTCAAGCCACACCCACTCAAGCATAGAGAATCTAGGTGACGATCGCCGGCCTCTGTCCACCATAGCCAGGAACTCGAAGGCTCAACATCAGAGAAGTGAGCTCTCTGGAGCTCACTTTGAAACTATACCCCCTGGACTCGAGCTAGCCCTGAAACCCTAACAGTCCCGCTGACGGCACACTCGACGGTGCAAACGGTGCAAAGTGACGGTGGGCCCCACCGTGAAGTTAGTACCCCAAACACAAAATCTAACTGTCGGAAAGTAGTCCCTGAGAAACTGCTAGAATAACTCTAACTACCATCACTGGAACTCCAGTGTCCGAGCATCTAGATGCGGAACTACAAATGGCGTGACATGCTCTAAACTAGTCTTATAGACTTTGTCTTCTTTTTGTCATGTGCAACATGTATTGGTGAATGTAGATGTTTGCATGTGATCTGGCTTATCTCTCACTCATGATGAATCTCTGATAGCTATTAGAGTAATGTACCATGGACTAAGAAGACAAAGAACTAAACTGTTCCACACTTCTCCAAGGCTAGAACTCTAAGGCACCTCCAAGACTCAAGATAGTGCTCACAAGAGAACTCAATGGGAAGGAGAGATAGTTTCAAATGAAAGGATGATGAGTACTTCCTCACCTCTATATACTTACAAAAAAGTTGCACACCAAAATGACTAATTACCAAAGTAACTCAAGTTATTGGGCAGAAAGACATATAGGAATAATTCCATGACTATTTGGTCTTATTTGCACCTACCAATTGAGTCAAGGATTCCTTCACATGGTAGCCTTTGTGAATGAATCCTTGACTTATTTGGTAAAAATCCTTACGGGCCTAAGAGTTCTCAACTCTTTCCTAAAAGCCAAATAACTAGGAACATTACCGAGTCAATATATTAGAAGATAAAACTATTGATGCTTACTCTTTTCCCTTCCTCTAGAATAAGTTCACCTTTATCTTAGCTAGGGCTGACTCTAGCTAATCATGACTAATGTTGAAGCTTGGCTAAACTCCATATAGATAATATTTCTTAATTACTTGCAATACCAAAGTTAATGTCCCTATAGAGCACACACCAATGGTTCTTACAAGCTACATTTATGAGTATGGTGGGATTGAACAACACTTGCAAAGCTCCTTGAGTTGCAATGGATCTACATGAAGGAGGATAATGATTTCTACAAAAGATAAAATTATTATAGCTAATAGAATCTAGAATCTATTGATACATATTGGTGTTGCTATACTCATGATCAATTCAATGCTAAGTGTTACATAATCTTACTTTGTCATTGCTATTGTATGCTAAGACTTCAATTGTAAGCCTAGGACTTACATGTGACTAATATTATTCTTTTGGTGCAACTTCATCTTAAAGTAGGTTTGTGAACCCTAAACATGTCTCTTCTCCCAAGACCTCTATGGTGCACATTTCATGTAAAGGACTCATACCCAAGTGTTAGTGACATAAACTAGGAGGATGCTCTTGAATGAACTCATAGACCTATGACTGAAAACATTGAGATTTGAACATATTGAATCTCTTGCATTAGAACATGGTATTCTACCAACCTGTATTTGGTAAAATAGAAATTGGTATCAATGAAGGACTTCTCCATATTTATTAGTTGCACAATCTGAAGTGATATATTAGAATCTATATACCATATTAACTAGACTATAGCAATAAAATAAATTTAAAGAGCAATATGAGGATAAAGATCCAAGAAAGACACCAAAATTTTGATTCAAGTTTTTGCTTAGATATTCTTCATGTGCAACTTAGGTTGGTCTTTGAAGTTGCACTTAATTTTGAAAACTACAACAAGCAAGTTCTTTGACATGATACACACTTGTATTATCAACAACTTTGCTCATTGTTTGCTCATCATGAAGCAATTTGTGGGGTTGATGTGTGAGGACTTATAGTATAAGGTTACTAGGTTTTTATATTAGATTGGAATCTTAACCTTACTATCCTAATTGTCATTTCATGGGTCCAATATAAATCTCAAATGAAGGCTAGCAAGAAAATGTGATGAAGCATGCCAAGGGCTTGGTGGAGTTGAACTTTGTTTGTGTTGCGCTTCTATGTTTTGAGAGTGTGGAGGATCTCTAGGTTCTTGTTGTGGTATTTCAGCAATCCGACTTCTTGTGCATGCATATGATGATGGATTACTAGTTTCTTTAGTCTATTTGGTTTACTAGTCTCTTTAGTTTCTTTACCATAAAAATTCAAGTGACCCAACTTCCTAACTTCCATCATGCTACCCCTTCTTGAAACTTCTTATAGCTTCCTTGATGAAATGCTACAAAGTATCAATGCTTTTGTGCATTCTCAAGGATATGCATGGTTAGATGGTGTGGTGCCTACATTTTTTGTTTTTTCTATTTTGTTAGCATTTGGAGAAGAAGTAAGCAAGAAAGTTGAATTGCGGAGGGAAGAATGGACGGGAGTGTCTACGAAGGACATCTGAAGAAGCCGACATCGGGTCTGATGAGGGAAGTACTCAGAAGAAGAAGTCCAAAGAGCATTGTCTTTGGATCAGGAAGCGAAGGCCGATACAAAGACCGTCTAAAAACCTTTGTATGTGGCAAGAAAGTCCACTTCAAGAAATGGCGGAGGCAAAAGAAGCATGTCTTGATAGTGACAGGACAGCAACATGCAGAAGAAGGGGGAGTCAATTTTGAAATCAACTAAAGAATGACTGCAATTCTGGGTAATATAAAATTGCGATTGCACCAAGGAAAGTTGAACATGTCAAGTAGATTTCCTGTCCCTTTGAGTAGTCATCTTGCAGTAATGCGTGTCAAGAAGCCAATTGAGAGTGAAAGTTTCCAAAATCTAGAAGGGGTTAGAGTGTTTTGTCCAAGAGAAGGAATAGTCTTCTAGTGCTAAAGAACGAGAGAGCAGATCATGGCAAAGAAGGTCACGAACCCTCTGACAATATGAAGTTTTGTAGGTTGGATGTTGTAGCAAGGATCAAAGTCTTGAACAGACTTTGTATTACTTTCTTAGCATGGAATTGGAATTTCAGTTTCCCAAGAGTCATGGTAGAGATAGCTGCCAGTAATTGCGAGGAAGGCCTTGAAGTCAAGGGGAAGAGAGGAAATCCAGCTCGATGGAGTGAGTCGGATTGGAGGTTAGTGTTGAGGAAAGAAGCAAGAGAACGGATGGGGATCACCTTCTATCGGAAGTGTGAGGCTGTAGAGGAGACGACGGACATACAAAATTCATTCTTTGCTCCGCGTACCACAAATGGTTACAAGGTGAAGTCCTATCAAGACCCAATTAAAGAAAGTATCGTGGAGACAATAATGGCCATGTTCAAACTGGAACAAATGACTTACGTGAACATGCAGCATGTGGTCTTTTTCCACCAGATGTTTGCAAGAGTGAAGGTGAATTGGGCAAAGTGTTTCCACCAACAAATGAGGCAGATGGTGGTCAATTGGAGGACAAGTTCACCTCCACATTATTTTGCACCATTTGCAGCACACTTCTACTTTGGGCTGAACTTGTTGATAGCGGAGGAGAGATGTTGTATGGTGTTGCATTTCCATCATGATTTGAGATGGGAAGCGGATGAAGAAGAGCAACAATACATGGCACACTTGAGAGCCAATGATGATCACTTCTTGAGGATAGGACAATGGAAGATGGAAGAAGTCACAAGCCCAAAGATGAAGAAGCGCAATAAACCCAAAGGAGTAAAGTCACCGCCAGCACAAAGGAAGACCCGAAGACTGGTTTTGTAGAGTAAGAAGGTGGTGAAAAAAGAACCATCAAAAATTGAGTCTAAAGGGGAGATAGTCTAGAGGAGAGGACTCAGAAGAAGTGGAACTCACATTACAAAGTGAGGAATCCGGAGGCAAAAGTGAAGGTGAAGACAAAATTCAGCAATTGGCTCGAGCCAAAGAAGGGGATGAAGCTTGTCATGCAATGATTGATAGTGTACCGGGAAAGAAGAATCTCTACGTAGCCCTGGTCATGGAAAAGAAGGGGGCTGAAAGACAAAAGGAGTATCTTGCAGGTCCAATTTCAGTGGGTAAGGAAGAAGAAAGCTCGGAAGTAGTGTCGCTAAAGATACAAAGATAGCAACTTTGGAAGAAGGAGCCGGTGGAAGAGGCAAAGTTCAAAGATGGAGCCGAAGACAAAGAGAACTTTGGAGGAATACAATATCTATCAAAGGTGGTCACTCCATTGTTGGGGCTATTAAAAGAGCACTAGAAGGTAATTCCCCAAGATCATATGAAGGTGACGAATGAGCTGCAGGTAATGAAGTATCTATTGGCTGAAGTGAAGGATTTGCAGGAGCGCGTAACCCAAAGAGACGAGGAAGTTAAGGAACTTTGGGTGGATACAATCTCAAAGAAGAATACTTTAAAGAAGTTGCAAGGGAGTTTTGAGGCAAGAGGGAGAGAAATACAATGTCAAGTAGAAGAATTGAAGGAGTAGACAATGTTGTTGACCAAGATGAAAGACAAAGTCAGTGACGTGCACATTGAGAGTATTCATGTGAAGGCAATGGCAGTAGTAATGGAGTAGGAGTAAGAAAGCTTGAAGAAAAGTGCAGCCGAGAAGGATCAAGCATGGCAAAGAGAGTTGGCGATCCGACATCAAGAAGAAGAAAGATTGCACGAGTTGGTACAAAGTGCTGAGTTGCATAGTTCTCAGTATGTGGAGGAGAAGAAGATGCTTGTTGTTGAATACAAAGACGAATTGAAGATGTATCGAGAAGAGTTGAAGGTAGAGTGATCTCGAGGGTATGAGTTGGAATCAATAGGATATGTTGCGGGAAAATTGGGAGCTATGTTGTGCATTGAGGCTAAAGGAAGATTGGAAGAAGCAAGATTACACAAGTTAAAGTTGCTTATGCAGGAAACTCGGAAGAGGAAAGCCAAAGATGTAGATATGAATACTTTGCTAATCCGATTGAGGGAGAGAGTAGATTGAAAGATGTTAGAAGTAGGAGACAATGTCAATCTCAGATTAGATTTAGTCAATTCAGAGTTAGAGAGAATTAGGAGTAGTGTGAGAGAGGAGAGGAAGTCCGATGTTGTAGAAGTAGGAATTCAGGTGTCATCAGACTTGTTATTTGACACATTAGAGAACAGTGGGTCAGGAGATAAAGAGTTAGATAAGTCACTCCTTAGTGCAATTGTAGTTCCTAGTGTAGACATAGTAGAAGGAGTGAAGGAATTAGTAGTTGTAGATATATCTGAAGAAGGAGAAGTAGTAGGAAGATCATCGAGTTTGAAAGCCGATGATGAGGTAGGCATTGGATCGGGGTAGAAACAGATTTGAGATTTGAAGAGGCAGATATGAAGAGGTGGTTTGTCAGTTTGGATCTACATGTAGGAAGAGATGTTAGGAAGCGGTACAATAGGAAAAAATGTCATTTGCTTACAGTGGCATTCATAGTATTATGTTGTTCAATATTCATATTTCTAAAGATAGATAAAGCAAAGTACTATTTTCAGTGCTCGTCGTTTGAGCTTAATTTTTGATTGTCAATTCTGTGTTTGTGTTTGTGAGTGTGTACAGAATTTCAAAGTGCAAGTCAGTGTGTTTGTGGATGTTGGATTCTGCAGCCTTGATCTTCATTCTGTGTGTGTGATCTTGAGTGAAGTGCCATCGGAGCAATGCTTTGATAGATCTGAGAGGAATTGTAGTGTTGGTAGTATTCTGCATTTGTGAGTGCAACGCAAAGTTGAGGTGAAGCAATTTTGATTGAGGAAGTTGTGCCTTCAATGGAGGGGTGGAACACAATTCTGAGGCGAAACCATTTTGCAGTGAAGTGCCGTCTTCGGGAGAATCTGAATCATCACAATCAAGATTTGTTTGGATAGAATTTGCTATGTTGTGATTTTGAGTGTGTATTCATGACAAGTGGTCAAGATTGTGAGCTTGTTACTCTCTTTTGAGTGTGGTTTCTACCTAAGAGATTAAAGACGCAACCAAGAAGAACTGAAATTGTTACTTTGCTTCATATTTGACCAATTTTGATTTGTATCTCTACGGGAATGAACTTTACTTACCTGATTACCGCAAAAGTGATATTTTCCGAGTTGTCACAGATGGCATTCAGAAATTAATTGAGTGATACTCAAATGTGACCAAGGGTGCACATACAATGCTTTAAAAGCTCCAAGTACTATTGTATAAAGCCATAAAAATCAATGCTCTTGCTTGATTGACTGCTCTATGGATGGTCACAAAAATCTGATGGACTTTGGCATCTTAAGGTTTGCAATGGAGAGCACAATCATGGTCCTTTAACTTGCATTAGTAGTCACCTTATTGTTTGGCATCTTCAACCAAAGCAATGTTAATTACATCCCAAATATTAGTTGTTGGTATTGCTCCAATCTGTTCTTAAAACTTACAACAAGCTGCTCTTAACACTCGAGCATTAGCAAGAACAAAATACAATGAGCAAGCATGGCTTTGAAAAATAAAACTTGCTAATAGATCACCAATTCTTGCTCTTTTAGATATTCTTAAAGATTGAAACTACCAGAATGACTATTTATGCAATAATGCAAATGAAGTTACTCATTTGTTCTTGCACACCCTGATTTCATCCATTTTTCTCAAGCACATCCATATTCTTTGGTGATGGATTGTAAGTATAAAAAAATCACTTTTGAATGCAAATGTTTCATGCTATTAGAGTCACAAGTTTCAACACATCATTTACAATTGTAGTTGCCTTCTTACAAGAAGAAATACATCCATAATACCAATGTGATTTAGACCATATTGCAACCTAGTATGATCCTATCAAATTGCTTACAATTGTGATAGATTATGAGCTTGCTTTGATAAATGTTTGTCCATGGACAAACATGATGCAATCAAAGACTCCAAAATTTTTTACCAGATTGTTAAATGTTATATGTGAAACTTATACCTTGATTCCAACAATGATCAACTATCTAAGGACAACATAGATTTTATACAAAGAATGCTTAGTAGCAATATAGACAAATCAACATAATCATTTTGGCAATGTTACATCTTCTTGAGTTGAGGATCAGCACTCAATGGTAAAACACTACTTGAAAATCTCTCCCAAAATCTATAAGATGTTAAAGGTTGACTATCTTATGCCTTTGAGAATAAACTCAAAGAAATCAAAGCACAATAAAGCATGGAGCAATTTCAAGTTTTGCATGATCACAATCAAGCATTTTTTTTCAAAATTTAATCTAATGAGTATCATTCTATGCTTTGAGGAAAATTCACAAATAGTTGCTGATGGCACAAGAGGAAGGAAGTGAAGACTCAAAAAGTTTTTCAAATGTCTTCATGGAGATAATAAGATTGCCTTGTAAGCATTGTATTCTACTTAATGGTAAAGATTTGCTTTAATGGATGATTTTCATCCCATGTGGCATTTGGTAAACATTGAAAGTTTGTGTGAGACTATCACACCAAGACCATTTTATATTGTTTAGCCCATTATCATGTAGAACCTATACCCTATTTTTAGAGCTATTTATCAAATTTATCATATAGTACCATCTCATCAACAAGAGCAAATATGATATCAGCTCTTAAATATTGCTTCTAGAACATTGGATATAGATAATCCACCAATGCAACATACATGTGGATATACTCAAGGTTCTCAAGGGAATCACCAACAAAGTAACCAAAGTGTTGCCAAAGTTAAGTCCTCTATGCCAAGAGAGTCTTCATAATATGAGCTAGTGGAGGCATAAAGTTCACAAGTAAAACTTAGTTGTTGTGGAATTTGTAAGCTTAGTGGACATAATGTACAAAATTTTACTCAATGAATTATGTTTCATTATAAGCATCATGTTTGTCCATGTAGAAAGAGTTTAGAACAAGATAGAGATGCTAGAGAATATAATGGAGCCTTTAGAGTTTGTCCCACTTATCCAACAAAGTAGAATGTTTTTTGATCATGATAGTCAAGTAGATAAGCTAAGGTTGTCTTTTGGCTAATGAACTTGTTCCGTATTCACCACTCAATATATTATATCATCTCTTCTTATCTTTGAAAAAATATCCCTTTCCTATTCTTCATGATTTTTTTGGCATGTATTCCATGATGTTGCTTCACATCTTGGCAAGTGAAGATTAAGCATAGCCCTTCCTATATGTAATATCATAGCAAGTGTCATGCGGTTATAAGCATGATTATGCAATATCAACAACAAGGTACTATGATGCAACTACTTCCTTCAACATATTGAAGATGTTCTTATAATTTTGGATGAATTTTTTCAGATGGAGGTTTGTCTTCTATCTTCACAATGTAAAATTTTCTCTTATATTAAATATCTCTATCTAAATTTGTTAAAACTTGAATTCCTTACCACGTATGGGGGATCAAGTTAAGGTGCTACTTTTCAACCTTTTGAATCTACCTAACATTGCATTGCTTGCAAATGCAAGTTGGAGATATTCTAAATAGTAGATTCTAGTTTTTTTTATAGTTTTTGTACCATCTATTTATAATATTCCAAGGAGAAGAGAACCCTCAAGAGAAACATAGGAGAAGAAATACAAAGCTTCACACTCAATCCTTTGATGCCGCAAAGAAGCACCTTGTCTTTATTATATAACAGAGAGGATTCCTTCAAAAGAAACTCCACCCTTGGATTAGTAATATGTTGGCAAGCTCCACCCTTAGATTAGTTGCATGGATGGGTAACATGTTGGTTCTTGTCCTATCTAGCTGGTCAACCAAGTTTGACTGAAGGGAATCTTCCTATAGGAAGCTCAAAATCATATGGGTGGAGTACTATTGGAAAGCTTTCAACAAGACAAGCCCTTATATCTTCAAAGGAAAAGAGGGGGGGGGGGGGGGGGGGGGGGGGAGGGGGAGGGGATCTCTCTGATTTGAGTCCTAACTCCTCCATTTAGGCTTCCAAAATTTAGTTCTAAAGTTTTCAGGGTGTTTTTGGCTCCTGCCCTACTAGTGGAAATATTTTTTTGATGAAAACTCTATCTGATCTACTTAGCCCATCATATATAATATCTTTCTAGATATTACCAAGCTACATTTCACTTCTAGATAATAGGTTTGGCTAATGGTATTACCATATCATGATAACTTTAAGTCTAACACATCAATCTAACTTACATAAATGAGTCATTGATCCTCTTGGTTTAAAAGTTTCAAACTAGTAATAGTTGTTTTGTGAATTCAAAACTGAATTGTCTAACCAACCTTCAACCATTATATATATAAAAGAATTGGTCTTTTATTTTCTATTCATCTCTCTTGTTGGTTTCTTTTGTTTTATCAAAATGTTATTAATTTCCACTCCTTTCCTTGTGTTGATTATCACTTTTCAGTTACTCTCTCACATATCATGTCTCAATCGGATGTAATGGTCACTTTTGAAAGTTAAGCTCTCCACAAATGCTCTTCTCCATGACAACATTGGATTTTTGAAATTTCTAATAACATGGTAGATCTTTACCATCTCCTCAAGGAAACATGGCTTACCTTCTAGTACCATATTGACTACCATATGGAGTTTGAGTCAAGAATCTATAGAAAGTAGATTTTTGAGCAGAAATACAAAGAGATGCTTACATTGCATTCAACTTTAAGAATGGTCATCTTGTGGACCACCCCTTAAACAACTACCATATCGCAAGATGGTTACCACTCAATTCACTTGAGGGAAGAATGGAATGACTAATGGACTTTCAATCTCTAGTTGTCCAATTAAGAACTTTGACACTCTTTGATCAAAGTTGAGGAGCGGACTTTTGAGAAAGCTTCTCATATAAGTGTTTTTGAGTCAAAGTTATAAAATTTGTTCTCTTTCATGGAACTCTACTTCTGCTTCCTTGCTTCTCTTAATAGGCAATCACACTCTTGTTTAGTATAATGAATACATGGGAACAAGGAAAGGAAATTGAGGAAATTCCACCAACCAGAACCCTAGAAACAGCTTTTACACATCACGGATTGCAAGGAACATGGACACCCATGTGAGGCAGATGTTTATCGTTCTAAAGCAGGACAAGTACCAAGGTAAAAGGATCGAAATTGTTTCTAATGAGAATCTACCCGTGCAGAGAAAGAATGATAAACATTCACACTGATCTTGCTCTTTAAAGTCCTTAAAGACACACATATCCAAGTATCTAACATTGTCATGTCAAAATTGTCTATCAAAGTAGAGACATCATATATACTTTGTCATGGTGTCATATATCAGTGGCACATGAACCAGTCATATCTTACAAGTGGTTTGGGAACAATTCAACCATCTACTATTTGTTTTGGTAGATGCTTTTGCTGGATAGCTGTTGGTAATCGTCGGTCAATCAGGATCAGGGAAGATCAACAGTTCACACTCCCTTTGGTTGCAAATTAGGACGGGAACAATTCTCACTCCCACAAACAAGTTGCATATTTCTGACGGAAACTATCATGACGGTTAATAGATTAGCATGATTCCCTTGATTCCACTATGATGCCCTATGCTGAGAGTAGAGAGTACGGTGAGTCGAATTAGTAAAAAAGTGGGTCGTTGTAACAATTCCCTCTATTAAATGATAAATTTTACTATTCATTTCTTTAGTGATCCTTAAACTGGACCATTATTCTAAGATTAGAACTATAATTCCTTACTGTCAGAATCGAGGTTTGCTATAAATACAAACCTTAACTTGGACTGAACCTATAACCGGAAAGAGAAACGCCTTGTTTTAGAATGTCACCGACAAATACTTCACCAGGAAGTGAGCTTGCACAGTCTGGTCTGCCTGCTATGGAAGAAACAGACCGTCAACAGTACGCCGTCTGGCTAGTACTGTAGTCCTCGTTGCACTCAAGGTTTTCCGTTCGCAACGAAGTTTGTAGTTGGCGCACTGTAGAGAATTCATGCATGGATCAACCACGAAAATGTCGTCGGGACACCTCGTCACGGACCTGTCACCGAACCTAGAGCCAAAACCTGGCGCCGGAGTCTGGACATCGAGTATTCTCTAACGTGTTTGAATTTCAGGCGTTTCTCCGCGGGTCGAGCGATGTCCTACACCAGGTCGAGAGACGGATGCTCAATCTGAGCTGGTGGCGCTTTCGGATCTCGTCGATCGACAACTCCTAGTATGGAATTTCCCTGTACTCTCTGAGCATCTATTGGTTCCGAAAAAAGTTTTAATTCAGTGCTTAATTTCTGAAAGTTGTAGCGGGAGGAGCACGATGATCTACTGTCAAAGTTCTCTTCCTCTTGAATTCAGATTTTAGCCTTGAGGCGCTTGATTGCGTTTGATAAGAATTAAATTTGCAGGGAGTTTCAAGGAAGTACATGATGCATTTTCGGGGAGTCTTCTTCTAGTAGCAATTCTAGACAAGGAGGCAAAGATACTTGATCTGGAAGGTCTTATAGTATGACTGCTCGTTTGTGTAGTCAATTCTTGGTTTGCTGATTAACTGTTGGACTACTGAAGAATTTCATTTCTGAAGGATGTGAGTGGGGTGGAGGCGAGTCTGTTTTGAACTGAGATACGAAGTTAGGGAACAGGCAATTGCTAGAAAGGTTGAGGAGCTTAAATTTGGTCTACAGTTTGCGGTAGGAATAATTTGCTACAATTCATAGCCGAGTTTCGGTGCAGTGCAATTGAGAAGGGGATGCAGAAGGTATTACAAGCTTGCTGGACTCTGTACGCGTTATGATAGACTAAGTCATTGGGGTTAAGGCACCTTTAGAGCGCCTGGGGGTGCAAATTGTGAGATCTGAAAATACACTAGCTGACCCCGCCAATTTCATGAATATAGAGCATGCAGTAATGGAGATGTCGTGCTGGACTGTATTGCAGACCGGCGACTGTTGAAGCTGGTAGTACTTTCGTTCAGTTCTTGGTGTAAAACATGATACCATGTGGCATCTCTCGCCAAGTTGTCATGAAAGAACGATGCCTGCAGCAACGTAAACAATGAAGCCTGAACATATTTTGCTGTAAATACACTCCCTGGACTATATTGGTTACTTGCAGTTATGATGCACGACGTGGCCTGGGAAGGGCCTAAATGGCTCTACGCTTTTCTATTGGGCTTCTGTGCTCTGGTTTTATATGGACAATCTGTCATGTCTAAAGGAAAACCTACTGAAAAGTTCTTCTCGCACTCGCCCCCGGCTTTTGTGGAATTCCAGAGAAGATTTTTAGGAGTCTTCTTTCTCTTTATTTGTGAGTATCCGTCCAACTCTTCCTCATCACAGTTGCTTCCTGATAGATGCATGCTTACGTGCCTCATAGATGTACGTTGTTTCTCTCGTTCTTTCTATATCGGAAAACCCTTTCAATTCAATTCAGACTGCAAGTTATAGTTAGATAGTAAGAAATCTAGATACATGAGAACCAAAATGATTTGATGTATTTACAAAATCGAGCCCTCGCTACAATCCAAACAATGTCTGTTAATTTGAAGCTTCATAAGCGCTTAACGTGTTCCTGAACTATGGGATAGAATCCCAAAGTTAAGCAGTCAAGTGCCCTGTGTTTCTTAAGTCTTAGAATCAGTACTAGTTTCCAGTACTTGGTACGTGTGTTGTGTACTGCTTTGTGTGCCTTCAGGGTATCTCAGTACTATGTAGATGTGTCTTCTAGATCACTAGCTTAATAGCCGTATTATGGACTGACAGGTTGGAGGGTTGATGGAGGGCAGTGACAGAAGGGTTGCAGACTGTTTACGGGGAGGCCCTGTACGAGGAATACGGATTTGCAAGGCGTGAGATAGGAATTCTAGTCCTGACGGTACATGCAAGCTCACTGCTCCTGGGGACTTTCTTTGGAGTGGCGGTAGATTGCATGTAAGTCCAACTGCTACCCTTGTCGTCAAGATTTGAAAGTTGTGGTGAATTCATTCATATGTGGAGCGATCTGTTTACAACGGGTTCTGTATTCCATTCTACAATATGTGGAACGATCTGGATCCCCCGTTCCAAGAACGGCTTCTGGTCCCATTTCTTAAATATGTGGAGCGATCTGCAGAGACAGAACCCCAGTAGTAGAGTGTGCCATGTACTTGAGTACCCTAAAATTTTACAGCCGTTGGTTTGCAGAGGACGGAGGAAGGCGTGCATCATTTGTGGCCTTCTTCAGCTTGTTGGCTGCTTGGCCAGGCAATCAAGAAACTTCTATGTTCTCTGTCTAGCGAACGTTTGCCATGGGGTTGCACTTTCTCTTTTCCCGTCTGCCTTTGAAGCATGGTTAACAACAGAGCATGAACGGGTATCCTTTCTTCCTCAATACTTTCACTGGGCCGAGATAAGAAATTTTTTGTTTCTAAACTTGTTCCAGTCACGTCGCATTGTTCTTTGGCTATGTAGTAATATGGGTGTTTCTAGTCAATGTTATGCACTAAATTGGCAGGAACCGAATTCGTACGCTATCAAGTCAGGGACTGAGGCTTTTTTTGCAGTAGACTACTCTTGCGGAATGAGCAATTCCCGTCGTACTCGTGTACATACTAGTTTTCATTAACTAAATTTCGTCAGTTTACGTTGCTGTCTTTTAGGTGTCATGCAAGACTCTTCCATAACTATAAAGTGGACCCCTTGAATTACTTTTCCTTTGCTCTTTTCCTCTTATACTCTTCGACACAAGTATATGAGAGTAACAAGCTTCTGTTCTTTTATATCTCCATTAACCTGACTAAAAAGTTACGTCTCAATTTTATGTCCTCATTGACTTCATTTTTCAAGACTCTTTGGGGTTTCTTATGCTGTCCGTGGACATGTGGCATGCAGCTAGGATTCCGGCAAGACTGGCTGAGCAGAACCTTCTGGGTGATGTCTCTTGGAATGGGAATCGCCGCGATTGGTGTAGGTGCTTTTGCCAATCTGATAGTAGACCGAATTGGTCTGGGTCTCATATCCCCTACATATGTAGCTGGGGCAATTGCAGGCCTGTGCGTATTCCTCTTATTGAATAGCTGGGTGGAGAACGTAGGAACTCAACAAGGCCAGTTTTCCAAAGCACTTCTCAACGCCTGTCAAGCTTTGACTGGTAATTTCCATCTCGTTCTTTATCTAGGAAGGTCTTTACTGCATGACGAGGAGGCATACTACAAACATCAATTTGATGTATGAGTACGCTTAAAGAAAATGATGACCCTACCAAGCCATACCATCTATGGAAGTCTGATGAGAGTCTCATGGGAGCAGGATTGGACGAGCAGGCCTAATGAATGTGGGGTTCTTTTTTGAGCAGTATGTCCTGTCTTGCACGTAACAAATGCAGCGTGACGCGATCAGATCCAGACACTCTTCTTGCCCTTGCTCGACTTTGCTATATTGCATGTCCCCTAGTTGGTTCTGGTTCTTAAATCTGGCACGTAAAATGGGCACAATAGTTCATCACTTGAACCAGCTCCTGTGATATGTTGTGTTCTCTGCTCAAACATTGCATTTTTCTTGGTGCGGATGGTTATAACTTCTACGTCGAAACTTTTGTATTGTAGAATTTTGTTTTAACTCATGAAGGCGCTTAGTCCAATCAGTCTATGCCTGCTCTCAACAACGAACTCCAGATTAAAACCAGGATCTTAACTTTCTGTGGACTTCATTATGTTCAGTTGTTACAAAACTGAGCCTCTTGATTGTAACGTCACTTGTCTTGACTTGCAGATAAGAGAGTGTTGTTGCTAGGATGGATACAGGCAACTTTTGACATAAGTTTCTGTGCGTTCCAGTTTCTATGGACACCCACCCTTGTGGTACGTTACGATCTACCATCTATTTCGTCAGGAAGATTAGTAGTTGCACAAATACAATCAGGATGTTTTGGGGCTGCAAAGCCCCATTTTATTGTGTAGATTCTACCAGGTTTCGTTATTACTTGTCTTATGCTACATATCTGGATCTCGTCAGAACTGGAAGATAAGTAGCTACTTAAATTTGGAGATTGTTCTTATGTTGAGGTCCTGAGGGTATAATTTATAATGAGTGCTTACCATTCGAAGCGAACACCAAGTTGCAACAAGTCTTGATGGGTTTACCCGCACCCTGCATCGTTTCTTCCATGATCATAGGTAATTCCCTTTTCATTCCTGTGATCGCTGAATTGATTTCTCTAACTTTATATTTGCAGGCTGATGGTCGGGATATTCACAGTGGAATGATTTACTCCTATTTAATGGCGTCAATCATGCTAGGGAGTTCTATTGCTGCTCTACTTCTTTGTGGGCCTTTTAACGCACGACCTGAGAGTTTCCTCCCTCTGATTTTCGTCGCCGCAAGCTTGGCGCTCCTTGTTCCTGCTTATGATCATCAGGTCTGTTCTGATACCGTCTGGTTGTTTTTCTACAAGGGGACTGTTGGCTTCTGGTTTAAGCGATAAATAAGGGGCTGGTTATTAATCACTCAAAGCAGAAGCCACCAGCCAATTTTAAGCTTTCTGTCTGTCTTCAAAGCCAGAAGGGCCTTTCAGAAACACAGTACTTGGTGTTGCAGCGTGACCTCATATTCTTTTTGTCGAAGGCTACACCTCCCCGATCTTGTATATATTCAGGACATTTACCAGTTGCTCTATGTTTGTCTTTACAGGAAATAGGTGTACTGGTGGCATCATTTTGTGTCTATCATATATGTATAGGGATCGCTGGGCCATCACTTGCTTATCTTCGGAGCATGTAAGAAGCTTGACTTTGCTCAACCCGCATATTGAGACGTCTCATCCAATTATTAGCAAGATCCATGGTTCAAAGTACAGGAGCACAAATTCGACACTCTGAGCTTTTACACCTGATAAGGAATCAAGCGTCCGTTGTGCTCATCTGTTGTTCATCTTGCCCTTTTCTATGCAGATACGTCCCGAATGACCGGCGTGCTGGAGTATTGAGTCTTTTCCGTATACCTGTACACATGGGAATGCTGTTTATCCTTGTTAAGGTCTAGTTCTAAGACCATCTCGTTCTTGTTCTTTTTTCAGCACGTGAAGGTGGAAGCTGCCTTCCTTGGAGGCAAATAAAGGGCAATGAAACGATATGAAATTGTCTCCATTATTTATCTGGTTCATTTGAATTTTCTGCGTTTTATCCCGTCAGGTGTTGCAGGTGTCACTGTCGGAGCGCTAGGCATTCATCAGACGTCCAGTCTTTGAGGTGGTCATTATGAAGGGCTGTTCAAGCCTTCAATTTCAACACTTGACACGCACTTGTTTGATGCAGGGTGGGATTCTCAAGCATATTGAAAACAGCACTATCTTTTACCTCTGCATACTTGGTCTTCTCTCTGCGAGTGTTGCCATGAATTCTCTAGATAAAAGCCGACAAAATACGAGCATATCCGGTGGGTTGATGTTCTGTTGACACTTTTGCCCTGATTTAAGTCTGGAGATACACTCGATATGAACTCATAGTCTGGAAGAATCTGGTATAATAAGAACGGTTGATTTGTTTGCTCACGTCATACGTCAAACTGCAGCTGGAGATGAATCTCCATCGGACTTCCATCGACGACACTAAGCAGAAGAGTTGCCAAAGCAGACTGGGCGAGAAGGTGGGTACATATATATCTTGCCATCTTGCCCGGAGCCTGTATACCACACTGTTGTTTGGGACTCCTTCTTGACTTCTGAATTCATATATATACTGTATACTTCACCTTCACCTTAATTCACTTCACCTCTACTTTTCCTGCTCTCGTCACCCTGTTACACTTCGACAGGTTTCTGCAGCCACACCACCCGATAGCTCTCGCATTGTTCCACTCCTCCATTCCCCAGTTAATTCCCTTCCTATTATTTTTCCTTTGCTCTTTGCCTGATTCATGGGACCTCTTGTGTATACAGTGTTCCTACCTGACTCCAGCCCACGTTTTTGATTTTTATCGTTCATACACTGCTTACTGGCAGTCTTTTACATAGCGATACCTATTTCTCGCAGTCGTTTGCATAGAGTTCTCGATTTCACGGTGGTTTACTAGTCTGTTAACCATATGTTATTGTCAATTTGTTTCAATTATGCCTTTGCTTCAAGTTACATTCGATGCATTCTACCTTATGGATTTCTCACTATTCTAGCATTGTGAATCATGTACATCTTGCTTACCGATCATTTGCACTTCATGAGTTCTGGATAACCCATTCCCAGAACGGCTTCTGTTCTCGTATACCTATATATCTGTTTGCCATGTAGTTTTTCCCGGAGGCCTGTATACCATAGTGTTGTTTGGGAGTCCTTCTTGACTTCTGAATTCATATATATATTGTATACTTCCGTTCTCGTATACCTATATATACTGTATACTTCACCTTCACCTTCATTCACTTCACCTCTGCTTTTCCCGCTTCAGTTGACTCATCCCCTTCCAGTGCAGCGCTGAAGTTTTCTTACTCCACTCTCGTATCACTAGGGAACCTCTGCTTGACTCTTTCCCATTGTTGTGTCCTGGACTTTCTCTCTACTAATGAATGCTTGTGATTTCAGGGATCCATCAGGTATGTCTCGATTTCTTCCCTCATCTTACTCATGTGGATTCTTTTCTTTCTGGACTGATCCTCATTATGCGGTTAAGACTCCAGCGCTTAAGTGCATGCCTGCACTTTTGCTTGCCCTTGCTTTCCACACTTCCACCCCTGTTCTTTTAGACATTCCCATTACTTTTGAGCGGCACTTTAGGGGAGCAACCGAGTTTGCCTTGGCACTCATGAGTTTTCGAGCAGAAACTCGGTATGAGGAGTACTGACAATTGCTCAGCTACTTCGGCACTGCGTGAGGCACTGATGAAGTCGCAGGTGTTTTCGTGAAGGTTTACTATGGCCGCCTTCTGCTTCCCTTTCGCTGTTTAGCGTCTCAGGACTCAAGCGTCCATAGCGCTTGTTGTGATATACTTTATATCCTGTCCGTTTTTGCTTCGCTCTCGTTACCCTGTTACACTTAGACAGGTTTCTGCAGCCACAGAACCCTAGAGCTCTCGCATTGTTCCACTCCTCCATTCCCCAGCTAATTCCCTCTCTATTATTTTTCCTTCGCACTTTGCCTGATTCATGGGACCTCTTGTGTATACAGTGTTCCTACCCGACTCCAGCCCACGTTTTTTATTTATATTGTTCACACACTGCTTACTGGCAGTCTTTTACGTAGCGTTACCTATCTCTCGCAGTTGTTTGCATAGAGTTCTCGAGTTCATGGTGGTTTACTAGTCCGTTAGCCATATGTTATTCTCAATTTGTTTCAATTATGCCTTTGCTTCAAGGTACATTTGATGCATTCTACCTTATGGATTTCTCACTATTCTAGCATTGTCAATTATGTACATCTTGCTTATCAATCATTTGCACCTCATGAGTTCTGGATAACCCGTTCCCAGAACGGCATCTGTTCTCGTATACCTATATATCTGTTTGCATTGATGAGTTTTCGAGCAGAAACTCACTACGAGGGGTACTGACAATTGCTCAGCTACTTCGGCACTGATGAAGTCGCAGGTGTTTTTGTGGAGGTTTACTATGGCCGCCTTCTTCTTCTGCTTCCCTTAGCTGTTTAGCGTCTCAGGATTCCAGTATCCATAGCGCTGGTTGTGACATTATTTATATCCCGTCCTCTTATGCTTCGCTCTCATTACCCTTTTACACTTCAACCCATTTCTGCAGCCACATCATATGAGAACTCTTGTTTTGTTCCGCTCCTCTATTCCCCAACTAATTCCCTACATAGTATTTTCCCTTCGCTCTTTGACTGCTTCCTGCTTCCTGCTTCGCTCTCTCGTGTCTACAATGTTCCTACCCGACTCCAGCCCACATTCTTCATCTTTGTTCATGCACTGCTTACTGGCGGGTTCTTCATCTTTGTTCACGTACTGCTTACTGGTGGGCTCTTACATCACGTTTCCTATTCCTCACTATTGTTTGCATAGATGCTCTCGATTTCATGTTCTTTACTAGTCCGTTGGCCATCGGTTATTCTCAATTGGTTTCAATTATGCTTTTGCTGCAGGTTACATTCGATGCATTCTACCTTAGGGCTTTAACACTACTCTAGCATTGTAATTCATGTACATATTGCTTATCGATCATTTGCACTTCATGATTTCTGGATAACTTAGGGATTTCATTCTAACTTAGGGATTTCCTACTACTCTAGCGTTGCGTACCATGTACATCTTGCTTAACGATCGTTTGCAACTCATGAGTTCTGGATAACCCGTTCCCAGAACGGCATCTGTTCTCATATACCTATATATCTGTGTAGCTAATTCCCTAGCTAATTCCCTCCCTATTATTTTTCCTCCGCTCTTTGCCTGATTCCTCTCGTGTATACAGTGTTCCTACCCGACTCCAGCCCACGTTTTTATTTTTTATGGTTCACGCACTGCTTACTGGCAGTCTTTTACTGTAGCGTTTCCTATTTCTCGCAGTCGTCTGCATAGAGTTCTCGATTTCAGATTTCACGGTTGTTTACTAGCCTGTTAGCATAGAGTTATTCTCAATTTGTTTCTATTATGCCTTTGCTTCAAGTTACGTTCGAAGCATTCTTCCTTATGGATTTCTCACTATTCTAGCATTGTGAATCATGGAAATCTTGCTTATCGATCATTTGCACTTCATGAGTTCTGGATAACCCGTTCCCAGAACGGCTTCTGTTCTCCTATACCTATATATCTGTGTAGGTTGTTGTTCAGTGATATCGATTTTACAGAACACTCTTTATCTTGATTCGACCACTGTGCAAGGATGTTAGTTAGGGGCTGGAAACAACTATATGAGAAACACATGTTTGATGAACCGCTTCTGTTCACATATACGTAGGAACAAATGTAGGTGCCGGTATGATGATTCACCGAAGTCGTGTCCAGATACTGACAGGCAGGTGTGATGCAGGCTACTGTGGACGTAGGAGCTATGACGACTCCTCGCAGCTACTTGAGTAAAATGGGATGTGGTTTCTGATATTTTTGTGGAAGAGTAGATTCATTACAGGAATCTTGCATTGAACTTCACTATTGGACGTGACTACATGTAATGAAATCTCCTCAGGATAACAAAACGATCAGAACAGTTCCTGAAATCATGGATAGTAGTAACCATTATGAGAAGTCTCCTGCCGTCGTATGAAGTTCATGTATTGTCCTTTTCTGGTAAAATTTTCCTGCATATTACCAGCCAGGTGATTGAAGGAACTCAATCTACATATAAAAGTTATTTGTTAAGGTGTCGTGAATTTGGACACATCTCAAAGTGTGCTGGACTCATTCCAAGTTTTGCTCAAGTTGGAAACCGAATACTCCAAGTAATTTGTATACTGACGTACATTGAGATCTTGTGTTTTGCAAGCTATTAACCGAAGTTTCTTGTCTCTGGAAACGAAAATAACAGTGAAGTGTCCACACTCAAGAGATCATTGTACTGGGGTTACTTCTTTTCAAAACCATAGGAACCTTGTAGTTTCTTTTGAGTGCTTCATAAAACCGTTCACTGGGAAGAATTGTCTCCATCTCAAATGAGACTTTCCACCTAAGGGATTGCCTTTAGATCACGACATGCCTCGTAATATCTGGGCCCCTTCACTTGTTGACATGTCTTATCAGGTTAGCCAGTGCAGCTTCATTTGGCACTATCTCTGTTACGACGAATAAGTTCAGGGTGCTAGTGGATGGGGTTTCCTATAACACCCCTAACACTGACAAGGAAGAACCACATTTTCCTGTAAACACGATGAAGCACAAAAGGACAGAAGTGGGAGCGAAGAAGGAAATATGGACACATATAAGGAAATATGTGAAGCCATCGGTACCAGTTTCGTTGGACATTGTTCCCTGAACCGGCCGGGGTTTGCCCTTCAATGTGGCTACTTCTTTATGCCAACCACTGTACCCATTGTCGCAGGGGGACACAGCAAAACTCCCTCTGTTAAATGTGTCAAAGAAGAACGAAAAATTAAGTGTTGTCCTTTCCATCTGGTCTAAGAAGCGGTTGTTAACTCTGTCACGGACATGTGGACAGTTCCTCTCTTTGAACTCGCAATGTTTGCCTTTTCTGAACCTTCCAAGCAGGCAGGAGATTTCGTACACGAATAAGCGTTTGCTATATCCTACAACAGAGCAAATACTAAGTTTTCTCTTCCATCTCAACTCTTTCCTCTTCTTACCTCAAGTCGTACTTCGTCGTTTTATGCAGTTTCCGAAGATCTACAATCTCTGATTCTCCATATTAACAGGTTCGTGATATCGGGTAATAACCACCGCTTTACTGCTGAGAACCGTTGCAGGTATTTACAATGTGAGTTTCTGCCGGGATTCGTGACCATTTATTGACATAAAAGAGGAATCCTGCTAATTAAGGGAGCGAATTCAGTGTCTTCTAACACCAAGCGCCTAATTCTGTGACAATTGATGACAATACAAGTATATACAAATTGCTGAATCGAGAGGTATTTCACATGTTCCCATGGTGAATGAAAAGATCTCTTTCTTCATTTTTCGCGAAAATCTCGATACAAGATCAGAGTTTCTTTCAATTATAATGTTCTTTGAACTAAATTTTGCCTCTCTAAGCCCAGGTTGGAACCAATGAAACGAAATTGACAAACAAGTTGCGAACAATTATGTAATAACATTTTACAGTCTTTCTACAACCTTTGAAATTTTTACAATTTTTGCTTTGCCTCAGCTGATATAGGGAAGAGCTTCATAAAGCAAGATTATGATGCTTACTAAAAGACAGTAAAGTGAGATGATAAATGCTAGTATGAAGATGAGATTTTTCATATTCACTAACTTCTTTCCTGATGCAAAATGAGCAGTCTGTTTGGCCGGAAAGAAGGTAACGTGTGTCAGTAGTACAAACCTATCTATTTACCGGATTAGTTTGATGTCCCTATATCTCAGATGAGAGAATACGGCGACGGCGTAGGATAACAAGAAGGATGGGAAGATCCCATCAAGGCGTACAAGGATAAAATACAAAAGGTGAAATGGGGCTAAGCCCATATTAGTTTGACATGTCAAATAGTACAAGTTTGGTGATCCCCTCACCGGCACGAGAGCGTACTACATCATTGCCCATTTGCTGTGATCGCAAGAGCTGCATAAGCCAAAAAGGGGATAACCGGACTTTCAGAATAGAGGAAAAGTAAAATCAATTGCGGCATAACTTTTGAAGATGGCGTGGTTTCTGAGGAATTGAAGGGATTGAGTGAAGCATTGAAACTCACATTCGATGATCGAAACAAGAGTCCGGATGTTTCTCTTAGAAGAACCGTTTTCCCCAGTTGTTTCTCTGGCAAGTCTCTTCATTTCTGTTGCGTTTCTCCTCAAGTTTGCACCTTCCTCACTGTGAAACAGAGACTTCACACATCTTGCTATTTCCTCTGCGTCCGCAAATCCTCACGCGTCTTTGAGAATTTCCATGCAAACCTCAGCCTCGTCGGTCAAAAACCTGCAAAGGAGTGAGACTTTCAACATGAATTGAAAGTAACATCTGAACGTCCATCCAGACAGGGCTTGACAAATATTGCATTGTTCCAAGGTTACGTCGGGACAACCATGTGCTGATTAAGTTCGATAGGAGAAACAACCTTCAATGATAACTGTCACTCTAAGCCCAAAGTCAATTTACCTACTCTAGTTTCGTGTAAACTACGTAACCTCGCAGTCTACTGCCTACATCCCGGAGAGATTGGATCTAATCAAAGAGCTCGAGCGCACACAGGAAAAAGAAAGATTGACAGGAAACGGTTTAACAGAAAAAAGTTAAAGGCAGGTGTCCGAAGAACGAGCGGCCAGCACCATTGTAGTGAATTGATCTGTAGAAGTTCTCAAATGAAATCTCAGAGACATTTACTAGCAGATATTGCTTTCCACAGAGATGTTTGGAACATTACCATTTATATGATCTGTACTGGAAAGCGTAGATAGGTAAGGCGTATCTGGGAAGATTGAGTTAAGTCTGGTATTACCTGGTACTGAAGCCTTGGTCTGCAAAAAAAGGCCATCCCAGCAATGGAACTCCCATGCACCAGCTTTCCAGCACTGAGTTTTGGCTACAATGTGAAAGAAAACCTCCAGTTGATGGATGCGCTAAAACTTGCTTTTGAGGTACCCATCTTTGTACAAACATCCCTCGGCCTTTAATCCGTTCAATGCAGCCCTAACGTATGACAGAGAAAATGTCGTTGCATTTGAAATCAGCAGTCTGCTTGGGAGGATGCAGGACACATAAAATGGCTGGTTGCTGTTCTCTAGTCGATATGCAATCTCCAGCATTTGTTCCCGAGTGTGACTAACGTCGCTGCCAAATGCAACGTACAGAACGGAAGCCGCAGGTTGTGAGTCTAAAAACTTAATGCTTGGATGCTTTTCCTCGTCTCCAACTCCAGCAGATTCGGATCCATCGCTGTAAGAAAGGAAAGGAAAAGTTGGCTCTATCGTCCAGACCTTTGGCAACTGCATACAGAACAAACAATGTGGCATTAGACAGCAATCACCTGAAACAGAAACGGTAGCTCTCTGATCCCACCTTTCACACAAAGCCGCACTTGAAGACTTCTGTCTTCATGCATATTAATTTCTGGTTCTTATTGCAGTTAGTTCAATGAAGTTTTTGCCGGGTGTATAGCACACTCTGACAGTTTTGGATCTGAAAGAAGCTCATGGGAGTCAATATATTAGAGGGAAGCAATCTGTACCTGTCGATTATCCCTGAGAGCTGAAACCTTCGAAAGTCTTTCCAGCTCACGAGGCCTCTGCCTTCCAGCTCCTTGAAACTGCTCAGAAGGACAACATCAGCTTTTTGAATAGATTGACCGTTTCGGACGCAGTGTCTTTACAGAGGATCGTCTTCAAAAGACGATGCCGGAGATTCACTGATGCGGAGAAGTGGTAGACCTGGAATTCTAACGACTTGATTGTGGTTCTCTTTGTCGGACAAGCGTCCTGGGATATTTGCTATACCCTTCCACTTTAGCTGAGCTACGTACATATCACAAGCCGTGTAGGCAGCTGAAAATGGGGTCCAAACCCAAGCTGGGATGTTAATTGCTGAGACAAGGTCCTGCAGGCAGGCACAAGAATCATAGCAGATTATTAATAGAGTATTTCACAATTCATGAATGCCGTCTTTAAGCTGCAAGTCCAGGTAGGTGATTGACAATGGTTGCATACCCATAAACAACATTAAGGCAGTACGTATGCTACTCCAGCGCTCAGACAAAGAATGGATTTACGCGTTCGAGAATCTGCCAAGTCAGAAGCCTTGAGAAACAAAACATGTAATTAATCAGTTACTTAAACTGTACGGGACCTGACAAATTCAACAGGAGCAGCGTGTATCGCTTATCGTGTCAAATTACTGATCACTATGTACTACCAGTAATATCAATTTCAACTTCACTTCCATTCTCGCACGAAAATCCCACCAATCACGTTCAATCGTCTCTGTTGCACTAACTCACCCTCGACCTCGGTAGGAGCAAGTCCGAAACCAGTCACGTTGGCTTTTGCTCAAATTGCAATTCCTTTTGCATATTCTTCTCAAACGAGTCCTCTACGCGGTCCACCAAAATCGCCACTCGATATTCGACAGACTCACCAGCACCGCTACCTAATTCAATATGCGGCACTTTGAAACCTCTCAGACGTATATTCAGGCCTTCCTTTTTCCAGCTCTCCTGTATCCCCTTCTGAGTTTCCAGTATACGTCCTATATCTTCTTCAGTATCGAAGAACTAGATGGTGAGCCCGTATCTGGCAAGCAGCTGAGCAACGTGTAGGAGACAGATAAAATGACTGAGGAAAGGCAACGGCATCATCCACACATTCGCTGATAGTGCTTTCACCCCGTCGTTGCTGTGCCCGTTCGCTGCACCATTCTGGCTCACATTCTCCATACCGTCACTAGGCTTCTGATCACCTCCAAAATAACGTACCTGTGATAATTCTGAAACCCAATGGACTTCAGTAGAAATATCAGATTTAGAGTAGAGAGAAAAGCTATATAATTGCCAACTGCAACAGTTGTTCTCAAGACAGCCTCAATCTTAGACTCAGTCTCCGAAGCCCTTGGAGTGAGTGACCATTATTCAGTCTCCGAAAAGTTTGGGATGAGTGATAAGAACTCGAATATGAATCATTGAAGGTTCGTTGACAGTCAACCATCCTTTGCAATATAGCTGCATCCGTCAAACGCTAAGGATGTATTCAATGTGAGAATGTAAGAAGTAAGGAAGTTAAGAATGGATAGTAAGTAGCTTGGCTGTGTGCTAATGATTTCGTAAGCCCGGCTCCAATGATTCTGCGTAGAATGAGATAAACACTTTCCAAAGGTCTGACAGTTGCATTTGAGGCATTCCAGTAAATTCCTAGTAAATCCTTCCTTGTAAATTTTGAAGGGGACCAAGAATTTACTCGTCATTGTATGATATGATAGACGTGGAAAGTAGATTGCTGACAACAAGTTAAGCCCTTGTTGTTGTGCAGCAACACATAACGAAGGAAAAAGGGCGGCCGCGTAGAAAAGACTATGGATGGGAAGACCCCATCAAGCCTAACAAGGGAGAGACAAAATAGGTAAAATGGGGCTAAGCCCCAATAGAGTCGATGTGAGGAATCTGCCCCATCGTATCTAAGATATACAAGCTATGCAATCGCATCTAAGATATACAAGCTATGCAATCGTACAGATTACAAGCATCTAAGATATACAAGCTATGCAATCGTACAGATTACAAACATCCGGAGCATCCAAAGAAGCATCACCTAGTATGATTGATCTCTTATGGATTGCACCAACCATTGCACTTTGTAGAGCAATAGACACACATTGTCTAAAATATGCTATAAAGTATGAGAGTGAGAGTGGTACTTCTAGCGCCTAACATGAGAAGCTCTCACACACTCCTTGACAAATATGTAGAATGGCGCATCCATCGGTCCATATAACTCAAAGGCTAGGAGAACAAAGAGGTGACCTTGTTGCATACCCCTATACTTGTAGACCTTGCATACTGCTGCTGCACTCGCTTCCCATCTAGGGGGATGGGTAATCACTCCCTCTGAAACTGTATCACGTGTGAGGTCTGTAACCATGACATCCGCTACTATCACTTGATCATCTTGGACCAAGTTTAAGTCTGCACTGACACGTGTTGTTTGCAAAGCATATAAACACTCCCTCCAAGCTAGGTATCCACTCTCTCAAGCCATAGCAAACACTATGTCCCTAATAGCATAGTGGGTAGCTATCCTTTGTCCTCCAAAAGGACACGGTGTCATATGGACCGTTGATGCATCTAGTGTAGAACCACACTCACAAGTGATTAATGAAGATGCAGATGGGTAGACCAAACCTAGGCAAAACCTCATTTTTGTAGAGAAAGTAGCCGATGCAAGTTGGAATGCCCTAATGCACAGTCGAGCTAGGATCCAAGAGCAAAGGCGTGCTCTAGTAGCATGAGAAATGGACGAGTCAACTAAGAGAGAATGTAGTGTATGCTCACATTGTCGCTCCATCAAGGAAGACTGTAAACCTCTAGTCCAATTTGACAATAGTGAAGCAAAAGATAGAAGGTCCTCACGTGCTAGTGAGGATAGACTAGCTCTCATCTACCACAATAACATCTGAGAGAAAAGGATCCCTCCTCCACCTTTGTCACATAAATCTCCAAGACCAACCTATTAGCAACCACAAAACAAGAGGAAAGTAGGGGTGCCAAGAGAGCACAACTACCCAAAAATGCTATAGGTGCAATCTCCTCCATAGATAGCAAGAAAATCCATCCACACAAGATTGGTAGGGATATTTGTCTACATGCCAAATCCCCTATTTCACACTCAAATGTTCCTGGTTCAATAATAGCACCAAAGACTCCCATAATACTCCTATCAAAGGTTTTTAGATAAGATATGAAGGTCAAGGAGAGTGGAACTATGCAGAGGAGATCCATTGGTCGATGAGCAATACTAAAGGAGAGTATACCAAAAGCCACTTTTGGATCTCCTAATAATGGAAGGTCATCCACATGGAGAGCATCCTCTGCAAGAGTAGCGTCTAAGAACCGCATGACAAAATCCTTGGATCCTACTGGCACTCCAATAACACATAGTCCATTTCTAGATGTTATACACCCCTCTGGAAGCTCAAGGTGGGAAGGGATACCTAAAATGGACCATGCTCTGCACTTTGACATCATGACTCTCAAGCCTACTAGATGTAGCTTGGTAGTCAAGTGGTCAAAGGCCTACCTAATGTGATCTAAAGGGCCCATGATGTGTGTATCATTTGCCAAGGAGGGAAATACACAACTTGCATGGCCAAAGTAGTAGAGAAGAGAGCTCTAAAGTGAGCCATGGAAAATAAGGGTTCCCCTAAAGGATCTCCTTGATGTGTACTAACAATTGACTCCAAGACGATAACTCCCTCTTGGGAACAACCATGCAGGTAGTAAAGGGAAGCAAGAGAGCCATAAAAAGACCGCACAAAAGGAATAAGACTCACCAAGGATCCACCAACCTCCCTAAGCTCTCTAAAGATGGATGCTCATGAGACACTATTAAAAGCATTCTCAACATCCACCTATAGGACAACCCACTCTAGATGGATATCTAGTAGTGCCCTAATGCCTAAAGATATAACCTCACATCCTCCAAGTGTTGCTACTCCAAACTAATATGGATTGAGGTATTGTTGAAAGTGAGAATGATGCTAAAGGAAAATGGTGTAGCTGACTAAGTGCAAAAAGATCTCTCCAATAGTAATTGATCTAATGCTCCCGTGTCCTTCTCCATTGCTAGAAGTAGACTAGCACCTAACATCCAACTAACAAACACAAGAATTCCTCCTCTTGCTACTATTGTAGCCACCTAAAACAAATTGGTTAAACTATTACAAGGATCATTTGCCTAAAAGCAATCTCTAAGATGTCTTATCATCCTTAACAAGCCTCTTGAGGAAAGGCAAGGGGCAATGCACAGTGCTTGTGAAAAAAGTGACCTATCAAGACATAAAGGCTACTCAAGTTGAAAATCTAAGACCTCTCATGGTAACCCCTCTCTTGCCATAGGATGTAGTTAGCATAGGGAAAAGATAGTCTCATCAGTAGGACTAGTCATAGACAAAGGATGTAGCACTCGTGATGCTCTACTAAACTCTCCCGTTTGCCCCAATGTCCTATACCATCATAATCGGGTGGACTCTATAGTATCATGTGGCAAAACTTGTCTCCTAAAATATGCAACCCTAACAGACTCCTCCTATAGGGCCACCCAATCCCTCTCTTGGAATCAACAAAATCTACCGACCACCTCTTTATGCCCCGCACGTCCCACTCTAGCATAATGAAGACACCATTGAAGGAGTAAGAGGAATAAGAACCATGCTCGTCCAAGGGATCATGTGCCGAATGATCAAGTGGTAGACAATAAACTTGTATAGCCTCATCATGGAATTTACGGGGTAGCCTATAGAATAGACGTGGACATGGAAAACTAGTCTTAAATAACCACAAAATGCAACCTGCTTGAGAAGCTAACCACTCCCACGACTTGATTGGCATCCCTAAAATGATCAAAGAAGGGATAGAGGAAGTGTGCATAATCCCAAGTGTCCTTGCTGTTGATGTGGTTGCTCACCTCATGTGAGCATCCCAAGTGGTCCAATCATAGTCCTTGTGCATCCTCCCTACATGGGTCTTTACCCTTGTGAGGTAAAGCGTCGGTGATACATCGGGCATGGTGTATCCCAAACTGCTCTAGGCTCCACATGGGAAGGTGTAGCCATGGCTAGCACAAGGATAACAATAGTAACACATCATGCTCCTCTCCATATGTCCCTATGCTTGCAAAACCACAACCCCTCAAATAAGAAAATACAATCTCTCCAATCCCAAAAAACTACAAACTCTCATAACTTTCAATTTTCATCTCAAAAATTTTAAAACTAAGTTCTCAAGGAACTCAAACATGAAAACCAAGGAATTTGAAATGAAAACTCCCAACCTATCACTCTCAATGTATCCTGATCACTCCAAACCCTAAAAAATTTAAAACTCTCCATAACTTTTTACTCAATACTCCATAGTCTTCAATCTAGGTACCAATGGAACCAAAATTGAAAAATGAACATAATCAACTATTCAATCAAGTGCTATATGCCAGAGAACCCTCAGAAAATTCATTTCTTTTGTCTCCATCTCTTCTTCTCCTCTCTTGTCTCCATACTCTCCCGAGCATCCAAGTTTCTCAAAATTCCGAGCAATACATAATGCAAGATTCATGAAAATGAGGTCCTTGGTTTCATCATTGGTTACAATAGTATAAAATTTGGTGAATGTTGGCAGGACAACAAAAAATTTTGTATTGTGCATACTATACTACCTCCATAAGTAAGTGGTTCACTATTAGTGTAGATTACAAAAGCTTCCTTGTTGCAACAAATTGCATTTTGACTTGTTGTTTATAAACAAAGGGAACCGCATGTAAAACACAAGGGATGGGAAGACCACATCAAGCCGTACAAAGAAGAGACAAAAGGTTTGTATAACGTCCTATTCAGATCCATTGCTATAAGAAAGGAATGGAAAAGTAGAAAGAAGAGTAGGACTTGTAGACTTCAGGACTGTAAGAGAAATCCAACATTGACTACATGAATAATTTAACAAACATATTCTGGACCTGAAGATTTTCTTGGAAAGATCCTCAAGTCCAGAATTGGTCCTTAGGTCCATTTACTAGGATTTCTTGTAGATCAGATTAGGCATGCCTTTAACCACTTGACTACCAAGCTACATCTAGTAGGCTTGAAAGTCAAGATGTCAAATTGCAAGGCATGGTCCCATTTTAGGTACCCCTCCCTACCCTGAGCTTCTAGAGAGGTGTATCACATCTATAATGGACTATATGTATTTGGAGTGCTAGTAGGATCTGAGCATTTTGTCACATGGTTCTTAGACGTTGCTCTTGTAAAGGATGTTCTCTATATCGATGACCTTCCGTTACTAGGAGATCCATAGGTGGCATTTGGTATACTCTCTTCTAGTATTGTTTGTTGACCGACTTACCTCCTTTGCACAATTCTTTCCTCCTTGTTCTTCCTACCATGTTTGAGAGCCTTTGATAGGGGGATTATGGAAGTCTTTGGTGATATTATTGGACTAGGGACATTTGAGTGTATGATAGGGGATTTGGCATGTAGGCAGACGGCTCTATTGATCTTGTGTAGAGGGGTTGGCTTGTTATCAATGGAGGAGATGGCACTTGTAGTTTTGGGTAGTTAGGCTCTCTTGGCACCCCTACTTTTTACTTATTTTATGGTTGTTGATAGACCGGTTTTGGAGACTTATGTGACAAAGGTGGAGGAGTGATCCTTTTCTCTCTAGATGTTATTGCAATAGAGGAGAGATATTCTATCCCCATAGGCATGCAAGGACTTTCCATCTTTTGCTTCACTATTGTTAGATTGGACTAGAGGTTTACAATCTTCCTTGATGGAGCAACAGTGTGAGCAGACACTAAATTCTCTCTTAGTTGACTTGTCCATTCCTCATGCTACTAGAGCACATCTTTGCTCTTGCTCTGGCAAGGGTGTAGGCTCTTGGATCCTAGCTCAACCATGCATTAGGGCATTCTGACTCGTACCAGCCACTTTCTCTATAGCAATGAGGTTTTTCCTAGGTTTGGTCCACCCATATGCATCTTCATTACTCACTTGTGAGCGTGGTTCTACACTAGATGTAGTTGCGGTCGATATGACATGATGTCCTTTTGGAGGACAAAGGATAGCTACACATGATGCTGTTAGGGATATAGTGTTTGCTATAGCACAAGACAATGGATACTTGGCTTGGAAGGAGCATTTGTATACCTTGCCGACAACATGTGTCAAGGCAAACTTATACTTAGTCAAAGATGATCAGATGACAATAGCGGATATTGTAGTTACAAACCCTACGCATGATGAAATTTTGGAGGGAGTGATTACCCATCTCCTTGGATGGGTGGCAAGTGTAGCAGCAAGTCGTAAGGTCTCCAAGTACAAGGGCATGCAACAAGGTCACCTCTTTGTTCCTCTAGCCTTGGAGTTATATGGAGCAATGGACATGACATTTGACACATTTGTCAAGGAGTGCACAAGAGCTTATCATGTTAGGTGCTAGGAGGTACCACTCTCACTCTCATACTTTGTAGCATATTTTAGACAGTGTGTCCATTGCTCTACAAAAGGCAATGGCTGGTGCAATCCATATAAGAGCAATCACACTAGGTGATGCTTCTTTGGATGCTCTAATTGTTTGTAGACTGTACTTGCATAACTTGGATATCTTAGGTGCAGTAGGGCTCATATCAACTCTATTGGGGCTTAGCCCCATTTTACCTATTTTGTCTCACCCTTATATGGCTTGATGAGGTCTTCCCATCCTTCATGTTTTTGCCCTTTTCTCTTCCCATTTGTTGTATGGCTTGAATGGAATTCCTGTTTGTATTTTATCCATAACATCTCTTTATGTTCTTCTTATTGAAGTTCATATGGTAATCTTAAAGTTCAAGTTTGATGGACCATAAAAAATCTCTCATAGTGGAGTGTGGTTACAATCTTTTATAGAATTTATAATATTCTAACTCCTAATTATTAAATATATATTTTCTCAATTTCAGTTCAAGTTTATATATGATGTGGCCAAAATTTGGGGAAATTAATATATAAACTTACATATATTGTTACTTCTATTTCATTTATGTTTCCACTTATTGAAAGTGGCATATACATAAGACTTGTATATTCAAAATATTATTGAATTCCACATTCAGTTTATATTATTAAACCATATTACAAGGTGAAATGGTGATATGTATTTTGTTGACATTCCACACTAATAGTTTGCTTCTATATATATATATATATATATATATATATATATATATATATAAAATAAATATTAGGGTCTATAAATGAGGTGTTGGTCATATGATGAATCTAGGTATTGAGTTATAAAATGAGATCTAGAGGATCATTCCAACATTAAAACATATATTTGACTTACAAATATATTATAATCATGCATAAGACTTATCAATGATAATATTTTAGTGTATCTAAATGCAATATTTAGAAATATACATATACCTTGATGGAATATTAAAAGAAATTTCATTATTTTTTAGCTTTAAGTATTCAAGTATATCCTTATAAAATTATAAAATAAAATTTAATTAATATATTACATAGAAAATTGATTAAAATTAGAGTTATATTTATGGCTAAAATAGTTCATGGAATATAACTTAATCTCATAAAGATGATGTCATAACATTTGCAACACAAAAGCTTGTTTGCTCAGGCGTTGAATATAAATATCACAACATTTGCAACATTTAAGCTAATTTTCTTGGATGCTCGAGTGGTAGTGTTGTCTGTCATAGTTATTTTGGTAGTTACTCATGTACTACTTGTTGGTGGCCAGATTTCATGTTAGGGCTATTGATCACATGGTGAAACCTACCATCACTTGCACGGTCAATGGTTAAGGTTGGAGGCCTAGATTGAGCAAAGGGGTATACTTTTGAAGTGCAATTCCAAAGAGCTCATTTCTTTGATGTTGAGCATTCAAGTTCTTTGGCTATGGTGGACAAAGGTCAATGAGTGTCATTTGGAGTCTCTTAGCCAGAGTGGGTGTGGCTTGACTGAAATTAATGCTCTACTTTTTGTAGATTGTTGGGTGAAAGATTGAGTACAGATTTGATCTGAGTGTGATTTGAGTGGAAGAATGAACTGATTGCATCAAAGAAGTGAGAGTAAGGAGGAAAATGGGAGCAAAAACTAAGGACATTGGTGGTATCTCCAAGCATGGCTGATCAATGGTACATTTGATTGTGGTCCTAGATAACCTTGAGAGTGATCGTGTAGAAGCCTTGTTTGAGTTGGCAATTTGGAAATGGGGCAAATAATGTATATAAGTGCTGGCCAAATTTCTAAGAATTTAATCAATTTGAGACAATGGGTGTTTGATTTGAGTACAAGGAGGTGAAATCAAGGTCTACTTAGTGTGAATTGAGCCCGAAATGCAAAATTGGAAATGGATTTGGGAACCCATCTGCTCAAAGTAGGGATTTAGAGATCCCCATCCTCTCAATTTGGCTTGAGTTGATAGTTAGTAGAGGATTTGGCAATCAGCTAACTATAGAGGAGGCACGTCAAATTGGCAAAGGTTGTCCTGTAACACCCATTTGTGCATGTGTGTGGTATTGTGATATTTAGCTTGGTATTACAAGTACTTAAGAGATATTATTTATATAGAGATAAAGGATGGTTCTATATTACTCATGGTTAGCTAAAGTTAGTCATAGCTAAGATAGAGGGGACTTTACTTTAGAGGAAGTAGAAAAGATGAGCACCACTATTTTGGATTTTAGTGTGTTGACTTGGTATTATTCCTATGTGTTTGGCTTTGAGGAAAGAGTTGAGAACTCTTGGGCCCGCAAGCCTTTTTGTTTTGGATTCTTCTTTAGTCAAAGGATAGCTCATGTGAAGGAATCCTTGCTTTAGTGGTTGGGTCAAGATAAGACCACATGCTTAGGGGAATATGCCCACGTGAATGGATATTCCTTTCTACTTTTTAACTTTACTTGACTTTTAGTCTAGTAACTTGAGTTACTACAATAATTAGTAACTTTGGTACGTAACTATTTCACAAGTATATAAACAAGGGGTGAGGAGGTACTCATCATCCGTTCAATTGCAACTATCTCTCTCTCATTGAGTTCTCTAGTGAGCAATGTCTTGAGTCTTGGAGTGTTAGCCTTGGAGGAGTATGATGGAGTTTGGGTTCCTTGCCTTCTTAGTCCATGGTGCGCTACCATAATAGCCATCAGAGGTTCATCTTGAGTGAGAGACAGGCCGGCTCACAGTCCAGAGTCAAAGCTCAAGTTGGCAAAGGTTGCCTAAATTGCCTTAGATAGTACTGAGTTGATGAAGCTTGGCCTGCGAGCCGGCCTGTCTCTCACTCAGGATGAACCTCTGATGGCTATTATGGTAGCGCACCATGCACTAAGAAATCAAGGAACCCCAACTCCATCATTCTCTTCCAAGGCTAACACTCCAAGATTCAAGACATTGCTCATTAGAGAACTCAATGAAAGAGAGATAGTTGCAAATGAAAGGATGATGAGTACATTCTCACCCCTTGTTTATATACTTGTGAAATAACTATGCACCAAAGTTACTAATTACCGTAGTAACCCAAGTTACTAGACTAAAAGTCAAGTAAAGTCAAAAAGTAGAAAGGAATATCCACTCACATGGACATATTCTAATAGCATGTGATCTTATCTTGACCCAACCATTAAGTCAAGGATTCCTTCACATGAGCTATCTTTGGACTATAGAAGAATCCAAAACAAAAGGCTTGCGGGCCTAAGAGTTCTCAACTCTTTCCTCAAAGCCAAACACCTAGGAATAATACCAAATCAACACATTAGAATCCAAAATAGTGGTGCTCATCTTTTCCACCTCCTCTAAAGTAAGGTCCCCTCTATCTTAGCTATGACTAACTCTAGCTAATCATGACTAATATAGAACCATACTTTATCTCTATATAAATAATATCTCTCAAATACTTGTAATACCAAGCTAAATATCACAATACCACATATATGCACAAATGGGTGTTGCATTTACTGACAAACTAAGTGTGACAACTTGGCAAATATTACTTTTGAGGTAATCAAGTAAGTAAAGTTTGTTCCCGTAGAGATACTAGTTAGAAATGTCCAAATACAAGGCAAAGAAACAATGTTAGTTCTTCTTGGTTGCATCTTCAGTCTCTCAGGTAGAAACTATACCCAAAAGAGAAAAACAAGCACTGACTTGTAGTCTCGTCACAAATTAGCACTCCTTAATTAGCACAACTCCATCAAATCTTTCCAGACAATCTTGATTGTGATGATTTAGGCTCTCTCAAAAATGGCACTTAATTGCAAAATGACTTTGCCTTAGAATTGTGTTCTACTCCTCCATTGAAGGCACAACTTACTCGATCAAAATTGCTTCACATCAACTCTACGCTGCACTCACAAATGCAAAATACTACCAACACTACAATTCCTCTCAAATCTGTCAAGGCATTGCTCCGATTGCACTTCACTCAAGATCAAACACACAAAATGAAGATCAAGGTTGCGGAATCCAACATCCAACAAACACACTAATTTGCACTTCAAATTTCTCCACACACTCACAAACACAGACATAGACACAGAATTTATACTCGGAATTAAGCTCAAGCGACGAGCACTACTTCACAACACTTTTCTTTATCTATTCTCAGAAATTATGAGCACTAAACAACATAAGACTACAAATGCCACCTTTATATAGTGAAGAACTTTAGCAGTTACTAACAACTATACCGTTCTACAACAACTCTACAAACCTGTAGATCCAAAATGACAATGCATTTCTTCATATCTGCCTCTTCAAATCTCAAATCTGTTACTAATTTGATCCAATGTCTACTTCTTCCTCGGCTTCCCAACCCAAAGTAACTCCACTCACTACTCTGTCATCGGGTTTCACAACTACTAAATCTTCTACCAATTCTAACACTTCTCCTTCCTGATCTACAATTCCCATCATAGGTATTCTTTCTAACTCATTATCTCCCGACCCACTCTTCTCTAATATCTCCAATGGTAATTCCAAAGATATCTATACTCCTATTTCATCTACTTTGAGCTTTGCTCTTACATCCTTCCAAAGTTCATCTATCTCCAATTTCACTAAGTCTAATCTAATTGTGATATTGTCTTCCACTTCCAATATCTTCCTATCTACAGGAGTTCTGAGACTTATAAGTAAGGCGTTCAAGTCCTTATCCTTTGCATTTCTCCTCCTCATCTCTTGCACCAACAACTTCAACTTGTGCAGTCTCATCTCTTCAATTTGCATGCTAGCTTTTGTACTCAACATTGCGTTCATCTTTGTCACTATCTCCTTCAATGGCTCCAATCACATTCTTCTCTCCCGTTCTCAATCTGCAAGCCAATATTCTCTATACATTGCCAGTTCTGCCTCAAACTCGGCTTTCACTGTCTCCTTCTCCTTCTCCTTCTGCACAATCTTCTCCTCTAGATTGCAAAGTAACTCTCTTAATCTTTCTTCCTCTCTATATCTCACAGTCAACTCTCTTTGCCAGAGCTGCTTCTTCTCTTCTACACTCTCCATCACTCTATTGACCTCTTGCTCCTTCTCTACTTCTCTTGCCATAGCATGGATAATCTCTAATCTTGAATCAGCAAACTATTGTTTCAAGATTTCATACTCCACTTGTCTTCCTCTTGCTATGACATTTTGCTCTATAATTCTCTCTCTACTCCCCACTTCTCTCTTCAAGTTCTTGATTACTTGATTCTTTATTACTGCATCTACTCTTAGTACTTCTCTTTCCTCCTCACCTCGGATTAAACTCTTCTTCAATTCCAAGTTCTCTTCTTCCAGTTGAGCTAACACTTGCAATACAGTCTTCACCTCCGGACACTTTGACTGCATCTCCTTTCTTCTTGTGCTCTAACTTCACTAACAACAAGCACACAATTTCCCGTAGATACTCTACTCCTTCACTCAGAGTTACCTTGACTTGCGGACTTGTCTCCTTTTTTGCCTCTTCCTTACTTGACACTGGCCTTCTTAGCCACAATTGCCTTATAAGAATAGATTCTTTGCTCCCCAAACTTCCACTCTCCATTTCTCTTACCTTACTTGGCCCCGGTTCATACTTTGCCTTACATTAGGAACGGACTCCCCTTTGAATTGTAACTCTCTTCTCCTCTTGTTTTGGAACTTCATCTTCAGGGTTTGGGTTACCTTTATCCTCCATCTCCATCTTTGTTTCCTTCTCTTTGGGTACTGATGGCATCTTTACTCCATCATCACTGTTGCTGCTTGTGTCCCCACTCTGCAACGTGAACTCGGGTTCTTCCTCCTTCTCCAAATCTTTGGACTTGCACTCAACTTCCCCTTCTGACTCTTTGTCCAATGACACAATTACCACCAATTCTCTCCTTGGGTTCACCTTTCTAGCTTTCCGGGGTCTCGTCTTCTCTACTTCTTCTTCTTCTCCTTGTCGACTCCTCTTCTTTGTCTTTGGAGTACTCACCTTCAATTGCACACTTTGCCCCATTTGCATGTAGTACTTGTCACTGCTCCTGATTTGCAGGATGTACTGCTGCTCTTCCGCATTGACATATCTTCTCAAGTCGGGGTGGAAATGGGACACCATCTTGTGTCTCTCCGCCGCATTGAGCAAGTTCAGCCCCAAATAAAAGTAGGCTGCAAATAGCTGTGACAACCCAACAAATATCACTTTTGTAGTAATCAGGTAAGTAAAGTTTGTTCCCGCATAGATACTAGTTAGAAATGTCCAAATACAAAGCAAAGTAACAACTTCAGTTCTTCTTGGTTGCATCTTTAATCTCTTAGGTAGAAACCACACCCAAAAGAGAGTAACAAGCTCTGACTCGCAATCTTGTCGTGAATTCACACTCCTTAATCACAACTCAATCAAATCTTTCTAAACAATCTTGATTGTGATGATTCAGGCTCTCCCAAAAATGGCACTTCATTGCAAAATGACTTTGCCTTAGAATTGTGTTCTACCCCTCCACTGAAGGCACAACTTCCTCGATTGAAATTGCTTCACATCAACTTTGCGCTGCACGATCACAAATGTGGAATACTACCAACACTACAATTCCTCTCAGACTTGTCAAGATTGCACTTCACTCAGCATCAAACACACAAAGTAAAGATCAAGGCTACGGAATCCAACATCCAACAAACACACTAACTTGCACTTCAAAATTCTCCACACACTCACAAATGCACACACAATGTTGATACTTGGAATCAAACTCAAGCAACGAGCACTGCTCCACAACACTTTGCTTTATCTATTCTCAGAAATGATGAGCACTGAACAACATTTTACTACAAATTCCTCCTTTAAATAGTGAAGCAAATGATAGTTACTAACAAATATACCATTTCTACAACAACTTTTCTAACTTGCAGATCCAAACTGACAATGCACCTCTTCATATCTACCTCTTCAAATCTCAAAACTGTTATTACCCCAATCTAATGTCAACCTCAACTTCGGCTTTCAATCCCGATGACCCCTCGATAATTTCACTATCCTTGGGTCTATCTAATCTTACTCCTAACTCTCCTATTTCTATAGTTTATTCACTACAAACTACAATTGAGGTCTCACGTAATCTTTCCAACTTTGTATCTCCCAACCCACTCTTCTCTAAGGTTCCAAAGAACAACTCTGAAGACACTTGTATTCCTACTTCTACAACATCGGGTCTTTGTACTTCTTGTACCTCACTCCAAAGTTTATCTAACTCCACTCTGACAAGATCTAGTCTAAGACAAACATTGTTTCCCACCTCTAACACCTTCCTATCTACATGATCTTGCAGGCAAATTAATAAATTATTCAACTTTGTGTCCTTTGCCTTTCTCTTGCGCGTCTCCTGCACTAATAACTTCAGCTCATGCAATCTTGCTTCCTTGAGTTTACCTTCAACTTTCAAGCTCAACATTGCCTTGATTTAATTGATGGCTCCTTCTACCTCATCAGCTTCTCCTACAACTGTAAGCTTCTCCTTCTTTCTTTCTTCCTCCAACTCACTATGATACATCTGGAGCTTGTCTTCAAATTCAGCCTTCAATGCCTCCTTCTCCCTCCGATTCATAGAGATTTGCTCCTCTGCCACTTGCACCAATCCTTGCAACCAATCTTCTTCTCTATTGCGCTCTACTAGCTCTCATTGCTAGGCTTGATCTTTCTCCGCTGCCTTCTTCTTGAGACTCTCCAACCTTTGCTCCATCACCACTATAATTGCTTTTGAGTGAATTAACTCTACACGTGCATCTGCAATTTCCCCTTTCAACACTTCAACCAACGCGGTCATCTCCTTTGCCTCCTTATGACTCTTTACTAATTCCTCCCATGTCACCTCAAAATGATTGCTCCAAAGAACCTCTTCAACCCAAAGTTCTTTGACTTCCATCTGCACTCTTGTCAACTTACTTCACAACAACAAGGTTTCCGCACTCCAGGTCTTCACTACTGCCAACTCATCTTGCACCTTGAGATTGGCACTTATCATCTCCATCCTCTTCTGCTGTAGCAACATCAATAGTGGACATACTACCTTAGACAAATAGTCCACTCATTTGCACTTTGCGCCATCGGCTCGGTCTTTGGGTTCTAACCACTCTACTTCATACACCTTGCCCCAAAGTCATGATCTTTGCACCTTCAAAGTTTCTTCCTCTAAGCTTCTGTGACAACTTGAAAAATATCACTTTTGCGGTGATCGGGTAAGTAAAGTTCGTTCCCGCAGAGATACTATCCAAAATTGGTCAAATACAAAGTCAAAAGTCACAATTGCAGTTCTTCTTGATGGCTTCTTTAATCTCTCAGGTAGAAACTACACCTAGAAGAGAGTAACAAGCTCACAATCTTGACAACTTGTCACGAATACACACTCACATAATCACAACATAGCAAATTCTGTCCAAACAACTCTTGATTGTGATGATTCAGATTCTCCCAAAGACGGCACTTCACTACAAAGACCGATTTTGCCTCAAAATTGTGTTCCACCCCTCCACTGAAGGCACAACTTCCTCGATCAAAATTGCTTCACATCAACTTTGTGCTGCACTCACCAATACAAAATACTACCAACACTACAATTCCTCTCAGATCTATCAAGGCATTGTTCCTATGCACTTCACTCATGATCAAATACACAGAATGAAGATCAAAGCTATAGATTCCGACATTCACAGACACATTGACTTGCTCTTCGGAATTCTCCACACACTCACAAACAAAAACACAAAATTGACAATTGGAATTAAGCTTAAGCAACGAGCACTGAGAACAACACCTCACTTTATCTATCTTCAAAAATATGAATACTAAATAACATCATACTGCAAATGCTCCACTTAAATACTGAAGCAAACGGCAGACTTGCCTACCTAAGCACTGCTTCCTAACATCTCTTCCTACCTATAGATCCTAAGTGTCAATCTATCTCTCCATATCTGCCTCTTCCTATCTCAAAATTGGCTTTTATCCCAATCCGATGTTTACCTCATCATCGGCTTCCAAACCCGATGATCTTCTTATTACTTCTCCTTCTTGGGGTATGGCTGATTCTACCAAATCCTTTATTAATTCTACAATTTCTACACTACAATCTACAATTGAGCTCATGGGTACTCCATCTACTGCTTTATCTCCTGACCCCACTTTTCTCTAAAGTGTCAATCATCAAGTCCGATGACACTTGTACTCCTATGTCTGCGACATCGGGTCTAATTACAATCAATTCCTTTGCTAATTCTACTATATCCTCATCACAAATTGTAATTGAAAGCATGGGTACACTATCTACGCCTTCAATTTGTAACCCACTTTCACTCATGTTATTGACCCGAAGACACTTACAATCTGATCTTGCACTTCGGGTTTATTCACTACTGCTACTTCTCCTTCAATTCCTGTTCTATCTTCAATCAGAAATAAAATTGAAGTCACGGGTATCCTAACCATCTATTCTTTCTCTATCCTAACTCTCTCTAATGCCTCTGGCAAGATTCCCAAATTCATCTTCATTGCACTCCAAGGACCGACTATCTCAGATACAATCATCTTCATCTTGAGTTGAAGAAGCCTCTAACCCAAAGTTGTGTACACTTGAAGTCCAAAGTCCAAAGACCGAAGACCAAAGTCCGAAGATGCCAACCCGAAGTCCAAAGATGCCAACCCGACGACACTAAACTACTTTGTACAATTACTCCCAAAACTTTAAATACTTGTAACTTCTTCTACAAACAACCAAACTTTGCAATTTTGGTATCAACAGAAAGCCCTAAACAAGACACTTCCAACGAGATATAGCAAGTTTGATTTGGACTCGTGAAAATTGAGATATAGCCCCCGCAAGAATCTCGACCTATAACTTCCATTCCTCCTTCGGGTCTGCCTTCTTTCAATCCTGGCTGAGTCCGTCTTCATTTCACACAAAGTCTACTTCTTTGGGCTTGATCAAAATATAAATTTCCTCTTATTTCTTCTCCATTTGGTTTCAATTTGGTTTTAGCAAGGCACTTCTTCTTCAAAACTCGTCCAAAATGAAAAATGTGGGTACCACAGCTTCCTTCCTTTTCCAGAGTAACTTTACTGGGCCCCACTTCAGATGCAGTCATAACATTCTTCCCCTTGGCAGTCCGGGGTTGTGCCATGACTTCCTCTCCCTTCTTCTTCTCACTTCTTTGTTCAAGCATGGAAACTTTGAGACTTGGCTTTTCTGCCTCAATCATCGACTTTCGTGTTTGCTGAACCTCCGCTTTGCCTTTGCTATCATTGCTTGATTCTTTGCATTGTAGCATGAACTCCTCTTCTTCTCCCGACATTCCTTCCTTTGATCCAGTTTTTCCTTCCGACTCTTCTTTTGATTCTGGTGTGGCTTCCTTCATCTTCACTACCACCGCCGTTGGGTTAAGCTTCAGAAATTTTGGGGCTGGACTGTCACAACACAAATCTCAGGCTTGGCTCTCTTTCTAGCCCTTGGAAGGTCAATTGCTATGATTTGCTCCTTCCTATTCTTCTTGTAGTAGCCATCCCCATCTTGCACTCTCTCCATATAATATCGCTCATCTACATCTACCTCCTTCCGCAAATCCGGATGAAAGTGTGAGCACATTTGATTTTGTTCTTCAGAGGTCAGCAAGTTCAACCCAAAAAAAAAGTGCACTACAAAGGGCACAAAATAATGCGGTGGCATATCCATTCTCCATCCCAAAATCATATGCCCTACTCTCTGATGCAGACATTTTGCCCAATCTACTGCCTCCCCCACAAATATTTGGTGAAAGAACACCGCCTGTTGCATAGTAACGTAGGTGGTTTGCTCTGGCTTGAACATTGCCATCATCACGCTTACTATCCCTCTTTGCTCAGGGTCTTGATAACTGTCCACCTTATACCTATTCTTGGTGCGAGGTTGATTGAACGAATTCCTCACTTTGGCAATTTCTTCTGAAGCATCACACTTCCGATAGAAGGTGGTACTTCCTACCTCTCTTGCTTCTCTTCCCAAAAATACTCTGTAATCTACCTCCGTCCATCAAGTAGGATTCCCTCTCTTCCCCTCGTGCTTTGGTCCATCCTTGCAATTGCTTGTTGCAATTTCTACCATGAAACTTGGAAAACTCAAGTTCTAGTTCCAGGGTAGGAAGGTGATACGAAGTCTTGTCAAGACTTTGATCCGTGCTATTACTTCTAATCTACAAATTGCAAGCCCCCTCACTGCACTCTGTTTACTCACTTTCAAGGTCATCGTGTGCTTCCTCACCTTCTTCTTGTGGAAGATCATTCTTGAGATCGTAACCCACTCCTCTTCCTACGGATTTGCAATTTGCATTACTTCGGGTCGACTTTGAATAGGAACCGGGTAGCGACTGGACATTGTTCTACTTCCTTGCACAACTTGTAATTTTATAGTCCTTTCTTTATTGGTCATTCTTCAGTTGCTCCTCCTCTCCAGTCTCCGGTTTGGTGAAGGTGTTTCTTGTCACTATCAGGAAGTTCTTGATCTCGAGGTCATTACTTTCTTCCCGCGTACTTTCTTGATTGGGCCAACTCCAAAGAAGTTTGTTACAGGTTCTTTGGATTAGATCACACCGCCCAATATGAAGTCTCTCTTTCTTGTTCTTTGTCTTTGTGTCACCTTTGGTCTTGACCTGAGGTTGACTTCCAAACCCCTACTTCTTCTTATTTCTTCTCGGGTTAGCCCTCTTTAGGCTCTATCCACATACTTCTTCTTCAAATTTTCCTAAAACTATCCAAAACCAAAAAATTGTGGGTACCGCATACCCCCTCCCTCAAATGTGAGCGTCCTTGCAAACACTGACAATCGGTTCTTTATACAGCATTGGTTCCGTGGTCCAATATTTCCTAGCCAAATTTGCAAAAGAAAGAATGGGCGGGAGTGTCTTCAAAGGATACCCAAAGAAGTCAACTTTGGGTCGGAGACCGGAATTACTCAAAAGGGGAGTATGAAGAAACAAGTCCAAAGATCATTGTCTTTGGATCAGGAAGCAAAGGCCGATACAAAGACTGTCTAACAACCTTTCTACATGGCAAGAAAGTACACTTCAAGAAACGGCAGAGGCAAAAGAAGCATGTCTTGACAGTGACAAAAGAGCAACACACTGAAGAAAGGGAAGTCAATTTGAAATTGACTAGAGAATGACTGCAATTTGGGGTATTATAAAATTATGATTGGGCAAGGGGAAGTCAAATATGTCAAGTAGATTTCTTGTCCCTTTGAGTAGTTGTCCTGCTGTAATGTGTGTCAAGAAGCCAATTGAGAGTGCAATTTTCTAGAATCTAGAAGGGGTTAGAGTGTCTCGTCCAGAAGAGAGAATAGTCTTTCAATGCCAAAGAATGAGAGAGCAGATAATGGCAAAGAAGGTCAAGAACGCTTTGGCAGTACAAAGTTTTGCAATTTGGAGGTTGGATGTCGTAGCAAGGATCAAGGTCTTGAATAGACTTCATATTACCTTCTTAGCATGGAATTGAAATTTTAGTTTCCCAAGAGTCATGGCAGAGATAGCTGCCAATAATTGTGCGGAAGGTCTTGAGGTCGAGGGAAGGAGAGGAAATCCGGCTAGATGGACTGAGTCAAATTGGAGGTTAGTGTTGGGGAAGAAGCAGGAGAACCAACGGGGATCACCTTCTATCAGAAGTGTGATGCTGCAGAGGAGATGACGGACATATGCAATTTGTTCTTTGCTTTGTGCACCAAAATGGTCACAAGGTGGAGTCCTATTGGGACCCAATCAAATGAAGTATCATGGGGGCAATCATGGCCATGTTCAAACAAGAACAAACAACTTACGTGAACATGCAGCAGGCGGTCTTTTTCCACCAAATGTTTGCAGGAGTGAAGGTGAATTGTGCAAAGTGTTTTCACCAACGAACAAGGTAGATGGTGGTCAATTGGAGGACAACTTTGCCTCCACATTATTTCATGCCATTTGTAGCACACTTCTACTTTGGGTTGAATTTGCTGACAATGGAAGAGAAGCATCAGATGGTGTCACATTTTCATCCTGATTTGAGATGGGAAGCGGATGAAGAAGAACAACAATACATAGCACACCTGCAAGCTAGTGATGATCACTTCTTGAAGACAAGACAACGGAAGATCGAAGAAGTCACAAGCCTAAAGAGGAAGAAGCAAAATAAACCCAAAGAAGCAAAGTCACCTCCAGTACAAAGGAAGACCCAAAGACTGGTTCTACATGGTAAGAAGATGGTGAAAGAAGAACCTTCATAAACCAAGTCTGAAGGGGAGACATAGTCCAAAGGAGAGGACTTAGAAGAAGCCAAACTCATGTTACAAAGTGAGGAATCTGGAAGTGAGAGTGAGGGTGAAGACAAAGTTCAGCAATCGGATAAAGCAAAAGAAGATGAAGCTTTTTATGCAATGGTTGATAGTATACAAGGAAATGCTACTGTGTAGCCCTGGTCGTGGAAGAGAAGGGGGCTGAATGACAAAAGGAGTGCCCTATGGGGCCAAGTTCAATAGGTAAGGAAGAAGGAAGCTTGGAAGCAGTATCGCTGAAGATACAAAGATTGCAACTTTGGCAGAAGAAGACGATGGAAGAGGCAAAGTACAAAGATGGGACCAAAGACAAAGAGAACTTTGGAGGAATACAATATCTATCAAAGGTTGTAACTCCATTTTTGGGGCTGTTAAAAGAGCACTAGAAGGTAATTCCCCAAGGTCATATGAAGGTAAAGAATGAGTTGCAAGTGGTGAAGTACCTACTGGCTGAAGTGAAGAGCTTGCAGGATTGCGTAACCAGAAGAGACGAGGAAGTTGAAGAACTTCAGGTGGATGCGGTCTTGAAGACAAAGACTTTTTAGGAGTTGCAAGAGAGTTTTGAGGCAAGAGGGAAGGAAATGCAGGGTCAAGCCAAAGAGTTGAAGGGGCAAATGACGTTGCTGACCAAGATGAAAGAGGAGATCAGAGATGTGCGCATCAAGAGTATTCATGTGAAAGCAATGGCAGCACTGATGGAGAAGGAGTCAGAGAGCTTGAGGAAGAGTGCAGCCGGGAAGGATCAAGCATGGCAGAGAGAGTTGGTGGTCAAACATAGAGAAGAAGAAAGATTGAGTGATTTGGTACAAAGTGCAGAGTTACAAAGTTATTAGTATGCGGAGGAGAAGAAGATGCTCGCTGCTGAGTATGAAGACAAATTGAAGATGTACCAAGAAGAGTTGAAGGTAGAGCAATCTTGAGGGTATGAGTCAAAATCAGTAGGAGAAGTTGTGGGAAAGTTGCGAGCAATGTTGAGCACAAAGGCTGAAGGGAGATTGGAAGAAGCACGCCTATACGAGTTAAAATTGCTGGTGTAGGAAACTCGGAAGAGGAAGGCCAGAGATGTGGATATGAATACGTTACTAATCCAATTGAGGGAGCCAGTAGATCGGAAAATGTTAAAAGTAAGAGACAATGTCAATCTCAGATTATATTTAGTGAATTCAAAGTTAGAGAGAATTAGGAGTAGTGTGATAGAGGAGAGGAAGTCCGATGTTGCAGAAGTAGGAATTCAGGTATCATCGGACTTATCATTAGAGACATTAGAGAAGAGTGGGTTGGGAGATAAGGAGATATAAGAGTTACTCTTGAGCTCAATTGTAGTTCCTAGTAAAGAAGTAATAGAAGTAGTGAAGGATTTGATAGATATACCCGAAGAAAGAGAAGTGGTAGGAATATCATCGGGTTTGAAAGCCGATGAAGAGATTGACATTGGATCGGAGTAGAAACAATTTTGAGATAGGAAGAGGTAGATATGGAGAGGTGGTTTGTCATTTTGGATCTGTAGGTAGGAAGAGCTGTTAGGAAGCGGTACAAAGGAAGATAATTGTTGGTTGCTTCACTATTTAAGAGTGATATTTGTAGTGAATTGTTGTTTAGTATTCATATTTTTTAAGATAGATAAAGTGTTGTTTTCAGTGCTATTGCTTGAGCTTGATTCCAATTGTCAACTCTGTGTGTGTGTGTGTTTGTGAGTGTGTGAAGAAATTTGAAGTGCAAGTCAATGTGTTTGTTGGATGTTGGATTCTACAACCTTGATCTTTACTCTGTGTGTTTGTTCTTGAGTGAAGTGCAATTGGAGCAATGCCTTGATAGATCTGAGAGGAATTGTAGTAATGGTAGTATTCTACATTTGTGAGTGCATCACAAAGTTGATGTGAAACAATTTTGGTCAAGGAAGTTGTGCCTTCAGTGGAAGGGTAGAACACAATTTTGAGGCAAAGTTGTTTTGCAATGAAGTGGCTTCTTTAGGAGAATCTGAATCATCACAATCAAGATTTGTCTGGACAAAATTTGTTATGTTGTGATTATGGGTGTGTGTATTCGTGACAAGTTGTCAAGATTGTGAGCTTGTTACTCTCTTCTGGGTGTAGTTGCTACCTAAGAGATTAAAGACGCAACCAAGAAGAACTACATGTTACTATTTGACTTTGTATTTGACCAATTCTGACTTGTATCTCTACGGGAACAAACTTTACTTACACGATGACCACAAAAGTGATATTTGCCAAGTTGTCACATTAATCCTTCTAAATCTCTATCTCTTGACCCACTTTTCTCTAAAGTGTCAAATGTCAAATCTGAAGACACCTGCACTCGTATCTCTCTTACTTTGGGTCTAACTATTATCAATTCCTTTACTAATTCTACTATGTCCTCATCAAGAATTGTAATTGAAAGCATGGGTGCACTATCTATATGGTACCCACATTTTTCATTTTGGACGAGTTTTGAAAAAGAAATGACTTGCTGAAACCAAATTGAAACCAAATGGAAAAGAAATGAGTGCAAACCTGTGATTTGATCAGACTCGATGAAGTCAACTTCATGTAAGAGAAAGAAGGACTCTGATTGGATCAGACCCAAAGAAGCTTACTTTGTGTCAGAGGAGTGAAAAACTCGGATCAGACGTTGAAGGAGGGCAGAACCAAAGGAGGAAGGGAAGTTGTAGGCTAGGATTCTTGCGGGGGCCATATCTTAGTGAAGACAAATCCAAATCAAGTGTGCTATATTTCGTTGGAAGCATCTCGTTTAGGGCTTTCCGTTGCCACAAAAATTGCAAAGTTTGGAGGTCTATAGAAGAAGTTACAAGCATTTGAAGTTTTGGGAGTAGATGTACTTTGGGTTGAGGTTCTTCGGGTCAATGTGACTTCGGACTTCGTACTTTGGACTTCGGGTCTAAAGACTTTACCTCAAGACAAATATGATTCAACCCAAGGTAGTCGGACCTCGGAGTGCAATGAAGGTGACTTTGAGAGTTTTGCCAAAGGGATCAGAGGAAATTAGAGTAAAGAAATAAGATAGTTAAGATACCCATGACTTCAATTTCAGTTCTGATTAAAGATGGAACATGAATTGAAAGAGAAGTAGCAATAATGAATAAAACCGAAGTGTAGGATCAGACTATAAGTGTCTTCGGGTCAGTTACATGAGTGATTAGAGGAAAGTGGGTTACAAATTGAAGGTGTAGATAATGTATTCATACTTTCAATTACAATTCTTGATGATGACTCAATAGAATTAGCAAAGGAATTGATAGTAGTTAGACCCGAAGTGAGAGAGATAGGAGTGCAAGTGTCTTTGGATTTGACATTTGACACTTTGGAGAAGAGTGGGTCAAGAGATGAAGAGTTAGATAGATTACACACTAGTGTAATTTCAGATCAGGAGAGAGAACTATTGGAATTGGTAGATGAAGTAGAAGATATGAAACCCGAAGACACAGTAGTAGGAAGTAAATTTACTTCGGGTTTGGGTTTGAAAGTCGAGGAAGAAGTAGACATCGGATCGGAGTAGTAATAGATTTGAGATTTGGAGAGGCAGATATGAAGAGGTGCATTGTCATTTTGGATCTGCAGGTTAGAAGAGTTGTTGTAGAACGGTATAGTTGTTAGAACTGTCGATTGCTTCACTATTTAAGAGTGGCATTTGTAGTATTATGTTGTTCAGTGCTCATAATTTCTGAGAATAGATAAAGCAAAGTGCTGTGAAGCAGTGCTCGTCGCTTGAGCTTGATTCCGAGTATCAACTTTGTGATTGTGTTTGTGAGTGTGTGGAGAAATTCGAAGTGCAAGTCAGTGTGCTTGTTGGATGTTGGATTCCACAGCCTTGATCTTCATTCTGTGTGTTTGATCTTGAGTGAAGTGCAATCAAAGCAATGCCTTGACAGATATGAGAGGAATTGTAGTGTTGGTAGTATTCTACATTTGTGAGTGCAGTGCGAGGTTGATGTGAAGCAATTTTGATCGAGGAAGTTGTGCCTTTAGTGGAAGGGTGGAACACAATTCTGAGGCAAAGTCGTTTTGCAATGAAGTGCCATTTTTGGGAGAGCCTGAATCATCACAATCAAGATTGTTTGGAAAGATTTGTTGGTGTTGTGATATAGGAGTGTTAATTTATGACAAGACTGCGAATCAGTGCTTGTTACTCTCTTCTGGGTGTGCATTCTACTTGAGAGATTAAAGAAGCAAACAAGAAGAACTAAATTGTTACTTTGACTTTGTATTTGGACATTTTTGACTTGTATCTCTGCGGGAACAAACTTTACTTACTTGATTACCGCAAAAATGATATTTGCCGGGTTGTCACAATCTACACTTTCAATTTGCAACACACTTTCCCCTAATCACTCATGTAACTGACCCACAAACACTTACTACTTGATCCTTCACTTTGGGTTCATTCACTACTACTATTTCTCATCTAATTCTATCCTATCTTCAATCAGAACTGAAATTGAAGTCATGGCTATCCTAAATATCTTCTTTCCTTACTCTAACTTCTTCTAATACATTTGGCAAGATTCCCTAAGTCACCTTCACTGCACTTTGAGGTCTGACTACCTTGGGTTGAATCATATTTGTCTTGAGGCAAAGTCTTTAGACCTGAAGTCATGTAAACCCAAAGTCCAAAGTCCAAAGTTGTATAGACACAAAGACACCAACCCAAAAACACTAAACTACTTTGTATATCCACTCCCAAAACTTCAAATGCTTATAATTTTTGCTATAGACCTCCAAACTCTACAATTTTAGTAGCAACGGAAAGCCTTGAATGAGAGGCTTCCAAAAAAATATAGCATGTATGATTTGGACATGTTACCATTGAGATACAACCCCTGCAAGAATCATGACCTACAATTTCTATTCCTCCTTTGGGTCTGCCCTCCTTCAACGTCTAATCCAAGTTTTTCTTCCTCTAACACAAAGTAAGCTTCTTCAGGTTTGATCCAATCCAAGTTTTTCTTCCTCTAACACAAAGTCAACTTCTTTGGGTCGAATCAAAATACAAACTTCTCATCATTTATTCTCCATTTGGGTTCCATTCGGTTTCAATTATGCATTTCTTCTTTAAAACTTGTCCAAAATGAAAAATATAGGTACTACATATCCCCTCCCTCAAATGTGAGCATCCCTACAAACACACAGTAGGGATTCAACAAGATGAATAAAATGACAAAGGCAATGTTTCTTGTGCTCAATTTTGAACAGAATCCTACACAAAATACAAAATTAAAGTGGTATTTGTCAATGCTTCAATAATTTTGTTCTCTACACACTCAATTGAGTCCTCCAAAGGGATCATTGTAGCCTAGCAAGGATTTTTGTCTTTTGATTCAGCTTTTGCTCAAAGATCCATAGTTTTCCTTCTCTCTATCATAAACTATGTTCTTTTTCTTTTTCTTTTTCTTTTTCTTTCTTTCCTGAACGAGGAGAATTGCAAACCAAACAAGGCGACGGCCACTCCAAATCAATCCAAGATTTAAATTCATCATCTGTGGCCAAGAATTTGAAGGTAACAATTGGAACTCAAGGAAAGGTGTCTTTAAATTCATGTTCTTGAGAGAGGGGGTTCAAAAATGCTAAGTGATGGTGACCTATAGAGTGTCGTGGCCACTATATGCTCTAATTCACTCCAAAAACACGATTCCTTGTCTGACTCTTCAGAGGAAGTAGACTCTTTCAGGTCTTGATTTAATTCTTGAACAATCTCCTCTTGGGCTACATTTGAGACCTTCTTAATTGGATTTGGCGTCACCAACCTTGGTTGGTCCAAATAGAATAAATCTCCAACATGTTTCCAAGTTATGATTCTTCAATTGTTGGATTGGAGTGCTGTTGGAAATTTTCAACTATTTTTCTCTCAAGGGCTTCAAAGTCTTCTTTCTCTTGGTGTTCTTGAAGTTCTTGAGCTTTCCTTCTCCACCTCCTTACATTCTTATTACTTTTTGGCACTTTTTTTCTTGAAGGCATTGAAATTGGGTTAAACAACACTTCATTATCTTCCATTCCTGATGATCATATCCCCCGCAGCTATGCCAAAAATCATGTGACAACCCAACAAATATCACTTTTGCGGTAATCAGGTAAGTAAAGTTTGTTTTATAACACCCATTTATGCATGTGTGTGGTATTGTGATATTTAGCTTGGTATTATAAGTACTTGAGAGATATTATTTATATAGAGATAAAGGATGGTTCTACATTAGTCATGATTAGCTAAAGTTAGTCATAACTAAGATAGAGGGGACCTTACTTTAGAGGAAGTGGAAAAGATGAGCACCACTATTTTGGATTCGAGTGTGCTGACTTGGTATTATTCCTAGGTGTTTGGCTTTGAGGAAAGAGTTGAGAAGTCTTGGGCCCGCAAGCCTTTTTGTTTTGGATTCTTCTACAGTCTAAGGATAGCCCATGTGAAGGAATCCTTGACTTAGTGGTTGGGTCAAGATAAGATCACATCCTAGTGGGATATGCCCATGTGAATGGATATTCCTTTATACTTTTTGACTTTACTTGACTTTTAGCCTAGTAACTTGAGTTACGAGAGTAATAAGTAACTTTGGTGCGTCACTATTTCACAATTATATAAACAAGGAGTGAGGAGGTACTTAGCATCCTTTCATTTGCAACTATCTCTCTCTCATTGAGTTTTGTAGTGAGCATTGTCTTGAGTCTTGGAGTGTTAGCCTTCAAGGAGTATGATGGAGTTGGGGTTCCTTGCCTTCTAAGTCCATGGTGCGCTACCATAATAGCCATCAAAGGTTCATCTTGAGTGAGAGACAAGCCGGCTTACAGAGATACTGGACAGAATTGGTCAAATATGAAGTAGAATGTCACAATGTAGTTCTTCTTGGTTGCGTCTTTAATCTCTCAGGTAGAAACCACACCCAGAAGAGAGTAACAAGCATTGACTCACAATCTTGTCACGAAATAACATTCCTTAATCACAACTCCATCAAATCTTTCCAAACAATCTTGATTGTGATGATTTAGGCTCGCCCAAAAATGGCACTTCACTACAAACGACTTCACCTTAGGATTGTGTTCCACCCCTCCACTAAAGGCACAACTTCTTGGATCAAAATTGCTTCACATCAACTCTGCACTGCACTCACAAATGCAAAATACTACCTACACTACAATTGTTCTTAGATTTGTCAAGGCATTGCTCCGATTGCACTTCATTCACGATCAAACACACAGAATGAAGATCAAGGCTGCGGAATCCAACATCCACCAAGCACACTAACTTGCACTTCAAATTTCTCTACACACTCACAAACACAAACACAAAATTGATACTCGGAATCAAGCTCAAGTGACAAGCACTGCTCAACAACACTTTGTTCTAAGCTCTTTGTTCTGATTTACAATTCCTATCATAATTAATCCTTCTAAATCTCTATCTCCCAACCCACTCTTCTTGAAAGTGTCAAATGTCAAATACAAAAACACCTGCACTTGTATCTCTCTTGCTTTGGGTCTAACTACTATCAATTCCTTTACTAATTCTACTATGTCCTCATCAAGAATTGTAATTGAAAGCATGGGTGCACTATCTATACTTTCAATTTGCAACACACTTTCCCCTAATCACTCATGTAACTGACCCAAAGACACTTACTACTTGATCCTTCACTTTGGGTTCATTCACTACTACTATTTCTCATCTAATTCTATCCTATCTTCAATCAAAACTGAAATTGAAGTCATGGCTATCCTAAATATCTTCTTTCCTTACTCTAACTTCTTCTAATACCTTTGGCAAGATTCCCAAAGTCACCTTCATTGCACTCTGAGATCCGACTACCTTGGGTTGAATCATATTTGTCTTGAGGCAAAGTCTTTAGACGTGAAGTCATGTAAACCCAAAGTTTAAAGTCCAAAGTCATATAGACTCAAAGACACCAACCCAAAAACACTAAACTACTTTGTATATCCACTCCCAAAACTTCAAATGCTTATAATTTTTGCTATAGACCTCCAAACTCAGCAATTTTAGTAGCAACTGAAAGCCTTAAACAAGAGGCTTCCAATGAGATATAGCATGTATGATTTGGACATGTTACCATTGAGATACAACCCCTGCAAGAATCATGACCTACAATTTCCATTCCTCCTTCGGGTCTGCCCTCCTTCAGGGTTTAATCCAAGTTTTTCCTGCTCTAACACAAAGTAAGCCTCTTTGGGTGTGATACAATCCAATCTCTTCTTCCTCTAACACAAAGTGGACTTCTTTGGGTCAAATAAAAATACAAACTTCTCATCATTTATTCTCCATTTGGGTTCAATTCGGTTTCAATAATGCATTTCTTCTTTAAAACTTGTCCAAAATGAAAAATGTGGATACCACTACATTGCCTTGATTTCATTGATGACTCCTTTTACCTCATAAGCTTCTCCTTCATCCTTTCTTCCTCCAACTCACTATGATACATCTAGAGCTTGTCTTCAAATTTAGCCTTCAATGCCTCCTTCTCCCTCCGATTCACAAAGATTTGCTCCTTTGCCACCCGCACCAATCCTTGCAACCAATCTTCTTCTCTACTGCACTTTGTTAACTCTCATTGCCAAGCTTGATCTTTCTTCATTGCCTTCTTCTCGAGACTATCCAACTCCTGCTCCATCACCACTGTAATTGCTTTTGAGTGAATTAACTCTACACGCGCATCTGCAATTTCCCCTTTCAACATTGAAACCAATGCGGTCATCTCCTTTGCCTCCTTGTGACTCTTTACTAATTCTTCCCTCGTCACCTCAAAGTGCTTACTCCAAAGAACCTCTTCAACCCAAAGTTCTTTGACTTCCAACTCCACTCTCATCAACTTACTTTGCAACAACGAGGTTGCTGTACTCCAAGTCTTCACTACTGCCAACTCATCCTACACCTTGAGATTGGCACTTACCATCTCCATCTTCTTTTGCTGTAGCAACATCAATAGCAAACATACTACCTTAGACAAATAGTCCACTCCTTTGCACTTGACACCATCGGCTCGGTCTTTGGGTTCTGACCACTCTACTTCTTGCACCTTGCTCCGAAGTTGCAATATTTGCACCTTCAAAGTTTTTTCCTCTGAGCTTCCTTCCTCTTCTAGAGCAACTTTACTGGGCCCCACTTCAGATGCAGTCATAACATTCTTCTCCTTGGCAGTCCGGGGTTGTGCCATGACTTCCTCTCCCTTATTCTTCTCACTTCTTCGTTCAAGCATGGAAACTTTGGGACTTGGCTTTTTAGCCTCGATCATCATGTTTTGCATTTGCTGAACCTCCACTTTGCCTTTGCTGTCACTGCTTGATTCTTTGCATTGTAACGTGAACTCCTCTTCTTCTCCCGACATTCCTTCCTTTGATCTAGTTTCTCCTTCTGACTCTTCTTCTGATTCCGGCATGGCTTCCTTCATCTTCACTACCACTGCCGTTGGATTCAGCTTCGAAACTTTCTGGGGCTGGACTGTCACAACATGACTCTCAAGCTTGGCTCTCTTTCTAGCCCTTGGAAGGTCAAGTGCTATGATTTTCTCCTTTCCATTCTTCTTATAGTACTCATCTTCATCTTGCACTCTCTACATATAATATTGCTCATCTACATCTGCCTCCTTCCGCAAATCCGGATGAAAGTGCAAGCGCATTTGATTTTGTTCTTCCAAGGTCAGCAAGTTCAACCCAAAATAAAAGTGCGCTGCAAAGGGCACAAAATAATTTGGTGGCATATCCATTCTCTATCCCAAAATCATCCGCCCCACTCTTTGATTCAGACATTTTGCCCAATCTACTACCTCGTCTATAAACATTTGGTGAAAGAACACCGCCTGTTGCATAGTAACATAGGTGTTTTGCTCTAGCTTGAACATTGCCATCATCACGCTTACTATCCATCTCTGCTCAGGGTCTTTATAACTGTCCACCTTATACCCATTCTTGGTGCAAGGTTGATTGAACGAATTCCTCACTTTGGTAGTCTCTTCTGAAGCATCACACTTCCGATAGAAGGTGGTACCTCCTACCTCTCGTGCTTCTCTTCCCAAAAATAATCTCCAATCTGCCTCCATCCATCAAGTAGGATTCCCTCTCTTCCCCTCGTGCTTTGGTCCATCCTTGCAATTGCTTGTTGCAATTTCTACCATGAAACTTGAAACACTGAACTTTTAGTTCCAGGCCAAGAACATGATACAAAGTCTCCTCAAGACTTCAATCCATGCTATTACTTTTAATCTATGAATTGCAATCCCCCTCACCACACTTTGTTTACTCACTTTTGGGGTCATCATGTGCTACCTCACCTTCTTCTTGTGGAAGATCATTCCCGAGATCCTAACCCACTCCTCTTCTTGCGGATTTTCAATTTGCATTACTTTGGGTCGACTCTGAATAGGAACCAGGTAGCAACTGGACATGACTCTACTTCCTTGCACCACTTGTAATTTTATAGTCCTTTCTTGATTGGTCATTCTTCAGTTGCTCCTTGTGACAACCCGACAAATATCACTTTTGCGGTAATCGGGTAAGTAAAGTTTGTTCCCGGAGAGATACTAGTCAAAAATGTCCAAATACAAAGGCAAAAGTCAATATGCAGTTCTTCTTGGTTGTGTCTTTAATCTCTCAGGTAGAAACCACACCCAAAAGAGAATAACAAGCACTGATTTGCAGTCTCATCATGACAATTTGTCACACTTAGTCATAACTCCAACAAATCTTTCCAAACAATCTTGATTGTGATGATTTAGGCTCTCCCAAAAAAGGCATTTCACTACAAAACAACTTTGCCTTAAAATTGTGTTCTACCCCTGCATTGAAGGCACAACTTCTTAGATCAAAATTGTTTCACATCAACTCTAAGCTACACTCACAAATGCAGAATACTACCAACACGACAATTCCTCTCTAATCTATCAAGGCATTGCTCCGATGCACTTCACTCAAGATCAAACACATAGAATGAAGACCAAGGCTATGGAATCCAACATCCAACAAACACACCGACTTGCACTTCAGAATTCTCCCACACTCACAAACATAGAACACAAAATTGATACTCGGAATCAAGCTCAAGCAACGAGCATTACTTCACAACACTTCACTTTATCTATTCTCAGAAATAATGAGCATTGAACAATATTTTCTTGCAAATGCCACTCTTAAATAGTGAAGAAAATGATAATTCTAACAACTATACTATTTCCTAACAACTCTACAAACATGCAGATTCAAAATGACAATGCATCTCTTCATATCTACCTCTTCAAATCTCATATTTGTTACTACTCCAATCCAATGTCTACTTCTTCATCATCAGCTTTCAATCCCAAAGTAACTTCACTTACTACTCTATCCTTGGATTTCACAACTACTTATTCCTCTACCAATTCTAACACTTCTCCTTCCTAATCTGCAATTTCTATCATAGTGAATCCTTCTAAATCTCTATCTCTGGACACACTCTTCTCTAGTATCTCCATTGGTAACTCCAAAGATATATGTACTCTTATGTCATCTACTTTGGGTTTTGCTCTTACATCTTTCCAAAGTTTATCTATTTCTAATTTCACTAAGTCTAATCTAATTGTGATATTGTCCTCCACTTCCAATATCTTTCTATCTACACAAGTTCTGAGACTGATAAGTAAAGCGTTCAAGTCTTTATCCTTTGCATTTCTCCTCCTCGTCTCCTGCACCAACAACTTCAACTTGTGCAGTCTCATTTCTTCAATTCACACATTGGTTTTTGTACTCAGCATCACATTCATCTTTGTTACTATCTCCTTCAATGGCTCCAATCTCATTCTTCTCTCTCTTTCTCAATCTACAAGTCAATCTTCTCTATACATTGCCAATTCTGCTTTGAATTTGGCTTTCACTATCTCCTTCTCCTTCTCCTTCTGCACAATCTTCTCCTCTAGATTGAAAAGTAACTCTCTTAATTTTTCCTCCTCTCTATATCTCACTATCAACTCTCTTTGCTAGAGCTGCTTCTTCTCTTCTACACTCTCAGTCACTTTATTGAGCTTTTTCTTTGCTACTCTTGCCATAGCATGGATAATCTTTAATCTCAAATGAGCAAATTGTTGTTTCAAGATTTCATAGTCAACTACTTTTCTATCCCTTGCTATGTCATTTTGCTCTATGGTTCTCTCTCTACTCCCCACTTCTCTCTTCAAGTTCTTGATCACTTGATTCTGCACTATGGCATCTACTTGTAACACTTCCCTTTCCTCCTCACCTCGGATTATACTCTTCTTCAATCAAGCTAACACTTGCATTACAATCTTCTCCTCAGGACACGTTGACTGCATCTCCCTCTTCTTGTGTTCTAACTTCACTAACAACGGGCACACAATCTTCCTCAGATAATCTACTCCTTCACTCGGAATTACTTCGGCTTGTGGACTTATCTCCTTCTTCTTCTCTTCCTCACTCCACACTTGCCTTCTTAGCCACAATTGCCTTATAGGAATGGATTCTTTGTCCCCAAACTCCTACTCTCCACTTCTCTTACCTTACTTAGCCCCGCTTCATACTTTGCCTTACGTCTAGAATGCACTCCCCTTTGAATTGTAACTCTCTTTTCCTCTTGCTCTAGAACTTTGTCTTCCAGTTTCAAGTTACCTTTCTCCTCTATCTCCATCTTGGGTTCCTCTTCTTTGGGTACCAACTGCATCTCTACTCCATCATCATTGGCACTACTTGTGTCCCCACTCTGAAGCGTAAAATTGGGTTCTTCTTCCTTCTTTGAGTCTTTGGACTTGCACTTAGCCTCCCCTACCAATCCTTTGTTCCATGACATGATTACCACCAGTTCTCTCCTCGGGTTCACCTTTCTAGCACTCCAAGGTTGCACCTTCTCTACTTCTTCTTCTTGTCATTGTTGACTCCTCTTCTTTGACTTTGGAGTGCTCACCTTCAATTGTACACTCTGCCCCGTCTGCTCATAATACTTGTTGCTACTCTTGATTTGCAAGATGTACTACAGGATGTGCTGCTCCTCCACATCAACATCTCTTTGCAAGTCGGGGTGGAAATGAGACACCATCTTGTGTCTCTCCACCGCATTGAACAAGTTCAGCCTTAGATAGAAGTGGGCTGCAAATGGCACAATGTAATGTAGAGGCGACTTGTCTTGCAAATTCCACATCATCTATTGAGTCCTTTGATGGAAACACTTTGCCCAATTAATTGGCTCTCCTGCAAACATCTTATGGAAGAACACTGCTTGGTGCTTCATCACATAAGTCGTTCTCTCTTGCTTCAAGATCGCCATTAGAGCACTCATAATCCTCCTCTTGACAGGATCCTTATAGCTCTCCACTTTGTACCTATTCTTTGTGTGCTTCAAAGAGAAGGTATCTCGCACTTCTTGGGTTTCTTTGGCTACTTCTTCCTTCTCCAAGAACATGGCACCATGCTCTGCGCCTGCTTCTTTCCCGAGTACTAATCTCCAATTTGACTCTATCCATCAAGCCGGATTTCCTCTCTTCCCTTCTTCTTTAGGGCCATCAAGACACTTACTCTCAATGATCTTAGTCATGAAACCTAGAAAACTAACATTCCAATTCCATGCCAAGAATGTGATCTGAAGCTTGCTCAGGACCTTGATTCTCTTAATCACATCTAACCTCTGAATTGCATGATTTCTCATTGCAAATTCAGAGTTCTTCTTCCCAACTCCCATCTTTCTCTCTTCCACTCTAGGTTGGGGACTATTCTTCCTACTGATTCCCGGATTAACTCTCTCGACTTCCTCTCGACACACCAGCGCGTCTTTGACTGCACTTCCCTTCCCACAATCTTTTGTAGGACGACTTCTTAATGGCGGTGGAAAATCACTTGTCATCGCTTCATCTCTAGCCCAAATTTTATAGTAGCACGTCTCCTTTGTCTTCCTTCACTTTGACTTTCTACCAAGAAATCACACCTCTTGCATACTCCTATCACTATCAATTGTCCCTCATGCGTATGCCCGCCATTGTTGTGAACGGTTCCTTTTTGAATGTCTCGCTCCAAAGGAAAGTTGTTACACTATCCTTACTTCGGGTTGAGCACCCCTGAGACAAAGTCATATTACTTTGGTTACATGCTGATAGGGCAATTCCAAGTACCTCACCTTTTGACACGAAGTCACTTTACCTTGGGTTACACCCTGAGGACACTTTTCTTTGCCTTCTTTTGCCATATAGGCACAATTTGACTTCATCTATACACTTCCTCTTCAAAAATAAGGAAAAAAACAAAAATATGGGTACCACACTTCTCCACTCCAGTCTCTGATTTGGTGAAGTTGTTTCCTATCACTATCAAGAAGTTCTTGATCTTGAGGTCATTACTTTCTTCTTGTGTACTTTCTTGATTGGGCCAACTCTGAAGAAGTTTGTTATAGGTTCTTTGGAGCAGATCACACCGCCCAATGCAAAGTCTCTCCTTCTTCTTCTTTGTCTTTGTGTCTCCTTTGATCTTGAACTAAGGTCAGTTTCCAAACCCCCACTTCTTCTTATTTCTTCGCAAGTTAGCCCTCTTTAGGCTCTATTCACATACTTCTTCTTCAAATTTTCCTAAAACTATCCAAAACCAAAAAATTATGGGTACCACAGTGGGACAATGTAATGTGGAGGCGACTTATCTTGCAAATTCCACATCATTTGTCTTGTCCTTTGATGGAAACACTTTGCCCAATTAATTGCCTCTCTTGCAAAAATCTTGTGGAAAAACCGCTTGGTGCTTCATCACATAGGTTATTTTCTCCGGCTTCAAGATCACCATTAGTGCAATCCCTTACTTACAATCCCCCTCTTTACATGATCTTTATAGCTCTCCACTTTGTACCCATTCTTTGTGCGCTTCAAAGAGAAGGTATCTCTCACTTCTTGGGTTTCTTTGGCTACTTCTCCCTTCCCCAAGAACATAGTACCATGCTCTATGCTTGCTTCTCTCCCAAGTACTAATCTCCAATCCAACTCTATCCCTCAAGTTGGATTTCCTCTCTTCTCTTCTTCCTTAGGGCCATTGAGACACTTACTCTTAATAGTCATGAAGCCTGGAAAACTAAAATTCTAGTTCCATGCCAAGAATGTGATCCAAAGCCTGCTCAGGACCTTGATTCTTGTGATCACATCTAACCTCCAAATTGCATGATTTCTCACTACAAATTTGGAGTTCTTCTTCCCACTTCCCATCTTTCTCTCTTCCACTTTGGGCTGAGGGTTATTCTTCTTATTGATTCCTGGATTAACTCTCTCTACTTCCTCTCGACACACCAGCGCATCTTTGACTACACTTCCCTTCCCACAATCTTCTGCAGAGCAACTTCTTAATGGTGATGGAAATCACTTGTCATTGCTTCGTCTCTAGCCCAAATTTTATAGTGGCGCACCTCCTCCATCTTTCTTCACTTCAAGTTTCTACCAAGAAATCACACCTCCTACATGCTCCTATCACTATCAATTTTCCCTCACGCGTATGACAGCCGTTTTTGTGAACGGTACCTTCTTGACTATCTCATCCCAAAGGAAAGTTGTTACATTGTCCTCGCCTTGGGTTGAGCACTCCCAAGACGAAGTTTCCTTCCTTCAGGTTGCATGCTGACAAGGCAATTTTGAGTACCTTACCTTTTGACACAAAGTCACTTTACCTCGGGTTACACCCCGAGGACACCTTTCTTTGCCTTCTTTTGCCATATAGGCACAATACGACTTCTTCTATACACTTCTTCAAAAATAAGAAAAACAAAAACAAAAATGTGGGTACCACACTAAGTTTTCACTTTGTCTTCAAAGTGAAGGTTTCTCTACTTTCTATGATACATCTTCAACTTATCATAGTTAATCGTATCAAAGTGTCTTCCTCCCAACTCCTAGAGATTATAGGTGTAATTGCCCCACACCTTCTCCACTCAAACCATAGCAACTGCTCTTGCCTCTTCTAACTCCATGGGTTGTTCCTTCCTTGACTTCTCTACATCACCTCCTTGTGCTTTCTTCAATCTTGTATGAATACTTTGGAAGGTAGGAAAATCAAAGTGAATAGGTAGGGTAGACTCAATACCATATACCAATTGAAATACAAAATATCCAATGGAAGTCTTCATGGTTATCCTGTACTCCCACAAAACCGCATGAATCCTCTTGTCTCAATGATGTTTAGCTCCCTCTATTTCTTCATCTTTGGCCAACATCATGCACAAGGTTTGATTTGTTCTCTCTACCAAACTGTGGTACCCATATTTTTCATTTTGGATAAGTTTAGAAGAAGAAGTGCCTTGCTGAAACCAAATTGAAACCAAATGGAGAAGAAATGAGGGGAAACATGTGTTTTGAGCAAGCTCAAGGAAGTTGACTTTGTGTTAGAGGAAGAAGTACTCGGATTGGATTAGACCCGAAGAAGCTTACTTTGTATCAGAGGAGGAAAAACTCGGATCAAACGCCGAAGGAGGGCAGACCCAAAAGAGGAAGAGAAGTTGCAAGTCAGGATTCTTGCGGGGGCCATATCTCAGTGACGACAAGTTCAAATCATAAGTGCTATATCTTGTTAGAAGCGTCTTGTTTAGGGCTTTCCATTGCCACAAAAAAATGTAGAGTTTGGAGGTTTGTACCAGAAGTTACAAGCATTTGAAGTTTCTGTAGTAGATGTATAGAGTTTTTGAAGGTCTTTGGGTTGGTATCTTCGAGTCAATGTGACTTCGGACTTTGGACTTCAGGTTTACACAACTTTGGGTTAGAAGCTTCTTTGCCTCAAGATGAAGATGACTAGATCTGAGATAGTCAGACCTCAGAGTGTAGTGAAAATGACTTCGGGAATCTTGCTAGAGGCATTAGAGAGAGTTACAATAGAGAAAAAAATAGATAGTTAGGATACCCATGACTTCAATTTCAGTTCTGAAGATAAGATAGAGTTAGAGGAGAAATAACAGTAGTGAATAAACCCAAAGTGCAGGATTAGACAATAAGTGTCTTTGGGTCAGTAACATGAGTGATTGGGGGAAAGTGGGTTACAAATTGAAGGTGTAGATAGTGTACCCATGCTTTCAATTACAACTCTTGGTGAGGATATAATAGAATTAGCAAAGGAATTGATAGTAGTGTGACAACCTGGCAAATATCACTTTTGCGGTAATCGGGTAAGTAAAGTTTGTTCCTATAGAGATACAATTCAGAATTGGTCAAATACAAAGTCAAATAGTAACTTGTAGTTCTTCTTGATTGCTTCTTTAATCTCTTAGGTAGAAACTACACCCAAAAGAAAGTAACAAGCTCACAATCTTGACAACTTGTCACAACTACACACACACATAATCACAACATAGCAAATTCTGTCCAAACAACTCTTGATTGTGATGATTCAGATTCTCCCAAAGACTGCACTTCACTGCGAAGAACAATTTCGCCTCAAAATTGTGTTCCACCCCTCCACTAAAGGCATAACTTCCTCAATCAAAATTGCTTCACATCAACTTTGTGCTGCATTCACAAATGCAGAATACTACCAACACTACAATTCTTCTTTGACCTATCAAGGCATTGCTCCGATGCACTTCACTTAGGATCAAACACATAGAATGAAGATCAAGGCTGCAGAATCCAACATCCACAGACACACTAACTTGCACTTTGGAATTCTCCACACACTCACAAACACACACATAGAATTGACAATTGGAATTAAGCTCAAGCGACGAGCACTGAAAACAGCACTTCGCTTTATCTATCTTCAGAAATATGAATATTGAACAACATAAGACTGCAAGTGCTCCCCTTAAATACTGAAGCAAATTGCAATTCTTCCTACTAATGTACAGCTTCCTAACATCTCTTCCTACCTGTAGATCCAAACTGACAATCCATCTCTTCATATCTGCCTTTTCCTATCTCAAAATTGGTACACCGATCCGATGTTTACCTCATCATTGGTTTCCAAACTCGATGATCTTCTTAGTACTTCTACTTCTTTGAGTATAGCTACAACTACTAATTCCTTCACTACTTCTACTATCTCTTCACTACAATCTACAATTGAGCTCATGGTTACTCCATCTACTTCTTTATCTCCTGATCCACTCTTCTCTAATGTATCAAATAACAAGTCCGATGACACTTGTACTCCTACTTTTGCAACATCAGGTCTAGCTACTATCAATTCCTTTGCTAATTCTACTATATTCTCATCAAGAATTGTAATTGAAAGCATGGGTACACTATTTACGCCTTCAATTTGTAACCCACATTCCCATAATCTCTCATGTTACTGACCCGAAGACCCTTACAGTCTGATCTTGCACTTTGGGTTTATTCACTACTGCTATTTCTCTTCTAATTATATCATATCTTCAATCAGAACTAAAATTGAAATCATGGGTATTCTAAATATCTTCTTTCCTTACTCTAACTTCCTCTAACGCCTCTAGCAAGATTCTTGAAGTCATCTTCATTGCACTCCAAGGTCCGACTATCTCGGATACAATCGTCTTTATCTTGAGGTGAAGAAGCTTCTAACCCAAAGTTGTGTAAACTTGAAGTCCAAAGTCTCAAGTCCGAAGACATCAACCCAAAGACACTAACTTACTATGTGCATCTACTCTCAAAACTTCAAATACTTGTAACTTCTTCTATAGACCTCCAAACTTTATGATTTTGGTGGCAATGGAAGCCTTGAACAAGACACTTCCAACGAGATATAGCACTCTTGATTTGGACTTTTGAACATTGAGATATAGCCCCCGCAAGAATCTTGACCTATAACTTCCATTCCTCCTTTGGGTTTGCCCTCCTTCAACCTTGGCTGAGTCCGTCTTCATCTAACACAAAGTCGACTTCCTTGGGCTTGATCAAAAGACAAATTTCCTCTCATTTCTTCTCCATTTGGTTTCAATTTGGTTTCAGCAAGGCACTTCTTCTTCAAAACTCGTCCAAAATGAAAAATGTAGGTACCACAAGTAGCTAGACCCGAAGTAGATGAAGTAGGAGTACAGATGTCTTCGGAGTTACCGTTGGAGGTATTAGAGAAGAGTGGGTCAGGAGAAAGAGAGTTAGAAGGATTACGTGTGATGGGAATTGTAGATCAGAGTAAAGAAGGGTTAGAATTGGTAGAGGAATTAGTAGTTGTGAAACTTGAGGACAGAGTAGTGTGTGAAGTTACTTCAGGTTTGAAAGCTGAGGAAGAAGTAGACATTGGATCAAATTTTGTAACAATTTTGAGATTTGAAGAGGCAGATATGAAGAAGTGCATTGTTAGTTCGGATCTGCAGGTTTGCAGAGTTGTTAGGAAATGGTATTTTTGTTAGAACTATTGTTTGTTTCACTATTTAAGAGTGGCATTCATAGACTTATGTTGTTCAATGCTCATTATTTCTGAGAATAGATAAAGTGAAGTGCTGTGAAGTAGTGCTCGTTGCTTGAGCTTGATTCCGAGTATTGTCACGCCATTTGTAGTGCCGCATCTAGATGCTCAAACACTAGAGTTCCAATGATAATAGTTAGAGTTATTTCAGCCATTTCTCAAAGACTACTTTCCAACGGTAAGATTTCGTGTTTGGGGTACTGACTTCACGGTAGGGCTCACCGTCACTTTGCACCGTCCGCACCGTTGAGTGTGCCGTCAGCGGGACCATTAGGGTTTTAGAGCTAGCTCAAGTCTAGGGGGTATAGTTTTGAAGTGAGCTCCAGAGAGCTCACTTCTCTGATGTTGAGCCTTCGAGTTCCTGGCTATAGTGGACAGAGGCCGGCAAGCGTCACCTAGATTCTCTATGCTTGAGTAGGTGTGGCTTGACTGTAATCAGTGCCCAATTGTTGGCAGTTTATAGAGTGACAAATCAAGAACTGATCTGTGTTGTGTTGAGTTGAGAGCGGTAAGCAACCTTTAGGGTTTTTGTCAGATTTTGGTTGGGATTTACGTTAGATTTTGGCCAAAATTGGAGGAGTTTTTGTTGTTTGGCCAGATTTGGAGGAGTTTCGCTAGATTGGAGTACTTTTGTAGATTTGGAGAAGTTTTGCCAATTTTGGAGGAGGTTTGAAGTGCCAACAAGAAAGGCCTTATTTGGCTGAATTTTGGCATTTTGAGGCGTAGGGCGTGGGCTATGAGAGGCTACGAAGGCCTAGAAGGGCCAGCAAGCCAGCTTGTTGGCGTGAGGCTAGCTAGTTTAGAGTAGATCTTGGTCATTGGTTGGCAAAATCTGCCTTTCCTGCTAGATTGTACGCAACTGGGTTTGACCCCTAGATCTCTTGTTCCTAGACTGGTGCCCTAGCCAACTGGTCCACCCTCACTTGTTGTCATAGTGACTATGCCACTGTTATCTATACACATGTAGCTTTGGATAGGAGAGGCAGTTTGATCCCATTCTTGGTGATCCTGGTAGCTTAGGACTTAGATCCAAACTCCTCTTATGTCAAATGCCAAATGGTGGCAAAGTCAGTCCCGTGTTGGGTTATGAGATGGAGGGTTTTCATTTAGATTTCTTGTGATTGGACCCCCTCCATTCTTTGCTTCCTATTTGTGTGAGGTGCCCTGACTTTTGAGCGTTGGTGCTTTGGTGTGCTCTCGATGGTGAGGCTGGAGTGATGACCAGTCAGACTACCTTAGTTTCTCTCCGGTGAGGCAGGAAGTGATGACCTGTAGACCATGAGAGTGCGTGTTATGATGGCAGGTTACAGGTTGCCCTTTCCCCTAGTCTAGTTATCTCGATTAGAGTTACATTAGTGGGTGGTGCTTAGTTAATATTGGCACATGGTGGTGTTGGCACTTGGTGAGGCACTTGCGGTTGCGACTTGCGGTTGCAACTTGCGGTTGCAGTTGGTGGTTTGGGTTTGCTATTGTGGTTACTTTACCACCACGGTGTTCTTTGGAGATTCCAGAGGAGTTAGCCTTGCAATACGCAGTGGGTTTACTCAGAGTGGTGCTCGGTATCAGCATGTATCTCAGGTCCCAGTGAGGGAGGAGATTGACTCTGAGTTGGAGTTTGACACAAGAGTTGATTTAGTTGAGAGTGCACTTGGTGTGTCCGCATCGTTGTTGTGGGACATGGACGAGATTTATGGGGCCTCCAAAGGCCCTAAGCGTTACTCTGGTATAGTAGGTACCATTGAGTTGGATGACTTCATCCAAGAGTTTGATAGTTGGTGTGATCTGCAGCAAATGCGGAACCCAACTTTGTTCACACCCTTCATGGTATGGAAAGGGTTGTTTCAGCATCTGGAGGGTCCGCCAATGGATGACTACCATGAGTTCAGGAGAGCTCATTTGGAGGAGATCGAGTTATGGAGACAGTATTGGTCTCTACACTATGTCTCCATCACCTCAAGCTTGGTGGCCAAGAGTAGATTGGATGTACCTACGAGTTCTAGCTCGAGTAGTGTGGGTGGAGCTAGTGGAGGTGCACTAGCTGGAGATAGTGCTACTACGAGTGGAGGTACTGCTACAAGAGGTGGTGTGGTACCGTGGTTTAACCCCATGGTGGAGTTCTTCCTATGTTTGAGGTAGAACTACCAAGGAGTACGGACTAACAAGCTGAGGAGCTTGCAGAAGTTCCAGTGGAAGGCTGGGGAGAGCCTACGCGAGGCATACACTTGCATGAGGCGGCTGATTAGTTTCACTCAGGGAGTTATTGAGGCCCAAGCAGTCCAGTTTTGGTATGGGATACTGGACATGGAGTTGCGACGTAGAGTTCATGATGCTACGTTGTTGCAGGCTACTTCGCCCACTTTGGCAGTAGTCTTTGGTTTGGCTGAGCATATTGAGCTCAACATGGTGGAGGAGAGAGTGGTGACATCTGGATTTGGTAGGGAGACCTCATCCACGGCTGTGACTTCTTCTAGAGTGCAACAGAGTGCACCACGCCCAGTTGGTTTTTGAGGACAGGGTGGACAGCCCAGATCCTATGGAGCACCTAGTGGAGTTAGACTCTTACCCTCATTTTTGAGTCAGCAGCAGCCAGTGAGTGGTGGTGTTGCTTGTTGGACTTGTGGTGGACCTCACCATTGGAGAGAGTGTATTCAGGGTAGCGGACCTGATACCTCTGGTGCATCATAGCCAGCATAGAGGCAGTGTGAGCACTGCCACAGATTTGGTCACACTAGTGACCGGTGTTTCGACCTACACCCGAAGTTACGGAGTGGTAGGGCTGCTATGGCAGGTAGTAGAGGAGCTCCAGTTCATGGAGGATGAGGTGGTGGTAGAGGATCTACACCTAGTAGGGGTGCAGTACCTGCCCTTACTTCTGACACAGTTATGGCTACTTGGATTGAGCAGTTGGAGTAGAGATTGGCTAGTATGGCTTTTGCTCAAAGGAGATCAGATTCGGGTGCTGAGGCTTCCACCTCATATGCAGGTGATAGAGATGCTTTGGACTTCATGTGCGGAGCAGCACAGGTGGATGCATCTGCAGCAGTGACTAGGAATGTAGTACGTGCTCCAGAGCCTAGAGGAGCATCAGTGGAGTTGGACCCACAGAGAGGAGAGGTTGGGAGACAGGTCTGTGAGCCGGCCTGTCTCTCACTCAAGATGAACCTCTGATGGCTATTATGGTAGTGCACCATGGACTAAGAAGACAAGGAACACCAACTCCATCATACTCCTCCAAGGCTAACACTCCAAGACTCAAGACATTGCTCACTAGAGAACTCAATGAGAGAGAGATAGTTGCAAATGAAAGGATGATGAGTACCTCCTCACCCCTTGTTTATATACTTGTGAAATAGTTATGTACTAAAGTTACTAATTACCGTAGTAACTCAAGTTACTAGACTAAAAGTCAAGTAAAGTCAAAAAGTAGAAAGGAATATCCATTCACATGGGCATATTCCCCTAAGCATGTGGTCTTATCTTGACCCAACCACTAAGTCAAGGATTCCTTCACATGGGCTATCTTTGGACTAAAGAAGAATCCAAAACAAAAAGGCTTGCGGGCCCAAGAGTTCTCAACCTAGGAATAATACCAAGTCAACACACTAAAGTCCAAAATAGTGGTGCTCATCTTTTCTACTTCCTCTAAAGTAAGGTCCCCTCTATCTTAGCTATGACTAACTTTAGCTAACCATGACTAATATAGGACCATCCTTTATCTCTATATAAATAATATCTCTTAAGTACTTGTAATACCAAGCTAAATATCACAATACCAAACACACGCACAAATGGGTGTCACATTTACCCCCGGACTAAGTTTTCACTTTGTCTTCAAAGTGAAAGCCTCTCTTCCTTCTATGGTACATCTTCAACTTATCAAGGTTAATCCTATCAAAGTGTCTTCCTCCCTACTCCTTGAGATCATAGGTGTAATTGCCCCACACCTTCTCTACTATGAAAGGTCCAAAGTACTTAGGCAAAAACTTCTTTTGCACTCTCTTGAATTGAATGGAATCAAACAACATTACCCAATCACCTTCTTTTAAAGGCTCCACCTTCTTCTTGCCTTGCCTCTTGTCATAGCTCTCCTTTTGTTTCCTTTGGGCTTGCTCCACTCGAACCATAGCAACTGCTCTTGCCTCTTCCAACTCCATGAGTTGATCCTTCCTTGACTTCTCTGCATCACCTCCTTGTGCTTTCTTCAATCTCCTATGATTGCTTTGGAAGGTAGGAAGATCAAAGTGAATAGGTAAGGTAGAATCAATACCATACACCAATTGAAATGGAGAATATCCAGTGGAAGTCTTCATGGTTGTCTTATACTCCCACAAAACTGCATGAATCCTCTTGTCCCAATGATGTTTAGCCCCCTCCATTTCTGCATCTTTGGCCAACATCATGCACAAGGTCTGATTGGTTCTCTCTGCCAAGCCATTGTAATCTGGCTTATAGGATGTAGTTACTCTATGTGTGATAGAGAAATGTCGTAGCATGGCTGTAGTAATGCTTCCTGTAAACTCTCCTCCTCTATCAGAAACCAACTCCAAAGGGCATCCAAACCTAGTGATAATGCGTTCATAAAGAAATCTACCCACTTCATCTTCATTCTTGTCCCTCAATGGTCTAGCCTCAACCCACTTGGTAAGGTAATCAGTAACTACCACAATGTACCAATTGTTCCTTGGGGTTCTATTGAGAGGACCTACAAAATAAATTCCCCACTTCTCAAAAGGTCCTAGCAATGGAATTGATCTAAGTGGTGGAGTGGATGTAGACTTTCTAGCAAAAGCTTGACAAACATGACAAGTTTTGCAATAATCAAGACAATCCTTGAAAATCCCTCTCCAATGGGAACTTGCATCTAGAATCTTGAAAGAAGTCACCTTTCCTGCAAAGTGTCCTCCACATACTAAACCTTCATGAAACTCCTTGATAAGTAGGATAGACTCTTCCTTACCCACTACTCTTCAAAGTAGACCATCTTCTCCTTGGTGAAAAAGAAGATCCTCCACCATTGTGTAAGGTCTAGATCTTGCTGCACGGGCCTTCCTCTCCCTAGCATGCATCCCTTTTGAATAGTTACCTCTTGTCACAAAATCCACAATCTCCTTGTACTCTATTGGAACCTCTTGAGTGATTGAGATTGCCATGAGTTCCTCATCCGGGAAGGAATCATCCATTGGCTCATCTCCATCATGATCATAGGCTCTATGTAACAAATCAGCATTTGCATGTTTCTTTCTTGGCCTATCCTCAATGGTGTAGTCATACTCAGACAAGAGTATCATCCACCTTGCTAGTCTCCCTTCAACATTAGGCTTGTTGAAGATGTACTTCAAAGCCTTGTGATCCGTGACAATGGTGGCTTTCCCTCCAATCAAGTAGTGTCTAAACTTCTTGAGACCAAAGTTCACTGCCAACCCTTCTCTCTCCGTGACGGAGTAGTTCTTCTCTGCTGAAACCATCTGCCTACTAGCATAAGCTATTGGATGATCATGCCCATCTTGGTCTAATTGACTAAGAGTGCATCCTATAGCTACATTAGAAGCATCAGTGTAGAGGATGAAAGGCTTACTCCAATCAGGTTTAGCAAGAATTGGAGCTACAACAAGGGATTGCTTGGACTCCTCAAAAGCTTTGAGAGCCTCCTTGTCTTCCAAAATCACCATGTACTCTACACCCTTCTTCATGTAGATGGTCAATGCATAAGCCTTGTTGGAAAATGAGAAGATGAACCTCCTATAGTACCCAACCATCCCCAAGAATTGGCGTAACTTTGTCAAGCTTGAAGGGAATGGAAGGTCTGAGATTTTCCTCACTTTCTCAAGATCAACTGCTATTCCATCCTTGGAGATTATGTGCCCCAAAAGTAGACCTTCTTCATATCCAAAAATGCACTTCTCTGGGTTGAGTGATGCATTTGCCTCATCCAAGCATTTGACTTTGATTAGGTGCTCAAAATGCTCTTCCTTGCTCCCATAGACACAAAAGTCATGAATGAAGTCTCTCACAAATTTCCCAATGAAAGGTTCAAATACCTTGTTCATGAACCATTGAAATGTGGCAAGAGCATTGCAAAGCCCAAAAGGCATGATCTTGAAAGCGTAAGTTCCCCAAGGTGTGGTGAATGTGGTGAGTTGTTGATGCTCTGGTGCAATCTTGATTTGGTTATATCCACTATAACCATCTCCAAAACTGTACCTCTCATGACCTACAACCTCCTCCAAGATCTCATCAATGAATGGCAATGGGTAGTAATCCTTCTTGGTAACAGCATTGAGCTTCTTGTAATCCACACATACCCAAAGCTTGCCATTCTTTTTCTTCACAATGACAATTGGAGACACCCATTCTGAATTCTCTACCTCAAAGATAAATCCAGCCTCCTTGAGCTAATCAATCTCTTCCTTCACAACCAAAGATATTGGTGGGCTAATGCGATGTTGCTTTTGGTGGATTGGTCTTGCATGTGACTCCACCTCTATCTTGTGCTCCTCCAAGGTGACTTCCTTCAAATCCTTGTAACTAAAAGCAAACACATGGATGAACTTGCGGAAAATCTCTTCAAATCTCACCTTCTCTTCCTTGGTAACATTTGGGCCATACTTGAGGGTAGCTAACCTTCTCTCTACCTCCTCAAGTATCAATGGTGATTTGTTTGGGTCCTTCAAAACCTTTGGCTTAGGTGCAAAATCCATAGCACACAAAGGATACACATCTGAATCAGATTCAAATTCTTCCTCCTCTATGGAAATCTCCTCTTCCATGCTTGTGTCCACTCTTGAAGCTCCTTCTTCAGAATCTGATTCCCAATAATCAGAAGATGGTGTATCTAAATGTGAAGTGTTGGTGGTGTTTGTCACAGGAACTGTGACTCTATGGTTTGATGGCCCAATCCTCAAGTACCCTTTGTGCCATAGATCAGTTGTGCGTGCTGCTCTCAACCATGGCCTCCCAAGAAGTAAGTCATAGCTTGAATCCTTCAAGACTTGGAAAGTCATGAGATTTTGAACTCCCATAACTGAAACTACCACTTTATCCATCACCCCTACTGGTCGAACTTGTTGCTTGTTTGCCATGCTCACCACAAATGTTGAAGGTCTTGAGGGTATCATACCCAACTTCTTCATCAACCTTTCTGACATGGCATTCACTGTTGATCCTCCATCAACCAATGCATCCTTGATGTTGTGACCATTCACTCTCACATCAATCTTGGAGGCATATTCACAAGCCTCCCATGGTGCTGGCTTGGCATCCACCACCCCCATTGATACTGGAACTTTTGCCTTCTTCTTCCTCTTGCTCCTTGTAGAACTCAAACCACCTCTAAGCTCCTTTCTCAAGGTAGGGTTCAAAGCAATTAATTGGCCCACTGTGATGTTAGCCTTGTGACTACCAACATCCTCCAACACATTGTAGTTCCATTGTTGCTTTAAGATCAAGAAGTCCTCCATCCCCAACATCTTCCTTGGAGTCTTTGTTGTTGATGGTGTTGAGGTGCGAGTGCTCCTAGTAGACATAGGAGTATCCTTACTTGAAGTCAATCCTTGAGAAGAGTGAACATCCTCTGCAAAACGAGCTCTCTTCTTCTCTTGTGCCAAAATCTCCAAATTAAGACCCTTGGAGTTTGAGCACTCTCCCTTCTCATACTTGCTCTCAACCACATCTATGGATGCTATCCCCTTACCTTTGTTGGGATTAGGAGCCACTTGGGTTTCAATACCTCCCTCTTTCTCTCTATTGGCTCCCTCATAACCCCTTCCTCCATGGTAAGTGGAATTTGGGCAATTCCTTTGGATATGGCCTCTTCCTCCACAACCAAAACAATTTCTATCATTGAAATTGTTGGCTGGTTGGCCTCCTCTATATGGATAGTTTTCATAACTCCTAGGCCCTCTCCCTACATTCTGATCCACCTCTCTCTTCTCCCATAGTTGCACCACATTGATATTGAGATCTGCAAGTTGTTCTATGATGGTTTGAAGTGGATCTTTTGGTGGTGGTGCAAGAACTGGAGCAACCACTACTTGTGGTGCAACCCTTGTCACCAAAGTATCAGAAGTTCCACCATACTTGTAGCCTTGAGGAGGATGCACAACCTCCTTCACCACCAAATCACTCTCATCCCCTTCCAAACTCTCCTCCATACGAATTGCGATCTTGATAGCTTCAACCTTGGAAGAAGGTTTCTCATATCTCACCTTGCTTCTAATTTTTGGTCTCAACCCTCCCACAAAATTCTTGGTGAGCATGGCCCCTATGCCAATCATTGTTGTCTCCACATCATCCCCACCCTTCCTCAACACTATACGAAATCTGGACTCCAACTTTTCCACTCTTTCCATATAGACTCTCACTTTCTTTCCATCTCCTTGCTTGAGAAATGTAACCTCACTCATCAATCTCTCATAACTCTCATCAGAAAGAAAGTTCTCAATGAGTGCTGAAGTCAAAGTCTCCCAAGACTCTTCTTCCCCATCTCTCCTCTCTCTCCTTTGGTATTCTGACTCATACCATGTAAGTGCGGCATCCTCAAAGAAATCTGGTAATAATGAGGCCCACTCATTCTTCCTCCTCTCATTGTTTCCTATGCAATCTCTCTTGAAGTCTCTCACAAAGGCTTCCACATCTTCTCCATCCTTGCCAAAGAAAACCGGAAGTTTCCCCATCTTAACCTCTCACTATCTTTCTCTTCTCTCAATTTTTCTTTTTTCTTTTTTCTTTTCTCTCATTCTATAACTAATAGAGTATATACATGGCTAACACCATTTGAGAGTAATCCACCCTAGGGAACACAAAAGGTTCAGGTTGCTCCAAGATTTCTATAGCAACATCAAATCCTAGAGTGCATATTAATCTAACTCTCATGGATAGTTTATCCATAAGTTGAAAGATTATCTCCATCACTAATCTTGAGAACTAGTTGATGAAGGTGGTAGTATTTCTGTAGCTGTACTAAGACTCTCTCCAAGATCCTTCACCAAAGTCTCCAGAAGTGCTTTTACTCCACTACACTTATGTCCTTTTGGAAGTCCCTCTACTCCACAAACCTCACACAACTCCTTGGTCTTAGATCTTCTCCCTCCTAATCTTGGTAAAGAAGGTCCAACATGCAAACCCAAGTCAAGTAAGCCTCTCCTTTCCCTCAATCTCTTGCTCTCAAAGGTCAATGGACATGAACTTGCCTTATGTCCCTTCTCTCCACATAGAAAGCACTTAGACTCACTCTTCCTTCCAAGTAGTGTAGGTTTTTGGATCCTCTCAACACTCCCTTCAAATTCTATTGTAAACTCTCTTTTCCTCAAATCCACCCCTAAAATCACCTTAAACCCTTGGGGAACCTTGCATAATCTCAATTTCCACTCTTGATGACACTCCATGTTCCCAAGATGAATCTAAACACTCAAACATGCTTTTTGTTGATCTCAAACTCTTCATGCATGAGATCTCCACTCTGCAGAATTGACCCTTCCTCACAATGTCACTCAAATCTCCCAACCAATATGTCACAGTCCTCTAAAATTTTGCATACTTGATAAAAACTCTAGGAAATCCCTCCCTGCAAAATTTCAGATCTTTTCATTGAGCCATTTGGCCTAGACATCTTTCTATTCAGCACCCATATTTCAGATTTGGTCTGAAAACCATCCCCTCACTTCAAAAACTCATTTCTCCCTGCACAAAAACGATCTCTCTCTAATTTTTAAGGCAGCAGGTAGGATACAATGCAGTGAATTTTCTTGGAAATTTTCAGGACAATTCATTGAAAATTGAAGAAATGGCAGACTCTGTACAATTTTCCAGAGAGTATGCAGTTGCGGGAGCACTTTACCCTATCAACTTTCAAAAATTCTAGCCCAGTGCCCATAGTAGCTCTCACAATAATTTCAAGTGTGCTAACTGAAAGATAATCCAAGATATCATAGAAATTTCAAGTCCAGATCTCAAACTTGAAATTTTGCCCAAAATCACCTTAATCCCCAAAATCTGCAATCCACCTCACACAATCTCTCCAATTCCTCTCATGTGTACAAGATGTACAAAATCACCTCAAAGACATTATAATGAACTACAGGGTATACCAATGGTTCTTGGTTCTCTAACATAAGTTCAGCCCTCTCCTCTCCTAATGTCATCTCCAAGTGAGCTCTCATAGCCTCCTTTTGCCTAATGTAGAATTGAACGCGGAACATTATCTTGCCTTCTAGAGAAGTCCCGGCAACGGAACCAAAAATGTGAGCCGGTCTGTCTCTCACTCAGGATGAACCTTTGATGGATATTATGGTAGCGCACCATGGACTAAGAAGACAAGGAACCCCAACTCCATCATACTCCTCCAAGGCTAACACTCTAAGACTCAAGACATTGCTCACTAGAGAACTCAATGAGAGAGAGATAGTTGCAAATGAAAGGATGATGAGTACCTCCTCACCCCTTGTTTATATACTTGTGAAATATTTACGTACCAAAGTTACTAATTACCGTAGTAACACTCAAGTTACTAGACTAAAAGTCAAGTAAAGTCAAAAAGTAGAAAGGAATATCCATTCACATGGGCATATTCCCCTAAGCATGTGGTCTTATCTTGACCCAACCACTAAGTCAAGGATTCCTTCACATGGGCTATCCTTGGACTAAAAAAGAATCCAAAACAAAAAGGCTTGCGGGCCCAAGAGTTCTCAACTCTTTCCTCAAAGCCAAACACATAGGAATAATACCAAGTCAACACACTAAAGTCCAAAATAGTGGTGCTCATCTTTTCTACTTCCTCTAAAGTAAGGTCCCCTCTATCTTAGCTATGACTAACTTTAGCTAACCATGACTAATATAGAACCATCCTTTATCTCTATATAAATAATATCTCTTAAGTACTTGTAATACCAAGCTAAATATCACAATACAACACACATGCACAAATGGGTGTTACAGGTCAGACTTCCCCAATCTTTCACTCTATCTGAGGCATTGCAGACGACATCCATGGTTCCTAGACGTCCTAGTGTAGGTGTGGTAGGTAGTGATGGAGTACTTGATGGACTACCTGCTAGTCAGCCACCTGCTACTACAGAGACTGAGTCTAGCATGATGTTGGAGGCGGCTCAGCTGATTATGTGGCGTCCTTTGTCCAGTGATATATTTACATTGGGAGTTGACCCAGCCCTAGTATTCTAGTTGGCTGCCACGTTGTGTGAGAGTAGGGATGGTGCAGTTCCTACTACTAGAGCAGAGGTGGTTGGTAGTGGAGCTAACTTGGTTGAGGAGCATGGGATCCGTTCAGCTACCAGTGGTTTATGGCAAGCAATAGCGGCTAGAATGGAGGAGTTGCCAGCTAGACCGGCCTTTGAGAGAGTGCGGTTTACACCTGGTGTTGTCCTATTGGATAACCAGAGGGGGATTTTTTGTTTGGTGGGACCTTCAAGTAAGGTCTATACACCACAGAGAGTCTTGTTAGACTCTGGTGCGCAGCCCCTTATGTTGGAGAAGGCTGCAGTTGTCGGTCTGGAGTTACGGAAGACCGGTGTGGAGAGGTATCCATTTCAGATCCAGACATCTCTAGGTGGTGGTTTGACACAGTACATCACACGTGGAGAGCTTGTTGTCCATATTCAGCCTGGTCATCCAACTGATAGCTCGGTGGTGAGAGCTCAGGCTATTGCGACGATAGTTGAGTCATATGATGTGCTAGTTGGGGGAGCAATGTTATACCCCATGGGTTTCAGCATTGACTATTGGGAGGAGACAGCCTCTTATAGACCGGGTTGGTAGTCCGGTGAGGGACGGGTATGTTGCCTACCAATACGCTTCAGTAGTGGTAGCTTTGGCTCACTACAGTCCGGGACCATGGCAGCATCAGTTTTAGCTTTCAACGGTGCAGTTACTTGGCCTGGTGACTTGTTGGAGGGGAACGCCCATGCAGAAGATACTCCAGTACTAGAGGAGATCACTTGGCTTTGGAGTACGAGTGGGATCGTTCCATCCACTTTAGATGTTCCATTGTGGAGTTCAGAGGAGGCATTGTTAGATGGCTATCTGGAGTTAGAGGGACCTAACCGCCAGCTAGGGGGGCAATTGTAGCACTTTAGAGTCTATGTGTGACTTATGTGTGAGTTGTGCTTCTATAGTGTATGATGTTGACAATGATGTATGTTGTGTAGCGATGTATATACGCACGACAGCTATCACGCCATTTGTAGTGCCGCATCTAGATGCTTGGACACTGGAGTTCCAGTGATAGTAATTAGAGTTATTTCGGCTGTTTCTCAAAGACGACTTTCCAATGGTTAGATTCTGTGTTTGGGGTATTGACTTCACGGTGGGGCCCACCGTCACTTTGCACCATTCGCACCATCGAGTGTGCCGTCAGCGGGACCGTTAGGGTTTTAGAGCTAGCTCGAGTCCAGGGGGTATAGTTTTGAAGTGAGCTCCAGAGAGCTCACTTCTCTAATGTTGAGCCTTCGAGTTCCTGGCTATGGTGGACAGAGGCCGGCGAGCGTCACCAGGATTCTCTATGTTTGAGTGGGTGTGGCTTGACTGTAATCAATGCCCAGTTGTTGGCAGTTTATAGAGTGACAGATCAAGTATTGATTTGAGTTGTGTTGAGTTGAGAGTGGTAAGCAATCTGATTATTGTGGCACTTTAGAGTCTATGTATGACTTATGTGTGAGTTGTGCTTCTATAGTATGATGTTGACAGCAATGTATGTTGTGTAGCAATGTATATACGCACAACAATATCAACATTGTGATTGTGTTTGTGAGTGTTGGGAGAATTTCAAAGTGCAAATCAATGTGTTTGTTGGATGTTGGATTCCGCAGCCTTGATCTTCATTCTGTGTTTGATCTTGAGTGAAGTGCAATCGAAACAATACCTTGACAGATCTGATAGGAATTGTAGTGTTGGTAGTATTTTGCATTTGTGAGTGCAGCGTAGTGTTGATGTGAATCAATTTTGATTGAGAAATTTGTGGCTTCAATGGAGGGGTGGAACACAATTTTGAGGTGAAACTTTTTTGCAGTGAAGTGCCATTTTTGGGAAAGCCTAAATCATCACAATCAAGATTGTTTGGAAAGATTTGATGGAGTTGTGATTAAGAAGTGTTAATCTGTGACAAGACTACGAGTCAGTGCTTGTTACTCTCTTCTGGGTGTGGTTTCTACTTGAGAGACTAAAGAAGAACTCAAGAAGAACTACATGTTACTATTTGACTTTATATTTGACCAATTCTGATTTTTATCTCTACGGGAACTAACTTAACTTACCTAATTACCACAAAGTGACATTTTCCAAGTTGTCACACAAGCCATTGGAATTGGGCTTATAGGATGTTGTTACTCTATGTGTGATAGAGAAATGTTGTAACATGGCTGTAGTAATGCTTCCCATAAACTCTTCTCCTCTATCAAAAACCAACTCCAAAGGGCATCCAAACTTAGTGATAATGCATTCATAAAGAAATTTACCAACTTCTTCATTCTTGTCACGCAATGGTCTAGCCTCAACCCACTTGGTAAGATAATCAGTAACTACCACAATATACCAATTGTTCCTTGGGTTTCTATTGAGAGGACCTACAAAATCAACTCCCCACTTCTAAAAAGGTCCTAGCAATGGAATTGATCTAAGTGGTGGAGTGGATGTAGACTTTCTAGCATAAGCTTGACAAACATGACAAGTTTTGCAATAATCAAGACAATCCTTGAAAATCCCTCTCCAATGGTAACCTGCATCTAAAATCTTGGAAGCATTCACCTTTTCTTGCAAAGTGTTCTCCACACACTAAACCTTCATGAAACTCCTTGATAAGTAGGATAGACTCTTCCTTACCCACTACTCTTCAAAGTAGACAATCTGATCCTTGGTGAAAAAGAATATCCTCCACCATTGTGTAAGGTCTAGATCTTGCTGCAAGGACCTTCCTCTCCCTAGTATGCATCTCTTTTGGATAGTTACCTCTTATCACAAAATCCACAATCTCCTTGTACTCCATTGGAACCTCTTGAGTGACTGAGATTGTCATGAGCTCCTCATCCGGGAAGGAATCATCCATTGGCTCATCTCCATCATGATCATAGGCTCTAGATAACAAATCAGCATTTGCATGTTTCTTTCTTGGCCTATCCTCAATGTTGTAGTCATACTCTGACAACATTATCATCCACCTTGCTAGTCTCCCTTCAACATAAGGCTTGTTAAAGATGTACTTCAAAGCCTTGTGATCCATGACAATGGTGGCTTTCCCTCCAACCAAGTAGTGTCTAAACTTCTTGAGACCAAAGATAATTGCCAACCCTTCTCTCTCTATGATAGAGTAGTTCTTTTTTGCTAAAACCATCTGCCCACTAGCATAAGCTATTGGATGATCATGCCCATCTTGGTCTAATTGACTAAGACTGCATCCTATAGCTACATTAGAAGCATCAGTGTAGAGGATGAAAGGCTTACTCCAATCATGTTTAGCAAGAATTTGAGCTACAACAAGGGATTTCTTGAGCTCCTCAAAAGCTTTGAGAGCCTCCTTGTCTTCTAAAATCACCATGTAATCTACACCCTTCTTCATGTAGATGGCCAATGCATAAGCCTTGTTGGAAAATGAGAAGATGAACCTCTTATAGTATCCAACCATCCCCAAGAATTGGCGTAACTTTGTCAAGCTTGAAGGGAATGGAAGGCATGAGATTTTCCTCATCTTCTCAAGATCAACTGCTATTCCATCCTTGGAGATGATGTGCTCCAAAAGTAGACCTTCTTCACATCCAAAAATACATTTCTTTGAGTTGTGTGATGCATTTGCCTCATCCAAGCATTGCAAGACCTTGATTAGGTGCTCAAAGTGCTCCTCCTTGCTCCCATAGACACAAAAGTCATGAATGAAGTCTCTCACAAATTTCCCAATGAAAGGTTCAAATACCTTGTTCATGAACCATTGGAATGTGGCTAGAGCATTGCAAAGCCCAAAAGGCATGACATTGAAAGCATAAGTCCCTCAAGGTGTGGTGAGTTGTTGATGCTTTGGTGCAATCTTGATTTGGTTATATCCACTATAACCATCTCCAAAACTATACCTCTCATGACCTTCAACTTCCTCCAAGATCTCATCAATGAATGGCATGGATAGTGGTCCTTCTTGGTAAAACGTTCAGCTTCTTGTAATCCACACATACTCAAAGCTTGCCATTCTTTTTCTTCACAATGACAACTAGAGACACCCATTCTGAATTCTCCACCTCAAAGATAAATCCAGCCTCCTTGAGCTTATCAATCTCCTCCTTCACAACCAAAGATATTGGTAGGCTAATGCAATGTTGCTTTTGGCGGATTGGTCTTGTATGTGACTCCACCTCTATCTTGTGCTCCTCCAAGGTGACTTCCTTCAAATCCTTGTAAATGAAAGCAAACACATGGATGAACTTGCAAAAAATCTCCTCAAATCTCACCTTCTGCTCCTTGGTAACATTTGGGCCATACTTGAGGGTAGCTAATCTTCTCTTTACCTCCTAAAGTGTCAATGGTGATTTATCTGGGTCCTTCAAAACCTCTGGCTTAGGTGCAAAATCCATTGCACATAGGAGATATACATCTGAATCCAATTCAGATTCATCCTTCTTTGTGGAAGTCTCCTCTTCCATGCTTGTGTCCACACCTGAAGTTCCTTCTTCAAAATCTGATTCCCAATAATCAAAAGATGGTGTATCTAAATGTGAAGTGTTGGTGGTGTTAGTTATAGGAGCCGTGACTCTATGGTTTGATGGCCCAATCCTCAAGTACCCTTTGTGCCATTGATCAATTGCAAGTGCTGCTCTCAACCCTGGCCTCCCAAGAAGTAAGTTTAGCTTGAATCCTTCAAGACTTGGAAAGTCATGAGATTTTGAACTCCCATAATTGAAACAACCACCTTATCCATCACCCCTATTGGTCAAACTTGTTGTTTGTTTGCCATGCTTACTACAAATGTTGAAGGTCTTGAGGGTATCATACCCAACTTCTTCATCAACCTTTCTGATATGGCATTCACCACTGATCCTCCATCAACCAATGCATCCTTGTGTTGTGACCATTCACTCTCACATCAATCTTGTAGGTATATTCACAAGCCTCCCATGGTGTTGGCTTAACATCCACCACCCCCATTGATACTGGAGCTTTTGCCTTCTTCTTCCTCTTGCTCCTTGTAGAACTCAAACCACCTGTAAGCTACTTTCTCAAAGTACAATTCAAAGCAATCAATTGGCCCATTGTGATGTTAGCCTTGTGACTACCAACATCCTCCAACACATTGTAGTTCCATTGTTGCTTTAAGATCAAGAAGTCCTCCATCCCCAACATCTTCCTTGGAGTCTTTGTTGTTGATGGTGTTGAGGTGCGAGTGCTCCTAGTAGACATAGGAGTATCCTTACTTGAAGTCAATCCTTGAGAAGAGTGCACATCCTCTGCAAAATGAGTTCTCTTCTTCTCTTGTGCCAAAAGCTCCAAATTAAGACTCTTGGAGTTTAAGCACTTTCCTTTCTCATACTTGCTCTCAACCACATCTATAGATGCTATCCCCTTACCTTTGTTTGTATTAGGAGCCACTTGGGTTTCACTACCTCCTTCTTTCCCTCTATTGGCTCTTTCATATCCCCTTCCTTGATGGTAAGTGGAATTTGAGCAATTCCTTTGGATGTGACCTCTTCCTCCACAACCAAAACAATTTTTCTCATTAAAATTGTTGGTTGGTTGGTCTCTTCTATATGGATAACTTCCATAACTCCTAGTCCTCCCCACATTCTGATCCACCTCTCTTCTCCCATAGTTGCACCACGGACTACCCTCTAAATTGTAACTCTCTTTTCCTCCTACTTTAGAACTCCATCTTCCAGTTTCAAGTTTTCTTTCTCCACTATCTCCATCTTAGCTTCAACTTCTTTGGGTACCGACTGCATCTCCACTCCATCCTTGCTGTCACTACTCATCTCCCCACTCTATAGCATGAACTCGGGTTCTTCCTCCTTCTCCAAGTCTTCAGACTTGCACTCCGCCTCTCCTTCCGACTCTTCATCCGACGACACGATTACCACTAGTTCTTTCCTCGGGTTCACCTTTCTAGCTTTCCAAGGTCTCTACTTCTTCTTCTTCTCCTTGTCGACTCCTCTTCTTCAACTTTAGAGTGCTCACCATCACTTGCACACTCTACCCCGTCTGCTCGTAGTTCTCATCGCTACTCCTGATTTGAAGAATGTATTGCTGCTCCTCCGCATCGACATCTCTTTGCAAGTCAAGGTGAAAATGGGACACCATCTTGTTTTGCTCCGCTGCATTGAGCAAGTTCAGCCCCATATAGAAATGGGATGCAAACGGCACAATGTAATGTGGAGGCAACTTGTCTTGCAAATTCCACACCATCTATCTCATCCTTTGATGAAGACACTTTGCCTAGTTTATTGGCTCTCGTACAAACATCTTATGGAAGAACACCACTTGGTGCTTCATCACATAAGTTGTTCTCTCTGGCTTCAAGATCGCCATTAGAGCACTTACAATTCCTCTCTTGACAAGATCTTTATAACTCTCTACCTTGTAACCATTCTTTGTGCGCTTCGAAGAGAAAGCATTCCTCACTTCTTGGGTTTCTTTGGCTACTTCTCCCTTCTCCAAGAACATGGCGCCATGCTTTGCGTCTGCCTCTCTCCTAAGTACTAATCTCCAATCTGACTCTGTCTATCGAGCCGGATTTCCTCTCTTCCCTTCTTCTTTGAGGTCATCAAGACACTTACTCTGGATGATCTCAGTCATGAAACTTGGAAAGCTAACATTCCAATTCCATGCCAAGAATGTGATCCAAAGCTTTCTCAGGACTTTGATTCTCGCAATCAAATCTAACCTCCGAATTGCATGATTTCTCACTACAAATTTGGAGTTCTTCTTCCCACCTCCCATCTTTCTCTCTTCCACTCTGGGCTAGAGACTATTCTTCCTACTGATTCCTGGATTAACTCTCTTGACTTCCTCTTGACACACCAACACATATATGACTACACTTCCTTTCCCATGATCTCTTGCATGATGAATTCTTAACGGGGATGGAAAAGTGCTTGTCATCGCTTCATCTTTAGCCCAAATTTTATAGAGTCACACCTTCTATGTCTTTCTTCACTTTGAGTTTCTACCAAGAAATCACACCTCTTGCATGCTCCTATCATTGTCAAGTGTCCTTCACATGTATGACTGCCAGTTTTTGAATGGTACCCTCTTGAATGTCTCACCTCAAAGGAAAGTTGTTACACTGTCCTCGCCTCGGGTTGAGCACTCCCGAGATGAAGTCTTCTTACTTTGGGTTGTATGCTGATAGGGAAATTTTGAGTACCTTGCCTCCTAACACAAAGTCACTTTACCTTGGGTTACAACCCGAGGACACTTTTCTTTGCCTTCTTTGGCCATACATGCGCAATTTGACTTCTTTTGTACACTTCTTCTTCATAATTAGAAAAAAACAAAAATATAGGTAGCACATTTTTGCGCCCCAAACTTCCACTCTCCATGTGGTACCCACATTTTTCATTTTGGACGAGTTTAGAAGAAGAAATGCACTGCTGAAACCAAATTGAAACCAAATGGAGAAGAAATGAATGCAAACTTGTGTTTTGATCAGACCCAAGGAAGTCAATTTCATGTAAGAGGAAGAAGGGCTCGGTTTGGATCAGACCCGAAGAAGCTTACTTCGTGTCAGAGGAGGGAAAAACTCGGATCAGACGTTAAGGAGTGCAGACGCTGAAGGAGAAATAGAAGTTGCAGGTCAGGATTCTTGCAGGGGCCATATCTCAATGAACACAACTCCAAATCAAACGTGCTATATTTTGTTGAAAGCGTCTTGTTCAGGGCTTTCCATTGCAACCAAAATTGCAAAGTTTGGAGGTCTATAAAAGAAGTTACAAGCATTTAAAGTTTTGGGAGTAAATGTACTTCGGGTCAAAGTGTCTTCGGGTGAATGTGACTTCGGATTTTGTACTTCGGACTTCGGGTTTACATGACTTCGGGTCTAAAGACTTTGCCTCAAGATGAAGATGACTAAATCAGAGGTAGTTGGACCTCGGAATGCAGTGAAGGTGACTTGGGGAGTTTTGCCAAAGGGATCAGAGGAAGTTAAAGTAGAGAAAGAAGATAGTTAGGATACCCATGACTTCAATTTCAGTTCTAATTGAAGATGGAACATGAATTAAAGGAGAAGTAGCAGTAGTGAATAAACCCGAAGTGCAGGATCAAACAGTAAGTGTCTTTGGGTTAGTAACATGAGTGATTAGGGGAAAGTGGGTTACAAATTGAATGTGTAGATAGTGTATTCATGCTTTCAATTACAATTCTTGATGATGACATAACAGAATTAGTAAAAGAATTGATAATAGTTAGACCCGAAGTAAGAGAGATAGGAGTGCAAGTGTCTTCGGATTTGACATTTGACACTTTAGAGAAGAGTGGGTCGGGAGATAGAGATTTAGAAGGCTTAACTATGATAGGAATTTCATATCAGGAAAGAGAAATGTTAGAATTAGTGGAGGAATTAGGAGTTGTGAAACCCAAGGTTAGAGTAGTAGGAAGTAAGATTACTTCGGGTTTGGGTTTGAAAGCCGAGGATGAAGTAGACATTGGATCGGAGTAGTAACAGATTTGAGATTTGAATAGACAGATATGAAAGGTTGCATTGTCATTTTGCAGGTTAGAAGAGTTGTTGTAGAACGGTATAGTTGTTAGAACTGTCGATTGATTCACTACTTAAGAGTGATATTTGTAGTCAAATGTTGTTCAATGCTCATTATTTCTGAGAATAGATAAAGCGAAGTGTTGTGAAGCAGTGCTCGTTGCTTGAGCTTGATTCCGAGTATCAACTTTGTAATTGTGTTTGTGAGTGTTGGAAGAAACTCGAAGTGCAAGTCAGTGTGCTTGGTGGATGTTGGATTCCGCAGCCTTGATCTTCATTCTGTGTGTTTGATCCTGAGTGAAGTGCAATCAAAGCAATGCCTTGACAAATCTGAGAGGAATTGTAGTGTTGGTAGTATTATGCATTTGTGAGTGTAGTGCAAAGTTGATGTGAAGCAATTTCAACCGAGGAAGTTGTGCCTTCAGTGGAGGGGTGGAACACAATTCTAAGGCAAAGTTGTTTTGTAGTGAAGTGCCATTTTTGGGAGAGCCTGAATCATCACAATCAAGATTGTTTGGACAGATTTGATGGAGTTGTGATTATGGAGTGTTAATTCATGACAAGACTGCGAGTTAGTGCTTGTTACTCTCTTTTGGGTGTGGTTTCTACCTGAGAGATTAAAGACGCAACCAAGAAGAACTACATGTTATTGTTTGACTTTGTATTTGGACATTTCTGACTCGTATCTCTGTGGGAACAAACTTTACTTACCCAATTACCGCAAAAGTGATATTTGCTGGGTTGTCACACTCCACTTCTCTTACCTTACTTGGTCCTGCTTCATACTTTGCCTTCCTTCTAGAGAAAAATCCTTGTTGAATGGTCACCCTATTCTCCTCCTTCTTTGGAACTTCTTGTTTTGCGTGCAGGTTACATTCTTCTTCTATTTCCATCTTTCCTTTGTCCTCTTTGGGTACCAATTGCATCTCCCCTCCATCTTCACTCTTGTTGCTTGTTTCCTCATTCTACAACGTGAATTTGGGTTCTTCCTCCTTGTTTGAGTCTTCTTCCTTGCACTCAGCCTCTCCTTTTGACTCCTCTTCCAATCACACGATTACCACCAATCCTCTCCTTGGGTTTACTTTCCTTGTCTTCCGAGGTCTCATTGCCGCTTCTTCTTCTTTGCCTTGTTGACTCCTCTTCTTTGACTTCAGAGTGTTTACCTTCAACTACACACTTTGCCTCGTCTATGTGTAGTACTCGCCATTGCTCCTTATCTGCAAGATGTATTGTTGCTCCTCCGCATCAGCATCTCTTCTCAAATCAGGGTGGAAGTGCAACACCATCTTGTGTCTCTTTGCCGCGTTCAGCAAGTTCAGTCCCAAATAGAAGGGCTGCAAATGGCACAATGTAGTGTGGAGGCGATTTGTCTTGCAAGTTCCGCACCATCTATCTCACCCACTAATGAAATCACTTTGCCCAATTGATTGGCTCCCCTACAAACATCTTGTGGAAGAATACCACTTGATGCTTCATCACATAAGTGGTTTGCTCCGGCTTCAAGATAGCCATCATTGCTGCTATGATGCCTCTTTTCATTGGGTCCTTATAGTTCTTGACCTTGTAGCCATTCTTTGTGCGTGTTGAAGAGAAGGCATCTCTCACCTCTTGGGTTTCTTTAGCTACTTCTCCCTTCCCCAAGACTGTGGATCTCTACTCATCACCCGCCTCTCGTCCGAGTACTAACCTCCGATCCAACTCTGTCCATCAAGCCGGATTTCCTCTCTTCCCTTCTCTCTTGGAGCTATTGAGACACTTACTCTTGATGATCTTAGTCATGAAACTTGGAAAGCTAATGTTCCATTTCCATGCCAAGAATGTGATCTGAAGCTTGCTCAAGACTTTGATTTGCACGATCACATCTAACCTTCGAATTGCATGATTTCTCACTACAAATTCAGAGTTCTGCTTCCCACCTCTCATCTTTCTCTCTTCTACTCTAGGTTGGGGGCTATTCTTCCCACTGATTCCCATACTAACTCTCCTGGCTTCCTCTCTACACACTAGCGCATCTTTGACTACATTTCCCTTCCCACAATCTCCCACAAGACGACTTCTTAACAGCAATGGAAAATTACTTGTCATTGCTTTGTCTCTAGTCCAAATTTTATAGTGGCATGCTTCCTTTGTCTCTCTTCACTTTGAACCGAGAGATCACACTTCCTTCATGCTCCTCTCATTGTCAATTTCCTCCCATTTATAGGCCAGCCATTTTTGTGCATAGTACCTTCTTGAATGTCCAACCCCAAAGGAAAGTTGTTACACTGTCCTCGCCTTGGGTTGAGCACTCCCAAGACAAAGTCTCCTTACTTTGGGTTGTAGTCTGACACGGCAAATCCGAGTACTTTGTCTTCTGACACAAAGTCACTTTACCTTGGGTTACAACCCAAGGACACCTTTCTTCTCCTTCTAATGCCATACAATACAGCTTTTTTGTACACTTCTTCTCCATAAATAAGAAAAAACAAAAAAAATGTGGGTACCATAGACCTAGAAAGCAATCCTTTTGCCACTTGAGTAAACAGGTGGAGAATTAGAAAGTATTGGACCACGGGCCCGGCTTTGTATAAAGAACCTACTGTTGGTGTTCACAAGGATGCTCATATTTGAAGGAAGGGGTATGTGGTACCTACATTTTTTGTTTTGTTTTGTTTGTTAAAGTTTTGAACAAGAAGTGTATTGAAGGAGCCAAATTACAAAGTAAAGAGTCGACTTATGTGTCTTTGGAGGAAACCCAAAGAAGTTGACCTGGGGTTAGGAACCAAAAGTACTCAGATGGGAATACAAAGAGACAAATCCAAAGAAGGGCATCTTCAGACCAAGAAGCAAAGGCCAATACAAAAATGGTGTAACAACCTGTCTACGTGTCAAGCTGGGCAAGAAAGTACACTTCAGGAAACGGTGGAGGCAGGAGAAGAATACATTGATAGTGACAACAAACCAACATGTAGAAGAAGTGGAGGTCAATTTTGAAATTGACTAAAGAATGACTGCACTTTGGGGCACTATAAAATTGCAATTTCACAAGGTGAAATCAAATATGTCAAGTAGATATCTTGTTCTTCTGAGTAGTCATCTTGCAGTAATGCGTGTCAAGAAGCCGATTGAGAGTGAAATTTTCCAAAGTCTAGAAGGGGTTAGAGTGTTGTGGCCATGATAGGGGATAGTTTTTCAATGCCAAAGAACCAATGAGCAAATCATGGCAAAGAAGGCTAAGGAATATTGGCACGTCCACAAACTACTAGGGGGAAGAATAGTGTGCATGCAGCCAAGGTGGGGCCCAATAAAGTCATCACGGAAGAGGAGGAGAGCTTGGATAGAGAAACCTTGAAAGTACAAAGATCATGACTTCGGGGTAAGGCATAAGGAGTGTTGCTTGAAGAGGAAGATGAAGGCCGAGCCAATAATACAAAGTGCAATGGAGTGGAGTATGAAGGCTAACCTTGATGTGTGCAATGAGTTGGCAATAGTAGAGAAGTGGAGTGCGGAAACCTTGTTGTTGAAAAGCAAGCTAACAATATTAGAGATGGAAGCCAAAGAACTTTGGGTGGAGGAGATTCTTCAGAGTAAGCACTCTGAAGTAATGAGGGAGGATTTGGTGAAGTGTCACAAGGAGGCAAAGGAGATGACAACTTTGGTTGTAGTGCTAAAGGGAGAAATTGATGATGTGCAAGTAGAGCTAATACATTCAAAGGCAAGTGTAGCAATAATGGAGTAGGAGTTGGAAGGTCTCAAGAAGGACACTAAGAAAGATCAAGCCTAGCAGCAAGAGTTAGCCAAGCATGGAGAAGAAGATCAATTGTGAGGGTTGTTGAGAGTGCCAGAAGAGCAAATTACTATGAATTGATAGGAGAAGGAGGCAATGAAGGCTAAATTTGAGGACAAGCTCCAAATGTATTGTAATGAATTGGAGGAAGAAAGGAAGAAGGAGAAGCTCAAGATCATAGGAGAAGCCAATGACGTAGCCGGGGTGGTAAATGATATCAAGGTGATGTTGAGCACGGAGGTTGAAGGTAAACTAGAAGAAGCCAGATTGCACGAGTTGAAATTGTTGGTGCAGTAGACACGCAAGGCAAAGGACAAAGGCAAAGGACACAAAATTGAACTATTTATTAATTTGTCTGTGAGAACAAGTAGATAGAAAAATGCTAGAAGTAGGAGCCAATGTGTGTCTCAAATTGGATCTTGTTAGGACTGAGGTAGATAAACTTCATAGTGAACTACAAAAAGTTAGAAGACCCAAAGTAGCAGAGGTAGGAGTGCAAGTGTCTTTGAAGTTGTTCTTTGAGATATTAGAGAAGAGTGGGGTGAAGGTAAAGAATTAGATAAGGTACCCACTAGTGCAATTGTAGTTTGTAGTGAAGACATTGTAGAAATAGAAGAGTTAGGAGTAGAATTGAGTAGACCCAAAGATGGGGAAATTCTTGAAGGAACATCGGGTTTGGAAGCCAAAGAAGAAGTTGACATCGGATTGGAGTAGAAATAGATTGAGATATGAAGAGGTGCATTTTCATTTTGGATCTATAAGTAGGAAAAGTTGTTGTAGAACGGTATAGTTATTAGCAACTATTGATTGCTTCACTATTTAAAGGAAGCATTGGCAATGTTATGTTGTTTAGTGCTCATAATTTCTAAGAATAGATCAAGCAAAGTGTTGATTTCGGTGTTCATCGCTTGAGCTTGATTCTGAGTATCAGTGCTACGTGTGTGTTTATGAGTGTTTGGAGAATTCTGAAGTGCAAGTCAGTGTGTTGTTGGATGTTGGATTCAGCAACCTTGATCTTCATTCTGTGTGTTTGATCTTGAGTGAAGTGCAATCAAAGCAATGCCTTCATAGATCAGAGAGGAATTGTAGTGTTGGTAGTATTCTGCAATTGTGAGTGTAGCGCAATGTTGATGTGAAGCAATTTTGATCAAGGAAGTTTTTGGGAGAGATTGAATCATCAAAATCAAGATTGTTTGGAAAGATTTGATGGAGTTGTGATTAAGTGTGATAAATTGTTGTGATGAGAATGCGAGTCAGTGCTTGTTACTCTTTTCTGGGTGTGGTTTCTAACTAAGAGATTAAAGATGCAACCAAGAAGAACTGAGATTGTTAATTTGCTTTGTAATTGACCAATTTGACTAGTATCTCTATGGGGACAAACTTTACTGACCTATTACAAACTTTACTTACCTTGAGCGGACAGACATATTCATCACAACCCAATACACCGACTTCCCCTAAAGTTGTAAAGAAAGTTGAATTTATCAAGAAATTTGTTCAGGAAAAGATAGCACAAACCCTAACAGAAGAAGAGTGTTAACACCTTCTATGCACAATTCCTTGATTGCCTCAAAGGAATTCAAAGAACACTTTAAAGGAGTTGAGCCTTTTTCTTCTACTCGGCTTGAAGTCAACACAGTCAGAGAGGAAGTAATTGTCAAAGAAGACCCCATGTTGAACTTGGCTAATTGGATTCCTTGGGCTGTTAATACGGTGTCCATACCAGCCAGTTCCTTGGCTCCCTCAAGTTCAACTTTACCACAGCTGATGCCACCAAGCCAAACAATGACTTTGTTATCTGTCACCCACCATGCGTATTAAAAGTATAAGGGGGAAAAAGAAGACAAAGACCCTGATGAATTCATCAAAGAATTTGAAGTCATTTCCTTTGCTAATAAGGAACATGACTTGACAGATTGCCTAAGAATTTTCCAAGTCTGCTCCAAAAGAAGGGTCAAAGTTGGTATACTCATGTAACCTAGAAGGGGTTTGTATTGGTGGAGTGTGCACACTTGAGAAACAATTTCCTGGAACACTTTTGGGAAGTTGATTATGATACAAGTGTCTTCATGGCGCTCAATGATTTGGACAAAGGCAAAAAAGAGAAGTTGAGAGACTACTCTGAGTGGTTCATGGCGCTTTTGAACCGAGTCCCAAAGCAATTGGGTGTGGTGGGTTACTTTGATGCCCAAGCCATTACCTGGTTCTTAGGAGGACTCTCACTAGAGATTTGGATCTTTGCCAAGGAAAGGAATTTAACTTCCTTGGATGAGGTACTCAAACACATCACTCGCTATGAGGCGGCTCACTCTCACTCTACCGATAATCAAAGAAATTGGGAGAAGAAAGTCAAGAAGCCCACAAGAAGAGCTTCTTCCAATACATCTCCTTTGAAGGAATCCTCTACTTCTTCAAGTTCTTCTTTGGAAACCAAAGAAGAATCAAAGCCAAGAAGAATACAAAGACGTGGAAGCAAGAAACCATTAACACCTCCAATGAAGAGTGAACATAAGGCGGACAACAAGTTAGATGCTCTTCTCAAAGAGTTTTTGAATTCTAAGATCCAGATGATGGGGGCAAAGGACTGAAGAAAGCCTCCATCATTTGGCAAATCCAATGTATGGTGCACCAGGTGTGGCAAGTCATGCTATGCAAACACGGAATGCAATACTCATAATGCATTTCCGGTGCAGCAAATTGATTGGATTCTGGGATGGAACCAAGAAGAGGAAGAGGAAGCATTGTATCAAACCCAAGATGTACCACCTCACGCAAGTACATTGTACCAAGGTCTGAATTATGGACCAAGGGAGTATAACTCCAATGCTCCCCTACAAAGACCACCAATGAGCAACCAAAACCGACCTCAAAATGTTGCACCTAGAGCATAATACAATTGTGGCTCAATTGGGCATTGGTCTCCAAACTGTGCAAAGCCAAGATAGCAAAATGGGTATGTTCTCCTGTGTGTGAATTGTAAAGGATTGGGTCATACATGCAACCAATGCCCTCATTCACCAAACCCAAAGGCGCCTATAAAATATATACATACTCCAAAAGAGCATGTTGCACTCCAAGCAAAGGAGGTACTACTATAAATTGTATAACACTTGAGGAGGAAAGGCCTCAAGAAGGTGAATGGCCGGACCTCAAAGTTTTGAAGGTTGAGATGCACGCCAGTAAGAAGAAGTTTGATCCCAAGGAAGTGAGTATGACCTCTTTTTCCTCACAAAAGGTAAAGAGACTGTGCCCAAAGTCAATCCTTTTTACCAAGGAGGAAAAGATTCTTGCAAAAGCTAAAGCTAAAGTCTTGCCCAGAAAGCACTCAAGGAAGCGGTACTCATGACTTGGGAGATGAGTTTGGAGGAGGAGACAAAGACAAAGCCTCAAGTTTTCCCGATGGACATTAGATCCAAAGTAAAGAATCTGATCCAAGCTGAGATGGATCAACCCGAGGAACCTCAAGTCCAAACTACCAATACATCCATCACCATCATGAAGCACCCCAAAGTCAAATTTGAATAGGGTGAGACCTCAAACCCAAAGACCAAGGCAAAGAAGGTGAAATTGGGAGGAGTACCTCAATATGATATTGTAGTAGATTTGGCATCCATAAGTGCAAACATCACATTAAGCAACTACGAGAAGATAATAAGCTATACAAGAAGCAGCTAAATTCCGCCCTCAAGAAAGTAAGAGCAATGTCTAAAAAAGACTTGCCCACCATTATCATATTGAACAAGAGGATTTAGGATCTCCTGAAGTTGATGTGGAGATTGTAGGGTGCATGATCATGTCAATACTCATTGATTTGGGTTTTGATGTGAATGTCATGATCAAAGATACTGCAAATTGGTTGGGGTATCATATGTTTGAGCCAATACCCCAAGTTCCAAAATTTGCAAACCAAACCAAGAGACGGCCATTAGGCATGCTATCAAACATTACCATGATCATTTGAGGTGTGTCCTTCAAGTTGAATTACATTGTGTTGCGACTGTCTTGTGCTAACTGAAAGATAACCTAAGCTATTATGTGTAGAAATTTCAAGTCCAAAACTTGAAAATTTTCCAAACTTGAGATTTTGCCCAAAATCACCTTAATCCCCAAAATTTGCAATCCACCTCACACAATCTTTCCAAATGCTCTCAAGTGTACAAGATGTATAAAATCACCTCAAAGACATCATAATGAAATATAGGGTACACAAATGGGTCCTAATCCTCTAACATAAGTTCAACACTCTCTTCCCCTAAAGTTCTCTCCAAGTGAGCTCTCATAGCTTCCTTCTATCTAATATAGTTTGCTCATGTTGCTTATAATACACTCGACAATGACTAGTCACAAAACTAGACTAGACAAATTACACTAGTCTAGACTAGACTATGCAAATGACTATCAGACTAAACAAAATCAGACTAGTCTGCAAGAACGAGTTGATAGAAAGATGTTAGAGGTAGGAGACAATGTGTTTCAAGTTGGATCTTGTTAGGACAGAGTTAGACAAACTTTGTAGTGAGGTACAAGAAGTAAGAAGACCTAGAGTAACAGAGATAGGAGTGCATGTGTCTTTGGAGTTGTCATTTGAGATATTAGAGAAGAGTGGGGTGGAGGATAATGAATTAGATAAGATACCCACTAGTGCAATTGTAGTTTGTAGTGAAGACATTGTAGAAATAGAAGAGTTAGGAGGAGGATTAAGTAGACCCAAAGATGGTGAAATTCTTAAGAGATCATTGGGTTTGGAACCCAAAGTTGAGGTTGACATCGGATCATAATAGTACCAGTTTTGAGATTTGAAGAGGTAGATATGAAGAGGTGCATAATGGTGCCCACATTTTTTGTTTTTTTCAGAATAAAGGAGAAGAAGTGTATAGAGAAGTCGGATTGCGCCTGTATGGCCAAAGAAGGCAAAGAAAAGAGTCTTTGGGTTGAAACCCGAAGTAAAGTGACTTCAGGTCATAAGGCAAAGTACTCGGAAATGCCTTGTCAGCATACAATACGAAGTAAATTGTCTTCGGATCGGGGGGAGCTCATCCCAAGGCAAAGACAATCTAACAACCTTTCGTCGAGGCGAGAAATTCAAGAAGGGGCCATTTCAAAATTGGTGGCTCATATGTGCAAAGGTTGATTGACAGTGACAGGTGCATGCCGGAGGTGTGATTTCTCGGTAGAAACTCAAAGTGACAAAAGACGAAGAAGTGCAACTCTATAAAAATCGAAACTGCAATGACAAAATGTCAAGCAATTTTCCTTTGCCGTTGAGGAGTCGTCTTGCAGGTGATCGAGGAAAGGGAAATAGAGTTGGGCTTGTGTTAGTGCACAAGGGAGAAGTCGTGAGAGTGAAATCGAGAGAAAGTGAGAAAGCAGAAGAGATGGGAGGAGGGAAGAAGAACTCCGAATTCATAGTGAGAAATCATGCCATTTGGAGATTAGATGTAGTAGCGAGGATTGAAGTCTTGAGCTGACTTTGGATCACATTTCTGGCATGGAACTAGAACGTAAGTTTTCCAGGATTCATGACAAAAATCATCGAGAGTAAGTGTCTCAATGGACCCGAGGAAGAAGGGAAGAGAGGAAATCCGGCTCGCTGGACAGAGTCGGATTGGAGATTGGTATTCGAGAAGGAGGCAGGCTTGGAGCAGGGAGCCACATTCTTGGGGAAAGGAGAGATAGCCCAAGAAACTAAAGAGGTGAGAGATGCCTTCTTGTCGAAGAGAACGAAGAATGGGTACAAGGTAGAAAGTTACAAAGACCTTGTCAAGAGAGGAATTGTGAGTGCTTTGATGGCAATCCTGAAGCCAGAGAGAACAACATATGTGATGAAACACCAAGCGGTGTTCTTTCACAAATTGTTTGCAGGAGAACCAATTAATTGGGCAAGGTGTTTTCACGGGAGAACGAGGCAGATGGTGTGGAATCTGCGGGATAAGTTGCCTCCACATTACATTGTGCCGTTTGCAGCACATTTCTACCTTGGGCTCAATTTGCTGAACTCGGCGGAGCAGAATTGAATGGTGGCGCACTTCCATCCAGATGTGCGAAAGGAGGTTGATGTCAAGGAGCAACAATACATTTTGCAAATCCGGAGCACGGACAATTACTACGCAAAGATAGGGAAAAACGTGGAGGTTATAGTAAGTACCCCGACAAAGAAGAGGACTTGGCAAGCAGAAGCCGAAGAAAACAAGAAACCTTGGAAGATGCAGAGAAGTAACCCAAGGCGAGGAATGGTGGTAATTGAGTCAGAAGATGAAGACTCAAAAGGCAAGGCCAAGCTCAAGACGGAGGACTCGGAGCATGAGGAGGAACCTGAGCTGACATTGCAGAGCGGAGATACGATCAATGATATTGAGGACGGTGGAGAGATGATCTTGGCGCCCGTGGCTGAAGAATACAAAGAAGAAGTGCAAGCCGAGGTAGAAGTCGAAGACAATACAGCACTGGAAGACAAAGTACCGGTGCCAGAGGAGAAGAAGATCGCAGTGCAGCAAGGAGTTTGCTCGCGATGTAAGGCAAAGTGTGAGGCGGGACCAAGTTGAGTGAAGACAGAGGTAGAAGAAAGCTCGGGCAATGAGGCATCAATCTTGATACGACGACTCCAAAGAAGAAGGCAAGTATCGGGAGAACACAAGGAGAGAAGAGAGACCACTCTGTGGGAGGAAGAAGTTGCCAGTGATGGAGTGGAGTACCTGCGAGAGGTGGTGTGCCCGCTGTTGGTGAAGTTGGAGCAAAAGAAGAAGGAGATGCAATCGATTTGTCTAGAGGTAAAGACTGTATTGCAGGTGGTAGCAAGATTAGAAGAAGAGAACTTGGAGTTGAAGAGGAGTGTAACCCGAGGTGAGTAGGAGAGAGAAGTACTACAAGCGGAGGCAGTAGAGAGAAGTCAGGTAATTGAAGACCTGAAGAGAGAAGTGATCTTGAGGATCTTGCGAGGAAGAGTGATATCGCAAGAGAAAAGCAAGTAGCTGAATACGAAATCTTGAAGCAACAATTTGCTGATTCAAGAGTAGATCTTATCCATGCTATGGCGCGAATAGCATCAAAGGATCAAGAGCTTGATAGAGTGATGGAGAGTATGGAGGAGAAGAAGCAACTTTGGCAATGAGAGTTGGTTGCGAGATATAGAGAAGAAGAGAGATTACGAGAGTTACTTTGTAATCAAGAAGAGAAGGTTGAACAGAAGGAGAAAGAGAAGGAAGCGGTGAAAGCCGAGTTCGAGGAAGCATTGGCGATGTACAGAGAGGAATGGCTTGCAGATCGGGAACAAGAAAGGAAGACAAGATTGGAGCCATTGAAGGAGATAATCCTCAGGGTGAATGCGATGTTAAGTACAGAAGCTAGCGTTTGAATTGAAGAAGCGTGTCTGCACGAGTTGAAGTTGTTGGTGCAGGAGACGAGGCAAAGACAAGCAAAGGACACGGAGATGAATGCCTTGTTAATAAAATTAAGAACTCGTGTAGATAGGAAGGTTTTGGAAGTAGGGGATAATATTTCTATTAGATTAGACTTAGTCAAAGTAGAGCTAGAAAAACTTTGGAAAGATGTTAAAGCAAAACCCAAAGTAGATAACATAGGAGTCCAAATGTCTTTGGAGAGACATTAGAGAAGAGTGGGTCAAGAGATAAGGAGTTAGATAGATTACCCACTAGTGAAATTTCAGATCAGGAAAGAGAATTGTTGGATCTGGTAGAAGAAGTAGAAGATATGAAACCCGAGGAAAAGATAGTAGGAAGTAAGATTACTTCGGGTTCGGGTTTGAAAGCCGATGATGATGTAGACATCGGATCGTAGTGGTAACAGATTTGAGATTTGAAGGGGCAGATATGAAGAGGTGCATTGTCATTTTGGATCTGCAAGTTAGAATAGTTGTTGTAGAAACGGTATAGTTGTTAGAACTGTCGATTGCTTCACTATTTAAGAGTGGCATTTGTAGGAAATTGTTGTTCAGTGCTCATTATTTCTGAGAATAGATAAAGCAAAGTGCTGTGAAGCAGTGCTCGTTGCTTGAGCTTGATTCCAAGTATCAACTTTGCAATTATGTTTGTGAGTGTGTGAAGAAATTCGAAGTGCAAGTCAGTGTGCTTGTTGGATGTTGGATTCCATAGCCTTGATCTTCATTCTGTGTGTTTGATCCTGAGTGAAGTGCAATCAAAGCAATGCCTTGACAGATCTGAGAGGAATTGTAGTGTTGGTAGTATTCTGCATTTGTGAGTGCAGTGCAAAGTTGATGTGAAGCAATTTCGATCAAGGAAGTTGTGCCTTCAATGGAGGGGTAGAACACAATTCTGAGGCAAAGTTGTTTTGCAGTAAAGTGCCATTTTCGGAAGAGCCTGAATCATCACAATCAAGATTGTTTGGAAAGAATTGAAGGATTTGTGATTATGGAGTGTTAATTTGTGACAAGACTGCGAGTCAGTGCTTGTTACTCTCTTTTGGGTGTGGTTTCTACCTGAGAGATTAAAGACGCAACGAAGAAGAACTAAATTGTTTCTTTGCTTTGTATTTGGACATTTCTGACTCGTATCTCTGCGGGAACAAACTTTACTTACCTGATTACCGCAAAAGTGATATTTGCCGGGTTGTCACATGCATTGTCATTTCAGATCTGCAGGTAGGAAGAGTTGTAGAATGATATAGTTGTTAATAACTATTGATTGCTTCACTATTTAAAGGTGGCCTTTGTAGTCATATGTTGTTCAATATTTTTGAAGATAGATAAAGTGAAGTGATGATTCAAGTGCTTGTTGCTTGAGCTTTGATTCCAAGTATCAACTATATGTTTGTATTTGTGAGTGTTGGGAGAATTTTGAAGTGCAAATCACTGTGCTTGTTGGATGTCGGATTCCACAACCTTGATCTTCATTCTGTGTGTTTGATCTTGAGTGAAGTACAATCAGAGCAATGCATTGATATATTCAAGAGGAATTGTAGTGTTTGTAGTATTTTGCAATTGAGTGAAGTACAATCAGAGCAATGCCTTGATAGATCTAAGAGGAATTGTAGTGTTTGTAGTATTTTGCAGTTGAGTGCAGTACATTGTTGATGTAAAGCAATTTTGATTGAGGAAGTTGTGCCTTCAATGGAGGGGTAGAACACTATTCTAAGGCAAAGTTGTTTTTTTAGTGAAGTGCCGTCTTTGGGAGAATCTAAATCATAACAATCAAGAATTTTTTGGACAGAATTTACTATGTTGTGATTATGAGTGTGAGATTTGTGACAAGTTGTTGAGATTGAATGCTTGTTACTCTCTTCTTAGGTATGGTTTCTACCTAAGAGATTAAAGATGCAACCAAGAAGAACTGCTTGTTATTGTTTGACTTTGTATTTGGACATTTCTAACTAGTATCTTTGCAGGAACAAACTTTACTTACTTGATTATTGCAAAAGTGATATTTGTTGGGTTGTCACAATGGATAGAGATGCAAGAAAGACTATAGGAATCACCTTTGATCAGAAGTGTGATCTTGCAAAGGAAATTGAGGAGCTGAAAAGTACTTTTAGTGAACCTTGCATGAAGAATGGGTATAAGGTAAAAACTTATAAGACTCAATGAAGTAAAGTATCATTGGGGCAATGATGGTTATGTTGACTCTAGAGTGAACCACCTGTATCACAAAGTAATAGGTGGTTTTCTTTCACATCATGTTTGCAAGAGAGAGTGTGAATTGGGCAAAATGTTTCTATACTAGAACATGTCAAATGATTTTGCATTAGCAAAACAAGTGGCTACCCCAAGTATTTTCATACCTTTTGCAGCACATCTCTAGTTGAGTTTAAACCTACTCAACCTACTAAGATGGTGTTATGTTTGCATCTAGATCTTTGTCAATATGAATATGAAGAAGAGCAATGTTACATAGTGGAAGTAAAAGAAGGAGATATGTACTTTGCTAGAACCGGATAAGAAAAGATGATGATGGTTTTTATACCAAAGTAAAAGAAGCAAAGTAGATCCAAGGATATGGTGTCTTTGGTGAAGAGAAGGCCTACTCAAAGGTTGAATCCAAGTCAAGAAATGGCGGTTGTGGACTTGTCATCCAGAGTTGAGTTGGAGGAAGAAGCAGAATCTAATTTTGGAGACTCTAAGGAGGAGCTCACTATAAAGAGTAAGAAGCTGAGTAGTGAAAGTGAAGGTGAACCCAAGGTCTATCAGACAACTAAGAAGTAGTCAAGGAGGATTAGGAGTTCCATGCCAAGATTGAGTGCATGGAAAGAGGAGACACTCCTTGTTTGGAATTACCTAAAGATGATATTCTAAAAGAGTGAGAAGAAGAACCAAGAAGCATATTCCCAAGGGAAGTGAGATCAAGAAGACGTATACAATTTGTAATTGCAAGACCAAGTAGACCCAAGGAGATAAAGAAATCTTGGAGAGGATAAGTTTGAAGGTGAGAAGATCACAACTTTAAAGTAAGGCACCAGCAAATACATTAGCTACCAAAGGCAGCAATAAAAACACATTCAAGGGAGTGAATTATCTATCAATTTTTGTATGTCCCTTCTTGAAGCATTTTCATGAGAGAATGTTAGAGACAACGGAAGAGCTCCTAAGGTGAAAAACAAACTTCAAATAGTGAAAGGCATTGAGCAATGAAGTCCTACAATTGAAGGTGCAACTAGGTTGATGTGAGGGAGAAGCTGAAGTACTTTGGGTTAACACAATAATTTGCCAATAGAGTTTAAAAGACTTGTAGTGGAGTTTCAAGCAGCATGGAGGTTTCTTGGAATGCCAAAAGGAAGAATTAAGGGAATAAAAGGAAGCGTTTGAGAAAATGAAGGACAAGTTTGATGATGCTCAAGTTGAATGGACACATTCTACGACCAGAACACTAATACATGAATAGGCTACAAAGGAGTTGAGATTGTTGTAGCAAAGAAGGATCAGGTTTGGCAAAGAGAACTTGCAAGTCAAGAGCGCCAAGAACAATGTTTGCAAGAGCTTGTTGAGCGTGTAGAATCTCAAGTTGTTCATCAAACTAAGGAATGTAAGAAGATTAAGGTGAAGCATGCTGAGGAGTTGGAGGTGCTTCAAGAGAAGTTCAGGGAGAAGATGACTCATGATAATTTGATCTCACCAAAGGAGGAATTGGGTTCAATGCAAAATTTATCATTGAGTTTGAGATGATGCTCAGCTTTGGCAATGAAATTCAATTGGAGGAGTCCTATTTGCTTGAGTTGAAGTTATTATTGTAGGAGACTTGTAGATGTAAGGCAAAGGACACCAAGTTGAACCATTTGTTAATTTCTCTCAAAGATAGAGTAGATAGAAAGATGATTGGAGTAGGAAATAATGTATGTCTCAAATTAGATTTAGTTAGAAATGATATAAAGAAACTTACTCTTAATCTAAATGAAAGTACAATAATTAAATCTAAAGTAATTGAGGTTGGAGTGCAAGCGGATTTGGGTGAGTTACACAAGTCTAGTGAAATAGTCAGAGTAGAGAAAGAGAATGCAGATAGGCTAACTTCAATCTTAGTTCAATTGAAGATAAGGCTGTAGTAGAAGAAGATGTAGAAGTAGTAGATGAAACCAAAGTACATGAGATGCTTGTAGTTAGCTTGGTTGTTGAAGCCAAAGTCAAGGTAGTACTTGGATCAGATTAGAGTAGTAAGTGTTATAGGTCCAAAATGGTAACCTATCACTTCATATCTAAAGATTAATAGGAGATAATTGAAGTAATTTAGACAGTTTTTACATCTACCAAGTGCTTTATCTATTTAAAGTAGCCATTCATAGTGCCTAAACTTGAGTGGATAGCAATCAAAATCAATGCCTTGATGCATTTGTGAAAATTGTAGTGTTGTTAGTTTTCAAAATTGTGAGTGCAAGCACTAGATTGATCCAAAGTCATTTTGATTGAAGAAGTTCTACCTTCAGCGGAAGAGTGAATGCAATTCCAAGGCAAATTCATTTTGTGGCTAATTAGCCTTCTTGAATTAATTGAATTGGAAAGAGTTTGAAGAATTTCATTTTGGGTGACTTGTAATTGTGACAAGAGTTGTTGTTGATTGCTTGAGTTACTCTCTTTTGGGTGTGGTTTCTACCCCAGAGTTAAAGATGAAATCAAGAAGAACTTAATTATTACTTTCACTTTGTGTTTGACTATTTGTGACTAGTATCTTTATGGGAACAAACAATTACTCATCTATTACTACAAAAGTGATACTTACTGAGTTGTAACAATTGCCTTCTAGGATTCCATTTATAACAATCAGTTGTGTGTTTGTCTTTTGCAACCTTTATACACTTTTCCTCTTCCTTTGCTACTTTTACTCCTCTCCATTGAGCCAATAAGGCCGCAAGGTACATTTATTTGCAATCTTTGTTTTTTGATATGATTTCAACATACTCCTCTTTGATTTGTCTCACCAAGTTGTTCAAATATTGCTTGTATGGAGGCTGAATGCCTCTAGGAAGGTGGGCATGAAAATTGATGGCTATGTGCCCAACTTGGCATCATTGTTTTACTTAAGCCTTTTTTCCTCATGGAACTCCATCTCTCCTTCTTCAACCCATCCATATCCTCCTTGGAGCGAACATGCTCCTTAGTCTCAAAAACAAATTTTGCCCAATTCTATAGGAATTGGTCCATCAAAGTGTAGTGTTTCAACATGATAATGTTAGGATTACCCCTTCACCTCCTCCAAGTGCTCTTGCTATTCTCTGACAAATGCAATGGCTTCAAAAATGGTGTGAGGATTTTGTACCATTATCTTTTGGTGAATGTGCTCCTTAAACCCTGTTTGAAATTTTCAAGAGCTTTTGTTGGACTTGTATTGATTATTGTGACTTGTAGATCAAGAAATACCTCCATGTACTCTTTTATATGTTATACTTCAACCTCTATAGTCAAGTTTGAGCCATCTACATAGAATCTATGGATTGGAAATTCTTCAATAGCCTTTCTTGCAATGCTGTCCAAGTGATCTTTCTTCCTTCTACCAACATTGATTTTTCCCAAGCATTGTACCATGTGATGGCTTTATTGGTTAGGTACCCACATGCAAGCACACATATTGAATGATCAATGATCTCAGTTGTGAATAATCAAAAGTATTAATTCATTCTTGAGATCTAGTTTTCCACTACTCTCATGGAACATTGTTCCATTTAAGGCTCAATGTTGCACCGTCTTCTTCATCCATAGTAACAATGTTGTTGTTGATTGGGATCAATGTCATTGGTATGAGTGATTCTCTAAGTACTTCAACCATTGTTATTGGGTTTTGGGATGATTCTCCTTCTTGCTTTGCATGATTGTTCTTGAAAGTACAAACTTGACTTTCCAATGCCTTCCATTGTCATCTTGATCTTGAGAAACTTTTTCAACATTCCTTGCATTCCTTGCATTAGATCTTGCAATTGTGGCTCCATGATTTGTACATATAGCAAATGTTCAATCACTACTTCCTGCTTCAATAGATGGTTAATATAAAGGGGCACAAATGATTGGGACTTCACAGGCTATCATTTGTTGATAATATTCCTCACCAAAATTATGGACTACAAAATCCCTAAATATCACCTTTGGTCTAACTACGGAACAGATTTCTACTTGAGTGTTGAAAGGGAGAAAATTTGGTATACTTAGATCCATTGTATCATAATAGGATGTAAATTATCAAATCTCAATCTCTATTATATATCACCAAAGGTAGCATCACTTAGTTTGGCAAATTCATTATTGTATTCATGAACTCTATTCCAAAATGTAAATGCGATGTGCTCTCACTTGCTCATGCTAGATGTACATGATCTTGATGTGGAAGGGGTTCAAGAATGGAAACAAGGTGCAAAAGATTGTCCTCTAGGAGGATCCATCCCATTCTCTATTTAAAACACTCTCGATCTATTGATTAAACTCCTTTTTCTCCCCTCAAAATTACTCAATCTCAATAACCATATTCTTTCAAGAGGGATGATCTACTCACTTGGATCAAAACACCTATTTTGATACCATTGTAATATTTTGAGGATAGGAGAAACCCCAAGAGAAGCACAAGAGAAATAAAAGGTTTCATTTTTCAATACTTTGATGCTCCAAAGGAGCACTTTGTCTTTATTATGTAAGAGGATCCACTCAAAGAGAGTTGCATCCTTGGATCAGATATGGATTGGTGATATGTTTGTGATCTCCACCCTTGGATTAGTTGCATGGATTGGTAACATGTCAATCCTTGTCTTATTTGGTTGGTCAAACAAGTTTGACCAAAGAGAATCTTTGGGGAATCTTCATATAAGAAGCTCAAAACAGCAATGAGGTATAGTTGGAAAGCTCTCAATGAGACAAAAAAGGGGAGAAAGTAACCACCTTTCCCCTCAAAGAGAAGAGAAATGTTTTATTGCTTGAGGCCTAATTCATCAATTTAGGCTTCTAAAATTGGCATTTTGCAATTTACGTGTAGTGATAGTGTAGAGGTATGCCCCCGGTTGTTGATTTGGAAAATAGGCTAGGCATCCCTTCAGTTACCAAGGAAAAAATGCCACCAAATTACTTGAGTTGATGCACAATGATATATGGACAGCTTTGACATCCAGTTTGAATAATTCTTAGTACTTTGTGTCCTTCATAGATGATTTTTCCACATTCACTTGGATGGCTTTCTTGAAGAAAAAATATAAATTGTTTTCTATTTTCCAAACCTTTAAGACCCTTGTAGAGAAGCAATCCAAACACAATATCCTTTAGTTTAGGTCAAATGGTAGAGGTGAATACCTATCCATGGAATTCACAACATGTTTGCAACATCATGGTATCACATGCCAATAGAGTTGTAGTTATAGTCCATGGAAAAATGGAGTTGTAGAATGCAAGAAGTGTCATATATTAGAGGCCATGCATGCTATACTAAACAAGACCCATCTACCTAAAATTTATTGGGTAGAAGTTGTTAGCTAATGAATAAATGTCCATCCATAGAAATTTCTTCCTACACTTCCACATAGGCATCTACAACAACTAATCCTGACCTGAAACATCTAAAAATTCTTGGTTTTATGTGTTTTGTGCACATTCCAAATGATAAGTGCAACAAGCTTGATCCCAAAGCTATGCATTGTGTCTTCTTAGGCTAGGCTCTCCAAGCTATAGTTGTTATGATCACTCTATGCAACAATTGTATGTGTCTTAGGATGTTGTGTTTGATGATTGGAAGGTTTGGTATGTGTTTCTTGAGGTTCTTCTTGCTCCTCAATTGCCTACTAAAGGAGAGCATGTTGATCAGTAGATAGAATCCACTACTGAAAGGAGTGGAGTGACAAAAGCTTTAAATGTGCAATGTCAATGGTCTGGCAAAGTGCGCTATAGACCAAAGTCTGACCCATAACCTTGCAATAGTGCAATTTTTTATGCTTATATTTTAGATTGCCCTACAGATGCCACAAGTGCAATGGCAAATGTAGGAGGTAGTGTTGATGGTTCTATAGTAGACTAGTTGCCTTGACGTTCAAGCAAAGTCAGATATCTAATTCAAAGGTTCATGCATGAGGGTTTCCTTGCCTCTTGTCACCAAATTCTATAAAAGATGCATTGCAAAAGAAACCGTGGGTGTTAGCCATGGATGAGGAGATTGCCTCCCTAAGGCAACAGCAAACTTGGGAGTTAGTAAACTTACCACTTGGTAAGAAGGCAATTGGCTACAAATGGGTATACAAGATCAAGCAAAACCAAGATGGTTTTGTGAGTAGGTACAAGGCTAGGTTGGTAGTCAAGGGTTTTGCACAAGAGCATGGAATTGATAATGATAAGATTTTTAGTCATGTTGCTAAGATGGCTACTATTCAAACAATAGTAGTAGTAGCAACTAGTGAGCATTGGAAGTTGCATCAGATGGATATGAAGAAAGCCTTCTTGAATAGAGATCTTCAAGAAGAGATTTATATGGTGCAGCCACCTAGGTATTAAGACCCAAATGTGTCAACTTGAGTATGTAGCTTGTAGAAAGCTTTATATGGACTCAAGCAAGCCTCTAGAGCTTGGTATAGTAAAATCATCAATGTTTTGCAAGAACTTGGGTTCAAAGAGTGTGATTCAGATTCCTTACTATATGTACTAAGTACATCAAGTTGTTTTATAATCATTACAATCTTTGTGGATGATTTGATATTGAGTGGGAGCTGTGAGAAGTGGATTCAATAGAATAAGTATTGATTGTAAGTTGAGTTCAAGATGAAGGACTTGGGGAAGTTAAGATACTTTCTTGCAATTGAGTTCCTCAAGGATGGTAAAGCTACGTGGCTATTGCAATGAGAGTATGCTATTGACACGCTTGCCAAGTATGATATGATAGCATGGAAGCCAATCTCCACACTTTTAGAACAGAATTTAAAGTTGAGTCATGTTGAGGAGGAGCTCTGTGAAGATCCTACATGTATAAATCTATGGTGTGAAGTTTGATCTACCTCACTATCATTAGGCTAGACTTGAGCTATGGTGTGAGGCTTGTGAGTTAATTCATGTAGACTCCTTGGAAGTCACATCCTAATGCAATTTGGAGAATTGTGAAGTTTGTGAAGTTCACTATCCAATTTGGACTTCATTATGTAGCCACAAAGAGTGTGCAATTGTATGGATTAACAAATGAAAATTAAGCAAGGAGTACTTTGGGCTGGTGGTCCACATTTGGTTACACTTTTAGCTTAGGGAGTGCCGCTATTAGCTAGTCCTCAAAGAAGCAAGTTATAGTATCCTTATCTTCTTGCAAGGCAGAGTATAGAGGTGGGACCTATAACACCTATTGATGCATGTATGCTCTACAGGGATATTAACTTTGCAAGTTGTGGAGATATATTATCTATAAAGTTTAGCTAAGCTTATACATTAGTCATGATTAGCTAGAGTTAGTCCTAGCTAAGATAAGGTAACACCATTCTAGAGGAAGGGAAAAGAGTGAGCTCCACTATTTTGTCTTCTAGTGTATTGACTTGGTGTCATTCCTAGTTATTTGACTTTGAGGAAAAAGTTGAGATCTCTTGGGCCCACAAGCCTTGTTGGTGCGGACCTTTTCTATACTCTAAGGATAGCCCATGTGAAGGAATCCTTGACTTAGTTGATAGGTAAGGATAAGACTTCTTACTCATGAGATTATTCCCATATGTTTGGATATTTCTTTAGATGTTTTGACTTTATTTGACTTTTAGCTTAGTAACTTGAGTTACTCTAGTGATAAGTAACTTTGGTGTGTAAATTTTTCACAAGTATATAAGCTAGGGGTGAGGAGGTATTTATCATCCTTTCATTTGCAACCATCTCTCTCTCATTGAGTTCTCTAGTGAGCAGGGTCTTGAGTCTTGGAGGTGCCTTGGAGTTCTAGCCTTGGAAGAGTGTGATAAGGTTGGGGTTCCTTGCCTTTTTAGTCCATGGTGTGCTACCTTAATAGCCATTAGAGGTTCATCCTAAGTGAGAGATATGTCGGCTCACAAACCGACATGGCATGTGATGTAGTTTGGCTTTGGAAGTTACTTGCTGACATTGGTATATGTGTCTCCAATGCAATTTTTAACTATGCAAATAACAAGAGCAGTATTAGACTTGCTAGTAATCTTGTGTTTCATGCTAGGACAAAACACATTGAGTTGCAACATCACTTCATTAGAGAGAAGGTACTAGCATGTGAGATATATCTTGTATTTCTAGGTACAGATGAGCGAGTAGCTGACATCTTTACAAAATCATTACCTAAAGACACATTTAATGTGTTTCAAGGTCAATTAGGTGCATAGTGCATTGATAGGAGCTCAAGGGAGAGGGTTGAGACTCCAAGATCTCTATAGGTGTGAATTAGTTCTCGGTTATATTGAACTTGTATAATAGTGCGTTCACATGTAGTACACTTGTTGCAAAGTTAGTTAAAAAAATCATTGTCCACATGGCACACTAGGTTCTTGGCCTACCTTCCTTTGTGGGTAGCTCATTGTTCTTAGATTTGTATATGTACTAGGGAGTGCTACCTACTAGATCATTCTCTTGGTTTACTTCCACTCTCTCTCTCGTGTGTTATGAGTTTCTTGACACCAATAATAGAAGCCTTAGAGAAATCTTGCCATTCTACTATGAGCTAGATAAGACCATCACAAACCCAACTACACTTGTAAGGCAACTCCACCATCTTGTCCAAATGAACACAAATGACAAGGCCTCACTTTGTAGTGAGCTAAATGGCATCAAGCAAAAGATTGCTACAAAGGAAACTCATTCTCAAGAGAAATTTTTTGTTGGAGAAATACCAAAAGGATGATTTCATGCAAGAGTGTATCCTACAATCTTTGGAGGTAGACCTTAACATTCTAAGTAATGAAGTTGTACAACAATGAATAAATTATGATGAACAACTTGATACACAAGATGGAGATAGCATATTTACAAACAAAGTTAGATTAAGCTCATTCCAAGATGATAGTATCAAAAGCCTATTACAAGAACCTCAAGGGGTCTAATATACCTTTGTATTTAGGAGCTTACTACAAGCTTCAAGTATCAAAAGGAGAAGGAGGAAAAAATCAAGACAAAGGTCTTGATGAAGTGCTAGTGGAGCTCCAAAGTGAGGAAACAAAACTTGGATAACAAAAAAATGGGGCTACTATGGTGCCCACATTTTTTTTTCATAATTTTAAGGAAGAAGTGCGTTGGTAAAGCCAAAGAAGGGCTAAATGGGGAAGAAACACAAAGAATCATGTGTTTTGGTGTAAACCTGAAATTGACCTTGAATCAAAGTTAGAAGGACTCAAGAGAGATGGATAGAATTTTGAAGCCAAAGACAAAGGACTTTGCATTGGGATGTGCAACCTGATCTAAAGAACCTATAACAACTTTTCCTTGGGTTTTGCCAATCAAGAAAGTACATGGGACCAAGATAATCTTGAAAGTGATAGGAAACCAACCCATAGAATTGGTGGGTAAATAAAGAAACAACTAAAGAATGACCAATTAGCAAAGGACTATAAAATTGAGATTTCATCGGGGAAGCACTGCTATATCTAGAAGGTATTTTATCCCTATTGAAAGTCAACCCAAAGGAATGCAAACTGCAAGTACACAAGAAGAGTTGGTTAGAGTCTTGGGTTTGATTTATTAGATGTAGAGAGTGAGGAGCACATGATGGTCCTAAAGGGGCCATCATTAGAAGATCATTAGACCTTGCACCAAGAACGCGTGCAAGGTGGATAATTACATGGATCCAATGTGAAAGGGGATTGTGAGCACAATGATGGCTGTGTTCAACCCACAACAAAACACCTATGTAACAATGCAGCAAGCAGTGTTTTCTCATCAGATGTTTGTAGGAGAAGCGGTGGACTTTGCAAGGTATTTGCACCTATGAATGGGGCAAATGATCACCAATTGGAGAATAGATATGCCACTCCACTACTTTTCACCCTTTGCAACCCACTTCTACTTTGGGCTGAACCTGTTGAGCTCAAAGGAGAGAGGACAGATGGTGTCCCATTTTCACCCCAATTTGCAAAGAGATGCAGATAAAGATGAATGATATTACATCAAGCGGGTTCATGAAGGCAATGACTACTATCTGAAGAGTGGGAAGGAGAAGATAGTGGTAGTGGACATCCCAATGCCAAGAAAGAGAAGTAGACCCAAAGGACAAATCATGTTGGTGCAGCCTCAAAAGATACAAAGACTCAATCCAAAGCCCGCCCCGGTGAAAGTGAAAGAATCAACCTTGGAGGAAGAGTCAAAAGGAGAAATGGAGCTGAAGGGAGAAGCCTCAAGAGGCCAAGAAGAGTTGACATTATTGAGCAAAGAAACAAGTAGTGGTAGCAAAGGAGAAGCTGAAGTTTAGCAATCTAGAGAAGGTATTGTTGGAGAAGAAGAATGTGAGTTCCATGAGGCAATCGACTGCATGGAAGGAGGAGATAAGTTGTGTCTGGAATTGCTAGCCAACAAGCTAAGAGATGGCAATGTAGGAGAGGGTGCCTTGATCTTCCCAAGGGCAGCAAGAACAAAGAGAAGCGCTCAGATGGTGGTTGCCGGACCAAGCAAAATTGAGAATAGAGCTTACAGAGTGAGATGTTGAAAATACAAAGATCGTGTCTTTGGGGTAAGGCACTAATTGAGAAAATGCCTACTAGTGCCAAAGGCAGACTAGATGGGAAAGGAAGAGATGATGGGGTTGAGTACCTATGAAAGGTTGCTTGTCCTTTGTTGGTGCTTCTGTAGCAGAAGAGAGTAGATCTGAGGAGCCAACATCCAGAAGTGATGGATGAGTGAAATAATCAGAGGACAAGAGAAGAGAGAAACATAGATTGCACGCTCAAACAATCGATGCTCCAAAGGAGCACCTTCTCTTTATTATATAGACAAAGAGTATCTCCTCCAAGGAAGCTCCACCATAGGATTAGGGACACAGATAGGTGACATGTCAGCAAGCTCCATCCTTGGATTACTTACTTGGATGGGTGACATGTCTGGTCTAGGTCCTATCTGGTTGGTCAAACAAGCTTTGACCGGAGGGAATCTTTAGGGAATCTTCCTGTAGGAATCTCAGAATCACGTGAGTAAGGTACCATTGGAAAGCTCTCAATGAGACAAAGCAAGGGGAGGGAAGGAAAGCCTTTTCTCCCTTGGGGGGGGGGAATCTACACATTTTCATGGCCTAATTCATTTGTTTAGGCCTCCAAAATTGCCTTCAAAGATTTCAGGCATATTTCGGTTCCTACTCTATTAGTAGAAGTCTCCTTTTGTGATACCTCTTTTTGATCTGTTTAGTCCATCATGTGTAACATCTTTCCAGATGTTACCAAACCAATTCTCACCTTTAAATCATATGTCTAGCTATTGGTTCTAAGGTTCTCAAGTCTATTTTGGTTTTTGCTCTATTAGTAGAAGTACTCTTTTGGTGATACTTCTATCTTATCTATTTTGACCATCATGTATAACATCATTCTAGATGTTACCAAACCAAATTTCACATCTAGATCATATGGCTAGCTCTTGGTATTACAATGAGTTGGATGTAGTGAAGAAGTGGAGTGAAGAGACCTTGGCATTGAGGAGTAAGCTAACCCAATGAGAGAAAGAAGCCAAAGAACTTTGGGCTGAGGCAGTTCTTTGGAAGAAAAGCTTGGATGTCTGATAGGAGGATTTTGTGAAATGTAGCAAATAATTGAAGGAGCAGAAGGCATTGGTCGAGACCATGATATAGGAAGTTGTTGATGTACAAGTCAAGGTCATACACTCAAAGGTGATGACAGCGATGATGGAACAAGAGCTAGAGAGTTTGAGGAAGAGCCCGACGGAGAAGGACCAAGCCTGGCAACAAGAATTGGTAGAACATACTTGAGAGGAAGAACTATTGCAAGGGTTACTTTGAGGAGTTTAAGGTCAATTAGTTCAATATTTGCAAGAGAATGAGGCACTAAAGGCTGAATTTGAAGATGAATTGATAATGGATCAGAATGAGTTAGAAGTGGAGAGAAGTAAGGAGAAGGTAGTTCCAAGGGTGGAGTCAGATGCAGTAGGAGCAATCATGGAGGAGTTGAAAGTGATGCTCAGTATAGAAGCTGAAGGGAAGCTAGAGGAAGCGAGATTGCATGAGTTGAAGTTGATTGTGTAGGAAACTTGGAAGAGGAAGGCAAAAGATGTAGATATGAATATTTTGATGATTTGCTTGAGAGATAGAATAGATAGAAAGATGTTAGAGGTAGGAGACAATGTTTGTCTCACATTATACTTTGTTAGATCAAATTTAGATAGAATTTGTGATGAATAAAGATGAATTGAAGTCCAAAGATGTAGAAGTAGGAGTGCAAGTGTCTTTGTGTGAGTTGCCTAAGACATTAAAGAAGAGTGGGTCAGAGGATAAAGAAGTAGATAGACTACCCATGTCTGCAATTGTAGTTCAAAGTGAAGAAATAGTAGATGTAGGAGTAGTATTAGAGAGACCTAAAGAGGAGGAAGTGATAGGAGTAACATTGGGTTTGGAAGCCAAAGTCAAGGTTGACATTGAATTGGAGTAGTAACAAATTTGAGATTTGAAGAGTCAAATATGAAGAGGTAGTTTGTCTCTTCATATCTGCAGGTTGGAAAAGTTGTTGTAAAATGTTATTTTTGTTAGATACTATTAAATTGTCAAGTGCTTAGCCTATTTAAAGGAAGAATTTTTAGTGTTACGTTGTTTAGTATTTGTATTTTTTAAGTTGAGTAAAGCAAACTGCTATAACTTAGTGCTTGTAATTTCAGCTTAATTTTGAGTATCAATCATGTATATGTGTTTGTTAGTGTTTGGAGAATTTCAAAGTGCAAGTTAGAGTGTTGGATGTTGGATTCCACATTGTTGATTTCATTTTGTGTGTTTGATCTTGAGTGGATAGCAATCAAAGCAATGCCTTGATAGATCCATGAGGAATTGTAGTGTTGGTAGTATTGTGCATTTGTGAGTGCAATACGGGGTTGATGCAAATCAATTCAATCATGGAATTTGTGCCTTTAGTGGAGAGGTGGAACACAATTTTGAGGTAAGATCATTTTGTAGTGAAGCAGCCTACTTTGGAAGAATCTAAATCATCACAATCAAAGTTGGTTTGGAAAGATTTGATGGTATTGTGATTATGGAGTGTTAATTTGTGACAAGACTGCAATTCAATGCTTTTTACTCTCTTTGGGTGTGGTTTTTACCTTAGAGATTAAAGATGCAACCAAGAAGAACTACATTGTGATTGTTTCACTTAGTATTTGACCATTTCTAACTTGTATCTTGTATCTTTCTTGTATCTTTATGGGAACAAACTTTACTTATTGATTACCACAAAAGTGATACTTGTTGGGTTGTCACAGCTACATGCAACAATAGGGCATGTGGCAACTCAACTCCTAGACCAACTAGAGAGGATAGCTAATGAACATCTAGAGTATATGAAGTTGAAAGACCTCAAGATGAAAAACAACATGATTGAGCAAAAGACCTACAAGAATGAGCAACTTAAAGCATTGTTCCTCAAACTTTAGGGCCATGCAAACTCCAAGTTCCAAGAGATGCAGACCAATTTTGCATGAGAAATTAGTGATTACAAGAAGGAGCTTATAGAGCTTGTACACTTTGTAAGGCAAAGAGAGTTTGTTGCATGTGCAACTTGACCTTGTAGCAAATGAGTAACAATCTTGTAAAAATGACCAGCAATTGATCCCATATGATACAAACCTTTGGCAACTAAGTAGAGAGCAACAACATATATTGTAGTCAAGATAGGATAGATCTTGTGATTGTGTCTCAGGGCACTTTGTACATATGCATACTTTGTAGAACTTAGTTAGGACATGATTTTGTATAGATACCTACTTGACAAGGATAGTGGTATTATCAAGAAGCTGAGGTGGCTATTCCACATGGGCTGCACCTACTTAATATTAGATCAAGATAAGATACAATGGGTTTAGGGAGGCATATATGTAATTAGAAGATCTCCAATACATTGTAGCTACTAGATTTTTGCTTTGGCAGTTAAGTTGGAAATGTATGAAATGCTTTGGTATGAACTTTGCTGGGTTCATTTAGTGCATCCTTCTTTTGCAAGTAAATGAAGTTTATACTATCAAGATAATTGATATGGTATATGTGAATTTGTCTATGCAATGTATGAATGACTACATGCTCAATTGAGCAAAAGTGAAGAATATTGATGTAAAAGCATAAGCACTTGAGTGAGGGAAATAATTTTTGTGGAATTAAAGTATCTCTATGGGCCCTACAAAGGTCAAGGATGATACAATGATAGATAGCCAAGTGCTTGGGCATCATAAAGTAGCAAAAGATTAGAAGATTAAGCAAACATGATCCATTAAGGACTTTTGTGACATCATACCTTCTAGGAAGGATAGAATCCTACTTCATGGTCATAGTCATCAAGTCATCAATTTCATGATCATAAACATACAAGAGAAAAGAAAGGAAATTTTGAGGCAAAGGGATATTCATTACAAATGAGCCATCATTTGGACTAGATTTGCAATGAGTGTGATTACTTTGGATTTATCTTTTTGTTGTGCACAAAGTGTGTTGACATTACCTTGTTATGAGAATGAATTTGCACAAGAAGTTAAATACAAAACAATAGATGCTTATCATTGTGACATTTTATCTCATTTTTTAGTCATCTCCAACTTGTATCCTTGTGGGACAGATCTGTTCTTACCAAAAATATTATGGATTTGAATGATACTTGGTTGTTACACTTTGTAGTTTGTGTGTTAGTTGCTTGGTGTTGGTTCCATTTTAATCTAATTAATCTAAAAGCTAATTTAATCTCCTCTATTTGTTGAAACAAGCTTTGCATGGTTAGATTTACCATATTCTCCTCCTTTGGTTGTAATTAGTAGAACATGAAAATTATAATTGTAGCACTTCCTTGTAAAATCATGGGTACCACCAAAGGTAGATGTGATTAGTAAATCTCTTGTTACTTTTACTTACCAAAAATTTTAATAATACAATCTTTTGATGCTAATTTAAACTTAATCATAGTAAATATAAACTTGAGTGTTTAAATTTACAATAGGCTCTTTAAATTCATCACCCATAACAAAATGTAAATATTATAATCCACATCAATATAAGTAACCATCAAAAGCAGCAAAATTTGAGAGACTTGATCATTCAGGTTATGAAGTTCATGCCAAACATGTGTACTAAAGTGCTATCTCAAGACTTGCTTCTCTACAAATTAAGTAAGAATGTTAAAAGTGTTTAGGAAAGGGAAGTTAGGAATGTGAAATATTGTTGGTCGTCTAATATACTTTATTCCCTTATATCTTGTATCTAATTTTAGTCTCAAAGGTTAGAGTTAAATCTTACCTAGAACTCACTCTATAATATATCCCTTCTTGCTTGTTATGTTTGCAACTCAATGGTCTTCCACTTTATTATATTTGCAACTCAATAATCATTGCTAACCTCTATAGCAAATCTGTCCACTTTTAAGGTAAATCACTTCCTCATTTCTCCAAAGGATGATCCACTCTCATGTAAAAGGAACTTTGGTCTTTTACCATTGTACCTAAACCCTCCAAATTAAACTCCAAAAATAAGATGTACTTAAGTGTCATTTTTACTCCGTAATATAGCAAATCACTACCAAAAAGGCCAATCATTATCCCTTGTTTGGATTGATGATATGGAATATAAAGGAAACATAAGTCATGTATTAATCAAAGACCACTTGCAAGTATTGACCAATAATACTTAAAGTTACTCACAAGTTACTCTAGATTTCATATGGGAGATCATACTTAATGTTAGTCATAAGCTACTCTGACTTCACCTAGAAGTCCATGCTTAGCTTTACATACAATTTCAATCAACTACTTTACTAGCTAATATCCTTGACTAGATGAGACCTTTAATTTTAGTTTTGACTAATAAAACATGGTTACAAGAAATGAAGAATACTAGGGAAGCTGAATCTTGCAAGCTAGAAAAGGTAAAATAAGAGTATAGGAGAAAGGTATAGATATATAATATGAAGCACCACAAGGAAAGGTAAATCTTACTTCAATTTCATTTCCCTTGGGTTGCATTGTAAGGCATAAGAATGGTAAGGGTTAAGATCACTGTAATGTGATCAAGAAAGATGATACTCACACACAAGAAGAGATTTACAAGCTTCATGGTGATCTAGTACTTTATCTTCAATGAAAAGATGAAGATGAAGTAAGGAAAAAGATGGATAGCATGATTAACCTTTGAAATTGCCAACATCCTTTTGTAATATTAGGTTTCACATTTTCTTGTTTTCTATTTCTATTATATCAAATATTTTATTGGTCATTCATATAAATGATAGAGTATATTACAAAGAAAATTGCAAAGCTTTTTTATCATCAAGATAAAATCATTCTTTATTATTATGTCTATAAGTCTTGGAAGCTCTTAAAAGAACTTATGAACTCTTTTTTATTGGGAATAAATTTTACTAGATTTTAGTAAAATATTTGTATGATTACTCTTATATTATAATCATTTCCATTTATTTTAAGAATCGAGGACTGCTAATTAAGGAATGTAAGCATAATAATAGCAAATAATATAGTACTGAATGTGTCTTTAACATGGTCTCTAGTTTCAAGCAAGTATTATAAATTATAATACCATTGTAATTACTTCATTTTCAAGTGCAAAGAAAATAGTTGTCATGCTATAAGATCTCCAATCCATAACAAACATAGGATATCATCATTATATATTTGTTAAAGGAGGATATATGTTTTATGAATGACTATAATCTGTTTGTATGATAATTAGAATATCTAATATTATACAAACTACATCTTAGTGGTAGAGTAGAAGCTGAAATATCCAAAAGACTGCTATGAGATATCATATCTATATTAGTTAATTATGATTATATTAACGGGTTCAAAATTAGAGTTTTAGATCTTTATTTTTAGGGTAAGATAATTCTATTATATTTAGTTCAAATCAAGAAGAAGCGCAGGAATATTGAGATTGATAAATGATATATCATATCTAGAAACAATATGATAGCCAAAAAGTTACGTGCAATTTTGATGGAAGTCATACACTAGATGCAAATTGCTACATAGAAATGCTAGTTATGTTGACTGCAGAAACCATTTCTATATCAAAGTTAGAGACTTTCAAGCACTTGATCTAGAAAACTAGATAATGAGGAGGAAATGATACAATGAGAGAGATAATGTAGATGGCATGGATGACATTGCAAATAATGGAATATTGTAGTTTGATTTATGAAGTTTTATTAGAAACTCAAATTAAATATGAATGTAAAATATAATTCACTTTCATTTTGGACAAAATAGCTCACTTTTTTGGATTTAGGTAACTATATACTCATGTGCGTTGTCAAAAAAATTTCACCTATAGTTTCAATTTTTATTATTTAATTCTATATCAAATTAGATTTGAAGTTTTAAGAGTTTACTGAAATTTAAAATCTAAAAGAATTTATAAAAATTTGTAATTTTCTTTGGGACATGTCAAAAATTTGCTTGAAATTAAACTCAAGAATATTTGAAAGGCGTTGGCAAAACTAGACCTCAAAAGAATATTCAAGAACATCTACTAGATCTCACCATCGGATCAGTTTTGAAAAACTTAGCTGAAAAATATCTATAGTTTTGAAAAATTACAGATATTCAAGTTTAAATTCATCTTAAAGGTCACTTTATTCTCGAATAAAAGAAAATCTAATAATTTTATCAATATCATACAATACAATCATGCTAATTTGACAAGTTTTTATAATTACTTATTCACATATCAGAGGTGCGATCCTCATCCTTTGCACACAAACCAAATGACATCGTTGGATGCTTTAGTCCCTCCGTCTCATTTTACTCTTGGTTCGTTAATCATAGAATTTGGTGATTGAATACTTGTTTCATTCTATGAAACCCAACGTTCCCGGAAACCTGCTGTTGTATGAAACAATCCATTCCCGTACACATTCTCGCTGGACAGAGGTTCAATGTGTTCCCTTATCGAAATTTAGAATTGTGTTTTTCCCTTTTTCGTCTCTCTCTCCCTTGTACGGCTCGATGGGGGTTTTCCCATCCTTCGTGTTCTCTACGCGGTCGCCTTTCTGCTGTAAAAGGAATTGCATCTGTCCCCAAGATTCGAGCTTTCCCATGTACATAGCAGAATGATTCCAACTGGTTGTGCCGGTTGTGAAGGTGGAAACGGAGCTGTTGAGCGGAGGTCGGGGAAGAGCACGCTGTGAGAAGGCCACTTCACATGGCTCAATGATGTACGTCAGTTTTGACGTCCGTCAGCCTCTAAAACATTGACGGAAAGAGTATAATCATGTGTCCATGGGATTGCATAGGTCCGGCAGTTAATTTGGACGTACGTAAACCTCATATGTATACTTGTGATGACGGGTCACTTTGGATGATTGACTGGCGTTAATAGGTAACCAGTTCTCGAATTAGGTTATGTAAAGTAAAGAGTTCGGGGTTTACAAATCAATAAGAAAATTTTCACGTTCGTTTTCCACAAAAGAGTGATCATCAAATTTAGCTTATCGTTTTCCTATATATTGATGAACTTTTATGATTTCATATTTTTATGATTAATGGAGTTTCAAACAAAAAATCTTATGAAATTAATCACATAAGTAAGGGGAGAAAAAAATTATGAATAAAAAGAAAATATTACACCCGAGTATTGGAATTGGTTTTCGTTGACAAACCATTTCTTTTCCTATCTCAAAAAAGAATATTAATAAAATGCTTTCATTCTTAAGTCACGCATGACAAACATTGAATAACGGTCCAAAAATGAAAAAAGGTAAAACATATTACATCTGCATCCAGTCTCGAAGGTCAAAAATTAAAATCAAAAATGTATTTACTTGGAAAGATTAAAGACTCGATGTAACGAAGACGGGAAGTCGACAGGTTCATTCTCGGGCAAACCTGTCACATAAAGGGACTTCCGATAATTTAATTGCACGTTGTATCACCCGATCCGGTTCAAACGGAGCTAGAGCTGCCTGACGGATAAACTCCGGCTGAGGCTTTGAACGTCAGGCAGACCTGACGTGCACATGAGCTCCGTCAAAATTCTAATTGCCGGACTTTGTCTTTTAGTGGGCCGCCGGAGCCCAAAAGAGCCATGTGAATCGCCTAAGAGCCGGAGGTCACTCATTTGAACCGGATCTCAACGTTTGATACCATCGGGAACGACAAAAGCAACAGAGGACCCAAGACCTGGCCACCTGCCCGGTTACTGTCAATCGGTGGTTCCTCATGGTTCCACCGGTGGTAGCGAGCCTTCCTCCCATCTAAGCTCGAGGCACGAGAGGAGGAAATGTGAAGCCCGGGCTATGGTGGTAGGGCCACGGAATATCGAGAACCTACTGTATTGCAGCCCAGGACAGCGGAGTAGAGAGCGACGAACTCTCTCGGTGCTGGAGGGAAATTGATTGAGAAAGTTAGGATCTCGGTGGTTTTGGGTGAGGTTCGGGATGGTGAATACGCTGATGTGTAGGGACCCAAGTAGAGGTAGAAGGACTTGTTTAGGTGTAGGGGTATTGTCTTGGGTTACGAATTTGTGTGGTAAAGTTTATAAATTGGAAATCGATTGACTAAATGAGGATGTAGTTGGCGGGGATCGGGATGTTGAATTTCCTTTCTAGGGAACCGAAACAGGGGAGGTAAAGACTTGTTTGCAGGTCTTGGTTTAGAGATAGTGATTTGTTTGATGTTGTCTATGGTTGTACACGCGGATAAATGTGAGGAAAATGCACGTGGATTAAAAAAGAATTGGTGCTCGCATGTTTGTTCTTCATCATCTCTTCGCTCTGTGTAGTTTGTCGCTTGTCGGGACGCACTGTTTGCTGGTGCCTTTTGTTTTGGTCGGTCATGTTTTCGCACCTTCAGCATTGCCGGTTTCACCCTAAGAACCGGCATTTGGTTCTCGGTCTTAGCCGCGGGATTCACTGCTCCTCTTTTTCTCAGCAATTTGATTATAATCACCCGGGTTTGATGCAGGTTCTCTTTTTGGTTGGTTACTTCATGTGCTACCTGTCCAGAGTGATGTCGTTCTTCTACACCTGCTCCCATTGAAAGTCGATGGTTTGTGAAGCTATCGACTGTCAGTTGGAGAGATACTGATCAACCAGAGACTTTATACTTTTCTCGAACGGGAAACATTACTTACCTCCTCATGGTAGTCGGGACCTCAACGTAGGGCCTCTCTCCAGTTTCTTGATCTTATTTTTCAATCTTAATAAACAGTCTAGTTTGCATCAGAAGTGTGTGTGCGTCAGGAGTGTGTGTTTCGTCTTCAGCGTTGTTTCATGTACACATCTTCACCTACTGAACTCTTCAATCAACTCGTTACTTGCCGAATTGTTCCCTCATTCAATACCTTCTTCCCATTCAGTAGCCATTAGCTAGACCACGGGTGTTTCTTGGTTCCTCGTCTTGTTTCCGGCGTTACCTTTTCTTCGACCACCACAAGCTGGCGTCCCCCGAGTGTCCTTTTGTCAGTATGGGGTCCAACCCTGTTCCGCATACTCGCGCCCGGAGGAGCAAGGAGGAAGAGTATAAGGTATGCAACGGATAACCCTCACTATTTGCCGGATTACCAGTCACGCACGTAATTTATGCCAGCTTGTGGTGGTTGTGGCCTTTTCTTCGACTACCACGACTACGGTAACCGTCATGTGTAATGACATTTGTGAATTTGTTTAAGGACCTTTCTTAATCGTCATGCCCGGGGTGCAAGAATCTATGTGGAGCGTAAATTTATATCTTACCAGTTTCCCAAGCCTGTCAGTGAAGCGTTACTCTATGTCGTTCCGTTGTCGTTTGATTCCCAAAGGAATTCGTTGGCTGCTGCCGTGCTATGTCAGGCGCAGAAAACATCCTTGTGGTTCATTCATGTTATTTTGTAGGCCAAGTGTTGCCACCAAGTTTCAGACCTGTGTTTCAACCTGCAGAAAGTGTTCCCCTCCTTTGTTTCTGTGTAACACCAGTTGAACCCTGTGCAGATCCACTCCTCAGATCCGCTAGTTTCTTACTTGGCCATAGCGTTCTTTTTTGCTCTTGTGCAGCTCATGACAATAAGTGGGACGAAATTGCAGGCACGAACTTTTGTAATTCCTCCGCATATAATCGCGGAAGCCATGTCTTCGTTGCATGGCCTGGATCTAAGATGGTCTGGCCCGATTACTCCCACAGAAATGCGTTATGTAGAGCAGTACGTGCAAGCTCGGTATCCTGAGTATTATGACACTCTTCTAGGTAACAGATCCGGTGACCTCCCTAGTCTTAGAGAAGGTGATGAGTGTAGTGACGGGAGTGAGGCAGGGACGCCGACTGACAAGAGATCCCCTACAACTAGGAAGGATCCTGCATTTTTCGGGAGTGCTCTTCCATCCCCTCAGAAGATGCCACTTGAACCTTCCAAATTGCTGGAGATACTGGTAAAGAAATTGAAGGATGGAGAGAGAGGTGACGGAGCAATCTCCATACCAGAATTACATGCAAGAACGCGAGTTTTGAAGCACTGTAGTTTGCACGAGGATGACTACATAGTAGTGTTTACAGCAAATATCAAGGAGGCTATGAGGTTAGTAGGTGAGAGCTACCCCTTTTTTAAGTACAACCACTACATGACCGTTCTGGACGAGGAAGCGGATGTCATAAGAGAGTTCTCTATATACAAGGAGGCAAAGATCCTCCCTATTCCAGCGTCATGGCTTGACCTTAGAATTGCCGGTTCCAAACTAAGCCAGTACTTCAGGAAAAAGAGTAACCACAGCCCCAAAGGGTTGTTTGCCTATCCAGCTGATATAAAAGGCACCCGGCATTCCCTGCATTGGGTTTCTGAAGCTCAGCGCAATTGCTGGCATGTCCTACTTGATGCAACGGAGCTAATCTTAGGTGAAGATCAGTTGAACCTTACTCTGCACAAACCTGACTTCGCAATGTGTTCATTACCTAAGGTCACAGGCCCTAATGCCGTAAAAATCACCTGTCTTTTAGTTCGAAGAAGCTCGTTCGCACCAGACCCTCCCTTGCCCCCGAATGATGTCTAGACAGAGACAGACAGGACTTAGAAGAGACCAACCGATGTATCTACGCAATTTATTTTTCTTTGCTCATGAAGCTACCTGCGTTACCGCTTTCCTTGTGGGGCAATCTCTGGTATGTCACTTAGTATCTCTTACAAAAGCTGATGGGGCTGTCGAATCACAGCGAGCAAGGTGGAGACTGTCAGGCCCAGCAATGTCACGAAGAGCATGTACATAAGACATCCACCTACCATGCATAAGGTACGCGAGGAGCAGGTTTGCCGACGTCCTCATCATTGTGTTCGGCATGTATATCAAACGTTGTCATTCAAGATTTTGAAGCCATCAGAATACCTAGTTGAGTAGTTAGGATAGAGCTTAATTGGTGTATTGGCCCCAATTTGAGTGTATTCGCGCGTTCTCTCCCTTAGATCCAGTGGACGGTTTAATGCCGACCGTCACCTTGTAGACAGGTTTTCTAGCTGAGTGGATGTCACCGACTCTTTGATGGTGACGAAGTGACTATCTAACCTAAATCCACTATACATTGGTTTATGAAGTACATCACTGTGAAGGATTTTTCTACAAGAGCGTGTTTCTCATCTTTGTGAAAAGTTGGGTAATTCTGGATCGCGAGTTGGAATTAGATCGTAGAATCTACAATGTCAATGTCTTAACGGTAAATAATTGTCTGCTTATTGCAGCTGTTCATTACACCTTCTTAATGCGCATCATGTTTTCAGGAATGTTATCTTCTTTGATGATGCCTGCCCTACCCCGTCCCGAGTCAACGGGTGTTGTTATTAGTCCACAGTAAACAACGTTGTGTGGGCAGGCATCTCTTTCAGAAAACCTGAATATCAGCCTTTACAGTGTGAACTCTCTTTCTTCCTCGGATAGCCCTGAGAATGTCGTATAGTCGATGAGCATAGCTGGTTGTCAAAGAAGAGTGAAGAAAGTGAGTACCTTGACTTCCTGATGTAGAGTTTCAAAGTCAGTGTTCCCATTGGGGTTCAGATCCATGAGCTCATAATTGTGACTGACCAGAAGTGTAGGTTGTGTGGGTGCGAATATATGTCTGAGGTAGTCAACATAATTAGACGGAACCTAAATTTCAATCAGCTCCATCTAGACACTCAGAACGTAGCTTCTTATCGGGAACAGTCGTGGTGGAGTTGGTAATGTGATTACCTTCTATGAAAGAAAGAATAATAAGACTTTGTAAAGGCGTCTGTCCATTGCTGCCTTATCTCAAAACGTTTCTGGTATGGTCCAAACCAAATGGGGAGTAACTTAAGTTGTGGATTTTTTTATAATTGAAGACACCTACGTGTGAATTTGTTGTTTTATCTAAAAACATTACTTAGCGTTTTTTATTAAATTTTTGAATATGTTTATTTTTTAATAAGCGGGTCTTGTTAGGTTTAGTAAATGCTGCACGTTTGTAATTTCAAAATTTAGCTTTTCAGTCTTAGTCAAAATTCAGCGATGTGTGAAGAGGATCCGGGTTTGGTTGTTCAGGTCCCAACGAGTCTCCGGCTAGTTTTCATTAGAAGTTTAGAATTTTAATAAACTTTCTTAAATGTATGCATTTAAGAAAAAATTCCTATGTTGAAAGTTTAGAGATGACAATTTTAATTTTATATTTAATTTAGAAACTTCCGATTTTTATTTTAAATTTAGATTTAGAAACTTTTTCTTTATATGAAACTTGTTTCTAATTCTAAACCTGTTCTACAAAATCGGTACTTAGAAATTATGTATGCATGTCACATGTCATTAAATTGCACACGCGACATGTTTGTTCAACGCAGTGCCAATAACTGTAAACAACTACTTCTGATGTATCTCAAGTACAGGCAGTTCTGGCAAGGTCTACACCTTCCATTAAAACCCAGGAATCAGAAAGTGTCATACTATCACCATCGCTCAAGGATTAGATTTCTGTCTGAGTTGTGGCTATCTGATCGAAGATGCAGAAAGTAAATGCTTTCTTGGCAGACGGAACGTGGAATTCTACCGAACTGTGGCCTATGCACTGTATCAAAATTTCACATTCGAGACCATGTTCACGCTCTTTGCTGAACGCAAACCAGTAACTTTTTCCACGCACCACGCTATTGAAAAGATCTAGGGTGATGGAATGCCCTTAGTAGATTCTTACAAGGATACTCAGTAATTTCTCCTGAGATTTTTGGATGACGGAATTGCCTTGACTAGAGTTTCCGCAAAGTACCTCTGACCAATCTTTCGAGTGTCAGGTCTAGATTCCTGGTAGATAGCAGACTAAATCATGTCCGGTTTCCATCATCAAGTATTAATTACCCTTAATGGAGAAGAAATTACTCCCAGCGAGAACCTATCTTCCTTTGGAGTCTTGTAAAAATTATAAAATTATAGATAATGGAAGGCAGCGATTTATATCCATTCGTTCTATACTTCATTCCTCTTCTTTTTATTGATTTCCTTTTAATCGAAATCCCATAGATAAGGATGGTCGATCATTCCTACTGTTTCTATGCGACACATTCTCCGTAATGATGTCAACAAAGTTGTTGACGGTTCCTGGGCCTCTTTTTACCAAATCATTTGGTTGTTTACTACGATTCATTCATGTGCGTTGGGCCTCTAGAGGATTGTCCTCACGAGCTTCTGAGTTTGGGTTATGAGTATGGAATCTCTTGTAGCTATCGGAACTTTGGAGGCCTGTTCTTCACGAGCTTGAACTAGGGGGATGAACTCTTTTGCACTTATTGGAAGGGTGGAAGATTGTCTTTCACCGGCTTGGACATGGACTTGGAGTTTGGAGTCAAGAAACGGGATATCCTGGATATCTTCTTTGCACAAAATTCATAAACTCTAGTTGCATCAGTTTTTATAAGATTCTGATACAATGGATTCAACATACGGAACAACCCGCATCAGTTCTCGTTCTTCTTCTTACGTTTGGTGGATTCGCAAGGGACTAGCGTTACATGAGGCGTTCCTAAATGCCCTCTGGGATATGCACCCTCGAAATTACGAGAGTATGCAAAAAAACGGCTGAGCCGTTCAGAAGCGATGTTGATTTCTTTAGGTTGAGAACAACTTGTATGAACAAAAACTTGGCTATGGCCACCACAGTAGTTCAGGTGGGTTTGGCTCCAAACCAGACTTTTCTCTTAAGCTTGACAGAACCGAGACACAACTGTAAGATCAGAAGACTCAAAGAAGGGATTTTGTAAATTTTGTATCTTATTTACACAGATTGATCACAGCCAAACCAATCCTGAACCTACTCTCACAAGCTACATGCTCATATAAGCTCCCTGCACTGCCATCAAGCGTTAAGGCGCTTTCACACTGTATTTCTATGCTAGGCTTCAGAGAACGTATTGCACAAGCTGAAATCTATACCAAACACGCCAAAATTGGTCTGGACTCAAGAAGGTATTATTGTAAGCGGCCGCCTACTCATAGAGAGCCTCCTGATCAGATGTTGCTTCGTGTTGGGATTGAGCCCCGAAGATTTTTGTAAGTCAATCTCACGCACTGCACGAGTGCAGTAATCAATATCAAGCCTGCTGAAAGTCCGCATAGCCGGCCCGAACAGTTTGTGCTTATTCTCCACAAAATTTGGAGACGACGGTTCAGGATATCTATCACAAGCACTTTGAGTTGCATTCTCCACTTCTTTTTCGTCCTGCACGGACTCAGGTGTTCGTGTTGGTTGCATGATCTCTAGTCTGAAGCCTTTCAGCATATCTAGCCCACTTCCCTTGATGTCTCGCATATCCTTTTCCGGCTCGGACCTCGTAACATTGACGACAGTTTCCTTGGTATGTGACACTTTAGTCGGTGTCACAGTGTTCACAATAGTTTCATCCACAGTCACAACCATTTCGTCTTCTGGGATGTCATTTTCGATAAGCAAATTTTCCCCCGGAAGAGACTTCGATGAGAGGGAGTCCAAATGCATGTCATCCGATACGAATTGAACCTGCACAAATACAGACTACCACGCGGTGAGTGGAAGGACTTGGTGTTCGGAAACTACTGGGGCATAGGGAATGGAAGAACAGTTATCTGAGTTATTTGTCCGCCTTGAGTATGCTGATGTGAAGGTAAACTCTTTCCAGTTGTTGAATTTTCCCCTTCTGCTGCTATAGATCTCTTAGGAGTTGAATAGGTTTACCTTCGCCATTGTTAAATCAGCACCACTACTTGTAAGGATGCTAATCAGTTGCTTGAAGTTGTCGGGAGTAGGATGATAATGTCCACTGTGCGCTTCCATGAGCTGTAGTCAAGGCCAAGATTGGGACGAAGTCAAGGTCTAAAAGGAAGTTCAACGAAGGCCATATACACGTTGATATAATCGAGAATGCAGCTTGGTCATGTTACGGCTTGGTCATCAAACCCGCACAGCAGGATATATTCCTACCTTTCAAAGAACTATAATTGACAACGATCAAAAGAATTACCTCTATCGTGCCTTTCTTAACAACAAGCCTTCCTGCGGCAATTGTTACTCCTCCAGCCAAAAAGCTTGAATGTTGCAATTTACCCTTCTCCTTCTGCACAAATACAGCAAGCACCTCACCGGCGGGTAGTAAGTACACCCGGTCCGACAAACCACATTCAAGAACACTGGATTTACTCTTGCGTTGTAGGCTACTCTATGTGGGCCGTTAACTCTCAGTAGGCTTGCATACAAGCCTGCCGTCAGGCAAGCACTATTGTATCAATAAGACAGTTTGATCGACACTTGATTATTTAGTCTCTGTCTAGAACTCTTAATCGACAAAGCCGTATGAACCTCAATAAATAGCGAATAATTAACACTGTAAACCCTGATAATGGAGCAACGAGACCCGACCTTGCCAACATAGAGGTTTCCATTAGTACCCATCACAAAGATCCACTTTTCTCCTTTGGGTGTGTCCACCGGTTTCTCGGTCATTTTGTATACCAGCTTTCCCTCTTCAATCAGAACCTGAAACCACTTTCTTTCTTTCTGCATGTTGAGAGATGCAAAGGTATTAGTGATGTGATCCTCTCAATCTATTATTCAAAACGCTCTGAGAAATTCACAAGCAGATACTTCTATCCGAGAGGTTACAGATACTTCTATCCCAGAGGTTACGCCAAGTTAAGGGTCTCAAATGAAGGCAATGATCTCGACAAGGAACATACAGGACTGAGGTAGCTAATTTGCTCACTCTGCAACTTCGACCTCTTGCACTTGGGCAAATCAATGTGATTCCCCTCGCCAACGTCCAACCTGCAAGAGGAAAGTTGAAAGCATGATCCCTTTAGCGGTTCCTTGAAACTTGAGAGCCTGAACTCCCTAAACCAACTGGATAGAAGGACTGATCTGAATACGCACCAGTAAAAGAAAGGTTCCTGGGTATTGCTCTTACACCACTCCTCGTAGTAGAAATGCAGATTGTGCCCATATCGGTGCCTGGGGTCAATCTGCAACATAGGATGCTTGGAGTATTTAGCACCCGAGAGGCTAGATTCATCATATTTTTAAAAGTAAGCACAGGATTGGTTACATGGTCAGAACTACCAAGGTTAATCTCCAGGTTGAGGGAAGATTGACATGGACAATATTGACACTTGAGACACTTGAGATATTAAGGCATGGAAGAAAGAAAGAAAGAACAACATCAGGTTCGATGTATAGAGCAGCCTATACTAACATGGACATATCCATCAGATTGCTATCTGCTTGAAACAACCCAGTCATGAATAAAATCTTGGCTGATTTGGTGCTGACGATGTGTACTACACAGAGCAGTGCCTTCCTTGCCGTCCCAAAAAACTAAAGAGAACTTACAGCTTCGAGCCAGTGTTGAAGAGCTAGCTTTCGAGCTTGGTCATTTCTTGACAAACCCTTTCCAACCTGCAGTCGAGCCATTAAATGCAGTCGACTTAGATAAAATCATTGAATCTCCCTTTTGCCAGTATTGAATTTACCACTATCCATGTGTTAAAATCGACTACAGTTGTAGAGGCTGAAAACGCAAATGCCAGCATACATCCTTACAACACAGAAGTACTAAAATGGAACTCCAGGAAGAACCTTGTTGGGTTTCTCATGAATTATCCAAGATCCAGAGTCTCAGCTTACCTTGGCAGCCTTGACTTTCAGTCTCACCCACCGTTGAGCGGCATTCTGGGGTTCTTTGTAAGCGTAGAACTGCGAAGAGTGATGTTGGAGCATAGCACCATCTACAACATTCCACCTGTTGGAAACACACGTCAGGAGAAAGTGATAGAATTTTCACTCAGATTGCCTTCCAATCCAGTTGGATGTCTCCTTGCACTTACGACATAATTAATACCCACATTCCAGAAGCACTTTGTTGCACAGGAAATATACCTGTGTGATATTCACAGGGTCCTCAAGAAGCTTCGCCTTTAGCTATGAACGGAATTTTACACCAGGGACAGGAACAACATGAAAGGCCTAATTAGGGATAAATTGTGAACTCGAACTCTATTGAGACAAGACTACGGTAATCTGGCTTTCAGCTAGTCCATTATGGTAAGTTCACTGAAGGTTATATCTCATTAGTAGACATGGTGAGCTATTGTATGGTACACAAATTGCATGACAACAACCTAGTCAGAAGTGATTGATTCATTGGACAAAGTAAGGGTTTCAAGTACAGCAAGAAACGTTGTAAAATGTCAAGGAAGGGTGACCTATGGAAGCACGTAGCCAGCTTTTATCAACAGCAACAGAGGTCCAGCTATGACTCCAGAAATGATGATAAAGTCGATGGTAGTTGAGCTAAGCCAGATTCGCGACCATTGGTCACGCACTCTACATTTTCAAAATGGGCTCATAATTGACTTCTTAGCCGGTGACAAGTGCCTATATTCTAAGCGTAAACGTGGGGCGACATACAGAATCTACTCAACTTCAAACAATCCAGGCATCTGATTTTGCTGGTGGTCTCCACATGTCCACAATTTCCAGGATACTGCTGACTTCCACACCGGAACGAGTGAAAGTCATCAAAGCCGTGACTTCGTTTCATGACCATACGTATGGACAGCCAAATAGATCGTGTATGCAGGAAATATTCGTCAATTTGCACCTGGATGACGTTAGATTTGGAGAACGATTTATGCTGACCAAAGTAGGTCAATTCTAAGAAGTTGATCCAAGATTTGAGAGGAAAAATGAGCAGAGAAAGCAAATATCAAGAGGATAGGGTCAAAGGGCAGACTTGCTATCAGAAGAGCAACTCTATCGATTGCCCTCGATACTCTCAGGTGCGGGGAATTACCGTGAGATTGGACGGAGTAATTAATCCGGCTTAAATTCTTGACGTCTGTAATTCCCGTGACGTTTCCCATCAAAACGATAATTTGAAAAAATCCTTCAGAACTGGGGGTGACCTTTAACATTAACTATGAATCTAGTTTTCATACGATTAAATTTTCATTATGTGGAGTGAACTGCGATTATTCACCAGCCCCCAGTGTGATCTTTATACCATACGAAAATACCCGTCAGATCCAACCAGCTCTTCGAACAGGTTTTTCCGTTGTGCAATCGTGATGTTTATTGCATGCATCGGCAGCATAAAAGCCAAATCTCGACATGTACGATCCCAGCAAAATGCAGAGGAGATACCTACCAGCCAAACTTCTGAGCCATAACTGCAGCATCAGCAATGTTTCTTCGGGTCCGGTAGCCCCTGTACAACCGCTGCACCTGGACTGCTGCAGTGTCCGCTTTCTCGGTGCTGCTCTTCTCCCTCTTCTCCCCATTTCGCTCGATTCCTTTCGAAAGATTGTCAGTCACCGTTTCTAATGACTGATCGGCATGGGTCTCCTTTGAGGAACTGTGTTTCTGCGGTTCATCACCCATGGCAACGTTTTCGGTGTCTCAATTTCACAGAGGCCCTGAAATCCAGCAGCAACAATCAGTTCAACATCAATGCTTCGACTTCGAAATCCAATCTTTCTCCTCTCGTCCACTTTCAACCCGGTGGAAGCTGATCCGGATCACGACTATCAAACCACACGAGTGAGTGAGGGAGTGAGTGAGCAGATACTCTCTAGAGAAAGACCAGGGTACTATGAAGTCATGACAGCCAGGTACTCTTGACTGCCATTCCCAGGTCATAGAAGACTAAGTCTGGAGGATCTGTCCACTCAAGCTTTCACTTGCCTCGGTCTCCAGGGAGAAGAGTAATAAGTACAGTCATAGCATTGCCACTCCCAGTAATGCTATGTTACACACAATGTCATTCTAGGAAGGGAGATTTTTTCATATCGACTTTAGCTTAGATTTTAGCCCCATTTTACGTATTTTGTTTCACCCTTGTACGGCTTGATGGGGTCTTCCCATCCTTCGTGTTTTCTACTTGGTCGCCCTTTTCAACAATGTCACTCCAAGTAATGTCCAGCCACTCACAATGGGCACTGCATATTCCGAACTGGTGCGCCTATTGAAAATTCCTTGCATCTAACTGTTGTTCTCCAACTGTTGTTCTCCGGACTGCAGATCTGGTGCTTGTCCTCATTATTCGGTCAAATAATCCACAAACCCATAAATCCTAATACACAACAAGGTCAAAGAGTCTCTGATCGTGTAGACTAAACCTATGAGGCTATTTTCGCAGCATGGTATATTCAACTATTTGTGTTTTCTACCCATTGACGAGTCACAGAATGGATGCTCTGGACCCACATTGCTAAAGAAGCAGGATTTGGTGGATCCGGAAGCTTGGCCAAAGTTAGCGAGGTGTGACCAAACGGGACATTTGCCTGACGGACGCCGCAACCTCACAATTCCAGAAATACCCCAGCACTTGCCAACGCGCAGTAGGGCAGATTTCTGAACATTATTGGGGTTTATCGCCATTTTACATCTTATGTTTTACACTTGTACGGCTTGATGCATGGGATCTTCATTTCCATTTTGTTATCTTACCTATACTATTAGGATTTAGCTTCATTTTACCGACTATTGTGACTTGGTTTCATTTTATCTTACCGATACTATTGGGATTTAGGCCCATTTAATCCTTCTTGTTATTTTATTGATGATTGTGACTTGACCTCATTTTACCCTCTCTGTCTTTTCGTTGTATGGCTTGAAGGAATCTTCCCGTCCTTCTTGCTATCAGGTTTGATGGGGTCTTTCCATCCTTCTTGTTATCACACGCGGTCTCCTTCTTCCCTCGTGGTGCTTACGTGGTCGCCATTTTCTCCCAAACGGCGTTCGTGTTGTTCAGAGTACAACTGTCCAGCCTCTCTTCAGAATGGAGGAACTAAATTTTACGGCCCGGTCCCTAGCGTGTCTACTCTGCGATAGAAAACAGAGGAGGCTCGGTCGTTTCTCCGTACTGGTTTTGATATTACGGCTTCTTGAAAAATTCATCCTACCTGTCTCCTTCAGCCGCGTTTCTAGTGGTACACCTGCTACTGGCAGTTAAAGCGCATATTCACTGTGCGAACAAAACGACTTTCCAGAAAAGCCAGACCTCATGGAACGCAAGAAGGATGGGAAGACCCATCAAACCGTGCAAGGGAGAGAAAAGAGAGGTAGATTGGGACTAGGCCCAACAGATATCAGAAATTTATTCTTTATCACCGATAAGAAACCAAGCTATGGAAGTCAATAATATCTATAAATTTCCAGAACATTCTATGAAACATTACCCAGACCGATAATTCTCTTGTAGATTGCACATGCCGATGTTCTCTATAGAGTAAATGAATACATGTTATCTAATATAAAATATGAAAATGAAAATGGTATCTCGTGCATCTGATAGTTAATATAATAAACTCTCCTGCCCTCTTTGATAAATATGCCTAATGTCAAAGTCTATCATTCCGTATAATTCAAAAGTTAAAAGAAATAAAAAAAATGACTTTGTTACATACCTCTATATTTGGAAATCTTGTGTACTTTAGATCACGGGGTCCACTTAAAAAATACAAAATATTCACTCTTTCCAAAATCGCATCATGCATAGCGTCAAAACTACTTTCCATACTCAATTTTGTTGAAATATTAATATCTAGATTTCTCATATCGAGACTAATGGGACTGTTTTATCCTTGTACTTGTACGAGCTTGATGGGGTCTTCCCATCCTTGTGCTTGCACGAGGTTGATAGGTCTTCCCATCCTTCTTGTTATCCTTCGCAGTCGCCTTATTCATCATAGTCAGCTTCGATACAATATGATACGATATCACGACTCGCTTTACAGGTGCAGTCTTCTTCAAGCGCAGATCATCGCCTTTGGACTTCTCACTTTTGGTGACTTTTATCACGTGTACTTTGCCTCAAGAGAAGCAACCCGAAAATCAAATGGAAAATCCTGAAGGAAGGAGAGGGAGTACAAAAACGCATAGAAGAACCGAGCCGGTATCCAAACCAATAGATCACAAAAGCAGAGGAGAAACAAAGAGCCGGTATCCAAACCCATCGATAACAAAAGCAGAGGAAAAACAAAGGCCAAAGTATCCTATGAAAAAATAACCAAAATAACACACAAATAATCTATTCCTATACAGTATGATATAGTTTTTCCAGATATATGAAAGAAGAGGTCTAGATGTATCGAGAACTCGTATTACCGCTACCCGTAAGTGAAGACCCACTACTTGTGAATGTTATAAGGTGACTCGTAACTGAAGATCCCACTACTTGTGAATGTTTTAAAGTGACGAATACCCACTGTCTTATTGTGACAGTGGGTAGTGGGTATCCGTGGTGAATGTGGGATTGGTCTGACTGCAACCATTCCTAACAAACATTTGCTTCAAAGCTCGTGGAGGATCTCAACAATTCCGTAGCGATTTTAAGCACTTCCTCTCCACTGTATTTTCATTTCCTATTCCTGCTTTCACTAATTGCAGAATTTCGATTGTCTCTGCGTTTAGCCTGACGGGTAAACAGAGATTCCATCCATTCCCGACGAGCACACTCCAACATCTTCTAAAGATAAAACGTGAGCCCGGGTCCATAGCCTCCCAAATAACCGGGCAAAGTTGGATTCTCAAGCACTGTAGCAATCCTAGATTATTAAATCGTCGAAATCCATGCTCTAGCTTTTACTATGGCCGATTATCCTCCTTCTCCACCGCAACTGCTAACTTCCTTCCTCCAGAGCACATCAACTGCTTTTCGTGCCACCCAGAGAGGAGACCCCTACCCCTTGGATTGTCCGCTTTAGTTTCTAAGGTCAAATCTATCAATGAAACAAAACAAAACCTCTATCTATGGATATAGGTGACACGAGACACAGTAAAACCTGCCTCCCTGTCGGACCAAACCTCCCCAGGAAGAAGTCAATGACGAGCAGATGCACCCACACACGTCTAGCGGCAAAAAACAAGGTGAACACGTTCTTCCCACCATATTTCGAGCATTCTTTCCGTCCCATGCAGTCATTTTTCACACCTTATTGGGCGTATTAGCGGATCAAACTTCAGACACGATCAGGCATGAAGATAGATTTATCTATTTCTCTAGGCCAATTTGCAGATATTACACTCCCATCACCACGCAATTCACAAGCTTTTGAACTAATTTTGGGTTTACGCCGACTCCGTTGTTTGCTTTTTCGACCGCACTTTGTGGTCAGCGCTCTTCCTTGGATCGAATTTGATGCGGGAGAGCGTAGAATCTTAGCGTGTTTCCTGTGGAACATGCAAAGGAATCCCACGTCTGGCATCAAGTTCACATGCTGCGCGTTCCAAAGTTTCTTAATCTCCCACATCGCGCCTGGATGCCGGGATTACGAGATTCAAAGCACAAAAGGAACAGAACACTGAAGTGGTGCCAGAATATATATTTGATTGGAGACAAAGCCAGGGGGACGGAGGGATGTCGTCCCTTACAATATCTTCTTTATCACGAGTTCTCTGATGTTAAGAAATGTTCTTCATGTTAGTATGAGTTTATTCGCACGGATATGTACGTATATTTCGTCTTTTGGTACTTGTATGTATTCTCATATGTACAATGGGACGTTTGAATTTCTGGAAGATAATTGTTACATAAACCATGTGGCAAGATGGATCTCTCTCAATATTTTAGTAGAGTATATAGGTCATCTTGCCTTCCATGATGATGTGATTGAGAGTCTAGCAGCTAAAGAATAATGTGAATACTACGAGGTTATTATGATCTACCTAATGCCTTGTCTCAGTCGTTTGAGAGAAGAGATGCTAAAAACATAACATTCACATTTCATGCTCCGTTTCAACCGTTTGATGGAGGAGATATTAAAAACAGTATACTCACATTTCGCTTTAGTACGATATATTTGCATCAGCATTGTACCATCATAACTTTGTGATTTGATATTTTAATCCTTCCTAAGATCTAATGATCTTAGAAAATATTAAAATAGCTACAGTTAATCTACAGCCTACCTCTAACCTTATCTGATCAGATCCTTTATTTGATAGTAACTCACCTGGAATTTTTATTTTAAGTAGGATATTCATAAATAAAAGCAGAAGTTGCTGTTCATGGGGCTCCTAATCATTCAAGTTTTTAGTCGTATGCTTGCGAGAACACAGTTTTACTAAGAACATAATGCACTTGTAATTTCGCTAATACTGTTAACTCTAGGAATCTCAGTATAAGATGCACAAGAAAAGTGTGGCCTCCTTTTTATTTTCGAGTTTATTTATATAAGATAGGAAAGATGTGCAGTAATATATTTTTCTCTAAACGTTTTCTAGTGCACTCCAGTAATCAAGCTTTCACGTCAAGATCTGTCATGTTTGAAAGTTTGTCTATCATGGTTTCGATAGACCTTCAAAAAAATTGGAGTCCATGTGTTGAACGTTTTTACTAGATACAATTACATATGATTGTTTTTTTACTAAGTTTGGTATGATAAGAGTGTAAAGATAAGTACTTCCTTTACCTCCTGTTTATTTTTTATGTTCCCAAATTGAAAATTTGTCATTCTTCCTTTAAATGTTGTATGATGCATAATGCTTTAGAGATTGTTTATAGAGTTTGAGAAAATTAATCACTGGTAACATCTACAAATTTTAACTTTTGAATCATCCAATATTTTCAAAGTGTTTAGATCTTCTTATAGAACACATATAAAGCATCTTTAAATGAAGATAAACTTAGAGCTCTTATCTACTTTTTGGTCTCTATAAGATCTATAAAATTTATAAAATTTATTTTAATTATTAAAAAAAAGCTAAATTGTGTATCTCTTACTTTCAGATAAAAGATTTTAAATAGCATTCATTTTCTTTTCTATCTAGACAATAAGAAAAATTACTGTGGAAACAAGCTTTATTTTGGTCTTTCCTGAAGCTACTATTTTATAACCATGTTAACGTTATATTCAAGCAGTTTAGAAACTTTTTCCAACATCTAGCTTCAAACAAGACTTCTTAAATATAAGGTTCAATAACTCGCCAAATTATTCTTCAGCTCTAAAAAGAGGACCTCAAAACCACTTATGTTGAGTTTGTGCAAATTTGACTTGTATTGATCAACGAAGAAAGATCCAGACATGCTAAACCATTCAGTTTACAAAATTCCAAAATTACTTATTTGCATAGCGATTCTTACTAGTTTCTGCAAATATGACTTGTAGTGATAATTTTCTTATACTTTTATTTCATAACATAAAATACCAGTCTTTATAGTTTAGTCATCTTCCTCAATGGTTTATTATTGTACAAGTCATTAGCTTTGTAATGGAATAAAGACCTGAGAAGATACAACTCCAAAACTATATATATATATATATATATATATATATATATATATATATATATATATATATATATATATATATATATAGAGTACTGAAGTTGTATCCATGAAATTTCACATGTTTATAACATGAATATTGTACTCATAATGGTTGCTAAAACGGAAAATATTATTTAGTTGTATTTACAAAAGTGTTTTTCAAAAGGGTTATATTTGATGAGTATTTACCACATATATAACTAGAATATAATAATTTATTCAAACAATTAAAACACAAAACAAATTTTTAAATATTTAAGATTTATAAAGATAATAACATTACAAGGTGTCATGCATATGGCTCTTTATGCATCATGTTAGGCTTCCAAAACTACCATAAATAGACAAGTAAATAGAGAGAGTAGGGATGGAGACTTGGTATACGTTGTTCCTAAGAGACACTCTCCTTAGATGAACTCAAACTTTTAGAATTAACACCTTTAGAAAGGTTTTCTTCCATGGTTTACCATGGAAGTGAGTAGGGAGAAGAGGTATGCTTTGCGAGGCTTACATTCGAGGAAGTATACTTTGCATACCTTGCAATTAAGGAGTAAGTATGTTTTACATGCCTTATATTCAATGAACAAGAATGTTAGAGCAGTCTTTTCTTTTGAACATAGAACTAGTGTATATAGAGAAGAGGTAATTTCATAATGTCTTTGCGTTTTGAAACATAAACCAAAAATAATTGTTTTGAAATAATATATTTTTTATCAATCAGATGAAAGTATAGTAGAGGTTCTACTATGGTTATAATAGGAAAAAAGTTTAAAGGTGTATAATTATCAGCCACCTTGAGTATAAAAAAAGAGTTTCTTTAAAGTTAATCAAAAGGATAGTAAGTAGACAAAATAGGATTCTAATTGAATTTTGACATGAGAGCATACCTTTGATATACATATTTGGAGATCTTATAGATAATTTTTTTTAAAGAAAAATGGATTTTTTTTGAAATTCTTTTATTTTTATTGTTGCTATAGATTAGTCCAAAATCTACAAAAGTAGACAATAATTTACTTCTAATATTTTTTAAGCCATAGAGATTAATAATTTGAATCCTCCTTATTATAGAATTATGAGAAATTTTATTACCAATAATCATCAAAATTTAGCAGAACAAGAATTATTGTATTGATGAGGAATTTGTTATCCATGGTTGTTATTAGTCTATGTGAAGTACATTAAATTATCATAGAAAAGATAATTTCAGGTAAAGAGGTACAAATTTTTTGAGGTATAGTATGTTTTACATACACAAAGTCATTATGCATCTTCAAAGATAATATGGATATAGTTTAAAAAATAAGAAAGCAAAAAATAAACAATATTAATATTAATAAAATTACTCTTCATCCTAAAATTGTACCAAGATTGATATCTGTTATATATTTTTTAATTAAAGGTAATACAATGTCTACACAACCAATTATATGATCTATTCATGCTTTATTATATTATAAATATATTATTATATTTAAATATTATTTATAAAAATAAAATCATCTAGTTTTAAATTTATTCCAACCCAAATTTTATGACAAATACAAAATTCTAAAATTAGAAATAAATATGTATATATTATATGATTAGAAATCTTGGTTGGAATAAATAGAACATTCCTTTTGGACATGTGAAGCTCATATATAATTGGCATGATAACCCTTATCAAAAGGTACTAAAGCTATGTTGGACAAAATTTTACTAAACGGAGAAACCATCTTTCATGGCCTTTTTGTTTTACTCTTTTTCTTTTCTCATTGTTCAATTTGGACTCCTTTTGATTTTCTTTTGACTTCTTTTCAACTTCTATTAGCCTCATCATAGTTCCTTTTTGCTTCTCATTTGCCTTACAAATTTGCTCATACTCACTATATATATATATCCTAACTTTTTAATCACTAAACCTCATTAGAAAAACTTTTCAGATATCATTTCAATCATCTCCAAAGATTAAGACATGCTTCAACTGCAATTATAGATATCACTTTCTTAATTTTTCTAAATCTCATCATCCAAGGAAAATATATACTCCTAACTCAACTATGTAGATTCATTATTTTAATAAATATCCTAATTTGAGGAAATAAATGAGATTTGTGGAATATTTGAAATACCAACCTTCTTTATATTTAAAATTTAAAATTTATACCAAGTAAAGTTATTTAGAATCTCAATATAACAAAATAGAGTAGCATTCCAAGACTACATTCAAATACCTAAAATAGGAAAATAAAATTTAAATCCATTTATGATTTTCATACCAATAGAGAATCAAGATAATATTTGACCCAATGAATGAGAATTGGTTGATATATTTACCATGGAAACAAGAAGTACATAAGAGAAGAAAGAAGGAAAGAAAACTAAGATAATACTCATGGTAGTTGTAAAGAAGGAGTCCAAATTGAACAAGAAGACTAGAGACTTGGAACAAAATGACTTTAATTTGTTTTGATACTTCGTATTGAGTTCCTCCTTTAGAACTCTTGTATCTCTTCTTGTCTCTGCTTGTTGTTGTCGCATCATTTAAACCATTAGAATCAAAGTCTTACCTCTTTCTTCCAATGAAAAATTTGGATGAAAGTCACTTGATTAACTTTCTTTAGTTGAATCTTTGTTAAGAAGATCTTCTTCTTCTTCACTTGATCAACTTTGTATCTGATCCAAAGGTGGATTTTCCTTTGAGGGAATACTCTTTGCTATCTAGTAAAGAGAAGGTGCTCCTTTGGGGTAGTGCAGTATTGAGTGTGAAACTTGTGTTTTTTTTCTCTTGTATCTCTCTTGGAGAGTTCTCTTCTCCTCGGAGTATTACAAAACACCATAATCGTTGTGTGACATTGCTTTGTCTTGGGCAAGGATGTGATGAGATCCAAGCTCATGTGTTCCCATTGAGCAGATGGAATGGGGAGTGGTTGAGGGAGTCTACTCGGTTTTTGGTTGTTGGCCTTGTTGCATTGGCAGCTCTCACATGATTGAAATACTTTTGAACATCTCGTGACATGTTGGGCCACTACCATTGGTATGAGAGAGTACCCAAGGTCTTGTCCACACCCATGGGACCAATGATTAATAAGTCATGGGGTTCTTGGAGGCATGCAAGTTGGAGATCACCCTAGGTTAGAACATAAATTTGGTTCTCATAGAATAGAATCCATTCCCTATAGGAGAAGGTGTTGTACTCCTTGTCACATGCTGCAAGATGACCTTATACCATGTGAAAGAAAGGACCTTGTTGTAAAGCTATCTTAACTTGATATGGATTTTGGAGTCAATTGATACTATAGTAATTGCCATCGTGATGAGAGGAAGAGACTTCAAATCAGGTCATTGTGATAGGGCATCAGGGATTACATGGAACTAACTAGGTTTGTATTCAAGTTTGATGTCAAAAATTATAATTGTTCCTCCCATCAATGATTTTGACTCTTCATGTGTTCCAAGTGTAATGTCTGCAACAAAGGTTTGTGATTAGTTTGCATGATCACTTATTTCCCCAAGAGATAATGCCTCAGTACTTTGGTTGCATATACCTTACTAATTGTTCCTGATCTCAAGCAGAGTAATTATTTTGTGTGTGTTTAGTCTACAAGACATAAAGGCAATGGAAATGGAATGTAATCCATTTGGGAATTCTTGTTACAACACGACTCCAATTGCAAGTTAGAAGTATCAAAATCAACCACACAAGGTAGTTGAGGATCATATGGTTGAAGAATAGATCTTGAAGATACCATATGTTTCAACTTCTAGAATGATTCTTTGTGTTTATTGGCTGAAAACTCAAGTTCCTCCCCAAGAAATTGGTCAATGATGCGGCCACATGAACATAATAGAGGATGAACCGTCGATAAAAATTGGCCAATCCATTAAATACACGTACTTTTGTAGCATCCTTTGGAGTAGGCCAATTAGTGATGACCTTGATTTTCTCCTCTTCCATCTTGATCCCTTCCAATGAGATCTTGTGACCCAAGAAAGTAACTTCCTTCTACCAAAAAGTACACTTTGACTTCTTGCAATAAAACCCTTATTGTTGGAGTTGTCTTAGGACTTCTCACATGTGATTTGCATGTTCTACTTTTATCTTGCTATAGATTAAAATATCATCCAAGAACACCAACTATGTACCAACTCAATAGTCCATCCAACACCTGATGCATTTGATTCATGAAGACTATTGGAGCATTAGTGAGCCCAAAAGGTAGAACTCTCCATCCAAAATGCCCAACCTTGTGCAAAAGGCAATCTTTTGCACATCCTCCCTATCAATGGGGATTTGCCAATAGCTGCTATGAAGATCCGACTTGGAGAAGTATTGTGCTCCACTCAATTGATCAAGCAAGTCATCAATTTGTGACTTCAAGCCCCTCATAAATTGATCTAGAGCTTCACCTTCCAATATATCTAGAATTTGCATAATGGTGTTTTGGGATTGCATGATGTAACTTCTTATAGAGCCAATATGCTTCAACTTTGCCAACCTATCTTATGCAGCTTGTGTGGCATTTATAGCTTAGAATCAACCAATTATTGTACTCTTGAATTTTGTCTATATCAAGATTGGTGCAACAATTTGTTGTTCAACTTGCTCCACTCAGAATTGCTACTATAGCTTTGCTACTCCATCCAATTGGCTAGAAGTCAAGAGAATTTGTTTATGTTCATCTTGAAGATTAGTAGCTCTGAAATAATATTCATAGTCAAACAAAAAATTCTCCTATGTACTCAAGAGATTCTTGCCTTTGAAACCCTTGGGTTTTGGAAATCGGATTTGGTTTTCTCCTTCTTGGATTGGTACACTCTACATGCTCTTGTTGTTGATGATTTTGTTCATCCCACAATTGAGTAAGGTGCTCAGTTTGTTGTTGCATAGCAATGATAACCTCAAGCATTGCCACCATGGTCATTACTCTATCACACCACCCCCAACCTATCTAATTTATTAACACATAGATGCAACATGTCCATTGTTTCCATAAGTTACAATTGGAAGTACCAAGGGTTCCTTGGACAAAGTGAATATATTTGAAAAATCCTACCCAAAAAATGAGGTGATGAACTGTGTGAAAAAAATGCTTTAGTAGTACTTGGACTCAAAAATCCTAATGATTTGGCAGAAATGGATTTGGTGGTCCATAAATTCCATCCATCCTATTCTTGCTTAGATACCAATGTAAAAGACCAAGACCAAGGAGAGAAATAAGAGAGTGGAAGATCACACTGGGACACTTGAGTATGGGAACTTTCAAATGCCTAGTATGAGCTTTGGCTTTGGTATTTATAGGGATCATACAAAGCTCTTGAGAAGCTTCTCAAGAAGCTTCCTTGAGCCACTTTCTTGGAGTGCAAGCCAAGTTGATCAAGAAGCTTCTCAAGAAGTTTCCTTCTAGAAACTACCTACTTGGTGTGCAAGCTAAGCTAGTTGGAAGCTTTCTTCTAGAATCTATCTACTTGAGGTGCAAGCTAAGTTAGCCAAGAAGCTTTGTAGATATTTCCAAAATATTCTAGGCTTATTTGGCCCATTTGCTACTTGTCAACCCTAACTAACTTCATTGCTAAATTCCATATTATTACATATACCCAAGAAGTTTTCTAGATACTTCTAGAATATTCTAAGCTAATTTGGCCTATTAAAATTTTGTTATCCCTAACTAACTATTCATACTTTGTTATCCCTAACTAAATTTGTCATTAAATTCCATATTGTTATAATAAGACATGGTGAGATGGCAATCATGAAGTCTAGAGGTGGCAGATTTGACATTGCCAAGTATAATGGATGCTTTGAATTTCTCTTATGGGAGCATTAGGTGAAAGGTATGCTCAAGGACAATAGTTTTGAGAAATTGTTGAGACCCAAGACAGATTTGGTGTCAAAGGATGATTGGAATGACATGCAAGAGATAATTGTACATATAGTGGTTTTACATCTACAACCACATGTCATCAAGCAGTTGAGTGAGTATAAGGACTGCATTTCTCTTTTTGATGAGCTGCAATAGAAGTACCATCAACAAGAGTTATCAAATCATCTCTACACATCTTTGAAGCGGATGAGTTTCAAGATGAAGGACAATGGGACCAAGATACAAGATCATATCAATGCCTTTAATGATCTTGTTGTGGATTTGCAAAATCTTGGAGAGGACCTAAGTGATGAGAGAAAGGCACTCCACCTATTGAGTTTCTCCCCCTACATCCTACTAGTCATTGTCACAAGTGTTACTACATTGTGATAGGAAGACCATCACCTACAATAAGGTAGTGAATGCTTTGCTAATAGATGATCTTCAATAGAAGATGATGTTACCTTCTCAACCCTTGACTCCTTCAAGAACAATGTTGAACGTGAATCTTGGAAGGACTTAGAAGCGTACAGATGATGGGGAGCAAAGATCTAAGACTAGATCTTGGTCTAGGAAGAGATCCCAAGACCATAAGACCATGCTTTGTTGGAAGTGTGGCAAAGCTGGCCACATCAAGAGAGATTGTTGTGGCAAAGTAGGCAAGCCTTCTTTAGCAAATGTGGCAAAAGACAACAAGGAAGAAGAAGAGGAAAACTTGCTTGATGATGACTATGGTCTATGATGCCAACGGTATGCCCTTTGCACTTCATTTTGGAGAAGGGGAGATGAATGGATTCTAGATTGTGTTTATTCATACCATATGTGTTATAGAAGAGAGTTCTTTAGTTCTTACTTGATATCAAATGGTTTAATTTTGATGGGGAATGATCATCCTTCTCAAATTGTAGGCATTAGATCTATTAAGATTAAAATGTTTGATGGTCTTGTGGACACATTGACTAATGTCAAACATATCATGACATGAGGAAGAACTTGATATCTCTTGGTGTGTTAGACATAATTGGTCATCAATGGGAAGTAATTGATGGTGTACTTCAAGTCATGGCTAGGGGAAAGTCATCTTGAAGGGAAAAAGGCACAAAAATTCCATATGTGCTAGAGAGCACCACTATTTGTGGAGAAGCTCATGCTACTAGATCTCATGATATGATTGACTACTTGTGGCATTCAAGGCTAGGTCACATTAGTGAGAAGAGCATGTCTATTCTCTGCAAGAAAGGCTTTATTTCTACACTATGGTCTAGTAGTTTAGAATTTTGTGAACATTGTGTACTAGGGAAGTAGCATCAAACTACTTTTGGCATTGGAACTCATAGTTCCAAAAAGATTCTTGATTATATGCATAATGATGTGTGGGGCCCATCCCCTACTCCCTCACATTCTAGAAAGTTGTACTATGTATCTTTCATCAATGATTATTCAAGGTTTGTATTGATTTATTTCCTACATCAGAAGTCTAAGGTCTTTTTCACTTTCAAGAAGTGAAAAGCCCAAGTTGAGACTCAAAGTAGTAAGAAAGTGAGATTTCTACAATCAGATAATGGTGAGGAATACACTCTCAAGAATTTGACATGTATTGTCAAGAAGAGGGGATAACTTGCCATCTCACTATAGTATATACTCCACAATAGAATGGTGTTGCTGAGTGGCTCAATCAAACACTATTGGAGTGGATGAGGAGTATGTTGAGCCAATAAAATTTATCACATGCATTTGGGCTGAAGCTATCAACACTATAGTTTATTTAGTAAATCTTTCTCCTTCCAATGTGTCTAATTACATGACATGTTTGAGATGAGGCACAGACAACTTGCGTATTATACTAATTTAGTAGTCTTTGGATATAGTGCATATCCTTTTATACCCAAGGAAAGTAGATCTAAGCTAGATCTTACTTCCAAGAAATGTGTTTTTCTTGGCTACTAGAGTGGTATGAAGGGTTACAGGTTGTGGGATCCCTTCACTTGTAAATTGATTGTCAACAGAAATGTTCTTCAATGAGTCTAGAACATCAACCAATGGGGAGAAAGCTCAGGCTCCTCATATTGACAAGGGAAAATCTCCTCTAAATATTGTTGAGGGGGAGATTAATTATGCTTGTTTTCATGAGGCTCAAGGAGGGACTCCCATAGAGGAGCAAGTTTCCCAAATAGAGGAATTACAAGAGCGTGAGGAGATTGGTGAACCTTGATACATACCAGCATATAAAGATCATATAGAGTCATCATCAAGGAGGAAATTTGGATGCTTTATGTGCTCTTGAACAATTTGTAAAATGGGTTGATTCAACATAATTAGGAGACAATGATATCTCTCTTGATGATGATGATGGTATGACTTTGATCTTGGAAGAAGGAGAAACTTCTTCATACAATGAGGCTCTAGCTTCAAAGGACAAGCTTGAGTGGAATGCAGCAATGCAAAGAGAGATGCAATCATTGATTGATAACAAGACTTGGGAGTTACTGTTTGATCCTTGTGTATGCATGAAAAAGGTGAGTAATGAATTCTTTGGCTTCATTATTTGGGTACTCTATGTGGATGACATGCTTCTTTCAGCCATGAACAGATCTGATGTTGATAAGCCCAGAGTTCTCTTCAGTTTTGAGTTTAGAATGAAAGATCTTGGTACAACAAGGACGATTTTGGAGATGGAGATCCAAAGAAAATTGGAGGATGAGAAGTTGTGGTTAACTCAAGGGAAGTGTGCTAGTAAAGTACTTGCATGATTTAACATAGAGAACTGCAAGATTTTGAGTACTCCTTTAGCTCCTCACTTCAAGCTTTCATAAGCTCTTTGTCCAATGGATGCAATGGATCAAGGTTTGATATCCAAGATCTCCTATGACAAGGCAATGGGAAGTCTCTTGTTTTTGATGATTTGCACTTTGCAGGACATTGCTCTAACTATGGGCAAAACTAGCAAATACATATCAAATCCAAGGAAGATACATTGGGAAGCTGTGAAGTGGATCCTTAGATATCTCAAAGGTATGTTGGATTTTGGCCTTGTGTTTGATTCTGAATCATACAATGAAAAATCACTTATTGGCTATGTAGATGGTGACTATGGACAAGATCTGGATGGGAGGAAATCTATGACTGGGTATGTGTTCACACTTAGGAGATGGATGCATAAGTTGGAGATCTACATTGCAAAAGTGCATGGCTTAGTCTACTACAAATTTGAGTATGTAGTGGTAGTAAAAGCAACAAAGGAAGCAATTTGGTTGGCCAAGCTTATCACAAAGAAAAAATTGACACATGATGCTATGAATCTTCAATGTGATAGCCAGAGTGCTCTACATTTAGCTATAAGATAGGTGATCAACAATAGAGTGAAGCACATCAACATCAAATATCATTTTCTCAAGCAAGTTTTGTCTGAAAAAATGATTGAGCTAGTTAAGATTGACAATAAACTCAATCCTCTTGATGCTTATACCAAAGTGATTTCCTTGGAGAGTTTTTTGAGACATCATGCCAAATTGCAGGTTTTGAATATGGGCACAAGTAGATTAGACTAGCAATTGTGTTATCTCTATATATGACTTTACTTTATCTTGTTTAAGCTACAACTTAGTTCTAGTTAACTCTAGTTTATAGAGGGACCTATGTTAGGTTTCCCTCTAGGACTTCACGTAGAGTAATCATATAGGTTATAAAGGTTAAGGATCCCAAGACATGAGTCAAGGGAAGATTGTTAGGAGTTAACTTTGGTCTTGAGTAACTTTGGTTAGTTAGACTAACATACATCACAAGCATGCATGTATAATTGCCAAGCTTGGGTACATAGTGCAATCAATGTTTGGGAGGTGGTATGGTGCACAATTGTACACATGATCATTCCAAAAAACACTATCACATCCTTTCAACATGAGGACTCTAGAAGGCAAAACCTCTTATGCTCTCAAGTTAGTCCAACATGTAGTCACATCAAGTATCATTGTGGTAGTCTGCTATATATATATAATAATAATCACTCAGATGAAATAAATTTATCAAGGGTCTATAACCTCCTCCTTGAATAGTAACATAACATAAAATATTCCTATGATTAGCATTCACTAAGTTCTCAAAGGTCATTGGCATCACTCTTTGAAAGGTCTATGCTTGTTGAGAAAATGCACTCACCCATATGTTTGGATATCCAAATCCAAAACTATAGTAGCATCATGATGAAAGGCTATAGGTAAATTTGGATCTTGTCCATAGAGTAGCAAGTTAGGAGAGAAGTATGCTAAGGAAGCTTGCCAACTGAATCAATAGCCCATGGCCAACTGAATCGATAGCCCATGGCCAACCAAGGTAATTGGAGATCCCAATCTCCCAAGTGAATTCTCTATAAACCATACTTATGTACCTCTCTTCACCATCTAAACCACTCTCTTTGATAAGCCATTTAACTCAAGGTGATCTTGAGAGGTAGTATGGAAATCAATCAAGGCTTTGTCACCAAAACCTGAAACTCTCCCAAGAACTTTGTACCTTGATTAGTCAAAATCTCAATTGGTGCACTAAACTGACTAAGAACCTGATCCAAGAATGAGTAAGTTGTCCCTTCATTGGACTTGTCAAGAAGTGTCACCAACTCAATCCACTTAGAGAAGTGTTCCACCATAACCAAAGCATACCAATGATGTCTCACAATCAATGGTCAAGGTCTAGCAAAGTCCAAACTCTAATGATAACCTAAGTTTATGATAGGTAATAAGTGTAATTGTGCATGGGAGCATTAAATGATGCTCTAATTTGGTCATAAACCACACATCTAGTAGCAAGCTATTGTACATTGGTCTATATATTGTGCCACCAATAATGACTATAAAGTAAACTATATGTATGCTTTATTGCAAAATGTCCTAGCTGCTCATGAGCATGATTTACCAATTGTGGTCTTTGAGATAGAAGTGGTACTACTTGTACTTTACCATCCTCCTATACATGAAGAAGGTGTATGTCCTCTAATCTAAACCTCTTGGCTTGCTGAAGGACACAATGTTTCTCCCTAGTACCAACTATGCCACCCACAACACCAATGCAAAGATAATCCATCACTAAGACATCATCATGAATGTCTTGTTAACTTGCACCAATATCTCTACCCTTTGGATCTATGACCTCAACAACTCCTCCTTTAAGTGCTAAGAGAGATACTATCAAAGTCTCAAAAATATATATAGAAAGGTAGATGCATGCCAACTTGGCACCGTCTCCTCATTTGTCTAACCATGCTAATGTGCTCTAGTCTAATCATGCTAGTTAGGGCATGGGTCTCTACTCAACCCATTTGCATCATTGTTTAGCATTCCAAGTTGGTGAATAACCATGAAATCATACTTTTGTAAATCAGAGCCCATCGTGCAAGGGTCCTTAAAAGCTTGTTGGACTCTATCAACCACTTTAGTGGTTGATGATCAATGAAAAAAGTGAAGGGTTACCTAGTAGGTAGCATCAAAAAGGTGTTATTGTCCACAATGCCATCAAACACTCTCCCTTATATGACTATACTTTACCTTTATTGAATTGTTGGAGCAACTAGTATAGGCCAAAAACTCCTTCCACTCATTATCTTTTTAGGCAAGCACTACTCCAAGCCCCAATATATTCCAATCAATATGAACCTAGAATGGTTTTCCTCTAATTGGTGTCTTGAGAGTAGGTGTAACAATATGGAGTTTAGTGATGAAGTTAGTTGGGCTTACAAAGTAGAGAATAAGACAAAATAGCCTAGAATATTCTAGAAGCATCTAAGAAGCTTCTTGGGAAGCTTCCCAACTAGTTAACTTGCACCCTAAGCAAGTAGCTTCTAGAAGCTTCTAACTAGCTTAGCTTGCACGCCAAGTAGGCGGCTTCTAGAAGGAAGCTTCTTGGTTAACTTGGCTTGCACCCCAAGAAAGCGGCTCAAGGAAGCTTCTTGAGAAGCTTCAAGGGTCTTGTATGCTACCTATAAATACCAAAGCCGAAGCTCATGCTAGGCATTTGGAGTTTTCCCTCATTCAAGTGTACCAATGTGAATTTCCATTCTCCTATTTCTCTCCTCGGTTTCGGTCTTTTACATTGGTATTAGAGCATGAATGGGATGGATAGAATTTATGGACCACCAAATCCACTTCCACCAAACCATTGGGACTTTCATGTCCAGATATTACCAAAGCATTGTTTCACACAATTCATCACCTCATGCTTTGGGCAGGATTTTCTACATATGATCACTGTGTCAGAGGAACCCTTGATACTTCCAATTGTAACTTATGGAGAACGGTGGACGTGTTGTATCTATGTTTTAATCAACTAGATAAATTGAGTGTAGTAGAATAGAGTAGTAGCAATGGCGGCAATACCGGATGTTATCCTTGCAATGCAACAACAAATCGAGCATCTTACTCGACTGTTGGATGAACGAGACCAACAACGACAAGAACAGATAGATAGAGCACCAATTCGAGATAGAGAAGATTGCATTTGATTTCCAAAACCCAAGGTGTTTGAAGGCAAGAATCTTCTAGGCACAATGGAGAATTTTGTGTTTGACTGCAAAAGTTACTTTGAAGCCACCAATCTTCAAGACAAGCGGAAACAAATTCTCTTGGCTTCTAGCCAATTGGATGGCGTGGCAAAACTTTGGTGGCGATTCCGAGTAGAAAGAGCTGAACGACAAATTGTTACACCAATTTCGACATGGGCAGAATTCAAGGATGCAATACTTGGTCGATTTCAAACTATAAATGCCACCCAAGCCGCACAAGATAAATTGGCGGAGTTGAGGCAGATTGGCTCATTGAGAAGCTACATCACACAATTTCAGAACATCATCATGCAAATTCCAGATATCCAAGAAGGTGAAGTTCTGGACCGATTTGTACGAGGATTGAAGTCACAAACCAAATTGGAGGTGACCAAACGGGAGCCACAAAATGTAGAAGAAGCCATGCAATTGGCTAAGCATTTTGATTTCTTGGTTGCAACAACTTGGTCTCGACCTTGACCTACACAAAGCCTACCAATACCACGAGTGGAAGAACCAGTACCAATGGAGATTGATGCTATCCAACAAAGACCAGTTGGCACAGCTGATAAAGAAAGATTACAACAAAATGGAGGTTGCTTTTATTGTCGCCAAGTTGGACATTGCATTGCTGAATGTCCACTTAGGAATGGGCAACCTTGACAAGTTGCCCATATGGAGCTTGTGGAACAGAATGTTTAGGGAAACAAAGAATCCCAGTAGGAGATTTTGAGCCACCTATTGGGAGCTTGATTAGTTCCAATGGGATTGAAGGCTTGACCTATGCAAGTTTGCTTCACTTGCAAGGTACAATATCTAATCAGGGTTGTAGGATTTTGGTTGATTTTGGAAGTTCAGAGAATTGCATGTCTATGCAAGTAGCAAAGGAATTGGGTATTCCTATCAAGCTAGTGTTTGGAAGTAGTTTGATGATGGCGGATGGTAGAAAGGGTTCTGCATTTTGCACCTCACATCCTGTTACCTTCAAGATTGGGAAGGAGTATTTGGAGTGTATGAGGTTTGTAGTGGCACCTCTACACTATGATATCATTCTGGGTCTACCTTGGCTTGAACGTCATAAGGTTTGATTTGATTGGACTCGACGACAAATTCAAATACAACACCAAGGTAGAAATTTCCGATTAGGTTTTCTGGCACCTTTGAGTAAGACGCCTAAGAATAGTCAGTCCCAAGATGAGGAGTTTGCCAAGAAGGCAACCATAGAGCAAATTTGGAAGGGAGATGAGTCTCAAGATGGGGAGGGTGCCAAGAAGGCAACCATAGAGCAAGCTTGGAAGAGAGATGAGTCCCTGGAAGGGAAGTTTGTTAATGAAGCGACCATAGAGCAAGCTTTGGAGGAAGATAAGTCTGTATTTGCGGTGTGGGTCAAGCCAATTGCACAAGAACAATCTGAGGAGGGCCAAGAGCCTCATCAAGCAATGGTTGATCAAATAGTTCAGGAGTTTGCAGATGTGTTTCTGGATGATCTGCCAAAGGGATTACCCTCCAATCGAGGTATGCCCTTCAAGATCAAGTTATTGCCAGGGAGTACTCCAGTGAGTAGACCAATCTATCGGCTCTCACCAAAGGAGTTGGAGAAGTTGCAAACAACACTTACAAAGTTGTTGGAGAAGGATTTCATACGACATAGTACCTCTCCTTGGGGAGCACCGGTACTATTTGTTCCAAAGAAGGATGGAGGACTTCGTTTCTGTATTGATTACCGTGGACTCAATAAGCAAACCGTGAAGAATGCATATCCCTTGACTCGGATTGATGACTTGCTTGATCAACTAATTGGAGCATGCTACTTTTCCAAGCTGGATCTTTGTAGCGGCTATTGGCAAATTCCTATTGAAGGAGAGGATGTGCAAAAGACTACCTTTCACACAAGGTATGGAAATTTTGAGTGGAGAGTTCTACCTTTTGGACTCACTAATGCTCTAGCAGTTTTCATGGATGAGATGCATCGGGTGTTGGAGGGACAATTGAATTGGTCTATGGTGGTGTTCTTAGATGATATTCTAATCTATAGCAAGATAGAGGTAGAACACGTGAATCATGTGCAAGAAGTCCTAAAACAACTACGAGAGTGGAATTTCTACTACAAGAAGTCAAAGTGTGCTTTTTGGCAAAAGGAGGTTATCTTCTTGGGTCATAAGATCTCATCAGAGGGGATCAAGATGGAAGAAGAGAAGATCAAGGCCATTACTGATTGGCCTACCCCAAAGGATGCTACAGAAGTACGAGCATTCAATGGATTGGCCAGTTTTTACCAACGGTTCATCCACTATTATGCTCACGTGGTTGCACCATTGACTGACCTCTTGGGAAAGAACTCGAGTTTCCAGTGGACCACCAAGCATGAAGAAGCATTCCAGAAGTTAAAGCATATGGTGTCTTCAAGATCCATTCTTCAACCATATGATCCTCAGCTACCTTGTGTGGTTGAATTTGATGCTTCTAACTTTGCGATTAGAGTTGTGTTGCAACAAGAATTTCCAGATGGACTACATCCTATTGCCTTTGTGTCTCGCCGACTAAATACAGCTGAAAGAAATTACTCTGCTCGAGATTGGGAACAACTTGCAATGGTATATGCCACCAAGGTATGGAGGCATTATCTCTTGGGGAAACAAGTGATCATGCGAACTGATCACAAGCCATTGTTGCAAACCTTACACTTGGAGCACATGAAGAGTCGGCATCATTGATGGGAAGAGCAACTCCAATTGTTTGACATCAAACTTGAGTACAAACTAGGTCAGTTCCTTGTCATCCCTGATGCTCTATCATGACAACCTGATTTGAAGGACCTTCCTCTCATCACGGCGGCAATTACAACGGTGTCCATTGACCCTAAGGTCCATAATGAGTTTCAATCAGCTCTACAACAAGATCCCTTCTTCCAAATGGTACACGGTTGTCTGACAGCACGCAACAAGGAGTACAACACCTTCTCCTTCAAGGAAGGCCTTTTATTCCATGAAGACCATATCTATGTCCCAGCTAAAGGTGATCTTCAACTTGTGCGCCTTCAAGAAGCCCATGATTTACCAATAGCTGGTCACATGGGAGTGGACAAGACCTTGGGCACCCTCCAACGCCATTGGTGGTGGCCCAACATGACACAAGATGTTCAAGACTTTGTCCGATCATGTGAGAGTTGCCAACGTAACAAGGCCAACAACCAGAAGCCGAGTGGACTCCTTCAAGCACTTGCCATTCCATCTTCTTGCTGGGAGCATGTGAGCTTGGATCTCATCACATCCTTGCCAAGGACAAAACAAGGACACGCCGTAATCATGGTGTTTGTGGATAAGCTTAGTAAGCAAATCCACTTAGCACCAACCTATGATATTGTGGATGCTCCAACCTTAGCACAAATCTTCTAGCACAAATCGACAACATCTTCAAGCATCATGGGATGCCATGTGTACTCATCTCCGACCGTGATCCTCAATTTATTGAGAAGTTTTGGCAAGCACTCTTCCAGATACTTGGCACCAAGCTTGCTTTGTCCACGGCCTATCATCCTCAAACTGATGGACAAACCAAATGCGCAAATCGTACATTGAAGGATATGTTGCAGGCCTTTGTCAATGTCCACCATACCAACTGGGATGAATATCTTGCAGTTATAGAATTTGCCTACAACAATTCCAAACAGGCAAGCATTGGGTTTTCTCCCTTCTTTCTCAATTTTGGCCAAGATCCACTTGTTCCAGATTCTCTTCTTGCTCCCTCTCCCTCTCAGGTTCCTCATACTTCCACATTCTTGACCACTATATTCCAATCTGTCCAACAAGCCAAGTCTCACCTCCTTGTTGCTTAGAATTGCCAAAAACAATATGCGGACTACCATCGTTGTGATCTCACCTTTGCAGTTGGTGATAAAGTCATGCTATCCTCTAGTAACCTCCCTCTCCCACTTGATACCCAAGTTCGAAAACTTGCTCCTAATTGGATAGGACCCTTTGATATCACCCACATTGTCTCTCCTGTTGCTTATTGATTTGCCTTGCCTTGCACATGCGTATCCATCATGTCTTTCATGTTTCTAAGTTGAAACCCTTTGTTCTTAACCCCTCTTCCTTTTCCTCTTGAGTCCAACCTCCCCCTCTTCCTCTCCCTATCAATGATCATGAGGAGTACGAAGTTGATCGTATCCTTGCGCGTTGCCATATTCAATGCGGCCATTGCCAACATACGGAGTACAAGGTCCTTTGGAAAGTGTATCCCCTTCATGATGCCACATGGGAACCTCTTTCTCACCTCCAAAATTCACAGATGGCCATCAAGGAATTTGAAGCTTCACTAGCAACGAGGACGTCACAAACTAGCGGCGGGGGAATATGTAATGATATGGAGTTTAGCGACGAAGTTAGTTGGGCTTACGAAGTAGATAATAAGACAAAATAGCCTAGAATATTCTAGAAGCATCTAATAAGCTTCTTGGGAAGCTTCCCAACTAGTTAACTTGCACCCTAAGCAAGTAGCTTCTAGAAGGAAGCTTCTAGAAGCTTCTAACTAGCTTAGCTTGCACGCCAAGTAGGCAGCTTCTACAAGGAAGCTTCTTGGTTAACTTGGCTTGCACTCCAAGAAAGTGGCTCAAGGAAGCTTCTTGAGAAGCTTCAAGGGTCTTGTATGCTACCTATAAATACCAAAGCCGAAGCTCATGCTAGGCATTTGGAGTTTTCCCTCATTCAAGTGTCCCAATGTGAATTTCCATTCTCCTATTTCTCTCCTCGGTTTTGGTCTTTTACTGTAGGGGCAGATGTGAACCTCTCTTTGGGCTCTAAAAGAGTTGTCTCTTGCTTATCTCTCCAACACCACTTGTGTGTAAGTTTGGTCAACTTTGTCAAGGCCTTGGCAATGGCACTAAATCCGGTGACATATCAGCAATAGAAGCTTACCAACCCAAGGAATGCTTGCATTTTGCTCACATCTATAGGCCAAGGATTATGTGAAATAACATCCACCTTGGTCTATTGAAAAGCAAGTCTACCATGGCAAATAGTGTGACCCAAATACTCAACCTACTTGTGGAAGAATTTGCACTTCCTAAGATTTAATTTGAGTCCATGAGATCTCAAGCTCTCAAATACCTCCAACAAATGTCTCTCATGCTCCCACAATAGTACTATAGATCAAAATGTCATCAATATAGCACCAAGAAGAATCTAATCCTATCTATGACCCTCTAGAACTTGGCAAGAGCATTCTTTATTTGTAAAAGATCAAGGGAAGAAATAGGAGAATGGAAGACCAGAGTGAAATATCACATTGGGACTCTTGAATAAGGAAAATTTTGAATGCCTAGAAGAAGGGAATTATACAAGGCTCTTGAGAATTTTCTCAAGAAGCTTTTTAAAAGTCACTTTCTTAGAGTGCAAGCCAAGCTAACCGGGAAGTTTATCAAGAAGTTTCCTTCTAGAAGCCGCCTACTTGGTATGTAAGCTAAACTAGTTGAAAAGCTACTTGAGAAGCTTCCTTCTATAAGCTGCTTACTTGGTGTACAAGCTAAGTTAGTTGAGAAGTTTCCCAAGAAGCTTCCTTCTAGAAGCCACTTACTTGGTGTGCAAGCTAAGTTAGTTGAGAAGCTTCCCAAGAAACTTCCTTCTAGAAACTATTTACTTGGTGTGCAAGCTAAGCTAGCTGGGAAGCTTCCCAAGAAACCTTCTCCTAGAAGTCACCACTTGGCATACACATTACCTAATACTTGAAAGCTATCAAGTAGCTTCCTAGATGCTTCTAGAATATTTTTTTTATCATTCTTGGATAATTTGTCCTATTTGCTATTTTATTAGCCTTGATAACTCATCGATAAACTCCATATTGTTACATTAACCCAAATGGTAAGAATATTCATAGATATAATACATCCTTGCCATGATGATCAATAACCCAAAATGATATCTTGGATTTGTCTTCTTGCTTGATTGGCAATAAATAATATATTGCTTGAAGATCCAAAGTAGAGAAGACCTTTCCATATCCAATTGTATCAAAGATCTCCTCCACTATGAGTATAACATACCAATCAGCCCTAATCTGTTGGTTGATAGGATGGTAATCTCCACACATCCATATGTCTTTGCAGTTGCCATTTGTATTCTTCTTGGTTGGCATCAATATAGTTGAAGCATACTCTCCATGTGAAATCTCTACCGAACTAACCTCAAAAGGCTTTGAATCAATACTTAGGCTTTGAATCAATACTTAGGCTTTGAATCAATGCTCTCTCCATATCACTATATTTATAAGGACATCAAAAAACTTGTGGATTATAAATCAACTCAATCTAGATACTAGGTCCTTTCAAAGCACCTAAATCCTTCATACTAAAGACAAAACAACTTGTGTAGCTCCTCAAGAACCTCCAAACTCTTATATTTTCCCTTCTTGTAAGCTTGGGTTCAATGTTTGGCTCTCAAGTATCCTCTATAACTAATGTATGAGTAGGAGATGCATTGATTGGCTACTACACCGAGCTCTTAGGAGCACTAATATCATGCTTCTAACCGCTAGAGTCCCCAACCTCAAAGTAAAAAAACTCCCTATGCTTTGGCTGCAAGCTCCATACATCCTCTAGTTGCATCTCAAGTAGACTAAGGGTGTAACCCAAGTAGACCATGCTTGTTTGGATGAACCTCAAGTAGATCATTCTCACTAGTAGCCATAGTTTGTGTCCTAAGAATACCATGCCCACTTAGTTCATCATCCTCAACATGTGTCTAAATTGTCTTAATAGGCATACAACTCACAAGTGTCCAAGTGGTGATGCTTATCAAACACATCCTACTTTGCTCTGCCAAGCCAAGGCTCATAATCTAGGTCAAATGGTTTAGGTCTATAGCCAGACCTAACACATGTGTGCCTTTGACACTATTGAAACAACAATAATAGTAGTATTGAAACCCATCACTTGCTCTCTCTCATTGGCATTGGGCTCCACCAACTATTGTAAATTTGAGTCCCAAACAAGTCCATGACCTCACTCTCAAAAAGCATATGCTTTTTGAGAGTGAGTAAAGTTTCTCTAGGCTACCCAACAAGGTTCACCACTACCATAGATGACCTATCAACCACTACCAATCTTTGAGATTGGCATCCAATATCCATAATATCATCAATAGTAAGGTGGGCTAGTCATTGAATCCCATCATAAGCATGTTGTAAAACCTCTCTAGGTAAGAAGTTCACCCACTAAAGACAAAGATGATGGGCATATGATCCAACTTTAGTTGCATCCAACAACACAATAGGTCCCATCCAAGAATAGATATGAGTTGTACTTGCTATCACCAATGTAACAATATGGAGTTTAGTGACGAAGTTAGTCGGGCTTACAAAGTAGAGAATAAGACAAAATAGCCTAGAATATTCTAGAAGCATCTAAGAAGCTTCTTAGGAAGCTTCCCAACTAGTTAACTTGCGCCCTAAGCAGGTAGCTTCTAGAAGGAAGCTTCTAGAAGCTTCTAACTAGCTTAGCTTGCACGCCAAGTAGGCGGCTTCTAGAAGGAAGTTTCTCGAGAAGCTTCCTAGTTAACTTGGCTTGCACTCCAAGAAAGCGGCTCAAGGAAGCTTCTTGAGAAGCTTCAAGGGTCTTGTATGCTACCTATAAATACCAAGGCCGAAGCTCATGCTAGGCATTTGGAGTTTTCCCTCATTCAAGTGTCCCAATGTGAGTTTCCATTCTCCTATTTCTCTCCTCGGTTTTGGTCTTTTACATTGGTATCAGAGCATGAATGGGATGGATAGAATTTATGGACCACCAAATCCACTTCCACCAAACCATTGGGACTTTCATGTCCAGATATTACCAAAGCATCATTTCACACAATTCATCACCTCGCGCTTTGGGCAGGATTTTCTACACATGATCACCGTGTCAGAGGAACCCTTGATACTTCCAATTGTAACTTATGGAGAACGGTGGACGTGTTGTATCTATGTTTTAATCAACTAGATAAATTGAGTGTAGTAGAATAGAGTAGTAGCGATGGCGGCAATATTGGATGTTATCCTTGCAATGCAACAACAAATCGAGCATCTTACTCGATTGTTGGATGAACGAGACCAGCAACGACGAGAACAGATAGACAGAGCGCCAATTCGAGATGGAGAAGATCGCATTTGATTTCAAAAACCCAAGGTGTTTGAAGGCAAGAATCTTCTAGGCATAGTAGAGAATTTTGTGTTTGACTGCGAACATTACTTTGAAGCCACCAATCTTCAAGACGAGCGGAAACAAATTCTCTTGGCTTCTAGCCAATTGGATGGTGTGGCAAAACTTTGGTGGTGATTCCAAGTAGAAAGAGCTGAACAACAAATTGTTACACCAATTTTGACATGGGCAGAATTCAAGGATGCAATACTTGGTCGATTTCAAACTATAAATGCCACCCAAGCCGCATGAGATAAATTGGCGGAGTTGAGGCAGATGGGCTCAGTGAGAAGCTACATCACACAATTTCAGAACATCATCATGCAAATTCTAGATATCCAAGAAGGTGAAGTTCTAGATCGATTTGTGCAAGGATTGAAATCATGAACCAAATTGGAGGTGACCATGCGGGAGCCACAAAACATAGAAGAAGCCATGCAATTGGCTGAGCGTTTTGATTCCTTGGTTACAACAACTTGGTCTCGATCTTGACCTACACAAAGCCTACCAGTACCACGAGTGGAAGAACCAGTACCAATGGAGATTGATGCTATCCAACAAAGACCACTTGGCACAACAGATTAAGAAAGATTACGACAAAATGGAGGTTGCTTTTATTGTTGCCAAGTTGGACATTGCATTGCTGAATGTCCACTTAGGAATGGGCAACCTCGACAAGTTGCCCAAATGGAGTTTGTGGAACAGAATGTTTAGGGAAATGAAGAATCCCAGTAGGAGATTTTGAGCTGCCTACTGGGAGCTTGATTAGTTCCTATGGGATTGAAGGCTCAACCTATGCAAGTTTGCTTCACTTGCAAGGTACAATATCTAATCAGGGTTGTAGGATTTTGGTTGATTTTGGAAGTTCAGAGAATTGCATGTCTATGCAAGTAGCAAAGGAATTGGGTATTCCTATCAAGCTAGTGTTTGGAAGTAGTTTGATGATGGCGGATGGTAGAAAGGGTTCTGCATTTTGCACCTCACATCCTGTTACCTTCAAGATTGGGAAGGAGTATTTGGAGTGTATGAGGTTTGTAGTGGCACCTCTACACTATGATATCATTCTGGGTCTACCTTGGCTTGAACGTCATAAGGTTCAATTTGATTGGACCCGATGACAAATCCAAGTACAACACCAAGGTAGAAATTTCCGATTAGGTTTTCTGGCACCTTTGAGTAAGACGCCTAAGAATAGTCAGTCCCAAGATGGGAAGTTTGTCAAGAAGGTAGCCATAGAGCAAATCTGGAAGGGAGATGAGTCCCAAGATGGGGAAGGTGCCAAGAAGGCAACCATAGAGCAAGCTTGGAAGAGAGATGAGTCCCTGGAAGGGAAGTTTGTTAATGAAGCGACCATAGAGCAAGCTTTGGAGGAAGATAAGTCTGTATTTGCGGTGTGGGTCAAGCCAATTGCACAAGAGCAATCTGAGGAGGGCCAAGCGCCTCATCAAGCAATGGTTGATCGGATAGTTTAGGAGTTTGCAGATGTGTTTCTGGATGATTTGCCAAAGGGATTACCCTCCGATCGAGGTATGCCCTTCAAGATCAAGTTATTGCCAGGGAGTACTCCAATGAGTAGACCAATCTATCTGCTCTCACCAAAGGAGTTGGAGGAGTTGCGAACAACACTTACAAAGTTGTTGGAGAAGGATTTCATACGACATAGTACCTCTCCTTGGGGAGCACCGGTACTATTTGTTCCAAAGAAGGATGGAGGACTTCATTTCTGTATTGATTACCGTGGACTCAATAAGCAAACCGTGAAGAATGCATATCCCTTGACTCTGATTGATGACTTGCTTGATCAACTAATTAGAGCACGCTACTTTTCCAAGCTGGATCTTTGTAGCGGCTATTGGCAAATTCCTATTGAAGGAGAGGACGTGCAAAAGACTGCTTTTCGCACAAGGGATGGACATTTCGAGTGGAGAGTTCTACCTTTTGGACTCACTAATGCTCTAGCAGTCTTCATGGATCAGATGAATTGGGTGTTGGAGGGACTATTGGATTGGTCTATGGTGGTGTTCTTAGATGATATTCTAATCTATAGCAGGATAGAGGCAAAACACGTGAATCATGTGCAAGAAGTCCTAAAATGACTACGAGAGTGGAATTTCTACTGCAAGAAGTCAAAGTGTGCTTTTTGGCAAAAGGAGGTTATCTTCTTGGGTCATAAGATCTCATCAGAGGGGATCAAGATGGAAGAAGAGAAGATCAAGGCCATTATTGATTGGCCTACCCCAAAGGATGCTATAGAAGTACAAGCATTCAATGGATTGGCCAGTTTTTACCAACGGTTCATCTACTATTATGCTCAAGTGGTTGCACCATTGACTGACCTCTTGGGAAAGAACTTGAGTTTCCAATGGACCACCAAGCATGAAGAAGCATTCCAGAAGTTAAAGCATATGGTGTCTTCAAGACCCATTCTTCAACCATATGATCCTCAACTACCTTGTGTGGTTGATTTTGATGCTTCTAACTTTGCGATTAGAGTTGTGTTGCAACAAGAATTTCCAGATGGACTACATCCTATTGCCTTTGTGTCTTGCCGACTAAATATAGCTGAAAGAAATTACTCTGCTCGAGATTGGGAACAACTTGCAATGGTATATGCCACCAAGGTATGGAGGCATTATCTCTCGGGGAAACAAGTGATCATGCGAACTAATCACAAGCCATTGTTGCAGACCTTACACTTGGAGCACATGAAGAGTTGGCATCATCGATGGGAGGAGCAACTCCAATTGTTTGACATCAAACTTGAGTACAAACCAGGTTGGTTCCTTGTCATCCCTGATGCTCTATCACGACGACCTGATTTGAAGGATCTTCCTCTCATCACGGCGGCAATTACAACGTTGTCCATTGACCCTTAGGTCCATAATGAGTTTCAATCAACTCTACAACAAGATCTCTTCTTCCAAATGGTACACGGTTGTCTGACAGCACGCAACAAGGAGTACAACACCTTCTCCTTCAAGGAAGGCCTTTTATTCCATGAAGACCAGATCTATGTTCCAACCAAAGGTGATCTTCGACTTGTGCGCCTTCAAGAAGCCCATGATTTACCAATAGCTGGTCACATGGGAGTGGACAAGACCTTGGGCACCCTCCAATGCCAATGGTGGTGGCCCAACATGACATGAGATGTTCAAGACTTTGTCCAATCATGTGAGAGTTGCCAACGGAAAAAGGCCAACAACCAAAAGCCGAGTGGACTCCTTCAACCACTTGCCATTCCATCTGCTCGTTGGGAGCATGTGAGCTTGGATCTCATCACATCCTTGCTAAAGACAAAACAAGGACACACTGCAATTGTGGTGTTTGTGGATAAGCTTAGTAAGCAAATCCACTTGGTGCCAACCTGTGATACCATGGATGCTCCAACCTTAGTGCAAATCTACTTTGACAATGTCTTCAAGCATCATGGGATGCCATGTGTACTCATCTCCAACCGTGATCCTCGATTTACCGGGAAGTTTTGGCAAGCACTCTTCCAGATACTCGGCACCAAGCTTGCTTTGTCCACAGCCTATCATCCTCAAACTGATGGACAAACCAAATGCGCCAATCGTACATTGGAGGATATGTTGCGGGCCTTTGTCAATGTCCACCATATCAACTGGGATGAATGTCTTGCAGCTGCAAAATTTGCAAACAATTCCAAACAGGCAAGCACTAGATTTTCTCCCTTCTTTCTCAATTTTGGCCAAGATCCACTTGTTCCAGATTCTCTTCTTGCTCCCCCTCCCTCTCAGGTTCCTCATACTTCTACATTCTTGACCACTATATCCCAATCTCTCCAACAAGCCAAATCTCACCTCCTTGTTGCTCAGAATCACCAAAAACAATATGCAGACCATCATCGTCGTGATCTCACCTTTGAAGTTGGTGATAAAGTCATGCTATCCTCTAGTAACCTCCCTCTCCCACTTGATACCCAAGTTTGTAAACTTGCTCCTAATTGGATAGGACCCTTTGATATCACCCACATTATCTCTCCTATTGCTTATCGTCTTGCCTTACCTTGTCACATGCGTATCCATCTTGTCCTTCATGTTTCCAAGTTGAAACCCTTTGTTCCTAACCCTTCTTCCTTTTCCTCTTGAGTCCAACCTCCCCCTCTTCCTGTCCCTATCAATGATCATGAGGAGTACAAAGTTGATCGTATCCTTGCGCGTTGCCATATTCAACGAGGCCATCGCCAACATACAGAGTACAAGGTCCTTTGGAAAGGGTATCCCCTTCATGATGCCACATGGGAACCTCTTTCTCACCTCCAAAATGCACAGATGGCCATCAAGGAATTCGAAGCTTCACTGGCAACGAGGACGTCACCAACTAGCGGCGGGGGAATATCTAACAATATGGAGTTTAGTGATGAAGTTAGTCGGGCTTACGAAGTAGAGAATAAGACAAAATAGCCTAGAATATTCTAGAAGCATCTAAGAAGCTTCTTAGGAAGCTTCTAAACTAGTTAACTTGTGCCCTAAGCAGGTAGCTTCTAGAAGCTTCTAACTAGCTTAGCTTGCACGCCAAGTAGGCGGCTTCTAGAAGAAAGCTTCTTGAGAAGCTTCCTAGTTAACTTGGCTTGCACTCCAAGAAAGCGGCTCAAGGAAGCTTCTTGAGAAGCTTCAAAGGTCTTGTATACTACCTATAAATACCAAGGCCAAAGCTCATGCTAGGCATTCGGAGTTTTCCCTCATTCAAGTGTCCCAATGTGAGTTTCCATTCTCCTATTTCTCTCCTCGGTTTTGGTCTTTTACAACCAATGTTCAAGAATCACCTAACAAAGGGATGTTCTCCCAAATGTAGGCTAGAGAAATGGATTGATGAAATTGGAGATATGGTAGTATATGTAACATCTCCCAAATGGGAAGTATGGGAATCCTATAGACCTTGACCTTGGTCATCACGGGTATATTCTTGACATGGCCATCAAAAAATCATCAAATGAATGGGACCATGTCTTTACCAATAGGCCAAGTGTGCCACATGATGTAGAGAGACTTATCTAACAGTCCCAACTCTCTCTAGATATAAGCACCTTTGAACTTGTATACTTGCTTGTAGTACCATAGCTAGTCTAGTGCTAATCCCACCAAATAACTTCAATAGGCATACTATCTCTATTAGATACTACAAAGCAATAAGCATAGTATCTAAAGGTGACTAGGTAATAGACTATGGAAGCTCATCCTCACATAGTTTCTTGGTGGTAAAAAGGCTCCATTCCAAGCTTGATGCACTAACTGATCCGCATGCTATTGCAATGCTTCCTCAAAACTCCACAATGGAACATCCAAGATGGATAGAACAATCCCGCTTGTACTCTAAATCCAAGTGATCTCCTCTAGTACTAGGGTATCTCCCACATGGGCATTCCACTCTAATAAATTACTAGGCCAAGTATGGAACAATTGAAAGTTGAAATTGATACCATGGTCCCTAGCTATATGAGCCAAGGATACTACTACTAAAGCACATTGGTAGGCAACATACCAATCCCTCATATGATTGCAAACTTGACATATAGGAAGATTTCTCTTCCCAATAGTCAATACTGAAACCCCATGGAGTATAACATTGCTCCACCAACTAGCACATCATATGACTCTACTATGATTGCAATGTCATAACCTCTCACCATAGTGCTATCAATCGGGTGATCATGTTGAATATGGACAATGAGCTCCCCACATATGATGTATTATGTAGAACTATCCCTAAAGATGTTTGGATCTGAAAAAGACACTTCTCCATTGGTCTTCTATAGGTCAAGACTAACAACTATAGCCTTCCCCAATATAAGAGGATGCGCACGAGAGTCTAATAAGACCATTTGGATGTATAAAATTCTCCTAAAAGTCCCACCAAATAGAAAATCCCACTCTAGTTTCCTAATAAGACAATTCCCAGGGTGAATCAAGTGCACTGAAAGGCAAGTCTAGTTGGTAACTCCTCCAACCTAGCTATTGTTGGCTGCCATAAACCATTGGTTGTTGAATGGATCCCATGCTCCTCAACCAAGTCAGCTCCACTATCAACCACCTTTGCTCTACCAAGAACAACATCCTCTCGACTCTCGTAAAGTGTGGTAGCCAACCAGAATATTGGAGTTAGGTTAAATCCCAATGTAAACATGTCATTGGTTGAGAACAAAGAGAAGATCATAATCAATTGAGCCACCCTCAACATTGTGCCCTTGACTCAATCAGTGTAGTAGTAGGTGGTTAATGGTTAACTAGTATCTAGTCTATCATGCGCTCTATCAACACCTATGACACTTTCACTAGGACATCTAGGAGCCAAGGGTGTTGTTTGTAGTGCCTTTAGAGAGTGAAAGACTAAGGAAGTCTGATTTATCTACCAGCCTCTCTTCATGGTAGGTCCAACTCCATTGATGCTCCTCTAGGCTTTAAAGCATATACTACCCTCCTAATCATTGTGATAGATGCACCTACCTATGCTGCTCCGCACATAAATTCCAAGACATCCCTATCCCAAGCATAAGAGGTTGAAGCCTCAACACTTGAATTTGATCTCCTTTGAGCTATGGCCATGCTAGCCAATCTTTGCTCCAATTGCTCAATCCAAGTAACCATAGTTGTATAAAAAACAAGAGCAAGTACTAGACTCCTACTAGGTGTAGGTCCTCTACCACCTGATCCTCCATGATATAAAGATCCTCTACCACCTACCATACTAGCCCTACCACTCTATAACTCCAAGTGAAGGTCAAAGCATTGATCATTGGTGTAACCAAATTTATAGCAATGGTCCCACTACCTTTGTGTTGATTGTGATGCACCAAAGTATCATATCCACTACCCTCAATGCACTCTCTCTTGTAGTGAGGTCCACCACTAATCAAACAAGCAACACCACCACTCATTGACTACTATTGCATGGTACCCATAGTTTTTGTTTTTGACAAGTTTTAAAGAAGAAGTGTATTGTTGAAGCCAAATTGAAGCTTAATGAAGAAGAAAAGAAAAGTTTGGAATAGACCCAAAGAAGTTGACCTCGGGTCTGAGTCAAGAGGACTCGGGTCAGACTTATGGAGGTATGAACCAGAAGAAAGGATACTCTACATAAGGATGTGCAACCCAATCCAATGAACCTGTAACAACCTTACCTCATGTCTAGCCAATCAAGAAAGTACGTGGAAAGAAAACAACTACCTTGGGATCAAGATGACATTCAAAGTGACAAAAACCAAACACATAAAATTTGCATGTCAATTGAGGATTGACTGAAGAATGAACATGCAGCAAAAGACTATAAGATTGAGGCTTCATTGAGGGAATCTTGAAATGTCATAGTGATATCCCATGCCTATCAATAGTTGTTCCAAAGGAGTTAGGATCTTGGGTTTGGAGAGGGTTTGATCTTTTGGAGATCAAGAGTGAGAAAGCACACAATGCCACCAACAAAGGGTAATAAATAGAGTGTAGTGAGGGGTCTTGCAATTCATGGATTAGACATAGTGGCAAGGATCAAAGTCTTGAGTAGACTTTGCATCACCTATTTGGCATGGAATTGGAATTTGATCTTACTAAGGTTCATGGCGGCAATTGATGCTAGCAATTGCAAAGATGGTTCCAAGACAAAGGGAAAGAGAGGGAACATGGCTTGTTGGACTAAGTTGTATTGGAGACTAGTCTTGGAGAAAGAAGTAGGAGAAGTAGGAGAAGTAGGAGGAATCATCTTCTATCAAAAGTGTGATTCTTTAGAAGAAATAGTCAAGGTGAGGAATTCTTTCAATGCACCTTGTACTAAGAATAAGTACAGGGTGAATAGCTATAGAGACCCAATACAAAGGGGTATAGTCAGCAAAATGATGGCCATGTTTAAGCCAAAGTGAACCACCTATGTGATGATGCAACAAGCTTTGTTTTTCTACCAGATGTTAGCAAGAGAAGCGGTGAATTTGGCAAAGTTTTTGCACCAATGAGTAGGTTAGATGATTAATAGTTGGAGAATGGACCTGCCACCCCATTATTTTGTACCTTTTGCAGCCCATTTCTACTTCAAACTAAACCTACTAAGCTTGGAGGAGAGAGGAAGAATGGTGTCACACTTTCACCCTGACTTACAACAAGTAGCGGATTTGGACAAGAAATATTACATAAGGTGAGTCCGTGAAGGAAATGACTACTACATCAAGACCAAGAAGGAGAAGATAGTGTTAGTGGAAATCCCAAGGCCAAGAAAGAGAAGTGTCTAAAGGAAGAATATTGCCATTGTAGCCACAAAAGACGAGGAGGTTGAATCCAAAGCCAAATATGGAGGTGGTAAAGAACTAGTCTTTAGAGGAAGAATTGGAAGGGTAAACTAAGTCAAATTGTGAAGACTTGAGAGAGGAAGAAGAATTCACTCAACAAAGTAAGGAGTCTAACAAGGAGAGTGATGGAGAGCCCAAAGTCCAACAATTGGTGGACAAAGTAGTGGGAGAAGAAGATGAGGAGTTCCATGCGTTAATTGATCGTATGTAAGGAGGAGACAAGCCTTGTATAGAGTTACCTGTAGTAGAGTTGGAGGAAGAACAAGCAGAAGAGCCTACCTTGGTGTTTCCAAGGGCAGCAAGATCAAAGAGGAGTGTGCAGGTTGTAGCTGCAAGTCCAAGCAAAGCCAAAGAAGAGGAAGAAAGCTCAAAAGAAGTAATGTTGAAAGTACAAAGATCACACCTTTAGAGTAAAGCACCAACCAAAGAAGGGACAACCAAAGACAAAGACAAAGAAGATGATGAAGGAAAATATGCCAAAGTTGAGTATATATCAAAGATTGTCTATCCTTTGTTGGTGCAATTGCAAAAGAGGAAGGAAGAGTTGAGGAGAGAGCATCCTAAACTAAAGGATGAAATCAACATATTCAAGTTCTTGAATAAAGACAACTTGGAGTTGAGGAGGAAGTTAACCTGAGGAGAGCAAGAAGCCAAAGAACTTTGGGTTGATGTTGTTCTTCAGAGAAAGAGCTTTGATAACTTGAAGAAGAGTTGTGTGAAGCACGACAAAGAACTCAAACAATGAGCTATAAAATTGAAGGAGCAAAAGAAAACATTCTAGAAGTTGAAGAGAGAATTTTCTTATGCACACTTGGAGGTGCTACATTCAAAGACAATGACAATATTGATGGAGCAAGAACTAGAGACCTTGAGGAAGAGCACAACAAAGAAAGATCAGGCATGGTAGCACAAGTTGACAACCAGACATCAAGAGGAGGAAATATTACAAGGTATAGTAAGAAGTGCAGAAGGCCAGATTGCTTAGTATGTAGAGGAGAAGAAGATGTTGGCAGTTGAGTACAAAGTTGAATTGCAAATGTATTGGGATGAGTTGAAGGTGGAGTGAAATCATGGGTATACATCACAATCAATAAGAGAGATCATTGGGAGAGTGAAGGTGATATTGAGTAACAAAAGATGAGGTGAAGTTGGAGGAATTGAGATTGCATGAGTTGAAATTGCTTGTGCAAGAGACAAAGAAGCAAAAAGCAAAGGACGTAGATCTAAATAAATGTTTAATTTGCTTACGAGATTGTGTAGATAGGAAGATGGTAGAAGTAGGAGACAATGTGATCTCAGATTATATTTAGTTAGATCCAAATTTGATAAACTTTGGAGTAGTGTGAAGGAAGAAGTTAAATGCAAAGTAGTTGAAGTAAGAGTGCAATTGTCTTTGGGTGAGATACATTAGAAGAAGTTAGAGGAGAGAAGGAGAAGGTAGAGAGCACATGATGACTTCAGTTTTAGCTCAGGCTGAAGATAGGATAGAAGTGGAAGAGGAAATCATAATTGTAGATAAAGCCGTAGAAGGAGAAGTGATTGCAAGAACATTGGTTTAGAAGCCAAAGTTGAGGTAGATATTGGATCGGAATAGTAACAAATTTGAGATCTAAAGAAGCAAATATGAAGAAGTGGAATGTCATTTTGGATCTGCAGGTTGGTAAAGTCATATTTAGAATGGTATTTAGTTAGATAACTGTCGGATTTGTAGTGTTTTGTATTGTAATTCTGAAGTTGAGTAAACACTTGTACGTGTACACACTTATATTTGCAATGATATTGCTCTTGTTGGATATATTTTGATAAAAAATTTAGTAATGATGCCAAAATCAGGAAAATCCAACACTTTTTATACCAGTTAAATACCTAAACATGATGCATCCATCTCTTTGAAGAGTTTCTCTTTTAGTGCATTAGTGAAAACTACTATAACTCCTTGCTTACTTAGGTGCTTTAGACACTCTTGATCTTGTTAGAACCATCCTGATCAAGAATTTCTAAACAAAGTAAAGAACAGTGTAAACACATTTGTAATTCACTATGTATGTCTGCAAACTTAGGAGACTCTTAAGTTTTATGTCTCACTTGGTACATGCAATCCAATTTGAATCTTTACATTCTAATCTTCAATTCACTAATTTTAAGATTGAGCAATTTTATTTCTAAGCACTCCTAAGTGCATGACTAAATCTGAGTGTCATGACAAAATAAGTATGAGTTAATGGAGGGTAAATCAAGACATTACCTTCATTTGTAAATTTTTTCCTTACATCCAATACTTCCTACCTGAAAATTAGAAACATCAAGGCAATATAAGGTTAATTTACCTCATAATCACAATATTTTGATATAAAGGGAAAAGAACTTGCCTTCATGAAGTTTATGTTTGTTACTTAAACTAGAACTATAGTTTTATTTGGGCTTACCTAAGGAAAATCTTCACACTTTGATATGATCCTTTTTTAACTAAGTATATTTCATGGAGTGTTATGGCACTAAAAGGTTTTTCATCTATTCTTTCCTCTGAGTCTCTCTCCTCAAATACAATTTCTCTCTCTCTTCTTTAAAATTTGAGTAAACATTATGGTCGTAAGTTCATGAGCAATAACTTCCATACTCTCCAAACATTAAAATATGTTCTTCACTGTATATGAATACCAAATGATTTCATCAATTACTCTTCTCTTCTTGACCTAAATTTATCCTTTCAAAGAGATACTACTACTATTAAGATGATGAGACAAAAATTCACTAGATATTGATAAGTACAATAATAAGAATGAATAAAAAATCCTTCTCTAATTTAAGTACTTCCATTGAAGATTCAATAGTGAAGAATGATCTAAATCTTATTGATAAGAGGGAGATCAAGAGCTACCTAACTAATAAACCCGCTTTTATGTTCAGTAGACTTAGTAGATTAAACTTATCTAATATATAATAATCTTCACTGAACTCATTATCACAAGTAAATATGCTTAAAATAAAAACATGAACCACCTATTAAACACTTTTTTTTTTTGAATAAATCTTAATAACCTAAACTTCTTAATTTGTTGTCATCTTTGTCAAACTCATAGTCACAAATAATCACACCTAATCTTGAGATTAAAATTCAACTTTCTAGCCTAATTTAGAGTTCAACTTGGAATTGAAAATCCAAGTTCAGCTAAGAGCTTCCATGGTACTTCAAACTCCTACGCTTCCTTAGATTAAATTTATGATTATGTTAGTATAAATTCTCCTTCTTTGTTAACAAGAATAACTAAAGAAAGAAAAATTTGAATATTCAATTCTAAACTTTAAGTTGTTGAAGGACTGATTTTTCTAGGGTGATTTAAAAAAAAGTCAGAATCTCCTACTAGAATTCTTGAATACTAGAATACTTCCAAGTCAAAAGGTTGAATTATCTTGAAAACCAATCCTTACGAGTCTACATCCCCTTCAACAATCTTTCAATGTTACATTCCTCGAATCTATTCTAATTTTACCCTTCTATAAGAGGATAAAAGCTCGCTCTTGGAAGTACGTAGTAAAGTGAAGAGTAATCCCCTATCTAAGAAAGAAAATACGAAGCTCTCACAAATTTTAAAACTCATCACACTAAAACCCATCACAGAAAAAGTAAACTTTCAAAAAGATAATATGAAGAAAATACGAAGCTCTCACGAATTTTAAAACTCATCACACTAAAACCCATCACAAAAAAAGTAAACTTTCAAAAAGATAATATGTAACACGACATGATGATAAAATTTCTTTGATAAAAAGAAGTCAAATAAATTGGAGATAATTCTATGCTAACTTTGCTTAAAACATAAAATATAAATTTAAAATGATTAAAAAATAAAATATAATCTTATGTAAAGTACCTTCTTATGTAAAGTACCTACCCTAAACTCGCACCGGCTACTTTCTCTACAGCGATGAGGTTTCGCCTAGGTTTGGTCCACCCATCTGCATCTTCACTACTCACTTGTGAGTGTGGTTCTACACTAGATGCAACGGCGGTCCACATGACACGGTGTCCTTTTGGAGGACAGAGGATATCTACACATGATGCCATTAGAGACATAATGTTTGCTATGGCACGAGAGAGTGGATACTTAGCTTGGAGGGAGCATTCGTATGCGTTACAGACGACACGTGTCAGGGCAGACTTATACTTGGTTCGAGATGATCAGGTGATAGTAGCGGATGTCGTGGTCACGGACCCTACGCGGGATATAGTTTTGGAGGGAGTGATTACCCATCCCCCTGGATGGGCGGCGAGTGCATCAGCAGGTCGCAAGGTCTCCAAGTATAGGGGCATGCAACAAGGTCACCTCTTTGTTCCTCTAGCCTTGGAGTTATATGGAGCGATGGACATGGTATTTGACACATTTGTCAAGGAGTGCACGAGAGCTTATCATGTTAGGCGTCAAGTGGTACCACTCTCACTCTCATACTTTGTAGCTTACTTTAGACAACGTGTGTCCATTATTCTACAGCGTGCAGTGGCTGGTGCAATCCATAGGAGAACAATCACATTAAATGATGTTTCTTCGGGTACTCCAGTAATGTGGAGACCGTACGATTTGCATAGCTCGGATATCTTAGGTGCGATAGGGCAGATTTCTCATTCAGACTCTATTGGGGTTTAGTCTCATGTTATCTTTTTTGTCTCCCCTTTGTACGGCTTGATGGGGTCTTCCCATCCTTCATTTTTCCTACGCGGTCGCCTTTTACTCTTATCACTTATGCGGATCATGACGTGGAAGCTGTCATTTATGAATTCAATATATACTCGAGCCTCGCGTCACCGTTTCCAATAAAACACCTTCATCAACTCTGCGAAGATACGGTTACTCTTGTGCGGAGTAAAATCACGTGTTTCATGATGTCATAACCCAATTCTCGTTCGCTATTGTGAGATGCATTGACTTTCAGGTAGGTTCCAGGGAGAGAACCGAACGGTCAAATGATCTGTAGTGACTGATCCTATCTCGATGTCCTACGTGGCTGTGGCGACAGCTTTGGGAAACGCAGATTCAGCGCATGAGGGCGGCGCTCATTTTCGTTTGACTTTTGAGTACAAAATGAAAATGAAAATGACTAAACAGACGACATAAACGTGAATGCCATGGAATTCACGTGGATGCAGCTGTATTTCCAAATGAGTGAATCAAACTAAATTTTTCTTTCCTCGAGAGCAATTTCGATGGAGAGCTCAACTACACCGCAACGCTGGTCTGACCTTAATTTTACGCGTCGCTTGTCTCCTCCACGATTTTTGAAGGAATGAAGTTGCACCGCGTTCTCCAATCTGGAGTGCTCTGTCAACATGGAACCGCAGGATCTGGAGAGGAATGTTATAGGCTTATCAGGAGAATATTCTGTCCAGGAAGTGATATGGTGTATTGCAGTGCAGTCTTCACTAGGAAGGAACTGTCTCGTGTAGGTTATGGAGATTGAATCCGTGGCAACTTTCGTGAGCGAAACCTGAGTGTGAAGAACGTGTGTGTTTCCGTCAACTGGACTTTCAATTCCTTGTATATTTCGTCGCGCTTCTCATGTGGTGTCGTTAAAGTTGCTCTGATCGGGGTTTCAAACGTGACCTGAATGGTTAGACTGGAGAAGGTACCAGAATATTAGTGAACCTAATTTCTTGTACAGTAGTCAAACGGGAGTGAACCTTACTCCCGTTCACAATTGTCGTACACTAGTTCCATGAAGCTTTGCGCACGGTTTGACTTCTCGTTCGGAAACAAGTGCTGACCAAAGCTTGTGCCTTTTCTTTTCTTTTAGAGGGTATACGACTCTTGATTGCGTCAAAAACTCCAGGATTCCAGGTTTGACACCACTTTATCCTTCCTACTGGAGGAGGGACATCATGTTCAGTCTTGATCCCCGTGATTGTGAATCTTATGTGGTCATTAAGAGTCCGTTGTATTGGAGAGTCTACTCTATCTGGAATTCCATGTTAGGTTTTCATGTTGGAAAGATTCATGACACGGTTTGGTATTGAAGTGAACTTCATACTTCTGGCTCATGTTGTGATCGAGGGTTTTGGCTTAGGTTGTCCAAATCCATGTCCCGCCTAGTACCTAAGAAGGTTCCTTTCTGTTTATTGGATCGTCTAAGCTTTAATACATTGTTATGCACTGCCAAGCCATCAACCTTCAATTTGAATGTCTTTGTGGAAAGTAAAAGTCTCAGTCAATGCAGAAGTCATGGTCGGCCAGTCGATACATTGAGTGTAGGCACAGACATGAGAACATTACGGTCACAGAGTGCAACCAGACATCTCAACGTAGGCACCGCAGGATTCACTTGCATGATCCACACATCGCAGAAAGACAGGCTTTGTCAGATACCTGTGGCGAAAAGTGCGTTGCATCGCCTTGTAAAGTTGAATGTCGACAGTATCCGAAAGCTTCAATTTATTTCGACAATGTTCAAACCTTATACACTCGTTCAAACTACCAGGAACACAGAGCTTCGCCTTGTGCAACGTTCAAGGTATATACCGTGTGATGACGCGACCTAGATATTTTACTACTTTCAGCAGGTACTCTTGATCAATAGATACCCTACTCCCAAGTCATCGAGAACACTAACGCATAGGCTTCTCTCTCCTTCTTGATCTGGTTTGGAAATCTTCGTGTTCTCTGGCTTATCAAAGCTCTTACCACTTCCTCTCGATACACATTTATGAAGCTAGACCTTAAGCACATGCTTTGTTTAGCCAGCTATATTGATCGTCGGTGCATCTAAACCTACAATGTACAAAGGTCCAATGTGCTTGCATTCACAACTTCACCTGATGTATAATTCTGCACCCAAGTCAGTATCTGACACTGGTTGTGCTTTCTATGTCAGCCCTTTCATGCAGGCACAACTGTTATGATTACACACACAGGTCATCGATAGAATCAGTGGACCCCTTCTTCCTCCCGTGGACAATCTGCATGGGGGCTGAAATCTCCCATGGCAAAATTTTTCCATCGAGGTGGCAGAAATTACAATACCTGGGTCCCGTTTATTTTTACTGTTATCTGAATAGCTCTAACCTTCGTAAAATGTTCTGCTGCATACATTTGCTTTTTCGTTGGATTCCAGGACATGAGGACGAACTTGCCTGTTGGTGATTATGATCTGCTAATTTGGTAAGGTAAAAGAAGAATGAAGTATGGCAGGAACAAGGCATGAGTAGCACGGGTTCAATTAACACCTGGGAATTATACTGCCAGTCTACTGTGTCTAGAAATACCCGAACTGATGTAATGACGTCTATGAAGATCATATAATAGTAGATACTTAGCCCTCACTTGGTGAGGTAATGCCAGCATAGTTAACGACATAGGTTGAATGTCAGTGCTTAAGCTCCGAAGAAAGATCGTGTGCTGCATGTACAGAAGTTGTAAAAAGACTAATTACTAGGAGGAGCATGACCCTTTTTCATGACAAGTATCGGACATTTATGAAGTGTGAGCTTGAGGTGCTTGATCTTGCTACGGCAGGTTGACATCATCGGATTATGAAGAGACGTTTTGTCTGCTGTTGCGAAGTGAGCACTACTAAGTGGTCAACGATCTCCACAAAAAGAAACTTCGCGTGATTAAAAGTTTGTAGGTACTGGATTCTAACTATAAGTTGAATGCCAAGAAGTTAGTCTGAGAACTAGTGGTCTACCTGTTGAACGAGCTTACACTTGGTCTACGCGATGCACCACCCTCAAGATGACAGGCTCGAGGAGATCTTGCCCCAAGTTAATGATTAATCAAACCCAAGTGCAAACACCTACTCATTTGAAGAGCATTTGTTCTAGGTTTCTATGGACCTTGTTAAATTCAGCCTTGATGGTTCAAATGGTTCTTACTCTTTTTATCAGATACGAGTACTCGAGAGGGTGGAGAAAAAGAGTTAACACTTGTTCGCGAAAGTTATTCCCGTTATGCCTAATGAGAATCAACGAATCCATGATGAGAATCCATTTCTCATCAGTCGATCCACGAATTTGAGTTCACCCGTACGTGACAGGATCGAGTCGCTCGATCGAAGCTTAAGAAACAACTGTCAGCCGCTTGGAACTTGGATATGGACATTGTGTCCAGTCATATACGGTATCGTGTAAAATGGCCGTTTTTTAGTACGTAGGAGAGTTCTGGCGACGCCTTTCACTTCTGCAAATTAATAGCATCGAACTCGACGTCCATAACAATTAATTTGATCATGCTCTCAAGGAATGTTTTCTTGCACGTGGCCACAGCATCCCGATTGAACTATGATGTCAGTTTCTATGCGAAGAACCTAAAGTCGTCAACACTGAAGCAAGCTCCAGTAGCTCCTCTCAGTGGTTTACAATGCTTCGATCGATAGTGTGGGTTTTGAACAGATGTATGGAGTTAAGTGCAGTAGGCTTTGCCTGCGTGATCTTCACCGAACTTATTCTGCTTGATCTTGACCGAATGTCCAGCTCGATTTTCACCAAAGTCATTAGATTAGATAAGTCATACCAGAAAGTTTTATAGAAACCCGGCTCTCTTCGTCCTCGTTTCACGCGTTGTCAGTCACGATAAAGCACGTGAATCGGCAAAGTGCCTATGTGGTCGTCGATCATCTCTCGTTCGTGCAGAACTAGTCTTGAGAATCGTCTTGTTGTATCGGTGGGTACTAAAAAGTGGTGTATATTTGTATCAACTTCACGCTGTTGAAGTAATCTATCAGTATTGAAATCTGGCGCTTAATCATCCGGTTATGGAATAACTGAAAAAGTCAGTTGTTAACGGATTTGCTCGTTGCTGTACTGGTCAAGTAGCTCCACCTACGAACGAGTAGTTCGATACTTAAAAGGAAGAATTCTGCGAAACTTCTGAGTGATCTTGATCGTGTCCTTTTCAATCTTGCACTCATCTGTGGGTTCAACGGAGGAGAGGAATCTAAACTCGAGTCTGGTGCAGTATTTTATGATCAGACAAGGAATCGAGTACGTAATAACTTCTGGTACCTCGTAGCTTCACCTAACTAAATTGTATAAATACTATCTTTGCCTGTTCAAGTACCATACAGTAATACACATGCGTAGTCCATCTGTCGTGATAATCTTCTTCTTCTTCAAGATAAGAGAGAGAGAGAAAGGCGACCGCGTAGAGAACACGAAGGATGGGAATCTCTTCAAGATAAGAAGAATCTCCGATGTGAGATCGTGAGGAGCCCTCAACAGCTAATGTGCCCCAGTGAATGGTAGCAATCAACTGCAATATAGAAAAATGTAATTCTCCACACATACTTTAATGAACGTTTCAATTTTGGTCAATAAAGTCAAGATTGCAGACAGTGTTGGGTACTTCAGTGGTTGTACCGATGATTCATGATCGTGAGTACTTCTTCATCAATTCTTCCTTCTTCAGCATCTCCGTGGCCCCGTGCGCTGCCAGAACTTTTCAACCAATCCAATCCAAATACACTGCGACAAGTCGATCTGGAGTCTCCACTACTGGTAACTGGACCCTCTCTCACCTTCAGCTCTTAATGGGACAATTCTGCCTCGTTACACAAACCTCCAGCCTTTCAAGTAGCAAACTTTGCTGCAGAAATATCCTGAAGCTCAAACCACTTCAAATAAGTAGGATAAAGTATGATAAAACTGGAAAAGAGCTTGGCCCACTCACTAAAAGGTTACAGCGCACTGTATATATGTACTAGCTATGCTTACAGGGAGAGCTGGGCTACTCAAAGGGACTCCTGTGGTAACTAGCCGCTGAGGTATTGATGAGATGTCGATGAGGGTTCAGTCCACACGCAAAAGTTTATGGACGCAAGTATTATTTCTGAACAACTATGGTTTTGACGGACTTGGCAGTGATCTTCACCAGATTTCAAGACTCAAACATTCCAGTGAGGTTTCATCGATCAAGTATACATGAATTTGGTTCAGACGCTGTGCCAGCATTTTAATGACCAGCACGACCAGCATTTTAATACTGTTAAACAAAAACTTGAGTTTCAGCTCATCCTGTGTAGGCCTAGTGAGCAGTGAGCACTACTTGGTTCCCTGCAACAACCCGCTTTTGGCTTTTACATCCTTCCCACTTCAATGGTCATGAGCACATGACTCCTTTGACCACGACTGGAAAGAGCAACTGAAAAGCAAGGAGAAGAGTGAGACGACAGCCTACGTACCTTTTGACGCAAGTCTTCGGTGGTCAGAACTGGTTATCGCGTTCCTGAAGCAGCCATTCTTCAGGTGTATGATTACATGATGAATGATGTAGATTTCCAGGATTGCATCGATTACTTTATTATGGAAGAATGAATGTACCAACTTTTATTTGTTCTGATAGAACCAGTACTAGTTCCTAAACCTTCACTCCATGCATATTCTGACGTGAGTCTACTCTGAGCAATAAGTGTAGGGTTTTCAGTATTCGAACCGTATGCACTGTTCTTACAATTAGTGTTATAATCATAAAACTAGAGTTGACATGCTTAGCCCCATGTTACCTTTTTTGTCTCTCCCTTGTACGGCTTGATGGGGTCTTCCCCTCCTTCGTTTTTCCTACGCGGTCGCCTTATTCTATGAGTTGATATGCTAGATAATTTGCACGGTAGATTGCGATGCTCGTCAACTGCTGCATGCGTCCTCTACTTCAGTTGCAATGCATTGCATTGCCTTGCCTTGCCGTGTAGCCCATCCTCCACATAATTTGGTCAAAATGTTCTCACGCGTACGAGTGCACGATAAATCGCCATATTCTCTCGCAATATACTGTGACCTCTTTTTTCGAGATATCTACAATTATATATAGAAAGAAGAGAGAAGACAATATAAGATTCCAACACAAGATTATGTGTGATAAATGGCATTAAACCAGTCAACCAAGACCTTGTTGGACCAATATTCTTGTACAAAATGAGCAGAACAACTCGATTCAGTACCTTGACCGTTCAGACATATTCTTCGAGATTGATGATGTTTGTACCCCTGGGTACAGAAATTAGGAAAAAGAATATTGCTTCTCGAACGCGTCAAGAAATTTCAGCTACGTACCTCGCTAAGTGGGAGGACGTGCATTCGAGTACCTGCAACTGAGGGTTTTAACTAGCTTGTTATGGAATAGATTAAAGAATTTTGGATGGGTATTCTAGTAGAAATTTACTGGAGATGATTCATAAGACTTTACGGGATTTTGTCCATCCTCGTAAGTTTTCTAAATTTTTTAATTATTTATTCTGCTTGGTCCTTTTCTGTAAACCAAGTGATGGACCGCTTCAAGATGAAAACAGGTTTCACGGGGAATGTTTATGGGTGGTCACTCCGTTCCCCTAGCGATTCCGTGCATTCACGTATTGAAACCCCTTAATATTATCCAAATTTAGATGGTGTCGTTATAGTCAAATGACGTTTGTGATCTCTGCAGTTTTTAATGCTGTTTTTCATCTTTCCTGAATTTGGTTGGAATCGTAATACTCTAGTGACGAACCGGTTTTGTGATCACTGCAGGATTTAATGATAGTTTTCATATGTGAATCGAGCTTAGTACAATTGAGTTAGATCAAACTTTCTCCTTGATTGCAATTGATCAGCAATTTGTTCTACACCATATCTTCAGTTGTCAGTCACGCATGAGCTTTAGAACAGCTAAATTTCCGTGTTTTCTCTTTGGGACCGGCTCGAATGTTGCAAATAAACGCACATGATCGTCACTTTTGCTAGACTGAATCGGATCATCTCTTCCGACTCAAACCCTACAATAAACTTATAATCTACACAGAAAAAATACGACCGTATAAGATAATAGGAAGAAGGACGGGAAGCCCGCACAAGGATAAAATATAAAATATAAAATTTATTTATTTGTAAAAAATTTTAATTTTATAATCACACTAAATAATATAATTTAGATATTCTAATAATATTCAAACCATATAATAAAAATAAAATGTATAACTCGAATATTCTAAATATAGTAAGATAAATTTCCCAAGATAGATTTTTCATCTGGATACCGTTGGAGGTTAACCCAATGTTACCTTTTATGTTTGATCGTTGTTAGGATTGATGGGGTTTTCTATCTTTTCTGTTATTTTATTTATCTACCTCTGCGATTGTTAGATGTCGAAGGGTTCCACTCTTTTACTTGGTAGTATACTTTAGATATCCATTGTTCTACAAAGACATGTATCCATTGTTTTACAAAGAACATCCGCGGGTGCAATCCAGAGAATATCCAGTATTCTAGTAGTTTGTAAACTTTACCAACTTATATAGTTAGGATATCTTAGGTGATACTCTAGTAGTTTGTAAACTTTACCCACTTATATAGTGGGTAGATCTTAGATGCGGAAGGGCAGATTTATCATTTCGAGACTATTGGGACCTAGCCCCATTCTATCTCGTTTACCTTTCCCTTTGTATGGTCTCATGAGGTCTTCCTCTCCTTCATGTGTTCTATGTGGCTTGATGACCAGTCTTCCTATCCTTCATGTGTTCTATTTACTTACCTACGCGATCTCCTTTTTTAAATTTTGATCTTTTTCCTTCTAATCTCTAGGTCCTCCTAACCTCGGAATCATGTGAAAACTGGGGAATTGACTCAAGGAATCCAAAGGAGCAAGGCTGTAACGTTCGTCTCTCCGTTCGTCCTTCAGGAAGTGGACGCCGGCCATGCAATGTTTATATCGCCGTCTACAGCTCTAAAACCCCTAGAATGTGAGTCACGAGATTCGTCGTCAACTGACTCCAAGTAGTCCCATTACAAGTCCGAATTGAGCTAACATACGGAAACATTGAACGAATTCTTTGACTTTTTCAACGTATACGACTTAGGTACAATTAAAACTCATGATGTACCCAAAACTCCCCACATCTTGATGGCATTCTCATTTGACTTGCCAAACATCAACCATTATTAATGACTGAATTGCCTTTTAGGAAGTAATGATGCTCGAGGAATCCATTCTTCGAAACATTGGGGTATACCGCGACTTTCATTACTCTACAGAAGTTGGGGTTGTTTTGTCAATATCACGAGTACTCGTTTCTTGGGAATAAATATGTCTTTTAACAGATAGTTTCCCTTTAATGCCCATTACTTTGTATACCAAAAATGTCACTCACGCGTCGTAATAGTGCTGTATCTATATCCATAATTTCTACATTCATAATTGTTACATGATCCCTGAATATCTTCCATAAAATAGGGATACACTCATGATATTGAAACAATGTGCATGGATTTGTTTATGGGGTATCTTCACCATGAGTCTATTAGAATTCAGGAACTCGAATTTCCTTTGGAGATCGAGGCTTCTACAACTGGATAACATTTCCCTCTTCATTCAAGTTTCTTTCGATAGAAATGAAAGCATGCAGGACGAGGCACTCAGTTACGTACTCGCCATTAGTAAACAACGGTAACAATCCTAAACGGGTGACTTCCTTACCCGAGGATTGTGCTGGAGCAAATTGTAGGAGTTTTGGATTACACTATTTCTTGTTGGCAGACTCAATGTTTTGTATCGAGTTATCACCTTAATTAAAGTAGCACCAAAGCATCAAAAAATGTATTAGCATTTAATTAACTACTAGAACGCTGAAAAGATCTGCCGCTAAAGAAATTCTGACTTTCTGTGTTACCTCCTTGAGACCCGGAAAGGAAATCATCCATGCCAAACTCATACCAAACGCATGGTACCCGACTTTTTGCCAAGTGATCATGACTGAAGTTACTACTTGCAGAACTCTGAATCTCCTCAAGGGCAAGCCATATAATTTTAAGCTTTGTGTTTTAATTCCGCTTAAAATTACTAGACAGTACAATTACATCTTGAGATGATGAGATTGCTGTAGTTTCTATAATAATACGTCATTCATCTTCCTGCATTAAACTTCTCCTTTCATTCGAGTCCGGTGTCTGATTTCTATATCTCTTGGTCGACTTCCAAAATATCTGCATACGGTTGCCTTTACAATGACGGTAGTCCTTCGTCCTCCTGTCTCTATGTGAGTTGTGTATTTTGTTGTACAGTCCAATGGAATTTGGAGCAGAAACTCACCGTGCGATACTTTATCCTCCTCTACGCGGCATCTTCATATATCAGCAGGTGAAGTAGCTCCACCCCTTCAGATAATACTTCTTGGATCAGAACTTTGCCAGTAAAGAAAACAATAAAGTTTGGACCACTATGCATGTAGATCATGGACATTATACAAATTTTATTATTATAAGAACGTCTGTCATCGTTGCAAGACCTTCCTATTTCTTTGTCACTGAAGGTTGTGATACAAAATTCTGGCGACTCGTTGTGACTGTTCAAACTTGGGCGAATTAAGTGCCCAATAACTAGTTTGTGTGAAGGAAAGGGATCTAATTATATACTCCAGCAATGAGGAGAAGTTACCATCACACTGACAAATTTGTATTGCACTGTAACAATTTTCAGTAGGGTAGAAACATATACTGTAGTATCTGCTTTAAGGGGAGTTGCAGCAGGTTTTAAGGGTGAGTGGAGAACGAGCAAAGCCTATACTGGAAAGTATTACATATCTATTGGACTCATGATTCCCGCCACCTGAGTGTTGATTCAGGACCTGCTCAATAGAAAATCCTTCCCTATCCACCAAGCCAGAGCCTTGGAAGTAAAGAGCGGACAGTTCAAACACCCAACATGATATACTGTATGCTTATAATTATAAGCCAACAAAACAAAACGCGGGAGTGCATTTCTACACTGGAGACTTCTGTTCGTTTTCCAGGTATCTAGTTTGTGTTGGACCTAGAGTGGAAGTGTTCACGGTGACTACTTCCACTCTAGGTCCAGAAGGAGAACTCGATGAACTATAAAAGCGCAGCAGATATTTGTTCTCTAGTGCTACCAGATGGCTATTTTCTTAACATGTCTGCATTAACTAGACCACTGCAAAAGGCAAACATGCACGCTTCCTCGAGTATTTCTTACAAAACGTGACACGGTCTCCCTTTCCAGAGACTAAAAGTAGATGTGTTCTGGAGAACAATCTCACTCCGAATCGCCATGGCTTTCAGCTTGCGCCGCTCCTCCTTTAGTTCTTCTCGACGTACACGCTGTTAAAGCGGCCTGTTTGAGCATCGTTGTGTTGAAATGAATTATCCATCAACGCAATACAGGTCCGAGTACGTAGAGTGGAAGAAGATCCAAAGAGTTAAGAGTACAGAAATGGAACCGGATCCGGAGGGAACACTGTGGCTTCAGAGTACGGTTGGCGAAAGGACACTGGCAGAATTGAATGCTGATCACTGTTGGCACGACTGAAACTGAACCGCAAAGCTGCCACCATCATTACACCGGAAGTGATTCAGGGAGATCAGCAAAGAAGGCGGTCGTCATCGAAGCAGTACAGAAAAGCAGGAGACCAGACCCCAGAGTGCAAAGCAGCAGCAGCAGCAGCAAATCACGGGGTCTACCAGGCTAGCTAGCTAAGCAACGTAGCTACTCCTCCTCGCGCTTCATGACTTTGCATCGGGCAGAGAGTCTCACTCATTGGTCATGTTTCTGCCTTTGCGCCTCTCTTCTGTAGTTTGGGGCGCTGGCACTACAGGAACTGTAATTTTGGCGCTTGGAGGGTGGGTGTAAAGACCTGCGGTGTCCAGTACGAGCTCCAGTTCCAGCTAAGGACGGAATGGAATGGGGGCGTTCTTTGTGGGGAATTCCGCAGTTGCACGAACTGTTGCGTCTGAAAATATCAGAGAACTGTTCCATCTTCTTGGAGAGTCTCAACTCTGCAATCCTTCTAGATAATATGCTGATATGTCTAAGAGTCTCGGTGTCTGAAAGCAATCCCAGAATTCGCGCTTCCCAAGGGCTTTCGGAATGTTTTACGGGAAATCTCAGTCAGCAATGCATGTTATTTTGCACAGATAGAAATGCACAAATGAAGAGAAATTACAGGGAACAACAGAAGCATGGTGTTTTTAACTGACGTCTTGAGGACACAGTTTTAAAGAGAGTTTTAAACACACTGTAGCACTGAAGCATCAATACTGAGTGGAAGAACCAGATGAGTGGTAAGGATAGTGCAACGATAAAGTCCTTTCGTTCTCCTTGAGTGCGAGAGCATTCAGATTCATGGAGTGGCCTACTTGACTGAACGCACTGGCCTGCCACAGCCGGCCTTGTACAGGGTTCGATCAGTACAGGGGTCTTGCTTCATCGTACATGGAGGAGAATCACTGATCTTAGTTTATTCAATGAACTTGAAAGTAATTATGGCTGTTCTTTGCTTCATTACAACTGAAGCTGAAACCAAAATTCAAACCACTTAGAGTAGAGTTCTATTGATATTGCACCTTCAAGATTGAACTTGGAATCATCTACTGCCTGTAAATGCAGACGGTGCCCCTTTCAACAATAAACTTTTTCCATCCGAGCTCTTTGATTCGGACTCTCGAGTGCAACAATTGACACGAAGAAAATCAAGCAGATCTTTAATTTGAAATTCTCTTCTGTGATGCAATGTACAAGTGTATTAATATAAAGAAACTCCTGAGCTTGCCTTCAAGTCGGTAGTTCTTTCTTGAAGCAATCAGGACAATCGCGGGTCTACCTCCAAGTTCTACACGTATAAAATTCCCTAGATAAGTTCTCGGTGACGGTAAGATCTGACTAGAAGTCGTACATAGTTATGCACACTAGACATCCGGTGTACTGAAGCCTTTAAATGTCAAGTTTCAGTTTTCCAGGTGTCTCAGATTGTGTTCCCTGGCGTCAAAGTCGATCTCTAGAGAAATTTAAGATCTCCGAATCTAAACAAGATAATTAGAGATTCGTTGTTAATCTATATCTCTGGATGATTTATCTATCAGCTATTCTGAAAGAAGCGACGTGCGCTTTTGCCGCTAGAGGTACCTGCAGCTAAAGTGGGCTGGAAGGACGAGAGTGGTCTCGGAGCAGGCGGTATGGGAGTGTCTCCTGCAAGATATTTCATCACCTGCCGCATTGACGGTCTTTGGGCAGGGTCCGGTTGAGAGCATAGGAGCCCAATCAAGAGAACAGCCTGCACTTGCGCTGCAACAAACTCTCCACCTAGGCGTTTGTCTGCTGCGGCTGTGATCCTGCCATGATTGTGAAGACCCCACACCCAATCAACAATAAAGATTTCTTCAGCAGAAAATGCTCCCTCTATTGGTCTCCTGCCGCATGCAGTCTCCAAAGCAACAGCCCCAAAAGAGTACACATCCGCTTTGATCGACCCTTTGCCGGTCTGGAATGCCTCAGGTGCAGTGTATCCAAACGAGTCAGTGTGTTGAGCATCGCCTTTCCGCTTACCCTGCTCATCAATCAAGCCGTAGTCTCCCAGCTTGGCATTCGACTGGTCATCTAGCAGAATGCTGCTAGGTTTCACATTGCGATGCATTACTTGCTGATGATACCCTCCGTGAAGGTAGTTCAGAGCTTCTGCTAGGCCGGTAATAATGTTGAATCTCTGTGACCAAGAAAGAGTCTCTCCAGCCTCCATATCCTGGTACAATGCCTTCGAGAGACTCCCCAGTGGCATGAACTCGTAGACGAGGATGTACTTGCCCCTGTCTCTACACCACCCCAGAAGCTGAACGAGATTACGGTGGTGAAGCTGTGTCAACGTGGAAAGCTCAGCGTACACTTCTTTCTCTTGCTTAGTGTTCACATCACGGATCCTTTTAATCGCCACAACCGCCCCTGTGGAAGCTAGTACTCCCCTGTACATGTTTCCGGACCCGTTGCCGAGCTTCTCTTTGTCGCTGAAACCCTTAGTAGCCACACTCAGCTGTTTGTATCTGAAACTTTCGCGCCCGTATAATGCAGAATCTCCCGTGTCTTGGCTTTTCCTCCGCAGAATCCAGAGCTTCCTTCGCTTCCCCAGTAGAAAGAATGCACATATCAGAATCATAACAGCGACTCCGATTGGAAGTCCCACCACGAGACCTGTGAGCACATTGGAAAGAGAAGCTTTCGATGGTGAACTAGGAGGGGAAGAGGGCAGTGGAATAGGCATGTCCCATGGTTTTGGCTCCAGATCATCTGCCGGTGGAGGTACAGGCTCCTTAGCGTGACTGACGAAGCTCCATGATAAAATGGTGTGAAGCTCAAAGTAATCCCCAGTTGCTGCTGCGAATCCCACGTACATGAAGTCATCCACAATCTCTGTCAAGTTGATTTTGTAGTCTATCAAAGCCTCTGAAGGTTTGTTGGAAGAATTTCTCCCTATTCTTACTTGCAGGCTTTGATTCTCGCTTTCGTAATCAATCCAAGCGGTCAGCTCGCTTCCATCCTTGAGATTGATGTCCACATTGTTGGCACTTACAGCTACTTCAGATGTGGCATTCTCTAGATTTATCCCAACATGGTTGTCATCCATGTCCTGAATTGGCGCCAGATTTTTATATGTATCGAACTCTATGGCTATGGTGTTGGCTAGCACCGGCCTACCTCCACCTGCGGTGCTCGAGTTGTATATTCCCAAATTTCCTCCGAACGTCCCGAGAGAATGATCATCCGGAGAAATGAGAAATGCGAGCCCATCTCCACAAAGCTGCCGGGCGCAACTCAAGTTATTAATGGAGAAGGTGAAGTAAGTACTGAAAGATGCAGCTTGCTTAGTGGTTGGGTCTAGAAACCGGATTCTCTCGGCGTAAAATGCTTTGCCAACAGTCATTGGAGCAGGAGCCAACTCGCTATCGGGAGTGAGCTGAAGCTGTCCATATAGCACGAAAGACGACCCGATTTTTGTAAGGCGAGCGTGAGGGTTGGGATCAGGAGAAAAGTTGGGAAAGAAGAATCGTGAAGGCTGTCCACGTACTAATACTGCTCCGGGCCAAGACCAACACAACAGCACCAGGAGAAGAGTGACTCGGAGGGCCATGGAATTATAGTAGCTGCTACCGACTCGTCGGCGACATCGCCATGGGGGCGAGTTCGCGATCGTTGGATCCGATGCAGGGGTTGAGGAGTTCATACTTCTCGTTTGACATGTTTCAAGCGGACGCAGGGCATTGAATTTGACGAGATAAGTCCAGGAGGTACTCTCTGATGATGTTTGCCTGTGGGACAAAGAAATGAAAACTCGTGAGTATACCTCAGCTGACATTGTCATGAAACAATCAAGAAGATCGCCAGAAGTCCTTCCAGTTTGAGCTGTGGAGGAATACCTTCAAGGTTTACGTTAGCAAGCTCGTGAACTGTCCACATAACATGATTCTTTACTAAAGAAGCCAGTGGATCTACTATCTCAATACAAACTTGTGCTTCTCAGGGAAAATGGCTCTTCTCCACTAGAGATATGCAAACAGGGAGCTTCATTCATTTTATAACTCTCCCTTCTACTCTCTGCAGCTGGCGGATGGATGCGCGAGAGAGAGAGAGAGAGCTCTAAAGGACCATACACTACGGGAAACCAGAAACTAGTACTGTGACCGATGAGGATTCCTCTTCTTCCCCTTGTGCACTACTACAGCCCGCACGCCTAACTCGTCAGAACCGACAGGCATGAGAGTACAGAACCAACTTCGATGCGTTTCGCATGTGTATTGGGTAATGTGGACTCGACAAGCGACCTTAAGCTTCTTCCTAGTCTTGGTGAGATGAGCTGAGGTCAAGCAAACTCGACTCTGAGAGTGACACTGTACATGATTGTAAATTCACGATCATCATAGCCTCCCTCGGTGCTTTGGTGGAAAGGAGACTCTAGGGTAGCTGTACTATAGCTCGTACCCTCTGCAGTGGTCCCGACCAAAGTGCCACCGTAGCAGCATAGAGATGCAGCATTGAACTCAACCTTGGCGTTCCTACTCTCTTAGCTCCCACCCCTCTCTCCAATCCGAGAGGTTCAGGACAGCGAGTGGAAATCCTGTTGAACAGCAAGATGGGTACCTCTGTTTGTACTGTACATGTACAGGTTTATTGAAGCTCAAGCGGAACGACGGTAATGCACATTAACCTCCATACCACGATGTCACCAAAGCAACCTGCCACAGGTGCGATGGTCGCAGTATTCGAGACCAACTGATTAATAACTTTCCGTATTACAGGACATGCCTCCAATTTTCAGAGAAGAGTAAACAATATCCCAACCTTGGCACTTGGACTATACCACATCCAAATTGGCAAGAAAAGACTTAACCATACTCGATGGCTTGACTTGGCGCGTGTCAGTCATACGTGCTACCATCTTTCCAGTTTTGTCCTAGGTGGCAACTATGACACAGACAATGTTCTTTCAGTTTATTTCCCCATTTCCGTTTACGCAGTACATGTTTTACCGAGGACTATGTAGAGTGGGATCGAGTTTCGAGCTTTCTGTATGATGATCGTTCTCGTTCGTGTTTCTTACTTTGCTTTTGGGCAGTCTTCAAATTTGTATTATGCCATGTTCCAGATCTTCAGCTTTAATACGTCCCACAATATCATCAGGTTGGATCTTTCCTGCTGTGACAAGTAGAACTTCATCATATATTTCTGCTATTCGGATCGCCCATGCTTCGACCTGGTGTAGGAGCTAGCTATGTTCCACGTCTTGGCCCCACAAATGATCGTGCCGCAGAGGCAAACGTAGATAGCGGAGAAGGAGAGCAGCGGAAGATAAATGCAAACGACTTACAGTCATCAACCTAGAAGCATCCACTGAGAGAAATTGAGCATACTCCAGACCAGCGACACCAACGATTCGACGCCGCTTTTAGCGATGATGTCTCTGCAACTAATATTCTTGATGGAATTCGCTGAACTGTGGATCGAAAGCCCCCCAACACCGCTGTTCCGAAACAGCTTTCATTGAAGTACGTTTCCTGATTGAACGATTGATTTGCAACAGATCTGAAATCTCGACCCGATTTTGAACAGAGAGTTTACTGTCTATACGAAGTTCGCAACAGAGAAATCTACACTAAGAGCAACACAACTGACTAAACTAAATCGACCACATCCTCCAGATCTCTGAAGAGGATTCCTAACCCGTAGAGATTCCCTAACAAGATATTATTTTCCAATGATCCCGAAATAGAGTTGGCAGATCGTTGAAACTAACAAAGGTCAAAACTCGACTCTGTCGATTACAATCTTCTGTCAAAAAACTCTTAAACGAGGACCCCGAAGTTTTGGTCTTCGTCGGGAGATAACACACTAGTGCCAAAGGGCCCGAACTTCGGGACAAAACTTTCCCGAACATCGGGACCAAGTGCTCGAACTTGGAGAAGCATTCATCGGACTTTGGTCCACCGTCCAGAGAAATTCACAACATTCTTGTTCTGCAACGGTGATGTTCTGAGTGAGAATCGAACCTTTTCTACGCCATCAAGGAAACGAGTGCCAACTATGACTGACGCGCCATGTCAACGCATCCTTGCGTATGGTTGAGTCTTTTTGCCAAATTGGGATATGGTATAATCTTCACTGTCATGTCTCGGGTATTAGTGAGGCAAATTTCTGCCTAAATTCCGACATGGCTGTAGATTGGGTTCCTTCTCCTCCTCTCCCGAAAGGAAACGAGTTTGCAGTAACTGTGTACTTTTCCAGTTGACGACCGGGATCTACGAAGACAAAAGTTTAAATGCTTCACCATCCACACATGAATTGTTGGACTCTTCCTTTGTAGCTTGTAAAGTTGTACACATTGTCGTAGGGTAGGATGACCGACGTCCCCGCTTCAGGTACTCTACGAGGGCACATTACTGTACTGGCTAGAACTCGAATCCCAAGTCCAGCATGGATGGATGGGAGCACTACACGCCGGAACGTAAACTTACATAATCACCATTGCTCTGAAGTTTAAGTTCTTCGACCACAACCCGCTACTGTCTTGTGATATGAAACAAGCATGATAAGGTGATAGAGGACCAAAGTTAAGTTGCATAGTAAAGGTGATCGCGTATGATAACAAGAAGGACCCCATCAAGCCGTACAAGGATACACAAGAGGTAAAATAGGGTAAGTTCCAATGACATTGGTATAGTATCTGTCCTACTGCACCTAGGAAACACCAAAGTTAAGCCGCTATTGTCGAAGTAGCATTGTTATCAGTTCATCTTTAAACACATGAGTAGACTAGGCGTTACCAGGTAATTATTGCTTCAGTTTTTTTTATCTCGTGTTGTTTGAAGATCTACATACTGCATCAGTCCACTTTGGCCTTCAATTTTGTCTGTGGTTATCCTGCGTCCACAATCTGCAGCGGACACAAAACTACCGCATCAGGTTATTGTAGTTCTCCTTGACAGGTATCCAGAAAACCCTGCCATATGTCAATGCTACTGCAAGAGCAGAGTCAGTGAGTCCATAGAAAGGAAGTGGTTGAACCCTTGATGTATCAACATAGTATCGCTCCTTCCTGATACGAGCACCATTTATTTTCTGAAAGAACCACTGTTTGCTCATCCTTGTACACGAAACTAGTCTTTCTCATGGACTACTCTTTGGAGCTTGCATAAATATAAATCTACTGTTCTTGAAAAGTATCTTAATATCTAAATATTATTGAATGAGGGAAATCAAATCTCTTGCACTTGCAGTCGCTTCAGTAAACAGGAGCTGGATTGGGATGATAGGGAGGGCCTTTCAATCATGATCAAAATACTCTGCAAACTTTTGGCAAAGGGTAACAGTTCCAGAACTGATTACAAAAGCAAATTTTGGACGAATCAGAGCAGAAAGCCTGCACAAAAGAGTCCGCACTCAATTAATTAAAGCCAAATGGAGGCGCTGCTTCAAAGTGGGTGAGAGTGTTTTTTGGCATGTAAGTATACGTAATAAGATTACGCTGACCGTATTGTAGTATTCAACCGACACGCTACAGCATGGTGGTACTGATTATCAAGAGAACGCCACTACCTTCCATGATGTTTAGTGTGGGGAAATCATCTGATCATGAATGGATAATGAGTTACGATAACGCATAGTACCATTTGCATGCTATCTCTGACAATGCACAGTGGAAAATCAGGCCTAAGTAGTTGCACTTTCTCTCTAAAACTTACACTACTCACATACATAGATTTGTATGCAGCATCTTCAGGTATTCCATGCCAATTTGGAAAACATCAGATTGATCTTGTTGAAGGTGCAGTTCCGGTTCAGCCAAGACAATACCGCCTGAACCCAAAGTACTCACTTTTGGTGAAAGATGAAATTGACAAGTACTTAGGGGCCAAGATAATCTTTCCTGTGTTGAGCAATGAATGGGTCTCCCCCATTGTCATTGTTCCGTAGAAGAAGACTGGGAAGATTTGAGTGTGTTAAGACTCTTTCAAGTTGAATGCAATCACAAGGAAGGATAATCATCCCTTACCTTTCAATGATATAATTTTGGACCAAGTAGTTGGTCATCCTTGTTACAATTTTCTTGATGGATTTTCAAGCTATAATCAAGTATCCATCCGAAAAGAGGACAAGGACAAAACTACATTCACTACTGATTGGGGCACTTTTGCCTACAATATAATGCCCTTTGGGTTGTGTAATGCTCCCGCTAATTTCTAGCAGATGATGAATGCAATCTTCAAGGATTGTTTGCACAAATTTGTGAAAGTCTTCATTGATGATTTTTGTGTGTTTGGGTGAACTTGTTTGGGTGTTTCACCAAACTTTTGAAAGGTGTCATTTTGCCAGTTGGTCATTACACCCGGAGAAATGCTTCTTCACAATGAAGGAAGGAATTCTTCTAGTGCATCGGATGTCAAGCCGAGGTATTGAAGTCAATGTCAAGAAAGTGAAATTCATCTCAACTTTGGAATCCCTAAAAACATTCAAGAACTGAGGGCCTTCTTGGGACATGTTGAATATTACAGATGCTTTGATCAAACTACATGATGCTTTAAATTTGTTTTGCGTTTTCTTCAGCCTATGTCTTTTGCTGGTGATTCCCTGTTTATGGTGACCAGGTCTACCATAACTTTCCTCTCTAAATGCAAAGGTTTAATATTTGATCCTTGTTCAGTGGTTTCTTCAAAGCCATAGGACATATCCAAACATCCGATTGCCACCTCAGTTTCTATCAGAACTATTCTATGCATCATGTACCTCTTTGAAGTTAAACCGCAAGAGCCTCTACACAATGTAATTTAGATGAGTATGCATCCAAGGTATAACACGAGGGCCATTTAAGACGCGCGCACACACACACACACACCTTATTGAGGATCCACTCTGGCACATCGCAATGCCACTGGAATATCGTTGAAGAAAGAGAAACGGTGTATTCCGTAATAGAATTCCGATGAAATAGAATAATACTCAGAAATAATGAATTTGCATAGTTCCGTATATCTTAGGTGCAGTAGGGAAGATTTCTCATATTGACTCTACAATACAGAGTGCAGTGGCTGGTGCAATCCATATGAGAGCAATCACATTAGGTGATGTTCTTTCGGATGCTCTAGTTGTGTGTAGACCATACGACTTGCATAGCTCGGATATCTTAGGTGCGGTAGGGCAGATTTCTCATACAGACTCTATTAGGGCTTAGCTCCATGTTATCTTTTTTTCTCTCCTTTGTGCGGGCTTGATGGGGTCTTCCATCCTTCATTTACTAAAAAAAAAAAAAAAAAAAAAACCAACTCTACAAGGGTTTAGCCCCCATTTTACCTTTTCCTTCTCTCCCTCGTACGGCTGGCTTGATAGGGTCTTCCCATCCTTCGTGTTTTCTAAGCAGTCGCCCTTTTAGTTCGACATAATGGGAAAGGATGTTGTGTGTATATTGCGGCCTTGTCTTCACATGAATTGATGAACTCGTATGTACCATTGCTTACGTGGACACGATTCTGAACGCCTCCATTAAACAAGATTCATGTATAGTCCACCATGATCCTTGGATGAAATTCTTAGCCATGACGGATCCTGTGGAAACAATGATAAGTAGAGTATCAGAAGATTTATCCCAGAAGATTGGGATAGATTTTCTGATTCTTGAACCAAACGAAAAAGTTCTTAATCGGACCACCTCTTGTCCCATCTCATAGCCCCTCCTTATCTGCCTCTGCAGCGCAACGTGAGCTGGATTTGGCCCGCAGTTGTTTGGTTAGCTACGTATATCTGGGGACGGGCAGCAGACGTCTTAAAATCTTTAAGAGTACCTAGTTTATGAACAGTCTCAACTGTTCAAGGTCTAATGCAATGACACGGACATGGTGACTGGAATGAAAATGGATGTTTAACGATTTTATTGGCCTAAAAGTGAATTAAGTTTGCTCTGGCACACTCATACTATTTGAACGAAACATACAGTCAGGTCTAGACCTGTAATCACGCAATCATGGCTACTACACTGATATAGATCAGACACGCAACAATTGCTTGTTCAGAACTGAAAATATTTCTATACACAAAGGACGAGAGGAGATCAGTGGATTAGGCTACTACTCGTACTCAAGTGAAGTATATAGCCTGCAAACAGGGCATGAAAAGTTTACATACGAAAGGACCATGTAGGTCATCAGGATCTAGATATGATGGAAATGATAGAATTCGAACAGAACAAGTCTGTATTTTATGTCGTATACTCAAGTAAGGAATTTCGAACGAGATCTCCATAATTGAACACATACTTGATACAGTATGATTTTGAAGGTTTAACTTTTTACTCATTAAAGAACATGTTTGGGTTAAGAGGGAGACATGAGTGTTGCCTAGAAGTCACCCAACGAAATAATATTTCTCTCTGGAGTTAAATTTATTGGTGTTCGTACGTACTTGCATGCCATCAATTGGTTTAGTTTGAAGAAGCAATTGCTTTCATCTTGCAGCGCTGACCACCGTAGGCTACTCCAAGTAGTCAAGTGGTCAATTCGATCCCAAGATTCGTATTTTGTTTCTTGTCATTTCTACTTTCAAAGTTTTGTTGTTATCAAATATTTTGACTCGGTAGCATATAAGGACCTGGTAAACTTTCCCATATTGCAATTCGGATCATATGTTTCTCCAAACACCGAATACAGAAACACCACGATTTAGGTGTATGAAATCATTTTCAGAACTGCAATTTACGAAAGATGAACTTGGCTTCTTGCTGAATGTGCAGGCGGATGATTCCTCGGAGGCTCGAAATTCCGTTCTCCAAAAATAAACGTGGACAACACCTCAAGCATTATATGAGGATCTACTATCATATACTGAGGATCCATAGTGCATGCTTGAGGAACTACTATCACATTCCCATATTTATTTCACTGACGAGCAAAAAGGACTGTAAGTTGTCAAGTTAGGATTGAACTTGCCTCTTTGCAAACTAACATTTACGCATTCTAGTTATGCAAGCCAGAAGGTAAGGGCTACAGCGTAGAAAAAAAGAAAGATGGGAAGACCCCATCAAGCGGTACAAGGGAGAGATGAAAAAGGTAAAATGGGGCTAAGCCCCAATAGAGTCTATACCAGAAATCTGCCCTACTGCACCTAAGGTACCCGATCTATGCAAGTCGTATGGTCTACAAACAACTGGAGCATCCAAAGAAGCATCACCTAGTGTGATTGTTCTAGCATGGATTGCTCTAGCCACTGCCCTATGTAGAACAATGGACACAAGCTATCTATATACTACAAAGTATGAGAGTGAGAGTGGTACCCCTTGCGCCTAACATGATAACCTCTCATGCATTACTTGACAAATGTGTTGAATGTAGTGTTCATCGCTCCATATAAGTCCAAGGTTAGAGGAACAAAGAGGTGACCTTGCTGCATACCCCTATACTTGGAGACCTTGCGACCTGCTGCTGCACTTGCCGCCAATCCAAGGGGATGGGTAATCACTCCCTCCAAACTATATCATGCGTAGCGTCCGTAACCAAGACATCCGCTACTATCACCTAATCATCTTGGAACACGTAAAAGTTTTCTTTGACACGTGTCATCTACAAAACATACAAACTCTCACTCCAAGCAAAGTATCCACTCTCTCGTACCATAGCAAACACTATGTCCCTAATAGCATCATGTGTAGCTATCCTCTGTCCTCCAAAAGGACACTATGTCATATGGAGAATTGCTGCATCTAGTGTAGAACCACACTCACAAGTGAGTAATGAAGATGCAGATGGGTGGACCAAACCTAGGCAAAACCTCATCACGGTAGAGAAAGTAATTGGTGCGAGTCGGAATGCCCTAATGCACGGTTGAGCTAGGATCCAAGAGCTTGAACCCTTGCCGGAGCAAGAGCAAAGACATGCTCTAGTAGCTTGAGGAATGGACAAGTCAACTAAGAGCAAATGTAGCATATGCTCACATTGTTGCTCCATCAAGGAAGACTGTAAACCTCTAGTCCAATCTGATGATAGTGAAACAAAAGATGGAAATTCCTCTCATGCCTGTGGGGATAGACTATCTCTTGTCTGCCACAATAACATCTAGAGAGAAAAGGATCCCCCCTCCACCTCTGTCACATAAGTCTCCAAAACCGGCCTATCAACAACCACAAAATGAGAGGAAAGTAGGGATGCCAAGAGGGCCCAACTACCCAAAAATGCTATACGTAGATAGCAAGCCCTCCATAGATAGCAAGCCAACCCCTCCATACAAGATTGGCAGAGCTATCTATCTACATGCCAAATCCCCTATCACATACTCAAATGTCCTTGGATTAATAATATCACCAAAAATTCCCATAATCCTCCTATCAAAGGCTCTTAGACATGATATGAAGAACGAGGAACAGAGAACTATATGAATGAGGTAGGATGGTAGACAAGCAATACTAGAGGAGAGTATACAAAATGCCACCTACGGATCTCCTAGTAATGAAAGGTCATCCACATGGAAAACATCATTTTCAAGAGCAACATCTAAGAAGCATGTGACAAAATCCTTGGATCTTATTGGAACTCCAAGAACACGTAGTCCATAGATGTGATGCATCTCTTTGGAAGCTCAAGGTGGGTAGAGATACCTAAAGGGGACCATACCCTGCACTTTGACACCTTGATTCTCAAGCCTACTAGATGTAGCTCGGAAGTCAAGTGGCAAAGGCCTGCCTAATCTGATCTATAGGGTCCACGATGTGTGTATCATCTGCCAAGGGGGCAAATTCAAAACTTGGCATGGCCAAAGTAGTAGATATGATAGCTCTAAAGTGAGCAATGGTAAATAAGGGTCCCCCTAAAGGATCTCCCTAACATGTACCAACAATTGACTCCAAAATGGTGACTCTCTCTTGTGAACAATCGTGCTGGTAGTAAAGGGAAGCAAGAGAGCCATAAAAGGACTGCATAAAAGGAATAAGACTTGCCAAGGATCCACTAGCCTCCTTCATCTCTCTAAAGATAGATGCCCATGAGATGCTATTAAAAGCATTCTTAACATCCACATGTAGGACGACCCACTTTGGTTGGATATCTAGGAATGCCCTAATGCCTAGAGATATAGCCTCACATCCTCCAAGTGTAGCTACTCCAAATTGATGTGGACTGAGGTGATATTGAAAGTGAGAATGATGCTAAAGGACAATGGTATGACTGACCAAACACAAAAGACCTCTCCAATAACAATTGGTCTAATGCTCCATATGTCCTTCTCCATCATGAGAAGTCAAGTAGCACCTAACACCCGACTAACAAACTTAGGAATGTCTCCTCTTGCTACAATTGCATCCATCTAAAACAACTCGGTAAAACCACTCAAAGGATCATCAGCCTAAAAGTAATCTCTTAGGTGCTTACAAACCATCCCTGACAAGCCTCTTGAGGAAAGGTGAGGAGCAATTTACAATGCTTGTGCAAAAAATGACCTATCAAGACATAAAGGCTGCTTAGGATAATAATCTAAGACCTCTAGTGGTCGTCCCTCTACCACTATGGGATGTAGTGAGCATAGGGAAGAGATAGTATCATCAGTAGGATTCACCATAGACAAAGGGTGTAGCGCTCATGCTGCTTGACTAAACTCTCCTCCCTTACCCAATGTCCTACGTTGTTATAACCGAGTGGAGTTTGTGGTATCTTATGGTGAAACCTATCTCCTAAAATGTGTAGCCCAACATACTCTTCCTAAAGGCCGTCCAATCTTCCACTCAAAATTGATAAGATTTAGCACCCACCTCTCACTGCCCCCCTCTCCCCATAACAAAGACACCATCAAGGGAGTAAGAGGAATAGGAACCATGCTTACTCATCCAAGGGATCACATGCCAAAAAATCAAGTCGTAGGTGAAAGCCTATTTAGCCTCATCATGGAGTGTGCGGGTTAGCCTATGGAATAGACGTGAATATGGAAAACTCAAATAACCCCAAATGCAACCCGCTTGATAAGCTAACCACTCCCACAACTCAATCAATATCCCTAGAACGGTCAACGGAAGGATAGAAGAAGCATGCATAATCTTGAGTGTCACTATTGTTGATGTGGTCACTTGCCTCAAGTGTCCATCCCAAGTGGTCCAATCATAGTCCTTGTGCATCCTTCCCACATGGGTCTTTACCCTTGCAAGGTAAAACATTGATGACATATTGGGCATAGTGTATCCCGAGCCGCTCTAGGTGGCCCCACATGGGGAGGTGTAGCCATGGCTAGCACAAGAATAACAATAGTAACACATGATGCTTCTCTTTATATCTCCCCATACCTGCTAAACCACAATCTCTCACATCCCAATTCACATAAGAAAATAATCGCTCCAAACCCTAAAAACTATAAACTCTCATAATTTTCAATTTCTATCTCCAAAATTTTCAGACTAAGTTCCCATGGAACTTAATCATGAAAACCAATAGATTAAAAATCAAAATTCTTGACCTATCACTCTCAATTTTTAATGATCACTCTAAACCCTAAAAAACAAAAAAAATTCTCATAACTTTCCACTCAATTCTCCATAGTCTTCAATCTAGACACCAATGGAACCGAAATTGAAAGACAAACATAATCTACTATTCACTTGAGTGCTATATGCTAGAGAGCACTCAGAAAATATAGAGCTTTCCTCTCACATCTCTCCCTCTCCTCTCCCCACTCTCCCAAACTAAGCCAAGTAAGCCACACTCTCAACACGTAATGGAACTGAAATTGAAAAACAAACAGAATCTACTATTCACTTGAGTGCTATATGCCAGAGAGCACTCAGAAAATATAGAGCTTTCCTCTCATATCTCTCCCACTCTTCCAAACTAAGCCAAGTAAGCCACACTCTCAACACATAAGGCATCATTCACTTCATTCCATCTCGTTAGCAGCTGCAATCCTGGTGATGTGAGCAGGAATTGTAGCAAGATTCTTGTCAGTAGTACTTATTTCTTTCACCCACCCACAAATTTACAGATTTGAAAGCTCATTCACTTTTGATTTAATGAAACTAATTAAAGAGGGAGACATGATCTGAAGGTCTATCTTCATGATGGACATGAGTGTTCCTCCGGTCATGAATAGAGAATTGCCCGACAAGGACCCCAAGTACATATAGTCGATCCTCCCTAATTGTTAGTATCTCGGAGTAACGGCAACACTTACGGAAAATACCATTTGAAGAAAGTGGACCAATTTTATATCCTCAAATATAGTCCACTCCCAAGAACTTCATTGAAACTTAATGGACTTGTTAATGTTTGTAATAATCGTCAAGGTCCTCGTAGTACACTGATATAGCAGTTGACTGACTCCTTAGGGCTGAAACTCTTGTTGAAACTGAAGTTTAGACACTAGTGTTGATGTGATTATTCCCTCAAACTTTCTCAGCATCATCTTAAGTAGAGAATCATAACTACTAAATCGTGATGGTTAAGTGATTATTCACTTCTGTTAACAATGACTACGATATTTACTAATTGAAAAGTTCACTTTACCCCATAATGAGTCTTTTAGAGTGTCACTGGTAATAAACATCAATTTAGTAGACCTCTCTCCAATTTGACGAGGAAAGGAGCATTTTCATGTGAATATAACACTAACTTCCATTTAAAACACTTCAATATGTACAGTAGTTCATACTATGTATACACAGTTCCGTCTGGAACAAATCATGGTTCAATGAAATGGGGAAAGAGACCGCATGAATAAGGAAGGTATCCGGGAAATACTCTAAAGCTCAGAGATTACCATTCAAATTATAATTTTCTGATAATATTCATATGTAGCTATTAGGGAGATAACTCAGGGTAAAGCATTACTAGAAAACCCGAAATCTTTTAACGATGTTCCTTGTCCCCGTGGAGGGAGAACTAGAATTTGCAACAATCAGAAAAGATAACGATTGTAAAACGAAATTGGAGAGAGAGTTGACTGTACATGCGCAGGACGCGTACGAACCGTTTCGAAAGTTATCAAGATACGGGGTCATGTTTCAAACTGAAGTTCAAATGGAAGGGACGAACTACTTTTCGGAGTTCAAGCATTTTTCAAGGCACTCTTCCATTTTTAAACCAAGGGCACTTGAAAAGTGCACGGAGTCCGTAAGCAAGTACAGTTTCTATAAATGACTGCAAATCCGAGGGTGTGAAGACATGGAGTCGTTAACAGAACTCGGAGTTTATAGATCCATGCTACACTAGGGGTTTCAAAAATAGTTTTGATTGATATATAGGGGATAAATAACAAACTTTGTAATTATTTGTAGTAATTATCTATTAACGACTCTATATCTTAGCGCCCTAGATCCATGAGTCGTTAACAGAACTCGGACTTTATAGATCCATGCTACACTAGGGGGTTTTAGAAATAATTTTGACAGATGAACTTGGAGTTTATAGATCCATGTTACATTAAGGGTTTTCAAAAATAGTTTTGACAAATGTATTATATGGGATGAATAATAAATTTTCATAATTATTTTTAGTGAACTTTGTATGGAAATGAGGAACTATTTACATTCATTTATAAAAATCAAGCATTATATTATGGATGTTTAGGATTATCATTTTGAAATAAATGATTGTCAAAATAGATAACGTGGCTTCTTGAGGGAGTTGCCATATTTTTTTGATGGGTGATTTTTAGAGTAGGATTTATGACAATTTTTGGCAGATCTTAAATGCCACTCTCAACTATTTGAATTCAAATTCACCATTTGCAAATGTGAATGTTGTGTGAAAATGCTCTTGTTAGTAAACTAAACAGGTGGGTTTTGTAGTTTTGCATTGGTGTGGTGGTTCATTTCCATAGATTAGTGCGGCAAGAGAGATAGCACGAGTTATGGAAAATGATTTGCATCGTCTTGCGGGCAACCAAGAAATTAATTGAAGGTCAAGGAATTTTCCTCCAAAAGTGCAATGAAAATTTAGCAAAAGAAATCAAGAACCTGATTGCAATGCAGACTCACATTTGGATGCAAAATCAACGGGCGCTATCAAGCAGCAACGAGCGACTACCAATGGCAACAAGCGGCTACGGGCACCATCAAGCACCTATGGGTGGCTACGAGGAGCAACGAGCAATAACCAACAAGCAGCTTTGGGCTCCAATGGGTGGCAATGGGCGCCATTGAGTGGCTATGAGCAACGACAAGCAACAATGGGCAACGATGAGCAACAATGAACAACGGCAAGCAACAATGGGCAAAATCCCATTTAATCCTAAATTAACATATTTCACCAGGTGGCAACTAGTGCAGACCAAATCCACCCTAAACCAAGCACGTTATTAACCCTAATATGTAATTAATGCATTATGATGTGATAATAGAAAACTCCATATACCTTATTTTCTATGAACCACCTCTTATGGAGTTTGCTAATAATAAGGAACTTGGCCAAAACTCCATAGTGGGACTCTTTTTCCTCCCTCCTGCATCCCATACTAATTTAGTCAATGCTTTGTAATAATCTATATGAAAATAGATAGAGCTTTGTAAAACTATTTCTGAAAACCCCTACTATACAAGATCGCAAGAACAGATGTTTGGTAACAATTTATGTATGTTAGACTCTTGTCTTTGTATGCATAAAGTGTTAAATCTATGATACTTGGGTGAGGAGCCGAATAAACCAACAATTGAGACACAATGATGAGACAAAAGAGAAAAAGATTGAAACTATAGAAAGTAGTAAATATATCAACGTACATTGCTTGCTACCATCATAACTTCTATGCACAAGATAAAGTCTGACTGTAGTTTCAAGGTGCAAGAGGAGCCACTTTCATTGTCACTTTGATAGTCTCTTTTTAGAGGTGGCATGGGGTTCACTACCTTAGAGGGATGTCTTTATTATCACTCATTATGTCTACCTCTTACTTTTTATTGAATGTCTGAGTCACCCTAGAGATCATGTGCTTTGAGTGTTTGTGGGCGGGCAGGGGATAAATGTTGTGCACTCTTGTTTCATATGCATCACTCCTCTCACAAGTGCAAAACATATGCTTGGAGGATCTTTATCACACCCTTTAGTTGTAGGTTCTTATTTTGCTCATTTTACATATTTCCAGCATAGGCTACTCTATTTAGTGCTTCATTCTTGATGCATGATGTGCATAGGCCTTTGTTCCTCTATGCCTATTTGCCTATTTCATGGGGTCTTGGACTCTCCTTTTTATTTTCACTTTTTGGCGCACCTATATTCTTTTTTCCTCTAGGATATATATTTAGCCTTGTGGCTTTTTTATGTGTAGAAGCCAACAATTAGCAAATATGCTCATAAATTTATTTATTTCACGATAGTGTACAAAAGCTTGACATTGTACACTAATTTGACAATTAACAAAGTCCACTTTGTTCATCATGACAAGTATAGAACAGAATGGGAAAAGAGTGGGCCCAAGAGATCTAATAGTACACCCCAAAGGACTATAAAGGAATACAATGCACTTAGAAGGGCAAGTGCAGATGACGATGCAAATGCTAAAAAAAAGTAAAACTAAGGAAAGTGACAAAGAAAACTATTGTTGATTGGTATGATGTAGGTAATCCAATACTATATCTAGTAAATGGGGAAGTTGTGCTCCAGACTTGACGAGAGTTCTTATTGCTTGGTGCCCTATCTATGAAGATCCAAAGCAAGAGAGTGCTATTAAGTGATGGAGACGCTTTGTCAGGAGGTGATCATGGTTGGAGAGATAGCTAGAGCTCCTCTCTTCTACAAGGGTGCCTATTTTGTTTCCCTAAGGAGATCATTGAATTGGTGATAAAGTGCCCAAAAATCTCAACAGCCAAAGGTACAAATGTTCAAAGGATAGCTATTATGAGTAATGTCCTCCTTTACCCAAGTGGAAATGGTCTTTGCCTCTCCTAATTGAATGTTGGCTCGAGGGTTTATGTAAAATTCCAAGACCAAGGAGAGAAATAGGAGAATGGAAACGCACATTGAGACACTTGAATGTGAGAAAGCTCTGAATGCCTAGCATGAGCTTTGGCTCTTGTATTTTTAGGGATCATACAAGGCTCTTGAGAGGCTTCTCAAGAAGCTTCCTTGAGCTGCTTTCTTGGAGTGCAAGCCAAGTTAATTGGGAAGCTTCTCAAGAAGCTTCCTTCTTGAAGCTGCTTACTTGGCATGCAAGCTAAGTTAGTTGGAAGCTTCTAGAAGCTTCATTCTAGAAGCTACCTACTTAGAGTGCAAGCTAAGCTAGCGGTGAAGCTTCCACAAAAGCTTCCTAGATACTTCTAGAATATTCTAGGCTAATTTGTCTTATTTACTACTTCATTAGCCCTACTAACTTTGTCGCTAAACTCAATATTGTTACATATTCTCCCACCACTAGTTGGTGATGTCCTTGTCACCAATGAAGCTTCAAACTCATGGATGGCTAGTTGTGCATTCTAGAGATGAGAAAGAGGTTCCCATGTGGCATCATGAAGGGGATACTCTTTCCAAAGGACCTTGTACTCCATATGTTGTTGACGGCCTTGTTGAATGTGGTGACCCGCAAGGATATGATCAACTTCATACTCCTCATGATCATTGATAGGAACAGGAGGAGAGGGAGGTTGGACTCAAGAAGAAAAAGAAGAGGGGTTGGGAACAAAAGGTTTCAACTTGGAAATATGAAAGACAAGATGAATGCCCATATGACAAGGCAAGGCAAGTCGATAAGCAACAAGAGAGACAATTTGGGTGACATCAAAAGGTCCTATCCAATTAGGGGCAAATTTACAAACTTGGGTATCAAGTAGGAGGGGTAGGTTACTAGAGGATAACACGACTTTATCATCAACTTCAAAGGTGAGATCATGATGATGGTGGTCCGCATATTGTTTCTGATGATTCCGGGCAACAAGGAGGTGAGATTTGGCCCGTTGGAGAGATTTGGAGATGGTGGTCAAGAAGGTTGAAGTATGAGGGACTTGAGATGGAGGAGGAGCAAGAAGAGAATTTGGAACAAGCGGATCTTGGCCAAAATTGAGAAAGAAAGTAGAAATCCAGTGCTTGCTTGTTTGGAATTGTTGTAGGCAAATTCTGCAACTGTAATACATTCATCCCAATTGGTATGGTGGACATTGACAAAGGCACGTAGCATATCTTCCAAGGTATGATTTGCACATTTGGTTTTTCCATCAAGTTGAGGAGGATAGACCATGGACAAAACAATCTTGGTGCCAAGTATTTGGAAGAGTGCTTGCCAAAACTTCCCAATGATTGAGGATCACCGTTGGAGATGAGTACATGTGGCATCCCATGATGCTTGAAGGCATTGTCAAAGTAGATTTGCACTAAGGTTGGAGCATCCACGGTATCAAAGGTTGGTGCCAAGTGGATTTTCCTACTAAGCTTATACACAAACACCACGATTGCTATGTGTCCTTGCTTTGTCTTGGGCAAGGATGTGATGAGATCCAAGCTTATATGTTCCCATCAAGCGGATGGAATGGGGAGTGGTTGAAGGAGTCCACTTGGCTTCTGGTTGCTAGCCTTGTTGCATTGGTAGCTTTTACATGATCAAACAAAATCTTGAACATCTCATGTCATGTTGGGCCACCACCATTGGTGTTGGAGGGTACCCAAGATCTTGTCCACACCCATGTGACTAGCTATTGGTAAATCATGGACTTCTTGAAGATGCACAAGTTGGAGATCACCTTTGGCTAAAACATAGATCCAGTCCTCATGGAATAGAAGGTCTTCCTTGAAGGAGAAGGTGTTGTACTCCTTGTCACATGCTGTAAGATGACCATGTACCATTTGGAAGAAGGGATCTTGTTGTAGAGCTGACCAAACTCATTTTGGACCTTGGAGTCAATTGCCACAATTGTAATTGTCGCCGTGATGAGAGGAAGAGACTTCAAATTAGGTCATTGTGATAGAGCATCAAGGATGGCATGGAACCAACCTTGTTTGTACTCAAGTTTGATGTCAAAATATTGGAGTTGCTCCTCCCATCAATGATGTTGACTCTTCATGTGTTCTAAGTGTAAGGTCTGCAACAATGGTTTGTAATCAGTTTGCATGATCACTTGTTTCCCCAAGAGATAATGCCTCCATACCTTGGTGGCATATGCCATTGCAAGTTGTTCCTGATCTCAAGCAAAGTAATTTCTTTTAGCTATATTTAGTTAGTGAGACTCAAAGGCAATGGGATGTAGTCCATTTTGGAATTCTTGTTGCAACACTACTCCAATTGCAAAGTTAGAAGCATCAAAATCAACCACACAAGGTAGTTGAGGATCATATGGTTGAAGGATGGGTCTTGAAGACACAATATGTTTTAGCTTCTAGAATGCTTCTTCATGCTTGGTGGTCCATTGGAAGCTAAAGTTCTTCCCCAAGAGGTCAGGCAATGGTGTAGCCATATGAGTATATTAATGGATGAACCATCGGTAAAAAATGGCCAATCCATTAAATGTACTTCTATAGCATCCTTTGGAGTAGGCCAATCAGTAATGGCCTTGATTTTCTCCTCTTCCATCTTGATCCCTTTTGATGAGATCTTATTCTTCTACCAAAAGGCACACTTTTACTTCTTGCAATAAAATTTCCATTATCATAGTTGTCTTAGGACTTCTCGCACATGATTCACATATTCTGCCTTTGTCTTGCCATAGATTAAGATATCATCCAAGAACACCACCACATACCAATCTAATAGTCCATCCAACACCTGATGCATCTGATCTATGAAGATTGTTGGAGCATTAGTGAGCCCAAAAGGTAGAACTTTCCACTCAAAATACCCATATGTGGTGCCCAGATTTTTTGTTTTTTTTTTCCTGTTTATTAGCATTTGAGAGAAGTAAACAAAGAAAGCTGAATTGCAAAAGAAGGAATGGACGAAAGTGACTTCAGAGGAAATCCAAAGAAGTTGAGATCAGATCAGATGATGAAGGTACTCAAGAGAGAGGTACAAAGGAAGAAGTCCGAAGAGCATCGTCTTTGGATTGGGAAGTGCAGGCCGATACAAAGCCCGCATAACAACCTTGGTACGTATCAAGAAAGTACACTTCAAGAAATGGCAGAGGCAGAAGAAGCATGTCTTGATAATGACAAGACAACAACATGTAGAAGAATGGAAGTCAACTTTGAAATCGACTAAAGAATGACTGCAATTTGGGGTAATATAAAATTGCAATTGTGCAGGGACAAGTTGAATATGTCAAGTAAATTTCCAATCCCTCTGAGTAGTCGTCCTACAATAATGCGTGTTAAGAAGCCAATTGAGAGTGCAATTTTCAGAAATCCAGAACGGGTTAGAGTGTCTTGTACAGGAGAAAGCATAGTCTTTCAATGCCAAAGAACGAGAGAGCAGATCATGGCGAAGAGGGTCACAAATGCTCTGGCGGTGCAAAGTTTTGCAATTCATAGGTTAGATGTTGTAGCAAGAATTGAAGTCTTGAACAGACTTTGTATTACCTTTTTAGCATGGAACTAGAATTTCAATTTCCCAGGAGTCATGGCAGAGATAGCTGCCAGTAATTGTGAGGAGGAAGAGAGGGAATCCGGCTTGATGGACTAAGTCAGATTGGAGGTTAGTGTTGGGGAAGGAAGCAGGAGAACCGATGGGGATCACCTTCTATCGGAAGTGTGATGCTGTAGAAGAGACGGTGGAGATCCAAAATTTGTTCTTTGCTCCATGAACAACAAATGGTTATAAGGTGGAGTCCTATCGGGACTTGATTCAACAAAGTAGCATGGGGAGGATAATGGCCATGTTTAAACCAAAACGGACGACTTACGTGAACATGCAACAGACGGTCTTTTTCCACTAGATGTTTGCAGGAGTGAAGGTGAATTGGGCAAAGTGTTTTCACCAACGAATGAGGCAGATGGTGGTCAATTAGAGGACATGTTTGCCTCCACATTCTTTTGTACCATTTGCAGCACACTTCTACTTTGGGTTGAATTTGCTAACAACAGAGGAGAAGTGTCACATGGTGTTGCATTTCCATCCTAATTTAAGATGGGAAGCGGATGAAGAAGAGCAACAATATATGACACACCTGCGAGCCAGTGATGATCACTTCTTGAGGATGGGACAATGGAAGATGGAAGAAGTCACAAGTCCAAAAAGAAGAAATGCACTAAACCCAAAGAAGAAAAGTTGCCTCTAGCTCAAAGGAAGACCCAAAGATTGGTTTTGCAGAGTAAGAAGATGGTGAGAGAAGTATTGTCAGAATCCGAGTCTGAAGGAGAGACAAAGTCTCAAGGAGAGGAATCAAAAGAAGATGAACTCACTTTACAAAGTGAGGAATCCGGAAGTGAGAGTGAGGGAGGACCTGAGGTTCAGCAATCGGTTGGAGTGAGTGAAGCTTGTCATGCAATGATTGACAGTGTACCAAGAAAGAAGAATCATTGTGTAGCCTTGGTTGTGGAAGAGAAGGGGGCTGAAAGATGGAAGGAGTACCATGTGGGGCCAAGTTCAATCAATAAGGAAGAAGGAAGCTTGGAAGCGGTGTCTCTGAAGATACAAAGTCATGACTTTGGCAGAAGGAGCTGATGGAAGAAGCAAAGTACAAAGACGGGGACAAAGACAAAAAGAACTTTGGTGGAATACAATATCTAACGAAGGTTGTCACTCCATTGTTGGAATTGTTGAAGGAGCATCATAAGGTAATTCGACAAGATTGTAGGAAGGTGACAAATGAGTTGCAGGTGGTGAAGTATCTGCTGAGTGAAGTGAAGGGTTTGCAGGAGCGAGTAGTCAGAAGAGATGAGGAAGTTGAAGAACTTCGGGTGGATGCAATCTTGAAGAAGAAGACTTTCAAGATGTTGCAAGAGAGTTTTGAGTCAAGAGGGAAGGAACTAAAAAAGCAAGTTGAAGAATTGAAGGAGCAGGCAAAGTTGCTGACCAAGATGAAAGAGGAAGTCAGTGATGTGCGCATCGAGAGTATTCATTTGAAGGCAACAACCGCGATAATGGAGCAGGAGTTGGAAAGCTTGAAGAAGAGTGCAGCCGGGAAGGATCAAGCATGGCAGAGAGAGTTAGCAGTCAAGCATGAGGAAGAAGAAAGATTGCGCTAGGTGGTACAAAGTGCTGAGTTACAGAGTTCATAGTATGCGGAGGAGAAGAAGATGCTTGCTGCTGAGTACGAAGATGAGTTGAAGATGTACCGTGAAGAGTTGAAGGCAGAGCGATCTCAAGGGTATGAGTCCGAATCAATAGGAGAAGTTGCAGGAAATTTGTGATCAGTCTTGACCATGGAGGCTAAAGGGAGATTGGAAGAAGCACGTCTACATGAGTTAAAGTTGCTTATACAAGAAAATTGGAAGAGAAAAGCCAAAGATGTAGATATGAACACTTTGCTGATCCGCTTAAGGAAGCAAGTTGATGGGAAGATGTTAGAAGTAGGAGACAATGTCAATCTCAGATTAGATTTAGTTAAATCAGAGTTAGAAAGAATTAGGAGTAGTGTGACAAAGGAGAGGAAGTCCAATGTTGTAGAAGAGGAATTTAGGTGTCATCAGACTTATTAATAGAGACATTAGAGAAGAGTGGGTCAAGAGATAAAGAAGTAGATGGAGTAACCCTGAACTTAATTGTAGTTCCTAGTGAAGAAGTAGTAGAAGTAGTGACGGATTTTTTAGAATCAGATATACCCGAAGAAGGAGAAGTGATAGGAAGATCATCGGGATTGAAAGCCGATGACAAAGTAGACATCGGATCGGGGTAGTAACAATTTTGAGATAGGAAGAGGCAGATATGAAAAGGGGGATTGTCAATTTGGATCTGCAAGTAGGAAGAGATGTTAGGAAGTGGTATAGTAGGAAGAACTGCCATTTGCTTCAGTATTTAAGGGGAGCATTCACAATATTATGTTGTTCCGTATTCATATTTCTGAAGATAGATAAAGTGAAGTGCTATTTTCAGTGCTTGTCACTTGAGTTTAATTCTGATTGTCAATTTTGTGTGTGTGTTTGTGAGTATGTAGAGAAATTCAAAGTGCAAGTTAGTATGTTTGTTGGATGTTGGATTCCACAGCCTTGATCTTCATTCTGTGTGTTTGATCCTGAGTGAAGTGCATCGGAGCAATGCCTTGACAGATCTGAGAGGAATTGTAGTGTTGGTAGTATTTTGCATTTGTGAGTGCAGCATGAAGTTGATGTGAAGCAATTTTGATCGAGGAAGTTGTGCCTTCAGTGGAAAGGTGGAACACAATTCTGAGGCAAAGTTGTCTTGCAGTGAAGTGCCATCTTTGGGAGAATCTGAATCATCACAGTCAAGATTTGTTTGGACAGAATTTGCTATGTTGTGATTATGAGTGTGTATTTGTGACAAGTTGTCAAGTTTATGCACTTGTTACTCTCTTCTAGGTGTAGTTTCTACCTGAGAGATTAAAGACGGAACCAAGAAGAACTGAAATTGTTACTTTGCTTTGTATTTGACCAATTCTGAATTGTATCTCTGCGGGAACAAACTTTACTTACCCGATTACCGCAAAAGTGATATTTTCCGGGTTGTCACACCATACCTTGTGCAAAAGGTAGTCTTTTTCACATCCTCCTTGTCAATGGGTATTTACCAATAGCCACATCAAAGATCCAACTTGGAAAGGTATTGTGCTCCCCTTAGTGTATCAAGCAAGTCATCAATCCAAGGTAAGGGATATGCATTCTTCACTATTTGCTTATTGAGCCCACGGTAATCAATGTAGAAATGGAGTCCTCCATCCTCCTTTGGAACAAATAGTACCGGTGTTCTCCAAGGAGAGGTACTATGTTGTATGAAATCCTTCTCCAACAACTCTATAAGTGTTGTTTGCAACTCCTCCAACTCCTTTGGTGAGAGCCAATAGATTGGTCTACTCATTGGAGTACTCCCTTGCAATAACTTGATCTTGAAGGGGATACCATGATCAGAGGGTAATCACTTTGGTAGTTTATCCAATGTCATCAAGAAAATAGCCCACATGTACCATTGATGCCATTTGGTGTGAGAGTTTTGATTTCTTGCATTATAATGACTTTGGATTTTTTTTAGTTATTGTGTCTCTGGAATAACTTTCATGCCATTATTAAGTCAGAAGTTCTTTTATATTTCATAAGCTTGAAGGTTCAGAAATGATGCATAAACTTAGGAGTATCTATTAGTTGCATGAAAATGGTAGTTCTTTTGAGTTACACCACCTTGGGGCTTAAATTTTATTACACAAGCTCAAGACTTTTGTTTTATGTTTTGGAAGTTCTTTAGCAATTGGACAAGACATAAGGGTTTAGTGAGAATGCTTCAAGTGGGCATAGGAGATCTTTGGCTGATGAAAGGACAATGAAGGGTTTGGAGAATGCTTTGAGTGACCAAGAGTGTGGAGAGAAAGCTTTGAAGGAGTCTTTGGCTAATGACAAGACAGTGAAGGGTTTGGACAATGCTTTGAGTGACCAGGAGTGTGGAGAGAAAGCTTTGAAGGAGTCTTTGGCTGATGATAGGATAATGAAGGGTTTGGAGAAAGCTTTGAGTGATCAAGAGGGTTTCAGGAATGTTTTGGGAGGTCTTTGGCAATTGAGAGGCTATAAGGGTTTAGTGAGAATGCTTTAAGAACAAAGGAGATCTCTAGCTGATGACAAGACAATGAAGGGTTTGGAGAAAGCATCGAGTGATCAGGAGGGTTTCAAGAATGTTTTGGGAGGTCTTTGGCAATTGACAAGCCATAAGGGTTTAGTGAGAATGCTTTGAGTGGACAGAGGAGTTCTCTGGCTGATGATAGGACAATGAAGGGTTTGGAGAAAGCTTGGAGTGATCAGGAGGGTTTTAGGAATGTCTCAAGAGGTCTTTGGCAATTGATAGGCCATAAGGGTTTGAGAGAATGCTTCAAAGGAGCCTTTCGCTGATAACAGGCCAATAAGGGTTTGGGTAATGCTTTGAGTGACCAGGAGTGTGAAGAGAAAGCTTCAAAGGAGTCTTTGGCTGATGACAGGACAGTGAAGGGTTTGGAGAAAACTTTGAGTGGTCAAGAGGGTTTCAAGAATGTTTTGGGAGGTCTTTGGGAATTGATAGGCAATAAGAGTTTAGTGAGAATGCTTTGAGTGGATAGAGGAGATCTCTGGCTGATGATAGGACAGTGAAGGGTGGCGGTGGCTGCAAAGGATAGAAATATCAAAGGGAAGACAAGTGAATGTGCAAAAGCAGAGGGAGAGAAGAATTTTTGTGTGCTTCTGAGACATGGGGAAGAGATATCAAAGGCTAAAGAAATATGAGCAGAGAACTTCAGAGGTGAGAGATATTGCTTGCCTAAACAGAGAGGAGGGAAGGAGATGATGCATTGAATGAGAAAGTGAGGTCCAGGAAGGGGAACCCTCCAGGGGAAAGAGAGAAATGCTTGGATGTGGTAGGACAAAGAAAAACATAAAATTTTGAATTGACTATGACATGGCATAGAAGAGGAGAGGTTGAGAGAGTTGGTTGTCTGTGATATGACAAGGAAGAGAAGATTGGCTGGAATGAATTGCTTGGACAATCAAGGAGTTTAGGTGTGGTCACTACATAGGATAGAGTTGTTTGGCTTCGCCCAACTTATAATTGCATGGCTGCTAAATATGATGATTCGTGAGCAAAGGCATGTATTATGAACTGTGGATATTGACAAGGGAAGGACTCCATTTTAGGAGCTCTTGATCTAGTTTATGTGAATGACACAGTTCAATGATCTGGACGCCTGGGTATGGTCCGGTTAGATCACTTGTGGCTATTCTACAAACCTCACCAGATCCAATCCTATGAACCTATCTGGTCCAAAACCACAAACCCAAACTTTTAAAGGTGAACTAGAAACAAGACTATATAGGAGTAAAGAGCCACAAACCTAAACTTGATAGAACATAAACAGTTCCATGAAAGTCAACATTAACCTGCAAGATCAAACACACAAACCCCAAGAAGAGTCTACCACTGGGAGCGATTGGAAACAACCTGCTCCAACAAGGGTGATATTGCCAACCATATAGGAGTAAGAGAAAGAGTGTCAGACTATGAGAATCCTCAAGTCTTTGACAACAAGATCAATCTAAGCACAAGCAACCAGGTGCCTGGCACACTCTCAAGACCAGACAAACCCTGCAACACAGGAAACACGTCCACAAACTCCTTAACTATCTAATCAATCATTGCTTGATGAGGCTCTTGGCCCTCCTCAAATTTTCCTTGTGGAATCGGCTTGATCCACACCGCAAATACAGACTTGTCTTACTCCAAAGCTTGCTCTATGGCTGTTTCACTAACAAACTTCTCATCTAGGGACTCATTTCTCTTCAAAGCTTGCTCCATGGTTGCCTTCATGGCAGACTTCCCATCTTGGAACTCATATCCTTCAAGGCTTGCTCTATGGTTACCTTCTTGATAAACTTCCCATCCTAGGATTGACTATTCTTAGGTGTCTTACTCAGAGGTACCAGACAACCTAATCTAAAATTCCTACCTTGGTGTTGTGCTTGAATTTGTTTAGGGTCCAATTGAACCTTATGATATTCAAGACAAGGTAGTCCTAGAATGATATTGTAGTGTAGAGGTGCCACTACAAACCTCATACACTCCAAATACTCCTTCCTAATCTTGAAGGTAACAAGATACGAGGTATGGAATGTAGAACCCTTTCTACCATCATCAATCTACTTCCAATTATTGGCTTGATAGGAATACCAAATTCCTTTGCTATTGGCATACACATGCAAATCTCCAAACTTCCAAAATCAATCAAAATCCTACAACTCCGATTAGATATCATACCTTGCAAGTAAAAAAACTTGCATAGGTCAAGCCTTCAATCCCATTGGAACTAATCAAGCTCCCAATAGGTGGCTCAAATTCTCCTACTAGGATTCCTCATTTCCTTGATTTGCTCCAAAAAGTCCATCTGGGCAACTTGTTGAGTTTGCACATTCTTGAGTGGACATTCAATGATGCGATATCCCAATTGGCAACAATAAAAAACAACCCCCATTTTATTGCAAGTTCTCTCTATCTGTAGTGCCAAGTGGTCTCCATTGAATGGTATCAATCTCCATTGGTGTTGGCTCCTCCATCTGTGTGTAGTATATTGGTAGGTTCTGTGGAGATGAAGGTCAAGACCGAGACCAAGTTGTTGCAACCAAAGAATCAAAACGTTTGGCCAACCGCATGGCTTCCTCCAAGTGTTGTAGCTCTTGCATAGTTACCTCTAATTTGGTTCTTGACTTCAACCCTCCTCACAAATCAATCCAGAGCTTCACCTTCCAGTATATTTGGAATTTGCCTGATGGTGCTTTGGAATTGTGTGATGCAACTTCTTATAAAGCCAATCTGTTTCAACTCTGCCAACCTATCTAGTGCAGCTCGTGTGGCATTTATAGCTCGGAACTGATTTATTATTGCACTCTTGAATTCTGCCCACTTCAAGATTGGTGCAACAATTTGTTATTCAACTTGCTCCACTTGGAATCTCCACCATAGCTTTGCTATCCCATCCAATTGGCTAGAAGCCAAGAGAATCTGTTTTCGCTCATCTTGCAGATTGGTAGCTTCAAAGTAACGTTCACAATCAAACAAAAAATTCTCCATTGCACCTGAGAGATTTTTGCCATCAAATACCTTGGGTTTAGGGAACAAGATTCAATCTTCACCTTCTCCAACTCATACTCTCTCTATGTGCTCTTGTCATCAAAGCTCTTGTTCATCCAAAAATTGAATAAGGTGCTCACTTTATTGTTACATAGCAAGATTAACCTCGGGCATTCCCTCCATGGTTGCTATTCTATCATGCCGCTCCTAATCTATCTAATTTATTAACACATGAAAGCAACATTGTAACACCCATTTGTGCATGTATGTAGTATTGTGATTTAGTTTGGTATTACTAGTACTTGAGAGATATTATTTATATAGAGATAAAGGATGGTTCTACATTAGTCATGATTAGCTAAAGTTAGTCATAGTTATGATAGAAGGGGATCTTACTTTAGAGGAAGTAGAAAAGATGAGCACCACTATTTTAGATTCTAGTGTGTTGACTTGGTATTATTCCCAAGTGTTTGGCTTTGAGGAAAGAGTTGAGAACTCTTGGGCCTGCAAGCCTTTTTGTTTTGGATTCTTCTATAGTATAAGGATAGCCCATGTGAAGGAATACTTGACTTAGTGATTGGGTCAAGATAAGATCACATGCTTAGTGGAATATGGCCATGTGGATGGATATTCCTCTATACTTTTTGACTTTACTTAAATTTTAGCATAGTAAACTTGAGTTATCCCAATAATAAGTAACTTTGGTGCATAACTATTTCACAAGTATATAGATTAGGGGTGAGGAGGTACTAGTCATCCTTTCATTTGCAACTATCTCTCTCTCATTGAGTTCTCTAGTGAGCAAGATCTTGAGTCTTGGAGTGTTAGCCTTGGAGAAGTATGATGGAGTTGGGTTTCTTGGCTTATTAGTCCATGGTGTGCTACCATAATAGCCATCAGAGGTTCATCTTGAGTAAGAGACAAGCTGGCTCAAATTTTTGGTTCCATTGTCGGGACTTCTCTAAAAGGAAAGATAAGATTCCGCGTACAATTCTATATTAGACAGAAGGAGGCTTTGAGAGCTCACTTGTAGAGAACTTTAGGAGAAGAGAGTCCTAAACTTATGCTAGAGAACTTGGACCCATTTGTATACCCTGTAGTTCATTATTATGTCTTTGAGGTGATTTTGTACATCTTGTATACTTGAGAGGATTTGGAGAGATTGTGTGAGGTGGATTACAAATTTTGGGGATTAAGATGATTTTTGGGCAAAATCTCAAGTTTGAGATCTGGACTTGAAATTTCTACACATGATAGCTTGGGTTATCTTTCAGTTATCACACTTGAAATTATTGTGAGAGCTACTATGCGCATTGGGCTAGAATTTTTCAAAGCTGATAGGGTAAATTGTTCCCGCAAGTCATGCTCTCCGGAAATTTGTACAGAGTCTTCTATTTCTTCAAATTTTCAAATTGTTCTAAATTGTGATTTAGTGCATTTTATCTTACCTTCTAACACAAAAATTAGAGAGAGATCATTCTCGCGTAGAGAGTTATGAGTTTTTAAAGTGAGGGGGTGGTTTTCAGACCAAATCTGAAATATGTGTGCTAAATAGAGGAGTGTATAGGCCAAATGGCTTGATGAAAAGATGTGAAATTTTTCAAGGAGGGATGCCATGGAGTTTTGATCAAGGGTGCAAAATTTCAAAGGACTTTGACTTATGAGTTGAGAGATTTGAATGATATTGTGAGGAAAGGTCAATTTTGCAGAGTTGAGATCTCATGCATGAGGAGTTTGAGAGCAACAAAAAACATGTTTGAATGTTTAGATTCATCTTGGGAACATGGAGGATCATCAAGAGTGGAAATTGAGACTATGTAAGGTTATCCAAGGGTTTTAGGTGATTGTAGGTGTGGATTTGAGGAAAAGAGAGTTTAGAATAGAATTTGAAGAGAGTGTTGAGGGGATCCAAAAATCTACACCACGTGGAGAAAAGAGTAAGTCTAAGTGCTTTATATGTGGAGAGAAGGGACATAAGGCAAGTTTATGTCTATTGACCTTTGAGAGCAAGAGATAATGGAAAGGAGAGGATTACTTGACTTGGGTTTACATGTTGCACCTTCTTCACCAAGATTGAGAGGGAGAAGATCTAAGACCAAGGAGTTGTGTGAGGTTTGTGGAGTTGAAAGACTTCCAAAACGACATGGAGTAAAAGCACTTTTAGAGACTCTAGTGAAGGATCTTGGAGAGAGTCTTAGTACACCTTTAGAAATACTACCACCTTCATCCGCTAGTTCTCAAGATTAGTGATGGAGATAATCTTTCAATTTATGGATAAACTATCTATGAGGGTTCGATTTATATGCACTCTAGGATTTGATGTTGCTGTAGAAATTTTGGAGCAACCTGAAGATTTTGTGTTCCCTAGGGTAGATTACTCTCAAATGGTGTTAGTCATGTACATACTCTATTAGTTATAGAGTGAGAGAAAAGAAAAAAAAAGGAAAATTGAGAGAAAAGAAAAAAAAAGGAAAATTGAGAGAAAAAGAAAAAAAAGGAAAATTGAGAGAAAAGAAAGATAATGAGGAGTTAAGATGGGGAAACTTCCTGTTTTCTTTAGTAAGGATGGAGAAGATGTGAATGCCTTTGTGAGAGACTTCAAGAGAGCTTGCATAGGAAACAATGAGAGGAGGAAGAATGAGTGGGTCTCATTATTACCAGATTTCTTTGAAGATGTAATACTTACATGGTATGAGTCAGAATACCAAAAGAGAGAGAGAAGACAGATGGGCAAGAAGAATCTTGGGAGGGTTTGACTTCAGCACTCATTGAGAACTCCCTTCCAAATGAGAGTTATGAGAGATTGATGAGTGAAGTTACCTTTTCTCAAGCAAGGAGATGGAAAGAAAGTGAGAGTCTATGTGGAAAGAGTGGAAAGGTTAGAGTCCAGATTTCGCATAATGTTGAGGAAGGGTGGGGATGATGTGGAGACTACAATAATTGGAATAGGAGCTATGCTCACCAAGAATTTTGTGGGAGGATTGAGACCAAAAATTAGAAGCAATGTGAGATATGAGAAACGTTCTTCTAAGGTTCAAGCTATCAAGATCGCAATTCGTATGGAGGAGAGTTTGGAAGGAGATGAGAGTGATTTGGTGGTGAAGGAGGTTGTGCATCCTCCTCAAGGCTACATGTATGGTGGAATTTTTAATACTTTGGTGGTAAGGGTTGCATCACAAGTAGTAGTTCCTCCAGTTCTTGCACCTCCATGAAAAGATCCACTTCAAACCATCACATAACAACTTGTAGATCTCAAGATCAATGTAGTGCAACTATGGGAGAAAGAGAAAGGTGGATCAGAATGCAAGGAGAGGGTCTAGGAGTTATGGAAACTATCCATAAAGAGGAGGCCAGCCAACCAACCAACCAAAAATTTCAATGAGAGATTTTTTTGGTTGAGGAGGAAGCGGCCATATCCAAAGGAATTGCCCAAATTCCACTTACCATGGAGGAGGGGGTTATGATGGAGCCAATAGAGGGAAAGAGGAGAGGAAGTGAAACCCAACTGGCTATTTATCCAAGCAAAGGTAAAGGGATAGCATCCATAGATGTGGTTGAGAGCAAGTATGAGAAGGGAGAGTGCTCAAACTCCAAAGGTCTTAATTTGGAGCTTTTGGCACAAGAAAAGAAGAGAGCTTGTTTTGCAAAGGATGTTCACTCTTCTCAAGGATTTACTCCAAGCAAGGATACTCCTATGTCTACTAGGAGCACTTGCACCTCAACACCATCAACAACAAAGACTCCAAGGAAGAAGTTGGGGATGGAGGATCTCTTGATTTCAAAGCAACAATGGAACTACAATGTCTTGGAGGATGTTGGTAGTCACAAGGCTAACATCACAATGGGCCATGTTGATTGCTTTGAACCCTACCTTGAGAAAGGAGCTTAGAGGTGGTTTGAGTTCTACAAGGACCAAGAGGAAGAAGAAGGCAAAAGCTTCAATATCAATGGGGGTAGTGGATGCAAAGCCAACACCATGGGAGGCTTGTGAATATGCTTCCAAGATTGATGTGAGAGTGAATGGTCACAACATCAAGGATGCATTGGTGGATGACGATCAGCAGTGAATGCCATATAAGAAAGGTTGATGAAGAATTTGGGTATGATACACTCTAGACCTTGAACATTTGTAGTGAGCATGGCAAACAAACAACAAGCTCAACTAGTAGGGGTGATAAATAAGGTGGTAGTTTTAGTTATAGGAGTTCAAAATCTCATGACTTTCCAAGTCTTGAAGGATTTAAGCTATGACTTACTTCTTGGGAGGCCATGATTGAGAGTAGCATGCACAATTGATTGATGGCACAAAGGGTACTTGAGGATTGGGCCATCAAACCATAGAGTCATAGTTCCTATGACTAACATTACCAACACTTCACATTCTGATACACCATTCAGATACACAATCTTCTAATTATTGGGAATCAGATTTAGAAGAAGGAGCTTCAAGTGTGGACACAAGCAAGCAAGAGGAGACTTCTATGGAGGAAGATGAATCTGAATCTGAATCTAAATTTGATTTAGATGTGTATCCCTTGTGTGCTTTGGATTTTGCACCTAAGCTAGAGGTTTTGAAGGACCTTGATAAATCACCATTGACACTTGAGGAGATAGAGAGGAGGTTATCTACCCTCAAGTATGGCCCAAATATTACTAAGGAGGAGAAGGTGAGATTTGATGAGCTTTTTTGCAAGTTCATCCATGTGTTTGCTTTTAGTTACAAGGATTTGAAGGAAGTCACCTTGGAGGAGCACAAGATAGAGGTGGAGTCACATGCAAGACCAATCCGCCAAAAGCAATGTTGCATTAGCCCACCAATATCTTTGGTTGTGAAGGAGGAGATTGATAAGCTCAAGGAGGCCGGATTTCTCTTTGAGATGGAGAATTCAGACCGGGTGTCTCCAATTGTCATTGCAAAGAAAAATAATGGCAAGCTTTGGGTATGTGTGGATTACAAGAAGCTCAATGCTGTTACCAAGAAGGACTACTACCCATTGCCATTCATTGATGAGATCTTGGAGGAGGTTGCAGGTCATGAGAGGTATAGTTTTGGAGATGATTATAATAGATATAAGCAAATCAAGGTTGCACCAGAGCATCAACAACTCGCCACATTCACCACACCTTGGGGAACTTATGCTTTCAAGGTCATGTCTTTTGGGCTTTGCAATGCTCAAGCCACATTCCAATGATTCATGAACAAGGTATTTGAACCTCTCATTGGGAAATTTGTGAGAGACTTCATTGATGACTTGTGTCTCTATAGGAGCAAGGAGGAGCACTTTGAGCACCTAATCAAGGTCTTGCAATGCTTGGATAAGGCAAATGCATCACTCAACCTAGAGAAGTTTATTTTTGGATGTGAAGAAGGTCTACTTTTGAGGCACATCATCTCCAAGCATGGAATAGCAGTTGATCATTAGAAGGGTGTAGATTACATGGTGATTTTGGAGGACAAGGAGGCTCTCAAAGCTTTTGAGGAGCTCAAGCAATCCCTTGTTGTAGCTCCAATTCTTGCTAAACCTGATTGGAGTAAGCCTTTCATCCTCTACAATGATGCTTCCAATGTTGCTATAGGATGCACTCTTAGTCAATTAGACCAAGATGGTCATGATCATCCAATAGCTTATGCTTGTAGGCAAATTTTTTAGCAGAAAGAAACTACTTTGTCATGGAGAGAGAAGGGTTGGCAGTGATCTTTGGTCTCAAGAAGTTTAGACAGTATTTGATTGGAGGGAAAGCCACCATTATCATAGATCACAAGGCCTTGAAGACATCTTCAACAAGCCTAATGTTGAAGGGAGACTAGCAAGGTGGATGATACTCTTGCCTGAGTGTGACTACACCATTGAGGATAGGCCAGGAAAGAAACATGCAAATGCTAATTTATTATCTAGGGCCTATGATCATGATGGAGATGAGCCAGTGGATGATTCCTTCCCAGATGAGGAGCTCATGAAAATCTCAGTCACTCAAGAGGTTCCAATGGACTACAAGGAGATTGTGGATTTTGTGACAAGAGGTAACTTTCTAGAAGGGATGCATGCTAGGGATAGGAAGGCCCTTGCAGCAAGATCTAGACCTTACACAATGGTGGAGAATATTCTTTTTCACCAAGCACCAAATGGTCTACTTTGAAGAGCAGTGGGTAAGGAAGATTCTATCCTACTCATAAAAAAGTTTCATGAAGGTTTAGAGTGTGGAGGATACTTTACAAGAAAGGTGAATGCTTTCAAGATTCTAGATGTAGGTTACTATTAGAGGGGATTTTCAAGGATTGTCTTGATTATTGCAAAACTTGTCATGTTTGTCAAGCTTTTGCTAGAAAATCTACTTCCACTCCACCACTTAGATCAATTCCATTGCTAAGATGTTTTGAGAAGTGGGGAATTGATTTTGTAGGTCCTCTCAATAAAACCCCAAGGAAAAATTGGTACATTGTGGTAGTTACTTATTACCTTACCAAGTGGGTTGAGGCTAGACCATTGAGGGACAAGAATGAAGATGAAGTTTGTAGATTTCATTGTGAATGCATTATCACTAGGTTTGGATGCCCTTTGGAGTTGGTTTCTGATAGAGGAGGAGAGTTTATAGGAAGCATCACTCTAACCATGCTACAAAATTTCTCTATCACACATAGAGTAACTACATCCTATAAGCCAAATTCTAATGGCTTGGCACAGAGAACCAATCAGACCTTGTGCATGATGTTGGCCAAAGATGAAAAAATGGAGGGGGCTAAACATCATTGGGACAAGAGGATTCATGTAGTTTTGTGAGAGTATAGGACAACCATGAAGACTTCCACCAGATATTCTCCATTTCATTTGGTATATGGTATTGAGTCTAACTTACCCATTCATTTTGATCTTCCTACCTTCCAAAGCATTCATAGGAGATTGAAGAAAGCGCAAGGAGGCAATGTAGAGAAAATCAAGGAAGGATCAACTCATGGAATTGGAAGAGGCAAGAGAAGTTGCTATAGTTTGAGTGGAGCAAGCCCAAAGGAAAAAAAAGGAGAGCTATGACAAGAGGCAAGGAAAGAAGAAGGTGGAGTCTTTCAAAGAAAGTGATTGGGTAATGTTGTTTGATTTTATTTGATTCAAGAGAGTACAAAAGAAGTTTTTGCCTAAGTACTTTGGACCTTTCATAGTGGAGAAGGTGTGGGGAAATTACACCTATGATCTCAAGGAGTTGGGAGGAAGATATTTTGATAGGATTAACCATGATAAGTTGAAGATGTATCATAGAAGGTAGAGAGACCTTCACTTTGAGGACAAAGTGAAAACTTAGTCCGGCGGTAAATGTAACACCCATTTGTGCATGTAAGTAGTATTTTGATATTTAGTTTGGTATTACTAGTACTTGAGAGATATTATTTATATAGAGATAAAGGATGGTACTACATTAGTCATGATTAGCTAAAGTTAGTCATAACTAAGATAGAGGGGACCTTACTTTAGAGGAAGTGGAAAAAACGAGCACCACTATTTTGGATTCTAGTGTGTTGACTTGGTATTATTCCCGGGTGTTTGGCTATGAGTAAAGAGTTGAGAACTCTTGGGCCTGTTAGCCTTTTTGTTTTGGATTCTTCTATAGTATAAGGATAGCCCATGTGAATGAATCCTTGATTTAATGGTTGGGTCAAGATAATATCACATGCTTGGTGGAATATACCCAGGTGGATGAATATTCCTTTATACTTTTTGACTTTACTTGACTTTTATCATAGCAGGCTAAGCTAGTCGGGAAACTTCCACAAAGCTTCCTAGATACTTCTAGAATATTCAAGGCTAATTTTTCTTATTTTCCACTTCATTAGCCCTACTAATTTCATCGCTAAACTCTATACTGTTATAGTTTATAACTGCCATAATCAAGCAAGGTATGTTGACCATTCATGAATATGATGATTTTTGCTCTCAGATGCCAAGGAGGTATTTCAAATAGATCCAACCAGTGCTCAAGCTATACCTAGGACTGTTTATCTCATAGGATCTATGCCACTATATTTTGGATGGCATCATGAACTCCAATGTGCTCTCCACCTATTGTACATCTTAAAATGTGTATGTCTTGTGTCTCATATGGAGTACCACATACACATTAGTTTGGTATCCCTAAAAGTATTGGATATGGCAATCTCTCATCTAGGTGGAGTGTTATGGTAAACAATAGACGTGAAATAGAAGTACTCAATAAAAGGGGAGGTATGGAAGCCCTTTCATAGGAGAGAATCCTAGCTCTATCAAGTAATGGCATAGTAGTGAGGAGTTGGTAAGGTGATGAATGTGCATGCACTCATTGCAATCTGCCTGAATCATCTTAAGAGTCTAATGATACAAATTCAATAAAAGTGGTAAATGTTGTGCATATAAGCCCTAGTAAGAGATCTTGAGCCAATCAAAGAGATGATTGGAAGTAATAAGTGCTTGAATCCATTATTATGATAGGTCCCAATAAAACATGATGACCATGGTGTGAGAATATGTTAGCTAAGAGAGAGGCAACTAGAGTGCATACTCCTATATAAGTTGTTGGTGTAATAGCCTCTTGCTATATGAGAGTACATTCTTTTATGGCTATGGATAGAGTTATCTATAGCCTATACCACTCATTTAGTCCTAATAGAGTGGAGAAAGTATGGCAATGAAACTATCAAATGTATATAAATAAGTAAGGAGTATGTTTATGGATGCATAAGTTTGTGCCAAATAGGATGCTCTATCCTATGAGAGCATATCTAGACCTAATAGGGTGAAGAAAGTGTGGCATTGAAACTAAAAAATGCATGTTAATAAGAGAGGAGTACATTTGTGGATGTGTAAGTTCATACCAAATAGGATGCTATAAGGAGATAGCATTTAGTTAGAACAGAATAGGTCATATGTATTTTCTCCAATTGAAGGACTAAATGAGTGTGAGCTATCACCTTCCCTGACTGAAGGAATAAATGAGTGTAAGCTATCACCTGAACCAAAGTGTTGGAGATGAACAAGCTACAAAAACCATTTTCTTCTAGAGGAGAACCCAAAACCCTCAAACCTCTTATTGGGAATTAAACCCTAGTGGGGAGTCTAAGGGAGTGAGTACTGCTTGTGGACTACAAACCTTAATTTTTTTAGTGTAGACTCATAAACCCAGATTTCAAAGTAGAGTGTGAATGCAGACTCAATTCAAACTACATCCTCCAAAGCATTCAAGATATAAGTATCATTTGAGAGGGATGAGAAGAGATATGAAGGGATAGTGATTAAAATATCTTGTACAACTGTATAATGAGCTATGGCAAATAAAGACCCACTTTGTTGATCCCTCTAGCATATGTTTTTTGCATATACTAGTTGTGTAATCTAATTTATGATAGTATGATTGCTATACACAAAGGGGTCTCTATGTTATAGTAAAGGTGAAAAAATGAGATCAAGTGGATTTGATCTTTGCATAGTGAAGAACACAAAGCAAAGCTCTACTAAAATTGATATTGAAAACATTGGAAACACCGACTTGAACAACCACTTAATCAAGATGGATGTTTAAGGATGCTCTAAACAAACCAACAATAAACATAAAAACTAAGGTAACTACTCTTGCAAACTTTACTACTTTTTTCAAAACTTCAAGTAATAATCTCAATCTTAACAACTCTACACTTTGCAAAATTCCATGAAGACTAACATCCAATTGTTCTACAAAATTTTAATTTCTTTTTTGCTTTTTTCAAGTGCAAAATAGTAGATGTCTTGATGTGCATTCCTGATCTGAACTTCTTTGCAATTGCAAAGTCTCTTGTATCATGAAGGAACATAAAGATCAGGATTAATACCTAAGCCTTTTTACATTTACCGTAGTAGACTTCACTTGCAACTATATTCTAGGTATAAATTATTGGGGTTTATGATTTTTACTTTCTTGGAGATCTCCTTATCCAAATAGGATACATTTTATGGACATGTACTGGATCATTGAGGTTATTTTACTAGGTCTGATATGTACAAGCCTTATTTGGCGAGCTTGCAATCATTTGGTCATCTTCATAAATATTCAAGACACTAATCCAATGCCAATGACAACAATGCTGCTTATTGGATCAACTACCTAAGAGATATTAGTCCCCATTGAGTTGTATAGTACAAGAGACACAAATCTCAATGGTTTATTACTTCCTGTACTACTATATATGTAGTGAAATGTAAGTAGTAGGGCATTTCCAATTTAAAAGTTATGAGGAAGTTATAGCATTCTAGCATTCCTTGTAGAGGTTTTTTTGTACCCATATAAGCTTGTGGTCCCTTCACATGAAACATCTATAAAAAATTTAACGGATAGCATGGTGAATTTTTGGGACGTATAAAGATCCCTTTCCTCACTTTTTGTAGATGACTTGTGGATGAAAGTAGTAAATATCACTAGTGAGATTAGTTATAAATCATTATGGATACAACTAATTGGGTACATGTCAAATGCTAAGAACAAGGAAAACTTGCTATGTGTATCTTATATGTGTCATCTAAAGAATTCCTGAGAATGGTTTGAACTATGATTAGAAGGGTTTGAATTGGGTGCAAGACATGAACAACACATTCACTAGGTAGTGCCGGATTTGAAAAGTATATAGCACCAAATTTTAGTTTGATGGCCTAGGGTTTGGTTGCTGTCACTAAATCCTTGGACAAACACAAATTTTAATCCAAAAGAAGGGCAAAGGTGCAAAGAGTGAAGTTATGTGCACCACCTTTTGGAGAAAATTTATGATCTCAAGAAATTCTTAGAACTCAAAACCCAACTACCTTGTCTGGGACAACCACGATTTGAATGAGCGTGAGTATGGAGGAAAAATCCACACATGTTGAGGTTGAGGCAAAGCAAATTTTCATGGAGGTGGAATAACTATTAGTATTCTAGTGGTTGTCCTTGGCACCAAATTGGTTTCAAGACATTTAGAAATTTCAAAACATCCAAGAAATTTAGTTGTCAAAATCTATTGGAGCTAGTTTTCTCTATGCCTTGGATAGTTTCAAGAGGAGAAGCAGACCAAGGAACCAAAGGAAAAGGAATGGATGAAAGATTGACAACAAGCTCCATTCATTATGCTCAAATTTAGATTGTTTAGATCACCCTAAACATTTCAAACAGATTCATTTGGGTAATAGCAAGAGGTAAGTACAAAAGAGCACCATCTTTAGCTATATGGACACTTATCTTGTGCAGTTTTGGAAATGATTCCCTAAGTCAATGACAAGCGAAAGGTTATACAAGAAATAGGTGAGATACATGAGTTCAAACAAAAATTCTTGAGCATGGAAGGATAAATGTACATGGGAAGGTTTGAAGAGAAAGAGTTGAAACAAGAGTGGAGAACAATTTTTGATAATCAAATCATATTTTTCTTGTTATGAAAGAATGGATGGGATTTTTGGGAGTAGAGCAAACATATCTCCTTGGGCCTTTGTAAGCATGGAGTGGCAATGGAACACCTGATAAATATTTGTCTAACCAGGCCCTGAGCAAGAAATGAGAAGCTTATTTCCAAAAGATGAGTATTACGCAAAGGAAATTCAATTGTCATCCTAGACTAGTACACAATCATTTACCATTCCCCAAGTAATTCCATGCACCCAACCAATTTGGCAAGATTAAAATGGAAGAGATTTTGTGGTGGATGAGAGTAGATCCCATACTACCAACCCCTTACCATACAAGTATTTGTCACCATACTCTCCATGCATTTAATCCTACTCCATCCCAATTGCATTCCAATTATTTCATGTTCATTTTAATCATGTCACCATCAAGTTTGAATGAGTAGAATGTGTCAATTTTGAATGCGCTTATATATGCTACTGCTCCAAATGAGGAGGCTATGCAAGACAAGGACTTGAGTGCAAGAAATGTAGAGAAGGTGGGTGATAAAGAGCAAGAGGGAGAATCAAGGAAGAGAAAAGAGTTTGTACACAGAAATCAAACCCCATACTCTTGACTTTTTCCCAAGATATATCAAATCAATTAGAACTCCAAAAGTGAGTTACTTGCAACTAGAGAGAGATTCATGTTGGATAAAATAGAGGCAAAGCAAGTTTGGAAGATAAAGAAGATGCAATTGAAAGCAAATGAAATTATAGGCTGAGCAAGCATGGAAGATATAGAAGATGCAAGTGAAGGAAGAGCTTGAGAAGAAAGTATGTTTGGATAAGATGAGATCAAAAGACGAAAGGTTAGGAATTAAGAAGAGTATTCCAAATCAAAGAAATTGCATTTGATGACAATGGAATTTCCCAAGTAGGAAAACTGGCTAATGAAATTAAGAACATTTGGAACATGCTAGGGGTATTAGACAACACTCCTAGTGGGACGTATAAAAGCTTTGTGCATAACCCAAAATTTCCAATGCCAAATTACTTCCCTCCATCAGACCCCAAATCTCTAGTGCTAGACAGCTCCTCCACCCTATTGGTTTCAAAATAGACTAATTGCACTTCTAGTTTTTGAATCCAAAATAGGATTCAAATGATATTGACTGCCCTTTTGATTTTTGAATCCAAATTTAGACACCTGTACAAGTGTGTTTATGACCTGAATAGGAAAGCTTAATTGCACCAAGCTTCAAGTGGAAAAAATTTGTAAGTCACTCTTGTGATGGTCCAAATAAGATATATGTTTCTTTTGATGGTTTGAATAAGATATATGTATTTGTTTCAACTTAGTGTTTACACCAAAGTTTTGATTTTGCTATTTACATCTATCTTGTTTACACCATTCTCTCATCTTGTTGTTACAACTATTGATATTGTGTGTGCAATGTTTACAACTAGTGAGATTTATTAAACTCTATTATTAGTTATATGATGAGTAATATGAATATTACACATTACCGGATGTTGAACATAGGACAAAACAAATCGCCTTGGGCCCCTTTGAGATACACTGGTTGAGAAAAGGTTTGAATAGAGGTTCATTGGATTTGGCCAGGTTTTGTTGGTTTTGTTGGAGGTTATTCAGGTTGGTTTGCATTCTGGTCAGGGTTCATTGGGCGGGGTTTGTTTGGTTGAAGATGCAATGTGGTTAGGGTTTGTTCAAGTCAAGGTGCTATGTTGTGAAGGTTTGTTTGATTTGGAGTGCATTCTACTAGGGGTGTTTTTGGGAGCTTGGGGGTTTGTTTGGGATCCAATGGATCTGAGAAGGGTTAAATGATAGATATCATTTTTTAAAATAAAATGGTTTGAAATAATTTATTTTGTTTATTTCACATGTAGAATATAAAATATGTAAAATTTAAAATTGAATATATGTATAATTAATTGAGATATTGAGTTATGTTTTATAGAATATGCTATTCACTAATTATATTAGCAAAGTTCAAAGAGGTTTGTCAAGGTGTATATAAATGTGAGTAAAAAATTTTTTCAAGGTGGTTGTTTAGTATCTCCATTATATATTGGCATTTCACAACATGTACATTCTACATTTCACCACCAGGTAAGATGATGAGCTATGTTGTATATTATATGTTATATACATTAATTATATTAGCAAATTTCAAAGAGGTTTGTCAAGGTGTATAAAAATGTGAGAGTAAAATGAAATTTCAAGGTGGTTGTTTAGTATCTCCATTATAAATTGGCATTTTTCAACATGCACATTCTACATTCCATCACTGCCACATATACATTTCACCACCAGGTAAGATGATGAGCTATGTTTTATATTATATGTTATATACACTAATTATATCAGCAAATTTCAAAGAGGTTTGTCAAGGTGTATATGAATGTGAGAGTAAAATGAAAGTTCAAGGTGGTTGTTTAGTATCTCCATTATATATTGGCATTTCACAACATGTACATTCTACATTCCACCATCGATACATATACATTTCACCACCAGGTAAGATGATGAGCTATGTTTTATATTATATATTATATACACTAATTATATTAAAAATTTTCAAAAAGGTCTTTCAAGGTGTATATAAATGTGATATATAAATTTTAATTTATAAATTCAAAATATGAGTGTTAGGCCTTATATATAATACAAAATTCATCTTAGTATTATACCATATTTCTATTATATATACAAAATATAGTATATATTATAAAATACATATACAATGTATAATACATACATATGAAATGTACAAAAATAATGAGAAATGCAAGAGGATGTAAATATTAACAAGTAATCAACACACTAAATGTGATAAAATCTTAAGCAATCATGCATCCTAGTGTAGCCATGTCCACTATGTGCAAGTGTCTCATCCAGTCAATTGCCTATAAAGGCAAACATGTCAAAATACGGGACTATATGTCCACATCCAATCCCACTCAAACTAGTGCATATGAGGGTTTGTAAAGGACATCACAAGACCATCATATGGATCTGGAATGTTCTCTCTAAGATGACCTTAAGTCCACTCCTCCATCATAGAATAAATAGCTGAATGTGTGTTACTCTAAATCTCTCTAATGGAGCTCTCAAGGGGTCCCCTACTAAAGTTGGGAAGTGTTCTCTACTTGTCAAGAAAGGAGTAAATGGAGGTGGATGGATAATACCATGGAAATGGTTCATGCAATAAGAAACTGATGTAGTATCAACTACCAAGATCTCACATAGTGATAAACCTAAGGTGATAAATGCATTATATGATCTATGTAGTAAACCTCTCTTGGTGTCCAAGTAACCATGCTCTCCATCAAGCAAGACTATAAAGCACTCCCTTGTGTGGAATCCCAAAGGTAGAAACCTCTCATCCCACATGCACCCTTGTGCTATTGGTCCCAATAATAATCTCAAACCATGTACAACAATACCCCACAAAATCTCTAACTCCAAGTTGTGCAACATATGCAAATGAACTCCTGCTTGGAAAAGGTGGCCACCCTAATCTCTCCACAAAGGCTCCATTGGGTGTAAAAAGGACTAGTATGCCACATAATATTTACAAGATAACCTCTATCCAAAACTAGAATCTTCCTCCTCATCTCATGAGCATACACTATGCGAGGAATAAACTATCTCTCTTTTGTCATGGTCTCTTGGAATTGGGTAAGTCTCTAAATCTTGCTCTCTAGTGTCATCTTCCTTACCTCAAGCCACCCTATCTCCTCACATGGATGTGCATAGTGAGGTGGGGATGCAAGATCATGCAAGGAATGTGGTCTCCAAGCTATAGTATCCATATCTGGCTCAATCACACTAGGCTCTCTGATAGGCTCTCCATGTATATGTGGCTTAGTCTGTGTCGCATGGGACTACATCTCTACATCAATAGGCTGAGCTTCACTCTCTATATGGTCAGTTTGAGTGTGGTGAGTGACACTCTCTATGTAGTCAGTTTGAGTCTGCACACTTATCTAGATGTCCATACCTTGTGACTCCTTGTAAGCTATATGAGATTCCTCTAAAAATCCCATAGTAATATACAACTCTCTCTAATAAAACCCCTCACCAAGCTGAGCATCCTTAGCAATATCACATCTCTCTACTGCAACCCCATTTAACTCACCTATCATCTATATGTGTGCACTCTCTTGAGTCTCAAATTGACCCTCCTGCCCAACTAGATCTCTCACCTTCTCAATAAAAGGCACTCCCTCTTCATTAAGTCAAACTCCCTCATGCAAACCTCAGTCTCCATTGGTGGACTAATATCCTCACACCTTTGGCTAGACAATGGGTGAATAAAATATCTCCTCACCTCCTCTCACAACTCTAAGATAGTGCACTCTTCAAAAGGAGGATCATGGTCTCTCACAACTCCACCGGGTAGGCTAGGATCCTCCATCAAAGGAGTATCATGGTAAAAACCAACCTCAGCAGAAGTAGTGTAGTATTCCAAAGACACAAGAAAACCCCAAGAGAAACATAAGGGAAGAAATATTAGAGAAACATAGGGTTTCATTCTTCAATACTCTAGTGCCCAAAAGAAGCACCTTGTCTTTATTGTATACCAAAGAGGATCCACTCAAAGAGAATTCCACCTTTGGATCAGATATATGGATTGATGACATGTCAACAAGCTCCACTGTTAGATTAGTTATATAGATTGGTGACATGTTGAACCTTGTCCTATTTGGTTGGTCAAACAAGTTTGACCAAAGGGAATCTTTGTAGAATCTTCTTATAGGAAGCTCAAAATAGCATGGATGAGGTATTGTTAGAAAGCTCTCAATGAGAGAAACATGAGGGAGAAGGAAACACCTTTTATGTTAAAAAAGGGGTGTAACAATATGGAGTTTAGCAACGTAGTTAGTAAGGCTAACAAAGTAGAGAATAAGCCAAATTAGCCTAGAATATTCCAAAAGCATCTAGAAGGCTTCTTGGGAAACTTCCCAACTAGTTAACTTGTGCTCCAAGCAGATAGCTTCTAACTAGCTTAGCTTGCATGCCAAGTAGGCGGCTTCTAGAAGGAAGCTTCTTGAGAAGCTTCCTAGTTAACTTGGCTTGCACTCTAAGAAAACGGCTCAAGGAAGCTTCTTGAGAAGCTTCTCAAGGGCTTTTTATGCTACCTATAAATACCAAAGCCAAAGTCATGCTAGGCATTTGGAGTTTTCACTCATTCAAGTGTCCCAATGTGAGTTCCATTCTCCTATTTCTCTCCTCGGTCTTGGTTTTTTACATTGGTATCAGAGCAGGAATGAGATGGATGGAATTTATGGACCACCAAATCCACTTCCGCCAAACCATTGGAATTTTCATGTCCAGATATTACCCAAGCATCATTTCACACAATTCATCACCTTGCGCTTTGGGTCGGATTTTCTACATATGATCACTGTGTTTGAGGTAAATCATCAAGAAAAGCACCTTGGAACTCATTGACTATTTCTTTCAAATTTTTAAGAATTTTTCCATCAAGTTGTGTACTTTGGACTTCTATTATTAGACCCACAAAACATCTTTTTGTCTTATCTATAATTGTTATCCTTATGACATAGAGAGACAATTGTTACCTTTGGGATCTTTCACTATCTCCAAGCATCTTCTATTTGTACTTCTCACTATTTTCCTTCTCCAATCTACTATGGGGTTGTAGTGCTCCATCCATTTTTTGCCCAAGATACATTATAATGAGCTATTATATCACTTGCCACTCAATTTTTTCTTGATATTCTCCTACATAGAGTGCTACCTTTCTTAGTAATTATTCAATCCTCTTTTCTTGACCATTAGGTAAATCTACTTCTTCATTCTCATCCTTCTTTTATTCTATTCCCAACTTTATTGTACTAGAGTGAGATAAAAAATCTCTATTGCTCCAAGGTCTATCAATACTCTCACTTGATTGCCTTTTAGGACTCCATTTACAACAATGAGTTGTGCATTTGTCTTCCTTATCCTTTGTGTACTCATCCTCTTCCTCTCTCCAATTTTACTCCTCTCCATTGAGGCAATAAGGCCATGAGGTACATTTACTAGTGATCTTTGTTTTCTGATGTGATTTGAACTTTGTCTTCTTTGGTCTCTCCAAGGGCTCTTAGGAAGGCAAACCTAACAATTGATGGCTATGTGCCCAACTCGGCTGTAATTGTAACAAGATCGTTTTTCTGCTCAAGCCTCTTCCCCTTGTGGGACTCCATCTTTCCTTTCTTCAACCCATCTTTGTGCTCCTTGATTAAAAAAAATTTGTTGTTCAATTCTATAAAATTTGGTCTACCAAAAATGTGGTGCTTGAGCTTGATAGTGTTGATTCTGAACTACCCCTTCACCTATTTGAACCACTCTGAATATTCTTTGAGCATATGTAATGGCTTCAAAAATAGTGTAAGGATTTTGTACCATTACCTCTTTGCAAATTTGCTCTTTTAACCCCTATTTGAAAATTTCAAGAGCTTTTGTTGTGATCATATTGGTTATTGCAACCTATAAATCAAGAAATGCTTCTATGTATTCTTGTATACTATTGTTCTACTTTAGCTACCATAGTTTGCTTTGAGACTTCTGCACCAAATCCACTCCAAGTCACTATTATGCATTTCTACATTACCCATCTATAACTCACAAAGAAGAGAAACTCAAATTTTTAGGTCATGAAATCATATTTTTGTCTTTGGACGACCATACTCCTTGTCTTTGGAAATGTAGGACATTTATCTTCATAGAATCTTTGGGACGACTCTCATTTTGAACTATCAATTTTGGGAATTCATTGGAATTGTATACTTTTGTGCAAGTGATTATTCTTTGTTGTTTCTATAGTGCATCTTCTTTGTGTCATTGTAATTATTGGAAGTTATCCCTACCCAAGAGTTAAAATGTAAATAGTAAAGGACTCCAATGTGACATTTTTCTTTGTATTCAATTACTTCCAACCCATATCTTCATGAGATCAACCTATTATTTACTAAAATACTTCAATTATGTGTTGATCAGGTTGTCACAATTGATGTGCTGAGAAAAAATAGTAGATGGAATATACAATCAATTTGAATTATACCATATGTAACTTGGTTATAGTCTAATATAATTGCTAATCATGGTTGCTTGATGAACTCTAACCATTATTTATTTATTACTTGAACCCCAAGATTTCTTTAACCTATGCATTAAATTTAAGCTAAGAGAATATTTAACCTTTAACAATCTCCATCTCATACAGTATTCTCTTTGATATACTAAAGCTAACAAAAAAGCCTAAATCTAAGAACAACATACAATATTGAGAACTTTCAAACAATGCTTAAATTTCTCATTATTTAGTGATTTGTTAACATTTCTATTGTACTTTCTTTTGTATCTACCTTTGTACATTATATTTCTCCACCTATAAACATACCTCTAATGTAGTGATAATTCACATCAATATGTGATCCTAGGGTGATAAAAAAATTGATTGTTATCCAAGTGAATAATGATTTTATTACCACAATAGACCAACACTTGATCTTGTACCAACTCTAGTTTGATAATCAATTTTCTAAACTACAATCCTTCGTTGACTGCTTTTGTAGTAGGCATATATTCTACATATGTTATAGATAAAGCCTATGTGTGCTGAAAGTGATTTCTAACTTATTGGTCCTCTTGTTGTGTTAAACATGTTCATTTTAATAGACAACCTCTTATCCAAGAAACCAAGGCAACCAAGGATGTCATATTGCATGTCTAATTTTGATGAGTGAAATAGTGTTATTAAAGGTCTATCCAAAATTCATATAGACATTAGTGTACTATTTAATTTTCTTCATCAAATTAAATTCTTGTTTTTAATCTCTAATATTTGTTCTTAGATACCAATTTGGGAATAAAAAATTTCACTTTATGTCTTCTCTACTATGTTGTACTTATTCTTTGTATATTTATTTATAATCAGTTCTAAAAATTAGTGTTAGAGCATAGATTGAGGATATGCAATTGCAACAAGGTCCTAATATTGACTTGTAGTTGTTGAAGGTGAAAGATCTACTTGTGTGACAACTTTTGCACATAGCATAATGCAAGATACTTATATATAAGATTGACAGAAAATAGGAGTAGATCAAATTTAAGAGTTATGAGTACAATTTTCTGGAGTTTTGCAAATGAGATGTTATACAATATCTTGAGCAAGCGCTCAACACCTATTTTATGGACAAATAGGATAGAATATATATTACTATGTCCTTGACAAGTCAGATAAACATAAAGCAACAGTCATATACTTGAAAAAAAGAAGGAGATGTGCTTCAAATCACCTAAGCATCTTCAACAAAATCCTTTGTGAGTTAATTGCTATTGATGTCAAATAAGAAGGTGAAGATTTATGCCCAAAAGATAGAGTGGAGGCAAATCTATATCAAATCCATATCTAAATTTGACAAATCAAAGGTAATGTTTATTGAATGTGAAAATTTAGAACATTATAAAAGAGACTATAAGAACCAAAAAGAACATTTGCATAGAAAAAGAAGTCAATATTTTGTAAAAGTAAGATTGTTGATAATGATATGCAATTATGTGATGTCATATTGATTTTATTCCTACTATAATTATTAAGAAGGATAAATTTTGATATGCATACATTCTTATGCTACAACTCAACAACAAAAGAATTGCAGTATTCTTATAAAAATAGAGTTTGATCCCACAATGATACGGTTCAAGAATGAATAAATATGGAGAAAAACATCACTATAGAATTCTTTATTATCATTTGATTAACCTCTTGCAAAATCAATTCTAGAAGAGTGTAATATCACCAAGAAGATGTACTATAGAAATATACCAAGGAAAATTCACAATCACATGAAACACATTCATACAATCTTGAAAGTGATATTTCAGTTTGAAAATGCTTATCCTACCCAAATTTCACCTAAAAGATGCATATTTTTCCTTCCTCAAAGGTACGTATCTCCAAGAAGATGAAACTTTGCCAAAAGATGTGAACTTCAAATTGCTAATTACTGTCAATATTATGTCTCTCAAAAGTCTTATCAAGGCAATTCTTCCAAATCATTGCTATAGCTACTAAGGATCAAATGCACATAGCACTCAAAAATTCTTATTGAAAAGATTTGTCAGCATGCACACTACAAAGATTCATACACTTTATGAAGAAGTTAAGGAAACCAACAAAGAGGTTTTGGTATTTCAATTTATGCACCTTTTGGTTGAACTAGAAAAGGCACTTTGGATGCATAGCTTAAATAGCTAATTTCACATCATAGTTAGAAATAGAACTTTCTAACTACTATTATGATATACACTAATTAACTAGCCACTCATTAATTTTCTTTGGTAGCTATTGATCTCTTCACCCAAAGAACTTTTTATGATGACTAAACTACAAAGTCTTCTTTGGCTCTAACTTACAAACTAAAATATATTTTTGGTTCTTTGTGTTTGAAAACTCTAAACAAATAATATATTGGGCTTTAGAAAATTTCTTCTCATAATATTTCAAAAGATCTTCCACTAATCTTTTAATTCCTTTGTCTTTCATGGTCTTTTGAAGCAGACAAAGCCTTTGTAGCTTCAATGTATGTGCTTTTGTCTTTATCATTGTATCCTCCATAGACTCTTGCACAAGTGTCATCAATTAGTCTCAATTTTCTTTGGTAGTATTTTCATGTTCTATTGGATTTGTATCTTCAATCTTCTTTTCTGGCTTATTTTCCTTCTCTTTTCCCCAAGTATCCTTCATGAGATCCTTGACTCCTTGGTGAGCAACTTCTATTCCATGCTTCATCTTGGCTTGTTCTTTGTCACACTTTTCCATCTCTTTCTTCAAGTTCAATTAGAATGCCTACAACCAAAGTGTTGTATCATGGTATGTCATAAACATTAAATCAAGCCTCAATATTTTCCACCTCCTTTGATATTCTATCCTCAAAGGGGGTTTCAAATTTTCACTTTATGGGAATTAGGCATTCCCATAAAATTGTTAGTAGGGTCACATAAACCAAATCATTTGTGTCCATGAATAATACCATACAATTTTAGGCTTTCAATTATCTCTTTCTTGGGTAAAGATTAGGCCAATTTTTTTGGTAATTAAGTATAGACCACCCATAACCTATAAAAATTTTATAGGGCTATAGGATTTTCTCCCTTTGAATTCATGTAACCTTCCTGCACACCCCAAATAGCTTATGGATCTCCCATAACACTCCTGTAAAAAAAATTTCCAAAGCTAAAAATGCCTTTGGGAACACCTTATGCATTGTGAGTCTAAAATTTTCCTGTCCAAAGTTGCAATTATCATAGCAATTGTTGTCTAAAAGATCTCCAACTTTTCTTGCAAATGCTATGCCTTCTTCCTCTACAATCAGGCCATAGCCAAACTCATAGCTTGCTCCTCCTTCAAGACATCAACCCTTTCCAAAATCACTCGTCTTCTGTTAGCCATTAAACTCTTCCAACCACTCATTCTCTTATTTAAACTACCCCCAAGACTTTGAAATTCTCAAGTTTTCTCTCTGTCACCTCTATCTTTGCCTTAACCATTTATCCATTTTGATGTATCTCCTTGTACAATGCAATATATATGTGTTGCCTACCTTTTTTTGTTAATTGAATTTTTTAAATTAATTTCAAATTTTTTGGTGAGGAAGTACTAGTTTGGTCTACCAATAAGATAGAAAAACCTATAAATAGTGCATTCTTTGAGTTGTAACTCTTGAAACAACAACCCAAGTGACAAAGTTTGGGTTGGAAGAACACTTGGAGACAGAATGTAGAAAGTTGACTTGGGACCAAAGGGTGCTCAGGTGAAAATGGTTTAGTGGAGAAGGACTTCATCCCAAAGGTCTTCATATGAAATGACATTTGGCATGGTTAGCACTTTGCCCAACAATTTAAACTCAACCAAACAAGTTTGTCTTGCTTCATCTCCTTATGGACCCAACACATAGCAAGCATAGTTCACCAATTTGAATACATGTAATATTTTGAGGACAAGAGAAGAGAGAAAACACAGATTTCACACTCAATCATCCGATGGTCCAAAGGAGCACCTTCTCTTTATTATATAGACAAAGAGGATCTCCTCCAAGGAAGCTCCACCATAGGATTAGGCACACAGATAAGTGACATGTCAGCAAGCTCCACCCTTGGATTACTTACTTGGATGTGTGACATGTCGGTCCTGGTCCTATCTGGTTGGTCAAACAAGCTTTGACCGGAGGGAATCTTTTAGGGAAGCATCCTATAGGAATCTTGGAATCACATGGATGAGGTACCATTGGAAAGCTCTCAACAAGACAAAGTAGGAGGGATGGAAGGCCAACCTTTTCTCCATTTGGGGGGAGGGGGAGGAATTTGCACATTTTCAATGCCTAATTCATCTGTTTAGGCATCTGAGATTGCCTTCAAAGATTTCAGGCATATTTTGGTTCCTACTCTATTAGTAGAAGTTCCCTTTTGGTGATAGTTCTATCTGATCTATTTTGACCATCATGTATAACATCATTCCAGATGTTACCAAACCAAATTCCATATCTAGATCATATAGCTAGTACTTGGTATTACAATACACCACCAACAAGTTCAAGGACCATGGTTCCAAGTTAGAAGAATGGTTTGCAGTCTAAGGAGGATGGTTGACATTTGACCAAATATCCATATCAGAATCCAGACCGTTGGGAGAGAGTGATAGTTTACATGTATGAGTAGTACTTGGCATTGAATGTGTGACAAGGAGCAAGGAAAACTCAAACACTTTTTGACTAAAACAATGATTGAAGACTTTGCCTATAAAAAGAAGCACGGAATGGCCATTTCTACTTTTGCATTGCAAGAGATTGAATGAGCATAGTTGATCTCAAATTGAAGCTTTCATGGTTATAGTTTTCTATACTTTGAAGCCAAACCAACCTTTGTTTCCATTCCATATTATTTAAGAGAATGGCCTTCAGTCAAGCCATCCTCCAGAGCCCAATAGTGAATGCTTGGGTGGTGTATTGCAGAAAAGAGTTAATTTAAAGCAAGCATATGGGATTCTTGGTTTGGGATTGGGATGCAACCAATTCAAAGATTATCCATGAGATCATGAGCAAAAGAGAGAGAAGTAATGAGGGCTAAACAAAAAAGAATTGGAGGAATGTCCTAGGTTTGGATGCAAGCCCAACACAAGTGAGAATAATTAAAACCAAGTTCTATGATCAGAAGCTGATCCATGAGATAAAGGACACCTTTGAAGAACCTCACAATGGCAAAAATGGTTGGTGAGTTCTCAATTATAAGGACCAAAATCAAGAAATTTTAGTACCGGTTATGAAGTTGTTCTATCACAAATGGACAACTTACTTAACCAATACCCAAGTTGTCTTCTTTCAGAAGATGTATGAAAGTGAGCTTGTGAATTGCACTCACTTGTTTTATTTATGGTCTTCATTTTGATTTCTTGGATGAAAGAAGAGACACTTACCTAGCCCTCTTTGCAATTCATTTCTACATGGGTCTTAATTTTTTAAACAAGAAAGAGCATAAGAGACTTCTAAATCACTATCTTGTTGCAAATTACTTTGCTTCCCAACCCAAGGTGAAGTTGATGATCAAGAAATATCAAGAGATGGTTGTAGAATTTGCATGGACAAGCAAGTTTGTGCCTATGGAGAAGGAAGTGGTGAATAACAAGCCAAAGAAGAAATGAGCACCATTGGCTCAGATTGCCACATTAACAAAGAAGCGGGCAAAGAAGAACCCTCCAGTCATCGATGTGGGTTCCAAATCCAAAGAGGAGGAAGAAGCTAATATGGAGGAAGAAATAAAAGAAGAAGAAGAGCTCTTCAATTTGCAATAAGAAGAGGAAGAGGAACATGAAGAAGAAGACCTATTTCAGGCTGCATAGTCTGCCTCCAAACTTCTAGTATCCAAAGATTGTGAAGAAGCAAAGGAGGATGATGAAACCCAAGAGGAGGTGACTGGATTAGAGCCCAAACTTCCAAGCCTCACTCATTGATCCCCATCTTTTGAGAAGAAGGATAAGCACTCAAAGGAGGAGATGAACTTTGATCCAAAGTTCCATATGTTATTTGGCCCATCAACAAGGACAAGGCCAAACCCTAAGAAGAGATAGCTATTGAGGTAGAGGAGACTCTAGTGCAGGTTGTAGGGGAAGAAAAAGTCTTAATCTCATAAGAAAAGGAGGAATGATCAAACCAAACCATTGCTATCCAAGTTTTGGAGGGGACCTACTTTGTTATTCATTTGGTGGGGTTGGTTTTGTAATTGATGGAACTCTTACTACCCTAGTACTAGCCCAAGTGTCCAAAGATCATAGATTATGCCACTTTGGTGTGGAGGATGCATAAGGAAATTTTCACAAGGAAGGCCCAAGAAAGTAAGCTCTAGGAGGAAGTGACTTGAAGCTGAGATTGCTCCAAGGAGGAAACAAAGAAGGTGAACTCCTTGGTGCAAGTAGCATTCAAGGAGAAGAAAAAGAATGCCTCCCTTCTTTCCGCACAAAAAAACCAAGAGAAGGCATTGGGCCAAGTATAGTTAGAGTTAGAAAAATTAAGAATACAAAAAAAGGAGAAGGAGCATAATTACAAGGATGAGCTCCAAGCTCAAGATGACAAGGTACAAAGCCTAAGCCAAGAGCTAAATGACACCAAGGTTTCAAATAAAAGCTTGGGTTTGGAGATGCTTGAGTACTTAAAGGAGGTAGTAGTGCAATTGGAGGCCCAAGGTAAGGAGTTGTCTTTGGCCATGGAGTAAGAAGCCAAAAAAGTGTGTCTGCACAAGAAGTTGGATGAAGAATTTTAGGCAAAGTGCTTGCAGATTGAAATGAAGAAGGAGGAGGAAGTCCAACAAATGGAAGAAGTTAGAGCACAATTTTTGGAGATGCTCCAAGAAGAAGCCAAAGGGAGAGCAACCAATTTCCAAATTCATGAACTGTAGTTTTAGGCCTGAAAGCTAAAGAAGAAACATACAAAGAAGAATCAATGTTGAATCAGCTTGCTCTCCAACTTCAAGGACATGCAAACCAAAAGTTCAACAAAGTGGAGAACTCGTATTTGCTGAAGAATTTTGAGTACAAAGAGCGTGTCAAAGAAGTCCTTTGACAACTCAAGGGCAAAGGATGTTGCTTCCAATAGAGCATGAAGCCAAAGGTATTTGAGATAGCTAAAGGAACCATAGTGTAGATTTGTGTACATTTCTTGATCTTTACTTGCAATTGTACATAAGACTTAGCAAATTATTGCAAGAATTGCCAACCCATCCTCTTAAATATGGATATACTCTGTACATTTTTAATTTAAGAATTAGAACAAAGGCTTTGGTTTAGTACAATTTTTTTGGGACAAATGACATTTAACCGTGTTCCAACTGAAGAACCCTTTGGTGCGGTAATCTAGGAAGAACATTCATTACTTGTAGTGCATACTTAGGGGAAAATTGATTGCTTCCTTGGCCCTTGACAAAATCTCATTGAGCAATTAAGAGTAGGATAAGATAGAAATAAAGACCATAATTGGTGGCAATTGAGTAGTTAGATTAGAAAAGCAACTTGCTTAGCTATCCAAGACCCTTTAGGGCAAAGTAGAGTAGCAAAAGGAATTTGTACATAAGGTTTTGGCCCAATAATGAACAATTCCACTTTTCTATTCAATTTTATATCACACCAAAGTCCAATCTGATCAATCTATATTCATCTAGTGTTTAGCTTTGAATGCCTTTGCCAATGTAAAGGTATGAATCTTGCTGAAGGATTGCAATTGTTGAATCCAAGAGGAAGGGTTGGCAACTAGAGTCTGAATGTGTAGAGTGGCCCAATGATGGATTTGATTGGTCCTTAGTGCCATCAGGAACACGGTTCCAAAAATCATGGACATTTGCTTGGTAATTACGCCCCTTTGGTGGCATGCCTTTTGGGAATGGTAGAACATGCTATTGTGGTTGGAGGCTTTAAGGCAAAGTGAAATTTTGGAGCAAAATGGACCATCACCATTAGGGTAACTTTGGTTACTTGTAGTTTTGTGAGTGATTTACGGTATCTTTAGGTTTCCATGGTGAGCCATAAGGGGTTCCTTTACTCTTATATTGGGAATTGTTTTTGCCCAATAGGTTAAACAACAATCAATAAAAAAACTGTAACTTGTGATACTTTCTCTTTAGTTCTAGCCAATTCCGACCCGTATCCTCATAGGATCAACTTGTTCTAACCATTTTGATATTAGTATGTTGAAAATGTGTTCTTATATTATTATTTTATGGTTTGGGTAGTACTCTTGGTAGAAAGGATAAATCTTCTTTAAGAACCTCAATTAAAGAAACAAAGAATCATTCACAAATTCAAAACACCCAAATTCCAACATTCCAAGTTCATCTTCCAAAGGTTCTTCATCTTGCATCATCATTTTCTTCTTATTAAAAAATGAGGTTCCATTGGCACTACTTCCTCCAATTTGTTGTTCATCTTTAGAGAAAATATTTTCAAACAAATAAGATTTCTATGTCTTTATCTTGTAGTGGAGTTGACTCATCTACCCAAGTAATCATGTTCTCATCTTCCAGTTCCATCTTGGAATCTATCATTGTTAATTCTTCTTCTTGATTTTTGGAAGAAACATCCACTACCTCAACTTCCATCGACCTCTTTTGTCGGTTATTTGCTCATGTTAATGGTACTCCTACCAAAGATAGGATTGGCTTCTTTCTCTTTGCAGTTTTATGGATGACTTCCACATACTTACCCATCCATAAATAATCCATGTTTTCTTCTTTGATTGCCTTCCTGATTGCTTTGCCTTTAGGCTATGAAGCAAAGTAGCTCTCCAACCAAAAACGGTTTAGGAATCTCTCTCTCTTGAGTTGTCTATAGATTCATGCCTATGTAGAAATATATTGCAAAGTGCACAATGTAACATGGATATTGTTTGTCAAAAGCATTGATCATGTGTTAAGTATATGCATAATTGTTGCTCCCACAAACAAGTGCTTGAAGAATACCACCTGATTCACCAAAAGATAGGTTGTCTATTGCAGCTTGAACAATCTCATTAAAGAACTAGCAATGCCTATTTATACCAGGTCTTGGTAGTGCTTCACCTCCCAACTGTTACTTGTTGATCTTTCTCCAATAAAGGATTTCCTCAATTGCTCTTGTATCTTTGGTGTACCTTTTCTAAAGTTTATCTCAAGTTTGAAGCCTGCCAAATTGCTTGCATCTTCACTTAAGATCATGTGCCAATGGTCTTTTGACCAATCCATTTGCTATATCTTCACTTAAGATCACATGGCAATTGTATTTGGCCTAATCTTCAAACAATTTTGTATTTTTGGTGTAACTTTCTAAACTTTATCTCAAGCAAAAAGCCTGCCAAATTGCTTGCATCTTCACTTAAGATCTTGTGTCAATGGTCTCTTGACCAATTTATTTGCTATATCTTCACTTAAGATCACACACCAATTGTCTTTGGCCTAATCTTCAAACAGTTGCTCTATATTCTCAACTTTGGTTTGTCTTACCAGCTTTTGCATAAGTTATTCCAAAGACAAATTTTGATCCAAATAATCAATATTCTTTCTCATGAAGCACAAAACAAAAAGACATTTCATTAAGTGATCACAAAACTCCCATACAAGCTATACAAAATAAAGAAAAGGAAGAAAAAAAATTTGAAAATTCCCAATTTCACAACTTGATTCTGGGTGTCCATACCATATGCCTCCTCAAAAGTACTTTTCCTACAGCTATCATTCATAAGAAGATGGGATTGTAGTTATAGGAAATGATGTATCATACAGACTATAGGAAATTGCATTTTGTACATAAAGATGTTTGATAGGACCCTCAAGAGTCAAACATGTTCTAGAATTAAATAAGAAACTGATCACTTAAGGAGCACTTGATTATATTGGTTATAATTGGTCAACAAAGGTAAGAATCCCAAAGGTTACCAAGGAAGCTCTAGTGGTGATGAAGAGCAAGAGAATAGAATCTTACTAGAGAAAGCTCAAAGTATAACCATAGAAATAGACATAGATTTGTTCTCGAGGTTCACCCCACTTGGGCTACATCCCACGTAGAGTCACTTTCATGCGATCTCACTAAACTTAATAGGATTGTTATAAAACAAGAAGCATCATTAAATTAACTGAAGAAAAAAACTAGTTTATTTGTCTTAGAAAAGTCTCTTCTCCAAACAACACACAACACTCCTAGTGTTTGTATAGTTGAAATCAACCCCAAGTTGAAACAACAAAGTTCTATTTATATTAGAACTATTTCTAAATGGCACCGCCGGGCTCTAGCCCTAAGCCCAACCCTAAATGCAAACCACTTATAAGTCGTGTACATTGCAGCCACGAAAAGCTCATGCTTTTTCACATGTAGAAGCGATCTAATGCTCAATACTTTCTGTCTCGAACTGCATGGAGTAAAGTTCGGTTCATCACCACTGGGATGATGTGTTTAGATCTTCACACGCGGTTAGCTTCATGATTTTCAGCAGAGATCATAGGTTTTTAAGACTTTTATGCAGTAGAAAAATTGAGGACGGCGGTCAGCAGAAAAGCATGGCATTTTTCTCTCTAGTTTAAGTCTCCTTGTGAAACTGCATGTATTGTTTCGAAGTCTGATATGTAGCGGGCCCACATGGTTGAAATCCGTTTGTACTCGGGAACCTTGGGTATTGCTGCTTCAATCTGCTCGCCATGGCTGGACTGTAAATCTTCGTGCACCTTGCAACTTGACAGATGTGCAAATCTTTTAATGTATCGCACCAGTAGAGCCGTCCATTTGGACAAAGTACGACCCCGAACAGGGGAGCACTGAACTGCTTGTTTCTGAGTGGACAAACCTTCTGGAGATGAATCATCGAGGAATACAGGCGGAAACAGTGATCTTCCAATCCAGTCCCGAGGAAGGACTCTGCTTTGATTAACCGTGACACCATGAACAATTTATTACTTTTATTGAAGCTTGATAGAGTTTTCTTGTGTTATTCCTATTGTTCATGGATTGGTTCTTCAACCTGTTTTGAAGATGAACAGCGATCACGTACGGTACATTCAGGATTACCGATCCTGAGAGAATCTTGGAGACCAGATCGACGTACTTTATTTGGGGCCTTGGTCAGGATTTTAGCACCGGATCCGGACCTTGAAATTCGTGATCTCTTGGAAAAGGAGTTGATGTCATGGAATTCCTTCTGCACAATGAGAACATCGCCGCATTGCAGCACGAAGAAATATGAGGTTGGTCTACTTCAGTTGATCTTTCCCAGGAAACAGACAGCCTGTCATCTATGATACCGTAAGGACAAGTCAATTTTCTGGTCACACGTCAATAACAACGCAGTTGATTTCCAGTATCCGGAAGGGTATTACTAGTTTTAGCAGGGTACCTATACCATTACTATAAGAGTTTAGTTTCCCTTTACGTCTTGTGTTTTATCCTTTGTACGGTTTGATGTCCATCGCTCTATGGAGAACATTGGCAGGCCTAATCCTTAGAAAAATAATTGACATTTCTTTAGATGTTCTGGTGATTGTAAATTTTATTACTTGCATAGTTTTGATATTTTAGGTACGAGAGGGCGTATCGATACTATCGCGGTTTAGCTGTGTTTTACCTCTTTTGTCTCGCCTTTCTACGGTTCGGTAGAGTCTTCCTCTCCTTGTTTTCTACACCGTCACCGTTTCGTTTGATGTGGATTTCCCTTCCTGCGCGATCGAATGGGCAATGTTTTAGCAAGCGGTTTGGTTTTAGGGGATTGTAAAATCGACCTTCGTCTTTGTTAAAGCGAACCCATTTTCGTACCCCATATTCAAGCTATGGGCTGTCAACGAGCAAGCCAATTCCCATAGGCGTTAATTATTGGACCAAGTCATCCGAATGTATGGACAAAAGGGAGATCTATTTAATAATCCCCTTGGTTTTAACCCTGCAAACTAAACGACCATAAGATAAAATGGATCTCAACTTAGGTGCTTAGTTTCTTGCTGCTTGGTAGTCTGTTCTAAAAGAGATCTTCTGTATCCTTCCACTATGCGCAAATGCTTATTTCTAACCCCAATGTTGTGCCGGGCAAATACAGTAACTCGAACAGTACATATAGGAGGTATTGTTGCCCTGCTAAACAGTATACTGTCATAACGAACCTGTCAATGAAAGAGTATGATCTGGTGAAGGCAGCTTTGCTTGAAAGACTGTACAGATATGATATTAAATGGCTCCCTGAACAGCCTCTTGCTACCTTGAGCTTTCACTTGTCGGGCAGTTTCCTTTATGTAGGTTTGCAGCTTTGTACACGATAATATTCCGTACCCCTTGCTGTCTCTCAATTGTCATATCGTTAGAAACTGTTTATCCTAAATATCAGGATTAGCACGGACGATTTTCTCATTCGTTAGCACTGTATTGCTAAGTGCTACTGTACATTACTTCATGGTTAGAGACAGTGCAAGGCAGTGAAACCAGAACGGAACGATTTGGTCTTTTCAGCAAATAACACCCGGTACACATCCCTTTTCATACCGCAGGGTACCGTTAGTGAGAGATGGCATTAAAGACAGACGAACCCGCATTTGCCTTTTTTATGTCGAATGTATCAATTTCTGAACAGCTTCGTAAGTGATAATGTATGCTTCATGTCGCCAAAATAGTAAGGAGAAAGTACCACGCCTTCAACTCAGGTCAAGGTAGTACATACTTGGTCATATGTTAACAGCTCGGAAGTCCTTCATGAAGAGGGAAGAAGGGAAACGAAGAAAAAGGCAACCGGGTAAAATACACAAAGGATGGAACTATCACGCCGTACAAGGATGAGACGAAAAGGTAAAATGGTCTAAACCCCAATAGTATCGGTACGAGAAGAAGGGGAAACTAAGAGCCAACCTGTTCACCAGGTCATTACTGAAGACATGTAGTTCTTACGCGGAAATTGAAGGTACGTAGTTCTTACGCGGAAATTCTCTGCAGCAGCTTGAAGTAGATTTGTTTATTAGGAGGTTTAAGAAATAGTTTTACGCAGTTTCATAACTTTTCATATAGATTGTTACGAAGCATTGACTAAATGGGTAAGGTGTGTGACCGGGAGATAGAAAAGGTATTATTATGGAGATCGAGCCAAGTTCTTTATTAGCACACTCCGTGTGAGGTGGTTCGTAGAAAATAAGGGATAAGGAATTTTTGTTTATCACTCTGTAATGCATTGATTGCACATTAGAGTTAATAAAGTTTTCGTTTAGGGTTAGAGTGAAAGTGACGGCCACCAAAAGGAGCATCCGGGGATGTTCAAGAACACCCATGGAAATGAAATGACGAGCGGCAACTCGGAAAATTTTTACCACCGAGGAAGATTGGAGGGAGCATGAGTGGAAAGATTTGAGTGCATGCAAAAATTGACCACCCGATGAAGATTTGAGAGATCCGTAGTCGGCAAATTTTTACCACGGGGAAGATTGGAGGGAGCATGAGTGGAAAGATTTGAGGGCATGCAAAAATTGACCACCCGATGAAGATTTGAGAGACCCATAGCCAGAGGTGGAATGGGAGTGAATTTTTTTGGAGTGGGAAGATTTGAGTGCAAGCCCGTGAGAAGGTTAGAGTGAGGAGTGATTTTGTTTGAAGTGTTACTCTCGATTTCATTATTTAAAAACAATTGTCGTTTGTACGGGTATGAAATGTATACTTTTCTTCCCCTTGAGTAACAAAATGAAATTCATGAAATTTTTTCTTATTATAGAATGAAATTGATGAGATTGGTTTTTTGTGCGCACAGAGAATAGAGATGCCCCTTTGCTGAAATTTCACTAGGAGATGCCCCTTTGCGGAGAAGAAAGATCCCCTTCGTCGATAAGGAGTTATCAATGGTGATTAAAAAGTGAGTAAAGTCATGCCGAGAGGGAGCACTTGTTTAGAACTAACCAGAAATATTAGAAAATATATTCAATGGATGATTTGGTTAGATTTGGAGATATCGCTACAAGGATTAGAAGATGAAGATGAGGAATTAGGAGGAGATTTAGATATGCTAGAATGTTTTATTAGTGGATGGGAGTATGCACATATTCATCGATACTTGGAACCCCGTGTTACTTACTCTCGTAGTAGAGAGTTTGTGAAGGAGTATTTTAGAAATCTAGATACTAAGGCCTTTTGCCAGCTTACTAGAATGGATGGGGATTCTTTTTCAACATTAGTTGATTTGATTAAGACTCACAAAATTTTTGAGATAAGGTACCGAAGAGAGCAAACACCCATGTGGATCCAAGTTGCCCTAGCATTGGATAGATTTGGGCATCACGGCAATGGAGCTTGTGTTGCACGGGGTTTAAATATTTGGGGCATTAGTGCTGGTTCAACAATTGCTTTTACTGATAGATTTATGACAACCATATTAGATGTGATGAGGAGTCAAGTTGCTTGGCCCGAACTTGAGGAGAGGAGGAGGATATCCACTATTTTTGCACGGAAAGGTTTTCCTGGTTGTGTTGGTTTGGTAGATGGAACATTGTTTCCTCTTGTAACCCGACCAACTGTCGATCGAGAAATATATTTCAGCCGCAAGGGTTCATATTCTATAAACGGCCAAGTTATTTGTGATGATAAAAGGCGAGTTATACATTTTTCCTGAGGTATGTTTTATGTTATGTGTTCTTTTTTTAGGTATTTTTGCAATGCATTGGTGATCCTTTTTGTTTACCTTACTAAAAGTATTGCCTTTTTTATTTGCAGGAATTCCGGTGTCATGTCATGATATGACTTGTTTAAAAAAATGGTCACTATGGAATGATTTGAACCTAAGAGAGAGGTGTTGTACTTTTGAGGCAAAGGAGTAACTTGTAGGTGATTTGGGTAATGTACCCATGCATCACCTAGTACCTGCTTTCAAGCAGGCTTGCTTAGAGGACAAGTAGGAGTTCAATAAATATTTAGCAAAGGCAAGAGTGATAAATGAGCATTGTATAGTAGTATTGAAAGCTAGATGGCATTCTCTTTGTGAGCTAAGAGTGCAACTGAAAGACAAAAGTAGAAATGCTTATTTGTTAAAGTGGGTATTGGTGTGTATTATTTTACATAATTTTTTAGTCAATAGGTCTAACCTTTGGTCAGAGGACGATGGCGGATTTACAAAGGAGACTCAAATAGATTTAAAAATGTCCTTTCATGGTATAGAACTTGGTAGAGAAGAAAGTAGATCAAGGGTGATGCAACACTGCCTTGATTATAACAATGATGATATACTCAATTGATTGATTGATTGATTGAGATTCCATATAATAAAAAATATATTTTTCAGTATTCATCTCATATCTCATAGTCTGGTAACTTAGACCAAGAGTCTTTATCTTAGATCATGAGTGTATCTTGATGTAATATTGGGATAAGAATTCAAAGGATGCAAAAAGAATTCTATGAAGCTTAATCTGTACATTTGTAAGGCCACCGTTTACACTTATAAGGTGTGGTGTTTATCAAGTTTACACTTGAAAGTCACTTGTCAGGTGTTGTTGGAAAAAAATGAGCCGATGTTGCAAACACCGTGAGATGACGCTCGTAGACGCTGGGTGCCGCTCATAAACTTAAAAAATTCATCGAGTGGCGCTGGCGGACACTAGGGACTGCACTAGAATATGCACAAATATTACATGCACTCATAGGCGCAAGTAGGCATCGGTGGTAGGCATTGGTAGGTGCTGTGTGAATTATGCAACACTTGCTTGCGCCGGTTAGCAACGTGGAGTGCCGCATGTTGCCACTCGGGATTTGAGTTCTTTTGGTTGAAAAAATGAAATTTTGCCTCCAAAGTGTACATTTTAGGATGTTTGATATTAAGTTTTTTTCCAATTTCTTGGGTTATATAAACCTTCTTCTTTTCAATACTTTTCATTCCCGTGGGTGTGGATGTGTTAAAAAGCCTCATTCATGAGTGTGTGGGGTGTTGGAAGGAGCACAACTCAAGAAGCAACAAGGAGTGATTGAGAAGAGAGATAAGAGAGCATTCAAGAGACTGAGAGCAAATTCAATTTCAACCATGGCAAAAATCTGGGTATATGAAAAGATAGTTGATGGGCCCAACATGAGAAATACTCAGGAAGGAGATTGGCTCATAGCATTCCATACCATTCAACACCCAACCAATTTCATCAAGTGGTGCTGGTTGGACAAACATCAAATTTGGACTACTGTTTTGGGAATTTGGGAGATCAATCTAGATGTAATGGGGCTCAAAATAACTCTTGGACTTCACTATCCACGGCCAGAGATATTCTTCAAACATTCCTCATTTTTTTCTTTTCATTCCACCTCAAGATGTTCATTTATTTCAGGTTATTGCTTCCAAATCATCAGTGCCTCCCAGCCTGTCCCGCAGCGCCGCCCAACGTCCTCCCACGCCATCCAGTGCCATCCAGCGCCATCCCAAACCCTAAACCCCTGCACGGCAGTGCCTTCCCCGTGTGGCACCCAGCGACCCCACGCGGCACCCAGCATTTGTGCGGGGCTGTGCATACCTCCTTGCGTCACCTCCCTATCCCGTAGTGCCTACCTGCGTCTTTGCACATCATCTAGCATTGTCAAGCGCCATCCCCAGCCCCTTAACCCTTACGTGCAAGCATCTTCCCGTGACCCCATGCGGTTTCTAGTGCTTCCACAGGGTTCCCAGCGGCTCCCTCACTGTCCTGCAGCGCCATCCAGCGTAGCTACGCATATGAGCAGCATCCGCATGGCGTCGAGCACCCTCCTGGCGCCCTGCGGGCACCGCCGGGGGTCGGGAGCGCCTCCCCACATTGTCGAGCGTCTCCCAATCGCGGCAACAAGCGGCAACCTGCGGCTCTTTTGAGTGTTAAAATTATCCATGAGCGTCTTTGAGCAGCACTTAGCGGCACCCAGCGGCACCTCCTGAGCTTGAGTCCTTGGGAGAGAAGTTTGAGCTAATATTTTTGGTGGGTTTTGCAGGTCATTCCATGTATAGAGTTTGTGAGTTCATGGGACAAGGTCTCTTGCATAGGTTTGGTAAGAGGTAGGTAGTTTCAATTGACTGCAAGTATAGTTAGAGATGCACTTGCCATGCCAAGGAAGAGAACACCAAGATGAAGGACAGTTCCTTACACAACTATTTTAGACTGGTTTCCACAAAGGGACATGGTTGCAAAAAGATATCTTACAAGGCAATGTGTATATCTTGCATTCCGAGCTTTCTTCCTATTGATGGGTGCACTTGTTGCACCCACTATTAGGCCCAAGATTGTACATGGGCATTTGGTACTCAACACCAAGACCAAGTTGAGGAGATTTGGTGAGGAGGATTATGATTGGGGAGAGTTAGCTTTTAGAGCTATCATTGCGGAGGTGGGGAGTTTGCAAAGCCAATTGAGGAGTCATAAGGGGCGTAGGTTCAGAGTCACCTTCCTTGGACAGATACTCACACATCTCTTTGTGGAGAGAGGTTTCATTCCAGAGGAGGACGTGATGTACCTGAGTGATGGAGAGGAGGAGATTATACACGAGGGAGAGCATGGTGATGATCATGAGGATGCAGATAGCTCGGATGAGGATGAGACTAATGATGATGGGGAGGATGAGGTTGGTGAGTGATTGATTGATTAGGTTTGAGTTTTGTTATATATATATTTATATTTCATATATTTTTATGTTGGAAAACATACAAAGTTCTTTTGTATGTACCATTACCGGATTTAATAAATGAGTTCATTTAAGAAGCTTGAATTAATGAACTTGTGAACTTGTTTATTTTTAAATTCAAATATGAATTTGTACTTGATGGATAACTAAATGTATCACTTGTGAACAGGTGTTCAATAGATTCGTGTTGAGACACAACCCTTACCCTTTGTTGAGATAGCTCCTTTTCACTCTTCTTCCCCTTCACCACTTTCTCCATCTGTGGAGGGAGTTGGTGATCCCATGCATTTTAGAGTACCTTCACCTCCTTCTTGTTCAGTTGACATTAGATGATTGTGTTCAAGTGGCTGAGTGTAGAGAGAGAAATCTCCTTGAGCATGAGAGTAGACTAGAGAGTGTAGAGGAGAGAGAGAGATTAGTGCTTGAGTGTGAGAGTAGATTGGAGAGTGTAGAGGAGAGAGAAAAATTAGTGCTAGAGCGAGAGGGACTCCTTTATGAGCGAGAGGATTTACTTGCTGCAAAGGAGGAGAGGCATCTGACCTTGCTTACTTTTGAGATGGAGAGAGAGCAAAGATTAGATGACTTGGACATGGACATACTAGGTGTCACTACCATGGCGGAGGGTTACAAGCTCCAATTACGGAATCATGCACAAGAGTTAGCATATGCTATAGAGAGGTGTAAGAGTGCACATGTTCAGGTAGAGGAGAGCGAGAGTAGTCTAGCTCAGATGAGAGCTCATGTAGAGGAGAGTGAAAGTAGTCAAGCTCATTTGAGGGCTCATGTGGCTTATCTTGGACCCAAACTACGTACTATTGCTCGTGAGACCCATACTCGTCATGAGATGCAGACCCTGACTGATGCCACCCATGTGTTACCTCATAGTGTGGAGACTCAGGGCACTCAGACTGAGTTTAGAGAGAGGATTTGTCTATCAAGAGAGTATATTTCACGTATCCTTTTCCCCGGCTTCCTACGGAAGAAGATTATTATTGTGGATGTTACTTGTATGTGTTCATTATGGATTTGTGGTGCTATCGGTTTCCGTGCATGGGAGAGTAGGATGACTACACATGGTTGGTGCCCTCACACACAATCCAGGCCTGTAGGGTGGGTAGCCCGTCTTGGTGTTAGCCATTTCATCCAGTTCTGTCTGCCACGCTTTGAGGTTATCTTATGGATAGATCTTACTCCGGATGGAGTGGTGTAATACCAAGAGCTAGCCATATGATCTAGATGTGAAATTTGGTTTGGTAACATCTAGAATGATGTTATACATGATGGTCAAAATAGATTAGATAGAAGTATCACCAAAAGAGTACTTCTACTAATAGGGCAGAAACTGAAATAGACTTGAGAACCTTAGAACCAATAGCTAGACATATGATTTAAAGGTGAGAATTGGTTTGGTAACATCTGGAAGGATGTTACACATGATGGACTAAACAGATCAGAAAGAGGTATCACCAAAAGGGGACTTCTACTAATAGAGTAGGAATTGAAACATACCTGAAATCTTTGAAGGCAATTTCGGAGGCCTATACGGATGAATTAGGCCTAAAAAATGTGCAGATTTCTCCCCACAACCAAGCAAAGGCTGGCCTTCCCTTCCCCCTACTTTGTCTCATTGAGAGCTTTCCAATGGTACCTTACTCATGTGATTCTGAGATTCCTACAAGATTCCCTAAAAGATTCCCTCTGGTCAAAGTTTGTTTGACCAACCAGATAGGACCTAGACCAGACATGTCACCCATCCAAGTAAGTAATCCAAGGGTGGAGCTTGCTGACATGTCACCTATCTATGTGCCTAATCCTATGGTGGAGCTTCCTTGGAGGAGATCCTCTTTGTCTATATAATAAAGAGAAGGTGCTCCTTTGGGGCATCGAATGTTTGAGTATGCAATCCGTGTTTTCTCTCTTCTCTTGTCCTTGGAGTATTACAAGTGGAGTGGTTGCTACGGAGCATGTGGCTGTGGTCTGAAATCCCAAAGGGAGTTCACACCGGGTCTTGCCTCATGGCATGTTTGTGTTCTAGAGATATCCAGCAAGATTCTGAGTTCAAAGGACTTAGAGTTAGATCATATGAGCATCTTACTTCATTAGGTTTACCTCTTTGTGATCTTTTGATCATAGATAGTTATGAACTCTCTTATTATAGGAACCATCCACATGGTGCTATCCACCCTACCCACTTCTGTCCTTTTAGGGTACATAGAGCATCATACACTTGGTCATTTGACCCTTTGATGAGTGCTTTGGACAGATTTTTCCATGACGATAGGCCTGCTATTAGTTGGGTAGAAGAGGAGTGGACATCAGGTAGATTGAGTTCTTATAGTTGTGAACCATATCCTCTTCTTGCTAGCGCTATCAAGCATCGAGACTTGGATGAGAGCGAGTGGCCCCTATGGTGGTCATTGAGTCCATTTAGGATTCCACATCATGTAAACCGTCATAGACTTGAGGATGCAATAGTAGCACTTAGACACCATAGTGCATCTCCTTCTTCTTCTTCACCTCCTTGACCTCCATAATCATAGGTTTAGGTTCTATTGGCTCCCCATTTATATACATATTATGTTCATTTCTCCCCATGTATATATTTATGTTTTAGTTTACACTTGTGAACTCTCATATTGTGGTCTAACTCTTGTATTTTCATGTGTTATATACTCAATTGTGCCTTTTGTATCCAATGTGTCATCACCTTGCAAATATGTGCGCCATTTCCATCCAGAGTCACCACTCTAAAACCATCACGAGCGGCCCTCGGCATCAACACACGTCATCGAGCGTCTACAAGCATCTACAAGCCATGAATCAAAGTCTGACAAGCGCCTACCAAATTTATGAGTACCTCGTAGTGTCTTTGAGCGCCACCCAGTGGCCACGAGCGTCAACTAGCACCCACCAAGCAGCCATGAGCGCCTACTAGCACCCACTAGCTTTGACGAGCACCTATGAGCGCCTAAGAGTGCCTATGAGCGCCAACAAGCACTTGCTTGCCTTTATTCTTTTTCCATGTTACATTGAGCGGTAACTAGCGGCGACTAGTGGCAGTAGGAAAGACTTTTGGGCGGCTATGAGTGCCAACTTGTGGCATCTTGGGCTTACTATGAAAGAAAGACATGAGAGGAACTGAGTGGTAACGAGCAGTATCAAAAACTTGAGAGGAACTGAGTGGTAACAAGCTGCATCAAGCGGATACTAGAAGCATTTATCAAGTTTCCATAACTCATCTTTATTATAATGATAATAAAGGTTACATGGTGGTATACTATTCACTATTAGTAGACTATGATGGACGTTGAACCTAAGTGAGCACTCTAAAATAGTTACTTATTTCCTCAAGAGTTTTCACTGCTTGTATGAGACTCATTTTGATTTCATGAGTGCATTTTGATTCTAAATTCTTCTCCTTAAATTTATGTTTGTATGCCCTAGCTTTCCTTTTATCTATGCTTAATTTTTTCTCAATTTCAATTTTCATCTTCTCTATCTCTAATCTAACACGCTTTGCTTCCATTCTCATCATTGTTTTCTCTCTCTTCCTCATGTTGGTGGCTTCTAGTTCAGCTAGTCGTAACCTCTCTCTAGATTCTATACTATCTGCCTTCAACATGGTAATTTTTGCTAAATCATGAGACAATGGCATACTAGGTGACAACTTGGGTACCTTACTTGTAGATATTCCACCTTTCCTCCTCTTTGGGTCACGTTCCTCTTCTTGGTCGGCACAATCGGATCCATCTCTTGTAGAAATTAAAGGCGGTGGTGTAATGAAAGGCTAGTCCTCGATCCTTTGGGTGTTTGCGACCAACTTAGGGCCCGAGTCAGGGAGCACCACCTCTAGAGGAGATGAGAATTGGGAGCACTCCTGTGCACCTTCATGGACCTCCTCCTCGCCAGCCTCGCAAATCTTGCTCAAATTAGGATTACAATCTCCTAAACTTACCATTGCTGGTGGACTTATGTTCGCTCTGGTCCCAAACATGGCTTCCATTCTTGCAAAATGCGGGCACATTCTATTCAATTTATCTTCTATAGTTCTCCACACTTTGCTATATTCCTTCTTGGTGAGACCTTCTCCCGTAGACTTGTTCTTAAGCTCTCGAGTTTCTTTGTACTATTTCATGTACCGCAACCATTTCTTGTAAAGTCTGTCACCTATCATAGAAGTAGGAAATCCTTGACCCACCCTAATCAAAAAGGTTGCCATGAAACTAAATGCGGTCGATTTCTGAATGAGATTTTTGCAATTCACACCATGAATTTGTGCAAAATGCTCAGTGTCCTCCAAATAATCCAGTATTTGGCTATAATGGTGTGTTGCCATGCGAAATCGTTCATCCTCCTTGGTTTTGCCGGGCATAGAAGCCATCCTCAACAAGTCTACAAATTTCCCTAATGGTTGTTGAGGTTGTGAATCCAAAGATGACTCTATAGGTCCCGGATCAGCGTCGATAAGTGAGTCTCTTGCACTAAAACAAGGTAGTTGATCTCCCATTGCAAAAATTTTGTTGCACTCCTAGCATCAGAATCTTTGCCCTTGCCCTCTAATCAATTTCTTGGTTGCCGCACGGCAGCGCTGATCATTTCCCACACCAATGCGAAACTACAAAACTGCCATTAGTTGCTTGACAACTCACACATTTGCTCCAGAGGGTGGTGAATTCGAGTTTACAAATTTGAATTGTTGGGCGGGGCCATTTTGGATCTTGATATGGAAACCAGATCATCAATACGTGACTAAATGACCTTGTGGCCACCCTCTTGAGGAAACAAGTCACTCTTTCTGACAATCATTTATTTAGTTACAGCATTCCAAAACATATGATTTGATTTTTATAAATCAATGCAATTTGCAAAATATATCCCTTAACTGAAGTTACAGAGCATTCAGTTATTACAATCTTGTATCATTACAGAGTTCACTAAAAATTATTACGAAGTTTGTTATTTATCCCGTAGACATCATTAAACCTATTTCTGAAACCCCCTATTGTGCATTTTAGGATATAGTGGGTTGTTACCTTCTGGTTGGATCCGTAAACTGGATAAATTTATATTAGAGACAAGAATTTTATTCAAAAGGCTCGCGGGGTCTAGACATGTTTAATTGAGGTTTCAATTTGCAAGGGCGACTGCATCTAAGCATTATCAGTTGTTTTGTTAACCTGCAGGAATCTATCCAAATTCTGATGATTTTCCTTTTCCGAATAATGCATAAACACGTGAGTATTCCAAAGTGATCATCCACAGTACTCATTCGCAGGCGCAGCCTCACATTGTGTGTGGTCTAATCTGACGCTGTTCCGTAATAACAAAAGGTAATATGTTAACTCCATCACAATGTTCACATTTTTCTGCGTGTATTAATATTTGGTAATGGGTCCCATAAAGATTAGGAGAATTTTCATATGAGAGTATGATTTTGAAGATATTACATATAAAGGCATGATTTAGAAGTAATTTTCAATAGGAGCATGATATTGTGAATTAATAGCCGATCAGGGCATATTCGCACGTTGCCTTTAACAATGATCTTAGACGCGTCAAATCATTCCACTCTCCTTATCCCTCCCTTCCTTACCATTCCTCCCTATCTCGCACTTGAAAAGATACAACACATGGTGCAATAACCAAAAGGGATAGCCGAAGTACCTGTCCACTTTCAAACACTCCGCTCCCCTGCCCAACATTCAGGATATATGCTTCCCAACTTGGGAATCGATGTTTTCATTCCGTTGTTTGTTTTCACATGACCGACATTCCCACAAAACCAACAAACTCGAATCACTCACCACGACTATGTCAAATTCGGCATCGCTTAAATGCAATGAGCGAATATGCCCTGATCTGTTATTATTTCACAAAATCATACCTTTATTGTAAATTATTTCCAAATCATACCTTTATCTGTAATATCTTTCAAAATAATGTCCTTACATGAAAATTCCCCTAATAATTATGATGGGGTGCAGAAAAAATTGTGCAGGGGTACACGTTCAAGACGTATTATACTTGATACGACTATCAGTTTCACAAAGAATTAAATTGGCTATATTATGAATAACAGAAGGTTACTGCAATTGATGTGTGAAAGCTCAGTCTTACGTTACTTATTTTTTATACAATTATAGAAAGATTTTACTTTTTCTGAATTTTTCCTCTTGATCTGCTTTCACCGAACGTCTTTTCTTCAATCTAATCTAATCTAATCTTTTCTTTCAAGTTTTTATTGGTAATTTTAATTCGCTACTCGATTCTAAGAGAATTTCCCTTCCCACATTTGTTTACTTTGCATCCTTCGGAATCCACTTAGCTTGCAGCGTCTATCATAATTGTCTCTTTGGTGATAAAAACAAGTTTGATTGCTTATTTTTCTCCCTGTTATGAACCGTAGTAATCCATTTCTTCCCGCCAGGACCTCGAACTCGCTGAATCATTCACATTAAACGACATGACTCTTACATGGACAGTTTGCCAAGATCGCTGTCTATGAAACAACACAATGTAGAGTGCAGTGGTAATCATGCATACCCTGGTACTTGTGGGTTCTAACTATTGTCCTTATGGTAATTAATAAGACGCCGGACGAGGCGACCACACTTGATTACAAGAAGGATGATAAGACTCCATCAAGCGCACAAGGAAAAGACCTAGGGGTAAAATAGAGCTAAACCTCAATAGTCTTTACAAGCACCTCCGATGCCTAAGTTATGCGGTCTATAATCAACTAGACTATTCAAGGAAAGATCAAGGAAGCGTAATTGTTTTCCTATGAATTACTTCCACCAATATTCTCTGCGGTCTACAACAATGGGTATATTTTATCTAAAATTTATTATTGATAAGATTATATTTTAGAATAATAGACATAAAAAAATCACAAAGGATAGTAAAAAGGATGGAAGCCTCTTTCAAGCCTCTTAAAACATAAGTGGTAAAATGAGGTAAAAATCCCAATAGTTTATGTGTCCTAGAAATCGGTATAGGTATCTGTATAATAAATGATAATGGAAATTCAATTATGCTGTATGTGTAATAAGTGTAAGTGGATCTGTACATTATTGGTGGAAAGTGATCGTCCAAGCCTTTACAACACGATCCTACACAGTACCTTTTTGCTGCAGGAAAGGTACTGATGTTCATTGGATACAACTCTGTTTTCTTCGAAGGGAAAGTCTTTATTTATACGAGCCCTGTCTATACGTTGTGTACACTATATTCGGCAGAATATATTTTCAAATCAAATCCCCATAGAGAAATTTAGAAAAAGTACTCTACATTCCATAGAGGTGTAGCAACAGCTGGTGATACAATTTTATAGGGGAAATTGTGAACCCACCTCATCTTTTTCTCATCCACCTCACCCTCATATTTTAACGTTTCCAGTTAATCAGATTGGCTAATTGTCTAAAACTGGTTATTGTCGCATGCGGTGGCAGGTCATACGATTCTTACTTCTAGCATACCCATTGTAGCCAAGCTCATGACATAGCGGGAGTGGTTTGATTGGTTTATATACACCGAGTATTAGAGAGGGGTGAGATGGATAAGCAGAAAAGGTGAGATGGGTTTACCGTTTCCGTTTTTATAGTCTGTCATAATTGCAGAACATAAAAGTTTCTATACTAATCTTGATCGGAAATACCGAACAGAATTCTACTAAAATTCTTTCAAATTGTGATGTAAGTGCTGAATTTATTTTGCTTGCACTGTTCCAGGTTTTAGAACAATGCTAGCTTTTCCACAAAAATCAAACGGATCACTTTGCGGACGGTTTAAGGTCAACCTTTCCATCTATAGCATGGAAGGGAAATTCATGAGGAAAAGGCTGAACTATCTTTTTCACAATGTAAGCTTTTGAAGATCGTTAACGAATCCTTTACTGAAATGTTAAGTACCAATCTCGACACCCCTTCTCGCACTTTCCCTCCCTAAGTATATTGGTAAATGAGAATAGAACCCGTTCAAAGAACGAAGAATTATGATCCCATTAAAAAGCATACGTGCATATAAAGTGTATGTATAATGTCAATAAAATGATGAATTAACAGAAAATTACTGAAAGGCACATGCCGGACTTGCGAGATGAACAGAAGATGAAAACCTGCAACGAAACCTTTAATCTATACGAGAACGAATAATGTCACGCCATTTGTAGTGTCTCATCTAGATGCTCGGACACTGGAGTTCCAGTGATGGTAGTTAGAGTTATTCTAGCAGTTTCTCAGAGACTACTTTCCAACGGTTAGATTTTGTGTTCGGGTACTGACTTCACGGTGGGGCCCACCGTCACTTTGCACCGTTTGCACCGTCGAGTGTGCCGTCAGCGGGACCGTTAGGGTTTTAGTGCTAGCTTGAGTCCAGGGGGTGTAGTTTTGAAGTGAGCTCCAGAGAGCTCACTTCTCTGATGTTGAGCCTTCGAGTTCTTGGCTATGGTGGACAGAGACCGGCGAGCGTCACTTGGATTCTCTATGCTTGAGTGGGTGTGGCTTGACTGTAATCAGTGCACAGTTGTTGGCAGTTTATAGAGTGACAGGTCAAGTATTGATCTGAGTTGAGTTGAGTTGAGAGTGGTAAACAATCTGATTATTGTGGCACTTTAGAGTCTATGTATGACTTATGTACTTATGTGTGAGTTGTGCTTCTATAGTGTATGATGTTGACAGCGATGTATGTTGTGTAGCGATGTATATACGCATGACAATAGTGACATATTCGGGACTGGATATACGGACATAAGGATAGAAGCTGCACGTGGGACGGGAAATCCATAACTCATTGAATGAAAATGAAATTCATGCTATGGAATATATAGAAAATATGTGTAGCCTAGATTAGTATAAAACCGTGAAAGGAGATGAAATAGAAACAATGATAAAATGTAAGCAAAAGTAAACAAAACCTAGAAAATTTACAAGGAACATCTATATACAAGTAGTATACATTGAATAAACGGTTGCAAGCAAAAGTAAACGAAACTAGACAATTTACAAGCAACACCTATATACAAGAAGTACGCATTGGATAGACGGTTGCAGATAATTAGACATGTAGAGAAATAAACTCAATGGGAAATTGACTACTTTACGAGCCCGACTTCAAAAACTTATGTTAATTTGAAGTCGGGAATCATGTAAGAAGACTTGAAAACGGAAGCAATGGAAAATTCATGAGTCAAGCAGACGGCAAGTTGGAAAACCACAAAGAATGAGAGAAGCAAAGCAAACCGTTTAGGGGACTGGATATAGTATATCACCGCATGTGTTATGAACACACGGTGCAAAGTGATGGTGGGCCCCACCGTGAAGTCAGTACCAACTAGATAGGAAAAGGACCACCATGGCATCCATCTAGGCAACTCATCTCGTTGACATGTCACCAATCCTTGTATCCAATCCAAGGGTGGAGCTTCCTTTGAAGGGATCCTCTTTGCTATATAATAAAGAGAAGGTGCTCCTTTGAGGCATAAGACAATTGAGTGTGAAGTTTGTACTTTCTCTCTTGTATCCGTCTTGGGGAGTTCTCTTGTCCTTGAAGTATTACACCAACGTGGAGGAGGGATGCTTTTGTCTCCAGATGTTATTGCAACAGAAGAGAGATGGTCTATCCGCATAGGCACAAGATGACCTTCCATCCTTTGCTTCCTTACCTACTAATTGGACTAGAGGCTTCTAGTCTTCCTTGATGGAGTGGTAGTCAACATATGCTATATTCTCACTTAGTTGCTTGTCCATTCCTTGGGTATTAGAACACATCTTTGGTCTTGCTCTAACATGGCTCTTGGATCTTAGCTAGACCATGCATTTGGGCATTTTGACTGGCATTGACTACATTCTGTACAACAATGAGGTTCCATCTAGGTCTGGTCCGCCCCTTTGCATCTTTATTACTCACTTGTGAGCGTGGTTCTACACTAGATGCAACATCCACATGGAGAATATCCTCTACAAGAGCTACATCTAAGAAGCATGTGATAGAATCCTTGGATCTTGTTGGCACTTCAAGTATACATAGTCCACCTATAGAGGAGATACACCCCTTTGGAAGCTCAAGGTGGGGAGAAATACTTGAAGTGGACCATGCTTTTCACTTTGACACCTTGAATCTCAAAGTGGTAAAGTGGTCAAAGGTCTGCCTAATCTGATCTATGGGGTCACAATGTGTGTATAATTTGCCAAAGAAGGAGATATATAACTTGGACTTTTAATCTTTGTTATAGATTTAGGCAACCTCAAGGATTGGCCAAGATGGCCAAAGTAGTAGATAAGAGAGCTTTGAACTGAGCCATGGTAAATAAAGGTCCCCTTAAAGGATCTCCTTATTGTGTACCAATAATTGATTCCAAGACGGTGACTCCTTCTTATGAAAAAGAGTATTGGTAATAAAGGGAAGCAAGAGAGCCATAAAAAGACCAAACAAAAGAAATAAGACTTGCCAAGGATCCACCAAACTCCCAAACCTCTCTAAAGATGGATTCCTATGAGACACTATTAAAAGTGTTCCTAATATCCACATGTAAGATAACCCACTATAGATGAATATGTAGGAGTACCTTAATGCCTAAAGATATAGCCTGACAACCTCTAGGTGTAGCTACTCCAAATTGATGTCAATTGAGTTGCTACTAGAATTGAGAATGATGTTGAAGGACAATGGTGTGGCTAACTAGGCACAAAAAGATCTCCCAACAATAGCAATTGGTCTAATGTTGTTTATGTCCTTCCCCATCACAAGAAGTAGACTAGCACCTAACATCCAACTAACTAACATAGGAATATTTCCCCTTGCTACTACTATAGCCACTTAAAACAACTCAACAAAACCACTAGAACTATCATTTGCTTGAAAGCAATCTCTAAGATACTCATATACCATCCCTAACAAGCCTCTTTAGGAGAGGCAAGGAGCAATACACATTGCTTGTGCAAAAGCAACCTATCAATATATAAAAGATGCTTAGGCTTATAATTTAAGACCTCTAATGGTACTCCCTCTCTTGCCATATGATGTAGTAAGCATAAGAAAGAGATAGTCTCATTAGTGGAACTAGCCATAGAAAAAGGGTGTAGCACTCATGCTATTGTACTAAACTCTCCATTATCCTACATCATTGTAATTGAGTGGAGTTTGTGATAGAACTTGTCTCTTGAAATGTTTAGCCCTAATATAATCCTCCTTTAGGGTAATCCAAATGCTTGCTCTGAATCAACTAAATCTAGCAACCACCTCTTTATGCTCCATATGTCCTCCTCTAGTATAACAAAGATACCATCAAAGGAGTAAGAGGAGTAAGAACCATGCTAACTTCTCCAAGGGATCACATGCCAAACAATCAAGTGGAAAGCAAAAAGCTTGTCTAGCTTATTGTGCATATATACATTGCTACACAACATCCATTGCTGTAAATATCATACACTATGGAAGCACAACTCATATAGAAGTCATATAAACTCTAAAGTACTATAATAATAATTTTAGTTTATAAATCAAATCACACTTAACTTGGATCAAAAATCAATCATCAACTAACAACATGCATCTGCCAACAACATGCGTTTATTATAGTCAAGCCACACCCACTCTAGCTAGGAGACTCTAAGTGACGCTCGTCGACCTATCTCCACTATTGTAATACCAAGAGCTAGCCATATGATCTAGATTTGAAATTCAGTTTGGTAACATCTAGAATGATGTTATACATGATGGTCAAAATAGATCAGATAGAAGTATCACCAAAAGAATACTTCTACTAATAAGGCAAAAACCAAAATAGACTTGAAAGCCTTAAAACCAATAGCTAGACATATGATTTAAAGGTGAGAATTGGTTTGGTAACATCTGGAAGGATGTTACAAATGATGAACTAAATAGATTAGAAAGCGGTATCACCAAAAGGGGACTTCTACTAATAGAGTATGAATCAAAATATACCTAAAATCTCTTAAGGCAATTTTGGAGGCCTAAATGGATGAATTAGGCCTTGAATATGTGCATACATCCCCCAATAGAGAAAAGGCTAGCCTTCCTTCTTGGTTTGTATTGTCAAGAGCTTTCCAACGATACCTCATGCACATGATTTTGACATTCCTATAGGAAGATTCCCTAAAAGATTCCCTTTGGTCAAAGCTTATTGCACCAACCAGATAGGACCAAGACCAACATGTCACAAATCCAAGTAATTAATCCAAGGGTGGAGCTTGCTGACATGTCACCTATCTGTGAACCTAATCCTATGGTGGAGCTTCCTTGGAGAAGATCCTCTTTGTCTATATAATAAAGAGAAGGTGCTCCTTTGGGGCATCGGAGGTTTGAGTTTCTCATGGTGTGTTTCTCTTCAGGCCTCCTATCCTTGGAATATTACAATGGTGTTAGAGCAGGTATTGTCATCCAAGAGAGCATATCACCCCTCTTGGAAGAACATGGGCTACTGCAATTGAGTAATTTTGAGGAGAGATATTTTGGTGTAATTGGTAGATTAGAAGTGCTTGAGGGAGGATGGAATGGAGGCTCTGGGAGGACAATATTAAACACCTTTCTTTCCATTCTTGAATCCATTCCACATCAAGATTATGTACATTCAGCATAAGCAAGTGAGAGTGTATATGGTTTCTCAATTCGGAGTAGAGTTCATGGATATAGTGATGAATTCGCCAAACCTAGTGATCCTACATATAGTGATTTATGATAGAGAGTGGGATTTGACAATCTACATTTTTTTGTGATGGATTTGAATGTCCCAAATCCTTTCTCTTTTAACACTCAAGTAAAAATTTGTTATGTTATGAGACCAAAAGTGATGTTTAGAGATTTTGTGGTCAGGAATTTTGGTGAGGAATATTATCAAAGAGTGGTAGCTTTTGAGGTCCCAATGGTAGTTCCAATAGTTTGTACGCCCTCTAGAGTGATCATATTAACTCTTTATTGAAGTAAACAATAGCAATTGAGTGTCACAAGAACTATGGATGTGAAGTTGCAGGAATTGGTGCAAGAAATGCTGGGGATGTTGAACAAATTTCAAGATATTAAGATCACCATGGAGGCATTACAAAGTCAAGTACAGACCCTCAGGAATGATCAAGCAATGCAAGAAGAAGAGCCGTCTCAAAACCCAATACCCGCAATTGGAGTACTTGGAGAGGCACTCGTGCCTATGAACCCTGTCAACAATGAAGCCACATTACTCTCCGGATGAAGAAGACCTGCAACATCGAGCCTTACAAGGAGCAGCGTACAATGGAGTAGTGGAGAATTGGATCTCAAGAATGAATTGATATTTCCGATTGTTCTCAGTAGAGATCACCAAGCATGTTGTAGGCGTGTTTGCATGTGGGTACTTGATAGACATAGCCCTCACATGGTATGATGCTTGGGAATGATCTATGTTGGCAGAGAGAAGAGAGATCACATGGACAACAATCTTAGAAGGATTGTTGAAGAATTTCTAGTCGGTGGACTCTCTACAGATGGCCCGGATCCGACTATGGGGATTGAAACAAAAGAACAATGTACAAGAGTATGTGGAGGCATTTCTAGATTTACAAGTCACAATAACCCACATGAGTCCAATAGAGACTCTCAACAATGTCAAACAAGGGTTGAAGGAGCGGATTTGCCAAGAAGTCATGTTACAAAATCCTCATATGGTATTTGAAGCCATTGCTTGTGCATAGAGAATAGCAAGAGCATTGGGTGGAGGTGAAAGAGTAGTTCTATTTCAACATTATTGGGCAGCAATGCCACCCATGGGTGGACCAGTACCAATGGAATTGGGCAACCTTTGGTTTTGAGATTGAGGAGCACAACTACTTCAAGGAGAGCGGGGATAAGTAGAAGAATAAAGAGGTGGAGTCCCACAAGGAGAAGGAACCTCGAGGAGAACAACACCATGGTTATAATTGTGGTTGTATTGGGCATATATCTACCAACTATCATGCTTGTCTCCTTAGAGGCCCTTGGCCTTCATACATGCTATCTTTGAACAACATGGAGAGATATACTAAAAAGGAAGAGGTGGAAATCACTTTGAAAAACAAAGATCGCTAGTAAATGTACCTCGCGGCCTTATTGGCTCAATAAGGAAGCATCAAAGTGAGGGAAGGAAGAAGACGACCATGCAAAGGTACCAAAAGGCAACCTCAAAATTGATTGTAGTGAAGGGAGTCCTAAAAGACAATCAAGTAAGAGTATTAATAGATTCAGGAGCAACATAGAATTTCTTGTCTCACTCTATTGCAATAAGATTGGGAATGGATCTAGAGAGAGATGAGAGTGAAGAAGTAGTGTTACCTAACGGGCAAACAAAGAGGATTGAATCATTACCTAGATGAGTAACACTCTCTATAGGAGAATATCAAGAAGCAATTGAGTGGCAAGGGATAAAATTAGCTCATTATGATGCAATCTTAGTCATGCCATGGATAGAACATTACAACCCTATGGTAGATTGGAGGATGAAAGTAGTGAGAACCCACCAATGGTTGATCATTAGGGTTAAAGAAAAATCACACAAGCAAGAAATGCCTCTCTATGTCATAAGGACAACAACTATCTATAAGATAGATAGATGTTTCATGGGTCTAATAAGAGAAGTCCAGAGTGCACAACTCAATGGACAAATTCCTGAGAAATTGAAGGATGTGGTAAATGAGTTTTAAGATGTCTTTCTCAATGATCTAGTCTCAAGATTACGACCAAAAAGGAGAGTAGATCATAAAATTGAGATGCTCTCGGGGAAGACACCTCCTTGTAAGGCCCCATATCACCTATCACCTCATGAGTTGGAGGAGTGTAAGAATCAAATTGAGGAGATGTTGTAGAAAGGGTTCATCCAACCCACTATATCAACATATGGGGCTCTTGTCTTGTTTGTGAAGAAGAAGGACGGTACAATGTGCATGTGCATTGACTATCAAGATCTCAATCAGCAAACAATGAAGAACAAATACCCCTTACCTTGCATGGATGACTTGTTTGATCAACTCAATAGAGCAAGACACTTCACCAAACTATATTTGCGGAGCGGTTAAAATCAAATCCAAATTGTAGAGGAGGATGTGTAGAAAACTGCCTTTCAAACCAGGTATAGCCACTTTGAGTATCTTGTGATGCCTTTTGGCCTCACCAATGCACCTACCACTTTCATGAGTCTAATGAATGACATATTTCGTCCATATTTGGATAAGTCTATTATTGTCTTCATGGATGACATCTTAGTAAACAATAGCACGGTAACGGAATACAAACACCATCTATGAGAAGATAGAATTGATTGTATGCCAAAATCTCAAAGTGTAAGTTTGGCAAGTCTGAAGTAGACTACTTGGGGCATAGAGTTAGTGCAAAGGGTATTCAAGTATTGATAGATAAAATAGAGGTCATTCAAAAATGGAGTGCTCCGGAAGATCATACTCAACTTAAGAGCTTTTTGGGGTTGATAGGATTCTACTGTCAATTTGTCAAGGACTTCTCCAATGTTGCAAACCTTTAACGACACTACTTTGCAAGAAGAAGAAGTGGATGTGAGGAACCGCACAAGAGTTGGTCTTTCAAGAATTGAAAGCCGCCTTGCTACATGCACCAATCTTGAAGTGGTAGGACCCAAAAAAACATCCAATCAAGTTGGCTATAAATGCATCAAGCGTAGCAATAGGATCAGTCCTACAGCAAGAGTGGCATGACGGATGGCATCCAATTGTATATTTCTCTCAAAATTTGTTGTTGGTAGAGTGCAAACTACCACACCACGGAATGAGAAGAGTTGGCCATTGTCCTTGCAACCAAGCATTGGAAGCACTATTTGGGCAAGAAGGCATTTGTAGTAGAGACAGACCATAAACCTCTAGTCTACCTTGTTGGATCTATCTTGTTGCCAAATTCAATAGGCAAAGTGGCAACAACGCTTCAACATGACAATCACCTACGTGGAAGGTAAGAAGCAACTTGCAGATGCATTCACTTGCATGCCGATGGCAAACAACTTAGTGGTAGAGGTTAAGATTAACCCAAAATTCTGGCTACTACAAAAATTGATCCAGAAATTGTAGGAGCACAATCATCCAAAGGAGTCACCAGCACCCAAAGACTCACCTTTTGTGATTGCAGATTATGGACCCCAAATGTCTCAGAATTACGTACCACCATTCTAGTAGAATATCATGGTTTGGCTATTGCAGGTCATGTTGGAGTGGACAAGACCTTGGATGCAGTCCAATGCCATTACTATTGGCCCAAGATGAGCAACAACTTGATGGACTACATGCGCAGCTGCCTACTTTGTCAACAAAACAAAGCTTCTAATCAAGCTCATATAGGGCTCCTTCAACCTCTTCCCACTCCTATACAACATTGGGAACAAGTGAGTATGGATCTCGTCTGTGAATTACCCAAGATTGCCTCAAAGTTTGACTCCATTGTGGTCTTAGTGGACCGGCTCAGCAAAATGATTCATATTTGCCCTACCACCAAGGATGTGACCGCTCAACAACTAGCTCAATTATACTTAGATGTAATCTTCTCTCACCATGGCTTGTCTCAAGTACTCATCATCGATAGAGGTACTCAATTCACTAGCTTGTTTTGGCAAACACCTTTGGTTTTGTAGAAACCAAGTTGGCCATGTCAAGTTACCAATTTGCCAAGTCTTCATACCAAGTTGATAGCTTACCACCAACAAACAGATGAAAAAACAGAGCGGGTTAATCACACTATTGAAGACATGTTACGTGCCTTTACCTTAGAGGAGCAAGAGAGGTAGGACACCCTACTCCCATTGGTGGAATTCACTTAGAACAATTTGGTGAATGCATCCACCCATGTCACTTTGTTCTTCCTCATGTATGGTGAGCATCCTTTTATACCTTCTAGCTTGAGGAAGATCCATCCGATGGCTACCAAGGTCAATGCAGTCAACACATTTGTTTCTAAAATCCAACAAGGTGTGGAGCGCGCCAAGCACACATGACAAATTATGCAAAATCAACAAAAGCAATATGCTGATGCACACCATAGGCACATGGAGTTCAGCGTTGGGGATCAAGTGTGGTTGTCAACAACCAACTTCACATTATTTAGACCTCATTTTATTGGACCTTTTTCTATTCTTTGTCAAGTCGGCATTGTGGCCTATCACCTCAAGCTACCACCACACATGAAGATCCATCTAGTGCTCCATGTTTCCCTACTATGCAGATATGCTCCATGATTGGGCCAATGTTATTCCACACAAGACATTCAACCTTGTCCAACACTCATTGATAGCATGGAGGAATATGAAGTGGAGCGTATTCTCCAAAAACACATGCATGGTACTTGCAATCTTTGGATGGACTATCTAGTATAGTGGAAAGGTTACCCCCTCTATGAAGCAACCTAGGAGCCCGCTGCCAATTTGACACATGCACAGGTGCTGGTGCAAGTGTTTGATCAACAACTGCACAACAATGACATTGCCTCTTAAAAGGAGGGAGGTTTGTAATACCAAGAGCTAACCATATGATCTAGATGTGAAATTTGGTCTCGTAACATTTGGAATGATGTTATACATGATGGTCAAAATAGATCAGATAGAAGTATCACCAAAAGAGTACTTCTACAAATAAGGCAGAAACCAAAATAGACTTGAAAACCTTAAAACCAATAGCTATACATATCATTTAAAGATGAGAATTAGTTTGATAACATCTAGAAGGATGTTGCACATGATGGACTAAATAGATTAGAGACAGGTATCACCAAAAGAAGACTTCTACTAATAGAGTAGGAAACAAAATATGCCTAAAATCTTTGGAGGCCTAAACGGATGAATTAGGCCTCAAAAATGGGCAAATTCCCCCCAACAAAAAAAAGTTGGCCTTGTGCCTCCTTTGGTTTGTATCATTGAGAGCTTTCAAACTATACCTCACGCATGTGATTATGAGATTCTTACAGGAAGATTCCCTAAAATATTCCCTTTGGTCAAAGCTTGTTTGACCAACCAAATTGGACTAGGACTGACATGTCACCCATCCAAGTAATTAATCCAAGGGTGGAGCTTGCTGACATGTCACCTATCTTATGGTGGAGCTTTCTTGGAGGAGATCTTCTTTATCTATATAATAAAGAGAAGGTGCTCCTTTAGGGCATTGGAGGTTTGAGTGTGAAATTGTATGTTTCTCATGGTGTGTTTCTCTTCAAGTCTCCTATCCTCGAAGTATTACAACTATAGGCAAGAACTCAAAGGTTCAACATCAAAGAAGTGAGCTCTTTAGGGTTGCACTTCAAGGTATACCCCTCTACTTGACCTAGATCTCCAGCCTTAACAATGCCATTGATGGCACATCTGATGATGCATATGATGCAAGTGACAAAGGGTCACATAGTGTGATCAATAGCCCTAATATGAAATCTGGCTGCCCTTAAGTAGTCTTTGAGCAATTATTTAAGTCATTTTGACCGCTAAGACTGTCACTCCAACGTCCAAGCAAACTAGCTTTGGCATTACAAATGTCATGATAGCTATTGCACATATATACATCACTATCAACATCATGCACTATAGAAACATAGCTCATTCAAACATCATACATAAACTCTAAAGTACCACAATTGCATTACTAGTTGGCGGTTGTGTCCTTCTTACTCCAGATAACCATCTACTCCAACTATGTGATATGCCCTACGGTGAGCAAAGATCAAGCAGTACCATGTTATCAAGCTCCATCATTAGTCACCTATCTATAATCTATACACATAAAGAGTGAACTAGCTATAGGTAAAGTACATCAAGAGTATAACCACTATCCTTGAGGAACTACCACAAGAGGAGTCAAAAATTCCATATGCCATCCTCTCAAACAGCTACCACACACTACTATAATAGTAGCTCCACCAAAAGAGCCACATAACATACACCACAAGCCTATATGTACAATTGTGCACATCCAAAACTATAGTATCATCACAACAAATGGCTATAAGTAAAATTTAGATCTCATCCATAGAGTGAAAACTAAGGAGAGAACGATGCTAAGGAGGCTTGCAAGTTGAACACATAGCCCAAGGCCAACCAAGGTAATTAGAAATCCCAATCTCCCAAGTGGACTCTTTGCAAACCATATTTACTCAATCCTCTCATCATTGTCTAAACCACTCTCTCTACTAAGCCATTTCCCTTAGATTGATCTTGAGAGGTAGATTAGTGACCAATCAATGCTTTGTCACACAAGACCTAAAACACTCCCAAGAACTCTATACTTTAATTATTCAAAACCTCAACTGGTGCACCAAAATGACTAAGAACTTGATCCAAGAATGAGTAAGCTGTTGTCCTTTCATTGGACTTGTCAAGAAGTGCTACTAGCTCAATCCACTTAGAGAAGTTCTCCACCATAACCAAAACATCTTGATCATATCTCACAATCAACAATAAAGGTCTAGCAAAGTCTAAGCTCCAACTGTAACATAATCCCATGATAATTAAAGGGTCTAATTGTGGCATGGGAGCATAAAATGATGTTGATGCTTTAATTCATTCACAAAGCACACATCTAGTAAAAAAATTATTGTATGTTAGTTTGTATATTACACCACCAATTATGAGTCTAGAGTAAGTTATATGTATGCTTTAGTCCAAAATGTCCTAACTCCTCATGAGCATGACATATCAATGGTGGTTTTTGAGTTGAAAGTGGTACTACTTGCACTCTACCATCCTCCCATACACTAAGAAGGTATTTTACCTCCAACCTTAACCACTTGGCTTGCTAAAGGATAAGATCCTTCTCCTTGGGACCAATTATGCCACCACAACACTAGTGCAAAGATAATCCATCACTTAGAAATCATCATGAATTTCTCATTGACCTATACCAATGTCCTGATCCTTTGGATCTATGAACTCATCAACTCCTCTTATATTCATTGAGAGATACCATCAGAGCCTCAAAAATTTACATAGAGTGGTAGATGCATACCAACCTGGCATCATCTCCTCATTTGTCTCACCATGCCAACGTGCCTTAGTCTGATCCTATTGGCTAGAACATGGGTATCTACTCAACCCATCTGCATTACCGTTCACCACTCCAAGTTTGTGAATAATTATGAATTTATATTCATGTAAAATCAAAGCCCCTTGTGCAAGCTTGTCAAACTTCATCAACCACTATAGTGTTTGATGATCAATGATGAGAGTGAAGAGGTTACTAAATAGGTAAAATCAGAAATGTGCTATTGCCCACACTATTGCCAAGCACTTCTCCTCATATGAACTATACTTTGCCTCTGTTGAATTGTTAAAGAGACTAGCATAGGCCAGCACAAAATCCTTCTCCTCATCATCCTATTGGGTGAGCATCACTCCAAGCTCCAACATACCCCAATCAATATGAACCTAAGATGGTTGTCCTCTAATTGGACTCTTAAGAACAGGGGTGGTAGATGTAAACCTCTCCTTGAGCTCTATAAAAGCTCTTACATGCTCATCTTCCCAACACCAATCTTGCGTAAACTTGGTCCAATTTTTCAAGGCCTTGGAAATAACACTAAATCCTCTTACATATTGGCAATAGAAGTTTTCTAACCCAAGGAATGTTTGCATTCCGCTTGTATCCATAGGCCAAGGGATACGTGCAATAGCCTCCACCTTAGTCTATTGAATACCAAGTCCACCAAGGTAGATAGTATCCCAAACACTCAACTTTCTCATGGAAGAATTTGCACTTCCCAAGATATAATTTGCATTCATGAGGTATCAGTCTCTCAAAGACCTCCAACAAATATCTCTCATGCTCCTTGTAATACCATTGTAATAGCTAGACAAATTACTTTTCATGTGAAAATAATCTTGATAATATCTTTAGAAATTTTATATAGGATGATCTAAGTAAATTAGATAGAGGAGTCTCCAAAGAGGACATCCATTACTAGGGCAAAAGTGGAAAACACACCAAAAACTTCAAAGCCAATTTTAGAGGCCTAAACAAAGGAATTAGGCCTCAAAAAATGAAAAATTACCTCCACCAAGGAAAAGTAATTATCTTCTCTCCCACTTGTTTCTCTCATTAAGATATTTCAGATGGTATTCTTCCATGCAATTTTGAGCTTCTTATAAAAAGATTCCCTAAAGATTTCCTTTGGTCAAACTTGTTTGACCAACCAAATAGGACAAGGATAGATATGTAACCAATTCATGCATCTAATCTAATAGTGTAGCTTGCTTACATGTCACAAATCCATGTATCTAACTACTCTAAAGATGTACAATCTTTGAGAGGATCCTCTTTGCTTTATAATAAAGACAAGGTGCTCCTTTGGAGCATCAAAGTCTTTCTAGAGTTCCAATCTTTTGTGCTTCTTGGACTATTACGCTCCAACACATTAATACTATAGACCAAAATATTATTAATATAACACCAAGAAAATTTCAATCCTACCAGGATGATGTCCATGATCTTTTGAAACTCAACAAGACCATTCTTTTACCCAAATGGTAAGAACCTCCATTGATACAATATATCCTTACCATGAGTATCAATAACAAAAAATGCTATCTTGGACTTGTACTTCTCCTTGATTGACAACTAATGATATGTTGCTCAAAAATCCAAAGTCTTGAAGACCTTTGCATGTCCAATTATATCAAAGATCTCCAATGTAGGCAAAACATATCAATCAGCCCTAGTCTATCAGTTGATAGAATGGTAATCTCTACACATCCACCTATTTCTGTAGTTTCTATGCTTCTTGGCTTGCATCATTGTAGCTGAAGAATATTCTCCATGTGAAATATTTAATAAAATAGCCTCAAAAGGTATGTATTCTAGCTTTGAATAAATGCTCTCTCTTTATCACTATATCTATAAGGAGATAAAAAATTTGGTGTATCATTCGTCAACTCAATCCAAATACAAGGTCTTTCTAGAGCACCCAAATCCTTCATTCTAAAGGTAAAATAATTCATGTAGCTCCTCAAGAACCTCCAAAATCTACATCTTTCTTCTCTTATAAGCCAGTGACGACCCAACAAGTATAAATTTTGCAATATTGTGTGAGTAACCATTTGTTCCCAAAGAGATACATGTCAAGAATGTTCAAATACAAAATGAAAGTAATATAATAGTTATATTGATCATATCTTTAAACTCTTGGGTAGAAACAACACTCAAAAGAGCACAATTGTCAATCAAAATGTGAATTGCAAATAAAACAATGTCACCCAAAATCACAATTCTTCAAATTTAATCCAAATTAACTTTAAATATGATAATTCAATTGATATGAGGATGTCTAGTTTGTCACAAAGACACTTCACCTTGGAATTGTATTTCATCCTTCCTTTGAAGGTACAACATCCTACTTCACAATGGCTTTGCATATGCTTCTTGACTTTACTTGCAAATACTTAACATTGACAACACTACAATTCCCATGGATCCATCAAGGTATTGCTTTGAAAGTGCACCACTTAGGATAAAACATACAAAATGGAATTTAGAGATGTGAAATCTAACATCTAACACTCCCTCATTTGCACTCCAAAATTATTAGGCATTCACAAACAAAGGCATTTAACTTACACTTAGAATTAAGAAAATTCATGAGCACTTCATCAACACTTCACTTTGAGTTTGGGTTGGATTCTAACACGATCTGCTAAAGATTCATATATAATCTACCTTCTATTTGATCAAGTCTAATCTAATACAAAGGTTATCAATTGCTTTGCCTACTTTCCTATCTAACCTCTCTCTAAGATTAATTAATAGCTTGTTCATATCCACATCCCTTGCAATCTTTCTATGAGTCTTATGTGCCTGCAATTGGAGCTTATGAAGATAGGACTCCTACAATACTACATCTATTTTTGTTTTCAACATAACCTTGAAGTGTTGAGCTGCCAATCCAAGTTTGGTAGTCAGATTTCTCTCTCTTGCCACTTCAACATTTTTGGTGCTGCAATTTGATGATGTTCTTCTACCGATTAATTCTACAATTGATTCACCTCATCTTGATGCTTCACAATTAACACCACTATATTTTCCTTGCAACCAACTAGCTTGGACTCCATCTGTTGAACATGTAAAATCAAATTTTGTTCTTCCTTCATGTTGAATTCCAATTTTTCCTTCATTTCTAACTCTTGAGTGACTACAACCACTTTTAATGCTACAATCTCTATTGTCTCTACTTCCCCCTTGCTATGTTGTTAATCCAGGTCCTTCTATGTGGCCTCCAACTCTTCTCTTATCTTCACCAATTCATCTTTATGTTCTTTGAGCTACTAATCCAAATACTCACCCTATTGATTGTAACTCCCTTGCAGATCTTTGAGTGACCTTTTGTATACCTCATATTCTATATTGCATACTTTGACTTCACTCTAGATGTTATGGAGTTTTCCTTCTAACTCTTGTTGCATCTGCATCATTTGTACCACATCAAGTTTATTTTGCACTTTTGGATGCTCCTTCTTATAATATTGTATTTTTTCCTTCAATTGCACCAAAGTCATACATACTATAGTGGACAACTAATGAATTCCTTGAAATTGGAGTTGAAGAATCTTTCCTTCAACATCCAAATGAATCATTTGCAAACTTACTTGTGGCTTCTGCCATTGCAAACCCACGTCCTTCTGTTCTGGGTCACTTTGGATTACACCCTATCCTTAGCTTGTTCTTAATCCACCATTGATCACAATCCAAACTTCTTCATTGTCTTCTCTCTTTGTGCATTTAGATCCAATATTTCCATACCTCACACCACAACTCCTTCCAACCTATTGATCTCTTTATGGAATTTATTGTCCAACCAAATGAATGCATCTTGACTTCTTGTTGGACCTCTAGACTTGTTGGACTTCTCCTTCACTTTCCATTGCTGAATCTTTGGTCTTCAAAGTGAGGTTTTCTTCTTCTTTTGAGTCAATATTTGACTTTGCTTCTTCTTCTTTTGTTTCTAATGTCAAGTCCACCATTGCTTTAGGTTAGGTCTTTTTTTGTTCTTCTTATGGGTGTTGACGTAGTTCCTTTAAATTGGGTATGCTTTTTTGACTTGGAAACTTCTACAATCATTGCTTTTTTTGTCCCATTTTGATAAAATGTTGATAATTGCCTTTCATTTCTAAGATGTACTTTAGCTCTTTTGGATCAACTACTCTTTGTAGGTGTAATACCAGTAGCTAGACATATTATCTAAAGGTGAAAAGTGGCCTGGTAATATCTAGAAAGATGTTATATATGATAGATTAAGCAGATCAGATAGAGATATCACCAAAAGAGCACTTCTACTAATAGGGTAGGAGCCAAAAAACACCTAGAAACTTCAAAGCTAAATCTGGAGGCCTAAACGGGTGAATTAGGCCTTGAAATGGAAAGAATCCCTCCATTTGGGGAAAAAAGCTTGCCTTCTCTCCTCCACTATTTGTCTCATTTAGAGCTTTCCAACAATATCTCATCCATTTGATTTTGAGCTTTGTACAAGAAGATTCCTTTTGGTCAAATTTGTTTGACCAACAAGATAGGACAAGGACCAGCATGTCACCCATCCAAGCAACTAATCTAAGGAGGGAGCTTGTTGACATATCACTAATCCATGTATCTGATCCAAGGGTGGAGCTTCCTTTGAGTGGATCCTCTTTGCTATATAATGAAGAAAAGGTGCTCCTTTTGGGCATCTGAGTATTGAGTGTGAACCTTGTGTTTCATGTATTTCTCTTGGGGAGTTCTCATGTCCTTGGAGTATTACAGCAAGTCAAGGTGAAAGTGAGATTGAATCTTCTTCCTCTCCTCCACTATCATGAGATTCAACTCAAAGTAGAAATGGGCTGAAAATGGCACAAAGTAGTGTGATGGTAAATTCATGCACCACTACATCACCATTTGCCAAGTTTGTTGGTAAAAGTAGCTTGCCTAGTTCACGTTCACTCCTAAAAACATCAAATGGAAGAACATTGCTTGTTGTTTGCTAACATAGCTAGTTCGATTCAACTTGAACATGGTCATGATGGAGCTAACAATACTTCTCTTCATTGGGTCACTATACATCTCAACTTTATATCCATTATTCTTCCTTGTCTCTTGGAATGATGCTTTCACTTCTTTTGTTTATTTAAAAGCATCACACTTTTGATTAAAGGTGATTCTAGTTGGCTTGCCTACCTCTGCTCCTTACACCAATTGCAAGTCCTCTTTTGTCCATCATGTTGGATTGCCTTGTGTGATTTTTCCCTCAATGCCCTACATATAGTTACTTGCTACAATCTTGGTCATGAGTCTGGGTAGATGGAGTTTTGAATTCCATGCCAAAAAGATGACTCATAATTTTACTAGTTAATCAGAGTGTGTAATCATATCCAATTCCAAATTACTAGGTTCCTCATTGAAATGGTAGGCATTATTATTATTCTCTTTGACTACATTGTGCTATTCTTGTGAGTATAGGCCTTGAAAAGAGTTCACTAACCTTACATTCTTGAAATCACTTGTGCTTCTTGACTAATTTTATTTGCTCTAAGATGATCAATGTAAATTTATCAATCCTTTGGCCTAAATTTATCATGTTTAGGAATTCTTCCTAGTTAGTCAACATTGCACAAGGGTTACATATCACTTTGACAAGTCCTTGTCAATCTCACATAAGTCAGCCATAATATGCAATGCCTTCAATTTGTCCATGTATAGCACCTATTCAATTCTCAACCTAGATTGCCTTGGGCTAGGTCTTAAATCCATCTGACCCAAAGTTCCCTCGGCCCTTGCCTTCTTAGTCTCACAACCCATAGTGCATCCATCCTTTGATTGGACACCTTCTGCCCACAAAGTGAGGTTAGAAATACCAGATTGGATTGTGGATCCTCCCAAACCAAAGTATTGTGGTTCTTATCAGTATATCACTCCCAAATCTAATTTTACATCAGCATATTTGATTCCTTCCTTCCTATCTTGACTTATATAGACTCAACCTACATATTAACTCTTCCACTTCTAATAACTAATTTTACTCTGAATTCTACTAGAAAAAAAGTGTGGGTACCACATACCACCTCCCTCAAATGGGAGAATCCTTGCAAACACACTTTGGGTTTATACTTTACCTTCAATTGTCTAATTTCCAATAGAAATGTACCCACCATCCATTTAATCTTGTGGAAAAAGAGTTGCCTTCCAAATTTGCTAATTGTAAATAACCATTTCCAAATACATGCATTACATGGTAAGGTCCCATCCATCATAGCTACAACTTTCTTGGAAAAAATATTCTTTGAGTATTATACAATAGCAACAAATCACCTTCTTTAATACTAATGTGCTTCAATTTTTGGTCATGTTGGTCTTTTCTTTAGGATTGCACTTTATGGAGTGGTCCACAAAGCATCTTCGTGCTTTTCTTCTAACCACAACAATTGTGGCTGGTAACTTTTTATCCCAATCATAAGCATAATTCACAATTACTTTATTCAAAATCCTTTTAGTGTAAGCTAGTTGCTTTGTTTGTTAACCTGTTTGCTTTTGGATTGTAGGGGGTGGTCTTTTGATTCTTAATCTAGGAATATTTTGTTTATGTATCTATTAAGGAGTTAAGAAAATATTTGCCTCTATTGCTGACCAGTTCTAATGGGCATCTATAGCTTGAGGTGATATTGCAAAAAAATAATTCCACAATTGTTTTTGCATGATCTCTTTTAGTTGCTTCAACCTCTACCATCTTTGTAGCATAATTGATACAATCTAAAATGTACCATTTCTTTGTATACTTAGTGATTTGAATAGGTTTCACAAAGTCAATACCACTTTTCTCACATGAGGCAATGGCAAAATTGGTTGGAGTGGCCATTGAGTGGTAGATGTGGGTCTCCCAGTACATTGATTAATGTATGCTTGGGTATCCTTATGTATTGTAAGCCACAAGTGTCCAATTTTGTAAAATAATTTTTAATGTATTTCAAAGCAAAGTGTACTCCTAAGGCCTTTGAGTGTAAGGAATCATTTAATCCACCTACTTTTTATGTTTCCAAACACCTACAAAGCATCTTACATCTTGTCCCATCTTAAAGAGAACTTTTTTAGTTAATATGGACCTATCTTCCAAAGGAACACTATTTTCTATTCCCAGTCTAGTTCCTCAATACATTGACATGTATGAAAATAATGGTACTCTATTGCATCTCAAGTACTTTAGGTTGCCATTAAATGATAAAATTCTTCATCAAAGAATTGATCATCAAAACATTGACATGTATGCAAATAATGGTACTCTATTGCATATCAAGTAGTTTTGGTTGCCATTAAATGATAAAATTCTTCATCAAAGAATTGATCATCAAAACATTGACATGTATGCAAATAATGGTACTCTATTGCATATCAAGTAGTTTTGGTTGCCATTAAATGATACAATTCTTCATCAAAGAATTGATCATCAATATCTAGGTCCTATCCTTGAGTTTCCAACCAGGATAAGAAGTCTACATTTTCATGCAAAACTCCTTTGCTCACATACAATGTGTACATGAATTCTTGCAACAATAAAATCCAATGTGCAATTTGTCTTAAAAAATTAGCCTTCATTATTAAGTGTTGCAATGCATAATGATCCACATTGAAAGAAACTCATATCCAAACAAGTAGTGTTGAAGTTTTGGTTCCCAAGGATCCTTTGTAACTAATGTAAGAGTGGAAGATGCATTGATTTGTTACTATATTGGGCTCTTGGGACCAATAATGTCATATCTCCATCTACTAGAATCCCAAGTCTTAGAGAAAAAACTCCCTCTACTTTGGCTACAAGCTCCATATGTCCTCTAGCTACATCCCAAGTAGACCAAGAGTGTAATCCAAGTAGACCATGCTCAATTGGATGCACCCCAATTAGAATAATCTCATTAGTAGCCATTGGCTATGTCCCAAGAATACCATACCACCCACTTGTTCCATTACCCCTAGCTTGTGCTTGAATTGTCTCAATAGGCACAAAGCTCACAAGTGTCAAAGTGGTGATGCCTATCAAGCACTGCTTTGACAATCCATGGCACAAAATCCAAGTCAAATAATTTAGGTTTATAGCCTGATCTAACGCTTGATGCTTGGATGCCTCAAACACCACTAAAATAGTTGTTATACCAAAGGAGACAAAGGGCCCGCTCTCTCTCATTGAAATTATGCTCTACAAACTATTGTAATTGTGAGTCCCAAACAAGTCCAAGAGTTCTCTCACAAAAGTCATGTGAGCTTGGGAAACTCATGAGTGTCGATAAAGTGACTTTGGGCTACCAAAAAAGGTTCACCGCTTCCATAGATGACCTATCAACCACTACCACTATTTGAGACTAGTACACAATATCCAAAATATCATCAACAATAAGATCAGATAGTTGTTGAATCCCATCATAGGCACATTGTAAAATTTCTTGAAGTAAGAGGTTCATCCACCAAAGACAAAGATGATGAGCTTGTGATTGAACTTTGGCTGCATCCAATAATATGCCAAGTCTCATATAAGAATAGACCTGATGTGTACTTGCTATCACCCGTTGTCATTGGGAAAAAGGTTCACGGCTATCATCGAGTGCCATTTGGTGAGAGCTAGAGTTTCCTTCTATGAGATCTTAACTTGAGCGTCTCTTTGTGTTACTCAACACTTGAAGCTTAATTTTGTGATACACCAAACCGTGGCTTTGTTTATGGTACTCAAATAATGAGAATATGCTTTGAGTGTCATTTGAACTAATAAGGCATGTGAGAGTATTTTAGTTAGGACATTTTCTTTTTTCTTGAGCCAAAAAGTATCGGAAGTTTTATTTGGCGCTTTTGATCAAATGAGCTTGTGGGAAACTTATGTTGAGTAATGAGAGAAGAAGAAGAAAAGGGTCGAGATGGCTGTTTAATGAAAGGATAGAAGGAAGAGCTTAAGAAATTCTCTCAAAGGGCTTGCTTGCTAGAGAGGACAGAGGAAAGACTTAGGGAAAATTCTCTTGAAGGGCTTGCTTGCTAAACAGGACAAAGGAAAGACTAAGGGAGGATTTTGAAGGGCTTGCTTGCTGGATAGGACAAAAAAAAAAGACTTAGGGAGAATCTCTAGAGAGATTTGCAGGGAAGTGACTGCAGGAAGGGGATTTATGGAAAGAGGAGAAGGAGGGCTTGAATTTGCAGGCCAGGAGAGAGAGATTTGTTTTGGAAGGATTGGTAGTGATGGCCTGAGGGCTAGACAAAAGGACAGGGTGTGAAGAAAGAAGGAGATTTTTGAGGGTTGGGGCTAGACTGCGAAGGTGTGTGAGAAGAAAGAACCTTTGTTTGCTAGCCTGGTCTGGACAGGAGGACAAGGAGTGAAGAAAGAAGGAGATTATTGAGGGTTGGGGCTGGATTGTGAAGGTGTGTGAGAAGAGAGAAACTTTGTTTGCTAGCCTGGTCTGGACACGAGGACATGGAGTGAAGAAAGAAGGAGATTTTTGAGGGTTGGGGTTGGACTGTGAAGGTGTGTGAGAAGAGAGAAACTTTGTTTCCTCGCCTGGTCTGGACAGGAGGACATGTAGTGAAGAAAGAAGGAGATTTTTGAGGATTGGGGTTGGACTGTGAAGGTGTGTGAGAAGAAAGAAACTTGTTTGCTGGCCGGGTCTGGACAGGAGGATAGGGAGTGAAGAAAGAAGGAGATTTTTGAGGGTTGGGGCTGGACTGTGAAGGTGTGTGAGAAGAGAGAAACTTTGTTTGCTGGCCTGGTCTAGATAGGAGGACAGGGAGTGAAGAAAGAAGGAGCTTCTTGAGGGTTGGAGCTGGATTGTGAAGGTGTGTGAGAAGAGAGAAACTTTGCTTGCTAGCCTGGTTTAGATAGGGGATAGGGAGTGAAGAAAGAAGGAGATTTTTGAGGGTTGGGGCTGGACCGTGAAGGTGTGTGAGAAGAGAGAAACTTTGTTTGCTGGCCTGTTCTGGACAAGAGGACATGGATTGAAGAAAGACGGAGATTTTTGAGGGTTGGGGCTGGACTGTGAAGGTGTGTGAGGAGAGAGAAACTTTGTTTGCTGGCTGGTCTATGACACGAGGATAGAGGAAAAGGGAAGGGTTTTTGAAAGATTTTGCCTAGAGAAGAAGGACTGTGTGAGAGGAGAGAAATTCTGTTTGCTGGCTTGGTCTGGACAGGAAGAGAGGAAGAGAAGAAAGAGAAGGATTCTAGTTTTGTTGGCCCTGGACAAAGACAGCTAGGGATTTGAGTTTGGCTTGAATAGAAGAAGAGAAGGAGAGGAATTTCAAATAAAATTTGCAGGTATGAGGGCTGTTGTGAGAGAAGCTGGACAAAGGAGAAAATTTGCAGGTATGAGGGCTGCTGTGAGAGAAAGCTGGACAAAGGAGAGAATTTGAGAATGTATGAGTGTGCTGTGAGAGAAGCTTGATAGAGGAGAAAATTTTGCTGGTATGAGGGCTGCTGTGAGAGAAGCTGGATAGATGAGAGAATTTTAGAATGTATGAGTGTGCTGTGAGAGAAGCTCAACAGAGGAGAAAATTTTGGATGTATGAGGGCTGTTGTGAGTGAAGCTGGACAGAGGAGAGAATATTAGAATATATGAGGATATTGTGAGAGAAGCTGGACAGAGGAGAAAATTTTGCATGTATGAGGGCTATTGTGAGAGAGATGGACAGAGAAGAGAATTTTCAAATGCATGAGGGCTGCTGTGAAAGAGTTTAGAGAGACTTTTTGCAGTGTTGGCAGTTTTGAAGAGAGAGAGAGAGAAGAGGCCTGGCTGTGACAAGACAGGAAGGAGATATGAGAGAAATTTGGAAGGGTTCTGTTTGGCATGAGCAGTGAGGGTGGACAGAAGGGAAAGTTTTGAAAGGTTTTGTTTGCCCTAAGTAGTAAGAGTGGCCAGAAGAGAATTTTCGTAGGGTTCTGTTTGGCCCGAGCTATGAGAGTGGACAAAAGAGAATTTTTGCAAGGTCATGTTTGCCTTGAGCAGTGAGAGTGGCCAGAAGAGGATTTTGTAGGGATCTGTTTGGCCTGAGCAGTGAGGGTAGTCAGAAGAGAAAGTTTCAAAAGGTTTTTTTTTCCTAAGCAGTGAGAGTGGCCAGAAGAGAATTTTTGCAGGGTTCTGTTTGGCCTAAGCAGTGAGAGTGGACAGAAGAGAATTTTCACAGGGTTTTGTTTGCCTGGAGCAGTGAGAGTGGCCAAAAGAGGATTTTTGCAGGGATCCGTTTGGCCTGAGTAGTGAGAGTGGAAAGAAGAGAAATTTTTGAAGGGTTTTGTTTGTCCTGAGCAGTGAGGGTGGACAGAAGAGAAAGTTTTGAAAGGTTTTATTTGCCCTGAGTAGTGAGAGTGGCCAGAAGAGAATTTTTGCAAGGTTCTGTTTGACTTGAGCAGTGAGAGTGGCCAGAAGAGAATTTGTGAAGGGTTCTTTTGGCCTGAGTAGTGAGAGTGGAACAGAAGGAGAACTTCAAGAGAGCAGGCTTTGGGCAGAAGAAAAAGGAAACCAAAAGAGGTTTGGAGAAAATGCTCTGCTGAGGAGGTGCCAAGAGAGGAAGAAAGTTTTGAGAGAAAACTGCTGGCTGTGCATGGCAAGAGAGTGAGAGAAATGCTAGAGGTGACGATAGTACAAATTTGCACCAAGAGGGAAGAATCACCAAAGGAGATCTGCTGAGCAGCAATCTTGGGGAGTCACGTAGAGAACTACAGACATGAAGCTAAATGCTGTAAGGGATAGGAATTAGGACCTAGATGTTTCCTATTCTATATATGCTTGATTAGACAATGTGCTTGATGCAAAACTATTCAGTCTGAGTTTTTGATCATCCTGAAGAATTTATGAATTTTGGAGAACTTGGTGCGGTGATAAAAGTGGCATTCCTTGTGAATGAATGTGTATGTAAAGGATAAGCGGACAGTGATAAAAAAAGAATGAAAACTTTGGCTCTCAGTCCTGTCCACAGAAGTGAGTCAACTCTTTGAACAAAATCACGGGGTTGAATCGGTTGCATGACCTATGGACTAGTCCATGAATCCCACCAAGTCTATGCTTTGGCCAGGCCTGACTGTTATGGCAAAAACCCCACCCACCTAAGAATGACAGACTAAGAAAAGAGTCTGGAATGACAGATCAGGAATAGTAGCTAGAGAACAAGCAGGAAAAAATTAACCTAAAGCCTATGCAAGTATTCATTGACAAGGATCAGCACCCGGAATAGCGACAAACAATCTCTCAAGAGAACTTAACGTCATAAATCCAGAGAACTTAACCAGTGCCAGACTACGGATTAATTGCCGAGTCTATGACAAACAAGACAGCCTAAGTACATGCAGCCAAGTGCCTAGCGCAATCTTGAGACCATACAAACCCCACAACATAGGTGGCAAACATGTTGGGGAATCTCAAGGCTTGTGCTTAGACGTTAGGACCAGTTGGAGTTGGGGAAGGGAACAAGGACGGATTGGACTGATCTAAGTGGATAGTAGTTGGTTGTGCTAATAGAAAGATGGGGCCAAAAGCCTCATTTGTAGCTATGACAAGGGAACAGGAGATCTTGCTGATTGTCATGGCAACCATGAGAGCCATGAAGGATCAGGACGAGGAAAGAGACAGGGTGAAAGTGTAGCCTTCACAAGTCACGAAGTGCCTGTGTGCTATGGTAGACCAGCAAGGGGAGTTTGACGGTGTCGTGGGGAACGTTTGGTCTCGAGAGTGCGCCAAGCACATGGCTGCTTGCGCTTAGTTTTTCCTTACTATCTTTCTTTTGGATTTTTCTCGTCGACTGACATTCCTTCCCTACTCCTAGATTGTCAGGAATTTGTCTCTATATGAACTTGTTGTTTCAGTTTCCTTGAGGTTAGCTCTCCCTGAAGTTTTTGTTTTATCCTTGACTTTTGCAAAACTAATCTTGTCATGCGAGTCTGGTGTTATGGTTTCTACCTCTGCTTGGTCTCATATTCTATTTTCATGTCAGGTTCAAGCTATGGTTCGGGATCTGGCAGTTCATAGACCTAGGTCAGGTGGCCCTTTAATAAAATAAAATAAAATAAATAAACGACAACTGAGTGATCTAACCTAACATAAACCTTGGCACCCAGATCATTTAATTATGCTATTCACATGGACCGGACTAAGAGCTCCTAGAATGGAGTTTTACTCAACTCTAGTCACAATTCCTAACACAAATCCGCTTCCAAGACTCATCATTCATAGGAATTTCAACAACAAAGTTCACAAGGTTGGATAAGTCAAATAGTTCTAGTCAGGACAATGCCTGTCCTAAGGTTGCAACTGCTCATCAACTCAGCCTGGCACTTCACATATACTCTGTCCAACAGCAGACATGGCAACTCACCCTCCAAACCTCTTCATTCTCCTATGCCCTGTTTGCAGATCAGATTCACTCCATTTAGACAGGCCAACCAACTTCAAATCTTTTCTTGCCCTTGCTCCGGATGAGCTGATCCACTTTGAAATTCTCCTCCTCCTCTTCCTGACTAGCTCCTATCATTGCCTGTTCAATCACTCTTCACAACATTTTCCCAAAAAAAATATCTTTCTTCTTCACTCTTATCCTCACCTTCGAGAGATTATCCTTTGGTAACTTCTGCAGCAAATCTCCTTCAGACCTGCAACAATTTCTCTCCAATTTTGTCCTTCATCACTCTATCCACATTTTTCCACAGAAATCTTCCTTCTGCAGTCATGTTCTCACCTTTGTGAGAGTTCCCATATGCAACTCATGCAGCCAACCCTTAAGACCTGCAAAAATTCCTCTCCAATTTTGTCCTTCATCACTCTATCCACATTTTCCCACAGAAACCTTCCTTCTTCAGTCCTGTTCTCACCTTTGTGAGAGTTCCCTTATGCAACTCATGCAACCAACCCTTCAGACCTGCAAAAATTCTCAACTGCCTGAATCTCTTGTCCTCTTGCTTCCTTGCAAAATTTCATTCTCTTCAACTTCTGCCCAAACCCCTTTAGACCTGCAAAAATTTTCTACTCCAACCACTCACAACCCTCTACAGTCCTGCCCTTACATTCCATACATCTGCCCTCTGTCCAAGCTTTCAACTCCTGCAATTTTCCAACCTTTACATTCCTGCAAAATTTCTTCTTCTTGCACCTCACCAAAAACCCTTCTTCTTCCTACAAAAATTGCTATTCCCTACAACCACTCACAACCCTTCACAGTCCTGCCCTTAAATTCCATACATATGCCCTCTATCCAAGCTTTCAACTCATGCAATTTTCCAGCCTTTACATTCTTGCGAAATTTCTTCTTCTTGCACCTCATCCAAAACCCTTCTTCTTCCTGCAAAAATTGCTATCCCCTTCAACCACTCACAACCCTTCACAATCCTGCCCTTACATTCCATACATCTACCCTCTGTTCAGTAACACTCATTTGTGCATGTGTATGGTATTGTGATATTTAGCTTGGTATTACAAGTACTTAAGAGATATGATTTATATAGAGATAAAGGATGGTTCTATATTAGTCATGGTTAGCTAAATTTAGTCAAAGCTAAGTTAGATGGGACTTTACTTTAGAGGAAGTAGAAAAGATGAGCACCACTATTTTGGATTTTAGTGTGTTGACTTGGTATTATTCCTAGGTGTTTGGCTTTGAGGAAAGAGTTGAGAACTCTAGGGCCCGCAAGCCTTTTTGTTTTGGATTCTTCTTTAGTCCAAGGATAGCCCATGTGAAGGAATCCTTGACTTAGTGGTTGGGTCAAGATAAGACCACATGCTTAGGGGAATATGCCTATGTGAATGGATATTCCTTTCTACTTTTTGACTTTACTTGACTTCTAGTCTAGTAACTTGAGTTACTATGGTAATTAGTAACTTTGGTATGTAACTATTTCACAAGTATATAAACAAGGGGTGAGGAGGTACTCATCATCCTTTCATTTGCAACTATCTCTCTCTCATTGAGTTCTCTAGTGAGTAATGTCTTGAGTCTTGGAGTGTTAGCCTTGGAGGAGTATGATGGAGTTGGGGTTCCTTGCCTTTTTAGTCCATAGTACGCTACCATAATAGCTATCAGAGGGTCATCCTGAGTGAGAGACAGTCGGGCTCACATTTTTGGTTCCGTTTCTGGGACCTCTCTAGAAGGCAAGATAATGTTCCGCGTTCAATTCTACATTAGGCAGAAGGAGGCTATGAGAGCTCACTTGGAGAGGACATTAGGATAGGAGAGGGCTGAACTTATGTTAGAGAACCAAGATCCATTTGTATACCCTGTAGTTCATTATGATGTCTTTGAGGTGATTTTGTACATCTTGTACACATGAGAGGAATTGGAGAGATTGTGTGAGGTGGATTGCAGATTTTGGGGATTAAGGTGATTTTGGGCAAAATCTCAAGTTTGAGATCTGGACTTGAAATTTCTACACATGATAGCTTGGGTTATCTTTCAGTTAGCACACTTGAAATTATTGAGAGAGCTACTATGCGCACTGGGCTAGAATTTTTGAAAGTTGATAGGGTAAAGTGCTCCCGCAACTACATGCTCTTTGGAAAATTGTACAGATTCTGCCATTTCTTCAATTTTCAGTGAATTCTCCTGAACATTTCCAAGAAAATTCAGTGCATTGTATCCTACCTGCTGCTACCAAAATTAGAGAGAGATCGTTTTTGTGCAAGGAGTTATGAGTTTTTGAAGTGAAGGGGGTGGTTTTGAGACCAAATCTGAAATATGTGTGCTGAATAGAAAGGTGTGTAGGCCAAATGGCTCAATGAAAAGATCTGAAATTTTGCAAGGAAGGACGCTCTAGAGTTGTGATCCAGTGTGCAAAATTTCAGAGGACTGTGGCATACTCGTTTGGAGCTTTGAGTGACATTGTGAGGAAGGGTCAATTCTGCAGAGTGGAGATCTCATGCATGAGGAGTTTGAGATCAACAAAAAGCATGTTTGAGTGTTTAGATTCATCTTGGGAACATGGAGGGTCATCAAGAGTGGAAATTGAGATTATGTTAGGTTCCCCAAGGGTTTGAGGTGATTGTAGGGGTGTATTTGAGGAAAAGAGAGTTTAGAATAGAATTTGAAGAGAGTGTTGATAGGATCCAAAATCCTACACCACTTGGAAGAAAGAGTGAGTCTAAGTGCTTTCTATGTGGAGAGAAGGGACATAAGGCAAGTTCATGTCCATTGACCTTTGAGAGCAAGAGATTGAGGGAAAGGAGAGGCTTACTTGACTTGGGTCTACATGTTGGACCTTCTTCACCAAGATTAGGAGGGAGAAGATCTAAGACCAAGGAGTTGTGTGAGGTTTGTGGAGTGGAAGGACTTCCAAAAGGACATGAGTGTAGTGGATTAAAAGCACTTTTGGAGACTTTGGTGAAGGATCTTGGAGATAGTCTCAGTACAACTACAGAAATAGTACCACCTTCATCAGCTAGTTCTCAAGATTAGTGATGGAGATAATCTTTCAACTTATGGATAAACTATCCATGAGAGTTAGATTAATATGCACTCTAGGATTTGATGTTGTTATAGAAATCTTGGAGCAACCTGAACCTTTTGTGTTCCCTAGAGTGGATTATTATCAGATGGTGTTAGTCATGTATATTCTCTATTAGTAATAGAGTGAGAGAAAAGAAAAGAGAAAAAAGTTGAGAGAAAGAAAGATAGTGAGAGGTTAAGATGGGGAAACTTCTGGTTTTCTTTGGCAAGGATGGAGAAGATGTGGAGGCCTTTGTGAGAGAATTCAAGAGAGCTTGCATAGGAAACAATGAGAGGAGGAAGAATGAGTGGGCCTCATTATTACCAGATTTCTTTGAGGATACAGCACTTACATGGTATGAGTCAGAATACTAAAAGAGAGAGAGGAGAGATGGGGAAGAGGAGTCTTGGGAGACTTTGACTTCAGCACTCATTGAGAACTTTCTTCTTGATGAGAGTTATGAGAGATTGATGAGTGAGGTTACATTTCTCAAGCAAGGAGATGGAGAGAAAGTGAGAGTTTATGTGGAAAGAGTGGAAAAGTTGGAGTCCAGATTTTGCATAGTGTTGAGGAAGGGTAGGGATGATGTGGAGACTAAAATGATTGGCATAGGGGCCATGATCACCAAGAATTTTGTGGGAGGGTTGAGACCACAAATTAGAAGCAAGGTGAGATATGAGAAACCCTCTTCCAAGGGTGAAGCTATCAAGATCGCAATTCGTATGGAGGAGAGTTTGGAAGGGGATGAGAGTGATTTGGTGGTGAAGGAGGTTGTGCATCCTCCTCAAGGCTACAAGTATGGGGGAACTTCTGATACTTTGGTGACAAGGGTTGCACCACAAGTAGTAGTTTCTCCCGTTCTTGCACCTCCACCAAAAGATCCACTCCAAACCATCACAGAACAACTTGCGGATCTCAAGATCAATGCAACTATGGGAGAAGAGAGAGGTGGATCAGAATGTAGGGAGAGGGCCTATGAGTAATGGAAACTATCCATATAGAGGAGGCCAACCAGCCAACAATTTCAATGATAGAAATTGTTTTGGTTGTGGAGGAAGAGGCCATATCCAAAGGAATTGCCCAAATTCCACTTACCATGGAGGAAGGGGTTATGAGGGGGGGAGCCAATAGAGTGAAAGATGGTGGTAGTGAAACCCAAGTGGCTCCTAATAAAAACAAAGGTAAGGAGATAGCATCCATAGATGTGGTGGAGAGCAAGTATGAGAAAGGAGAATGCTCAAACTCCAAGAGTCTTAATTTGGAGCTTTTGGCACAAGAGAAGAAGAGAGCTCGTTTTGCAGAGGATGTTCACTCTTCTCAAGGATTTACTCCAAGCAAGGATACTCCTATGTCTACTAGGAACACTCGCACCTCAACACCATCAACAACAAAGACTCCAAGGAAGAAGTTGGGGATGGAGGATTTCTTGATTTCAAAGCAACAATGGAACTACAATGTGTTGGAGGATGTTGGTAGTCACAAGGCTAACATCACAATGGGCCAATTGAGTGCTTTGAACCCTACCTTGAGAAAGGAGCTTAGAGGTGGTTTGAGTTCTACAAGGGGCAAGAGGAAGAAGAAGGCAAAAGTTCCAGTATCAATGGGGGTGGTGGATGCCAAGCTAGCACCATGGGAGGCTTGTGAATATGCTTCCAAGATTGATGTGAGAGTGAATGGTCACAACATCAAGGATGCATTGGTTGATGGAGGATCAGCAGTGAATGCCATGTCAAAAAGGTTGATGAAGAAGTTGGGTATGATACCCTCAAGACCTTCAACATTTGTGGTGAGCATGGCAAACAAGCAACAAGTTCGACATGTGGGGGTGATGGATAAAGTGGTAGTTCAGTTATGGGAGTTCAAAATCTCATGACTTTCCAAGTCTTGAAGGATTCAAGCTATGACTTACTTCTTGGGAGGCCATGGTTGAGAGCAGCACACACAACTGATAGATGACACAAAGGGTACTTGAGGATTGGGCCATCAAACCTTAGAGTCATAGCTCCTGTGACTAACACCACCAACACTTCACATTCAGATACACCATCTTCTGATTATTGGGAATCAGATTTTGAAGAAGGAGCTTCAAGTATGGACACAAGCATGGAAGAGGAGACTTCCACGGAGGAGGATGAATCTGAATCTGATTCAGATGTATATCCTTTGTGTGCTATGGATTTTTCACCTAAGCCAGAGGTTTTGAAGGACCCAGATAAATCACCATTGACACTTGAGGAGGTAGAGAGAAGGTTATCTACCCTCAAGTATGGTCCAAATGTTACCAAGGAGGAGAAGGTGATATTTGAGGAGATTTTCCGCAAGTTCATCCATGTGTTTGCTTTTAGTTACAAGGATTTGAAGAAAGTCACCTTGGAGGAGCACAAGATAGAGGTGGAGTCACATGCAAGACCAATATCTTTGGTTGTGAAGGAGGAGATTGATAAGCTCAAGGAGGCTGGATTTATCTTTGAGGTAGAGAATTCAGAATGGGTGTCTCCAATTGTCATTGTGAAGAAAAAGAATGGCAAGCTTTGGGTATGTGTGGATTACAAGAAGCTCAATTTTGTTACTAAGATGGACTACTACCCATTACCATTCATTGATGAGATCTTGGAGGAGGTTGTAGGTCATGAGAGGTACAGTTTTGGAGATGGTTATAGTGGATATAACCAAATCAAGATTGCACCAGAGCATCAACAACTCACCACATTCACCACACTTTGGGGAACTTACATTGTCAAGGTCATGTCTTTTGGGCTTTGCAATGCTCCAGCCACATTCCAACGGTTCATGAACAAGGTATTTGAACCTTTCATTGGGAAATTTGTGAGAGACTTCATTGATGACTTTTGTATCTATGGGAGCAAGGAGGAGCACTTTGAGCAGCTAATCAAAGTCTTGCAACGCTTGGATGAGGCAAATGCATCACTCAACCCAGAGAAGTGCATTTTAGGATGTGAAGAAGGTCTACAACGATGGAATAGCAGTTGATCTTGAGAAGGTGAGTAAAATCTCAGACCTTCCATTCCCTTCAAGCTTGACAAAGTTACGCCAATTCTTGGGGATGCTTGGATACTATAAGAGGTTCATCTTCTCATTTTCCAACAAGGCTTATGCATTGACCATCTACATGAAGAAGGGTGTAGATTACATGGTGATTTTGGAGGACAAGGAGGCTCTCAAAGCTTTTGAGGAGCTCAAGCAATCCCTTGTTGTAGCTCCAATTCTTGCTAAACTTGATTGGAGTAAGCCTTTCATCCTCTACATTGATGCTTCTAATGTAGCTATAGGATGCACTCTTAGTAAATTAGACCAAGATGGCATGATCATCCAATAGCTTATGCTAGTAGGCAAATGGTTTCAGTAGAGAAGAACTACTCTGTCACGGAGAGAGAAGGGTTGGCAGTGATCTTTGGTCTCAAGAAGTTTAGACACTACTTGATTGGAGGGAAAGCCACCATTGTCACGGATCACAAGGCTTTGAAGTACATCTTCAACAAGCCTAATGTTGAAGGGAGACTTGCAAGGTGGATGATACTCTTGTCTGAGTATGAGTACACCATTGAGGATAAGCCAGGAAAGAAACATGCAAATGCTGATTTGTTATCTAGAGCCTATGATCATGATGGAGATGAGCCAGTGGATGATTCCTTCCCAGATGAAGAGCTCATGACAATCTCAGTCACTCAAGAGGTTCTAATGGAGTACAAGGAGATTGTGGATTTTGTGACAAGAGGTAACTATCCAGAAGGGATGCATGCTAGGGAGAGGAAGGCCCTTGCAGCAAGATCTAGACCTTACACAATGGTGGAGGATATTCTTTTTCACCAAGGAGCAGATGGTCTACTTCGAAGAGCAGTGCGTAAGCAAGAGTCTATCCTACTCATAAAGGAGTTTCATGAAGGTTTAGTATGTGGAGGACACTTTGCAAGAAAGGTGACTGCTTTCAAGATTCTAGATGCAAGTTACCTTTGGAGAGGGATTTTCAAGGATTGTCTTGATTATTGCAAAACTTGTCATGTTTGTCAAGCTTTTGCTAGAAAGTCTACATCCACTCCACCACTTAGAGCAATTCCATTGCTAGGACCTTTTGAGAAGTGGGGAATTGATTTTGTAGGTCCTCTCAATAGAACCCCTAGGAACAATCAGTACATTGTGGTAGTTACTGATTACCTAACCAAGTGGATTGAGGCTAGACCATTGAGGGACAAGAATGAAGATGAAGTAGGTAGATTTCTTTATGAACGCATTATCACTAGGTTTGGATGCCCTTTGGAGTTGGTTTATGATAGAGGAGGAGAGTTTACAGGAAGCATTACTACAGCCATGCTACGACATTTCTCTATCACACATAGAGTAACTACATCCTATAAGCCAAATTCCAATGGCTTGGCAGAGAGAACCAATCAGACCTTGTGCATGATGTTGGCCAAAGATGCAGAAATGGAGGGGGCTAAACATCATTGGGACAAGAGGATTCATGCAGTTTTATGGGAGTATAGGACAACCATGAAGACTTCCACCGGATATTCTCCATTTCAATTGGTGTATGGTATTGAGTCTACCTTACCTATTCACTTTGATCTCACTACCTTCCAAAGCATTCACACAAGATTGAAGAAAGCACAAGGATGTGATGCAGAGAAGTCAAGGAAGGATCAACTCATGGAGTTGGAAGAGGCAAGAGCAGTTGCTATGGTTTGAGAGGAGCAAGCCCAAAGGAAACAAAAGGAGAGCTATGACAAGAGGCAAGGCAAGAAGAAGGTGGAGCCTTTCAAAGAAGGTGATTGGGTAATGTTGTCTGATTCCATTCGATTCAAGAGAGTGCAAAAGAAGTTTTTGCCTAATTACTTTGGACCTTTCATAGTAGAGAAGATGTGTGGAAATTACACCTATGATCTCAAGGAGTTGGGAGGAAGACACTTTAATAGAATTAACCATGATAAGTTGAAGATGTACCATAGAAGGTAGAGAGACCTTCACTTTGAGGACAAAGTGAAAACTTAGTCCGGGGGTAAATGTAACACCCGTTTGTGCATGTGTGTGGTATTGTGATATTTAGCTTGGTATTACAAGTACTTAAGAGATATGATTTATATAGAGATAAAGGATGGTTCTATATTAGTCATGGTTAGCTAAAGTTAGTCATAGCTAAGTTAGAGGGGACTTTACTTTAGAGGAAGTAGAAAAGATGAGCACCACTATTTTGGATTTTAGTGTGTTGACTTGGTATTATTCCTAGGTGTTTGGCTTTGAGGAAAGAGTTGAGAACTCTTGGGCCCGCAAGCCTTTTTGTTTTGGATTCTTCTTTAGTCCAATGATAGCCCATGTGAAGGAATCCTTGACTTAGTGGTTGGGTCAAGATAAGACCACATGCTTAGGGGAATATGCCTATGTGAATGGATATTCCTTTCTACTTTTTGACTTTACTTGACTAGTCTAGTAACTTGAGTTACTATGGTAATTAGTAACTTTGGTACGTAACTATTTCACAAGTATACAAACAAGGGGTGAGGAGGTACTCATCATCCTTTCATTTGCAACTATCTCTCTCTCATTAAGTTCTCTAGTGAGCAATGTCTTGAGTCTTGGAGTGTTAGCTTTGGAGGAGTATGATGGAGTTGGGGTTCCTTGCCTTTTTAGTCCATGGTGCGCTACCATAATAGTTATCAGAGGTTCATCCTGAGTGAGAGACAGGCCGGCTCACAGTCCAAGCTTTCAACTCATGCAATTTTCCAGCCTTTACATTCTTGCAAAATTTCTACTTCTTGCACCTCACCAAAAACTCTTCTTCTTCCTGCAAAAATTGCCTCCTACAACCACTCACAACCCTCCTCAATCCTTTGATGCTTCTCTCCCCTTACTCCCAAACCTTTTCCTCCTGCCCAAAACCTCCCCCTCTCCAAGTCCTATCCCCCCCAAAAAACCTCTCCTCCCGAGCTGAGTTCCTTCCTTGTCATCTAACTTTTTCATGTTGTTATTCCCCAAACCTTTCATTGTCAAAACTCCTCTAAAGCCTCCTAAAGTATTTCCAACTCAAAAGACTCTTTTTTGCTCCTCCACTAAGGAAAATACTCTTTCACTCCAATAACGTAAAACAAAACCTGAGCTAGTGTAACCCAACATCATTTCTTGGCTCAAGCCTGATTAAAAGACTCCTTGAGCCAATAATACCATAACTTTTTCCGGGCTTCACAATAATATAGGAAATATCTCCCACGGCAAGGTAGCATAAAACCACACCCAAGATATATTGACATAAATCCACGTTTCTTAGAACAACTAAAGAGAAAAAGAAAATTTATCACACCAAAAGCCTCAAGGGTACACGTGGGCTATTTTCCCGATGACAATGGTAAGGGCGTGATCAAGTACCTGAAGGTCTATTGGAGAGAGGTAAAACTTCATGATCTGGATGAGAACGTTGCCATTTCTAGATTTCTTATGTTGGTGGAGCTTGAAATCAGGAAGGTGGTTGAGGGCTTGGTGAGAGGGGCGGAGATATGGAAAGAATTCTCTCAGATGATGAAGGAAGAATTCTTGCTGCAGGATGCAAATCGGGTCACCCAGGCCATGTTCCTGGACTGAGTGAATGATAAGAGTAAAAGTCTGGGGCCTCAAGATCTCCTAAGGGAGTTTAATAAGAGGCTGGGACATCTGTCAGCCTATGAAGCTGAGGCCATTAAATTGTAGAGGTCTAACTATTTTCTGCGAGCTGCAGATAGTCGTTTGCGGGATGAGTTAGAATATGCACTCGATCTACTCAAACCTGATTGGTTGGGAGTGGTAGAGTGGGGAAAAATTGAGGAAGTGGTTGTTTGGGTAAGCCATAGGCGGAGGTAGAGAGAGCTGGATGAAGAAGCAATAGCCAAAGCGCCTATTTTTAGTAGCATGGTTGGGTCCGAGAGAGAGAAGGTGGAACAACAAGTGAGCGAGGTGGCTGAAGAAGGAGCCATTGACAAGATATCATGACTAATGGATGGGCTGAAAATTCTGACCACCAAGGTCGACCAGCTGCAAAGTGGGAGTAGCACTGCAAGAACAATCGGAGAGAAGAGGCAGCTCTATGGGTGCATGTGGTGTGACAGTAAGAATCATGCCAAGAGAGATTGTCAGAAGCTGTCAAAAGCATTGCGTAAACAGCTGGTGAAATTTGTTGGAGAGCCGGGAATGAAGAAGGTTGCCTTCTTTGACACTAGAGAGCCAATATTGCTGAACTGGAATAGAGGAGGCATGAAGGCGCTGCTAGAGAGATACTTGAGCAAACTTGAAGTAGGTATGGCATCCGCTGCTTTTGAGCCTAGTGTGTAAAGTGCAATGAGTGAAGTGAAACAATGTGCAGACCTAGCAGAAGTTGAGAAGAAGAGACTTGCAGAGCAGGTCCGGAGGAAGTCGAGATGGGATGTGCCGGTGGCAATAACAACCATCACAGTGGAAGTTGGTGCTACTTGGGATGCAATGGTGGAAGAGAAACAAAAAGATGATCAGTGGACAAAGAGTGAGGGGCAAGCAAGAGAAAAACAACAGCAAGTGGAGCCGTAGAGAAGGCAGATTAGAAGGAAAGAGGTGCAGTTTAGTGATGCACAGAAGGGCAAGGATCATAATTTGGACGTTGGAGAAGAGTTTTGAATGGATGTACATGGGGCATCAAACCAAAATCTGGGAGAGAGATCTCCTAGGAAGGGGCCAGGTTGGGTGTTGGGCTGGGAGATAGAGATGGAACTTGATCCTCAAGAGATCACCAAAAAGTTCTGGAAACAAGAGGTGAGAGGGTTTACGAACAAGGAATTCTTTGGTAGCTTGAGGAAGGATGTGCATGACCTTATCCTTGTTAAGGCAAAGAAGAAACGGTTCTACAAGGAAGGACCGCACACGCTTTTGTTGTACAAGGATGGGAGTGAGGCTGAAGGAGAAGTAGGGACTTTTGATCTAGAGTTGGAGCAAAAAACAGAACTTATAGGGTGATTTTGAGGGTTGGGGCTAGATTGTGAAGGTGTGTGAGAAGAGAGAAACTTTGTTTGCTAGCCTGGTTTGGACAGGAAGACAAGGAGTGCAGAAAGAAGGAGATTTTAGGGGATTGGGGCTAGACTGTGAAGGTGTGTGAGAAGAGAGAAACTTCATTTGCTGGCCTGGTCTGGACAGGAGGACATGGAGTGAAGAAAGGAGGAGATTTTTGAGGGTTGGGGCTGGACTGTGAAGGTGAGAAGAGAGAAAATTCATTTGCTGGCGTGGTCTAGACAGGAAGACATGGAGTGAAGAAATAAGGAGATTCTTGAGAGTTGGGGCTGGACTGTGAAGGTGTGTGAGAAGAGAGAAATTTTGTTTGCTGGCTGGTTTTTGACAGGAGGACAGAGGAAAAGGGAAGGGTTTTTGAAAGATTTTTCCTGGAGAAGAGGGACTGTGTGAGAGGAGAGAAATTTAGTTTGCTGGCTTGGTCTGGACAGGAGGACAGAAAGAGAAGAAAGAGAGGGATTCAAGTTTTGTTGGCCCTGGACATAGACAGCTAGGGATTTGAGTTTGGCCTGAACGGAAGAAGAGAAGGAGAGGAATTTCAAATGAAATTTGTAGGTATGAGGGCTGTTGTGAGAGAAGTTGGACAGAGAAGAGAATTTTAGAATGTATGAGTGTGCTATGAGAGAAGTTAGACTGAGGAGAAAATTTGCAAGTATGAGGGCTGCTGTGAGAGAAGCTAAACAAAGGAGAGAGTTTTAGAATGTATGAGTGTGATGTCAGAGAAGCTGGATAGAGGAGAAAATTTTGAATGTATGAGGGCTGCTGTGAGAGAAGCTGGACAGCAAGGAGAATTTTAGAATGTATGAGGGTGCTGTGAGAGAAGCTGGACAGAGGAGAGAATTTTAGAATGTATGAGTGTGTTGTGAGAGAAGTTGGACAGAGGAGAAAATTTGCAAGTATGAGGGCTGCTGTGAGAGAAGTTGGACAAAGGAGAGAATTTTAGAATGTATAGGTGTGCTGTGAGAGAAGCTGGACAAAGGAGAAAATTTTGAATGTATGAGGGTGTTGTGAGAGAAGTTGGACAGAGAGAATTTTAGAATGTATGAGGGCTGCTGTGTGAGAAGCTGGACAGCAAGGAGAATTTTAGAATGTATGAGGGTGTTGTGAGAGAAGCTGGACAGAGGAGAGAATTTTAGAATGTATGAGTGTGTTGTGAGAGAAGTTGGATAGAGGAGAAAATTTTGAATGGATGAGGGCTGCGGTGAGAGAAGCTGGACAGACAAGAGAATTTTAGAGTGTATGAGTGTGTTGGGAGAGAAGCTGGATTGAGGAGAAAATTTCTAATGTATGAGGGTGCTATGAGAGAAGTTGGACAAAGGAGAGAATTTTAAAATGTATGAGTCTGATGTGAGAGAAGCTCAACAGAGGAGAAAATTTGCAGGTATGAAGGCTGCTGTGAGAGAAGCTGGATAGAGGAGAGAATTTTAGAATGTATGAGGATGTTGTGAGAGAAGCTAGACAGAGGAGAGAATTTTAGAATGGATGAGTGTGTTGTGAGAGAAGCTAGATAGGGAAGAAAATTTTGAATGTATGAGGGCTGCTGTGAGAGAAGCTGGACAGAGGAGAGAATTTTAGAATGTATGAGTGTGTTGTGGGAAAAGCTGGACAGAGGAGAAAATTTGTAGGTATGGGGGCTACTATGAGAGAAGCTGGACAGAGGAGAGAATTTTAGAATGTATGAGTGTGCTGTGAGAGAAGCTGGACTGTGGAGAAATTTTGAATGTATGAGGGTGATGTGAGAGAAGCTGGACAGAGGAGAAAATTTTAGAATGTATGAGTGTGTTGTGAGAGAAGCTCAATAGAGGAGAAAATTTGCAGGTATGAGGGCTGTTGTGAGAGAAGTTGGACATAGGAGAGAATTTTAGAATGTATGAGTGTGCTGTGAGAGAAGCTGGATAGAGGAGAAAATTTTGAATGTATGGGTGCTGCTGTGAGAGAAGCAAGACAGAAGAGAGAATTTTACAATGTATGAGGGTGCTATGAGAGAAGCTGGACATAGGAGAGAATTTTAGATGTATGAGTGTATTGTGAGTGAAGCTGGACAGAGGAGAAAATTTTGCATGTATGAGGGCTGCTATGAGAGAGTTGGACAGAGGAGAGAATTTTCAAATGCATGAGGGTTGCTGTGAGAGAGCTTCAAGAGACTTTATGTTGTGCTGGCAGTTTTGAGACAATGATTGCCCTAAGTGATCAGAAGAGAGAGAGAGAGAGAGAGAGAGAGAGAGAGAGAGAGAGAGAGAGAGAGAGAGAGAGAGAGAGAGAGAGAACAGGGCTGGCTGTGACAAGAGAGGAAGGAGATGTGAGAATTTTTTTGAAGGGTTCTATTCTGTTCCTTTGAAAGGTTTTGTTTGCCTTGAGTAGTGAGAGTGGCCAGAAGAGAATTTTTGCACGGTTCTGTTTGGCCTGAGCAGTGAGAGTGGACAAAGGAAAATTTTTGTAGGGTTTTGTTTGCCTTGAGCAGTGAGAGTGGCCTGTGAGCCGGCCTGTCTCTCACTCAGGATGAACCTCTGATGGCTATTATGGTAGCGCACCATGGACTAAGAAGGCAAGGAACCCCAACTCCATCATACTCCTCCAAGGCTAACACTCCAAGACTCAAGACATTGCTTACTAGAGAACTCAATGAGAGAGAGAAAGTTGCAAATGAAAGGATGATGAGTACCTCCTCACCCCTTGTTTATATACTTGTGAAATAGTTATGTACCAAAGTTACTAATTACCATAGTAACTCAAGTTACTAGACTAAAAGTCAAGTAAAGTCAAAAAGTAGAAAGGAATATCCATTCACATGGGCATATTCCCTTAAGCATGTGGTCTTATTTTGACCCAACCACTAAGTCAAGGATTCCTTCACATGGGCTATCCTTGCACTAAAGAAGAATCCAAAACAAAAAGGCTTGCATGCCCAAGAGTTCTCAACTCTTTCCTCAAAGCCAAACACCTAGGAATAATACCAAGTCAACACACTAAAATCCAAAATAGTGGTGCTTATCTTTTCTACTTCCTCTAAAGTAAGGTCCCATCTATCTTAGCTATGACTAACTTTAGCTAACCATGACTAATATAGAACCATCCTTTATCTCTATATAAATAATATCTCTTAAGTACTTGTAATACCAAGCTAAATATCACAATACCACACACATGCACAAATGGGTGTTACATTTACCCCCGGACTAAGTTTTCACTTTGTCCTCAAAGTGAAGGTCTCTCTACCTTCTATGGTACATCTTCAACTTATCATGGTTAATCCTATCAAAGTGTCTTCCTCCCAACTCCTTGAGATCATAGGTGTAATTTCCCAACACCTTCTCCACTATGAAAGGTCCAAAGTACTTAGGCAAAAACTTCTTTTGCACTCTCTTGAATCGAATGGAATCAAACAACATTACCCAATCACCTTCTTTGAAAGTCTCCACCTTCTTCTTGCCTTGCCTCTTGTCATAGCTCTCCTTTTGTTTCCTTTGGGCTTGCTCCACTCGAACCATAGCAACTGCTCTTGCCTCTTCCAACTCCATGAGTTGATCGTTCCTTGACTTCTCTGCATCACCTCCTTGTGCTTTCTTCAATCTCCTATGAATGCTTTGGAAGGTAGGAGGATCAAAGTGAATAGGTAAGGTAGACTCAATACCATACACCAATTGAAATGGAGAATATCCGGTGGAAGTTTTCATGGTTGTCCTATACTCCCATAAAACTGCATGAATCCTCTTGTCCCAATGATGTTTAGCCCCCTCCATTTCTGCATCTTTGGCCAACATCATGCACAAGGTCTGATTGGTTCTCTCTGCCAAGCCATTGGAATTTGGCTTATAGGATGTAGTTACTCTATGTGTGATAGAGAAATGTCGTAGCATGGCTGTAGTAATGCTTCATGTAAACTCTCCTCCTCTATCAGAAACCAACTCCAAAGGGCATCCAAACCTAGTGATAATGCATTCATAAAGAAATCTACCTACTTCATCTTCATTCTTGTCCCTCAATGGTCTAGCCTCAACCCACTTGGTAAGGTAATTAGTAACTACCACAATGTATCGATTGTTCCTTGGAGTTCTATTGAGAGGACCTACAAAATCAATTCCCCACTTCTCAAAAAGTCCTAGCAATAGAATTGATCTAAGTGGTGGAGTGGATGTAGACTTTCTAGCAAAAGCTTGACAAACATGACAAGTTTTGCAATAATCAAGACAATCCTTGAAAATCCCTCTCCAATGGTAGCCTGCATCTAGAATCTTGAAAGCAGTCACCTTTCCTACAAAGTGTCCTCCACATACTAAACCTTCATGAAACTCCTTTATGAGTAGGATAGACCCTTCCTTACCCACTGCTCTTCGAAGTAGACCATCTGCTCCTTGGTGAAAAAGAATATCCTCCACCATTGTGTAAGGTCTAGATCTTGCTGCAAGGGCCTTCCTCTCCCTAGCATGCATTCCTTCTGGATAGTTACCTCTTGTCACAAAATCCACAATCTCCTTGTACTCCATTGGAACCTCTTGAGTGACTGAGATTGTCATGAGCTCCTCATCCGGGAAGGAATCATCCATTGGCTCATCTCCATCATGATCATAGGCTCTAGATAATAAATCAGCATTTGCATGTTTCTTTCCTGGCCTATCTTCAATGGTGTAGTCATACTCAGACAAGAGTATCATCCACCTTGCTAGTCTCCCTTCAACATTAGGCTTGTTGAAGATGTACTTCAAAGCCTTGTGATCAGTGACAATGGTGGCTTTCCCTCCAATCAAGTAGTGTCTAAACTTCTTGAGACCAAAGATCACTGCCAACCCTTCTCTCTCCGTGATAGAGTAGTTCTTCTCTACTGAAACCATCTGCCTACTAGCATAAGCTATTGGATGATCATGCCCATCTTGGTCTTATTGACTAAGAGTGCATCCTATAGCTACATTAGAAGCATCAATGTAGAAGATGAAAGGTTTACTCCAATCAGGTTTAGCAAGAATTGGAGCTACAACAAGGGATTGCTTGAGCTCCTCAAAAGCTTTGAGAGCCTCCTTGTCTTCCAAAATCACCATGTAATCTACTCCCTTCTTCATGTAGATGGTCAATGCATAAGCCTTGTTGGAAAATGAGAAGATGAACCTCTTATAGTACCCAACCATCCCCAAGAATTGGCGTAACTTTGTCAAGCTTGAAGGGAATGGAAGGTCTAAGATTTTCCTCACCTTCTCAGGATCAACTGCTATTCCATCCTTGGAGATGATGTGCCCCAAAAGTAGACCTTTTTCACATCCAAAAATGCACTTCTCTGGGTTGAGTGATGCATTTGCCTCATCCAAGCGTTGCAAGACTTTGATTAGGTGCTCAAAGTGCTCCTCCTTGCTCCCATAGACACAAAAGTCATCAATGAAATCTCTCACAAATTTCCCAATGAAAGGTTCAAATACCTTGTTCATGAACCGTTGGAATGTGGCTGGAGCATTGCAAAGCCCAAAAGGCATGACCTTGAAAGCCTAAGTTCCCCAAGGTGTGGTGAATGTGGTGAGTTGTTGATGCTCTGGTGCAATCTTGATTTGGTTATATCCACTATAACCATCTCCAAAACTGTACCTCTCATGACCTGCAACCTCCTCCAAGATCTCATCAATGAATGATAATGGGTAGTAGTCCATCTTGGTAACAGAATTGAGCCTCTTGTAATCCACACATACCCAAAGCTTGCCATTCTTTTTCTTCACAATGACAATTGGAGACACCCATTCTGAATTCTCTACCTCAAAGATAAATCCAGCCTCTTTGAGCTTATCAATCTCCTCCTTCACAACCAAAGATATTGGTCTTGCATGTGACTCCACCTCTATCTTGTGCTCCTCCAAGGTGACTTCCCTCAAATCCTTGTAACTAAAAGCAAACACATGGATGAACTTGCGGAAAATCTCCTCAAATCTCACCTTCTCCTCCTTGGTAACATTTGGGCCATACTTGAGGGTAGATAACCTTCTCTCTACCTCCTCAAGTGTCAATGGTGATTTATCTGGGTCCTTCAAAACCTCTGGCTTAGGTGCAAAATCCATAGCACACAAAGGATACACATCTGAATCAGATTCAGATTCATCCTCCTCCGTGGAAGTCTCCTCTTCCATGCTTGTGTCCACACTTGAAGCTCCTTCTTCAGAATCTGATTCCCAATAATCAGAAGATGGGGTATCTTAATGTGAAGTGTTGGTGGTGTTAGTCACAGGAACAGTGACTCTATGGTTTGATGGCCCAATCCTCAAATACCCTTTGTGCCATCGATCAGTTGTGCATGCTGCTCTCAACCATGGCCTCCCAAGAAGTAAGTCATAGCTTGAATCCTTCAAGACTTGGAAAGTCATGAGATTTTGAACTCCCATAACTGAAACTACCACCTTATCCATCACCCCTACTGGTCGAACTTGTTGCTTGTTTGCCATGCTCACCACAAATGTTGAAGCTCTTGAGGGTATCATACCCAACTTCTTCATCAACCTTTCTGACATGGCATTCACTGCTGATCCTCCATCAACCAATGCATCCTTGATGTTGTGACCATTCACTCTCACATCAATCTTGGAGGCATATTCACAAGCCTCCTATGGTGCTGGCTTGGCATCCACCACCCCCATTGATACTGGAACTTTTGCCTTCTTCTTCTTCTTGCTCCTTGTAGAACTCAAACCACCTCTAAGCTCCTTTCTCAAGGAAGGGTTCAAAGCAATTAATTGGCCCACTGTGATGTTAGCCTTGTGACTACCAACATCCTCCAACACATTGTAGTTCCATTGTTGCTTTGAGATCAAGAAGTCCTCCATCCCCAACTTCTTCCTTGGAGTCTTTGTTCTTGATGGTGTTGAGGTGCAAGTGCTCCTAGTAGACATAGGAGTATCCTTGCTTGAAGTAAATCCTTGAGAAGAGTGAACATCCTCTGCAAAACGAGCTCTCTTCTTCTCTTGTGCCAAAAGCTCCAAATTAAGACCCTTGGAGTTTGAGCACTCTCCCTTCTCATACTTGCTCTCAACCACATCTATGGATGCTATCACCTTACCTTTGTTGGGATTAGGAGCCACTTGGGTTTCACTACCTCCCTCTTTCCCTCTATTGGCTCCCCCCTCATAACCCCTTCCTCCATGGTAAGTGGAATTTGGGCAATTCCTTTGGATATGGCCTCTTCCTCCACAACCAAAACAATTTCTATCATTGAAATTGTTGGCTGGTTGGCCTCCTCTATATGGATAGTTTCCATTACTCATAGGCCCTCTCCCTAAATTCTGATCCACCTCTCTCTTCTCCCATAGTTGCACCACATTGATCTTGAGATCCGCAAGTTGTTCTGTGATGGTTTGGAGTGGATCTTTTGGTGGAGGTGCAAGAACGGGAGCAACTACTTCTTGTGGTGCAACCCTTGTCACCAAAGTATCAGAAGTTCCACCATACTTGTAGCCTTGAGGAGGATGCACAACCTCCTTCACCACCAAATCACTCTCATCCTCTTCCAAACTCTCCTCCATACGAATTGCGATCTTGATAGCTTCAACCTTGGAAGAAGGTTTCTCATATCTCACCTTGCTTCTTATTTGTGGTCTCAATCCTCCCACAAAATTCTTGGTGAGCATGGCCCCTATGCCAATCATTGTAGTGTCCACATCATCCCCACCCTTCCTCAACACTATGCGGAATCTGGACTCCAACTTTTCCACTCTTTCCACATAGACTCTCACTTTCTCTCCATCTCCTTGCTTGAGAAATGTAACCTCACTCATGAATCTCTCATAAATCTTATCAGGAAGAAAGTTCTCAATGAGTGCTGAAGTCAAAGTCTCCCAAGACTCCTCTTCCCTATCTCTCCTCTCTCTCTTTTGGTATTCTGACTCATACCATGTAAGTGCTGCATCCTCAAAGAAATCTGGTAATAATGAGGCCCACTCATTCTTCCTCCTCTCATTGTTTCCTATGAAAGCTCTCTTGAAGTCTCTCACAAAGGCCTCTACATCTTTTCCATCCTTGCCAAAGAAAACTGGAAGTTTTCCCATCTTAACCCCTCACTATCTTTCTTTTCTCTCAAAATTTTTTTCTCTCTTTTCTTTTCTCTCACTCTATTACTAATAGAGTATATACATGACTAACACCATCTGAGAATAATCCACTCTAGGGAAAACAAAAGGTTCTAGTTGCTCCAAGATTTCTATAGCAACATCAAATCCTAGAGTGCATATTAATCTAACTCTCATGGATAGTTTATCGATAAGCTGAAAGATTATCTCCATCACTAATCTTGAGAACTAGCTGATGAAGGTGGTAGTATTTCTGTAGTTGTACTAAGACTCTCTCCAAGATCCTTCACCAAAGTTTCCAAAAGTGCTTTTACTCCACTACACTCATGTCCTTTTGGAAGTCCTTCAACTCCACAAACCTCACACAACTCCTTGGTCTTAGATCTTCTCCCTCCCAATCTTGGTGAAGAAGGTCCAACATGCAAACCCAAGTCAAGTTGGCCTCTCTTGTCCCTCAATCTCTTGCTCTCAAAGGTCAACGGACATGAACTTGCCTTATGTCCCTTGTCACGCCATTTGTAGTTCCGCATCTAGATGCTCGGACACTGGAGTTCCAGTGATGGTAGTTAGAGTTATTCTAGCAGTTTCTCAGGGACTACTTTCCGACGGTTAGATTTTGTGTTCGGGGTACTGACTTCACGGTGGGGCCCACCGTCACTTTGCACCGTTTGCACCGTCGAGTGTGCCATCAGCGGGACCGTTAGGGTTTCAGGGCTAGCTTGAGTCCAGGGGGTATAGTTTCGAAGGTGAGCTCCAGAGAGCTCACTTCTCTGATGATGAGCCTTCGAGTTCCTGGCTATGGTGGACAGAGGCCGGCGAGCGTCACCTGGATTCTCTATGCTTGAGTGGGTGTGGCTTGACTGTAATCAGTGCCCAGTTGTTGGCAGTTTATAGAGTGACAGATCAAGTACTGATCTGAGTTGAGTTGAGTTGAGAGTGTTAAGCAATCTGATTACATCAGAAAAGTGAAGTCAGGGGGAAATCGGGTGCAAGAACGTTGAGTGTTGGTGGTATCTCCAAGCTCGGTGGATCGTGGTAGCTTGATTCAGGTTCTGTGTTTCCCTAGTGTGCAGAAGCTCGTGTAGTTGATGCAAATTTGGCAGTTAGGCGGACGGTGTGCGGAAGCGCTGGCCAAATTTCGAGCAAAGAAGGAGCAATTTTCGAGCAGTGTTGTGATTTTGAGCTCAAAAGGTGAAGGCAGGACCAATTTGCTGCGAGTTGGGCTCAGAAAGTGAAATTGAAGGTGGAGTTGGAAAGCTCTTCTCTTGAAATTGTGATTTGGAAAAACCCGTTTTGTCAATTTGGCTCGAGTGGAAAGTTAGCGGGGGATTTGGCGGACATCCATCTTTAGGGTTTACGTCAGATTTTACGTCAGATTTATGTCAGATTTTTGGGCCAGAATTGGAGGAGTTTCGCTATTTGGCCAGATTTGGAGAAGTTTTGCTAGTTTGGAGGAGTTTTGCAGATTTGAAGAAGTTTCACCAATTTTGGAGGAGGTTCGAAGTGGCAACAAGAAAGGCCTCATTTGGCTGAATTTCGGCGTTTAGAGGCATAGGGCTGTGGGCTATGAGAGGCTACGAAGGCCTAGAAGGGCCAGCACGCCAGCTTGCTGGCGTGAGGCTAGCTAGTTTAGTGTAGATCTTGGTCATTGGTTGGCAAAATCTGCCTTTCTTGCTAGATTGTGCGCAACAGGGTTTGACCCCTAGATCTCTTGTTCCTAGACTGGTGCCCTAGCCAACTGGTCCACCCTCACTTGTTCTCATAGTGACTGCACCACTGTTATCTATACACATGTAGCTTTGGCTAGGAGAGGCAGTTTGATCCCATTCTTGGTGATCCTGGTAGCTTAGGACTTAGATACGAACTACTCTTATGTCAAATGCCAAATGGTGGCAGAGTCAGTCCCGTGTTGTGTTATGAGATGGAGGGTTTTCGTTTAGATTTCTTGTGATTGGATCCCCTCCATTCTCTACTTCCTGTTTGTGCACCATGTTTGTGTGAGGTGCCCTGACTTTTGAGCGTTGGTGCTCTGGTGTGCTCTCGGTGGTGAGGCTGGAGTGATGACCAGTCAGACTACCTTTGTTTCTCTCCGGTGAGGCACGAAGTGATGACCTGCAGACCGTGAGAGTGCATGTTATGATGGCAGGTTACAGGTTGCCCTTCCCCTAGTGTAGTTGTAACAATATGGAGTTTAGTGACGAAGTTAGTCGGGCTTACGAAGTAGAGAATAAGACAAAATAGCCTAGAATATTCTAGAAGCATCTAAGAAGCTTCTTAGGAAGCTTCCCAACTAGTTAACTTGCGCCCTAAGCAGGTAGCTTCTAGAAGGAAGCTTCTAGAAGCTTCTAACTAGCTTAGCTTGCACGCCAAGTAGGCGACTTCTAGAAGGAAGCTTCTTGAGAAGCTTCCTAGTTAACTTGGCTTGCACTCCAAGAAAGCGGCTCAAGGAAACTTCTTGAGAAGCTTCAAGGGTCTTGTATGCTACCTATAAATACCAAGGCCAAAGCTCATGCTAGGCATTTGGAGTTTTTCCTCATTCAAGTGTCCCAATGTGAATTTCCATTCTCCTATTTCTCTCCTCGGTTTCGGTCTTTTACATTGGTATCAGAGCAGGAATGGGATGGATGGAATTTATGGACCACCAAATCCACTTCCGCCAAACCATTGGGACTTTCATGTCCAGATATTACCAAAGCATCGTTTCACACAGTTCATCACCTCACGCTTTGGGCAGGATTTTCTACATATGATCACCGTATCAGAGGAACCCTTGATACTTCCAGTTGTGACTTATGGAGAACGGTGGACGTGTTGTATCTATGTGTTAATCAACTAGATAAATTGAGGGTAGTGGATTAGGGTAGTAGCAATGGCCGCAATACCGGATGTTATCCTTGCAATGCAACAACAAATCGAGCATCTTACTCGATTGTTGGATGAACGAGACCAGCAACGACGAGAACAGATAGACAGAGCGTCAGTTCGAGATGGAGAAGATCGCATTCGATTTCCGAAACCCAAGGTGTTTGAAGGCAAGAATGTTCCAGGCACAGTGGAAAATTTTGTGTTTGACTGTGAACGTTACTTTGAAGCCACCAATCTTCAAGACGAGCGGAAACAAATTCTCTTGGCTTCTAGCCAGTTGGATGGCGTGGCAAAACTTTGGTGGTGATTCCGAGTAGAAAGAGCTGAACGACAAATTGTTACACCAATTTTGACATGGGCAGAATTCAAGGATGCAATACTTGGTCGATTTCAGACTATAAATGCCACCCGAGCTGCACGAGATAAATTGGCGGAGTTGAGGCAGATTGGTTCGGTGAGAAGCTACATCACACAATTTCAGAATATCATCATGCAAATTCCAGATATCCAAGAAGGTGAAGTTCTGGATCGATTTGTGCGAGGATTGAAGTCACGAACCAGATTGGAGGTGACCATGCGAGAGCCACAGAACGTAGAAGAAGCCATGCAATTGGCTGAGCGTTTTGATTCCTTAGTTGCAACAACTTGGTCTCGACCTCGACCTACACAAAACCTACCCGTACCACGAGTGGAAGAACCGGTACCAATGGAGATTGATGCTATCCAGCAAAGACCACTTGGCACAGCAGATAGAGAAAGATTACGACAAAATGGAGGTTGCTTTTATTGTCGCCAGTTGGGGCATCGCATTGCTGAATGTCCACTCAAGAATAGACAACCTCGACAAGTTGCCCAAGTGGAGGTTGTGGAGCGGAATGATCCGGGAAACGAGGAATCCCAATAGGAGATTACGAGCCGCCTACTGGGAGCTTGATTAGTTCCAATGGGATTGAAGGCTCGACCTATGCAAGTTTGCTTCACTTGCAAGGTATGATATCTAATCGGGGTTGTAGAATTTTGGTTGATTCTGGAAGTTAAGAGAATTGCATGTCTATGCAAGTGGCAAAGGAATTGGGTATTCCTATCAAGCCAGTGATTGGAAGTAGTTTGATGATGGCGGATGGTAGAAAGGGTTCTGCATTCCGCACCTTGCATCCTGTTACCTTCAAGATTGGGAAGGAGTATTTGGAGTGTATGAGGTTCGTAGTGGCACCTCTACATTATGATATCATTCTAGGTCTACCTTGGCTTGAATGTCATAAGGTTCAATTTGATTGGACCCGACACCAAATTCAAGTACAACACCAAGGTAGGAATTTCCGATTAGGTTGTCTGGCACCTCTGAGTAAGACACCTAAGAATAGTCAGTCCCAAGATGGGAAGTTTGTCGAGAAGGTAGCCATAGAGCAAATCTGGAAGGGAGATGAGTCCCAAGATGGGAAGTTTGCCAGGAAGGCAACCATGGAGCAAGCTTGGAAGAGAGATGAGTCCCTAGAAGGGAAGTTTGTGAATGAAGCAGCCATAGAGCAAGCTTTGGAGGACGATAAGTCTGTATTCGCGGTGTGGATCAAGCCGATTGCACAAGAACAATCTGAGGAGGGCCAAGTGCCGCATCAAGCAATGGTTGATTGGATAGTTCAGGAGTTTGCAGATGTGTTTCCGGATGATCTGCCAAAGGGATTACCCTCCGATCGAGGTATGCCCTTCAAGATTGAGTTATTGCCAGGGAGTACTCCAGTGAGTAGACCAATCTATCGGCTCTCACCAAAGGAGTTGGAGGAGTTGCGAACAACACTTACAGAGTTGTTGGAGAAGGATTTCATACGACATAGTACCTCTCCGTGGGGAGCACCGGTACTATTTGTTCCAAAGAAGGATGGAGGACTTCGTTTCTGTATTGATTACCGTGGGCTCAATAAGCAAACCGTGAAGAATGCATATCCCTTGCCTCGGATTGATGACCTGCTTGATCAACTAAGTGGAGCACGCTACTTTTCCAAGCTGGATCTTCGTAGCGGCTATTGGCAAATTCCTATTGAAGGAGAGGACGTGCAAAAGACTGCTTTTCGCACAAGGTATGGACATTTTGAGTGGAGAGTTCTACCTTTCGGACTCACTAATGCTCCAGCAGTCTTCATGGATCAGATGCATCGAGTGTTGGAGGGACTATTGGATCGGTCCGTGGTGGTGTTCTTAGATGATATCTTAATCTATAGCAGGACAGAGGCAGAACATGTGAATCATGTGCGAGAAGTCCTAAGACGACTACGACAGTGGAAATTTTACTGCAAGAAGTCAAAGTGTGCTTTTTGGCAGAAGGAGGTTACCTTCTTGGGTCATAAGATCTCATCAGAGGAGATCAAGATGGAAGAAGAGAAGATCAAGGCCATTACTGATTGGCCTACCCCGAAGGATGCTACAGAAGTACGAGCATTCAATGGACTGGCTAGTTTTTACCGACGGTTCATCCACTATTATGCTCACGTGGCTGCACCATTGACTGACCTCTTGGGAAAGAACTCGAGCTTCCAGTGGACCACCAAGCATGAAGAAGCATTCCAGAAGTTAAAGCATATGGTGTCTTCAAGACCTATTCTTCAACCATATGATCCTCAACTACCTTGTGTGGTTGATTTTGATGCTTCTAACTTTGCAATTGGAGCTGTGTTGCAACAAGAATTTCCAGATGGACTACATCCGATTGCCTTTGTGTCTCGCCGACTAAATACAGCGGAAAGAAATTACTCTGCTCGAGATCGGGAACAACTTGCAATGGTATATGCCACCAAGGTATGGAGGCATTATCTCTTGGGGAAACAAGTGATCATGCGAACTGATCACAAGCCATTGTTGCAGACCTTACACTTGGAGCACATGAAGAGCCGGCATCATCGATGGGAAGAGCAACTCCAATTGTTTGACATCAAACTTGAGTACAAACCAGGTCGGTTCCATGTCATTCCCGATGCTCTATCACGATGACCTGATTTGAAGGATCTTCCTTTCATCACGGCGGCAATTACAACGGTGTCCATTGACCCTAAGGTCCACAATGAGTTTCAATCAGCTCTACGACAAGATCCCTTCTTCCAAATGGTACACGGTCGTCTGACAGCATGCGACAAGGAGTACAACACCTTCTCCTTCAAGGAAGGCCTTTTATTCCATGCAGACCAGATCTATGTTCCAACCAAAGGTGATTTTCGACTTGTGCGCCTTCAAGAAGCCCATGATTTACCAATAGCTGGTCACATGGGAGTGGACAAGACCTTGGGCACCCTCCAACGCCAATGGTGGTGGCCCAACATGACACGAGATGTTTGAGACTTTGTCCGATCATGTGAGAGTTGCCAACGGAACAAGGCCAGCAACCAGAAGCCGAGTGGACTCCTTCAACCACTCGCCATTCCATCCGCTCGTTGGGAGCATGTGAGCTTGGATCTCATCACATCCTTGCCAAAGACAAAACAAGGACACACCGCAATTGTGGTGTTTGTGGATAAGCTTAGTAAGCAAATCCACTTGGCACCAACCTGTGATACCGTGGATGCTCCAACCTTAGCACAAATCTACTTCGACAATGTCTTCAAGCATCATGGGATGCCACGTGTACTCATCTCCGACCGTGATCCTCGATTTACCGGGAAGTTTTGGCAAGCACTCTTCCAAATACTCGGCACCAAGCTTGCTTTGTCCACGGCCTATCATCCTCAAACTGATGGACAAACCGAACGCGCCAATCGTACATTGGAGGATATGTTGCGGGCCTTTGTCAATGTCCACCATACCAACTGGGATGAATGTCTTGCAGCTGCAGAATTTGCCTACAACAATTCCAAACAGGCAAGCACTGGATTTTCTCCCTTCTTTCTCAATTTTGGCCAAGATCCGCTTGTTCCAGATTCTCTTCTTGCTCCCCCTCCCTCTCAAGTTCCTCATACTTCTACATTCTTGACCACTATATCCCAATCTCTCCAACAAGCCAAATCTCACCTCCTTGTTGCTCAGAATCGCCAAAAACAATATGCAGACCATCATCGTCGTGATCTCACCTTTGAAGTTGGTGATAAAGTCATGCTATCCTCTAGTAACCTCCCTCTCCCACTTGATACCCAAGTTCGTAAACTTGCTCCTAATTGGATATGACCCTTTGATATCACCCACATTATCTCTCCTGTTGCTTATCGTCTTGCCTTACCTTGTCATATGCGTATCCATCCTGTCTTTCATATTTCCAAGTTGAAACCCTTTGTTCCTAACCCTTCTTCCTTTTCCTCTCGAGTCCAACTTCCCCCTCTTCCTGTCCCTATCAATGATCATGAGGAGTACGAAGTTGATCGTATCCTTGCGCGTCGCCATATTCAACAAGGCCGTCACCAACATACGGAGTACAAGGTCCTTTGGAAAGGGTATCCCCTTCATGATGCTACATGGGAACCTCTTTCTCACCTCCAGAATGCACAGATGGCCATCAAGGAATTTGAAGCTTCACTGGCGACGAGGACGTCACCAACTAGCGGCGGGGGAATATGTAACAATATGGAGTTTAGTGACGAAGTTAGTCGGGCTTACGAAGTAGAGAATAAGACAAAATAGCCTAGAATATTCTAGAAGCATCTAAGAAGCTTCTTAGGAAGCTTCCCAACTAGTCAACTTGCGCCCTAAGCAGGTAGCTTCTAGAAGGAAGCTTCTAGAAGCTTCTAACTAGCTTAGCTTGCACGCCAAGTAGGCGGCTTCTAGAAGGAAGCTTCTTGAGAAGCTTCCTAGTTAACTTGGCTTGCACTCCAAGAAAGCGGCTCAAGGAAACTTCTTGAGAAGCTTCAAGGGTCTTGTATGCTACCTATAAATACCAAGGCCGAAGCTCATGCTAGGCATTTGGAGTTTTCCCTCATTCAAGTGTCCCAATGTGAATTTCCATTCTCCTATTTCTCTCCTCGGTTTCGGTCTTTTACAGTAGTTATCTCGGTAGAGTTACATTAGTGGGTGGTGTTTAGTTGGTGTTGGCACTTGGTGGGGTACTTGCGGTTGCGACTTGCGGTTGCAGTTGGTGGTTTGGGTTTGTTGTTGCAGTTACGTGGTCACGACGGAGTTCTTTGGAGATTCTAGAGGAGTTAGCCCTGCAGTACATAGTGGGTTTACTCGGAGTGGTGCTCGGTATCAGCCTGTATCTCAGGTCCCAGTGAGGGAGGAGATTGACTCTGAGTTGGAGTTCAACACAAGAGCTGATTTAGTTGAGAGTGCACTTGGTGTGTCCGCACTGTTGTTGTGGGACATGGATGAGATTTATGGGGCCTCCAAAGGCCCTAGGCATTACTCTGGTAAAGTGGGTACCATTGAGTTGGATGACTTCATCCAGGAGTTTGATAGTTGGTGTGATCTGCAGTAGATGCGGAACCCGACTTTGTTCACACCCTTCATGGCATGGAAGGGGTTGTTTCAGCACTTCGAGGGTCCACCGATGGACGACTACCATGAGTTCAAGAGAGCTCATTTGGAGGAGATTGAGTTATGGAGACAGTATTGGTCTCCACACTATATCTCCATCACTTCAGGCTCGGTGGCCAAGAGTAGATCGGCTGTACCTATGAGTTCTAGCTCGAGTAGTGTTGGTGGAGCTAGTGGAGGTGCACTAGCTGGAGATAGTGCTACTACGAGTGGAGGTACCGCTGCAGGAGGTGGTGTGGTACCGGGGTTTAACCCCATGGTTGAGTTCTTCCTATGTTTGAGGCAGAACTACCAAAGAGTGCGGACTGACAAGCTGAGGAGCTTGCAGGAGTTCCAGCGGAAGGCTGGAGGGAGCCTACGCGAGGCATATACTCGCATGAGGCGGCTGATCAGTTTCATTGAGGGAGTTACTGAGGCCCATGCAGTCCAATTTTAGTATGGGATACTGGATAGGGAGTTGCGACGTAGAGTTCGTGATGCTACGTTGTTGCAGGCTACTTCGCCCACTTTGGCAGTAGTCTTTGGTTTGGCTGAGCGTATTGAGCTCAACATGGTGGAGGAGAGAGTGGTGACAGCTGGATTTGGTAGAGAGACCTCATCCACGGTTGTGACTTCTTCTAGAGTGCAGCAGAGTGCACCACGCCCAGTTGGTTTTCGAGGACAGGGTGGACAGCCCAGATCCTATGGAGCTAGTGGAGGGCCTAGTGGAGTTAGACCCTTACCCTCATTTTCGGGTCAGCAGCAGCCAGTGAGTGGTGGTGTTGCTTGTTGGACTTGTGGTGGACCTCACCATAGGAGAGAGTGTACTCAGGGCAGCGGACCTGATACCTCTGGTGCATCACAGCCAGCACAGAGGCAGTGTGAGCATTGCCACAGATTTGGTCACACTAGTGACCGGTGTTTTGACCTACACCCGGAGTTACGGAGTGGTAGGGCTGCTATGGCAGGTAGTAGAGGAGCTCCAATTCATGGAGGACGAGGTGGTAGAGGTGGTGGTAGAGGATCTACACCTAGTAGGGGTGCGGTACCTGCCCTTACTTTTGACACAGCTATGGCTACTCGGATTGAGCAGTTGGAGCAGAGATTGGCTAATATGGCTATTGCTCAAAGGAGATCAGATTTGGATGCTGAGGCTTCCACCTCATATGCTGGTGATAGAGATGCTTTGGACTTCATGTGCGGAGCAGCACAGGTGGATGCATCTGCAGCAGTGACTAGGAGTGCAGTATGTGCTCCAAAGCCTAGAGGAGCATCAGTGGAGTTGGACTCACAGAGAGGAGAGGTTGGGAGACAGGTCTGTGAGCCGGCCTGTCTCTCACTCAGGATGAACCTCTTATGGCTATTATGGTAGCGCACCATGGACTAAGAAGGCAAGGAACCCCAACTCCATCATACTCCTCCAAGGCTAACACTCCAAGACTCAAGACATTGCTCACTAGAGAACTCAATGAGAGAGAGATAGTTGCAAATGAAAGGATGATGAGTACCTCCTCACTCCTTGTTTATATACTTGTGAAATAGTTACGTACCAAAGTTACTAATTACCGTAGTAACTCAAGTTACTAGACTAAAAGTCAAGTAAAGTCAAAAAGTAGAAAGGAATATCCATTCACATGGGCATATTCCCCTTATCTTGACCCAACCACTAAAGCAAGGATTCCTTCACATGGGCTATCCTTGGACTAAAGAAGAATCCAAAACAAAAAGGCTTGCGGGCCCAAGAGTTCTCAACTCTTTCCCCAAAGCCAAACACCTAGGAATAATACCAAGTCAACACACTAAAATCCAAAATAGTGGTGCTTATCTTTTCTACTTCCTCTAAAGTAAGGTCCCATCTATCTTAGCTATGACTAACTTTAGCTAACCATGACTAATATAGAACCATCCTTTATCTCTATATAAATAATATCTCTTAAGTACTTGTAATACCAAGCTAAATATCACAATACCACACACATGCACAAATGGGTGTTACATTTACCCCCGGACTAAGTTTTCACTTTGTCCTCAAAGTGAAGGTCTCTCTACCTTCTATGGTACATCTTCAACTTATCATGGTTAATCCTATCAAAGTGTCTTCCTCCCAACTCCTTGAGATCATAGGTGTAATTGCCCCACACCTTCTCTACTGTGAAAGGTCCAAAGTACTTAGGCAAAAACTTCTTTTGCACTCTCTTGAATCAAATGGAATCAAACAACATTACCCAATCACCTTCTTTGAAAGGCTCCACCTTCTTCTTGCCTTGCCTCTTGTCATAGCTCTCCTTTTGTTTCCTTTGGGCTTGCTCCACTCGAACCATAGCAACTGCTCTTGCCTCTTCCAACTCCATGAGTTGATCCTTCCTTGACTTCCCTGCATCACTTCCTTGTGCTTTCTTCAATCTCCTATGAATGCTTTGGAAGGTAGGAAGATCAAAGTGAATAGGTAAGGTAGACTCAATACCATACACCAATTGGAATGGAGAATATCCAGTGGAAGTCTTCATGGTTGTCCTATACTCCCACAAAACTGCATGAATCCTCTTGTCCCAATGATGTTTAGCCCCCTCCATTTCTGCATCTTTGGCCAACATCATGCACAAGGTCTGATTGGTTCTCTCTGCCAAGCCATTGGAATTTGGCTTATAGGATGTAGTTACTCTATGTGTGATAGAGAAATGTCGTAGCATGGCTGTAGTAATGCTTCATGTAAACTCTCCTCCTCTATCAGAAACCAACTCCAAAGGGCATCCAAACCTAGTGATAATGCGTTCATAAAGAAATCTACCCACTTCATCTTCATTCTTGTCCCTCAATGGTCTAGCCTCAACCCACTTGGTAAGGTAATCAGTAACTACCACAATGTACCGATTGTTCCTTGGGGTTCTATTGAGAGGTCCTACAAAATCAATTCCCCACTTCTCAAAAGGTCCTAGCAATGGAATTGATCTAAGTGGTGGAGTGGATGTAGACTTTCTAGCAAAAGCTTGACAAACATGACAAGTTTTGCAATAATCAAGACAATCCTTGAAAATCCCTCTCCAATGGTAACCTGCATCTAGAATCTTGAAAGCAGTCACCTTTCCTGCAAAGTGTCCTCCACATACTAAACCTTCATGAAACTCCTTTATGAGTAGGATAGACCCTTCCTTACCCACTGCTCTTCGAAGTAGACCATCTGCTCCTTGGTGAAAAAGAATATCCTCCACCATTGTGTAAGGTCTAGATCTTGCTGCAAGGGCCTTCCTCTCCCTAGCATGCATCCCTTCTGGATAGTTACCTCTTGTCACAAAATCCACAATCTCCTTGTACTCCATTGGAATCTCTTGAGTGACTGAGATTGTCATGAGCTCCTCATCCGGGAAGGAATCATCTACTGGCTCATCTCCATCATGATCATAGGCTCTAGATAACAAATCAGCATTTGCATGTTTCTTTCCTGGCCTATCCTCAATTGTGTAGTCATACTCAGACAAGAGTATCATCCACCTTGCTAGTCTCCCTTCAACATTAGGCTTGTTGAAGATGTACTTCAAAGCCTTGTGATCCGTGACAATTGTGGCTTTCCCTCCAATCAAGTAGTGTCTAAACTTCTTGAGACCAAAGATCACTGCCAACCCTTCTCTCTCTGTGACAGAGTAGTTCTTCTCTGCTGAAACCATCTGCCTACTAGCATAAGCTATTGGATGATCATGCCCATCTTGGTCTAATTGACTAAGAGTGCATCCTATAGCTACATTAGAAGCATCAGTGTAGAGGATGAAAGGCTTACTCCAATCAGGTTTAGCAAGAATTGGAGCTACAACAAGGGATTGCTTGAGCTCCTCAAAAGCTTTGAGAGCCTCCTTGTCTTCCAAAATCACCATGTAATCTACACCCTTCTTCATGTAGATGGTCAATGCATAAGCCTTGTTGGAAAATGAGAAGATGAACCTCCTATAGTACCCAACCATTCCCAAGAATTGGCGTAACTTTGTCAAGCTTGAAGGGAATGGAAGGTCTGAGATTTTCCTCACCTTCTCAGGATCAACTGCTATTCCATCCTTGGAGATGATGTGCCCCAAAAGTAGACCTTCTTCACATCCAAAAATGCACTTCTCTGGGTTGAGTGATGCATTTGCCTCATCCAAGCGTTGCAAGACTTTGATTAGGTGCTCAAAGTGCTCCTCCTTGCTCCCATAGACACAAAAGTCATCAATGAAATCTCTCACAAATTTCCCAATGAAAGGTTCAAATACCTTGTTCATGAACCGTTGGAATGTGGCTGGAGCATTGCAAAGCCCAAAAGGCATGACCTTGAAAGCGTAAGTTCCCCAAGGTGTGGTGAATGTGGTGAGTTGTTGATGCTCTGGTGCAATCTTTATTTGGTTATATCCACTATAACCATCTCCAAAACTGTACCTCTCATGACCTGCAACCTCCTCCAAGATCTCATCAATGAATGGCAATGGGTAGTAGTCCTTCTTGGTAACAGCATTAAGCTTCTTGTAATCCACACATACCCGAAGCTTGCCATTCTTTTTCTTCACAATGACAATTGGAGACACCCATTCTGAATTCTCCACCTCAAAGATAAATCCAGCCTCCTTGAGCTTATCAATCTCCTCCTTCACAACCAAAGATATTGGTGGGCTAATGCGACGTTGCTTTTGGCGGATTGGTCTTGCATGTGACTCCACCTCTATCTTGTGCTCCTCCAAGGTGACTTCCTTCAAATCCTTGTAACTAAAAGCAAACACATGGATGAACTTGCGGAAAATCTCCTCAAATCTCACCTTCTCCTCCTTGGTAACATTTGGGCCATACTTGAGGGTAGATAACCTTCTCTCTACCTCCTCAAGTGTCAATGGTGATTTATCTGGGTCCTTCAAAACCTCTGGCTTAGGTGCAAAATCCATAGCACACAAGAGATACACATCTGAATCAGATTCAGATTCATCTTCCTCCGTGGAAGTCTCCTCTTCCATGCTTGTGTCCACACCTGAAGCTCCTTCTTCAGAATCTGATTCCCAATAATTAGAAGATGGGGTATCTGAATGTGAAGTGTTGGTGGTGTTAGTCATAGGAACAGTGACTCTATGGTTTGATGGCCCAATCCTCAAGTACCCTTTGTGCCATCGATCAGTTGTGCGTGCTGCTCTCAACCATGGCCTCCCAAGAAGTAAGTCATAGCTTGAATCCTTCAAGACTTGGAAAGTCATGAGATTTTGAACTCCCATAACTGAAACTACCACCTTATCCATCACCCCTACTGGTCGAACTTGTTGCTTGTTTGCCATGCTCACCACAAATGTTGAAGGTCTTGAGGGTATCATACCCAACTTCTTCATCAACCTTTCTGACATGGCATTCACTGCTGATCCTCCATCAACCAATGCATCCTTGATGTTGTGACCATTCACTCTCATATCAATCTTGGAGGCATATTCACAAGCCTCCCATGGTGCTGGCTTGGCATCCACCACCCCCATTGATATTGGAACTTTTGCCTTCTTCTTCTTTTTGCTCCTTGTAGAACTCAAACCACCTCTAAGCTCCTTTCTCAAGGTAGGGTTCAAAGCAATTAATTGGCCCACTGTGATGTTAGCCTTGTGACTACCAACATCCTCCAACACATTGTAGTTCCATTGTTGCTTTGAGATCAAGAAGTCCTCCATCCCCAACTTCTTCCTTGGAGTCTTTGTTGTTGATGGTGTTGAGGTGCGAGTGCTCCTAGTAGACATAGGAGTATCCTTGCTTGAAGTAAATCCTTGAGAAGAGTGAACATCCTCTGCAAAACGAGCTCTCTTCTTCTCTTGTGCCAAAAGCTCCAAATTAAGACCCTTGGAGTTTGAGCACTCTCCCTTCTCATACTTGCTCTCAACCACATCTATGGATGCTATCCCCTTACCTTTGTTGGGATTAGGAGCCACTTGGGTTTCACTACCTCCCTCTTTCCCTCTATTGGCTCCCTCATAACCCCTTCCTCCATGGTAAGTGGAATTTGGGCAATTCCTTTGGATATGGCCTCTTCCTCCACAACCAAAACAATTTCTATCATTGAAATTGTTGGCTGGTTGGCCTCCTCTATATGGATAGTTTCCATAACTCCTAGGTCCTCTCCCTACATTCTGATCCACCTCTCTCTTCTCCCATAGTTGCACCACATTGATCTTGAGATCCGCAAGTTGTTCTGTGATGGTTTGGAGTGGATCTTTTGGTGGAGGTGCAAGAATTGGAGCAACTACTACTTGTGGTGCAACCCTTGTCACCAAAGTATCAGAAGTTCCACCATACTTGTAGCCTTGAGGAGGATGCACAACCTCCTTCACCACCAAATCACTCTCATCCCCTTCCAAACTCTCCTCCATACGAATTGCGATCTTGATAGCTTCAACCTTGGAAGAAGGTTTCTCATATCTCACCTTGCTTCTTATTTGTGGTCTCAATCCTCCCACAAAATTCTTGGTGAGCATGGCCCCTATGCCAATCATTGTAGTCTCCACATCATCCCCACCCTTCCTCAACACTATGCGAAATCTGGACTCCAACTTTTCCACTCTTTCCACATAGACTCTCACTTTCTCTCCATCTCCTTGCTTGAGAAATGTAACCTCACTCATCAATCTCTCATAACTCTCATCAGGAAGAAAGTTCTCAATGAGTGCTGAAGTCAAAGTCTCCCAAGACTCCTCTTCCCCCTCTCTCCTCTCTCTCTTTTGGTATTCTGACTCATACCATGTAAGTGCTGCATCCTCAAAGAAATCTGGTAATAATGAGGCCCACTCATTCTTCCTCCTCTCATTGTTTCCTATGCAAGCTCTCTTGAAGTCTCTCACAAAGGCCTCCACATCTTTTCCATCCTTGCCAAAGAAAACCGGAAGTTTCCCCATCTTAACCCCTCACTATCTTTCTTTTCTCTTAATTTTTTTTTTCTCTTTTCTTTTCTCTCACTCTATTACTAATAGAGTATATACATGACTAACACCATCTGAGAATAATCCACTCTAGGGAACACAAAAGGTTCAGGTTGCTCCAAGATTTCTATAGCAACATCAAATCCTAGAGTGCATATTAATCTAACTCTCATGGATAGTTTATCCATAAGTTGAAAGATTATCTCCATCACTAATCTTGAGAACTAGCTGATGAAGGTGGTAGTATTTCTGTAGCTATACTAAGACTCTCTCCAAGATCCTTCACCAAAGTTTCCAAAAGTGCTTTAACTCCACTACACTCATGTCCTTTTGGAAGTCCTTCAACTCCACAAACCTCACACAACTCCTTGGTCTTAGATCTTCTCCCTCCCAATCTTGGTGAAGAAGGTCCAACATGCAAACCCAAGTCAAGTAAGCCTCTCCTTTCCCTCAATCTCTTGCTCTCAAAGGTTAATGGACATGAACTTGCCTTATGTCCCTTCTCTCCACATAGAAAGCACTTAGACTCACTCTTTCCTCCAAGTGGTGTAGGTTTTTGGATCCTCTCAACACTCTCTTCAAATTCTATTGTAAACTCTCTTTTCCTCAAATCCACCCCTACAATCACCTCAAACCCTTGGGGAACCTTGCATAATCTCAATTTCCACTCTTGATGACCCTCCATGTTCCCAAAGATGAATCTAAACACTCAAACATGCTTTTTGTTGATCTCAAACTTCTCATGCATGAGATCTCCACTCTGCAGAATTTACCCTTCCTCACAATGTCACTCAAATCTCCCAACGAATACGTCACAGTCCTCTGAAATTTTCCACACTTGATCACAACTCTAGGACGTCCCTCCCTGCAAAATTTTAGATCTTTTCATCGAGCCATTTGGCCTAGACACCTTTCTATTCAGCACCCATATTTCAGATTTGGTCTGAAAACCACCCCCCTCACTTCAAAAACTCATAACGCACTGCGCAAACATGATCTCTCTCTAATTTTTGTGGCACCAGGTAGGATACAATGCACTGAATTTTCTTGGAAATTTTCAGGACAATTCACTAAAAATTGAAGAAATGGCAGACTCTGTACAATTTTCCAGAGAGCATGCAGTTGCGGGAGCACTTTACCCTATCAACTTTCAAAAATTCTAGCCCAGTGCCCATAGAAGCTCTCTCAATAATTTCAAGTGTGCTAACTGAAAGATAACCCAAGCTATCATGTGTAGAAATCTCAAGTCCAGATCTCAAACTTGAGATTTTGCCCAAAATCACCTTAATCCCCAAAATCTGCAATCCACCTCACACAATCTCTCCAATTCCTCTCATGTGTACAAGATGTACAAAATCACCTCAAAGACATCATAATGAACTACAGGGTATACAAATGGATCTTGGTTCTCTAACATAATTTCAGCCCTCTCCTCTCCTAATGTTCTCTCCAAGTGAGCTCTCATAGCCTCCTTCTGCCTAATGTAGAATTGGACGCGGAACATTATCTTGCCTTCTAGAGAGGTCCCGGCAACGGAACCAAAAATGTGAGCCGGCCTATCTCTCACTCAGGATGAACCTCTGATGGCTATTATGGTAGCGCACCATGGACTAAGAAGGCAAGGAACCCCAACTCCATCATACTCCTCCAAGGCTAACACTCCAAGACTCAAGACATTGCTCACTAGAGAACTCAATGAGAGAGAGATAGTTGCAAATGAAAGGATGATGAGTACCTCCTCACTCCTTGTTTATATACTTGTGAAATAGTTACGTACCAAAGTTACTAATTACCGTAGTAACTCAAGTTACTAGACTAAAAGTCAAGTAAAGTCAAAAAGTAGAAAGGAATATCCATTCACATGGGCATATTCCCCTTATCTTGACCCAACCACTAAAGCAAGGATTCCTTCACATGGGCTATCCTTGGACTAAAGAAGAATCCAAAACAAAAAGGCTTGCGGGCCCAAGAGTTCTCAACTCTTTCCCCAAAGCCAAACACCTAGGAATAATACCAAGTCAACACACTAAAATCCAAAATAGTGGTGCTCATCTTTTCTACTTCCTCTAAAGTAAGGTCCCATCTATCTTAGCTATGACTAACTTTAGCTAACCATGACTAATATAGAACCATCCTTTATCTCTATATAAATAATATCTCTTAAGTACTTGTAATACCAAGCTAAATATCACAATACCACACACATGCACAAATGGGTGTTACAGGTCAGACTTCCCCAGTCTTTCACGCTATCTGAGGCATTGTAGACGACATCCATGGTTCCTAGACGTCCCAGTGCAGGTGTGGTAGGTGGTGATGGAGTACCTAATGGAGTACCTGCTAGTCAGCCACCTGGTACTACACAGACTGAGTCTAGCATGATGTTGGGGGCGGCTCAGCTGATTATGCGGCATCCTTTATTTTCAGCTAGTGACATGTTTACATTGGGAGTGGACCCAGCCCCAGTGTTTCGGTTGGCTGCCACGTTGTGTGAGAGTAGGGATGGTGCAATTCCTACTACTAGAGCAGAGGTGGTTGGTAGTGGAGCTGACTTGGTTGAGGAGCATAGGATCCATCAACGACCAGTGGTTTATGGCAGGCAGCAGCGGCTAGACTGGAGGAGTTGCCAGCTAGACCGGCCTTTGAGAGAGCGCGGTTTACACCTGGTGTTGTCCTATTGGATAACCAGAGGGGGATCTTTCGTTTGGTGGGACCTTCAGGGAAGGTCTATAGACCACAGAGAGTCTTGTTAGACTCTGGTGCGCAGCCCCTTATGTTGGGGAAGGCTGCAGTTGTTGGTCTGGAGTTACGGAAGACCGATGTGGAGAGGTGTCCATTTCAGATCCAGACATCTCTTGGTGGTGGTTCGACATAGTACATCACACGTGGAGAGCTTGTTGTCTAGGTTCAGCCAGGTCATCCGACTGATAGCTCGGTGGTGAGAGCTCAGGCTATTGCGACGATAGCTGAGTCCTATGATGTGCTAGTTGGGGGAGCAGTGTTATACCCTATGGGTTTTAGTATTGACTATTGGGAGGAGACAGCCTCTTATAGACCTGGTTGGCAGTCTGGTGAGGGACGGGTATGTCGCCTACCAGTACGCTTCAGTAGTGGCAGTCTTGGCTCACTATAGTCCGGGACCATGGCAACATCAGTTTTGGCTTTCAGCGGTGCAGTTACTTGGCCTGGTGACTTGTTGGAGGGGAACGCCCATGCAGAGGATACTCCAGTACCAGAGGAGATCACTCAGCTATGGAGTACGAGTGGGATTATTCCATCCACCTTGGATGTTCCATTGTGGAGTTCAGAGGAGGCATTGCAGCAGCATGCAGATCAGTTGGTGCAGCAGGCTTGGAGTGGAGCCTTCGTACCATCAGGGGATGAGTGTGAGGATGAGCCTCCAGAGGCGATTGCTTTGACACCTCTGGATACCACACTCATTGCTTGGCAGTACCCCGTAGAGGGGATATGCCTATTGGAGTTGTTTGGTGGGATCAGCACCGGACTAGCTGCGGTGTTTAAGGGGGGTATCCGAGTACAGAGGTACTTGTATGTAGAGAGAGATGAGACTGCTAGGCGAGTCTCTCTACATCATGTGGCACACTTGGCCTATCGGTATCCGGAGTTATTACCGATGTCAACAGTCAGAGGTTACCAGAAGGCCTTACCAGGAGACATTTCCTTACTGGGGGCGCATGACCTAGAGAGACATGGGCCTATTCACTTGGTGATTTCTGGATGGCCATGTCAGGGACATTCACGTGCGGGCCGTGGTTTGGGTCTTCAGGATCCTTGTTCTGGTGTGTTTTGGGTGATGTTACGGATATTACGACATCTCCAGGTTCATCAGTCTGTTTCTCCAGCTTACCTTTTGGAGAACGTTCCTTTGTTGGGTGATTCTCGCACTAGAGTGGTGGCGAGTACACATCAGGTCCATTCTTGGATGGGACCTGCTGTATTGTTAGATGCAGCCAGAGTGGGATCACGGGCTCATCGTCTTCGTCTTTGGTGGACAAACCTTTTACCTAGAGAGGTTCTACAGCGTAGTTATGATGGGATTCAGCGACTAGACCACATTCTTGTTGATGATATCTTGGATGTTGGACGTCAGTCTCAGACAGTGGTAGTGGCTGATAGGTCACCTATGGCAGTGGTGAACCTAGTTGGATAGCCTAGAGCTGCATTTCCCACACTCATGAGTTTCCCAGGCTCTCATGCTTTTCGAGAGGGAGGACCTGGACTTGTTTGGGACTCACAGTTACAGCAGTTGGTGGAGCCCAATGCTGATGAGAGAGAGCGGGCAATGGGTTTTCGCACCGGTATTACCGCTGTTCCAGCAATGTCAGAGGCATCTAGGCGTCAGGTGTTAGATCCGGCTATGGACCTGAACTGGATTGTGAGCCTTGGTTTGGCAGAGCAGCGTAGGATGCGCTTGATAGGCATCACCACTCGGACACTTGTGAGCCCTGTGCTTATCGAGACGATTCAGGCACATGCTGGGGGCGATGGACCGAGTGGACATGGTATTCTTGGGACACATCCAGTAGCTACTAGGGAGAGTGGTCTACTTGGAGTCCATCCAAGTGAGCGTGGGCTACTTGGATTACACCCTTGGTCCACATGGGATGCAGCTAGAGGACGTGTGGAGCTTGCAGCCAGAGTGGAGGGAGTTTTTCACACGGAGGTTGGGACCTCTAGTGGTCGGGAGCATGACACTATTGCTCCCAAGGGCCCAGTGTAGCAGCCAGTCAGTACGTCTTCCACTCCTACTACAGTTACAGAGGATACTTGGGGGCCAGATCTTGGACCCAAGCTTACTGGAGAGGAAAGACGGAGGGTTTGGAGGTTCTTGACGAGTCACACGAGTTGTTTTGCCTTCAGTATGAAGGATTTGGGTGCTCTGAAGTGACCTGGTATACGGATTGAGCTGACTAGCGACACACCTGTTTTCCGACGTCCTTATCGATATAGTGATATGGAGAGGACATTGATTCAGAGCCGGAGTAGTGACCTTTTTGAGGCTGGTTTGGTGAAGATTTCACATGGAGAGTATGCATCAGCGACAGTGATGCCAGCCAAGAAGGATATGCATGGCAACTATACAGATAGGCGGATGTGTGGAGATTACCGTCCTATCAACCGACAGACCAAGGCTGATCAGTATGCCATGCCTACACCGGAGGAGATTTTTGATGCGATTGGGCATGCAAAGGTCTTCAGTACTTTGGATCTTCGAGCGGGATATCATCAGTTGCCGATCAGGGAGGAGGATAAGTCCAAGACAGCATTTTGGGCTATTGATCCTCACGGCAAGGATGTGTTATATCAGTGGAGGTTCTTACCATTTGGGTTAAAGAACGCTCCTGCTGAGTTCCAGAGGGTCATGGATAGGATCCTAGCTGGATTGGATTTTGCTCGGTGCTATATTGATGACATTTTGGTTTATAGCACTACTGTGGAGGAGCATGAGAGACAGTTGTTGGAGGTGTTTGAGAGGTTGAGATCTCATGGACTCAAACTACATCTTGGGAAGTGTAGGTTCTTCCACGAGCAGGTTGAGTATTTGGGTCACACTATCTACCCCGGAGGACTTGGTGTCCAGTAGACCAAGGTGGAGGCTATTGCACGTATTCCTCGGCCTACGGATGTGAGCAGAGTGTGAGCATTCCTTGGGTTGGCAAACTTCTATTGCCGCTATGTTAGAGGATTTAGTGCCATTGCCAAGGCCTTGACAAAGCTGACCAAGCTTACACAGGAGTGGTGTTGGGGAGATGAGCAGGAGAGAGCTTTTGTAGAGCTCAAGGAGAGGTTGACATCTGCTCCTATTTTGAGGAGACCGATCAGGGGAGGACCATTTCAGGTTCACACTGATTGGAGTATGTTGGGGCTTGGAGCGGTGCTCATCCAGCATGATGATGAGGAGAAGGAGTTTGTGGTGGCCTATGCTAGTTGCTCCAACAATTCAGCGGAGGCGAAGTATAGTTCATATGAGGGAGAGTGCTTGGCAGCAGTTTGGGCAGTAGCACATTTCCGATGTTACCTATTTGGTAACCCCTTCACTCTTATCACTGATCATCAGCCGTTGAAGTGGTTGATGGAGTCCGACAAGCTTTCAGGGAAGCTTGCACGATGGGCTCTGATTTTATAGGAGTATGATTTCACGGTTGTTCACAAACCTGGAGTGGTGAACCGTGATGCAGATGGGTTGAGTAGAAACCCATGTCCCAGCCAGCAGGATCAGACCGGAGCACGTTGGCATGGTGAGACTGATGAGGAGATGGTGCCAGGTTGGCATGCATCGGCCTTTCTGTGTATATTTGCAGAGACTTTGGTGGTATCTCTCTCAACGCATACAAGAGGAGTTATTGAGATCACAGATCCAGAGAGTGAAGATATTGGTACAGTTCAGCGAGACATTCATGATGATGTCTTAGTGATGGACTATCTTCGCACAAGTGTTGTGGGTGGCACAGTTGGGGCCAAGGAGAGAGACCGTGTTCTTCAGCGAGCCAGACGGTTCAGATTGGAGGGTAGACACCTTTTGCATGTATGGGAGGATGGTAGAGTGCGAGTAGTACCACTTCCATCACAGAGACCACAGTTGGTCCGTCATGCTCATGAGGAGCTAGGACATTTTGGAGTAAAGCGTACATATAGCTTACTCTAGAGTCATTATTGGTGGCGCGGTATGCAGACCGAGGTACAATAGTTTGTTGCCAGATGTATGGTTTGTGACCGAGTTAGAGCATCATTCAATGCTCCTACGCCACAGTTACACCCATTACCTATCATGGGATTGGGTTACCGTTGGAGTTTGGACTTTGCTGGACCTTTACCGCTGACTGTGAGACATCATCGGTATGTTTTGGTGATGGTGGAGCACGTCTCCAAGTGGATTGAGTTGGTGGCACTTCCTGACAAGTCTAGTGAAGGGACAGCTTACTCGTTCCTGGATCGAGTTCTTAGTCATTTTGGTGCACCAGCTGAGGTTTTGACTGATCAGGGTACAGAGTTCTTGGGAGAGTTTCAGGTCTTGTGTGACAAGGCTTTGATTGATCATCGTACTACATCCCAAGATCACCCTGAGGCAGATGGTTTGCAGAGAGGCCACTTGGGAGATTGGGATCTCCAGTTACCTTGGTTGGCCATGGGCTATCGGTTCAGCCGGCAAGCCTCCTTAGCATCCTTCTCTCCATACTTCCTACTCTATGGACGAGATCCAGATTTACCTGCAGCCATTCGTCGAGATGCTACTATAGTTTTGGACTTGGATGACCCCGATGTATGGATGAGCGCATGTTCTCAACGGGCAGAGATCTTTCGGAGAGTGATGCCGATGGCCTTTGAGAACTTGGCGATTGCTCAGCATAGAGATACTTTACGCTATGCTACCATTCGAGGAGGAGGTTATAGACCCTCAATCCGTCGATTTCATCCAGGCGACTATGTATATCTACAGCAGACAGCATCGACGACACTTGATGTTTCTACAGGCCGCACTATCTTGAGAGTGCGTGAGGTTTTGCCACCTAGAGTCCTTGTGTTAGAAGGACGTGATGGTGTTGTTTGGAAGGATCATGTGCGCAATTGTGCGCCATGCCACCTTCCAAACATTGATGGTACTATGGACTAAAGCTTGGCACTTGTACGTGCAGGCTTGAGGTGTATGTTATGTGGCTCTTCTGGTGGAGCTGCTACTATGTTAGTGTGTGATAGCTGTTCGAGAGGATGGCATATGGCATGTATGACTCCTCCCCTCACGGTGGTTCCTCAGGGACAGTGGTTATGTCCTAGATGTACTTGACCTATAGCTAGTTCATTCTTTATATGGTATAGATTGCAGACATGCGACTAACGATGGGGCTCCATAGCACCTGGCCTCCTGATCTTTGCCCATTAGACGGTATACCATATACTTAGAGTAGATGGCTATCTGGAGTTAGAGGGACCTAACCGCCAGCTAGGGGAGCGATTGTGGCACTTTAGAGTCTATGTATGACTTATGTGTGAGTTTTGCTTCTATAGTGTATGATGTTGACAGCGATGTATGTTGTGTAGCGATGTATATACGCACGACAGCTGTCACGCCATTTGTAGTTCCGCATCTAGATGCTCAGACACTGGAGTTCCAGTGATGGTAGTTAGAGTTATTCTAGCAATTTCTCAGGGACTACTTTCCGACGGTTAGATTTTGTGTTCGGGGTACTGACTTCACGGTGGGGCCCACCGTCACTTTGCACCATTTGCACCGTCGAGTGTGCCGTCAGCGGGACTGTTAGGGTTTCAGGGCTAGCTCGAGTCCAGGAGGTATAGTTTTGAAGTGAGCTCCAGAGAGCTCACTTCTCTGATGTTGAGCCTTCGAGTTCCTGGCTATGGTGGACAGAGGCCGGCGAGCGTCACCTGGATTCTCTATGCTTGAGTGGGTGTGGCTTGACTGTAATCAGTGCCCAGTTGTTGGCACTTTATAGAGTGACAGATCAAGTACTGATCTGAGTTGAGTTGAGTTGAGAGTGTTAAGCAATCTGATTATTGTGGCACTTTAGAGTCTATGTATGACTTATGTGTGAGTTGTGCTTCTATAGTGTATGATGTTGACAGCGATGTATGTTGTGTAGCAATGTATATACACACGACACCCTTCTCTCCACATAGAAAGCACTTAGACTCACTCTTTCCTCCAAGTGGTGTAGGTTTTTGGATCCTCTCAATACTCTCTTCAAATTCTATTATAAACTCTCTTTTCCTCAAATCCACCCCTACAATCACCTCAAACCCTTGGGGAACCTTGCATAATCTCAATTTCCACTCTTGATGACCCTCCATGTTCCCCAAGATGAATCTAAACACTCAAACATGCTTTTTGTTGATCTCAAACTTCTCATGCATGAGATCTCCACTCTGCAGAATTGACCCTTCCTCACAATGTCACTCAAATCTCCCAACCAATATGTCACAGTCCTCTGAAATTTTGCACACTTGATTCCAACTCCAGGGTGTCCCTCCCTGGAAAATTTCAGATCTTTTTATCGAGCCATTTGGCTTAGACACCTTTCTATTCAGCACCCATATTTCAGATTTGGTCTCAAAACCACACCCCTCACTTCAAAAACTCATCACTCTTTGTGCAAGATTGATCTCTCTCTAATTTTTGTGGCAGCAGGTAGGATACAATGCACTGAATGGTCTTAAAAAAATTTCAGCACAATTCACTGAAAATTGAAGAAATGGCAGACTCTGTACAATTTTCCAAAGAGCATGCATTTGCGGGAGCACTTTACCCTATCAACTTTCAAAAATTCTAGCCCAGTGCACATAGAAGCTCTCTCAATAATTTCAAGTGTGATAACTGAAAGATAACCCAAGCTATCATGTGTAGAAATCTCAAGTCCAGGTCTCAAACTTGAGATTTTGCCCAAAATCACCTCAATCCCCAAAATCTGCAATCCACCTCACACAATCTCTCCAATTCCTCTCATGTGTACAAGATGTACAAAATCACCTCAAAGACATCATAATGAACTACAAGGTATACAAATGGATCTTGGTTCTCTAACATAAGTTCAGCCCTCTCCTCTCCTAATGTTCTCTCCAAGTGAGCTCTCATAGCCTCCTTCTGCCTAATGTAGAATTGGACGCGGAACATTATCTTGCCTTCTAGAGAGGTCACGGCAACGGAACCAAAAATGTGAGCCGGCCTGTCTCTCACTCAGGATGAACCTCTGATGGCTATTATGGTAGCGCACCATGGACTAAGAAGGCAAGGAACTCCAACTCCATCATACTCCTCCAAGGCCAACACTCCAAGACTCAAGACATTGCTCACTAGAGAACTCAATGAGAGAGAGATAGTTGCAAATGAAAGGATGATGAGTACCTCCTCACCCCTTGTTTATATACTTGTGAAATAGTTACGTACCAAAGTTACTAATTACCATAGTAACTCAAGTTACTAGACTAAAAGTCAAGTAAAGTCAAAAAGTAGAAAGGAATATCCATTCACATGGGCATATTCCCCTAAGCATGTGGTCTTATCTTGACCCAACCACTAAGTCAAGGATTCCTTCACATGATCTATCCTTGGACTAAAGAAGAATCCAAAACAAAAAGGCTTGCGGGCCCAAGAGTTCTCAACTCTTTCCTCAAAGCCAAACACCTAGGAATAATACCAAGTCAACACACTAAAATCCAAAATAGCGGTGCTCATCTTTTCTACTTCCTCTAAAGTAAGGTCCCATCTATCTTAGCTATGACTAACTTTAGCTAACCATGACTAATATAGAACCATCCTTTATCTCTATATAAATAATATCTCTTAAGTACTTGTAATACCAAGCTAAATATCACAATACCACACACATGCACAAATGGGTGTTACAGGCCACAAGAGCATTTTGCAGGGATTTGTTTGGCCTGAGTAGTGAGGGTAGACAGAAGAGAAAGTTTCAAAAGGTTTTGTTTGCCCTAAGCATTGAGAGTGGCCAAAAGAGAATCTTTGTAGGGTTCTGTTTGGCTTGAGCAATGAGAGTGAAAAGAAGAGAATTTTCACAGGGTTTTGTTTGCCTTGAGCAATGAGAGTGTCCAGAAGAGGATTTTTGCAAGGATTTGTTTAGCTTGAGTAGTGAGAGTGGCCAGAAGAGAATTTTTGCAGGGTTCTGTTTGGCCAGAGGAGTGAGAGTGGACAAAATAGAATTTTTGTAGTGTTTTTTTTGCCTTGAACAGTGATAGTGGCCAGAGGAGGATTTTGCAGGGATTTGTTTGGCCTGAGTTGTGAGGGTGGACAGAAGAGAAAGTTTTGAAAGGTTTTGTTTGCCCTAAGCAGCGAGAGAGGCCAAAAGAGAATTTTCACAGGGTTCTATTTGGCCTGAGCAATGAGAGTGAAAAGAAGAGAATTTTCACAAGGTTTTGTTTGCCTTGAGCAGTGAGAGTGGCCAGAAGTGGATTTTTGCAGGGATCTGTTTGGCCTGAGTAGTGAGAGTGAATAGAAGATAAATTGTCGAAGGGATTTGTCTATCCTGAGTAGTGAGGGTGGACAGAAGAGAAAGTTTTGAAAGGTTTTGTTTGCCATGAGCAATGAGAGTGGCCAGAAGAGAATTTTTGTAGGGTTCTGTTTGGCCTGAGCAGTGAGAGTGGCCAGAAGAGAGTTTTTGAAGGGTTCTGTTTGACTGAGCAGTGAGAGTGGAAGAGAAGGAGAACTTTCAGAGAGCAAGCTTTGGGCAAAAGAACAAGGAAACCAAAAGGGGTTTGGAGAAAATACTCTGCTGAGGAGGTGCCAAGAGAGGAAGAAAGTCTCAAAGAAAACTGCTGGCTGTGCATGGCAAGAGAGTGAGAAGAGAAATGCCAGAGGTGACAATAGTACAAATTCACAGTGCCAAGAGGGGAGAATCACCAAAGGAGATCTGCCAAGCAGCAATCTTGGGGCGTCACACAGAGAACTGCATACATGAAGCTAAATGCTATAAGGGATAGGAGTTAGGATCTAGTTGTTTCCTATTCTGTATATGCTTGATTAGACAATGTGCTTGATGCAAAATTATTCAGTCTGAGTTTTTGATCATCCTGAAGAATTTATGAATTTTGGAGAACTTGGTGCAGTAATGGAAGTGGCATTCCTTGTGAATGAACGTGTATGTAAAGGATAAGCAAACAGTGATAAGAAAAGAATGGAAATTTGGCACTCAGTCTGGTCCATAGAAGTGAGTCAGCTCTTTGGACAAAATCCCGGGGTCAAATTGGTTGAATGACCTGTGGACTAGTCCACAAATCCCACCAAGTCTATGCTTTGGCCAGGCCTGACTGTTACAACAAAAACCCCACCCACCTAAGAATGACAGACTAAGAAAAGAGTCTGGAATGACAGATCAAGAATAGTAGTCACAGAACAAGCAAGAAAAGATTAACCTAAAGCCTATGCAAGTATTCATTGACAAGGATCAGCACCCAAAATAGCGACAGACAATCTCCTGAGAGAAGGTGCTATCATAAAACCAGAGAACATAACCAGTGCCAGACCACGGATGAACTGCCAAGTCTATGACAAACAAGACAGCCTAAGCATATGCAGCCATGTGCCCAATGCAATCTCAAGACTTTACAAACCCCACAACACAGTGTGCAGGAATCACCCATCAAAAGGAATTTCTTTAAAATGTAGGATCAAGAAATGGCCTGATGAACCTAAAGATAATGTAAAATACATAATATCTCCCATAACACACTAGAATGAGGATCTTGTAGATCTTGACCTTGGCTAACATGGGTATGTCCCTGATCTTGTACCCCTAGCAAGGAAATGGCTGTTAGTAGGGTCTTATGGTAACCCTAATAACTTAAGCACTGTTATTATGGATTGGTATCCTAAGTTATTATGTTCCTAGGGTCTTATGGTAACCCTAATTATGGATTGTTGCATTCCCCAACATAAGGAGCTATGTTTTAGAGTCTAGTGAGATCATATGTGGTGTATAGACCTTCCTTAAAGGTCTTACCAAATAGAAAATCTTACTCTAATTATCCAATAAGATAATTCAAAGTGTAAACTAAGCTTGCTCAAATGCAAGTGTAATTGGTAGCTCCTTTAATCTAGTAGTTACTACTTGCTACAAGCCATTGGTAGCTGAATGGATCCCATGCTCTTGAACCAAGTCAGGTCTACCATTAACCACCTTTGCTCTAGAAGTAGAAACCACATCATCCCTACTCTCACAAAAGTATGACATCCAATTGGCACACTAGGGTTGGGTCAACTCCCAATGTAAACATGTCGTTGCCTAAGAACAAAGGAGAACACATAATCAATTGAGCCACCCTTAACATCATGTTAGATTCAATTTTTGTAGTACTAGGTAACTAATTAGTATCTAGTCCATCATGTAATCCATCAACACCTATTATATATGTACTAAGACATCTAAGAGCCCTAGATGTAGTCTATAGTGCTTCAAAGAGTGTGGAAGATTGGGTAAGTCTAACATGTTATAACAACTTGGTGTTGACTTACTTATAGTAGTATAATCAATAACAAAAATTTGTTCCCATGAGGATACTGTTTAAAAATGCCTAAGAATGAATCAAAACACACACTTGTTACCAAATCTCAATTCCTTTATTCTTGTTTAACCTCTTGAGCATGAACCACTCCCAAAAGAAGGTATTGTTACCCTTTGTTGTGCACTACATCAGAAACAAACTTACAAAATCACTTTCACTCTAAGATCTAGCGTGGATTGCTCATGAAGATAATGGTGCATCTAACTCTAAGTGCCACTCCATTCCAAAGATACAATGCATGCAAATATGTTCTAAAATTCCCAAAAGGCAAAACTCGTATGATTGAACTTCATGCTACTTCTTGCCTACAATTTTTGATTCCATGGTATTGCTTGTGGGATGAGCTTCCTAATCCACTTGTTGTACAAGTTCACTCATTCAAATTTTTTAATGCATGCCCTAATCACAAGCAAGTATGAACTTGGCATTAGGCATTGAAGCTCTATTGTGAAATTCCTGACCTCTACTCTTGCCTAAACATTGAACAACATACAAAATGAAGGACATGAAACTTGCAAAGAAGTAGGCTCACTCTTTATTGGCAATCAAAGTGTGCATTACACAAAACAAAAAACATGAGCACCAATGAAACTCAGCCTTATTTACTATCTTGGCTTTTAGCCAAAGAATCAAAATCCCAAGTGAATCCTAAAAATCTTAATCTAAACTATCCATCAATGGCTTTTTACTATCCTAACTCTATCTTGTCCTCATCATCTGCAAAATGATTAGGCTCTTGTGCGTGTTAGGGGAGATATTAGGCCTCCTAATTCTATTTTAATGTACAATCTTGAGTACTTGTACAAACCCAAGGGCACTCTTTTGCAAGTGTGATACAATTCCAAAGGTACTGTCCTTAACTCTATACAATTTTGAGTACCAATAAGGGCACTCCTCCTAAAATGTTATGACAGCCCAATGTCAATGTACTAAAAGTATAAGCAGTAAGAATAGGTTGTTCCCATGAGGATATGGTTTAGAAATGGCTAAGCATAAAGGAGAAAGGGTCACTTTGTCACAAGTCATCTATTGTTGTATCTTTATCCTCTTGGGTAGGACAATTCCCAAAAAGAGTATATTGCATCCCACAATGGCACAAAATAGAAAAGAAAATCACATACTTGGATCACATTCACAAAAGATATCCTATCAACTTGGTTCTTGAAGTTGATGGTTCAATTTGTATTGAAGGTCATTGGCCCAAAAGTTCTATAACCTATATCATGCATACCATTATGCAAATAGAGACATTCTACACTTCCCAAAAGACTCTCCTCATTGCTATATTATAGGTTCATGACTAGAGGGTTTTTTGTTACTTGATACTTCACAACACTCATAACCCTGTTGGCCAGTCAACACATTGCTCCAATCCTTCAAAACACCCAGGGATCCAACACCCTAGTCAAGCTTAATTGCCTTGTCACACCTCAGCAGTTGCATTCTTACTTTGACTTCCTCACCATTTCTCCATCCATGAAACATTCACAATATTGACATTGATGCATTGAGGATCATGGAGGTCCTCGGTGCATCATACCCAATATAGAGTCCAATTCATGGACACAACAATAATTCTAGATTGAGAATACACAAATGTGGACAACAAAATTTTTGTCTAGCCTTGAGCTAAATTGAACTTGTATTCTCCTTATACATTCTCCTACAAAATGATGGGATGCATCCATGGCTATGCAAAGCTATAATCCCCATATTTAATTGACATTATGACTAACCATAATGTGCCTACTCTATTACACCAAATGAAATTTGTGATGGTGCCACCTACAAAAGAGTGCCTACTATACACTATACTAGTCACAAACCTCTAGCTAGACAGCGTGAGAATGTTCCCAATGACATGGCATTGGCAAAATTGTCCTACTGTATATGATCCTCCCCATATTATAAACACATTGTTACATTGGATTAGTGCTCCCTTGTTGATAACGTGTTCTTGTTGGCAAGCTATCATGGTGATGCTTGACTGTGATGGTCTCCCACCATGATCAGGTCTGAATCCTATGATATGACTCCTCTAATGGGGTGGAAAACTATGGTGGTTGTGGTATAATCTTTGCAATGGTGTAATTTCCGTTACATTTGTACACATGTATTGATATATCCAACTCTACTTCTTTGACCCACTTGGCTTTCTTGATACATCTTCTCCCTTGCATCTTTGGATCAGTTCATCAATATGCTCCCCATATTCTTCTATCTCTTGGTTGACCTTGCCAAAGATGCTATCAAATTTTTTGTCAATATGTTTTTGTAGCTTCTCATCCAATTTGGCCAATTGTTCAGTCAAATATTTCTTTGTCTCCAAAGCATGTATCTTCAACTTGAACTCCCAAAGCTTTGCATGATGAACTTGGGTCAATGCCACCACCTCTACTTGAGTCTTTAGTTGGTTTGCGGTATCTTTTACTATTGTGATTACCTACATTTTCTTGTTGTCTAAAGCATCTTGGATGGATTGCAGTGCTATATCCACCTCTTGCATGATATGCATGGGGAGGATCTTTTCATGGTCCTTGTAGCCATTGACAATTATGGTCAGTTTATCAATGTGCATTTGGGCCTTCTCAACCTCTATGTTGAGGACCTACTTGTCTCTGGAACTTTGGATGCAGAGAACCTTTAGTTCTTGCTTGAGAGATGCCACTTCCTCATCCCTAGCACTTAATTACTCTCTGTGCTTCTTCTTCATCTCCTTCCCATGAAGCTCAGATCTCTCCTTAAGGGTTAGAAATTTGGAGTCCAAATGGGAGATTTGTTGTTGTGCTCTTGATATCTCCTCCTTCATAAGAAATATTTCTTTATCCTTCTCCTTCAACTTCCGTACTTGGACCACCTTGAAGTCTACACATGCCTATTCATGCCAAGTAATACCTACCTTCATTACTACAAGCTTAGCCTTCACTTGGCACAACTCCACTTGGAATTGTTCCAACACCATCTTGTTATCTTTCCTCCATGCCTTGTGGATATGGCATTACATTCCCCTCTTGCTTATTGCAGCTCTACATCCTTATTTGCTAGAGTAGCCTCCAATTCCCAAACTTGCAACAAGTTGGCACTCAAGACCATTTCTCTTTCTCTGGTCCAAGTCTTTGGAGTTTGATTGTGGTGAATTCTTTTTCCTCCACTTAAAAACATAGACCCTCCTCCCAATAACACAAGTTCTCAAGCCTGTAATTGATTTAGCTTTTGCTCTTGGTATTGGTAATGCTCCCAAAGCTTAGTAAGTTGAGCCTCTAGGTATGGTATGCTAGCATGGACCTTGGTCACCTCTTTCTTTACTCCCAAATTTTGCAAGGCAACCTTTTGAATTTTATAATGTAAAGACTCTATCAAGCATTTGTAATTTGTCACGGTCGGGTCAATATCTTGATAAGCAAGCAATAGGTCCTCCATGGTTTTTAACACTAGCTTCAACATATGAACAACCCAAGTTGACAAGGGTGGGTTATTTATAGCAATAATTTAGCCTTGACTCCTCATAGGCTGGTAGGGTCAAACATGCCTTCATTCCTTCCTACTGTGGTTGGAGCCACTTCCCTTTCTTGTGGGTGATAAATAGCTATTGTGGCCACCAAGGTGTGTTATTCATTGGGTCTCATTGAAGAGCTTGATGTTCCTTTCTCCTCTACCAATCTCCTACTACCTAACACTTCAATAGCTATTATGACTTTAGCAATAGAAGCTGAAGCCATATTTACTTTGTCCAAGTCTAAGGGGAGTTGTTTCCTTAAACCCTTCCCCTTCCTTGCACTTGAGAATCTCCTCTCACATAATTATGAAGGCATGGTTTAGACACCCTTAAGTACAAGTCCTTGGGATGGAGTCACCACCTAATGCTCTTTTGAAGGCAATGCAAGCAAACTCTACATTGTCTTCAATTTTGGTGGTAGTGGAAGGGTCTTCTTTTTTTGCAATTGGAAAATCAAAATATCCTCCTCCTTGTCTACCATTGTCTCTTTTTCTTTTTTAGTAGTGGATTGAATCAATACTCTTGATACCACCATGATAATTAAGGTGCATTATATTATGATCTGACATGTTGTGACAACTCGGCAAATATCACTTTTGCGGTAATCAGGTAAGTAAAGTTTGTTCCCACAGAAATGCAATTCAAAATTGGTCAAATATGAAGTCAAATAGTAACTTGTAGTTCTTCTTAGTCGCATCTTTAGTCTCTCAGGTAGAAACCACACCCAAAAGAGAGAAACAAACATTGAGTCGCAGTCTCATCACAACAATGTATCACACTTAATCACAACTCCATCAAATCTTTCCAAACAATCTTGATTATGATGATTTAGTCTCTCCCAAAAATGACACTTCACTACAAAACAACTTTGCCTCAAAATTGTGTTCCACGCCTCAACTAAAGGCACAACTTCCTCGATCAAAATTCCTTCACATCAACTCTATGCTACACTCACAAATGTAGAATACTACAAACACTACAATTCCTCTCAGATCTGTGAGCCGGCCTGTCTCTCACTCAGGATGAACCTCTAATGGCTATTATGGTAGCGCACCATGGACTAAGAAGGCAAGGAACCCCAACTCCATCATACTCCTCCAAGGCTAACACTCCAAGACTCAAGACATTGCTCACTAGAGAACTCAATGAGAGAGAGATAGTTGCAAATGAAAGGATGATGAGTACCTCCTCACCCCTTGTTTATATACTTGTGAAATAGTTACGTACCAAAGTTACTAATTACCATAGTAACTCAAGTTACTAGACTAAAAGTCAAGTAAAGTCAAAAAGTAGAAAGGAATATCTATTCACATGGGCATATTCCCCTAAGCATGTGGTCTTATCTTGACCCAACCACTAAGTCAAGGATTCCTTCACATGATCTATCCTTGGACTAAAGAAGAATCCAAAACAAAAAGGCTTGCGGGCCCAAGAGTTCTCAACTCTTTCCTCAAAGCCAAACACCTAGGAATAATACCAAGTCAACACACTAAAATCCAAAATAGCGGTGCTCATCTTTTCTACTTCCTCTAAAGTAAGGTCCCATCTATCTTAGCTATGACTAACTTTAGCTAACCATGACTAATATAGAACCATCCTTTATCTCTATATAAATAATATCTCTTAAGTACTTGTAATACCAAGCTAAATATCACAATACCACACACATGCACAAATGGGTGTTACAGATCTGTCAAGGCATTGCTCCGATTGCACTTCACTTGGGATTAAACACATAGAATGAAGATCAAGGCTACGGAATCCAACATCCAACAAGCACATTAACTTGCACTTCCAAATTCTCCACACACACAAACATAAACACAGAATTGGTACTCGAAATCAAGCTCAAATGACAAGCATTCCTTCACAACACTTTGCTTTATCTATTCTTAGAATTATGAGCAATAAACAACATATGACTACAAATGCCACCTTTAAATAGTGAAGCAAATGACAATTACTAACAACTATACTATTTTACAATAACTCTTCTAACCTACAGATCCGAAATGACAATGCACCTCTTCAAATCTCAAAATTGTTACTCCTCCAATCCATTGTCTACCTCTCCCTTGGCTTCCAATCTTGATCCCAAAGTAACCTCACTCACTACTCTATCCTTGGGTTTCACAACTACTAAATCCTCTACCAATTCTAACATTTCTCCTTCTTGATCTACAATTCCTATCATAGATAATCCTTCTAAATCTCTATCTCCCAACCTACTCTTCTCTAATATCTCCAATGATATCTCCAAAGATACTTGTACTCTTACTTCTGTTACTTTGGGTCTAACTACTATCAATTCCTTTGCTAATTATATCATCATCAAGAATTGTAATTGAAAGCATAGGTACACTATCTATGTCTACAATTTGTAACCCACTTTCCCCTACTCGCTCATGTAATTGACCAAAAGATACTTAGTGTTTGATCTTGCACTTTGGGTTCATTCACTACTACTACTTCTCCTTCAATTCTATCATATCTTCAATCAGAACTGAAATTGAAGTCATGGTATCCTAAATATCTTCTTTCCCTATTCTAACTATTTTAGAGGCTTCAAATATTTAACACCAAAGACTCTTACATCTGATGGCTGACTACCTTGGGTTGAATCACATTTGTCTTGAGGTGAAGTCTTTAGACTCAAAGTCATGTAAACCCAAAGTCCAAAATCCAAAGTCGTATAGACCCGAAGACATCCACCCAAAGTCCATCAACTACCTTTTACATCTACTCCCAAAAAATCAAATGCTTTTAACTTCTGCTACAGACCTCCAAACTTTGTGATTTTGGTGGCAACAAAAAGCCTTGTACAAGGCGCTTCCAATGAGACATAGCAAGCTTGATTTGGACATGTCATTGCTGAGATATATCCCCTGTGATTATCTTGACCTATAACCTCTATTCCGTTGCAAAGAAACCCTCCTACAATGTTTGACCCCATTCTTCCTCTTCCTCTGACACAATGTACGCTTCTTTGGGTCTGATCCAATCTGAGTCCTTCTTCCTCTAACAAAAAGTCAATTTCCTTTGGTCTAATCTGTGACCCGGCTTGTCTCTCACTCAGGATGAACCTCTAATGGCTATTATGGTAGCGCACCATGGACTAAAAAGGCAAGGAACCCCAACTCCATCATACTCCTCCAAGGCTAACACTCCAAGACTCAAGACATTGCTCACTAGAGAACTCAATGAGAGAGAGATAGTTGCAAATGAAAGGATGATGAGTACCTCCTCACCCCTTGTTTATATATTTGTGAAATAGTTACATACCAAAGTTACTAATTACCATAGTAACTCAAGTTACTAGACTAAAAGTCAAGTAAAGTCAAAAAGTAGAAAGTAATATCAATTCACATGGGCATATTCCCCTAAGCATGTGGTCTTATCTTGACCCAACCACTAAGTCAAGGATTCCTTCACATGGGCTATCCTTGGACTAAAGAAGAATCCAAAACAAAAAGGCTTGCGGGCCCAAGAGTTCTCAACTCTTTCCTCAAAGCCAAACACCTAGGAATAATACCAAGTCAACACACTAAAATCCAAAATAGTGGTGCTCATCTTTTCTACTTCCTCTAAAGTAAGGTCCCATCTATCTTAGCTATGAATAACTTTAGCTAACCATGACTAATATAGAACCATCCTTGATCTCTATATAAATAATATCTCTTAAGTCCTTGTAATACCAAGCTAAATATCACAATACCACACACATGCACAAAGGGGTGTTACATTTACCCCCGGACTAAGTTTTCACTTTGTCCTCAAAGTGAAGGTCTCTCTACCTTCTATGGTACATCTTCAACTTATCATTGTTAATCCTATCAAAGTGTGTTCCTCCCAACTCCTTGAGATCATAGGTGTAATTGCCCCACACCTTCTCTACTATGAAAGGTCTAGGGTACTTAGGCAAAAACTTCTTTTGCACTCTCTTGAATCGAATGGAATCAAACAACATTATCTTATCACCTTCCTTGAAAGGCTCCACCTTCTTCTTGCCTTGCCTCTTGTCATAGCTCTCCTTTTATTTCCTTTGGGCTTGGTCCACTTGAACCATAGCAACTGCTCTTGCCTCTTCCAACTCCATGAGTTGTTCCTTCCTTCCTTGACTTCTCTGCATCACCTCCTTGTGCTTTCTTCAATGTCTTATGAATGCTTTGGAAGGTAGGAAGATCAAAGTGAATAGGTAAGGAAGACTCAATACCATAAACCAATTGAAATGGAGAATATCCGGTGGAGGTCTTCATGGTTGTCCTATACTCCTACAAAACTACATGAATCCTCTTGTCCCAATGATGTTTAGTCCTCCATTTCTGCATCTTTGGCCAACATCATGCACAAGGTCTGATTGGTTCTCTCTGCCAAGCCATTGGAATTTGGCTTATAGGATGTAGTTACTCTTTGTGTGATAGAGAAATGTTGTAGCATGGCTGTAGTAATGCTTCCTGTAAACTCTCCTCCTCTATTAGAAACCAACTCCAAAGGGCATCCAAACCTAGTGATAATGCAATCATAAAAAAGTCTACTCACTTCATCTTCATTCTTGTCCCTCAATGATCTAGCCTCAACCCACTTGGTAAGGTAATCAGTAACTACCACAATGTACCGATTGTTCCTTGGGGTTTTATTGAGAGGACCTACAAAATCAATTCCCCACTTCTCAAAAGGTCCTAGCAATGGAATTGATCTAAGAGGTGGAGTGGATGTAGACTTTCTGGGAAAAGCTTGACAAACATGACAAGTTTTGCAATAATCAAGAAAATCCTTGAAAATCCCTCTCCAAAGGTAACTTGCATCTAGAATCTTGAAAGCAGTCACCTTTCCTGCAAAGTGTCCTCCACATACTAAACCTTCATGAAACTCCTTTATAAGTAGGATAGACTCTTCCTTACCCACTGCTCATTGGTGAAAAAGAATATCCTCCACCATTGTGTAAGCTCTAGATCTTGCTACAAGGGCCTTCCTCTCCCTAGCATGCATCCCTTCTGGATAGTTACCTCTTGTCACAAAATCCACAATCTCCTTGTACTCCATTGGAACCTCTTGAGTAACTGAGATTGTCATGAGCTCCTCATCTCCATCATGATCATAGGCTCTAGATAACAAATCAGCGTTTGCATGTTTCTTTCCTGACCTATCCTCAATGGTGTTATCATACTCAGACAAGAGTATCATCCACCTTGTTAGTCTCTCTTCAACATAAGGCTTGTTGGAGATGTACTTCAAAGACTTCTGATCCGTAACAATGGTCGCTTTCCCTCCAATTGTGACAACCCGGCAAATATCACTTTTGCAGTAATTGGGTAAGTAAAGTTCATTCCCGCAGAGATACAAGTCAAAATTGGTCAAATACAAAGCAAAGTAACAATTGTAGTTCTTCTTGGTTGCGTCTTTAATCTCTCAGGTAGAAACCACACCCAGAAGAGAGTAACAAGCACTGACTCGCAGTCTTGTCACAAATTAACACTCCATAATCACAACTCCATCAAATCTTTCCAAACAATCTTGATTGTGATGATTCAGGCTCTCCCAAAAACGGCACTTCACTGCAAAACGACTTTGCCTCAGAATTGTGTTCCACCCCTCCACTGAAGGCACAACTTCCTTAATCAAAATTGCTTCACATCAACTTCGCACTACACTCACAAATGCAGAATACTACCAACACTACAATTCCTCTCAGATCTGTCAAGGCATTGCTTTGATTGCACTTCACTCAGGATCAAACACACAGACTAAAGATCAAGGTTGTGGAATCCAACATCCAACAAGCACATTGATTTGCACTTCAAATTTCTCCACACACTCACAAACACAAGTACAACGTTGATACTCGGAATCAAGCTCAAGCGACGAGCACTGCTTCACAGCACTTCGCTTTATTTCTTCTCAAAAATTATGAGCATTGAACAACATGATACTACGAATGCCACTCTTAAATAGTGAACAAATTGATAGTTCTAACAACTATACCGTTCTACAACAACTTTTCTAACCTACAGATCCGAAATGACAATGCAACTCTTCATATCTGCCTCTTCATATCTGCCTCTTCATATCTCAAAATTGTTACTAATCTGATCCAATTTCTACTCCGTCATTGTCTTTCAAACCCAAACCCAAAGTAATCTTACTTCCTATCACTTTTTCCTCGGGTTTCACAACTCTCAATTCCTCCACTAATTCTAACACTTCTCCTTCTTGATATGCAATTCCTATCATAATTAAGCCTTCTAAATCTCTATCTCCCAACCCACTCTTCTCTAAGGTGTCATTTGTCAAATCCGAAGACACCTGCACTCCTCTCTCTCTTACTTTGGGTTTAACTACTATCAATTCTTTTGCTAATTCTACTATGTCATCATCAATAATTGTAATTGAAAGCATGAATACACTATATACACCTTCAATTTGTAACCCACTTTCCCCTAATCACTCATGTAACTAACCCGAAGACACTTATAATCTGATCCTGCACTTTGCATTTATTCACTACTGCTACTTTTCCTTCAATTCATGTTCCATCTTCAATCAGAACTGAAATTGAAATCATGGGTATCCTAACTATCTTCTTTCTCTACTCTAACTTCCTCTAATGCTTTTCGCAAGATTCTCGAAGTCACCTCGCTGCACTCTGAGGTCCGACTTTCTCAAATTTAGTCAGTCATCTTAGTCTTGAGGTGAAGTCTTTAGACCCAAAGTCATGTAAACCCGAAGTCCGAAGTACGAAGTACGAAGTCTGAAGTCACATTGACCCGAAGACACCAAACTACTCTTCACATCTACTCCTAAAACTTCAAATGCTTGTAACCTCTTCTACAAACCTCCAAACTTTGCAATTTTGGTGGCAACGGAAAGCCCTAAACAAGACGCTTGCAACGAGATATAGCACGCTTGATTTGGACTTGTGTGCATTGAGATATGCCCCTCGTAAGAATCCTGACCTGCAACTTCTATTTCTTCTTTGGGTTTGCCCTTCTTCAACGTCTGATCCGAGTTTTTCCCTCCTCTGACACGAAGTAAACTTCTTTGGGTTTGATCCAGTCTGAGTCCTTCTTCCTCTTACACAACGTAGACTCCCTCGAGCTTGATCAAACACACATTTCCACTCAGTTCTTCTCCATCTGGTTTCAATTTGGTTTTAGCAAGGCACTTTTTCTTTAGAACTCATCCCAAAATGAAAAATGTGGGTACCACACCAATCAAGAAGAGTCTAAACTTCTTGAGACCAAAGATCACTACCAATCCTTCTCTCTCCATGACAAAGTAGTTCTTTTTTGTTGAAACCATCTGCCTACTAGCATAAACTATTGGATGATCATGCCCATCTTGGTCTAGTTGACTAAGAGTGCATTCTAAAGCTACACTAGAAGCATGAGTGTAGTTTATGAAAGGTTTACTCCAATCAGGTTTACTCCAATCAGGTTTAGCAAGAATTGGAGCTACAAAAAGGAATTGCTTGAGCTCCTCAAAAGCTTTGAGAGCCTCCTTGTCTTCCAAAATCACCATGTAATCTACACCCTTTTTCATGTAGATAGTCATTGCATAAGCCTTGTTGGAAAATGAGAAGATGAACTTCCTATAGTATCCAACTATCCCCAAGAATTGGCATAACTTTGTCAAGCTGGAAGGAATTGGAAGGTTTGATATTTTCCTCACCTTCTTAGGATTAATTGCTATTCCGTCCTTGGAGATGATGTGCCCCAAAAGTAGACCTTCACATCCAAAAATGCATTCCTCTGCGTTGAGTGTTATATTTGCCTCATCCAAACATTGCAACACCTTGATTAGGTACTCAAAGTGCTCCTCCTTGCTCCCATAGACACAGAAGTCATCAATGAAATCTCTCACAAATTTCCCAATGAAAGGTTCAAATACCTTGTTCATGAACCATTGGAATGTGGTGGGAGCATTGGAAAGCCTTAAAGGCATGACCTTGAAAGTGTAATTTCCCCAAGGTGTGGTGAATGTGGTGAGTTGTTGATGCTCTGGTGCAATCTTGATTTGGTTATATCCACTATAACCATCTCCAAAACTATACCTATCATGACTTGCAACCTCCTCCAAGATCTCACCAATGAATGGCAATGGGTAGTGGTCCTTCTTGGTAATAGCATTGAGCTTCTTGTAATCCACACCTACCCAAAGCTTGTGTGGTGCCCATATTTTTTGTTTTTTTCCATTTATTAGTATTTGGGAGAAGAAGTAAACAAAGAAAGGTGAATTGCAAAAGAAGGGATGGACGAGAGTGACTTAAGAGGAAATCTGAAGAAGTTGAGATTGGATCCGATGATGGAAGTACTCAAGAGAAGTGTACAAAGAAAGAAGTCCGAAGAGCATCATCTTTGGATCAAGAAGCAAAGGCTGTTACGAAGACTGTCTAACAACCTTGGTATGTGGCAAGAAAGTACACTTCAAGAAATGGCAGAGAGAGAAGGAGCATGTCTTGACAAAGATAGGAAAGCAACACACAGAAGAAGGGGAAGTCAATTTTGAAATCAATTGAAGAATGACTGCAATTTGGGGTAATATAAAATTGTGATTGTGCAAGGACAAGTTGAATATGTCAGGTAGATTTCCAATCCCTTTGAAGAGTCATCCTAGAGTAATGCATGTTAGGAAGCCAATTGAGAGTGAAATTTTCTCACATCCAAAAGGGGTTAGAGTGTCTTGTCCAAGAGAAGGAATATTTTTCTAGTGCCAAAGAATGGGAGAGCAGATCATGGCAAAGAAAGTCACGAATGCTCTAGTAGTGCAAAGTTCCGCAATTCATAGGTTAGATGTTGTAGCAAGGATCAAAGTCTTGAATTCTGAGATGGCCTATCTCTCACTCAAGATGAACCTCTAATGGCTATTATGGTAGCGCACCATGGACTAAGAAGGCAAAGAACCCCAACTCCATCATACTTCTCCAAGGCTAACACTCCAAGACTCAAGACATTGCTCACTAGAGAACTCAATGAGAGAGAGATAGTTGCAAATGAAAGGATGATGAGTACCTCCTCACTCCTTGTTTATATACTTGTGAAATAGTTATGTAACAAAGTTACTAATAACTGTAGTAACTCAAGTTACTAGACTAAAAGTCAAGTAAAGTCAAAAAGTAGAAAGGAATATCTATTCACATGGGCATATTCCACTAGCATGTGATCTTATCTTGACCCAACCACTAAGTCAAGGATTCCTTCACATGGGCTATCCTTGGACTATAGAAGAATCCAAAACAAAAAGGCTTGCGGGCCCAAGAGTTCTCAACTCTTTCCTCAAAGCCAAACACCTAGGAATAATACCAAGTCAACACACTAGAATCCAAAATAGTGGTGCTCATCTTTTCAACTTCCTCTAAAGTAAGGTCCCCTTTATCTTAGCTATGACTAAATTTAGCTAATGTAGAACCATCCTTTATCTCTATAGAAATAATATCTCTCAAGTACTTGTAATACCCAGCTAAATATCACAATACCACACACATGCACAAATGGTTGTTAGAGAACAAACTTTGTATTACCTTTTTAGCATGGAATTGGAATTTTAGTTTCCTAGGAGTCATGGCAGAGATAGATGCCAGTAATTGTGAGGATGGTCCCAAAGTCAAGGGGAAGAGAGGAAATCTGGCTTGATGGACTGAGTCGGATCAGAGGTTAGTGTTGGGGAAGGAAGCATGAGAACCAACAGGGATCACCTTCTATGAGAAGTGTGATGTTGCAAAGGAGATGGTTGAGATCCAAAATTTGTTCTTTGCTCCACATACAACAAATGGTTACAAGGTGGAGTCCTGTCGGGACCTGATTCAAAGAAGTATTGTGGGGATGATAATGGCCATGTTCAAACCAGAAAAAATGACTTACGTGAACATACAAGAGACAGTCTTTTTCCACCAAATGTTTGTAGGAGTGAAGGTGAACTGGGCAAGTGTTTTCACCAACAAACAAGGCAGATGGTGGTCAATTGGAGGACAAGTTTGCCTCCACATTATTTTGCACCGTTTGTAGCACACTTCTACTTTGGGTTGAACTTGCTAATAGCAAAGGAGACGCATCGCATGGTGTCGCATTTCCATCTTGATTTGAGACGGGAGGCTGATGAAGAAGAGCAACAATATATAGCACACCTGCGAGCCAGTGATGATCACTTCTTGAGGACGGGATAGTGGAAGATGGAAGAAGTCACAAGTCCAAAGAAGAAGAAGCGCAGTAAAGCCAAAGATGCAAGGTCTCCTCCAGCACAACGAAAGACCCAAAGACTGGTTTTGCAAAGTAAGAAGAGTGTGAGAGAAGCACCATCAAAAACCGAGTCTAAAGGGGAGACAGAGTCTCAAGGAGAGGACTTAGAAGAAGACAAACTCACTTTACAAAGTGATGAATCCGGAAGTGAGAGTGAGGGGGAACACAAGGTTCAGCAATCGGTTGGAGTGGGTGAAGCTTGTCATGCGATGATTGACAATGTATCATGAAAGAAGAATCATTATGTAGCCCTGGTTGTGGAAGAGAAGGGGGCTGAAAGACGGAAGGAGAATCCCGTGGGGCCAAGTTTAGTAGGTAAGGAAGAAGGAAGCTTGGAAGCAGTGTCTCTGAAGATACAAAGATCATGACTTTGGCAGAAGGAGCTGATGGAAGAAGCAAAGTACAAAGATAGGGCCAAAGATGAAGAGAACTTTGGTGGAATACATTATCTATCAAAGGTTGTCACTCCATTGTTGGAACTGCTGAAGGAGCACCAGAAGGTAATTCCCCAAGATTGTATGAAGGAGATGAATGAGTTGCAGGTGATGAAGTATCTATTGGTTGAAGTGAAGGGTTTGCAAGAGCAAGTAGTCCAAAGAGACGAGGAAGTTGAAGAACTTCGGGTGGATGCAAAACTTTGGAAGAAGAAGACTTTCAAGAAGTTGCAAGCGAGTGTTGAGTCAAGAGGTAAGGAATTGCAATGCAAGCCAAAGAACTGAAAGAGCAGGCAATGTTGCTAACCAAGATGAAAGAGGAGGTCAGTGATGTGTGCATCAAGAGTATTCCTGTGAAGGTGATGGCCCTAATAATGGAGCAGGAGTTGGAAAGCTTGAGGACGAGTGCAGCCGGGAAGGATCAAGCATGGCAGAGAGAGTTGGCAGTCGAGCATCAAGAAGAAGAAAGATTGCACAAGCTGGTATGAACTGCTGGTTTACAGAGTTCACAATAAGCGGAGGGAAGAAGATGCTCATTGCTGAGTATGAAGATGAGTTGAAGATGTACCACGAAGAGTTGAAGGCAAAGCGATCTTGAGGTTATGAGTCAAAATTAGTAGGAGAAGTTGCAAGAAAGTTGCGGGCAATCTTGAGCATAGAGGCTGAAGGGAGATTGGAAGAAGCACGTCTACATGAGTTAAAGTTACTTGTGCATGAAACTTGAAAGAGAAAAGCCAAAGATGTGGATATGAACATTTTGATGATCTGATTAAGGGAGCAAGTAGATCAAAAGATGTTAGAAGTAGGAGACAATGTCCGTCTCAGATTAGATTTAGTCAAGTTTGAGTTAGAGCAAATTAGGAGTAGTGTGACAGAGGAGAGGAAGTCCGATGTTGCAGAAGTAGGAATTCAGGTGTCATTGGACTTGTTATTTGACATTAGAGAAGAATGGGTCAGAAGATAAGGAAGTAGATAGATTACCCATGACCTTAATTGTAGATTGTAGAGAAGAGATAGTATAAATAGTGAAGGATTTGGTAGAATCAGATATACCCAAAGAAGGAGAAGTGATAGGAAGATCATCGGTTTTGAAAGCCAATGAGGAGGTTGATATCGGATCGGGGTAGAAATAGATTTGAGATTTTAAGAGGTAGATATGAAGGGTTGCATTGTCAATTTGGATCTGCAGGTTAGAAGGTTGTTGTAGAATGGTATTTTTGTTAGAACTATTGTTTGCTTCACTATTTACAGGTAGCATTTCCATTGTGATGTTGTTCAATATTCATATTTTTGAAATAGATAAAGTGAAGTGTTGTTTTCAGTGCTTGTCGCTTGAGCTTGATTTTGAGTATCAATTTTTTGTGTGTGTGTTTGTGAGTGTGGAGAAATTTGAAGTGCAAGTCAATGTGCTTGTTGGATGTTGGATTTTGCAACCTTGATCTTCATTCTGTGTGTTTGATCCTAAGTGAAGTGCAATTGGAGCAATGCCTTGACAGATCTGAGAGGAATTGTAGTGTTGGTAGTATTTTGCATTTGTGAGTGCAGCACAAAGTTGATGTGAAGCAATTTTGGTCAAGGAAGTTATGCCTTCAATGGAGGGGTGGAACACAATTTTGAGGCAAAGTCGTTTTCATTGTGAAGTGCCATCTTTGGGAGAATTTGAATCATCACAATCAAGATTTGTTTGGACAGAATTTGTTATGTTGTGATTAAGGAGTATGTTTGTGATAAGTTGTGAAGATTGTGAACTTGTGACTCTCTTCTGGGTGTAGTTTCTACCTAAGATATTAAAGAAGAACCTAAGAAGAACTGAAATTTGTACTTTGCTTCATATTTGACCAATTTTGAATCGTATCTCTACGAGAACAAACTTAACTTACCCGATTACGGCAAAAGTGATATTTGCCAAGTTGTCACAACTTGCCATTCTTTTTCTTCACAATGACAATTGGAGACACCCATTCTGAATTCTATACCTCAAAGATGAATCCAGCCTCCTTGAGCTCATCTTGTGATTTGTGACAATGGTGGCTTTCCCTCCAATCAAGTAGTGTCTAAACTTCTTGAGACCAAAGATCACTGCCAACCCTTCTCTCTCCGTGACACAATAGTTCTTCTCAACCGAAACCATTTGCCTACTAGCATAAGCTATTGGATGATCATGCCCATCTTGGTCTAATTGACTAAGAGTGCATCCTATAGCTACATTAGAAGCATCAGTGTAGAGGATGAAAGGTCAATGCATAAGCCTTGTTGGAAAATGAGAAGATGAACCTCTTATAGTATCCAAGCATCCCCAAGAGTTGGCGTAACTTTGTCAAGCTTGAAGGGAATGGAAGGTCTGAGATTTTCCTCACCTTCTCAAGATCAACTGCTATTCCATCCTTGGAGATGATGTGCCCCAAAAGTAGACCTTCTTCACATCCAAAAATGCACTTCTCTAGGTTGAGTGATGCATTTGCCTCATCCAAGCATTGCAAGACTTTGATTAGCTACTCAAAGTGCTCCTCCTTGCTCCCATAGATACAAAAGTCATCAATGAAATCTCTCACAAATTTCCCAATGAAAGGTTCAAATACCTTGTTCATGAACCATTGGAATGTGGCTGGAGTATGTCAGAGTATCAGAAGTTCCACCATACTTGTATCAGTTGTCACCAAAGTATCAGAAATTCCACCATACTTGTAGCCTTGAGGAGGATGCACAACCTCCTTCACCACCAAATCACTCTCATCCCTTCCAAACTCTCCTCCATACGAATTGCGATCTTGATAGCTTCAACCTTGGAAGAAGGTTTCTCATATCTCACCTTGCTTCTAATTTGTGGTCTCTATCCTCCCACAAAATTCCTGGTAAGCATGACCCCTATGCCAATCATAGTAGTCTCCCCATCATCCCCACCCTTCCTCAATACTATGCAAAATCTGGACTCTAACTTTTCCACTCTTTCCACATAGACCCTCACTTTCTCTCCATCTCCTTGCTTGAGAAAGGTAACCTCACTCATGAATCTCTCATAACTCTCATCAAGAAGCAAGTTCTCAATGACTGCTCAAGGTAAAGTCTCCCAACACTCTTCTTGCCCATCTCTCCTCTCTCTCTCTTGGTATTTTGACTCATACCATGTAAATGCTGCATACTCAAAGAAATCTGGTAATAATGAGGCCCACTCACTCTTCCTCCTCTCATTGTTTCCTATGCAAACTCTCTTGAAGTCTCTCACAAAGGCCTCCACATATTCTCCATCCTTGCCAAAGAAAATCGGAAGTTTTCCCATTTTAACCCCTCACTATCTTCCTTTTCTCTCAAATTTTTTTTTCTCTTTTCTTTCTCTCACTCCATAACTAATAGAGTATGTACATGACTAACACCATTTGAGAATAATCCACCCTAGGGAACACAAAAGGCTCAAGTTGCTCCAAGATTTCTATAGCAACATCAAATCCTAGAGTGCATATTAATTGAACTCTCATGGATAATTTACCTATAAGTTGAAAGATTATCTCCATCACTAATCTTGAGAACTAGTTGATGAAGGTGGTAGTATTTCTGTAGCTATACTAAGACTCTCTCCAAGATCCTTCACCAAAGTCTCCAAAATTGATTTTACTCCACTACCCTCATGTCCTTTTGGAAGTCCTTCAACTCCACAAACCTCACACAACTCCTTGGTCTTAGATCTTCTCCCTCCCAATGTTGGTGAAGAAGGTCCAACATGCAAACCCAAGTCAAGCAAGCTTTTCCAATCTCTTGCTCTCAAAAGTCAATGGACATGAACTTGCCTTATGTCCCTTTTCTCCATATAGAAAGCACTTAGACTCACTCTTTCATCCATATTCCCAAGATGAATCTAAACACTCAAACATGCTTTTTGTTGCTCTCAAACTCCTCATGCATGAGATCTCCACTCTCCAGAATTGACCCTTCCTCACAATGTCACTCAAATCTCTCAACCAGTTTTTCATAGTCCTCTGAAATTTTTCACAATTGATCTCAACTCTAGGGTGTCACTCCTTGCAAAGTTTCAGATCTTTTCATTCAGCCATTTGGCCTAGAAACGTTTCTATTTAGCACACATATTTCAGATTTGGTCTCAAAAAAATACCCCCTTCAATTCAAAAACTCATAACTCCCTGCACAAGAATGATCTCTCTCTAATTATTGTGGCAGCAAGTAAGGTACAATGAATTGAATTTTGTTGGAAATGTTCAGGAAAATGCACTCAAAATTGAAGAAATGGCAGACTCTGGTTAATTTTCTAGAGAGCATGCAGTTGCGATAGCAATTTACCCTATCAACTTTCAAAAATTCTAGCCCAATGCGCATAATAGCTCTCACAATAATTTCAAGTGTGATAACTGAAAGATAACCCAAGCTATTATTTGTAGATATTTCAAGTCCAGACATCAAACTTGAGATTTTGCCCAAAATCTACAATCCATCTCACACAATCTCTTCAAATCCTCTCATGTGTACAAGATGTATAAAATCACTTCAAAGACATCATAATTAACTCCAGGGTATACAAATGGATCTTGGTTCTCTAACATAAGTTCAGCCCTCTCCTCTCCTAATGTTCTCTCCAAGTGAACTCTCATAGCCTCCTTTTGTCTAATGTAGAATTGAACGTGAAACATTATCTTGCCTTCTAGAGAGGTCCTGGTAACAAAACCAAAAATATGAGCCAGCTTGTCTCTAACTCACGGGGAATCTCTGATGGCTATTATGGTAGCGCACCATGGACTAAAAAGGCAAGGAACCCCAACTCCATCATACTCCTCCAAGGCTAACACTCCAAGACTCAAGACATTGCTCACTAGAGAACTCAATGAGAGAGAGATAGTTGCAAATGAAAGGATGATGAGTACCTCCTCACCCCTTGTCTATAAACTTGTGAAATAGTTATGTACCAAAGTTACTAATTACCGCTGTAACTCAAGTTACTAGACTAGAAGTCAAGTAAAGTCAAAAAGTAGAAAGGAATGTCTATTCACATGGGCATATTCCACTAGCATGTGATCTTATCTTGACCCAACCACTAAGTCAAGGATTCCTTCACATGGGCTATCCTTGGACTAAAGAAGAATCCAAAACAAAAAGGCTTGCGGGCCTAAGAGTTCTCAACTCTTTCCTCAAAGCCAAATACCTAGGAATTATACCAAGTCAACACACTAGAATCCAAAATAGTGGTGCTCATCTTTTCCACTTCCTCTAAAGTAAGGTCCCCTCTATCTTAGCTATGACTAGATTTAGCTAACCATGACTAATATAGACCATCCTTTATCTCTATATAAAGAACATCTCTCAAGTACTTATAATACCAAGTTAAATATCACAATACCACACACCTGCACAAATGGCTGTTACAGGCCTCATCTTTAGAAGAGGACATTTCAACAATTTGTGCACTTGTCTTTGACTTCTTTGTTAGAGGGAGTCATTTCTTCTTTAGTGTGTTCTTCTTCTTTGGAGCCTTTGCAAGGCCAATTCTTCATCTACAAGCACAAATTTGGCAAGTCTCTAGAAACTTAGTATTGGCTATTCGATACTTTGTGATCACTATAGGTCATTCAAGTTGCAATTCAAAATAAACTACAAGATGAAGTTGTGTAGAGAACCTCTTCATTCTTTCTTTATCAGCAGATTTGTCTCCATCTTGTACTGCACAACAAAAGGAGCAATGTAGGTGGCCTCTCCTTCACCTTCAAAGTCTCAATGCAAGAGCTTGCACTACTTATCAAACATCTTTGCCCAATCTATAGTCAGTCTTTAATACATGTTATCAAAGAAGACTACTTGGCCATCGGTCAAGTAGGTGGTTATTTTCTATTTGTAGAGCTTCATAAATACTTCTACAATGGCTCTTCATGCAAGGTCCTGGTAATTGGCTACACTCCATCCATTGTTCTTGGAGCGCTTGCTATTGAAGTGGCTCTTGACTTCAAGGGTAAGTTCCTTGCCTACAAATTTTCTATCTATGGTTTTGGCTCTTGCAAACCCAATGTCTGAGCCAAGTTCCATTTGCCAATGCTCCTTTATCCAATTCAATGGGTTATCTCTTATTCTCCTTAAAGTTTTCTCTTGTTTGCCTCTCATCTCATGGATCATATTGCTCAATTGTTGACAACAAGGGTACTAAGGATGGACTCAAGTGCCTTATTGTTAGTTTTTGGAGTGACAACAATGGGTCTTGCACACAGAAGGTTGCTACAACTTATTGATCTACTATGCTGAGTGCCTCACTTCACTCCAAGTACCTAATGTTTGTGCCAAGTTCTACTCTCAAAATGACTCCAAGTTACTCATTTCTACATGAAAATGTGTAGCATACTACTAAATCAGCTAAGAGGAGAGGTAGATTTGCAAAAAGTGCCATTGCTAGGCATGCACCTCAATTTAAACACCCAATTCTTCATCACTCCTTAGCACTTTGGCAGTTATAGAGCAAGTAGGCACTTGCTATTACAAGGCAAAGGCCTTTGCATGTTGTCCTTGGTGGAAAGTCACCCTCCCATGTGTCAACAATCCATTCCTCAATCACTTCCTCTCATGCCATGCTTGCCCGTTGAGTGCCAATGGTTATCTTGTAGATAACAATCATAGCTGCAAGTTCAAATTATGGTGGGACTTCAGTCCAAGTGCCAAGGTTGCACTTGGCACTTGGGCTTGTACGCCTCATTCATTGGCTCTCCAAGTGATGCATCTCTTGCAAGCCCTCCAAATGATTCTTTTCCATGCCAAGTGTTGTTCCATCCTCAAGCACTTGGGATCATTCTACACCTCGCTAAGTGCTTCTCATCTCCTTCATTACATAATTTTGCTTGCCACCTTGATACTTGGCCATGTAAATCATTTGGCATCTAGATTCATTCTTCCTACTAGCATTCACGATCATTCTATATCACTTTGAGTGTTTTTCCTATCCTAGCTTGCCAACATCATTCCTCTAAGTACCTCTCCATTTGAAGTACTTCTCCAAGTAATCTAGCATTCCCAGTAGTTCTCTAGCACTTCAGCCTGATATGATCAACAAAAGTAATTTTTAAAGAAATGGGAGCACCACACATGTGGGAGTACCAACCTCTCCTCTCTATAGGTCTAACTATACTAATGCTCTTTTCGGCTCTAGAGCATGTACTACACTCCTAGTCCCAACAGATGCATCTACCTTGGCTGCTTCACACATAATGTCTAGAACACCTCTTTCACCAACATAAGAAGTGGAAGTCTCAACAATTGAATCTGATCTCCTTTGAGCTATAGCCATGCTAGCCAATCTTTGCCCCAACTGCTCAATCTGAGTAACCATATCTATATCAAAAGCAAGGGCAAGTATTGGGTCCTTACCAAGTGTAGGTCCCTACCACCTCATCCTCCATGACCTAGAATTACTCTACCACATGCCATAGCAGCCCTACCACTCCGTAATTTTGGGAGGAGGTCAAAGCATTGATCATTAATATTACCAAATCTATGGCAATGGTCATATTTTCTTTGTCCTAGCTTTAGCACTACATAGGTATCATGCCCACTACTTTGGAGGCACTCTCTCTTGTGAAAGGTCCACCACAAGTCCAACAAGCAACTCAACCATGTATTGGTTTCTATTGACCAAAATGAAGGTAAGGATCTAGGTGTACTTGGCCCTCCACTTGCTCCATAAGATCAAGGCTGTCCACTTTGCTCTAAAAAGCCAACATTATGTGGTGCACTTTGTTACACTTTGGAAGAAATAACAACTATAGATGAGGCATCTCTACCAAATCTAGATCTCATCACTCTCTCTTCTACCATGTTGAGCTCAATGCGCTCAACCAAACCAATAACCACCACCAAAGTCAATGAGGTGGCTTGTAACAATATAACATCATGTACTCTATGTCACAACTCTCTATCTAGTATCCTATACCAAATTTGGACTAGTTGGGCTTCAATAACTCCCTAAGTGAAATTAATCAATTGTCTCATGCAAGTATATGCCTTATGTGGGCTCTCTCTAGCCTTCCATTAGAAATCCTATAAGCTCTTTAGCTTGTTAATCTACACTCCTTGGTAGTTCTACCTCAAGCATTGGAAGAACTCCAAGAACCCCAATACAACACCATCTCCTATAGCGGTAACTTCACTTGTAGTAGCATCATCTCCAACTAGTGCACCTCCATCGGATACACCAATGCTATTGGAGCTAGAACTTGTAAGTATTGTCAATCTACCTCTAAAAACCAAGTCTGAAGTGATGGAGATGTAGTCTAGAAACCAATATTGTCTCCATAGCTCAATCTCAGCCAAGTGAACTCATGATAGTCATATATTGGTGGACCCTTCAAGTGCAGGCACAACCATGTCCATACCATGAAGGATGTGAACAAAGTCAAGATCACATCTACTATAGATTACACCAATTTTCAAACTCTTGATGAAGTCATCAAACTCGATGGTACCCATTACCAAAGTAGTGCACGGGGTCCCATAAATCTTATCTAAGTTCTACAACAATGGTGCAAACACACCAAGTGCACTCTCAACTAAATTAGCTCTTGTATCAAACTCCAAACATGAATCAATATCCTCCTTCATCTGAACTTGAAATACAAGTTGAAATACAAGCTGATATCAAGCACCACTTTGTATCAACCCATTGCATATTGTAGCAAAATCTTCTCTAGAATCCTTGGAGAACTCAATCATGACAATATACCCCAAGCCGCAATTGTAACCACCAAGAACCACAACCAAGTGCTACTACCAAGAACCACCCACTAATATATCAAGACTACACTAGAGAGAAGGGCAACCTATAACACACCATCACAACATGTACTCTCATGGTCTATAAACCATCACTTCCTATCTCACCAAAAAGAAATGTAGGTAGTCTAATTGGTCATCACTCTAGCCTCACTATCAAGAGTGCACTAAAATACCAATGCTCTAAATATCAAGGCACTTCATACAAACATGGTGCACAAACAAGAAGTAGAAAACAGATGGTATCTAATCACAAGAAATTGGAAGAATAATCATCCATCTCACAAATCATAACCAAATTGACTCTATAACCATTTGGTATTTGACATAATAGGAGTGTTTATTTACTCCTATGCTACTAAGCTACCAAGATCACCAAGGATGAGACCAAATGCTCTTTCCTAGCCAAAGCTATATGTCTTAGTGTAATACTCCGAGGACAAGAGAAGAGAGGAAACACAGATTGCACACTCAAACAATCGATGCCCCAAGGGAGCACCTTCTCTTTATTATATAGACAAAGAGGATCTCCGCCAAGGAAGCTCCACCATAGGATTAGGGACACAGATAGGTGACATGTCAGCAAGCTCCACCCTTGGATTACTTACTTGGATGGGTGACATGTCTGGTCTAGGTCCTATCTGATTGGTCAAACAAGCTTTGACCGGAGGGAATCTTTTAGGGAATCTTCCTGTAGGAATCTCTGAATCACGTGAGTAAGGTACCGTTGGAAAGCTCTCGACAAAACAAAGCAGGGGGGAGGGAAGGCTGGCCTTTCCTCCATCTGGGGGGGGAGAATCGCACATTTTTGAGGCCTAATTCATCCATTTAGGCCTCCGAAATTGCCTTCAAAGATTTCAGGCATATTTCGGTTCCTACTCTATTAGTAGAAGTCCCCTTTTGGTGATACCTCTTTCTGATCTGTTAAGTCCATCATGTGTAACATCCTTCCAGATGTTACAAAACCAATTCTCACCTTTAAATCATATGTCTAGCTATTGGTTCTAAGGTTCTCAAGTCTATTTTGGTTTTTGCCCTATTAGTAGAAGTACTCTTTTGGTGATACTTCTATCTTATCTATTTTGACCATCATGTATAACATCATTCTAGATGTTACCAAACCAAATTTCACATCTAGATCATATGGCTAGCTCTTGGTATTACACTTAGTCTTATTGTTTTACTATCCTACTAGATGGACTAGTTGGTTAGGGTACTAGTCTTGGAACCAAAAATCTGGGTATGCCTTATTGTAATACCCCAAGGACAAGAGAAGAGAGAAAACATAGATTTCACACTCAATCCTCTGATGCCCCAAATGAGCACTTTCAACTCTTGATATGGTAATATGGCCAAAGTGTTTGTAGTGGCAAATCCAAGCCAAATGAAATTTTCCTTGTAGCAAAGCCATGTTGTCAAAAGGCAGGCAGATACAACTGCAGAGACATTTTGGAAGAGATGATCTTAGCATTCCTTGTATTCAACTTTTGAGTGAGTTTATAATGGCTTGCCATGCTCCCATGAATTCTTTCCAAGCATCATTTGAATCAAATGTAGAGTGTTGCTTTGCTAGCACATGTTTGTTGATATGCAAGACACACAATATCATGGTTGCATATGGAAATACCAAGGATATGGCATTGATAAGAGCCAATTTGCAATCTATGACAAAAAGTGCACTATGAGAGTTGATGCTTAGCTGCTCAAAGGAGCTTTCTGGCTCATGCAATGCCTAGGTGTAGAACTCTTCAGTCTCAAACTGCATAAAGCAATAGAATAGAGTGAATGTTTCATTTGTTGCTTTCATGCCTGTTTTATGCAATAGGGGCATGTGATGCTATTGATGTACATGCTGTCTGTGGAAAAGACCTTGTTAGCTGAATATAGTTTGGCAATGTTCTCTATTGACTTAGGGGAAGATGAAAAGGCAGGTAAGATTGCCAGTATGGTTGCATTTGATCTCATGCTAGATATCCCGGAGAATCAAGGTATTATAAGGCTTCAATTGTTGTTTTTCCTGCTAACATCCTCCTCTCTTCTTGGACTTCTTGATTTTGTAAATGTCTTGAGCTATTGAGAAGTTGGTTGCATCATGTTCACATAAGACATCCAAAACAACACAAGGTTGTGCTTCAATGTGTGTCAGCTTGTGAACAGTTTCAACCTCTGTCTTGGAGAGGGCTTTTGCAGCTGGATATGCAGCCACACTTTCCACTGCTTCATGGTTGTGTTCTTCATTGGTCACTTTGGATAACCAATTATCACTATCTTTCTCCTATTTGCAAAGGACACTCTTGGCAGAACATGGAGGTATTTTGAACATGCGATTGATTGGTGGGCTTACTGCCATGGACGCAAGTCAAACATCTGTTTTTAACTAAGCCTCCTGGCTTGTTTCCAATAGTTAATGTGCATTGAATTGTTATGTGCATTGTCATTGAATAGTTTATGTGCATTGCAGCTTTAGGCTTACCATTTGTCAAAGCAAGGTTTTGACTGCGGGCTGTAGGCCCTTCAAGCGAATTGTAACATGTGTCCATGGGTGCAAGGATAGACATATTGGAACCAAGAGAAGAGTGGAGAACAAGAGAAGCTTTATGCTGCATGTTTATGCGGAGTGAAAAGGAAGGAGAGAGAGTGTGCGCTTAGGGGTAGTCCCAAGCCCTCTCTTTTATAGATGTGATTCAGTGATAATTAGTTAGTAGTCAATTTTGGTGACACAGCAGAAATTCACATTATTTATTGGCAGGTGAGGTACAAATACCGAAAACGTGAGATACAAATACAGTGCATACTAATTTTAAAATTTTGGTCTAGATAATTACGCTTTAGAACAAACATTACACCGATCCGAATCGCAACTCAAGAGAACGTAATCATCTCAAATGGTTACATTAAAAAATGTTCGGATAACTTGTCAAACCCCATGAGAACTGCGATTTCGGGAGAAGAACGGGGGCATTGCAGTGATCGAGACAGGACTTCGCAGTTTCTACAGCACCTTGATGGAACAGCAGAACGTCTCTCGCATGGACGTTGGATAACATTTCCCTTGTGCAGAATCGGCCATGGCCCGGCCCCACAATAATTGAAGGGTGACCCAACACTGACTTTCTATTATAAGACGTCCAAACTATCTCCTTCTTGCACAAATCCCAAAAGCTTCTCATTGTACAGTACTAAGTTATAACATTCTTCTATATTGCATGCGGAATCAGCAGCTCCTCTGTTGAGTCTGTTTCATCGGGAGAAGGAACTCTACAAGTCATCAAGCCTTGGGGAGGTTGTATTCAAATACTAAACTACAGTCCCTGTTTCAACTACCAAACAGTTGCTTGAATCGTGGAATGGTAGTAACCTCTGTCTGGAGGTTAACAGGAACACCGTCTCTCTGCAGCATACGTGAGAAATGAAAATTACAACTAAATCCGCAGATACATGACCAGGGGTTATGAAAGATTGGAATCTTTCACTGTCCTCGATGGACCGGAAGCAAGGAGAAATTATCAGCAGGTGAGAGGAAACGGCCTTTTCCTGGACCAAGAGAAAAAGGTCAACGCGTAGAAAACACGGAGGATGGGAAGACTCCATCAAGCCGCACAAGGGTGAGACTTGGGTGAGACAAAATAGGTAAAATGGTGCTGAGGCCAATAGAGTCGATCTGAGAAATCTACTCTATTGCACCTAAGATATCCGACCAAGATGTATTTCAAGATATCAGACCACGATGAGTTTCACCGAGTGGAATGTAAACTAGGACAAAAATTACAAGGAAGAGGAGAGGATGAATTTCACCGTGTGGAGTGTAAACTAGGACAAAAATTACAAGGAAGAGGAGAGGCGTAGGGTTGATTGGCATGATACATATAAGATGAACTACCAAATCAATATTGTGTCAACAGAAACCGTTGATCCCAGGCTAGGTACCAAGTGTCGAGTATAATATAATAAAATAACAATACTGTTAATGTCGTTCGTTTAATCATCTGTACTGTATATGGTAGAGGCCAGTGATCTATATTCTGGCCGAGTAGTTTTCTCCAACCACCAGCAACCATGATAATTCTATAATATCACCAGTTCAAGCGAATCATCTCAAAGAGTGGGATAACTTCTTGTTGCTGCTACTGATCCCGTTTCGTCAGTGTCCATGAACTCAGAGAAATCTCCAGAGAAACTTGTGACATACAATTCATCGAAGCCCGAACCGAAGGTTTACAACTTCTTTTGCATGGATTGCTCCAATGATTGAATACCCGGTACTGACTCGGATAAGGAAGGAAGGAAGGAAGGATGGAAACTGGAATAAGGGCGTACCTATGAACATAGGACGTTCTCGATTGCTCAGATCTTGAAGAATTCCTAGGAATCCTGTGTTTGAATCTTGTTTTCTTGTACTGTACTAGTTTTGCCCCCTGCATGATGCACAGTGCCAAAAGGACTCTCGAAAACGTACATAGTCCCCCTCCCCACCTTTTGCCTCAGTATGCAACAACAATTCCGTCCGTCGTCCCTTTCCCCGTCCGCTGTCCCATTCCCTTGAAGTAATTTCATCCGTTATCTTCATCTCCAAATATAATTTCGTCCATGGTCTCCATCCGTTGTCCCATCCCTAGGAACAATTCCGTCCCCCAGGTACCTACCCTACTAGTAGGCGACAATCACATCTTCAAGATTAGTAAAATTACTATTAAAAGGTCATATTCTTCGAATAGTTTGTCACATGTAGCATAAGTTCGTTGTTTTATAAATTAAACCCAACGTTTACTTATTGCAGGGAGAAACGATGAACTTGTGGTTTCCAAACTCTGACGTTTCTCGTGAGAACCTGGACCAGGAAATCAGGGCCTGCCAAATTCGTACTGAATGTCTGATATTTGAGGAATTTCATCTCGGTAGCCGGATGAACAATTTACTTGTCAGTACCTTGACATAACGGAAGAATCGAAGTCTAGAGATATGTACCTCGACATAATGGAAAGAATCGAAGGTTAGAAATCTTGAATTCAGGTACCAGAGATTCTTCTCATTAGGGAATGAAGTCCTATCATATAATGTCTTTCGATGTAAATTCCGTGCATAAATTCATCCAGCCCAGGGACTCGGTACGGTTAAGTTTAGATTATCGGGGTTGGTAGCAAATTCACAAGCAGTTTTATCTGTTTCCAATTATCTTTCGTATGTATAAAAATTGTCAACGAGAAATGGCAATTAAAATGGGATCTAAAGAGAAACATTCCCCTTTCGGTTAGGTAGACATTGGCTGTTGTCTACCTTACTAGCTAATAATATTCTATTTTACATGCTAGTCTTCTTGTCTACATTATGGGAAATTCATATTTACTAATTTGTTTTAGGTAAAGTATATAATCCAACATTTCTTATATTTTAAAAGTACATCTCATCGGTATTTTTGCTTGTCTGACTCTATATTAAGTGGCTAGAAACTATAACCATGTTGGTGTAGATCGAAAGATCACTGGCACACATCGATCAAATCATAGTAGGTCTGCTTGAGATATTTCATTTTGTTACGGACTTAGAATCGAACAACTCTGGAAAAAAGTGTCCTGACTGGTCAATAATAGTTGATACCAAAGTTGTAGTCCCTCCAGCTCATTATATTTTCTAAACAATTTCTGCCACCAGAAGAAAAAACGATGAGACTTTGAATTCTAGTAACAGATTGTTCAGCGATTTATAATTCATGTTTGGTTGTCTATCGGATGCCTTCCATCTGCTCCTCATTCTATACTGCTTTTCAGATCTCTATAATCAGGAGTCCTTTTTCCGTGTAGAGTACGTTCCTATTATCCTTTATAATTTCCAATTGCAAACTCTAGTTTGCAATTGAAAATTACATGTGCTGAACACAGTTTGGCCAGTGGTGAGCTTTCTAGAAACTCTTGTAACATCAATATCCATTCAGATGCTCAGAGAACAGTACTTGAAATTATGAGCGTTCGAACTCAACAGGGGATGTAAAAGCGAGAAAGCGCTTGAAGCAAGATAAGACTGACTTTTGAGGATCAAACTGATTCTTCAGTTACCTGATGGACTATTGATATTACTGACTTCATGAATATGATTCTGATGTTGTTATCCCCTCGGGTTTATCTGTTCCTCTATTGACAGTCTTCAACTATTGAGATCAGGAAGTAAAGACATGTAGGAAAGGAAAAGAGAAAGGTAAAAGAATATATCCACACACATCAATAGATGCACAAAAATTAATGTGGTTCAGAGTCACTTGCTCCTACATAGGAAACAGATAAAAGGAATACAACTAAGACAATTGGAATTTTACTCCCTCTCAATGGGAAGCTCTATCCCAACCAACTCTTTCCCTGTCCAATCTGTTCATGAGTCTATCTTGATCCGCTCTTCTCATGATTATCTCCTTTTTGTTTGATTAGATCAGACCTCTCCTGGCCAGCTTCATGCTAATCAAAGTTACATAGAGTCCTCCCTAATTCCTTTTCACAGACACATGTATATTTGACTTGTTGCAAAATTCTCTCTCCAGGTCAAAGGGTTACCTTCTTCTACAGCACCAAAGAAGAACAAACACATTCATTGTGCCACCCCGATTTCTTGTTTTGTCAAACACTTGTCTCGACCTTGGACAAGATATCCCATGGATGATCCGAGCCGTAGATCTCAACATCACAAATGAGACAAAACAGAAAGATCAGGCTCTACATCCTAACAACTCTCCCACTTGGAGAGTGATACTTCTTGACTACACATCTTTCAAAAAGATAATAATTTTCATGTGCTTGATCTACATACTATGTGCAACATTACTATCTAATTATCCTTAGAGGCCAATTGATGCTATACATAGCTTTAACATATTGGAAGTGACAATCTTTGTCAACATATCATTAGAGTTCTTGGCACCTTGAAATTTTTCAAGTGACAAACTGCCATCTTTAAGTAACTTCCGGATGAAATGATATCTCAAATGTATGTGTTTTGTTCTAGCATGGAAGATTGGATTCTTTGCTAAGTGAATGGCTCTTTGACTATCTGAGGATAAAACACTACAATTTTGCTAGCTCCTTTAGAAGGTTTTATAACCAAATCATCTCCTTACTAGCTTTTGTAATTGCAAAATATTCTACCTCAATTGTCAACAAAGCAACATTTTTTTGCAATTGTGAGAACCAACTCACTACTATCCCACCTATGGTATAAACATACCATGTGGTGATTCTTCTAGAATCCATATCACCTCCCAAGTCTACATCTACAAAACATTGTAGTGTATGGTTGTTATCTTGTGTATATACATAACTACACAACAAACATCACTATCAACATCATACACTATAGAAGCACAACTCACACATAAGTCATATATGAACTCTAAATTTCCACAATAATCAGTCTTCTTCAACTCAAATCACACTTAAACCAGATAGGTACTCAATCCCTTATTCAACAATTTACCCACAATTGGGCCATGATTACATTCAAGCCACACCCACTCTAGCTAAGAGACTCCAAGTGATGCTTGTTGGTCTTAGTCCACCATAGCTAGGAACTTGAAGGCTCCACATCAAAGAAGTGAGCTCTTTAGAGCTGCAATTTAAAATTATACCCCTTTGCTTGACCTAGATCTCAAACCCTAATGGCGCACATCTACTGACAACACATCTAATGATACAAATGATGCAAGTGATGATATGTCCCACCATGTAATTAATAACCCTAACATGAAATTGGACCATCAACAAGTATTCCATGAGTAACTACTAAAATACCTATGACTACCAACACTACCACTCTAGTGTCCAAGCAAACTAGCCTTAATGCTACAAATGTTGTGAGAACTACCATGCATATATACATCACTACACAACATACATTGCGGTCAACACCATAGACTATAGAAGCACAATTCACACATAAGTCATACATGAACTCTGAAGGGCCACAATCACCCCTCTAGTTGGCGGCTAGGTCCCTCTAACTCTTGATAGCCATCTACTCCAGTATATGGTATACCCCATGGTGGGTAAAGATCAAGATATCAAGTGCTATCAAGCCCCTTTGTTAGTCACCTCTCTCCAATCTATACCATATAAAGGGTGAACTAGCTATAGGTCAAGTACATCTAGGATAAGGCCATTGTCCCTAAGGAACCATTGTGAGAGGAGGAGTCAAACATGCCATATGCCGTCCTCTCAAATAGCTATTACACACTAACATAATAGTAGCTCCACCAAAAGAGCCACATAACATACACCAAAAGCTTGGGTCCATAGTGCCATCAATGTTTGGGAGGTGGCATGGCACATAATTGCACACATGATCCTTCCAAACAACACCATCATGTCCTTCCCACATGAGGACTCCAAAGGCAAAACCTCATACACTCTCAAGATAGTGCAGCCTATAGTAACATCAAGTAACGTCAATGTCATTTGCTATAGATATACATGGTCACTTTGATGAAATCAACGGATCAAGGGTATGTAACCTCCTCCTCAAATGGTAGCATAGCGTAAGGTATCCCTATGTTGAGCAATTGACAAGTTCTTAAGGGCCATTGGCATCACTCTCCAAAAGATCTCTACTCATTAAGAACATGCGTTCACCCATATATCTGGATCATCCAAGTCCAAATTATAGTAGCATCTTGACAAATGGTTGCAGATAAATCTGGATCTTGTCCATAAAGTAAAATGTAAAGAGAGAAAGATTCTAAGGAGGCTTGCTGGATGAACCCATAGCCCATGGCCAATCAAAGTAATAGGAGATCCCAATTCCCAAGTGACCTCTTTGCAAACCATTCTTATGCAATCCTCTCTTCATCATTTGAACCACTCTCTCCGCTAAGCCATCTACCTCAGGGTGATCTCAGGAGGTAGTATGATGATCAATGAAGGTCTTGTCACACAAGACCTAAAACTCTCCCAAGAACTCTATACCTTGATCAGTCAAAACCTCAATTGGTGCACCAAAATGATTAAGAACACAATCCAAGAACAAGTAAGCGGTCCATTCATTGGACTTATCAAGAAGTGCCACCAACTCAATCCACTTGGAGATGTGCTCCACCATAACCAAAATATACCAATGATGTCTCACAATCAATGGTAAAGGTCCAACAAAGTCCAAGCTCCAATAGTAACCCAATCTCATGTAGGTAATGAATGTAACTATGGCATAGGAGCATAAAATGATATTCTAACTTGATCACAAACCACACATTTGGCAAAAAACTACTATACATTGGTTTGCATACAATGCCACTAATAATGCCTTTGAAGTAAGCTATATGTATGCTTTACTCCAAAATATCCTAGCTCCTCATGGGCATGATGAAACAACTATGGTCTTTGAGATGGAAGTGGTACAACTTGCACTCTACCATCCTCCCATACACAAAGAAGATATCTGACCTCCAATCTAAATTGTCTAGCTTGTTGAAGAACATGGTTTCTCTCCTTAGTACCAGTTGTGTTACCTATAACACTACATGAAAAGATAATCCATCACTTAGTCATCATCAAAGATAATCCATCACTAAGACATCATCATGACTGTCTTGCTAAATTGTACTAATATCTCCATCCTTTGGATCTATGACCTCAATAACTCCTCTTGTATGCATTGAGAGAGATACCACCAAAGCATAAAAAATATATATATATAGAAAGGTAGATGAATGTGAACATGGCACCGTCTCCTCATCTATCTCACCATGCCAATATGCTCTAGTTTGATCTTACTTATTGGAACATGGGTCTCTACTCAACCCATCTGCATTGTGGTTCACCACTCCAGGTCTATGAAAAACAGTGAAATTATACTCTTGTAAAATCAGAGCCCATCATGCAAGCTTCTTTGAAAGCTTATTGGACTCCATCAACCACTTTAGTGGTTGATGATCAATGATGAGAGTGATGGGGTTACCAAAAAGGTAATTTCAAAAATGTGCTATTACCATACTACTGCCAAGCCCTCTTCCTCATATTAACTATACTTTGCCTCCACTAAATTTTTGGAGCAGCTAGCATAGGCCACCACAAATTCCTTCTCCTCATCATCATATTGGGTGAGCATTGCTCCAAGCCCCATTGTACTCTAATCAAAGTGAACTTGGAATGGTTGTCCTTTGTAATACCAAGAGCTAGCCATATGATCTAGATGTGAAATTTGGTTTGGTAACATCTAGAATGATGTTATACATGATGGTCAAAATAGATAACATAGAAGTATCACCAAAAGATGTGTTTTCTCTTTTCTTTTGTCCTTGGAGTATTACATCCTTTGATCTGTAACACCCATTTATGTATGTGTGTGGTATTGTGATATTTAGCTTGGTATTACAAATACTTGAGAGATATTATTTATATAGAGATAAAGGATGGTTCTATATTAGTCATGATTAGCTAAAATTAGTCATAGCAAAGATAGAGGGGACCTTACTTCAGAGGAAGTGGAAAGGATGAGCACCACTATTTTGGATTCTAGTGTGTTGTCTTGGTATTATTCCTAGGTGTTTGACTTTGAGGAAAGAGTTGAGAACTCTTGGGCCCGCAAGCCCTTTTGTTTTGGATTCTTCTATGGTCCAAAGATAGCCCATGTGAAGGAACTCTTGACTTAGTGGTTGGGTCAAGATAAGATCACATGCTTAGTGGAATATGCCCATGTGGATAGATATTCCTTTATACTATTTGACTTTATTTGACTTTTAGCCTAATGACTTGAATTACTCTAGTAATTAGTAACTTTGGTGCGTAACTATTTCACAAGTATATAAACAAGGGGTGAGGAAGTACTGATCATCTTTACATTTGCAACTATCTCTCTCTCATTGAATGCTCTAGTGAGTAATGTCTTGAGTGTTAGCCTTGGAGGAGTATGATGGAGTTGGGGTTCTTTGCATTCATAGTCCATGGTGCACTACCATAATAGCCATCAAAGGTTCATCCTGAGTGAGAGACAAGCTGGTTCACATTTTTGGTTTTGTTGTCGGGACCTCTCTAGAAAGCAAGATAATGTTCCGCGTACAATTCTATATTAGAGAGAAGGAGGCTATGAGAGCTCACTTGGAGAGAACTTTAGGTGAGGAGAGGGCTGAACGTATGTTAGAGAATTTGCACACATTTGTATACAGTGTAATTTATTATGATGTCTTTGAGGTGATTTTGTACATCTTGTACTCTTGAGAGGATTTGGAGAGATTGTGTGAGGTGCATTGCAGATTTTGAAGATTAAGGTGATTTTGGGCAAAATCTCAAGATTTGGGTCTGGACTTGAAATTTCTACACATGATAGCTTGGGTTATTCTTCAGTTATCACACTAGAAATTATTGTGAGAATTGCATATTGGGATAGAATTTTTGAAAGTTGATAGGATAAACTGCTCCCGTAATTGCATGCTCTTTGGAAAATTTTACAGGGTCTGCCATTTCTGCAATTTTTAGTGGATTGTGCTGAAATGTTCCAAGAAAATTCAGTGCATTGTATCCTACCTATTGACACAAAAATTAGAGAGAGATCGTGCTTGAATAGAGAGTTATAAGTTTTTAAAGTGAGAGGGGTGATTTTCAGACCAAATCTGAAATATGTGTGATGAATAGAAAGGTACCTAGGCCAAATGGCTCAATGAAAAGATCTGAAATTTTGCAAGGATGCACACCCTGGAGTTGTGATCAAGTGGAAAAAATTTCAGAGGATTGTGACATACAAGTTGTGAGATTTTACTAACATTGTGAGGAATGGTCAATTCTTGAGAGTTTAGATTTCATGCATGAGGAGTGTGAGAGCAACAAAAGGCATGTTTGAGTGTTTTTGAGTGAGTGTTGAGACTCATCTTGGGAACATGGAGGGTCACCAAGAGTGTAAATTGAGGCTATGAAAGGCTCCACAAGGGTTTGAGATGATTGTAGGGGTGGATTTGGGGAGAAAAGAGTTTAGAATAGAAATTGAAGAGAGTGTTGAGAGGATCTAAAAACCTACACCACTTGGAGAAAAGAGTGAGTCTAAGTGCTTTTTATGTGAAGAGAAGGGACATAAGACAAGTTCATGTCCATTGACTTTTGAGAGCAAGAGATTGAGAGAAAGAAGATGCTTACTTGACTTGGGTTTGCATGTTGGACCTTCTTCACCAAGATTGGGAGGGAGAAGATCTAAGACCAAGGAGTTGTGTGAGGTTTGTAGAATGGAAGGACTTCCAAAAGGACATGAGTGTAGTGGAGTAAGAACACTATTGGAGAGTTTGGTGAAGGATCTTGGAGAGAGTCTTAGTACAACTACAAAATACTACCACCTTCATCAGCTAGTTCTCAAGATTAGTGATGGAGATAATCTTTCAACTTATGGATAAACTATCCATGGGAGTTTGATTAATATGCACTTTAGGATTTGATATTGCTACAAAAATTTCAGAGCAACCTGAAACTTTTGTGTTCCCTAGAGTGGATTTTGGTCAGATGGTGTTAGTCATGTATACACTCTATTAGTTATAGAGTGAGAGAAAAGAAAAGAGAAAAAGAAAAAATTGAGAGAAAAGAAAGATAGTGAGTAGTTAAGATGGGAATCCGGTTTTCTTTGGCAAGGATGGAGAAGATGTGGAGGCCTTTGTGAGAGACTTGAAGAGAGCTTGCTTAGCAAACAAGAAGAGGAGGAAGAATGAGTGGGCCTCACTATTACTAGATTTCTTTGAGGATGCAACACTTACATGGTATGAGTTAGAATACCAAAAGAGAGAGAGGAGAGATAGGGAAGAAGAGTCTTCAACACTCATTGAGAAGTTTCTTCCAGATGAGAGTTATGAGAGATTCAATGAGTGAGGTTACCTTTCTCAAATAAGGGGATGGAGAGAAAGTGAGAATCTATGTGGATACAGTGGAAAAGTTAGAGTCCAGATTTTGCATAGTGTTGAGGAAGGGTAGGGATGATGTGGAGACAACTATGATTGGCATAAAGGCCATGCTCACCAAGAATTTTGTGGGAGGGTTGAGACCACAAATTAGAAGCAAGGTGAGATATGAGAAACCTTCTTCCAAGGTTCAAGCTATCAAGATTGCAATTCTTATGGAGGAGAGTTTGGAAGGGGATGAGAGTGATTTTGTAGTGAAGGAGGTTGTGCATCCTCCTCAAGGTTACAAATATGGTGGAACTTCTGATACTTTGGTGGCAAGGGTTGCACCACAAGTAGTAGTTGCTCCAGTTCTTCCACCTCCACCAAAGGATCCACTTCAAACCATCATAGAACAACTTGTAGATCTCAAGATCAATATGGTGCAACTATGCAAGAAGAGAGAGGTAGATCAGAATGTGGGGAGAGGGCCTAGGAGTTATGGAAGTTATCAATATAGAGGAGGCCAACCAAACAAAAATTTTAATGAGAGAAATTGTTTTGATTGTGGAGGAAGAGGCCATATCCAAAGGAATTACCCAAATTCCACTTACCATAGAGGAAGGAGTTATGAGGGAGCCAATAGAGGTAAAGAGAGAGGTATTGAAACCCAAGTGGCTCCTAATCCAAACAAAGGTAAGGAGATAGCATTCATAGATGTGGTTGAGAGCAAGATTGAGAAGGGAGAGTGGTCAAACTCCAAGAGTCTTAATTTGGAACTTTTGGCACAAGAGAAGAAGAGAGCTTGTTTTGCAGAGGATGTGCATTCTTCTCAAGGATTTACTCCTAGCCAAGATACTCCTATGCCTACTAGTAGCACTCACACAAACACTTCAACACCATCAACAACAAAGACTCCAAGAAAGAAGTTGGGGATGGAGGACTTCTTGATCTCAAAGCAACAATGGAACTACAATGTCTTGGAGTTGGTAGTCACAAGGCTAACATCACAGTGGGCCAATTGATTGCTTTGAATCCTACTTTGAGAAAGGAGCTTAGAGGTGGTTTGAGTTCTACAAGGAGCAAGAGGAAGAAGAAGACAAAATTTCTAGTATCAATGGGGGTGGTGGATGCCAAACCATCACCATGGGAGGCTTGTGAATATACCTCCAAGATTGATGTGAGAGTAAAGGATCACAACATCAAGGATGCATTGGTTGATGGAGGATCAATAGTGAATGCCATGTCAAAAAGGTTGATGAAGAAGTTGGGTATGATACCCTCAAGACTTTCAACATTTGTGGTGAGCATGGCAAAAAAACAACAAATTCGACCAGTAGGGGTGATGGATAAAGTGGTAGTTTCAGTTATGGGAGTTCAAAATCTCATCATTTTCCAAGTCTTAAAGGATTCAAGCTATGACTCTTCTTGAGGTCATGGTTGAGAGCAGCACGCACAACTGATTGATGGCACAAACTTGAGGGTTGGACCATCAACCCATAGAGTCATAGTTCATGTGACTAACACCAACACTTCACATTCAGATTCACCATCTTTTGGTTATTGAGAATCAGATTCTGAAGAAGGAGCTTCAGGTGTGGACACAAGCATGGAGGAGGAGACTTCCATGGAAGAGGATGGATTTGAATCAAGTTTAGATGTGTATCCCTTGTGTGCTATGGATTTTGTTCTTAAGCCAGAGGTTTTGAAGGACCTAGATAAATCACCATTGACACTTGATGAGGTAGAGAGAAGGTTAGCTACCCTCAAGTATGGCCCAAATGTTACCAAGGAGGAGAAAGTGAGATTTGAGGAGATTTTCCGCAAGTTCATCCATGTATTTGCTTTCATTTACAAGGATTTGAAGGAAGTTACCTTGGAGGAGCACAAGATAGAGGTGGAATCACATGCAAGACCAATCCGCCAAAAGCAATGTTGCATTAGCCCACCAATATCTTTGGTTGTGAAGGAAGATATTGATAAGCTCAAGGAGGCTAGATTTATCTTTGAGGTGGAGAATTTAGAATGACTGTCTCCAATTGTGATTGTGAAGAAAAAGAATGGCAAGCTTTGAGTTTGTGTGGATTATAAGAAGCTCAATGTTATTACCAAGAAGGACTACTACCCATTACTATTCATTGATAAGATCTTGGAGGAGGTTGCAGGTCATGAGAGGCATAGTTTTGGAGATGGTTATAGTGGTATAACCAAATCAAGATTTCACTAGAGCATCAACAACTCACCACATTTATCACACCTTGAGGAACTTATGCTTTCAAGGTCATGCATTTTCGGATTTGCAATGCTCCAGCTACATTCCAACAGTTGATGAACAAGGTATTTGAACCTTTCATTGGGAAATTTGTGAGAGATTTCATTGATGACTTTTGTGTCTATGGGAGCAAGGAGGAGCACTTTGAGCACCTAATCTAGGTCTTGCAATGCTTGGATGAGGCAAATGCATCACTCAACCCAAAGAAGTGCATTTTTGGATGTGAAGAAGGTCTAGTTTCGGGGCACATCATCTCCAAGGATAGAATATGTAAGAGACCGAAACCGAGGAGAGAAATAGGAGAATGGAAACTCACATTGGGACACCTAAATGAGGGAAAACTCTGAATGCCTAGCATGAGCTTTGGCTTTGGTATTTATAGGTAGCATACAAGGCCCTTGAAAAGCTTCTCAAGAAGCTTCCTCAAGCCGTTTTCTTAGAGTGCAAGCCAAGTTAACTAGGAAGCTTCTCAAGAAGCTTCCTTCTAGAAGCCGCCTACTTGGCGTGCAAGCTAAGCTAGTTGGAAGCTTCTAGAAGCTTCCTTCTAGAAGCTACTTACTTAAGGTGCAAGCTAAGCTAACCAGGAAGCTTCCCAAGAAGCTTCCTAGATACTTCCGGAATATTCTAGGCTAATTTGTCTTATGTGCTACTTCATGAGCCTGACTGACTTCGTCGCTAAACTCCATATTGTTACATATTCCCCCGCTGCTAGTTGGTGACATCCTCGTCGCCAGTGAAGCTTCAAATTCTTGGATGGCCGTCTGTGCATTGTGGAGATGAGAAAGAGGTTCCCGAGTGGCATCATGAAGGAGATACCCTTTCCAAAGGACCTTGTACTCCGTATGTTGGCAACGGCCTTGTTGAATGTGGCGACGCGCAAGGATACAATCAACTTCGTACTCCTCATGATCATTGATAGGGAGGAAGAGGGAGAGGTTGGACTCAAGAGGAAAAGGAAGAGGGGTTAGGAACAAAGGGTTTCAACTTGGAAACATGAAAGACAGGATGGATACGTATGTAACAAGGCAAGGCAAGATGATAAGCAACAAGAGAGACAATTTGGAATCAAAGGGTCCTATCCAATTAGGGGCAAGTTTACGAACTTGGGTATCAAGTGGGAGAGGGAAGTTACTAGAGGATAACATGACTTTATCACCGACTTCAAAGGTGAGATCTTGACAATGGTGGTCCGCATATTGTTTTTGGCGATTCTGAGCAACAAGAGGTGAGACTTGGCTTGTTGGAGAGATTGGGATATAGTGGTCAAGAATGTGGAAGTATGAGGAACCTAAGATGGAGGGGGAGCAAGAAGAGAATCTGGAACAAGCAGATCTTGGCCAAAATTGAGAAAGAAAGGAGAGAATCTGGTGCTTGCCTGTTTGGAATTGTTGTAGGCAAATTCGGCAGCGGCAAGACATTCATCCCAATTGGTATGGTGGACATTGACAAAGGCATGCAACATATCCTCCAATGTACAATTAGCACGTTCGGTTTGTCCATCAGTTTGAGGATGATAGGCCGTGGACAAAGCAAGCTTGGTGCCGAGTATCTAAAAGAGTGCTTGCCAAAACTTCCCGGTAAAGCAAGGATCACGGTCGGAGATGAGGATGCGTGGCATTCCATGATGCTTGAAGACATTGTTGAAGTAGATTTGCGCTAAGGTTGGAGCATCCACGGTATCACATGTTGGTGCCAAGTGGATTTGCTTACTAAGCTTATCCACAAACACCACGATGGCGGTGTGTCCTTGTTCTGTCTTTGGCAAGGATGTGATGAGATCCAAGCTCACATGCTCCCAACGAGCTGATGGAACGGCAAGTAGTTGAAGGAGTCCACTTGGCTTCTGGTTGCTGGCCTTGTTACGTTGGCAGCTCTCACACAATTGGACAAATTCTCAAACATCCCATGTCATGTTGGGCCACCACCATTGATGTTGGAGGGTACCCAGGTCTTGTCCACACCCATGTGACCAGCAATGGATAAATCATAGGCTTCTTGAAGGCACACAAGTCGAAGATCTCCTTTGGTTGGAACATAGATCTGGTCCGCATGGAATAGAAGGCCTTCCTTGAAGGAGAAGGTGTTGTACTCCTTGTCACATGTTGTTAGCCGACCATGTACCATTTGGAAGAAGGGATCTTGCTGTAGAGCTAACTGAAACTTGTTATGAATCTTGGGATCAATTGACACCGTCGTAATTGCTGCCGCAATGAGAGGAAGAGACTTCAAATCAGGTCGTCGTGATAGAGCATCAGGGATGACATAGAACCAACCTGGTTTGTACTCAAGTTTGATGTCAAACAATTGGAGTTGCTCTTCCCATCGATGATGTCGACTCTTCATGTGCTCTAGATGTAAGGTCCGCAACAATGGCTTGTGATCAGTTTGCATGATCACTTGTTTCCCCAAGAGATAATGCCTCCATACCTTGGTGGCATATACCATTGCAAGTTGTTCCTGATATCGAGTAGAGTAATTTCTTTCAGCTGTATTTAGTCAGCAAGACACAAAGGCAATAGGATGTAGTCCATCTGGAAATTCTTGTTGCAACACAGCTCCAATTGCAAAGTTAGAAGTATCAAAATCAACCACACAAGGTAGTTGAGGATCATATGGTTGAAGAATGGGTCTTGAAGACACCATATGCTTTAACTTTTGGAATGCTTCTTCATGCTTGGTGGTCCATTGGAAGCTCAAGTTCTTTCCCAAGAGGTCAGTCAATGGTGCAGCCACATGAGCATAATAGTGGATGAACCATCGGTAAAAACTGGCCAATCCATTGAATGCTCGTACTTTGGTAGCATCCTTCGGGGTAGGCCAATCAGTAATGGCATTGATCTTCTCTTCTTCCATCTTGATCCCCTCTGATGAGATCTTATGACCCAAGAAGGTAACCTCCTTTTGCCAAAAAGCACACTTTGACTTCTTGTAGTAAAATTTCCATTGTCGTAGTCGTCTTAGGACTTCTCGCACATGATTCTTGTGTTCTGCCTCTGTCCTACTATAGATTAAGATATCATCTAAGAACACTACCACGGACTGATCAAATAGTCCCTCCAACACCCAATGCATCTGATCCATGAAGACTATTGGAGCATTAGTGAGTCCGAAAGGTAGAACTCTCCACTCAAAATGTCCATACCTTGTGCGAAAGGCAGTCTTTTGCACGTTCTCTCCTTCAATAGGAATTTGCCAATAGCCGCTACAAAGATCTAGCTTGGAAAAGTAGCGTGCTCCACTTAATTGATCAAGTAGGTCATCAATCCAAGGCAAGGGATATGCATTCTTCATGGTTTGCTTATTGAGCCCACGGTAATCAATATAGAAACAAAGTCCTCCATCCTTCTTTGGAACAAATAGTACCGGTGCTCCCCACGGAGAGGTACTATGTTATATGAAATCCTTCTCCAACAACTCTGTAAGTGTTGTTTGCAACTCCTCCAACTCCTTTGGTGAGAGCCGATAGATTGTCTACTCACTGGAGTACTCCCTGGCAATAACTCGATCTTGAAGGGCATACCTCGATCAGAGGGTAATCCCTTTGGCAGATCATCCAGAAACACATCTGCAAACTCTTGAACTATCCGATCAACCGTTGCTTGATGCGGCACCTGGCCCTCCTCTGATTGTTCTTGTGCAATTGGCTTGATCCACATCACAAATACAGACTTATCTTCCTCCAAAGCTTGCTCTATGGCTGCTTCATTAACAAAATTCCCTTCTAGGGACTCATCTCCCTTCCAAGCTTGCTCTATGGTTGCCTTCTTGGCAAACTTCCCATCTTGGGACTCATCTCCCTTCCAGATTTGCTCTATGGCTACCTTCTCAACAAACTTCCCATCTTGGGACTGACTATTCTTAGGTGTCTTACTCAGAGGTGCCAGACAACCTACTCGGAAATTCCTACCTTGGTGTTGTACTTGAATTTGACGTCGGGTCCAATCAAATTGAACCTTATGACGTTCAAGCCAAGGTAGATCCAGAATGATATCATAGTGTAGAGGTGCCACTACAAACCTCATACACTCCAAATACTCCTTCCCAATCTTGAAGGTAACAGGATGCGAGGTGCGGAATGCAAAACCTTTTCTACCATCTGCCATCATCAAACTACTTCCAATCACTGGCTTGATAGGAATACCCAATTCCTTTGCTACTTGCATAGATATGCAATTCTCTGAACTTCCAGAATCAACCAAAATCCTATAACCCCGATTAGATATCGTACCTTGCAAGTGAAGCAAACTTGCATAGGTCAAGCCTTCAATCCCATTGGAACTAATCAAGCTCCAAGTAGGTGGCTCGAAATCTCCTACTGGGATTCTTTGTTTCCTTGATCAATTTGTTCCACAAAATCCATCTGGGCAACTTGTCGAGGTCGCCCATTCCTAAGTGGACATTCAACAATGCGATGTCCAACTTGGCAACAATAAAAACAACCTCCATTTTGTCGTAATATTTCTCTATCTGCTGTGCCAAGTGGTCTTCGTTGGATAGCATCAATCTCCATTGGTACCGGTTCTTCCACTCGTGGTACTGGTAGGTTTTGTGTAGGTCGAGGTCGAGACCAAGTTGTTGCAACTAAGGAATCAAAATGCTCAGCCAATTGCATGGCTTCTTCTACGTTCTGTGGCTCTTGCATGGTCACCTCCAATTTGGTTCGTGACTTCAATCTTTGTACAAATCAATCCAGAACTTCACCTTCTTGGATATTTGGAATTTGCATGATGATATTTTGAAATTGTGTGATGTAACTTCTCACTGAGCCAATCTGCCTCAACTCCGCCAATTTATCTCGTGCAGCTCGGGTGGCATTTATAGTATAAAATCGACCAAGTATTGCATCCTTGAATTTTGCCCATGTCAAAATTGGTGTAACAATTTGTCATTCAGCTCTTTCTACTCAGAATTGCCACCAAAGTTTTGCCACACCATCCAACTGGCTAGAAGCCAAGAGTATTTGTTTCCGATCGTCTTGAAGATTGGTGGCTTCAAAGTAACGTTCATAGTCAAACACAAAATTCTCCATTGTGCCTGGAAGATTCTTGCCTTCAAACACCTTGGGTTTTGGAAATCAAATGCAATCTTCTCCATCTCGAACTGGCGCTCTGTCTATCTGTTCTCGTCATTGCTGGTCTCGTTCATCCAACAATCGAGTAAGATGCTTGATTTGTTGTTGCATTGCAAGGAAAACATCCGGTATTGCCGCCATTGCTACTACTCTATTCCACTACCCTCAATTTATCTAGTTTATTAACACATAGATACAACACATCCACCAATCTCCATAAGTTACAACTGGAAGTATCAAGGGTTCCTTTGACACGGTGATTATATGTAGAGAATCCTGCCTAAAGCATGAGGTGATGAATTGTGTGAAACTATGCTTTGGTAATATCTGGACATGAAAGTCCCAATGGTTTGGCGGAAGTGGATTTGGTGGTCCTTAAATTCCATCCATCCCATTCCTACACTGATACCAATGTAAGAGACCGAAACCGAGGAGAGAAATAGGAGAATGGAAACTCACATTGGGATACCTGAATGAAGGAAAACTCCGAATGCATAGCATGAGCTTTGGCTTTGGTATTTATAGGTAACATACAAGGCCCTTGAAAAGCTTCTCAAGAAGCTTCCTCAAGCCGCTTTCTTAAAGTGCAAGCCAAGTTAACTAGGAAGCTTCTCGAGAAGCTTCCTTCTAGAAGCCGCCTATTTGGCGTGCAAGCTAAGCTAGTTGGAAGCTTCTAGAAGCTTCCTTCTAGAAGCTACTTACTTAAGGTGCAAGCTAAGCTAACTGGGAAGCTTGCTAAGAAGCTTCCTAGATACTTCTAGAATATTCTAGGCTAATTTGTCTTATGTGCTACTTCGTGAGCCTGACTGACTTTGTCGCTAAACTCCTTATTGTTACAGAATAGCAGTTGATCCTAAAAAGGTAAGGAAAATCTCAGACCTTCCATTCCCTTCAAGCTTGACAAAGTTACACCAATTCTTGGGGATGGTTGGGTCCTATAGGAGGTTCATCTTTTCATTTTCCAAAAGAGCTTATGCATTGACCATGTACATGAAGAAGGGTGTAGATTATAAAGTGATTTTGGAGGACAAGGAGGCTCTCAAAGCTTTTGAGGAGCTCAAGCAATCCCTTGTTGTAGCCCCAATTCTTGCTAAACTTGATTGGAGTAAGCCTTTCATCCTCTACACTGATGCTTTTAATGTAGCTATAGGATGCACTCTTAGTGAATTAGACCAAGATGTGCATTATCATCCAATAGCTTATAGGCAGATGGTTTCAGCAGAAAAAAACTACTCTATCACAAAGAGAGAAGGTTGGTAGTGATCTTTGGTCTCAAGAAGTTTAGACACTACTTGATTGGAGGGAAAGCCACCATTATCATAGATCACAAGGCTTTGAAGTACATTTTCAACAAGCTTAATGTGGAAGGTAGACTAGCAAGGTGGATGATATTCTTGTCTGAGTATGGCTACACCATTGAGGATAGGCCAGGGAAGAAACATACAAATGCAGATTTGTTATCTAGGGCCTATGATCATGATGGAGATGAACCAATGGATGATTCTTTCCCAGATGAGGAGCTCATGACAATCTCAATCACTCAAGAGGTTCCAATGGAGTACAAGGAGATTGTGGATTTTGTGACAAGAGGTAACTATCCAGAAGGGATGTATGCTAGGGAGAGTAAGGCCTGTGAGCCGGCCTGTCTCTCACTCAGGATGAACCTCTGATGGCTATTATGGTAGCGCACCATGGACTAAGAAGGCAAGGAACCCCAACTCCATCATACTCCTCCAAGGCTAACACTCCAAGACTCAAGACATTGCTCACTAGAGAACTCAATGAGAGAGAGATAGTTGCAAATGAAAGGATGATGAGTACCTCCTCACTCCTTGTTTATATACTTGTGAAATAGTTACGTACCAAAGTTACTAATTACCGTAGTAACTCAAGTTACTAGACTAAAAGTCAAGTAAAGTCAAAAAGTAGAAAGGAATATCCATTCACATGGGCATATTCCCCTTATCTTGACCCAACCACTAAAGCAAGGATTCCTTCACATGGGCTATCCTTGGACTAAAGAAGAATCCAAAACAAAAAGGCTTGCGGGCCCAAGAGTTCTCAACTCTTTCCCCAAAGCCAAACACCTAGGAATAATACCAAGTCAACACACTAAAATCCAAAATAGTGGTGCTCATCTTTTCTACTTCCTCTAAAGTAAGGTCCCATCTATCTTAGCTATGACTAACTTTAGCTAACCATGACTAATATAGAACCATCCTTTATCTCTATATAAATAATATCTCTTAAGTACTTGTAATACCAAGCTAAATATCACAATACCACACACATGCACAAATGGGTGTTACATTTACCCCCGGACTAAGTTTTCACTTTGTCCTCAAAGTGAAGGTCTCTCTACCTTCTATGGTACATCTTCAACTTATCATGGTTAATCCTATCAAAGTGTCTTCCTCCCAACTCCTTGAGATCATAGGTGTAATTGCCCCACACCTTCTCTACTATGAAAGGTCCAAAGTACTTAGGCAAAAACTTCTTTTGCACTCTCTTGAATCGAATGGAATCAAACAACATTACCCAATCACCTTCTTTGAAAGGCTCCACCTTCTTCTTGCCTTGCCTCTTGTCATAGCTCTCCTTTTATTTCCTTTGGGCTTGCTCCACTCGAACCATAGCAACTGCTCTTGCCTCTTCCAACTCCATGAGTTGATCCTTCCTTGACTTCCCTGCATCACTTCCTTGTGCTTTCTTCAATCTCCTATGAATGCTTTGGAAGGTAGGAAGATCAAAGTGAATAGGTAAGGTAGACTCAATACCATACACCAATTGGAATGGAGAATATCCAGTGGAAGTCTTCATGGTTGTCCTATACTCCCACAAAACTGCATGAATCCTCTTGTCCCAATGATGTTTAGCCCCCTCCATTTCTGCATCTTTGGCCAACATCATGCACAAGGTCTGATTGGTTCTCTCTGCCAAGCCATTGGAATTTGGCTTATAGGATGTAGTTACTCTATGTGTGATAGAGAAATGTCGTAGCATGGCTGTAGTAATGCTTCATGTAAACTCTCCTCCTCTATCAGAAACCAACTCCAAAGGGCATCCAAACCTAGTGATAATGCGTTCATAAAGAAATCTACCCACTTCATCTTCATTCTTGTCCCTCAATGGTCTAGCCTCAACCCACTTGGTAAGGTAATCAGTAACTACCACAATGTACCAATTGTTCCTTGGGGTTCTATTGAGAGGTCCTACAAAATCAATTCCCCACTTCTCAAAAGGTCCTAGCAATGGAATTGATCTAAGTGGTGGAGTGGATGTAGACTTTCTAGCAAAAGCTTGACAAACATGACAAGTTTTGCAATAATCAAGACAATCCTTGAAAATCCCTCTCCAATGGTAACCTGCATCTAGAATCTTGAAAGCAGTCACCTTTCCTGCAAAGTGTCCTCCACATACTAAACCTTCATGAAACTCCTTTATGAGTAGGATAGACTCTTCCTTACCCACTGCTCTTCGAAGTAGACCATCTGCTCCTTGGTGAAAAAGAATATCCTCCACCATTGTGTAAGGTCTAGATCTTGCTGCAAGGGCCTTCCTCTCCCTAGCATGCATCCCTTCTGGATAGTTACCTCTTGTCACAAAATCCACAATCTCCTTGTACTCCATTGGAATCTCTTGAGTGACTGAGATTGTCATGAGCTCCTCATCCGGGAAGGAATCATCTACTGGCTCATCTCCATCATGATCATAGGCTCTAGATAACAAATCAGCATTTGCATGTTTCTTTCCTGGCCTATCCTCAATTGTGTAGTCATACTCAGACAAGAGTATCATCCACCTTGCTAGTCTCACTTCAACATTAGGCTTGTTGAAGATGTACTTCAAAGCCTTGTGATCCGTGACAATTGTGGCTTTCCCTCCAATCAAGTAGTGTCTAAACTTCTTGAGACCAAAGATCACTGCCAACCCTTCTCTCTCTGTGACAGAGTAGTTCTTCTCTGCTGAAACCATCTGCCTACTAGCATAAGCTATTGGATGATCATGCCCATCTTGGTCTAATTGACTAAGAGTGCATCCTATAGCTACATTAGAAGCATCAGTGTAGAGGATGAAAGGCTTACTCCAATCAGGTTTAGCAAGAATTGGAGCTACAACAAGGGATTGCTTGAGCTCCTCAAAAGCTTTGAGAGCCTCCTTGTCTTCCAAAATCACCATGTAATCTACACCCTTCTTCATGTAGATGGTCAATGCATAAGCCTTGTTGGAAAATGAGAAGATGAACCTCCTATAGTACCCAACCATTCCCAAGAATTGGCGTAACTTTGTCAAGCTTGAAGGGAATGGAAGGTCTGAGATTTTCCTCACCTTCTCAGGATCAACTGCTATTCCATCCTTGGAGATGATGTGCCCCAAAAGTAGACCTTCTTCACATCCAAAAATGCACTTCTCTGGGTTGAGTGATGCATTTGCCTCATCCAAGCGTTGCAAGACTTTGATTAGGTGCTCAAAGTGCTCCTCCTTGCTCCCATAGACACAAAAGTCATCAATGAAATCTCTCACAAATTTCCCAATGAAAGGTTCAAATACCTTGTTCATGAACCGTTAATATGTGGCTGGAGCATTGCAAAGCCCAAAAGGCATGACCTTGAAAGCGTAAGTTCCCCAAGGTGTGGTGAATGTGGTGAGTTGTTGATGCTCTGGTGCAATCTTTATTTGGTTATATCCACTATAACCATCTCCAAAACTGTACCTCTCATGACCTGCAACCTCCTCCAAGATCTCATCAATGAATGGCAATGGGTAGTAGTCCTTCTTGGTAACAGCATTAAGCTTCTTGTAATCCACACATACCCGAAGCTTGCCATTCTTTTTCTTCACAATGACAATTGGAGACACCCATTCTGAATTCTCCACCTCAAAGATAAATCCAGCCTCCTTGAGCTTATCAATCTCCTCCTTCACAACCAAAGATATTGGTGGGCTAATGCGACGTTGCTTTTGGCGGATTGGTCTTGCATGTGACTCCACCTCTATCTTGTGCTCCTCCAAGGTGACTTCCTTCAAATCCTTGTAACTAAAAGCAAACACATGGATGAACTTGCGGAAAATCTCCTCAAATCTCACCTTCTCCTCCTTGGTAACATTTGGGCCATACTTGAGGGTAGATAACCTTCTCTCTACCTCCTCAAGTGTCAATGGTGATTTATCTGGGTCCTTCAAAACCTCTGGCTTAGGTGCAAAATCCATAGCACACAAGGGATACACATCTGAATCAGATTCAGATTCATCTTCCTCCGTGGAAGTCTCCTCTTCCATGCTTGTGTCCACACCTGAAGCTCCTTCTTCAGAATCTGATTCCCAATAATTAGAAGATGGGTTATCTGAATGTGAAGTGTTGGTGGTGTTAGTCACAGGAACAGTGACTCTATGGTTTGATGGCCCAATCCTCAAGTACCCTTTGTGCCATCGATCAATTGTGCGTGCTGCTCTCAACCATGGCCTCCCAAGAAGTAAGTCATAGCTTGAATCCTTCAAGACTTGGAAAGTCATGAGATTTTGAACTCCCATAACTGAAACTACCACCTTATCCATCACCCCTACTGGTCGAACTTGTTGCTTGTTTGCCATGCTCACCACAAATGTTGAAGGTCTTGAGGGTATCATACCCAACTTCTTCATCAACCTTTCTGACATGGCATTCACTGCTGATCCTCCATCAACCAATGCATCCTTGATGTTGTGACCATTCACTCTCACATCAATCTTGGAGGCATATTCACAAGCCTCCCATGGTGCTGGCTTGGCATCCACCACCCCCATTGATACTGGAACTTTTGCCTTCTTCTTCTTTTTGCTCCTTGTAGAACTCAAACCACCTCTAAGCTCCTTTCTCAAGGTAGGGTTCAAAGCAATTAATTGGCCCACTGTGATGTTAGCCTTGTGACTACCAACATCCTCCAACACATTGTAGTTCCATTGTTGCTTTGAGATCAAGAAGTCCTCCATCCCCAACTTCTTCCTTGGAGTCTTTGTTGTTGATGGTGTTGAGGTGCGAGTGCTCCTAGTAGACATAGGAGTATCCTTGCTTGAAGTAAATCCTTGAGAAGAGTGAACATCCTCTGCAAAACGAGCTCTCTTCTTCTCTTGTGCCAAAAGCTCCAAATTAAGACCCTTGGAGTTTGAGCACTCTCCCTTCTCATACTTGCTCTCAACCACATCTATGGATGCTATCCCCTTACCTTTGTTGGGATTAGGAGCCACTTGGGTTTCACTACCTCCCTCTTTCCCTCTATTGGCTCCCTCATAACCCCTTCCTCCATGGTAAGTGGAATTTGGGCAATTCCTTTGGATATGGCCTCTTCCTCCACAACCAAAACAATTTCTATCATTGAAATTGTTGGCTGGTTGGCCTCCTCTATATGGATAGTTTCCATAACTCCTAGGTCCTCTCCCTACATTCTGATCCACCTCTCTCTTCTCCCATAGTTGCACCACATTGATCTTGAGATCCGCAAGTTGTTCTGTGATGGTTTGGAGTGGATCTTTTGGTGGAGGTGCAAGAATTGGAGCAACTACTACTTGTGGTGCAACCCTTGTCACCAAAGTATCAGAAGTTCCACCATACTTGTAGCCTTGAGGAGGATGCACAACCTCCTTCACCACCAAATCACTCTCATCCCCTTCCAAACTCTCCTCCATACGAATTGCGATCTTGATAGCTTCAACCTTGGAAGAAGGTTTCTCATATCTCACCTTGCTTCTAATTTGTGGTCTCAATCCTCCCAAAAAATTCTTGGTGAGCATGGCCCCTATGCCAATCATTGTAGTCTCCACATCATCCCCACCCTTCCTCAACACTATGCGAAATCTGGACTCCAACTTTTCCACTCTTTCCACATAGACCCTCACTTTCTCTCCATCTCCTTGCTTGAGAAATGTAACCTCACTCATCAATCTCTCATAACTCTCATCAGGAAGAAAGTTCTCAATGAGTGCTGAAGTCAAAGTCTCCCAAGACTCCTCTTCCCCCTCTCTCCTCTCTCTCTTTTGGTATTCTGACTCATACCATGTAAGTGCTGCATCCTCAAAGAAATCTGGTAATAATGAGGCCCACTCATTCTTCCTCCTCTCATTGTTTCCTATGCAAGCTCTCTTGAAGTCTCTCACAAAGGCCTCCACATCTTCTCCATCCTTGCCAAAGAAAACCGGAAGTTTCCCCATCTTAACCCCTCACTATCTTTCTTTTCTCTTAATTTTTTTTTCTCTTTTCTTTTCTCTCACTCTATTACTAATAGAGTATATACATGACTAACACCATCTGAGAATAATCCACTCTAGGGAACACAAAAGGTTCAGGTTGCTCCAAGATTTCTATAGCAACATCAAATCCTAGAGTGCATATTAATCTAACTCTCATGGATAGTTTATCCATAAGTTGAAAGATTATCTCCATCACTAATCTTGAGAACTAGCTGATGAAGGTGGTAGTATTTCTATAGCTGTACTAAGACTCTCTCCAAGATCCTTCACCAAAGTTTCCAAAAGTGCTTTTACTCCACTACACTCATGTCCTTTTGGAAGTCCTTCAACTCCACAAACCTCACACAACTCCTTGGTCTTAGATCTTCTCCCTCCCAATCTTGGTGAAGAAGGTCCAACATGCAAACCCAAGTCAAGTAAGCCTCTCCTTTCCCTCAATCTCTTGCTCTCAAAGGTTAATGGACATGAACTTGCCTTATGTCCCTTCTCTCCACATAGAAAGCACTTAGACTCACTCTTTCCTCCAAGTGGTGTAGGTTTTTGGATCCTCTCAACACTCTCTTCAAATTCTATTGTAAACTCTCTTTTCCTCAAATCCACCCTTACAATCACCTCAAACCCTTGGGGAACCTTGCATAATCTCAATTTCCACTCTTGATGACCCTCCATGTTCCCAAAGATGAATCTAAACACTCAAACATGCTTTTTGTTGATCTCAAACTTCTCATGCATGAGATCTCCACTCTGCAGAATTGACCCTTCCTCACAATGTCACTCAAATCTCCCAATGAATATGTCACAGTCCTCTGAAATTTTCCACATTTGATCACAACTCTAGGGCGTCCCTCTCTGCAAAATTTTAGATCTTTTCATCGAGCCATTTGGCCTAGACACCTTTCTATTCAGCACCCATATTTCAGATTTGGTCTGAAAACCACCCCCCTCACTTCAAAAACTCATAACGCACTGCGCAAAAATGATCTCTCTCTAATTTTTGTAGCACCAGGTAGGATACAATGCACTGAATTTTCTTGGAAATTTTCAGGACAATTCACTAAAAATTAAGGAAATGGCAGACTCTGTACAATTTTCCAGAGAGCATGCAGTTGCGGGAGCACTTTACCCTATCAACTTTCAAAAATTCTAGCCCAGTGCGCATAGAAGCTCTCTCAATAATTTCAAGTGTGCTAACTGAAAGATAACCCAAGCTATCATGTGTAGAAATCTCAAGTCCAGATCTCAAACTTGAGATTTTGCCCAAAATCACCTTAATCCCCAAAATCTGCAATCCACCTCACACAATCTCTCCAATTCCTCTCATGTGTACAAGATGTACAAAATCACCTCAAAGACATCATAATGAACTACAGGGTATACAAATGGATCTTGGTTCTCTAACATAAGTTCAGCCCTCTCCTCTCCTAATGTTCTCTCCAAGTGAGCTCTCATAGCCTCCTTCTGCCTAATGTAGAATTGGACGCGGAACATTATCTTGCCTTCTAGAGAGGTCCCGGCAACGGAACCAAAAATGTGAGCCGGCCTGTCTCTCACTCAGGATGAACCTCTGATGGCTATTATGGTAGCGCACCATGGACTAAGAAGGCAAGGAACCCCAACTCCATCATACTCCTCCAAGGCTAACACTCCAAGACTCAAGACATTACTCACTAGAGAACTCAATGAGAGAGAGATAGTTGCAAATGAAAGGATGATGAGTACCTCCTCACTCCTTGTTTATATACTTGTGAAATAGTTACGTACCAAAGTTACTAATTACCGTAGTAACTCAAGTTACTAGACTAAAAGTCAAGTAAAGTCAAAAAGTAGAAAGGAATATCCATTCACATGGGCATATTCCCCTTATCTTGACCCAACCACTAAAGCAAGGATTCCTTCACATGGGCTATCCTTGGACTAAAGAAGAATCCAAAACAAAAAGGCTTGCGGGCCCAAGAGTTCTCAACTCTTTCCCCAAAGCCAAACACCTAGGAATAATACCAAGTCAACACACTAAAATCCAAAATAGTGGTGCTCATCTTTTCTACTTCCTCTAAAGTAAGGTCCCATCTATCTTAGCTATGACTAACTTTAGCTAACCATGACTAATATAGAACCATCCTTTATCTCTATATAAATAATATCTCTTAAGTACTTGTAATACCAAGCTAAATATCACAATACCACACACATGCACAAATGGGTGTTACAGGCCCTTGCAGCAAGATCTAGACCTTACTCAATGGTGGAGGATATTCTTTTTCACCAAGGAGCAAATGGTCTATTTTGAAGAGCAGTGGGTAAGGAAGAGTCTATCTTACTCATAAAGGAGTTTCATGATGGTTTAGTATGCAGAGGACACTTTGCAAAAAAGGTGATTGCTTTCAAGATTCTAGATGCAAGTTACCATTGGAGAGGGATTTTCAAGGATTGTCTTGATTATTGCAAAACTTGTCATGCTTATCAAGCTTTTGCTAGAAATTCTACATCCACTCCACCACTTAGATCAATTCCATTGCTAGGACCTTTTGAGAAGTGGGGAATTGATTTTGTGTGTCCTCCCAATAGAACCCCAAGGAAAAATTGGTACATTGTGGTAGTTACTGACTACCTTACCAAGTGGGTTGAGGCTAGACCATTGAGGGATAAGAATGAAGATGAAGTTGGTAGATTTCTTTATGAATGCATTATCACTAGGTTTGGATACCCTTTGGAGTTGGTTTCTGATAGAGGAGGAGTGTTTACAGGAAGCATCACTACAGCCATGCTACAACATTTCTCTATCACACATAGAGTAATTACATCCTATAAGCCAAATTCCAATGGCTTGGCAGAGAGAACCAATCAGACCTTGTGCATGATGTTGGCCAAAGATACAAAAATGGAGGGGGCTAAACATAATTGGGACAAGAGGATTCATGCGGTTTATGGGAGTATAGGACAACCATGAAGACTTCTATTGGATATTCTCCATTTCAATTAGTATATGGTATTGAGTCTACCCTACCTATTCACTTTGATCTTCCTACCTTCCAAAGTATTCATAGGAGATTGAAGAAAGCACAAGGAGGTGATGCATAGAAGTCAAGGAAAGAAAGACTCATGGAGTTGGAAGAGGCAAGAGCAGTAGCTATGGTTTGAGTGGAGCAAGCCCATTGAAAAAAAAGGAGAGCTATGACAAGAGGCAAGGCAAGAAGAAGGTGGAGCCTTTCAAAGAAGTGGATTGGGTAATGTTGTTTGATTTTATTTGATTCAAGAGAGTGCAAAAGAAGTTTTTGCCTAAGTACTTTGGACCTTTCATAGTGGAGAAGGTGTGGGGCAATTACACCTATCATTTCAAGGAGTTGGCAGGAAGACAATTTGATAGGATTAACCATGATAAGTTGAAGATGTATCATAGAAGGTAGAGAGACCTTTACTTTGAGGACAAAGTGAAAACTTAATCTGGGGGTAAATGTGACACCCATTTGTGCATGTGTGTGGTATTGTGATATTTAGCTTGGTATTATAAATACTTGAGAGATATTATTTATATAGAAATAAAGGATGGTTCTACATTAGTCATAATTAGCTAAAGTTAGTCATAGCTAAGATAGAGGGAACCTTACATTAGAGGAAGTGGAAAAGATGAGCACCAGTATTTTGGATTCTAGTGTGTTGACTTGGTATTATTCCTAGGTGTTTGACTTTGAGGAAAGAGTTGGAAACTCTTGGGCCCATAAGCCCTTTTGTTTTGGATTCTTCTATAGTCCAAAGATAACCTATGTGAAAGAATCCTTGACTTAGTAGTTGGGTCAAGATAAGATCACATGCTTAGTGGAATATGCCTATGTGGATGGATATTCCTTTATACTTTTTTGACCTTACTTGACTTTTAGCCTAGTGACTTGAGTTACTCTAGTAATTAGTAGCTTTGGTGCATAATTATTTCACAAGTATATAAACAAGGGATGAGGAAGTATTCATCGTCTTGTCATTTGCAACTATCTCTCTCTCATTGAGTTCTCTAGTGAGCAATGCCTTGAGTGTTAGCCTTGGAGGAGTATGATGAAGTTGGGGTTCTTTGCCTTTGTAGTATATGGTGCGCTACCATAATAACCATTAGAGGTTCATCTTGAGTGAGAGACATGCCAACTCACAGATTGGTCTCCTAAGAATAAGGGTAGATGTCAACCTCTCCTTGAGCTCTTTAAAAGCTCTCTCTTGCTCATCTCCCCTACACCACTCATGTGTAAGCTTGGTTGGTGAGCTTTGTCAAGGCCTTGGCAATGGCACTAAATCCTCTAACATATGTGTGATAGAAGTTTGCCAACCCAAGGAATGCTCACACTCTACTCATATTTGCAGACTAAGGAATACATGCATTAGCTTCCACCTTGGTCTACTCAACACCAAGTCCTCTAGGGTAGATAGTGTGACCCAAATACTCAACCTGCTTGTGGAAGAATTTACACTGCCTAGGATGTAATCTAAGTCCTTGAGATCTAAATCTCTCAAACACCTCTATCAAATGCCTCTCATGCTCCTCCATAGTAGTGTTATAGACCAAAATGTCATCAATACAATACCAAAAAAATCTTGCTAGGATCCTATCCATGACCTCAAGAACTTGGCAAGAGTGTTCTTTAACCCAAATGGAAAGAACGTCCATTGATATAATACATCCTTACTATTGTCATACTTTTGCCTTTCTCTCTTTGGGAACACATAGGGTGCATAATTGTGGAGCTCATGGATCAGAGGTCATGCATAGACTTGTCACTACTAACCTAAGCACGCGTGGTACCTAACCAATAGAACCCTCTACTCTTGTTTTTAAGATCATTCTATCGGGTAGGGAAGTAGTGGGCAACCTAACCTATCATCATAACACGCACTCTTGGTCTATTGGTCATAACTTCCAACATTACCAAGGAGACAAATATAACACATCTAGAAGAAAAGAACCTTAGCGCAATGTTGCACACCAATCCAAGCCAATTGGGCATACAAACAAGCATGCAAGCACAAAGAGGATCCAATCACAAGAATTTGACAATAACTCTTTGTAATTTTTGTTGGAAAAGAGTTTAAGAGCCTTCTTGCTCTATTAACAAGTAAATTTCAACATATACTCCAAGTTTTCTCCAACCTGTTCTTCAGATTTCAACCAACTTCTAATCCAAGTGGGGAACTTCTATGTCTTTTTGACGAGAAAAGTATGCAAAACTCATATAGACATATCTTTTTTGTGTGAATTGGATTCAAGTGGTATTGAATTCAATGGAAAGCTTGTGAGATAAGCTTTCCAATGATATAAAATAATTTACAATTCAATCATGAAATCTAACTTAACAAGCTTCAAACTTGGATAGGTTTATATAATTTTTACTCTAATTTTGAGATCCCTAATTTAGGGCTTTCTCTTGGTTCTTGGAAACTTTTCCCTAGATTTCTGAATCAAAGGTACATTTGATCCTCAAAAGAACTTGAAAAAGTCTAAAATCTTCATCACACTCACAAAAGATAAGAGAGTTGCCAATCATTCACGATTGAAGATAGAATTGCTCTATCGAGCTTATGACTGTATTTTAGTAACACTTATTGCATCAAATCTCAGTCTCCATGGAGCCAAAGCCAACCAAATTTACTATATAGTAGCTAATTGTGCCTTTGTTTAATCCTTTGCAGATTTTAATAGCCTAATCCAATCCCAATCCCAATCCCTAGATATGAATCAAGTCTTAAGTTGGGGTAACTTGTGAGCTCTACAGACCCAAGTATACTTGATCCAAGACCTTGAATTCTCCTTTTGAGGATTTCACATGAAACCTTTGTAGAAAGGTGCAAAACTTAACCACCAACTATATTGGAAATTTTCTTAAGGTGACTTGAACCACAACTTGGAGAGTAATCAAAACTCCAAACCTGATCATTAGCTCTTCTCCAACACCTTACATCTCAAAAGAACCAACTTCAATCAACCAAATCTGATTTGAGATTGACTCAAAATTGGACTTTCTTGTGCTCGACACCAACAAAACTGGAAATTCTCATAAGGTGACTCAAACCACAACTTGGAGAGTAATCAAAACTCCAAACATGATCATCACCTCTTCACCAACACCTTACATCTCAAAAGCACAAACTTCAATCAACCAGATCTGATTTGAGATTAGCTCAAAATTGGACTTTCTTGAGCTGAATACTATAAGCACTTTGTCTTCTCTTTGTCTCTAATAGATCATGAAAATGATTCACAAAGCTCTCTAAATTGCATATTTTATGCTCTTGGGTATGAATTCTACCCCCTTAATTCAATCAATCATATCCCTCACAAAATCTGCTCAAATCATCTAATTTCTATCTTAAAGTTGTAGATTGTCAGCTCTTCGTATCCAAACGTGGTCTTTTTTTCTCAAATCCCCTCTGCAAACTCCTTTGAAGGTCAAAAAAACTCTTGAGTTTTCCTCTTGGGACCTAATCTCTTACAAGTTTGTCATTTAGTCTCTTCACTTTTTGACAAATAGACCCCACAAGTCCACCTTGAAGCTCATGAGCAAAATTGAGCTTTTCTCCATCTATAAGAGCACATAAATAGTTAAGTCCCAAACTTGTTCATAAGTAAGCACTAGAAGGACAATAGCCTCTGGGTTTTCCATCACCAATTCCATGAATGTCGCCTCAAAATGTGTCACCATCCAGTCTCCTAAGCCGTCATGGTGTAGAATCTGAAGCCTGATGAGAAAAGGATTTGGGAGTGGCAGACATGAGCATAAGACATCTCCTACTCAATTGCTCTCTCCGATGCTTGATGTCCATGCTCTGCTACAACTCTCACTCTCAATATCCTCCTCCCGCTCAAGACTCCTCCAAGTAAAAACCCCCATTGATTCAACTCTCTACCATGTATATACATCAAAACCCTTGATAAGGATAAGATCATAACCCACGTGGCCAATTGCATATACACACATAGATTGCTCATATAGCAACATCTCAACCATGGGATTCGTTGTACAACCTACTCCATTAATGTGGAGATAAACCATGCTAATTTACTTTTCTATGGCTACATGTACCACAACTTGACACCATGAGGATCATAGCCCAAAATACTAACTTGGACTTATCCTCTTCCTTGATTAATAACTGATGATATCTTGCTCAGAGATCCAAAGTACTAAAGACCTTTGCATCTAGTTTATTGGTTGGTAGGATGGTAATCTCTACACATCCACCTATTTTTGTAGTTGCCAAGCATATCCTTCTTGGTGGATATCACTGTAGTTGAAACATACTCTCCATGTGAAATCTCTACCAAACTAGCCTCAAAAAGGTCTCTACTCTGGCTTTGAATCAATATTCTTGCCATGTCACTATATTTGTAGGGACATCAAAGAATTAGTGTATCATTAGGAAGCTCAATCTGAATACTAGGTCCTTTTAGAGCACCCAAAATCCTTCATACTAAAGACAAAACAACTCTTGTAGCTCCTCAAGAACCTCCAAACTCTTTATCTTTCTCCTCTTGTAAGCTTCGGTCCAAGATCTAGTTCCCAAGTATCCTCTGTACCTAATGTAGGAGTGTAGGGCATATTGATTAGCTACTACACTGGGCCCTTGCAAGCAGTAGTGTAATGCTCCCAATTCCTAGAGTTCTCAACCTCAGTGTGGAAAACTCCCTTTGCTCTGGCTGCAAGCTTCAAACGTCCTCTAGCTACATCTCAAGTAGACCATGCTTACTTAAATGGACCCCAAGTAGACCACTCTCATTAGTAGCCAGTGGTTGTGTCCCAAGAATACCTTGGCCTGTGAGCCGGCTTGTCTCTCACTCAGGATGAACCTCTGATGGCTATTATGGTAGCGCACCATGGACTAAGAAGGCAAGGAACCCAAACTCCATCATACTCCTCCAAGGCTAACACTCCAAGACTCAAGACATTGCTCACTAGAGAACTCAATGAGAGAGAGATAGTTGCAAATGAAAGGTTTATGAGTACCTCCTCACTCCTTGTTTATATAGTGGTGAAATAGTTACGTACCAAAGTTGCTAATTACTGTAGTAACTCAAGTTACTAGACTAAAAGTCAAGTAAAGTCAAAAAGCAGAAAGGAATATCCATTCACATGGGCATATTCCCCTAAGCATGTGATCTTATCTTGACCCAATCACTAAGTCAAGGATTCCTTCACATGGGCTATCCTTGGACTAAAGAAGAATCCAAAACAAAAGGTTTGCGGGCCCAAGAGTTCTCAACTCTTTCCTCAAAGCCAAACACCTAGGAATAATACCAAGTCAACACACTAAAATCCAAAATAGTGGTGCTCATCTTTTCTACTTCCTCTAAAGTAAGGTCCACTCTATCTTAGCTATGACTAACTTTAGCTAACCATGACTAATATAGAACCATCCTTTATCTCTATATAAATAATATCTCTTAAGTACTTGTAATACCAAGCTAAATATCACAATACCACACACATGCACAAATGGGTGTTACATTTACCCCCGGACTAAGTTTTCACTTTGTCCTCAAAGTGAAGGTCTCTCTACCTTCTATGGTACATCTTCAACTTATCATGGTTAATCCTATCAAAGTGTCTTCCTCCCAACTCCTTGAGATCATAGGTGTAATTGCCCCACACCTTCTCCACTATGAAAGGTCCAAAGTACTTAGGCAAAAACTTCTTTTGCACTCTCTTGAATCGAATGGAATCAAACAACATTACCCAATCACCTTCCTTGAAAGGCTCCACCTTCTTCTTGCCTTGCCTCTTGTCATAGCTCTCCTTTTGTTTCTTTTGGGCTTGCTCCACTCGAACCATAGCAACTACTCTTGCCTCTTCCAACTCCATGAGTTCATCCTTCCTTGACTTCTCTGCATCACCTCCTTGTGCTTTCTTCAATCTCCTATGAATGCTTTGGAAGGCAGGTCTAAACTTCTTGAGACCAAAGATCACTGCCAACCCTTCTCTCTCCGTGACAGAGTAGTTCTTCTCTGCTGAAACCATCTGCCTACTAGCATAAACTATTGGATGATCATGCCCATCTTGGTCTAATTGACTAAGAGTGCATCCTATAGCTACATTAGAAGCATCAGTGTAGAGGATGAAAGGCTTACTCCAATCAGGTTTAGCAAGAATTGGAGCTACAACAAGGGATTGCTTGAGCTCCTCAAAAGCTTTGAGAGCCTCCTTGTCTTCCAAAATCACCATGTAATCTACACCCTTCTTCATGTAGATGGTCAATGCATAAGCCTTGTTGGAAAATGAGAAGATGAACCTCCTATAGTATCCAACCATCCCCAAGAATTGGCGTAACTTTGTCAAGCTTGAAGGGAATGGAAGGTCTGAGATTTTCCTCACCTTCTTAGGATCAACTGCTATTCCATCTTTGGAGATGATGTGCCCCAAAAGTAGACCTTCTCCACATCCAAAAATGCACTTCTCTGGGTTGAGTGATGCATTTGCCTCATCTAAGCGTTGCAAGACTTTGATTAGGTGCTCAAAGTGCTCCTCCTTGCTCCCATAGACACAAAAATCATCAATGAAGTCTCTCACAAATTTCCCAATGAAAGGTTCAAATACCTTGTTCATGAACCATTGGAATGTGGCTGGAGCATTGCAAAGCCCAAAAGGCATGACCTTGAAAGCGTAAGTTCCCCAAGGTGTGGTGAACGTGGTGAGTTGTTGATGCTCTGGTGCAATCTTGATTTGGTTGTATCCACTATAACCATCTCCAAAACTGTACCTCTCATGACCTGCAACCTCCTCCAAGATCTCATCAATGAATGGCAATGGGTAGTAGTCCTTCTTGGTAACAACATTGAGCTTCTTGTAATCCACACATACCCGAAGCTTGCCATTCTTTTTCTTCACAATGACAATTGGAGACACCCATTCTGAATTCTCCACCTCAAAGATAAATCCAGCCTCCTTGAGCTTATCAATCTCCTCCTTCACAACCAAAGATATTGGTGGGCTAATGCGACATTGCTTTTGGCGAACTGGTCTTGCATGTGACTCCACCTCTATCTTGTGCTCCTCCAAGGTGACTTCCTTCAAATCCTTGTAACTAAAAGCAAACACATGGATGAACTTGCGGAAAATCTCCTCAAATCTCACCTTCTCCTCCTTGGTAACATTTGGACCATACTTGAGGGTAGCTAACCTTCTCTCTACCTCCTCAAGTGTCAATGGTGATTTGTCTGGGTCCTTCAAAACCTCTGGCTTAGGTGCAAAATCCATAGCACACAAAGGATACACATCTGAATCAGATTCAGATTCATCCTCCTCCATGGAAGTCTCCTCTTCCATGCTTGTCTCCACACCTGAAGCTCCTTCTTCAGAACTGATTCCCAATAATCAGAAGATGGGTTATCTGAATGTGAAGTGTTGGTGGTGTTAGTCACAAGAACTGTGACTCTATGGTTTGATGGCCCAATCCTCAAGTACCCTTTGTGCCATCGATCAGTTGTGCGTGCTTGTGGTGCTCACATTTTTTGTTTTTTTCCAAAATAAAGGAGAAGAAGTGTATAGAGAAGTCGGATTGCGCCTATATGGCCGAAGAAGATGAAGAAAATTGTCTTCGAGGTGAAACCCGAAGTAAAGTGACTTCGGGTCATAAGGCGAAGTACTCTGAAATGCCGTGTGAGCATACAATACAAAGTAAATTGTCTTCGGCTCGGGGAGGAGCTCAACCCGAGGCAAAGACAATCTAACAACCTTTCGTCGGGGCGAGAAATTCAAGAAGGGGCCGTTTCAAAATTGGTAGCTCATACGCGCAAAGGTGGGGTGACAGTGACAGGTGCATGCCGGAGGTGTGATTTCTCGGTAGAAACTCAAAGCGACAGAAGATGAAGAAGTGCAACTCTATAAAAATCGAAACTGCAACGACAAAATGTCGAGCAATTTTCCTTTGCCGTTGAGGAGTCATCTTGCAGGTGATTGGGGAAAGGGAAATAGAGTTGGACTCGTGTTAGTGCATAAGGGAGAAGTCAAGAGAGAGAAATTGAGAGACCGAAAGAAAGCAGAAGAGATGGGAGGAGGGAAGAAGAACTCCAAATTTGTAGTGAGAAATCATGCAATTCAGAGATTAGATATAGTAGCGAGGATCGAAGTCTTGAGCCGACTTCGGATCACTTTTCTGGCATGGAATTAGAACGTAAGTTTTCCAGGATTCATGACAGAAATCATCGAGAGTAAATGCCTCAATGGTCCCGAGGAAGAAGGGAAGAGAGGAAATCCGGCTCGCTGGACAGAGTCGGATTGGAGACTTGTACTCGGGAAGGAGGCAGGCTCGGAGCAGGGAGCCACGTTGTTGGGGAAAGGAGAGATAGCCCAAGAAACGCAGGAGGTGAGAGATGCCTTCTTGTCAAAGAGGACGAAGAATGGGTATAAAGTTGAGAGCTATAAAGACCCAGTGAGGAGAGGAATTGTGAGTGCACTAATGGCCCTCCTTAAGTCGGAGCGAACTACCTATGTGATGAAACACCAAGCGGTGTTCTTTCACAAGTTATTTGCAGGAGAACCGATAAATTGGGCAAGGTGCTTTCACGAAAGAACGAGGCAAATGGTGTGGAATCTGCGGGATAAGTCGCCTCCACACTACATCGTACCATTTGTAGCTCATTTTTACCTCGGGTTAAATCTGCTCAATGTGGCGGAGCGTAATCGAATGGTGTCTCATTTCCATCCTGATTTGAGAAGAGAAGTCAACGTGGAGGAGCAGCAATACATTCTCCAAATCTGGAGCACAGACGATTACTACGCGATGACAAGGAAGAACGTGGAGGTCGTTGAAAGTACCCCGACGAAGAAGAGAACTAGGCAAGCAGAAGCCAAAGAAAACAAGAAACCTCGGAAAATGCAGAAAAACAACCCGAGGCGAGAATGGTGGTGATTGAGTCGGAAGATGAAGACTCAGAAGGCGAAGCCAAGCTCAAGACGGAGGACTCGGACCGTGAGGAGGAACCTGAGCTGACATTACAAATTGGAGATACGAGCAGTGATAGTGAGGAAGGAGGAGAGATGACATCGGTACCAGCGGCTAAAGAATACGAAGAAGAAATGCAAGCCAAAGTAGAAACCAAAGACAATGCGGCGCTGGAAGACAAAGTACAAGTGTGCAAGGAGAAGAAGATTGCAGTACAGTGAGGAATTCACTCGAGACATAAGGCAAAGTGTGAAGTGGGACCGAGTATAGTGAAGGAAGAAGTAGAAGGAAGCTCGGGCAGTGAGGCATCGATTCCGATACGAAGACTCCAGAGAAGAAGGCGAGTATCGGGAGAACACGAGGAAAGAAGAGAGACCACTCCACGGGAGGACGAAGTTGTCAGTAATGGAGTAGATTACCTGCAGATGGTAGTATGCCCGCTGTTGGTGAAGATGGAGAAGAAGAAGAAGGAGATGCAGTCTACTTGTCCAGAGGTAAAGACTGTGTTGCAGGTCTTATCAAGATTGGAAGAAGAAAACTCGGAGTTGAAGAAGAGTATAACCCGAGGAGAGGAAGAGAGAGAAGTATTGCGAGCAGAAGTAGTTGAGAGGAGTCAGGTAATCGAAGACCTGAAGAGAGAAGTGAGTTATCGAGAAGATCTTGCAAGGAAGAGTGACATCGCAAGGGAGAGACAGGTAGCGGAGCATGAAATCTTGAAGCAGCAGTTTGCTGATTCAAGAGTCGAACTCATCCATGCAATGGCGAGGGTAGCATCAAAGGATCAAGAGCTCGATCGAGTGATGGAGAGTATGGAGGAGAAGAAGCAACTCTGGCAGCAAGAGTTGGCTGCGAGATATAGAGAAGAAGAGAGATTACGAGACTTACTTCGTAATCAGGAAGAGAAGGTTGCACAGAAGGAGAAAGAGAAGGAAGCGGTGAAAGCCGAATTTGAAGAAGAATTGGCGATGTACAGAGAAGAATGGCTCGCAGATCGGGAACGCAAACGCAAGACAAGATTGGAGCCATTGAAGGAAATCGTCCTCAGAGTAAACGTGATGCTGAGTACAGAGGCCAGCGTTCGAATTGAGGAGATGAGATTGCACGAGTTAAAACTGTTGGTGTAGGAAACGAGGCGAAGACAAGCGAAAGATACAGATTTGAATGCCTTGTTGATTAAATTGAGAACTCGTGTAGATAGGAAGATCTTAGAAGTAGAAGACAATATCGTGATTAGATTAGACTTAGTGAGAATAGAGTTAGAAAAGCTTCGGCAGGATGTTAAGGCAAAACCCGAAGTAGATAACATCGGGATCCAAATGTCTTTGGAGTTGCCCTCAGAGACATTAGAGAAGAGTGGGTCGAAGGATGAGGAGTTAGATAGATTACCCACTAGTGCAATTTCAGATCAGGAAAGAGAATTGCTGGATCTGGTAGAAGATGTGGGAGATCTGAAACCCGAGGAAAATGTAGTAGGAAGTAAGATTACTTCGGGTTCAGGGTTGAAAGCCAAGGAAGAAGTAGACATCGGATCGGATTAGTAACTGATTTGAGATTTGAAGGGGCAGATATGAAGAGGTGCATTGTCATTTCGGATCTGCAGGTTAGAATAGTTGTTGTAGAAACGGTATAGTTGTTAGAACTGTTGATTGCTTCACTATTTAAGAGTGGCATTCGCAGGAAATTGTTGTTCAGTGCTCATTATTTCTGAGAATAGATAAAGCGAAGTGCTGTGAAGCAGTGCTCATTGCTTGAGCTTGATTCCGAGTATCAACTTTGTAATTGTCTTTGTGAGTGTTTGGAGAAATTCAAAGTGCAAGTCAAAGTGCTTGTTAGATGTTGGATTCCACAGCCTTGATCTTTGTTTTGTGTGTTTGATCCTGAGTGAAGTGCAATCGAAGCAATGCCTTGACAGATCTGAGAGGAATTGTAGTGTTGGTAGTATTCTGCATTTGTGAGTGTAGGGCGAAGTTGATGTGAAGCAATTTCGATCAAGGAAGTTGTGCCTTCAATGGAAGGGTGGAACACAATTTTGAGGCAAAGTCATTTTGCAGTGAAGTGCCGTTTTTGGGAGAGCCTGAATCATCACAATCAAGATTGTTTGGAAATAATTGATGGAGTTGTGATTAAGGAGTGTGAATTTGTGACAAGACTGCGAGTCAGTGCTTGTTACTCTCTTTTGGGTGTGGTTTCTACCTGAGAGACTAAAGAAGAACTCAAGAAGAACTGAAATTGTTACTTTGCTTTGTATTTGGACATTTCTGACTCGTATCTCTGCGGGAACAAACTTTACTTACCCGATTACCGCAAAAGTGATATTTGCCGGGTTGTCACAGTGCTGCTCTCAACCATGGCCTCCCAAGAAGTAAGTCATAGCTTGAATCCTTCAAGACTTGGAAAGTCATTAGATTTTGAACTCCCATAACTGAAACTACCACTTTATCCATCACCCCTACTGGTCGAACTTGTTGCTTGTTTGCCATGCTCACCACAAATGTTGAAGCTCTTGAGGGTATCATACCCAACTTCTTCATCAACCTTTCTGACATGGCATTCACTGCTGATCCTCCATCAACCAATGCATCCTTGATGTTGTGACCATTCACTCTCACATCAATCTTGGAGGCATATTCACAAGCTTCCCATGGTGCTGGCTTGGCATCCACCACCCCCATTGATACTGGAACTTTTGCCTTCTTCTTCTTCTTGCTCCTTGTAGAACTCAAACCACCTCTAAGCTCCTTTCTCAAGGTAGGGTTCAAAGCAATTAATTGGCCCACTGTGATGTTAGCCTTGTGACTACCAACATCCTCCAACACATTGTAGTTCCATTGTTGCTTTGAGATCAAGAAGTCCTCCATCCCCAACTTCTTCCTTGGAGTCTTTGTTGTTGATGGTGTTGAGGTGCGAGTGCTCCTAGTAGACATAGGAGTATCCTTGCTTGAAGTAAATCCTTGAGAAGAGTGAACATCCTCTGCAAAACGAGCTCTCTTCTTCTCTTGTGCCAAAAGCTCCAAATTAAGACCCTTGGAGTTTGAGCACTCTCCCTTCTCATACTTGCTCTCAACCACATCTATGGATGCTATCCCCTTACCTTTGTTGGGATTAGGAGCCACTTGGGTTTCACTACCTCCCTCTTTCCCTCTATTGGCTCCCTCATAACCCCTTCCTCCATGGTAAGTGGAATTTGGGCAATTCCTTTGGGTATAGCCTCTTCCTCCACAACCAAAACAATTTCTATCATTGAAATTGTTGGCTGGTTGGCCTCCTCTATATGGATAGTTTCCATAACTCCTAGGCCCTCTCCCTACATTCTGATCCACCTCTCTCTTCTCCCATAGTTGCACCACATTGATCTTGAGATCCGCAAGTTGTTCTGTGATGGTTTGGAGTGGATCTTTTGGTGGAGATGCAAGAACTGGAGCAACTACTACTTGTGGTGCAACCCTTGTCACCAAAGTATCAGAAGTTCCACCATACTTGTAGCCTTGAGGAGGATGCACAACCTCCTTCACCACCAAATCACTCTCATCCTCTTCCAAACTCTCCTCCATACGAATTGCAATCTTGATAGCTTCAACCTTGGAAGAAGGTTTCTCATATCTCACCTTGCTTCTAATTTGTGGTCTCAATCCTCCCACAAAATTCTTGGTGAGCATGGCCCCTATGCCAATCATTGTAGTCTCCACATCATCCCCACCCTTCCTCAACACTATGCGAAATCTAGACTCCAACTTTTCCACTCTTTCCACATAGACTCTCACTTTCTCTCCATCTCCTTGCTTGAGAAATGTAACCTCACTCATCAATCTCTCATAACTCTCATCAGGAAGAAAGTTCTCAATGAGTGCTGAAGTCAAAGTCTCCCAAGACTCCTCTTCCTCCTCTCTCCTCTCTCTCTTTTGGTATTCTGACTCATACCATGTAAGTGTTGCATCCTCAAAGAAATCTGGTAATAATGAGGCCCACTCATTCTTCCTCCTCTCATTATTTCCTATGCAAGCTCTCTTGAAGTCTCTCACAAAGGCCTCCACATCTTCTCCATCCTTGCCAAAGAAAACCGGAAGTTTCCCCATCTCTTTTCTCTCAAAATATTTTTTTTCTCTTTTCTTTTCTCTCACTCTATTACTAATAGAGTATATACATGACTAACACCATCTGAGAATAATCCACTCTAGGGAAAACAAAAGGTTCAGGTTGCTCCAAGATTTCTATAGCAACATCAAATCCTAGAGTGCATATTAATCTTACTCTCATGGATAGTTTATCCATAAGTTGAAAAATTATCTCCATCACTAATCTTGAGAACTAGCTGATGAAGGTGGTAGTATTTCTGTAGCTGTACTTAGACTCTCTCCAAGATCCTTCACCAAAGTTTCTAAAAGTGCTTTTACTCCACTACACTCATGTCCTTTTGGAAGTCCTTCAACTCCACAAACCTCACACAACTCCTTGGTCTTAGATCTTCTCCCTCCCAATCTTGATGAAGAAGGCCCAACATGCAAACCCAAGTCAAGTAAGCCTCTCCTTTCCCTCAATCTCTTGCTCTCAAAGGTCAATGGACATGAACTTGCCTTATGTCCCTTCTCTCCACATAGAAAGCACTTAGACTCACTCTTTCCTCCAAGTGGTATAGGTTTTTGGATCCTCTCAATATTCTCTTCAAATTCTATTGTAAACTCTCTTTTCCTCAAATCAACCCCTACAATCACCTCAAACCCTTGGGGAACTTTGCATAATCTCAATCCCGGCAACGGAACCAAAAATGTGAGCCGGCCTGTCTCTCACTCAGGATGAACCTCTGTGTTCCCAAGATGAATCTAAACACTCAAACATGCTTTTTGTTGATCTCAAACTTCTCATGCATGAGATCTCCACTCTGCAAAATTGACCCTTCCTCACAATGTCACTCAAATCTCCCAACCAATATATCACAGTCCTCTGAAATTTTGCACACTTGATCACAACTGCAGGCCGTCCTTGCCTGCAAAATTTCAGATCTTTTCATTGAGCCACTTGGCCTAGACACCTTTCTATTCAGCACCCATATTTCAGATTTGGTCTTAAAACCACCCCCCTCACTTCAAAAACTCATTTCTCCCTGTGCAAGACTGATCTTTCTCTAATTTTTGTGGCAGCAGGTAGGATACAATGCACTGAATTTTCTTGGAAATTTTCAGGACAATTCACTGAAAAGTAAAGAAATGGCAGACTCTGTAAAATTTTCCAGAGAGCATGCAGTTGCGGGAGCACTTTACCCTATCAACTTTCAAAAATTCTAGCCCAGTGCGCATAGAAGTTCTCTCAATAATTTCAAGTGTGCTAACTGAAAGATAACCCAAGCTATCATGTGTAGAAATCTCAAGTCCAGATCTCAAACTTGAGATTTTGCCCAAAATCAGCTTAATCCCCAAAATCTGCAATCCACCTCACACAATCTCTCCAATTCCTCTCATGTGTACAAGATGTACAGAATCACCTCAAAGACATCATAATGAACTATAGGGTATAAAAATGGATCTTTATTCTCTAACATAAGTTCAGCCCTCTCCTCTCATAATGTTCTCTCCAAGTGAGCTCTCATAGCCTCCTTCTGCCTAATGTAGAATTGGACGCGGAACATTATCTTGCCTTCTAGAGAGGTATCAGCAACGGAACCAAAAATGTGAGCCGGCCTGTCTCTCACTCAGGATGAACTTCTGATGGCTATTATGGTAGCGCACCATGGACTAAGAAGGCAAGGAACCCAAACTCCATCATACTCCTCCAAGGCTAACACTCCAAGACTCAAGACATTGCTCACTAGAGAACTCAATGAGAGAGAGATAGTTGCAAATGAAAGGATGATGAGTACCTCCTCACCCCTTGTTTATATAGTGGTGAAATAGTTACGTACCAAAGTTGCTAATTACCGTAGTAACTCAAGTTACTAGACTAAAAGTCAAGTAAGTCAAAAAGCAGAAAGGAATATCCATTCACATGGGCATATTCCCCTAAGCATGTGATCTTATCTTGACTAATCAATCACTAAGTCAAGGATTCCTTCACATGGGCTGTCCTTGGACTAAAGAAGAATCCAAAACAAAAAGGTTTGCGGGCCCAAGAGTTCTCAACTCTTTCCTCAAAGCCAAACACCTAGGAATAATACCAAGTCAACACACTAAAATCCAAAATAGTGGTGCTCATCTTTTCTACTTCCTCTAAAGTAAGGTCCACTCTATGTTAGCTATGACTAACTTTAGCTAACCATGACTAATATAGAACCATCCTTTATCTCTATATAAATAATATCTCTTAAGTACTTGTAATACCAAGCTAAATATCACAATACCACACACATGCACAAATGGGTGTGACAAGCCACTTTGTCTATTGCCCCCAACATGTGCCTAAATCATCTTGATAGACACAAAACTCACAAGTGTTTGAGTAGTGATGCCTATGAAGTGCATCTTATGTTGCTCTGCCAAGCCAAGGCTCACAATCCAGGTCAAATAATTTAGGTCCATAGCATGACCTAACATTTGACATCTAGATGCCTTTGATAATATGATAACATAGGTATCCTAGTATAGAAACCCATCACCCACTCCCTCTTATCAACATTGGGCTCCACCAACTACTAGAATTGTGAGTCCCAAACAAGTCCAAGACCTCACTCTCAAAAAGCATGAGAGCTTGGGAAACTCATAAGAGTAGTGTCACGCCATTTGTAGTGCCGCATCTAAATGCTCGGACATTGGAGTTCCAGTGATAGTAGTTAGAGTTATTCTAGCAGTTTCTCAGAGACTAATTTCCGACGGTTAGATTTTGTGTTTGGGGTATTGACTTCACGGTGGGGCCCACCGTCACTTTGCACCGTTTGCACCATCGAGTGTGCCGTCAGCGGGATTTTTAGGGTTTCAGAGCTAGCTCGAGTCTATGAGGTATAGTTTTGAAATGAGCTCCAAAGAGCTCACTTCTCTGATGTTGAGCCTTTGAGTTCTTGGCTATGGTGGACAGAGGCCGGCGAGCGTTACCTGGATTCTCTATGCTTGAGTGGGTGTGGCTTGACTGTAATTAGTGCCCAGTTGTAGATAGTTTATAGAGTGACAGATCAAGTACTAATCTAAGTTGAGTTGAGTTGAGAGTGTTAAGCAATCTGATTACATCAGAGAAGTGAAGTCAAGGGGAAATCGTGTGCAGGAACTTTGAGTGTTGGTGGTATTTCCAAGCTTAGTGGATCGTTGGTAGCTCAATTCAAGTTCAGTGTTTCCCTAGTGTGCAAAAACTTGTTCAATTGATGTAGATTTGGCAGTTAGGCAGACGGTGTGCGGAAGTGCTGGCTAAATTTCAAGCAAAGAAGGAGCAAATTTTGAGCAGAAGTTGTCATTTTGAGCTCAAGAGGTGAAGGCAGGACCAATTTGGTGCGAGTTGGGCTTAGAAAGTCAAATTGAAGGTGGAGTTGGGAAGCTTTTCTCATGAATTTGTGATTTGGAAAAACTCATGTTGTCAATTGGGCTCGAGTGGAAAGTTAGCAGGGGATTTGGTGGACAGCCATCTTTAGGGTTTACGTCAGATTTTGGTTGGGATTTACGTCAAATTTTGGCCAGATTTGGAGGAGTTTTGCTAGTTTGGAAGAGTTTCGTAGATTTGGAGAAGTTTTCATAGATTTGGAGAAGTTTTTGACAATCTTGGAGGTTCAAATAGGCAACAATTTACATCAGATATTGGCCAGATTTGGAGAAGTTTCGCTAGTTTGGAGGACTTTTGCAGATTTGGAGAAGTTTTTGGCAATTTTGGAGGAGGTTCAAAGTGGCAACAAGAAAGGCCTCATTTGGGCGTTTTGAGGCTTTGAGGCATAGGGCAGTGGGCTATGAGAGGCTACAAAGGCCTAGAAGGGCCAGCAAGCCAGCTTGCTGGCGTGAGGCTAGCTAGTTTAGAGTAGATCTTGGTCATTGGTTGACAAAATCTGCCTTTCCTGCTAGATTGTGCGCAATAGGGTTTGACCCATAGATCTCTTGTTCCTAGACTGGTGCCCTAGCCAACTAGTCCACCCTCACTTGTTGTCCTAGTGACTGTGCCACTGTTATCTATACACATGTAGCTTTGGCTAGGAGAGGCAGTTTGATCCCATTCTTGGTGATCTTGGTAGCTTAGGACTTAGATCCAAACTTCTCTTATGTCAAATGCCAAATGGTGGCAGAGTCAGTCCCGTGTTGTGTTATGAGATGGAGGCTTTTTGTTTAGATTTCTTGTGATTGGACCCCCTCCATTCTTTGCTTCCTATTTTTGCACCACGTTTGTGTGAGGTGCCCTGACTTTTGAGCATTGGTGCTCTGGTGTGCTCTCGGTGGTGAGGCTGGAGTGATGACCAATCAGACTACCTTTGTTTCTCTCCCGTGAGGCAGGAAGTGATGACCTGCAGACCGTGAGAGTGCGTGTTATGATGGCAGGTTACAGGTTGCCCTTTCCCCTAGTGTAGTTATCTCGGTTAGAGTTACATTAGTGGGTGGTGCTTAGTTGGTGTTGGCACTTGGTGGGGTACTTATGGTTACAGTTGGTGGTTCAAGTTTGTTGATGTGGTTACTTTGTCACGATGGAGTTCTTTGGAGATTCCAGAGGAGTTAGCCCTACAGTACGCAGTGGGTTTACTCGGAGTGGTGCTCGATATCAACCTATATCTTAGGTCTCAATGATGGAGGAGATTGACTCTGAGTTGGAGTTCGATACATGAGCTGATTCAGTTGAGAGTGCACTTGGTATGTTTGCACCGTTGTTGTGGGACATGGATGAGATTAATGGGGCCTCCAAAAGCCCTAGGCGTTACTCTGGTACAGTGGGTACCATTGAGTTGGGTGACTTCATCCAGGAGTTCAATAGTTGGTGTGATCTGCAGCAGATGCAGAACCCGACTTTGTTCACACCCTTCATGGCATGGAAGGGGTTGTTTTAGCACTTGGAGGGTCCGCCGATGGATGACTACCATGAGTTCAGGAGAGCTCATTTGGAGGAGATTGAGTTATGGAGACAATATTGGTCTCCACACTATGTCTCCATCACTTTAGGCTTGGTAGCCAGGAGTATACCTACGAGTTCTAGCTCAAGTAGTGTGGGTGGAGCTAGTGGAGGTGCACTAGCTGGAGAAAGTGCTACTACAAGTGGAGGTACCGCTGCATGAGGTAGTGTGGTACCGAGGTTTAACCCCATGGTGGAGTTCTTTCTATGTTTGAGGCAAAACTACCAGGGAGTGCGGACCGACAAATTGAGGAGCTTGCAGGAGTTCTAGCGGAAGGCTAGAGAGAGCCTACGCGAGGCATACACTCGCATGAGGCGGCTGATCAGTTTCACTCAGGGAGTTACTGAGGCCCAGGCAGTCCAGTTTTGGTATGGGATACTAGACAGGGAGTTACAATGTAGAGTTCGTGATGCTACGTTGTTACAGGCTACTTTGCCTACTTTGGCAATGGTCTTTGGTTTGGCTGAGCGTATTGAGCTCAACATGGTGGAGGAGAGAGTGGTGACATCTGGATTTGGTAGGGAGACCTCATCCACGGCTGTGACTTCTTCTAGAGTGCAGCAGAGTGCACCACACCCAGTTGGTTTTTGAGGACAGGATGGACAGCCCAGATCCTATGGAGCGAGTGGAGGGCCTAGTGGAGTTAGACCCTTACCCTCATTTTTGGGTCAGCAGCAGCCAGTGAGTGGTGGTGTTGCTTGTTGGACTTGTGGTGGACCTCACCATCAAAGAGAGTGTACTCAGGGTAGTGGACCTGATACCTCTGGTGCATCACAGCCAGCACAGAGGCAGTGTGAGCACTACCATAGATTTGGTCACACTAGTGACCGGTGTTTTGACCTACATCCAGAGTTACGAAGTGGTAGGGTTGCTATGGCAGGTAGTAGAGGAGCTCTAGTTCATGGAGGACAAGGTGGTAGAGGTGGTGGTAGAGGATCTACACCTAGTAGGAGTGCAGTACCTGCCCTTACTTTTGACACAGCTATGGCTACTCGGATTGAGCAGTTGGAGCAAAGATTGGCTAGTATGGCTATTGCTCAAAGGAGATCAGATTTGGGTGCTGAGGCTTCCACCTCATATGCTGGTGATAGAGATGCTTTGGACTTCATGTGCGGAGCAGCACAGGTAGATGCATCTGCAGTAGTGACTAGGAGTGCAGTACGTGCTCCAGAGCCTAGAGGAGCATCAGTGGAGTTGGACCCATAGAGAGGAGAGGTTGGGAGACAGGTCAGACTTCCCCAATCTTTCACACTATCTGAGGCATTACAGATGACATCTATGGTTCCTAGACGTCCCAGTGTAGGTGTGGTAGGTGGTGATGGAGTACATGATGGACTATCTACTAGTCAACCACTTGCTACTACACAGACTGAGTCTAGCATGATGTTGGGGGCGGCTCAGCTGATTATGTGGCATCCTTTGTTTCCAACCAATGACATGTTTACATTGGGTGTTGACCCAGCCTCAATGTTCCGGTTGGCTACCACGCTATGTGAGAGTAGGGATAGTGCGGTTCCTACTACTAGAGTAGAGGTGGTTGGTAGTGGAGCTGACTTGGTTGAGGAGCATGGGATCCGTTCAGTGACAAGTGGTTTATGGCAGGCAGTAGCGGCTAGACTGGATGAGTTGCCAGCTAGACCGGCCTTTGAGATACACATGGTTCACACCTAGTGTTGTCCTATTGGATAACCAGAGGGGGATTTTTTGTTTGGTGGGACCTTCAAGGAAGGTCTATACACCATAGAGAGTCTTGTTAGACTCTGGTGCACAGCTCTGTTGGGGAAGGCTGTACTTGTCGGTCTGGAATTACGGAAGACCGATGTGGAGAGGTGTCCATTTCAGATCCAGACATCTCTAGGTGGTGGTTTGACATAGTACATCACACGTGGGGAGCTTGTTGTCCAGGTTCAGCCTGGTCATCCGATTGATAGCTCGATGGTGAGACCTCAGGCTATTGCGACAATAGCTGAGTCATATGATGTGCTAGTTGGAGGAGCAGTGTTATACCCCATGGGTTTCAACATTGACTATTGGGAGGAGACAACCTCTTATAGACCTGGTTGGCAGTCTGGTGAGGGATGGGTATGTCGCCTACCAATACGCTTCAGTAGTGGCAGTCTTGGCTCACTATAGTCCGGGACCATGGCAGCATCAGTTTTAGCTTTCAGTGGTGCAATTACTTGGCCTGGTGACTTGTTGGAGGGGAATGCCCATGTAGAGGATACTCCAGTACCAAAGGAGATCACTCGGCTTTGGAGTACGAGTGGGATTGTTCCATCTACCTTGGATGTTCCATTGTGGAGTTTAGAGGAGGCATTGCAGCAGCATGCAGATTAGTTGGTGCAGCAGGCTTGGAGTGGAGCCTTCGTACCATTAGGAGATGGGTGTGAGGATGAGCCTCCAGAGGCGATTGCTTTGACACCTCTGGATACCACACTCATTGCTTGGTAGTATCTAGTAGAGGGGGTATGCCTATTGGAGTTGTTTGGTGGGATCAGCACCGGACTAGTTGCGGTGTTACAGGCGGGTATACAAGTACAGAGGTACTTGTATGTAGAGAGAGATGAGATTGCTAGGCGAGTCTCTCTACATCATGTAGCACACTTGGCCTATTGGTATCCGGAGTTCTTACCAATGTCAGCAGTCAGAGGTTATCAGAAGGTCCTACTAGGAGACATTTCCTTACTGGGCGCTCATGACCTAGAGAGACATGGGCCTATTCACTTGGTGATTTCTGGATGGCCATGTTAGGGACATACACGTGCTGGTAAAGGATTGGGTCTTCAGGATCCTTGTTCTGGTGTGTTTTGGGAGATGTTACGGATACTATGACATCTCCAGGTTCATCAGTCTATTTCTCCAGCTTACTTTTTGGAGAACGTTCCTTTGATGGGTGATTCTTGCACCAGAGTGGTGGTGAGTACACATCAGGTCCATTCTTGGATGGGACCTGCGATATTGTTAGATGCAGCCAAAGTGGGATCACGGGCTCATCGTCTTCGTCTTTGGTGGACAAACTTCTTTACCCAAAGAGGTTCTACAATGCGCTTATGAAGGGATTCAGCGACTTGACCACATCCTTGTTGACAATATCTTGGATGTTGGGCGTCAGTCTCAGACAGTGGTAGTGGCTGATAGGTCACCTATGGCAGTGGCAAACCTAGTTGGACAGCCTAGAGCCACATTTCCCACACTCATGAGTTTCCTAGGCTCTCATGCTTTTCAAGAGGGAGGACCTGGACTTGTTTGGGACTCACAATTACAGCAGTTGGTGGAGCCCAACGCTGATGAGAGAGAGCAGGCAATGGGTTTTTGCACCGGTATTACCGTTGTTCCAGTAGTGTTAGAGGCATCCAAGCGTCAGATGTTAGGTCAGGCTATGGACTTGAACTGTTTGACCTAGATTGTGAGCCTTGGCTTGGCAGAGCAGCGTAGGATGCGCTTGATAGGCATCACCACTCGGACACTTGTGAGCCATGTGCCTATCGAGACAATTCAAGCACATGCTGGGGGCGATGGACCAAGTGGACATGGTATTCTTGGGACACATCCAATAGCTACTAGGGAGAGTGGTCTACTTGGAGTCCATCCAGGTGAGTGTGGGCTACTTGGATTACACCATTGGTCCACATGGGATGCAACTAGACGACGTGTGGAGCTTGCAGCCAGAGTGGAGGTAGTTTTTCACATAGAGGTTGGGACCTCTAGTGGTCGGGAGCATGAGAGTATTGCTCCCAAGGGCCCAGTGTAGCAGTCAATCAGTATGTCTTCCACTCCTACTACAGTTACAAAGGACACTTGGGAGCCAAATCTTGGACCCAAGCTTACTGGAGAGGAAAGACGGAGGGTTTGGAGGTTCTTGAGGAGTCACACGAGTTGTTTTGCCTTCATTATGAAGGATTTGGGTGCTCTAAAGGGACCTGGTATATGGATTGAGTTGACTAGCAACACACCGGTTTTCCGACGTCCTTATCAATATAGTGATATGGAAAGGACATTGATTCAGAGCCGGAGTAGTGACCTTTTTGAGGCTGGTTTGGTGGAGATTTCACATGGAGAGTATGCATCAGCGACAGTGATGCCAGCCAAGAAGGATATGCATGGCAACTATACAGATAGGCGGATGTGCGGAGACTACCGTCCTATCAACCAACAGACCAGGGCTGATCGATATGCCATGCCTACACCGGAGGAGATTTTTGATGCGATTGGGCATGCAAAGATCTTCAGTCCTTTGGATCTTCGAGCGGGATATCATCAGTTGCCGATCAGGGAGGAGGATAAGTCCAAGACAACATTTTGGGCTATTGATCCTCATGGCAAGGATGTGTTATATCAGTGGAGGTTCTTACCATTTGGGTTAAAGAACGCTCTTGCTGAGTTCTAGAGGGTCATGGATAAGATCCTAGCTGGATTGGATTTTGCTCGGTGCTATATTGATGACATTTTGGTTTATAGCATTACTGTGGAAGAGCATGAGAGACAATTGTTGGAGGTGTTTGAGAGGTTGAGATCTCATGGACTCAAATTACATCCTAGGAAGTGTAGGTTCTTCCATGAGCAGGTTGAGTATTTGGGTCATACTATCTACCCCGGAGGACTTGGTGTCCAGCAGACCAAGGTGGAAGCTATTGCACGTATTCCTTGGCCTACGGATGTGAGTAGAGTGCGAACATTCCTTGGGTTGGAAAACTTCTATCGCCGCTATGATAGAGGATTTAGTGCCATTGCCAAGTGCCATTGCCTTGACGAAGCTGACTAAGCTTACACAGGAGTGGTGTTGGGGAGATGAGCAAGAGAGAGCTTTTGTAGAGCTCAAGGAGAGTTTGACATCTACTCCTATTTTGAGGAGACCAATCAGGGGACGACCATTTCAGGTTCACATTGATTGGAGTATGTTGGGGCTTGGAGCGGTGCTCACCCAGCATAATGATGAGGAGAAGGAGTTTGTGGTGGCCTATGCTAGTCGCTTCAACAATTCAGCGGAGGCAAAGTATAGTTCATATGAGGGAGAGTGCTTGGCAGCATTTTGGGCAGTAGCACATTTCTGATGTTACCTATTTGGTAACCCCTTCACTCTCATCACTGATCATCAGCCGCTGAAGTGGTTGATGGAGTCCAACAAGCTTTCAGGGAAGCTTGCACGATGGGCTCTGATTTTATAGGAGTATGATTTCATGGTTGTTCATAGATCTGGAGTGGTGAACCGTGATGCAGATGGGTTGAGTAGAAACCCATGTCCCAGCCAGTAGGATCAGACCGGAGCACGTTGGCATGGTGAGACAGATGAGGAGATAGTGCTAAGTTGGCATGCATCAGCCTTTCTGTGTATATTTGTAGAGGCTATGGTGGTATCTCTCTCAACGCATACAGGAGGAGTTATTGAGGTCACAAATCAAGAGAGTGAAGATATTGGTATAGTTCAGCGAGACATTCATGATGATGTCTTAGTGATGGACTATCTTTGCACTGGTGTTGTGGGTGGCACAATTGGGGCCAAGGAGAGAGACCGTGTTCTTCAGTGAGCCAGACGGTTCAGATTGGAGGGTAGACACCTTTTGCGTGTATGGGATGATGGTAGAGTGCGAGTAGTACCACTTCCATCACAAAGACCATAGTTGGTCCATCATGCTCATGAGGAGCTAGGACATTTTGGAGTAAAGCGTATGTATAGCTTACTCTAGAGTCATTATTGGTGGCGCGGTATGCAGACCAAGGTACAACAGTTTGTTGCCAGATGTGTGGTTTATGACCGAGTTAGAGCATCATTCAATGCTCCTACGCCACAGTTACACCCATTACCTATCATGGGATTGGGTTACCGTTGGAGTTGGGACTTTGCCGGACCTTTACCGCTGACTGTGAGACATCATCGGTATGTTTTGGTGATGGTGGAGCACTTCTCCAAGTGGATTGAGTTGGTGGCACTTCCTGACAAGTCTAGTGAAGGGACAGCTAACTCGTTCTTGGATCGAGTTCTTAGTCATTTTGGTGCACCAGTTGAGGTTTTGACTGATCATGGTACATAGTTCTTGGGGGAGTTTCAGGTCTTGTGTGACAAGGCTTTGATTGATCATCGTACTACATCCCAAGATCACCCTGAGGCAGATGGCTTAGCAGAGAGAGTGGTTCAGACGGTGAAGAGAGGATTGCGAAAGTATGGTTTGCAGAGAGGCCACTTGGGAGATTGGGATCTCCAATTACCTTGGTTGGCCATGGGCTATTGGTTCAGCCGGCAAGCCTCCTTAGCATCCTTCTCTCCATACTTTCTACTCTATGGACGAGATCCAGATTTACCTGCAGCCATTTGTTGAGATGCTACTGTAGTTTTGGACTTGGATGACCTCGATGTATGGATGAGCGCATGTTCTCAGCGGGCAGAGATCTTTTGAAGAGTGATGCCAATGGCTTTTGAGAACTTGGCAATTGCTCAGCATAGAGATACTTAATGCTATGCTACCATTTGAGGAGGAGGTTATAGACCCTCAATCCGTTGATTTCATCCAGGCAATTATGTATATCTACAATAGATAGCACCGATGACACTTGATGTTTCTACAGGCCGCACTATCTTGAGAGTGCATGAGGTTTTGCCATCTGGAGTCCTTGTGTTAGAAGGACGTGATGGTGTTGTTTAAAAGGATCATGTGTGCAATTGTGCGCCATGCCACCTCCCAAACATTGATGGTACTATGGACCCAAGCTTGGCACTGGTACGTGCAGGCTTGAGGTGTATGTTATGTGGCTCTTTTGGTGGAGCTACTACTATGTTAGTGTGTGATAGCTGTTCAAGAGGATGGCATATGGCATGTTTGACTCCTCCCCTCACGGTGGTTCCTCTGGGACAATGGTTATGTCCTAGCTGTACTTGACCTATAGCTAGTTCATTCTTGATATGGTATAGATTGCAGACAGGCAACTAACGATGGGGCTCCATAGCATCCGGCCTCCTGATCTTTGCCCATTAGAGGGTATACCATATACTTAGAGTAGATGGCTATCTGGAGTTAGAGGGGCCTAATCGCTAGCTAGGGGGGCAATTGTGGCACTTTAGAGTCTATGTATGACTTATGTGTGAGTTGTGCTTCTATAGTGTATGATGTTGACAGCGATGTATGTTGTGTAGCGATGTATATATGCACGACAGCTGTCATGCCATTTGTAGTGCCGCATCTAAATGCTCGGACACTGGAGTTCTAGTGATAGTAGTTAGAGCTATTCTAGTAGTTTCTCAGAGACTACTTTCCGACGGTTAGATTTTGTGTTCAGGGTACTGACTTCACGGTGGCACCCACTGTCACTTTGCACCGTTTGCACCGTTGAGTGTGCCGTCAGTGGGACCGTTAGGGTTTCAGAGCTAGCTCGAGTCCAAGGGGTATAGTTTTGAAGTGAGCTCCAGAGAGCTCACTTCTCTGATGTTGAGCCTTTGAGTTCCTGGCTATGGTGGATAGAGGCCGGTGAGCGTCACCTAGATTCTCTATGCTTGAGTGGGTGTGGCTTGACTGTAATCAGTGCCCAGTTGTAGGTAGTTTATAGAGTGACAAATCAAGTATTGATCTGAGTTGAGAGTGTTAAGCAATCTGATTATTGTGGCACTTTAGAGTCTATGTATGACTTATGTGTGAGTTGTGCTTCTATAGTGTATGATATTGACAACAATGTATATATGCACGACAGTAGGGAAAGCAGCTATGGATTTTCCAAAAAGGTTCACCATTATAGTAGGTGACCTATCAACCCCTACTACTGTCTAAGACTAGCACCCAACATCCAAAATGTCATCAATAGTAAGGTGGTCTAGTCATTGAATCCACCTCTCTAGGTAAGAGGTATGTCTATCAAAGACAAAGACAATGAACTCATGATCCCACTTTGGCTGCATCTAACAACAAGACAAGTCCCATCCAAGAATGGACCTAATGTGTACTTACCACCACTTGGGTGCAAGAATCACTGATCAAAGGGATATTCTCCAAAATGTTAGCTAGAGAAATGGATTGATGAACCTGAAGATGTCATAAAATATATAACATCTTTCAAAACACACCAGAATGGGGATCATGGAGACCCTGATCTTAATAAGCATGGGTATGTCCTTGACATGGCCATCCAAAAATCACCAAATGAATAGGACTATGTTTTTCCAAATCCTATAACCCCAACAAGGAAATGTCTATTTGTAGGGTCTTTTTGTAAAAGACCGAGACAAATGAGAGAAATAAGAGAATAGAAGATCACATTGGGACACTTGATTGTGAGAAAATTCTAATGCCTAGCATGAGCTTTGGCTTTGGTATTTATAGAGAGAATAAAAGGCTTTTGAGAAGCTTCTTTCTAGAAGTTGCCTACTTGGCTTGCAAGCTTAGCTAGTTGGAAGCTTCTAGAAGCTATCTACTTGGGATGCAAGTGTTATAATCCAAGGACAAGAGAACTCTCCAAGAGATAAGAGAGGAAATATCAACATCACACTCAATACTTTGATGCCCCAAACAAGCACCTTTTCTCTACTATATAGCAAGGGGGATCCCTTCAAAGAAAGCCCCACCCTTGGATCATATACATGGATTGGTGACCTGTTAGTGAGCTCCACCCTTAGATTGGTTGCTTGGGTGGGTAACATGTCAATCCTTGTCCTATCTAGTTGGTCAAATATGTTTGATTGGAGGGAATCTATAAGGAATCTTCTTGTTAGGGAGCTCAAACTTGCATGGGTAAGGTACCATTAGAAAGATCTCAATGAGACAAATCATAGAGTAGAGAAAGCAAGACTTTTTCTCCAAAGAGGACGGAGGGAGAATCATTTCATTTTCAAGGTCTAATTCATCCATTTATGCCTCCAAAATTGGCTCTAAAGTTTTCAGGCTATTTTTTATTTCTACCATATTAGTAGAAATACTCTTGTGGTAACACCTCTATCTATTCTACCCAACCTATTATACACAACATCCTTCTAGATGTTCTCAAGCCAATTTTCACCTCTAGATAATATGTCTAACTATTGGTATTATTGCAAGCTAAGCTCGTTGGGAAGCTTCTCAAGAAGCTTCTTAGATGCTTTTGGAATATTCTAGACTAATTTGGTCTATTGGTTACTTTGTTACCCTTGACTAACTTCATTACTAAACTCCATATTGTTACATATTCCTACACCGCTAGTTGGTGACGTCCTCGTTGCCATTGAAATTTCAAACTCCTAGATGGCTATTTTTTCAATTTGTATATGAGAAAGAGACTCCCAAGTGGCATCATGAAGGGGATATCCTTTCTAGAGGACTTTGTACTTTGTATGTTGTCGATGGTCTTGTTGAATGTGATGCCATACAAGGATCCAATCCAATCATACTCTTCATGATCATTGATAGGGATTGGAGGAGGAAGAGGTTGGACATGAGAGGAAAAAGAAGATGAGTTAGGAACAAAGGGTTTTGACTTGGAAGCATGAAAGACAAGGTAGATGCGCATATGACAAGGCAAGGCGATTCGATAAGCAATGAGAAATGATTTGGGTGACATCAAAGGGCCCTATCCAATTAGGAACAAGTTTATGGACTTGGGTATCAAGTGGGAGGGGCAGGTTACTAGGTGAGACTATGACCTTATCACCAACTTGAAAGCTAAGATCACAATAATGGTGGTTTGCATATTGCTTTTGATAATTTTGCGCAATCAACATTATCAAAACAACATAAATGGGATTTAGCTTGTTGGAGAGATTGAGATATGGTGGTCAAGAATGTGGAAGTATGAGAGACCTGAGATGGAGGAAGAGAAAGAAGAGATTTTGAAACAACTATATCTTGGCCAAAATCAAGGAAGAAAAGAGAAAAAATAGTGCTTGCTTGTTTGGAATTATTGTATGCAAACTCCACAATTGTGAGACATTCATCCTAATTGGTATGTTGAATATTGACAAAGGCACAAAGTATATCCTCCAAGGTGCAATTTGTAAATTTATTTTGTCCATCAGTTTGGAGGTGATAGGCCATGGACAAAGTAAGTTTGGTACTGAGTATCAAGAAGAATGCTTGCCAAAATTTTCCAAATTGAGGATCATGGTTGGAGATGAGTACATGAGGCATCCCATGATGCTCGAAGATAGTGTCAAAGTAGATGTGCACCAATGTTGGAGCACCCATGGTATCAAAGGTTGGTGCCAAATGCTTACTAAGCTTGTTACTATGTGACCTTGCTTTGTCTTGGGCAAGGATATAATGAGATCCAAGCTTACATGTTCCCATCAAATAAATGGAATGGGGAATGGTTGAAGGAGTGCACTTGGTTTTTGGCTGTTGGCCTTGTTACATTGGTAGCTCTCACATGATCAAACAAACTTTTTCACATCTCATGTTGGGCCACCACCATTGGCAATAAAGGGTACCCAAGGTCTTTTCCACACCCATGTGACCAATGATTGGTAAGTCATGGGCTTCTTGGAGGCATATAAGTCGGAGATCATCCATAGTTGGAACATATATCCTGTCCTCATAGAATAAAATACCTTATTTGAAGGAGAAGGGATTGTACTCCTTGTCACATGTTGCAAAACAACCTTGTACCATCTGAAAGAAGGGATCTTGTTGTAGTCTTGTCTTAAACTCATTTTGGACCTTGGAGTCAGTTGACACCATTGTAATTGCAGCCGTGATGAGAAAGAGATTTTAAATCAGGTCATCTTGATAGGGCATCAAGGATGGCATGGAACCAACCTTGTTTGTACTCAAGTTTGATGTGAAACAATTGGAGTTGATGTAATTGATGATTTTGACTTTGCATGTGTTCTTATTATAATGTCTACAACAAGAGTTTGTGATCAGTTTGCATGATCACTTGTTCTCCCAAGAGATAATGCCTCCATATCTTGGTGACATATACCATTGCTAGTTGTTCCCAATTTCATGCAGAGTAATTCCTTTTTGTGGTATTTGATTGGTGAGACACAAAGGCAGTGGGATGTAAACCATCTAGGAATTCCTACTACAACACAATTCCTATGGTAAAGTTAGAAACATCAAAGTCAACCATTCAAGGTAGTTGAAGATCATATGGTTGAAGAATGGGTCTTGAAGACACCATATGTTTCAACTTTTGGAATTCTTTTTCATGTTTGGCGGTCCATTGAAAGCTTGAGTTTTTTCCCAAGGGTCGGTCAATGGTGCTATGACATGGACATAATAATGGATGAACCATCGGTAAAAACTCGCTAATGTATTAAATTTTCAAACCCTTGATGGCATCCTTTGGAGTAAGCCAATCAATAATGGCCTTGATTTTCTCCTCTTCTATCTTGATCCCTTGTGATTGTAATATTCCGAGGACAAGAGAAGAAAGAAAACATGAATTTCACACTCAATCATTCGATACCCCAAAGGAGCACCTTCTCTTAATTATATAGACCAAGACGATCTCCTCCAAGGAAGCTCCACCATAGGCACACAAATAGGTGACATGTCAGCAAGCTCCACCCTTGGATTACTTACTTGGATGGGTGACATGTCGGTCTAGGTCCTATCTGGTTGGTCAAACAAGCTTTGACCGGAGGGAATCTTTTAGGGAATCTTCTTGTAGGAATCTCACAATCACATGGATAAGGTACCATTGGAAAGCTCTTGACAAGAAAAAATAGGAGGGAGACAAGGCCAACCCATTTTTTGTTGGAGGGGGGATCTGCATATTTTTGAGGCCTAATTCATCCGTTTAGGCCTCCAAAATTGCCTTCAAAGATTTTAGGCATATTTTGGTTCTTACTCTATTAGTAGAAGTCCCTTTTTGGTGATACCTCTTTCTGATCTATTGAGTCCATCATATTTAATATTCTTCCAGATGTTACCAAACTAATTCTCACCTTTAAATCATATGTCTAGCTATTGATTCTACGGTCTTCAAGTCTATTTTGGTTTTGCTCTATTGGTAGAAGTACTCTTTTGGTGATACTTCTATCTGATCTATTTTGACCATCATGTATAACATCATTCCAGATGTTACCAAACCAAATTTCACATCTAGATCATATGGATAGCTCTTGGTATTACAGACCTCCCTCTTTTTAAGACGCAACGTCTTTGTTGTGCAGCTGTTGCTCAAACGCTTGCACCAACACCGGTGCATGGGTCAAATTGGCAGCGGGCTCCTAGGTTGCTTCATAGAGGGGGTAACCTTTCCACTATACTTGATAGTCCACCCACGGATGGCGAGTACCACATATGTGTTTTTGGAGAATACGCTCCACTTCATATTCCTCCACGCCATCAATGAGTGTTGGACAAGGGCAAATGTCTTATGTGGAATGACATTGGCCTGATTGGGAAGCATATCTACATAGTAGAGAAACATGGAAAACTGGATGGATCTTCATGTGTGGTGGTAGCTCAAGGTGATAGGCCATACCGCCGACTCAATGAAGAATCAAGAAAGGCTCAATAAAATGAGGTCTGAGCTCACGAGGTCCAACTAATGTGAGGTTGGTTGTCAATAGACACACTTGACCCCAACATTGAACTCTTTGTGCCTACGGTGTGCATCAACATACTACTTCTATCAATTTTGCATAATCTATAATCTATGCTTGGTGCTCTCTACACCTTGTTGGATTCTAGAAACAAATGTGTTGACTGCATCAACCTTGGTAGCCATTGGACTGATCTTCATCAAGCTAGAAGGTGTGAAGGGATGCTCACCATACATGAGGAAGAACGGAGTGACCTAGGTGGATGCATCCACTAAATTGTTGTAAGCTAATTCCACCAACGGGAGTAGGGTGTCCCATCGCTCTTGCTCTTCTAAGGTAAAGCCACGTAACATGTCTTCAATCGTGCGATTAGCCCGCTCTGGTAGTCTATCTATTTGTGGAAGGTAAGTTGTGGACATGGCCAACTTGGTTTTGAAGAAACCAAAGAGTGTTTGCCAAAACAAATTGGTGAATTGAGTGCCTCTATTAGTGATGAGGACTTGAGACAAGCCATGGTGAGAGAAGACTGCATCTAAGTATAATTGAGCTAGTTGTGGAGCAATCACATCCTTGGTGGTAGGTCGTACATGAATCATTTTGTTGAGCCGGTCTACAAAGACCACGATGGAGACAAACCTTGAGGTGGTCTTGGGTAATTCATAAACGAGATCCATATTCACTTGTTCCCAATGTTGGGTAGGAGTGGGGAGAGGTTGAAGGAGCCCTGCATGAGCTTGATTAGAAGCTTTGTTATGTTGACAAAGTAGGCAGCTACGCACGTAGTCCATCATGTTGTTGCTCATCTTGGGCCAATATTAATGGCGCTAGACTGCATCTAAGGTCTTGTCCACTCCGACATGACCTGCAATGGCTGAATCATGACATTCCACTAGAATGGTGGTACGTTACTCTAGGACATTTGGGATACATAATTTGCCATCACAAAAGGTGAGTCCTTGGGTGTTGGTGATGCCTTTGGATGATTACGCTTCTACAATTTGTAGATCAGTTTTTGTAGCAGCTAGAATCTTTGGCCAAAATTCAAGGTTAATCTTAACCTTTGCCACCAAGTTGTTTGCCATTGGCATGCGGGCAAATGCATCTGCAGGTTGCTTCTTACCTTCCATGTAGGTGATTGTCATGTTGAAGCGTTGGTGCCACTCTGCCCACCGAATTTGGTGACAAGATAGATCCTTCTGCGTCTTGAGGTAGACTAGAGGTTTGTGGTCTATCTCTACTACAAATGCCTTCTCGCCCAAATAGTGCTTCCAATGCTTGGTTGCAAGCACAATGGCAACCTTTTCTCGTTCTGTGGTGTGGTAGTTGTGCTTGTGGTAGTTGTGCTCTGCCGGTAACAAATTTTGAAAGAAATATGCAAGTGGATGTCATCCTTCATGCCACTCTTGTTGTAGGATTGCTCCTATTGTTGTGCTTGATGCATCTGTAGCCAACTTGATTGGCCATTTTGGGTCAAACCACCTCAAGATTGGTGCATGTAGCAAGGCGGCTTTCAATTCTTGTAAGGCTAACTCTTGTGCGGTTCCCCATGTCCACTTCTTCTCCTTGCCAAGTAGTGTCGTTAAAGGATGTGCAACCTTGGAGAAGTCCTTGACAAATCTATGATAGAATCCCGTCAACCCCAAGAAGCTCTTGAGTTGAGTCTGATCTTCTAGGGCACTCCATTTTTAAATGAACTCTATTTTATCCATCAATACTTGAATGCCCTTGGCACTTACTCTATGCCCCAAGTAGTCTATTTTAGACTTGCCAAACTCACACTTTGAGATTTTGGCATACAATCAATTCTGTCTTAGAATCTGGAGGACTTCTCGTAGATGTTGTTTGTGTTTTGTCATCATACTATTGTAGACTAATATATCGTCCAAGAAGATGATAACAGACTTATCCAATTATGGATGAAATATGTCATTCATTAGACTCATGAAAGTGGTAGGTGCATTGGTGAGGCCAAAAGGCATCATAAGATACTCAAAGTGCCCATACTTGGTTTGAAAGGTAGTTTGGTACACATCCTCCTCTGCAATTTGGATTGATTGTAACCACTCCGCAAGTTCAATTTGGTGAAGTATCTTGCTCCATGGAGTTTATCAAACATGTCATCCATGCAAGGTAAGAGGTATTTGTTCTTCATTGTTTGCTGATTGAGACCCCGATAGTCAATGCACATGCACATTGTACCATCCTTCTTCTTCACAAACAAGACAAGAGCCCCATATGGTGATACGCTAGGTTGGATGAACCCTTTCTACAACATCTCCTCAATTTGAGTTTTACACTCTTCCAACTCATGAGGTGATAGGCGATATGGGGCCTTACAAGGAGGTGTCTTCCTTGGGAATGTCTCAATTTTATGATCTACTCTCCTTTTTGGTGGTAATCTTGAGGTTAGATCATCATGAAACACATCTTGAAACTCATCCACCACATCTTTCAATTTCTCAAGAATTTGTCCATCAAGTTGTGCACTCTGAATTTCTCTTATTAGACCCATGAAAGATCTATTGGTCTTATAGACAATTGCCATCCCTATGACATATAGAGGCAGTTCTTGCTTGTGTGATTTTTCTTTAATCCCAATGATTGACCATTGGTGGGTCTCACTACTTTCTTCCTCCAATCTACCATAGAGTTGTAATGCTCCATCCATGGCATGCTTAAGATTGCATCATAACGAGCTAATTGTATCACTTGCCACTCAATTGCTTCTTGATATTCTCCTACAAAGAGTGTTACCCATCTAGGTAATGATTCAATCCTTTCTGTTTGCCCATTAGGTAACTCTACTTTTTTTCTCTCATCTCTCTCTAGATCCATTCCCAATCTTATTGCAGTAGAGCAAGACAAGAAATTCTCTATTGCTCCGGAATCTATTAATAGTCTTACTTGGTTGCCTTCTAGGACTCCATTCACAACAATCAATTGTAAGGTTGCCTTTTTGGGATCTTTGCATGTTCATCTTCTTCCTTACTTCACTTCTTTGCTTCCTTATTGGGCCAATAAGGCCATAAGGTACATTAATTGGTGATCTTTGTTTCCCAAAGTGATTTCCACCTCCTCTTCTTCAATGCGCTTCTTTATGTTGTTCAAAGATTGCTTGTATGAAGGCCGATGGCCTCTAGGGAAATGAGCACAACAGTTGGTAGATATGTACCCCCGATACGGCCACAATTGTAACAATGATGTTGTTCTCCTTGAGTTCCTTCTCCTCGTGGGAATCCATCTCTTTGTTCTTCTACTCATCCACGCTCTCCTTAAAGCGGTCATGCTCCTCAATCTCAAAATCAAAGGTTGGCCGATTCCATTGGTACTGGTCCACCCATGTGTGGCATTTCTGCCCAATAATGTTGAGGTGGACTCCTTCACCTCCACCCAATGCTCCGGCTATTCTCTGCACACAAGCAATGGCTTCCAATACCGTGTGAGGATTTTGCACCATAACTTCTTGGCAAATCCGCTCATTCAATCCTTGTTTGAAATTTTCAAGAGCCTCTATTGGACTCATGTCGGTTATTGCAACTTGTATATCCTAAAATGCCTCCATATACTCTTGTACATTGTTCTTTTGTCTCAATCCCCATAGTCGGATTTGGGCCATCTGCATGGAATCCACCAATTGGAAATTCTTCAGCAATCTTTCTTGCATTATTGTCCACGTGACCTCCCTTCTCTCTACCAACATGGATTGGTCCCAAGCATCATACCATGTGAGGGCTTTATCGGTCAAGTACCCACATGCAAACACGCCTATAGCGTGCTCCGTGATCTATGTTGAGAACAATCTGAAATATCGATTCATACTTGAGATCCAATTTTCCACTAGTCCCATTGTACACTACCCCTTGTAAGGCTTGATGCTACAGGTCTTCTTCATCCGGAGTAGCAATGTGGCTTCATCATTGATAGGGTTTGTAGGCATAGGTGCCTCGTCAAGTACTTCAATCATAGGTATTGGATTTTGGGACGGCTCTTCTTCTTGCATTGCTTGATCGTTCTTGAGGATCTACACTTGACTTTGTAATGTCTCTATGGTCATCTTAATCTCTCAAAAATCATTCAACATCCCTTGCATTCCTTGCACCAGCTCTTGCAATTACGGATCTATGGTTCCTTCAACACTCAATTACTAACGTCTATGTCAATATAGAGTCAATATGATCACTCTAGAAGGCGCATGAACTATTGGAACTACCATTGGGACCTTAGAATCACTTGATTTTATCACTTGATAATACTTTTCACCAAAATTTCTAACCACAAAATCTCTAAACATCACTTTTGGTCTCACTACATAATGGATTTCTACTTGAGTGTTGAAAGGGAGAAGATTTGGGACATTCACATCCATATCATCATAATAGAATGTAGATTGTCAAATCTCATTCTCTGTTATATATCATCATAGGTAGAATCACCGGGTTTGGTGAGTTCATCACCCTATCCATGAATTCTACACCAAAGTGATTAACTAGCGATAACCTCATTTGCTCACACTGGATGTACATAACCTTGATGTGGAATGGATTCAAGAATGGAAAGCTAGGTGTGAGAAATTGTCCTCCCAATGCATCCATCCCATCTGCTCTCTAAAGTCCTTCTTAAGTCTAGCAATTACTCTATGTTCTCCACCTCAAATTACTCAATTTTAGTATTTTGTGCTCTTCCAAGAGAGGTGATCCACTCTCTTGGACTAAAACACTCACTCTGATATCATTGTAATATTCCAAAAACAAGAGAAAAGATAAAACACAAATTTCACAATCAATCATCTGATACCCCAAAGGAGCACCTTCTATTTATTATATAGACCAAGAGGATCTCCTCCAAGGAAGCTCCACCATAAGATTAGGCACACAGATAGGTGACATGTCAGCAAGCTCCACCCTTGGATTACTTACTTGGATGGGTGACATGTTGGTCCAGATCCTATCTGGTTGGTCAAACAAGCTTTGACTAGAGAGAATCTTTTAGGGAATCTTTCTATATGAATCTCAAAATCATGTGAGTAAGGTACCATTGGAAAGCTCTTGATGAGGCAAATCAAGGGAGAGGGAAGGCCGGACTTATGTTTATTTGGGGGGGGGGGGGGGAATCTGTGCATTTTTTAAGCCTTATTCTTCCATTTAGGCCTCCAAAATTACCTTAAAAGATTTTAGGCATATTTTGGTTCCTACTCTATTAGTAAAAGTCCCCTTTTGGTGGGACCTCTTTCTAATCTATTAAGTCCATCATGTGTAACATCCTTCCATATGTTACCAAACTAATTCTCACCTTTAAATAATATGTTTAGCTATTGATTCCAAGGTCTTCAAGTCTATTTTAGTTTCGGCCTTATTAGTAGAAGTACTCTTTTGGTGATACTTCTATTTGATCTATTTCACTATCATGTATAACATCATTCCAGATGTTACCAAACCAAAATCAACATCTAGATCATATGGCTAGCTCTTGGTATTATAGTGATGAGGTCTTGTGACTCAAGAAGGTGACTTCCTTTTGCCAAAAGGTACACTTTTATTTCTTGCAATAAAATTTCCATTAACATAGTCGTCTTAGTCCCATACATGATTTATGTGTTCTACCCCCATCTAGCTATAGATTAAAATGTTAGTCAAGAACACCACCATTTACCGATCCAATAGTCCATCCAACACCCAATGCATCTAATCCATGAAGATTTTTGGAGCATTAGTGAGCACGGAAGGTAGAACTCTCAATTCAAAATGCCCATACCTTGTGCACAAGACAACCAAATTTGACATAACTCCTTTATAGTTAGTTGATCACCAAATCCTTTGCTAAATCTCCACTCAAGCCAAATTAGAAGGATGAGGATCTTCAAATCCCTAATTTGAGAGGATGGGATCCCAAATCCACTTTCAATTTTTAACTTCAAGCTCCATTTGAACTAGATTGACATGATTTCATCTCTTGGATTCAAATTGAACATCTCCTTGTCTAAAATTGACTCCATTCTTAAAAATTTGGCCATTGGTATTATACACCATATGTTCCATTGCAAAATCTACATCAAATTGCACAAAGCTTGTACGCAATCACTCTTAGGGAAATTTGAACCACAATCAAAATACCAATGATAAACTAGGCTTGGAGATACTACCAACACTCTCAGTTCCTACACCCAATTTCTCCATGATGCTCACTTCTTTGATGTGACCAATTCTTTTTCAATTCAAATCACACTCAAATCAAATAGGTACTCAATCCTTCACTCAACAATCTACCAATAATTGGGCATCGATTACAACCAAGCTACACCCACTCTAGTTAATGCTTGTCGGCTTTTGTCCACCATAGCAAAGAACTCAAAGGCTCAATATCAAAGAAGTGAGTTCTCTAGAGCTACACTTCAAAGGTGTACTCCTCTACTCAACGTAGGTCTCTGGCCCTACCCACATTGTTGATGGCACATTTGATGGTACAAATAGTGTAAGTGATGGGGGGTCCTACCATGTGATCCGTAGCCCTAAGATGAAATTGCACTGCCAACAAGTAGTCCATGAGTAACTACTTAAATAACTATGACTACCAACACTACCACTCTAGCATCCAAGCAAACTAGCCTTGGTGTTATAAATGTTATGACACTACCTCTATTGTAACAAAAACCTATATCTTTAGTATCTTTTAGATATCTAAGAATCCATTTGATACCCTCTCAATATTGTCTTCTAAGATTGGCCATGTACCTACTCACAAGTCCCACTACATGTGCAATATCTAGCTAGAACATGTCATTGCATACATTAGGCTGCCTATAATTGAAGCATATAGTGCCTTTTACATATTCTTTAGCTCTTCATCATCCTTGGGTGATTGTTCCTTTGATAGTTTAAAGTGACTTTCTAAAGGTGTCTTCACATAACTTGCATCTATCATGTTGAATCTTTCTAGCAACTTTCTAATGTAGCTACCTTTAGAGAGCTTCAAGGTTCTAGCCATCCAATCCCTTTCAATCTTTAACCCAAGTATTTGCTTTGGTTCACCTATGTCCTTCATTGCAAACTCTCTTGATAATTCTTTCTTCCATCTCTCAACTTCTAGTATGTTTGGTCCAACTATCAACATGTCATCAACATACAAAACCAAGATGATAAAACTATTATCAAGAGTCTTGAGATAACAAAAATGATCTTCTTGACATCTTGTGAATCTTTTATTGATCATGAACGTGTCAAATTTCTTGTACCATAATCTTGGTACTTATTTTAGACCATGTTGGCTCTTTTAACTTGCATACCAAGCTATCCTTGTTGAGGATTGCAAAGGTAATAGATTATTGCATATTGTAATACTCTGAGGACAAGAGAACTCTCCAAGAGAGATACAAGAGAGAAAATAAAAATTTCACACTCAATCCTTTGATGCCCCAAAGGAACACCTTCTCTTTGCTATATAGCAAAGAGGATCCCCTCAAAGGAAGCTCCACCCATAGATCAAATACATGGATTGGTGATCTATTAGCAAGCTCCATCCTTATATTTATTGTTTGGATGATAGGACAAGGACTAACATGTTAGTCCTTGTCCTATCTAGTTGGTCTTTAGGGAATCTTCTTGTAAGGAGCTTGGAATCACATAGGTGAGGTACCATTGGAAGACTCTCAATGAGACAAATCATAAGGGGAGAATGCAAGCTTGTTTCCACTTGAGAGGAGGTAATATTTTCATTTTTGAGGCCTAATTCATCCATTTAGGCCTCCAAAAGTAGCTCTAAAGATTTTAGGCTACTTTTTACTTCTGCTCCATTAGTAGAAGTACTCTTTTTGTGACACCTCTATTTGATCTAACTAGCCCATTGTAAACAACATTCTTCTAGATGTTACCAAGCCAATTTTCACCTCTAGATAGTATATCTAGTTGCTTGTATTATAGACCTCCTCCCTTTTAAGACGCAATATCTTTGTTGCAAAGTTGTTGCTCAAAAGATTGAACTAACATTGGTGTGTTGGTCAAGTTGGCTAGTAGCTCCCATGTTGCATCATATAGTAGGTACCCTTTCCAATGCACCAAATATTCCATGCACGGATGACAAGTACCACAGATGCATTTCTAGAGAATGCATTTGACCTCATACTCCTCCGCCTCATCAACCAAGGTTAGATAAGGTTGACTTTCTAGGATAGAAGAGAAGTGGGGTGGCCAGGGAGCATATTGATGAAATAAGGAAACATGAAACACCAGGTGGATCTTCATATGTGGCAGTAGCTTGAGGTGATAGGCCACAACGTCAATGCAACAAAGGATAGAGAAAGGTCCAATAAAGTGAGGTCTGAGCTTATGAGGACCAACTAACTTGATGTTGGTTGTTGAAAACCAAACTTGATCTCCTACATTGAACTCCATGTGTTGATAGTGTGCATCTACATACTACTTTTGCCAATTTTGAGCGATCTGCAACCTATGTTTGGCGTGCTCCACTCTTTGTTGGATTCTAGAAACAAAAGTGTTGACATCATCAACCTTGGTAGCCACAAGATGGACCTTCATCAAGCTTGAAGGTATGAAAGGATGCTCTCTATACATGAGGAAGAATAGTGTGACTTGTGTGGAGGCATTCACCAAATTGTTGTAAGCAAATTCTACCAATGGGAGTAATGTGTCCCAACTCTCTTGCTCATCCAAAGTAAAGCCCTAAAGCATATCCTCAATAGTGCAATTTTCCCTCTCTGTTTGTCAATCAATCTATGGATGGTAAGCTGTGGACATAGCCAATTTGGTTTTGAAGAACCCAAAGAGTGTTCTCCAAAACAAACTAGTGAATTGAGTGCCTCTATCTATGATGAGCACTCAAGACAAGCCATGATGGGAAAAGATTGCATCTAAGTACAATTGAGCTAGTTATGAGACAATCACATCCTTGGTGGTAAGACGAACATGAATTATTTTGTTGAGTCGATCAACAAAGACTACGATGGAATCAAACCTATAGGTGGTCTTGGGCAATTCACAAACCAGATCCATCTTACCTACTCCCAACGTTGTGTAGGAATAAGGAGAAGTTGGAGGAGTCTTGTAGGAGCTTGATTAGAAGCCTTATTTTGTTGATAAAGTAGGCAACTTCAAACATATTCCATCACATTGTTGCTCATCTTGGGCCAATAGTAATGGCATTTGACTGCATTCAAGGTCTTGTCCATTCCAACATGACGTACAATGGCAGAATCATGACAATCTGCTAGGATGGTGGTTCTTAGATCAGTATCATCTGTGATCCACAACCTGCCATCATGGAAGGTGAGTCCTTAGGGATGCCTTTGGATGATTGAGCACCTACAATCTGTGCATTAGTTTTTGTAGCAGCGAGAATCCTAGGCCAGAATTTAGGGTTCATCTTGATTTCCACCACCAAATTTTTTGCCATTGGCATTCAGGTGAATGCATCTATAAGTTGCTTCTTGCCCTCCCCATATCTGATTTTTTCATGTTGAATTGTTGACTCTATTTTGCCCACCAAATCTATCAATGAGAAAGATCTTTTTGTATCTCGAGGCAGACTAGAGGTTTTTGGTCCATCTTTACCACAAATGCCTTCTCACCCAGCTAGTGCTTCCAATGCTTGGTTGCAAGGACAATGGCCAACTCTTCTCATTCAGTGGTGTGATAGTTACATTTTGTTGGTAGCAACTTACGAGAGAAATACAAAATTGTGTGTCATCCATCCTACCATTCTTGTTGTAGGACTGCTCTTATTGCTACACCTGATGCATCTATAGGCATCTTGATTGGACATTCTGAGTCATACCATTTCAAGATTGGTGCATGTAGTAATGCTTCTTTCAACTTCTAAAATATGTTTCTCATAGATGTTGCTTGTGCTCTATCAACGTCCTATTGTAGACTAAAATGTCATCAAGAAAAATGATAACAAATTTATCCAAGTGTAGACAAAATATGTCATTCATCAAACTCATGAAAGTGGCTGGAGCATAGGTGAGGCCAAATGGCATCACCAAGTACTCAAAGTGACCATACCTTGTTCAAAAGGCCATTTTGTGTATGTCTTCTTCCGCAACCCTAATTTGGTTGTAACACCCCGTAAATCAAGTTTGGTGAAGTGCCTTGCTCCATTGAGTTGATCAAACAAGTCATCCATGTGAGGTAATGGATATTTATTCTTCACCGTTTGTTGATTCAATCCTTTGTAGTCAATGCACATGCGCATTGTTCCTTCTTTCTTCTTCACAAACAATACAAGAGCCCCATATTGTGATATGCTAGGTTAGATATGGTGATATGCTAGGTTTTGCAACATATCCTTGATTTCAGCCTTACACTCCTCCAACTCATGAAGCAATAGTTGATATGGGGCCTTACAAAGAGGTGTCTTCCCAAGATGTATCTCAATTTTATGATCTACTCTCTTTTTGGTGGTAAACTTGTGGGTAATTTATCTAGAAAGACATCTTGGAACTCATTGACCACATCTTTCAATTTCTTAGGAATTTTTGCATTATGTTGTGCACATTAGACTTCTTTGATTAAACCCATGAAACATCTATTTGTCTTACCAAAAGATATGATCATTATAACATAGAGAAGCAACTCTTGCCTTTGGGATCTTCCATCAACTAGTTTTTGCTACTTTCTTTCTCCAATCCACCGTGGGGTTGTAGGGCTCCATCCATAGTATACCTAAGAATATATTGTAACAAGCTAGTTGTATCACTTGCCACTCAATTGCTTCTTGATTCCTAGAAAGAGTATTACCTTTCTAGGTAATGATTCAATCCTCTTTGTGTGACCATTAGGTAACTCTACTTCATCCTTCTCATCCTTCTCTAGTTCCAAAACCCAACCTTATTGTAATAGAGCAAGACAAGAAATTCTCTATTGCCCCAAGGTCTATCAACACTCTCACCGGATTGCCTTCTAGCACTCCATTTATGACAATTAATTGTGTATTTTTCTTCCTTCTATGCATACTTGTCCTCATCCTCTGCCTAATTTTACTCTTCTTCACTGAGCCAATAAGGCCACAAGGTACATTTATTGGTGATATTCATTTTTTGATGTGGTTTCTATATCTTCCTCTTCAATTTGCCTCTCCATGTGGTTGAGAGATCACTTGTATGGAGGCCAAGGGCCTCTAAGATGATAAGCACAATAATTGATGGCTATGTTCTCAATTTGGCCACAATTGTAACATCATCATTGTTCTACTCGAGCCCCTTCTTCCATGTGATTCCTTCTCTCCTTTCTTTGACCCATCCCCACTCTCCTTGGAGAGGTCTTGCTCCTCTATCTCAGAATCAAATGTTTTGTAATTCCATAGGAATTGGTCTACCAAAATGGTGTGTCTCGGCCCAATAGTTTTGCATTGGTGTTATTGCTTCACCTCCTCCAAGCGCCCCTATTATTCTTTGGGTGCTTCAAAAATACTACAAGGATTTTGCATCATTACCTCTTGGAAAATTTGCTCTTTTAATACTCTTGAAATTATCAAGAGCTTTGGTTGGACTCATATTGGTTATCGTAACCTGTAGATCCAAAATGCCTCCACGTACTCTTGTATGTTATTCTTTTGCTTCAACCTCCAAAGTCTAGTTTGGTCCATTTGCACAAAATCCACAAATTGGAAATTCTTGAGCAACCCTTCTTGCATGTCTGTCCAAGTGGCCTCTCTTCCTTCTACCAATAGTGATAGTTCCCAAGCGTCATACCATGTGAGGGCTTTATCAATCAAGTACCCACATGCAAACATACATGTAGAATGATCAATGATCTCCTTTGTGAACAATCAAAGGTATCGATTCATTCTTGAAATTCAATTTTCCATTACTCCCATGGAATGCTATCCCTTGTAAAGTTTGATGTTGCATGTCTTTTTCATTTGTAGTAACAATGTGGCTTGGTTGTTGATTGGAATCGGTGTCATCGGTATGCATGACTCTCCAAGTACTTTGATTGCTAGTGCTGGTTGTAGAGACGGCTTCCATTCTTGCTGATATTACTTGATCATTCTTGACAATATGTATTTGATTTTGCAATTCCTCCATGGTCACCTTGATTTCTTGAAACTTGTTCTCAACATCCCTTGCATTCTTTGCATCAACTCTTGCAACTACGGATCTATGATTCCTACACACAACCAGTGTTCAATTGCTACTTCTTACTTCAATAAAGGGTTAAAATGATCACTCAAGAGGCTGCAAAAACTATAAGTACTACCATTGAGACCTTAGAGGCTATCATTTGTTGATAATATTCCTCACCAAAATTGGTTACTACAAAATCCCTAAACATCACTTTTGGTCTAACTACATAATGGATTTCTACTTGCATGTTGAAAGAATGAGGATTTGGTACATTCATATCCATAACATTGTAGCAAAATGTAGATTGTCAAATTCTACTCTCTATCGTATACCACCATAGATAGAATCATCGAGTTTGGTGAATTCCTCACTATGTTCATGAATTTAGCTCCAAAGTGATCAACTAACAATACTCTCATTTTCTCATGCTGGATGTACATAATCTTGATGTGGAATGGATTCAAGAATGGGAAGCTAGGTGAAGGAAATTGTCCTCCTAGTGCATCCATCCCATCCGCTCTTTAAAGCACTTCCCAAGTCTAGCAATTGCACTATGTTCTCTACCTCAAATTACTTAGTTTTAATAGCTCGTGCTCTTCCAAGAGGGGTGATCAACTCTCTTGGATTAAAACAACTTCTCTGATACCATTTTAATACTCCAAGGAGAAGATAACTCTCCAAGAGAGATACAAGAGAGAAAATACAAGTTTCACACTCAATCCTCCGATGCCCCAAAGGAGCACCTTCTCTTTATCATATAGCAAAGAGGATCCCCTCAAAGGAAGCTTCACCCTTGGATCAAATACATTGATTGTTGACCTGTCAAAAAGCTCCATCCTTGGATTAGTCATTTGGATGGGTGACATGTTAGTCCTTGTCCTATCTAGTTGGTCCAAAGGGAATCTTTAGGGAATCTTCTTGTAGGGAGCTCAAATCGCATGGGTGAGATATTGTTGGAAAGCTCTGATGAGAAAAATTGTTAAGGGAGAAGGAAAGCCTGTTCCACCTTGATTGGAGAAATTTTTCCATTTTCGAGGCCTAATTCATCCATTTAGGCCTCCAAAATTAGCTCTAAAATTTTTAGGCTATTTTTAACTTCTACTCTATTAGTAAAAGTAACTTTTAGTGACACCTTTTTCTCATCTACCTAGTCCATTGAACACAATATCCTTCTTGATGTTACCAAGCAAATTTTTATCTCTAGAGAATATGTCTAGTTGCTTGTATTACAAATATAGATGTCTTCATCAATCTCACCACATAAATGCAATAGTTACATTCATTTGCTCTAGAGACAAGTCTTTTGCTGCCACTATACTGAGAATTACTCTAATTGTTTAGTGCTTCACTATCAATGAAAAATTCTCAATGGAATCAATCTCCTCTTGTTGGAAGTCTTTCACAACTAACTTAGCCTTATACCATTTTCTACCATTGTTTTCCTCCTTTACACTTGTTATGTAATGTCTTCTTGCCTTCTAGTAGTAAGCTGAACTCCCAAGTTTGATTTTTATCCAAGGACCTCATCTTGTCCTTCATGGCATGCTCCCACTTCATCAAGTCTTCAGTTTGTATGGCTTCTTCATAACATTCAAGTTCACCTCCATCGATCAGTGGCAGGTAATATGGAGAGAGAAAATACCTCATGGGTGGTCTTATGATTCTTGTAGATCTCCTCAATTATAATGCTCATGGTTCAGGTTATGATAGAGTAGGTTTTGATCTTTTAGGGTTTCCTTGATCCTTATGATAACATCTTCTTCTATTATCTCTATTGCAACTTAACTTGATTTTTTTCTTTGCTTTGCTCATCTACACTATCAAAATTCATTGTGTTTCTATCCTTATAAAGAAGACACTTATTGAATATCCCATTTTCTTGCTCTCTGGATCCCAAAACTTGTACCCAAAGTCATCAGTACCATATCCAACAAAGAAATATTTCCTAGACTTTGCATCTAACTTGTCCCTTTCTTTCCATTGACATGCATGTAAGAGACACACCCAAAGATTCTCAAGTGCAACAAACTCATGAGTTTTTCTATTCACTCTTCTTCAGGCAATTTATGGTCTAAGAGAACTGACAGACCTTATTTATCAAGTATACTTCAATGGTTATTGCTTCAACCAAAAACACCTTGGGCAGACTAGCATTGATCCTAATGCTATTAGCTCTTTCATTCAAAGTTTGATTCATATGCTCAGCTACTCTATTTTGTGTGCTTGGCAAGGTCTTCTCCATTGTGATTCCATGTACAACAAAAAATTTTCTTGAACTCTTTATTTCCATATTCATCACCATTATCAAATCTTAGTCGCTTTAGCTTTGCACCGGACTGATTTTGACTTGGCTTTTCCTCTTCTTGAAAGTGGAAAATACCTTTAATTTGTGCTTTAAGAAATATACCCAAACCTTCCTAATTGAGTTATTTATAAAAGTGACATAATACTATGAACCCCCAAGAGATGCAACTAGAGAAGGATCCCACATATCTATACAAGCTCTTACTTCCCTATCCCATGTGCTTTTCCACCTTTCAAGAAACTAACCTTTCTTTGTTTCCCAAATATGCAGTCTTCACAAAAACCTACATCAAAGGTTTTCAAATTAGTATCTTGTCCTTCTTCATCATCACCTTCATGCTTTTTACACTCATATGCCCAAACTTGCAATGCCAAAGATTACTGTTTGATACTATATCTGCAAGTGCCACCGTGTCCTTGGTGTTGTTGGTCATGTAGAGAGTCCCCAACTTAATCCCCCTGGCAACCACCATAACTCCTTTGGTGATTTTCCATAAACCACCTACAAAGATTGTGACATAGTTGCACTCCAACTTTTAGGTCAAGAGGATAGGAGAATTAAAGCACACACTTCATCCTCTGAAACTGATTTTGATTGAACTTAATTGGCTTGTCATCAGGTTGAACTCATTAATATGATCTGTGACAGAGTGACCTTCATTCATCTTCTGGTTGCAAAGATGACGCATGAAGTACACATTGTTGGAAGCTGACGGTTTTTCATACATGTTAGACAAACTTTCAGTAGACCTATAGTAGTCTTCGCCTCTAGAACATTAAACACCACATTTTTTGCTAATGCTAGCATTAGCAAAAAAGAGACAACTCCCAAAGCTTGTCTATCCATCAAACCCCAATCTTTGTGTATCATGAGCTTTGGTTTCACACCTTTGAGAGGTACATGAAGCTTTTTTTGATACAAGTAATCCTCGATTTGCATTTTCCATTAACCAAAGTATTTACCATAGAATCTGTCTATCTTGACCTTTCCTTCCTCTCCTACCACTACTCTCACTCTGTCCTTCAAACTTATCGCTCAGATACCAGTTGTTGGAGATCCCTTCTGATTTATCTGTTCTTCTAATGACAATTTTCAACTATTGGGATCAGCCCTGCGCAGGAAGGAAAGGCATATTGGGAGAAAAAGAGAAAGGGAAGAACAAATAACTCAAAAGGGATCTCCAACAACTGGTGTGATAGGTTTGAAGGAAAGAGTGAGAGAAAGGTCAAGATAGACAGATTCGATGGTAAAGACAATCTTCAACTATTGACTCAGGAATGACAATCTTCAACTATGGAGATCAACCTTGTGAAAGAAGGAAAGACATATTGGGAGATAAAGAGAAAGGTAGAAAAATACAATCACACACATCAATAGATACACAAGAATTAAAGGGGGATCGGAGTCACTTGCTCATACATCAACACCTATAAAAGGAATTTTACTTCCTCTCAAAACAAGTTACAAAGATCAAAAGGAAGCTCTATCCCGACAAACTCTTTCCTTGTCCTAATTGTTCAGAAGTTTATCTTGATCCACACTTCTCCTGATTATCTCCATTTCGTCTGATGATATCAGACCTCTCTTGGCAAGCTTCATGTGAATCAAAGTTACAAAGAGTCCTCCATGGTTCTTTTTTCACATGTGCAAGCATATTCGACTCATCGAAAACATCTCTCTGCAGGTAGAAGGGTTACCTTCTTATATAGCAACAAAGAAGAACACACATTCACGGTGCCACCCCGATTCCCTCTATTGTCAAATTGTCTCGACCCTGGACAATATATCCAGTGGATGATCCGAGCCGCAGATCTCAGCATCGCAGACGAGACTCTGATTCTGTCCTTTCTGTACTCAAGACCATATTCTGAGGAACTAAGATATCTATAGAAGACTCGTCTCGAAGTACGGTATTTGCGTGTTCTGTGGAGATCCACGACATACATATAGACTGTCCGTGGAACAACGACATGATTTCTGTTCATCTGGAATTTGTGCTTCATAAGAGTTCATGATGTACAGAAGCGATTCTTGCCATCGGGAAAGAATGAGGATTTTTGAAAGACGTATCGTTGTCTTCCTTTTCTCGTCATGAGTTTCTGAAACGAACTACGAACCAACCATCTCTGGTAACTTCCGAATTTCCTCAACGCAGAGTCCATCCTAAAATTCTCTTATCCTCACCCACGAGTCGGCCATACTTCTCCGAGTTTCGATGCGATAAGTGCGTGGAAACAGAAAACTCCATCATCAACGAGGATGGAGGTTAAGACTTTCGCATCTGCTTATGCTAGCTACATATATCTCAGGAACTTACGAACGATCTCGACAGCATCTGCTGTTCGCCTGACGAGTCACTAATTCACAAGGACAGTAATCGGCCTTTGAGGAGTGGCTCTTACTGGAGTAGTAACCAAATTCACTGGTTCTCATGAGTGGACGCTGCACCACTCTTTCAACTAACCCTAATGCCAAAGGCGGTGGCAAAGATTGGCAGAAAAAGACTCAAAAAGGGATATTGGTCTAACCCCCCAGTAGAATGAGATTTCTGCGAGTAAACTTCGCTCATGTGTATGTTTCATGATTGTTTCCTGTAACAGGATCTATGGTGATGCAGCCTGAACCCTCTTGCACCATCTGTTCCCTCTTGAAAGACAGAATTTATTATCATATAAATTGCACACACTTTCCTAGCCTTAAGGGAGTTCATTATAAAATAGTTGGTAGATGTTGTCTCATCTCGAGCTCCTCCACCATATTAGTATGTACTTATAGTGGTGCTATCCAAGTCTGTAGATAGTCAAAGCCGATCTACTCGAGCAGTATATTATCTTATATTCTCCACATAAACATCATCCCTAGCTTAAAATTGCTTCAAGAATCGATGGTGTACGACCAACTCCAAAGCTCACAAAATCAATCATTTCATCATTCACTGTCTTATCTTACGGTATGCCCTTTCTCATCCATCATATTATGAACAACAGCGTCATTACTGTTGTAATGCAACATTAGAGATATTTATTTGGAGTATATTGAGTGGTATTGCCTTTTAACTACATCTAGACTGAGAGACTAGTAAGCTTAATTTTTAGGCTGGCAAACCACATTATGAAATAGAGACAACAGAGTGATAGTTCCAAAAAGAAATATCAGCATTCTGATTTGATGCGAATGCTAATTGATTGCGGTTGAATTTTACCTCATTCTTCAGAACGATTTATTTCCGCTCCTTTGCAGTTCTTGCAGTAAGCCAATGCTCTAGAACTAAAGAATAAACGAATGGACCACTGGGTCTTAAGCCTCCGCTATGATCAAGTGCTACGTTTGGTACCTCATCACAGGTAACATGATGTATATGATCGAGTAATCGCAATCTGTTTCTACAATCTACATCCTCAGTTGTGGGCTTCTAATTTCTTCGTATGAGAATGTAATGAACTAGCTATAGAGTACAACCGTGAGAAGTTTCGAACCTCATTAACTTTTGAACATTTCGAGCCCGAAGACGGGCTAAACTCAGATTGCAGTTTCCACATACAACCAAATATGTGAAAACGTAGAGCCTGGCGACTTTCCTTATTGTTGCTCTAATGAGCGAGACTTACCAAGATGGTAAGATGTAATGAAACATATGGATATGTTGGTGGAGAAAATACAGGTCGTGGAACGTGTTCCATCCATCTCGAGCTTTAAAGTCATTTCCACTAGAGGGCCCGTCAATTCGTCAGCGCAGAGGATGGAGATAGCTTTGGCGATTTGCAACGTACCTTCGTTGAATTTGTCGTGGTCGACGGATCAATACAAATTGGAGATTCCGGGTACACAGTATCTTGTCCAAGAGTGAAGATTGTGTTATTTTGCAGCAGACGAAGCGACTCATAGAGTGCGTCTAGGATGGAGTCAACAGCGACTGCGAGCAACGATCACACAGATCCGTGGTAAGGTAGAGTAAATGTGAGATGGAGAAGGATCTCTTATGGATCATATAACATAGGCAACACATGTTCACAAGATGAGATGCGAAAGAACAATGTAAGAAGTGAAGTATATTTACCTGACTGGGTTTTCTTGGGATCAGTCAATGCCTTAGCGGCTTTGGCGTTTGCCGAGACAGTAGCATTGAGTTCATGCCAAGTACGATTGGACAGATTAACAAGAAGACCTTCCTCAGCAACAGGTCTGTAGCTTTGTAGGCTGGTGTTAAAATCCTTGTAAAGCTGGCTTGTTAAATTTGTCACGCGATCCTCATACCTGGTCACTTCCTTCCCTTGGATTTTGCTTGGAGAGAAAACTCCTTGAGAGAAAACAGCTGCAACAGCGAGTCCAATAACGAACAAAGTGGCCACCCACGAGGCAAACTGCTTCAAAAACTGGGTCCAATTCACACCCTTGACTCCTTCCAGAAGACCGACTCCGATGATAGCTCCAGTGATGCACTGGCTGGAAGATGTTGGCAGACCGTATTGAGAGGCGATCATGATTACGAAAGCAGTTGCAAGTTCGGCAGAAAATCCTCTGGTTGGAGTAAGCTTAGCAAGTTTCACGCCCATAGCTCGAGTAACATTGTATCCGTAAGTCGCAAGACCTATGACAAGACCCACGGCACCGATGAGGATGATCCAGACTGGGGGTTGAACCTTGCTGGACAGCTGGCCCTTCTGATACACATCCCAGATAGTAGCCAGAGGGCCTGCCATGTACCCGACCTCACCAGCACCATGGGCGAAGATCACACAGATAGCTGAAAACACTTGCAGGTAACTGAAAGCGTACTCCACACGTGGCTCGAAATGTTCTGCCGATTCGTGTATATCGGCTATCTTTTCGTCATACTTCACAACCCTGTGAATATCAACGTCCAAACCGTGGGTCGCTGCTTTGCTGAACTTCTGCCAGTTGGTAAGAGCTGGGGCTCCTTGATATTGAGTCGATTCGCTAGGTGCTTGTAGCTCTACACCTTCTGGACTTCCAATGGGGTTGATTTCCGCCAGCTGAGTCGGACGACCTTCGATAGGCTTTCCATCACTGCAAAATATCAAGTTTAGAAACACTGGTTATGCTCAACTTTTAAGTCCGTTTCAAGAACTAAAGAAACTCGAGATAAAATTTTCGAGTTCTTTCTCCAGCAACAATCTCTTTATTGCTAGAATAAGTTACTTTGAGTCTTTTGAGTTCTTCGATTTTTCAAATGGATAGATTAATAACCTATCGAAGTGATGGGATGCCATTCTTCTCAGAAGCGGAAGCGCAACAAAGATGCAGGAAATAGTAACTGCTCCAGCAATGCACGCAGACACCCAAGCAGCCTTGGCATCAGTCCAGCTTGAAGAAGACGATAGGGTTTTCTTTGCACCCTGTTCACATGCAAAGTAAGAGTGAGAACTAGTTCTAGGCTCAGAGAAATTAATTATTTGAACTTAATTAACTAAATTAACATTTGAAATTAACTATACATGGATCACAGGCAAAGCATGAAAAGTTTACATCAACCCTCTACATAGTGAAAGGCTCAGTCTTTGTTTCCAGCAGACCTTGGTGAAGACAAAGTACATGTTGATCCATGTTGTGATGAGCACGAAGGGAGGAAGGGTCCAGAAGGATAACGCGTAGGCATTTTTGCGTCGAAGCACAAGAGTTCGGACAATGAAGAAGATGAGGGCTGATGCAAGACCAGTAAGAACTGGGGCGATGAACCAGGATAAAACGATGGCAATAACTCCTTTGTAAGGAGGAAAGCTTCCAGAATCCTTCTTTGCCCATACAACTGCGTCGGTTCCATCCCATACCAAAGCGAATCCGATGATTCCACCGACTGTACATCAGGTCCAAAAAATGTTAGTCAACGAGGAAAGTTCATCAAAAAAATGAAGGCAATAGTATTTGATTTGAATGTCAGTAATGAAGGTTGATGTACTGCGTGAAACTTACTGATGGAGTGAGTTGAAGACACATTCAGACCCAAGTATGACGTGACAAGCAGCCAGACAGTACCAACACCCAAAGCACAGACCATGCCATAGGCATAGACTTCAGGATCACGAGAGAACGAGTTGATATCCGCTATGCCAGAAGCAATAGTATTGGTAGACACTCGACCCAGCAAAAGCGCACCGGCAAATTCAAAAATTGATGCAATCTGCGGCATTGCATAAATTATGAGTACTGTGAGCACCATTTGATCAATGATAATCAGCTGCAGTCAGACTAAGGGATCAGAAAAGAATCTTGGGTAATCGTTCTGAAGTTCAACATTACTGGCTTTTCAATTAATTACTGATCCTAACTACGGGGCAATAAACAAATGGCAGGAACTCTTTATATCGTGATCAAGATTTGGTATTGAAGTTCACAAGTTCCGTTTGGAAAGATCCACGATCACGAGGGGTGGATGCAGTTTAATCTTACAATGACCGCCTGGCGTAAAGTCAACGTCTTGCTCCCCACTGATGTGCCGAAAGCATTTGCTACATCGTTTGCGCCTAGAATGAACACAAGCAAGTTCTTTTAGAATAGGATCAGAGGGTAAAGCAGATGCTCAGTAGCGGAATTGAGCTGAGAAAGTTCATACACCGCATGCTACGACAGTACGCGGCTCCCGAGCAGGAGGTCAACGAAGCGGTATCATATCAAGCACATTTCATGTAAGCTTATGAGAAGATTGGAGCTTTCCCGCATATACCAGCTCAATTCCAGTGAGTGGAGCATTCTACAAATTGATGTCTAACTGTAGTACCGTTCTCTTCGGCAACACTCACCAGTTCCATATCCAAAACCGAAGGCCACCAACGCACCAACGACAACGAGCCACAGATACTCCTCGAGAACAGCCATGACTACTAAACTCTTCAATACAAGCCCAGTCTTGATGTAACGACTGCTGCTGCTCTTGTCAGTAAATCCAACGCATTAATTTATATGAGGTTTGTCTGGGCTGCTGGGGAAGTAATCGACTGATTCAACAACAATATCGCAGAGTCGCGCCTTGTGAGAACAAAGGTGCCCACACGCTAGATGTTGTGACTATCAAGCAGAAGAAGCGACCTGCGTGTGCTCTGGCCTGTATTTTAAAGCACAACATGCTAGCTATATAGCGTCATCATCCCTTAAGCAGATATCGAGGCGGAATCCGTGACATCATCCTTAGCTTAACAGGCACAAGAACCCAGAAAGTCAGCGAGCAAAGGAATCGGCAGCAAGTGGCCTTGGCATCGCGTTGGTATCTAATGGCATATGCCGCAGCCGAACCTGCAGCCTTCAAACGGATCCGGACTATTTCTAGACTATGAGCACAGGTTCGCGGATCTGATCAAAAAGGCTGGAAGATTACCGCAGCGATCTGGGTTCTGGGTTTCGTTGAATTTCATGCCTCACCATTTTTTCCAAGATTCCGTCTCCACAATTTTCAGCAACCAAATTGTCAATGAATTTATCAACACCCTTTGACCACTGACCCTGGAGGGCTTACCTGAGGCGGCTGCATCATGAACCACGCCTGTATCTACCTATGGGCTGCTGGATCAGCGTCACAAAAGGTCACGTACGAGTAGTACCATGATGATCACGATCAACGTTGAAGTGGTAAACGGTACTCGAATCCGCAGAAACAAGATGCCAGGAATATTTGGAACAGAAACGCAGCAGAACTGTCACGATGTGAGTGTCAGTAGCACCATAGTGAAGCTAAAACGCAGAAGAATAGAGCTTATGGAGGTTAGAACGGAGCTGATTGTAATGTCTTTTAGACCTTATTTCTTTTGCGCAAAGATGCATCCGAAGATAGTTTAAAATGATTTTGAACTGGAGTAGAATGGCAGTTCTTTCTTGCATCGTTTACTGCCAGTGTGCACTTGTTGCTGTAGTTGATCAAATTAGTTACGCATGGCAAAAGGCTGATTAAGGTCTGAGTAAACTCTCCAATCAACACATGCCTCAAACCAGTTATCAGCGAATTATCAATCCTCTATCCTTAACGCTGGCCCTCCTAGTTAAGAGGGAAAATGTTTCTATTACGGTTTAATAGCATGTATTGTAATTCGTTTACTGGTTGTAATTAATTAAATAAGTGTATTGCTTATAATTTATAATTTCATGTTAATCCGCGACAGTTTGTACATATGTAAAGTAAGAACTGTATATCTAGCTCAGCAGTAAAGCTCATCTGATTTTACCTTGTTGGTCATGGAAATGGAGCTCTAAGTACATGGAAGGTTGTGATTCCCGAATACGCAGATCCTTCTCTTACTTGCGGATGAAATCGATGTGACTCTCCGAATGCTGACAATTTGGAGAGATGTGTCCGGAGAATTCGGAGCCCACTGCGATGTTTGCTCCTATATAGAAATATACCAGGGATATACTTAATGGCACCCTTAAGTTGGCATTTAGAAACCATTGTCTGCCTGTTCCTGAATTTCAGACTAGTTAGGACTGACGTGACCAATGTCAAGCAAATGAACAGTGGCGACCGCGAAGGATGGGAATACCCCATCAAGCCGTGTCAACAAATAGGGTGCGATCAAGTACATGTATGAACTTGACGTGCGGTGGAGTAGAACTGCCAACTTAAAGGTGCGGTTAAGTAAATCTCTGGTGAAGCGGATGATCTAACGCCAGTCGGGCGTCTCCGTTCCGGGAATATTGGCCTTTACATGCGATTATCTCGGATATGCTTTAAGCTTTTGGGATCTAGCATATACTTAAAAAATCCGTTGATGCTCGAATATTCTAGTCCCAACTTACAACTTGTTGGCCTAAATTTGAAATGTTCATCTGGACTTGAGAAGCTTGAGTTGACTCATTATCGTTTGATGTTCAGTTCTAGTCAACCCCACCATGACTGTCCAGACTATTTCCACTCAATCTCCGCATCTGCTTGTGTTGCACATTGGCCATGGACAGACTCTTGTTTCCACCTCCAATCAGTCTTAAGAACTCTCACTTTAGAAACCAATGGCTTCGGAGCCCAGATCGTAGACAAGCCTAATCCCTGCACAAATTCACAACAATTATTGTTGTATGCAACTATGTGGGTGGCCGATTGAGTGGTGACGCGCGTACGACTCCCGAATCGGAGCTTAGGAGCAAGTTTTGGGAGAACTGCCGAAACTCTGCCCTGAGAGGAGCTTCCCCGAAGGCGCTGTGAGCCACTTCTAAATGACCACACCAGGCAACCAAGCTGGATTAACTAGAGGATTCGTCAACGTCAACTCAGCAATGTCATGGATTCATCTGCTGTAAGAACTCAGCTAAAGTTATCACATGTCCGAACCATCCGTATTTCCGGCATGTAAGGGTTTTAGAGCGTTCTTCATTGCTCATGCGCTGCAATTCTACAGTGCACACGACCGTTTCATCGCTTCATGCTTGCAAATGGCGAGAACAGTCAGGAGTAGCCGTCTAGTTCTAGATCTTCGAATGCAAGCCCTCAGGTAAGTACGCATCGATCCTTTCACTTATAAATGTACTCGTGCTCATATCGTAGGTACTAATGTAATGCCTGTGGGAGTCACATGGAATGTCCCCACGAGAGTGTTTTCAGCTCTTCATATCTGATCTGAAATGCCGGTTCCTGATCTGCATTAATTCTGGACAGTAAATGAGGAATCCCTATCTGGTATGTATACCAAAACTGGCAATCTGAGCCGGCTAGAATTTCAATGAGCCATGCGACAAGATCAGGCCAGAAAATTGTTGGACAGATCTAGATCCAAAGTTCGTCTACAAATTACCAATCGATTCCAGTAACTGCATAGTCTAAGAGAAAGGGATCTATAAACTTCGCAAATTTTACCTCCCAGCTCATGCCTGTGATGCATAGTTTTGAACCTATATACGGAGACTTACACCTCAGGTATACACCCGTCCGTATCTACAAACTACCAAGAAGGACTTAGGGAATAATATGCTGTTCTGTCTTGGAACAGATTCAGTAATGTGAAACCCTTAATCTTTATGATACTTGACCTCCTCAGAAGGTGAAATCCTTTCATAGAGGTGCTAGAGGAACCTTCACTCTCTTGTACATCTATTTTATACCGTTATCACAAGATGAAAGGTCAGCCTACGTATTCTGATCTATTCATATAAACCGACATAAGGGGAACGGGTATGACCCCGTTACGAGTCCTTGCTCCCCTTGTAGGATACTATAAGTCAAAGTCCGAGAAGAACATGTGGTTATGATACTTGATAGCCATAACCGGGTAGGTCCTAGGATCGACCTTCTCCAACGAAATGAATCACAAGGTACAGGCAGAATCCATGAACCACACTCCTGGTCAACCGGCCTGCTGACGGCGGTTATCTAGAGCATGAATGACGAAGCTACATGTACAATTCGATTTTGTGACTTTGAACATGGCAAAATTACATTACTATATCATCTCCGCACATGCTTTGCTGATGGATAAAACTCTGTCTTGTATTGCAGTTGAGCTGAGGTAACCGTATATATATGCATGGGAAATAGTCTCCATCCCCCTGAGAGATTTCAGATCCCAAGATCTGAGGACTTGCCTGGCGCATCAAACATAAGACAGTCATTAGTAGTTGTTTGTGCCTTAATTCTAATGCAAAAGCCATGCATAATCATGCTATCATGCTGGAGGTCAGGAGCAGATCCCAGTATGCAACTCCATGTTCAACCAATGTGACGGCAGAGTTGGAAATAAGTTGTCTTTGAACTTGCAAATTTGATGACAATATCACGCATAACTTGGAAAGATCATGTCCATGTCAAACGAGAGCGAACTTACCTGGACGGTTCTTTTCTTTTCCCCTTTGTACGTATTAATCATGCAGTTTACTAACAGTATCATTACTCCTGTATACAGACGTCTCGATCTTCTTCTCAACCAAACTTATCCGCTTCGTGACGCTAGGAAGATCACTAACAAGGTAATCTAATCTGGAACATGGAAGTGGGAAATTATAGATTTTAGTAGGGAACGTACGTGCAGATATATTTCCAGAGCCTGAACTTCGAATTTGCCTCAGGCATCGGTGGTGCAGACTTGAGAGTTGAAAATTCAAAATCTTCATTTTCTGAGTCAAAATCCCGTGGGCAGAAGCCAGCATATGCCTAAGGTAATACTTAAGTAGTACTGAATGTTGCGAACCGATTTTGAGGTACACCGTCATCATAATATTGGTCAGCGTAGAAGAAAGTGTGTCAACCGGAATGGACGGTAAAGGGCACCAGTCCAGTTCTAACACTATTTCGGTAGATCGCTAATTCAATCAGTGCACATCAGCCTTGTATTGGAGCATCTAGAGCTTAGTCAATGCATAGTTCAATCGCAGACCATCCGATGTAGGTCGCTATCTAGGAACGCTCACACCCTGGGTAGCATACTGCGATAAGCTATCTGGGCTATCTGGGCCCGCACATATCGAAAGATAGATGACATTATGCTGTTGGTTTCCTACAAGCTTCCATGGTCGGAAAGCGTGCAAACACCAAGCATGAAAGAAATTGACGTTCAGTAGTAGGCTTTTTTCAAACACTTTAATCATCAAGAGCAAATATTAGAGTTTTATCTGGATTATTATCTGGATTATTAGAGTTTTATTATCTGGATTATTAGAGCTTTATCTGGATTATTATCTGGATTATTAGAGTTTTATTGATCAAGCATGACTTCAAGTGATGGACAATCACGAACCCTTGACCATCCCTCCTGTGGGTACTCACTTCAAGCTCCGTCTCAACGTAAGCCATAGTATTATGTTGGCCAAGGCTCCGGTATATCGACGATTACAATTGACTACCGGTCCCAACTAAAACGCGACTAACTTAACTAAACGGAGCTATTTAGTGTCACTGCTAGCTCGCTTGTCTAGGACGTAAACACGTGGAACTCACGTCCAAGTCTTTGGGAGGCATGACATGAATGTGCTAGCTGTCGTAGTGAAGGTAACCAATAAATCCTCACTTGTTTGCGGTTTCCATTTGAAGTCCGTGGTCTTGAATTGCTCTAAGATCGTGTGGATGAAAGACATTTCTATGTAGTTGTTACCTTGAGCTCCATAGCCGCAACTGAATGTAATCTACCGTGATGATATGAGCTTCCAGATCAATTCCTCTCGGCCACATCCTCGCTGTATACGGAGGGGGCATAGAACATCAACAACAGTCCTGTCACCATAGTGTATAACCTCCCTCGGTCAAATTTGCAGAACCTCTCTAAATCAAACTTGTAGAATATGACTAGGGTTTGAATACTGCGTTTTCCACTCGTTTATATGAAACACGTCAGAAGTTTCTGTCGGTTAAGACTGCTGAATATGTCTCTTGATTATACACGCAGGTTTACACTGTATATACCTGCCCCATCAGAATAGAACTGATCCCTTTCGCTGCTTTTCTATCTCAAGGGGTAACCAGCCCCATTTCGATAGAATTTTACTTACAAGTTTACTTCATTAGGGTCACAAGTCGGTTTCCTTCGGGAGCAGTCTACAAACTGGAACGATGAAATATATCCCGACCTGACTTTTCTTGTGGCCAGTCGAGATGGTTCTCCACCTAGGTTGCTGGTTGATGGGTAGACGAAATATGGTGCCATACAGACAGCAGGCAACATGGCCGATAAGGACAAGTGGGGGCTGATAAGTAAATAACCACCTGAGGTCACTTACTCGCGGGTGGAAGGCGGCTGCAATATTATTGATTATCAACGTTCTATAACTCATTAGTCACCTCTTCACTGTCTCGAACCGTGGCTTCTGAACCAACCAACTGTTGTCAGACTTCATTCCATGCCAAGACATGATGCGGAGACAGCTATCCGTTCACGATGTGCACGTCTAGTGGAGAGGTTTATGTTATGTTTTCTCCTTGTACAGCTTGATGGGGTCTTCCCATCCCTCTTGTTTTCCTCCGCGGTCCCCTTTTTTAAGTGAAGAGGTTCATTTCTTGTTTCGATACGATGTGTTTGCTTCAGGAAGCATGACAGTTTCTACGGGTGTTCTCGTCCGTTACCACCTACGGGTACTACGGGTAACTAGTATTACCTCCTTCCCTCTTTAGCTGTTGAAGACAGAGTTTAGATTTGCAGATGTGATGACAGTAGATGCGCATCGTGCATACGTCTGCAAACATGGCCAAGATCTTTTTCTCTGTAGCACTCTTATACCAAGTTATCTTCCTAACTGGTATAATTATCTAACTGTCGATATGTGAAGAACCTGACATATCAATCTGCTACGGTAAATAGAATAGAGAGAATGGGCGCGATGGGACATATTCCTATGAGTAGACATGTTGAGGAAGGAAAAAATTGAATGTGAACAAAGGCTTGCAACTTTTTCTTTTCTTATCATTGTTTGCAATAACTATTTGGAATTTGTAGAGAATTCATCTTTTTGGGCAAATGTACAATCGTTACCTTATTGACAACCTCAATTTTCATTATTGTTGACAATTCGGGAATTTACTGAATTTGCTTACCAGGAAGTAAATGCTTTTCTTCCGGTTTTTTCTATATTCTATTCTATTTGACTATGCATACTGTGTTTCTACTCAAAACAGTGGTTTGTAAACAAACTTCATCCCGTTCTATAATTAACTAGAATGTGTTCGCCAATTATAGTTTCGGAGGGCAAACTCGAAACTGGAACATTGTTGTCAGCTCGTTGTATATGTATCTTACCCAGGAACTGTCATACTGTATGAAATTGTGCAAGTGAGATGGGAATGTACACTACTAACTTTGTCCTACTTCATGGCCAAAATTGTTAGCCATGACATTTGGCAGATCTTCTCTATTGAGTCGCTTCAAAATCGCGATCGCAGCTGGTAGACAGAGCGCTTAAGCGCTCTGCTTACCACCAGACGGTCATAATCGCAGCAGGCATTATACGATTCCGAACGGGGAATGTAATATACATGGGCGGAAACATGAGGATTATATCTCACTGCCACGCTCGCATTACTGAAGATATTCTACCGGAAGTAAGACTGGAGAGCGACAAGGTGCAGATGGGGTGTTGACCGATGCCGGATTGATGCACACATCTGTTGCTCCTGGGAAAACTGTGTTTTGACCTAGGGTGAACACAGTGTAATTTTGAATGAGAGCCAATGAGTTGTACAACGAATTCATGATAGCATCAATGTGTACTGTTTGCGTCTTCTTCGAATCGACCAGATTTCTTGCGGTCTGTGCGTTGGTTGAGAGCGTCTCATTCAACTCATTCCAGACTGTAGGAGACAAAGTAGTCAACACTCCTTGTTGAGAGGCGGCTTGATAACTGACGAGGCTGGCGTTGAAGTCGTTGTACAGCGTGCTCGTCAACTCAGACACACGAGATTCATACCGAGTTACCTCCTTCCCTTGAATTTTACTAGGTGCATACACACCCTGGGCAAACACTGCTGCCACAACAGTTCCAATCACGAACAAAGTTGCTATCCACGAGGCAAACTGCTTCAAGAACTGAGTCCAGTTTACTCCCTTCGCTCCTTCCAGCAAACCAACTCCGATGATGGCGCCTGTGATACATTGACTGGAAGAAGTTGGAAGCCCATATTGCGAAGCGATCATGATCACGAACGCGGTTGCAAGTTCAGCAGCAAATCCTCGTGTTGGTGTGAGCTTAGCAAGCTTCACACCCATTGCGCGAGTAACGTTATAACCATAGGTGGCCAGACCGATGACGAGACCAATAGCTCCAATGAGAACAACCCATACTGGCGGTGTAACTTTTGATGAAAGTTTTCCTTTTTGGTATACATCCCATATAGTAGCCAAAGGACCTGCCATATATCCGACCTCACCAGCACCGTGCGCAAAAATCACACAGATAGCTGAGAAAACTTGAAGATAGCTGAATGCATACTCCACTCTTGCCTCGAATTGCTCAGCTGCCTCGTGAATTTCAGTGAGCTTCTCGTCAGTCTTGACAACCCGATGGATGTCTACATCCATACCGCGGGTAGCAGCCTTGCTAAACTTCTGCCAATTGCTCAACTCTTGAGGGAGAGGAGCAACTGGGTGAGTGAAATTCAAGCCGTGTGCACCTTCAATGTCTCCAGATCCCATCATCTCGGTTGACGACGGGGCAATTGATGGAGGAATGGGCCTTCCTTCATTATCAAATTGACGGGCAGCCATTTTCCTCAACAATGGAAGGGCAACGAAAATGCAGAGAAGAGTGACCCCTGCGGCAATGCAAGCTGAGACCCAGGCAGCTTTAGCGTCAGTCCAGCTATCATCACTGGCTAGAGCTTTCTTTGCACCCTTGGTGAAAACAAAGTACACATTGATCCAGGAGGTGACGAGCACGAAGGGTGGAAGAGTCCAGAAGGAAAGTGCATAGGCGTTGGGCCTCCGGAGCACAAGCGTTCGAACGACGAAGAAGATGAGAGCGGCTGCTAATCCGGTGAGAACTGGAGCAATGAACCAAGAGAGAACGATAGCGACCACTCCCTTGTAAGGAGGAAATGAACCGGAATCCTTCTCGGCCCATGTAACCCCGCTGGCACCATCCCAAACAAGAGCGAAACCGATAATTCCTCCAACTGCATAGACGAAGAAGCCAAAGTTAGAAACATTCGTCTCATTAACAGTAGACTTTGAAACTCCATACAGTACAGCTCAAACTGGAGGTGGATGGAGTTGTGTGTTGGAAACTCACTGATGGAGTGAGTGGATGACACATTCAGGCCCATCCATGACGTGAAAATAAGCCAGAGAGTGCCGACACCAAGAGCGCACACCATTCCATATGCATACACCTCGGGATTCCGCGCAAAGGAATCGATATCAGCTATTCCAGACGCGATAGTGTTTGTTGACACTCTGCCGAGCAGAAGAGCTCCGGCGAACTCGAAGATAGAGGCAATCTGCTCACGACACAATCGTCTGAACCATGAGTGACAGGCAAGATAAATTTTCTGGACGTTGCTTATGAGCTTAGGTATTAACAGCCTTGTTGCGCACTACGTCCTTGATTCTCCATAACTTCAATCCACCAGGTTGACAAAAGGCGACTAAGGAGTGCAGAGAACGGATGAGAAAGGCGATAACTTACGATAACTGCCTGCCGCAATGTCAATGTCTTGCTCCCAACCGATGTTCCGAACGCATTTGCTACATCGTTGGCACCTGTTCCCCAACCGAATCCGAAGGCCACAAAAGCCCCGACTACCACGAGCCAAACATACTCAGGAAGAGCGGCCATATCCGCAGACTACGGAGCCCCACTTAATTAAAAATCCCAAACACGGTTACAGCTCCTGATGTCTAGACTCGAAAATGTCGAGCACTCTGCTGGAGATTACAATAGATCTCTCGGAGCTCTAGGTACTTCCACTTCCGAATGAGGGATCTGGCCTACCGAGGTGCGCTCGGCTAACCGGCGGTGAAAGAGATCTCTTCACTGCCACGGAGTAGATATGAGCTCTAGAAAGGGATATATAGTCCTGAATGTGGATACGACAGAGCGAGTCCTCAAAAGTACATGAGATCGTCTCCATATGCAACGACAGCAAATCGGTCAAAAGATTGAGGACAATAACGGCCGAGGAATCAGGTTTCCAGTGATGCGTGGACATTCATTGTTTCGATGGGGCCCTCCCTGACCCTTGAGTAATGTTCAGAAGTCAGCCCTGTAAGTAAAGGAACGCGCAGCCAATGAGAGCTGGTTATGTGGGCGGAGATGCTGGGAAAATGCGGATCTGGAGCAGCATATTCGGACGTTGACTCTGAAAGCGACCTGAGAACCGGCTCGCATGCGTGCATTACCGGCATCTGTAGTCCCTTGAGGCCAGCCGACCGACCGTTTTATCGATTGGGGATATCTATCCTTGACCCTTCGGCGGTGCTCTGATTTTGCCCTTTCCATTCGGCCTCAAAATGATTTGTGACTAATAATTCCAGATTCATTTTCAGTTAGATGTTCTTCTGCGCGAAGCAATGACATGAACTCAGTGATGTACTTTAAAAATATGAAGTTATGAATGGTTATAAATTTTAGAGTTGAGAGAGTTAGTGTTTATTCATTTCAAGAAATGGAACGTAAGTGAGTTGTGGCTTTGCAGTCACTGGGAGTTAAAGGACGGAACACCTCTGGTTACAACAGTATTTTATTTTTGTTGGAAGGAAGGATGTGAGTGAGTTAGGGTACCGGGAGTCAAAGAATGTACATCGAGGGTTTCTAGTTTACTGGGTTACTATCTTATTTTTGGTAAGAGGAGGGAGGTGAGTGAGTGTAGTTTTGCAGGTAAGGGTGTTAAAGGAGGGACATTACTTGTTACTATTTTTGTTGTTATTTTTGTGTTAGCTATAGTTTAGTTACTTCCTAGAGCTTAGAGCAAATTGAGATACACCATAGGCTTTTTATCTCGCAAGAATTGGAAACCATATGTGAAAAGTGGACAAAGATTATGATTGGACTACTTTGGATGCTTACCTGAGGTGTGCAATCAAATTAATAGTATTGACATTTGGGATTACACATGATATATTCATCTTCTTGTTGATCATTTATGGGTAGATTAAGTGAGTTGAGCGGTTAGCATCCCACTATATATATTTATAGTTATTTAAGACTAGTTTTTTATATTGATACCTATTCCATAGGTTTACTTGTGCATTCCATGATCCATGATGAAGCTAGATAAGTTTTTTGCTTACCTCTTGATCAAGTGATATGTAAACTTTGTAAAGTAACATTCTTATTTCCCTTACTCTCACAATAATGTCTTTGTTATACTTAAGTGTGATATGTAAGGTTGAGAGAAATGGTAGTCAATTTTTGTAAATTCTAAACTAGATATTGTGGGCAGGCGTGACCTAACCCATAGTTTGGCTATGGGACACTGTAAAACAAAGGAATTGTGTGATAGCCCCTATGTGGCCGGCCTTTCTCTGGGCTCGGAGAGGACTGTGGGTAGGATCCCGTAGTTCACATAGTCGTATTGCATGGCCAGGTCTACCAAAGGACACTTAACCTCAGAGATGGCTCATAGGTCTTTCACCCTTCAAAGCCCGTCCACCTCCTTGGTTGTCACTTTGTACTCACCAATCCTCACTCTATAGGAAGACTATAGGACATCCCATAGTGTGATCCACAAGCTAGTGAGGATTAACAAGAACACCAATTCATACAAGTTTCATAATCATCCATGGATTCTAGCTATCATACATAAAAGAAATCAAGAGTCACAATATACAAGGTGCTTAAGCTTTATATCCCTTGGGTGCGGGCTACCACTTTACACCGGAGTACAGTCTCTTGCTTTTCAGGGAACGTCCTAATACTATGAAATCCTCCTTGCTTTTCAGGGAACGTCCTAATACTATGAAATCCTCCTTCCTTTGCCCAAGTACTTCTCCTCACTCTCTACTAAATGGCTGTTGATTGATTCTTGAGAACTCTGTGCACTCATACCAACAATGACCAACCACCCTTTTATATGTGGGGTCAAACCCTGAAAAGAATTTCTACCTCACTCACAATTCTTCTTCCACGATGGCCATCTCCAATGCACACTTCAATGATATTTGGCTCCTAATCCTTGATTCTAATCTAGATTATACCACCTTAAGTACATCAGCATGCCGCCTTTGCTTTTGTTACCTAGCTAACTTTGTCCTACTATATTACATACCCATAGCATTCTCTGCCCGTTCTCTCATTTGTCTTGTAGAGAGGATCCCATAAAAACTTGTTTGTAACAAAAGCTCCTCTTTCCAATTCCCCTAGCATTGACTTTCTTGAAGCCAACACAATCCTTAGTAGCTACTTTGCGGAGACAACACAACCCTCTCCTAAGTCCTTGCCCTCCGAGAAATCCCTTTTTGAAGCTACCTCTTCTTCTTGCCTTTGTAGACAAAAGGGAAAAAATTGGGCCCTCATCCAATAGTAGATGCATGTACAAGATCTTTCTTGGTAGTCCTTAAAGATAGCATCCCACATTTGGATAAATCCACCCATGTGGGCCAACTCCAAGGTCTGACCCAAATAAGAATCCCACATGTTTGCCTTTTCTAAGAGGTACATGAAGGTGAGGTTGTCAATCTCATCTTGGAAACGGTTGATCATACCACTTTCTTTAATATCACCACAGCCCAATTGGTGATCAAGTTCAGCCAAGGTCTTGCAATATATGGCTACTCAAAAGACACTTGGATCTTGAGTTGTTTATTGTTGTTCCCAACACGCTTCTTGCATATCCATCATCTCTTGTACTCCAATGGGGCGGGCTTGTACCTCTGGCCAGCAATGTGGCTTCTTCTCTTAAGAGGAGTGTCAGATACTATAAGCTCATGGCACATCCAAGTCTAACCTCTCCTTCAATCAATCCTTCCGGACCCTAGGAAGAGCGTCCAATAGTGCAAGAAGCCCAATGAATTCTATTCTTCTAACATTAGTCATTGGAAGGATAGGTCCTCTATATCATGACATTAATAGTGCCAAAGCTAGTTTACATGGAGGTTGGAGTGGTAGTGTTGGCAATCATAGTTATTTTGGTAGTAGCTCATGGACTACTTGATGGCAGCCAGATTTCATGTAGGGCTACTAATCAAATGGTGGGACCTACTATCTCTTGCACCGTCAAATGGACCATCAACAACACAGTTAGGGGTAGAGATCTAGGTCGAGCAAAGGAATATACTTTTGAACTGCAGCTCTAGAGTGCTTACTTCTTTGATGTTGAGCTGTCAAGTTCTTAGCTATGTTGGATAGAGGCCGCCAAGCATCACATGGAGTCTCTTAGCTATAGTGCGTGTGTTTTGATTATAATTAGTATTTGTTTGCTGGCAGATTATTGAGTGGAGGATCAAATTCAGATCCAATTTGAGTGTGATTTGAGTGGAAGAGTGTAAACTGATCATATCAAAGAACTGAGAATCAAGGGGAAATCAAATGTAAGAATTGAGTGTATTGGTGGTATCTCCAAGCTTGGCAGATAGTTTGTACTTTTGATCATGGTCTTGGATTTCCTAAAAAGTGATTGTTTGTAGAAGCAATATATGATTTATTGTAAATTTGGTAGTGAAGCAAATAGTGTGCGGGCAACTTTCTAGCTCTTTGTAGCTTTCTTGAGTCTTCTTTTTTGGCTCTTTGTAGCTTCTTAACCAAATTTGGAGGTTAAGTTTGCAAAGGCCATCCAAAGTTGGAAGTTTCTTGAGATGGATTGAATTTGGTGGTGGCATGCTCTAGCTTGTGCTTGAGTTGGTAGATGTTAACTTGATTTGGAAAGGGTTTGATTTGACAAGAAGAAAGGCCTCATTTGGCTTTAAGAAGCTTCAAGGTATAGGGTTTTGGGCCAAAGAAGCTACAAAGAGCCAAAAAAACAAGCTTGTTGGCATGAGGCTAGTCAATTTGGTTGAGTTCTTGGTAGTTTTAGGAAAAATTTGCACATCTTTCAAGATTATGAGAAATAAGGTTTGAATGTTCTTAGATTGGTGCTCTATCCCGCTGATCCATCCTCACTTGTTGTCCTAGTGATTGGTAGCTTGGTATATATACTCATGTAGCTTTGGCTAGGAGAGACAATTTGATCTCATCCTTGGTGATTGTAGTAGTAGACAAATATATAAATATTTTTATTATATCAAATGCCAAATGGTGACAAAGTTATTCTAGTTTTGATTTGTGAGATGGAGTGTCATCATTTGATTTCTTATGATTGGACTCCCTCCATTCTATACTTCTTGTTTTTGCACCATGTTTGCATGAGGTGCCTTGACTTTAGAGCAAGCCAGAGTAAACCAAAGCATTGGTGCTCTAGTTTACTCTTGTTAGTGATACTAGAGTGATGACCAATTAGACTATCTATGTTTCTTCTCTAGTGAGGTGTGAAATGATGACCTACAAATTGGGAGAGTGTATGGCAGGTTATAGAATTATGGTGTTATGATGGTAGGTTATAGGTTACACTTTCCTCTAGTATAATTGTCACAATTAGAGCTACAATAGTTAATGGTGTTTAGTTGATGGTGGCACTTGGTGGTGATCCTTGGTATAGTACTTATGGTAGTTACTATTGCAAGTTGAGTAACATTGTCACAACGGAGTTCTTTGGGATTTAAGAGAGATATCACTATACTATACAATGTGTTTGCATGGGATGGCTCTTGGTATCAACCTGTATTTGAGGTCCCAATGAGAAAAGAGATTAACTCCTTTTTGGAGTTTAATATGGGAGTTGATTCAATTGAGAATGCACCCAGTTTTTCTACACCATTGTTGTGAGAAATGGACAAGATTTATGAGACCTCCAAGGCCCCATAAATCTATGAGTATAGTGGGTACTACTGGGTTGAATCATTTCATCTAGGAGTTCAATAGTTAGTGTGATTTGTAATAGATGTGAAACCCAACTTTATTCACATCCTTTGTGATATGGAAAGGGTTGTTCCAACACTTGGAAGGTCTGCCAATGGATGATTACCATAAGTTTAGGAGAGCTTACTTGAAGGAGATTGAGCTATAGAGATAGTTTTGATCTCCAAACTACATCTTCATCACTTCAAGCTCAATTTTTAGGGGTAGATTGACAATACCCATGAGTTCTAGCTCTAGTAGCATTGGTGTATCTAGTAAAGATGCACTTGTTGTAGATGGTACTACTACATTTGGAGGTAATGCTGTAAGGGATGATGCAATATTGGGGTTTAAATCCATGGTGGAGTTCTTCTAATGTTTGAGGTACAATTACCAAGGAGTGTAGATTGACAAGTTAAGAAGCTTGTAGGAGTTCCAATGAAAGGCTCAAGAGAGCCTATGCAAGGCATATATTTGCATGAGATAGCTAATCAATTTCACTCAAGGAGTTATTGAGGTCCAAGCATCCCAATTTTAGAATGGGATCTTGGATAAGGAGTTGCAACATATAATATATGATGTTATGTTATTACATGCTTCCTCACCTACTTTGGTGGTGGTCTTTAGTTTGGCTGAGCACATTGAGCTCAACATGGTGGAGGAGAGAGTGATGACATCTGGATTTGGTAGAGGGATCAAATCCACAATCGTTAATTCTTCTAAAATAAAGATAAGTGTACCACATTGTGTTGGCTTCCAAGGGCAAAGTGGATAACCCAATCTTAGGAGCAAGTGGAGTGCTTGGTATAGCTAGAGCCTTACCTTCATTTTGGGGTCAACAACAACAAGTGAGTGGTGGTGTTACTTTTTGGACTTGTGGTGGACCTCACCACACAAAAGAGTGCACTCAGTGCAATGAACATGATACCTTTGGTGTATCATATCCAACACAAAGACAATGTGATCATTATCATAGTTTTGGTCACATTAGTGACCGATGCTTTGACCTTCACTTTACTCTATGGAGTGGTAAGGTTCTATGGTAGGTAGTAAAGAAGCTCAAAGTCATGGAAGATGAGGTCATAGAGGTGGTGGTAGAGGACTTACACATGGTTGGGGTCGAGTACTTGCCCTTACTTCTAATACAACCATGCCTACTTGGATTGAGCAATTGGAGCAAAGATTGGATAGCATGCAATAGCTCAAAGGAAATCAGATCCAGGTGTTGAGGCTTCTACCTCTTATGTTGGTGATAGAGATATCCTAGACTTCATGTGCAGAGCAACATAAGTAGCTGCATTTGGAATACTAATTAAGAGTGCAATATGTGCTCTTAAGTCTAAAGGAGCATCAAAAGAGAGATTGGTAGACAAGTTGGATTTCTCTAATCTTTCACACTCTCTAAGGCATTGCAAACATCATCCATGGCTCCTAGATGTCATAATGCAAGCGTGGTAGGTAGTGATAGGGTGCATGATGGACTATATACTAGTAAACTACCTATTATTATATAGATTGAGTCTTGCATGATGTTGGAGGTGGCTTAGTTGATTATGCTCTTCCTTTTGTTCTCAACAAGTGATATGGTTATATTAGGAGTTGACCCAGCTCTAATGTTCTTGTTGGTTGCCACACTTTGTGAGAGTAGGGATGATGTGGTTCATACTTCTAGAGCCAAGGTGGTGGATAGTGGAGTTGACTTGGTTGAGGAGCGGGAGATTCATTTAGTGACCAATAGTTTATGGTAGAGTAAAAGATCAAGATTGAGGAGAGAAATAGGAGAATGGAAATTCACATTGGGACACTTGAATGTGGGATAACTCCAAATGCCTAGCATGAGCTTCAACTTTGGTATTTATAAATAGCATACAAGGCCTTTGAAAAGCTTCTCAAGAAGCTTCCTTGAGCCACTTTCTTAGAGTGCAAGCCAAGTTAACTAGGAAGCTTCCAAGAAGCTTTCTTCTAGAAGCCATCTACTTGGCATGCAAGTGAAGCTAGTTGGAAGCTTCTAGAAGCTACCTACTTGGAGTGCAAGTTAAGCTAGTCAAAAAGCTTCACAAGAAGCTTCCTAGATGCTTCTAGAATATTTTGGGCTACTTAGGCTTATTCTCTACTTTTTTAGCCTTACTAACTACGTCATTGAACTCCATATTGTTATAGGTAGGCAGCAACAACTAGGTTGGAGGAGTTACCAACTAGACTTGCCTTTGAGCAAGCTTGTTTCACACTTGGATTTGTCTTATTAGACAAATCCAAAGTGGGACCTTCAAGGAAAGTCTATACACCACAAGGGTTTTATTAGACTTTGGTTTGTAGCTCATTATGTTGACAAAGGTTATAATTGTTGGTCTTGAGCTACAAAAGACCAATGGAGAGAGATGTCAAACATTTTAGATTCAAACATATTTACGTGGTGGTTCTACATAGTACATCATATGTGGAGACATCATTGTCTAGACTTAGCTTGGTCATCCAATTGATAGCTTTGTGGTGAGAGCTTAGACCAATGCAATAGTAGCAAAGTCATATGTTGTGCTAACTTCCTATAGGCCAGGATGGAAATCAAGGGATGGGTATGTCATCTATTTGTGTGCTTTAGTAGTAGTAATCTTAGCTCATTATAGTTAGGGACCATAACATCAATTTTAGCTTTTAGTGGTTTTGTTACTTGGCCTAGTGACTTATTGGAAGGGAATTTCCATGCAAAAGATACCCTAGTACTACACGAGATCACTCAGATTGGAGTACGAGTAGGATTGTTCCATCTACCTTGGATGTTCCATTGTAGAATTCTAAGGAGGCATTTGCAATAGCAACATGCAAATCAATTTGTGTAGTAGGCTTGGAGTAGGGCCTTTGTGCCACCAAAGGACCAATATCAGAATGACCCTCTAGGGTTTATTACTTTATCACCTTTGGATATCACATTTATTGCTTGGTAATATCCAATAGAGGAAGTATTTCTATTAATGTTCTTTGGAGTGATAACATTGGACTAGCTATGATACTATAGCTAGGTATACAAGACCTTATATGTGAAGAGAGATGAAACTACTTTGCAAGTCTCTCCACATCATGAGGCACACTTAGCTTATCAATATATTGCACTATTATTGATGGAAGCAATCAAGGGTTACCAGAAGATTCTACAAGTAGACATTTCCTTGCTAGAAAACTCCAATTTTCTCCAACATAAGGAGCTACAAGGACCACGTCTTTCCAAATCCTTGGTCTTATTCATTTGGTGATTTTTGGATGGCCATGTAAAAGACATATCCATGGTAGCCGAGGTCAAGGACACTCCCATTTTGGCATGTTTTAAAAGATGTTATATATCCTACAACATCTTTAGGTTCATCAGTCCATTTCTCTAGCCTATATTGTGGAGAATATCTCTTTAATGGGTGATTCTTGTACACAAGTGGTGATGAGTACACATTAGGTCTATTCTTGGATGGAACATATTTTGTTGTTGGATGTAGCCAAAGTGGGATAGTGGGCTTATCATCTTTGTCTTTGGTGGATGAACCTCTTACCTAGAGAGGTTCTATAATGTACTTATGATAGGATTCAATAACTAGATCACCTTATTGTTGATGATATTAAGGATGTTGGATGCTAGTCTTAGATAGTGTTAGTGATTGATAGATTGATAGGTAGTGGTGAACCTTGTTGGACAACCCAATGCTACTTTATCTACACTTATGAGTTTCCTATGCTCCCATGCTTTTTGAGAGGAAGGTTTTGGACTTGTATGGGACTTGTAGTTACAATAGTTGGTGGAGCACAATGTCAATGAGAGGGAGCTAGTGATAGGTTTTTGTACCGGTATTATTACTATTTTAATAGAGTTAGAGGCATCTAAGCATTATGTATAAGGTTAGGCTATGGACTTGAACTATTTGACTTAGATTATGAACCTTGGCTTAGTAGAGTGGCAGAGGATGTGCTTGATAGGTATCACTATTTGAACACTTGTGAGCTTTGTGCCTATCAAGACAATTCAAGCACACATTAGAGGTGTGGACCAAATGGGCATGGTATTCTTGGGCACTACTAGTGAGAGTGGTCTACTTGGGGTCCATCTAGATGAGCATGGTCTACTTAGGTTACACCCTTGGTCTACTTGAGATGTAGCTAGAGCACGCATGGAGCTTGCAACTAAAGTAGAGGGAGATTTTTGCTCTAAGGTTGGGGATTCTAGCAGTTGGGAGCATGAAATTATTGCTCCTAAGAGATTGGTGTAGCAATCAATTAGTGCGTCTTCTACTCCTACATCAATTATAGAGAGTACTTGGGAGCCAAACATTGGATCCAAGCTTACAAGAGGAGAAAGAAAAAAAGTTTGGAGGTCCTTGAGGAGCTATACAAGTTGTTTTGCCTTCAATATAGAGGATTTGGGTATTTGGATTAAGCTGACTAGTGATACACCAATTTGTTGAGGTCCCTAAAGATATAGTGACATGGAGAGAACATTGATTTAGAGAAAGTAGAGACATTTTTGAGGTTGGTTTGGTAGAGATTTCACATGGAAAGTATGCTTCAATTGTAGTGATGCCAACCAAGAAGAATATGCATGACAACTACACATATAGATATATGTATGGAGATAACCATCCTATCAACCAATGAACTAGGGCTAATTGGGTATGATAGGCCTACAATAGAGAAAATTGTTGATGCAATTGGGCATACAAAGGTCTTCAGTACTTTGGATCTTTAAGCAAGATATTATCAATTGCCAATCAAGGAGGTAGATAAGTCTAAGATAGCATTTGGGCTATTGATCTTCATGGCAAGGATCTATTATCTTAGAGGAGGTTTTGCTTCTTGTCTTGACCTTTTTTTGCTTGCGAATGAAGTGAAAGGCCTCTAGTACTCAAGTCTTTAGGAATTTCCCGCATACAGCCAAATTTAGCCATGACACTTTTGCATAGGCTAAAGCCCCCTTTTATAAAAAGCTGATATGAATTTCTGAAATTGTAAGAACTTCTCTCCACCTAAACTAATAATGTCACTACGACTAAAGAAGTCTATAATTATTGCTAAAGAATTACATATTACTTGGGTTAAAGAATGTTCTTGTCAACTTCTAAAGGATGGACAAGATTCTAGTAAGATTGGATTTTGCTTGGTGTTATATTCATAATATTTGGGTCTATTGCACAATTGTGGAAGAGCATAAGAGACATTTCTTGGAGTTATTGAGAAGTTTAGATCTCATGGGCTCAAATTACATCTTGGGAAGTGTAGATTCTTCCATTAACAAGTTGAGTATTTGTGTAACAAAATGGAGTTGAGCAAAAAAGTTAGTTAGTGCTAACAAAGTAACAAATAGGCTAAATTAGCCAAGAATATTCCATAACTATCTGGGAAGCTTCCCGGCTAGCTTAGCTTGTACCCCAAATAGGTAGCTTTTAGAAGGAAGCTTCTAGAAGCTTCCAACTATCTTACCTTACACGCCAAGTAGGCAGCTTCTAGAAAGAAGCTTCTTGAGAAGCTTCCCAATTGACTTGGCTTTCACTCCAAGAAAGTGGCTCAAGGAATTTTCTTAAGAAGCTTCTCAAGTGCCTTGTATGCTCCTTATAAATACCAAAACCAAAGCTCATGCTAGGCATTCAAAGTTTTCCCCTACTCAAGTGTCCCAAAGTGATCTTCCATTCTCTTATTTCTCTCCTTGGTCTTGGTCTTTTAGATTGGTATCAGAGCAAGAATGGGATGGATAGAATTTATGGACCACCAAATCTATTTCTGCCAAAGTATTGGGATTTTTGTGTCCATGTACTACCCAAGCATCATTTCACAAATTTCATCATCTCACACTTTTGGGTAAGATTTTCTGAATACAATCATCTTGTCCAGTGAACCCTTGGTACTTTTGGTTGTAACTTATGGAGAAAAATAGACATGTTGCATCTATTTGTTAATAAATTAAGATGGGTTGGGGGTGGTATAATAGAGTGGTAACCATGGAAGCAATGCTTGAGGTTATCATTGCTACGCAACAATAAATCAAGCACCTTACTTGATTTTTGGATAGATGAGATCATTGACAACAAAGCACATAGAGAGTACTAGTTTGAGAAGGAGAAGACCAAATCCAATTTCTAAAACCCTTGGGTTTCAAAAGTAAGAGTCTCCTAAGTGCAGTGGAGAATTTTTTGTTTGACTGTTAATATTATTTTGAAGCTACCAATGTTCAAGATGAATAGAAATAGATTTTCTTGGCTCTAGTGAATTGGATGGAGTAGCAAGGTATAACATTTCATGGTTGTAGAATTTTGGTTGATTTTGGAAGTTCAAAAAGTTGCTTCCCCATGCAATTAGCAAAGCAATTACATATTCCTACCAAGCTAGTAATTGGAAGTAGGTTGATGATGGCAGATGGTAGAAAGGGTTTTACATTCCACACCTTGCATCATATTACCTCCAAGACTGGGAAAGAGTATTTGGAGTGTATGAGGTTTGTAGTAACACCTTTACATGATGATGTCATTCAAGGTCTACCTTGGCTTGAACATCATAAAATTCAATTTGATTGGCCCGACAACAAATTCAAGTACAACACCAAGGTAAGAACTTTTGATAAGGTTGTTTGGCACCTTTTAGTAAGACACATAAGAATAGTCAGTCCCAAGATGGGAAATTTATCAAAAAAATAGCCACAGAGCAAGCTTTGAAGGAAGATAAATCCCAAGATGGGAAGTTTGTCAAGAAAACAGCCAAAGAGCAAGCTTTGAAGGAAGATCCCAAGATGTGAAGTTTATCTAGAAAGCACCCATAGAGCAAGCTTTGGAGGGAGATAAATCTATTTTTGCAATGTGGATCAAGTCTATTGCACAAGGAGAATCTAAGGATGGTCAAGAGCTTCATCAATCAATGGTTGATAAAATAGTTTAGGAATTTGTGTACATGTTTTTAAAACAATTTGCCAAAGGGCAAATCATAATTTGTGGTATCACAATTGGAGTGTAATCCCTTTGGAAAATCATCTAATCCCTTTGGCAAATCTAATCCCAAATCCCAAATCCTTGGCAATGACTCAATCTTCATGGTTGAGTTATTACCAAGGAGTACTCCAGTGAGTAGACCAATCTATCAGTTCTCACCAAAGGAGTTGGAAGAGTTGTAAAAATTGCTTACGGAGTTGTTGGAGAAGGATTTTATATAGCATAGTACATCTCCTCGAGGAGCACCAATACTACTTGTTCCAAAGAAGGATGGAGAACTTTTTTTTTGTATTGATTACCGTAGGCTCAATAAACAAATAGTGAAGAATGCATATGCCTTACCTCAAATTGATGACTTGCTTGATCAATTGAGTGGAGCATGACACTTCTTCAAGTTGGATCTTTGTAGCGATTATTGGCAAATCTTATTGATATAGATAATGTGCAAAAGACTATCTTTTGTACAACATATGGGCATTTTGAATGGAGAGTTGTACCTTTTGAGCTTACTAATGCTCCAGCGGTCTTCATGGATGAGATGCATTGGGTGTTGGATGGAGTACTAGATCAATACATAGTGGTGTTCTTGGATGACATTTTAATCTATAGCAAGACATAAGCAGAACATGCAAATCACGTGCAAGAAGTCTGAAGATGACTACGACAATGAAAGTTTTACTACAAGAAGTCAAAGTGTGCCTTTTGGTAGAACAAAGTTTCTTTCTTAGATCACAAGATCTCAATGGAGAGGATCAAGATAGAAGAGGAGAAAATCAAGGTCATCACTGATTGGCCTACTCCAAGGATGCTATAGAAGTATAGGTATTTAATGGATTGGCCAATTTTCACCAACAATTCATCCACTAGTATTCTCATATGGCCGCACCATTGACCAATCTCTTGGAGAAGAACTCAAGCTTTCAATGAACCAACAAGTACAAAGCAGCATTCTAGAAGTTGAATCATATGGTGTCTTTAAGACACATTCTTCAACCATATGATTCTTAATTAGCTTGTGTGGTTGATTTCAATGCTTCTAACTTTGCAATTGGAGCTATGTTGCAACAAGAATTCCCAAATGTGTTACATCCCATTGCATTTATGTCTCGCCGACTGAATACAACAAAAAGGAATTACTTTGCTTGAGATTGAGAACAACTAGCAATGGTATATGCAACCAAGGTATGGAAGCATTATCTCTTGGGGAAACAAATGATCATGCAAACTGATCACAAACCTTTGTTGCAGACATTACACTTGGAACACATGAAGAGTTGATATCATCAATGGAGAAATAACTAAAATAGTTTGAAATCAAATTGAGTACAAACCTGATTGGTTCCATGTCATCCTTGATGCCCTATCACAATGACCAGATTTGATGTTTCTACCTCTCATCACGGTGGCAATTAGGACAATATCAGTTGACTCTAAAGTCCAAATCAAGTTTAAGACTGCTTTATAGCAAGATCCTTTCTTTCAAATGGTACAAGGTGGTCTTGTAGCATGTAACAAGGAGTACAACACATTTTCCTTCAAGGAAGACCTTCTATTCTATGAGGACTGGACTTATGTTCCAGCCAAGGGTGATCTTTGACTTGTGTGCCCCCAAGAAGCCCATGACTTACCAATCACTGGTCACATGGATGTGGACAAGACCTTGGGTACTTTCCAATGCCAATGGTGGTGGCCCAACATATCACAAGATGTTTTAGAGTTTGTATGATCATGTGGGAACTTACAATGCAACAAGGCCAACAACCAAAAACTGAGTAGACTCCTTCAACCACTCCACATTCCATCTTCTTGATAGGAACAAGTGAGCTTGGATCTCATCACATCCTTGCACAAGATGAAGCAAGGTCACACAATGATTGTGGTGTTTGTGGATAAGCTTGGAAAGCAAACCCATTTGGCACCAACCTTTGATACCATGGATGCTCCAACATTAGCATAGATCTACTTGGCCATTGTCTTCAAGTATCATGAGATGCCTTGTGTACTCATCTCCAATCATGACCTTTGATTCATTGGGTAATTTTGGCAAGCACTCTTCCGAATACTTGGCACCAAGCTTGCTTTGTCCATAGCCTTTCATCCTCAAACTGATGGACAAATTGAACATGAAAATTGCACCTTGGAAGATCAGCTTTGTGCCTTTGTCAACATCCACCATACCAATTGGGATGAATGTCTTGCCATTGCGGAGTTTGCATACAATACTTCTAAACAAGAAAGTAGCGGATTCTCTCCTTTCTTCCTCAACTTTGGTCAAAATCCACTTGTTCTAGATTCCCTTCTTGCTCCTCTTCTCTCTCATGTCCCTAGTACTTCCACCTTCTTGACCACCATATCTCAATCCTTCCAACAAGCCAAATCTCATCTCCTTGTTGCTCAAATTGTCAAAAATGATATGCAAACCACCATCATCGTGATCTCACCTTTCAAGTTGGTGATAAGGTCATGCTTTCCTATCATAACTTGCACCTCCCACTTGATTATCAAGTTTGTAAACTTACCTCTTATTGGACAGGACCTTTTGATGTCACCCAAATCATCTCTCCTATTGTTTATTGACTTGCCTTGCCTTGTCATATATACATCCCCCTTGTCTTTCACATTTCCAAGTTGAACCCTTTGTTCCTAACCCATCTTCTTTTTCCTCTTGTGTCCAACCTCTTCCTCCTCCCATCCCTATCAATGATAATGAGGAATACAAAGTTGATAGTATCCTTGCGTGTTACCACATTCAACAAGACCACCAACAACATATGGAGTACAAGGTCCTTTGGAAAGAGTATATATTCATGATGCTACATGGGAACCTCTTTCTCATCTCCAAAATGCACAAATGGCCATCAAGGAGTTTGAATCTTCAATGGCAATGAGGATGTTATCAAACTAGTAGTGGGGGAATATGTAACAATATGGAGTTTAGCAACAAATTTAGTTAGGGCTAATGAAGTAATGAATACACTAATTTAGCCTAGAATATTCCAAAAGTATCTAAGAAGCTTCTTGAGCAGCTTCTTGGCTAGCTTAGCTTGCATCCCAAGTAGGTAGCTTCTAGAAGGAAACTTATAGAAGCTTCCAACTAGCTTAGCTTGCACGCCAAGTAGGTGGCTTCTAGAAGGGAGCTTCTTGAGAAGCTTCTTGGTTAACTTGGCTTGCAAGAACCTTGTTTGATTTCTATAGATACCAAAGCCAAAGTTAATCCTAGGTATTTAGATCTCATACTCAAGTGTCCTGAGGTGATCTTCCATTCTCCTATTTCTCTCCTTGGTCTTGGTCTTTTACAATTTGGGTCATAATATCATACTATCTACCTTGGTGGACTTGGTGTTCAATAGAGCATGGTGCACTTTATTGCACGTATTCCTTGGCCTATAGATGTGAACAAAGTGTGAGAATTCATTGGGTTGGCAAAGTTGATTGCTGATATATTAGAGGATTTAGTACCATTGCCAAAGCCTTGACCAAGCTGAGCAAGCAACACATGAGTGGCATTTGAGAGATGAGAAAGAGAAAGCTTTTATAGAGCTCAAGAAGAGATTAACATCTGCCCCTATTCTCAAGAGACCAATCAAAGGATGACCATTCTAGGTTCATATTGATTGGAGTGCATTGGAGCTTAGAGCAATGCTCACCTAATAGGATGATGAGGACAAGGAGTTTGTTGTGGCCTATGTTAGTCACTCCAAAATTCAATAGAAATAAAGTAAAGTTCATATGAGAGAGAGTGCTTGGCAATAGTGTGAGTAGTAGTAGCACATTTTGGATGTTATTTATTTGGTAACCCTTTCACTCATATCATTGATCATCAACCACTAAAGTGGTTGATGGACTCCGACAAGCTTTTGGAGAAGCTTGCACAATGAGTTTCAATTTATAAGAATATAATTTCATGGTTATTCATAGACTTGGAGTGGTGAACCATGATATAGATAGGTTGAGTAGAAACCCATGTCACAACCAATAAGATTAGATTGGAGCACATTACCATGGTAAGATAGATGAGAAAATGGTGCCAAGTAAGCATGCATCTACATTTATATATATTTTTTCTTAGGCTTTGATGGTATCTCTCTTAGCACATATATGACAAGTTGTTGAAGTCATAGATATAAAGGGTAGAGATATTTGTACATGTCAACAAGACATTAATGATGATGTCTTAGTGATGGATTATCTTTGCATTTGTATTGTGGGTAGCACAATTGGCACCAAGGAGAGAGACCATGTCCTTCAATGAGCCATGCATTAAGATTGGATTGTAGACACCTTCTTTGTGTATAGGGGAATGGTAGAATGCAAGTAGTACCACTTCCATCTTAGAGACCATAGTTGGTACGTTGTGCTTATGAGGAGCTAGGATATTTTGGGGTAGTATTTACTTATAGCTAGCTTTTGGAGTAGCTATAGACTTATAGCTTATTCAAGAGTCATATTGATGGTGCAATATACAAACAATGTACAATAATTTATTGCCAAATATGTGGTTTGTGATCAAGTTAGAGCATCATTTGATGCTCCCATACCAAAGTTACATCCATTACTTATCAAGGATTACCATAGATTAACATAGAATTTTGGATTTTTTGGACCTTTATCATTGATTGAGACATCATCAGCATGTTTTGGTTATGTTGGAGCACTTCTCTAATTGGATTTAGTTGGTGGTACTTAATCAGTCTTGGATTGGGTTCTTAGTCATTTCGATGCACCAATTGAGGTCTTGATTGATTAAGGTATAGAGTTCTTGAGGTAGTTTCAAGTCTTGTGTGACAAGACCTTGATTGCTCATTTTACTATCTCCTAAGATCACTTTGAGGTAAATGGCTTAGTAGATAGAGAGGTTTAGATAGTGAAGAGAGGATTGCATTAATAGCATTTGCTAAGATGCACCTTAGGAGATTGGGATCTCAAGTTACCTTGGTTGACCATGGGCTATTGATTCAGTTGGTAAGTCTCCTTAGCATCCTTCTCTCCTTAATTTCTACTTTATAGACAATATCTAAATTTACTTGCAACCATTTGTTGTGATGCTTTTATAAATTTGGACATGTGCTCATGGGCAGAGATCTTTTGGAGAGTGATGGTGATGGCCTTTGAGAACTTAGTGATTGCTTAGCACAAGGATACCTTATGCTATGTTATTATTCAAGGAGGAAGTTATAGACCTTCAATATGTTGATTTCATACATGTGACTATGTTTATCTATGGTAGATTGCACCAATGACACTTGATGTTACTATAGGCTTGTAGTACCTTCATTTTTTGTTTTTTAAGTTTTAGGAGTAGTAAGGGATATCTCAAGTACAATACAAGGTTAGTTGGAAAAAAAGAATTTGGATTCAGATCTGAAATATGAAACTATGACAACCCAACAAGTATCACTTTTATGGTAATCAGCAAGAAATAGTTTGTTCCCATAGAGATACAAGTCAGAATGGTCAAATGCAAAGTATAACAATGACAATTAGTTCTTCTTGGTTTCATCTTTAGCCTCTTGGATTGAAACTACATCCAAAAGAGAGTAACAAGCACTAATTCATAGTCTTGTCACAAATCATCCACACCCATAATCACAACTCTTCAAATCCTTTCCAAATTAACATTGATTGTGATGATTCACTTCTTCTCAAAGAAGGCTATTTCACCAAGAAATAACTCTACCTTGAATTGCATTTCACCCCTCCACCAAAGGCACAATTTCCTCAATCAAAATTGTTTTGCATCAATTCAGAGTTGCACTCACCTATGCAGAATACTACCAACACTACAATTTTTCATAGATTTGTCAAGGCATTGCTCCAAATTGCACTCCATTCAAGATCAAACACATGGAATCAACACTAGCACTGCAAAACCCAACATCCAACATCCAACACCTATTGATTGCAATTGAAACTTCTCCAAACACTCACACACACACACAAACACACAAGATTGATACTCAGAATTAAGTTGAAATGATGAGCATTGAGTTATAGCACTTTGCTTTCCTCAATTTCAGAAATATGAATATTGAACAAAAAAACCCTATAAATGCCTCCCTTAAATAGGTAGTGCACTTTGACACTTATCTAATGACATATTGGTTCAACTGCTAATTACCAACCTATAGATCCAAAGTGACAATCTATCTCTTCATATCTACCTTTCCATATCTCAAAACTGTTACTAATCCAATCAGACGTCTACTTCAACTTTGGCTTCTACACCCAAATTACCTTCAATCATTTTCTCTACTTTGGGTTCAACTACTATTGTTATTTTTCTTCTATTTCTATCCTATCTTCAATCTGAACTAAAACTAAAGTCATTATGATATTATCTACCCTCTCCTTCTCTACTCTAACTCCTTCAATTGCCTTGGGTAACTCACCCAAAGATACTTGCACTCCTACGTTTGCTACTTTGCCTTGGATTTCTACTTTCACATTACTCTTAAGCTTCTCTAAGTCAAACCTCACCAAAACTAATCTAAGGCAAATGTTATCTCATACTTCGATAATTTTCCTATCTAGTCTCTCTCAAGCAAATTAATAGCTTATTCACATCTACATCCTTTTCTTTTTGCTTCCTCATCTCTTGCAAAAGCAACTTCAACTCATGTAGTCTTGATTCCTCCATCTTCACTTTTGCTTCAATGTTTAACATCACTTTCATTTTCACAACAACTTCTCCAACTTACTCCAACTCACTCCTCAAAACTATCTTCTCTCGACTCCTTTCTGCTTCCAACTTGTTCCAATACATCTTCAACTCATCCTCAAATTCTGCCAGTGCTTTTTTCTCCTCCACATATTGGACAAGTTTAGTCTCCACACTTCTAATTAGTCCTTGCAACCTCTCCTATTCTCAGTTTTGATATGTTAACTCATGTTGCCATGCCCAATTCTTCTCCTTTGCACTCTTTCTTAGGCTCTCTAAATCTTGCTCCATCATCATTATCATCACCTTTGAATGTATTGCCTCCAAGAACACATAAGTGAAGTCACCCTTACATTTCTTGAACACTACTATCTGCTCCTTCAATTTGTCAGCTTGTTGTTCAAGCTCTTCACCGCACTTCACAAAAGTCTCTTGTAGGTTATTAAAGCTCTTCCTCCAAACAATAGCATCAACCCAAAGTTCTTTGGCTTCTTTCTCTACTTGGGTTAACTTCCTCCTTAAATTTGAGTTTTTTTTACTCAAGAACTTCAATACCTTGAACTCATCTATCACTTCAAGATGCTTTCTATGCAACTCTTCTTTTTTCTTTTGTAGCTGCAACAACAAAGGATAGACAATCTTTGACATATATGCCACTCTATTGAAATCTCCTACATTTTCTATTCTATCTTTGGCTTTGGTCAACACTTCTTTGACTAGTGCCTTACCTCAAAGTCTTAATCTTCATACTTTCAATGTTATTTCTTCCGAGCTCTCTTCCTCCTCTTTGGCTTTACTTGGACCTATAACTGCAACCTACATACTTCTCTTTGATCTTGCTGCTCTTGGAAATATCAAGGCCAACTCCTCTACTCTTTCTTCCTCCAACTCCACCATAGGTAATTCCAAACAAGGTGCATCTCCTCCTTCCATATGATCAATCATAGCATGGAACTCCTCATCTTCTTCTTCCTCCCCTTCATCCACCAATTGTTGGACTTTACTTTGGGTTCTCCCTCACTCTCACTATTGGACTCCTTAATTTTCAAAGTGAGTTCTTCTTCCTCTCCTCAGTCTTTACACTTTGACTTGGCTTCTCCTTCCAATTCTTCCTCCAAAGACTGGCACTTCACCACCACCAACTCTGGATTTGGGTTCAACCTACTTGAGTTCTGTGGTTGCAACGACAATACTCTTCCTTTGAGTCTACTTCTCTTCCTTGGCCTAAAAATATGCACCAACACTATCATCTCCTTCTCGGTCTGGATATAGTGTTCATTGCCTTCACAGACTTGCCTTATAAAGCATTGCTTGTCTACATCTTCAACTTGATGCAAATTAGGATGAAAATGTGACACCATCTCTCACCTCCAAGCTGAGTAGATTCAGTTTGAAAAAGAAATAGGATGCAAAAGGTACAAAGTAATGAGGTCGTAGGTCCATTCTCCAACTATTGATCATTTGACCAACTCTTTGGTAAAAACACTTCACCCAATTCACCGCTTCTCTTGCAAACATTTGGTGGAAGAACATAGCCTGTTGCTTTGTCACATAGATGGTTTGCTAGGGCTTAAAATGGCCATCATTGTGTTGAATTTACCCCTTTGTATTGGTTCCTTATAACTATCCATCTTGTACCCATTCTTGGTGCAAGGAGCATTGAAGAATGACTCACCTTGGTTGTTTCTTTTGAAGAATCACACTTCCAATAGAAGGTAACTCCTCCTACCTCTCTTGCTTCTTTCCCCAAGACTAATCTCCAATCCAACTTAGCCCATCTAGTTAGATTTCCTTTCTTCCTTTTTGTCTTGGGCCTATCTTTGCAATTGTTGGCAGCAATTTCTACCATGAACCCTAGAAAACTCATATTCTAGTTCCATCCCAAAAAAGTGATATGAAGTCTACTCAAGGCTTTGATCCTTGCCACTATGCCTAACCTGACAATTGCAAGACTCCTCACTAAATTCTGCCTATTACTATTTGGTGGCATCGTGTGCTTTCTTACTCTTGGTTTTTGAAAGATCTATAACACCCATTTGTGCATGTGTGGTATTGTGATATTTAGCTTGGTATTACAAGTACTTAAGAGATATTATTTATATAGAGATAAATGATGGTTCTATATTAGTCATGGTTAGCTAAATTTAGTCATAGCTAAAATAGAGTGGACCTTACTTTAGAGTAAGTAGAAAAGATGAGCACCACTATTTTGGATTTTAGTGTGTTGACTTGGTATTATTCCTAGGTGTTTGGATTTGAGGAAAAAGTTGAGAACTCTTGGGCCCGCAAGCCTTTTTGTTTTGGATTCTTCTTTAGTCCAAGGATAGCCCATGTGAAGGAATCCTTGACTTAGTGGTTGGGTCAAGATAAGACCACATGCTTAGGGGAATATGGCCATGTGAATGGATATTCCTCTCTACTTTTTTACTTTATTTGACTTTTAGTCTAGTAACTTGAGTTACTACGGTAATTAGGAACTTTGGTACGTAACTATTTCACAAGTATATAAACAAGGGGTGAGGAGGTACTCATCATCCTTTCATTTGCAACTATCTCTCTCTCATTGAGCTCTTTAGTGATCAATGTCTTGAGTCTTGGAGTGTTAGCCTTGGAGGAGTATGATGGAGTTGGGGTTCTTTGCCTTCTTAGTCCATGGTGCGCTACTATAATAGCCATCAGAGGTTCATCTTGAGTGAGAGACAGGCCGGCTCACATTTTTGGTTTCGTTGCCGGGACCTCTCTAGAAGGCAAGATAATGTTTTGCGTTCAATTCTACATTAGGTAGAAGGAGGCTATGAGAGCTCACTTGGAGAGAACATTAGGAGAGGAGAGGGCTGAACTTATGTTAGAGAACCAAGATCCATTTGTATACCCTGTAGTTCATTATGATGTCTTTGAGGTGATTTTGTACATCTTGTACACATGAGAGGAATTGGAGAGATTGTGTGAGGTGGATTGCAGATTTTGGGGATTAAGGTGATTTTGGGCAAAATCTCAAGTTTGAGATCTGAACTTGAAATTTCTACACAGAATAGCTTGGGTTATCTTTCAATTAGCATACTTCAAATTATTATCAGAGCTACTATGCGCACTGAGCTAGAATTTTTGAAAGTTGATAGGGTAAAGTGCTCCCGCAACTGCATGCTCTCTGGAAAATTCTACAGAGTCTGCCATTTCTTCAATTTTTTAGTGAATTGTCCTGAAATTTACCAAGCAAATTAAGTGCATTGTATCCTACCTGATGGCTCAAAAATTAGAGAGAGATAGTTTTTTCACAGGGCGTTATGAGTTTTTGAAGTGAGGGGGTTGGTTTTTAGACCAAATCTGAAATTTGTGTGCTGAATAGAACGATGTCTAGGCCAAATGGCTCAATGAAAAGATCTGAAATTTTTCAGGGAGGGACACCCTAAAGTTGTAATCAAGTGTGCCAAGTTTCAGAGGACTGTGATATACAAGTTGGGAGATTTGAGTGACATTGTGAGGAAGGGTCAATTCTGCAGAGTTGAGATCTCATGCATGAGAAGTTTGAGATCAACAAAAAGCATGTTTGAGTGTTTAGATTCATCTTGGGAAAATGGAGGGTCATCAAGAGTGGAAATTGAGATTATGCAAGGTTCCCCAAGGGTTTGAGGTGATTGTAGGGGTGGATTTGAGGAAAAGAGAGTTTACAATAGAATTTGAAGAGAGTGTTGAGGGGATCAAAAACCTACACCACTTGGAGGAAAGAGTGAGTCTAAGTGTTTTTTGTGTGGAGAGAAGGGACATAAGGCAAGTTCATGTCCATTGACCTTTCAGAGCAAGAGATTGAGAGAAAGGAGAGGCTTACTAGACTTGGGTTTACATGTTGGACCTTCTTCACCAAGAATGGGAGGAAGAAGATCTAAGACCAAGGAGTTGTGTGATGTTTGTGGAGTTGAAGGACTTCCAAAAGGACATGAGTGTAGTGGAGTAAAATCACTTTTGGAGACTTTGGTGAAGGATCTTGGAGAGAGTCTTAGTACAGCTACAGAAATACTACCACCTTCATCAGCTAGTTCTCAAGATTAGTGATGGAGATAATCTTTCAACTTATGGATAAACTATCCATGAGGGTTCAATTAATACGCATTCTAGGATTTGATGTTGCTATAGAAATCTTGGAGCAACTTGAACCTTTTGTGTTTCCTAGAGTGGATCATTCTTAGATGGTGTTAGTCATGTATATACTCTATTAGTAATAGAGTGAGAGAAAAGAAAAGAGACAAAAAAATTGAGAGAAAAGAAAGATAGTGAGGGGTTAAGATGGGGAAACTTCCGGTTTTCTTTGGCAAGGATAGAGAAGATGTGGAGGCCTTTGTGAGAGAATAAAGAGAGCTTGCATAGGAAACAATGAGAGGAGGAAGAATGAGTGGGCCTCATTATTAACAGATTTCTTTGAGGATGCAGCACTTACATGGTATGAGTCAGAATACCAAAAGAGAGAGAGGAGAGATGGGGAAGAGGAGTCTTGGGAGACTTTGACTTCAGCACTCATTGAGAACTTTCTTCCTGATGAGAGTTATGAGAGATTGATGAGTGAGGTTACATTTCTCAAGCAAGGAGATGGAGAGAAAGTGAGAGTCTATGTGGAAAGAGTGGAAAAGTTGGAGTCCAGATTTCGCATAGTGTTGAGGAAGGGTGGAGATGATATGGAGACAACAATGGTTGGCATAGGGGCCATGCTCACCAAGAATTTTGTGGGAGGGTTGAGACCACAAATTAGAAGCAAGGTGAGATATGAGAAACCTTCTTCCAAGGTTGAAGCTATCAAGATCGCAATTCATATGGAGAGTTTGGAAGGGGATGAGAGTGATTTGGTGGTGAAGGAGGTTGTGCATCCTCCTCAAGGCTATAGGTATGGTGGAACTTCTGATACTTTGGTGACAAGGGTTGCACCACAAGTAGAAGTTGCTCCAGTTCTTGCACCTCCACCAAAACAACTTGCGGATCTCAAGATCAATGTGGTGCAACTATGGGAGAAGAGAGAGGTGGATCAGAATGTAGGGAGAGGGCCTAGGAGTTATGGAAACTATCCATATAGAGGAGGCCAACCAGCCAACAATTTCAATGATAGAAATTGTTTTGGTTGTGGAGGAAGAGGCCATATCCAAAGGAATTGCCCAAATTCCACTTACCATGGAGGAAGGGGTTATGAGGGAGCCAATAGAGGGAAAGAGGGAGGTAGTGAAACCCAAGTGGCTCCTAATCCCAACAAAGGTAAGGGGATAGCATCCATAGATGTGGTTGAGAGCAAATATGAGAAGGGAGAGTGCTCAAACTCCAAGGGTCTTAATTTGGAGCTTTTGGCACAAGAGAAGAAGAGAGCTTGTTTTGCAGAGGATGTTCACTCTTCTCAAGGATTTACTTCAAGCAAGGATACTCCTATGTCTACTAGGAGCACTCGCACCTCAACACCATCAACAACAAAGACTCCAAGGAAGAAGTTGGGGATGGAGGATTTCTTGATTTCAAAGCAACAATGGAACTACAATGTGTTGGAGGATGTTGGTAGTCACAAGGCTTACATCACAATGGGCCAATTGATTGCTTTGAACCCTACCTTGAGAAAGGAGCTTAGAGGTGGTTTGAGTTCTACAAGGAGCAAGAAGAAGAAGAAGGCAAAATTTCCAATATCAATGGGGGTGGTGGATGCCAAGCCAGCACCATGGGAGGCTTGTGAATATGCCTCCAAGATTGATGTGAGAGTGAATGGTCACAACATCAAGGATGCATTGGTTGATGGAGGATCAGCATTGAATGCTATGTTTGAAAGGTTGATGAAGAAGTTGGGTATGATACCCTCAAGACCTTCAACATTTGTGGTGAGCATGGCAAACAAGCAACAAGTTCGACCAGTAGGAGTGATGGATAAGGTGGTAGTTTCAGTTATGGGAGTTCAAAATCTCATGACTCTCCAAGTCTTGAAGGATTCAAGCTATGACTTACTTCTTGGGAGGCCATGGTTGAGAGCAACACGCACAACTGATCGATGGCACAAAGGGTACTTGAGGATTGGGCCATCAAACCATAGAGTCACTGTTCTTGTGACTAACACCACCAACACTTCACATTCAGATACACCATCTTCTGATTATTGGGAATCAGATTCTGAAGAAGGAGCTTCAGGTGTGGACACAAGCATGGAGGAGGAGACTTCCACGGAGGAGGATGAATTTGAATCTGATTCGGATGTATATCCCTTGTGTGCTATGGATTTTGCACCTAAGCCAGAGGTTTTGAAGGACCCAGACAAATCACCATTGACACTTGAGGAGGTAGAGAGAAGGTTAGCTACCCTCAAGTATGGCCCAATGTTACCAAGGAGGAGAAGGTGAGATTTGAGGAGATTTTCCGCAAGTTCATCCATGTGTTTGCTTTTAGTTACAAGGATTTGAAGGAAGTCACCTTGGAGGAGCACAAGATAGAGGTGGAGTCACATGCAAGACCAATCCGCCAAAAGCAATGTCGCATTAGCCCACCAATATCTTTGGTTGTGAAGGAGGAGATTGATAAGCTCAAGGAGGCTGGATTTATCTTTGAGGTAGAGAATTCAGAATGGGTGTCTCCAATTGTCATTGTGAAGAAAAAGAATGGCAAGCTTTGGGTATGTGTGGATTACAAGAAGCTCAATGCTGTTACCAAGAAGGACTACTATCCATTGCCGTTCATTGATGAGATCTTGGAGGAGGTTGCAGGTCATGAGGGGTACAGTTTTGAAGATGGTTATAGTGGATACAACCAAATCAAGATTGCACCAGAGCATCAACAACTCACCACGTTCACCACACCTTGGGGAACTTACGCTTTCAAGGTCATGCCTTTTGGGCTTTGCAATGCTCCAGCCACATTCCAACGGTTCATGAACAAGGTATTTGAACCTTTCATTGGGAAATTTGTGAGAGACTTCATTGATGACTTTTGTGTCTATGGGAGCAAGGAGGAGCACTTTGAACACCTTATCAAAGTCTTGCAACGCTTGGATGAGGCAAATGCATCACTCAACCCAGAGAAGTGCATTTTTGGATGTGAAGAAGGTCTACTTTTGGGGCACATCATCTCCAAGGATGGAATAGCAGTTGATCTTGAGAAGGTGAGGAAAATCTCAGACCTTCCATTCCCTTCAAGCTTGACAAAGTTACGCCAATTCTTGGGGATGGTTGGGTACTATAGGAGGTTCATCTTCTCATTTTCCAACAAGGCTTATGCATTGACCATCTACATGAAGAAGGGTGTAGATTACATGGTGATTTTGGAAGACAAGGAGGCTCTCAAAGCTTTTGAGGAGCTCAAGCAATCCCTTGTTGTAGCTCCAATTCTTGCTAAACCTGATTGGAGTAAGCCTTTCATCCTCTACACTGATGCTTCTAATGTAGCTATAGGATGCACTCTTAGTTAATTAGACCAAGATGGGCATGATCATCCAATAGCTTATGCTAGTAGGCAGATGGTTTCAGCAGAGATACTCTATCACGGAGAGAGAGAAGGGTTGGCAGTGATCTTTGGTCTCAAGAAGTTTAGACACTACTTGATTGGAGGGAAAGCCACAATTGTCACGGATCACAAGGCTTTGAAGTATATCTTCAACAAGCCTAATGTTGAAGGGAGACTAGCAAGGTGGATGATACTCTTGTCTGAGTATGACTACACAATTGAGGATAGGCCAGGAAAGAAACATGCAAATGCTGATCTGTTATCTAAAGCCTATGATCATGATGGAGATGAGCCAGTGGATGATTCCTTCTCAGATGAGGAGCTCATGACAATCTCAATCACTCAAGAGGTTCCAATGGAGTACAAGGAGATTGTGGATTTTGTGACAAGAGGTAACTATCCAGAAGGGATGCATGCTAGGGAGAGGAAGGCCCTTGCAGCAAGATCTAGACCTTACACAATGGTGGAGGATATTCTTTTCACCAAGGAGCAGATGGTCTACTTCAAAGGGCAGTGGGTAAGGAAGAGTCTATCCTACTCATAAAAGAGTTTAATGAAGGTTTAGTATGTGGAGGACACTTTGCAAGAAAGGTGACTGCTTTCAAGATTCTAGATACAGGTTACCATTGGAGAGGGATATTCAAGGATTGTCTTGATTATTGCAAAACTTGTAATGTTTGTCAAGCTTTTGCTAGAAAGTCTACATCCACTCCATCACTTAGATCAATTCCATTGTTAGGACCTTTTGAGAAGTGGGGAATTGATTTTGTAGGTCCTCTCAATAGAACCCCAAGGAATAATCGGTACATTGTGGTAGTTACTGATTACCTTACCAAGTGGGTTGAGGCTAGACCATTGAGGGACAAGAATGAAGATGAAGTGGGTAGATTTCTTTATGAACGCATTATCACTAGGTTTGGATGCCCTTTGGAGTTGGTTTTTGATAGAGGAGGAGAGTTTACAGGAAGCATTACTACAGCCATGCTACGACATTTCTCTATCACACATAGAGTAACTACATCCTATAAGCCAAATTCCAATGGCTTGGTAGAGAGAACCAATCAGACCTTGTGCATGATGTTGGCCAAAGATGCAGAAATGGAGGGGGCTAAACATCATTGGGACAAGAGGATTCATGCAGTTTTATGGGAGTATAGGAAAACCATGAAGACTTCTACCGGATATTCTCCATTTCAATTGGTATATGGTATTGAGTCTACCTTACCTATTCACTTTGATCTTCCTACCTTCCAAAGCATTCATAGGAGATTGAAGAAAGCACAAGGAGGTGATGCAGAGAAGTCAAGGAAAGATCAACTCATGGAGTTGGAAGAGGCAAGAGCAATTGCTATGGTTCGAGTGGAGCAAGCCCAAAGGAAACAAAAGGAGAGCTATGACAAGAGGCAAGGCAAGAAGAAGGTGGAGACTTTCAAAGAAGGTGATTGGGTGATGTTGTTTGATTCCATTTGTTTCAAGAGAGTGCAAAAGAAGTTTTTGCCTAAGTACTTTGGACCTTTCATAGTGGAGAAGGTGTGGGGCAATAACACCTATGATCTCAAGGAGTTGGGAGGAAGACACTTTGATAGGATTAAACATGATAAGTTGAAGATGTACCATAGAAGGTAGAGAGACCTTCACTTTGAGGACAAAGTGAAAACTTAGTCTGGGGGTAAATGTAACACCCATTTATGCATGTGTGTGGTATTGTGATATTTAGCTTGGTATTACAAGTACTTAAGAGATATTATTTATAAAGAGATAAATGATGGTTCTATATTAGTCATGGTTAGCTAAATTTAGTCATAGCTAAGATAGAGTGGACCTTACTTTAGAGGAAGTAGAAAAGATGAGCACCACTATTTTGGATTTTAGTGTGTTGACTTGGTATTATTCCTAGGTGTTTGGCTTTGAGGAAAAAGTTGAGAACTCTTGGGCCCGCAAGCCTTTTTGTTTTGGATTCTTCTTTAGTCCAAGGATAGCCCATGTGAAGGAATCCTTGACTTAGTGGTTGGGTCAAGATAAGACCACATGCTTAGGGGAATATGCCCATGTGAATGGATATTCCTCTCTACTTTTTTACTTTATTTGACTTTTAGTCTAGTAACTTGAGTTACTACGGTAATTAGGAACTTTGGTACGTAACTATTTCACAAGTATATAAACAAGGAGTGAGGAGGTACTCATCATCCTTTCATTTGCAACTATCTCTCTCTCATTGAGTTCTCTAGTGATCAATGTCTTGAGTCTTGGAGTGTTAGCCTTGGAGGAGTATGATGGAGTTGGGGTTCCTTGCCTTCTTAGTCCATGGTGCGCTACTATAATAGCCATCAGAGGTTCATCCTGAGTGAGAGACAGGCCGGCTCACAGATCAAACCATCCCCAAAACTTGAGACCCATCCCCAAAACTCCTTTGGGACAACTATTGAGAGGCATGGGATATCATCATGACATTCAAAACTCCCTCAACAAAGCCTCAATCTTATAGTTTTTTGCTGCTCAATCATTCTTCAATTGACACATAAATTGAACGTGTTGGTTTTTAATCACTCTTAATGTCATCTTGATCCCGAGGTAGTCATTTTCTTTACACTTACTTTCTTGATTGGCTAGACCTGAGGTTATAGGTTCTTGGGATTGGGTTGCACATCTTCATGTGTGACAACCCGGCAAATATCACTTTTGCGGTAATCGGGTAAGTAAAGTTCATTCCCGTAGAGATACGAGTCAGAATTGGTCAAATACAAAGTCAAACAGTAACAATGTAGTTCTTCTTGAGTTCTTCTTTAGTCTCTCAGGTAGAAATCACACCTAGAAGAGAGTAACAAGCACTGATTTGCAGTCTTGTCACAAATTCACACTCATTAATCACAACTCCATCAAATCTTTCCAAACAATCTTGATTGTGATGATTTAGGCTCTCCCAAAAACAACACTTCAGTGCAAAATGACTTTGCCTCAGAATTGTGTTCCACTCCTCCACTGAAGGTACAACTTCCTCGATCAAAATTGCTTCACATCAACTTTGCACTGCACTCACAAATGCAGAATACTACCAACACTACAATTCCTCTCAGATCTGTCAAGGCATTGCTTTGATTGCATTGCACTCAGGATCAAACACACAGAATGAAGATCAAGGCTATGGAATCCAACATCCAACAAGCACTCTGACTTGCACTTCAAATTTCTCCACACACTCACAAACACAATTGCAAAGTTGATACTTGGAATCAAGCTCAAGCGACAAACATTGCTTCACAGCACTTTGCTTTATCTATTCTCAAAAATAATGAGCATTGAACAACATGATACTGCAAATGCCACTCTTAAATATTGAAACAATTGACAGTTATCTTCCTAATGTACCTCTTCTTAACAACTCTACAAACTTGCAGATCTCATATGACAATGCAACCTTTCATATCTGTCTCTTCAAATCTCAAATCGGTTTCTACTCCGATCCGATGTCTAATTCGTCTTCTACTTTCAAACCTGAACCCGAAGTAATTTTACTTCCTACTACTCTTTCCTCGGGTTTCATATCTTCTACTTCCTCTACCAATTCTAACATTTCTCCTTCCTGATATGAAATTCCTATCATAGTTAAGCCTTCTAAATCTCTTTTTCCCGACCCACTCTTCTCTAAAGTGTCAAATGTCAAATCTGAAGACACCTGCACTCCTATCTCTCTTACCTCGGGTTTAACTACTATCAATTCCTTTACTAATTCTATTGTGTCATCATCAAGGATGGTAATTGAAAGCATGGGTACACTATCTACACCTTCAATTTGTAACTCACTTTCCCCTAATCACTCATGTTACTAACCCAAAGACATTTATTGTCTGATCTTGCACTTTGGGTTTATTCACTACTGCTACTTCTCCTTCAATTCATGTTCCATCTTCAATTAGAACTAACTTTGAAGTCATGGGTATTCTAACTATCTTCTTTCTTTACTCTAACTTCCTTTGATCCCTCTGGCAAAACTCTCGAAGTCACCTTCACTGCACTCTGAGGTCCGGCTACCTCTGATTTAGTCATCTTGAAGCAAAGTCTTTAGACCCAAAGTCATGTAAACCCGAAGTCCGAAGTACGAAGTCACATTGACTCGAAGAACCTCAACCCGAAGTACATCTACTCTCAAAACTTCAAATGCTTGTAACTTCTTCTACATACCTTTAAACTTTGCAATTTTGGTGGCAATGGAAAGCCCTGAACAAGACACTTCCAACAAAATATAGCACTCTTGATTTGGAATTGTCATCACTGAGATATGGTCCCTGCAAGAATCCTGACTTGTAACCTCCCTTCCTCCTTCGGCGTCTAATTTGAGTTTTTTCTCCTCTAACACGAAGTAAACTTCTTCGGGTTTGATCCTGTCTAAGTCATTCTTCCTCTTACATGAAGTCAACTTCCTTGGGTCTGATCAAAACACAGGTTTGCACTCATTTCTTCTCCATTTGGTTTCAATTTGGTTTCAGCAAGGCACTTCTTCTTCAAAACTCGTCCAAAATGAAAAATGTGGGTACCACATGATGCAAAGTATCCTTACTTTGGGTCTATGCTTCCATAAGTCAATTCTAATCGATACCATTATGTTTTACCAAAAAACGAATTGACAGCATTTTCAACGAACTTTTTTGATAGTATTCTGAAAATCTATAGCATTTTGTATGAAAACATCCTGACGTTTGACCTTAGTCGTTTTATGCATCGTAAGTACTATTGCCCCAATAAGTGCTACTAATAAAATTAGACTAGAAACCAAAAACAAGAAAAAATAGGTTGTATAAAGTAAATTGCCTAATGTCTCCAAATTAGTCCAACTATGTATCTTTCCAGCATAAACTGTATATGTTAGATAGGTTGCACTCAATTTCATTGGTAATCTCAACCCAAGTCCTTCTAACTTTGACCCAAGGTTTATTTCTTCGAGTTTATACCAAACATAGAACTCTCCTCTTTTCTTTTTTATTAGGCTTGAACTGTGCTTCAACAATACACTTTTTCTTTAAAAATCATCAAAAAAAATGTGGTACCATAGAAACTTGATCTAAACCAAGGAAGGTGACTTCATATTGGAGTGGAACTTGACTTTGGATCAGAGTGAGAATGATAATCAATCCAAACTAAGGATACTTGGATTGTAGAAGAAGGAGAATACTTCTCCTCAAGGTGAAGACACCTGAGAACAAGAGAACAATAAAGATTCTCTTGAGAACAACAAAGATTTCTCAAGGATAGGATGAGAGAAATAAGTGTCTAGTATTATCTCAAAGCTGAAGAAACACTCTCAAGCCAAGGATGTTGTATCTCTAGCCAAACAATGGACAACTACAAGACTCAACCCAATTAGAGTCATTGTTGGGATGGACTTGTCATCAAGAGCAGAAGATAAAGGAACCAAGTTAAACTTAGAGTTGAAAGAGGAGGACAAGTTGACACTCAAGCATGAGTAGCAAAGGTGATCTCAAGGTGCAGCAAGACATCTTGGAAGGTGAGGATACCAAATTGGCCCAAGATTTCCATGAAGAAATTGGGTGCATGGAAGATATCAATGTCGCTTGCATAGACTTGCCAAACAATGACATCTAGGAAGAGCAAGAAGAGGAGCTAAGGTTGGTGTTCCAATGGAGAACTTGCTCACATTGGAGTAAGAGGTTGGGTCAGGTAGGACCAAATAAACAAGAAGAGGAAAGTTCTAAAGGACTCCAAACTGAAGTTGGACAATCATGACTTTGGTCCAAGGTGCAGACAGTTATGTCCAAAGAAGAAGGTGAACATGAGGACAAGAACTTTTAGGGAGTCAACTACTTGTCTAGTGTGGTGTGTCCCTTGCTGGTATACCTATAGGAGAAGATGCAAGTGGTGAGAGAAGAGCATCTTGAAGTGAAGACCAAACTATAGATGGTGAAGGCAATGAACACAAATGCACAACATTTGAAGGAAATATTGACTCAAGTATGCCATGGAGTCAAAGTACTTTGGGTCAATGCAGTGGTACAATAGTAGACATTGACTGATCTGCAAAGGAGTTATGACCAATGAAGCAAGTACTTGATTTGGTAGAAGAAAGAGCTCTTGGAGTAGAGTGAAGAACTATAGAAGGTGAAGGATGACTTGGAGGAGATGCATACCAATTTTTTCCAACATACCACTTGTGACAACCCGGCAAATATCACTTTTGCGGTAATCGGGTAAGTAAAGTTTGTTCCCGCAGAGATACGAGTCAGAAATGTCCAAAATACGAAGCAAAGTAACAATTTCAGTTCTTCTTGAGTTCCTCTTTAGTCTCTCAGGTAGAAACCACACCCAGAAGAGAGTAACAAGCACTGACTCGCAGTCTTGTCACAAATTCACACTCCTTAATCACAACTCCATCAAATCTTTCCAAACAATCTTGATTGTGATGATTCAGGCTCTCCCAAAAACGGCACTTCACTGCAAAATGACTTTGCCTCAGAATTGTGTTCCACACTTCCACTGAAGGCACAACTTCCTCGATTGAAATTGCTTCACATCAACTTCGCACTACACTCACAAATGCAGAATACTACCAACACTACAATTCCTCTCAGATCTGTCAAGGCATTGCTTCGATTGCACTTCACTCAGGATCAAACACACAGAATGAAGACCAAGGTTGTGGAATCCAACATCCAACAAGCACTCTGACTTGCACTTTGAATTTCTCCAAACATTCACAAACACAATTGCAAAGTTGATACTCGGAATCAAGCTCAAGCGACGAATACTGCTTTACAGCACTTTGCTTTATCTATTCTCAGAAATAATGAACACTAAACAACAATTTCCTGCGAATGCCACTCTTAAATAGTGAAGCAATCAACAGTTCTAACAACTATACCGTTTCTACATCAACTGTTCTAACCTGCAGATCCAAAATGACAATGCACCTCTTCATATCTGACCCTTCAAATCTCAAATCGGTTACTAATCCAATCCGATATCTACTTCTTCCTCGGCTTTCAAACTCAAACCCGAAGTAATTTTACTTCCTACTACTCTGTCCTCGGGTTTCACAACTCCTACATCTTCTACCAGATCCAGCAATTCTCTTTCTTGATCTGAAATTGCACTAGTGGGTAATCTATCTAACTCTTCATCTTTCGACCCACTCTTCTCTACTGTTGCTGAGGCCAACTCCAAAGACATTTGGATCCCGATGTTATCTACGTCGGGTTTTGCTTTAACATCCTGCCGAAGCTTTTCTAACTCTATTCTTACTAAGTCTAATCTAATTGCGATATTGTCTTCTACTTCTAAGATCTTCCTATCTACACGAGTTCTCAATTTAATCAACAAGACATTCAAATCTGTATCTTTTGCTTGCCTTCGCCTCGTCTCTTGCACCAACAGCTTCAACTCGTGCAGACGCGCTTCTTCAATTCAAACGCTGGTCTCTGTACTTAACATCGAGTTTACCTTGAGGACTATCTCCTGCAATGGCTCTAATCTTGTCTTCCTTTCTCGTTCCCGATCTGCAAGCCATTCCTCTCTGAACATCGCCAATTCTTCTTCAAATTCGGCCTTCACCGTGTCCTTCTCTTTCTCAAATCAAGATGGAAATGAGACACCATTTGATTACGCTCAGCCACATTGAGCAGATTTAACCCGAGGTAAAAGTGGGCTGCAAATGGTATGATGTAGTGTGGAGGCGACTTATCTCGCAGATTCCACACCATCTGCCTCGTTCTTCCGTGAAAGCACCTTGCCCAATTTATTGGTTCTCCTGCAAATAACTTGTGAAAGAACACCGCTTGGTGTTTCATCACATAGGTAGTTCTCTCCAGCTTCAGGAGGGCCATTAATGCACTCACAATTCCCCTCCTCATTGGGTCCTTATAACTCTCAACTTTATACCCATTCTTCGTCCTCTTCGACGAGAAGGCTTCTCTCACCTCCTGTGTTTCTTGAGCTATCTCTCCTTTCCCCAAGAACGTGGCCCCCTACTCCGAGCCTGCCTCCTTCCCGAGTACGAGTCTCCAATCCGACTCTATCCAGCGAGCCGGATTTCCTCTCTTCCCTTCTTCCTCGGGACCATCGAGACATTTACTCTCGATGATTTCTGTCATGAATCCTGGAAAACTTACGTTCCAATTCCATGCCAGAAAGGTGATCCAAAGTCGGCTCAAGACTTCGATCCTCGCTACTACATCTAATCTCTGAATTGCATGATTTCTCACTGCAAATTCGGAGTTCTTCTTCCCTCCTCCCATCTCTTTTGCTTTCTTTCGGTCTCTCGATTTCTCTCTCTCGACTTCTCCCTTACGCACTAACACGAGTCCAACGCTATGTCCCTTTCCCCGATCACCTGCAAGACGACTCCTCAACGGCGAAGGAAAATTGCTCAACATTTCGTCGTTTCAGTTTTGATTTTTATAGAGTTGCACTTCTTCGTCTTCCGTCACTTCGAGTTTCTACTGAGAAATCACACCTCCTGCATGCACCTGTCACTGTCGCCCCACCTTCGCGCGTATGAGCCGCCAATTTTGAAACGGCCCCTTCTTGAATTTCTTGCCCCGACAAAAGGTTGTTAGACTATCTTTGCCTCGGGTTGAGCTCCTCCCGAGCCGAAGACAATTTACTTCGTATCGTATGCTGATACGGCATTTCAGAGTACTTCGCCTTATGACCCAAGGTCACTTTACTTCGGGTTTCACCCCGAAGACAGTTTTCTTCGTCTTCTTCGGCCAAACAGGCGCAATCCAACTTCTCTATACACTTCTTCTGCTTTATTTTGAAAAAAAACAAAAAATGTGGGCACCACACCACTCGAATCTAAATACAAGAACAAAGTATTGCCAAGTTTAGATGGGTTGCTATAGATGAGGAGTAGGATTGGCAGTTGGAGATGGTAAGCTAAGCCAGGGAGGAACAATACATACACAACCTTGTCCAACAAGCCAAAGTACAAGTATCTAAGGTAGGAGAAGAGATGAAGGTGATGGAGGAGAACCACTTGGTGGAAGTGCAAAAACTATATGTAGTTGGGAGAATTGATAACCCAATGAAAGGCACTTTGAGTGAAGGAGAGTTTGGATAGGATAAGCAAAATGACTCAACATTTCAAGTGATGCTCAAAAGTGGAGTTGAAGTGGAGCTAAAGGAAGCATACTTGCACAAATTGAAGCTATTTGTGCAAGAGACTTGTAGGGAGAGTGCAAAGGATGTGGACTTGAGTAACTTATTAATTTTCCTTAGGGATAGAGTAGATAAGAAAAAAGTAGAAGTAGGAGATAATATTTCCCTAAGATAAGACTTAACTTAAAAGATGTAGACACTCTCACCATGTGGCAACCCAAAAAATATCACTTTTGCGGTAATCAAGTAAGTAAAGTTCATTTCTGTAGAGATACAATTCAAAATTGGTCAAATACAAAGACAAATGGTAACAAGTAGTTCTTCTTGGTTGTGTCTTTAATCTCTCAGGTAGAAACTACATCCAAAAGAGAGTAACAAGCACTAACTCTAAGTCTTGTCACAACAATTTGTCACCCATAATCACAAATCATTCAAATCTTTCCAAACAAACTTGATTGTGATGATTCAGTCCATCCCAAAAACAACTACTTCATTGTAGAATGACTTCACCTCAGAATTGTGTTCCACCCGTCCACTAAAGGCACAACTTCCTTGATCAAAATTGCTTCACGTCCACCTTGCATTGCACTCACAAATGCAAAATAATACCAACACTACAATTACTCTCAAATTTGTCAAGGCATTGCTCTGATTGCACTTCACTCACAATCAAACACACAGAATGAAGATCACAATTGTGGAATTTGACATCCAATAACCACACTGACTTGCACTTTGAAATTCTCTTAACACTCACAAGCACACATAAAAGATTGATACTTGGAATTAAGCTCAAGCAATGAGCACTGCTTCACAACACTTTGCTTTATCTATTCTTAGGAATAATGAACACAGAACAACATAAGACTGCAAATGCCTCCTTTAAATAGTGGAGTAATTGATAATTACTAATAACTAACTGTTCTACAACAACTTTACCAACCTATAGATCCAAAATGACAATGCACCTCTTCATATCTGCCTCTTCATATCTCAAATTTGTTACTAATCCAATCCGATGTCAACCTCAACTTTGGCTTCCAAACCCAATGTTCCTTCAAGTATTTCTTCTTCTCCAAATCTATCTAATTCTACTATATCCTCTATTATATCTAATTTTTCTTCACTACAAAATACAATTGCATTCCTATCTACTCTATCTACATCATTAACTTCTGACCCATTCCTTTCTACTATCTTAGGTAACTCACTCAAAGACACTTGTACTCCTACTTCTACTACTTCAAACCTCTTGGCTAATTTTACCTCACTATGAAATTATCCGAGTCTATTCTAACAAGATCTAATCTAAAATAGACATTGTCTCCTAAATCTAACATTTTCCTATCTACTCGATCTCACAAATGAATCAACAGATTGTTTAACTCCGTGTCCTTTGCCTTCTTCTTTCTCCTCTCCTCCACCAACAACTTCAACTTGTGCAGTCTGGCTTCTTCAAGCTTTCCTTTGACTTTAGTGTTAAGCAGCACCTTCCTCTCATTCGCCATTATTGCTACTACATCTGATTCTACCATTGGCTGTACCTTCTCCTTCTTTCTTTCCTCCTCTAGTTCATTGCAATACATTTCAACTCGTCCTTGAATTCAGCCTTCATCACCTCCTTCTCTTGTCGATTCAACACGAGTTGATCTTTTGCCACCCTCAACAATCCTTGCAATCGGTCTTCCTCCCAACTATGCTCTTTCAACTCCTATTGCTAGGCTTGATCTTTATTGGCTGCCTTCTTCCTTAAACTCTCCAATTCTTGCTCCATCACTGCTACACTTGCCTTCAAATGTATCAATTTCATTTTTGCATCAACAATCTCATCCTTCAGCACATCAACCAATGCAATCTTCTCCTTTACTTCCTCTTGACACTTCACCAAATCCTCCCTTGTCGCTTTTGAGTGCTTACTCCAAAGAATTTCCTTGACCTAAAGTTCTTTGGCTTCCATCCCTACTTGCATTAGCTTACTTCTCATCAGCAGGATCTCCGCACTCCACTTTGTCACTACTGCTAACTCATCCTTCACATCCAGGTTAGCACTCACTATCTTTGTTTTCTTTTGCTGAAAAAACACCAACAAGGGTCATACTACCTTTGATAGATACTCCACTCCATTGCATTGCCTATCATCGGCTCTGACATCTTTGCCCTCTGTAGGTAACTCCCCCATGTGCGCCTTGCTCCAAAGTTGCAATCTTCATATATTCAATGATTCCTCCTCCAAGCTCTCCTCCTTGGTGGTAACTTTACTAGGTCAGACGTCGGGTAAACTACCATTGCTCAACTCTTCACTTTGCAAAGTGAACTCTTCTTCTCCTCCCAAGGCTTCTCCCTTTGACTCAGTCTCTCCTTCAAACTCCTCCTCCTTTGGAATAGATTCCTTGACTTTCACCAATGCTGCCTTTGGATTAGGCTTCTACATCTTTTGTAGTTGCACTGATACCACTCATCCTTTGGGTTTATCTCTCTTTCTTGGCCTAGGGATGTTGATTGCTGCAATCCTCTCCTTTCCACTCATCTTGTAATACTCATCCCCTTCTTGAACCCGCTCTATGTAATTTTGTTCATCCGCATCTGCCTCCTTGTACAAATCTAGATGAAAGTGCAATAGCGTTCTATTTCTCTCCTCTAAAGTCAACAAATTCAGCCCAAAGTAGAAGTGAGCTGCAAAGGGTACAAAATAATGTGGTGGGATATCCATTCTCCAACCCGTAATCATCTGCCCCACTCGTTGATGCAAACACTTTGCCCAATCTATTGCTTCTCCTGCAAACATCTGATGAAAGAGAATTGTCTGTTGCATCGTGGCATTGCTCTGGCTTGAACATTGCCATCATTGTGCTCACAATCCCTCTCCACAATGGGTCTCTATAACTATCCACCTTATACCCATTCTTGGTGCGAGGTTGATTAAAAGAATTCCTCACTTTGGCAATCCTTTCTGATGCATCACACTTCTAATAGAAGGTGGTACCTCCTACCTCACTTGCTTCTCTACTCAAGACTAATCTCCAATCCAAATTTGTCCATTGAGCCAGATTCCCTCTCTTCCATTCATGCTTCTGCCTATCCTTGCAATCACTCGTGGCGATCTCCACCATGAAACTTGGGAAACTAAAATCCCAGTTCCAAGCCAGAAATGTGATACAAAGTCTCAATAAGACCTTGATCCTTGCCATTATGTGTAATCTGTGCATTGCAAGACCCCTCACCACACTCTACTTACTCACTTTTGGGGCCATAGTGTGTTTCCTTACTCTCTTCTTGTGAAAGATTGTTCTTGAGATTCTAACCTACTCTTCTTGCATATTTGAAATTTGCATTCCTTTGGGTCGACTTTGAATAAGGATAAAGTAGCATCTGGACATTGAAGTCCTTCCTCACGGAAACTTTATAGTCCTTTGCTGATTGGTCATTCTTCAGTTGCTTCTCCACACCACTCACCGATTCTGTGAAGTTGTTTCTTGTCACTGTCAAGAACCTCTTGGTCCTAAAGTAGTCACTTTCTTCCCACATACTTTTTTGATTGGAAAACCCCAAAGAAGTTTAGTACAGGTTCTTTGGATCAGGTTGCACTACCCAATACAAAGTCCTCAACTTTGTATTTCTGTCTTGTCCACCCCGGCCCTTCAGACTTGACCTAAGGTCAACTTTGGGTTTGTGCAAAACACACAATTCTTCTCATTTCTTCCCCATTTAGCCCTCCTTTGGCTTTACCAATGCACTTCTTCTTCAAAAATTTATCAACACAAAAAAAAACAAAAAATGTGGGTACCACACACCACTACTTTGAGTGAGCAAACAATGATCCAATCCAAAGTATCTAATATTGGAGTGCAGGTGGGCTCAGCTGAGTTACCCGAGTCAGTTGAGAAAGTTAGAATAGGGAAGAAGGATATTGTAAAGATATGTATGACTTCAATTGCAATGCAACAACTACAATAGAGGTAGATAGAAGCCAAAGTACAAGGAGAACTCAGATTAGAGTTGAGTTAGTAGTAATTATAAACCCAAAGTAGCACTTTGGTAAGTACAGTTGCTTTGTATTTGCAACATTGGTGGAAGCCAAATTAGTTGTGACAATTAAGTAGTTTAGGTAGTTTTTATAACTTCAAAGTGATCTGACTATTAAGAGTTGTCATTTGGAGTGTTTGGTATTAATTAGTGTGAAAAAGATGAATAAAGCAAAGTGTTGATAAAGTGCTCATTGTTTTCCTTACTTATGAGTGTCAACTAAATGCCTTTGTTTGTGAAAGTATGAAGAAATTTGGATTGCAAGTGAAGGAGAGTTAGATAATGGATCCTATAGCTTTGAACTCTATCCTATGTGTTTGATCCTAAGTAGAGGACATTTGAATTCTAGTGGTAATCAAGAAGCTAATGCAAAATCCCTTTTAATTGGAAAGTTGTACCTTTGGTGGAATACAATTCCAATGTGAAATCACTTTGTGACAAAGTAGACATCCAATTGAATTATCAAAATTGATGGAAATTTGGTCTAGATTTGGAGAATTGTAATTATGAGTGATAGTTATTTGTGGTAAAACCTCTTATGAGTGGTTACTACAATCTTTTTGGTATTGTTTCTGCTCAAGAGTTTAAAAATGTAACCAACAGAATTATTAAGTTACTTTAACTTTGTATTTGAACATTCTTGACTTGTATCTTTGTGGGAACAAAAAATTACTCACACATTAATACAAAAGAGATGGTTGTTGGGTTGTCACAATGTTGCACTATCTTAAGAGTGTGCAAATTTTTGCCTTCCAAAGTCCTCATGTTGGAAGGATGTGATGGTTTTTTTTGGAAGGATCATGTCCACAATTGTGTGCCACGCCACCTCCCAAACACTAATAGCATTATAGACCCAAAGCTAGCACTTGTATGTGCAAGATTGCAATATATATTATGTGGCTTTTTTGGTGGAATTGCTATGATGTTGGTGTGTGATGGATGTTTGAGAGGATGGCATATGGTGTATTTGACCCCTCTACTTAGGTGGTTCCTTAAGGATAATGGTTATAATCTAGATGTACTTGACATATAGCTATCTCATCCTTTATGTGATATAGATTGCATATAAGTGACTAATGATTGGCCTTGATAGCAATTGGCCTCTTGATCTTGGCCCACCATAGAGCATATCATATACTTGGAGTAGAGGGACCTAACTCCTTGCTAGGGGGCAATTGTGGCACTTTGGAGTTCATGTTTGACTTTTGTGTGAGTTGTGCTTCCATAGTATATGATGTTGATAGCAATGTATGTTGTGTAGTGATGTACATATGCAAGACAACTATCATGATATTTGTAGCATCAAAGCTAGTTTGCTCAAAGTTGGAGTGATAGTGCTGGAAACCATAATTATTTTGGTAGTTGCTCATGGACTACATGATGGTGGCCAAATATAATGTTAGTGCTACTAATCATAAAGTGGGAGCCACTGTCACTTGCACCTTTTGTATTGTTAGATGAACCGTTAGTAACACCATCAAGGCTAGAGACATAGGTCAAGTAGAGGGGTATAATTTTGAAGTGCAACTCCAAAGAGCTAACTTCTTTGATGTTGAGCCTTCAAGTTCTTAGCTATAATGGATAAAGGCCAATGAGCATCACTTGGAGTCTCTTAACTAGAGAGGGTGTGGCTTGACTAGAATCAATGCCTAATTTTTGGTAGATTTTCAAATGGAGAATCAAGTTTAGATCTAATTTGAGTGTGATTTGAGTGTGAACTAATTATTGTGGCACTTTGCAGTTCATGTGTGAGTTGTGCTTCTATAGTGTATGATATTGATAGTGATGTATGTATGCATACACCTTGGGTGTTGAGGAACAACCAACATAACAAGCTATTGGTTGGGACCATCATCCCTACATGGTTTTCAAAGCATATTGTTGTATGAGAAAGTATATTTGATCTCAACATTAGAAAAAATCCTCATGGACAATTATAGGGATTATTACCCAAATCTCCCCATCCATGCAATAGGGTATGGGCAGTCCTTTAACTCCAAGCTTCTTAGACTCTGATACATAAGCAACAACTCCAGGCCGTTAGACTAAAGCCTTCTTCCTTGTTGTTGAGATCCATATCCAACTTCTTGTCAAAGCATTTAATCATGCAATTTCTCAACACATCATAGGATAATGAGTATTTAAAGGGCTAAGTTTGGGAGTGCCTTACTCTTTTCTCTAATACTATCAAAGCAACCTCTAGGGATGGAACAAAGTTGGTATGAGTTCTTTGTCCCTACTGCTAAAATGTGGTCCTTAACTCCTAGACTTTAGTACTGATGGGTGTGGTATGGAACGTGGGGTTTGTGTTGATAATGGTGTTGTGGGTAGCCTGCAACCTAACATCTTGGTGGATTTGGGTGATTTTGGTATTGATGACTTGGTTTGTTTTCACATATTCACTTCTAAGACAAAGGTGCGGTTTCAATACCAGACCTTGGTTCACTAGTTTTAAGAAATCCACTAAGTGCTTCAAAGAAAAGTATGAGAGATTAATTGCTACATTGGCTAACTTGTAGGGTACTCTAATCAGAGGTCCTCCCTTTTGTAGTCCTTCTACTAAAGCACAATGGGTTTTAAAGAGATCCAAAAACTTGATTCCCCAAGTCCATAACATGGAGAATTTCTTTGTATCAATGATTGCCCATAGCAAGATACGTTGGTTTATTGTCACTCCCATAATGAGGAGGCCAAATCAAATTAGTAGACTTGACTACCAAGGTAGAATTTAAAGTTTACTATTGTAGCTTACTAAACATAGTGAGAATATCTACCTACATATCCTATATCAAGGTTGGTTGTGGTTGGAAGAATACAACACGGACCACTCCTTATCTTCTCGGCACAAGGCTTGGAAGGCTTCCTCTACTTGGTGGACATTTATAATGCTTAGAGCTCAAAATGTCATGAATAATGATTGGGCGGTGACAATGAAGAGGTTAAAGCTTGACCTGTAGTATTGTGGAATTACCAACTTAAGCCATTCTTGGAACTCTTGGTATTCCTAAAGAACCCATTTTATAACCTCTAGGGGCATAGAGTTATCCCATCTAATTGCCCATACTATTATCACATCCCAAGCATAATGTTCAAGTCCTAAGACCTCTTGCGTCCTTGGTGCCACCCTAATTGGCCTTTCGGGCCCTAGGAACTCCGAGGCATGGGAGATGCTCATAAAGAATAGAAAGTCATTAATGATCACCACCATACTCTCCACTAATTGGTATACCAAGTCCATTGCCTCTTGTTTTAATTGGTCTTGCCTAGCAAGCCTTTGACTTCTCCTTAGCGGGCTGCCCGTAGACGATCCAGCTACCTCCCTTGATTTAGGACAATGTACTATTCTTCTTGTAGTATCTTCCCATTGACATACAGGTTAAGTTGGTTTATTTCTCCTCTGATGATAGACAATACAAATCTTCTCCACTTATCACTCAAGATCATTCCTCTACAATCAGCTCCATGAGATCCACTGTATGGTTGCTTCCACCAAACTTCCCATATTTCTATACTTACTTATCAATCACTCACTCTCCTCAGTCAACATGTCAACCTTTGTGTTGCTCCAAGAAATTAGGCTAGACCATGCCCATAGTGGTGAACATCTCTTTGGGCACAGACTTCTCTTCCTCAAGTCCCATATTTGCAAGACTACTCTCCATGTGCTGATTCTCTTTGGACTCACTCCATTGGCAATATTTTCACCAGATCCTTGTTGATTTCCCAAACTCTCTTTGGGAGAAGGGGAGGTGTATTGGGCCTAGGAGAAGTTGATGTGGAAGAACAATTGCCTAGAAGATTGCTCTTAGGTGGCCCCCTCAAGAGATCCGCCTCATCATCATCAAGCCCATCCTTCTTGGATCCTTCACTTGTTGATCTATTTGGGTTGTCTTCCTTTGGGTTCTCCTTGCCTTCTTTGGCTTGAGAGTCCTCAGCCTTTGTTGATCCTTCTAGCTTATTTTGCTTAATAAATTGGAGTAGTTGGTTGACTCTCTATTCCAACTTCCAATTTTGTACATTGAGGTCATTTCAAGATTTTTGTTGTGCCTTTACCTCATTTTTCTCTTCCTTTCTCTTCTCCTTGTAGTAGAGGAAGTTCTTCTAATAGTGGGCCTTTTCTACAATAGAGCATTTATTGTCAAGCAAAGAGAAGCAAACTCTCCTTTTAGAGCATTCTAGAGCTCTTGCACAAGGCTCTTCTCCTTCTTTAGAGTTGCAACCTCTACTTCTAGATTGGAATACCTTCAATTCTTTTGTCTCCTTATCAAAAGCATCATTACCTACACATAGTTCCCGTATCTTAATGTTGGAGTCCTCCTTATCATAAGATCTTTGAGCCCAAAGTTTGCAAAGTTCCCCTTCTAGTTCCCTTCCTTTCTTTAGGTTGTTTGGAGTTGGTGGTGAGTCTCTACTAAGTTGTTATGTAGGATGTCAAATTGTGAATGGAGAGTCATTACCTTCTCATTCTAATTTGTCTCTACTTCTTGGATCATGAGGTTGTGATCTTTGGTCTGCCCTTCCAATCCCTCTATAAAAGACCAAAGAGAGAAATAGGAGAATGGAAGATTGGAATGAAAGATCATATTGGGATTCTTGAATAAGGAAAACTCTAAATTTCTAGCATGAGCTTGGGCTATGGTATTTAATGGGAACATATAAGGCTCTTTAGAAGCTTCTCAAGGAGCTTTCTAAAAGCCACCTCCTTTGAATGCAAGGAAAGTAAACCAAGAAGCTTCTCAAGAAGCTTTCTTCTAGTAGTCACCTACTTGGCTTACTTGACTCCTAGAAGTCACCACTTGCCATGTACATTACCCAATACTTAGAAGGTACCAAGTAGCTCTCTAGATGCCCATAGAAATATTTTTATAATTCTTGGCTAATTTGGCCTATTTGCTACTTTGTTAGTCTTGACTAACTCATCTATAAACTCCATATTGTTACATATTCTCCCATTGCTAGCTGGTGAAACCTTTGTCACCATAAAAGCTTCAAAAGATCTTGGAAGCCATTTGTGCATTCCACAGATGAGAAAGAGGTTCCCAAGTGGCATCATGAAGTAAATACCCTTTCCAAATGACTTTGTATTCAATACATTGTTGGTGGTCATGTTGAATGCGGTGATGTACAAAGATACAATCAACTTCATACTCCTCGTGATCATTGATAGGGAGAAGAGGAAGAGGAGGTTGGACTTGAGAGGAGAAGGAAGATGGATTAAAAACAAAGGGTTTTCAACTTGGAACATGAAAGACAATGTGGATTTGCATATGACAAGGCAAGGCAAGTTGATAAGCAATTGGAGAAATGATTTGAATGATGTCAAATGGACCCATCCAATTAGGAGTAATTTTATGAACTTAGGTATGAAGTAGGAGTGATGGATTACTAGAAGAAATCATGACCTTATCACCAAGTTGAAAGTGAAATCAAGACAATGGCGGTCCGTGTATTTTTTTTGACAATTTTGAGTAACAAGGAGATGAGATTTGGCTTGTTGTAAGGATTGGGATATTCTAGCCAAGAAGGTAGAAGTATGAGGGACATAAGATGGATGAGGAGCAAGAAGTGAATTTGGAACAAGTGGATCTTGGCCAAAATTAAAGAAGAAGAGAGAGAATCTAGTACTTGCTTGTTTGGAATTATTGTAAGCAAACTCAACAATTGAATATATTCATCCTTATTGCTATAACATTGACAGATGCATGAAGCATATCCTTCAAGGTGTAATTTTCACATTGAATTTTTCCATCAATTTGATGGTGAGAGTCCATGAACAAAGCAAGCTTGGTGCCAAGTATCTAGAAGAGTTCTTGCCAAAAAAAATTGGTGAATCAAGGATCATGGTTGGAGATGAGTACATGAGGTATCCTATGATGCTTGAAGAAATTATCAAAGTAGATTTGTGTCAATATGGAGCATCCACTATATCAAAGGTTTGGTGCTTTATGGATTTGCTTAATAAGAAAATCCATTTAGCACCAACCTTTAATATAAATTGTTGTGTTACCTTGCTTAATCTTGGGCAAGGAAGTGATGAGATCTAAGCTCATGTATTCCTATCAAATAGATGGGATGAGAAGTGGTTGAAGGAGACCACTCAGTTTCTTATTACTTGCCTTGTTGCATTGGCAGCTCTCATAAGATAGAAAAAACTCCCAAGCATCCCATACCATGTTGGGCCACCACCATTAGCATTGCAAGGTACCCAAGGTCTCATCGCATGAAATAAGGGTGTTTTCATGAAGAAATCTATCAAGATCTGGCTAAATTTTTTCAACTTGGCAATCAATAACATCCTCAATGTAGCAATAAGACATATTTAAGGTTTCACAAGTATGCTCCTTTGTGTAAGGCAAGGATAATTTTGGTCAATGGTAGGTAGTGTTGCCAAAGTTAGTGGATCCATCTATCTATCCGAGCAAAGGTCAAAAATTATCAAGGAAGTAGGAATCTTAGGAATGTGTTGCAATTCTAGAGATCTGAGTGAGAACCCAATTAAAAGGTTAGTAGGGGGAGGCTTTTATGAATTTTGGTGTGGTAAGGCTACTCATCTCAACATGAATAATGAATATACAATAAGCAATGACATTGTGAGTTCTTTATTGATGTCAATATGAGCAAAACTCCACATATCAATGTTACAAATTGGTTTTCCTCCCTGATCCAAGCTTGAAATTGGTTTTATCAGGTACATTAGAAGTTTCAAATGTTTAGTGTTTTTTCCCAAATGTCAATTTTCCTATCTGTAGGAGGTGATGACATTGGTCTCAACTAGCCACAAGATGCCTAATAACAAGGGGAATTATGCCAAGGCAACCATGTCCATGATAAGGTAATCAACTAGGAAGGTCTGCTCACTGATGAGTGTGAGGACCTTTGGTAATAGGCCAAGGGAGCAATGTCATCTCCCATCTACCAATTGGAAAAGAGTATAGTTTTTTTCATTCCCCTAAGCCCAATGTTTCCATGACTCTCCTTATCATGATATTTAGTAAGACCCCAAGTCTATGCAATAGTTTAGGATGACACTTACCTTCATCTATTATAGGAATATTTGGATCATGGACCTTGGTCTATAATACCTAAAGATTTGGTAATTTTGGATCTACAAAAGTAGCATAGGAGCTTTCTGTGCCAAGTTTGATCTTAAGTTGAGGAGTGCGGGTTGCCTATAGTTGAAGGTGTGGTTGAATCTACAAGGTCTCATTGAATGCTATGTGAGGTTTGGGATGCTCTTTTTTTTTTAGCAATGGTTCCTTGAAGCATACTATAGGCTATTCCTTTAATTGAAAAATCTGAAGTATTTTTCATTCTGTAAAGGGACACTTTGTAGAGTTGTTTGAAACTAATGTTGGCTTTTACATTAGCCAAATCAGCCATGATGTCATAGTTTTGTATGACAAAAGTGGGTGGTTTTCTAACAAGGGCGTAAAACATAGGAATCACTGCCTTGTGCAATTCCAAGGCACTGAGTAGTTTTGTCTTGTATGGTTTCTTCATCATAACTTTTAGAGTTGGAGGTACTACTCGGATAAGGCACAACATAGATGTGAGATCAAGTTGTCAAGAAGATGGTTGCCTATATAATATCACTTCTATTGGTGGGGGTTGCTTCTCTTGAGACTGAAATGCATAGTCTGTTTAGGACCAGCATTGTTGTGTGTAGATTTTTTTGTTTTGGTGCTTGCCATGTTTGTGTTATAAAATTTCTAATATCTGGGCATTGTGCCATAGTGTGGGTGATAGAGCAAAGTACACAAATAGGTGGGCTTGTTGGGACATTGATTTGCATAGTGACTCTCATTGCAACTAAGATAGTGTATGTCAGGTCTGAGTGGTCCTCATCCTTATCCATTTTCATGTCTAGCTTGGATGGGCGGATCATGTAAGTGTTAGTTGAAGTTTTTTTTTGTTGGACAACATCCACAATATGCGCAATTTCTTCTCGGGTTTCATAGCATCTTTGTAGTGTTCTACAATTTGCCATGACGTGCCCATATCTCCCACAATGGACATAATAATTTAGAATTTCCACAATATCACACTAAGCATTGGTGTAGCCTTGTCCTATATAGTGAGTACAATAGGATTCTCCTTGCGCGGTAGTGTTAACCAGATTTCTCTCTTGGGGTTGGTGTGCTAAGTGAAAATTCTTAAGACGTTCCAACTTAACTAGGATATCCTCATTTTGATGATTGTTATGATAAGCAAGGCAGCTTCAGGAGCAAGTAGGGCCAAAAGAGCTACAAGTGGAATTGTGGGAGAAACTATGGGCAATTGGTCATATACTGGCACTGCTTGTGATACCATGTATGTGCCCAATGCAATGGGGGGCTTCCCTTGTAAAAATAGTGTTATTGTTGGAAGCTATGAGTAGCAACATATGGATTATGCATTACATTTCCTTTGAATCTTGGGATGATGGAATAGAGGTCTTGCAAGGGCATATCCCACTTGTTATCTTGAGCCCAACAACATGCTTCCTCAAAGGCTTGGTGAGATTTGTAGCATTGTTGTAGATTAGAATTTTTTTAATATCCTTGGATATAACATCCTTACACCAGTTGAGGGTTGTTGTAGGGTCTAGAATTGATGTTATCATAAATGCCATAAATTGGAATATTTGAATAAATGCCTGCATGGTTTGTTGTGTCCTTCCCATAGTTGGTTTATTTTGCCCCTTAGTTGTTCTTGTTGTTTGGGCAAGTTGTATTTATGTTGCTCTTTTTCTTGTATCAATACATAGCTCATTCTTGTATGAAGAGCAAGGCCGCTGAACTCATGTTGCATGATTCCAATTAAGCATTAGCTGATTTGTTGAGAAATTGCTATGTCATCCATGATGTTCCCATGCCATATATACATTCTTGAACATTTGTAAGAATGACTTGAAATCTTCTTGTCTTGTGAACACTCTTGTAATCAAAGTTATGCAATTGTTTCCACCTTTTGAGGTCAAAGTCATGGTAGCTAGGGCTACAAAAACTATAGGCATCAGGACTGAGATTGAAATTGTTGTTGGCTGCAATGCCAAAGTAGAGGAAATCCTTTGGGCAAAAGTACTTGTCATCAACGGAAATGCTGCTTGAAGTTGGGAGTTTGTGATGTTGTTGGTGAATGCTAAAGAAAATGCTTCCCCCTAATTAAGAAGTGTCTTCTTTTTTGAGTTGGATGGTAATGTGTCTTTTTGATTGAAAGTATAGTATATCCATACACAAGATGTGATACTTTTGGGCTGAGAGAAGCATTACCTCTCAATTTGCACTGGCCACTAAGTGGTAGTGAATATTGGTGGCAAGTGTGAGTTGTAGAAGGAGCTGAAGAGGACATGCTAATTGGCTAGCAACGGTGCCAAAAGTGTTGGCAAGAGTGACTTAACCCATATTTTGGCTACATGACACTACACGACAGAGGAATTGTGGGATAGCCCTTATATGGCTAACATGTTCTCCAAGTTTTAGGAGGAATTGCAGGTAGGATTCCCATAGGGCGTGTAGTTGTACTACATGGCCAAGTCTTCCATGGGAAACTTAACCTCGGGGATGGCTCACATTTCCATCACCCTTGAGAGCCCATCAACCTCCTTAGTTGTCACTCTCTACTCACCAATCTTCATGCTATAAGAAGACTATGGATATCTTGTTGTGGTCACCGATTAACAAGGATTAACAAGAACACCAATTCATACGAGTTTCATAATCATCCATTGATTCTAGCAATCATCCATACAAGAAGTATGAAAATTATGATATACAAGATGCCTAAGCTTTATATTCATTGGGTGTGGGCTGTCACTTTACACTGGAGCACCATCCACTACCTTGCAAGGAATATCTTAATACTATGGGATCCTCCTTCCTTTGCCTGAGTCCTTCTCCTCACTCTTTACTAAATGGCTATCAATTGATTCTTAAGAAATCTCTACACTCACTTCAACAATAACCAACCACCCTTTTATGTGTGGATTCAAACCCTACAAATAATTTCTACCTTTGTCACAATACTTCTTGCATGGGGGCCATCTCCTTCCAATGCCACCTCCATCAATGCCAATTTGCTCCTAATCCTTGATTCTAATATAGATTATACCACCTAAGTATGTCAATGTGTTGCCTTTGCATTTATTACCTGCCTTTTTTTCCTACTATATTACATACCTATAGCATTCTCTACCTATTCTCCCATCAATCTCATAGAGAGAATCACATAGCAACTTGCATGTAATAGAAATCTTGCACTCCAATTCCTATAGCATTGACTTGCTTGTAGCTAACACAGCCCCTTAGAAACTACTTTGCTTGGACAACAATATTGGACTACCTTTATAGGAGGAGTTTGTGTGGGCTACATGTTTTAGGATACCTTACAAAAGGATTCTCTCCTATATGGTATGTTTTAGAAGACAATTTTGATCAAAAAATATTATAAATTCTATTTAGTTATGATAAGGTAATATTTTGAATCAAGTTGGAGAGTAGAGTAGAGTAGCACAAGTCTTACACCCTTTATTTATAACTATGACAACCAGAAAATATCATTTTTGTGATAATCAGGTAAGTAAAGTTTGTTCCCGCAAAGATACAAGTCAGAATTAGTCAAAGTCAAATAGTAACAAGTAGTTCTTCTTGGATGCATCTTTAATCTCTTAGGTAGAAACTACACCCAGAAGAGAGTATCAGTTACTTATCACAATCTCATCACAACAAACTATCACTCACAAATTGCAATACTTCAAATATGTCCAAAACAATCTTGATTGTGATGATTCAGTCCATCCCAAAAATGACTACTTTGCTACAAAGCAACTTTGCTTTAGAATTGTGTTCCACCCCTCCATTGAAGGCACAACTTCTTTGGTCAAAATTGCTTCACATCAACTCAACATTGCACTCACAAATGCAAAATACTACTAACACTGCAATTCTTCTCCGATCAGTCAAGGCATTGCTCCAATTGCACTTCACTTAGGATCAAACACACCGAATGAAGATTACAGCTGTGGAATCCAACATCCAACAAACACACTGACTTGCATTTCAAAATTCTCTCAACACTCACAAGCACACACACCAAATTGATACTCGGAATTAAGCTCAAGCAAAGAGCACTACTTCACAACACTTATTGAATCAACAACTTGTTCAATTCAATGTCTTTTGCTTTCTTCCTTCTTGTTTCTGGAACTAGCAATTTCAATTCATGCAATCTTGCTTCCTCCAACTAAACTTTAGACATTGCATTGAGCATTGCCTTAACTCTTATAGCAACTTCTTTGACAACTTCCCACTTTGGCATTTGTAGCTTCTCTCTCTCTGCGCTAATAACTCCTCACGATACATCTTCACCTCATCTTCCAACTTGGCCTTTAGTGCTTCTTTCTCCTTCACACTCTACTTGAGCTATTCTTCCATTCCTTTGACTAACTTGCACAATCACTCTTCTTCTCTATCTTGCATGGCTAACTCCCATTGCCAGGCCTTCAAACTCTCCAACTCTTGTCCCATGAAAACAGCCATCACCTTCAAATGGATAACTTCCACTCAAGTATCATGCACTTCTGCCCTCAAGGCTTCAGTCTTCACCAACTGCTCCTTCTGATCTTCTTCTTGCTTTGCCATGGCTTTGCCTCTCTTCACAAAGTCTTTTGTTAAACTCTCAATTTCCTTCCTCCTCAGCTCTACATTAGTCCAAATTTCTACTAATTCACGCTCTCCCCAACTCAACTTTCTTCTCAACTCCAAATTTTCATCACTCATGTACTGCACTACTATTGCCAATTCATCTTTCACTCCTCAATGATCTCTCTTCAATTATTTTCTCTTCTTTTGCAATTGCAACAGCATGGGACAAACTATCTACGACAAGTACCCCACCCATCAAAGCCTCATAAGCTCTTAGATTGCTTTGGCTCTTCTCTCCTCACTTCTTATACTAGAGCTCTACTCCAAAGTCTTAATCTTCTACCTCTCAAAGGTACTTCATCTGAACTTTCCCCCTCCTCCACTACCAGACTTACATTACTCACTTCTGCCCCCATAGTAGTAACACTCCTTCTCCCTCTTTTACCCCTTTGAACTTCCACCTTTGGATCAGCCTCCAGAGTTTCTTCTATCTCGGCGGTGGGCAATTTGTGACACAGGTTTCCTCCTCCTTCCATCTGATCAATTGCCACATGGAACTCCTGTTCTTCCTTGTCAACATCATCTTCTCCTTGTTGCTGAACTTCCACCTTCCCTCCACTTCCACTACTTGACTCTTCACTTAGCAGTGTCACCTCTGGTTCTTTTTCTTGTCCCAAGTCTTCTATTTTGTACTCGGCTTTGCCTTCCAACTCTTCTGCTCCCGATGACTCATCAAGCACTACAACTTCTTGCCTCATGTTCACCTTCCTCACCTTCTTTGGCTTTACTAGTGATAAACTCTCCTCCGGATGACTTTGCTTCCTTGTCTCTGAGATGGTCACTAATACTCTCAGATACTACCTTGTGTGTGGATAGTGTTCATTACTACTTTGGACCTATCAAATATACTGTTGTTCCTTGTCATTTGCAGTCTTTTGTAAGTCTAGATGAAAATGCAACACCATCTTTCTTTGCTCAGTCCCCTTCATCAAATTCTGTCTGAAGTAGAAATGCGCAGCAAATGGCACCAAATAGTGAGGAGCATCTCGATCTCTCCAACACCTAAATCTGTCATGTTCTTTGGTGAAAGCACTTCACCCAATTTACGGGCACACCTGCAAACATTGGGTGGAAGAAGACCGCTTGATGCTTCATTACATAGGTCATGTGATCGAGCTTGAAGAATGCCATCATTGCCCCAACAATGCTTTGCCTGACTGGGTCTCAATAGGCATCCACTTTGTAATCATTCTTCATGCATGGCGCCATAAAGCGATTGCAAATTTCATCTGTCTCCTCCACAGACTCTCCTTTCCCAAGAAACATTGCACATATTTCCTCACCGGCCTCTCTTCACAACACCAACCTCCAATCTGACTCTGTCCATCAAGCCGGATTACCTCTCTTCCCTTCATTCTCAAGTTCCTCCTCACAATCACTCAATGTTACTTCTGCCATGAACCTTGGAAAACTCAAATTCCAATTTTATGCCAAAAAAGTTATCTCAAAGTCTCCTCAGTACTTCAATCCAAGCTATCATATCTAACCTTCAAATCACTAGATTTCTCACTGCAAGCAAAGGACTCTTCTTTTCACTCTTCTTTGGCATTGTGGGATCTCTAACGCGTGGTACTTTAAAGATAATTCTACCGTCTCCTAGTCTCAAGATCCTAACTCCTTCAGACCTGTTAGACATCAAATGCTCGATTGGCTTGGCTACAAGCATTCCTTTGGGTTGACTACTCAGGGCTTAGGATACTTGTGTGACCTTTCAAAATCCCCTTGACAAAGTCCCATTTTTATAGTTCTTTGTTGATCAGCCATTCCTCCATTGCTTGTCACTGAAATGCACCATTTTTGTTTGTGATTACTTTTGAGGAAAATGACACCTTTAGTGGTTTTATATAGTTGTTCCAAGTATTTTCAATAGTAACAAGGGGATATATTTTTACATAAGTTAGTCATGTTTTGTAGTATCAAGTGGTATTTATCTTTGGAGAGCTTAAAAAGGTTGGTGGATTCATTGCAAGTCTCATTCTTTTTCTGAAGTTTTCTAATTCTTCTCTTTACTACAAACATTGCTCTTCAAAAGAAAGCATCACCATCCTTTGACCACTTGAATACCAAGATTCATCTTCTAAGCTTGAGAGTCAAGGTGTGAAAGTGTAGGGTATGGTTCCCTTAGGTATATCCTCCTCACCTCTAGCTTCTTTGAAGGTGTATTGTATCTATAGATTGCTTATGTATTTTTGGAGTGTTGATGATATCCAAGGATTTTGTCATATGTGTTTTAGACACAAGTTTATACATGATATTTTTCATGTGGATGACCTTCCTTTATTAGGCCCATAAGTTGCATTGGTATACTCTACTCTAGCATGGATCATCAACCAACCTATTTATTCTGCATGGTTTCACTTCATGAATTTCCTAATTAAGTCTGAAAGCCTATTAATTTGATAAGAAGATCATAGTAATCCTTAATGATATCATTAGACTAAGGACTTTGAATGTGTGCTAAGGGATTTGGTATGAATAAAAAAAGTCTCAAGCAATCTTTTATGGAGGGGTAACTCTATTATTTATGGAGGAGATAGTGTCTATAAAATTGCATAGTTGAGCACTTCTAATATTTTTCTCTTTCCTCTCATTTGTAGTTATTGATAGGTCAATCCAAGGTTATATTTGATTGAGGTGGAAGATAGATCAGATTTTCTCTAGGAACTATTTTAGTATATGAGAAATTGCTTGTTCTCTCAAGCATAAGTGATTTTTAATCTTTTATCTCTATACCTTCTAATTAGACCAAAGGTTTGTTTCTTTCTTGACGGACTGACAATTTTAATAAGATATATATTCTCTTGTAGTTCTAGTTGACATATCTAATCCTTGTATTATTGGGGTATATCTTTGCTTTTGTGTATATCCTCTTGGATCCTAACTTTACCTTATATTTGTGTATCTTGACTTAAATAAGCTACTTTCTCTATGATGATAATGAGTCACATCTTCATAACTCACAAGTATTATTCACATGCTAGTGTGTTACTAGCCTATATTATATGTAACAAGGGTACATATGACTCTTGTGCATTTGGAGGATAGATGAAGGCTCCCCATGATGCAATCATATAATGTTTGTCATTGCATTGGAGAGTGGATACTTCAGTTCACTTGGAGTGAGCATTGCTAAGTTTTGTAAACAACACAAATTAGAGCACATATGTTAATTGATCATTAATTCTAATTGTAGAAGTGTAGAGTGAAAAAAATTGGTCCTACAATATCTATCTATACATATCTATAATCCCTTGTGCCCACTTCTATATGTTCTATTTGCTATGACAGACAAACCCAATCTTACTTTGAGTTCTTCCTCCAAGTTACTTGAAGTTATAAAAAATAGAGAAAATTACACAAATACCCTTCACAAGTTAGAAAATTACAAAAATAACCCTGATAAATTTTCAATTGCAAAAGTATCTTGGTTTTGGTTCGTGGGTGCCGGGAGTGCTGCTGGAAAGGATTGATTATAATCTTGAGCCTAGTCTCACGGATTTCAATTGATGTTGGAGTTCGGATTAGCTTCAATTGGGGTGAGTCACATTTGTTGAGTTTCGAGTTATGGAGCTATATTATGACTTGAAAAATATAAATAGAATTTCTTACAAGTAATGGAATGTTAATTTAAATCCCTAGAAACGATTAAATAGTACAATTTCTCAATCAATGCAATTATGAGCAAATGACATATCTCAGTCAATGGACGAATAACAGATGAATGATGCGAGTGTATATCTTCGTTTGGTGAAATAGTTTCCTTTCAATGGACGAATAGCAGATGGTGCAAGTATGTATCTTTTTCAATAATATTTTCCCTTTCCCTTTCCCTAGTATATAGTGATTGGTGGAGATTAGTATCTCCGGCCAGTTTGAATTACTGCTGAAATTTACGCAAATGCCTCTAATGCCCTTTTATGGTGAAATATGGCTTGTGAGAACAAAAAAAATAATTCCTCTCGAGCCCCACCACCCACGAAATTGTAAGACTCCACCCGCCTCGACCAACCAAGGGTACTTTTGCAATTAAAATTTTGTTAAAGGTACTTTTGGAATTTCTTAACTTGTCCAGGGAATTTGTGTGAATTTCCCTAAAAGATATGGTTAACTCAATGGTTTACTAGAAGGACCTGTTGTGTTATTTTAACCTCTGAATCAATAATGAGAAGAGGCTATATTTTCTGAAAGAAAGCAATACGTTTTCCCAGGCAAGCAAGTGGACAATCCAGCTCAAAAGAAATGCATATACTTCAGTGTAAATACTTAATATACTGTTCACGAGCTCACACTGTACTGGGTTTAGTTCCCTTTGACTTCCGCGAGGAACCCTAGTAAGACGGAATTCCAAGGGAACAAACCATACTTTATGTTATTCATTGAAAAGAAACAGAGTTAAATAGAAATGAATGATAACCTTATTCTCCCCTTCTTGACCGACATTAGAAAAAGCCATGAGTAGGATGTTCTATTAGCGGTTGCATACTGCGTACGTTATAGTAGATCGTAGTATTCAATAATTAACAATGAAGGAGAACATCCAGCTGCAGCTAGAGAGAAACTAGGATTGACTAAAGAGCCTGGGGCGAAGTTGAAGCTTAGTTCGGAATTGAATATGAAGCAACTGTAAAGAAGAAAAGATACTCCTCCAATCTAGAAAAAGACAATGAGAATATCTCCCTCCTCTTGAACTACACTGAAAGAGAATCGCCAATGCAATGGCCTATTTGGGCTTTTGTTTGAGAAATGCTCGATTCCCATCCTTCTTGTTAGCCTGAGTGGGTCCCTGTCGTCTTTCGACTGGCAACTTATCAACATGAATGTAAACCAAAATGGAATTAAAAGTTCTAAGTTAAAAGTTGAAGTCCTGAGTTGGAAATCAAAGCTGAAGTTCCGACCAAATCTTTGAAAAAGTTCAAGCCCAGGCTACAGGTACTCATGAACCCTAAGGGGCCTCGCTGAAGTAACTTCTTTTTGCGTAAGTTACCCTTTGACTTCTGTAAAGGATACACGTTTGTCGAATTGAAATGAATTGGTGAATCTGGTACGCAACCTCTCTCGTGGCACCACAGCGATCCTGCATCTTTCTCGTGTACTGTATCTAAATGTTCTGTACCTCCAAGTACGTGAACGTACATAATTGACAAGCAGCTGACGGATGGAACTCAACTGTTTAGGCTACAAGTCGTTATATGCTTCACAAGTCCTGTTTACGTCGGAGATAGTACCAGAACTTTTAAGGAAAGCCAAGAGGCCAAAAATTATACCGGGCCCATAGCGATATTATTGAGACTAAGCCCGTTTTATCTCTTTTGTCTCTCTCTTCTTTTGTCTCTCCCTTGTACGGCATGATGGGGTCTTCCCATCCTTCGTGTGTTCTATGTGGTCGCCTTTCCTTTCTTCGTCAAAGGAGAAAGAAGAAAAGGGTTAAAGGAAAGCTAAAACAAGAAACTAAGTACAGTAGTCTTACGTTAAACTGGATAATATAAATCTTCCAAAAATATATTCGATAAATGGAGACACAAAAGCTAAACATGAACTCCAAAGGTATATCTGATAAATAAAGAGATTGTATGATATAAATACTCCAAATAGCTATGTCTGATGAATGGACAGATAGAGGCTAGGCACGTACGGCATTGCATGTACACAAGGTTTCTCATTGAGATATTAGGATGAGCGGAGAGAAACGACAGTCCAAAGTCTTAGTATGAAATAGCCAATTCTCCACGGGCGTCACTAGACATGAGGATTGCCGGAAGACTGGATCGACATTGTTCCTTTCCAGCCCGAATGTTCCTCTACTGCTGGAATATTTTCTGCTTTTCTGGCTATACAATAGATGTACAGCAAGGAATTTGGCCATAAAGAAGAAAACTTAGAAAAGCACGATTAGACAAAGAAGACTCTTTGGGGAGACGATATTCTTCTGTCGCAAATCCAGGAAATATTATTCGATGAAGATGACTTATATTGTCAATGATCTTTCTTGCCCAAACAAGGTGGCAGGTAGGCCTAAATTTTAGACCTAGCGATTCATAGAACTGCCGCAAGTTATATGCGCGTGGCTTCCTCGTTTGTCCTCACGTGTTAAATAACAGCGAGGACTTCTTTGAAAATGGTTTTCTTTGTAGTTCTGGCTTGTGATCGTCCACCACACTAGATCCTTTTCGTTAAGTATAGTCTGCTTCCACCCCACAAAGTACAACACGGGATTTCGTGATTTACTTCTACTTCAGATACTGTTTTCTTTACATTATTGAGATATCGCAATCCGTTTAGAATTGTTGTTTGATATATTGTACCACTCAAACAATCAGTAATCCTAATGCACACGTCCACAATGTGTACAAATTCGCCAATGACATTCGAATCCCTTTATGCTTAAACTTTAATTTCTTCTTTGCAGGTGCTTTGACTATTTGGTCCCGATATGATGAAGAAGAAGAAACTACACGGGATATTGATAATTATTGTATATATTTTGTGTCACTGAACTGATCTGACGCCGTTCGAATGGCAGCTTTATGCAGCAGAAAGGCGCAGTCTTCTAGCATAGGAGAAACAAATGTTATTTTTCACTCATTTCATAAGTGATATCTCATAAGCGAGTCGGTGCAGGAAGGCAGGTGACTCCAGTTATCCGCTCTCTAGTTTTTCTTATTTTTCTAAGCTCCTGTGCTGGGGTTATCATTTCCGATGAGCTGTGTGCGACAGAAAGCTTCTGTGATCGACTGTGTATAAATAATTGTAACTCATCTATGCATAACAAATGGTTTACTTACTAAAAGTCTTCGAGCTAGTCAACTAGCGCAAGACCTATAAATATGGTCAAAATTGCCAGGTCAGGGTGGGGCACTAGTCTTATAATCCATATCAATTACAATCCACCTGAGTATTTACTTCCTAGAGCAATTTTTTTTGGTCCAACCTTATTTATTACGCTGAGGATGGTGCACGTCGAAATCCCATGTTAGTCCAATGAGGTATCGTTGGAAGCTGTTTAGCATGTTTTCGAGGAAGGAGTAGCATCCACTTTTTTCTTCTAGTGGCATGTGACAATTGGTGCATTAGTCAGAGGACATAGATTTCTTTCATGTATCTATCCTTTATTCTTTGTATTAATTTGAAATGAATCAAAAGTTGTTCTTTGAGACATTGCCTCAAGTGGACCAGGAGTCCAACGTGGTCCAACTATAATTTCACGCGGACTGGGATCAGATTTCTCTTGCATCCACCCAGGTGAAGTAGGTGCAACCGAGAGATCAGGCAATGCCTCCCGGGTTCTAAGAGGCGCGTACATTCTGAGCATACCCCCTATGCGCGTGGATGTACTGTGATCCCGGAAAGGATGGGGGAAGGACCCCAAGTACCCCAACTTGTCATAACCGTTCAGCTGTAAGTATATGGGAGTAATTATGTAACAGAGGATGACACCATCCCCACTTTTCAATGAGGAATCAGCCTTACGCAGTTGAACACGTCAACAATTAACAAACATGTAAATGTCTGGCCTCTCAAGTGCACGAAAAGGATAAACTTTTGTTGGAACTGGAAGATGTTCCATTCCGGTAATAGGTCTTAAATATATAGTATAGTATATCTTAGGTGCGGTAGGGTAGATTTCTCGTACAGACTCTATTGGAGTTTAGCCCATGTTGCTTTTTTTCTCTCCCTTATACGGCTTGATGGGGTCTTCCCCTCCTTCATTTTTCCTACGCGGTCGCCTTTTCCTACGCGGTCGCCTTTTACTAAAGTAATAGGTTGGTATTTTAAATAGCGGAAAAATTATTACCCATTGGCAGCAGTAAGCTGGATGAGAATTTCGTAGCTTAGAGCGGTATTCTTTTGGGTGTGTAGCATTAAATTACAATATCAAACCGAAGGTCAACCTTTCGAGGAGCGAGCGAATACTGTATATAAACAGGATCTAGAACCTTGAGTGTTTCTTTAGGTGGGTGAGGATTTGATTGTTCAGTTCTATAGAGATCAAGTGATAACTAGAAAGTCTAGAAAGTGTCCGACGCAGTTCTTAGGGGCTCGCATGGAATGTCCTGGAAATAAATTCGACAATAATTTCTCCTGCGCATCAGGATGTAGGAATCCGACAATCCAAGAGCTGGAATAGCTAATGGTAGATTGTGTGTCAGTGAGCGATGGATGCTTCAATTAAAGAAGATGTGGTGTGCCTCTTCTTGGCCTTCGGTAACTTTTCCAATACTTTCTCTGTTTCCGTCGCCAACCATGAATGTACAGATGGTCGGCGCTTCTCAGTAGAAACACCGAACATACAGAATACCATGAAAGAGAAAAGAACAAAACAAAACAAACGGCTCTCAAACAGGAACTGGTCTGGATCTTTAAATGCCATATCTAGATTCGCAAAGAATGAATAGATTACAAAAGAGAATTGCAGCCGTTGACAAAATTCTACCTTAAGTTTAAGCACACAGTGAAAATCAGTTCAGTACTGTCCCGTACTTCGGATTATTTTCTGTTCCCGAATAGCACCACGTACCAATGTCTAGAGGGGTAGCTCTCCCAGAGTTCTTTCGACGTATTCAACGGACACCTTAGAAACAAAAGCGAGACGCAATTGTCTTCTTGGAATTGAATGAAAGAAAGAAAGAAAGAATCGAAAGATTTTTCTTCTTGGAATTGAATGTGCTTCTGTGATCTTCGAGTACAATATCCGTACTCAAACTTTGCCTTAGAATCTATGTTTGTCTCGAGTGAAGCGAAATCTGAAAGTGATCGTTAAAATTTCACACGATTCATGCAATCCAAGAGTGCATGAACAGTAAATCCCTGATGTTCAACTAAACCACCGGATTGACATTCGCCGCCCAAGCGTCCATTGTTCTCACGTTAAGTACCAGGCGTGGTTTTCCAAGTATGACGTAAAAGTTACAGTGTTCAAGTGACTCAAATCCGTCACATTGGTTTCTTTATTGAATTGTCAAGTTGGGAAGGTGTCATTGACAGATGCACGCCGCCGGACTTTGCCAACATTGATCTAGCTTGTAGGATCTAATGGCATCAGGAAATGGATATCCCCGATGCTGATTCTGGGAGCTGCAATCGTACGAAACAGCCAACGATCTCTTTATCTTTAGTCGCATTTTCTACCTTTGTCTATTTCGGGATGAACAGAGGCTAGTCTTCGGACGTTTTGTCGACACTACCTGACTAACACTGTTTGGTCGAGAACTTTCAGGAGTAACGAGCATCAAGTAGCAGATTCCAGAGGCCCTGAAAGGCCTTTCACTCAGCAAAGGCACCGCGGACTTACCTGTAACTTTATCGCCACCGTTTTGAGAGGTCTCATCTTTGACATTGAGTGGCAATCCAGTCGTGGACGACATGTAGAAGCCAATGACACACAGGACGGACTGTTCATCGCCCCTCAATTGCAATGTACAGGTTTGTTGTCAAAATTCCCTGCTAAAATTAGTTGCTGGCAGCCCATTTTGGTTGCGCTCACCGAGTCCTATAGGGTGTTGTAACACCGCTAGCTTACTGCGTCAAAGAATTGCGGTTGCGCTGTCCCCATCCACTGGGGATGACTGGGACTGGAGGTGGTCTCTCTGTCGTCTGTGGGCTATATGAAGCCCATGATCCCCTCCGCTTTGCACTCTAGTTGTCTCGTGGCGATGTAACATGGCCATTTTTCCTGCCTGGCAGCCCAGTGCGACCCCCGTCTGCGTCCAAATCTACCTGCAAATCCAAACTGGTCAAACTGAAGTGGATTTATTCACAGCCATCAAACTCCTCGACTATGACTACACACTAAAGTTTTTCTTAAATGCAACGGATACAGGAAACGTAACTGTAGGAAGCGATTTTCATCTTATGACTGAATCTTGTCCATGTCTATATCAACTTGGACAGCTTCGAATATTCAGCGTTCAATTTAACAAGCAGCATTCATATGACTAAAATGGTTGAAGAAATTTTATGGGGTCGGTGTTCATGTACAAGACACTTAGAAAACAGTACTAAAACTTGCCACAGGAGTTTCATAGTCTTCTGAACAAGTAAATTGAATGTGGTCGGTCCATCAACATTCTCTTGGGCATTCACGTTCTATGCTGATGGTGAACCCGGCATTTAACTGGGACTCTGTCTACATCAAACATGAAAGGCGGGCACCAGAGTTCTCAAGCCTTCTCAAATCGCATTCGGTTGAGACACCAGCTCAGACCAAGCGACGGCTCCGGCGCATCGGTTTCACCAGAGTCATGGTACCCGGAATAGGGGTCTGCTTTCCTCAACTTTGGATTCTAGTTCTTCCCATCCTTCGTGTTTTCTAGTTGGGATTAGCACCATCTATTCCATCTATCTCACGAAACTGCCGCAGCATCCGACCGCCTCGATCACCGTAGTAGGCGTGACATTGTCCATTGCTGGTGCAGAGTCATCGACGCTTCACTGTGTTTCTCCCTTGTCATATCCCCTGTTCACTGTGTTTCTCCTTTGTCATATCCCCCGTTGAAACTTTTCATATTCATAAGTTGACATATTAGATGCGGTAATGCAGATTTCTCATATAGACTAGCTCCATGTTACCTTTTTCGTCTCTTCCTCGTTCGGATTGGTGGTCCCATCCTTCGTTTCGTCTCTCCCTTGTACGGATCGATGGTCCCATCCTTCGTTTCATCTCTCTCTTGACGGATGGATGGTCCCATCCTTCGTGTTCTCTACGCGGTCGCTTTATTCTCAAGTTGACCCGAAATTACTTAATAGGTGGTGACACTATGCCTGTTGCGACTCGAGAGCCGGTTACCTGTGGAACAAAGATAAATCTCTTCGGGTGGTCCGGATTTCGGAATGTACAGCCACCGGGACTATGTTTCAGATGTTGGACTATGTTTAGAACGTTGTTAGCTCAAGCGTCCAAACGTACTACGCGGTATGTGATATGTATAGGGTATACGTACGTTATAGGGTTGGTTCGCGGTATGTGATATAATTTACCAAAGGTTATAACTTACTAAAATAGTTAACTTTAATGTATACGGGCCTGATGCTATCTATGTAGATCCTACTACAACAATTGACAATGTTTGTTTTGAATCTAGGCGATATTGTCAATATTATTAATCAACCACATAATATTTGGTATTGTTCTGTTGTTGACAAAACCACTACAAAGCCAATTGGCATATGTGATATCAATAACTAGAGATGAAAATTAACATAGTAATATTTTAAAGATGTTATGGACGATAAATTAATTAAATCAAATAGAGAAAACACTTATAGAATACTTTTCTAATAAGATAAATCAAAAATAGTTTAAATTTGTAATATCAAATTTAGATATAATATCCCAATTGAAAATTGATTAGATAATATCTGAAATGATATTATATATGATGATGGTTAGATAGATCATATAGAGATGTCAAAAAAAAATATTTATTAATAAGATAAGAATCAAAAATAGTTTAGAAATTATAGAATCAATTTTGGAGTTCTAAATAAATGATTTAGACCTCAAAAAGATATATACTCATCCTTTTCCAATGAAAGCAAACTAGACTTCCTCTCCCAAGTTCGTCTCATAGAGAGCTTTCCAACAGTACCTCACCCATGAGATTTAATAGATTCCTACAAGAAGATTCTCTAAATATTCTCTCTGGTCAAAGAATGTTTGACCAACCAGATAAGATCAAAAACAATAAGTTACCCATGCATACAACTAATCTAAGGATAGAGATTGCTGACATATCACCAATTCATGTATTTGATCCAAGTGTGGAGCTTCCTTTGTGGAAGTCTCCTTTGCTATAAAATACAATCGAGGTGCTCTTTTCAGACCTCGAAGGTTGATTGTGAAATTATGTGTTTCTTCTTTTGTGTTTCTCTTGAGGTCTCATATTGGTGGAAGATTACAATAATATCAGAGCAAATGTTTCAATCCAAGAGAACAAATCACCCCTCTTGGAAGAAAATGGGTTACTGAGATTGAGTAATTTTTGAGAAGAGACACTGCAATGTAATCAATAGATTAGGAGAGAGGATGTGATGTAGGCTCCGGTAGTACAATATCCAATACCTCACTTTTTGTGCTTGAATCCATTTCACATCAAGATTATGTATATCCACTGTGTGAAAGTGAGAGTGTATATTTTTTTCAATTTGGAGCAAAGTTCATTGATATACTGATGAATTCACCAAACTCAGTGATTTTGCCTATAGTGATCTATGACAAAGAGTGGGATTTGACAATCTACATTCTATTATGATAAATTTGAATATACCGAATCCTCTCCCTTTCAACACTCAAGTAGAAATCTGTTACATGGTTGGACCAAAAGTAATGTTTAGGAATTTTGTAATCCACAAATTTGGTGAAGAACACTATCAATGAGTGATAACCTCTGAAGTATCAGTGGTAGTTCTAGTAGTCCATGCTCCCTCTCGAGTGATTGTATCAACTCTCTATTGAAGTAGGAAGTAGCAATTGAGTAGTGCTATGTGTATGAATCATGGATCCGCAATTGCATGAATTGATGCAAGGTATGTAAGGAATGTTGAACAAGTTTTGGGGGATCAAGATGACCATGCAGGCATTGCAAAGTCAAGTTTGTACCTTTAGGAATGATCAAGCAATGCACAAAGAGGAGTCATCCCCAACATAGTACCAATGACCAAAGCACATGGAGAGTCAGTCATGCCAAGGACACCGACCCAAGTTGAAAATGAGACCACATTGTTATTACTGATGAAGAAGACCCGTAACATTGATCCCTACAACAATGTTCTATGGGAGTCGTGAAGAACTAAATTTTCAAGAATGAATTGATACTTTTGATTTTTCACAACTAAAAGCATTGATCATTTTGCCGGTGTGTTTGCATGTGGGTACTTGACCAATAAAGCCCTCACATGGTATGATGCTTGGGAATGATCAATGTTGGCACAAGGAAGGAAGGTCACTTGGACGGCCATGCAAGAAGGGTTGTTGAAGAACTTCCAATCGGTGGATTTGGTGCAAATGGCCCAAAATTGACTATGGGAGTTGAAGCAAAAGAACAATGTACAAGAATATATAGAAGCATTCCTTGATTTACAAGTCATAATAAATGCCATGAGTCTAGCAAAAGATATGGATAATTTCAAACGAGGGTTGAAAGAGCAAATCCACCAGGAAGTCATGGTATAGAGCGTACGGTTTTTGAAGCCAATGCTTGTGCTCAAAGAATAGTAGGAGGAGGTGAAGGGGTCATCCCAAATCAACATTATTGGACTGAAACAAAACACTTTGATAGAACAATTCCTATGGAATTGGGCAATATTTTATTCAAAGAATGAAGAGCATGACCGTCCCAAGGAAAACAAGGATGAGTTGAAGAAAGGAGAGATGAGGTCCCATAAGAGGAAGGGACTTGGGCAAAACAACGTCATTGTTACAATTGTGGCTGAGTTGGGCATCTTGCTATCATTGTTATACATGTTTTCCTAGAGGCCCTCGGTCTCCATATAGGAAATCTTTGAACAACATGGAGACAAGAACTGAAGAGGAGGATGCGGAAATCACCTTGGAAAACAAAACTCACCAATAAATGTACCTCGCAGCCTTATTGTCTCAATAGAAAAGAAAAATAGCAAAGGAAGGAAGAGAACTAGTACAAAGAGAGTGAGAAAGACAAGCTCACAATTGATTGTTGTAAATGGAATCATAGAAGCAATCAAGTGAGAGTATTGATAGACCTTAGAGAAATAGAGAATTTCTTGTCTTGCTTAATAAGGTTGGAGATGGATCTAGAGAAAGATGAGAATGAGGAATTAACTAATGGTTAGACATAGAGGATTGAGTTGTTACCTAGAAAGGTAACACTCTTTGAAAGAGAGTATTAGGAAGTAATTCAGTGGCAAGTGATACGGTTAGCTTGTTATGATGCAATCTTAAGTATACCATGGATAACTTGTTATGATGCAATCCTAAGTATATCATGGATAGAGCATTACAACCCTATTGTCAAATGGAGGAAGAAAGTAGTGAGGACTTGCCAATGGAAGATCATTGGAGTAAAAGAGAGCACAAAGGCAATAATAACCTCTATATGTCATAAGGATAACAACTATATGTAAGATAGATAGATGTTTCATGGGCCTAATAAGAGAAGTCCAAAGTGCACAACTTGAGTTTTTGGTGGTAATCTTGAGGGTAGGTCATCTGATGGACAAGTTCCTAAGAAAGTGAGAGATGTGGTAAATGAGTTTCAAGATGTTTTCTCGGATGACCTACCCTCAAGATTACCACCAAAAAGGAGAGTTGATCATAAAATCAAGATAATTCTTGGGAAGACCTCCTTGTAAGGCCCCATATTGTCTATCACCTCATGAGTTGGGGGGAATGGAAGGCTCAAATCAAGTATATGCTACAAAGAGAGTCTATCAAACCTAACATATCACCATACGGGACTCATGTCTTGTTTGTGAAGAAAAAGGATAGTACAATGCGCATATGTATTGATTATAAGGGTCTCAATCAACAAACGGAGAAGAATAAATACCTTGCCCCATATGGATGACCTATTTGATCAACTCAATGGGGCAAGACACCTCACCAAACTTGATCTACGGAGCAGTTACAACCAAATCCGGATTATGGAAGAAGATGTTCACAAGACTACCTTTTGAAGAAGGTATGGTCACTTTGAGTATATAATAATATGAAGTTTAGCAATGAAGTTAGTCAAGGCTAATAAAGTAGCAAATAAGCCAAATTAACCTAGAATATTCTAGAAGTATCTAGGAAGCTTCTTAGGAAGCTTCTCAACTAGCTTAGCTTGCACTCCAAGTAGGTAGCTTCTAGAAGAAAGCTTATAAAAGCTTCAACTAGCTTAGCTTGTATACCAAGTAAACAACTTCTAGAAGGAAACTTCTTGAGAAGCTTCTCGATTGACTTGGTTTGCACTCCAAGAAAGTGGCTCAAGGAAGCTTCTTGAGAAGCTTCTCAAGAGCCTTGTATGCTCTCTATAAATACCAAAGTTGAAGTTCATGCTAAAAATTTAGAGTTTTTCACACTTGAGCGTCCCAATGTGATCTTCCATTCTCCAGTTTCTCTCTTTGGTGTCTATCTTTTACATTGGTATTAGAGCATGAATGGGATGGATGGAATTTATGGACCACCAAATCTATTTATGCCAAACCATTGGGATATTCATGTCCATGTTATATCCAAGCATTATTTCACACAGTCCATCACCTCACACTTTGGGCATGATTTTTTGAACACAATCACTTTGTCCAAGGAACCCTTAGTACTTTTGATTGTAACTTATGGAGAATGATGAACATGTTGTATCTATGTGTTAATAAATTAGATAGATTGGGGATGGTGTGATAGAGTAGTAACCATAGCGATAGTACCCAAGGTTATCATTGCTATGCAGCAACAAATTGAACACCTTACTTGATTCTTGGATCAATGAGATCATCAATGACAAGAGCACACAAAGAGAGTACCAATTCAACAAGGAGAAGACCAAATCCGCTTTCCAAAACATAAGGTTTTTGAAGGCAAGAATCTCCCATGGAGAATTTTTTTTTCAATTAAGAATGTTATTTTGAAGCTACTAATCTTCAAGATGAATAGAAACATATTCTCTTGGCTTCCAACCAATTGGATGGAGTAGCAAAGCTATGGTGGTGATTTCGAGTGGAGCAAGCTGAACAAAAAATTGTTACACCAATCTTGACATGGGTAGAATTCAAGAATATAATAATTGGTCAATTCTGAGCTACAAATGTCACACACGAGTTGCACAAGATAGGTTGGCAGAGTTGAAGCAAATTGGCTCTATAAGAAGTTATATCATGCAATTCTAAAACACCATGATGCAAATTCCAAATATACTAGAAGGTAAAGCTTAGGATCAATTTGTGAGGGGCTTGAAGTCACAAACCAAATTAGAGGTAACTATACAAGAGCCACAACACTTGGAAGAAACCATACGGTTGGCTAAATGCTTTGATTCCTTGGTTGTAACAACTTGGTCTTGACCTTGACGTCCATAAAACCTACCAATACACTACACATAGGAAGAGGTGCCTGCACAAATGGATATTTATGCCATTCAATAGAGACCACTTGGTATTACAAATAGAGAAAAATTGTGACAAAATGGTAGTTGTTTTTATTATCGCCAAATTGGACGTTGTATTAATGAATGTCCACTCAAGAATGTTCAATCTTGACAAATCATCCAGATAGAATCTGTAGAGCAAAAGGATCAGGGAAATGAGGAATCCCAATAGGAGATTTTGAGCTGCCTATTGGGAATTTGATTAGTTCCAATGGGATTGAAGTCTTGATCTATGCAAGTTTACGTCCCTTGCAAGGTATGATATTCGATCATAGTTGCAGGATTTTGGTTGATGCACAAAGTCAAAGGATTGCATATCCATACAATTAGTAAAAGAATTATATATTCTTATCAAGCAAATAATTGGAAGTAGATTGATGATGGCGGATGGTAGAAAGGGTTCTGCATTCCATACCTCACATCTTGTTACATTCAAGACTAGGAAGAGTATTTGGAGTGTATGAGGTTTGTAGTGGCACCTCTACATTATGATGTCATTTTAGGGTTGCCTTGGCATCATAAGGTTCAATTTCATTGGATCTAATAAAAAATTCAAGTTCAACACCAAGGTAATAATTTCCAATTAGGTTGGCACCTTTGAGTAAGACACCTAAGAATAATCAATCCCAAGATGAGAAGTTTGTTAGGAAACTAACCATAGAGCAAACTTTGAAGGAAGATAAATCCCAAGATGAGAAGTTTATCAAAAAAGTAGCCATAGAGCAAGCTTTGAAGGAAGATAAGTCACTAAATGAGAAGTTTGTGAGTTAAGTAGTTTGTGAATGAAGAGTAAGCTTTGGACAAAGATAAGTCTATTTTTGCGGTGTGGATCAAGCCAATTGCAAAAGGAGAATCTGAGAGGGAGGGGGGGGGGGGGGGTCAAGAGCTTCATCAAACAATGGTTGATCAGATAGTTCTAGAGTCTCTAGATATGTTTTTGGATGATCTGCCAAAGAAATTACCTTCCGAGTGTGGTATGCCCTTCAAGATTGAGTTATTGCCAAGGAGTACTCCAATGAGTAGACCAATCTATTAGCTCTCACCAAAGGTGTTGGAGGGGTTGCAGAAAACACTTATAGAATTGTTCAAGACAGATTTCATAACATAGTATATCTCCTTGGTAAGCACCAATACTATTTATTCCAAAGAAAGATAAAGGACTTCATTTTTATATTGATAAATAAACAATGAAGAATGCATATCCTTTGTCTCAAATTGATGAGTTGCTTGATCATTTGAGTGGAACACGGTACTTCTCCAAGTTGGATCTTCATAGCGGTTATTGGAAAATCCCCATTGATAGGAAGGATGTGAAAAAGATTTCCTTTCACACAAGGTATGGGTATTTTGAATGGAGAGTTCTACCTTTTGGGCTCATTAATGTTGTAGTAGTCTTTATGGATCAGATCTATTAGGTGTTGATTGACTATTGGATTGGTACATGATGATGTTCTTGGATGGCATTTAAATTTATAGCAAGATGGAGGCAAAACATGCAAATCATGTGCAAGATGTCATAAGGTGACTATGTCAATGAAAGTTTTATTACAAGAAGTCAAAGTGTGCCTTTTGGTATAAGGAAGTTATCTTCTTGGATCACAAGATCTCATCAAAAGGGATCAAGATGGAAGAGGAGAAAATCAAGGCCATTACCAATTGGCCTACTCCAAAGGATGCCATAAAGGTGTGAGCATTTCATGGATTGGCATATTTTTTCCAACAATTCATCCACTATTATGCGCACGTTGCAACACCATTAACCAACCTCTTGAGGAAAAATTCAAGCTTTCAATGGACTGCCAAGCATGAACAAGCATGAACAAGCATTCCAAAAGCTAAAACATATGGTGTCTTCAAGACCCATTCTTAGACTATATGATCCTCAACTACCTTATGAGGTTGACTTCAATGCTTCTAACTTTGCAATTGGAACTATGTTGCAGCAGGAATTCCCATATGGATTACATCCCATTGCCTTTGTGTCTTGCCAATTAAACACCACAAAAAGAAATTAATATGTATGAGATTAAGAACAACTAGCAATGGTATATGCCTCCAAGGTATAGAGTCATTAAAAATTGGGAAAATAGGTGATCATGCAAACCGATCATAAACCCTTGTTGCAGACATTACATTTGGAACACATGAAGAATCAACATTATCAATGGAAGGAACAACTCCAATTGTTTGACATCAAACTTGAGTACAAACTTGGTTGGTTCCATATCATCCTTGATGCTCTATCATGATGACCTGATTTGAAGTCTCTTCCTCTCATCATAACGGCAATTATGAAGATGTCAATTGGCTCCAAGGTCCAAATTGAGTTTAGGACAACTCTACAACAAGATCCCTTCTTTCAAATGGTACAAGGTCATCTTGCAACATGCGACAAGGAGTAGAACACCTTCTCTTTCAAGGAAAGCCTTCTATTCCATGAGGACTAGATATATGTTCCAACCAAGGGTGATCTCTGACTTGTGCACTTCCAAGAAGCCCATGACTTACCAATCACTGGTCACATGGGTGTAGACAAGACCTTGGATACCTTCCAATGCCAATGGTGGTGGCCCAACATGGCAGGAGATATTTGTGAGTTTGTTTGATTGTGTGAGAGCTACCAACATGACAAGGCAATTAACCAAAAACCGAGTGGATTATTTCAACCACTCACTATTCCATCTGCTTGATAGAATGGGGAGTGGTTGCCAAACAAGCAAGCACAAGCAAGGCCAAGATCCACTTGTTCTAAAATCTCTTCTTGCTTCTCCTTTGTCTCATATCCCTTCTTCTTGACCACCATATCACAATCTCTCCAACAAGCAAAATCTTATCTCCTTATTGTTCAAAATCATCAAAAACAATAAGTAGACCACCATCATCATGATCTCACCTTTCAAGTTGGTGATAAGGTCATGCTCTCATAACCTAACTCATGTAACCTAACCCTCCCACTTGATACTCAAGACCATAAACTTGCTCCTAATTGGATAGGACTCTTTGATATCACCCAAATCATTTCTCTTGTTGCTTAACAAAACTTGCCTTGTGTTGTCATATGTGCATCCACCTTGTCTTTCACATTTCCAAGTTGAAACTCTTTGTTCTTACCACCCATATTTTTTTCCTCTTGTGTCAAACCACCTCCTCCTCCTATCCCTATCAGTGGTCATGAAGAGTAAGAAGTTGATCTGATCTTTGCACGTTGCCACATTAAACAAATTTGCCAACAACATATAGAATACAAAGTTCTCTAGAAAGTGTATCCCTTGCATGATGCCACTTAGGAACCTCTTTCTTGTCTATAGAATGCAAAAATGGCCATCCAAGAGTTTGAAGCTTCAATGGTGATGAGGACATCACCAAATAGCAATGGGGGAATATGTAACAATATAGAGTTTAGCGATGAAGTTAGTCGAGGCTAACAAAGTAGTGAATAGGCCAAATTAACCTAAAATATTCCAAAAGCATCTAGAAAGTTTCTTGGGAAGCTTCCTGACTAGCTTTGCTTGCACCCCAAGTAGGTAGCTTTTAGAAAGTTTCTTGGGAAGCTTCTTGACTAGCTTTGCTTGCACCCCAAGTAGGTAGCTTTTAGAAAGAAACTCCTAGAAACTTCTAGAAACTTCCAAGTAGCTTAGCTTGCACGCCAAGTAGGTAGCTTTTAGAAAGAAGCTTCTTGAGAAGCTTCTCAATTAATCTGGCTTGCACTCCAAGAAGCGGCTCAAGGTAGCTTCTTGAGAAGATTCTCAAGAGCCTTGTATGCTCTCTATAAATACCAAAGCCAAAGCTCATGCTAGGCATTTGGAGTTTCTCACACTTGAGTGTTCCAATGTGATCTTCTATTCTCTTATTTCTCTCTCCAATCTTGATCTTTTACAAAGTACTTGGTGATACCGTTTGGCCTCACCAATACACTGGTCACTTTCATGAGTTTGATGAATGATATATTTTGTCTATACTTGGATAAATCTATTGTTTTTTTCTAGATAACATCCTTATCTATAGTAGTACAATGATGGAACACAAATAATGTCTACAAGAAGTTCTCCAAATTGTATGATACAATCAATTGCATGATACAATCAATTGCATGCCAAAATCTCAAAGTGTGAGTTTGGCAAGTCTAAAGTAGACTACTTGGGGCATGGAGTAAGTGAAAAAGGTATCCAAGTATTAATAGATAAAATAAAGATCATTCAAAAATGGAGTGCTCCGGAAGATCAAACTCAACTCAAGAGTTTCTTGGGATTGATGGGGTTTTGTTTGTGATTGTCAAAGACATCTCCAAGGTGGCACAACCTCTAATGGCACTACTTGACAAAGGGAAGAAATGAATGTGAGGAAATGCACAAGAATTGGCCTTTTAGGAATTGAAAGATACATTACTAGATGCACCAATCTTGAAATGGTATAACCCAAAATGTCCAATCAAGTTGACTATAGATGCATTAGGCATAGTAATAGGAGCAATCCTAAAACAAGAGTGGCATGATGGATGGCATCCAATTGCATATTTGTCTTGAAAGCTATTATTGGTGGACTGTAACTATCACACCATTGAACAAGAGGAGTTGGCCATTGTCCTTTACAACCAAGCATTGGAAGCACTATCTTGGCGAGAAGGCATTTGTAGTGGAGACTGATCATAAACCTCTAGTCTACCTAAAAATGCAAAAAGATCTATCTCATTGACATATTTGGGAGGTTGAGTGGAGACAAAGGCAGAACAAGATGATCATATATGTGGAAGGCAAGAAGCAACTTGTAGATGCATTTACCCAAATGCCTACGGTAAAAAATCTGGTGGTAGAAGTCAAGATGAACCCTAAATTTTGGCCAAGAATTCTTATTACTACAAAAATTGACCCACAGATTGTAGGAGCTTGATCTTCCAAAGGCATCACTAGTTCCCAAGGACTTGCTTTTTGTGATGGTAGGTTATGGATCCTAGAGTAAATGGCCATAAGAACCACCATCCTAGTAGAATGTTATGACTCTACTATTGTAGGTCATGTAAAAGTGGACAAGATCTTGGATGCAGCCAAATGCCATTACTACTGTCCCAAGATGAGCAATAATGTGATGGAGTATGTTCAAAGCTACCTACTATGTCAGCAAAATAAGCTTCCAATCAAGCTCCCATATGACTCTTCAACCCCTTCCTACTCCTACACAACATTGGGAACAAGTAAGCATGGATTTGGTTTACAAATTGCCCAAGACCACCTTAGGGTTTGACTCCATTGTAGTTTTTGTTCACCACCTTAGCAAAATGATTCATGAGTGTCCTACCACCAAGGACATAATTTCTCCACAGTTAGCTCAATTGTACTTAGATGTAGTCTTTTCTCACCATGGTTTGTCTCAAGTGCTCATCATTGAAAGAGGTACTCAATTCACTAGTTTGTTTTAGAGAACACTCTTTGGTTTCTTCAAAACCAAATTTGCTATGTCTACAACTTACCACCCATAGACTGATGGAAAAACAGTGTGGGTTAATTGCACTATTGAAGACATGCTTTAGGGCTTCACCCTAGAAGAGCAAGAAAGGTAAGACACGTTACTCCCATTGGTGGAATTTGCATACAACAATTTAGTGAATGCATCAATACATGCCACACCATTCTTCCTCATGTATGGAGAGCATCCTTTCACACCTTCAAGCTTGATGAAGATCCACCTGGTAGATACCAAGGTGGATGTTGTGAACTCTTTTGTTTCTAGAATCCAACAAGGAGTAGAGAATGCCAAACACAAGTTGCAGATTGCACAAAATTGAAAGAAACAATATGTAGATGCACATAATTGGCACATGGAGTTCAATGTTGGGGATCAAGTTTGGCTGTCAACAACCAACTTGACATTAGTTGGCCCTTGCAAGCTTAGACCTTGTTTTATTAGGTCTTTTCCCATCCTTCATTGCATTGGCACAGTGGCGTATCACCTCAAGCTACTACTACATATGAAGATCTACCTGGTATTTCATGTTTCCTTATTATGTTGATATGCTCCTTGACCACCCCACTTCTCTTCCATACAAGAAAGTTGACCTTGTCCAACACTCATTGATGAGGCGGAAGAATATGAGGTCAAACACATTCTCCAGAAATGCATCTATGGTACTCAACATCCACGTGTGGAATATATAGTACATTGGAAAGGGTACACACTATATGAGAGAACATAGGAGCTAGTAGCCAATTTGACCAATGCACCAATGTTAGTGAAATCTTTTGAGCAACAATTTCGCAACGAGGACATTGCGTCTTAAAAGAGGAGAGGTTTGTATACCAATAGCTAGACATATTAGCTAGAGGTGAATGGTAACATCTTGAAGGATGTTATGTATGATAGGCTAGGTAGATCAGATAGAGTTATCAACAATAGAGTACTTCTACTAATAGTACAAGAGCCAAAAATAGCTTTAATTTGTAATAACAAAAGTTAAATATATCATCCACAGGTGCAAATTGGTTTGGTAACATCTGGAAGGATGTTTTACATAATGGGTTAGGTAGATCAAATAGACATGTCACCAAAAGAATACTTTTACTAATATGGCAAGAGTCAAAAATAGCCTAAAAACTTTAGAGCCAATTTTGGAGGCCTAAACGGATGAATTAGACATAAAAAATATACAACCACTCCCCTCCACCCAAAATTGAAGGAAGGTTTGCATTCCTCTCCCAAGGTTTATCTCATTGAGAGCTTTCCAATGCTACTTCATCCACATGATTCACAGATTCTTATAGGAAGATTCCCTAAAGATTCCCTTTTGTCAAAGAGAGTTTGACCAGCCGGATAGGATCAAAACTGACATGTCACCCATACATACAACTAATCTAAGGGTAGAGATTGCTGACATGTCACCAATCCATGTATTTGATCCAAGGGTGGAGCTTCCTTCGGGGAAGTCCTCTTTGCTATATAATACAATCAAGGTGCTCCTTTGGAGCATCGGAGGTTGAGTGTGAAACTTTGTGTTTCTTCTTTTGAGTTTCTCATAAGGTCTCTTATCCTCTGAAGATTACATCATCCATCTCAAATTAGTGGGTTTACACCAAGAGTTTTCATTTCACATTCTAGTACACATTTACAAAAGTGTAACATGCTCAGCTACTAGCAACTAAAAATATGCAAACACATAAGCAAGGAGATGAACCCTCCAAGGTCTCATATAGCTCTAGCCTAGTGAACAAAAACCAAGTTTAGTCTTGAAAATACTCCAGCTCAAGTTAGCATTAGCAAGATCAAGAAATGTCATTAGTATGAAACCATGGACAACGATCAGCTTCAAGCAAAGAGGCAACAACTGTACACTTCCCAAAACTTGAAGAATCTCTTGCCTTATGGGTTTGGCAGTACATGCAAAAAATGTGCTCCTTTTGTCATCATTGATTAAAGAATCTGGTTGACTATTTGCCTAGATGCTTGCCATCCCTAAAGGTAGCATTGAGTTTTCAAAATATTGGTTTTAGAAGTTCCTTTCCCACTACAAGCTTAAAGTGTTTAAAATGCATGGGAGGCAAGATAGGCTTACCAAGACATCATCAATGCAATGCCAATGCAGTGTTGTTTGCTCTACATGCTCACTTTTCTCCACCTTGCTTTATATGACATATATAATATGGACAAGATAGTCCTTTTCTACAGCATGGTGCCCACTATAGCTATAGCTCAACAATTCTTGGCTAAAAATATATAAGACAAGAATCACACTTGCTTTCATTGCACACACATGTAGGAATCATTAAATGTGTAATATCATTAATTAGACAGACTATCTAGAGGTGAAAATTGGCTTGGTAATATCTTTAAGAATTTTATACACAATGGTCTAAGTAGATTAGATAGAGGTGTCACCATAAGAATACTTTCACTAATAGAGCATAGATCTGAAACACCCTAAAAATTTTAGAGTTAATTTTGGAGGCCTAAACAAAAGAATTAGGTCTCAAAAAATAAACCATTTTGGCCTCAAGGGGTAAATGCATTGCCTTCCCCGTCCCTTGTTTGTCTTGTTTATATCTTCAAATGCTATCTCACCTGTGCTATCTTGAGCTTCCTACTAGAAGATTCTCCAAAGGTTCTCTTTGGTCAAACTTGTTTGACAAACCAAATAGGATAAAGATAGATATGATATATAACCAATCCATGCAACTAATCTAAAGGTGGAGCTCATAGACATGTGACTAATCTATATATTTAATCATCCTTTATGCATGCAAATACTCTTTGCTATATAAAAAAGACAAGGTGCTCTTTGGGGCATTGAAGTATTAAGGAATGAAATTTTGTGTTTCTCTTGGGGGTTCCTTTTACTCAAAACATTATAAAATACTATCCTTTTTTCTATCACATGAAAAAGCCAAGTTTCTCTAATAGCCACACAAGTGAACATCTAGGCTTATTCTACATATCAACAAAAAGCTTGGATGACAAGGATATTATTCCAAGAATGGTTGCAAAAGCTAATGGTGAGATGCGCATTGCAAATTCCTGAATACCATGTATACTCTTACTGATGGATAATGCACAGTCACACATTCCTGATGAGCGCTTAACTCTGAACATTGAAGCTTGCGCTCTTTCTCCAATCACAACATCTAAAATTCAACCCATGGATGCAAGGATTATTGCCACATTCAAATGTCATTATCTGCATTTTTACCTTCAAAATGCACTCAACTATGATGAGTGCAACGAGTTCAACCTCTACAAGGTTGACCAATTGATTGCAATGCATTGGTTGCTTGCCGCCTGGGCCGAGTAGTAATAATGAACTGCTTTCATCACACCAGGTTGTTCAAGCCTGTGAATGCAGTTGAGGAAATAGACCTTGAAGAGCAACCAATAGAGGTGGACCTCATTGATGCACTTCAGCATCTTTGGCTACAAGATCCAATATCTGCAGCAAGTCCGTCTCAATCCAACCAAAGAGAGTACTAAAATGCATGTCAAGCTGGAGGATAGTCCAGAGTCAAGAGGTGGATCAAGGTGAGGACATAGACCAGGAAGTTGAGGAAAAGCAGACCTTCTGTCATTCTATCAGTCTTGATCTCCATGCTCAATGTGACTGACCCAAGTGAATACCACATTTAAAAAAAACTTCTGACCATGCAATACAAGCTAGGAATTAGAAAGCTTTAGGGTCTGGACTCTTGGTTCAAATAGTTCTATACGGTAGTACTGCTGCTGTCCTAATCTATAACCTAAAACTTAATAGAAATATAACTTAATGACCCTAGAACCATATGTGTTCCGCCATTCTTTTTAAATTTAGTGAGGTTATAACTTACTGGGAGATAATTTAGCAAGAATTACTGCACTACAAGTGAGATGGACGATTCACCGAGAATTTCTGCAGCCTACTGTGAGAGAACCTAGTCAAGAGCCATGGTACCTGACCTCCGGTGACGAATCGGAGGAGGAGACCCAGGGTCACTGGCGCAGTTATAGGTGTGGACTCCAGATAGGGGTCTACGTAGACACATCGATCGGGGCCACGATGGATGGACACATAGTGAAAGCAAACGTGATTTGGCGTCCTAGTAGCGTAAACGAGTCCGTGGAACGCCGACGAGCGGGCCTGGAGAATTAGGGTTTAGCTAAAGAGGAACAACATCACCCGCTTCGGGTGTTAGAGATTGACGCAACAAGCCGCCAAATCTGGCAGTGTATTAAGGCCACCATTATCTCCGCGGCTGTCTAGTCAATGATAGCAGGAGCGGGTATCTTGCTTTAGTCATCGGCCTCCATTTGTGAGGGATGTATGTGCCGATCGTGTTGTTAAAAAATAGATTCAGGACAAATGTTCTGCATTCTGACGAGGAGATACCCTGGAATATCCATCGGATATCCTGTAAGTCTGTGGTATCCCAGCATGATATAAGGAGCCACTAAGTCCGACCCAATATTAATCGAGGAAGTCCTCCTGATTAAGATTGGGGTCAGACTTTCAGAGCTTTAGAAGGGAGCAGTGACCTAATGGCGCCATCTGCTCGAGCACCTAGAAAGTGCTAAATGAACCACATGAGATGGTTTAATCGGGATAAGGGGAAGCTGTGTTCGCTAACACCCCAAACGTACATTGTGCGTAGTTTGTAAACACGTGGTCAATTATGCATCCCTAGACTCCAAAGATTTCTCCCGAAAATTGTACCATAATCGTGGCACGAGATTTGCTTCAATTAAACACACAAATTCTGAAATGTAAATTTTCGGATAAGCAATATTCAAAATGAAGCTAATATTTATACAACATAGTAAACCAAATGTGGAGTGCGACATACCCCCGAACTTCTCAACTTGTGATCAACGAGTAAGTACATTAGCTAGAATTCGAAAAGATGTCCACTATTCTTCAGTAACACTCGGTGTAAGAAAGCCCAGGAATTTTTTTAGAATGTCATTTGGACATGAGGATGTCCTCAGACTCTGAGAATATTTCCACTTTACATTTGAGATATGAAGAAGATACTGCAATTTTATTTCTTAGACTGACCAATTACATTTCTTCATAGACCTCTCTGTTTTGGGGTCCATTAGCAGTTATCATTAGTTGTTTGTATCTTAGGAGTACAAAAGTATGCAATATTGTAAGACTTGCGATCTTGCTATTGATAGAGAATGACATTAGATGACTCAACATGCATGTCTTACAAGAAGAAAAGTCTTCTCCTCATAAAGTTTTGTGACGTTAACATCATAGATTTTGATTTATGAAAATTTGAAGTACTCACACACCGCAATGGAATTCAAAAAAGGTTTTGATGAGTGTCATAATACGGTTGTATATCAAAGAATGGACGTAGTTTTGACGTGTTTATTTTTATGAACCTTAGAAAAATCTCAAGGAACTCAAAAGCTTATCAGATTCTATTGTTACATTTCTTGTTTATCTCACGTACTTAAATGCGATCAATTTACGTGACAGGTACTAACTCACAACCGCGAGTGCGTTTGGAGAGTGCTTGAGAAACTCTCGGTCTAATGTACATGTAACGTTCACAACGTTTTAACGCCATTGTTCATCTCCATAATTTCGAAACATCTTTCTCTTAAAATGTAATTGCTGATGATTCTGCTGACTAGCGTGCTGCCAAGTCTATTCATTGTACCGATTTGTGAAACATTTTGTACTTTATGGTCTGGCCATCTATTTATGGACCAGAATCATGTATTGGCCATCATTCCTTCACGTAAAATACATCGTAATGAATATTCTCACTTAAATTTTAGTTACGTGCAAGATAGAAAGAGACAAATAGAATGAGCGCTTTCAAATAAACTAAAAGGAAATTCAAATTTGAGGTCACTAATCCTTCTAATCTCACTCGATTAGGTTCAATTTAGTTCACTCCTCACATGTAGTGAAAGCATTACAACTGATAAGCCATAGGATACAACGACCATAGCGAGAAATCCTGTGTGCGCGGGTTAAATCGGCAGTACAGCAAGTTTTATAATTGCAACATTTCAAGAAAGGGCACTTGTAATTCTTATGTCTGTCGCAAGAAGTGTATTTCTCATCAGGCAAGAGAAAGTTGAATTGGAAAGCAAAATTTCAAACTGAGAAAAGATTGGTGTTAGTTTGCAAGATGTGAGCATGAAGTTTTTCTTCTTTCGCATCTACACTAAGTAGATGCGAAAGCGCGCTGTGAGATGTACAGTGTTGAAACCATGAGCTCTAAACCCTAAACCCTTCATGGAATCGGGAAACGCGGCCGCGACCGCGTGTGAAAACAAGGATGGAAGATCCATCAAGCCCGTACAAGGAAAACACAAAATGGAGCTAAACCCCAATAGTATTATAAGAGAAACCGTACATTGCATGTATAATCGAATTCAACATCAACGTAAATATTTCTCAAGGAAGAAAAACAGGGCGTTATTTGGCGTAACGTATTGTCCATGCTTAGTTACTGACAGATATGGACTTTGTTGTCCGTTCCGAGGATCTCTAAACAGACTACCAGTAACTGATGTCCTGAGCGTCACTTCCAGGAACTTACGTTCTCTTGTCCAGTGTACACAGATTGAATGTGGCGATTCAGCCTCACAACACTATCTTGCTCTCTGGAATCTGGCGTGACTCAAGCAAATCAAACAATTCGTCAGTCTGCTTTTCAAGTTTGCCGGGTGGAAGCTGGACGACGCATAGATGATTATGCTGATTCAAGCCGGGAGCATGCAGCAATACCAACTGATAGTTACTCCTTACTCACTAGATCATGTGATCGCTGCATGCTAGAGGTCTTCGATCACTCTCAGAATGTCCCTGATTAGAATAGGAGTAACTACACGTGTGAGAAAGTAAATGACAAGGTATCTGGTTATGTTCTCCAATTGGTCCTGTACTTTACAGTAGCAGTTCCGGCTAAATTGGAATCAATAAGTGAGCTTCACCCTCAGCTGATGAGAAGTTTCGTTGACAGACACTTAATAACTGACATGAGCCTTAGAAAGCGCTTGGTATTCTGTGTCTGGAGCAAGTTTTCTTAGGTGAGCTCTCGAAATGGTTCTAGCTATGGATATTGATAAACCCTCATTGTCTGATTAGTTCCTCAACAATGAGAAGTTTATCATGTACGCACTTGCAAAGTTGCTCTGTCCGTTATAACAGACTCTCCGAACAATAAGCGGTGTCGAGAGAAGTTCAAAGTGACTGTATCATGGACAGAGAAGTCGATATTGCTATCGGAGTAGACTGTGGATCTCGTTTCTTGAGCTTAGATAGGGAGCCGTGAAGTCCAAATTGCACCTTCTCGTCCAGGTCTCAAATGATTGGAAATGTAGATTCATGATCTTAGCCACGTTCTGACCTACGTTCAATTGTCTCGCACGAGCCTGTGTGATAATGCAGTCCAAATTAGGTGAAGTCCTTGTATAACCTGATAATTGTTCTACATGTACAGACAGATATAGGGTGGTAGTAGAATTTTGACGGTGGTGATCATAAGTTATTTCCTTACGAGTCTTAAGTTTCCAGTTCATCGATTTGGCATCTTTCTGACATGCTTCAAACTTCAGGTATGCTGATATATGTCCCTGTTTATGGATGATAAGGAATGACAGGCACTGTTTTGATCGATGAAAGTGGGGTGCCTTTGCTTTCCCCACAGGGTGGAAAGTTACAATCCAACTGTCTGTTTATGAGATGATTCTGTTTATGGAGTTCGTGTAGTATGATACCATGGGTTGAGATTACCACGTGGTGTGGTACAAGAACTGAGGTGGTGTACTCCATTTCCGAACAAGCTACCACAACCTTGCGTGTGGCTCACCGGCCGTAGGAATTGAGTACGGTCCCTAAATTGCTGACTGTAATCATTCTACTACCTTGAGAATTGCCTCTCGTTCCTTCACGTGTTCTTCTATTTCGTACATCCTTGATAAGTTATTAAATAGTAGAATTTCGTCAAGCTCTGGCTACACTTAGTATATAATTCACAGCATCTAAAATATTCTCGGGTGGCGAAGCTTTGATGTAAATGGCACAACCAAGGTGTGGCACTTCATACCTTTACAAATCTAGCGGGTATACCTTTGACGTTTAGGGTTTAGACTCGATATTCAACATACCTGGTCCAACTTACGGAGCGACCGAAAGGACTGAAGATTAATCCCCAGGAAACTTACTATTCAACGAACTCGCTGCAGTTCGAATACGACTGGAGCAATCGTTGTGCATCCTGTAAGTTCCACATTGAACTTGCCCCGGCCCATATGGAACTTGAAGCTGAAGGCATACAAATTATCAACGAAATGAAGCTGAACCTTAAACAACTGTGTGTTTCAGTGGACACTGTTGTCAGACGTTAGCTGGCGTTCCCTTCTGGATCTTTTGATTGTAACCTGTATGACAGAATCTACAGGGGTACGTACTTAAAAATGCCTACGACCTCAGTATGTGTGAGGTGTTCAATTTTGGGCTAGATTTGCTGGCTAATTCTGAGTATAATGGCAGCTCAGTTATATTTTAATCCCCAGAAAGACATAGAAATCAAATCTTTGCCACAGACATTGAAAAATGGAGTAAAGACCTGCTTTCCGGACCTTCATGAATCGATCGATGTTATCCGGTACTATAGGAGAGAAAGACGTTCTAATTTGAGCCTAACTAGTCACGATCTGTCCCACATTAGTTTGAAAAGGGGTAGACTCAAGACGATGCTTATTACGCCTATTGTATATCATATTCGCTTTTCCTCCTTGAGTGATGGATCTCAATTTCTCTTTATTTGCAAGACCTGTTGAATTCGAAGTCCTGATGCTGCACCTGTACTGACGTTCCAGTTTTTAGAAAAGCTCCTGTTTATAAGTCCCTTGTCCATTCGATATCAATACCGCTAACAGTTTGATAGATATATGAGTCCAGCTACTGAGAATCTCTATCGCCTGAAATCCTGGGATTACCAACGAAGACGGATCGAGTCAGCTTTGAGTGTGGTTTTAACAACTATATGGCTGGAGAGAAATCTTTCCAATTTCAGATCTGAACAAACTCTATTGAGCGTGAAAGAGTTGCAGGTCATCCCTAGGAGATAAGTCGAGGAGGAAGATGTTTGCCAGTCCCCTCCATCCTCGATTAGATATGAAAGACGCTTCGATGATGGATCGAATTGATGAAAAGATTTCTTTCGTAAGAATTTACCAGTAACCCTTTCAAACTCGCACAATGAAATTAACTTGAGTCGCACAGGTCGTGGTTGAGAGTTGATGGAATGATGACTACTACGTATAAAGCCCTCGAGCACTGTACAACTGATCTGGCCAATAATTTGCAGCTAACTTTATCCTACTAACCTAATGGAATCTTTATTTTCCGCTCCATGTAGCCATAATAATACACGGTTAGTCATGGACTGCTCTGTGAGTTGATTCTATAACACAGAGTGAATGATAATTAATTACCTATGAAGCCCTCGATCGGAGCATTACACAACTGATCTAACTTGAGTCCCATTGATTTGCAGCTAACTGTTCCTACTAAAGTAATTGGAAATTCCCTTCTCCACTGCATGGGCTAACTACAATGATACACTGTGAGACATGAACCGCTCTACCGGTTGATTCTTCAATACACCGCGGAACCATATACGCTAACCTGTAGTCGGTAAGCTAGTAAGTATCTGAAAATTGGTAGGACTAGATACATATCTTCACATTGCTATGTGATGTATAGAACTACTTGTGATGCTTAAATCATGTCCGTTACGGATACAGCTCATCACTGGTTTGATTCCTGAGGAAATCCTCGATTGGCTTATAAACGTCCTCATCTCGATAAACGCTTAAGAAAAGGTCGACATGAGCATAGTAAGGCAGATACACCGTCTTGGGATGGGTTTGCATGTAAGCCATGAATTGCAGGATTCCAGCAGGTGGGGAATAGAAGTCTTGTCCTCCATAGACAACAAGAACCGGCAGATCAGCAGGAATGTCTGCTAGCTCATAAGGTGGAGGAGTTGGTCTTCCGTGGTAACCCACCCCATTCATAAGTGTAGACCCGTGGTCGAAGTGCTGGAAAGAATTAGTCGTAATGCCTGCGTTCAGCAACTGCACTTAGTGAATCTCTTGGACATAGTTCCAGTACGGAGGAGCGAGTTTCAGATTCAGACTGCTGATATAGAATATTAGAGAACTCTGAATTAGGTTAAGCGAAAACTGTGCTCACCTTGCTCCATGTGCATCAAATTCTTGTAGGAAGTGACACCATCCCAACCATTAATGAATGGAATGGCGGTGACGCTTGGACCAAGGCAGCAATCGGGCCCTTCAGTACACAGAAGCACATCCGAGGTCAGATATACATTCGAGCAGATATAATGCCGAGCAAGCATACCCAATTCTGAGCGCAAGGTAATCCTTTTCCCAACACGACATCTTAAATGAGATCTGTTTTAGACCCATATTAAAGTGGTAAATAGTATCAGTTGACTTAGAGGTTTTTACCTGAGAGGGCGTAACGCAAGCGGGAAGCAGAGCCGACCAAAGGAAGTGCATCCATATGGAACTCTCTGCAGTGCAATACCAGTTACATTGTATTCAGTAGATAAGTAAAGCCAAGCGTGATCACTCTGACTGAAATATAGTCTGTATATATAATTCCACTGCAGTAACTTATAAAACTAATGAGCTTGATTTTATTCAATCTAGCTAGGCAAACTGTGATGAAGAGCGAGTGCACCTCGTTAGCAGGTTCAGTAGATGAGCTCACCTACGAAAGCTGAATGGACCTGTATCCTGGGGATTGCGAATGGCCTATAAAACATGTTAATGCAATTCGCTTATCGTTAGACACAAGAAGCACAGAACGAACTGAGTGTAAGATGCAAAGAGCCAAATTGAAGATCCATAGCTATCAAATTCTGTCCTCACCCTGTCGGTCATGTGACCAAAGAAGCCAGCCCATGCTTGCAACAGAAGAGGCGTCGTACTTCCACGGTAAATTACTGGTGCAACCACGGTTAGACTTTTCATCAGACTCGCAACAGATGGGTTTGTCGCTGCAGCTGTTCCGACGGCCGCACTCTGCATGGGGAGATTTTCAACAGTTAAGTCATAAGGACTGATCGAAAAGAATGTGAAATATATGGCTTCTGTTGATCCAACATCCATTCGTACTACAGTTTACTCTGCTCGAGTAAAGTCACCTGAGAGACGCCCACGTAATGGACTTTGGAACCCGTTTTGCTGTTGATATAGCGCAGCAGTGCTGGTACGTCGTACTCAGCATGTTGATCCCATGTCCAGTTCCAGTATGCCTACATCATCAGATAGAGATTACATGTGTTAGTGGCAAGCTTTCGCAGACTTCCGAAGATCAGCGTCAGATTAGATCACTGTCAGTATCGCTTCAGATTAGCAATCATCTTAGAAACTTACATCTTCGTAGACACTGAATTCGTTATGTTCATGGCTCCAGAGAGTGGCTCGCTCGTGCCCAATCCACACGTCGAAACCTTGGTCGACGAGGCTCAAAGGCAGCAGAGTGTCATTCCCAGGATGAACTTCCGTAAACCAACTATCTCCATTGAGCATCTCATGGTGCATGAGAAGAACTGGTTCAGATCCAGGATGTTGGTTTGTTGCGGGTTGAGGAATGCTCTTGAGTTGATTCATCTTGAAATTCCTGGATACATAATCTTCAGAAGCTCCAGGTTTCGAAACACCTATGCCGTCCAAATTTTTCGTCTCGACACAGGTACAGGTGCAATTATGGGATAAATCGTCTTCTCCTTGCTCGACACAAGTGCAGCTACAGGTAGCTATTGATGACTCCCCAGTGCCGCTTGACGGAGTCGGTGAAGATGGTGAACCACCGAAGGTACTTGAGGATGACGACGGGCCTGATGCACCAAAGGAGTTTGAATCTTCTGGCGTGGGGTATGATGAAGATGGTGACGGCCCTGATGAAGAGTAGTATGGTGCTGATGCTGCAGGAGAAGTTTCAGAAGCGCCATAAGAACTTGGACTTCCCGAAGAAGAACCTGGTGTGCTTGGAGAAGGCTCAGATAGACCACCATAGGACCCAGAACTTCCAGGTGCTCCAGTAGGTGATGTTGATGGTTGATTGCCAATGCCAGAACTAGATGTGGAAGGTCCGAAAGAGCCATAATCTGAAGACGGTCCCGATGAACCGTATGCACTGGAGCTTTCAGGAACACCAGCTGTTGAGGAGTAGGATGAAGATGGTGAGCCTCCATATACCCCAGAGGACGCTGAGGAAGGGCCAGAAGTCCCATACGAATTTGGACCTTCAGGGTTAGCGGAAGGATCCGACGAGGTTGAAGGCCCAGAAGCACCACTAAAAGATCCAGAACTTCCAGTAGGTGATGTCGATTGCTGGCCACCATGGAAGCTTGTCGAAGGTCCCGATGAACCATCAGCACTAGAATCTCCAGGAGTGCCAGCCGTAGGTGAGTAAGATGGCGAGCCTCCAGAATTACCAGGTGCTGCAGTAGGCGATGTCGGTGATTGGCCACCAATACCTCCTACGGAACCAGAAGAAGAAGGTCCATAAGCATTTGTACTTCCAGGAGCACTAGCATCTGGTAAGTATGATGGGGATGGCGCGCCCCCATGCGTCCCGGATGAAGGATCTGATGAGGTTGAAGGCCCATATACGCCGCCAGAAGACCCAGAACTTCCAGGTGCTCCACTTGGTGATGTCGAAGGTTGGTCGCCGCTTCCGGCAAAGCCTGTAGAAGGCCCAGATGAACCGTGAGAAGTAGAATCTCCTGAAGCACCAGCAGTAGTTGAGTAAGAAGGAGACTCTCCATTAGGTGATGTCGATGGTTGGCCACCAAAGTCTCCAGCAGACCCAGACGAAGAAGGTCCGAAGCCGTTAGCATTCGAACTTCCAGGAGCACCAGCATTTGACGAGTAAGATGAGGATGGTGCACCTCCGTAAGTCCCGGAGGAAGTTGAAGGAGATCCAAAGCTTCCTCCAGCATTAGGTAAAGGGCCCGAAGTATCTTGGGAGTAAGGTGAAGATGGCGCACCTCCATATATCCCAGAGGAAGCTGAAGAAGGTCCGGATGAACCATAATCAGAAGAGGGTCCAACGGGCCCATACGAACTTGGACTTCTGTAAGAAGGCTCTGAAGTACCGCCATACGACCCAGAACTTCCAGGTGATCCAGTAGGTGCTGTCGATGGCTGGCCACCAAAGTCTCCTACAGAGTCAGAAGAAGTAGGCCCCGAGTCGTAAGCATTCGAACTTCCAGGTGCCCCACCATCTGGCGAGAAGGATGCCAATGGTGCACCTCCATACGTCCCAGATGAAGCGGGAGAAGGTCCGGAAGTCCCATATGAACTTGGACTTCCTGAAGAAGGGTCTGATTCACCACCATAAGACCCAGAATTTCCAGTCTCTCCAGTTGGTGATGTCGGTGGTTGGCCAACAAAGCCACCTACAGAGCCAGATGAAGAAGGTCCGAAGCCGTAAGCATTCGAACTTCCAGGAGCATCTGACGAGGAAGATGAGGATGGTGCACCTCCATAAGTCCCGGAGGAAGTTGAAGGAGATCCAAAGCTTCCTCCAGCATTAGGTGAGAGTCCGGATGAACCATAAGCAGGAGGAGGTCCAGAGGGCCCATATGAACTTGGACTTCCTGAAGAAGGATTTGATGCACCACCATAAGACCCAGAACTTCCAGGTGTTCCGGTAGGTGATGTCGATGGTTGCCTCCCATAGGTTCCTCCAGAGCTAGATGAAGAAGGTCCGGATGAACCATAATCAGAAGAAGGTCCAGATGGCCCATACGAACTTGGAATTCCCAAAGAAGGATCTGATGGACCACCAGAAGACACAGAACTTCCAGGTGCTCCAGTTGGTGATGTAGGTGGTTGCCCGCCACCGATTCCTCCAGCGCTTGATGAAGAAGGTCCAGAGGGCCCATACGAATTTGGACTTCCTGAAGAAGGATCTGATGCACCACCATAAGACCCAGAACTTCCAGGTGTTCCGGTAGGTGATGTCAATGGTTGCCCGCCATAGATTCCTCCAGAGCTAGATGAAGAAGGTCCGGATGAACCATAATCAGAAGAAGGTCCAGATGGCCCATACGAACTTGGAATTCCCGAAGAAGGATCTGATGGACCACCAGAAGACACAGAACTTCCAGGTGCTCCAGTTGGAGATGTAGGTGGTTGCCCGCCACCGATTCCTCCAGCGCTTGATGAAGAAGGTCCAGAGGGCCCATACGAATTTGGACTTCCTGAAGAAGGATCTGATGCATCACCATAAGACCCAGAACTTCCAGGTGTTCCGGTAGGTGATGTCGATGGTTGCCCGCCATAGATTCCTCCAGAGCTAGATGAAGAAGGTCCTGATGAACCATAATCAGAAGAAGGTCCAGATGGCCCATACGAACTTGGAATTCCCGAAGAAGGATCTGATGGACCACCAGAAGACACAGAACTTCCAGGTGCTCCAGTTGGAGATGTAGGTGGTTGCCCGCCACCGATTCCTCCAGCGCTTGATGAAGAAGGTCCAGAGGGCCCATACGAATTTGGACTTCCTGAAGAAGGATCTGATGCACCACCATAAGACCCAGAACTTCCAGGTGTTCCGGTAGGTGATGTCGATGGTTGCCCGCCATAGATTCCTCCAGAGCTAGATGAAGAAGGTCCGGATGAACCATAATCAGAAGAAGGTCCAGATGGCCCATAAGAACTTGGAATTCCCGAAGAAGGACCTGAAGCACCACCATAAGACCCAGAAATTCCAGGTGCTCCAGTAGGTGTTGTCGATGGTTGACCGGCAAAGTCTCCTCCAGAGCTAGACGAAGAAGGTCCTGATGAACCATAATTTGAAGATGGCCCATTCGAATTGGGATTTTGTGAGTTAGAGGAAGGGGAAGCTGCGTTTGCAGGCCCAGATGGACCATAAGACCCTGAATTAGAAGTTCCAGGTGCTCCAGTAGGTGATGGCGGTTGCTGCCCACCAAAGCTCCCTCCAGAGTTTGAAGACGAAGGCTCGGATGTTGCCGGAGGGGCAGGAGCACCAGAACCACCCGAGGCACTTCCTGATGTCCGTGGAGGTGATGGCGTTGGTGATCTCCCTCCAGACCTTCCTGGGGCAGGGCCTCCTGTTATTGTAGGTCCTGTTGGCCCAGACGTGGGTGAGAAAGACGTGTGTGGTGAGCCTCTGAAGGTTCCTGCATCACCTCCGGAAGAAGGTCCTTGTGAAATTGTTGGTGGCGAGCCACTAAATGTTCCTGAAGGCGGTTGCGCACTCCCCAAGCCTGAAGACGGAGGTGCCGAAATCACAAACCCGGGTGGAGCTTGTGCAGATGTTGGTACGCCTCCGAAACTCGACGGTGGTGCACCACTTGCAGGATCAAATATCGGTGCTGCTGAGAAAGGCGAGCTTCCGGATTCCCCAGGATTTTGCGATGAGCACGGTCCTGATGTTGCACCTGGCTGATTCATGGGACTCTGTGGAATCAAAGGTGGGGAGCCAAGCTTCGGCTCGAACTTGGGTACCTTCGGTGCAAGCTTTGGTGCCAACCACTGCCAAATGCCACTGTCCTTGTTCTGATCTCGGCGAGGCACAACTCGATGCATAACAAGCATATAGCCATCGGCTGAGTATATCTGAGCAAGCTCGCCACCAAATTGAACACAGGTGAATATCCATATCAATCATACGCACCATTGGCATCTCACAGAAGTGTACACATTCATTACTAGAGCATCCACAACTAGGCATTACTTTGTCCAATTCGATAAGGATTTGTCTTTACAGTGGCTTGAAAAGAAATTGAAGGGACTTGGCTTTCACGGACCTTGTGCTCCTCACAGTCGTAACCTCTTGGCAATACGTAAATCTCGCAGAAGCTCCTGGACTCCTGAAACACTGGCAGTTCGTAAGATTGTGTGGACCTGACCATGACTAGTAAAGTGACCGTAGAAGCGAGCCATGCAAGGGAGCGGAGATTAGTAATCCTCATGATCGGTACTTTGTCGATTTGATGCACAAATCGACAAAAGCACGACGAGATCAATTCAGAATGTTCTGATATATCAGTAGATGACGAACATAAACTACGGTACTGATTTTGCAATTGTATGCGAGACTGAAGGCTGTGAGCGCCACAGTAATTGGAGAAATTGCCAGCAAGACAATGATGAAGCATAGAAACTTGATAAGCTTTATAGTTGAATCATCAAAAATTGGTGAGGTAGCCGCGGCAGATGGTAGCCGCGTCCAAATTGTTCAACTTTCACGCAGTACCGTTATAATGTCTCAGCGAAGAACGTTAAGCGTTCGTCGATAAGAACGTTAATCTCCCGCATCTGCATGTACAATCACGTATTTCCTTCAAGCTAACGGCAGGGAAACTTTCTGTTCGACTTTGAAATTGAAATTCGAGTTCTTGAAGACAGTTGAGATTATATCCTCACCTTCCGAAAAGATTGAATTTTGGAGAGTATTATGTCTGTTGAGATTCAAAGGTCGAACCTCTGAAGACTTACGTAAGTATGACGGAATGGACTAGCCTCAGATACATCCAGTCAATTTTGCAACTGAATTGTTGGTGCGAGATTGCATTCCTGCTACCGAACAAATGGATCCGGACGGGATCTCACGCCTTGCCTGAACGGGCGTTGAAAAGCTGGTACTTTCTCCTCTCATAATGTCAGGTGCTGCCGATCTACTGAGGTAAGCGTCGACACTCGCGAGAGTTGCGAGAACTAAGCATAGTAGCAATGAGCAGAAGTGTCCTGGAATTGTGGCTTAGCGCTCGAGACCGTCACAATTTCTAAACACCATGGCTTTAACCCTGTTCGAACACTCTTCTTTCTGAGAAAAGCTGACGGTCTAAAATCGCAAGCTTAATTTTAATACCGCTATTTTGCGAGTTTTTGAATTAACCAATGAGAACATCTATGTTTGCCCTTGATTTTATTTCCATTGATCTCTAACGCCTTAATTTGTCAGGCATGACCCCGTTTGTCACCAGTCAGTTTTCTCCTCCACATCTGTAAATTTAAGGTTAAGGGTTCATTAGTTGTTCAGGATCGGTTCTTAGCCTCGTAAGGTAGTTCAAATAACTCTCATCTCTGTGCTACATGTGGTTTCTTATGCTGATTTGTCTGAAAGGCTGCGGTGAAGATATCCGGAAGCTACAGTACAACCCAAACTCTATTACAAGTAGCGCATGTTACTGACGTTATTTGGCACATGCTGTCGGCTTCATTAACTAATATAGACTCGTAAGTCAGAGCCCGGTAACTTCCGACATGCCGGATTGACTTGTGAGTGTTCCCACCCGACAGGACTGTATATTCTCACGCAGGCAAACACCTGTAGAAACCTGGAACTCAGACAGTAGTTCGAGTTCAGTTCACAGACCAAATGAATCCAATGGGAATCACATAGTGTTTAGACATGGGACGAATGAGTGAATCAATTTCAATGCTTTCCTAATCACTCGGGATCTGTCGATGAAGGTTATTTGGTGCAGAGGTCAGTTTGATGTCCACTTTGAAGAGAGCAACAGCTCCAGAAGACTCCCACATTTTCCGGGAACAAGGACTGAACAAAGAGAGTTGATCCCTCGTATCTTGCACGTTAGGTGTAAAGTTGAACTAGATGGAGCACATTAGTAACACAGTTGCCAGCTTACATATTTTTTTTATCTCAAGCATGTACATGATTAAAAAGTATCTACAGGAATTATTCTGCCTAGGAAGGCCTTGGAGGGCTAGGTCTGGGCCAGGTAGTCCTGGACTTTATGGTAAGGGGAAAGAGTTCCCAAACTTCAAACTCGACAAATATAGAAAACTCCGAAAACGATTTTGAACACAAGTTATGGCGTCCCTGTGATGTAATTTCTTCTAGCTTCCGTTGGGAGAGATTGGATGTACTCCTGATGGCTTCCCCGATGGAATGCCATTCAGAACCATAAAGACAAGAAGTTTAGGACTTGACAACGCAAGACATGGTACGGTTCATGGTATAACTAACAGCTGTAATCAATCCCGAAATAATCTCAAGAGAAGTCACTTCTGCGCCAATCAGAGAGCAAGCCTGTTTGTATGTTTTCCATGACTGAATGATTGGTGCCATGGAAACTATCAGCAATGCCGAGAGCAGCAAGATCATATGTCGTTGACCATCAGAGGAAATTCCAAGGATAACATCTACGTGCACACATTTCAGTTCGTGTCAGCAGGTTAAATCCAACCTTGTCAAGAAACGCAAATACAAGGTGATGGACCGGTCTAGAAATCGTTGTGCTGAGACGCACCGTACCGGGCTTGGCCAGCTCCGGTTGAAACTACTGTTGATGAGTTGAGAGATCTCATAAAATTCTCATGTGGCAGATGTCCAGATTTGAGATATGGATTATACAATTGTTGGAACCGGTACGTTCTTCCAATCCAGAAATTTTTTACTCAAAGGTAATGCACTTCGAATGGGATCTATCACGATATCGAGAATCTATCTGGCACAAACGATTACAAAAGTCACCCACGAGAAACCAAAATTCAACTTGTTGTTGAGCTGTCTGTTGGCACATCCACAACTGGTTGAAAAGTAAGCTTGAAATCACCTTACGTCGAAAACGGCCATCTTCTCTGGCCATACCTGATAAGCTTCTAGAAGACCATGTTATTTCTATGATGATTTCCCCACGAACGAGGTTTTCTTGCAGCTGCTTCATTTCCCTGAGATCGAATACTGTGAACACATTGTCAACATAGCTCTGGGCATTTGCCGCGGCTGCAATGATCTTATCCGATATACAACGAATATAGTGCTTCAGAACTTCACCAGCATCTCTTCGGCCCACAGATCCATAGATCGGACGACCGAGGTGTCTCCAGGCATCTCTCGCGCTGTGCTGAAACAACGTTCTCAGAGAAAAGTTGTTGCCTTTGATAAACCGACTTAAACATCACTCAAAACCAGCCTTCGGACGCGATCAGTGGATAATGGAGGGGATTGCGATAGTCTTGTAAAAATCACTTAAGTTGATTATGATCTTCGTGGAACACAGTACGATGCTGTCCTGTCTTTAAAGACAGCGGGGGCTATCCCATCAAATCTATGAGAACTCCGGATGTTGGAAGGCGGCTAAAATTTGGACTGTCTACCAACTGTCTTATGATTACACACGTGATTATCTGGAGTAGATTTCCCACTACAGATTCTGATAGGGGCAGCTCAAGAGTCTTGATGCATTTATTGCGTTGTGCTTCAGTACAGAGTACCTGTATTTTAGAAATACGGTACCTTCGAATTATTTATTACACTGGTGAGTGAATGGTATGATCAACCTAATGTAATAAAATCTGACGACCGACTAAGCCATCTAATTGCATGTTTGTGCTTTGCCTTTAGTCTAATACATCTAATCCTTTGTTGGACAACGCCGTGTGATCTTGTGTACACTCCAACACCTGTAGAAAGGAGTACATACTTTTTAGAACTTTTAATCGATATTGTGTTTAAAGACTCTTTCAAGACAAGACGTCAAAGAGCATGATGCAGTCATGGCTATGATTTCCTGTGACTATTTGAGTAATGGGAACAGAAACTGTTTGCAGAACGGAACCGGAATGCATGTAATACCCATGCTAACAGAAAACATGTCGATCTTAGCAAATAATTACAGGCAGTCTAGGCAAGTAAGAATAAAAGGATCCAAGTCGATGCAAAGCAGAAGTGAAGATTGATATACCCCATGAACATTATCAATATTTAAAGTTGTATGTATCATCGATTGAAAGAAGCGAAGTCTTTGTCAGTAAGGCGATGCGAAGAAGCAGAGGATGTTTCAAAGCAAAGGCAAACCATCGAGCGGGGAGGATACGTATTGTTGATGGGTGGAAATGGTGGATCGTTTGCCAATAACAGCTATTGATTCTTACTTCTTAAATGGCCCAAATATTGGACTACTCTGAATGTTTAAAGTGATATACTACTGTTTACATTCTTCAACCATGATTATTAGTTCTTTCGTAGCCAAGATTGATTACTTTTGTTGGATGACCCAGATGTTGGACCCTCAGTTTCATATAGCTTACTATCTCCCATTATGGTTATTCATGACCGAGATTTTAGACTACTCGAATTATCAAGTAATATCTTCCATTTTACTTAGTCCAGTCAATACCTTCCACATTATCAGAGTCAATAATACATATGATGTGAACTAGTTTAAATGGTTAGTTATTACTCATACTTGAATATTCATCTATCAAGTATCTCAAGATCTTTTTGTAAAATGTAATTCTTTTTTCAATATGTTTTTAGATGATATTGATTAATTCTGATCTGATGTGTTACATTTTGAACTTATAACTATATTTTAAGTTGCAATAATCTTTTCATTGTCTCTTCTTATTATAGCCTCATAAATATATAATACCAGAGGAACCATAATCTTTCATTCCTTCAAATATCAGAAACACCAAAGAAGTGCACGCTTCTAAGTCTTCATATCTATTCAAATATTCTCATAAATTCAAACAAGAATTCAAACATTATTTTGAACTTAGAAAGAATTCCACACATTACTTTTGTAATTCTGCCCGGACAGCAAATACTTCACGGTCCGAGGGTCCGATATATCGGAAAGAGACTCACGACTCCGCGCACGAATCCTAACGGTGAGAACTTGTGGATTATTGAAAACTCCTATCAAAAGGGTATTTGTGTTTGCCATTGCAAGAGATCAAGTCAATCATCAAATGTTTATGATGTAACAGTGTAGCTCTTGCAGACTGGAACAACTACCCGGATGAGACCGATTTTTTATTGTGAAACTAAATTATGAGGAGAAATCAAACTCTGCAATCACTGTGACGATCATTCCATCTAAAACCTGTTCCGAGTTGGGTTGATGAAAAAGTCGAGGAACTCAAGATAGAATCCATCTTCGTCAAATCCACACGAATTGCTTTTGGTTGGCATCACGTAGCTACACCTTCAGTCACTCAAATTCGCAGATAGAGTTTGAGTCAACCCTCTCTTCAGAACAGTATAAACAGGGCCTTTAATCCATCCCCGTTTTCACCATAATCTTTCGCACCCCATTAGCCAGCTGGACGTTCGTAATCCTTCCTTCGTATTGCTCCAAAATTGTCTTATTGGCGTTGCTGAGCGCTCCATAGCCCCCGTTTTCGCCTCTAACATCTATAGTGGTCTGGTCGGATTCACTGCCACTGATGAGAACGGCTGCTGAGCCTGAGACGGTTTTCCCCCTCAGGCTTGCGGTTCGCATGTCCTGACATATCCACAGGTCCGCAAACTTCTCGGGCGCTAGCAAACTATTCATATTTGTCGATCTCCTCATCATCCCGTATTTCCTTCAACGCACCCAAGGCAGCACTTCCAACTTCTCCATATAAATCAGCCTACTCTTCTTCTGGAACTTCCTCAAGACGACCGACAGCGTTCTTGATAAGACTTTGATCGTTGGGCTGCAATCTTCCTTGAATAACTGGTAGATTGTGGCCCTGATATTCCCGGTACTCAGATTACACCCAGATTGCTCGGAGTATCTTCGTGCAAGAGCTTCCGGGGTTATCCTCTTGTCAGCTTTAGGTGCATCACCGCATGCCAGTTCTTCTTCCGTCGGCTCAGTCTCGTCTCCTCCTCCGTCATCACCGGTTCCGACCTGCAGCTCCTGCGAATCTAGTAATCCTCCGCCGCTACAGGAATCGGAGATGAAAGTGAACGAGACTCCCGGGTTCAGATTTGTCAAAATAGCCCTAAAACTGTCATCTGCAGAACCGATCAAACCAACAGATTTTAACCCCAACGGATAAGCTTTCTAATCTTCCGAGTCGTACGGATGCAGAACTTCGAATCTACCCAAGAGTACTATAGTGAAGTGTAAAATACTCAAGGTGAGTGAGAGAGGTTAAATAATGTCGAAACTGAATTCTGCAGGGCAGAATAGATAATGAGTTAGATCCCAAAGGGGGTATACATGGAGTCACACCCAGGGCTGCGACCTTACAGGGGTTGTGACCTTTCATCTTAACAAGGGTAGAGATGTATGACTGGCTAGTATCAATCTAGTGACTTGTAACTTAGCAGTTTATATAATATCTCTGATCTTACACTCCTGTTTAAGTGAGACGTCAACATTGATATACTACACATCTCTCCCTAGCACGCCTATTAGTGGACGGTGATCAGCGAGCTTTGGCCCAGAAAGGGCCTCGGTAAGGATATCAGCCGACATTTGACTGCTAGGACAGAAGCTAAAACTAAGTGTGCCATCTGCAGCAAGTTGCTTAATAAAATGACAACGCATGCCACTGTTCTTAGTGCTAGTGTGATATTTGGTTGTGTCCAATATAGTAAGCGCACTTTGATTATCACAGTAAATGGGAATGGTTGAGGTCATCGTACACTTGATGCTCTCCAGCCATTGACATAGCCAAACAGCTTCAGAAGCTGTAGTTTTCTTACGAGTGATGCCCAAGCTGATCGCTCCGCCACAAAATAAGAAATAGAATCCGGGAGTTGAGTGCCACTGGTCCACCTTGGCAGCCCAGTCAGAGTCACTGAAACCGTAAAGTGATTTGGGGTCCGTTTGACAACTATACTGCATGCAATAATTAGTAGTACGTCTAACATTCTGTTATGTTGTAATGTATGTTTCATAGCCTGAATGTGTTTCCGGCCCGGGTTAGCCATGAACTGAGCTAACACATTGGTAGTGAAAGATATGTCCAGCCTGGTGCTAGTTGAGCCCCAAAGGAGGGTCCCAACAACATTTGGGTAAGGAAACTCAGCACATTCAGCCTTTTTCTCATCAGTAGAAGGGCAGTCTTTAACACCCAGTACCATAGGATTCAAAACGGGTTTGACATCGAGAAGCCATACTGAGTGAGGAGTTGAAGAAAGTAATATCCTTGTGACAGACGGATCCACCCTTAGTGACAGTCTCGGGTGATTTGTAGGCTCAAACAATGATGAACTTCACCAAAATCAGTCATTGCAAAATGGCTACAAAGTTGAGTTTTGATTTCAGCCGGGAACAAAAAGTTATTGCACCCAATTAGCATACCATCAACGTAATGTGCCAATATTGCAACATCAGATCCATGGTAGGAGTAGTAGATATTATCGTCAACATTTGACTTGAGAAATTCCATGTTGAATAAGTAAGCATTAATCACCTGGTACCATTCTCGGGGTGATTGCTTAAGGCCATAAAGAACCTTTTTAAGTTGGCAACTATTGCTGCCAGAATGTGTTGTTATCCCTGCAGGGATATTCGTACAGGTCTCTTCAGACAGAGTACCATGAAGGAACGTTGTCTTGACATCCATCTTGTGGGCATGGATATCATATTGTGCAGCGATGACTAAGATTAGCCAGATTGATCGAATACAAACAACTGGGGAAAATGCATCCGTACAGTCTAACCCATATTGTTGTGTAAAGCCTTGTGCCACCAGTTGAGCTTTGTATTGGTCCATGGACCCATCGGGCTTCAATTTTGGTTTGAACAACCCCATATAGGTGATGGGTCGGCAATTTGAGGAAAGGATAGTATACTCCCAAGTCCCATTCTGATCATGTGACGTCAGCTCATCAGCTATGGTATGCTATGCTGCCACTCAATGGACTGAGGAGACCAAAGAGCTTGCACATATGTATTGGGCTCTAACAGGATTTTTGATAAGATAGCCACAAAAGCACATTTCTTGGGTGCAAGGATCTTAGGAATTAGCACTGTTGGATCATAATTCTACACTTGAGGCCAAGGAGGGGAAACTCCTTTGTTAGTGCGGGCAGATTATCTAAGAACCAGTGGTGGGTTTGTAGTGGGTTGAGGTATATCATCAACATCATCTGACTGGGGACCAGATGAGGATGGTTGAGCAAATGACCCAGACAGCATGTGGCATAGTGTGCTCCGTAAAGTGTCTACTTGCTGTTTTAGAGAATTACAAATAGAGTGACCATGCTGAAACAAGGGAGAGGACCGTCAAGATGGTGGTGAGGGACCAGGCTGGGAGTTGTACCTCATCAAATAGTGGACTAGACGGTATCGGAGCATTGTTGTGCATATATACATTGCTACACAACGTACATTGTAGAAGCACAATTCACACATAAGGCACACATGAACTCTAAAGTGCCACAATAATCAGTTCTTCCTCAATTCAAATCACACTCAAACATATCTATACTTGATTATTCACTCAACACTTTGTAAACAATTAGACATTGATTACAATCAAACCACATCCACTCTAGATGATCCTTATTGGTCTTTGTCCACCATAACTAAGAACTTAAATGCTCAACATCAAAGAAGTGAGCTCTTTGGAGCTCCACTTCAAAGATCTACTTGACCTGGGTCTCCAACCCTAACGGCACCACTGCCAGTACATCTGACGGTGCAAACGGTGCAAGTGACTATGAGTCCCACTATGTGATCAGTAGCACTAACATGAAATCAAACCGTCAACAAGTAGTCCATGAGTAACTACCAAAATGCCTATGACTACCAACATTACTACTCCAATGTCCAAGAAATCTAGCTTTGATATGATAAATGTCATGCATATATACATTGCTACACAACATACATTGTTCACAACATACATTGTTGTCAACATCTCACACATAAGGCACACATGAACTCTAAAGTGACACAATTTCCCCCCTAGTTGGCAATTAGGTCCTTCTAACTCCAAATAGCCACTTCTCCAAGTATATAGTATAATTTATGGTGTGCAAAGATAAGGAAACCGGGTGCTATTGAGCCCCATTGTTAGTTGTTTGTCTACAATCTATACCATATAAAGGGTGAACTAGCTATAGGTCAAGTACATGTAGGCTGTAACCACTATCCTTGAGGATCCATTTTGAGTGGAAGAGTCAAACATGCCATATGTCATCCTCTTGAATAGCTATCACACAATAACATAGTAATAGCTCCACCAGAAGAGCTGCATAACATACACTATAAGCATATACATACAAGTGCCAAGCTTGGGTCCATAGTTCCATCAATGTTTAGGAAGTGGCATGGTGCACAATTGTGCACATGATCCTTCCAAACAACACCATCACATCCCTCCAACACGAGGACTCTAGAAGGCAGAACCTCATGCACTCTCAAGATAGTACGGCTTGTAGTAACATTCAAGTGTTGTCAATGTTATCTATTGTAGATATACATAATTGCTTGGATGAAATGAACGGATCAAGGGTCTATAACCTTCTCCTTAGATAGTAGTATAGTGTAAAGTATCCCTATGTTGAGCAATTTCTACATTCATAATGGCTATCAGGATCATTTCCCAAAAGATCTTTATCCATTGAGAACATGCATTCACCCATATGTCTAAATCATCCAAGTCCAAAATTGTAGTAGCATCTTGACGATGGCTGTAGATAAATTTGGATCTTGTCCATAGAGTTGAAAGTAAGGAGAGAAGGATGCTAGGAGGCTTGCTGGCTGAGATGATAACCCATGGCCAACCAAGGTAACAAGAGATCCCAATTGGCCAAGTGGTCTCTTTGCAAACCATACTTATGAAATCCTTTCTTCATTGTTTAAACCACTCTCTCTACTAAGCCATCTGCCTCAAGGTGATCTCAGGAGATAGCACAATGATAAATCAGGGCCTTGTCACACAAGACTTGAAACTCCCCCAAGAACTTTGTACCCTTATTAGTCAAAACCTCAACTAGTGCACCAAAATGACTAAAAACCATATCAAGGAACAAGTAGGCCATTCCTTCATTGGACTTATCAAGAAGTGCCACCAACTAAATCCCTTGGAGAGGTGCTCCACCACAACCAAAGCATATTGATGGTATCTCACAATCAATAGTAAAGGTCTAACAAAGTCCAATGGTAACCTAATCCCATGAGAGGTAATAGATGTAATTGTGATGTAGGAACATTAAATGATGCTCTAACTCAATCATAAACCACACATATGGCAACAAACTATTTTATATTGGTTTGCATACCATGCCACCAATAATAACTTTGGAGAGTAAGCTATATGTATACTTTACTCCAAAATGTCCTAACTCCTCATGATCATGATGGACCAACTATGGTCTCCAAGATGGAAGTGGTTCTACTTGCACTCTACCATCCTCCCATACACAAAGAAGGTGTATACCCTCCAATCTAAACTGCTTGGCTTGCTAAAGAAGATGGTCTCTCTACTTTGTCTCAACTATACAACCCACAACACCAATGCAAAGATAATCAATCACTAAGATATCATCATGAATGTCTTGCTGAACAATAGCAATATCTCCATCCTTTGGATTTGTGACCTCAATAACTCCTCTTGTATGCATTGAGAGAGATACCACCAAAGCCTAAGAAAATATACATAGAAAGGTAGATGCATGCCAATTGGCACCATCTCCTCATCTGTCTTGCCATATCAACCTGCTCTAGTCTGATCCTATTGGATGGGACATAAGTTTCTACTCAACCCATCTGCATCACAATTCACCACTCCATGTTTATGAATAATCATGAAATCATAAAATTAGAGTCCATAGTGCAAGCTTTCCTAAAGCTTGTTGGACTCCACCAATCACTTTAGTGGTTGATGATTAGTGATGAGAGTGAAAGGGTTACCAAATAGATAACATTAGAAATGTACTCCTACCCATATTGATGCCAAGCATTCTCTCTCATATGAATTATACTTTGCATGTGCTGAATTGTTAGAGCAACTAGCATAGGCCACCACAAATTCCTTACATTCATCATCATGTTGGGTGAGCACAACTCCAGGCCCAATGTACTCAAATCAATGTGAACTTTGTCATCCTCTGATTGGTCTCCTACAAATAGGAGTGGGTGTCAACCTCTCCATGAGCTCTTTAAAAGCTCTCTCTTGCTCACCTTCCTAACACCACTCTTATGTAAGCTTGTCAATTTTGTCAAGGCATTGGCAATGGCACTAAATACTCTAACATAACAGAAATAGAAGTTTGCCAACCCAAGGAATGCTCACACTCTACTCACATTCATAGGCCAAGGAATATTTACAATAGCCTCCACCTTGGTCTACTAAACACCAAGTCCTCTAGGGTAGATAGTGTGACCCAAATACTCAACCTACTCATGGAAGAATCTACACCTCCCAATATGTAATTTGAGTCCATGAGCTCTTTAAACGCTCTCTCTTGCTCACCTTCCTAACATCACTCTTATGTAAGCTTGTCAATTTTGTCAAGGCATTGGCAATGGCACTAAATACTCTAACATAACGGAAATAGAAGTTTGCCAACCCAAGGAATGCTCACACTCTACTCACATTCATAGGCCAAGGAATATTTACAATAGCCTCCACCTTGGTCTACTAAACACCAAGTCCTCTAGGGTAGATAGTGTGACCCAAATACTCAACCTACTCATGGAAGAATCTACACCTCCCAATATGTAATTTGAGTCCATGAGCTCTTTAAAAGCTCTCTCTTGCTCACCTTCCTAACACCACTCTTATGTAAGCTTGTCAATTTTGTCAAGGCATTGGCAATGGCACTAAATACTCTAACATAACGGAAATAGGAGTTTGCCAACCCAAGGAATGCTCACACTCTACTCACATTCATAGGCCAAGGAATATTTACAATAGCCTCCACCTTGGTCTACTAAACACCAAGTCCTCTAGGGTAGATAGTGTGACCCAAATACTCAACCTACTCATGGAAGAATCTACACCTCCCAATATGTAATTTGAGTCCATCTCAATCTCTCAAACACCTCCAATAAATATCTCTCATGTTCTCCCACAATAATGGTTTAGACTAAAATATTATCAATATAGTATCGAGCAGAATCTAATCTTGTTACGATCATGTCCATGATACTCTAGAACTTGGCAAGAGAGTTCTTTAACCCAAAAGGTAAAAGCCTCCATTGATATAATACATCTTTTCCTTGAGGATCAATAGGCCAAAATTTTATCTTGGACTTATACTCCTCCCTAATCGGCAATTGATGATATCTTGCTTGAAGATCCAAAGTACTAAAGACCTTTGCATGCCCAATCACATCAAAGATCTTCTCCGGTTTAAGAATGACATACTATAATACTCCAAGGACAAGATAAGAGAGAAAACACAGATTTTATACTCAAGCATCCGATATACCAAAGGAACACCTTCTCTTGATTATATGGACAAAGAGGATCTCTTCCAAGGAAACTCCACCATAAGATTAGGCATATAGATAGGTGACATTTCAGCAAGCTCCACCCTTGGATTACTTACTCGGATGGGTGATATGGCGGTCCTGATCTTATTTGGTTGGTCAAACAAGCTTTGACTAGAGGGAATCTTTTAGGGAATCTTCTTGTAAGAATCTCAAAATCATGTGGGTGAGGTACCATTGGAAATCTCTCAATGAGACAAACTAGAGAGGAGGAAAGGCTAGCCTTTCCTCCATTGAGAGGGGGTGAGTGTATACATTTTTTAGGCCTAATTCATCTGTTTAGGCCTCCAAAATTGCCTTCAAAGATTTCAAGTATATTTTGCTTCCTACTCTATTAGTAGAAGTCCCTTTTTGGTGATACCTATTTCTAATCTATTTAATCCATCATGTGTAACATCCCTCCAGATGTTACCAAACCAATTCTCACCTTAAAATCATATGTCTAGCTATTGGTTCTAAGGTTTTCAAGTTTATTTTGATTTTTGCCCTATTAGTAAAAGTACTCTTTTGGTAATACTTCTATTTGATCTATTTTTTCCATCATATATAACATCATTCCAAATGTTACCAAACAGAATTTCACATTGAGATCATATGGCTAGTTTTTGGTATTACACATACCAATATGCCTTAGTTTGTCAATTGATAGGACAATAATCTTTACACATTTGCCTATCTATGTAGTTGCCATGCATATCTTTCTTGGTTGGCATCATTGTAGTTAACTCATACTCTGCATGTGAAATCTCTACCAAACCAATCTTAAAAAGGTCTATACTTTGACTTTAAAGCAATGCACTCTCCATATCACTAAATCTATAAGGATGTTGAAAAATTGGTGTATCATAATAAGCTCAATCCAAATACCATGTCCTTTTAGAGCACCCAAATCCTTTATAATAAAGGCAAAACAACTCATGTAGCTCCTCAAAAACATCCAAACTCTCCGTCTTTCTCCTCTTGTAAGCTTGGGTCCCAAGTATACTTTGTAATTGATGTAGAGTGGAAGACTTACTGGCTGGCTGCTACATCAGGCCCTTGGGAGCAATAGTGCCATGCCCCCAATCACTAGAGTTCCCAATCTTAGTGTGAAAAAGTCCCTCTAATCTGGCTGCAAGCTCCATATGTCCTCTAGTTGCATCCCAAGTAGACAAAGGTTGTAACCCAAATAGATCACGCTCACTTGGATGGATCCCATGTAGACCACTCTCACTAGTAGCGTGTAATGTTTCAAGGATAGGAGAATCCCCAAAAGAAAACCCAAAAGAGAAAACACAAAGCTTCACATTCAAAACTTTGATGCTCCAAAGGAGCACCTTGTCTTTATTATATAGCAAAGAAGATACTCTCAAAGGAAACTCTACCCTTGCATCAGATACATGGATTGGTGACATGTTAGTTTTGGTCTCATATGGTTGGTTAAACAAGCTTTGACCAAAGAAAATCTTTAGAGAATCTTCTTGTAGGAATCTCAAAATTATATGGGTGAGGTACTATTGGAAAGCTCTTGATGAGACAAATAAGAGAGAGGGAAGGCTAACTTTTTCTTCTTATAATGCAAACTATTCACATTTTCAAGGCCTAATTCATTTGTTTAGACCTCCAAAATTGACTCTAAAGTTTTCAAGCTATTACGGCTTATGCTCTATTAGTATAAATATTCTTTTGGTGATACTTCTATCTTATCTACTTAGTTCATCATATAATATCCTTTTAGATGTTACCATGCCAATTTTCACCGCTAGATAATGTGTGTAGCTATTGGTATTACATAGCCATTGGTTGTGTCCCAATAATACCAATTGGTCCATCATCCCTAGCATGTATCTAAATTGTCTCAATAAGCAGAAAGCTCACAAGTATCCAAGTGTTAATGCTTATCAAGCGCATCCTATGTTGCTCTGCCAAGCCAAGGCTCATAATCCAGGTCAAATAGTTCATGTCCATAGCTTGACCTAACACTTGACACTTGAATGCCTCTAACACTATTGTAGCAGCGGTAATACTGGTACAAAAATCCATTGCGCACTCCCTCTCATCGACACTGGGCTCCACCAACTACTGTAATTGTGAGTCCCAAACAAGTTCTCAAAAAGCATGGGAGCTTAGGAAACTCATAAGTGTGGGTAAAGCGGCTCTAGGCTATCCAACATTGTTCACCACTGCCATAGGTGACCTATCAGTCACTACCACTATCTAAGACTAGCATCCAACATCCAAAATATCATCAATAGTGAGGTGGTCTAGTTGTTGAATCCCATCATAAGCACATCATAGAATCTCTTTGGGTGAGAGGTTAGTTTATCAAAGACAAAGATGATGAGCATGTGATCCCACTCTAGCTACATCCAACAACACAATAGGTCCCATTCAAAAATAGACTTGATGTGTACTTGCCACCACTTGGGTACAAGAATCACCCATCAAAGGGACATTCTCCAAAATGTAGGGTGGAGAAATAGATTGATGAACCATAAGATGTCATAATATATGTAACATCTCCCAAAACACAATAGAATGGGGATCCTAAAGACCTTGACGTTGGGCAACATGGTATGTCCTTGACATGGCCATCCAAAAATCACCAAATGAATGGAACCATGTCTCTCCAAATCCTACACCCCCAGTAAGGAAATGTCTATTAGTAAGGTCTTTTTGTAACCCTTGATTGTTGACATCAATAATAGCCAATTAGGACATCAATAAACCAAGTGTGTCACATGATGTAAAGAGACTCACGTAGCAATCTCATTTCTCTCAATATACAAGTACCTCTATACTCGTATACCTACTTGTAGTATTGTAACTAGTCCAGTGTTAATCTCACCAAACAACTCAAATAGAAGTACTCCCTCTATTACATATTGCCAAGCATTGAGTGTGGTATACAAATGTGATAACATGATAGACTCCAAAGGCTCATCTTCACTTTGGTCTCCTAATGGTACAAAGGTTCCACTCAAAGTGTGTTGCACCAATTGATTTGCATGTTATTGCAATGCTTCTCAAAACTCCATAATGGAGCATCCAAGGTGGATGGAACAATTCCACTCGTACTGCAAATCCAAGGGATCTCCTTGGGTATTGGAATATCCTATGCAAGGGCATTCCACTCTAATAAATCACCAAGCCAAGTAACCAAACCATTGAAAGTTGAAATTGATGCCATGGTCCTTGACTATAGTGAGTCAAGACTGCCACTTCTAAAGTGTACTAGTAGGCAACATATCCATCCCTCACTTGATTTCTAACTTGATCTATAGGAAGTTGTCTCATCTTAATAGTCAATACTAAAACCCATAGGGTATAAGATTGCTCCACCAACTAGCATATCATATGACTCTACTACTATCACAATAGCTTGAGCTCTCACCACAAAGTTATCAATAGGATGACCAAGCTGAATCTGGACAATGAGCTCTCCATATGTGATGTATTGTGTAGAACCATCCTATATAGATGTTTGGATCTGAAGTGGACACCTCTCCACATCGGTCTTCCAAAGTTCTAGACCAACAATTGCAACCTTTCCCAACATACAAGGTTGCGCACCAAAGTCCAATAAGAAATTATGTGTTGTATAGACATCCCTTGAAGGTCACACCAAATGGAAAATCCCCATCTGGTTATCCAATAGGACAACTCCATGTGTGAACTACTGTGACAACCCGGCAAATATCACTTCTACGGTAATCAGGTAAGTAAAGTTCGTTCCCGTAGAGATACTAGTCAGAATAAGTCAAATATAAAGCAAAGGAGCAACTTCAGTTCTTCTTGGTTGCATCTTTAATCTCTTAGGTAGAAGCCACACCTAGAAGAGAGTAACAAGCATTGACTCACAGTCACGTCACAAATTAACATTCCTTAATCACAACTCCATCACATCTTTCCAAACAATCTTGATTGTGATGATTTGGGCTCTCTCAAAAATGGCACTTCACTACAAAATGACTTTGCCTTAGAATTATGTTCTACCCCTTCATTGAAGGTACAACTTCCTCAATCAAAATTGCTTCACATCAACATTGCGCTACACTCACAAATGTAGAATACTACCAACATTGCAATTCCTCTCAGATCTGTCAAGGCATTGCTCCGATTGCATTTCACTCAGGATCAAACACACAAAATGAAGATCAAGGTTGTGGAATCCAACATCCAACAAACACACTAACTTGCACTTCAAAATTCTCCCACACTCACAAACATAGGCACAAAATTGATACTCAAAATCAAGATCAAGCAACAAGCATTGCTCCATAACACTTCGCTTTATCTATCTTCAGAAATATGAATACTAAACAACATATGACTGTGAATGCCACCTTGAAATAGTGAAGCAAATGACAATTATTAACAACTATACCGTTTCCTAACAACTCTTCTAATCTGCGGATCCAAATTGACAATGCACTTCTTCATATCTACCTCTTCAAATCTCAAATCTATAACTACTCCGATCCATTATCTACTTCTTCCTTGGCTTCCAATCCCAAAGTAACTTCACTTACTACTCTGTCCTTGGGTTTCACAACTACTTATTCCTCCACTAATTCTAACACTTCTTCATTCTAATTTACAATTCCACTAGTGGGTAATCTTTCTAAACCTTTATCTCCCGTCCCACTCTTCTCTAATATCTCCAATGGTAATTCCAAAGATATCTGCACTCCTATGTCTTCTACTTCGGGTTTCACTCTTACATCCTTACAAAGTTTATCTATTTCCAATTTCACTAAGTCTAATCTAATCATGATATTCTCTTCTACTTCCAATCTTCATATCTTCATATCTACATGAGTTTTGAGATTGATAAGTAAAGTGTTCAAGTCTTTATCCTTTGCATTTCTCCTCCTCGTCTCCTACACCAACAACTTCAACTCATGCAATCTTGTCTATTCAATTCGCACAATGGCTTCTATACTCAGCATTGTGTTCATCTTCATTACTATCTCCTTCAATGGCTCTAGTCTCATTCTTCTCTTCCATTCTTGATCTGCAAGCCAATCTTCTCTAAACATTGCCAATTCCGCTTCAAACTTGGCTTTCACTGTCTCTTTCTCCTTCTCCTTATGCAAAATCTTCTCCTCTTGATTGCGAAGTAACTCTCTTAATCTTTACTCCTCTATATATCTCACTGTCAACTCTCTTTGCCAGAGCTGCTTCTTCTTTTCTACAATCTCCATCACTCTATCGAGCTCTTGCTCCTCCTTTGCTACTCTTGCCATAGCATGGATAATCTCTAATCTTGAATAAGCAAACTGTTGTTTCAAGATTTTATACTCAGCTACTTGTCTTTCCCTTGTTATGTCATTCTGCTCTATGGTTCTCTCTCTACTCCCCACTTCTCTCTTCAAGTTCTCAATTACTTGATTGTGCACTACTGCATCTACTCGTAGCACTTCCCTTTCCTCCTCACCTCAGATTATACTCTTCTTCAATTCCGAGTTCTCTTCTTCCAATTGAGCTAACACTTGCAATACAGTCTTCACCTCCGAACACTTTGACTGTATCTCCCTCTTCTTATGTTCTAACTTCACTAACAACGGGCACACAATCTCCCGCAGATAATCTACTCCTTCACTTGGAACTACTTTGGCTTGCAGACTTATTTCCTTCTTCTTCTCTTCCTCACCCGACACTTGCCTTCTTAGCCGCAATTGCCTTAGAGGAATGGATTCTTTGCTCCCCAAACTTCCACTCTCCAGTTCTCTTACCTTACTTGGCCCCGCTACATACTTTGCTTTACGTCTGGAATGGACTCCCCTCTAAATTGTAACTCTCTTTTCCTCCTGCTCTGGAACTTTGTCTTCAGGTTTTGAGGTATCTTTCTCTTCCGTCTCCATCTTGGCTTCCTCCTCTTTGGGTATAGACTACATCTCTTCTCCATCATCACTGGCACTACTCGTGTTACCACTCTGCAACGTAAATTCAGGTTCTTCCTCCTTCTTTGAGTCGTCGGCCTTGCACTCAATCTCCCCTTCCAACTCTCTACCCGACGACACGATTACCACTTGTTCTCTCCTTGGGTTCACCTTTCTAGCTTTCCAAGGTTGCGCCTTCTCTACTTCTTCTTCTTCTCCTTGTCGACTCTTCTTCTTTGACTTTGGAGTACTTACCTTCAATTGCACCTTCTGCCCCATCTGCTCGTAGTACTTGTCGCTACTCCTGATTTGCAAGATGTATTGTTGCTCCTCCGCATCAACATCTCTTCTCAAGTTGGGGTGGAAATAGGACACCATCTTGTGTCTCTCCGCCGTATTGAGCAAGTTCAGCCCCAGATAGAAGTGGGCTGCAAATGGCACAATGTAATGTGGAGGCAACTTGTCTCATGAATTCCACACCATATGTCTCGTCCTCTGATGAAGACACTTTGCTTAGTTAATTGGCTCTCTTGCAAAATTTTTATGGAAGAACACCACTTGGTGCTTCATCACATAGGTTGTTCTCTTTGGCTTCAAGATTGGCATTAGAGCACTCACAATTCCCCTCTTGATAGGATCCTTATAGCTCTCCACTTTGTAGCCATTCTTTGTGTGCTTCAAAGAGAAGGCATCTCTCACTTCTTGGGTTTTTCTGGCTACTTCTCCCTTCCCCAAGAATGTGCACCATGCTCTACACTTGCTTTTCTCTTGAGTACTAATCTCCAATCCAACTCTAACCATTGAGCCGGATTTCCTCTCTTCTCTTCTTCCTCAGGGCCATCAAGACACTTACTCTTGATGATCTCAGTCATGAAACCTGGAAAACTAACATTTCAGTTCCATGCCAAGAATGTGATCCAAAGCCTACTCGGGACCTCAAGTCTCGCAATCACATCTAACATCCAAATTGCATGATTTCTCATTGTGAATTTGGAGTTCTTCTTCACACCTCCCATCTTTCTCTCTTCCACTCTGGGTTGGGGGCTATTCTTCCTACTAATTCCCGGATTAACTCTCTCGACTTCCTCTCTACACACCAATGTGTCTTTGACTATACTTCCCTTCCCCTGATCTTCTACAGGATGACATCTTAACGATGGTAGAAAATTGCTTATCATTGCTTTGTCTTTAACCCAAATTTTATAGTGGAGCACCTCCTCCGTCTTTCTTCACTTTGAGTTTCTATTGAGAAATCAGACATCTTGCATGCTCTTCTCATTGTCAATTGTCCCTCACGCATATGCTTGCTATTTTTGTGACTGGTTCCTTCTTGAATGTCTCGGCCGGAAGGAAAGTTATTACACTGTCCTCGCCTCAGGTTGAGCACCCCCCAGACAAAAGTCTCCTTACTTTGGGTTGCATCTTGACAAGGCAATTCCAAGTACCTTGCCTTCTAACACAAAGTCACTTTACCTTGGGTTACACCCCAAGGACACCTTTCTTCACCTTCTTTTGCCATATAGGCGCAATTCAACTTCGTCTGTATACTTCCTCTTCAAAAAGAAGAAAAAAAAATGTGGGTACCACATACCCCCTACCTCAAATGTGAGTGTCCTCGCAAACATATACCTCGGGTGTCTTAGAGACTTCCAGGTCTATGGTCCAATATCTCCAAACTCTCCATCTATTCACTCAAGTGGCAAATGGTTTCTCTTCCAAGTTTGCAAGTTGAATGGACCCATTGTCATAAAGATGAAGAACTTGATAAGGCCACATCTATCTCAAATGCAGTTTGCCTAGAAAAAATATTTGGTGATTGTCGTATAACAAACCAAATCTCCTTTGCAAACAGTCACAGGCTTGATGTGCTTATCGTGCCTGACTTTCCTCTGTTCTTGTACTTCTTTTGTGGTTTGCATTGCATCATCTCTTTTCTCTTCTAACCACATCAGTTGATGGATTCAAAACCCCTGACTTTCTTCTTCTGACAATCGTTCTTCACAAAGAATTTGATATGTTGGGACTTCAAATTCAACTAGTAGTATGGGGTGCAAGCCGTATGTCAAGAAGTATGGAGTTTGCTTGGTTGTGATCTTTTTTGTCGTTTGATATGCCCACAACACGGCTGGTAATTTTGTATCCCATTCATAGGCATAATTGACAGTCACCTTATTCAGAATTTTGCAAAGTAACCCAAGCGCCTTTTCCTTTAAGCCATTTGCTTTTGGATTATAAGGAGTCATCTTTTGATGTTTAATCTAAAAGTATTTTGTTAATGTCTCCATCACAAAGTTCAAGGAATGTGTCCCTTTGTCACTGACCGATTCCAGAGGACATCCAAATCGGGAGATGATGTTTTGAGATAAAACTTCCGCCAATGTTTTTGCATCATCTATGCGAGTTGCTTTAGCTTCGACCATCTTGGTAGCATAATCAGTGCAAACCAAAATGTAGCATTTTCTTGTGACTTGGGCTACCGGTTGTATTGGTCCCACAAAATCAATTTCCCATTTCTCAAATGGAGCCAAGGGTAAAATTGGTCTGAAAAGGCCATTGGGAAGTAGCCATTGGCTTTCCCGTTCTCTGACAAGCATCACAGCTTTGAATATGGGCATGCATGTCTTTGTACATTGTAGGCCACTAGTACCCAAAGAAAGAATCTTCTCTACAATATTCTTCAAAGCATAGTGTCCCCCAATGCTTTGGAGTGTAAAGACTCAATTACACCTTTGACTTTGTATGACTCAAAGCATCGCCGAAGTACTTAGTCTTCACCCATCTTGAATAAAATGATGTGTTTTAATTGATACGGCCACATTTTCCTAAGAAAGACTGCCCTTTGCTCCGGGTCCAACCCTTCAAGATAGTGGAGAGTATGCAAATAATGATATTTGGCTACATACCTTGTACTTTGCATTGCTATTAATTGATATAACTCTTCATCAGGGAACCAATTGTTGAGCTCCCATTCATGGTCTTGAGTTTCTAACCTGGACAAGAAGTCCGCATTCAAATGCAAATCTCCCTTCCTTACTTGTATAGTATATGTGAATTCTTGTAACAACAAGATCCATCTTGCAATTTGCTCGGACAAATCTGCCTTCTTGACCAAATGTTGCAATGCATAATGGTCAACATAGAAGACAAACTTGTATCCCAATAGGTAGTGGCAAAATTTCTTGCAGGCATACACCATTCCAAGTGCTTCTCTTTTAGTCATTGAATAGTTCTTTTTTGAAACTAAAAGTTATCGGCTGGCGTAATAGATGGGGTAATCTTTCTTCTTGTCGTCCTTCTAACTCAAGACTACTCCAATTGCTATGGATGAAGTATCCACATATACATGAAAAAGGACATCCTAATTTGGAGCCCTCATGACTGGTGCTTCAACCAGTTTCTTCTTCAATACCTAGAAAGCTTCTTCTTGATTTGCTTCCCATAGGTAGTCTATGGATTTCTTCAGAAGCTTTGTAAGGAGTGCAGCAAGCACCACATAGTTTGAAACAAAGCATCTGTAGTATCCGACATGTCCCAAGAAGGCCCGCAGCTCTTGGATGTTTTTTGGGGATTCAAAAGCTGAAATGACTTTTACCTTCTTGACATCAATTTCAATACCTCAGCTTGACACCCAATGCCCCAAAAGAATTCCCTCCTTCATTGCAAAGAAGCAGTTCTCTGGGTGTAATGACAAACCGGAAAAATGACACTTTTTAAAAGTTTGGCAAAGGTAATTTAAATGTACATCTTTTTGCCCAAACACACAAAAATCATCAATGAAGACTTCCACAAATTTGCATAGGAAATCCTTGAAGATCAAATTCATCATCCGTTGGAAAGTAGTGGGAGCATTACACAACCCAAAGGGCATTTGATTGTAATCAAAAGTGCCCCAATTGGTCATGAATGTGGTCTTATCCTTGTCCTCTTCTTGGATAGACACTTGATTGTACCCTGAAAATCCATCAAGAAAACTATAACAAGGGTGACCAACTACTTGGTCCAAAATTGTATTGGTAAAAGACAAGGGCTGATGATCCTTCCTTGTGACTGCATTTAACTTGCAGAAATCTTGGCACACTTGTATCTTCCCCATTTTCTTCTTTGGGACAATGACAATGGGGGAGACCTACTCACTGCTTAAGATAGGAAAGATTATTCTCGCCCCTAAGTACTTGTCTATTTTGTCTTTCACCAAGAGGGAGTACTTTGGGTTCAGACGGTATTGTCCTTGCCAAAGCAGAACTATGCCTTCAACAAGATCAATCCGGTGCTCTCCAAATTTTTGTGGAATACCCAATATTTGACCAATATATCAGACAAATACATCTTAGAATTTTATAAACAAGGCAGTGTATCCTGCCAACTCCTCCAAAGTGACTGTCTTCAAAATTTTCAAAATTTTTCCTTCAATCAAGACAACATCTTGACAATCATCAGGTTGATGACTCCTTCAACGTGGCTTACTCGGCTTAATCCGAGTCAAGCTGCCATCAAACTCCCTTCCTCCAAGTCATATTCTCCCAAGGCAAGGTCATATGGATCTTCATCTTCTACATCCACCTCATAACATTCCAAGTAATTGACTTGGACTTTGTCTCTGGATTTGTCTGAGGATGAAGACAATGAGTCTTTGGATTTGTCCTCGTCTTTTGACAAACTTGTTTCCCCAAGATGGGGAACTTTTGTCCAACTCACAGTCACCAGCTTCTGGTCTTTAGACAAAATGTCCTTGAACCACAGCTTTTGCTCGTGCCAATCCACCACAACTTGAGCATTGTACAACCAAGGTCTTCCGATCAACAATGGGTAGTTTTGGTCACTGGTCACAACACAATGTAGTTCAACTTGAAGGGCACCCTTCCAATGATTGTGGTAATGTTTGACAGCATGCCCAATGGCCATCTCTTGGTTTGGTCTGCAAATTTCAAGACTCCAGGTGTTGGCTCAAATGTATGATACCCTAGTCGATTTGCAATATCCTCGGTCATGACGTTCACACCAAAACCCGAATCAATGGGTATTGATGTGATCATGCACCCTGCAATCTCCGCATCAACCTTGAGAGATGCCAAATCCTCTTGTTTAATACGGTATATGGCGGGTAGGTCTTTTTTAGACATCGCCCTTACTTTCTTGAAGGCCAAATTCAGCTGCCTCTTGTTCAGCTTATTGTCTTCCCACAATTGCTTAAATGTGATGTTTGCATTTGTGGCTCCTAAATCCGCTATAATATCATATTGGGGAACTCTCCCTAATTTCAAACCTCAAACCCGAAGCCTTTGGCTTTGGGTTTGAGGTCTCTTCATGTTCAAATTTGACTTTGGGACGCTTCATGATGGTGATGGGAGTACTAGTGATCATAATTCAAGGTTCCTTGGGTTGGCCCACCTTGGCTTGGATTAGATCCTTTACTTTGGATCAGATGTCTGTCGGAAAAACTAGAGGCTTCGTCTTTATCTCCTCCTCCAAACTCAATTCCCGGGTCTTGAGTATTGCTTCCTTGAGTTCTTTATGCAAGGCTTTAGCTTTGGCTTTAAGATCCTCCTTGGCAGAAAGGATTGCCTTTGGGCGTAGCCTCTTTGCATTTTGTGAAGACGATAAGGTCGTACTCAATTCTTTGGGATCACACTTCTTCTTACTTGTGCGTGTCCCAACCTTCAAAATTTTGAGATCCGGCCATTCTCCTCTTGAGGCTGGGATTCCTTCCTGAGGTCTCTCCTCCTCAAGTGTTATACAATTTATAGTTGTATCACCCTTTGCCAAAGCGCTACATGCTCAGCCTGGGTCTGTACATATTTTACAGGTGGCTTTGGGTTCAGGATGTGAGGACATTGGTTGCCCATATGACCCGATGCTTTGTAATTTCAGCATAGGGGAATGTACCTTATTTGCCTTCTTGGCTCTGGACAGTTTGGAGACCAATGTCCCATCTAACCACAATTATAACATGCCCTTGGTGCAACATTCTGAGGTCAATTTTGGTTGCTCATTGGTGGTCTTTGTGGAGGAGCATTGGGGTTATACTCCCTTGGTCCATACCTTGGACCTTGATACGATATGCTAGCATGAGGCTGTACCTCTTGGGTTTGGTACACCACCTCTTCTTCCTCTTCTTGGTTCCATCCCGGAACCCAATCAATCTGCTGCACCAAGAATGCATTACAAGTATTGCATTCTGTATTTGCATGGCCTGACTTGCCACACGCGGTGCACCATACATTGGATCTGCCAAATGATGGAGGCTTCCTTTGATCCTTTGCCCCAATCATCTAGATCTTAAAATCCAGATGATTGGGACTAGAAACTCTTTTATAAGAGCATCCAGCTTGGTATCTGCCTTATGTACACTCTTCATTGGGGGTGTCAATGGTTTCTTACCCCCACATCTTTGTACTCGTCTTGGCTTTGATTCTTCTTCAGATTCCAAAGAAGAGCTTGAAGACTTGTGTAGAGGATTCCTCCAAAGAAGGAGATGTACTTCAAGAAGCTCTCCTTCTGGGCTTCTTGCCTTTCTTCTCCCGGTTTCTTCAATTGTCAGCAGAGTGAGAGTGAACCGCCTCATAGCGGGCAACATGTTTGAGTACCTTGTCCAAGGAAGTTACATTCCTCTCAGTAGCAAAGATCCGAATCTCTGCTGAGAGTCCTCCCAAGAACCAGGTGATGGCTTGGGCATCGGAGTAACCCACCACACCCAAATGCTTTGGGACTCGGTTCAAGAGCGCCATGAACCACTTAGAGTAGTCTCTCAACTTCTCCTTCTTACCTCTGTCTAAATCATTGAGTGCCACAAAGACACTCGTGTCGTAATCAACTTCACAAAAGCGTTCCAGGAAATTTTTTTCTCAAGTCTGCCCAATCCACCGATACAAACCACCCCTTCTGGGTTACATGGGTGTTCTAGCTCCAAGCTTTCTTTTGGAGCAGACTTGGGAAAATTTGCAGTTGATCCGCCCAAGTCATGTTCCTTGTTGGCAAATGAGACGATTTTGAATTCTTTGATGAATTCATCAAGGTCTTTGTCTTGTTCTATCCCCTTGTATTTTTGATAGGTGTGTCGGGTGACAGGCAACAAAGTCATTGTTCGACTTGGTGGAATCGGCTGGGGTAAGTTTGAACTTGATGGAACTACGGAGCTGGCTGGTATTGATGCCGTATTGACAGCCCAATGGTTCCAATTAGTCAAGTTCCCAGTAGGGTCTTCCACAAAAATTTCTTCTCTAAGGGTGTCGACTTCAACCCGAGTGGAAGAATCAAGCTCAACACCTTTGGAGTGTTCTTCAAAGTTCCTTCAAGACAATTGAGGAATCGTGCATAGAAGGTGTTGACACTCTTCTTTTGTTAGTGTCTATGCTATCTTTTCTTGAACAAAGTTCTTCAGAAAGGCGATTTCCTTTATAGCTTTAGGGGAAGTTGGTGTACTAGGCCGTAATGAATATGTCTTGCTGCTCAAGTCTTTCTTCTTCTTGGAAGAGGGAGACAAGAAGTAGCCTTGCCAACTGCCTTTTCACATTTCTTTTGGTCAAGTTCTTGTAGGGCTTCTTGCACTTTGTGAAGAAGTTGAAAGTCCAATGCCTCTTGTTTGGTTTTTTCAAAAGAAAATTGGATCTTCAAGCATTTGTCTTCTTCATGATGCAATGTTCATCTTCAAACTCTCTCTTCCTGTTGTTCTCTTGATGCAAACATTGATATTGCTTTGACACCCAGTTTTGAGTTTGGCTTCGTATTCTTCCACTTCCGAGATTTGTATCCCCAGCAGTGGCGCCAAAAATCATGTTAAAACTTGGCAAATATCACTTTTACGGTAATCAGGTAAGTAAAGTTTGTTCCCACAAAGATACTAATCAGAATTGGTCAAATACAAAGCAAAGTAACAACTTCAGTTCTTCTTGGTTGTGTCTTTAGTCTCTCAGGTAGAAACCACACCTAGAAGAGAGTAGCAAGCACTAACTTGCAGTCTCATCACAAATTAACATTCCTTAATCACAACTCAATCAAATCTTTCCAAACAGTCTTGATTGTGATGATTCAAGCTCTCCAAAAAATGGCACTTCAGTGCAAAACAACTTCACCTCAGAATTATGTTATACCCTTCCATTGAAAGCACAACTTCCTTGATCAAAATTGCTTCACATCAACATTACGCTGCACTCACAAATGTAGAATACTACCAACACTGCAATTCCTCTCAGATCTATCAAGGCATTGCTCCAATTGCACTTCGCTCAGGATCAAACACACAGAACGAAGATCAAGGTTGTGGAATCCAACATCCAACAAACACATTGACTTGCACTTTGAAATTCTCCCACACTCACAAACATAGGCATAGATTTGATACTTGGAATCACGCTCAAGCAATGAGCATTGCTCCACAACACTTTGCTTTATCTATCTTCAGAAATATGAATACTGAACAACATATGACTATGAATGCCGCCTTTAAATAGTGAAGCAAACAATAGTTACGAACAACTATACCATTTCCTAACATCTCTTCTAACCTACAGATCTGAACTGACAATGCACCTCTTCATATTGGCCTCTTCAAATCTCAAATCTGTTACTACTCCGATCCGTTTTCTACTTCTTCCTCGGCTTCCAATCCCAAAGTAACTTCACTTACTACTATGTCCTCGGGTTTCACAACCACTAATTCTAACACTTCTTCATTCTGATTTACAATTCCACTAGTGGGTAATCTTTCTAAACCTTTATCTCCCGACCCACTCTTCTCTAATATCTCCGATGGTAATTCCAAAGATATCTACACTCTTATGTCATCTACTTTGGGTTTCACTCTTACATCCTTCCAAAGTTTATCGTGATATTGTCTTCTACTTCCAATATCTTCCTATCTACATGAGTTTTGAGACTAATAAGTAAAGCGTTCAAGTCTTTATCCTTTGCATTTCTCCTCCTCATCTCTTGCACCAACAACTTCAACTTGTGCAATCTCATCTCTTCAATTCACACAATGGCTTTTGTACTCAGCATCGTGTTCATCTTCGTTACTATCTTCAATGGCTCTAGTCTCATTCTTCTCTTCCCATTCTCAATCTGCAAGCCAATCTCCTCTATACATTGCCAATTCTGCTTCAAACTCGGCTTTCCCTGTCTCCTTCTCCTTCTCTTTCTGCACAATCTTCTCCTCATGATTGCAAAGTTACTCTCTTAATCTTTCCTCCTCTCTATATCTCACTCTCAACTCTCTTTGCTAGAGCTACTTCTTCTCTTCTACACTCTTCATCATTGTATCGAGCTCTTGCTCCTTCTTTGCTACTCTTGCCATAGCATGGATAATCTCTAATCTCAAATCAGCAAATTGTTGTTTCAAGATTTTATACTCAGCTACTTGTCTTTCCCTTGCTTTGTCATTCTACTCTAGGGTTCTCTCTCTACCCCCCACTTATCTCTTCAAGTTCTCAATTACTTGATTTTGCACTATTGCATCTACTCATAGCACTTCCCTTTCCTCCTCACCTCAGATTATACTCTTCTTCAATTCCGAGTTCTCTTCTTCCAATCAAGCTAACACTTGCAATACAGTCTTCACCTCCGGACACTTTGACTGCGTCTTCCTCTTCTTGTGTTCTAACTTCACTAACAACGGGCACACAATCTCTCGTAGATAATCTACTCCTTCACTTGAAATTACTTTGGCTTGCATACTTATCTCCGTCTTCTTCTCTTCCTCACCCAACACTGGCCTTATTGGCCACAATTGCCTTATAAGAATGGATTCTTTGCTCCCCAAACTTCCACTCTCTACTTCTCTTACCTTACTTGGCCCTACTTCATACTTTGCCTTACGTTTGGAATGGACTCCCCTTTGAATTGTAACTTTCTTTTCCTCTTGCTCTGGAACTTTGTCTTTAGGTCTCAAGGTATCTTTCTCCTCCGTCTCCGTCTTGTCTTCCTCCTCTTTGGGTACCAATTGCATCTATACTCCATCATCACTGGCACTGCTTGTGTCACCACTCTACAACATAAATTTAGGTTCTTCCTCCTTTTCTGAGTCTTCGGACTTGCACTCAGTCTCCCCTTCCGACTCTTCGCCCGATGATGCAATTACCACCAGTTCTTTCCTTGGGTTCACCTTTCTAGCTTTCCAAGATCATGCCTACTCTACTTCTTCTTCTTCTCCTTGTCAACTTCTCTTCTTCAACTTCAGAATACTCACTTTCAATTGCACACTCTGCCCCGTCTGCTTGTAGTACTTGTCGCTACTCCTGATTTGTAGGATGTATTACTGCTCCTCCGCATCAACATCTCTTCTCAAGTCGGGGTGGAAATGGGACACCATCTTGTGTCTCTCCGCCGCATTGAGCAAGTTCAGCCCCAAATAGAAGTGGGCTGCAAACTGCACAATGTAATGTGGAGGCGACTTGTCTCATGAATTCCACACCATCTGTCTCGTCCTCTGATGAAGACACTTTGCCTAGTTAATTGGTTCTCCTACAAACATGTTATGGAAGAACACCGCTTGGTGCTTCATGACATAGGTCATTCTCTCCGGGTTCAAGATCACCATTAGAGCACTCACAATCCCCCTCTTGATAGGATCCTTATAGCTCTCCACTTTGTAGCCATTCTTTGTGCGCTTCAAAGAAAAGGCATCTCTCACTTCTTGGGTTTCTTTGGCTACTTCTCCCTTCCCCAAGAACGTAGCACCATGCTCTGTGCTTGCTTCTCTCTCGAGTACTAATCTCCAATCTAACTTTGTCCATCGAGCCAGATTTCCTCTCTTCCCTTCTTCCTCAGGGCCATCAAGACACTTACTCTTGATGATCTTAGTCATGAAACTTGGAAAACTAACATTCCAATTCCATGCCAAGAATGTGATCCGAAGCATGCTAAGGACCTTGATTCTTGCAATCACATCTAACCTCCAAATTGCATGATTCTCTCTACAAATTGGAGTTCTTTTCACCACCTCCCATCTTTCTCTCTTCCACTCTAGGTTGGCGACTATTCTTCCTACTGATTCCCAAATTAACTCTCTCGACTTCCTCTCAACACACCAATGCGTCTTTGACTATACTTCCCTTCCCACGATATTCTGCAGGACAACTTCTTAATGGCGGTGGAAAATTTCTTGTCATCGCTTTGTCTTTAACCCAAATTGTAAAGTGGCGAGCCTCCTCTGTCTTTCTCACTTCAAGTTTCTACCAAGAAATCACACCTCCTACATGCTCCTATCACTGTCAATTGTCCCACTATATGCCCACTGTTTTTGTGAACAGTTCCTTCTTGAATGTCTTGCCCCAAAGGAATGTTGTTACATTGTCCTCACCTTGGGTTGAGCACCCTCTCCTTACTTTGGGTTGCATGTTGACAAGGCAATTTTGAGTACTTTGCCTTTGGACACAAAGTCACTTTACCTCGGGTTACACCCCAAGGACACCTTTCTTTGCCTTCTTTTGCCATACAGGTGCAATTCAACTTTGTCTATAGACTTCCTCTTCAGAAATAAGAAAAAAACAAAAATGTGGGTACCACAACTGCACTTGCTCAAAGGTAGGTCTAGTTGATAACTCCTCCAATCTAGTTGCTACTACCTACCACAAACCATTGGTCATTGAGTGGATCCCATGCTACTCAACCAAGTCAGCTCTACTATCAACCACCTCTACTCTAGAAGCAAGAACCACATCATCCCTACTCTCACAAAGTGTGGTAGCCAACCAGAATACTAGACTTTGGGTCAATTCCCAATATAAGCATGTCATTGGTTGAGAATAAAGGGAAGTGTATAATCAACTCAATTTCCTTTAACATTGGGCTAGACTTGATCTATGTAGTAGTAGGTGGTTGACTAGCAAGTAGTCTATCATGCACCCCATCACCACCTACCATGCCTACACTATGATATCTAGGAACCATGGATCTCATTTGTAGTAACTCAAACAATATGAAAGATTAGGAGGAGTATGACCTATTGTAATACCAATTGCTAGATATATTATCAAGAGCTGAAAATTGACTTGGTAATAGCTAGAAAGATGTTATGTATGATGGGCTAGGTGGATCAGACCAAGATATACAAAAAGAGCACTTCTACTAAAAGAGCAAGAGCAAAAAACAAGTTGAAAATGTAATACCAATAGCTAGACATATGATCTAGAAGTGAAAATTGGATTGATAATATTTGGGAGGATGTTATAGATAATAGACTAAGTAGATTAGATAGACATATCACAAAGAAATTACTTCTACCAATAGTGCAAGAGCCAAGAAAAGCCTAAAATTTTAGAGCCAATTTTGGAGACCTAAACAAATGAATCAGGCCTCAAAAATGTGCAAAATCCCCCCCTCCCCTCCCCTCCCCCCAATGAAGAAAAAGCTTGCCTTCCCTTCTCCAAGTTAATCTCACGGAGAGCTTTCCAACAATACCTCACCTATGTGATTCTAAGATTCCTACAAGAAAATTCTCTAAAGATTCCTTTTGGTCAAACTTGTTTGACCAACCACATAGAACAAGGACCAACATGTCACCCATCTATGTAACTAATCTAAGGGTGGATCTTGCTGACATGTCACCAATCCATGTATCTAACTGATCCAAGGGTGGAGCTTCCTTTGAGGATATCCTCTTTGTTCTATATTAAAGAGAAGATGCTCCTTTGGGGCATTGAAGGATTGAGTGTGAAGCTTGTGTTTCTTCTCCTATGTTTCTCTTGAAGTCTCTTATCTTTGGAAAATTATAGTGGTATGAGAGCAAGTGTTTCAATGTAAGAGAGTGAATCACCCCTCTTGGAAGAACATGGGCTATTGAGACTAAGTAATTTTTTAGGAGAGAAATTGTAACACAATTGATAGATTAGGAGAGTGTTATAGAGAGGATGGGATGGAGACTCCAAGAGAACAATATTAAGCACACCACTTTTCATTCTTGAATCAATTCCATATCAAGATTATTTACATCTAGCATGAGCAAATGAGAGTATATTTTGTTTTCCATTTTAGAGTAGAGTTCATGGATATAATGATGAATTCACAAAACCCGGTGATTTTACCTTTGGTGATCTATGATAGAGAGTGGGACTTGGCAATCTACATTCTATTGTGATGGATTTGAATATATCAGATCCTCTCCCTTTTAACACTCAAGTAGAAATCCATTATATGGTTGAACTGAAAGTAATGTTTAGGGATTTCTTAGTCCACAATTTTGGTGAGGAATATTATCAACAAGTGATAGCATCTAAGGTTCCAATGGTGGTCCCAATAGTATGTGCCCCTTCTTGAGTGATTATATTAACCCTTGATTGAAGTAGGAAGTGATGATTGAGTAGTTGCTTTGTAGGAATCATGGATTTGTAGTTGCAAGAGTTCATGGAAGGAATGCAGGGGATGTTGAATGAGTTTGAGAGATCAAGATAACTATGGAAGCATTGCAGAGTCAAGTGCGTATCTTCAAGAATGATAAGGCAATGCACAAAGAGAAGTTGTCCCAAAACCTAGTACTAATGACTGAAGTACATGGAGAGTCACTCATGCCAATAACATTGAACGGGTCCACAATGAAGCCGCATTGTTATTGCTGATGAAGAGTACATGCAATATCTAATCTTACAAGGGATGATCTCCATGGAAGTAATGGAGAATTGGATTTCAAGAATCAATCAATACTTTTGATTGTTCACCACTAAAATCACCTATCATTTTTTAGGCATTGTGGGTACATGATTGATAAAGACTTCACATGGTATGATGCTTGGGAACGATCAATGTTGGCAAAAGGAAGGGAGGTCACTTTGATGGGCACGCAATAAGGGTTGGTGAAGAACTTCCAGTCCATGGATTTTGTGCAGATGGCATGCATCCAACTATGGAGGTTGAAGCAAAATAATAGTGTACAAGAGTATATGGATGCATTCCTTGATCTACAAGTTGCATAACCAACATGAGTCCAATAGAAGCTCTAAAAAATTCAAACAAGGGTTAAAGGAGCAAATTCACCAAGAAATAATGGAACAAAACCCTCACACGGTTCTTGAAGCCATTGCTTGTACTTAGAGAAAGCAAGGGCACTTGGAGGAGGTGAAGGGTAGTCCATGCTCAATATTATTGGGCCAAAACACAACACTTTGGTGGACCAATTCCTATGGAATTAGGAAACATTTGGTTTTGAGCACAAGGAGCACAACCTCTCCAATGAGAATAGGGACGGCTTGAAGGAAGAAGAGATGGGTCCCATGAGGAGAAGAGACTTAAACAGAACAACATCATTGTTACAATTGTAGCCAAGTTGGGCACGTAGCTACAAATTGTTGTACTTGATCTCCTAAAGTCCCTTGGCCTCCATACAAGTAATCATTGAATAACATGGAGAGACAAATTGAAGAAGAAGAGGCAGAAATCACATCAGAAAATAAGGATCATCAGTAAATATACCTCATGGCCTTATTAGCTGAATGGAGAAGCAAAAATTTGGGGAAAGGAAGAAGACAAGTATGCAGAGAGTGAGGAAGACAAACTCACAATTGATTATTGTGAATGGAATCCCAGAGGGCAATCAGGTGAGAGTGTTGGAGCAACACAAAACTTCTTATCTCACTTTGTTGCAATGAGGTTGGAGATGGATCTAGACAAGGATGACAATGAAGAAGTAGAATTACCTAATGGGTAGACAGAGAGGACTGAATTGTTACCTAGAAAGGTAGCACTCTCTATAGGAGAGTATTAGGAAGACATTAAGTGGCAAGTGATGTGATTAGCTCATTAAGATGCAGTCTTAGGTATGTTGTGGATGGAGCACTACAACCCCACGGTCAATTGAAGGAAGAAAGTAGTAAGAACTTGCCAATGGAAGATCATCGGGGTTAAATACAAAGCACATTGGCAAGAATTACCTCTTTATGTTTTAGGTACAATAGCTTTCTATAAGACAAATAGATGTTTCATGGGCCTAATAAGAGAAGTCTAGAGTGCACAACTTGAAGGACAAGTTCATGAGGGGTTGAAGTATGAAGGGACAAGTTCATGAGTTCAATGAGTTTCAAGATGTCTTCTCAGATGACCTATTCTCAAGATTACCACCAGAAAGGAAAGTAGATCACAAAATTTAGATAATTCCTAAGAAGACACCTCTTTGTAAGGCCTCATATTGTCTATCACCTCATGAGTTGGAGGAATGTAAGGCACAAATTGAGGATATGATATAGAAAGGGTTTATCCAGCCCAATATATCACCATATGGGGCTCCAGTCTAGTTTTTGAAGAAAAAGGACCAAACAATACGCATGTGCATTGACTATCGGGGTCTTAATTAACAAATGGTGAAGAATAAATATCCCTTACCCTACATGGATGACCTATTTGATCAACTCAACGGTGTTGCACTATTCTTTTCTCTCTTTGGGAACACACAATTTGCCTAGCTGTGGAGACTACAAATTAGAGGTTGTACATAAACCTATAACTACTCGTTTGAACACACATGTTACCTAACTGCCAAAACCCTCCTTTCTTGTAACTAGTATTTTTGCTATTGGAAAGTAGTGACAAGCAACCTAACCTGTCATCAAAACACACACTCCTAGTCTGCTGGTCATCACCAAGGAGAAATACACAACACTCCTAGAAGGAAATAACCTAAGCACAACGCCCACACACCAATCAAAACCCATTGGGCATACAAACAGGCATACAAGCATAGAGAGGATCCAATCACAAGAATACAGGAACAACTCTCTGTGCTTTTTGTTGAAAAAGAGCTTGAGTGAATTCTTGCTCTGTCATTAAGCTCATTTCAACTTGTATTCCAAGCCTCCTCCAATTTGAACTTCAAATCTCAACAATTTTCTATTCCAAGTGGAAAATTCATATGTATTCTTGACGGGGAAAACTCTGCACACCTCATGTAACCATAAATTTTTCTGAGTAGCTTGTATTTGAGTGTTCTAGAATTCAATGGAAATCATGTGAGATGATTTTTCCAATAACATAGAATAAGCCTTAATCAGATCACTAAAACTCCCTTGACAAGCTCTCAAAGTTGGCAAAATATTTCACAACTTTCACCCTAATTTTGGAATCCCTATTTTAGTGTTTTGTCCTTGGTTCTTGCCAACTTTCCCTTGATTTCTAAATCAGATGTACAGTTAATCCTCACAAAACACTCTGGAAATCTGAACTCTCAATCATAGTCATAAAAGTGAGAGAATTGACATTCAATTATGATTGAAGAAAGAAGTGCTCCTCCGAGCTTACGATAGTCTTTTTAGTAAAACTTATTGCATCAGATGTCACTCTCTATGAGTCCAAAGCCAACTGAATTTCCCACAATAGTTGTTTGTGCTTTTTTTTAACACTTTGCAAAGTTTTATGGCCCAATACAACCCCAATCCCTAGATGTGGATCAATTCTTGAGCTGGGCTAACTTGTGAGCTCTACAGATCCAGGGTTTCTTGATCCAAAACCTTGATTTCTCTATTTCAAGAATTCACATGAAACCTTCACATAGAGGTGCAAACTCTACCCACCAACAAACACTAGAAATTTTCATAAGATAATTTGAATCACAACTTGGGGGTGACTAAACTCCAAACTTGATCATTAGCTCTTCTCCAACACCTTACATCCCAAAAGCTTTAACTTAAATCAATTGAACCTGATTTGAGATTGATCAAAAACTAAAATTTCTTGCACTTAGTATTGTAAGCACTTTTTTTACTTTCCAATCCCACTAATAGATAGTGAAAATGTCTCAAGAAGCTCTCTCAATTTTGTACTTTGTGCTCTAGGGTATGAATTCTACCCCCCTGATTCAATCAATAATATCCCTGCTAGAGTCACCTCAAATCCTGTGATTTTTATCTTCAGATTGTAGCCTGTCAGCTCTTCTTTCCAACCATGGTCTTCATTTTGCAAATGGTCTCCTGAACTCCTCCAATCATCAAAAAACTCTAGACTCCTCTCTTGGGACCCATTCTCATGCACATTTGTCCTTTAGTCTTTTTACTTTTTGACAAATGTGTCCCACAACTCCACCTTGAAGCTTATGAGCAAAAATTTAGGCATTCCCCAACTATAGAAGCACATATATTGTCAAGTCCTAGACATATTCATAAGTAAGCACCAAAAGGACAATAGGATCTATCACCGACTCCATGAATACCGCCCCGAAACATACCACCAACCAGTCCCGTAAGCCATCACATTGCAAAATCTGAAGCCTGAGGAGAAAAGGATTTGGGAGTGGCAGAGCGGGAGCATGGGACATCTCATGCTCAAATGCTTCCTCTAATGTTCTACCACTCGTGCACTACAACAACTCTCACTCCCAACGTCCTCCTCCCTCTCAAGACTCCTTGACTAACACACCCCTATCTCTCCACTCTCCCTCACCTATATACATTAGAGCCCTTGAACATGATATGATTGTAACCCATGTGGCCAATTGCATTCATGTCCATAAATTGCTCACATAGCAACATCTAATCCGTCAACTCTATCACACAGCCTACTCCACTAATGTATAGATAACCATGATAGTTTAATTTTTTATGGGTTGTATAAACTACAACATGACAACGGGGCAAGAAACTTCACCAAACTTGACCTATCGAGTGGTTACAATCAAATCTAGATTGCAAAGCAAGATGTCTACAAAACTGCCTTTCAAACAAGGTATGGCCACTTTGAGTACTTGGTGATGCCGTTTAGCCTCACCAATGCACTGGTCACTTTCATAATTTTGATGAATGACATATTTTGTCCATATTTAGATAAATCCGTTATCATTTTCCTAGATGATATCCTTATCTATAGTATGATAATGATGGAACACAAGCAACATTTGCAAGAAGTCCTCAAGATTCTATGATAGGATCAATTGTATGCCAAAATCTCAAAGTGCAAGTTTGGCAAGTCTGAATTAGATTATTTGGGGCTTAGAGCAAGTGTAGAAGGTATCCAAGTATTAACAGATGTTAACAAATGAAATAAAGATCATGGAGATGGAGCACTCTAGAGGACCAAACTCAACTCAAGAGTTTCTTAAGAGTGATGTGGTTCTATCATCAATTTGTCAAGGACTTCTCTAAGTTTGAACACCCCTTAATAGCACTACTTGAAGGGGAGGAAATGAATGTGGTGAACCGTGCAAGAATTGGCCTTTCAAGAATTGAAAGCTGCATTATTACATGTACCAATCTTGAAATGATATGACTCAAAATGGCCAATCAAATTGGTTATGGATACATCACACATAGCAATATGAGTAGTCCTACAACAAGAGTGGCATGATGGATGGAACCCAATTGCATATTTCTCCCAAAAGCTATTATCAGTAGAATGCAATTATCACACCACCAACCAAGAAGAGATGGTCATTGTCCTAAAAACCAAGAATTGGAAGCACTATCTTTGCAAGAAGGCATTTGTAATAGAGATAGACCACAAACCATTAGTATACCTCAAGACACAAAAAGATCTATCTTGCCAACAGATTTGGTGGGTAGAGTGGAGACAAAAGGTCAACATGATGATCACATATGTGGAAAGCAAGAAGCAACTAGCAAATGCATTTACCCGAATGCCTTTTGGTGGTGGAGGTTAAGATGAACCTTGAATTTTGGCCAAGAATTCTTATTACTATGAAAAATGATCCATAGGTTGTAGGATCTTGATCTTCAAATGGCATCACCAATATCTAAGGACTCACTTTTTTTGATAATAGGTTATAGATCCTAGATGACCAAAACAATAGAACCACCATCCTAGCAAAATGTCACAATTCCCCCATTGTAGGTCACATTGGCATGGACAAGACTTTGGATGCAGCCAAATGCCATTACTATTGGCCCAAGATGAGCAACAATGTGATGGAGTATGTTTGAAGTTGCCTACTATGTCAAAAAAATAAAGGTGGATACCAAGGTGGACGTTGTCAACACTTTTGTTTCCAAAATCCAACAAGGAGTGAAGAATGGCAAAAAAAGTTGCAAATTGCCCAAAATCAACAAAAACAATATGTAGATGTACATTGTTGGCACTTGGAGTTCAATGTTGGGGATCAAGTCTGGCTCCCAACAACTAACCCCAAGCTCAAACCTCATTTTGTTGGGCCTTTTTCCATCCTTCATCAAATTGGAGCAGTGGCCTATCACTTGGAGCTACCGCCACACATGAAAATCCATCCAATATTCTATGTTTCATTCCTATGTAGACATGCACCACGACCATAACACTTTTCTTCCATACAAGAAATTTGACCTTGTCTAACACTCATTGATGACAAAGAGGAATATGAAGTCAAATGCATTCTCCAAAAATGCATCTGTGGTACTTGCCATCTAAGTGTGAAATATTTTGTACATTGGAAAGGGAACCCACTATATGAGATAACATGGGAGCCAAAAGGCAATTTGACCAATGCACCAGTGTTGGTGAAATCTTTTGAGCAGTAGCTTTGCAATGAGGACGTTGTGTCTTGAAAGGGAGGAGGTTTGTAATACCAATAGCTAGATATTTTATCTAGAGGTGAAAACTAACTTGGTAACATCTAGAAGGATGTTGTGTATGATGGGCTAGGTAGATTAGATAGAGGTGTCACAAAAAGTGCACTTTTGTTAATAGAGCAGAGTCAAAAATAGCTTGAAAATGTAATACCAATAGCTAGACATATGATCTAGATGTGAAAATTGAAATATATATTGAATGACATATGATCTAGAGGTAAAACGTGGTAACATTTGGAAGGATGTTATAGATAATGGACTAAGTATATTAGATAGAAGTACCACCAAGAGAGTAATTCTACTAATAGGGTAGGAGCCAAGAATAGCTTGAAAACTTCAAAGCCAATTTTGGAGGCCTAAATGGATGAATTAGGCCTTGAAATTGTACAAATGTCCCTCCCCTTCCAAATAAAGAAGAGGTTGGCCTTCCCTTCTCCTCCTCCTCCCCCCTCCAAAACAATTTTGCCTTATCAAGAGCTTTCCAATGGTACCTCATCCATGTGATTTTGAGATTTCTATAAGAAGAAAGATTTCCTTTGGTCAAACCTGTTTGACCAACCACACAAGACAAGGACCAACATGTCACCATCCATATAATTAAGCTAAGGGTGGAGCTCATTGATATATCACCGATCTATGTGTTTGATCCAAGGGTGGAGTTTCCTTTGAGGGGATTCTCTTTGCTATATATTAAAGAGAAGGTGCTCCTTTGAGGCATCAAAGGATTGAAAGTTGAGCTTGTGTTTTTTCTCTTGTGTTTCTCTTAAGGTCTCCTATTCTTGGAAGATTATCTACCAACCTCTCCTCTCTGTGGGTGTAATACCAATAACTAGACATGTCATCTAAAGGTGAAAATTGGCTTGGTAGCATCTGGAATGATGTTATGTATGTAGATCAGATAGAGGTGTCACCAAAATAGGAATTTTACTAATATGACAAGAGCTAAAAATAGTAAAGAAACTTTAGAGCCAATTTCAAAGGCCTAATGCATGAATTTGGTCTAAAAAGTGTGCAAATTCCTCCTCTCCATTAAAGAGAAGGCTAGCCTTCCCTTCTCCCAAGTTTATCTCATGAAGAGCTTTCCAATGGTACCTCATCCATGCAATTTGGAGATTCCTAAAAGAAGATTCTATATATATTCCCTTTGGTCAAAGAATGATTTGACCACCCAGATAGGATCATAACCGACATGTCATTCATGCATGCAACTAATCTAAGGATACAGCTTGTTGAAATGTCACCAATCCTTGTTTTTGATCCAAGGGTAGAGCTTCCTTTGAGGGAGTTCCCTTTGCTAGATAATACAATCAAGGTGCTCCTTTGGGGCATCAAAGAATGAGTGTAGAGCTTTGTGTTTGTCTTAAGATCTCCTCTCCTTAAAAGATTATAGTAGGTCCAACTCAATTGATGCTCCTTTAGGCTCTGGAGCATGAACTACACTCCTAGTCATTGTGGCAAATACATCTATATGTGTTGCTCCACACATGAAGTCCAAGACGTCTCTATCACCATCATAAGAGGTGGAAGCTTTAGCACCTAAATTTGATCTCCTCTAAGCTATGGCCATGCTAGCTAATCTTTGCTCCAGCTATTGATCCGAGTAGCCATGGTTATATCAAAAGCAAAGGTAGGTATTGCACTCCTGCCAGGTGTAGATCCTCTACCACCACCTTGTCCTTCATGACCTAAAGCTCCTATACCACTTGCCATAGTAGCCCTATCACTCCAAAACTTTGGGTGAAGGTCAAAGCATCAATCACTAGTGTGACCAAATTTGTGGCAATGGCCACACTATCTCTATGTTGGCTATGATGTACCAATGGTACCATGTCCGTTGTTTTGAGTGCACTCTCTCTTGTGGTGAGGTCTACAACAAGTCCAACAAGCAACACCACCACTCATTGGTTATTATTGACTTGAAATTGAAGGTAAGGGTCTAGCTACACTAGGCATTCCATCTACTCTATAGGATCTGGGTTGTCCACATTACCCTTGGAAGCCAACATGGCATGGTGCACTCTATTGCACTCTAAAAGAAGTAATAGATGAAGATAAGGTCTCCTTACCAAATCTAGGTGTCACCACTCTCCTCTCCACCATGTTGAGCTCAATATGCTCAACCAAAATAAAGACTAATACCAAAATTGGTGAAGTACCCTACAACAACATAGCATCACGTACTCTACATTGCAACTCCTTGTTTAGGATCCCATACTAAAATTGGATTGCTTGGGCCTAAGTAGCTCCCTAGGTGAAACTAATCACCCATCTCATGCAAGTGTATGCCTTGCATAAGCTATCTCTTACCTTCTACTATAACTCATGCAAGCCTCTCAACTTGTCAATCTACTGACCCTGGTAGTTCTACCTCAAGCACTAGAAGAACTCCACCATAGGGTTAAGCCTTGGTATTACACCACCTCCTATAGTAGTACCTCTACTCCTAATAGCACCATCTCCAACTAGTGCACCTCCACTAGATCCACCAATGCTACTAGAGCTAGAACTTGTGGGTACTACCAATCTGTCCCAAGCAATTCAGCCTGAAGTGATGGAGATGTAGTTTGGAGACCAATAATCTCTCCATAGCTTGATCTCCTCCAAGCAAGCTCTCTTGAACTCATCATAGTCATTCATCAACAGACCCACAAGTGCTAGAACAACCCTTTCCATACCATGGAGGGTATGAACAAAGTTGGTTCCATATTTGCTATAGATCACACCAACTATCAAACTCCTAGATGAAATCATCCAACTCAATGGTACCCACTATACCATAGTAACACTTTGGGCCTTTGGAGGCTCCATAAATCTTGTCCATGTCTTACAAAAAAGCCGCGGACACACCAAGTGCACTTTCAAGCTCATATATCAAACTCCAACTCAAAGTCAATCTCCTCCCTCATTGGGACCTAAGATATAGGTTGATATCAAGTGCCACTTTGGGTAAACCTATTGCATACTATAATATTATCTCCTTGAGAATCCCCAAAGAACTCCATTGTGACAAAGTAACTCAAACCATAACCATAACCACCACAACTACCACCACCAAGTGCCAACACCAATTGAATACCACCCACTAATATAACTCTAACTGTGATAATTACACTAGGGGAAAGGGCAACTTGTAACATGCCATCACAACACTTACTCTCACGATTTGTAGGTTATCACTTCTTGCCTCACCAAAGAGAAACACAAGAAGTCTGATTGGTCATCACTCAAGCCTCACTAACAAGAGCACACCAAAGTACAAATACTCTTAAGTCAGTGCACCTATAATCTTCCAAGGATATGAGATCTTAAGAGAAACACAAGTGAAGAAACACAAAGTTTCACACCCAATACTCTAATCCCCCAAATGAGCACCTTGTCTTTATTTCATAATAAAGAGGATCCCCTCAAAGGAAGCTCCACCCTTGGATCAGATACATGGATTGGTGAAATGGAAATGAGCTCTACCTTTAGATTAGTTGCATGCATGGGTGACATGTTGGTTTTGGTCCTATCTATTTAGTCAAACAAGCTTTGACTAAAGGGAATTTTTGGAGAATCTTCTTGTAAGAATCTTAAAATTGCATACCATTGGAAAGCTCTCAATGGGACAAATAGGTGGGAAAAAAGGCCAAGATTTTCTTCTCTTAGGAGGAATTTGTATATTTTCAAGGCCTAGTTTATCTCTTTAGGCTTGCAAAATTGGCTCTAAAGTTTTCAAACTATTTTTGGCTCTTGCACTATTAGTAATACTCTTTTGGTGATACTCCTATCTGATCTACTTAGTCCATTATCTATGACATCCTTCTAGATATTACCAAGCAAATTTTCACCTTTGGATAATATGTGTAGCTATTGATATTACATTTCCAAGTTGTTTTTGGCTCTTGCTCTATTAGTAGAAGTACTCTTTTGGTGACACCTCTATCTGATCTACCTAGCCCATTGTACCTAACATCCTTCTAGATGTAACCAAGCCAATTTTCATATAAAGATAATATATCTTAATATTGGTATTACAAGCCTCTCCTCTTTTAAGATGCAATGTCCTCATTGCAAATCTGTTGATTAAAAGATTTCATTAACACAAGTGCATTGGTCAAGTTGGTTGCTTGCTCCCATGTTGCCTCATATAGTGGGTAACTTTTCTAATGTATAAGATATTCCACATATAGATCGTGAGTACCATGAATGCATTTCTGGATAATGCATTTGACTTCATATTCCCCCGTGTCATCAATGAGTGTTGGACAAGGTCAAATTTCTTGGATGGAAGAAAAATGGTGCAGCCACGGTGCATATCTACATAGTAAGGAAACATGGAGGATTGGATGGATCTTCATATGTGGTAGTAGCTTGAGGTGATAGGCCATTACGCCAATTTGACAAAGGATGGAAAAAGGCCCAATAAAGTGAGGGTTGAGCTTACCAAGGCCAACTAACATGAGGTTGGTTGTTGAAAGCCAGACTTGATCCCCAACATTGAACTCCATGTATCAGCAATGTGCACTGGCATATTGTTTTTGTCAATTTTGGATGATCTGCAACTTGTGTTTGGCATTCTCCACTCCTTGTTGGATTTGGGAAACAAATGTGTTGACCCATCAACCTTGGTATCCACCGGATGCATCTTCATCAAGCTCAAAGGTGTGAAAGGATACTCTCCATATATGAAAAAGAATGGTGTGGCCTATGTAGATGCATTCATTGAATTGTTGTATGCAAATTCCACTAGTAAGAGTAAGGCATCCCACCTTTCTTACTCCTTTAGGGTGAAACCCCAAAGCATGTCTTCAATAGTATGATTAGTCCGCTCTATTTGAACATTGGCCTGTGGATGGTAAGCCATGGACATGGCCAATTTAGTTTTGAAGAAACCAAAGAGTGTTTTGCAAAATAAACTAGTGAATTGAGTACCTCTATCAATGATGAGCACTTGAGACAATCATGTTGAGAAAAGACTACATCTAAGTACAATTCAGCTAATTGTGGAGTAATCATGTCCTTGGTGGTAGGACGTACATGAATCATTTTGTTGAATTGTTCAACAAAGACTATAACAGAGTCAAACCTTGACATGGTCTTGGGCAATTCACAAACCAAATTCATACTTGCATGTTCCCAACGTGTAGGAGTAAGAAGGGTTGAAGAAGTCCTATGAGAGCTTGATTAGAAGCTTTATTTTAGTGATAGAGTAGGCAGCTTTGAACATACTCCATCACATCATTGTTGTGACAACCCGGCAAATATCACTTTTGCGGTAATCAGGTAAGTAAAGTTTGTTCCCGTAGAGATACAACTCAGAATTGTCAAATACAAAGTCGAATAGTAACAAGCAGTTCTTCTTTTGCATCTTTAATCTCTCAAGTAGAAACTACACCCAAAAGAGAGTAATAAGCATTAGATTGCAATCTTGTCTTTATAATAGGCAGAGCACTTGATAGTTATCTAACTACCTAAACTACTTTTTAACAATATCCAGATCCTAAATGATAACCCATTGGTTCATATTTATTGATTCTTATCTCAAATCTGTTACTACTCCGATTTGATGTCTATTTCTAGTTCAACTTTTGAACCCAAAGTAACGTCACGTACTACTCTATCTTTAGGTCTATCTATTATCATTACATATTTTGCCAATTCTCCTACCTCTTCATGATGAACTGCAATTAAAGACGTGGGTAATCTATCTACATCTTTATCTTGCAACCCACTCTCTCTCCTAATGTCTCAAATAACAAATCTGAAGTCACATATGATCTGATCCCGCACTTTGGGTTTATTCACTATCGCTACTTCTCTTTCAATTTCTATCTTATCTTCAATCAGGACTAAAAATTGAAGTCATGGGTATCCTAACTATCTCTATCCTTACTATTTTAAACGCTTCAAATCTCTGACCCAAAGACATAGGGTCAAGACACTTGTGTCCAAAGTCTGACTACATTGGATTGAATCACAATTATCTTGAGGTGAAGTCTTTAGACCCAAAGTCTCTACACCCAAATTCATATAAGTCCATAGTCATATAAACCCAAAGAACATAGACCTAACGCACGGTGAACCCAAAGAACCCAACTGTAAAAGACCAAATCCAAGGAGAGAAATAGGAGAATGGAAGCTCACACTAGGACACTTGAATTAGAGAAAACTCCAAATGCCTAGCATGAGCTTTTGCTTTGGTATTTATAGGTAGCATACAAGGGCTTTGAGAAGCTTCTCAAGAAGCTTCCTCAAGCCGCTTTCTTAGAGTGCAAGCCAAGTTAACTAGGAAGCTTCTCAAGAAGCTTCCTTCTAGAAGCCGCCTACTTGGCATGCAAGCTAAGCTAGTTGGAAGCTTCTAGAAGCTACTTACTTGAGGTGCAAGCTAAGCTAGCCGAGAGGCTTCCCAAGAAGCTTCTTAGGTACTTCCGGAATATTCTAGGCTAATTTGTCTTATGTGCTACTTTGTAAGTCCGACTAACTTCATTGCTAAACTCCATATTGTTACATATTCCCCCGCCGCTAGTTGGTGACGTCCTCGTTGCCAGTGAAGCTTCGAAGTCCTAGATGGCCGTCTGTGCATTTTGGAGGTGAGAAAGAGGTTCCCATGCGGCATCATGAAGGGGATACCCTTTCCAAAGGACCTTGTACTTTGTATGTTAGCGACGGCCTTGTTGAATATGGCGACGTGCAAGGATACGATCAACTTCATACTCTTCATGATCATTGATATGGATAGGAAGAGGGGGAGGCTGGACTTGAGAGGAAAAGGAAGAGGGGTAAGGAACAAAGGGTTTCAACTTAGAAACATGAAAGATAGGATGGATATGCATGTGACAAGGTAAGGCAAGTCGATAAGCAATAGGAGAGACAATTTGGGTGATATCAAAGGGTCCTATCCAATTAGGGATAAGTTTACAAACTTGGGTATCAAGTGGGAGAGGGAGGTAACTAGAGGATAACATGACTTTATCACCAACTTCAAAGGTGAGATCATGATGATGGTGGTCCGCATATTATTTTTGGTGATTTTGAGCAACAAGGAGGTGAGACTTGGCTTGTTGGAGAGATTGGGATATAGTGGTCAAGAATGTGGAAGTATGAGGAACTTGAGATGGAGGGGGAGCAAGAAGAGAATTGGGAACAAGTGGATTTTGGCCAAAATTAAGAAAGAAAGGAGAAAATCCGGTGCTTGTGTGACAACTCGGCAAATATCACTTTTGCGGTAATCGGGTAAGTAAAGTTTGTTCCCGCAGAGATACAAGTTAGAAATGTCCAAATACAAAGTCAAACAGTAACATGTAGTTCTTCTTGGTTGCGTCTTTAATCTCTTAGGTAGAAACCACACCCAGAAGAGAGTAACAAGCACTGACTCGCAATCTTGTCACAAATTCACACTCCTTAATCACAATTCCATCAAATCTTTCCAAACAATCTTGATTGTGATGATTCAGGCTCTCCCGAAAACGGCACTTCACTGCAAAATGACTTTGCCTCAGAATTGTGTTCCACCCTTCCATTGAAGGCACAACTTCCTTGATCAAAATTGCTTCACATCAACCTCACACTGTACTCATAAACGCAGAATACTACCAACACTACAATTCCTCTCAGATCTGTCAAGGCATTGCTTCGATTGCACTTCACTCAGGATCAAACACACTGAATGAAGATCAAGGCTGTGGAATCCAACATCCAACAAGCACTCTGACTTGCACTTCGAATTTCTCCAAACATTCACAAACACAATTACAAAGTTGATACTCGGAATCAAGCTCAAGCGACGAGCACTGCTTCACAGCACTTCGCTTTATCTATTCTCAGAAATAATGAGCACTGAACAACAATTTCCTACGAATGCCACTCTTAAATAGTGAAGCAAATTGACAGTTCTAACAACTATACCGTTCTACCACAACTGTTCTAACCTGCAGATCCAAAATGACAATGCACCTCTTCATATCTGCCCCTTTAAATCTCAAATTGGTTACTAATCCGATCCGATGTCTACTTCTTCCTCGGCTTTCAAACCCGAACCCAAAGTAATCTTACTTCCTACTATTCTATCCTCAGGTTTCACAACTCCTACATCTTCTACCAGATCCAGCAATTCTCTTTCCTGATCTGAAATTGCACTAGCGGGTAATCTATCTAACTCCTCATCCTTTGACCCACTCTTCTCTAATGTCTCTGAGGGCAACTCTGAAGACATTTGGATCCCGATGTTATCTACTTCGGGTTTTGCTTTAACATCCTGCCGAAGCTTTTCTAACTCTATTCTTACTAAGTCTAATCTAATCGCGATATTGTCTTCTACTTCTAAGATCTTCCTATCTACACGAGTTCTCAATTTAATCAACAAGGCATTCAAATCTGTATCTTTTGCTTGTCTTTGCCTCGTCTCCTGCACCAACAACTTCAACTCGTGCAGACGCGCTTCTTCAATTCAAACGCTGGCCTCTGTACTTAACATCGCGTTTACCCTGAGGACTAGCTCCTGCAATAGCTCTAATCTTGTCTTCCTTTCTCGTTCCCAATCTGCAAGCCATTCCTCTCTGTACATTGCCAATTCTTCTTCAAATTTGGCCTTCACCGTGTCCTTCTCTTTCTCCTTCTGTGCAACCTTCTCTTCCTGATTACGAAGTAAGTCTCATAATATCTCTTCTTCTCTATATCTCGCAGCCAACTCTCGCTGCCAGAGTTGCTTCTTCTCCTCCATACTCTCCATCACTCGATCGAGCTCTTGATCCTTCGATGCTACCCTCGCCATAGCATGGATGAGCTCTACTCTTGAATCAGCAAACTGTTGCTTCAAGATTTCAAATTCAGCTACTTGTCTCTCCCTTGCGACGTCACTCTTCCTTGCAAGATCCTCTCGATAGCTCACTTCTCTCTTTAGGTCTTCGATTTCCTGACTTCTCTCTACTGCTTCCGCTTGCAGTACTTCTCTCTCCTTCTCACCTCGGGTTATACTCTTCTTCAACTCCGAGTTTTCTTCTTCTAATCTTGCTACCACCTGCAATACAGTCTTTACCTTTGGACAAGTTGACTGCATCTCCTTCTTCTTCTTCTCCAACTTCACCAATAGCGGGCATACTACCATCTGCAGGTAATCTACTCCATTACTGATACCTTCGTCCTCCCGCGGAGTAGTCTCTCTTCTTTCTTCGTGTTCTCCCGATACTCGCCTTCTTCTCTGGAGTCTTCGTATCGGAATTGATGCCTCACTGCCCGAGCTTCCTTCTACCTCTCCCTTCACTCTACTCGGTCCCGCTTCACACTTTGCCTTACGTCTCGAGCAAATTCCTTGCTGTACTATGATCTTCTTCTCCTCGAGCACCGGTACTTCGTCTTCCAGCGCCGCATTGTCTTTGGCTTCTACTTCGGCTTGAATTTCTTCTTCATATTCTTCAGCCGCTGGTGCCGAGGTCATTTCTCCACCGTCTTCACTGTCACTGCTTGTATCTCCGCTCTACAGTGTCAGCTCAGGTTCCTCCTCACGTTCCGAGTCCTCCGTCTTGAGCTTGGCTTTGCCTTCTGAGTCTTCATCTTCCGACTCAATCACCACCATTCCTCGCCTCGGGTTATTTTTCTGCATCTTCCGAGGTTTCTTGCTTTCTTCGGCGTCTGCTTGCCAAGTTCTCTTCTTTGTCGGGGTCCTTTCAACGACCTCCACGTTCTTCCCTGTCTTCACGTAGTAATCGTCTGTGCTCTGGATTTGGAGAATGTATTGCTGCTCCTCCGCGTCGACTTCTCTTCTCAAATCAGGATGGAAATGAGACACCATTCGATTACGCTCAGCCACATTGAGCAGATTTAACCCAAGGTAAAAATGGGCTGCAAATGGTACAATGTAGTGTGGAGGCAACTTATCTTGCAGATTCCACACCATCTGCCTCGTTCTTCCGTGAAAGCACCTTGCCCAATTTATTGGTTCTCCTGCAAATAACTTGTGAAAGAACACCGCTTGGTGTTTCATCACATAGGTAGTTCTCTCCGGCTTCAGGAGGGCCATTAGTGCACTCACAATTCCCCTCCTCACTGGGTCCTTATAACTCTCAACTTTATACCCATTCTTTGTCCTCTTCGACGAGAAGGCATCTCTCACCTCCTGCGTTTCTTGGGCTATCTCTCCTTTCCCCAAGAACGTGGCTCCCTGCTCCGAGCCTGCCTCCTTCCCGAGTACGAGTCTCCAATCCGACTCTGTCCAGCGAGCCGGATTTCCTTTCTTCCCTTCTTCCTCAGGACCATCGAGACATTTACTCTCGATGATTTCTGTCATGAATCCTGGAAAACTTACGTTCCAATTCCATGCCAGAAAGGTGATCCAAAGTCAGCTCAAGACTTCAATCCTTGCTACTACATCTAATCTCCGAATTGCATGATTTCTCACTGCAAATTCGGAGTTCTTCTTCCCTCCTCCCATCTCTTCTGCTTTCTTTTGGTCTCTCGATTTCTCTCTCTCGACTTCTCCCTTACGCACTAACATGAGTCCAACTCTATTTCCCTTTCCCCAATCACTTGCAAGACGACTCCTCAACGGCAAAGGAAAATTGCTCGACATTTCGTCGTTGCAGTTTCGATTTTTATAGAGTTGCACTTCTTCGTCTTCCGTCACTTCGAGTTTCTACCGAGAAATCACACCTCTGGCATGCACCTGTCACTGTCACTCCACCTTCGCGCGTATGAGCCGCCAATTTTGAAACGGCTCCCTTCTTGAATTTCTCGCCCCGACAAAAGGTTGTTAGACTGTCTTTGCCTAGGGTTGAGCTCCCCCCGAGCCAAAGACAATTTACTTCGTATTGTATGCTGACACGGCATTTTAGAGTACTTTGCCTTATGACCCAAAGTCACTTTACTTCGGGTTTCACCCCGAAGATAGTTTTCTTTGTCTTCTTCGGCCAAACAGGCACAATCCGACTTCTCCTTTCACTTCTTCTCCTTTATTTTGAAAAAAAACAAAAAATGTGGGCACCACAACTTGCCTGTTTGGAATTGTTGTAGGCAAATTTTGCAGCTACAAAACATTCATTGCAATTGGTATGGTGGACATTGACAAAGGCATGCAACATATCCTCCAATGTATGATTTTCACATTCGGTTTGTCCATCAGTTTGAGGATGATAGGTCATGGACAAAGCAAGCTTGGTGCTGAGTATCTAGAAGAGTGCTTGCCAAAACTTCTCGATAAATCAAGGATCACGGTCGGAGATGAGTACACGTGGGATCCCATGATGCTTGAAGATAGTGTTGAAATAGATTTGTGCTAAGGTTGGAGCATCCACGGTATCACAGGTTGGTGCCAAGTGGATTTGCTTACTAAGCTTATCCAAAACACCATGATTACAATGTGTCCTTGTTTTGTCTTTGGCAAGGATGTGATAAGACCCAAGCTCACATGCTCCCAGCAAGCGGATGGAATGGCAAGTGGTTGAAGGAGTCCACTCGGCTTTTGGTTGTTGGCCTTGTTACATTGGCAGCTCTCACCCGATCAGACAAATTCTTGAACATCTTGTGTCATGTTGGGCCACCACCATTGATGTTGAAGGATACCCAAGGTCTTGTCCACACCCATGTGACCAGCGATGGGTAAATCATGGTCTTCTTGAAGACGCACAAGTTGAAGATCACCTTTAGCTAGAACATAGATCCGGTACTCATGGAATAAAAGGCCCTCCTTGATGGAGAAGGTGTTGTACTGCTTATCGCATGCCATAAGGCAACCATGTACCATTTGGAAGAAGGGATCTTTGTGTAGAGCTAACTGAAACTTGTTTTGGACCTTGGAGTCAACTAACACTATTGAAATTGCCGTTGTGATGAGAGGAAGAGATTTCAAATCAGGTCATTGTGATAAAGCATCAGGTATGACATGGAACCAACCTGGTTTGTACTCAAGTTTGATGTCATACAGTTGGAGGTGTTCCTCCTATCGATGATGTCGACTCTTCATGTGTTCCAAGTGTAAGGTTTGCAACAATGGTTTGAAATCAGTTTGCATGATCACTTGTTTCCCCAAGAGGTAATGCCTCCATACCTTGGTGGCATATACCATTGCAAGTTGTTCTTGATCTCGAGCACAATAGTTTTGTTCAGCCGTATTGAGTCGGCGAGACAAAAAGGTAATGGGATGGAGTCCATTTGGGAATTCTTGTTGTAGCACGGCTCCAATTGCAAAGTTAGAAGCATCAAAATCAACCACACAAGGTAGTTGAGGATCATATGGTTGAAGAATGGGTCTTGAAGACTGTGACAACCCGACAAATATCACTTTTGCGGTAATCGGGTAAGTAAAGTTTGTTCTTGCAAAGATACGAGTTAGAAATGGCCAAATACAAAGTCAAACAGTAATATGTAGTTCTTCTTGGTTGCGTCTTTAATCTCTCAGGTAGAAACCACACCCAGAAGAGAGAAACAAGCACTAACTTGCAGTTGTGTCACAAATTAACACTCCATAATCACAACTCCATCAAATCTTTCCAAACAATCTTGATTGTGATGATTCAGGCTCTCCGAAAAATGGCACTTCACTACAAAATGACTTTGCCTCAGAATTGTGTTCCACCCCTCCACTGAAGGCACAACTTCCTTGATCAAAATTGCTTCACATCAACTTTGCACTACACTCACAAATGAAAAATACTACCAACACTACAATTCCTCTCAGATCTGTCAAGGCATTGCTCCTCTTGCACTTCACTCAGGATCAAACACACAAAATGAAGATCAAGGCTGTGGAATCCAACATCCAACAAGCACACTGACTTGTACTTCAAATTTCTTTACACACTCACAAACACAAGTACAACGTTGATACTCGGAATCAAGCTTAAGCGACAAGCACTACTTCACAACACTTTGCTTTATCTATTCTCAAAAATTATGAGCACTAAACAACATTTGATTGCAAATGCCACTCTTAAATAGTGAAGCAATCGACAATTATCTCCCTAATGCACCTCTTCCTAATGACTCTACAAACGTGTAGATCTGAAATGACAATGCACCTCTTCATATCTGCCTATTCACATCTCAGTTCTCATACTAATCTGATCCAATGTCTACTTCTTCTTTGGCTTTCAAACCCGAACCCAAAGTAATTTTACTTCCTACTACTTTGTCCTCGGGTTTCATAACTCCTACATCCTCTACCAGATCTAACAATTCTCTTTCCTGATCTGAAATTTCACTAGTGGGTAATCTATCTAACTCCTTATCTGCTGACCCATTCTTCTCTAATGTCTCCATTGCTAACTCTGAAGTCATCTGTACTCCTACTTTGTCTACTTCGGGTTTTGCTCTCATATCCTTCCAAAGTCTATTTATATCCAACTTCACTAAGTCTAATCTAATCGCGATATTATCTTCTACCTCTAGTATTTTTCTATCTACACGAGTTCTGAGACTAATCAACACCGTGTTCAAATCGGTGTCTTTTGCCTGTCTCCTCCTTGTCTCTTGCACCAACAACTTCAACTCGTGCAGCCTCGTCTCTTCAATCCAAATGTTGGCCTCTATATTTAGCATCACGTTCATTCTGAGCACAATCTCCTTCAGTGGCTCCAATCACATCTTCCTCTCTTGTTCCCGATCTGCAAGCCAATCCTCCCTATACATCACCAACTCCTCTTTGAACTCGGCTTTCACCGTTTCTTTCTCCTTCTCCTTCTGCTCAATCTTCTCCTCTTGATTACGAAGTAACTCTTGTAATCTCTCCTCTTCTCTATATTGCACTGCCAACTCCCTTTGCCAGAGTTGCTTCTTCTCTTCTACACTCTCCATCACTCTTTCAAGCTCTTGTTCCTTTGCTGCTACCCTTGCCATAGCATGGATAATTTCTAATCTTGAATCAGCAAATTGCTGCTTCAAGATCTCATACTCTACTACTTGTCTTTCCCTTGCTTTGTCACTCTACTTAACAAGATCCTCTTGATACGTCACTTTTCTCTTCAAGTCTTTAATTACTTGATTCTTCACTACCGCCTCCCCTCACAGTACTTCCCTTTCCTCCTCACCTTGGGTTATACTCTTCTTCAACTCCGAGTTCTCTTCTTCCAATCTTGATAACACCTGCAAGATAGTCTTCACCTCTAGACAAGTCAACTGCATCTGCTTCTTCTTGTGCTCCAACTTCACCAACAATGGACACAATCTCCCGCAGGTACTCCACTCCATTGCTTGAAACTACTTCCTCCTGCATAGCAATCTCCCTTCTTACTTCTTGTTCTCTTGATACTCGCCTTCATCTTTGCAGTCTCTGCGTTCCGAGTCTCTTGACTTGCACTCGGCTTCACCTTCCAAGTCTTTGTCTTTTGACGCGACTACCACCATGCCTCTCCTCAAGTTTCCTCTCCTAGTCTTTTGAGGTCTTGTCTTGTCTTTGGCTTTGCCTTGCCGACTTTGCTTCTTCGTCTTTGGAATACTCACTTCTATTTCCACGCTCTTCTTTGTCTTTGCGTAGTACTTGTCTGTGCTCCGGATTTGAAGGATATACTGCTGCTCCTCTACATCAACTTCTCTTCTCAAGTCGGGATGGAAGTGCGATAGCATTCAATTTTGCTCTGCCAAGTTGACTAAATTCAACCCGAGGTAAAAATGTGCTGCAAACGGCACGATGTAATGAAGAGGTGACTTATCTTGCAGATTCCACACCATTTGTTGCATCCTCCCATGGAAGCACCTTGCCTTGTTGATTGGTTCTCCTACAAACAGCTTATGGAAGAACACCGCTTGGTGTTTCATCACATAAGTCGTTCTCTCCGGCTTCAAGATTGCCATGAGAGCAATCACAATCCATCTCTTTACTTGATCCTTGTTAATCTCAACCTTGTATCCGTTCTTTGTTCTCTTCCAAGAGAACGCGTCTCTCACTTCTTGAGTTTCTTCTGCTACTTCTCCCTTACCCAAGAAGGTGGCACCCTGCTTCGTGCTTGCTTCTCTCCCAAGCACTAATCTCCAATCTGACTCTGTCCAACGAGCCGGATTTCTTCTCTTCCCCTCTTCCTCGAGGCCATCGAGACACTTGCTCTCGATAATCTCGGTCATGAAACCTGGAAAATTGACATTCCAATTCCATGCCAAGAACGTGATCTGAAGTCGGCTCAAGGCTTTGATTCTTGCAATCACGTCTAACCTCCAAATTGCATGATTCCTCACTATGAATTTGGAGTTCTTCTTTCTTCCTCCCATCTCTCCTGCTTTCTCACTATCTCTCCGTTTCACTCTCTCGACTTCTCCCTTACACACTAGCGTGTCTTCAACTCTATTTCCCTTCCCACGATCACCTTCATGACGACTTCTCAACGGCAAAGGAAAATTGCTTGACATTGCTTTGTCATTAGCCCGATTTTTATAGGGTCGCGCTTTCTTCGTCTCTCTTCAATTCAAGTTTCTACAGAGAAATCTCACCTCCTGCATGCACCTGTCACTGTCAATCATACTCCACGCGTATGGGCCGCCAGTTTTGAATGGTTCCTTCTTGAATTTCTCGCCCCGACAAAAGGTTGTTAGATTGTCTTCACCTTGGGTTGAGCTCCCCTCAATATGAAGACTCCTTACTTTGGGTTGTATGCTGAGAGGGCATTTCTGAGTACTTTGCCTTATGACCCAAAGTCACTTTACTTTGGATTTCATCCCGAAGACTCTTTTCTTTGCCTTCTTTGGCCATACAGGCGCAATTCGACTTCTCTATATTCTTCTCTTTTATTTTGAACAAAAAACAAAAAATGTGGGCACCACATACCCCCTCACTCAAATGTGAGCATCCTCGTGAACATAGACCTTGGGTGTCTTAGAGACTTCCAAGTCGATGGTCCAATATCTCCAAACTCTCCACCCGTTTACTCAAGTGGCAAAAGGATTACTTTCCAGGTCTACAAGCTACATGGACCCATTTTCATATAGATAAAGAACTCGATAGGAACCCATCCACCTCAAATGCAACTTGCCTGGAAAAAATATTCGGCAATTGTCATATAACAAAACCAAATCTCCTTCACGTACAACCACAGGCTTGATATGCTTATCGTGCTTGACTTTCCTCTGTGCTTGTACTTCCTTTGTGGTTTGCATTGCATTGTCTCTTTTCTCTTCTAACCACATCAGTTGATGAATCCAAAGATCCTGACTTTCTTCCTCCGGCAATAGTTCTTTGCAAAGAATACGATACGTCGGTACTTCAAATTCAACTAGCAGTATGGGATGCAAGCCATATGTCAAGAAGTATGGAGTTTGTTTGGTTGTTATCTTTTCTGTCATTTGATATGCACACAACGTGGCTGGTAATTTTGTATCCCAGTCATAGGCATAATTGACAGTCACCTTATTCAAAATTTTACAAAGTAACCCATTTGCCTTTTCCGTTAAGCCATTTGCTTTTGGGTTATAAGGAGTTGTCTTCCGATGTTTAATCTGAAAGTACTTGGTTAATGCCTCCATTACAAAGTTCAAAAAGTGTGTTCCTTGGTCACTGACCAATTCCAGAGGACACTTGTATTGGGAGATGATGTTTCGAAAGAAAAATTCCGCCATAATTTCAACATCATCTCTACGAGTTGCTTCAGCTTCGACCATCTTGGTAGCGTAGTCAGTGCAAACCAAAATGTATCGCTTTCTTGTGACTTGGGTCATTGGTTGAATGGGACTCACAAAATCAATCCCCCATTTCTCAAATGGGGCCAAAGGCAAAATTGGTCTCAAAGGCCATTGAGAAGTAGCCATCGGCTTCCCCGTTCTTTGACAAGCATCATAGCTTCGGATATGAGCCTGCACGTCTTTGTACATTGTAGGCCACCAATACCCTATTGAAAGAATTTTCTTTACAGTATTCTTCAGAGCATAGTGTCCTTCCGATGCTTCGGAGTGTAAAGATTCAATCACCCTTCCTACTTTGTATGATGCCAAACATCGTCAAAGTACTTTGTCTTTGCCCATCTTGAATAAAATGTTGTGTTTGAGCTGGTATGGCCCCATTTTCCTGAGAAAGACTGCCCTCTACTCCGGGTCTATCCCTTCAGGACAATGGAGAGTATGCATATAATGATATTCTGCTGCATACCTCGTACTTTGCATTGCTGATAATTGATATAACTCTTCATCAGGGAACCAATTGTCAATTTCCCACTCCTGGTCTTGAGTTTCTAACCTGGACAGGAAGTCCACATTTGAATGTGAAGCTCCCTTCCTTACTTGTACAGTATATGTGAATTCTTGTAACAACAAGATCCATCTTGCAATTTTCCCGAACAAATCTGCCTTCTTAACCAAGTGTTGCAATGCGTAATGGTCAACATAGAAGACAAACTTGTATCCCAACAAATAGTGGTGAAATTTCTTGCAGGCATACATCATTCCAAGTGTTTCTCTCTTAGTTGTTGAATAGTTCTTTTCAAAAACTAGAAGTTGTTGGTTGGCATAATACACCGGGTAGTCCTTCTTTTTGTCCTTCTGACTTAAGACAACTCCGATGGCCATGGATGAAGTGTCCACATATACATGAAAAGGGACATCCCAATTTGGGGCCCTCATAATTGGTGCTTCAACCAGTTTCTTCTTCAACACCTGAAAAGCTTCTTCTTGATTTGCGTCCCACAAATAGTCTTTGGATTTCTTCAGAAGCTTTGTAAGGGGTGCAGCAAGCACCGCATAATTTGACACGAAGCGTCTGTAGTATCCGACATGCCCCAAGAAGGCTCTCAGCTCCCGGATGTTCTTTGGGGATTCCAAAGCTGCGATTATCTTAACTTTCTTGACATCGACTTCAATACCTTGGCTTGACACCTGATGCCCCAGAAGAATTCCCTCCTTCATTGCGAAGAAGCATTTCTCCGGGTGTAATGACAAGTCGTAAAAACAACACCTTTCGATTGTTTGGCAAAGGTAATCTAAATGTACATCTACTTCACCCAAACACACAAAAATCATCAATGAAGACTTCCACAAATTTGTGCAAGAAATCTTTGAAGATTGAATTCATCATCCGCTGGAAAGTAGTGGGAGCATTACACAACCCAAAGGGCATTTGATTGTAAGCAAAAGTGCCCCAATCAGTCGTGAATGTGGTTTTATCCTTGTCCTCTTCTCAATTGGATACTTAATTTATCCTGAAAATCCATTGAGAAAGCTATAACAAGGATGACTAACTACTTGATCTAAAATTGTATCGGTAAAAGGCAAGGGATGATGATCTTTCCTTGTGATTGCGTTCAACTTCCGGAAGTCTTGGCACACTCGGATCTTCCCTATTTTCTTCTTCAGGACAATGACAATGGGGGAAACCCATTCACTGCTTAAGACAGGGAAGATGATTCTGGCCCCTAAGTACTTGTAGATTTCATCTTTCACCAAAAATGAGTACTTTGGGTTCAGGCGGTATTGTCTTTGCCGAATCGGAACCGCACCTTCAACTAGATCAATCCGGTGTTCTCCAAATTCTCGTGGAATACCCGGCATTTGATCAACAGACCAGGCGAATACATCCTGGAATTCTATGAACAGGGCAGTGTATCCTGCCAACTCCTTCGAAGTGACTGTCTTTGAAATTTTTAAAATTTTTCCTTCAGTCAATACAACATCTTGACAGTCATCAGGGTTGATGACTCCTTCAATGTGGCTTACTCGGCTTAACCCGAGGTGAGCTGCCATCAAACCCCCTTCCTCAAGGTCAGGTTCACCCAAGGCAAGGTCATATGGATCTTTGTCTTCGACATCCACCTTGTAGCATTCCAAATAATTAACTTGGACTTTGTCTTCAGATTCGTCTGAGGACGAAGACGATGAGTCTTTGGATTCATCCTCCTCTTCTGACAAACTTGTTTCCCCAAGGTGGGGAACTTTTGTCCAACTCACAGTCACCAGCTTCTGATCTTCGGACAAAATGTCCTTGAATCTTAACTTCTGTTGATGCCAATCCACCACAACTTGGGCATTGTACAACCAGGGTCTTCCGATCAACAGAGGGTAACCAGTCTTTGTCATTGGTCGCAACACAATGTAATTCAACTTGAAGGGCACCCCTCCAATGATTGTGGTTATGTTTGACAGCATGCCCAAAGGCCATCTCCTGGTTTGGTTTGCAAATTTCAAAACTCCGGGTGTTGGCTCAAACGTATGATACCCGAGTTGATTTGCAGTATCTTTGGTCATGACATTCACACCGGACCCCAAATCAATGGGTATCGGTGTGATCATCCCAAATCTTCTTGTTAAATACAATAGATAGTGGGTAGGTCCTTCTTTGACATTGACCTTACCTTCTTGAGTGCCGAATTCAGCTGCTTCTTGTCCAGCTTATTATCTTCACACAATTGCTTAAATGTAACGTTGGCATTTGTGGCTGCTAGATCCGCTACAATATCATATTGGGGTACTCCTCCTATTTTGACCATCTTTGCCTTTGGCTTTGGGTTTGAAGTCTCTTCATGTTCCATCTTGACTTTAGGACGCTTTAAAATGGTGATAGGATTGCTAGTGGCTTTAACCCGAGGTTCCTCGGGTTGGTCCACCTCGGCTTGGATCAGACCCTTTACTTCGGATCGGATGTCCGCCGGAAAAACTGAAGACTTTGTCTTCATCTCCTCTTTTAAACTCAGTACCCGAGTCCTGAGTAGTGCTTCCTTTAGTTCTTTTTGCAAGGCTTTAGCTTTGGCTTTTGCGAGGATCTTTTCCTCCTTGGCAGAAAGAATTGCCTTTGGGCACAGTCTCTTCACCTTTCTAGAAGATGACGAGGTCGTACTCAGTTTTTTGGGATCACGCTTCTTCTTACTGGAGCATGTCTCAACCTTCAAAATTTCAAGGTCCGGCCATTCTCCTTCTGAGGCCGGACTTCCTTCCTGAGGTCTCTCCTCCTCAAGCGTGATACAATTTACATTTGTATCCCACTTTGCCTGAATTGTTGCACGCTCAGCGGGGGTCTGTACATATTTATAGACGGCTTTGGGTTCGGTGGATGAGGACATTGGTTGCCCGTATGCCCCAATCCTTTACAATTTCCGCACAAAGGAACATACCTGATTTGCCTTCTTGGCTCCGGACAGTTTGGAGACCAATGTCCCATCAAGCCACAATTGTAATAGGCTCTGGGTGCAACATTCTGAGGACTATTCTGGTTGCTCATCGGTGGTCTTTGTGGAGGAGCATTGGGGTTATACTCCCTTGGTCCAAACCTTGGACCTTGGTATGATGTGCTAGCCTGAGTCTTTACTTCTTGCGTTTGGTACACAACCTCTTCGTCCTCGTCTTGGCTCCATCCCAAAACCCAATCAATTTGCTGCACCAAGAATGCATTACAAATATTGCATTCTGTGTTTGTGTGGCCTGACTTGCCACATGCGGTGCACCATACATTCGATCTCCCAAATGCTGGGGCCTTCCTTATGTCTTTGGCCCTAATCATCTAGATCTTGAAATCCAAAAACTCCTTGATGAGGACGTCCAGCTTGGTATCCGCCTTATTTACTCTCTTTGCTGGAGGAGTCACTGGTTTCTTACCCCCACATCTTCTTACTCATCTTGGCTTTGATTCTTCTTTGGATTCCAAAGAAGAGCTTGAAGACATGGAGGATTCTTCCGAAGAGGGGGAAGTGCTGCGTGAAGCTCTCCTTCTGGGCTTCTTGCCTTTCTTCTCCCAATTTCTCCGGTTGCCGACAGAGTGAGAGTGGGCCGCCTTGTAACGAGCAACATTTTTGAGTACTTTGTCAAGGGAAGTTACATTCCTCTCCCTTGCAAAGATTTGAGTCTTTGGGAAAGTCCCCCGAGGAACCAAGTAATGGCTTGGGCATCGGAGTAACCCACCACTCCCAATTGCTTGGGAACTTGGTTCAAGAGGGCCATGAACCGCTAAGAGTAGTCTCTCAACTTCTCCTTCTTGCCTTGGTCTGAATCGTTGAGTGCCACAAAGACACTTGTGTCGTAATCAACCTCCCAAAATCGTTCCAGGGAGTTGTTTCTCAAGTCTGTCCAGTCCGCCGGTACAAATCCCTTCTGGGTCACATGGGTGTATCAGCTTTGAGCTTTCTTTTGGAGCAGACTTGGGAAAATTCTCATTTGATCCGCTGAGTCATGCTCCTTGTTAGCAAAGGAGATGACTTTGAATTCTTCGATGAATTCATCGGGGTCTTCATCTTGTTCTATCCCCTTGTACTTCTGAAAGGCGTGTTGGGTGACAGGCAACAAAGTCATCATTCGATGCACTGGAATCGGCTGAGGTAATGTTGAACTTGACGGAACTGAGGGATTGGCTGGTATTGATGCCGTGTTGTCAACCCAAGGGTTCCAATTTGTCAAATTCAAGGTGGGGTCTTCTTTGACAGTTTCTGCTATGAGAGTGTCAACTTCAACCCGAGTGGAAGATTCATGATCAACACCTCCGATTTGTTCTTCAAAATTCCTTCGGGACAACCGAGGAATCATTCGTAGAAGATGTTGACACTCTTCTTCTGTAAGTGTTCGTGTTGTCTTTTCTCAAACAAAGTTCTTTAAGGACACAACTTCCTTTACAGCTCTAGGGGAAGTCGATGTACTGGGCCGCAATGCATATGTTAGGCCACTCGAGTCTTTCTTCTTCTTGGACGAAGAGGGAGATGCAAAGAAGCCTTGCCAACTGCCTTCACGTTTCTTATGGTCAAGTTCTCGTAGGGCTTCTTGCACTTCGTGAAGAAATTGAAAGTCCAACGCCTCTCGTTTGGTTTTGTCAACAATGGATGGGACGTTCAGACATTCATCTTCTTCATGCTGTAGTGCTCGTCTTTGAGCTCTCTCTCTCTTCCCGTTGTTCTCTCGATGCAGACATTCATATTGCGTTGATATCTAGTTTCAAATTTGGCTTTGTATTCTTCCACTTCTGAGATTTGTATCCCCGGCAGCGGCGCCAAAAAGCATGTGACAACTCGACAAATATCACTTTTGCAATAATTGGGTAAGTAACGTTTGTTCCCACAAAGATACGAGTAAGAAATGTCCAAATACAAAGTCAAACAATAACATGTAGTTCTTCTTGGTTGCATCTTCAATCTCTCAGGTAGAAACCACACCCAGAAGAGAGAAACAAGCACTAACTTGCAGTCGTGTCACAAATTAACACTCCATAATCACAACTCCATCAAATCTTTCCAAACAATCTTGATTGTGATCATTCAGGCTCTCCCGAAAATAGCACTTCACTGCAAAACGACTTTGCTTCAGAATTGTGTTCCACCCCTCCACTGAAGGCACAACTTCCTTGATCAAAATTGCTTCACATCAACTTTGCACTACACTCACAAATGCAAAATACTACCAACACTACAATTCCTCTCAGATCTGTCAAGGCATTGCTCTTCTTGCACTTCACTCAGGATCAAACACACAAAATGAAGATCAAGGCTGTGGAATCCAACATCCAACAAGCACACTAACTTGCACTTCAAATTTCTTCACACACTCACAAACACAAGTACAACGTTGATACTCGGAATCAAGCTTAAGCAACAAGCACTACTTCACAACACTTTGCTTTATCTATTCTCAAAAATTATGAGCATTGAACAACATTTGACTGCGAATGCCACTCTTAAATAGTGAAGCAATTGACAGTTATCTCCCTAATGCACCTCTTCCTAATGACTCTACAAACCTACAGATCTGAAATGACAATGCACCTCTTTATATCTGCCTATTCACATCTCAAATCGATTACTAATCTGATCCGATGTCTACTTCTTCTTTAGCTTTCAAACCCAAACCCGAAGTAATTTTACTTCCTACTACTTTGTCCTTGGGTTTCATAACTCTTACGTCCTCTACCAGATCTAACAATTCTCTTTCCTGATCTGAAATTTCACTAGTGGGTAATCTATCTAACACCTTATCTGGTGACCCATGGTTCTCTAATGTCTCCATCGCTAACTCCAAATTCATCTGTACTCCTACTTCCTCTACTTTGGGTTTTGCTCTTATATCCTTCCAAAGTCTATCTATATCCAACTTCACTAAGTCTAATCTAATTGCAATATTATCTTCTACCTCTAGTATTTTCCTATCTACACGAGTTCTAAGACTAATCAACACCGCATTCAAATTGGTGTCTTTTGCCTATCTCCTCCTCATCTCTTGAACCAACAACCTCCTCATCCTCTCGATACATCACTTCTCTCTTCAAGTCTTTAATTACTTGATTCTTCACTACCGCCTCCCCTCGTAGTACTTCCCTTTCCTCCTCACCTTGGGTTATACTCTTCTTCAACTCCGAGTTCTCTTCTTCTAATCTTGTCTTCACCTCTAGACATGTCGACTGCATCTCTTTCTTCTTGTGGTCCAACTTCACCAGCAATGGACACACAATCTCCCACAGGTACTCCACTCCATTGCTTGCAACTACTTCCTCCTACGTAGCAATCTCCCTTCTTACTTCTTGTTCTCCCGATACTCGCCTTTGTCTCTGCAGTCTTTGTATCGGAATCAACTCCTCACTTCTTGAGCTAGTGGTCACTTCTTCCCTCGCCTTACTCGGACCCGCTTCATACTTCACATTGCGTCTTGAACAAACTCCCCTCTGAATCATTGACTTCTTCTCCTCGGGCTCAGGTATCTCGTCCTCCAACTTCGTATTGTCTTCTGGCTCGAGCTCCACCTGAACTTCTTCTTCTTCCTCCACAGCAACTGGTACCAATGTCATTTCTCCACCTTCATCGCTGTCGCTACTCGTATCCCCACTTTGCAGCATTAGCTCAGGTTCCTCCTCGCGTTCCGAGTCTTCTGACTTGCACTCGGCTTCACCTTCCGAGTCTTTGTCTTCTGATGCGATCACCACCATGCCTCTCCTCGGGTTTCCTCTCCTGGTCTTCCAAGGTCTTGTCTTATCTTCAGCTTTGCCCTGCCGACTTTGCTTCTTCGTCTTTGGAGTACTCACTTCTATTTCTACGCTCTTCCCCGTCTTTTTGTAGTACTTGTTTGTGCTCTGGATTTTGAAGGATATACTGCTTCTCCTCTACATCAACTTCTCTTCTCAAGTCGGGATGGAAGTGCGATACCATTTGATTTTGAGTCTTATCTTCACCTTTTGCTCCGCCGAGTTGAGCAAATTCAACCCGAGGTAAAAATGTGCTGCAAACGGCATGATGTTATGTGGAGGTGACTTATCCCTTAGATTCCACACCATTTGTTGCATCCTCCCATGGAAGCACCTCGCCCAGTTGATTGGCTCTCCTGCAAACAGCTTATGGAAGAACACCGCTTGGTGTTTCATCACATAAGTTGTTCTCTCTGGCTTCAAGATTGCCATGAGAGCACTCAAGATCCCTCTCTTCACTAGATCCTTGTAACTCTCAACCTTGTATCCGTTCTTCATTCTCTTCCAAGAGAACGCGTCTCTCAATTCTTGAGTTTCTTCTGCTACTTCTCCCTTACCCAAGAAGGTGGGACCCTGCTCCGCACATGCTTCTCTCCCGAGCACTAATCTCCAATCCGACTCTGTCCAACAAGCCGGATTTCCTCTCTTCCCCTCTTCCTTGGGGCCATCAAGACACTTGCTCTTGATAATCTCGATCATGAAATCTAGAAAACTGACATTCCAATTCTATGCCAAGAACGTGATCCAAAGTCGGCTCAAGACTTCAATTCTTGCAATCATGTCTAACCTCCAAATCGCATGATTCCTCACTGTGAATTCAGAGTTCTTCTTTCCTCCTCCCATCTCTCCTACTTTCTCACTATCTCTCGGTTTCACTCTCTCAACTTCTCCCTTACACACTAGCGCGTCTTCAACTCTATTTCCCTTCCCACGATCACCTACAAGACAACTTCTCAACGGCAAAGGAAAATTGCTCAACATTGCTTTGTCGTTGGCCCAATTTTTATGGAGTTGCACTTTCTTTGTCTCTCTTCAATTCAAGTTTCTACCGAGAAATCTCACCTCTTGCATGCACCTATCACTGTGAATCGTACATTGAGACACTTGAATGAGGGAAAACTCAGAATGCCTAGCATGAGCTTTGGCTTTGGTATTAATAGGTAGCATACAAGGCCTTTGAGAAGCTTCTCAAGAAGCTTCCTCAAGCTGCTTTCTAAGAGTGCAAACCAAGTTAGTTAGCCGGCTTTTAGAAGCTTCCTTCTAGAAGCTACTTACTTGAGGTGCAAGGTAACCTAGCCGTGAAGCTTCCCAAGAAGCTTCCTAGGTACTTCCAGAATATTCTAGGCTGATTTGTCTTATGTGCTACTTTGTAAGCCCAACTAACTTTGTTGCTAAACTCCATATTGTTACACCAACCCAAAGTCACTCATCTATACATCTATTACATAGACTCTATACATCTACTACATAGACTTCAAATGCTTGTAACTTTTGCCACAAACCTCCAAACTCTTTGATTTTGGTGGCAACAAAAAGCCTTGAGCAAAGCGCTTCCAACTAAATATAGCATGCATGATTTAGACATGTTTTCAATGAGATATAGCTCCCACAAGAATCTTGACCTGCAACTTCCTTTCCTTCTTTGAGTCTGCTCTCCTTCAGTTTGATCCGAGTCCTTCTTTCTCTAACACAAAGTCGACTACTTTGGCTTCAACACACAAACCCACTTCTTCTTCTTTTATCTCCATTTGGGTTCAATTTTGCCTTAACTATACATTTCTTTGTCAAAATATAACAAAACCAAAAAATGTGGGTCCCATAGTTGCTCATCTTGGGCCAATAGTAATGGTGTAAAAGACCAAGCCAAGGAGAGAAATAGGAGAATGAAAGATCACATTGAGACATTAAGTATGGGAAATTCCAAATGCCTAGCATGAGCTTTGGCTTTGGTATTTATAGAGAACATACAAGCTCTATGAGAAGCTTCTCAAAAAGCTTCCTTGAGATGCTTTCTTGGAATGCAAGCCAAGTTAACCAAGAAGCTTCTAGCTAATTTGGTGTATTAAATACTTTTTTAGCCTTGACTTACTTCATTGCTCAGCTCCATATTGTTCTATATTCCTCCACCACTCATTGATGATGTTCCCGTCGCCATTGAAGCTTCAAACTCTTGGATAGTCATTTTTGCATTTTGCAAATGAGAAAGAGGCTCCCAAGTGGCATCATGTAGGGGATACCTTTTTCCAAAGAACTTTGTACTCTATATATTGTCGATGGTCTGATTGAATGTGGTGATGTGCAAGCATCCAATCAACTTTATACTCTTCATGATCATTGATTGGGATGGGAGGAGGAGGATGTTGGACATGAGAAGAAAAAGAAGATGGGTTAAGAACAAAGGGTTTCAACTTCGAAACATGAAAGACAAGGTGGATGCGCCTATGATGAGGCAAGGCAAGTCAATAAGCAATAGGAGAAATGATTTGGGTGACATCAAAGTGTCATATCCAATTAGGAGCAAGTTTACAAACTTGGGTATCAAGTGGGAGGGGCAGGTTACTAGATGAGAGCATGACTTTATCACCAATTTGAAAGGTGAGATCACGACAATGGTGGTCTATATATTGTTTCTTACAATTTTGAGCAACAAGTAGATGAGATTTGGCTTGTTGGAGAGATTGGGATATGGTGGTCAAGAAAGTAGAAGTTAAGGGACATGAGATGGAGGGAGAGCAAGAAGAGATTTTTGAACAAGTGGATTTTGGCCAAAATTGAGGAAGAAAGAAGAATCTGGTGCTTTCATGTTTGGAATTATTGTATGCAAACTCCATATCTGCAAGACATTCATCCCAATTGGTATAGTGAACATTGAAAAAGGCACAAAGTATATCCTCCAAGGTGCAATTTGCATGTTCATTTTGTCTATCAATTTGAGGATGATAGGTCATGGACAAAGCAAGCTTTGTGCCAAGTATCTAGAAGAGTGCTTGCCAAAATTTGCTAGTGAATTGAGGATCATGGTTGGAAATGAGTACACAAGGCATCCCTTGATGCTTGAAGATCTGTGCCAATGTTGGAGCATCCACAGTATCAAAGGTTGGTGCCAAATGAATTTGCTTACTAAGTTTATACACAAACACCACTACTATTACATGACCTTGCTTTATCTTAAGCAATGATGTAATGAGGTCCAAGCTCATGTTGTCTTGATGTGGTTGGTGTAGCCCATGAAAAAGTAAATTAGCATGATTTATTTCCACATTAGTCAAGTAGGTTATATGACGGATCCCACGATTGAGCTATTGCCATGTGAGCAATCTATATACGTGTATGAAATTGGCCTCATTGTCATACTTTGCCTTTCTCACTATGGGAACTCACAAGGTGCCTAGTTGTGAAGCTTATGGATCAAAGGTTGTGCGTAGACTTCTCTCTATTAATCTAAGTGCATGTGGTACCCAACTAGTAGATCCTCCACTCTTGTTTTTAAGATTCTTTCTATCTGGTAGGGAAGTAACGAGCAACCTAACCTGTCATCACAACACGCACTCCTAGTCTATTGGTCATCATGCTTCCAACATTACCAAGGAGAAAAACACAATACATGTAGAAGGAAGGAACCTACGCACAATGCTTGCACACCAATCCAAGCCAACTGGGCATACAAACACATGCATACATGCATAGAGAGGATCTGATCACAAGAATTTGACAAAAACTCTTTGTAAGTTTTGTTAGAAAAGAGTTTCAAAACCTTCTTGCTTTGTTATCAAGCTAATTTCAACCTGTACTCCAAGTTTCTTCCAATCTGTTCTTCAAATTTCAACCAACTTCTAATCCAAGTGGGGAACTTCTATGTCTTTTTAATGGGGAAAAGTTTGTTAAACTTATATGGACATAACCTTTTTTTTGTGTAACTTGGGTTCAAATGGTCTTGAATTTAATGGAAAGCTTGTGAGATAAGCTTTTCCAATAATATGAAATACTCTACAATCTAATCATGATAGCTCCATTGACAAGCTCTCAAACTTGGCCAATTTTCTATTACTTTTACCTTAATTTTTAAATATCTATTTTAGGGTTTGCTCCCAATTCTTGGCAAAATTTCCCCAAATTTCTGAATCAAAGGTACACTTGATCCTCACAAGCACTCCAAAAGTCTAACATCCTCAATCAAATTCACAAAAAATAGAAGAATTTCCAATCATTCATGATTGAAGATAGAATTGCTCTATCAAGCTTACGATAATATTTTAGTAACACTTATTGCATCAATTCTCACTCTCCATGGACCCAAACCAAACCAAATTTTTCTACAATTTGTTTGTACACAATCTACACAATTTTGCTACAATTTATCTAACCCTTTACAGAGTTTGATGGCCTAATCCAACCCCAATCCCTAGATACGGACAAATTCTTGAGCCGGGCTAACTTGTGAGCTATACAAACCCAAGTATACTTGATCCAAGACCCTAAATTTTTCTTTTGAGGAATTCCCATGAAACCTTTACATAGAGGTGAAAAATCTAACCACCAATAACATTGGAAATTTTCATAAGATGACTCAAATCACAACTTGGGGAGTGATCAAAACTCCAAACCTGGTCAGCAACTCTTCTCCAACACCTTATGTAAAAGACCAAGACCAAGGAGAGAAATAGGAGAATGGAAACACACATTAGGACACTTGAATGTGGGAAAACTCCAAATGCCTAGCATGATCTTTGGCTTTGGTATTCATAGGTAGCATACAAGGCTCTTGAGAAGCTTCTCAAGAAGCTTCCTTGAGCCGCTTTCTTAAAGTGCAAGCCAAGTTAACCATGAAGGTTGTGGTACCCACATTTTTTATTTTCTTCTATTTTGTTAAAGCTTTTGAAGAAGAAGCTAGTATGAAAGCCAAATTACAAAGGAAAGGATGCACGGGTGTGTCTTCGGAGTAAACCCAAAGAAGTCAACTTTGGGTTGGAAAGTGGATACTCAAATGGGGAGTACGAAGTGACAAGTCGGAAGAAGTACTTGTCTTTAGACTAGGAAGAAAATGCCGATACAAAGACGGTCTAACAACCTTTCTACATGGCAAGAAAGTATACTACAAGAAATGGCGGAGGCAGGAGAATGTCGCGGCATTTGTAGTTCCGCATCTAGATGCTCAGACATTGGAGTTCTAGTGATGGTAGTTAGAGTTATTCTAGCAGTTTCTCAAAGACTACTTTCCGACGGTTAGATTTAGTGTTCAGGGTATTGGCTTCACAGTGGGGCCCACCGTCACTTTGCACCGTTTGCACCGTCGAGTGTGCCGTCAGCGGGACCATTAGGGTTTTAGTGCTAACTCGAGTCCAGGGGGTATAGTTTCAAAGTGAGCTCTAGAGAGCTCACATCTCTGATGTTGAGCCTTCGAGTTCTTGGCTATGGTGGACAGAGGCCGGCAAGCGTCACTTGGGTTCTCTTTGCTTGAGTGGGTGTGGCTTGACTGTAATCAATGCCTAGTTGTTGGCAGTTTATAGAGTGACAGATCAAGTACTGATCTGCGTTGAGAGTGTTAAGCAATCTGATTACATCAAAGAAGTGAAGTCAGGGGGAAATTGTGTGCAGGAACTATGAGTGTTGGTGGTATCTCCAAGCTCGGTGGATCGTGGTAGCTTGATTCAAGTTTAGTGTTTCCCTAGTGTGCATAAGCTCGTTCAATTGATGCAGATTTGGTAGTTAGGCGGACGGTGTGCGGAAGCGCTGGCCAAATTTTGAGCAAAGAAGGAGCAATTTTTGAGCAGTGTTGTGATTTTGAGCCCAGGAGGTGAAGAAGGCAGGACCAATTTGCTGCAAGTTGGGCTCAGAAAGTCAAATTGAAGGTGGAGTTGGGAAACTCTTTTCATGAAATTGTGATTTGGAAAAACCTGTTTTGTCAATTTGGCTTGAGTGGAAAGTTAGCAGGGGATTTGGCGGACAGCCATCTTTAGGGTTTACGTCAGATTTTACGTCAGATTTACGTCAGATTTAGGGCCAGATTTGGAGGAGTTTTTGTTGTTTGGCCAGATTTGGAGGAGATTGAGTTATGGAGACAGTATTGGTCTCCACACTATGCCTCCATCACTTCAAGCTCGGTGGCCAGGAGTAGATCGGCTGTACCCACGAGTTCTAGCTCGAGTAGTGTTGGTGGAGCTAGTGGAGGTGCACTAGCTGGAGATAGTGCTACTCCGAGTGGAGGTACCGCTGCAGGAGGTGGTGTGGTACCGGGGTTTAACTCCATGGTGGAGTTCTTCATGTGTTTGAGGCAGAACTACCAGGGAGTGCGGATTGACAAGCTGAGGAACTTGCAAGAGTTCCAGCGGAAGGCTAGAGAGAGCCTACGCGAGGCATACACTTGGATGAGGCGGCTGATCAGTTTCACTCATGGAGTTACTGAGGCCCATGCAGTCCAGTTTTGGTATGGGATACTGGATAGGGAGTTGTGACGTAGAGTTCGTGATGCTACATTGTTGTAGGCTACTTCGCTCACTTTGGCAGTAGTCTTTGGTTTGGCTGAGCGTATTGAGCTCAATATGGTGGAGGAGAGAGTGGTGACATCTGGATTTGGTAGGGAGACCTCATCCACAGCTGTGACTTCTTCTAGAGTGCAGTAGAGTGCACCACGCCCAATTGGTTTTCAAAGACAGGGTGGACAGCCTAGATCCTATGGAGCAAGTGGAGGGCCTAGTAGAGTTAGACCCTTACCCTCATTTTTGGGTCAGCAGCAGCCAGTGAGTGGTGGTGTTGCTTGTTGGACTTGAGGTGGACCTCACCATAGGAGAGAGTGTACTCAGGGCAACGGACTTGATACCTCTGGTGCATCACAGCCTGCACAGAGGCAGTGTGAGCACTGCCACAAATTTGGTCACACTAGTAATCGGTGTTTTGACCTACACCCGGAGTTACGGAGTGGTAGGGCTGCTATGGAAGGTAGTAGAGGAGCTCCAGTTCATGGAGGACGAGGTGGTAGAGGATCTACACCTAGTAGGAGTGCAATACCTGCCCTTACTTCTGACACAACTATGGCTACTTGGATTGAGCAGTTGGAGCAGAGATTCACTAGTATGGCTATTGCTCAGAGGAGATCAGATTCGGGTGCTGAGGCTTCCACCTCATATGCTAGTGATAGAGATGCTTTAGACTTCATGTGCGGAACAGCACAAGTGGATGCATTTGCAGCGGTGACTAGGAGTGCAGTACGTGCTCCAAAGCCTAGGGGAGCATCAGTGGAGTTGGACCCACAGAGATGAGAGGTTGGGAGACAGGTCAGACTTCCCCAGTCTTTCACGCTATCTGAGGCATTGCAGACAACATCCATGGTTCCTAGACGTCCCAGTGCAGGTGTGGTAGGTGGTGATGGAGTACATGATGGACTACTTGCTAGTCAGCCACCTACTACTACACAGACTGAGTCTAGCATGATGTTGGGGGCGGCTCAGCTGATTATGCGGCATCTTTTGTTTTCAGCCAGTGACATGTTTACATTGGGAGTTGACCCAACCCCATTGTTCCGGTTGGCTGCCATGTTGTGTGAGAGTAGGGATGGTGCAGTTCCTACTACTAGAGCAGAGGTGGTTGGTAGTGGAGTTGACTTAGTTGAGGAGCATGGGATCCGTTCAGCGACCAGTGGTTTATGGCAGGCAGCAGCGGCTAGACTTGAGGAGTTGCCAACTAGACCGGCCTTTGAGAGAGTGCGGTTTACACCTGGTATTGTCCTATTGGATAACCAAAGGGGGATTTTTTGTTTGGTGGGACCTTCAGGGAAGGTCTATACACCACAGAGAGTCTTGTTAGACTCTGGTGCGCAGCTCCTTATGTTGGGGAAGGCTGCAGTTGTCGGTCAGGAGTTACGGAAGACCGATGTGGAGAGGTGTCTATTTCAGATCCAGACATCTCTTGGTGGTGGTTCGACACAGTACATCACACGTGGAGAGCTTGTTGTCCAGGTTCAGCCTGGTCATCCAATTGATAGCTCAGTGGTGAGAGCTCAGACTACTGCGACGATAGCTGAGTCATATGATGTGCTAGTTGGGGGAGCAGTGTTATACCCTATGGGTTTCAGCATTGACTATTGGGAGGAGACAGCCTCTTATAGACCTGGTTGGCAGTCTGGTGAGGGATGGGTATGTCGTCTACCAGTACGCTTCAGTAGTGGCAATCTTGGCTCACTATAGTCCGGGACCATGGTAGCATCAGTTTTAGCTTTCAGTGGTGCAGTTACTTGGCCTGGTGACTTGTTGGAGGGGAACGCCCATGCAGAGGATACTCCTATACCAGAGGAGATCACTCGGCTTCGGAGTACGAGTGGGATTGTCCCATCCACCTTGGATGTTCCATTGTGGAGTTCAGAGGAGGCATTGTAGTAGCATGCAGATCAGTTGGTGCAATAGGCTTGGAGTGGAGCCTTCGTACCATCAGGGGATGAGTGTGAGGATGAGCCTCCAAAGGCGATTACTTTGACACCTCTGGCTACCACACTCATTGCTTGGCAGTATCCAGTAGAGGGGATATGCCTATTGGAGTTGTTTGGTGGGATCATCACCGGACTAGCTGTGGTGTTATAGGCGGGTATTCAAGTACAGAGGTACTTGTATGTAGAGAGAGATGAGACTGCTAGGCGAGTCTCTATACATCATGTGGCACACTTGGCCTATCGGTATCCGGAGTTATTACCGATGTCAGCAGTCAGACGTTACCAGAAGGCCTTACCAGGAGACATTTCCTTACTGGGGACGCATGACCTAGAGAGACATGGGCCTATTCACTTGGTGATTTCTGGATGGCCATGTCATGGACATACACGTGCAGGCCGAAGTTTGGGTCTTCAGGATCCTCATTCCGGTGTGTTTTGGGAGATGTTCCGGATACTACGACATCTCCAGGTTCATCAGTCTGTTTCTCCTGCTTACCTTTTGGAGAACGCTCCTTTGATGGGTGATTCTTGCACTAGAGTGGTGGTAAGTACACATCAGGTCCATTCTTGGATGGGACCTGCTGTATTGTTAGATGCAACCAGAGTGGGATCACGGGCTCATCGTCTTCATCTTTGGAGGACGAACCTCTTACCCAGAGAGGTTCTACAGCGTGCTTATGATGGGAGTCAGCGATTGGACCACATTCTTGTTGATGATATCTTGGATGTTGGGCGTCAATCTCAGATAGTGGTAGTGGCTGATAGGTCACCTAAGGCAGTGGTGAACCTAGTTGGACAGCCTAGAGCTGCATTTCCCACACTCATGAGTTTCCTAGGCTCTCATGCTTTTCAAGAGGGAGGACTTGGACTTGTTTGGTACTCACAGTAACAGCAGTTGGTGGAGCCCAACGCTGATGAGAGAGAGCGGGCAATGGGTTTTCGCACCGGTATTACCGCTGTTCCAGCAGTGTCAGAGGCATCCAGGCGTTAGGTGTTAGGTCAAGTTATGGACCTGAATTGTTTGACCTGGATTGTGAGCCTTGGCTTGGTAGAGCAGCGTAGGATGCGCTTGATAGGCATCACCACTTGGACACTTGTGAGCCCTGTGCCTATCGAGACGATTCAGGCACATGCTGGGGACGATGGACCGAGTGGACATGGTATTCTTGGGACACATCCAGTAGCTACTAGGGAGAGTGGTCTACTTTGGAGTCCATCCAGGTGAGCATGGGCTACTTGGATTACACCCTTGGTCCACATGGGATGCAGCCAGAGGACGTTTGGAGCTTGCAGCCAGAGTGGAGGGAGTTTTCCACACAGAGGTTGGGACCTCTAGTGGTCGGGAGCATGACACTATTGCTCCCAAGGGCCCAGTGTAGCAGCCAGTCAGTACGTCTTCCACTCCTACTACAATTACAGAGGAAACTTAGGAGCCAGATCTTGGACCCAAGCTGACTAGAGAGGAAAGACGGAGGGTTTGGAGGTTCTTGAGGAGTCACTCGAGTTGTTTTGCCTTCGGTATGAAGGATTGGGGTGCTCTGAAAGGACCTGGTATCGGATTGAGCAAACTAGCGACACACCAGTTTTCCGACGTCCTTATCGATATAGTGAGATGGAGAGGACATTGATTCAAGGCCAGAGTAGTGACCTTTTTGAGGCTAGTTTGGTGGAGATTTCACATGGAGAGTATGCATCAGCAACTGTGATGCCAGCCAAGAAGGATATGCATGGCAACTATACAAATAGGCGGATGTGTGGAGATTACCATCCTATCAACCGACAGACCAAGGCTGATCGGTATGCCATGCCTACACTGGAGGAGATTCTTGATGCGATTGGGCATGCAAAGGTCTTCAGTACTTTGGATCTTCAAGCGGGATATCAGCAGTTGCCGATCGGGGAGGAGGATAAGTCCAAGACAACATTTTGGGCTATTGATCCTCATGGCAAGGATGTGTTATATTAGTGGAGGTTCTTACCATTTGGGTTGAAGAACGCTCCTGCTGAGTTCCAGAGGGTCATGGATAGGATCCTAGCTGGATTGGATTTTTCTTGGTGCTATATTGATGAAATTTTGGTTTATAGCACTATTGTGGAGGAGCATGAGAGACAGTTGTTGGAGGTGTTTGAGAGGTTGAGATCTCATGGACTCAAATTACATCCTGGAAAGTGTAGGTTCTTCCACGAGCAGGTTGAGTATTTGGGTCACACTGTCTACCCCGGAGGACTTGGTGTTCAGTAGACCAAGGTAGAGGCTATTGCACGTATTCCTTGGCCTACGGATATGAGCAGAGTGCGAGCATTCCTTGGGTTGGCAAACTTCTATCGCCGCTATGTTAGAGGATTTAGTGCCATTGCCAAGGCCTTGACAAAGCTTACCAAGCACACACAGGAGTGGTGTTGGGGAGATGAGCAGGAGAGAGCTTTTGTAGAGCTCAAGGAGAGGTTGACATCTGCTCCTATTTTGAGGAGACCGATCAGGAGATGACCATTTCAGGTTCATATTGATTGGAGTATGTTGGGGCTTGGAGCGGTGCTCACCCATCATGACGATGAGGAGAAGGAGTTTGTGGTGGCCTATGCTAGTCGCTCCAACAATTCAGCAGAGGCGAAGTATAGTTCATATGAGGGAGAGTGCTTGGCAGTAGTTTGGGCAGTAGCACATTTCCAATGTTACCTATTTGGTAACCCCTTCACTCTCATCACTGATCATCAGCCGCTGAAGTGGTTGATGGAGTCCGACAAGCTTTCAAGGAAGCTTGCATGATAGGCTCTGATTTTACAAGAGTATGATTTCACGGTTGTTCACATACCTGGAGTGGTGAACCATGATGCAGATGGGTTGAGTAGAAACCCATGTCCCAGCCTGCAAGATCAGACTAGAGCATGTTGGCATGGTGAGACAGATGAGGAGATGGTGCCTGGTTGGCATGCATTGGCCTTTCTGTGTATATTTGCAGAGGCTTTGGTGGTATCTCTCTCAACGCATACAGGAAGAGTTATTGAGGTCACAGATCCAGAGAGTGAAGATATTGGTACAGTTCAGCGAGACATTCATGATGATGTCTTAGTGATGGACTATCTTTGCACTTGTGTTGTGGGTGGCACAGTTGGGGCCAAGGAGAGAGACCATGTTCTTTAGCAAGCCAGACGGTTCAGATTGGAGGGTAGACACCTTTTGCGTGTATGGGAGGATGGTAGAGTGTGAGTAGTACCACTTCCATCATAGAGACCACAGTTGGTCCGTCATGCTCATGAGGAGCTAGGACATTTTGGAGTAAAGCGTACTTATAGCTTACTCTAGAGTCATTATTGGTGGCGCGGTATGCAGACCAAGGTACAACAATTTGTTGCCAAATGTGTGGTTTGTGACCAAGTTAGAGCATCATTCAATGCTCCTACGCCACAGTTACACCCATTACCTATCATGGGATTGGGTTACCGTTGGAGTTTGGACTTTGCCGGACCTTTACCGCTGACTATGAGACATCATCGATATGTTTTGGTGATAGTGGAGCACTTCTCCAAGTGGATTGAGTTGGTGGCACTTCCTAACAAGTCTAGTGAAGGGATAGCTTACTCGTTCCTGGATCGAGTTCTTAGTCATTTTGGTGCACCAGCTGAGGTTTTGACTGATCAGGGTATAGAGTTCTTGGGGGAGGTTCAGGTCTTGTGTGATAAGGCTTTGATTGATCATTGTACTACATCCCGAGATCACCTTGAGGCAGATGGCTTAGCAGAGAGAGTGGTTCAGACGGTGAAGAGAGGATTGCGGAAGCATGGTTTGCAAAGAGGCCACTTGGGGAGATTGGGATCTCCAATTACCTTGGTTGGCCATGGGCTATCGGTTCAGCCGGCAAGCCTCCTTAGCATCCTTCTCTCCATACTTCCTACTCTATGGACGAGATCCAGATTAACCTGTAGCCATTTGTCGAGATGCTATTGTAGTTTTGGACTTGGATGACCCCGATGTATGGATGAGCGCATGTTCTCAACGTGCAGAGATCTTTCGGAGAGTGATGCCGATGGCCTTTGAGAACTTGGCGATTGCTCAGCATAGAGATACTTTACGCTATGCTACCATTCAAGGAGGAGGTAATAGACCTTCAATCTGTTGATTTCATCCAGGCGACTATGTATATCTACAGCAGATAGCACCGACGACACTTGATGTTTCTACAGGCCACACTATCTTGAGAGTGCGTGAGGTTTTGCCATCTGGAGTCCTTGTGTTAGAAGGACGTGATGGTGTTGTTTGGAAGGATCATGTACGCAATTGTGCACCATGCCACCTTCCAAACATTGATGGTACTATGGACCCAAGCTTGGCACTTGTACGTGCAGGCTTGAGGTGTATGTTATGTGGCTCTTCTGGTGGAGCTCCTACTATGTTAGTGTGTGATAGCTATTGGAGAGGATGGCATATGGCATGTATGACTCCTCCCTTCACGGTGGTTCCTCAAGGACAGTGGTTATGTCCTAGATGTACTTGACCTATAGCTAGTTCATTCTTTATATGGTATAGATTGCACACAGGCGACTAACGATAGGGCTCCATAGCACCCGGCCTCTTGATCTTTGCCCATTAGACGGTATACCATATACTTAGAGTAGATGGCTATCTAGAGTTAGAGGGACATAACTGCCAGCTAGGGGGCAATTGTGGCACTTTAGAGTCTATGTATGACTTATGTGTGAGTTGTGCTTCTATAGTGTATGATGTTGACAGTGATGTATGTTGTGTAGTGATGTATATATGCACGACAACTGTCACGCCATTTGTAGTTCCGCATCTAGATGCTCGGACACTTGAGTTCCAGTGAATGGTAGTTAGAGTTATTCTAGCAGTTTCTCAGAGACAACTTTCCAACGGTTAGATTTAGTGTTTGGGGTACTGACTTCACGGTGGGGCCCATCGTCACTTTGCACCGTCAAGTGTGCCGTCAGCGGGACCGTTAGGGTTTCAATGCTAGCTTGAGTCCAAGGGGTATAGTTTTGAAGTGAGCTCCAGAGAGCTCACTTCTCTGATGTTGAGCCTTCGAGTTCTTGGCTATGGTGGACAGAGGCCGGCGAGCGTCACCTGGATTCTCTATGCTTGAGTGGGTGTGGCTTGAGTGTAATCAGTGCCCAGTTGTTGGCCCAGTTAATCAGATTGCTTGACACTCTCAACTGATTAAGCACTCTTTAAATTGATCTGTCACTCTATAAACTGTCAACAATTGGGCACTGATTACAGTCAAGCCACACCCACTCAAGCATAGAGAATCTAGGTGATGCTCGCCGGCCTTTGGTGGGGCTCAGCAAAGAGATACTTCACGCTATACTACCATTCAAGGAGGAGGTCATAGACCTTCAATCCGTCAATTTCATCCATGCGACTATGTATATCTACAGCAGACAGCACCAACAACACTTGATGTTTCTACAAGCCGCACTATCTTGAGAGTGCGTGAGGTTTTGCCATCTGGAGTCCTTGTGTTAGAAGGATGTGATGGTGTTGTTTGGAAGGATCATGTGCGCAATTGTGCGCCATGCCACCTTCCAAACATTGATGGTACTATGGACTTAAGCTTGGCACTTGTACGTGCAGGCTTGAGGTGTATGTTATATGGCTCTTCTGGTGGAGCTGCTACTATGTTAGTGTGTTATAGCTATTGGAGAGGATGGCATATGGCATGTATGACTCCTCCCCTCACTGTGGTTCCTCAGGGACAGTGGTTATGTCCTAGATGTACTTGACCTATAGCTAGTTCATTCTTTATATGGTATAGATTGCAGACATGCGACTAACGATGTGGCTCCATAGCACCCGACCTCTTGATCTTTGCCCATTAGAGGGTATACCATATACTTAGAGTAGATGGCTATCTGGAGTTAAAGGGACCTAACCGCCAGCTAGGGGGGCAATTGTGGCACTTTAGAGTCTATGTATGACGTATGTGTGAGTTGTGCTTCTATAGTGTATGATGTTGACAGTGATGTATGTTGTGTAGCGATGTATATACGCACGACAGTTGTCACGCCATTTGTAGTTCCGCATCTAGATGCTCGGACACTAGAGTTCTTGTGATGGTAGTTAGAGTTATTCTAGCAGTTTCTCAAAGACTACTTTCCGACGGTTAGATTTAGTGTTTGGAGTACTGACTTCACGGTGGGGCCCACCGTCACTTTGCACCATTTGCACCGTCAAGTGTGCCGTCAGTGGGACCGTTAGGGTTTCAGTGCTAGCTCGAGCCCAGGGGGTATAGTGTCGAAGTGAGCTCCAGAGAGCTCACTTCTTTGATGTTGAGCCTTCAAGTTCCTGGCTATGGTGGACAGAGGCCGGCGAGCATCACTTGGATTCTCTATGCTTGAGTGGATGTGGCTTGAGTGTAATCAGTGCCCAGTTGTTGGCCCTGTTAATCAGATTGCTTAACACTCTCAACTGATTAAGCACTCTATAAACTGATTTGTCACTCTATAAATTGTCAACAACTGGGCACTAATTACAGTCAAGCCACACCCACTCAAGCATAGAGAATCCAGGTGACGCTCGCCGGCCTTTGGTTTTGAAGTGAGCTCCAGAGAGCTCACTTCTTTGATGTTGAGCCTTTGAGTTCTTGGCTATGGTGGACAAAGGCCGGCATGCGTCACCCAGATTCTCTATGCTTGAGTGGGTGTGGCTTGACTATAATCAGTGCCTAGTTGTTGGCCCAATTAATCGGATTGCTTAACACTCTCAACTGATTAAGCACTCTATAAACTGATCTGTCACTTTATAAACTACCAACAACTGGGCACTGATTTTAGTCAAGCCACACCCACTCAAGCATAGGGAATCCAGGTGACGCTCGCCGGCCTCTGTCCACCATAGCCAAGAACTCGAAGGCTCAACATCAAAGAAGTGAGCTCTCTGGAGCTCACTTCGAAACTATACCCTCTGGACTCGAGCTAGCACTGAAACCCTAACGGTCCCGCTGATGGCACACTCGACGGTGCAAACGGTGCAAAGTGACGGTGGGCTCCACCGTGAAGTCAGTACCCCAAACACTAAATCTAACCATCGGAAAGTAGTCTCTAAGAAACTGCTAGAATAACTCTAACTACCATCACAGGAACTCCAGTGTTCGAGCATCTAGATGCGGAACTACAAATGGCGTGACAACTGTCGTGCGTATATACATCGCTACACAACATACATCGCTGTCAACATCATACACTATAGAAGCACAACTCACACATAAGTCATACATAGACTCTAAAGTGCCACAATCACCCCCCTAGCTGGCGGTTAGGTCCCTCTAACTCCAGATAGCCATCTACTCTAAGTATATGGTATACCCTCTAATGGGCAAAGATCAGGAGGCCGGGTGCTATGGAGCCCCATCGTTAGTCGCCTATCTGCAATCTATACCATATTAAGAATGAACTAGCTATAGGGCAAGTACATCTAGGACATAACCACTGTCCATGAGGAACCATTGTGAGGGGAGGAGTCATACATGCCATATGCCATCCTCTCAAACAGCTATCACACACTAACATAGTAGTAGCTCCACCTGAAGAGCCACATAACATACACCTCAAGTCTGCACGTACAAGTGCCAAGCTTAGGTCCATAGTACCATCAATGTTTGGAAGGTGGCATGGCGCACAATTGCGCACATGATCCTTCCAAACAACACCATCACGTCCTTCTAACACAAGGACTCTAGATGGCAAAACCTCACGCACTCTCAAGATAGTGCGGCCTGTAGAAACATCAAGTGTCGCCGGTGTTATTCTGCTGTAGATATACATAGTTGCCTGGATGAAATCGACGGATCAAAGGTCTATAACCTCCTCCTCAAATGGTAGCATAGCGTAAAGTATCTCTTTGCTGAGCAATCACCAAGTTCTTAAAGGCCATTGGCATCACTCTCCAAAAGATCTCTGCCCGCTGAGAACATGCGCTCATCTAAACATCGGGGTCATCCAAGTCCAAAACTACAGTAGCATCTTGATGAATGGCTTAGGGTTTATGACTTATGTGTGAGTTGTGCTTCTATAGTGTATGATGTTGACAACGATGTATTTTGTGTAGCAATGTATATATGCACAACAAGAAGCTTGTCGTGACAGTGACAAGAAAGCAACACATAGAAGAAGGGGGAGTCAATTTTGAAATTGATTGAGAACAATTGCACTTTGGGGTAATATAAAATTGCAACTACGCAAGAAGAAATCAAATATGTCAAGTAGATATCTTGTTTCTCTGAGTAGTCATCCTGTAGTAATGTGTGTCAAGAAGCCAATTGAGAGTGAAATTTTCTGAAGTCCAAAAGGGGTTAGAGTGTTGCGTCCATGTGTGACAACCCGGAAAATATCACTTTTGCGATAATCGGGTAAGTAAAGTTCGTTCCCATAGAGATACGAGTCAGAATTGGTCAAATACAAAGTCAAATAGTAACAATGTAGTTCTTCTTGGTTGCGTCTTTAATCTCTCAGGTAGAAACCACACCCAGAAGAGAGTAACAAGCACTAACTCACAGTCCTCTCACAAATTAACACTCCTTAATCACAACTCCTTCAATTCTTTCTAAACAATCTTGATTGTGATGATTCAGGCTCTCCCAAAAATGGCACTTCAGTGCAAAACAACTTCGCCTCAGAATTGTGTTCCACCCCTCCACTAAAGGCACAACTTCCTTGATCAAAATTGCTTCACATCAACCTTGCATTGCATTCACAAATGCAAAATACTACCAACACTACAATTCCTCTCAGATCTGTCAAGGCATTGCTTTGCTTGCACTTCACTCGGGATCAAACACATAGAATGAAGATCAAGGCTGCGGAATCCAACATCCAACAAACACACTAACTTGCACTTCAAATTTCTCCACACACTCACAAACACAATTACAAAGTTGATACTCAAAATCAAGCTCAAGCGACGAGCATTGCTTCACAGCACTTCACTTTATCTATTCTCAAAAATTGTGAGCACTGAAGAACAATTTCCTACAAATGCCAATCTTAAATAGTGAAGCAATTGATAGTTCTAACAACTATACCGTTCTACAACAACTGTTCTAACCTGCAGATCCAAAATGACAATGCACCTCTTCATATCTGCCTCTTCAAATCTCAAATCTGTTACTACTCTGATCCGATGTCTACTTCTTCCTCGGCTTTCAAACCCAAACCCGAAGTAATCTTACTTCCTACTTCTCTTTCCTCGAGTTTCACAACTCCTACATCTTCTACCAGATCCAACAGTTCTCTTTCCTGATCTGAAATTCCACTATTAGGTAATCTATCTAACTCTTTATCTTCCGACCCACTCTTCTCTAATGTCTCTGATGGCAACTCCGAAGACATTTGGACTCCTATGTTGTCTACTTCAGGTTTTGCTCTAACATCCTTCCGAAGCTTTTCTATCTCAATTTTAACTAAGTCTAATCTAATCGCAATATTATCTTCTACCTCTAAGATCTTTCTATCTACACGAGTTCATAATTTAATCAACAAGGCATTCATCTCAGTGTCTTTTGCCTGTCTTTGCCTCGTCTCCTGCACCAGCAACTTCAACTCGTGCAGTCGTGCTTCTTCAATTCAAACGCTAGCCTCTGTATTTAACATCGTGTTCATTTGGAGAACAATCTCCTTCAATGGTTCCAATCTGGTTTTCCTCTCACGTTCTCGATCTGCAAGCCAATCCTCCATGTACATTGCTAACTCCGCATCAAATTCGGCTTTCATCGTCTCCTTCTCCTTCTCCTTCTCCTTCTGCACAACCTTCTCCTCATGATTACAAAGTAACTCTCATAATCTCTCTTCTTCCTTATACCGTGCAGCCAAATCTCTTTGCCAGAGTTGCATCTTCTCCTCGACACTCTCCATCACTCTATCAAGCTCCTGATCCTTTGCTGCTACCCTCGCCATAGCATGGATAATTTCTACTCTTGAATCAGCAAACTGCTGCTTCAAGATTTTGTATTCAGCTACCTGTCTCTCTCTTGCTATGTCACTCTTCCTCGCAAGATCCTCTCAATAGCTCACTTCCCTCTTCAGGTCTTCAATTACCTGACTTCTCTCTACTGCCTCCGCTCGCAGTACTTCTCTCTCCTCCTCACCTTGGGTTATACTTCTCTTCAACTCCAAGTTCTCTTCTTCTAATCTCACTACCACCTGCAATACAGTCTTTACCTTTGGACAAGTCGACTGCATCTCCTTCTTCTTGTGCTCCAACTTCACCAACAATGGGCACACTACCTCTCGCAGGTACTCCACTCTATCACTGGCAACTACTTCCTCCCACGGAGTGGTCTCTCTTCTCACTTCGTGTTCTCCCAATGCGTGCCTTCGTCTCTGCAGTCTTTGTATCGGGATTGACGCTTCGCTTCCCAAGCTTTCTCCTACTTCTTCCTTCACTCTACTTGGCTCCGCTTCACACTTCGCCTTATGTCGTGAGCAAACTCCTCACTGTACTGCATTCTTCTTGTCCTCCAGCGCTGTGTTGTCTTCGGCCTCCAACTCGGCTTGCACTTCTTCTTCGTATTTGTCAGCCGTTGGCGCCGATGTCATCTCTCCTCCTTCTTCATGACACTGCTCATATCTCCACTCTGCAATGTCAGCTTAGGTTCCTCCTCATGTTACGAGTCTTCCATCTTGAGCTTTGCCTTGCCTTCTGAGTCTTCATCTTCTGACTCAATTACCACCATACTTTGCCTCGGGTTACTCCTCTGCATCTTCCGAGGTTTCTTGCTGTCTTCAGCTTCTCCTTACCGACTCCTCTTCTTCATCGGGGTACTCACTACGACCTCCATATTCTTCCTTGTCTTTGCGTAGTAGTCGTCTGTGCTCCAGATTTGGAGAATGTACTGTTGCTCCTCGACATTGACCTCCGTTTGCACATCAGGATGGAAGTGCAACACCATCCGAGTCCGCTCCACCGAGTTCAGTAAGTTGAGCCCAAGGTAGAAGTGTGCTGCAAACGGCACAATGTAGTGTGGAGGCAACTTATCCCGCAAATTCCACACCATCTGCCTCATTCTCCCGTGAAAACTCCTCACCCAATTGATAGGTTCTCCTGCAAACAACTTATGGAAGAACACCGCTTGGTGTTTCATCACATAAGTCGTCCTCTTCGGCTTCAAGATCGCCATGAGAGCACTCACAATCCCTCTCTTCACTGGATCCTTGTAACTCTCAACTTTGTACCCATTCTTTGTTCTTTTTGACGAGAAGGCATCTCTCACCTCCTGAGTCTCTTGGGCTATCTCTCCTTTCCCCAAGAACGTGGCTCGCTGCTCCAAGCCTACCTCCTTCCCGAGTATAAGTCTCCAATCTGACTCTATCCAGCAAGCCGGATTTCCTCTCTTCCCTTCTTCCTCGGGTCCATTGAGACACTTACTCTCGATGATTTCTGTCATGAATCTTGGAAAACTCACGTTCCAGTTCCATGCCAGAAATGTGATCCGAAATTGGCTCAAGACTTTGATCCGTGCTATCACATCTAATCTCCAAATTGCATGATTTCTCACTGCAAATTTGGAGTTCTTCTTCCCTCCTCCCATCTCTTCTACTTTCTCACTTTCTCTCGATTTCACTCTCGCGACTTCTCCCTTGCGCACTAACACGAGTCCAACTCTATTTCCCTTTCCCCGATCACCTGCAAGACAACTCCTCAACGGCAAAGGAAAATTGCTCGACATTTTGTTGTTGTAGTTTTGATTTTTATAGAGTTGCGCTTCTTTGTCTTCCATCACTTCGAGTTCCTACCGAGAAATCACACCTCCAACATGCACCTATCACTGTCAATCAACCTTTGCACGTATGAGCCGCCAGTTTTCAAACAGCCCCTTCTTGAATTTCTTGCCCCGACGAAAAGGTTGTTAGACTGTCTTCGCCTCGGGTTGAGCTCCCTCCGATCCGAAGACAATTTACTTCAGGTTGTATGCTAATAGGGCATTTCCGACTACTTTGCCTTATGACCCAAAGTCACTTTACTTTGGGTTTCATCCCAAAGACTCCTTTCTTCGCTTTCTTCGGCCATAGAGGCGCAATCCGACTCCTCTATACACTTCTTCTCCTTCATTTTGAAAAAAAACAAAAAATATGAGCACCACACCACGAGAGGGAATAGTTTTTCAGTGCCAAAGAACAAGAGATCAAATCATGGCAACAAAGGTCAAGAACACACTTGCAGTAAGGAGCTTTGCAATTCAGAGGTTAGATGTCATAGCAAGGATTGAAGTCTTGAATAGACTTTATATTATGTTTTTAGCCTGGAATTGGAATTTTAGTTTCCTAGCAGTCATGGTAGAGATAGCTGCTGGTAATTGTGAGGAAGGCCCTGAAGTTGAAGGGAAAAGAGGAAATCTGACTCGATGGACTGAGTCAGATTGAAGGTTAGTATTAAGGAAGGAAGTAGTAGAGGCAATTGGAATCACCTTCTATCGGAAGTGTGATGTTGCAGAGGAGACCACAAAATTCACAATTTACTCTTTGCTCCGCATATGACTAATGGCTACAAAGTGGAGTCCTATTGGGACTCAATTAAACAAAGCATCATTGGAGTGATAATGGCTATGTTCAAACCTAAACAAATGACCTATGTGAATATGCAGTAGGTTGTCTTCTTCTACCAGTTGTTTGCAAGAGTGAAGGTGAACTGGACAAAGTGCTTCCACTAGCGAATGAGGCAAATGGTTGTCAATTGGAGACCTTATTTACCTCATTTTGCACCGTTTGCATCACACTTCTACTTTGGGTTAAATTTATTGACCACGGAGGAGAGGTGACATATGGTGTCACATTTCCATCCTGACCTACGACAAGAGGCGGATGAAGAAGAGTAGCACTACATGACGCACCTATGAGCCAATGATGATCACTTCATTAGAATGGGATAGCAAGAGAAGGAAGAAGTAAGAAGTCCAAAGAGTAAGAAGCAGACTAAACCCAAAGAGAAAGAGTCGCCTCAAGAACAGCGGAAGACCCGAAGACTTACTGTGTGAAGTAAGAAGGTGGTAAGAGAAGAAGATGTAGAAACCAAGTCTGAAGGTGAGATAGAGTCTAGAGGAGGAGACTTAGAAGAAGCATAGTTCACGTTACAAAGTGTGGAATCCAGAAGTGAGAGTGATGGAGAAGAAGAAGTTGAGCAATCTTCCCCCTTCTCTCTCCGTGACAGAGCAGTTCTTTTTTGCTGAAACCATTTGCCTACTAGCATAAGCTATTAGACCAAGATGGGCATGATAATCATACATATCTTGGTCTAATTAACTAAGAGTGCATCTTATAGCAACATTGGAATCATCAGTGTAGAGGATGAAAGGCTTACTCCAATCAGGTTCAGCAAGAATTGGAGCTACAACAAGGGATTGCTTGAGCTCCTCAAAAGCTTTGAGAGCCTCCTTGTCCTCCAAAATCATGTTGTGTGAGGTGCCCTGAATTTAGAGCATTGGTGCTCTAGTGTGCTCTTGGTAGTGAGGGTGGAGTGATGACCAATCACACTACCTTTGTTTCTCTCTAGTGAAGTAGGAAGTGATGACCTGCAGATTGTGACAATGCATGCTATGATGGTAGGTTACAGGTTGCCCTTTCTCCTAGTGTAGTTATCTTTGTTAGAGTTCCATTAGTGGGTGATGTTCCATGGGAATAAGCACTTGTTGATGCTCAGTTGGTGTTGGCACTTGGTGTGGTACTTGCGGTTGCAATTTGTGGTTCCAATTTGTGGTTGTAGTTGTGGTTACTTTGCCACGACGGAATTCTTTGGGGATTCCAGAGGAGTTAGCCTTACAGTATGCAGTGGGTTTACTTGGAGTGGTGCTTGGTATTACCTTGTATCTTAGATTCCAATGAGGGAGGAGATTGACTCTGAGTTGGAGTTCAACACATGAGTTGATTCAATTGAGAGTGCACTGGGCGTGTCTTGTAACACCCATTTGTGCATGTGTGTGATATTATGATATTTATCTTGGTATTATAAGTACTTGAGAGATATTATTTATATAGAGATAAAGGAGGGTTCTCATTAGTCATGATAAGCTAAAGTCAATCATAACTAAGATAGAGTGGACCTTACTTTAGAGGAAGTGAAAATGATGAGCACCACTATTTTGGATTCTAGTGTGTTGACTTGGTATTATTCCTAGGTGTTTGGCTTTGAGGAAAGAGTTGAGAACTCTTGGGCCTGCAAGCCTTTTTGTTTTGGATTCTTCTATAGTCCAAGGATAGTCCATGTGAAGGAATCCCTGACTTAGTGGTTGGGTCAAGATAAGATCACATGCTTAGTGAAATATGCTCATGTAGATGGATATTGCTTTATACTTTTTGACTTTACTTGACTTTTAGCCTAGTAACTTGAGTTACTCTAGTTATTAGTAACTTTGGTGTGTAACTATTTCACAAGTATATAAACAAGGGGTGAGAAAGTACTCATCATCCTTTCATTTGCAACTATCTCTCTCTCATTGAGTTCTTTAGTGAGCAATGTCTTGAGTATTGGAGTGTTAGCCTTGGAGGAGTATGATGCAGTTGGGGTTCTTTGCCTTCTTAGTCCATGGTGTGCTACCATAATAAGCATTAGAGTTTCATCTTGAGTGAGAAACAGGCTGGCTCACATTTTTGGTTTTGTTGTTGGGACCTCTCTAGAAGGCAAGATAATGCTCCGCGTACAATTCTATATTAGACATAAGGAGGCTATGAAAGCTCACTTGGAGAGAACTTTAGGGGAGGAGAGTGCACTTATGTTAGAGAATTTGGAACCATTTTTATACCCATGTAGTTCATTATGATATCTTTGAGGTGATTTTGTACATCTTGTACACTTGAGAGGATTTGGAGAGATTGTGTGAGGTGGATTGCAGATTTTGGAGATTGAGATGATTTGTGGCAAATTATCAAGTTTAGGATCTGGACTTGAAATTTCTACACATGATAGCTTGGGTTATCTTTCAATTAGCACACTTTAAATTATTTTGAGAGCTATTATGCGCACTGGGCTAGAATTTTTGAAAGTTGATAGGGTAAATTGCTCCCGTAAGTACATGCTCTCTGGAAAATTGTACAGAGTCTGCCATTTCTTCAATTTTAAGTGGATTGTGGGAAAACTTTCCAAGAAAATTCAGTGTATTGTGTCCTACCTGTTGACAGAAAAATTAGAGAGAGATCATTCTTGAGCATAGAGTTATAAGATTTTAAAGTGAGGAAGTTGGTTTTCAGACCAAATCTGAAATATGTGTGCTGAATAGAAAAGTGCCTAGGCCAAATGGCTCAATGAAAAGATCTGAAATTTTGCAAGGATAGACGCCCCAAAATTGTGATTAAGGTTGAAAAATTTCAGAGAAATGTGACATACAAGTTGTGAGATTTGATTAACATTGTGAGGAAGGGCTAATTTTGGAGAGTTTAGATTTCATGCATGAAGAGTGTGAGAGCAATTAAAAGCATGTTTGAGTGTTTAGACTCATCTTGGGAACATTGAGTGTCACCAAGAGTGGAAATTGAGGCTATGCAAGGTTCCCCAAGGGTTTGAGGTGATTGTAAGGGTGGATTTGAGGAGAAGAGAGTTTAGAATAGAATTTGAAGAGACTATTGAGAGAATCCAAAAACCTACACCACTTGGAGGAAAGAGTGAGTCTAAGTGCTTTTTATGTGGAGAGAAGGCATAAGGCATAAGTGGAGAGAAGATAAGGCATAAGGCATATGTGGAGAGAAGACATCAGGCAAGTTCATGTCTATTGGATTTTGAGAGCAAAAGATTGAGAGAAAAGAGAGACTTACTTGACTTGGGTTTGCATGTTGGACCTTCTTCGCCAAGATTGGGAGGGAGAAGATCTAAGACCAAGGAGTTGTGTGAGGTTTGTGGAGTGGAAGGACTTCCAAAAGGACATGAGTGTAGTGGAGTAAAAGCACTTTTGGAAACTTTGGTGAAGGATCTTGGAGAGAGTCTTAGTATAGCTACAAAAATACTATCACCTTCATCAGCTAGTTCTCAAGATTAGTGATGGAGATAATCTTTCAACTTATGGATAAACTATCCATGAGAGTTTGATTAATATGCAAACTAGGATTTGATATTTCTATAGAAATCTTGGAGAAACCTTAACCTTTTGTGTTCCCTAGGGTGGATTATTCTCAGATGGTTTTAGTCATGTATATACTCTATTAGTTATAGAGTGAGAGAAAAGAAGAGAGAAAAAAAAAATTTGAGAGAAAAGAAAGATAGTGAGGGGTTAAGATGGGGAAACTTTTGGTTTTCTTTGGCAATGATGGAGAAGATGTGGAGGCCTTTGTGAGAGACTTCAAGACAGCTTGCACAAGCACTTCAACACCATCAACAACAAAGACTCCAGTGAAGAAGTTAGGGATGGAGGATTTCTTGATCTCAAAGCAACAATGGAACTATAATGTCTTGGAGGATGTTGATAGTCACAAGGCTAACATCATAGTGGACCAATTGATTGCTTTGAATCCTACTTTAAGAAAGGAGCTTAGAGGTGGTTTGAGTTCTACAAGGAGCAAGAGCAAGAGCAAGGAAAGAAGAAGGTAAAAGTTAAAGTATCAATGGGGTGGTGGATGCCAAACCAGCACCATGGGAAGCTTGTGAATATGCCTCCAAGATTGATGTGAGAGTAAATGGTTACAACATCAAGGATGCATTGGTTGATGGAGGATCAGTAGTGAATGTCATGTCAGAAAGGTTGATGAAGAACTGGGGTATGATAACCTCAAGACCTTCAACATTTGTGGTGAGCATGGCAAACAAGCAACAAGTTCGACCAGTAGAGGTGATGGATAAAGTGGTAGTTTCAATTATGGGAGTTCAAAATCTCATGACTTTCCAAGTCTTGAAGGATTCAAGCTATGACTTAATTCTTGGGAGGCCATGGTTGAGAGCAACATGCAAAACTGATTGATAGCACAAAGGGTACTTGAGGATTGGGCCATCAAACCATAGAGTTATAGTTCCTATGACTAACACCACCAACACTTCACATTTAGATACACCATCTTCTGATTATTGGGAATCAAATTTTGAAGAAGGAGCTTCAGGTGTGGACACAAGCATGGAGGAGGAGACTTCCACGGAGGAGGATGAATCTGAATTGGATTCAGATGTGTGTTATGGATTTGCACCTAAGCCAGAGATTTTGAAGGGTTGAGGAGCTATAGAGAAGGTTAGCTACCCTCAAGTATGGCCCAAATGTTACCAAGGAGGAGAAGGTGTGATTTGAGGAGATTTTTTGCAAGTTCATCCATGTGTTTGCTTTCAGTTACAAGGATTTGAAGGAAGTTGTGACAACCCGGCAAATATCACTTTTGCGGTAATCAGATAAGTAAAGTTTGTTACCGTAGAGATATGATTCAGAATTGGTCAAATACAAGGCAAAGTAACAATTTCAGTTCTTCTTGGTTGTGTCTTTAATCTCTCAGGTAGAAACCACACCCAGAAGAGAGTAGCAAGCACTGATTCACATTCATGTCATAGATTAACACTCCTTAATCACAACACCTTCAATTCTTTCCAAACAATCTGGATTGTGATGATTTAGGCTTTCCCAAAAATGGCACTTCATTGCAAAATGACTTTGCCTTAGAATTGTGTTCCACCCCTCCATTGATGGCACAACTTCCTCAATCAAAATTGTTTCACATCAACTTTGCGCTGCACTCATAAATGTAGAATACTACCAACACTACAATTCCTCTCAAATTTGTCAAGGCATTGCTCCGATTGCACTTCACTTTGGATCAAACACACAAAATGAAGATCAAGGCTACGGAATCCAACATCCAACAAGCACACTAACTTGCACTTTGAATTTCTTCACACACTCACAATTACAGACACAAAGTTGATACTCGGAATCAAGCTCAAGTGACGAGCACTACTTCACAGCACTTTGCTTTATCTATTCTCAGAAATAATGAGCACTAAACAACAATTTCCTGCAAATGTCACTCTTAAATAGTGAAGCAAACGATAGTTCTATCAAAAATACAGTTTCCTAACAACTCTACAAACCTAGTGAACCGAAATGACAATGCACCTCTTCATATCTGCCTCTTCCTATCTCAAATGTGTTACTAATCCAATCTGATGTCTACTTCTTCCTCAACTTTCAAACCCGAATCCGAAGTAACATCACTTACTACTACTCTATCCTCAAGTTTCACAACTCCTAATTCCCCCACTAATTCTAGCAGTTCTCCTTCCTGATTTGCAATTCCTATCATAATTAAGCCTTCTAAATCTCTGTCTCCCGACCCAGACTTCTCTAAAGTGTCAAATGTCAAATCCGAAGACACTTGCACTCCTATCTCTCTTACTTTGGGTCTAACTACTATCAATTCCTTTACTAATTCTATTGTGTCCTCATCAAGAATTGTAATTGAAAGCATGTGTACACTATTTACGCCTTCAATTTGTAACCCACTTTCCCCTAATCACTCATGTAATTGACCGGAAGACACTTACAGTCTGATTCTGCACTTTGGGTTTATTCACTACTACTATTTCTCTTCTAATTCTCTCATATCTTCAATCAAAACTGAAATTGAAATCATGGGTATCCCAACTATCTTCTTTCCTTACTCTAACTTCCTCTAAAACCTCTAGCAAGATTCCCACATTCACCTTCACTGCACTCTGAGATCCGACTACCTTGTATTTAGTCAACTTCATCCTAAGGCAAAGTCTCAGACCCGAAATTGTGTAAACCTAAAGTCCAAAGTCCAAAGTCACATTGACCCAAAGACACCAACCCAGAGACATTAAACTACTCTTGAAACTTCAAATGCTTGTAACTTTTGCTACATACCTCCAAAGTCTACGATTATGGTGGCAATGGAAAGCCTTGAACGAGACACTTCCAACAAAATATAGCACGCATGATTTGGACTTTCGTCATTGAGATACAGCCCCCGCAGTATTCTTGACTTGTAACCTTCATTCCGATGCAAAGAAACCCTTCTTTGGTGTCTAGTTTGAGTTTTTCACTCCTTTGACACGAAGTAAGCTTCTTTGGGTCTGATCCAGTCTGAGTTCTTCTTCCTCTTACATGAAGTCGACTTCCTTGGGTCTAATCAAAACACAAGTTTCCACTCATTTCTTCTCCATTTGGTTTCAATTTGGTTTCAGCAAGGCACTTCTTCTTCAAAACTCGTACAGAATGAAAAATATGGGTACCACATAAGTCACCTTGGGGGAGCACAAGATAGAGGTGGATTCACATGCAAGACAAATCTGCCAAAAGCAACATTACATCAGCCCACCAATATCTTTGTTTGTGAAGGAGGAGATTGATAAGCTCAAGAAGGCTAGATTTACCTTTGAGGTATAGAATTTAGAATGGGTGTCTCTAGTTGTGATTGTGAAGAAAAGAATGGTAAACTTTGAGTATGTATGGATTACAAGAAGCTCAATGATGTTACCAAGAAGGACTACTACCTATTACCAATCATAAATGAGATCTTGGAGGAGGTTGCATGTCATGAGAGGTATAGTTTTGGAGATGGTTATAGTGGATATAACCAAATCAAGATTGCACTCGAGCATCAACAACTCACCACATTCACCACACCTTGGGGAACTTATGCTTTCAAGGTCATGCCTTTTGGGCTTTGCAATGCTCTAGCCACATTCCAATGGTTCATGAACAAGGTATTTGAACCTTTCATTGGGAAATTTGTGAGAGATTTCATTAATGACTTTTGTGTTTATGGGAGCCAAGAGGAGCACTTTGAGCACCTAATCAAGGTCTTTCAATGCTTGGATGAGGAAAATGCATCACTCAACCCATAGAAGTGCATTTTTGGATGTGAAGAAGGTCTTCTTTTGGGGCACATCATCTCCAAGGATAGAAGAGCAATTGATCTTGAGAAGGTGAGGAAAATCTCAGACCTTTCATTCCCTTCAAGCTTGACAAAGTTACGCCAATTCTTGGGGATGGTTGAGTACTTTAGAAGGTTCATCTTCTCATTTTCCAACAAGGCTTATGCATTGACTATCAACATGAAGAAGGGTGTAGATTACATGGTCATTTAAGAAGACAAGGAGGCTCTCAAAGCTTTTGAGGAGCTCAAGCAATCCCTTGTTGTTGCTCCAATTCTTGCTAAACCTACTTGGAGTAAGCCTTTCATCCTCTACATTGATGCTTCTAATGTAGCTATAGGATGCACTCTTAGTCAATTAGACCAAGATGGGCATGATTATCCAATATTTTATGCTAGTATGCATATGGTTTTAGCAAAGAACTACTCTATCATAGAGAGAGAAGGGTTGGTAGTGATCTTTGGTCTCAAGAAGTTTAGACACTACTTGATAGGACGGAAAGCCACTGCAAAAATATGCAGTTTAGCAACGAAGTTAGTCGGGCTTACAAAGTAGCACATAAGACAAATTAGCCTAGAATATTCCAAAAGCATCTAGGAAGCTTCTTGGGGAGCTTCCCGGCTAGCTTAGCTTGCACCTCAAGTAAATAGCTTCTACAAGGAAGCTTCTAGAAGCTTCCAATTAGCTTAGCTTGCACACCAAGTAGGCAGCTTCTAAAAGGAAGCTTCTTGAGAAGCTTCCTAGTTAACTTGGCTTGCACTCTAAGAAAACGGCTTGTGGAAGCTTTTTGAGAAGCTTCTCAAAGGCCTTGTATGATACCTATAAATACCAAAGCCAAAGCTCATGCTAGGCATTTGGAGTTTCCCTCATTCAAGTGTCCTAGTGTGAGTTTCCATTCTCCTATTTCTCTCCTTGGATTTGGTCTTTTACATTGGTATCAGAGCAGGAATGGGATGGATGGAATTTATGGACCACCAAATCCACTTCCACTAAACCATTGGGATTTTTGCGTCCAAATACTACCCAAGCATTGTTTCACACAATTCATCACCTTGCACTTTGGACAAGATTTTCTACATATGATCACCATATCTAAGGAACCCTTGGTGCTTCTAGTTGTAACGTATGGAGAACAATGGACGTGTTGTTTCTATGTGCTAGTAAATTAGATAGATTAGGGGTGGTGTGATAGAGTAGCAACCATGGTAGCAATACCCGATGTTATCCTTGCTATGCAACAACAAATCAAGCACCTTACTTGATTGTTGGATGAACAAGATCTTTGACGACAAGAGCAGGTGGAGAGAGTACCAATTTAAGAAGGAGAAGATCGGATCAGATTCCCTAAACCCAAGGTATTTCAAGGCAAGAATCTTCCGGGTGCAATGGATAATTTTGTGTTTGATTGTGAATGTTATTTTGAAGCTACCAATCTACAAGACGAGCGAAAATAGATTCTCTTGGCTTCTAGCTAATTGGATGGAGTAGCAAAGCTATGGTGGAGATTCCGAGTGGAGCAAGCTGAACAACAAATGGTTGCACCAATCTTGACATGGGTAGAATTCAAGAACGCAATAATTAGTCGATTCCAAGCTATAAATGCCACACGAGCTGCATGGGATAAGTTGGCAGAGTTGAAACAAATTGGCTCTGTAATAAGTTACATCACGCAGTTCCAAAACACCATCATGCAAATTCCAGATATATTGGAAGGTGAAGCTCTGAATCAATTTGTGAGGGGCTTGAAGGCAAGAACCAAGTTAGAGGTAACCATGCCAGAGCCACAACACTTGGAGGAAGCCATGCGGTTGGCCATTTTGATTCCTTGGTGGTAACAACTTGGCCTCAACCTCGACCTCCACAGAGCCTACCAATACACTACACACAAGTGGAGGAGCCAACACCAATGGATATTGATGTCATTCAACGAAGACCACTTGGCACAACAAATAGAAAGAAACTACGACAAAATGGTGGGTGTTTTTATTATCACCAATTAGGGCATTGCATTGCTGAATGTCCACTCAAGAATTGACAACCTCAACAAGTTGCCCAGGTGGAGGTTGTGGAGAGGAATGATTAGGGAAACAAAGAATCCCAGTAGGAGATTTCAAGCCCCCTACTTGGAGCTTGATTAGTTCCAATGGGATTGAAGGCTCGACCTATGCAATTTTGCTTTACTTGCAAGGTACAATATATAATTGGGGTTGTAGGATTTTGGTTGATTCTAGAAGTTAAAAAAATTGCATGTCTATACAAGTAGCAAAGGAATTGGTTATTCCTATCAAGCTAGTGATTGGAAGTAGTTTGATGATGGCGGATGGTAGAAAGGGTTTTGTATTCCATACCTTGCATCCTATTACCTTCAAGATTGGGAAGGAGTATTTGGAGTGTATGAGGTTATAAGTGGCACCTCTATGCTATGATATTAGGGTCTACCTTGGCTTGAATATCATAAGGTTCAATTTGATTGGACCCGATGCCAAATTCAAATACAACACCAAGGTAGGAATTTCCAATTAGGTTGTCTGGCACCTCTGAGTAAGACACCTAAGAATCGTCAGTCCCAAGATGGGAAGTTTGTTGAGAAGGTAGCCATAGAGCAAACCTGGCAAGGAGATGAGTCCCAAGATGGGAAGTTTGCCAAGAAGGCAACCAAGGAGCAAGCTTGGAAGAAAGATGAGTCCCTAGAAGGAAAGTTTGTTAGTAAAGCACCCATAGAGCAAGCTTTGGAGGAAGATAAGTTTGTATTCGTGGTGTGGACCTAGCCGATTGCACAAGAATAATCTTTGAAGGGCTAAGAGCCTCATCAAGCAATGGTTGATCAGATAGTTAAGGAGTTTGTGGATGTGTTTCCGGATGATTTGCCAAAGGGATTACACTCCGATCAAGGTATGCCCTTCAAGATTGAGCTATTGCAAAGGAGTACTCCAGTGAGTAGATCAATCTATTGGCTCTCACCAAAGGAGTTGGAAGAATTGCAAACAACACTTACAGGATTGTTGGAGAATGACTTCATACTACATAGTACCTCTCCTTGGGAAGCACCGGTACTATTTGTTCCAAAGAAGGATGGAGGACTTTGTTTCTGTATTGATAATCGTGTGCTCAATAAGAAAACTGTGAAGAATGCATATCTCTTGCCTTGAATTGATGACTTTCTTGATCAACTAAGTGGAGCATGCTACTTTTCCAAGTTGGATCTTTGTAGTGGCTATTGGCAAATTCCTATTGATAGAGAGGATGTGCAAAAGACTGCCTTTTGCACCAAGTATGGGCATTTTGAGTGGAGAGTTCTACCTTTTGGACTCACAAATGCTCCTGCAATCTTCATGGTTCAGATGCATTGGGTGTTGGATGGACTATTGGATCGGTCCGTGGTGGTGTCCTTGGATGATATCTTAATCTATAGCAAGACAGAGGCAAAACATGTGAATCATGTCCGAGAAGTCCTAAGACAACTACGATAATGGAAATTTTATTGCAAGAAGTCAAAGTGTGCCTTTTGGCAGAAGGAGGTTACCTTCTTGGGTCATAAGATCTCATCAGAGGGGATCAAGATGGAAGAAGAGAAAATCAAGGCCATTACTGGTTGGCCTACCTTGAAGGATGCTACAGAAGTACGGGCATGTAATGGATTGGCTAGTTTTTACCAATGGTTCATACATTATTATGTTCATGTGGCTACACCATTGATTGACCTCTTGGGAAAGAACTCAAGCTTCTAGTGGACCACCAAGCATGAAGAAGCATTCCAGAAGTTAAAGCATATGGTATCTTCAAGACCCATTCTTCAACCATATGATCCTCAACTACCCTGTGTGGTTGATTTTGATGCTTTTAACTTTGCAATTGGAGCCGTGCTACAACAAGAATTTGCAGATGGACTCCATCCCATTGCCTTTGTGTCTTGCCAACTCAATATGGCTGAATGAAACTACTTTGATTGAGATCAAGAACAACTTGCAATGGTATGGAGGCATTACTTCTTGGGGAAACAAGTGATCATGCAAACTGATTACAAACCATTGTTGTGGACCTTACACTTGGAACACATGAAGAGTTGACATCATCGATAGGAGGAACAACTCCAACTGTATGACATCAAAGTTGAGTACAAACCAGGTCGGTTCCATGTCATCCCTGTGCTCTATCACGACGACCTGATTTGAAGTCTCTTCCTCTCATCATAACAGCAATTTCAACAGTGTCAATTGACTCTAAGGTCCAAAATGAGTTTCAGTCAGCTCTACACCAAGATCCCTTCTTCCAAATGGTACATGGTTGCCTTATGGCATGCGATAAGCAGTACAACACCTTCTCCATCAAAGAGGGTCTTTTATTCCATGAGGACTAGATCTATGTTCCAGCTAAAGGTGATCTTCAACTTGTGTGCTTTCAAGAAGCCCATGATTTACCCATTGCTGGTCACATGGGTGTAGACAAGACCTTGGGTACCCTCCAACATCAATGGCGGTGGCCCAACATGACACGAGATGTTTGAGAATTTGTCCGATAGTGTGAGAGCTGCCAATATAACAAGGCCATCAACCAGAAGCCGAGAGGACACCTTCAACTACTCACCATTCCATCCGCTCACTAGGAGCATGTGAGCTTGGATCTTATCACATCCTTGCCAAAGACAAAACAAGGACACACCACAATCATGATGTTTGTGGATAAGCTTAGTAAGCAAATCCACTTGGCACCAACCTATGATATTGTGGATGCTCCAACCTTAGCACAAATCTAATTCAACAATGTTTTCAAGCATCATGGGATGCCATGTGTACTCATCTCTGACTGTGATCCTCAATTTACCTAGAAGTTTTGGCAAGCACTCTTCTAGATACTCAACACCAAGCTTGCTTTGTCCACGGCCTATCATCCTCAAATTGATGGACAAATCGAACGTGCAAATCATACATTGGAGAATATGTTGCATGCCTTTGTCAATGTCTACCATACCAATTAGGATGAATGTCTTGCAGCTACAAAATTTGCCTACAACAATTCCAAACAAGAAAGCACCGGATTTCCTCCTTTCTTTCTCAATTTTGGCTAGGATCCGCTTGTTCTTGATTCTCTTCTTGCTCCTCCTCCATCTCAAGTTCCTCATACTTCCACATTCTTGACCACTATATCCCAATCTCTCCAACAAGCCAAGTCTCACCTCCTTGTTGCTCAAAATTGCCAAAAACAATATGCGGACCACCATTGTTGTGATCTCTCCTTTGAAGTTGGTGATAAAGTCATGTTATCCTCTAGTAACCTCACTCTCCCACTTGATACCCAAGTTTGTAAACTTGCTCCTAATTGGATAGGACCCTTTGATATCACCCAAATTGTATCTCCTGTTGCTTATCGTCTTGCCTTGCCTTGTGACATGCGTATCCATCCTGTCTTTCATGTTTCCAAGTTGAAACCCTTTGTTCCTAACCCCTCTTCCTTTTCCTCTTGAGTCCAACCTCCCCCTCTTCCTGACCCTATCAATGATCATGAGGAGTACAAAGTTGATCATATCCTTGTGTGTCGCCATATTCAATGAGACCATCGCCAACATACGGAGTACAAGGTGCTTTGGAAAGGGTATCCCCTTCATGATGCCACATGGGAACCTCTTTCTCACCTCCAGAATGCACATACGGCCATCCAAGAATTCAAAGCTTCACTAGCAACAAGGACGTCACCAACTAGCGGCGGGAGAATATGTAACAATATGGAGTTTAGCAATTGTTGTGCACACATTTTTCATTTTGGACAAGTTTTAAAGAAGAAGTGCATTATTGAAACCAAATTGAACCCAAATGGAGAAGAGATAATGAGAAGTCTTTATTTTGATTTGATCCGAGGAAGTCTACTTCATAAAAGAGGAAGAAGGACTTGGACTAGATCAGACCCAAAGAAGCTTACTTTGTGTCAGAGGGAGAAGAAGAAGAAGAAGAAGATCAGATGCCAAAGGAGGGTTTATTCGCATCGGAATGTAAGTTGTAGGTCAGGATTCTTATGGGGGCCATATCTCAATGACCACAAGTTCAAATCATGCGTACTATATCTCGTTGGAAGCGTCTCATTCAAGGCTTTCCATTGCCACCAAAATTGTAAATTTTAGAGGTCTGTACAAGAATTTACAAGCATTTGAAGGTTTGAGAGTAGATGTACAAAGTAGTTTGGTATCTTTGGGTGAACACAACTTTGGACTTCGAATTTACACGACTTTGGGTCATGAGACTTCGCCTCAAGATGCAGATGACTAAATCTGAGGTAGTCTGACCTTGGAGTGCAGTGAAGATGACTTCGGGAGTCTTGCCAGAGGCATTAGAGGAAGTTAGAGGAGAGAAAGAAGATATTTAGGATACCCATGACTTCAATTTCAGTTCAGATTGAAGATGGAATAGAAATTGAAGGAGAAGTAGTAGTAGGGAATGAACCCGAAGTGCAAGATCAGACAGTCAGTGTCTTTGGGTCAGTTACATGAGAGATTAGGGGAAAGTGGGTTACAAATTGAAGGCGGAGATAGTGTACTCATGCTTTCGATTACAATTCTTGATGAGGATATAATAAAACTATCAAAGGAATTGATAGTAATGAAACCCAAAGTAGATGAAGTAGGAGTGCAGATGTCTTTGGAGTTACAATTGGAGACATTAGAGAAGAGTGGGTTGGGAGATAAGGAGTTAGATAGATTACCCACTAGTGGAATTTCAGATTAGGAAAGAGAACTGTTAGATTTGGTAGAGGAATTAGAAGTTGTGAAACTCGAGGACAAAGTAGTAGGAAGTAAAGTTACTTTGGGATTGGGTTTGAAAGCCAATGACAAAGTATACATTGGATCAGATTAGTAACAGATTTGAGATTTGAAGAGGCAAATATGAAGTGGTGCATTGTCATTTCGGATCTGCAAGTTAGAAGAGTTGTTAGGAAATGGTATTTTTGTTAGAATTGCCGTTTGCTTTAGTATTTAAGGGAAGCATTTGCAGTCTTATGTTGTTCAATGCTCATTATTTTTGAGAATAGATAAAGTGAAGTGTTGTGAAGTAGTGCTTGTCGCTTGAGCTTGATTCCAAGTATCAATTTTGTGTTGTGTTTGTGAGTGTTGGGAGAATTTTGAAGTGCAAGTCAGTGTGCTTGTTGGATGTTGGATTCCATAGCTTTGATCTTCATTTTGTGTGTTTGATCCTGAGTGAGGGGCAATCGGAGCAATGCCTTGATAGATCTCAGAGGAATTGTAGTGTTGGTAGTATTTTGCATTTGTGAGTGCAGTGCAAAGTTGATGTGAAGCAATTTTGATCAAGGAAGTTGTGCCTTCAGTGGAGAGGTGGAACACAATTCTGAGGCAAAGTTGTTTTGCAGTGAAGTGTCATTTTTGAGAGAGCTTGAATCATCACAATCAAGATTTTTTGGAAAGATTTGAGGGAGTTGTGATTACGGAGTACTAACTTGTGACAAGACTGCGAGTCAGTGCTTGTTACTCTCTTCTGGGTGTGGTTCTACCTAAGAGATTAAAGATGCAACCTAAAAGAACTACATTGTTATTGTTTGACTTTGTATTTAGACATTTCTGACTAGTATCTCTACGGGAACAAACTTTACTTACCCGATTACCGCAAAAGTGATATTTTTCGGGTTGTCACAACAACAAAGTTAGTCGGGCTTACGAAGTAGCACATAAGACAAATTAGCCTCAAATATTTTGGAATTATCTAAGAAGCTTCTTGGGAAGCTTCTCGGCTAGCTTAGCTTGCACCTCAAGTAAGTAGCTTCTACAAGGAAGCTTCTAGAAGCTTCCAACTAGCTTAGCTTGCACGCCAAGTAGGCAGCTTCTAGAAGGAAGCTTCTTGAGAAGCTTCCTAGTTAACTTGGCTTTCACTCTAAGAAAGCGGCTTGAGGAAGGTTCTTGAGAAGCTTCTCAAAGGCCTTGTATGATACCTATAAATACCAAAGCCAAAGCTCATGCTAGGCATTCAGAGTTTTCCCTCATTCAAGTGTCCCAATGTGAGTTTCCATTCTCCTATTTCTCTCCTCGAATTTGGTCTTTTACAGCCACCATTGTCACAGATCACAAGGCTTTGAAGTACATCTTCAACAAGCCTAATATGGAAGGGAGAGTAGCAAGGTGGATGATACTCTTGTCTGAGTATGACTACACCATTGAAGATAGGCCAAGGAAGAAACATGCAAATGTAGATTTGTTATCTAAGGCCTATGGTCATGATAGAGATGAACCAATGGATGATTCCTTCCCAGATGAGGAGCTCATGACAATCTCAATCACTCAAAAGGTTCCAATGGAGTACAAGGAGATTGTGGATTTTGTGACAAGAGGTAACTATCCAAAAGGGATGCATGCTAGGGAGAGGAAGGCCCTTGCAGCAAGATCTAGACCTTACACAATGGTAGAGGATATTCTTTTTCACCAAGGAGCAAATGGTCTACTTTGAAGTGCAATGGGTAAGGAAGAGTCTATCCTACTCATAAAGGAGTTTCATGAAGGTTTAGTATGTGGAGGACACTTTGCATGAAAGGTGACTGCTTTCAAGATTCTAGATGCAGGTTACCATTGGAGAGTGATTTTCAAATATTGTCTTGATAATTGCAAACTTGTCATGTTTTTCAAGCTTTTCCTAGAAAGTCTACATCCACTCCACCACTTAGATCAATTCCATTGCTAGGACCTTTTGAGAAGTGGGGAATTGATTTTGTAGGTCTTCTCAGTAGAACACCGAGGAACAATCAGTACATTGTGGTAATTACTGATTACCTTACCAAGTGGGTATGAGGCTAGACCATTGAGGGACAAGAATGAATATGAAGTTTGAAGATTTCCTTATGAACGCATTATCACTAGGTTTGGATGCTCTTTGGAGTTGGTTTTTGATTGAGGAGGAGAGTTTTTTCAAGAAGCATCACTACAGCCATGCTATGACATCTCTCTATCGCACATAGAGTAACTACATCCTATAAGCCGAATTCCAATGGCTTGGTAGAGAGAACCAATCATACCTTGTGCATGATGTTGGCCAAAGATGTAGAAATGGAGGGGGCTAAACATCATTGGGACAAGAGGATTCATGCAGTTTTGTGGGAGTATAGGACAACCATAAAGATTTCCATCAGATATTTTCCATTTCAATTGGTATATGGTATTGAGTCTATCCTACCTATTCACTTTGATCTTCCTACCTTCCAAAGCATTCATAGAAGATTAAAGAAAGCACAAAGAGGTGATGTAGAGAAGTCAAGGAAGGATCAACTCATGGAGTTAGAAGAGGCAAGAGCAATTGATATGGTTCGAGTGGAGCAAGCCCAAAGAAAACAAAAGGAGAGCTATGACAAGAGGCAAGGCAAGAAGAAAGTGGAGCCTTTCAAAGAAGGTGATTGGGTAATGTTATTTGATTCTATTCAATTCAAGAGAGTACAAAAGAAGTTTTTGCCTAAGTACTTTGGACGTTTTATAGTGGAGAAGGTGTGGGCCAATTACACCTATGATCTCAAGGAGTTGGGAAGAAGATACTTTGATAGGATTAGCCATGATAAGTTGAAGATGTATCATAAAAGGTAGAGAGACCTTCACTTTGAGGACAAAGTGAAAACTTACTTAGTCCACGGGTAAATGTAACATCCATTTGTGCATGTTTGTGGTATTGTGATATTTAGCTTGGTATTACAAGTACTTGAGAGATATTATTTATATAGAGATAAAAGATGGTTCTACATTAGTCATGATTAGCTAGAGTTAGTCATAACTAAGATAGAGTGGACCTTACTTTAGAGGAAGTGACAATGATGAGCACCACTATTTTGGATTCTAGTGTGTTGACTTGGTATTATTCTTAGGTGTTTGGCTTTGAGGAAAGAGTTGAGAACTCTTGGGCCCACAAGCTTTTTTGTTTTGGATTCTTCTATAGTCCAAGGATAGTCCATGTGAAGGAATCCCTGACTTAGTGGTTGGGTCAAGATAAGATCACATGCTTAGTGAAATATGCTCATGTGGATGGATATTCCTTTATACTTTTTGACTTTACTTGACTTTTAGCCTAGTAACTTGAGTTACTCTAGTAATTAGTAACTTTGGTATGTTATTATTTTGTAAGTATATAAACAAGGAGTGAGGAAGTACTCATCATCCTTTCATTTGCAACTATCTCTCTCTCATTGAGTTCTCTAGTGAGCGATGTCTTGAGTATGAGAGTGTTAGCCTTGGAGGAGTATGATGGAGTTGGGGTTCTTTGCCTTCTTAGTTCATGGTGCGCTACCATAATAGCCATTAGAGTTTCATCCTGAGTGAGAGACAGGCCGGCTCATGGTCCACACCATTGTTGTGGGCCATGGATGAGATTTATGGGGCCTCCAAAAGCCCGAGGTGTTAGTCTTGTATAGTGGGTACCATTGAGTTGGATGACTTCATCCAAGAGTTTGATAGTTGGTGTGATCTATAACAGATGTGGAACCCAACTTTGTTTACACCCTTCATGACATAGAAGGGGTTGTTTCAGCATTTGGAGGGTCCACCGATGGACAACTACCATGAGTTTAGGAGAGCTCATTTGGAGGAGATTGAGTTATGGAGACAATATTGGTCTCCAAACTATGTCTCCATCACTTAAGGCTCGGTTGCCAAGAGTAGATCGGTTGTACCCATGAGTTCTAGCTTGAGTAGTGTTGGTGGAGCTAGTGGAGGTACACTAGCTAGAGATAGTGCTACCACAAGGGAGGTACCGTTGTAGGAGGTGGTGTGGTACCGGGGTTTAACCCCATGGTGGAGTTCTTCCAATGTTTGAGGCAAAACTACCTGGGAGTGCGGACTAACAAGCTGAGGAGCTTGCAAGAATTCCAATGGAAGGTTGGAGAGAGCCTACGTAAGACATTCACTTGCATGATACGGCTGATCAGTTTTACTCAAGGAGTTACTAAGGCCCAGGCAGTCCTATTTTGGTATGGGATACTGGATAGGAAATTGTGACGTAGAATTTGTGATGCTACATTGTTATAGGCTACTTTGCCTACTTTGGCAGTGGTCTTTGGTTTGGTTGAGCATATTGAGCTCAACATCATGGAGGAGAGAGTGGTGACATCTAGATTTGGTAGGGAGACCTCATCCACAATTGTTACTTCTTCTAGGGTGCAGCAAAGTGCACCATGCCTAGTTGGTTTTTGAGGACAGGATGGACAGTCTAGATCCTATGGAGCAAGTGGAGGGCCTACTATAGTTAGACCCTTACCTTCATTTTTGGGTCAGCAACAGCCATTGAGTAGTGGTGTTGCTTGTTGGACTTGTGGTGGACCTCACCATAGGAGAGAGTGTACTCAAGGCAGCGGACCTGATACCTCTAGGGCATCACCGCCAGCACCAAGGTAGTGTGAGCATTGCCATAGATTTGGTCACACTAGTGACAGGTGCTTTGACCTACACCTAGAGTTGCAAAGTGGTAGAGCTACTACGGCAAGTTGTAGAGGAGCTCTAGTTCATGGAAGACGAGGTGGTAGAGATAGTGGTAGAAGATCTACACCTAGTAGGGTTGCAATACATGCACTCACTTTTGATACAACTATGGCTACTCGGTTTGAGCAGTGGGAGCATAGATTGGCTAGTATGGCCATTGCTTAGAGGAGATCAGATTTTGGTGCTAAGGCTTCCACCTTATATGTTGGTGATAGAGATGATTTGGACTTCATGTGTGGAGCAGCACAAGTGGATGCATCTGCAGTAGTGACAAGGAGTGCAGTACGTGCTCTAGAGCCTAGAGGAGCATCAATGGAGTTGGACCCACAAAGAGGAGAGGTTGGGAGACAAGTCAGACTTCCCCAATCTTGCATGCTATCTAAGGCATTGTAGATGACATCCTCCATCGCTCCTAGACATCCCAATGTAGGTAATGGAGTGCATGATAGACTACCTATTAGTCAGCCACCTGCTACTACACAGACTGAGTCTAGCATGATGTTGGGGGTGGCTCAGCTGATTATGCGGTGCACTTTGTTTTCAGCCAGTGACATATTTACATTGGGAGTTGACCCAGCCTCAGTATTCTGGTTGGTTGCCACGCTTTGTGAGAGTAAGGATGATGTGGTTCCTACTACTAGAGCAAAGGTGGTTGATAATAGAGCTAACTTGGTTGAGGAGCATGGGATCTGTGAGCCAGCCTATCTCTCACTCAAGATGAACCTTTGATGGCTATTATGGTAGCGCACCATGGACTAAGAAGGCAAGGAACCCCAACTCCATCATACTCCTCCAAGGCTAACACTCCAAGACTCAAGACATTGCTCACTAGAGAACTCAATGAGAGAGATAGTTGCAAATGAAAGGATGATGAGTACTTCCTCACCCCTTGTTTATATACTTGTGAAATAGTTATGCACCAAAGTTACTTATTACTAGAGTAACTCAAGTTATTAGGCTAAAAGTCAAGTAAAATCAAAAATTAGAAAGGAATATCCAATCACATGGGCATATTCTACTAGCATGTGATCTTATCTTGACCCAACCACTAAGTCAAGGATTCCTTCACATGGGCTATCCTTGGACTATAGAAGAATCCAAAACAAAAAGGCTTGCGGGCCAGAGAGTTCTCAACTCTTTCCTCAAAGCCAAACACCTAGGAATAATACCAAGTCAACACACTAGAATCCAAAATAGTGGTGCTCATCTTTTCCACCTCCTCTAAAGTAAGGTCCCCTCTATCTTAGCTATGACTAACTCTAGCTAATCATGACTAATGTAGAACCATCCTTTATCTCTATATAAATAATATCTCTCAAGTACTTGTAATACCAAGCTAAATATCACAATATCACACACATGCACAAATGGGTGTTACATTTACCCCCGGACTAAGTTTTCACTTTGTCCTCAAAGTGAAGGTCTCTCTACCTTCTAGGGTATATCTTCAACTTATCATGGTTAATCCTATCAAAGTGTCTTCTTCCCAACTCCTTGAGATCATAGGTGTAATTGCCCCACACCTTTTCCATTATGAAACATCCAAAGTACTTAGGCAAAAACTTCTTTTGCACTCTCTTGAATCAAATAGAATCAAACAACATTACCCAATCACCTTCTTTGAAAGGCTCCACCTTCTTCTTGCCTTGCCTCTTGTCATAGCTCTCCTTTTGTTTCCTTTGGGCTTGCTCCACTCGAACCATAGCAACTGCTCTTGCCTCTTCCAACTCCATGAGTTGTTCCTTCCTTGACTTCTCTGCATCACCTCCTTATGCTTTCTTCAATCTCCTATGCATGCTTTGGAAGGTAAGAAGATCAAAGTGAATAGGTAGGGTAGACTCAATACCATATACCAATTGAAATGGAGAATATCTGGTCTTCATGGTTGTCCTATACTCCCACAAAACTGCATGAATCCTCTTGTCCCAATGATGTTTAGCCCCCTCCATTTCTGCATCTTTGGCCAACATCATGCACAAGGTATGATAGGTTCTCAGTGCCAAGCCATTGGAATTTGGCTTATAGGATGTAATTACTCTATGTGTGATAGAGAAATGTCGTAGCTTGGCTATAGTAATGCTTCTTGTAAACTCTCCTCCTCTATCAAAAACCAACTCCAAAGGGCATCCAAACCTAGTGATAATGCATTCATAAAGAAATCTATCAACTTTATCTTCATTCTTGTCCCTCAATGGTCTAGCCTCAACCCACTTGGTAAGGTAATCACTAACTACCACAATGTACCGATTTTTCCTTTAGGTTCTACTGAGAGGACCTACAAAATCAATTCCACACTTCTCAAAAGCTCCTAGCAATGGAATTGATCTAAGTGGTGGAGTGGATGTAGACTTTCTAGCAAAAGCTTGACAAACATGACAAGTTTTGCAATAATCAAGACAATACTTGAAAATCCTTCTCCAATGGTAACCTGCATCTAGAATCTTGAAAGCAGTCACCTTTCCTGCAAAGTGCCCTCCACATACTAAACCTTCATGAAACTCCTTTATGAGAAGGATAGACTCTTCCTTACCCATTACTCTTCAAAGTAGACCATCTGCTCCTTGGTGAAAAAGAATATCCTCCACCATTTTGTAAGGTCTAGATCTTGTTGCAAGGGCCTTCCTCTCCCTAGCATGCATCCCTTGTGGATAGTTACCTCTTGTCACAAAATCCACAATCTCCTTGTACTCCATTGGAACCTCTTGAGTGACTGAGATTGTCATGAGCTCCTCATCTGAGAAGGAATCATCCATTGGCTCATCTCCATCATGATCATAGGCTCTAGATAACAAATCAGCATTTGCATGTTTTTTTCTTGGCATATCTTCAATGGTGTAGTCATACTCAGACAAGAGTATCATCCACCTTGCTAGTCTCCCTTCAACATTAGGCTTGTTGAAAATGTACTTCAAAGCCTTGTGATCCGTGACAATGGTGGCTTTCCCTCCAATCAAGTAGAGTCTAAACTTCTTGAGACCAAAGATCATTGCCAACCCTTCTCTCTCTGTGATAGTAGTTCTTCTCTGCTGAAACCATCTGCCTACTAGCATAAGCTATTGGATGATGTGGTGCCCACATTTTTATTTTTTATTTTTTGTTTATTAGCATTTGAGGGAAGAAGTAAGCACGGAAAGCCGAATTGCAAAAGAAGAATGGACGGAAGTGACTTTGGAGGAAATCCAAAGAAGGCGAGATTGGATCCCATGATGGAGGTACTTAGAAGAGGGGTATGACAGAAAAAAGTCCAAAGACATCGTCTTCAGGTCAAAAAGCGCAGGTGATACAAAGACCATCTAACAACCTTGTTACATGGCAAGAAAGTACACTTCAAGAAACGGAGGAGGCAGAAGAACCATGTCTTGATAGTCACAAGACATCAACACGCAGAAGAAGGGAAGTCAAATTTGAAATCAACTGAAGAATGATTGTAATTTGGGGTAATATAAAATTGCAATTGCACAAGGACAAGTTGAATATGCCAAGTAAATTTCCAATTCCTTTGAGTAGTCATCCTGCAATAATGCATGTCTGGAAGCCAATTGAGAGTGCAATTTTCCAAAATCCAAAAGGGGTTAGAGTGTCTTGTCCAGGAGAGAGCATCATCTTTTAATGCCAAAGAACGAGAGAGCAGATCAGATCACTCTGGCGGTGCAAAGTTTTGCAATTCATAGGTTAGATGTGGTAGCCAGAATTGAGGTCTTGAATAGACTTTATATTACGTTTTTAGCATGGAATTGGAATTTCAGTTTCCCAGGAGTGATGGCATAGATAGCTGCCATTAATTGTGAGGAAGGTCCCAAAGTTGAAGGGAAGAGAGGAAATCCGGCTTGATGGACTGAGTAGGATTGGAGGTTAGTGTTGGGGAAGGAAGTAGGAGAACCGACGGGGATCACTTTCTATCGGAAGTGTGATGCTGCAGAAGAGACGGCAGAAATCTGAAACTCTTTCTTTGCTCCGAGAACCACAAATGGCTACAAGGTGGAGTCCTATCGGGATCCAATTAGGAGAAGTATCATGGGGGCAATGATGGCTATGTTCAAGCCAGAACGAACTGTGAGCCGGCCTGTCTCTCACTCAGGATGAACCTCTGATGGCTATTATGGTAGCGCACCATGGACTAAGAAGGCAAGGAACCCCAACTCCATCATACTCCTCCAAGGCTAACACTCCAAGACTCAAGACATTGCTCACTAGAGAACTCAATGAGAGAGAGATAGTTGCAAATGAAAGGATGATGAGTACCTCCTCACCCCTTGTTTATATACTTGTGAAGTAGTTACGGACCAAAGTTACTAATTACCGTAGTAACTCAAGTTACTAGACTAAAAGTCAAGTAAAGTCAAAAAGTAGAAAGGAATATCCATTCACATGGGCATATTCCCCTAAGCATGTGGTCTTATCTTGACCCAACCACTAAGTCAAGGATTCCTTCACATTGGCTATCCTTGGAATAAAGAAGAATCCAAAACAAAAAGGTTTGCGGGCCCAAGAGTTCTCAACTCTTTCCTCAAAGCCAAACACCTAGGAATAATGCCAAGTCAACACACTAAAATCCAAAATAGTGGTGCTCATCTTTTCTACTTCCTCTAAAGTAAGGTCCACTCTATCTTAGCTATGACTAACTTTAGCTAACCTTGACTAATATAGAACCATCCTTTATCTCTATAAATAATATCTCTTAAGTACCTGTAATACCAAGCTAAATATCACAATACCACACACATGCACAAATGGGTGTTACAGAACAACTTACATGAACATGCAGCAAGTGGTCTTCTTCCACCAGATGTTTGCAGGGGTAAAGGTGAATTGGGCGAAGTGTTTTCATCACCAAACGAGGCAGATGGTGATCAATTGGAGGACAGGTTTGCCTCCCCATTATTTCGCACCATTTGCAGCACACTTCTACTTTGGGTTGAATTTGCTAACAGTGGAGGAGAGGCATTGCATGGTGTCCCATTTCCATCCTGATTTAAGACGGGAAGCGGATGAAGAAGAGCAACAATATATGACACACCTGCGAGCCAATGATGAAAACTTCTTGGAGATAGGACAATGGAAGATGGAAGAAGTCACAAGTCCAAAGAAGAAGAAGCACAGTAAACCCGAAGAAGCAAAGTCACCTCCAGCTCAAAGGAAGACTCAAAGACTGGTTGTGCAGAGTAAGAAGATGATGAGAGAAGCTTCGTTGGAATTAGAGTCTGAAGAAGAAACAAAGTTGCAAGGAGAGGAATCAGAAGAGGATGAACTCACCTTACCAAGTGAGGAGTCTGGAAGTGAGAGTGAGGGAGAACCTGAGGTTTAGCAAGCGGTTGGAGTCAGTGAAGCTTGTCATGCAATGATTGACAGAGTACCTAGAACAACGAGTCATTGTGTAGCCCTGGTGGTGGATAAGCAGAGACCCGAGGAAAAGGAGGAGTACCCTACGGGGCCGAGTTCAGTCAGTAAAGGAGAAGAGAGTTCACAAGCGGTGTCTTTGAAGATACAAAGATGGTGACTTTAGCAAAAGGAGTCGATGTAGGAGCCGAAGTACAAAGACGAAGACGGAAACAAAGATGAAGATAACTTTGGTGGGATAATGTATCTAACAAAGGTTGTCACATTGTTGCTAGAGCTACTGAAGGAGCATCGGAAAGTAATTCCCCAAGATTGTAGAAAGGTGATGAATGAGTTGTAGGTGGTGAAGCATCTGTTGAGTGAAGTGAAGGGGTTGCAGGAGCAACAAGTCCAAAGAAATGAAGAAATTAGAGAACTTCAGAGGGAGGAAGTCTTGAAGAAGAAGACTTTCTAGATGTTACAAGAGAGTTGCGAGTCAAGAGGGAAAGAACTGCAAAAGCAAGTAGGGGAATTGAAGGAGCAGGCAATGTGGCTGAGCAAAATGAAGGAGGAAGTGAGTGATATGCGCATCAAGAATATTCATTTGAAGGCAACGGTAGCAATAATGGAGCAAGAGTTGGACAGCTTGAAGAAGAGTGCAGTTGGGAAAGATCAAGCATGGCAGAGGGAGTTAGCAGTCAAGCATGAAGAAGAAGAACAATTGCGAGAGTTGGTACAAAGTGCTGAGTTACAAAGTGCATAGTATGTGGAGGAGAAGAAGATGCTCGCTGGTGAGTACAAAGATGAGTTGAAGATGTACCGCAAAGAGTTGAAGGCAAAGTGATCTCGAGTGTATGAGTCGGAATTAGTAGGAGAAGTTGCAGGAAATTTGCAAGCAATCTTGAGCACGGAGGCTAAAGGGAGATTGGAAGAAGCATGTCTACATGAGTTAAAGTTGCTTGTGCAGGAAACTTGGAAGAGAACATCCAAAGATGTAGATATAAACACTTTGCTGATCCGATTAAGGGAGCAAGTACATCGGAAGATGTTAGACGTAGAAGACAACGTTAGTCTCAGATTAGATTTAGTCAATTCAGAGTTAGAGAAAATTAGGTATAGTGTGACAATGGAGAGGAAGTGCGATGTTGCAGAAATTGGAGTTCAAGTGTCTTTGGACTTGTTATTTGACACATTAGAGAGGAGTGGGTCAGGAGATAAAGAGTTAGATAAGTCACTCCTTAGTGCAATTGTAGTTCCTAGTGTAGAAGTAGTAGAAGTAGTGAAGGAATTAGTAGTTGTAGATATACCCAAAGAAGGAGAAGTACTAGGAAGATCATCGGGTTTGGAAGCCCGATGATGAAGTAGACATCGGATCGGGGTAAGTAACAATTTTGAGATAGGAAGAGGCAGATATGAAGAGATGGATTGTCAGTTTGGATCTGTAGGTAGGAAGAGATGTTAGGAAGCGGTGCATAAGTAGGAAGAACTACCATTTGCTTCAATATTTAAGGGGAGCATTTGCAGTATTATGTTGTTCAGTATTCATATTTCTGAAGATAGATAAAGTGAAGTGTTGGTTTTTAATGCTCGTCGCTTGAGCTTAATTCCGATTGTCAATTCTGTGTGTGTGTTTGTGAGTGTGTGGAGACTTCCAAAGTGCAAGTTAGTTTGTTTGTGGATGTTAGATTCTGCATCCTTGATCTTCATTCTGTGTGTTTGATCCTAAGTGAAGTGCATCGGAGTAATGCCTTGACAGATCTGAGAGGAATTGTAGTATTGGTAGTATTCTGCATTTGTGAATGCAGCACAAAGTTGATGTGAAGCAATTTTGATCAAGGAAGTTATGCCTTTAGTGGAGAGGTGGAACACAATTCTGAGGTAAAATTGTTCTTCACAGTGAAGTGCCGTCTTTGGGAGAATCTGAATCATCACAATCAAGAGTTGTTTGGACAGAATTTGCTATGTTGTGATTATGAGTATGTAGTTGTTTCAAGATTGTGAGCTTGTTACCCTCTTCTGGGTGTAGTTTCTACATGAGAGATTAAAGAAGAAATCAAGAAGAACTACAAGTTACTATTTGATTTCATATTTGACCAATTCTAAATCGTATCTCTACAAGAACAAACTTTACTTACCCAATTACCGTAATCATATCCTATAGCTACATTAGAAGCATCAGTGTAGAGGATGAAAGGCTTACTCCAATCAGTTTTAGCAAGAATTGGAGCTACAACAAGGGATTGCTTGAGCTCCTCAAAAGCTTTGAGAGCCTCTTTGTCCTCCAAAATCACCATGTAATCTACACCCTTCTTCATGTAGATGGTCAATACATAAGCCTTGTTGGAAAATGAGAAGATGAACCTGCTATAGTATCTAACCATCCCCAAGAATTGGCATAACTTTGTCAAGCTTGAAGGGAATGGAAGGTTTGAGATTCTCCTCACCTTCTTAGGATCAACTTATATTCCATCCTTGGAGATGATGTGCCCCAAAAGTAGACCTTCTTCACATCCAAAAATGCACTTCTCTGGGTTGAGTGATGCATCTGTCTCATCCAAGCATTGCAAGACCTTGATTAGGTGCTCAAAGTGTTCCTCCTTGCTCCCATAGACACAAAAGTCATCAATGAAGTCTCTCACAAATTTCCTGATGAAAGATTCAAATACCTTGTTCATGGACCGTTGGAATGTGGTTGGAGCATTGCAAAGCCCAAAATGCATGACCTTGAAAGCGTAAGTTCCCCAAGGTGTGGTGAATGTAGTGAGTTGTTGATGCTCTGGTGTAATCTTGATTTGGTTATATCCACTATAACCATCTCCAAAACTATACCTCTCATGACTTGCAACCTCCTCCAAGATCTCATCAATGAATGGCAATGGGTAGTAGTCCTTCTTGGTAATAGCATTGAGCTTCTTGTAATCCACACATACCCAAAGCTTGCCATTCTTTTTCTTCACAATGACAATTGGAGACACCCATTCTAAATTCTCTACCTCAAAGATAAATCCAGCCTCCTTGAGCTTATCAATCTCCTCCTTCACAACCAAAGATATTGGTAGGCTAATGCGACATTGCTTTGGGCGGATTGGTCTTGCATGTGACTCCACCTCTATCTTGTGCTCCTCCAAGGTGACTTCCTTCAAATCCTTGTAACTGAAAGCAAACACATGGATGAACTTGCGGAAAATCTCCTCAAATCTCACTTTCTCCTCCTTGGTAACATTTGGGCCATACTTGAGGGTAGATAACCTTCTCTCTACCTCCTCAAGTGTCAATGGTGATTTATTTGGGTCCTTCAAAACCTGTGGCTTAGGTGCAAAATCCATAGCACACAAAGAATACACATCTGAATCAGATTCAGATTCATCCTCCTCCGTGGAAGTCTCCTCTTCCATGCTTGTATCCACACTTGAAGCTCCTTCTTCAGATTTTGATTCCCAATAATCAGAAGATGGTGTATCTGAATGTGAAGTGTTGGTGGTGTTAATCACAAGAATTGTGACTCTATGGTTTGATGGCCCAATCCTCAAGTACCCTTTGTGCCATCTATTAGTTGTTTGTGTTGCTCTCAACCATGGCCTCCCAAGAAGTAAGTCATAGCTTGAATCCTTCAGACTTGGAAAGTCATGAGATTTTGAACTCCCATAACTGAAACTACTACTTTATCCATTACCCCTATTGGTCAAACTTGTTGCTTGTTTGCCATGCTCACCACAAATGTTGAAGTTCTTGAGGGTATCTACCCAACTTCTTCATCAACCTTTCTGACATGGCATTCATTGTTGATCCTCCATCAACAAGTGCATCCTTGATGTTGTGACCATTCACTCTCACATCAATCTTGGAGGCATATTCACAAGCCTCCCATGGTGCTGGCTTGGCATCCACCACCCCCATTGATACTAGAGCTTTTGCCTTCTTCTTCCTCTTGCTCCTTGTAGAACTCAAACCACCTCTAAACCTCCTTTCTCAAGGTAGGGTTCAAAGCAATCAATTGGCCCACTGTGATATTAGCCTTATGGCTACCAACATCCTCCAACACATTGTAGTTCCACTGTTGCTTTGAAATCAAGAAATCCTCTATCCCCAACATCTTCCTTGGAGTCTTTGTTATTGATGGTGTTGAGGTGCCAGTGCTCCTAGTAGACATAGGAGTATCCTTGCTTGGAGTAAATTCTTGAGAAGAATGAACATCCTCTACAAAACAAGCTCTCTTCTTCTCTTGTGCCAAAAGCTCCAAATTAAGACCCTTGGAGTTTGAGCACTCTCCCTTCTCATACTTGCTCTCAACCACATCTATGGAGGCTCTCCCCTTACCTTTGTTGGGATTAGGAGCCACTTGGGTTTCACTACCTCCCTCTTTCCCTCTATTGGCTCCCTCATAACCCCTTCCTCCATGGTAAGTGGAATTTGGGCAATTCCTTTAATTATGGCCTCTTCCTCCAAAACCAAAACAATTTCTATCATTGAAATTATTGGCTGGTTGGCCTCCTCTATATGAATAGTTTCCATAACTCCTAGGCCCTCTCCCATAGTTGCACCACATTGATCTTGAGATCTGCAAGTTGTTCTGTGATGGTTTGAAGTGGATCCTTTGGTGGAGGTGCAAGAATGGGAGCAACTACTACTTGTGGTGCAACCCTTACCACCAAAGTATCAGAAGTTCTACCATACTTTTAGCCTTGAGGAAGATGCACAACCTCTTTCACCACCAAATCACTCTCATCCCCTTCCAAACTCTCCTCCATACGAATTGTGATCTTGATAGCTTCAACCTTGGAAGAAGGTTTCTCATATCTCACCTTGCTTCTAATTTTTGGTCTCAATCCTCTCACAAAATTCTTGGTGAGCATGGCCCCTGTGTCAATCATAGTAGTCTCCACATCATATCCACCCTTCCTCAACACTACGTAAAATCTGGACTCTAACTTTTCCACTCTTTCCACATAGACTCTCACTTTCTCTCCATCTCCTTGCTTGAGAAATGTAACCTCATCAATCTCTCATAACTCTCATCAGGAAGAAAGTTCTCAATGAGTGCTGAAGTCAAAGTCTCCCAAGAGTTCTCTTCCTCATCCTCATCTCTCCTCTCTCTCTTTTGGTATTCTGACTCATACCATGTAAATACTGCATCCTCAAAGAAATCTGGTAATAATGAGGCCCACTCATTCTTCCTCCTCTCATTTTTTCCTATGCAAGCTCTCTTGAAGTCTCTCACAAAGACCTCCACATCTTCTCCATCCTTGCCAAATAAAACAGGAAGTTTCCCCATCTTAACCTCTCACTATCTTTCTTTCTCTCAATTTTTTTTTCTTTTCTTTTCTCTCACTCCATAACTAATAGAGTATGTACATGACTAAAACCATTTGAGATTAATCCACCCTAGGGAACACAAAAGGCTCAGGTTGCTCCAATATTTCTATAGCAACATCAAATCCTAGAGTGCATATTAATCAAACCCTCATGGATAGTTTATCCATAAGTTGAACGATTATCTCCATCACTAATCTTGAGAACTAGTTGATGAAGATGATAGTATTTTTATAGTTGTACTAAGACTCTCTCCAAGATCCTTCACCAAAGTCTCCAAAAGTGATTTTACTCCACTACACTCATGTCCTTTTGGAAGTCCTTCAACTCCACAAACCTCACACAACTCCTTGGTCTTAGATCTTCTCCCTCCCAATCTTGGTGAAGAAGGTCCAACATGCAAACCCAAGTCAAGTAAGCCTCTCCTTTCCTTCAATCTCTTGCTCTCAAAGGTCAATGGACATTAACTTGCCTTATGTCCCTTCTCTCCACATAGAAAGCACTTAGACTCACTCTTTCCTCCAAGTGGTGTAGGTTTTTGGATCATCTCAACACTCTCTTCAAATTCTATTGTAAACTCTCTTTTCCTCAAATCCACCCCTAAAATCACCTCAAACCCTTGGGGAACCTTGCATAGTCTCAATTTCCACTCTTTGTGACACTCCATGTTCCCAAGATGAATCTAAACACTCAAACATGTTTTTTGTTGCTCTCAAACTCCTCATGCATGAGATCTCCACTCTGCAGAATTGACTCTTCCTCAAAATTTCACTCAGATCTCTCAACTAGTATGTGAAAGTCCTCTAAAATTTTTCACATGTGATCACAATTCTAGGGTGTCTGTCCCTGAAAAATTTAAGATCTTTTTATTGAGCCATTTGGCCTAGACACCTTTCTATTCAACACACATATTTCAGATTTGGTCTGAAAACCACCCCCTTTACTTCAAAATCTCATAACTCCCTACGCAAGAACGATCTCTCTCTAATTTTTGTGGTAGCAAGTAGTATATAATGCACTAAATTTTCTTGGAAATTCTCAGGATAATTCACTGAAAATTAAAGAAATGGTAGACTCTGTACAATTTTCTAGAGAGCAAGCAGTTGTGGAGCAGTTTACCCTATCAACTTTCAAAAATTCTAATCCAATGCGCATATTAGCTCTCAAAATAATTTCAAGTGTGCTAACTGAAAGATAACCCAAGATATTATGTGTAGAATTTTCAAGTCCAGATCTCAAACTTGAGATTTTGCCCAAAATCACCTTAATCCCCAAAATTTGCAATCCACCTCACACAATCTCTCCAAATCCTCTCATGTGTACAAGATGTACAAAATCACTTCAAAGATATCATAATGAACTACAGGGTATACAAATGGATCTTGGTTCTCTAACATAAGTTCAGCCCTCTCCTCTCCTAATGTTCTCTCCAAGTAAGCTCTCATAACCTCCTTCTACCTAACGTAGAATTGAACGCAGAACAATATCTCCTCTTTTAGAGAGGTCCCGGCAATGGAACCAAAAATGTGAGCCGGCCTGTCTCTCACTCAAGATGAACCTCTGATGGCTATTATGGTAGCGCACCATGGACTACGAAGGCAAAGGAACCCCAACTCCATCATACTCCTCTAAGGCTAACACTCCAAGACTCAAGACATTACTCACTAGAGAACTCAATGAGAGAGAGATAGTTGCAAATGAAAGTATGATGAGTACTTCCTCACCCCTTGTTTATATACTTGTGAAATAGTTACGCACCAAGTTACTACTTACTAGAGTAACTCAAGTTATTAGGCTAAAAGTCAAAAAGAAGAAAGGAATATCCAATCACATGGGCCAAAGCCAAACACCTAGGAATAATACCAAGTCAACACACCAGAATCCAAAATAGTAGTGCTCATCTTTTCCATCTCCTCTAAAGTAAGGTCCCTTCTATCTTAGCTTTGACTAACTCTAGCTAATCATGACTAATGTAGAACCATCCTTTATCTCTATATAAATAATATCTCTCAAGTACTTGTAATACCAAGCTAAATATCACAATACCACACATATGCACAAATGGGTGTTATAGATCCGTTTAGCAACCAATGGTTTATGGCAGGCAGTAGCGGCTAAACTGGAGGAGTTGCCGATTAGACCGGCCTTTGAGAGAGCATGGTTCATAGTTGGTGTTGTCCTATTGGATAACTAGAGGGGGATTTTCCATTTGGTGGGACTTTCAAGGAAGGTCTATACACCATAGAAAGTCTTGTTAGACTCTGGTGCATAGCCTCTTATGTTGGGGAAGGCTACAATAGTCGGTCTAGGGTTACAAAAGATTAACGTGGAGAGGTATCCATTTTAGATCTAGATATCTCTAGGTGGTGGTTTGACATAGTACATCACATGTGTGGAGCTTGTTGTCCAGGTTCAGCTTGGTCATCCTACTGATAGCTTAGTGGTGAGAGCTCAAGCTATTGCAACAATAGCTGAGTCATACAATGTACTGGTTGGGGGAGCAATGTTATACCCCATTGGTTTCAACATTGACTATTGGGAGAAGATAGCCTCTTATAGACCAAGTTGGCATTTTAGTGAGGGATGGGTATGTTTGCCTACCAATACGCTTCAAATAGTGGCAGTCTTGGCTCACCATAGTCTGGGACCGTGGCAGCATCAATTTCAGCTTTTAGTGGTGTAGTTACTTGGCTTGGTGACTTGTTGGAGGGGAATGCCCATGTAGAAGATACTCCAATACCAGAGAAGATCACTCAGATTTGGAGTACGAGTGGGATTGTTCCATCCACCTTGGATGTTCCATTGTGGAGTTCAAAGGAGGCATGTAGATCAGTTGGTGCAGTAGGCTTGGAGTAGAGCCTTCGTACTATTAGAAGATGAGTGTGAGGATGAGACTCCAGAGTCAATTACTTTGACACCTTTGGATACCACACTCATTGCTTGGTAGTATCTAGTAAAGAGAGTATGTGGATTGGAGTTGTTTGGTGGGATTAGCACCAGACTAGTTGTAGTATTACAGGCAGGTATACAAGTACAGAGGTACTTGTATGTGGAGAGAGATGAGACTGCTAGGTAAGTCTCTCAACATCATATGGCACACTTGGCCTATTGGTATCTTGAGTTATTACCAATGTTAGCAGTTAGAGGTTTCCAGAAGGTCCTACCAACAAACATTTCCTTATTGGGGATGCATGATCTAGAGAGTCATGTGCATGTTCACTAGGTGATTTTTGGATGGCCAAGGTTTGGGTCTTCAGGATCCTTGTTCTAGTATGTTTTGGGAGATGTTACAAATACTACAACATCTCTAGGTTCATCAGTCTATTTCTCTAACTTATATTTACATTCCTTTGATGGGTGATTCTTGTACCTAGGTGGTGGTAAGTACACATCATGTTCATTCTTAGATGGGACCTACTATATTGTTAGATGCACTCATAGTAGGATCATGGGCTCATTGTCTTCATCTTTGGTGGATGAACCTCGTACCCAAAGAGGTTTTATAGCGTGCTTACGATGGGATTCAACAACTTGACCACATCCTTGTTGATGACATCTTGGATGTTGGGCGTCAGTCTCAGACGGTGGTAGTGGTTGATAGGTCACCTATGGTAGTAGTGAACTTAGTTGGATAGCCTAAAGCCGCATTTCCCACACTCATGAGTTTCCCGGGCTCTCATGCTTTTTGAGAAGGAAGACCTGGACTTTTTTGGGACTCACAGTTACAGCAATTGGTGGAGCCCAACGCCGATGAGAGAGAGCAGGCAATGGGTTTTTGCACCGGTATTATTGCTATTCCAACAATGTTAGAGGCATCTAAGCATCAAGTGTTAGGTCAAGCTATGGACCTAAATTGTTTGACCTAGATTGTGAGCCTTGGCTTGGCAGAGCAGTGTAGGATGCACTTGATAGGCATCACCACTCAAACACTTGTGAGCCTTGTGCCTATCAAGATAATCCATGCACCTGCTGGGGATGATGGACCGAGTGGACATGGTATTCTTGGGACACAACCATTAGCTACTAGGGAGAGTGGTATACTTGGAGTCCATCTAGGTGAGCATGTGCTACTTGGATTACACCCTTGGTCTACTTGGGATGTTGCTAGAGGACTTGTGGAGCTTGCAGCCAGAGTAGAGAGAGTTTTTCACACAGAGGTTGGGACCTCTAGTGGTCGGGGGTATGACACTACTGCTCCCAAGGGCCTAGTGTAGCAGCCAATCAATATGTATTCCACTCCTACTATAGTTATTGAGGATATTTGGGAGCTAGATCTTGGACCCAAGCTTATGGGAGAGGAAAGATGAAGGGCTTGGAGGTTCTTGAGGAGCTACACAAGTTATTTTGCCTTTAGTATGAAGGATTTGGGTACTCTAAAAGGACCTGGTATTTGGATTGAGCTGACTAGCAATACACTAAGTTTCCAATGTCCTTATCAATATAGTGATATAGAGAGGACATTGATTTGGAGCCAAAGTAGTGACCTTTTTGAGGCTGGTTTGGTAAAGATTTCAAATGGAGAGTATGCATCAATGATAGTGATGCTAGCCAAGAAGGATATGCACGGCAACTACACAGATAAGCGGATGTGTGGAGATTACCTCCCTATCAACCGACATACTAGGGTATGCCATGCCTACACCAGAGGAGATATTTGATGCACTTGGGCATGCAAAGGTCTTTGGTACTTTGGATCTTTGAGCAAGATATCATTATTTGCCAATCAAGGAGGAGGATAAGTCCAAGATAGCATTTTGGGCTATTGATCCTCATGGCAAGGATGTGTTATATCAGTGGAGGTTCTTACCATTTGGGCTGAAGAATGCTCCTACTAAGTTCCAAAGAGTCATGGATATGATCCTAGCTGGATTGGATTTTGCTCGGTGCTATATTGATGACATTTTGGTCTATAGCACTACTATGGAGGAGCATGAGAGACATTTGTTGGAGGTGTTTGAGAGGTTGAGATATCATGGACTCAAATTACATCTTGGGAAGTGTAGGTTCTTCCATGCACAGGTTGAGTATTTGGGTCACACTATCTACCTTGGAGGACTTGGTGTTCAACAGACCAAGGTGGAGGCTATTGCACGTATTCCTTGACCTACAGATGTGAGCAAAGTGCAAGCATTCCTTGGGTTGGTAAACTTCTATTGCTGCTATGTTAGACGATTTAGTGCCATTGCGAAAGCTTTGATGAAGTTGACCAAGCTTACACATGAGTGGTGTTGGGGAGATGAGCAAGAGAGAGCTTTTGTAGAGCTCAAGGAGAGGTTGACATCTGCTCCTATTTTGGGGAGACTGATCAGAGGATGACCATTTCAAGTTCACACTGAATGGAGTATGTTGGGGCTTGGAGTAGTGCTCACTCAACATGATGATGAGGAGAACGACTTTGTGGTGGCCTATGCTAGTCACTCCAACAATTCAGCGGAGGCAAAGTATAGTTCATATGAGGGAGAGTGCTTGACACCAATTTGGGCCGTAGCACATTTCCGATGTTACCTATTTGGTAACCACTTCACTCTCCTCCTCACGGATCATCAACCGTTGAAGTAGTTGATGGAGTCCGACAAGCTTTCATGGAAGCTTGCACAATGGGCTCTGATTTTATAAGAGTATGATTTCATGGTTGTTCATAGACCTAGAGTGGTGAACGGTGATGCAGATGGGTTGAGTAGAAACCCATGTCCCAACCAGTAGGATCAGACCAAAGCACATTGGCATGGTGAGACAAATGAGGAGATGGTGCCAGGTTTGCATGCATTGGCCTTTTTGTGTATATTTTTTGAGGCTTTGGTGGTATCTCTCTCAGTGCATACAAGAGGAGTTATTGAGGTCACATATTTAGAGAGTGAAGATATTGGTGCAGTTCAGCGAGACGTTCATGGTGACATCTAAGTGATGGACTATCTTTGCATCGGTGTTGTGGGTGGCACAGTTGGGGCCAAGGAGAGAGATTGTGTCTTTTAGCAAGCCAAACGATTCAGATTGGAGGTCAGACACCTTTGCATGTATGGGAGGATGGTAGGGTGCAAGTAGTACCACTTTCATCTCAAAGACCACAATTGATCCGTCATGCTCATGAGGAGTTAGGACATTTTGGAGTAAAGCATACATATAGCTTACTCTAGAGTCATTATTGGTGGCACGGTTTGCAGACCGAGGTACATCAGTTTGTTACCAAATGTGTGGTTTGTGACCGAGTTAGAGCATCATTCAATGCTCCTACGCCATAGTTACACCCATTACCTATCATGGGATTGGGTTACCATTGGATTTTGGACTTTGCTTGACCCTTATTGTTGATTGTGAGACATCATCTGTATATTTTGGTGATGGTGGAGCACTTCTCCAAGTAGATTGAGTCGGTGGCACTTCCTGACAAGTCCAATGAAGGGACGGCTTACTTGTAGACAAGGTTCTTAGTCATTTTGGTACACCAGTTGAGGTTTTGACTGATCAAGGTACAGAGCTCTTAGGGCAATTTCAGGTCTTGTGTGACAAGGCTTTGATTGATCATCATACTACCTCCCGAGATCACCCTAAGGCAGATGGCTTAGCAGAGAGAGTGGTCCAGATAGTGAAGAGAGGATTGCAAAAGTATGGGTTGCAGAGAGGCCACTTGGGAGATTGGGATCTCCATTTACCTTGGCTGGTCATGGGCTATTGGTTAATCCGGCAAGCCTCCTTAGCATCCTTCTCTCCTTACTTTCTACTCTATGGATGAGATCCAAATTTACCTATAGCTATTTGTTGAGATGTTATTGTAGTTTTGGACTTGGATGATCCAGATGTATGGATGAGCGTATGTTCTCAAAAAATAGAGATCTTTCAGAGAGTGATGTCGATGGCCTTTGAGAACTTGGCAATTGCTCATCATATAGATACCTTACACTATGATACCATTCAAGGAAGAAGTTAAAGACTCTCAATCCATTGATTTCATCCAAGAGATTATGTATATCTATAGCATACACCACCAATGACACTTGATGTTTTGATAGGTTGCACTATCTTGAGTGTGCATGAGGTTTTGTCATCTAGAGTTCTTGTGTTGGAAGGACGTGATGGTGTTGTTTGGAAGGATCATGTGCACAATTGTCCGCCATGCCACCTCCCAAACATTGATGGTACTATGGACCCAAGCTTGGCACTTGTATGTGCAGGCTTGAGGTGTATGTTATGTGGTTCTTCTGGTGGAGCTGCTACTATGTTGGTGTGTGATAGCTATTTGAGAGGATGGCATATGGTATGTATGACTCATCCACTCACTGTGGTTCCTCAAGGACAGTGGTTATGTCCTAGATGTACTTGACCTATAGCTAATTCATTCTTTATATTGTATAGATTGCAAATAGATGACTAACGATGGGACTCTATAGCACCCAGCCTTCTGATCTTTGCCCATCATAGGGTATACCATATACTTGGAGTAGATGGATATCTAGAGTTAGAAGGACCTAACCGCTAGCTAGGGAGCAATCATGGCACTTTAGAGTCTATGTATGACTTATGTGTGAGTTGTGCTTCTAAAGTGCATGATGTTGATAGCAATGTATGTTGTGTAGCAATGTATATACGCATAGTAGCCATCACGCCATTTGTAGTGTCACATCTAGATTTCTTGGACAGTGGAGTTACAATGATAGTAGTTAGAGGTATTTCAATAATTTCTTGTAGACTACTTTCCAACAGTCGGATCTTCTATTTGGGATATGACTTCATGGTGGGACCCATCGTCACTTTGCACTATTTGTATTGTTGAGTGTACCGTCAGTGGGACCATTAGGGTTTCAGACCTAGCTTGAGTCTAGGGGTATACTTTTGAAGTGCAGCTCCAGAGAGCTCACTTCTCTAATGTTGAGCCTTCGAGTTCCTAGCTATGGTGGACAGAGGCCGGCAAGCGTCACTTGGATTCTCTTAGCTAGAGTGGGTGTGGCTTGATTGTGATTAGTGCCCGATTGTTGGTAGTTTATAGAGTGATAGATCAAGTATTGATCTGAGTTGAGTGGATTCAAGAGTTGTAAACAATTTGATTATTGTGGCACTTTAGAGTCTATGTATGACTTATGTGTGAGTTGTGTTTTTATAGTGTATGATATTGACAACAATATATGTTGTTTAGCAATGTATATACACACAATAAGACCCAATGCAAAGAGGGATCAAGAGCGCAATGATGGCAATGTTCAAGCCAGAGCAAACCACCTATATCACGATGTAGCAGGTAGTATTCTTTCACTAGATGTTTGCAAGAGAAGTGGTGGATTGGGCAAAGTGTCTGCACCAGCGGGTGGGGCAAATGATTAGGGATTGGAGAATGGATATACCACCATACTAATTTTAGCCCTTTGCAACTCACTTCTACTTTGGGCTGAACTTGCTGATTGTGGAGGAGAGAAGTAGAATGTGGTCCTACTTTCATCCGGATCTACGCAAGGAAGCGGATGCGGATGAACGATATTACATGGAGCGGGTTCACAAAGGGGATGAGTATTGCATGAAGAGTGGGAAGGAGAGGATAGTAGCAGTCAACATTCCCATGTATAGAAGTGAAGTATGCTTGAGGCCAAATTGCATTAGTATATCTACAAAAGATGCAAAAGCCTAATCCAAAGTCAATGTTGGTGAAAGTGAAAAAATTGACTCCGGAGGAGGAATCAGAAAGAGAAACCAAGTTGAAGGGAGAAGCCTCGGGAGGAGAAGAACAGTTCACACTATGAAGTGAGGAATCAAGTTGTGGTAGTGAAGGAGAAGCTGAAGTTCAGCAAACAAGAGGAAGAGTTGTGGAAGTAGAGAAAACAAGTCCGGAGGTGTCCACAATCAAGCAAGGGCGTGAGAAGGAAGAAGAAGGTGTCTTGGTATGTCCAAGAGGTGTCAGAGGGAAGAGAAGTGCTCAAGTAGTCATTGTCGGACCAAGTAAGGTTACCACTGAGACGGAAGAGAGCTCAGATGAAGAAACTTTGAAGATACAAAGATCTTGCTTCGGGGTAAGGCGCCAATGGAGAAGTTACCTACCAAGGACAAAGATGGCAAAGCCAACAAAAGGCAGTGTGATTGAGTGGAGTATCTATCAAAGGTAGTGTGCCCCTTGCTTGTGTTTCTGCAACAATAGAAGAAGGCAGAGATGACGAGTGCTAACGTGAATGTGAAGGATGAATTAGCAATCATGACAAAGTGGAGTGCAAAGACCTTGCTGTTGAGAAGTAAGCTAACGTGAGTAGAAATGGAAGCCAAAGAACTTTGGGTGGAGGCCATTCTTTAGGATAAAAACTCAAAAGCAATAAGGGAGGACTTGGTGAAATGTAGGGAGGAAGTAAAGGAGAAGATGGCATTGGTTAAAGTGCTAAAGAGTGAAATTGCTATGCACAAGTGGAGATGATACACTTGAAAGCAAGTGTAGCAATGATTGAGCAGGAGTTGGAGAGTATGAGGAAGAAAGCAGCAAATAAAGACCAAGCCTGGCAGCAAGAATTAACAAAGCATAATTGAGAGGAAGAAAATTTGTGACGATTGTTGAGAGTAGCGCAAGATCAACTTGTGTTAAATCAACAAGGGAAGGAAGCAATGAAGACTGAATTTGAGGACGAGTTGACAATGTATCACAATGAGCTAGAAGAGGAGAGAAAGAAAGAAAAAGTAGAACCGGTTGCAGAATCAGCGGCAGTTGGAGCATTGATTAACAAGTTGAAGGTGTTGCTTAGTACTGAAGCTGAAGGGAAGTTGGAAAAAGCCAAACTACACAAGTTGAAGTTGTTGGTGCAGGAGACAAGGAAGAGGAAGGCAAAGGACACAAAGTTGAATGATTTGTTGATTTGTCAGTGAGATTGTGTAGATAGAAAGATGTTAGAGGTAGAGGACAATGTTTATCTCAAATTAGATCTCATGGGGGTTAACTATGTTGGGTCATCCCATTTGGTGCATAGGTAAGCCCGGAGGAGATCAGATTTAGATAGACTTCATAGTGAGATAAAATTAGAAAGGAAGTCCAAAGTAGTAGAAGTAGGAGTGCAGGTGTCTTCTGATCAATTACCTAAGATATTAGAGAAGACTGGTTTGGGAGATAAAGAGTTAGATAAGTTACCCACCGGTGAAATTTTAGTTCATGGTGAAGGAGTAGAAATAGTGGAAGATGTAGTAGAATTAGATAGACCCAAAGAAGGAGAAGTGATAGGAGGATCATCTTTAACATCCATTTGTGCATGTGTATGGTATTGTGATATTTAGCTTGGTATTACAAGTACTTGAAAGATATTATTTATATAGAGATAAAGGATGGTTCTACATTAGTCATGATTAGCTAAAGTTAGTCATAGCTAAGATAGAGGGGACCTTACTTTAGAGGAAGTGGAAAAGATGAGCATCACTATTCTAGATTCTAGTGTGTTGACTTGGTATTATTCCTAGGTGTTTGGCTTTGAGGAAAGAGTTGAGAACTCTTGGGCCTACAAGCCTTTTTGTTTTGGATTCTTCTATAGTCCAAGGATAGCCCATGTGAAGGAATCCTTGACTTAGTGGTTGGTTCAAGATAAGATCACATACTAGTGGAATATGCCCATGTGAATGGATATTCCTTTCTACTTTTTGACTTTACTTGACTTTTAGTCTAGTAACTTGAGTTACTACGGTAATTAGTAACTTTGATACGTAACTATTTCACAAGTATATAAACAAGGGGTGAGAAGATACTCATCATCCTTTCATTTGCAACTATCTCTCTCTCATTGAGTTCTCAAGTGAGCAATGTCTTCAGTCTTGGAGTGTTAGCCTTGGAAGAGTTTGATGGAGTTAAGGTTCCTTGCCTTCTTAGTCCATGGTGCGCTACCATAATAGCCATCAGAGGTTCATCCTGAGTGAGAGACAGGCCAGCTCACACATCAGGTTTGGAAGCCAAAGTCAAGGTTGACATTGGATTGGATTAGAAACAGATTTGAGATATGAAGAGGTGCATTGTCATTTTGGATCTATAGATTGGTAAAGTTGTTGTAGAACGGCATAGTTGTTAGTAATTGTCTATTGCTCTACTATTTAAAGGAGGCATTCATAGTCTTATGTTATTCATTGTTCATATTTTTGAGAATAAATAAAGCAAAGTACTGATTTTAGTGCTCATCACTTGAGTTTAATTCCAAGTATCAACTCTGTGTGTATGTTTGTGAGTGTTGAGAGAAATTCAAAGTGCAAGTCAATATGCTTGTTGGATGTTGGATTCCGTAGCCTTGATCTTCATTCTATGTGTGTGATCTTGAGTGAAGTGCAATCGAAGCAATGCCTTGACAAATCTGAGAGGAATTGTAGTGTTGGTAGTATTTTACATTTGTGAGTGTAGTGTGGAGTTGATGTGAAGCAACTTTGATTGAGGAATTTGTGCCTTTGGTGGAGAGGTGGAACACAATTTTGAGGTAAAGTTGTTTTACAATGAAGTAGCCATTTTTGGGAGGGACTGAATCATCACAATCAAGTTTGTTTGGAAAGATTTGAAAGATTTGTGATTATGAGTGAGTAATTTGTGTTGAGTGCTTGTTACTCTCTTTTGGTGTAGTTTCTACTTAAGGGATTAAAGAAGAACTTGAGATGAACAACATTGTTATTATTTGCTTTGTATTTGGATATTTTTGACTCGTATCTCTATAGGAACAAACTTTACTTACCTAATTACCGCAAAAGTGATATTTGTGAGGTTGTCATAGCCTCTATCCCATTCTCTCTCCAACATACTCCTAATCTATCCATTGCAATATGGTTTCTCTCCTCAAAATTCCTAAGTCTTAGTTGCTCATATTCCTCCAAGAAGGATGATCCACTCTCTTGGATTGAAAAACCTACTTTGATACCACTATAATTTTCCAAGCATAGGAGACCTTAAGAGAAACACAAGAGAAAAAACACAAATTTTCACATTCAATACTCTGATACGCCAAAGGAGCACCTTGTCTTTATTATATAGAAAAGAGTATCCCCTCAAAGGAAGCTCTACCCTTGGATCAAATACATAGGTTGGTGATATGACAATGAGATCTACCTTTAAAATAGTTGTATGTATGGGTGACATGTCGGTTCTATTGAGAATAAGATGAGAGTGACCGCAATATTCACACTCCAAGCATATCTCTTGTCAATTAATACATTACACAAAAGTACATGGTTCACCTCTATGTGAGGCTATATCCATGGGAAAGCTTTAGGAAAAAAATTTATTGATACCCATGCTCACTGCTACCATTGTGTATCTAAGGCAAGAGCCTTGACGCTCTCTTAGTTCTCTCCAACCATCAACCTACCAAAGATCCATATGCTTCCAGTATAACTCCAAGGCAAAGAGTAAAACCTTACAAACTCCCCCTTGACTTGTGTCTTGGGGATAGTAACCTTGCTAAACAATTTATCACTCAATGGGAAGTTCTAAACAGACAGACAATCACTTCACCCTTCCTTTAAACTAGGATAAACTAGAACTTATAACCGTAGCCCATACAGGGATAAAGTAACCAAAATAGCCAAGGTCGCCATACTCATGCTCCACTTACACAACCTTCAGGGTAGCACGATGCCTAGAGAAAATTTCTAAAGGTATGACTTTGGTAAAGGCATCGGCCGGGTTGAGCTTACCATCAATATTGACTAGCTCAAACATTTTCTCAAAGACAACTTGCCTAAGAAAGTGGTACCTGATGTCTATGTGCTTAACTCCACTGTCCATCACCTGATTTTCAGCTAGGTTTAAACACTTTGACTGTCACAATGAAGCACTACATTACCATGCATTAACCACATCTTAGCAACAAGTCTATCCAACCAAATTGCCTCCTTTGCTATTCTGCTGCTGCCACATACTCCGCTTTTGTAGTAGATTGTGCAACACACTTTTGCAAGGTAGATCTACAACTAATGCACCTACCACCAAGTGTGAATACATACCATTTTTTACCTCCACTTGTACAGATCTTGTCGATAGTCATCATCTACATAGCCATCTAGTGATGCGGCATCCATTGATCTTCTATCAAATAAGAGCCAGTGATCTAGTGTACCTCTCAAATACCTGAGAATCCACTTAATTGCTTCCCAATGTGTCCTTCCTGGATTTGACATGTACCTGCTCATCTTACCCATAGCTTAAGCAAGATCAGGTCTAGTGCAATTCATCAAGTACATGAGACTCCCAACAGCCTTCTTATAAGGAATGTTAGCCATCAAACCCTTCTCCATGGCATCTTTAGGACAACATGCCATTGAGAGCCTGAAATGAGGAGCTAGAGGAGTACTTAGTGGTTTACAGTTCTCCATGTTGAACCTAGCATGTACCTTCCTAGCATACTGACCCTACATCAACCACAACTGACCAGTGCCCAAGTTCCTCTTGATCTCCATGCCTAATATCCTTGTGGCAAACCCTAAATTCTTCATCCTGAACTCCAAATTCAAGAGCGCCTTGAGCTTGTTCACATCAGATCTATCCTTGACAACTATCAACATGTCATCCACATATAGCACAAGAGTAATAAAACCAAAGGTCTTATTACTAATTGTTTTCATGTATACACAAGTATCAAACAAACTCCTATTGAAACCCTGAGTGTGCATAAATACATCAAACCTCTTGTTCCATTGGCAAGGTGCTTGCTTCAATCCATATAAGGACTTCAAAAATCTGCATACCTTTTCCTCCTAGCCTTTCTTCACAAACCCCACAGGTTGTCTCATGAAGATCCTCTCATCCAAGGTGCCATAGAGAAATGTCATGACAACATCTATTTGATCTAAAGTAAGACCAAATAATGCAACAAGCATACATAATAGACGTATTGTGGAATAGTTTGCAACAGGAGAAAATCCCTCATTGTAGTCCACCCCTTCTCTTGAGTGAGCCCCTTTGATACCAGCCTAGCCTTGTAGATCTTAGATCCCTATTTAGGACCCTCCTTCAACTTGTAGATCCACTTCCAATCTATCACTTGTTGATCCTTAGGTAGCCTTATGCCCAGATCTTATTATCCCTCTCCATAGAACCAAACCACTCATCCTTCTCACTAGAAGAACATGCCTCCTTGTAGGATGAGGGTACCACCTTCTTCCAAGACCAAAGCATGAGCATCATCGTTAGAAGTCAAGTCATCATCCAACAACTTAGTTGAATCAGTCCACTTACCATATCTATTTGGAGCTTGACTAGCATCCCCTAATGACCTCTTGGATGAACTCTCCACTTGATCTCCATGTGTAGCTCCAATGTGAGGCTGACCTAGCACATCTTGTTGCTCGCCAGCAACTAGTTGCTCCACTTGTTCTTGCTCCTCAAGAACTTGCTCTGCTATAGGAGCACCTCCTTCCTCCTCATCACTTAATGGTCAATCTCCCTCTCAACTAGATTCAGGGTGGGAGACTTACCTTTGTCAATGTAGGGAGCCTGAGCATTCTCTGAGCATTCTCATTGTTCCTTTATGCCTCTGAAGTTGTGCAGGTGCTGGGTGACTGAATCCTGAGGTTTCATCTTGAGACATAAAAATGTGGAGCGCAGGTAATGCTTCTGTACTACACTTGTTGAGGAGGAGACTGGCGAGCACATCCATTGCTTCTTTGCTGGTTTTCCTCTAAGTAATGTGGGACTTCACAGAGGGTGCACAACAATCTTTGATAGCAACAAGGGCTTTTAGGTCCATTTTCTTCCAAGCAGTGATTGCTTGCTGATTTGCTATTATTGTGGCATTTGCAGGGTCAGGAACTGGTCCAGGGCAAAGCTTCATCCCACTTACCACATCCCAGGCCTCCTCTAAGGTCAACTTGTCTCGCACCTCTGCTTTTCAATTTACCCAGTCAGTGACTGAGAATTCGGCCCATCCAGAAGTGTTGATTTAGATTGTACTTGCCATGGAGACTGAACGTTAGAACGTAGAAAATATTAGAGTATCGAGTTTTGCGGCTGTTTTTTTTTTTTTCCTTTGAGAGCAGAGTCCACAGAAAATGTGATTTTTGTGCAGAAAAGAAAAAGCTCAAATTTTGCGGGTGGTTTGGATACTGGATTTCCAATATGCTGTGCACAGCTAGAGTGCCGTCTAAGGAGAGTTTCTACTCTAAACTACCTAGACAGGCTCTGATACCATATAGCGAAGTGTAGAATACTCAAGTCGAGAGAGAAAGGTTAGATAATGTTAAAACTGAGGTCTGCAGGGCAGAATAGATAATGAGTTAGACTCCATAGGGGTATACATTGAGTCACATCCAGGGCTGCGACCCTACCGGGGTTGTGACCTTTCACCTTAACAGGTGTGAAGACGTGTGACTGGCTAGTGTCAGTCTAGTGACGTGTAACTTAGCAGTTTATATAATATCTCTGTTCTGACAAGTACGAACTTCGGAACTTCTGCCCATCTGCCTCTTCGTCACCAGTTTCTGCTGGGTTTTGACCTCCATGACCACTGAAGTGGAAGTACAGCACATCTCCTTCCTCGGACGCTTGGATTGCTGCAGTCAAATGCGCAACTATATATTTTCCCAGTGGGCTGAACGGCACCCTCATCGGTATCGATCATAAACACTGTATTGGCTTCTTCAAACCCGAATCTCGCAAGGACATCCTTTATACTTGTAACATCGTTGCAGCATCCATTCAACTCATTCTCTGTATTTGCATTCTCTCTCATTCTCTGTAATCGCAACCAACTAGCACAGTTCTCTTCGTTATTTCTCTAGGTTTGCGAGAAGTCTGAACTCAACGATCAAAGGCAAAACTGAAACTATATATTTTATGTTGTCAATCGACCGGTCTAATTCATGTGCAAAGTATTCACAAATCGCTCTATCAAATCGCTAACTGCAAAGAGCACATTGAGGCTGACCGTGATGGAAAGTGCAGTAAACCTACTTAATTTACTGGCTGTACATGCGTTCTAGGATCTGTTTAATGCGAGTGCAACCTGTCTAAGCCAAACCTACGAGGAGAGCATCTCTAATCCTTGTATAATAGTTGACGCATCCTTGGAATTCATAGTCGGTTCCTCGGTAATTGCAACATGTGAACACTGCTCTCTTAGTAAAGTTAAGTGATTTCTAGAAATCCTGTATTTCCTCAATGAATTGGAACTGGACAAACTCAAAGTTGTCAAATATTTCTTTTGTTGGTCAGTCAGTCTCATGCATGGACATGTTATTCACGATCAAATCATCAACTGCAAGGAGCGCTCGAGACTGACTGCCATTCCGAGTATCACATTGAGGCTTGTATGATTAGTTTCATATCTGGACATCGACTGCGCCTGATGACGCGGTGCATCTGTTTCATGGATATATTACTTATCCCAGCACGAAGTTCTGCAACAGTTTGACAATAGTTAGAGACAGTGCATCGTCAAATGTCTCACTAGATGCATATGCTATCTCAAAATTATCCTATCTGATCCGAACTTCAACATATGCATTTTCTAGACCGGTTTCTTTCAGAAGTACCGTCACCAGTGCATCGTATTGGGTATGAACCGGTACGTGGAGTTTTTCGGTAGGTACAGTAACTTCTGCATATTTCCTCATCAAAATATTGGTCCAGGAAATGTCGGAAATTCACTTTGCATAGTTTCATCTTCCCAAATCAAAGTTGCGGTTCAACTATGTCCATGGGTAGATTGATTGGTATATTGTTGATAAATCACAGATATGCAAGAGAGTCCAGTCACATATATGTGAATGCGATTGTACGTAAACTCATTTTGAAGCTGCGGTAACTGCCTGGTATTGGATCTCTTTACTTAATTGCGTATTCCAGATGAGATCATTATCATAACAAGATATGCAGAGTTTGAGGGAGATAGACATATAAATGATTGAAAGCGAAATTCACCGAGGATTTTTGAGCAAGGAGGAGAGTGATCAGCAAACTACTCTGAGTGTTGCCATTCCGAACGTTTTAGCGTTCAGCTTTAAACCTTCTGCAAGGTTTGCTATTAACTCACCCCAGAAACGGGATGCAGTTATCCGCTTCCTCGATCTTCCAAGTGCACCCATACCATGAGTTCGTTTGTCCATCTTGACGGCATTAATACCTTCTGTCTATCGTAACAGTAGAGTGAACATCAAGATCGCCTCTTCATTGCAAAGTAAGCAAAGTCTTTGAGTTTCTCCAGTTTGCATCTACGAGCACAGCTCTTAGTCATAATCCTCGGTTTGCGATCAACTCTTTTCTGTATATTATCAAAAGAACAAACTGAGATGCTTCAAGCACTTTTTCATTGCCGGATTTGTTGGTGTCAGCATGCGTACTTTTCAGACTCACATCGCCAATTACCTCGACCTCACGAGACTAACTGACTTCCAACTAACACTAACACTCTGAGGCTTCTGTACTAATGACATTTAAAATTAAAATTACAAGTTTCGCTGTAACCTGAGGACGTGATGTATCTCTATATCTGTCTTTAGATTGATTTCCATTTCCGACGAGCCAGACAGAAGGTCTGTTACACTGTGAGCACAGTAGCTGTCTTCTCGAAAGTATCACCGGCTACACAAGGCTGCCACTATTAAATGTCAAGTTAAATGTCAGTTTTATACATGCCGAGATGCTTTATTGAAACTTTTCCTTGGTCCCTCAACTTATGTATGTGTCAATAATTTTATTCGCAACTTAATTACTCTATGATAATAAAAGTTATTATTATTTTATTATATAAATATATCATAAATTTCAGTTAATTATTATTATTTCATGATTACTCATTGAAAAAAAGACATTTATATTTTTTTTACTTTGCCTGAGCATTTATCTGAATTAAATGAACTTTAGAATACTCCAACGATCAAATATAACAGATTTTTTAATTTAAATAATATAAAATATGATCATTTAATTTCATTTAAAATAAATTAGTAAATATAAATTTCACGGTAAAACCTAATTCTCTAATAAGTATATTATATGTAACATTTCTTCATGAAATTTTTTAATTATAATATTTTTATTGATATATATTTATTACATCGCTTTTGAGTTTTTTATTTTAATCTTAATAAAAATTTATTTCTTTTTATGATATAGGATGAATTATCCAACTCAATATAAATTTATAAACTCAACTCAATTTTTACATATCTTTACAAATATCGTGTATATATACATCGTTACACAACATATCTCGCTGTCAACATCATACACTATAGAAACACAACTCACACATAAGTCATACATAGACTCTAAAGTGCCACAATAATCAGATTACTTAACACTCTCAACTCAACTCAACTCAGATCAGTATTTGATCTGTCCCTCTATAAACTGCTCACAACTGGGTACTAATTACAGTCAAGCCACACCTACTCAAGCATAGAGAATCCAGGTGACGCTCGCCGGCCTTGGTCCACCTTAGCCAAGAACTCGAAGACTCAACATCAAAGAGTGAGCTCTCTGGAGCTCACTTCGAAACTATACCCCCCTAGACTCGAGCTAGCATTGAAACCCTAACGGCCCCGCTGACGGCACACTTGACGGTGCGAACGATGCAAAGTGACGGTGGGCCCCACCGTGAAGTCAGTACACCAAACACCAAATCTGACTGTTGGAAAGTAATCCCTAAGAAACTGCTGAAATAACTCTAACTACTATCACTGGAACTCCAGTGTCCGAGCAGCTAGATGCGGAACTACAAATAGCGTGACAGCTGTCGCGCGTATATACATCACTACACAATATACATCGCTGTCAACATCATACACTATAGAAGCACAACTCACACATAAATCATACATAGACTCTAAAGTGCCACAATCGCCCCCCTAGTTGGCGGTTAGGTCCCTCTAACTCCAGATAGCCATCTACTCTAAGTATATGGTATACCCTCTAATGGGCAAAGATCAAGAGGCCGGGTGCTATGGAGCCCCATCGTTAGTCGCCTGTCTGCAATCTATACCATATAAAGAATGAACTAGCTATAGGTCAAGTACATCTAGGACATAACCACTGTCCCTGAGGAACCACCGTGAGGGGAGGAGACATACATGCCATATGCCATCCTCTCGAACAGCTATCACACACTAACATAGTAGCAGCTCCACCTGAAGAGCCACATAACATACACCTCAAGCCTGCACGTACAAGTGCTAAGCTTGGGTCCATAGTACCATCAATGTTTGGGAGGTGGCATGGCGCACAATTGCACACATGATCCTTCCAAACAACACCATCACGTCCTTCTAACACAAGGACTCCAGATGGCAAAACCTTGCGCACTCTCAAGATAGTGCGACATGTAGAGACATCAAGTGTCGTCGATGTTGTCTGATGTAGATATACATAGTTGCCTGGATGAAATCGACGGATCGAGGGTCTATAACCTCCTCCTCGAATGGTAGCATAGTGTAAAGTATCTCTATGCTGAGCAATTGCCAAGTTCTCAAAGGCCATCGGCATCACTCTTCAAAAGATCTATGCCCGCTGAGAACATGCGCTCATCCATACATCGGGGTCATCCAAGTCCAAAACTACAGTTGCATCTCGACAAATGGCTACAGGTAAATCTGGATCTCGTCCATAGAGTAGAAAGTATGGAGAGAAGGATCCTAAGGAGGCTTGCCGGCTGAACCGATAGCCCATGGCCAACCAAGGTAATTGGAGATCCTAATCTCCCAAGTGGCCTCTCTGCAAACCATACTTTCGCAATCCTCTCTTCACCATCTGAACCACTCTCTCTGCTAAGCCATCTGCCTTAGGGTGATCTTGGGATGTAGTACTATGATCAATCAAAGCCTTGTCACACAAGATCTGAAACTCTCCCAAGAACTCTGTACCTTGATCAGTCAAAACCTCAGCTGGTGCACCAAAATGACTAAGAACTTGATCTAGGAACAAGTAAGTTGTCCCTTCACTAGACTTGTCAGGAAGTGCCACCAACTCAATCCACTTAGAGAAGTGCTCCACCATCACCAAAACGTACCGATGATGTCTCACAGTCAGCGGTAAAGATCCAGCGAAGTCCAAACTCCAACGGTAACCCAATCCCATGATAGGTAATGGGTGTAACTGTGGCATAGGAGCATTGAATGATGCTCTAACTCGGTCACAAACCATACATCTGGCAACAAACTGCTGTACCTCGGTCTGCATACCACGCAACCAATAATGATTCTGGAGTAAGCTATACGTACGCTTTACTCCAAAATGTCCTAGCTCCTCATGAGCATGACGGACCAACTATGGTCTCTGTGCTAGAAGTGGTACTACTCGCACTCTACCATCCTCCCATACACGCAAAAGGTGTCTACCCTCCAATCTGAACCGTCTGGCCCGCTGAAGAACACAGTCTCTCTCCTTGGCCCCAACTGTGCCACCCACAACACCAGTGCAAAGATAGTCCATCACTAAGACATCATCATGAATGTCTTGCTGAACTGTACCGATATCTTCACTCTCTAGATCTGTGACCTCAATAACTCCTCCTGTATGCGCTGAGAGAGATACCACCAAAGCCTCAAAAAATATACACAGAAAGGCAGATGCATGCCAACCTCGCACCATCTCCTCATCTGTCTCACCATGCCAACGTGCTCTGGTCTGATCCTGCTGGTTGGGACATGGGTTTCTACTCAACCCATCTGCATCACGGTTCACCACTCCAAGTCTATGAACAACCGTGAAATCATACTCCTGTAAAATCAGAGCCCATCGTGCAAGCTTCCCTGAAAGCTTGTCGGACTCCATCAACCACTTCAGCGGCTGATGATCAGTGATGAGAGTGAAGGGGTTACCAAATAGGTAACATCGAAAATGTGCTACCGCCCAAACTGCTGCCAAGCACTCTCCCTCATATGAACTATACTTTGCCTCCGCTGAATTGTTGGAGCGACTAACATAGGCCACCACAAACTCCTTCCCCTCATCATCATGCTGGGTGAGCTCCGCTCCAAGCCCCAACATACTGCAATCAATGTGAACCTGAAATGGTCGTCCCCTGATTGGTCTCCTCAAAATAGGAGCAGATGTCAACCTCTCCTTGAGCTCTACAAAAGCTCTCTCCTGCTCATCTCCCCAACACCACTCCTGTGTAAGCTTGGTCAGCTTTGTCAAGGCCTTGGCAATGGCACTAAATCCTCTAACATAGCGGCGATAGAAGTTTTCCAACCCAAGGAATGCTCGCACTCTCTTCACATCCGTAGGCAGAGGAATACGTGCAATAGCCTCCACCTTGGTCTGTTGGACACCAAGTCCTTCGGGGTAGATAGTGTGACCCAAATACTCAACCTGCTTGTGGAAGAACCTACACTTCCCAGGATGTAATTTGAGTCCATGAGATCTCAACCTCTCAAACACCTCCAACCACTGTCTCTCATGCTCCTCCATAGTAGTGCTATAAACCAAAATGTAATCAATATAGCACCGAGCAAAATCCAATCCAGCTACGATCCTATCCATGACCCTCTGGAACTCAACAGGAGCGTTCTTTAACCCAAATGGTAAGAACCTCCACTGATATAACACATCCTTGCCATGAGGATCAATAGCCCAAAATGTTGTCTTGGACTTATCCTCCTCCCTGATCGGCAACTGGTGATATCCCGCTTGAAGATCCAAAGTACTGAAGACCTTTGCATGCCCAATCGCATCAAAAATCTCCTCTAGTGTAGGCATGGCATACCGATCAGCCCTGGTCTGTCGGTTGATAGGATGGTAATCTCCACACATCTGCCTATTTGTATAGTTGCCATGCATATCCTTCTTGGCTAGCATCACTGTCGCTGATGCATACTCTCCATGTGAAATCTCCACCAAACCAGCCTCAAAAAGGTCACTACTCCGGCTCTGAATCAATGTCCTCTCCATATCACTATATCGATAAGGATGTCGGAAAACTGGTGTGTCGTTAGTCAGCTCAATCGTATACCAGGTCCCTTTAGAGCACCCAAATCCTTCATACTGAAGGCAAAACAACTTGTGTGACTCCTCAAGAACCTCCAAACCCTCCGTCTTTCCTCTCCAGTAAGCTTGGGTCCAAGATCTGGCTCCCAAGTATCCTCTGTATCTGTAGTAGGAGTGGAAGACGTACTGACTTACTGCTACACTGGGCCCTTGGGAGCAATAGTGTCATGCTCCCAACCACTAGAGGTCCCAACCTCTGTGTGAAAAACTCCCTCCACTCTGGTTGCAAGCTCCACACGTCCTCTAGTTGCATCCCATGTGGACCAAGGGTGTAATCCAAGTAGCCCACGCTCACCTGGATGGACTCCAAGTAGACCACTCTCCCTAGTAGCTACTGGATGTGTCCCAAGAATACCATGTCCACTCGGTCCATTGCCCCCAACATGTGCCTGAATCGTCTAGATTGGCACAGGGCTCACAAGTGTCCGAGTGGTGATGCTTATCAAGCACATCCTACGCTGCTCTGCCAAGCCAAGGCTCACAATCCAGGTCAAACAGTTCAAGTCCATAGCCTGACCTAACACCTGAAGCTTGGATGCCTCTGACACTGCTGGAACAACGGTAATACCGGTGCAAAAACCCATCGCCCGCTCTCTCTCATCAGCGTTGGGCTCCACCAACTGTTGTAACTGTGAGTCCCAAACAAGTCCAGGTCCTCCCTTTCGAAAAGCATGAGAGCCTGGGAAACTCATGAGTGTGGGAAATGCAGCTCTAGGCTGTCCAACTAGGTTCACCACTACCATAGGTGACCTATCAGCCACTACCACTGTTTGAGACTGACGCCCAACATCCAAGATATCATCAACAAGAATGTGGTCTAGTCGCTGAATCTCATCATAACTACGTTGTAGAACCTCTCTGGGTAAGAGGTTCGTCCACCAAAGACAAAGACGATGAGCCCGTGATCCCACTATGGCTGCATCTAACAATACAGCAGGTCCCATCCAAGAATGGACCTGATGTGTACTCGCCACCACTCTAGTGCAAGAATCACCCATCAAAGGAACGTTCTTTAAAAGGTAAGCTGGAAAAATAGACTGATGAACCTGGAGATGTCGTAGTATCCATAACATCTCCCAAAACACACCAGAACAAGGATCCTAAAGACCCAAACCGCGGCCTGCACGTGTATGTCCCTGACATGGCCATCCAGAAATCACCAAGTGAATAGGCCCATGTCTCTCTAGGTCATGCGTCCCCAGTAAGGAAATGTCTCCTAATAAGGCCTTCTGGTAACCTCTGACTGCTGACATCGGTAATAACTCTGGATACCAATAGGCCAAGTGTGCCACATGATGTAGAGAGACTTGCCTAGTAGTCTCATCTCTCTCTACATACAAGTACCTCTGTACTCGTATACCCGCCTGTAACACCACAACTAGTCCGGTGTTGATCCCACCAAACAACTCCAATAGGCATATCCCCTTTACTGGATACTGCCAAGCAATGAGTGTGGTATCCAGAGGTGTCAAAGCAATTGCCTCTGGAGGCTCATCCTCACACTCATCTCCGGATGGTACAAATGCTCAACTCCAAGCCTGCTGCACCAACTGATCTGCATGCTGCTGCAATGCCTCCTCTGAACTCCACAATGGAACATCCAAGGTGGATGGAACAATCCCACTCGTACTCCAAAGCCGAGTGATCTCCTCTGGTATTGGAGTATCCTCTGCATGGGCGTTCCCCTCCAACAAGTCACCAGGCCAAGTAACCGCACCGTTGAAAGCCAAAACTGATGATGCCATGGTCCCCGACTGTAGTGAGCCAAGACTGCCACTATTGAAGCGTACTGGTAGGCAACATACCCGTCCCTCACCAGATTGTCAACCAGGTCTATAAGAGGTTGTCTCCTCCCAATAGTCAATGCTGAAACCCATAGGGTATAACACTGCTCCCCCAACTAGCACATCATATGACTCAGCTATTGTCGCAATAGCCTGAGCTCTCACCACTAAGCTATAAGTCGGATGACCAGGCTGAACCTGGACAACAAGCTCTCCACATGTGATGTACTGTTTTGAACCACCACCAAGAGATGTCTGGATCTGAAATGGACACCTCTCCACATCGGTCTTCTGTAACTCCAGAGCAACAACTACAGCCTTCCCCATACCATTGTAGTCTCTTGATTGTCTTCTATCACTTCTCCTCATAGGATCCTTTCACAAGCAACCATACTAGCAATTCATACTTGTCACTTGATGAAGGCCTGGGTGTTTCTATGACATTAGCTTCCACTTATCCTTCTTCTCATAATTTACCAACAATATGGCAACGTGAAGATCCTACTGCAATTGGACTAACTTCATATAGTCAAATTGTGGTTTCTCTTTGGTAGGCTACAAAAACCTACTCATAGTTCTGGTGCTGAATGTACATCAATTCAAAGTTGGGCCAGATTGGGTCAGTCGTAATTGCAATAGCTTCATTGCTTCTTCAGCCTTCTTGCCCTCCCACATTTAATTGGTCCTCAATGCCCCCAATTCCTCCTTAAATCCTCCAATCTGTTGGATTCTTGATGTCTTTTATCTCCTTCCAAAGGCTTGCCAAGTTCTCCTTCAGGAAGGTATTCTCTCCTTCTAGCTTCACATTCTCCTCTTATGAAGATCTATGAAGATCAGCCAACTCCTACCTCACTGCCTTTGTCTGCATGGTGCAATAACCTCCTTCATGGCCTCTAACTTCCCTTCTAATACTGTTGCTTGGGAACCTTGTCTCGTCTGCTCCTCATAGTGATATGAGACTTCATACCTCAGTGCTCTCTCCTCCACCTTGTAATTCTCCAACTGGACATGCATTATGGATACAATAGATGCACACCCACAAACATGGCATAGTTCTCTCTTACATGGCATAGTAGGTGTCCAAGGTTAACATCAAGGGCATATGGATATCCCTTGCATACCTTACTTTGCGCATCAATTTCAACACATCCCTCTCTTCTTTGCACTCAACTTGCATATTGGCTCCCTTGATTCCCTTGGAATGGCCTCCGAATGCATCTTTTACATATCACACATCTTCTTGGGGGATTCATGCAAGGGTTTGGGAAGTTCTGGTGATGGAAGACTTGGGATGAAGGCATCAAATTGTAGTTCTCCTCTTCTTGGGGCTTGGGCTTTGGGGTCCTATCTCTACCTAAATAGGAGCAGTCATAGATTCTTTGCTAAGGAAACCTCTGGTGCATCTCCCTCAAACCTCTCACTTTCTTCTTAGGGTTCATGTCTTCTTTAGGGTCCAAGTCAGGTCTCCTTTGCTTTTGAAGACTTGTCTTCTTCTTCTCCTTCAGAAAGATCTCCTTCTCCTTTGGATTTGATCACTTGAGTTCTCTTCCTCTTCCTGGTAGATGTCTTGCTAGAAGTGGTAGTCTCAAACACCCTGCACTTCTCCTTCTTAAGAGGCATGCCATACAAACTCCCCAGTCAACATGTACTTGGCATCAGCCTATTGCATGTCTTCCAATTTTTATTCTCCAAAAGTTCAACATCAAAGTATTCTTGAGACACTTAATGCCTTGGGAAGTATTCTTTCTATCTACCATAAGCAATCCATGTCCAATGTAGAAATGAAAAATAAGGCATCAAGTAGTGAGGTCTTGGTTCCTCAAAGACATTATCTGCACACCCAAACCATGTAATGGTTTGGGTGTGTGATGAAAGATCAGTCCCCGATCAATTGGGTCATGGCAAATCATATGTTTGAACATCTGTTCAATGCATTTAAAACATCTGTGGTCTTTCATGGGAAGAAGAGCTTCTACAATGGTAATCCGTGCCGGATTCTTGTAATCTGTAACCAACCACTTGTTCTTTTGACTCTTCTTCTTCAAAAATGCCTTCTCAAGGTGCTTCATCTTCTTAGTCAGAGGTGAGAACTTGGATTAGAAAGTGAGATCACTGGCCTGCACTGCACTCTCACCCAATACAACTCTCCAATAGTAGGGTCTCCAAGCCCTCACTCAAGCTTGAAAACTCTTGGATACAACTCTCTTTTGATCCAACATCTCCCAAGCCATGGTCATTGGATTGTACTCCTAAATTCATAAGAGGAAGGCTAGTTTCAATTTTTCCAAGACATCATTTCTTGCTAACATCTCCCATGGATCCAACGCAGGGGCTTTGAGATCCAGACTAATTTTCTGATTCCTCTGATACACTACTCTCACCATTTTGGCAACTAAATATGATGAGTAAACCAAATTGATACTAAAGGGAACTAGAAACATACTCTCTTGATTGCTACTTGATAACAGGAAGGCTAGCTTGCACTAACATGAAGGAAATTGGAAATCAGTGAACTTCTTCAGTTGAAATGTTCTTCCTTATTCTCTTGGTTTCTTTCCTTCCCATGATATCCAGTAACTGGTCTGTATCCTTATGTGTCACCCTCAGGGTACCCTTGAGGGTGTACCCTGAGGGTGACACGTGAGGTTTAGGCAACACCTGATGTACATCAAAATTCTGATATGGATTTGAATGTCCTATCTAAGATACCCATGGCCTTCCAAAGGCATGGTAGGTTTCCTTCCTGAAAGATGCAAAATTTCCTTCCTGGCAGAGAACAAGACAAAATATCTCCCCAATGATTCCAAAAAGAATCCTTGTTGTGGAAGGACCTAGATTTGCACACTTTCTCGCTCCCATAGGCATCTTGTTGATACAAAAGAAGTAGAAAAAACACAAAAATCAATACCAGAAATAAATATAATATAATTCAACTATTTACTTTAGATTTATTTATTTTTCTTTTTTCTTTTCTTTTCTTAATTTATTTTCTAGTCATTTTTTGGTTGATCTTCAAATAGTTTCTCCCATGTAATGTGTATTTCTTCCGACATGACCTCTTGCTATTCTAGGATTATTCTTGATGAATTAAACTAGGGGTAACTATTTCCTCTTATCTAATCATTTTGGTTCATCTTCAAATAGCTTTTTCCATCTGATCTGCATTTCTTCCTACATGACCTCTTGCTAATCTAAGCATGATTATTGATGCATAATCCTGCCCGCAAATACTTCACGGTCCGAAGGTCCTAGATATCAGGAATGGATTTACGATTTCCGGGTACGAACCCTAACGGTGAGAACTCAAGCTCAGCGCGATCCTTCAGTTCCCGCTATGAGAGTTGTAAGTGGATCAAGTTTCAAGTTATGAGAACATTTCATAATATATTGACATAATCTTACATTGAAGGCTACTACAGAAAAACTTTTGTTTCTTACTTCAGAGAGGACACGACTGTTCAGTAAGTGTTTCATGTCAAGGGGTATCTTTTACTTTAAAGATAACATGTGGTCTAATATGAAGTCCGAATTGGATAGTCGTCATCAACTTCCAGATATATCTGGTGGCATGGAGAACTGTTGTTTAATGTCTAATAGAAGACAAATCTGGTTTGAGAAAAAATTTACTTGTTTGTGTGTTTACATTTTTCTGTCCTATCTTAGACTTGCACATGATTTTGACATCCACATATACGGATAAGAGAGTAATGAATGAGTTCTACACAATAACTAGTCACACGAGGATGACTGCGGTATAAACATGCACGTGTTATTTATATAAATGAAATTGAAAATGGAAGTATGAAATGTGCAATGAGAATATTGACATTCAATGTGCGTAAATACAACCCCGATGATTGGAAGTTGAGAGATTACATATTCGAGTTCGAACATAATCCAATAAAAAGTTCCTATCATTACGGTATCTGTGTTTGCCATTTGCATGAGATCAAAACATTCATCAAATGTAAATGTAACACCGTAGCTCTTGCAGACTGGAACAACTCCAGGGAAGAGCCCGATCCTTTGTTGTGAAACTAAATGATGAGGAGAAAATCAAACTTTGTAATCATTGTGTTTATCATTTTATTTGAAATTTATTTATTTTTATATTTCGTAAACATATTTTAGATAAACGTGTGCTCATTCTATTGTTCTACAGAATACCGTGATTGATACAATCTATAAGACAGTCATCACACTAGATGATATTTAGTCTGATGTCTTAATTGTTTGAAGACCCGTACCACTTGGTTATCTTAGGTGCTAAGGGTGGATTTTTCAGATCGACACTAATGGGACTTAGTTTCATTTTACCTATTTTGTCTCACCCTTGTACGGCCTTGATGGGGTCTTCCCATCGTTCGTGTTTTCTTTGCGGTTCGCCCTTATCGATCGATTTAAAACCTCGTCCGAGTTGGGTTGATGAAAAAGTCTAGGAACTCAAGATAGAATCCATCTTTGTCAAATCCACACGAATTGCTTTTGGATTGGCATCATCACCTTCAGTCACTCAAATTCGCAGATAAAGTTTGAGTCAACCCTCTCTTCAGAACAGTATAAACAGGGCCTTTGATCCATCCCCGTTTTCACCATCATCTTTCGCACCTCATTAGCCAGCTGGACGTTCGAAATCCTTCCTTCGTATTGCTCCAAAATTGTCTTAATTGCGTTGCTGAGCGCTCCATAGCCCCCGTTTTCGCCTCCAACATCTAAAGTGGTCTGGTCGGATTCACAGCCACTGATGAGAACGGCTGCTGAGCCTGAGAGGGTTTCCCCCTCAGGCTTGCGGTTCGCATGTCCTGACATATCCACAGGTCCGCAAACTTCTCTGGCGCTAGCAAAGTATTCATCATTGTCGATCTCCTCATCATCCCATATTTCCTTCAACGCACCCAAGGCAGCACTTCCAACTTCTCCATATAAATCAGCCCACTCTTCTTCTGGAACTTCCTCAAGACGACCGACAGCCGTCTTGATAAAGACTTTGATCGTTGGGCTGCAATCTTCCTTGAATAACTGGTAGATTGTGGCCCTGATATTCCCGGTACTCACATTACGCCCAGATTGCTCGGAGTATCTTCGTGCAAGAGCTTCGGGGGTTACCCTCTTGTCAGCTTTAGTTGCATCACTGTATGCCAGTTCTTCTTCCGTCGGCTCAGTCTCGTCTCCTTCTTCTCCGTCATCGCCGGTTCCGACCTGCAGCTCTTGCGAATCTAGTAAACCTCCGCTGCTACAGGAATCGGAGATGAAAGTGAACGAGACTCCCGGGTTCAGATTTGTCAAAATAACCCTAAAACTGTCATCTGCAGAACCGATCAAACCAACAGATTGAACCCCCAACGGATGAGCTTTCTAATCTTCCCAGGAGTACGGATGCAAAACTTCGAATCTACCAAGAGTACGATCTTGAGAAGGATTCACTTTGAAAGCAAATCCTTCTGAAGACTTGTCTACAATATAAGAACTGGAGAATGCAGGCACAAACTCAGATCTAGAATTCCTGACAAGTACAGGAAACATGAATCGTCCAAATGACGTCAAGAGCGGTAATAAGACTGAGTTGAATGTTACGGTACTTCTGAATGTGCACCGGTGACAAAAGGAGGGTTTACAAATGTAAGTTACTGTGTCAAAATTTTAAACAACTATGAAAGAGAACAACCAAAATGAGTTTTTATATACCAGTCAAAGGATTCATATCTGTCGGATAGATGCATTCGTCCTGCCCATCATCCTCTTCGTCACCAGTTTCTGCTGGAATTTGACCTCCATGACCACTGAAGTGGAAGTACAGCACATCTCCTTCCTCGGACGCTTGGATTGCTGCAGTTAAATGCGTAACTATATTTTTCCCGGTGGGCTGAACGGCACCCTCATCGGTATCGATCATAAACACTATATTGGCTTCTTCGAACCCGAATCTCGCAAGAAGGACATCCTTCATACTTGTAACATCGTTGACGCATCCATTCAACTCATCATCTGTACCTGGGTAATTGCAACCAACTAAGACAGCTCTCTTCGTCATCTCTCTAGGTTTGCGAGAAATCTGAACTCAACGATCAAAGGCAAAACTGAAACTATATACTTTTATGTTGTTGATCAGCTAGTCTAATTCATGTGCAAAGTACTCACAAATCGCTCTCTCAAATCGTTATCTGCAAAGAGCACATGAGACTGATCGTGATGGGAATTTATCGCACTGAGGCTTTTGTACTGAAATTGGAAAGCTACAGATAACTATTACCTATTGACGCGGTCCATCTGTTTGTTAGATATCATATTCATACCACACTAAGTCCCGCTACTTTCTGGTCATGAGCATGCTCGAAAATTATAAACTACTTCATTTACTGGCCGCACATGCGGACGAGAATCTATTTGATGCGAATCCAATATGTCTAACAATGTACAGCAATACAGGTGCAATTATTGCTCCTCTCAGCACAAACTCAAGAGTACCGAGGCATCCATTGTTGGGACATTTGTAATCTTATCGTCACACGACTCAGACCCCATGCATATCACGTAGTTTAATCAAACCGTGGAGATAACGTAGATGTTGGGACTCCCCACTAAAGATCACAGGATCCGGAATGAACAATCATTGACGTAGTTAGGCCGCGGTACATATCTTATAAAATGATTCTGCAATCCTGAGCTCATTTTCAAACGTAACCCAACCATGACCCAACCAAGCCAAACCAAACCAACATCCCACACCAGTGCAAGAAACACAGGCCGCAGTTATCTTCGCATTCAAAGTGATGGAATTCCATGTGAAACAGCACAAGTTCAAGACTCAAATCTTGTTCGTACACGGTCTATTTAGGCCCATCGAAACAACATTATCGTAAGAACTGAAATTCGCTGTCTTGTTCATAAGTAGATCGCAGCCACAGTGAGGGTATTTCATTTGAAACAGCCTGAAATACGGGGCCCAGATTTTGTTTCAGTCCATCAGATTCATCGGAATAACGTTACTGCGAGAAAACCATGACTGCATTTCATATGAAGATTGAATATTTGATTGCAGAAACTTGCACTAAACACGAAACGAAGCAATCGCAAAGTCTCACGAAGGCTTGTCATGATTCGTAAATGTCTGGGACTAGCCAGTTATGATGGAGATAGGGAATCATCAGTGGCAAACAAGACTTGTGTATATGACAAATTGCAATAAGGCACGATCATTATGTGTAAGAGTCTGAAGATTATATCAAACTGGAAAAGATCGAGGTCAGATCTCTCTTTCGACAACCGTTTACTGCATGATACCCGTGGTCGCCTTAATTTCCATTCCATTCGATAGTTATAATAGCCTTATACGCAGACTCTTCACTTAATTATACGCAGGCTCTTCAGTGTCTGCAACTAATCACAACTGCTTCTGGCTGTAGTCCAATGCCAGCAAGAAGAGCTCAACTTGACCATCTCTCTTATTATTAGAAACAAATAGTACCAATGATAGTGCTAAGCAGTTTATATCATTCCTCTTGATGCAGCGCTAACGTTCCCTCTTGTTTCGGATTGCTTACACTAAACGAATCTGTGGATCCGGATTGAGGCGATATAGCACGGTGTCTGTTTCGAGTCTACGGAGGTTAAGCGAATTCGTCTCAAGGGACAATTGCATTTGATCAATGGAATAGTTCCAGCTATCAGGATATGATCATGATAGGATATTTTGACTAACGATCTCGGAACTGGTCAAGGAGTTCGATCGCAGTAGCAGTAGCAGTAGCGTAGCATCGATCCGGAAGCAGATGACACTCATATCATGATGTACAATAAATATACTATGAGGTTGTGAGTGGATTCCGTGGATACAGACAGCAGACAGAATTAATTATTTTGATTGACCTTGTTCCTCTGACCCGATCTAGCTTAGTACTTCTCTCACTTATACCAGTATCCTAGTTTATCAACACAGTACAGAATATACCGATCCTAACAGAAGTTCTTAGAGAATGCATACTTTTGGATCGACAGGTTGTATGCATTATCCTGCAGATAATAGGCATAGTAAGCATAGTATAATAAGATAGATAATAAGATAATAAGCATAGTATCTCTTATCCTGTCGACCACTCTAAGTTTGTGGGTTCACAGAGGTTAAAAATATTTCCCACTGTAAGTGCAGTACCCTCGAAAGAAGCGCCATTCTGCAACTTGTCCGTGGACGCCGGGATGTAGAGCTGAGAGAATGCGTCATTCTTGGCAATTCATCGGAACTGCGACAGTCCTCCACCAGAATCCCGCACTGATGAAATCTTGGAGGCATGATCCCTACATGATCCCTAGTAAGGTCTAACTGCCGTGAACAGAAATACTCACAGCTTCCAAACTTCTCTTTATAAATCAGCCCACTGCTCCTTTGGAACTTCCTCAAAGGTACCCACGTGCACTGTTGCTTGTCGGCGTAACCATACTTTAATATCTTCTTTAGCATACACCGCAATTCCTAAAGATTTTAGAATGATCAAATTCTAAACGAGTGAGCAAATTCTTGATGAACTCCTTAAACGTTGGGCTAGCATCTTTCTTGAATTGCTCGTAGATTGTAGACCTGATTGTTCCTTGTTGTGACTGGTGGCCTGACACCCCGGACAAGAGTTTCGGCTATGAGGCCATGAGTCACAACAGTCACAATCTCTGGGCAAGGGCTTGTTGTGATAAAATTCTTTCTGTTCTAGGTGCCCCGCGGGTTGCAAGCTCCTCTCCCGTGGGCTCAGTCTCATCTCCCTCTTCTCCGTCCTCACCGATTCCTACTTGCAGCTCTTGCGAGTATAGCAACCCACCGCGTTTACAAGAATCGTAGACGAAAGCGAACAAGTCTCCATGATTCAAATTTGTCAAGATAATCCTGAAACAGTCATATGCAAACAGTCACAAATCATATCGAGCAAAAGACAAACCATGTCAAAGATCGTACATAATTTCTACAACTGCATTGCAACTTACTCTCCAAGATCTTAAGTACATATTCGAGAGGTATCAATTTAAATGATCGTGAGCTCTATGTACCAGTCATATGATTCATATCTGTAGGAAAAACCCATTCGTCCTGTCCATCCTCCTCCTGGTCACCACTTTCTGCTTCAACCTGGCCACCGTGGTCACTGAAGTGGAGAAACAGCAAATCCTTCCGTACTGAGAGGAGGAAATTGCTGCCCTGACTTGTTCCAGAATATTTTCCCCTGAAGAGACTCCTCATCGGTATCAACCATAAACACAATGTTACTTTCTTCGAATCCGTACTTCTCGAGAACGTCCTTGTAACATCGTTGACATCCTTGCAACTCACTGTCCCATACCTCGATCGAATGAGACTAACTGACTTCCAACTAACACTAACACTCTGAGGCTTCTGTACTAACGAGATTTAAAATGACATGTTTCGCTGTAACCTGAGGACGCGATGTATATCTTACCTGTCTTTAGATTGATTTCCACTTCCGACGAGCCAGACAGAAGGTCTGTTACAATGTAAGCACAGTAGCTGTCTTGTCGAAAGTGTCAATGGCTACAAACACATGGCTGTGTGATTCCAACTTAAATATCAGTTTTATATGTGCCGAGATGCTTTAATTGAAACTTTTCCTTGTCCTTTCAACTAAAATATGGCTAGAATTTTGAGACAAAGCTATAATACCGTAGGAAGTAATGCCTAATGGTGGTCAAATGGTCAGCTTTCTCCAAATAACAAGGTAGCAGTATTGGGAGCTAAAAGAGACAATTTTGTTCTTTTGGTAGACTTTCATATTATAAACAGGTATGGTTATTCAGAACGAGATGCGGTTCTTGATTTATTTGAACAGGCAGGGAGTGGGAGAGGCAAATGGTAGCTTCAAATTAATGATTGGGGTTAACGATCCAAAAACAATCAGTATTTTATTCGTTAAGAGTCCAGCTATAGTTAGAAAATAGGGGATATATATAACAGAAATGGGATTAGTTATGTACGTTCTAGTTAGTTTATATTTTGGATAAAAAATTTCATAAAGGTTATAGGTTAGTGTCTCCTAATGTTAAATATATAGAGAAAAATTTATTGATATTAATGTATGATGCCATACTCAGACAGGAGTATGAATGAACTCTTAATTCAGGCTGTAAGTTTGGACTCTAAAGTATATATAGTCGTATCAATTTGACGTACTAGTATTAAATTAGAAACTTATAAGAACACATATTCATACGATGTGTGGGATAATTAAATAGGGAGAAAATTTTCCTCCTTACATATTTATCCTTGATGCTTTCTAGATTCTACACATTTTCATACGTGGATTGATAAATTTTTTGAGTATAATTATTCTGTCTCTTGTAAAATTGATATAATTTATATTAATTAAAAATAACTGAAATAATTTATATATGTTTTAGTATTATGGTGTTTAAAATAATATTTAATATCTATTTAGAATTCAGAAAAATTTATACTATTAATAAGAAGGCTCGAAAGAGAATAATTTCACCTGGAAATTTACGAAAAGAATATATCTTTAATAGGTTTTTGCAAGAAATATATTTCGTGGAAGGACTACAGAAGAGTTTAATTTACCAATTGAAATGTATTTCAGAGATTTGTCTCGTGTAAATTATTTTTATTATTTTTAAATAATTAATTACTATATATAACTATGGTCTGTAGATGAATAAGGAGACTGACCATTTGACTAAGATGTCAGTATATTTACTTTCATCATAGTAAATTATTGCAATTGAGTTAATGATCGCAATGGTTAATGATGCAACCAATGATGACGGTAAACGGATTATATTTACAAAATATAGAATAATAATGGTTCATTTGATGATGATTTATTCTTTTACTAAAACCGGAGGATTATGTTACTTCATTCTAAGCTCCTGCTCAGAAAACTGCATATATGGTAGTTTTAGTAGATGAATAAAAACTTGAAAAACTATTCAATCACATCTAAATAATATTTATTGAAGGCTTAAAAATATGGATATGAACTTATTACTTATTTTTTTATTGGAATTATAAAAAAATCATGCTTATATCAATTATGACCTTTAAAGAGAATTATCACATCCCACCTGATCTTCCCTTGAGCAGATTTTCTGTTTTTGTTTTCCCCAAATAAGCTCATCATGTTGAGTAGGATGATGTTTGAAGGTATAAAGTGTGGCTTATAACTCAGTAGTCATGAAATTCCTAAAGAGTCACCCAGAAAGGGGAGAGGATGTTCAAACAAAGATCCTGGAACAAAGGTACAATGAACACGAGTGTGGGATGACATGTCGGGAGCCGCTGTCAGTAGCTAATGCTTAAACTTCCTGTTTAACAAGGAACTGACCCATAGAATGAAGAACCAGTTTCAGTCTCCATCAGTCCTTGTGCTGCTTTACACATACACAGACCATGATGCTTCACCAGAAATGCCCACCAAAATCTCAAACGGATTGATTAAAATGTATAAATACAGCACCTTGCAAGGAGGTAAAGTTTGATTGAATTGTCTTGCTCTACCCATTCTTGGAGCATTTGAAGTTGTGCGGGTGAGAACATTATATAAGCAAGAAGAGCTTAGAACCTTTGAGAAATTTGAGAGATTGTGAGTGAGGGTGACCGGGATTGAGAGCACAAAGTGAGAATCAGATTTGAGGTGCGCTTTCCTGTCGTGATGTCCCCCCAAAGAAGAAGTCTGTTGTCATATTGCGGTCACCCAGAGTAGAGAAGTGTGCATGGTATTGCTATGTTGAGTACTTGAATTCAACACATTTATGCTTTCTATTGTGGATTTGGGATTTGCATACCTCCCAATGCTAGTGGAGATTAAGGAGAAGAAGAACCTGAACTTCTCTGACTTGAGAGGAAACTTGTTTTTGTGGACTGAGGAGCACGGGCAGAAATTGCTCGGGGGAATGCACCTTTATAAAGACTACCCCTGACCATTGAAAGAAATGACCAAGAAGTTTGAATCTTTGTTCAAACACAAGAAGACGGGGAATGGTTGGAAGGTGGAAGGATATCATGGCCCTGTTCAACACACTATGGTCACCTTGTTTGTGAAGTTGTTCAAATCCTCACAGAAAATATACGTGAACAATGGGCAGGCAATCTTTTTCCAACTACTGCATGAAGGCAAACCTGCAGAGATGTTCTGTCATCAAACCCTAGAGCTTATGGAGCAGTTGCAAATGACATGAGGACCTACTTTCCCCTCACCATTCATGCTGCATTTCTATATCATGATGAGACTACTGTAGAAGGAGGAGAGGAAGCTCTTCCCAGCTCATTACTATCACTCGGGGTGTTATCAACACCAATTGGGATATGAGGGCGAGATCAAGAAGTATAAGGATGCCTTCATAAATTACCAAAAGATGGGTATTGGGTGCCCATTGACAAGGCTATTGGGGAGGGAACAAGCAAACTGAAGGCAGTTGTGACTCTGCCAAGGACTGGGAAGAGACTGAGACTGAACCCTCAGGGAGTGGACTCTTTGGAGGAGGAGACTTCCCATCCCAATGACAAATCATGATTGGGAAGTGATGGAGGGGCTGAAGTGATGAAGGGGGACCAGTGAATACCTCAAGAGCACAATGAGTGCAGCATGCCCCAATGATCCTCGCCCTGACTCGAGATCTTCTGCAAGCTAGTGGAGCTATGCCGGCCCCACCACAAGAGGTGTTAAGGCCCAAGCCAAGTCCACCGGTGTACACGGAGGGACCCTTCATGTACCCACCCAACTATCCTCCATTGCCATCCTACGTTGTCTACATGTTGGGACCAATACTGAAGAACCTCAAAAAAACTACTCCCCCCTACCAAGAAATTGACCTTGAGGTGATGTATCACAAGAGATGATTGATTTCTTGCACTTTCACATTCAGATGGTTGTATGGGATAAACCAGCTATAGAGAAGGTGTTGGTCAATTTTTTGGCCACATTTTGCACTTGGAGACCCAACTCATAGAAATAAAAGGGTATGGTGTGTAGGACTACCAACATCATGACCCAAGAGAATCGCGAGAGATGGCCTGTCTCCGAGACGGCTGACGTAAGCAGAAGGGAGAGGTCAGTATGGTGACCATGGCCGGGGAGCACCACAAAGAGGGAGTGGGGCACTACAAAGGGAAGAAGACCCATCTTCTATGGAGGTTCAATTTTTCACCTTGAAGTTGCTCTAGAAAATCAGGAAGCCTCCTTGAAGACAAAGCATGGTTAATTCATTGTGCTTTTCTACAATTACAAGGCTTGGAAGCATGACATTGACACCATGCTAATAAAGCATAAGGAGGAACTATAGAGTTTCAAGGCAGACCTTGTAGTGATGAAGGCAGGGTCTACCTAGCAAGAAAAGGCCTTCATGGATTACAAGACCACATAGGAGGAGAGCATGCGGAAAAAGGATCAAGAGATAGCCAAGATGAAGCAAGAGATAACAGGCTCAAGGCAGTGGATGACCCAATTGGACTCCAACTTAACAACTATCAAGGATAGATCTGAGCGGCGGGTGGTGGAGATGAAGAAGAAGCATGCCAAGGAGTTGGATGTTAGGGACAAGGAGGTGATGTCCTTGAAGAAGGAGCTAGATGGTTTGCGGAAGGAAAAGGCCACAAAGGAGAAATCTCATGATGTCACCTTGGAAGTTGCCAAGATGCACATCAAGGAGTTGTCCATAATTGTGGCTGACCATGAAGATAGAGCCTACATCCTCCGAGTACAAGTCAAACAAGAGGTGTAGATGGATTTGCAATCCATCCGTGATACTCTAGATGAGGAACAAATGAGAGTTCTTACAGTCATGGAAGACACTACTAATAGGCTAAAGAATCCAAGTGGAATTGGTTGTTATGACCCAAGCTCACCAGGCTAAGCTACAGGAGTTGAAGTCGGAAATACATGCCTTAGAAGCCAAGACCTACTCCATTGAGCAATTAACCAAGCTGGTAGAGAAGTTGTGCAAGCATGGTGATGCCAAGTTCAAAAGTGTCTTAAGCAATATCCACCACAAACTGGAGGAGTATAATGAACACGTCAAGGAGCTAATTCAGAGATATAAGGTGAAGGAGGGTCAAGGAAGTAGATAGTGGTGTACAATACTTGTATAATTATATAGTTTTGGACCATCATGATGTGATCGTCATGACACAACCATCAGGTTGTGACTTCATTGTGATGGGGACTTCATCATGATAGAATGTCTCTATGCGATGACATGTATAGGAATCCTTTGAGCAATTAAGGCTTTGTACATTAAATTGATTCTTTTGTAACTATCTGATTGTTTGGACCATTCTCCCAATGTGTAGCTAGAGTCATAGTATTGGTAGAATGCACATTAAGTACCTCTCTACAGGTGGCACTGCCATAGCATTTAATCCATAACAACCAATTAGGTAGAATAGGGTTAGTCTTAATTCATAGTTATGGGGTTGTGGCATTGCACAACCTTGGATGCACCAGATCTTGTTGTTATAGAAATTATAAGGGGAGACGCCCTGACTTAATACAGATTTAGTCAGCACAGATTGGAATTCCATACCTTATACCTGTCCGTTCAAACTCATGAATGTGCATTCACTTTGCTTGTGTGTTTGCAAATTTTACTCTATTGTGGGGACGATGCCTGAGGACCTCTTAGATCCTGAGTGTATCAATGGCAGTATGGTGTGTATTTTGTGATCACTCAATCGAGTAGTGGTGAGAAACTTGAAGTAGGAACACAAGTGCTGAGGTGCGGGAGGGCAGTCAGGCTTGGTAGTTTTGAAGGGTCGAGGTGACGCATTGAGAGTCATGATGGCTGTGAGTGTCATAAAGTATCATGTAATGAAAAGCTCATGGTACTGCAAACCTGCAGTATAGCAGTGAGGAGTGCCTTTTGGGAAGGGTAGAAGGCTCTCATTGGTGTTGTGGTACACATTATATAGATAACTGCAAGACAGACCTTAGGTGCAGATGACCAACATGACAAACTGAATAATCACCTTCAAGAGCCCGTGAAGAGAGATATCATTCATGAATGTGATTTAGTGGTTTTGTTTTTGCTGTAGTGTGCCTCAGAAGTGTACTCTACCCTCTTCTGGAAATTGTCCTGGCCAAGAGGTTAACTACATAACAATAGCAGACTTGTGACAAAGCGACACTTTCACTTCACTCCTAGCCAACTCCAAACAGTATCCTCGTGGGAATGACCTGTTCTTACCAATTATATTGCAAGTGCGTCTACACTGGGCTACACTGCAAGAATATCTCGACCTCAAGAAAAATTTATCGGGTTTTGAGTGCAGACATACTAAATCTTTTTCTAGGATCTCGGGAAAAGAAACAGCAACCCAAAATCTGTTTTCACCAAATAGTCTCCTTGAAAACTGAGCTATGATTTACCTTCTCATTGGCAGTATAGAACGACTCCTAAATTTACCCTATCTCATTTTCAGTTCCTGCATCAGAATTTGCCCCATCTCTTCTTTCAGGTCGTGTATCAAATAATCGTGTGTATTACAATAGTACATTGACGACCTGAGAATAATCGTACATCTAACTAAGAGCCATGGTAGTGAGATGACAAGGAAGCCGAAAGACCGGCTCAACTTGTAGAACGTTTTGAACCAACCCTGTCGATCCGACCTGAATCCATGGCTGTCACAACAAACCCAATAGCTCTAGAAGGTTGGAAAGCTAGGAGACCACCTTTCCTGCATCATACGGTTCACTTCCCATCAAATACATCCAGGAGGTTGTTATGGCATACTTAATCAACCGTCGTCTGGTTTTTCTAATAAAGCGTATTGATCGTCCAGTAACTGCTGGCTTTTGTCATGGAGTAAAGGATAAAATGTCGATACTTTGAAAGTGCGTTGATTGTCTTCTATCAGTGGAAACTTTAATATGTGTGTACTCAACATTGATGATCAGGACCTAAAACTTGAAGTTTCTTGTTGATGTTTACATATGATGAGTTAACCACATACATCCTCGACAAAACTTAGTTTCCCTGTCATATGAAGGTCGATCGGTAACGAGAGTTGGTTTGGACTCAGATAGTGTTGCCATCGATCCTCAGATAGCAGAATCTTTTTGAAAGTTGGTACTATGTATGAAAGATTCTTTGTATTGATTGATTGTTATGATTGTTCCATATCTGCAGTTGGATGTTGAGAAATGAGGACAGAAGCCGTTCGAGGAACGGGAAATCCAGAACTCATTGAATGCAAATGAGATGAATGATATGTGATGTATACAAAAGATGTGCAAGACGGAATTAGTATAAAATCGGAGAAGGAGAGAAATGTAAACAACTGGTCGAATATAAGCAGAAGTAAACGCCATCTACGAAATAATTAAAGAGCAACACTTATATACCAATAGCATGCATCGAATAAACGTAACAGGTAAACAGCGCATGTAGAGAAAAAATCTCAACGGGGAAACGACTACCAAACTAGCCAGACGAGAAAGATTCAGTTAATCTGAAGTCGGGAATCGTGTACAAGCCATGAAATCGACAGTCGCGTCAAGCAGACCGAATCGAAATCGCTAAGAGAATGGGGACCGTCAGTGTTAGAGGACTGGAAAGAGTATACCGCAGCATGTGAACATATCAGTCCTAAAACACTACAGCAGCTGAAGGAAGCAGAAGGCGGTCATAGTAAGCCTCCTCAATAGCACAAACGTAGTCCCAAAGTAGCTGAGCGAATGGCAATACTCCTCGAACCGAGTTTCTTTTCGAGAGCTCATTAGTGTCAAGGCACTCGTCGTTGGATAGTTCAGAACGTGAGCATGGATTTCTCATTAGAGGAGTTACAGGGAGAGTTCTTGGAACATAGCGACATGCTTCCCCCACACACCTGGTTGCTGAAGGTTTTTCAATAAGTGCTAAATGTTACACTAGAATGGTCGAACCGTGAAAGAGCTAGAAAGAGCATAGTAATATCCCTTTCTTACTCTGCATTGAAGTTTCAAGAGGTTGCCGTTACAGGTCCTAAACGTGGGTTGCCCATTTGACAGGCCTCTTGCATGGGGTACGAGGCTCCATGTTATATCAGCTGTTCAAGTCAAGAGAGAGGAGGGCGTGGAATATTCTTAGGTCGGTAGCTGGCCAGTGAAATTAGCAGGTCAAGACAAGTGATGTAGTAATAATATCCAGTCTTTGCCATTTGATGATCTTCATATGAGAAGCTTCAGATTCAGAAAAAGGAAACTTGATGAAACTAGATTAGATTCACTTCCAATAAGCATGAATTGTAACAGATTCCATGTCACATCTGCATAAAGTTAGATTAGACATAACTGGTTGAGTAGACTGGTTCAAGTTCTTCTTTAACCTCAGTCTTGGAATTTATCTCAATTTGATATTTACAAGTTAGTGGCGACTTGAGGCAATCGTATCTGAACCTGATAACACCCAAGAATTTATTTCCTAGTGCAAAACTAAGGTCGTAAAATTTCGGATCGATGAACTAGGACAAGGGAGGAGATTGTCCTCCTACAGACAAGATTACAAGTGGTTTTTACTTGAATCGCTAAAATGAATGCTTACGACAGAAAATATATATGTATAGGTCCCCGAATGTCCTTCCACGTCAACATTTGGAGTTTGGAATATCAATACAGCAGCTTTTTAATATTCTCAAGATGTTGAAGCTTGTTTGGTGTCGCTCTGAATTACCGGCAACCAGCTGGAGATGTCACGCCCTCCTTTCATACTTCTCTCTAACACTTCCAGCCTCTTCATCAACTCCGTAACTTCTGACCTCAAACCCTGATACATCATGATATACCCGTTTGTGAGCTATGAAATCCGGCTTCAAAACACCAGCAAATAGGACCAGAAGATCTGACCACTTAGAAGACAAGGCACAAATTTAGCAAATTAAGTTCATCACTACATAGACCTTCATTGCAAACGGCAATCAACAGTGAGATGACCAGTAAGAAAAGTAGAGTTGAGTATCATGTTTAGGATCACTATTTAATGCCCATATCTTGGAAGCTAGAGGCAACACATTTGAGCAATAAACCATCCCGTGCTTACCTCAACCTCTTTTTTCTGCGCTTCCTCTTTCCGAGCGTCTGACCTTGCACTACGCTGTACTTCAAAGATCAATAGCCCACCACCAATCTGCCAAGAAATGAACCTTGTCACTTACAAAAGGCAAAAGTAAATGCCAACTGAAACAACGCCATCTTAAGAATTCCTCTTTAAACACTATATATTACATTCAAAATTACCTCGTAAGAACAAGAGGCTGTACTCATGTAGCATGCTACCGAAGTTTAAGCTTCTTTTTGACGAGCTTCAAGCTTTCTTTCAATCGTTTAAATTATTCATGTGGGCGAACTTACAGAAAAAATTACAAACTCCCCAAGAAAATCTGACGCAGCTTGTACTGCCTTCTCCTCGTCAAGAGGTCTGATCTCCACATTAGTAGCATGCCCGTAAATACGCCTTTGTAGATTCACTTGAAATTTATGGTTGGCCTGTTGTAGCTTATGACAATGACACACGAGTGCTTCTGATCAGGGGACATGCGAAATCTGCAAACATCATTGCTGCGAAGTTCCTCCCTATGCTTTGATAATCAAATTGAGGGACAATCGGGACTTTCTAGAAATTCTTCAAGGCAATCTTGAGCATCTATCAAGGACGCAAGAATCCTCAAGATGCAGAACTAGGCGACTTGAGCTTCCTGAGACTGTCACAGTTCCCTACGGAAACAGAATCTTCGAACGATGCAAACCAAGAGTTCAAACAAAACAATCAACTATGTAATAAGCACTACGAATAAACAAATTATGCTTTGATCTCCACTGGTTAAATAACAACACAGAACACAAAGAGGACAGTGAGCATTCAAAGTGAAATTATAATCCCTCTGTAAACTGACCTGGGCAAAATTGATTATCGCTTGCCGAAAACGAGGATGGCGAGTTGCTTGACTTTTCAGTCGACTAGCCAGGGGCTTACTGAGAGTTTTAAGGACAAAAGTGCCTAACTTGGCAACCGGTAATATCATGCTGCCAGACCGCAATTTCAATTTCACACGGCCAAGTATCCCCAACGCACAGGGCTTTTATCCAAGTAACAGATGACAATCCTAAACGGACGGTACAATCGACTGTCAGAAAGCCCCTAACTGCCCCGGCATGTGCCCTCGTGATTGACAACGTCGTTGAGAAGCAATGCTGCTGGATTGTACGACACAATGAGGCCATCCACAATACTCTACTGCCGAAATTTCCCCATCCTCCACCTCACGAGGATTTGAAGCGCCAAGATTTATAAGTTCGAGGTACTTCACACATTACAACACGAGCAGTTCCGTTGATCGGTACTCCATGGCAAACTCCTAAACTTACTTCCTCGAACATAAACGCACCAGCTATAAATCACTAGTCTGGATACAAAACCCAGGGTGGTAAGATGCAACAAATGTCAAGCAGATCGATTTTCTAATTTCCACTGAAGAATTCAATTCGTAACTAGGAGAAGCGCTTGCAAACTACTTTCCGCTCGCCCTCCTGCTCAGTCTGCAATTCCAGATTAATGCACGCTCACCAATTGCAAACCACCAAATTATATGTGGAACTAGGACAGACTGTCCCCTGCAGAACGGAAACGCCTGTCCAATCTAAAGAAATAGAGTAAACCTCCTCCCCGGGGAAATGACTAGATTCTTCTACGACTAAGTCACAGTCCTGCAAATGATTTGGAACCCTTGAGGCCTACGGAAATCGAGCTCGAGATGGTGGGCCGCCCATTCCCGCTTCGACCTCACTCTCGTGCAAGGCTCCCTCAAGGCTCAGGGAAGGAAGGAGCATCGTGAATCTCACGTCGACGACCCCGTTCATGGACTCTCAGTGCAATGGAGTTCTTTGGTCAGGAAGCTAATGCTCGGGAACTAGTCCAAAGTGCGGCCGGTTGAGAAATGAAAGGGTTACTTTCATGAATGTTTTATTAGTTTCGGGACGCTTGCGTGAAACACAATTATGTTGAACTTCAATAGTTAATCTCTAGACATTAGAGGTTCTCTCTTCACTCTATTTATTTATTTCTTTATTTCTTTATTGATGGAAAGATCCCATCCCAAGGGCTTAATAAGGTCACACGCACCAAGGTCATATTCACATCTTTGCATGCTTTGAATCATTTACATTCCATTAAAATATTCAAACGGATATCATTTTCCTTGGATGCTAATGTTCTTCGTAGGATAGTCGACATGCGTTATCTGAAATATATTACGATATATGCTATAGCGAGAATAAAATCGTTGATAAGATAATAGGCTCATCCAATCTCTCACTATTATGACATAAGCTTTTGCATTGCTCTAAACAACTCCAACGGTTTACAAACACAAAGGTATCACCGATTGGTATATTTTCATACTCGGGGACTCTTTTCACAATGTTACGGAACAAGTGTGATGTGTCCCTGCGTTTTTCATGATAAACAACTCCCATGATTAAACGAATACAGAGACTACTTGGAGATCTTTTTCACAATATTAGAGAACAAGCATGCAATATATCTCTAGTTCTATCTTTATCTTTATTGCTCAGTGGTGATACTGTCAGTCTTCTCTTATCACCACCACGATTGCACATTCTTGGTCTGGTGACTGAATCCAAGATAACGTAAGATTCAAGACAAATCTTCTGGGAGGGAACTTGTAGACGGGCGCCAATGGTTCTGGCCTAAGTTTGAGACAACCTTGGACGCGTTGATTTGTGCACTGTTGTAACTATCCACCGATGAGGATCAAGTGCATGAGTAATTTGCTATATTCGGTCATACCGAATCTACGATCCAATTCCAGAATCACTTCAGTCCTTAGCATGGATCACAGTGCTACTTTGAGTGTCGGGACTTGAAACACGAATTGAACCAAGGTTATCTTACTTCCTTTTGGAAACATCTACCAGTCAATAATTTCCCAACGAGGTCGCATCACATGATCCGGTTCAGCCCAAGAGACAAATCTGTCATCCCTTTGCTCAATTTGCAACTAGTGTAGATTGTACATCAGGACGGAAGGTTGATTTCGCAAGGGCTATTGGTTGCATGACAGAATATTGGTCAGAATTAGTTATTTTGCCCGCCTGGTACAAGATCAACAATACATAGAATTCTGCCCACTCTCCTGATCAGGATTATCAACAATAAGTTTGTGTGGTCTACTGTATGTGTTACTCGGATACTAAATCAATTGTTCATTGTGGTAAAGATAGTCTGGCGGCAAAGAAGATGTACAAGAGACCAGTTTTAGGAAGAGCTACTACACTCGAGTTTAGGAGGAATATTTAGCTCGGATAATACAATGAGGGAATACAGCAAATCTATATAAATTTAGTGGATTCAGACTAGATACTGAACTTCATGTCGTATAGAAGTCGGAAAATTGCTTGTAACACTCAAGATCCAGAAACCTCGTCTCAAACAATACACTCAAGTCAATTGGGTAAACCATTCCACATGTCACAAACCACCACACTTTAGAGACTTCATGACTGAGCTTCACGCATTGAATTTTGTAATGAGTGGTAATCAATAACTTCTCTCGGGTAATAGGTGGAGTGAATATGGGTCTGCTTCGAGAACGCTCACGAAGGCGCGAACGATACAGCTGCTTCGTTTCAATTTCTACACATTTCGCTATGTTGTGTGCTATGTTCAAAATCGTCCCTAAATTCAGGCAACGGCGGGGATCGTCAGTGTTAGACGATATCCGGCATCCCGTCACGAAGATGACGGGACTCCGATAACCACGCCGAAATTCTTGGATTGATATCAAATCAATCAACAGATCGAGATATCACATAACGATTCAAAAGCTGCTAATCATTTAGACCATGATGAAGGTTCGATGTCAGCTTGGGACGAGGAACAGAAATAGAACCCTCCAGGAGTTCTAAGCTCCAACTTTTGTTGCTACCAAGGAAACGGTCTTTCCATCCACCACAAACTTTGAGCTCTTCTGCAGCTGAGGAGACAAAACAAAGACAATCTTGATCAAACCGATCCACTGCTAACATATCCCAGGACAGTGTATATCTAGGCGCTCAAAACTCGATTGCTCTTATCCCAAACGTAATCAACCGGTTTGTCGTACCTTCTGTTTCAAAGAAGCCATCCTGTCCTCCACTGACTTTTGCGCTCCACCAGTAAAGAGACCAGCGGCAAGAACTCGCTTTTGCAGTCGCTTGAACGAAAGTGTTTGGGACGGAGACTGTTGCAATATATGATAAATTACATTTAATTCGAATATCAGTAACAAACTTAAAACTGCACGTACGTCTCTGGAAGTCAATCATGTCAGATCTACTAGTACATGTTTCACAGACCATCAAGATAAGAAACGCTAAGCACGAAACAAAGTTACATAAATGAAGTGCAGGATGCTCTTGCACAACAAAACCGGAAGAGTCGCATTGAGCAGATACGAATATGACGCAGTCAAGGAGACGAACAAGTGCGAAAGGCAGACTAGGTTTGTTGACTCACAACCCCTACGTGAGCAAGTCTCCAATGTCCACATAATATTGCAGCATCTAGGTGTTTTGTGCATATTTACCTCTGCAAGGACCTGTTTGCAAAGCTTCCGCCAGTTAGGAGTATTATCCCCTTTCTCACCACTGGGAGTTTCCATGTCATCATCCACCTTCGCAGAAACGCCAGTATCTTCTCTTTCATCCCCTGTTTTCCGTCTCTTCCTCGACTTAGTCTCTTCCACGTTGCCCTGCTCTTCAAGACTATCTCTATCATTTACACTAGCAGTTTCACATTTCCTCTTCTTGGGATCCTCTTTACACTTTCCATCACCGCCACCAGCCCCCTGGTCTCTGTCACTTGCTTCGGCATCAGAATCGTCGTCCTTTTCCTCTTCATCATCCTCGCTGCTGGAATCAAGAGTTTTCTTCTGGCCCTTCCAAATAGAACCCTCAAATTTTATCGCGCGGTCGCCAATTCCAAGTCCTTTCTTACCTTTAGTTGCTTTATCCTGTAATCCATTATGAAACATAAGTCCCCCGATAGATAAATCCACAACTGGAAAAGAAAACTGAGAATCATGGTGAGACGACTGAAAGACCTTGTTTGCCCATCCACTTACGAGCCGGCGTTACTCTTTCATCCAGATACGAAAGACTTACTTGAACAAGGTTGTACAGGTCTTCTTGATCTTGCTCACGAAATGAAGTCCTGCTTGAGGCAGTGGCATTTTCGTCACCCGTCCTTACTTTAGGAGGATCCCTTTGAGCACCTAGGTGTCCAGCCCGCACAAACCCATACTTTTTTCCCCACCAATCTGCTGGCAAAGGCGGCAAAGGTATACTGGCACTATCGTCGTAATCATTTTCTTTATCCTTCTCCACATTATTGCCTGCAGTTATCAACCATTGCATTGTAAGCCACGGTAATTGCACCGAGGGGAGACAGATAGTTCCGGTAGTAATATATGTACTGTACTGTATGTATAACTGTACTATGAGTAAGGAACTCGACAATGCAGAAGAAGTGGAAGACAGTTAAGAAAAGTGAGTTTTCTATACCCGTCTTTTTCTTAGGCATTTTCTTCGAGACCTTCTTTAACACTGGAGCACGGCTCGATTCCAATTCAATTGCCGGAACAACTTTATCAACTTCTAGGTTCGTAAGCTCCTTGCTGAATGGTTCAAGTTCGTTCTTCCCAGCCACAGCACCCTGAAAGAATCCAACAACAACTTTTCAGCAGAGACAGCCAGGGATCAGTTTCTCATGATTGTGGAAATGAACTGATGAAACAATCGACATCGAGGCTCCACATCCACGTCAAATTCATTCTCGAGATCACCTCGATGAACATAGATTGGCTGCAACTCATTAAAGGTCGTCAGGTTTCGCTTGGAACCAACAACCATTTAGGAGGAGATTACTTTACTTCAGTTCAAATCTGCTGCGAAATGATAACTACGACTGTTGTAGATGGTAATGGCCAGCTCCCTTATACCATGCTACTTTGAAGTCTTACCAAAATCGCTGCAAGATCGATCGCTGAGTAAGCTCCAACCATCTTCCCTTGCTCCCTTTTCTTGTACCTGTTGGACAAAATGGCAAATTGAATTACCTACGATTGTATTGAAATGTTAACATGCGAACAGTATATTTGCTAAGCTGTTCTTCATTCAGGCTAGACAAGATACACCCGAGTATGAAACGAAATAGAAAAAGGTACAGCTACACTAACCTTCCTTGAGGTCGAGCCACCTTCCTAGGCTTAACTTCCTCTGCCACTTCACCGACGACTTGTGTAACCTCATCCTTGTTGTCATAGTCCTCGTCTTCATCACTACTGCTTTCATCTCCATTGTCTGCTCAAAAACGAGCAAATAATTTTATTTTATTTTAGACCGAATGATATAAAACCGGAATCCTATGACTTCAACCTTCAGACTTCAATAAAAGAGAAGTGGTGTGAATAGGTATGTTCTATCCTGTAGCTTAAAATTACAGTCAAATGTGTAGTGGTGTATTATTATGCATAAGTACTTCAATACTGTTGTGTAGAACTACAAATACTCCGAAATGCTTACCTTTGGTTGGTTTCACCGCCACTTGCTGTAAAACCCACGAATATAATGATTACAATTACGAGTAGAAAGATTGACCAACGACGGGCAATGATCAAACAACTAGACAGGATCAGGACGCACGGTAAACGTGAATTGAGAGTAGTGATTCAAACTGGGTCCAAACGCATAGCTGGAGGCTAGAAGAACAAAAAAGCTTGCATTTGTACATACGTGGTGGGTACAGAGAAAACTAGGTTATCCGCGTTGATTTAGTACATCTGCATCATTTATTGGGGGGGTTGAGACGGAATGAATCAGGAACATTAGTTCTCTGAAGTACGGAACGTCATGCATATTACACATAAGGTGCGTGACAGAGAGAGGGAGCGCGCTCACATACCACTTTCAAATTCTTCAATATGGAATCGTAAGCACGTGTATTAAGAGCCCAATTCGCTTGCGCCTTGGCTTTGGCATCTAGACCAATTCCTGAATAGTACACGACGACAGCCACGAAAGAATAAACAACTAAGTCAAGGTGGCAACGTGACCTCAAATTGAACATTCGTCATCAGCTGATAAAATTTCAACACCGGCAATTAAGACAACCAGGTTGGGTTTTCCAGCGAGGTGTTGCTGCATACAGTCCGCCTCTTCACCCTACCTGAGGTGTCAGACTTCTTCGACACTCTGATATGAGATTTCATGCCCTGCAGGTCCTTTCCGAGTCCACTACCCTCTTCCCATCCCTGATGTCCAGATAAATAGCATACATGTCATCCGTGAGATTGGAGGAGCACACGGAAGAGAGGTTTTCACATCCGCGAAGGAGAGCAGAGCAGGCTCAAAGATATGCAACCCAGCTAATTTCCAGAAATCCATAACCTCACAAAGTATTTTACCATCTGTTGCATGAGACGAAAAGCTGCAGATTGTTTCGCCACTCCTTGGAACATTACTGGCGCCTCCGATTCCATCTTTACAAAACTTGAGTAAAATCACCGAATCGTCAATTTCAATTCAATGCAAGGCGCAAAAGTCGGCAAATTGCATTCAAAGGATACCGGAATACTGCCAAAATTTCTTGAATAATAAAAATTGCTACTCTAAGCAACAACTTTCCCGATTTCCATCAAAACTGACGAGATTTCTCTCGCATGCGGAGCAGAGAGCCTGACGGGTCGAGGCTACTCAAAACTCAAGAGAAGAGAACGACAGAGAGCCAGCGTTAGGGTTTTACGTTGCCGTGAAGTGATTGAGGATACGTAGTTGTTGGTAATATGTTTACTACGGTTAGTTCCTCGACTTGGTTACCACGTAATTGTGATAATATGCCAATATGCTGCGAACGTGTCAAAAATGACACATATATATAGTAAAAGGGGTAGTTTTTATTCTTGGACTTCCCCACTAATTGAGAATTGAAGTATCAAAGTGTACGACATTGTATTCTTTAGATATGATTCCTTACTTCCAAATTGAATTACTTCCTACCATATGCTTTTTAGATGCAACCCTCCTTCATAGTTCTTAATACGGATGATCCGCTACTACCAAAAAATTCATATGTGGTATATTCTCTACTATGATCTAGCGGTGTTCATCTCATAACTTATATATTTTGCATGGTTTCCTTTTATCCCACTTCTTTATATCATTTGATAGCAATCATAGGAGTCATTACTTATATCATTCAACCAGGATTGTTCAGTTTGTAATAAAAGATCTGACAGCAATCATAGGAGTAATTAGTAATATCTTTCAACCAAAGATTTTTGAGTTTGCAATACAAGATATAGTGTGTAGACCTATGTTTCCATTGTTTGTGTGCTTATTAAAAATATTTGATCGCAATTATAGTAGTTTTACTGATATCATTCAACCAAATGATTTTTGAGTTTGGAATAAAAGATTTTGGGTGTAGACATTTTGAGTTTGGAATAAAAGATCTTGTGTGTAGACATATGTTTCCATTGATTTTTGTGTGAGAAAACACTACATATATGGAGGATATGATATCTATTATATATTTGTTTAGCTTTGGATTCGTGGTACCTTTGCTTTCCTCTAGTTTTGTGGTTGTTGATGGGTAAATCTTTGAAAAATATGTGATATGTAATAAAGGTGGAAGAGAATTCCTTTCTCACTAACTAAGATGGTTTATCCTCTAAGGACACGAGATGATTTTCCATCTTTGAACCAGAGATTTACAATTTTCCTCAATGACCATTAATTCTAATATGGCCTACATTCTCTTCTAGTTGACCTCTCTTTTCCTTATACTTCTAGGGTATATCTTTGCTTTTGCTCCGAGTACATGTTCTTGGATCCTAATTAGATCATCCTAGCTTGCACCTACTACTTTTTTTATACCAATGAGGTTCTACCTAAGTTTGTTTATCCTTCTCATTTTCATTATTCACTTGTGAATGTAGTGGGAAGGGTCTATATGACTTGTTGGTCTTTAGGAGAATAAAGGGTAACTATCCATAATGCAATCAGAGTATAATGTTTGTGATGACATAACAAAATGAACACTTTACTTAGAAGGAGCATTGGTCTATATGGCTCATTACTCTTTTGGAGGATAGAGGATAACTATCCATGATACCACCAAAGATATTTTGTTTATAATAGCACAAGCGAATAAACACTCTATTTGAGAAGGAACAATAGTATGTATGGTAGATGACCCGGGTCAATGCAAACTTGTATTTGGTACAAGATAATCAAGTATATGGTGAAGTTCATGGTTAGAAATCACTCACTTGATGTAGCTTGGGAGAGAGTAATTACATATCTTTCTAAATAGATGTAATACCATTAGCTAGACAAATTATCTAGCCGTGGAAATTAGCTTGATAATATCTTTAAGGATGTTATACACAATGATCTAAGTAGATCAGATAGAGGTGTGACCAAAAGAGGACTTCCACAATAGGGTAGAGGTTGGAAACGCACCAAAAACTTCAAAGACAATTTCAAAGGTCTAAACGAACAAATTAAGTCTCAAAAAGTGGAACCCCCCCTAAGAAGAAAGTGCTTGCATTATCCTTTCTCACTTTTTCTTGTTGAAATCTTCCAACAATACCACTTCCATACTATTTTGAGCTTTCTATAAGAAGATTCTAAAAAGATTCCTTATAGTCAAACCTATTTTACCTATCCATGTATCTAATCTAAGATGTAGCTCCCTTGGAAGGGATCTTCTCCATTATATACTAATCTCAAAGTGCTCCTTTGGGTCACCCATCCATGTATCTAATCTAAGATGTAGCTCCCTTGGAAGGGATTTTCTCCATTATATTTTAATCTCAAAGTGCTCCTTTGGGACATTCGAGTATTGAAGAATTAAACATTATGTTTCTCTTGTGTTTCTTTTCTTATGTTTCTCTTAGGGTTCTTCCTATCCTCAAAACATTACAATATGCAACAAGCAAAGTGAGAATAGCTAAAGTCCCGTAATATACAAAAATGTAACAAGGTCACCTCTCTTTATTTATTTGGCCTTATTTGAGACTATGGATACAATATTTGACACATTTATCAAAGATTACATAGAGCTTGTCATACTGCACAACAAGAAGAAGTCTCACTTTAACTTCTTATTTTGTAACGTATTTTAGATATGGGGTCTATTGCTCTATAGAGAGTACTAGCTAGTACAATTGATAGGAAAGTAATCAAGGTTGCTTCTCCTAGTCTGCTTATAGTATCTAGATGGTTCTACATGTAATTCTTACATTCTATGTGTAATAAGATAGAATTTTCATTCCAATGTTATGGTCACTAAGCCATGTTTTACCACAAAGGTTTTATACTCTCTTATTTTCATGAGGTGTTCTATACTTGTAACAATATGGAGTTTACATAAAAGTTATTCAACACTAACAAAGTAACAAATAGGCCAATTTAGCCAAGAATTATAAGAATTTTCTAGAAGCATCTACAAAGTTATTTGGTATCTTCCAAGTATTGAGTTATGTGTATGCCAAGAAGGCCACTTCTTGGCTAGCTTAGCTTGCATGCCAAGCAGGTGACTTTTAGAAAGAAGCTTCTTGGGAAGCTTCATAACTAGCTTAGCTTGTATGCCACGTAGGTGGATTTTAGAAGGAAGGTCTTGAGAAGCTTCTCAATTAGATTAGCTTGCACTCTAAGAAGATGGTTTTTAAGAAGCTTCCAAAGAGCCTTGTATATTTTTTATAAATACCAAAGCCTAAGCTAATGCTAGGCATTAGGATTTTCCCTCATTCAAGAGTCCCAATGTGATCTTTCATTCCAGTTTTCCATTGTCTTATTTCTCTCTTTGTTCTTTTACATTGGTATCAAAGTAGGCATGGGATTGCATGGAATTTATTGACCACCAAATCCATTTCACCAAATCCATTAGGATTTCCATGTCCATGTACTACTTAGCTTATCATCTCATGCTTTGGGCAAAAGTTTTTGAAATAGATCATCTTGTCTGATGAACCATTGATACTTCCAATTGTAACTTACAAGGAGCAATGGATGTGTTGCATCTATGTGTTAACTTAGATAATTGTAGTTAGTTTGATAAAGTAGTAATTATGGTGGCAATGCTTAAATTTATCATTGCTATGTCGCAATAAATCAAACACCTTAGTTGATTGTTTGAAGAACAAAACCATCAATGACAAGAGCATGTAAAGCGAGCACTACTTTAAGAAAGAGAAAAGAAAATCTGATTTCCAAAGCCCAAGGTATTTGAAAGCAAGAATCTCCTGAGTGCAATGGGAAATTTTTTATTTGATTGCAAATGTTATTTTTAAGTTACAAATCTTCAATATGAACAAAGATAGATTCTCTTGGCTTCAAGCCAATTGGATGGAGTGGCAAAAAATATGGTGGCAATTTCAAATGGAGCAAGCTAGACGGCTACTTGTTATGCCAATCTTGACATGGAAAGAATTCAAGAGCACAATAATTGAGAGATTCTAAACTATAAATGTTGTACAAGCCACTTGAGATAGATTTGCAAAATTGAAGCAAATTGGTTTTGTGAGAAGCTATATCATTCAATTCTAAAACACCATAATGCAAATTCTAGATATGCTAAAAAGTGAAGCTTTTGATTGACTTGTGAGAGGCTTGAAGACATACACCAAATTGGAAGTGACCATGCAGGAGCCCAAATAGTTGGAGAAAGCCATGTAGATGGCTAAGCGCTTTGATTCCTTTGTTGCCATAACTTGGTCTCACCCTTGACCTTCATAGAACTTGCAATACACTACACATAGGTGGAGGGGCCGCATCAATGGAGATTGATGCCATCCAATGGAGACCACTTGGCACAATAGATAGAGAGACTCTTAAAAAAATAGTGGTTGCTTTTATTATCACCAAATTGGTCACCTTGACAAATTACCCAAATGGAATTTGTGGAGTGTGATGATCAAGTGTAATACCAATAGCTAGACATTAGCTAGATAGCTAGATATTAGCTAGAGGTGAAAATTGGCTTTGTAACATCTGGAAGGATGTTATGTATGATATGTTAGGTAGACTTGATAGAGATGTCACCAAAAGAGGACTTCTACTAATATAGGGAATCAAAAATAGCCTCAAAACTTCATAGCCAATTTTGGATGCCTAAACGGGTGAATTAGGCCTCAAAATTTGCACATTCCCCCCCCCCCAAATTGAGGGATAGGTTGGCCTTCCTTCCTCCCAAGTTTGTCTCATCAAGAGCTTTTCAATTGTACCTCACCCATGCAATTCAGAGATTTCTACAAGAAGATTCCCTTTGATCAAAGAGGGTTTGACCAGCCAGATAGGATCATAACCAACATGTCACCCATGCATGTAACTAATTTAAGGGTAGAGATCATTGACACATCACCAATCCATGTATCTGATCCAAGGTGAAGCCTCCTATGGGGAAGTCCACTTTGCTATATAATATAGTCAAGGTGCTCCTTTGGGGGCATCAGAGGTTGAGTGTGAAATTGTGTGTTTCTTCTTTTGTGTTTCTCTTAAGGTCTTCTATCCTTGGAAAATTACATCAAGGAAACAAAGAATCCTCATAGGAGATATTGAGCCATGTATTGGAAATTTGATTGGTTCCAATGGGATTGAAAGATAGACCTACGCAAGTTTGCTTCACTTGCAATGATTGATATTTTATTGTGGTTGTATGATTTTAGTTTACTTTGGAAGTTCAGAGATTCATATGTCCATATAATTAGCAAAGGATTTAAGTATTCATATTGAACCAATATTTGAAAGTAGATTGATGATGGTGGATGGTAGAAAAGGTTTTGCATTAAGTACCTCACATCTTGTTACATTAAAGAATGGGAAGTAGTATTTAGAGTGTATGAAATTTGTAGTAGCACCTCTACACTATGATAGCATTCTAGGTCTGCCTTGGCTTGAATGTCATAAGGTTCAATTTGATTGGACCCAATGACAAGTTCAAGTATAATGACAAATTCAAGTACAACAACAAATTCAAGTAAAACACCAAGATAAGAATTGTTAATTAGATTATGTGGCAGTTTTGAGTAAGACACATAAGAATAGTCAGTCCCAAGATGTGAAGTTTATTAGTAAAGTAACCATAAAGCAAGCTTTAGAGGAAGATATTCATATTTTTGTGGTGTAGATCAAGCAGATTGTGCATGGAGAATTTAATGAGGGCCAAAATTCTCATCAAGCAATGGTTGATCAAATAGTTTAGGAGTTTGTAGATGTGTTCTAGATGATTTGCCATAGGGGTTACACTTTGATTGTGGCATGTCCTTCAAGATTGAGTTATTGCCAAGAAGTACTCTAATGAGTAGACCAATCTATTGGATTTCACCAAAGGAGTTGGAAGAGCTTCAAACAACATTGATGGAGTTGTTGGAGAATGATTTCATACAATACAGTACATCTCCTTGGGAAACATTAGTACTATTTGTCCCAAAGAAGGATGAAAGATTTCACTTCTATTGATTGTCATGGCCTCAATAAACAAACTATGAAGAATGCATATCCTTTGGTTCAAATTGATGACTTTCTAGACCAATTGAGCGGAGCATGATATTTATTCAAGTTGGATCTTTGAAGATTCTCATTAATAGGGAGGATGTGCAGAAGATTACCTTCTATATAAGGTATAAGTATTTTGAATGAAGAATTATCTCTTTTGGGCTCATTAATGCTCCAACAATCTTCATGGATCCAATCCATTGAATATTGGATGGGCTATTATATTGATACATGGTTGTATTCTTGGGTAATATTTTAATCTAAAGCAAGATGAAGGCAAACCACATTAATCACGTATGAGAAGTCCTAAGACAACTACTTCAATGGAAGTTTTATTGCAAGAAGTCAAAGTGTATCTTTTGGTTATAAGAAGTTACCTTCTTGGATCACAAGGTCTCATCAAAGAGGATCAAGAGGGAAGAGTAGAAAATCAAGATCATTACTTATCAGTTTACTCCAAAGGATGTCATATAAATGTAAGAATTTAACAGATAGGTAAGTTTTTATTGACTGTTCATCCACTATAATGCTCATGTGGTTGTACCATTGATTGATCTCTTAGTAAAGGCCTCAAGCTTTCAATGGACCACCAAGCATAAAGAAATATTCAAGAAATTGAAGTATATGGTGTCCTCACAACCCATCCTTCAACCATGTGATCCTCAACTACCTTGTGTGGTTGATTTTGATGTTTTTAATGTTACAATTGGAGCGTTATTGTAACAATAATTTCTAAATAGTGTATATCCTATGTTTTTGTGTTTTCCCAACAAAAAGGAATTAATCTGCTTGAGATCAAGAACAACTAGTAATGATATATGCCACCAAGGCATGGATGCATTATCTCATGTGGAAACAAGTGATCATATGAAGTGATCACAAACCTTTATTGTAGACATTACATTTAGAGCACATGAAGATTTGATATCATGAATGGGAGGAAAAACTACAATTTTTTGACATCAAGCTTGAGTACAAACCCAAAAAATTCCAAATCATACATAATGCCTATAATACCACAAGCTAGCCATATGATATAGATGTGAAGTTTGGTTTGGTAACATCTAGAATGATGTTATACATGATGGTCAAAATAGATCAGATAGAAGTATCACCAAAGAGTACTTCTACTAATAGAGCAGAAACCGAAATAGACTTGAGAACCTTAGAACCAATAGCTAGACATATGATTTAAAGGTGAGAATTGGTTTGGTAACATCTGGAAGGATGTTACACATGATGGACTCAATTGATCAGAAAGAGGTATCACCAAAAGGGGACTTCTACTAATAGAGTAGGAACCAAAATATGCTTGAAATCTTTGAAGGCAATTTTGGAGGCCTAAATGGATAAATTAGGCATCAAAAATATGCAAATTCCCCCCCAACAAATGAAAGGTTGGCCTTCCCTCCCTCTTGGTTTGTCTCATTTAGAGCTTTCCAACAGTACCTTACTCACGTGATTCTAAGACTCCTACAGGAAGATTCCCTATAAGATTCCCTCTAGTCAAAGCTTGTTTGACCAACCAGATAGGACCTAGACCAACATGTCACCCATCCAAGTAAGTAATCCAAGGGTGGAGCTTGATGACATGTCACCTATCTGTGTGCCTAATCCTATGGTGGAGCTTCCTTGGAGGAGATCCTCTTTGTCTATATAATAAAGAGACAATGCTCCTTTGGGACACCGAATGTTGAGTGTGTAATCTATGTTTTCTCTCTTCTCTTGTCCTCGGAGTATTACATCTACCTAGTCCATTGTAAAAAACATACTTCTAGATGTACTTCTAAAGTTGGAACATAGATGCGGTTCTTGCAACATAGAAGTCTATTTTTGAATGAAAAGGTCTTGTATTATTTGTCATGTGTTGTGAGATGACCTTGTACTACTTGAAAGAAGAGATCTTGTTGTAAAGAGGTTCTAAACTCAATTTAGATCTTTGAGTTGATTGACACTATCATAATTGTTATCATGATGAGAGATTAAAGAAGAATCTTCAAATTTTGTCAGTTGTGCTAGGGCATTGTTATACTCCGAGGGAAGGCCACCCTTTCCTCTATTGGGGGGGGGGATTGAGACATTTTCAAGGCCTAATTCATCTGATTAGGCCTCCAAAATTGCCTTCAAAGATTTCAAGCATATTTCGGTTCCTACTCTATTAGTAGAAGTCCCCTTTTGGTGATATCTCTTTCTGATTTGTTTAGTCCATCATGTGTAACATCCTTCCAGATGTTACCAAACCTATTCTCACTTTTAAGTCATATTTCTAGCTATTGGTTCTAAGGTTCTCAAGTCTATTTCAATTTCTACTCTATTAGTAGAAGTACTGTTTTGGTGATACTTCTATCTGATCTATTTTGACCATCATATATAACATCATTCTAGATGTTACCAAACCGAATTTCACATCTAGATCATATGGCTAGCTTGTGGTATTAAGGTAGATCAAACAAAGGTGTCACCAAAAGATTACTTCTACTAATAGTGCAGAAGCAAAAAATAGCATGAAAACTTTAGAGTAAATTTTAGAGGCCAAAATGGATGAATTAGGCATTGAAAATTATTGTAGTCTACTCCTTTAAGGATAAGATGCATGCCTTCTCCTCCTCTGATTTTTCTCGTCTTGAGCTTTCCAATGGTACTTCACCTATGTGATTTTGAGCTCCCTACAAGAAGATTCCATAAATATTCCCTTTGATCAAACCCATTTAACCAAATAAATAGGACAAGGAGTGACGTGTCACCCATCCAAAAAAATTAATCCAAGGATGGAGCTCGTTGACAGCTCACCAATCTATTATTTGATCCAAGGGTGGAGCTTCCTTTGAGGAGATCCTCTTTGCTATATAATAAAGAGATGGTGCTCCTTTGGGAGATTGGAGGATCGATTGTGAAACTTGTGTTTTCTCAATTGTATCTCTCTTGGAGAGTTCTCTTGTCCATGGAGTATTACATAAGGTCTACAAACTTGTGGAGCATCCAAAGAAGCAACACCTAGAGTGATTGCTCTCCTTTGGATTGCACCGGCCAATGCTCTCTATAGAGCAATGTACACACATTGTCTAAAGTATGCTACAAAGTATAAGAGTGAGTGGTACCCTTGGCGTCTAATATGATAAGCTCTCACATACTCCTTGACAAATGTAACAAATGCCATGTTTATTGCTCCATATAACTCCAAGGCTAGAGGAACAAAGATACCTGTATACCCATAAACTTGGAGACCTTGTGTGCTAGTGCTCCGCTCATCGCCCATCCATGAGGATAAGTAATCACTCCCTCCAAAACTACATCACATGTAGGGTTTATAACCACAACATCTATTATTATCACATGATCATCTTGGACCAAGTATAAGTCTACTCTACCATGTGTCGTATGCAAAGTATATGAATGCTCCTTCCAAGCAAGTTATCCACTCTCTTGTGCCATAACAAACACTATATCCTTGATTGCATCATGGGTAGCTATCCTCTGTCTTCCATAAGGACACCATGTCATATGGACCACTATTGTATCTAATGTAGGACCACACTCACAAGTGAGTAATAAAGATGCATATGGGTGGACCAAACCTAAGCAGAACCTCATTGCTATAGAGAAAGTGGTTGGTGCAAGTCTGAATGACTTAATGCATGGTTGAGCTAGGATCCAAGAGCTTGCACCCATGTCAAAGCAAAAGCAAAGATGTGCTCTAGTGGCCTAAGGAATTGACAAGTCAAGTTAAGTTAAAAGTCAATTAAAAGAGAATGTAGCATATGTAGATATTATTGCTCCATCAAGGAAGATTGCAAACCTTTGGTCCAATCTGATGGTAGTGAAGCAAAGGCTGGAAGTTCCTTGTGCTCATAAAGATAGACCATCTCTTGTCCACCACAATAACACTTGGAGAAAAAAGGATCCTTCCTCTACCTTGGTCACATAAGTCTCCAAAATTGACCTATCAACAACCACAAAATGGGAGGAAAGTAAGGGTGCCAAGAGAGCTCAATTACCCAAAAATGTTATAGGTGCCATCTCCTCTATAGATAATAGGCTACCCCTCCACACAAGATTGATAGAGATGTTTGCGTACATGCCAAATCCCTTGTCACCCACTTAAATGTCCATGCTTTAATGATATCATCAAAGACTCCCATAATCCTCCTATCAAAAGCTCTTAGATGTGATAGGAAAGTCAAGGAAGGGAGAATCACGCATAGAAGGTAAGTTGGTCAACTAGCAATACTAGAGGGGATTATACCAAATGCCACCTATAGATCTCCTAGTAGAGGAAGGTCATCTACATGGATATATCTTTTACAAGGACAGTGTTTAAGGAGCATGTGTAATACCAATAGCTAGACATATGATCTAGAGATGAAATTTGGCTTGGTAACATACAGGATGATGTTATACATGATGGACAAAGTACTCAATTAGACAAAGGTATCACCAAAAGAGTACTTCTATTTATAGTCCATAAACCAAAGTTTGAGTGTGAAACCTATGTTTTCTCTTATGTGTTTCTCTACTATCCTTGGAATATTACACTGGTATCAGAGCAAATGTTTCAATTCAAAAGAGAGGATCTTCCCTCTTGGAAGAACATAGGCTACTAAGACTAAGTAATTTTAGGGAGAAAAATTGCAGAGCAATTGATAGTTAGGAGAGTTTTAGAGAGAGGATGAGATGGAGGCTCTTGGAGGACAATTTCTTGCACCTTGGTTTCCATTCTTGAATCCATTCTAAATCAAGATCATGTACATCCACCAAGAACTAGTGAGAGTTTATCTTGTTTACCATTTTGGAGCATATTTCATGGACATAATGATGAACTCACCAAACTCAATAATTTTATATGTAGTGATTTATGATAGAGAGTGGGATTTGAAAATCTATATTTTGTTGTGATGGATCTGAATGTCTCAAATCCTCTCCCTTTCAACACTCAAGTAGAATTTGTTACGTAGTTAGACCAAAAGTGATATTTAGGGATTTTGTAGTCCAGAATTTTGGTGAGGAATATTATCAAAGAGTGATGTCTTTCAAAGTCCCAATGGTAGTCCCAATAGTTTGTGCACCTCTTGAGTGATCATATTAACTCTCTATTGATATAGAAAGGAGCAAGTGAGCATTTGCAAGAATCATAGATCCAAAGTTGCAAGAATTGATGCAAGGAATGTAAGGGATGTTGAACAAGTTTTGGGAGATCAAGATGACCATGGAGGCATTAAAAAATCAAGCACAAACCTTGACGAATGATAAAAAAATGTAGGAAGGAGAACATCTCAAAGCCCATTACCTACAATTGAAGTACTTGGAGAAGCACGCGTGCATATAACATCAAACCCAACCAATGATGAAGCCACATTGTTACTACGGATGAAGAAGACCTGCAATATCAAACCTTACAAGGAGTAGCATGCTATGAGAGTAGTGGAGAACTAAATCTCAAGAATGAATTGATACTTCCAATTGTTCTTGACGGAGATCACTAAGCATGCCGCATGCGTGTTTGCATGTGGGTACTTGACCGATAAAGCCCTCACATGTTACGATGCTTAGGAACAATCAATATTGGTAGAAAGAAGAAAGGTCATGTAGACAACAATGCAAGGACTTCTAAAGAATTTCTAGTCTATTGATTTTGTGCAAATGGCCCAAATCCAACTATGGAGATTGAAACAAAAGAATAACGTACAAGAGTACGTGGAAGCATTTTTGGATTTACAAGTTGCAATAACCAACATGAGTCCAACCTAGGTTCTAGACAATTTCAAAAGAGGGTTGAAGGACCAGATTTGCCAAGAAGTCATGGTACAAAATCCTCACATTGTATTTTAAGCCATTGCTTGTGCTCAAAGAATAGCAAGGGCACTTGGAGGAGGTGAAGGAGTAGTTCCATCTCAACATTATTGGGCGGAAAATGCTACACATTGGTGGACCAACACCTATGGAATTGAGCAACCTTTGGTTTCAAGATAGAGGAGTACGATCGCTTCAAGGAGAGCGGAGACAGGTGGAAGAATAGAGAGATGGAGTCCCACGAGGAGAAGGAACTCAAGGAGAACAACATTGTTGCTACAATTGTGGCCATACTGGGTACATATCCATCAACTCTGGTGCTCCCTAGAGGCCCTTGGCCTCCATACAGGTGATCTTTGAAAAACTTGGAGCAACACACCAAAGAAGAGGATACAAAAATTACCTCAGAACTAAGATTGCCAATAAAGGTACCTTGTGGCCTTATTGGCTCAATAGGGAAGTGGACAAGCGAGGGGAGGAAGAATATGAGTGCACAAAGATTTAAAAAGGAAAACTCACAATTGGGTATCATGAAAGGAGTCTTAGAAGGCAATCATGTGAGAGTATTGATAGATCTTGGAGCAACAAAGAATTTCTTATCTCGCTATGTTGCAATAAGATTGGAGATGGATATAGAGACAGATGAGAGTGAAGAAGTAGAGTTACCTAATGGGCAAATAGAGAAGATTAAGTCATTTATCTAGAAGGGTAACACTCTCTATAGGAGAATATCAAGAAGTAATTGAGTGGCAAGTGATAAAATTAGCTTGTTATGATGCAATCTTAAGCATGCCTTGGATGGAGCAATACAACCCTATGGTAGATTGGAGGAAGAAAGTAGTGAGCACCCGCTAATGGATAATCATTAGGGTTGGAGAAAAAGCACATAGGTAGAAATTGCCTCTCTATATCATAAGAACAACAACTATCTATAAGACAGATATATGTTTTATGGGTCTAATAAGAGAAGTCCAAAGTGCACAACTTGATGGACAAATTCTTGAGAAATTGAAGGATGTGGTAAATGAGTTTCAAGATGCCTTCCTAGATGATCTACCCTTAGGATTACCACCAAAAAGGAGAGTAGATCATAAAATTGAGATACTTATGTGGAAGACACCTCCTTGTAAGGCCCAATATCGTCTATCACCTCAAGAGTTGGAAGAGTGTAAGGCTCAAATTGAAGATATGCTACAAAAAGGGTTTATCCAACCCAATGTATCACCATACGGGGCTCTTGTCTTGTTTGTGAAAAGAAGGATGATATAATGCACATGTGCATTGACTATCGGGGTCTCAATCAACAAATAATGAAGAACAAATACTCTTTACCTTGCATGGATGACCTGTTTGATCAACTCAATGGAGCAAAACACTTCACCAAATTGGACTTGCAAAGCAGTTACAATTAAATCCGGATTGTAGAGGAAGACTTATACAAAAATGCATATCAAACCAAGTATGGCCACTTCAACTACCTTGTGATGTACTTCAGCCTCACCAATGCACCTGCCACTTTCATGAGTTTGATGAATGACATATTTTGGCCATATTTGGATAAGTCTGTTATTGTCTTCCTAGATGACATCTTAATATATAGTAGGATGATGACGGAACACAAACAACATTTACAAGAAGTCCTCCAAATTCTAAGACAAAACACTTATTAGCCAAAATCTCAAAGTGTGAGTTTGGCAAGTCTAAAGTAGACTACTTGGGGCATAGAGTAAGTGCAGAGAGCATCCAAGTATATACAAATAAAATAGAGGTCATTAAAAAATGAGCGCTCCAAAAGATCAGACTCAACTCAAGAGCTTCATGGGTTGATAGGGTTCTATCGTCAGTTTGTCAAGGACTTCTCCAAGGTGGCACAACCTTTAACAACATTACTTGGCAAGGGGAAGAAGTGGATGTGGGGAACCGCACAAGAGCTAGCCTTTCAAGAATTGAAAGATGCCTTGTTACATGCACCAATCTTGAAATGGTATGACCAAAAACGTCCAATCAAATTGGCTACCAATGTATCAAGCATAAAAATAGGGATAGTCCTACAATAGGAGTGACATCCAATTGCATACTTCTCCCAAAAGCTATTATTGGTAGAATGCAATTATCACACCATAGAGAGAGAAGAGTTAGCCATTGTCCTTGCAACCAAGCATTGGAAGCACTATCTTTGTGAGAAGGCATTTGTAGTGGAGACAAACCACAAACCTCTAGTCTACCTTGAGACACATAAAGATCTATCTTGTCGCCAGATTTGGTGGGCAAAGTGGCAAAAATGATTCAACATGACAATCATCTATGTGGAAGGCAAGAAGCAACTTGTAGATGCATTCACCCAAATGCCAATGACAAACAATTTGGTAGTAGAGGTCAAGATGAACCTTGAATTCTAGCTAAAGATTCTAGCTGCTACAAAAACAAATCCACAAATCATAGGAGCTCAATCATCTAAAGGCATCACCAATAACCAAGGACTCACTTTTTGTGATGGTAAATTGTGGATCCCAAATGCCCCAAAATTATGCACCACCATCTTAGCGGAATGTCATGATTCTGCCATTGTAGGTCATGTTGGAGTAGACAAGGACTTGGAATCAGTCCAACGCTATTACTACTAGCCCAAGATGAGCAACCATGTGATGGAATATGTTTGGAGCTACCTACTTTGTGTACAAAACAAAGGCTCTAATCAAGCTCATGTAGGATTCTTGCAACCACTCCCTACTCCTACGTAACGTTAGAAAGGGTGAGTATAGATCTCTGTGAATTGCCTAGTACCACCTCAAGGTTTGACTCCATTGTAGTATTTGTTGACCAACTCAACAAAATGATTCATGTATGCCCTACCACCAAGGATGTGAGGGCTCCACAACTAGCTTAGTTGTACTTAGATGCAATCTTCTCTTACCATGGTCTGTCTTGAGTGCTCATCACCAATAGAGGCACTCAATTTACTAGTCTATTTTGAAGAACACTCTTTGGTTTCTTCAAAACCAAATTGGCCATGTCCATGGCTTACCATCCATAGACTGATGGCCAAACAAAGCAGGCTAATTGCACTATTGAAGATATGCTTTGAGGCTTCACCTTAGATGAGCAAGAGAGGTGGTACACTTAACTTCCATTGGTTGAATTTACCTACAATAATTCAGTAAATGCCTCTATCCAAGTCATACCATTCTTCCTCATGTATGGTGAGCATCCTTTCATACCTTCAAGCTTGATGAAGATTTGTCTGGTGACTACCAAGGTTGATGTTGTCAACTCATTTGTTTTGACAATCCAACAAGGCGTGGAGAATGCCAAAAACAAGTTGCATATTGCCAAAATTGACAAAAGCAATATGCACATATAGGCACATGCGGTTCCAGGTGGGAGATCAAGTCTGGCTGTCAACAACCAACCTCATATTAGTTGGCCCTCACAAGCTCAAAACTTGTTTTATTAGGCCTCTCCTATTCTTCGTTGAATCGGTATTAAGACATATCACCTCAAGCTCCCACTACACATGAAGATCCATCTAGTGTTCCATGTCTCCCTATTATGTAGATATGTGCCTCAACCCGGCCACTATCCCTCCATACAAGATATTTGACCTTGCTCGACACTAATTGATGGCATGGAGGAATATGAAGTTGAACGTATTCTCCAAAAATGCATCCATAGTACACGTCACCTACGTGTGGAATATCTCATACAATGGAAATGTTACCCACTATATGAGGCAACATGGGAGCCAATAGCCAACTTGACCTATGCACTAGTCTTAGTGAAATTTTTTGAGCAATAGCTTTGTAACAAGGACGTTATGTTTTAGAAGGAGGGAGGTTTGTAATACCAATAGCTAGACATATGATCTAAAGATGAAATTTGGTTTGGTACCATCTAGGAGGATGTTATACATGATAGAATAAGTAGATCATATAGAGATATCACCAAAAGAGTACTTCTACTAATAGGCCAAAAACCAAAGTTTGAGTGTGAAACTTGTGTTTTCTCTTTTGTGTTTCTCTGCTATCCTTGGAACATTACAACATGTGACAAAATCCTTGAATCTGTAATACCAATAATTAGACATATCATCTAGAGTTGAAAATTGGCTTGGTGACATCTAGAAGGATGTTAAGTATGATGGGCTAGGTAGATTGGATAGAGGTGTCACCAAAAGAGTACTTCTACTAGTAGAGTAAGAGCCAAAAATAGCCTAAATTGGTAATACCAAAAGCTAGACACATTATCTAGAGGTGGGAATCTACTTGGTAACATTTGGAGGGATTTTATGCATGATGGGCTGAGTAGTTCAGATAAAGGTGACACCAAACGAGGACTTCTATTAATAGAGAAAGAGCTAAAAATAGCTTAGAAACTTCAAAGCTAATTTTGAAAGCCTAAACAAATGAATTAGGCCTTGAAAATGTTTAAATTCTTCTCAATAATGGTCATGCTGGCCTTCCCTTTCTCTAGGTTTGTCTCATCAAGAGCTTTCCAATGGTACCTCACCCACATGATTTGGAGATTCCTATAGGAAGATTCTCTAAAGATTCACTCCTATCAAAGATGGTTTGATCAACTACATAGGATCATAACCAACATGTCACCCATGTATACAACCAATCTAAGGGCAAAACTTGCTTACATGTCACCAATCCTTGTATCTGATCCAAGGGTGGAGCTTCCTTTGGAGGAGTCCCCTTTGCTATATAATACAGTCAAGGTGCTCCTTTGGGGCATCAGAGTTTGATTGTGAAAATGTGTATTTCTTCTTTTGTATCTCTCTTCAGGTCTCCTATCCTTGGTAGATTATAAGATCCTATTGGGATCCAAGAATATGTAGTCCATCTATAGATGTGACACACTCCTTTAGAAGCTCAAGGTGAGGAGTAATACCTAAAGAGGACCACGCTCTACACTTTGACACCTTGATTCTAAAGCCTACAAGATGTAGCTTGATAGTCAAGTGATCAAAGGCCTACTTAATCTGATCTACAATGTCTACAATGAGTGTATCATCTACTAAGGAGAGAAGTACACAACTGGTGTAAAAGACCAAGATCAAGGAGAGAAATATGATAATGGAAGATCACATTGGGACACTTGAGTGTGGGAAACTTTGAATGCCCAGCATGAGTTTTGGCTCTGGTATTTATAGGGAGCATACAAAGCTCTGGAGAAGCTTCCTTAAGCCGCTTTCTTGGAGTGCAAGCCAAGTTAATTGTGAAGCTTCTCAAGAAGCTTCATTCTAAAAGTAGTCTACTTGGCGTGCAAGCTAAGCTAGTTGGAAGCTTCTAGAAGCTACATACTTGGGGTGCAAGCTAAGCTAGCCGAGAAGCTTCCCAAGAAGCTACCTAGATACTTTTGGAGTATTCTAGGTTAATTTGGCCTATTTGCTACTTTGTTAGTCCTACCTAACTTCATCACTAAACTCCAGATTGTTACATATTCCCATATTGCTAATTGGTGTCATCCTTGTTGCCAATGACAATTCAAACTCTTGGATGGCCATTTTTTGCATTTTGGAGGTGAGAAAGAGGTTCCCATGTGACATCATGAAGGGGATACCCTTTCCAAAGGACCTTGTACTCTATATGTTGTTGACGGTCTCATTGGATATGGTGATGCACAAGGATGCAATCAACTTTGTACTACTCATGATCATTGATATGGACGGTAGGAGGAGGAGGTTGGACATGAGAGGAAAAAGAAGATGGGTTAGGAACAAAGGTCTCAACTTGGAAATGTGAAAGATAAGGTGGATTTGCATATGATAGGGCAAGGCAAATTGATAAGCAATAGGAGAGATGATTAAGGTGACATCAAAGTGTCCTATCTAATTAGGAGTAAGTTTGCGGGCTTGGATATCAAGTGGTAAGGGTAGGTTACTGGACAAGAACATGATCTTATCACCAACTTGAAAGGTGAAATCACAATGATTGTGGTCTGCATATTGTTTCTAACAATTTTGGGCAACAAGGAGGTGAGATTTGGCTTGTTGGAGAGATTGAGATATGGTGGTCAAAAAGGTTGAATTATGAGGAGCATGAGATGGAGGAGGAGCAAGAAGAGAATCTAGAACAAATGAATCTTGGCCAAAATTGAAGAAGAAAGGAAAGAATCCGGTGCTTGCTTGTTTGGAATTATTGTATGAAAACTCTATAGTTGCAAGATATTCAATCTCAATTGGTATGGTGAATGTTTACAAAGGCATAAAGTATATCCTCCAAGGTGCAATTTGCATGTTCAATTTGTTCATCAATTTGAGGATGATAGGCCGTGGACAAAGCAAACTTGGTGCCGAGTATCTAGAAGAGTGCTTGCCAAAACTTTTCAATGAATCAAGGATCACGGTTAGAGATGAGTACACACAATATCCCATGATGCTTAAAGACATTGTCAAAGTAAATTTAAGCTAATGTTAGAGCATCCACGGTATCAAAGGTTGGTACCAAATAGATTTGCTTACTAAGCTTATCCACAAACACCATGATTACTGTGTGACCCTGCTTTGTCTTGGGCAAGGATGTGATGAGATTCAAGCTCATGTGTTCACATCGAGTAGATGGAATGGGAAGTGGTTGAAGGAGTCCACTTAGTTTTTGGTTGTTGGCCTTGTTGCGTTGGCATCTCTCACACAATTGGATAAACTCTGAAACATCTTGTATCATGTTGGGCCAACACCATTGGCGTTGGAGAGTACCCAAGGTCTTATCCACACCCATGTGACCAATGATTGGTAAGTCATGGGCTTCTTGGAGGCACACAAGTCAAAATCACCCTTGGTTGGAACGTAAATCCGGTTCTCATAGAATAGAAGGCCTTCCTTGTAGGAGAAGGTGTTGTACTCCTTGTTGCATGTTGTAAGATAACCTTGTACCATCTGAAAGAAAGGATCTTGTTGTAGAGCTATATTAAACTCAATTTGGATTTTGGAGTCAATTGATATTGTCATAATTGCCATTGTGATGAGAGGAAGAGACTTCAAATCAGGTCTTTGTGATAGGGCATCAAGGATGACATATAACCAACCAGGTTTGTACTCAAGTTTGATATTAAACAATTGTAGTTGTTCATCCCATCAATGATGTTGACTCTTCATGTGTTCCAAGTGTAATGTTTGCAATAATGATTTGTGATCAATGTGCATGATCACTTGTTTCCCCAAGAGATAATGCCTCCATACCTTGGTGGTATATACCATTGCTAGTTGTTCCCGATCTCAAGCAGAGTAATTCCTTTTGGCTATATTTAGTCAGCAAGACACAAAGGCAATGGGATGTAATCCATCTGGGAATTCTTGTTGCAACACGGCTCCAATTGCAAAGTTAGAAGCATTGAAATCAACCACACAAGGTAGTTCATGATCATATGGTTGAAGAACGGGTATAGAAGACACCATATGTTTTAGCTTTTGGAATGCTTCTTTGTGCTTGGTGGTTCATTGAAAGCTCAAGTTCTTCCTCAAGAGATCAATCAATGGTACGGCCACATGGGCATAAGAGTAGATGAACCGTTGGTAAAAACTAGCCAATCCATTGAATGCTCATACTTTTGTAGCATCCTTTGGAGTAGGCTAATTAGTAATGGCTTTGATTTTCTCCTCTTCCATCTTGATCTCCTCTGATGAGATCTTGTGATCTAAGAAGGTAATCTCTTTATGCCAAAAGGCACACTTTGACTTCTTGTAGTAAAATTTCCATTATTGTAGTCATCTTAGGACTTCTTGCATGTGATTCAAACGTTCTACCTTTATCTTGCTATAGATTAAGATATCATCTAAGAACACTACCATATATTGATCCAATAGTCCATCCAACACCCGATGCATCTGATCCATGAAGATTGTTGGAGCATTAGTGAGCCCAGAAGGTAGAACTCTCCACTCAAAATGCCCATACCTTGTGCAAAAGGCAGTCTTTTGCACATCCTCTATATCAATGAGGATTTGCCAATAGTTGCTACAAAGATCTAACTTGGAGAAGTATTGTGCTCCACTCAATTGATCAAGCAAGTCATCAATTTGAGTCAAGGGATATGCATTCTTCATTGTTTGTTTATTGAGCCCATGATAATCAATATAGAAACAAATTTCTCCATCTTTCTTTGGAACAAATAGTGCCGGTGCTCCCCAAGGAGATGTACTATGTCATATGAAATCCTTCTCCAAAAACTCCATGAGTGTTGTTCACAACTCCTCCAACTCCTTTGGTGAGAGCCAATAGATTGGTCTACTCATTGGAGTACTCCTTGGTAATAACTCAATCTTGAAAGACATACTACAATCAAAGGGTAATCCCTTTGGTAGATCATCCGAACACGTTTGCAAACTCTTGAACCATTTGATCAACCATTGCTTGATAAGGCTTATGACTCTCTTCAGATTCTCCTTGTGCAATCAGCTTGATTCACACCACAAAAAACAGATTTATCTTCCTCCAAAGCTTGCTCTATGGCTGCTTCATTGACAAACTTCTCATCTAGGGACTCATCTCCATTCAAAGCTTACTCCATGGTTGCTTTCTTAACAAACTTTCTTTCTTGGGACTCATCTCCCATCAAAGCTTGCTCTATGGTTACCTTCTTGACAAACTTCCCATCTTGGGACTGACTACTCTTAGGTGTCTTACTTGGAGGTGCCAAACAACCTAATCAGAAATTCCTACCTTGGTGTTGTACTTGAATTTATTGTTGGTTCCAATCAAATTGAACCTTATGATATTCAAGCCAAGGTAAACCTAGAATGAAATCATAGCGTAGAGGTGCCACTACAAACCTCATACACTTTGAATACTCTTTCCCAATCTTGAAGGTAATATGATGCAAGGTACAGATATACAAAACCCTTTCTACCATCCGCCATCATCAATCTACTTCCAATTATTGGCTTGATAAGAATATGTAATTCCTTCGCTAATTGCATGGACAAGCAATTTTTTGAACTTCCCAAATCAACCAACATCCTACAACCACAATCATATATCATACCTTGCAAGTGAAGCAAACTTGAATGGGTTGAGCCTTTAATCCCATTGGAACTAATCAAGTTCCCAACAGGTGGCTCAAATTTTCCTATTGGGATTCCTCATTTCTCTGATCATTTTGCTCCACAAACTCCATCTTGGCAACTTGTCAAGGTTGCTCATTCTTGAGTGGATATTCAGCAATGCAATGTCTAATTTGGTGACAATAGAAACAACCACCATTTTGTTGCAATTTTCTCTATATGTTATGCCAAGTGGTCTCCGTTGAATAACATCAATCTCCATTGGTGCTGACTCTTCCACCCATGTGTAGTGTATTGGTAGGTTTTGTGGAGGTTGAGGTCAAGACCAAGTTGTTGCAACCAAGGAATCCAAGCGTTTGGCCAACCGCATAGCTTCCTCCAAGTGTTGTGGCTCTTGCATAACCACCTCTAATTTGGTTTGTGACTTCAAGCCCCTCAAAAATTGGTCCAAAGCTTCACCTTTGAGTATATTTGGAATTTGCATGATGGTTGTCTAGAATTGCGTGATGTAACTTCTTATAGAGCCAATCTGCTTCAACTCTGCCAACCTATCTCATGCAAATTGTGTGGCATTTATAGAAAAAAGGTGATCAATTATTACACTCTTGAATTCTACTCATGTCAAGATTGGTGCAACAATTTGCTGTTCAGCTTGCTCTACATAGAATTACCACCATAACTTTGCTACTCCATCCAATTAACTGGAAGCCAAGAGAATTTGTTTTCATTTGTCTTGAAGATTGGTAGCCTCAAAATAACATTCACAATCAAACACAAAAGTCTCCATTGCATTGGAAGATTCTTGCCTTTGAAAACCTTAGGTTTCAAAAATTGGATTTGGTCTTCTCCTTCTCAAATTGGTACTCTCTCTACATGCTCTTGTCGTCAATGATCTCATTCATCCAATAATTGAGTAAGGTGCTCAATATGTTGTTGCATAACAATGATAACCTTGGGCATTACTGCCATGGTTACTACTCTATCACACCACTCCCAATCTATCTAATTTATTAATACATAGATGCAACACGTCCATCATTTTCCATAAGTTACAAATGAAAGTACCAAGGGTTCCTCGGACAAGGTGATTGTATTTAGAAAATCTTACCCAAAGCGTGAGATGATGACTTGTGTGAAATGATACTTAGATAGTACCTAGATATGAAAATCCAAATAGTTTGGCAGAAATGGATTTGGTGGTTCATAAATTCCATCCATCACATTCTTGCTCTAATACCAATATAAAAGACCAAGATCAAAGAGAGAAATAGTAGAATGGAAGATCATATTGGGGCCCTTGAGTGTGGGTAATTCTGAATGCCTAGCATGAGCTTTGGCCATAGTATTTATAGAGAGGCTCTGGTATTTATATACAAGGCTCTTGAAAAACTTCTCAAGAAGCTTCCTTGAGCCGCTTTCTTGGAGTGCAAGCCAAGTTAATCAAGAAGCTTCTCAAGAAGCTTTCTTCTAGAAGCTGTCTACTTGGCATGCAAGCCAAATTAATCAAGAAGCTTCTCGAGAAGCTTTCTTCTAGAAGCTGTCTACTTGGCGTGCAAGCTAAGCTAGTTGGAAGCTTCTAGAAGCTACCTACTTGGAGTGCAAGCTAAGCTAGCTGGGAAGCTTCTTAGATACTTTTGGAATATTCTAGGTAAATTTGGCCTATTTGCTACTTCGTTAGTCCTAACCAACTTCATTGCTAAACTCCATATTGTTACAACCGAGCATGGCCAAAGTAGTAGATAAGAGAGCTCTGCAATGTGCCATGGCAAACAAAGGTCCCCTTAAAGGATCTCCCTATCATGTACCGACAATTGACCCCAAGATGGTGATTCCCTCCTATGACCACCCATGTTGGTAGTAAAGGAAGCAAGAGAGCCATAGAACAACCACACAAAGGGAATGAGACTTGCCAAGGATCCACCGGCTTCCCTAAGCTCTCTAAAGATGAATGTCCAAGAGATGTTATTAAAAGCATTCTGAATATCCACTTGTAGGACAAACCACTTTGGATGGATATTTAGGAGTGCCTTGATGCCTAGGAAAATAGCCTTGCAACTTCCAAATATAGCTACTTCAAACTAATGTGGACTAAGGTGCTCTCAGAAGTGAGATTGATGTTGAAGGACAATGGTATGATTAACCAAGCACAATAAGATCTCTCCAATAGCAATCGGTCTAATGCCCTTATGTCCTTCTCTATTGTGAGAAGTTGACTAGCCCTTAACACCCTACTAATTGACTTAAGAATATCTCCCTTCACTCTATTATAGCCAATTGAAATAGCTCAGTAAATCCATTGGAAGGATCATTTGCCTAAAAACAATATCTAAGATGCTCATATACCATCCTTGACAAGCCTCCTAAGGAGAAGCAAGAGGCAGTGCACAACCTTGTGCAAAAAGTGAACTATCAAGATATAAAAGCTGCCCAAGTTGATAAGCTAAGACCTCTAATGGTACTCCTTCTCTTGGCATAGGATGTACTAAGCATAGGGAAGAGATAATCTCATCAATGGGACTAGCCATAAAAAATGATGTAACGCTTGTGTTGCTCTACTAAAACTCTCCTGCTTGATCCAATGTCCTACACCATCACAACTGAGTGGACTCTATGGTATCCTATGGAATAATAATGTCTCCTAAAATGTGCAACCGTAACCAAATCCTCCTATAGGGCAAACCAATCTCTTGCTCTGAATTGATGAAATTTAGCAACCAATTCTCTATGCCCCGCACGTCCTCCTCTAGCATAACAAATGCACCATTGAAGGAGTAAGAGGAATAAGAACCATCCTAACTCACCCAAGGAATCACATGCCAAACGATCAAGTGGTAGCCAAAAGCCTATCTAGCCTCATCATGGATTATATGGGTGAGCTTACGGAGTAGACGTGGACATGGAGAGCTAGTCTCAAATAACCCCAATATACAATCTGCATGAGGTGCTAACCACTCCCACAACGCGATGGGTATCCCTAGAATGGTCAACAAAAGGATAAAGGAAGCATGCGTAATCCCAAGTCTCACCGCTGTCAATGTGGTCACTCGCCTCACATGAACATCCCAAGTGGTCCAATCATAGTCCTTGTGCATCCTTCACACATGGGTCTTTACCCTTTGCAAGATAAAGCATCAATGACACACCAGGCATGGTGTATCCCCAACCGCTCTAAATGGCCTCACATAGGGAAGTGTAGCTATGGCTAGCACAAGAATAACAATCATAACACACAATGCTCCTTTCCATATCTTCCCATACCTGCAAAACTACAACCCTTCACATCCCAACTTACATGAGTAAATACAATCTCTTCAAACCCTAAAAATTATAAACTCTCGTAACTTTTACTTTTCATCTCAAAAATTTTCAAACTAAGTTTTGATGGAACTTAATCATGAATACCAAGAGTTTAGAAATGAAAATTCCAGATTCCTCATTCTCAATGTGAACGAGTCACTCTAAACCCTAAAAAACCTAAAATTACTCATAACTTTATACTCAATTCTCCATAGCCTTCAATCTAAATACCAATAGAGCTAAAATTGAAAAATGAACAAAATAAACTATTCAGTTATGTGAGGTATGCATATTCATGTGAAGTATGCATATGGGCTCTCTAAAACCCTTGCCTCCTTTTTCCCTCTCCTATTCCCTCTCCTCTCGTCCTCCTCCCGTCCTTACTTGAGTTCAATCAAAAGGAGAACAACCATGGACCTTGTTGGATCGGATGACCGAAAGAACTGATCTCCGACGTATCACCTGCAACCCCTTCCGGTTGTTGGGTGATGAAGAGAAAAAACCTAAAGTAACAATCCGAACAGATAGATACAAAAGCAAGAGTTAGATAAAACTGAGCTGAAAGATAGAGGAAATGAGAATCAGATGCTGCAAAAGGAATGTTTTTATTACCCAAATCCCATTCTTAATGATGTCCACCAAGCTTCCACCCAAGTAAGCGATAGGTGACCAGTAAATTTTAAATCTTTTCTCTTCTTCTACCTCTCTCCCTTTGTGTTTCAGTCATCTATCATCTTAGATCTCCTTTTTTCTCTTCTTGTATTTCTCTCCCTCTATGGCCTCAGGTCTCCTTTTTGGATTCTTGTTTCTCTTTCCCTTTTTACCTATTTTGTCTCTCCTTTGTTGGGCTTGATGGGGTCTTCCCATCCTTAGTGTTTTCTACGCGGTCCGCCCTTTTCTCCCTATGTTACAATCATTCATCAACTAGATTTCCTTTGAAGCGGTGGGGCATATTTGTAACATCGTGACTATTGGGGCTTAGCCCCAATAGTCACGATATTACAAATATGGTCTCTCTCTTGATGGGGTCTTCCCATCCCTCGGGTGTTTTCTGTTGTTTGCTTTTTCTCTTCCCGGTCCTTCGTGTGTTTTCTGTGGTAGGAGAAAAAGACTACCACAGAAAACACATGAAGGACGGGGAACATAGTTTCTTATATCTCTCATTCATCTATCACTTAGCTTTTTTTTTTTTTTTTTTTCTTTCTTTCTTGTATATCTCTCCATATGTTACCATATCTATCACTTCAGTGATCACTCATTTTCATATTTTACAGCGTTTTTTCCGGCATGTGTCCATTGTTCTAAGGGAGAACATTGGTCGGTGCAATCCATTGTATCACATTGTTCTAAAAGGGAAACATTGGTTGGTGCAATCCAGTGTATCACTTGTTTTCATATTTTACTGTGTTTTTCTAGCGGTTTATGTTTATTGTTCTACAGTGAACATTGGTGCAAGTCAATATGTTATTTATTTTCATAATTTACAATATTTTTTATGTGTGTTTATTTTTCCACTGAGAACATTGGTAAGTACAACCCGTAAGCAAGGAATCACACTCGTGTGTGTTATTGTTTTACAAAGAAGATTGGTTGGAACATAGGCATAGGCGAGGAATACAGTAGGTGATGCTTTTTGGATGTTCTAATTGTGTATAGACCATACTACTTGTATTGCTACGATATCTCAAGTACAGTAATTGTATTGCTTAGATATCTCAAGTACAGTAAGGCAAATTTATCTTCATGATACTACTGGACCTTAGCCCCATTTTACCCCTATGTCTTTTCCTTGAGGATGGCTTGATGGGGTCTTCCCATCCTTCTTGTTTTCACACACGGTGTCCTTTTTTCTCTCTTCTTGTATCTCTTTCCCTCTGTTTCCGTCATCTATCACCTTGCCTCACTCTTGCCAGTCGAAGAGGATATTTTGGAGGATATTTTGGTGACATCTACCGTTTGCAGTTTCTTCTGATGGTGTGCCGCAACGCAATATATGATGCAAGGTTTTATCATTTGTTATATCGTTGTTGAGAACATACTCTTGAGACCTTGATCCGTCCACTTTCGTGTGTTTCAGATTCTTCAGCCGGGAATGTCAATGTTTAATATGGACTCCGTAGAACATCGGCAATCTTTAGTATCTTCTGTTGCTTAGCGGTTGGAGATCTGTTAAGCCATCACCTTACCTGCTCATCCTCTTATCCTTTCTTAAGGTCTCCTTCAATATGAATAATGAAGTTGTATTCGCCCCGATCATCTCAATAAAAGGTTTACGGAGATGCCGCATCTGCAATATGAGCTTGCCAATATTTGATGTCTGGAATCAAATAAGGTAACCTCAAATCTTGAAACCGTTTTGTTGTAAAATGTTCTTCGTGAGGATTCTGCATGCACTGCCAAGGGTATTGCACATTGTACTGACATGGCTTCTGTTATAGACTATCCAGACGATCCTTTGGAAACATCGCATTGCTATAGAAAGTTAGAGCTAGGTCGGCGATTTCTGAGTGTCTGCTTCTTATACTCCTCCTCATCTATTATGTGGAAAGCAGGGTTAAGGATAAGAATAAGAATAAGCAAGGTTAAGGATAAGAATAAGCAAGAAACCACGGAGGCATTCAATTAAAACTGGCTCATCCGTGCAGGGCATCTTAACTATTTTCCTACACAGTGCAAGGAGTGGACTTTGAGTTTTCCTAGTGAGGGGCAGTATACGAATTTCCAAGTTTGTCAGTTGCTGAGGTGAAGAAGCATGTGTTCAGAGAGGGGGAGGTTGTTTCTACGTGTGGCACTAAGTCTTTGTGTAGACGATCTATTTTGAGCCTTCTTCGAGTTGGAACCAAAGTTTTCAATCGCTTTACAGGTGGAACACTGGTCGGCCACATACAGATGATCTTGCCGAAATGCAGAAGCAGCTCCGGATCGTTTCCCTAAAGTGTGTAGCAAAATTCGGAGATCATGGATTCCTACACCAAGCTTCACTAGTCCTGCTCAATTCGTTGTAATTGCTGAATTCTACTGTCACATTTACAAGAAGTACATAATCTGTTAACCCATTTCTCCGCAGTGTCATACAGGGTGCCACAAAGCCTCTCTGTACTCCTCTGGCAGAGCATCCGGGTCATCTGGTTTTGAAAGTAAAGCCCGACGAGTTGGCGGAAGTAAGCTCGTCAAAAAGGTAAAAAGCTCCGGATGCCCTACAAAAATGTAACGAACTCTAATTTTCACATCATCATCAAATATCTTCCTCACTTTCACACTCTTGACTACCCGCAGCAGTTCATCATACTGCTCTGTCTGAAACTCCAGTTCATGCTTCGCAATATCAAAAAATTTCGCGGGCACTGCAGTACCTCTCTTTAGTGGTCATAGTGATGAAGCAATATGGTTGGCAGCGTTTAGCAATCTGTGGTTGGTTAGAAAAAGGAACCCTTTTCACCACCTCCCCACGATAATAACCAGAAATCCAATCCCAAAATAAATTGGATATCTCCTAAACCAAGCACCAAGACAAGAACTTACGTTTGATCAACACTCCCATGTTAGATCTCAATCCCCCTCCAGTCCTTGCTCTGTGATCAGTCAGTCTCTGCCAAACAACTTACGTTCAAAAGTTCTCTGAGGTACCCTAGTGTTTAATCGGTGTTTGATTACTTGGATCCTTCTGACTTCAGAGGAGTTTGTGCACGGCAAGGTTTGCTCCGTTGCCTTCGTTTAACATCCATTACGTCACATCATCAGCTATCTGAAAGATTTGACTGGTTCCTCCTTCGTAGTATTGTGGTAATCAATAACAGAACTCTGCTCTTCTCTTCATAGTTATCTGTGGTGTCAAAATTGAACACAACGACAGTCTATGTCCGGCTAGACAGCTCAAGGAAACGCTGTCAGCTGAGCTACATTGCTCCTCACACTGCATCGTCGAGAAGCTATTTAACGTCGACAACTCCTAGTTTCAGATGTAGGGTAGTTTCTATAAGTTAATCTGGAGTTGCTTTAGGATCCAGTGAAGGACCAGCAGAACAACTGGGTTGACCCGCTAGAGTTGGACCACAGGTTTCGGCGATAGATTACATCCAATCTACAGGCCGCTCAATCAGTTTCCAAATATGATTGCTGCTGATCCTGCTCGCTCAATGTAGTGATTGTCGATGATGAATCAGCGTTGTTAGGCGTATCCCCAAACTTCTGTTTGAATGCATCCTGACGCTTTAACCATATCATATGCGCCTGCGAAGAGAAAAACGGATGAGAAATTGGAGAAATGTGATCCCTGCTTACTTGCACCTATCACTTGATCCTATGACCAGAACTCCCACAATTAACCGTGGTTTCTAGCACAGCGACTGGAGATATTGAATCTTCAACGGGTATTGGAACATTTCACACGGAAGAATTGCCTGATTTAATCTATTCCAGAGCGTAAACCGAGATGGAAAATCACACAAAGCCAGAGCTCCTTGAGGAATTTAGGTAGAAGGTCATAGATAAATTTAGCGTACCTTGTCCTATCAATTTACACTGAACATTTGGATCAAGAAAATGGCAGCAAGGGTTTTAGGACTGTCTCCTCTATATCAGAAGCACTTGTCTGGAAACTATCCCGTCGAACCAGAGTGGGAGGCGATGCAGCTACATATACCTGCAATGCAATTGCCCAGATCGTGATGAAACCGCCTATAGCCACTCTTTTCTGCATGCTGCTGCAGCAATAACCTCCTGAAAAATCTACTCACTTTTGCTGGCGAAGTTTGATCGACTGCGACAATGTACAAGATCTGCTCACTTCTACAAAGCAAAGGAGCAGGAGCACAATTCGATTCCAAGGAAAACACGAGCTCGGCGATGTGGAGAACTAGAGTATGTTTATCCAGGATCTGACGACAGCAGGTGGTCTTCCTTCCGTCCGTCCGGTTGACGACTCTTCGCAATCGGACGGTTGTACACGCTTTTCGGTACGAATTGGTTTCCGGTTGGCGTTGGCGGTAAAGACTGCACACTGTGTCACGAGCAGACGGGAGCAGAAGTTCAAACATCATGAAATTCAGAGCTGTTCTCACCGATTACGGAGTGAATCTACTGGAACGAAGTATGTAAGCGTCTAAGCTGGCATTGCGAAAGTTTATCACGTGTGGTGAGATAAGTTTTACCATAGTGAGGCTTCGCGGTATCGGTATTCTTTTGAGTAAAAGAGATTTTTTTGCTGTTGAAATTGCTATCGTGATGCAGGATTTCTGCCAGCATTTGAAAAGATTGGGAAGACCTGCCACATTCTGTTGACGCAACATCATGTTATCCTACTGCACAATGTGCTCAACACCAATGGTGTACAAGCGATCGCGCAGTTTACCAAGGTCTTTCTCTCTGGCGTTTGAATCACTTGCTTGATTGTTATTGCAATCTATACATATTTTAAAAATTTTCATCGTCGAAGGATTATGCTATTCGACTCAGATGGTAGATTTTTGATGGGCTCACTGCAGGAGGCAATATTTGATGATTACCGTCTTTCAAGCCAATATGACGATCGAATCGCTTTCACAGTGGATCTCGGCTTACTGTCCCGAGCCCTAAAGAGCAGTGTGAGCATGGATGGCGACTTGCTACAAATTAAACTCGTAAAAAAGCGTGCAAAGATTACTGACAGGCCAACACCCTATTTAACAATAGAAAGTAAGGTGCGTGGGATTGATGCTCTTTAGCTTTCTTTTTGGCTGGAAAACTTGGCACAGTATTTCCGGGAAGGACGGTCTCGTACTGATATCACTTGTTGAAGCTGCAGGGCTTTAGATCAGCTGTAGTGCAAGATGTGCCTATCACTCAGCCCATGCCTCGAGCGGAAGTGGAGGAACTGCAAGCTGCTCTAGATATGGCTCAGGATCTCCCCCGAGTAAGAATATTACTTACTAGAGCCTTTAACTCCTGTTTGCACGATATCCAGATTAATCTGATGTTAAAGCACATTCAATTCTACTTTGATTGTAGACTTTGATTCAAGTCCCGAACATACTTCAGCTGCATGCCCTGGTGGAACGGCTGAAGAACGTTGGTGAGGTACTCGAAGTGGGAGTCACTCAGTACGGAGATTTACATCTTCAGGTTTCAACATCTCTCGTGTCCATTGGGTCTGAGTTTCGAAATCTTCGAGTGCTTGGACTTAGAGGTAAGAACAAGCTTTTGTGGCAGGTTGTTATCATCCTCATTTACTAGCCGACCTAAAGAATTTGGTGACCAGGATTGCGAGTCCTGTTTTTGTTCCCAAAGGACGCACGGACGCACTTTATAAACTGCGCTTGTTGATAATCTGCTTGAATATTCTAAAATAGGAGTAAGAGCTGGCCATGTTCAGCCTCAGTACCTATCCCAGACCAGAAGAACCCGGGGCTGTGATCGATAGACTGTGCAATAAGATTTCAAGGTTGTAAACGTAAAATAGAAACATATGGCACGTACATCGAAACTCTCTTTTCTTGCGAGGGATTATCATGCACATGTCATTTCTCAAATTCGAATTTTCAGAAAGAAAGGTTCTTACCTCTTGATTGGATCAATAGAGAACCTCCAAAACGCGTTGACAACAGGGTACCAGCTTAGAACATGGAAGTATGTTGCTGAAAAATGACAACAGCTTTGGTATCAGGCTGAGAGCAGCTCAGTCGGGGCATTGTAGACTGAGGAACATTCCAGACTTACGAGCATCGCTGGTCTTTGCAGCTGATGCTACCTCTGTGGATGGAACTCTTAACTCTTCCGAGCGTCTTCGAGAAGCCGTGGACAAGTCAATGGCCTCAGTGGTGGTATGTCTTTCTTTAGTGGTGCATAATGTTTGGAATCGTTTTGGATGGTTCCCTTAGCTGGCTACATTGTCCTAACTGTATTACACAACTCATTACTGTGGTTGCTCAAAGACTGCGTACCTGTTTGAATTTTCTGCTAAAACAAACTTCTGTGCTTTGTCAGCGAGTGGACGTGAAACAGTTTGTTAAGAGTTTGCAATGCCACCACACGAAGCCTGATGCAGCATTCTGCGGTAAGTCGTACGAACTGGTACGGTTGTTTTATCATGCAGGTTATGTTTGATATGGAATTTCTTTCATTTGGATTTTTACACTTCTCAATTTCACTTCGATCTGGGTTTGTACACTTTCCATTCTCTCTTTCACATTGTTTGCCACTAACATTGCAAATGCTGGGTAGTGCAGGGATCGCACCAAACGATGGTTGTTTGCTAATGATGTTTCAGTATTTTATACCTGGCACAAGACAGACCGATAACTCCATCAGCCTTCACTATCGATTGCCCGTTCTTTTAGATGGTACAACCTAGTTATACACCAGAATTTAGTACAGATTCGTAGACAGAGCGTCCACCGAAGTTGTTGTAGTCATTAGTTTCCATGCTGTTGATGCAATAGCACCTCCCTCAAGCACAGATGTACATAGTGATACTGAGGACGTGTTTTGCCGTGCTTTGTTCAATTCCTGGCGTTGTGTACTGTTTCTTTACCGTCAGCGCTTCTCTTGTTGACAAGATGGTATCTTAAGTATCGCAAAAGTTCTTGATGCTTATTTCTTGCGCACCTTAACGAATTTACGTGATTCTTACCCAATTTAATAATTGTCACGTTTTGTATATCCGAAGTAAGTGGCTTAATATCCGTTAATCTTGCCTGTAAGATCAGTTACACAACTTCCTGACGAGTTCTTTAGATTTCAGAGACAAGGTTCTGGCTGGTTCTAAGTAGATCAACAAGTCATTGAGAATGAATCCGGAAGTGTAAGACAAATTTGATGGTAAGCTGTCACACATGTCTCAGTTGATTGCTCGCCGATGAAACCTCGTCCCAAACCGGAATGCTTGAGACTTGAATTTTGAGTCACACGTTACTCTTATACGGGAGTAATTTACTCACTTGTTGCCAAACGGCTTGTTTCCGGGTCCTTCATATAGATGCTCATCAGCAGAAGCCTTGCAAGTTCTGTGTCCTTGCTATGTATGTTCACCTTATGGAGCAGAGAGGAATAAATTGGAAGTTTGATCTTGCACAGATATTGGGACCTGACGAATTTGCTTCATGCACTGATAGGCCAGGCCATTGACCTTTGGTTGAGTTGGACGTCTTATTGAGGGAATTCATATCAACCAGGTAAGTGTGCTTGACGTTTGTGGAGGCTTTACCTTACTTGTAGGCACTTTGAAAATGGGAGAATGAAATCTTGGATGAGCTGGAATCCGAGACGCTATAATTCTACTCGCACCTTTCTGTGTGTTGTTGCTTCTTTCCAAATCCTGAATTTTCTTGAGAAGATCCCATGATATGGAAGAGCCTAGGTTGACACCATTGTCCGCTCCTCTACAGCTGTTAATGTCCATCTCAATTTCACTCCTTAAATTTCTAAACTTTCTCGCGTGCAGGGGACTTAAGAGACTGTTTTCTTGGGTTCCGAGGAAGAACTTCCTGTGTTTGTTGATTTCCGCCTCGACCTCTTTCCGTACAGAAAGAGTATCAGTTCTAGTCTGAGGAATATTTTTCTTCCGGATGAGTTTGATCGTCCTGCATCCCTTCTCTGATAAGTCATTGTATATAAGTTGTGCAAGCTCCCTCCTCATCGTGCTACTGTATTCAGCTTCAGCATCCTTCCTGTCAAAGAATCCCAACTCTTACGTCTCAGGTGGTTGAACATTTGTCTAGAAAAACTGAATACGTTGAAGTAATAGAGTTACTTGTATGGGATAGGTGATTGATGCTATCCTGCTTCGGCGGTATCCAGTTTTGCGAGGATTGAAAAAGCTGAATTTCCTTAAGCCTATAAATTTGACTTGATAAGTGAGTGTGACCTATACAAGTTTTACGTCGGTTGAAGTGTGCTTTCCTCATGTGCAGACCTCCCCACGATGAGAGTATTTCTTTCTGCTTACACTATACGGGTTTTGAAGACTCATATTGAACAGTATAATCAGTCGAAAAACTACAGACCCTCAGCATGAAGATTTGAAACAAACCAACCATGCCGATGTCCAGAAATTCGCTTAATGTAATAGCTATATTCAGTTAAAATATGAGCCTGATCCTACTTACATTTCAAACGCTTTTACGCTTCCCCAAAGAGAAACCAGCTGGCCTTTTTGTGTATTGTTGCACGCCTAAAGGCAAGGGCAATACTACGACATGTTTCCGAGGGACGAAATGGATTTCAATATCGTTCCTCTTTCTGTGATTAATGAGCCAAACAACTCCGGCTCACAATTATGAGGAAAAGTGATCATCTTCACGGACCAGACAAATTTTCAGTTGCGAACTACAAGAGATGCTGGTGTTCCAGTGCCAAGACACCTCTCAATCTCGATTTTCTCTCCTTCCAACGACACTATCATCCTGACCAGAGAGAATTTGAATAACAACCTGCAAAAGGTCATCCTTGGCGTTCCATTGGGCCAGCCTGGTTCGATCAGAGCTACATTACCGAGACTTACCAGGAGGTATCTGCGTTTTGAATGAAATAGAGCTACAGAGCAGCAAGTTTTAACTGTCCTAGGAAGTGTAGGTTTATACAACACTTTACAGTAGTCTTGTCCTACGATGTGTAGTCAAAGGTTTCTGGATGGAGCGCGACACGAAAGCCAGACCTCGCAAGTTTGTGGCCGCAATTGCGGGGTGGTTCCCATCCCTCGAATGAGTATCGAATGTAGAAGTTAAAACGGTCAGACTCCTACTTGTGATGTCCACCTTCAGTTCGTCATATGCATGATCGAGACTAATTATGGGTGTTTGCCAATAAGCTTAAGTGCTTTTGTGATGTTAGAGTGAGAAAGGAGACCGCGTAGGATAACAAGAAGGATGGAAGACCGTATCAAGCCGTACAAACATAAAACAATGAAATAAAATGGTGCCAAGCCCCAGTAGTATCAGTATGATATTTAGGATACATGGTAAGGAAACAAGAAGAGCAAGCACACCTACATTTGCAATCAGCTACACTGCTACAAAATTCTTGAGAAGCATGAACCTGCAATTTACACCACGCAGGAAGAACTCCCCCTCAGAACAGGATTTGTTCAAGCCGCTGGATTTCCTTAATTTTTCCGTGTTCTTCCGGATGTGAAGACATGGTTCACGTTAGAACAAATGAAAGCACGATCGTGCACAGGTAGCAGTAACATGTGTATTATGTCTGATTCGGTTGTGATGGACCCTTTTGATGAACAGTTTTCTTACATACGGAACCTTTCCGTGACAGAGAAGAAAACTAGAGGTTAGAAAAATTTGAACTCGCGCCACCCATCCACTTCTGCATCTACTTCTCCGAGAAGGCACTGGTTCCCCCTGTACCATATTACTATATCCCGATTGGAGCTTAGCCCCATTTTTACCTTTTTCATCTCTCCCTTGTACGGGCTTGAGTGGGGTCTTCCCATCCTTCATTTTTTCTGCGTGATCGTCTTTCACTTCATTAAAAAAGACTCCAATATTTAAGATCTGTACTCTTCCAGAATACTGACATACGAGCTTTTCCTGCCCAGTTGCAGAAGCGTGTTATCAGACCAAGTACGCATGTCCTTCTTTCTATACTGTACATGTCGACAGTAAAATACAGCACAGATCGGAACTCGTTTCGGGAGGTGCTGTATTACGAAGCATCATAACCTAAACTACTATAGACTTTAACTGCACACGGTTGAAGCGTTTTCTACTTTCCGTGAGAGGCGGGACTGGGAAACTGGGGGTTCGTTCGGTACTGTTATTGGAATTGAGAACGGGTAAATAGATATGATTTATTATTTACCTTTAAAGACGACTGACGCCTACTACATAGGGTAGGTACCTAGTGGAAGGGGACGACGAACAGAGTTGATTTGTCGAACGGAGATGACAAATGGAGACGGAAGACGGTGGACTATAGATTGAATTGTCTCTAGGAAGAAGAAGGACAAGGACAACAGATGGGAACGGGAACAATGGACGGAAATTATCAATGAGGACAGGTGATGACGAACGGAACTCTCATGGGAAACGAGGGCGATTGATGGACGGGAATGGGAGATTGATGGACGGAACTATCTCTTGAGAAAGACATTAGATGTAAATGGTTATCCTTTCCCTGTACATCATGCCTGGGGTTTACCCTAGTTGAACGGGGTTTGACTGTGGTGATGAACAAGGAGTACTGTAGATGGTTGATTGGAAGTGGCACAGGGCCTTTATTTTCCATGGTAGACTATACTCCAATAGACAGTTGGTCCCCGCACAATTACCATCGCGCTATATTGTGGTTGCGTACTCCCTATTTCTCGCTTTCTTTCCTCTTGGACAATATGGCTGGTATTGTACGTAGTTTCTACATAATATCGTTCACTACCTTGGCAGTACAAGCCTCACAAATTGGCCGTACCAATCTCATAACATTTGAACCATAATCTGTAGTAGCAGCGTTCTTTACGGGCTATGATTTTATTCCCTTCAAAGCCCACCACCCAATGGTGTGTCGCAGCAAAGCCTGACACTAACAACACTTCAGATTGCAATAGGTACGAACGTTCGAGTTTACAGCACTTGGAACTGTATGGTGATGTCGGCAGGATATATCACATCGAACGAGCGGCAGAACTTCAACAGCAGGTTGCCCAGAGCGAGGCAGAGGTACTTCTCCTGATTGTATACCAAACAGTCTACATACAGAAGTGGAAACTTTCGGCAAGAAGATGAGACTCCAAGAGTATTAGAGAGACTGTCAAATTTCCCCACAGCCTTCTAAACTTGCGCTATATTGGGGACATGGCAAGACATATTTCCACACAGAACGCCATGAGATTCCACCATTTCGATAACAACCTTTGAGAGATGCATGCTCCCATGTTACGGACTCATTCACAATTCGTCACTGTACCACCGCAGCAATAAAACTCGAGGTGTCCATGTTCATCGTTGCTCCAAATGAAGAACGACGTGCGCCTTCCACCCGGTTCAAGAACTGATTCATTTCACAATCCCTGGAGAAATTCTAACCGCAGTTCAATCTTCAGATCGATACGTCCTATTCAGCATCAATCACCAGTCGCGTTTGAGAAGATCTTGATCGTCAGTCCAAACCCAAACCGAAACGACACTTCTCTTTACCGCGATTGTCGGTCATAAATACTGAATGAGAAGCGAAGGAAAGAAACTCTTCGCTTTTCGGTGCGCCACGAAGCAACAAGAGCTCGTAAAGTTGAAAGACAACATAATGCACCTTACAAAATCGTTTTGTGTAGGGAAGAATAACACGTTCTTCTATCCAAGAGTCGATTTGACTTTACAGAATGATTGAAATAGTGAGCACAGGTCTTGTAAAAGAGAACACCTGTCATCCCAATTATCAGACAATTGCTATCACCGCTTTGCAGGCATATTCCCTCGTTGCAGCACGTGAACAACAATTTCTTCTCCTTCGCTGGTAACATCACTCGAGAATCGAATCGCCCCTATACAAGCAATTCGTTAGGTGGAGTCCAGGAGTAAACTATCTTCTTGTGTTGTCCTTGCAACTACCTCATCTTGAATGCCTCATGCTTTGCAAGTTGGAATTCTCCTTATATTGCAAAGTATATATATGCAAGAGGTTTTAGTCAAATCGTGTGATACTTTCAAGAATGTTTCAAGAATATCGTCTCCATAAACACTTGGTTTCAAGTTATTGTCGAATTGAAGAATTATGGACATAAATTCGTGAGTTCTCATGACGACCATATTCATCCCTCCCATTCCTCTATTTACCACATCAAGATCATTCTTGTCTGTGTTATCTCATACATCTAGGCAATGTTAGTACTAGACAATGTCCACTCCTAAAGAGAGAAAGGCGACCACGTAGAACACATGAAGGATGGGAAGACCCCATCACACCCTACAGAGGAGAGGAGAGACAAAAGAGGTAAAATGGGGCTAAGCCACAATGCAGGATAAAGCAGGATAAAACCTTTTGGTGAATGATCTTGTCAACTGAAGAGACTTTTCAACTTATTGTTGACTATTTACTTCAGGTTTCCAACAAGACAAACCGCATTTTGACTCTGTGAGAAACAAACTCATTATCACGAGGGAGTGTTTGATATCTTGTCAATGAGATCGACCTTTTGCTTATCCACAATACGAATATTGTCAACAAATAATGCACTTGCCTATTAGATAAATATACCGCTCCTGTTTTAGGTACAGTGACCGTGTGCCCACGAGGTTAAGATGACCACGTACGGTAAGTAGACACCGAGCCGCAAAGTGAAACTGTAGTCATCTGTGACGTCTACAACTTGGGGCCGCGCGCCCCTACAAATGTTGTCAGACCGTAAATAGGCCCCCGCGACCACCAGGTAGCATTTACGTTCGCGAGAGTGAGACATCACTGCGTATACAGTTTAGCGGAAACATCGTGTCGTTCCCCCGGCGCAAATGGGGGCTTGCTCTTTATGTTTGAAGACGAGCTGCAGTCGCTAAGTGTTACGGGAACAGGTGGAGCTTTATCGATCGGGACGGAGAGGAGTGAGCCTGCGAGCGAGGCGAAGGAGCGATGGAGCGGATGCTGAGAAAGCGATCGTTGGTGGTGACATGTTTATCCTTGGGTCTAACGCTGAGCTTCTTCTCTGTGGAGGCAGCGAGGACTCATGAGGCTTTCTCGCAGACTACGTATTACGAGACTCCATCGAGCACGAAGTTTACAGAGCTGCCCCCCGATGTGGAGACTCTGATTCCGGTGAAGGAGGATAGTTCTTTTCCAGGTGCTGAGAGGAAAGCAGAAAGTCTCATTCCAGGGGTGTTTGAGAGTAAGGAAGAGTCGACTCGGGATTTGGTCCCTCGGGAGGCGAAGCCAGATGAGATCCCGGTGGTTGACAGGAACGCGCCGCAGCGCTTCACTCAGCATCGAGGGGCTTACACCACCACTGGAGACTTCACTGCTGATGCGAGGCCTTGGTGGTTTAATCCTCAGTACGCAAACTATGGGAACACTCCTTTGGGACGCCAGCCTACTACTGGGTATCCAGGCTCTTTCGATACTCGATATTATGATAGTCAGTACAATGAGAAGGAAAACCAGGTGCAGCCAAGCAACTATTATCAGTACAACGGTGTGAACAGCAACATTGGTGCTGGGTCATCGGAGTTGAACTCTGGAGGCTGCCCAACGCAGTAAGTAGTGGCCATGGCTCTCATTTCTCTGCTCTTGTTTCCGCTTTCTTTCACCGTCAATCTGTCGAGTTCAGGTCTGGATAGTCCACGTCCTCTAGTTCAGATCAATGTTCAATGTCCTGCTCAGTTCATTCCAGTTCTTTAATCTTTTAATACCGACTCAGTAAGTGTCAGCCTTTTACCGTTGTCTCAGCTATCATCCACTCTCAAGGCGGGGGAGTTTAGCTCTTCGATGTTGTAGTGGATGGCTTTGCTCTTAAAGTACGAATCATGGCTCAAACTTTCCTTTTGGTTTCGCAGATACTGGATTGCGAACACTCACAGGTGGCCTGCTTTCTTCAATGTGAAATCTACCATGGGGGACGCATTCGGCACCCCGGCGACGAATGTGTTCGGGGATACGACCGTTCTTCAAGCTCTCTTGAACCGGCGAACTGACGGGTACAGCTCCCTTATGCGTAACGGGGCTACGGCCATCCTGAATGCGTACTCTCGGTCGGAGTACAAGTTTCCTCATCAGAAGGTGATTGAGAGCTTCAATGCCGCACTCGTATCCCGCCAGGCAGCTGCACGACAGGCAGCCATGTTCGACGAAGCCAACATGAGCGCCTTTACGGAGCAGTATAACTCCTGCTCCTAGCGAGTGTTGCGCTAACCTCAAAGCATAACACTTTCATAATCTTGGAGTACTTGAGGCCCCAGTTCCAAGGTTCTCAATCAACTGTAATGCTAGAGAAGCTTGATGTTTCGTTCTCAAGTCCGCCTGTCGGTTCGTGGACTGGAACGTTCCTATTTTCCCCTAGCAACGCCAGGCACTAGTTACCAAAATTAGTTTTTGGTTGTGGCCTTTGTTTGTTTGTTTTAGCTCGTCGGATGCACCCCATTTCTCGACATAGCTAGCGACTACTACACCTCATGTTTGAAAAAGGGGTGCTGGTATTCATTTGCCACACGCCACTGAACATGGCTCTGTAATATATGATAAATTTGGACGTATCACATGTTCAATACTAAAGACTATGAACATCTTGTTCACCTGTAAGGTCCTGGTGCGTTCTGGTACTGGACCAAATTGATGTTGATACCCCTCTATCTTCAATTGCCTGAAACTCGAGAAGTCTTCCGTGACCAGTTGTGAGCTTGAGTTAAGTGACTTATGAGCTGATGGCGAGGGTGGATGTGGACCTGACATGAAATACCTACATTAACCGGAGGAAGTAGCTGTATTTTAGGTATTTCTGCATTGAAACAATCCAGAAAATGCTGCGGCATCTAAGAATCTATATACGTAAACCCGTCGCCTCCCTAGTTTGTATCAACCGCGCACTAACGTTTGGATCCTTCCTAGTTCGTTTAAGAGTTTAACAGCAACGAGGAGAGGTGCCGTTGCCCATGGATTGATAGTCGCAGATCTCGAAATAGATATTGATTGTGCGACTGTGTCCTGTCAAGGAGAGCTAATGTCTATACACCTAAAGATGGACAGAACATGAACTGTGGTGGGTCTTCTAAAGAACGGGAACGAGGCTGGGTTGGTGGCATTGTGCATGCTTTATATCTGCCATTCGCAGCGCGGTAGCAATCATCATCCCGCGTTACTGCTACGTGTGTGTAAGGTACGCAAACACTAAACCCGCTGTGAGGTTATGAAGATTAAGGGAACCTCAACATCATGCATGAGTACGAGTGTCTGTCTTTATGTTCCCATCTTGCAGCTCCCTCCTGATGTTCTCATTTTGAGAACGTGTAGACACGGATCAGATCGTTTACGTCTACACTGGTACCGTACTCGTGAGCAGGAGAAGTAGCATACATGATACCAAAGCGAGCTGGTGTATTCATTGGCAAATTGAGCCAAAAGTTCTAAATTTTGCAACGTCTTCTCTCGTTATGAAACATCGTTTGGACCTGTACTTGAGAATCAGGATGAAGTTCCCGGTTTTAAATCACGGAACCTGCTCTTTACACAACTACAGTCAATCAATCCATTCATTAGAACTATTGAAATTTGCTCTCAGTCGAGAAAGGGTGCGACAAAGTGAAAATAGCACCTGTCTGTGGAAAACGAGAGCTTGAATTCTGTGCAAAACTCTCTGCAAAACGAGAGCATAAAATCACAGTCCAACATGATACGCACATCCTCGCAAATCAAGTAGAAGAAACAACATTACACATTACATATCATTTGCAAATCAGATAGAAGAAACGACGTGCGCAAGTCGATAGACATCCTCCCATCGGCTTGTGCAGTCCGTCTACATGACGAAGCTCACTAGAACGTTCTGGACCAATTACATTTGGCGGAAACTACGTCGATTGGCGCATTTTCCCTCACTATATGAAGGAGGACAAAAGTTGACGGTAACCGTCATGTCAACGGGACGGATGCTCTTTATGATGGTAGATGAAGACGGCTGCTCACAACGATCGCATGATCCGCAGCCTTGATTAAGAAGAAGCGAGGGAAAGATAAGTGCATCCATTGCGAGGTTCATACAGTGGATCTACCACGTCCGCTTCGGGGATCAGATGGAGGGGATGTGCTAACGTCCCCTCCACCTCCTCTTCGTCCTTGCCTACTGAAGGAGAATCCTACGCAAAGTGTTTAATCTATTTATTGTGCTATCAAGTTAATATTAGTTCATACTCGTGTTAAAATGATCTATGTGAATTAAAAATAGGTTAAATTACGATATCTCGTTTGGTAGATCCAAGCCATGCACTTGTAGAAACTTTACAGGGTCTAATTATTTGCTCGACCATATGTGGTTATACATGCAGTGTTTTTTTAATTTCGATGGGGTATAATGATAGCAAGAATATAATTCACAGTGGTGTTGACAAGATAAAGGTTTAGACTTGGTTAGGTTAACCATATCGAGTTTCATTTATTTGAGAATTCCAATGTGATTATCCATTCTTCTATTTATCTCATTGGTCTTTATATTGATCTCAAAGTTAGAAATAGAGAGATGATCACCAAATCCATTTCCTCTAAATCATTAGTATTTTTATGTCCATATACTATCAAAATATTATTTTGCACAATTCATCCATTCATGATTTGTTTAGTTTTTAAATAAGATTATGGTAACACACCTTGCATCTCCTTATGCAAAATTTTTCCCCTTTTCTTAGGAATTTATTATGTAGTTATATTAGAATAGTCTTGGTAAATAAAATTTATGGATTGTACTACAATCATCAAGAAAATACCATAAATAGGTATTCAATTATTGGATGGAGTGACCATTGGAGTCTTCATATCATTGAAGTGGGACTAAACAAGCACAAGTCTGGTGCTGTGAAGTGAATTGCTTACTCATAAGAAAATCAATTTCAATATGTTTCAATATAATTTCTCTCAAGTTCTATAATGAAAGTTATGTTAAGGATAACTCATACTGGTAGATCTATTATGGGTTGATCTACAAGCTGACCTACTACAATTGATCTACAGGCTGATCTACTAGCTAAGGTAGGAGTAGTTTGTATTGGTGCTCGTTTCTTTGTGGATACTTGTCCAAATACAGCATGCTTTATTTTGTTGGAAGCGCCTTCTCAAGAGCTTTCCATAAACACCAAAATATGCGGGAAATGAAGGTCTAGAGAAGAAGTAAAAACCATTTAATTTTCCCTATTTCTCAGACTTTGATTTTCTTGGATGGGACGCTCGTAGTTGAATTCATGCAATGATATTCTTGTAATTTAATGCTGCAATTCATGTTGGGGCTGGTTTCTTTATAGATAATAGTCTAAACAGAGCATGCTTCATCTATTTGGAAGTGCATTCTCAAGAAATTTCCATAAATACTAATATCTTGGCAAACTGACATCTAGAGAAGAAGTTATGATAATTTGAGTTTCTCTATTTCTTGGACTTTGATTTGCTTGGATTGGACTCCCACAATTGAATTCCCATAGTGTGGTTCATGTAATTGAATCCCATAGTTGAATTTAGAAATTCATTTTGGGCTGATTTCTTTGTGTATATTGATCCAAATTGGTTATGCTTCATCTCATGGGAAATGCCTTCTCAAAAGCTTTTGGTAGACACCAAGATCATGGTAAACAAAGATCTAGTGAGGAATTTACAACCATTTAAATATCCCTATTTTGTTGACTATGGGTTTCTTGTATTTGATTATCCATGACTTCTCATAATGTTAATTTGTCTTTCTTGGGTGTCTACTTGCACGTCACTTGGCATCTATATGCCTACTTGCATGTCACTTGGCGTCTTCATGCACATTTGTGTTAGATTTTGGTGTTCCTTGTTTAAAGAGTGGAGCAATTTACATTTAAAGGTTGTTGATGGTTCTTTAATTTCTATGGGGTGCGGCTTAAGAAGATAGGTGTTACCAAGCAGCAAAACTAATGAGGAGGAGAATTTTGGTTGAAAATTTTGAAGTATTAAGGGGATTTTGGATAATGAAAGAGGTTCTAATTATGGTGGTAAAGCTTTTTGGATTATAAAATAAGCATGGGAGTGGAAGATCTTTTGAATTGATTGAAAAGGGTTGATTGAAAGAAGGATTTGTGATTTTGGAACGTCAAGAGAAAGATCTGAGAGACAAGAAGGTTATGATTGATCAAGTGAGATTTTTAGAGAGAGTGGATTCTGATATAAACCATTCTTCATAATGAAGGATTTGAGAGAAATACATTTTGGAAGGAGTTTTAGAAGGTTTGTTAGAGAAGTGAGATTATAGATATAATTTTCATATAGTTACAAAGAGAAATGTATATTGTAAATATTTCAGTGAATATTTTGCATCTAATAATTTTTTGTACTATGGATATTTTGATACATTTTACTAGTTCTATTTGTGACAAAAACAAGGTATGAGAAGTAATTGAATCAAGCTAGGTGTTATATCTAAACAAATATGGGTCTATTTAACAAGGATACTGGTTTCTAGTAGGTAGAAACTAAACTCCACAACAACAGTTTGCCATGTCTACCAAAGGCAATCATTCATCCATGTTGGTATTCACACGAGCAAGAAACTGCCATGTGGAACAAAGTATCGATTGTGGTAACCGTCAATCCTCGTGATGATTCATACATGTAGGACAACTACATTTCACCACTAAGGCTAGCCAAAGTTCTGAATGAGTTGTTGATAGGTATAAGTACCCCACCTTGGGAAGGAGTAAGGATTAGTCAATCAAAATTGTGCTGCCACCAAAACTCAATGGAGGTAGAATACAAATGAATGCACATTAGAACAAACTCACCCAATGATGAAGTAGGATTTATCAAAGCTATGACAAGAGACTTTGTAAAAGGATGATTGGGATCAAGAGTGTGAAAGGAAATTGGTGAGATGGATTTGAATTGAAAATGTTAGGCAATGCAAGGTCACCAAAGAAGAAGAAAAGAAGACAACAATCAAATTTTCATTGCAATCTCCAAGAGTGGAGAAGTGGGTGCATTATTGTTATGCAAAGTATCTCTATTTGAATTGTTCAGTTCTTGTTGTAGATATGGTACTTCACTTATCTCCCAATGATTATGGAAATCAAGAAAAAGAAGAACCCAAGTTTCATTGACTTGTAGTGCAATGTGTTTGCATGGACAAAAAGTTCTTGGGTCCAAATTCAATGCTTAGAGCAATGAACCTTGACCAAGAGTGGCCCTAAGCAATAGAAGATATGACAAGGAAATTCAAAGCCTTGTTCTAATCTAAAAAGATGGGAATGGTTGAAAGGTGAATGGGTATAATGATTCCATCAAGCATACCATGGTGATATTGCTCATGAAGATCTTCAAGTTGAAAAACTACTTATGTCAATAATGGACAGGCTATTACATGAGAGGAGATCCATAGATTGGACAAAAATGTTTTACTATTGAACTTGCAAATTGACCGAGCAACTATAGACAAATGGAGGGAACATTTTCCTCTTCCCATTTGTCTAAAATTTTCACATGGGATGCAACTACTATGGAAGGAAGAGAAGAAGCTCTTCCTAAAACACTATTACCCATTGGGGCATCTTAAAGCTCAACCTAAATACATGGAGGAAGTCAAGAAGTACAAGAAGGTGGTACTAAAGTACCAAAATATGTGTAAAGATTGCCAAGAATATTGGGATGAGCACCAACAAGCAAAAGACAACCATAGTGCCAATACAAACCTCAAAAAGACACAAGCCTAATCCCTAGGTTGTGGCTCTTTAGATGATAGTGATTCCAATTTTGATGAAGAATTGGGATCAAGAAGTGAGAGAGATGACCAAGGTACTCCCAACATGACACCAATGCAAGAAGAAAAGGAGGATGAATTCTCACCAACCATAGGACTTTGGACAATCACTCCCAAAGCAAGCAACCTCTTTCTCTAGGATAGAGTTATCTTCCAATTGGGAGGGAGGTGATGGAGAATCAAACATGGAAGTAAAATCTACCCCTGTAATAGGAGTGGAGCTAGAGAAACCAAAGAACTAACTCTAGAAGAAAGGAGGACCTTGGTGGATGAGGAGGAGGATATTCCAATATCTCATTTGCAAAGGCATGCTCCTCCATTGCTAGGACTCAAAGTGGAGACAACCTACCTTGCTACTTGAAGAACAATGAGAGGCAACTCCACCTTAGGAACCAACACCTGAGGATACTCAAGCAATGCCATCTCAATTCAGTAGAGGGAAATCAATTGATAAGGGAAGACTCTGAAGTAAAAAAGAAGGGTAAGCACCCGAGGAAGAGAGTGTCCTTGGATTTGGACAACTTGTTTGCAAAACTAGCTACTACTATCAAGACCGTGATGGCTACCAAAGTAGTGGTGGCCAAAAAAACAAGCAAACAAAGGGAAAGGGGTAGCATTGTGCTCCCAAGTAGTGCTAGAGATAGAGAGCATCCCAATGATTCCAAACACAAATCAAGATCACCTACGTAGGAGAGAAAAAGTGAAGGTCCCACAAAAAGAGGTAAATTTTTTGGGACCAAATTCAGGAAGACATACAAACCTACATTGAACTATCCACCATTTTTGATCTTGGTCATTCATGTGATTGGGCCAATATTGCAGGCCATGGAAGAATTGCTTCTTGCTTACCCAGAGATAGATCATGTGGTGATGGACTATAGGAGGCTAATAGAGTACCTATATAATCACATTTAGAGCACCATCTAGGCAAAGTTGGGGGTAGAGAAAGAGTTGGCTAAGGCACAAGCTAGAAACACAAGATTAAAGGCTCAACTTATTGCACTCCAAGGACATTATTAGTATCAAGAGCAACATTTGAGCCAAGGAGATACATTGGAGCTTATGTAGCTCAAAGAGTGGCTCACAATAGCCAAGGAGAAGCATTGATAGCACAACCAGGTTTGGGAAAGCCAAGATAGGGATGAGGTAAGAAGGGGAGGATGACCCATAGTCCATGAGTTGGAAATGGCACTCACAGCTAAGGACGTTGAGTTGTAGCACAAGAAGGAGGAATGCAATTCCTTTTCCAAGGACTACAAGGTCTAGAAGATGGATAGTGATGCATTAGTGGGGAAATAAAAGGAGGAGCTGGGCAGTCCCAAGGCCAAGGCCAAGGCCAAAATACTGAAGATAGGTGCATCCAAGTGGGATCAGGTATTGGTCACTTATAAGGTGGCATAAGTGTGAAATTGAGCACCTAGATATCCAAAATTTTCATGATGAAAGAAGATGGTTGGATCACGACAATGGATTTCTCAATTGGATACAAACTTGCTAACCATTAAGGAGAGGTCCAAGCATTATCCTGAGGAGACAAAGAAGAAGCACAAGGAATAATTGAGTGCTCAGGATGAAGAGGTAGCATCCCTTAAGTGAGAACTAAAGGTTCTCTATATCCAAGATGCCAAAGACAAACATACCTACATCACCAATAGTGATAAGGCCCAAATGGACATTGAAGAATTGACTAAAATTATCAATGACCATGAGGAGAAGGAGAAAATCCTTGATGTGTAGGTTAGGAAAGAGGTAGAGATGGAACTACAATCCATTTAGGATGCCTTGGATTAGGCATGGATGAGTGTTCTTATTGTCATGAAGGACATGGAAAATTGATTGAAAAAAAAGTGGAACATTGGTTATGACTCAAACTCATCACATAGAGCTAAGGGATCTGAATTCAAAAACATATGCTTTGGAGGAAAAAGCGGATACAAACAAGTAGTTAGCCACCTTGGTTGATTGATTGTAAAAGCATACAAATGCAAAGTTCAAGGATGGCTTGGCCAATACACTCAAAGGGTATAATGACCAAGTTGATGCAATGATTTGAAGGTGTAAAGGTGAAGGCAGATCAATGTAGTAAGGACCACTACATAACTATAAATATGTACATATGTGTATAAAATCATTGGAGTCAGACACCATTGTGGTGAGAGATCATTGGAGTCAAATCATCATTAGAGTGGTACCACTCTCAAGTCATGACATTTGTATAGACCATTTAGGCGATATTACTGATGTATAATGGGAATTTTTTGTAGTGCCATGTCATTAGGACCATTCTCTTGATGCCTAGCTAGAGTCATATGATTGGTAGAGTGTATAGTAAAGTATCTCTTGTAGGTTGTGCCATCGTAACATTTAATTAGAACAATAAGGTAGCTAGATTAGGGTTAACCTTAATTGGTTTAGAGTTAATTGGGAGATCATTGCATCACACAACCATAGATGCACCCCATGCATGGTGTGATTTTGGAATTCCAAATCACACCATTCTATCCAATTTCTGCATGCTCAATTTACTTGCCTATGGTTATGCAAATTGGGTTTTGTCTTGAGGAAGATGCATGGGGAACTCCAAGATCTTGAGTGTATCAATGTTAGTGTTGTGTATGTTTTGTACTACCTGATTGAATAGTGGTGAGGAACTAAAAGTAAGAATGCAAGTGCTAGATTGTGGGAAGACATTTAGGCTTGCTTGGGGTGTTGTATCCCTAGGAGTTTTGAAGACTTGAGATGATGTAGTGAGCAGTCATGAGGGCTGTGAGTATCGTAAAGTACCACCGTGGTACCCAAATTTTTTGTTTTGATGAGTTTTGAAGAAGAAATGTATTTGAGAAAACCAAATTACGGTCAAAGGAAGAAGAAAAGAATGGACTTATGCGTCTTTGGAGTAAACTCAAAGAAGTCAACTTTGGGTCAAAAAAAGAAGTACTTGGATGGAGCTTACAAAGAGAAAAACCCAAAGAAGGGCGTCTTCAGAGCAAGAAGTTCAGGCCGATACAAAGAAGCTGTAACAACCTTTTTGTGGGTCAGGCCAGCCAAGAAAGTACACTTAGAGAAATGGTGGAGGCAGGAGCAGAATGCTTTGAGAGAGATAGGAAACAAACTTGCAAAACAAGTGGGAGTCAATTTCAAAATTGACTGAAGAATGACTGCACCTTGAAGTGCTATAAAATTGAGACTACACATGGGGAAATTGAACATGTCAAGAAGATACCTTGTCCCTTTGAGTAGTCATCATGCACGAATGTGAGTAAAAAAGCTGATTGAGAGTGAAATTTTTTGAAGACTAAAAGGGATTAGAGTGTCACATCTAGGAGAGGGGATAATCTTCCAATGCCAAAGAACTCATGAGCAGATTATGACAAAGAAGAGTAAGAACACACTTGCAGTGAGTAGTTTTACAATTTGGTGATTAGATGTAGTAGCTAGAATCAAAGTCTTGAGCAAACTTTGTATTACATTTTTGGCTTGGAATTGGAATGTTAGTTTTCCAGGTTTCATGGCAAAGATAGCTGCTAGTAATTGTGAGGAAGGCCCCAAAATAATGGGGAAGAGAGGATATCCGGCTTGGTGGACTGAGTCAGATTGGAAGCTAGTCTTGGGGAAAGAAGCGGGAGATGCAATTGGAGTCACCTTCTATTGGAAGTGTGAAGCTTTGGAAGAGACCATGGAAATCAGAAATTTTTTCTTTGCTCTGCAAACCAACAATGGCTTCAAAGCGGAGTCCTATCGGGACCCAATTAAACAAAGCATTATGGGGGCGTTAATGGCAATGTTCAATCCAAAATCAACAACATACATGAACATGCAACAGGTGGTCTTCTTCCACCAAATGTTTGCAAGAGAGAAGGTGAACTCAAGGAAGTGTTTCTACCAAAGAACAAGGCAAATGATTGTCAATTGGAGGAAAAATTTACCGCCACACTACTTCGTACTGTGAGCCGGCCTGTCTCTCACTCAGGATGAACCTCTGATGGCTATTATGGTAGCGCACCATGGACTAAGAAGGCAAGGAACCCCAACTCCATCATACTCCTCCAAGGCTAACACTCCAAGACTCAAGACATTGCTCACTAGAGAACTCAATGAGAGAGAGATAGTTGCAAATGAAAGGATGATGAGTACCTCCTCACCCCTTGTTTATATACTTGTGAAATAGTTACGTACCAAAGTTACTATTTACCGTAGTAACTCAAGTTACTAGACTAAAAGTCAAGTAAAGTCAAAAAGTAGAAAGGAATATCCATTCACATGGGCATATTCCCCTTATCTTGACCCAACCACTAAAGCAAGGATTCCTTCACATGGGCTATCTTTGGACTAAAGAAGAATCCAAAACAAAAAGGCTTGCGGGCCCAAGAGTTCTCAACTCTTTCCCCAAAGCCAAACACCTAGGAATAATACCAAGTCAACACACTAAAATCCAAAATAGTGGTGCTCATCTTTTCTACTTCCTCTAAAGTAAGGTCCCATCTATCTTAGCTATGACTAACTTTAGCTAACCATGACTAATATAGAACCATCCTTTATCTCTATATAAATAATATCTCTTAAGTACTTGTAATACCAAGCTAAATATCACAATACCACACACATGCACAAATGGGTGTTACATTTACCCCCGGACTAAGTTTTCACTTTGTCCTCAAAGTGAAGGTCTCTCTACCTTCTATGGTACATCTTCAACTTATCATGGTTAATCCTATCAAAGTGTCTTCCTCCCAACTCCTTGAGATCATAGGTGTAATTGCCCCACACCTTCTCTACTATGAAAGGTCCAAAGTACTTAGGCAAAAACTTCTTTTGCACTCTCTTGAATCGAATGGAATCAAACAACATTACCCAATCACCTTCTTTGAAAGGCTCCACCTTCTTCTTGCCTTGCCTCTTGTCATAGCTCTCCTTTTGTTTCCTTTGGGCTTGCTCCACTCGAACCATAGCAACTGCTCTTGCCTCTTCCAACTCCATGAGTTGATCCTTCCTTGACTTCCATGCATCACTTCCTTGTGCTTTCTTCAATCTCCTATGAATGCTTTGGAAGGTAGGAAGATCAAAGTGAATAGGTAAGGTAGACTCAATACCATACACCAATTGGAATGGAGAATATCCAGTGGAAGTCTTCATGGTTGTCCTATACTCCCACAAAACTGCATGAATCCTCTTGTCCCAATGATGTTTAGCCCCCTCCATTTCTGCATCTTTGGCCAACATCATGCACAAGGTCTGATTGGTTCTCTCTGCCAAGCCATTGGAATTTGGCTTATAGGATGTAGTTACTCTATGTGTGATAGAGAAATGTCGTAGCATGGTTGTAGTAATGCTTCCTGTAAACTCTCCTCCTCTATCAGAAACCAACTCCAAAGGGCATCCAAACCTAGTGATAATGCGTTCATAAAGAAATCTACCCACTTCATCTTCATTCTTGTCCCTCAATGGTCTAGCCTCAACCCACTTGGTAAGGTAATCAGTAACTACCACAATGTACCGATTGTTCCTTGGGGTTCTATTGAGAGGACCTACAAAATCAATTCCCCACTTCTCAAAAGGTCCTAGCAATGGAATTGATCTAAGTGGTGGAGTGGATGTAGACTTTCTAGCAAAAGCTTGACAAACATGACAAGTTTTGCAATAATCAAGACAATCCTTGAAAATCCCTCTCCAATGGTAACCTGCATCTAGAATCTTGAAAGCAGTCACCTTTCCTGCAAAGTGTCCTCCACATACTAAACCTTCATGAAACTCCTTTATGAGTAGGATAGACTCTTCCTTACCCACTGCTCTTCGAAGTAGACCATCTGCTCCTTGGTGAAAAAGAATATCCTCCACCATTGTGTAAGGTCTAGATCTTGCTGCAAGGGCCTTCCTCTCCCTAGCATGCATCCCTTCTGGATAGTTACCTCTTGTCACAAAATCCACAATCTCCTTGTACTCCATTGGAATCTCTTGAGTGACTGAGATTGTCATGAGCTCCTCATCCGGGAAGGAATCATCTACTGGCTCATCTCCATCATGATCATAGGCTCTAGATAACAAATCAGCATTTGCATGTTTCTTTCCTGGCCTATCCTCAATTGTGTAGTCATACTCAGACAAGAGTATCATCCACCTTGCTAGTCTCCCTTCAACATTAGGCTTGTTGAAGATGTACTTCAAAGCCTTGTGATCCGTGACAATTGTGGCTTTCCCTCCAATCAAGTAGTGTCTAAACTTCTTGAGACCAAAGATCACTGCCAACCCTTCTCTCTCTGTGACAGAGTAGTTCTTCTCTGCTGAAACCATCTGCCTACTAGCATAAGCTATTGGATGATCATGCCCATCTTGGTCTAATTGACTAAGAGTGCATCCTATAGCTACATTAGAAGCATCAGTGTAGAGGATGAAAGGCTTACTCCAATCAGGTTTAGCAAGAATTGGAGCTACAACAAGGGATTGCTTGAGCTCCTCAAAAGCTTTGAGAGCCTCCTTGTCTTCCAAAATCACCATGTAATCTACACCCTTCTTCATGTAGATGGTCAATGCATAAGCCTTGTTGGAAAATGAGAAGATGAACCTCCTATAGTACCCAACCATTCCCAAGAATTGGCGTAACTTTGTCAAGCTTGAAGGGAATGGAAGGTCTGAGATTTTCCTCACCTTCTCAGGATCAACTGCTATTCCATCCTTGGAGATGATGTGCCCCAAAAGTAGACCTTCTTCACATCCAAAAATGCACTTCTCTGGGTTGAGTGATGCATTTGCCTCATCCAAGCGTTGCAAGACTTTGATTAGGTGCTCAAAGTGCTCCTCCTTGCTCCCATAGACACAAAAGTCATCAATGAAATCTCTCACAAATTTCCCAATGAAAGGTTCAAATACCTTGTTCATGAACCGTTGGAATGTGGCTGGAGCATTGCAAAGCCCAAAAGGCATGACCTTGAAAGCGTAAGTTCCCCAAGGTGTGGTGAATGTGGTGAGTTGTTGATGCTCTGGTGCAATCTTTATTTGGTTATATCCACTATAACCATCTCCAAAACTGTACCTCTCATGACCTGCAATCTCCTCCAAGATCTCATCAATGAATGGCAATGGGTAGTAGTCCTTCTTGGTAACAGCATTAAGCTTCTTGTAATCCACACATACCCGAAGCTTGCCATTCTTTTTCTTCACAATGACAATTGGAGACACCCATTCTGAATTCTCCACCTCAAAGATAAATCCAGCCTCCTTGAGCTTATCAATCTCCTCCTTCACAACCAAAGATATTGGTGGGCTAATGCAACGTTGCTTTTGGCGGATTGGTCTTGCATGTGACTCCACCTCTATCTTGTGCTCCTCCAAGGTGACTTCCTTCAAATCCTTGTAACTAAAAGCAAACACATGGATGAACTTGCGGAAAATCTCCTCAAATCTCACCTTCTCCTCCTTGGTAACATTTGGGCCATACTTGAGGGTAGATAACCTTCTCTCTACCTCCTCAAGTGTCAATGGTGATTTATCTGGGTCCTTCAAAACCTCTGGCTTAGGTGCAAAATCCATAGCACACAAGGGATACACATCTGAATCAGATTCAGATTCATCCTCCTCCGTGGAAGTCTCCTCTTCCATGCTTGTGTCCACACCTGAAGCTCCTTCTTCAGAATCTGATTCCCAATAATTAGAAGATGAGGTATCTGAATGTGAAGTGTTGGTAGTGTTAGTCACAGGAACAGTGACTCTATGGTTTGATGGCCCAATCCTCAAGTACCCTTTGTGCCATCGATCAGTTGTGCGTGCTGCTCTCAACCATGGCCTCCCAAGAAGTAAGTCATAGCTTGAATCCTTCAAGACTTGGAAAGTCATGAGATTTTGAACTCCCATAACTGAAACTACCACCTTATCCATCACCCCTACTGGTCGAACTTGTTGCTTGTTTGCCATGCTCACCACAAATGTTGAAGGTCTTGAGGGTATCATACCCAACTTCTTCATCAACCTTTCTGACATGGCATTCACTGCTGATCCTCCATCAACCAATGCATCCTTGATGTTGTGACCATTCACTCTCACATCAATCTTGGAGGCATATTCACAAGCCTCCCATGGTGCTGGCTTGGCATCCACCACCCCCATTGATACTGGAACTTTTGCCTTCTTCTTCTTTTTGCTCCTTGTAGAACTCAAACCACCTCTAAGCTCCTTTCTCAAGGTAGGGTTCAAAGCAATTAATTGGCCCACTGTGATGTTAGCTTGTGACTACCAACATCCTCCAACACATTGTAGTTCCATTGTTGCTTTGAGATCAAGAAGTCCTCCATCCCCAACTTCTTCCTTGGAGTCTTTGTTGTTGATGGTGTTGAGGTGTGAGTGCTCCTAGTAGACATAGGAGTATCCTTGCTTGAAGTAAATCCTTGAGAAGAGTGAACATCCTCTGCAAAACGAGCTCTCTTCTTCTCTTGTGCCAAAAGCTCCAAATTAAGACCCTTGGAGTTTGAGCACTCTCCCTTCTCATACTTGCTCTCAACCACATCTATGGATGCTATCCCCTTACCTTTGTTGGGATTAGGAGCCACTTGGGTTTCACTACCTCCCTCTTTCCCTCTATTGGCTCCCTCATAACCCCTTCCTCCATGGTAAGTGGAATTTGGGCAATTCCTTTGGATATGGCCTCTTCCTCCACAACCAAAACAATTTCTATCATTGAAATTGTTGGCTGGTTGGCCTCCTCTATATGGATAGTTTCCATAACTCCTAGGTCCTCTCCCTACATTCTGATCCACCTCTCTCTTCTCCCATAGTTGCACCACATTGATCTTGAGATCCGCAAGTTGTTCTGTGATGGTTTGGAGTGGATCTTTTGGTGGAGGTGCAAGAACTGGAGCAATTACTACTTGTGGTGCAACCCTTGTCACCAAAGTATCAGAAGTTCCACCATACTTGTAGCCTTGAGGAGGATGCACAACCTCCTTCACCACCAAATCACTCTCATCCCCTTCCAAACTCTCCTCCATACGAATTGCGATCTTGATAGCTTCAACCTTGGAAGAAGGTTTCTCATATCTCACCTTGCTTCTAATTTGTGGTCTCAATCCTCCCACAAAATTCTTGGTGAGCATAGCCCCTATGCCAATCATTGTAGTCTCCACATCATCCCCACCCTTCCTCAACACTATGCGAAATCTGGACTCCAACTTTTCCACTCTTTCCACATAGACCCTCACTTTCTCTCCATCTCCTTGCTTGAGAAATGTAACCTCACTCATCAATCTCTCATAACTCTCATCAGGAAGAAAGTTCTCAATGAGTGCTGAAGTCAAAGTCTCCCAAGACTCCTCTTCCCCCTCTCTCCTCTCTCTCTTTTGGTATTCTGACTCATACCATGTAAGTGCTGCATCCTCAAAGAAATCTGGTAATAATGAGGCCCACTCATTCTTCCTCCTCTCATTGTTTCCTATGCAAGCTCTCTTGAAGTCTCTCACAAAGGCCTCCACATCTTCTCCATCCTTGCCAAAGAAAACCGGAAGTTTCCCCATCTTAACCCCTCACTATCTTTCTTTTCTCTTAATTTTTTTTTTTCTCTTTTCTTTTCTCTCACTCTATTACTAATAGAGTATATACATGACTAACACCATCTGAGAATAATCCACTCTAGGGAACACAAAAGGTTCAGGTTGCTCCAAGATTTCTATAGCAACATCAAATCCTAGAGTGCATATTAATCTAACTCTCATGGATAGTTTATCCATAAGTTGAAAGATTATCTCCATCACTAATCTTGAGAACTAGCTGATGAAGGTGGTAGTATTTCTGTAGCTGTACTAAGACTCTCTCCAAGATCCTTCACCAAAGTTTCCAAAAGTGCTTTTACTCCACTACACTCATGTCCTTTTGGAAGTCCTTCAACTCCACAAACCTCACACAACTCCTTGGTCTTAGATCTTCTCCCTCCCAATCTTGGTGAAGAAGGTCCAACATGCAAACCCAAGTCAAGTAAGCCTCTCCTTTCCCTCAATCTCTTGCTCTCAAAGGTTAATGGACATGAACTTGCCTTATGTCCCTTCTCTCCACATAGAAAGCACTTAGACTCACTCTTTCCTCCAAGTGGTGTAGGTTTTTGGATCCTCTCAACACTCTCTTCAAATTCTATTGTAAACTCTCTTTTTATCAAATCCACCCCTACAATCACCTCAAACCCTTGGGGAACCTTGCATAATCTCAATTTCCACTCTTGATGACCCTCCATGTTCCCAAAGATGAATCTAAACACTCAAACATGCTTTTTGTTGATCTCAAACTTCTCATGCATGAGATCTCCACTCTGCAGAATTGACCCTTCCTCACAATGTCACTCAAATCTCTCAACGAATATGTCACAGTCCTCTGAAATTTTCCACACTTGATCACAACTCTAGGGCGTCCCTCCCTGCAAAATTTTAGATCTTTTCATCGAGCCATTTGGCCTAGACACCTTTCTATTCAGCACCCATATTTCAGATTTGGTCTGAAAACCACCCCCCTCAATTCAAAAACTCATAACGCACTGCGCAAAAATGATCTCTCTCTAATTTTTGTGGCACCAGGTAGGATACAATGCACTGAATTTTCTTGGAAATTTTCAGGACAATTCACTAAAAATTGAAGAAATGGCAGACTCTGTACAATTTTCCAGAGAGCATGCAGTTGCGGGAGCACTTTACCCTATCAACTTTCAAAAATTCTAGCCCAGTGCGCATAGAAGCTCTCTCAATAATTTCAAGTGTGCTAACTGAAAGATAACCCAAGCTATCATGTGTAGAAATCTCAAGTCCAGATCTCAAACTTGAGATTTTGCCCAAAATCACCTTAATCCCCAAAATCTGCAATCCACCTCACACAATCTCTCCAATTCCTCTCATGTGTACAAGATGTACAAAATCACCTCAAAGACATCATAATGAACTACAGAGTATACAAATGGATCTTGGTTCTCTAACATAAGTTCAGCCCTCTCCTCTCCTAATGTTCTCTCCAAGTGAGCTCTCATAGCCTCCTTCTGCCTAATGTAGAATTGGACGCGGAACATTATCTTGCCTTCTAGAGAGGTCCCGGCAACGGAACCAAAAATGTGAGCCGGCCTGTCTCTCACTCAGGATGAACCTCTGATGGCTATTATGGTAGCGCACCATGGACTAAGAAGGCAAGGAACCCCAACTCCATCATACTCCTCCAAGGCTAACACTCCAAGACTCAAGACATTGCTCACTAGAGAACTCAATGAGAGAGAGATAGTTGCAAATGAAAGGATGATGAGTACCTCCTCACCCCTTGTTTATATACTTGTGAAATAGTTACGTACCAAAGTTACTATTTACCGTAGTAACTCAAGTTACTAGACTAAAAGTCAAGTAAAGTCAAAAAGTAGAAAGGAATATCCATTCACATGGGCATATTCCCCTTATCTTGACCCAACCACTAAAGCAAGGATTCCTTCACATGGGCTATCTTTGGACTAAAGAAGAATCCAAAACAAAAAGGCTTGCGGGCCCAAGAGTTCTCAACTCTTTCCCCAAAGCCAAACACCTAGGAATAATACCAAGTCAACACACTAAAATCCAAAATAGTGGTGCTCATCTTTTCTACTTCCTCTAAAGTAAGGTCCCATCTATCTTAGCTATGACTAACTTTAGCTAACCATGACTAATATAGAACCATCCTTTATCTCTATATAAATAATATCTCTTAAGTACTTGTAATACCAAGCTAAATATCACAATACCACACACATGCACAAATGGGTGTTACAGTACCATTTGTAACACATTTCTACCTTGGGTTAAATCTGTTGACAACAGAGGAGAAGCATTGGATGGTTTTGAATTTCCATCCTGATCTTTGATGTAAAGCAAATGTAGAGGAGCAACCATACATTCTGCAATTGCAGTCCAATGGCAATCATTTCATCAAGACAAGATAGAGGAAGATGGTGGAAGGTAGACGTCCAAAGACGAAGAAGTGGAATAAACCTGAAGGAGTAGTATTACCCTTGCCACAAGAAAAGACCCAAAGAGTAAACCCATGAGGTAAGGAGGCAATGAAGGACAAGGCTTTGAGAATAGAGTTTGAAGGAGAGACAGAGTCAAAGAGGGAAGACTCCCAAGAAGATGAACTCACATTGTAGAGCAAGGAGTTTGGCAGTGAGAGCAAAGGTGAAGAAGAATTCTAGTAGTTAGTTGATGCAAGGATGACAAAAGACAAGGAGGAGTTCCATGCAGTGGTTGATCATATGGAGGGAGAAGATGGCCCTTATTTTAGAGTTACCTATAGAGCAGATGGAAGAAGAACTAAAGAAGGTAGTCTAGAAGGGAGTAAGATCAAAGAGGTTATTGCAAGCTGCACCTGCAATGCCAAGCCAAGGAAAAGAAGAAGAAGCAAGCTTGGAAGAAAGGACATTGAAGGTACAAGATCAAGACTTTGGGGTAAGGCTCCGGCTGAAGAAGAGTCGATGGAGGCAAAGTACAAAGACCAAGAAGAAGAAGAAAAATTTGATGATGTGGCATACTTGTTGAACATCATGTGTCCATTATTGTTGCTGTTGAAGAAGAAGGAGAAGAAGAAGGAGATATAGAAAGATCATCTGGAGGTGAAGAATGAGTTGCAAATGATGAAGTATCTGATTGAAGAAGTAAGAGAATTGACTAAGAGGGTAACCTGAAGGGAAGAAGAAGCTAAAGAACTTTGGGTGGATGTAGTCTTAAGGAAGAAGACTGTAGAGAATTTGCAAGAGAGTTTTGATAGGCATGGAAGAGAGATGGACGGTCAAACCAAAAATTTGAAGGAGCAAAAGACGTTGATTGAGAAGATGAAAGATGAAGTAAGAAAAGCTTGTATTGAGGGCATACATGTGAAGGCAATGGCGGCCGTGATGGAGCAAGAGTTAGAGAGCATGAAAAAGAGTGCAGCAGAGCAAGACCAAGCATGGCAGAGGGAGTTAACAATCCAACACCAAGAGGAAGAAAGACAAAGAATTCTGGTAAGAAGTGTTGAGAGTCAAATTGTTTAGTATGCAGAGGAGAAGAAGATGTTGGCAGGCAAGTACAAAGATGAGTTAGAGATGTATAGAGAAGAGTTGAAGAAAAAATGATCTTGAGGGTATGCATTGAGGTAGGTAGGAGAAGTTGTCAGAAGAATGAGAGAAATGCTGAGTACAAAAGCTGAAGGGAAGCTGGAAGACTAGACTGCAAAAATTGAAGTTACTTGTGCAAGAAACTCAAAAGAGGAAGGCAAAGGATGTAGATATGAACAGTTTTTTGATTCACTTAAGAGATTGAGTAGATAGAAAGATGATTGAGGTAGGAGATAGTGCAAGTCTTAGATTAGATTTAGTGAAATCTAAGCTAGAGAACCTTAGGAGTAGTGTGAAGGAGGAGAAGAAGTCCAAAGTTGTAGAAGTAGGACTGCAAGTGTCTTTGGATGAATTACCTGAGACATTAAGAAGAGTAGGTGAATGAAATGAAGGAGTAGATAGAATACCCATAAGTGCAATTGTAGAGTAGAAGAAAATGAAGTAGATAGAATACCCATAAGTGCAATTGTGCAATCAGAGTTGACATTGGATTGGAATAGAAACAATTTTGAGATATGAAGAGGCAGATATGAAGAGGTGCATTATCATTTTGAATTTGCAGGTTAGTAGAGTTGTTATAGAACAATATTGTTGTTAGTTAATTATTGACATGCTTTGCCTATTTAAAGAAAATATTTGTAGTATTTTGTTGTGTAATATTCATATTTCCAAAGATAGATAAAGCAAAGTGCTGTATCTTAGTGCTCATCATTTAAGCTTAATTTTAAGTATCAAGTTTGTGTTGTGTTTGTGAGTGTGTGGAGAATTTTAAAGTGTAAGTCAATGTGCTTATTGGATGTTGGATTCTATAGCTTTGATATTTATTCTCTATGTTTGATCTTGAGTGAAGTGCAATTGAAGCAATTCCTTGATAGATCTAAGAAGAATTGTAGTGTTGGTAATATTATGTATTTGTGAGTGCAATGCAAGTTTGATGTAAAGTAATTTTGATCAAGGAAGTTGTGCCTTTAGTGGAGGGGTGGAATGCAATTCTAAAGCAAAGTTATTTTACAATGAAATAGTCATCTTTGGAAGAATCTGAATCATCACAATCAAAATTGTATGGAAAGATTTGATAAAGTTGTGATTATGGGAGTATATTTTGTGACAAGATTGATTTCTAGTGCTTGTTACTCTTTCTGGATATGGTTTCTACTTGAGAGATTAAAGATGCAACCAAGAAGAATTGCATTGTGATTTTTTACTTTGTATTTGACCATTTTTAACTTGTATCTTTGTGGGAACAAACTTTACTTATTGATTACCATAAAAGTAATACTTGCTGTGTTGTCACAACCACCTACAACAAAAATTTGAGCAAGTTATTAACCTATAGTGTAGTGGTGTGAATACCTTTTAGGAAAGGTAGAACATTCTCATTAGCATTGTGGTATACACCACATAGGTAATTTTGAGGGAGAGACCTTTGGAGCTATTGACCATCAAAATAGACTAAACCATCACCTTTGGAAGCACCATTAGTAATATATCTTTCATAAAAGTAATTTGATTGTTTTATTTCTTCCATAATATGTTGCTATAAGTGACACTACCCTCTTCTAAGAATGGTATATGCCCAAGAGGTTAAACATACAATATTAGATGACTATGACATGGTGACATTTTCTCTTCAATTCTAGCCATTTTCAAACCTTATCCTTGTGAGAATGACCTATTGTTACTAATTATACTATTATTATATTGACATTGAATTGTCACTAAGATCATCTTGTTTGATGGACCATTGGTCCTTCTTGTTGTAACTTATAGAGAGCGGTGAACTTGTTGCATGGTGCAAGCTCGGCCTTCACTTCATTCAGCTACATATGGTACTTTCCCAACATGGTGTTGTTATCTTTCTTCCACACCTTGTAGTTCATGGATATGGTGCGATGTTCCTTTCTTGCTTGTCATAGCTCCCTCCAATTCCCAAACTTGTGATAAGTTGGCACCTCCCACCATTTCTCTATCTTTGGTCTGACTTGCTGGAGTTTGATCATGGTGATGACTTCTTCCTCTCATAGCCACAGACCCTCCTCCCAACAACATGAATTCTTGAGCCTCTAACTGATTTAGCTTTTGTTCTTGGTATTGGGAATGCTGCCAAAGCTTAGTAAGTTGAGCTTCTAGGCATGCAATGCTAGCATGGGCCTTGATCAACTCTTTCTTTGCTCCTAGCTTCTCTCATACAACCTTCTGAGTTTGATAGTATAAAAACTATATCAAGCATTTGTAATCTTTCATGGTTGGGTTGATATACCAATACACATGTAGCAAGTACTCCATGCCTTTTAACACCAGCCCCAACACAAGGAAAACCCTAAACATGGCAAGGGTGGGTAATTCATAAGGTAATTTAGCCTTGGTTCCTTGTAGACCGGTGGGGTGGACTGACCCTCATCTCCTCTTGTTGCAATGCTGGGGCTGCTTCCATTTCTTGTGGGTGATCACAAACATGTGTTGTGGCCACTGAGGTGTGTTCTTCATTGGGTCTAGTTGGAGAACTTGATGCTCCCTTCTCCTTCACCAACCTCCAACCACCCGACACTTCAGTAGCTACTACAACTTTAGCAGCAGCAGCTGAAGCTGCAATTAGTTTGTCCAAGTCTAAGGAGAGTTGTTTCCCCTTTTCTGCACTCAAGAACCTCCTCTCACATGATTGTGAAGGTGTGGTTTGGACACTTTGAGCATATGGTTTTGGGGCCAAGTCACTACCCATTGCCCTTCTGAAGGCAATGCAGGCCAACTTTGCACTATCTCCAATCACAATATCAAAGGATCTCCACTTCTTTGTTTAGAATTAGGATATTGGAATATCCTTCTCCTTTCCACCATTGTCTCCACCATTGTCTTCTTTTTTGGTGTCAAGATGATCCAGTACACTTGACACCACCATGGCCCAGATTGTACCTCCATGCCCTACTCCGCCTTGCCTCCTTCACCTTTGGAAGACACTTTGATTTGGGAGAAGGAAGTTTTTTGCTCTTGAGGCGCTACTTCCCTTACCAATGACAATTCCTTCTTCACACTTGTGTTTCTTCTACTTTGGAGTTCCTTGTGAGTTGCGGCCACTTCCACCTTCACTTCCCAACCCCTACTCAACTACAGATTGGGATTTCTCCTTGAATGAAGAGTCCATGACCTAAGGATTAGGCAAGTGTCTCTTCCCCAACTAGGTTGGCATTACATTTGCCCTTTTTTTGCTTGTGCTTGCTCCCACAACCTTGTCAATCTGCACCCATTTCCCCATTGTCTGATATTGTAGGAATCCTTATAGTTCCTGGTCTCTACCACATGCTCAGGCTAGGCTTGATGGTAGCACACCGGGTAGTAGTGTGCTAGGAAGAGCATCTATTCTTCCTACTTTAGCAGCCTCATCCTGATGTAGAGGTGTAAGAAAAATAGAGAGAAAGAGGTGTTTCCTCCATGTGTTTATAAATTGCTCTATCATCTCATAACATGATGATAAAACATCTTTTCCCAGTCCATGGGTTTCCCTTCATGCAATAGCTGGAAGAATGTGGCCTGCACACTGTTAACATAAGTTGTCCTTGTCAATTTGAAGAGCTTTATGAGCAAGGTCACCACAAGGCGACGGATAAGATCATTACACCCATTTATCTTCCAGCCATCTCATCTTTCCATATTTGAATAAGCCTTCAAATTTCCTCAGCATCTCTTTTAATGGTCAGAGCCACTTCCATTTTAGGTACATTGTTCCAAGCATAGAATCTGACCCAAGAATTTTTTGCCAATGATCCTCCATCCAGGTGAACACATTACCATGCAGGTTGGTGAAGTTTGGGTTCTTATTCTCCTTGATCTCTAGCACCAATGGGAGATAAGTAAAGTACCAAACCCACAGCAAGAATCCCAAATGCTTGGAGTTGAGGTACTCAACATAATAGTAATGTGCCTATTTCTCCACTCCTAGAGAATGTAGGGTAATTGTGGCTAGATTTTTCTTCTTCTTGGGTGACATCATGTTACCCATTGCTTCAATATCTAATACTCTCAATTGCCTTTGTACCCTCCTAAATCTTGATCACCTGCTAACACAGCCTAGTGTGCCAAACCTCAAGACTCAAGTCTTTGTACCGTAAGGTCACCTAATGCACCTAATAAAATTGCCTTGTCAACTTGAAGGTGGCAAGAATTTAATCAACTCAAACGTACCTTCTCCTTGGGGCAAGATGTTTATAATCCTCAGTCAATCCATTGCGGATTTTCATCAGTCATCAGTGGTGGAATGTTGTTATTCCCACATGTGTAAGGTGGCACAAGGACTGAGCGCCCGAAAAGGATTCTTTCTCCTATGTGATAGCAATTGCTCAAGGGAAGTTGAAAAGCCAAAGAATGATGGCCAAATGCTGACATGGCATCCCATACCTGTGACTGTGATGGTGCTCATGTTATCATGGTCTTGGGACCGACATCTCTTCTGTAGGTTGGGATCACGTCACTCCAATGATATCTCCTAACTGGATGTTTTAGGATATTTCTTTGGTGATTGGGACATAAGCCATAAATCCTAATTCCTAATGTTGATGCAACTTGGGTAGTTGACTAATTGCACAAAAAGAAAGAAACACAAAAGAATCTATGTTAGGAGGTGTAGAGTGTGCTACCACAAGTACCTTAGACAAAAGAACCTTTGTTGAAAAAGATCTTTGTAGTTGTATGATCTTTGGACTAGGGAGAAGTCCAAAGGCCTTTATAATTATAGACATTTGTTGTTGTAGAAACTTTGGAATAGTAAGTCCAAATGAAACAAACTGCAATTTGTCTTTGGGGAGAACTAATACCTTTCTTGCCACATGTAAATTGCCTAACTAATACCTTTCCTGACACATGTAAGGTACCTAATTAAATTACAGGCAAGTAGATAGGATAAAACAAAGATAGGTTAGCAATGTACAATAAAGATGCAGATCATTTGCTTTCCTCAACTGTTAGATTTATTTGGCTTAGAGTAGGCAGTGCTATTTAATTCACTGGCCTAGTTGTAAATAATTGATTCAATTCTTTGACCATGACTAAAGAAAAAAAAAATAAAAATCTTTGTTACTTTGACTTAAATTCTGATTATTGATTATATGCCTTTGGTGAGTAGGGGTGAGGAACTTTGTCATAGGAACCCAAGTGATTGAGTGGGAGTGACTATTTATACTTGTGATTAGGGTCTAGGACCCTTAAGTATTCTCAGGAGCGGAGCAATACCTGATGGATCAACAATGAACAGTAGTCTTGAAAGTACCCAGGAATAAAACAAAAGAGTCCTACTATCAATGCAAAGTTCCCTTGAGGTGGTACCTTTTGGGAAGGGTAGAACATCACCTTCGGAGTTGAATGTCTTTGTAGTCACACAGCCTCTTTGGAGTTGACTGAATCATCACCTTCAGGAGATAGTTGGACCTTAACCCTAGTGAAAGTGATATTTTAATTTCCATTTCCCCTAGTGCACCATAGTGTGTGACAATACACTCTTTTGGGAGTGGCTCTTGCACAAAAAGATAAATAGATAACAATGAATGGATTGTCAACCATGACACCTCTTTTCAAATCTAGCCAATTTAGACTTGTATCCTTGAGCAAATGACCTATTTCTTGTCATAATACTAATTTTTGGTCTACAGTAGATTATCACATATACACGGATCTACTTCTAAAAGAGTTCTTTTTTGTTTGAATTTGAATTCATGTCATATTGCATTTACAGAAGTTGTGATCTAGTGACAGTTTCTGGTGTGAACCTAAAAGGTCAGAGCAGAAGCGTTCTACAAGACTTTGCTTAGTCTGGTATGTAATACTTGGTCCCAACTACAATTCATGCACAGATTATAAGCTGATTCAGAAGTAGCCTTTCATCAAATAATGATTCATGGCAGGTCTAGATTGCTTCCCTTTACAAATTCTATCAATTCTACATGAAAGGTTATCTCTGACGTCTTCCTTCTGGCCACAAAAATTCTTCATAATGCACGTAAGAATATGTTTTGGAGCTACATGCTGTAAATACATAAGAAGATGGTTTTGATTGCGGACGTCGCCAATATTGTTACAGATCAACGGAGAATTTTGTTTTTCAACGGTTGTGAATCAACTTTCGTACGACGAATCACATGGAATGAGTGTCAGAATTTCCCAAGGTGTTAAACGGAGCTCAAAACTGCATGTGGAGTTTCGCTTCTTGTTGTACTGCTGGTGTAGCTGCATCAGGAGTACATCAACAGTGTTCACCTGCACCCGGTGAAAACAAAATTCTCTTAGAGACAACGTAAGAAGAGTGGCCATAAAATAGGAATTAAGTCGCGCGCGCGGACAAAGGTTCAAAGGCTGAGTCAAAGGGTGGATCATGCGAACAACTATTAGCATTTGCGTTCAAGTAGATCTTTGCAAACTTAACGGGGTCCACTTTAAACACTTTAATTTGGTCTATTAGATGTTGACATGAGAGACAGTTCCGTAGTATCCGTACATGTTACTCACTTATGCAGCCAAGCAAGTTTAGTTAACGCTAATGTACATTAATGTACAAGCAGAGTTCTGCATCTCAGTTTTACTTTGTAATGATCCTTTTATTGATAATCAGCTACAGGCTCTGTAGTTTGATCCCAGCTTCGTTGTAGACTATCTCTTTTAAGCGGGGAGAAACGAGCAACTGAAGGTCGTCTGCCATCATCACGCTGATCCCAGGTTTCTCCAATATGCTAGCATCCTTGGGTTTCATTCCCGATGGTAGAGAGAACTCACATGTATGAACAAGCTGCGCTAGAGCGAAAACAAAAAAGAGCTTCCCCAGGTGCATGCCTGGACATATTCTTCGACCTGACCCAAGTGGGAGGAACTCAAAGTGTGATCCTCGATAATCAACGGAACTGTTCAAGAACCGCTCCGGATTGAACTCCAAGGGATTGGGCCGCACTTTGGGATCTCTCATTATGGCATATGTATTCACCATCACCATTGTTCTTACGGGTATATCGTAACCATTTACTTTGGTAGCCTGAATCGTTTCACGAGGTGCCAGTACTTCTTTTACAGGGTGCAGCCTCATGCTTTCTTTTGAAACTGCTTGCAGATATGTCAAGCGCTCGAGGTCTGATTCGTCAATAAGTCTTCCTCCGTCCGACGTGGTCGAGTTCTTCTTTGACTTTGGTCAGATTTCTGGATGTCGCATAAGCTCAGCCATCGTCTCGAGGACTGAATCCTTTGATGACTCCGTTCCAGCTGCAAGCATGTCCTGCCATGACGATAAACATGTAAACTTCATGTTTAGGTTAGTCCATTAAACTGGAATTTTAGGTGTTGAAGCTAATGTACATCTTAAACGCTTTAATTTAGTACGTATATATTTTAGGGACTCCAAGCTGGGTTTCGAACTTCGTCAGAATTATCTTAACCATGATGCTTGAAGATCGAGCCCTAAGCTATCCAAAGATTTGTATTCTGAGTACTTCACCTACAAAATATGTGCAGGGTAGCTGAAGTATGCGAAACACTAACCAGATAAATATTTCTAATGCATGAATATGCCGTTGTCTTTGAATATGGAGAAAACACGTGATTCTAGTTCAAAGATGTTGGTCTTCCTCAGATTTCTCGAAGCAATGCGCATGTCATCGAGAGAAAAAGACGATCGTGTAAAAAAAATGAAGGAAGGGAAGACCCCATCAAGCCGTACAAGTATGAGACAAAAGAGGTAAAGGCTAGATGACATGGGGCTAAGCCCCATGTCATCTAAGGGTAGGGTATAATATGTACGCACAAGCAAAAGTCCCTTGATGGTGTCATCCGAAATGCTACGTGCTTCTTCAGTACCACTGTTGTCGAGTAGAAGTTGAAGTAATACATCCACAAAGTCCATCCTCTCGGTCTCTCCAGCGGCTCCATGCGGTTCTCTGTGACGGCGGTCGTCCAGGATTCTTTGGAGGACCATATCAATTTTGACTGCTATCTTCCGTGCTTTTGCCTCATGTTTATCGAGATCAAAACTACGCAACGAAGGAAAAAGATCTCCGAGTCCAAAACCGCCAGTGCTGATCATATCGGCCAGCATCGAAAGGAACTCCACATTCTGAGTCATTTCTTCAGTGCTTACCGTCTTTTGACCAAAGAAGGAGCTGCTGAAGAGCATTCGAGTTATGTTGTTGAATGTCATCGCTGCCACTGTCTGCGGCAAGTTCACTAAATTACTATCATGTCCATCTCTTAGTAAATCGCCCACAGCGCGATTAACTTCATCCTTCCTGATGTCCTGCAATCAGTTGTCATGCAAGAAACGTAATTATAAAGAATGTGGTCTTGATTGTATGAAGATTGTTGTATAATATGTGCAAACGTAGTACTAGTCTGATCTAATCAAGGATATTGGTTTTTTTTCTTCTGAACTATTCTTATGTTCACTGTAGGTGATGGGGGAGGACCTTGCTGATCAGATTATCTTGACTCAACAAAATGAATGGCTTGCGATTTTGAGCTTCAAACTGGGTCGCTGAATGTCTCATGCGACCGACAGGTCCCAAGTTTAGTTTGGCACTCTGAACAAGCGCGTATTTCTCTCCTTGTGTGATGTGTTCGGCCTAGAAGTGAAGCTTTATTAGAATTCAGATCACCATTATTGTGTGTTACATCTGGGTTACTATCGCTACCAAATGTACTCAAAGCTGATAAGATTTGTCACATAGTGTTAGATCTCAGGTATGACTTTTAATATTATGGATTTCCCTAGAAGAAGATTTTCATGCGAATGAAGAAATCGGAGATGCAGAGTGTCACCTGCAAACCATTCAACACCCATTTGCAAGAGCCGAGCCTACCATTCTAGTTGTCAGAAGGAAGAACACAAGGATCTCCCCACCTTGAATTGCTGAATCCGTTTCGTGATAAAGAGCTCCATATAGCAGATTTTCCGAAGCACACGGTAGCGATCACCCAGAGGCGCGAAAATTAATCCTTGAGACCCATAAAACATGGCATCAGCAAATATTATTTTTGGGCGAGAGGCAAAGATATGGTCCTAAGACTTCAAAACTTCCTTCGCCATCTCTGGAGATGAAACGATCAATGTTCGAGTTGAAACCAACCTCAGAAGCATTATCGGTCCATACTTCTCCTCAAAATTCTGAAAGGTCTGATGGGCGGTTCGTCAGGACCGGCCATCCTGGAGGACTAGGTGGCAGTGGAAGCTGGTTTCACTTGGAGTATTCTTTGTATAGGATTGTACTCACAAGAGCAACAACAGTACCGACAGTCAGAATGTCATAATAATTCTGCCGGGGCCAGCCGCCGGAAATAGCCTTGACTTCTTTCATTCCCCCACGCCATGCAAATCCACAAATATCTGGGGTCACCAAATCCATCTCCCAGTTTGAGTCTTTGGTACTGTACTTCCAATCCTTCGTATCAGCAAACACCCACACACACAGAGCCTTTAACCTCTTACTGGGTAAAGGTGAGCTCAATTATGTCATCCAAACATGATCCAACACTTTATATACGTACAACTCCAAACGAGAAATTGAAAAACAAATCCACTTTCCATTCTATACAAATTTCAATTCGGGTAGTTCTAAAGATCAAAGTCGGCATCAAAATAAACGTAAACCAGTAAACGATTCCATAAAAGACCAATTCAGCGAATCGGACACACCTCATTCTCAGACGGGAGAGAGTGTGTATTGATCTAAACCATAAAGGAGTGGAATTTCCAGCTGTGAAACATGACGTCACATTGACGTCCGGCACAAACCGGGGAAATCCTGCAAAGTTAAAGCGAATTTTGCTTTAAAGCACTTCTGAGTACAGCATATAGTTTCATGAATGGTGAAATAATTCTCTTAGATCAGGAATCGTTTATTTTAAGCTAACCTTCTCCTTAACTAAAATAACGAAGAAGTTCCGTTTATCATTGGTCAAGAAGGATATCGGATAGTGTCATTTTGGCCTGATAGTTTGCATAGCGAAGGGATGCCAATTGGGGACTCTTCCTACTCTGACATTATCAAGCTGAGTAAAGCTTGAGCAAGTTGAGTTAATTAAGGGAGCTAAAAGACGGTTGATTTTCCTTTTCTAATATTCTCAAATCTAATGTCCCGGTCCGAAGCCTCACTACCCCAAGTTAATTTAAATGACGTCATTAAACTCAAATTGTCCTTTTGAATCAACTTTGTCCGTCAAGGCTCCAAACTGAGGATAAATAAGGATACTGACCGCGTAAAAAGAAGAAGAAATATCCGTAGTAAAACCGATAATCTTACAAAGCCATAATATCAAGCCTTCATTTTGCTAACGTGGCATTGCGGACAGTTTACAGGTTTCGTTGATTAACTCATATCCAAAGTAGCATGTTGTAAGGAAGTAGAATTATCCGAAAGTCAACTATGGAGATGCTTAAATGGAATATGAAATGTATATAATGATTATTGCTGCATTTTCTCAAAAACTACTATGATTCCATTCAACCTTTATCACGGGATTGACAAAATATACTGAAACGATGAAATGAAGTCTGTACTTAGGATAGTGCTAGTTGAATTCTTAAGAATTCAATTTTTCTCGAAACATGTTCTTCTCTCTAGATATTCAGTTATGTCCACCCTACCCATATGTTTTTTCCCGTAAGAAATATCTTCTCTTTACAACGGATATTCACCAATGGGAACAATAGAGGTTTCAGAAATAGTTTAGTAAGCTCTGTATATTTTCATATAAGTTTTTATGAAGTGTCAAAAAAATTGGTGCGGGGTTCGGCGAGAAGAAGAAAGGGACCTACTACGGACTTCCATCCAAGTTCCTTAGCATTAGCAAACTCCATAACAAGTGGTTTGTAGGAAATAAGGGATACTGAGTTTTCTGTTGACACACCATAAAGAATTAATAAAAATTTAGTGTTAATGAAGTGCCTGATTTAATTTGAATCTAGATGCAAACCACCAAAGTGGGAGATGGTTTTTCTCTAGGTCTAGATCTAGAGATCAAGCAATTGATTGCAGGTGGTTCAGTATGGGTGGGAAGGATAGAGAGTGAATTCAGTTGCAGTGCAATCTAATTTCCACAATTCCCATGCTTGAAGGGGTCTCTCTACCAGTGTGAATTCATAACTATCAATTTATTGGCTTGAATGCGGTTCTCTTGGTCTAGAGAGTGTGGATTCACTTGCTTGATTGGTCTCTCTACATTTCAGAGAGTGTGAATTTATGCTGATTGTTTTTTCTTGAAGAATATCTTCTGAGTGTTCACTCTATAGAGAATGTGAAGAGAGTGTGAACTCACGGTGTTATTTTGTGTGTGGATTTGAGAATTGAGGAAAATAGAATAGAGGTAGCCAGGAGTTAGCACTCATGAAGAACTAACCAGAAATATTAAGAAAAGTATGCAATGGATTCTCTAATAAAATTTGGAGATAAAGTTGGATGAACTAGAAGATGAAGAGTGAGATTTAGATATGCTAGAACTATTGATTAGTGGGTGGGAGTATGCACATATGCATAAGTACTTAGAACGCAAGTTATGTACCCTTGTAGTCAAGAATTTTTGATTAAATATTTTTAGAGGTCTAGATGTGAAGGCATTCTGCCAGCTGACTAGAATGGATGTTGATTCTTTTTTAACATTAGTAGATCTCATAAAGGCTCATAGTCTATTTCAAAAGAGCTACCAGCAGGAGCAAACACCGGTGTGGATCCAAGTAGCTCTTGCTCTTGATAGATTAGCAATCATGGTAATGGAGTTTGCATTGCAAGGGGGTTAAATATTTGGGGCATTAGTGCATGTTCAACAATTGCCTTTACAAATTGAGTCATGACAACCATATTAAATTTGATGAGTAGTCAAGTGGCATGGCCTGAGCATGAGGAGAGAAGGAGAATATCATCAGTTTTTTCACACAAAGGTTTCCTTGGTTGTGTAGGTTTGGTAGATGGAACACTGTTTCCTCTTGCATCTCAACTATGGATGGAGAAATATATTTCAGCTGAAAGGGCCTATTTTATAAATGGTCAAGTGATTTATGATGATAAAAGGTGAATTATACATTTTACAAGAGGTAAGTGTTCAATATCTAATTCTTCCTTTGTCAATTCATTAGATTTTGTGCAACTTCTTGTTTGATTTGTTTATTTGTAGGAATACTAGTGTCATGTCATGACATGAAGTGTTTGAAAAAATCATCATTGTGGAGTGATTTGAACTAGAGAGTGGAATCTTAGTTTTAAGGCCAAAGAGTACACTTTAGGTGATTTTAGTTATGTACTCATGCACCACTGTCCCCACCTTTAATCAGGCCCAAACATAGGACAAGCAAGAGTTTTACAAATATTTTGCAAAGGCAAGGGTGATAAATGAACATTGTATAGGATTATTGAAAGCTAGATGGCATTCTCTTTGGGAGTTGAGAGTGCAACTTAAAGAAAATAGTAGAAATGCATGTTTTCTAAAGTGGGTCTTAGTTTATGTTATTTTACATAACTTTTGTATCAATAGGTCTGATGTTTGGTTAGAAGACAATGGTGGATTTACCAAGGAAACTCAAGTAGATATAAAAATTTCTCTCTATGGAATGGAGCTTGGTAGAGAGGAAAGTAGGTCAAGAGTGATGCAAAAATACCTTGCTCATCATCTTGAAGATATGGAATAAGAACATGTTCCTTTGTAATAAAAATATCCTTTATTTTGAGCACCAAGTCCTTTGCTTATTCGTCTTCATGATCTAGTATTGTTTGGAAAATTTTAAGCACTTGTCTTGTTTGTATGCATGAACCTATTTTATTATAATATAGTATTCCATGAATTCCATTTAGTATTTACAATTTAGTATTTCAAGTTTGGTACCAATCTACTTCACATTGACACCCCTTGATGCCCTTGAAAAGGCCTTGGTTGATCTGTTGATACAGGTTGATGCCTGGAGTGGATGTTAGAAGGCATAGGGTGCCTTACAATATGAAGGGAAAGGTGCTACTTTTCCCATCCACACCGTTTGATGTCCAGTGTGGATGGGAAAAGGCGCAAGTTGACACTAGTTGCTGCCTGGTGAAGTTGAAAAAGGGTTTCCAATTTAAGGTTGGTGCCTGTTGCCGCCCAGTTTGGTGTGTTTAGGTTTGGGAAAAAAATTTGGCACCCATCACCATGTGATTGATCCAATTGGCACCCATTCTCAAGGTAATGGTCTAGGTACACAGGTTGAAAATATGTCATGTTGCACGTTGCCATTGGTTGCCACTCAAAATTAGGTATTTTTTCCAAAATTTTGGATTCTTTTGTGGTAAAATATGATTTTTCCCAGCAAAATATAGATTTAAGATTTCATTTGAGTGGTTATATAAACTTGCACCTACTGCAAAGAAGTCACCATTTTGCACATTCTCAAAGAGCAATTTGGATTTTGAAGGAGGAGTGCAATTCTATTTTTTGAATAATAGGCTTTGTGTTTGAAGACTAAACAATTTTGGCTTTTGAAGGAGGACTGTCATTTGAAGGAGTTTTCCATTTGAGAGACCACCTTAAAAATAGAAGGAGAGTAGAAAAGGGACTGCAATTTGGGAGGGATTCCCTAGAGACTTACTGATATTTGGAAGCAGAAGGAGTGCAGCTCGGGAGGGGTTTGGGAGAGAAAGGGAGATTGAGAGGTTCATGAGAGAAAGATAATTGAGAGAGAGAAAGCTTGGCAGGAGAGCAAGTGAGAGGAAAGAAAATTTTGAAAGAGATCAAGTGTTGAAAGAAAGTTAAGTTTGGAAGTGCAGGTAGAAATTTCCCATGGCAGAAATTTGGTGTTATGAGAAGATTTTTGATTGTGAAGATATGATAAATACTTAGGAATGAGATTGGTTAATTGGTTTTCACACAATTCAACACCCAACTATCTTTATAAAATGGTCTTAAATGGATACACACCAAGTTCAAACTGCTATTGCTGGAATCAGGGAGGTTGATCCAGATGTTCTTGGCCTAAAAATAACCCCTGGAATACACTACCCTCAGTCATAGGTATTTTTTTCTCCCATTCTCCTCTCTTTCTTGCTTTTTTTGTTTTGTTTTTGAACTCCACTTGAGTTTTTTTCCTTATGTTTTTTGAGTCAAGTCACCAGCGCCTACAAGCATCACGTAGTGCCAACCCACATTGCTTGCCTTGTCATGCAGTGTCTAAAAGTGTCTCCTAGAGGCACTTGGCCTGTCCCGTAGCGTCTCTGGGCAGCACCCTGTGTCGCTTGGCCTTAAACCCTAAAACTTTGCATCAGTCGCCCACCACCTTTTCATGTCCCGCCATGTTAGCAGACACCACCCCTATGGCTTCCGGTTTTAAACTCTTTTCTTGCCCTGTCTTATAGTGGGTGGCTGCTAGTGGTGTTGAGCATTGTACCTTGGTCCCTCAGTGCCCTCGTGCAACTTCTCACAATGTCATATGTTATTTTCCATTGTCCAAGAGGATCATCGGGCAGTGTCCAATGGCTTCCTTGATGAACTTACATGATTACACTTGTTTCTGGGGATTTTTCTAGTGCATGTATAGAGTTTGTGCATTCTTGGGACAAGAATTATTGCATAGAATTAATTTAAGGGAGTCAGCTTCAACTGATAGGGAATATAATTTGATATGCATTTGCAATGCCAAGAGTGAGGACACCAAGAAGGAGGACAATTCCTTACACAACTATTTCAGATTGGTTTCCATAGTGAGATAGAGTTGCAAAGAGGTTTTGGCAAAGAAATGTGTGTATCTTGCACTTAGGGCTTTCTTTTAGATGATAGGTGCACTTGTGGCACCAACTATTTGGCCCAAGATTGTACATAGGCATTTGGTTCTCAACACCAAAATAAAGTTGAGAAGATATGGTGTGGAGGATTACAGTTAGAGGGAGTTAGCATTTCAAGCTATCACAAAAAAGGTGGGGAGTTTGTAGAGCCAATTGATGAGACCTAAGCGGTGTAGGTTTAGAGTCACCTTCCTTGGGAAAATAATCACTCATCTCTTTGTGGAGAGCGGTTAAATATCTGAGGAGGAAGTTTCCTACTTGAGTGAGGGAGAGTTGGAGATTATATGTGATGGAGAGGACAAGGATGAGGAAGAGAGTGCTGATGATGCAAAAAATGACAGAGAGGACGAGAACAATGAGCGACCAATTGGATGGTTTTGGTGTATTGAGTTTTGACATATTTTATATGTTTTCATTTTTGGAAAATATAAAAAATATTTATTATATATACCATTACCAGATCTAATAAATGAGTTAATTTAACATACTTCAATTTATGACCTTATGTATTTACTTGATTGAAAGTGATTTTTACTTAATGGATGACTATATGTACATATTGTGAATAGGTGTTCAATAGATTTGTGTTTATATACATGCCTTACAGATAATGAGGTAAGAGATTGATAGTTTCTTGAGAGAGGTTCTTGTACATCTTCATCCTTTGAGATAGCTCTTTCTCCCTCTTCTTTCTCTTCTCCATCCCTCAAGAGTGCACCTCACTCCCCACATTAGAGAGTCTCCCCTTCTTTTTCTATTGACATAGAGTGTGTATTTGATGATTTTGTTTGAGCAGTTGAGGAGCAAGATTGACTTGTTGTTGAGTGGGAGAGTAGATTGGGGAGTGTAGAGGAGAGAGAAAGATTAGTGTTTGAGTGCAAGAGTAGATTGGAGAGTGTAGAAGAGTGAGCAAAATTAGTCCTTGAGTGCGAGAGTAGATTGGAGAGTGTAGAGGAGTGAAAGAGATTAATGCTTGAGTGTGAGAGTAGATTGGAGAGTGTGGAAGAGCAAGAGAGATTATTTCTTGAGCATGAGAGTAGATTGGAGAGCATGGAGTACAAAGATAGATTGTTGTTTGAGAGAGAGAGAGAGGCTCATTTTTGAGCCAGAGTATACTCTTGCTACATGGGAGGAGATGCATCTAACCTTTACTACCTATGAGATGGAGAGAACAAAATTTAGTTGACTTTGACTTGGACCTAGGTGTTGCTACCATGGCTAGGGGTTATAGTGTCCAATTATAGAATCATGCATGAGAGTTAGCATTTGTATGGAGAGGTGCAAAAGTGCACATGTTTAGGTTGGGGAGAGTGAGAGTAGTCTAGCTCAAGTGAGTGCTCGTGTGACTTATCTTGGACCAAGACTATGTACTATTGCTAGCCAGACCCGCAGGGAGATGCAAACTCGGTCAGATGCCAGATGCAGTGTTGTGAGTTTTGCCCCCCATTCCTTACCTTGAAAAGAAGATCACCCAATATTTAATTGAAAAAATGCATTTTTCTCTTTCTATACAACAGAACTAGTGCTTGTGAAGAACGCCACTAATAAGGGGTCGGTACACATACAAACCAACCACATACTGCATTTAAATTTCGGTGTTCACCTGCTGCCGTTGAAAAACAAAATTCTCTTAGAGACAAGGTAAGAGTGCCATAAGGTAGGAATTAAGTCGCGCGCGCGCGGACAAAGGTTCATATGCTGCCGGCGATATCATGCGAACAAGTATTAGCATTTGCCTTCAGGTAGATATTTGCAAATGAAATTTACTGAGTACACTTTAACACTTTAATTTGGTCCATTGGTTGTAGACATGAGAGACAGTTCGGAAATATACGGACAAGTTACTCACTGATGCGGCCAAGCAAGTTTAGTTAACGCTAATGTTCATTAGTGTACAAGCAGAGTTCTGCATCACAGTTTTACTTTGCATTGAACCTTCTATTGAAAATCAGATACATGGTCTGTAGTTTGATCCCAGCTTCGTTGTAGACTTATCTCGTTTCAGCGCGGAGAAACGAGCAACTGAAGGTCGTCTGCCATCATCACGCTGGTCCCAGGTTTCTCCTCTATGCTAACAGCCTTGGGTTTCATTTCCGATGGTATAGAAAACTCACATGTATGAACAAGCTGCGCTTAGAGCGGAAACAAAAAAGAGCTTCCCCAGGTTCATGCCTGGACATATTCTTCGACCTGAACCAATGGGAGGAACTCAAAGTGTGGTCCTCGATAATCAACGGAACTGTTCAAGAACCGCTCCGGATTGAACTCCAAGGGATTGGGCCGCACTTGGGATCCCTAATTATGGCATATGCCACCAGCATTGTTTTTACGGGTAATGTCGTAACCATCTATTTTGGTAGCCTCAAATCGTTTCACGAGGTGCCAGTACTCCTATTACAGGGTGCAGCCCATGCTTTCTTTTGAAACTGCTTGTAGATATGTCAACCTATCGAGGTTTGATCCGCCGACAAGTCTATTCCTCCCTACGACCAGGTCGAGTTCTTCTTTAACTTTGGTCATGATTTCTGGATGTCGTATAGGCTGAGCCATCGTCCAGAGGACTCAATCCTTTGATGACTCCGTTCCAGCTGCAAGCATGTCCTGACCACTAACATGTAAACTTTGTGTCCATTAAACTGGAATTTTAGGTATTGAAGCTAATGTACATCTTAACACTCTACTTTAATACGTATATGTTTTACGGACGCCGAGCTGGGTTTCGAGCTTCGTCAGAATTATCTTAACCATAATTTCTGAAGATCGAGCCCTAAGCTGTCCAAAGATTTGTATTATGAGTACTTCACCTACAAAATATGTGCAGGGTATTTTGTAGGTGAAGTTTGAGAAGCACTTACCAGATAAATATTCCTGATGCATGACTAAGCCATTGTCTTTGAATATGGAGAAAACACGTGATTCTAGTTCAGAGATGTTGCTCCTTCTCAGAGCAATGCGCATGTCATCGAAGGGTTGGATATAATAGGTACGTACGAGTTAAAGTCCCTTGAAGGTGTCATCCGAAACGCTACGTGCTTCTTCAGTACCACTGATGTCGAGTTGAAGTTGAAGTAGTACATCCACAGTCCATCCTCTCGGTCTCTCCAGCGGCTCCATGCGGTTCTCTGTGACGGCGGTCGTCCAGAATTCTTTGGAGGAACATATCAATTTTGTCTGATATCTTCCGTGCTTTTGCATCATGTTTATCGAGATCAAAACTACGCAACGAAGGAAAAGGATCTCCTAGTCCAAAACCTCCGGTGATGATGATATAGGCCATCATCAAGAGGAACTACACATTCTGAGTCATTTCTTCAGTGCTGACCGTCTTTTGACCAAAGAAGGAGCTGCTGAAGAGCATTCGAGCTATGTTGTTGAACGTCATCACTACCACTGTCTGCGCCAAGTTCAGTAAACTACCATCATGACCAGCACATTGACGTTTCGGCACAAACCGGGGAAATTTTCCCAAGTTGACGCGAATTTTGCTTCGAAGCACTTCGGAGTACATCATATAGTTTCATGAATGGTGAAATAATTCTCATAGATCAGGAATCGTTTATTTTAATCTAACCTTTTTCTTGACGAAAATAACTGAGACGTTCCGGTCATCCTTGGTCATCCTTTCAAGGTGATTTTCAGGATCCCTAATATTTGTCCCGGTTGCGGAGCCTCACCGGGCCAAGTTAAACTAAGTGGGAGTCGTCAAAATCAAATCATCATTTTGAATCAACTTTGTCGGTCCAGGCTCCAAACTGAGGATAAATAAGGATCCTGATCGCGTGTTTTGTCTGACACCATAAAACCAAAATACTGTCCAACAAAACAAAGGCCTCCATGGGGACTGTTAGACCAAAAAAGAAGAAGAAAAGAAACCAAACCAAACCGATGCTTTGGAAAAAGCACTAACAGGAAAAGTGAGAAAAGATGGGCTGTAGACCGGATACAATCTTTGACCTCGTTATCAACCAGATGGAGTGCGATAGCTTTTCTCGATGAATCAGATGTCCAAAGCTGCCGCTTACCCCGCGATGCTTGAGGAGTTTGAGGGGATAGCCTTATTTATGGTTAGCCCGCCTGGTACCCTTATAAGGCCATAATATCCTCGTACGCTCATTTTGCTAACGTGGCATTGCGGACAGTTAAAGTATTTGTTAATTAACTCGTCTCCAAAGTACCCTATTATAAAGAAGTAGAATTACTCAAAATTGAAATATGGAGATGCTTAAATGGAATGTGAAATGTAATGAAATGATGATAGCTGCATCATATCAAACACTACTATGATTCCATTCAACCTTTGTCATGCTACTGAAAAAATATTCTGAAACGAGGACAATGAAGTTTGTACTTAGGCTAGTGCTGGTTGAATCCTTAAAAAAAATCAATTTGTCTCGAAACATGTTTTCCTTCATACTTGTTTAATTATGTCCACCTTACCCTTTTTTTTTTCTGGTAAGAAACTTCTCTCTTGACAATGGATATACACAGATGGGGAAAATGTTTTCATTCCTAGTCCCTTGGTAACCTTTACACTTCTGCTTCTTCTGAACTGTACTCCGAGTTTTACTTGCTCGGACCTCCCCCCAGAGCCAGAGCCACCCGGGCAACGTCCTGGTCACCTGTAGCCCAAACCCGCTGAGAATCAGTGCGTGCATCAAACCTTAGCCAGATAACTTCGCTTTTCAATCTCCAGCGTCCTCCTGGTACAGGTAACAGTTCTACCTGGCCGCGCGGTTTGGATGTTTGACGAAGCATACCCACATCCTGGGGTAGAAGGAACAAAATTGCATATTGTGCTTACACTTGCACACTATATGGAGAGAGGAAAGTTCTCACAGACATGCTGTTACGATGAGATTGCATCCCTTTCATCACGAGTACGTTCAGTTTAAATCGTCTCAGTTGAGTCCCATCCACATTCAAAAGCATGGTCGCCAAATTTTAAGCCGGGGATTTGCCCACATATACCTTAGACTCTTTCCCCCTTATGTCTTTACCGGGCTCGGTTTGATGGTGTCTTCCATCCATCTTGTTATCACACGTAGTCGCCTTCTCTCTTTCCTTAGACTCTTCGGTGTTTGTCAACCAGCAATTAACGCAACCAGCTTGGCACCTGAGCTCTGCAAATAGCGAAGCGCATGAACGGTAACGCATCGCATCGAGCTTTCTCCCTATATTTCAAGAGGGCTCTATTGGGGCTTAGCCCCATGTTACCTTTTTTGTCTCTCCCTTGTTCGGCTTGATGGGGTCTTCCCATCCTTCGTTTTTCCTACGCGGTAGCCTCTTCGTCGTATTTCAAGAGGGCTTCGGACGTCAGACTCATCGCATCACTTCTCGAGTGTTCTCTCAAGGCCGTCCGAAAAGCCGAAGGCCAAAAACGGCTTGACGATTTCCGTAATTTCCAAAATTTCCAGGTGCAAGAAGAATTATCAACCCTTCTTCCTATCTTTATCAAAAAGGCTTCAGATTCATCGCACCACTTGTCGAATTTCCTCTCAAGGCCGTCCGAAGGCCAGAAATCGCTTGAAGATTTCCGGAATTTTCAGGCACAAGAAGAAAAGTTATGCTGCACTAGAGACACTGGAGACAAAACTTATGCGCTGAACCTTTCGCAATTGGCCGGTGAATCATTGAGCAATTTCCCCAACAAGTTTCTCGTTTGGCATTGAGAAGGCTTCAGAACCGTTAAGAACTCGTACAAACGTGTAAAAAATATTTTGTGATCAGCCTTCAAGAGGTAAAAGAGTTATTGGAAAGATTCTGTTTACCATTCCACCATAATCAACTTTCTATGAATAAATCAAGCGGAGGTCCACAATGTTTCAAATATTAATAAGTTCGTGGATATTTCTGATGTGGTGGTCTATTAACATGTCATGTGCATAGTGCGTGTTACGTGCATGCATTACACTGTTAGTCTTACCGCACGTAGCATGATTCATACTGCGTGGCGGAAAGCTCCAAGTCACATAGAAAATCAAAATTGACTAGCAAAATGTAATCAATATGCTATAAGAAGCTACTACTGAACTAAACGGAATGACAAAAGTATTCTAAAGATATCGTTAGTTGCTGGGGTAAAAAAGATCTTGTAAATGTTTTTTATGGATATATTTGGTAGATGAGTATCTCTGAGTGAAATGTATGTTGTATTGCATGTATATCTAACTTATATAGAAAATCAAAAAAACTCTAAATTGTCACACTCTTAGGTCTCTTCGACTTTAGATGACTATCTAGATTAGAAGAGATATGTGATATGCTCTACAGTGGAGAATGATCATGAAATCACGTGCAATTTTACCCCATCGCTAATCACTTGTCAACAATTTACAAAAGTAGGAGTGTTTTAACATAAAGAGTGAATATAACTACTATTTTAGCCAATTGCTAATCACTTGTCAACAATTTACAAAGGTAGGACTGTTTTAACATAGAGAGTAAATTTAACTACTATTTTACCCCATTGCTAATTACTTGTAAAAAATTTACAAAAGTAGGAGTGCTTTAACATAAAGGCTGAATTTAACTACTATTTTAGCCAATTGCTAATCACTTGTCAACAATTTACAAAGGTAGGACTGTTTTAACATAGAGAGTAAATTTAACTACTATTTTACCCCATTGCTAATTACTTGTAAAAAATTTACAAAAGTAGGAGTGCTTTAACATAAAGGCTGAATTTAACTACTATTTTATCCCATTGCTAATTACTTGTAAAAAATTTACAAAAGTAGGAGTGCTTTACCATAAAGGCTGAATTAACTAGTATTTTACCCCATTTCTAATCACTTGTCAACAATTTATAAAGCTAGGAGTATTTTAACATAAAAAGTGAATTAGTTAAAGTGTCAAGTACATTGAATACATTATCCTTTATGAACTACCATGAAGAGAGGGTCAATCAAACTATTTATCATCTTTTTAATATCTATTACACATTGTCGTGCATATATACATCGCTACACAACATACATCGCTGTCAACATCATACACTATAAAAGCACAACTCACACATAAGTCATACATAGACTCTAAAGTGCCACAATAATCAGATTGCTTAACATTCTCAACTCAACTCAACTCAGATCAGTACTTGATCTGTCACTCTATAAACTGCCAACAATTGGGCACTGATTACAGTCAAGCCACACCCACTCAAGCATAGAGAATCCAGGTGACGCTCGCCGGCCTCTGTCCACCATAGCCAGGAACTCGAAGGCTCAACATCAGAGAAGTGAGCTCTCTGGAGCTCACTTCCAAACTATACCCCCTGGACTTGAGCTAGCCCTGAAACCCTAACGGTCCCGCTGACGGCACACTCGACGGTGCAAATGGTGCAAAGTGACGGTGGGCCCCACCGTGAAGTCAGTACCCCGAACACGAAATCTAATCGTCGGAAAGTAGTCCCTGAGAAACAGCTAGAATAACTCTAACTACCATCACTGGAACTCCAGTGTCCGAGCATCTAGATGCGGAACTACAAATGGCGTGACAGCTGTCGTGTGTATATACATCGCTACACAACATACATCGCTGTCAACATCATACACTATAAAAGCACAACTCACACATAAGTCATACATAGACTCTAAAGTGCCACAATCGCCCCCCTAGCTGGCGGTTAGGTCCCTCTAACTCCAGATAGCCATCTACTCTAAGTATATGATATACCCTCTAATGGGCAAAGATCAAGAGGCCGGGTGCTATGGAGCCCCATCGTTAGTTGCCTGTCTGCAATCTATACCATATAAAGAATGAACTAGCTATAGGTCAAGTACATCTAGGACATAACCACTGTCCTTGAGGAACCACCGTGAGGGGAGGAGTCATACATGCCATATGCCATCCTCTCGAACAGCTATCACACACTAACATAGTAGCAGCTCCACCAGAAGAGCCACATAACATACACCTCAAGCCTGCATGTACAAGTGCCAAGCTTGGGTCCATAGTACCATCAATGTTTGGAAGGTGGCATGGCGCACAATTGCGCACATGATCCTTCCAAACAACACCATCACGTCCTTCTAACACAAGGACTCCAGATGGCAAAACCTCGCGCACTCTCAAGATAGTGCGGCCTGTAGAAACATCAAGTGTTGTCGGTGCTGTCTGCTGTAGATATACATAGTCGCCTGGATGAAATCGACGAATTGAGGGTCTATAACCTCCTCCTCGAATGGTAGCATAGCGTAAAGTATCTCTATGCTGAGCAATCGCCAAGTTCTCGAAGGCCATCGGCATCACCCTCCGAAAGATCTCTGCCCGTTGAGAACATGCGCTCATCCATACATCAGGGTCATCCAAGTCCAAAACTACAGTAGCATCTCGACGAATGGCTGCAGGTAAATCTGGATCTCGTCCATAGAGTAGAAAGTATGGAGAGAAGGATGCTAAGGAGGCTTGCCGGCTGAACCGATAGCCCATGGCCAACCAAGGTAACTGGAGATCCCAATCTCCCAAGTGGCCTCTCTGCAAACCATACTTTCGCAATCCTCTCTTCACCGTCTGAACCACTCTCTCTGCTAAGCCATCTGCCTCAGGGTGATCTCGGGATGTAGTACGATGATCAATCAAAGCCTTGTCACACAAGACCTGAAACTCTCCCAAGAACTCTGTACCCTGATCAGTCAAAACCTCAGCTGGTGCACCAAAATGACTAAGAACTCGATCCAGGAACGAGTAAGCTGTCCCTTCACTAGACTTGTCAGGAAGTGCCACCAACTCAATCCACTTGGAGAAGTGCTCCACCATCACCAAAACATACCGATGATGTCTCACAGTCAGCGGTAAAGGTCCGGCGAAGTCCAAACTCCAACGGTAACCCAATCCCATGATAGGTAATGGGTGTAACTGTGGCGTAGGAGCATTGAATGATGCTCTAACTTGGTCACAAACCACACATCTGGCAACAAACTGCTGTACCTCGGTCTGCATACCGCGCCACCAATAATGACTCTGGAGTAAGCTATATGTACGCTTTACTCCAAAATGTCCTAGCTCCTCATGAGCATGACGGACCAACTGTGGTCTCTGTGATGGAAGTGGTACTACTCGCACTCTACCATCCTCCCATACACGCAAAAGGTGTCTACCCTCCAATTTGAACCGTCTGGCCCGCTGAAGAACACGGTCTCTCTCCTTGGCCCCAACTGTGCCACCCACAACACCAGTGCGAAGATAGTCCATCACTAAGACATCATCATGAATGTCTCGCTGAACTGTACCAATATCTTCACTCTCTGGATCTGTGACCTCAATAACTCCTTCTGTATGCGCTGAGAGAGATACCACCAATGTCTCTGCAAATATACATAGAAAGGCCGATGCATGCCAACCTGGCACCATCTCCTCATCTGTCTCACCATGCCAACGTGCTCCGGTCTAATCCTGCTGGCTGGGACATGGGTTTCTACTCAACCCATCTGCATCACGGTTCACCACTCCAGGTCTGTGAACAACCGTGAAATCATACTCCCGTAAAATCAGAGCCCATCGTGCAAGCTTCCCTGAAAGCTTGTCGGACTCCATCAACCACTTCAGCGGCTGATGATCAGTGATGAGAGTGAAGGGGTTACCAAATAGGTAACATCGGAAATGTGCTACTGCCCAAACTGCTGCCAAGCACCCTCCCTCATATGAACTATACTTCACCTCCGCTGAATTGTTGGAGCGACTAGCATAGGCCACCACAAACTCCTTCTCCTCATCATCATGTTGGGTGAGCACCGCTCCAAGCCCCAACATACTCCAATCAGTGTGAACCTGAAATGGTCGTCCCCTGATTGGTCTCCTCAAAATAGGAGCAGATGTCAACCTCTCCTTGAGCTCTACAAAAGCTCTCTCCTGCTCATCTCCCCAACACCACTCCTGTGTAAGCTTGGTCAGCTTCGTCAAGGCCTTGGCAATGGCACTAAATCCTCTAACATAGCGGCGATAGAAGTTTGCCAACCCAAGGAATGCTCGCACTCTGCTCACATCCGTAGGCCGAGGAATACGTGCAATAGCCTCCACCTTGGTCTGCTGAACACCAAGTCCTCCGGGGTAGATAGTGTGACCCAAATACTCAACATGCTCATGGAAGAACCTACACTTCCCAGGATGTAATTTGAGTCCATGAGATCTCAACCTCTCAAACACCTCCAACAACTGTCTCTCATGCTCCTCCACAGTAGTGCTATACACCAAAATGTCATCAATATAGCACCGAGCAAAATCCAGTCCAGCGAGGATCCTATCCATGACCCTCTGGAACTCAGCAGGAGCATTCTTCAACCCAAATGGTAAGAATCTCCACTGATATAACACATCCTTGCCGTGAGGATCAATAGCCCAAAATGCTGTCTTGGACTTATCTTCCTCCCTGATCGGCAACTGATGATATCCTGCTCGAAGATCCAAAGTACTGAAGACCTTTGCATGCCCAATCGCATCAAAAATCTCCTCCGGTGTAGGCATGGCATACCAATCAGCCCTGGTCTGTCGGTTGATAGGACGGTAATCTCCACACATCCGCCTATCTGTATAGTTGCCATGCATATCCTTCTTGGCTGGCATCACTGTCGCTGATGCATACTCTCCATGTGAAATCTCCACCAAACCAGCCTCAAAAAGGTCACTACTCCGGCTCTGAATCAATGTCCTCTCCATCTCACTATATCGATAAGGACGTCGGAAAACAGGTGTGTCGCTAGTCAGCTCAATCCGTATACCAAGTCCCTTCAGAGCACCCAAATCCTTCATACTGAAGGCAAAACAACTCGTGTGACTCCTCAAGAACCTCCAAACCCTCCGTCTTTCCTCTCCAGTAAGCTTGGGTCCAAGATCTGGCTCCCAAGTATCCTCTATAACTGTAGTAGGAGTGGAAGACGTACTGACTGGCTGCTATACTGGGCCCTTGGGAGCAATGGTGTCATGCTCCCGACCACTAGAGGTCCCAACCTCTGTGTGAAAAACTCCCTCCACTCTGGCTGCAAGCTCCATACGTCCTCTGGCTGCATCCCATGTGGACCAAGGGTGTAATCCAAGTAGCCCACGCTCACCTGGATGGACTCCAAGTAGACCACTCTCCCTAGTAGCTACTGGATGTGTCCCAAGAATACCATGTCCACTCGGTCCATCGCCCCCAGCATGTGCCTGAATCGTCTCGATAGGCACAGGGCTCACAAGTGTCCGAGTGGTGATGCCTATCAAGCGCATCCTACGCTGCTCTGCCAAACCAAGGCTCACAATCCAGGTCAAACAGTTCAGGTCCATAGCCTGACCTAACACCTGACGCCTGGATGCCTCTGACACTGCTGGAACAGCGGTAATACCGGTGCGAAAACCCATCGCCCGCTCTCTCTCATCAGCATTGGGCTCCACCAACTGCTGTAACTGTGAGTCCCAAACAAGTCCAGGTCCTCCCTCTCGAAAAGCATGAGAGCCTGGGAAACTCATGAGTGTGGGAAATGCAGCTCTAGGCTGTCCAACTAGGTTCACCACTGCCATGGGTGACCTATCAGCCACTACCACTGTCTGAGACTGACGCCCAACATCCAAGATATCATCAACAAGAATGTGGTCCAGTCGCTGAATCCCATCATAAGCACACTGTAGAACCTCTCTGGGTAAGAGGTTTGTCCACCAAAGACGAAGACGATGAGCCCGTGATCCCACTCTGGCTGCATCTAACAATACAGCAGGTCCCATCCATGAATGGACCTGATGTGTACTCGCCACCACTCTAGTGCAAGAATCACCCATCAATGGAACGTTCTCCAAAAGGTAAGCTGGAGAAACAGACTGATGAACCTGGAGATGTCGTAGTATCCGTAACATCTCCCAAAACACACCAGAACGAGGATCCTGAAGACCCAAACCGCGGCCCGCACGTGTATGTCCTTGACATGGCCATCCAGAAATCACCAAGTGAACATGCCCATGTCTCTCTAGGTCATGCGCCCCCAGTAAGGAAATGTCTCCTGGTAAGGCCTTCTGGTAACCTCTGACTGCTGACATCGGTAATAACTCCGGATACCGATAGGCCAAGTGTGCCACATGATGTAGAGAGACTCGCCTAGCAGTCTCATCTCTCTCTACATACAAGTACCTCTATACTCGGATACCCGCCTGTAATACCGCAGCTAGTCCGGTGCTGATCCCACCAAACAACTCCAATAGGCATATCCCCTCTACTAGATACTGCCAAGCAATGAGTGTGGTATCCAGAGGTGTCAAAGCAATCGCCTCTGGAGGCTCATCCTCACACTCATCCCCTGATGGTACGAAGGCTCCACTCCAAGCCTGCTGCACCAACTGATCTGCATGCTGCTGCAATGCCTCCTCTGAACTCCACAATGGAACATCCAAGGTGGATGGAACAATCCCACTCGTACTCCATAGCCGAGTGATCTCCTCTGGTATTGGAGTATCCTCTGCATGGGCGTTCCCCTCCAACAAGTCACCAGGCCAAGTAACTGCACCGCTGAAAGCCAAAACTGATGCTGCCATGGTCCCGGACTGTAGTGAGCCAAGACTGCCACTACTGAAGCGTACTGGTAGGCGACATACCCGTCCCTCACCAGACTGCCAACCAAGTCTATAAGAGGCTGTCTCCTCCCAATAGTCAATACTGAAACCCATAGGGTATAACACTGCTCCCCCAACTAGCACATCATAGGACTCAGCTATCATCGCAATAGCCTGAGCTCTCACCACCGAGCTATCAGTCGGATGACCAGGCTGAACCTGGACAACAAGCTCTCCACGTGTGATGTACTGTGTCGAACCACCACCAAGAGATGTCTGGATCTGAAATGGACACCTCTCCACATCGGTCTTCCGTAACTCCAGACCAACAACTGCAGCCTTCCCCAACATAAGGGGCTGCGCACCAGAGTCTAACAAGACTCTCTGTGGTGTATAGACCTTCCCTGAAGGTCCCACCAAACGAAAAATCCCCCTCTGGTTATCCAATAGGACAACACCAGGTGTAAACCGCGCTCTCTCAAAGGCCGGTCTAGTTGGCAACTCCTCCAGTCTAGCCGCTGCTGCCTGCTATAAACCACTGGTCGCTGAACGGATCCCATGCTCCTCAAACAAGTCAGCTCCACTACCAACCACCTCTGCTCTAGTAGTAGGAACTGCACCATCCCTACTCTCACACAACGTGGCAGCCAACCGGAACACTGGGGCTGGGTCCACTCCCAATGTAAACATGTCACTGGCTGAAAATAAAGGATGCCGCATAATCAGCTGAGCCGCCCCCAACATCATGCTAGACTCAATCTGTGTAGTAGCAGGTGGCTGACTAGCAGGTATTCCATCAGGTACTCCATCACCACCTACCACACCTGCACTGGGACGTCTAGGAACCATGGATGTCGTCTGCAATGCCTCAGATAGCGTGAAAGACTGGGGAAGTCTGACCTGTCTCCCAACCTCTCCTCTCTATGGGTCCAACTCCACTGATGCTCCTCTAGGCTATGGAGCACGTGCTGCACTCCTAGTCACTGCTGCAGATGCATCCACCTGTGCTGCTCCGCACATGAAGTCCAAAGCATCTCTATCACCAGCATATGAGGTGGAAGCCTCAGCACCCGAATCTGATCTCCTATGAGCAATAGCCATACTAGCCAATCTCTGCTCCAACTGCTCAATCCGAGTAGCCATAGCTGTGTCAGAAGTAAGGGCAGGTACTGCACCCCTACTAGGTGTAGATCCTCTACCACCACCTCTACCACCTCGTCCTCCATGAACTGGAGCTCCTCTACTACCTGCCATAGCAGCCCTACCACTCCGTAACTCCGGGTGTAGGTCAAAACACCGGTCACTAGTATGACCAAATCTATGGCAGTGCTCACACTGCCTCTGTGCTGGCTGTGATGCACCAGAGGTATCAGGTCCGCTGCCCTGAGTACACTCTCTCCTATGGTGAGGTCCACCACAAGTCCAACAAGCAACACCACCACTCACTGGCTGCTGCTGACCCGAAAATGAGGGTAAGGGTCTAACTCCACTAGGCCCTCCATAGCATCTGGGCTGTCCACCCTGTCCTCGAAACCCAACTGGGCGTGGTGCACTCTGCTGCACTCTAGAAGAAGTCACAACCATGGATGAGGTCTCTCTACCAAATCCAGATGTCACCACTCTCTCCTCCACCATGTTGAGCTCAATACGCTCAGCCAAACCAAAGACTACTGCCAAAGTGGGCAAAGTAGCCTGCAACAATGTAGCATCACGAACTCTACGTCGCAACTCCCTGTCCAGTATCCCATACCAAAACTGGATTGCCTGGGCCTCAGTAACTCCCTGAGTGAAACTGATCAGCCGCCTCATGCGAGTGTATGCCTCACGTAGGCTCTCTCCAGCCTTCCGCTGGAACTCCTGCAAGCTCCTCAGCTTGTCAGTCCGCACTCCCTGGTAGTTCTGCCTCAAACATAGGAAGAACTCAACCATGGGGTTAAACCCCGGTACCACACCACCTCCTGCAGCGGTACCTCCACTCGTAGTAGCACTATCTCCAGCTAGTGCACCTCCACTAGCTCCACCAACACTACTCGAGCTAGAACTCGTAGGTACAGCCGACCTACTCCTGGCCACCAAACCTGAAGTGATGGAGACATAGTGTGGAGACCAATACTGTCTCCATAACTCAATCTCCTCCAAATGAGCTCTCCTGAACTCATGGTAGTCGTCCATCGGTGGACCCTCCAAGTGCTGAAACAACCCCTTCCATGCCATGAAGGGTGTGAACAAAGTCGGGTTCCGCATCTGCTGCAGATCACACCAACTATCAAACTCCTGGATGAAGTCATCCAACTCAATGGTACCCACTGTACCAGAGTAACGCCTAGGGCCTTTGGAGGCCCCATAAATCTCGTCCATGTCCCACAACAACGGTGCGGACACACCAAGTGCACTCTCAACTGAATCAGCTCCTGTGTCGAACTCCAACTCAGAGTCAATCTCCTCCCTCACTGGGACCTGAGATACAGGCTGATACCGAGCACCACTCCGAGTAAACCCACTGCGTACTGCAGGGCTAACTCCTCTGGAATCTCCAAAGAACTCCGTCGTGACAAAGTAACCACACCAACAAACCCGAACCACCAACTGCAACAGCAAGTCGCAACCGCAAGTGCCCCACCAAGTGCCAGCACCACCGCGTGCCAACACCAACTAAAACACCACCCACTAATGTAACTCTAACCGAGATAACTACACTAGGGGAAGGGCAACCTGTAACCTGCCATCATAACACGCACTCTCACGGTCTGCAGGTCATCACTTCCTGCCTCACCGGAGAGAAACAAAGGTAGTCTGACTGGTCATCACTCCAGCCTCACCACCGAGAGCACACCAGAGCACCAACGCTCAAAAGTCAAGGCACCTCACACAAACGTGGTGCACAAACAGGAAGTAGAGAATGGAGGGGATCCAATCACAAGAAATCTAAACGAAAACCCTCCATCTCATAACACAACACGGGACTGACTCTGCCACCATTTGGCATTTGACATAAGAGTAGTTCGTATCTAAGTCCTAAGCTACCAGGATCACCAAGAATGGGATCAAACTGCCTCTCCTAGCCAAAGCTACATGTGTATAGATAACAGTGGCACAGTCACTATGACAACAAGTGAGGGTGGACCAGTTGGCTAGGGCACCAGTCTAGGAACAAGAGATCTAGGGGTCAAACCCTGTTGCGCACAATCTAGCAAGAAAGGCAGATTTTGCCAACCAATGACCAAGATCTACACTAAACTAGCTAGCCTCACGCCAGCAAGCTGGCTTGCTGGCCCTTCTGGCCCTTCTAGGCCTTCGTAGCCTCTCATAGCCCACAGCCTTATGCCTCGAAGCCTCGAAACGCCGAAATTCAGCCAAATGAGGCCTTTCTTGTTGCCACTTTGAACCTCCTCCAAAATTGGCAAAACTTCTCCAAATCTACGAAACTCCTCCAAACTAGCGAAACTTCTCCAAATCTGGCCAAACAACGAAACTCCTCCAATTCTGGCCCAAAAATCTGACGTAAACCCTAAAGATGGATGTCCGCCAAATCCCCCGCTAACTTTCCACTCGAGCCAAATTGACAAAATGGGTTTTTCCAAATCACAATTTCATGAGAAGAGCTTTCCAACTCCACCTTCAATTTCACTTTCCGAGCCCAACTCGCAGCAAATTGGTCCTGCCTTCACCTCCTGAGCTCAAAATCACAACACTGCTCAAAAATTACTCCTTCTTTGCTCAAAATTTGGCCAGCGCTTCCGCACACCGTCCGCCTAACTGCCAAATTTGCATCAACTACACGAGCTTCTGCACACTAGGGAAACACAGAACCTGAATCGAGCTACCACGATCCACCGAGCTTGGAGATACCACCAACACTCAACGTTCCTGCACCCGATTTCCCCCTGACTTCACTTCTCTGATGTAATCAGATTGCTTAACATTCTCAACTCAACTCAACTCAGATCAGTACTTGATCTGTCACTCTATAAACTGCCAACAATTGGGCACTGATTACAGTCAAGCCACACCCACTCAAGCATAGAGAATCCAGGTGACGCTCGCCGGCCTCTGTCCACCATAGCCAGGAACTCGAAGGCTCAACATCAGAGAAGTGAGCTCTCTGGAGCTCACTTCGAAACTATACCCCCTGGACTCGAGCTAGCCCTGAAACCCTAACGGTCCCGCTGACGGCACACTCGACGGTGCAAACGGTGCAAAGTGACGGTGGGCCCCACCGTGAAGTCAGTACCCCGAACACGAAATCTAACCGTCGGAAAGTAGTCCCTGAGAAACAGCTAGAATAACTCTAACTACCATCATTGGAACTCCAGTGTCCGAGCATCTAGATGCGGAACTACAAATGGCGTGACAACATAGATGTATAAAATATAAATTCTTTTTTTAACATATTGATATCTATCATAATTGAATGACATAATTAGTATATATAAATATATTACACATGTAAAGATTAAAATTAAAATTTATTCAATACATTATCCTCCTATCTACTAACTCTAGAACTTTTGAATCTTGAATTGCTAGAATTTTATATTTTCCATAAAGATTTTAATTATCGTTGTAAACCTATATGCTAACATCCTCTTCTAGTACTAATTACGTTTCACACCCTTCTAGTTATTACTGAAAACTTCTCAAATTTAGCTTTGTAATAGTTATGTCAATTATGCTAGCTATGTAAATAGCTATGTAATGGTTATAGTCCAATCTTAGTAATGACTACAACTTCTCGAATATAGCAGAAAGGAGATCTTTTGTGAGAATAACTGCCAATTTCTTTTCTCAAAATACCAGCGACATCAACTGCATTACTTTGTACCGTCCTACGTACAAAATGATGTTAAGTTTCTGAATACTTTTTCCTTTAGTGGAATAACAAATTACGATAAACGATCGTCTGAGCTCAAGTTGCCTCCTTAGATCTTTACGTAAAAACCCAATCTATGTCAAAACGCATTTTAGCCAATCACTTCACATATTGCATTTGTAAGAGAATCATACTCAGCCTCTGTAGAATCGTTTTCAATTTTTGGTTTATTATTATATATTTTTAATTAATTAATATATAAAAATTTACTTATGGTTGATTAAAAAACTCATATATTATTTTTGTGTGTATCTTAAATGTAATATATGATATAAATTTTACATTATCATATATAATTTACAAATAAATTTGATTTTTATCTCTGATAGTGAAATTCATATATCCAATTAAATATTAACTAGAATTGATCATCCAATTAGAACTCAAATGTACAGTAGTGGAACTGAAATATCCAAGCGAAATGTTTAATGTAAACAGTTTAAATATTTAGTGTAACACTGTAAGGTCATTCTTATGTATAAATCCGAGTTACCAAAATATCCGATAATGATAAGCAACAAGCAAGTCGACGAGGAGTGAATGTTAGAATTAACATAGGAGTTTTAGATCAAAGACTCTGTTGCAGTAGTTCAATAGGGCCGAATAGGAAGAATTATTCTATACAGATTGATTCATGCATATGAGAAAGTCAAATGGCAACAGTCTTGAGTATACGCAAATCTACGTCTAAAAGAGTTCTTTTCAGGTCAAATTCGAATTCATGTCCTACTGTATATACAGAAATTGTGATCTAGTGACAGTTTCCTGTGTGAACCTTAAAGGTCAGAGCGGAGCATTCTACAAGACTTTGCTTAGTTGGGTCTGAATACTTGGTCCCAGCTACACGCACAAATTATAAGCTGTTTCAGAAGTAGCCTTTCACCAAATGATGATTCATGGCAGGTGCAGATTGCTTCCCCTTACAGATTCTGTCAATTCTACGTGAAAGGTTATCTTTGACGTCTTCCTTCTGTTCACAGATTTTCTTCTTCATGCACGGGATAATCTGTTCTGGAGGTACATGCGGTGAATACATAAGAATATGTTTTTGATTGTGGACGTCGCTAACATTGTTAAAGATCAACGCTTGTTGTGAATCAACTTTCACACGACTCACACCGAATTACGTGTCAGAATTTCACGGGTCTTAAAACGGAGTCTTAAACTGCATATGGAGTTCCGCTTCTTGTTGTACTGCTAGTGTAGTAGTATCAGGAGTACAGCAAGTGTGTTCAACTGCCACCGTTGAAAACAAAATTCTCTTAAAGACAAGGTAAGAGTGGCCATAAGGTAGGAATTAAGTCGCGCGCGCGCGGACAAAGTTGATAGGCTGCCGGCGAGATCATGCAAACAAGTATTAGCATTTGCGTTCAAGTAGATCTTTGCAAATGAAATTGACGGAGTACGCTTTAAACACTTTAAGTGGTCCATTAGATATTGACATGAGCGACAATTCCGTAGTATCCGTACATTTCACTCACTTATGCAGCCAATCAAGGTTAGTTAAAGCTAATGTACATTGATGTACAAGACAGTTCTGCATCACAGTTATACCTTGTAATGAACCCTTTATTCAAAATCAGTCAAAGGTCAGTTGTTTGATCCCAGCTTCACTGTAGACTATCTCGTTTAAGCGTGGAGAAACGAGCAACTAGGTCGTCTGCCACCATCACGCTGGTCCCAGGTTTCTCCTCTATGCTAACATCCTTAGGTTTCATTCCCGATGGTAGAGAAAACTCGCATGTATGAACAATGGGACAACAGTCCATCCTCATGCTCTCCCCAGCGGCTCCATGCCGTTCTCTGTGACGGCGGTCGTCCAGAATTCTTTGGAGGAACATACCAATTATGACTGCTATCTTGAGTGCTTTTGCCTCATGTTTATCGAGATCAAATCTACGCAACGAAGGAAAAAGATCTCCGAGTCCAAAACCTCCAGTGATGATGATATCGGCCATCATCGAGCGGAACCACATTCTGAGTCATTTCTTCAGTGCTGACCGTCTTTTGACCAAAGAAGGAGCTGCTGAAGAGCATTCGAGTTATATTGTTGAATCGTCATCGCTGCCACTGTCTGCGACAAGTTCACAAAATTACCATCATGCCCATCTCTTAGTAAATCCCCCATAGCGGGATCAAATTCATCCTTCCTGATCCCCTGCAATCAGTTGTCATGCAAGAAACGTAGTTTTAAAGAATGTGGTCTTGATTGTATGGAGATTGTTGTATAATATGTGCAAACGTAGCACTAGTCCGTTCTAATCAAGGATATTGGTTTTGTTTCTTCTGAACTATTCATATGTTGACTATAAATTAAGGGGGAGGACCTTGCTGATCAGATTATCTTGACTCAACAAAATAAAATGGCCTGCTATTTTGAGCTACGAACTGAGTCGCTGAATGTCTCATGCGACCGACAGGTCCAAAGTTTAGTTTGGCACACTGAACAAGCGCCTACTTATCTCCTTTGCTTCTGTGGTAGGCGTGGAATTTAAGCTTTACTAGAATTCAGATCACCATTGTTGTGTAAAAAATCGGGGTAACTATTGCTACCAAATCTACTCAAAGCTGAGAAGACTTTGTCACACAGTTTTACGTCTCAGGTATGAGACCCATAAAAAATGGCATCAGCAAATATTATTTCGGGCGAGAGGCAAAGATATCAGAAGATGAAACGATCAATTTTCGAGTTGAACCCAACCTCAGAAGCATTATCGGTCCATACTTCTCCCCAAGCTTCTGAAAGGTCTGATGGGGCTGTTCGTCTTTCTTGAGAAGATGAACATGCCCAAGGACTGGCCATCCCGGAGGACTAGATGGCAGTCGAAGCTTTTCTCCCTTGGAATATTTCCTGTAGAGAATTGTAATCACAAGAGCAAAAACAGTAGCGACAGTCAGAAGATCGTAGTAATTCTGCCGGAGCCAGCCGGCGGGAATAGCCTTGTCTTCTTTGATTCCCCCGTTCACTGCAAATCCACCACTATTTGATCCATCTCCCACATAAATCTTTGTTACTGCACTCCCAATTCCCTCGTATCAGCAAACACCCACACACAGAGAGCCTTTAACCTCTTAGCTAGGTAGAGGTGAGCTCAATTATGTCCTTCAAACATGATCCAACATTTTATATACGTACAACTCGAACCGAGAAGTTGCAAACCAAGTCCATTTTCCATTCTATACAAAATTTCATTTCGGATAGTTCTAAAGACCAAAGTTGGCATCGAAGAACCAAACCCTTAAACAATTCCATAAAAACCAATTCAACAAATCGAACACACCTCATTCTCAGAAGGGAAAGTGGTATGCGCGACGGAGCAAAACCGTAAAACAGTGGAATTACTTTTACAGCTGTGAAACATGACATCACGTTGCCTTATAAAAGGCTCCATATCCCAAGCAGAAATTTGATTTGTAGAGTGGATAGTGGCATTTTCAAAATATGCAATCTATTACTGATTTCGAATTACACAAAGCAAGTGAGAGTTTGATTGGATTGTATAAATTGATTTGGAACTACCATCATTGGATTTGCTATTTAAATTCATTACATAGTTGACACCTACAATTTTTAATTTATGCTCATAGATTTTGATCCGGATTTGGAGGTACATATCCTCTTGAATTAAAGATTTGCAGGTCCCATCTATTCATTGGAGGATTAACCAGATTTGAGGAGGATTTTTCGAGTTGGAGTGTAAGGATCTATTGTTTGTATTCATTAGATAGTTGACAACACAAATTTTTGATTTGTGCACTCAGATTCTGTCTTGGATCTGGATTTGGAGGCATACATCTTCCTAAATTAGTGATTTGGAGGTCCTCCTCTACTCAATTGGAGAGTTGACCAGATTTGAGTAGTACTTTATGGGGTTGGAGTTTAGAGATATGGCCAAATTTAGTGGCACCTATCCTTTTGAATTAGGTTTTCAAACTAAGTATTTAAGGCTATGGGTTAAAGAGGCTATGAAGGTCTTCTAAGATTTTAAATTAGGCTTTGAAGGCATGTGCTAGAGAGGCACAAACCTTCAAAGTCTAATACATAAATTCACACAAGAATTGCTAATCTAGGAATTTAAGGTTTTGGCTAGAGAGGATATGAAGACCTTCTAGGGTTTCAAATTAGGCTTTGCAGGTGTGTGCTCAAGAAGCTATGCAGATTTAGAAAATTTGAGGGGGATTTGAGAAGGTCATCAAGCAAGGTGAGACTTGCCATCTAGGCATTTAAGGCTATGGCTAGAGAGGTTATGAATGGCTTTAGGGTTCAAATTAGGCATTACTTATGTTGAAGATCTTGTAGAGAGGCTACAAAGACCTAGAAGATTTGAGGAGGATTTTTAGAAGGCCATCAAGCCATGTGAGACTTGCTTATCTAAGTGTTTAGGTTTGCGGGCTAGAGAGGCTATGAAGGCCTTCTAGAGTTTCAAATGAGGAATTATTGGCATTGAAGGTCTTGTAGGAATTCAAATTAGAGAGGCTATGCAGGCTTATAAAAGCCAACCTAATTTGTCCATTCCTACTTGTTATCCTAAGATAAGTAGCACTCATATTTATATAGGTGTCCCATTAGCTAGGAGAAGATATTTGATCCCATCCTTGGTGATTGTAGTAGGGCATGATGAATCTGAAGTGCAGGAGGCACTTGTAGGTAATTTGAGTGTAGAAGCTAAAGTTGACATAGTACTCGGATTGGATTAGTAAGCAACAATTTCCAGATTTGAAGCGGTGTAGATGTAGATAGGACAATTTGGATCTAAAGATTGGTAGGAAGTAGTTGAAGTGGTTTAGATAGTTTTGATAATTACTCAGTGCTTTGCCTATTTAAAGTAGCCATTCATAGTCTTGTGTATTCAATATTAAGTTTTTGAAGTTGAGTAAAACAAAGTGCTGACTCTCAATGCTTGTCATTTTAGATAAATTTTGAGTATCAATCTTGTGTGTGTTTGTGAGTGTGGAGAAACTTTTGTTGTAGTTGGAGTGTTAGATGTTGTAGCTTTGATTTCCATTTGGTGTGTTTGATCTGTGAGCCGGCATGTCTCTCACTCAAGATGAACCTCTGATGGCTATTATGGTAGCGCACCATGGACTAAGAAGGCAAGTAACCCCAAATCCATCATACTCCTCCAAGGCTAACACTCCAAAGACTCAAGACATTGTTCACTAGAGAACTTAATGAGAGAGAGATAATTGCAAATGAAAGGATGTTGAGTACCTCCTCACCCCTTGTTTATATACTTGTGAAATAATTACGCACCAAAATTACTAATTATAGTAGTAATTCAAGTTACTAGATTAAAAGTCAACTAAAGTCAAAAGTCTAAAGGAATATCTATTCACATGGGTATATTCCACTAGCATGTGATTTTATCTGGACTTAACCACTAAGTCAAGGATTCCTTCACATGGGCTATCCTTAGACTATAGAAGAACCCAAAACAAAAAGGCTTGCAGACCCAAGAGTTCTCAACTCTTTCCTCAAAGCCAAACACCTACGAATAATACCAAGTCAACACACTAGAATCCAAAATAATGGTGCTCATCTTTTCTACTTCCTCTAAAGTAAGGTCCCCTCTATCTTAGCTATGACTAACTCTAGCTAATCATGACTAATGTAGAACCATCCTTTATCTCTATATAAATAATATCAGTACTTGTAATACCAAGCTAAATATCACACACATGCACAAATGGGTGTTCCCGATCTTGAGTGGAGTGTGACTAAAACAATGCCTTGACAAATCTGTGAAGAATTGTAATGTTGGTAGTATTTGTCATTTTTGAGTGTAGGTATTATGAGCCAGCCTATCTCTCATTCAAGATGAACCTCTAATGGCTATTATGATAGTGCAGCATGGACTAAGAAGGCAAGGAACCTCAACTCTATCATACTCCTCCAAGGCTAACAGTCCAAGACTCAAACCATTGCTCACTATAGAACTCAATGAGAGAGAGATAGTTGTAAATGAAAGGATGATGAGTACTTCCTCGCCTCTAGTTTATATACTTGTGAAATAGTTATGCACCAAAGTTACTAATTACTAGAGTAACTCAAGTTACTAGACTTAAAGTCAAATAAAGTCAAAAGTCTAAAAAAATATCTATACTTATGGGAATATTCTCCTAAGCATGTGATCTTATCTTTGACCCAACCACTAAGTCAAGGACTCCTTCATATGGGCTTTCCTTGGACTATAGAAGAATTCAAAACAAAAAGGCTTGTGGGTCCAAGAGTTCTCAACTCTTTCCTCAAAGCCAAACACCCAAGAATAATACCAGTCAACTCACTAGAATCTAAAATAATGGTGCTCATTTTTTTAACTTCTAAAGTAAGGTACACTCTATCTTAACCTCTAAAGAAAGGTCCACTCTATCTTAACTATGACTAATTTTTTATAATCATGACTAATGTAGAATAATAGTTTATATGTATATAAATAATATCTCTCAATTACTTATAATACCAAAATAGATATCACAATAGCACATACATGCACAAATGGGTGTTACATTTACCCCCGGACTAAGATTTAACTTTGTCCTCAAAGTGAAAATCTTTCTGCCTTTTATGATACATCTTCAACTTATCATGGTTAATCCTATCAAAGTGTCTTCCTCCTAACTCCTTGAGATCACAGGTGTAATTGCCCCACACCTTTGCAGTCTCTTGAATCAAACGGAATCAAACAACATTACCCAATCACCTTCTTTGAAAGGCTCCACCTTCTTCTTGCCTTGCCTCTTGTCATAGCTCTATTTTTGTTTCCTTTGGGCTTGCTCCACTCAAACCATAACAATTTCTCTTGCCTCTTCTAATTCCATGAGTTGATCATTCCTTGACTTCTCTACATCACCTCCTTGTACTTTCTTCAATCTCCTATAAATGCTTTGAAAGATAGGAAGATCTAAGTGAATAATTAAGGTAGACTCAATACCATATACCTATTGAAATGGAGAATATTTGGTGGAAGTCTTCATGGTTGTCCTATACTCCGGAAAAACTGCATGAATCCTCTTGTCCTAATGATATTTAGCCCTCTCCATTTTTGCATCTTTGGCTAACATCATGCACAAGGTCTGATTGGTTCTCTCTGCCAAGCCATTGGAATTTGGCTTATAGGATGTAGTTACTCTATGTGTGATTGAGAAATATTGTAGCATGGTTGTAGTAATGTTTCTTATAAACTCTCCTCCTCTATCAAAAACCAAATCCAAAGGGCACCCAAATCTAGTGATAATGTATTCATAAAGAAATCTCCCAACTTCATCTTCATTCTTGTCCCTCAATAGTCTAGCCTCAACCTTAAGATAATCAATAACTACCACAATGTACTAGTTGTTCCTTGGGGTTCTCTTGAGAGGACCTACAAAATCAATTCCTCATTTCTCAAAAGATCCTAGCAATAGAATTGATTTAAGTGGTGGAGTGGAGGTAGACTTTCTAGCAAAAGTTTGACAAACATGACAAGTTTTGCAAAAATCAAGATAATCTTTGAAAATCTTCTTCCCATGGTAATCTACATCTAGAATCTTGAAAGTAGTCACCTTTCATGCAAAGTGTACTCCACACACTAAACCTTCATGAAACTACTTTATGAGTAAGATAGACTCTTCCTTACCTATTGCTCTTCAAAGTAGACCATCTGCTCCTTGGTGAAAAAGAATATCCTCCACCATTGTATAAAGTCTAGATCTTGCTGCAAGGGCCTTCCTCTCCCTAACGTGCATCCCTTTTGGATAGTTACCTCTTGTAAAAAAGTCCACAATCTCCTTGTACCCCATTGGAACCTCTTGAGTGACAGATTATCATGAGCTACTCATCCAAAAAGAAATCATCCATGAGCTCATCTCCATCATGATCTTAGGCCCTAGATAACAAATCAACATTTGCATGTTTCTTCCCTGGCCTATCCTCAATGGTGTAATCATACTCAAACAAGAGTATCATCCACCTTGGTAGCCTTCCTTCCACATTAGGCTTGTTGAAGATGTACTTCAAAGCCTTGTGATACCTGACAATGGTGGTTTTCCCTCCAATCAAGTAGTGTCTAAACTTCTTGAGACCAAAATTCATCCTTCTCTCTCCACAAAAGAGTAGTTCTTTTTTGCTGAAACCATCCACCTACCAGCATAAGCTATTAGATGATCATGCACATCTTGGTCTAATTGATTAATAGTGCATCCTATAGCTACATTGGAAGCATCAATGTACAAGATGGAAGGCTTACTCCATTCAGGTTTAGCAAGAATTAATGCTACAAAAAGGGATTGCTTGAGCTCCTCAAAAGCTTTGAGAGCCTCCTTGTCCTCCAAAATCACCATATATGCTACACACTTCTTCATATCAATGGTCAATGCATAAGCCTTGTTGGAAAATGAGAAGATGAACCTCCTATAATACCCAACCATCCCCAAGAATTGGTGTAACTTTGTCAAGCTTGAAGTGAATGGAAGGTCTGAGATTTTCCTCACCTTCTCAAGATCAATTGCTATTCCATCCCTGGAGATGATGTGCCCCAAAAGGAGACCTTTTTCACAACCAAAAATGCACTTTTCTGGGTTGAGTGATGCATTTGCTTCATCCAAGCATTGCAAGACCTTGATTAGGTGCTCAAAGTGCTCTTCCTTGCTCCTCTAGACACAAAATTCACCATGGAATCTCTCACAAATTTCCCAATGAAAGGTTCAAACACCTTATTCATGAACCATTGGAATGTGGTTGGAGCATTGCAAAGCCCAAAAGGCATGACCTTGAAAGTATAAGTTCTCCAAGGTATGTTGAATGTGATGAGTTGTTGATGCTCTGGTGCAATTTTGATTTGGTTATACCCATTATAACCATCTCCAAAACTATACCTCTCATGACCTTTAACCTCCTCCAAGATCTCATCAATGAATTGCAAAGGGTAATAGTCCTTCTTAGTAACAACATTGAACTTCTTGTAATCCACACATACCCAAAGCTTACCATTATTTTTCTTCACAATGACAATTGCAGACACCCATTTGAATTCTCCACGTTAAAAATAAATCCAGCCTCCTTGAGCTTATCAATCTCCTCCTTCATAATCAAAGATATTGGTGAACTAATGCAACATTGCTTTTGGTGGACTAGTCTTGCATGTGACTCCATCTCAATCTTGTGCTCTTCCAAGGTGACTTCCTTTAGGTCCTTGTAATTGAAAGCAAAACATGGATGAACTTGTGGAAAATCTCCTTAAATCTTATCTTCTCCTCCTTGGTAACATTTGGACTATACTTGAAGGTAGAGAACCTCCTCTTTCTCTCCTCAAGTGTCAATGGTGATTTATCTTGTTCCTTCACAACCTCTGACTTAGGTGCAAAATCTATAGCACACATGGGATACACATTTGAATCAGATTCAGATTCAGATTCATCTTCCTCCATGGAAATCTCTTCTTCCATGCTTGTGTCCATATCTAAAGCTTCTTTTGAATCTGATTCTCAATAATCAAAAGATGGTGTATCTAAATGTGAAGTGTTGGTAGTGTTAGTGGTGTTAGTGATAAGAAATATAACTCTATGGTTTGAGGGCCCAATCCTCAAGTACCCTTTGTGCCATTGATCAATTGTGCATGTTGCTTTCAACCATGGCCTCCTAAGAAGTAAATCATAGCTTGAATAATTCAAGACTTAGAAAGTCATGAGATTTTGAACTTCCATAATTGAAACTAACACCTTATCCATCATCCTTATTGGTTGAACTTGTTGCTTGTTTGCCATGCTCACCACAAATGTTGAAAGTCTAGAGGGTATCATACCTAACTTCTTTACCAACCTATCTGACATGGCATTCAATGCAGATCCTCTATCAACAAGTGCATCCTTAATGTTGTGACTATTCACTGTCACATCAATCTTGGAGGCATATTTACAAGCCTCCTATGGTGCTGGTTTAGCATCCACCACTCCCATTGATATTGGAGTTTTTCTTTCTTCTTCTACTTGCTCCTTGTAACACTCAAACCACCTCTAAGCTCATTTATCAAGGTAAAATTCAAAGTGATCAGATAGCCCATTGTGATGTTAGCCTTGTGACCACAAACATCCTCCAACACATTGTAGTCCCATTGTTGCTTTGAGATCAAGAAGTCTTCCATCCCCAAATTTTTCCTTGGAGTCTTTGTTGTTGATGGTGTTGAGCTATTAGTGTGAGTGCTCCTAGTAGACATAGGAGTATCATTGCTAGGAGTAAATCCTTGAGAAGAGTGTACATCCTTTGCAAAATGAACTCTCTTCTTTTCTTGTGCCAAAACATCCAAATTAAGACCTTTGGAGTTTGAGCACTCTCCCTTCTCATACTTGTTCCATCTATGGATGCTATCTCCTTTACCTTTTTTGGATTAGGAACCACTTGGGTTTCACTCCTTCACTCTTTCCTTCTATTGGCTCCCTCATAACCCCTTCCTCCATGGTAAGTGGAATTTGGGAAATTCCTTTTGAAGTGACCTGTTCCTCTACAACCAAAAACATTTCTATCATTGAAATTATTGGTTGGTTAGCCTCCTCTATTTCCATAACTCCTAGGCTCTCTCCTCAAATTCTGATCCACCTTTCTCTTCTCCCATAGTTGCACTATATTGATCTTGAGATCTACAAGTTGTTTTATGATGGTTCAAAGTAGATCTTTTGGTAGAGATGCAAGAACCAAAACAAGTACTACTTGTGGTGCAAACTTTATCACCAAATTATTAGAAGTTCCACCATACTTTTAGCCTTGAGGAAGATGCATAACTTCCTTCACCACCAAATCACTCTCATTCCTTCTAAACTCTCTTCCATACGAATTGCAATCTTGATAGCTTCAACCTTGGAAGAAAGTTTCTCATATCTCACCTTGCTTCTAATCTATCATCTCAACCCTCTCAAATTATTCTTGGTGAGCATGGCTCCTATGCCAATCATAGTAGTCTCCACATCATCTCTACCCTTCTTCAACACTATGCAAAATCTAGACTCTAACTTCTTCACTCTTTCTACATAGACTCTCACTTTCTCTCCATCTCCTTGTTTGAGGGAAGTAACCCCACTTGTCAATCTCTCATAACTCTCATATGGAAGAAAGTTCTCAATGAATTTTGAAGTCAAACTCTCCTAAGACTCTTTTTGCTTATCTCTCCTCTTTTTTTTGGGTATTTTGACTCATACCATGTAAGGGTTGCATCTTCAAAGAAATTTGGTAATAATAAGACCCACTCATTCTTCCTCCTCTCATTGTTTCCTAAGCAATCTCTCTTGAAGTATGTCACAAAGACCTCCACATCTTCTTCATCTTTGCCAAAGAAAATTGGAAGTTTCCCCATCTTAGCTCCTCACTATCTTTCTTCTTTCTCTCAATCTTTTTTTTCTCTTCTCTCACTCTGTAATTAATAGAGTATATATATGATTAACACAATTTGAGAGTAATCCACCCTAAAGAACATAAAAATTCAGGTTTCTCCAAGATTTCTATAGCAATATCAAATCCTAGAGTGCATATTACTCAAACTTTCATAGATAATTTATTTATAAGTTGAAAGATTATCTCCATCACTAATCTTGAGAACTAATTGATGAAGGTGGTAGTATTTTTGTATTTATACTAAGACTCTCTCCAAGATCCTTCACCAAAGTCTCCAAAAGTGCTATTAATCCACTAAACTCATGTCCTTTTGAAAGTCCTTCCACTCCACAAATTTCACACAACTCATTGGTCTTAGATATTGTCACTCCTAATCTTGGTGAAGAAGGTCCAACATGCAAACCCAAGTCAAGTAAGCCTCTCCTTTCCCTCAATCTCTTGCTGTCAAATGTCAATGGACATGAACTTGCCTTATGTCCCTTCTCTCTACATTTAAAGCACTTAGATTCACTCTTTCCTCCAAGTAGTGTATGTTTTTGGATCCTCTCAACACTCTCTTCAAATTCTATTCTGAACTTCTTTTTCCTCAAATCCATCCCTAAAATCACCTCAAACCATTGGAGAACCTTGCATAGCCTCAATTTTCACTCTTGGTGACCCTCCATGTTCCTAAGATGAGTCTAAACACTCAAACTTGCTTTTTGTTGCTCTCACACTCCTCATGCATCTCAACTTTGTAGAATTGACCTGTTCTCACAATGTCTCTAAATTCTCTCAACTGGTATATCAAAATCCTCTAAAATTTTGTACACTTGATTAAAATCTCAGGGTGTCCTTCCTTGCAAAGTTTCAGATATTTTCATTAAGCCAGTTGGCCTAGGCACTTTCTATTCAGCACACATATTCAGATTTGGTCTAAAAACCACCCCCTCACTTCAAAAACTCATAACTTTTTGCTCAATACCAATTTCTCTCTAATTCTGTGCCATAAAGTAGAATATTATGCATTTAATTTTCTTGGAAAGTTTCAGAACAATCTAATGAAATTGAAGAAATGGCAGACTTTATATAAATTTCTAGAGAGCATGTAGTTTTGTGAGCAATTTACCCTATCAACTTTCAAAAATTCTAGCTCAATGCATGTACTAGCTCTCACAATTTCAAGTGTGCTAATTGAAGAATAACCTAAGATATCATATATAGAAATTTCAAGTCTAGATCTAAAACTTGAGATTTTGTCCAAAATCACCATAATCCCTAAAATCTACAATCCACCTCACATAATCTCTCCAAATCCTCTCATGTGTACAAGATATATAATATTGCCTCAAAAATATCATGATAAATTATAGGGTATATAAAGGGCTGGTTTTCTCACAAAAGTTCAGCTCTCTCCTCCTTTAGTATTCTCTCCTAGTGAGCTCTCATAGCCAACAAGATATAATATTGCCTCAAAAACATCATGATGAACTATAGGGTATATAAAGAGGTGGTTTTCTAAGAAAAGTTCAGCTCTCTTCTTGTCTAATATTCTCTCCTAGTGAGCTCTCATAGCCTCTTTGTGTCTAATATAAAATTGTACACGGAATATTATCTTGCTTTCTAGAGAAGTTCCGGCAATGGAACCAAAAATGTGAGCCGGTCTATCTCTGACTCAAGATGAACCTTTGATGGCGATTATGGTAGTGCAGCATGGACTAAGAAGGCAAGGAACCCCAACTATATAATACTTCTCCAAGGCTAACAGTCCAAGACTCAAACCATTTCTCACTATAGAACTCAATGAGAGAGAGATAGTTGCAAATGAAAGGATGATGAGTACCTCCTCACCTTTAATTTATGTACTTGTGAAATAGTTATGCACCAAAGTTACTAATTACTAAAGTAACTCAAGTTACTAGGCTTAAAGTCAAATAAAGTCTAAAGTCTAAAGGAATATCTACACTCATGGGAATATTCTCCTAAGCATGTGATCTTATCTTGATCCAACCATTAAGTCAAGGATTCCTTCATATGGGCTTTCCTTAGATTATAGAAGAATCCAAAACAAAAAGGCTTGTGGGTCCAAGAGTTCTTAACTCTTTCTTCAAAGCCAAACACCTAAGAATAATACCGAGTCAATACACTAGAATCCGAAATAGTGGTGATCATCTTTTTAACTTCCTCTAAAGTAAGGTCCACTCTATCTTAGCTATGACTAACTTTAGCTAATTTATGACTAATGTAGAATAATAGTTTATTTGTATAAATAATATCTCTCAAGTACTTATAATACCAAATTAGATATCACAATAACATATACATGCACAAATGGATGTTATAGTCCTAAGTCAGAAGGACAAGAAGAAGAAAGACTACCCCATCTATTATGTCAGCCAACAAATTTTAGTTGCAAAGAAGAATTACACTACTACAAAAAGAGAAGTACTCAAAATGGTGTATACCTACAAGAAGTTTCACAACTACTTGCTAGGATATGAGTTTGTATTCCATGTGGACCATTATGCACTACAATATTTGGTGAAGAAGGCGGATTTGTCTTGGCAAATTGCATGTTGGATCTTGTTATTACAAGAATTCACATACACTATAAAAGTAAGAAAGGGTGCTTTGCGTGCAAATATAGATTTCATGTCCAGGTTAGAGACTCAAAACCAAGAGCTAGAGGTAGATGATTGGTTTCCTCATGAAGAACTTTACTATTTGATGGCAATGCAAAGTATGAGATATGCTACAAATATCCTTATTTGCATACTTGCAAATGTCGTGAGGGACTAGACCTAGAACAAAGGGTAGTCTTTCTTAGTAAAATGTGACCATATCAACTCAAGCATAACATTTTGTTTAAGATGGGTGAAGACAAAGTACTTTGTAGGTGCTTGGAAGCATAGGAAGTAGGAGGAGTAATTGAGTCCTTACACTTGGAAGCATCAAGGGACATTATGCCCTAAAGAACACAATGAAGAAAATTCTTATGGTAGGGTATTGGTGGCCTATGGTGTATAAAGACATTCAAGCCCGTATCAGAATTTTTGATGCTTGTCAGAGAATGGAAAACTAATGGTTACTGCCTAGTGGAACTTGAGAATGATTTTGCCATTGGCCCTATTTGAGGTATGGGGTATTGCTTTTGTGGGTCCGATTCAACGAGTCCCCCATTCATGAGGAAGAGATACATTTTAGTATGCATTGATTGTGTTACTGAAATGGTTGAAGCCAAAGCAACTTGGAGAGATGATGCAAAAACTATAGCTGAATTTTTGTTCCAAAATATCATCTCTCAATACGGATGTCCTTTGGAATTGGTCAATGACCAAGGACTCATTTTTTGACCCAATTGTAGAGCGTTAATTAATATTTTCAAATAAAACATCGGAAGATGACTCCTTATAATCCAAAAGCAAATCCCTTGGTCGACCTGCCCTGGATCCTCTGGCGAAACTTGCCAAGGATGCTCGAACTCTGCAAGACGATAAGTATAAACTCTGAAATCGTTCAAAAAGTGGAGCAACCCGACAAATACAAGATATTCTATGCCCTGTCTTGTGTGGCTCTACTCAAAAGGCTGTTCAGCACTATAGAGGCTCCGTGCTCTCTGGGCATCGACGGAGAGCATGGAATGGAATCATGCTTTTGATACAAAGAAACCTATTCTGTTTATCAGAAGATACCACCTGGAGGCCCATGAATCAGTTGATAGAGAAGGCAAATAAATTACTCTATAAAATTTTGAACAAGGTGATTTTCAATTATGCTTATGATTGGGACACAAAGCTACCTATAGCTTTGTGCGCATACAAAACCACAAAAAAGATTACCACTAAGTAGATTCTATATTTCTTAACGTATGGATTGCATCCTATATTTCCAATTGAAATGGAGGTTCTGTCATATAGATTCTTGTGGGATGAACAATTGTTGATTGTTAGGATCTTTGGATCCACCAATTGATGTGGCTAAAAGAGAAGAGAAACAATGCAATGCAAACAAGAAAAGAGGTACAAAGTCAGAGGAAAGTCAAGCATGATAAGAGGTTACAACTTCTTGTTGTTTAGGAGGGTGACTTGGTGCTATTGTATGACAACTGCCAAATACTTTTCAAGGCAATCTGCACTTACAGTGGATGGCGCCATACCAAGTGTTGCACATTTATGACAATGGCTCTATTCAATTGGTAGGCTTGGAAGGAAATCTGTTTTCTACTTGAGTAAATGAGTAGAGAGTTAGATGATATTAGATTGTGGACAAGAAAGTGCAAAGAAGAGATAAAGCTAATGTTTGAGGGGATGCTCACATTTGAGGGAGGAAGTATGTGGTACCCACATTTTTTGTTTTTTTTGTTTTTAGAGAAGAAGTGAATTGTTGAAGTTGAATTGAAGCCAAATAGATGAAAGAAGAGCATAATCATGTATTTGGATCTGACCCAAGGAAGTTGACTTTGTGTTAGAGGAAGAAGGACTTGGATTGGATCGGAAGGATGGTACATCCAAAGTAAGGTTATTTTGCATCAAAATGATCAACCTGATCCAAGGAGACCTTAAAAAATTTAACTTGCGATGTACCAACCAAGAAGGTACATATAGAAAAAAATAGCTACTTCTGGTTAGGATAAATTTGAGAATGAAAAGAATAAGTCATGTAGAATGCATGAGTTTTGATTGAGGCTTGATTGAAGAATGACTGCAAATCGAAGATGTATAAAATTAAGACTTTGTCAAGGGAATTTTGCAATATTGAAGCACTATCTTGTTCCTTTGAAGAGTTGTCTTGAGGGAGTTAGAATCACAAGCTGAGTCACTGGCTTGATTTGTGAAACCAAGAGTTAGAGAACACACAATGCCAATGAAGGGTAGCAGATATATTTTGGCACTTGTAGTGTGGAATCTTACAATTTGGAGGTTAGATATGGAAGCTAGGATTGAAGTCTTAAGCCAACTTTGGATCACACTTTTGGCATGGAATTAGAACTTGAGTTTTCTAGGGTTCATGGAAAAAATTGCTACTAGTAATTGTGTAGATGGTCTTGATGCATAAGAGAAGAGAGGAAATTTGACTCAATGGACTTAGTCAAATTGGAGACTTGTGTTGGGAGAGAAGCACAGGATATGACAGGAATCACCTTCAATTGGAAGTGTGATCCTATAGAGGAGATTGAGGAGTTGAAGAATACCTTCAATGCATCTTGCATGAAGAATGGGTATAAGGTAGAAGCTTATAAAGACTTGACAAGGCAAAGTATTGTTGGGGTTTTGATAGCTACAATGAAGCCGGAATGGACCATTTATGTTACAAAGCAGCAAGTGGCTTTCTTTCACCTCATGTTTGCAGGTGAGGAGGTGAACTAGGTAAGGTATTTCTACCAAAGAAAAAGGTAGATGATCAAGAATTGGTGAATGGGTTTGCAACCCCATTACTTTGTACAATTTGCATTAAATCTCTATTTGAGTTTGAATCTACTCAACTCCAAAGAGCAAAAGAAGATGGTGTTGCATTTCATCCAGATCTTTGTCAAGATGCAAAAAAAGAAGAGAGACATTACATGGCAAAAAACAAAGAAGAGGATGATTACTTTGCCAAGACCAAATGTGAGAAGACAATGATTGTCTCTATCCTAGAGTCAAGTAAACAAAGTAGACCCAAGGATATGGTGTCCCCAGTGAAGAGGAGAACAACACGGAGATTGAACCTGAGATATGAGATAACAATGGTTGAATTATCATTGGGAGTTGAGTTGGAGGTGGAGGTAGAGTACAACTATGGGGACTCCAAAGAAGAAGATACCACTCTAAATAGTAAGGAATCAAGCAGTGAGAGTGAAGGTGAGCCTGGAGTTCAATAGTCAACCAAAGAAGGAGCTGAGGAGGAGGATCAAGAGTTCTATGTGGAAATTAAGAGCATGCAAGGAGGAGAAACCCCATACTTGGAATTACCTAAAGATTCCATCGTAGAAGAGTGGGAGGAATCACAAAGAATGGTGTTTCAAAGAGAGGTGAGATTGCAAAGAAGTTTGAAGTCTATGAGTGCAAGACCAAGTTGAGCAGAAGAAGATGAAGAAAGCTTAGAGGAGGTCAATTTGAAGGTAAGGAGATCAGGAGACTTTGGGGTAAGGTACCAACAGAAATATCACCTACTAAAGCTAAGGACAAAGATGCATTCTGAGGAGTGAATTATCAGTTGATTGTAGTCTATCCTTTACTAGTGCATTTGCAAGAGAAGATGCAGGAGATGAAGATCATCTAGAGGTGAAGGATGAGCTTCAAGTGGTGAAGAATTTGAGTGAAAAAGTCTTGAAGATGAAGGAGTAATTGACCTGATGTGAGGAAGAATCAAAAGTACTTTGGGTTAATGTGGTGATTTATCGATAGAGTCTGAAAGATTTACAGGAGAGTTTTGAGAATCATGGAGGTTTCTTGGAACAACACAAGGAAGAGCTAATGGAGCAAAAGGCAACATTCAAGAAATTGAAGGAAGAATTTGATGATGCTCAACTCAAATTAATGCACTCCAAGACTAGAGCATTGGTAAGTGAATAGGTAGTGGAGGAGTTAAGATCAGTTGCAACGTAGAAAGATCGGGCCTAGCAACAAGAATTGGCAAGAAGAAAAGGAAAAGAAAAGGAAAAGGAAAAGGACAAGAAGAAGAGAAGTTGTAGGATTTGATCAAGCATTATTGTGTTGTGGTTTACATAGCTCATAAAAAATTAAACTATCATGGTTATCTCTACATTGGTGGAGTAGGTTGTGTGATAGAGCCGACGGATGAGACGTTGCCATGTGAACAATTTATGGACATGTATGCAATAGGCCATGTGGGTTACAATCTTATCATGTTTGAGGGCTCTAATGTATATAGGTGAGGGAGAGTGGAGAGACGGGAGTGTGTAGTTGAGGAGCCTTGAGGGGGAGGAGGACGTTAGGAGTGAGAGTTGTAGTAGAGCGTGAGTGTAGAGCACCTGAAGAGGCATTTGAGCATGAGATGTCTCATGCTCCCAATCTGCCACTCCCAAATCCTTTTCTCATTAGGCTTTAGATTTTGCACCATGATCGCTTATGGGACTGGTTGGTGGCATGTTTTAGGGCGGCATTCGTGGAGTCGGTGATGAGAACCCAGATCCTATCATCCTTCCGGTGCTTACTTATGAACATGTATAGGACTTTACAATATATGTGCTACTACAGTTGGAGAATGCCTAAATTTTTGCTCATAAGCTTCAAGGTGGAGTTGTGGGGTCCATTTGTAATAAAGTAAAAAGTTTAAAGGACAAATGTGCATGAGATTGGGTCCCAAGAGAGGAGTCAAGGTTTTTTTTACCATTTGGGAAGTTCAGGGAGGACAATTGAGGAGTGAAGACCACAGTGGAAAGAGGAGCTGACATGCTACAATCTGGAGATAGAAATCACACAATTTAAGCTGATTTTGGTAGGGATATCATCAATTGAATCAAGGGGGTAGATTTCATACCCTATAGCTCAAAGTAGGCAATTGAGAGAGCTTCTTGAGACATTTTCACTATTTGTCAATGGGATTGGAAAGAAGACAAAGTGGTTACAATATTGAGTGAAAGAAATTTCAGTTTTTGATCAATCTAAAATCACATCCAATTGATTGAAATTGAAGCTTTTAGGATGTAAGGTGTTGTAGAAGAGCTAATGATCAAGTTTGGAGTTTTGGTCACTCTCTAAGTAATGGTTTGAATTACCTTATGAAAATTTCCAATGTTGTTTGTGGGTACGGTTTGCATCTTCTTCAAAGATTTCATGCAAATTATTCAAATAGAGAAATCAGGGTCTTGGATCAAGTATACTTGGGTCTATAGAGCTCACAAGTTAGCCCAACTCAGGAATTGATCCACATCTATGGATTGGGGTTGTATTAGGCCATAAAAATTTGCAGAGTATTAAACAAGAGCATGAAAAACTATTGTGGAAAATTTAGTTGGCTTTGAACTCATAGAGAGTGAGATTTGATGCAACAAATTTTATTGAAAAGATTGTCGTAAGCTCGGAAGAGCACTTCTTTCTTCAATCATTATTGAATGTCAATTTTCTCCCTTTTGTGACTATGATTGAGAGTTCAGATTTCCAAAGTGTTTTTTGAGGATTAAGTGTACATCTGATTTAGAAATCAAGGGAAAGTTGGCAAGAACTATTGGAAAAACCTTAAAATATGGATTTCAAAATTAGGGTGAAAGTTGTGAAGCTTTGAGAGCTTGTCAAGGAAAATATAGTCATCTGATTGAGGTATATTTTATGTCATAGGAAATTTTATCTCATAGGCTTTTTATTGAATTCTAGAACTCTTGAATCCAAGCTACAAAAAAATAATTAAGGTTATATGAGTTGCGTAGATTCTTCTCCATCAAGAATACATAGGAATTCTCCACTTGGAGTAAGAAATTTTTGAGATCTGATGTTCAGATTAGAGGAGGCTTGGAGTTTAGGTTGAAATGAGCTTGATGATAGAGCAAGAAGGCTGTGAAGCTCTTTTCCGACAAAAAAACACAAAGAGTTGTTGCCGTATTCTTGTGTTTGGATCCTCTCTGTGCTTGTATGCTTATTTGTACGCCCAATGGGTTTGGATTGGTGTGTGGGCATTGCACTTACGTTCTTTTCTTCTAGGAGTGTTGTGTATTTCTCCTTGGTAATATTGGAGGTGATGACAAGTAGACCAAGAGTATGTGTTGTGATGACAAGTTAGGTTGCCCGTCACTACCCTTTACAATAGCAAGAATATTAGTTACAAGAAAGAGAGGTTTTGAGGGTTGGACCACGCACATGTTTAGTCAAGTAGTTACGGGTTTACCTCTAGCCTTTGATCTGTAGTCTCTAGAGCTAGGAACCTTGTTTGTTTCCAAAGAGAGAAAAGAAAAGTACAACAATGCTCAGAAGCTCAAGTTGTGCACTAGGCTGAAGAGAGGAAGATATTAGAAGCAAAGCATGTTGAGGAGTGGATGATGCTTTGGGAGAAGTTGAAAGAGGAGATGACTTGAGATAAGCTAATACCATAAAAGGCAACGGGATCAGTGGAGGAGATTGTCAATGGATTGAAGGTAATGCTCAACACTAGAACTGAAGAACAATTGGAGCAGTCTTACCTACTTGAATAAAAGTTGCTAATGCAAGAGACTTGGAAGCATGAGGCAAAGGATATTGATATAAACCATTTTTTAATTTTTCATTTGTTAATTTGTCATAGAGATAGAGTATATAGGAAGATGATTGAAGTAGGAGATAATGTTTGTCTTGAATAGATTTGCTTAGATCAAAATTAGATCAAATTTGTAGTAGTTTAAAGGAAAGTGTAGAAAACAGATCCAAGATAGTTGAGGTAGGAATGCATGTGACTTTGGGTGAGTTATATGAGTTAGTTGAAGAAGTTAGAGTAGAGAAGGAGAAATTAGTCAATATATTGATGGCTTCACTCTCGGTTCAAACAAAAGATGTGACAGAAGTAGATGAAGATGTAGAAGTAATAGATGAACCCATAGTGCATAAGGCGCTTGTAGGTAATTCTTTTGTAGAAGCCAAAGTTGAGGTAGTACTCGGATTGGATTAGTATGTAACAATTTTCAGATTTGAAGTGGTGTAGATGTAGATCGGACGATTTGGATCTAAAGATTGGTAGGAAGTAGTTGAAGTGGATTAGATAGTCTTGATAATTGCTGAGTGCTCTACCTATTTAAAGCAGCCATTTACAATCTTGTGTATTCAACATTCAGTTTTGAAGTTGAGTAAAGGCAAGCATTGATACTCATTGCTCGTCATTTTAGCTTAATTCCAAGTATCAATCTTGTGTGTGTGTTTGTGAGTGTGTGGAGAAATTTGTGTTTCAATTGGAGTGTTTGATGTTGGATTTTGCAACCTTGATTTCCATTCTATGTGTTTGATCTTGAGTGGAGTGCAAGTAAAGCAATACCTTGACAAATCTATGAAGAATTGTAATGTTGGTAGTATATGTCATTTGTGAGTGCAAGCATTGGATTGATGCAAAGTTTTTTTGACTGAGGAAGTTGTGCCTTCAATTGAGGGGGGGAATAAAATTCCAAGGCAAAGTCACTTCATGGTGAAGTAGCCTTCTTCAAATTGAATGGATCATCACAATCAAGATTGAATTGAAATGAGTTTAATGAACTGTAATTGTGTGTGATGTTAAATTGTGAAAAAGACTACAAATTGAGAGCTTTTTACTCTCTTTTGGGTGTGGTTTCTACCCAAGAAGCTAAAGATGCAACCAAGAAGAAATGAATTTGTTACTTTTACTTTGTATCTATCCATTCTTGACCAATATCTCTATGGGAGCAAATGATTACTTGCTGATTACTACAAAAGTGATACTTGTTGGGTTGTCACACACATGTTGTACACAAAAGTCCATGACCCAAATATCCCCATAACCATCCAAGGGAGCAATAATCCAAACTATCACATCAACTCAAGGTCTTCTATAAACGTTATGACCAAGGGTAGTGATGGAGCCCTTGGTTTAAAAGGGATGATCAACACTTCCACTCTCCTTCACATGGATAATGGTAGATAACATCACCTTCTAGGCCTATTGACAAAAGTTCCCACTCTTTTTGGAGGACATACCTTCTTGATTGATTATGTAATCATGGATATGTCTACTTTGGCATAATTCCTACTCTTATGGGAGTTCCTTAGCTGGTAGATGTAAATAGTGTCACTTGCTAGCAAATTGGCAATTTAGACTTTGAAAAAAGTCAAAACATGTTCTACTTTATATGTATCTAGCTGAACATCCACCCAACTCAGATGAAGAAGGAGAACTCACTTTCAACATTGATGCATAGTGCCCTACCCACGTTCATTGCAAAGAAGAATTCATGTATACTATTGCCAACTCTCTTTTCATAATAGAAGGAGAATGATTGGTCATGCCATGTGAGTAAAGAATGACTCAAAGAAGGACTCCCTTAGCTCTAGCGATGGAGCCTTCCACTAGATAATGTTTCCATTGCTATACATCCAAGAGCATACACATGCAACCTTGTTTCTATATGGATGATTATATTCATTGTCAAGATGAGGACTCAAATGAGGAATATCTTATCTCAATTGGACCCTACAAGACAACACCATTATTCCTTAAGCAAGTAAAAGGGAGCCTATGGTAGGCAACAAAGTACATTCCATGACATCACTACTAACCCTATGGAGAAACCTACAAAGAGGATTGAAAAAGAACATGAAGTCCATCAAACAATACTCAAAGAAAGCTTATAATGATACTTTCTAAACAAACCTCCTAAAAAATCATCTAAAACCATCCTACTCCACTTACAAGTGGTGGACAAGTTACACAAATTGGACATCTCAAAGGTAGAGAAGGCTAAAAGATGTAAAAATTAGTGCAAATATAAGCACAAAGGAACAAAAAGCCTACCAAAACCTTTTCCAAGAATTTTGGGATGTTTTTGCCTACAACTACATGGAACTCATGGGTGGTGACCCAAAGATGTGCCAGCACCAGATATTAATACATTATTGCAATCCAATCTAAACCATATAGGTTGAACCCCACCTACTTCCAAAAGGTGCAAGAAGAACTAGATAAATTACTCAAGTGTAGGTTCGTCTATCTTGTAAGAGAAATAGACTGAGCATCCTCAATTTTAGTGGTCCACAAAAAGGATGAGGGAAAATTCTAAATCTATGTAGATTTTTGTAAATTGGCTATTCCAAACCCCTTTCCAATCTTGTTTACAAGCACCATGTTGGACAAGGTATCATGTAGCCAATTTTTTTCCTCTATGAATGGCTACTTTGGCTACAACCAAATTGTTATTGCCTTGGAGGATCAATACAAGACCACCTTTGTCACCAAGTGCGGGGCTTATGGCTAAAGAGTGATGCCTTTCAGACTATAGATGCTCCAAGAACATTTCAGCATACATGATGAACTTCTTGGAGGAAGTACAAAAGGAAATGGAATTCTACCTTGACAACATGTGTGTCTATAGTTCACACACTAGCTATGTTTGGGCTCTATAGGCTGTTCTGCACATCTACTGGCATGTTAAGGTTTCATACAATTCTCAAAAATGTGTATTTGCTATCTTGTGTGGAACGAGGCCACCTAGTCTATGAAAATAGCATCATGGTAAACCCAAAGAAAATCTAGGTCATTTTATAACTACCTGTACCAAAGACAATACACAACCTCAGATGATTCTTAGGTTGTACATGATATTATTGCCAATATGTCCATATATATGTTAAGATAGTTGCTAAGCTAACTGGCCTACTACCCTCCATAGTGGAATTTTTGTGGACCAAACAATTTAGTGATGCTTTTGAGACCTTGAAAGTAAAGTTGGCCATTGCTCTAATTCTCGTAGCACCCAATTGGGAAGTCACTTTTCATATCTTTGTGGATACCTCTAACATGGTGAGAAATATACATTTATATACCTCCTATCACAATATGATGAGCAAGAAAGAGAACACTCCATCTATTATGCTAGCCAACAACTCAGATTGGCAAAAGCAAAACTACTCCACTACTAAATAAGAATACCTCATAATGATTTTTGCTATGAAAAAAATTTGACACTATCTTATGGGTAATAGTTTCATGTTCCATGTGAAACAAACAATTCTCAAGTACCTAATAAAAAAACCATGCTATGTGGGATAACTCACTTGATGGATGTTACTTCTTCAAGAATTTTCCTTTATAAGAGAAATCCGTCTCAACAAGTCTCATGATAAAGCAAATTTCCTATCCCATATTTTCAAAGATCTTGAAGAAAATTCCCTCAACACCAACCGTATAGGTTTCCATCTCATTTATGTTCATCTCATCTATCATGTTGTGGTTTGTATAGCCCATGAAAAAGTAAACCAGTATGGTTTGTCTCCACAAAGATGGAGTATGTTGTATGATGGATCCCACGGTTGAGCTATTGCCATGTGAGAAATCTATGTGCATTTAAGTGATTGGCCATGTGGAGTATAATCTTATATTTTGCAAGGGCTAGGATATATATATGTGGTGGAGAGTTGAGAGAAAAGGGATGGCTTAGTTTTTAGGAGTCTCAAGTGGGAGGAGGATGTGGAGAGTGAAAGTTTTAGCAAAACATGGACACTAGGATGTCAAAGGAAACATTTGAGCAAGAGATGTCTCATGCTTCCAATCTGCAACACCCAAATCCTTTTCTCATCAAGCTTCAAGTTCTACACTGTGATAACTTACAAGATTGGATGGTGGCACATTTCAGGGTGACATTCATGGGGTTGGTGATGGAGAACCCAGATCAGCCATCCTTCCAGTGCTTACTTACAAGCAAATCTAGGATTTAAGAACTTAGGTGCACTTAAAGGAGAAGAAGGATTTGAATTTTTTTCATGAGCTTCAAGTTGGAGTTTTAGGTCCATTTGTCAAAAGTGAAGAGATTAAACGACAAATTTGCAAGAGTTTGGGTCCCAACAAAGGAAGCTTGGACTTCTTTGAGGATTGAAGGAGTTAGAAGAGGACATTTGGGGAGAAAAGACTAGGGTTGGAGAGAAGAGCTAAAATGGTATAATTAGGACACAAAAACCAAGGCAATTGAGGAGATTTTGAGTGGATTTGGTTACTAGAGTGGCTTTGAGGACTATGCATATCTCTGATCTAGAAATCTAGTAGAAATTGCCAACCCAAGAGAAAACACTCAATTAGGGACTTTGAAATTAGGGTGAACACCTACAAAAAGTTGGCCAAGTTTGATACCTTATCATGGTAATGGTCAAATTATGGCTTATTTTATTTTATTGGAAAGCTTATCTCACATGTGTTCCATTGAATTCTAGAGCACTCAAATCCAATGCACTCATGCTAGGCATTTGGAGTTTTCCCTCATTCCAGTATCCCAATGTGAGCTTCCATTCTCCTATTTCTCTCCTCGGTCTTGGTCTTTTACATTATCACTTCCAATATTACCAAGGAGAAAAACATGTCACATCTAGAAGGAAGGAATCTAAACGCAATGCCCGCACACCAATCCAAGCCAACTAGGCATGCAAGCATAGAGAGGATCCAATCACAAGAATTTCAACAACTATTCTCTACGCTTTTTGTCAAAAATAAGCTTTAGAGCCTTCTTGCTCTGTCCTCAAGCTAATTTCAATCTATACTTTAAGCTTCCTCCAATATGTACTTCAAATTTCAACCAATTTCTTTCTAATCCAAGTGGAGAAATTCTATATCTTTTTTTTGGGGAAAACTTTGTGCAACTCATATGAACATAACTTTTGTTGAGCTTTGGATTTTTATTTATAGGTTGCATACAAGGCCCTTGAGAAGCTTCTCAAAAAGCTTCCTCAAGCCGCTTTCTTAGAGTGCAAGCCAAGTTAACTAAAAAGCTTCTCAAGAAATTTCCTTCTAGAAGTCGCCTACTTGGCGTGTAAGCTAAGCTAGTTGGAAGCTTCTAGAAGTTACTTACTTGAGTTGCAAGCTAAGCTAGCCGGGAAGCTTTCCAAGAAGCTTCCTAGATACTTCCAAAATATTCTAGGCTAATTTGTCTTATTTTCTACTTAGTTAGCCCTACTAACTTTTTTGCTAAACTCCATATTGTTAGATATCCCCCCATTGCTAGTTGGTGACATCCTCGTCACTAGTGAAGCTTCAAACTCTTGGATGGCCGTTTGTGCATTCTAGAGGTGAGAAAGAGGTTCCCATGTGGCAACATGAAGGAAATATCTTTTCCAAAGGACCTTGTACTCCGTATGTTGTTGATGGCACCGTTGAATATGGCGATGTGCAAGGATACAGTCAACTTTGTACTCCTCATGATCATTGATAGGGACAAGAGGAGGGGGAGGTTGGACTCAAGAGGAAAAGAAAGAGGGGTTAGGAACAAAGGGTTTCAATTTGGAAACATGAAAGACAAGATGGATAGCATATGACAAAGCAAGGCAAATTGATAAGCAACAAGAGAGACAATTTGGGTGATATCAAAGGGTCCTATCCAATTAGAGGCAAGTTTACAAACTTGGGTATCAAGGAGAAGAGGGAGGTTACTGGAGGATAACATGACTTTATCACCAACTTCAAAGGTGAGATCATGACGATGGTGATCTGCATATTGTTTTTGATGATTCTAAGCAATAAGGAGGTGAGATTTGGCTTGTTGGAGAGATTGGGTTATAGTGGTCAAAAATGTTGAAGTATGAGGAACCTGAGATGGAGGAGGAGCAAGAAGGGAATCTAGAACAAGCGGATCTTGGCCAAAATTGAGAAAGAAAGGAGAAAATCTGGTGCTTGCCTATTTGGAATTGTTGTAGGCAAATTCTGCAACTGCAAGACATTCATCCCAATTCGTATGGTAGACATTGACAAAGGCACGCAACATATCTTCCAACGTATGATTTTCATGTTTGGTTTTTCCATCAGTTTGAGGATGATAGGCCATGGACAAAGCAAGCTTGGTGTTGAGTATCTGGAAGAGTGCTTGCCAAAACTTCTTGGTAAATCAAGGATCACGGTCAAAGATGAGTACACATGGCATCCCATGATGCTTGAAGACATTTTCAAAGAAAATTTGTGCTAAATTTGGAGCATCCATGGTATCACATGTTGATGCTAAGTGGATTTGCTTACTAAGCTTATCTACAAATACCATGATTGCTATAAAAGACCAAAACCGAGGAGAGAAATAGGAGAATGGAAGTTCACATTGGGACGCTTGAATGTTGGAAAACTCCGAATGCCTAGCATAAGTTTTGGCTTTGGTATTTATAGGTAGCATACAAGGCGCTTGAGAAGCTTCTCAAGAAACTTCCTTGAGCCGCTTTCTTAGAGTGCAAGCCAAGTTAACGAGAGAAGCTTCCTTCTAGAAGCCACCTACTTGGCATGCAAGCTAAACTAGTTAGAAGCTTCCTTCTAGAAGCTACTAGGTGAAGTTAAATAGTTTGAAAGCTTCCCAAGAAGCTTCCTAGATGTTTTTGGAATATTCTAGGCCAATTATTCTCTACTTTATTAGCCTTACTAACTATGTTGCTAAATTCCATATTGTTACAATTAGCCTTACTAATTACGTTGCTAAACTCCATATTGTTACAATTGTTGTGTGTCCTTGCTTTGTCTTGGGCAAGGATGTGATGAGATCCAAGCTCACATGTTCCTATTGAGCAGATGGAATGGCAAGTGGTTGAAGGAGTCCACTCAGCTTCTGGTTGCTGGCCTTGTTGCGTTGGCAACTCTCACACGATCAAACAAATTCTCAAACATCTTGTGCCATGTTGGGTCACCACCATCAATGTTGGAGGGTACCCAAGGTCTTGTCCACACCTATGTGACCAACTATGGGTAAATCATGGGCTTCTTGAAGACGCACAAGTTGAAGATCACCTTTGGCTGGAACATAGATCCGGTCCTCATGGCATAGAAGGCCCTCCTTGATGAAGAAGGTGTTTTATTCCTTATCACATGCTATAAGGCGACCATGTACCATTTGGAAGAAGGGATCTTGTTGGAGAGCTGATTGAAACTCATTTTGGACCTTGGAGTCAATTGACACCACCGTAATTGCCATTGTGATGAGAGGAAGAGACTTCAAATCAGGTTGTCGCAATAAAGCATCAAGTATGATGTGGAACCAACCTGGTTTGTACTCAAGATTGATGTCAAACAATTGGATTTGTTCCTCCCATTGATGATATCAACTCTTCATGTGTTCCAAGTGTAAGGTCTGCAACAATGGTTTGTGATCAGTTTGCATGATCAGTTGTTTCCCCAAGAGGTAATGCCTCCATACCTTGGTGGCATATACCATTGAAAATTGTTTTTGATCTCAAGCAGAGTAGTTTCTTTTAGCCGCATTGAGTCAACAAGACACAAAGGCAATGGGATGTAGTCCATCTAGGAATTCCTGTTGCAACACAACACCAATTGCAAAGTTAGAAGTACCAAAATCAACTACACAAGGTAGCTGAGGATCATACGATTGAAGAATGGGCCTTCAAGACACCATATGTTTCAACTTCTGGAATGCTTGTTCATGCTTGGTGGTCCACTAGAAGCTCGAGTCCTTTCCCAAGAGGTCAATCAATGGTGCAACCACATGAGCATAATAAGGGATGAACCGTTGGTAAAAACTGGCCAGTCCATTAAATGCCCATACTTCTGTAGCATCCTTTGGAGTAGGCCAATCAGTAATGGCCTTGATTTTCTCCTTTTCCATCTTGTCCAATCCAATGAGATCTTGTGCCCCAAGAAGGTAACTTCATTTTGCCAAAAGGCACACTTTGATGTCTTGTAGTAAAATTTCCATTGTCGTATTTGTCTTAGGACTTCTCACATGTGACTCCCGTGTTCTACCTCTATCTTGCTATAGATTAAGATATCATCCAAGAACACCACCACATACTGATCCAATAGTCTATCCAACACCCAATGCATCTAATCCATGAAGACTATTGGAGCATTAGTGAGCCCGAAAGGTAGAACTCTCCACTCAAAATGCCCATACCTTGTGCAAAAGGCCATCTTTTGCACATCCTCCCTATCAATGGGGATTTGCCAATAGCCACTACAAAGATCCAACTTAGAAAAGTATTGTGCTCCACTCAATTGATCAAGCAAGTCATCAATCCAAGGCAAGGGATATGCATTCTTCACTATTTGCTTATTGAGCCCATTATAATTGATATAGAAACAAAATCCTCCATCCTTCTTTAGAACAAATAGTATCGGTGCTCCCCAAGGAGAAGTACTATGTCGTATGAAGTCCTTATCTAAAAACTCCATAAGTGTTATTTGCAACTCCTCTAACTCCTCTGGTGAGAGCCAATAGATTGGTCTACTCAATGGAGTACTCCTTGGCAATAACTCAATCTTGAAGGGCATACCCCAATCGGAGTGTAATCCCTTCGGCAGACCATCCAAAAACACACTCGCAAAATCTTGAACTATCTAATCAACCATTGCTTGATGAGGCCCTTGGATCTCCTCAAATTGTCCTTGTGCAATTGGCTTGATCCACACTGCAAAAATAGACTTATATTTCTCCAAAGCTTGCGTTATGGTTGCTTCACTAACAAACTTCCTATCTAGGGACTCATTTCTCTTCAAAGCTTGCTCCATGGTTGCCTTCGTGGCAAACTTCCCATCTTGGGGCTCCTCTCTCTTCAAGGTATGCTCTATGGCTACCTTCTCAACAAACTTCCCATCCTAGGACTGACTATTCTTAAGTGTCTTACTCAGAGATGCCAGACAACTTTATCTTAAATTCCTACCTTGCTATTGTACTTGAATTTGTTATCGGGTCCAATCAAATTGAACCTTATGACGTTCAAGCTAAGGTAGTCCTAGAATGACATCATAGTGTAGAGGTGCCACTACAAACCTCATACACTCCAAATACTCCTTCCCAATCTTTAAAGTAATAGGATGTGAGGCATGAAATGCAGAACCCTTTCTACCATCCACCATCATCAATCTACTACTAATCACTGGCTTGATAGGAATACTCAATTCCTTTGCTACTTGTGTAGACATGCAATTCTTTGAACTTCCAGAATCAACCAAAATCCTACAACCCCAATTAGATATCATACCTTGCAAGTGAAGCAAACTTTCAGAGGTCGAGCCTTCAATCCATTGGAACTAATCAAGCTCCCAATAGGTGGCTTGCAATCTCCTATTGGTATTCCTTGTTTTCTTGATCATTTTTTTCCACAAACTCCATCTCGGCAACTTGTTGAGGTTGCACATTTCTAAGTGGACATTCAGCAATGCAATGTCTAACTTGGCAACAATAAAAACAACCTCCATTTTGTCACAATCTTTCTCTATTTGTTGTATCAAGTGGTCCCCCTTCGATAGCATCAATCTCCATCGGTGTTGTTTCTTCCACTTGTACGTAATATATTAGTAAGCTTTGTGTAGGTTGAGTTCAAGACCATGTTATCGCAACCAAGGAATCAAAGCGCTCAGCCAATCGCATGGCTTCTTCTACATTTTGTGGTTCCCGCATGGTCAACTCCAATTTGGTTTGTGACTTTAATCCCCGCACAAATCAATCCAGAACTTCACCTTCTTGTATATCTGGAATTTGCATGATGATGTTCTAAAATTGTGTGATGTAGCTCCTTATTGAGCCAATTTGCTTCAACTCTGCCAATTTATCTTGTGCAGCTTGGGTGGCATTTATAGTTTGAAATGGACCAAGTATTACATCCTTGAATTCTACCCATGTCAAAATTGGTACAACAATCTATCGTTCAGCTCACTCCACTTGGAATCACCACCAAAGTTTTGCCACACCATCCAATTGGCTAGAAGCCAAGAGAATCTGTTTCCATTCATCTTGAAGATTCAAGGCTTCAAAGTAACATTCATAGTCAAACACAAAATTCTCCACTATGCTCGAAAGATTCTTGCCTTCAAACACTTGGGGTTTTGGAAATCAAATGCGGTCTTCTCTATCTTGAACTTGTGCTCTCTCTATATGTTCTCATTATTGCTAGTCTAATTCACCAAACAATCAAGTAAGATGCTCTATTTGTTGTTGCATCACAAGGATAACGTTTGGTATTACTGCCATAACTATTACTCTATCACACTACTCCCAATTTATCTAATTGATTAACACATAGATGCAACACGTCCACCGTTCTCTATTAGTTACAACCGGAAGTATCAAGGGTTCCTCAGACAAGATGATCATATGCAAAAAATCCTGCTCAAAGCATGAGGTGATGAATTGCGTGAAATGATACTTGGGTAATATTTGGACATGAAAATCCCAATGGTTTGGCAGAAGTGGATTTGGTGGTCCATAAATTCCATTCATCCCATTCCTGCTCTGATATCAATGTAAAAGACCAAGACCAAGGAGAGAAATAGTAGAATGCAAGCTCACATTGAGATGCTGGAATGAGGGAAAACTACAAATGCCTAGCATGAGCTTCGGCTTTGGTATTTATAGATAGCATACAAGGCCCTTTGAGAAGCTTCTCAAGAAGCTTCCTCGAGCCACTTTCTTAGAGTGCAAGCCAAGTTAACCAGGACGCTTCTCAAGAAGCTTCCTTCTAGAAGCCGCCTACTTGGCGTGCAAGCTAAGCTAGTTGGAAGTTTCTAGAAGCTACTTACTTGAGATGCAAGCTAAGCTAGCTAGGAAGCTTCCCAAGAAGCTTCCTAGATACTTCCAAAATATTCTAGTCTAATTGTTTTATTTGCTACTTTGTTAGCTCTACTAACTTTGTTGCTAAACTCCATATTGTTACAGATAACCAATAGACCAGATTGTGTTGTGATGATAGGTTAGGTTGCACGTTAGTTCCCTATCTGATAAAAGGAATAATAGCAACAAGAGTAAAAGATTTCAATGACCGGGCAACACGTGTGTTCAAACTAGTAGTGACACATCCACACACAATCTTTGATCCATAAACTCCATAGCTAAGCATACAATGTGTTCTCAAAGAGAGAAAGGAAAAGTAGTACAATGGTGACAACTCAATCAACCTAGATGGATCAAACCAAACATTACTTATCCACAAAAAAGGGATGTCTAAATTACCACAAACAAACCAAAAGAGTTTTCAGATGTCAACTCTTCCTTTCACAATTCTATAGAGAGATCTCTATTTGATGGGAGTAGGCTGATTGCTCTGGTGTTGGATCAGCCCTAAAGAAATTCTTGTATTATTAAAGGCATGCCATTTTGATGAATTGTACATGCACTTTTGAATAGAGCTTACTTCCCACAAAATCTATCTGGCAAGATACTAATGGTGGTCGTTAGTCACACATGATGCCAACCATTATGCCCATATGTGTGACATCTTCCAATGGATTGGTAAACCTACTTCCCAATACAACATGTACCTCCACTTGATGTTGGTGCATAACCATTCCAGCAATGGAAAATCAACTTTATGAGGCCTATCAATCCCACAATGTGTCAAACTTGACATTGCTATATCATAGTTGAAGTTGACTACATCACCAAGTAGACAAAAGCAAATTTTTTTGTCAACAACTCAACCATAGTCGCCATTCAATTTCTGCACAAAAAATTTATATCCCAACTTGGTGTCCCCTTATCCATTGTCATAGACAATGGGTCATATTTCATCAACAAAGGAGTATGGGATTTAAAAAATGCATACAAGATCCAATATAAATGGTCTACCTATACCACTCTTAGGAAAATGGTCAGGTTGAACGCATTAATGGTATTCTATTGACCACTCTAAAAAAAAAGGTCAATATAAATCCCACTGACTAGGATCAGAAGTAAGTAACTGCACTATGGGCTTACCACACCATAATAAATCTCACTATGGATTTACCCATCTATGGGCAAGAGGTTATTTGCCAATTGAATTCTTAGTCCATTCACTTAGAATCCTTACTAGTGACTCAACAAGGATGTCTCAATTTAAGGAGGGAGAAACCACTAAGGAAAGGATTTTTGCACTTCATGATCTAAATGAGAAATTTTATGGGATTTTTACATTCAACATACCATGCAAGCCAAGTGAAGAACCTATTTTGACAAGAAGACAAAATAAATTCCACTTTACAAGAATGACATGGTGCTCAAGTTTAATGACCGAGTTAGCTATTTCCCTAGTAAATTTGCAAAGAAATGGCTAGACTCCTAAAGAGTATGAGAGGTTTTTGGCAATGGGTCCATCTAGTTGGAAACATTAGATGGAAAGATCATGGAATCCTACACCAATGGTTCAAATTGTAGACCCTACAACCTCCATTGTATTCCCTATGTAGTCAAGAAGAGAAGCTGCCAAAGGAAACCCATTGTTTCACCATATTACTTTATCTTTCTTAGGTGCATCATTAATAAAGGCCTTAATTAGAAGTGTGATACATGAGGAGGCATTAGATTACGCTTCCTTAATATTTACTACGCTATGGGAGTGTTGTTTGAACCTCAACAAGGCAGTCCCAACGGATAAGGAAAAAAGGAAGAATTACTTTGCTTATTGGGCCCATATTGATGGAAATCCTTGAACACCTGGCCATGGGTTCCATCCAAATGAGAGAAAACCTCACAAAGGAAGTATTACCAACTTCCTAATTGCCTATTTTCAAGAAGAGTTACCGAGAAGTAGTAAAATGGGTGGGGGCTAGAATGTGAGTCCCCATGTGACAGCCTTACTGATTGCCAATTTCACAAAGTGGACTAATAGGGAGTGGTCAAACCTCCTAAAACTATGGATGGTCCCTATCACCATGGTACAAGAAGAAGAGTTGGTGGAACAAAGTAATCCTGCAAAAGAAGTTACCTATAAGAAGAGAATTAAGGCAACCAGCTCCGGTAATGGCATGACAACATCTCCATCCTCATTGAAAGAGAAGAAGAGACAGAGGGTGAAGATAGGGACTCCCACCAGAAGGGAGGAAGAGGCAGACCATCCCATACCCAAGAAGAGAATAGCTCCCTCAAAAGGAAAGGGAAACAAGGCCAAAATCTTGGAGCTTCCAACCAAGAGAAGGACAGGTTCCAAACCATTTTGGGAATCAAACATCATCCAATTAGAAGACAACTCACTAAGAATACCTAGGGCTAGAGAGGGCTTCCTTGAATCTGCAAACCAATTAGCAATATTCTTAGGACTTGACAAAGGACTTGAGGTAAGTCTCTTTCTCTTAGGCCTTAATTATGATACCAAAGCCCCACCCACGTAGGTCTAGGGAACTCCATCCCATACCATTGTAGGAAGAAGACCCCATAGAACAAGATAGGCAAGGGGCATCATCTCAAATGATAGACTGTAATACCCATTTGTGCATGTGTGTGGTATTGTGATATTTAGCTTGGTATTACAAGTACTTGAGAGATATTATTTATATAAATAAAGATAAAGGATGGTTCTACTTTAGTCATGATGAGCCAGAGTTAGTCATAGCTAAGATAGAGGGGGCCTTACTTTAGAGAAAGTGGAAAAGATGAGTACCATTATTTTTGATTCTAGTGTATTGACTTGGTATTATTCCTAGGTGTTTGGCTTTGAGAAAAGAGTTGAGAACTCTTGGGCCCGTAAGCCTTTTTGTTTTGGATTCTTCTGTAGTCCAAGGATAGCCCATGTGAAGAAATCCTTGACTTAGTGGTTGGGTCAAGATAAGATCACATGCTAGTGGAATATGCCCATGTGAATGGATTTTCTTTTATACTTTTTGACTTTACTTGACTTTTAGTCTAGTAACTTGAGTTACTATGATAATTAGTACCTTTGGTGTGTAAGTATTTCACAAGTATATAAACAAGGGGTGAGGAGGTACTCATCATCCTTTCATTTGCAACTATCTCTCTCTCATTGAGTTCTCTAGTAAGCACTATCTTGAGTCTTGGAGTGTTAGCCTTGGAGGAGTATGATGGAGTTGGGGTTCTTTGCCTTCTTAGTCCATGGTGCGCTACCACAATAGCCATCAAAGAATCATTCTGAGTGAGAGACATGTTGGCTCATAGGACACCCTTGTCAACCGCCTAATAAGTGGGAAACACATTAATAAGTGGATAGAACACCTTGACCAAGCGTGGAAACTTGGGGTATTATCTATTCTAATAGACTTGAGATGTGGCCAACTAGCCCATGATAAAATTATGGAACTATAGGATGAACAAGAGCATTACCAAGCAAAAATCTCTTGTAAATTCTATGAGGTGGAACTAGTCTAGGCTCAAAAGTAGTTTGAGTGGTAGAAGGAGTCTACCAAAATTACAAAGGAGTTGGCAAAAATAGAGTTGCAAATCCAACTATAATACCAATAGCTAGACATATTATCTAGAGGTGAAAATTGGTTTAGTAACATCTAAAAGGATGTTATATATGATGGACTGAGTAGATCAGATAGAAGTATCACCAAAAGAGTACTTTTACTAATAGAGCAAGATCCAAAAACAACCTAAACACTTAAGAGCTAATTTTGGAGGCCTAAATGGAAGAATTAGGCCTTAAAAATGGGTAGATTTCCCCCAAGGAATTTCAATGCTGGCTTTATCTCCCCCTATTTTGTCTCATCAAGAGCTTTCAAACAATACTCAACCTATGTGATTTTAAGATTCTTAGAAAGGATTCCCTAAACATTCCTTTTGGTCAAAATTGGTTGACCAACTAGATAGGACAAGAACAAACATGGCATCCATGCATGCAACTAATCTAAGGATAGAGTTCATTAACAAGTCACCAATCCATATATATGATCCAAGGGTGGAGCTTCCTTTGAGAGAATCATTTTTGCTATATAATAAAGACAAAGTGCTCCTTTGGGGTATTGGAGTATTGAGTGTGAAGCTTTGTGTTTCTTCTCTTGTGCTCTCTTGGAAGTTCTCCTATCCTTGAAACATTACAATGGTATCAAAGTGAGTGTTTCGATCCAAGAGAGTAGATCACCCCATTTGGAGGAACATGGACTATTGAGATTGAGTAATTTTGAGGAGAGAAACCATAGTACAATTGATAGATCAGGAATGTCTTAGAGAGAGGATGGGATGGAGGCTCCTAGAGGACAATTTCATGCACTCTGCTTTCCATTCTTGAATCTATTCTACATTAAGATTATGTACATCCAGCATGAGCATGTGAGAGTATATCTTGTTTACCATTTTAGAATAGAATTCATGGATATAGTGTGAATTCATCCAACCCAATGATTCTACCTGTAATTATATATGATAGAGAGTGGGACTTGAAATCTACATTCTGTTATGATGGATCTAAATATACCAAATCCTCTCCCTTTCAACACTCAAGTAGAAATCAGTTATGTTGTTAGACCAAAAGTGATGTCTAGGGATTTTGTAGTCCTCAATTTTGGTGATATCAACTAGTGATAACCTTTGTAGTCCCAATAGTCCATGCCTCTCCAAAGTGATCATAACCCATAATTGAAGTAGGAAGTAGCAATTGAGCATTTTGTTTGTGCATGAATCATGGATCCGCAATTATAGGATCTGATGTAAGGAATGCAGGGGATGTTGAACGAGTTTTGAGAGATCAAGATAACCATAGAGGCATTTCAAAGTCAAATATATATCTTAAAGAATGATCAAGCAATCCAAGAAGGAGAACCATCCCAAAACCCAATATGAGTGGCCAAAGTACTTGGAGAGTCACTCATGCCAATGACTAAACCTTGGTCAACAATGAAGCCATATTGTTACTACAAATAAAGAAAATATGCAATATCAAGCCTTACAAGGAACTATGTTCCATGGGAGTAATGGAGAATTGGATTTCAAGAATGAATCAATACTTTGATTATTCACAATTGAGATCACCAATTGTTCTACCGGTGTGTTTGCATGTGGATACTTGACCAATAAATCTCTTACATAGTACAATGCTTGAAAATGATCAATTTTGGTAGCAAGAAGGAGAGGTCATTTGGATGGCAATGTAGGAAGTGTTATTGAAGAATTTCCAATCTGTGGATTTCATGCAAATGGTCCAAACTTGACTATGAGGTTTGAAGCAAAAGAACAATGCACAAGAGTACACGGAAACATTTCTCAATCTATAGTTCACAATAATCAACATAAGTCAAACAAAAGCTTTGGACACTTTCAAGCAAGGATTAAAAGAGAAAATTCACCAAGAAGTAATGATACAAAATCATTGCACTATTTTTAAAGCCATTGCTTGCACTCAAAGAATAGCAAGGGCACTTGGAGGCAATGAAGAGGTAGTCCCAACTCAATATGATACGGCTGAAACACCACACTTTGGTAGACCAATCCCTTTGGAATTAGGTAACATTTGGTTCTAAGACCAAAGGGCATGATCGCTCCAAGGAGAACAAGGATGGATCAAGGAAAGGAAAGATGGAGTCCCATGAGGGAAAGGGACTTGAGTAAAACCGCATTGTTGTTATAATTGCAGCTAAGTTGGGCATATAGCCATCAATTGTTATGCTCATCTTCCTAAAGGCCCTCGACCCCTATACATGCAATCTAAGAACAACATGGAAAGACAAACTGAAGAGGAGGATGTGGAAATCACATCAAAAAATGAAGATCACTAATAAATGTACCTTGCATCCTTATTGGCTCAATGGAGAAGCAAAAAAAGCAAGAGGAGAACCATTTCTCATTAGAGAACTCAATGAGAGAGAGAGATAGTTGCAAATGAAAGGATGATGAGTACCTCCTCACCCCTAGTTTATATACTTGTAAAATAGTTACACACCAAAGTTACTAATTACTAGAGTAACTCAAGTTACTAGGCTAAAAGTCAAATAAAGTTAAAAAGTCTAAACAAATATCCATACTCATGGGAATATTACCCTAAGCATGTGGTCTTATCTTGACCCAACCACTAAGTCAAGGATTCCTTCATATGGGCTATCCTTGGACTATAGAAGAATCCAAAGCAAAAAGACTTATGGGTCCAAGAGTTCTCAACTCTTTCCTCAAAGCCAAACACCTAGGAATAATATCAAGTCAATACATTAGAATCCAAAATAGTAGTGCTCATCTTTTTGACTTCCTCTAAAGTAAGGTCCCCTCTATTTTACCTATGAATAACTTTAGCTAATCATGACTAATGTAGAACCATATTTTATTTGTATATAAATAATATCTCTCAAGTACGTATAATACCAAACTAAATATCATAATAGCACAAACATGCACAAATAGATGTTATAGTACAAAACTAGGGAGCAATGTCTCAAGTTGAGAGACATTATGGGATCTATTGAGGAACAAGGCACTAGCAAACATGATCACGTAGGAGAAGTGACTTTGGCAAAAAGGAATACCATGGAAATTCCATGTCTACCATTGGCAAAAGTAGCATAAAAGGCAAAGTACAAGGAAGTTGTGACTTATGGTACGAGAGATCAAGCTAGAGTCCAATTGACCTCAAAAGCCATAGAGTTAGTGAAGCAGATGGTAGAAAGTACAATCACTTGGGACAAGGAATTCTTGTTCTTCATGACTGCATCTCAAGCACAAAAACCTTAAGATCTCATAAACAAGGTAATAATTGCCCCACAAATGAGACATATAAAGAGGTGGGAAAGCTTTGCCTTGCAAATGATGGCTATTTGGGCCCTAGAACCAGGATTTATTCCCTTACTAGATCTGGTGAAGCAAGTCCCATAGGACCACCTCATAACTTCTAGGAGTAATTACAGTTCGTGATTCCACCTACCCATAGGTCCAGCTATAACCCAATTGCCATGACCACCTTGCCCCTATTCTTGACATTTTGTGCCCCAAGAATAATAAATATGAATCAAGTCAAAGAGGTAGTTGCAACACACCCACGGGTCCAGCTATAACCCAATTTCCATGACCACCTTACCCCTATTCTTGACATTTTGTGGCCCAAGAATAATAAATATGTCAAGTCAAAGAGGTAGTTGCAACATTTTGTTAGTTAGATAAGGAATGCTCAGCTTGATATCCCTTCCTTCATTGGCCAAATTCAATGCAAGACAAGTAGTAGGGAGATATTTTCTTGTTTTAGCCAGCTAAAATGAGAGATGTTTGTGTTTACCTTGGTGGACCAGATCTACTATTTTGACCTGGCCCTCCTTACTACGGGAATGGCCATTAACTGACATATATATTTACAAGCAACAGTCAACATAGAGCAATTTTCTATGTTGTGGGCATACAAGATTGACTAATGGGAACTTTGGAGGACCCATTTGTGTAATGGAAAAAGCCATAATGTGAGGAGAGTTGAAATATGAATTGACTTATGAGGCAATAAATCTCCCATACTTCACCTTGAGTCATTTGGTGGATTGACTCAAGTTGGTAAATCAAGGGTTGGTGTTGAAACCACATGTATGCTCAGCACAAGAATACATAAAAGTAGGTTGAGCATCCAATAAGGATATTGTGAGGATCTAAAAGGATACCAAGTTGCAAGGCATCTACAATGCCACCATCATCAAAGGATTTTGAGTCACAAAATGTTCAAATCAACATTGTGATCCAAGAACTTTGAGCAACTAGGAGAAAGCACCCAAACCAATTTTGCCCATGCAATATGTCAAGCTTTCATGATTTTGAAGAAATGGGTACAAAGCAGATGTGATAGTGACTTCAAGTACTCCTTGACATATGATGCACTTAGATAATGTATGATCAAGTGTTATAACAAGGTGCAAGACACAAACCTCAGTGATGAGGAAGTTGATTCAAGTGGTCCGACTGCCCCAAAGCTATCCCATATATGCCTGAGTTAAGCAAGCCCATAGTTCAAGGGCTTTCCATAACTTGCCACCAAAAATTGGAAAATTTGGGTAAAGAGCCATGTATTTCCATAGTAGTGCATGAGGATTTTAATTGTGTACTTAGATATGACCAAATTTCCCATGTTTTTATTCATTTTTAGGACCACAAAAGACTAATGATACCCACCAACACCCTATTGTGCTAGCTGTCCCTTAGCTTCCAAGGTCCCACACCAATCAATGCTACTCTTTCCAACATGGAGCTAACAAAATTGCCCACACCTCTAGGTGCTCTTCCCCAAGGCCTCAAAGGGGAACTTAAAGAAAGATTGGATTAAGTGTTACTCCATTCTAGAGGGATTCATCACTTTTCATATGAGAAGAAGCCACATTGTTGGCCCATGGTGCAAACTTGCCTAGTAGGACTACAGGAGACCATGACCATGTTTTGAGAATTGCTAGACCCAATGGTATACTACCAAGGATCCTTGAGTCTTTTGTGTTACAGTGTATTATAAGGTCCATGCTCAATTGTACAACTTAATGGATCAAGATGGTAAGGAGAAAGCGCCTTCAACCCCTTCATATATACAATTACGACTATCATTTTCATGTATCTTGTACAGCAAGCCAATATGTGGGGTTGCCATTTGGGTAGGACCTTGGAGTTGGTACACATGGATTGGTTCATTGATGTGCGGATACCATCTTCAAGATACTATCAAGAGAGGGATTGTACAGGAACCTATTAGTGGATGAGTGCTTAGTTGTTCCCCCAAAGCAATAAAACAAGAAGAAGAGGTACTCTTTTTAGTCTTGTCAAGAGTGCAAGGACTTAGCAAAGTGCTATATCATGGAGCAAAAAAGGCCTTTTTGGGACTACAAGTTGCAGGCAAGTGACAAATATGGGAACAAAACATTGCAGACACGGCTTAAGTGTGGGATGAGAAAATCTATATGATGGGAAGATCTACGGGAATGTACATTAGTTAGAAGAAACTAATTAAGTGTTCAATGGCATGCTAATAGAGTAGGTTAATTACATCCAGGGAAAGCATTAGGGAGAAGAGCCAATTGGCATTTATGGCACCGGCTGCAAAGGAAATGGTGGCTCCAACTAGTACAATATTTAAGGGTAGATAATAAATTATTTCATGGTTAGATTAGGCTATTTAGAGGGAAATGCTTCCCCTTGTGGGGTAATCTTTTGAGTCTAAATATCTAGTAGAGGAGGATTCTCCATGAAAAAGGTAGTGCAAGAATTTTGACTCGTAGTAAGTATGGGAAATCTTGACCAAGAAGCTATGAGAATTGGTCCCTTCTTCCTCCTTGCACGATTTTAGACCCTATTATATGTCTTATGGTTGACATGACCAAGAATATAAAAAGCTACCAAGTCCTAACCCAACTTGCCACATGATGAGAATGGATAAGAGAACCTAACTTGCTACATGGTGAGAATGGATAAGTATCTATGTTTTCTTTTTTGAGTTATGTTTGTCATTTTATGAATTGGTGCTCCTTGCCTACTCATCGCACTATTGGGGACAAATAGGAGGTTGTCTGGGAATCTACCTCTCATAGGCATCTCTGAAATATTCAACGGCATACCACAGAAGCTAAAGGGCTCATGGGAGTGATAGACACACTCTAGCCATCTCCAATGGTAAGTATTGAGTGGAAGTTTTAGCCCCTCTATGGAACTATAGCCACCTACTAACTATAGTTCCTCCCCATAATGAGCAGATGGCCAGACATGCAAGGGATTTACCATTTTTCCTTGCCCTCCCATAGCAGCCCACATTCCCTAGTACAAGATTGAATTAACCCAACCAACACTTGAGGAGATGTATTCTTGTTGCCCTAAAACTCATATTAACTTATAACTTGTTCCCATGGTGGGGGCTAAGCCATGGAACCAGTGTTGCACAATTCTAATGAAACATTGGCCAATTTGTTGTGCCATTGATGTATCATCCATGATATTTTGTGCCATTCTCAAACATTCAAAGGAATGATTCAAAATATTCTTGCCTTGTGAACACTACTATTCTAGGAGGTAAACAATTTTTTCCTCCTTCTGAGGTCAATGTCATTGCAGTAGTGGCTATAAGGGAAGAAGGAGCTAGGATAAGTGCTGTTATAGAGGATTCTTGTGCAGCCATAGAGTGTGGTGCTGAGGTGGACAAGTTTCCTTGGGTAGAAGTGCTTGCAATGAATGGGAATAATGAACAAATCTGAAGATTTAAAAGAGTGTTTGTAAATGTAGGGAGCAATGCATCCCCCAGATTAAAAACAGTTGTTCTTGTAGAAACAGGAGGTAATGCTTCTCCTAAACTAAGAATAGTAGGACCTAAAACTAAGAATAGTGGGAATAAGAGATAATGCTTCCCCCAAATTGGAAAAGTCATTCCTTGGAGAAATGGGAGGTAATGCTTCCCCTAAACTGAAAATAGCCACATCTTCACAAGGAGATGTAGCATAAGCATAGCCCAAGTGAGTTGCAAAAGGGAATGAAGAGTACATATGCATCAGTTAGCAATGGCACCAAAAGTGTCAATGGGTTAGACTGACCTTGTAGTTGAGAGTATAGGATGCTACATGATGACAGAAGTATGGGATAATTCATGCACAAACAACCTTCTTCTTGGCTTGGGGAGGAGCTGCAAGTAGAGTTCCCATAAAAATCTTCAAGTAGAGTTCCCATAATGATCTGTGGGCAAAGTTCCCATAGTGTTCTTAGCTTGAATACAAGATAGGGTACAAATGACTTGCAGGTCTGCCCCTTGTGAGCCCTTTGGCTTCCTTGGTTATCACCCTCCAAGTAAGTAAAGAAATACTATAGGCAATGCTACTAAACACCCTACTACCTACACAAGAATGCAACAAGCACAGCAAGGAGCACCACTACACACATTACACATTTGTAATTTAAAGACTAGACTCAACACTCAATGGCTAGAATAGATAGAATAGATTTTCTTTATAATAAAGGTTGCTTGATTCATCTCATAAGAAGTTGTATAGAGTAGCTCTTACAACCACAACTAGCAATAACTTCAGCCCATGGACCCAATGATAACACAAGCTCCTCCACTGCAAACTAGAATGGCCTCAGTACAACATGGTTCTCCTTGAAGAATAAAATAGTAATCCCAACATCTCACTCTTGGATTTACAAGAAGGTCAAATACAAAGGATTCACAAAAAATTATTGAACTACAAAGCAAGGAGGAAGAACCTACACTCAGTGGTATAAGCCCATTTATATAGTAAGTAACCTAACCCTAATAGTAATTTTCTAACCCTTAACACCACTTCTACTACAGCCACCATCTCCTTCTCGTGCCATAATTGTCAATGCCAATTGGCTCCTAACCCTTTGTTTTCTCTATTAGGTTATAACTCCAACATAGTCAAAGTGCCACCTATAATGCTCCAAGGAGAAGAGAACCCTAAGAAAAGAAACACAAGAGAAGCACAAATTTTCATTCCTCAAAACTCTAATGCCCCAAATGAACACCTTGTCTTTATTATATAACAAAGAGGATCCACTCAAAGGAATCTACACCCTTTGATCAAATAGATGGATTGATGACATGTCAGCAAGCTCAATCATCAGATTAGTTGCATGGATTGGTGACATGTTTATCCTTGTCTTATTTGGTTGGTCAAACAAGTTTGACCAAAGGGAAACTTTGGGGAATCTTAATGTAGGAAGCTAAGAATAGCATGGGTGAAATACCATTGGAAAGCTCTTGACAAGACAAAAAAGGTGGGAGAAGGAAATGCTTGTGCCAAGGAGAGAAGGAATTTTCTCTTTTTTGAAGCCTATTTTATCCATTTAAGCCTCCAAAATTTGCTCTTAAGTTTTTAGAGTGCTTTCAATCTTTGCCCTATTAGTGGAAGCACTCTTTAGGTGACATCTCTATCTGATCTACTTAGACCATCATATATAACATAATTAAATATATTACCAGGCCAATTTCAACCTTTAGATAAATTATCTAGCTAATAGTATTAAACCACCTTAGTCTTTATTGCCTACCTATCTACTTTGCTATTGTACTATCCCGCAAAGGATTCATTTTACACTAGATTCATCCCACATTTTTTACATCATATAGAGAGTTCATCCCATAGGTGACTCTCCTCACACTTCTTGTAACATCAAATCCTACAACAAATTTATCTCGTGCACGTCCCACTTTTGTTGTTCCCACAACAAATCTTTATCCTACATCTTGCTTTTGTATAGTCCCGCAAATGACATTACCTAATTTTAAACATTGCTTTTTTTGCTTGTAGACACATGGTGACAAGGATGTCACCAACTTGCAGTGGAGGAATATGTAATAATATGGAGTTAGAAAACAAATTAATAGAAGCTAATGAGTAGAAAAATAAGCTAAATATAGCTAAAGAGATGTAGAATTAGCATAGATCTAGAAATTCTAGAATATTCTAGAAGCATCTCAAAAGCTTCTTAGAAGAATGTTCTAGAAGCATCTAAGAAACTTCTTAGTGGGAAGCTTCTAGGAACCTTCTAAGTAACTTGTATACCAAGTCAACAGCTAGCTTAGCTTGTATGCCAAGTAAACAACTAGCTTAGCTTGCACTCCAAGAAGATGACTTCTAGAAGGAAGCTCCCTTGGAAGCTTCTTGGGAGTCTTATAAGTGGAACTGTTCCATCTACCTTGGATATTCCATTATGGAGCTATGGTGAGGAGTTGTGATATCATGTAGATATGATGATACAAAAGGATCAGAGTGGAGATTTTGTATCACCAATGTACCAATTTAATAATAATCCTCTTGATTATGCTACATTATAACCTTTGAATATGACACCTATTTCTTGGCAATATCTAGCACCTATTGGATTTGTTTTGTGAGATCAATACTTAACTAACTATGATATTGTACGCAAGCATACAAGTTGTATGTGGAGAGAGATGAGACTATTAAAAAAGTCTCTCTACATCATATGGTACACTTGACATACCAATATCCTACTTTATTATTGATATCAATAATAAGGGGTTACCAAAAAAACCTTACCTTAAAGCATTTCCTTGTTAGGGATGTAAGATCTTGAGAGATATAATACCATTCTTAGTTGAATTTTAGATGGCCATGTTAGAGCAATACTTGTGATGGTTGAGGTCAAAGTTTATACAATCTGTATTCTTGTATGTTTTGAGAGATATTATGTATATGACATCTCTAGGTTCATTAAACAATTTCTCCAATATAAATTCTAGAGTACATTCCTTTGATGGGTGAATATTGTATGCAAGTGATGGCTAGTAAGAGTCTAGACCTGTTTGAGGCTAATTTAGTGGAGTCTCATATATCCAGTATGCTTCACTCTCAATGATGCTAGCCAAGAAGGGTATAGATGGTAACTAGACTAATAGATGGATATGTGGAGACACCTCTTTATCAACTAATAGACTAGGGCTGATTGGTATGTTATGCTTACATCAAAGAAGATCTTTGATATGATTGGGCATGCAAATGTCTTTTGTACTTCAGATCTTCAAGTAGGTTAATATCATTTGCAGATTAGGGAGGAAGACAAGGCCAAAATAATATTCTAGTTAATTAATCTTCATGATAAGGATGTAATGTATATACAATGGTTCTTATTATTTGAGTTAAAGAATGTTACTATTGAGTTATAGAGAGTCAAGTATAGGATCCTAGCAAGATTGGATCTTGCTTAATTCTATATTGATGACATATTGGTTTGAAGTGTTATTGTGGAGGAGCATGAGGAATATTTCTTGGAGGAATTTGAGAGATTGAGATCTCATGGACTCAAATTACATCTTGGGAAGTGAAAATTCTGTCAAGAGAAAGTTTAGTATTTGGCTCATGCTATCTACCCTAGTAGACTTGGTATTTAACAAAAAAACATGGAGACTATTGCAAGTAGGTCCAAGTATTCCTTAGATTGGAATTTTTTTATCACCAATATACTAGAGGCTTTAGTGCAATTGCAAATTCCATAACAAAGTTGACCAAGCTTACTCATGAGTGGCATTAGGGAGATGAGTAGGAGAGAACTTTTTGTAGAACTCAAGGAGAAGTTGACATCATCATCTATCCTTAGGAGCAAGTTGGAGCTTGGAGCAATGCTCACCTAAAAAGATAATGAGGGAGAGGAGCTTATGATGTCTTATGCTAGTTGCTCCAAAAATTCAACTTAGGCTAAGTATAACTTATACTAGAGAGAGTGTTTAGATACAATGTGTCTAGTAGCACATTTTTTATTTTACTTGTTTGGATCACTCTCATCATTGATCATCAACGATTGAAGTGGTTAGATTTCAATAAGGTTTTGGAGAAGCTCACATGATGGGTCCTAATTTTAAAAGAGTAGGATTTCAAAAAAATTCTCAGGCCTAAAGTGGTAAACTATGACAAAGATGAGTTGAGTAGAGAGACCCATGTACCAACCATCATGATTAGACAAGAGCATGTTGGCATGGTGAGAAGAATGAGAAGATGTTATCATTTTGACATGCATTTGCCTTTTTTGTATGTTGACTTTAGCTCTAGTGGTATCTCTATCACTACAAACAAGTGGAGTTGTTAAGGTCTCAAATCCAAAAAGTGGAGCTATTGGGATAAGTCAATGAAGTGTTGAACTATCTTGCTATTATGATTTGCACAATGAGTCCCTAGGAGAGAGATTGTGTTTTTCAACAAGTTAAGTGGTTCAGATGGGAGTGCAAACATCTTCTTTGGGTATTGGTGGTAGAGTATAAGTTATACCATTTCCATCTCAAAATACCACAATTGGTATGACATGCTCATCAGGGGTTTGGATTTTTGGAGTGAAGTGGATATATTGTTGAATTTAGAGCCATCATTTGCGGTGTAGTATGAAATCTAATGTGCAATAGCTTAATTGCCGAGTGTGTAGTTTTGAGCAAAAGTTAAAGCACCATTTAATACTCCTATGCCATAGTTAGACCACTCCCTATCATAAGATTAGATTACTGTTAAATTTTGGATTTTGCTAGACTTTTACCGTTGGTTTTGAGATATCATATATATATATATATATATATATATATATATATATATATATATATATATATATATATATATATATATATATTGGTTATGATAAAGTACTTATCCAAGTGGATTGAGTTTTTGACACTTCTTGACATGTCTAATGACGGGACAACTTATTTTTCTTCAATTTCTTGGACTGAGTTCTTAGTTGTTTTGGTTCACCAGCCAAAGTGTTGACTGAATGATATAGAGTTATTGGGAGAGTTTTGAATATTTTGTGACAAGATATTGATTGATCACAATACTACATCTTAAGATCACCTTGAGGTAGATAGCTTAGTAGAGAGAGTTGATCAAACAATGAAAAGAAGATTGTACAAGTATGGTTTGCAAAGAGTACACTTGAGATATTGGGATCTCCACTTTCTTTGGTTGGTATGAGCTATCAAATCAATTTTTTGGCATGCTTCTCTCCCTATTTCCTACTATAAAAACAATACCCAGATTTATATATAGCCATTAATTGTGACTCTACTATAGTTTTCAACTCGGATGATACGGATATATGGGTCATACATGTTCTTGATGGGTAGAGCTCTTTCAAAGAGTGATGCCAATGTCATGAAATAACTTAATGATTGCTCAACATAGAGATACCTTATATTATGCCACTATTTGAGGAGGAGGTTATAAACACTCAATTTGTTTCATCTTGGTGATTATGTATGTCTATGAGTAGACCACCCAAATAACTGTTGATGTGACTACAAGCAAACTTTCTTGAGAGTGCCCAAGGTTTTGCCTTCTAGAGTTCCCATATTAGAAGGACATGATAGTATTGTTTAGAATAATCATGTATGCAATTGTGCACTATGCCACCCCCAAATACTGATGGCATGATAGACCCAAGCTTGAAAATTGTAAATGTAGGCTTGTGATGTATATTATAGTGCTCTACTAGTGGAGCTTCTACTATGCTGGTGTGGGATAGTTGTTTGAGAAAATGGTATAAAGTATGTTTGACCCCTCCCTTCATGGGGATTGCTCAAGCGAAGTGGCAATGTACTTGACACTGTAGCTAGTTTACTCTTTATATGGTATAGATATTGGACAGGTACTTATTGGACAGGTAATGACATAATAGCACCTGATCTTCTAATCTTTGCATACCATAGGGCATATTGTGGACCTGGAGTAGATGGTTATCTTGAGTTAGAGAGACCTAGTTACTAACTAGTGGGGAGATTGTTGCATTTCACAGTTTATGTATAATTTCCTATATGATTTTTGCTTCAGTACTGTATGATGTTGAGAAAAATGTATGTTTTATAACAATGTATATGCAAAAAACAACATACACTTCATCTCAAAAAAAGTCATCCTACCAAATACATCCATAGGAGATTTTTACTAGATATTTTTATTCCATCTACTAAATATATTTTTAGGAGAATTTTATCATTCCATTTAGTAGTAGCTTCTTATAGTATATTTATTACATTTTCTCAATAATTTGATTTTTTATGGTTAGAGTTTTATATATTTTCTTGGGATTTCTGGTCTTTATTCTTCTGTAGTGCCTTTTTATTGCATTTTTTAGTCAATTTGATTTTCTATATGATTGGAGTTTGACTTCTTTTTCTTTTTCTTTTTGGGCTTTTTGCTCTTTGTTCTGTCGTGGTTCCTTCTATTCCTTCTATTTCTTCTTCGAAGCATACTATTTGGCTCGTCGTTTCTCCCTCACAACACATAGCATAAATCATGCTGCTTGCGGTACGAGGAGTAATATTAGACCATGTTAATAGACCAACACATCAGAATTATCCACAAGCTTACTGATATCAGAAATCATTGTGGACCTTAGCTTGATTCATTCATAGGATATGATTATGGTGGATTGCATTGGTGAATGTAAGAAGAAGAACAGAAGAAAGAACATGGTAACTGAATCTTTTCAAAACGTCTTTCACCTCTTAAAGCTTGATCACAAAGAACTTCATACACGTTTATACGAGTTTTCTGCGGTTCTGAAGCCTTTTCAATGCCAAACGAGAAACTTGTTGGTGAACTGGCTCAATATTCACCAGCCAATTGTAAAGGGTTTCGAGCTTATAATTTGTCTGAAGTGCACTATCTGGTACCTGCGACCAGTCTGTCACATGTGTAAGAAAAACTACCAAACTGGCGATAGTTCACACAAGAAGGGTGTTGGTTGTCCCCCGAGAACACCTTTTCTGACGATTTGGAAACCCATCTTTCTCTTGGCGCCGCGAGTCCATGGAAAATCTGGAATAGTCGGACAAGACAAGAGGACGGTGTGCTTAAGCCATTAGTGGTATATTGTCTTTAGTGTAGCATAATTTTTCTTTCTTGCACCTGGTCATTCCAAGGTATACGTGGATGAATCCAAGAGTTGACATTCTAACACCTTGTTTCTGAATGTTTATGAAAGTCAAGTCAACGAGAACGTATAGGCACATATATAAAAGTCAAAGGCTGAAACTCAACGTACTCGTGGTCAAAGAAAAAAGGCGACCGCGTAGGAAAAATGAAGGATGGGAAGACCCCATCAAGCCGTACAAGGGAGAGACAAAAAAGGTAACATGGGGCTAAGCCCCAATAGAGTCTGTATGAGAAATCTGCCATACCGCACCTAAGATATCCGAGCTATGCAAGTCGTACGGTCTACACACAACTGGAGCATCCAAAGAAACATCACCTAATGTGATTGCTCTCCTATGGATTGCACCAGCCACTGCCCTCTGTAGAGCAATGGATACACGCTGTCTAAAGTAAGCTACAAAGTATGAGAGTGAGAGTGGTATCCCTTGACGCCTAACATGATAAGCTCTCGCGCACTCCCTGACAAATGTGTCAAATGCCGTGTCCATCGCTCCATATAACTCCAAGGCTAGAGGAACAAAGAGGTGACCTCGCTGCATGCCCCTATACTTGGAGACCTTGCGACCTGCTGCTGCACTCGCCGCCCATCTAGGGGGATGGGTAATCACTCCCTCCAAAACTGTATCACGCGTAGGGTCCGTCACCATGACATCCGCTACTGTCACCTGATCATCTCGGACCAGGTATAAGTCTGCCCTGACACGTGACGTCTGCAATGCATACGAACGCTCCCTCCAAGCCAAGTATCCACTCTCTCGTGCCATAGCAAACACTATGTCTCTAATGGCATCATGGGTAGCTATCCTCTATCCTCCAAAAGGACACCGTGTCATGTGGACCGCCGCTGCATCTAGTGTAGAACCACACTCACAAGTGAGTAGTGAAGATGCAGATGGGTGGACCAAACCTAGGCGAAACCTCATCGCTGTAGAGAAAGTAGCCGGTGCGAGTCGGAAAGCCCTAATGCATGGTCGAGCTAGGATCCATGAGCCTGCACCCTTGCCGGAGCAAGAGCGTAGACATGCTCTAGTAGCCTGAGGAATGGACAAGTCAACTAAGAGAGAATGTAGCGTATGCTCACACTGTCGCTCTATCAAGGAAGACTGTAGACCTCTAGTCCATTCTGACGATAGTGAAGCAAACGGTGGAAAACCCTCTCGTGCTCGTGGAGATAGACTATCTCTCGTCTGCCGCAATAACACCTGGAGAGAAAAGGATCCTCCCTCCACCTCTGTCACATAAGTCTCCAAAACCGGCCTATCAGCAACCACAAAACGAGAGGCAAGTAGGGGTGCCAAGAGAGCCCAACTACCTAAAAACGCTATAGGTGCCATCTCCTCCATAGAAAGCAAGCCACCCCACCACATGAGATTGGTAGAGCCGTCTGTCTACGTGCCAAATCCCCTGTCACACACTCAAAAGTCCTTGGTCCAATAATATCACCTAAGACTCCCATAATCCTCCTATCAAATGCTCTCAGACGTGATAGGAAGGACGGTGAGGGAGGAATTGTACGGATGAGGTAGGATGGTCGACGAGCAATACTGGAAGAGAGTATACCAAATGCCACCTGCGGATCTCCTAGTAATGGAAGGTCATCCACATGGAGAACATCCTCTGCAAGGGCAGCGTCCAAGAAGCGTGTGACAAAATCCTCCGATCGTACTGGCACTCCAAGAACACGAAGTCCCTTTGTGGATGTGATACACCCCTCTGGAAGCTCAAGGTGGGGAGGGATACCTAAAGGGGACCATGCCCTACACTTTGACACCTTGACTCTCAAGCCTACTAGATGTAGCTCGGTAGTCAAGTAGTCAAAGGCCTGCCTAATCTGATCTACAGGGCCTACGATGTGTGTATCATCTGCCAAGGATGGAAATACACAACCTAGCATGGCCAAAGTAGTAAACAGGAGAGCTCTAAAGTGAGCCATGGCAAATAAAGGCCTCCCCAAAGGATCTCCCTGACGTGTACCAACAGCTGACTCCAAGACGGTGACTCCCTCCTGTGAACCACCATGCTGGTAGTAAAGGGAAGCAGGAGAGCCATAAAAAGACCGCACAAAAGGAATGAGACTCGCCAAGGATCCACCAGCCTCCCTAAGCTCTCTAAAGATGGATGCACGTGAGACGCTATTAAAAGCGTTCTCAACATCCACCTGTAGGACGACCCACTCCGGATGGATATCTAGGAGTGCTCTAATGCCTAGAGATATAGCCTCACATCCTCCAGGTGTAGCTACTCCAAACTGATGTGGACTAAGGTGTTGTCGAAAGTGAGAACGATGCTGAAGGACAATGGTACGACTGACCAAACGCAAAAAGATCTCTCCAATAGCAATCGGTCTAATGCCTCCCGTGTCCTTCTCAATCGCAAAAAGTCGACTAGCACCTAAGACCCGACTAACCGACATAGGAATATCTCCTCTCGCTACTGCTGCAGCCACCTGAAACAACTCGGTAAAACCACTAGAAGGATTATCTGCCTGGAAGCAATCTCTAAGGTGCTCATAAACCATCCCTGACAAGCCTCCTGAGGAAATGCGAGGGGCAGTGCACAAAGCTTATGCAAATAGTGACCTATCAAGACATAAAGGCTGCTCGTGGTCAAAGCGGTCCAATCTATAATAAAAAACATTTTAACAGCATCTCATTGAGAACTTTCCACTCTCCGTTTAGTGTACAAATTGTAAGCACGCTATGCCATTTGTTCCTTCTACCCCGGGATGTGCGTATCGCGCATCCCGGGATGGCCTCCAAATCGCGCGGCCAGGTAGAACTGTTACTGTAGCAGGAGGGCGCTGGAGATTGAAGAGCGAAGGGTTCTTATTTAGGGAAGGTTTGATGAACGTACTGATTCTCAGCGGGTGTGGGCTACTGGTGACCGGGACGTTGCCCGGGTGGCTCTTGGAGGAGGTTCGATCAAGTAGAACTCGGAGGTACAGTTCAGTACAACAAATTGAATTCCTAAGGATTCAACTCGCACTAGCATAAGTACAAACTTCATTTTACTCATTTCAGAGATACCATGATGAAGCTTGAATGGAATCATAGTAGTTTTGCATATGATGCAGCTATAATAATTTCATTACATTTACGTGTAAGCATAATCATATTTGACCTTCGAGTAATTCTACTTCCTTATAGTAGGCTACCTTGGAGATGAGTTAATCAATAAATCCTTTAAACTATCGGCAATGCCACGTTAGCAAAATGCGCATACCGGGCTTGATATTATGGCTTCGTAAGATGATCGGTTCTACTACAGATATTTCTCTTTTCTTTACGCGGTCCGGATCCTTATTTATCCTCAGTTTGGAGCCTTGATCGACACAGGTGATTCAAAATGACAGTTTGATTTAGATTACTGTCATTTACATTAACTTGGTCCTTTGACGTTCCGCACTGGGACAAATATCAGGGATCCTGAAATCAAAATCGTTGAGAAATAAAAATTTTGAGAACATAAGGAAAGGAAAATACCCAACGTTCCCCCAACCCTCTTTCAGCCTCCCGTAATTAAGTCAACTTGCTCGAGCTTTACTCAGCTTGACAATGCCAAAGTCGGAAGCGATCCGTTCGCTGTGCGAACTACCAAGGACAAAATTACATTATCGGATATTCTTCTTATTATTTTCATATAGATTTGCTTTGAAGCACTTCGGAGTACAGCATATAGTTTCATGGATGGCCATTTTGGTAGGGTGTTACAGTGAATCCAGCTGATCATCCTCATGATGATCGACTGGCAAGCCAAGCCTACCAAAGGTGGATTTAAAAGAAAGAGCTAGGTACACCTCCAATCCTAGAACTATGGCTCCTGGTTATTGCGTTCAATTCATAATCTGAATCATAATAAGACGTTCAATCCGAAACACGATTGGAACGGGGAAGTGCATATTGTATTATAGACACTCAAAAGCCTAGTGCAATACCTTTCACTTGATCTTAATCTTTGCAAACGCAGTTGGAAACTCACATTCAGTGAACTAAGTTCTGCAAAAGCTGTTAAAGTAAGCATTATTGAATACCTTGTAAAATAGAATGCTTACCGAAAGCAAAAATGCGTAGTCGGGGAAGTGTATATTGTATGACAGACACTCAGAAACCTAGTGCCATATCTTGCACCTAATCTCAACCTACAAATGCATTTGAAGAATCAGATTCAATGAACTAATGCTGGCTAACACTACTCAAAATAAGCCTTCTTTAAAACCTTCTAAAATATAATCTATCATGATGCTTTCCAAGAGCAAAAGTGTATTGCCTATGAAGTGTACACTATATTACAGGCATCCAAAAACCTAGTGCTATACTTTTCAGGTAGTCTCAACATCTAGAAACATAGAATTTGTAAACATAGTTTAGTGTACAAGAACTTGAGGTATGTAAACTCCACAAGATGCGTCACTATTTTACTTTTAATACTATTTGAACAAGATGCAAAGATTCTAGAATCAGTGCATAACGATATTTGAAAAGACACCAACGTCAGAGGTCCGAGTGCAGCAATGATGCATGCAAATATATTTTAAATGCTAAAAGTGTGCAAACTAAGTTAAGAGAATGCTATGAATAGAGCTTAGACTGCATACAAATTTGTACCAATCACAAACACAAGGGTAAAGTGGTGGATCCTTTCACCTAGGTCTCAACATCTAGAAACGTAATTGGTAATGGAGTGTTTGTGAGTACAGTCTTAGTCTCCATTAACATCCGCTTGATACATCCGCTTTGTAGAACGAGATACATCCGCTTTGTAGAATGTTTCATTGTCCATCTGGCCATACCTTCTAGTATTCAGATCTTGCATACTAGTACTTGATTAAGCTTGGAGTACAAGTAATGAAAGGGTGTAGTAGTTTAGAAAAGCAAGAACAAGCGTTACGCAAAGTAGATTAAAGGTAACCGAAGCAAGGTAATACAAAGAGGCAATGAAGTGAAACAGATTGAAACCAGTAACAAAAATTGACATATTTCAACTGGAAACTTATTGATTGAAAATTTTCTCATCCGCCTTCTTAAGTTCTTAAATTTTCAAATGCTTTAGAGTTGTACATACTCAACTAGTCATCCATTCTACTCTCTCTCTACTTCATTATCTACTTGGATTGTCCCATAGCCTCAAATACCAAGTTGGACTCCATGGACCTCATAACAATTTTGAGTTAGAATTCAAGGATACAGAATGGATCTTTGCGACAACTTCCGAAGCTTTTCTTTACCTTTAATCTTCTTATTCTTAATCAAAAGAGTGCGTAAAATTTTTGGCTGATAGTGGCAGGATAGGGAATTATCCAGCATTGAAAAACGCACTCAAGAATCCACTGGTGGCAAAAGAACTTTTGGAAAGCAGGTCACAAGCTTCTTTCTTTTCAGGGGAGACGGGCTCATGACTTGCTCTTCTATATCGTATGACTTGTAATTCCGCCATACATCGAAGAACCTTCTTTCATGGGGGAATCATTCCCGAAGGGTTCAAACAAGCTCTCAGGACTTTCGCAGGTTCTGACCATGCAAGTTGCAAAAATTGGCTGGTGGAGCTGGACACACTGCACCCGTGCTGCCATCCGAGTGATTCGTTTACGAAACTCAAAGCAACTCCAGAAACGGAAATGCCTGTCAATGCCAGCTGATGGGAAAGAAGAGCTTGCCAAATGCAAGCTTCTCGTTTTGCTTACCTAAGTGGCCAGCTAGCGCCTACAATGCACCGGGAATGCATATGGAACCCGTGCCCTCCTCTACATTTTAGATTGGATTAAATTCAGCTTCACGATTTGCTATCGGAAATCTGCCCCTACTGCCTCTGCCACCGACTTGTACCCATCAGCTTCCAGACACGCCGCCAACTCAGTCTGCTCCATAACCAACGAATTCATTGTAATCAAACTTGGTATGGAAGTTGAGACAAACGATTAGTGGGTTAATCCAAGAAAGACGTATCAGGGTTTACAATTTTCCTCCTATCTGCACCTAGGTATGCCGCTTATGGTAAAAGTTCCCTCCGTCTATGATGGATCTTCTGCGAACAAACAAACCTTACAATATGCACGGATATCAGGCCAGGACTTGGAGGTATTGTGCTACATCAAAACTGCTAGTAACCCAATAAGGCACTGAGTCTCACCTTTATCCTTGGGATGAGAGCAGGACCGTCAAACGCAAATGCGGAATATAACTGAACCAAGGAAGCACCAGCGCGTATTTTCATGTATGCGTCTTCGCCACTGTAACACCCTCACATATACTCAGTTGAAAAGGAACAGCCAAAGATGGACAAGACAAGGTTGGGAAGTAAGATAGTCATATAATTTGGAATAATTTGGCAAATCATGACGATAAACACAACGAATGTTGAGCCTTTTGACAGAAATGGATATGGAAGCACTTTGTTACCTGCTGACTCCTCCGACTCCAATCAAGGGAACCTTCCCCTGTTAAACCACCACAACAGTTTCAGCTTCTAAAGTTGACGTGGGAGCAGTAAACTTAAGAGCACTACAATCAGTATATAGATTGGATACCTGAGTGAAAAAGAAGGATAGAATTTCCTTCACTGTGCTCATTTAACGATAACAACACCACGGTTCAGACGACTTACCCTCGTAAGCTGAAACATCTCACTCAACACATCCGTTGACATCTTCAACAACGGTTTTCCACTGAGTCCACCAGTCTCATTCCCATTAGGCAGTCGTGTTACGGAGTCTGGTCTTGAAATAGTTGTGTTAGATATGACCTGCAGAAAAGTAGAGTCCTGCAATTGAGTTATCCACGCTTTTGGGAAGTATCTATGGGAGGTTTATGTAAAACCTCAGAGTGTAGAACCTCATCCTGAAATACTCTTACTATTATGGAAACGTCTCCAATCCATTGTTTCCAGAATCCTTCCACATCTTGTTCTCTGACGACCTCCGGTCCCAGTATAATCAACAAGACTCCTACTCTGAAGTACAATTTGTCATATAGTTTAATTGTGTATTCCAATAAAAGTGATAAGAACGAACTCTCACCAGTCCATCAACCCTCAGTGTGAGTACAACCTACACAGCACGATGAGGAATAGTTAGGAATTCTTCGAGTGCCGAAGTGTGATGGAGAAAGAACTGGCATCTCGAAAACATCTGATCTGAGCTCAGGAAAATGATTCTATATTTGTATCACCAGACAGTCAAACGAATTCCTCATTTTCACACATAGCTTGCGGAGCTAGGTTTACCGCTGCAATATCAGAAAGGTCTTCCTTGGACAAATCCGGTGCAATCTTTACCAACAATGGTGGGGGGCCATCTTCACCCCACTGCATGTCATCCCTTGCAGCCAAAACCTTCAAAAAGAATCGGCTATGTCAAAGGCAGCTGCAGACCTTTCCAGACAAAGAATTCAGTGCTGATATTACAACCTACGAAACGACGTAAGAGCGCTGGGGATTACCTCCGGGCAACTTATTTTCCATGACGCTCTAAATACCATGATCTCGGGACGAGCCCAGCAGATGTCTAAATATTCATCTAAATGCATCCTTAACCCTGCCGAAATTACAAGCCAGAGAAACAGGACACGCAATATACGTGCTCTATTGACCAGACATACCTTCTTTATAAGATCTTTCAGCTCCTTCCTCCCTTGAAGCTTCCGCAACCCAGGGGTGTTAGGAGACGAGATATTTATGACCTACATGCAACCAACCAATTCAAGATCTTACTCTCCTGCAGCACGTCAAGAGAATTGAACCCACAGAAACGCAGATGAGAGAACGAAGGAAAGTTGACAAGGTGAGTAATGCCATGACCTGTCAAACTGCAGTACAAACTTCAGAATTTGACGATCAGTTGGATAACTCCACTACCATTTCAGATAACATAATTCTAGATTTTGAAGCTTGAGTAAGAGAGTCTTGCCCCTAAACCTAGTTTCTCCTAACTTGCAAGGAGTCCGGATGAGTAGACCTGAGTGGCAGTGCAAGTAACAGCCAATTTCCCAAGCTTGTAAGCAAAACTTAAGATCCAACACTGGACAGTACGACTTAGGTAAATGTGCCTGTTTCAGGACACAAACTAGTAGGACAAGGTATTCTGACAGGTAAATTGCTCGAAATCTTAAAGGGTTCGAACGAGAAATACATATTCACATTGCTTTCTGCAATAAAAGTTGTATCCTTGTATGAAGATGAGTCTAACGTATACTAGACACTGCTATCCGGGCAGAAACAACTCAGACGTGTCCCATGAGCAATTTTATTGGAGAGGACCTGCTGCTAATAGGCAATCCTATCCAGAAGGGTGGTGTTCTTGCGACGTCTATATAAATACCTGGAACGCTTCATCTGCAACTGGAGTTTCTAAGAGCTTCTGCTCCGTTACTCACAGACAGATATTTATGAGGCAGCTTCTTAGTGTTCATCACGTTCATCACAGAAAGAGAGAGAGGACCGCAAAGTCGCTGGCAATGCTTAAACGTCGTTAACATTACAATTCGAGCACAAAAACGTATATAGAGAGAGTGTAAGATTCACCTAGACGTACCAAGTAATCCGCGTATTGCGACAAAGTGTGAACGCCCTGTACATAGTCGGATGAAGCATCAGTGCTTGTCTTGTTTTTTCCAAGATTGACACCTAAAATACCAGGACCAGCTTTCCCACCAAATTGCTTCTCGTCTGCATAGATTGCCGGTTTGGTTGTCTCTGCTAGCTTCCGTTTTCCATGTTGTGCACCAAGTCTCTTTGCTACCGCCATGATCCCCTCGCTATTGAAACCATATCGATTAATGATAGCCCTAAACTCAGCAAGAAATGAAGCCAGCAATTAGACTGGGCATCCAGTACTCTTACTCTTGGACCAACTTCCGGTGATACAAGTGGCAAAGTTAAAACAAACGTGGCATGACATGTTAAGCAAAGTAGTCCAAATAGCCAGTATGATTAGCAATGAGATCCTGCTGCGACTTGGCACGCCTCCTATTACATCACAGTTCCTCGCAAGGTGACACGAGCAATTCAGGAGAAAGTTGAGTGATAAAAAAGTTGATATCAAGACAAATCCGTGTGCAGGTCTACTGGCAAACAAGACAACTATGGAGGACTCCAGTTCATTCCTTACAACTACGAGTGAGATTATCCGTGACATACTTGCTTACCCCTCTTCGTGCAATCTGAAAACTCGTGGCCTTGGATTGCCTTCTTGAGGCACTGGTGTTACAGACCCCACCTCCACAAAGCCAAAACCAAGCCCAAGCAATCCCTCCACGGCCTCGGCATTTTTGTCAAAACCTGCTGCAAGCCCTATTGGGTTCGAAAAATTGCGACCCCAAATCTCAATCGCCAAGATACCTGGATCAGGTCTGTTCTCCTTGGGCACTAGACCTTGAGAAGCAGCCCATATAGCTAGCCGATGGGCATCCTCGGGATCAAACAATCTAAACAACGGATTTGCTAACTTTGAAGCCTCGAACGCCCATCCACTGTGATCCAAACAGATTAATCAGTTACAAGATCCCTCACATGTACCAAAAACCACAACTTACGTTGTCTAATTTCAACACCGCCTCCTGTAAACAACAAAAACACTAACGTACCGCTTTGATCCAAACAACTTTAATCAGCTACAAATTCCTTCACATTTAACATGAACCACAACCTACATTTGTCTAACTTCACCACCACCATCCAGACAACAGAGATACAAAATTTACCAGACTCTCAAAAACAAACGGGAGAGACGAAAGAGTTACCTGATGGTTGATTCGTCCCTCGTACCGACATATGCTCCACTTGCTATCACAGAACCCAAAATGGTCCCCGTCAAAAGACGCCTCTGTCAATCAAGCTCAATCAAAGTCAGGGATTCCCCACTTTTACTCTAGATCACCAATTTTTCGATCCACGACTTCATGTTTATGAGATCAGAACACTCCAAAATAATGCAACAAAACCATCAAAAGTAAGTGATAAATGAATGAATGTATGAATGAAGCTGCTTAGAATATTGAAACCTTTAAAGTAGCAGGCAGAGAGACCAGGAAGAAGGAAATTGGCAGAAAAGGATGAGTTAAGTTTGAAAATTGCAGTGGATACCCAAGTAAGACGGCTCCTGGGAGGAGTGATCTTCTTGTCCAGAGCAACGCCAGCACCACTACCGAACGTATGCAGTAGAGCTGCGGGAGAATGCGAAAGTGCACCTCTTTCCACAGCCTCCTGCACACTCTGCCGATTCAGCAGCACTCGAAGCAGCAGTAAGCGTCTACAACATGCCATAATCCTCAACTCCACTCTCTCTCTCTCTCTCTCTCTCTCTCTCTGTCTGTCTCTGTGTTATCTCTCACTAAACCCTTGCTTCGTTGATCTCGTATTACCAACGTATCACCTGAATCGAGTATTGTGAAATTACTCGTATTCGATTTTGTTCTCCATCGACAATTTTTTGTTCCCTGTTCTCGTTCCGTGCATCGACTAAACCCTCTCCTACCGTTTGTAGTTCCCACGATCACCGGCCAACTCCCCGTTCATCGACGTCCACCGCCGTTTCCTTCCGTCCATCCACCCATCCAAACAAGCACCCTCCTGTCCCTCTCTCCCGTGGCTGTCAGGTTTAGCGAGTCATTCATCTAAGATTTAAAAAATTAAAAATTAAAAATTAAAAGAAAGTAATCTAATGAGAATGGTGTACTTCATCTTAGACAGTTTTTTAGCTACTTCTGAGTATTATTTTTATTCGTTCGTTCAAAGTTGACTTTCCTCAAGATGCGAGAATATTTTGATTTCATTTGAAAATTGAAACCTAGTGATATATTTCATTTTAGGTGCCTTAGTGTATGATTTGTTAAGCTTACGTCCTACAAATTTATGTTCTCTTCATTGTCAAGTTCCTGAACAAATCACAAAATTGTGTTTTAGCAACTCAGTATTTATTTTCAACATTTTTCTCAAAAGCGATTACCATAATTTACATCTACTTCTTGAAAATGGCATTTTGAGATTTTGAATTTTCCGAAAACCCACAGAAATGGTAAAAGGATGGGAATCGTTCCTAGGAGGTAATATAATCCCTGGTTTTGATTTCTGTGACTGGCGATTCATAAAATTTTATATAATTTAATCAAGAATTATAGTATCTTAGATTAGGAATAAAACATTTTCATCACTAGTCATTGTGGAACTTATGATATCAAGCCTTTTAATCTTAATAATACATTTCTTATATTTATGTAGAAAAAAATAAGACCTTAACAAGTAAAAACTTTTCTTTAACAAAAAGAAAATGTCAACATGAAGGATTCAAAAGATGAACTGCTAAGCGGATTGAAGAAAATCAAACGCAAAAGAAGCCAAGAACCTTTTATGGTTGGAATTCTCATACAACAATTGTATTATTACAATTAACAACTGTATTATTACAATTAACAATTGTTAATTATATTTCACTCAAAAAGACATGCTCAAAACGAAGACTTTGAACATACTAGAAAGTAAAATCTCCCAATAGGGTTATGCATTTGTACTAGGGTAGATTCACTATTTGTTACTCATCCGCAAGAAGAACGAAGTCTCTCGTCCCCGGATATAAAGACAAGCAAAGTCTCTTAATCGCTTCTAATGGATTTTTCTGAATACTTTGGAATGAGAATTTTGGTGGACTTTGCTCTACACATTTTCTTTCCTCCCTTGGTATATATTCTTCTTTTTGGTCGCTTGATGATTAGCTTAAGAATTTATCTTTATACTTAAATATCTGATGTTAATTGATGCAAAGAAGAGTATGCATTTGGATGTGGAGAAGAAGTTGGAGGTTATCAATTTCATTGGTCAACTTGGAACCGCACATTAGCAAGTAGTATAGAAGTTTTGGTGGCACATCGTATAGTGACTAGTGACCAAAATCTGGAAGGAGAGAAACCTTATCATTGTCCTTGATTATGCCTCTTTACTATAATTCTATGCGAGGAATCCTCCCTACTTATACTACTGTACTATTATATCACTATTGTTTCCGAGTGTATATGTCACTTTTTGAGTAAATTGATTGTTGTAGACTAAATATTCCAAGACTCTATTAAGAAAAAAAGGTTCAAAAGAGATATTTATATATAATATCATACACCAACAAAACCAATAGTATGGAGCAATGGCTCATATAATCTCCAATAATATAATTCATTTTAAAGAAGTTGATAATAATGAATTAAAATTATATGAAGGTGAAAAGAGTAAAATTTTAAAAATATGTTAGTTTTTACATTTAAAAAAAAATTCAACTTTATATAGTTGCAAAATCTTAGTTTACCTAGTGGGAACCAAATCTAGAATGATTAAACAAGATAAAAATGATATGTGAAGAAAAGTGGATATTAAAATTATTAGATGTTTTTAAGGTTCTTTAAATATTTTCATTATAATAATAAGTTAAATATTTTAGAGTAAGCTATATTATTACAAAGATAAATAAATTCTAACTTGAAAATCTATTGGAAATTTTCCTTTAAATGTTTGAGTAAAATATATTTCTTGCCTATTGCAACTTTTGCATTTGATATTGAATATATGAGTGATATAAAGTAAGATAAGTTGAGGTATAGATATGTTATATTTATAAATTATAAAAGATCTAAGAATGTAGTAAAGAAAACGTTCTATGTAACAAGCTTGATATTTTTATGTAATGATGATACATAATTCATTAAATGATAATTAATTTTATATTTTAAATAAGTTTTTTAATATTAATCATTATCAATTATTATTTTATTCCATTTGTAAGTTAAGACCTTGAATATATATATTCTAAATTGTATATAATGAAAATTTATATTTATATTTATATTTATTTTGTGATATAAATTTGATAATCTACATAAATGAAAATTGACATTTTATATTTTGATAAACCCAAACCCATCATGCCCATGATAAACCAAAACCCATGATGTGAAGGTTCCTTTATTATGATCACACTTAACCCTATATATGTTAAAATAATATCAATGAAGCTATTATATTCCAACTACATTATTCCATAATATACAAGCTTATTATATTAAAATTGAAAAGAATGAAAAAACCTTCTTATCTAAGAGTGAGGAAAGTATGAAATGTTCTTACTTGAATTGACGTGATTTTGATATCTTGAGGAGATATATCCTATGCTGATATGTTCACTGAAATTTGAGATAGGAAATGTGAACACCTTTGAGTATCAATATCTAATTTTGCAAGGCTTATGTTCAGTGGTTTATAACTTTTTCCCTTTTATCTTAGACTATAAAATGAATATGGTAAGATAAAGTTACTCACGTAAACGAAAGAGAAATGTAATATTAATAACCTTATGTTCTTAAATCTTAATGAGATAAATCATTAAAATGAAAATTTTTTAGATCTGATGAGAAATCTACTCAAAGTCTCTAAATTATATAAGACCACATGTCTATATTTCTTCCGACATATTGTAGTAAGGTAGATACTTCATTCCTAGGACTGTGATAATTAGCTCCATTTTACCACTTGTGTATTATCCTTGTTCCGCTTGATGGAATCCTCAATTCTTTTTGTTATCTACGTACTTCATGTCTTTCTATCTCATTCCTCTTGCATTTCTTTTTCTTTATTCAAGACTCGTCTTATTAGACATTGAATGATGGGTCATACTTTAAGCCAAAGAACTCTCTACATCTGACAGGTAATGGAAAAATTAGTCTGCAACCAAATTATCCATGTATCAAAATTTAAGTTATTCTTTTAATGTTTTACAGGTTCTACAGGCTTTTGAATTCGTAGGGTCTAGTAAACCATTTTGAAGATAAATCTAGAAAAAAAAAATTATGCTCTTGATAGCTTTCGGTAGAATTTTACACATAGATTAACAAAAATTCATATTCAACGAGTAATTAACGACGATAACTTACTATAAATTTAATTGAATTGCTATACTAATATTACTCCACCTTTAACAGATCCGTTTGCGGATCCAAATAGAAGTTATCTCAATCGATACTCAGTCCAAGACTTTATTCTACAGATTAAAACAATTCAGTATCTATAACGTTGAAAGACAAGTGAAAAACTCTCTATAGCAACGAGACTCTGGAATTATTTTCCATTTCTTTAGATTCTAACATAAAAAAAAAGCTATGTTGGAAACAGTAAAGTTCTACTATAGAAATACTTGATCCAAAAGAATAAGCTTGAATATGATAATTGCATCTCACAAAAGTGAAAGAAATGATTACTGCAGTAACTTACACCTCTTTCAAAATTAGGATATGCACTCATAGAATATCTTCCACAAAACGCAAATGTTAAATATAGATTAAAATCAGATACTATCTGTAAGAAAAATTAGACGTTTTTCTCATCGTTTAATTGTATCGCTACTTGTCACATGTGCGGAGCTTTCATATCTCAATTTCCTAATTCAAGAATTAATATTTATCACAGCTAATTTTCTCTATTGCCTATTGCGAATAATACCAACATTCAATTTGTTCCTTCGGTTTTGCCCCTGAAAACTTTCTTAGTACTTTCATTCTCCGATATACATCAAGTATAATCTCTTGGTATAATCAAACTCGCATAAATAATTAGTAACGTGAACACACTATACTCTATGTAATCAACAAATGATATCTTCATTGGGATTCGCAGTCCCAATTTACTCTTCTTTCTATGTAGTACAGTTGATTAAAGCATGTCTTATCTAACCTCTTAATTCGCTCTAATAATGTTCATTTTTAGGTCTCCTTCTCATTTCCTCTTACCGCCATTTTGAATCATTTCTGTAAATTGCCCGGAACCAGAAATCAAGCTTTAAAGACCAGTTGGGTATATATTTGCCTCGAAACAAGTAACCAGCTAGTGTCGAAATAGAATACTAAAATCCGACTCTAAATGGAATAAATCTGAGGCGAAACTAGATTTCATAAAACTAACTGCCAATTAATCAGTATAGTATTATGTAGAAATTTCATAACATACTTTTAAACATACTTAATGAATCTTCTTTCCTCTTAGAAAAGCGGACAATAATATAAGGTGTGTCTGTCCAGTTTCCATGCAAATTATAAGCTCGTTCAATATATTCCTGGTGTAAACTTTAAGAAACTTATTGGATCATGGAGCGAATCATGATAGCGAGAAGGGGACCACATAGAAACACAAAAGAAGATAGGGAAGACCTCGTAAAGCAGTACAAGGGAGAGACAAAAGAAGTAGAATGGGACTAGGCCATAATAGCATAGAAATGAGAAATTTGCCCTATTCACACTTAAGATATTTGAGCTATGCAAATAGTAAAGTCTACAAACTACTAGAGCAATGTAAGAAGCATCATCTAGAGTGATTGTTCTCCTATGGATTACACTAACAAACATTCTTTGTAGAGCAATGGACACACTTTGTTTAAAATATGCTACAAAGTATGAGAGTGAAAGCGGTACCCCTTGACGTCTAATATGATAAGCTCTCCCGCACTCCTTGACAAATGTATCAAACGCCATGTCCATAGTTCCATGGCTAGAGGAACAAAGAGGTGACCTCGTTGTATACCTCTATACTTGGAGACCTTGCGTGCGGTTGCTATGCTCGCTGCCCATCCCAAAAGTCACATGTGTATCTCATAGTAGAAGGAGTTCATCCACATGAAGAATATCCTCTACAAGGGCAACATCTAAGAAACATGTGACAAAATCCTTGAATCCCATTGGCACTCTAAGAATACGGAGTCCATATGGAGATGTGGCACACCGCTTGGAAGCCAAGGTGGGAAAGGATACTTGAAGGAGACCATGCTCTACATTTTAACACTTTGATTCTCAAGAATATAAAATATAAATAAAATGATCAAAAAATTACCGAATATGATCTAAAAGGGCAACAACATGTATATTATCCGCTACCAAGTAAATTACACAACCTAAAAAGTGAACTACTTAACCGGGCGTGGCCAAAGTAATAAATAAAAGAACTCTAAAATAAACTATAGCAAACAAAAGTCCCCCTCATGTAGCGGGCGTGGCCAAAGTAATAAATAAAAGAACTCTAAAATAAACTATAGCAAACAAAAGTCCCCCTCATGTAGGGACAATTGACTCCTGTATAATGATTCTCTCTTATGACCACCCATGTTGGAAAGAAAAAAAAAAACCATAATAACGATGACCAAACAATAATAAACCAAATAATGACCAAACAAAAGAAAAGAAACTTCCCAAAAATCATGAAATCTTCCTTAGATTCTCTAAAGGGGATGCTTCCCAAGCATCCCGTTTAGAGAATCTAAAGGAAATGCTTGGGAGACTCTATTAAAAACGTACTCAAACATCAAGGAGTGCCCCGATGCCTAGAATGATGCGAATCATGATATGGGGCTAAAGTCTCGTTGTTACACCTGGGGTTCCAACTAGGTGGTAGATTCGAACCCCACTGTGGTTACGTTACTCTGATCTTAATCCGAAGTGCATGGGACTGGAATTCTGGACTACTTAGAGTTCTATACGGCACAAAATCCATCGAATCCCGCGCTCAAATGTGCATCTACTGTGTTGTATATTTGAACAGGCAGCGATCATCTTCCTTCCTCCGGAAAGCCTCTGATTTGCAGATTGCAGATAACTTCGGTATCAATATCTTGAGACTTCTATTGGTGCGTTCCCCACAGGTGTAGTAGCAGTAAATCCATCTCGTGTCCTCAACCCCAGTTTAGATTATAACGCGCAGTCACGAGAAGTTTGTCTCCTCGGACTTCGTTCGATCCACGAAACGAATGATAAGCGCAAAAATTGTAGGAACGGGATAATCTAAATAATCTATTTCTGGATGTAGATTGGTTACATGTACCAGGTACGAAGTGGAGTAAGCAGCATTATCAGTTTAATGGATCTGACCGTGGATTTGCAAAATAATGGATTCCACCAGCAGTCGGAGGGGATGATCGAGGATGATCTGACAGAGGAATGACTGAAGTGATTACTTTTGATGCCTGGGGTGTTGACTATGCAGATACTGTCACTGTTGGGGTTACTCATGTTTGCAGTTTGTCGTTGTTATCTTCCTGGATTCTTGTGAGTGGGATTTACTGTTGGATGGTTGATTCCTTCCTTCTGTTGGGAGGACATGAAAGGTTGGCAGAAGAACACAAGAGGAGCGGGGAAGAATGTTAACTACCACTCTGTCCGTCCACGCTTCTTCTGTCATGAGGTTGAATTCCTCTGCTGCTGGGGAGCAAAGAACTTGTGGGTATAGCTTGGAGAAACAACACGAGCAGGAGCGGAAGAATTTGGTCACCATGCTTTTGCGGAGGAGATAGGGAACTGGGTCTGGTCTGTCCGCAGCTGCTCATTACACAGTGACAGCTTTCAATTATGGCCCTCTTGTCGTGTAGCTTGAGGGCATGTTCTCCGCCTCTTTTTCCTTCTTGTTCAGGCGGGAAATTTGGTGACTCCTGCTCCGGGAGGAGGAGGTCTCGAGTTATTTTATGTGGATCAAGCTCAGTTATCGGTCGAGCTCAGTCCTCTTTATGTGGGGCAGACCTTATAAACGTCACTTCTTTCTTTAGGGGAAAAAACTCTCTGTTTAATGTAATTAAGAGTTTTTGGTCCACGCCTGGATCAAGTGGGGAAGAAGATTCTGCTCCATTATTCCCTGATGAAAGGCAAGTAGAGGGCAGGGATTCTGGAACGGTGTTGGGCAGTTGTGCTGTTTACACTCCAGGGATTGCTTCCTTCATGCCTCTCTCGGCAATCACCATGCATGACCTGATCGCCAGTGTGTTGACCATTGCCGGAGCTCTGTCTCTGCTGAAGTCCTTTGATGAACTGGCGAAACGCGATGTTTTGGACAAGGTGAAGCTGCATTCCATTGATCCGACTGAGTTGTGTGATTGCTAGTTGCTTTTGGTTGTTGTTTAAAATTGAAGTCTCCTCTCGGTAGGGAAACCTTCGTGTCAGTGGAAGAAGCAGACCCTCCTCCAACTGTTGTAAGCCATATCGTCGAGAGCAATTTGGCTACAGAGTGGGAGTAAAGAACTCCGATGCTAGTTAGCGGGTCAAGATTTTAAGCTCAGATGATTTGATCGTTGTGAGATTGAGGATATTTGCTGGGAGTGAAAGGTGTGGTTTAGAGACGATTAAGAATATCTCCCACACAGAATCTATGTTTGCGTCTTCTGAGATTATCGTCAAGATTTCCCTTGTAGAAGATGTTGGGGTATTTTTGTAAGGGTATCTACTGCAGCTGTCGTAATAGAACTGCCGTAAGGATCCACGGCTGCAGAGACTTTACGAGTTCGATTCAGTCCCTGTTACGAGTTCCATTCAGTCCCTTGCTCTAAGTTTTAGCTATAGCAGATTCATCAGTCGGCAAGATTCTTAGATTGTCGTAGAACGACGATGGAGACGAAAACGTTGAGGGACTCGGAAGATTGATTGCGATCGACTTCCGTATATGATAGGCTAAGTAGTTATAAAGTCAGGAAAATAGAGAGTAAGTGTTTGTGTCATGAGTTAACAGACCTCCAGTGAGTGCAGTCGTAGAGGATATTTGCAGTCCTGTTTCTCATGGGTATCTCCGTATGTCCAAATGGAGTCGAAGGTAAAACTTACAGTTCAACTTTTGGTGTAAGTTTGTCTCAACATTATTGCAATAGTTGTGCTAGAAAGTTCAAATATGAAGATTTCTATTATTTTACTATGTTAATGTCAAATGTCAGAGTCAGAGTCAGTCTGGTAAGACGTGGGTACGGGATAGGGTTGTTTACAATGGGTTCTATATTCCAGTACTCAATATTTGTGCTAGAAAGTTCAGCTTTGTCCATCAATGCTTTCGGAAGTTGGGACAATAATGTTTAAGGTTTACACATTGGTGCAGAAACTTAGCAGGAAACTGGTGCATATCGTGGTGGGCCTTGGATTTATGCTTTTCTGGCCCCTGTTCAGGTAAGTGCTGTCCTATCACAGAGTCACAATTCACCTGTGTCCCAGCATTACCTTGATGAATCTACTACCAAGACCAGTTCACTGGTTTCTGTTCAGTTGTTCTCAGTCACTCTGTTGATATCAAATTCCATTGCTGCACTTCGTTGCTAGAAGCAGTTCCACCTTAGCAGATACCTCCGGTTATGAGTAAGCGAGTTGCTGGTTTTGCAGTTACGCACCAATTGCTAAATACCTGTGTGCACTAGCCCCAGCCGGGAATGGAGTTCGAATGCTAGGCCTGGGCTTTGGACTACTGCAGAATGACGCCATGATTAAAGCTATGAGCAGGGAAGGGGATAGGAGGTAAGGATGTCATAGCCTGATGTGTGAGTAGCATCAAGAAATGGATCATTTCTTTTTGAGTTTGGGGCTCCTTCTCTCCTTGACAAACTAGTTTAAATACGCTAGTGTAAAATTTACTGAACTCGTTGAGAGACTGTCGGTTGTCACAGGGAACTTCTGAAAGGGCCGTTTTACTATGCTCTTGCTATAGTCGTCACAACCGTATGCTTCTGGCGGAGTTCACCCATTGGGATTGTCGCTCTTGTCAATCTCTGTGCTGGGGATGGTACGTTTCAATGAATTCGTGAGCATGTGTTCAAATATAGACCAAAACTGGATCAAAAACAGAAAACGTCAATATAGAAACACTGTTATGATTTCTGGGTTTGAAGAGCAGTAGTATGTCTGACCTGCAAACCCTTGCTTGCAAGAGAAAGTACTCTTGGATACTCACCTGCTAAGATGGCCTGCAAAGATATAGGAATCCCATCATGATGGAGACATGCACTTTTAGGTTACATCCGAACTTCTTGTAGCTTCCTTGGTGCACACGTCTGTAACTTTGTGTTGCCATATTGCTAAACGTATATAGCATATTGCTATATGTACTAAACATATAGCAAGTAGACCGCATAAAATGAACTTCCTTTCGTGTGAGACGCATAACTCTTGAAGCATCCAAGCGACGAGTTTTGCTCAAAAGCTCATGGTACTCATGAGCTTCTGAACAGAAACTCGGTACTAGGTGTACTGACATTCGCTCAGCTACTTCGGCATTGCGTTAGGGACTGATGAAGTCGTAATTGCTTTCTTGGAGGTTTACTATGGCCGCCTTCTGCTTCCTTCAGGTGTTTAACGTTTCAGGACTCATGCGTCCATAGCACATGCTGTCCTGAAACTTTATTCACTTAATCTCCTTACGGATTTAATACTCATCTCGGTTTGCACTTATTTTGTTTACATTTCATCTGCACTTCACATGCATGTAATGAGTTCTGGATTCCCCGTTCTTTGAACGGCTTCTGCTCTCATATCCTCATATCCACGCGACGAACTAGTCTCAACTTTCCCTTTGTTTCTTTTTAAATGAACCTAGATGTGTGAAGCAGCCGTCCGTTTGTCCTCCGGGGGAAAAGGGAAACACCCCGAACAAGCAATAATGTGCTCAGTCGAGTGTTTCGGGTTCTTTGGAAACTTAATCAAGAGAGTTTGTTTGGAGATGGAAGAAGTCCTAGGAAGAAGCATGTCCGTTCTAATAAGTTTGTCTGATAAGTCTACGATGGACAGGTTTTGCTGACATTATTGGAAGAAATTTCGGAGGGGCTAAGTTACCATGGAACAGTGACAAATCTTATGCTGGGAGCATGGCGATGTTTATTGCTAGCACCGTTGTATCGTTGTTGTAAGTTGTTATTAAACCCTTTCCTTAAAAAATCTCAGAGAAAGAATTTACACATTGTGCCGGTCTCTATAACGGTTGTCAATATTTCGTGATTTCAGTTGCGGACATGGAGTCATCTTACTTGTATCTGGGCACTAATAGATTCAGATTCCTGCTTGCAGATACTTGCAATATTTTGCCTATTTCGGATTCATCCATATTCTACCAGGGACATTTGCTGGGGTAGCTATTGTCTCTTTCTTGACCACCATAGTAGAATCAATGCCCATTAGCACCCGTCTTGATGATAATCTCACAGTTCCATTTGCCGCTATAGCCTTGGGAATGCTGATCCTACCTTCTTGAGTTGTCCACACTATTCCAGTTACAGTGTATATTAAAAGTTGAAAAGGACTGTTGTCGCCAAAAGTAAGAAAATTGGTCACACGTTTTGAAATCAGGCTAGGAGAAAACCAGACCATGTAGGTCTTGCAGTCCTGCATATCGGACTTCGTGTGGAGCTTAAATAGCTCAAGAAACGTCAAACAGCAGCACCAGAAATAAGTTATGGGCCTTGTGATCAGCTCAAGCTGGTCACGAAGTGGCGAACTGTAGGTTTGAGAAATAATGACCTTGCCTTATTTATCTGCGAGGATGGTGCATGTAGAAACAGTCCTAAATCTTCTGACAGTTGTGGGTACTAAAACCTTCGTATGCTGAGATTCGACATAGCACTGGAGTTGAGAATTGCAAATGCGCTTTTAGTGGCTCATGTTTTGAAGCTCTTGCAAGGAAGTTCAGTTTTGACTTTTCTTAGATCACTGGGCATAAAGGACATGCAGTATCGGAATTATGGATGACTTCCACAGTAAACAGTTCAAATCAAGGAATCAGTTTTGTAATTATCTCAAATCAACTCCTCACTGTAACTACAAAGTTTGGTGAATGGGAGGAGCGGCATGATAGAGAAACTGATTATAGTGTGACGCTCGTTATTTTCCGTATTTATCGCTAGATCAGGACACCTTTGCTCGAAGTTTGTCGTGAGGTTAAGTATCTCCGGTAAGCAGCTCAATGTTTAAGAGTCTGGATAACGATTTTCAATATCTTAGTTCTGAAAAGTTGATATCCGTGTTTCTCTTAACATCTCTTAGGAGCTATGAGCGTCACATTCCCGCGTCAGTAAAATCAGCTACTATCATGCATGCTTCAAGAAGCGGTCCATGAAGGTCCGCAGTGAAAAAGAAAAAGAATAAGAAAAATAGAAAAGAGAAGAAGGGAGAACAGGAGACTTTCGTGGACTGGCACAGACGGAACTTCTACCAGATATCTTAACATCAATTCTGAAACTTGAGTGTTGGTTTCGATCTATGATCTCCCAAGTGCGATGGCACTAGAATCTGTTCAGAGGCTGTTGATTGACAAATGCATCAGTAGACTGGGAACGCTATGGAGTCTGTTACAAAGCACGACAACTTGGATTCAAACCCCTAGCGTTTGGGCGACAAGTTACAACACTGATATTTGAGGGATGAAATTTTGAACGACATCCATCCCCGTATAATGCGTGATGAAATACGTATGGAAGACCTCGACAGTCATGAAGGCCTATGCACGCACAAGAACAGGAGAGAAACTTGATTTAAACCACATCGATGGCAAAAACCGTCACGTAGTACGCTCCTGTAACTTTCGCGAGGATGGAGATAATACGAAAGCTATTTGGGTTAACAACCACCTATTCAGACAATTTGGCCTATATCCCGGGGCTTGAAGAAGCATTTCCTGGCTCAAAATTTACCAATTGTCTAATCCAGATGGCTTGTAAAGTCTGACCATTCGCCTGTGCTGAGAGGATTAAATCCTAAATTCTGCAACATCTTTGAGTCTCGAGGCGCTAATTCACAGCTCCATCCACGAGAACAAACCTATCCGGGGTTGGAAAATGCTAACGCCGGCAGCTGCAAGGTCGTAGAGATTATAGAGGAAATCACATGTCTGCCGACAAAGCTCCTTTCATGAACACGGCATTCTCTAACTAAAGCAGTTGCATGAAGGTATGCACAGAGGGAACCAAGGACATAACTGCATCATAGTGACCGTTATAGCAGGCGATTTATATTCAGATCAATTGAAAGCAGAAACAATTGATGAATGCCGAAAGAAACTTCTTCCACGAAACGAATTCCCATTTGAGCATCAGCGAAACTCGTCTCCAGGAGGAAGTGACGACAACTTGAAACCCAATGCCGAAATCAAACCACCTCTGCCATACTCGAAAACGTAATTAGCAGCAATGTTCTCTGATTGAGACGCACTTAATGTAGGTAATTAACGTCCATGTTCTCAGATCAGGGTAGCAATTAAGGCTAGAAATGCTTTGTTGTTCTCAGCACGTCTACAGTACTCATGTCCCAGTGTAGAGCAACACGGTGCCTTCAAATTCTGGCAGGTTGCAGGTGAAGGTTTGGCACTGACGCCTGAGTTTTTCGACTCAGCTTTTGATAGGAATCTCCCGTCGTACTGTCTGTTGGGCCACATCTTAATGTGTATGACGAATGTAAGAAACAATTATGAGCCACTTCTAGAACGGATACTGTAGTACAGTACAATCTGTTGAGAGTCGCCACCAGTAACCTTGATTGCAACGTAGTGAACCTACGATCCTCTACGTCCTTAATTACTTCAATGAGCCATGCCAACGTCCTCATACGTCCATCCGCAGCAGCATAGAGTTCCGAGAAGAATACTGTACTTCCTTTAATCACTACTGTCCACAATTCATATCTGCTCCAAAGACTTCCACCCAACATTCGCATTATCCTTCGAAACGAATAGCATTTACTCCACCAGATCCTCTCATTACGAGGGCCCGACATATCCCGAGAAAAACTGGAACTTACATGCCCCCGTCAACAAATTGGGGAAGTCGTTGTGAAGCTACAGTAGTGCTGACTATCACAAGACGGCGTTCAACAGAAGAAGACTTTTCATGTCGTCAATGAATGAATGACCGGTTCAATCACTCCTGGGTACTGCTCGACTCTCAGGCTTCATTTTACAAAAGTAACTTTACCTTAACAGAAGACTGGAAATTACACTGCAGATTACTTTTAGCTAGTTCCTGCTACACATGCATATGCCAAGAACAAATTTAGGAAGGCTGATCTTCAACGTGGGATTGCTCGAGAGATATATGAGCCCTCAACTTATGAACTTCATTCCAAGCGCTCCGCTTTCTCAGTTATTCACTCGCAGATTGTACAATTTGCCCATGACGGCTTGTGTCATAATCCAGTAACTTGATTGAACACAGCATAAAGCGTTAGACTTCTAGAAAGTGACTGAATCGAGCTCCGCGTAAAGAACTTGAGCAGCAGCAAGTTCATCTTATTAGATGTTGTTACTTGTTACATGTTTCTATTGAGCAGGCAGCAGCAGTAAAATACAGGCTCGGTACTGTAGTAACTTCAATGTACATGGGAGGTCATGAACAGGCAACGCTAGCAATCTCTAGTCTAATCTTTGGCAGTCCACAGCTCTATTTGGAGCTTTGGCAGATCTCCCCCAACGGTAGAAACTTTCTCATATCGCTACCTAAGCTCGGGCACTTCGAAATCCGATAGATCCAATCTTGGTCTCTCTATGGGCGTGATAAGTATCAGTGACAGTCTGTAGTATGTGTACATGTTTATGTAGCCACTGTCAAAGTATTGTTGTCGATTCTCTATGAACGAATATCAAGCTCCGAATGCTCCGACATAGACACGAAGATCATCGAAAATAGTGAACATGTAGGACCATGCTGGTAACGATCACATTGCTGCTACTGCAGAGAGCGGCAGAACGTTGACGAAGCCTTGCAACCCGTTGTTCAAATCTAGGGAGCCGGTGATGACCTGTGAGTGCAACTAATAGGTAGAAGTGGAATGAAGATAATGTCTACGGGTTGTAGTATTCATCTCCACAGGCACATCTCCAACTCTCGGGCATGTAGTTCGTGTCATCTGGATCAGCGAGTGTCGTTACTTTCTCATGCGTCGCAGCCGCGAATTCTTTCACCTTTTTAACCTCTTTGTTAGAAATAGGAACTTCCACAGCCTCGCATGGGTTGCAGTAGTTGCACTTGTCATCACAGTTCGGTGGCTTGGAACCCATTTGCCTGGCCAGTAGTTTCTGCGAAAGCTGCCACCACGGTCTCGACTGATGCTCCAGAAGCTGTATATGTAGCCAGTACACCATATAAGCTAGCTACCTCAATGTCTCAAAATTGAGACGATCGATTGGTGAACGTCCTTGGAACTTTCAAAAAATTGAAGCACATGCGAATTCGAGTACAGTGAGGCGAATGAGAGTCCTGGAGCAAAATCAAGCGAAAGCTTTCACAGATGCGACATGAAAAAGCTGTGAGTTCTAATCTATTACCTTTCTAGAAGTCTTGGAGTCTGTGAAGCCATCAGATTGCAACGACGACGACTTTACTCTCAGTGGAGATTCTGTATGAGGCCCAACGCGATCGATTAGTGACCTGAGCTGGTGCAAATGTACAACTACCGTATACCAGAGAAATGTATTTCACTCACAGTAATGACAAATTGAAAGATAGAATTTATTCTAGGTTTCCTACTGCGTCACATGGACACAAGCAAAGCCCAGGAAATAAGAGGAGAATGAAAATACATACCAGAGATAGAAGATCTTGAAGCTTCGACATGCAATGAAGCATGGAGCAAAATCATGCTGGAAAGTAATAAAAATCTGCAGCATCCCATCCGGTTGGAAGCAAAATGTATCATCGAGCCGGCCAGAATGCTGTACGAATGTACGTTTAAGCCCGCGGTCAGTTGTTCGAATCTGGTAGAATCTGTGTCTAAAGCTGCAGGAACAATGTGCGCCGATACAGTGTCTGGTATTTACTCAATTTCCTCATGGACCGCCGTAGAGAACTATTGCCTGTTTCGGGGAACATCTGTGGTGTTCTAGGGTCCGTTGCTAGAGCGATTGCTGATGACTTAGTTGGGAATTTTCGATCTTCTCTCTCTAACTCTGGAGCCAACAAGAAGCTTGAAGAAACGTGGAAGGAGTGGGATTTGAATGACATTCGATGTGTGTGATGCACTGGAGGCAGTTTGTTCTTCTACACAGAATATGATTCTACATCTATGTCGCTGAGCAGCTCAGCTAGCTAGGCACCTGCAGCTGTTTCTTGTTCTTCTGATGACCCGGCCAGGATGTATGGTGCTGGCGACCGTTTCACGGTTCTCTCTGGAGTTTGAGTTTACCATGAAACGGAGATTGAAAAAAGCGTTTGGTTACCGATCAACCAAGCTGAATGGATGAGGACGAGCGGTCTGTCAGTAGCAGAAGGAGCAGCAGCAGCTACTGAGCTCAGACAGCGAGGAGGAGGCGGGTGAGTGAGTGATTGACTGATTGATGTGAAGAGAGGAAGAGAATCTGCCTCAATGAGATATCTTAGACTAGTATAAGTCTACTTCAGACCACACCTCCTCAGCTCAGGTCACCTCCTCAGCTCAGCTAATGAGAGACTCGGACTCTCACAGTCTGCCTGTCTCAATGATTCTTTTCTCTATAGGGGACGTGTTCTTCTATGTATGCGAGTGACCTTGGGCCAGAATAGGAGGACGAGGAGACAAGCAGGACGATGAGCCGCGCAATACTCATTAGATATGCTAAGCTAAAGAAAGACACGTACAAGTCGTAAGGAAAGCGAAGTAAGTCCAGCCACCAACATGGAGGTTATCGGAACCGAAACCGTGGTGGTCGCTTGGCAAGCAAATGAGTAACTACACTACTACTATAGTCCTTTCCTTAAGAGTGCCGACCGAAGACGATAAGTCGACTACACGACACGCTTGAGTGAGTGTGCGAGTGAATGAACGGAAGAGAGCAGTGAATGAGAGACCTGAATAGAGGACGGTCAAAGTGCTGTGACAGACAGAGAGACCCCGCAGTAGTAGCGCAGCTGCAGCAACAACAGTGTACGCTGTACAGTGAGATTGCGTTATGGTAGTAGTATGGTAGGAGTAGACTGCTAGACTTGAACTAAGGCTGTCTGGCTGATATGGGCGGGAGTAACGAAGAGTGGGTGATGGAAGGACGAAGATGATCAAGTGTTGTGAGCCCCGAGAGCAGATAGAAAGAGAAGGAGAGAAAACTTAGAGGAGAGCGCTGAGAGGAGGGGGGACAGATGAAGCCAAGCAGCAGCAAAAGCTCCTCCTCCTCGGCCATCCTAGCCCATTGAAAGTTTTACACCCTCGTGTGGGCACGTGCCAAATTCCACTACATACAGTACTACAGTACTCCGTACTCAGCGGCAGTGGTAATTTCTTTCGGAGGTAGTGCGGTGCGATTCTACGGTGAAAGATACCTCTGCGAATGACGTCTTCTCGCGCAAGATTTGGTACACATTAAACAAGGTCAAACAGCACACTTCTCAAAACGCTGGCACCATCAGTAACATGAATGCCGAGTCAATTCAAATGTCACCTTCACGATTGCGCTACCATGCACCACCAGGAAGTGGATGAGCCCAAGATCTGGCAAACTTAACTTTCCGGAGCCATTGCAAGACAAGCTCTGCAGTCACTCCCAGCTAAATCACCAGTGTGTAAATGCTCGTCCCAAATCATATTCATCACATACACATCGAGAGGTGACGAATATTCTAATCAACTCCAATGTGCTTACTTCATAGGAGTCTTTCCATCCTTCGTGTTTGCTACGCGGTCGCCCTTTCTCTCACTTCATAGGCACACATAATTGACCTCTCTATCATGTCAGATGTTCTCGGCTTGTAGCAGGCACAATGATCACTTTTTCGTCCAGAGCTCGTCCACGCTCTTCCTCTTCATGACATTGTGAACTTACTACTCTGCTTCGGAGGATCACAACTTGGGATTTCACTCGTACCACAAATATTCCGTACTACAGACTCAATTCACTCGTGGTGGGCGAGTAATAAACAAAAAATTGTTGTAAATACCACTTCTTGCTTATGTAATTTCTATATGAACCATCCGCTCACTCACAAAAGAGTGAATACATCCTTCCACTCATTTTGAAGTACGTAATACATATTTTACCCCTATCTATTTGAGAAGAATGACCATATGGGTACAGGAACGAATTATGTGGTCTTGACACTTTCTAAATGACAGAAATATGAGAAAGCAGGCACGTCAATCCGTTAAATTTGCTTAGTTAACTTTGGTTTTGCTACATGGGAACATATATATAAACCACCAAAGAAATCAATGTTTACAGCAACGAGTGAAATCATTGACTATGAATGAAATCGTGAATTGACTTGGCAACGGTAAGGCTTTGGCAGCACGCACAACGATCAGTGCTCCAACCATGATCGAGCTCGTACTAGTCATACATGCAGTTACGAAAGTTCTAATCTAATGTTCCTCATCGTCACATACATTGGAATCACCTCAACGTATCGAGTCCACTTCTCTCAGCTTCTGTGCATGCACGACGATCATGATTGGTGCTGCATCCATGCTAGAATTAGTATTACATGGGTCCCTCTGACGTTGTGAATTTAGCTTGTTTCTTTAAGAGACAGAATTTTCCTACATCATCCCTTGTTATCATTATCATCCGATTTCCAAGTATGCAATTACCAGTGATGGTTCTCCTAAGCATTTGCAATGATCAGTAGCTCAGAGTCGATATTTAGTCTAACTACTACTAGGCTAGTCTTTTGTGACGTTGCTAATCTTCTCCACTAGAGAGGAATTCGTCCTTCTGTCATGTGGAATGTTATGAGCTTCCTCATCGATTAAAGGTCTCAAGATGGACAAATTATCAGTACATCATGAACCATGCTTTTATGAGGTTCCTGAACATGCAAACATCAGCATTCTATCTTCTAAACATTGCTAATTATCATGAAACCATAAGATTTGCAAACATATTAAAATTTATCCTTCTATCGCCTCCAGTTTCTCATTATCTTATCTGCACAATCTTAGATGTGATTTGTTGATATGCTACATTTAGCCTAACAACTACAATAGAGCCAATCCATTTGGGGATTTTGCTGATCATCTACATGAGATGTATAAGTGGATGATTCCCTTCTATCGAGTCCAATTTTGATCCAGCTTAGGCATGCACAAAACTTGCCATCATAAATAAATTTCATGCGAGCAGATATGTGAATATTACGAGCCTCCAGTCCTTGTTTTCGTGTTCGTGGTTTGGAATATATATAAGATAAGATACATAGCTACAAATGCATAAATATTAGAGCGATTAATTGCTATATTCCATCCTAACATGATTTAGCATACAGTCTTCAACAAATTCTGCCATGGTGAGTTTGTGATTTCGGCTAATTCCAATCACAGAAACACAAACATTTATGATAATAAATCCTTCTAAGTTAACCTGAATTTTCTATGCTCTTGTTGCGATCTCCATTAATTAATCAGCTTTCACGCACGCACAATTCTCCACAGACACATGTTTCCATGCTTAGCAGTTTGAATTAACTTGCGTCGGAGATCTGGAGTACTTCTCTATGACGGCGTGAACTTGGTTATCATCTTCACCATAATAATTACCACGTCTGGAGCTCCCTATCATGCCTAGTTTCTTTTCAGCTTCTAAGCATGCATAATTACCACTGACAGTGATGCATCAACCATGCGTAGCCTTAACTTATATTAGATTAGTCCGTTATGACGTTGCCAATTCGCAAATCTTCAGCACGAACAAGAATTTGTTCATTTATCATGTATGGTGGTTATCATCTTCCAAGCTTAGTCAAGCATCAATGATTCTTTGTCCATGTTTAGCCTGAAGTTAATGTAGATAACCCCTTGATGGCTTTGTTAGATTGCTCTAGCTCACAAATTTGGTCCTTCCATCATGTCTACATTTTGTCATCACGATAGTCAATAAGAGTGGTTAGCTTAGACAACAAATGTCGATCAGTACTTTCCATCAAGTTGTGAGTTGGCCACCGCATTGATCATGAAAACATGATCATGGCCGATTACCACTAAATTGTTAACTTCATGACCTAATCCTCTCAACAATTTTAGCTCTTCTACACTTGGTAAACTTCTTGCGTCAAAGGACTACTAGTTTAGTACTCCATGACCGCCTAAATCTGCTATACCTCTCAACGACATAATTGTGCTGTTAATAAGTTCAATCGCAGCTTTGCGCTCAACCGATGGTGCGAAGTATGGAATGAACGACTTGCTATATTTCGCTTTCTTAACTGGTGCGGAATTTCATTTGGATCGTGATTGAGGCAATTGAATTCAATGGCATCACATGTAGAGTCCACACCAAATTCTTTAGGCATAAGCGCAAAGCAGCGCCTCATCCATGATTAGCCTAAACTGCTTTGTGAAGTTTATCCGCAAATCCAATTCACGCTTATTCTATCATGCCAAACTCGCATCAGCTTGCAAGCCTATAAGGTTCATCAGTTATTCTAACACGTCAACTCGCATCAGCTTCTAGACCTTCACAATAATCATTGTTTATCGATGATTAGCTAGATTGTGCTTCGAGCAGTTGGGAAATCGCCAAGCAACTTCACGATTCTTCTATCATGTCTTCTCACCTCCTCTTGTGAACATGCACGGTTCATCAGCTTAGTACACGGTTTATTAGTAATTCATCATCGATGATTAGCGGAGAGGAGTGCTTATGACGTTGGAAATTGCGAATCCCTTAATGCTTCTTCTATCCTGTCAACTTACATCAGCTTGGGCATCCACAACAAGCAGTGCTGAAAGAGAGAATTTCGAGGGTGAATACTATACCAAGTTTTCATGAACTTGATGGCCTACAACTGCTGAGAGATTTCGTACATAGCCGTACTAGCCGCCATCGGTATTCCCATTTCGAAAACCTGGAGAAATTGGAACTTGGAAACCAGAAACATTCCGGCGTTGATCTCAAACGGTATTTCTCAAAATTGGCCTCCTAATATCTCACTGCGAAGGAGCCAATTAGGACTGTACTGCTTTTTCCCCGGGAAAATATCGGACAAAACCTAGATTTGAACTGGCCTTCTAATCAACTGAACAAAGAGCTCCGGTTACTTCAGATTTGAGTACTACCACTGCGGCAGTACGCATATCTTCCTCACATGCTACCAATCGAAGGTCTTGCTTCCAAAACAAAGCAACCGTAAAAACAATAACCTCATAATTGATGACTTCTTCCAGGAGTGTGTAGTGTTCGAGATGGATCCTCCAGCTAAAAATTTCAAGTTGTGTGAGCAATGTTGCCAGCTTGTAGCTGAAGTCGACTTCATCTCACGCCACAAGTTTAAGAAACGTCACCCACGTTCTGCTATGAACTGTTTCGAGTTATTAATTATAGAATCAAACTGATTCAGACGCCAAAATTCATTATCTGTAATTTCGTATAGAAGATTTTCTTTTGAGCAAATCTTTCTTTCAGAACGTCGTGCCAACTCAACAGGGAATGACTGTATACTAATGTTCTCGGTGTTATTTGCAGTTTCTATGACACTTCCCACAATATATGGTAATCATCACCATATCGTTCCTTAGAGAAATTGACAAGTGTTAAATTAAGTTTGTAATCCGTTTTATCAGTAAGCACCCAGGGAGATCCGCATGACGTCTGGTTTCAAATGGATGAGATGTATAAATACGAGTATACCCTTCATACGTAGAAGAGAAGATATCCATGCCTGCAATATTAAAATGTAAGAAGAGTACTAGTGACGGAAATATTCTTCTGAAAATATTTATGGAATATCTTAGTCAAACGAAATGGAACAACTCGCAGGAACTCCTCCAGGCTTGTTGAGAAATTATGAACATACTCTAGCAGGCAAGAAATTCGAAATACCAGAGGATGTTCTGAAGAAACGAGAAAGTGATGGTGGAATGGGAGAATTTCAGCATAATACTGTGTGGAGCTGCAACAGATGCGAGCCAAACAAAAACAGCAGAAGAAAGAAATACGGTTACGGTGCATCTCGCTCGTGCAGAGGAGGACCGTAAGCGAATGGAATTCAGAGTGAGTAAGTACGGAAGGCTCAGCGTATTGAATGCAGCGGCAGCAGCATCAGAACTGGAGGAAGTGGAGGCTTAATGTACATTCCGTATGACGTACGTGGCCCACTGCACGCATAATTGGGAGGGAAGAGAGAGAGAGAAACGGAACCTTTTCGGGGACACCTTAGCACTTGTTATGATGTGCGTGAGAGTTTAATTAGGAATGATTAGCAGCAGATTAGAACATGTTGGGCTCGTTTAAGAAAGGTCCTTTTACGATGGAACCAAATAAAATTGTCAGATGCGATCGACAACGGCATCAGCGCTACGGATGGTAACTAAAGGTGAAGTAGGCTAAGGGATCAAATCCACTCTTGTCGTGTGTCCTACTACTTCGTCGTTTCTGCAGTTGGGTCGAGAGCAACTAAAAGCTTTTGACTTCCACCGACGGACAGAATTATGAACGTGTCTCTGACTATTTGTTGGTGTTGGTGTTGTTTCCCCTGTGAGTGCTACTCTCTTTAGTGAAGATTAGATTTAGATTGGATTGCAGAAGATAAGTAGAAGAATAAATTAGGCAAATTAGAACTCAAAGCGCCAGGATCATGATCTTCAGCTCCTCAATCCGCCAATCCATTCCTCTCCACCTGAACACGAACGCTTTTCTCCACAACGCAGTGCGCATGCATGGCTCCCGCTTGTCAATCTCAAAACCTTCACGCAACCTTCCATATTTTGTCGCTCCATAAGCACAGACGGTCAGAAACACCACTGGAGCTCCTAACCTATTGCGATTCATGATATGTATACACCACATAGAATTTGTAGGAAAAGAAGGCGGCCGCGTAGAAAAAAAGTGGATGGGGAGACCCCATCAAGCCGTACAAGGGAGAAAATGTGGCTGCTGGGATTCGAGCCCAGGAATTTGTAGTAGGATTAGCCTTCAGAGGAGACACTGCCGGTAGGTCGGTCCCTTGTGGTTCTCTTCACTTCACGTTCTTGGTGTGTTCCGTGTGAAGTGCGTGATTGACAGATACTGCAACTTCTGGTACTACGACCAATTCTACTTGGTCAAGTGTAACTCAAACAACTACAGTCTAAATGAGACAAATACGTTCCCATCCTTTCACGTTCTTGGTCTGGAGCGGGAACTGTGTGTTTTGTTGGGGTGTGGGGTGGCGCGGCGGGGGATGTTCTCTGACAGTACTAGCACTGCTGCTACTTCTTTTCCTACTACTACTACTACTACATGGTCAAGTGTGACATCCTGTACATGTAAAAGCAAGGAGCGACTGTATACATGGGACAAACGACTGCCTGAACCGATGATATGGACGAAGCGCAAGGCAGAGCAAGTAAGGTATGCGAGGAAGATCGGGTTGCTGTAAACCTACAAATCATGCGCGCGAATTAGGCCAGATCGACGATACGTAGTTGTTGCGCTTTGTTAAATTCGTGTGTCACGGGCAGTCGTTGATGAGAGAAACTCGAGCGTGCCCCTATGTACACTTAGCCTCCAGTTGTGAGAGGATGTTGCTGGTGCTGGATATCCAGGGACATGGATTTCCAGTCAAATTGTTTGTGCGAGCCTCGCTGCTTGTCCGACAAGAGACTAAAAGCAACTCGTTGACGAGTCGATGGCGTAAACAAGCACCCAGCTGTCTAAACGTATCAGGAGTTATATTTTGTCGCTTACCTAATTCTAACGGCATTAATCAGTTGGGTGACCACACAACGCAACTGCTCGACGATTGTCTATCCAGACGGACAGACTATTCGATCAGGGCAGCAGCTTTTCCTTCTCCTTCGTCTTGCCCCTGGCCCCTTCCCCAAATCATCCTATTCTATTTGTATTCAGTACTTCCATGTTGATCGTCCGTCGGATGACTTCGATTACGAAGAGCTTAAACTGACAACAGCCGACAGCACTGCGTGGCCCCACTTGTTCTCTTTAATGGCTGGTTCCCAGATTCCCCATCCTCATCATTCTCCTCATGTGGGTCCGTCTCCTGTCGCATTCGAGCTTTCATCCCCCCATCCCCAAATTTACCACAGCGCAAGGTGCCACTGTACACATGACCCCGTCCCCAACCCTCCCGTGCCTGTCTGTCTGAATTCTTAATCTCTTCAAACTTTCTCTCGTCTCTTTTCCTTCAAACTTCCGCTCTCTGAGTACTCTCAGTGCGCAGCCAAGCATCAACCCGTAAGTGGGACCACGCCTTAGGCACCAGTACTTGCAGTACAATTTCAACAACAGTGCCACTGTGTTGCAACTGTTGTAGGAGCAGGAGTAGAGTAGTATCCCCCTTTGTAGTTTTCGCCTGGTTCTTCTTCAGGTGTTTCCAAGACCCTATTACACTACTACTACGACTACAGTACTATAATTTCCACGGTCCTCACCGTTCCTTGTTGTCCATGTTATATACCTACAGGAGTTCAACTTCAACAAAAAGTGATCCTTGTCTCAGTGATTCATCCCTCGAATCAGATATGGAAAGCATAACCTACGGTAGTTATACCATGCTTGATGACTGGGATTCCGAAAAGAAATATTAGGTAGCTAAAAATCCATTATGCGTACCACTGAGAGAACTTTTTGCAGCTATGACAATCCTCGGTGTGTACATTCTTATTTGCGAACAGATGATAGACTTTATGCTAGGAAAACCTCCCACTGTATCAACTACCGTTATCAAGCCCGAGTGCATGGATCAAGAGGGGAGAAAGGTACTTGAAGATGACAATGGAGAGGGTGTGGTTTCATTCATCCGGGGCGACGAGTAGTGATTCGATGAGACTTGATTAATGTAGAGTGCATGGAGAGAGAAAAAAGCACTTAAGGAGGATGTACTTGAGGGACCAAGACGAAGATTAATTTAGATACTATGAACGTGAGTGCAATACCGGGGAAAGGGCGACCGCGTAGAAAACACGAAGGATGGGAAGACTCCATCAAGCCGTACAAGGGAGGAAAAAAAAGAGGTAAAAATACCGATCATAACAAAATCAATATCGATCATAACAAAATCAGAAGGATCATCATTCATGACTTTCGTTCTAATGCTTTCGTCGAATACATCCATCCATCGGGATCGATCGAGTGCTTCAATCTTGCTAAAAGCTGAGTGAGGCCAGCATGAACTGTTATTAGGCAGCCAATGAAATTAAATTACGTGCAATTTTCTACAACAAAAGCAACCATCAAAGAAAGTCAATCAGCAATCCTAGTACTCCGTGAGTTAAAATTGATCAAGTTTGAAGAAAAACCATAAAAAGTGGCTGGCATCAGTGGTATGATAACTCCGTGTGGAATACAGACTACAATTTTAAATATTCAGATGAGTCAACCCCGAGAAGAGGAGAAAAACATATGGATAGATGCATCAGCATCGAGCACATTTAATTCCATGATCTTGCAATATGAGGACTGGAATTGGAGGCTTTGAATTATAAGGAAGATAGACATCTTTGAAGTAGCTCCACTTCTGACTGTATTTGAGAATAAGGCACAAAAAATCAAGGATACGATTGACTACTAACAGAGGGCACTGTGTAGATATATTTTTTACAAACAAATTACTCTCATTTTTATGCTACAATGTATTGCCATAGATATAACATATGATTTGAGTAACATATATTACTGTGCTAGGAAACAGTAAAAAACTTATGGAGATCGCAACTTTACTCTTGTCATAATTTTATCTACATTTTACTGTTATACAGTAAAATGAATAGAATCCTCTGAAAAGTGAAACTTAAAAGGAGCAAACCGCTATTGGTAAATGAGAGAGGTTCGACCAACTGGTAATCAATTCGTACATAGTTGTATCACGGCACACATGAACTCTCTATGCATAGTTCTCTTGAACCTTTTTGGATAGTGGCAGGGAGTTAGATGAACTTCCTACCGGGAAAAATTCATGTGGTTTGGATTACGTTATTGAGTGTTCACATTTGAAATCCTTGTGATTTGATTACCCGAAAAAGCCTTTTGAAGAATGAAGCCTGACTGCATAGTGATCCCGGTTCCTCCCGCATAGTGGCAAGGAAATTGGATGAACTCCCAACTGGAGAGTAGATTAGATCTTGAATAGTTCGCAGCCAGAATCATGCTTTGAATGATGCAGTGAACCACGGGAAACCACCTATATGGATAATTTATCTGCTTCCTCCTTTAGGGAGTATATTAAAGCAATAACTAATGTATAATCAAAATTTTATTAGACACCTTGGTTTTTTTGTAAACACGAAGTCTTCTTATTTTAAGCTTTATTTTTAAAGATGGACGAATAGAGTTTCTCCCGACAAAGTTTGTGTCTAGGGCGATCGAGAAGAACGCAAGTCTGACTGTCTCTTTCCTTACGAGCGATGAGATATGTATGATGCAGATTAAGAAATATTTTATATTTTGATGGATTAATCATGTATCAAAAATATCTTCCTAAAAAATTAGGTTTTGATCCTTGAATATCACAAGAAATCTAAGGAAGTCACCATGAATAAATTGAAGTTGTAAAAGGAAAAAAATCAAAAGCAAGATCTACTTGAGCATGCTCCTTTTCATAACGATAACGGAGGAGTTTGCGAGAGTGTGGAGACGGGAGAGGAGAAGGAGAGATGTGAGAGGAAATGTATATATTTTCTCATTGCTCTTTAGCATTTGAGTGAATAGTCCATTCTGTTTGATTTTCAATTTCAGGTTATTGGTATCTAGATTGAAGACTATGGAGAATTGAGTAGAAAGTTATGAGGATTTTTAGGTTTTTTAGGGTTTAGAGTGATCATTACACATTGAGAGTGATGTGTTGGAAATTTTCATTTATAATTTCTTGGTTTTCATGATTAAGTTCCATGGGAATTTAGTTTGAAAGTTTTTGGAGATGGAAATTGAAAGTTATGAGAGTTTATAGTTTTTAGGGTTTGGAGAGATTGTATTTTCTTATGTGAGTTGGGATGTGAGGTGTTGTGGTTTTGCAGGTAAGGGGAGATATAGAGAGGAGCATAAGGTGTTACTATGTTATTCTTGTGCTAGCCATGGCCACACCTCCCATGTAGAACTACTTAGAGTGGCTCAAGATACACCATGCCCGGTGTGTCATCAATGCTTTAGCTCGCAAGGGGTAAAGATCCATGTGGGAAGGATGCACAATGACTATGATTGGACCACTTGGGATGCCCACGTGAGACAAGCAACCACATCAATAGCAGTGACACTCGGGAGTACGCACACTTCTTCTATACCTTCATTGACCGTTCCTAGGATACCGATCAAGTCATGGGTGTGGTTAGCTTCTCAAGCGGGTTGCATTTTGGGGTTATTGAAGACTAGTTTTCCATGTCCACATCTATTCCATAGGCTACTCCGCACACTCCATGATGAGGCTAGAAAGGCTTTTTGCTTACCACTTGATCGTTTGGCATGTGATCCCTTGGATGGGTTAGCATGGTTTTTATTCATCTAACTCCCTTGAGGGTGTCTTTGTTATGCTAGAGGGGGACATGTGAGGTAAAGAGAGGTGGCTACTAGATTTCATTGATTCCAAGTGGGCAATTGGGTGGCCCTTCAAGAGTAGTCTATTAGGGCTACACATTTTAGGAGACAAGTTTTGCCACACGATACCACAAAGTCCACTCAATTACGACAGTGTAGGACATTGGGTCAGGCAGAGGAGTTTAGTAGAGCAACACAAATGCTACACCCTTTGTCTATGGCTAGTCCTACTAATGAGACTATCTCTCCCTATGCTCACTAAATCCTATGGCAGTAAAGGGACTACCACTAGAGGTCTTAGGTTATCAACTTGAGCAGCCTTTATGTCTTGATAGCTCACTTTTTGCACAAGCATTGTGCACTACCCCTCGCCTTTCCTTAAAAGGCTTGTTAGGGATGGTATATGAGTACCTTAGAAATTTCTTTTAGGCAGATGATCCTTCTAATGGTTTTCCCAAGTTGTTTTAAGTGGTTATAGTAGTAGCAAGAAGAGACATTCCTATGTCTATTAGTTTGGTATTAGGTGTTAGCTAACTTCTCACAATGGAGAAGAACATGGGAGACATGAGAAAACTTGCTATTGGAGATATTTTTGCATTTGGTCAATTGTACCATTGTACTTCAACATCATTCTCACTTTTGAGAGCACCTCACTCCACATCAGTTTTTAGTAGCTACACCTAGAAGATGTGAGACTATATCTCTCGGCATTAGGGCACTCCTAGATATCCATTTGGAGTGGTTCGTCCTACATGTGGATGTTGAGAATGCTTTTAATAGCATCTCACATGCATCTATCTTTAGAGAGCTTAGGGAGGCTGGTGGATCCTTGTTGAGTCTTCTTCCTTTTGTGTTGTCTTTTTATGGCTCTCTTGCTTCCCTTTACTACCAACATGGTTATTCACAAGAGGGAGTCACGACTTGGAGTCTAATTGTTGGTACAGGTCAGGGAGATCCTTTAGGGGGACCCTTATTTGCCATGGCTCACTTTAGAGCTCTTATCTACTACTTTGGCCATGCCAGGTTGTGTATTTCTCTCCTTGGAAAATGATACACACATCATGGGCCTTGTAGATCAAATTAGGTAGGCCTTTGACCACTTGATTATCAAGCTACATCTAGTAGGCTTGAGAGTAAAGGTGTCAAAGTGTAAGGTATAGTCCCCTTTAGGTATCTATCTCCACCTTTAGCTTCCAAAGGGGTGTATCATATATATATATGGACTATGTATTCTTGGAGTGCCAATAAGATCCAAAGATTTTGTCACACACTTCTTAGACGTTTCTCTTGCGAAAGGTGTTCTCTATGTGGATGACCTTTTGTTACTAGGAGATCCATAGGTGGCATTTGGTATACTCTCCTCTAGTATTGCTCATCGACCAACTTACCTCATCCGTATAGTTCCTCCTTCCTCATCCTTCCTATCATGTCTAAGAGCTTTTGATAGGAGGTATGGGAGTCTTTGGTGATATTATTGGACCATGGACATTTGAGTGTGTGACATGGGATTTTGCATGTAGAGAATGGCTCTAATGATCTTGTTTGGAGGGGTTTGCTTGCTATCTATGGAGGAGATGGTACCTACAACATTTTTGGGTAGTTGAGCTCTCTTGGCACCCTTACTTTCCTCTCATTTTGTGGTTGTTGATAGGCTGGTTTTGGAGACTTATGTGATAGAGTTGGAAGAAGGATCCTTTTCTCTCTAGATGTTATTGCAGCATACAAGTGATAGTCAATCCCCACATGCATGTGAGGACTTTCCATCTTTTGCTTCACTATCATTAGATTGGATCATCGCTTCATCTTCCTTGATGGAGCGACAATGTGAGCATACCCTACATTCTCTCTTAGTTGACTTGTCCATTCCTTAGACTACTAGAGCACGTCTTTGCTCTTGCTCCGGCAAGGGTGCAAGCTCTTAGATCCTAGCTTGATTGTGCATTAGGGCATTCCAACTCGCACCAAGCTACTTTCTCTACAGCAATGAGGTTTCACCTAAGTTTGGTCCACCTATCTGCATCTTTATTACTCACTTGTGAGTGTGGTTCTACACTAAATGTTGTAGCGGTCCATATGACATGGTGTCCTTTTGGAAGACAAAGGCTAGCTACCCATAATGTTATTAGGAACATAGTGTTTGTTATGGTACGAGAGAGTGGATACTTGGCTTGGAAGGAGTGTTTGTATGCTTTGCAAACAATGCATGTCAAGGCAGACTTATACTTGGTCTAAGATGATCAAGTGATAGTAACGGATGTCATGGTTACATATATAGTTTTGGAAGGAGTGATTACACATCTCCCTGGATGGTTGGCAAGTGCAACAGCAGGTTGTAAGGTTTCCAAGTATAAGAGCATGCACCAAGGTCACCTCTTTGTCCTCTAGCCTTGGAGTTATATGGAGAGATGGACATGGTGTTTGACACATTTATCAAGGAGTGCACAAGAGCTTATCATGTTAGGCATTAGGGGGTACAACTCTCACTCTCATGCTTTGTAGCATATTTTAGTCAACATGTGTCCATTGATGTATGGAAGGCAGTGGCTAGTGCAATCCATAGGAGACCAATCACACTAGGTGATGCTTCTTGGGATGGTCTAGTTGTTTGTAGACCGTATGACTTGCATAGCTTGGATATTTTAGGTGCAGTAGGGCAGATTTCTCATAAAGACTCTTTTGGGGCTTAGCCCCATTTTACCATTTTTTGTCTCTTTTTTGTTTTTTTTGTCCCTTGTATGGCTTGATGTGGTCTTCCCATCCTTTGTATTTTCTACATGGTTGCCCATTTCACACCTTTTCATTGCCTTTTAAGTTCAATCTTTGCATCTGTAACATAATTAAAAAGTACACCGGCACTACGTACTGCTTTGGCTTTACCAAGACATACTTTTTTTCTTGAGTTTTAGTGGGAGCAACATAAAATATTAGGTGCTCCTCCATTCAAATCAAACTAAAAATATCTAGGCCTATTGGTCTCTATGCGGCTTCTAGAGCACATAAAAGTTATTGTTCAAGCACCGGTTACTTAGACCAAATACCCTTTGTTCTCATGATGCACTTTGAATGAGAGCTAAAATATAGGCAAAGTCAGTTTGCTTGTAAAGCCACCCACCACATGCAAAGTAGATAGTGCAAAAAACAACCACCCAAGAGCTTGTAAATCTTCTTTGAACTTGCTCTTTGTCATGTCTGCTATGATTTTTGTCTACATGGCAATAACAAAGGATCTGAAAGTTTTTACCTTTAGAGTGTATATCAAAAACACACTTCATAATGCATGCATATTTTGCAAGAATTGGAAAAATGACATCAAACATTATTGAGTCACTATATGCTACATTAATGGAGATTTTATATTATGTACTTTTCTAAATTTTGTATGAAGTTTGATATAACATTTGGTAAACAACATCCTCAAAGAGCCTCTTAAACATAGAGAGAGACTTTTGATATGTTAACTCCTTATGCTCATTGTCAATTTGAGGTTAATGAGAAAGGAGTTTGAAGTTTCAATTGGACTAAATCAAGCTTGTATTTGAAATATTGATCAATATATCAATTTTATAAGTAGAAAAGGAAATAAATTTTGATCAAAAATCTCTTCCAAAAGATGGAAGAAATATAATGGCCATGTGTTTATTCCATGTATACAATAAGATATAAAAAAATTAAATTCTTCCCTTTTGGTTAAGTAGGTCCAACCTTCTTTAGATTTATAAGAATATTGTTCCAAGCCTTGATATCCAAAGCATAGAACCAATATATGGATATCATATTCATTTGATTGCTACTCAAAGAAGTTTTTATTGCATGGTTCTTATTTCTAATGGTGGTACCAGTAGAAATCCATAATGGTGATTACAGAGACCACCCTTTACACTATTAGTATTTTTTAATTTTTTTGTGGATTAGTGAAAGGTTAGAAAGTTGTTAAGGCTAGAAAATGAGGTTGTGCGACTTATCACCAACCTAGAAGGTGATCTAATAAAAGGACATGAGGATGATGTAGGAAAACAACCATTGCTTGTCCATGTTCATGGATCCCAAGGACAAAGATTCTTGTTACCGTGACTATAATGATTGTGATCATGCTTGTCACCTTCTTAGTCTTTGCAATCACAATATTTGTGATCATAATCAGCATGATTCTTATCTTTGTGATCATGAGGCTTTGGCATTGATGACCCTTAGGATGAGTTTTTTTTTAACAAAGTACACTTTATCAAACAATGTTGTTGGGAGACATCATCAGCCAGATAGCCAATCAATCTTGGAGAATTCAAATGGCTTGAATGCATCACCACCTTGACAAAAAACAAAAATCTATGACCATTTGCATGTGCCAAGATGCTCACATGCACAAATAACAAAGAATCACCAAAGATGCCCATGCCAAATTTTGAAATGGTTGGATCCAAGCTATAAATTTGGTCTTGACTTGCATAGCAACTTCTTTTTTATTTGACCATTTTGGAAAATCGTGCAGAGTCTTTGGCAATTTTGTCAACAAATATCAAGAGCTAGGAGTTGAGATTTTGAGAGATTAGGTGAGCTGGTATTTAGGGTAGCTCATGATTCTTGTGGGAGGAATTGTGAACAAACACAATGGCACTCTAGCCAAGAAGACACAAAGCACCACCACATGTGATTTTGAAATCACCAAGAGTGAGTAGTGGGCACTCCACTACAGGGATGAGTACATCTGTTGCAAAAGACTAGACTTCTTGTTGTAGATTTGGAGATTAAGTACTTTGGAGATAATATTAGAGATCAAGGATAAAACATACTTGGGTTTAGACTTATTGAGGTCCAATGTCTTTGCTTGGACAGAGGTGCATTGGTAGAAGGTGCTCAAGCCAATGGTTGAATCTCCTCCCATTGCAATAACCATAGACACCCCATGAGTATGTCCCAAGTGCAAACTAAACCAATAAATTGAGGCATCATTTGCTAAGAAGTAGTCAAGTAATGGATGCCAAATCAAGGGTATAAAGACCCCCAAGAAAGAGCTATTGAAGAAGCACTAATGGAACAATTTGAGTCCAAGAAAACAACATATGCCAACTTGAGGAAGGTGGCCTTCTTTCACTATCTTCACAAAAGACATCCTCTTAATAGGGCTAAGATGTTCTATCTATGAGATAGTGAGATGTGTGCTAGACATGAACAAGGAAGGTGGTATTAAAATCATGTCACTTGTTTTGATACACTTCTACATTAGTATGAAGCTGCTCACAAAAGAGGAGAAGAAGAAGTTCCCCATCACACTCCTATCATAAGGAGTACTTTTGTATGCACTTGCAAGTAGACATCAAATACAAGAAGTATATGATGGTCTACCATAAGTATGCAAAGTCAAAAGATCACATATGTGCATATAGATGAAGTGTACATCACACCAAGATACTTGCAAAAGAGGAAGGAGTTGGCATCATGACCAAAAGTTCATGTCACAAGGAAAAAGAAAGGCATATATAAACAATAACTCTTCTAAAAGCTAAGAAGGATATAATCATAACATGATAGAAGAAAATGTTGTGATTGAAGATCTTATCTCAAAGATAGGAACAAGGATGTTGCCAAGACACTAAAACCATCATAGGAAGGAGGAGCAACTGAAGTATTGAGGGGTGAGCTTTAGGCAAAGCAAGGGTGGAATCCTTCACTTGGATCAAGCTCTTATTGGACTTGGAAGTTGTGGTGGTTGCCCAACAAGATGGGATGCAATCAACACCACTACAAGAAGACTTGGCCAAGAGGCATTAGGAAGCCACATGCTAGGGAAGGAGAAGGAGATCCTCACAAGCAAGGCAAAGTCTACATAATGTACCAACTTCTTAAGGTGGTGACTCCTCCTTGAATAAACAAAGAAGTATCCTCCCCAATCCACATATGAGAAGAATATGACAATGTGGTTGGATTTTCAGTAATGAAGAAAAGTGACAATGTCCAAACCAAGGAAGGAGAGAATGTAGAAGAGGACAAAAGACCAAAGGTAGGGGAGGAACTCAATTTCAAAGATATTGTGAAGGATATCCTCAAGGACAAGGAGGAGGAGTTTTGAAGACCAAGGAGGGAGAAGCATAGGTATTGAAGGCCAAAGAGGAAGAATTTACCCAAGCATATTTAAGAGAGAGAGAGAGAGATGCAACTACCTTTCCACAAGGAAGTGCAAGCAGAGGTACATATTCCAGTCTTCATGGTACATCAGAAGTAGAAGGGCCAATCACAAGAAGGAGAATATGTCATCCATCCCAATCATGAATGAAGACCCTTCTTATGTGAAGTGATCCACACAATAGGTCTTGTGCTTCACAACTTAGAGACAATCCTTCCCTACTAATGAAAACTAGATGGCACCATCATATATCATGTGAAGTTGGTTGCACATCTTCATCAGGTTGCTCAAGTAGCTAACGCAAAGAAGGCAAGAGCTTGTAAGGAGCTCAGGAAGATTTATTTAGGAGCAGTTGCAAGCCAAAGAAGAAACTTGTCAGGAACACAAGCAAACTATGGAGAAGTAGAGGAAGACAAAGTAGGCAAGATGGGAGAAGTACAATAGAAATCTGTAGAGAGTGCAGGTAGAGGTTTGAGTCCTTAAACCTTGGCATTGATCAACAAGGAGCTAACCATCACAAACAAATTTGTGCTCAAGACAAAGAAGTGGTTGTGCTAAAACACAAGTTAAAGGAAGCTCGCATCAAATTTATTGTTGATAAGAATACCCATGGCAAATACAAGGAGCTTGCTAAAATTTGCATGGAGGAGCTCACAAAATGGGTAGATCAGCAAGAGGAGAGACAAGGACTTATTTGTGTCCAAGTGAGTAAGAGATGCAGGCCATACATATGATCCTAAAAGAGGAATGTGCTTGAGTGTTTATGATGATGAAGTCTACGTCAAAAGAAAAGATCAAGCATGCAGAAAAGTTGGCTATAACTCTACCACACCAAGTCAAGCTACAAGACATAAGATGCAAGTTCATGCATTAAAGATGAAAATGTACAACAATAACAACTTGAGCAATTGTTCACTCATCTCAAAATTCAAAGAAACCAAAGTTTGAGGAGACAATAAACAAGATGTTTGTCAAGTTTGTGTACTACAAAAGGAAGGTTGAGCTACTCTTATGGAAAATGGCAAAGGAAATTCTACACAATAGTTCTTTGCAATAGTGTACAAGTTTTTGAGATCACAAATTGTAAAGTAACCTAAGTGTAAATAATTATTGGCCTAGTAGGATAAAGATGAGGTCTTTTGGGCCAAAGATCTTTGTGATTGTATATTATTGACTTGTGATAGATTTTTGTGAGGGGTTAATTTTGTAGTGAAGAATATCATGGGCGGTAGCCAAAGCCCCAATTAGCAAAAAGGACAAAATTGAGAAGATGATTTGGCATTGCTACCTAGGAAATCTTTAATTGAGTTAGATTATGATAAGATAAGGATCCTAAGCGTGTGATTAAGATATAATAGGAATCCTAAGTGAATGATGGTGGGGTAGCTAAGAGGTTATCAAGAAACATGCTTAGCTGTTGAATCCTTGTGCCAAGGATTAGGAATTGTATAAAGGACTTTGGCCCAATGTAACCATGTTCATTTGTTTATTTATACAATGAGTCATTTCTTTGCTCACATAGCTTTATATCCACAAGACCTACAATTTTATGTGTTTAAGTATGCATTCTTTATGATTGGTTGTGTGCTTGGATGAGTAGTGGTGAGGAAGTCTATAATAGGATCACAAGTGCTTGAATACCATAGGCATATTTGCACTTGATTAGAATGTGTGATTTTTTAAGGATTTGAAGAGGCAGTCCAATGCATGGAGGACTCAACTTTGATTTGGAGCATTGGAAAGTACCACAATAGTAGAAACCCAAGCATCATGATCTACTCATGAATCCTACATGACTACACCTTTTAAGAAGAGTAGTACATAGTTGTTGTGGTTATAGTCACTAAAATGACAAGACCTTTGTGGTGAAACTACTTGAGAAGTAGAAATAACTATTGGTGGAGACCTGATGCTTGTGATGTTAATGACCTTTGGCATTTGTGATAAGTCACAATGCTCACAATGTTTAAATCATTAATGAAGAGCATAAGCTAATGATAATTGGCTTAGTTATACACTCAATGGAAGCAAAGTGCAAAAAAAAGTGACCTTTGCAATGAATGAACCATCACTTTCAAGACTGATTTCGGATATATCTTTAGTGAAAGTGAATTTAGTTTTACCTTTTATGTAGTGCACCACAAGGGATGACACTACACTCTTTTGTAAATTATTTTGCCCAAGAGGTTAAATGGGAAAAAATAGAGAATTAACCTATGTGAACCTTTTTCTTCATCTTCTAGTCATGTCCAACTTGTATCTTCACAGGAACAACTGATTCTTACAATTTTGGTCTACACTAAGTCACTATAGTGATTGGTGGAAATAAAGGAAAAAATTTGGATGCACTATCATTGAGATAAGAGCTTATAATATTAGCCAATAATCATTGATTTTCCTAACAAGAGATATTTAATCTTAAGAAGTCAATTGAGCATGCTCAACAACTATCAGATTAAACATAAGATATGCAAGTCTGTTTTACCCAATAGAGAAATATTTTTTGTTTTGAAGACCTATCAAACCAATATTTAACATAGTAATATTAAAAAACATATAAATATTTCTACATAGGCAAATTTTTATTATTTTGTAAAGTGTTTGAATGCAAACTACTGTTAAGTGTATTTGAAATTTTTTCAATAAGGTCTCATTCTTAGAAGCACCAAATCCAAAAGACTCCAATACATTCAAAATATTATATTTTTGTAGCTCAAGCAAAACACAAATGCAATCATAGTTTAAAGAGACGATGTAAAAAGCACATATCAAATAAAAGACATAGATGAATATGTTCCTCACAAGCTAAGTGATATGGAGTTCAAAGGCTGAAGTTTAAAGCAGTAATAAATTCAAAAGAATAGTTCCATTGACAAATCTCAACTATTATCAAAGGAGAAGAAAAAGAGTCATTATATTTATGTAGTGTTTTATATCTTGGACCATCCATGAAATATCTTTTTGCATTAAATGCAACAAAGTTTGCAAATCATATAGAGGTTTGACAAGCCCTTCTAGGATGTTGAACCATTAAAGTGTGTATTTTAAGATCTTCATCCACATCCTGAATATCAAAATCAAATTATATTCTTCATTTGTACCTTGATCTTTCTCAAATTTTTATTTTTTTATATCTTTTGTGTCTTCTTGATGAAAAAAATCTTTTTATATTAGCACCTTAATTATATATTGTGTAAGAAAATGAACCCTCCTAATAAGAGTTTCACCAATTTTTAACTTTTAGGGGTTTTTGGCTGGAGTGTAATTCAATCTAAATAAAAAATTCCAATTTGTAATACTTATAATCATTGAGGTATAAGGAGACATTCTTAATCTCTCTAAATTATTCAAGCCATTAATTGCATAAAATTCCTTATTTTATTCATGAGAACACCTCAAAATGACCTTTTATGTTATGGTGTTGGTCTATGAAGAGGCTGATTTTTCTTGATAAAAGTAAAAAGTGCTATCAAGTATTTTTATGATCTCTTAATTGTTATGATAAAAGAGTGTGGATATAAATATACATCACATCTTTCATCTGAAAATGTTATCTTTTAGTATGCTAATGGATTATCTATCGTGTATTATAGCTACAAGAGAGCACAAAAAGACAGATTTCTCCAAATTTTATTATTATTACATCCTACAAAAGAAACATTTATCGATTCAGCTATAACAAAAGGTAAGAAAAAGGAATACAATACGATATTCAAAACTTGATGAATACAAATCATCCCAACAAATTGAGATAGCTAGGATATGCTATCCTCACGAGCAAGAAACTTGAATAGAAATTCTATTTCATACATACAAGGTAAATTATACAAGAGAAAATAATATCAAAATAAATTATTCATATAAAAAATCATGTCAACATTTATATACTCCAAGATGTATGGAATATTCCAAAAAAATTACTGTTAAATTTCAAGGAAGTAAAAATAAAATTTGTTTGTTGCAAAATTTTTAAAATAGATATCTCCAATTTCAATCTTGAATTTATGGACTGAATTGCAAGATCCATAATATTTCAAAAGGTAAAAGTATACCTCATTAATCTGCAATGAGAAAATATAACATCAAATAAGACTAGTAATGTGGTTTAATTGCAAAAATAACCTGGTCAATCTTATACCATACTTTCCTTGCATAGAAATCTATCATTGCATATTAAAATTTATTACAAAAACTCCCTATGCTTATTAAGTTAGTCAAGCACTACAACATAATTTACCCAATGAATTTGATGTCAAAGCTATGAGCTAAGGAAATTAAAATATTAAAACTTTTTCTAATTGCTTTAAATAACTTTTGTAAGATTAAAGTATTTTCTTCTTTCAGACTAGCGATACCAAACACAAATCTCAAATACTTGTTGACCTCTTTGAAGATAATTTTTTCTACATGTTAATAGAGGAAGTGATTGCATCCAAAGTTCCTATAAGTGAAGTGAGATTACACTCTTCCTATAAGACAAGTGAGTACATGTGAACTGTTCTCTAAGAAATCTAGGGATATGTAGAGACGTGGGATTACACTCCTCCTATTAGACAAAGATAAACGAGTACATATAAGTTGTTCCCTAAGATATCCAGAGATATGTTTCTCATATAGTACTTCAATGTGCCATTGAAATGCTAATAACAAAGCTTTAGATAACTATGAGTGTAGTTGTTGAGAATGAACCAATCAAGTTCTATGCTATCCTACAAAGAAATCTTTCATTGAATATTAAAATTTCTTGTGATATCTTCCTTAGCTTATCAAGTTACTCAAGCACTAACTAGTACAATCTTCTCTAGCTTATCATCATTTAAAGTACTAGAGTAACTCTTTGTATATTTCTTGCAAGATATTGCAAATCAAATGATAATAATATTCCATAAGAATGCACTTGTATTGACAAGTTCAACAATATCATTTACTAGCAAATATCACAAAGAAAGAGATCAATGGACGGATCTATTCAAAATCTAGAATACAAGTTTGACAAAGAAGAATATCTTAATAATGTTACCTTATTCATGATGGTAGTTGTAATTATATATCTAAACAATGAGTTCAAAATACTCATTATTTTTCCAATAAAACCTTGAGCTTTCCAAGTAATATCTTAATCCTTTTACAAACTTCAAGACAAACATACCTTAAGTATATAGTGGAAGATGTAATCATATGAACTGTTTGCGTCCTTACTAATATCCCTATATCTGAATTTTTTTAGTAACTTTGAGATGAAGATTAAGCTGAAACAAATATTCAAATATGTAGTTGTATGAAGTGCTTGGATCCCAAAATTCTGCTCTTTGAGATTTTTTAAAAGTGGTAGCATATCATGAATTCATGATAAATGATTTATCAACAAGAAAAATCTCATAGGCATAGAAAAATTGGAATAACATCTTATATCAATAAACATGAGACTTGCAGGTTCAACTACTATCGTCTATACTTCATTTATTTCCTAACCTTGCTCTCTCTCTTGATTCTTCTCAATTTTACCACATTTGGGATAGTTTTCTTCTTTTTTTCTCTAATAACACCATTGCTTGTGTGTATCGTTTCTTCTTGCGTCTCTCGTCTTTCTTTTCCACTGTAACACCGGGTACCACTCACTATGATATCATTGAGTGCTTGCCTCTTTTCTTTATTTCATCCCTTCCTTCCGTTTATGTGCATAAACTTATAAAGAAAATTTTACTTTCTCTTAAAATAATATTTCATAAATATTAAATGGTTTTTATTAATAAATTTTCCATATATATTCTCCTCAAGACATAGTTAATATAAATTACTTTTTAATAATACGTAATATGAATGTGAATAATAAACTAAGTATGTTAAATTTTTTAACAAATCATAGGAATGTTCAAATAAAACCCAGGCTTAAAGAGTTCATTCAAAACTCACACAAAGTGAAAGATAAATATTTACTGTAGTGTGCAGTAAAATATCATTTATAAAATATTTTATTTTATAAGAGAAATTATTATTATTATTTTAAATAATAATTATAAAATATAATTTATGTCCAACAACAAAGAACTCAAAGATAGTGAATAATCCATCTTTCTATCACCACCTTCATCCAGGTTGTGGCAAACTAAATGCTATGTAAATCAACATAAGGAATTATATAAAAGACACGGTCAATTTATAATCACTATACAAGTTTAAGCACTAAAGATGTAAATTTATTTATCGGCTTATATATCCATGTGTTCACATTCCTTGGTATAGATGTGTGTGGGAATTTCAAACCACAATTAAAAAATTAATTATCGGTATTCAATAAGAACTCACCACTTAATTCCTAGATATCATTACTTATTTGGTATCATAGTGAATTGCCATCTTCTTTACCTTAAAAAGACTATTTTTTCCTCACTGAAGTAACAGAAGGTGTAAAAATCCATGAAAGATGGGAAGACCGGACAAGGGAGAGACAAAAGAGGTAAAATGGGGGTCGGCCCCAATAGTATTGAGATGAGAAATCTGTCCTATCAGACCTACCTAAGATATCTGAGCAACGCAAGTAGAAAGGTTTACTGCTGCTGGAATCAACTGTAACTGCTGGAGCATCACTTAAAATGATTTCTCTTACATGGATTGCAACAGCCAATGCTCTCCAAGTAACATAAGGGTCTATAGTAGTATTGCAATCCCTCATGCCCAAATGTGAGTGGGAAATTAATTATCACTCTTCAATAATAACTTACCAATTGATTCCTAGACGTTCTTGAAAGGCCTCCCGAGCCGTTTGGAGAAACTTCTGGCATGAGTTTGGGGCACGCCGATGTGCAATGACCTGAACAACAGGAAAGCACACTAATGCTCCTTCCCTGGAGGAAGCAGTCGTTACTTTGCTTGCTAATCCTTGCTGGAATTGGAAAACCGGGGGTACCCCAGGCTTTCCAATTCTTTATGGATGATATTGGGGGCTTTTGCTTCCTTTGCATGAAGCAGGGGCCTACCCTAGTACTTATTAATTTATGAGCACTAAGGTTCTCATGTATATGTCCTACGTAGAAACAAAACACGCGGAATAGCAAAATATTCTTGTCCGCGTACAATATAAACACTTACGTGAATATTAGGATAGTATTTTATGACTTCTTAGAGCTCAATTTCTAAAAATCATAAAAGGTTATAACAATTCTCTCTCAAGGTACTTACTGACAGGTTTTGCTACTAGAGTTAAAATGCCCTCACAGGCCAATATTAATCGTCGTCTTCCATCTCATTCACTGGAGCTCCGGAAAATTTAAACACTATTCCTTACCCTTTGACTCTTGTTTGCACTAAAGTATCTTCCCGCCACGTACGCCATGTGCAGGTCACAAGCCTGAAGAGAGTCTATGTAGAACTTCGTTGTATAGCCTGGTGAAGGACCCTAGAGTATGGCTCTTACAAAGAGAGAAACTAGACTTTCATGCCAATTAGGGCATCCCTACTGTGGGGCAGCTGGTCTCCGGCCGTTGACTTGCGGCTCATCTCCAAATTTGCGATACGTGTATGGTAGAAGATGATGGTTAGTGTCAATTTATTGTTACTCATCATGCTCCTCATTCTAAATCCATACACATGCTATGATGTCATGACCACCGTATATATATCGCTAACATGCTGTTCGACTCTCTGGATGTACAATACTTCTGGATAATTTACAGTAATCCTAGTCACCTATACGATATGAAATCATGGCCCATTTATAGAATATTACAAGTACAAGTCCAAAGAATTTCAAATGTCAAAATGAAAAATGACCACCATCTCATCTCTGTTACCAACGTAAGAGAATCCGAGATATCTGCTCCCCTAAAGCTTCAACGATGCTATTATTCTGTTGGCTTTGAAGTCGCCACCCAATTTCAATATACAACGTGACAAAGTTGTATCTAAATACTAAATACCAAATACAGTTTCGAGAACGTTGAATATAAATATATTAACTGCGAAGGACGACCACGTAGAAAAAATGAAGGATTGGAAGACCGACATGGGAAGAATATATTAACTAGTAAAACTTTTGATTCTTTTCTGATAAACCATATAATATTTTCTCGCTTTTGTGATCAAATCCGCTCTGAACCCAACTGTAGTATGTGCTAAAAAACCTAAGACTATTTTCTCTCTTTTTGTACTCATTTTAAAATACTGTACATTAGTTGATAAAAGAGTACAATATACTTGAGAGATAGTGGAATACACTTGATATGAATGGATTGAGCAGGACAAAACAGTTTGCATGGCTTTATTCTAGTATCTGGTATCTATGAATTCTGATGAGAAGAGAAAAGTTGAGAATTGTAAGAAATGGAAGAGGGAATTCTTTTTAACATTATGATGAACAAAAGAATATTCTAATCATATTTCAGTGTAGAAGTATTGCTAGTTGAGCATTTCAATTTTAAATGACTTTGGTTACTCCACATTGAGTAACAATAGCAACACATTAACTGAAGCAACCGGAAGTAAAGATGTTCACTTTGGGTCTCCAAATGACTTTGGTTACTCCAGATAAAAATGAAGCACTAGACAATCTAGTACTTCATTTTTTATAAACAAAATTTAGTTGAATTTTTTGTCTAAAGATACAAACTACTAAATAAAAGCAATCTTTCTTTTTGTTATACTATTTGTAATGTAATGAACTTCTCTTTACAAAAAGGATGGAATTCATAATTCATTTCAAGAACCTTCAACCAATTATTGATATAATTTTCCTTGCATCTTGATAAATAATAAAGATATGGGACCCTTACATCCAAGACTCTTAAGAATTCCTTTTGATCTATTGTTGTGACAATCGTGTGTCAACTTACTAATAGTAAAATGAGAAGAGCAAGTCATTCACTTGAGGATACTAGTCAAAAATGTCTAGAAGTGAAGAGAAATGTCACATTTTGTGTTTATTATTTCCTATTTAACCTCTTTGGTAGAACTACTCCTATAAGATGGTAGTGTCACCCTACAAAAAGGATAAAACAAATTTTATTTTCACTACAAATCTGTTCCAAATTATTTCTGAAGGTGATGGTTCACTTCGCACAAAAGGTCACTTCACTCCAAAGGCTACCACTCCAAAGGCTATGTACTACCTTACCTAGAAGGTGAAACTATGAATGAGTCCTTGTATTGATTGACTGACTTGCTTTTCATTTCCATGGTTTCAATGCTCTAGGTTACTCTTAACTTCAATATATTTCCTTGCTTCTTTGGAACCAAATGATCAAACACCCTAGACACATGTGAATGCCTCTCTACACTCAAGTGCATAAATTCCTACTACAAGGTTCCTCACCATTAGTCAACAAGCCATTCAATTAATTACTCAATGTACAAACAAATAGCAAGTTGAAAGTTAGATAATCTCTTTGCTAATTATTTGATTACTAAAAATAAAACCTGAATCACATTCGGCCAAAGCCTATATACAATTTTCCTACTTCTTGCCAAAGAGGTCCAGTGGCTAAATGGAATATTAGAAACCTCTTTTTTACATCTATATTGCCAATTACTAATCTTATCTACTTGTCTTATCCTTATTTAATCAATTAAGTATCTTCCAAGTGTCATAGAAGGTGTTAGATCTCCCCTGATTACAACTTGCAAAATTACCCATCTTTGGACCTATAATCCCAAAATTCTTTGGCTACAAAATCTTTCCTACTAATACACATGAATTTTATGCAAAAGTCTTCCTCTGCAAAGTTGTATTCCACACCAGTAGTCACCTACACTTAGAATATTTACATCTATCAAAGTCTTTGGTTACAAGTTGTATATAGCCTAAAGGTCATTGACTACAAAGAATTTCAACTACAATATTATGAAGGGTTACCTTTGCCTCTACAAATCCTAATTTACATATCTATCTTCACATTGTAGTATACAAATTCAATGAGTAGCATTTTAGTTGATCCAACAAACTTCTTGTTGGTGTGCTCTTTTAGTCAAACCAAAAACTGATCCAATTGTTCTTTTGAGTAGACTTTTGCTTCCAAAGTTTGAATTGGCAGCCTCAACTTGTGGAGTTTAGTGTGGTGGTACCTTACTTGTATTGCCTTCTTTATGAGGCCAACCAATTGATCCTTTGTCTCCTCCATCCATTGGAGTATCTTTGTCTTCTCTTCCTCTAGCCAATGCAAATGGCATATACTTTGGCCATCAATTCTTCCCTCACCTTGCCTTGATCAGCCTCTTTAACCTCCTCTTCCTTCTTCAATTTTTCATGTAGCTTGTTGAGTTGAATATTCACTTTGGTATAATAGCCATTCCATTGCACGTCCATTGTTACCACACTCACCTTGGCTACATCCAATTCACTTGTGATGCTAGCTACTTCTTCATCTCAAGGTTTCAATAGTTCCTCAAACTCTTGTTGCTTCTTATTTTTCTTGAGTAACAATATGGAGTTTATCGACAAAGTAAGTAGGTCTAACGAAGTAGCAAATAAGACAAATTAATCTAGAATATTCCAAAAGTATCTAGGAAGCTTCTTGGGAAGTTTCTCGACTATCTTAGCTGGTATCCCAAGTAGGTAGCTTCTAGACGGAAGCTTTTAGAAGCTTCTAACTAGCTTAGCTTGCATGCCAATTAAGCAACTTCTAGAAAGAAGCTTCTTGAGAAGCTTCCCAATTGACTTGGCTTGCATTCCAAGAAAGCGGCTCAAGGGAGCTTCTTGAGAAGCTTCTCAAGAGACTTGTAGGATCCCTATAAATACAAGAACCAAAACTCATGCTAGGCATTTGGAGTTTACCCACATTCAAGTATCCCAATGTGATCTTCCATTCTCCTATTTCTCTCCTTGGTCTTGGACCTTTTTATAAAGGACCTCCAATTCTCCTTGTAGTATCCTCATTGTTTCCACCTGTTCCTTCTACTTTGCAAGAAGCAAAGTAGTCTACATTCTAGCCTTGAACTTCTCCTACACTGCATCATTGGCTTTCTTTCCTTCCTCCTTGTACCGGCTCCACATCTTCCTTATTTTTATTTCCTTCACCTTGGCCTACTCTACCTTATCAAGTAAGAGTGATTGACCTATGCCTTTAGCTTTAGATACTCCTTCTTCCTCATCCTTTGTACCCAAAGGTCTAGCTTCTTTGTCATGTGTGCTTTCAATGTGGACTGCACTTCCAACCCAAAGGTCTTGTTCCTTATTTGGTTGGGACTACTAAAGCTCTTCTCTGCTTGGTTTCCCTTTCTCTAATGCAAATTGTGAATTTTTGTACTGCTCATTGTTCTCTTTATCTACTAAAGATGATCCAATGAGTGTGGGGAAGTTCTTCCTTTCTTGTTCTTTTTTACTATCAATATCTTTAGCCTCTCCTTCCAAAGACTCATCAATCACTTAAGGGTTCTTCCTTGCACTCCTTACCTTCACCTTTGGTCTAGTAGGTATCACTCTTTTGTTCTTGTTAAAGTTGAGGGTGTTACTTGCTTCTTCTATAGAAATTTTTTTCCATGTTTTTACATATTCTTCATTGGACAATTTGTACTTTGATACATTGCACTCTTCTTTGGTTGTGACTCAAAGTAATCCTTTGGATGGAAGTGACTCTATAAATTCTTCATTCCCATATAGAAATATAACACAAATGAGGATAGATGTGTCACTCCTATATCCTTGTTCATATCTCCATACATGTCACATGTGTAAGAGAGAGTAAAACAAGAGTATAAAACATGTATGCTCAATTCATGGGTTGCTCTTCATACATTAGTTCAAATAAGATTGCTTGGTTAGAGTTGAGGTATTTCACTTGAATAACTTTATGATCACCTCAACAATAGCCCTTTGAGCGAGGTCATGGTAACTTCCTTCCTTCTACCATTATTAGTCTTCTTCAAATTCTTGTCTGGTTGATGCCATTAGACCTCAAGGATCATTGTACTTGGTAGGAAATTTTTTGGGTAGAAGATATCTCTGTAGTGCTCCTTAGTCCAAGCAAACTAGTTTCCTCTAAGGTTGTTATTATGGGGATCCCTATTTTCTTTTATTTCTTGGATCGTCCTTTGGTGGCTCAATTCCAAATTCCATAGCAAGAAGCTAAATTTCTTGTTAAGGACTAGGTCTACTTTACAATGCAATACCTATTTTTTAATAGCTGGTGGTTTGAGAATTATCTCAATACTTGCCTAAGATACCTTGTTGCTCTCATGTAATACCATTAGCTAGATAGAATATCTTGAGGTGGAGATTGGCTTGCTAATATCTTTAGGGATGTTATATATGAGGGTCTAAGTACATCAAATTGAGGTGTCATCAAAAGAGTACTTTCACTAATAGGGAAAAGGCCAAAAACACCTTGAAAAATTTAGAGCCAATTTCAAAGACCTAAAAAAATGAATTAGGCATTGAAAGAAAAATATTATTTTCCTTTGGATGGAATGTAGTGCCTTCTTCCTTTCTTGTTTGTCTCATCAAGATCTTTTCAATGGTACCTTACCATGCTATTTTGAGCTTCCTGCTAGAAGATTCCCCAAAGATTGCATTTGGTTAAACTTGTTTGACTACCCAAATAGGATAATGGTCAACATGTCACCAATCCAAGCATCTAATCTAAGGGTGGAGTTTGCTGACATGTCACCAATCCATGTATTTGATCCAAGGGTGTAGCTCCCTTTGAGCGGATCTTCTTGGCTATATAATAAAGACAAGGTGCTCCTTTGGGGCATCAACATATTGAGGAATGAAATATTATATTTCTCTTGTGTTTCTTTTCTTGTGTTCTCTTGGGGTTTTTCTTGTTCTTGAAAGATTACATCTCACCATATTACTTCTTGATCTCTTAAACAAAGGCAAAGGGAATTTCTATTACAAAGGCACACAAAAGCTCAATATTATAGGTGGGAGAAACTCTCAATTGCTCAAAGCTTGCAACTTACTTTGATCCACAAAATGTGAAGGATTGCTAACAAGGCATTGATTGTATAGTCTTAGCCTATTTGTTACATGTCTTCAATGATTGAGTTGTGGTTGAGCAATCTCAATCCACACATATGAGTGCTTTGGTGCATACCAACAATTCTTGATGGTAGTTATTTATCTAGGTGGTAGCATATTCAAACTGTTTACTTCCTTTGGAGCCAAAGGTCTTCTATGGCAAAGGTCTTCAATTCAAAGGTTCACGGCAGGAAAGGTATTTGGATCAACGGTTGGCAATGGTGTAGGTTTTTGTTCTTGTACCCCTTTGGCAAGGACCTTCCTCTGGCACACACTCTTTATGTTGATTTCTTGTGTATGCATTTCCTATGTGCTCATTCTTCTTACATGTGCAGTTGCATTCCGCTCTAAAGAAGAGTGGTATAAAACCACTTTCTAGCCTCGGCAAGCCTATAGCTTAGCTTAAGCTTGAAAAAAGATATAAAACTAAACAAAGCATTTATTTGAAAGAAGGCGGTCACTACAATTATCTTTATGTAATTATATTTTAATGAAGTCTTTAAGGTCTTGATTCAATGATATATTAATATCTTGTATAAAATATCCAATATATTGTGTGTATTTGTAACCTTAAGATGTTGTAGCCTATATATATATATCATAGAGTTTCTTATTTGTATCCAAATATCTCTATTATAAAGGATATTTGGAAAATATTTATTTTCATCTCATGGTTACAAATTTAGTTGTATCTTCAACCATGGTGTTTTAAATTAAGTATCAAATAGCACAACAATTCTACTTCATATGGTATAAATTGGAAGCAAATGTTTGGAATCTAGATAGCTAAAACTGAATTTATTATGTATAATTTAATTCTTTTTGTATTAATTTGGATATTATTTTCTTTTGAATTCTTTGGTATTTCAACTCCACAAAATTTCATTCTCAAATTTCTTTTTTGAGTCATAAATTTTTGTTAATAGCTTGTTTAGATGCTCAATTTACATTGAGTTTACATAAAATATGCTACTATGGGTTTAAGAGTAACTTGGAGTAAGTTTCTATGATGCTTAAGTATAGTAATTTTTAAAATACTAAATCAAAACTTATAGCATAAAATATAAGTATAATTAAACATCACTGAAGCTTACTACAATTTATGCTTAAATATGTGCAATACAATTAGTCCAACAAACAACAATATTAAAAATTACAAGTTAAAATTAGAAAGTAATCAGGTTAATGTACACATGCTTCAAGGATCTAAGGCAAATTTGAGCTTTATAGAGAAGATTTGTATCTAAAATTGTAAAAAACTTACAATAAAGAAACATCAATCCTTCAATAGAGAATATCACTAGGTAAATAAAATCTCAACTAGAGCGATAATAAAAATTATAATACCATAATCTAAACAAGGTTTATATTGACTACAACATTCCATAAATATTGCTTCTATGAATCCATGCATTGAATGGTATATTATTCACTCTTTACTCCTTGGAAGTCTTTGTATATTCATAACTATCAATTGCAAAACTTAATATTGTATTGAGTTGGTTTGAATTTAGTAGATGAGTTGAACACTTCCTTCTTTTAAGTGAAGAATTGATGACTTTACTACTGAAAGTTTTAAGTTGTTGTTAACAATTAAAATTTAACAATGCATTTTGATATATCCAACACCTATTTCCTAAATGTTACTATAAATGTTACTTTCTTTTGCTATTGCAAATTATTTTAGAAGATAAGTGCCAAACAAAAGTATCTTCTAATTTTATTTGCATACAATTGGATCAAGTTTCTCTTTAGGATTATCTTACAATCATCAACATAATACTTTATTTCCACTTGCTTTGTAATCTAAATTGCATCTTTGGTAGATCATTATCTTTGCCATGCATATATATATCCTTTTGAAAACTTTCAAAAGTCATTAATATAATTAATAAACCTTAACAACTTTACTCTCATTCCTAGATAGACATAAGTCAAACTAGCATAAATATCTTGCCTCATCCTACTCAATAGGATCCACACTCCTTTACTTAAAATTGAGCTCAAAAGTCACTACCTCTTGACCTTGTCAAGTTGAAAAAATAAAGAGGATGGATACTAGCATTTATTGTCTCATGTAGATCAATTCTCCCAACCATTTTCAGTAAACAAGAATGATTGACGTAAAAATGCTTAAAAAGATTAAGAATATATTTTTCTCTAGATCCAAGACAAATTGGACTTTCCTTATCCAAGTGCTTGATCTCAAATTATGCAATCTAACAAATTTTGAGGCATCTCCTTAAAGTACCATGGAAGTTATTTCACTTTATCTAGAGGTCTTTTAGAAAACCAAACCCAAGATAAACTATGGAATATGGAATATAAAAGATCAACCACAAAGTAGCTAGATGAAATCAAGATGCCAAGATGGCCAATTTACTATTATTTGAAAATTTGGTGAATACTTATCTAGATTTAATTTCAAGTGGACGTACCAATAATCCATCATAAGATATTTATCTCTTGGGATGGAAGACAATTTGAAATGTGCTTTGTTCAAAAAAAATAAAGCTATTTATTTCTTCTTTTGAATATTCATTTGTAGCATACAAAAATTTAATATCAACTAATCTGATAAGTTTTCTGGCTACACAAATAATTGATTATGCTCTTGAAAAAAAACAAAAAAAAAAGTGGGAAAAGACCTAAAGAAAAAAAGGAGATTGCCGCAATGGTGATAAATTTATTTTAACATGAGCAAATCACCTACTGCTAGAGAAGTAGTAGATTGTGCAGTTATCTTCTATGAAAATATGCAGAAGATTGTGCAATTAGTAGAGGTAGTACATTATGCAGTTATCTTCTATGAAAATATGTACATTACCTTGCCCTAGTTGGTGCCTTTTTCCATTGATTTCTATAAAGAGATAAACTTGCTTACCGCCAAAGAATCAGTGGCATTTAGTGACTATTACATTGTAGATGGCTACTTTGTAAACCAACCAAGAGGAGAGGTAATAATCCAAGCATTTCAAAAACATGATGTAAAGTTATTAGAGACCGATCAGGCTGAAGTCCCAATACGTCTTTTGGGGATAAGAAGGTGACTATAAGATCTCTAGCAAGTATGCTTGCTAGAGATCTGCTACCTAATATCTGCTATTAACAAAAAATCAAGGTGGAGGAAATCTCCTTGTTAATAACCTAGTTGTCAAAGGATGAAGGAGAAGAGAAGAAAATCAACACCAATGAGTAAAAAGAGGCTCCTCAAAAGGAAGTGCTATTCCAAAAGGATTACACTAAAGATAAAAATATCTTCATAAAAATAAAATAAAAATATCAACATCTTCAACTTGTTCAAAGAGCAAAAGTCAAAATTTGATTGAATGTAGAGCTCAACTAGTCAAGTGAGGGGTCCTTCATCACCAAAGGAGGTTTCGGAAACTAGGGGGAGTACAAAGTCCAAAATTTTGATGGTTGTAGGAATATAGAAAGATGTGGTCCTTTTTATAATTAAATTTGTGGAGTTGATGTACATTAAATACACAAAGTAGTTGCACAATAGCAAATAATTGCCTAAGAATGATAAGAATGATGCATGCCTTGCTCTATAATTACAAGGTAAATATGGAGATAACAAAGGAGGTCCAATAATTGAAGAAGAAGATGAGCAAGAGTAGGAGTGCAAAGTAAGAGATGACCAAGAAAGTCAAAGAGTAGCATAAGGAGAATAGTAAAAGACCGAGCCCAAGGAGAGAAATAGGAGAATGGAAACTCACATTGGGACACTTGAATATGGGAAAACTCTGAATGTCTAGCATGAGCTTTGGCTTTGGTATTTATAGGTAGCAAACAAGGCCCTTGAGAAGCTTCCTTGAGCTGCTTTCTTAGAGTGCAAACCAAGTTAACCAGGAAATTTCTCAAAGAACTTCTCAAAAAGCTTCCTTCTAGAAGCCGTCTACTTGGCGTGCAAGCTAAGCTACTTAGAAGCTTCTAGAAGCTACCTGCTTGGGGGGGCAAGTTAAGCTAGTTGGAAAGGTTCCCAAGAAGCTTCCTAGATGCATATGGAATATTCTGGTCTAATTTGGCTTATTCTCTACTTTGTTAGCCTTACTAACTATGTTGCTAACTTCATATTGTTACAAGAACAAAGATTACACAAGGGTGCAAGCATAGCTCAAAAGTTGACTCAAAAGTCAGTAGGACAAGTTTGATAAACTTTGGGTAAAAAGTACCATTTTGTAGAGGACTTTAGAGCTACTTATTTTGAGTTAAGGAAGACAAAAGATTGGAATGAAGAGGAGAATCATGTCAAAAGGAGCTCAAGGTAAAGTTGGAGTAAGAACTTCATCAAATCTGATATGCAAAGGAGGAAAAATTGAGTATGGAAAAGTGCCACAAATGGAATGCAACCTATGTGCCAAAGAAAAAAGGAAGGTGGAGGACAAGCCTGAAGTTGCCAAGCTCCAAATAAGGAGTTAGAGAAGATAGTTCAATAGAAGGTAGTAGAAGCAATATATTTGGGTCAGGTACCTACTGTAACAATGGTTGCACAAGGTGGGACAATTGAAGTTGAGGTTCCTTTTGGAATAGTCTCCTCTAGTTTGAAGGATAGATTCCTTCAAAGAAAAATATCCCACCAGATTGGTGTGTGACCAATTGAAGGAGTTGATCATGGAATATGTTGACAACACAATTTCTAAGTTGGACCTACTAGAGTTGAGGAAGATTAAGCACCATCTTTTGCATAGAAGTCCAAAAAACAAGAATTTGGAGAGAGTAACAATAAATATAGGATATAGAGTTCACATGAAGAGCTTAAAAACTAGAGAGAATTTGCAAATGGAACAAGTAGATATCTATGATAAATTAGATACACTAGTTGGTTGCTTGACAAGCAGTAAGGGAAATTCATAGTTAGTTAGTGATAGGACACCTTTTTTGATCTATTACTTAGCAAAAGAAATATTTTTTCTTTGTAGTTAGTTAGTTTAAATTTTTAGTAATTGGTGGTGGTTATAAAATTCACTTAGTCTAAAAAATTCAGTGTGGGATTAGCTATTTAAGCAGCCAATTTTGCAGCTACTTTGTTCAATTCAGAGATCCACAAAGCAGAGGAGAGAACTCCTTGTTGTTTCTAATTTCTTTGTGAAGATATATGTCTTTATAGTTGTATGAATTATGAATCTTTGTAATTGAAATTATGGTGAGGAATGGACACCTTGTTTGTTTGATTCTTGGTCCCTTCAATAACTTCTTGAAGCAATGCCTTGATGGAACCTTTGGCTGTTGTAGTATTGAGAGTAGTCATAGAAGTGCATATAAAGATAGGACTTTCAGCTAAAGTCACTCTTTTGTGAAGACATGTTCCTCACGGGAAGAAATATCATGTTCCTTTGGGAAAGAAAGGACTAAGTTCATAAAAAAGAATTAGATCTTTGATATGAAACATCACTCTCAAGTGCTAGCATGACTAAATGTTGTGTAATTGTGAGTTTCTTTTCGCATATTTCTATATATTGCCTTTTTGGTGAACTTATTGGGATGGTTGGTTAATAATAAATAATAAAGAGCTATTTTTTGACAAATTTTTTCATACTTGTTTATTTCTTGACTGTATTCTTGTAGGATTGACTTGTTATTTACCAAATTACTTTATTTTAGGCATAATTAAGTCATTATAAGCATTGTAAAATATTCAACAAAGTTCAATTTTCATTGTCTTAAATGCTTGCTAATCCTTGTAAATATCTGTTCATGAAAATATCCTAAATAAAATCCACTTTGATTTTTCATAGAGAAAATTTTAAATCAAGAGGTATAAATAAAAAAGATCAAAATTTTAGCTATTTTATTGCAAATAAAAGTAATACAAGATCTATCACTCAACCAAGGATATCTCTAGTTACAATTTGTATACACATCATGTGGTAAAAGGAAGAATCAATTGTACCAAATACCATCAAGTAGAACAACACAAGAGGAGAGTTCTTATTCATTCTCTAAACCACTCATTCAATCCTTTATACCAAAAATCTCCTCCAAAATGACTCAAAAGAAAAGAATCACCAATTTCAACATAAAAAGCTTTCATTAACACTCACATTGAGGTCTTCTAGAGTTAGAGGTTCCTCTAAGCTAAATAGCCATAATTTTATACTCTTAAATAAAATTTTATACTTTACTTATAAATAAAAAATACTATTTATAAAGCTTCATTCCCTTCACTCACTCTAAACTCTAACTCACTAAGGAATGAATACCTTTCCTCTATTAAGCTCTTCCTTTATATATTTATTAAAGTATCTTTGGTAAGTAGTTTAGTAGCTTTGTAGAGTTCATACTTCACCTAAATTATTATAGGTAAGGAATTTAGGTTGATAGGCCTTTACATAGGTTTTGGGCCTTACATGTTTCTCTTTTTGAAAGCTTCAAAACACATTGCTATAAAAATCCAAGACCTTATTTTAATTCAAAATTATAAAATATTCCAAAATTAAAGCAAATCTATCTTACTTGACCTACTTCTACTATCAAAGATCACATAAATAAGTAAAGAACTCAAGATTTCAAAATCACATATATATCAAGCTAAAATGACTATGTATAGTTCAAGATGTAAGTCTTGTTCCAATATAGAAAAATTCTCAATTATAATTTAAAATAAATTTACTCAAATAATATTAATATATTTTATCTAATTAAAAATTTACTAGAATATCTCATAGAGTATCTAATTTTTTAATTGGGTGCTTACTTAGACCAATGTAAATTACCACTCAAAACCATTTATGATGCTTAAGCTTAAGGTAGCTATAACATACGACTCTTGTAGTGGCTTGTCCAAGTTCTGATGTAAATAAGTTACCATTTGTCTAATTTCTTGAGTTCATGTACAAAGTATGAGATGCATAACTTGGCAGTAAAATAACACTTTTCCAAATAGTATTCTGTTTCTGAATAAAAGCTGATTGCACATGCAAAGTTCCGGGCAAATTTCATCAACAATATCAGCTTATGTAAACTGCTCAATGATGAAATTATTATAGTACAATAAATGTTAGCTATGGTTTTGTCTCTTTTGTTGCACAATGAAGAGAGAAAGAAAATGGGTAGTAGTTCCTTTTGAGCAATTTCTTGTGAATGACACACAGATTGAATTAATGCAATCTAAGACAAAAAAAAAAGTATATATGTTACTAACCTAAAGGAAAGGGGAAAGGAGAACAAGGCATTAACAAGTGAAAAAGTAAAAATAGCTCAAGGCAAAAAGTCCCAAGCAACCAAGAAAAAAAAAAAAAAGGGCCTAAAGGTACACATAGGAAAAAGCACACTAACAACGAGCACAAAGGAAGCTAAGAAAAGGGAAGCCCACTAAGATCTACTACTAAATTGTGTGTAGAGGTCCTCCAATGGTATATTTGGTAAGAAGGGGAAGGGGAATAGTACCCTTGCTGTGTTAGGTATTCCTATTGCCATTGTAAAGTGATTGATCCATGCTACTAATAATAGATTGTGAGCATGGTAGGGACCAGTGTTCCTCTCCTCTGCTAGGAACCTCATGGTGCCTCATTGAGGAGAAAATCAAAGTGGTTGTTAAAGTACACAAAAATCTCAATTGCCAAGGAGACAAAAGTGTTTGAGGATAGCCGGGATGCATAAGGACCTCCTTGCACTTAGGCAATGGTTGCTGCTCCACCCGCCTAAACACTTGCTGGTACCAATGACTCTGCTCATCAAGAGTTTACCACCACCATATCATGCAAGGTGTGACAACCATCCATGAATGTAACAATATCTACTCACACCAAAGGATAGGTGGTCTTGGTAGATCCAACCATTGCTCAATTTGAAAATGGATCCATATAACTTGTAAGGCTTGAGCCATTCTATCACAAATTATCATGTACTTTAGTTGTAATACTCCGAGAACAAGAGAACAGAGAAAACACAGATTGCACACTCAAACAATCGATGCCCAAGGGAGCACCTTCTCTTTATTATATAGACAAAGAAGATCTCTGCCAAGGAAGCTCCACCATAGGATTAGGGACACAGATAGGCGACATGTCAGCAAGCTCCACCCTTGGATTACTTACTTGGATGGGTGACATGTCTGGTCTAGGTCCTATCTGGTTGGTCAAATAAGCTTTGACCGTATGGAATCTTTTAGGGAATCTTCCTATAGGAATCTCAGAATCACGTAAGGTACCATTGGAAAGCTCTCGACGAGACAAAGTAGGGGGGAAGGAAGGCCGGTGTTTCCTCCGTTAGGGGGGAATTTGCACATTTTTGAGGCCTAATTCATCCGTTTAGGCCTCCAAAATTGCCTTTTAAGATTTCAGGCATATTTTGGTTCCTACTCTATTAGTAGAAGTCCCCTTTTGGTGATGCCTATTTCTAATCTGTTTAGTCCATCATGTGTAACATCCTTCCAGATGTTACTGAACCAATTCTCACCTTTAAATCATATGTCTAGCTATTGGTTCTAAGGTTCTCAAGTCTATTTGGTTTCTGCCCTATTAGTAGAAGTACTCTTTTGGTGATACTTCTATCTGATCTATTTTGACCATCATGTATAACATCATTCTAGATGTTACCAAACCAAATTTCACATCTAGATCATATGGCTAGCTCTTGGTATTACATTAGTGTACTCTCCGCCTACAACACACCATAAAATATGTATTTTCCATATGTCATATGGGGAACCACAAACACATTGGTGTGGAAACCTTGTGAAAATTTACAAGAATTGGATGTGGAGATATAACCTCAATTTTAGAGTTGTGGTAAACACCTCATAAGTAAACCAAAAAGAGTTTTAGAATTTATGCAGAATTATTGTGATTGCAACCAGATTTTAAGATATGAACATGGGAAGAAGGTGTGTGAGTTGATACTCAAAGCAACACATGTTTTGGAAACTACTAAAGGGTCAATTTCCCTTGTATGAGAAAAAAGGCAAAGGCCGTTCACATAACAATTTCAAATTCCCTTACTTATCTGGGTTGTTACCAAGAAGGAACTCATGCAATAAAAATTGGATGATGACAACATTTTCATGAGTACATCTTGATAATTCACAAAATTGAACTAAGTCAGTTTTGCACAAAAAATTGATCTTGATAAAGAATGCTTTGCTAATTCTTCATTTACTTGGAATTCATGTACAATATTATTAGAAAATTAAAGACTCCTGAAAATTTTCAGACAGTTGGAGACAATGAATAAAAAATTTGGTGCTCTAATCATGTAACCACTTAGAGATGAAAACCTCTACATTTTTCAGAATCTGAATTGAAGATGCAAATTTTCACAAAAAACTTTTCTCCAAATATGTATGGACCTATATGGTCTAGTATATTGACATTTGAAATAAAGAAGCTTGTCTCTAGTGCAACTAAAACTAAAATATGAAACAATTGATGACCGTGCACTGCAATATTGAAGTGGCTAGGTTTAAAATGATCTCCTTGGAACTCTAGTGGCATAGATCACAGCCCCCAAACCATAAAGCCCACTCATCATGAACTCAAGATAGAACATACTCTAAACTGTAACACCCATTTGTGCATGTGTGTGGTATTGTGATATTTAGCTTGGTATTACAAGTACTTGAGAGATATTATTTATATAGAGATAAAAGACGGTTTTACGTTAGTCATGATTAGGTAGAGTTAGTCATATCTAAGATAGAAGAGACCTTACTTTAGAGGAAGTGGAATAGATGAGCACCACCATTTTGGATTCTAGTGTGTTGACTTGGTATTATTCATAGTTGTTTGGCTTTGAGGAAAGAGTTGAGAACTCTTGGGCTCGCAAGCCTTTTTGTTTTGGATTCTTCTCTAGTCCAAGGATAGCCCATGTGAAGGAATCCTTGAATTAGTGTTTCACCAGATAAGATCACATGCTAGTGGAATATGCCCATGTGAATGGATATTCCTTTCTACTTTTTGACTTTACTTGACTTTTAGTATAGTAACTTGAGTAACTACAATAATTAGTAACTTTGGTATGTAACTTTTTCACAAGTATATAAAAGAAATGTGAGGAGGTACTCAACATCCTTTCATTTGCAATTAGAGCTCTAGTGAGCAATGACTTGAGTCTTGGAGTGTTAGCCTTGGAAGAGTATATGGAGTTGGGATTCCTTGCCTTCTTAGTCCATGGTGCGCTACCATAATAGCCATCAGAGGTTCATCTTGAGTGAGAGACAGGCTGGCTCACATTTTTGGTTCCGTCGCCGGGACCTCTCTAGAAAGTAAGATAATGTTCTGCGTACAATTCTATATTAGACAAAAAGAGGCTATGAGTGCTCACTTGGAGAGAACTTTAGGGGAGGAGAGGGCTGAACTTATGTTAGAGAATTTGGATCTATTTTTATACCTTGTAGTTCATTAGGATGTCTTTGAGGCGATTTTGTACATCTTGTACACTTGAGAGGATCTGGAGAGATTGTGTGAAGTGTATTGCAAATTTTGGGGATTAAGATGATTTTGGGGAAAATCTCAAGTTTGGGATCTGGACTTGAAATTTCTAAATATGATAGCTTGGGTTATCTTTCAATTATCACACTTAAAATTATTGTGAGAGCGCACTGGGCTAGAATTTTTGAAAGTTGATAGTGTAAACTACTCCCGCAAGTGCATGCTCTCTGGAAAATTGTACAGAGTCTGCCATTTATTCAATTTTCAGTAGATTATAATGAAACCTTTTTAGAAGATTCGGTGCATTTTCTTCTACCTGTTCGCACAAAAATTAGACATAGATCATTCTTGAGCAAAGAGTTATAAGTTTTTTAAGTGAGGGGGGTGGTTTTCAGACCAAATCTGAAATATGTGTGATGAATAGAAAGGTGCCTAGGTCAAATGGCTCGATGAAAAGGTCTGAAATTTTTCAGAGAGGGATGTCCTGGAGTTGTGATCAAGTGCATCAAATTAGAAAGGACTTTAAGATACAAATTGTGAGATTTGACTGATATTGTGTGGAAGTGTCAATTCTGCAAAGTTTAGATTTCAAGCATGAGGAGTGTGAGTGCAACAAAAAGCATGTTTGAGTGTTTAGACTCATCTTGGGAACATGGAGGGTCACCAAGAGTGGAAATTGAGGGTATGCAAGGTTCCCTAGGGGTTTGAGGTGATTGTAGTGGTGGATTTGAGGAGAAGAGAGTTTAGAATAGAATTTGAAGAGAGTGTTGAGAAGATCCAAAAACATACACCATTTGGAGGAAAGAGTGAGTCTAAGTGCTTTCTATGTGGAGAGAAGGGATATAAGGCAAGTTCATATCCATTGACCTTTGAGAGCAAGAGATTGAGAGAAAGGAGAGGATTACTTGATTTGGGTTTGCATGTTGGACCTTCTTCACCAAGATTGGGAGGGAAAAGATCTAAGACCAAGGAGTTGTGTGAGGTTTGTGGAGTGGAAGGACTTCCAAAAGGACATGAGTGTAGTGGAGTAAAAGCACTTTTGGAGACTTTGGTGAAGGATCTTGGAGAGGATCTTAGTACAACTACAGAAATACTACCACCTTCATCAGCTAGTTTTCAAGATTAGTGATGGAGATAATCTTTCAACTTATGGATAACCTATGCATGAGAGTTTGATTAATATGCACTCTAGGATTTGATGTTGCTATAGAAATCTTGGAGCAACCTGAACCTTTTTTGTTCCCTAGGGTGGATTATTCTGAAATGGTGTTAGTCATGTACATACTCATGTACATAATCCACTTATTAGTTATAGAGTGAGAGAAAGAAAAGAGAAAAAAAATTGAGAGAAAAGAAAGATGGTGAGGGGTTAAGATGGGAAAACTTCTGATTTTCTTTAACAAGGATGTAGAAGATGTGGAGGCCTTTGTGAGAGACTTCAAGAGAGCTTTCATAGCAAAAAATGAGAGGAGGAAGAATGAGTGGGCCTCATTATTACCAGATTTCTTTGAGGATGCAACACTTACATGGTATGAGTCAAAATACCAAGAGAGAGAGAGAGGAGAGATGGAGAAGAAGAGTCTTGGGAGAGTTTGACTTTGGCACTCATTGAGAAATTTCTTCCAGATGAGAGTTATGAGAGATTGATGAGTGAGATTACCTTTCTCAAACAAGGAGATGGAGAGAAAGTGAGAGTCTATGTGAAAAGAGTGGAAAAGTTAGAGTCCAAATTTAACATAGTGTTGAGGAAGGTGTGGATGATGTGGAGATTACTATGATTGGCATAGGGGCCATGTTCACCAAGAATTTTGTGGGAGGGTTGAGATCACAAAGTAGAAGCAAGGTGAGATATGAGAAACCTTCTTCCAAGGTTGAAGCTATCAAGATTGCAATTTGTATGGAGGAGAGTTTGGAAGGAGATGAGAGTGATTTGGTGGTGAAAGAGGTGATGAATCCTCCTCAAGGCTACAAGTATGGTGGAACTTTTGATACTTTGGTGGCAAGGGTTGCACCACAAGTAGAAGTTGCTCCAGTTCTTGCACCTCCACCAAAGGATCCACTTCAAACCATCACAGAACAACTTGCAGATCTCAAGATCAATATGGTGCAACTATGGGAGAAGAGAGAGGTGGATCAGAATGTAGGGAGAGGCCTTGGAGTTATGGAAACTGTCCATATAGAGGAGGCCAACCAGCCAAAAATTTCAATGATAGAAATTTTTTTGGTTGTGGAGGAAGAAGCCATATGCAAAGGAATTGCCCAAATTCCACTTACCATGGAGGAGGGGTTATGAGGGAGCCAATAGAGGGAAAGAGGACGGTAATGCAACCCAAGTGGCTCCTAATACAAGCAAAGGTAAGGAGATAGCATCCATAGATGTGGTTGAGAGCAAGTATGAGAAGGGAGAGTGCTCAAACTCCAAGGGTCTTAATTTGGAGCTTTTGGCACAAGAGAAGAAGAGAGCTTGTTTTGTAGAGGATGTTCACTCTTCTCAATGATTGACTCCAAGCAAGGATACTTCTATGTCTATTAGGAGCACTTGCACATCAACACCATCAACAACAAAGACTCCAAGGAAGAAGTTGGGGATGGAGGATTTCTTGATTTCAAAGCAACAATGGAACTACAATGTGTTGGAGGATGTTGGTAGTCACAAGGCTAACATCACAGTGGGCCAATTGATTGCTTTGAACCCTACTTTGAGAAAGGAGCTTAGAGGTGGTTTGAGTTCTACAAGGAGCAAGAGGAAGAAGAAGGCAAAAACTCCAGTATCAATGGGGGTGGTGGATGCCAAGCCAACACCATGGGAAGCTTGTGAATATGCCTCCAAGATTGATGTGAGAGTGAATGGTCACAACATCAAGGATGCACTTGTTGATGGAGGATCAGCAATGGATGGCATGTCAGAAAGGTTGATGAAGAAGTTGGGTGTGATACACTCTAGAACTTCAACATTTGTGGTGAGTATGGCAAACAAGCAACAATTTTGACCAGAAGGGGTGATGGATAAGGTGGTAGTTTCAGTTATGGGAGTTCAAAATCTCATGACATTCCAAGTCTTGAAGGATTCAAGCTATGACTTACTTCTTGGGAGGCCATGGTTGAGAGCACCACACACAATTGATAGATGAAACAAAGGGTACTTGAGGATTGGGCCATCAAACCATAGAGTCACAGTTCTTATGACTAACACCACCAACACTTCACATTGAGATACACCATCTTTTGATTATTGGGAATCAAATTTTGAAGAAGGAGCTTCAAGTGTGGACACAAGCATGGAGGAGTATGAATCTGAATCGGATTCATATGTGTATCCCTTGTGTGCTATGGATTTTGCACCTAATCCAAAGGTTTTGATAGACCCAAATAAATCACCATTGACACTTGAGGAGATAGAGAGAAGGTTAGCTACCCTCAAGTATGGCCCAAATGTTACCAAGGAGGAGAAAGTGAGATTTGAAGAGATTTTCCGCAAGTTCATCCATGTGTTTGCTTTCAATTACAAGGATTTGAAGGAAGTCACCTTAGAGGAGCACAAGATAGAGGTGGAGTCACATGCAAGACCAATCCGCCAAAAGCAACATTGCATTAGCTCACTAATATCTTTGGTTGTGAAAGAGGAGATTGATAAGCTCAAGGAGGCCGGATTTATCTTTGAGGTGGAGAATTCAGAATGGGTGTCTCCAATTGTCATTGTGAAGAAAAAAAATGGCAAGCTTTGGGTATGTGTGGATTACAAGAAGCTCAATGTGGTTACCAAGAAGGACTACTACCCATTGCCATTCATTGATGAGATCTTGGAGGAGGTTGCAAGTCATGAGAGGTATAGTTTTGGAGATGGTTATAGTGTATATAACTAAATCAAGATTGCACCAGAGCATCAACAACTCACCACATTTACCACACCTTGTGTAACTTATACTTTCAAGGTCATGCCTTTTGGGCTTTGCAATGCTCCAGCCACATTCCAATGGTTCATGAACAAAGTATTTGAACCTTTCATTGGGAAATTTTTGAGAGACTTCATTGATGACTTTTGTGTCTATGGGAGCAAGGAGGAGCACTTTGAGCACCTAATTAAGGTCTTGCAATGCTTGGATGAGGCAAATGCATCACTGAACCTAAAGAAGTGCATTTTTGGATGTGAAGAAGGTCTACTTTTGGGGCACATCTCCAAGGATGGAATAGCAGTTGATCTTGAGAAGGTGAGGAAAATCTCAGACCTTCCATTCCCTTCAAGCTTGACAAAGTTATGCCAATTCTTGGGGATGGTTGGGTACTATAGGAGGTTCATCTTCTTATTTTCCAACAAGGCTTATGCATTGACCATCCATATGAAGAAGGGTGTAGATTACATGGTGATTTTAGAGGACAAGGAGGCTCTCAAAGCTTTTGAGGAGCTCAAGAAATCCCTTGTTGTAGCTCCAATTCTTGCTAAAACTGATTGAAGTAAGCCTTTCATCCTCTACACTGATGCTTCTAATGAAGCTATAAGATGCACTCTTAGTCAATTAGACCAAGATGGGCATGATCATCCAATAGCATATGCTAGTAGGCAGATGGCTTCAGCAGAAAAGAACTACTTTGTCACGGAGAGAAAAGGGTTGGCAATGATCTTTGGTCTCAAGAAGTTTAGATACTACTTGATTGGAGGGAAAGCCACCATTGTCATGGATCACAAGGCTTTGAAGTAAATCTTCAACAAACCTAATGTTGAAGGAAGACTAGGAAGGTGAATGATACTCTTGTCTGAGTATGACTACACCATTGAGGATAGGCCAGGAAAGAAACATGCAAATGCTGATTTGTTTTCTAGAGCCTATGATCATGATGGAGATGAGCAAGTGGATGATTCCTTCTTGGATGAGGAGGTCATGACAATCTCATTCACTCAAGAGGTTCCAATGGAGTACAAGGAGTTTATGGATTTTGTGACAAGAGGTAACTATCCAAAAGGGATGCATGCGAGGGAGAGGAAGGACCTTGCAGCAAGATCTAGACCTTACATAATGGTGGAGGATATTCTTTTTCACCAAGGAGCAGATGGTCTACTTCAAAGAGTAGTGGGACAACCATGAAGACTTCCACCGTGTATTCTCCATTTCAATTGGTATATGGTATTGAGTCTACCTTACCTATTGACTTTGATCTTCCTACCTTCCAAAGCATTCATAGGAGATTGAAGAAAGCACAAGGAGGTGATGCAGAGAAGTCAAGGAAGGAATAACTCATGGAGTTAAAAGAGGCAAGAGTAGTTGCTATAATTTGAGTGGAGCAAGCCCAAAGGTAACAAAAGGAGGGCTATGACAAGAGGCAAGGCAAGAAGAAGGTGGAGCCTTTCAAAAAAGGTGATTGGGTAATGTTGTTTGATTCTATTCGATTCAAGAAAGTGCAAAAGAAGTTTTTGCTTTAATACTTTGGACCTTTCATAGTGGAGAAGGTGTGGGCCAATTACACCTATGATCTCAAGGAGTTGGGAGGAAGACACTTTGATAGGATAAACCATGATAAGTTTAAGATGTATCATAAAAGGTAGAGAGACCTTCACTTTGAGGACAAAGTGAAAATTAGTCCAGGGGTAAATGTAACACACATTTGTGCATGTGTGTCGTATTGTGATATTGAGCTTGGCATTACAAGTACTTCAGAGATATTATTTTATAAAGAGATAAAGGACGGTTCTACATAAGTCATGATTAGCTACATTAGTCATAGCTAAGATAGAGGAGAACTTACTTTAGAGGAAGTGGAAAAGATGAGCACCACTATCTTGGATTCTAGTGTGTTGACTTGGTATTATTCATAGGTGTTTAGCTTTGAGGAAAGAGTTGAGAACTCTTGGGGCCGCAAGCCTTTTTGTTTTGGATTCTTCTCTAGTCCAAGGATAGCCCATGTGAAGGAATCCTTGACTTAGTGGTTGGATCAAGATAAGATCACATGCTAGTGGAATATGCCCATGTCAATGGATATTCCTTTCTAATTTTTGACTTTACTTGACTTTTAGTATAGTAACTTGAGTTACTACGGTAATTAGTAACTTTGGTACGTAACAATTTCACAAGTATATAAACAAGGGGTGAGGACGTACTCAACATCCTTTCATTTGCAACTATCTCTCTCTCATTGAGTTCTCTAGTGAGCAATGTCTTGAGTCTTGGAGTGTTAGCCTTGGAGGAGTATGATGGAGTTGAGATTCCTTGCCTTCTTAGTCCATGGTGCGCTACCATAATATCCATCAGAGGTTCATCTTGAAGGAGAGACATGCCGGTTCACAGAACAACAAGCTCACTCTTATGGAACAATAGCTTGTGAATACAAGGAACTATACCAGATATTCCTATACTCATTAACAAAATTGCCCAAAAAGATCTGAATTTGTGAATTTTAAATATTAGACATCAGGCGTACCATTCTCATACTTTGTGTCATATTTAGACAACATAAGATTGCACTTGCCATCTATAGAAAACAACCAAACTAATGATGTTTATTATTTCACATAAAGTTGCACCAACCATCCATAGAAAAACAATCAGAGAAGATGATGTTTATTTGGACACTTCATATGTTTATAGACTATATGACCTGTAGAACTTGGATATCTTAGGTGCAAGTAAAATTATTATTGATATTAACACTATTAGAAATTAGATTCATTTTACCTCTTATGTCTCATCCTTATTTGATTCAAGGGATATTCCTAGTGTTATTATCCATGGTTGCATTTTTTCAAATTTCGAAAGTAACTATACCACAATTATGAGTAATCCAAGAGAAGTAAAATTAAGATATTAAATTGTCTACAGGTCATGTATTTCATCTTAATATATCTAGATCATGGTATATAAAAACCACGTTGAGAATGAGAATGGAGATCCACCTGCTCATAATTGACTTCAACCAAAACACATGAAGATTTAAATATGATGAATCCTATATAATTGTCACAAACATGAGGTAAGTGGAAGGGAACATCAAAGTTAGTCATGTGAAAATGAAAGCTAGTGCTGAAATATGAAAATGTGTGATTATACTATTACTACTACTACTAATATACTAGTAGTAATAGTAGCATGTTACTATTGATATTAAGTTTTCTGTTAGGAGTATCATAGCATTGGAGAAAAGAATACACCATCGGCCTACACCAAATACCTCCAATCTAACATCAGATTTCTTTGCTCCAATTGCTGGAGATGATGATATCTGTGTATTTATTGAAAAGGAAATATTTTGGAGGAATCATGATATCCTTTTATTTTTCAAAGACTAACTCAGCTGGAGCAAATGATTTGCACACATCCATTGAATAGCATTTTGGGGATATCTTGGAGGATTCATAATATCTTGTTATCTTTCAAAGGATTTATCTAGCAATTATTGAATCTTTCTCTCTTGATACTATAGACTCAAAACCAACCAAAGTACTGTTAAAGCTTATTGTATACGCTAGAATGATGTAGAATTATATTTAGTACTAGATACAACATTGTAATCTTTTATTATATCTACTGGAAATAATCCATTAGATCACATCTCTACCTAAATTTGCATGATACTTCCATATATGAGAATTATTATTACTTGTAAATCATTGTTGAAGATCAAAGCACCAACCACATGTACTTTTGCTTAAAAAAAATTGTATTTATTATTTGGAAGTGAGGGTAAGCACTAGTGTAACTACATGATATTGTTCAAATTCATAATATTGTAGTAAGAAGTGGTCAAACCCATGAGAATACAAGTTGAATGTGACAAACAAAAAAAGGAAAAGGTGTCACAATACTGACAATCTATTGTTTCATATTTAACCTCTTGGGTGAAGTCGTTCCAAAAGAAGGTACTCTCACCCATATTGGTATACTATCAAATTGTAATCAATTACTAGTCACTTCCGCAATAATTGCAGTATAGAGGACTTTTGAAGGTGATGAATCACTTGCAACAAAGGTCACTTTTCCCTAGAATTTCTTTACCCTCCAATTAGCATGACCAAATTCCTGCTTATTATTGCATTCACCCTTCTGCTATCTGCACTTGGCACCACCCTTATGAACATCAAGTAGTACAAGATACCTAGACTTCAAAGGATATCATGAATAGTAGATTGGAAGGTGCAAACTAAAGTAGAGTCAGATCTCCCAATCTCTCAATCATCTATGACTATAACCTAGTGTACTATACTTCCCAAAGGGCACTACTTTATATGAGAAAAGAATGATTCCTACTGCTTAGTCTCCCAATTCATGATACTTAACAATATCCAAACTTGCACAAGTCCAATATGGTATCATTCTTGGCCTTTGTAGATCACCTAAAGGTCCTTCTCCTGGGTCCACCAAAATGATTCCTTCACTCTAGTGCTTACACCTCTATGCCAAGATTTGTCACAACTAAATGACTAGGTAGAGAGACATTCATACAAAGAGTACCCACATACACATACACCAACTTGGTAGTCTTGATAGTAATTCCCCATTTACTACATAGAAAGAATGCACCTACTGATCAAAGTAAATATTGGGGGTAAACCCTATATTCATTTCTTACTTAGCTGCCAAAGAGATCCAATGGCTACAAATGGCTAGAAATCTTCTAATCACATCTAGTCTACACTAATCTTATCTTAATATAATCTCCAAGTAGGTGCATCTGACATGGCACTACCACCTCAAAAGATTTTTTGATTTGTTGTATAGGGATCCACTTGGATTTTGTATTCACGCTCAGGTCCAAGAACTATCTACAAGTACAAAGTGTCCTTGCTATGAGATGAAAAAGAACTATGGGGCACAAACTAATTACAACATGTAAATGACTACCAAATGATTTGAACTAAGAAATAACAACTAAGATTTCAATAGTTTGGGTTGTAATGAGTTGTTAAGCTTACTAGTCATTGAAAGATGAGCTTGCACCACTTGTGACAAGCTACACATACCTTTTCAGATTTGAATGAGCTCCCTTTTGTACTTAGCAATCTTGTTTGCAACATTGATCAGGGCTTCTTTGAACTTGGAGATTTTGTGACTTTGTAATTTGAGTGATTGGGTTGTTAGCTGATCACTTGTGTAGACCTTTCTCTCAAGAACCTTGATCTGAGTTCTGAAGTCCTTAATCTTTGTCCCGTCTGTTGTATAATTGGCCATTTGTTCCAATTGGTCTAGAATTTGAGTCATCATATGCTCTATGGTTTTGAGCATACCCGCATGTTTGTTTGCCAACTTTTCTTGGTCATGTTGAAGTTCTGATTTCATGTTTGCTCATACCTCTATTGTCATCTCTTCATCCTTCTCCCAAGCTTGTAGTGAGTTCTTAGATACAAATATTTATGAGCTCCTTTAGATTCTTGTATTATCCTTACACTACAATTGTCTTTGTAGTTACGATATCTAATTTGGTTTGAACAATCTTTAGCTCTTCCTCTCATATTTTCATCTGCTCTTTGTGACATGTCTATTGCTCAACTACCTTTGTTTAAACCGCATTGACCCCTGATTGTAAGTGTTGTAGGATGACCTTGTGTTGACCTCATAACTTGAGTTCTTCCTACTGAAACTTCTCTAACAGTTGGTCTTTCTCCTTTGACAATTTGATCTCCTTAATGGGCCATTCATTTTCATTGCTCACGATGGTACAAAACATGGCCTTGTCTTTGGCTACTATGCTCATCTTGTCATCAAGGTAACTTACAAGCTTAATTGGCTTGTCAAAAATAGAGTCCAACTCTTTGTAGAAGAGTGCAATCTCCTCCAATAGTTCCATTGTTGGCATTATTGCATATCAAAGTCAATTGACATTAACCATGCCATAAAGCTATTGTCTTATTGGAGATAATGGCAAATATTTTTCATCCTTATTGTTCCATCTTCTCATATCAAAGATTGAGCTAGTGGTGCTTTGTAAGGTGTAATCTCCACATCAATATGTTATAACATAGTCTCATTGGTTGTGCCAATGTGGTCCTCACCTCTTTGTAGACAAGTTGTAGTAGAATCTTCTTCTTTTAGTTTCCAAGCTTCCACTTCTTTTTGTTTCACTTCATTAGCCATTTTGTGACCTTGCTTGGATTGTGCTCCCAAAAGTACATCATTTAGGTTTATCATAGGATTTTTTGGTGCACAAGGTTTGGAGAAGAAAATAGGATCTGGTGTGGATGTCCTCTTCAAAACAAAAATGGAGATATTGTTTTCATCCTCCATCAGTGCTTTCCCTTTCCTTTTGCAATTTCTTTAGGGCTTCATGATGACTGCACATCATTGTTTGTTGCCTCCTTTGGTACTTCATCATTAACATTTGGCAACAAGATATGGGTAATTGAGTCATCACTACTTGACCTGCTCTCATGTTGAGAGGTCCTCTTTTTGGAGCCAAATAACCTTCATTGGTCATATAGGCCTCATTTCCACCCTATCTCATAGCTCTACTACTTCCACTTTCTTTTGAAGATACTTCAATGAACTGATTTCTCTTTCATTTCTTGGAAACCATTATTTTGCCCTTTGTCATGGGTACCTTTTTGGTGATCTTTCTGGTGTTGTATGACTCCTTGAAGAGCATAAAGTTCTTGGCATGAGCATACTCCTCAATCATGTTGTGATACTTTGTTATTTCCTTGGCCAAATTGGGAGGTGTCCATTAAAGTAAGCCGGATGATGGAAATGACTCAAAAACCTCTCCTTCTCTTTGATTGTTTATACCCCGCTCCTAGATAGAAACACACAATGAAGGGTTCTACAACTGTATTGTAGCCAACCTACTTCATGTCTTCAAGCAATTTTTTAACTCACTCATAAAACATACTCTCCTAACTCATAGATTTTCCTTCATAAAAAGTTGGAAGAAAATTGCTTGATTGAGGTTTACATACAAACGTCTTTTTGATCAAAACAACTTCATAATTGATTTTGTTACAATTCATCTAATGGGATCTTTAAGATAGTCTATTTTACACCCATGAGTGGACTTCCTTCTTATAAATGCATTGTCTATCTTTGCCTTCATATTCTTACTTGGCATATCGTGAGGAGTATTGATTTAAATCTACCCAAATGGAGTGCATTTTTCTCCTAAAACTTGCTACAAGTGGTCTTTTGTCCAGGTTACAAGGTTGGCTCATAATGATTTGGTAGACATGATCTTTCATATTTCTTCTAACATTGGTAGGTCCATCAAACTCCAATCCTACAACAAGAATTCTAAGTTTCAACTCTTTAGGTAGTTTGCTCTATAGTGCAACCCCCATTCTGATAGTTCAAGAGGCTAGCATACAGTTTTGTCCACCTTTCATGATTTGGACTTGGTTCTGACTACCATCACTTGTTCTACCATCTTATTGCTACTCAAGTTTACTTGCACTTATAAAGACTCCTCCTCATCAGTCCTACACTTGTATATTTTGTGGTTTTGTTTGTGTTTTGCACTCTATTGCGGATCTTGGACAATGGATCAAGAATTTCTCATGAGAAAAAAATGAAAAGTGAAGCAAGTGAAAGAAAAAGTAACTTCTTGTAGGGTGAGTTCAGCCTTTTATAGATCTTGACACCTGATTGCTCCTTAGCCATCCAAATGGTTGACAAAAAGGTTGCAGTCAAATTGCACATACACAACCCCCTTGGGAAATGGTTGCAAATAGTTCTTTGGAAGCGTGCCGCAAGTCACTATCGGGGTTTTGAATTGGTGGTAGAACCCCATTGAGCATCATTTTGCCATACTCTCATCTTTCCATGGCTCATATGTGAGTTTCCTTGAGTTTTTGACATCATTGTAATCCATTTTGTATTGTAGCTCTTGTCTCTTGTTCATTCAATACAAATTGCCAAGTCATTATTAGGGACATGGTGTAGACCAATTGTTTATCCTACTTCGTACTATTCCTAAGACTTAATCTAGTGTTTAAAATGCTAGTAAGGAACTAAAAAATGAGATAAAATGGGACAAAAAGAAATAGTGGGTCAGGATAACCAACTACCAAGAACCAAAATATTGCTATCAAGAAATATGAAATTGATAGGTTTACAAATATAAAATTGTAGTGAATTTTTTATGGTTTTGAATTTTATATTGTGGATTTGAAAGTTAGGATATAGAACAAAGAAATTTTTAAGGGCCTATATTTTGAGATTCCTATGGATAAATAGGTCAAATCTCTTCATGAAGCACAATAAGGTTAAAATAGTAAGTTCTAAAATGATATGCATGAAGACTTTTATCCTATGCATTATGGTTTTGGACTTCCAAATTGGAAAATAGGGCATCCAAGATGAAACATAGATATAGTTTCCATATTAAACTAAATTAAAAAATTTAGTTCTATATTTATGATTTAATTCTCATTTGATGAAAAAATTCAAGGAAATTTTGAAGTCCACTAGAATTGCTTGAAAATTGACTATAAATAGAATTAAAAAATAAAGAAACATAATCTTTACTTCATTTGATCATATTCAAAATTCAAAATTTCTATTAAGTAGGTTTTCATCTATCACACTATGTGGTACACCTTAATCACTAATAGGATTTTGGTTATTTTGAGTTAGTTACAACTAGTTAAGTTCAATAGCAACTATGTTACAAACATCTCTAAATAAGTTAGTATTATTATTTAAGAAGAAAGATCCAAAATTTAATCATGGATACTCAATGTGACCATTTAATCAATTTGAAATTAGATTATATTAGAATAAGACCTCTTAAGAGAATCATATATTAGAAAATGAATTCATAGAACATTTTATATTATATTATATTGGAACAAGAACTATATCTTGGACTTGGACTTTTTATGGTCAAATTCACTTAGTATTTATGAGATATCAAAATACTATTGACCAAGTAAGCAACCTTTAGTAGTGGAGGTTGGTCAAGTTCAGTAGATTTGATTGGACTAATTAGCAAAAGGTCCTAGATTTCTATGGGATATGCTTAGAAGCTTTCAAAAGGGAGGTATATGAGGCTAAAATATGCATGCTTATTGACTAAAATTCCTTACATAGGATAATTTAGGTAAAGTACAGATTTTACCAAGTTACTAAAGTACTTATCATAGTAACTTTGGTGAGTATATAAGGAAGTGCTCAGGAGTGGAAAAATATCCATCCCTGAGTGATCTTGGTGTATGGAGTGAGTGAGTGGAATGAAGCATTGTGAGTACTATTCATATTTACTAAGTAAAGAGTGAGATTTTGACTCAAAGTACTAGCATTATGGTTTTTATTTTGGATGAACTTTTAACTTCAAGAAACTCTTTTGAGTCTGAGGGAATCATCTTCTATGTTGATATTGGCAAATTTTTCTTTATGTGCCATTTCAAAAGAGCTTTGGTATAAGAGAAAGAATGAGTGATTTGAGAGGAGAAAGAGAGCATTGTTTTTGAGTTATTATCTTATATGGTTCACAATATCACCTTAATATTTTTTTAGCACATAGTATACAAACCATCATTAGAGGTATTATTTAGGAAAGGGATAGGCTTTTCACAATCTCTAAGGTCTTCTAAAGTGTGGAATATAACATTCATAAAGTGGAAATTTTGTGGATTTGAAATGAATAAAAAGTGGAGTTCAAAAGCGGACAACGTTTTACATTTAGATCACTGTTAAGCTGAATGATCAATGATCATTAGGTGCATAAGTCACCATGTGAGCTCTTCAAAATGGATGGTCTTATTGATGGCACTCTTGTTTACAGAGAAATTTTTCCATCCAATGCTAAGGCAAACTTTTTGCATGTAATGTTAGATATAGTTTGCAAGCCTCTACTCCTCATGCCTATAGCTCAAACCATGTTCTGGAGAGAATCATATGGTTCTCACAATAATATGAAGTTGTACTTGAGCCATCTGAAAGAAACAAGTGAGTGAGGATCACTAAACCATCAACCCTTGCTTGAAAGTCAAAAGGATATAATATGAAATTGTACTTAAACATATAAAGGAACCAAGTGAGTGAGATCACTGATTCTGCAATTCTTGCTTGAAAATCATATTGACCACAGTTAAGAGGAGACCAAGGATCATTAAGGGATATCTTTTAGAGGTACAAGAACTTAAGGGTTATTAAGGTAATAAATTGAATATACCCCAAACATGGAAGATAAAAGGGTATACGACTTCAATGTGGAAAATTCACAAAATGGATAGAAAGCAAAATTCCACACTTTGGAAGACCTAACCATCTCTATTTCCAGATCCCTTAGTATTACAAATCCATACTCAAAAGTCATAAAATCAAGTATTCAAGGTGAAACATAGTTTTATTTCTTCACAACTTGGTTTTCTATGTTTTTAGTCTTATGGTATGCAAAATTCAAAGGGTTTTCTAATAGCAATGAAACCACTAAAAATTGACTCTAGAACTAACCAAAAATTCAGAAATATAATTTCATCATTATTTATGGATTTGGATTCCAATTTTTTTTTCAAGAACCCTTGCTATTTGAGTGTAAAAAATTTGAACTCCAAAATTATCAATTGAAATACCGAAAAGGAGAAGTTAGATAGCTACTTTATAGAACTCTTCAAGGTCATAAACAACTTGAAATTGGAATAAGATGAAAATTTTACAAAATCTATATACATTGAAGCTTTTGCAATATCATACTATTTATGGATTTTGCATTTGAAGCCATGAATTCTTATGGCCTTATAAATTATAATCTTGACCATAACTTGGAGTTTATGGTAGATACAGATAACAGTTTTTGCCTCATCTATTCCATATGTAACTAGTTAAAGATATTTTTCACCATCAGTATAATTTTATCCTTGATTCTAGACAAACTTTGATTTTCCTTTTACTTATTTCTCTCAATACATATGAAATTAATTATTATATTCTAAAATTCAAGACAAGTAATTAGTATAATAAACCAAATTTTAGATATAAATTAGTATATGCATAAAAACCTTTAAGACTTTGAGAGCAACTTAAGAAGATAAGTGCAAAACATTGGTATGAGAAAAAATTAAATTAAATTTCATTGAAATAATACTTGGACTTAGAATATACTTACCATTTTCAATACTAAACATTACAAATTCCTACTCTATAGTTGAAATAGTACAATTTTTGCACAATAGAACTTGATCTTGATCTTTGTAAGTAATTTCCATATTTGCAAGCTTTTGGCATGTTTCACAAATCTAGTGAAAAATAACATACCTACTAAGATTTTAAACTTATAATTGATTTACACTAAAAATATACATCTTACTTAGTAAATTTATTTGGTACATTTATGTTTTCATCAAATGTTAGTATTTGCTTACAAGGTAAGTTATAGAAATTGTTGATCCACTTATTGAGTACCAACATTAAATGAGTTGATGCTTGGCCTAAACATCTATCAAAATTCCACCTTTATTCTTTGAAACAATTAATATTTATGTGACAGCCCAATGTCAATGTACTTATAGTATTATTAGTAAGAATAGGTTGTTCCCACAAGGATACAAGTTGGAAATTGGTAAGAATGAAGAAAAAGTATCACAATACCATAGTTCATTTATTATTTAACCTATTGAGCAAGAATCAATCCTAGAAGAAGAGTATAGTGTCACTCTTTATGGTGCACTAAAAAAAAACAACAATAATCACTTTCACTACAAATATTATCCAAGATTACTCCTTAACATGATGGCTTGCTTCACTTCAAGTGCAACTCCATTCCAAAGTCATTACTCCTACAAGTGCATTCCACACTTCCTTGAAGGCACAATTATAGAGTACACTTCATGTTGGCCAGATGTCTTGGTTTTTCAATTATGTGGTACTATCCATGCGGCAAGCTCCTTAATCCACTCCTTTGGATCCTTCATTGCACACACTTGGTCAAAGGCAAGTATCAATTCTATATCACACACTTGGGATCTTACTATGTAATTCCTCACCTCTACTCTGACCTAGATATTTGACAACACATAAAATGAAGAGAAAAAACTTGCAAAGGATGTAGGGTACTCTTTACTTATAGTGAGTGTGGAAAAATAAACATGAGTGTCTTTAGTCATAGGACTTAAGTACCTTTTTGGCTTCAAGCTAAAGGAATTAGGAGCATAATTGTACTAATCCTAAGCTAGATTGTACATCACCCGATTAAGGTCCTAATTCTATCCTATCATAATCATATATAGATTGATTAAGTGCTTAACACCCATTAGTGCATCTATTAGGTCTTCCCTGCTTAATCTAACTTTAACTAACAACCTTTGGACATACAACTCTAAAGTCATGTACAATTTTGAGTGCACTTGGTGAAGTTTGTTCAATTTTTAATGCAGATATTAATATACAAGTTTGAGTATCTAACTAATGTACAACTCCGCGTATCTGATTATTTACTCATAGTACATGTGTCTTTGTAAGATTTCCTCTTGGGGGAGTGGAGTGCCTTTGAATAGAATTAATGGGAGAAATGGATTATGTTTGCCTCTAAGATATCAACTAAATAGTCAATTTATGCTTGATACCTAGTTATTTCTAACATATAGGTGTGGTATTATGCATGTATATATTGCTACACAACATACATCATTGTCAACATCATATACTATTGAAGCACAACTCATATAGAAGTCATACATGAACTCTAAAGTGCCAGAATAATCAGTTCAGTTCACATACTCACTTGGATCAAAAATCATATGTTAACTCAACTGCCATCAACAGGTTTTGATTACATAGTCAAGCCACATCTACTTGAGCTAAGAGACTCCCTGTGACACTCATTGGCCTCTGTCCACCATATCATGGAGCTCAAAGGCTCAACATCAAAGAAGTGATCTCTCTAGAGTTGCATTTTGAAAGTATACCCCTTTAGCTTGACCTGCCTATCCAATCCTAACGGCCCATTTAATAATGCAAGTGGTGTAATTGATGGTAGCCCCAATGGTGTGATCAGTAGCCCTGATACAAAATCTGGCCACCACTAAGTAGTCTTTGAGCAACTATGGGTATAACTTTGATTGCCAAGACTAACACTCTGGCATTCGAGCAAACTAGCTTTGGCATTGCAAATGTCATGACGGTGGTAAGTTTCTATGAGCTTCTTATCAACATGGTCCCTTAATTGAAAGGACAAGAGGTTCATCTTCTTCTCTTGGTAGGTTGGCTCTCTAGCCTTTATATTTGGAACTTTAGCTCATGCCATTGTGTTTGTAGTGCTTAAAGTTGCACCTCTTCCTTTAGTTTCTAGAAGAAAAGAAGTTCTTGGCCTACTATAGCTAATATATTGTCTTCCTCTTATCAGCCTCCATTTGTTAGTTCCAAGTGTCCTACATTGCTTGCAATGTTACTTGCTTGGCCAACTCTTTTTCCAATTCCTTAGTGATATGATCCAATTGCAATGTCACCTCCTTCCGATAGCCTTCATTTGGACTTCTAAGGTGATGATCCTATCATGGCACTCCTTCAATTGATTCCAAGTGCTCTCTAACTCTATGCACTTGATGTGGAATTACATTTTGCATTGTTTGTGCTCAAGTTGGAGTGATGTCAACTCACCTTGCACCTTCCGGTTCTCCTTGGCTTGGTGATCATGATCATTCTCCAATGTGGAACTCCACCCTTTAAGTTCAAGATTTTCCTATAGCAAAGAACTAACCTTCATTGCTTCTTCCTTGTATAATTCTTTGGCCATGGCTGCTTCCTCCTTGACCATTTCTTCTTTGGCCTCCCAAGTGTAGAATTTTTTGTGCATATTTTAGACAAGTGTGGTGTAATCCACAATGTCAGGACATTTGTCTTGGTATTGAGGCAGTAAGATCTCCATCAATTGCACTGCAATTTGAATTGAATGTACAACAAATTTTGTGGCCTCTTGAATTAGTACTAACATTGAGTGCCTCGATCCCTCTCTGATCTTGGTTTGTGCTCCCAATACAAGGTTTGGAATGTTGGCCTCAATGTTGAAATCCTCCTCCTTGGTGTGCTTGGTGATTTGGTCATCCTCCTATTGCCAGACTTTTGTTTCATTTGGAACTTTGGGACAAAGTTCTAGGGCAATCGAGCACTAAGCACAATTTTTGTGCTTGATTGGAGCTTCTTCTTATCTGATGGGGCTTTATGGCTCCTTTTTAGTGCCATGTCTTCCTCAATCATGTCTTCTTTAGGTCATGCAAGGCACTCCTCCACTCCTTGGTCCTACAAGTTTGGGACATATTGTGCATCTTCCTAATGTTCCTCTTCTTCTTTATCTCTTGAGGTAGAGGGTGATGCTTGCAAGGTGAAGGATCATTGATTGTCATCCTTATTATCCTCAATGTCTTCTACCTCCCCTTTGGATGAGGATACATCAATCACTTGAGTGTTAGTGCTTGACTTCTTGGCAGATGGTGGCGGCTTCTTTGGAGTACTAGTCTTCCTTTTTGTTGTAGTCTTTGGTGCAGCCAATTCTTTGTCCATTTGCACAAAGAAAAATCTTAGAAAATTGGGAATCAACATCTCTATACTTGGCTATTAGGATGGGTCCTCTAGGTTGTTCATCAAAATAACTTGCACGGTGGACATGTGTAGGAAATCTCTTCTTCTCGTCTTGGGGTTAGAAGATTGGTTCCCACTTAAACATGTATGGCAAATGAGATGAGGTATATAGCACCTTCTTCTTCCTCAAAATATTGGTGTAGGATCCTAGCCTATTAATTGAACATCTCAACCCAATTAATTGGCTCAATTGAGTACATATAATCAAAGAAAATAGCTTGGCTATTGGTCAAGTAGGTAGTTTGTTTGGGATTGCAGACCTTCATAACTACCTTTACTATGGTTCTATTTATAGGATTTTTGTAACTTGATGTTCTTAACCATTGTTCTTCAACATCTTGTCATTGAAAGTAGCCTTTATTTTGGCAGTCAACTCCTTGTCTGCAAATATTTTGTCAAGAGTTATTGCATCTAAACCGTGTACAATGTACCAATGCTCCTTTGTCCAATTGGTGGGGTTCCCTCTTATTCCCATGCTGTCTTCTCTCTCCTTCCTCTCATCTCATGTATCATGGCAAAGTCACTCAATTTCCAATTCCAAAGCAAGAACCACAAATGTTTGTTATGGATTACTACAATCTTACAATGTATTTCCTATTTGTTCATAGATATAGACGTAAGGATGGAATCTAAGATCTTTCTACACGTTCTAAATGCAGAAATTATGATTCTTGATGGCTAGGAAGAAGGCAAAGATTTAGTCTAGATCTACTCTGAGTATTAAGAATCACTCCAAGTACTACCTAAGGCCTCTCTTGGTCCTTGACAAAGTGCCAACCCTACTCAATCAGCTATAAAGGTGCATGATTTTCCAAAAAGTGCACCTGTTGGCCAAACTCCTCAATTTATAGTCCAAGTCCTTCGTCATTATTTATCCCTTTGGCAATTAAGGAGTAGGTGAGCACTCTCCATCCACACATGCAAAGGCATATGCATGTCTTTCTTGGTCAGGTGTCACTTTCCCACCAAAAAATCTTTCTTGATTGGTCACTTTTCCATGTGCTAAGCCTACATGCCAATAAAAATGGTTAATTTTGCTATAGTGGCCCTTGGTGGCAATTCTTGGTTGAGTTTGCGGTGCATTCAAATTGCAGCAACGCTTTAAGTATAAGTGCCAACAAGGTAATTAGCACTCATGATTATCCTACATCACTCTAGGTGCTATTTGTCTTGACTTCTTTGATACCACTACAAGTCCCACCTCTTTTTGGGGAAATTCCCTTAATAACTATTAATCTATGTTGTCTTTCTCTAGAGCTTTAGCATAATTTGATCAAAAAAAGAAAATTTCAAAGAAACAAGAGCACCAAAATTTCTATCATATTCTTTTATGATTTAAGCTCTTTTAGAACCTTTTCTAGAAACTAAATACCATCATTTAAATGAATCTCTTCTTGTTTTGTTCTAAAATTCTTCATTGAAGAAATAGGTTCATAATATTCATTGGCTAGTAAAATAAGCTTTCCTTATTATGATAAGTGAAAGAAAAGGACATCTTTTGATAAGTTGCTTGACTAGTGTATTAATTAAGCAATAATTCTACAAAAAGTACATTAGTTAATTCCTTGATAGATTATTAATGATATATTTAGAGATAAAGGTGTAATGTTTGATAATTCACCAAATAATATAGTAAGTATTGACATGTAAATTACTAAAATTGTCTACAAAATATTCTAGAAAGTGCTTAAGAAGTTTTGTAAGGGAATATTTAGATATATTACAGGATTTTTCCTAGGTATTAAGTAGCTCATGCAATACTTAGGAACCTTTCTAGTGCAATAAGATATTGATGAAGCTCCTTAGAGATTGTGGAAGTTTGCTGTGAAATAGTGGTCAATCTTACTAAGAAGCAATATTGTCCGCACCTCAAGTATAAACAATACTGTCCTAGCCATATGACTCGATCTCTTCTTTTTTCATCCTTGGTATTTATTCTCTTCTATATTGGTATCAAAGCATAAATAGAATGGATGGAGTTAATGATACTCTTGTACAACAATATCAAAAGGATGGATAAAGTATATAGTCCTTTAAATTGATGGTGTTCTTGCATCCATATGATACCTAGGTACATATTTCATCAATTCATAATATCTTATTTTGGTGATACTTTCTTAACTTCTATCCCTATGTCAAATGAGTCTTTTAGTGCCTTGTGTTATCATTGTGGTCAAATATAGAAGTGCACGATCTATATTTTGACTTTAAAATCTATTCTCTTGTCCTTGATAGTGTTAGCAAGGAATACCCCTATAATTCAAGCAATAAAATAACAAATTTTAATATCTCACTAGAATATTCAAAACTCATAGTCAACCAAAATTGGTGGAAAGAGCAACATTTAGAGAAGAGGCAAATTATGTTTGTTTGCCTAAGCCAAAAATATTTGATGGAAAGATAATTGAAAACAAGGTGTAGTATCTTTCTTTTAGTATCAGTAATATTTCTAAGTCACCAACATAAAAATAATGATCACTGATTTTTTTTTGGTACAAGTAAAGTAAAAGGTATTGAAAAACCATGGTGGAAGTATCAAGTAGAAATTAAAAATAATGTAGTTTTGTGTCTCATAGCTTTTTGCAAGAGTTCAAGAAAAGCCTCACATCCAAATTCAAGTCATCACACAAGTAAAATCTATACTATACAAGCTTGTCTTGTATAGTTGAAATAGATGAAGAAGATCCAAATGGTTCAATTTTGAAATAGATTCAAAAAATTTTAAGAGATCTATTGGAAGAGAAGTGTTAGATTTTTTAAAATGTGGACTACAGCTTTGTACAAAGACAAATATATTTATGAGATGAGGCAACTAGAAGAAGCCATATAAAAGATCGAATGGCAATGTCCTACATTTGGGATGTCTTGCACTTTTGATAAATATATCACCTACTATAACTCTTGACAAGAAGGATAAGTACATTAATGTGATTACTATTAAGCAAGCTATAAAGGAGCAGAAACTATTATTTTCAGTTTGCATCAAAGCAACAATAGGAGGAGTTGATCATGCGTAGATTAAGGCATCAAATTATATGGCAATGGAGAAGATTGTACAAGAATTTGCATATATATTTTTGGACAACTTAATTGAGAGTTTAGCTTTTGATACAAAACGTTATTTAGATTAGATTTGCTACTAGTAGTGCACCTTTTAGTAAATCTATTAATTGCCTATCTCCCAAGAAAGTGGAAGAGATAAAATCCTTTAATATCCTATTCTATGGTTCCTTTCTAATGCCTTACTCTCTTTTATCTTCCTTGGTACACGGTGGTATTTTCTCAGTTTTTGGCGCCTATTTCTTTGTTTTTGGTACTCGGCTATTTACATTCTGTACTAAAACAGGGGGTTTCTATCCTTGATAAAGATGCTTGAGTTGGACTTTATGAGAAATTTTAAAATAATAAGATATTTTTTAGGATTTAGAATGATTACAATGATAATGGTTGCTCTATAGGTTTAATTGATGACTACATGTTTTAATAGTTAATTATTATTCTTATTATGAGCTTTAGAATATAATTTTTATATTTCTGGACTTTTAAATTAAGAAGAGATATCACCCAAGTAGTTTTACCGAGCGTTGATTATTTTATTTTACAACTTCAGACTCTAAAAGTACGGATAGGTCATCTTAGAGAGTTGGTTATGACCATGTCTTAGTACTTGGCTTTTTCATTTATAGACACCAAAAATTATACATGGAATCATCCAAGAGAACTTGAAAATGCTTTACATCTAGATCTAAACCACAATTCAGGAAAAAATCTGCCAGCTTTCTTGCTTACTTCAGGATACTTGCCGGCTAAGAGTACAAACTGTACAAAGAAATCACCTACGAGGACTTGCTTATTTTATGCTACCTTGTTTTGAATTGTACTAATGTAATGAGTTGATCCTTCAAGTCTCTCAAGTGCAATTTAGTAGTTCTGAGTGTTTGTCCATCAAGTATTTTAAAATGCCAAACTAGGCTTTATTTGTTGGAGATGATTTGTTTCTTAAACTATTTATAACTTATGGAATGGTTCAAGGTATATATAAAATCAAAGAAGCATATCATGATTTGGCGTAATCGTATCCTGATCACTATGTGATATCAGTTCTTGTAAGGTTTAACACAAGCATAAAGATTACGGCATTTAGGTGAAATGATCAAAATTGAGGTGCCATGTAAGGTAGACGTCCATCCGTCCACAATATGGGTTCAACTGAGAATTTCGGTAAGCTTGAGGTGGTTTTGGGTGGACAAACTTAAGCTGGGCAATGTGGAGTCTAAAACAGGAAACAGATGGAGAGAATTCCGCATTAGGCATTAAGACGATTTCCCTTCCACAATAGATACCGTAACATATGAGCAAGATCTACTCAGGATCAAAAATTCTGCATACTTTTTGCGACGGGAGCTAAAGTGATCGTGAGAGCTCTGAATGGAGAAGGGTTTTGAGGTTACATTCGAAGTAAACGTAGATCGAGTGGTCTTTGGCCAAGATTCTCAATAGCGCAGAACTTGGAAGATGTAGGCATGCTTGAATTTACTGTTGTTGATCATGTAGAAACACTTGAAGAGATACGCGGTGTACCTTGACAGTGGTGAGGTTATGTGGTTCTAGTAAGAGGACCTAAAATGTTCTGAACAACTGAAGTAAATAGTCTTCTGATATCGACCTATGGCCACGTCCATACTAAACATGCTTTAGATTGGTTGAGCATGGACGTGGCCAAGGATGGTGCACATCGCCATTTTCCTTCTCAAGTGTCATAAATGATCGAAGTACAACTGCTGGTTGATACATGTATAATGAGGACTGGAGGAGTTGAAGCTCTTCCTCCGATCTACCTGGCACTAAGCTTTCTGTTTTACATTTCCTATCAGATAGGAAAGAATCAGATAAAGATACTGCTGACATACCAGGGTGTCAGATTTGAAAAGGGGGCGGCGAGTTACCAACCACTCTGCAAAGTTAACCAGGAGAACCCCAATTCGGGTGCGTGAGCAATATGCATCTTTAGCAGCAAACGAGGATTGAACCAAGCGAGAGACTTCTGGGTGTTTCTGCACTAGAGAGCATCACAAAGAACTGAGATCCAAAAAAGAACCGAAGGAGCGAAGGACCAATACCTTCCATTATAGACATCCTCTCAGAGAACTTTGATATGCTAGAAAGATGTCTTTCGAAGATGACCTTCATCAGTTTCACCTCCTAGTCTTCCTGCTAGCCGCTTGCCCGGAGACGCAGTTCTCTAGATTTGTCGATTCTTTCAAGAAGACCCGTATCTGCGGCAGTTTCGAAGCAGGCTTAACTTCAGCTAGCGATGGTTGGAAGCAGCTGTCACTGATGTGATGTGACGAGTGCTCGGATTTCATAATAAGAACTCATTTGCAGTTCTACTACTTTCTCATCTAGTATCCATCACCACGATATAAATCTATAAAAAAACATTTACGACTGTCCAAACAGGGAAAGTGAAGATACTACACCAAGGTAGATTTAGTATCCTTCATCGTAGAGTGCCAAAATAAGACCAATGATATAGCAGAGCTCATAGAAGTTTACCTATTTCGGGACAAATAATACGATACAGAAAATCCACGAAGCTGCCCGTGATTGCACATGTGGCTCTCCTTCAGACAACACGATTCATCTTTGAGGTACATTAGCAGCCCTGTTGCAGGTCACTATAGAGCTCATGCAAAAAGTAAACAGTTCTATTCAAGAGCTTCAGAAGCCAGTCGCTCTTTCTCTCTGAACGGCTCAGGGTTTAGGATCCAGGGCTATGCTAACTATGAACATTTTTGAAAGCATATTCAGCAAAACTGTTCCTTGCCAGATCGTCAGCTTGTTCAAGATCGAAAGTGGGAAGAAACCCATCAGGGAGCTCGTCCACTTCAGATCTATCTGCTTCGTTTGACTGCTTGTTGACAAGCTTTGAGACCTGAGGTTGCTTTGGGCGCTTTGTAGTTCTCGAGACATTGGGGCTCCTTTGAATGAAGTCATCGTCAGCACTATCCCGATGTACGACTTTCTTCCATCCTTGATCAGGGTTCGCTTCCCTGGGCCTTTTGGGTGGCAGAGATGCTGCGTATTTGCCACCATCTCCCCTTTCCTGGAGACCCTCTGCACCAGATTCTCGCTGGTAATCCTCAACCACCTCTGCGACTAATTGTAATATTCGAACCCCGTACTTATTGCTCTTCAATCTAACCAAGGAAAATCAAATATAAAGTCATTTCAGCATAATGTTAGTTCACATATGCTCAATACAGAAATGATGTCATTCTAAAAGAACATACTGCACAAGCAATTGAGCTTAGAAACTATGATCTGTAGAAGTAAACTTACTTTCCTATACCATTAACCTCTAGCAACTCCTCTGTTGTTCTCGGTAGTTTCTTACTTATTCCTTGCAACTCTGCATTTCTGTAGACAAGATTGACGATATCAAACACAAAGAGTGCACCGTCAGTTCTAAGTAGCTGCCATCTTGCCAGCTTAGAATTTGTAATCTGCACTAGCAGAAAGGCTCCTCAAAACTTATGCGACGAGTGACTGCAGCAACCCAGAGGCTCGTACAACAGATGACAGATTCAAAACCTTTTATGCGAGACAATCCACTTACCCCATAATATGGTAAGGCATCAAGTTTCCACCAGCTTCATTAACTAAAATCATCCGGAGAGACTGCAAAGCAGCGTAGATCCTACTAGACAGCAGCTGCAATTCAAACGAAACAACAGCTCAGAGGTCATGCGAGAAGTGATATTCAATATCAATAAAAATCGTATTATTCCAATCGATGTTCGCTCGATGGCTGGATGGTTCGCAGAAGAAATTCGAAATAAAGTTGCGTTGAGCTAGAGTTTAGCACGTACGGGATTGACTTGAGTTTCCTCAGGAGATGACGTTGAGGTCTTGCTGACCGACAAAGGGACTTTCTTCGAAGAATGATCCACTTTTTCAGGTCGATCCACCTTCTTTCCAGCAGGAAATCTGGAATGAAAACTTGGCAAGGTCAGTAGTGCTCCTAAATCTCGAGCGCTGAATGCTTCGAAGATACATTGCGTTTTTGAATATGGAACCCGTTTGTTGGAACACGCTTCTATACGGAGAACTGGACAAGACATGACATAGTGCACGAGGTATAAGAAATAAATCCGTCATAACCTGCGAAGCACTGAATGCTTCAGATGTAAGTGGAAGGACAGGCTCGCAGTTTGTGCAGGATATTAAGAGATGAGAGGAGAAGCCGTTCTAGGAACGGGTGATCCAGAACTCATTAGATGTATATAAGGTGCATATGAAAGGTAACCAAGATATGCGCAATCCGTACACTAGATGAAGTTAACTTCTGTGCAGGATAGTACCTCATCACCACTTTCAGCTTCCCGGCCATTAGGGCTCCTGCATTGCTATCATTGACCTGGCAACATTCGGTTCAAGATAGTGAACGATAGAATGCAGATTATACGTGATATATTGATGTACATACATCTTTTCCATCTTGATTCTCTACAAATGGCGTCTGGCTTACTTAGCATATAATGATAACCCAAAACCCTGAGGATGAACAAATATCTTCCCATCCTGCTCTTATCCTGCTCTTATACAAATGGAGATCTGGCTTTCTTTCAAGATAATAAATGTCAACAACACAATAAACAAAAGAAAAATGTTTTGGGTGAATTTATTTATATATTTATATCGACCTTTAAAATTGATGAGATAGAACCGTAAAGGTCGCTCTTGCTGACATCCTCCCTCAGAATATTTTCAAAAACCAAACGGTGAAGGATACGTTCTGCTTCGCCCTTGCTGAACTTTTTACCCGCTCCATGAAGATCCAACTGCTCATGGTGGAACTTTTTGATCTATTCATGTCAAATAACGACATCAGTACTAAATTTTGAGACTGATGCTCCTTCCTGACACCCAGAAAGTAAAAGATGAGTAACACTGAACTGGTATATTTTTTCTTAGAGCCATCCCATAATGTAAGCTATGTTTAGACTTATTTATCCACTCTTAGTTCATTGGAGATAAGAAGGCCGCATTGTTAGCACTACTTCTTCCCCAGTAAAGACTTTATTAGCAGCTACTACCGCCATGCTGCCGTGAGTAGGTTACAAGTACTGGAAAGCCTTACTTGTTGACTGAGAGATCCTCTGTAAACATCCAGAATATGACTTAGAGAAAAACGTTGGCCCATGCGTTTGACCAATTCCACCTGGCAGACATTCTCAATGTCGTCAGGCACGAGGAACTGACGAACGTCCCAACAAAATCACATGTACAAGAGTATCGGTCATGCACTTGAGCAAGTTCCAGGACAAACAGATGAACAAGGTCTAAGGGCAAGGTCAAGATCAAGATCAAGGTCCATGTTCTAACACCAGGACATGTCAAGTTGATCGACAGTTACAACTTCACCGAAGTACACCTCCCTTTCAAGTTCGAGACGACTGAAAATCAACTACGGTACTAAACAGTGCTCGAGAAAAAGGAAACAAAACTCCTAGAAAAACTTCGAGGAATCGATGAGAATCGGAAGTAGGAGACGTACAATCTGCTTTGCTACTTCGCTGACGTCCTCTTCCACCACATTTACTGATCGAGCACAGTTGTCACATGTACCCTTGCAGCTTAATGCATTAAAGTTTAATTCACCAAAGTGAGCTAATTGCAAGGACCTCCGACAATCAACCTCATTCTCACAATATCCAACCTGCGCAGTGAAGAAATTCTTTATTATGCTTACAGAACATGGAAGATCGTGGCCAACGATTAATATATTGAGACGTGCTCAGGATACACACTGCGGAGCTGCTGCAGTTGACATCTATTTAACACCGCAATGGCAATCGTTATTGACTACTGATCCTATTTATTCCAATGAAACGACTGACCAAAGCAGCAGGGAGAGGAGAATGCTTTCTACCATCCGCAGAAGATTTTCTAAGTTGGTTGTGAGCTGAATTCCAGCATTTGAAGTTGGTGGATTGAAAGTTTGGCGGGCGTTATTATTCTGCTCGGCTGCTCCTTGTGTCAGCATATGTTTGACGCGAATCTGTGACCATGGAAACACTTGAGAAGAATTACAAGAGTTTGCAACTTGCGGACAATCGAATTCTTAATTCTATGCGCAGCTGTTATACCGTTACGCTCATTGTGTTCATATATACGGCTGGTGACGGTAGCTCTGCAACTTTATTCCCTACATAGAAATAGAAAAAGTAACTACACATGAGAATAAACTTACATAATCTCCATAACTATAATAAAGAATACAAGAGGCAGGAAGGTTATCCCTGCCAGCACGGCCTGATTCCTGCGACATATAAGGCGGAGTGATGATCAGCGAGAAAGACTTCGACCAGGTGAGCTCAATGAAATTCTCATCCACTTAGTACATGACCGACCACCTTACTACTCTTACAAACATCAAACCACAATTTAAAAATGATAGATGTTGCCCACCTGATGGTAACCTTCTATCGACTTTGGAACAGAGTGATGAATTACAAACCGAACATCGGGCTTGTTGATTCCTGTCATGTGAAATCAGCGAAGATTTTACTGTTATAAGTGAAATAAGAACAAAGAACAGAAACATTTATAAAGTACACAAAAGAGCAGAAGAGGATTATAATTTGTTTCTCATACAAGAGTATTTTCTCCGATGTACTATTCATGTCTTCAACTCCAGCGAGTCAAAGGTGATAGCCACATAAGTACGCACCCATCCCAAAAGCAACTGTGGCACAAATTATCTGAACCTCGTCCTTGCTCCACTGTCTCTGAACATGGTTTCTTTCATCAGGATCCATTTGACCATGATAATGTGCAACCTTGTGCCCCAACTCCTGTAAAGCAAAACGCCAAAGCACTTTATATGACGGCAAGCAATCAATCTGATTTTATTCCGGGAAACTAGAAAGGCATTCCCTAGAGTTGGATAAGGAAGAGGCCAGGAGGATTTTCGTGTTACCTTCAGTTTCTCAGACACCCTTTCACAATCCATTCTGGAGAGGCAGTAAATGATTCCTGACTCATGCCTGTGGTTCTCTCGGATAAATTTGTCTATGTCCTCCATGATTTTCTTGGACTTGGGGACAACCGAATACCTGCGAAATTGTCGAAGTAAGAGCTCTTAACATTGAACAAGGAATCCAGTTAGTTACAACATCGAAGCAACATTATTGCAATAAAGTTTACTGCATCAAATCACCTTAGATTAGGTCTGTTGAATGTCTGTCTGAAAATGACACAATCCTTAAGAGCAAGTGCTTGCACAACGTCTTCCTTCACACTCATGGTAGCGGTTGCAGTCAGCGCCATAAGAGGAACAGTTGCAAATCGCTGTTTTAAAACACCAAGATTCTGCAATGGACCAAGCATGTGGCAGTAAGCTTGTCAAAGTCAATTAGCTTGACGATATTCTATGCGGAACTACAGAAAGTACGGTAACAATAGTGCACGTTAGATTACAATGGTTCAAAGCTGAGCCTGGATACTTGAGAAATGGGAGCAGAGGCCGTTCTTTGAACGGTGGTTCCAGAACGTGCATATGAAGTGCTTATGAGATGCTAGCATGGCAGTATGCAAATAGAATGGAATATGTTCAAAGCTGAGCGTGGATATATTTGATGAGCGATCAATTGAAAAGTCAGAGTGTCAAAACAAAGGGAAGCAGGTACTTACCTGATAATCAGGACGAAAGTCATGGCCCCACTGGCTTACACAATGTGCTTCATCTACCACTATTCGGTTTAGGAGATCTCGTCTATACAAGTTCTCCAGATTTCTGCAAAGACTGTCGCTCCTGTGTGGAGTTAACAGGTCAGGAGCGAGACACTTGAAACTTAAGAGAAAAGAGTCGATATTTTCCAAGTAAGTGCGCATCACCTCATGTCTTCCTTAATCTTTCAATATATATCCGTTCAAACGATATTGAGTCACTGACAAACAAATAGAGGTCTAGACAAGACTCACTTTGCTATTTTTTCTGGTGTCACATAAAGAAGCTTGAATTCGCACTGCCCTTTATTCAACTCCCGCATGATTCTCTGTTGCTCAGGCCAATCCTGGCTGCTACTAAGATATGCAGCAGGTATATTCGCCTGTAAAGATACAGAAGAATAACAGTACGTTTGATTGATAGTTCTAGACGATATGAGAGGATGTACGAGGTAACCATAAAAGCAACTAGACAAACAATTAAAAGGGAAGTTAACAAACCTCGGATAAATGCATTATCTGGTCCATAATAAGAGACACCAGTGGAGATATAACCAGAGTAACACCCGGTTGACAAATTGCTGGAAGCTGCAATGAAACTCTTACAAAGTGAGCATACGGGAATAGACGAAAAACTCTTTTCATGATAATTTAAGTTTGTTCAGAGTAAAGACGCAACAATTTCATCATGCCCCAAATTATCTGCAGTAGTCTAACTGTATGTTCTTGGTGCCCATATTATTATTCATAATACAATCATATTCCAGATACAGATGTAAACTGAAAAGAGCGTGGTTATTCATTAGGCAACCCACCTGATACGTCAAGCTTTTTCCACCACCAGTTGGCATCAGTACAAAGACATCTCTTCCGCTCATGGTTGCATTTATGATTTCTCGCTGGTTTGGTCTGAAGGAGCGGTTGCCAAAATACCTTCGGTTATTGACCTGCAGAAAAAGGCATGCGAATCAGAATATGTGTATAAGTGAGTATTAAAGCAACAGCAACAGAGTGAATGGTTTGGAGCCAGGATGTATCACCTCAAGTTCCTTAGTCCATACGAAATCTCTTCTACTCCATTGCTTGTCTGTAGATCCTTCGGTGTAATTAACCTCGGTAAATGGAATAGGTGTTTTAGAAAACCCCGAAGCACCACTTATCTGATTATCGAAGCTGGAAAAGGTTACCGGTACGTTTTGGTGTGGGCCTATATTCTCCTTGTGTGTCATCAAGAAGCTATTCTGTTCTGTTCCACACTCGACCCTACTCCCACCAAATCCACTTGACCCGGAGACAGTTGAAAATTGCCCATAAGCAGAAAAAGAAGTTGAACCAGACTCCGCATAGTTTCTGTGACCCATAAGTCCATTCTGCAGTAGTGATGAATGTCCCTCCATGGCAGGTACACTGGGAGCACCAGCTGTCCCATAGCTAGAGTGAGATCTTCCTTCGCCTGGGGTGCCAGATTGAAGCCGTAGCTCCAGATGCTGTATCTCCTTGTTTAAGGTGGCTCTGCCATGGACATTTCACAACGGTAAGCTGCATTCGAGATGATAAGTATGCAGCATCCAATCGAAGCATCTCTCCCAAAGGAGTCATGGATTATTTTCATTGATTCCAAGAGGAAATTCAACTGACTTGAAGACTACTGGAGACTTTCATGAGACAAGGTTTAGGCAGGAATTCCCTTCGGTAAAGGACATATTACGTAATGAAATATGGAACTAGTCGTAAACAACCCGGTTCCAAACCCGCGTCTGTCTGGACTGTCTCTGACTCTGACATATGTTGGTAACCCCGTAAAGATGGCTAAAGGACATATTGCGTATTGAATACAGACCCATTGTAAATAACCCAGTTCCATACCCGGTTCGCTAAAGGATATAGGGCAGACCTTTGCATCCGAAGTTCCTCGGATCTACTTGGACTCAAATCGGCTGCATTATCTAGCAATTCGTTGGAGATGCGTATAAGTTCATCTTTCATCTCTTGTATGTGTATGGAGGCCTCCACACAAAGGTGAACCTGCCACATAAAAATCGTTTGGTTTCATAAGTATGGATGGTGAAGAAAGTGTTGATTCTATTTGCAATAACGCGAAAGGGACATTGAGATGTAGAGTTTTTGCGAGCCAAAGTTTTAGGAAAGTAAAAGGTGCTCCCAAATCGAGAGGTTTTCAGCTGAAGTTGGTTTGATTTTTGAACGAAGGTGTCATCAGGATATGAGCAAATTGGAAAGATATCTCCTACCTAGAAACCTGTGTGGCAAAAGAGAAGAAAAACACTTAGAAGTACACTGTAAGACACATAAGGGTAAGAATGTCCTTCCGGAGTGCAGCACAAGAGAAATGTGCATACAGGTCCGGACTCGCAGATCCGCAACCCCTCTGCTACACACAAACTCAAATACTCAAGTTATGGGGACATAAACCCAGGGGAATTCAATCGTGCCGGTCACTGTACCTCAGTCCCATGTCTGCAAGGTTGTCCTTGGTCTCCAACTTGCTCAGCAGAAACTCTTGCTGTATTGTGTGCAGAATGGCTGTAGACATGCGGGGTCCCATTTCCAACTCCATCTTGACGGTTTCCAGGTGTTTGTTGACTACAACCCTTCTCGTAATGTTCAGACACGATTTGATCGACATCAATATGCTGCAAAATAATTAACAGGTAAGTTCCATACTGGGAAACTGCAAACTAGAGGAAAATCGGATCAAGTACTCAAGATAAGTAATTATTACGTTGTCGCTATCTTCCTGAGTTTCAAGAGCACGAGATCAATCTTACGAGGCAAGTGATACCTGCAAAATATCATCATCGTCATCATCTTCCAGATAATACGGCTTGAGTGCTGAAGCTCCTTCTTGTAGCTTTGACGTTGCTGCTTTTTGGCCCATAGAACCTATGGCACTATAGTTCTTCTCTGATGTCCTGTGCACAGGACCTGTTTGGTGGTTCATATCCCATTTTTCACCTCTTGACGATCCCGGCACGGTGAAAGTTTCCTCTACTGCCGCAACACTAGAAGAAACGTGTGTATGACCGGCCTCAACATCATTGTTGTAATGAGTTGGATGTGTTGACACGTTATGAACACCATAACTCGAGAATGGACTTGACACCTCAGCTTGCGGCCCTGGTTGGTCGCTAAACTTGCCCCCTGCGTGTACTTCGTTGAAGGAGGCTGAGAGATTGCTTCTAGGTGCACCGTCATAATATTTGGAGTTTTTCTCGAAAGGAATGCTTTGGAGAGTGAATCCTGGTTTCCTCTTCTCCTTATCCACCGGAGCACTCACTCCTGGCCTGAGATAGTTGCTGCAGGCCTTCGTTTTGACAGATAACCCTTCCCATGCCTGTACACTCATCGAGAAACGTGGGAAATAAGCAGACTAGCAAAGCACGAGACCACGTCAGTTTCAAAGAAATCATATGCGTGGCACCAATCTTACAAGACAGAAAGGTTGAGTACCTGGTGTAGTGTCCGCTTCAGCTCCGCATCGAAAGATTTTAGGACCAAAGGCCCCGTTCTGCAAAGAAATAACAGGACGCAATGAGAAGATCTCCGACTTTGTAAATAGAAGCAATAACCAAAATAGCAGCTTCCCAAGCTTCGTGAGATATTTGTCAAACGTTATATGGGGAACTAAAAATCCACTGATCAATGACTGGATGCAGGGGTACTCATTCTTAATTTCGAGTGATTGATATCAGTTGTCGGATAATTGCTCACAAAACCGAAACAAGTCTTAAGTTCACCACAATGATCAACCACTCGAGCCAACATCAAGATCAATATAATGATCCAGGCGAACCTTGTTGGCCTTCTAGGGTCACCAGATCCATTCGGATTTTGATCTGGGAGGGAGTACACGAATCCAGAAGTGAGCGCGACTCTTTGCTTGGGGGTGTCCTGAAGCCATGAAAGATGGCTAGCAGAGTTGTTTTTTGTTGACTTATTCCCATCCTGTCCTTTGACCCTGAATGCTTGCGGATATATGCAAAAAAACGTAGATGAGTAACTTTGTAGATTTTCGAATCCCCACTTTCTGTGGGGCTGAGAAGGGACGATAATCATTTACAGGAACACACCATTTCAAGACTATCGATGGCGAGAAACTCTGCAGATTCAGATATCAGATACATGAACTTCACATCAGGAGAGACTACGCGAACTTTAACAGAATTTGATGATCAGTTTACCTGTTCAGGCTGCTCTTCTTCATCAGTCAGCATATCCAGTAGCGCTGCAAAAATTGGTCCGAACAGCTGATGTATTTTAGTTGAGTGAACCTGAACTTGCTGATTTCCAAAATTCATCATTCCCGGACTTGAGACAGGATGATCTCTACGCTTGCAGAAAAAGCTCAGTGCATGGATAAATCGTCACTCTAAAGAACCACATGACACAATTCAGGAGAACTCCGAAATATGGCATTCTATTCTGTCGTATACAGGTCAAATTGCCACCTAAGTTATCGGTGATCTCCAGGCTAAGACCAGGCTAAGAGCACTTGACAGCATCGATTGCGCTATGTCCGGCAAAAATTACACAGTTGTTACCGGCTACTATTGATAATGCGTAGGTCCTACACCGCGACTTGGGGCCATCGTATTGAACGGTTTCTGACTATTTTGAAATGAGTCAGCTCATCAACACCAGTACGACCAGAATCAGGCAATGAGATAGACTCTAACCCTATCAATTGTCAAAGAACACCATCGCCGTATTCCTCGTGGATTGATCTAGAAGGAAACTCGGCACGTTCCGGTCCACATCCGTCTATTTTAATCAATCCTGCATTTTTCATTGATTTTCAGCTCTTCGATTTCCATTGTTTCTCAAACCAAAACTGTTTTATTTCCTTGTAATACTACAAATCGATTCCTGGTTAAGAAAATCAGCAGTTCTCCAACTCTTTCTTGTCCAAAGAATAATGCTACACCAAACGTTACTTGACCATATTGACATGCTTGCAACCGAATTGTGAGAGAGCTTTTTCAGTCAAGAGAAAAATTCCGAGCACAGATAATATTGAAAGTTTAATTCCAGCATGTAATTCCCACAACAAGTCTCCTAAAAACCATCGGCACCAAACAGTCTCCCGAATACAAACCGTATCTGTTCAGGATCCTGGTTAGACATACGGAGCAAAACCTGTGCAAGACTATCTCAAATTCGACAGTGGTGAAGAGCCTTGGTCGAGGTTCGGAAGTGGTTGCAGAGTACTGTAATATGTTGAATCTGTTGAACTTTCGAATCCAGCAATCAAGATCTAATGCTTTTCTTCCAATGCAGACCTCGAATTGGAATAAATTGGATTAACAGATCAATGTTAGAATCTGCTTCACTGCATTGATTGCGAAGCGACCTACGGCAATTAGAATCAGGGATTGGAGGTTTGAATGCTGCTGGCTACCGCCGGTAAGTTGCGATTGGTCAAACCGGTTAATTTTGAATGCAGACAAATGGCGGGAGTTTGCAGGTGACGAGAAGGGAATATACTGTAGAGTACAGAGATCTGATAGACCGTATTGTGCCTAAAACAATCCAAATTACTTTTCTTGCAAGGTCTAGATCAATATACACTTTTGACTTAAACCTTCGGACTAAGAGACATGTTACAATTCATGCTCCTGTAATCAAAATGTGCTAGAAATGCATGCGCAATATCATTAGCTTTGTGCAGTAGTGCAATTCCAGCGAATAAAGTCTCTAACGTTATATCTGGCTTGTGGAGGATCCTCTTCGGTTTCCAACTTGTAGACTTTTGCAAATATTTTCAATCACAATGCTAAGCAGATGAAAGGAGATGACAAGTTATGATTTTGAAAGAACCTGAGAAGACGTTTTGTGCTCCATCTTAAAGACCGGCGTCTTTCAGATGTTTGTGATTGATAAACAATAAGTCAATTCTTTCATCTCTTTTGTTTTGAATTGGTAGCATAATGGACGTCCAAAGTTAGAACCTTCGGTCGTATGCCAATGCTGAAAGAGAAAGTATCGACATGATATTTCGTTGCCGTTGTACTTATCTCAGAACTATTGTAAAAGCCGCCCCCTCACACAGACATTTTAGCGTGGGTATTCGGTGCAGAGACGCTGGAGCACAAGTAAAGTTTTTCATCGTAGTCGACGAGGAACGCCGTGAGAATCATGAGAAAGGGATTTCACTTGGAAAAGACACCTGTTCAAAGTGAAATTTGGAGTCGACGACTTGAAAGAGACCAAGCAAAACTGATGTTCTTTAACAGCTAAATCACTATTACAGTTATTTCATGAAAGCGTAGTTCAGATCTCAAAATGTCAAACGCGACTTACACAATATTAGGATAATTTCCTGTACCACATTTGAAAATGTACAGATTTTAGTCTTTTTGATCGACCAGGATAAATTGCACTTTCGATAAAGTGAACCTGCGACATCATATATTGATACAAAAGAAACAATGTACAACGAATTTAGTGAGTTTCATACCGGACGGTCTCTTTGGAGCACATCTCTCGAATTTTGGGCACTGTAAATATCTGACATAAGTATGTCAAACGGAGTAAGGGCTAAGGTGTCGTGTTTGATTCATTCGTGTAACTTGAAAACGTCCGAATCGTATGCAAGAATAGTATACAATTATTTTCACCGTAATTCGTGAGTTCTTCGATGATCTGATTTTGTGCTGCACTAAATCATCTCTGGCCTTACAAGAGTAAAATACTCGTCTAGTCGTCCGTATCTCCAAAGGATCTCTTATTATTCATTTAATTAACTAATTACTTATTTAATTATATCGTTAATTTTTTCCATTATGATCAGGCTCTATGACTTCGAGTCGTACAAAGCAAACCCCACACATATGCATTTTTTACACATATTTATTACTAAATTAGATTTTCAGCTGGTCTAAAGAGAACAATATAAATGGTTGGAAGGTAATAATGATTTAGATGCTAAACCGTTTTCCCACTATCTCTTTTATTATTTAAAGCGTTTATATGACTTTTTGGACCTTTTCTGTCTTCATTTTAAACTTATTTTTCTCTAGCAACACCTCCTTACAAAACATATAATACATACCAGCAAACCGCACACATATGCTCTATTTTTGGCATATATTTATTATAACTAGATTTTAAGCTGGTCTAAAGAGGACAATATAAATGGTGGGGATGCAGATGATTTAGATGCTAAAGAATGACTTAGATGCTAAAATCTTTGTCCAATAATCTCTTTTATTATTTAAAGCGTTTATATGACTTTTTGGACCTTTTCTGTCTTTATTTTAAACTTAGTTTTCTCTAGCAACACCTCCTTACAAAACATATGTCTCTCTGAGTACTTTTATCAATCTCAAACACTTCTAGTTCTAGTAAGATAAATTTATCCGTTTAAGATAAGGATGTAGCTCGTTTTACCCTCACGTCAATTACCCTGACTTTAGAAATGTTCTATTTTTTTTCTCCAAGTGAAGGACCCTAGATGACACAATTTCTAAAGAATTGTACTCCCAGAAAAACGTGGGAACAGGACCTGATAGAAATGTCCTTTGGTGAGTACGTGGGTAGCACTCTCGCAGAGGATATTCTTGTTGGGCTCCGTGTTTCTGCGGCTTCTCTCACTGTGAACATTTTGTTGTGGGATCTCTTTAGCTATTGCCTTTTAATTTAAATTGTTGCAATCTACTGTAGTTAGATTGTGTCCGCTCAGCTCGTGTTTATTGCAGCTTTCCCGTCTCTTCCTATTTCAGCGGTAAAACAGATATCAAAGCAACATCGAGTTCTTTGTCCAAGCATTTGATGGCACATCCCTTGTTCTCCTGTTATCAGTGGAAATTGCAGTTCAGCCCACAAAGCCATCGCTAATCCTGCTCCTTTGGGTCTACTTGGATTTGCTTTGACCACATTCGTGACCTCATCCCATGATGCTGGATTCTTCATCACCAAGGGGGCTCCAAATTCGATAGTGATAGGATTGGCTGCTGCTTATGGTGGATTTGCTCAAGTTCTTGCAGGCATGCGGGATTTCTATTCTGGAAATACACCGAAGCCACAACTTTCTGTTCATCCGGAGCATTCTGGTTATCGTGTGCCGTAACCAATATTTGCTAGCTTCGGTGTTAAGCGAGATTTTGGGATCAGCAGCTATGCGGGAGGTTATAGTGAAGCGCTTGGTATATACTAGGGGGTTTCAGAAATAGATTTGATGGATATCTACGGGTTTCGTAATAATTTTTAGTGAACTCTGTAACGAGACTACAATAAATGAAAGCTCAGTAAATTAGTTAAGGGATATTTTATCCAAATTGCATTCATTTATAAAAATCAAGCTCTATGTTATGGATGTTTAGGAACGCCGTAACTAAATAAATGATTGTCAGTCAATTTAATGTCGGACAACCTAAACTGATGTGTTTTCTCAAGAGGGTGGCCACCTGGTTAGATAAGTTAAATATGATTTATGATTTGGTTCGTGTATTCAAAATCCAAAATGGACCCCCTCAACAATTCAAAATTCTAAACTCAAATTCACCACCCTCCCGAGCAAATGTGCGAGTTGTCATGCAACTAAATGGCGGTTTTGTAGTTTTACATTGGTGTGGGAAATGATCAGCACCGTTGTGCGGCAACCAAGAAATTGATTAGGGATTGAGGAATTTTATGCCGGGAGTGCAACAAAAATTTTGCAATGGGAGATCAAGTACCTTGTTTTAGTGCATGAGACTCACTTTTGGACGATAATCAGGACCTATAGAGTCATCTTTGGATTCGTATCCTCAACAACCATTAGAGAAATTTGGAGACCTATTGAGGATTGCTTCTTCCGTGCCGAGCAAAACAAAGTAGGATGAAAAATTTTGCATAGCAACGCACCATTATAGCCAAATATTTGATTATTTGGAGGACCCCAAGCATTTTGCACAGATTCAAGGTTGGAATTGCAAAAAGCCCGTTAAAAAATTGACCAGATTTAGTTTCATGGCAACCTTTTTGATTAGGGAGGGATAAGGATTTCATACTTCTATGACAGGTGACAAGCTTTACAAGAAATGGTTGAGGTACATGAAACAGTACAAAGAAACTTGGGAGCTTAAGAACAAGTCTATTGGAGAAGGTCTCACGGAGAAGGAATATGGCAAAGGGTGGAGAATTATAGAAGATAAATTGAACAGAATGTGCACGCATTTTGCAAGAATGGAAGCCATGTTTCGGACCAGAGCAAACATAAGTCCACCTGCAATGGTAAGTTTAGGAGATTTTAATCCCAATTCAAGCAAGATTTGCAAGGTTGGCAATGAGGAGGTGCACAAGAGTGCTCACAATTTCTATCTCCTCGAGAGGTGTTGCTCCTTAACTCGGCCCCCCGTTTATCCCAAACACCCAAGGGGTGGAAAGTATACCAAGTGGTATGGACAATAGAATCCTATCACCCGAGGATTAGTCTCTATTTGTTCCACTAATCGAGGACTCACCTTTCATTACACCATTGCCTTTAACTTCTACAAGGGATGGATCCGAGTGTGCTTTTGTCAACCAAGAAGTGAAACGTGACTCAAAGAGGAGGAAAGGTGGAATATCAGCAAGTAAGGTACCTAGGTTCTCACATAGTATGTCATTATCTCATGATTTAGCAAAAATTACCATGTTGAAGGTAGATATTATAGAATCCAAGGAGAGGTTACGACTAGCTGAACTAGAAGCCACCAACATGAGGAAAAGAGAGAAAACAATGATGAGAATGGAATCAGAGCATGTTAGATTAGAAACAGAGAAGATGAAAATTGAAATTGAGAAAAAAATTGAGTGTAGATAAAAGGAAAGCTAGGGCAAACAAACACAAATTTAAGAAGAAGAGTTTAGAATCAAAGGGCATTCATGAAATCAAAATGAGTCTCATACAAGTAGGGAAAACTCCCGAGGAAATAAGTCATTATTTCAAAGTGCTCACTCACGTTCAACGTCCATTGTACTCTATTGTAGTGAATAGTATACCAACATGTAACCTTTATTATGATTATAATAAAGATGAGTTATGGAAACTTGATAAATGTTGCTAATAATTGCCAAATGCCACTTGTTACTGCTTAGTGCCGCCCATCAACTCTTTTCTACCACTGCTCAATGCCGCACTTTGATGAATTAAAGCCAACTAGTGCTCGTCTATGCTCATCGGCACTCATAGATGCTCAAAAGTGCTTGTAGGTGCTTGTAGGTGCTTGTGTTTACTTGGTGGTGCTTGTTAGGGCTCACATGCGCTCATGAGTAATTGGTGATGCTGTTGATGCCCGTTGGCACGGAGTGACGCTCATAATGGGTTAAGTGTGGTGACTCATGTTGGGGTGGTGGACATAGGTGTCAGGTGATGTCCCATTTGATGCACAAGGTACAATTAGTATATAGCACATGAGAATATGAGAGTTAGACAAAAATATGAGAATTTCACAAGTGTAAACTAAAATATATATGAGTATAAAAGATAAATGTATACATGAGGATAAATGAACAAAAGATTTATATAAATGGGTCGCCAATAAAACTTAAACCTTTCACTATGGTAGAGGAGGAGGTGAAGAAGAAGAGGGAGATGCACCATGGTGTTTAAGTGTTGCTACTGCATCCTCAAGTCTACGGTATACATGATGTTGAATCCTAAATGGACTCAATGACCACCATAGGGGCCACTTGCTCTCATCCAAGTCTTGGTGCTTGATACCGCTAGCAAGAAGAGAATATGGGTCACTACTATAAGAACTCAATCTACTTGATGTCCACTCCTCTTCTGCCCAACTAACAACATTCCTATTGTCATGGACAAATCTGTCCAAAGTACTCATCAAAGGGTCAAATGACCAAGTGTATAATGCTCTCTATACCCTATAAGGATGGAAGTAGGTAGGGTAGATAGCACCATGTGGATAGTTACTATAATAAGAGAGTGCATAACTATCTAGGATCAAAAGATCATGATGAGGTAAACCTAATGAAGTAAGATGCTCATATGATCTAACTCTAAGTCCTTTGAACTCAGAATCTTGCTGGATATCTACAAAACAAAAGCAGGCCATGAGGCAAGACCCAATGTGTGAACTCCCTCCGGGAGTTCAGACCATTGCCACATGCTCCATAGCAACAACTCCACTCCATCCGAAGTAAGATCTATCCACAAGATAACCTCAAAGCGTAGCAAATAGAACTGGATGAAATAGCTAACATTGGGACGGGCTACCCACCCTATAGGCCTAGATTGTGTGTGAAGGCACGACCATGCTTAGTCATCCAACTCTCCCATGCACAGAAACCAATATTACCACAAAGCCATAATGATGCCAAACAAGTAACATCCACAACAATAATCTTCTTCTATACGAAGCCAAGGAAGAGGATATGTGGAATATACTCTCTTGATAGACAAAGCCTCTCTCTAAACTCAGTTTAAGTGCCTTAAGTCTCCATACTATGAGGTAACACATAGGTGGCATCAATCTAGGTCTACATCTCATGACGAGTATGGGTTTGGCAAGTAATAGTATGTAGTCTTGGTCCAAGATAATCCACACAAACCCTCATCTGAGCTAGACTACTCTCACTCTCCTCTACCTAAGCATGTGCACTCTTGCACTGCTCTATAGCATATGCTAACTCTTGTGCCTGATTCTATAATTGGACCCTATAACCCTCCACCATGGCAGCGGCACCTAGTATGTCCAAGTCCAAGTCAGCTAATCTCTGCTCTCTCTCCATTTCAGAAGTAAGTAAGGTCAAATGTTTCTCCTCCTTTGTAGCAAGTAAATTGCTCACAAATGAGTCTCTCTTGCTCTAGGGTGAAAACCCCATGCTTCTCAAAGTTCTTGAATCTACTCTTGTGCTCAAGCACTAATCTCTCTCTCTCTCTTTCCTTTACACTCTCCAATCTACTCAAGCACTCAAGCAGTAATCTCTCTCTCTCCTCTACACTCTCCAATCTACTCTTGTGCTCAAGCATTAATTTCTCTCTCTCTCCTCTGCACTCTCCAAACTACTCTCATGCTCAAGGAGATTTCTCTCTTACACTCAACCACTTGAACACAATCATCTAAAATACAAGTGATGTCAATAGAACAAGAAGAAGGTGAAGGTACTCTAAAATGTGTGGGATCACCAACTCCCTCCACAGATAAGGAAAGTGGTGAAAGGGAAGAAGAGGGAAAAGGAGTTATCTCAACAAAGGGTAAGGGCTATGTCTGAACAAAAATCTGTTGAACACCTATTCACAAGTGGTACATTTATTTATCCATCAAGTACAAATTCATATTAGAATTTCAAAAATACACAAGTTCATTAATTAAAGCTTCTTAAATGAAATCTTTTATTAAATCTGGTAATGGTATATACAAAGGAACTTTGTATATATATATGACAAAAGTCAAACCTAATTAATCACTCACCATTGTCATCCTCTCCCTCATCCTCCCCATCATCAATAGTCTTGTCCTCATCTAAGCTATATGCATCTTCATGATAATCATCATGCTCTCTCTCGTGTATAATCTCCTCCTCTCCATCACTCAAGTACATCACGTCCTCCTCTGGAATGAAACCTCTCTCCACAAAGAGATGAGTGAGTATTTGCCCAAGGAAGGTGACCCTAAACCTGCACCCCTTAGGACTCCTCAATTAGCTTTGCAAACTCCCCACCTTTGCAATAATAGCTCTAAATGCTAACTCTCTCAAATCATAATACTCCATGCCAAATCTCCTCAACTTGGTCTTAGTGCTGAGTACCAAATGCCTATGTACAATCTTGGGCCTAATAGTGGGTGCAATAAGTGCACCCATTGACTAGAAGAAAGCTCTAAATGCAAGATACACACATTGCCTTGCAAGATATCTTTTTGCAACCATGTCCCTTTGTGGAAACCAGTCTGAAACAATTGTGTAAGGAATTGTCCTCCATCTTGGTATTCTCTCCCTTGGCATGGCAAGTGCATCTCTAACTATATCTTTGGTCAATTGAAATTGCCTCCCTCTTGCCAAACCTATGCAAGAGACCTTGTCCCACGAACTCACAAACTCCATACATGGAAGAACCTGCAAAATCCACCAAGAAAATAACCTTAAATAGTTGCCCTCCGTAGGGCACTGAGGGATGCCCAATGACACTGCCCAAAGGCGCAACTGCGCTAGAAGTCACTACGGGATATGGCATTTTGGGAAGCACATTGAGATGGCACTAGGGGATGCTCGGTGACACTAGAAGGCGCTAGCACAAAGGGTTTAGGGTCAATGTCGGATGGTGCGAGAAGATGCTAGGAGGTGTTGCGGGACAAGGTTGGGAGGCATTGACAATTTAGAGGCCTAATGTGCATGAATTACAATCTTGAGGTGCTGAAACATTTGACAGTAGAGAGAAATGAAGAGAAAACAATCAAGAAGGTTTGAAGAATACCTTTGGACGTGGGTAGTGAAGTCCAAGTGTAATTTTGAGGCCAATTATGTCAAGATTGACCTCCTAAATTCTAGAGACAGCAGTTTGAATATGATGTTTGTCCAGCTAGCACCACTTGATGAAATTTGTTAGGTGTTGAATGGTATGAAAAGCTATGAGCCAATCTCCTTCCTGAGTACTTCTCATGCTGGGCCCATCAACAATCTTTTCATATCCACAGATTTCTACCATGGTTCAAATTCAATTTACAATCTGCTCTTCCTCTCTATCTCTCCTCTCTATCTCTTGAATGCTCTTTTGCTCTTCCTCTTCAATCTTGAATGCTCTCCTTCAAATCAAATTCTGAATTTTGCTCTTCTTCTCAAAGTTCCGACTCTCTCATATCCCACAACAAGTTGGCCTCCTTCAAACAATGAAATTTTGCCTCCTTAAATGAGTTTGCCTTCTTCAAACACCTCACACCCATGAGGCAAAAAGACCCCTTTGAACACCCCACACCCACACACCCATGAAATGCCTCCTTCAAACACCCACACACCCACAAAATGACTCCTTCAAACACCCCACACCCACGTAGTGAAATGACTTCTATTCAAATCTAGAAAGAAGACAATTTATATAGCCCTATGTTGAAAAGAAATTTTGAATATCCAAACACCCAAAATGTGCACATTTAGTGTAAAAATCAATATTTGAGAGGAAAGAACTCAAATCCTGAGCGGCAACATGTGGCACTCCATGTCACCAACCGGTGTACCCAAGTGTTACATAAATTGCATAGCACCTACCAGTGCCATCGCACAATGCCAACAAGTGCAATAATTTTCTTCAAGCTGGAGGGCGGTCCCTAGCGCCCTCCAACATCTACAAGCACCACTACATGGCACTAACAAGCACAAGCAAATTTTTGGCAAGTTGGAGGGTGGCCCCAAGCGCATATGAGCACCATTGCACAATATCTACAAGCATCATCAGGCCACTAAAACTTTTTTCCAATAGCAAATTTGAAGTGTAAACTTGCCCAACACCACACTATATAAGTGTAAGTTCATGCCCTACAAATGTACAAATTAAGCTCCCAATAATTCTTTTTGCATCACAAGAATTCTTATTCCAATTTTACATAAAGATACACTCATGTGTCTTGCATATAAACATCGCTCCACAACATGCATCGCTTTCAGCATCATACACTATAGAAGCACAACTCACACATAAGTCATACATAGACTCTAAAGTGCCACAATAATCAGATTGCTTACCACTCTCAACTCAACTCAGATCACTACTTGATCTGTCACTCTATAAACTGCCAACAACTGGGCACTAATTATAGTCAAGCCACACCCACTCAAGCATAGAGAATCCAAGTGACGCTCACCGGCCTCTATCCACCATAGCCAAGAACTCAAAGGCTCAACATCAGAAAAGTGAGCTCTCTGGAGCTCACTTTGAAACTATACCCCCTGGACTTGAGCTAGCTTTGAAACCCTAATGGTCCCATTGATGGCACACTTGACGGTGCAAACGGTCCAAAGTGACGATAGGCCTCACCGTGAAGTCAGTACCCCAAACACAAAATCTGACCATCAGAAAGTAGTCTTTGAGAAACTACTGAAATAACTCTAACTACTATCATTGGAAATCCAGTGTTCAAGCATCTAGATGCGGCACTACAAATGGCGTGACAGCTGTCTTGCGTATATACATCGCTACACAACATACATCAATGTCAACATCATACACTATAGAAGCACAACTCACACATAAATCATACATAGACTCTAAAGTGTCACAATCGCCCCCCTAGCTGGCGGTTAGGTCCCTCTAACTCCAAATAGCCATCTACTCTAAGTATATGGTATACCCTCTAATGGGCAAAGATCAAGAGGCCGGGTGCTATGGAGCCCCATCGTTAGTCACCTGTCTGCAATCTATACCATATAAAGAATGAACTAGCTATAGGTCAAGTACATCTAGGACATAACCACTATCCTTGAGGAACCACCGTGAGGGGAAGAGTCATACATGCCATATGCCATCCTCTCAAACAGCTATCACACACTAACATAGTAGCAGCTCCACCAGAAGAGCCACATAACATACACCTCAAGCCTGCACGTACAAGTGCCAAGCTTGGGTCCATAATACCATCAATGTTTGGAAGGTGGCATGGCGCACAATTGCGCATATGATCCTCCCAAACAACACCATCGCGTCCTTCTAACACAAGGACTCCAGATGGCAAAACCTCACGCACTCTCAAGATAGTGTGGCATGTAGAAACATCAAGTGTCGTTGGTGTTGTCTGCTGTAGATATACATAGTTGCCTGGATGAAATCGACGGATTGAGGGTCTATAACCTCCTCCTCAAATGGTAGCATAGCATAAAGTATCTCTATGTTGAGCAATCGCCAAGTTCTCAAAGGCCATCGGCATCACTCTCCGAAAGATCTCTGCCCGCTGAGAACATGCGCTCATCCATACATCGGGGTCATCCAAGTCCAAAACTACAATAGCATCTCAACGAATGGCTGCAAGTAAATCTGGATCTTGTCCATAGAGTAGAAAGTATGGAGAGAAGGATGCTAAGGAGGCTTGCCGGCTGAACCAATAGCCCATGGCCAACCAAGGTAATTGGAGATCCCAATCTCCCAAGTGGCCTCTCTGCAAACCATACTTTTGCAATCCTCTCTTCACCGTCTGAACCACTCTCTCTGCTAATCCATCTACCTCAGGGTGATCTCGGGATGTAGTACAATGATCAATCCAAGCTTTGTCACACAAGACTTGAAACTCCCCCAAGAACTCTGTACCCTGATCAGTCAAAACCTTAGCTGATGTACCAAAATGAGTAAGAACTTGATCCAAGAACGAGTAAGTTGTCCCTTCACTAGACTTGTCAGGAAGTGCCACCAACTCAATCTACTTGGAAAAGTGCTCCACCATCACCAAAACATACCGATGATGTCTCACAGTCAACGGTAAAGGTCCGGCAAAGTCCAAACTCCAACGGTAACCCAATCCCATGATAGGTAATGGGTGTAACTGTGGCGTAGGAGCATTGAATGATGCTCTAACTTGGTCACAAACCACACATCTAGCAACAAACTGCTATACCTCGGTCTGCATACCGTGCCACCAATAATGACTCTAGAGTAAGCTATACGTACGCTTTACTCCAAAATGTCCTAGCTCCTCATGAGCATGACAAACCAACTGTGGTCTCTGAGATGGAAGTGGTACTACTTGCACTCTACCATCCTCCCATACACGCAAAAGGTGTCTGCCCTCCAATCTAAACCGTCTGGCTTGTTGAAGAACACGGTCTCTCTCCTTGGCTCCAATTGTGCCACCTACAACACAAGTGCAAAGATAGTCCATCACTAAGACATCATCATGAATGTCTTGCTGAACTGTACCAATATCTTCACTCTCTAGATCTATGACCTCAATAACTCCTCCTATATGCGTTAAGAGAGATACCACCAAAGCCTCTGCAATTATATACAGAAAGGCCGATGCATGCCAACTTGGCACCATCTCCTCATCTGTCTCACCATGCCAACGTGCTCCGGTCTGATCTTGCTGGCTGGGACATGGGTTTCTACTCAACCCATCTGCATCACGGTTCACCACTCCAGTTCTATGAACAACCGTGAAATCATACTCCTATAAAATCAGAGCCCATTGTGCAAGCTTCCCTGAAAGCTTGTCGGACTCCATCAACCACTTCAGTGGCTGATGATCAGTGATGAGAGTGAAGGGGTTACCAAATAGGTAACATTGGAAATGTGCTACTGCCCAAACTGTTGCCAAGCACTCTCCCTCATATGAACTATACTTTGCCTCCACTGAATTGTTGGAGCGACTAGCATAGGCCGCCACAAACTCCTTCCCCTCATCATCATGTTGGGTGAGCACCGCTCCAAGCCCCAACATACTCCAATCAGTATGAACCTGAAATGGTCATCCCCTGATCGGTCTCCTCAAAATAGGAGCAGATGTCAACCTCTCCTTGAGCTCTACAAAAGCTCTCTCCTGCTCATCTCCCCAACACCACTCTTGTGTAAGCTTGGTCAGCTTCGTCAAGGCCTTGACAATGGCACTAAATCCTCTAACATAGCGGCGATAGAAGTTTGCCAACCCAAGGAATGCTCGCACTCTACTCATATCCGTAGGCCAAGGAATACGTGCAATAGCCTCCACCTTGGTCTACTAAACACCAAGTCCTCCGGGATAGATAGTGTGACCCAAATACTCAACTTGCTTGTGGAAGAACCTACACTTCCCAAGATGTAATTTGAGTCCATGAGATCTCAACCTCTCAAACACCTCCACCAACGGTCTCTCATGCCCCTCCATAGTAGTGTTATAAACAAAAATGTCATCAATATAGCACCAAGCAAAATCCAATCCAACTAGGATCCTATCCATGACCCTTTGGAACTCAGCAGGAGCGATCTTCAATCCAAATGGTAAGAACCACCACTAATATAACACATCCTTGCTGTGAGGATCAATAGCCCAAAATGTTGTCTTGGACTTATCCTCCTCCTTGATCGGCAACTAATGATATCCCGCTTGAAGATCCAAAGTACTAAAGATCTTTGCATGCCCAATCGCATCAAAAATCTCCTCCGGTGTAGGCATCGCATACCGATCAGCCCTGGTCTGTCGGTTGATAAGACGGTAATCTCCACACATCTGCCTATCTATATAGTTGCCATGGATATCCTTCTTGGCTGGCATCACTGTTGCTAATGCATACTCTCCATGTGAAATCTCCACCAAACCAGCCTCAAAAAGGTCACTACTCCGACTTGAATCAATGTCATCTCCATCTCACTATATTGATAAGGATGTCGGAAAACTAGTGTGTTGCTAGTCAGCTCAATCCGTATACCAGGTCCCTTCAGAGCACCTTAAATCCTTCATACTGAAGGCAAAACAACTCGTGTGGCTCCTCAAGAACCTCCAAACCCTCCGTCTTTCCTCTCAAGTAAGCTTGGGTCCAAGATCTGGCTCCCAAGTATCCTCTGTAATTGTAGGAGTGGAAGACATACTGATTGACTGCTACACTGGGCCCTTGGGAGCAATAGTGTCATGCTCCCGACCACTAGAGGTCCCAACCTCTATGTGAAAAACTCCCTCTACTCTGGTTGCAAGCTCCACACGTCCTCTGGCTGCATCCCATGTGGACCAAGGGTGTAATCCAAGTAGCCCACGCTCACCTGAATGGACTCCAAGTAGACCACTCTCCCTAGTAGCTATTGGATGTGTTCCAAGGATATCATGTCCACTCGGTCCATCGCCCCCAGCATGTGCCTGAATCGTCTCGATAGGCACAGGGCTCACAAGTGTCCGAGTGGTGATGCCTATCAAGTGCATCCTACGCTGCTTTGCCAAGCCAAGGCTCACAATCCAAGTCAAATAGTTCAGGTCCATAGCCTGACCTAACACCTGACGCTTGGATGCCTTTGACAATGCTGGAACAGCGGTAATATTGGTGCAAAAACCCATTGCCCGCTCTCTCTCATCAGCATTGGGCTCCACCAACTGCTATAACTGTGAGTCCTAAACAAGTCTAGGTCCTCCCTCTTGAAAAGCATGAGAGCATAAGAAACTCATGAGTGTGGGAAATGCGGCTCTAGGCTGTCCAACTAGGTTCATCACTGCCATAGGTGACCTATCAGCCACTACCATTGTCTGAAACTGATGCCCAACATCCAAGATATCATCAACAAGAATGTGGTCCAGTCGTTGAATCCCATCATAAGCACGTTAGAGAACCTCTCTGGGTAAGAGGTTTGTCCACCAAAGACAAAGACAATGAGCCCATGATCCCACTTTGGCTGCATCTAACAATACAGCAAGTCCCATCCAAGAATGGACCTGATGTGTACTCGCCATCACTCTGGTGCGAGAATCACCCATCAAAGGAACATTCTTCAAAAGGTAAGCTGGAGAAACGGACTAATGAACTTGGAGATGTTATAGTATCCGTAACATCTTCCAAAACACACCAGAACAAGGATCCTGAAGACCTAATCCTCTACCAGCATGTGTAAGTCCCTGACATGGCCATCCAGAAATCACCAAGTGAATAGGCCCATGTCTCTCTAGGTCACGCGCCCCTAGTAAGGAATGTCTCCTGGTAGGGCCTTCTGGTAACCTCTAACTGCTGACATCGGTAATAACTCCGGATACCGATAGGCCAAGTGTGCCACATGATATAGAGAGACTCGCCTAGCAGTCTCATCTCTCTCTACATACAAGTACATCTGTACTCGTATACCCGCCTGTAACACCGTAGCTAGTTCGGTGCTAATCCCACCAAACAACTCCAATAGGCATATCCCCTCTATTGGATATTGCCAAGCAATGAGTGTGGTATCCAAAGGTGTCAAAGCAATCGCCTCTGGAGGCTCATCCTCACACTCATCTCCTGATGGTACAAAGGCTCCACTCCAAGCCTACTGCACCAACTGATCTGCATGCTGCTGCAATGCCTCCTTTGAACTCCACAATGGAACATCCAAGGTGGATGGAACAATCCCACTCATACTCCAAAGCCGAGTGATCTCCTCTGGTACTGGGGTATCCTCTGCATGTGTGTTCCTCTCCAACAAGTCACCAGGCCAAGTAACTGCACCACTGAAAGCTAAAACTGATGCTGCCATGGTCCCGGACTATAGTGAGCCAAGACTACCACTACTGAAGCGTACTGGTAGGTGACATACCCGTGTAATACTCCGAGGACAAGAGAAGAGAGAAAACACAGATTGCACACTCAAACATTCAATGCCCCAAGGGAGCACCTTCTCTTTATTATATAGACAAAGAGGATCTCCTCCAAGGAAGCTCCACCATAGGATTAGGGACACAGATAGGTGACATGTCAGCAAGCTCCACCCTTGGATTACTTACTTGGATGGGTGACTTGTCTGGTCTAGGTCCTATCTGGTTGGTCAAACAAGCTTTGATCGGAGGGAATCTTTTAGGGAATCTTCCTGTAGGAATCTCAGAATCACATGAGTAAGGTACCGTTGGAAAGCTCTCGACGAGACAAACCAGGGGGGAGGGAGGCCAGCCTTTCCTTTGTTGGGGGGGGGATCTGCACATTTTCGAGGCCTAATTCATCCATTTAGGCCTCCGAAATTGCCTTCAAAGATTTCAGGCATATTTTGGTTCCTACTCTATTAGTAGAAGTCCTCTTTTGGTGATACCTCTTTCTGATCTGTTTAGTCCATCATGTGTAACATCATTCCAGATGTTACCAAACCAATTCTCACCTTTAAATCATATGTCTAGCTATTGATTCTAAGGTTCTCAAGTCTATTTTGGTTTCTGCCCTATTAATAGAAGTACTCTTTTGGTGTTACTTCTATCTGATCTATTTTGACCATCATGTATAACATCATTCTAGATGTTACCAAACTGAATTTCACATCTAGATCATATGGCTAACTCTTGGTATTACAGACCTCCCTCCTTTTAAGACGCAATATCCTTGTTGTGCAATTGTTGCTCAAATGCTTGCACCAACACCGATGCATGTACCAAATTGGCAGCGGGTTCCCAGGTTGCTTCATAGAGGGGGTAACCTTTCCATTGTACTAGATATTCCACCCGCGGATGGCAAGTACCACGCATGCGTTTTTGGAGAATCCGCTCCACTTCATATTCCTTTGTGCCATCAATGACTGTTGGACAAGGTCAAATGTCCTATGTGGAAGTACCTTGGCCTGATCGGGAAGCATATCTGCGTAATAGGGAGACATGGAACACTGGATGGATCTTCATGTGGGGTGGTAGCCCAAGGTGATAGGCCACAGTGCCGATGCGATGAAGAATCAAGAAAGGCCCAATAAAATGAGGTCTGAGCTTACGAGATCCAACTAATGTGAGGTTGGTTGTCGATAGCCATACTTGATCCCCAACATTGAACTCCATGTGCCTACGGTGTGCATCAGCATATTGCTTTTGTCGATTTTGCACAATCTGTAACCTGTGCTTGGCGCTCTCCACACCTTGTTGGATTCTAGAAACAAATGTGTTGACTGCATCAACCTTGGTAGTCACTGGACGGATCTTCATCAAGCTAGAAGGTGTGAAGGGATGCTCACCATACATGAGGAAGAATGGAGTGACCTGGGTAGAAGCATTCATTGAATTGTTGTAAGCAAATTCCACCAACGGTAGTAGGGTGTCCCACCTCTCTTGCTCTTCTAAGGTGAAGCCGCGTAACATGTCTTCAATCATGCGATTTGCCCGCTCTGTTTGGCCATTTGTTTGTGGGTGGTAAGCTGTAGACATGGCCAACTTGGTTTTGAAGAAACCAAAGAGTGTTCGCCAAAACAAACTGGTGAATTGGGTACCTCTATCGGTGATGAGTACTCTAGACAAGCCATGGTGAGCAAAGACTGCATCTAAGTATAGTTGAGCTAGTTGTGGAGTGGTCACCTCCTTGGTGGTAGGGCGTACATGAATCATTTTGCTGAGCCGGTCCACAAAGACCACAATAGAGTCAAACCTTGAGGTGGTCTTGGGTAATTCACAGACAAGATCCATACTCACTTGTTCCCAACGTTGGGTAGGAGTGGGGAGAGGTTGAAGGAGCACTGCAGGAGCTTGATTAGAAGCTTTGTTCTATTGACAAAGTAGGCAGCTATGCACATAGTACATCACGTTGGTGCTCATCTTGGGCCAATAGTAATGGCGCTTGACTGCCTCCAAGGTCTTGTCTACTCTGACATGAGCTGTAATGGCCGAATCATGACATTCCGCTAGAATGGTGGTGCGTAATTTTGGGACATTTGGGATCCACAATCGGCCCTCCCAAAAGGTGAGTCCTTGGGTGCTGGTGACACCTTTGGACGATTGCGCTTCTACAATCTGTGGATCAATTTTTGTAGCAGCTAGAATCTCTTGCCACAATTCAGGGTTAATCTTAACCTCTGCCACCAAGTTGTTGGCCATTGGCATGCGGGTGAATGCATCTGCAAGTTGCTTCTTACCTTCCACGTAGGTGATTGTCATGTTGAAGCGTTGTCGCCACTCTGCCCACCGAATTTGGCGACGAGATAGATCCTTTTGTGTCTCGATGTAGACTAGAGGTTTGTGGTCTGTCTCTACTACAAATGCCTTCTTGCCCAGGTAGTGCTTCCAATGCTTGGTTGCTAGAACGATGGCCAGCTCTTCTCGTTCTGTGGTGTGGTAGTTGGGCTCTGCCGGTAACAACTTTTGAGAGAAATATGCAATTGGATGCCATCCTTCATGCCACTCTTGTTGTAGGACTGCTCCTATTGCTACGCCTGATGCATCCATAGCCAACTTGATTGGACGTTTTGGGTCATACCACTTCAAGATTGGTGCATGTAGCAAAGCGGCCTTCAATTCTTGAAAGGCCAACTCTTGTGCGGTTCCCCATGACCACTTCTTCCCCTTGCCAAGTAGTGCCGTTAAAGGCTGTGCAACCTTGGAGAAGTCCTTGACAAATCTACGATAGAGTCCCGTCAACCCCAAGAAGCTCTTAAGTTGAGTCTAATCTTCTGGGGCACTCCATTTTTGAATGACCTCTATTTTATTTGTCAATACTTGGATGCCCTCTGCACTTACTCTATGCCCTAAGTAGTCTACTTCAGACTTGCCAAACTCACACTTTGAGATTTTGGCGTACAACTGATTCTATCTTAGAATCTGGAGGACCTCTCGTAGATGTTGTTTATGTTCTATCATCGTGCTACTATATACTAATATATCATCCAAGAAGACGATAACAGACTTATCCAAGTATGGACAAAATATGTCATTCATTAGGCTCATGAAAGTGGCAAGCGCATTGGTGAGGCCAAAAGGCATCACAAGATACTCAAAGTGGCCATACTTGGTTCGAAAGGCAGTTTTGTACACATCCTCCTATGTAATTCGGATTTGATTGTAACTGCTCCGCAAGTCCAGTTTGGTGAAGTATCTTGCTCCATGGAGTTGATCAAATAGGTCATCCATGCGAGGTAAGGGGTATTTGTTCTTCACTGTTTGCTGATTGAGACCCCGATAGTCAATGCACATGCGCATTGTGCCATCCTTCTTCTTCACAAACAAGATAGGGGCCCCATATGGTGATACGCTAGGTTGGATGAACCCTTTTTGTAGCATCTCCTCAATTTGAGTCTTACATTCCTCCAACTCATGAGGTGATAGGCGATATGGGGCCTTACAAGGAGGTGTCTTCCCCGAGAGTGTCTCTATTTTGTGATCTACTCACCTTTTAGGTGGTAATCCTGAGGGTAGATCATCGGGAAAGACATCTTGAAACTCATCCACCACAATCTTCAATGTCTCAGGAATTTGTCCAACGAGTTGTGCACTCTGGACTTCTCTTATTAGACCCATAAAACATCTATCGGTCTTATAGACAATTGTCGTTCCTACGACATATAGAGGCAGTTTCTGCCTGTGTGATTTTTCTTTAACCCCAATGATTGACCATTGGTGGGTTCTCACTACTTTCTTCCTCCAATCCACCATTGGGTTGTATTGCTCCATCCATGGCATGCCTAAAATTGCATCATAACGGGCTAACTGTATCACTCGCCACTCAATGGCTTCCTGATATTCTCCTACAGAGAGGGTTACCCGTCTAGGTAATGATTCAATCCTCTCTATTTGCCCATTTGGTAACTCTACTTCTTCACTTCCATCTCTCTCTAGATCCATTCCCAAGCTTATTGCAATAGAGCAAGACAAGAAATTCTCTGTTGCTCCCGGATCTATTAATACTCTTACTTGATTACCTTCTAGGATTCCATTCACGACAATCAATTGTGAGGTTGCCTTTCGGGATCTTTGCGCATTATTCTTCTTCCTTCCCTCGCTTCTCTGCTTCCTTATTGAGCCAGTAAGGCCGCAAGGTACATTTACTGGCGATCTTTGTTTTCCGAAGTGGTTTCCACCTCCTCCTCTTCAATATGCCTCTCCATGTTGTTCAAAGATCGCTTGTACGAAGGCCGAGGGCCTCTAGGGAAGTGAGTGCAACAATTGGTAGATATGTGTCCAATACGGCCACAATTGTAACAATGGCATTGTTCTCCTCGAGTCCCTTCTCCTCGTGGGACTCCATCTCTTTGTTCTTCTATCCATCTCCGCTCTCCTTGAAGTGGCCGTGCTCCTCGATCTTGGAATCGAAGGTTGCCCAATTCCATCGGTACTGGTCCACCCATGTGTGGCATTTCTGCCCAATAATGTTGAGGTGGAACTACTCCTTCACCTCCACCTAATGCTCCGGCTATTCTTTGCACACAAGCAATAGCTTCAAATACCGTGCAAGGGTTTTGCACCATGACTTCTTGGCAAATCCGCTCTTTCAACCCTTGTTTGAAATTTTCGAGAGCCTCTGCTGGACTCATGTCGGTAATTGCGACTTGTAGATCCAGAAATGCCTCCACATACTCTTGTACGCTATTCTTTTGTCTCAATCCCCATAGTCGGGTTCGAGCCATCTGCACAAAATCCACTGATTGGAAATTCTTGAGCAATCCTTCTTGCATTGTTGTCCATGTGACCTCCCTTCTCTCTACAAGCATGGATCGTTCCCAAGCATCATACCATGTGAGGGCTTTATCGGTCAAGTACCCACATGCAAACACGCATGCATCATGCTCTGTGATCTCTGTTGAGAACAATCAAAAATATTGATTCATTCTTGAGATCCAATTCTCCACTACTCCCATCATACGCTGCCCCTAGTAAGGCTCGATGTTGCAAGTCTTCTTCATCCGGAGTAGCAATGTGGCTTCATCGTTGATAGGGTTCGTAGGCACGGGTGCCTCTCCAAGTACTTCAATCGCAGGTACTAGGTTTTGAGACAGCTCTCCTTCTTGAATGGCTTGATCGTTCCTGAGGATCTGCACTTGACTTTGTAATGTCTCCATGGTCATCTTAATCTCTTGAAATTCATTCAACATCCCTTGCATTCCTTGCACCAGCTCTTGCAACTGCGGATCCATGGTTCCTGCAACACCCAATTGCTAATGTCTGCTTCAATACAGAGTCAATATAATCACTCTGGAAGGCGCACGAACTATTGGAACTACCATTGGGACCTCAGAAGCTATCACTTGTTGATAATACTCCTCACCAAAATTCCTAACCACAAAATCTCTAAACATCACTTTCGGCCTCACTACACTTTCGGCCTCACTACATAACGGATTTCTACTTGAGTGTTGAAAGGGAGAGGATTTGGGACATTCATATCCATATTATCATAATAGAATGTAGATCGTCAAATCCCACTCTCTGTCATATATCACCACAGGTAGAATCACCGGGTTTGGTGAGTTCATCACTCTGTCCATGAATTCCGCGCCAAAGTGATAAACTAGCGATACTCTCATCTGCTCATGCTGGATGTACATAACCTTGATGTGGAAAGGGTTTGAGAATGGAAAGCTCGGTGCAGGAAATTGTCCTCCCGGCGCATCCATCCCATCCGCTCTCTAAAGTCCTTCCTAAGTCTATCGATTACTCTATGTTCTCCACCTCAAATTACTCAATTTCAATAGTTTGTGCTATTCCAAGAGGGGTGATCCACTCTCTTGGACTAGAACACTTGCTCTGATACTATTGTAATACTCCGAGGATAAGAGAAGAGAGAAAATACAGATTGCACACTCAAACATTTGATGCCCTAAGGGAGCACCTTCTCTTTATTATATAGACAAAGAGGATCTCCTCCAAGGAAGCTCCACCATAGGATTAGGGACACAGATAGGTGACATGTCAGCAAGCTCCACCCTTGGATTACTTACTTGGATGGGTGACTTGGCTGGTCTAGGTCCTATCTGGTTAGTCAAATGAGCTTTGACCGGAGGGAATCTTTTTGGGAATCTTCCTGTAGGAATCTCAGAATCACATGAGTAAGGTACCATTGGAAAGCTCTCAACGAGACAAACCAAGGGGAAGGGAAGGCCAGCCTTTCCTCCATTGGGGGGGGGGAATCTGCACATTTTTGAGGCCTAATTCATCCGTTTAGGCCTCCGAAATTGCCTTCAAAGATTTCAGGCATATTTCGGTTCCTACTCTATTAGTAGAAGTCCTCTTTTGGTGATACCTCTTTCTGATCTGTTTAGTCCATCATGTGTAACATTCTTCTAGATGCTACCAAACCAATTCTCACCTTTAAATCATATGTCTAGCTATTGGTTCTAAGGTTCTCAAGTCTATTTTGGTTTCTGCTCTATTAGTAGAAGTACTCTTTTGGTGATACTTCTATCTGATCTATTTTGACCATCATGTATAACATAATTCTAGATGTTACCCAACTGAATTTCACATCTAGATCATATGGCTAACCCTTGGTATTACAACCCATCCCTCATCAGACTGCCAACCAGGTCTATAAGAGGTTGTCTCCTCCCAATAGTCAATGTTGAAACCCATGGGGTATAACACTACTCCCCCAACTAGCACATCATATGACTCAACTATCGTCGCAATAGCATGAGCTCTCACCACCGAGCTATCAGTTGGATGACCAGGCTGAACCTGGACAACAAGCTCTCCACATGTGATGTACTGTGTGGAACCACCACCTAGAGATGTCTGGATCTGAAATGGACACCTCTCTACATCGGTCTTCTATAACTCCAGACCGACAACTACAGCGTTCCCCAACATAAGGGGCTACGCACCAAAGTCTAACAAGACTCTCTGTGGTGTATAGACCTTCCCTGAAGGTCCCACCAAACAAAAAATCTCCCTCTGGTTATCCAATAGGACAACACCAAGTGTGAACCGTGCTCTCTCAAAGGCCGGTCTAGCTGGCAACTCCTCCAGTCTAGCCGTTGCTGCTTGCCATAAACCACTGGTTGTTGAATGGATCCCATGCTCCTCAACCAAGTCATTTCCACTACCAACCACCTCTGCTCTAGTAGTAGGAACTACACCATCCCTACTCTCACACAACGTGGTAGCCAACCAGAATATTGGGGTTGGGTCAACTCCCAATGTAAACATATCACTGGCCAAAAACAAAGGACGCCGCATAATAAGTTGAGCTACCCCCAACATCATGCTAGACTCAGTCTGTGTAGTAGCAGGTGGTTGACTAGTAGGTAGTCCATCATGTACTCCATCACCACCTAGTACACCTGCACTGGGACATCTAGGAACCATGGATGTTGTCTGCAATGCCTCAGATAGCGTGAAAGACTAGGGAAGTCTAACCTATCTCCCAACCTCTCCTCTTTGTGAGTCCAACTCCACTGATGCTCCTCTAGGCTCTAGAGTACGTACTGCACTCCTAGTCACTGCTGCAGATGCATCCACATGTGCTGCTCCGCACATGAAGTCCAAAGCATCTCTATCACTAGCATATGAGGTGGAAGCCTCAGCACCCAAATCTGATCTCCTCTGAGCAATAGCCATACTAGCCAATCTCTGCTCCAATTGCTCAATCCGAGTAGCCATAGATGTGTCAGAAGTAAGGGTAGGTACTGCACCCCTACTAGGTGTAGATCCTCTACCACCTCATCCTCCATGAACTGGAGCTCCTCTACTACCAGCCATAGCAGCCCTACCACTCCGTAACTCCGGGTGTAGGTCAAAACACCGGTCACAAGTGTGACCAAATCTGTGGCAATGCTCACACTGCCTCTGTGCTGGCTGTGATGCACCCAAGGTATCAGGTCCACTGCCCTAAGTACACTCTCTCCGATGGTGAGGTCCACCACAAGTCCAACAAGCAACACCACCACTCACTGGCTGCTGCTGACCCAAAAAATGAGGGTAAGGGTCTAACTCCACTAGGCCCTCCACTTGCTCCATAGGATCTGGGCTATCCATCTTGTCCTCAAAAACCAACTGGGCGTGGTGCACTCTGCTGCACTCTAGAAGAAGTCACAGCCGTGGATGAGGTCTCCCTACCAAATCCAGATGTCACCACTCTCTCCTCCACCATGTTAAGCTCAATACGCTCAGCCAAACCAAAGACTACTACCAAAGTGTGCAAAGTAGCCTGCAACAAAGTAGCATCACAAACTCTACGTTGCAACTCCTTGTCCAGTATCCCATACCAAAACTAGACTGCCTGGGCCTCAGTAACTCCCTGAGTGAAACTGATCAGCCGCCTCATGCGAGTGTATTCCTCGCGTAGGCTCTCTCCAACCTTCCACTGGAACTCCTGCAAGCTCCTTGGCTTGTCAGTCCGCACTCCTTGGTAGTTCTGCCTCAAACATAGGAAGAACTCCACTATGGGGTTAAACCCCGATACCACACCACCTCCTGCAGCGGTACCTCCACTCGTAGTAGCACTATCTCCAACTAGTGCACTTGCACTAGCTCCACCCACACTACTTGAGCTAGAACTCGTAGGTACAGCCAATCTACTCCTGGCCACCAAACCTGAAGTGATAGAGACATAGTTCGGAGACCAATAGTGTCTCCATAACTTGATCTCCTCCAAATGAGCTCTCCTGAACTCATGGTAGTCATCCATCGGTGGATCCTCCAGATGCTGAAACAACCCCTTCTATGCCATGAAGGGTGTGAACAAAGTCGGGTTCCGCATCTGCTGCAAATCACACCAACTATCAAACTCCTAGATGAAGTCATCCAACTCAATGGTACCCATTGTACTAGAGTAATGCCTAGGGCCTTTGGAGGCCCCATAAATCTCATCCATGTCCCACAACAACAGTGCGGACACACCAAGTGCACTCTCAACTGAATTAGCTCCTGTGTCGAACTCCAACTCAGAGTCAATCTCCTCCATCACTGGGACTTGAGATACATGCTGATATCGAGCATCACTCCGAGTAGACCCACTGCGTACTGCAAGGCTAACTCCTCTAAAATCTCCAAAGAACTCCGTCGTGACAAAGTAACCACAACATCAAACCTGAACCACCAACTGCAACCGCAAGTGCCCCACCAAGTGCCAACACCACCACGTGCCAACACCAACTAAGCACCACCCACTAATGTAACTCTAACCGAGATAACTATACTAGGGGAAAGGGCAACCTGTAACCTACCATCATAACACGCACTCTCCTGGTCTGTAGGTCATCACTTCCTACCTCACCAAAGAGAAACAAAGGTAGTATGACTGGTCATCACTCCAGCCTCACCACCAAGAGCACACCAAAGCACCAACGCTCAAAAGTCAAGGCACCTCATACAAACGTGGTGCACAAACAGGAAGCAGAGAATGGAGGGGGTCCAATCACAAGAAATCTAAACAAAAACCCTCCATCTCATAACACAACACGAGATTGACTCTATCACCATTTAGCATTTGACATAAAAGAAGTTGGTATCTAAGTCCTAAGCTACTAGGATCATCAAGAATGAGATCAAACTGCCTCTCCTAGCCAAAGCTACATGTGTATAGATAACAATAGCATAGTCACTAGGATAACAAGTGAGGGTGGACCAGTTGGCTAGGGCACTAGTCTAGGAACAAGAGATCTAGGAGTCAAACCTTGTTGTGCACAATCTAGCAAGAAAGGCAGATTTTGCCAACCAATGACCAAGATCTACTCTAAACTAGCTAGCTTCATGCCAACAAGCTGGCTTGCTGGCCCTTCTAGGCCTTCAAAGCCTCAAAACGCCAAAATTCAGCCAAATGAGGCCTTTCTTGTTGCTACTTTGAACCTCCTCCAAAATTGTCAAAACTTCTCCAAATCTGCAAAAGTCCTCCGAACTAGCGAAACTCCTCCAAATCTGCAAAAGTCCTCCAAAGTAGCTAACGTAAACCCTAAAGTTGGTTGTCCACCAAATCCCTTGCTAACTTTCCACTCGAGCCAAATTGACAACACGGGTTTTTCCAAATCACAAATTCATGAGAAGAGCTTCCCAACTCTACCTTCAATTTGACTTTTTGAGCCCAACTTGCAGCAAATTGGTCCTGCCTTCACCTCTTGAACTCAAAATCACAACCACTGCTTGAAATTTGCTCGTTCTTTGCTCAAAATTTGACCAGCGCTTCCGCACACCATCTGCATAACTACCAAATCTGCATCAATTGAACGAGCTTCTACACACTAGGGAAACACTGAACTTGAATCGAGCTACCAACGATCCACTGAGCTTGGAGATACCACCAACACTCAAAGTTCATGTACCCAATTTCCCCTTGACTTCACTTCTCTGATGTAATCAGATTGCTTACCACTCTCAACTCAACTCAACTCAGATCAGTACTTGATCTGTCACTCTATAAACTGCCAACAATTGGGCACTGATTACAGTCAAGCCACACACACTCAAGCATAGAGAATCCAGGTGACGCTTGCCGGCCTCTATCCACCATAGCCAAGAACTCGAAGGCTCAACATCAAAGAAGTGAGCTCTCTGGAGCTCACTTTGAAACTATACCCCCTGGACTCGAGCTACCTCTGAAACCCTAATGGTCCCACTGACGGCACACTTGATGGTGCAAACGGTCCAAAGTGACAATGGGTCCCACCGTGAAGTCAGTACCCTGAACACAAAATCTGACCGTCAAAAAGTAGTCTTTGAGAAACTGCTAAAATAACTCTAACTACTATCACTGGAACTCCAATGTCTGAGCATCTAGATGCGGCACTACAAATGGCGTGGTCTAAGTTAGAGGGAGCAAAAAAATTATTTTAACCTGGTGTTGGTGATAAAATACAAGAAATTACACAATATGAGATATGAGATGAAGAATTGAAAAATAAATAATTTATTATATGGGAACTCACTCAATCAAGTATATCGTCATTGTGATAATCAAGGTAGTGTTGCATCACCCTTGATCTACTTTCTTCTCTACCAAGTTCTATACCATGAAAAGACATTTTCGAATCTATTTGAGTTTCCTCTATAAATCCACCATCGTCATTTGACCAAATGTCATACCTATTGATTAAAAAATTATGTAAAATAATACACATTGACACGCACTTTAACAAATAAGCATTTCTACTATTGTCTTGGAGTTGCACTCTTAGCTCACAAAGAGAATGCCATCTAGCTTTCAATACTCCTATATAATGTTCATTTATCACTCTTGCGTTTGCCAAATATTTATTAAACTCTTGCTTGTCCTTTGATCTGGCCTGCTTGAAAGCAGGGACTAGGTGATGCATGGATATATAACTCAAATCACCTAAAAGGTACTCCTTTGCCTCAAAAGTGCAACAAGTCCCTCTCATTCTATAGTGAGGATTTTTTCAAACAAGTTATGTCATGACATGACCCTTGCATTCTTGCAAATAAACAAATCAAATTATACTTTTAGTAAAACATACAAAGAGGATCACCAATGCATTGAAAAAATACATAACAAAACAACACATAACATAAAATTTACCTCTGGAAAAATGTATAATTCTCCTTTTATCATCACAAATCACTTGGCCATTTATAAAATATGAACCCTTGTGGCTGAAATATATTTCCCCATCCACTGTTGGTCAAGTTGCAAGAGGAAACAATGTTCCATCTACCAAACCAACACAACCAAGAAAACCTTTTTGTGCAAAAACAATGGATATCCTCCTCCTCTCCTTGAGCTCAGGCCAAGCAACTTGACTCCTCATCACATCTAATATGGTTGTCATAACTCTATCAATAAAAGCAATTGTTGAACCAGCACTAATGCACCAAAAATTTAAACCTTGTGCAACATAAGCTCCATTGTTGTGATGCCCAAATCTATCCAAGGCTAGGGCAACTTGGATCCACACAAGTGTTTGCTCTCTTTGGTAGTTTTTTTCAAAAATTGTGTGAGTCTTAATCAAATCCACTTTTGTTGAAAAAGAATTGACATCCATTCTAGTAAGCTGGCAAAAGGTCTTCGTATCAAGATTTCTAAAATACTTTATCACAAACTCTCTACTACAAGGGTAAGTAACACAAGGTTCCAAGTATTGATGAGTATGTGCATACTCCCACCTACTAATAAAAGATTCTAGCATATTTAAATCTCCTCCTAATTCTTTGTCTTCATCTTCATCTTCTAATCCTTGTAGTGATATCTCCAAATCTAATTGGATTATCCAATGAATACATGTTCTAATATTTCCAGTTAGTTCTACACGAGTGCCCCCTCTTGGCATGACTTGACTCAATTCTTAATCACCACAAATAACTCTTTATTGGTGAAGGGGCATCTCTATTTTCTATGCATAGAACCAAAAAAAAATCTCATAAATTTCATTTTGTAACAAAAAGACAAGTTCATGAATTTCATTTCATCACTCAAGGGAGAATAGTGGCGTACATTTCATAGTCATACTAAGAGACAATAATCATAAATTTAACTTTTTTAAATAATGAAATTGAGCATTTTGGAGAGTAACCCTTTAAACAAAATCACTCCTCCTTCTAACCTTCCCACAACACGCACTCAAATCTTCCCATTCCAAATGAATTCACTCTCCCTTCCAACTCTGGCTCTGGGTCTCTCAAATCTTCTTCCACTGTCAATTTTTGCATGCCTTCAAATCTTTCCACTCATGGTCCCTCTAATCTTCTTTTGTGGTCAAAAATCATGTTCTAGTTCATCTCATGCATAAATCTGTCAACTTTTGATTACCATGGGTGTTCTCAAACATCATGAATGCTCCTCCTTTTGGTGGCCGCCACTTTCACTCTAACCTAAATGACATAATTGATTAACCCTAATAAATAATCAACGCACTACAGAGTGATAACGTAAAGTTCCTTATCCCTTATTTTCTACAAACTACCTCATATAGAGTGTGCTAATAATAAGGAACTTGGCACAAAATCCGTAGCGAGACCCTTCTTACCTCCCATTTACACCCCGTACCCATTTAGTCAATGCTTTGTAACTATCTATATGAAAAGTTATGAAACTTTGTATAACTATGTCTGTAACCCCTTACTTTCTTGGCTAGACTATTATCTCCATCTTGCTATTGTTGTGTATTTTGCAAACAAATTTGGGCACGATGACTCTCTTTGTCTATTACTCAACTTACGTGGCTATAAATGGCTCCGGCACCCAAAGTTTTGCAAACCCTCAGCTTATATGCCGACTTGAGTTCCATTTGAAGCACATTGAACGGCACCCAAAGTTTTGACCAAGTTCATATGCATGTCAACTTTTCTTGATGAGCAAACCCTCAACCTATATGTCAACTCGAGCTCCATTTGAGGCATATTGAATGGGGAAATTTTTGGGTTAATGGGTTAGGCTACATAACATTCAATATAACTATCTAATTTAAAGGAATATAATTATCTAATTTACCATCAATTTTAAGGTCAAATTCTATGATAATTCTTTACTTTCTTGAAATGAGTCCCTCAAATTTTCAAGCTCTACTTTCCAAGCAAGTACACCTGTGACCTTGATTTTTGACATTTGAGATTGAACACTCATGTAATATGTCATAATATTTCAGTTCTGTACTTATTGTACTATTTTATAACTTGAATTGAATGTTTTTCAATGCTTATCATGTGTAACTCAAAAATGAAGACAATAAATTAATATTGTTGAGGCATTTTAGGTCTAAAATTTCTCTATCTACTAAACTTGTTCATGTATATTTTTGAACTTTGTGTAGAAGAAGGGAAGAATGACACATAATGAGAATGCCTTGGGAGCTCTTCCACCTATGGAACCAAATACATTGGCGAGAGATTCATAGAGTCCATCCAAGGAGAAGTTTGGTGCCAAAAAAAAGAAATCAACATCAATGGATGCTCTTGTAATAGGTATGATTATGACTATTTCATTATATAGAACAAGATACTACTCCAAACTAATCATTATGTTGATTTTTTGTCTACTATTATCAATTATATCTATAGATGTTTTTATTCAAAAGAAGGCTAAAGTGGAGTGGATTTCTAGTCATGTGAGTTTTTTCTGGATATATATGAAGACATTTAGTTTAATCATTGCAACCAAAGCAATTTAAGTCAAGTCAAGATTAGTAGAGGGTGTTTGCTAATAGGTTCAGTGAAGTTATCAATATAACACTACCTTATGAGCCACTGATTTTGAGGAATATGCTTGATGCTATGGTTAAAAATGCAAAGTTGAGAAGGGAAAATAAACTACAAGAACAGAACCAAGATCATGGGAATTCTATGAATAGATGCATATAATTAGAGGTGGTTCACACAAAGAACAAGGCATTCCATGAGCATGTGATGGTTGTATTAACACTTCATCAACTAGTGAGAGAAGGTTTGTAGACTTCATTGATGAAACTATTGATGGGAGTGAGGAAGCATCTCATATAAATCAAATTGAACAATCATATATGGATGCTTTGATATCGAATCATGAGAGATAAATACCATAAGTCTCTACACTCTCTATAGAAAAAATTGGTAATTAAAGCACAACCAATCCCAAGATAAAAGCTTATGCTCAACCTGGTGTTGTTGGACAATGTAACAAAAAGCAAAGAGTTTGAAAGGAAAGTGAAGATGGAATGAAAAAATGCATGCTTGAATTTACTCAAGTAGTCAAGGAAGCAAATGAGAAAATATCATGGTAAGAAGATTGTAAATTTGACTTGATGATAGTTCAAGAACTATGCTAGATGAATTTAATGAGCCAAATGTTTGAATTAAAGCAAATGGAGCTTGAAATCTTGAAAAACAACCAATATGGACCGCCATCTTGAGTAAGCAACTACATTCACTCTCAAAGTACATTTTCTATATCTATATGAGCATGAGTACTTTTAAATTACTTTTACAAAGTTGCTCTTATTAATTTGCCTCTAGCTTTACTCCATTTATTTGTTGCAGATCCTAGGAGTGGTAAAATATATGCTCTATTCATATGCTCATCCAATGCATTGATGTTAGTAAGTAATGTTTCTCCTCATTGAAATTACAAAGTTTTATAGTATCATGCATGCAAGTGTCACTCTTAGAACAACTTCCAATTGCATTGGACAATCCCTTAGTATGCTCTACCTACCTTTTAGTTGACCAAATGCATTCTCCACATGTTGTCATGTTTTGGTTTGCATAATTAGTGAAAAAGGAGTTAGTATGGTTATCTACACATTATTAGATAGATTGGAGGATGGATCTCATGGTTGAGCTATTGCTATGTGAGCAATCTATGTATATGTATACAATTGGCCACATGGATTATGGTCTTGTCCTCTTTGAGTGCTTTTATGTATATAGGTGGTGGAGAGTTGATAGACAAGGGGTGTGTTTTAGGTTGAAAAGTCTTGAGTAAGAGGAAGAAATGGAGAGTGAAAGTTATAGAAAAGCATAGGTGCTAGAGCATTAGAGGAAGTATTTGAGTAGGAAATGTCCCGTGCTCCCAATCTGCCACTCTTGAATCCTTTTTTAGTAGGCTTCAAATTCAACACTATGATGAACTTTGGGGTTGGATAGTAGTACAATTCAGGCCAACATTCATTGAGTTAGTGATGGGAAGACCGGATCCAATTGTTCTTCCAATGCTTACTTATGAGCAAGTCTGGGACTTAAATATCTATGTGCTCTTATAGATGAAGAAGAACTTAATATTGTTCAATGGATTCAAGTTGGCATTGTGTGGTCCATTTGGCAAAAAGAGAACCAACTAAATGGCAAAAAATTGCAAGTGTTTGGGTCCCAAGATGAGAAGTCTAGAGTTTTTCAACCATCAAAGGAGTTAAGATAGGGCATTTGAAAAGAGAAGATCATGGTTGGAGAGAGGAGCTAATAGGCTATAATTTGAAGATAGCAAACAAGTAACTGAGCAGAATCTCAAGGAGATATGATTGATTGAATTGAGAGGTGTAGAATTCATACTCAAGTGCACAAACTGGATAATTTGGAAAGCTTCTTGATATATTTTCATGATTTTCAAGTAGGATTGGAGAGTAAATAGAGTGATTGTATTGCTAAGAACAAGAAATCTTAGTTTTGGATCAATCTCAAATTAGATTTGGTTGATGGAAGTTAGCACTTTGGAAAGTAAGGTGTTGGAGATGAAATGATGATCAAGTTTGGAATTTTGGTCACTTTCCAAGTTATGGTTTGAATTGCTTAGGAAAATTTCCAACATTGTTGGCGGTTAGGTTTTGCAACTTTGTGCAAAGGTTTCATGTGAATTACTCAAATAGAAAATTCAAGGTCTTGGATCAAGCATACTTAGGTCTATAGAGGTTATAAGTTAATCCATCTCAAGAATCAATCTATATCTATGGATTGGGGTTGGATTAGGATATCAAACTTTGCAAAGAATTATACAAAGGCAAAAAAAGCTATTGTAACTTGGTTAAATAGGTAAATTGGTAAAACTTGGTTGACTTGGTGTCCATGGAGAGTGAGAGTTGATGCAATAAGTTCTACTAAAAATACTATCATAAGCTCAATAAAGCATTTCTTCAATCATGATTGAATATTAATTCTCCCATTTTTGTGACTATAATTGAAGATTTTAGGTTTCTGGAGTGTTGTGAGGATTATGTGTACCTTTGATCTAGAGATCTGGGGAAAGTTGCCAAGAACCAAGAGAAAAATCTCAATTAGGGATTTTGAAATTAGGGTGGGAACTACAAAAAATTGGCCAAGTTTGAGAGCTTGTCAAGGGAGTTGTAATGGTCAGATTATTGCTTGCTTTATACCATTGTAAATCCTATCTTATATGATTTGGATTGAGTTCTAGATCATTTGAATCAATGCAATATAAAAAAAGTAATTTTTGCCTAAGTTGCACTGAGTTTTCCCATAAAAAAGCATAGAATTTCCACACTTGGAGTACAAATTGTTTAGAAATTGTAGTATAGCTTGGAAGAAACTTGGAATATACTTTGAAATTAGTTTGAAGATAAGATAGAAGGCTCTAAAATTGATTCTTACCAAAAGCATAAAAAGTTGTTGAATTGTTGTGGTTGGATCTTCATTGTCCTTGCATGTTTGGTTGTATGCCCCATTTGTCTTGGATTGGTATGCAAGCATTGTGCTTAGATTCTTTCTTTCTATGTGTGGAATGTATTTCTCCTTGGTAATGCTAGAGATGATGACCAATAGACCAAGAGTGTGCGTTATGATGGCATGTTAGGTTGCACGTTTACTACCCTACCCAATAGAAGGAATACTAGAAAAAAGAGTGGAAGGTTTTGATGGTTGGGTAACACACATGCTCAGACTAGTAGTGATAGATTTACATACAACCTTTGATTTGTAAGCTCCACAAGTAGGCACTCTATGTGTTCCCAAAGAGAGAAAGGCAAAGTATGACAACATATAAGTTCTTTTCATGCGTGGTTGTCAAATACATTTTACATAGGTTCTTCTTGATGTGAACATCAATGCTAGCATTTCAACAACCATTGACATAATAGATAAGGTTTATCTCCAAGGATCATGGTGAAATTAATTGTGTTGTATAGTTTTCTTGTGGAAAAATGAGTGTTGGTTGAGTGAGAGTTGTCCCTAATTCCATTGCTTGATATAAGTTGGACTATCATAAGTGTGTAGCCTTGTGAGTAAATCTAGGCATCATACAAAAAATTCCCAAACCAAAGATCCGTATCACAAACATCTTGTAGTAGAACAAAGTACTTTGAGTGTCTATTCCTATAGTGCTCAAGATAAAACCTCATAACTGAATCTTAGTTTGATATGTGTACCATCTATACAACCAATGATTATGGAATTCCACATATATATGCAAAATTTGACATGCTCTCAATACATTTTGCTATTGTGGGCCATTTGATGTATTCAAAGTACATTTTATCTTTGTTTGTCAATATCTCTACTACAATTATAGTGTACTTCACTATAGTAGATTCAAAAAGACAATATAGATCACTAAGAGTTCTCAATGGTGAATTGTGTGCAAATCTATGTAAAACTATAGCTACACATTTCTCTAACTCCACTCTTTTTCTAGCATATAGCCATTCAAACTTAGTAGGCACATGTGGTTCAATCTTATCAACCAATTTCTTAAAAATCTGATATGACATTTTATACTTGCTTCTCATATGACTATTTAGAAAGTTTGAATCTATTGACCATACTTGCTTTTGAACAATCTCCCACCATGTGTATTGTCTTGGTATCACCCAAAAATCTCTTGCTATTCTTTGAAATGGCAAAAAATAATTCTCTACCATCAAGAACCAACTCCAAAAGTGTGGTGTAGTATCCTCCTCTTGTTCATAAATTGTTTCTCCCATCAACAATATAGCTAACTCCATGATATTTTCTATTTTGGACTCCATTAACTAGAAAAACATGAGATCAGAAAAATCCATCTTGAACATGTGAAAGAGGACAGAAAGCTGAATCTGATGAGCCTTCTTTTGTTCAAAATGGATGGGGAGCCAAAAGATATTAATTTTTACAAGCCCTTAACTACTTAGTTGATATACCCTAGTCCAAAATTTGGTTACTTGTTAGCACCAGTCAATAATCCTAAGTAACTTACCATTGCAATTATACTTATGTGATTGATGTACGTCAAGGTTAGTTGCCGGATCTATGCCTTCCCATGGACACACTAAGCTGCTCTTTCCTTTAGTGTTTAAGAGGTTGGTGTACACCATTGAGCCATGTGAAGTGTCCTTCTGCCATGCTTATGTTGGTTCTTTTGAAATTTTTTGAAATGGAAGTTTTTGAAATGGAAGTTTTTGAAATAGTAAGAGTTTGTGGAAGTTTTTAAAATGGCAAGAGCTCTTAGAAGATTTTTAGATGGCAAGAGCGCTTAGAGGTATGTTATGATATATTTCTCATCTGTGTCACGCCATTTGTAGTGTCGCATCTAGATTGCTCGGACACTAGAGTTTTAGTGATAGTAGTTAGAGTTATTTCATCAGTTTCTCAAAGACTACTTTCCTACGGTCAGATTTTGTGTTCAGGGTACTGATTTCACGGTGGGGCCAACATCACTTTGCACCATTTGCACCATCAAGTGTGCCATCAGCGGGACCGTTACGGTTTCAGAATTAGCTTGAGTCCAGGGGGTATACTTTTGAAGTGCAGCTCTAGAGAGCTCACTTCTCTGATATTGAGCCTTCGAGTTCCTAGCTATGGTGGACAGAGGCCGGCAAGCATCACCTGGATTCTCTTAGCTAGAGTAGATGTGGCTTGACTATAATCAATGCCCAATTGTTGACAGTTTATAGAGTAATAGATCAAGTACTGATTTGAGTTGAGTGGATTCAGAGTTGTAAACAATCTGATTACATCAGAGAAGTGAAATCAAGGGGAAATTGGGTGCAAGAACTTTGAGTGATGGTGGTATCTCCAAGCTTGATGGATCATTGGTAGTTTGATTGAAGTTTAGTTTTTCCTTGGTGCACAAAGCTTGTTGCTTGATGGATATTTGGCAGTAAGGCAGAGGGTGTGCGGAAGTGCTGGCCAATTTTTGAGCACAAAAGGAGCAAATTTCAAGCAGTGGTTGTGATTTTGAGCTCAAGAGGTGAAGGTAGGACCAATTTGTTGCAAGTTGGGTTCAGAAAGTAAACTTGAAGGTTGAGTTGTGAAGCTATTCTTGTGAATTTGTGATTTGGAGAAACTTGGGTTTTCAATTTTCTCCCAACCCACTCTTCTCTAATGTCTTAGATGACAACTGTGAAGACACTTGCACTTCTACTTCTACTACTTTGGACTATGAACCGGCATGTCTTTCACTCAGGATGAACCTCTGATGGCTATTATGGTAGCGTACCATGGACTAAGAAGGCAAGGAACCTCAACTCCATCATACTTCTCCAAGACTAACACTCCAAGACTCAAGACATTGCTCACTAGAGAACTCAATGAGAGAGATAGTTGCAAATAAAAGGATAATGAGTTCCTCCTCACCTCTAGTTTATATACTTGTGAAATATTTACGCATCAAAGTTACTATTTACTATAGTAACTCAAGTAACTAGGCTAAAAGTCAAGTAAAAGTCAAAAAGTATAAAGGAATATCCATCCATATAGGCATATTCCACTAAGTATGTGATCTTATCTTGACCCAACAACTAAGTCAAGGATTCCTTCACATGGGCTATCCTTGGACTAGAGAAGAATCCAAAACAAAAAGGCTTGCGAGCCCAAGAGTTCCCAACTCTTTCCTCAAAGCCAAACACCTAGGAATAATACCAAGTCAACACACTAGAATCCAAAATAGTGGTGCTCACCTTTTCTACTTCCTCTAAAGTAAGGTACTTTGTATCTTAGCTATGATTAACTTTAGCTATTCATGACTAATGTAGAACCATCCTTTATCTCTATATAAATAATATCTCAAGTACTTGTAATACCAAACTAAATATCACAATACTACATACATGCACAAATGGGTGTTACATTTACCCCCAGACTAACTTTTCACTTTGGACTCAAAGTGAAGGTCTCTCTACCTTCTATGATACATTTTCAACTTATCATTGGTTAATCCTATCAAAGTGTCTTCCTCCTAACTCCTTGAGATCATGGGTGTAATTGGCCCACACCTTCTCCACTATGAAAGGTCCAAAGTACTTAGGCAAAAACTTCTTTTGCACTCTCTTGAATCAATTGTTGAGTTTATCATAGGTTCATTATTGTGGGTATTTGGCATTTATGTGAGTCTTCTATATGAGTTGTGCTTTTATAGTGTATGATGATGACAATGATGTATGTTGACATGATGTATGTGACATATGTATGTTGTATGTGACACCAAGTCCATCCAAGTTCATCCAAGTATGATTTGCTATCCACTATATATAATACCTAAAATATCTCTACTTTAAGTCATTCTTCACTTCCATACAAAATAGCATATCATTGATAACTATTGTTAAAAACTATATATATACTTAGATTAGTATTGAGAGCTATGAAGTGAAAACTCTTATATATGAGCATGTTATAGGACATATATACTTGGATTTGTATTCAAAGTAAAGTTCTTTATCTTAAATCCAAAACTTATCTATCTTTTATCCTTATGTTTAACATTGCTCTTGCCTCTTCCAATTCTATGAGTTGATCCTTCTTTGACTTCTCTACATCATCTCCTTGTGCTTTCTTTGATCTCCTATGAATGCTTTGGGAGGTAGGAAGATCAAAGTGAATGGGTAAGGTAGACTCAATACCATATACCAATTGAAATGGAGAATATCCAGTGGAAGTCTTCATGGTTGTCCTATATTCCCATAAAACTGCATGAATCCTCTTGTCCTAATGATGTTTAGCCCCCTCTTTGGGCATCTTTGGCCACTATCATGCACAAGGTTTGATTGGTTCTCTCTGCTAAGCCATTAGAATTTGGCTTATAGGATGTAGTTTCTCTATGTGTGATAGAGAAATGTCGTAGCATGGTTGTAGTGATGCTTCTTGTAAACTCTACTCCTCTATCAAAAACCAACTCCAAAGGGCATCCAAACCTAGTGTTAATGCATTCATAAACAAATCTACCGACTTCATCTTGTGACAACCCGGCAAATATCACTTTTGCGGTAATCGAGTAAGTAAAGTTTGTTCCCGCAGAGATACGAGTCAGAAATGTGCAAATATGAAGTCAAATAGTAACATGTAGTCCTTCTTGGTTGCGTCTTTAATCTCTTAGGTAGAAACCACACCCAGTAGAGAGTAACAAGCACTGACTCGTAGTCTTGTCACAAATTCACACTCCTTAATCACAACTCCATCAAATCTTTCCAAACAATCTTGATTGTGATGATTCAGGCTCTCCCAAAAACGGCACTTCACTGCAAAATGACTTTGCCTCAGAATTGCGTTCCACCCCTCCACTGAAGGCACAACTTCCTTGATTGAAATTGCTTCACATCAACTTTGTACTGCACTCCCAAATGCAGAATACTACCAACACTACAATTCCTCTCAGATCTGTCAAGGCATTGCTTCGATTGCACTTCACTCAGGATCAAACACACAAAATGAAGATCAAGGCTGTGGAATCCAACATCCAACAAGCACTCTGACTTGCACTTTGAATTTCTCCAAACATTCACAAACACAATTGCAAAATTGATACTCGAAATCAAGCTCAAGCGACAAGCATTGCTTCACATCACTTCGCTTTATCTATTCTCAGAAATAATGAGCACTAAACAACAATTCTTTGCGAATGCTACTCTTAAGTAGTAAACAAATTGACAGTTCTAACAACTATACCGTTCTACAACAACTGTTCTAACCTGCAGATCCGAAATGACAATGCACCTCTTCATATCTGCCCCTTCAAATCTCAAATCGGTTACTAATCCAATCTGATGTCTACTTCTTCCTTGGCTTTCAAACCCAAACCTAAAGTAATCTTACTTCCTACTACATTTTCCTTGAGTTTCACATCTCCTACTTCTTTGACCAGATCTAGCAATTCTCTTTCCTGATCTGAAATTGCACTAGTGGGTAATCTATCTAACTCTTCATCTTTTGACCCACTCTTCTCTAATGTCTCTGAGGGCAACTCCAAAGACATTTGGATTCCTATGTTATCTACTTTGGGTTTTGCCTTAACATCTTTCCGAAGCTTTCTAATTGAAATGTTATCCTCTACTTCTAACACCTTTCTATCTACACAAGTTCTTAGTTTGATTAACAAGGCATTCATCTCCGTGTCCTTCACTTGTCTTTGCCTCGTCTCCTGCACCAACAACTTCAACTCGTGCAGTTGCGCTTCTTCAATTCAAATACTGGCTTCTGTACTTAACAGTGCATTCACTCTGAGGACTATCTCCTTCAATGGCTCCAATCTTGTCTTTCGTTCTCATTCCCGATCTGCAAGCCATTCCTCTCTGTACATTGCCAACTCTTCCTCAAACTCGGCCTTCACCGCTTCCTTCTCTTTCTCCTTCTGTACAACTTTCTCTTCCTGATTACGAAGTAACTCTTGTAATCTCTCTTCTTCTCTATACCGCACAGACAACTCTCTTTGTCAGAGTTGCTTCTTCTCCTCCATACTCTCCATCACTCGATCGAGCTCTTGTTCCTTTGATGCTACCCTCGCCATAGCATGGATAAGCTCTACTCTTGAATCAGCAAACTACTGCTTCAAGATTTTGTGCTCCGCTACCTATCTCTCCCTTGCGATGTCACTCTTCCTTGCAAGATCCTCTCGATAGCTCACTTCTCTCTTCAGGTCTTTGATTACCTGACTTCTCTCTACTGCTTCTGCTCGCAGTACTTCTCTCTCCTTCTCACCTTGGGTTATACTCCTCTTCAACTCCGAGTTCTCCTCTTCTAATCTTGCTACCACCTGCAATACAGTCTTTACTTCTGGACAAGTCGATTGCATCTCCTTCTTCTTCTGCTCCAACTTCACCAACAGCAGGCACACTACCTCTTGCAGGTACTCTACTCCCTCACTGACAACTTCTTCCTCCCACGGAGTAATTTCTTGTTTCTCCTTGTGTTCTCCTGATACGCGCCTTCTTCTCTGAAGTCTTTGTATCGGGATTGATGCCTCACTACCCGTGCTGTCTTCTGCCTCTTCCTTCACTTTACTCGGCCCCGTCTCACACTTTGCCTTACGTCTCGAGCAAACTCCTCGCTGTACTACGATCTTCTTCTCCTCGAGCACCGGTACTTCGTCTTCCAATGCCGCATTGTCTTCGGCTTCTACTTTGGCTTGCACTTCTTCTTTGTATTCTTCAGCCGCTGGTGCCAAGGTCATTTCTCCACCGTCTTCACTGTCACTGCTAGTATCTCCGCTCTACAGTGTCAGCTCAGGTTCCTCCTCACGTTCCGAGTCCTCCGTCTTGAGCTCGGCCTCGCCTTCTGAGTCTTCATCTTCTGACTCAATCACCACCATTCCTCGCCTCTGGTTATTTTTTTGCATCTTCTGAGGTTTCTTGTTTTCTTTGGCTTTTGCTTGCCGAGTTCTCTTCTTCATCGGGGTACTTACCATGACCTCCACGTTTTTCCCTATCTTTGCATAGTAGTCATCCGTGCTCCGGATTTGGAGAATGTATTGCTGCTCCTCCGCGTCGACTTCTCTTCTCAAGTCAAGATGGAAATGAGACACCATTCTATTGCACTCCTCCAAATTGAGCAAATTCAACCCGAGATAAGAAATGTGCTGCAAATAGCACGATGTAGTGTGGAGGCGACTTATCCCGCAGATTCCACACCATCTGCCTCGTTCTCCCATGAAAACACCTTGCCCAATTAATTGATTCTCTTGCAAACAATTTGTGAAAGAACACCGCTTGGTGTTTCATCACATAAGTTGTTCTCTCCGGCTTCAGGATTGCCATCAAAGCACTCACAATTCCTCTCTTGATAGGATCTTTGTAACTTTCTACCTTGTACCCATTCTTTGTTCTCTTCGACGAGAAGGCATCTCTCAGCTCCTACGTTTCTTGGGCTATCTCTCCTTTCCCCAAGAATGTGGCTCCCTGCTCCAAACCCGCCTCCTTCCCAAGTACGAGTCTCCAATCCGACTCTGTCCAGCGAGCCGGATTTCCTCTCTTCCCTTCTTCCTCTGGACCATCAAGACACTTACTCTCAATGATTTCTATCATGAATCTTGGAAAACTTACATTCCAGTTCCATGCTAGAAAGGTGATCCAAAGTCGGCTCAAGACTTCAATCCTCGCTACTACATCTAATCTCCAAATTGCATGATTTCTCACTACAAATTTGGAGTTTTTTCTTCCCTCCTCCCATCTCTTCTGCTTTCTTACTGTCTCTTGATTTCTCTCTCGCGACTTCTCCCTTGTGCACTAATCCGAGTCCAACTTTATTTCCCTTCCCCCGATCACTTGCAAGATGACTCCTCAACGGCGAAGGAAAGTTGCTTGACATTTTGTCATTGCAGTTTCAATTTTTATAGAGTTGCACTTCTTCATCTTCCGTCACTTTGAGTTTCTACCGAGAAATCACACCTCTGGCATGCACCTGTCATTGTCAATCAACCTTCACGCGTATGAGCCACCAGTTTTGAAACGGCCCCTTCTTGAATTTCTTGCCCCGACGAAAGGTTGTTAGACTGTCTTTGCCTTGGGTTGAGCTCCCCTCGATCCAAAGACAATTTACTTTGTATTGTATGCTGACAGGGCATTTCTGAGTACTTCGCCTTATGACCCGAAGTCACTTTACTTCGGGTTTCATCCCAAAGACAATTTTCTTCGCCTTCTTTGGCCATACAGGCGCAATCCGACTTCTCTATACACTTCTTCTCCTTTATTTTGAAAAAAACAAAAAATGTGGGCACCACATACCCCCTCCCTCAAATGTGAGTGTCCCTGCGAACATAGACCTCGGGTGTCTTAGAAACTTCCAAGTCTATGGTCCAATATCTCCGAACTCTCCACCCGTTTTCTCGAGTGGCAAAAGGATTACCTTCCAAATCAACGAGTTGCATGGATCCATTTTTGTAAAGATGAAGAACTAGATAGGGACCCATCCATCTCAAATGCAACTTGCCTGGAAAAAATATTTGGCAATTGTCATATAACAAAACCAAATCCCCTTCTCGTACAATCATAGGCTTGATTCTCTGATTGTGCCTGACTTTCCCCTGTGCTTGTACTTATTTTGTGGTTTGCATTGCATCATCTCTTTTCTCTTCTAACCACATTAGTTGATGAATCCAAAGATCCTGACTTTCCTCTTCCAACATCCGTTCTTTGCACAGAACACGATATGTTGGAACTTCAAATTCAACTGGCAGTATGGGATGCAAGCCATATGTCAAGAAGTATGGAGTTTGTTTGGTTGTAATCTTCTCTATCGTTTGATATGCCCACAATGCGGCTGGTAATTTTGTATCCCAGTCATAGGCATAATTGACAATCACCTTATTCAAAATTTTACACAGTAACCCATTCACTTTTTCTGTTAAGCCATTTGCTTTTGGGTTATAAGGAGTCATCTTTCGATGTTTAATCTGAAAATACTTGGTTAACGCCTCCATTACAGAGTTCAAAAAATGTGTTCCTCGGTCACTGACCAATTCCAAAGGACACCCATATTGGGAGATGATGTTTTGAAGGAAAAATTCTGCCACACTTTCAGCATCATCTCTGCGAGTTGCTTCCGCTTCAACCATCTTGGTAGCATAGTCAGTGCAAACCAAATGTAGCACTTTCTTGTGACTCGGGTCATTGGTTGAATGGGACCCACAAAATCAATCCCCCATTTCTCAAATGGGGCCAAAGGCAAAATTGGTCTCAAAGGCCATTGAGAAGTAGCCGTCGGCTTCCCCGTTCTCTGACACACATCACAGCTTCGGATATGAGCATGTACATCTTTGTACATTGTAGGCCACCAATACCCTGCTGAAAGAATTTTCTTTACAGTATTCTTCAGAGCATAGTGTCCTCCCGATGCCTTGGAGTGTAAAGATTCAATTACTCCTCCTACTTCGTATGACTCCAAGCATCGCCGAAGTACTTCGTCTTCGCCCATCTTAAATAAAATGTTGTGTTTAAGCTGGTACGGCCCCATTTTCCTGAGAAAGACTGCCCGCTGTTCTGGGTCCATCCCCTTAGGACAAGGGAGAGTATTTAGATAATTATATTCTTCTGCATACCTCGTACTTCTCATTGCTGATAAGTGATACAACTCTTCGTCAGGGAACCGATCGTCAATTTCCCACTCTTGGTCTTGAGTTTCTAACTTGGACAGGAAGTCCGCATTCGAATGCGAAGCTCCCTTCCTCACTTGTACAGTATACATGAACTCTTGTAATAACAAGATTCATCTTGCAATTTGTCCCGATAAATCTGCCTTCTTGACCAGATGTTGCAATGCATAATGGTCAACATAGAAGACAAACTCATACCCCAACAAATAATGACAAAATTTCTTGCAGGCATACACCATTCCGAGTGCTTCTCTTTCAATCGTCGAATAGCTCTTTTCAGAAACTGAAAGTTGTTGGCTGGCATAATACACCGGGTAGTCCTTCCTCTTCTCGTCCTTCTGACTTAAGACAACCCCGATGGCCATGGACAAAGTGTCTACATACACATGAAAAGGGACGTCCCAATTCGGGGCCCTCATGACTGGTACTTCAACCAGTTTCTTCTTCAACACCTGGAAAGCTTCTTCTTGATGTGCTTCCCACATATAGTCTTCGGATTTCTTCAGAAGCTTTGTAAGTGGTGCAGCAAGCACTGCATAGTTTGACACAAAGCGTTTGTAATATCCGACATGTCCCAAGAAGGCTCTCAGCTCCCGGATGTTCTTCGGGGATTCCAAAGCTGCAATTATCTTAGCCTTCTCAACATCGACTTCAATACCTTGGCTTGACACCTGATGCCCCAGAAGAATTCCCTCCTTCATTGCGAAGAAGCATTTCTCCGGGTGTAATGACAAGCCGGAAAAATGACACCTTTCAAACGTTTGGCAAAGGTAATCTAAATGTACATCTCTTTGCCCAAACACACAAAAGTCATCAATAAAAACTTCCACAAATTTGCATAGGAAATCCTTGAAGATTGAATTCATCATCCGCTGGAAAGTAGCAAGAGCATTACACAACCCAAAGGGCATTTGATTGTAAGAAAAAGTGCCCCAGTCAGTCGTGAATGTAGTTTTATCCTTGTCTTCTTCTCGAATGGATACTTGATTGTACCCTAAAAATCCATTGAGAAAACTATAACAAGGATGCCCAGCTACTTGATCTAAAAATGTATCGGTAAAAGGCAAGGGTTGATGATCTTTCCTTGTAACTGCGTTCAATTTTTGGAAGTCTTGGCACACTCGGATCTTCCTTGTTTTCTTCTTCGGGACAATGACAATGGAGGAGACCCATTCATTGCTTAAGACAGGGAAGATGATTCCGGCTCCTAAGTACTTGTCGATTTCATCTTTCACCAAAAGCGAATACTTCGGGTTCAGGCGGTATTGTCGCTGCCAAACCGGAACTGCACCTTCAACCAAATCAATCCGGTGTTCTCCAAATTCTTGTGGAATACCCGGCATTTGATCAATTGACCAGGCAAATACATCTTGGAACTCTATAAACAGGGTAGTGTATCCTGCCCACTCCTCCAAAGTAACTGTCTTTGAGATCTTTAAAATTTTTCCTTCAGTTAGTAACACCTCTTGACAGTCATTGGGGTTGATGACTCCTTCAACGTGGCTTACTTGGCTTAACCTGAGGCGAGTGGCCATCAAACCCCCTTCCTCCAAGTCAGGTTCACCCAAGGTGAGGTCATATGGATCTTCGTCGTCAACCTCTACCTTGTAGCATTCCAAGTAATTAACTTGGACTTCGTCTTCGGATTTGTCCTCCTCTTCTGACGAACTTGTTTCCCCAAGATGGGGAACCTTTGTCCAACTCACAGTCACCAGCTTCTGATCTTCGGACGAAATGTCCTTGAATCTTAACTTCTGCTGATGCCAATCCACTACAACTTGGGCACTATACAACCAGGGTCTGCCGATCAACAGAGGGTAACTAGTTTTTGTCACTGGCCGCAACACAATGTAATTCAACTTGAAGGGTACCCCTCCAATGATCGTGGTAATGTTCAACAGCATGCCCAAGGGCCATCTCCTGGTTTGGTCTGCAAACTTCAAAACTCGGGGTGTTGGTTCAAACGTATGATACCCGAGTCGATTCGCCGTATCTTCGGTCATGACATTCACACCGGACCTAGAGTCAATGGGTATCGATGTGATCATGCACCCTGCAATCTCCGCATCTACCTCGGGAGATCCCAAATCTTCTTGTTCAATACGATAAATAGCAAGCAGGTCCTTCTTTGACATCGACCTCACCTTCTTGAGGGCCAAATTAAGCTGTCTCTTGTACAGCTTGTTATCTTCCCACAATTGCTTAAATGTAACATTGGCATTTGTGGTGGCCAGATCGGCTACAATATCATATTGGGGAACTCCTCCCAATTTGACCGTCTTTGTCTTTGGCTTTGGGTCCAAGGACCCTCCATGTTCCCTCTTGACTTCGGGACGCTTCAAAATGGTGACGGGCTTGCTGATGGCCTTAACCCGAGCTTCCTCGGGTTGGCCCACCTCAGCTTGGATCAGACCCTTTACTTCGGATTGGATGTCCGCCAAAAAATTGGAGACTTTGTCTTCGTCTCTTCTTCCAAACTCAGTTCCCGAGTCCTGAGTAATGCCTCCTTTAATTCTTTTTGCAAGGCTTTAGCTTTTGCGAGGATCTTTTCCTCCTTGGCCGAAAGAATGGCTTTTGGGCACAGTCTCTTTGCCTTTCGGGAAGACGACGAGGTCGTACTCAGTTCTTTGGGATCATGCTTCTTCTTGCTGGAGCGTGTATCAACTTTCAAAACTTCAAGGTCTGACCATTCTCCTTTTGAGGCCGGACTCCCTTCTTGAGGTCTTTCTTCCTCAAGAGTAATGCAATTTACATTCATATCCCCCTTCGGCTGAAGTGTTGCACGCTCAGCGGGAGTCAGTACATATTTTACAGGCGGCTTCGGGTTTGGTGGGTGAGGGCATTGGTTGCCCGTATGCCCCAATCCTTTACAATTTCCGCATAGGGGAACGTACCCAATTTGCCTTCTTGGCTCGGGACAATTTGGAGACCAATGTCCCATCGAGCCACAATTATAACAGGCTCCGAGCGCAACATTCTGAGGGCAATTTTGGTTGCTCATCGGTGGTCTTTGTGGAGGAGCATTGGGGTTATACTCCCTGGGTCCAAACCTTGGACCTTGATACAATGTGCTCGGTTGAGGCTGTACCTCCTGAGTTTGGTACACCGCCTCTTCGTCCTCATCTTGGTTCCATCCCGGAACCCAATTAATTTGCTGCACCGGGAATGCATTACGAGTATTGCATTCTATGTTGGCATGGCCGGATTTGCCACATGCGGTGCACCACACATTAGATCATCCAAATGCTGGGGCCTTTCTTCGGTCCTTAGCCCCAATCATCTGGATCTTGAAATCCAAAAACTCCTTGATGAGGGCATCCATCTTTGTATCCGCCTTATGTACACTCTTGGCTGGAGGAGTCACTGGTTTCTTGCCTCCACGTCTTCTGACTCGTCTTGGCTTTGATTCTTCTTCGGATTCCAAAGAAGAGCTCGAAGACGTAGAGGATTTGTCCAAAGAAGGGAAGGTGCTGCGCAAAGCTCTCCTTCTAGGCTTCTTGCCCTTCTTCTCCCAATTTCTCTGGTTACCGGCAGAGTGAGAGTGGGCTGCTTCATAACGAGTGACATGTTTGAGTACTTTGTCCAAGGAAGTTACGTTCCTCTCCCTGGCAAAAATTTGTATCTCTGGTGAAAGGCCCCCAAGGAACCAAGTAATGGCTTGGGCATCAAAGTATCCCACCACCCCCGATTGCTTGGGAACTCGGTTCAATAGTGCCATGAACCGCTCAAAGTAGTCTCTCAACTTCTCCTTCTTGCCCCGGTCCAAATCGTTGAGTGCCGCAAAGACACTCGTATTGTAGTCAACCTCCCGGAATCGTTCCAAGAAGTTGTTTCTCAAGTCTACCCAGTCCGATGGTACAAACCCCTTTTGAGTCACATGGGTGTACCAGCTCCGAGCTTTCTTGCAAAGCAAACTTGGGAAAATTCTCAGTCGATCTGCCGAGTCATGCTCCTTGTTAGCAAAGGAGATGACTTCGAATTCTTCAATGAATTCATCGGGGTCTTCATCTTGTTCTATCCCCTTATACTTCTGATAGGCGTGTCGGGTGATAGGGAGCAAAGTCATCATTCGATGCACTGGGATCGGCTGAGGTAATGTGGAACTTGACGGAATGGAAGGATTGGCTAGAATTGACGCCGTGTTGTCAGCCCAGGGATTCCAATTCGTCAAATTCAAGGTAGGGTCTTCTTCAACAATTTTTGCTATGAGGGTGTTAACTTCAACCCAGTGGAAGATTCAGGATCAACACCTTCAATGGGTTCTTCAAAATTCCTTTGAGACAACCAAGGAATCGTTCATAGAAGATATTGACACTCGTCTTCAGTAAGTGTTTGTGCTATCTTTTCTCGAACAAAGGTCTTCAAGGAAACAACTTCCTTTACAGCTCTAGGGGAAGTTGGTGTATTGGGCCGCAATGCATATGTTTGCCCACTCGATTCTTTCTTCTTCTTGGAAGAAGAGGGAGATGCGAAGTAGCCTTGCCAACCGCCTTTGCATTTCTTGTGGTCAAGTTCTCGCAAGGCTTCTTGCACTTCGTGAAGGAGTTGAAACTCCAATGCCTCTCGCTCAGTTTTGTCAACGATGGATGGCAATGTTCAGACGTTTGTCTTCTTCACGCTGAAGTGCTTGTCTTTGAGCTCTCTCTTCCTGTTGTTCTCTCAATGCAGACATTCATATTGCGTTGATACCCAATTTCCAATTTGGCTTCGTATTCTTCCACTTCCGAGATTTGTATCCCTGGCAGCGGCGCCAAAAATCATATGACAACCTGGAAAATATCACTTTTGCGGTAATCGGGTAAGTAAAGTTTGTTCCCACAAAGATACGAGTCAGAAATGTCCAAATACAAAGTCAAACAGTAACATGTAGTCCTTCTTGGTTGCGTCTTTAATCTCTCAGGTAGAAACCACACCCAGAAGAGAGTAACAAGCACTGACTCGCAGTCTTGTCACAAATTCACACTCCTTAATCACAACTCCATCAAATCTTTCCAAACAATCTTGATTGTGATGATTCAGGCTCTCCCAAAAACGGCACTTCACTGCAAAATGACTTTGCCTCAAAATTGTGTTCCACCCCTCCACTGAAGGCACAACTTCCTCGATTGAAATTGCTTCACATCAACTTCGTACTGCACTCCCAAATGCAGAATACTACCAACACTACAATTCCTCTCAGATCTGTCAAGGCATTGCTTCGATTGCACTTCACTCAGGATCAAACACACAGAATGAAGATCAAGGCTGTGGAATCCAACATCCAACAAGCACTCTAGCTTGAACTTTGAATTTCTCCAAACATTCACAAACACAATTGCAAAAATGATACTCGGAATCAAGCCCAAGCGACGAGCATTACTTCACAACACTTTGCTTTATCTATTCTCAGAAATAATGAGCACTAAACAACAATTCTCTGCAAATGCTACTCTTAAGTAGTAAACAAATCGACAGTTCTAACAACTATACCGTTCTACAACAACTGTTCTAACTTGCAGATCCAAAATGACAATGCGCCTCTTCATATCTGCTCCTTCAAATCTCAAATTGGTTACTAATCCAATCTGATGTCTACTTCTTCCTTGGCTTTCAAACCCAAACCCGAAGTAATCTTACTTCCTACTACATTTTCCTCGAGTTTCACATCTCCTACTTCTTCGACCAGATCTAGCAATTCTCTTTCCTGATCTGAAATTGCACTAGTGGGTAATCTATCTAACTCTTCATCTTTCGACCCACTCTTCTCTAATGTCTCTGAGGGCAACTCCGAAGACATTTGGATTCCTATGTTATCTACTTTGGGTTTTGCCTTAACATCTTTCCGAAGCTTTTCTAACTCTATTTTCACTAAGTCTAATCTAATTGAAATGTTATCCTCTACTTCTAACACCTTTCTATCTACACAAGTTCTTAGTTTGATTAACAAGGCATTCATCTCCGTGTCCTTCGCTTGTCTTCGCCTCGTCTCCTGCACCAACAACTTCAACTCGTGCAGTCGCGCTTCTTCAATTCAAACGCAGGCTTTTGTACTTAACATTGCATTCACTCTAAGGACTATCTCCTTCAATGGCTCCAATCTTGTCTTTTGTTCTCGTTCCCGATCTGCAAGCCATTCCTCTCTGTACATTGCCAACTCTTCCTTGAACTCGGCCTTCACCGCTTCCTTCTCTTTCTCCTTCTGTACAACTTTCTCTTCTTGATTACAAAGTAACTCTCGTAATCTCTCTTCTTCTCTATACCGCACAGACAACTCTCTTTACCAGAGTTGCTTCTTCTCCTCCATACTCTCCATCACTCGATCGAGCTCTTGTTCCTTCGATGCTACCCTTGCCATAGCATGGATAAGCTCTACTCTTGAATCGGCAAACTGCTGCTTCAAGATTTTGTGCTATGCTACCTATCTCTCCCTTGCGATGTCACTCTTCCTTGCAAGATCCTCTTGATAGCTCACTTCTCTCTTCAGGTCTTTGATTAACTGACTTCTCTCTACTGCTTCCACTTGTAGTGCTTCTCTCTCCTTCTCACCTCGGGTTATACTCCTCTTCAACTCTGAGTTCTCCTCTTCGAATCTTGCTACCACCTGCAATACAGTCTTTACTTCTGGATAAGTCGACTGCATCTCCTTCTTCTTCTGCTCCAACTTCACCAACAGCGGGCACACTACCTCTTGCAGGTACTCTACTCCCTCACTAGCAACTTCTTCCTCCCGTGGAGTAATTTCTTGTTTCTCCTTGTGTTCTCCTGATACGCGCCTTCTTCTCTGAAGTCTTTGTATCGGGATTGATGCCTCACTACCCGTGCTGTCTTCTGCCTCTTCCTTCACTTTACTTGGCCCCGTCTCACACTTCACCTAACGTTTCAAGCAAATTCCTCGCTGTACTGTGATCTTCTTCTCCTCAAGCACCGGTACTTCGTCTTCCAGTGCCGCATTGTCTTCGGCTTCTACTTCGGCTTGCACTTTTTCTTTGTATTCTTCAGCCGCTGGTGCCAAGGTCATTTCTCCACCGTCTTCACTGTCACTGCTAGTATCTCCGCTCTGCAGTGTCAGCTCAGGTTCCTCCTCACGTTCCGAGTCCTCCGTCTTGAGCTCGGCCTCGCCTTCTGAGTCTTCATCTTCTGACTCAATCACCACCATTCCTCACCTCGGGTTATTTTTCTGCATCTTCTGAGGTTTCTTGTTTTCTTCGGCTTTTGCGTGCCGAGTTCTCTTCTTTGTCAGGGTACTTACCACGACCTCCATGTTTTTCCTGTCTTCACGTAGTAGTTGTCCGTGCTCCGGATTTGGAGAATGTATTGCTGCTCCTCCGCGTCGACTTCTCTTCTCAAGTCAGGATGGAAATGAGACACCATTCTATTGCGCTCCGCCAAATTGAGCAAATTCAACCCGAGGTAGAAATGTGCTGCAAATGGCATGATGTAGTGTGGAGGCGACTTGTCCCACAGATTCCACACCATCTACCTTGTTCTCCCATGAAAACACCTTGCCCAATTAATTGATTCTCCTGCAAACAATTTGTGGAAGAACACCGCTTGGTGTTTCATCACATAAGTTGTTCTCTCCGGCTTTAGGATTGCCATCAAAGCACTCACAATTCCTCTCTTAACAGGATCTTTGTAACTTTCTACCTTGTACCCATTCTTTGTTCTCTTCAACGAGAAGGCATCTCTCAGCTCCTACGTTTCTTGGGCTATCTCTCCTTTCCCCAAGAACATGGCTCCTTGCTCCAAACCCGCCTCCTTCCCAAGTACAAGTCTCCAATCCGACTCTTTCTAGTGAGCCTGATTTCCTCTCTTCCCTTCTTCCTCGGGACCATCAAGACACTTACTCTCGATGATTTCTGTCATGAATTGTGGAAAACTTACATTCCAATTCCATGCCAGAAAGGTGATCCGAAGTCGGCTCAGGACTTTGATCCTCGCTACTACATCTAATCTCCGAATTGCATGATTTCTCACTGCGAATTCGGAGTTTTTTCTTCCCTCCTCCCATCTCTTCTGCTTTCTTACTATCTCTTGATTTCTCTCTCGCAACTTCTCCCTTGCGTACTAACCCGAGTCCAACTTTATTTCCCTTCCCCCAATCACATGCAAGACGACTCCTCAACGGCGAAGGAAAATTGCTCGACATTTCGTCGTTGCAGTTTCAATTTTTATAGAGTTGCACTTCTTTATCTTCCGTCACTTCAAAATTCTACCAAGAAATCACACCTTTGGCATGCACTTGTCACTGTCAATCAACCTTCGCGCGTATGAGCCGCCAGTTTTGAAACGGCCCCTTCTTGAATTTCTTGCCCCGACGAAAGGTTGTTAGACTGTCTTTGCCTCGGGTTGAGCTCCCCCCGATCCAAAGACAATTTACTTCGTATTGTATGTTGACATGGCATTTCCGAGTACTTTGCCTTATGACCCGAAGTCACTTTACTTTGGGTTTCATCCCAAAGACAATTTTCTTTGCCTTCTTTGGCCATACAGGCGCAATCCAACTTCTTTATACACTTCTTCTCCTTTATTTCAAAAAAGACAAAAAATGTGGGCACCACACATCTTCATTCTTGTTCCTCAATGGTCTAGCCTCAACCCACTTAGTAAGGTAATTAGTAACTACCACAATGTACCAATTGTTCCTTGGGGTTTTATTGAGAGGACCTACAAAATCAATTCTCTACTTCTCAAAAAGTCCTAGCAATGTAATTGATCTAAGTGGTGGAGTGGAAGTAGATTTTCTAGCAAAAGCTTGACAAATATGAAAAGTTTTGCAATAATCCAAACAATCCTTGAAAATCCCTCTCCAATGGTAACCTACTTCTAGAATCTTGAAAGCAGTCACCTTTCCTGCAAAGTGTCCTCCACACACTAAACCTTCATGAAATTCCTTTATGAGCTCTTTCTTACCCAATGCTCTTTGAAGTAGACCATCTGCTCCTTGGTGAAAAAGAATATCCTCCACCATTGTGTAAGGTCTAGATCTTGGTGGAAGGGCCTTCGTCTCCCTAAGCTGCATCCCTTCCAAATAATTACTTCTTGTCACAAAATCCACAATCTGTTTGTACTCCATTGGAACCTCTTGAGTGATTGAGATTGTCATGAGCTCCTCATTTGGGAAGGAATCATCCACTGGTTCATCTCCATCATGATCATAGGCCCTAGATAACAAAGCAACATTTGCATGTTTCTTTCCTAGCCTATCCTCAATGGTGTAGTCATACTCAGACAAGAGTATCATCTACCTTGCTAGTCTCCTTTCAACATTAGGCTTGTTAAAGATGTACTTCAAGGCCTTGTGATCTATGAAAATGGTGACTTTCACTCTAATCAAGTAGTGTTTAAACTTCTTGAGACCAAAGATCACTACCAACCCTTCTCTCTCCGTGACAGAGTAGTTCTTTTCTGCTAAAACCATTTGCCTAAACCCCTTCTCATACTTTCTCTCAACTAATTCTATAGATGCTATCCCCTTACTTTTTTTGGATCAGGAGCCACTTGGGTTTCACTACCTCTCTCTTTCCCTCTGTTGGCTCCTTCATAACCCTTTCCTCCATGGTAAGTGGAATTTGGGCAATTCCTTTGGATATGGTCTCTTCCTCCACAACCAAAACAATTTCTATCATTGAAATTTTTGGCTGGTTGGCCTCTTCTATATGAATAGTTTCCATAACTCCTAGGCCCTTTCCCTACATTCTGATCCACCTCCCTTCTCCCAAAATTGCACCACATTGATCTTGAGATCCACAAGTTGTTTTGTGATGGTTTGAAGTGGATCTTTTGGTGGAGGTGCAAGAAGCTAGAGCAACTACTACTACTTGTGGTGCAACCCTTGCCACCAAAATATCAGAAGTTCCACCATACTTGTAGCCTTGAGGAGGATGCACAACCTCCTTCACCACTAAATCACTCTCATCTCCTTCCAAACTCTCCTCCATACGAATTGCGATCTTGATAGCTTCAACCTTGGAAGAGGGTTTCTCATATCTCACCTTGCTTCTAATTTTTGGTCTCAATCCTCCCACAAAAGTCTTGGTAAGCATAGCTCTCATGCCAATCATAGTAGTCTCTACATCATCCCTACCTTTCTTCAACACTATGTGAAATCTAGACTCTAACTTTTCCACTCTTTCCACATAGACTCTCACTTTCTCTCCCTCTCCTTGCTTGAGAAAGGTAACTTCACTCATCAATCTCTCATAACTCTCATATGGAAGGAAGTTCTCAATGAGTGCTGAAGTCAAACTCTCCCAAGTCTCTTCTTGCCTATCTCTCCTCTCTCTCTTTTGGTATTCTGACTCATACCATGTAAGTGCTGCATCCTCAAAGAAATTTGTTAATAATAAGGTCCACTCATTCTTCCCCCTCTCATTTTTTCCTATGCAAGCTCCCTTGAAGTCTCTCACAAAGGCCTCCACATCTTCTCCATCCTTGCCAAAGAAAATTGGAAGTCTCTCCTTCTTAATCCCTCACTATCTTTCTTTTCTCTCAATTTTTCTTTTTCTCTTTTCTTTTTTCTCACTCTATAAATAATATAATGTATACATGACTAACACCATTTGAGATTAATCCACCCTAGGGAACACAAAAGGTTTAGGTTGCTCCAAGATTTTTATAGCAACATCAAATCCTAGAGTGCATATTAACCAAACCCTCATGGATAGTTTATCCATAAGTTGAAAGATTATCTCTATCACTAATCTTGAGAACTAGCTGATGAAGGTGGTAGTATTTTTGTAGCTGTACTAAGACTCTCTCCAAGATCTTTCACCAAAGTTGGCAAAAGTGCTTTTACTCCACTACACTCATGTCCTTTTGGAAGTACTTCAACTCCACAAACCTCACACAACTCCTTGGTCTTAGATCTTCTCCCTCCTAATCTTGGTGAAGAAGGTCCAACATGCAAACCTAAGTCAAGTTATCCTCTCCTTTCCCTCAATCTCTTGCTCTCAAAGGTCAATGGACATGAACTTGCTTTATGTCACTTCTCTCCACATAGAAAGCACTTAGACTCACTCTTTCCTCCAAGTGGTGTAGGTTTTTGAATCCTCTCAACACTCTCTTCAAATTCTATTCTAAATTCTCTTTTCCTCAAATCCATACCTACAATCACCTAAAACCCTTGGAGAACCTTGCATAGTCTCAATTTCTACTCTTGATGACCCTCCTTGTTCCCAAGATGAATCTAAACACTCAAATATGCTTTTTGTTGCTCTCAAACTCCTCATGCATGAGATGTCAACTCCAACAACCCTTCCTCATAATGTCACTCAAATCTGTCAATTGGTATATCACAGTGCTTTTAAATTTTTCCCACTTGATCAAAACTCTAGTGCGTCTCTCCTTGAAAACTTTCAGGTCTTTTCATTGAGCGATTTGGCCTAGGCACCTTTCTATTCAGCACACATATTTCAGATTTGGTTTGAAAACCAACCTTCTCACTTTGAAAACTCATAACTCCCTGTACAAGAATGAACTCCCTCTTATTTTCATGTTAGCAAGTATGATACAATTCACTAAATTTTCTTGGAAATTTTTTAGAAAAATCCATTTAAAATTGAAGAAATGGTAGACTCTGTATAATTTTTGAGAGAGCATGCAATTGATGGAGCTGTTATCCTATCAACTTTCAAAAATTCTAGCCTAGTGCACATATTAGCAATTACAATAATCTTAAGTGTGATAACTGAAAGATAACCCAAGCTATCATGTGTAGAAATTTCAAGTCCAGATCTCAAAGTTGAGACTTTGCCAAAAATCACCTTAATCCCCAAAATTTGCAATCCACCTCACACAATCTCTCCAAATCTTCTCAAGTGTACAAGATGTACAATATCACCTCAAAGACATCATAATGAACTATAGGATATAAAAATGGGTCCAATTTCTCTAACATAAGTTCATCCGTCTCCTCCCCTAAAGTTCTCTCCAAGTGAGCACTCATAGCCTCCTTCTGTCTAATATAGAATTGTACTTGGAACATTATCTTGCCTTTTAGAGAGGTCCAGTCAACAAAACCAAAAGTGTGAGCCAGCTTGTCTCTCACTCGAGATGAACCTCCGATGGATATTATGGTATTGCACCATGGACTAAGAAGGCAAGGAACCCAACTCTATCATACTCCTCCAAGGCTAACAGTCCAAGACCAAGACATTGCTCACTAGAGAACTTAATGAGAGAGAGATATTGCAAATGAAAGAATGATGAGTACCTCCTCATCCCTAGTTTATAAACTTGTGAAATAGTTATGCATCAAAGTTACTATTTACCATATTAACTCAAAGCAACTAGGCTAAAAGTCAAGTAAAGTCAAAAATTATAAAGAAATATCCATCCACATGGGCATATTCCACTAAGTATGTGATCTTATCTTGACCCAACTACTAAGTCAAGGATTCCTTTACATGGGCTATCCTTGGAATAGAGAAGAATCCAAAAAAAGAAGGCTTGCGGGCCCAAGAGTTCTCAACTCTTTCCTCAAAGCCAAACACCTAGGAATAATACCAAGTCAACACACAGAATCCAAAATAGTGGTGCTCAACTTTTCCACTTCCTCTAAAGTAAGGTCCCCACTATCTTAGCTATGACTAACTTTAGCTATTCATGACTAATGTAGAACCATGCTTTATCTCTATATAAATAATATTTCTCAAGTACTAATAATACCAAACTAAATATCACAATACTACATTTATGTACAAATGTGTGTTATAGGACTTCTTCTCCTCCTTCACTATACTCCTAATCCTCTCCAACTCTGAGTTCACTAAATCTAATCAGAGACTTACATTGTCTCTTACCTCCTATCTTTATATCTACTCTTTCCCTTAAACAAATTAGAAGAGTGTTCATATCTACATCTTTTGCTCTCCTCTTTTGAGTTTCATGCACAAGCAATTTCAATTTGTGCAGGCTTGCTTTCTCCAACCTTCCTTCAACCTCCGTGCTCAGCATGGCCCGTAGTCTCCCAACAACTTTTCCTACTGATTCCGATGCATGCTCCCAAGATTGCTCTTCCTTCAACTCTTCCCGATACATCTTCAACTCATCTTTGTACTCAACAACAAGCATTTTCTTCTTCTCCGCATATTGAGAACTCTATAGCTCAGCACTTCTTACCAAGTCTCTAAATCTTTCTTCCTTGTGATGTCAGATCTACAACTCTCTCTGCCATGCTTGATCTTTTCTTGCTGCACTCTTCTTCAGGACCTCTAACTCCTGCTCCATCATTACTACCATCACTTTCACATGAATAATTTTGATGCAAGCTTCACTAACTTCCTCTTTCAACTTTGCCAACAACATCATCTGCTCTTTCAACTCTTTGGCTTGACATTGCATCTCTCTTCCCCTCTTCTCAAAACCTTCCTACAAATTCTCTAACGTCTTCTTCTTCAAGATTGTATCCATCCAAAGCTCCTCAACTTCTTCTTCTCTTTGGGCTACACTCTCCCGCAATCCCTGCACTTCATCTAGTAGGTACTTCACCACCTGAAACTCATTCTTCACCTTCATATGATCTTGCAAGATTACCTTCTGCTGCTCCTTCAATAGCTCCAACAATGGAGTCACAATCTGCATTAAAGATTGTACTTCTCCAAAGTTCTCTTCATCTTTGGCTCCAAAGTTCTCTTCCGCCGGCTCCTTCTCCCAAAGTCTTGATCTTTTTTTTCAGCAAAATTGCTTCCAAGCTTCCTTCTTCCTTACCGGCTAAACTTGATCCTACAAGGTCTTCCATTATTGCTTTCTTGTCTTTGCTTCCCTTGTGATCTTTGTCCTTTGGCTCTGCACCCATCTTCTCCATGACCAATTCTAAACAAGGATTATCTCTTCCCTCCATACGGTCAATCACCGCATAAAAGTCTTCATCTTCTTCCACTTCAGCCAATTGCTTAACTTCCTCTTCATCATCACTATCACTTCCGGATTGCCTACTTTGTAGTGTGAACTCCGCTTCTTTTGAGTCTCCTTCTCTAGACTCTATTTTTGATGTCTCCACCTTCACCGCCTTCTTACCTTGCAGAGTAAGTCTTTGAGTCTCCCATTGTGTTTGAGGCAACACTACCTCTTTGGGTTTTGTCTGCTTCTTTGTTTTCGGACTTCTTCCTTCCACCCTCTTGGTCTGTCCCATTTTGGTAAAGTGATCATTGTTGGTTTGCAGGTGTGACATGTAATGGTGCTCCTCTTCATCCACTTCTCATCATAAATCAAGATGGAAATGTGACACCATGCAATGTCTCTCCTCTGCTATCAGCAAATTCAATCCAAAGTAGAAGTGTGCTGCAAACGGTGCAAAATAATGTGGATGTAAATATGTTCTCCAATTGATGATCATCTGCCCTGTTCACTAGTGGAAGCACTTTGCCCAGTTCACCTTCACTCTTGCAAACATTTGGTGAAAGAAGATTACTTGTTGCATGTTCACGTATGTCATTTGTCTGGGTTTGAACATGGCCATTATTGGGCCTAAAATGCTTCATTTAATTGGGTCCCGATAGGTCTCTACTTTGTAACCATTGGTAGTACGCGGAGCAAAGAACAAATTTCAAATTTCTGCAGTCTACTCTACAACATCACACTTTCAATAGAAGGTGATGCAAGTTGCCTCTCTTGCTTCCTTCCTCAATACTAACCTCCAATCCGACTCAATCCATCAAGCCATCAAGCTGAAAATCTCTTCTCCTTGACTTCAGGACCTTCCTCACAGTTACTGCTAGCTATCTCTATCATGACTCCCGAGCAACTGAAATTCCAATTCCATGCTTAATATGTCATCCAAAGTCTATTCAAGACCTCAATCCTTGCTATGACATCTTATATCCAAATTGCAAAACTCCTCACTATGAGTGCATTCTTGGCCTTCTTTGCCATGATTTTCTCTCTAGTTCTTTGGCACTAAAAGACTATCTCCTCTCCTAGATGTGACACTCTAACCCCTTTTAGACTTTGGAAAATTTCAGTCTCAATCTGCTTCTTGACACTGATTACTGCAGGACGACTACTTAGAGGAACATGATACTTATTTGACATATTCAATTTCCACCTGCACAATAGCAATTTTATATTACCCTAAAGTGCAATCATTCTTTAGTCAATTTCAAAATTGACTCCCACTTCTTCTGCGTGTTGGCTTCTTGTCACTATCAAGGCCTTCTTCTCTTGCCCCTGCTGAATCTTGAAGTGTACTTTCTTGCCACAGAGAAAGGTTGTTACACCATCTTTGTATCAGCCTTTGCTTTTTGGTCCAAAGATTCCCTTCTTTGGACTTGTCTCTTTGTAACCCCATCCGAGTACTTCTGGTTTCCAACCCCAAGTTGACTTCTTTGGGTTTACTCTGAAGACACACCAGTCCATTCTTTTCTTTGTACTTTGGCTTTCTTACTTACTTCTTCTTCAAAATTCTAACAAAACAAAAGAAAACAAAAAGTGTGGGTACCACACAATGGTAATCAAAAGACCCTACAAGTATACATTTCCTTGCTAGGGGCTTAGGCTTTGGAGACAGATGGTTCCATTATTTTGTGATTTTTGGATGGCCATGTTAGGAACATACTTGTGCTAGCCAAGATCAAGGTCTACAAGATCTCCACTATGGTGTTTTTTGGCAAGGAAAAAAAAGTAGGTACCACATACCGCCTCCCTCAAATGTGAGCATCCTTGCAAACACCAACAACCGGTTCTTTATAGAAAGTTGGGTCCGTGGTCCAATATTTTCTAACTCTCCATGCGTTTACTCGATTGGCAAACGGTTTGCCTTCTAGGTCTGCAAGTTGAATAAAGCTATTGGCATATATGTGCACAACACTATATGGCTCCATCTACCTTAAATGCAGTTTGCCCAAAAAAATATTTGCCAATTGTCACATAACAACACCAAATCCCCTTCCTAAATAGCCATAAGCTTGATTCTCCTATCGCGCTTGACCTTCCTCAGTTCTTGCACTTCCTTTGTGGTTTGCATTGCATCGCCTCTTTTCTCTTCTAACCACTTCAGTTGATGGATTTGAAGATCTTGGCTTTCTTCCTCCAACAATCATTCCTCAAAAATAATCCAATATAGCGGTACTTCAAATTCAACTGGTAGTATGGGATGCAATCCGTATGTCAAGAAATATGGAGTTTGTTTGGTGGTAATCTTTTCAGTTGTTTTGTATGCCCACAAAGCTGCAGGTAAATTTGTGTCCCAATCGTAGGCGTAATTGACTATCACCTTATTCAAAATTTTACACAACAATCCATTGGCCGTCTCCATTAGTCCATTCACCTTTGGATTATAGAGAGTTGTCTTCTGATGTTTAATCTGGAAGTACTTAGTTAACGCTTCCACCATGGAGTTTGTGGTGCCCACATTTTTTGTTTTTCTCTGTTTATTAGCGTTTGAGGGAAGAAGTAAGCACGGAAAGCCAAATTACAAAAGAAGAATGGACGGAAGTGACTTTGGAGGAAATATGAAGAAGGCGAGATCAGATCTGATGATGGAGGTACTTAGAAGAAGGGAACAACGGAAAAAAGTCCAAAGAGCACCGTCTAACAACAATTTCTTCAGATCAAAAGGCGCAGGTGATTCGAAGACCATCTAACAACCTTGGGACGTGGCAAGAAAGTACACTTCAAGAAACGGTGAAGGCAGAAGAAGCATGTCTTGACAGTGACCGGACATAACACGCAAAAGAGGGGAGGTCAAATTTGAAATCGACTAAAGAATGATTGCAATTTGGGGTAATATAAGATTGCATTTGCGCAGGGACAAGTTGAATATGCCAAGTAAATTTCCAATTCCTTTGAGTAGTCGTCCTGCAGTAATGCGTGTCCGGAAGCCAATTGAGAGTGAAATTTTCTGAAATACAAAAGGGGTTAGAGTGTCTTGTCCGGGAGAGGGCATCGTCTTTCAATGTCAAAGAATGAGAGAGCAGATCATGGTGAAGAAGGTCACAAATGCTCTGGTGGTGCAAAGTTTTGCAATTTGAAGGTTAGATGTAGAAGCCAGAATTGAAGTCTTGAATAGACTTTGTATTACATTTTTAGCATGGAATTGGAATTTCAGTTTCCCAAGAGTGATGGCAGAGATAGCTGCCATTAATTGTGAGGAGGGTCCTCAAGTTGAAGGGAAGAGAGGAAATTTGGCTCGATGGACTTAGTCAGATTGGAGGTTAGTATTAGGGAAGGAAGCAGGAGAGCAGACGAGGATCACCTTCTATCGGAAGTGTGATGCTTTTGAAGAGATGGCGGAAATTCAAAACTCTTTCTTTGCTCCAAGAACTATGAATGGCTACAAGGTGGAGTCCTATCGGGATCCGATTAGGAGAAGTATCATGGGGGTGATGATGGCCATGTTCAAGCCAAAATGAACAACATATGTGAACATGCAACAAGCGGTCTTCTTCCACCAAATGTTTGCAGGGGTAAAGGTGAATTGGGCAAAGCATTTTCACCACCAAACAAGGTAGATGGTGATCAATTGGCGAACATGTTCTCCTCCTCATTATTTTGCACCATTTGCAGCACACTTCTACTTTGGGTTGAACTTGCTAACAATAAAGGAGCGGCATTGCATGGTGTCCTATTTCCATTGTGACTTAAGATGGGAAGCGGACAAAGAAGAGCAACAGTAGATGATACACCTGCAAGCCAATGACGATCACTTCTTGAAGACAAGACAATGGAAGATAGAAGAAGTCACAAGTCTGAAGACGACAAAGCGCAATTAACCCAAAGAAGCAAAGTCGCCTCCGGCTCAAAGGAAGACTCAAAGACTGGTTGTGCAGAATAAGAAGATGGTGAGAGAAGCATCATCGGAATCAGAGTCTGAAGAAGAAACCAAGTTGCAAGAAGAGGAATCCGAAGAAGATGAACTCACCTTAAAAAGTGAGGAGTCTGGAAGTGATAGTGAGGGGGAACCTGAGGTTTAGCAATTGGTGGCGGTCAGTGAAGCTTGTCATGTGATGATTGATTGAGTACCCAGAACAACAAGTCATTGCGTAGCCATGGCGGTGAATAGCAGAGACCCAAGGAAAAGGAGGAGTATCCTATGGGGCCGAGTTCAATCGGTAGAGGAGAAGAGAGTTCAGATGCAGTGTCTCTGAAGATATGAAGATTGCGACTTTGGATGAAGAAGCCGATGACTGAAGATAAAGATGGCGACAAAGATAAAGATAACTTTGGTGGGATACTATATTTGACAAAGGTTGTCACACCGTTGCTGGAGCTACTAAGGAGCATTGGAACGTAATTCCCCAAGATTGTAGAAAGGGGATGAATGAGTTGCAGGTGGTGAAGCATTTGTTGAGTGAAGTGAAGGGGCTGCAGGAGCAACAAGTCCAAAGAAATGATGAAATTGGAGAACTTTGGAGAGAGGAAGTCTTGAATAAGAAGGCTTTCAAGATGTTACAAGAGAGCTGTGAGTCAAAAGAGAAAGAACTATGGAGGCAAACCGAAGAATTAAAGGAGCAGGCGATGTGGCTGAGAAAAATGAAGGAGGAAGTGAGTGATGTGCGCATCGAGAATATTCATTTGAAGGCGACAACAGCAATAATGAAGCAAGAGTTAGACAGCTTGAAGAAGAGTGCATCTGGGAAGGATCAAGCATGGCAAAGGGAGTTAGCAGTCAGACATGAAGAAGAAGGACGATTATGAGAGCTGGTCCAAAGTGCTGAGTTATAGAGTACACAGTATGTGGAGGAGAAGAAGATGCTCGCTGCGGAGTACGAAGATGAGTTGAAGATATACCACAAAGAGTTGAAGGTAGAGCGCTCTTGAGGATATGAGTCTGAATCAGTAGGAGAAGTTGCAGGGAAGTTGAGAGCAATCTTGACCACAGAGGCTGAAGGGAGATTGGAAGAAGCACGTCTACATGAGTTGAAGTTACTTGTGCAGGAAAATTGGAAGAGAAAAGCCAAAGATGAACACGTTGCTGATCCGATTGAGGGAGCGGGTAGACTGGACGATGTTAGAAGTAGAAGACAATGTTAGTCTCAGATTAGATTCAGTCAATTTGGAGTTAGAGAAAATTAGGAATAATGAGACAGTGGAGAGGAAGTCCGATGTTGTAGAAGTAGGAATTCAGGTGTCATCGGATTTATTATTAGAGACATTAGAGAAGAGTGGATCAGGAGATAAAGAGTTAGATAAGTCACTCCTTAGGGCAATTGTAGTTCCTAGTGAAGAAGTAGTAGAAGTAGTGCAGGAATTGGTAGAACTAGATATACCCGAAGAAGGAGAAGTAGTAGGAAGATCATCGGGTTTGGAAGCTGATGATGAGGTAGACATTGGATGGTGTAAGTACCAATTTTGAGATAGTAAGAGGTAGATATGAAGAGATGGATTGTCAGTTTGGATTTGCAGGTAGGAAAAGATGTTAGGAAGTGGTGCATAGGTAGGAAGAACTGCCATTTGCTTCAGTATTTAAGGGGAGCATTTGCAGTACTATGTTGTTCAGTATTCAAATTTCTAAAGATAGATAAAGCAAAGTGCTATTTTCAGTGCTCGTCGCTTGAGCTTAATTTTGATTGTCAATTCCGTGTTTGTGTTTGTGAGTGTGTGGAGAATTCCAAAAGTGCAAGTCAATGTGTCTATGGATGTTGGATTCTGTAGCCTTGATCTTCATTTTGTGTGCTTGATCTTGAGTGAAGTGCATCGGAGCCATGCCTTGACAATTGCTATCAAGGCATTGCAAGGCATCTGAGAGGAATTGTAGTGTTGGTAGTATTCTGCATTTGTGAGTGCAACACGAAGTTGATGTGAAGCAATTTTGATCAAGGAAGTTGTGCCTTCAGTAGAGAGGTGGAACACAATTCTAAGGCAAAATTGTTTTTTGCAGTGAAGTGCCGTCTTTGGGAGAATTTGAATCATCACAATCAAGAGATGTTTGGACACAATTTGCTATGTTGTGATTATGAGTGTGTAGTTGTGACAAGTTGTCAAGATTGTGAGCTTGTTACTCTCTTTTGGGTGTAGTTTCTACCTGAGAGATTAAGGAAGAAATCAAGAAGAACTACAAGTTACTGTTTGACTTTGTATTGGACCAATTCTGAATCGTATCTCAACGGGAACAAACTTTACTTACCCAATTACCGCAAAAGTGATATTTGTTGGGTTGTCACAGAGTTCAAAAACTGAGTTCCCCAATCATTGATCAATTCTAGAGGACACCCGTAACATGAAATAATGTTTTGAAAGAAAATTTCTATGACTATTTCCGCATCATCTCTCCGTGTTGCTTTTGCTTCTACCATCTTGGTAGCATAATCAATACATACCAAGATGTATCTCTTCCTTGTGACTTGAGTTTTTGGTTGAATTGAACCCAAAAAATCAATACCCCATTTCTCAAATGGAGCCAATGGCAAAATTGGTCTCAAAGGCCATTGGGAAGTAGCCGTTGGTTTTCCTATTCTTTGACATGCATCACAACTTTGAATATGGGCGTGAGTGTCTTTATACATCATAGGCCACCAATACCCTGCTGAAAGTTTTTTCTTCATAGTATTCTTCAGGGCATAGTCTTCTCTCGATGCTTCAGAGTGTAAGGACTCAATGACTCCTCCGACTTTGTGTACTTTTAAGCATCTCCAAAGTACTTTGTCTTTACCCAACTTAAATAAAATGTTGTGTTTTAGTTAGTATGGTCTTACCTTCTTGAGAAAGACTACCCTCTACTCCGGGTCCAGCCCCTCAGGACAATGAAAAGTATGCAGATAGTGATACTTGGCCGCATACCTCATACTTTGCATAGCCATTAAACGATATAGCTCTTCATCAAGAAACCAATCATCAACTTCCAAGTCTTGTTCTTGAGTTTCTCACTTGGATAGGAAGTCCGCATTTGAATGCAAAGCTCCTTTCCTTACTTGTCCATTGTATGTGAACTATTGTAACAACAAGATCCATCTTGCAATTTGCCCGGACAAGTCTGCCTTCTATTCCAAATGTTGCAACACATAATGGTCAGTATAGAAGACGAACTTGTATCCCAACTCATATCGTAGTGGTTCAAATTCTTGTAGGCATAAACCATTCCAAGTGCTTTCAATCAATCCTCAAATAGTTCTTTTTTGAAATTGATAATTTTTGGTTGGCATAATAAATGGAGTAGTACTTCTTCTTCTTGTCCTTTTGACTTAAGACAACTCCAATTGCCATGGACAAAGTGTCCACATACACATGAAAAGGGGCATCCCAATTTGGAGCCCTCATAACTAGTGCTTCAACCAATTTCTTCTTCAATACTTCGAAAGCTTCCTCTTGTTTTTCTTCCCACAAGTAGTCTTTGGACTTCTTCAAAAGCTTTGTAAGGGGTGCAGCAAGCACCACATAGTTTGATACAAAGCGTTTGTAGTATTTGACATGTCCCAAGAAGGCTCTCAACTCCTGGATGTTTTTAAAGGATTTCAAAGTTGAGACAAATTTTACCTTCTCAACATCAACTTCAATACCTTGGCTTGAAACCTAATGCCCTAGAAGAATTCCTTCTTTCATTGCGAAGAAGCATTTCTCCGGGTGTAATGACAAACCGGCAAAATGACACCTTTCAAAAGTTTGGTGAAGGTAATCTAAATGTACTTTTCTTTGCCCCAACACACAAAAATCATCAATAAATACTTCCACAAATTTGCACAAAAAACCCTTGAAGATTGCATTCATCATCTGCTGGAAAGTAGCGGGAGCATTACACAACCCAAAGGACATTTGATTGTAATTGAAAGTGCCCGAATCGGTAGTGAATGTAGTTTTATCCTTGTCCTCTTCTCAAAGAAATACTTGATTATAACCTTAAAATCCGTTGAGAAAACTATAGCAAGGATGACCAACTACTTGGTCTAAAATGGTATTGGTAAAAGGCAAGGGATGGTGATCCTTCCTTGTGACGTCATTCAACTTGCAGAAATCTTGGCACACGCTAATCTTCCCAATTTTCTTCTTTAGTATAATGACTATGGGTGAAACCCACTCATTGCTTAAGACAAGAAAGATTATTCCGACCCCTAGGTACTTGTCAATTTCATCTTTGACCAAGAGCAAGTACTTTGGGTTCAGGCGGTATTGTCTTTGCCAAACCGAAACTGCACCTTCAACCAAATTAATCCGGTGTTCTCCAAATTCTCATGGAATACCCAAAATTTGATCAATAGACCAGGCAAATACATCCTAGAATTCTATAAACAAGGCAGTGTATCCTGCCAACTCCTCCAAAGTGACTATCTTTGAAATTTTTAGGATTTTTCCTTTAGTCTGACAACATCTTGACAATCATTGGGGTTGACTCTCCTTCAACATGAATCACTCGGCTTAACCCAAGTCAAACTGCAGTCACACCCTCTTCCTCCAAGTCATTTTCACCCAAGGTGATGTTGTATGGGTCTTGGTCTTCGACCTCTATCTCATAGCATTCCAAGTAGTTGACTTGCACTTTGTCTTTCAAGTCTCCTAAAGACAAAGACAATGAATATTTGGATTCATCTTCATCTTCTAACAACATTGTTTCCCCAAGGTGAAGAACCTTCATCTAACTTACCGTCACCATCTTCTGATCTTTAGACAAGATGTCCTTGAACCTTAGCTTTTGTTGGTGCCAATCCACAATAACCTAAGCGTTGTACAACTAGGGTCTTTTGATCAAGAGCGGGTAACAAGTTTTGGTTACTGGTCACAACACAATGTAGTTTAAGTTGAAGGGCACCCCTCCAATGATCATGGTAATATTTGACATCATGCCCAAAGGCCGTCTCTTGGTTTGATCCACAAATTTCAGAATTTGGAGTGTTGGTTCAAATTTTGTATACACCAATTGATGTGGAGTGTCTTCTGTCATGACATTCACACCGGACCCCGAATCAATGGGTATGGATGTGATTATGCAGCCTGCAATCTACGTGTCCACTTTGGGAGATCCCAAATCTTCTTGTTCAATATGATAAATCGTGGGCAAGTCTTTTTTGGTCATCGCCCTTACTTTCTTGAGGGCTGAACTTAGCTGCTTCTTATTCAGCTTGTTGTCCTCCCACAATTGCTTAAATGTGATGTTAGCACTTGTAGATGCCAAATTGGCCACAATATTGTACGAAGGGACTTCTCCCAACTTCATCTTCTTCACCTTCATCTTTGGGTCAGAAGTCTCTCTTCATTCAAATCAGACTTCAAGGTGCCTAAGATGGTGATTGGAGTACTGGCGGTCTTAACCCAAAGTTCTTCAGATTTGCCTACCTCGGCTTGGATTATAAGAGCATCTAGCTTGGTATCTACCTTATGTACACTCTTAGCTAGAGGCGTCACTGGTTTCTTGCCCCTTCGTCTTTGTATTCTTTTTGGCTTTGATTCTTCTTTGGATTCCAAAGAAGAACTTGAAGATGTGGAGGATTCCTCCAAAGAAGAGGATGTACTGCAAGAAGCTCTTCTTCTGGGCTTCTTGCCTTTGTTCTCCCAATTTCTTTGATTACCGGCAGAGTGAGAGTGAGCCACCTCATAGCGGGCAATGTGTTTGAGTACCTTAACTAGGGAAGTTACATTCCTCTCCCTGGCAAAGATCCAAATCTATGGTGAAAGTCCTCCCAAGAACCAGGTGATGGCTTGGGCATTGGAGTAACCCACCACACCTGATTGCTTTGGGACTTGGTTCAAGAGCGCCATGAACCGCTTACAGTAGTCTCTCAACTTCTCCTTCTTGCCTTTGTCTAAATCATTGAGCACCGCAAAGACGCTCGTGTCATAATCAACCTCCTAGAAGTGCTCCAGGAAATCATTTCTCAAGTCCATCCAATTGCCGGTACAAATCTCTTTTGGGTTACATCAGTGTACCAACTCCAAGCCTTCTTTTGGAGCATACTTGGGAAAATTCATAGATGATCCACAGAGTCATGTTCCTTGTTGGAAAAGGAGATGACTTCAAATTCTTTGATGAATTCATCAGGATCTTCATCTTGTTATATCTCCTTGTACTTCTGATAGACATGTTGGGTGACAGATAACAAAGTCATTGTTTGACTTGGGGGAATTGGCTGTGGTAAGTTTGAACTTGATGGAACCAAGGGATTTGCTGGTATTGATGCGATGTTGACAGCCCAGGAGTTCCAATTAGTTAGTTCAAAGTGGGGTCTTCTTTGACAATTACTTCTTCTCTATTTGTGTCGATGTCAACCTGAGTAGAAGTAAGAGGTTCAACACCTTCAAAGTGTTCTTCAAATTACCTTCAAGACAATCAAGGAATTGTGCATAGAAGATGTTGGCACTCTTCTTCCGTGAGGATTCATGCTGTCTTTTCTCAAAGAATGTTCTTTAGAAATTTGACTTCCTTTATAGCTTTAGGGGAAGTTAGTGTAGTGAGTTGTAATGAGTATGTCTGCCCGTTAGAGTCTTTCTTCTTCTTGGAAGATGGAGACAAGAAGTAGCCTTACCACCCGCCTTTGTGTTTCTTTTGGTCAAGTTCTTGCAAGGCTTCGTGAACTTTGTGAAGAAGTTGAAAGTCCAACGCCTCCCGTTTGGTTTTGTCAAAAGTGGATTAGATCTTTTGGTGTTCTTCTTCTTCACAAAGAAATGTTCGTCTTTAAACTCTCTCTTCTAGTTGTTCTCTCAATGCAAACATTCATATTGCTTGGACACCCAATTTCAAAATTGGCTTCATATTCTTCCACTTCTGAGATTTGTATCCTTGGCAGCGGTGTTAAAAATCATATGACAACCCAAAGAATATCACTTTTGCGGTAAGTAAAGTTCATTCTTGTAGAGATACAATTCAGAAATGGTCAAATACAAAGTCAAATAGTAACAATCTCAATTCTTCTTGGTTGGGTCTTTAATCTCTCAGGTAGAAACCATTAGAGGTTTTGATTAGAGGAGTAATAGTAAGAGGGACCGGATAAATGAGAGGCTAGAAAAAAGTCGGCCCAAGTCAGCAGATCAAATGGCAGACCCAGAAAAGAGTAACAAGCACTGACTTGCAGTCTTGTCACAATAATTTATCACACATAATCACAACTCCACCAAATCTTGCCAAACAATCTTGATTGTGATGATTCAGTCTCTCTTGAAAATGGCACTTCACTGCAAAACAACTTCGCCTCAGAATTGTGTTCCACTCCTCCATTGAGACACAACTTCCTTGATCAAAATTGCCTCACATCAACACTACATTGCACTCACAAATGCAGAATACTACCAACACTACAATTCCTCTCAGATCTATCAAGGCATTGCTCCAATTGCACTTCACTCAAGATCAAACACACAGAATGAAGATCAAGGCTGCGGAACCCAACATCCAATAAACACACTTATTTGCACTTCAAAATTTTTCAAACACTCAGAAACACCATCACAATGTTGATACCTGAAATTAAGCTCAAACAACAATCACTACTTCACAATACTTTGCTTTATCTATTCTCAAAATTATGAGCACTAAACAACATATGACTATGAATGCCACCTTTAAATAGGCAAAGCACTCGACATTTACTAACAACTATAGTGTTGTACAACAACTTTTCCTACCTACAGATCCAAAATGACAATGCACCGCTTCATATCTTCCTCTTCAAATCTCAAAACTATTACTACTCTGATCCGATGTCTACCTCTTCCTCGGCTTCCAAACCCAATCCCAAAGTAACCTCACATACTACTCTATCCTCGAGTTTCACAACTACTAATTCTTCTACCAATTCTAACACTTCTTCCTCCTGATCTACAATTCTTGTCATGGGTAACCTTTCTAGTTCTCTATCTCCCAACCCACTCTTCTCTAATATCTCCAATGATAACTCCGAAGATATCTGTACTCCTATGTCATCTACTCTAGGCTTTGCTCTTACATCCCTCTAAAGTTTATCTATCTCTAACTTTACTAAATCTAATCTGATATTGTCTTCTACTTCCAATATCTTCCTATCTACATGAGTTCTGAGACTAATCAACAAGGTGTTCAAATCTTTATCCTTTGCATTTCTCCTCCTCGGCTCCTACACCAACAACTTCAACTCGTGCAATCTTGTTTCTTCAATTTGTACATTGGCTTCTGTACTCAACATTGCATTCATCTTTGTGACAATATCCTTTAATGGCTTGAGTCTCATCCTCCTCTCACTTTCTCTATCCGCCAGCCAATCTTCTTTATACATTGCCAGTTCAGCCTTGATTTTGGCTTTCACAGTTTCCTTCTCCTTCTCCTTCTGAACAATCTTCTCCTCCAGATTACAAAGTAGCTCCCATAATCTTTCTTCTTCTCTATACCTCATTGTCAACTCCCTTAGCTAGAGCTGCTTCTTCTCTTCTACACTCTCTATCACTCTATCAAGCTCTTGCTCCTTCTTTGCTACTCTCACCATAGCATGGATAATTTCTAATCATGAATCAGCAAACTACTATTTCAAGATTTCATACTCCACTATCTATCTTTCCCTTGCTATGACATTCTACTCTATTACTCACTCCCTACTTCCCACCTCCTTCTTTAAATTCTCAGTCACTTGATTCTGTACTATTGCATCTACTCATAGTACTTCTCTCTCCTCCTCACCTTGGATTATACACTTCTTCAACTCCGAGTTCTCTTCCTCTAATCTTGCTAACACCTGCAACACAATCTTCACTTTTGGACACTCTGACTGCATCTCTTTCTTCTTTTGCTCCAACTTTGTTAGCAATGGGCATACAACCTCTCGCAAATACTCTACTCCTTCACTCTGATTTACCTTGACTTGTGGGCTTTTCTCCTTCTTTGTTTCTTCTTCACTTGAAACTTGCCTTCTCAGCTGCAATTGCCTTATTGGAATGGATTCCACTCCCCAAATTTCCACTCTCCTCTTCTATTCTCTTACTTGGTCCCGCTTCATACTCTGCCTTCCTTCTGGAATGGACTCCTCTCTGAATGGTCACCCTCCTCTCCTCCTTCTCTAGAACTTCATCTTCAGGTCTTGGGTTACATTCTTCCTCCATTTCCAGCTTTCCTTCTTCCTCCTTGGGTACCGATTGCATCTCTACTCCATTGTCACTCTCGCTGCTTGCTTCACCACTCTGCAGCGGAAGTTTAGGTTCTTCCTCCTTCTCCAAGTCTATTGACTTGTACTCGGCTTTGCCTTTTGATTCTTCACCTGACAACGAGATTACTACCAAGTCTTTCCTTGGGTTCATCTTCCTAGTCTTCCAAGGTCTTGTCTTTGCTACTTCTTCTTCTTGTTGACTCCTCTTCTTTGACTTTGGAGTGTTCACTTTCAACTGCATTCTCCACCCCGTCTGCATGTAGTACTTGTCACTGCTCCTTATATACAAGATGTATTGATGCTCCTCCACATCAACATCTCTTCTCAAATTGGGGTGGAAGTGCGACACCATCTTTTGTCTCTCCGTCATGTTCAGCAAATTCAGTCCCAAGTAGAAGTGGGTTGCAAATAGCACAATGTAGTGTGGAGGCGACTTGTCCCTCAAGTTCCACACTATTTGTCTTATACATTGATGAAAACACTTCACCCAATTGATCGATTCCCCTGCAAACATCTTATGGAAGAACACTGCTTGATGTTTCATCCCATAAGTAGTTCACTTTGGCTTCAAGATAGCCATCATTGCACTTACGATGCCTCTCCTTACAGGGTCCTTATAGCTCTCAACTTTGTAGCTATTCTTTGTGCACTTTGAAGAGAAGGCATCTCTCACTTCTTGGGTTTCTTTAGCTACCTTTCCTTTCCCCAAGAATGTAGCTCCTTGCTCTTCACCCACCTCTCTTCCAAGAATTAACCTCCAATCTGTCTCTGTCTAGTGAGCTGGATTTCCTCTATCTTCTCCCTTGGGCCCATCAAGACATTTACTCTCGGCAATCTCATCATGAAACTTGGAAAGCTAATGTTCCAATTCCATACCAAGAATGTGATCCAAAGCCTGCTCAAGACTTTGATTCTAGTGATCACATCTAATCTCCAAATTGCATGATTTCTCACTACAAATTCCGAGTTCTTCTTCCCACCTCCCGTCTTACTCTCCTCTTCTTTGGATTGGTGGCTACTCTTCCAATTGATTCATGGAGTAACTCTCTTGACTTCTTCTCAACACATCAACACATCTTTTACTACACTTCCTTTCCCACAATCTCCCTCAAGACGACTCCTTAATGGCGATGGAAAATTACTTATCATCTCTTCATCTCTATCCCAAGTCTTATAGTGGCGGGCCTTCTTCATCTTTCTTCACTTCAAGTTTCTACCAAGAAATCATACCTCTTTCATGCTCTTGTCACTATCAATTTTCCCCCACTCATAGGCCAGCCGTTTTTGTGTGTGGTACCTTCTTGAATGTCCAACCCCAAGGGAAAGTTGTTACATTGTCCTCACCTTGGGTTGAGCACCCCCAAGCCAAAGTCTCCTTACTTTGGGTTGAATGCTGACAGGGTCAATCCGAGTACTTTGTCTTCTGACACGAAGTCACTTTACCTTGGGTTACAACCCAAAGACACCATTCTTTGCCTTTTGATGTCATATAGGCACAATACAACTTCTTCTGTACACTTCTTCTTCAAAAAAAAGAAAAAAAAAGTGGGTACCACATACTACTCCGATCCAATATCTATTGCTTATTTGACTTCCAAACCAAATGATCTTCCTATACTTCTCCTTCTTTGGGTCTATCATCAAGTACCAAATCCTTCACTATTTCTACTGCTTCACTATGAATTACAACTAGGTAACCTTTCTTCTATCTCTTTCTCTCCCGACCCACTCTTCTCTAATGTCTCAGATGACAACTCCGAAGAAACCTACACTCCTACTTCTGCTACTTCAGACTTCTTCCCCTCCTTCACACTACTCCTAATCCATGATCCAACTCTGAGTTCACTAAATCTAATCTAAGACTTACATTGTCTTCTACCTCCAACATCTTTCTATCTACTCTTTCCCTTAAAATGAATCAAAAGAGTATGCATATCTACATCTTTTGCTCTCTTCTTCCAAGTTTTTTGCACAAGCAATTTCAATTTTTGTAGTCTTGCTTCCTCCAACCTTCCTTCAGCCTCTGTGCTCAGCATGGCCCGTAGTCTCCCAACAACTTCTCTTACTGATCTGATGCATACCATCAAGATCGCTCTGCCTTCAACTCTTCTTGATACATCTTCAACTCTTCTTTGTACTTAGTAGCAAGCATTTTCTTCTCCTTTGCATACTAAGAACTCTGTAGCTCAACTTTTCTTACCAAGTCTCTTAATCTTTCTTCCTCGTGATGTTGGATCAACAATTGTCTCTGCCATGCTTGATCTTTCCTTGCTGCACTCTTCTTGTGACAACCCGGAAAATATCACTTTTGCGGTAATCGGGTAAGTAAAGTTCATTCCCGCAGAGATTGGTCAAATACGAAGTCAAAAGTCACAATGTAGTTCTTCTTGATTTCTTCTTTAATCTCTCAAGTAGAAACTACACCTAGAAGAGAGTAACAAGCTCACAATCTTGACCACTTGTCACGAATACACACACACATAATCACAACATAGCAAATTCTGTCCAAACAACTCTTGATTGTGATGATTCAGATTCTCCCAAAGACGGCACTTCACTATGAAGAATGATTTTGCCTCAAAATTGTGTTCCACCCCTCCACTAAAGGCACAACTTCCTTGATCAAAATTGCTTCACATCAACTTCATGCTACACTCACAAATGCAGAATACTACCAACACTACAATTCTTCTCAGACCTGTCAAGGCATTGCTCCGATGCACTTCACTTAGGATCACAGAACAAAGATCAAGACTGCAGAATCCAACACCCACAAACACACTGACTTGCTCTTTGGAATTCTCTACACACTCACAACCACAAACACGGAATTGACAATCGGAATTAAGCTCAAGTGACGAGCACTAAGAACATCACTTCGCTTTATCTATCTTCAGAAATATGAATACTGAACAAGATTGTACTGCAAATGCTCCCCTTAAATACTGAAGCAAACTGCAGTTCTTTCTACCTATGCACCGCTTCCTAACATCTCTTCCTACCTGCAGATCCCAATTGACAATCTATCTCTTCATATCTACCTCTTCCTATCTCAAAATTAGTACTTACACTGATCCGATATGTCACGCCATTTGTAGTGCCCCATCTAGATGCTCAGACACTAGAGTTCCAGTGATAGTAGTTAGAGTTATTTCAGCTGTTTCTTAGAGACTACTTTCCGATAGTTAGATTTTGTGTTTAGGGTACTGACTTCATGGTGGGGCCCACCGTCACTTTGCACCGTTTGCACCGTTGAGTGTGCCATCAGCGGGACCGTTAGGATTTCAGAGCTAGCTCGAGTCTAGGGGGTATAGTTTCAAAGTGAGCTCCACTTCTCTGATGTTGAGCCTTCGAGTTCCTGGCTATGGTGGACAGAGGCCGGCAAGCGTCACCTGAATTCTCTATGCTTGAGTGGGTGTGGCTTGATTGTAATCAGTGCCCAGTTGCTGGCAGTTTATAGAGTGACAGATCAAGTACTGATCTGAGTTGAGTTGAGTTGAGAGTGGTAAGCAATCTGATTACATCAGAGAAGTGAAGTTAGGGGGAAATCGGTTGCAAGAACTATGAGTGTTGGTGGTATCTCCAAGCTCGGTGGATTATTGGTAGCTCCATTCAAGTTCATTGTTTCCCTAGTGTGTAGAAGCTCAATCGATTGATGCAGATTTGGCAGTTAGGCGGATGGTGTGCGGAAGTGCTGGCCAAATTTTGAGCAAAGAAGGAGCAAATTTTGAGCACTGTTGTGATTTTCAGCTCAAGAAGTGAAGGCAGGACTAATTTGCTGCAAGTTGGGCTCAGAATTTGTGATTTGGAAAAACCCGTGTTGTCAATTTGGCTCGAGTGGAAAGTTAGCGGGGAATTTGGCGGCCAACCATCTTTAGGGTTTACGTCAGATTTTGGTTGGAATTTACGTCAGATTTTGGCCAGATTTGGAGGACTTTCGCTAGTCTGGAGGACTTTCACAGATTTGGAGAAGTTTCACCAATTTTGGAGGAGGTTCGAAGTGGCAACAAGAAAGGCCTCATTTGGTTGAATTTCAGTGTTTTGAGGCTTTGAGGCATAGGGCTATGGGCTATGAGAGGCTACAAAGGCCAGCTTGCTGACATGAGGCTAGCTAGTTTAGAGTAGATCTTGGTCATTGGTTGGCAAAATCTGCCTTTCTTGCTAGATTGTGCACAACAGGGTTTGACCCCTAGATCTCTTGTTCCTAGACTGGTGCCCTAGCCAACTAGTCCACCCTCACTTGTTGTCCTACTGACTGTGCCACTATTATCTATACACATGTAGCTTTGGCTAGGAGAGGTAATTTGATCCCATTCTTGGTGATCCTGGTAGCTTAGGACTTAGATACAAACTTCTCTTATGTCAAATGCCAAATAGTGGCAGAGTCAGTCCCGTGTCATGTTATGAGATGGAGGGTTTTTGTATAGATTTCTTGTGATTGGATCCCCTCCATTCTTTACTTCCTGTTTGTGCACCATGTTTGTGTGAGGTGCCCTAACTTTTGAGCATTGGTACTCTGGTGTGCTCTCGATGGTGAGGCTGGAATGATGACTAGTCAGACTACCTTTGGTTCTCTCTGGTGAGGCAGGAAGTGATGACTTGCAGACCATGAGAGTGCGTGTTATGATGGCAAGTTAAAGTTTTCCCTTTCCCCTAGTGTAGTTATCTCGGTTAGAGTTACATTAGTGGGTGGTGCTTGGTGGTGTTGGCACATGGTGGTGTTGGCACTTGGTGGGGCACTTGCGGTTGCAGTTGGTGGTTCGGGTTTGCTGTTGTGGTTACTTTGGCATGACGGAGTTCTTTGGAGATTCCAAAGGAGTTAGCCCTACAATACACAGTGGGTTTACTCGGAGTGGTGCTTGGTATCAGCCTGTATCTCAGGTCCCAGTGAGGGAGGAGATTGACTCTAAGTTGGAGTTTGACACATGAGTTGATTCAGTTGAGAGTGCACTTGGTATGTCCGCATCGTTGTTGTGGGACATGGACGAGATCTATGGGGCCTCCAAAGGCCCTAGGCGTTACTCTGGTACAGTGGGTACCATTGAGTTGGATGACTTCATCCAAGAGTTTGACAGTTAGTGTGATCTGCAGCAGATGGGGAACCCGACTTTGTTCACACCCTTCATGGCATGGAAGGGGTTGTTTCAGCACTTGGAGGGTCCACCGATGGATGACTACCATGAGTTCAAGAGAGCTCATTTGGAGGAGATTGAGTTATGGAGACAGTATGGGTCTCCACACTATGTCTCCATCACTTCAAGCTCGGTGGCCAAGAGTAGATCGCCTGTACCTACGAGTTCTAGCTCGAGTAGTGTGGGTGGAGCTAGTGGGGGTGTGTGACAACCCGGCAAATATCACTTTTGCGGTAATCGGGTAAGTAAAGTTTGTTCCCGCAGAGATACGAGTCAGAAATGTCCAAATATGAAGCAAAGTAACAATTTCAGTTCTTCTTGAGTTCTTCTTTAGTCTCTCAGGTAGAAACCACACCCAGAAGAGAGTAACAAGCACTGACTTGTAGTCTTGTCACAAATTAACACTCCAAAATCACAACTCCATCAATTATTTCCAAACAATCTTGATTTGTGATGATTTAGGCTCTCCCGAAAACGGCACTTCACTGCAAAACGACTTCGCCTCAGAATTGTGTTCCACCCTTCCACTAAAGGCACAACTTCCTCAATCAAAATTGCTTCACATCAACTTCGCACTGCACTCACAAATGCAGAATACTACCAACACTACAATTCCTCTCAGATCTGTCAAGGCATTGCTTCGATTGCACTTCACTCAGGATCAAACACACAGAATGAAGATCAAGGCTGTGGAATCCAACATCCAACAAGCACTCTGACTTGCACTTCAAATTTCTCCAAACATTCACAAACACAATTGCAAAGTTGATACTCGAAATCAAGCTCAAGCGACGAGCACTGCTTCACAACACTTCGCTTTATCTATTCTCAGAAATAATGAGCACTGAACAACAAGTTCCTGCGACTGCCACTCTTAAATAGTGAAGCAATCGACAGTTCTAACAACTATATCGTTTCTACAACAACTGTTCTAACCTGCAGATCCAAAATGACAATGCAACCTTTCATATCTGCCTCTTCAAATCTCAAATTGGTTACTAATCCAATCCAATGTCTACTTCTTCCTCGTCTTTCAACCTTGAACCCAAAGTAATCTTACTTCCTACTATTCTGTCCTCGGGTTTCACAACTCTTACATCTTCTACCAGATCCAGCAATTCTCTTTCCTGATCTGAAATTCCACTAGCAGGTAATCTATCTAACTCTTCATCTTTCGACCCACTCTTCTCTACTGTTCCTGAGACCAACTCCAAAGACATTTGGATCCCGATGTTATCTACGTTGGGTTTTGCTTTAACATCTTGCCGAAGCTTTTCTAACTCTATTCTTACTAAGTCTAATCTAATCGCGATATTGTCTTCTACTTCTAAGATCTTCCTATCTACATGAGTTCTCAACTTAATCAACAAGGCATTCAGATCTGTATCTTTCGCTTGCCTTTGCCTCGTCTCCTGCACTAACAGCTTCAACTCGTGCAGACACGTTTCTTCAATTCGAACGCTGGCCTCTGTACTTAGCATCGCGTTTACTCTGAGGACTATCTCCTGCAATGGCTCTAATCTTGTCTTCCTTTCTCGTTCCCGATCTGCAAGCCATTCCTCTTTGTACATCGCCAACTCTTCTTCGAATTCAGCATTCACTGCGTCCTTCTCTTTCTCCTTCTGTGCAACCTTTTCTTCCTGATTACGAAGTAAGTCTCGTAATCTCTCTTCTTCTCCATATCTCATAGCCAACTCTTGCTGCCAGAGTTGCTTCTTCTCCTCCATACTCTCCATCACTCGATCGAGCTCTTGATCCTTCGATGCTACTCTTGCCATAGCATGGATGAGCTCTACTCTTGAATCAGCAAACTGCTGCTTCAAGATTTCAAATTCAGCTACTTGTCGCTCCCTTATGACATCACTCTTCCTCGCAAGATCCTCTTGATAGCTCAATTCTCTCCTCAGGTCTTCGATTACCTTACTTCTCTCCACTGCTTCCAATTGCAGTACTTCTCTCTCCTTCTCACCTCGGGTCATACTCTTCTTCAACTCCGAGTTTTCTTCTTCTAATCTTGCCAACACCTGCAATACAATCTTTACCTCCGGACATGTGGACTGCATCTTCTTCTTCTTATGTTCTAACTTTACTAACAACGGACACACCACTTCCCGCAGGTACTCCACTCCATCACTCGGGATTACTTCTTCTCGTGTGGCTACTTCTCTTTGTACTTTGTGTTCATCCGATACTTGCCTTCTTCTCTGCAGTCTTCATATCGGAATTGATGCTTCACTGCCCGAGCTTCCTTCTACTTCTTCTGTCACTCTACTCGGTCCCGCTTCCCCCTTCGCCTTACGTCTCGAGCAAATTCCTCGCTGTACTGCGATCTTCTTCTCCTTGAGCACCGGTACTTCGTCTTCCAGCGCTGCATTGTCTTTGGCTTTTACCTCGGCTTGAATTTCTTCTTCGTATTCTTCAGGCGTTGGTGCCGAGGTCATTTCTCCACCAACTTCACTATCACTGCTTGTATCTCCACTCTGCAGTGTCAGCTCAGGTTCCTCCTCATGTTCCGAGTCCTCCGTCTTGAGCTCGGCTTTGCCTTCTGAGTCTTCATCTTCCGACTCAATCACCACCATTCCTTGCCTCGGGTTATTTCTCTGCATCTTCCGAGGTTTCTTGTTTTCTTCAGCGTCTGCTTGCCGAGTTCTCTTCTTCGTCAGGGTACTTTCAACGACCTCCACGTTTTTCCCTATCTTTGAGTAGTAATCGTCTGCGCTCCGGATTTGGAGAATGTATTGCTGCTCCTCCTCGTCGACTTCCTTTTGCACATCCGAATGGAAGTGCGACACCATCCGATTCCGCTCCGCCGAGTTCAGCAAATTGAGCCCGAGATAGAAATGCGCTGCAAACGGCACAATATAATGTGGAGGGGACTTATCCCGTAGATTCCACACCATCTGCCTTGTTCTCCCGTGAAAACACCTCGCCCAATTAATTGGTTCTCTTGCAAACAATTTGTGAAAGAACACCGCTTGGTGTTTCATCACATAGGTAGTTCTCTCCGGCTTCAGGATTGCCATCAAAGCACTCACAATTCCTCTCTTGACAGGGTCTTTGTAACTTTCTACCTTGTACCCATTCTTCGTTCTCTTCGACGAGAAGGCATCTCTCACCTCCTGAGTTTCTTGGGCTATCTCCCCTTTCCCCAAGAACGTGGCTCCCTGCTCCGAGCTTGCCTCCTTCCCGAGTACGAGTCTCCAATCCGACTCTGTCCAGCGAGCCGGATTTCCTCTCTTCCCTTCTTCCTCGGGACCATCGAGACATTTACTCTCGATGATTTCTGTCATGAATCCTGGAAAACTTATGTTCCAATTCCATGCCAGAAAGGTGATCCGAAGTCGGCTCAAGACTTCGATCCTCGCTACTACATCTAATCTCCGAATTGCATGATTTCTCACTGCAAATTTGGAGTTCTTCTTTCCTCCTCCCATCTCTTCTGCTTTCTTTCGGTCTCTCGATTTCTCTCTCTCGACTTCTCCCTTACATACTAACCCGAGGCCAACCCTATGTCCCTTTCCCCGATCACCTGCAAGACGACTCCTCAACGGCGAAGGAAAATTGCTCGACATTTCGTCGTTGCAGTTTTGATTTTTATAGAGTTGCACTTCTTCGTCTTCCGTCACTTCGAGTTTCTACCGAGAAATCACACCTCCTGCATGCACCCGTTACTGTCGCCTCACCTTCATGCGTATGAGCCGCCAATTTTGAAACCGCCCCTTCTTGAATTTCTCGCCCCGATGAAAGGTTGTTAGACTGTCTTTGCCTCGGGTTGAGCTCCCCTCCCCGATCCGAAGACAATTTACTTCGTATCGTTTGCTGACACGGCATTTCAGAGTACTTCGCCTTATGACCCGAGGTCACTTTACTTCGGGTTTCACCCCGAAGATAGTTTTCGTCGTCTTCTTCGGCCAACCAGGCGCAATCCGACTTCTCTATACACTTCTTCGGCTTTATTTTGAAAAAAAACAAAAAATGTGGGCACCACAGGGTGGACTAGCTGGAGATAGTGCTACTACGATTGGAGGTACCGCTGCAGGAGGGGGTGTGGTACCGGGGTTTAACCCCATGGTGGAGTTCTTCCTATGTTTGAGGCAGAACTACTAGGGAGTGCGGACTGACAAGCTGAGGAGCTTGTAGGAGTTCCAGCGGAAGGCTGGAGAGAGCCTACGTGAGGCATTCACTCGCATGAGGCGGCTGATCAGTTTCACTCAAGGAGTTACTGAGGCCTAGGCAGTCTAGTTTTGGTATGGGATACTGGATAGGGAGTTGCAACGTAGAGTTCGTGATGCTACGTTGTTGCAGGCTACTTCGCCCACTTTGGCAGTAGTCTTTGGTTGAGCATATTGAGCATATTGAGCTCAACATGGTGAAGGAGAGAGTAGTGATATCTGGATTTGGTAGGGAGATCTCATCCACGGCTATGACTTCTTCTAGAGTGCAGCAAAGTACACCATGCCCAGTTGGTTTTTGAGGACAGGGTGGACAGCCTTGATCCTATGGAGCGAGTGGAGGGCCTAGTGGAGTTAGACCCTTACCCTCATTTTTTGGGTCAGTAACAGCCAGTGAGTGGTGGTGTTGCTTGTTGGACTTGTGGTGGACCTCACCATAGAAGAGAGTGTACTCAAGGCAGCGGACCTGATACCTCTGGTGCATCACAACCAGCACAGAGGCAGTGTAAGCACTACCACAGATTTGGTCACACTAGTGACCGGTGTTTTGACCTACACCCGGAGTTACGGAGTGGTAGGGCTGCTATGGCAGGTAGTAGAGGAGCTCCAGTTCATGGAGGACGAGGTGGTAGAGGTGGTGGTAGAGGATCTACACCTAGTAGGGGTGCAGTACCTGCCCTTACTTCTGACACAGCTATGGCTACTCGGATTGAGTAGTTGGAGCAGAGATTGGCTAGTATGGCTATTGCTCAGAGGAGATCAAATTTGGGTGTTGAGGCTTCCACCTCATATGCTGGTGATAGAGATGCTTTGGACTTCATGTGCAGAGCAGCACAGGTGGATGCATCCGCAGTAGTGACTAGGAGTGCAGTATGTGCTCCAGAGCCTAGAGGAGCATCAATGGACTTGGACCCACAAAGAGGAGAGGTTGGGAGATAGGTCAGACTTCCACAGTCTTTCACGCTATCTGAGGCATTGCAGACAACATCCATGGTTCCTAGACATCCCTGTGTAGGTGTGGTAGGTGGTGATGGAGTACATGATGGACTACCTGCTAGTCAGCCACCTGCTACTACAAAGACTGAGTCTAGCATGATGTTGGGGGCGGCTTAGCTGATTATGCGGCGTCCTTTGTTTTTGGCCAGTGATATGTTTACATTGGGAGTTGATCCAGCCCCAATATTCCGGTTGGCTGCCACGTTGTGTGAGAGTAGGGATGGTGCAATTCCTACTACTAGAGCAGAGGTGGTTGGTAGTGGAGCTGACTTGGTTGAGAAGCATGGGATCCGTTCAGCGACCAGTGGTTTATGGCAGGTAGCAGTGGCTAGACTAGAGGAGTTGCCAGCTAGACCAGCCTTTGAGAGAGCACGGTTCACACCTGGTGTTGTCCTATTGGATAACCAGAGGGGGATTTTTTGTTTGGTGGGACCTTCAAGGAAGGTCTATACACCACAGAGAGTCTTGTTAGACTCTGGTGCGCAACCCTTTATGTTGGGGAAGGCTGCAATTGTCGGTCTGGAGTTACGGAAGATCGATGTGGAGAGGTGTCCATTTCAAATCCAGACATCTCTAGGTGGTGGTTCGACACAGTACATCACACGTGGAGAGCTTGTTGTCCAGGTTCAGCCAGGTCATCCGACTGATAGCTTGGTGGTGAGAGCTCAAGCTATTGCGACGATAGCCAAGTCATATGATGTGCTAGTTGGAGGAGCAGTGTTATACTCCATGGGTTTCAACATTGACTATTGGGAGGAGACAACCTCTTATAGACCTGGTTGGCAGTCTGGTGAGGGATGGGTATGTTGCCTACAATACGATTCAGTAGTGGCAGTCTTGGCTCACTACAGTCGAGGATCATGGTAGCATCATTTCTAGCTTTCAGAGGTGCAGTTACTTGGCCTGGTGACTTGTTGGAGGGGAACGCCCATGCACAGGATACTCCAGTACCAGAGGAGATCACTTGGCTATGGAGTACAAGTGGGATTGTTCCATTCACCTTAGATGTTCCATTGTGGAGTTCAGAGGAGGCATTGCAGCAACATGCAGATCAATTGGTACAGCAGGCTTGGAGTGGAGCCTTCGTACCGTCATGAAATGAGTGTGAGGATGAGCCTCCAGAGGCAATTGCTTTGACACCTCTGGATACCACACTCATTGCTTGGCAGTATCCAGTAGAGGGGATATGCCTATTGGAGTTGTTTGGTGGGATCAACACCGGACTAGCTGCGGTGTTACAGGCGGGTATCCAAGTACAGAGGTACTTGTATGTAGAGAGAGATGAGACTGCTGGGCGAGTCTCTCTACATCATGTAGCACACTTGGCCTATTGGTATCCGGAGTTATTACCAATGTCAGCAGTCAGAGGTTACCAAAAGGCCTTACCAGGAGACATTTCCTTACTGGGGGCGCATGACCTAGAGAGACATGAGCCTATTCACTTGGTGATTTCTGGATGGCCATGTCAGGGACATACACGTGCAGGCCATGGTTTGGGTCTTCAAGATCCTTGTTCTGGTGTGTTTTGGGAGATGTTACAGATACTACAACATCTCCAGGTTCATCAGTCCGTTTCTCCAGCTTACCTTTTGGAGAATGTTCCTTTGATGGGTGATTCTCGCGCTAGAGTGGTGGTGAGTACACATCAGGTCCATTCTTGGATGGGACCTGCTGTATTGTTAGATGCAGCTAGAGTGGGATCACGGGCTCATCATCTTCGTCTTTGGTGGACGAACCTCTTACCCAAAGAGGTTCTACAGTGCGCTTATGATGGGATTCAGCAACTTGACCACATTCTTGTTGATGATATCTTGGATGTTGGGTGTCAGTCTCAGATAGTGGTAGTGGCTGATAGGTCACCTATGGCAGTGGTGAACCTAGTTGGACAGCCTAGAGCCGCATTTTCCACACTCATGAGTTTCCGAGGTTCTCATGCTTTTTGAGAGGGAGGACTTGGACTTGTTTGGGACTCACAGTTACAACAGTTGGTGGAGCCCAATGCTGATGAGAGAGAGTGGGCAATGGGTTTTTGCACCAATATTACCACTGTTCCAATAGTGTCAGAGGCATCCAGGCATCAGGTGTTAGGTCAGGCTATGGACCTGAATTGTTTGACCTGGATTGTGAGCCTTGGCTTGGCAGAGCAGCGTAGGATGTGCTTGATAAGCATCACCACTCAGACACTTGTGAGCCGTGTGCCTATCGAGACAATTCAAGCACATGTTGGGGACAATGGACCGAGTGGACATGGTATTCTTGGGACACATCCAATAGCTACTAGAGAGAGTGGTCTACTTGGAGTCCATCCATGTGAGCGTGGGCTACTTGGATTACACCCTTGGTCCACATGGGATGCAGCCAAAGGACATGTGGAGCTTGCAGCCAGAGTGAAGGGAGTTTTTCACACAAAGGTTGGGACCTAGTTTAGTTTAGTCTAGTGGTTGGGAGCATGACACTATTGCTCCCAAGGGCCTAGTGTAGCAGTCAGTTAGTACGTCTTCCACTCCTACTACAGTTAAAGAGGATACTTGGGAGCCAGATCTTGGACCCAAGCTTACTAGAGAGGAAAGACGGAGGGTTTGGAGGTTCTTGAGGAGTCACACGAGTTGTTTTGTCTTCAGTATGAAGGATTTGGGTGCTCTGAAGGGACCTAGTATATGGATTGAGCTGACTAGCAACACACCAGTTTTCCGACGTCCTTATCGATATAGTGATATAGAGAGGACATTGATTTAGAGCTGGAGTAGTGACCTTTTTGAGGCTGGTTTGGTAGAGATTTCACATGGAGAGTATGCATCAGCGACAGTGATGCCAACCAAGAAGAATATGCATGGCAACTATACAGATAGGTAGATGTGTGGAGATTACCGTCCTATCAACCGACAGACCAGGGCTGATCGGTATGCCATGCCTACACCGGAGGAGATTTTTGATGCGATTGGGCATGCAAAGGTCTTCAGTACTTTGGATCTTCGAGCGGGATATCATCAATTGCCGATCAGGGAGGAGGATAAGTCCAAGGCAACATTTTGGGCTATTGATCTTCACGGCAAGGATGTGTTATATCAGTGGAGGTTCTTACCATTTGGGTTAAAGAACACTCCTGCTGAGTTCCAGAGGGTCATGGATAGGATCCTAGCTGGATTGGATTTTGCTCTGTGCTATATTGATGACATTTTGGTTTATATCACTTCTATGGAGGAGCATGAGAGACAGTTGTTGGAGGTGTTTGAGAGGTTGAGATCTCATGGACTCAAACTACATCCTGGGAAGTGTAGGTTCTTCCACAAGCAGGTTGAGTATTAGGATCACACTATCTACCCCGGAGGACTTGGTGTTCAGCAGACCAAGGTGGAGGCTATTGCACATATTCCTCGGCCTACGAATGTGAGCAGAGTGCGAGCATTCCTTGGGTTGGCAAACTTATGTTGCCGTTATGTTAGAGGATTTAGTGCTATTGCCAAGGCCTTGACAAAGTTGACCAAGCTTACACAAGAGTGGTGTTGGGGAGATGAGCAGGAGAGAGCTTTTGTAGAGCTCAAGGAGAGGTTGACATCTACTCCTATTTTGAGGAGACCAATCAGGGGACGACCATTTCAGGTTCACACTGATTGGAGTATGTTGGGGCATAGAGCGGTGCTCACCCAACATGATGATGAGGAGAAGGAGTTTGTGGTGGCCTATGCTAGTCGCTCCAACAATTCAGCGGAGGCAAAGTATAGTTCATATGAGGGAGAGTGCTTGGCAGCAATTTGGGTAGTAGCACATTTCCGATGTTACCTATTTGGTAACCCCTTCACTCTCATCACTGATCATCAGCCACTGAAGTGGTTGATGGAGTACGACAAGCTTTCAAGGAAGCTTGCATGATGGGCTCTGATTTTACAGGAGTATGATTTCACGGTTGTTCATAGACCTAGAGTGGTGAATTGTAATGCAGATGGGTTGAGTAGAAACCCATGTCCCAGCCAGCAGGATCAGACCGGAGCACGTTGGCATGGTGAGACAGATGAGGAGATGGTGCCAAGTTGGTATGCATTGGCCTTTCTATGTATATTTGCAAAGGCTTTGGTGGTATCTCTTTCAGCGCATACAAGAGGAGTTATTGAGGTCACAGATCTAGAGAGTGAAGATATTGGTACAGTTCAGCGAGACATTCATAATGATGTCTTAGTGATGGACTATCTTTGCACTGGTGTTGTGGGTGGCACAGTTGGGGCCAAGGAGAGAGACCGTGTTCTTCAGCAAGCCAGACAGTTCAGATTGGAGGGTAGACACCTTTTGCGTGTATGGGAGGATGGTGGAGTGCGAGTAGTACCACTTCCATCTCAGAGACCACAGTTGGTCCTTCATGCTCATGAGGAGCTAGGACATTTTGGAGTAAAGCGTACATATAGCTTACTCCAGAGTCATTATTGGTGGCATGGTATGCAGACCAAGGTACAGCAGTTTGTTGCCAGATGTGTGGTTTGTGACCAAGTTAGAGCATCATTCAATGCTCCTATGCCACAATTACACCCATTACCTATCATGGGATTGGGTTACTGTTGGAGTTTGGACTTTGCCGGACCTTTACTGCTGACTATGAGACATCATTGGTATGTTTTGGTGATGGTGGAGCACTTCTCCAAGTGGATTGAGTTGGTGGCACTTCCTAACAAGTCTAGTGAAGGGACAACTTACTTGTTCCTGGATCGAGTTCTTAGTCATTTTGGTGCACCAGCTGAGGTTTTGACTGATCAGGGTACAGAGTTCTTGGGGGAGTTTCAGGTCTTGTGTGACAAGGCTTTGATTGATCATCGTACTACATCCCGAGATCACCCTAAGGCAGATGACTTAGCAGAGAGAGTGGTTCAAACGGTGAAGAGAGGATTGCGAAAGTATGGTTTGCAGAGAGGCCACTTGGGAGATTGGGATCTCCAATTACCTTGGTTGGCCATGGGCTATCGGTTCAGCTGGCAAGCCTCCTTAGCATCCTTCTCTCCATACTTTCTACTCTATGGACAAGATCCAGATTTACCTGCAGCTATTTGTTGATGCTATTGTAGTTTTGGACTTGGATGACCCCGATGTATGGATGAGCGCATGTTCTCAGCGGGGAGAGATCTTTTGGAGAGTGATGCCGATGGCCTTTGAGAACTTGGCGATTGCTCAACATAGAGATACTTTACGCTATGCTACTATTCAAGGAGGAGTGTATAGACCCTCAATCCATTGATTTCATCTAGGCAACTATGTATATCTACAGCAGACAGCACCGACGACACTTGATGTTTCTACAGGCCGCACTATCTTGAGAGTGCATGAGGTTTTGCCATTTGGAGTCCTTGTGTTAGAAGGACGTGATGGTGTTGTTTGGAAAGATCATGTGCGCAATTGTGCGCCATGCCACCTTCCAAACATTGATGGTACTATGGACCCAAGCTTGGCACTTGTACGTGCAGGCTTGAGGTGTATGTTATGTGGCTCTTCTGGTGGAGCTGCTACTATGTTAGTATGTGATAGCTGTTCGAGAGGATGGCATATGGTATGTATGACTCCTCCCCTCACGGTGGTTCCTCAGGGATAGTGGTTATGTCCTAGTTGTACTTGACCTATAGCTAGTTTATTCTTTATATGGTATAGATTGCAGACATGCAACTAACAATGGGGCTCCATAGCACCCGGCCTCCTGATCTTTACCCATTAGAGGGTATACCATATACTTAGAGTAGATGGCTATCTGGAGTTAGAGGGACCTAACCGCCAGCTAGGAGGGCAATTGTGGCACTTTAGAGTCTATGTATGATTTATGTGTGAGTTGTGCTTCTATAGTGTATGATGTTGACAGCGATGTATGTTGTGTAGCGATGTATATATGCATGATAGCTGTCACGCCATTTGTAGTGCCGCATCTAGATGCTTGGACACTAGAGTTCCAATGATAGTAGTTAGAGTTATTTTAGCCGTTTCTCAGAGACTACTTTTCGACGGTTAGATTTTGTGTTTGGGGTACTGACTTCACGGTGGGGCCCACCGTCACTTTGCACCATTAGGGTTTCAAAGTTAGCTTGAGTCCAAGGGATATAGTTTTGAAGTGAGCTCTAGAGAGCTCACTTCTCTGATGTTGAGCTTTCGAGTTCTTGGCTATGGTGGACAGAGGCCGGTGAGCGTCACTTGGATTCTCTATGCTTGAGTGGGTGTGGCTTGACTGTAATCAATGCCTAGTTGTTGGCAGTTTATAGAGTGACAGATCAAGTACTGATTTGAGTTGAGTTGAGTTGAGAGTGGTAAGCAATTTGATTATTGTTGCACTTTAGAGTCTATGTATGACTTATGTGCGAGTTGTGCTTCTATAGTGTATGATGTTGACAGTGATGTATGTTGTGTAGCGATGCATGTTGTGTAGCAATGTATATACGTACAACAGATGTCTACTTCATCATCGGCTTCCAAACTTGTGACAACCCGGCAAATATCACTTTTGCGGTAATCGGGTCAGTAAAGTTTGTTCCCGCAGAGATACTATCCAGAATTGGTCAAATACAAAGTCAAAAGTCACAATTGCAGTTCTTCTTGATTGCTTCTTTAATCTCTCAGGTAGAAACTACACCCAGAAGAGAGTAACAAGCTCACAATCTTGACAACTTGTCACAATACGCACACATAATCACATCATACTAAATTCTGTCCAAACAACTCTTGATTGTGATGATTTAGATTCTCCCAAAGACTGCACTTCACTGCGAAGACCGATTTTGCCTTAGAATTGTGTTCCACCTACCCACTGAAGGCACAACTTCCTCGATCAAAATTGCTTCACATCAACTTCGTACTGCACTCATAAATGCAAAATACTAACAACACTACAATTCCTCTCAGATCTGTCAAGGCATTGCTCCGATGCACTTCACTCAGGATCAAACACACAGAATGAAGATCAGGGCTGCAGATTCCAACATCCACAGACACACTGACTTGCTCTTCAGAATTCTTCACACACTCACAAACACAAACACGAAATTGACAATCGGAATTAAGCTTAAGCGACGAGTACTGAGAACATCACTTCGCTTTATCTATCTTCAGAAAGTTGAATACTAAATAACATCATACTGCGAGTGCTCCACTTAAATACTGAAGCAAACGGCAGATTTGCCTACCTAGCACCACTTCCTAACATCTCTTCCTACCTACAGATCCTAAGTGACAATCTATATCTTCATATCTGCCCTTTCCTATCTTAGAATTGACTTCTATCCCAATCCGATGTCGACCTCATCATCAGCTTCCAAACATGATGATCTTCTTGCTATTTCACCTTCTTCGGGTATGACTATCTCTACTAATTTCTTTACTAATTCTACAACTTCTTCACTACAATCTTCAATTGAACTTTGGTTTACTCCATCTACACTCTTATTTCCTGACCCACTCTTCTCTAATGTGTCAATTCTCAAGTCCGATGACACTTGAGTTCCTACATCTGCAACCTCAGGTTTCTTCTCCACTATCACACTAGTCCAAATTTTCTCTAACTCTGAATTGACTAAATCTAGCCTAAGACTAACATTATTTTCTACCTCCAACATTTTTCTATCTACGCGTTCTCTCAACCAAATTAGCAAGGTATTCATATCCACGTCCTTGGCTCTTTGCTTCCGAGTCTCCTGCACAAGTAATTTCAACTCATGCAGACGAGCTTCTTCCAATCTCCCTTCAGCCTCCGTGCTTAAGATTGCTCGTAATTTCCCCGCAATGTCCCCTACTGATTCCGATGCGCATCCTCGAGAACCTTCCACCTTCAACTCCACTTGATACATCTCCAACTCATCTTTGTATTCTACAGTGAGCATCTTCTTCTCCTCTGCATACTGCATACTCTGCAATTCCGCACTTTTGACGAGTTCTCGTAGTCATTCCTCTTCTTCTTGTCTGGCCGCCAGCTCTCTCTGCCATGCTTGATCTTTTGCTGCGGCACTCTTCTTCAAGCTATCCAACTCCTGCTCCATCACAATAGTCATTGCCTTCAGCTGAACATTTTTGATGCGCACATCACTCACTTCTTCCTTCATCTTGCTGAGCCACATCGCCTGCTCCTTCAATTCCCCGGCTTGCTTCTGCAATTCCTTCTCCTTCTCTGCGCATCTTCCTTGTATCAGGCTCAGCATCTCCTTCCTCGAGTCTTCCTCCCTCCGAAGATCTTCAATTTCCGCACTTCTTTGGACTTGATGCTCCTGCAGCTCTTGCACTTCCTTCAACAGATGCTTCATCACCTGCAGCTCATTCATCCCTTTCACTTGATCTTGGGCAATTCCCATACGATGTTCTCTCAATAGCTCAAGCAAAGGTGTGACCACCCTCGTCAAATATGCTATCCCGCCAAATTTTTCTTCTTTATCTGGAGTCTTCTCCTGCGTCATCGGCTCCTTCATTCGAGTCGTGATCTTTGTATCTTCATAGTGTTGGCACTATCTTCGTCTTGGCCTCTTGAACTTGGCCCCGTGGGATACTCCTTCTTTGCTTCGGGTTTTGGCTTGTTCTCCATCATTGCTTCACCAGCCTCACTTACCACCACCGATTGCTGGACTTCGGGTTCACCCTCACTGTCACTCCCAGACTCCTCACTTTTCAAGGTGAGCTCTTCTTCTTCCGAGTCTTCTTCTTGCGACTCAGTTTCTTCATCAGACTCTGACTCCGATGATGCCCCTCTGACAATTTTAGTGGTCTTCAACATCAGCCTCCGAGTCTTGCGTGGGATGGGCAATGATTTGGCTTCTTCGGGTTTACTTTGCTTCTTTGTCTTTGGACTGGCAACATCTTTGATCTTCCACTGTCCTGTCCTTGCAAAGTATTTGTCATTCGCTCGCAGATGAAGCATATACTATCGCTCCTCTTCATCTGCTTCCTACCTCAAATTGGGATGCATGTGTGAGACCATATGATGACGCTTATCTTTGGACAGTAAGTTCAGCCCAAAGTAGAAATGAGCCGCAAACGGTACGAAATAATGCGGTGGCGAGCCCGTTCTCCAATTCACCACCATCTGCCTTGTTTGGTGATGGAAGCACTTTGCCCAATTCATTGGTACTCCTCCAAACATCTGATGGAAGAAGACTGCCTGCTGCATGGTTACATAGGTCATTTGCTCCGGCTTGAACATGGCCATCATCGCCCTCACGATACTTCTTTGGATTGGGTCCCGATAAGATTCCACCTTGTAACCATTTGTAGTTTGTGGAGCAAAAAACAAATTGCGAATCTCCGCTGTCTCCTCTGCACCATCACACTTCCGATAGAAGGTGATCCATGTCGACTCTCCTGCTTCTCTCCCCAGGACTAACTTCCAATCCGTTTCAGTCCATCGAGCCGGATTGCCTCTCTTCCCCTCTATTTTGGGACCCTCTTCACAATTACTGGCAGCGATCTCTGCCACCACTCCCAGGAAACTGAAATTCTAGTTCCATGCTAAAAAGGTGATACGAAGTCTAACCAAGACTTTGATCCTAGCTACTACATCTACTCTTTGAATTGCAAAACCTCTCACTACCAGAGCGTTGGCCACCCTCTTCACCATGATTTGTTCTCTTGTTCTACGGTGTTGGAAAATCAGACCCTCCCTTGGACGAGACACTCTAACTCCCTCAGGGTTTTGGAAAATTTCACTCTTGACGGGCTTCTGGACACGCATTATTGTAGGACAACTACTCAAAGGAATTGGGAATTTACTCAGAGGGTTTGAATTCCACCTGCGCAGTCGCAATTTTATATTGCCCCAAATCGCAGTCATTCTTCAGTCGATTTCATTGGTGATTTTCTCTCTTCTGCGTGCACTCCCGGTCACTGTCAAGACATGATTCTTATGCCCCCGCCATTTCTTGAAATTTACTTTCTTGCCACATACAGAGGTTGTTAAACAGTCTTTGTCTTTCCTGCATTTTCCAACCCGAAGACAATGATCTTCGGCCTATTTTTGGCGTACTCCTCTTCCGAGTACCTCCATCATTGGATCCGATGTCAGCTTCTTTGGCTTTCCTCCGAAGTTACTTTCGCCTCTTCTTTGTCCGCAATTCAACTTTTCCGTGCTTACTTCGTCTCTTAAACCCTACTAACCATAAAAAAAAACAAAAAATGTGGGTACCACATATCCCCTCCCTCAAATGTGAGCGTCCCCGCAAACACCAACAACTGGGGTTTTATACAAAGTCGGGTTTGGGGTCCAATATTTTCTAACCCTCCACCCATTGACGCGAGTTGCAAAAGGATTGCCATCCAGGTCTACGAGTTGAATAGAACCATTATCATAAATGTGCATCACACAGTGACTTCCGCAACCAATATAAGTATAAGAGCTATACAGTCCTATCCACCTCAGATGTAATTTTCTTGGAAAAAATAGGTGGCGATTATCATATAATAATACCAGATCTCCTTCTTGAACAGTCACAGGTTTGATTCTTTTATTGTGCCAAACTTTCCGTTGTTCTTGAATTTCCTTTGTAGTTTGCATTGCATCGTCCCTTTTCTTTTCCAACCACATCAGTTGATGGATCCAAAGATCGTGACTTTCTTCCTCCGACAAACGTTCTTTGCAAAGTATTCTATATGTCGGTACTTCAAACTCAACTGGTAATATGGGATGCAATCCGTATGTCAAAAAATAAGGAGTTTGCTTGGTAGTAATTTTTTCCGTTGTCCGATATGCCCATAACACTGCAGGTAACTTTGTATCCTAGTCATAGGCATAATTGACTGTCACCTTATTTAAAATTTTACACAACAATCCATTGGCTTTCTCCGTGAGTCCATTCTCTTTCGGGTTGTAAGGCGTGGTCTTCTGATGCTTAATTTGGGAGTATTTGGTTAACGCTTCCACCATTGAGTTCAAAAAATGAGTTCCTTGATCACTGACCAATTCCTGAGGACACCCATAACGGGAAATGATGTTTCAAAAGAAAAATTCTGCTACTGTCTCCGCATCATCTCTTTGTGTTGACTCTGCTTCCACCATCTTGGTGGCATAATCCGTACATACTAAGATGTACTCTTCCTTGTGACACGAGTTACTGGTTGAATAGGTCCCACAAAATCAATACCCCATTTTTCAAATGGGGCCAGAGGCAAAATTGGTTTCAAAGGCCACTGGGAAGTTGCCGTCGGTTTCCCTGTTCTTTGACAGGCATCACAACTCCAAATATGGGCATGCGTATCTTTATACATCGTAGGCCACCAATACCCTGCCAAAAGAATTTTCTTCACCGTATTCTTCAGGGCATAATGTCCCCCCGATGCTTCCGAGTACAAGGAATCGATGACTCCTCCTACTTCGTATGCTTCCAGGCATCTCCAAAGTATCGCATCTTTGCCCATTTTAAACAAAATGTTGTGTTTTAATTGGTACGGTCCCATTTTCCGAAGGAAGACAACCCTTTGTTCCGGATCCAGCCCCTCGAGACAATGGCACATATGCAAATAATGATATTCCCCGGCATACCGCGTACTTTGCACCGTCATTAAATAATGTAGCTCTTCATCAGGAAACCGATCATTGATTTCCAAATCTTGGTCTTGAGTTTCCAAACTGGATAAGAAGTCCGCATTTGAATGCGAAGCTCCTTTCCTTACTTGTACAGTGTATGTGAATTCTTGTAACAACAAGATCCATCGTGCAATTTGCCCAGACAAATCCGCCTTCTTGACCAAGTGTTGCAGTGCATAATGGTCCACATAGAAGACAAATTTGTATCCTAACAGGTAGTGATGAAATTTCTTGCAGGCATACACCATCCCGAGGGCTTCTCTTTCAGTCATTGAATAGTTCTTTTCAGAAACTGAAAGTTGTCGGCTGGCATAATACACCGGGTAGTCCTTTTTCTTCTCGTCCTTTTGACTTAAGACAACTCCGATGGCCATGGAAAAAGTGTCCTGTGAGCCGGCCTGTCTCTCACTCAGGATGAACCTCTGATGGCTATTATGGTAGCGCACCATGGACTAAGAAGGCAAGGAACCCCAACTCCATCATACTCCTCCAAGGCTAACACTCCAAGACTCAAGACATTGCTCACTAGAGAACTCAATGAGAGAGAGATAGTTGCAAATGAAAGGATGATGAGTACCTCCTCACTCCTTGTTTATATACTTGTGAAATAGTTACGTACCAAAGTTACTAATTACCGTAGTAACTCAAGTTACTAGACTAAAAGTCAAGTAAAGTCAAAAAGTAGAAAGGAATATCCATTCACATGGGCATATTCCCCTTATCTTGACCCAACCACTAAAGCAAGGATTCCTTCACATGGGCTATCCTTGGACTAAAGAAGAATCCAAAACAAAAAGGCTTGCGGGCCCAAGAGTTCTCAACTCTTTCCCCAAAGCCAAACACCTAGGAATAATACCAAGTCAACACACTAAAATCCAAAATAGTGGTGCTCATCTTTTCTACTTCCTCTAAAGTAAGGTCCCATCTATCTTAGCTATGACTAACTTTAGCTAACCATGACTAATATAGAACCATCCTTTATCTCTATATAAATAATATCTCTTAAGTACTTGTAATACCAAGCTAAATATCACAATACCACAAACATGCACAAATGGGTGTTACATTTACCCCCGGACTAAGTTTTCACTTTGTCCTCAAAGTGAAGGTCTCTCTACCTTCTATGGTACATCTTCAACTTATCATGGTTAATCCTATCAAAGTGTCTTCCTCCCAACTCCTTGAGATCATAGGTGTAATTGCCCCACACCTTCTCTACTATGAAAGGTCCAAAGTACTTAGGCAAAAACTTCTTTTGCACTCTCTTGAATCGAATGGAATCAAACAACATTACCCAATCACCTTCTTTGAAAGGCTCCACCTTCTTCTTGCCTTGCCTCTTGTCATAGCTCTCCTTTTGTTTCCTTTGGGCTTGCTCCACTCGAACCATAGCAACTGCTCTTGCCTCTTCCAACTCCATGAGTTGATCCTTCCTTGACTTCCCTGCATCACTTCCTTGTGCTTTCTTCAATCTCCTATGAATGCTTTGGAAGGTAGGAAGATCAAAGTGAATAGGTAAGGTAGACTCAATACCATACACCAATTGGAATGGAGAATATCCAGTGGAAGTCTTCATGGTTGTCCTATACTCCCACAAAACTGCATGAATCCTCTTGTCCCAATGATGTTTAGCCCCCTCCATTTCTGCATCTTTGGCCAACATCATGCACAAGGTCTGATTGGTTCTCTCTGCCAAGCCATTGGAATTTGGCTTATAGGATGTAGTTACTCTATGTGTGATAGAGAAATGTCGTAGCATGGTTGTAGTAATGCTTCCTGTAAACTCTCCTCCTCTATCAGAAACCAACTCCAAAGGGCATCCAAACCTAGTGATAATGCGTTCATAAAGAAATCTACCCACTTCATCTTCATTCTTGTCCCTCAATGGTCTAGCCTCAACCCACTTGGTAAGGTAATCAGTAACTACCACAATGTACCGATTGTTCCTTGGGGTTCTATTGAGAGGTCCTACAAAATCAATTCCCCACTTCTCAAAAGGTCCTAGCAATGGAATTGATCTAAGTGGTGGAGTGGATGTAGACTTTCTAGCAAAAGCTTGACAAACATGACAAGTTTTGCAATAATCAAGACAATCCTTGAAAATCCCTCTCCAATGGTAACCTGCATCTAGAATCTTGAAAGCAGTCACCTTTCCTGCAACTTGTCCTCCACATACTAAACCTTCATGAAACTCCTTTATGAGTAGGATAGACTCTTCCTTACCCACTGCTTTTCGAAGTAGACCATCTGCTCCTTGGTGAAAAAGAATATCCTCCACCATTGTGTAAGGTCTAGATCTTGCTGCAAGGGCCTTCCTCTCCCTAGCATGCATCCCTTCTGGATAGTTACCTCTTGTCACAAAATCCACAATCTCCTTGTACTCCATTGGAATCTCTTGAGTGACTGAGATTGTCATGAGCTCCTCATCCGGGAAGGAATCATCTACTGGCTCATCTCCATCATGATCATAGGCTCTAGATAACAAATCAGCATTTGCATGTTTCTTTCCTGGCCTATCCTCAATTGTGTAGTCATACTCAGACAAGAGTATCATCCACCTTGCTAGTCTCCCTTCAACATTAGGCTTGTTGAAGATGTACTTCAAAGCCTTGTGATCCGTGACAATTGTGGCTTTCCCTCCAATCAAGTAGTGTCTAAACTTCTTGAGACCAAAGATCACTGCCAACCCTTCTCTCTCTGTGACAGAGTAGTTCTTCTCTGCTGAAACCATCTGCCTACTAGCATAAGCTATTGGATGATCATGCCCATCTTGGTCTAATTGACTAAGAGTGCATCCTATAGCTACATTAGAAGCATCAGTGTAGAGGATGAAAGGCTTACTCCAATCAGGTTTAGCAAGAATTGGAGCTACAACAAGGGATTGCTTGAGCTCCTCAAAAGCTTTGAGAGCCTCCTTGTCTTCCAAAATCACCATGTAATCTACACCCTTCTTCATGTAGATGGTCAATGCATAAGCCTTGTTGGAAAATGAGAAGATGAACCTCCTATAGTACCCAACCATTCCCAAGAATTGGCGTAACTTTGTCAAGCTTGAAGGGAATGGAAGGTCTGAGATTTTCCTCACCTTCTCAGGATCAACTGCTATTCCATCCTTGGAGATGATGTGCCCCAAAAGTAGACCTTCTTCACATCCGAAAATGCACTTCTCTGGGTTGAGTGATGCATTTGCCTCATCCAAGCGTTGCAAGACTTTGATTAGGTGCTCAAAGTGCTCCTCCTTGCTCCCATAGACACAAAAGTCATCAATGAAATCTCTCACAAATTTCCCAATGAAAGGTTCAAATACCTTGTTCATGAACCGTTGGAATGTGGCTGGAGCATTGCAAAGCCCAAAAGGCATGACCTTGAAAGCGTAAGTTCCCCAAGGTGTGGTGAATGTGGTGAGTTGTTGATGCTCTGGTGCAATCTTTATTTGGTTATATCCACTATAACCATCTCCAAAACTATACCTCTCATGACCTGCAACCTCCTCCAAGATCTCATCAATGAATGGCAATGGGTAGTAGTCCTTCTTGGTAATAGCATTAAGCTTCTTGTAATCCACACATACCCGAAGCTTGCCATTCTTTTTCTTCACAATGACAATTGGAGACACCCATTCTGAATTCTCCACCTCAAAGATAAATCCAGCCTCCTTGAGCTTATCAATCTCCTCCTTCACAACCAAAGATATTGGTGGGCTAATGCGACGTTGCTTTTGGCGGATTGGTCTTGCATGTGACTCCACCTCTATCTTGTGCTCCTCCAAGGTGACTTCCTTCAAATCCTTGTAACTAAAAGCAAACACATGGATGAACTTGCGGAAAATCTCCTCAAATCTCACCTTCTCCTCCTTGGTAACATTTGGGCCATATTTGAGGGTAGATAACCTTCTCTCTACCTCCTCAAGTGTCAATGGTGATTTATCTGGGTCCTTCAAAACCTCTGGCTTAGGTGCAAAATCCATAGCACACAAGGGATACACATCTGAATCAGATTCAGATTCATCTTCCTCCGTGGAAGTCTCCTCTTCCATGCTTGTGTCCACACCTGAAGCTCCTTCTTCAGAATCTGATTCCCAATAATTAGAAGATGGGGTATCTGAATGTGAAGTGTTGGTGGTGTTAGTCACAGGAACAGTGACTCTATGGTTTGATGGCCCAATCCTCAAGTACCCTTTGTGCCATCGATCAGTTGTGCGTGCTGCTCTCAACCATGGCCTCCCAAGAAGTAAGTCATAGCTTGAATCCTTCAAGACTTGGAAAGTCATGAGATTTTGAACTCCCATAACTGAAACTACCACCTTATCCATCACCCCTACTGGTCGAACTTGTTGCTTGTTTGCCATGCTCACCACAAATGTTGAAGGTCTTGAGGGTATCATACCCAACTTCTTCATCAACCTTTCTGACATGGCATTCACTGCTGATCCTCCATCAACCAATGCATCCTTGATGTTGTGACCATTCACTCTCACATCAATCTTGGAGGCATATTCACAAGCCTCCCATGGTGCTGGCTTGGCATCCACCACCCCCATTGATACTGGAACTTTTGCCTTCTTCTTCTTTTTGCTCCTTGTAGAACTCAAACCACCTCTAAGCTCCTTTCTCAAGGTAGGGTTCAAAGCAATTAATTGGCCCACTGTGATGTTAGCCTTGTGACTACCAACATCCTCCAACACATTGTAGTTCCATTGTTGCTTTGAGATCAAGAAGTCCTCCATCCCCAACTTCTTCCTTGGAGTCTTTGTTGTTGATGGTGTTGAGGTGCGAGTGCTCCTAGTAGACATAGGAGTATCCTTGCTTGAAGTAAATCCTTGAGAAGAGTGAACATCCTCTGCAAAACGAGCTCTCTTCTTCTCTTGTGCCAAAAGCTCCAAATTAAGACCCTTGGAGTTTGAGCACTCTCCCTTCTCATACTTGCTCTCAACCACATCTATGGATGCTATCCCCTTACCTTTGTTGGGATTAGGAGCCACTTGGGTTTCACTACCTCCCTCTTTCCCTCTATTGGCTCCCTCATAACCCCTTCCTCCATGGTAAGTGGAATTTGGGCAATTCCTTTGGATATGGCCTCTTCCTCCACAACCAAAACAATTTCTATCATTGAAATTGTTGGCTGGTTGGCCTCCTCTATATGGATAGTTTCCATAACTCCTAGGTCCTCTCCCTACATTCTGATCCACCTCTCTCTTCTCCCATAGTTGCACCACATTGATCTTGAGATCCGCAAGTTGTTCTGTGATGGTTTGGAGTGGATCTTTTGGTGGAGGTGCAAGAATTGGAGCAACTACTACTTGTGGTGCAACCCTTGTCACCAAAGTATCAGAAGTTCCACCATACTTGTAGCCTTGAGGAGGATGCACAACCTCCTTCACCACCAAATCACTCTCATCCCCTTCCAAACTCTCCTCCATACGAATTGCGATCTTGATAGCTTCAACCTTGGAAGAAGGTTTCTCATATCTCACCTTGCTTCTAATTTGTGGTCTCAATCCTCCCACAAAATTCTTGGTGAGAATGGCCCCTATGCCAATCATTGTAGTCTCCACATCATCCCCACCCTTCCTCAACACTATGCGAAATCTGGACTCCAACTTTTCCACTCTTTCCACATAGACCCTCACTTTCTCTCCATCTCCTTGCTTGAGAAATGTAACCTCACTCATCAATCTCTCATAACTCTCATCAGGAAGAAAGTTCTCAATGAGTGCTGAAGTCAAAGTCTCCCAAGACTCCTCTTCCCCCTCTCTCCTCTCTCTCTTTTGGTATTCTGACTCATACCATGTAAGTGCTGCATTCTCAAAGAAATCTGGTAATAATGAGGCCCACTCATTCTTCCTCCTCTCATTGTTTCCTATGCAAGCTCTCTTGAAGTCTCTCACAAAGGCCTCCACATCTTCTCCATCCTTGCCAAAGAAAACCGGAAGTTTCCCCATCTTAACCCCTCACTATCTTTCTTTTCTCTTAAATTTTTTTTTTTCTCTTTTCTTTTCTCTCACTCTATTACTAATAGAGTATATACATGACTAACACCATCTGAGAATAATCCACTCTAGGGAACACAAAAGGTTCAGGTTGCTCCAAGATTTCTATAGCAACATCAAATCCTAGAGTGCATATTAATCTAACTCTCATGGATAGTTTATCCATAAGTTGAAAGATTATCTCCATCACTAATCTTGAGAACTAGCTGATGAAGGTGGTAGTATTTCTGTAGCTGTACTAAGACTCTCTCCAAGATCCTTCACCAAAGTTTCCAAAAGTGCTTTTACTCCACTACACTCATGTCCTTTTGGAAGTCCTTCAACTCCACAAACCTCACACAACTCCTTGGTCTTAGATCTTCTCCCTCCCAATCTTGGTGAAGAAGGTCCAACATGCAAACCCAAGTCAAGTAAGCCTCTCCTTTCCCTCAATCTCTTGCTCTCAAAGGTTAATGGACATGAACTTGCCTTATGTCCCTTCTCTCCACATAGAAAGCACTTAGACTCACTTTTTCCTCCAAGTGGTGTAGGTTTTTGGATCCTCTCAACACTCTCTTCAAATTCTATTGTAAACTCTCTTTTCCTCAAATCCACCCCTACAATCACCTCAAATCCTTGGGGAACCTTGCATAATCTCAATTTCCACTCTTGATGACTCTCCATGTTCCCAAAGATGAATCTAAACACTCAAACATGCTTTTTGTTGATCTCAAACTTCTCATGCATGAGATCTCCACTCTGCAGAATTGACCCTTCCTCACAATGTCACTTAAATCTCCCAACGAATATGTCACAGTCCTCTGAAATTTTCCACACTTGATCAAAACTCTAGGGCGTCCCTCCCTGCAAAATTTTAGATCTTTTCATCGAGCCATTTGGCCTAGACACCTTTCTATTCAGCACCCATATTTCAGATTTGGTCTGAAAACCACCCCCCTCACTTCAAAAACTCATAACGCACTGCGCAAAAATGATCTCTCTCTAATTTTTGTGGCACCAGGTAGGATACAATGCACTGAATTTTCTTGGAAATTTTCAGGACAATTCACTAAAAATTGAAGAAATGGCAGACTCTGTACAATTTTCCTGAGAGCATGCAGTTGCAGGAGCACTTTACCCTATCAACTTTCAAAAATTCTAGCCCAGTGCGCATAGAAGCTCTTTCAATAATTTCAAGTGTGCTAACTGAAAGATAACCCAAGCTATCATGTGTAGAAATCTCAAGTCCAGATCTCAAACTTGAGATTTTGCCCAAAATCACCTTAATCCCCAAAATCTGCAATCCACCTCACACAATCTCTCCAATTCCTCTCATGTGTACAAGATGTACAAAATCACCTCAAAGACATCATAATGAACTACAGGGTATACAAATGGATCTTGGTTCTCTAACATAAGTTCAGCCCTCTCCTCTCCTAATGTTCTCTCCAAGTGAGCTCTCATAGCCTCCTTCTGCCTAATGTAGAATTGGACGCGGAACATTATCTTGCCTTCTAGAGAGGTCCCGGCAACGGAACCAAAAATGTGAGCCGGCCTGTCTCTCACTCAGGATGAACCTCTGATGGCTATTATGGTAGCGCACCATGGACTAAGAAGGCAAGGAACCCCAACTCCATCATACTCCTCCAAGGCTAACACTCCAAGACTCAAGACATTGCTCACTAGAGAACTCAATGAGAGAGAGATAGTTGCAAATGAAAGGATGATGAGTACCTCCTCACTCCTTGTTTATATACTTGTGAAATAGTTACGTACCAAAGTTACTAATTACCGTAGTAACTCAAGTTACTAGACTAAAAGTCAAGTAAAGTCAAAAAGTAGAAAGGAATATCCATTCACATGGGCATATTCCCCTTATCTTGACCCAACCACTAAAGTAAGGATTCCTTCACATGGGCTATCCTTGGACTAAAGAAGAATCCAAAACAAAAAGGCTTGCGGGCCCAAGAGTTCTCAACTCTTTCCCCAAAGCCAAACACCTAGGAATAATACCAAGTCAACACACTAAAATCCAAAATAGTGGTGCTCATCTTTTCTACTTCCTCTAAAGTAAGGTCCCATCTATCTTAGCTATGACTAACTTTAGCTAACCATGACTAATATAGAACCATCCTTTATCTCTATATAAATAATATCTCTTAAGTACTTGTAATACCAAGCTAAATATCACAATACCACACACATGCACAAATGGGTGTTACAGTCCACATACACATAAAAAGGGACGTCCCAATTTGGGGCCCTCATGACTGGTGCTTCAATCAGTTTCTTCTTCAATACCTGGAAAGCTTCTTCCTGAGTTGCTTCCCACAGATAATCTTTGGATTTCTTCAGAAGCTTTGTATGTGATGCAGCAAGCACTGCATAGTTTGACACAAAGCGTCTGTAGTATCCAACATGTCCTAAGAAGGCTCTCAGCTCTCGGAGGTTCTTCGGGGATTCCAAAGCTGCAATTACTTTAACCTTCTCGACATCCACTTCAATTCCTCGGCTTGACACCCAATGCCCTAGAAGAATTCCCTCCTCCATTTCAAAGAAGCATTTCTCCGGGTGTAAGGACAAACCGGCAAAGCGGCACCTTTCGAAGGTTTGGCAAAGGTAATCTATATGTACATCTCTTCGCCCAAACACACAAAAATCATCAATGAAGACTTCCACAAATTTACGCACAAAATCTTTGAATATTGAGTTCATCATCCTCTGGAAAGTAGCATGAGCATTACACAACCCAAAGGGCATTTGATTGTAAGCAAAAGTGCCCCAGTCAGTGGTAAATGTGGTTTTGTCCTTGTCTTCTTCTCAAATGGATACTTGATTGTACCCTAAAAATCCATCGAGAAAACTATAGCATGGATGACCAGCTACTTGGTCCAGAATTGTGTCTGTAAATGGTAAAGGATGATGGTTCTTTCTGGTGACTGCATTTAATTTGCAAAAATCTTGGCACACTCAAATTTTCCTGGTCTTCTTCTTTGGAATGATGACAATGGGTGAAACCCACTCACTGCTTAGAACAGGGAAAATTATTCCGGCCCTTAAGTACTTATCAATTTCATCTTTTACTAGGAGGGAGTACTTTGGGTTTAGGCGGTATTGTCTTTGCCAAACCGGAACTGCACCTTTGACCAGATCAATCCGGTGCTCGCCAAATTCTTGTGGAATTCCCGGCATTTGGTCAATAGACTAGGCAAATACATCCTGAAACTCTATAAACAGGGCTGTGTATCTTGCCAACTCCTCTACGGTGACTGTCTTTGAAATTTTTAAAATCTTTTCTTCAGTCAAGAACACATCTTGACAGTCATCGGGGTTAATGACACCTTCTATGTGACTTACTCGGCTCAACCCGAGTCGTACTGCCGTCAAACCCCCTTCCTCCAAGTCTTGTTCCCCCGAGGCAATGTCGTATGGGTCTTCATTGTCGACTTCTACCTCGTAGCATTCCAAATAATTTACTTGGACGTCGGTTTCGGAGTCCTCAGAAGACAACGGCGATGCATCTTTAGATTCATCCTTGTCTTTTGACGAAGTATTTTCCCCAAGATGAGGAACCTTCATCCAACTTACCGTCACCAGCTTTTGTTCTTTAGATGAAATGTTTTTAAATCGTAATTTTTGCTGGTGCCAATCCACCATAACCTGGGCACTGTACAACCAAGGTCTCCCAATCAAGAGAGGGTAGCCAGTTTTGGTTACAAGTCTTAACACAATGTAGTTTAATTTAAAAGGCACCCCTCCGATAATCGTGGTAATATTTGACAGCATGCCCAAGGGCCGTCTCCTAGTTTGATCCGCAAACTTAAGAATCCGGGTGTTGGTTCAAATGTCGTGTGCAGTGTCTTCTGTCATGACATTTGCACCCGACCCCAAATCAATGGGTATGGATGTAATCATAGAGCCTGCTATCTCTGCATCCACCTCGGGAGATCCCAAGCCTTCTTGTTCAATACAATAAATTGCGGGCGGGTCCTTCTTTGTCATCGCCCTTACTTTCTTGAGAGCTGAGCTTAGCTGCTTTTTATAAAGCTTATTGTCCTCCCATAATTGCTTAAACGTGACATTCGCACTTGTAGATGCCATATCTGCCACAATATCGTACTGTGGGACTCCTCCCAATTTCACCTGCTTTGTCTTTGGCTTTGGTTCTGAGTTGTTTGCCTGTTTAAAGCAAACTTCGAGATGCTTGAGTATGGTCACCGGAGTGCGTAGGTGGTTGACCCAATGATCATCGGGTTGACCAACTTCGGCTTGGATCAAGTCTTTTACTTCAGACCTGATATCTGCCGGAAATACGGGGGTTTGCATCTTCGCATTTGCCTCCATACTCATCTCCCGCGTGCGTAGTACTGCTTCCTTAATTTCTTTCTACAAAGCTTTTGCTAGGACCTTTTCCTCTTTTTGAGACAGAATAGCTTTTGGTTGCAGTCTTTTCATTTTCCAGGAGGAAGACGCTGCCATACTTGGTTCTTCAGAAACTTGGTTCCTTCTCTCTACGCGAGTTTCTACCTTCAAAATTTTGAGGTCCGGCCAATCTCCTTCTGAAGCCGGACTTCCTGCTTGAGGCCTTTCTTCCTCAAGGGTAATACAATTGACGTTTGCATCCCCCTTTGCCTGAAGCGCAGGACGCTCAGCAGGAGTCTAAACATACTTGACAGGGGGCTTCGGATTGGGTGGTTGCGGGCACTGGTTTCCTGTGTGCCCAGATCCTTTACAATTCCCACAATGGGGTACGTACCCAATTTGTCGTCTTGGCTCCAGACAATTTGGAGACCAATGTCTCATTGAGCCACAATTGTAACAAGCACTCGGTGCCACATTTTGAGGTCTATTCTGACCACTGATCGGGGGTCTTCATGGGAGAACAGTAGGATTGTACTCCCGTGGTCCAAATCTGGAACGTTGATATGATGGGCTTGATGGAGGCTGTGTATCTTGGGTTTGATATACCGTATCTTCTTCTTTGCCTTGATCCCATCCAGGAACCCAATCTATTTGTTGCACTGGAAATGTTGTGTGAGTTAAATACTCTGTATTAGCGAGGCCGGATTTACCACACACAGTGCACCATACATTCGGTCATCCAAATGACGGGGGTTTTCTTTGGTCCTTTGCCCCAATCATCTGAATTTTAAAATCCACAAACTCTTTAATCAGAGTTTCCAACTTTTGATCCGCCTTGGATATATTCTTTACTAGCGGTGTTACGGGCTTCTTTCCCCCACTTCTTTGTATTTTTCTTGGCTTGGGTTCTTTGTCGGATTCTGAAGAAGAACTAGAAGAAGTGGAGGATTCTTCCGAAGAAGGAGAAGTACTATGAAGCTCTTCGTCTTGGCTTTTTGCCTTTCTTCTCATGATTTCTTCGATTACTGAACGAGTTTGAATGAGCTGCCTCATATCGGGCAACATGTTTGAGGACTTTGTCCAGAGAGGTTACATTTCTCTCCTTGGCAAAGATTCAAATCTATGGTGAAAGTCCACCGAGAAACCAGGTAATGGCTTGGGCATCGGAATACCCCACCACCCCGGATTGCTTCGGAACTCGATTCAATGAGGCCATGAACCGCTCAGAGTAATCTATCAATTTTTTGTCTTTCCTTGATCCAAATCATTTAGTGCCACGAAGACACTCGTATCATAATCCCCTTCCCAAAATTGTTCTAGGAAGCCATTCCGTAAGTCTGCCCAATCTGCTGGTGTAAATCCCTTCTGCGTTACATGAGTATACCAGCTTCGGGCCTTCTTTTGGAGCAGACTTGGAAATATCCGTAGTCAATCTGCAGAGTCATGTTCCTTGTTGGCAAAGGACATGACTTTGAATTCCTCAATGAATTCATCAGGATCTTTGTCTTGCTCTGTACCTTTGTACTTTTGATAAGCATGTCGGGTCACGGGTAACAAAGACATTGTTCGGTGTGGCGGATTTGGGTGTGGTAAGTTTGAACTTACGGGAACCGTAGAGCTACTTGGTATGGACGCCGTGTTGTCTGCCCACGGGTTCCAATTTGTCAAGTTCAAATTGGGGTCTTCTTCGACAATTTCTTTTTCTCTGGTGTTGTCAACTTCAACCCAATCAAAAGTAAGAGGGTCCACAACTTCAGTCTGATCTTTGAATCTTCTTTGGGATAACCAAGGAATTTTTTGTACCAGATGCTGACACTCTTCTTCCGTAAGTGTTCGTGCTGTCTTTTCTCAAACAAACTTCTTAATGAAATTGACTTCCTTTACAGCTTTAGGGGAAGTTGGTGTACTGGGTCATAGCGCGTATGTTTGCCCACTCGAGTCTTTCTTGTTCTTGGAAGACGGGGATGAAAAGTAGCCTTGCCAACCTCCTTCACATCTCTTTTGGTCAAGTTTGCGCAGGGCTGCTTGTACTTGGTGGAGAAGTTGAAAGTCCAACTCTTCTCGTTCGATTTCGTCTGAAGTTTATAGGGCTTTCAAATGTTCATCTTCTTCACGCTGCACTGCTCGTCTTCAAGCTCTCTCTTCCTATTGTTCTCTTGATGTAGACATTCATATTGCGTGGACCCCCAGTTTCAAATTTGGCTTCGTATTCTTCCACTTTTGAGATTTGTATCCCCGGCAGCGGCGCCAAAAATCATGTGACAACCCAACAAATATCACTTTTGCGGTAATCAGGTCAGTAAAGTTCATTCCCGCAGAGATACTATCCAGAATTGGTCAAATACAAAGTCAAAAGTCACAATTGCAATTCTTCTTGATTGCTTCTTTAATCTCTCAGTGTGGTGCCCACATTTTTTGTTTTTTTCAAAATAAAGGAGAAGAAGTGTATAGAGAAGTCGGAACAGAATCCACGTAGTAAGTACCTTGACATAAAAAGTACCCTAATGTAGTAAGTACCCCGAGGTCGTAGTAAGTACCCTGACGAAGAAGAGGAGTCGGCAAGGAGAAGCCGAAGAAAGCAAGAAACCTCGGAAGATGCAGAGAAGTAACCCGAGGCAAAGTATGGTGGTGATTGAGTCGGAAGATGAAGACTCAGAAGGCGAGGCCGAGCTCAAGACGGAGGACTCAGAACATGAGGAGGAACCTGAACTGACATTGCAAAGTGGAGATACGAGCAATGACAATGAAGAAGGAGGAGAGATGACATCGGCGCCAACGGCTAACAAGGAAGAAGAAGAAGTGCAAGCCGAGGTGGAAGCCGAAGACAACTTGCCATTGGAAGACAAAGTTTTGGTGGCCGAGGAAAAGAAGATCGCAGTGCAGCAAGGAGTTTGCTCGAGACGTAAGGCAAAGTGTGAAGCGGGGCCGAGTAGAGGGAAGGAAGAGGTAGAAGAAAGCTCGGGCAGTGAGGCATCAATCCCGATACGAAGACTCCAGAGAAGAAGGCGAGTATCAAGAGAACACGAGGAGAAAAGAGAGACCACTCCGCGAGAGGAAGTAGTTGCCAGTGATGGAGTCGATTACGTACAAGAGGTAGTGTGCCCATTGTTGGTGAAGTTGGAGCACAAGAAGAAGGAGATGCAGTCGACTTATCCATAGGTGAAGACTGTTTTGTAGGTCCTATCAAGATTAGAGGAAGAGAACTCGGAGTTGAAGAGAGGTATAACCCGAGGTGAGGAGGAGAGAGAAGTACTGCAAGCAGAGGCAGTAGAGCAAAGTCAGGTAATTGAAGACCTGAAGAGAGAAGTAAATTATCGAGAGGATCTTGTGAGGAAGAGTGACATAGCAAGGGAAAGACAAGTAGCTGAATTTGAAATCTTGAAGCAGCAGTTTGCTGATTCAAGAGTAGAACTTATCCATGCTATGGCGAGGGTAGCAGCAAAGGATCAAGAGCTCAATAGAGTGATGGAGAGTATGGAGGAGAAGAAGCAACTTTGGCAAAGAGAGTTGTCTGCGCGGTATAAAGAAGAAGACCGATTACGAGAATTACTTTGTAATCAGGAAGAGAAAGTTGTACAGAAGGAGAAGGAGAAGGAGACGGTGAAAGCCGAATTCGAGGCAGAGTTGGAGATGTACCGAGAGGAATGGCTTGCAGATCGGGAACGAGAACGGAAGACAAGGTTGGAACCATTGAAGGAGATAGTCCTCATGGTGAATGCGATGTTAAGTACAGAAGCCAACGTTTGAATTGAAGAAGCACGACTGCACGAGTGAAAACTGTTGGTGTAGGAGATGAGGCAAAGACAAGCAAAAGACACCGAGATGAATGCCTTGTTAATAAAACTAAGAACTTGTGTAGATAGAAAGGTGTTAGAGGTAGAGGATAACATTTCAATTAGATTAGACTTAGTGAAAATAGAGCAAGAAAAACTTTGGAAGGATGTTAGAGCAAAACCCGAAGTAGATAACATAGGAGTCCAAATGTCTTTGGAGTTACCATCAGAGACACTAGAGAAGAGTGGGTCGGGAGATAAGGAGTTAGATAGATTACCCACTAGTGAAATTTCAGATCAGGAAAAAGAATTGCTGGATCTGGTAGGAGAAGTAGGAGATCTAAAACCCGAGGAAAAAATTATGGGAAGTAAGATTACTTTGGGTTCGGGTTTGAAAGCTGATGATGAAGTAGACATCGGATCGGATTAGTAACAGATTTGAGATTTGAAGAGGCAGATATGAAGAGGTGCATTGTCATTTTGGATCTGCAAGTTAGAACAGTTGTGGTAGAACGGTATAGTTGTTAGAACTGTCAATTGCTTCACTATTTAAGAGTGGCATTCACAGGAAAATGTTGTTCAGTGCTCATTATTTCTGAGAATAGATAAAGCAAAGTGCTATGAAGTAGTGCTCGTTGCTTGAGCTTGATTTCGAGTATCAACGTTGCAATTGTGTTTGTGAGTGTTTGGAGAAATTTGAAATGCAAGTCAGAGTGCTTGTTGGATGTTGGATTCCGTAGCCTTGATCTTCATTTTGTGTGTTTGATCCTGAGTGAAGTGCAATCAAAGCAATGCCTTGACAGATCAGAGAGGAATTGTAGTGTTGGTAGCATTCTGCATTTGTGAGTGTAGTGCGAAGTTGATGTGAAGCAATTTTGATCGAGGAAGTTGTGCCTTCAGTGGAGGGGTGGAACACAATTTTGAGGCAAAGTCATTTTGCAGTGAAGTGTGGTTTTCGGGAGAGCCTGAATCATCACAATCAAGATTGTTTGGAAATATTTGATGGAGTTGTGATTAAGGAGTGTGAATTTGTGACAAGACCGCGAGTTAGTGCTTGTTACTCTCTTTTGGGTGTGGTTTCTACCTGAGAGATTAAAGACGCAACCAAGAAGAACTGAAATTGTTACTTTGCTTTGTATTTGACCAATTCTGGCTCGTATCTCTACTGGAACAAACTTTACTTACCCGATTACCACAAAAGTGATATTTGCCGGGTTGTCACACTCAAGTAGAAACTACACCCAAAAGAGAGTAACAAGCTCATAATCTTGACAACTTGTCACAATACGCACACATAATCACATCATAGTAAATTCTGTCCAAACAACTCTTGATTGTGATGATTCAGATTCTCCTAAAGACAACACTTCACTGCAAAGACCAATTTTGCCTCAAAATTGTGTTCCACCCCTCCACTGAAGGCACAACTTCCTCAATCAAAATTGCTTCACATCAACTTCGTACTGCACTCACAAATGCAGAATACTAACAACACTATAATTCCTCTCAGATGTATCAAGGCATTGCTCCGATGCACTTCACTCAGGATCAAACACACGGAATGAAGATCAAGGCTACAGATTCCAACATCCACAAACACACTGACTTGCTCTTCAGAATTCTTCACATACTCACAAACACAAACACGAAATTGACAATCTGAATTAAGCTTAAGCGACGAGTACAGAGAACAACACTTTGCTTTATCTATCTTCAGAAAGTTGAATACTAAATAACATCATACTGCGAATGCTCCACTTAAATACTAAAGCAAACGGCAGATTTTCCTACCTAGCACCGCTTCCTAACATCTCTTCCTACCTATAGATCCTAAGTGACAATCTATCTCTTCATATCTGCCATTTCCTATCTTAGAATTGACTTCTATCCCGTTCCGATGTCAACCTCATCATCGGCTTCCAAACCCGATGATCTTCTTTCTATTCACCTTCTTTGGGTATGACTAATTTCTACTAATTTCTTTACTAATTCTACAACTTCTTCACTACAATCTTCAATTGAACTTTGGTTTACTCCATCTACACTCTTATTTCCCGACCCACTCTTCTCTAATGTGTCAATTCTCAAGTCCAATGACACTTGAGTTCCTACATCTGCAACATCGGGTTTCTTCTCCACTATCACACTAGTCCAAATTTTCTCTAACTTTGAATTGACTAAATCTAGCCCAAGACTAACATTATTTTCTACCTCCAACATTTTTCTATCTACCCATTCTCTCAACCAAATTAACAAGGTATTCATATCCACGTCCTTGGCTCTTCGCTTCCGAGTCTCCTGCACAAGTAATTTCAACTCATGCAGACGAGCTTCTTCCAATCTCCCTTCAGCCTCCGTGCTTAAGATTGCTCGTAATTTCCCCGCAATGTCCCCTACTGATTCCGATGCGTATCCTCGAGAATGTTCCACCTTCAACTCCGCTTGATACATCTCCAACTCGTCTTTGTATTCTGCAGCAAGCATCTTCTTCTCCTCTGCATACTGCATACTCTGCAATTCCGCACTTCTGACAAGTTCTCATAGTCGTTCCTCTTCTTCTTGTCTAGCCGCCGGCTCTCTCTGCCATGCTTGATCTTTTGCTGCGGCACTCTTCTTCAAGCTATCCAACTCCTGCTCCATCACGATGGTCATCGCCTTCAGCTGAACATTTTTGATGCGCACATCACTCACTTCCTCCTTCATCTTGCTGAGCCACATTGCCTGCTCCTTCAATTCCCCGGCTTGCTTCTGCAATTCCTTCTCCTTCTCTGCGCATCTTCCTTGTATCAGGCTCAACATCTCCTTCCTCAAGTCTTCCTCCCTCCAAAGATCTTCAATTTCCGCACTTCTTCGGACTTGATGCTCCTGCAGCTCCTGCACTTCCTTCAACAGATGCTTCACCACCTGCAGCTCATTCATCCCTTTCACTCAATCTTGGGCAATTCCCATACGATGTTCTTTCAATAGCTTGAGCAAAGGTGTGATCACCCTCGTCAAATATGCTATCCTGCCAAAATTTTCTTCTTCATTGCCACCTTTGTCTGGAGTCTTCTCCTGCGTCACCGGCTCCTTCATTCAAAGTTGCGATCTTTGTATCTTCATAGTGTCGGCATTATCTTTGTCTTGGCCTCTTGAACTCGGCTCTGTGGGATACTCTCTCTTTGGTTCGGGTTTTGGCTTGTTCTCCATCATTGCCTCACCAGCCTCACTTACCACCACCGATTGCTGGACTTTGGGTTCACCCTCACTGTCGCTCCCAGACTCCTCACTTTTCAAGGTGAGCTCTTCTTCTTCCGAGTCTTCTTCTTGCGACTCAGTTTCTTCATCAGACTCCAACTCTGATGATGCCCCTCTAACAATTTTAGTGGTCTTCAACATCAGCCTCCAAGTCTTGCATGGGATGGGCGATGATTTGGCTTCTTCAGGTTTACTTTGCTTCTTCGTCTTTGGACTGGCAACATCTTTGATCTTCCATTGTCCCGTCCTTGCAAAGTATTTGTCATTTGCTCGCAGATGAAGCATATAGTGCCGCTCCTCTTTGTCTACTTCCCGCCTCAAATTGGGGTGCATGTGTGAGACCATACAATGACGCTTGTCTTTGGATAGTAAGTTCAGCCCAAAGTAGAAATGAGCTGTGAACGGTGCAAAATAATGCGGTGGCGAGCCCGTTCTCCAATTCACCACCATCTGCCTTGTTTGGTGATGGAAGCACTTTGCCCAATTCACTGGTACTCCTGCAAACATCTGATGGAAGAAGACTGCCTTTTGCATGGTTACATAGGTAGAGCCGGATTGCCTCTCTTCCCCTCTACTTTGGGACCCTCTTCACAATTACTAGCAGTGATCTCTGCCATCACTCTCGAGAAACTGAAATTCCAATTCCATGCTAAAAAGGTGATACAAAGTCTAACCAAGACTTTGATCCTAGCTACTTCATCTACTCTTTGAATTGCAAAACCTCTCACTACCAGCGCGTTGGCCACCCTCTTCGCCATGATTTGTTCTCTCGTTCTACGCTGTTGGAAAATCAGACCCTCTCCTAGACGAGACACTCTAACTCCCTCAAGGTTTCAGAAAATTTCACTCTCAACGGGCTTTTGGACACGCATTATTGCAGGACTACTACTCAAATGAATTGGGAATTTACTCAAAGGGTTCAAATTCCTCTTGCGCAGTTGCAATTTTATATTGCCCCAAATCGAAGTCATTCTTTAGTCAATTTCGTCAGTGATTTTCTCTCTTCTGCGTGCACTCCAGGTCACTGTCAAGACATGATTCTTCTGCCCCCGCCGTTTCTTGAAATGTACTTTCTTGCCACGTATAGAGGTTGTTAAATGGTCTTTGTCTTTCCTGCATTTTCCAACCCGAAGACAATGATCTTCGGCCTATTTCCGGCATACTCCTCTTCCAAGTACCTCCATCATCGGATCCAATGTCAGCTTCTTCGGCTTTCCTCCGAAGTTACTTTTGCCTCTTCTTTGTCCGCAATTCAACTTTTCCGTGCTTACTTTGTCTCTTAAACCCTACTAACCATAAAAAAACAAAAAATGTGGGTACCACAAACCCCGATGATCTTCCTACTATTTCTCCTTCTTTGGGTATAGCTAATTCTACTAATTCCTGCACTAATTCTACTACTTCTACACTAAAAACTACAATTGAGCTTAGGGTTACTCCATCTACTTCTTTATCTCCTGACCCACTCTTCTCTAATGTGTCAAATACCAAGTCCGATGACACCTAAATTCCTACTTCTGCAACATTGGGTTTCGTCTCTGCAGTCACACTATTCCAAATTTTCTCTAACTCCGAATTGACTAAATCTAATCTAAGACTAACACTCTACTTCTGATATCTTCCGATCTACACGCTCTCTCAATCAAATCAGCAACGTGTTCATATCCACATCCTTGGCTTTTCTCTTTCGAGTTTCTTGCACAAGCAACTTCAACTCATGTAGGCGGGCTTCTTCCAATCTCCCTTTAGCCTCCATGCTTAGAATTGCTCTCAACTTCCCCGCAACTTCTCTCACTGATTCCGATGCATATCCTTGAGAGTGCTCTACCTTCAATTCTTCACGATACATCTTTAGCTCATCTTCGTACTCTGTAGCAAGCATTTTCTTCTCTTCTGCATACTGCATGCTCTGCAATTCTGCACTTCTGACGAGCTCTCGTAATCATTCCTCTTCTTCCTGCCTGGCTGCTAACTCCCTTTGCCATGCTTATTCCTTCCCCGCTGCACTCTTCTTCAAGCTATCCAATTCTTGCTCCATTACGATGGTCATCGCCTTCAAATGAACATTTTTGATGTGCACATCACTCACTTCCTCCTTCATCTTGCTCAGCCACATTGCCTGTTCTGTTAATTCTCTGGCTTGCCTCTGCAGTTCCTTTTTTTTTAACCTTGCAGCTTTCTTGTAACATTGTGAAAGTCTTCTTCTTCAAGACTTCCTCCCTCCAAAGTTCTTCCATTTCTTCACTTCTTTGGACTTATTGCTCCTGCAACCCCTTCACTTCACTCAGCAAATGCATCACCACCTACAACTCGTTCATCCCCATCCTACGATCTTGGGGAATTACTTTCCAATGCTCCTTTAGTAGCTCCAGCAATGATGTGACCACTTTTGTCAAATATGATATCCCACCAAAGTTTTCCTTATCTTCATCGCCGTCTTCATCTTCTGTCTTCACCTCCTTCATCGGCTTCTTCATCCGAAGTTGCAATTTTCGTATCTTTAGAGACATCATTTTTGTACTTTCTTTGTCTTTACCTATTGAACTTGGCCCCGCTGGATACTCCTCCTTCTCCTCTGGTCTCGGCTTGTTTACCACCATCACCTGACAAGCTTCACTGACCGCCACCGATTGCTGAACTTCTAGTTCCCCCTCGCTATCACTTCCAGACTCCTCACTTTTTAAGGTGAGCTTCTTCTTCTTCTTTGAGCTCCTCTTGCGACTTGGTTTCTTCCTCAGACTCTGATCCCGATGATGCTTCTCTCACCATCTTCGTATTCTTCATAGTCAGTCTTCAAGTTGCGTGGGAGGCAACTTTGCTTCTTCAAGTTTGCCGCATTTCTTTGTCTTCGGACTGGTGACTTCTTTGACCTTCCATTGTCCGGTCTTCAAGAAATACTCATCGTTGGCTTGCAGATGTAGCATATACTGTTGCTCTTCCTCGTCTGCTTCCCATCGTAAGTCAGGATGAACATGAGACACCATGTGATGATGCTCCTCTACTGTCAATAGGTTCAACCCAAAGTAGAAGTGTGCTGTAAACGGTGCAAAATAATGCGGCGGAGAACCTGTTCGCCAATTGATCACCATTTGCCTCGTTCGGTGGTGAAAGCACTTTGCCCAATTCACTGGAACTCCTGCAAACATTTGGTGAAAGAAGACGGCTTGCTGCATGTTCACATATGTGGTTCATTCCGGCTTGAACATGGCTATCATTGCCCCTATGATGCTTCTCCAAATCGGATCCCGATAGGACTCCACCTTGTATCCATTCATCGTTCTTGGAGCAAAAAATGAGTTGCAAATTTCTGCCGTCTCTTTTGCAGCATCACACTTCCGATAGAAGGTGATCCCCATTGGCTCTCCTGCTTCTCTCCCCAATACTAACCTCCAATCCAACTCAGTCCATCGAGACGGATTTCCTCTCTTCCCTTCCACCTCAAGACCCTCCTCACAATTACTGGCAGCTATTTCTGCCATCACTCTCGGGAAACTAAAATTCCAGTTCCATGCTAAGAAAGTAATATGAAGTCTAGTCAAGACCTCAATTCTAGATACTACATCTAATCTTCAAATTGTGAAACTTCGCACCGCCAGCGCATTGGCCACCTTCTTTGCCATAATCTATTATCTTGTTCTATGATGCTGAAAGATGATGCCCTCTCCTGGATGAGACACTCTAACTCCCTTGGGATTGCAGAAAATTTCACTCTCGATGGGCTTCCGGACACGCATTACTACAAGACGACTACTCAAAGGGATTGGAAATTTACTTGGCATATTCAACTTGTCCCTACGCAGTTGCTATCTTATATTACCCTGAATTGCAATCATTCTTCAGTCAATTTCAAATTCGACCTTCTCTCTTTTGCGTGTTGATCTCGGTCACTGTCAAAACATGCTTCTTCTGCCTCTGCCATTTCTTGAAATGTACTTTCTTGCCACGTACCAAGGTTGTTAAACGGTCTTCTTATCTTCTACGCCTTCCGACCCAAAGATGGTGCTTACACTCTTCAGACTTTTTCCGTCGTACTCTTCTTCCGAGTACCTCCATCATCGAATACGATGTCGTCTTCTTTGGATGTCCTCCGAAGTTACTTCCGTCCATTCTTTGTCCGCAATTTGACTTCTTGTGCTTACTTCTTCTCTTAAACACTAATAAACACAGAAAGAAAAAAAATGTGGGTACCAAACTTCTTCAAGACCTTTAACTCCTACTCCATCACTACTACCATCGCTTTCACATGAATACTTTTGATGCAAGCTTTAGTAACTTCCTCTTTCAACTTCACCAACAACATTGTCTGCTCTTTCAACTCTTTGGCTTGATGTTGCATCTCTTTTCCCTTCTTTTCAAAACCTTCCTGCAAATTCTCTAACATCTTCTTCTTCAAGAGTGTATCCATCCAAAGCTCCTCAACTTCTTCTCTTTGGGTTACACTCTCCTGCAATTCTATTCACTTTGTCTAGCAAGTACTTCACCACTTGCAACTCATTCTTCACCTTCATATGATTTTGCGGGATTACCTTTGCTGCTCCTTCAACAACTCCAACAATGGAGTCACAATCTGCATTAAATATTGAACTCCTCCAAAGTTCTCTTTGTCTTCAGCTCCGTCTTTGTACTTTGTCTCTTCTGCCAGCTCCTTCTCCCAAAGTCTTGATCTTCATTTTTTTCAGCAATATTGCTTCTGAGCTTCCTTTGTCCTTACCGGCTAAACTTGGTCTTGCAGGGTCTTCCATTGTTGCTTTCATGTCTCTGCCTTCCTTACAATCTTCCTCCTTTGGCACTACATCCATCTTCCCCATGACCAGTTCTAAACTAGGATGATCTCTTCCCTCCATAGGGTGTCGTGGGGAAAGTTTGGTCTTGAGAGTGCACTGAGCACATGGCTGCTTGTGCTTAGTTTTCCTTACTGTCTTTCTTTTGGATTTTCCCGTAGATTGACATTCCTTCCCTACTCATGGATTGTCGGGAATTTGTCTCTATATGAACTTGTTGTTTCAGTTTCCTTGAGGTTGGCTCTCCCTGAAGGGTTTGTTTTATCCTTGACTTTTGCAAAACTAATCTTGTTATGCGAGTTTGGTGTTATGGTTTCTACCTATGCCTGGTCTCATATTCTATTTTCACGTCAAGTTCAAGCTATGGTTTGGAATCTGGCAGTTTATAGATCTAGGTCAGGTGGCCCTTTGATACAATAAAATAAATAAAATACACAACAACTGAGTGATCTAATTGAACATAAACCCAAGCACCCAGATCATTTAATTATGCTATTCAACTGGACCAGACTGAGAGCTCCTAGAATGGAGTTTTCCTCAACTCTAGTCACAATTCATAACACAAATCCGCTTCCAAGACTCATCATTCACAAGAATTTCAACAACAAAGTTCACAAGGTTGGATAAGTCAAATAGTTCTAGTCAAGGCAATGCCTGCCCTAAGGTTGCAACTGCTCATCAACTCAGCCAACACTTCACATTTACTTTGTCCGACAGCAGACAAGGCAACTCACCCTCCAAACCTCTTCATTCTCCTATGCCTTGTTTTGCAGATCAGATTCACTCCATTCAGATAGGCCAACCAACTTCAAATATTTCCTTGCCCTTGCTCCAAATGAGCTGATCCACTTTGGAATTCTCCTCCTCTTCTTCCTGACTTCGGGAGATATCCTTCGGCAACTTCTGCAGCAAATCCCCTTCAGACCTGCAAAAATTCTCTACTGTCTGAATCTCCTGTCTTGCACATTGTTCATTCCTTCAAGGGAAAACCCTTTTTCTCCCCTGCACTTTCAAGCACTGCTTACAGCATTTTGAAAATCTTTCAGCCCTCAACACTCTCCTGCAACTTAAAAAAGTCACCCACTGGTCCAATCTCAGACCTCAGGCATCTCGAAAATCCTTCCCCTGGTCCAAGCATAGCCTACAGCATTTCGAAAATCTTTCAGCCCTCAACACTCTCCTGCAAATTTTGAAAATTAATCCACTAGTCCCATCTCAGACCTCAGGCATCTCAAAAATCCTTCCCATGGTCCTGTCTCAGCCCCTCAGGCATCTTGAAATTCTTCCCCTGGTCCTGTCTCAACAAAAGGCATCTCTAAATCCTTCACCTGGTCCTGTCTCAACAGAAGGCATCTCAAAATCTTTCAGCCCTGGTCCTGTCTCAGCCCCTCAGGCATCTTGAAATCCTTCCCCTGGTCATGTCTCAACAAAGGCATCTCTAAATCCTTCACCTGGTCTTGTCTCAATAGAAGACATCTCGAAATCTTTCAGCCCTGGTCCTGTCTCAACAAAAGGCATCTCTAAATCCTTCACCTAGTCTTGTCTCAACAGAAGGCATCTCGAAATCTTTCAGCCCTGGTCCTGTCTCAGCCCCTCAGGCATCTTGAAAATCCTTCCCCTGGTCCAAGCACAGCCTACAGCATTTCAAAAATCTTTCAGCCCTCAACACTCTTGCAAATTTCAAAAATTAATCCACTGGTCCTATCTCAGACCTTAGGCATCTCAAAATCCTTCCCCTTGTCCTGTGTCAGCCCCTTAGGAATCTTGAAATCCTTCCCCTGGTCCTGTCTCAACAAAAGGCATCTCTAAATCCTTCACCTGGTCTTGTCTCAACAGAAGGCATCTCGAAATCTTTCAGCCCTCAACACTCTCTTGCAAATTTCAAAAATTAATCCACTGGTCATGTCTCCACAGAAGGCCTTTCTCTCCAAATTTCTGCACAGCAAGCACTTTCAAAAATTCTCTCTCTCCTGGCCAAGCCCTAACCCTTCAATAATTCTCCTTTTTCCCCAGCAGGCCTTTCTCTCCCAATTTCTGCACAGCAAGCACTTTCAAAAAATTCTCTCTCTCTCCTGGCCAAGCCCTAACCTTTCGATAATTCTCCTTTTTCCCCAGCAGGCCTTTCTCTCCCAATTTCTGCGCAGCAAGCACTTTCAAAAATTCTCTCTCTCTCCTGGCCAAGCCTATCTCTTTGATGATTCTCCTTTGTTCCAAAAGCACTCTCCAAACCCTCTGCACAGCAAAACATTCTCTCCAAAATCTTCTCTCTCTGTCCTGGCCCAGCCTATCCCTTTGATAATTCTCCTTTCCCCCAGCAGCACTCTCCAAAACCCTCTGCACAGCAAGCACTTTCGAAACTTTTCTCTCTGTCCTGGCCAAGCCTTAACCCTTCGATAATTCTCCTTTTTCCCCAGCAGGCCTTTCTCTCCCAGTTTCTGCACAGCAAGCACTTTCAAAAAATTTCTCTCTCTCCTGGCCAAGCCCTAACGCTTCGATAATTCTCCTTTTTCCCCAGCAGGCCTTTCTCTCCCAATTTCTGCGCAGCAAGCACTTTTAAAAATTCTCTCTCTCTCCTCGCCAAGCCTATCTCTTCGATGATTCTCCTTTGTTCCAAAAGCACTCTCCAAACCTTCTGCACAGCAAAATATTCTCTCCAAAATCTTCTCTCTCTGTCCTGGCCTAGCCTATCCCTTCGATAATTCTCCTTTCTCCCAGCAGCACTCTCCAAACCCTATGCAGAGCAAGCACTTTCAAAACTTCTCTCTCTGTCCTGGCCAAGCCTTAACCCTTTGATAATTCTCCTTTTTCCCCAGCAGCACTCTCCAAACCCTCTGCACAGCAAAATATTCTCCCCTAAATCTTCTCCTGCCGCCAATTCACCAGAACCCCTTCCACTCGAAAATCTCCCTCTTGCCTTTTCCCGAAAACTGTCAGCCCTCCGTTTCTCTCCAAACTCCTGCCAACTCTTCCCAAAACTCCCCTGTCTCTTTGCAAAAAATTCTCCAAACTTCTCTTCTAAGGCAAGTACTCTTTCATTCCAATAACGCAAACAGAACCTGAGCTAGTGTAACCCCACATTACTTCTTGGCTCAAGCCACATTAAAAGACTCCTTGAGCTAATAACACCATAACTTTTTTTGACTTCACTATAATACAGGAAATATCTCCCATTGCAAGGTAGCATAAAATCACACCCAAGACATATAGACATAGATCCATGTTCCTTACAACAACTTAAAGAGAAAAAGAAAATCTATCACACCAAAAGCCTCAAGGGTACACGTGGGCTATTTTCCCGACAACAACGGTCAATTGCCGTATGAAAGTCTTCATCTTCTTTGGCTTCAGCCAATTGCTGAACTTCCTCTTCACCATCACTCTCACTTTTGGATTCCCTACTTTGTAGTGTGAGCTCTACTTCTTTTGAGTCTCCTTCTCTGGACCTTCCCTTTCAGACTCTATTTTTATGTCTCCTCCTTCACCGCCTTCTTACCTCATAGAGTAAGTCTTTGGGTCTTCCATTGTGTTTGGGGCAACACTACCTCTTTAGGTTTTGTCTGCTTCTTCATCTTTGGACTTCTTTGTTCCACCCTCTTGATCTATCCTGTTCTGGTAAAGTGATCATTGTTGGCTCATAGGTGTGACATGTAATGGTGCTCTTCTTCATCCGCTTCTCATCATAGATCAAGATGGAAATGTGACATAATGCGATGCCTCTCCTCCACTGTCAGCAAAGTCAATCTGAAGTAGAAGTGTGGTGCAAATAGTGCAAAATAATGTGGAGGTGAATCAGTTCTTGAATTGATGATCATCAGCCTTGTTTGTTGGTGGAAGCACTTTGCCCAATTCACCTTCACTCTTGCAAACATCTGGTGAAAGAAGACTGCTTGTTACATGTTCACATATATGTTATCCATTTGGGTTTGAACATGGCCATTATTGTGCCTACAATGTTTTTTTTAATCAGGTCCTAATAGGACTCCACTTTGTACCCATTGGTAGTACACAAAGCAAAGAAAAAATTCCAGATTTCCACAGTCCCCTCTGCAGCATCACACTTCTGATAAAAGGTGATCCAAGTTGCCTCTCCTGCTTCCTTCCCCAATACTAACCTCCAATTTAACTCAGTCCATCAAGCCAAATTTCCTCTCTTCCCCTCGACTTTAGGACCTTCCTTTTGCCATGACTCCCAGAAAATTGAAATTCCAGCTCCATGCTAAAAATGTCATCCAAAGTCTATTCAATACCTCAATCCTTGCTATGACATGTAACCTCTGAATTGTGAAACTCCTCAATACAAGTGCATTCTTGGCCTTCTTTGCCATGATTTGTTCTCTAGTTCTTTGGCACTGAAAAACTATCTCCTCTCCTAGATGTGACACTCTAACCCCTTCTAGACTTTGGAAAATTTCACTCGCAATTGGCTTCTTGACACGCATTATTGTAGGACAACTACTCAGAGGAACATGATACTTATTTGACATATTTGATTTCCCATGCGCAATCACAATTTTATATTACTCCAAAGTGAAGTCATTCTTTAGTCAATTACAAAATTGACTTCCACTTCTTCTACGTGTTGGCTTCCTGTCAATGTCAAGGCCTTCTCCCCTTGCCTCTGCCATTTCTGGAAGTGTACTTTCTTGCCACATAGAAAGGTTGTTACACCATCTTTGTATTGGCCTTGCTTTTTGGTCCGAAGATGCCCTTCTTTGGACTTGTCTCTTTGTACTCCATCCAAGTACTTCCAGTTTTCGACCCCAAGTCAACTTCTTTGGGTTTACTCCAAAGACACACCAGTCCATTCTTTCCTTCATAATTTGGCTTTCTTACTTACTTCTTCCTCAAAACTCTAACAAAACAGAAGAAAACAAAAAATGTGGGTAGCATACAAGGGTTACCAAAAGACCCTACAAGTATACATTTCCTTTGTAGGGGCATAGGATTTAGAGACAGATGGTTCTATTAATTGGTGATTTTTGGATGGCCATGTTAGGAACATACTTGTGCTAGCCAAGGTCAAGGTCTACAAGATCTCCACTATGGTGTGTTTTGGGAGATGATACATATACTACAACATCTCCAAGTTCATCAATTCAGTTCTTTAGCCTACGTTTTGAAGAACATTCCTTTGATAGGTGATTCCTGAACACAAGTGGTGGCAAGTACACATCAGATCTATTCCTTGGATGAAACATGTTGTGTTGTTGGATGTAACCAGAGTGGGATCATGGGCTCATCATGTCCTTGGTGGATGAACCTCTTACCTAAAGAGGTTCTACAACATGCTTTTGATGGGATTCAACAACTAGACCACTTGACTCTTGATGAGATTTTGGATATTGGGTGCTAGTCTCAAATAATGGTAGTGGTGGATAGGTCATCTATGGCAATGATGAACCTTGTTTGATAGCCTAGAGCTACTTTACCTATACTTCTGAGATTCCCATGCTCCAACTCTTTTTGAGAGAGAGGTCACGGACTTATTTGGGACTCACAATTATAGCAATTCCAACGCCAATGAGAGGGAGAAAATGATAGGTTTTTGTACCAATATTACCATTGTTGCAAAAATAATGGAGGCATCTAAAAATTAGGTGTTAGGTTAGGCTATGGACCTGAACTGTTTGAACTGGATTGTGAGCCTTGGCTTGGTAGAGCAACATAAGATGTGATTGATAGACATCACCACTTGGACACTTGTGAGCTCTATGCCAATGGAGATAATTCAAGCACATGTTGAGGGTGATAGACCAAGTGGGCATGGTAGTCTTGGGACATAGCTGGTGACTATGAGTGAGAGTGGTCTACTTGGGGTCCATCCAAGTGAGTCTGGTCTACTTGGGATGCAATTAGAGGACATATAGAGCTTGCAACCAGAGCAGAGGGAGTTTTTTGCACTAAAGTTGGGGACTCTAGTGGTTGGAGGCATGATATTACTACTCCCAAGAGCCTGGTGTAGAAGCCAATCAAAGCATCTTCCACTCCTACATCAATTATAGAGAATACTTGGGAGCCATACATTGGATCCAAGCTTGTAGGAAGAAAAGATAGAGAGTTTGGAAGTTCTTGAGGTGCTACACAAGTTATTTTACCTTAAGTATTAAGGATTTGGGTGCTCTAAAAGGACTTGGAACTTGGATTGAATTGACTAGTGACACACCAATTTTTTGACATCTTTATAGATATAGTGACATGGAGAAAGCATTGATTTAGAGCTAGAGTAGAGACCTTTTTGAGGATGGTTTGGTAGAGATTTCACATGGAGAGTATACATAAGCTACAATGATATTGGCTAAGAAGGATATTGATGGCAAGTATACAAATAGGTGGATGTGTGGAGATTACCATCCTATCAACCAATAAAACAGGGCTGATTGATATGCTATACCTACACCAAATCAAGATCTTTGATGAGATTTGGCATACAAAGGTCTTTAGTACTTTGGATCTTCAAGCAGGATATCATCAATTGCTGATCAAGAAGGAGAACAAGTCCAAGACAACATTTTGGGATGTTGACTCTCATGGCAATGATGTATAATATTAGTGGAGTTCTTACATTTGGGTTAAAGAATGCTCTTGGCAAGTTCCAAAGGGTTATGGATAGGATCCTAAGAAGATTGGATTTTGCTTGGTGCTATATTGATGATAATTTTTCCTATATCATTATTATGGAAGAGCATGAGAGATATTTGTTGGAGATGTTTGAGATGTTGAGATCTCATGGACTCAATTTACATCCTAGGAAGTGCAAATTATTCTACAAGCAGGTTGAGTATTTAGGTCACACTATCTACCCTAGAGAACTTGTCGTTTAATAGACCAAGGTGGAGGCTATTGCATGTATTCCTTGGCCTATGGATGTGAGCAGAGTATGAGCATTTCTTGGATTGGTAAAATTTTATCTCCAATATGTTAGAGGATTTAGTGTCATTGCCAAGGCCTTGAAAAAGCTTACCAAGCTTACATAAGAGTGGTGTTGGGGAGATGATGTAACAATATGGAGTTTAGCAACATAGTTAGTAAGGCTAACAAAGTAAAGACTAAGCCAAATTAGTCTAGAATATCATAGAAGCATCTAGGAAGCTTTTTGGAAAGCTTCCCAACTAGCTTAACTTGCATCCCAAATAGGTAGCTTCTAGAAGCTTCCAACTAGCTTAGCTTGCACACCAAATAGGCGGTTTCTTGAAGGAAGCTTCTTGGTTAACTTGGCTTGCACTCTAAGAAAGTAGCTCAAGGAAACTTCTTGAGAAGCTTCTCAAGAGCCTTGTATGCTACCTATAACTACCAAAGCCAAATCTCATGCTAGGCATTCAGAGTTTCCCCACATTCAAGTGTCCCAATGTGAGTTTTCAGTCTCCTATTTCTCTCTTTGGTCTTGATCTTTTACATTGGTATTAGAGCAAGAATGGGATGGATGGAACTTATGGACCACCAAATCAACTTCCACCAAACCTATTGGGACTTTTGTGGCCAAGTACTACTAAGCATTGTTTCACACAATTCATCATCTCATACTTTGTACAAGTTTTTTTTGCATATGATCACCATATTTGAAGAACCCTTGGTGCTTCAGATTGTAACTTATGGAGAATGGTGGACGGGCTACTTCTATGTGTTAATAAATTAGGTAGATTAGGAGTAGCGTGATAGAATAAAAACCATGGTGGCAATGCCCAATGTTATCTTTGCTATGCAGCAACAAATTGAGTACCTTACTTGATTGTTGGATGAATGAGAGCTTTGACAATAAAAGCACGTAGAGAGAGTACCAGATCAAGAAGGAGAAGATCAAATCCGATTCCCTAAAACCAAGATATTTGAAGGCAAGAATCTCTTGGATGATTTGGAGAATTTTGTGTTTGACTGTGAACATTACTTTGAAGCTACCAATCTGCAAGATGAGGAAAAATAGTCTCTTGGCTTCTAGCCAATTTGGATGGAGTAGCAAAGCTATGGTGGAGATTCCGAGTGGAGTGAGTTGAACAAAAAAATTTTTGCACCAATCTTAACATATGAAGAATTCAAGAGTGCAATAATTAGTTGGTTCCAAGCTATAAATACCACATAAGCTACAGGGGATAGGTTGGCAAAGTTGAAACAGATTGGCTCTATAAGAAGTAACATCACGCAATTCCAAAACACCATCATGCAAATTCTAGATACATTGGAAGGTGAATCTTTGGATAAATTTTTGAGGGGCTTGAAGTCAAGAACCAAATTAGATGTAACCATGCAAGAGCCACAACATTTGGAGAAAGCTATGCGGATGGCCAAACATTTTGATTCCTTAGTTGCAATAACTTGGTCTTGACCACGACCTCCACAGAACCTACCAAAACACTACACACGGGTGAGGAGCTGGCACCAATGGAGATTGATGCCCTTCAACAGAGACCACTTGGCATTATAGATAGAGAGCAATTGTGACAAAATGGTGGTTGATTTTATTGTCACCAATTGGGACATCACATTGCTGAATGCCCACTCAAGAATGGGCGACCTTGACAAGTTGCCTAGATAGAGTTTGTGGAATGAAATGATCAAGGAAACAAAGAATCCTTGTAGGAGATTTTGAGCTACTTACTGGGAGCTTGATTAGTTCCAATAGGATTGAAGGTTGGACCTATGCAAGTTTGCTTCACTTGCAAGGTACAATATCTAATTGGGATTGAATGATTTTAGTTGATGTGGTACTCACATTTTTCATTTTGGACGAGTTTAGAAGAAGAAATGCCTTGTTGAAACCAAATTGAAACCAAATAGAGAAGAAGTGAGTGCAAACTTGTGTTTTGATCAGACCCAAAGAAGTCAACTTCATATAAGAAGAAGAAAGATTTGGACTAGATCAAACCCGAAGAAACTTACTTAGTGTCAGAGGAGGGAAAAACTTTGATCAGACTCCGAAGGAAGGTTTCTTCGCATCGGAATGAAGGTTACAGGTCAGGATTATTGCGGGGGCCATATCTCAGTGACCACAAGTTCAAATCAAGCATGCTATATCTCGTTAGAAGCGTCTCGTTCAGGGCTTTCCATTGCTTTCAAAATTGCAAATTTAGGAGGTCTGTAGAAGAAGTTACAAGCATTTGAAGTTTTGGGAGTAGATGTACTTCGAGTTGAGGTTCTTTGGGTCAATGTGACTTCGTACTTTGTACTTCGGGTTTACATGACTTTGGGTCTAAAGACTTTACCTCAAGATGAAGATGACTAAATCCAAGGTAGTTGGACCTTAGAGTGCAGTGAAGGTGATTTGGAGAGTCTTACTAGAGGGATCAGAGGAAGTTAGAGTAGTGAAAGAAGATAGTTAGAATACTCATGACTTCAATTTCAGTCTTGACTAAAGATGGAACATGAATTGAAGGAGAAGTAATAGTAGTGAATAAACCCAAAGTGCAGGATCAGACAGTAAGTGTCTTCCGGTGAGTTACTTGAGTTATTAGTGGAAAGTGGGTTACAAATTGAAGGTGTAGATAGTGTATTCATGATTTCAATTATAATTTTTGACAATGACATAGTAGAATTAGCAAAGGAATTGATAATAGCAAAACCCGAAGAAGAAGAAATAAGAGTGCAAGTGTCTTTGGATTTGACATTTGACACCTTAGAGAAGAGTGGGTTGGGAGATAGAGATTTAGAAGGCTTAATTATGATAAGAATTGCAGATCAGGAAGGAGAAGTGTTAGAATTAGTGGAGGAATTGGAAGTTGTGAAACTCGAGGACAAAGTAGTAAGAAGTAAATTTACTTCGGGTTCGGGTTTGGAAGCCGAGGAAGAAGTAGACATCGGATCGGAGTAGAAACCAATTTGAGATTTGAAGAGACAGATATGAAAGGTTGCATTGTCATATGAGATCTACAGGTTTGTAGAGTTGTTAGGAAGAGGTATATTAGGAAGATAACTATCAATTGATTCACTACTTAAGAGTAGCATTTGCAGTCAGATGTTGTTCAGTGCTCATTATTTCTGAGAATAGATAAAGCAAAGTGCTGTGAAGTAGTGCTCGTCGCTTGAGCTTGATTCTGAGTATCAACGTTGTACTTGTGTTTGTGAGTGTTTGGAGAAATTTGAAGTGCAAGTCGGTGTGCTTGTTGGATGTTGGATTCCACAGCCTTGATCTTCATTTTATGTGTTTGATCCTGAGTGAAGTGCAATCAAAGCAATGCCTTGACAGATCTGAGAGGAATTGTAGTGTTGGTAGTATTCAGCATTTGTGAGTGCAGTGTGAAGTTGATGTGAAGCAATTTAGATCGAGGAAGTTGTGCCTTCAGTGGAGGGGTGGAACACAATTCTGAGGTGAAGTTGTTTTGCAGTGAAGTGCCGTTTTTGGGAGAGCCTGAATCATCACAATCAAGATTGTTTGGAAAGATTTGATGGAGTTGTGATTAAGGAGTGTTAATTTGTGACAAGACTACGAGTCAGTGCTTGTTACTCTCTTCTGGGTGTGGTTTCTACCTAAGAGATTAAAGATGAAACCAAGAAGAACTACATTGTTACTGTTTGACTTCCTATTTGGACATTTCTGACTCGTATCTGTGCGGGAACAAACTTTACTTACCCGATTACCGCAAAAGTGATATTTGCCAAGTTGTCACAGTTGATTATAGAAGTTTAGAGAATTGCATGTCTATGCAAGTAGCAAAGGAATTGGGTATTCCTATCAAGTCAATAATTGGAAGTAGATTGATGATGGAAGATGATAGAAAGGGTTTTGCATTCCATACCTTGCATCTTGTTACCTTCAAGATTAGGAAGAAGTATTTGGAGTGTATGAGGTCTGTAGTGGCACCTCTACACTATGATGTCATTCTAGGAATACCTTGGCTTGAACATGATAAGGTTCAATTTGATTGGACCCGACAACAAATTCAAGAACAACACCAAGGTAAGAATTTCTAATTAGGTTGTCTGGTACCTCTGAGTAAGACACCTACAAATAGTCAGTCTCAAGATGAAAAGTTTATTGAGAAGGTAACTATAGAGCAAACATTGAAGGGAGATGAGTCCCAAGGTGGGAATTTTACCAAGAAACCAACCATAGAGCAAGCTTTGAAGAATGATGAGTCCCTAAATGGGAAGTTTGTTAGTGAAGCAGCCATAGAGCAATCTTTGGAGGAAGATAAGTCTATTTTTGCATTGTGAATCAAGCAGATTGCACAAAAATTAACCAAAAAAGAGGGCCCAAAGCCTCATCAAGTAATGTTTTGATCAGATATTTCAAGACTATGCGGACATGTTTCCGGATGATTTTCCAAAGAGATTACCTTCCGATCATGGTATGCCCTTCAAGATCGAGTTATTGCCAGGGAGTACTCCAGTGAGAAGACCAATCTATTGGCTCTCACCATAGGAGTTGGAGGAATTACAAACAACACTTATGGATTTGTTGGAGAAGGACTTCATACGACATAGCACCTCTCATACTCACCAATACTATTTGTTCCAAAGAAGGATGGAGGATTTCATTTTTGTATTGATTATTGTGGGCTCAATAAGTAAACAATGAAGAATGCATATTTCTTGCATCAGAATGATGACTTGCTTGATCAATTGAGTGGAGCACAATACTTTTCCAAGTTGGATCTTTGCAGTGGCTATTAGCAAATCCCCATTGATAGGGAAGATGTGCAAAAGATTACCTTTTGCACAAGGTATGGGCATTTTGAGTGGAGAGTTCTACCTTTTAGGCTCACTAATGCTCCAACAGTCTTCATGGATCAGATGCATCGGGTGTTGGATAGACTATTGGATCAATATGTGGTGGTGTTCTTGGATGATATCTTAATCTATAGCAAGACAGAGGAAAAACATGTGAATCATGTGCAAGAAGTCCTAAGACTACTACGACAATGGAAATTTTATTGTAAGAAGTCAAAGCGTGCCTTTTGGCCAAAGGAATTTATCTTCTTGGGTCACAAGATCTCATTGGAGGAAATCAAGATGGAAGAGGAGAAAGTCAAGGCCATTACTGATTGTCCTACTCCAAAGGATGTTATAAAAGTACATGCATTTAATGGATTGGCCAATTTTTATTGATGGTTCATCCATTATTATGCTCACATGGCTGCACCATTGACTGACCTTTTGGGGGAAGAACTCAAGCTTCCAACGGACCACCAAGCACAAAGAAGCATTCTAGAAGTTGAAACATATGGTATCTTCAAGGCCCATTCTTCAACCATATGATCCTCAACAACCATGTGTGGTTGATTTTGATGCTTCTAACTTTGCAATTGGAGTCACGTTGCAACAAGAATATCCAGATGGAATGTATCCCATTGCCTTTGTGTCTCGCTGACTAAATATGGCTGAAAGAAATTACTTTGCTTAAGAGTAAGAAAAACTTGCAATGGTATATGCCACTAAGGTATGGAGGCATTATCTCTTGGGTGATCATGCAAACTGATCACAAACCATTGTTGCAAACCTTCCACTTGGAACACATGAAGAGTCAACATCATTGATAGAAGGAACACTCCAATTGTTTAACATTAAACTTGAGTAAAAACCAAGTTAGTTCCATGTCATCCTTGATGCTCTATCATGACAACATATGAGCCAGCTTGTCTCTCACTCAAGATGAACCTCTGATGGCTATTATGGTAGCGCACCATTGACTAAGAAGGCAAGGAACTCCAACTCCATCATACTCCTCCAAGGCTAACACTCCAAGACTCGAGACATTGCTCACTAGAGAATTCAATGAGAGAGAGATAGTTGAAAATGAAAGGATGATGAGTACCTCCTAACCCTTTGTTTATATACTTGTGAAATAGTTATGTACCAAAGTTACTAATTACCGTAATAACTCAAGTTACTAGACTAAAAGTCAAGTTAAGTCAAAAAGTAGAAAGGAATGTCTATTCACATGGGTATAGTCCACTAGCATGTGATATTATCTTGACCCAACCACTAAGTCAAGGATTCCTTCACATGGGCTATCCTTGGACTATATAAGAATTAAAAAAAGAAGCTTGCGGGCCCAAGAGTTCTCAACTCTTTCCTCAAAGCCAAACACCTAGGAATAATACCAAGTCAACACACTAGAATCTAAAATAGTGGTGCTCATCTTGTCCATTTCCTCTAAAGTAAGGTTCCCTTTATCTTAGCTATGACTAACTCTAGCTAATCATGACTAATGTAGAACCATGCTTTATCTCTATATAAATAATATCTTTTAAGTACTTGTTATACCAAGCTTAATATCACAATACCACACACATGCACAAATGGGTGTTACATTTACTCCCGGATTAAGTTTTCACTTTGTTCTCAAAGTGAAGGTCTCTCTACCTTCTATGATACATCATCAACTTATCATGGTTAATCCTATCAAAGTGTCTTCATCCCAACTCCTTGAGATCATAGGTGTAATTGCCCCACACCTTCTCCACTATGAAAGGTCCAAAGAACTTAGGCAAAAACTTCATTTTCACTCTCTTGAAACGAATAGAATCAAACAACATTACCCAATCACCTCCTTTCGAAGGCTCCACCTTCTTCTTGCCTTACCTCTTGTCATAGCTCTCCTTTTGTTTCCTTTAAGCTTGCTCCACTCAAACCATAGCAACTGCTCTTGCCTCTTCCAACTCCATGAGTTGATCCTTCCTTGACTTCTTTGCATCATCTCCTTGTGCTTTCTTCAATCTCCTATGAATGCTTTGGAAGGTAGGAAGATCAAAGTGAATAGGTAACATAGACTCAATACTGTAAACCAACTGAAATAGAGAATATCTGGTGCCAATCTTCATGGTTGTCCTATACTCCCACAAAACCACATGAATCCTCTTGTCCTAATGATGTTTAACCCCCTCCATTTCTGCATCTTTGGCCAACATCATGCACAAGGTTTGATTGGTTCTCTCTGCTAAGCCATTAGAATTTGGTTTATAGGATGTAGTTATCTATGTGTAATAGAGAAATGTCGTAGCATGGCTACAATAATGCTTCCTATAAACTCTCCTCCTCTATCAAAAACCAACTCCAAAGGGCATCCAAACCTAGTGATAATGCATTCATAAAGAAATCTACCATCCAAACCTAGTGATAATGCGTTCATAAAGAAATCTACCAACTTCATCTTCATTCTTGTCCCTCAATGGTCTAACCTCAACCCACTTGGTAAGATTATCAGTAACTACCACAATATACAGATCGTTCCTTAGGGTTCTATTAAGAGGACCTAAAAAATCAATTCTCCACTTCTCAAAAAGTCCTAGCAATGGAATTGATCTAAGTGGTGGAATGGATGTAGACTTTCTAACAAAAGCTTGACAAACATGCAAAGTTTTGCAATAATCAAGACAATCCTTAAAAATCCCTCTCCAATGGTAACCTACATGTAGAATCTTGAAAGTTCCTGCAAAGTGTCCTCCACATACTAAACCTTCATGAAATTCCTTTATAAGTAGGATAGACTCTTCCTTACCCACTACTCTTTGAAGTAGTCCATCTACTCCTTGGTGAAAAAGAATATCCTCCACCATTGTGTAAGGTCTAGATCTTGCTTCAAGGGCCTTCTTCTCCCTAGCATGCATCCCTTTTGGATAGTTACCTCTTGTCACAAAATTCACAATCTCCTTGTACTCCATTGGAACCTCTTGAGTGATTGAGATTGTCATGAGCTCCTCATCTAGGAAGGAATCATCCATTGACTCATCTTCATCATGATCATAAGCTCTAGATAACAAATCAATATTTGCATGTTTCTTTCCTGGCCTATGAGCCGGACTGTCTCTTACTCAGGATAAACCTCTGATTGCTATTATGGTAGCGCACCATGGACTAAGAAGGCAAGGAACCCCAACTCTATCATACTCCTCCAAGGCTAACATTCCAAGACTTAAGACATTGCTCACTAGAGAACTTAATGAGAGAAAGATAGTTGCAAATGAAAGGATGATGAGTACTTCCTCACCCCTTGTTTATATACTTGTGAAATAGTTATGTACCAAAGTTACTAATTATAGGAGTAAATCAAGTTAGTAGACTAAAAGTCAAGTAAAGTCAAAAATTAGAAAGGAATATCCACTCACATGGGCATATTACTCTAAGCATGTAGTCTTATCTTGACATGTGAGCCGGCCTGTCTCTCACTTAGGATGAACCTCTGATGGCTATTATGGAAGCACACCATGGACTAAGAAGGCAAGGAACCCCAACTCCATCATACTACTCCAAGGCTAACACTCCAAGACTCAAGACATTGCTCACTAGAGAACTCAATGAGAGAGAGATAGTTGCAAATGAAACAATGCTAAGTAACTCCTTATCCATTGTTTATATACTTTGTGAAATAGTTACGCACCAAAGTTACTAATTACTAGAGTAACTCAAGTTCCTAGGCTAAAAGTCAAGTAAAGTAAAAAAGTAGAAAGGAATATCCATTCACATGGGCATATTCCCCTAAGCATGTGGTCTTATCTTGACCCAACCACTAAGTCAAGGATTCCTTCACATGGGCTATCCTTGGACTAAAGAAGAATCCAAAACAAAAAGGCTTGCGGGCCCTTGAGTTCTCAACTCTTTCCTCAAAGCCAAACACCTAGGAATTATACCAAGTCAACACACTAAAATCCAAAATAGTGGTGCTCATCTTTTCTACTTCCTCTAAAGTAAGGTCCCCTCTATCTTAGCTATGACTAACTTTAGCTAACCATGACTAATAAAGAACTATCCTTTATCTCTTTATAAATAATATCTCCTAAGTACTTGTAATACCAAGCTAAATATCACAATACCACACACATGTACAAATGGGTGTTACATTTACCCCCGGACTAAGTTTTCACTTTGTCCTCAAAGTGAAGGTCTCTCTACCTTCTATGGTACATCTTCAACTTATCATGGTCAATCCTATCAAAGTGTCTTCCTACCAACTCCTTGAGATCATAGGTGTTATTGCCCCACACTTTCTCCACTATGAAAGGTCCAAAGTACTTAGGCAAAAACTTCTTTGCACTTTCTTGAATTGAATGGAATCAAACAACATTACCCAATCACCTTCTTTGAAAGGCTCCACCTTCTTCTTGCCTTCTTCTTGTCATAGCTCTCCTTTTGTTTCCTTTGGGCTTGCTCCACTCGAACCATAGCAACTGCTCTTGCCTCTTCCAACTCCATGTGTTGATTCTTCCTTGACTTCTCTGCATCACTTCCTTGTGCTTTCTTCAATCTCCTATGAATGCTTTGGAAGGTAGGAAGATCAAAGTGAATAGGTAAGGTAGACTCAATACCATACACCAATTGAAATGGAGAATATCTGATGGAAGTCTTCATGGTTGTCCTATACTCCCACAAAACTGCATGAATCCTCTTGTCCCAATGATGCTTAGCCCCCTCCATTTCTGCATCTTTGGCCAACATCATGCACAAGGTCTGATTGGTTTTCTCTGCCAAGCCATTGGAATTTGGCTTATAGGATGTAGTTACTCTATGTGAGATAGAGAAATGTCGTAGCATGGCTGTAGTAATGCTTCTCATAAATTTCCTCCTCTATCAGAAACCAACTCCAAAGGGCATCCAAACCTAGTGATAATGTGTTCATAAAGAAATCTACCCACTTCATCTTCATTCTTGTCCCTCAATGGTCTAGCCCCAACCCACTTGGTAAGGTTATCAGTAACTACCACAATGTACCAATTGTTTCTTGGGGTTCTATTGAGAGGACCTACAAAATCAATTCTCCACTTCTCAAAAGGTCCTAGCAATGGAATTGATCTAAGTGGTGGCGTGGATGTAGACTTTCTAGCAAAAGCTTGACAAACATGACAAGTTTTGCAATAATCAAGACAATCCTTGAAAATCCCTCTCCAATGGTGACCTGCATCTAGAATCTTGAAAGCAGTCACCTTTCCTGCAAAGTGTCCTCCACACACTAAACCTTCATGAAAGTCCTTTATGAGTAGGATAGACTCTTCCTTACCCACTCCTCTTCAAAGTAGACCATCTGTTCCTTGGTGAAAAAGAATATCCTCCACCATTGTGTAAGGTCTAGATCTTGCTGCAAGGGCCTTCCTCTCCCTAGCATGCATCCCTTTTGGATAGTTACCTCTTGTCACAAAATCCACAATCTCCTTGTACTCCATTGGAACCTCTTGAGTGATTGAGATTGTCATGAGCTCCTCATTTGGGAAGGAATCATCCACAGGCTCATTCCATCATGATCATAGGCTCTAGATAACAAATCAGCATTTGCATGTTTCTTTCCTGGCCTTTCAATCCTCAATGGTGTAGTCATACTCAGACAAGAGTATCATCCACCTTGCTAGTCTCCCTTCAACATTAGGCTTGTTGAAGATGTACTTCAAAGCCTTGTGATCTGTGACAATGGTGGCTTTCTCTCTAATCAAGTAGTGTCTAAACTTCTTGAGACCAAAGATCACTACCAACCCTTCTCTCTCCGTGACAGAGAAGTTCTTCTCTACTGAAACCATCTGCCTACTAGCATAAGCTATTGGATGATCATGCCCATCTTGGTCTAATTGACTAAGAATGCATCCTATAGCTACATTAGAAGCATCAGTGTAGAGGATGAAAGGCTTACTCCAATCAAGTTTACCAAGAATTGGAGCTACAACAAGGGATTGCTTGAGCTCCTCAAAAGCTTTGAGAGCCTCCTTGTCTTCCAAAATCACCATGTAATCTACACCCTTCTTCATGTAGATGGTCAATGCATAAGCCTTGTTAGAAAATGAGAAGATGAACCTCCTATAGTATCCAACCATCCCCAAGAATTGACGTAACTTTGTCAAGCTTGAAGGGAATGGAAGGTCTGAGACTTTCCTCACCTTCTCAAGATCAACTACTATTCCATCCTTGGAGATGATGTGCCCCAAAAGTAGACCTTCTTCACATCCAAAAATGCACTTCTTTGGGTTGAGTGATGCATTTGCCTCATCCCAGCGTTGCAAGACTTTGATTAGGTGCTCAGAGTGCTCCTCCTTGCTTCCATAGACACAAAAGTCATCAATGAAGTCTCTCACAAATTTCCCAATGAAAGGTTCAAATACCTTGTTCATGAACCATTGGAATGTGGTTGGAGCATTGCAAAGCCCAAAAGGCATGACCTTGAAAGCGTAAGTTCCCCAAGGTGTGGTGAATGTGGTGAGTTGTTGATGCTCTGGTGCAATCTTGATTTGGTTATATCCACTATAACCATCTCCAAAATTGTACCTCTCATGACCAGCAACTTCCTCCAAGATCTCATCAATGAATGGCAATGGGTAGTATTCCTTCTTGGTAACAGCATTGAGCTTCTTGTAATCCACACATACCCGAAGCTTGCCATTCTTTTTCTTCACAATGACAATTGGAGACACCCATTCTGAATTTGCCACCTCAAAGATAAATCCGGCGTCCTTGAGCTTATCAATCTCCTCCTTCACAACCAAAGATATTGGTGGGCTAATGTGACGTTGTTTTTGGCAGATTGGTCTTGCATGTGACTCCACCTCTATCTTGTGCTCCTCCAAGGTGACTTCCTTCAAATCCTTGTAACTAAAAGCAAACACATGGATGAACTTGCGGAAAATCTCCTCAAATCTCACCTTCTCCTCCTTGGTAACATTTGGGCCATACTTGAGGGTAGATAACCTTCTCTCTACCTCCTCAAGTGTCAATGGTGATTTGTCTGGGTCCTTCAAAACCTCTGGCTTAGGTGCAAACTCCATAGCACACAAGGGATACACATCTGAATCAGATTCAGATTCATCCTCCTCCGTGGAAGTCTCCTCTTCCATGCTTGTGTCCACACCTGAAGCCCCTTCTTCAAAATTTGATTCCCAATAATCAGAAGATGGTGTATCTGAATGTGAAGTGTTGGTGGTGTTAGTCACAAGAACTGTGACTCTATGGTTTGATGGCCCAATCCTCAAGTACACTTTGTTCCATCAATCAGTTGTGCATGCTGCTCTCAACCATGGCCTCCCAAGAAGTAAGTCATAGCTTGAATCCTTGAAGACTTGGAAAGTCATGAGATTTTGAACTCCCATAACTGAAACTACCACTTTATCTATCACCCCTACTAGTCAAACTTGTTGCTTGTTTGCCATGCTCACCACAAATGTTGAAGGTCTTGAGGGTATCATACCCAACTTCTTCATCAACCTTTCTGACATGGCATTTACTACTGATCCTCCATCAGCCAATGCATCCTTGATGTTGTGACCATTCACTCTCACATCAATCTTGGAGGCATATTCACAAGCCTCCCATGGTGCTGGCTTGGCATCTACCACCCCCATTGATATTGGAACTTTTGTCTTCTTCTTCCTCTTGCTCCTTGTAGAACTCAAACCACCTCTAAGCTCCTTTCTCAAGGTAGGGTTCAAAGCAGTTAATTGGCCCACTGTGATGTTAGCCTTGTGACTACCAACATCCTCCAACACATTGTAGTTCCATTGTTGCTTTGAGATCAAGAAGTCCTCCATCTCCAAATTCTTCCTTGAAATCTTTGTTGTTGATGGTGTTAAGGTGCGAGTGCTCCTAGTAGACATAGGAGTATCCTTGCTTGGAGTGAATCCTTGAGAAGAGTGAACATCCTCTGCAAAACGAGCTCTCTTTTTCTCTTGTGCCAAAAGCTCCAAATTAAGACCCTTGGAGTTTGAGCACTCTCCCTTCTCATACTTGCTCTCAACCACATCTATGGATGCTATCCCCTTATCTTTGTTGGGATTAGGAGCCACTTGGGTTTCACTACCTCCCTCTTTCCCTCTATTGGCTCCCTCATAACCCCTTCTTGCATGGTAAGTGGAATTTGGGCAATTCCTTTGGATATGGCCTCTTCCTCTACAACCAAAACAATTTCTATCATTGAAATTGTTGGCTGGTTGGCCTCCTCTATATGGATAGTTTCCATAACTCCTAGGCCCTCTCCCTACATTTTGATCTACCTCTCTCTTCTCCCATAGTTGCACCACATTGATCTTGAGATCTGCAAGTTGTTTTGTGATGGTTTGAAGTGGATCTTTTGGTGGCGGTGCAAGAACTGGAGCAACCACTACTTGTGGTGCAACCCTTGCCACCAAAGTATCAGAAGTTCCACCATAATTGTAGCCTTGAGGAGGATGCACAACCTCCTTCACCACCAAATCACTCTCATCCCCATCCAAACTCTCCTCCATATGAATTGTGATCTTGATAGCTTCAACCTTGGAAGAAGGTTTCTCATATCTCACCTTGCTTCTAATTTGTGGTCTCAACCCTCCCACAAAATTCTTGGTGAGCATGGCCCCTATGCCAATCATTGTAGTCTCCACATCATCCCCACCCTTCCTCAACACTATGCGAAATCTAGACTCTAACTTTTCCACTCTTTCCACATAGACTCTCACTTTCTCTCCTTCTCCTTGCTTGAGAAATGTAACCTCACTCATCAATCTCTCATAACTCTCATCTGGAAGATAGTTCTCAATGAGTGTTGAAGTCAAACTCTCCCAAGACTCCTCTTCTCTATCTCTCCTCTCTCTCTTTTGGTATTTTGACTCATACCATGTAAGTGCTGCATGCTCAAAGAAATCTGGTAATAATGAGGCCCACTCATCTTCCTCCTCTCATTTTTTCCTATGCAAGCTCTCTTGAAGTCTCTCAAAAAGGCCTCCATATCTTCTCCATCCTTGCCACAAAAAACCGGAAGTTTCCCCATCTTAACCTCTCACTATCTTTCTTTCTCTCAATTTTTTTTCTCTTTTCTTTTCTCTCACTCTATCTATAACTAATAGAGTATATACATAAGTAACTCCATCTAAGAATATTCCACTCTAGGGAACACAAAAGGTTCAGGTTGTTGCATGATTTCTATAGCAACATCAAATCCTCGAGTGCATATTAATCAAACTCTCATGGATAGTTTATCCATAAGTTGAAAGATTATCTCCATCACTAATCTTGAGAACTAGCTGATGAAGGTGGTAGTATTTCTGTAGCTGTACTAAGACTCTCTCCAAGACCCTTCACCAAAGTCTCCAAAAGTGCTTTTACTCCACTACACTCATGTCCTTTTGGAAGTCCTTCCACTCCACAAACCTCACACAACTCCTTGGTCTTAGATCTTCTCCCTCCTAATCTTGGTGAAGAAGGTCCAACAAGCAAACCCAAATCAAGTAAGCCTCTCCTTTCCCTCAATCTCTTGCTCTCAAAGGTCAATGGACATGAACTTGCCTTATGTCCCTTCTCTCCACATAGAAAGCACTAAGACTCACTCTTTCCTCCAAGTGGTGTAGGTTTTTGGATCCTCTCAACACTCTCTTCAAATTCTATTGTAAACTCTCTATTCCTCAAATCCACCCCTTAAATCACCTCAAACCCTTGGGGAACCTTGCATAATCTCAATTTCCACTCTTGATGACCCTCCATGTTCCCAAGATGAATCTAAACACTCAAACACGCTTTTTGTTGATCTCAGACTCCTCATGCATGAGATCTCCACTCTGCAGAATTGACCCTTCCTCACAATGTCAATCAAATCTCCCAACCGGCATGTCATAGTCTTTTGAAATTTTTCACACTTAATCACAAGTCTAGGGCGTCCCTTCCTGAAAAATTTCAGATCTTTTCATCGAGTCATTTGGCTTAGACACCTTTCTATTCAGCACACATATTTCAGATTTGGTCTCAAAACCACCCCCTTCACTTCAAAAACTCATTTCTCCTTGCGCAAGAACGGTCTCTCTCTAATTTTTGTGGCAGCAGGTAGGATACAATGCATTTAATTTTCTTGGAAGTTTTCAGGACAATTCACTAAAAATTGAAGAAATGGCAGACTATGTACAATTTTCCAGAGAGCATGCAATTGCGGGAGTACTTTACCCTATCAACTTTCCAAAATTCTAGCCCAATGCGCATAGTTTCTCTCACAATAATTTTAAGTGTGCTAACTGAAAGATAAACCAAGCTATCATGTGTAGAAATTTCAAGTCTAGATCTCAAAATTGAGATTTTGCCCAAAATCACCTTAATCCCCAAAATCTGCAATCTACCTCACACAATGTCTCCAATTCCTCTCATGTGTACAAGATGTAAAAAATCACCTCAAAGACATCATAATGAACTACAGGGTATACAAATGGATCTTGGTTCTCTAACATAAGTTCAGCCTTCTTCTCTCCTAATGTTCTCTCCAAGTGAGCTCTCATAGCCTCCTTCTGCCTAATGTAGAATTGAACGCGGAACATCATCTTGCCTTCTAGAGACGTCCCGGTAACGGAACCAAAAATGTGAGCCGGCCTGTCTCTCACTCAGGATGAACCTCTGATGGCTATTATGGTAGCGCACCATGGACTAAGAAGGCAAGGAACCCCAACTCCATCATACTCCTCCAAGGCTAACACTCCAAGACTCAAGACATTGCTCACTAGAGAACTCAATGAGAGAGAGATTGTTGCAAATGAAAGGATGATGAGTACCTCCTCACCCCTTGTTTATATACTTGTGAAATAGTTACGTACCAAAGTTACTAATTACCGTAGTAACTCAAGTTACTAGACTAAAAGTCAAGTAAAGTAAAAAAGTAGAAAGGAATATCCATTCACATGGGCATATTCCCCTAAGCATGTGGTCTTATCTTGACCCAACCACTAAATCAAGAATTCCTTCACATGGGCTATCCTTGGACTAAAGAAGAATCCAAAACAAAAAGGCTTGTGGGCCCAAGAGTTCTCAACTCTTTCCTCAAAGCCAAACACCTAGGAATAATACCAAGTCAACACACTAAAATCCAAAATAGTGGTGCTCATCTTTTCTACTTCCTCTAAAGTAAGGTCCCCTCTATCTTAGCTTTGCTTAACTTTAGCTAACCATGACTAATATAGAACCATCCTTTATCTCTATATAAATAATATCTCTTAAGTACTTGTAATACCAAGCTAAATATCACAATACCACACACATACACAAATGGGTGTTACAGACCCAACCACTAAGTCAAAAATTCCTTCACATGGGCTATCTTTGGACTAAAGAAGAATCCAAAACAAAACGGCTTGCGGGCCCAAGAGTTCTCAACTCTTTCCTCAAAGCCAAACACCTATGAATAATACCAAGTCAACACACTAAAATCCAAAATAATGTTGCTCATCTTTTCTACTTTCTCTAAAGTAAGGTCCCTTCTATCTTAGCTATGACTAACTTTAGCTAACCATGACTAATATAGAACCATCCTTTATCTCTATATAAATAATATCTTTTAAGTTCTTGTAATATCAAGCTAAATATCACAATACCACACACATGCACAAATGTGTGTTACAAGCCTATCCTCAATGGTGTAGTCATACTCAGACAAGAGTATCATCCACCTTGCTAGTCTCCCTTCAACATTAGGCTTGTTGAAGATGTACTTCAAGGCCTTGTGATCTATGACAATGGTAGCTTTCCCTCCAATCAAGTAGTGTCTAAACTTCTTGAGACCAAAGATCACTACCAACCCTTCTCTCTCCATGATAGAGTAGTTCTTTTCTGCTGAAATCAATTGCCTACTAGCATAAGCTATTGGATGATCATGTCCATCTTGGTCTAATTGACTAAGAGTGCATCCTATAGCTGCATTAGAAGCATTAGTGTAGAGGATGAAAGGCTTACTCCAATCAAGTTTACCAAGAATTGGAGCTACAACAAGGGATTGCTTGAGCTCCTCAAAAGCTTTGAGAGCCTCCTTGTCCTCCAAAATCACCATGTAATCTACACCCTTCTTCATGTAGATGGTCATGCATAAGCCTTGTTAGAAAATGAGAAGATGAACCTCCTATAGTATCCAACCATCCCCAAGAATTGTCGTAACTTTGTCGAGCTTGAAGGGAATGGAAGGTCTGAGATTTTCCTCACCTTCTCAAGATCAACAGCTATTCCATCCTTGGAGATGATGTGCCCCAAAAGTAGACCTTCTTCACATCCAAAAATGCACTTCTTTGGGTTGAGTGATGCATTTGCCTCATCCAAGCATTGCAAGACCTTGATTAGGTGCTCAAAGTGCTCCTCCTTGCTCCCATAGACACAAAAGTCATCAATGAAGTCTCTCATAAATTTCCCAATGAAAGGTTCAAATACCTTGTTCATGAACCATTGGATTGTGGCTGGAGCATTGCAAAGCCCAAAAGGCATGACCTTGAAAGCGTAAGTTCCCCAAGGTGTGGTGAATGTGGTGAGTTGTTGATGCTCTGGTGCAATCTTGATTTGGTTATATCCACTATAACCATCTCCAAAACTGTACCTCTCATGACCAGCAACTTCCTCCAAGATCTCATCAATGAATGGCAATGGGTAGTACTCCTTCTTGGTAACAACATTGAGCTTCTTGTAAACCACACATACCCGAAGCTTGCCATTCTTTTTCTTCACAATGACAATTGGAGACACCCATTCTGAATTCACCACCTCAAAGATAAATCCGGCGTCCTTGAGCTTATCAATCTCCTCCTTCACAACCAAAGATATTGGTGGGCTAATGCAACATTGCTTTTGGCGGATTGGTCTTGCATGTGACTCCACCTCTTTCTTGTGCTCCTCCAAGGTGACTTCCTTCAAATCCTTGGAACTAAAAGCAAACACATTGATGAACTTGCAGAAAATCTCCTCAAATCTCACCTTCTCCTCCTTGGTAACATTTGGGCCATATTTGAGGGTAGCTAACCTTCTCTCTACCTCCTCAAGTGTCAATGGTGATTTATCTAGATCCTTCAAAACCTTTGGCTTAGGTGAAAAATCCATAGCACACAAGGGATACACATCTAAATCCAATTTAGATTCATCCTTCTCCATGGAAGTCTCCTCTTCCATGCTTCTGTCCACACCTGAAGCTCCTTCTTGAGAATCTAATTCCCAATAATCAAAAGATGGTGTATCTAAATATGAAATGTTGGTGGTGTTAGTCACGGGAACTATGACTCTATGGTTTGATGGCCCAATCCTCAAGTACCCTTTGTGTCATCCATCAATTGTAAGTTCTGCTCTCAACCATGGCCTCCCAAGAAGTAAGTCATAGCTTGAATCCTTCAAGACTTGGAAAGTCATGAGATTTTGGACTCCCATAATTGAAACTACCACCTTATCCATCACCCCCACTTGTCAAACTTGTTGTTTGTTTTCCATGCTCACCACAAATGTTGAAGGTCTTGAAGGTATCATACCCAACTTCTTCATCAACCTTTCAGACATGGCATTCACTGCTGATCCTCCATCAACCAATGTATCCTTGATGTTGTGACCATTCACTCTCACATGGTATCTTGGAGGTATATTCATGCCTCCCATGGTGCTGGCTTGGCATCCACCACCCCCATTGATATTGGAGATTTTGCCTTCTTCTTCCTCTTGCTTCTTGTAGAACTCAAACCACCTCCTAGCTCCTTTCTCAAGGTAGGGTTCAAAGCAATCAATTGGCCCACTGTGATGTTAGCCTTGTGACTACCAACATCCTCCAACACATTGTAGTTCCACTCTTGCTTTGAAATCAAGAAATCCTCCATCCCTAACTTCTTCCTTGGAGTCTTTGTTGTTGATGGTGTTGAGATATGAGTGCTCCTAGTAGACATAGGAGTGTTCTTGCTTGGAGTAAATCCTTGAGAAGAGTGAACATCCTCTACAAAATGAGCTCTTTTCTTCTCTTGTGCCAAAAGCTCCAAATTAAGACCCTTGGAGTTTGAGCACTCTCCCTTCTCATACTTGCTCCCAACCACATCTATGGATGCTAATCTCTTACCTTTGTTTGGATAAGGAGCCACTTGGGTTTCACTACCTCCCTCTTTCCCTCTATTGGCTCCCTCATAACCCTTTCCTGCATGGTAAGTGGAATTTGGGCAATTCCTTTGGATATGGCCTCTTCCTCCACAACCAAAACAATTTTTATCATTGAAATTATTGGCTGGTTAGCCTCCACTATATGGATAGTTTCTATAAATCCTAGGCCCTCTCCCTACATTCTGATCCACCTCTCTCTTCTCCCATAGTTGCACTACATTGATCTTGAGATCTGCAAGTTGTTCTGTGATGGTTTGAAGTGGATACTTTGGTGGAGTTGCAAGAACTAGAGCAACTACTACTTGTGGTGCAACCCTTGCCACCAAAGTATCAGAAGTTCCACCATACTTGTAGCCTTGAGGAGGATGCACAACCTCCTTCACCATCAAATCACTTCCATCCCTTTCCAAACTCTCCTCCATACGAATTGCAATCTTGATAGCTTCAACCTTGGAAGAAGGTTTCCCATATCTCACCTTGCTTCTAATTTGTGGTCTCAACCCTCCCACAAAATTATTGGTGAGCATGGCCCCTATGCCAATCATAGTAGTCTCCACATCATCCCCATCCTTCCTCAACACTCTACGAAATCTGGACTCTAACTTTTCCTCTCTTTCCATACAGACTCTCACTTTCTCTCCTTCTCTTTGTTTGAAAAAGGTAACCTCACTCATCAATCTCTCATAACACTCATCTGGAAGAAATTTTTCAATGAGTGTTGAAGTCAAACTCTCCCAAGACTCTTCTTTTCCATCTCTCCTCTCTCTCTTTTGGTATTCTGACTCATACCATGTAAGTGCTGCATCCTCAAAGAAATCTAGTAATAATGCGGCCCACTCATTCTTCCTCTCCTCATTTTTTCCTATGCAAACTCTCTTGAAGTCTCTCACAAAGGCCTCCACATCTTCTCCATCCTTGCCACAAAAAACCGGAAGTTTCCCCATCTTAACCCCTCACTATATTTCTTCTCTCTTAATTTTTTTCTCTTTTCCTTCTCTCACTCTATAACTAATAGAGTATGTACATGACTAACACCATTTGAGAATAATCCACTCTAGGGAACACAAAAGGTTCAGGTTGCTCCAAGATTTCTATAGCAACATCAAATCCTCGAGTGCATATTAATCAAACTCTCATGGATAGTTTATCCATAAGTTGAAAGATTATCTCCATCACTAATCTTGAGAACTAGCTGATGAAGGTGGTAGTATTTCTGTAGCTATACTAAGACTCTCTCCAAGACCCTTCACCAAAGTCTGCAAAAGTGCTTTTACTCCACTACAATCATGTCCTTTTGGAAGTCCTTCTACTCCACAAACCTCACGCAACTCTTTGGTCTTAGATCTTCTCCCTCCCAATCTCGATGAAGAAGGTCCAACAAGCAAACCCAAAGTAAGCTTCTCCTTTCCCTCAATCTCTTGCTCTCAAAGGCCAATGGACATGAACTTGCTTTTTGTCTCTTCTCTTCACATAGAAAGCACTTAGACTCACTCTTTCCTCCAAGTGGTGTAGGTTTTTGGATCCTCTCAACACTCTCTTCAAATTCTATTCTAAACTCTGTTCTCCTCAAATCGATGCCTACAATCACCTCAAACCCTTGTGGATCCTTGCATAGCCTCAATTTCCACTCTTGATGACCCTCCATGTTCCCAAGATGAGTCTAAACACTCAAACATGCTTTTTGTTGCACTCACAATCCTCATGCATGAAATCTAAACTTTGTAGAATTGACCATTCCTCACAATGTCAATCAAATATCACAATTGGTATCTTATCATCCTTTGAAATTTTTCACACTTGATCACAACTCTAGGAAATTCCTCCTTGAAAAATTTCAGATCTTTTCATCAAGCCATTTGGCCTAGGCACCTTTCTATTCAGCACATATATTTCAGATTTGGTCTGAAAACCACCCCCCTCACTTTAAAAACTTATAACTCTTTGCTCAAGAATGATCTATGTCTAATTTTTTTTCAACTGGTAGGATACAATAAACTAAATTTTCTTGAAGATTTTCACCACAATTCATTGAAAATTTAAGAAAGGGCAGAGTCTGAACAATTTTCTAGAGAGCATGCAATTGTGGGAGCAATTTACCCTATCAACTTTCAAAACTTCTAACCCAGTGCGCATAACAGCTCTCACAATAATTTTAAGTGTGCTATTTAAAGAACCCAAGCTATCATGTGTAGAAATATCAAGTCCAGATCCTCAACTTGAGATTTTGCCCAAAATCACCTTAGTCCCAAAAATCTGCAATCCACCTCACATAATCTCTCCAAATCCTCTCAAGTGTACAAGATGTACAAAATCACCTCAAAGACATCATAATGAACTATAGGGTATAAAAATGGGTCCAAATTGTCTAACATAAGTTCAACCCTCTCCTTCCCTAAAGTCTCTCCAAGTGAGTTCTCATAGCCTCTGGTCTAATAAAGAATTGTACACGGAACATTATCTTGCCTTCTAGAGAGGTCCTAGCAATGGAACCAAAAATGTGAGCCGGCCTGTCTCTCACTCAGCATGAAACTTTGATGGCTATTATGGTTGCAAACCATGGAAAAAGAAGGCAAGGAACCCCAACTCCATCATACTCCTCCAAGGCTAACACTCCAAGACTCAAGACATTGCTCACTAGAGAACTCAATGAGAGAGATATAGTTGCAAATGAAAGGATGATGAGTACCTCCTCACCCTTTGTTTATATACTTGTGAAATAGTAATGCACCAAAGTTACTAATTACCATAATAACTCAAGTTACTAAACTAAAAGTCAAGTCAAGTCAAAAAGTAGAAAGGAATGTCCATTCACATGGGCATATTCCACTAGCATGTGATCTTATCTTGACCCAACCACTAAATCAAGGATTCCTTCACATGGGCTATCCTTGGACTAAAGAAGAATCCAAAAAAGAAGGCTTGTGGGCCCAAGAGTTCTCAACTCTTTCCTCAAAGCCAAACACCTAAGAATAATACCCAATCAACACACCGGAATCCAAAATAGTGGTGCTCATCTTTTCCACTTCCTCTAAAGTAATGTCTCTTCTATCTTAGCTATGACTAGCTCTAGCTAATCATGACTAATATAGAACCATGCTTTATCTCTATATAAATAATATCTTTTAAGTATTTTTAATACAAAGTTAAAAAGCACAATACCACACACATGCACAAATGGATGTTACAGACCTGATTTGAAGTCTCTTCTTCTCATCATGGCAGCAATTACAATGGTTTCAATTGACTCCAAGGTCCAAAATGAGTTTTTATCAGCTCTTCAACAAGATCCCTTCTTCCAAAAGGTACATGGTAGTCTTACAACATGCGACAAGGAGTACAACAACATCTCTTTCAAGAAAGGCCTTCTATTCCATGAGGACCGGATCTTTGTTCCAGCCAAAGGTGATCTCCAACTTGTGCACTTTTAAGAAGCCCATGATTTACCTATAGTTGGTCACATGGGTATAGACAAGACCTTGGGTACCCTCCAACGCCAATGGTAGTGGCCTAAGATGACACAAGATGTTCAAGAGTTTGTCCGATCGTGTGAGAGTTGCCAATGTAACAAGACCAGCAACCAAAAGCCGAGTGGACTCCTTCAATTACTCCCCATTCCACCTGGTTGATGGGAATACGTGAGCTTAGATCTCATCACATCCTTGCCCAAGACAAAGTAAGGACACACAACAATTGTGGTATTTGTGGATAAGCTTAGTAAGCAATCCACTTGGCACCAACCTTTGATACTATGGATGCTCCAACCTTAGCACAAATCTACTTCAACAATGTCTTCAAGCATCATGGGATGCCATGTGTACTCATCTCCGACCGTAATCCTCAATTCATTGGGAAGTTTGGCAAGCACTCTTCCAGATACTCAGCACCAAGCTTGCTTTGTCCACGATCTATCATCCTCAAATTGATGGACAAATTAAATATGAAAATTGTACCTTGGAGGATATGTTGCGTGCCTTTGTCAATGTTCACCACACCAATTGGGATGAATGTCTTGTAGCTGCAAAATTTGCCTACAATAATTCCAAATAGGCAAGCACCGGATTTCTCCATTCTTTCTCAATTTTGGCCAAGATCCACTTGTTTCAAATTTTTTTCTTGCTCCTCCTCCATCTCAGGTTCCTCATACTTCAACCTTCTTGACCACCATATCTGAATCTCTCCAACAAGCCAAATCTCACCTCCTTGTTTCTTAGAATCATCAAAAAAAATATGCGTACCACCATTGTCATGATCTCACCTTTGAGCTCAGTGATAAAGTCATGATATCCTCTAGTATCCTACCTGTGACAACCTGGCAAATATCACTTTTGTGGTAATCAAGTAAGTAAAGTTCATTCCCGCAGAGATACAAGTCAGAAATATCCAAATACAAAGCAAAGTAACAATTTCAGTTCTTCTTGGTTTTGTCTTTAATCTCTCAGGTAGAAACCACACCCAGAAGAGAGTAACAAGCACTGATTCACAGTCTTGTCACAAATTAACACTTCTTAATCACAACTCCATCAAATTGTTCCAAACAATCTTGATTGTGATGATTCAAGCTCTCCCAAAAATGGCACTTCACTGCAAAACAACTTCACCTCAGAATTGTGTTCTACCCCTCCACTAAAGGCACAACTTCCTCGATCAAAATTGCTTCACATCAACTTCATGCTGCACTCACAAATGCATAATACTACCAACACTACAATTCCTCTCAGATCTATCAAGACATTGCTCCAATTGCACTTCACTCTGGATCAAACACACAAAGTCAAGATCAAGGCTGTTGAATCCAACATCCAACAAGCACACTGACTTGCACTTTGAATTTCTCCACACACTCACAAACACAAGCACAAAGTTGATACTCAGAATCAAGCTCAAGCAACAAGCACTGTTTCACAACAGTTTGCTTTATCTATTCTATTGTAGAAATTATGAGCAATGAACAACATATGACTGCAAATGCCACTCTTAAATAGTGAAGCAAACAACAATTACTAACAACTATACCATTCTATAACAACTCTACTAACCTACATATCCAAAATGACAATGCACCTCGTCATATTTGCCTCTTCAAATCTCAAATCTATTACTAATCCAATCCGATGTCTACTTTTTCCTTGGCTTTCCAACCCAATCCCGAAGTAACTTCACTCACTACTACTCTATCCTCGGGTTTCACAACTACTAGTTCCTCTACCAATTCTAACAGTTCCCTTTCCTGATCTGAAGCTCCACTAGTGGGTAATCTATCTAACTCCTTATCTTTCAACCCACTCTTCTCTAATGTCTCCAATGGTAACTCCGAAGACATCTACATTCCTATGTTATCTACTTCAGTTTTGCTCTGACATCCTTCCAAAGTTTATCTTTCTCTAATTTTAGTAAGTCTGATCTGATTGTGATATTGTCTTCTACCTCCAATATCTTTCTATTTATATGAGTTCCTAGACTAATGAGTAAGGCATTCAAGTCTTTGTCCTTTGCATTTCTCCTCCTCATCTCTTGCACCAACAACTTCAACTCGTGCAGTCTTGTTTCTTCAATGCGCAGGCTGGCCTCTATACTTAGCATCACATTCATCTTGATCACAATCTCCTTCAACGGCTCCAATCTCATTTTCCTCTCCCGTTCTTGATCTGCAAGCCAATCTTCTCTATACATTGCCAATTCCGCTTCAAACTTGACTTTCATAGCTTCCTTCTCCTTCTCTTTTTGCACAATCTTTTCCTCTTGATTGCAAAGTAACTCTCTCAACCATTCTTCCTCTCTGTATCTCATTGTCAACTCTCATTGCCATAGCTGCTTCTCCTCTACACTCTCCATCACCCTATCAAGCTCTTGCTCTTTCTCTGCTACTCTTGTTATAGCATGGATAATTTCTAATCTCAAATCAACAAATTGCTGCTTCAAGATTTCTTACTTAGCTACATGTCTTTCCCTTGCTATGACATTATGCTCTATTAGTTCCTCCCTATTCCTTGCTTCTCTCCTCAAGTTCTCAACCACTTGATTCTGTACTAGTGCATCTACTCGTAGTACTTCCCTTTCCTCCTCACCTCGTATTATACTCTTCTTTAATTCCGAGTTCTCTTCTTCTAATCTCGCTAACACATGCAACACATTCTTCACCTCCGAACACTTCAATTGCATCTCCTTCTTCATATGCTCTAACTTTACTAACAATGGGCACACATCCTCTTGCAAGTACTCTACTCCTTCACTTGGAGTTACATCGACTTGCGGATTGATCTCCTTCTTCACCTCTTCCTCACTCGACACTTGCCTTCTAAGCCACATTTGCCTTATAGGAATGGATTCTTTGCTCCCCGAACTTCCATCCTCCTCTTCTCTTACCTTATTTGGCCTCGCTTCTGGAATGAACTCCTCTTTGAATGGTAACTTTCTTCTCCTCTTGCTCTGGAACTTTGTCTTCCAATTTTGAGTTACTTCTCTCCTCCATCTCTATCTTGGCTTCCTCTTCCTTGGGTACCAATGTCATCTCCCCTCCTTTGTTGCTATCACTACTTGTGTCTACACTTTGTAGTGTGAACTTGGGTTCTTCCTCTCTTTCTAAGCCGTCGGACTTGCAGTTGGCTTTGCCTTCCAATTCTTCTTCTTAACGATGCAATTACCACCATTCCTTTCCTTGGGTTTACCCTTCTAGCCTTCCGAGGTCTTGCTTTCTTAACTTCTTCTTCTTCTCCTTGTCGACTCCTCTTCTTTGACTTTAGAGTACTCACTTCCAACTGGACACTCTTCCCCGTTTGTGCGTACTCATCATTGCTCCTGATCTGAAGAATGTATTGTTGCTTCTCTACGTTGACATCTCTTCTTAAGTCGGGATGGAAATGCAACACCATCCTCTTATGCTCCGCCACATTGAGCATGTTCAGCCCTAGACAGAAATGGGCTGCAAATGGCACAATGTAATGTGGAGGCGACTTATCCCACAAATTCCACACCATCTATCTCGTCCTCCCATGAAGACACTTCACCCAGTTAATTGGCTCTCCTGCAAACATCTTATGGAAGAACACCGCTTGGTGCTTCATCACATAAGTCATTCTCTCCGGCTTCAAGATCGCCATTAGAGCACTCACAATCCCTCTCTTGACAGGATCCTTATAGCTCTCTACTTTGTAACCATTCTTCGTGCGCTTCAAAGAGAAAGCATCTCTCACTTCTTGGGTTTCTTTGGCTACTTCCTCCTTCCCCAAGAACGTGGTACCATGCTCCGTGCCTACTTCTCTTTTGAGCACTAACCTCCAATCTGACTCTGTCCAGCAAGCCGGATTACATGTCTTCCCTTCTTCCTCAAGGCCATCGAGACATTTACTCTTGATGATCTCAATCATGAACCCTGGAAAGCAAACATTCCAGTTCCATGCCAAGAATGTGATCCAAAGCTATGCAAGACTTCAATTCTTGCGATCACATCTAACCTCCAAATTGCATGATTTCTCACTACAAATTTGGAATTCTTCTTCCCTCCTCCCATCTTTCTCTCTTCTACTTTGGGTTGGAGACTATTCTTCCTATTGATTCCTAGATTAACTCTCTCGATTTCATCTTGACACACCTGCACGTCTTTGACTCTACTTCCCTTCCCACAATCTCCTACAAGATGACTTCTTGACGGTGTCGTCGGGAAAAGGCCAGATGAGAGTGATGAGGACTGGACAGCACAGAGTTTTCAAAAAAAAAGAATGTCAGATGAGCTTGGTAAGGAGTGGTAGCTGGAAATTTCATGAAAGGAACAGAAAAAGTTTTTGCAAAGGACAGGAACAAAAAAAGGTTTTGCGAAGGACAGGAACAGAAAAAGGTTTTTTCTGCGAAGGAGGAATGAAGAAGGGAAAAACAAGGAGACAAGGAAGTCGAGGGGTTTTTGGGGAGGGACAGGAACAGTTCGAAAGGGGTTTTGGGAATTGGAGGTAAGGTAGGAAGGATCGAGGGGAGAAAAAAGAGGAAGGTGAAAAGGAAAAAAAAGAGCATGGAGGGTTTTGAGACGTTTTTTTTGCAGAGTTCAGGTTTCGAAGGAGGAAGCAGGAAAGAGATAGAAGGATCAAATAGGAACAAGGAAACGCAAGGGAGATAAGGTCATCGACAGAGAGTGATCAAAGAGAGAACATGGAATAGAAAAGGAAAAGAAAGAGAAGGAAGGAGAAAACAGAGTTCAGATTCGGAACAAGGGAATAGAGGAGAGAGTTTTGACGAATCGAAGGAGTGTTGTGACAGGACTGGGAAAAATAGAGAGTTCACAAATCGCATGGAGGGTTTTGAGACTCTTTTTTTTGCAGAGTTCAGGTTTCGAAGGAGGAAGCAGGAAAGAGATAGAAGGATCGAATAGGAACAAGGAAACGCAGGGGAGATAAGGTCATCGACAGAGAGTGATCAAAGAGAGAACAGGGAATAGAAAAGGAAAAGAAAGAGAAGGAAGGAGGAAACAGAGTTCAGATTTGGAACAAGGGAATAGAGGAGAGAGTTTTGACGAATCGAAGGAGTGTTGTGACAGGACTGGGAAAAATAGAGAGTTCACAAATCGCATGGAGGGTTTTGAGACTTTTTTTTGCAGAGTTCAGGTTTCGAAGGAGGAAGCAAGAAAGAGATAGAAGGATCGAATAGGAACAAGGAAACGCAGGGGAGATAAGGTCATCGACAGAGAGTGATCAAAGAGAGAATAGGGAATAGAAAAGGAAAAGAAAGAGAAGGAAGGAGGAAACAGAGTTCAGATTTGGAACAAGGGAATAGAGGAGAGAGTTTTGACAAATCAAAGGAGTGTTGTGACAGGACTGGGAAAAATAGAGAGTTCACAAATCGCATGGAGGGTTTTGAGACTTTTTTTGCAGAGTTCAGGTTTCGAAGGAGGAAGCAGGAAAGAGATAGAAGGATCAAATAGGAACAAGGAAACGCAGGGGAGATAAGGTCATCGACAGAGGAGGCAAAGAGAGAGGAATTGAAGAAGAAAGGAGAAGGGGAGGTTTTTGAATCTGCGGGTGGAGGGAGGAAGTGAGAAAAATTGGAGTGTTGGATCAAGGATAGTGAGGAAAGGTAGGGCTTTTGATTCTCACGGAGAGAAAAATATCAGGGATAGGAGTGGTTGTTTGTTGAGATGATGGGATGTTGGGGTAGGGATTACAGATGTTGTGGAAGATGAGAGGTTGTGAAATGCGAAATGCCGTTGAAGGAATATCGGATGTGAACTACAGGCTGGCTTCTATGCCTGCTGGGGTAAATTCGTTAGAATCAGGGGAGCGTGCCTTTCTTACGAGCTCATGTCGAATATAGTTGTGTACTGCAAACAACCTTTCATCATTGAGTAGACCGGGACGGTGACAGGTGATCTCACTGTTAGAGGTTATCTGGAGAGATCTATGTTGTGATGTCTTTAACTGGTGATTGACAGAGTTGCTGATAAGGGTTGAGAGCAATAAAAGTTCCGAAGATAGAAGAAGCAGACGTCTTGGTGATGGAGGTTGGGGCCAAGAGTTATTCCTGACACTAGTTTAGTGTCAGCAAGATAGTAGACAAAGATTGAACGAGAGACACAAGCTGGTCCAAGGGATTCAGATTTTACTTCTGGGAGTTGGTGGCTCTCTGAATGGAAAGGGTGGAAGCTATCTTGTAGTATACTGAAGTTGTGGAATTGTGTTTAAAGACAAAGTGTCACTAGAAAGGCACGTCAAGCTGGTGAAAATTTCACTAGGGATGCTAAAGTGGACGGGCATGCCGTGGAGCAGATACTCACTACAATGTGGACAATAGGCGTCTCAAAACTCTCTCATAGTGGACGTTGGATATGGGATCTCAAGGAGACTAGAAATCTATAAAGTTTAAGTGCTAAGCAAAGAGGAACCCATTCAAGAATAGGTGATGGATATTACACGAGGTGACTTTGGGCAAAATGTCCAGAAGACATCCGCATGTTAGGGAGTATAGATGGTTACCTTACTGGCAGCTCTATTTGCGTGGGACGTAGGCAGAAATCAGCATCAAGTGGATTGTTTTTGCTTTGTTGGCGTGATAGCATTCAAAGTAGGTAGATTTTGGCAGATTAGTCTACATTGATCTGCCATCATTGTTTTTGAATCACAATTCTTCTCTGCAATTGTGAGGCTTGACAAAGGGTTTCAGTGGATTTTCATGAGAATTTTCAAAGGAGAAGTTTGCGGGAGTGCACATGATGAAAGTGTGTGAAATTTTTTCGAGAAAAATAAGGGCTGGACAGAGAGCTTTTGGGAAATGACAGTAGAGAGGTTTTGGTAAAGGCCAGACTAGCTTTGCAAAGGAAAGGTGGGCATGAACAAAAAGAAGAGAGAAGTCATGTTTAGCTCAAGATAATACGAGGACTGGATATAGAAGCTCAATATGGGATTCGTCATGAGCTTCTACAAGGCATAGAGACCTTTGGCAAGAGCAGTGCAGAGCGTTCGGGAGGATCTAACATACCGGAATATCAAAGAGAAAGGAGAATCCCGAGGAAGGACCTACTGGACAGTGGAGACTCAGAAAGAACAACAAATTGGAGATGCTGCAGAACAATGAGATGACGAGTTGTAAGGAATAGGAAATAGTACCTGCTAAATTCCTTTTCTTTCTTCATGTGCTTGGCTAGTCAGTGTGCTTCAGTTTGGTCACTATTTGGTTAGGAGCCGTGTGTCATGGCTCAAAGGATTATAAATTGTGAAACTTGGAATTGAGATGGAAATGAGATTCCTAGTGATTGAGTGTGTGTACTTGATGTGCAAACAGCGGTAGGAAAGATAATAATAATTTTTTTTATTTTACTTCTTTTTTTACACTCAGTCCGGATTATGTAGATGGGTCAGCACATTTAACCAATTGCCCGGGATTGAGTCCGGTTGCATAACTTGTGGACAACTCCACAAACCCCACCAGATCATTCTCTCTGGAAGATCAGTCTGGGCCAAAACTGCAAAACCCACCAAACTCAAAACATATTAAAGCCGAGGATAATAGACCAACCAAGAGGTCAAGAATAATGAGCCAACTAATAATAGACGGTACAAGAAGGACAAAACACTCCAAAAGCCTAAGTGCAAGCAGCTAGGTGCCCAGCGCAATCTCAAGACCATACGATCCCCACGACAATGGTGATGGAAAATTGCTTGTCATTGCTTCGTCTTAAGCCCAATTTTTATAGAGTCACGCCTTCTTTGTCTTTCTTCAATGTGAGTTTCTACCGAGAAATCACACCTCCTGCATGCTCTTGTCACTGTCAAGTGTCCTTCACGCGTATGACCGCCATTTTTGAACGGTCCCTTCTTGAATGTCTTGCCCTAAAGGAAAGTTGTTACATTGTCCTCACCTTGGGTTGAGTTCCCCTGATACAAAGACTCCTTACTTTAGGTTGTATGCTGATAGGGCAATTCCGAGTACCTCGCCTTATGACCCAAAGCCACATTAGCTCAAGGTTCATCCCGGGGACACTTTTCTTTGCCTTCTTCAGTGGTCGGGCTTGGTGATCAAAAGTATGTGATGCCTCTAGAATCAAAGAGTAATGGATAACCACATGGAATGGTGATAAGCTAGTTACTTCTTTGAACAAATTTGCTGCTTACTTTGGTATGCCAATAACGTCAATGCTTGTGGAGTTTCACAATGCTATTGAAGAGAAAGACTTATTCTGTCTATTGGATTATAGTAGAGTCCAATTGCCAATTACATTGCAAAAATAGGGAAGATCCATACAAGCACAATTCGACTTCTTTATACACTTCTTCCAGATTTTGAAAAAAAACAAAAAATGTGGGTACCACATACCTCTTCCCTCAAATGTGAGCATCCCCGCAAACATAGACTTTGGGTGTCTTAGAGACTTCCGAGTCTATGGTCCAATATCTCTAAACTCTCCACCCGTTTACTTGAGTTGCAAAAGGATTGTCTTCTAGGTCTGCAAGTTGAATGGACCCATTTTCATAAAGGTGAAGAACTCGATGAGGCTCCCATCCATCTCAAATTCAACTTGCCTAGAAAAAATATTTGGCAATTGTCGTATAACAAAACCAAATCTCCTTTGCGCACAGTGACAAGCTTGATATACTTATTGTGATTGGCTTTCCTTTGCTCTTGTACTTCTTTTGTGGTTTGCATTGCATTGTATCTTTTCTCTTCTAACCACATTAGTTGATGGATCCAAAGATCCTGGCTTTCTTCCTCCAACAATTGTTCTTCACAAAGAATCCAATATGTCGGTACTTCAAATTCAACTGGTAGTATGGGATGCAAGCCGTATGTCAAGAAGTATGGAGTTTGTTTGGTTGTGATCTTTTCTATCGTTCAATATGCCCACAACGCGGCTGGTAATTTTTTATCCCAGTCAAAGGCATAATTGACAATCACCTTATTCAAAATTTTGCAGAGTAACCTATTTGCCTTTTCCATTAAGCCATTTGCTTTTGGGTTATAAGGAGTCATCTTCCGATGTTTAATCTGGAAGTACTTTGTTAATGCTTCCATCACAAAGTTCAAAAAATGTGTCCCTCTATCACTGACTAATTCCAAAGGACACCCATATTGAGAGATGATGTTTCGAAAGAAAAATTCCACCACAATCTCGGCATCATCTCTGCAACTTGCTTCAGCTTCGACCATCTTGGTAGCATAGTCAGTGCAAACCAAAATGTATCTCTTCCTTGTGACTCAGGTCATTGGTTGAATGGGACCCACAAAATCAATACCTCATTTCTCAAATGGAGCCAAGGGTAAAATTGGTCTCAAAGGCCATTGAGAAGTAGCCATCGGCTTCCCCGTTCTCTAACAAGCATCACAACTTTGGATATGGGCATGCGTGCCTTTGTACATTGTAGGCCACCAGTACCCCAAAGAAAGAATCTTTTTTACAATATTCTTCAGAGCATAGTGTCCTCCCGATGCTTTGGAGTGTAAACACTCAATTACGCCTCCAACTTTGTATGACTCCAAGCATCACCGAAGTACTTCATCTTCGCCCATCTTGAATAAAATGTTGTGTTTTAGTTGATACGGCCCCATTTTCCTGAGAAAGACTGCCCTCTGCTTTGGGTCCAGTCCTTCAGGACAATCAAGAGTATGTAGATAATGATATTTGGTTGCATATTTCATACTTCGCATTGCTGTTAATTGATATAACTCTTCATCAAGGAACCAATCGTCAATTTCCCATTTCTGGTCTTGAGTTTCTAACCTGGACAGGAAGTCCGCATTTGAATGTGAAGCTCCCTTCCTTACTTGTATAGTATATGTGAATATATATATATATATATATATATATATATATATATATATATATATATATATATATATATATATATATATATATATATATATCTGCGTTCTTGACCAAATGTTGCAATGCGTAAGGGTCAACATAGAAGACAAACATTCAACAAATAACATTTAGTCGTCAAATAGTTCTTTTTGGAAATTGAAAGTTGTCGGCTGGCATGATACATTGGGTAGTCCTTCTTCTTCTTGTCCTTTTGACTTAAGACAACTCCGATTGTGATGGACGAAGTGTCCACATATACATGAAAAGGGACGTCCCAATTCGTGGCCCTCATGACTGGTGCTTCAACCAATTTCTTCTTCAATACATAGAAAGCTTCTTCTTGATTTGCTTCCCACAAGTAGTCTTTGGATTTCTTCAGAAGCTTTGTAAGGGGTGCAGCAAGCCCCGCATAGTTTGAAACAAAGCGTCTATAGTATCTGACATGTCCCAAGAAGGCTCTCAGCTCCTAAATGTTCTTTGGTGATTCCAAAGCTAAGATTACCTTGACCTTCTTGACATCAACTTCAATACCTTGGCTTGACACCTGATGCCCTAGAAGAATTCCTTCCTTCATGGTGAAGAAGCATTTCTACGGGTATAATGACAAACCGGCAAAATGACACCTTTCAAAAGTTTGGTGAAGGTAATCCAAATGTACATCTCTTTGCCCAAACACACAAAAATCATCAATGAAAACTTCCACAAATTTGCATAGGAAATCCTTGAAGATTGAATTCATCATCTGCTAGAAAGTAGCAAGAGCATTACACAACCCAAAGGGCATCTGATTGTAAGCAAAAGTGCCTCAATTGGTTGTGAATGTGGTTTTATCCTTGTCCTCTTCTCGGATGGACACTTGATTGTATCTTGAAAATCCATTGAGAAAACTATAACAAGGGTGACCAGCTACTTGGTCCAAAATTATATCAGTAAAAGGCAAGGGATCATGATCCTTCCTTGTGACTACATTCAACTTGCGGAAGTCTTGGCACACTTGGATCTTCCCCATTTTCTTCTTTGAGACAATGACAATGGGAGAGACCCACTCACAGCTTAAGATGGGAAAGATTATTCCGGCCCCTAAGTACTTGTCAATTTCTTCTTTCACCAAGAGGGAGTACTTCGGGTTCAAACGGTATTGTCTCTGCCAAACCGGAACTGCACGTTCAACCAGATCAATCCGGTGTTCTCCAAATTCTTGTGGAATACCCAACATTTGATTGATAGACCAGGCAAATACATCCTGGAATTCTATAAACAATGCAATGTATCCTACCAACTCCTCCAAAGTGACTGTCTTTGAAATTTTCAAAATTTTCCCTTTAGTCAAGACAACATCTTGACAGTCATCAGGGTTGATGACTCCTTCAATGTGGCTTTCTTTGCTTAATCCGAGGTGAGCTGCCATCAAACCTCCTTCCTCCAAGTTAGGTTCACCCAAGGCAAGGTCATATGGATCTTCGTCTTCAACATCCACCCCGTAGCATCCCAAGTAATTGACTTGGACTTCATCTTTGGATTTGTCTGAGGACAAAGACGATGTATCTTTGGATTTGTCCTCGTCTTTTGACAAACTGGTTTCCCCAAGATGGGGATCCTTCATCTAACTCACAATCACCAGTTTTTGGTCTTTGGATGAAATGTCTTTGAACCGTAGCTTCTGTTGGTGCCAATCTACCACAACTTGTGCCTTGTACAACCAGGGTCTTCCAATCAACTGAGGGTAACCAGTTTTGGTCACTGGTCACAACACAATGTAGTTCAATTTGAAGCCCAAATTGATGGGTATGGATGTGATCATGCACCCGGCAATCTCCGCATCAACATCAGGAGATCCCAGATCTTCTTGTTCAATGTGATATATGGCAGGCAGGTCTTTTTTGGACATTAACCTTACTTTCTTGAGGGCCAAATTCAGCTGCCTCTTGTACACCTTGTTGTCTTCCCATAATTGCTTAAATGTGACATTTGCATTTGTAGCTGCTAAATCCGCCACAATATCGTATTGGGGTACTCCTCCCAATTTCACCATCTTTACCTTTGGCTTTGGGTTCAAAGTCTCTCCATGTTCAAATTTGACTTCGGGACGCTTCAGAATGGTGATGGGATTGCTAGTGGTCTTGACCCGAGGTTCATCGGGTTGGCCCACCTCGGCTTGGATCAGACCCTTCACTTCGGATCGGATGTCTGCCGGAAAAACTAGAGGCTTTGTCTTCGTCTCCTCCTCCAAACTCATTTCCTGAATCCTGAGTATTGCTTCCTTGAGTTCTTTTTGCAAGGCTTTAGCTTTGGCTTTAGCAAGGATCTTTTCCTCCTTTGTAGAAAGGATTGCTTTTGGGTGCAGTCTCTTCACCTTTCTAGAAGATGATGAGGTTGTACTCAGTTCTTTGGGATCAAGCTTCTTCTTGCTTGTGCGTGTCTTAACTTTCAAATTTTCAAGGTCCGACCATTCTCCTTCCGAGGCCAGACTCCCTTCTTGAGGCCTTTCCTCCTCAAGTGTTATTCAACTTACAATCATATCACCCTTTGCCTGAAGCGCTTCACACTCAACAGGGGTCTATACATACTTTATAAGTGGCTTTGGGTTTGGTGGGTGAGTGCATTGGTTGCCCGTATGACCCAATCCTTTGCAATTTCCACACAGGAGAACATACCCAATTTGCCTTCTTGGCTCCGGACAGGTTGGAGACCAATGTCCCATCGAGCCACAATTGTAACATGCCCCAGGTGCACCATTTTGAGGTTGATTTTGGTTGCCTATCAATGGTCTTCATGGAGGAGCATTGGGGTTATACTCCCTTGGTCCGTACCTTGGACCTTGGTACAATGTGCTCGCTTGAGGATGTACCTCTTGCGTTTGGTACACCGCCTCTTCTTCCTCTTCCTAGTTCCATCCCGGAACCCAATCAATCTGCTGCACCGGGAATGCATTGTGAGTATTTCACTCGGTGTTTGCATGGCCTGACTTGCCACATGCGGTGCACCATACATTGGATCTGCCAAATGATGGGGGCTTCCTTCCGTCCTTCATCCCAATCATCTGGATCTTAAAATCCAAAATATCCTTGATGAGGGCATCCAGCTTAGTATCAGCCTTATGTACACTCTTTGATGGAGGAGTCACTCGTTTCTTAGCTCCACATCTTTGTACTCGTCTTGGCTTTGATTCTTCTTTGGATTCCAAAGAAGAGCTTGAAGACGTGGAGGATTCCTCCAAAGAAGGGAATGTACTGCAAGAAGCTCTCCTTTTGGGCTTCTTGCCTTTCTTCTCTCAGTTTCTTTGATTGCCAGCAGAGTGCGAGTGAGCATGAGTGAGGCAACATGTTTGAGTACTTTGTCAAGGGAAGTTACATTCCTCTCCCTTGCAAAGATCAAATCTCTGGTGAAAGTCCTCCCAAGAACCAAGTGATGGCTTGGGCATTGGAGTAACCCACCACACCCAATTGCTTTGAAACTCGGTTCAAGAGTGCTATGAATTGCTCAGAGTAGTCTCTCAACTTCCCCTTTTTGCCTCTGTCCAGATCGTTGAGTGCCGTGAAGACACTCGTGTTGTAATCAACTTCCCGGAATCATATCAGGAAATTGTTTCTCAAGTCTGCCCAGTCCGCCGGACCAAACCCCTTTTGGGTTACATGAGTGTACTAGCTCCAAGCTTTCTTTTGGAGCAGACTTGGGAAAATGCCTTGTCGATCCGCCAAGTCATGCTCCTTATTAGCAAAGGGAGATGACTTTGAATTCTTTGTTGAATTCATTGGGATCTTTGTCTTGTTCTGTCTCCTTGTACTTTTGATAGGCATGTTGGGTGATAGGCAACGTCATCATTCAACTTGATGGGATCGGCTGGGGTAAGTTTGAACTTGACGGAGCCAAAGGGTTGACTGGTATTGACGCCATGTTGACAACCCAGGGGTTCCAACTTGTCAAGTTCAAAGTCGGGTCTTCCTCGACAATTTCTTCTATGAGGGTGTCGACTTCAACTTGAGTGGAAGAATCAAGCTCAACAACTTTTGGAGGGTTCTTGAAAATTCCTTTGAGACAATCAAGGAATCATTTGAAGAAGGTGTTGACACTCTTCTTCCATCAGTGTTTGTGCCGTCTTTCCTTGAACAAAGTTCTTTAGAGATGTGACTTCTTTTACAGCTCTAGGAGAAGTCGGTGTACTGGGCCGTAATGAATATGTCTGGCCGCTCGAGTCTTTCTTCTTCTTGGAAGATGGGGATGCAAAGTAGCCTTACCAACCACCTTTGTGTTTCTTTTGGTCAAGTTCTCATAGGGCTTCTTGCACTTTGTGAAGAAGTTGAAAGTCCAACGCCTCTCGTTTGGTTTTGTCAAAAGTAGCTTGAATCTTCAAACTTTCATCTTCTTCACGATGCAACATTCATCTTTGAACTCTCTCTTCCTATTGTTCTCTTGATGCAGACATTCATATTGCTTTTACACCCAGTTTCAAAATTGGCTTTGTATTCTTCCACTTCCGAGATTTGTTTCCCCGGCAGCGGTGCCAAAAATCATGTAACAACCCAGCAAATATCACTTTTGTGGTAATCAGGTAAGTAAAGTTTGTTTCCACGGAGATACAAGTCAGAAATGTCCAAATACAAAGCAAAGTAACAATTTTGGTTCTTCTTGGTTTTGTCTTTAATCTCTCGGGTAGAAACCATACCCAAAAAAGAGTAACAAGCACTGATTTGCAGTCTTGTCACAAATTAACACTTCTTAATCACAACTCCATCAAATCTTTCCAAACAATCTTGATTGTGATGATTCAGGCTCTCCCAAAAACAACACTTCACTACAAAACAACTTTGCCTCAGAATTGTGTTCTACCCCTCCATTGAAGGCACAACTTCCTTGATCAAAATTGTTTCACATCAACTTTGCACTACACTCAAAAATGCATGATACTACCAACACTACAATTCCTCTCAGATCTGTCAAGGCATTGCTCCGATTGCACTTCACTTAGGATCATACACACAGAGTAAAGATCAAGGCTATGGAATCCAACAAGCACACTAATTGGACTTTGAATTTCTCTACACACCCACAAACACAAGCACAAAGTTGATACTCAAAATCAAGCTCAAGCAATGAGCACTACTTCACAACACTTTGCTTTATCTATTCTCAAAAATTATGAGCACTAAACAACATATGACTATGAATGCCACTCTTAAATAGTGAAGCAAATGACAATTACTAACAACTATACCGTTCTATAACAACTCTACTAACCTGCAGATCTGAAATGACAATTCACCTTGTGACAACCCAACAAATATCACTTTTGCGGTAATCGGGTAAGTAAAGTTCGTTCCCACAAAGATACGAGTCAGAATTGGTCAAATACAAAGCAAAGTAACAATTTCAGTTCTTCTTGAGTTCTTCTTTAGTCTCTCAGGTAAAAACCACACCCAGAAGAGAAGAGAGTAACAAGCACTGACTCGCAGTCTTGTCATGAATTAACACTCCTTAATCACAACTCCATCAAATCTTTCCAAACAATCTTGATTGTGATGATTCAGGCTCTCCCAAAAATGGCACTTCACTGCAAAATAACTTTGCCTCAGAATTGTGTTCCACCCCTCCATTGAAGGCACAACTTCCTCAATCGAAATTGCTTCACATCAACTTCACACTGCACTCACAAATGCAAAATACTACCAACACTACAATTCCTCTCAGATCTGTCAAGGCATTGCTTTGATTGCACTTCACTCAGGATCAAACACACCAAATGAAGATCAAGGCTGCGGAATCCAACATCCAACAAGCACATTGACTTGCACTTCAAATTTCTCCAAACACTCACAAACACAAACATGAAGTTGATACTCAGAATCAAGCTCAAGCAACGAGCACTGCTCCACAGCACTTCACTTTATCTATTCTCATAAATAATGAGCATTGAACAACATAATACTGCGAATGCTACTCTTAAGTAGTGAACAAATTGACAGTTCTAACAACTATACCGTTCTACAACAACTTTTCTAACCTGTAGATCCGAAATGACAATGCACCTCTTCATATATGCCTATACAAATCTCAAATCCGTTACTAATCTGATCCGATGTCTACTTCTTCCTCGGCTTTCAAACCCAAACCCAAAGTAACTTTATTTCCGACTATTCTGTCCTTGGGTTTCATATCTCCCAATTACTCCACTAATTCTAACACTTCTCCTTCTTGATCTACAATTTCTATCATAATTAAGCCTTCTAAATCTCTATCTCCCGACCTACTCTTCTCTAAGGTGTCAAATGTCAAATCCAAAGACACCTGCACTCCTATCTCTCTTACTTTGGGTCTAACTACTATGAATTCTTTTGCTAATTCTACTGTGCATCGTCAAGAATTGTAATTGAAAGTATGAATACACTTTCTACACCTTCAATTTGTAACCCACTTTCCCCTAATCACTCATGTAACTTACCCAAAGACACTTATTGTCTGATCCTGCACTTCGGGTCTATTCACTACTGCTACTTCTCCTTCAATTTCTATTCCATCTTCAATCAGAACTGAAATTGAAGTCATGGGTATCCTAACTATCTTCTTTCCCTACTTTAACTTTCTCTGATCCCTTGGGCAAAACTCTTAAAATCACTTTCACTACACTCCGAGGTCTGACTTTCTTGAGTTGAATCATATTTTTCTTGAGGTGAAGTCTCATGACCCGAAGTCATATAAACCCGAAGTCCGAAGTCACATTGACCCAAAGATAGTAACCCGAAGTACATCTACTCCAGAAACTTAAAATGCTTGTAACTTCTTCTACAAACCTTCAAACTTTGGGATTTTGGTTGCAACGGAAAGCCCTGAACGAGATGCTTCCAACAAGATATAGCACGCTTGATTTGGACTTGTGGGCATTGAGATATAGCCCCCGCAAGAATCTTGACCTGCAACTTCTCTTCCTCCTTTGGGTCTGCCCTCCTTCAGTGTCTGATCTGTGAGCCGGCCTGTCTCTCACTCAGGATGAACCTCTGATGGCTATTATGGTAGCGCACCATGGACTAAGAAGGCAAGGAACCCCAACTCCATCATACTCCTCCAAGGCTAACACTCCAAGACTCAAGACCTTGCTCACTAGAGAACTCAATGAGAGAGAGATAGTTGCAAATGAAAGGATGCTGAGTACCTCCTCACTCCTTGTTTATATACTTGTGAAATAGTTACGTACTAAAGTTACTAATTACCGTAGTAACTCAAGTTACTAGACTAAAAGTCAAGTAAAGTCAAAAAGTAGAAAGAAATATCCATTCACATGGGCATATTCCCCTAAGCATGTGGTCTTATCTTGACCCAACCACTAAAGCAAGGATTCCTTCACATGGGCTATCCTTGGACTAAAGAAGAATCCAAAACAAAAAGGCTTGCGGGCCCAAGAGTTCTCAACTCTTTCCCCAAAGCCAAACACCTAGGAATAATACCAAGTCAACACACTAAAATCCAAAATAGTGGTGCTCATCTTTTCTACTTCCTCTAAAGTAAGGTCCCATCTATCTTAGCTATGACTAACTTTAGCTAACCATGACTAATATAGAACCATCCTTTATCTCTATATAAATAATATCTCTTAAGTACTTGTAATACCAAGCTAAATATCACAATACCACACACATGCACAAATGGGTGTTACATTTACCCCCGGACTAAGTTTTCACTTTGTCCTCAAAGTGAAGGTCTCTCTACCTTCTATGGTACATCTTCAACTTATCATGGTTAATCCTATCAAAGTGTCTTCCTCCCAACTCCTTGAGATCATAAGTGTAATTTCCCCACACCTTCTCTACTATGAAAGGTCCAAAGTACTTAGGCAAAAACTTCTTTTGTACTCTCTTGAATCGAATGGAATCAAACAACATTACCCAATCACCTTCTTTGAAAGGCTCCACCTTCTTCTTGCCTTGCCTCTTGTCATAGCTCTCCTTTTGTTTCCTTTGGGCTTGCTCCACTCGAACCATAGCAACTGCTCTTGCCTCTTCCAACTCCATGAGTTGATCCTTCCTTGACTTCCCTGCATCACTTCCTTGTGCTTTCTTCAATCTCCTATGAATGCTTTGGAAGGTAGGAAGATCAAAGTGAATAGGTAAGGTAGACTCAATACCATACACCAATTGGAATGGAGAATATCCAGTGGAAGTCTTCATGGTTGTCCTATACTCCCACAAAACTGCATGAATCCTCTTGTCCCAATGATGTTTAGCCCCCTCCATTTTTGCATCTTTGGCCAACATCATGCACAAGGTCTGATTGGTTCTCTCTGCCAAGCCATTGGAATTTGGCTTATAGGATGTAGTTACTCTATGTGTGATAGAGAAATGTCGTAGCATGGCTGTAGTAATGCTTCCTGTAAACTCTCCTCCTCTATCAGAAACCAACTCCAAAGGGCATCCAAACCTAGTGATAATGCGTTCATAAAGAAATCTACCCACTTCATCTTCATTCTTATCCCTCAATGGTCTAGCCTCAACCCACTTGGTAAGGTAATCAGTAACTACCACAATGTACCGATTGTTCCTTGGGGTTCTATTGAGAGGTCCTACAAAATCAATTCCCCACTTCTCAAAGGGTCCTAGCAATGGAATTGATCTAAGTGGTGGAGTGGATGTAGACTTTCTAGCAAAAGCTTGACAAACATGACAAGTTTTGCAATAATCAAGACAATCCTTGAAAATCCCTCTCCAATGGTAACCTGCATCTAGAATCTTGAAAGCAGTCACCTTTCCTGCAAAGTGTCCTCCACATACTAAACCTTCATGAAACTCCTTTATGAGTAGGATAGACTCTTCCTTACCCACTGCTCTTCGAAGTAGACCATCTGCTCCTTGGTGAAAAAGAATATCATCCACCATTGTGTAAGGTCTAGATCTTGCTGCAAGGGCCTTCCTCTCCCTAGCATGCATCCCTTCTGGATAGTTACCTCTTGTCACAAAATCCACAATCTCCTTGTACTCCATTGGAACCTCTTGAGTGACTGAGATTGTCATGAGCTCCTCATCCGGGAAGGAATCATCTACTGGCTCATCTCCATCATGATCATAGGCTCTAGATAACAAATCAGCATTTGCATGTTTCTTTCCTGGCCTATCCTCAATTGTGTAGTCATACTCAGACAAGAGAATCATCCACCTTGCTAGTCTCCCTTCAACATTAGGCTTGTTGAAGATGTACTTCAAAGCCTTGTGATCCGTGACAATTGTGGCCTTCCCTCCAATCAAGTAGTGTCTAAACTTCTTGAGACCAAAGATCACTGCCAACCCTTCTCTCTCTGTGACAGAGTAGTTCTTCTCTGCTGAAACCATCTGCCTACTAGCATAAGCTATTGGATGATCATGCTCATCTTGGTCTAATTGACTAAGAGTGCATCCTATAGCTACATTAGAAGCATCAGTGTAGAGGATGAAAGGCTTACTCCAATCAGGTTTAGCAAGAATTGGAGCTACAACAAGGGATTGCTTGAGCTCCTCAAAAGCTTTGAGAGCCTCCTTGTCTTCCAAAATCACCATGTAATCTACACCCTTCTTCATGTAGATGGTCAATGCATAAGCCTTGTTGGAAAATGAGAAGATGAACCTCCTATAGTACCCAACCATTCCCAAGAATTGGCGTAACTTTGTCAAGCTTGAAGGGAATGGAAGGTCTGAGATTTTCCTCACCTTCTCAGGATCAACTGCTATTCCATCCTTGGAGATGATGTGCCCCAAAAGTAGACCTTCTTCACATCCGAAAATGCACTTCTCTGGGTTGAGTGATGCATTTGCCTCATCCAAGCGTTGCAAGACTTTGATTAGGTGCTCAAAGTGCTCCTCCTTGCTCCCATAGACACAAAAGTCATCAATGAAATCTCTCACAAATTTCCCAATGAAAGGTTCAAATACCTTGTTCATGAACCGTTGGAATGTGGCTGGAGCATTGCAAAGCCCAAAAGGCATGACCTTGAAAGCGTAAGTTCCCCAAGGTGTGGTGAATGTGGTGAGTTGTTGATGCTCTGGTGCAATCTTGATTTGGTTATATCCACTATAACCATCTCCAAAACTGTACCTCTCATGACCTACAACCTCCTCCAAGATCTCATCAATGAATGGCAATGGGTAGTAGTCCTTCTTGGTAACAGCATTGAGCTTCTTGTAATCCACACATACCCGAAGCTTGCCATTCTTTTTCTTCACAATGACAATTGGAGACACCCATTCTGAATTCTCCACCTCAAAGATAAATCCAGCCTCCTTGAGCTTATCAATCTCCTCCTTCACAACCAAAGATATTGGTGGGCTAATGCGACATTGCTTTTGGCGGATTGGTCTTGCATGTGACTCCACCTCTATCTTGTGCTCCTCCAAGGTGACTTCCTTCAAATCCTTGTAACTAAAAGCAAACACATGGATGAACTTGCGGAAAATCTCCTCAAATCTCACCTTCTCCTCCTTGGTAACATTTGGGCCATACTTGAGGGTAGATAACCTTCTCTCTACCTCCTCAAGTGTCAATGGTGATTTATCTGGGTCCTTCAAAACCTCTGGCTTAGGTGCAAAATCCATAGCACACAAAGGATACACATCTGAATCAGATTCAGATTCATCCTCCTCCGTGGAAGTCTCCTCTTCCATGCTTGTGTCCACACCTGAAGCTCCTCCTTCAGAATCAGATTCCCAATAATCAGAAGATGGGGTATCTGAATGTGAGGTGTTGGTGGTGTTAGTCACAGGAACAGTGACTCTATGGTTTGATGGCCCAATCCTTAAGTACCCTTTGTGCCATCGATCAGTTGTGCGTGCTGCTCTCAACCATGGCCTCCCAAGAAGTAAGTCATAGCTTGAATCCTTCAAGACTTGGAAAGTCATGAGATTTTGAACTCCCATAACTGAAACTACCACCTTATCCATCACTCCTACTGGTCGAACTTGTTGCTTGTTTGCCATGCTCACCACAAATGTTGAAGCTCTTGAGGGTATCATACCCAACTTCTTCATCAACCTTTCTGACATGGCATTCACTGCTGATCCTCCATCAACCAATGCATCCTTGATGTTGTGACCATTCACTCTCACATCAATCTTGGAGGCATATTCACAAGCTTCCCATGGTGCTGGCTTGGCATCCACCACCCCCATTGATATTGGAACTTTTGCCTTCTTCTTCTTCTTGCTCCTTGTAGAACTCAAACCACCTCTAAGCTCCTTTCTCAAGGTAGGGTTCAAAGCAATTAATTGGCCCACTGTGATGTTAGCCTTGTGACTACCAACATCCTCCAACACATTGTAGTTCCATTGTTGCTTGGAGATCAAGAAGTCCTCCATCCCCAACTTCTTCCTTGGAGTCTTTGTTGTTGATGGTGTTGAGGTGCGAGTGCTCCTAGTAGACATAGGAGTATCCTTGCTTGAAGTAAATCCTTGAGAAGAGTGAACATCCTCTGCAAAACGAGCTCTCTTCTTCTCTTGTGCCAAAAGCTCCAAATTAGGACCCTTGGAGTTTGAGCACTCTCCCTTCTCATACTTGCTCTCAACCACATCTATGGATGCTATCCCCTTACCTTTGTTGGGATTAGGAGCCACTTGGGTTTCACTACCTCCCTCTTTCCCTCTATTGGCTCCCTCATAACCCCTTCCTCCATGGTAAGTGGAATTTGGGCAATTCCTTTGGATATGGCCTCTTCCCCCACAACCAAAACAATTTCTATCATTGAAATTGTTGGCTAGTTGGCCTCCTCTATATGGATGGTTTCCATAACTCCTAGGCCCTCTCCCTACATTCTGATCCACCTCTCTCTTCTCCCATAATTGCACCACATTGATCTTGAGATCCGCAAGTTGTTCTGTGATGGTTTGGAGTGGATCTTTTGGTGGAGGTGCAAGAACTGGAGCAACTACTACTTGTGGTGCAACCCTTGTCACCAAAGTATCAGAAGTTCCACCATACTTGTAGCCTTGAGGAGGATGCACAACCTCCTTCACCACCAAATCACTTTCATCCCCTTCCAAACTCTCCTCCATACGAATTGCGATCTTGATAGCTTCAACCTTGGAAGAAGGTTTCTCATATCTCACCTTGCTTCTAATTTGTGGTCTCAATCCTCCCACAAAATTCATGGTGAGCATGGCCCCTATGCCAATCATTGTAGTCTCCACATCATCCCCACCCTTCCTCAACACTATGCGAAATCTGGACTCCAATTTTTCCACTCTTTCCACATAGACTCTCACTTTCTCTCCATCTCCTTGCTTCAGAAATGTAACCTCACTCATCAATCTCTCATAACTCTCATCAGGAAGAAAGTTCTCAATGAGTGCTGAAGTCAAAGTCTCCCAAGACTCCTCTTCCCCCTCTCTCCTCTCTCTCTTTTGGTATTCTGACTCATACCATGTAAGTGCTGCATCCTCAAAGAAATCTGGTAATAATGAGGCCCACTCATTCTTCCTCCTCTCATTGTTTCCTATGCAAGTTCTCTTGAAGTCTCTCACAAAGGCCTCCACATCTTCTCCATCCTTGCCAAAGAAAACCGGAAGTTTCCCCATCTTAACCCCTCACTATCTTTCTTTTCTCTCAAAATTTTTTTTTTTTTTTTTTTTCTTTTCTTTTCTCTCACTCTATTACTAATAGAGTATATACATGACTAACACCATCTGAGAATAATCCACTCTAGGGAACACAAAAGGTTCAGGTTGCTCCAAGATTTCTATAGCAACATCAAATCCTAAAGTGCATATTAATCTAACTCTCATGGATAGTTTATCCATAAGTTGAAAGATTATCTCCATCACTAATCTTGAGAACTAGCTGATGAAGGTGGTAGTATTTCTGTAGCTGTACTAAGACTCTCTCCAAGATCCTTCACCAAAGTTTCCAAAAGTGCTTTTACTCCACTACACTCATGTCCTTTTGGAAGTCCTTCAACTCCACAAACCTCACACAACTCCTTGGTCTTAGATCTTCTCCCTCCCAATCTTGGTGAAGAAGGTCCAACATGCAAACCCAAGTCAAGTAAGCCTCTCCTTTCCCTCAATCTCTTGCTCTCAAAGGTCAATGGACATGAACTTGCCTTATGTCCCTTCTCTCCACATAGAAAGCACTTAGACTCACTCTTTCCTCCAAGTGGTGTAGGTTTTTGGATCCTCTCAACACTCTCTTCAAATTCTATTGTAAACTCTCTTTTCCTCAAATCCACCCCTACAATCACCTCAAACCCTTGGGGAACCTTGCATAATCTCAATTTCCACTCTTGATGACTCTCCATGTTCCCCAAGATGAATCTAAACACTCAAACATGCTTTTTGTTGATCTCAAACTTCTCATGCATGAGATCTCCACTCTGCAGAATTGACCCTTCCTCACAATGTCACTCAAATCTCCCAACCAATATGTCACAGTCCTCTGAAATTTTCCACACTTGATCACAACTCTAGGGCGTCCCTCCCTGCAAAATTTTAGATCTTTTCATCGAGCCATTTGGCCTAGACACCTTTCTATTCAGCACCCATATTTCAGATTTGGTCTGAAAACCACCCCCCTCACTTCAAAAACTCATAACGCACTGCGCAAAAATGATCTCTCTCTAATTTTTGTGGCACCAGGTAGGATACAATGCACTGAATTTTCTTGGAAATTTTCAGGACAATTCACTAAACATTGAAGAAATGGCAGACTCTGTACAATTTTCCAGAGAGCATGCAGTTGCGGGAGCACTTTACCCTATCAACTTTCAAAAATTCTAGCCCAGTGCGCATAGAAGCTCTCTCAATAATTTCAAGTGTGCTAACTGAAAGATAACCCAAGCTATCATGTGTAGAAATCTCAAGTCCAGATCTCAAACTTGAGATTTTGCCCAAAATCACCTTAATCCCCAAAATCTGCAATCCACCTCACACAATCTCTCCAATTCCTCTCATGTGTACAAGATGTACAAAATCACCTCAAAGACATCATAATGAACTACAGGGTATACAAATGGATCTTGGTTCTCTAACATAAGTTCAGCCCTCTCCTCTCCTAATGTTCTCTCCAAGTGAGCTCTCATAGCCTCCTTCTGCCTAATGTAGAATTGGACGCGGAACATTATCTTGCCTTCTAGAGAGGTCCCGGCAACGGAACCAAAAATGTGAGCCGGCCTGTCTCTCACTCAAGATGAACCTCTGATGGCTATTATGGTAGCGCACCATGGACTAAGAAGGCAAGGAACCCCAACTCCATCATACTCCTCCAAGGCTAACACTCCAAGACTCAAGACCTTGCTCACTAGAGAACTCAATGAGAGAGAGATAGTTGCAAATGAAAGGATGCTGAGTACCTCCTCACTCCTTGTTTATATACTTGTGAAATAGTTACGTACTAAAGTTACTAATTACCGTAGTAACTCAAGTTACTAGACTAAAAGTCAAGTAAAGTCAAAAAGTAGAAAGGAATATCCATTCACATGGGCATATTCCCCTAAGCATGTGGTCTTATCTTGACCCAACCACTAAAGCAAGGATTCCTTCACATGGGCTATCCTTGGACTAAAGAAGAATCCAAAACAAAAAGGCTTGCGGGCCCAAGAGTTCTCAACTCTTTCCCCAAAGCCAAACACCTAGGAATAATACCAAGTCAACACACTAAAATCCAAAATAGTGGTGCTCATCTTTTCTACTTCCTCTAAAGTAAGGTCCCATCTATCTTAGCTATGACTAACTTTAGCTAACCATGACTAATATAGAACCATCCTTTATCTCTATATAAATAATATCTCTTAAGTACTTGTAATACCAAGCTAAATATCACAATACCACACACATGCACAAATGGGTGTTACAGATCCGAGTTTTTCCCTCCTCTGACACAAAGTAAGCTTCATCGGGTGTGATCCAATCCAAGTCCTTCTTCTTCTAACACAAAGTCGACTTCCTTGGGCTTGATCAAAACGCAAGTTTCCACTCATTTCTTCTCCATTTGGTTTCAATTTGGTTTCAACAAGGCACTTCTTCTTCTAAACTTGTCCAAAATGAAAAATGTGGTACCACACACCTCTTCATATTTGCCTCTTCAAATCTCAAATCTATTACTTATCCAATCCAATGTCTACTTCTTCCTCGGCTTTCAAACCCAATCTCAAAGTAACTTCACTCACTACTACTCTATCCTCGGGTTTCACAACTACTAATTCCTCTACCAACTCTAATAATTTTCTTTCCTGATCTGAAATTCCACTAGTGGGTAATCTATCTAACTCCTTATCTACTCACTCACTCTTCTCTAATATCTCCAATGGTAACTCCAAAGACATCTGCACTCCTATGTTATCTACTTTTGGTTTTGCTCTGACATCCTTCCAAAGTTTATCTGTCTCTAATTTTACTAAGTCTAATCTGATTGTGATATTGTCTTCTACCTCCAATATCTTTTTATCTACACAAGTTCTTAGACTAATGAGTAAGGCATTCAAGTCTTTGTCCTTCACATTCCTCCTCCTCATCTCTTGCACAAACAACTTCAACTTGTGCAGTCTTGTTTCTTCAATGCGCAGGCTGGCCTCGGTACTTAGCATTGCATTCATCTTGATCACGATCTCCTTCAATGGCTCCAATCTCATTTTCCTCTCCCATTCTTGATTTGCAAGCCAATCTTCTCTATACATTGCCAATTCCGCTTCAAACTCGGCTTTCATAGCTTCTTTCTCCTTCTCTTTTTGCACAATATGTTCTTCTTGATTGCAAAGTAACTCTCTCAACCTTTCTTCCTCTCTATATCTCACTATCAACTCTTGTTGCCACAACTGCTTCTTCTCCTCTACACTCTCTATCACCCTATTGAGCTCTTGCTCTTTCTCTGCTACTCTTGCCATAGCATGGATAATTTCTAATCTCAAATCAGCAAATTGTTGCTTCAAGATTTCATACTCAGCTACCTGTCTTTCCCTTGCTATGACATTCTATTCTATTAGTTCCTCCCTATTCCTCACTTCTCTCCTCAAGTTCTCAACCACTTGATTCTGTACTTTTGCATCTACTTGTAGTACTTCCCTTTCCTCCTCACGTCAGGTTATACCCTTCTTTAATTCTGAGTTCTCTTCTTCTAATCTTGCTAACACATGCAACACAGTCTTCACCTCCGGACACTTCAATTGCATCTCCTTCTTCTTGTGCACTAACTTTACTAACAACGGGCACACAACCTCCTGCAGGTACTCTACTCCTTCACTTGGAGTTACGGACTGCTCTCCTTCTTCACCTCTTCCTCACTTGACACTTAATCGCCTTATAGGAATGGATTCTTTGCTCCCTGAACTTCCATCCTCCTCTTCTCTTACCTTACTCAGCCCCACTCCCCACTTCGCCTTTCATCTGGAATGAACTTCTCTTTGAAGGGTTACTTTCTTCTCCTTTTGCTTTGGAACTTCGTCTTCCTATTTTGAGTTACTTCTCTCCTCCATCTCTATCTTGGCTTCCTCTTCCTTGGGTACTAATGTCATCTCCACTCCATCATTGCTATCATTACTTGTATCTCTACTCTGCAGTGTGAACTCGGGTTCTTCCTCTCTTTCCGAGCTGTCAGACTTGCACTCGGCTTCGGCTTCCAATTCTTCTTCCAACAATGCAATTACCACCATTTCTTTCCTTGGGTTTACCCTTCTAGCCTTCTGAGGTCTTGCTTTCTTGACTTCTTCTTCTTCTCCTTGTCAACTCCTCTTTTTCAACTTTGGAGTACTCACTTCCAACTGCACACTCTTCTCCGTCTGCATGTAGTACTCATCACTACTCTTGATCTGAAGAATGTATTGCTACTCCTTCCCATTGACATCTCTTCTTAAGTCGGGATGGAAATGCGACACCATCCTATTGCACTCCGCCGCATTGACCAAGTTTAGCCCCCAATAGAAATGAGCTGCAAACGGCACAATGTAATGTGGAGGCAACTTATCCTGCAAATTCCACACCATCTGTCTCGTCCTCCCATGAAGACACTTTGCCCAATGAATTGGCTTTCTTGCAAACATCTTATGGAAGAACACCGCTTGGTGCTTCATCACATAAGTTGTTCTTTCGGGCTTCAAGATCACCATTAGAGCACTCATGATCCCTCTCTTGATAGGATCCTTATAGCTCTCTACTTTGTAAATATTCTTTGTGCGTGTTGAAGAGAAGGCATCTCTCACTTCTTGGGTTTCTTTGGCTACTTCCCTCTTCTCCAAGAACGTGGCACCATGCTCCGTGCCTACTTCTCTTCCGAGTGCTAACCTCCAATTTGACTCTGTCCAACGAGCTGGATTACCTGTCTTCCCTTTGTCCTCAGGGCCATCAAGACACTTTCTCTTGATGATCTTAGTCATGAACCCTGGAAAGCTAACATTCCAGTTCCATGCCAAGAATGTGATCCAAAGCCTGCTCAAGACTTCAATTCTTGCGATCACATCTAACCTCCAAATTGCATGATTTCTCACTACGAATTTGGAATTCTCCTTCCCTCCTCCCATCTTTCTCTCTTCCACTATGGGCTGTGGACTATTCTTCCTACTGATTCCTGGATTGACTCTCTCAATTTAGTCTCAACACACCTACGCGTCTTTGACTCTACTTCCCTTCCCATGATCTTCTGCAGGATGACTTCTTAACCGTGATGGAAAATTGCTTGTCATTGCTTCGTCTTTAGCTCAAATTTTATAGAGTTGTACCTTCTTTGTCTTTCTTCAGTGTGAGTTTCTACCAAGAAATCACACCTCTTGCATGCTCCTATCAGTGTCAAGTGTCCTTCACGCGTATGACCGCTGTTTTTGAATGGTCCCTTCTTGAATGTCTCATCCCGAAGGAAAGTTGTTACACTGTCCTTGCCTTGGGTTGAGCACCCCTAATATGAAGACTCCTTACTTTGGGTTGTATGCTGACAAGGCAATTCAAAGTACCTCACCTTATGACCAGAAGCCACATTACCTCAGGGTTTATCTCAAGGACACTTTTCTTTGCCTTCTTTGGCCATTCAAGCGCAATTCAACTTCTCTATACACTTCTTCTTCCAAATTTTGAGAAAAAACAAAAAATGTGGGTACCACACTACCCCTCCCACTTGATACCCAAGTTCATAAATTTATCCCTAATTGGATAGGACCCTTTGATGTCACCCAAATCATCTCTCTTGTTGCTTATCAACTTGCCTTTCCTTGTCATATGTGCATCCACTGTGTCTTTCATATTTCCAAGTTAAAACCCTTTGTTCCTAACCCATCTTCCTTTTCCTCTCACGCCCAACCTCCTCCTCCTCCTCCCATCCCTATCAATGATCATGAGGAGTATGAAGTTGATTGTATCCTTGCCACATTCAATGAGGACACCAACAATATGTGGAGTACAAGGTCCTTTGGAAAGGGTATCTCCTTCATGATGCTACATGGGAACCTCTTTCTTACCTCCATAATGCATAGATGGCCATCTAGGAGTTTGAAGCTTCAATGGTGACAAGGATGTCACCAACTAGTGGTGGAGGAATATGTAACAATATGGAGTTCAACAATGTAGTTAGTGAGGCTAGCAGAGTAGAGAATAAACCAAATTAGTCTATAATATTCTATAAGTATCTAAGAAGCTTCCCAACTAGCTTAAATTGCACCCCAAGTAGGTAGCTTCTAGAAGGAAGTTCTTGAAGTTTCCAAGTAGCTTAGTTTGCACGCCAAGTAGGCAATTTCTAAAAGGAAGCTTCTTGAGAAGCTTCTTGGTTAACTTGGCTTGCACTTTAAGAAAGCAACTCAAGAAAACTTCTTGAGAAGCTTCTCAAGGGCCTTGTATGCTACCTATAGATACCAAAGTTGAAGCTCATGCTAGGCATAGGAGTTTTCCCAAATTCAATTGTCCCAATGTGAGTTTCCATTCTCCTATTTCTCTCCTTGGTCTTGGTCTTTTACAAATGAGCAAGAGAGAGCTTTTGTAGAACTCAAGGAGAGGTTGATATTTGCTCCTATTCTTAGGAGACTGATTAAAGGATGACCATTCCAAGTTTATACTAGTATATTGGGGCTTGACACAATGCTCATCTAGTAGGATGACGAGAAGAAGGAGTTTGTGATGGCTTTTGCTAGTCATTCCAACACTTCAATGGAGGGAAAGTATAGTTCATATGAGAGAAAGTGCTTGGTAGCAATGTGGGCAATAAAAAATTTCTAATATTACCTATTTGGTAATCACTTCACTCTCATCATTGATCATCAACCATTGAAGTGGTTGATAAAGTTTAATAAGCTTTATGGAAGCTTGCACAATGGACTCAAATTTTACAAGAGTATGATTTCATGATTATTCATAAATCTGGAGTGGTGAATTGTGATGCAAATTGGTTGAGTAGAAATCCATGTCCTAGCTAGCAAGATAGACCAAAGCATGGTAGCATGGTGAGATAGATAAGGAGATGGTACTAGGTTGGCATGCATCTACCTTTATATATATATATATATATATATATATATATATATATATATATATATATATATATATATATATATATAGGCCTTGGTGGTGTCATACGTAGCACATATGTGACAACCCAACAAATATCACTTTTGTGGTAATCGGGTAAGTAAAGTTTGTTCTCGTAGAGATAAGATTCAGAACTGGTCAAATACAAAGTCAAACAATAACAATGTAGTTCTTCTTGGTTGCGTCTTTAATCTCTCATGTAGAAACCACACCCAGAAGAGAGTAACAAGCACTAATTCACAATCTTGTCACAAAGTAACACTCCTTAATCACAACTCCATCAAATCTTTCCAAACAATCTTGATTGTGATGATTCAGGCTCTCCCAAAAATGGTACTTCATTGCAAAACAACTTCACCTCAGAATTGTGTTCCACCCTTCCACTAAAGGCACAACTTCTTGGGGCACAACTGCCTTATGTACACTCTTTGCTGGGGGAGTCACTGGTTTCTTACCCCCACGTCTTTGTACTCGTCTTGGCTTTGATTCTTCTTTGGATTCCAAAGAAGAGCTTGAAGACGTGGATGATTCCTCCGAAGAAGGAAATGTACTACAAGAAGCTCTCCTTCTGGGCTTCTTGTCTTTCTTCTCTTGTTTCTTCAATTGCCGGCAGAGTGAGAGTGAGCCGCCTCATAGCGGGCAACATGTTTGAGTACCTTGTCAAGCAAAGTTATGTTCTTCTCCCTTACAAAGATCCAAATCTCTGGTGAGAGTCCTCCAAGGAACCAGGTAATGGCTTGGGCATCAAAGTAACCCACCACACCCAATTGCTTCAAGACTTGGTTCAAAACTGCCATGAACTACTCAGAGTAGTTTCTCAACTTCTCTTTCTTGCCTTGATCTAAATCGTTGAGTGCTACAAAGACACTCGTATCATAATCAACTTCCCAAAATCATTCTAGGAAATTGTTTTGCAAGTCTGCCTAGTCCACCGGTATGAACTCCTTTTGGGTCACATGGGTGTACCTGCTCCTAGCTTTCTTTTGGAGCAGACTTGGGAAAATCCACAGTCAATCCGCCGAGTCATGCTCCTTGTTAGCAAAGGAGATGACTTCAAATTCTTTGATGAATTCATCGGGGTCTTTGTCTTGTTCTGTCCCCTTATACTTTTGATAGGCATGTCAGGTGACATGCAGCAAAGTCATTGTTTGATTTAATGGGGTTGGCTGGGGTAAATTTGAACTTGACAAAACCAAGGTACTGGGTAGAATTGACGCCGTGTTGATAGCCCAGGGGTTCCAATTTGTCAAATTCAAGGTAGGGTCTTCTTCAACAAGTTCTTCTCTGAGAGTGTCAACTTCAAACCATTTGGAAGACTCAGGCTCAACACCTTTGATGTGTTCTTCAAAATTCCTTCAAGACAACCGAGGAATCATTTGTAGAAGATGTTGACACTCTTCTTCCGTTAGTATTTGTGCTGTCTTTTCTTGAACAAAGTTCTTTAAAGATGCAAATTCCTTTACAGCTCTAGGGGAAGTTGGTGTACTAGGCTGTAATGCATATGTTTGGCCGCTCGTATCTTTCTTCTTCTTGGAAGAAGGAAATGCAAAGTAGCCTTGCCAACCACCTTTGCGTTTCTTTTGGTCAAGTTCCCATAGGGCTTCTTGCACTTTGTGAAGGAGTTGAAAGTCCAATGCCTCTTGTTCGGTTTTGTCAAAAGTGGCTTGGATCTTCAGACATTTTTCTTCTTCACAATGCAACGCTCATCTTCAAACTCTCTCTTCTTGTTGTTCTCATGATGCAGACATTCATATTGCTTTAATACCCCATATGGTGATATGCTAGGTTGGATGAACCCTTTCTGTAGCATCTCCTCAATTTGAGTCTTACACTCCTCCAACTCATGAGGTGATAGGCGATATGGGGCCTTACAAGGAGGCATCTTCCTCGGAAGTGTCTCAATTTTGTGATCTACTCACCTTTTTGGTGGTAATCCTGAGGGTAGATCATCGAGAAAGACATCTTGAAACTCATCCACCACATCCTCCAATTTCTCAAGAATTTGTCCATCAAGTTGTGCACTCTGGACTTCTCTTATTAGACCCATAAAACATCTATTGGTCTTACAAATAGTTGCCGCCCTACGACATATAGAGGCAGTTTCTGCCTTTGTGATTTTTCTGTAACCCCAATGATTGACCATTGGTGGGTTCTCACTACTTTCTTCCTCCAATCCACCATAGGGTTGTACTGCTCCATCCATGGCATGCCTAAAATTGCATCATAATGAGCTAATTGTATCACTCACAACTCAATTGCTTCCTGATATTCTCCTACAGAGAGGGTTACCCGTCTAGGTAATGATTTAATCCTCTTTGTTTGCCCATTTGGTAGCTCTACTTTTTCACTTCCATCTCTCTCTAGATCCATTCCCAATCTTATTGCAACAGAGCAAGACAAGAAATTCTTTGTTGCTCCCGGATCTATTAATACTCTCACTTGATTACCTTCAAGGATTCCATTTAATTGACAATCAATTGTGAGGTTGCCTTTTGGGATCTTTGTGCATTATTCTTGTTCCTTCCCTCGCTTCTCTACTTCCTTATTGAGCCAGTAAGGCCGCGGGGTACATTTACTGGTGATCTTTGTTTTCCAAAGTGATTTCTACCTCCTCCTCTTCAATGTGCCTCTCCATGTTGTTCAAAGATTGCCTGTATGAAGGCCAAGGGCCTCTAGGGAAACAAGTGCAATAGTTGGTAGATATGTGCCCAATACGGCCACAATTGTAACAACGGCGTTTTTCTCCTTGAGTCCCTTCTCCTCGTGGGACTCCATCTCTTTGTTCTTCTACCTGTCCCCGCTCCCCTTGAAGCGGTCATGCTCCTCGATCTCGGAATCAAAGGTTGCCCAATTCCATTGGTACTGGTCCACCCATGTGTGGCATTTCTGCCCAATAATGTTGAGGTGGAGCTACTCCTTCACCTCCACCTAATGCTCCTGCCATTCTCTGTGTACAAGCAATAGCTTCAACTACCATGCAAGGATTTTGCACCATGACTTCTTGGCAAATTTTCTCTTTCAACCCTCATTTGAAATTTTCAAGAGCCTATGCTGGACTCATGTTGGTAATTGCGACTTGTAGATCCAGAAATACCTCCACATACTCTTGTACGCTATTCATAGTCGGGTTTGAGCCATCTGCACAAAATCCACTGATTGGAAATTCTTCAGCAATCCTTCTTGCATTGTTGTCCATGTGACCTCCCTTCTCTCTGCCAACATGGATTGTTCCCAAGCATCATACCATGTGAGTGCTTTATCGGTCAAGTACCCACATGCAAACACACCTGCAGCATGCTCTGTGATCTCTGTTGAGAACAATCGGAAATATTGATTTATTCTTGAGATCCAATTTTCCACTACTCCCATCAAACATTGCCTCTTGTAAGGCTCAATGTTGCAGGTCTTCTTCATCCAGAGTAGCAATGGGGCTTTATCGTTGATAGGGTTCGTAGGCACGGGTGCCTCTCCAAGTACTTCAGTCATAGGTATTGGGTTTTGAGACGGCTCTTCTTCTTGCATGGCTTGATTGTTCTTGAGGATCTGCACTTGACTTTGTAATGTCTCCATGGTCATCTTAATCTCTCAAAATTCATTCAACATCCCTTACATTTGTTGCACCAGCTCTTGCAATTGCAGATCCATGGTTCTTGCAACACTCAATTGCTAATATCTACTTCAATACAAGTCAATATAATCACTCTAGAAGGTGCACAAACTATCAAAACTACCATTGGGACCTCAGAAAGCTATCACTCATTGATAATACTCCTCACCAAAATTCCTAACCACAAAATCTCTAAACATCAATTTTGGCCTCACTACATAATGGATTTCTACTTGAGTGTTGAAAGGGAGAGGATTTAGGACATTCATATCCATATTATCATAATAGAATGTAGATTGTCAAATCCCACTCTCTGTCATATATCACCGGGCTTGGTGAGTTCATCACTCTGTCCATGAATTCTACACCAAAGTGATAAACTAGTGATACCCTCATCTGCTCACACTGGATGTACATAACCTTGATGTGGAATGGGTTTGAGAATGGAAAGCTAGGTGTGGGAAATTGGCCTCTCGGTGCATCCATCCCATCCGCTCTCTAAAGTCCTTCCTAAGTCTAGCAACTACTATTGTTCTCCACCTCAAATTACTTAGTTTCAGTAGTTCGTGCTATTCCAAGGGGGGTGATCCACTCTCTTGGACTAAAACACTCGCTCTGATACCATTGTAATACTCCGAGGACAAGAGAAGAGAGAAAACACAAATTGCACACTCAAACATTTGATGCCCCAAGGGAGCACCTTCTCTTTATTATATAGACAAAGAGGATCTCCTCCAAGGAAGCTCCACTATAGGATTAGGGACACGGATAGGTGACATGTCAGCAAGCTCCACCCTTGGATTACTTACTTGGATGGGTGACATGTCTAGTCTAGGTCCTATCTGGTTGGTCAAACAAGCTTTGACCGAAGGGAATCTTTTAGGGAATCTCCCTATAGGAATCTCAAAATCACATAAGGTACAGTTGGAAAGCTCTTGACAAGACAAAGCAAGGGGGATGGGAGGCCAGCCTTTCCTCTATTGGGGGGAGAATGTGCACATTTTTTAGGCCTAATTCATCCATTTAGGCCTCCAAAATTGCCTTCAAAGATTTCAGGCATATTTTGGTTCCTACTCTATTAGTAGAAGTCCCCTTTTGGTGATACCTCTTTCTGATCTGTTTAGTCCATCATGTGTAACATCCTTCCAGATGTTACCAAACCAATTCTCACCTTTAAATCATATGTCTAGCTATTGGTTCTAAGGTTCTCAAGTCTATTTCAATTTCTGCCCTATTTGTAGAAGTACTCTTTTGGTGATACTTTTATCTTATCTATTTTGACCATCATGTATAACATCATTCTAGATATTACCAAACCAAATTTCACATCTAGATCATATGGCTAGCTCTTGGTATTATTACAATGTCGAAGACAAAGATCCATACAACCTCACCTCGGGTGAACCTAACTTGGAGGAAGAGGATTTAATGGCAGCTCGCCTCACATTAAGCCAAGTAAGCCATGTTGAAGGAGTCATCAACCCCAATGACTGTCAAGATGTTGTCTTGACTGAAGGGAAAATTCTAAAAATTTCAAAGACAGTCACTTTGGAGGAGTTGGCAGGATACACTGCCTTGTTTATAAAATTCCAGGATGTATTTGCCTGGTCTATCAATCAATGTTGGGTATTCTATGAGAATTTGGAGAACACCGGATTGATTTGGTTGAAGGTGCAGTTCCGGTTTGGCAAAGACAATACTGTGACAACCCGGCAAATATCACTTTTGCGGTAATCAGGTAAGTAAAGTTTGTTCCTGCAGAGATACAAGTCAGAAATGTCCAAATATGAAGTCAAACAGTAACAACGTAGTTCTTCTTGGTTGTGTCTTTAATCTCTCAGGTAGAAACCACACCCAAAAGAGAGTAACAAGCACTGATTCGCAGTCTTGTCACAAATTAACACTCCTTAATCACAACTCCATCAAATCTTTCCAAACAATCTTGATTGTGATGATTCAGGCTCTCCCAAAAATGGCACTTCATTGCAAAACAACTTTGCCTCAGAATTGTGTTCCACCCCTCCACTGAAGGCACAACACTTTTGATCAAATCCAAATATTGGCTTCTGTACTTAGCATTGCATTCATTCGGAGGACTATCTCCTTCAATGGCTCCAATCTAGTCTTCCTCTCACGTTCACGATCTGCAAGCCAGTCCTCTTGATACATTGCCAACTCCTCCTCAAACTTGGCTTTCACTGTCTCCTTCTCCTTCTCCTTCTGTACAACCTTCTCCTCCTAATTACAAAGTAACTCTTGTAATTGGTCTTCTTCTCGGTATCATGCCGCCAACTCTCTTTGCCAGAGTTGCTTCTTCTCCTCGACACTCTCCATCACCCTATCGAGCTCCTGATCCTTTGCTGCTACCCTCGCCATAGCATGTATTACTTCTACTCTTGAATCAGCAAACTGCTGCTTCAAGATCTCATACTCCGCTACTTGTCTCTCCCTTGCTATGTCACTCTTCTTCACAAGATCCTCTCGATAATATACTTCTCTCTTCATGTCTTCAATTACCTGACTTCTTACTATTGCCTCCGCTTGCAGTACTTCTCTTTCCTCCTCACCTCGGGTTATACTCTTCTTCAACTCCAAGTTTTCTTCTTCTAATCTTGCCAACACCTGCAATACAGTCTTTACCTCCGGACATGTTGACTGCATTTCCTTCTTCTTGTACTCTATCTTTACCAGTAGAGGACATACCACATCCTACAGGTACTCCACTCCATTGCTTGGGATTACTTCTTCTTGTGTGACCACTTCTCTTTGTACTTCGTGTTCATCTGATACTTGCCTTCTTCTCTGCAGTCTTTGTATTGGAATTGATGCCTCACTTCTCGAGCTTTCACTTACCTCTTCTTTTGCCTTACTTGGCCCCGCTTCACACTTCACCTTACGTCTCGACCAAACTCCTTGCTGTACTGCAATCTTCTTCTCTTTGGGCACAGTTACTTTGTCTTCCAACTGTGTGTTGTCTTCGGCTTCCATCTCGGCTTGCACTTCTTCTTTGTATTCTTCAGCCGCTGGCGCCAATGTCATTTCTCCTCCTTCATCACTATTACTACTCGTATCCCCACTCTGCAGCGTAAGCTCAGGCTCCTCCTTGTGTTCCGAGTCTTCAATTTTGAGCTTGGCCTCTACTTCTGAGTCTTCATCCTCCGACTCGATTACCACCATACCTTGCCTCGGGTTGCCTCTCCATGTCTTCCGAGGTTTCTTCATGTCTTTGGCGTCACCTTGCCGACTTCTCTTCTTCATAGTCGGGGTACTCACTACGACCTCCACGTTCTTCCCTGTCTTTGCATAATAGTCATTAGTGCTCCCAATCTGCAAGATGTATTGCTACTCCTTGACGTTGACCTCTTTTTGCAAATCAGGATGGAAGTGCGATACCATCCGATTTCGCTCCGCCAAGTTCAACAAGTTGAGCCCAAGGTAGAAGTGTGCTGCAAACAGCACGATGTAGTGTGGAGGCAACTTATCCCGCAAATTCCACACCCTCTACCTCGTTCTCTCGTGAAAACACCTCGCCCGATTAATTGGTTCTCTTGCAAAAAGCTTGTGAAAGAACACCGCTTGGTGTTTCATCACATAAGTGGTTAGCTCCGGCTTTAGGATAGCCATTAGTGCACTCAGAATCCCTCTCTTCATAGAGTCTTTGTAGCTCTCAACCTTATACCCGTTCTTTGTCCGCTTTGACAAGAAGGCATCTCTCACCTCTTGGGTCTCTTGAGCTATCTCTCCCTTTCCCAAGAATGTGGCCCCCTACTCCGAGCCGGCTTCCTTCCCGAGTACAAGTCTCCAATCTGACTCTGTCCAGCAAGCCGGATTTCCTCTCTTCTCTTCTTCCTTGGGTCCATCAAGACACTTGCTCTCGATGATTTTTGTCATGAATCCTAGAAAGTTTACATTATAGTTCCAGGCCAGAAACGTGATCCAAAGTCGGCTCAAGACTTTGATCCTAGCTATTACATCTAACCTCCGAATCGCATGATTTCTCACTGCAAATTTAAATTTCTTCTTTCCTCCTCCCATCTCTTCTGCCTTCTCACTATCTCTCGATGTCACTCTCGCAACTTCTCCTTTACGCACTACCACAATTCCAACTCTATTTCCCTTCCCACGATCACCTGCAAGACAACTTCTCAATGGCAAAGGAAAATTGCTCGACATCTCTTCGTTGCAAGTTTGATTTTTATAGAGTTGCGCTTCTTTGTCTTTCATCACTTTGAGTTTCTACCAAGAAATCACACCTCCTGCATGCACCTATCACTGTCAATTAACCTTTGCGCGTATGGGCCGCCAGTTTTTGAATGGTCCTTTCTTGAACTTCTTGCCCCGACAAAAGGTTGTTAGACTGTCTTTGCCTCGGGTTGAGCTCCCCCTGATACGAAGACAATTTACTTTGGGTTGTATGCTAATAGGGCATTTCCAAATACTTCGCCTTATGACTTGAACTCACTTTACTTCGGGTTTCATCCCAAAGACTCTTTTCTTTGCCTTCTTTGGCCATATAGGCACAATCCGACGTCTCTATACACTTCTTCTCCTTTATTTTGAAAAAAAACAAAAAATGTGGGCACCACAAATACCATCTGAATCCAAAGTACTCCCTCTTGGTGAAAGATGAAATCAACAAGTACTTAGGGGCCGGAATAATCTTTCCCATCTTAAGCAATGAGTGGGTCTCCCCTATTGTCATTGTCCCAAAGAAGAAAACGGGGAAGATCCGAGTGTGCCAAGATTTCCACAAGTTGAATGCAGTCACAAGGAAGGATCATCATTCCTTGCCTTTTATTGATACAATTTTGGACCAAGTAGCTGGTCACCCTTGTTATAGTTTTCTTGGTGGATTTTCAAGATACAATCAAGTGTCCATTCAAGAAGAGGACAAGGATAAAACCACATTCACAACCAATTGGGCCACTTTTGCTTATAATCAAATGCCCTTTGGGTTGTGTAATGCTCCCGCTACTTTCCAGCGGATGATGAATTTAATCTTCAAGGATTTCTTGCACAAATTTGTGGAAGTGTTCATTGATGATTTTTGTGTGTTTGGGCGAAGAGATGTACATTTGGATTACCTTTGCCAAACTTTTGAAAGGTGGCATTTTGCCAGTTTGTCATTACACTCGGAGAAATGCTTCTTTGCAATGAAGGAGGGAATTCTTCTAGGGCATCGGGTGTCAAGCTAAGGTATTGAAGTCAATGTCAAGAAGGTCAAAGTAATCTCAGCTTTGGAATCCCCAAAGAATATTTGGGAGCTGAGAGCCTTCTTGGGACATGTCAGATACTATAGACGCTTTGTTTCAAACTATGCGGTGCTTGCTGCACCCCTTACAAAGCTACTGAAGAAATGCGAAGACTATCTATGGGAAGCAAATCAAGAAGAAGCTTTCCAAGTATTGAAGAAGAAAATGGTTGAAGCACCAGTCATGAGGGCTCCAAATTTGGACATCCCTTTTCATGTGTATGTGGACACTTTGTCCATGGAAATTGGAGTTGTTTTAAGTCAGAAGGACAAGAAGAAGAAGGACTGCCCGGTTTATTATGCCAGCCGACAACTTTTAGTTTCTGAAAAGAACTATTCAACGGCTGAAAGAGAAGCACTAGGAATGGTGTATGCCTGCAAGAAATTTCACCACTACTTGCTGGGATACAAGTTTGTCTTCTTTGTTGACCATTCTTCATTGCAATATTTGGTCAAGAAGGCAGATTTGTTTGGGCAAATTGCAAGATGGATCTTGTTGTTACAAGAATTCACATATACTATACAAGTAAGGAAGGGAGCTTTGCATTTGAATGCGGACTTCCTGTCCAAATTAGAACCTCAAGACCAAGAATGGGAAATTGATGATTGGTTCCCTGATGAAGAGTTATATCAATTAATAGCAATGCAAAGTATGAGGTATGCAGCCAAATATCATTATCTGCACACCCTCCATTGTCCTGAAGGGCTGGACCCGGATGAGAGTGCAGTCTTTCTTAGGAAAATGGGGCCATATCAGCTAAAACATAGCATTTTATTCAAGATGTGCAAAGACAAAGTACTTTGGTGATGCTTGGAGTCATACAAAGTCAGAGGTGTAATTGAGTCTTTACACTCCAAAGCATCGGGGGGACACTATGCTCTGAAGAATACAGTAAAGAAGATTCTTTCTTTGGGGTACTGGTGGCCAACGATGTACAAAGACACGCATGCCCATATCTGAAGCTGTGATGTTTGTCAGAGAACGGGAAAGCCGATGGCTACTTCTCAATGGCCTTTGAGACCAATTTTGCCCTTGATCCCATTTGAGAAATGGGGAATTGATTTTGTGGGTCCCATTCAACCAGTGACCCAAGTCACAAGGAAGAGATACATCTTAATATGCACTGACTATGCAACCAAGATGGTTGAAGCCAAAGCAACTTGTAGAGATGATGCAAAAATAGTGGCGGAATTTTTCTTTCAAAATATCATCTCCCGATATGGGTGTCCTTTGGAATTGGTCAATGACAGAGGGACACATTTTTTGAACTCTGTGATGGAGGCGTTAACAAAGTACTTCCAGATTAAACATTGGAAGACCACTCCTTATAACCCAAAAGCAAATGGCTTAACGGAAAAGGCGAATGGGTTGCTTTGAAAATTTTTGAATAAGGTGACTGTCAATTATGCCTATGACTGGGATAAAAAAATTACTAGCCGTGTTGTGGGCATATTGAATGACAGAAAAGATCACAACCAAACAAACTCCATACTTCTTGACATACGGCTTGCATCCCATACTACCAGTTGAATTTGAAGTACTGACATATCGGATTCTTTGCAAAGAATGATTGTCAGAGGAAGAAAGCCAAGATCTTTGGATCATCAACTGATGTGGTTCGAAGAGAAAAGAGACAATGCAATGCAAACCACAAAAGAATTGCAAGAGCAAAGGAAAGTCAGGCACGATAAGCACATCAAGCCTATGATTGTTTGCAAAGGAGATTTGGTTTTGTTATACGACAATCGCCGAATATTTTTTCTAGGCAAGCTGCATTTGAGATGGATGGGGCCCTATTGAGTTCTTCATCTTTATGAAAATGGGTCCATTCAACTTGCAGACCTGGAAGGCAATCCTTTTGCCACTCGAGTAAACGGGTGGAGAGTTCAGAGATATTGGACCATAGACTCGGAAGTCTCTAACACACCCAAAGTTGGTGTTCATGGGGATGCTCACATTTGAGGAGGGGGTATGTGATGCCCACATTTTTTGTTTTTTTTGTTTGGTAGCATTTGAAGAAGAAGTAAGTGGATAGAGCCTAAAGAGGGCTAATCGGGGGAAAAATAAGAAGAAGCGAGAGTGTGAAGTAAAACCCAAAGTCGACCTCGGGTCAAGACCCAAAGACAAGAAGACTAAGATGAAGAAGGAGAGACTTTGTATTGGGTGGGGCAAGTAGATCTGAAGAACTTGTAACAAAATTCTTTGGAGTTGGTGCAATCAAGAAAGTACGCGAGAAGAAAGTAATGACCTTGGGATCAAGAACTTCTTGATAGTGATAGGAAACAACTTCACCAAATTGGAGATAGGAGAGGAAGAGCAACTGAAGAATGACTGATTGGCATAGACTATAAAATTACAAGTGGTGCAAGGAAGTAGAGCAATGTCCAGTTGCTACCTAGTTCCTATTCAGACTCAACCTGAAGTAATGCAAATTGCAAATCCACAAGAAGAAGAGTGGTTTAGGATCTCAGGAATGATCTTCCATCGGAAGAAAGTGAGGAAGCACATGATGACCCCAAAAATGAGTAAGCAGAGTGTGGTGAGGGGGGCTTGCAATTCATAGATTAGAAGTACTAGCGCAGATTGAAGTCTTGATGAGACTGCGTATCACGTTCCTGGCCTAGAACTGGAACTTCAGTTTTCCAGGTTTCATAGTAGAAATCACAGCAAGCAATTGTAAGGATGGGCCAAAGCATAAGGGAAAGAAAGGGAATCCCGCCTGATAGGAAAAGGCGGATTGGAGAGTAGTTTTGGTAAGAGAAGCAAGAGCGGTAGGAGGTACCACCTTCTATCGGAAGTGTGATGCTTCAGAAGAGACTACTGAAGTGAGGAATTCATTCAATCAACCTTGCACCTAGAATAATTATAAGGTAGACAGTTATAAAGACCCTGAGCAGAGAGGAATAGTAAGTGCAATGATGGCAATGTTCAAGCCAGAACAAACCACCTATGTTATGATGCAATAGGCGGTGTTCTTTCACCAAATGTTTGCAGGAGAGGCAATAAATTGAGCAAAATGGCTGCATCAAAGAGTGGGGCAAATGATTTTGGGATGGAGAATGGATATACCACTACATTTCTTTGTGTCATTTGTAGCACACTTTTATTTTGGGTTTAATTTGCTGACTTTGGAAGAACAAAATAGAATGCATTTGCACTTTCATCCGGATTTATGAAAGGAGGTAGATGCGGATGAGCGGTATTATATGGAGAGAGTGCAAGATGGGGATGCGTACTACAAGGAGAATAGAAAGGACAAAATCATAGCAATTGACCTTCCAAGGGCCAGAAAGAGAGCCAAGCCTGAGAGTTGTGTTACAACAGTCGTAATTTTATAGTCTAGTGCCAGAAGGTGCCAAATCTTAACCCGACGGCGGTGGTAGTAAAGACAAAGGGAGCCATGCCGGAAGGAGAAGAAGAGTCAGAGGAAGAGATGGCATTGAAGGTGGAAATGTTGATAGAAGAAGAGGAGTTCACCCTACAAAGTGAAGAATCAAGCAATGACAGTGCAAGCAAAGCGGAGGTTCAGCAAATGCGACAGCCGATGATTGAGGCAGGAAAGCCGAGCCCTGAAGTTTCCATGCTTGAATGAAAAAGTGAGAAGAAGGGAAAGGAAGTTGTGGCACAACCCTGGACAGCCAAGTGTAAGAATGTGATGACTGCATTTGAAGTGGGGCCCAATAAAGTTACTCTAGAAGGAGGAGAAAGTTCAGAAGAAGAAACTTTGAAGGTGCAAAGATTGCAACTTTGGGGCAAGGTGCAAGAGGAAGAGTGGTTGGAACCCAAGGATTGAGCCGATGAAACAAAGTGTGAAGGAGTGGACTACTTTTCTAATGTAGTGTGTCCACTGTTGAGGATGTTATAGCAGAAGAAGCAGGAGATGGTAAGTGCTAATCTTGAGGTGCCAAATGAATTGGCAGTAGTTAAGACCTGGAGTGCAAAAACCGTGTTGTTACAAAGTAAGTTGACAAGGGTGGAGATGGAAGCCAAAGAACTTTGGGTTGAGGACATTCTTTGGAGTAAGCACTTTGAGGTGACAAGGGCGGACTTGGTAAAGAGTTGTGAGGAGGCAAAGGAGATGACCACTTTGGTTGCAAAGTTCAAAAAGGAACTTGCAGATGCGCGTGTAGAGATCATTCACTCAAAAGCAATTACCATTGTGATGGAGCAAGAGTTGGAGAGTCTCAAGAAGAAGGCAGTGGAGAAAGATCAAGCTTGGCAACGAGAATGTGGCCTTATAATGATATGAGTGATATGATATGGCTATCATTCTTGGTCTTTGGGTCTTCATCACTCTTTCCTCAAAGCCAAACACCTAGGAATAATATCAAGTTAACACACTAGAATCCAAAATAGTGGTGCTCATCTTTTTCACTTCCTCTAAAGTAGGTCACTCTATCTTAATTATGACTAACTTTAGCTAATTATGACTAATGTAGAACCATCCTTTATCTCTATATAAATAATATCTCTCAAGTGTTTGTAATACTAAGCTAAATATCATAATACCACATATATGCACAAATGGGTGTTACAATCCAACTTGGAGAAGTATTGTGCTCCAATCAATTGATCAAGCAAGTCATCAATTTGAGGCAAGGGGTATGCATTCCTCACTATATGTTTATTGAGCCCACAATAATCCATACAAAAACAAAGTCCTCCATCTTTCTTTGGAATAAATAGTACAAGTGCTCCCCAAGAAGATGTACTATGATGTATGAAATTGTGACAACCCGGCAAATATCACTTTTGTAGTAATCGGGTAAGTAAAGTTTGTTCCCACAGAGATACGAGTCAGAAATGTCCAAATACAAAGTCAAACAGTAACATGTAGTTCTTCTTGGGTTCTTCTTTTATCTCTCAGGTAGAAACTACACCCAGAAGAGAGTAACAAGCACTGATTTGCAGTCTTGTCACAAATTCACACTCCTTAATCACAACACCAACAAATCTTTCCAAACAATCTTGATTGTGATGATTTAGGCTCTCTTGAACATGGCACTTCACTGCAAAACGACTTTGCCTCAGAATTGTGTTCCACCCCTCCACTGAAGGCACAACTTCCTCGATCAAAATTGCTTCACATCAACTTTGCACTGCACTCACAAATGCAGAATACTACCAACACTACAATTCCTCTCAGATCTGTCAAGGCATTGCTTTGATTGCACTTCACTCAAGATCAAACACACAGAATGAAGATCAAAGCTGTGGAATCCAACATCCAACAAACACACTGACTTGCACTTCAAATTTCTCCAAACACTCACAAACACAATCACAAAGCTGATACTGGGAATCAAGCTCAAGCGACAAGCACTGCTTCACAGCACTTTGCTTTATCTATTCTCAAAAATTATGAGCACTGAACAACAATTTCCTACGAATGCCACTCTTAAATAGTGAATCAATTGACAGTTCTAACAACTATACCGTTCTACAACAACTGTTCTAACCTATAGATCCGAAATGATAATGCACCTCTTCATATTTACCTCTTCAAATCTCAAATCTGTTACTAATCCAATCCGATGTCTACTTCTTCTTTGGTTTTCAAACCCAAACCCAAAGTAATCTTACTTCCTAATACTGTGTCCTCGGGTTTCAGATCTTCTACTTCTTCTACCAGATCCAGCAATTCTCTTTCCTGATCTAAAATTTCACTAGTGGATAATCTATCTAACTCCTTATCTCCCAACCCACTCTTCTCTAATGTCTCTGATGGCAACTCCAAAGACATTTGGACTCCTATGTTATCTACTTTGGGTTTTACTCTAACATCCTTCCGAAGTTTTTCTAGCTCTACTTTCACTAAGTCTAATCTAATTGAAATGTTATCCTCTACCTCTAAAACCTTTCTGTCTACAAGAGTTCTTAATTTGATCAACAAGGCATTCATCTCGGTGTCTTTCGCTTGTCTTCACCTCGTCTCCTGCACCAACAACTTCAACTCGTGCAGGCGCGCTTCTTCAATTCAAACGCTGGCTTCTGTACTTAACATCGCGTTCACCCTGAGGACTATCTCCTTCAATGGCTCCAATCTTGTCTTCCTTTCTCGTTCCCAATCTGCAAGCCATTCCTCTTGGTACATTGCCAACTTTGCCTCAAACTCGGCTTTCACCATTTCCTTCTCCTTCTCCTTCTGTTCAATCTTCTCTTCCTGATTACGAAGTAACTCTTGTAATCTCTCTTCTTCTCTATACCGTGCAGCCAACTCTCTTTGCCAGAGTTGCTTCTTCTCCTCCATACTCTCCATCACTCTATCGGGCTCTTGATCCTTCGCTGCTACCCTCGCCATAGCATGGATAAGTTCTACTCTTGAATCAGCAAACTGCTGCTTCAAGATTTTGTATTCAGCTACCTGTCTCTCTCGTGCTATGTCACTCTTCCTCGCAAGATCCTCTTGATAGCTCACTTCCATCTTCAGGTCTTCAATTACCTAACTCCTCTCTACTGCCTCCGCTTGCAGTACTTCTCTCTCCTCCTCACCTCAGGTTACACTCCTCTTCAACTCCGAGTTCTCTTCTTCTAATCTCACTACCACCTGCAATACAATCTTTACCTCTGGACTGTGAGCCGGCCTGTCTCTCACTCAGGATGAACCTCTGATGGCTATTATGGTAGCGCACCATGGACTAAGAAGGCAAGGAATCCCAACTCCATCATACTCCTCCAAAGCTAACACTCCAAGACTCAAGACATTGCTCACTAGAGAACTCAATGAGAGAGAGATAGTTGCAAATGAAAGGATGATGAATACCTCCTCACTCCTTGTTTATATACTTGTGAAATAGTTACGTACCAAAGTTACTAATTACCGTAGTAACTCAAGTTACTAGACTAAAAGTCAAGTAAAGTCAAAAAGTAGAAAGGAATATCCATTCACATGGGCATATTCCCCTTATCTTGACCCAACCACTAAAGCAAGGATTCCTTCACATGGGCTATCCTTGGACTAAAGAAGAATCCAAAACAAAAAGGCTTGCGGGCCCAAGAGTTCTCAACTCTTTCCCCAAAGCCAAACACCTAGGAATAATACCAAGTCAACACACTAAAATCCAAAATAGTGGTGCTCATCTTTTCTACTTCCTCTAAAGTAAGGTCCCATCTATCTTAGCTATGACTAACTTTAGCTAACCATGACTAATATAGAACCATCCTTTATCTCTATATAAATAATATCTCTTAAGTACTTGTAATACCAAGCTAAATATCACAATACCACACACATGCACAAATGGGTGTTACATTTACCCCCGGACTAAGTTTTCACTTTGTCCTCAAAGTGAAGGTCTCTCTACCTTCTATGGTACATCTTCAACTTATCATGGTTAATCCTATCAAAGTGTCTTCCTCCCAACTCCTTGAGATCATAGGTGTAATTGCCCCACACCTTCTCTACTATGAAAGGTCCAAAGTACTTAGGCAAAAACTTCTTTTGCACTCTCTTGAATCGAATGGAATCAAACAACATTACCCAATCACCTTCTTTGAAAGGCTCCACCTTCTTCTTGCCTTGCCTCTTGTCATAGCTCTCCTTTTGTTTCCTTTGGGCTTGCTCCACTCGAACCATAGCAACTGCTCTTGCCTCTTCCAACTCCATGAGTTGATCCTTCCTTGACTTCCCTGCATCACTTCCTTGTGCTTTCTTCAATCTCCTATGAATGCTTTGGAAGGTAGGAAGATCAAAGTGAATAGGTAAGGTAGACTCAATACCATACACCAATTGGAATGGAGAATATCCAGTGGAAGTCTTCATGGTTGTCCTATACTCCCACAAAACTGCATGAATCCTCTTGTCCCAATGATGTTTAGCCCCCTCCATTTCTGCATCTTTGGCCAACATCATGCACAAGGTCTGATTGGTTCTCTCTGCCAAGCCATTGGAATTTGGCTTATAGGATGTAGTTACTCTATGTGTGATAGAGAAATGTCGTAGCATGGCTGTAGTAATGCTTCCTGTAAACTCTCCTCCTCTATCAGAAACCAACTCCAAAGGGCATCCAAACCTAGTGATAATGTGTTCATAAAGAAATCTACCCACTTCATCTTCATTCTTGTCCCTCAATGGTCTAGCCTCAACCCACTTGGTAAGGTAATCAGTAACTACCACAATGTACCGATTGTTCCTTGGGGTTCTATTGAGAGGTCCTACAAAATCAATTCCCCACTTCTCAAAAGGTCCTAGCAATGGAATTGATCTAAGTGGTGGAGTGGATGTAGACTTTCTAGCAAAAGCTTGACAAACATGACAAGTTTTGCAATAATCAAGACAATCCTTGAAAATCCCTCTCCAATGGTAACCTGCATCTAGAATCTTGAAAGCAGTCACCTTTCCTGCAAAGTGTCCTCCACATACTAAACCTTCATGAAACTCCTTTATGAGTAGGATAGACTCTTCCTTACCCACTGCTCTTCGAAGTAGACCATCTGCTCCTTGGTGAAAAAGAATATCCTCCACCATTGTGTAAGGTCTAGATCTTGCTGCAAGGGCCTTCCTCTCCCTAGCATGCATCCCTTCTGGATAGTTACCTCTTGTCACAAAATCCACAATCTCCTTGTACTCCATTGGAATCTCTTGAGTGACTGAGATTGTCATGAGCTCCTCATCCGGGAAGGAATCATCTACTGGCTCATCTCCATCATGATCATAGGCTCTAGATAACAAATCAGCATTTGCATGTTTCTTTCCTGGCCTATCCTCAATTGTGTAGTCATACTCAGACAAGAGTATCATCCACCTTGCTAGTCTCCCTTCAACATTAGGCTTGTTGAAGATGTACTTCAAAGCCTTGTGATCCGTGACAATTGTGGCTTTCCCTCCAATCAAGTAGTGTCTAAACTTCTTGAGACCAAAGATCACTGCCAACCCTTCTCTCTCTGTGACAGAGTAGTTCTTCTCTGCTGAAACCATCTGCCTACTAGCATAAGCTATTGGATGATCATGCCCATCTTGGTCTAATTGACTAAGAGTGCATCCTATAGCTACATTAGAAGCATCAGTGTAGAGGATGAAAGGCTTACTCCAATCAGGTTTAGCAAGAATTGGAGCTACAACAAGGGATTGCTTGAGCTCCTCAAAAGCTTTGAGAGCCTCCTTGTCTTCCAAAATCACCATGTAATCTACACCCTTCTTCATGTAGATGGTCAATGCATAAGCCTTGTTGGAAAATGAGAAGATGAACCTCCTATAGTACCCAACCATTCCCAAGAATTGGCGTAACTTTGTCAAGCTTGAAGGGAATGGAAGGTCTGAGATTTTCCTCACCTTCTCAGGATCAACTGCTATTCCATCCTTGGAGATGATGTGCCCCAAAAGTAGACCTTCTTCACATCCGAAAATGCACTTCTCTGGGTTGAGTGATGCATTTGCCTCATCCAAGCGTTGCAAGACTTTGATTAGGTGCTCAAAGTGCTCCTCCTTGCTCCCATAGACACAAAAGTCATCAATGAAATCTCTCACAAATTTCCCAATGAAAGGTTCAAATACCTTGTTCATGAACCGTTGGAATGTGGCTGGAGCATTGCAAAGCCCAAAAGGCATGACCTTGAAAGCGTAAGTTCCCCAAGGTGTGGTGAATGTGGTGAGTTGTTGATGCTCTGGTGCAATCTTGATTTGGTTATATCCACTATAACCATCTCCAAAACTGTACCTCTCATGACCTGCAACCTCCTCCAAGATCTCATCAATGAATGGCAATGGGTAGTAGTCCTTCTTGGTAACAGCATTGAGCTTCTTGTAATCCACACATACCCGAAGCTTGCCATTCTTTTTCTTCACAATGACAATTGGAGACACCCATTCTGAATTCTCCACCTCAAAGATAAATCCAGCCTCCTTGAGCTTATCAATCTCCTCCTTCACAACCAAAGATATTGGTGGGCTAATGCGACGTTGCTTTTGGCGGATTGGTCTTGCATGTGACTCCACCTCTATCTTGTGCTCCTCCAAGGTGACTTCCTTCAAATCCTTGTAACTAAAAGCAAACACATGGATGAACTTGCGGAAAATCTCCTCAAATCTCACCTTCTCCTCCTTGGTAACATTTGGGCCATACTTGAGGGTAGATAACCTTCTCTCTACCTCCTCAAGTGTCAATGGTGATTTATCTGGGTCCTTCAAAACCTCTGGCTTAGGTGCAAAATCCATAGCACACAAAGGATACACATCTGAATCAGATTCAGATTCATCCTCCTCCGTGGAAGTCTCCTCTTCCATGCTTGTGTCCACACCTGAAGCTCCTCCTTCAGAATCAGATTCCCAATAATCAGAAGATGGGGTATCTGAATGTGAAGTGTTGGTGGTGTTAGTCACAGGAACAGTGACTCTATGGTTTGATGGCCCAATCCTTAAGTACCCTTTGTGCCATCGATCAGTTGTGCGTGCTGCTCTCAACCATGGCCTCCCAAGAAGTAAGTCATAGCTTGAATCCTTCAAGACTTGGAAAGTCATGAGATTTTGAACTCCCATAACTGAAACTACCACCTTATCCATCACTCCTACTGGTCGAACTTGTTGCTTGTTTGCCATGCTCACCACAAATGTTGAAGCTCTTGAGGGTATCATACCCAACTTCTTCATCAACCTTTCTGACATGGCATTCACTGCTGATCCTCTATCAACCAATGCATCCTTGATGTTGTGACCATTCACTCTCACATCAATCTTGGAGGCATATTCACAAGCTTCCCATGGTGCTGGCTTGGCATCCACCACCCCCATTGATATTGGAACTTTTGCCTTCTTCTTCTTCTTGCTCCTTGTAGAACTCAAACCACCTCTAAGCTCCTTTCTCAAGGTAGGGTTCAAAGCAATTAATTGGCCCACTGTGATGTTAGCCTTGTGACTACCAACATCCTCCAACACATTGTAGTTCCATTGTTGCTTGGAGATCAAGAAGTCCTCCATCCCCAACTTCTTCCTTGGAGTCTTTGTTGTTGATGGTGTTGAGGTGCGAGTGCTCCTAGTAGACATAGGAGTATCCTTGCTTGAAGTAAATCCTTGAGAAGAGTGAACATCCTCTGCAAAACGAGCTCTCTTCTTCTCTTGTGCCAAAAGCTCCAAATTAGGACCCTTGGAGTTTGAGCACTCTCCCTTCTCATACTTGCTCTCAACCACATCTATGGATGCTATCCCCTTACCTTTGTTGGGATTAGGAGCCACTTGGGTTTCACTACCTCCCTCTTTCCCTCTATTGGCTCCCTCATAACCCCTTCCTCCATGGTAAGTGGAATTTGGGCAATTCCTTTGGATATGGCCTCTTCCCCCACAACCAAAACAATTTCTATCATTGAAATTGTTGGCTGGTTGGCCTCCTCTATATGGATGGTTTCCATAACTCCTAGGCCCTCTCCCTACATTCTGATCCACCTCTCTCTTCTCCCATAATTGCACCACATTGATCTTGAGATCCGCAAGTTGTTCTGTGATGGTTTGGAGTGGATCTTTTGGTGGAGGTGCAAGAACTGGAGCAACTACTACTTGTGGTGCAACCCTTGTCACCAAAGTATCAGAAGTTCCACCATACTTGTAGCCTTGAGGAGGATGCACAACCTCCTTCACCACCAAATCACTCTCATCCCCTTCCAAACTCTCCTCCATACGAATTGCGATCTTGATAGCTTCAACCTTGGAAGAAGGTTTCTCATATCTCACCTTGCTTCTAATTTGTGGTCTCAATCCTCCCACAAAATTCTTGGTGAGCATGGCCCCTATGCCAATCATTGTAGTCTCCATATCATCCCCACCCTTCCTCAACACTATGCAAAATCTGGACTCCAACTTTTCCACTCTTTCCACATAGACCCTCACTTTCTCTCCATCTCCTTGCTTGAGAAATGTAACCTCACTCATCAATCTCTCATAACTCTCATCAGGAAGAAAGTTCTCAATGAGTGCTGAAGTCAAAGTCTCCCAAGACTCCTCTTCCCCCTCTCTCCTCTCTCTCTTTTGGTATTCTGACTCATACCATGTAAGTGCTGCATCCTCAAAGAAATCTGGTAATAATGAGGCCCACTCATTCTTCCTCCTCTCATTGTTTCCTATGCAAGCTCTCTTGAAGTCTCTCACAAAGGCCTCCACATCTTCTCCATCCTTGCCAAAGAAAACCGGAAGTTTCCCCATCTTAACCCCTCACTATCTTTCTTTTCTTTTTTTTTCTCTTTTTTTTTTCTCTCACTCTATTACTAATAGAGTATATACATGACTAACACCATCTGAGAATAATCCACTCTAGGGAACACAAAAGGTTCAGGTTGCTCCAAGATTTCTATAGCAACATCAAATCCTAGAGTGCATATTAATCTAACTCTCATGGATAGTTTATCCATAAGTTGAAAGATTATCTCCATCACTAATCTTGAGAACTAGCTGATGAAGGTGGTAGTATTTCTGTAGCTGTACTAAGACTCTCTCCAAGATCCTTCACCAAAGTTTCCAAAAGTGCTTTTACTCCACTACACTCATGTCCTTTTGGAAGTCCTTCAACTCCACAAACCTCACACAACTCCTTGGTCTTAGATCTTCTCCCTCCCAATCTTGGTGAAGAAGGTCCAACATGCAAACCCAAGTCAAGTAAGCCTCTCCTTTCCCTCAATCTCTTGCTCTCAAAGGTCAATGGACATGAACTTGCCTTATGTCCCTTCTCTCCACATAGAAAGCACTTAGACTCACTCTTTCCTCCAAGTGGTGTAGGTTTTTGGATCCTCTCAACACTCTCTTCAAATTCTATTGTAAACTCTCTTTTCCTCAAATCCACCCCTACAATCACCTCAAACCCTTGGGGAACCTTGCATAATCTCAATTTCCACTCTTGATGACCCTCCATGTTCCCAAAGATGAATCTAAACACTCAAACATGCTTTTTGTTGATCTCAAACTTCTCATGCATGAGATCTCCACTCTGCAGAATTGACCCTTCCTCACAATGTCACTCAAATCTCCCAACCAATATGTCACAGTCCTCTGAAATTTTCCACACTTGATCACAACTCTAGGGCGTCCCTCCCTGCAAAATTTTAGATCTTTTCATCAAGCCATTTGGCCTAGACACCTTTCTATTCAGCACCCATATTTCAGATTTTGTCTGAAAACCACCCCCCTCACTTCAAAAACTCATAACGCACTGCGCAAAAATGATCTCTCTCTAATTTTTGTGGCACCAGGTAGGATACAATGCACTGAATTTTCTTGGAAATTTTCAGGACAATTCACTAAAAATTGAAGAAATGGCAGACTCTGTACAATTTTCCAGAGAGCATGCAGTTGCGGGAGCACTTTACCCTATCAACTTTCAAAAATTCTAGCCCAGTGCGCATAGAAGCTCTCTCAATAATTTCAAGTGTGCTAACTGAAAGATAACCCAAGCTATCATGTGTAGAAATCTCAAGTCCAGATCTCAAACTTGAGATTTTGCCCAAAATCACCTTAATCCCCAAAATCTGCAATCCACCTCACACAATCTCTCCAATTCCTCTCATGTGTACAAGATGTACAAAATCACCTCAAAGACATCATAATGAACTACAGGGTATACAAATGGATCTTGCTTCTCTAACATAAGTTCAGCCCTCTCCTCTCCTAATGTTCTCTCCAAGTGAGCTCTCATAGCCTCCTTCTGCCTAATGTAGAATTGGACGCGGAACATTATCTTGCCTTCTAGAGAGGTCCCGGCAACGGAACCAAAAATGTGAGCCGGCCTGTCTCTCACTCAGGATGAACCTCTGATGGCTATTATGGTAGCGCACCATGGACTAAGAAGGCAAGGAATCCCAACTCCATCATACTCCTCCAAAGCTAACACTCCAAGACTCAAGACATTGCTCACTAGAGAACTCAATGAGAGAGAGATAGTTGCAAATGAAAGGATGATGAGTACCTCCTCACTCCTTGTTTATATACTTGTGAAATAGTTACGTACCAAAGTTACTAATTACCGTAGTAACTCAAGTTACTAGACTAAAAGTCAAGTAAAGTCAAAAAGTAGAAAGGAATATTCATTCACATGGGCATATTCCCCTTATCTTGACCCAACCACTAAAGCAAGGATTCCTTCACATGGGCTATCCTTGGACTAAAGAAGAATCCAAAACAAAAAGGCTTGCGGGCCCAAGAGTTCTCAACTCTTTCCCCAAAGCCAAACACCTAGGAATAATACCAAGTCAACACACTAAAATCCAAAATAGTGGTGCTCATCTTTTCTACTTCCTCTAAAGTAAGGTCCCATCTATCTTAGCTATGACTAACTTTAGCTAACCATGACTAATATAGAACCATCCTTTATCTCTATATAAATAATATCTCTTAAGTACTTGTAATACCAAGCTAAATATCACAATACCACACACATGCACAAATGGGTGTTACAGGACAAGTCAACTTCATCTCCTTCTTCTTGTGCTCCAACTTCACCAACAATGGGCACACTACCTCTCGCAGGTACTCCACTCCATCATTGGCAACTACCTCATCCCGCAGAATGGTCTCTCTTTTCTCCTCGTGTTCTTCTGATACTCACCTTCTTCTATGGAGTCTTCATATCGGGATTGATGCCTCACTGCCCAAGCCTTCTTCTACCTCTTTCTTCACTCTACTCGGCCCCGCTTCACACTTTGCCTTATGTCGCGAGCGAACTCCTTGCTGTACTACAATCTTCTTTTCCTCTAGCACTGGTACTTTGTCCTCCAGCGATGTGTTGTCTTTGGCTTCCACCTCGGCTTGCACTTCTTCTTTGTATTCTTCAGCCGTAGGTGCCGATGTCATCTCTCCACCTTCTTCACTATCACTGCTCGTATCTCCGCTCTGCAGTGTTAGCTCAGGTTCCTCCTCATGTTCCGAGTCCTCCGTTTTGAGCTCGGCCTCGCCTTTTGAGTCTTCATTGTCTGACTCAATAACTACCAATCCTTGCCTCGGGTTACTTCTCTGCATCTTCTGAGGTTTCTTGCTTTCTTCGGCTTCTCCTTGCCGACTCCTCTTCTTTGTCGGGGTACTCACTACGACATCCACATTCTTCCCTGTCTTTGCGTAGTAGTCATCCGTGCTCCGGATTTGGAGTAAGTATTGCTGCTCCTCGACATCGACCTCCTTTTGCACATCAAGATGGAAGTGCGACACCATCCAATTCCGCTCCGCCAAGTTCAACAAATTGAGCCCAAGGTAGAAGTGTGCTGCAAACGGCTGTAGTGTGGACGCGACTTATCCCGCAAATTCCACACCATTTGCCTTGTTCTCCCTTGAAAACACCTTGCCCAATTGATTGGTTCTCCTGCAAACACCTTATGGAAGAACACCGCTTGGTGTTTCATCACATAAGTCGTTCTCTCCGGCTTCAAGATCACCATGAGAGCACTCACGATCCCTCTCTTTATTGGATCCTTGTAACTCTCAACTTTGTACCCATTCTTCGTTCTTTTCAACGAGAAGGCATCTCTCACCTCCTGAGTCTCTTGGGCTATCTCTCCTTTCCCCAAGAACATGGCTTCTTGCTCCGAGCCTACCTCCTTCCCGAGTACGAGTCTCCAATCCGACTCTGTCCAGCAAGCCGGATTTCCTCTCTTCCCTTCTTCCTCGGGTCCATCGAGACACTTACTCTCGATGATTTCTATCATGAATCCTGGAAAACTTACATTCCAGTTCCATGCTAGAAAGGTGATCCAAAGTTGGCTCAAGACTTTGATTCTCGCTATCACATCTAATCTCTGAATTGCATGATTTCTCACTACGAATTCAGAGTTCTTCTTTCCTCCTCCCATCTCTTCTACTTTCTCACTTTCTCTTGATTCACTCTCGCGACTTCTCCCTTGTGCACTAACATGAGTCCAACTCTATTTCCCTTTCTCCGATCACCTGCAAGACAACTCCTCAACGGCAAAGGAAAATTGCTCAACATTTCGTCGTTGCAGTTTCAATTTTTATAGAGTTGCACTTCTTCATCTTCTGTCACTTTGAGTTCCTACCAAGAAATCACACCTCCAACATGCACCTGTCACTGTCAATCAACCTTCGCACGTATGAGCCGCCAGTTTTCAAATGGCCCCTTCTTGAATTCTTGCCCCGACGAAAGGTTGTTAGACTGTCTTTGCCTCAGGTTGAGCTCCCCCCGATCCGAAGACAATTTACTTTGGGTTGTATACTGACATGGCATTTCCAAATACTTCACCTTATGACCCGAAGCCACTTTACTTCGGGTTTCATCCCAAAGACTCTTTTCTTTGCCTTCTTTGGCCATACAGGCGCAATCCAACTTCTCTATACACTTCTTCTCCTTTATTCTGAAAAAAACAAAAAATGTGGGCACCACATACCTCCTCCCTCAAATGTGAGCATCCCCGTGAACATAGACCTTGGGTGTCTTAGAAACTTCCGAGTCTATGGTCCAATATCTCCAAACTCTCCACCCGTTTACTCGAGTGGCAAAAGGATTACCTTCCAAGTCGACGAGCTGCATGGATCCATTTTTGTAAAGATGAAGTACTCAATAGGGACCCATCCATCTCAAATGCAACTTGCCTGGAAAAAATATTTGGCGATTGTCATATAACAAAACCAAATCCCCTCCTTGTATAGTCATAGGCTTGATTCTCTTATCGTGCTTGACTTTCCTCTATGCTTGTACTTCTTTCATGGTTTGCATTGCATCGTCTCTTTTCTCTTCTAACCACATCAGTTGATGAATCCGAAGATCCTAACTTTCTTCTTTCGACATTCATTCTTTGCACAGAACCCGATATGTCGGAACTTCAAATTCAACTAGCAGTATGGGATGTAAGCCATATGTCAAGAAGTATGGATTTTATTTGGTTGTAATCTTCTTTGTTGTTTGATATGCCCACAACGCGGCTGGTAAGTTTGTATCCCAATCATAGGCATAATTGACAGTCACCTTATTCAAAATTTTACAAAGTAACCCATTTGCTTTTTCCGTTAAGCCATCTGCTTTTGGGTTATAAGGAGTCATCTTCAAATGTTTAATCTGAAAGTACTTGGTTAACGCCTCCATTACAAAGTTCAAAAAATGTGTTCCTCGGTCACTGACCAATTCCAGAGGACACCCATATTGGGAGATGATGTTTCGAAAGAAAAATTCCGCCACAGTTTCAGCATCATCTTTGCGAGTTGCTTCCGCTTCGACCATCTTGGTAGCATAGTCAGTGCAAACCAAAATGTATCGCTTTCTTGTGACTCGGGTCACTGGTTGAATGGGACCCACAAAATCAATCCCCCATTTCTCAAATGGGGCCAAAGGCAAATTGGTCTCAAAGGCCATTGAGAAGTAGCCGTCGGCTTCCCCATTCTCTGACAAGCATCACAGCTTCGGATATGAGCATGTACATCTTTGTACATTGTAGGCCACCAATACCCTACCAAAAGAATTTTCTTTACAGTATTCTTCAGAGCATAGTGTCCTCCCAATGCTTTGGAGTGTAAGGATTCAATTACTCCTCCTACTTCGTATGACTCCAAGCATCACCAAAGTACTTTGTCTTTGCCCATCTTAAATAAAATGTTGTGTTTAAGCTGGTACGGCCCCATTTTTGGCCCCATTTTCCTGAGAAAGACTGCCCGCTGTTCCGGGTCCATCCCCTCAGGACAATGGAGAGTATTCAGATAATTATATTCAGTTGCATACCTCGTACTTTGTACTAAGTAATACAACTCTTTGTCAGGGAACCAATCATCAATTTCCCACTCCTGGTCTTGAGTTTCTAACCTGGACAGGAAGTCCGCATTCAAATGCGAAGCTCCCTTCCTTACTTGTACAGTATACGTGAACTCTTGTAATAACAAGATCCATCTTGCAATTCATCCCAATAAATCTGCCTTCTTGACCAAATGTTGCAATGCATAATGGTCCACATAGAAGACAAACTCATACCCCAACAAATAATGACAAAATTTCTTGCAGGCATACACCATTCCGAGTGCTTCTCTTTCAATTGTCAAAAAGTTCTTTTCAGAAATTGAAAGTTGTCGGCTGGCATAATACACCAAGTAGTCCTGCTTCTTCTTGTCCTTCTGACTTAAGACAACCCCGATGGCCATGGATGAAGTGTCTACATACACATGAAAAGGGACGTCCCAATTTGGGGCCCTCATGATTGGTGCTTCAACCAATTTCTTCTTCAACACCTGGAAAGCTTCTTCTTGATTTGCTTCCCATAGATAGTCTTCGGATTTCTTCAGAAGCTTTGTAAGTGGTGCAGCAAGCACTGCATAGTTTGACACGAAGCGTCTATAATATCCGACATGTCCCAAGAAGGCTCTCAGCTCCCGGATGTTCTTCGGGGATTCCAAAGCTGCGATTATCTTAACCTTCTCAACATCGACTTCAATACCTTGGCTTGACATCCCATGCCCCAGAAGAATTCCCTCCTTCATTGTGAAGAAGCACTTCTCCAGGTGTAATGACAAGCCAGAAAAACTACACCTTTCAAACGTTTGGCAAAGGTAAATTAAATGTACATCTCTTCGTCCAAACACACAAAAGTCATCAATAAAAAATTCCACAAATTTGTGCAGGAAATCTTTGAAGATTGAATTCATCATCCGCTGCAAAGTAGCGGGACCATTACACAACCCAAAGGGCATTTGATTGTAAGTGAAAGTGCCCCAATCGGTCGTGAATGTAGTTTTATCCTTGTCTTCTTCTCAAATGGATACTTGATTGTACCCTAAAAATCCATCGAGAAAACTATAACAAGGATGTCCAACTACCTGATCTAAAATTGTATCGGTAAAAGGCAAGGGATGATGATCTTTCCTTGTGAGTGCGTTCAACTTTCGAAAGCCTTGGCACACTCGGATCTTCCTTGTTTTCTTCTTTGGGACAATGACAATGGGGGAGACAAGGGTTTAGGGTAGATTCATTGCTTAAGATAGGGAAGATGATTCTGGCACCTAAGTACTTGTCAATTTCATCTTTCACCAAAAGCAAGTACTTCGGGTTCAGACGGTATTGTCACTGCCAAACCGGAACTGCACCTTCAATCAGATCAATCCAGTGTTCTCCAAATTCTTGTGGAATACCCGGCATTTGATCAATTGACCAGGCAAATACATCCTGGAATTCTATAAACAGGGCAGTGTATCCTGCTAACTCCTCCAAAGTAACTGTCTTCAAGATTTTTATAATTTTTCCTTTAGTTAATAAAACATCTTGACGTTGATGACTCCTTCAACGTGGCTTACTCGGCTTAACCCGAGGTGAGCAACCATCAAACCCCCTTCCTCCAAGTCAGGTTCACCCGAGGCGAGGTCATATGGATCTTCGTCTTCAACATCTACCTCGTAGCATTCCAAGTAATTAACTTGGACTTTGTCTTTGGATTTGTCTGAGGACGAAGACGATGAGTCTTTGGATTTGTCCTCCTCTTCCGATGAACTTGTTTCCCCAAGATGAGGAACCTTCGTCCAACTCACAATCACCAGCTTCTAATCTTCAGACAAAATGTCCTTGAATCTTAACTTCTGCTGATGCCAATCCACTACAACTTGGGCACTGTACAACCAGGGTCTTCCGATCAACAGAGGGTAACCAATTTTTGTCACTGGTTGCAACATGATGTAATTCAACTTGAAGGGTACCCCTCCAATGATCATGGTAATGTTTGACAGCATGCCCAATGGCCGTCTCCTGGTTTGGTCTGCAAACTTCAAAACTCGGGGTGTTGGTTCAAACGTATGATACCCGAGTCGATTCGCAATATCTTTGGTCATGACATTCACACCGGACCCAGAGTCAATGGGTATCAATGTGATCATGCACCCTACAATCTCTGCGTCTACCTTGGGAGATCCCAAATCTTCTTGTTCAATACAATAAATAGCAGGCAGGTCCTTCTTTGACATCAACCTCACCTTTTTGAGGGCCAAATTAAGTTGTCTCTTGTACAGCTTGTTATCTTCCCACAATTGCTTGAATGTAATGTTGGCATTTGTGGTGCCAGATCTGCTACAATATCATATTGGGGAACTCCTCCCAATTTGACCATCTTTGCCTTTGGCTTTGGGTCTGAAGTCTCTCCATGTTCCCTTTGGGACGCTTCAAAATGGTGATGGGCTTGCTGATGGCCTTGACCCGAGGTTCCTCAGGTTGGCCCACCTTGGCTTGGATCAGACCCTTTACTTTGGATCGGATGTCCGCCGGAAAAATTGGAGGCTTTGTCTTTGTCTCCTCTTCCAAACTCAGTTCCCAAGTCCTGAGTAGTGCCTCCTTTAGTTCTTTTTGCAAGGCTTTAGCTTTGGCTTTTACAAGGATCTTTTCCTCCTTAGCAGAAAGAATTGCTTTTGGGCATAGTCTCTTTGCCTTTCTCCAAGACAATGAGGTTGTACTCAGTTCTTTGGGATCACGCTTCTTCTTACTGGAGCGTGTTTCAACCTTTAAAATTTCAAGGTCCGGCCATTCTCCTTCTGAGGCCAGACTCCCTTCTTGAGGTCTTTCTTCCTCAAGAGTGATACAATTTACATTCGTATCCCCCTTTTGCTGAAGGGCTGCACGCTCAGCAAGAGTCTGTACATACTTTACAGGCGGCTTTGGATTCGGTGGGTGAGGACATTAGTTGCCCGTATGCCCTGATCCTTTACAATTTCCGCACAGGGGAACGTACCCAATTTGCCTTCTTGGCTCGGGATAGTTTGGAGACCAATGTCCCATCAAGTCACAATTATAACAGGCTTGGGGCGCAACATTCTGAGGCCGATTTTGGTTGCTCATCGGTGGTCTTTGTGGAGGAGCATTGCGGTTATACTCCCTGGGTACAAACCTTGGACCTTGATACGATATGCTCGCTTGAGGCTGTACTTCCTGAGTTTGGTACACCACCTCTTTGTCCTTGTCTTGGTTCCATCCCGAAACCCAATCAATGTGCTGCACCGGAAATGCATTACAAGTATTGCATTCTGTGTTGGCGTGGCCGGATTTGCCATATGCGGTGCACCATACATTAGATCGTCCAAATGTTGGGGCCTTTCTTTGGTCCTTGGCCCCAATCATCTGGATCTTGAAATCCAAAAACTCCTTAATGAGGGCATCCAGCTTGGTATCCGCCTTATGTACACTCTTTGCTGGAGGAGTCACTGGTTTCTTGCCTCCACGTCTTCTGACTCGTCTTGGCTTTGATTCTTCTTTGGATTCCGAAGAAGAGCTCGAAGACGTAGAGGATTTGTCCGAAGAAGGGGAGGTGCTGCACAAAGCTCTCCTTTTGGGCTTCTTGCCTTTCTTCTCTCGATTTCTTTGATTACCGGCAGAGTGAGAGTGGGCCGCTTCATAACGAGCGACATGTTTGAGTACTTTTTCCAAGGAAGTTACATTCCTCTCCCTAGCAAAGATTTGTATCTCTGGTGAAAGGCCCCCGAAGAACCAGGTAATGGCTTGGGCATCGGAGTAACCCACCACCCCCGATTGCTTGGGAACTCAGTTCAGTAGTGCCATGAACCGCTCAGAGTAGTCTCTCAACTTCTCCTTCTTGCCACGGTCCAAATTGTTGAGTGCCGTGAAGACACTTGTATCGTAGTCAACTTCCCGGAATCGTTCCATGAAGTTGTTTCTCAAGTCTGCCCAGTCCGTTGGTACAAACCCCTTCTAGGTCACATGGGTGTACTAGCTCCGAGCTTTCTTGCGGAGCAGACTTGGGAAAATTCTCAATCGATCCGCCGAGTCATGCTTCTTGTTAGCAAAGGAGATGACTTCAAATTCTTTGATGAATTCATCGGGGTCTTCGTCTTGTTCTGTCCCCTTGTACTTTTGATAGGCGTGTCGGGTGATAGGCAGCGAAGTTATTGTTTGATGCACTGGGATTGGCTGAGGTAGTGTTGAACTTGACGGAACTGAAGAATTGGCTAGTATTGACGCCGTGTTGTCAGCCCAGGGGTTCCAATTTGTCAAATTCAAGGTGGGATCTTCTTCGACAATTTCTGCTATCAGGTTGTTGACTTCAACCCGAGTGGAAGATTCAGAATCAACACCTTCTATTGGTTCTTCAAAATTCCTTTGGGACAACCAAGGAATCGTTTGTAGAAGATGTTGACACTCGTCTTCAGTAAGTGTACGTGCTGTCTTTTCTCGAACAAAGTTTTTCAAGGAAACAATTTCCTTTACAGCTCTAGGGGAAGTTGGTGTATTGGGCCGCAATGCATATGTTTGCACACTTGATTCTTTCTTCTTCTTGGAAGAAGAGGGAGATGCAAAGTAGCCTTGCCAACCGCCTTCACGTTTCTTGTGGTCAAGTTCTCGCACGGCTTCTTGCACTTCATGAAGGAGTTGAAAATCAAACGCCTCTCGTTCAGTTTCGTCAACAGTGGATAGAATGTTCAGACGTTTGTCTTCTTCATGCTGAAGTGCTTGTCTTTGAGCTCTCTCTTCCCATTGTTCTCTCGATGCAGACATTCATATTGCGTTGATACCCAATTTCCAATTTGGCTTCATATTCTTCCACTTCTGAGATTTGAATCCCTGGCAGCGGTGCCAAAATTCATGTGACAACCCGGCAAATATCACTTTTGCAGTAATCGGGTAAGTAAAGTTTGTTCCTGAAATGGCACTTCACTGCAAAAGTTTGTCCCTGACTTGGGACTGAGACACTACCTACTTCTTCTTTGGTTTTCAAACCCAAACCCAAAGTAATCTTACTTCCTACTACTGTGTCCTCGGGTTTCAGATCTTCTACTTCTTCTACCAGATCTAGCAATTCTCTTTCCTGATTTAAAATTTCACTAGTGGGTAATCTATCTAACTCCTTATCTCCCAACCCACTCTTCTCTAATGTCTCTGATGGCAACTCCGAAGACATTTGGACTCCTATGTTATCTACTTTGGGTTTTGCTCTAACATCCTTCCAAAGTTTTTCTAGCTCTACTTTCACTAAGTCTAATCTAATTGAAATGTTATCCTCTACCTCTAAAACCTTTTTGTCTACACAAGTTCTTAATTTGATCAACAAGGCATTCATCTTGGTGTCTTTCGCTTGTCTTCGCCTTGTCTCCTGCACCAACAACTTCAACTTGTGCAGGCGCGCTACTTCAATTCAAACGCTGGCTTCTGTACTTAACATTGCGTTCACCTTGAGGACTATCTCCTTCAATGGCTCCAATCTTGTCTTCCTTTCTCGTTCCCGATCTGCAAGCCATTCCTCTTGGTACATTGCCAACTCTGCCTCAAACTCGGCTTTCACCATTTCCTTCTCCTTCTCCTTCTGTTCAATCTTCTCTTCCTGATTACGAAGTAACTCTCATAATCTCTCTTCTTCTCTATACCATACAGCCAACTCTCTTTGCCAAAGTTGCTTCTTCTCCTCCATACTCTCCATCACTCTATCGGGCTCTTGATCCTTCGCTGCTACCCTCGCCATAGCATGGATAAGTTCTACTCTTGAATCAGCAAATTGTTGCTTCAAGATTTCGTATTTAGCTACCTGTCTCTCTCGTGCTATGTCACTCTTCCTTGCAAGATCCTCTCGATAGCTCACTTCCATCTTCAGGTCTTCAATTACCTAACTTCTCTCTACTGCCTCTGCTCGCAGTACTTCTCTCTCCTCCTCACCTCGGGTTACACTCCTCTTCAAATCCGAGTTCTCTTCTTCTAATCTCACTACCACCTGCAATACAATCTTTACCTCTGGACAAGTCAACTGCATCTCCTTCTTCTTGTGCTCCAACTTCACTAACAATGGGCACACTACCTCTCGCAGGTACTCCACTCCATCACTGGCAACTACCTCATCCCGCGGAGTGGTCTCTCTTTTCTCCTTGTGTTCTCCTGATACTCACCTTCTTCTCTGGAGTCTTTGTATCGGGATTGATGCCTCACTGCCCAAGCCTTCTTCTACCTCTTCCTTCACTCTACTCGGCCCCGCTTCACACTTTGCCTTACGTCGCGAGCAAACTCCTTGCTGTACTGCGATCTTCTTTTCCTCTGGCACCGGTACTTTGTCCTCTAGCAATGTGTTGTCTTTGGCTTCCACCTCGGCTTGCACTTCTTCTTTGTATTCTTCAGCCGCTGGCGCCGATGTCATCTCTCTACCTTCTTCACTATCACTGCTCGTATCTCCGCTCTGCAGTGTCAGCTCAAGTTCCTCCTCATGTTGCGAGTCCTCCGTTTTGAGCTCGGCCTTGTCTTTTGAGTCTTCATCTTCTGACTCAATTACTACCATTCCTCACCTCGGGTTACTTCTCTGCATCTTCTGAGGTTTCTTGCTTTCTTCGGCTTCTCCTTGCCAACTTCTCTTCTTTGTCGGGGTACTCACTACGACCTCCACGTTCTTCCCTGTCTTTGCGTAATAGTTGTCCGTGCTCCGGATTTGGAGTATGTATTGCTGCTCCTCGATATCAACCTCCTTTTGCACATCAGGATGGAAGTGCGACACCATCCGATTCCGCTCCGCCGAGTTCAAAGGTGTTTGCAGGAGAACCAATCAATTGGGCGAGGTGTTTTCACGGGAGAACAAGGCAGATGGTGTGGAATTTGTGGGATAAGTCGCCTCCACACTACATTGTGCCGTTTGCAGCACACTTCTACCTCAGGCTCAATTTGTTGAACTTGGCGGAGCGGAATCGGATGGTGTTGCACTTCCATCCTGATGTGCGAAAGGAGGTTGATGTCGGGGAAGAACGTGTGAACGTTCTCTCCGGCTTCAAGATCACCATGAAAGCACTCATGATCCCTCTCTTCATTGGATCCTTGTAACTCTCAACTTTGTACCCATTCTTTGTTCTTTTTGACGAGAAGGCATCTCTCACCTCCTGAGTCTCTTGGGCTATCTCTCCTTTCCCCAAGAACGTGGCTCCCTGCTTTGAGCCTACCTCCTTCTCGAGTACAAGTCTCCAATCCGACTTTGTCTAGCGAGACTGATTTCCTCTCTTCCCTTCTCCCTTGGGTCCATTGAGACACTTACTCTCGATGATTTCTATCATGAATCCTGGAAGACTTAGGTTCCAGTTCCATGCCAGAAAGGTGATCTGAAGTTGGCTCAAGACTTCAATCCTTGCTATCACATCTAATCTCCAAATCGCATGATTTCTCACTGCAAATTCAGAGTTCTTCTTCCCTCCTCCCATCTCTTCTACTTTCTCACTTTCTCTCGATTTCACTCTCACGACTTCTCCCTCGTGCACTTACACGAGTCCAACTCTATTTCCCTTTCCCTGATCACCTACAAGACGACTCCTCAACGGCAAAGGAAAATTGCTCGACATTTTGTCATTGCAGTTTTGATTTTTATAGAGTTGCGCTTCTTTGTCTTCCGTCACTTTGAGTTCCTACCGAGAAATCACACCTCCAACATGCACCTGTCATTGTCAATCAACCTTTGTGCGTATGAGCCACTATTTTTCAAACGGCCCCTTCTTGAATTTCTCGCCCCGACGAAAGGTTGTTAGACTGTCTTCACCTTGGGTTGAGCTCCCCCCAATCCAAAGACAATTTACTTTGGGTTGTATGCTGATAGGGCATTTCTGAATACTTTGCCTTATGACCCAAAGTCACTTTACTTCGGGTTTCATCCCGAAGACTCTTTTCTTTGCCTTCTTCGGCCATACATGCGCAATCCAACTTCTCTATACACTTCTTCTCCTTTATTCTGAAAAAAACAAAAAATGTGAGCACCACAAAAATCCTTCTCCAACAACTCCATCAAGGTTATTTGCAATTCCTCCAACTCCTTTGGTGAGAGCCAATAGATTTGTCTACTCACTAGAGTACTCCTTGGTAATTACTCAATCTTGAAGGGCATACCACGATCAAAGGGTAATCCCTTTGGCAGATCATCTAGAAACACGTCCGTAAACTCCTAAACTATTTGATCAACCATTGCTTGATGAGGCTCTTGACCCTCCTCAGATTCTCCTTGTGCAATTGGCTTGATCCACATTGCAAAAATAGACTTATCTTCTTCCAAAGCTTACTCTATAGCTACTTCACTAACAAACTTCCCATCTAGGGACTAATCTTCCTTCAAGGATCTCTCTATGGCTCTTGACAAAATTCCCCTCTTGGGACTTCACTCCCTTCAAAGCTTGCTCCATGGCTGCTTTCCTTACAAACTTTGCATCTTGGGACTTCTCTTCCTTCAAAGCTTGCTCTATGGCTACTTTTTTTACAAACTTCTCATCTTGGGATGAACTTTTCTTAGGTGTCTTACTCAAAGGTGCCAAACAACCTAATTAAAAATTCCTACCTTGGTGTTGTACTTGAATTTTTCATTGAGTCCAATCAAATTGAACATTATGACGTTCAAGCCAAGGTAACCCTAGAATGACATCATAATGTAGAGATGCCACTACAAACCTCATACACTCCAAATACTCCTTCCTAATCTTGAAGGTAATAGGATTCAAGGTATGGAATGTAGAACCCTTTCTACCATTTGCCATCATCAATCTACTTCTAATTATTGGTTTCATGAGAATACACAATTCCTTTGCTAATTGCATAGACCTATAATTTTTAGAACTTCCAAAGTCAACCAAAATCCTACAACCACAATCAGATATTGTACCTTGCAACTAAAGCAAACTTGCATAGGTTGAGCCTTCAATCTCATTGGAACTAATTAAGTTCCTAGTAGGCAGCTTGAAATTTCCTATTGGGATTCCTCATTTCCTTGATCATTCTACTCTACAAACTCCACTTGGGTGACTTGTTGATGTCATCCATTCTTGAGTAGACATTCAACAATGCAATATCCCAATTGGTGACAATAAAAACAACCACCATTTTATCCCAATTTTTCTCTATTTAAAGTGCCAAGTGGTCTCCATTGATTGATTGGCATCAATCTCCATTGGTGCCAGCTCCTCCATCCGTGTGTAGGGTATTGGAAGGTTTTGTGGGGGTCAAGGTCAAGACCAGTTGTTGTAACCAAGGAATCAAAGAGTTTGGCCAACTGCATGGTTTCCTCTAAGTGTTGTGGCTCTTGCATGGTTACCTCTAATTTAGTTTGTGACTTCAAGCCCCTCACAAATTGATCTAGAGCTTCATCTCCAATATATATGGAATTTGCATGATGGTGTTTTGGAATTGCATGATGTAACTTCTTATAGAGCCAATATGTTTCAACTCTACTGTGGTGCCCACATTTTTTGTTTTTCTCAAGATAAAGGAGAAGAAGTGTACAAAGAAGTTGAATTGCACCTATATGGCCAAAGAAGGCAAGGAAAAGAGTCTTCGGGATGAAACCCAAAGTAAAGTGACTTTAGGTCAGAAGGCAAAGTACTCGAAAATGCCCTGTCAGCATACAATCCGAAGTAAATTGTCTTCGGATTGGGGGGAACTCAACCCGAGGCAAAGACAGTCTAACAACCTTTTGTCAAGGAAAGAAATTTAAGAAGGGGCCGTTTGAAAACTGGCGGCCCATATGCGCGAAGGTTGATTGATAGTGATAGGTGGATGCAGGAGGTGTGATTTCTTGGTAGAAACTTGAAGCGACAAAAGATGAAGAAGCACAACTCTATAAAAATCAAAACTGCAACAACAAAATGTTGAGTAATTTTCCTTCACCGCTGAGAAGTTGTCTTGCAGGTGATCGGAGAAAGGGAAATAGAGTTGGGATTGTGTTAGTGCGCAAGGGCGAGATTGCGAGAGTGAAATCGAGAGAAAGTGAGAAGGTAGAAGAGATGGGAGGAGGGAAGAAGAACTCCAAATTAGTAGTGAGAAATCATGCAATTTGGAGGTTAGATGTGATAGCAAGGATTGAGGTCTTGAGCCGACTTTGGATCACCTTTTTGGCATGGAACTAGAATGTGAGTTTTCCAAGATTCATGACAAAAATCATCAAGAGTAAGTGTCTTGATGGACTCGAGGAAGAAGAGAAGAGAGGAAATCCGGCTCGCTGGACAGAGTCGGACTGGAGACTTGTACTCGGGAAGGAGGCAGGCTTGGAGCAGGGAGCCACGTTCATGGGAAAGGGAGAGATAGCTCAAGAGACTCAAGAGGTGAGAGATGCCTTCTCGTCAAAAAGAACAAAGAATAGGTATAAAGTTGAGAGTTACAAGGATCCAATGAAGAGAGGGATCGTGAGTGCTCTCATGGCAATCTTGAAGCCGGAGAGAACAACTTATGTGATGAAACACCAAGCGGTGTTCTTCCATAAGTTGTTTGCAGGAGAATCTATAAATTGGGTGAGGTGTTTTCACGGGAGAACAAGGCAGATGGTGTGGAATTTGTGGGATAAGTTGCCTCCACACTACATTGTGTTGTTTGCAGCACACTTCTACTTTGGGCTCAATTTGCTGAACTCGGCGGAGTAGACTCGGATGGTGTCACACTTCCATCCTAACGTGCGAAGGAGGTCAATGTCGAGGAACATCAATACATTCTCCAAATCCGGAGCATGGACGACTACTACGTGAAGACAGGGAAGAACATGGAGGTCGCAGTGAGTACTCCGACAAAGAAGAGAAGTCGGCAAGGTGAAGTCGAAGAAAGCAAGAAACCTTGGAAGATGTAGAGAAGTAACCCGAGGCAAGGTATGGTGGTAATTGAGTTAGAGGATGAAGACTCAGAAGGAGATGCCGAGATCAAAATGGAAGACTCGGAACACAAGGAGGAGCCTGAGCTAACATTGTAGAGTGGAGGTACGAGCAGCAATAGTGATGAAGGTGGAGAGACGACATCGGCACCAACGGCTCACAAATACAAAGAAGAAGCGCAAGCCAAGTTGGAAGCCAAAGACAACACAGCACTGGAAGACAAAGTAACGGTGCCAGAAGAAAGGAAGATCGTAGTACAGCGAGGAGTTCACTCGCAACGTAAGGTGAAGTGTGAAGCGGGGTTGAGTAAAGTGAAGGAAGAGGTAGAAGAAAGCTTGGGAAGCGAAGCGTCCATCCCAATACAAAGTCTCCAGAGAAGAAGGCAAGTATCGGGACAACACGAAGAGAGAAGAGAGACCACTCCGCGGGATGAAGTAGTTGCCAGTGATGGAGTGGAGTACCTGTGAGAGATAGTGTGCCCATTGTTGGTGAAGTTGGAGCACAAGAAGAAGGAGATGCAGTCGACTTGTCCAGAGGTAAAGATTGTTTTGCAGGTCTTATCGAGATTAGAAGAAGAGAACTCGGAGTTGAAGAAGAGTGTAACACAAGGTGAGGAAGAGAGAGAAGTACTGCGAGCGGGGGCAGTAGAGAGAAGTCAGGTAATTGAAGACCTAAAGAGGGAAGTGAGCTATTGAGAGGATCTTGCAAGGAAGAGTGACATAGCATGAGAGAGACAGTTAGCTGAATATGAAATCTTGAATAGTAGTTTGCTGATTCAAGAGTAGAACTTATCCATGCTATGGCAAGGGTAGCAGCAAAGGATCAAGAGCTCGATAGAGTGATGGAGAGTATGGAGGAGAAGAAGCAACTTTGGCAACAAGAGTTGGCTACATGATATAGAGAAGAAGAGAGATTACAAGCATTACTTTGTAATCAGGAAGAGAAGGTTGTACAGAAGGAGAAGGAGAAGGAGACGGTGAAAGCTGAGTTCGAGGCAGAGTTGGCAATGTATCAAGAGGAATGGCTTGCAGATTGGGAATGAGAAAGGAAGACAAGATTGGAGCTATTGAAGGAGATTGTCCTCAGGGTGAACGCAATGTTAAGTACAGAGGCCAGCGTTCAAATTGAAGAAGCACGACTACACAAGTTAAAGTTGTTGGTGCAGGAGACGAGGCAAAGACAAGCGAAGGATACTGATATGAACGCCTTGTTGATCAAATTAAGAACTTGTGTAGATAGGAAGATATTAGAAGTAGAAGACAATGTTTCAATTAGATTAGACTTGGTGAAAATTGAGATAGAGAAGCTTCGGAGGGATGTTAGAGCAAAACCCAAAGTAGATAATATAGGAGTACAAATGTCTTTGGAGTTGCCATCAGAGACATTAGAGAAGAGTGGGTCAGGAGATAAGGAGTTAGATAGATTACCCACTAGTGGAATTTCAGATCAGAAAAAAGAATTGTTGGATCTGGTAGAAGAAGTAGAAGATATGAAACCCGAGGAAAAAGTGATAGGAAGTAAAATTATTTCGGGTTCGGGTTTGAAAGCCGAGGAAGAAGTAGACATCGGATCGGAGTAGTAACAGATTTGAGATTTGAAGAGGCAGATATGAAGAGGTGCATTGTCATTTCGGATCTAAAGGTTAGAAGAGTTGTTGTAGAACGGTATAGTTGTTAGAACTGTCGATTTGTTCGCTATTTAAGAGTGGCATTCGCAAAGAAATATTGTTCAGTGCTCATAATTTCTGAGAATAGATAAAGCAAAGTGTTGTGAAGCAGTGCTCGTCGCTTGAGCTTGATTCCGAGTATCAACTTCATGTCTATGTTTGTGAGTGTTTGGAGAAATTTGAAGTGCAAGTCAGTGTGCTTGTTGGATGTTGGATTCCACAGCCTTGATCTTCATTTTGTGTGTTTGATCCTGAGTGAAGTGCAATTGAAGCAATGCCTTGACAGATCTGAGAGGAATTGTAGTGTTGGTAGTATTCTGCATTTGTGAGTGCAGTGCGAGGTTGATGTGAAGCAATTTTGATCTAGGAAGTTGTGCCTTTAGTGGAGGGGTGGAACACAATTCTGAGGCAACGTTGTTTTGTAGTGAAGTGTCATTTTCGTGAGAGCCTGAATCATCACAATCAAGATTGTTTGGAAAGATTTGATGGAGTTGTGATTAAGGAGTGTGAATTTGTGACAAGACTGCAAGTCAGTGCTTGTTACTCTCTTCTGGGTATGGTTTCTACCTGAGAGATTAAAGACGCAACCAAGAAGAACTAAAATTGTTACTTTGCTTCATATTTGACCAATTCTGACTCGTATCTCTATGGGAACAAACTTTGCTTACCCAATTACCGCAAAAGTGATATTTGCCAGGTTGTCACATCTGCCAACCTATCTCATGCAACTCAAGTGGAATTTATAGTTTTGGATTGACTAATTATTGCACTCTTGAATTTTGCCCACATTACAATTAGTGAAAAAAAAATTTGTTCAGCTTGCTCCACTCAAAATCACCACCATAGCTTTGCTACTCCATCCAATTTGCTAGAAGCTAAGAGAATTTATTTCCACTCATCTTGAAGATTGACAGTCAAACACAAATTCACCATTACACCCAAGAGATTCCTGCCTTTGAATACCTTGGGTTTATGGAATTAGATTTGATCTACTCTTTCTTGAATTGGAACCCTTTCTACGTGCTCTTGTTATTGATGATCTCATTCATCCAACAATTGAGTAAGATACTAAATTTGTTGCTACATAGCAATGATAACCTCAAGAATTACCGCCATGATGACTACTCTACCACGCTACTCCCAATCTATCTAATTTATTAACACATAGATGCAATACGTCCATTGTTCTCTATAAGTTACCACCAAAAGTATCAAGTGTTCCTCAGACAAGGTGATCATATGTAGAAAATCATGTCCAAAGCATGAGGTGATGAATTATATGAAACAATGCTTGGGTAGTACTCAGACACAAAAATCCCAATGTTTTGGTGAATGTGGATTTGGTGGTCCATAAATTCCATCCATTCCATTCTTGCTTTGATACCAATATAAAAGATCAAGACCAAGGAAAGAAATAAGAAAATGAAAGATCACATTAAGACACTTGAATGTGTGAAAACTCCAAATGCCTAGCATGAGCTTTAGCTTTGGTATTTATAGGTAGCATACAAGGCTCTTGAGAAGCTTCTCAAGAAGCTTCCTTGAGTCATTTCTTAGAGTGCAAGCCAAGTTAACCAAGAAGCTTCTCAAGAAATTTCCTTCTAGAAGCTGCCTACTTGGCGTGCAAGCTAAGCTAGTTGGAAGCTTCCAAAAGCTACCTACTAAGGGTGCAAGTTAAGCTAGCCAGGAAGCTTCCCAAGAAGCTTCTTAGATACCTCTAGAATATTCTAGGCTAATTTAGCTTATTCTTTACTTTGTTGGCTTACTAACTACATTACTAAACTCCATATTGTTACAATGCTTTTTGGGTTTTGCAATGCTCTAGCCACATTCCAACGGTTCATGAACATGGTGTTTGAACCTTTCATTGGGAAATTTGTGAGGGATTTCATTGATGAATTTTGTGTTTATGGGAGCAAGGAAGAGCACTTTGAGCACCTGATCAAGATCTTGCAATGCTTGGATGAAGCAAATGCATCAAACCCAGAGAAGTGCATTTTTAGTTGTGAAGAAGGTCTACTTTAGGGGCCCATCATCTCCAAGGATGGAGTACCATTTGACCCTAAGAAGGTGAGGAAAATCTCAGACCATCCATTCCCTTCAAGCTTGATAAAGTTATGCTAATTCTTGGGGATGCTTGGATACTATAGGAGGTTCATCTTCTCATTTTCCAACATGGCTTATGCATTGATCATCTACATGAAGAAGGATGTAGAATACATGGTGATTTTGGAGAATAAGGAGACTCTCAAAGATTTTGAGGAGCTCAAGGAATCCCTTGTTGTAGCTCCAATTATTGCTAAACTTGATTGGAGTAAGCCTTTCATCCTTTACACTGATGCTTCCAATGTAACTATAGAATGCAAACTTAGTCAATTAGACCAAGATGGGCATATCCATCCAATAGCGTATGCTAGTAGGCAAATGGTTTCAGCAAAAGAGAACTACTTTGTCATGGAGAGAGAAGGGTTGGTAATGATCTTTGGTCTCAAGAAGTTTAGACACTACTTGATTGGAGGGAAACCCACCATTGTCACAGATCACAAAGCTTTGAAGTAGATCTTCAACAAGCCTAATGTGGAAGGGAGGCTTTCAAGGTGGATGATACTCTTGTATGAGTATAACTACACCATTAAGGATAGTCCAAGAAGGAAACATGCAAATATGGATTTGTTATCTAGGGCATATGATCATGATAGAGATGAGCTAGTAGATGATTCCTTCTCAGATGAGGAGCTCATGACAATCTCAATCACTCAAGAGGTTCAATGGAGTACAAGGAGATTGTGGACCTTGTAACAAGAGGTAACTATCCAGAAAGGATGCATGCTAAGGAGAAGAAGGCCATTGTAGCAAGATCTAGACCTTACACACTGGTGGAGGATATTCTTTTTCACCAAGGAGCCGATGGTCTAGTTCAAAGAGTAATGGGACAACCATGAAGACTTCAACTAAATATTCTCCATTTCAATTAGCATATGATATTGAATCTACCTTACCTATTCACTTTGATCTTCCTACCTTTCAAAACATTCATAAGAGATTGAAGAAAGCACAAGGAGGTGATGTAGAGAAGTCAAGGAAGGCTCAACTCATGGAATTAGAAGAGGCAAGAGCAGTTGTTATGGTTTTAGTGGAGCAAGCCCAAAGGAAACAAAGGAGAGCTATGAAAAAAGGCAAGGCAAGAAGAAGGTGGAGTCTTTCAAAGAAGGTGATTGGGTAATGTTATTTGATTTCATTTGATTCAAGATAATGCAAAAGAAGTTTTTGCCTAAATACTTTGGACCTTTCATAGTGGAGAAGGTGCGGAGCAATTACACCTATGATCTTAAGGAGTTTGGAGGAAGACACTTTGATAAGATAACCATGATAAGTTGAAGATGTATCATAGAAGGTAGAGAGACCTTCACTTTGAGGACAAGTGAAAACTTAGTCAGGGAGTAAATGTAACACCCATTTGTGCATGTGTGTGGTATTGTGATATTTAGCTTGGTATTACAAGTACTTGAAAGTTATTATTTGTATAAAGATAAAGGATGATTCTACATTAGTCATGATTAGCTAAAGTTATTCATAATTAAGATAGAGGGGACCTTACTTTAGAGGAAGTGTAAAAGATGAGTATCACTATTTTGGATTCTAGTGTGTTGACTTGGTATTATTCCTAGATGTTTGGCTTTGAGGAAGAGTTGAGAACTCTTGGGCCAGCAAGTCTTTTTGTTTTGGATTCTTCTATAGTCCAAGGATAGCCTATGTGAAGTAATCCTTGACTTAGTGTTTTGGTCAAGATAAGATCACATGCTTAATAGAATATGCCCATGTGGAGGAATATTCCTTCATAATTTTTGACTTTACTTGACTTTTAGCCTAGTAACTTGAGGTGGTAAATAGTAACTTTAGTGCATAATTATTTCAAAAGTATAAACACAAGGGGTGATGGGGTACTCATCATCTTTTCATTTGCAACTATTTTGCTTTGATTGAGTTCTCTAGTGAGCAATGTCTTGAGTCTTGGAGTGTTAATCTTGGAGGAGTATGATGGAGTTGGGATTCTTTACCTTCTTAGGCCATGGTGCGCTACCATAATAGCCATCAAAGGTTCATCCTAAGTGAGAGACATGATGGCTCATAGACCAAGCTTACATAGGAGTGGTGTTAGAGAGATGAGCAAGAGAGTTTTTGTAGAGCTCATGGAGAGGTTGACATCTGCTCCTATTTTGAGGAGACCAATTAGAGGACAACCATTTAAGGTTCACATTGATTGGAGTATGTTGGGGCTTGGAGTAGTGCTCATCCAACATGATGATGAGGAGAAGGAGTTTGTGGTGGCCTATGCTAGTCACTCCAACAATTTAGTGGAGGTGAAAGATAGTTCATATGAGGGAGAAAGCTCGGCAACAATATGGGCAGTAGCCCATTTTCAATGTTACCTATTTGGTAACCCTTTTACTCTCATCATTGATCATCAACCATTGAAGTGGGTGATGGAGTCCAACAAGCTTTCAAGGAAGCTTGCATGATAGGCCTTGATTTTACAAGAGTATGATTTCACAATTATTCATAGATCTGGAATGGTGAACCATGATGCAGATGGGTTGAGTAGAAACCCATGTCCCAGCTAGAAAGATCAAACTAGAGCATAGGTTAGATAAATGAGGAGATGGTACCATGTTGGCATGCATCTGCCTTTCTTTGTATATTTTCTAAGGCTTTGGTAGTATCTCTCTCAATGCATACAAGAGGAGCTATTGAGGTCACAAATCCAAAGAGAGGATATAGTGGTACAATTTAATGAGGCATTTGTGATGATGTCTTAATGATGGACTATCTTTCCATTGGTGTTATGGGTGGCACAGTTGGGAGAGACAATGTTCATAAGTGAGCCAAACGGTTCAAATTGGAAGGCAAACACCTTTTTTGTGTATGGGAGGATGGTAGAGTGCAAGGAGTACCACTTTCATCTCAAAGACCACAATTGGTCTGTAACGCTCATGAAGAGCTAGGACATTTTGGATAAGAGCATACATATAACTTACTCTAGAGTCATTATTGGTGGTACGGTATGTAGACTAATGTATAGTAGTTTTTTGCAAGATGTGTGATTTGTGACCAAGTTAGAGCATCATTTAATGCTCTCATGCCACAATTACACCCATTACCTATCATGGGATTGAGTTACCATTGAAATTTGGACTTCATTGGACCTTTACCATTGATTGAGAGACATCATCGGTATGTTTTGGTGATGGTGGAGCACTTCTCTAAGTGGATTGAGTTGGTAGCACTTCTTGACAAGTCCAATGAAGGGACAACTTACTTGTTCCTAGATTAGGTTCTTAGTCATTTTGGTGCACCAATTGAGGTTTTAACTGATCAAGATATTGAGTTCTTGGTGGAGTTTCAAGTTTTGTGTGACAAGGCTTTGATTGATCATTGTACTACCTCCCAAGATCACCCTAAGGTAGATGGCTTAGCAAAGAGAGTGGTTTGGATAGTGAAGATAAGATTGCAAAAGTGTGGATTATAGAGAGGCCACTTGGGAGATTGGGATCTCCGATTACCTTGGTTGGCCATGGGCTATCGATTCAACCAGCAAGCCTCCTAAGTATCCTTCTCTCCTTACTTTCTACTCTGTGGATGAAATCTAGATTTACTTGTAGCCATTAGTCAAGATTCTACTATAATGTTGGGCTTGGATGATCCAGATGTATGGATGAGCGCATGTTCTTAACGGGCATAGAACTTTTGGAAAGTGATGTTGATGGCCTTTGAGAACTAGCCAATTTCTTAGCATAGTGATACCTTATGCTATGCTACCATTTTAGGAGGAGGTTATAAATCCTTGATTTGTTGATTTCATCAAGATGACTATGTATATCTATAGTAGACAACACCAATGGCACTTGATGTTTCTACGGGCCGCACTATCTTGAGAGTGCATGAGGTTTTGCCATTTGGAGTCCTTGTGTTGGAAGGACATGATGGTGTTTCTTGGAAGGATCATGTGTGCAATTGTGCAGCTCACCACCTCTCAAACATTGATGGTACTATGGACCCAAGCTTGGCACTTGTACTTGTAGGCTTGCAATGTATGTTATACGGCTTTTTTTTGGTGGAGTTGCTACTATTTTAGTGTGGAATAGTTGTTCGAGAGGCTGGCATATGGCATGTATGACTCTTCCTCTCATGGTGGTTCCTCAAGGATAGTAGTTATGTCCTACTTGACCTATGGCTAGTTCATCCTTTATATGGTATAGATTGTAGATAGGCAACTAACAATGGGGCTTGATAGCACCCGGCCTCCTAATCTTTTGCCCACCATAGGGTATACCATATACTTGGAGTAGATGGCTATCTGGAGTTAGAGGGACCTAACCACCAGCTAGGGATGCAATTGTAACACTTTAGAGTCCATGTATGACTTATGTGTGAGTTGTGCTTCTATAGTGTGTGATGTTGACAACGATATATGTTGTGTAGTAATGTATATATGTGTAATATCAAGAGCTAGCCATATGATCTAGATATGAAATTTGGTTTGGTAACATCTAGAATGATGTTATACATGATGGTCAAAATAGATCAGATAGAAGTATCACCAAAAGAGTACTTCTACTAATAGGGTAGAAACCAAAATAGACTTGAGAACCTTAGAACCAATAGCTAGATATATGATTTAAAGGTGAGAATTGGTTTGGTAACAACTAGAAGGATGTTACACATGATGTACTAAACAGATGAGAAGGAGGTATCACCAAAAAGGGACTTCTACTAATAGAGTATGAACTGAAATAATCTTAAAAGGCAATTTTAGAGGCCTAAACGGATGAATTAGGCCTCAAAAATGTGTGGAATCTCCCCGCTCTCCCAATGAAGGAAGGGTAGGCCTTCCTTCCCCCTTGCTTTGTCTCATCAAGAGCTTTATAATGGTACCTTATGTGATTCTAAGATTCCTACAAGAAGATTCTCTAAAAGATTCCCTTTGGTCAAAGCTTGTTTGACCAACCAGATAGGACCTAGACCAGACATGTCACCCATCCAAGTAAGTAATCCAAGGGTGGAGCTTGCTGACACATCACCTATTTGTGTGCCTAATCTTGTGGTGGAGCTTCCTTGGAGGAGATCCTCTTTGGTTATAAAATAAAGAGAATGTGCTCCTTTGGGGCATCAAATGTTTGAGTGTGTAATCTGTGTTTTATCTCTTCTCTTGTCCTTAGAGTATTACAATATGCACAATAGTTGTCACACCATTTGTAACATTGCACCTAGATTGTTCGGACTTTGGAGTAGTAGTGTTGGTAGTCAAGAGTATTTTGGTAATTATTCATAGACTACTTGTTGATTTCATGTTTGGGGTATTGACTACATTGTGGGACCCACCATCACTTGCACCATTTGCACCATTACATGTGCCTTCAGCGAGACTGTTAGGGTTGGAGACCATGGGATATACTTTTGAAGTGCAACTCCAGAGAGCTCACTTCTCTAATGTTAAGCCTTTGAGTTCTTGGCTATGGTGGACAAAGGCCAGTGAGCATCACTTGGATTCTCTTAGCTAGAGTGGGTGTGGCTTGACTATAATCAATGCCCAATTGTTGGTAAATTATGGAGTGATAGATCAAGTACTGATCTGATTGAGTGTGATTCGAGTTATGTAAACAAACTGATCATTGTGGCACTTTAGAGTCCATGTATGACTTATGTGTGAGTTGTGCTTCTATAGTATGTGATATTGACAGTGATGAGTGTTGTGTAGTGATGTATATACTCACAGTAGGCACCATAGAGTTTGGTTCTTTGCCTTCTTAGTCCATGATGCACTACTTCAATAGCCATTAGAGGTTCATCTTGGGTGAGAGACATGCGAGCTCACAAGATAGAGTGTTATCCATTCTTCTACCTTTTTATAACCTACAAGTGCAATCTTTCAATATGTTTCTTTTTCTTCTCTACTACTACATCTTTTGAAGCACTAGTTGTGCATTTAGAGCACTATCACCAACATCAAGTATTAAGGCAATTGATGACTTTTTCACATCTAAGTCAAAATGTTGTTTCCCCAACTAAGACATCAATTGATGCTTGTCCTTGTGGTCCTATAATAGCAAGCATGTTACCACAACATAGGGTGATAGACAAAGATCATAGCATTGAATTTAAAATATCAAACTCCAAATGCTTGATGATAACACTTGCGTGTTGAAGAAAGCCATCATATATCAAATCCAATACTTGACAAGAAAAGGATGTGCATAAAAGAAATAAGTTCAAGTAGTACTTGCCTCAAATCCTTTCATTGTTTGTTGTACTTTAGTGAACCTTCGTAGATAACTAAAGAATACACAAAACTTCTCTAAAAGCTAGAGCTCTAATGTGATAGCTAACTTCCACTTGAGTGACAAAGTCTATAATGTAAATGAGTTTCATTCATTACTCAATTTTGCTACTTGCTGATACATCTCAAAGATCATAAACTGCATATCAGGTCTCTCATACTCCAAGCACCTCAAGAAGACCTCCTCCTTGCAATAGACCATTTTATTTGTTATAGATTAAGTTTACAAGGAGGTACAAAAATTTTCAAGTAGCTTGTAGGACCAAGAATTCCACACATATAGCTTGTGTGTCACCAATGTGAAAAAATATATGCATGGTAAGATTCTAAACAATGATAAGCACAAATGAGTCAAAATATTTGCTAAACTCCAAGTACATACAACATGATTGCATTTTGAGCATACATTTGGTTCTCAACATGTGGAAAGATGGTGGAGTTTGTGGCTCTAATAACACTATCTATGATCTCAATTCCTCTTTTTGTAGGCAAATAATGCATAAAGTATGCATGGGGCCTTGCTTGTCCTACCATTGCTGTGTTCACTTGGAATATACAAAAGAGTTGCAAATATAAGTGATTTGAAGATACAAACACCTTAAATGACTTTCAAGGGTAATGAAGAAAGCAAAAGCATGCATGGAGGAGTAAATTGAAAGCATTGAAATCATTGTGTTCTTAGTACTAACTCTTCTTTTGACCCATAATGGCTCATGCATTATTGGCTCACATTTGCAATTCCTCATCATTTGTAAAGATATATACACTAAATAAATTTTACTATAATTATTGTCCTTTTACCTTCTTGAGAATAACTTGCAATCATATGAAGATAAGGTTGCATTCACCATAGCTTGGATTGCTTCCTCTAAATCTTCTTGTGTAGTCATGAGCTAAAATATCATGAGCCCAACTCTTTGATAGTTGGATTGTGCTTAAAAAAACAGTGGTTTATAATTTTAATCTAAAAATACTAGTTTTTAATACCCAAAATGTCTCTATGTGCACTATCTTGATTGGAATGTTTACTAAAATTGACTTTCTAGTCTGCAATACAACCTTTACATGAACAATGGAAGCAATACACTCTATACACATTTGGACTCTTGAATGAGAGAAACTCCTAATGCCTAGCATGAGCTTAGGCTTTGGTATTTATATGAAATATATAATGCTCTTGAGAAGCTTCTCAAGAAGCTTCTTAAAAGTCACTTTCTTAGAGTGCAAGCTAAGCTAATTGAGATGCTTCTTGAGAAGTTTCCTTCTTGTAGTTGCCTACTTGGCATGCAATCTAAGTTAGTTAGGAAGCTTCCCAACAAGCTTCCTTCTAGAAGACATCTACTTGGCGTGTAAGCTAAGCTAATTAGGAAGCTTCCCAACAAGCTTCCTCCTAGAAGTCACCACTTGGCATACACATTACCCAATTCTTTGGAGGTACCAAGTAGCTTCTTAGATGCTTCTTGAATATTTTTTTAATTCTTAGCTAATTTGAATTATTTGCTACTTTTTTAGTCTCAACTAACTTGTCTATAAACTCCATATTATTACATATTCTCCCACCGCCAATTGATGATGTCCTTGTCACCATGGAAGCTTCAAACTTGAAGATGGTCATTTGTGCATTGTGGATATGAGAAAGAGGCTCCCAAGTAGCATTATGAAGGAGATATCCCTTCAAAAGGACTTTGTACTTAATATGTTGTTGACGGTCACATTGAATGTGGCAATGTGCAAGGATATAATTAACTTCATAATCCTCATGATTTTTGATAGGGACAAGAGGAGGAGAGGGTTGGACATGAGAGGAAAAGGAAGATGGATTAAAAAATGGATTTCAACTTGGAAGCATGAAAGACAAGGTGGATTTGCATAAGGCAAGGCAAGTTGATAAGCAACAAGAGAATTGATTTGGGTGATATCAAATGGACCTATCCAATTAGGAGCAAGGTATCAAGTGGGAGGGGTAGTTTACTAGAAGAAAGAATGACCTTATCATCGAGTTGAAAGGTGAGATCATGATTATATTGGTCTTTGTATTTTTTTGATGATTTTGAGAAACAACGAGATGAGATTTGGCTTGTTGTAGGGATTAGGATATTGTGGCCAAGAAGGTGGAAATATGAGGAACATGAGATAGAAGAGAAGCAAGAAGATAATCTAGAATAAGTGAGTCTTGGCCAAAATTAAGGAAGAAGAGAGAGAATTTGGTTTGTGGTACCCACATTTTTTGGTTTTGGATAGTTTGAAGGGAATTTGGAAGAAGAAGTACGTTAGTAAAGCCAAAGGAGGGCTAAACGGGAAAGAAATAAAAGAAGCATGTGTTTGGAGCCAAACCCAAAGTTGACCTTGGGTCAAGGACAAAGGACCCGGGATGGACAAGAAAGGAAGACAGAGAAGGGGACTTTGTATCAAGCGGTGTAGTATGAGCCGAAGAACCTGTAACAAACTTCTTTGGAGTCCACCAATCAAGAAAGTACACGGGAAGAAAGTAATGACCTCGAGATCAAGAAGTTCTTGATAGTGATAGGAAACAACCCCACAGAATTGGTGATTGGTGAATTGGAGAAACAACTAAAGAATGACCAATAAGCGCAAGACTATAAAATCAAGAATTCTGTGAGGGAGCTGTGCAATGTCTAGACAATACACTATCTTTATTTTGAGTTGACTCAAAGTAATGCAAATTGCAAATCTGTAGGAAGAAGAGTGGGTTAGGATCTTGGGAATGATCTTCTACAAGAAGAAGGTGAGGAAACACACAATGGCCCCAAAAGTGAGTAAGCAAAGTGCGGTGAGGGGACTTGCAATTTGCAGATTAGAATTAGTAGTGCAAATTGAAGTCATGTTGAGACTTTGTATCATGTTCTTGGCCTGGAACTAGAACTTCAGTTTTCTAGGTTTCATGGTAGAAATCACAACAGCAATTGCAAGGATAGGCCAAAGCATGAGGGGAAGAGGGGAAATCCGGCTTGATGGATAGAGTTGGATTGGAGAATAGTCTTGGGGAGAGAAGCAAGAGAGGAAGGAGGTATCACCTTCTATCGGAAGTGTGATGCTTCAGAGGAGATTGCCAAAGTGGGAAACTCGTTCAATCAACCTTGCACCAAGAACAGGTATAAGGTGGATAGTTATAGAGATTCCGAGAGGAGAGGGATTGTAATCACAATGATGGCAATGCTCAAGCCAAAGTGAACCACCTATGTTACGATGCAACAAGCGGTGTTCTTTCACCAAATGTTTGTGGGAGAGGTAGTAGACTGGGCAAAATGTTTGCACCAATGAGTGGGGCAGATGATTTTAGGTTGGAGAATGGATATGCCACCGCATTATTTTGTGCCCTTTGCAGCTCATTTTTATTTTGGGCTGAACTTGCTGACTTTGGAAGAAAGGAACCGAATGCACTTGCACTTTCATCCGGATCTGCAGAAAGAGGTGGATAAGGATGAACAATATTATATGGAGAGGGTGCAAGATGGAGGTGAGGACTACAAGAAAAGTGGGAAGGAGAGAATTGTAGCAATTGAGATCCCAAGGGCTAGAAAGAGAACCAAGCTGGGAAGTTGCCTTGCAACAGTTTAGCCATAGAGGGTGCCGAAGCTTAACCAAATGGCAGTGATGGTGAAAAGGAAGGAATCAACGCCAAATCCAAAGAAGAGTCCAAAGGGGAAATTGGATCAAAGGGAGAAGCATTAGGAGAAGAAGAAGAGTTCACCTTGCAAAGTGGAAAATTGAGCAGCGGCAATGAAGGTAAGGCGGAGGTTCAGCAAACCCAAAGGCAGATGGTGGATACTGGGAAGCCAAGTCCAAAAGTCTCTACAATTAAACTGGGAGGTGAGAAGAAGGAGGAAGAAGTTGTGGCATGACCACGGACTGCCAGAAGGAAGAACAGTGTGCATGCAGCCAAGGTGAGGCCCAATAAAGTTGTCACAAAAGAGGAGGAGAGCTCGGATGGGGAAACCTTGAGAGTACAAAGATCACAACTTTGGGGTAAGGTACAAGAAGGAGTGTTCTTTGAAGAAGAAGACAAAGGCCAAGCCAAGGACAAGAAATATGACGGAGTAGAGTATCTATCAAACGTCATGTATCCGATGTTAGTGTTTCTACAGCAAAAGAAAGTAGAGATGGTGAGTGCCAATCTCAATGTGCGTGATGAGTTGGCAGTAGTAAAGAAGTGGAGTGCAAAAACCTTGTTTTTAAGAAGTAAACTAATGAGAGTAGAGATGGAAGCCAAAGAACCTTTGGGTGGAGGAGATTCTTTGGAGTAAGCACTTTGAAGTGATGAGGGAGGATGTAGTAAAGTGTTGTGAGGAGGCCAAGGAGATGATAGCATTGGTTGCAGTGCTGAAGGGAGAAATTGTTGATGCTCGAGTAGAGTTAATACACTCAAAGGCAAGTACAGCGGTAATAGAGCAGGAGTTGGAAAGTCTCAAGAAGAAGGTTGTTGAGAAAGATCAAGCCTGGCAGCGAAAGTTAGCTGAGCACGGTAGAGAGGAAGATTGATTGCAAGGATTGGTGAGGGTGGCAGAGGAGCAAATTACTATGAATCAAAAGGAGAAGGGGGCCATGAAGGCTGAGCTCAAGGACGAGCTCCAGATGTATTGCAACAAATTGGAGGAAGAAAGAAAGAAGGAGAAGCTCAAGATTGAAGGAGAAGCCAATGAGGTAAGCAAGGTAGTGAATGAAATCAAGGCAATGCTAAGCATAGAGGTTGAAGGTAAACTAGAAGAAGCCAAATTGCATGAGTTGAAATTGTTGGTGCAAGAGATGCGCAAGAGAAAGGCAAAGGACACAAAGTTGAACAATTTGTTAATTCATTTGCAAGAACAAGTAGATAGAAAGATGTTAGAAGTTGGAGACAATGTGTGTATAAGGTTGGATCTTGTTAGGACAGAGTTAGAAAAACTTTGTAGTGAGATACAAGAAGTAAGAAGATCCAAAGTTGTATAGGTAGGAGTGCAGGTGTCTTTGGATCAGTTATCTGAGATATTAGAGAAGAGTGGGTTGGAAGATAAAGAGTTAGATAGATTACCTACTAGTTTACTAGTTCATAGTTTGTAGTGAAGACATTGTAGAAATATAAGAGTTAGGAGTAGAATCAGATAGACCCAAAGATGGGGAAATTCTTGAGGGAACATCGGGTTTGGAAGTTGAAGTCAAAGTAGACATTGGATTGGAGTAGTAACAGTTTTGAGATTTGAAGAGGCAGATATGAAGATATGCATTGTCATTTTGGATCTGCAGGTAGGAAGAGTTGTTGTAGAACGGTATAGTTGCTAGCAACTATTGATCGCTTTACTATTTAAAGGGAGCATTTGCAGTCATATGTTGTTCAATATTCATAATTTCTGAAGATAGATAAAGCAAAGTGCTGATTTTAGTGCTCGTTGCTTGATTCCAAGTATCAACATTGTGTGTGTGTTTGTGAGTATGTGAAGAATTTCAAAGTGCAAATCAATGTGTTTGTTGGATATTGGAGTCCACAGCCTTGGTCTTCATTCTGTGTGTTTGATCTTGAGTGAAGTGCAATTGGAGCAATGCCTTGACAAATCTAAGAGGGATTGTAGTGTTGGTAGTATTCTATAGTTGTGAGTGCAACGTAGTGTTGATGTGAAGCAAGTTTGATCAAGGAATTTGTGCCTTCAATGGAGGGATGGAACACAATTCTGAAGCAAAGTTGTTTTGTAGTGAAGTGTTATTTAAGGAGAATCTAAATCATGACAATCAAGATTGTTTGGAAAGATTTGATGATGTTGTGATTATGGGTGACTAATTTTTGTGACAAGACTACAAGTCAGTGCTTGTTACTCTCTTTTGGGTGTGGTTTCTACCTGAGAGATTAAAGATGCAACCAAGAAGAATTACTTGTTATTGATTGACTTTGTATTTGACCAATTCTAAATTGTATCTATGAGAACAAACTTTACTTACTTGATGATCGCAAAAGTGATAATTTTTTGGTTTGTCACATGGTTCTAGCCTACTTGGAGTTATTGTAGGCGGACTCAACTGAAAGACATTCATCCCATTTGGTATGGTAAATGTTGACAAAGACACAAAGCATATCTTCCAAGGTGTGATTTGCACATTCAATTTTTCCATCAATTTCAAAATGATAGGCCGTGGACAAAGCAAGCTTGGTGTCAAGTAGTTGGAAAAGTACTTGCCAAAAAGTTTTGATGAATCAAGGATCACAGTGAGAGATGAGTACACAAGACATCCCATGATGCTTGAAGACATTGTCAAAGTTGTTTTGGACCAATATTTTAGTATCCTCTATATCAAAAGTTTGTGGCAAATGGATTTTCTTACTAAGTTTATCAACAAACACCACAATTGCTTTGTGACCTTGATTTGTCTTGGGCAAGGATGTGATGAGATCTAAGCTCACATGTTCCAATCAAGCAAATGGGATGGGAAGTGGTTGAAGAAGTCCACTCTATTTTTGGTTATTGGCCTTGTTGCATTGGTAGCTCTCATAAGGTCTGACAAACTCTTGAACCATTATGCCACAATAGGCCATCATCATTAGCCACCACTATCCAAGGTCTTTTCCACACCCATGTGAACAATAATTGGTAAGTCATGGGCTTCTTGAAGGTGCACAAGTTGTAAATCACCCTTGGTTGGAACATAGATCTAATTCTCATAGAATAGAAGACCTTTCTTGAAGAAGAAGGTGTTGTATTCCTTATTGTGTATTGCAAGATGACCTTGTACCATCTGAAAAAAGAAGTCTTTTTGTAAAGTGATACTAAACTCAATTTGGACTTTTCAGTCAAATGACATTGTCGTAATTTCCATCATGATAAGAGGAAGAGTCTTCAAATTAGGTCATCATGATAGGGCATTGGGGATGGCATGGAACCTACCAGGTTTTTACTCAAGTTTAATATCAAATAACTATATTTGTCCCTCCCATTGATGATGTTGACTCTTCATGTGCTCCAAATGTAATGTTTGCAACAAGAATTTATGATTGGTTCACATGATCATTTGTTTTTCCGAGAGATAATGCCTCCATACCTTGGTGGCATATACCATTGCTAGTTGTTCTCAATCTCAAGCAAAGTAATTCCTTTTTTTGGTTTTTAGTCGGCAAGGCACAAAGGCAATGAAATGTAACCCATTTGGAAATGCTTATTATGACATAACTCTAATAGTAAAGTTAGAAGCATCAAATTCAACTACATAAGGTAGTTGAGGATCATATGGTTGAAGAATGGGTCTTGAAGACACCATATATTTCAAATTTTGGGATGCTTCTTTGTGCTTGTTGGTCCATCAAAGGTTTAAGGTCTTCTCCAAGAGATTGGTCAATGGTGCGGTCACATGAGCATAATAGTGGATGAATTGTTGGTAAAAACTTATCAATCCATTAAATGACTGCACTTCTATGGCATCTTTTGGAGTAAGCCAATCAGTAATGGCATTGACTTTCTCTTATTCCATCTTGATCTCCTCCAATGAGACCTTATGATCCAAGAAGGTTTCTACCAAAAGACATACTTTGACTTCTTGCAATAAAACTTCCATTGATGTAATCATCTTAGGACTTCTTTCATGTGGTTCATGTGTTTTGCCTCCAACTTGCTATAGATTTAAATATCATCCAAGAACACCATCACATACCAATCCAATAGCCCATCTAACACCCAATGCATCTAATGCATGAAGACTACCAAAGCATTAGTGAGCCCAAAAGGTATAACTCTCCATTCAAAATACCCATACCTTATGAAAAAGGTAGTGTTTGAAATTGGGGACACATACAAAGGCTATGCATTGATTGAAAGCAAAGAGAAACGGAAAACCTAATTTGGAGCATCTATGAAGATGTAATCCTATAGGTGCTCAAACACTAATCCTAATGGCCCTCAAGTTGAGAAGCATGGAGAGTGGAGTAAAGCATGGTTAAGCAAAACTTTATCAATTGTAACTCCTTATCTAGTTGATAATGATGGAGGAACAAAGGAAGTTCCTCATTGGCTGTGGATGTAAGGTTTTTAAGTCTGATAAGGTATAAAAGGAGAAGAGTATTGGCTAAGAAGGTGAGAGCACCTGGGTTGCCTGTGTACTTCCCTACTTGACCTAATATCAATGATCAATGGAGGCACCAGTTATATAGGAGTAAGGCATGGGGCTATAGAGACTCCTCATTACGCATGGCTATAGCCTAGGCCCTAATGGTGTACACCTCCTAAAGGCCTGCCCAATTGCCTCTCAAGAACTTATGAATCCTAAAGGCAATCTCTTTATGTCTCTAAGCACCTCCATGGGCTAGAAAGAGTAATGCATTTTGGGGAAAAAGAGCAAAAAATATCCAAGTAGAAACATCTTGCTTGGGGTCATCCACCAAAATAGCACAAAGTAAGAAGGAGAATGTAGATCCAACCAAGGAATGTAAAGGCATTGGGATCATAGAATACATCCATGGTCATGGCAAACTTGGTAGGAATGCCTAGATAGGGTCCAAGGAGTGTAACCAAGAGTATGAGTTGGGGGATTATGTAGAGATATGACCAGTGTATGGATAGGATATCTAGAAATAAGAATAGCAATGGCATTTGCTTGCATATGAAAATAGCAAGACATCCCTCTATGTTATGCAAGACTAACCCCTACCCAAGGAAAATTGGGACAAGATTGTGTGAATGCTAATAGGGTGGGATATAAGGATATACTAAGGTCCCAAGTGGAGAAGAATGATCCAAATGGGGTTGTGGAATAGTAGGAATGGAAAGAAGCTCCAAATGACAATGTAGAGGTGAAGGGGTAGTAGAGGTAAGAGGAGAGACTAAAGTAGAGGGAGGGTGAGGGTGTGGAGTGTGCATGACATGAGGTAGATGGATAGGGATACTATTGAAGGGGAATCCTCCATAAAGGAGTCCTCTATGTTGAATGCTCTGGTGGGATAAGAGAATCACAAGGAAGCTATCTACATAAACCTCAACAACCATGGGTGTATGCTAAAAAAGGTGACATAAGTGTCTATTCCTTGCTTGTACATACAAGATGTGGGGTGCAAGATGGGGAGTGATGCTAGAGAGAGTACTTTCATAGCCCCATGCCAAAGAAAAAATGAAGATATTTAGAGAGAAGATACTAAAGGTGTATACCTCCCATAGAGTACCCAAGAAAGGCCATTATAAGAAATAAAAACATAGTAGAGAAATATAGTGTATACCAATGCAAAGGAGAAAGAAAAAAGAAGAACCAAGGAAATACAAGAAAAAAAAGCTAATAAGAGAGGTGAAGAAGGCCTAACTACAACCACCAGAGAGCTCCCATTGCCTCCTATGTCCCATCCAAATGCAAGTACGGCTGCCCATCCGTGGTAATAGTGCCCAACAGCCTAGCTCATGCTCGTTCCAAATGGTCTAGAATGGTGAATCTAAGAAGTGGCTCCCAAAGACTCCTTACTATATGGTATATTTGCATGTCTATTGTTGTAGTACTCAACTCCTGATCCCAAGTTCTTGCTGATGAAGTCAAAGGATATTTGCCATCTTGTAGGCTCTCCCATGTGGTACATGAATTTTCCAATACAATAACTACTTGATAGAAGAACCTTTTGGTACAAGAACCATTCATTAGAATAACTATATGGTAGAAGAACTTGCCAACTCCAAGACCCTCCCATACAAGAACCTATCCATTGGCCAAATCCCTAATCAATTGATGTCTCGTGCTTGAGTGCTCCATAACTCCTTGAGTGAAGTCCTCTTCCTCCTCTATGCCACAAGTTCATCTAGTGTAGAGGTGATTTGCAATGATTAACAACCATTCACTAGAAATCATCCAACCCACATAGGGTTACATGGAGTAGAAACCCTCATGCAACTCAAGAAAAAGTTGGTCTCTAGGAGTTTTTGCTCTACAATTGTATCTTCTACAATTATAGCTAGGATTTGTAGGTATAATACTCACTATAGCCAGCATGGGTGCATCTACATACCCTTGTGCATGACTAGGGATTCAAGTTTTTCCATGTGCCCAAACTGCCAATTAATTGCTCAGACTTGTTCTTTTGCTTATTATCTCACACTCCCAAGGAAGCATTAAATCATCGAAACACAACCCAATCATAATAATCACTACCACACTAAGTAGTCACTATGATTCCCACCATAGCAAGTTCTAGCATCTTTGCCATTGCATCCCTAGAGTTTAATCAAGTGATTAATCTATTACATCATGCAAACTCCAAAGCAACTCTTGTACTTACTTGAGCGCCAACTTGATGATGTGAGGACTCAAGGTAGAACCTGTAAATTTTTTGTTTGATGTTTTTTTCTGTCCAAACAATATCTCTCAAAAAGCTCTTGTTTTAGATCTAAATTCTAACTTTAAATTATGAACTATTGATTGCAAGTGCTCCTTATCGCCCACTCAAGTAGGTGTAGAGTTTTGTATCTATACCATTGTGGTGAAGTAGCTAGTCTGACCCACTCCTCTCTAACACACCAATGAATTGAATTTACTTAACCATATTATTTCTAATTCAATTCAATTCAATGTTCCAAAAATCACCGGTTAATAGTTCAACCCATTGATGTTCTATAAGCATGCTTAGAGCAATTCCACCAGAAATTTTTCCTAAGATTATTGTGCAAATGCTTATGCTTGACTCCATATCATGTAAATCAGATTGATCTATGTTTCAAAACTCCTTGCTCTCCAAGCTAGCATCTATGTCTCTTTAGATGTGCATCTCTCATATGGGTAAATTTAGTACTATCATAGGAAGAGACTTAAGAACTCTCATAGGAAGAGAATTCCCGCAAAAAAAATGAGTATCAATCTAAGGCCAAACCATTTAGAGATGGTTTTTATTAGATGTTTCTCCTAAGATCAATCAAGAGCTTAATGATCCATGGGTGTTTCCAAGAGGAGATGGTGACAAGTCCTTGGAGCTTTCTATATGAGATTGGAAATTGAGAGCTATATTGAGTTAAGCAACTTTTTGAAACATTAGAATATGTAATGATGAACACCAATTATGCACAATGATCTTGCATACCATCTTGCACACATAGAGCAGTTATACATCAAATCAGCTTGCTACTTATAGGCCTCTCATGGTGGGAGGGTTGGAACATTGTAATGCTTAAAATGACACAAGAACAAACAAGACAAGCCTTGCCAAAATGTCCATCCAAGTAGTCCCTTCTTCAATGTGATCTCTACCCACCACCATGTGGCAGTCAAAAAATTTCCACAAGGCAAGAACCAACAAGGCACATTTTGTTAGATAATCCCTATAATCCCTATAAAAAAATATTGTTGCTTGCTATAGTAGTTTAATATAGTAGGAGTGTAGGTACTCAAACTGCCCATGCAAACAATAGGTAGGAATGTGGATGATGGATAGGAACAACAAGCAAGGATGGAGAAAAGAGAGGATGGACGGGAACAAGGGAGAGGATGGGAACAAGAGATGATAGGCATGGACTTGATCAAAGTGTTTGAGTCAAGAGGTGCAGTCATAAGGTATGAGCTCATCCATACATTAATTTAGAGGGTCTTTACTCCTAAAAAGAACTAATTTTTTAACTCTTGATATAACATAATTTTCATTGTTGGTGACATATGAGTATATGACATATTTGTGAATCTATTTTTCACATAGCTCCTTCTGATAAGGGAATAAAATGACTTATTATTATGCTATCAACCCCTATTAACATTCAAAAAAATAGAGTTTCATAAGCTAGCAATTGGACTCACATTGAGTCTCCTATCAATGCATTATCTAATATTATATCTCCTTTATTGTCTTGCAAGTTTGCTTTAGTAAGTTGGTGTATTCTTGAATAATGAAGAGTACTTTCTACTTTTTTTAATTTCATTCTCCCTCAAGAATAAATGAACATGGTAAAATTCTACATAGTATCAATAACTTCAGCAAACTCTAGAGAAGACACTTGCTCTTGAGTTGCAATTGTCCGCAATGTGCTATTGAGTCCCCTTTGAGAGTGATACTTGGGAATTGGATTTATAGGAATCTCACTTTGTTGGTTGCTGCTTATCATGTAGGCTAGCAAGATTGGGATTTATGTTTCCTATGGTGAATCTCATGCAGATTTTGGTATGTCTTTAGAATTTTTTCTTCTTCTTGCTCTAACAAGGCTCTATATCAATATGCCCAATTCTATGCTCCTCTTTTGTAATCCACAAGATATGGCTATCTTCAGCAGCACATTGTGCTTCTAAGGTGACATATTATGTAGCCAGCAATGGGAAACTTGGCAAAAAGACTTAAGGAGGCTATTTTTGCTTTTTGACTTATGATTGTTGATTATTGAAAACAAATGCTCATCATTTAGGTCTAACAATAGGTGGGAAGTTGATTTAAGTGTTTGCATAAGAGGTGTAGTCATAAGGTATGAACTCATTCAAACATTAATCTACAAGATCTCTACTCCTAAAAAAGAACTACTTTTTAAACTCTTGATGGAACTTTGTGTGCATTGATTTGAACATATGAGTATTTGTGAATGTTTTTTTTCACATAGCTCATTCTGACCAAGGAAGCAAATGACTTATTGTTATGCCATCAGCCCTATTATCATTCCATAAAGTAGAGTGTCATAATTTAGCAATTAGACTCTCATTGCCTCACCTATCAATGCATTGTTTAATATAATATCTCCAATATTGTCTTGCAAATTTGCTTTAGTAAGTTAGAGTGTTCTTGAATACTAAAGCCTACTTTCCACATTTTAGAAAAATTTCACTCTTATTCGAGAATAAATGAACATGCTAAAATTCCACATAGTGTCAATAACTTCAGCAAAATCTGGAGAAGACCAAGTTGCAATTGTCCATGAGGTGCTATTGAGTACTCTTTGAGAACAATACTTGAAAAGACTACAAATTTTATAACCAAATTTGGCAATTTAGGAATTGATTTCTATGAATCTCACTTTGCTAGTTGCTTTTGGCCATGCAAGCTAACAAGATTGGCATTTATGTTTTTATGAGGATTCTCATGCAAATTCTGGTATGTCTTCTTCTTTTTGAACAGTTTGATCTTTAACAAGGCTCTATATCAATGTATCCAATTCTATGCTTGTCTTTTATAATCCACAAGACAGTGCTATCTTCAAAATCACTGTGCTTCTCAAGTGACCTTTTCTATGGCCAACAATGAGCAAACTAGCAAAAATACTTGAGGAGGCTATTTCTACTTTTTGACTTATGATTGTTGATTATTGAAAGCAAATGCTCATCATCTAGGTCTAATGTAGATATTTAGCTCAAATTGTTCTCATTTTGGAAATAATCCTATGAGTATGATGCAATTGTGCTCTTTCCAATAACTAATGGAAAATGCTTGTATGTATTTTCTATCCATTGTTGTTTCTATATTTTCTTTCTTGGTTCCTTGTAGAAGAAAATTTTCACAATTTATTTAGTAGCACAAACCTTGGCAAAGGTATAGTATTATTGCTTCCTAGCTGACCTTATTTATGGCCAAAAACATGGCAAAAAGACTCAAGGAGGCTATTTCTATTTTTTTTTGTTATGATTGTTGATTATTGAAAACAAATGCTCATCATTTAGGTCTGATGTAGATATTTGGCTCAAATTGTTCTCATTTTGCCAATAATCTTGCAAGTATGATGCAGTTATAGAGTTGTGCTCTTTACACTAATTAGTGGTAGATGCTTCAAGTATTTGTTGTACATTGTTTTTTCTATGTTTTCTTTCTTGGTTCCTTAGAGAAGAAACATGTCACAATTTACTTAGTAGCAAAAATTTATTGCTGAATGCCTTGCTCTATTAATTGTGTAGCAACATAGATCTGACTTATAAAGTTGCATTATTTGCAAGTTATAGTATTTGTGAGTATCTTATAGTAACCCAAAAATATATAATAACTTACAATATTTGCAAATATTGCAAGCTATTGTAAGTCTCAATTTGCAAATATTGCAAGTTATTATAAGTCTCAATTTGCAAATATAGTAGAGGTTAGTTCTAGGATTCTTCATGTTATGGGTCTTGATGTATATATTCGGGATTGCAAAGTAGGTTGGTATAATTTTGGTCTTTAAGTCATAATTATGGATCCAATAGAGAGAAGTCATTTATGTCTAGTTCATAATTGTGTAGCAACATATACCTGACTTGCAAAGTTATAGTGTTTGTAAATATTGTATTAATATCATTAGCTAGATAAATTATCTAGAGGTGCAGATTTGCTTGGTAACATCTTTATGAATATTATATAGAATAATCTAAGTAGATCAGATAGATGTGTCACCATAAGAGTATTTCCACTAATAGGTAGAGCGTGAAAACACACTAAAAAATTTAGAACTAATTTTGGAGGCCTAAATAAATGAATTAGGCCTGAAAAAAAGAAACTTTCCTCCCATTGAAAAACTATTTTACCTTCTACTCCACTTGTTTGTGTCCTTGAGATCTTTCCAATGATACTTCACCCATGATGTTTTGGGTTTCCTACAAGAAGATTCCCAAAGATTCCCTTTGGCAAAACTTGTTTGACCAACCAAATAGGACAAGGATCAACATATCATCAATCCTTGCAACTTATCTAAGAGTGGAACTTGCTAACATGTCACCAATCCATATATTTGATCCAAGGGTGCAGCTCCTTTTGAGTTGATCCTCTTTGCTATATAATAAAGAGAATGTTCTCCTTTAGGGCATCTAAGTATTGAGGAAAACCTTGTGTTTATTTTGGGGTTTCTCTTGTCATCTAAACATTACAATTATAATAACTCAAAAATATTTGCAACTACTACAAGTTATAATATTTGTCAGTTAATATAAGTCTCAACTTGAAAATACTATAGAAGTTAGTTCTAGCCTTCTTCATGTTATCAGCCTTATGTATATATTGGGACTGCCAAGTAGGTTGATATAATTTTTGGCACTCAAGTCATGATTATGATTCAGTTTAGAGTAGTCATTTAATGATGTCCAATTCTTATGCAATTGAGTCTAGTTTTGAGCTAATAGTCACTAAAATTAATTCAAGAGGATGGTTGTGTTGAATTTTATCAAATCCAACAAATAGAAGCAGGTTTTTGCCATTGTAGCTCAAGATTCTTCATTATGCATACAATTAAGTCATAAATTTACAAACTTTGCCTCTATTGTCTTGAAAATCATAGTTTAATAAGAAAGCAACCTATTTTTTTGTTTCCATTCTTATGGATTGAAAATACTTTCCAACATCTGCTGTAAATGTATGTTTTTTAATTAAAACATTATTTCTACATGCTAAGATTACAAACAAGAATATTTTAGTGATGTGTTTATATTTTTAGAACTATCTTGGTATAGCATAACTTTGGTACTTTTAGCTTCAAATTATTAATAATTCATAGTCAAATCAATAAAAAAAATGACATGAACATTTCCTATGGTTATTTTTAGATCTCTCTAGTCATTAGTCATACCTAATCTGGATATGGTTGTAAATGAATGTAAACCGGTGTAAAGTCTCTCTAGCCAAAGACTCAAGCAGAGTAGGTCATTTGACATGACCAATTGTTGCAACTTCCACAATTGGTCATGTAATATTGCAGTCAAGTAGTGATCTCCTCAACTATCCAACACACAATGCAATGCAATAGATCAAATGTTTGTGAAAGATAACAAATTCTTGAAATCCTTTAGAACTATCCTTCATATTCTTCTATGTCTCTACAAGAGTTTGTCACTTTAGTTTGATTAATTCAATTTTCTATGAGCTTAAATTTGCCAACTTTAACAACAAAGGAGGTGCAAATTTTTTGCTCACAAGTAAATTTGCTATGCAAGCTCTGCATAAAACATAAGTTGAAACTCCAAGTTTGACAATCAGAACCTTCAAAGCTATAGTAGATGATTCTAACTTGACAACAATGAGTTTACCCTTGACAACTTATATGCTTACTATGCTATCAAGCACCCTATGTGCCTGAATATAGGAACATGTGTCATATGGATTTTTACATTCAATCTACATTGGCATGTTGTTTCTTTACATTGTTTCTAAGCTTTATTAGAAGGTGTGATAATGCATTGCCTACTATATTTGGCATCTAATAGCATGTAATACCATGCCTCATTAGTTTTCTCTTTCATTTTTAGAATGTAGCTCACATCTTGGTGGACATCCAACTTGCATTGAGCAATGATAGATACAACATCAAAGTCAACATGCAAGTTTGCAAGAAGCAAATGTTTCTTTTGCTTTGGTCATGTTTATTGACAATGATACACATGCTCCTAGATGATGGGATTGTGAGGAGATGAATATACTATACCAACATTGCAAATCCAAGATGTGGATGTTAGATACACCTATGGACCAATGTAGCACAATAGTAATTCTTATTATGCTATGACAATGGAAAAAATGCACTACCAATGCTTCCTACAATACCTCTCAAATTGAGATGTCTTCTTTCTAGCACTAATCAATCTGACATGAAATTTTGTGATCAAAATTTCATGTATAACTCTATGTTTACATTCACATCCTTGGGTGCTTACATACATGAGATAATTGCCTTTAGTAATGGTTCATACTCCTTTCAATTCACAATGAATTATATCATAAGATTGGTTCACTTTTGCTAGTTGAAGAAGATCATCCACAATTTGCACAACTAAATATTGATGACATTGCACATGACTACCAATATTGATAGGTAGTAATGCATTCCTTGCATTTTCCAACTTTGCAACAACTACAAACCATGTTAGAAATTTTCAACCCCTATGTGCATGAATTTTATACTATTTGAGAGAGGCTTTCAACAACTCTTACTAGCACTGCATCAATACTACAATTTTCCTTGCATTTGTTAATCTGCAAGAAGTCATGATGCCTATATATAATATATCTATAGCTAATTAAGTTGCAGCTCTAATGGTTGGAGACTGCTCTAAACATGTAAACTATTATGATGTTATTGTGCAATATTGTGATAGATCTATAAAGTGCATCTTGGAGATCAATGTAGCATATATGGCACTACAATATTCATTCCTTTTTCCACATGGTGAAGATGTATAGCATCTAAATTTTCCATTGGAAAAGAGTTAAAACAATGTTATTATTGTTGGTAATGAGGAACATTAAGTGATGGATGGCCATGTTGAAGCAAAAAACGAAGAAGAAGATTTATCATGGAATGGACATAAACATATCACAATCATTGAATTCTATTGTTTTTGTCTTCATCACCAAGATGAAGATGGGATTACTTTGCTCAAGGAAGAGATATTTGAGAAAAAAATATATTGTTGATGCATATATTACTATTGAATGGACTTGCCTCAAGTATCTTTGATTTAATTAGAGAAACTTGCAAGCATATCCAAGGTCTTTAAGATGCAATTGCAATAGGCAATACAAATACAACTTTTATTGGCCAGTATATCTTTTTGCACTCTTCTTTTATTGGTGATCCTTGCAAGACTTTGCAAACCTACCAAGATGCTATGGTTACTTTTCAATGGGATGGTTGCATTGATATCTTTTTCACTTTCACATGGAATCCTCAATGGCCAAAAATCAAACAAGCATTACTACCCAACCAACCTCTCCCAGGTTTCTTGGATGCACCATGTTTGCTAGTTGGCAAATACCAAAAGCACTATCCTCAAAAGTTCAAGTTGGAGATGTCCAAAAATGAATGGTTAAAAATGTAGCTTTAGACAACCAATGGATCATATTGCACAATCCATATATTTCTACCAAATACAATGCTTATATCAATGTTAAAGTATGCAGTAATATTTAATTTGTAAAGTATCTTTTTGAGTTTATCTACAAGGGACATGATTAAGCTATTGTAGCTATTTCACACACTACCACAAATGATAATGATCCATAGGTTGTTGATGAGATACAACAATATATTGATTGTCACTACGTCTCAACATCAATGGCATCATGGTGCATCTTCAAGTTTGACATGCCAGATTGCTATAGAATATCTATAATGCCACTTGGAACATCAATAAACTATGGTGTTCAATGAAAATTTAAATTTTCTAGCAATTGTTGAAGCATTAGATGTTGGAAAAACTACTCTATCAAAATGGTTTGAAGCCAATCATAAATATGCCACAACATGTGAACTCACACATGGTGAGTTCACATAATAATGGGTTTGGAAAAAGAGGGAGAAGGAATAGGGCATGCAAAAGTCTTTGCTATTGGTCATGTCTACTTTGCTCATCTTATATGTGATGCATGTTATTATGCCCATATGCTATTAAACTATGTCAAAGGTGTCATTTTGTTTGCTGATCTATGTATTGTCAATGTTATTGAACATAATACCTTTAAAGATGCTTGCATAGCGCTTGGGTTGCTTGAAGGTGACAATGAGTGGCATCAAGCACTATTAGAAGCCAGCTTTTGGGCCCCTTGCAAAAAACTATGGTATATGTTTGCCTCCATGTTGATGTTTTGTGAAATGACACATCTTGAGCAATTGTGGAATAGCCATTGGGAGAGTCTTAATGATGGCATCCAAGCAATGAGTAGTAGTGAATGCAGAAGCCAATCACTTGAACTCTTTAAAGATACCCAAAATAATAGGGCATTGTTTAAACTTGAGTGTGTTTTGAATTAAGATAGATAATATCTCTTAGAGGTTCCCCCAATACCTATTTCCACATATAGACCTTCTATATGTATGAGAATGATTGATTCAAGAAGAGCTAGCACATGACCAAAAATCCTTGCAGCCATAGCTCACAAGTGTGAGGCTAAGCTAAATGTTGATCAGTAGTGTGGTGTATGACACCATTTTTTATTATTATCATCAACAAAGAAGAGAAGACTTTTTTGTCTCTAGAAATGGAGGTACAAGAAAGACAATTGTTTGGAACACTTTGGTCTTCACTAAGTGTATAGGGTAAGATTTTCTTTGCTGTTACATCATCAAGGATAGCAATACTGTTGCTTTGCAAAGGAAGTACAACACATTTGAAATTCAAGATTCCAATTGAGTTGAATGATGAGTCCACATGTAATATCATTTAGAAAATGAAATTGGGTGAATTGCCATGTCAAGCAAACAATCATTTTGGATGAAGCACCAATGATGCATCATCATGCATTTAAGTCTTAGGAGTGTGCTTTGCCATATCTCATGAAAATAGTATATCCTCGAGCAAAAACCAAACAATTTGGAGGTAAGACCATTGTTCTTGGTGAAGATTTTTGACAAATACTTCCAATCATTCTAAAAGAGGGACAAACAAACATTGTGGGAGCATCATTACCATGCTCTCATCTTTGGCAGTACATTATTGTTCTTCATTTGTAGCTCAACATGAAGTTTCTCTATCTATATCTATACAAGAGAACAAATTTTCAAAATGGATACTTGATGTTTGCAATGGCACTTTACACATGATTGCTACTTGGGCTTGTACTAATCTATAGTGGGTTTCTATCCCATTGATCTTGTAGTTGCTATTAGAGGAGTGTAATTTGAAAGGTCTTATTGATGTAGTGTATATGGATTATCAAAATCAAGTGTGAAGCACACAATACCTTATGCAACATAGTATAATTGAACCAAAGAATGCTAATGTTAATGTTGTCAACAACTTTACCCTTCAATCTACACTTAAAAAATTCTAAACTTATCATAGTGCTTATTCTATGGCACCAACTGAAGAAAATACAACTATGGTAGTAGGAGGTATATCACATGAATCGTTATATCCTATGGAGTTCCTAAATAATTTGACATTTAGTGGAGTGGCAAACCACAACCTTTAACTAAAGGATAGCATCTCCATCATCCTCTTGCACAATCTTAATCAATCCATTAGGTTGTGCAATGGTACTAGATTGATTGTAACAAGACTTGGACAATGGGTAAGAGAGGCAAAAGTTATTACAAGGAGTAAGATAGGTACCTCCGCCTTTATTCCTCATATTATTATGTCACCTATTGGGAGTGATTGGCCCTTTATTTCTCACCATTGCCAATTTAGTCTTTGGTTGGCATATGCTATGACAATCAAGAAAAGCCAAGGACAGACAATACATAATGTAGGTATTTATCTACCTAGCCCAATCTTCTTGCATAGAAAACTATGTGTGGCAGCTCAAGAGTGGACTAGCTATTCAAAAATCAAGATCTTAAGTGTAGATACATGTAAAATTTGGTGTACAAGGAGATTTTATGGAATTAATTTACCTCTTGGACTTTTCTTTGTACAAGTTTCAAGACATGATATATCATGTCCGGTATGTATATCTTGCCACTATGTTTGCTAAAATGTCCATGTTTTTCTTACCTTAGACTTAGTGTACCTCTCTACTAACATGTAATCTAAAGATTTTGTTCTTTATCTATTTTGATATTTACTATTTTACCAAAGAGGTTTAAGATAGAACCAATGAGTTTGTAATTGCATTTTTTTGTTTGGTAAATAAGGTCTATACATGTATCTGCTGGTTCTTGATGTTAAAATGTTGTACACATTCTTGCACACATTGTGCAAAGCTATTTCTTTCTCTTTTGCTCCTAACTTGGCTTCATCTGGGCAGGTTGGCATACTTCTATACAGTTGGATAAATCTTTGATACCACACTTCTCAAGCAATCAAGTTGCAATTTTAGCAAGATATAGTGATGCAACTAGATTCTCTAGAACTAGACTCAAACTAGATCTCTAAATCTCCTAGATAGCAGAAGCTTGGACATTGGGTATGTTTCCTTGGTTGAGTTGTTCAGTTATTTGTACCTACCAAGTGTTCATCAACAGCCTTTTATGTCTGTTTAATATCTCATATGCATTTCTTCCTTCCAAAATATTTTCTATCTTAGTTAAGTATGATGGTATGCCAAAGTTGCTTTTATCTTGGTTTGCCTTTGTACCTCCACTCACAATTCTATTTTGTAAATGTTGTGAGTTCTTAAGAAGAAACCTATTAAGAAGGTTAATAGAAGGCTACACTTTGGATGTACTAAGCTGATGGAATTGCATGTTTGTAATACTTTGTAGCATGAGATTGACATGTTTATTTTTTTCCCCACTGATCATGAGTTGATTGTATGCCAGATCTACAAATCCCTTAGTTTATAGCATGAATTTAGATTTTTTGTTCATATAACATAGAAGATAATGAGTGCAAATGATCTGCTCTGATAGATACATGGTGTCATTTTTCAGTATTGGTGAGGAAATCATCTTGCATTGCCAAGTTGAATTTACAATTGAAGACTTCAATAGCCACAAATGATCTCTCAATCTTGACATAACTAAAAGGTAAGAAGAAGCATCTAAAGCATACAATTTTGTTTATATTTGTAAATTAAAGTTTTGGTAGTGATGGAAAGTTATTATTGTGTACCTAGCAAGACCAATAATCAATATTTGTAAGTGCAGCAACTTCTTTTTTTCTACAAGACTTGGATAGAGTAGCCCAATCATTAGTCTTCTTCAACTTTAGGCACAACAAGTTTTTCTATTTTGTGGACAAAATATTGAAGAAATTTTGTGCAAATAAGGTATTGCAAAGTTGACATTTTCCCCTAAGAAAAGGTTGAATTTGTTCTCTAGTTCTGATGATTGTGCTCTTGGTGTTCCAATAAAATTTGGCAAAGTGGCCAATGAAGGATAAATATCCAATGCAAACCTGAACAATACTGTTAGAATGTTTGATGGGAGTGAACTAATGGTTTATGTTACAACATTTTTTTCATCTCACTTTGTTGACAAGCTCTTTCTTTACAAGTTCATTTGCTATTTTATCTTAGCTAGAATATGTATAACTTTACTATCAAGAAGCAATTTTAATGGTACAATTAAAATTTTATCAATTGCTGATTGGACACACAATCAATTCATGGGATGTAGGAAACAGAGCCACCAAGTAATATGACTTGTGAATTGCCACCATATGTTGATATAGGATTCACAAGTCATACATCAAGATTTTTAAGAATAGTGGTAGAGAAAAAAGAAAATCCTAATCCAATGGATTTTTTGCTATTCCTTTTGATTATCTATTTTATTATCAACTAACATGTAATGTTATTCAAATATTGTTGGTGTAGTCTAATGATTTCTTAAGATATTTGAGGATTGACCTTGCATGTTCTTATATTTCATATGGGTTATGTAATTCTCCAATTGGTCATTAAAGATAGGTGCATGAATGGGTAGGTTATATTTGTGGTTGTTGAAACCATAGTGTGCTACTATTGTAGATTATTGAAATTGTACCATCATGTTGTTTTGAGTATTGATCTTGCAAATTCTTATAATGTTTATGGATTGTGTGGTTCTTCAAAGGGTTGTTGAAGATAGGTTCATTAATTTGCAAGTTATAGTTGTGATTGATGGTAAAAAGTAGTAGATTGCATGTTATGTGCAATATTTACAATTTTCAAAGCAATTTGTGTGATTGCTTTGAAGGCAAAAAAAATGATCATGGGATTTTTAATTATAAAAGATCTAAGAGCATTTAATGATTGGGAGATTTATTTATCTAGACACTAAATTATGGATGGGGTGCAGAGTCTGTGGAGCTTATTCTAGGGGAGGAGTTTAATATTGAATACATTGGTGAAGGTTTGTATTGTTGAACTCAACAAAAATCTGGATAAGTTTGTTTGTTTGTTAAGTTATGTAAGTTAGCTAGTAGAATCAAAGGAGAGCTTGTATAGAATTGAATTGATTGTCATATGTTATGGAAGAACTAATGTACTTGAGCTCTAATACACCTAATAGAAATGTACACATGGAGTATATATGTTCTCAAACAATCCCAATGGAGCTTCTAAGCATTTAAACTATTTTCTTTGTAGCCTACAATGCAATTTCAAAATAGTGCACATTTGAGGTAAAAGGCAAATCCTAGTATGATGGGTTTGTTTTCTATTCCTTTGATTATCTATTTCATTATCAACATACAAGTAGTGCTATTCAAAGATAGTTTCCATAGTTTGCAGATATCTTAAGATGTTGTCTATTCTATATATAACTATATAACATGAGGTATAATGGCATTGGTTGTGATTTTCTCCTTCTTTTGGCTCTTTGAGCTTTTAAACTAAGAAGATTTCTCTTCATCTTTGTACTTCATTGATTACCAGGTTTGAGCTTGAGCGTCAACCAATGAGAAGCCTTCATTGAAGCAACCATCTAGATATGGAAGATATCAAAGTAGCCATCTACAATTTACAAGGATAAAGTGCATTTCTACTAAAGTTGGGGTCTTTCTTTGTATGGACTAATGTATTTCTCTAATTATGGAAAAGTTTTGAACTTAGCAACACTAGATATACATCCATATCATTGTGGTAGATTGGGATGCCTACCAACTCCACTTACTCTATGATACACAATATGGACCGAATAGGAACTCTCCTCACTCTTAACACTCAACATATATAATATTTAACATTTGAGGTCATCCATGGATGGTGCAGGATTCATATTTAAATGTTCATATGTTGTTGGAGGAGCATTCATCTAAGTGAGGAGGAAAATTTTAAACTTACTTGATCTTTCAATTCTCTCGAATATCCGTCCTCCACATGGAGCTCCGTCAACATGTACAATATTTAACATTTGAAGTCATCCAATTTGGATGGTGCATGAGTTCATATCTGAATGTTCATGTGTTGTTGGAAGTGCATTCATCTAAGAAATGGGGAGTTTAAACTTACCTGATTTTTTCCTTCTCCCTAATATGCATCCTCCACATGGAGCTAAGTCCATCCATCAGTGTGTTGAAATTGTGTTTGAATTTCTCATTCTGAGAGGGAATCTGCATACTTGAAAGACACAATGGGTTTTGAAATAGAGTGTCCTTTTGTATCAATATTGTGAAGCCGTAGAAGTAAAGGCAAGGAGATAAGCACAAAACAATTAGAGAAATTTAAACAATGAACTAGACTTCAAACTTCTATGAAAGTCAGCCCTTCTCCAAGATCGATGCTTAATGAGTGTAGAATATATTTCTATATTATACCCATATCCTGAAATATTGAAAGCTTTTATACCCATGCACGATGCATACCCTAGTCTACATCAAATGCTAAACAGCCTTAGTGCCAAGCACGGTCAAGTTGTGATAAACTTTATTTGGATTGCCGTAAAATGGTTCTAGTAAATCTTTTTGTTTATAAAAGAATGTTAACCTCACCAAATTGAACTCAAATGGAACAATATACTCTATCGAGTTTCGTTGATGCTTAAATATCTTATTTTTGATATTTGATCATCAACGAGCCTCGATAGAGATATCAACCGACTCTAAATAGCTTCAGCAAGATGTTCCGTTGCTCTCGTTGATGTTCCGAGATTTTTGGTGAGGTCAGTTAACTCTGAACTAGTTCTAACGGAGTTTACTGAAGTTTTGTTATCTCCAAGGTCACTATCGGAAAAAAACATTAAAATTTTTATTAAAATAATAAAGAAGTTTTTGATAGATTGATATAAAGATAATCTACTATATCGCAAATTATGTAAAAAATTCTCTTGGTAGTATTTTACTTTCAACTGATCCTAGATCTATTGGCACCTGTTGCCCAGTGGTTATCCATAGCATACTCTATTCTACAATCAACAGATGTACTGGCACGTATTGACCAGCGGTTATATGCGATACTGTCTTAAGAGATGTGCTCCTTCGATTTATGTCTAAATTCTACCTTTAGGATAAAATGCCTATATTTTTTTGTGCTATGGATAAAGAAAAGAAATAACATATACGGCTTAAGTGATGAGGTATTTTGATTCATGTCTAAAATCTGGCTCTAAAAGAAATTACCTAACCTTACTCTTAAAAGCAACAGGAGATTAAAAAATTACAAAAGAAAAAAATTTAAAATTAACATCAATCTTAAGAATCTAAAAAGCCTTTGAAGAACTACATTTTAAGCTGCTGTTTTCTGTTTTACTGCAAATTCACTTATTTCTAATTTTTTAAATTTCTGATTGGCATTCAAAGACACCAAGTTAATCTATACATATATTTCCCCTTCGAGATTAACTCCTAAGGCCATAAATTTTATTTTTTTATGGGGATGTGGTTTTCCCACTAGCACAAGCAATGTAAAAACATTCAGAATATCAGTGCTATTATTCTTCAATTCAAATGTAAGAAGAGGGAGCTTGAATAAAGCGGAAAAACATAAACCTCTATTACAAGAAAGACTCTCCGGTGCAGAATAAAAGATTGTCTTTGCCACGTATCACATTTTTCCAAAAGCTAATTAATAATACGAAATTTAAACCTTTATAGAAGAGGGACATGACCATGTAAAGTAGTATTATTTGTTGAATTGGTAGGAAAATAATTACCAAGAAACTGCAATTGCATCTAAGAGTTATCCAACTATTTTAGATAAGTATCCGATGAATAGACTTAGCCATTTAACTCAGTCATTAAGTGCCTGATTACTAGAAATCGCTCCAAAAATGCGCCTACAAAAATTCTATATACCAAGTACAAAATAAAAAGACACGCCTACCGCAAGTTTTAAACAACCTAGAATTACAGCTACGACAGTTCTACTGGGGAGCAGGACCCACCCGGTTCCTACCGAGAGTAGCGGTCGGAATCCGAGAGGAATAAGGAAAACCACCGGCTGTACGTCGGTCTCGGAAGGACCATGAGACGTGACGAACTTACTCGTGTAACAGTCCAGTCGTGGTGACCAAAGATGCGGTAAAGGTGCGTAGTTACCGCAAAGGGGCCATACGAGACAGTACTGTACATAGTAGACGACTGTGAATGGTAGAAACTCTTGAGGAAGAGCTTCAAAAAGAGGGGCCCAAATAGTCGAGACGACAAAGAGGTATCGTTGGGAGCTTCTCAGACCCCTTCGGCAAAAGGATTCACTTTTCGTTGCGTTGCGTTCCGGTTCGATTTGTTGCGTTTCGTTTCTCTTCGCAGAGTAGTTTTGGGTCGGAGCAGACGCGATCAAAGATGGGAAACAACGTCGTGTTGGCTGAGAGCGCCGCCACTGTGTACGAGGAACCGGACACCACAATTGAACAGGTATGTTTGTGATGGGATTGGTGGTGGGAGGTCAAGACATCTGGAAGCTGAGGGTAGGATTAAGGAATTGTGTGGTTTGGAATTTCTTGGTGAACGCGATTGTTGTTGGGAAAGGGTTGTGGTAGTGGGAATTGAACTTGGACGAATTGGAATCTTAGGGTTGCGTTTGGAATGTTAGGGCAAGGATTGGATTTGAAGTACAGCTGGATTTAGATTGGAGATCCTCCATCGTTGATTCAATGTGCAGTAGTATGGTTGCGGTATTGCAGTGTTGTTGGAGCTAGGATTTTCCGGAATGGGTGAGAACGATAAATGTCCTAAAATTCAGTGTCAAACTACAGTGGGATTAAAGAATCATCTTGACATCTAATCTTTGCGGAATTTGTGCTTTCATAATCTGATAGGAAATGCGAAACAATAGAATTTTTAAAATGAAGTCTACGCAATTGTGGATGAAGCGAAGGATTCATGGTTCTCTTGCTATGAAAAACTCAGGCATGCTGGTAGGCTAGGCAAAGTCAATCTGGAAGTTGTGTCTGGCTATGATTTCGTGGTGAGAATGATAGAGCTCGGAATCCGAATAGGTGTGTGCGTTGATTGGCTGAAAAGAAGCAGACACGTGCCTCTTTGGATTTGTGGCTAGATTATGGGCAAAGAGGAGGGCTGGTGAGTTACTGGAAGTTTGAATGTCTCTTGGTTAAGCTATTTGTTAATGGGAAAGCTTCAAAGAACCAGACCTTGTGACGAAGGGAAGGGTGAGCCAGGGATAGAAGGGTTGCTTTGAGAGTAACCGCCTTTATTGCATGGCTCTTGCGGTCAGTATGGCGCTTAGACAACCTGGACGTAGCACAGAAAACACGCCTTTCCTACGGATGGGGATTGAAAGCAGAGTTTAGTTTTGACCATCCTTACCAACCTCGCCAGGCTTAGTGTTTGTCATAAACGCCAGTTGAAGGTCCTACTTCTCCACCACCTGGAGATGGCGATTCGGGGAAGTCAATACTTGGATATGTGGAGATGGGTGGGCATCATCCCAAGTTTATTAGTGAAAGTCTCAATATAATAGTATGCTTTAAGAACTTATGGATATATATGGTCGCCACCTACTGCTTCTCTAATCAACAGTATTTTGCAGGAGATCACATGAATCTTGTACCCCGTGTTTTGCAATCGTTTACGTTCAATTGAAACTTATTCTGGTTTTACCCCAGGACACCGAGCCCGAAGAAACGGAGCAGAAGGAATTAGTGGAGGAGGTTGAAGGAGAGGAAGAAACGGACGCAAAGAAGGAAGAGGAAGAAGAAGAAGAAGAGCCGGCCTTGAAAGTCACGGTACTAACCCGAGCCAACCTTTTTCATTTTGCAAGACTCCTTCATTGGTTGACTATCTAAACAAATGCTTAGGCAGGCGCACCTAGAGTCCTGATTGTGTGATTCGTCAAACGGAGATTGAGAGTCTGACCCACGCTTGCTTCTAAAGTGAAGGACCGGCATCAGTTAAGTTGATTAGGGGATCATACTATGCTAGCCCACACCATAATGTCCATCGTGACTAAAAATGACCACCCTCATTGTTGAATTAGGTGGACGATGTAAAGACTGCACCAATGGACTATCGTTTCCCCACCACCAACCAAGCAAAGCACTGCTACACTCGCTACAATGAATATCACAAGTGAGGAAGCTCTTTAATCTTCATCGGTTTATTTATATGCAGGAGTTTCAAGCTAGATCTTGGAGCAAGCCCACTCATTTTATGTCTTACCAAATACATCAATCTGTCTGATTACTCAGGTGTATCGCTGAGAAGGGGGAAGACGCTAGTGAGTGCACAAAGTACGCCAAATATTACCGATCGCTCTGCCCCGGCGAATGGGTGAGCGGTGTATAATCAATCATATCGATTCCAGCATGTGCATGCATGGTTGCAAGCAGCAGTTTGTTCCATGTTGTAATTGGGCATGGTTAAATAATGTGGAAGCCTGCATGTTGTGCTTGATGGGCATCTTGTGACCATTTTGTCATCTGAAGGAGGGAAGATTGATGTTTCTGTTGGGTGTTTTTATTCTTTGCAGGTAGAAAAGTGGAACGAGCAAAGAGAAGCTGGAACCTTTGCTGGACGCTACTAGGGGAAGGAGCAATGCGGTCTGGCAGCAGAAGAAGTAGCCTGTCGCATAGGTGTCTTGTCCCCTTAAGAATCTATGCACCAGTTTTTCATACCAGGAATAGGACAGCAAACGCCGTTCAAAGTGTAAAGATGAAAATAGATTTTTTCAGAGACTGGCGAAAAATTGCCATGGCACTGAAGTGTGTCACACATCAGAGCTTTCAAATACAAAGCTTGAAGGGGGCATATATCTAAGCCTGGAAAGCCTGGCTGATATCTTCGGCTTACAAAGGTTACAAAGGTCCTGAGGAAGGAGTAACTGTTACGGTATGTCTTAGCTCGTGTAATCTTGTTGTTTGGTCTGTTTTGTTTATAATTAATCGGTAGAGTCATCCCACATGTCTCTTCTGTAGTTTTGTCTGGGCTGAGGTCTCTAGCAGAATAGGGTATTACTTCTCGTATTCTTATCCAACCTGGGCTAATGCCGCGTATTGGTTAGAATGGAGGGTACCAACTTTTAGCCCGAAACATACGGCCGTTCAATTTAATAATACAGCATTCTAGAATGCTTGTTGAGAGAAACAAAGTCAATTGTCCATCACTTCATTGCGGCAGATCTTGGCTAGATGAACATTATTTCCTGCCATTGAATTTGTCAGGGCGTGAGTTATACAACTTTTAAGTTGAGCGTGTATACCTCGTTTGAGTTTCCAATGCTCATACATTACGGCCTTATGTTTAGTGTCGAGAAACATGTTCACTGTCTTATTGTAGAGCGAATCATTAACTGCCTGTAGCTCGAGACCTTGTCTGGAAAGGGCATAGGATCAATATTGTTGATGCTATTCCTATTCTGTCCTTGGTCGACGACTATCTATTCACCTCGAGACTTGCTTACCATAAGGAATATATTCGATGAGGATATTCCGAAATGAAGTAGCAGGGCACATTATTCAAATGAATATTGACCAACCATTGCATTTTGAAGGCTAGACTTCAAATCTATCAGCTTGGATGCATAACCAAGGTTTATTCTTTAGATACCGGACGCAAGAGGGTTTAGGGTCTCAATTGCTCTACATCACGGGAGACTACTTGAGAAATTACGTCTACGTACAAGTCACGAGATCAGAACTATGAATAAATACAATACACATACAATACACCCTAAACTAAATCAACACACACAAATCAAAGTGTGATTCACATTTACGTAAGCGTCATCATCCTACCTATAGAAGACAGAAACTTGTTACCCTCGAGGTAACTGGGTCCGGGATGTCAACTACCTACAACCGGTAAATTCAAAAGCTCGGAACTATCATGAACTCCAAGCCGCCCAAGTTTCTCAGGCAAACGCAAAACCAACCATGAACCCCTTTAGTCAGGAGGATCATGAACTGCATACCACATTTCGAAGTGTTTTATTTCATGAACAGAAGCCACGTTGCAAAGAGGTGGCACTGGCTTGGGACATGTGTTGGCTCCGGCCCAACCACTGCTGAAAAATTTGTGTGCTCATGACAAAATATTCAATTCCTGCCGAAACTTGTCTCCTAATCTCTCTTCACTTCGAAAGGACATCTCGGTCGCATTCACTTCAGGGTGATGAAACAGAGATAGCCGCACTGGACCCTAAACCCTAAGGAGTCCAAGGACTCGAACGTCGATTGAACTGATTGCCTCTGGCAAAGCTAACTTGGGAACTTTACTTAGAAATAAGCCATATCTTGTCCAGATGCCTTGAAAATCCTCCTTCCGCGTGTGTAAGACTACCAACCGGCACTCCCTCAGAGTCCTTCGGAATTTTCCAAGCCAGTCGATTGATTTTCGAGCCAGAAGGTTTCGCCTAACTAGGAGCCTACCTGAGCACCTTTCAAAGCTTCGTGACAGGCAGGGGCTAGTTTCTCTAAGGTAAAACTGCTCAAAGGTGTCACGTTAATTTAAGTGATTAGCTTTCGGAGAGTATCATACATATGTCTGGATCAGCTTAATGAGTTGAGGGACGGGGAAGCCTGTCAATCCATAAGAAGCTCTCAAGTGTCCGCACCAAGGTTGCTGGTGAGATAGATAAATCTCAACTGAATGATATTACAGGATTGAGCAAAAACGCTTAAACAAGTAAATGAGACTCCACAACAACCCGGCCTCGACGCTCAGCAACCTCTTCAGGCGACTCGATCTGTTGCAAACATAAGTAAGGGTTTTGTAAATGATGATATTTGACCACGATTGTTGAAGCATGAAATATTTGCAAGACTTTTACTGTTGCATACCACTCACACTAATCGGCAACATAAATCGCAGCAATCGAACATCAGTTTCACCAAAAGTCCAGATTTTCACCTCACTCAAAGTCTGGAACACAGCCTTGACAGTGTTCAATGGATGTCGAGAGCCAATCACCTGCGCATACCGAACTTCCCAATTAACTACTATTCTTTGAAGTATATCTGTATCAATAATGCTACACGAAAACGAGACAAGCGACACTATTTTCTCATCACTGTGCCAACAACACAACTTTGAAAGATGTAACTACAGAGAATTAAGCTCAAACCAAAGAATTAGAACTCACCTTCGATTTGACGTTTTTGTACCCTGCTAACCTCAAAATACCTCCCACCGTGTGACTAGCTTTCATTCCGGTACCCGATCTACCAGGCCACAAGTACACCTGCGTCGTACATGACAGACACCGATTCAATTAAAATTACGTCATAACAAAAGCCTAGGACATGTATGTACTTAAGTAAGTCACAGTACAGATGCTTTGAATGCTTTACCTTAGTTTTCTCAAAAGTTGAATCGTGCTCGTGGAAGATGGTGTGCCCTTGATATCTCTCGAAATAGTGAAGATTATCAAGTGCTTTTTGAGAGGCCTACAAAAGAGGAGACACAGAAGTAACTTACTCTTCTTTAGTTTCTCTCTACAACCAAGAGTTCTCATCATGTTTCTACTTAGTCTGCCTTGAATTTATCGGCGTGATAACAAACGCAGACTACTCTTCTTATTGATAAAACCCACCAACCTTATCAATGGCCGGCCCAACTTCTGCAGACTTGCCCTTGCCATATCCAACCACCCCATTGTGGTTTCCACAAATCACAACGGCTGCGAAACTCTGCACTTTTCCTCCCTGCAGATTTGATAATCTCCGTCAGAAGTGAAGAATGCTTTACTATCTAAGATCGCATGCGTGTACCGAAATTCTAGGTAATGTCTTGCAAGGAGACCAAAAAAACCAATTGAAAATAAGTGATGAATAGCAGGTACTTCTGTAACATAAATTGCACTGCATAGGGACACCACTTCTTAAAAAATCGTTCGTTACGTCATAAGTAAAGTTGAAAAACAAGCTGAAGGAGCTGTCTCGATTTCACCTATTCTAGTCCACAATACTTGTGACCCTCCTGCAAAATGTTTAACCTTCCCCCTCCTAAGTATACCTTGGTAACTTTGACAGTCCGGTTCACATCGATGACCTTCATTTCAAAGCCCTGCATATTAACATACGACAAATGAGTTATTTCTCTTCAGTCTTCAACACTGGTCTGTTATTACACCTGGATCCTAAAATCCACAAAGCAGTCACCATAGTTTCAACTACTCCTGCAGAGGGAGTGAGATTGTCTCCTTACTCGAGCCATTCTAGGTCTTTCGTCATCTTCTCTCTCGCTTTTGATCTTCAGGGCTTTCTGAAGCAAAAACCGTTGCCTTCTCCTTGGAACACCTTCCAGTTGAAGATCAATATGTGTTGATCCTTCCGGATATTCCTCTCCGTGGTCATCTATCTCCGTTTCTTCCCCACCGTACTCAACAACTTCCTGCGGCGCGCCTACTTGTGGCTCGTCTGGAAATTGTCCTGTTGACATCCAACGGGATCTGCAATCTGGTACACACTCCGTTAACTACGAAACATTTCAAGCTCAGAGCTTCGAAATCACGTCGACACTAACATTCTTCACTGGTGCTTCCAGGTACAGTCTTCCGGTGAATCAAACTTTGCATACAATTTCTAGACTAAACATTGAGCGATTTCTGAAGTCTAGACATCTCAAATTTCAGTATCGTATTCTGCTGCAACAAAACAAGGAAATAACCATCCACAAGAACGAACGACTCCCACTGACGGCATTCTGCTTTAAGCACCCATTGAAACTAAACGGATCACCACCACATAAAGCCATTCACTTGACAAGCTCCACCCTAATGCACGCACTCGAAATTCTCGCAACAAATCGACAAGCACCTTTGGAGAAGAAAACCGAGTCCGCACCAGGGGACTTCAACCTCCAATTGCATCCAGTTCCAGACGACAGTTCACGCGTCCCGTTTAAGACATTCAAAGCGATCGGCTGCCACGCCATATTTTGACGAGCTACTAAAGCCCGGCGAAGCGCCTGCAAGCATGCCCTCCCCGCCATCGGGAGATTGCCTTCCACCTAGACCTCGTGTCAAGAATTTCCACAAACCCTTTCTAATTGTCTTTCCTTTCTTCACTAAACACTGCATGCGTCTCCGCGGCCAGGGAAACCCGTTTACCGCACCGCAAAGTATGCACCACCAGAGGCGCAAAATGCGGTCGAAAATTCGCTTGTTTTGTTGACAGCTCGGACCTTCCACTCAACACTGCCATAGACGAGAGGAGGAATCTTGAGAAATGGGTTTAAAACACGTGCGGCGATATGCCGGGGAGTTGAGCGATGCGGGAACGAATTCGGCCGAAGATATGTGTTTCATCTACGGGTTTCAAACGTCCAGCCGAGACGGTCGGAGTGTGAAGACTGGAAGGTGTGGGAAAATGTCTTGTCTAAATTACGTGCGGTAAAATGCCGGCCGGTTGGAGACACCGGGGGTACAAAGTGATTGCCACCTTAATCTTTGGGGTCTGCTCAGTGTATTGCACCACATGCGGTCTATACTACGTGCGGTGAAATGCCGGTATGCATAGCAGTTTAGCGAAAAGTAGGCCAGAAACCACAGTTGGCTCACCGCTTGCGCACTTGCACTCAAGACAGCGACTGTCAGACAGAGTGACAGGAAGAAAGAAACGTGCGGGAAAATGCCGGTAGGTTGATGAATACGGTAGTGCTGGATAACTACAGTTGGGCCCCCAGGCCGGGCCTGGACTGGTCGAGTACGGCCGGGCCAGTTTGTCGTTCATAGGGCGGAGGCTCGTGCACCCTTAATCGTCTGAAAGAAAGACATGCAAAAAGAGTTTCCGGTTCTAAGAGATGATGGAAGTGAGCGAGCTCGAGAGGAGCTGTGTAGCGCGGAGTGAGATGTAGTATTGAGGAAGCAACGGATCGGGCAATTCGATCCGTGGGTTACATTAGTGGAGTCTAAAGAACATCACGGAATCAGTTTGCTGGCGAACGTAAGAGGAAGAGCGAAAGGAGCGGGAGAAGTATCAGGTGTGGTACAGATTGATTGATCGGATTGCTTGCGTGGAGAAATTGGGGGAGCTGGTGCGAAGTGACCCTGTGATTTAGGGAGGTTAGTACTTGAAATGTCGAGCGAGGAGGATGATGATGAGGAGCTCCTGCAGAGAGCTTTGGCGGAGCAAGCTCAACGAGACCAGAGTTACAAAAGGCCCCCGCAGTACCCTCCCCCTAGCGTCTCACCCGCTGCCGCGGGTCCTCCCAGACGTACTCCGCCCCAGACTCCGCCCAAGAGAGCACCGCCTCCAGCACCTCATCATACGATGGAAGACGAGGAGGAGTCGGAAGTAGAGCTCCTTAGCATTTCGTCCGAAGATGACGACGCACCACCTCCTCCCCGTCGAGCGCCGCCTGCAAAAGATAAGAGGGCCCCGGTCGATAACGATAGCGATTTGGAGTGGAATGAAGATGACGAGGAACCGGAAAATTGGAATCATGTTGATCAGGCTGAGGTAAGTTCTCCATTCTTATCACACCTTCGCAATGCTCACTTGGCGTTTTCCTTTCTACTACTGCAACTCTTGTGTCGCCATTAAAATCGTATATGGACCGCAGATTTTCTGCTTTTTTCTTATCCCTGGGCAGTGCAGACGCTATTCAAGTAACACGCCACTATTCCACTTCTGGTAGCATTCACACGTTTTGTGATTGTGAGTCCCCATTCCCGTAACCTGGTTCCTTTTTCAATGAAGGACCCTTTGGGCATTGCTTCTCCGGACAAAACGATCACATCAGTTTAACACAGGTCGACGATCTTGATTTTCGGCACAGTAATTTATGGTCACTTGTAGCAAATGCCATGCGCTTCGTTTTAGTACCATTTACTATGAGGTTGATCTTTCTATTTCCTTCTTTTTTTGACAAAAGCCACCAGGTTTTGTTATGAGTAACTTGATATGTCGTCACCTGAGAGAAACAGCAATTTCACGCTTGTTGAAAGTAGCATTATACTTTGAGTTATTATGTTTGGATTCGAAGTCTGCAGTAAGACCTGTTCATCGAGAGATATGGTGACCGGTCTCCTAAGTTGGACAACGAGCTATAATGTAATAGTCGGCCCTAATGAGAAGGCGATTCGTGAGCTCAACCTTCTGGTACATTTTTAACCACAGTTGATAAAGTCTGCTCTTTCCGTTTTGGAAAACCATAAACTTGAGAAATTTGAGGCATCTTCCTCTTCTCACCCACAAACGAATGTGTTGTAATTTAATGACAGTCGAGTGAACAAAGGGAACCCTTTGAATCATACCAGACCTCAACTTAAGTTCGACAAAAGACAAGATACGTTTCTGCTAGTACCGGAAGGAACGACATTCCCCTTTCTCAATCCTGAATGATTCAACCAGGTCGATCATCTTCAGAGATCGATGCCTTCACGTCCTGGAAGCTATTCCCTAGTTACTGTTGGAGGGCCGAAGAATGTTCTTTTGGAGACAATTAAGTGTTGAGTAAGCGGCTGCTGCTTAGTCTGGGGTAGCTTGTGAGTTACTACGGTACTTTCATCTGATCAGATCCTAAAGCCTCAGTTCAAGCCCGTAACTTTTTCCAGTGAGCTGACTGTAATATACGTGAGAGCCTTGTAGATACCCTCTGACAGATACCCTCCAATGTTCCTGCCCGACTCCAGACTATAGCTTATTTTCCTCCAGACTATAGCTTATTTTCCTCGTTCACGCGATGCTTACAGGTGGTCAATTGCCCAATAATTATATTTCTCGAATTCTGCACTTCTGCTTGCTCTTTCTGTCCAACCTTCCACTTCTATTCTTCAGTTTTTCGACATTCCCACTACTTATGAGCGGCACTTTAGGGGAGTAACCGAGTTTGCCTTGGCACTCACAGTTTTCAAGCACAAACTCGGTACAAGGGGTACTGACACTTGCTCAGCTACTTCGGCACTGATGAAGTCGCATGTGTTTTCATGGAGGTTTACTATGGCTGCCTTCTGCTTCCCTTTGCTGTTTAGTGTCTCAGGGCTCAAGCGTCCATAGCGCATGTTGCGATATACTTTATATCCTGTCCTCTTTCGCTTCACTCTTGTTACCCTGTTACACTTCGATAAGTCTCTGCAGCCACACCATCCATAAGCTCTCGCATTGTTCCACTCCTCCATTCTCCAGCTAATTCCCTCCCTATTATTTTTCCTTCGCTCTTTGCCTGATTCGTGGTTCGACCTCCTGTGTCTACAGTGTTTCTACCCGACTGCAACCCAGGTTTTTAATTTTCATTGTTCTCGCACTGCTTACTGGTGGTCTATTACATAACGTTTTATACTTCTCGCAGTCTTTTGCATAGCTGTTATCGATTTCAAGTTGTTTACTAGTACTTTAGATATATGTTATTCTCAATTTGTTGCAATTATCTCTTTGCCTCAGGTTACAATCGATGCATTCTACCTTATGGATTTATCACTATTCTAGCATTGTGCATCACGTACATCTTGGTTATCGATCATCTGCATTTCATGAGTTCTGGATAAACAGTTCCCAGAACGGCTTCTGCTCTCATATACCTATATATTTCTCGAATTCTGTTGCATAGCCGGTACCGAATACACATTGTTCGCTAGTTCTTTATACATAGAGTTATGCTGCAATTATGCCTTTGCTTCAGGCTACATCCAATGCATTCTACTTTAGGGATTTATCACTAATCTTGTATTGAGCATATCTTGGTTACCTTTCATATGCACTTCATGAGTTTTGGATCACCCGTTCCTAGAACGGCTTCTGCTCTCATCTACCAATACCCTCTGACAGATCCTTTATCAGACTTCGTGTTTTCGATTGCTGAGCTTGCAGTTTGCACTTCTGAAATATCTTCTTAGTTCTTTGGCAGCTGGTTCGGAGGGTGCGGGAGATGCGAGAGACTAGAGCCGCACCTGCTGCTAACACTACAGCTCGGATTCGTCGGTCCAATACCCTTGTGGAGGCACCGAGGGGTGATGACCTGCTTGATCCTCTAGGTCTTGGGTAAGACATTTCCCACTTGACCTTCTCAGTTCTCCGAGCTTTACCGGCAAATAGGAGGAGTAAGAATGCAAAACCGTGTAACTCTTTATCAAACTTTGGTAGCGCATGTTTCTTTTCCTAGAGTATCAAGAATGCACGTAGTTATATATTCACGTCAAGGGCTTAGAACTTTCTATGTAGGTGTAATTAGGGTCACAACCTGAAGTTAATATAGTATGGGATAAAGAGTTCCATCAGCTTAGCTATCACGTCAAGAATGAACGAAGAATCGCAGTAGCAGGTGTGAACTAAGTTCAAGTTAGTACTTTCTATTCCACAAAAGTCCATCTTTTATGCTTCTCTTGGTTAATTTAGTGTCACTTGGTGGTGGGTTTAGGTTCTTCAATTGGTTTCGAATATTATCTCGTCTAAGTTTTGTGCGTCTGAATGCCTGATTGTGGAATTCCGGATAGACATAGGTATTCATGAGACGTTTCTGTTGTTGAAACTTCGGTCCTCTTCTATTGCAGACCAATAAATCTGAAGGCCCTAACACTTTCGCGAGATACAGAAGACTCTCCGGCACAGTCCAGCAATAGGCGGAAAGGCAATGAGTATCAAACATCTCAAGAAGATCCACCTCCTGTCCGCGACGCTGCATCCAGAGGTCCGCAGGAAGAAACTATCAAAGGCTATTTGTTAGACCTTGCTTGAAATGATGCGAATAGGCTAATAAATTTTGACTAGGAAGTATGCAGTAATTGCTGAGAAGAAAATACCTGGTGCAAGAGTAAAGATGCAAATATATGGACGTACTTTCTTTATGTAATTGTACGTGCCCATGGACATAGTTGCTTCAGTAAAGGATCGGGGCAGGTTCTGCTCAAATTTAGTGGGGGGCCATTGTTCATACTAGTAAAGGTTTGGGTTGAGGAGGAATTCTACACTTGGTTTACCAAGTTGTGCGTGGTGCTCACACTATCAAGATCAATGTGCTGATTGAGACTGTTGTTCTTTACAGAGAAAGTCATGTATCACTCTGAAAACTTTGATCCGAAGTTCTTTCTAGCGAGAATTCACCAAAATACAAGTGCAGCGGAGCTTGAAGCCGGAGAGGGTGCACTTAAGACAAATCTGCAGAACCGCAAAGATCAACTCAAAAAACTCGTAAAAGAGAATTTTGATTGTTTCATTTCCTGCAAAAATACCATAGACGGTAAGTTTATCTCCCTGTGCTCCCTTCTGGTTGTAGCTTGATGAATGATGTCGATCATCATGTTTGCTCTGTCATTTCTCGGCGAGCAACGGTTGACAGTCTTTGTCTTCGAGAGACAAAGTTGTTTTGCTCCTCTGTGGAACAAATTCAGCCTCCATCGTCATCTTGTCGGTTGGCCTTGTGTACAGTGAAGACTTCTGTGTCTTCTGTCGGTATTTCCAGCTCAGAGAGGGTCTTGCTCAATACCAGTAGAGGAGATTTGTCGCCCGTTATAGCAGAGAAGGCTATGTATATTTGGCCTTAAGCCCAGACTTCTACTTAGAATCTAGCTTATCTCCATATTCACATTTGCTCTAGTTGCTATTTATTGGGTAATTTTCGGCTATATTGTCAACATTGCAACATCTGGATTTGTGAATCTGTCCACCTGTGCCCTAGCCTATCTCCTTTCCTTACTTGATATTCTCTTGAAACTCACCTTGGAACTTTAAATTTTGTCGGGACAATATTTACTGACATTATTAATTATCTATAAAGATTTACCGTGATGAAATATCCTAGTAGGCGGTGATATTTCTGTTGTATGGACCTAGAGAGCTAGACGGAAAGGATATGCACATAAACTGTTTGGACTGCTTGCTTTACTACAGATATACATTCAAAATTGCAACAGATTGAAGCTGATCCAGAAGGTGCCGGAACAGTTCACCTTAGTCATGCAATACAAGATGTAGATGCAGTGGCTAAGCGAGCCTTTGGACCTTTGTTAGAGCGACAGGTCAGTGAGAGTTCTTACATCCCCTCAAGTTTTCTACTGCCTCGTGTTTGAATCGAATATCTGGTCGCTTTTGCTTTCTGGTTGAGTCTATTATACTCCTTGAAGCTACCCGTACTCTCCTCATTCCTTTTATTACGTCTGACTAACATCTTGACATTTCATTGCAGGCCCAGGCAGAGCGTATTCGGTCAGTTCAAGGCATGCTTCAACGCTTTCGAACTTTGTTCAATTTGCCCAGCATCATCAGGAGCAGCATTAGCAAAGGAGAATACGATTTGGCTATCCGAGAGTACAAGAAGGCCAAATCTTTGGTGCAATACACCCACGTATGTCTCTCAATCAAGATTCATTTTGTGCAATGATGCTATCATGCATTTGCAAAAGTTCGAGTTGTGTAGTAGGTAATCCAGAGATCAGAGTCACTTGTGGTCTGCAATCTAACCACCCTCAGTTTAGTTGATTCCTACAAGGTCATGACGTCCATCTTAGAGGACTCAAGGCTCTGGATGAAGTTTTTCTTACGTGAGATCCTACTAGAAAGCAGACAAATTTTACTGATAGATTGTTTTGCCGATGATTCATGAATGTATGAGCACGCATAATGAAAGTCTTAAATGGGGCATCACAGTTTCAGAAACACTGGAGAGGTGTATGTCGGAATGACTGGCAAGGACGAACTCATGTGTCATTTGCATAAGGCCTGCACAGAATTGTGAGGTTACAATTCTTCTTTACGGCTATAGTTCTTGTGTGGTACAGGTCGGCATATTGAGCAGGGTGTTGGAAGAGGTGGATAAAATTGTGCAAGAGTTTAAGGATATGCTTTACAAGACTATGGAAAATCCTAATGTTGAAATTACTCAGGTAATATACGACAAGTCATATATTTATGTCGCTTATCAATACGGTCTCAAATTATGCAGAAGTTATGTCCTTTAGGAGCTACTCAGAAATCTTCTTTAAGGTGGTGCTTACGAAAGATAAGCCTTTGATGATATGATGGCAGCTCTTTGCTTTCATCCTGCCTAAAACCTTGTCGACCATATATATCACTCAAAACGCGTGAGCAGAGTGTAAAAATGTCCTAACTTTTGCTTGCTTCACTAATTCATTCATTTCTAATTGGGACAATGTTGCACTTGTCTTTGAGAAAGTTCTTTTGTTGCGTGAAGTAGACTGAAAGAATTACGCCTGCGCAGTTAGAAAATACTATTCGACTGCTGCTCGAGCTTGAACCGGATTCTGATCCAGTCTGGCATTATCTCAGCATTCAGGTGGGTTTATCCTGGTCTTTCAAGGTTCAGTACAGAGTGTTGACCATGGGAAACGTGGAGTAAAACCTTGAAAGTATACACACTTACACGCTATCAAAGTTAAGTGACAAAACACAGGAGTGATTCTTCACCTGTTTTGGAAAATGAGAAGAAATTTTTGGTGGGATAGGAAAGTCCTAGTGTCTACAGATATATGTTAAAGGGTTTGCGTTGATTGGCCATTGCTATGAGTTCTGCAAGACAAACTCCGAAGTTTGGTCCTAAGTTTGTGTTTTGTTTTATCAAGCTATGACGGTTCCAGACTGTTTCCTCAAAGTCAGTGACTGAACATTTTCCTCTATGACAGGATCGTAGAATTCGAGGTCTTCTTGAAGGATGTTCCTTGGAGCACGAGGCACGTATGGATGCCCTACAAGGTCGAGTGCGAGAAAAAGTACAGTTCGATGCTCGCTGGAAGCAACTGCAGCGGGAGTCAAACAAAACCGTATGTCCCAAACTTTATCTCATCATTCACCGCCCTCTACTTCCGAAATGGTGACGTGAACCCTCAGGTGTGAGAACCCATTGCCCATCGTCCGTGAAGAAGGGTGATGCCACGATGGTCATCACTCCACTGTTGTTGATGGTTCCTGGACTACTGATTGTAGCAACAACAATCCATTCTCACACAGCCAATAAGGCTTCTGCATGAACCATATCGGTAGATCACTTACTTCACAAATAGACTTTTGTTCTCAGCTACACTGCTGTATGCATTCCATTATGCGTTGCGCCTCATTCTATCAGTCTACCCTAACATGCTATTCAGATTCATTTTGTGCTGTGATTGCACAGCATTACCTTTAGATGCTAGTACTACATATCCGCTCCCTTGGATGTAAACGCTCAGTTTTTCATCAGATTCACGTTCATGGTATCACACCTCTCCTGGTTGGCGCCTGTGCTACCTGTTAGTACTTGGGCCAACTCGTTCTAAAGAAGTAGATTGATCAAAAGTAGTTCTTGTCTAGGCAATAAAATAAAATGCACAATACCTTGGGAACTGCGTGTCTGCATCTTCTCCGTGACTAATCGTTTTGCGGCTAACTGTGTATCAGTCTGAAGTCGATTTCAATCTTCTCTTGGGAGATCAAGACAGAGATGTTGGAGATAACAACTTGAAGGACTCAACTGGAGAAGAGTCAGATGCCTTGTTAGGACGCCTGATACGCAGACTTACAGCAGTTATTGTACAACATGTTCCCAACTTTTGGAGACTTGCTCTTTCCATTTTCAGTGGCAAGTTCGCTAAAGTATGTATCTCGAAATGCTGTTATCTCTTTTGTGAACTTCAGTACGTCACACATACACAACTTATGATGAGAATTTGGTATTTTACGATACTCGCATGTTTTGCACAAATAAGGTACCTAGACCTGTCTAGCATATAATGATTCTATGATTTCACTACAGGTGTCCCAGCCAGGTGTTCCTAACGGTAGGCACACCACGCCAACCAATGACGCATCTCTGTATCCATATGAAGAACACCCCGAATCAAAATACACAACACATTCTGTGGAAGAAGTGGTGACAATGGTCCACTGCATCATATCTTTGTATGAGACCAAGGTATGATGGTTGACGTACGTTGTGCTATAAAGAATTTTACCTTACTACATTGAAATGCCAGAGTAACATCAGGTTCAAACGTGGGTACGGTACCCGGTTAATTACACCGGATAGGCTTTGTGCTCACACGTTTTAACTCTTGAGGCCCGTTTGGTTAAACACAGCCAATTGTCAAAGCCGTTAGATTAGCTTTCTTATTTTGGCACTTCTTGGATTCTTCCATGGACTAGGAAATTTGAATGTTGGGGGACTTCCAGCCTCTCAATGATTTCACCCTTGGTTTTGGTATCTTGACATAATGTGGTTGTTCTAACGTGGAGCAATTGAACCCAATTTTACCCTCCATTAGTCACTTGTATACTTCGTAGTCATTCCGGAACTTTGGATATCAAGAGTGTGTTACCTTGTGCTACGTAGGTACAAAACGCTTTCATTGCTCTTGCGGAAGCGAATGTTCTTCGTCCTTACATGAAAGAAGCTTTGATGGAGATCTCGAAGGCCTGTGTAGCTCTGGAGGACAAGGACTGTGCACCTAGAAGTGCAGGTGAGATGCGCGACCCTTGATTCACAGTAGCATCAATCAAAGTGTCCATCTTGATTTTCGGTTTATCCTGAACTCCTAGTTCTCATCTGGTATAGAGTAGTGAAGATGACATCCTCAGAACAGCACGAAATAAACGGCATGACTCGTGGAAGGTTCAAGCTGTCCTCCGTTCTTAATACTTGTCCTTGTTCTAATTCATCAGGTTAGTTATGTATGACATTTGAATATGGACTTAAACGTGTAAAGAAGATTCAATTATCTCATAACTCTCAAGGGCTTTTCTGCATTGATTTAGTGACCTACCACTTTGTGGAGTGTGCAGTGCAAGCTCTGCTAGTTTTGCGGACAGAGGTCACAAGAGTGTTTGTTCTTCGGGTCTGTACATTGATGCGCGGAGCCACAGCAGCCCTCGTCCAAGATGAGGATTGGATCCCTGTGCCAACAATTGAACGCGGGGGAACCCCTTACGCGATATCTGCCTTGCCCCTCAGATATCGCGAAATGCTGGTCGTCACACTGGAGCATATGGCAGAGTAAGATGACCAAAAGTTTCTTCATTCAGATTTTACCAATCAATTTCTTAGCTGGCTTCCATGTTTCTGGCTTTGCCTGATTCGTTATGTAGATATCATTAGATAGTTGACTAATACCATTCACCGTTTAGTTATTTCAAGGCATACTCATATTGTCACTTTTATGTTTCGTATTATCGTGAGGTTCAGAGAATTGGACAGCTATATTAGTGATACTGCCCCGGGCACCATACAGAAGAGGAAACACTCCGGTAATCGAGCTATCCTGTCTGAATGCAGGATGATTAAAAGGTTAACCAGTAAGAGCACTGAGCTTCATGATGATCTGTCAGCTCAAGTTCGCCAGATGCAGGACAACGTGAGGATGACCTTTGTCGAATGTTTTCTTGACCTTGCTGGTAGGCACTTGACCTGCAAAGTTTACTGAAATTGATATTTCCACTTTCCTCAAAGCAATAGATTTGTATGTTTTTGAATATCAAGACAAATTGCATTTGACGAGTTCAAATTGTGAAGCCCGTTTAGCAGTATTGCTCTCAAAGTTATTGGATGCAAAAGTTCTTTGATAATTAACTGCAGTAAGTGACACGAACTAGAGGCAAGAATCAACTGTATGTTGTCTAACTTTTAGAGATCTTCTTAGTAGCAGTGATACATGTCCTGTATTGGAAGTTTCACCAATACCTTGACTCTGATCTACTCAGATTTGCTGGAGAAGTTGACGGAGGAGATATCTCAAAATCCACAGCAAGAAGATGAGAGTGGGGTCTCGAACTCGGGGGAGGATAAGTTTATCAGCTTGATAGCAGGGGTCGAAGTTACCAACTATCACCAAAGATTGTTGATGGTTTTGAGCAATACTGCCTTCACCAAAAGCTCTCTTCTACCCGATTTGAACCAAAAATATCAGCATGTCTGGATGCATGCCAGGTAATTAAGAACGTTACAAGATGTGTTTTTAGGAGTACATCACTTTCAGTTGTGATGGCATTCGTTTCAGCAGCTCCGTTGTTCTCTTTCACATTATCAACTGCTGACTTCGTAGTTGTTGCAATGCAGTCAACATCCAGGAAAGGGTAGGCATCCGGAAGAAAACAACTTATCGTCAACAGAAGAAGCTTCAAATGCTCTGTCCGCACTGGAAGAGAAGATTTTGAATCACTACAATCTTACCAAGGTGAGATCACCGTAAGGTCAATCGATAAGCCTGTAAATTGTTCACTTCTTGAGGTGTTAAACCTTATGTTTGACCAACTTTTATTCATCAACTAAACCACCCCCAAAAGCGGGAGTATGAAAGCATTAAATTGGTATGCTTGCTGCAAGTCAAAGTAGGTGCACTGGAGCACACAACGTGGATGGAAGAGAATAATCCAATGCCGATGTAAACACAAAGAGGCAAATAGGAAATGGGAAGCCAAGAAAGAAAAGTAATTCGGTCTGTCCAGTCAGATGATCAAATCAGCTAACTGTATTTAGCGAGTAGAGTAGACTTGTTGTAGTTTCACATCCTAAGCGCGAACTCGAACCACTCTTAACGATATTGTGCCCATTCTTCACTGCTGGAGAAGTGGTCCTTCCCATGTTATTCTTTTCTGAGATTTATCTCGATGATTTACGCTGAGCGTGTGAATAGGTCTGTACTTGACACGTCTGTATGCTTTTCTCAGGCGTCAGTGGTTGGAGTTTCTGCAGCAGCTTACCTTCTTGATGATGCTACGCAGTGGTCTCAAACTCCTCCAATAAAAGTGAGTTGTGCGGGTTGAAGTTATTCCGTTGATTTTGACTTAGCATCTAGAATCCTGGTGCTCGATTCCGTCAATCAACTTGAAATGTTCACACTGTTCATAAATACAAACTCGTACCTTGTCGTTTGGGAGGAGTTTTGGTTTGCGTCGTAGAAGTACAGATTGATATCTGGAATTACCCTTCTACATGTCAGGGTGTCAGGGATAATGTGGTGGAGCTTCTCCATCCTTTGGTTGCGGTACATGCTGAGGTGATCGTCTGTCTTTTGAGCTCTTTTTGAGCTGTTGGGATTATCGTTTGTAAACAATGATATATATTCCTGTCTGTTAGTTTCACGTACCTGACATCGTTATTAGTATTACTCATCTCGCATTGGCACAGGTCTTTGCTGGAGCAAAACCTTTCTTGGACAAGGTCGTGAATGTATTGGTGGAGGGGTTGATGGTTGCTCTTCTAAATGTATTTACTGAGAACCAGCAAAAGGTTCTCCGGATTTTAGATGTCAATGGATACTCTCAGCTTATGCTCGAGGTAAATTTACTATCTACCTTTAAAGATCCTACATACGTACCATCAAGTTGCAGATCGAAGTACCTACTTTTGTGTTGAACTTATGCAGCAGAGTTTTCTTGACTTATGTTCCTGACCTGTGTCGTTGCTTCTGTAACGATACCAACAGACAAAAAACTGACCTGGAGAGGTTAGATATATAATCTGGTTACTGCATACGAGACATAAATTCTGTTGTGTCCTTTTCTGGCAGTAAGGAGCTTCAAACCATCTGCTCACTTTTGCTTTGAATCATCTTTACCTGCAGTTCGACTTCATAGATGCTGTATTGGAAAGATATTTCACACCAGCAGCTAGGGAAGCAGGTACAGCTCTCCGAGATATGCTTCTGGATAAAGTTTACGAAAGTCTGAATGAGATCCATCAGGCTGAGATATCTGGAGCCAGCCGGCGATCTAGAGGAGCTGAAGAACTCATGATGGAGCAGGGACCACCTATGTCACGAGATGATATTCAGGTGTGTTACTTATTCCGCAAGTACTAATAAGACCGGTTGAGTCGACCATCAATTTCTCGAAGAAAAATATCGTTACAATGCTCACCGATGGAGTAAATAGTCATGAAGTTGTGAGCTCAGAATTATCGGTTAATGGCCAACGTATTCCCCTAATCCTTAGTATCTGGCCAGGTATATGAACGTGGAAGAATCACTATCCTTCACAGAGATGGTGATTTAAGCCTGACATGTGTTCTTGCTGCAGGCATATGCCCATCAGGTAAGTGCAGAGAATTTACCGTTGGAGCTGAGGAGAACGCGCATTAATGTGACGTGCTTCACCGAGTCACTACCTGAATATAGTCCAGGAGGAGTGAGGCGGTTGGCCATACGACATCCTTTGGCTCCAGGTGGGTCCATCATTCGCCATCTCCGTAAGTCATCCGGTTCAAGCCTTGGTGGAGAATCTGATTTAGGTAGAGGACTACCTCCTCTTTCACCGCATCCCGGTTATAGCTCTGATGTCGGAAGTGAAACAAGCAGTAAAGGTGCCCCTTCTGACCGCTTTTCTAGGCTCGCCTCAGAGTCTCGACTTCAAAATGAACCAAGACGAGCTTCGCGTCGTACAACTAGCAATAACTTTGGGTGATATATGTAATAAATTAGGTTCCCGCTAGTACTGCTGTTTATGTGGTGCTTCATTTTATACCCTACATGATTGTTATCAGCCTCAAGGTTCACGGGGCTCAACCAGACTGTTCGATATTCAACTTTGCGTTTGTTTCCAGACCCCATTGGTCTCACGAGCAATACATGACTCAGTCCATTGAGCTGCTGGCCCCGTCAGTTTCAAACCTACTTCTATGCATTTATGTGGTAGGTCATGTGGTGGCATTATGTCTAAGCTTTTGACAAGTGAAGAGTATTATTGTAAAGATACCTGTCTCACCCGTCGACCCATGGCATTGTCAAGATGAGGCCTGATGTGCTGAGCTCACTCCAAACCATATGCTTCCAGCTTGTCAGCTTTGGTCAAATGGGTAGTGTAACGTCCGGAAGAATATACTGTAGTTACGGAGCCCAACTAGAAAAGTAGGACTTCAAACCTTAATTTTGGTCCCTGAGATAGGAAGAACAAGCAAGCGTACATGAAATAGTAGCCATGAACACCAAATGACTCTCGCAGCCAAGCTCTGGTTGCAGAGTCGTCTGGGTCCTTGTTACCCTTTTGGAAGTGGCCATAGATCTGCATTGTTGAAAAAATCGAGGTTCTCCCTTCCGAAGGTGTAGGATAGTCGACTTCTGTCCCAATGGAAGTCGTCATCGGCTTCTGGTAAGTTCTCACCTGCTCTACTTGCACAGGATGCTGTTATTCATCAGACTGTTGCTGTCGAGTCTTAAGTCAGTTTGGCAATTGAGAAGTACTAGACTCTCGTAAAGCTGGGGAGAATGGGATAAGTGTGGAGATATGTCTACGGGTGCTACGCATACTTACCTGTCTATGTAACTGACAGTTATGGCGATCTTTACTATGTTACTGAGAAATGTCAGAGTCAGTCCGCTCAGACGTGGGCATAGAACTGGGTTGCTTACGACAGCTTATATATTTCATTACTCAATGTCTATGGGTGTCAAACTGGGTGAAGAACGGGTGTTCACTTTTATACTACCTTGCATGATGGAAGGGGGGGATTTTACTATTTTCTTATTACTATCTAGTGTAGGATACTTTGAAAAGTCTTCCCGTCTGGAATCCACACTCATGCTGCGCCTTTTAACTGGAAGTTTTGCCGCAAACATCTCTCATGCAGCCATAAGCGGACACCGACTATGACAAAGGTTTGCATACGTTCTTTGCGTGGCAACTGTTTCCTATAGAAGCATGTAATGATGGTGTCCTCCATAAAGTCCAAGTCCCAGCCCCTTTATACATAAGCAACAAAGATTAAGCATCTCACAAACAGAAAATGCAGCTTCTTCATTGCAAAGTTGAAAGGAAATGTATGGAGTACTGAACTTGCCGGTGGATCAACAGATGAAGATGACTCATGGTTCGACAAAGAGCTACTTATTTAATCAGTGCGAACGATGGAGTTGTGTGGAGAGCGAAATTACCTATAGTCGAGCTTCGTGTGTGTGACGCTGCCATTTAGCCAACAGTAAATTGGAGTCAACTAAAGCATTATAGATCAGGAATTTGGCGCATGCCAAGTCAGGAGGAAAGGAGTATGAAAGCGTGTCGGAATCTAAAACTGCAGACATGGCGCCGAGGAGCGAGTAATCCTCGACGCGAGATGTTATTTCCCTCCCAGTTGCTTGCATGGAGGATCACTGTCCATAACCGTCAGACGTAATTTAACGTCCCAAGAGGTCTACACGTTTCGCTCCGGACGACAAAGCCCAACCAGCTCCTTTCATGACGTGAGAGGCACGAATAGTGACAGACCTTATTCAGTAAGAAAATCTCTTAATACCTCGTTTGGACTTCGAGGACCTAAGGGTCGTTCCCGAACTTGATACTTCTCAAAGTACAGATACGAACTACAATTCCTATCTTCCTACTTTGACTCAGATGCCGTACGTATCAATATTTCACAACGCCACAATCCCTTAACGCACTGCTCATTGCGATTTAAGGCCTACATACTGAAGCCAAAACTATTTAGGTGGCATTTAATGACAGTAAGAAGTTTAGGGTTAGGGTTGAAGTTTAGGGTTTAGTTTAGAGATATCCTTCCGTCAATTGTTTGCTTACAAGTGGAAATGGCTCTCGAATGGAATGTACCAACAATCTCGGAAACTGCTATTCAGCTCGTACTAGCTCAAGAGTTGCCCAGTTTACCCTTACGAGTTTCAAGCTCGAACATCCAAACCAATTAAAACTCTTCACATAAAATAATAGTCTACTAACAGCCTTTGAACTAGTGTTAGTAGTTGTAGTGTTAGCAGTAGGGCAGATTTCTCGGTTAGTCGATTTTTATCTCAAAAATGATTTATGAAAATAGTATAATAGTATCGACATTCAAGCGTTATGGCATTTACTGATTTACGAAACCTGTTTGAAACTGAAGCCATACGAACTTTTTGGCACAAATTCTCGAGCGGAGGTTGGTCTTTTATGAGATATCTGTTATGACTTACATGGACATTGGAGATAAGACAAAAGAAGAAAATTTTAGATAGGCCCCATTAGTATCGATATGAAAAATCAAAATCGACTTACATATGAGAAAACAAAATAGACTTACATATCGATACTAATGGGGCCTATCTCCAATTTTCCTCTTTTGTTTTATCTCGAATGTTCATGTAAATCATAAAAGATATTTCATAAAAAACCAACCTCCGCTCGAGAATTTGTGCCAAAAAGATTGTACGGCTTCAGTTTCAAACAGGTTTCGTAAATCAGCAAATGCCATGACGCTTAAAAGGAAAGCGGCACTCATGAGCTTCCAGCAATATCTCAGTGTAAGCAAAAGTTTAAAATAACTTATGTCAACTCTGCACATAGGCATAAGCTCAGTGTAATCTTTTATACTGATATTTTGCTTATTAGGGAAAGTCCAAAATAACTGGTATCAATTTCGCACATCGTTGTAACTGAAAGTTGTGCTTTCTGTCGTTTCTCACCGTAGTTCTGAACATCTTTTCAGTATTCACATAGCTTATGGAAAGGTATACTTTATTGTCAAAAGATGTTTACCTACAGATCTGCTATGCTTTCAAGTAGTCCCATTATAAGCCCCAGAATTATCTGATTACACGATTAAGCAAGTGGTTGTTGGTGAATGTGAGAAATATTGAGTCTACCTCTGATAATATAGGATGTTATATCATACATTAATAAAAATTTCACAGCTTGTCCTGATCTTATTTCGTCAGCACAAAAACATCTAGACCCCTATATTTTTATGGTCGTATTCAACTTTGTGATATCATAATTACCATTTTATGTTTAAGTTTGGTGTGTTTACAAATTTAATATAAAAGTAAAGAGTTGACTTGCATACATTTAAAGAAAGTATAAAACCTCACCTTGAGGATATTAAAAAATTTCAGAAAAAAAATATTTATTTGTATCAAGGCATGGCGCCCATAAAATTTTTTTATTTTTTGAAAAATTTTTTTACCTGAAAAAATATAGTTTCTTACCACGTTTATGATATTGTGCAAATATATATTGCAACACAACAGACATTGCTATCAACATCATACAATATAAAAGTACAGTTTATATATGAAGCCACACATAAATTCTAATTTGCAACAATAATCAAGGATCATAAATCAAAACTCATCTGTATACACTTAACAAACAAGCACTGATTTTACTCCAAGTTTCCTTTGCAAATTTTGTACACCATAGCCAAAAGCTTGAAGGCTAACATCAAAGAAGTGAGCTCTTTGGAGCTCCACTTTGAGGTATACCTCTCCTTGGGTAGGGAGTCCAACCCTAATGGCACATCTAAGTATATTTATGATGCAAATGGTGCAAATGGTAGCTCTGATGATGCAATCAAAAACCCTAATATAATAGATGTGCACCACCAAGTAGTCCATGAATTGCTATTGATACAATTGTGACTGCCAAGATAATCAACTCTAATGTCCTAGCAAACTAGCTTGGGCATTGCAAATGTTGTGTAAATATACATTGTTATCAACATCATATACTCCAGAAGGACAACTCAAATAAGAAGTCACACACAAACTCTAAAGTGTTATGATTGCCCCTCCCCTAGCTAGCAGTTAGGTCATTCTAACTCTAGATATCCATTTACTCCAAGTATGTGGTATGTCTTATGGTAGGCAAAGATAAAGAGGCTGTGTACTACCATGCTCCATTGTTAATTGCAATCTACACCACTTAAGGAGTGAACTAGCTAAAGTGTGAAGTACATCAAGGATATAGATATTGCACTTGAGGAACAAACATGAGGTACAAACATGAGGTGAGGTGTCAAATGTACCATATGCCATCCTCTAGAACATCTATCACACACCAACATTGTAGCAACACCATTCTAAAAGACTAAGGAGAGAAATAGGAGAATAGAATATCAGAATGGAAGGTCATATTGGATTTCTCAATTGTGAGAAAATCCAAATGCCTAGCATGAGCTTTGGCCTTAGTATTTACAGGCTACTTATGTACAAGGTTCTCAAGATCTTCCCTCCCAAAGACCTATTCTTGGAGTGCAAGCTAAGCTGGCCGTCAACTTGGCATACAAGTTATTCAATCCATGGAAAATTCCTAAAAGCTTCTCACCCAAAGCTTCATAGATGCTTCTAGCACAATCTTAGATTTCTTAGGTTATGCTATTTCTACCTCCTTTTTGCTATATGTAGTTGATTCTATTAACTCTTTTGCTAATTCTATATTGCTATATATTCTCCATTGCTAGTAGGTAACATCCTTGTTGCCATGGACTCTTTGAATTCTTGGATAGCACTTGTGTATTTTGGAGATGAGAACAAGGCTCTCATGTGGCATCATGAAGAGGATACACTGTCCAAAGGATTTTATATTTAGTGTGTCATTGGCGGTCATGTTGGATGTCACAACATGCAAAGATACAATGAACTTTGTATTCTTCATGATCATTAAAAAACATTGGAGGAGGAAGATGGATATGAGTAGAGAAGGAAGTTTAGTTTGAAACAAAGGGTTTTAATTTTGAGATATGGAGAATAAGATAAATCTTCATATGAACAAGAACTACAAATTTTATAAGCAACAAGAGAAATGACTTGAATAATATCAAATTGACCAATCTAATTAGGAGTGATTTTTTCAAACCTGGGTGTCAAAAGTTAGAGGAGGGTTAGTAGGGGAGAACATAACCTTATTACCTATGTGAAAGGTGAGATTGCAACAATGTTGATCAACATATTGTTTTTTTCTTGAGCAACAAGGAGATGAAAATTGGCTTGGTGTAAGGACTTAGAGAATCTAGAACAATTGTATCTTGCCCATAATTATGGAAGAAAAGAGAGAATCTAGTACTTGCATGTTGGGAGTTATTGTAACCAAACTCAACAACCGCAAGACAAGTATTCTAATTGTTGTAATGAACATTGACAAAGGTACATAGCATATCTTCCAAGATGAAATTGGATTGTTTGGTTTGCCCATCAATAATAGGCTATAGACCAGGACAGCTTAGTGCCAAGGAGCTTGAAAATTTCTTGCTAAAATTTACTAATGAAGCAAGGATCACAATCAAAGATAAGAATCCTTGGCATCCCATGATGCTTGAAGACCATTATCAAAGTAGATATTACTAACATTGGAGCATCTATGATATCCATAATAGTTGCCAAGTGAATCTGCTTGCTAAGCTTATCAACATAGATCATAATTTCTGTATTGCCTTGGTCTGTCTTTGGAAAGACCTGATGAGATCTAAGCTTACATTGAATAGATGCAATTGGGAGTGGTTGGAGTGATCTACTAGGTTTTGTTTGTTAGTCTTGTTGCATTGGCAACTCTCACAAGATTGGAGAAACTCTTGAACTTCTCATGTTATGTTTGGCCACTAACATTGACTTTGCAGGGTGTCCTTTCCCATATGACCAATAATAGGTAGTCTCATAGCTAAAACATACATCTGATTTGATCAAAATAGAAGGCCATCCTTGAACAAAAAGGTGTTTTACTCCTTGTCATATGTGTCATGTGAAGGAAGTGATCTTCTTGTCAAGCAATCTTGAACTCCATATGTACCTTTGACTCTACAAACACAATAATTATTGCTACTATTAAGAAAGATGTAGGAAGAATCTTCAAATCAGGTTGTTGTGACAAGGCATCAAGAATAACATAGAACTTCTTGGGTTTGTACTCAATTTGGATATCAAAAATTTGTAGTTTTTCCTCCCATCAATGATATCAATTCTTCATTTGCTCCAAATGTAACGTCTACAACAAAGGTTTATGATCAATTTGCATTATCACTTGTTTCTTCAAGAGGTAATATCACCACACCTTAACCTTATATACCATTGTAAGTTGTTCTTGATCTTGGGCAAAATAATTTATTTTTATTGCATTTAGTCATTGAGATACAAAGGCAATGAGATTGAGTCCATTTGGACATTCTTGTTGCAACATGGCTCCAATTTCAAAGGTAGAAGCATTGAAATAAACCATTCAAGGTAGTTGAGGATCATATGGTTGGAAGATGGGTTGTGAAGATACCATATCTTTTAGTTTCTTGAATGTTTCTTCTTGTTGGGCAGTCCACTCAAAGCTTGATTTCTTGTCCAAGAGATCAATCAATGGTATAGCCAGATGAGCAAAAGTGGATGAACCATTGGTAAAAAATCACCAATCCATGAAATGCCCAAACTTCTATGGCATCCTTAGGAGTAGGCCAATCAGTAATGGCCTTAATTTTCTCCTCTTCCATCTTGGTCCTCCCATTGAGACCATATGACTCAAGAAGGTAACTCCTAATGCTAAAAGGCACACTTGGACTTGTTGCAATGGGACTCCCATTTTCATAGTCATCTTAGGACTTCTCATATGTGGTTCCAATGTTCTGCTTCCATGTTATTGAAAATTAGAATATCATCCAAGAACACTATCACACATTAATTCAATAGCTCCTCCAACACCTGATGCATTTGATCCATGAAAATTACCAAAGCATTAGTAAACCTAAAATGTAAAACTCTCCATTCAAAATGCCCATACCTTGTGCAAAAGGTAGTCTTTTGCATATTCCTCCTTATCAATGAATATTTACCCATAATTGCTTCAAAGATCCAACTTTGAGAAATATCATGCTACATTTAATTGATCCAACAAGTCATCCATTTGAGGCAAGGGATACACATTTTTCACATTGGTCTGCATACCACGCCACCAATAATGACTCTTGAGTAATCTATATGTACAATTTACTCTGAAATGTCCTAGCTCCTCATGAACATGATGGACCAACTGTGGTCTCTAAGATGGAAGTGGTACTACTCACACTCTACCATCCTCCCATACACAAAGAAAGTGCACTCCAATTTGAACTGTTTGGCTCATTGAAGAACACGGTCTCTCTCCTTGGGCCCAACTAGGCCATCCACAATACCAGTGCAAAGATAGTCCATCACTAAGACATCTTCATGAATGTCTTGTTGAACTATACCACTATCTCCACTCTTAAGAACTATGACCTCAATAACTCTTCATGTATGCACTGAGAGAGATACCACCAAAGCCTCAAAAAATATACAAAGAAAGGTAGATGCATGCCAACTTGGGACCATCTCCTCATCTGTCTCACCATGCCAATGTGCTCTGGTATGATCCTACTAGCTGGGATATGGGTTTCTACTCAACCCATCTGCATCACGGTTCATCACTCCAAATCTATGAATAATTGTGAGATCATACTCTTATAAAATCAAAGCCCATCATGCAAGCTTCCTTGAAAGCTTGTCGGACTCCATCAACCACTTTAGTGGCTAATGATCAATGATAAGAGTAAAGGGTTACCAAATAGGTAACATAAAAAATGTGCTACTGCCCATACTGATGCCAAGCACTCTCCCTCATATGAACTATACTTCACCCTTGCTGAATTTTTGGAGTGACTAGCATAGGCCACCACAAACTCCTTCTCCTCATCATCATGCTAGGTGAGCATTGCTCCAAGGCCCAACATACTCCAATTAGTGTGAACTTGAGATGGTCATCTTTTTGATCGGTCTCCTCAAAATAGGGGCAAATATCAACTTCTCCTTGAGCTCTAGTAAAGCTCTCTCCTGCTCACTCTCCAACACCACTCTTATGTAATCTTGGTCAGCTTTGTCAAGGCCTTGGCAATGGCATTAAATCCTCTAACATAATGGCAATAGAAGTTTGCCAACCCAAGGAATGCTTGCACTTTACTCACATCCATAGGCCGAGGAATACATGCAATAGCCTCCACCTTGGTCTGTTGAACACCAAGTCCTCCAAGGTAGATAGTGTGACCCAAATACTCAACTTGCTCATGGAAAAATCTACACTTCCCAAGATGTAATTTGAGTCCATGAGATCTTAATCTCGCAAACACCTCCAACAAATGTCTTTCATGCTCCTCCATAGTAGTGCTATAGACTAAAATGTCATCAATATAGCACCAAGAAAAATCCAATCTAGCTAGGATCCTATCCATGACACTCTACAACTTGGTAAGAGTGTTCTTTACCCCAAATGGTAAGAATCTCCACTTATATAAGATATCCTTGCTATGAGGATCAATAGCCCAAAATGCTATCTTGGACTTATCCTCTTCCTTGATCAGTAACTAACATATCCGGCTTGAAGATTCAAAGTACTAAAGACCTTTGCATGCCCAATCTCATCAGGGATCTTCTTTGTTGTAGGCATGGCATACCAATCAACCATATTCTATTGGTTGATAGGACGGTAATCTCCACACATCTGCCTATTTGTGTAGTTTCCATGCATATCCTTCTTGGCTGACATCATTGTAGTTGATGCATACTCTCCATGTGAAATCTCCACCAAACCAACCTCAAAAAGGTCTCTACTCTAGCTCTAAATCAATGCTCTTTCCATGTCATTGTATCTGTAGAGATGTCAAAAAATTGGTGTATTGCTAGTTAGCTCAATCCAAATACTAGGTCCATTCAAAGTATCTAAATCCTTCACATTGAAGGCAAAACAACTTGTGCAGCTCCTCAAGAACCACCAAACTCTTTCTCTTTTCCCTCATGTAAGCTTGGGTCCTATATCAGGCTCCCAAGTATCCTCTGTAACTATCATATGAGTGGAAGATGTACTGACTAGCTGCTACATTGGGCCCTTGGGAGTAGTAACATCATGCTCCCAACCACTAGAGGTCCTAACCTCCATATGAAAAACTCATCCAATCTTGCTGCAAGCTCCATACGTCCTCTAGCTGCATCCTAAGTAGACCAAGGGTGTAATCCAAGTAGACAATGTTCACTTGGATGGGACTCCAAGTAGACCACTCTCACTAGTAGCCATTGATTGTATCCCAAGAATACCCTATCCACTTGATCCATTGCCCCCAACATATGCTTGAATTGTCTTGATAGGCACAAAGCCCACAAGTGCCCAAGTGGTGATACCTATCAAGTGCATCTTTATGTTGCTCTACCAAGCCAAGGCTCACAATCCAAGTCAAACAGTTTAGGTCCATAGCCTAACCTAATGCTTGTATGCCTCTAATACTACTAGAATAATGGTAATATTGGTGCAAGAGCCCATCACCCGCTCCCTCCTATTGGCATTAGGCTCCACCAACTACTATAACTATGAATCCCAAACAAGTCTAAGACCTCACTCTCAAAAAGCATGAGAGCTTGGGAAACTCATAAGTGTGGGAAAAGTAGCTTGGGCTATCCATCTAGGTTTACCATTACCAATGGTGACTTATCAGCCACTACCACCATTTGAGATTGACACCCAACATCCAAGATATCATCAACAATGAGGTGGTCTAGTCGTTGAATCCCATCACAAAGCACACTATAGAACCTCTCTAGGTAGGAGGTTTGTCCACCAAAGATGAAAACAATGAGCTTGTGATCCCCCTTTGGCTACATCTAACAACACTGTAGGCCCATCCAAGAATGGACCTGATGTGTACTTGCCACCACTCGAGTGTAAGAATCACCCATGAAAGGAACATTCTCCAAAATGTAAGCTGGAGAAATGGATTGATGAACCTAGAGATGTCATAGTATCCGTACTATCTCCCAAACACACCAAAATGGGGATCCTAAAGACCCAAACCTTGGCCAACATGTGTATATCCCTGACGTGGCCATCCAAAAATCACCAAATGAATGGGCCCATGTTTCTAGATCCTATGCTCCTAGCAAGGAACGGCATGTTCGTAGGGTCTTTTGGTAACCCTTGACTATTGACATTGGTAATGACTTAGGATACCAATAAGCCAAGTATGCCACATGATGTAGAGAGACTCACCTAGCAGTCTTGTCTCTCTCCACATACAAGTACCTTTGTATTCAATACCTGCATGTAGTACCACAACTAGTCTAGTGCTACTCCCATTGAACAACTCCAATAGACATACTCCCTCTACTAGATACTACCAAGCAATGAATGTGGTATCCAGAGGTGTCAAGGTAATTGACTCTAGAGGCTCATCCTCACACTGGTCTCTTGGTAGTATAAAGGCTCCACTCTAAGCCTATTGTACCAACCAATCTACATGTTGCTACAATGCTTCCTTTGAACTCCACAATGGAACATCCAAGGTGGATGGAATGATCCCACTTGTACTCTAAATTTGAGTGATCTCCTCTGGTATTGGAGTATCCTCTACATGGGTGCTCCCTCCCAATAAGTCACCAAGCCAAGTAACAAAACCACTGAAAGTTGAAATTGATGCCACCATGGTTCCAAACTATAGTGAGCTAAGAGTACCACTACTAAATTGTATTGGTAGGCAACATACATATCCCTCACTTGATTGCCAACATGGTCTATAGGAAGCTATCTCCTCCTAATAGTCAATATTGAAACCCATGGGGTATAACACTGCTCCTCTAACTAACACATCATATGCCTCAACTACTATCGCAATGGCCTAAGCTCTCTATAGAGCTATCAATCAGATGACCATGTTGAATCTGAACAACAAGCTCCCCAAATGTGATGTATTGTGTAGAACCATCCCTAGAGATTTAAAATCTCTAGATCTAAATTTAAATTATGTCAAAAGGACTTGGGTTGGGTAGATGGAAGTATGAAGCCAAAGATAGAGGACTTAGTATTGGGATATGCAACCCAACCCAAAGAACCTGTAACAACCTTTCCTTGGGTTAGCCAATCCAAAAAGTATGTGTAAAGAAAGTGACTACCTCAAGATCAAGATGACCTTGACAATGATAGGAAACCAATCCGTAGATTTGGTAGGTAAATGGAGAATTGACTAAAGAATCACCAATCAGCAAAGGACTATAAAATTTAGATTTTGATGAGGAAGCATTGCAATGTCTAAAAGATATCCTATTCCTATCCAAAGTTGTCTCAAAAGAATGCAAATTGAATTTACTATACATGGTAGATTCTTGCCTTCAAATACTTGTGGTTTTGTGAATTAAACCCTATCTTCTCCTTCTTGAAATATTGCTCTCTCCAATTGCTCTTATCATTGATAATCATTATCTTTCTCTTCCAACAATTGATTAAGATGCTTAATTTTTTGCTACATAGCAATGATAACTTTGTGCATTGCTATCATAACCACTACTCTACCAATTATCTAATTGGAATTATCTAGGTTAATACATCAATGTAAGATGTCCACCACTCTCCATAAATTATAATAGAAAGGATAAATGGTTCATTAGACAAGGTGATTGTATCCATAAAGTCTTGGCCAAAGTGGGAGGTGATGAAATGCTAGAAATGGTGCTTTGGTAGAAAATGGATACAAGAATCCCAAGGGTTGGGAAGAGATTAATTTGGTGGTCCATATATTCTATCCATCTCATTATTTCTCTAATATTAATGTAAAAGATCAAGAAGAGAAATAGGAGAATGGGAGATCAAAATGGAAGATCACATTGAAACTCTCAATTGAAGGAAACTCCAAATGCATAGCACAAACTTTGAACTTGATATTTATAGGCTATTTAGATATAAAGCTTCCAAAAAGATTCACCCTTGAAGCCCACTTTCTTGGAATGCAAGCTAAGCTAGCCGTCAACTTGGCATATTGTAATACCAATAGCTAGATATATTATCTAGAGGTGAAAATTGGCTTGGTAACATTTGGAAGGATGTTATATATGATAAAATAATTAGATCAAATAGAGGTATAACCAAAAGAGTACTTCTACCAATAGAGTCAAAAGTAGCCTAAAAACTTTAGAGCCTATTTCAATAGCCTAAATTGATGAGTTAGGCCTAAAAAATGTGCAAGATATTCCCCCAAGGAAGAAAAAGGTTGCCATTCACTCCCCCCTATTTGTCTTGTTAAGAGTTTTCCAATGGTACCTCACCTATGCAATTATGAGATTCTTATAGGAAGATTCCCTAAAGATTCATCTAGTCAAAGCTTATTTGACCAACCAGATAGGACCAAAACCAACATGTCATCCATGCATGCAAATAATATAAGGGTAGATCTTATTGACATGTCACCAATCCATATATCTGATCCAAGGTGGAGCTTCCTTTGAGGGAATCCTTTTTGCTACATAATAAAGACAAGGTACTCCTTTGGGGCATTAGATTTTTGAGTGCAAAGCTTTGTGTTTCTTCTTTTAGGTTTCTCTTGGAGGTTCTCTTGTCCTGAGAATAGCACACTTATTGCTTGGTAATATCCAACAAAGGAAGTATGCCTATTAAAGTTGTTTGGTGGGATCATCATTGGACTAGTTGCAGTACTATATGGAGGCATAGGGTTCAAGGGTACTTGCATGTGGAGAGAGATGAAATTGCCATCTCTACATCATACTGCCCAATTGGCCTATTAGTATCCTCAGTTATTACCATTTTAGTAGTTAAGGGTTCCAAGAAGATCCTACCATTAAATATTTCCTTGCTGGTGGTGCAAGATCTATATAGACATATTTTCATTTATTTGGTAATTTATGGATGTTAGGGTCTATAGAATCTCCATTCTAGCATGTTTTGGGAGATATTATAGATACTAAAACATCTTTAGGTTCATCAAGTTATTTCTCTAGCTACATTTTGGAGAATATCCCTTTGATGGGTGATTCTTGCACACGAGTGGTAGCAATTACACATCAATATGTTCTTGGATGGGACCTATCCTATTGTTAGTGTTAAGTGTGGAGTTTGATTATTACTAGAATACTCTATGAGATAATTATCATAAGGAGTGTAGAAGTATAAGTATCGGACAGATCTTCAGATTACAAGATTCATTATGGGAATGAACAAAAAGACAATTCACATCAAGACTTATATCTTTGGGAATACATATGAAAATGGTGCATGACTTATTTCATTAGAAGCATCTTCTCAAGGGCTTTCCATAGACAACAAGATCATGGAAAAAAAGTTCTAGAAAGAAGTTACACTGACTTGAAGTTCTAACAAATGTGTCTTATGGGAGCTATGAGATTCTATTACGGGAGTTGCATGCAAAGCTTTGGGACTTATTGGCATGAGACTTGTGGGAAGGCTACTCATATGGCTCTCTACTTGTGGAATTGAGTGAGGTGATGTGTATCAATTGGTACTAAACAATCTAAGGTTTAGATATGGGATCAATATGCACCACATGTTTCTAGAACTAGATAAGTGTCTTCAAGTGCAAGAGTATAAATATGTGTAGAGTTGGTAGTCACGTGACAATGTGATAGTTCTTGTTTTATAGTTCTTGATAAAAATTCAAGAGTAAAATAAAAATCTTTTGCAATTGCAAGACATGGATAGATATTTACCAAACTACATGAAATTTGGCGTAATTTCTATGCATGCTTTTTTCACTAGATTGAGGAATGATTTTTGCTCTATCTCAGAGCCAAATTTGGATTCCCATTACTCTTACAAATTCCTAGATGCAATTTTCCTCCCAATAGTTAGATGGAACAACAATTGGATTGTGGGCTCATCAACCTTGTCTTTGGCAGGTGAACCTCTTACCTAGGGAGGTTCTACATCATGCCTATGATGGTATCCAATGATCATCACATCTGATTGTTGATGACATTTTGGATGTTGAGTGCTAGTCTCAAACAATGGCAGTGGTTGATATGTCATCTATGGTAGTGGTGAACTTTGTTGGATACCCAAGAGCCACTTTACCCACACTCATGAATTTCCAAATCTCCCATACATTTTGAGAGGGAGATTTTATTCTTTTTTGGTACTCATATTAACAATAATTTGGGAAGCTCAATGCCAATTAGAAAGAGTGTGAAATGGGTTTATATATTGGTAACACCACCATTTTAGCAATGTCAAAGGCATCCAAATATACCGTGTTAGGTCAGGCTATGGACCTAAACTATTTGATGTAGATTGTGAGTCTTGGATTGGCTTAGCAACTTAGGATGCACTTGATAGGCATCACCACTCAAACACTTGTGAACTTTGTGCCTATTGAGACAATTCAAGTAGATGGTGGGGCAATGGATTGAGTGGGCATGGTATTCTTGAGACTTAGCCAATGACTACTAGTGAGAGTGGTTTACTTGAGGTACATCCAAGTGAGCAAGTTCTACTTGAGATACATCCTTGGTCTACTTGGGTCACTACTAGAGGACAAGTGAAGCTTGCAGCTAAATCTGGGAGATTTTTTGCTCTCAAGTTGGGGACTCTAGCAGTTGGGAGCAAGAAAATATTGCTCCCAAGGCTCCGGTGTAGCAGCTAGTTAGTATGTCTTCTACTTCTACATCAATTATAGAGGATACTTGGAAGCCAAACATAAGACCCAAGCTTACAAGAGGAAGAAGTGTCAACAAGTTAGGACAATCCCATTGTTGATGATAAAGGATGCTACAAGATGGTGGGAGTACATGATAGTTCTATTACGTATTGCAGGTAGAAGTCCCATCACAATCTGTGTGAGAGTTCCTTTAAGAATATATAAGTAGAAGATCCTATAGCAATCTACATGGAGAGTTCTTGTAATAGCCAATGGGAAAAGGTTCCATAGTGATCTTAGCTTGACTATGGGATAGGGTTCATCCTTGGAAACTTAACCCAAGAAATAACTTGCATGTCTATCCCCCTATGAGCCCTTTGGCTTCCTTGGTTGTCATCTTCTATGTAAGAAGTGAAATGCTATGGGTAGTACTACAAAACACCCTATAATCTAGACCAAGATATAATGAGCATTGCAAGGAGTACAAATACACACAATACATATTCATCATCCAAAGACCGAACTCAACACTTAATCATCATAGTAGATAGAATAGATTTTTGTTATAATAATTGTTGCTTAATTCATCCATAAGAAGTAATAAAGAGTAGCTTTGACAACCATGATAGGAAATGACTTCAATCTGTGGACCCAATGATTATGCAAGCTCCTTCAATGGCCTCTAGAGATGGACTCAATCAAACAAGGTTCTCCTTGAAGAATAGAATAAGAATCCAAGGTTCTCACTCTTGGATTTTAATAGAAAGGTCTAGTACAAGGGATTCATGATGAATAGTGAACTAAAAAACAAGGAGGAAAATCCCCACTTAGTGGCATAAACCCACTTATATGTTAAGCAATCCTAACCCTAAAAATAATTACTGTTCTCTAACACTACTTTTACAAGGGTTGTCGTCTCCTTCTTGTGCCAATGTTATTAATGCCAATTGGCTCTTAACTCTTCATTTCTCTACTAGATTACAACTCTCACATAGCAAAATTGTTGCCTTAGTCTTAATTGCCTACCTAACTACTTCACTACTGTATTATCCCATAGAGAATTCGTCATGCATTGGATTCATCCCACACTAACGTACATCTTGCAAGTGACTCTAGCCGCATGTCTTGTAATGTTAGAGCTTACAATAGATCCTTCTCACAGATATCTCACTATTTGCCATTCTTGTAGTAGATCTTTATCCCACACCTTCCCATAGATGATATTTCCCACATTGAAGCATGGCACTTTCATCCATTGATAAAAAGACAAAGAGTTTAGAGGTTCTTGAGGAGCTCCACAAGTTTTTTTCCTTCAATATGAAGGATTTGGGTGCTCTAAAAGGTCTAAGTATTTGGATTGAGCTGACTAGTGACACCAATCTTTTGATGTCCATACAAATATAATGACATGGAGAGAGACCTTGATTCAAAGCTGGAGTAGAGAAATTTTTGGAGCTGGTTTGGTGGAGATTTTACATGGAGAGTATGCTTCAGCTACAATGATGCAAGCCAAGAAGGATATGCATGGCAGCTACACAAATAGGCAAATATGTGAAGATTACTATCCTATCAACCAATAGACTATGATTGATTGGTATGTTATGCCTACATTAGAGGAGATTTTTGATGTAATTTGGTATGCAAAGGTCTTTAGTACTTTGGATCTTTCAGTAGAATATCATCAATTGCCAATCAAGGAGGAGGACAAGTTCAATACAACATTTATGCTACTGATCTTCACAACAAGGATGTACTATATTAGTGGAGGTTCTTACCATTTGGGTAATATAATGCCCTTGTCAAGTTCCAGAGAGTCATGGACAAGATCCTAATGGGTTTGCATTTTACTTAGTGCTATATTGGTGACATTTTGGTCAATAACATTATATAGTATTTGGTCAATAGCATTATTGTAGAGGAGCATGAGACATATTTGTTGGAAGTGTTTGAGAGATTCAATTCTCATGGATTCAAATTAGATCTTGGGAAGTATAGATTCTTCTATAAACAAGTTGAGTATTTGTATCACACTATCTATCTGGTGGGCTTGATGTTCATCAGACCAAGTTAGAGGCTATTGCATGTATTCCTTGGCTTATGGATGTGAGGAAAATGTGAGCATTCCTTGAGGTGGTGAACTTCTATTGTTGATATGTTAGAGCATTTAGTGCAATTGCTAAGGCTTTGACCAAGTTGGCCAAGCTTACACATGACTGGCAATGGGGAGATGAGCAAGAGAGAGCTTTTATAGAGCTCAAGAAGAGGTTGACATTTGCCCGTATTCTTAGGAGATCAATCAAAGGATGATTATTCTAGGTTCATATTGATTGGAGTACGTTGGGGCTTGGAGCAATCCTCACCCAATAAGATGAGGAGTGGAATGAGTTTGTGGTGGTCATTGCTAGTTGCTCCAAAAATTTAGTGGAGATAAAGAATAGGTCAGATGAGGAAGAGTGCTTGGCAGTAGCTTAGGTAGTTGCACATTTCCAATGTTATCTTTTTGGTAACCTCTTCACCCTCGTCATTGATCAACAACCATTGAACTGGCGGATGGATTCCAACAAGCTTTTAAGGAAGCTTGCACAATGAGCTCTGATTTTACAAGAGTATAATTTCATGATTATTCATAGAGCTAGTGTAACAATATGGAATTTGGTGACGTAGTTAGTAAGGCTAACAAAGTAGAAAATAAGCCAAATTAGCCTTGAATATTCTAGAAGCATCTAGGAAGCTTCTTGGGAATCTTCCCAACTAGTTAAACTTATGCCCCAAGCAAGTAGCTTCTAGAAGGAAGCTTCTTGAAGCTTCTAACTAGCTTAGCTTGCATGCCAAGTAGGCGGCTTCTAGAAGGAAGCTTCTTGAGAAGATTCTTAGTTAACTTGGTTTGCACTCTAAGAAAGTGGCTCAAGGAATCTTCTTGTGAAGCTTCTCAAGGGCCTTGTATGCTACCTATAAATACCAAATCTGAAGTTCATGCTAGGCATTGGGAGTTTTCCCACATTCAAGCGTCCCAATGTGAACTTCCATTCTCCTATTTCTTTCCTTTGTTTTGGTCTTTTACATTGGTATCAAAGCAGGAATGGGATGGATGGAATTTATGAACCACCAAATCCACTTCAACCAAACCATTTGGATTTTTGTGTCCAAGTGCTACCTAAGCATAGTTTCATACAATTCATCACCTCACACTTTGGAAAAGATTTTATGCATTTGATCACCATATCTGAGGAACCCTTGATACTTCCGGTTGTAACTTATGGAGAACGGTGGACATGTTGTTTCTATGTGTTAATAAATTAGATAGATTAGGGGTTGTGTGATAAAGTAGCAACCATGGTGGCAATACCTGATGTTATCCTTGCTATGCAACAACAAATAAAGCACCTTACTCAATTGTTGGATGAACTAGATCTTTGATGAGAAGAGCATATAGAGAGAGTACCAATTCAAGAAGGAGAAGATTGGATCAGATTCCCTAAACCCAAGATATTTGAAGGCCAGAATCTCTCGGGTGCAATGGAGAATTTTGTGTTTGACTATGAACATTATTTTGAAGCTACCAATCTACAAGATGAGCAAAAACAAATTCTCTTGGCTTCTAGCCAATTGGATGGAGTAGCAAAGCTATGGTGGAGATTCCGAGTGGAGCAAGCTGCACAAAAAATTGTTGCACCACCCTTGACATGGGTAGAATTCAAGAGCGCAATAATTAGTCGGTTCCAAGCTATAAATGCCACACAAGCTGCACGGGATAAGTTGGTAGAGTTGAAACAAATTGGCTCTGTAAGAAGATATATCACGTAGTTCAAAAACACCATCATGAAAATTCTAGATATATTGGAAAGTGAAGCTCTGGATTGATTTAAGAGAGGCTTGAAGGTGAGAACCAAATAGAGGTAACCATGCAAGAGCCACAACACTTGGAGGAAGCCATGTGGTTGGCCAAACGTTTTGATTCCTTGGTGGCAACAACTTGGTCTTGACTTCGACCTCAACCTCCATAGAGCCTACCAATACACTACACACAAGTGGAGGAGCCTGCACCAATGGAGATTGATGCCATTCAACAAAGACCACTGGGTATGGCAGATAGAGAGAGATTGCAACAAAATGGTGGTTGTTTTTATTGTCACCAATTGGGGTATTGCATTGCTAAATATCCACTCAAGAATGGACGACCTCGACAAGTTGCCCAAATAGAGGTTGTGGAGTGACATGATTAGGGAAACAAGGAATCTCAGTAGGAGATTTTGAGCCGCCTATTGGGAGCTTGATTAGTTCCAATGGGATTGAAGGCTTGACCTATGCAAGTTTGCTTCACTTGCAAGGTACAACATCTAATCAGGGTTGTAGGATTTTGGTTGATTCTGGAAGTTCAAAGAATTGCATGTCTATGTAAGTAGCAAAGGAATTGGGTATTCCTATCAAGCCAATGATTGGAAGTAGTTTGATGATGGCGGATGGTAGAAAGTGTTCTACATTCTGCACCTCGCATCTTGTTACCTTCAAGATTGGGAAGGAGTATTTGGAGTGTATGAGTTTTGTAGTGGCATCACTACACTATGATATCATTCTGGGTCTACCTTGGCTTGAATGTCATAAGGTTCAATGTGATTGGATCCAACAATAAATTGAAGTACAACACTAAGGTAGGAATTTTTGATTAGGTTCTCTGGCACCTTTGAGTAAGACACCTAAGAATAGTCAGTCCAAAGATGGGACGTTTGTCGAGAAGGTAGCCATAGAGCAAACCTAGAAGGGAGATGAATCCCAATATGGGAAGTCTGCCAAGAAGGTACCCATGGAGCAAGCTTGGAAGAGAGATGAGTCCTTAGAAGGGAAGTTTGTTAGTAAAGCAACCATAGTGCAAGCTTTGGAGGAAGATAAGTTTGTATTCACGGTGTGGATCAAGCCACTTGCACAAGAACAATCTAAGGAGGGCCAAGAGCTTCATCAAGCAATGGTTGATTGGATAGTTCAAGAGTTTGTGGACGTGTTTCCAGATGACCTGCCAAAGGGATTACCCTCTGATCAAGGTATGCCTTTCAAGATCGAGTTATTGCCAGGGAGTACTCCAATGAGTAGACCGATCTATTGGCTCTCACCAAAGGAGTTGGATGAGTTGCAAACAACACTTATAGAGTTGTTGGAGAAGGACTTCATATGACATAGTACCTCTCCTTGGGAAGCATCAATACTATTTGTTCCAAAGAAGGATGGAGGACTTTGTTTTTATATTGATTATTGTGGGCTCAATAAGCAAACCGTGAAGAATGCATATCCCTTGCCTTGGATCAATGACTTGCTTGATCAACTAAGTGGAACACGCTACTTTTTCGAGTTGGATCTTTGCAGCGGGTATTGCCAAATTCCTATTGATAGAAAGGATGTGCACAAGACTGCCTTTCACACAAGGTACATGCATTTCGAGTGGAGAGTTCTACCTTTTGGACTCATTGATGCTCCAGCAGTCTTCAAGGATCAGATGCATTGGGTGTTTGGATGGACTATTGGATCAGTCCGGGGTGGTGTTTTTGGATGATATCTTAATCTACAGCAAGACAGAGGCAGAACACGTGAATCATGTGCAAGAAGTCCTAAGACGACTACAACAATGGAAATTTTACTGCAAGAAGTCAAAGTGTACCTTTTGCCAAAAGGAAGTTACTTTCTTGGGTCATAAGATCTCATCAGAGGAGATCAAGATGGAAGAAGAGAAGATCAAGGCCATTACTGATTGACCTACCCCAAAGGATGCTACAAAAGTACAAGCATTCAACGGATTGGCCAGTTTTTATCGGCGGTTCATTCACTATTATGCTCATGTGGCTATACCATTGACTGACCTCTTGGGAAAGAACTTGAGCTTCCAATGGACCACCAAGCATGAAGAAGCATTCCAAAAGTTAAATCATATGGTGTCTGCAAGACCCATTCTTCAACCATATGATCCTCAACTACCTTGTGTGGTTGATTTTGATGCTTCTAACTTTGCAATTGGAGCTGTGTTGCAACAAGATTTCCCATATGGACTACATTCCATTGCCTTTGTGTCTCATCGACTAAATACATCTAAAAGAAATTACTCTGCTTGAGATCGGGAACAACTTGCAATGGTATATGCCACCAAGGTATGGGGGCATTATCTCTTGGGGAAACAAGTGATCATGCAAACTGATCACAAGCCATTGTTGCAGACCTTACACTTGGAGCACATGAAGAGTCAACATCATCGGTGGGAAGAGAAACTCCAATTGTTCAACATCAAACTTGAGTACAAATCGGGTTAGTTCCATGTCATCCCTGATGCTCTATCATGATGACCTGATTTGAAGTCTCTTCCTCTCATCACGGTGACAATTACGATGGTGTCAATTGACCCCAAGGTCCATAACAAGTTTTGGTCAACTCTACAACAAGATCCCTTCTTCCAAATGGTACATGGTTGTCTAACAACATGTGACAAGGAGTACAACACCTGCTCCTTCAGGGAAGGCCTTCTATTCCATGCGGGCCAGATCTTTGTTCTAGCCAAAGGTGATCTCCAACTTGTGCGCCTTCAGGAAGCCCATGATTTACCAATAGCTGGTCACATGGGGGTGGACAAGACCTTGGGTACCCTCCAATGCCAATGGTGGTTGCCCAACATGACACAAGATGTTTGGGAGTTTGTCCAATCATGTGAGAGTTGTCAACGCAACAAGGCCAGTAACTAGAAGCCGAGTGGACTCCTTTAGCCACTTTCCATTCCAACTACTCGTTGGGAACATGTGAGCTTAGATCTCATCATCTCCTTGCCCAAGACACAACAAGGTCACACAACAATTGTGGTGTTTGTGGATAAGCTTAGTAAGCAAATCTATTTGGCACCAATGGTTGATACTATGGGTGCTCCAACCTTGGTGCAACTCTACTTTGATAATGTCTCCAAACATCATGGGATGCCACGTGTACTCATCTCCGACCATGATCCTTGCTTCACCAGAGAGTTTTGGCAAGCCCTCTTCTAGAGACTTGGTACCAAGCTTGCTTTGTCCACAGCCTATCATCCTCAAACTGATGGAAAAACTGAACGTGCAAATTGCACCTTGGAAGATATGCTTTGTGCCTTTGTCAACATTCACCATACCAATTGGGATGAATGTCTTGCAGCTACGGAGTTTGCATACAACAATTCTAAACAAGAAAGCACCAAATTCTCTCCTTTCTTTCTCAATTTTGGCCAAGATCCGCTTGTCCCAGATTCCCTTCTTGCTCCTCTTCCATCTCAGGTCCCTCATACTTCAACCTTCTTGACCACCATATCCAAATCTCTCCAACAAGCCAAATGTCACCTCCTTGTTGCTTAGAATCATCAAAAACAATATGCGGACTACCATCGTTGTGATCTCATCTTTGAAGTCGGTGATAAAGTTATGCTATCCTCTAGTGATCTACCTCTCCCACTTGATACCCAAATTTGTAAACTTGCCCCTAATTGGATAGGACCTTTTGATGTCACCCAAATTGTCTCTCCTATTGCTTATCGACTTGCTTTGCTTTGTCATATGCGTATCCATCTTGTCTTTCATATTTCGAAGTTGAAACCCTTTGTTCCTAACCCCTCTTCTTTTTCCTCTTGAGTCCAACCTCCTCCTCCCCCTATCCCTATCAATGATCATGAGGAGTATGAAGTTGATCGTTCCCTTGCGCGTTGCTACATCCAACAAGGACGCCACCAACATCCAGAGTACAAGGTCCTTTGAAAAGGGTATCCCCTTCATGATGCCACATGGGAACCCTTTTCTCACCTCCAAAATGCACAGACGGCCATCCAAGAGTTTGAAGCTTCAATGTCGACGAGGACGTCACCAACTAACGGTGGGAGAATATGTAACAATGTGAAATTTAGCAAAGTAGTTAGTAAGGCTAACAAAGTAGAGAATAAGCCAAATTAGCCTAGAATATTCTAGAAGCATCTAGGAAGCTTCTTGGGAAGCTTCCCAACTAGTTAAACTTGTGCTTCATGCAAGTAGCTTCTAGAAGGAAGCTTCTAAAAGCTTCTAACTAGCTTAGTTTGCATGGCAAGTAGGCGGCTTCTTGAGAAGCTTCTCAAGGGCCTTGTATGCTACCTATAAATACCAAATCCAAAGCTCATGCTAGGCATTTGGAGTTTTCCCACATTCAAGCGTCCCAATGTGAACTTCCATTCTCCTATTTCTCTCCTCAATTTTGGTCTTTTACACATAGAGTGTTGAACCCTGATGCAAATGGGTTGAGTAGAAACCCATGTACAAACCAACAAGATCAGACAAGAGCACATTGGCATGGTAAGACAAATGAGAAGATGGTGCAAGGTTGGCATGCATCTACTTTTCTATGTATATTTTTTGAGGCATTAATGGTATCTCTCTTAGAACAAACAAAAAGAGTTGTTGAGATCTCAGATCCAAAGGGTGGAGCTATTGGTATAGGTTAACAATACATTCACAATGATTTCTTAGTGATGGACTATCCTCACATTGGTGTTATTGTTGGCATAGTTGGTGCCAAGGCAAGAGACCATGTCCTTCAACAAGCTAGGTGATTTAGATTGGAGAGTAGACATCGTCTTTGAGTATGTGAGGATGGTAGGGTGCAAGTAGTACCCCTTCCATCTTAGAGACCATAGTTGGTAAGACATGCTCATGAGAAGCTAGGACATTTTGGAGTAAAGCATACATATATCTTACTTTAGAGTCATTATTGGTGGTGCAATATGATGACCAATGTATAGCAATTTCTTGCTCGATGTGTGGTTTGTGACCAAGTTAGAGAATCATTTAATGCTTGTATCCCATAGTTACACCCATTACACATCATGAGATTGGGTTATCATTGGAGTTTGGACTTTTTTGGACCTTTGCTGTTCATTATGAGCCATCATTAGTATGTTTTGGTTATGGTGAAGCACTTCTATAAATGGATTGAGTTTATGGTACGTCTTGACAAGTCTATGAAGGGACAACTTACTTGTTCTTGAGTTAGGTTCTTAGACTTTTTAGTGCACCAGCTAAGGTCTTCACTGATCAGGGTATAAAGTTCTTGAGAGAGTTTGGGGTCTTGTATGACAAGACCTTGGTTAATAATCAGACTACCTCCCAAGATCCCTTGAAGCCGATGGCTTCATAGAAAGAGTGGTTCAAATAGTGAAGAGAGGATTGCATAAGTACAGTTTGTAGTGAGGCCACTTAGGAGATTGGGATCTCCAATAAACTTGGTTGGCCATGAGCTATCAGTTTAGCTAACAAGTCTCTTTAGCATCCTTTTTTCCTTACTTTCTACTTTGTGCATGAGATCCAAATTTAGCTACAACCATTCATTCAATGCTACTATAGTTTTGGACTTGGATGATCCAAGCATATGAGTGAGTGCATGCTCTCAACAAGTAAATATCTTTTAGAGAGTGATATTGATAGCCTTTGAAAACTTAGTAATTGCTTAGCATATGGATACCTTATGCTATGCTACTATTTGAGGGGGAGACTATAGACCCTTAATCCACTGATTTCATCCGGATGATTATGTATATCTATAGCAAGCTGCACAAATGACACTTGATGTAACTACAAGCCGCACTACCTTGAGAGTGCATGAGGTTTTGCCTTCAAGAGTCCTCATGTTGGAAGGATCTGCTAGTGTTTTTTGGAAGGATCATGTGCACATATGTATGCCATGCCATCTCCCAAACATTGATGGCACTATGGACCCAAGCTTGGCAAATGTACATGCATGCTTGCAATGTATATTATGTGGCTCTTTTGGTGGAGCTACTATTATGCTGGTATGTGATAGCTATTTGAGAGAAATGGCATATGACATGTTTGACTCTTCCCCTCATGATGGTTCCTCAAGGATAGGGGTAATGTCCTTGATGTACTTGACCTATAGCTAGTTCACTCTTTAAATGATATAGATTGCAAACATACGACTAACAATGGGACTTGATAACACCTCTTGATCTTTGTCCACCATAAGGCATATCACATTTTTGGAGTAGATGGTTATTTGGAGTTAGAGGGACCTAACTACCAGCTAGGGCAATGATTGTGACTTTTTAGAGTTCATGTAGGACTTTTGTATGAGTTGTGCTTCTATAGTGTATGATGTTGATAGCAATGTATGTTTTCTAGTGATGTATATGTGTATGATAGTTGTCATGACATTTGTAGTGTCAAAGCTAGTTTGCTTGGACACTAAAATGCTAGTCTTGGCAGTCAAAGTTATCCGTATAGTTGCTCAGAGACTACTTAATGGCAGCCAATTTCTTGTTAGGGCTACTAATCATACCATTGGGGCTACGGTCAATTCCACCATTTGCACCATCAGATGGGTCATTAGCGGCACCGTTGGAGTTCCAAGTCAAGCAAGAGGAGTAAACTTTCAAAGTACAGCTCCGGTGAACTCATTGCTTTTATGTTGAACCTTTGAGCTCCTGGATATGATGTACAGAGATCATTGATTGTCACCTGGAGTCGCTTAACTAGAGTGAGTGTGACTTGATTGTGTTATCAAAGACATTCATCTTGATAGATTCAATCACAACCTAGCATGAGGTGTTTGAGCTGAGTAACATAGCCATCTTACCAAAACCAGGTCATCAAATACTTTTTAGAGTTCAGGTGTGTATCTCGTAGAAAAGAAAATTGCACCTGAAACTCCCTAGTAAAAATCATGTTGCTCGCTAGCTCTTATTTTCGGAAATAGTTTCGTAGGACTTGAATGGAAAGTACCTTTTTGTTCACCATCAATTTGAATGCTTCACAAGCAGACACCTGTCCTAGTATTCTCTGGAAGACTCGGAGACCTCCCTATAAATATACTACAGAAGATTTATTCCAACCTCTAGGCCTGTTTCATTAGGAGCATGTAGATTTTGACTTATGCTGGAGGACTTATGCTAGGTAATGTGGTAGAAAGAAAATATATCCCCGATCTTGCAGATACCAAAAGTTGCAACTCGGAACACCACGACGTCTGCTTTTTCATTTATCAATAACCATAGACTCCTTGGGGCTTATCTCCATTTTACCTATTTTTTGTCCCTTCCTTGTACGGCTTGATGGGGTCTTCCCATCCTTCGTTTTTTCTACGCGGTCGCCTTCCCACACTTGTGTAGAAGGCTGTACAACGTAAGTAGATGACGAACACCTGTATTCATATTCACTTCAAAGAGGTGGAAACCGGGGATGAATGTACTAGATTCCGTCAATCGAAGAAAAACATTCCTTATCGATGCGTCAATTCATCAACTTCTAACATCACTAGAATACACCATACAGCCGAGGGGGCTACGACTCACAGGACCCATCGGCGTAAGAACAAGAACGAGAAAAGTGAAGCGAACCCACGAGTTCGTCGGCCTGAGCCGTTTCAAAACTCATAGCTATTTCGATGGGAGCTATGTTGAGCTTCACGGTTTACGTGCATTATTTAGACGACCAACTTTGCTAGCCACTCAAGAATACACCTTAACTACGGATGTGACCTAGAACTCAAGAGTACATGTTAACCACAGATGAGAACCAAAATACAGTAAGAAAGCATAACTTCCGAGTTTTGGGCGTTCCCTTCGCCTTACTCTTCATACTCCTATGTCGCCATTTCAGTACTTCTTCAGCGCGAATCATCAAATAATTTACGTAGTTTCCCATCCTACTTGTTTGTACATGTAAAGAATCATATTACTTTTCATATCAACATATCACGTCCTGAGGATTTTCATCACAAGGCATTGGCATCTGAGTTTACAGCTGTATCATAAAGCACGTACAAGCGATGAAATATGACATACGAAATGAAGTGGCCAGAGCGCCGTACATAGAAGAATGGTTCAATACTATAAGGAAAAATGAGTGTAGATCGCCAGACTTCGTGGCGTTACAGTTTTCTTTTGTTTCTCGTCTTTCTATCAAGTTGTACGAGTTTTCAAGATAGGACAGCGTCTTAAACCGGGAAGAGCCACTAACTTGAACGGGCGAAGGTGATACGATGATTAGATCCCATGGCAACTTCCAATGATTGATTTCACTGTCCCACATTCAAATTTCTTGTAAGCGTGTTGGGAAATGTGAACCTTATCGCCTACAATCACGTAACTCAAGTGGTACATAAACAGTAGTCAGTGGTAGCATGGCGAACTGTAGAGCACGGACCTGGGACGACTTTGATTTCCGAGTACTTTTTATGCCTCATAATTTTGGATTTGCGAGCTACAATCAGTTTCCCAGGATGGATTGAACAGTACTCCAACTTTGGCACCCCAAGTTGCCAGAAAGATTTGACGTGTGCTTAGGTGGCCGTTGGCAACAAAATTGGTGATTTAAATTCTTAATGTTATTATGTTAAATTAGTCTACTATCGTATCCTCTGGACATAAAAACAGAAAGTGAAATGCTTCCAGCCCCAATGCCGAGCTTTGCAGTATGCTTCTAGCGGAAAACATTCAGAATCGCAAAACTGTAACGCTAAGAGAGAGCGACAGAAATAACCGAAAAAACGGCGGAGAATGGGAAGAGGGTGGGAAGACCCCATCAAGCACTTGTGGAGGTCCTACATTCATGTCATGACATCTCGTCTCATCATATCCGTCCCATTGGACGTCTGCTGCTACTCAAGTTTCTCGGATTCCATCTCAACTTGTGTAATATGTATATTAGGGGTTTCAGGGTAGATTCCATCGATGTCTACGGGATAAATCACAACTTAGCTGCTATTTTTAGTGAATTTCGTAACCCAATGATGAGCTAATAACTGAACTCCCTAATATGCAAGAACGGTATAGTAGTGCAACTTGCATCCGCTTAAAAGGTTCAGGTACCCACTTACGGATGTTTTGATGTGCCGTCATAAATAAATGCGAGCAAAAGAAATAACGTGGATAACAAATTGGACGACCATGACTCAGGAGTTGACATGCAAGGACATATTTAACAAGGTAGCCCAGCGTTCCCTGGCCCGGACAGATGTGAGCTTTTCTGTAAACTAAGAAAGCTTTTTTTCGAGGTGGTTCTTGGAAGCTTTTAGGCGAAAGATTTAGTCGTTGAGCTCTCAATTCCGATACGAGGACAATAAGTTATTCCGGTTTCTTCTCAATGTTAGGAGGAGCATGTTTGGAGCATATAAGGGAGAAACAAACTCTCTTCTCTTCATCATACACTGTTTTCCAGGTAAGGGAAGAAAACCCTTACTAAAGTGGACTTTGATGATGTGCTCTGGCTGAACGCTGCAGATGTTGATTCTGCTTGTGCCACACAATTTTAGATGGAAATTTTCTCCCATCGACAAGTTTAGTTCCGTGGAAGAACTTATTGAGGAAGGAAGCAAAGCCAGCGAGGAAAGCTGGTACCGGCGTCCATGATCCTCAGCAAGAGTTCGAAGATTCGATACACTCAACATTGGGATGGGCGTTTAGGGTTCAACTTCCAGTTGTAGGGTATTTTAGTGTGTTAATCCTTCTTTCCAAAATAGGTTAAACTTGGATTTTCTAATACAAACAAAGGTTTACGGTTCCATGGAGATGAGTTCCGTTCCAGGTTAGACAATTGCGTTAAACACTGAGTTTGTTCTACTGTCTTGATTAGAACCTCAAACCTGATACCTTTGGGTTAACGGTCTCATGTTTGCGCACTGGGCATTGAGAATTTCATTGCATACTTATATATCAGCATATTGTTTGGATGCTATCTAACTTCATCATATGTTGGTACTTGACAGCTCAAAGGGTGTACTCCCACACACCGAAATCCGATCATCAGAACGTGTAGCAAATTTACAGCTAACGCATGTCAACGAACCAAGCAACTTGCAATTGTATTGGTAAAATTGCATCCCGTGTTAGGTTGTAGTATATTGAGTGAAAGAACAGCTTAATGTTGATGACCAAGTGAAGACCCTGAAAATTGTAAACATCAACGAACCAAGATTCTTACAGTTGTATCGGTCACCCTGTGTTAGGTTTGTGGAATATTGAATGAAACAACAGTTTAACCTTGATGACCAAGTGATGTAAACATCAACGGACCAAGCAACTTGCCATTGTATCGTGAAGATTGAGAATTGCATTCGTTATGTCTAAGAATATTGAGGGCAACAACAGCTTAAAGTTGTTGATCACGAGTAAGACAGCGAGTTGATTATATATGAATACAACTGTATATCAACTAAAGCTATTATTGTAAATATTCTTCCATGGTTACAATATGACTTTTGCGTCTGTGATCATTCCATGATAACGAGCGAATAATCAAAATTACACACCATGAGTTTCATGTTTCAGCAAGAGTCGAGAGTACTTTGGGCAAATAGACTAGATAGTCTTCGCATCTCGCAGTGGACTTGGTTTTCCACGACCATTATAAATATGCATCCGCATAGTGTGGAGAGGGGAGTCTATGCAACAGGTATTCAGATAACTCATGTTACATCAGTATTGTAACTACGTTTTATTGTTTCTTGCACTCCCTGACTAAGATCACATAGAATTGTGCAACGATTACAAATTGGGTGTTAAAAGGACAAAAGAAAAATTGCAATTCTTAAATTGAATTTATATATTAATTATAATTTATTCAACTCAAAAATATGATAAAAATACAAATAAATAATTTTATTTATAAAAATAAATTATACGGTGTCCGGAGGACACAAGTCCTATTATATATATTCACTTATATACGCCCTACCACACTTAGCCCTTAAGGACACATGTCCTACTATTTATATTTATATATGCCCTACCATTCCTAAGAGATCATAGCTCTCTCTATATATATATAGCCGTGACCACATCGCGTAGAAAACATGAAGGATGGGAAGGATATTTCTATATATACCATGAAAGTCAGAAAAGAGAAAAAGCGACCACGTAGGAAAATTGAAAGATGAAAAAACCCCATCAAGCCGTACAAAGAAAAGCGATAGGCCGGGATAAGAAAACCCTATTAAGCAGGACGAGAATAAAAAGAAATATAAAAAGAAAAATAGGGCTAAACTCCAGTAGAACCGGTATAAGATATTGTACGTTGTTACGTGTCTCTGACTGCGCCAAGTCTCGATGCTAAGTTTGGATATCTCTCCTTTCGATTCACTTGATCGAACAGCTATCCTCTGTCCAGACCGTGGGAGTTTTGAAGACGTTAATTGACCTCCTAATATTAGAGATTGCATGCATGACGTCGAAATTTCTGGTGAAGTGATTTACCTATACGAGGCTATCCTAAGCTGATTGAAGTGACCGCCCACCTGCTCAGGCTGATGAAATTATACACATCATGATATGGAAGAATCTTGGCAGAAGAGGTACTTAATGCGATTTTAGATGCTTACCACGATTTACACCTGGTTACAACTCAAGGGAAGCATAGTGCAACCTGACAATCATTGGACATGATAAAATGTGGCAGGCAGAGACAGATAAGCCAAGGCTATACGGAGCAACAGAATCGTAACATCACTGTCCAGTCAATAAAAGACAAACATCCTGTACAAAGCACGAAATCATCGCAACTGCAAAATCCCACTACTCCATATTCATGATGGGGTCTTGCCATCCTTCGTTTTTCCTACGCCGTCGCCTTCTTCCTATATTCATCGGTTTCATACATGGATATTGCTCGCGTCCCGTTCACTAGGATATGTGTGAGCTGCAATATTCGACTAAGCACGAGTACAGAGACCGAACCTGCGTCACATCACATGAGATTTGTGCTACGCTGTCGAGGACTTGTAGGACCATTCATGCAGAACAGATTCGCTGACTGACAAGAACTTAGTACCTGACAGTCCTGCTCGCAAAACTACAGGACATCACTCTACAGTAGTGCGTTCCTCTCCATATAACTGGCAAGAACCTTGCTTTACAGACAATTTTTTTACACAATCGGATACGCACGGGAAAAAAATCGCAAAGCTATGTAAAAGCAGTCTCCTTGTTGCCAAAAATTCATTCTACAATCTCCTCCTTGAATGATATTCGGCTCCTAATGGGTGTCCGTTCATGGATCGCGAGGGGACCTCTCCAGTTACTTTCTCACTAACTAGTCAAGATATGCGGTGCGCTCCTCGGTTGGGAGGTTTGGTAGAACGTGTAAGTTCGTGAGATTTTGCCATAAAAGCCTGCCCATGAGTGTAGGGTATGGCTCGCTAGATCATCGTCGACCCTTCGATCCTCTTTAACGAGGGTACCGAGAGAGACCCAGACGAAACAGCACATTTTGTTGACATGCAGGCACCAATGTAGATTTAGGCAACTGTCGCAAATCTGTCGTGTGATATTGATATCCTGGACATAAGATGTCATGCAGCGGAATGCAAATGAAAAGCAAGGCAAAATCTGGAGACTGTTGAATTTGATCGCAAATCTTATTGGGTGAATACAGATTCCCGTCGTTCACTTAAAATCCACTCCTAGGTGCGGCTATGACCAACAACTTGCTTACCTTACCACAACCGTCCGTTGTTCCACTTTAAAGTACGAATGAGCAACCGGGTGGGCCCTTCGCCGTGTTGTGCTGCTTGCCTCTTTCTACAGGTAAGTCCCGTCTACACTTGGGTAAAAGCGATGGAGGTTCCTGCATTTATTTATGTCCTAATTTTGAGAAACTTCTCGCATACACTGGAGGTTCGGTAACCGGTAAAATGTTCCCGTAAAGCGCAGTAGATGTCTTTGACGAGTGCGTTTGTCAAGGTTTTGTGGATGTGTGGAGGGGATACGTGCATTATAGATAATAAAAACCATTCATTATTTATTTCCTTTAGGTTTTATAAAATAATTTATAGATAATGAAAACGTCAATTAAAGTCACCTAATCTCGTGAAGGCGGAATCTCTCGGGAATCCAGATCATAATACTAATGCTTCTTGTGTTTCATGTGATAGCCTTTTCGATCACATGGAACACAAGAAAGATTAGTATTACAATCTGGATTTCCGAGAATACTCTGAGGTATATTCAATGGCTCATCTGCAAAACCGATCTGAAATCTGTGCCCGACAAGTAGGAAACAGATACTACTTATACATGGAGACAAGAGAAAACTTCAACGAATGCTGCCATAGACTTGTATGGAGTCGCCATAATAACCCGTATACTTTTATGGATCATGATTTTCATGACCTTTAAATCATTTCCGGTTATGGGGTAGAAATTAATGGGGGATACCATTTTGAAATTTCAAGGAGACACGATGCTCCAGTTAAGTACTTGTCAAATTTTAGAGTTTTATTTATATTCAGTCGAGTGTAGATTTGGGTTGATTTTTTTGTTGTATACGGAACAATCCATTACCTGTAAACGTTTATGGGTCACCTTTCCAATGACCTTTAAAATTTTACAGGATAATGGGAGACATTTTAATAAAAATCAAGTATTCCCCTCCCACACATTGTAACAATCTATTGGACCTCTAGTAGATATTTCGTAAAAATCTTTTATGGATGCCGAAATAACAAAACTGAAGAAAATTATTTTTATCCAAAATTTAAACCCAAAAAGAGTTTAACTCTAAAGTTTGACAATAGCGTTTGTTTATGAACACTACCACACAATTTTACAAGAATGGCTTGTTTCCGTAAAACTCCGTAGAATCGATTATTGAAACCCCCACTCAGAAATTGGTGCACCTAAGATAAGACAATCAAGTTGGTACATCAGGAATTATTGTATATTTATCTGTCACATGCATATATCAATTCGTGGTTATAATCTCATATTCTGAATACTTACTCTTTTGCTCATTTATTTGTAACCCAAGATGGACACGTATTCTGAGATAATTTTTGTAAGTACCGAATGGATTCCGAAGAAAATGTCTTGTTCATATTATATAATTGAGTTTCAATAACATGATTTATGGTGTTCATATCTTGTATATACTATCCTCAGATGGTATGATAAAAAGTCCATATAATAATGATCAAGTGAAATCTATAAAGCACTCAATGCATATTTTGAAATTGACTGGTATAGTAGAGTTCACCATAATCTTAGCTTTTACTTTTTGCATGGTGAGTCAAGGGCTCTATAGACTAGTTGTCAAGAGCATCACAAATTTAATTCAAATTCTTTTCCTATTACCTGATTTACTCTCCCATTGAAGAACATACATGTGGTCTTATGGTCTACTCTTTTTGACAAGATACTAGGTACCTAGAGAGTCAAATTTTGTACATACTTACCCACTTATACATGTGATAATACTATGTTTCACATTTCTCTACTCAAGTTATGCAAAGTATATTCACATCTCTCAAATGAGTGATGTAGATTATAAATAACTCTCTATATAGTCTTGTGAGGGTATGGCATCATATAACATGAGACTATAACACCATCAGTTTTTTCAAGAGCATAAGTTTTAGTGGCCTCTTTTTTAGTTGAAAAGTTCTTATAACATGGTAATTCTTTCCTTCATGTATCCATTAAAATAGTGGACTCAAGGCCTTATGATATTTAGTTATATCTATAGCTAATTTATAATCTCTTGCTAGTCCTAGCTTGTATAATAATCCTCATGTATTGTAAATTAAAGCTAGTATGGAAATCCTTGTATATTAGGTAAAATCTTAATGAGCATATGCACTCTTATACCGGTACCAATATTTTCATTGATCCACTTGTGCTTGAATATTCTCTCTTATGAAGAGATTAGTTCCAAAGCTTTGCTTCTTGCTTTTCCTTTGATTGAAAATTATGTTTCTATTTGTGCTTGTAGATCTCCATGTAACAAGATATACACATCTTGAGTTGTACTTTGCATGGAAAGCTTGATGATAATGGACATAGATCATATACTCAACAAAATGCCTTTGAAGATAATCTGCTGGAGGAAACCAAAGAATTGTTGATCACTGAGGGGGAAAGCCTTCTTCTTGCTGAAGTCACATTCCTTGGGCTTGAAGTGGATGAGATCGGGTTTGAGGAATCTACCAGCCTTGGCAATACTATCGTAAGTAACATATGTAGATCCACTGATGTTGTAAACTTGACCAAAGACTTTTTCACTTCCTAGAACCTTCATGAATATAATAGCAAGATCCTTTATGTGACCAAGCTGGATAATTTGAAGTCCTGAATTGGGAATAGGGATGGGTTTGCCTACTTTTAGATGATGGAAGAACCACTCTTCTATAGGGTTATAATTGTGGGAGGCCATAAATGCACATTGGTCTAATGGAAGTCCATTTCACACCCATGCTTTCTAGAAGTGCTTTTGTGTCCAATTACCCTTGTGCTTGCTCTTGGGGTCTTTTGCATATATCTATGTGTGTGTGGAAGTAGATCAGATTTCAAGTACACACAAGCAAAAGATGTATTGGTCAAGGTCTGGTAAAGCATCTAAGATTTCTCTAGCTTCTGCTCCTTCTCTTCCATTGATATCATAGACAATGTTGCCACTTGCCAGAAATTGTTGACTTCAATGACTCAAAATCTTGATGATCTCCTTTGATGTGCTTCACTTGTGAAGAGTAAACAATGTATGTAAGCAACATATTACCTCATTTATCTCTCGGCAATTGTGAAGTAATTGTAGCCTTTCCTTTGGTGAACAATGTCACTTGTTGGCCCTCTTTTACTAGAAGCTTTGTGACAACCCGGCAAATATCACTTTTGCAGTAATTGGGTAAGTAAAGTTTGTTCCCGCAGAGATACTATCCAGAATTGGTCAAAAATCACAATTGCAGTTCTTCTTGATGGCTTCTTTAATCTCTCAGGTAGAAACTACACCCAGAAGAGAGTAACAAGCTCACAATCTTGACAACTTGTCACGAATACACACACATAATCACATCATAGTAAATTCTGTCCAAACAACTCTTGATTGTGATGATTCAGATTCTCCCAAAGACGGCACTTCACTGTGAAGACCAATTTTACCTCAGAATTGTGTTCCACCCCTCCACTGAAGGCACAACTTCCTCAATCAAAATTGCTTCACATCAACTTTGTGCTGCACTCACCAATGCAGAATACTAACAACACTACAATTCCTCTCAGATCTGTCAAGGCATTGCTCCGATGCACTTCACTCAGGATCAAACACATAGAATGAAGATCAAGGCTGTAGATTCCAACATCCACAAACACATTGACTTGCTCTTTGGAATTCTCCACACACTCACAAACACAAACATGAAATTGACAATCGGAATTAAGCTTAAGCAACGAGTGCTGAAAACAACACTTCGCTTTATCTATCTTCAGAAATTTTAATACTGAATAATATTGTACTACAAATGCTTCACTTAAATACTGTAGCAAATGGCAGTTTGCCTACCTAGCACCGCTTCCTAACATCTCTTCCTACCTATAGATCCCAAGGGACAATCTATCTTTTCATATCTGCCCTTTCCTATCTCAAAATTGACTTCTATCCCGATCCGATGTCTACCTCATCATCAGCTTTCAAACCCGATGATCTTCTTGCTATCTCACATTCTTCGGGTATGACTGATTCTACTAATTTCTTTACTAATTCTACAACTTCTTCACTACAATCTGTAATTGAACTCCGGGTTACTCCTTCTACACTCTTATTTCCTGACACACTCTTCTCTAAAGTGTCAATTCTCAAGTCCGATGTCACTTGAGTTTCTACATTTGCAACATCGGGTTTCTTCTCCACTGTCACACTATTCCAAATTTTCTCTAACTCTGAATTGACTAAATCTAGCCTAAGACTAACATTATTTTCTACCTCCAACATTTTTTTATCTACGCATTCTCTCAACCGAATTAGCAAGGTATTTATGTTTACATCCTTGGCTCTTCGCTTCTGAGTCTCCTGCACAAGTGACTTCAATTCATGCAGACGAGCTTCTTCCAATCTTCCTTCAGCCTCTGTGCTTAAGATTGCTTGTAATTTCCCCGCAGTGTCCCCTACTGATTCCGATGCGTATCCTTGAGAACGTTCCACCTTCAATTCCTCCCGATACATCTGAAACTCGTCTTTGTATTCTGCAGCGAGCATCTTCTTCTCCTCGTCATACTGCATTTTTTGCTACTTTGCACTCTTGACAAGTTCTTGTAAACACTCTTCTTCTTCTTGCCTGGACGCCAATTCTCTCTGCCATGCTTGATCTTTTGCTGCGGCACTCTTCTTCAAGCTGTCTAGCTCCTGCTCCATCACGATGGTCATCGCCTTCAGATGAACATTCTCGACACACACATTACTCACTTCCTCTTGCATCTTGCTGAGCCACATCGCCTGCTTCTTCAACTCTCTGGCTTGCTTTTGCAATTCTTTCTCTTTCTCTGCGCAATGTAACTTTGTAGCACGCTCAACATTTTCTTCCTCGAGTCGTCCTCCCTCCGAAGATCTTCAATCTCCGCACTTCTTCCGATTTGATGCTCCTGCACTTCCTTCAACAGATGCTTCACCACCTGCAGCTCATTCATCCCTTTTACTTGATCTTGGGCAATTCCCATACGATGTTCTTTCAATAGCTTGAGCAAAGGTGTGACCACCCTCGTCAAATATGCTATCCCGCCGAAGGTTTCTTCTTCATCATTGCCACCTTTGTCAGGAGTCTTCTCCTGCGTCATCGGCTCCTTCATCCGAAGTCGCGATCTTCGTATCTTCATAGTGTTGGCACTATCTTTGTCTTGGCCTCTTGAACTCGGCCCCGCGGAATATTGCTTCTTTGCTTTGGATTTTGGCTTGTTCTTCATCATTGCCTCGCCAGCCTCACTTACCACCACCGATTGCTGGACTTTGGGCTCTCCCTCACTTTCGCTACCCGACTCCTCACTCTTCAACGTGAGCTCTTCTTCTTCTGAGTCCTCTTCTTGCGACTCAATTTCTTCATCCGACTCCGATCCCGATGATGCCCTTCTCACGACGTTAGTAGTCTTCAACATCAGCCTCCGAGTCTTGCATTGGATGGGCGATGGTTTAGCTTCTTTGATTTTACTTTGCTTCTTCGTCTTCGGACTGGCAACATCTTCGATCTTCCACTGTCCTATTTTGCAAAGTACTTGTCATTCACCCGCAGATGAAGCATATACTGGCGCTCCTCTTCGTCGGCTTCTTGTCTCAAATTAGGGTGCATGTGGGAGACCATACGATGCCGCTTGTCTTCAAAGAGCAAGTTTAGGCCAAAGTAGAAATGTGCTGCAAATGGTGCAAAATAATGCGGTGGTGAGCCCATTTGCCAATTCACTACCATCTGCCTTGTTCGGTGATGGAAACACTTTGCCCAATTCATGGGTACTCCTGCAAACATTTGATGGAAGAAGACTGCCTGCTGCATGGTTACGTACGTTGTTCGCTCTGGCTTGAACATGGCCATCATCGCTCCCACGATGCTTCTTCGGATCAGGTCCCGATAGGACTCCACCTTGTAACCATTCATCGTTCTTGGAGCGAAAAAAATTTTGCAAATCTCTGCCGTCTCCTCTGCAGCATCACACTTCCGATAGAAGGTGATCCCTCTCGGCTCTCATGCTTCTTTCCCCAAGACTAACTTCCAATCCAACTCAGTCCATCGAGCCGGATTGCCTCTCTTCCCCTCCACTTCAGGACCCTCCTCACAATTACTGGCAGCAATCTCTGCCATCACTCCCGGGAAATTGAAATTCCAGTTCCATGCTAAAAAGGTGATACAAAGTCTAACCAAGACTTTGATCCTAGCTATTACATCTACTCGTCGAATTGCAAAACCTCTCACTGCCAGCGCGTTGGCCACCTTCTTAGCCATGATTTGTTCTCTCGTTCTATGCTGATGAAAGATCAGCCCCTCTCCTGGACCAGACACTCTAACTCCCTCAGGTTTCGGAAAATTTCACTCTTGACGGGCTTCCGGACACGCATTCCTATAGGATGACTACTCAAAGGAATTGGAAATTTACTCAGCAAATTCAACTTCCCCATGCGCAGTTGCAATTTTATATTGCCCCAAATCACAGTCATTCTTCAGTCAATTTTGTCTGTGAATTTCTCTCTTCTGCGTGCACTACTAGTCACTATCAAGACATGCTTCTTCTACCCCCGCCGTTTCTTGAAATGTACTTTCTTGCCACGTACAGAGGTTGTTAAACGGTCCTCATCATTCCTGTGTTTTCCAACCCGAAGACGATGATCTTCGGCTTGCTTCCGGCGTACTCCTCTTCCGAGTACCTCCATCATCAGATCCGATGTCAGCTTCTTCGGCTTTCCTCCGAAGTTACTTTCGTCTCTTCTTTGTCCGCAATTCAACTTTTCCGTGCTTACTTCGTCTCTTAAACACTAATAACTATAAAAAACAAAAAATGTGGGTACCACAAGCTTAGTGTGGAAGAGACCAATAAAATGAGTACCTCCAAGAATCAGAATATTCTTTGTTGTATTCTTCTTCTCCCCAGTTGCTGCTATAGCCACAACATAGAGTGTGAACTTCCTTATCCCTTCAAAGTAGAGGTTTGACCTGCTCCATTGATATGACCATTCAAGCTTGAGGAACCGCCCAAGAAGTCAATGGAATGCAAACCGCTGAAAGACTTGGACAGATTGATAGAGACAACTGCAAGTCTTGCTACTTCTCCCTGTAGGTCATGCAACTTCTCCCTATAGGTTATGTGACTTCTCTCTTAGTTTTTAGCTGTGCTCTAACAATGGTTACTGCTGCCAGGAAGTTGATCATGCACTAATCTCTCCTAGTCTTGAAGATTCTTTGAAGTGATAAAAAAAGGGGGAGTTTTTGATGTCACTCCAAGGTTTTGACCCATAAATTTTAATTCATAACTTTTAACTCAAGACTCAGATAAATGATTTTTTTAGTGCGTTAGAAAGCTTATCTTCAAGGCTACATGTTGATGCAACTAGTTGGAGATTTTTAGTACTTGAAAAAATTGCTATAAAATTTCTGTCTTATGATCCACTCCCTTGAGTATTGGAGGTTTAAAGTGTAAGGTTTAAGGACTCAAGAGGAGTCTCTAAGGGCAAAAATAGCCTCAATAGTACTTGTGGAGCATAAGAAAGTCAAGATAGGTACCTTGAAGCTTGGTGGACCAAAGTTTGATGTGTCAAAGCAGTATGATTAGTTGTTGTGGGAAACATCTAGAATGATGTTATACATGACGGTCAAAATAGATCAGATAGAAGTATCACCAAAAGAGTACTTCTACTAATAGGGCAGAAACCAAAATAGACTTGAGACCCTTAGAACCAATAGCTAGACATATGATTTAAAGGTGAGAATTGGTTTGGTAACATCTAGAAGGATGTTACACATGATGGACTAAACAGATCAGAAAGAGATATCACCAAAAGTGGACTTCTACTAATAGAGTAGGAATCGAAATATGCTTGAAATCTTTGAAGGCAATTTCGGAGGCCTAAACGGATGAATTAAGCCTCGAAAATGTGAAAATTCCCCCCTAGTGAAGGAAGAGCGGGCCTTCCCTCCCCCCCACTTTTTCTCGTTGAGAGCTTTCCAATGGTACCTTACTCACGTGATTCTGAGATTCCTACAGGAAGATTCCCTAAAAGATTCCCTTTAGTCAAAGCTTGTTTGACCAACCAGATAGGACCTAGACCAGACATGTCACCCATCCAAGTAAGTAATCCAAGCGTAGAGCTTGCTGACATGTCACCTATCTGTGTCCCTAATCCTATGGTGGAGCTTCCTTGGCGGAGATCCTCTTTGTCTATATAATAATGAGAAGGTGCTCCCTTGGGGCATTGATTGTTTGAGTGTGCAATCTGTGTTTTCTCTCTTCTCTTGTCTTCGGAGTATTACAATGGTATCAAAGCGAGTGTTTTAGTCCAAGAGAGTCGATCACCCCTCTTGGAATAGCACGAACTACTGAAATTGAGTAATTTGAGGTGGAGAACATAGAGTAGTTGCTAGACTTAGGAAGGACTTTAGAGAGCGGATGGGATGGATGCACCGGGAGGCCAATTTCCACCACCTAGCTTTCCATTCTCAAACCCATTCCACATCAAGGTTATGTATATCTAGCATGAGCAGATGAGGGTATCGCTAGTTTATCACTTTGGCGTAGAATTCATGGATAGAGTGATGAACTCACCAAACCCGGTGATTCTACCTGTGGTGATATATGACAGAGAGTGGGATTTCACAATCTACATTCTATTATGATAACATGGATATGAATGTCCCAAATCCTCTCCCTTTCAACACTCAAGTAGAAATCCGTTATGTAGTGAGGCCAAAATTGATGTTTAGAGATTTTGTGGTTAGGAATTTTGGTGAGGAGTATTATCAATGAGTGATAGCTTCTGAGGTCCCAATGGTAGTTCCGATAGTTTGTGCGCCTTCCAGAGTGATTATATTGACTTTGTATCAAAGTAGACATTAACAATTGAGTGTTGTAGGAACCATGGATATGCAATTGCAAGAGTTGGTGCAAGGAATGCAAGGGATGTTGAATAAATTTCGAGAGATTAAGATGACCATGGAGACATTACAAAGTCAAGTGCAGATCCTCAGGAATGGTCAAGCCATGCAAGAAGAAGAGCCGTCTCAAAACCCAGTACCTACGACTGAAGTACTTGGAGAGGCATCCGTGCCTATGAACCCTATCACAATGAAGCCACATTGCTACTCCGGATGAAGAAGACCTGCAACATCGAACCTTACAACGGGCAGCGTTCGATGGGAGTAGGGGAAAACTGGACCTCGAGAATGAATCGATATTTCCGATTGTTCTCAATAGAGATCACAAAGCATGCTGCAGGCGTGTTTGCATGTGGGTACTTGACCGATAAAGCCCTCACATGGTATGATGCTTGGGAACAATCCATGCTGGCAGAGAGAATGGAGGTCACATGGACAACAATGCAAGAAGGACTATTGAAGAATTTCCAATTGGTGGATTTTGTGCAGATGGCTCGAACCCGATTGTGGGGATTGAGACAGAATAATAGCGTACAAGAATATATGAAGGCTTTTCTGGATCTAAAAGTCACAATTACCAACATGAGTCTAGCAAAGGCTCTTGACAATTTCAAACGAGGATTGAAAGAGCGGATTCGCCAAGAAGTCATGGTGCAAAATCCTCGCACGGTATTTGAAGCCATTGCTTGTGCGCAAAGAATAGCAGGAGCATTAGGTGGAGGTGAAGGAGTAGCTCCACCTCAACATTATTGGGCAGAAATGTCACACATGGGTGGACCAGTACCGATGGAATTGGGCAACCTTTGATTCCGAGATCGAGGAGCATGACCGCTTCAAGAGGAGCGGGGACGGGTAGAAGAACAAAGAGATGGAGTCCCACAAGGAGAAGGGACTCAAGGAGAAAAACACCATTGTTACAATTGTGGCCGTATTGGGCACATATCTACCAACTGACGCACTCGTTTCCCTAGAGGCCCTCGGCCTTCGTTCAGGTGATCTTTGAACAACATGGAGAGGCACATTGACGAGGAGGAGGTGGAAATCACTTTGGAAAACAAAGATCGCCAGTAAAGGCACCTCGCGGCCTTATTGGCTCAATAAGGAAGCAAAGAAGCGAGGGAAGGAAGAAGAATAATGCGCAACGATCCCGAAAGGCAACCTCACAATTGATTGTCGTGAATGGAATCCTAGAAGGTAATCAAGTGAGAGTATTAATAGATCCGGGAGCAATAGATAATTTCTTGTCTCGCTCTGTTGCAATAAGATTGGGAATGGATCTAGAGAGAGATGGAAGTGAAGAAGTAGAGTTACCAAATGGGCAAATAGAGAGGATTGAATCATTACCTAGACGGGTAACCCTCTCTGTAGGAGAATATCAAGAAGCAATTGAGTGGCGAGTGATACAGTTAGCTCGTTAAGATGCAATTTTAGGCATGCCATGGATGGATCAGTATAACCCTATGGTGGATTGGAGGAAGAAAGTAGTGAGAACCTACCAATGGTCAATCATTGGGGTTAAAGAAAAATCACACAGACAGAAACTACCTCTATATGTTGTAGGGACGGCAACTGTCTGTAAGACCGATAGATGTTTTATGGGTCTAATAAGAGAAGTCCAGAGTGCACAACTCGATGGACAAATTCCTGAGAAATTGAAGGATGTGGTGGATGAGTTCCAAGATGTCTTTCTTGATGATCTACCCTCAGGATTACCACCAAAAAGGCAAGTAGATCACAAAATTGAGACACTTTCAAGGAAGACGCCTCCTTGTAAGGCCCCATATCGCCTATCACCTCATGAGTTGGAGAAGTGTAAGACTCAAATTGAGGAGATGTTGCAGAAAGGGTTCATCCAACCTAGCGTATCACCATATGGGGCCCATGTCTTGTTTGTGAAAAAGAAAGATGTATAATGCGCATGTGCATTGACTATCGGGGTCTCAATCAGCAAATAGTGAAGAACAAATACCCCTTATCTCGCATGGATGACCTGTTTGATCAACTCCATGGAGCAAGATACTTCAACAAACTGGACTTGCAAAGCGGTTACAATCAAAATCCAAATTGCAAAGGAGGATGTGCACAAAACTGCCTTTCGAACCAGGTATGGCCACTTTGAGTATCTTGTGATGCCTTTTGGCCTCACCAATGCACTTGCCACTTTCATGAGTCTAATGAATGACATATTTTGTCCATACTTAGATAAGTTTTTTATCTTCTTGGATGATATCTTAGAATATAGTTGCACGATGACAAAAAACAAACAACATCTACAAGAGGTCCTCCAGTTTCTAAGACAGAATCAGTTGTACGCCAAAATCTCAAAGTGTGAGTTTGGCAAGTCTAAAGTAGACTACTTGGGGCATAGAGTAAGTGCAGAGGGCATTCAAGTATTGATAGATAAAATAGAGGTCATTTAAAAATGGAGTGCCCCAGAAGATCAGACTCAACTTAAGAGCTTCTTGGGGTTGACGGGATTCTATCGTAGATTTGTCAAGGACTTCTCCAAGGTTGCACAACCTTTAACGGCACTACTTGGCAAGGGGAAGAAGTGGACATGGGGAACTGCACAAGAGTTGGCCTTTCAAGAATTGAAGGTCGCCTTGCTACATGCACCAATCTTGAAGTAGTATGACTCAAAATGTCCAATCAAGTTGGCTATGGATGCATTAGGCGTAGCAATAGGAGCAGTCCTACAACAAGAGTGGCATGACGGATGGCATCCAATTGCATATTTCTCTCGAAATTTGTTACCAGCAGAGCGCAACTACCACACCATAGAACGAGAAGAGCTAGCAATCGTTCTAGCAACCAAGCATTGGAAGCACTACTTGGGCAACAAGGCATTTGTAGTAGAGACAGACCACAAACCTCTAGTTTACCTCAAGACACAGAAGGATCTATCTCATCGCCAAATTTGGTGGGTAGAGTGGCAACAACGCTTCAACATGACAATCACCTACGTGGAAGGTAAGAAGCAACTTGCAGATGCATTCACCCGCATGCCAATGGCCAACAACTTGGTGGCAAAGGTTAAGATTAACCCTGAATTTTAGCAAGAAATTCTGGCGGCTACAAAAACTGACCCACAGATTGTAGAAGCACAATCATCCAAAGGTGTCACCAGTACCCAAGGACTCACCTTTCGGGATGGTAGATTATGGATCCCAAATGTCCCTGAATTACACACCACCATTCTAGCAGAATGTCATGATTCGGCCATTGCAACTCATGTTGGAGTAGACAAGACCTTGGATGTAATCAAGCGCCATTACTATTGGTCCAAGATGAGCAACAACGTGATGGACTATGTGCGTAGCTGCCTACTTTTCCAACAGAACAAAGCTTCTAATCAAGCTCATGTAGAGCTCCTTCAACCTCTCCCCACTCCTACCCAACGTTGGGAACAAGTGAGTATAGATCTTGTCTGTGAATTACCCAAGACCACCTCAAGGTTTGACTCCATTGTGGTCTTTGTGGACCGGCTCAGCAAAATGATTCATGTATGCCCTACCACCAAGGAGGTGACCGCTCCACAACTAGCTCAATTATACTTAGATGCAGTCTTTGCTCACCATGGCTTGTCTAGAGTACTCATCACCGATAGAGGCACCCAATTCACCAGCTTGTTTTGGCAAACACTCTTTGGGTTCTTCAAAACCAAGTTGGCCATGTCCATAGCTTACCACCCCCAAACAAATGGCCAAACAGAGCGGGCTAATCGCACAATTGAAGACATGTTACGTGGCTTCACCTTAAAAGAGCAAGAGAGGTGGGACACCCTACTCCCATTGGTGGAATTCGCTTACAACAATTCAGTGAATGCATCCACCCAGGTCACTCTGTTCTTCCTCATGTATGGTGAGCATTGTGGTACCCACATTTTTTGTTTTTTTCCAAAATAAAGGAGAAGAAGTGTATAGAGAAGTTGGATTGCGCCTGTATGGCCGAAGAAGACAAAGAAAAGTGTCTTTGGGGGGAAACCCAAAGTAAAGTGACTTTGGGTCATAAGGCGAAGTACTCTGAAATGCCATGTCAGCATACAATACGAAGTAAGTTGTCTTCGGCTCGGGGGGAGCTCAACCCGAGGCAAAGACAGTCTAACAACCTCTCATCGGGGCGAGAAATTCAAGAAGGGGCCGTTTCAAAATTGGCGGCTCATACGCGCAAAGGTGGGGTGACAGTGATAGGTGCATGCCGGAGGTGTGATTTCTCGGTAGAAACTCGAAGTGATGGAAGACAAAGAAGTGCAACTCTATAAAAATCAAAACTGCAACGACGAAATGTCGAGCAATTTTCATTCGCCGTTGAGGAGTCGTCTTGTAGGTGATCGGGGAAAGGGAAATAAAGTTGGACTCGTGTTAGTGCATAAGGGAGAAGTCGAGAGACCGAAAGAAAGCAGAAGAGATGGGAGGAGGGAAGAAGAACTCCGAATTTGCAGTGAGAAATCATGCAATTCGGAGATTAGATATAGTAGTGAGAATTGAAGTCTTGAGCCGACTTCGGATCACTTTTTTGGCATGGAACTGGAACGTAAGTTTTCTAGGATTCATGATAGAAATCATTGAGAGTAAATGTCTCAATGGTCCCGAGGAAGAAGGGAAGAGAGGAAATCCGGCTTGTTGGACAAAGTCAGATTGGAGACTCGTACTCGGGAAGGAGGCAGGCTCGGAGCAGGGAGCCATGTTCTTGGAGAAAGGAGAGATAGCCCAAGAAACGCAGGAGGTGAGAGATGCCTTCTCGTCAAAGAGGACAAAGAATGGGTATAAAGTTGAGAGCTATAAGGACCCAGTGAGGAGAGGAATTGTGAGTGCACTAATGGCCCTCCTGAAGCCGGAGAGAACTACCTATGTGATGAAACATCAAGCGGTGTTCTTTCACAAGTTATTTGCAGGAGAACCAATAAATTGGGCAAGGTGCTTTCACGGAAGAACGAGGCAGATGGTGTGGAATCTGCGGGATAAGTCACCTCCACACTACATCGTAACATTTGCAGCCCATCTTAACCTCGGGTTAAATCTGCTCAATGTGGCGGAGCGTAATCGAATGGTGTCTCATTTCCATCCGGATTTGAGAAGAGAAGTTGATGCGGAGGAGCAATAATACATTCTCCAAATCCGGAGCACAGACAATTACTACACAAAGACAAGGAAGAACGTGGAGGTCGTTGAAAGTACCCCGACGAAGAAGAGAACTCGGCAAGCAGAAACCAAAGAAAACAAGAAACCTCGGAAAATGCAGAAAAATAACCCGAGGCGAGGAATGGTGGTGATTGAGTCGGAAGATGAAGACTCAGAAGGCGAAGCCAAGCTCAAGACGGAGGACTCGGACCGTGAGGAGGAACCTGAGCTGACATTGCAAAGTGGAGATATGAGCAGTGACAGTGAGGAAGGAGGAGAGATGACATTGGTACCAGTGGCTAAAGAATATGAAGAAGAAATGCAAGCCGAAGTAGAAACCAAAGACAATGCGGCGCTGGAAGACAAAGTACCAGTGTGTGAGGAGAAGAAGATTGCAGTATAGCGAGGAATTCGCTCGAGACGTAAGGCGAAGTGTGAAGCGGGACTGAGTAGAGTGAAGGAAGAGGTAGAAGGAAGCTCGGGCAGTGAGGCATTGATTCCGATACAAAGACTCCAGAGAAGAAGGCAAGTATCGGGAGAACACGAGGAAAGAAGAGAGACCACTCCGCGGGAGGACGAAGGTATCAGTAATGGAGTAGATTACCTGCAGATGGTAGTACGCCCGCTGTTGGTGAAGATGGAGAAGAAGAAGAAGGAGATGTAGTCTACTTGTCCAGAGGTAAAGACTGTGTTGCAGGGCTTATCAAGATTGGAAGAAGAAAACTCGGAGTTAAAGAAGAGTATAACCCGAGGAGAGGAAGAGAGAGAAGTACAGCAAGCAGAAGCAGTCGAGAGGAGTCAAGTAATCGAAGACCTGAAGAGAGAAGTGAGTTATCGAGAAGATCTTGCAAGAAAGAGTGACATCGCAAGGGAGAGACAGGTAGCGGAGCATGAAATCTTGAAGCAACAATTTGCTGATTCAAGAGTCGAACTCATCCATGCTATGGCGAGGGTAGCATCGAAGGATCAAGAGCTCGATCAAGTGATGGAGAGTATGGAGGAGAAGAAGCAACTCTGGCAGCGAAAGTTGGCTGCGAGATATAGAGAAGAAGAGAGATTACGAGACTTACTTCGTAATCAAGAAGAGAAGGTTGCACAGAAGGAGAAAGAGAAGGAAGCGGTGAAGGCCGAATTCAAAGAAGAATTGGCAATGTACAGAGAGGAATGGCTCGCAATTCGGGAACGCAAACGCAAGACAAGATTGGAGCCATTGAAGGAAATCGTCCTCAGAGTAAACGTGATGTTGAGTCTAGAGGCCAGCGTTCAAATTGAGGAGACGAGATTGCACGAGTTAAAATTGTTGGTGCAAGAAACGAGGCGAAGACAAGCGAAAGATACAGATTTCAATGCCTTGTTGATTAAATTGAGAACTCGTGTAGATAGGAAGATCTTAGAAGTAGAAGACAATATCGCGATTAGATTAGACTTAGTGAGAATAGAGTTAGAAAAGGTTCGGCAGGATGTTAAAGCAAAACCCGAAGTAGATAACATCGGGATCCAAATGTCTTCGGAGTTGCCCTCAGAGACATTAGAGAAGAGTGGGTCAAAGGATGAGGAGTTAGATAGATTACCCGCTAGTGCAATTTCAGATCAAGGAAGAGAATTGCTGGATCTGGTAGAAGATGTAGGAGATGTGAAACCCGAGGAAAATGTAGTAGGAAGTAAGATTACTTTGGGGTCAAGTTTGAAAGCCGAGGAAGAAGTAGACATCGGATCGGATTAGTAACCGATTTGAGATTTGAAGGGGCAGATATGAAGAGGTGCATTGTCATTTCGTATCTGCAGGTTAGAACAATTGTTGTAGAACGGTATAGTTGTTAGAACTGTCTATTTGTTCACTATTTAGAGTGGCATTCGTAGGAAATTGTTATTCAGTGCTCATTATTTTTGAGAGTAGATAAAGCAAAGTGCTGTGAAGCAGTGCTCGTCGCTTGAGCTTGATTCCGAGTATCAACTTTGTAATTGTGTTTGTGAATGTTTGGAGAAATTTGAAGTGCAAGTCAGAGTGCTTGTTGGATGTTGGATTCCACAGCCTTGATCTTCATTCTGTGTGTTTGATCCTGAGTGAAGTGCAATCAAAGCAATGCCTTGACAGATCTGAGAGGAATTGTAGTGTTGGTAGTATTCTGCATTTGTGAGTGCAGGGCAAAGTTGATGTGAAGCAATTTTGATCGAGGAAGTTGTGCCTTCAGTGGAAGGGTAGAACACAATTCTGAGGCGAAGTTGTTTTGCAGTGAAGTGCCATTTTTGGGAGAGCCTGAATCATCACAATCAAGATTATTTGGAAAGATTTGATGGAGTTGTGATTAAGGAGTGTGAATTTGTGACAAGACTGCGAGTCAGTGCTTGTTACTCTCTTCTGGGTGTGGTTTCTACCTGAGAGAATAAAGACGCAACCAAGAAGAACTACATGTTACTGTTTGACTTCGTATTTGGACATTTTTGACTCGTATCTCTGCGGGAACAAACTTTACTTACCCGATTACCGCAAAAGTGATATTTGCCGAGTTGTCGCAAGCATCCCTTCACACCTTCTAGCTTGATGAAGATCCGTCTAGTGGCTACCAAGGTCGATGCAGTCAACACATTTGTTTCTAGAATCCAACAAGGTGTGGAGAGCGCCAAGCACAAATTATAGATTGCACAAATTGATAGAAGCAATATGCTGATGCACACCGTTGGCACATGGAGTTCAATGTTGGGGATCAAGTGTGGCTATCGACAACCAACCTCACATTAGTTGGACCTCGTAAGCTCAGACCTTGTTTTATTGGGCCTTTCTCGATTCTTTATCGCATCGGCGCTATGGCCTATCACCTTGACCTACCACCACACATGAAGATCCATCCAGTCTTCCATGTCTCCCTACTACGCAGATATGCTCCCCAATCAGGTCAAGGTCATTCCACACCAGACATTTGACCTTGTCCGACACTCATTGATGGCACAAAGGAATATGAAGTGGAGTGGATTCTCCAAAAATGCATGTATGGTACTCGCCACCCGCAGGTGGACTATCTAGTACAATGGAAAGGTTACCCCCTCTATAAAGCCACATGGGAGCCCGCTGCCAATTTGGCACATGCACCTGTGTTGGTGCAAGCATTTGAGCAACAGTTGCACAACGAGGACGTTGCATCTTAAAAAGAGAGAGGTCTGTAATACCAAGAGCTAGCCATATGATCTAGATGTGAAATTCGGTTTGGTAACATCTAGAATGATGTTATACATGATGGTTGAAATAGATCAGATAGAAATATCACCAAAAGAGTACTTCTACAAATAGGGTAGAAACCGAAATAAACTTAAGAACCTTAGAATCAATAGCTAGACATATGATTTAAAGGTGAGAATTGGTTTGGTAACATCTGGAAGGATGTTACACATGATGGACTAAACAGATCAGAAAGAGGTATCACCAAAAGAGGACTTCTACTAATAGAGTAGGAACCAAAATATGCCTAAAATCTTTGAAGGCAATTTTGGAGGCCTAAATGGATGAATTAGGCCTCAAAAATGTGCAAATTTCCCTCCCCCAATGGATGAAAGACTGGCCTTCCCTCCCTCCTGCTTTGTCTCATTGAGAGCTTTCCAATGGTACCTTACTCACGTGATTCTGAGATTCCTATAGGAAGATTCCCTAAAAGATTCCCTCCGGTCAAAGCTTGTTTGACCAACCAGATAGGACCTATGTGACAACCCGGAAAATATCACTTTTGCAGTAATCGGGTAAGTAAAGTTTGTTCCCATAGAGATACAAGTCAAAAATGTCCAAATACAAAGTCAAACAGTAACAATGTAGTTCTTCTTGGTTGCGTCTTTTTGGTGTAGAAACTACACCCAAAAGAGAGTAACAAGCACTGATTTGTAGCCTTGTCACAAATTAACACTCCATAATCACAACTCCATCAAATCTTTCTAAACAATCTTGATTGTGATGATTCAGGCTCTCCCAAAAACGACACTTCACTGCAAAATGACTTTGCCTTAGAATTGTGTTCCACCCCTCCACTGAAGGCACAACTTCCTCGATCAAAATTGCCTCACATCAACTTTTCACTGCACTCACAAATGCAGAATACTACCAACACTACAATTCCTCTCAGATCTGTCAAGGCATTGCTCCGATTGCACTTCACTCAGGATCAAACACACAGAATGAAGATCAAGGCTGTGGAATCCAACATCCAACAAGCACACTGACTTGCACTTCAAAATTCTTTACACACTCACAAACACAATCACAAAGTTGATACTCAAAATCAAGCTCAAGCAACGAGTACTGCTTCACAGCACTTCACTTTATCTATTCTCAAAAATTATGAGCACTGAACAACATCTGACTGCGAATGACACTCTTAAATAGTGAATCAATCGACAATTATCTTCCTAATGTACCTCTTCCTAACAACTCTACAAACCTGCAGATCTCATATGACAATGCAACCTTTCATATATGTCTCTTCAAATCTCATATCGGTTTCTACTCCGATCTGATGTCTACTTCTTCTTTGGCTTTCAAACTCAAACCCAAAGTAACTTTACTTCCTAATATTCTATCCTCGGGTTTCATATCTTCTACTTCATCTACCAGATCCAGCAATTCTCTTTCCTGATCTGAAATTGCACTAGTGGGTAATCTATCTAACTCCTTATCTCCCGACCCACTCTTCTCTAATGTCTCCAATGGTAAATCCGAAGACATTTGGACTCCTATCTCTCTTACCTTGGGTTTAACTACTATCAATTCCTTTACTAATTCTATTGTGTCATCATCAAGAATTGTAATTGAAAACATGGGTACACTATCTACACTTTCAATTTGTAACCCACTTTCCCCTAATCACTCATGTAACTGACCCGAAAACACTTACTGTCTGATCTTGCACTTTGGGTTTATTCACTATTGCTACTTCTCCTTCAATTCTTGTTCCATCTTCAACCAGAACTGAAATTGAAGTCATGGGTATTCTAACTATCTTCTTTCTCTACTCTAACTTCCTCTGATCCCTCCCGCAAAACTCTCAAAGTCACCTTCACTGCACTTTGAGGTTTGGTTACCTCGGATTTAGTCATCTTGAAGCAAAGTCTTTAGACCCGAAATCATGTAAACCCGAAGTACTAAGTCCGAAGTACGAAGTCGCATTGACCCGAAGAACCTCAACCCGAAGTACATCTTCTCTTGAAACTTCAAATGCTTGTAACTTCTTCTACAAACCTTTAAACTTTGCGATTTTGGTGGCAATGGAAAGCCCTAAACAAGACGCTTCCAACGAGATATAGCATGCTTGATTTGGAATTGTTATCACTGAGATATGGTCCCCGCAAGAATCCTGACCTGTAACCTCCCTTCCTCCATCGGCGTCTGATCCAAGTTTTTCCTCCTCTGACACGAAGTAAACTTCTTCGGGTTTGATCCAATCTGGGTCATTCTTCCTCTTACATGAAATAGACTTCCTCGGGTCTGATCAAAACACAAGTTTGCACTCATTTCTTCTCCATTTGGTTTCAATTTGGTTTCAATTTGGTTTTTTTCCTTCAAAACTCATCCAAAATGAGAAATGTGGGTACCACAACCGAGACCAGACATGTCACCCATCCAAGTAAGTAATCCAAGGGTGGAGCTTGCTGACATGTCACCTATCTGTGTCCCTAATCCTATGGTGGAGCTTCCTTGGCGGAGATCCTCTTTGTCTATATAATAAAGAGAAGGTGCTCCCTTGGGGCATCGATTGTTTGAGTGTGCAATCTGTGTTTTCTCTCTTCTCTTGTCCTCGGAGTATTACACTTGGTGTCATCCTCTACTCCAGGCAATGCTTTGGTTGTCCAACATGGGAGACCTTAGTGGAGAACTAATGATGGTAATAAGGGAAAAGGCAAGGCCATGTCTAGGTCTAATTCTAGAGGCACATCCAAGGAGAGGAAACAAGCGACTTGTTAGGGATGTAGCAAAGTAGACCATGTGAAGGAGTGTAAGATCAAGGGCAAAGGAAATGTAGATGAAGGCTCTTTAGAAAACATAGTTTATGCTCATCAAGATACTGATCTATTGGATGATCAATATGATTTGTGATGTTGTGAGTATGCACTTTGTGCTTCATCTACTAGTAGGAATGATGAATGAATTCTAGATTGTGCTTGCTCGTACCATATATGCTTTATCAAGGAGTTCTTTGATTTGCTTTCAGTATCAAATTGTTCACTTTTGATGTGGAATGATCAACCTTTTGGATTGAGGGTATTGGATCCGTAAGGATTTGAATGTTTGATGGAGCTATGTGTAAGTTGAATTATGTTTGGTTCATACCTAACATGAAGAAGAACCTGATTTCCCTTAGAGTATTGCATGCCAAAAGTAATCAATGGAGTGTTGGTGATGGGGTACTTTGAGTCACTTCTAGTGGGAAGGTTATCTTGCAAGATAACTTTTGAAAGAATCTATTTGTATTGGAGTGCACTACAATATATGGAGAAGCCAATGTAACCAAGTCTCAGGATGAGATGAAGGCTGTGTAGCATTCATGACTAGATCATTTGAGTGAGAAGGGTGGATTGTCTTGAGAAGGAATGACTTGCTATTTGGCTTGAAAACTATGAAGTTGGATTTCCATAAGGATTGAGGACCCATAGTTCTGATCTGTTTTTGGAGTGAGGACCCATAGTTCCAAATGTCTACTTGACTATGTACATAGTGATGTGTGGGGACCATCCCCTACACCCTCACACTCTAGAAATATTTACTATGTGACATTTATTGATGATTACTTGAGGTTTGTGTAGATTTATTTCATGCACCACAAGTCTGATGTCTTTGCTACTTTCAAGAAGTGGAAGACCCAAGTTGTGACTCATATTGGGGAGAAGGTGAGGTGTTTGAGATCAAACAATGGCAAGGAGTATATCTCTCAGGACTTTGAGGCATACTGCACAAAATAGAGGATAACTCGCTACCTTACCATGGCTTACACTCTGCAGCAGAATGGTTGTTGTCATGGCATTTCTCTATGGCACCTTGGATGAGAGTGTCTTCATGAGACAACCCATGCGGTTTGTGAATAAATGCCAAGAGGACAAGGTATGCAGATTTCTGATGTCCTAGTATGGATTGAAGCAAGCACTTTGCTAATGGAACAAGAGGTTTGATAAGTTTATGCACACTCAATGTTTCAATAGGATTTTTTTGATCCTTGTGTGTACATGAAATAGGTGAGTAATAAGACCTTTGGTTTTATTATTCTTGTGTTTTATGTGGATGACATGTGGATAGTTTCCAAGGATAGATATAAGGTGAACAAGCTCTAGGTGCTCTTGAGTTTGGAGTTCAAGATGAAAGATCTAGGGTTGTCCACAAGAATATTTGGCATGGAGATCAAGAAGAACTCATGCATTGGTCAATTGTGGTTGATGTAGTGTAAGTATGCTAAGAAGGTACTTTCTAGGATTAACTTGGAGAACTATTAACCAATATGTACTCCTCTAGCTCCTCATTTCAAGCTTTCAGCGGCATGTTGTCTTAAAGATGCCATGATAGCTAACATTCCTTATGAGAAGGCTGTTGGGAGTCTTATGTACTTGATGACTTGCACTAGACCTGATCTTGCCCTAGCAATGGGTAAGGTGAGCAAGTATAGATTGAATCCAAGAAGGACACATCGGGAAGCAATTGTAATACCAAAAGCTAGCCATATGATCTAAATGTGAAATTTGGTTTGGTAACATCTGGAATGATATTATACATGATGGTCAAAATAGATCAGATAGAAGTATCACCAAAAGAGTACTTCTACTAATAGGGCACAAACTAAAATAGACTTGAAAACTTAGAACTAATAGCTAGACATATGATCTAAAGGTGACAATTGGTTTGGTAACATCTGGAAAGATGTTACACATGATGTACTTAACAGATCAGAAAGAGGTATCACCAAAAGGGGACTTTACTAATAGAGTAGGATCCAAAATATGCCTGAAATCTTTGAAGGCAATTTTGGATGTCTAAATGGATGAATTAGGCCTTGAAAATGTGCATAGTCCTCGCCCCCCCCCCCCCACCCATGCTAGAAAGGCTGGCCTTCCCTCCCCCTAGTTTTTCTCATTGAGAGCTTTCCAACGGTACCTCACTCATATGATTCTGAGATTCTTACAAGAAGATTCCCCAAAAGATTCCCCTAGTCAAAGCTCATTTGACCAACTAGATAGGACCAGGACCGACATGTCACCCATCCAAGTAAGTAATCCAAGGGTAGAGCTTGCTGACATGTCATCTATCTGTGTGCCTAATCTTATGATGGAGCTTCCTTGGAGGAGATCCTCTTTGTTTATATAATAAAGAGAAGGTGCTCCTTTGGGGCATCGGATGATTGAGTATGAAATCTGTGTTTTCTCTCTTTTCTTGTCCTTGGAGTATAACAATGGTATCAAAGTGAGTGTTTTAGTCCAAGAGAATGGATCACCACTCTTTGAAGAACACAAACTACTAAAACTGAGTAATTTGAGGTGGAGAACATAGAGTAATTACTAGACTTAGGAAGGACTTTAGAGAGCGGATGGGATGGATGCATGAGGAGGACAATTTTCTACACCTAGCTTTCCATTCTTGAATCCATTCCACATCAAGGTTATGTACATCCAGCGTGAGCAAATGAGAGTATTGCTAGTTTACCACTTTGGAGCAAGGTGATGAACTCACCAAACTTGGTGATTCTACTTGTAGTGGTATACAATAGAGAGTGGTATTTGACGATCTATATTCTATTATCATGTTATGGATGTGAATGTCCCAAATCCTCTCCTGTTCAACACTCAAGTAGAAATTTATTATGTAGTGAGACCAAAAGTGATGTTTGGAGATTTTGTGGTTAGGAATTTTGGTGATGAGTATTATCAACGAGTGATAGCTTCTGAGGTCCCAATGGTAGTTTTATAGTTTTTGTGCCTTCCAGAGTGATCATATTGACTCTATATTGAAGTAGATATTAGCAATTGAGTGTTGCATGAACTATGGATACGCAATTGCAAGAGCTAGTGCAAGGAATGCAAGTGATGTTGAATGAATTTTGAGAGATTAAGATGACCATGGAGACATTAAAAAGTCAAGTGCAAATCCTCAAGAATGATCAACCAATGCAAGAAGAAGAGTCATCTCAAAACCCAATACCTACGACTAAAGTACTTGGAGAGGCACCTGTAGCTACAAACCTTGTCAACGATGAAGCCACATTTCTACTTTGAATGAAGAAGACCTACAACATCAAGCCTTACAAGGAGTAGCATACAATTGGAGTAGTGGAAAATTAGATCTCGAGAATGAATTGATATTTATTGATTGTTCTCAACAAAGATCATGGAGCATGTTGCACGCGTGTTTGCATGTGGGTACTTGATCGATAAAGCCCTCACATGGTACGATGCTTGGGAACAATCCATGTTGGCAGAGAGATGCCATGTGTATATACATCGTTACACAACAAACATCGTTGTCAACATCATACACTATAGAAGCACAACTCACAAAAAGTCATACATAGACTCTAAAGTGCCACAATAAATCAGATTGCTTACCATTTTCAACTCAACTCAACTCAACTCAGATCAGTACTTGATCTGTCACTCTATAAACTACCAACAACTAGGCACTAATTATAGTCAAGCCACGTCCACTCAAGCATAGAGAATCCAGGTGACGCTCGCCAGCCTCTGTCCACCATAGCCAAGAACTCGAAGGCTCAACATTAGAGAAGCGAGCTCTCTAGAGCTCACTTCAAAACTATACCCCCTAGACTTGAGCTAGCTCTGAAACCCTACTGGTCCCACTGACGGCACACTCGATGGTGCAAACGGTGCAAAGTGACGATAGGCCCCACCGTGAAGTCAATACCCCAAACACAAAATCTGACCGTCGGAAAGTAGTCTTTGAGAAACTGCTGAAGTAACTCTAACTATTATCATTGGAACTCCAGTATTTGAGCATCTAGATGCGGCACTACAAATGGTGTGATAGTTGTCGTCCGTATATACATTGCTACACAACATACATCGATGTCAACATCATACACTATAGAAGCACAGCTCACAAAAAGTCATATATAGACTCTAAAGTGCCACAATAAATCAGATTGCTTACCATTTTCAACTCAACTCAACTCAACTCAGATTGGTACTTGATCTGTCACTCTATAAAATACCAACAACTAGGCACTGATTACAGTCAAGCCACGCCCACTCAAGCATAGAGAATCCAGGTGACGCTCGCCGGCCTCTGTCCACCATAGCCAAGAACTCGAAGGCTCAACATCAAAGAAGTGAGCTCTCTAGAGCTCACTTCAAAACTATACCCCCTAGACTCGAGCTAGCTCTGAAACCCTAATGGTCCCATTGACGGCACACTTGACGGTGCAAACGGTGAAAAGTGACGGTAGGCCCCACCGTGAAGTCAATACCCCAAACACAAAATCTGACCGTCGGAAAGTAGTCTTTGAGAAACTGCTGAAGTAACTCTAACTATTATCATTGGAACTCTAGTATTTGAGCATCTAGATGTGGCACTAGAAATGGTGTGATAGTTGTCATGCGTATATACATTGCTACACAACATACATCGATGTCAACTTCATACACTATAGAAGCACAAATCACAAAAAGTCATACATAGACTCTAAAGTGCCACAATAAATCAGATTGCTTACCATTTTCAACTCAACTCAACTCAACTCAGATCAGTACTTGATCTGTCACTCTATAAACTACCAACAACTAGGCATTGATTACAGTCAAGCCATGCCCACTCAAGCATAGAGAATCCAGGTGATGCTCACCAGCCTCTATCCACCATAGCCAAGAACTCAAAGGCTCAACATCAAAGAAGTGAGCTCTCTAGAGCTCACTTCAAAACTATACCCCCTAGACTCAAGCTAGCTCTGAAACCCTAATGGTCCCATTGACGGCACACTCAACGGTGCAAACGGTGAAAAGTGACGGTAGGTCCCACCGTGAAGTCAATACCCCAAACACAAAATCTGACCGTCGGAAAGTAGTCTTTGAGAAACTGCTGAAGTAACTCTAACTATTATCATTGGAACTCCAGTATTTGAGCATCTAGATGCAGCACTAGAAATGGTGTGATAGTTGTCATGCGTATATACATTGCTACACAACATACATCGATGTCAACATCATACACTTTAGAAGCACAACTCACACATAAGTCATACATAGACTCTAAAGTGCCACAATCGCCCCCTAAGCTGGTGTTTAGGTCCCTCTAACTCCAGATAGCCATCTACTCTAAGTATATGGTATACCCTCTAATGGGCAAAGATTAGGAGGCCGGGTGCTATGGAGCCCCATCGTTAGTCGCATGTCTGCAATCTATACCATATAAAGAATGACCTAGCTATAGGTCAAGTACATTTAGGACATAACCATTGTCCTTGAGGAACCACCGTGAGGGGAGGAGTCATACATGCCATATGTCATCCTCTCAAATAGCTATCACACAATAACATAGTAGCAGCTCCACCAGAAGAGCCACATAACATACACCTCAAGCCTGCACGTACAAGTGCTAAGCTTGGGTCCATAGTACTATCAATGTTTGGGAGGTGGCATGGCGCACAATTGTGCACATGATCCTTCCAAACAACACCATCACATCCTTCTAACATAAGGACTCCAAATGGCAAAACCTCACGCACTCTCAAGATAATGTGGCATGTAGAAACATCAAGTGTTGTCGGTGTTGTCTACTATAAATATACATAGTCGCCTGGATGAAATCAACGGATTGAGGGTCTATAACCTCCTCCTTGAATGGTAGCATAGCATTAAGTATCTCTATGTTGAGCAATTGCCAAGTTCTCAAAGGCCATCAACATCACTCTCCAAAAGATCTCTGCCCGCTGAGAACATGCGCTCATCTATACATCGGGATCATCCAAGTCCAAAACTACAGTAGTATCTTGACAAATGGCTGCAAGTAAATCTAGATCTTGTCCATAGAGTAGAAAGTATGGAGAGAAGGATGCTAAGGAGGCTTGCCGGCTGAACCGATAGCTCATGGCCAACCAAGGTAATTGGAGATCTCAATCTCCCAAGTGGCCTCTCTACAAACCATACTTTTGCAATCCTCTCTTCACCGTCTGAACCACTCTCTCTGCTAAGCCATCTGCCTCAAGGTGATCTCGGGATGTAGTATGATGATCAAACAAGGCCTTGTCATACAAGACCTGAAACTCCCCCAAGAACTCTGTACCCTAATCAGTCAAAACCTCAGCTAGTGCACCAAAATGACTAAGAACTCGATCCAGGAATGAGTAAGTTGTCCCTTCACTAGACTTGTCAGGAAGTGCTACCAACTCAATCCACTTGGAGAAATGCTCCACCATCACCAAAACATAAATCAGCGGTAAAGGTCCGGCAAAGTCTAAACTCCAACGGTAACCCAATCTCATGATAGGTAATGGGTGTAACTATGGCATAGGAGCATTGAATGATGCTCTAACTCGGTCATAAACCACACATCTGGCAACAAATTGTTGTACCTTGGTCTGCATACCGTGCCACCAATAATGACTCTGGAGTAAGCTATACATATGCTTTACTCCAAAATGTTCTAGCTCCTCATGAGCATGACGGACCAACTATGGTCTCTAAGATGGAAGTGGTACTACTCGCACTCTAGCATCCTCCCATACACGCAAAAGGTGCCTACCTTCCAATCTGAACCGTCTGGCTTGTTGAAGAACCAAGTCTCTCTCCTTGGCCCCAATTGTGCCACCCACAACACTAGTGCAAAGATAGTCCATCACTAAGACATCATCATGAATGTCTCGCTGAACTCTACCAATATCTTCACTCTCTGGATCTATGACCTCAATAACTCCTCCTATATGCGATGAGAGAGATACCACCAAAGCCTCTGCAAATATACAGAGAAAGGCCGATGCATGCCAACCTGGCACCATCTCCTTATCTATCTCACCATGCCAACATGCTTCAGTCTGATCCTACGGGCTGGGACATGGGTTTCTACTCAACCTATCCGCATTGTGGTTCACCACTCCAGGTCTGTGAACAACCGTGAAATCATACTCCTATAAAATCAGAGCCCATCGTGCAAGCTTCCCTGAAAGCTTGTCGGACTCCATCAACCACTTCAGCGGCTGATGATCAATGATGAGAGTGAAGGGGTTACCAAATAGGTAACATCAAAAATGTGCTATTGCCCAAACTGCTGCCAAGCACTCTCACTCATATGAACTATACTTTGCCTCCGCTGAATTGTTGGAGCGACTAGCATAGGCCACCACAAACTCCTTCTCCTCATCATCATGTTGGGTGAGCACTGCTCCAAGCCCCAACATACTCCAATCAGTATGAACCTGAAATGGTCGTCCCCTGATCGGTCTCCACAAAATAGGAGCAGATGTCAACTTCTCCTTGAGCTCTAAAAAAGCTCTCTCCTGCTCATCTCCCCAACACCACTCCTATGTAAGCTTGGTCAGCTTTGTCAAGGCCTTGGCAATGGCACTAAATCCTCTAACATAGCGGAGATAGAAGTTTGCCAACCCAAGGAATGCTCGCACTCTGCTCACATCCGTAGGCCAAGGAATTTGTGCAATAGCCTCCACCTTGGTCTGCTGAACACCAAGTCCTCCGGGATAGATAGTGTGATCCAAATACTCAACCTGCTCGTGGAAGAACCTACACTTCCCAGGATGTAATTTGAGTCCATGAGATCTCAACCTCTCAAACACCTCCAACAATTGTCTCTCATGCTCCTCCACATAAACCAAAATGTCATCAATATAGCACTAAGAAAAATCCAATCCAGCTAGGATCCTATCCATGACCCTCTAAGACTCAGTAGGAGCGTTCTTTAACCCAAATGGTAAGAACCTCCATTGATATAACACATCCTTGCCATGAGCATCAATAGCCCAAAATGATGTTTTGGACTTATCCTCCTCTTTGATCAGCAACTAATGATATCCCGCTCAAAGATCCAAAGTACTGAAGATCTTTGCATGCCCAATCGAATCAAAAATCTCCTCCAATGTAGGCATGGCATACCAATCAGCCATGGTCTGTCGGTTGATAGGACGATAATCTTCATACATCCGCCTATCTGTGTAGTTGCCATGCATATCCTTCTTGGCTAGCATCACTATCGCTGATGCATACTCTCCATGTGAAATCTCCACCAAACCAGCCTCAAAAAGGTCACTACTCCGACTCTGAATCAATGTCCTCTCCATGTCACTATAATGATACAGACATCAAAAAACCGGTGTATTGCTAGTCAGCTCAATCCGTATACTAGTTCCTTTTAAAGCACCCAAATCCTTCATACTGAAGGCAAAACAACTCTATGGCTCCTCAAGAACCTCCAAACCCTCTGTCTTTCCTCTCCAGTAAGCTTGGGTCCAAGATCTGGCTCCCAAGTATCCTCCGTAACTATAGTAGGAGTGGAAGACATACTGACTGGCTGCTACACTGGGCTCTTGGGAGCAATAGTGTCATGCTCCCGACCACTAGAGGTCCCAACCTCTGTGTGAAAAACTCACTCCACTCTGGCTGCAAGCTCCACACGTCCTCTAGTTGCATCCCATGTGGACCAAGGGTGTAATACAAGTAGCCCACGCTCACCTGGATGGACTCCAAGTAGACCATTCTCCCTAGTAGCTACTGGACGTGTCCCAAGAATACCATGTCCACTTGGTCCATCGCCCCCAGCATGTGCCTAAATTGTCTCGATAGGCACAGGGCTCACAAGTGTCCAAGTGGTGATGCCTATCAAGCGCATCCTACGCTGCTCTGCCAAGCCAAGGCTCACAATCCAGGTCAAACAGTTCAAGTCCATAGCTTGACCTAACACCTGATGCCTGGATGCCTTTGACACTACTGGAACAGTGGTAATATCAGTGCAAAAACCCATCTCCCGCTCTCTCTCTCATCAGCGTTGGGCTTCACCAATTGCTGTAACTGTGAGTCCTAAACAAGTCCATGTCCTCACTCTTGAAAAGCATGAGAGCCTGGGAAACTCATGAGTGTGGGAAATGCAGCTCAAGGCTGTCCAACTAGGTTCACCACTGCCATAGGTGACCTATCAGCCACTACTACTGTTTGAGACTAACGCCCAACATCCAAGATATCATCAACAAGGATGTAGTCATTGAATACCATCATAAGCATACTATAGAACCTCTTTGGGTAAGAGGTTCATCCACCAAAGACAAAGACGATGAGCCCATGATCCCACTCTGGCTACATCTAATAATATAGCAAGTCCCATCCAAGAATGGACCTGATGTGTACTCGCCACCACTCTAGTGCGAGAATCACCCATCAAAGGAACGTTCTCCAAAAGGTAAGCTGGAGAAAGAGACAGATGAATTTAGAGATGTTGTAGTATCTGTAACATCTACCAAAACACACCAGAACGAGGATCCTGAAGACCCAATCCTCTACCAGCATGTGTATGTCCCTGACATGGCCATCCAGAAATCACCAAGTGAATAGGCCCATGTCTCTCTAGGTCATGCGCCCCCAGTAAGGAAATGACTCCTTGTAGGGCCTTCTGGTAACCTCTGACTGCTGATATCGGTAATAACTCCGGATACTGATAGGCCAAGTGTGCCACATGATGTAGAGAGACTCGCCTAGCAGTCTCATCTCTCTTTACATACAAGTACCTCTGTACTCGTCTACCCGCCTGTAACACCGCAGCTAGTCCGGTGCTGATCTCACCAAACAACTCCAATAAGCATATCCCCTCTACTGGATATTGCCAAGCAATGAGTGTGGTATCTAAAGGTGTCAAAGCAATGGCCTCAAGAGGCTCATCCTCACACTCATCTCCTGATGGTACGAAGGCTCCACTCCAAGCCTGCTGCACCAATTGATCTGCATGCTACTGCAATGCCTCCTTTGAACTCCACAATGGAACATCCAAGGTGGATGGAACAATCCCACCCGTACTCCAAAGCCAAGTGATCTCCTCTGGTACTACAGTATCCTCTGCATGGGCGTTCCCCTCCAACAAGTCACCAGGCCAAGTAATTGCACCACTGAAAGCTAAAACTGATGCTGCCATGGTCTCGGACTGTAGTGAGCCAAGACTGCCACTACTAAAGCATACTGGTAGGCGACATACCCGTCCCTCACCAGACTGCCAACCAGGTCTATAAGAGGTTGTCTCCTCCCAATAGTCAATGTTGAAACCCATGGGGTATAACACTACTCCCCCAACTAGCACATCATATGACTCAGCTATTGTCATAATAGCCTGAGCTCTCACCACCAAACTATCAATCGGTTGACCAGGCTGAACTTGGACAACAAGCTCTCCACGTGTGATGTATTGTGTCAAACCACCACCTAGAGATGTTTGGATCTGAAATGGACACCTCTCCACATCGGTCTTCCGTAACTCTAGACCAACAACTGCAGCCTTCCCCAACATAAGAGGTTGTGCACCAAAGTCTAACAACACTCTTTGTGGTATATAGACCTTCCCTGAAGGTCCCACCAAACAAAAAATCCCCCTCTGGTTATCCAAAAGGACAACACCAGGTGTGAACTGTGCTCTCTCAAAGGCCGGTCTAGTTGGCAACTCCTCTAGTCTAGCCGTTGCTGCCTGCCATAAACCATTGGTCGCTAAACGGATCCCATGCTCCTCAACCAAGTCAACTCCACTACCAACCACCTTTGCTCAGGTAGTAGGAACCGCACCATCCCTATTCTCACACAATGTGGCAGCCAACCAGAACATTGGGGCTGGGTCAACTCCCAATGTAAACATGTCACTGGCCGAAAACAAAGGATGCCGCATAATCAGTTGAGCCGCCCCCAACATCATGCTAGACTCAGTGTGTGTAGTAGCAGGTGGCTGACTAGCAAGTAGTCCATCATGTACTCCATCACCACCTACCACACCTACACTGGGACATCTAGGAACCATGGATGTCATCTGTAATGCCTCATATAGTGTGAAAGACTAGGGAAGTCTGACCTGTCTCCCAACCTCTCCTCTCTGTGGGTCCAACTCCACTGATGCCTCCTAGGCTCTGGAGCAGGTACTGCACTCCTAGTCACTGCTGCAAATGCATCCACATGTGCTGCTCCACACATGAAGTCCAAAGCATCTCTATCACCAACATATGAGGTGGAAGCCTCAACACCCAAATCCGATCTCCTCTGAGCAATAGCCACTCTAGCCAATCTGTGCTCCAACTACTCAATCCGAGTAGCCATAGTTATGTCAGAAGTAAGAGCAGGTACTGCATCCCTACTAGGTGTAGATCCTCTACCACCACCTCTACCACCTCGTCGTCCATGAACTGGAGCTCCTCTACTACCTGCCATAGCAGCCCGACCACTCCGTAACTCCGGGTGTAGGTCAAAACACCGGTCACTAGTGTGATCAAATCTGTGGCAATGCTCACACTGCCTCTGTGTTGGCTGTGATGCACCCGAGGTATCAGGTCTATTGCCTTGAGTACACTCTCTCCGATGGTGGGTCTACCACACGTCTAACAAGCAACACCACCACTCACTGGCTGTTGCTGACCCAAAAATGACGGTAAGGGTCTAACTTCACTAGGCCCTCCACTCGCTCCATAGGATCTGGGCTGTCCACCCTGTCCTCAAAAACCAACTGGGCATGGTGCACTCTAGAAGAAGTCACAGCCGTGGATGAGGTCTCCCTACCAAATCTAGATGTCACTACTCTCTCCTCCACCATGTTGAGCTCAATACACTCAGCCAAACCAAAGACCACTGCCAAAGTAGGCGAAGTAGCCTATAACAATGTAGCATCACGAACTCTACGTTGCAACTCCTTGTCCAGTATTCCATACCAAAACTGGATGGCTTGGGCCCTAATAACTCCCTGAGTGAAACTAATCAGCCACCTCATGCGAGTGTATGCCTCGCATAGGCTCTCTCTAGCCTTCCATTGGAACTCTTGCAAGCTCCTCGGCTTGTCAGTCCACACTCCCTGGTAGTTCTGCCTCAAACATAGAAAGAACTCCACCATGGGGTTAAACCTTGGTACCACACCACCTCCTGCAGCGGTACCTCCACTTGTAGTAGCACTATCTCCAGCTAGTGAACCTCCATTAGCTCCACCCACACTATTCGAGCTAGAACTCGTAGGTACAGCCGATCTACTCTTGGCCACCAAGCCTGAAGGGATGGAGACATATTGTGGAGACCAATACTGTCTTCATAACTCAATCTCCTCCAAATGAGCTCTCTTGAACTCATGGTAGTCATCCATCGGTGGACACTCCAAGTGTTGAAACAACCCCTTCCATGCCATGAAGGGTAAGAACAAAGTTGGGTTCCGCATCTACTACAGATCACACCAACTATCAAACTCCTAGATGAAGTCATCCAACTCAATGGTACCCACTGTACCAGAGTAACGCCTAGGGCCTTTGGAGGCCCCATAAATCTTGTCCATGTCCTACAACAATGGTGCGGACACACCAAGTGCACTCTCAACTGAATCAACTCTTGTGTCAAACTCCAACTTAGAGTCAATCTCCTCCCTCACTGGGACCTGAGATACATGCTGATACCGAGTGCCACTCTAAGTAAACCCATTGCGTATTGTAGGGCTATCTCCTCTGGAATCCCCAAAGAACTCCGTCGTGACCAAGTAACCACAACAGCAAACCCAAACCACCAACTGCAACCGCAAGTCGCAACCACAAGTGCCCCACCAAGTGCCAACACCACCAAGTGCCAATACCAACTAAGCACCACCCACTAATATTACTCTAACCATAACTACACTAGGGGAAAGGGCAACCTGTAACCTATCATCATAACACACACTCTCATGGTGTGCAGGTCATCACTTCCTGCCTCACCGGAGAGAAACAAAGGTAGTCTGACTGGTCATCACTCCAGCTTCACTATTGAGAGCACACCAGAGCACCAACACTCAAAAGTCAGGGCACCTCATACAAACATGGTGCAAAAATAGGAAGCAGAGAAGGGAGGGCATCCAATCACAAGAAATCTAAACAAAAACCCTCCATCTCATAACACAACACAAGACTTACTCTGTCACCATTTGGCATTTGACATAAGAGAAGTTAGTATCTAAGTCCTAAGGTACTAGGATCACCAAGAATGGGATCAAACTGCCTCTCCTAGCCAAAGCTACATGTGTATAGATAACAGTGGCACAGTCACTATGACAACAAGTGAGGGTGGACCAGTTGGCTAGGGCACCAGTCTAGGAACAAGAGATCTAGGGGTCAAACCCTGTTGTGCACAATCTAGCAAGAAAGGCAGATTTTGCCAACCAATGACCAAGATCTACTCTAAAATAGCTAACCTCATGCCAGCAAGCTAGCTTGCTTGCCCTTCTAGGCCTTAGTAGCCTCTCATAGCCCACAGCCCTATGCCTCAAAGTATGAACTCCAAACTTGCTAAAGTCCTCCAAATCTGGCCAAACAGCAAAACTCCTCCAAATCTAGCCAAAATCTGACATAAATTCCAACCAAAATCTGACATAAAATCTAACATAAACCCTAATGTTGGTTGTCCGCCAAATCCCCTGCTAAATTTCCACTTGATCCAAATTGACAACATAGGTTTTTCCAAATCACAAATTCATGAGAATAACTTCCCAACTCCACCTTCAATTTTACTTTCTGAGCCCAACTCATAGCAAATTGGTCATGCCTTCACCTCCGGACCTCAAAATCACAACCACTGCTCAAAATTTGCTCCTTCTTTGCTCAAAATTTGCTCCTTCTTTGCTCAAAATTTGGCCAACACTTCTACACACTGTCTGCCTTTCTGGCAAATCTGCATCAATCGATGAGCTTTTGCACACTAGGGAAACACTGAACTTGAATTGAGCTACCAACGATCCATTGAGCTTGGAGATACCACCAACACTTAAAGTTCCTGCACTTGATTTCCCCCTGACTTCACTTCTCTAATGTAATCAGATTGCTTACCACTCTCAACTCAACTCAACTTAGATCAGTACTTGATCTGTCACTCTATTAACTGCTAACAATTAGGCATTGATTACAGTCAAGCCACATCCACTCAAGCATAGAGAATCCAGGTGATGCTCGCCGGCCTCTGTCCACCATAGCCAGGAACTCGAAGGCTCAACATCAGAGAAGTGAGCTCTCATGAGCTCACTTCAAAACTATACCCCTTGGACTCAAGCTAGCTCTAAAACCCTAATGGTCCCACTGACAACACACTTGATGGTACAAATGGTGCAAAGTGATGGTGGGCCTCACCGTGAAGTCAGTACCCCAAACACAAAATCTGACCGTCAGAAAGTAGTCTTTGAGAAACTGCTGAAATAACTCTAACTACTATCACTGGAACTCTAGTGTTTGAGCATCTAGATATGGCACTACAAATGGCATGACAAAGAAGGGAGGTCACGTGGACAACAATGCAAGAAGGATTGCTGAAGAATTTTCAATTGGTGGATTCCGTGTAGATGGCCCAAATCCGACTATGAGGATTGAGACAAAAGGATAGTATACAAGAGTATGTAGAGGCATTTCTAGATCTACAAGTTGCAATAACCGACATGAGTCTAGCAGAAGCTCTTGACAATTTCAAATGAGGGTTGAAGGAGCGGATTCACCAAGAAGTCATGGTGCAAAATCCTTGCACGGTATTTGAAGCCATTGCTTGTGCACAAAGAATAGCAAGAGCATTGGGTGGAGGTGAAGGAGTAGTTCCACCTCAACATTATCAAGCAAAAATGCTATACATAGTCGGACCAGTACCAATGGAATTGGTCAACCTTTGATTTTGAGATTGAGGAGCACAACCGCTTCAAGGAGAGCGTGGACAAGTAGAAGAACAAAGAGATGGAGTTCCACAACGAGAAGGAACTCAAGGAGAACAATGTTGTTGTTACAATTGTTGTTGTTTTGGGTACATATCTACCAACTATTGTGCTTGTTTCCCTAGAGGCCCTCGGCCTTCATACAGGCAATATTTGAACAACATGGAGAGGCACACTGAATAGGAAGAGGTGGAAATTACTTTGGAAAACAAAGATCACCAGTAAATGTATGTCTTGGCCTTACTGGCTCAATAAGGAAGCAAATAAGCAAAGGAAGGATGAAGACAAACTTGCAAAGGTCTTGAAAGGCAACCTCACAATTGATTGTTGTGAATGGAGTTCTAGAAGGCAATCAAGTGAGAGTATTAATAGATTTGGGAGCAAAAGAGAATTTCTTGGCTCACTCTGCTGCAATAAGATTGGGAATGGATCTAGAGAGAGATGAGAGTGAAAAATTAGAGTTACCTAACAGGAAAACAGAGAGGATTGAATCATTACCTAGATAGGTAACACTCTCTATAGGAGAATATCAAGAAGCAATTGAGTGGCAAGTGATACGATTAGCTCATTATGATGCAATCTTAGGCATGCCATGGATAGAGCATTACAATCCTATGGTAGATTGGAGGAAGAAAGTAGTGAGAACCTGCCAATGGTCAATCATTAGGGTTAAAAAAAATCACACAAGTAAAAACTGCCTCTATATGTCATAGGAACGGCAACTGCCTATAAGACCAATAGATGTTTCATGGGTCTAATAAGAGAAGTCTAGAGTGCACAACTTGATGGACAAATTCTTGAGAAATTGAAAGATGTGGTGGATGAGTTTCAAGATGTCTTTCCCAATGATTCTTAAGATTACCACTAAAAAGAAGAGTAGATCATAAAATTTAGACACTCCTTGTAAGGCCCCATATTGCCTATCACTTAATGAGTTAGAAGAATGTAAGACTCAAATTGATAATATGTTGCAGAAAGAGTTCATCTAACCTAGCATATCACCATATAGGGCTCTTGTCTTGTTTGTGAAGAAGAAGGACGGTATAATGCGCATGTGCATTGACTATTAGGGTCTCAATCAGCAAATAGTGAAGGACAAATACCCCCTACCTTGCATGGATGACATGTTTGATCAACTCCATGGAGCAAGATACTTCACCAAATTGGACTTGCGGAGTAGTTACAATCAAATCCAAATTGCAGAGAAGGATGTGTACAAAATTGCCTTTTGAACCAAGTATGGCCACTTCGAGTATCTTGTGATGCCTTTTGGCCTCACCAATGCACCTACCACTTTCATGAGTCTAATGATAGACATATTTTTTCCATACTTTGATAAGTTAGTTATCGTCTTCTTGGACAACATCTTAGTATACAGTAGCACGATGATAACACAAGCCACATCTACAAGAAGTCATCTAGATTCTAAGACAAAATTGATTGTATGCCAAAATCTCAAAATGTAATTTTGGCAAGTCTGAAGTAGACTACTTGGGGCATAGAGTAAGTGCAGAGGGCATTCAAGTATTGACGGATAAAATTAAGGTCATTGAAAAATGGAGTGCCCCATAAGATCAGACTTAACTCAAGAGCTTCTTGGAGTTGATGGGATTCTATCGTAGATTTGTCAAGGACTTCTCTAAGGTTGCATAGCCTTTAATGGCACTACTTGGCAAGGGGAAGAAGTAGACATGAAGAACCGCATAAGAGTTGGTCTTTCAAGAATTGAAAGCCGCCTTGCTACATGCACCAATCTTGAAGTGGTATGACCCAAAATGTCCAATCAAGTTGGCTATAGATGCATTAGGCATAGCAATAGGAGCAGTCCTACAACAAGAGTGGCATGATGGATGGCATCCAATTGCATATTTCTCTCAAAATTGTTACCGGTAAAGTGCAACTACCACACCATAGAACGAGAAGAGTTGGCCATCGTGCTAGTAACCAAGCATTGGAAGCACTAATTGGGCGAGAAGGTATTTGTAGTAGGGACAGACCATAAACCTCTAGTCTACCTCAAGACGCTGAGGGATCTATCTTGTTGCTAGATTTGGTAGGCAAAGTGGTGACAACGCTTCAACATGACAATCACCTATGTGGAAGGTAAGAAGCAACTTGTACATGCATTCACCTGCATGCCAATGGCAATTAACTTGGTGGCAAAAGTTAAGATTAAACCTAAATTCTAGCCTGAGACTTTGGCTATTACAAAAACTGATCTATAGATTGTAGAAATGCAATCATCCAAAGGCAGCACCTACACCCAAGGACTCACCTTTTGTGATGGTAGATTATGGATCTCAAATATCCCTGAATTATGCGCCACCATTCTAGCATAATGTCATGATTTGGCCATTGCAGGTCATGTCAGAATGGACAAGACCTTGGATGTAGTCCAACGCTATTACTATTGGCCCAAGATCAGCAACAATGTGATGGACTACGTGCATAGCTGTTTACTTTGTCAATAGAACAAAGCTTCTAATCAAGCTCTTGTAGGGCTCCTTCAACCTCTCCCCACTCCTACTTGGGAATATGTGAGTATGGATCTCATCTGTGAATTACCCAAGACCACCTCAGGGTTTGACTCCATCATGGTCTTTGTGGATTGGCTCAGCAAAATGATTCATGATGCCCTACCACCAAGGATGTGACCGCTCCATAACTAGCTCAATTATACTTAGATGCAATCTTCTCTCATCATGGCTTGTCTTGAGTACTCATCACCGATAGAGGCACTCAATTTACTAGTTTGTTCTGGCAAACACTATTTGGTTTCTTCAAAACCAAGTTAGCCATGTCCACAAGTTACCACCCACAAACAGATGGACAAACAAAGTGGGCTAATTACACTATTGAAGACATGTTACACGGTTTCACCTTAGAAGAGCAAGAGAGGTGGGGCACCCTACTCCCGTTGGTGGAATTTTCTTACAACAATTTAGTGAATGCATCCACCTACATCACTCTGCTCTTCCTTATGTATGGTGAGCATCCCTTCACACCTTCTAGCTTGATGAAGATCTGTCCGGTGGCTACCAAGGTCAACGCAATCAACACATTTGTTTCTAGAATCCAACAAGGTGTGGAGAGCGCAAAGCACAGATTATAGATTGCACAAAATTGATAGAAGCAGTATGATGATGCACACCGTAGGCACATGGAGTTCAATTTTGGGGATCAAGTGTAGCTATTGACAACCAACCTCACATTAGTTGGACCTCGTAAGCTTAGACCTCATTTTATTGGGTCTTTCTCAATTCTTTGTCAAGTAGGCGTTGTGGCCTATCACCCCAAGCTGCCACCACACATGAAGATCCATCCAATGTTCCATGTTTCCCTACTATGCATATATGCTCTTGATCAGGCCAATGTCATTCCACACAAGACATTTGACCTTGTCTGACACTCATTGATGGCACAGAAGAATATGAAGTGGAGCGTATACTCCAAAAATGCATACGTGGTACTCGCCATCCATGGGTGGACTATCTAGTATAGTGGAAAGGTTACCCCCTCTATGAAGCAACCTGGGAGCCTACTGCCAATTTGACACATACATCAGTGTTGGTGCAAGCGTTTGAGCAACAACTGCACAACGAAGATGTTGCGTCTTAAAAGGAGGGAGGTCTATAATACCAAGATCTAGCCATATGATCTAGATGTGAAATTTGGTTTTGTAACATCTGGAATGATGTTATACATGATGGTCAAAATAGATCAGATGGAAGTATCACCAAAAGAGTACTTCTACTAGTAGAGGAGAAACCAAAATAGACTTGAAAACCTTAGAACCAATAACTTGACATATGATTTAAAGGTGAGAATGGGTTTGGTAACATATGCAAGGATGTTACACATGATGTACTAAATAGATCAGAAAGAGATATCACCAAAAGGGGATCTCTACTAATAGAGTAGAAACCAAAATATGCTTGAAATCTTTGAAGGCAATTTCAGATGCCTAAACGGATGAATAAGGCCTTGAAAAATGTGTAGATTCCACCCCCCCCCTCCCAAATGTAAGAAATTATTGCCTTCCCTACCCCTTGGTTTTTCTCATCAAGAGCTTTCCAACAATACCTCATCTATGTGATTCTGAGATTCCTACAAGAAGATTCCCTAAAAGTTTCTCCCCATTCAAAGCTTGTTTGACCAACCAGATAAGACCAGGACCAACATGTCACCCATCCAAGTAAGTAATCCAGGGGTGGAGCTTGCTGACATGTCACCTATCTGTGTGCCTAATCCTATGGTGGAGTTTCCTTGGAGGAGATCATCTTTGTCTATAGAATAAAGAGAAGGTGCTCCTTTGGGACATTGGATGATTGAGTATGAGATCTGTGTTTTCTCTCTTCTCTTGTCCTTGGAGTATTACAGCAGTAAAGTGGATTTTTACTTATTTGAGAGGTACACTAAATTATAGGCTCTTATTTGATAGAATATCAATGAATGCCACATCATTAGATGGCTATGTAGATGCTTATTATGGACAAGATCTGGACAAGTAGAGGTCAAAAATGGAGTATGTATTCACTTTTGGTGGTGGGTGCATTAGTTGGAGATCTACCTTGCAAAAGTGTGTTGCACAATCTACTATAGAAATAGAGTACGTGGCAGTGGCAAAAGTAGCAAAGGTGGCAATTTGGTTGGATAGACTTGTTGTTGAGATGGGGCATGGTAATGTAATGCTTCACTTGTGATAGTCAAAGTGCTTTACACCTAGCTAAAAATCAGGTGATGGACAGTAGGGTTAATCACATAGACATCATATACACTTTCTTAGGCAAGTTGTGTTTGAGAAAGTGTTTGAGCTAGTCAAGATTGATTGTAAGCTCAAGCCAGCTGATGCCTTTACCAAAGTCATAGCTTTAGAAAGTTTTTGTGTGCATCATATAACCAAGAGTTGTCCAAGTGGAGCATGAGTAGGGTGACCTAGCATTGGAAGTGACCATGGCTTTTCTTGTTACTCTAATCCCTTTATGGGCTATGGCTATAAGTTCTAGTTTATCCTAGTTTAAAGGATTGGCTGTCTATCTAGAACTGCCCATGGACTGATCAAATTTTTAGCAAGGTTACTAACCCCAAGACAAGAGTCAACAGGGAGTTTGTTAGGATTTACACTTAAGCTTTGGTTAGTTGCTCTTTTGTAAGTTCATGGTAGGCATGGACTTGACGGGTGTTGGAAATCTTGCCTTGTATGACAGATATGGCGGTGAGCTTGGACATAAAGGATTTTCTTCAAGCATTCTATGGATGTAGCCTCACATAGAGGTGAACCATGTACTTTTATGTAATGGGTAATGTGTGCATGTTTCTGTCACTCTTGTCTAATTCTCAACAATCTGAAATGTTTCATGGTTTAATGGAACCTAGTTATGCAATGAGGAGCTTCCTCAAATGTCATTTTATTATATTTTTGCATACATTTTCTTATTTGGTAATGGAAAATATAAGGTTTACTTCATGTTTGCTACAATCAAGGGCCACAAAAAAGGTGATTTCAAGAGGTTACTCAAGACTTAGATATGTGAGATCTAATAATAAGAATAGTATGTCCCTATTTATTGTGCAATATGGGTTTTCAAGAGGATCCATATGGCTTCTTAATCCCAAGACACACATATAAAGATGTTTACTATCTGTTTAGCAAGATTGCAAAATATTGCAAGAATGTACACATGCACAGTTTATAACAAGTTGTACAGTCTTCATGATGCAACAAAACCTAGATGTGTTATATGAGTTCTTTGAGATATACTTTATGTTCCAAACCTATTTGAAAAAGTTCTATTAATCTAGGGAGTAAAAATGAGCTTCAAGGGATCCAAAACCTCAAAGATGTAAGTTTACTAATGCAATGATGGGATGCAAATAATACACCATAAGCTAAATAGTTTGATAAAACAAATTATTTTCTCAGTGAACAAGGACAAAAAGTGTTTGCTTGGTGAACTCATAGGGTAATTTCTCATATCTATTAATGATTATTCTCAAAAATCATCAAAGATAATAAAAAAAGAAATAAGGACATGGTTAGCAACTCCTAAGATTAATGTTTATCATGTTCATATTCATAAAGTAAAAAAGCAATTCTAGAAATAGTCTTCAAATTCTAGTCCAATATCTAATCCTCTAGAGGGAGAAGTTTTAAACAGTACATTTCATGAAGGGATAGATAGAAATTCAAAATCTAGCAAATGCTAAAAAGAATTGCCACAATTGTATCAATAGTTTTGTAGGTTTGTTTAGGTGATTGTCTCTAATTCTAGTAAAATATGGTCTCCGAAATGACTTTTTTATCAAAAGATGTTTCCAATATGTACCACTCAAGAGGTCTGTCCTTATTATCTTCCCTACTCTATATCTACCATCAAAAAAAAGTTGAAAACCCTTACAATTGCATAAAGGATAGATCTAGCTCTACATCTATACATCATTTACATTCTTTGAAGAAGTTAAAGTTCTAGACAATAATTGTGAAAGTGTTGTTGTTTGATCACATGTTACTATAGTTTTCATTTTTTTTTCCTTTCTTTTAAATTTTTCATAGTAAATTTATAATTAAATTTTATCTCTTTAATACATAAACAACCAAGATGATATCCAAGTAAAAATATAATTTTTGTTTATATACTTGTCCATATCTATAATTAGTAAATAAAGTCTTGCACATTTTGTAGTATACATGCTACCATTGTAATTGGGATTATTAGTAGTAGTCATATGTGTATTTTAAACCCTCTAGAAGAATAATAATTTTATATACATGGTTGGTGTAGACGAGGTTATATTTTAAGATGCAAACCTATATACATATTCCTACTCAACATGCAAGATAATCTTCAAACTATATTGGTGTCTTATGATTGCACACCTTATAGATGTTGATCCATATATGCATTTGATGCCCCAAAAGAGATGTACTTGTGTTTAAAATCCAATCAATACCTATATTTGCAAGCCAATTGCAAGATAATATATAAGGACTTATAGTTTTGTGGTATCACTATATAAATTTATGTATTAATATTGAATTAGCATATAGGGCTAGGAGAAGCTAAATATGGTTAATAGGTAGTAGAACTAGCATGTAGCTAGGAAACTCTAAGAATATTCTAAAAGCATCCACAAAGCTTCTTAGTGAGAAGCTTGTAGGAACTTTCTAAGCGTTGAGTAACTTGTATGCAAAGTTGATTACTAGCTTAGCTTGTATGCTTCTAGAAGAAGTCTTTCTTGGAAACTTTTGGGAAGCCTTGTACCTAGGTTTCTTATAAATACCAAAGCCCAAGCTCATACTAGGCATTCAAAGTTTCACTTATTTGAGATTTCCAGTTTGATATTCCATTCTCTTTTCTTTTTCCTCAATCTTTTATATTTTTATTAGAGTAGGAACAAGATGGATTGAATCTATAGATCACCTAATCCATTTTTCTGAAACTATTGGGATCCCCATGTCCATATACTACCAAAGCATCATTTCATGCAAGTCATTATTTCATATTTTGGTCAAAATCTTTTCAATATGATCATCTTGTCCTAATGAACCATTGATTCTTCCTATTATAACTTTTAAAGAGCGGTATACATGTTGCATCCATGTATTAACTTAGATAATACAAGTAGGTAGTTTGGTAGAGTAGTATTCATGATTTCAATGCTCAAAGTTATCATTACTATGTAATAATAGATTGAGTATCTTACTTGATTATTGGAAGAGAGTGATCTTTATGGTCAACAACAAGAGCAAATGGAGATAGTAGCATTTTGAGAAGTAGAAGATTGAGTTTAATTTTTGATATCAAAGGCATTTGAAGGCAAGAATCTATTGGATGTAATAGCAAATTTTTAGTTTGATTACAAATTATATTGTGAAGCTACAAATCTTCTAGATGATTGAAAGATGGATCCACTTAGCTTCAAGTCAATTAGATGGGATGGCAAGTTATGATGGCAATTTAGGATGGAGTAAACTCAATGAAAATATGTTGTCTCAATTTTGACATGAGAAGACTTCAAGAGTGCAATCACTAGAAGATTCCAAGTTCTGAACATTACAAAAGTTACATGAGAATGATTGGCAGAATTGAGGTACGTTGGCTCTATGAGAAGTTACATTTCTCAATTCCAAAACACCATGACGTTGATTTTGCTTACATGAAGGTGAAGCCTTGGATCAATTTTTGGGAGCCTAATATCATGCACCAAATTGGAAGTGACCATGTGCAAACACAAACATCTATTAAAAGCCATGCAAATAGTTTAGCAATTTGACTCATTGGTGGCTACAAGTTGGTCTTGACCTACACCTTCATAGAACCTTCAAAAGCAAGCATGGATGGAAGAGGAAGCATCTATGGAGATTGATGCTATCCAACAAAGACCACTTGGTATAGTAGACCAAGAATGATGAGGAATTAATGGTGGTTGCTTATATTATTGCCAAATTAGACATTACATTGTTAAATGTTCAAGCAAGAATAGAAGACCTCAACCAATTACCAGAACAGAGTTCTTGAAGCATGATGATCAAGGAAACAAAGAGTAATAGTAAGAGATATTGAGCCACTTATTGAAAACCTAATGAGTTCCAACAAAATTGAATGTTCAATTTATGTAAATTTGATTCATTTGCAATATATGATTCCCAAGTATAATAGTAAGATTTTGGTTCATTTGGAAGTTCTTAAAAATGTATGTCCAAGTAATTAATGAAGGATTATGAATTCCTATCAAGCTAGTATTGACAATCATAGATGATAGAAAGGATCTTGCAATTTGTATCTCATATCTTATTATATTCAAGATTGGGATGGAGTATTCAAAGTGTATGAGATTTATAGTGGTTCCCTTATACTATGATATCTTCTTTGCTTGAATTTCATAGGGTTCAATTTAATTGGGTCCAAGTACAAATTAACGTACAACACCAAGGCAAGGGTTATTGATTAGGTTGTCTTGCAAGTAGTCAATCCTAAGATGAAAATATTATGATTATAGTGAATGTAGAATAAGCGTTGGAGGAAGGTATTCTTATGTTTTATATGCAGATCAAGCATATTGCACAAGGAGAATCTGATATAATATGAAGTCTCTAAGAAGAGGTTGATCATATAGTTAAGGAGTTTCCAAATGTGTTTTTGGATGATGTTTGAAAAGGGTTATCCTTTGATCAAGGTATACACTTCAAGATTGAACTATTTTCAAGTAGTATCTAATGACTAGACCAATCTATCAACTCTCACCAAAGGAGTTGGAAGAACTTCAAATAACACAGACCAGGTTGTTGGATTTCATATGACATAGTACATACTTTTGTGGAGCATTGGTATTATTTATACCAAAGAATGATGGAGTGCTTTAATTTTGTATTGACTATTGTGGTCTTAATAAACAAACCATGAAGAATGTGTATTCTTTGCCTCAAATTGATGATTGGTTGGATCAATTAAATAGAGAAAAATAGAGCAAAATAATTCTCAAAGTTGGATCTTCAATTGAGAATTGTCAATTCATGGAGAAGATATGCAACAGAGTACCTTTGGTACAAGGTATGAGCATTTTGAATAGAGAGTTTTATCTTTTGTGCACACTAATGGTCCGGCAATTTTCATGTATCAAATGCATTGGGTGTTAGAAGGGCTAGTGGATTGATATATGGTATTGTTCTTGGATGATATTTTAGTTAATAGTAAGATAGAGACAAAACAAAAAAACCACATACAAAAAGTCTTAAAAACAATAAAAATTCTATTGCAAGAAGTCCATATGTGACTTTTGTCACAAGGAAGTTATCTTCTTGGACTATAATAGAGTGGATAATAATGCCAAAGGAGAAAATCAAGGCCATTATTTCTTGGCCTACTCCTAAGGATACCATGGAAATTTAGAGATTTAATGGATTGGTGAATTTTTACCAACAAATCATCCACTATTTTGCTCAAGTAGCCACATTGTTAATTGATCTCTTGGAAAAGACAACACATTTTGAATGGAACACCAAGCAAGAAGATGAAATCAAGAAAACTTAAGGGTATGGTGTTTTCACAACCCATCCTCCAACCATATAATATTCAATTGCATTGTTTGGTTGATTCTACAAACTTTACAATTGGAGCTATGTAAGAATTTCCAAATTGATTGCATCCCATTGCCTTTATATCTTGATGACTAAAAATAGGGGAAAGAGAAATTATTTTTTTTGAAATCAAGAACAACTTGAAATAAATATGCAACAAAGGTGTGGAGACAATATCTCTTGGAAAAAACTGAAAATGAAAACCAATCATAAATACTTATTTCAAACCTTACAAGTAGAGCACATGAAGAGACAAAATCATTGATGAGAAGAACTAAATTTTTTTAAATTTCAAGCTTGAGTACAAATATGAAAATCATACCAATTGAGATACTTGTCTTGAGATTGTTGAGTTTACCTACAATATTTCAAAGCAAGCAAGTACCAAATTCTCTCCCTTGTTCCTTAATTATAAAAAGATCCACTTATTTCAGATTCTCTTCTTGCTCCACTGCCATCTCATATCACTCATCCTTCTACCTTCTTGTCCATGTTATCCATGTCCATCAAACCAAGTCGTATCTCCTTGTTGCTCAAAATTGACAAAAAAATTCATTGATTGATATTATCATAATATCACTTTCCAAATAGATCATAAGGTTAGTCTCTCCTCTAGCAACCTTCACCTCCTTGACACACAAAGGTTGTAAACTTGTTCCTAATTGGATAAGTCCATTTGATATTATTCAAATTATTTATCTTTTTGCCTACAAACTTGCCAATCCTAGTCATTGAAGATTCATCTTGATTTCCACATGTCAAAGTTAAAACACTTTGTTTCTTATCAATCTTCTTTCTCTACCTATATCAAACCTCCTCTGCCTCCAATCTTTGTTAACAATCATGAAGAATACAAAATTGACCATATACTTGCAAGTTACAAAATCCAACATGGCCTCCAATGACCCATTGAATATAAGATCTTTAAAAAGTCCTCTTTGTCATGCTACATGGGAGTCTCTTTCTTGTTTCCAAAATGCACAAGTGGCTATATGAGAGTTTGAAAATTCCATGGTAACAAGGATGTCACCAACTAGTGGTAGGGGAATATCTAATAATATTGAGTTAGCATATGGAGCTAGTAGAAGCTAAATATAACTAATAAGTAGTAGAACTAGAATATAGTTGGTAAACTCTAAGAATATTCTAGAAGCATCTTGGGAGCTTCTTGGTAAGAAACTTCTAGAAACTTTCAAAGGATTGAGTAACTCATACGGCTAGCTTAACTTGTATGGTAAGTAAATGACTAAATTGACTTATATGCTATGTAAAGTGGCTTCTAGATGAAAAGTTCCTCTGAAGCTTCTTGGGAGCCTTGTACCTAGGTTACCTATAACTACCAAAGCCCAAGCTCAAGCTAGGCACTTGAACATTTCTTTATTTGAGAGTTCATTGTGATCCTTCATTGACCTATTTATTTCCTTGGTCTTTTATAATTTAAGTATAGAATGTAGTATATATGTTTGTTTATCTCAATATTCCTTTGATAGTTTCAAGATAGATCAATTTTAACATCATTCTATGTAGGTTACACTTGTGTTGCTTATCTAATTTTAATTTATATGTCATATTCTAGATTGTATGTACATAGTATTGGAAGTATCTTGATTTTATTTTCACATCCTCCTACCTAATGATGTTTAGTACTGATCCAACGTTGTGTTTGAAAGTTTTATTTTTGCTCAAAATTTAATTATCCTTATTACTTTAAATTCTTGATCACTTATAAGCCATCATTGTAACATGAAGTGGCAATAAGCATTTTAGATGCAATTTATATCCACTCTTTTGATGATTTGAGAGGATGTTTTAGTATTATACATCAAGGAGATTGTTTTCATATTCCTCTATCATTTCTAGATTCTCTAGAAATTTTTCATATATCCTCATAATTACATATATTATAGATGACAATTCATCTCTGGTCTATTTTCATTCCAAGATGATGAGTAGATATTAAAGATAAAATAATAAATGAATTTATAATTTATATCAGTCTTTGTTTATGAAGTTTACATGAAAGATGAAAGAAAGAGCAAGATCTAGAAAGTAATATACTGAATTGCTTTGCTCAATTGATATTATGCTATTTATAATTGAAATTTTTTATGGATTTAGGTCTAAATCAATGAGTTGAATCACGTATTCTACTCTCTTAATTGAGGAAGTGAGTCATATTGATATTTATGCTTCATCCTAACAAATCAACACATGTCACTTTCTTGTGCAATATGGGTATCTACATCTTTAGATCCTCTATCCACTCTGGATTATATAAAATAGTACACTAAATACATAGGTAAATTTTGATTCAAGTGAATAAGAGAGTCATACATTAAATTCATAGACCTTCATATGGTCTTGGAGTGCAAAGCACTATATGAACAAATATAAGAAGGTATAAGAGATGAAATCTCATTAAAATAGAAGCCATTTTTGTTCTTATAAATGCTTGTTCACTTCCATGCCAAAATTATAAGTTATAAGAGACAAAATAGTTAGAGGAATTATTAGTTTTATGTATAGATAGTGGTATATTTCTATAATCCTGCATCAAATACAAAATCCAATGGAAGAAGAGATTTCCAATATTATAAGCTTGATAGATCAATAAGTGATAGGTATTAGCATCTATAAATACCAATGGTTGTACTCTTTCAGATTTTGGATTATCAAACCAATTGATATCTCATACCCTTGTTGAATTCCACATTTTTTCACTTGGCATTCAATATTTTTACACAAAGATATCAATGATGGAACAATTTGAAACTAATATAGCATATAGAGAGTTAGATGTTAATGAAGGAAAGGATGCACATCCTTGATGTGTATCCTTTATTATCTCTTGAATTAAGTTAATATATTCCTTCATTGGCATTAATTCTTTATCACAAGTAAAATTCCCTTCCTAGTGCTAGAATCATCACAAGAATCAAAAGAAAGAGAGTATCAAAGTGCAAAGGAGATGTGTAGATAATGTTATGAATTGATTTATTATCAATATGGTGTTTATTATAATCTTTTATTGTATTATGTTATTTTCATGATTAAAGAAAAGTGAATCACATGCTCTATAGTCAAATCATATTTGATGATCATTAATCCATGCACCTTTTGTACATTTATCATTGTTGTGTGAATTTTAAGTGCATGTTTGTGTTTATAGACTTGCTTCCATCTTTTATGTTTAAATTCTAATCTAATCTTTTTGGTACTATGACTCTAAAAATAGTATATAATAATGCATTTTGAATCAAATAAAGATATAATTTTAGTGATTATTTAGTAGCTTAGTTGTCTATACTAATGTTCAAAGGAATATACTTTACAAAGTTTATAGATATCCGGCCATATTCATAATCCATAGATATTTTGAGAATTAACCAGCTTAAGAATAGAGATAATACATGGATTTGATAATAAATTCTAGAAATCTATGTAAATTTTATAATGTTAAGGATGTCATTGCAAAATATGGTTGATGCTCAAATGCTAGTCCATATCTCAACCAAAATTTCCAATCTTGGATAGTAAGCTATAGAGTTAATGTTTTGATACCACAAGTTATAGATACAAGTACATATCCATAGAATAATTTCCAATTACAAAATTTTAGCATTACTAAATAATTAGGGTTAATGAGTTTTTTGCTAAATAAAAGATACCTACTTATATCCTTTGGTACATAAGCTTCTTATGAAGTTATTAGGTTGCTAAGATTTGTATCTTATAGTTTAGATTTAAGCTTATATAATAATTTCCAATCTCAAATCCTAGACACTTGTAAGTTTACAATGACAACAATTTGATTTTTGAGGTTATGAGTCCATATCATATAACCATATATAGACCATATTAGACAATATATAGACCACATAAGACCATATATAGACCACATAAGATACATATCATAGATGGTTGTAATAATTCTAAGTCTTGAGGATCTTTATTTGCTAGTATGTATAATCAAAGAATTATTGTGGTACACACATTTTTGAAAATTCAATCTTTATGATCATATAATGCTTAATTGTAGAGTTGTTATTACTTACAAGGGAAACTTTCTTACTAGGAGTGGCACTCATAGTTGTGTCACTAAAGAGTTAGAGGACCTAGGCAAGAGTATGAAGGATATTATATTCAAAATGGAGTAAAATAGAGCCAAGGGTATACAAGTTTGAGTGCCTCCAACCCAAAAGCCTTCATAATTGATGGCCACACTAAGATTTGAGTGTGGCACCAAGCAAGGAATGGCACCAAGAGCTATAACACTCAAGAAAACTATTAAAATTTGGTGGGAAATTTTGGATGTGAGAGAAGGACTTGTGGGAAATCTTTCACATGTGAGCAAGTGCAAGAAAGGACACTCACTATCCATCAAGTGCTTCACATGTATAGATGACAAGTGCCCAATTGCACTTCAACCACTAAAGGATTGAAAAGTGACCACAAAAATTGACTATAAATTTAGGGACTCATCAACTTGTTCCACTTTTCAAAGAGCTCTCACGCAATTGGACTGAATTGAGTTAAATTCCCTTGTCATCTTGCAAACCTTCAAAGCACTTCAGATTTGTTGAATAGCACTCAAAGTTGTATCTAGCACTCCAAGTAATTCAGCCTTAGCACTTGTCATATGTAATATTCTAAGGAAAGGAGCACTCACAAGAGAAGAAACATGAGTCTTCAGCCCTCAATACTTTGATGGCCCCAAAGGAGCACCTGGTCTTTATTATATAGCAAGGAGGATCTCCTCAAAGGAAGCTCCACTTTGGATCAAATACATGAATTGATGACATGCCAGCAAGCTCTACCCTTAGATTAGTTGCATGGATCGGTAACATGTTAGTCCTTGTCCTATCTGGTTGGTCAAACAAGTTTTACCAAAGAGAATCTTTAGGGGATATTTTTGTAGGAAGCTCAAAACTATATGGGTGAGATACCGTTGGAAAGCTCTTGATGAGACAAACATAGGAAGAGAAAAGGCAAGAAGAGAGGAGGGAGAAGGGCAAAGGGAATGCCTTTTCCCTTGGTGGACAAAAAATTGGTGTATTTTTAGGCCTATTTCATCTCTTTAGGCCTCCAAAATTGGCTCTAAATTTTTTAGAGTATTTTTTACCTCTTCCCTGTTAATAAAAGTAATTTTTTAGTGAAATTTCTATCTGATCTACTTAGACCATCACATATAACATAAGATTATCAAGCCAATTTCCATCTCTAGATAATATGTCTAGCTAATGGTATTACACCATCCTTCTTCTCATATGGACAACATGGTTTTTCTTCCATAAGCTACAGGAAGGTACTTGAGGCTATTCTACATCACTTGCAGGAACAAATGAGCTGTCCATTGCAAGATTGATGTTATCAAAAGTAAACATTTGGGGTCCTTGCTTAAGAACTAGGAGTTGAGCAATTTTACTATCATCCATGAGATGAAGGAGAATAAAGAGAGTATATTAGGAGGACTGAGAGTAAATCTCTTTATTTGGATGCAAGAATATTGGTGCATGGACTTGACCTTAATGCAAGGATTATAGGAACCATGACTCTAGACACCAAATCTGCTGACAAGGAGTTGATAAAGGAGATCAAAGCCACCTTCAATTCAAAGAGCTCAATGATCAATGGTGGAAGGTAGCTTGTTACCAAGACCCAGACATGAGAGCTATAATAGAGATCGTTATGAAAATTTTTAAACTTTAGCAAATGACCTACCTAAATAATAGCTAGGAGGTTTTCTTTGAGTACATGTATCAAGGAGAGCCAATAAATTGGGCACAAATTTTCTATGTGGAGGCCTAAGCACTACACAAAGATTTTGAAGAAGAGCTTGTGCCAGTCATTTCTACATTGGGAGAGATTTATTGACACAAGAGGAAAGGAATCAATTTCTTATTCACTTCCATCTTGCAAGTTATTTTGAGAACCAAGCCAAATTCTCATCAAGAAATACAAGGATGTAGATGCCACTTTTGCAACATTAAGGAGGTTCATACTAGTGGGAGAGGAGATCATCACCCCAAAGATTACCAAGAGGAAGAAGAGTATTCCAAAGAAGAAACCAACGTCCACCAAGAAGCCATGGCCAAGTACCCAAGTGGTGGATGGGTCTTCAAGAAAAGGAGAAGCTAAAGGCATTGAAGAGGATGATGAAAAAAGTGAAGAAGAACAAGAACAAGGATTCTTTACCTTGTAGGCTTTTGCATCAAAATCAAGGGGTAAAGAAGGCCATTGGAAGAGTGCACAATCTATTTTGCATCCCTAAGAAGAAGAAGAGCTACATACAAGACTAGAGCTAGAGATACACAAGGAATTGCATCCCAAGAAAATGTATCCCTTAGTCGTATATAAGAAACCAAGACCAAGAGGAAGGCCAAGTACATGAGGGATGAAGAACTTTGGCTCAAAGTGCAATTAAAGGATGAAGTCCTACCTATGAATGAGATTATTTATCAGACCATGCCAAAGAGGAAGAAGTGGATGTGGAGGTGAACACTAAAGATCTTGCACCAACAATGTAGATTGAGATATGGGGAGGTTCAAATTCCTCTAAGCTAGTGGTAGTAAAGGTCTGTTCATGCTTTACCATTCATTAAATAGGAGCATCATTGCAACTAATGGAGAGCCTACTACCCCAATACCATGCTAGGTACTTTGACATTGTGGATTATACAACACTAGTGTGTAACATGCACAATCAAGTCTATGTAGGAAGTCCAAGTAGGATTGTGCCAAGGAAGAGGTGATCAAGGTCCAAGAAGTATACAAAGGAGTTGGACAACTTGGTGCAAGAGAATATCAAGATCAAGAGGAGGAGTGCCACCTTGGAGGCAGACTGGGATCACCATGAAGGAGAGAACCAAAGGTTATAAGGAGAAATACAAGCTCTCCATCTAGAGCACAAGCAAAGGCAAGCCAATTATGAAGATTGGTTGCATAGCAAGGATGAGGAGCTTGCAAGCACTTGGAGTGCATAAGAAGATGTTAATATTAATGGCATAACCCTAGATATGCAATGCATGAGTACTAGAAGGAAGTGGTACTTCAACTTGGCATATGTGTAATAATATGGAGTTAGTAGATGAGTTAGTATTCTAAGCTAAATATAGCAAAAGGAAGTAGAACTAGACTAAGAATATGTTAGAAGCATCAAGAAAGTTTCTCTAAATTAGAGTCACCTCTATCTCATCTATGACTAACTCTATCTAATCATAACTATTACAAAAGCTTGGTTAAACTCCATATAAACAATATGTTCAACTACTTACGCTACCAAACCAAATATCCCAATAAAGCATACATGCACCAATAGCTATTGCATTACAAGATAATCTTGCAACACACAACAAAGAGTAAAACCATTTCTCCTTCAAGGAAGGCCTTCTATTTTATGAAAACTAGATTTATGCTCTACAACTTGTGTGGCTTCAAGAGGTTCATGATTGACTAATTTCTGGTCATATGGGTGTGCACAAGACTTTTGATACCCTACAACATCAATGGTGTTGGCCCAACATGGCATAAGAGGTTCTAGAGTTTGTCCAATCTTGTGAGAGCTACTAACTCAACAAAGTTAGCTCCTTCAACCACTACCAATTTCATCTACCCAGTGGAAACATGTAAGATTATATCTCATCATATCCTTGCCAAAGATGGACAAGAACCATACAACCATCATAGTATTTATTGATAAGCTCACCAAGTAGATTCATTTGGCACCTACCATGGATACAATTGAAGCTCAAAAATTGGCCTAGATTTACTTTGACCCCCTCTTCAAGCACCATGGGATGCCAAACATTCTCATCTATGATCTAGATCCTCACTTAACTAGTATATTTTGGCAAGCGCTTTTTAAACTCCTTGGTACCAAGCTTGCATTATCTATAACTTATCATCCTCAAAATGATGAAAAAATAGAATGAGAAAACCACACTTTGGAAGAGATGCTAGTACCTTTGTCAACATTCACCACACCAATTGGGATACTTGTCTCATAACTACCAAGTTTGCTTGCAATAATTCCAAGCACGCAAGTACCGGCATTTCTCTCTTCTTCCTTCTTCACTTGTTCAAAATTCTCTTCTTGCTCCTTTGCCATCTTAGGTCTCCCATACTTCAACCTTCTTTTCAGTATTATCTAAATCTCTACACCAAGCCAAGTCTCATCTACTTGTTGGTTAAAATTGGCAAAAGCAATATGCTGATAAATATAGTTGTGATCTAACCTTTCAACTTGATGATAAGATCATGTTTTCTTCCAATGACCTTCCTCTCCTATTTGATATCCAAGTCTATAAGCTTGCTCCCAATTGGATAGGTCCAACCAGGGATTACTTAGATAATTTCTACCTTTTCTTATCAACTTGCTCTCCTTAGTCATATGCGGATCCATCTTGTCATACATGTTTCAAAATTAAAACCTTTTTTTCTAACTCATCTTCCTTTTCCATTCATGTCTAACCCCTTCCTCCCCCCATCTCTACCAACGATCATGAGGAATATGAAGTTCTTGTATCCTTGCACATTACAACATCAACATAACCACCAATGACACATTGAATATAAGGTCCTTTGGAAAGAGTTTCCCCTTCATGATACCACATGGTAGTCTCTTTCTCATCTTCACTATACACAAAGAGCACTCAAAGAGTTCAAAGATTCCATGGCAATGAGGACATCACCAATTAGCAAAGGGAGAATATGTAATAATATCGAGTTAGAAGACAAGTTAGTAAAAGCTAATGAGTTAGTAGTCTAAGCTAAATATAGAAAAAGGAGGTAGAACTAACCTAAAAATGTGCTAGAAGCATTAAGAAATCTTGTGGGTAGAATATTCTAAAAGCACCAAGAAGCCTCTTGGTGAAAAGCTTCTATGAACTTTCCAAGGATAGAGTAACTTGTTTGTTAAGTTGATGGCTAGCTTAGCTTGTACGCCAAGGAATTGGCTAGCTTAGCTTGCACTCCTAGTAAGGTGGCTCTTAGAATGAACCTTCCTTGGAAGCTCTTTGGGAGGCTTATACCCAAGTTACCTATAGATACCCCAGCCAAGCTCAAGCTAGGAAGTTGGTATTTCCCTCAGTTGAGAGTCCTAATTTGATATTCCAGTCTTCCATTCTCCTATTTCTCTCCTCAGTCTTTTACAATATGGCAAAGAAGTTGGAGGAATAGATAGCCAAGCAAGTCAAAAGTATCCAAAAAGAAAGCATAGAAAGAAGAGTGTAACACTTAGACCCTACTCAGACCCAACAATTATAGGAGGAGAAGCATAGAACTCTTCAATAGATGGAAGAGGCAAAAAAATTCTTTGTAGAAAGGCTGCAAGAAGAAGGTCAATTGAGAGCACTCAAAGCAAAGGTACATGAGCTCAAGTTGCACATATAAAGATGGAGTGCCATGCTTAAAAGGAGGAGATGGATGTCTTATCCTTGTGGTTAAAGGAGCACTCAAACAAAAATTTCACAAAGATGTGCAACACTTATTCATTGAATATAGTTAAATACACAAAACAAACCAAACAATTGTTTAGATACTTGAGAGGCAAAATTAGTCCTTGTCACCTCCTGCCAAAGGTACTCCATCAAAAGAAAGTCCATTGTGAGTGCAGAAACTTTGGAGTAGGATATAAGCATTGGCTCTCAAAGTTGTAAATAGTTTAGAGTAAATGGCTTTGGAGTTGTACAGAACTTCATTGATAAGCAAATGGAGCAATTTTAAGACAAAATGACTTTGGAGTTGTATAGAATTATGTGTGCAAAAATCAACTCAATTGAAGTACCACCAATTCAAAAAGCCAAGGCATTTTGCCAACATAATGAAGAACTTGTAGTTATGCCTTTTGGGAAGGGTAGTACACATCTGCAATGGCAAAGTCTTTGAGATAGAGAGGCACTCAAGTTAGAATGAGCCATCACCTTCAAGAGTCACTAGGATTACATGTGTAGTGAAACAGATTTTGATTTTCTTTTTTTTACAGTGTGCAACATGAGTGACACTTCCTCTTCTTAGAGTGGTTCTTGCCCAAAAGGTTAAATAGGCAATCATAAACAAATTTTATATAATGACACTTTCCTTTGCTCTTAGCCATTTCCAACCCATATCCTCGTGCAAGCAACTTGTTCTTACCAATTTTTACTATTAGTACATTGACATCGGGTTGTCATAATTTAGGTTGCAAGGATATATATAGAAAAGTTAAAGGTGTTTAAATACCAATCCATATCAATACTCTATAAAATATATAGAAATTTTTTCTATATATATCTATGGAGTATAATATCAAATAAGCTTTCTATGCTAGAAATATATGAACCCTCACTCTCTTTTTTCAAATTGAAACGTTGAGATTTTATAGTTTTATTGGTGTATATATTATGAGATAATAATTAATAGTAGGAATATTGACAATTCATTTGCAACATGCTGAATAATATATAAGACTATACTATTACTTTAAGCCTCTTTTTGTTGGACTTATAATTTAGTCTAGTGTAACTTGATTGAGGTTATTTCACTTTTCACAAATGCCATAGTAGTTGCTAAATAAAAAATTATAAGATTTATATAGGAACTATTACTTTTTATTACACAAGATAAAAGATAGATGCAAGTTCACACATCAAAATTTAGCAATATGAAAAAACACCATAATGTGCAAAAATTTAACAATTATTACTGATGTTGGTCTATAGAAGAACAATTCAATGTGTGTAGATATGGAATGTCCAAATGATTCAATCTAGAGTTTTATTTAGACATAAACATATGACTAAAAGCAAAGATATTAAGATCATCTTTGACATGATGAACTTATCACTTGATAAAAAGGTGCTAGATTTAATAAAATATTATTTTACAAATTTATATAATACAATTTATTTTTTGATTCATATATTTATATATAAACCCATATATACATATATATAAAGCCCATATATACACCAAGTAATGTCTCCCTTGAATTATGGAACTTGAAGCTTGATTTGAAATAGATCTTGAATTGGAAAGAACCATATTGATAAAAGTTGTTTGCTTAGTAGCTTGTTGCTACAAGTAGTTGAAACATTATTTACTTGGTTTGATAAAACTAAAGGCTTGTAATAGAAATTATAAGACTGCTTATACTAGAATATGCTTTCTAAAATAATATTTATATAAATATTTAAAAAGCATATTCTAGTAGTTTGAATTGAGCTTCTACCTTAAATAAAAAATTTAGTTCTAGGTCAAAAATATTTAAGTTCTTAATTCAACCAAATACAAAACTTTTTAACTCTGAAAAATATGGGAAAATATAAAGGATATTCTATATAATTTTATTTAGAATCAACCAGCAAATTTTATTTTATTCATGTGGCAGTTTTCTCAATTCAACATACTTATAGAGTCCATTAAAAATTTTAGTGTAGGATTGTACACTAGGACCTTATCCAGCTTACACTTTTCACAACAATCAACTTATTTGTCATTTGGTAAAAAATTTAACTCCTTGCACTCAATGATTCCTAAAAACCTATACAACTTAAATTATTTAATTAGAGAAATTGGTTTCTCAACATCTTTGGCTCCAAAAGATATTTCCCCTAATTCAATCTTCTATCATCATAAGTGAAGTGGATTTAATAACCTCATCAATATTCATCATCATCATCACTTAAGGATGAACCATAACCTCTTCTAAACTTGGAGCATTTTTAGATACTTATAGTAAAACTTTGTTTATTGTGCTCATTTTGTGAATAAGATGAGCACATAACTTGAGATGGCAAAAGAATTTGCCTTTTGGATAACTTGACTTAGTATCTCTTTTTTGTTTAAGGAAATTCATCTTTTCAATTAAAAGCAATATCAAGAGCAATATATCCATGCTTTTTTTATGGTAATTGATCTATTCAATTGAAAGCAATGACAAGAGCAATATATTCGTGGTTTGGCTCATCATCTTTATATATTGAACCTTAAACCTCCATAGCTAGTTCTAATTGCAATGTCTCTATTTTGTGCTTAACTTGTTGCTTGGTATTTATTTCCACCTCCACTTGCAAATAAAAACATATCTATGTTTATCTTCTTGATATACATAGATATGGTTGGTGGAGGAGCTCCATAAAAAATTAACACTTCTATAGGGAGAAAAACATATATATATATATATATATATATATATATATATATATATATATATATATATATATGCATTGTACAAAGCTTGAGTGCTTTATATGTGATGAATAAAGTTAATGCATTCTATTCCTTTGACTTGGTCTCCTATCCTCTTTTACAAACATTGCTATCTCATCATTTGCACTTCAGAACAATTTGAAGAAAAGAAACTACTTCTATTATATTTTTTTTGTACCATTGGATGAATGTCTTCAATTGATCTCCAAAAGTTGTACTTTCTATACTTTAATTTTCTTAGAGTACATTGAAATTTTTTTACTATACTTCTTGCAACCTCAATTGTACATGCATAGAAATATGCATCTAACATAACCATATTCTAGAAATTATTTTATAAAGTATTCTATATTGTTAATCTTCCTCCACACTTCTTTCATTTACTCTACTTGCTTTGAAGTAACTTTCATACCTTGGCTTATACTTGTTAGAATAAATCTAATGAATATGAATATGAATATAGATATTTATAATTTTATTTATTTATTCTTAATTATATTTATTTGTATATATTTCTCTTTCTTCATCTTGCACCTCAAAAACTTTGCTTCTATATTCTTTGTAACTTTTTGAACTTGTAGAAAATACATATGAATAATTTTTAACTATATAACATCTCAAATGGTAGGTCTTTGTCATTATGAAATTTTGGCCTAAATTCCAAATTAAACAAAGCACAAGCTTCTATCATAATAATTATGGTACAAGGTCTAAACCAAAAACTTGAGAAGCTCACCTCAAACTTCTGAGATAGAATCTTTTGAAGTTAAGTGAAAAATCAAGATAGTGAATTCACTTTGAACTTTTGGTTTCAACATTTGGAGAACTTTTGATTTCAACAAAAAGATTGACATATAATTCAACATGAATTATATGCCAATCCTTTTGGCTATAATTTGCTCAATGAAATCCAAGCTCAAGTTTACTCAAAAGTTTTATACACAAAGTCCAAAATGGTGAATCCCAAGTTTGGCCTAAAATCTTGGTCCAAAATTAAAGATTACCCATTTCTCTCAACCAAAACTCTTAGAAATAGCCTAAAGTTCAAGCTCTTAAATTTATGCCTAAGTTTAGCTAGAAGATCCAAGCTTGTATGTAATAATTTGGAATTAGCAAAAGCTCATATGGAGTTAGCAAGAGCTAAATATAGATAAAAAGAGGTAGAGCTAGTTTATACCTAAACAATCTAAGAAGGCTCTAGAAGCATCCAAGAAGCTCTTGGGTGAAATGCTTCTAGGAAATTTCCAAGGATTGAGTAACTTTTATGCTAAGTTGATTGCTAGCTTAGCTTGCATTCTAAGAAAGGTAGCTTCTAGAATAATTTTTCTTTAGAAGCTTCTTATGAACCTTGTACTTAAGTTGCCTATACAGACTAAAGTCCAAGCTCAAGCTAGGATTTAGTATTTTCCTTCCTTGGAGAGTTCTAATGTGATCTTCCATTCTTCTATTTCTCTATTTGGTTTTTTACATTGGTACTAGAGTTAGAATGGGATGGATGGATTATATGGACCACCAAATCTATTTCCCCTAAACCATTAGGATTTCAATATCCATATATTACCAAAGCATCATTTCATACTTTGAGTAGACTATTTTGAATGTGGTTACCTTGTCTAATGAACCATTGATCCTTCTGATTGTCACTTATGGAGAGCAATGGACATGTTCCATTTATGTGTTACTTAGATAATTGCAAATAGGTAGTTTTGTAGAGTAGTAGTTATAGCAATGATAGTCTAAGTTATCATGGTTATGCAACAAGAGATTGAGTATCTCACTCACTTGTTGTAAGAGAGATTATGATAGTAAATGAAAGTAGGAAGTAGAGATAACAAGAAAGAGAAGAATGAGTTTGATTTCTAAAGCCAAAGGTATTTGAAAACAAGAATCTACTAGGTACAATGGAGAATTTTGTTTGATTGGAAATGTTTTTTTAAGCTACAAATTTTCTAGATGATAGAGATAGATTTTCTTGGCTTCAAGCCAATTAGATGGAATGGCACAAATACAATAGCACTTTCAAGTAGAGCAAGGTCAATGACAATTTTTTGCTTCAATCTTGACATGAAAATAATTCAAGAATACATTAATTGGGAGATTCCAAGCAATGAATGCTACATGAGTCATAGGAGATGAATTGGCAAAATTGAAGTAGATTGATTTTATGAAGAGATATATCACTCAATTCTAATATACTATAATATGGATTCTAGAGATACTTAAAGGTAGAGATTTTGATCAATTTGTGAGAGACTTGAAATCATACACCAAATTGAAAGTAACCATGTGGAAGCCCAAAAATTTAGAAGAAGTCATGTAGCTGACCAAGCACTTTGACTCTTTGGTTACCACAACTTGGTCTTAACCTAGACCTTCATAAAACCTACAAACATACCACACATGGGCAGAAGGGTTACCATTGATGGAGATTGATGCCATCCAATGGAGACCACTTGGCACTATAAATAGAGAAAGATTTTGATAAAATGATGGTTAATTCTATCATTGCAAAATGTCCAATCAGGAATGAAAATCCTTGGTCCATTACCCATATGGAGTTCTTTGAGCATAAAGATCAAGGAAACAAAGAGTCTCAATGAGAGTTATTGTACTATTTACTCGGAATGAGATTTGTTCCAATAGGATTGAATGTTCAACCTCTACAAGTTTGATACACTTGCAAGGTATGATATTTGATTGAGATTGTAGGATTTTGGTTGATTGAGGCATTTTTGAGGATTGTATATCAATATTATTAACAAAAGAATTATGTCTTCTTATCAATCTTATATTTGGTAGAAAATTGATGATAGTGGATGGTAAAAGGTTTCTATATTCCATACCTTCAATATTAGGAAGGAGTATTCACCGTATATGAGATATGTAGTAGTTCTCCTCCATTATGATATCATTTTAGGTTTTCTTTGGCTTGAACATCATAAGGTTCAATTTGATTAGATCTGACAACAAATTCAAGTACAACAACAAGGTAAAGTTATTGATTAGATTGGTTGGCACCTTTGAGAAAGATACCTAAGAGTAGTCAATACAAAGATGAGAAGTTTGATAGTAGATGTTGGACAAGCTTTGGAGGAGGATATTATTGCTTTTTGTGTGGATAAAACCATTTTCACAAGTAGAATTTGATGAGGATAAGAAGCCTCAAAAGATAGAGGTTGATTAGATACTTCAAGAATTTGTAGACTTTTTTTGAATGATCTTCCAAAGGGATTATTCTTTGATTGAGGTATGCACTTCAAGATCAAACTATTGCCAAGTAGTACTTTAGTGAGTACACTAATTTATTAATTCTAACCAAAGAATTTGAACAACACCAATTGAGTTGTTAGATAATGATTTCATACAACAAAGTACATCTCTTTGGGGAGCACAAATATTTTTTATATCAAAAAAGGATGAAGGACTTTAGTCTTGTATTGACTGCTATGATCTTAATAAATAAACCATGAATAATTCATATTCCTTGCATCAAATTGATGACTTGTTGGATCAATTAAATGGATTTGATACTTCTCAAAGTTGGATCTTTGAATTGGTTATTTGTAGATTCTAAATGATGGCAAAGACATGTAGGAGATTGCTTTTTGTACAATGTATGTGCATCTTGAATGGAAAATTTTACCTTTTGGGTCACTATGTTCCAATAGTCTTTATGGATCCAATGCATCAAGTATTAGAAGGCTATTGGATTGATACTTGAAATTGTTCTTAGATGACATTTTGATTCCAAGTAAGACAAAGGAAAAAAAAGAATCATACCCAAGAAGTCTTGAGACTACTACAAAAATGAAAGTTCTACTCAAGAAATCTAGGTTTAGCTTTTGGAAAAGGAAGTTATCTTCTTGGTTCTCAATGGAGGAGATCAAGATGGAAGAGAGAAAATCAAAGCTATTATCAATTGGACTGCTCCTAAGGATGATGTAGAAGTATGGGGATTTAATAGACTGGCAATTTTTTACCAATAATTCATCTTTTATGCTCATATGACCGCACCCTTGATTAATCTCTTGGGAAAGATAGCAAGCTTTAAGTGGACCACCAAGCAAGAAGATGCATTCAAAAAACTTAGCATATGGTATCTTCACAACACATCTTCTAACTATATATGATCCTCAACTACCTTGTGTGGTTGATTTTGATACTTTTAACTTTGCCATTAGAGTTGTATAGCAGCTCCAATGGAAAATAGATCACATCCTATTGCCTTTGTGTCTTGACAACCAGATGCAAAAAAAAGGAATTATTCTACCCAATATCACAACTTACTATTGTATACATAACAAAGATATTATAATAGCCCAAGAAGCACAAAAGATCGGAACTCCAGAAGTACATAAGGTTGGAACTATCAAAAAACTCCTATGTCCCAAAGGAGCACCTTGAATTTATTATATAGTAAAGAGGATATGTCAAAGAGAGCCACATCTTTAGATTAGATACATGGATTGGTGACATGTCAGCAAGCAAGCTATGTTTGTCCAAAGAGAATCTTGAGTGAATCTTCTTGTAGGAAGCTCAGAACAGCATGGAAAAGGTACCATTGGAAAGATCTCAATGAGAAAAACAATAGGGAAGATGGAATTCAATTTTCCTTTGAATGGGGGTAAAATTCCATTTTTGAAGGCCTAATTTTTTTGTTTAGGTCTCCAAAATTGACTTTGAAGTTTTTGGTATATTTTTTGCTTATGCCCTATTAGTGGAAATTCTTTTTAAGACTCCTCTATCTGATCTACTTAGACCATTTTGTATAACCTCTCTAAAGATATTACAAAGCACATTTTCACCTATAGCTAATTTTTATGGCTAATGGTATTACAAGTATGGAGACATTATCTTTTGGAGAAACAAGTGATCATGTAAAATAATCACAAACCTTACATTTGGAGCACATGAAGAGTTGACATCATCAATGGGTGAAAACTATGGTTGTTTGATATCAAACCTGAGTATAAACCTAGAAAGTTTGATGTCATTCTTGATGCACTATCAAGATGACCTGATTTGAAAATTCTTCTTGAATCTCCCATGATAGTAGCACTCACCATAGTGTGAAAAAACTCAAAGTTACACAAAGAGTTCAAGAGTACTTTACAAAACTACCTTTTCTTTCATTTTTTTCCAAAGTAGTCTTGTAGCACATGACAAGGAGTACAACACCTTTTCAATCAAGGATGGACTTCTGTTCTATGAGAAATAAATCTATGTTCTAACTATGGGAGACTTACAACTTGTGTGTCTTCAAGAGGGACATTACTTACCAATCATTGATCACATGGGTATGGATAGACCTTGAGTAACCTACAACATCAATGGTGGTGGCCAAACATGGCATGAGAGGTCAAGAGTATGTTTGATCTTGTGAGAGCTGCCAACACAACAAAGTCAACAACCAAAAACCAAGTGGACTACTCCAATCACTCCCCATTCTAGCTTCCTGATGAGAACATGTAAATTTAGATCTCATCACATCCTTGCCAAAGATGGATCAAGGCCCTACAACAATTATGGTGTTTTTCTTGTCAATAAGCTTAGCAAAATATTCACTTAGCACCCATCATGGATATTGTAGATGCTCTAATGTTGGCTCAAATTTGCTTCAACATAATCTTCAAACACCATGAGACACCAAGGTTTCTCATCTCCAATCATGATCCTTAATTCATTGGCACATTTTGGCCAGCACTTTTCAAACTCCTTGGCACCAAGCTTGCCTTATTTATTGTTTATTATCTTCAAATGGATGGGTAATAGAATGCAATTTGGAAGATATACTACATACCTTTGTTAACATTCATCACATTGACTGGGATACTTATCTTGTGGTTGCCACTATAGGCTTCTCTCCATTCTTCCTTAAGTATGTGCAAGATCCACTCATTCTAGATTCTCTTCTTGCTCTACCTCCATCTCTTGTCCTTCATACTTCCACCTTCTTGTCCATGCTATGTACTTCTTTACACAAGCAAGTCTCATCTTCTTGTTGCCCAAAATTGGCAAACGCAATATAAATATAGTCATTGTTGTGATCTCACTTCAAATTAGTGATAAGGTTATGTTTTACTCTAGTTACCTTCATCTCCCTCTTGACGCCCAAGTTTGTAAACTTATTCCCAATTGAGTAGGTCCCTTTTATATTCTTCTGATTATTTCTCCCATTACCTACAAACTTGCACTTCCTAGTCACATGAAGATCCATCTTATCTCCTATGTCTCAAAGTTAAAACCAATTTTTTCTAACACATTTTATTTTCCTACTTCTACACAACCTACTCTTCCTCCAATCTCTATTAATGATCAAGAAGAATTTGAATTTGATTCTATACTTGCACGTTGCAGCATCCAACATGGTCACCAATGATAAATTAAATATAAGATCCTTTAGAAAGGGTATACTCTTCACAATGCCACATGGGAGCATCTACACATGCGCAAGTGATTATATGTAAGTTTGAAATATTGCATGGCAATGAGGATATCCCCAAGTAGCAATGGGGAAATATGTAATAATATGGAGTTAGTAGGAGCTAATATAGCTGAAATGAAGTAGAAATAGCATATATATATATATATATAGGAAATTCTAAAAATGTTCTAGAAGAATCTAGGAAGCTTCTTGGTGAAAAACTTTTAAGAACCTTCCATGGATTGAGTAGCTTGTGCTGAGTTAACAGCTAGCTTAGTTTGCAGTCCAAGAAGGCAACTTCCAAGAAAATTTTCTCATAGGTTTCTTGTGAACCTTATCTAAGTTGCCTATAAATACCAAAGCCTAAGCTCAAACTAGGATCTGGAATTTTCACTTCTTTAAGAATTCCAATGCAATCTTCCATTCTCCTATTTCTCTCCTTGGTATTTTACATTATGTGTCAAGAAATAGCTCTAGTGCCTTGGGTCAAATTCTAAGAAGTTAAACTCCAAAAATATATGCCTTACCTTAAAATTTAGAGAAACTACACATGGAAACCCAAGCCAAACTTCCAAGCTCAAAATATACTATCAAATATTATTCAGTACTAAAGCAATAACACAAACTAAATTTAACTCATCTACTAATAATTCACCAATGATTCCTAGAACAAGAATCCATAGTATGTATAATTGCATTACCAATAATACATAAATGAACATAAAAATTAAAAGTAAGTACCATGCATTCTTGTCTATGGTCATAAAATACATCAATACACTAAAAGACACATATACTTCCTCCACAAATCTTGTCTTGGTGTTATGTTTGATATGTTGCATAAAGATGTAGAATAGCTAGTATTATATGCTTATCTAAAACTATCACACCACTCAAATTGCAAGTTTGAAAAGCTTACATAGCCATATATAATTGCTTTTTTTTCCAATTGCTATAATGATATTAGAAAAAATAATGGATCATGCATAATCCTTTTCCTCCTATCTTAGCCAAACATGCACCCACTACAATGATTACAAGATATTCTTTCCATAACCTTGGCAAGCAAAAGGATGTGTGAATACATATTAAAAGATCCATAAATTAAGACAATTCTCAATCTACCATGGACCTTGGATTTTCATTCTTTATTTTGTCATAGAGTATTGGAACCATACAGAAGGAATTTTAACATATCCATTGGTTCAATCTTAAAAAATTTCTCTTGTTCTCAAATAGGCTTATATTTTGATAATTTTCATTATTATAAATGAAGGTTTGTTAGAAATTTTTTTATAGGAATATTTATGTTGTGATTTAATGGTTTGGTAGCGTCTCTTCTTGTGCAATAAAGAAGAACCGTAGGAAAAAGAACTACAAACCAAACCAATATATTTTTGCAGAGGATTAGTTATGCAAAGATTTGCATACAACAAAATAAATCAATATGTGGTCTCTTATCTTAAAGTTCTTATCCATATCGGGGAACACAATATGGATAAGTATTGTATTTCTTACCTTTCCTTTCTTCTAGGTGGATGCTTGTGTGGGTGTGTTTATTACCACATGGTGTGCATATTCAGCACACATACTGTGATAGATCTCTTGTATTAGAGCCTTGATGTAAACCCCTAATCAATAGGATGGAAGTTTAAAGTGGGATAATCAAAATTCGTTACAAACGATGGAGTACCTAATTCTCTGCAAAAATATCTTGGTTTGGCTTATAGTTATCGTCCGCAAGGTTCTTCTTCATTGGTTCCTTATCTACACATGTCTTTGGTTGTATATACCTCCTCTTGACTTACAAATTTGAACTAAAAAGCGTGTATTGTCTTAAAACAAAAGGTAGGAATGCAAATTCAGAACCAACAAACAATATAAATTTTGCTTTATGCTATCATATTAGTTCCTTTAATTGTCCTTGACCGATCCAATCCTGTAATAATCTTGCTCGTGTTGGTTTGTCGCTCGTGATATTTGAGTGAACTGGGTTCTTATCCCCATATTTTATATTGTTGAGATAGTTTTTCAAACTGATCTCTTGAATATTATCCTGACCACTTAATGTCTGTTTTTGTCCCGTGTGATTACCCGTTTCCATTTAGGATAAGGCTCTTTCACCATCATTGGAAAAATAAATTAAAAAAATTCAACAATATCAATAACTATTTTGATAAAAGAAATTTGAGTTTTAGTAAGACTTTATTCATGGCAAAACCATGCTATTTGTACAATAGTTACCCTCTAAAAAATTGATAGAAGAGTTTTACTTAGAAGAAAAGGTGCACAACCACTAAATGGGTAAACAGAATTAGATATTTTTAGTTTCCCGAAACCAACATAGAGAGGGATTATCTTATGTTGATTTGCTCCTCCATGTTACAATAAACCCTTACAATACAAATCTAATGGTTCAGAAGTTTTAGTACTAACTAAATCACTAAATTCACTTCCAGCCTCAGATATTGTTAAGTCTTTCAGGCAACTTGGGGTGCTGTTTAGTCATAGTGCCGCAGTTGAGGTACTGTTAAATCTTGATCTGTTGTTTACTGCCATGTTCTGTTGTCCTACGGTAATTGTCAAGTTGCGAGCTCAAAAGTATGGTAAAGGCACGTGGAGAGGAGTCGAGGAATATAAGTGAAAGAGAAAAAAGCGACCACATAGAACACATGAAGGATGGGAAGGGTTTATAAGTTAAAAAGGCGACTGCGTAGGAGAAACGAGGGATAGGAAGACCCATCAAGCCGTACAAGGGAGAGACAAAAAAGGTAACATGGGGCTAAGCCCCAATAGAGTTTATAAGTGGGGGATTGTTTTCTTTTCTGAAACAGATCGATCATGAGAGAGGCAGAGACGCTATGCAGCAGCATTGAAGAACATCATATGATTGCGATTCAACCTACAAACCAGTTACTGTAACGTCAGGCGTTCCTCTCTTATTACCATTGCACTTTTGCAGAGTCGAACAGTATCATGCTGTAAAAGCATTGGAGGGAGTATCGTCTCATCACGTACCTGCTTCTCGTATCTTCTCATTTGATGATGGTCGAAATGTTGAATCTGTTGAATGTTGAAAAACATATCATACTGAAAGTTGTAGCAATATAATATGAGAGAGTGTGCCCTTTCGGTTAGCAGAGCACTTTCCAATGTCTCCTCGACAGCCCCTCAGATAACAAAAAACAGGTGCTCACGGACGAGAAATGCTGGCTCGTCCTCGCTGCGGCGGTGATTTTTCGCAAATGCTTACGTGTATATACACGTCAGTATGTGACGACAAGGTTTTCGGGCATACTTGGTGCGCGACCGGCCAGCGCCTAACATTTCACCGGGGATCGCCAGGATCTTCTACCTGATTTCCGCCTGAAACATCCTCTCCTGTCTGAAAGCCGGGATGGAAGCGTCCACTTGAAGCGAACGCGGTCGTGGGATGCTTTCTACCCTCTCTTGGGGGACGTTTCAGGTCCCTAGGAAGACCTTACCTTCACGGCAAGCAACATTATTTGGTAATTCTCCCGGGTCTTAGGTTTACGGGTTTAGGGTTTTTCCCATGGTCCCATTGGGGTCTTCCCATCTTTCGTGTTCTCCATACGGTTACCTTTTTCTTCTTTTTTTATTTGTTTAATGCTATAGATGTCGTATAGCTGGAGCACGTGGGAACATTCCCGCAATTCTCCTACCGTAAAACTCTCAGGTGATTTTCAAGCACGAGGGCATTAGCATTCATGTGCTCGGCCTATCCGATGCCCACGACGTGCGTGAGACACATTGAGTTTTCTGACATTACGAGGGAACCAACGTGGGGCTAAAAAGAGATGGTGATCATAGACTGTACGTTTCTCCTTATTGGAGGAACAGAAATTCCACGTGTGGTGCGTGAATGCCGTTATCGTCCAGGGCAAGACTTCAATGTTACCCTAAACGATCACTTATTAGTAACGATATCGGTACGGCAGTCCGACTTAGAACCTGTTTAGTGTGTAGTTGGCAACAGACGTGGCGTCGGCGACAACGTTCTTGATTATTCACAACTTTGTAAACAAATAGATAATTCACGTAGTCGGGTCGAGTCTGGATTTCGAGTTCCAGATCAGCGGGGTTGTCGAGAAATGGGGATTTAAGGTCGAGATAAAGTTGAGATTCGATTTGATAGATTATTTATCGTCTTCAGCTGGGTGGATCATGTAACCAAGTTAAAATGTATAGATTTCTCTTGAATCGATCCTAAAGGGCCGCTTCAAACTTTTGAGAATACAACCTCGCTAATTTAATTTGCATGATATATTAAAAACAAGAAGAAAAGTTGTATTCAAGACTCATTTACCGGACTTCTTAGGTAAGAGCACCTAGATAAATGCTAGTCCATATCTTAATAGAAATGTGAACTGCGATGTTATTCGTGGGAAGATGAACCCAAGGAATTATTGTGGCACTTAAAAGAACAGTCTTACATATTCGTGAAGTGGCTGCTATATAAACTAGACGAATAGCCCATTTCACGATGTAGCTACTGTATACAATTAACGCAGACAGACAAGTTTGCTCCAGGTACTGTTAATTCTTAAGGCACTAGAGATTTACCATTGTATACTATTATAGATCTACTATTATAGATTATAAAGTGAAAGAAAACTTTGTCAATAAAAAGTCATATCATGAAATGTTTATACCGTATGCGTTTTCTGTACACTGTAGTGATTTTCTCTTTTCGTTTTAACCGGATCATAGACGCATAGATACTTTCGATCCCAATAAATATTAATGTTTTATGTTAATTTAATTAAATATTCTTAAAGCTTATTCCCTAACATGGATCTCTGTGAAGGGTATCTATCCATAGGCACTGGTGCATGAGCACAAGAAAAAAAATACTTGCCACCAAGTCAGTACAGGAAGCATGAAAGCTACACTCGAATATTCGAGGGGGATAATTGACTTGTCCCTATCTTTGAATGTCCATTATATTGCCACAAAAAGGGAAAAGAACTGTTACACGCTGATGCATTTCTAATCAAGGATTGAGCTTGATAATAGAGAAATTTGCATTCTTTTACACCTCGTAGACATCTGGACGTTTGCCTTTACCCATTCGTGAGATCTGCCTTTCATGATAGACTGAAATAAACGTCACTCACGCTTGGCGTGCTTTTCTCGCATAATTAAAACAAATGGTATGAGAACAGCACGCCAGAAGGACTTTCGGAGCTCAGACAAAGCCGACATAGTGTACACAAAAGTAAACAGATCCAAAGAGGTCGACGTCCATTTCGTAAGACAGGATGGGGCCTGAGGAGAAAGGAAAATTGGAAGTATAACTCAAAGAAATGCCATTCTGAGTTCCTTATCGTTGTAGAAAGGTAAGGAAGGCGACCGCTTAGGATAACAAGAAGGATTGGGAGACCCGTCAAGCCGCACACAAGGAAAAGACATAGGAAGTAAAACGTGCCTAAGCCCCGATAAGAGAAGTTCACATAGTCGATCTTGGGAAAGCATAGGGAAGCTAACTCCAGTCTCTGTTGTTCAAGGTCACTATAGTATGAGACACATCCGCACTCCATACTGTAGGCTTTTTGAAATCCTTGCATATTTGGTTCACATGCCGGAAGCAACTCCATAAAGATGTCTCTATTTGCACTTTGTTAGCACTCTTCCATATCTTCCACACTGGACCTTCCTCCTCCCACTCCAAGGGAATGCATCCAAATATTGAATATCTCTAGGATTTATAGGTCTTTGTAAGGAGATTGGTTAGCACTACAAGATGAATACATCATATGGATCCAAACGATAGCCAAGAGAATCTTGGCTCACCCCAGTCCTATGCCCTACCTCCGGAACATCATCATTCTTTAATGTTTTGGCAGGCAGACAAGTATAGATGTGCAACCCAAGCATTATCACCCTCTACACCATCACACTTCTCTATGGATACTTTATGTGTCTTATAGAGTCTCCATCCTTCCTACATAAGTATTATCCATATAAGTACCTATAGCTTATATAGTCTTTGTTGTTCATGTTATATTTCATTCTTTATATTTATCAGTGGGAGGGTTCTGGAAATTGATTTTTGAGTATCTAGGTGATTGTCTTGCAACTGACACGCCATATTTTAGTTTCTCTTTTCTCTTTGTTTTTGTCTGCACACTGCCTTGGGTAAGTACTACTTGCAGCTACTCATTTTTTGGGTGCTTCCTACTTGCTTTACCTTTCATAGGAGACATTAGGTGTTTGCACATCATTATTGGAGATTTTTTCCTAAACTTAGTCTCATGCACCACGTGTTTACAGATTTGACACTCCTTTTAATCATTATTATCTCCATATCAAAATTTTTTGGGTACCTTTAGAGGTTGCAAGATAGTCAATTTTTGCATTTGAGCTTCCTTGGACATATAATTTATTAGATGGTTGCCCAAGTTGATGTCTCAAATGCCTTGAATGTCTTTTCTCACAGTTGTGTGCTCTTTGCTCAACAAGGGATGAGATTCTCTCTTTGATCTTTATGCATAATTTTTATATCAAAGAGACACCTTTGTTATATAGCCACCATTTCACCACAAGGGAGTGCACTTAATTGGTATATGTTGCGGGTACACACTAAGGTGATCCCTTAGAGGGACCTTATTTGCCATAGCTCACTTCACAACTTTGAGAGAAATTGTATCCACTTTTTCATCATGTCTCTTTCTCTCATTTTCAAATGATACCCAAATATTGGTCCTTTAGAGGATGTAGTTCAAGCAATTGCAATTTCTAGTAGGAGGTTTGGGTGATGATTTTTGTAGCTTGATCTTTGACACTTTGGTTCAAACCTCATATCACACTCACTTACTCCCTTGGCTAGGAACACATGGGTAGCATATTCCATTTTGATGAGATGCAATATCCCTAGATGTACTCCTATCTAAATGTACTTGTACCACATCTACATATATTTGATAGTAATATATGCCACACTTCCTCCCACTTTGTTGGGGATATTTAGGCTCACACAACTATAAAATGAGTGGTGTATGCTATAAGTAGCTCTTTTGATAACTATAGGAGGATGTAGTATCATATATTACATGAGTTTATGCACTAGCAACTATTTGAGAAGCATGTGCTTTACTTGATTTTATATTAGTAGTAGATAGGTTCTTAGATCATTGTTATTTCTTTTGTTTGGCACTTATTACAACAATAGATTTAAGAACTTATGATTTCTAGTCATTTGTTTTTGCTTGCCATCTATTACTAAGTACTACATGGATAACATTCCTTGTTTTTATTTACTTTATATCACTAGACTCTTAAGAAATTTAGGTAGATCTTAGTGAGTGTATGTACACTCATACTCTCACCAACATAATCATCAACAAATTTTTATTTGATAGAGCTAGGATTCTCTCTTTTGGAGGGAAAGTTTCTAGAGCTTGGCTCCATACCTCTCCATTAATTGAGGACTTTTGCTTCACATCCAAGGAGTGAGTATGACATTATGCTTGCATTTGCATTTGCCACATACAACACTTCTAGGTTTATTAAGTTAGTTTTCTTGTGGATCTCCATATAACACACTAACATACATATTTTACAATGTGTACTGGATAAGGATCACACTAGAGTTCATGATGCAATCCTAATTTTATGTTTCTTAAAATGTACATGGTCCCAAGTATAAAGATTGAATAAATCTACCTAGATCACTTCCTTGGTGTGTGAGAGTGGATGTAAAAGACCAAGTAGAGAAATAGGAGAATGGAAGACCAAAGTGAAAGATCACATTGGGATTCTTGAATAAGGTAAACTCCAAATGTCTAGCATGAGTTTAGGCTGTGGTATATATAGGGAACATACAAGGCTCATATGAAGCTTTTTAGGAAGCCTCCTAAAATTTATTTTCATAGAGTGCAAGCTAAGCTAACTACTTGGTTTACAAGCTAAGCTATTTGGGAAGCTTCCTTTTAGAAGCCACCTACTTAATGTGCAAGCTAAACTAGTCGGGAAACTTCTTGAGAAGCTTCTTCTAGAAGTCGCCTACTTGGCATACATGGTACCTTATACTTGGAAGGTACCAAGATGCTTCCTTGAACATTCTTATAATACTTGGCTAATTTGGCCTATTTGCTACTTTGTTAGTCTTGACTAACTCATCTATAACTCCATATTGTTATAGAGGATCTCATGACTAACATAGCCAAGTGGTGTGTTATGTTTGATGTGATGGTCAGAAATGCACTACAAGTAGGGTCATTAGCATGAGTAGTCATTTAGGCAGGAACAACCAAGGTGAAGAAGGAGCATTTGTACCACCAATATCTTTTGATACCTTTGTACCCTTGGATATAGAGATTTGTACACATCTTCATCATGAATTTAATGATCATTTGACTAGATCAATGATGAAGATGTGTACAAATTTAATGATTCTACTTATTTAGCTCGGAACTATAGTTCTACATATCGTTTTAGCCTCTCTTTTTTATGGGCGTTGTGCTTCTTCTTCCTTTTTGACCTTCTTGGTACCTTGTATCATTTTTCTTTTTTCCTTCAACTATACTACTTATCTTAGATATCATAAAAGACCAAATGGAAGGTTATTTATTGCATCTTGTTTGTTTTAGATTAATGTATTATATGTTTGTATTATTATATAATAAATAAAATAATATATATAGCAAAGCATCTCAATTGCATTGTATTTCATATATATTGGGTTTTCATATTCTGCATTATTATGAGGTTTTATTATGTATGAAATTATTTCATGTATACCAAAAATATTAGTACAAGACTTTTATCATATAGTTTAAGAGTGGATTCTCTTACTTATATACGGGAAATAACATCCTTGTGTTATATGATTAGATGTCTTTATCATATAGTTTAAGATTAGATTCTTTTGCTTAATTATCCTTATTAGCTATTAGTTAAACTTGGGACCTTTAGTTATTGGGTCTTTGTAAACTGTAATAATATCATAAACTCTCATCACATCTCCTCTGTGTCCATCTACCACATACATCATTAAAGATCTTTGTTATATAACTCAATATCAAGCTTTTTCTTCTTCTTTGTCCTTATTGCTTAATTTAGTACATTTTTTAATCTATCAAAGATTTTATTAAAAGATCTTTATCATATAATTCAACATCAGGTTTTTTCTTAAAATTTTCCTCATTTTTAACCAATTTATTTTTTTCCATGGACCAAAAATGTTATTTAAAGATTAGTACCATATAATTCAACATCAGTAATTTTTTCCTCTATTTTATCCCCTCTACTTGGCTTGGGCCCATGGTGTAGAGCTTTGACCTTCTTGCTTGGATCTTGTATCTTTTTATACTTCTTTGTGTCTTGTAGGTGTGTTTTCTTCTCATTGTGATATGCAATTTTGATATATTTCTTTCTCCATGTAACTTTGGTGAGTAAGAGTGTATGAATGTATAGTCCCAAAGCATGATTGTAAGATCAATTAGGATTCAATTATGGTTCTAAAGATAATGATAGAGATTTAGGGTTTAGGTTTCTGGGCAAATATTCTATATAAATTTTTTATAGCTATAATAGGTTATGGGTCATCTTCAACCACCATATCCATAAATATTATGAGTCATTTTTAGAGAGGATATAAATTTCTACTATGGCTATATGATCTTTATTAATAGAAATTTTATTATAAATTTTTTCTAAGATGACCCATAGTCTTTTTTGTCCAAAAAATATCTACCATCTAATTGTCGATAACGGAGATAATCCATAACATATTATTCTTATAGATCTTAATTCATCAAGAGAATAATATTATTGAAACTTGCTAAAACTTTTAAATCAATGGCCATGGTGGTTTTGAAATAAAGATATGAGATATGAGTTTGGATATGGCATGTAAATTTTTTGTTTTATGAGGTCTTCATCCATGAATATGGCATGTAACCTTTTCATTTTATGAGGTCTTCACACATGATATATCTTTTTACTATTTTACTCTTCCCAAGGTGTAAAAGACCAAGACCAAGGAGAGAAATAGGAGATGGAAGCTCACATTGGGACACTTGAATGAGGGAAAACTCTGAATGCCTAGCATGAGCTTCGGCTTTGGTACTTATAGGTAGCAAACAAGGCCCTTGAGAAACTTCTCAAGAAGCTTCCTTCTATAAGCCGCCTACTTGGCATGCAAGTTAAGCTAGTTGGAAGCTTCTAGAAGCTTCCTTCTAGAAACTACTTACTTGAGGTGCAAGCTAAGCTAGTCGGGAAGCTTCCCAAGAAGCTTCCTAGATACTTCCATAATATTCTAGGCTAATTTGTCTTATTTTTTACTTTGTGAGCCATACTAACTCTATTGCTAAACTCCACATTGATACATATTTCCCCACCGCTAGTTGGTGATGTCCTCATTGCCAGTGAAACTTCAAACTCCTGGATGTCCGTATGTGCATTTTGGAGGTAAGAAAGAGATTCCTATGAGGCATCATCAAGGGGATATCCTTTCCAAAAGACCTTGTACTCCGTATGTTATCAACGGCCTTGGTGAATATGGCAATGTGCAAGGATATGATCAACTTCGTACTCCTCATGATCATTGATAGGGACAGGAAGAGGAGGTTGGAATTGAGAGAAAAGGAAAGAGGGGTTAGGAAAAAAGAGTTTTAACTTGGAAACATGAAAGACAAGATGGATATGCATATGACAAGGCAAGGCAAGTCAATAAGAAATAGCAACGACAATTTGGATGACATCAAAGAGTCCTATCCAATTAGGGCAAGTTTACAAACTTGAGTATCAAATGGGAGAGGGAGGTTACTAGAGGATAACATGACTAAATTATTGAATTCAAAGGTGAGATCACGATGATGGTGGTCTGCATATTTTTTTTGACGATATTGAGCAACAAGGAGGTGAGATTTGGCTTGTTGGAGAGGTTGGGATATAGTGGTCAAGAATGTTGAAGTAAGAGAAACTTGAGATGGAGAGGGAGCAAGAAGGAATTGGGAACAAGCGGATCTTGGTCAAAATTGAGAAAGAAAGGAGAAAATCCGGTGCTTGCCTATTTGGAATTGTTGTAGGCAAATTCTACAATTGCAAGACATTCATTCCAATTGGTATGGTGGACATTGACAAAAGCATGTAGCATATCCTCCAATGTATGATTTGCATGTTTGGTTTGTCCATCAGTTTGAGGATAATAGGCCTTGGACAAAGCAAGCTTGGTGCCAAGTATCTGAAAGAGTATTTGCCAAAACTTCTCGGTAAATTGAGGATCATAGTTAGAGATGAGTACACATGGCATCTCATGATGCTTGAAGACATTGTAGAAGTAGATTTGTACCAAGGTTGGAGCATCCACGGTATCACAAGTTGGTGCCAAGTGGATTTGCTTACTAAGCTTATCCACAAACACCACAATTGCTATGTGTCCTTGCTTTGTCTTGGGCAAGGATGTGATGAGATCCAAGCTCACATGCTCCCATCAAGTAGATGGAATAGCGAGTGGTTGAAGGAGTCCACTCAGCTTTTGGTTGCTGGCCTTGTTACGTTGGCAGCTCTCACATGATTGGACAAATTCTTGAACATCTCGCATCATGTTGGGCCACCACCATTGGTGTTGGAGGGTACCCAAGGTCTTGTCCACACCCATGTGACCAACTTTGGGTAAATCATGGGCTTCTTGAAGGCACACAAGTTGAAGATCACCTTTGGCTGGAACATAGATCTGGTCCTCATGGAATAGAAGGCCCTCCTTGATGGAGAAGGTGTTGTACTCCTTGTCACATGCTATAAGGCAACCATGTACCATTTGGAAGAAGTGATCTTGTTGTAGAGCTGACTAAAACTTGTTTTGGACCTTGGAGTCAATTGACATTGTCGTAATTGCCGTTGTGATGAGAGGAAGAGACTTTAAATCAGGTCATCATGATAAAGCATCAAGGATGACATGGAACTGACTTGGTTTGTACTCAAGTTTGATGTCAAAAAATTGGAGTTGTTCCTCCCATCAATGATGATGACTCTTCATGTGCAAGTGTAAGGTTTGCAACAATAGTTTATGATCAATTTGCATGATCACTTGTTTCTCCAAGAGGTAATACCTCCATACCTTGGTGGCATATACCATTGCAAGTTGTTCTTGGTCTTGAGCAAAGTAGTTTCTTTCAGCCTTATTGAGTTGGCAAGACATAAAGGCAATGGGATGTAGTCCATATGGGAATTCTTGTTGCAATATGGCTCCAATTGTAAAGTTAGAAGCATCAAAATCAACCACACAAGGTAGCTGAGGATCATACGATTGAAGAATGGGCCTTGAAGACACCATATGTTTCAACTTCTAGAATGCTTCTTTGTGCTTAGTGGTCCACTAGAAGCTCAAGTTCTTCCCCCAAAGGTCAGTCAATGGTGCAGCCACATGAGCATAATAATGGATGAACCATTGGTAAAAACTGGCCAGTCCATTAAATGCCCATACTTTTGTTGTATCCTTTGGATTAGGCCAATCAATAATGGCCTTGATTTTCTCCTCTTCCATCTTGATCCCCTCCAATGAGATCTTGTGCCCCAAGTAGGTCACTTCCTTTTGCCAAAAGGCACACTTTGACTTCTTGCAGTAAAATTTCCATTATCATAGTCGTTTTAGGACTTCTTGCACTTCATGTGTTCTACCTCTATCTTGCTATAGATTAAGATATCATCCAAGAACACTACCACGTACCATTCCAATAGTCCATCCAACACCCAATGCATATGATCCATGAAGACTGCTGGAGTATTAGTGAGCCCAAAAGGTAGAACTCTCCACTCAAAATGCCCATACCTTGTGCTAAAGGTTGTCTTTTGCACATCCTTACTATCAATGGGGATTTGCCAATAGCCAATACAAAGATCCAGCTTGGAAAAGTATCATGCTCCACTTAATTGATAAAGCAAGTCATCAATCCAAGGCAAGGGATATGCATTCTTCACTGTTTGCTTATTGAGCCTACGATAATTAATATAGAAATGAAGTCCTTCATCCTTCTTTGGAACAAATAGTACCAGTGCTCCCCAAGGAGAGGTACCATTTTTTATGAAGTCCTTTTCTAAAAACTTTGTAAGTGTTGTTTACAACTCCTCCATCGCCTTTGGTGAGAGCCGATAGATTGGTCTACTCACTAGAGTACTCCTTGGCAATAACTCAATCTTGAAGGGCATACGATGATCGGAGGGTAATCCCTTTGGCAGATCATCCAAAAACACGTCCGCAAACTCTTGAACTATCTGATCAACCACTACTTGATGAGGCTCTTGGATCTCCTTAGTTTGTCCTTGTGCAATTGGCTTGATCCACACCACAAAATCTTCCTCCAAAGCTTGCTCTATGGCTGCTTCACTAACAAACTTCCCATCTAGGGACTCATCTCTCTTCAAAGCTTGCTCCATGGTTGCCTTCTTGGCAAACTTCCCATCTTGGTGCTCCTCTCTCTTCAAGGCATGCTCTATGGCTACCTTCTCAACAAACTTCACATCTTGGGGCTGACTATTCTTAGGTGTCTTACTCGAAGGTGCCAGACAACCTAATCATAAATTCCTATCTTGGTGTTGTACTTAAATTTGTTGTTGGGTCCAATCAAATTGAGCCTTATGATGTTCAAGCCAAGGTATTCCTAGAATGACATCATAGTGTAGCGGTGCCACTACAAACCTCATACACTCCAAATACTCTTTCATAATCTTAAAAGAAACCGGATGTGAGGTACGGAATGCAAAACCCTTTCTATCATTTACCATCATCAATCTTCTTCCAATCACTAGCTTGATAGGAATACCCAATTCATTTGCTACTTGCATAGACATGCAATTATTTGAACATCTAGAATCAACCAAAATCCTACAACCCTAACTAGATATAGTACCTTGCAAGTGAAGCAAACTTGCATAGGTCAAATCTTCAATCCCATTGGAACTAATCAAGCTCCCAATAGGTGGCTCAAAATCTCCTATTGGGATTCCTTGTTTCCTTGATCATTTTGTTCCAAAAACTCCATCTGGGTGACTTGTTGAGGTCGTTCATTCCTAAATGGACATTCAGCAATGTGATGTCCAACTTAGCAACAATAAAAACAACCTCCATTTTGTTGCAATCTTTCTCTATCCGCTGTACCAAGTGGTCTTTGTTGAATAGCATCAATCTCCATTGGTGCCGGTTCTTTCACTTGTGCATAGTGTACTGATAAGCTTTGTGTAGGTCGAGGTCAAGACCAAGTATTTTCAACCAAGAAATCAAAGTGCTCAACCAATTGCATGGCTTCTTCTATGTTTTATGTTCCCGCATGGTCACCTCCAATTTGGTTTTTGACTTCAATCCCCACACAAATTGATCCAGAACTTCACCTTCTTGTATATCTGGTATTTGCATTATGATGTTTTGAAATTGTGTGATGTAGCTCCTTATTGAGCCAATCTGCTTCAACTCCGCCAATTTATCTCATGTGGCTCGGGTGGCATTTATAGTTTGAAATCAACCAAGTACTACATCCTTGAATTCTGCCCATGTCAAAATTGGTGCAATAATCTATTGTTCAGCTCACTCCACTCAGAATCTCCACCAAAGTTTTGCCACACCATCCAATTGGCTAGAATCCAAGAGAATCTATTTCAGTTCATCTTGAAGATTGGTGGCTTTAAAGTAACATTCGCAATCAAACACAAAATTCTCCATTGTGCCCAGAAGATTCTTACCTTCAAACACCTTGGGTTTTGGAAATTAAATGTGATTTTCTCCATCTTGAATTGGCGCTCTCTCTATATGTTCTTGTTGTTGCTGGTCTCGTTCATCCAATAATCAAGTATGGTGCTCAATTTGTTACTACATTGCAAGGATAACGTCTAGTATTGCCGCCATAGCTACTACTCTATCCCACTACTCCTAGTTTATCTAATTGATTAATACATAGATGCAACATGTCCACCATTCTCTATAAGTTACAACCGGAAGTATCAAGAGTTTCTCAAACAAGGTAATCATATGCAAAAAATCTTGCCCAAAGTGCAAGGTGATTAATTGTGTGAAGCAATGCTTGGGCAATACCTAAACATGAAAATCCCAATGGTTTGGCAGAAGTGGATTTGGTGGTCCATAAATTCTGTCCATCCCATTCCTACTTTGATACCAATGTAAAAGACCAAGACCGAGGAGAGAAATAGGAGAATGGAAGCTCACATTGGGACACTTGAATGAGGTAAAACTCCAAATACTTAGCATAAGCTTTGGCTTTGGTATTTATAAGTAACATTCAAGGCCCTTGAGAAGCTTCTCAAGAAGTTTCCTCAAGACACTTTCTTAGAGTGCAAGCCAAGTTAACTAGGAAGCTTCTCAAGAAGATTTCTTCTAGAAGCCATCTACTTGGCGTGCAAGTTAAGCTAGTTAGAAGCTTCTAGAAGTGAGAATTTTCAAGTAAGTAGTTTCTAGAAGCTACTTACTTGAGGTGCAAGCTAAGCTAGTTGGGAAGCTTCCCAAGAAGTTTCATTGATACTTCTGGAATATTCTAGGCTAATTTGTCTTATTTGTTACTTTGTTAGCCCTACTAACTTCATTGCTAAACTCCATATTATTACACAAGGTAACTATGAAGTTTTCACTCATGATATATCTCCCTTCTTTTCTACACCTCCTTACTATTCTACATACCTTGCTATTGTTGTAGATCCTTACTCATCAAATTGAACACTAAAACTCTACGTGTACTGTAATAACATAATTGAAACCCCTAATGTCCTAATATCCTTGTTGATGGTGGTTCTCAATAAGAAAAAGGCAACCATATAAAACACATGAAGGATGGGAAGACCACATCAAGCCATACAAGGGAGAAAAAAAGAGGTAAGAGAGTATCTATATGAGAGATCTGCCCTACTGCATCTAAGATATCCAAGTTATGGAAGTCGTAAGGTATATAAACTACAAGAGCATCCAAAGAAGCATCACCTAGTGAGATTTATCTCCTATGGATTGCACTAACCAATGCTCTCTATAGAGCAATGGACACCTGCTATCCAAAGTATGCTATAAAGCATGAGAGTGATAATGGCACCCCTTGACATCTAATATGATAAGCTCTTGCGCACTCCTTGACAAATGTGTCAAAATTCATGTCCATTGCTCCATATAACTCCAAGGCTAGAGGGACACAAAGATGACCTTACTGCATACATCTATACTTGGAGACCTTGTGTGCTACTGCCCCGCTTGCCACCCATCCAAGAGAATGAGTAATCACTCCCTCCAAAACTGCATCACATGTAGGATTTATAACCACAATATCTACCATTGTCACTTGATCATCTCAAACCAAGTAACAATATGCTATGACAAGTATCATTTGCAAAGTATACAAATGTTTCCTCTAAGCAAGGTTTCCACTCTATTGTGCCATAGCAAACACTATATCTTTGATGGCATCATGGGTAGCTATCCTCTCTCTTCCAAAAGGACATCGTGTCATATGGACTACTTCTACATCTAATGTAAAACCACACTCACAAGTTAGTAACAAGGATGTAGATGGGAAGACCAAACCTAGGTGGAACCCCATCATTGTTGAGAAGGTGGCTGGTGTGAGTCAAAATGCCCTAATGCATGGTTGAGCTAAGATCTAAGAGCTTGCACCCTTGATGGAGCAAGAGTGAAGACATGCTCTAGTGGCCCAAGGAATGAACAAGTCAACTAAGAGAGATTGTAGCATATGCTAACATTGTCATTCCATTAAGGAAGATTGTAAACCTTTGGTCCAATCTAAAAATAGTGAAGCAAAAGATAGAAGGTCCTCAAGTGCCCATGAGGATAAACCATCTCTTCTTTGCCACAATAACACCTAGAGTGAAAATATTCCATCCTCCACCTCAACCACATATATCTCCAAAACTAACCTAACAACAACCACAAAATAGGAGAAAAGTAGGCATGCCAAGAGAGCACAACTACCCAAAAATGTTATAGGTGTTATCTCCTCCATCAATAATAAGCCTACTCCTCCGCACAAGATCATAAAGATGTCTATCTATGTGCCAAATCCCCTATCACACTCAAATGTCCCTAGGCCAATGATATCACCAAAGACTCCCATAATCCTCCTATCAAAACCTCTTAGATGTGATAGGAAAGTCAAGGAAGGGGGAAGCATACAAAGAAGGTAAGTTGATCAATAGGCAATACTAGAGGAGAGTATACCAAATGCCAGCTACGGATCTCCTAGTAGAGGAAGGTCATCTATATGGAGACTATCCTCTACAAGAGTAACATCTAGAAGCATGTAGCAAAATCCTATGGTCCTATTCCAAGAACACATAGTTCATCTATAGATAAGACACACCTCTTTGGAAGCTCTAGGTGGGAAGAGATAACTGAAGAGGACCATTCTCTACACTCTAACACCTTAAATCTCAAGCCTACAAGATGTAGCTTGATAGTCCAATGTCAAAGGCCTACTTGATTTAATCTACCGGGCCCACAATGTGTATATTGTCTACCAAGGAGGGAAATACACAACCTAGCATGACCAAAGTAGTAGATAGGAGGACTCTAAAGTAAGCCATGGCAAAAAAAATGTCCCCTTAAAGGATCTCCCTATCATGTACCAATAAATAACTCCAAGATGGTGACTCCCTTTGTAACAATACGGAGTTTAGCAACGAAGTTAGTCGAACTTACAAAGTAGCACATAAGACAAATTAGCCTAAAATATTCCAGAAGTATATAGGAAGCTCCTTGGGAAGCTTCTCGGCTAGCTTAGCTTGCACCGCAAGTAAGTAGCTTCTAGAAGGAAGCTTCTAGAAGCTTCCAACTAGCTTAGCTTGCATGTCAAGTAGGCAATTTCTAGAAGGAAGCTTCTTGAGAAGCTTCCTAGTTAACTTGACTTGCACTCTAAGAAAACGGCTTGAAAAAGTTTATTGAGAAGCTTCTCAAGGGCCTTGTATGCTACCTATAAATACCAAAGCCAAAGCTTATGCTAGGCATTCGGAGTTTTCTCTCATTCAAGTGTCCCAATGTGCATTTCCATTCTTCTATTTCTCTCCTTGGTCTCGGTCATTTACATTGGTATCAGAGCAGGAATGGAATGCATGGAATTTAAGGACCACCAAATCTACTTCCGCCAAACCATTGGGATTTTCATGTCTAGATATTACCCAAGCACCACTTCACACAATTCATCACCTCATGCTTTGGGTTAGATTTTCTACCTATGATCACCTTGTTTGAGGAGCCCTTGATACTTCCGGTTATCACTTATGGAGAAAGGTGGGATGTATTGTATCTATGTGTTAATCAATTAGATAATTGGGAGTAGTAGGATAGAGTAGTAAATATGTTGGCAATACCGGACGTTATCCTTACCATGCAGCAACAAATTGAGCACCTTACTTGATTGTTGGATGAACAAGACCAACAACAATGAGAACATATAGAGAGAGCGCCAGTCCAAGATGGAGAAGATCGTATTCAATTTCAAAAACCTAAGGTGTTTGAAGGAAAGAATCTTCTAGGCCCAATGGAGAATTTTGTGTTTGATTGCAAACGTTACTTCAAAGCCACCAATCTTCAAGATGAACGGAAACAGATTCTCTTGGCTTCTAGCCAATTGGATGGTGTGGCAAAACTTTGGTGGCGATTCTGAGTGGAGCGAGCTAAACAACAGATTGTTACACCAATCTTGACATGGAAGGAATTCAAGGATGCAATACTTAGTCAATTTCAAATGATAAATGCCACCCGAGCCGCACAAGATAAATTGGCAAAGTTGAAGCAGATTGGCTCAGTAAGAGGCTACATCATACAATTTCAGAACATCATCATGCAAATTCTAGATATACAAGAAGGAGAAGTTATGGATCGATTTGTGTGGGGATTGAAGTCATGAACCAAATTAGAGGTGACGATGCAAGAACCACAAAATGTAGAAGAAGCTATGCAATTGGCTGAGCGCTTTGATTCCTTGGTTGCAACAACTTGGTCTTGACCTCAACTTACACCAAGCTTACCAATCTAAGATGCATGGGTGGAAGAACCAGTATCAATGGAGATTGATGATATCCAACAAAGGCCACTTGGTGCAACACATAGAAAAAGATTGCGACAAAATGGAGGTTGTTTTTATTGTTGCCAAGTTGGACATTGCATTGCTGAATGTCCACTTAGGATTGGGCGACCTCAACAAGTTGCCTAGATAGAGTTTGTGGAACCGAATGATCAGGGAAACAAAGAATCCTTGTAGGAGATTTTGAGCCGCCTATTGGTAGCTTGATTAGTTCCAATGGGATTGAAGTCTCAACCTATGCAAGCTTGCTTCACTTGCAAGGTATGATATCTAATTGGGGTTGTAGGATTTTGGTTGATTCTATAAGTTCAAAGAATTGTATGTCTATGCAAGTAGCAAAGGAATTGGGTATTCCTATCAAGCCAGTGATTGGAAGTAGTTTGATGATGGCGGATGGTAGAATTCATTCTACATTCCACACCTTACATCTTGTTACCTTCAAGATTGGGAAGGAGTATTTGGAGTGTATGAGGTTTGTAGTGGAATCTCTACACTATGATATCATTTTGGGTCTACCTTGGCTTGAATGTCATAAGGTTCAATTCAATTGGACCCGATGCCAAATTCAAGTACAACACCAAAGGTAGGAATTTTTGATTAGATTGTTTGGCACCTCTGAGTAAGACACCTAAGAATAGTTAGTCCCAAGATGGGAAGTTTGTCGAGAAGGTAGCCATAAAGTGAACCTTGAAGGGAGTGGAGTCCCAAGATGGGAAGTTTACCAAGAAGGTAACCATGGAGCAAGTTTGGAAGAGAGATGAGTCCCTAGAAGGGAAGTTGGTTAGTAAAGCAGCCATAGGGCAAGCTTCAAAGGAAGATAAGTCTGTAGTTGCGGTGTGGATCAACCCGATTGCACAAGAACAATCGGAGGAGGGCCAAGAGCCTCATGAAGCAATGGTTGATTGGATAGTTGAGGAGTTTGGAGATGTGTTTCTAGATGATCTGCCAAAGGGATTACCCTCTGATCAAGGTATGCCGTTCAAGATCATGTTATTACCAGGGAGTACTCCAATGAGTAGACCGATCTATTAGCTCTCACCAAAGGAGTTGGAGGAGTTGCAAAACACTTACAAAGTTGTTGGAGAAGGACTTCATACAACATAGTACCTCTCCTTGGGGAGCACCGGTACTATTTGTTCCAAAGAAGGATGGAGGACTTTGTTTTTGTATTGATTACCATGGGCTCAATAAGCAAACTGTGAAAAATGCATATCCCTTGCCTCGGATTGATGACTTGCTTGATCAACTAAGTGGAGCACGTTACTTTTCCAAGTTGGATCTTTGTAGCAGCTATCTTTGAAAAATTCCTATTGATAGAGAGGATGTGAAATAGACTGCCTTTTGTACAAGGTATGGGCATTTTGAGAAGAGAGTTCTACCTTTCAGACTCACTAATGCTCCAGCAATCTTCATGGATCAAATGCATTGGGTGTTGGATGGACTATTAGATTGGTCTGTGATGGTGTTCTTGGATGATATCTTAATTTATAGTAAGACAAAGGTAGAACACATGAATCAGGTGTGAGAAGTCCTAAGACGACTATGACAATGAAAATTTTACTGCAAGAAGTCAAAGTGTGCCTTTTGGCAGAAGGAGGTTACCTTCTTGGGTTATAAGATCTCATTAGAGGGGATCAAGATGGAAGAAGAAAAAATCAAGGTCATTACTGATTGGCCTACCCCAAAGGATGCTACAGAAGTATGAGCATTCAATGGATTGGCTAATTTTTACCCACGATTCATCCATTATTATGCTCATGTGGTTGCACCATTGACTGACCTCTTGAGAGAGAACTTGAGTTTCTAGTGGACCACCAAGCATGAAGAAGCATTCCAAAAGTTAAAGCATATGGTGTCTTCAAGACCCATTCTTCAACCATATGATCCTCAACTACCTTGTGTGGTTGATTTTGATGCTTCTAACTTTGCAATTGGAGCCGTGCTACAACAAGAATTCCCAAATGGAATCCATCCCATTGCCTTTGTGACTCATTGACTCAATATAGCTGAACAAAACTATTCTTCTCAAGATCAAGAACAACTTGCAATGGTATACGCTACCAAGGTATGGAGGCATTACCTCTTGGAGAAAGAAGTGATCATGCAAAATGATCACAAACCATTGTTGCAGACCTTACACTTGGAACACATGAAGAGTCTACATCATCAATGGGAGGAACAACTCCAACTGTATGACATCAAACTTGAGTACAAACCAGGTTGGTTCCATGTCATCCTTGATGCTTTATCACAATGACTTGATTTGAAGTCTCTTCCTCTCATCACAATGGCAATTTCAACGGTGTCAGTTGACTCCAAGGTCCAAAACAAGTTTTAGTTAGCTTTACACCAAGATCCCTTCTTCCAAATAGTACATGGTTGCCTTATGGCATGCGATAAGGAGTAAAACACCTTCTCCATCAAGGAGTGCCTTTTTTCCATGAGGACCAGATCTATGTTCCAACTAAAGGTGATCTTCGACTTGTGCGCCTTCAAGAAGCCCATGATTTACCCATTGCTGGTCACATGGGTAGGGACAAGACCTTGGGTACCCTCCAACGTCAATGGTGGTGGCCCAACATGACACAAGATATTAAAGAATTTGTCTAATCATGTGAGAGATGCCAACGTAACAAGGCCAACAACCAAAAGCCAAGTGGACTCCTTTAACCACTCGCCATTCTATCTGCTTGCTCGGAGCATGTGAGCTTGGATCTCATCACATCTTTGCCAAAGACAAAACAAGGACACACCGTAATTGTGGTGTTTGTGGATAAGCTTAGTAAGCAAATCCACTTGGCACCAACCTGTGATACCGTGGATGCTCCAACCTTAGCGCAAATCTACTTTGACAATGACTTCAAGCATCATGGGATGCCATGTGTATTCATCTCCAACCATGATCCTCAATTTATTGGGAAGTTTTGGCAAGCACTCTTCCAGATACTCGGCACCAAGCTTGCTTTGTCCACGGCCTATCATCCTCAAACTGATGGACAAACTAAACATGCAAATCGTACATTGGAGGATATGTTGCGTGCCTTTGTCAATGTCCACCATACCAATTGGGATGAATGCCTTGCAGTTGCAGAATTTGCCTACAACAATTCCAAACAGGCAAGCACAAGATTTTCTCCTTTCTTTCTCAATTTTGGCCAAGATCCGCTTGTTCAAGATTCTCTTCTTGCTCTCCCTCCATCTCAAGTTCCTCATACTTCCACATTCTTGACCACTATATTCCACTCTCTCCAACAAGCCAAGTCTCACCTCCTTGTTGCTCAGAATCACCAAAAACAATATACGGACCACCATCGTCGTGATCTCACCTTTGAAGTCAGTGATAAAGTCCTACTATCCTCTAGTTACCTCCCTCTCCCACTTGATACCCAAGTTTGTAAACTTGCACCTAATTGGATAGGACTCTTTGATATCACTCAAATTGTCTCTCTTGTTGCTTATCAACTTGCCTTGCCTTGTCATATGCGAATCCATCCTGTCTTTCATGTTTCCAAGTTGAAACCTTTTGTTCCTAACCCCTCTCCCTTTTCCTCTCAAGTCCAACCTCCCCCTCTTCTTGTCCCTATCAATGATCATGAGGAGTACAAAGTTGATCATATCCTTGCACATTGCCATATTTAACAAGACCATTGCCAACATACGGAGTACAAGGTCCTTTGGAAAGGATATCCCCTTTATGATGCCACATGGGAACCTCTTTCTCACTACCAGAATGCACGGACGGCCATCCAAGAATTTAAAGCTTCACTGGTGACAAGGACGTCACCAACTAGCGGCAAGGGAATATGTAACAATATGGAGTTTAACAACAAAGTTAGTCGGACTTACAAAGTAGCACATAAGACAAATTAGCTTAGAACATTCTGGAAGTATCTCGGCTAGCTTAGCTTGCACCGCAAGTAAGTAGCTTCTAGAAGGAAGCTTGTAGAAGCTTCCAACTAGCTTAGCTTGCATGTCAAGTAGGCGGTGTCTAGAAGGAAGCTTCTTGAGAAGCTTCCTAGTTAACTTGGCTTGCACTCTAAGAAAGCGGCTTGAGGAAGCTTCTCAAGAGCCTTGTATTATAAATACCAAACCAAAGCTCATGCTAGGCATTTGGAGTTTTCCCTCATTCAAGTGTCCCAATGTGAGTTTCCATTCTCTTATTTCTCTCCTCTGTCTTGGTCTTTTACACCCTCCTTTGAATAACCATTTTGGTAGTAAAGGGAAACAAGAGAATCATAGAACAACTACACAAAAGGAATAAGACTTGCCAAGGATCCACTTGAAATAGCTGAATAAATGCACTAGAAGGATCATCTACTTGAAAGAAATTTCTAAGATGTTGATATACCATCCTTGACAAGCCTCTTAAGGAGAGACGACGGGCAATGCACAACACTTGTGCAAACATTGACCTATCAAGACATAAAAGCTACTCAAGCTAATAATCTAAGACCTCTAATGGTACTCCCTCTCCTACCATAGGATGTAATGAACCTCACCATTGAGACTAGCCATAGCCGTAGCACTTGTGCTTCTCTACTAAACTCTCTCACTTGACCCAATGTCCTACACTGTCATAATCAAGAGGACTCTATGGTATCTTGTGGTAGAACTTGTTTACTAAAATGTGCAACCCTAACATCCTCTTATTGTAGGGTAGCCCAATCCCATGCTTTGAATTGATGGAATCTAGTAGCCATCTCTCTATGCCTTGCACATCTCTCCTCTAACATAATGAAGTTACCATCCAAGGAGTAAGAGGAATAAGAACTATGCTAACTCGTCCAAGGGATCATGTGCCAAATGATCAAGTGGTAGGTGAAAATCCTGTCTAGTCTCATCATGGAGTGTATAGAGTAGCCTATAGAATAGACATGGACATGGAAAAATATTCTCCTATAAATCCAAGATACAACCTTCTTGAGATTGGTATCCTTTGGTATTCCTAGAATGATCAACAAAATGATAGAGGAAGCAAACATAATCTTGAATGTCACTGCAATTGATGTGGTTTTTTGCCTCACATGAGCATCACAAGTGGTCCAATCATAGTCCGTGTGCATCCTTCCCACATGGGTCTTTACCCCTTGCAAGGTAAAGCGTTTGTGACACATAGGGCATAGTGTATGCCAAGTTGCTCTTAGCGACCCCACATAGGGAAGTGTAGCTATAGTTAGCACAAGAGTAATGATCATAGCACATGATGCTCTTCTTATATCTCTCCATACCTGCAAAAACAAAACTGCTCATATCCCAACTCACATGAGTAAATGCTATCTCTCCAAACCTAAAAACTATAAAATCTCATCACTTTTAATTCCCATCTCAAAAAATTTCAAACTAAGTTCCCATGGAACTCAAGCATGAATACTAAGAGAAAACTAATGAATTTTTTTGACCCATCACTCTCAATATGAAGTAATCACTTTAAACCCTAAAAAACCTAAAAGTTGTCATAGAAAGTTATGACAACTTTTAGGTTTTTTAGGTTTTTTAGACAACAACTCAATTCTCCATAGCCCTCAATCTAGGTACCAATTGAACCAAAATCAAAAAATAAACAGAATCTACTATTCACTCATGTGATCTATGTAAGTGGGCTCTCCAAAATTTGATAATATTCTTAAATACCATCTATAAAATACAAAGGATAGGAAGAATCCATCAAGCCGTACAAGGATGAAACAAGAGAGGTTCTCAATTAGAGTAAAAGATGCATGAATGCATCTACTTTTATTGTATATGTACCTAAGAGGATAGGCCAAAAATGGGAAGTGTCAACTTGAACTGCTTCTTGATCACCATCTTACATTGTCTCAAATGGTGGAAAAAGAAGAAGTGGTTTGGCACAATAAGGGAGTGGAAAGATACAATAAAATACCTCCAAAGTAGCAATTTAAAGTTGGAAACAATCTCATCCAAGTATACCAAAATTAAAAGAGAAGGAATACAATAGATTCCAAGAGAATAAGGTAGGAACTATTGCGGGAGGATGACCTTTGCCTTATTATAGTGTCCTACATCTCATATGCATTTGACGGACAAGAATGCAGAAGCCTTGATAGAGATAACATTGGGGATTAGCTCCAGTAGTACCTATACTATTCTATACTATTGGTGATTAGACTCATTTTACCTCTTGTGGTTTATCTTTATCCTTCTTGCTGCTCTTTTGATTCTTTTATTATCCTATGTGATTGCCTTTCTTTCTAGTTGACAAAGATTACTTAACAGTATCCCAACTTTGGCTTATAGACTTAACGGCACCTCAAGTTTACAGATGTTATAGATGCCATGTTGTCTGATGTGTCATCCACTTATCTAGTTGACAATGGTTGCTCTATAGTGGGAACTTTTTGTCAAGATATTTATCATATACAATACATAAAAACTACAATTGGCACATAGTATCATCCAAATAGAAAAGAATTTGATACTTTGTCCTTCATGAGCAAAATATTCCTCCCTAGTTATGTATTTCCCTAAATGATAGATTATTTATTGTTGCATGTGTATTATAGATCAATCATTCTTCTCTAAAATATTTAAGTGATAGTCATTTCAAGACTCATTAATTGCAGAAATTCTGACTTACCAAGATAAACAAAAATGACCAAGTATGTTCTAGATGAAGTTGAATCCTTCAAGTACACTACATGATAACAAGAATCTAGTCTAGCTGTTTGTGAAATTAGATGCCAAGTAGTCTCATGCGCCATGCCAAGCTAAAGGAGAAAGGAGACCACGTAAAACACATGAAAGATGGGAAGACCACATCAAGCCGTACAAGGGAGAGACAAAAGAGGTAAAATGGGGCTAGTAGTATATATGAGAAATAGTAGTATATAGTTGTATCAATATGAGAAATTTTCCCCAATAGTATCAATATGAGAAATTTTCCTACCGCACCTAAGATATCCAAGCTATGCAAGTTAGAAGGTCTACAAACTATTGAAGCATCACCTAGTGCAATTTCTCTCTTATGTATTGCACCAACTAATGCTCTATATAGAGCAATGGACACACATTATCTAAATTATACTACAAAGTATGAAAGTGAGAGTGGTACCCTTGACATCTAACATGATAAGCTCTTGTGCACTCCTTGACAAATGTGTCAAACATTGTGTCCATTGCTCCATATAACTCCAATGCTAGAGGAACAAAGAAGTGACCTTGATGTATACCCCTATACTTGGAGACCTTGCGTGATGCTGCTCCACTTGGCACCCATTTGGAAGGATGAGTAATCACTCCTTAGAAAACTACATCATTCGGAGAATCTATAACCACAACATCCGCCCCTATCACCTTATCATCTTGGACCAAGTATAACTATGACTTGACATGTGTCATCTACAAAGCATACGAACGCTCCTTCCTAGCAAGGTATCTACTCTCTTGTGCAATAACAAACACTATGTCCTTGATGGCATCATGGGTAACTATCCTCTGTCCTCCAAAAGGACGTTGTGTCATATAGACCGCTTCTACATCTAGTGTAGAACCACAAGTGAGTAATGAAGGTGCAAATGGGTAGACCAAACCTAGGTGAAACCTCATCAGTGTAGAGAAGGTGATTGGTGCAAGTCAAAATGCCCTAATACACAGTCAAGCTAGATTCCAAGAGCGTGCTTCCTTGCTAAAGCAAGAACAAAGACGTGCTCTAGTGGCCCAAGGAATGGATGAGTCCACTAAGGGAGAATAAGCATATGCTTACACTGTTGCTCCATCAAGAAACATTGCAAACCTATGGTCCAATCTAACGGTAGTGAAGCAAAGGATAGAAAGTCCTCCCTTGCCCAGGGTGATAGACCAAAGGAGTGAAGTCAAGTCTCTCTACTTGTTGGGTGTTGTTAATCAAGCTGCCAAAGTTAAGGTATTTAAGTTTGGGGCTTAGCCCCAACATACATTGTAGATTTTATCTTTGTTAGGATTGATGGGGTATTCCTATCCTTTTTGTTAGGAGAATTTTCATAAATGGATGCATTTAAATTTATTTGCAAAAATGTGCGGATCGTCGATTAAAAAGTATCCACCTAGCTCATTATAACCATGGAAGAGAGGCAGCGACCATCAAACCTATTTGGTTTGCTCAACTCCCCGTAAAAGAGGGGCTGCTGCTGCGCTCTACATATCTGGCTAAGCCGGAAGCACAATTCGTCCATTGTGTCGATTGTTTCGGATGAGTCAAATACATTCAGAGATATTGAGCAGAGACATTGAGGTTATGAGTTCCATAAGGGAGACAAAGAGTAGAGTGTAATGAAAGGTGAAGCAGGTGGCATTGCGCTAAATTGCCCATACTTGCAAATAAAACTCAGGAATTAACCTATTTTTGCAAATAAAATTTTGAAATAACCCATTTTTGAAAATGCCCAATTTTATTATCTTATGTTCTCCGAGGAATACAATATAGCATATGCATATATAGATCTATATAATGTAAAATATGCATATTAGAATATACATGCAAATTTAAAATAATAATAAAACTTTAGACTAGACAGGTCACGTTTTCCTGATTCTTTATGCTTGATCTAATTGGAAGTGTTCGGCATGACTCTCGAGATTTCAATACTGTATTGAAGATGGACTCTAAAACAAGTGCACAACACCAATATTTCAAGGCTTTGGGATTTGGCCCCAGAGGAAACTTTGGGGAAGGAGGCAGGAGTAGGTTATCCTGTCATCCGAATTAGCCACGTGCGACTTGCTGAGATATCATCAGATTCTCTGGTCTTTAGATTCGTAGAAAGGAGCGGACTTCGGTCCTAGGCTATATAGGAATCCGTACGACAGGGTGTCCCGGGATCGTTGTAGGTAGACTCACATGGCTTTAAGGCCTGCCGGGGTCGCATGCCAGTTTGCACTGCCCACTTACCGCCACTAACCCAGGCATGTCTGGTTACTGTCTATACGCCAGTCCTCTTGTGATGATATGCCTCTAAATAAAGCGCTGGAACATCCTCCGTAATTCTTTGATACTTTATCTGGCCACACCCAAACCTAGTTTCCTCGTTTACTTCAACGTACATATTGGTGCATTCCAGAGGAGATCAATCACTCTAGTTGATATTTATTAGTTGTTATATCTCCACTAGTTGGTAGATCTTACAATTTACTTAGTTCCAATATTTTACCTATGGTGGGGCAGACTTTTCATATCAATACGATTGGAGCCTAGCTCCATTCTACCTCCTTTGTCTCTCCATTGTCCGGTTTGATGGGGATCTTCCAATTCTTCTTCTGTTCTATGTGATCGCCTTTTCGCGTCTACTTCTATCACTGTTAGCTTTACCTTTCTTTAGACGGACCGGACCTGCCAAGTTTTGCACGCCATTATAATAAACTGTATCTTTGAAACGCCAAAAGCCAATATCTACTCAAGTGCTACAGAGCCAAATAGACGTAAGATGCGGTGATATATCGTGCGTCTATTGTAGACAAGCGCGAGAGGCGAATAATGCGAACATGTGGATCAACAAGCGGACATGACCAACAACCGCATGAATCCAATGCATGGATAACCCTAGGCTTTGTTTTCCACTTTTGAGAATAGTTTATAGTTTATTTTCCTAGATTGTGACAAGAAGAAAGACTAACGTTGTCTAGGCACAGCTTTTTAGAGGACAAAACTGCATCCAACTAAAGTTTTGCGCCTTGCTTGCTTACTCATCAGGTTAGATATCTTAGTTACTTTTCCCGTACGTTTTAACATTACGTTCGGGACGAGAGAAAACGTACATGCGACAGTTGAGATTAAATAGAATAATAGTAATAAAATAATAATGGTGGTTTCACACGCTGTCGCCTTTTCTTTCTTGATTAATAGAAAGCATTACCATCTACTGCAGTACTAGTTTGAATTTGTGAGTTCGTTAACTATAATATACAGCAAATGCTATGGCGAGCGCAGGTATACATTGATGGTGTCAGCAAAGTAGATGCGCGATCTTCTCAAATTCCTGATAAAGTGCCGTGACAGAAAATAAATTTTGGGATTAGACTGGTGTTAAATTTACGGTTGCTATGGACAGATTGAACAGAATACGATGATAATTGATTGGCAATTTGAAGGTGCGAACAGCTACGATCAGTTTGCTTGGGCGATGATAAATTCCCTGAACAAACTCGCCATAATCTCGTAAAAATATCGTTTTCGATGCGTTTGCGAGATTTGCAAAACTCGCCTAAACCCTAAACTTACACACGCTTGTGTAATAAGTACCTCTAATGCCAAAATAACGTTAGTTTTTCGACTTTGTGGACAGCGTAAGTAACATAAATCGTCTTCTCCAAAAGTTCTGCTGGTCAACTAAACTTCTGTTAACACCTTATATGCAAATCTTATCTCACATGCCTTAAAAGGAGAATACCACTCGCATAGGATAACAAGAAGGAGGGGAAGATCTTATCTTGCAAAGATACGATAAATGGAGCTAAAATTGGACGACTTAAAATTGGATATACATATTGGGGGTGCTTGTTAGATCCTCCTTATTCTCATTTTGATGTGAATAAATAGTCAAATTTCTTGTGCGTTGTAGAGAAACGTTTTTATCGTGGCGAGGCACTAAACCTGGTGACAAGGATTCCTCGTGAGAAGCGATACCAAAATTGTCCTTGCAATTTCCTGTCCCTTGGTTGACACAAAATCCATGTCCGTGAGCAGTGTCCTATTTTATTTAGGATTAGTAAAAGTTATTTGGTAAAAGTTGGAGAACTGTATTCGCGCTAGCTATTACAGTTTTAGAATTCCCGAACTCAATGAAAAGAAGAACTCAATTCCCGAACTCAATGACATTTTTTGTTTTCTTTCCCTTTTTCCTTTCGGGGTATTTCTATATAGTGTGGAGACGGGAGAGGAGGGGGAGAGAGGTGAGAGGAAAGATTTATATTTTCTGAGTGTTCTCTAGCTTATACCATTCGAGTGAATAGTAGATTCTGTTTGTTTTTCAATTTTGGTTCCATTGGTATCATGATTGAAGACCATGGAGAATTGAGTAGAAAGTTATGATGTTTTAAAGGTTTTTTAGGGTTTAGAGTGATCATTATACATTGAGAGTGACAGGTCAAGATAAGTTCATTTCTAAGCTCTTGGTTTTCATGATTAAATTCCATGGAAATTTAGTTTGAAAATTTTGGAAATAAAAATTGAAAGTTATGAGAGTTTATACTTTTTAGGGTTTGGAGAAATTGTATTTTCTTATGTTAGTTGGGATGTGAGCGGTTCTGAATTTGCAGGTATGGGGAGATATGGAGAAGAGCAATCATGTGTTACTATCGTTATTCTTGTACTAGCCATGGCTACACCTCCCATGTGCGGTCGTCTGAGCGGATCGGGATACACCATGCATGGTGTGTCACCGACACTTTATCTCGCAAGGGGTAAAGACCCATGTGTGAAGGATACACAAGTACTATGATTGGACCACTTGGGATGCCCACATGAGACAAACAACCACATCAATAGTAATAACACTCGGGATTATGCACACTTCTTCTATCCCTTTGTTCACTATTCCAGGGATACCGATCAAGTCGTGGGAGTGGTTAGCTTCTCAAGCGGGTTGCATTTTGGGGTTATTTGATACTAGTTTTCCATGTCCATGTCTATTCCATAGACTACGCTGCACATTCCATGATGAGGCTAGATAGGATTTTTGCCACTTGATCATTTGGCATGTGATCCCTTGGATGAGGTAGCATGGTTCCTATTCCTCTTACTCCCTTGATGGTGTCTTTGTTATGCTAGAAGTGGATGTGTGAGGCAAAGAGAGGTGGCTGCAAAAATTTGTCAATTCCGAGCACAAGATTGGGCGGCCCTTTAGGAGGAGTCTGTTAGGGCTACACATTTTAGGAGACAAGTTTTGCCATAGGATGCCACAGAGTCTACTCAATTACAATGGTCTAGGACATTGGGTCAAGCAGGAGAGTTTAGTAGAGCAACACGAGCACTACACCCTTTGTCTATGGCTAGTCCTATTGATGAGACTATCTCTTCCCTACGCTCACTACATCCTATGTTAGTAGAGGGACTACCTCTAGAGGTCTTACATTATCAACTTGAGCAACCTTTATGTCTTGATAGGTCACTTTTTGCACAAGCATCATGCATAGCCCCTCACCTTTCCTCAGGAGGCTTGTTAGGGATGGTTTATGAGCACCTTAGAGATTGCTTTCAGGCAAATGATCCTTCTAGTGGTTTTATTGAGTTGCTTTAGATGGTTGCAATAGTAGCAAGAGGAGACATTCCTATGTCGGTTAGTTGAGTGTTAGGTGCTAGTCGACTTCTTGCAGTGGAAAGGACACGAGGCGCATTAGACCAATTGCTATTGGAAATTCTTGTGTTTGGTCAATCATACTATTGTCCTTCAGCATCATACTCACTTTTGATAGCACCTCAGTCCATATCAGTTTGGAGTAGCTACACTTGGAGGATGTGAGGCTATATCTCTAAGATTTAGTGCACTCCTAGATATCCATTTGGAGTGGGTAATCCTATAGATGGATTTTGAGAACATTTTTAATAGCATCTCATGGGCATCCATCTTTAGAGAGCTTAGGGAGGCTTGTTGGCCCTTGGGAAGTCTTATTCTTTTCGTGCAGTCTTTTTATGGTTCTCTTGCCTCCCTTTACTACCAACATGGTTTTTCATAGGAGTAACCGTCTTGGAGTCAATTTTTGGTACACATCAGAGATATCCTTTAGGGGGACCCTTATTTTCCATGGCTCAATTTAGAGCTATCCTATCTACTACTTTGGCCATGCTAGGTTGTGTATTTCTCTCCTTGGCAGATGACACATTGTGGGCTTGTAGATCAGATTATGCAGGCCTTTGACCACTTGACTACCAAACTACATCTAGTACGCTTGAGAGTCAATGTGTCAAAGTGAAGGGCATGGTCCCCTTTAGATATCCCTTCCCACCTTGAGCTTCTAGAGGGGTGTATCACATCTACATATGGACTATGTATTCTTGGAGTGTCATTAAGATCCGAGGATTTTGTCACATGCTTCTTAGACGTTGCCCTTGCAGAGGATGTTCTCCATGGGGATGACCTTCCATTACTAGGAAATTTGCAAGTGGCATTTGGTATACTCTCTTCTTGTATTGCTTGTCTACCGACTTAACTCATTTGTATAGTCCTCCCTCCTTGTCCTTCCTATCACATTTGAGAGCCTTTGATAGAAGGATTATGGGCTTTGGTGATATTATTGGACCAATGGCATTTGAGTGGGTGATAATGGATTTGGCACAACGGCTCTGCCAATCTTGTGTGGAAGGGTTGGCTTGCTATCTATGGAGGAGATGACACCTATAACATTCTTGGGTAGTTGGGCTCTCTTGGCACTCTTACTTTCCTCTTGTTTTGTGGTTGTTGATAGGCTAGTTTTGGAGACTTATAGGACAGAGGTGGAAGAGGGATCCTTTTCTCTCCAAATGTTATTGTAGCAGACAAGAGATAGTCTATCCCCATGGGCATGAGAGGAATGTCTATCTTCTGCTTCATTATCGTTAGATTGGACTAGAGGTTTATAGTCTTCCTTGATGGAGCAACTATGTGAAGATATGTTATATTCTCTCTTAGTTGACTCATCAATTCCTTAGGTTCCTAGAGCACGTCTTCACTCTTGTTATGGCAAGTGTGCAGGCTCTTGGATCCTAGCTCTACCGTGCATTAGGGCATTCCGACTCGCACCAATTACTTCCTCTACAGCGATTAGGTTTTGCCTAGGTTTGGTCCACCCATCTACATCTTCATTACTCACTTGTGAGTGTGGTTCTACACTAGATGCAACAGTAGTCCATATGACACAATTTCCTTTTGGAGGACATAGGATAGCTACCCATGATGCTATTAGGGACATAGTGTTTGCCTTGGCACGAGAGAGTGGATACTTGGCTTGGATGGAGCATTCATATGCTTTGTAGATGACACATGTCAGGGCAGACTATACTTGGTCCGAGATGATTAGGTGACAGTAGCGGATGTTGTGGTTATGGACCCTACATGGGATATAGTTTTGGAGGGAGTGATTACCCATCCCCCTGGATGGGTAGTGAGTGCAGTACCAGGTTGCAAGGTCTCCAAGCATAGGGGCAAGCAGCGAGGTCACCTCTTTGTTCCTCTAGCCTTGGAGTTATATGGAGCTATGGACACAACGTTCCACACATTTGTCAAGGAGTGCACGAGAGCTTATCATGTTAGGCGCCAAGGGGTACCACTCTCACTCTCATTCTTTGTAGCATATTTGAGACAACATATGTCCATTGCTCTATAAAGTGCAGTGGCTGGTGCAATTCATAAGAGAGCAATCACATGGAGTGATGCTTCTTCAAATGCTCCAGTTGTTTGTAGACCGTACACCTTGCCTAGCTCGGATATCCAAAGTGCGGAAGGGCAGATTTCTCATATAGACTCTATTGGTGTTTAGCACCATTTTACCTTTTTTGTGTCTCTCCCTTGTAAGGCTTGATGGGGTCTTCCCGTCCTTCATGTTTTCTATAAGGTCGCTTTTTTTCTTTCATGAAAAGAAGCATATAAGGTCTTTGTTTATTTTATACTGGTGAGTCGTCGCTGATTAGTAGACTTGTTTTAGTTCTTGACATTCAAATCGCCAATTTTAGGAAAGCAGATCAAGAATCTAATCAGTCAGAATACTACTATGACAGTATTAACAACTCTTGTGTACGAACTCCTTCTTAGGAGATGAAAGTTTCTGAACGATGAAGTGGTCACGTCGAATATGGTATGAGGACTTCGATGTGACATGATATGAGGAAAGAATAGCACAGACATTTACTTTTGAAGACCCACCCTGAAGTGACAGATGAACAGTGGACTATTTAATTCATTATCTATCTAACCCGTTGCCTACATTTGACGTTTGGGAAGCCAAAAACCATTCTTGCAAATTGCTGCTTAACGGGGAAGGTCGTATCGTCCCTGGAAAGTGAGGAGAAGGATGGCTCCCACGGCGTGAAATCACCGATGCGGCCGACCTTTTGGAGATACGTTAAGAATAGGGGTCTACATTCATTAACCAGGTTGCACGAACTGAACTACTTTGGCGCCGTTGTCAGGATGTGGGGCCACAGGTGCTACGGTAGCACCTTTCCGCTACGATTGTTCGCTTGGAAATTGTGCTTGCGAATCACGCTTACCAAGTTAGAGATTTTGGTCCGGCGTCGTCGCCGCCGAAGTGAAAGAAGGATGGCTGATGGCATCCTATGGAGCATGACTTGACACAGAAAGAGAGACGACGAGCATGTAAAGAAATGGAGAAAAGAAACAGGAAGTTGAGAAATGTCGAGAAGAAGAGACGCCCGCCCGCCCGCCCGCCCGCCCGCCTACCGTCTCGGATGAGTTTTGTCGTCTATGGAGTGTCTGTGATCGCCTTGGAAGTTGCGAGATTGGTGATGGTGGCACCCGTCAATAATGAAATCATTCGCTCGAATATCGACTTCGAGTCCTCTTCAAGGCGTTAAAAACAAAATCCTCTCCGAAGTACTATTTATATATGTTTCACGTGTTCAAGGCGATAAAAACAACCGTCTATGATGAAATCATTCGTCTCGTATACCGACTTCGGTCCTCTTCAAGGCGATAAAAACATCGTTGATGGCAAAATCGTCCGATGCCGGCATGATAGTCACAGTGCACAGTATCCTGTTCAGGCTGGGTTCGACCCTGTCGAGGTTCGTGTATGAACTTGAAGAAGAGTTCTCCAGGAAAATACTCAATTTCTAAAGTTTGAAGTAGGTTTAATTTTGAAGTAGCCGGTAACTTCAAGATTTCACAGAAAGTCACAGTTTCGCCAGAGGTATTCCGAGACGACAACAGACTTTTGGGAGATCGTAGGACTGAAGAAGTTGATCGCTGCAGGTCTCGAACAGTCCAACGTTGGAAATATGTACTTGGGGGGTTTCAGTTTAAGCTTTTTGGAGGCCGTACCCAAAATTACATGAGCTCCCAACTAACGATACGGGACCCGTCCGAGAAATACAAAAAAAAGAAAAGTGATATTGCCCGCTGCCGCCAAGGAGGACCGGGTTACCTTTTCGTGACCCGCAAGATCTTACGGGAATTTATGGGATGTCGTATCGAGGTAAGTTGACACAAATTGAGGGTCACGAATCTAGAATACCTTCGTAGATGTAATTCGATGATAACATTTCAAAATGTCAGTGTTTGAACGTGAAATATAAAATTAAAAATAACGTTATTTGCGTTAGATGCGTAAAGACCAGAATTCCCTTTCTGTTCCTTCATCCTCGATGCCACATCCTTGATCAACTTTACATGCCTCGACGCCTCGAGTGAGATCTACTTCATAGATCTTCGATGCATCGACTGCCTTATGAAATCTACACCATTAGTTTTATAGAAAATAGTTAAAATCAGCCTTATGCTCCCCCGATGGCATATTTTCAATAGTTTGACGATCCAATTTCTCCTTAGTCTTGATATTCCTCCCATTCCATACCATATACATCCTATTTACGGTTCCTCGGAAGTAGCCATGGGAAAGCATGCAAGAATAAATTGGATTTTGATAGATTGTAGGTGAGAGTTGGAATTCCTCACTAGTTTTGTTGAAATCCATAATGTCTCATATGAATTCTTGGAGATTATTAAGGAAAGAGTTGAAAAACTCAATATACAATCATATAAAAGAATTTCAAGAAAGTATGGAAGAAGGGTCGCATGATGAATGGTCTGACTCATGTTGGGATTTAGATGCTAGTTGAGATTTGGATACATAGGAAGGGAAATAGATTGAAGAAGAAGATGATATGGATATGATTGTGCTAGATAGGCTTTGCAAATGGTGTATCTTTATACATGAGAGACGATACTTGAAAGAGAGATATAAGTATCCCTTCCGTACTGAATTTCTATACAAGTTTTTCTTTGTCCTTGAACCTCTTGCTTCAAACAACTTATTAGAATGGACATGGCCTCTTTTGTCACATTAGTGAATTTGATCAAAGGGCGCAATGTCTTCAAGAGAAGGAGGAAGCTTTGCATACAACAAACACCTTTATGGCTACAAGTGACATTAGTACTAGATCATTTTGGGGATAATGGTAATGGCGCTTATGTTGCAAGGGGAATGAACTTATGGGGAATTAGTGCAAGGTCCACAAGTAAATTTATATAGAAAGTTATCATTGCTATATTATCCATAATGAGAAACAAAGTACAATGGTTAGGGACCCAAGAGAAGAGTAGAATTTCCTCTATATTTTCACATAAAGTTTTTCCTATGTGTGTTGACATAGTGGATGGAACGCTTTTTCCTTTGTCATAGAAGCACATCATTGATGGAGAAGTGTATTTCAGTCAAAAGGGGAGTTACTCAATCAATGAGCAAGTGATATATGGTGACAAGTGCCAAATTATACACTTTGCAAGGGGTGAGATGGAATCTATATTGAATGTATGCTTTATGAAAGTGTTGAACTGAGGGGTACTTGATTGGTGAAGGAATTAAGCTTTATCATCAACATTTAGGAGGGAAAATTAGGTAGAATTATAAATGACTGAGGAAGAATTGGTATTATGATAGTGTTGTTCTTGTGTAGATAGCTTACAAAGGATCTAGTTTTGCACAAGGATTCCCAGTAATGCACATCAAAATGGGTTTGCTCCCATTTTCATGTGCACAATCAAATGAATTTTAGCAATTTATTACTATGTTGAGGACTAATAAAAACAACCATTGGGTGCTTTGTTGAAGGCCAAACATATTTATACTACAAACCAAATTTCTCCCTTTTGCATCTAGATTTAGGGTAGAATAGTATCAAAAGCATGTAAATGCATATTGATGCATTTATTCACAAATATTGATGGTTTGCTCATAGATTTTGATGGGTTTGCTCACCAAATTGAGATTTGATGGGTTCACTCATAGTGGGATTGCTCTCAAGTTTAGTTTCATTAAATGGGATTGCTCTCCTTCTAAATATTTACATCATTAACCCGATGTCTGATGGCTAATGAAATAGTTATTACATTGATATATGTCATTTCTAGGGTTTTATATATATATATATATATATATATATATATATATATGATATCATTTACGTATTTATTTATGATTTAAATAATTATTGAATATTATAGTACTTTGACTTTGTGCATTATTTCCTTATATGCATGCTTTTCATTATATCAGGAAAATCATTTCCTCATATGAGGAAAATCATAACATGGAATAATGAGGAAATTTTTTTCTTGGAATGATGGAATTTTCATGGTCTTATGATTCTTTGGAATGTTTGAGCACTTGTAGTTCTAGCACAAGACATGTCCAATGGATTTAGCAAAGAGGAGGTTTTAGAAGAAGTTTAGGGTTTTAGAAGAAGACAAGTAAGAGCACCAATGGTACAAATAAGTGAGTGTGCCCAATTGCCAATACTTGGATAAGGAAAGAGTTCCTATACTTGAGTTCATCCATTTGAGTGATTGTTTCAATACCCGAGTTTGACCATTGGACAAGGAAATAGTGCCAGTACATGAGTTTGTCAAGGGAAGTATCAATTTGAATTAGTGATTGGACTAAGATGAAAGACTATATTTGGTATTGTTCACTTGAGTGCAACATACTTGTTTTAAAGAAGCAAGGAGAGGAGGATTTTGGACAATTAGTGTAATACCAAGAGCTAGCCATATGATCTAGATGTGAAATTTGGATTGGTAACATTTGGAATGATGTTATACATGATGGTCAAAATAAATCAGATAGAAGTATCACCAAAAGGGTACTTCTACTAATAGATCAGAAACCAAAATAGACTTGAAAACCTTAGAACCAATAGCTAGACATATGATTTAAAGGTGAGAATTGGTTTGGTAACATCTGGAAGGATGTTACACATGATGGACTGAATAGATCAGAAAGAGGTATCACAAAAAGAGGACTTCTACAAATAGAGTAGGAATCAAAATATGCCTGAAATCTTTGAAGGCAATTTTGGAGGCCTAAATGAATGAATTAGGCCTCAAAATGTGCACATTCCCCCCCCCCCCCCCCCCCCCCCCAACAAAGGAAAGGTTGGCCTTTCTTCCTCCTTGCTTTGTCTCATGGAGAGCTTTCCAACGGTTCCTCACCCATGTGAATTGAGATTCCTACAAGAAGATTCCCTAAAATATTCCCTATGGTCAAAGCTTGTTTGACCAACCAGATAGGACCAGGACTGACATAAGTAAGTAATCCAAGGGTGGAGTTTGTTGACATGTCACCTATCTGTGTGCCTTATCCTAGGGTGGAGCTTCCTTGGAGGAGATCCTCTTTGTATATATAATAAAGAGAAGGTGCTCCTTTGGGGCATTGGAGGTTTGAGTGTGAAATAGTGTGTTTCTCATGGTTTGCTTCTTCTTAGGTCTCATATCCTCAGATTATTACAATGCTATTAGAGCAAGTGTTGTGACCCAAGAGAATGGATCACCTCTCTTGGAGGAACATAGGCTACTGAGATTGAGTAATTTTGAGGAGAGACATCTTGGTGTAATTGGTAGATTAGGAGTGCTAGAGAGAGGATGGAATGGAGGCTCGTGAGGACAATATCCAACACCTTGGTTTCTGTTCTTGAATCCATTCTACATCAAGATTATGTACATTCAGCATGAGCAAGTGAGAGTGTATTTGGTTTTTCACTTCAGAGTAGAGTTCATGGATATAGTGATGAATTTGCCAAACCCAATGATTCCTCCTATAGTGCTTTACAATGGAGAGTGGGATTTGACAATCTACATTTTGTTGTGATAGATTTGAATGTCCCAAATCCTTTCCCTTTTAACACTCAAGTAGAAATTCATTATATAGTGAGACCAAAAGTGATGTTTAGAGATTTTGTGGTTAGGAATTTTGGTGAGGAATATTATAAACAAGTGGTAGCTTTGGAGGTCCCAATGGTAGTTCAGATAGTTTGTGCGCCCTCTAGAGTGATCATATTAACTCTCTATTGAAGTAGACAATAGTAATTGAGTGTTGTAGGAACCATGGACCCGGAGTTGCAGGAGTTGGTGCAAGGAATGCAAGGGATGTTGAAAAAATTTCAAGAGATTAAGAGGGCCATGGAGGCATTACAAGGTCAAATGCAGACCCTCAAGAATGATCAAGCAATCCAAGAAGAAGAGCCATCTCAAAACCCAGTACTTGCGGTCAAAGTACTTGGAAAGGCACCCGTGCCTACAAACCCGGTCAACCATGAAGCCATATTTCTACTCTGGATGAAGAAGACATGCAACATCAAGCCTTACAAGGGGTAATGTACAATGGGAGTATTGGAGAACTGGATCTCGCAAATGAATCAATATTTCCAATTGTTCTTAATAGAGATCATCGAGCATATTGCAGGCGTGTTTGCATGTAAGTACTTGACCGATAAAGCCTTCACATGGTATGATGCTTGGGAACAATCCATGTTGACAGAGAGAAGAGAGGTCACATGGACAAAAATACAAGAAGGATTTTTGAAGAATTTCCAATTGGTAGATTCCATGCAAATGGCCGGGATCCGACTATGGAGATTGAAACAAAAGAACATCGTACAAAATTATGTGAAGGTATTTTTGGATCTACAAGTTGCAATAACCAACATGAGTCCAACAGAAGCTCTCAACAAATTTAAACAAGGATTGAAGGAGTGGATTTGCCAAGAATTCATGGTTCAAATCCTTGTATGGTATTTGAAGCCATTGCTTGTGCGTAGAGAATAGTAGGAGCATTGGGTGGAGGTGGAGCAATGAGTAGTTCTACCTCAACGTTATTGGGTAGAAATGCCACACATGGGTGGACCAGTACCAATGGAACTGTGCAACCTTTTGTTTTGAGACAAAGGAGCATGACCGCTTCAAGGAGAGCGGGGATGGGTAGAAGAACAGAGAGATGGAGTCCCACGAGGAGAAGGAACTCAAGGAGAACAATGCCGTTGTTACAATTGTGGTTGTATTAGGCACATATCTACCAACTATTGTGCTTGTTTCCCCAACGGCCCTTGGCCTTCATACATGCAATCTTTGAACAACATGGAAAGACGCACTGAAGAGTAGGAGGTGGAAATCACTTCAAAAATGAAGATCACCAATAAATGTAGCTCGTGGCCTTATTAGCTCAATGAGGAAGCAGAAAAGTGAGAGAAGGAAGAAGATGAGAGAACAAAGGTCCCGAAAGGCAACCCATAATTGATTGTCATAAATGGAGTCCTAGAAGGCAATCAAGTGAGAGTACTAATAGTTCCAAGGGTAACAAAGAATTTCTTGTCTCACTCTATTGCAATAAGATTGGGAATGGATCTAGAGAAAGATGAGAGCAAAGAAGTAGAACTACTTAACGGGTAAACAAAGAGGATTGAATCATCACCTAGACAGGTAACACTCTATGTAAGAGAATATCAAGAAGCAATTGAGTGGCAAGTGATACAATTAGCTCGTTATAATGCAATCTTAGGCATGCCATGGATGGAGCATTACAACCCTATGATAGATTGGAGGAAGAAAATAGTGAGAACCCACAAATGGTTGATCAGTGGGGTTAAAGAAAAATCACACAAGCAAGAATTGCCTCTCTGTGTCATAGGGACAATAGCTATCTGTAAGATCAATAGATGTTTCATGGGTCTAATAAGGGAAGTCTAGAGTGCACAACTCGATGGACAAATTCTTGAGAAATTGAAGGATGTGGTAAATGAGTTTCAAGATGTTTTTCCCCATGATCTACTTGTAGGATTACCACCAAAAAGGAGAGTAGATCATAAAATTGAGACACTCTCGGGGAAGACACCTCCTTGTAAGGCGCCATATCTCCTATCACCTCATGAGTTGGAGGAGTGTAAGAATCAAATTGAGGATATGCTACAAAAAGGGTTCATCCAACCCAACATATCACCATATGGTGCTCATGTCTTGTTTGTGAAGAAGAAGGATAGTACAATGTGCATGTGCATCGATTATTGGGTTCTCAAACAACAAACAGTGAAAAACAAATACCCCTTACCTTGCATGGATGACTTGTTTGATCAACTCAATGGAGCAAGATACTTCACCAAATTGGACATGCAAAGCGGTTACAATGAAATCCAAATTGCAGAGGAAGATGTGTACAAAAGTGCCTTTCAAACCAAGTATGGCCACCTTGAGTATCTCATGATGCCTTTTGGCCTCACCAATGCACTGATCACTTTTATGAGTCTAATGAATGACATATTTTTTCCATATTTGGATAAGTCTATTATTGTTTTCCTTGATGAAATCTTAGTATATAGTAGCACAATGATAGAACACAAACAACATCTATGAGAAGCCCTCCATATTCTAAGATAGAATCAATTGTATGCCAAACTCTCAAAGTGCAAGTTTGACAAGTCTGAAGTTGAGTACTTAGGGCATAGAGTATGTGCAGAGGGTATTCAAGTATTGGCAGAAAATAGAGGTCATTCAAAAATGACATGCCCCAAAAGATCAGACTCAACTCAAGAGTTTCTTGGGGTAAACGGGATTTTATTGTCAATTTATCAAGGATTTCTCCAAGGTTGCACAACCTTTAACGACACTACTTGGAAAGGGAAGAAGTGGACATAGAGAACCACACAAGAGTTGGCCTTTCAAGAATTGAAAGTTGCCTTGTTACATGCACCAATCTTGAAGTGGTATGACCCAAAACATCCAATCAAGTTGGCTATAGATGCATCAGGTGTAGCAATAGGAGCATTCCTACAACAAGAGTGGTATGATGGATGGCATCCACTGCATATTTCTTTCAAAATTTGTTACCAACAAAGTGCAACTATCACATCACAGAATGAGAAGAGGTGGCCATTGTCCTTGCAACCAAGCATTGGAAGCACTATCTAGGCAAGAAGGCATTTGTAGTAGAGATAGACCACAAACCTCTAGTCTACCTCAAGATGCAAAAAGATCTATCTCGTCACCAGATTCAATAGGCAGAGTGGCAACAATGCTTCAACATGACAATCACCTGCGTGGAAGGTAAGAAGCAACTTGCAGATGCATTCACTTGCATGCCAATGGTAAACAATTTGATGGCAAAGGTTAAGATTAACTCTGAATTATGGCCAGAGATTTTGGCCGCTACAAAAACTGATCCATAGATTGTAGGAGTACAATCATCCAAAGGTATCACCAATACCCAAGGACTTACCTTTCATGATGCCAAATTATGGATCCCAAATGTTCTTGACTTACGCACCATGTAAAAGACCGAATCCGAGGAGAGCAATAGGAGAATGGAAACTCACATTGGGACACTTGAAAGAGTGAAAACTCTGAATCCTAGCATGAGCTTTGGCTTTGGTATTTATAGGTAGCATACAAGGCCCTTGAGAAGCTTCTCAAGAAGCTTCCTCAAGCCGCTTTCTTAGAGTGCAAGCCAAGTTAGCTAGGAAGCTTCTCAAGAAGCTTCCTTCTAGAAGCCGCCTACTTGGCGTGCAAGCTAAGCTAGTTGGAAGCTTCTAGAAGCTTCCTTCTAGAAGCTACTTACTTAAGGTGCAAGCTAAGCTAACCGGGAAGCTTCCCAAGAAGCTTCCTAGATACTTCCGGAATATTCTAGGCTACTTTGTCTTATGTGCTACTTTGTAAGCCCAACTACTTTGTCACTAAACTCCCGACTAACTTCCTCACTAAACTCCATATTATTACACACCACCATTCTAGCAGAATGTTATGACATAGCTATTGTAGGTCATGTCGGAGTAAACAAGACCTTGGATGTAGTCCAATGCCATTTCTATTGGCCCAAGATGAGCAATGATGTGATGGACTATGTGCACAGCTGCCTACTCTATCAACAGAACAAAGCTTCTAATCAAGCTCTTGCAAGGCTCCTTCAACCACTCCCCACTTCTACACAACATTGGGAATAGGTGAGTATGGATCTTGTGTGTGAATTACCCAAGACCACCTTAGGGTTTGACTCCATCATGGTCTTTGTGGACCAGCTCAGCAAAATGATTCATGTACACCCTACCACCAAGGATGTTCCCGCTCCGCAACTAGCTCGATTATACTTAGATGCAATCTTCTCTCATCATGGCTTGTCTCGAGTACTCATCACCAATAGAGACACTCAATTCACTAGTTTGTTTTGGTGAACACTCTTTGGTTTCTTCAAAACCAAGTTGGCCATATTCCCAACTTACCACCTCCAAACAGATGGACAAATAGAGCAGGCTAATTGCACTATTGAAGATGTGCTATATGGCTTCACCATAGAGGAGTAAGAGAGGTGGGACACCCTACTCCCATTGGTGGAATTTGCTAATAACAATTTGGTGAATGCATCCATTTATGTCACTCTATTCTTCCTCATGTATGGTGAGTATCCCTTCACACCCCTCTAGCTTGATGAAGATCCGTCTAGTGCTACCAAGGTTGACGTAGTCAACACATTTGTTTCTAGAATCCAACAAGGTGTGGAGCGCACCAAGCATAGATTGCAGATTGCACAAAATCAACAAAAGTAGTATGTTGATGCACACCGTAGGCACATGGAGTTCAATGTTGGGGATCAGGTGTGGCTATCTACAACCAACCTCACACTTGTTGGCCCTCGTAAGCTCAGCCCCATTTTATTGGACCTTTTTCTATTCTTCGTCAAGTCGGCACTATGGCTTATCACCTCAAGATACCACCACACATGAAGATCCATCCAATGTTCCATGTTTCACTATTACACAAATATACTCCCCGATCGGGCCCCTATCATTCCACACAAGACATGCAACCTTGTCCGACACTCATTGATGTGCACAGAGGAATATGAAGTTGAGCGTATTCTCCAAAAACACATGCGTGGTACTCATCATCCGCGAGTAGACTATCTAGTATAGTGGAAAGGTTACCCTCTCTATGAAGCAACCTAGAAGCCCGCTGCCAATCTGACACATGCATAGGTGTTGGTGCAAGCATTTGAAGAACAATTGCACAATGAGGACGTTTCGTCTTAAATGGAGGGAGGTTTGTAATACCAAAAGCTAGCCATCTAGATATGATCTAGATGTGAAATTTGATTTGGTAACATTTGGAGCGATGTTATACATAATGGTCAAAATAGATCAGATAGAAGTATCACCAAAAGGGTACTTCTACTAATAGAGCAAAAACCAAAATAGATTTGAAAACCTTAAAACCAATAGCTAAACATATGATTTAAAGATGACAATTGGTTTGGTAACATCTAGAAGGATGTTACAAATGATGGACTGAATAGATCAGAAAGAGATATCACCAAAAAGGGACTTCTACTAATAGAGTAGGAATCAAAATATGCCTGAAATCTTTGAAGGCAGTTTTGGAGGCCTAAACGGATGAATTAGGCCTCAAAAATGTGCAAATCCCCCCTTCCCAAGTGGATAAAATGCTAACCTTTCCTCCTCCTTGCTTTGTCTTGTCAAGAGCTTTCCAACGGTACCTCACCCATGTGATTCAGAGATTCCCACAAGAAGATTCCCTAAAAGATTCTCTCCGGTCAAAGCTTGTTTGACCAACCAGATAGGACCAAGACTGACATGTCATCCATCCAAGTAAGTTATCCAAGGGTGGATCATGCTGACATATCACCTATCTGTATGCCTAACCCTAGGGTGGAGCTTCCTTGGAGGAGATCCTCTTTGTATATATAATAAAGAGAAGGTGCTCCTTTGGGGCATCGGATGTTTGAGTGTGAAATTGTGTGTTTCTCATGGTGTGCTTCTTCTCAAGTGTCATATCCTTGGAGTATTATTGTTAGAGGAGGTGTTTTCGTTGAGGTTCTTGTTTGATTGTTAGGATTTTTGAGCATATTGAAATAAAGAATCCAAAGCCTTGTTTGATAGTCGGGGTTAAATTTGAGTATTTAAAATAGAGGATCCAAAATCCTTAAGAAGGGAGGATTTTGGAAAGGGGAAATGTGGGATAGTTTTTGGAGAGAAAGGGAGATGCTTTAGGATTTTGGAGGGAATTTCAAAGCTAAGTTTAGTTAAGAGTAGACATAAAGAGGAGAGAAGGAGGAGAGATAAGAACAAGAAGAGAAGATACCATATTCAAATTAGGGGGCACAATTCTCTTAGATTTATGAATTTGCAATTCATAGTGCATGGTGAGAGGATCGGAGTAGGAGACTAAGATTTCAAATCCAAAATGGCTAAAATTCCAGATTATGAAAGTGTTGGGATTCCCTAAACAATGAAGAGATCAATGAGGGTTCATGGCTAATTGATTATCACAAAATTGAGGACAATTTGACATAAATTAAATGGAGTTGGTTTGAAAAGACCCAAGTTTTTGTTGTATTCAAAGGCATTTGTGAGGGAGATTTGGATGCACTAGGGTTGAAGGTTTGCCAAGGTCTTGAATATTTTTGTCCCAAGGTCAATGTCTTGACCTCTTACACCTTTTAATTTCTTGTTAATTTTCACATGCTTATGAATTCATGTAAAATGTTTTTCTTTGAATGCTTGTAAATTGTGTATCCTATCTTGAAATTGTTAAACATCAGATTTAGGGTTTCTATTGTGCTCTTAGAAATCAAGTTTCTACTCTGCTTTGCTTTCTATTGTGCTCTTAGGATATCAAGTTATTTTTTGTTTCATTTTCTTTTTGTTTTGTACTAAAGCATTTTGGAGCATTTTGGATGATTAAAATAGTATAAAATGTTGCAATATCTAATTAAAAAATAAGCAATAGTATAAAACACAACTAAATACAAATCTAGGAATTTGAAAATTGTTTGCATTTCTGATCATCTGGGTTTTTGTTGTGTTCTATTATGTTTTGCATTTTAATTTCTATGTTCAATGTTCTATAATGTTTTAAGTTTTGGTTCTAAGATCAATGTTTGTGTTTAGGTTTCTATATTTAGTGTTCTGTTATGTTCTATGTGCTAGTTTTTGTTGTGTTATGTGTTTCCCAAATTTGAAATATGTGAGCAAACCCTAATCTCACAAACACCTTGTGAGGCAAACCCTACATGGTGAGTTTGAAAAGTATAACCTCAAGAAAACCCAAAAATATAGCCTCAAGCAATTCCAAAAGTACAACAATCAAACTTATAACAAGTGAGAAAACCCCATACCTAAAGTGAGTGAATCCCAAAACTGTGGTTAAGGATGAATCACCCAATCAACCTATGAGGTTTCAACTACCCTGTAGGCTATTGCTCTTTTGCCCCAAAAGACCACTAACAACAAGTCATCTTGACTCCTACATAAGCCCTTAATGGAAAACATTGCAAGCTCCTTGGAGCAATCCATTAATATCCTTTGGTGCTCTTGTTCTAGAAAGGCCTCTTGGCGCTTGCCTTTTTGTTTTTCTTTCTGCACCTTGGCTTTTTCTTTGACAATCTGCATATATGAGTGAAAGCACAATGAAAAAAGCTAGTAAGGATTAGAAGATAAACTACAAGGGGGTGGTAAATCACAACACTTGCTTTCAGTAACTCCATTCTTTGCTTGTGTGCAATCTTTTGATTCATCTATTGAGCACACTTCTCCTTTTGCAATTCAATTTTCTGTTTGTGGTATTTCTTCATTGCATAGTTTCCCTAAATTGGATGCCCTCATGTTAGATTCCAAATGCTCCCTTTGTACAAGTTCAACATCAATGGTTATCCATGTGTGTTGCAAAGAGTTTCTTTGTCCTTGATCTCATATTAATACTAACAAATGAAAAAAATTTATACATTCCTATACATGCATTATGAATGAATGAGATCAAGTGAGTCTTTTCTTCCAATATATGCATCATTTTCAAATGAGACTGAGTAAGTGTCTTCTTCTAGTATACACACCATATTTTAATGAGACTAAGTGAGTTTTAGGGTCCAATATACGTACCCTAAATGAATGAGACTAAGTGAGTTGTTTTTATCAATTGCAAACTATAGATTTTGGTGGTTCTCTAATTGATCTTCTATATTTTCTTTCTATGTTGTCAGGTTTACTTTGGCATTGAGTTTGCATGGACTTGGGAGAAGTCCATCCATACAAGACTTGTGAAGGGAGGACCTTTCACTTTGACTCTTGCTGCCATACAATGTGCATTTGCATTGGCAGAAGGTGCAGTGGGTGAAAAGAGATATGTTCTTCACCACCTTATTGAAGAGTGGATTTCAATGTGGGACTTCACTATAAAGATCTTGCCAATGTATCTATCTTGCATGGAGACCATTTTTCTAGCTATTGAGTTTCCTTGTGATTGCCACTAGGCGACCTAAGGTGGTACATGGGCATTCTATTCTCCATGTGACCACAAAGCTATATGGAGCAACAAAGGATAATGATTGGATAGAGCTTATGCTCCTTATAGTTGAGGCAAGGTTATGGTTCTTGCATAAACAATTGACATATCTTGATGATGTGCAATACAAGTCAAGTTTTGCAGGCCAATTTTTTACCCATTTGTTCATGGAGGTAGAATAATTGGTGAGGACAAGGTCACCTACAAGTACACTAGTGCCTTGGATATCTACATCCATCCATTTGCAACTATGGAGGAGGAGGTGGAGGATGACCATGCAGATGATGAAACCGTGGAGGAGGATATAAAGGCCAAGTATGCGGATGTGGATGAAGCGGAAGAGTGAATAAGCACTTGAGTGTTTTTGTAATAAATGAATGAATGAACCTCAATTTTGCTTCTTGGGTACCCTTGTTGCTTGGTGAGATTTCTGATATGCCCTTTGAATGTATGTGTTTTTTGTGCACAAGTATTTTTGTTAAGATTTTGCACCAATATAACACTATATCCTATGAGCAGCCTCTAGAGGAAACACTCCTCCACAATAATACTTATGAGGATTACTTCTATCATGTGTGGCCAATAGAGGGTGAGGCCTCCCTCAAATATAGCCATTTCAAGATGAGCCAAGGAGAAGAGTAGACTAGAAAGAGCTACTAGAAGAGAGCAAAGTGAGAGAGAGCATAATCTAGCAGAGCAAGAGGATCAAATTTTGACTAAGGAGAGGACTAAAGCCAAGCAATTAGATGAGTTAGATAGTGATTAGTGAGGGTGGCTAAGAGGGATGAGCTACTTGGGTTAGAGGAGTTTTGCTAGAGAGAGCTTAATATCACCCATGAGCTATTAGAGGAGGCATAGAGGAGACATGATTAGCTTGAAGGTAGGGAGACTCATTTGGACATTATATCAAGCTTCACCATGCAACTCAGATGAAAAGTATCCCTAGTATCACCCATGGGACTTAGATTTACATTAAACCTTGTATCGCACATGCTACTCAAACAAACATGATACCTAGCATCACCCATGCAACACAAACAAAGCCTCAAATACATGGTATGCCTCAAGAGTAGGCTAGAGTGATGACTTAAGATGGTGACATTATTCCTTAGAGACTATTGGATAACTTGGCCCCTCTCTCTCTCTCTTTTACCCATACTCATGAAGAATTGAGTGGCTTGAGGAGAGAAAGATGGAATTCTTGGGTGAGATTAGTAGACTTACTCTTTGAGGAAGAACATGACATTGCCTAGGTAATTCATTCATTGTATTTTCTATGATCATGAGAGACGGAGGAAGATCTTAGCGTTAGATGTAGGTTGTCTAGTAGACCTTATGTGGGAGAGTAGTTGCTTCTTCATTTAGTGGTATGAGTATGGATGGTCACATTATAGAGGTAGGATTGTGTTTAATTATGTTCCATGTCTAGGGGTCCAAATTAACAAACTGCACAATCCTATCCTTGATAATGAGTTAGAGCATTTATGAAGTATTGTGAGTGCTTCTTTAAATTTATCATCTGGAAAGATGGTACTAGGATAGAGTTAGAGCACCTATTTTGGTCCATGTGGGAAGAGGGATTCTTACCTGGTGGAGTACACACAGGAGATCAACTCATGGCCTTGTTTAGTAATCATGATGGGTACGTGGAGCCATGGAGAGAGTACATGGTTAGCCTTATGTTGCATTTACAACATTGGATTTATCTTTGAGTGATATCCTTATAGTTGATAGTGTGGTGCTTCCTCATCATAGGGACCACCCCCATGGAGCTATCCACCCTCTTTGCTTCATTCCTTCTTACATGCAACTAGTGATAGTCAGTCCTTCATTAGTGGATATCTTGACCATTCCATTAGACAGATTTAGGACCGACCTCCGCTCTGCTAGAGAGTTTCTTACCAAGGAGTGGACATCAAGGAGACTTAAGGACTACAACACTGATCCATATCAGTCTTTAGTAGCATCATTGTGGGATCCTCCTATGTGCCATCATGAATGGGAATGTATGTGGCTATGCAGTCCGGTGTGGATCCATCAACCCATCATTAAATGGCTTGATGATGCACTTGAGCACATTAGAGTAGCTAAACTCCCCTTATTTCCCTCCATCTACTTCAGAGCACTCCATCCCCTCTTCTTTTCCATCCTTGGAGTTTACACCATAGTTATCCTTCTTGATGTTATGTTATATAATGTTCTCATGCTCACTTGTTCATTTTGGCACAATTGTATGAACTTTGGATTGACTTGTCCATTTTGGAACTACATTTAATTAATATTTTATACTTATATAAATAAATAAATAAGATTGGTTTTATACTTCTATTGTGTAGTTATATCAATATTGTCCACTTCTTGTATACATGTATGGTCATATGATGATGGTGTTGCATTTTATATTGGTCAACCTCTGATTTGAAACCCACATAGTATTTCTTCATGTTTGTTATTTGAGGTTTTCATCAGATTGCAACTAACACATTGAAACAATGGCGTCATGTCCAACCAAGCTTTTGGACAAAACTATAGAAGCTGGGTATACTAAAAACTTCATGCTCAACCAAGCTTCTAGACAAAATTGTAGAAGCTTGGTACCCAGGAAGCTTCATACCCCACCAAGCTTCTGGACAAAACAAATTGCAAAAGCTTAGTGCTCAAAAAACCTATGTTCTATTCTCTTAGGAAGGACCAAGAAAATTGCATCATGGTGCAGAAATGAGTACAATATGTACATGTACAAAGCCTAATGAAGTTGCACGTCCACAACTTCATCAAATCTCTTGCTACATTGTAAGTGAACCCACATACCTTGTAAGAAAACTCTATCAATTGCCAAGTAGACCCACCTTTCTCCTCAAGAAAATGTGTGCAACCCATTTCCCACATGAGTGAAGCGCGGTAATTTTCAAGCGACTCCACACTATCCTAAAAATACCACAAGCATTTCAGACTTGTCAATGAGCAAATCCATGAAGGATGCAAGTGAACCCATTCATTCATGTGAGCAAATCCATCCCAAAAATTCATTCTAAAGCTCTTGGTAATTACTCACACTTTCCATTTGAGCATAAATCCATTCAAAACTTCTTGAAAATTGCACACACTTGCAAAAATGAAGCATCATTAATGAAATGTTTTGTTATATCTTTGCATAATCAATAATGTTACCTTTACATACCCAAATCAATGGCATCACTAGTAGAATCAGATGTAGTGTTTATGGGATATTGCTCCATGTATCTACGTGGTTCATTTTGGAAGAAGATAGCATATTCACAAGAATCTTGATTGCTAGTGTTGTTTTACCTACTTTGGTTAATTCTATAGTCATTTGGTATTGATACCTGGCTTTTGCAATTCTCTCCTTAAATTTAAATTCCTTAAATTTTGATCTTCCTTCAACCTCAACCTTTACCTTGAGTTTTTCAATTTTAGTGACTTTAGAGCCTCAATTTGGGGTAGCCAATACTTCACTCTTGCTCCCATCAATTCAGTCTGCAATTTTGTATGGCTCAACATATCTTGAGAAAAAGAATTCAATGCAAGAAATTCTTTGGATTTGTTTTTGATTACCTGCTCCTATTGCTTGATTCTCTCTTGTGCTCATCTAGGGTATCTACTTTGTCCTTTTCACCTCTATCACTTGCTTTTTCTTGTACATCTCTTGTGCTTATGTAGGGATATCCTTGGTTGCTTTTCTTCCCCACTTTTGTGAATCTCTTGAACACTTTCATCAATCTCCTCCAGTGCTTTTTCTCTTGTGTTCCATTGTGTACTGGGATATCCTCCTCTTCATGATCTTTAAATGACACATTTAGTGCATATTGTAATCACCTTGGACAAACTCAAATATATTCTCCTCTTGGGTACTAGCAATGCTTCTTAGTAGTGATACCAATTGATGAAGGTCCAAGCTTGTAAAATCCCAAATAGAGGAGTATCCTTTCTAGACATACCCTTTCCGGCCTTTGATACTCTACACATTTCCTCCTCTTTGCCCAACCATTCAATGAGATTCATTTCACTTCCCATCCCAAATTCACAAGGGCGAGGGATATATTTGCTCTAGTTCCAAACAGAGCATCCATTCTAGAATAATAAAGACACATACTATTTACTTTATCTTTGATGGCTCATCCATGTGTGATCTCCTTGTTGGTGAGTCCCTTGCTAGTTGATTTGTCCTTCCAATTGCAAGCTATTTTGTAAGATTTTAAAAAATCTCACCCATTTCTTGATCAATTTTGATCCAGTCATGGATGCTGGAAATCCATTATCAAATCTCATTAGAAAAGTTGTCATGTAGCTGAATGATGTATTCTTTTGTATGGGTTTCTTGTAGGTGCCGCCATGGATTTGTTTAAAGTGCTCGAGATCTTCCAAATAATCCAAAATTTGGCTATGGTGATAAGATATCATCATGAATCTTTCATCCTCTCCTTTCTCTTTTCCCTTCCTCAAATTAGGAATAGTACTTTGCAAGGCACTTTGCTGAGCTCATAGCACTATCAGGAAACATCAGTTGACTTGCTAGATTGATATGTAGCCCAACGCTACATAGCTAACCATTTTCAACAGTTTTACAAATCCAGGTGAAGGAATGCAACTGTGAGTGTGAGCAAGATCAGAGATGGGATTAGAGTGGGCAAGATCGCAGATGGGAAAAGAATGGTCGAGATTGATAGGAGAACTGTAATCTATGTATGAGTGAGGTGGGAGTGGATGATCAACACACTCCATATTCACTAAAACAATTAGTTGGAAATCCAAAGTGAATGCTCAGGTCAGCTCACCATGAATTTTCACACAAGGATTTTTCTTAGTATAACCTCTCACCTTCGCCTTCGTGCCCCACACAAAATTTGTTCAAATTTGGATTTGGGGAGCTTTGATCATTCCAACAGAATTAAAAGAGTTTCGATTGCATTCCCTCGACCTTGTATTTTTGAACTTACCGTTTTCCCCTCTACCTCTTCTCTACTCTATCCTCCGATGACTATCGAGTGTTTGAAGCCCCCTCCGTTTTAAGTGAATTCTTACTTGAACGCTCACGAGTGTTTACATCCTTGGCGTGTGGCACCTCGTTTATTTATTCCCTGCGTGACACATGGTGTAACCAAAGAGGTTTCGTCAATGCTGTTTACTCTAAACTCTCACTCTAAACCTCCTTACGGCAATTTTCAACACGAAGTCCCAAATATGAAAGACTCGTTATGACCTCCGATAGCCTCCGTTGCTAAACTTTACGGACCGTTCATTTTTGCTTGACTTTTTGGCTAAGGGTCCCGCCGGGAAAATTTCACATGTACCATAGCCGTTAGCATCCGGTATCTTTCAGAACTGAAACCCCTACTGTATAGTCTCGACACACAACTGATAATCTGAAGATGTTCCCGCTATAATAAGAGGACATTCAAAACGCAAGAGGTAGCTCCGACCTTACCCGGAGAAGCATACAACGTCGCGGCACTGTTCATCAGGAAAGAAGAAGACAAGAGAAAGAAAGACTGTTGTTCTACGGGAAGTAGAAGACAAGAGATTGAAGGCGCAGGGAGGGAGGGAAAGAGGATGGACAGGCAGCGGACGAGAGCAAGGAAAAAAGGGTGACCGCGGCATGATAAATTCTGTACAGGTGAGAGTGGGAGTTTACCTCAACGTGCGAATTAGGTATTAATATTCGTCACGTGTCCAGGCGGTCAGGACTGTCAGGCAGGGCCCTCAGGGCAGCAGCCAGCAAGAGGCGTAGTTGTCCAACATCAGCATCCTCATCATCAACACCACCAAAGTACTTGACCCGTCCACTGTGGATGAGTGCAAGTATACTGTTACTCCTCCACCACATGAACAACTCCAACTTCTCTTCCCCTGGTTCCCTAGCTCGCGCTCTCACGCTCCCTCTACTCGAGGATGGTCAGAAGTCTCTAGCTGCTGCAAGTGAACCAGTTTTGAGGCAGCGCCCTCACTTCCCTCGCTTGCTTCCTTGTCAAGACTCAGATCAGATCATTGCCTGGTAGATTCTTGTCACCATCATTGAACGACACGGCATTCGAACTAACTTGTTCTATGAACTTGCGGCAGAATTTCTCAACTGGTAACACGTCAAGGAAGCAACTGATCCCTTGCAATATTGTGGATTAACAGTTTAGCCTGACTGTCAGCAAGGAGCAGAATCTGCAGACTTTGGAATGCAGTGATATGTAGTTCATATTTCTTCCCTGAGACTGATTTCTGCTGTAAATTCTCGGTGATCTTACGGAGGAGTGGATGGTGGTGGATCCAGATTCTCCACAAAGCTTCTGTCGCTGCTGCTGAGCAGGAGTCCCTGCCGCTGCAGTTGTCATAGTGGGTGTTGTGCAGGTAGTTACCGAAGTAGATATGGGAATTGGAAATTCTTCGTGTTTGTGCACTTTGCGACTGGACAAGGTAAGATGTCACAGCGCAAGAGAAAGACAGATTTCGCTGCGAGGTTGGTAGTAGTAGGAGGAGGACTTGGCGCACATGGAGCGCAAGCTTGCCACAAACGCAGAGTGGAATTTGTGAAACCCCCTACACGTTGGAATCCTTTGGTTAGAATCGTCGAAGATGCTGCACGGAAACTGTCGAATCCGTTTTCTCCACCAGCTTATCTATCACAAGCGGGCAATTTATTCACAATTTAGGAAACCTTCTCTGGATTTGTGAGAAGTTTTCTCATGCCACCGCTTTACTGAGAATATAGAAGAGGTGCCACTCAGAAGTGGTTGGGTTTCGCAACACGCGATTAGCAGAAGAGAAAATTCTTTTTAGAGAGTGCGCATAGGAGGGATTAGAAAAGGAAGCAACTGTCAATGCGGAACATGGGTAATTCCGCAGGATGGAGTCCGTTAGAAGTACTGCGAAAGGTACAGATAAGTTCTGCAAAAAGCTTGCACACCGACGTGTTGGAACTCATCTTGAACCGGCTGCCGTCCACAGACGTAGCGAGAGCTGCTTGCGTTTGTAAACTATGGCATTCCATAGTCCGCTCCCCTACGTTTCTGAAGCACTACGTACCTCAAGAAGCTTGGCTGTTTGTGGATGCCCGGAGGCTCATCGTGTCCCCTCTGGCTCGGAGTTTTAACATTGCTGAAGAAGCTTGGCTTTTTGTTAATGCCAGGAGGTTCGTGGTGTCACCATTAGCTCGGGGATTCAACATTGCTGAGGACTATGGTGGCAAATTTCCTGACTGCCTGACTGTGGACAGCACCAATAAGGTGTCGTTGATAGGGGCTGGAGGTCTTGTTTATGCACTCACAAGTACTAATCAGTCGAAGCTTAGTTACAAGCTCCATGCCCTGTCCCCAGAATGGAAAGAAACTCCAAGCATGCGTTTTGGGAGGGATAATCCGCTGGTGGGTCTGGTGAGAGAAGCTGATTCTTTGCACTATAAAATTATCGTTGCCGGTGGAGCGTTGGCAGAAAATCGTAAAGATGTTGCGGCTGTTGAAATTTACAGCTCGGTGACTGACAGTTGGGAGCAATGTGAGAGTCTACCTATCAACGAGTTCTCGTTTACTCTGAGGGCCCCTGCGCTTTACACGACGACGGCTGTGCTCAATAACAAACTCTATGTAAATCATCTGGGCCGAGTGACAGTGTTCGATCTTGGGAAGAGGACGTGGAGCACAATCGACATGTTGGTGGAAGGTTCCAGCCCCAGGACGGTGTACGATGTAAGAAGTTCGCACCTTCTCACTTGTGCAGGGCAGTTGCTTCTGGTAGGACTGCAACAGTCGGAGGACAAGGACGTGCAGTTCAGAGTCTGGAGATTGGACGGGACTACCATGAAAGGGGTTGAATGTACCCATGACTGCGACGGGCTGAAACCAACTTCAATATTGAAGACCTGGATGTCTGCTGCACGGTTTAGGCAGCGGAAGCAGAGCTCACAGGGATTTGACTCTCTGGGATATATTCAGTCTCACTTCACTCCAGGAATATACTGCTGATGATCTACCTTTTTGAAGGAGACCCCAGTGACTGTTCATGGATATTGGATCTTTCATTAGTCGTATATCATTCTTTCAGTTCCAGTCCTTCTCATCATCTGCCTAGTGTGTGAAAGATCATAGCTAGCTACTGCTGTGGTGCTTGATAAAATTATCTGCACGGAGCACACGAGTAGTTTGGGCTGTAACTCTTCAATGAAAGCTTCAAAGCCCATGTTCTCTGGAACCGTAGGCTCTGAATGACGACATTGCTGGCCACTGAAGCTGGAGAAGTACTTCATACAATGCAGGACGTGGTCTGCACAGACTGATGTCGGCATCCCATAGGCACTAGCAAGTATCATGACTTGTGGGGACTTTTGCTGCCATAGAAAGTATTACAAGAAATTCTTTAAAGAACTGATATGAAGGCTGAATGTAACAACAATAAAGCAGGAAACAGAGCCACCCCGACCCCTTGACCTCAAGAATGCTTGGTTTTGGCGTGTTGCCATCAGCAGCCCTGGGCATTGTACAGTCAATTGAAATGGTGCCACATGCACTTGTGTATATCTAATCTTTGTCTATACAGAGACCTTTAGTCAATTTGCACGTTAATAAAGGAACTTGTGTATAATATATTTTACGAGACAACAAATCTCTTCCCTCGATGCTTTCTCCTCCCCATGCGGAAATTCTTCTACGAGCAGAATGTGGCTACTTGTGAAATTCCACTGACGTTTTGTACAACTCATCTGGCAGCATAGACTAAGGCGTTTCCAAGCTCGAACATTTCTGTTGACTTATTTTGTTTCTGGCACTAATCTTGATTGATTTAATGAATGGGTAAAATTATCTGGGACTTGATTCTCATAAACCTGGATCTATCCTGCGCTTATTACCTCTGAACAGAAGTGTTTACTGAGCATCTGCGTGCACTCTCTGTCAGATGCCACACTTTCTCACTTCTTCTCGAAATATATCTCCTTGCAATTGTCGCCACCGAGAGTCCAGTCATCTAGTTGACGTTTAGGCAGAGATGGTGCAAATGCTAGAGTACATATGATAAATCTGATTCTGTTTGTTGGATATTCCGCATTGATTTATCCATATGGACATGATAAATTTGGGTCTCCGTGACCCTCTGTCTAAGTCTTGCATGGTCTTGAGCTGTCGGCATAGACTCTGTTCCTAGAAGGAACGAAAGAAGCATCCTCACAATGTTTAACACTTGGTCAATGATTATCCAATAGTGTATCCCATAAGCACACGTGAAAGGTTTGGGCATCGCTTATGCCATCGTTTATACATCCGTGAGCGTCCCCCATCAGAGTTGGGAATCTTAGGTCTCATCCTTTCGTCCATCTAAGTATCCGTGACTGTCTGGCAGGGTGCTCACCTTTGCATAGTCTCGACATAGACGCTGTTCCTGGAAGGAACGAAAGAAGCGACTCTTTGTATTGGACGCTTGTTCAATGATTACCCGATTGTGTATCAATTATTTTCTCTACAACGATGAGGTTTCGCCTAGGTATGGTATATCCATCGGCATCTTCATTATTCACTTGTGAATGTGGTTCTACATTAGATGCAGCAGCGGTCCATATGACACGGTATCCTTTTGGAAGAAAGAGGATAGCTACCCATGATGCCATTAGAGACATAGTGATAGCTACCCATGATGCCATTAGAGACATAGTGTTTGTTATCGCACGAGAGAGTGGATACTTGATTTGGAAGGAGCGTTCGTATGCTTTGCAGACGACCCGTGTCAGTGCAGACTTATACTTGGTCCGAGATGATCATGTGACAGTAGCAGATGTCGAGGTTACGGACCCTACGAGGGATATAGTTTAGGAGGAAGTGATTACCCATCCCCTTGGATGGGCGGCAAGTGCAGCAGCAGGTCGCAAGGTCTCCAAGTATAGGGGCATGCAGCGAGGTCACCTCTTTGTTCCTCTAGACTTGGAGTTCTATGGAATGATGGGCACGGCATTTGACACATTTGTCAAGGTGTGCGCGAGAGCTTATCATGTTAAGCAATAGGGGTACCACTTTCACTCTCATACTTTGTAACATATTTTAGCCAACGTGTGTCCATTGCTCTACATAGTGCAATGGTTGATGCAATCCATAGGAAAGCACTCACACTAGGTGATGTTTCTTCGGATGTTCCAATCGTGTGTAAACCGTACGATTTGCATAGCTCAGAAATCTTAGGTGCGGCAAGGCAGATTTCTCATATAGACTCTATTGGGGCTTAACCCCATATTACTTTTTTGTCTCTCCCTTGTACGGCTTGATGAGGTCTTTTCCTATGCGGTCGCCTTTCTTACTGTGTATCAAAGGGCTGGCCATATATGAACCTTAGATGTTTGACAACCCCATAAGCACACGTGAAAGGTTTGGGCTTCGATTAAGCCCGTGAGCTTCCGCCATCACACAAAGGGCTGGCTATATATGAACCTTAGATGTTTGACAACCACATAAGCACACGTGAAAGGTTTGGGCTTCGATTAAGCCCGTGAGCTTCCGCCATCAGAGTAGGGAGTTTGAAGTCTCATCCTTTTGTCCATCTAAGTCTCGTGGACGTTTGAGACATGTGTTGTTCCTCATTATTCCCTCTTATGCATGTTATTCTTCGGAAGTTCTTTGAAGTCAACACAGCACCTTCAGCCAGATTGCGTTCTGTTCTGACAAGCACGCATGTTCTCTGGAGTTATTTCTTCGTTGTTTCAGCGAGTACAGTTACTCCTCTGTGGTCCCTATAACCACACACCCTAACAAACTTCTGCAAGGTCTGCAACAGGAGGGAATTTGTTTCACTTGCTTGACATATGTTCTCTGGCCCCTCGCGAGCTTTCACATGCGCATTTGATATGCTTTATTTTCCTATCATGTCCAGTGCAAGTCTGCTGTCTGTAGGGTGTGACAATGTACTTGGCACGATAACCTAACTCGTGTGTTCTTCTTAGTTGTTTCAACCAGGATTTCTCCATATCCTGTGGTAGGTGTACTCTATTGTTAGCATTCCATATTTTGGATTCTAATCTGTATATCTGCGGTCATACATTTGACTCGGTATCCCATTTGAATCTGGATGCTGCCATCGTTATTGTCCTCTCCTCGAAAGGTGTCTTGATGAATGTTAGGGTAAAGAACGAGGCACCAAGTGCTCATAGATTCTCCGTAGTGGTCTGGGCGCAGGGTTTGGCCCGCAGGTCAACCAACACTGAACATGGACGCTGTTTTGAGGTTTGCATCTCAGAGATTGAAGTCAGAGCTCAGAACTTCCAGCTCGTCGGTCTCTTGATTTGTCTCACCAATGAAGTTTAAATTCACACTCTTGCATGACCTTTGTCTCTTGTGGCGTGAGTTGTGCATATTTAGATTTTTGACAGCCGCTCTTGCTGTAAGTAATGACTTTATTGTCGAATTGCTGTCGATCCCTTCCTCGTAACCTACATGGCCACTTCTGTCAATATTTCTGTGCTCTGAAAAGTTTGTGCAACTAAATTTGGACATGAATCTCAGATATCTTTCTTCAAGTCTTACATGCCTCTTCTCATGTCCACAGTTTGTCTTCCTTCTCGAGATATGTTGTGGACATAAATACCTGCAGATGGTAAACTTATCCGTTTATCACGGGAATCAAACATGCTCGTCCTGTTCGTGACTCCTGCCGGGGAAACTCAATTGTTGGCCTGACAATCTATGCTGTAACTCTAAAGCAGGTGAATTTGGCTAGTGCATATCATCGAGCGGTGCTGAACTTTCTACATCTTAGAAAACAATTGTGCACATTGGCTTACTAAGCCTTGAATGACTCGATGACTCTGCGTGTCATACTGACAAGAACATCATACTAGCAAGTAGACCAGTAGGAGTATCTCTGGTCTAAACGTCAGTTTACTCCGTTATGCTTCCCGCAATTTGCGTCGAAAATTATGCCTCATGAGTCGTCCAACACTACACTAAAACGCTGCTGTCCTCAAACATCTAAAACGCTGCTGTCCTCAAACATCTTGCATCGCTACCTATGAATCACGTCAACAGATACTTAGAGTCAGTTGCATGATGATTGGGCGACGCAGTCAACTCGTGAGAAACATTATGAGTAGCATATTTAGGCCGACATGAGCACAAATGCTTGAAACGAACGTCTGCAAATTCAGAGAAGAGTTCTGTTCGGTGCTTCTGTCCACAAAAAGTCACATTCATTTCAGCGTGTACTGCACCATTGCTTTTCTGTACAGGAATCGTTCCACTTCGCTTCTAACCTTTCGGATTTACCTCACCTGTCCTTCTTTCTACTACTTTCTACTTAAGAATCGGACTATGGAGCTGGGGGAGCTGCGGGAGAGTGTGGAGACGGAGCTGGGGTTGCGAGAGAGTGTGGAGACAGAGCATGGGGACTTTCTTTTCTTCGTTTTTCAATTTCTGTTCTGCTGATTGAAGACTATGGAGAATGGAGTAGAAAGTTGTGAAGATTTTTAGTTTTTTAGGGTTTAGAGTGATCATTATACATTGAAAGTGAGGGGTTAAGAATTTTTATTTACAATTTTTTGGTTTTCATGACTAAGTTCTAGATGAATTTAGTTTGAAAATTTTGGAAATGGAAATTGAAAATTCTAAAATCTTACAGATTTTAGAGTTTGGAGAGATTGTTTTCTTATGTGAGTTGTGATGTGAGGGGTTGTGTTTTTGCAGATATGGGGAAATATGGAGAGGAGCAACATGTGTTACTATCACTATTCTTGTGCTAGCCATGGTTACACTTTCCCATGTGAGGTTGCCTAGAGCGGGTCGGGATACACCATGCCCGGTGTGTCACCGACGCTTTACCTCGCAAGAGGTAAAGATCCATGTGGGAAGGATGCATAAGGACTATGATTAGACCACTTGGGATATCCACGTGAGATGAGCGACCACATCGACAGCAGTGACACTCGGGATTATGCACGCTTCTTCTATACCTTCGTTGATCGTCCGAGGGATACCGATCAAGTTGTGTGAGTGGTTAGTTTCTCAGGCGGGTTGCATTTTGGGGTTATTTGAGACTAGTTTTCCATGTCCACGTCTATTCCATAGGTTACTCCGCACACTCCATGATGAGGTTGGACAGACTTTTCGCCTACCACTGGATCGTTTGGCACGTGATCCCTTGGACGAATTAGCATGGTTCCTATTCCTCCTACTCCCTCAATGTTGTCTTCGTTATGCTAGAGGGGGACGTGTGGGGCATAGAGAGGTGGCGGCTAGATTTTTTCCGAGTGGGGGATTGGGCAACACTTCAAGAGGAGTCTGTTAGGGCTACACAATTTAGGAGACAGACATCGCCAAAGGATACCACAGATTCCACTCGATTACGATGATGTAGGACATTGGCTTAGGCGGGAGAGTTTAGTAGAGCAGCACGAGCGCTACACCCTTTGTCTATAGCGAGTCCTACTAATGAGACCATCTCTTCTCTACGCTCATTGCATCCTATAGCAATAGAGGGACTACCATTAGAGGTCTTAGATTATCAGCCTGAGCAGCCTTTATGTCTTGATAGGTCGCTATTTGCACAAGCATTGTGCACTGCCCCTCGCTTTTCCTCAAGAGGCTTGTCAGGGATGGTTTATGAGCACCTTAGAGATTGCTTCCAGGCAAATGATCCTTCTAGTGGTTTTACCGAGTTGTTTCAAGTGGCTATAGCAATAGCGAGAGGAGACATTCCTATGTTTGTTAGTCGGGTGTTAGGTGTTAGTTGACTTCTCGCGATGGAGAAGGACACGAGAGGCATTAGACTGATTGCTATTGGAGAGATCTTTTTGCGTTTGGTCAGTCGTACCATTGTCATTCAGCATCATTCTCACTTTCGACAACACCTTAGTCCACATCAGTTTGGAGTAACTACACTTGGAGGATGTGAGGCTATATCTCTAGGCATTAGAGCACTCCTAAATAGCCATCCGGAGTGGGTCATCCTATAGGTGGATGTTGAGAACGCTTTTAATAGCGTCTCACGTGCATCCATCTTTAGAGAGCTTAGGGAGGCTGGTGGATCCTTGGCAAGTCTCATTCCTTTTGTGCGGTCTTTTTATGGCTCTCCTGCTTCCCTTTACTACCAGCATGGTGGTTCATAGGAAGGAGGCACCGTCTTGGAGTCAGCTGTTGGTACACGTCAGGAAGATCCTTTGGGGGGGCCCTTATTTGCCATGGTTCACTTTAGAGCTCTCCTATCTACTACTTTGGCCATGCCAGGTTGTGTATTTCACTCCTTGGCAAATGATACATACATCGTAGGCCTTGTAGATCAGATTAGGCAAGCCTTTGACTACTTGACTACCGAGCTACATCTAGTAAGCTTGAGAGTCAAGGTGTCAAAGTGTAGGGCATGGTCCCCTTTAGGTATCCCTCCCCACCTTGAGCTTTCAGAGGGGTGTATCATATCTACAGATGGACTTTGTGTTCTTGGAGTGCCAGTAGGATCGGAGGATTTTGTCACATGCTTCTTGGACGTTGCACTTGTAGAGGATGTTCTCCATGTAGATGACCTTCCATTCCTAGAAGATCCGCAGGTGGCATTTGGTATACTCTCTTCTAGTAATGCTCGTCAACCATCATACCTCATCTGTACAGTCCCTCCCTCACCGTCCTTCCTATCACGTCTGAGAGCATTTGATAGGAGGATTATGGAGTCTTTGGTGATATTATTGGACCAAGGACTTTTGAGTGTGTGATATGGGATTTGACACGTAGATAGACGGCTCCACCGATCTCATGTGGTGGGGTTGGCTTGCTTTCTATGGAGGAGATGGTACCTATAGTGTTTTTGGGTAGTTGGGCTTTCTCGGCACCCCTACTTTCCTCTTGTTTTGTGGTTGCTGATAGGCCAGTTTTGGAGACTTATGTGACATAGGTGGAGAGAGGATCCTTTTCTCTCCAGGTGTTATTGCGGCAAACGAGAGATAGTCTATCCCCTCGAGCACGAAAGGGTTTTACACCGTTTGCTTCATTATCGTCAGCTTGGACTAGAGGTTTATAGTCTTCCTTGATGGAACAACAATGTGAGCATACGCTACATTCTCTCTTAGTTGACTCGTCCATTCCTCAAGCTACTAGAACACGTCTACGTTCTTGCTCCGGTGTAAAAGACCAAAACCAAGGAGAGAAATAGGAGAATGGAAGCTCACATTGGGACACTTGAATGAGGGAAAACTCCGAATGCCTAGCATGAGCTTCGGCCTTGGTATTTATAGGTAGCATACAAGACCCTTGAAGCTTCTCAAGAATTTTCCTTGAGCCGCTTTCTTGGAGTGCAAGCCAAGTTAACTAGGAAGCTTCTCAAGAAGCTTCCTTCTAGAAGCCGCCTACTTGGCGTGCAAGCTAAGCTAGTTAGAAGCTTCTAGAAGCTTCCTTCTAGAAGCTACCTGCTTAGGGCGCAAGTTAACTAGTTGGGAAGCTTCCTAAGAAGCTTCTTAGATGCTTCTAGAATATTCTAGGCTATTTTGTCTTATTCTCTACTTCGTAAGCCCGACTAACTTCGTCACTAAACTCCATATTGTTACATATTCCCCCGCCGCTAGTTGGTGACGTCCTCGTTGCCAGTGAAGCTTCGAATTCCTTGATGGCCATCTGTGCATTCTGGAGGTGAGAAAGAGATTCCCATGTAGCATTGTGAAGGAGATACCCTTTCCAAAGGACCTTGTACTCCGTATGTTGGTGACGGCCTCGTTGAATATGGCGACGCGCAAGGATACGATCAACTTCGTACTCCTCATGATCATTGATAGGGACAGGAAGAGGGGGAGGTTGGACTCGAGAGGAAAAGGAAGAAGGGTTAGGAACAAAGGGTTTCAACTTGGAAATATGAAAGATAGGATGGATACGCATGTGACAAGGTAAGGCAAGACGATAAGCAACAGGAGAGATAATGTGGGTGATATCAAAGGGTCCTATCCAATTAGGAGCAAGTTTACGAACTTGGGTATCAAGTGGGAGAGGGAGGTTACTAGAGGATAGCATGACTTTATCACCAACTTCAAAGGTGAGATCACGACGATGATGGTCTACATATTGTTTTTGGCGATTCTGAGCAACAAGGAGGTGAGATTTGGCTTGTTGGAGAGATTGGGATATAGTGGTCAAGAATGTAGAAGTATGAGGAACCTGAGAGGGAGGGGGAGCAAGAAGAGAATCTGGAACAAGCGGATCTTGGCCAAAATTGAGAAAGAAGGGAGAAAATCCAGTGCTTGCCTATTTGGAATTGTTGTAGACAAATTCTGCAGCTGTAAGACATTCATCCCAGTTGGTATGGTGGACATTGACAAAGGCCCGCAACATATCCTCCAATGTACGATTGGCGCGTTCGGTTTGTCCATCAGTTTGAGGATGATAGGCCGTGGACAAAGCAAGCTTGGTGCCGAGTATCTGGAAGAGTGCTTGCCAAAACTTCCCGGTAAATCGAGGATCACGGTCGGAGATGAGTACACGTGGCATCCCATGATGCTTGAAGACATTGTCGAAGTAGATTTGCGCTAAGGTTGGAGCATCCACGGTATCATAGGTTGGTGCCAAGTGGATTTGCTTACTAAACTTATCCACAAACACCACAATTGCGGTGTGTCCTTGTTTTGTCTTTGGCAAGGATGTGATGAGATCCAAGCTCACATGCTCCCAACGAGCGGATGGAATGGCGAGTGGTTGAAGGAGTCCACTCGGCTTTTGGTTGCTGGCCTTGTTCCGTTGGCAACTCTCACATGATCGGACAAAGTCTCGAACATCTCGTGTCATGTTCGGCCACCACCATTGGCGTTGGAGGGTGCCCAAGGTCTTGTCCACTCCCATGTGACTAGCTATTGGTAAATCATGGGCTTCTTGAAGGCGCACAAGTTGAAGATCACCTTTGGTTGGAACATAGATCTGGTTTGCATGGAATAAAAGGCCTTCCTTGAAGGAGAAGGTGTTGTACTCCTTGTTGCGTGCTGTTAGACGACCGTGTACCATTTGGAAGAAGGGATCTTGCTGTAGGGCTAACCGAAACTCGTCATGAATCTTGGGATCAATTGACACCATTGTAATTGCTGCCGCGATGAGAGGAAGAGACTTCAAATCAGGTCGTCGTGATAGAGCATTAGGGATGACATGGAACCGACCTGGTTTGTACTCAAGTTTGATGTCGAACAATTGGAGTTGCTCTTCCCATCGATGATGTCGACTCTTCATGTGCTCTAGGTGTAAGGTTTGCAACAATGGCTTGTGATCAGTTTGCATGATCACTTGTTTCCCCAAGAGATAATGCCTCCATACCTTGGTGGCATATACCATTGCAAGTTGTTCCCGATCTCGAGCAGAGTAATTTCTTTCAGCTGTATTTAGTCGGCGAGACACAAAGGCAATAGGATGTAGTCCATCTGGAAATTCTTGTTGCAACACAGCTCCAATTGCAAAGTTAGAAGCATCAAAATCAACCACACAAGGTAGTTGAGGATCATATGGTTGAATTGGTCACCATATGCTTTAACTTCTGGAATGCTTCTTCATGCTTGGTGGTCCATTGGAAGCTTGAGTTCTTTCCCAAGAGGTCAGTCAATGGTGCAGCCACGTGAGCATAATAGTGGATGAACCGTCGGTAAAAACTGGCCAATCTGTTGAACGCTCGTACTTCAGTAGCATCTTTTGGGGTAGGCCAATCAGTAATGGCCTTGATCTTCTCTTCTTCCATCTTGATCCCCTCTAATGAGATCTTATGACCCAAGAAGGTAACCTCCTTTTGCCAAAAAGCACACTTTGACTTCTTGCAGTAAAATTTCCACTGTCGTAGTCGCCTTAGGACTTCTCGCACATGATTCATGTGTTCTGCCTCTGTCCTACTATAGATTAAGACATCATCTAAGAACACTACCACAGACTGATCCAAGAGCCCCTCCAACACCCGATGCATCTGATCCATGAAGACTGTTGGAGCATTAGTGAGTCCGAAAGGTAGAACTCTCCACTCAAAATGTCCATACCTTGTACGAAAGGCAGTCTTTTTCACGTCCTCTCCTTCAATAGGAATTTGCCAATAGCCGCTACGAAGATCTAGCTTGGAAAAGTATCGTGCTCCACTTAATTGATCAAGCAAGTCATCGATCCGAGGCAAGGGATATGCATTCTTCACGGTTTGCTTATTGAGCCCACGGTAATCAATACAGAAACGAAGTCCTCCATCCTTCTTTGGAACAAATAGTACCGGTGCTCCCCAAGGGGAGGTACTATGTCGTATGAAATCCTTCTCCAACAACTCTGTAAGTGTTGTTCGCAACTCCTCCAACTCCTTTGGTGAGAGCCGATAGATTGGTCTACTCACTAGAGTACTCCTTGGCAATAACTCGATCTTGAAGGGCATACCTCGATCAGAGGGTAATCCCTTTGGCAGATCATCCGGAAACACATCTACAAACTCTTGAACTATCCGATCAACTGTCGCTTGATGCGGCACTTGGCCCTCCTCAGATTGTTCTTGTGCAATCGGCTTGATCCACACTGCGAATATAGACTTATCTTCCTCCAAAGCTTGCTCTATGGCTGCTTCATTAACAAACTTCCCTTCTAGGGACTCATCTCTCTTCCGAGCTTGCTCCATTGTTGCCTTCCTGGCAAACTTCCCATCTTGGGACTCATCTCCCTTCCAGATTCGCTCTATGGCTACCTTCTCGACAAACTTCCCATCTTGGGACTGACTAATCTTAGGTGTCTTACTCAGAGGTGCCAGACAATCTAATCGGAAATTCCTACCTTGGTGTTGTACTTGAATTTGGTGTCGGGTCCAATCAAATTGAACCTTATGACATTCAAGCCAAGGTAGACCCAGAATGATATCATAGTGTAGAGGTGCCACTACAAACCTCATACACTCCAAATACTCCTTCCCAATCTTGAAGGTAACAGGATGCAAGGTGCGGAATGCAGAACCCTTTCTACCATCCGCCATCATCAAACTACTTCCAATCACTGGCTTGATAGGAATACCCAACTCCTTTGCTACTTGCATAGACATGCAATTCTCTGAACTTCCAGAATCAACCAAAATTCTACAACCCTGATTAGATATCATACCTTGCAAGTGAAGCAAACTTGCATAGGTCGAGCCTTCAATCCCATTGGAACTAATCAAGCTCCCAGTAGGCGGCTCGAAATGTCCTACTGGGATTCCTCGTTTCCCTGATCATTCCGCTCCACAACCTCCACTTGGGCAACTTGTCGAGGTCGTCCATTCTTGAGTGGACATTCAGCAATGCGATGCCCCAATTGGCGACAATAAAAACAACCTCCATTTTGTCGTAATCTTTCTCTATCTGTTGTGCCAAGTGGTCTTCGTTGGATAGCATCAATCTCCATTGGTACCGGTTCTTCCACTCGTGGTACTGGTGGGTTTTGTGTAGGTCGAGGTCGAGACCAAGTTGTCGCAACTAAGGAATCAAAGCGCTCAGCCAATTGCATGGCTTGTTCTACATTCTGTGGCTCTCGCATGGTCACCTCCAATCTGGTTTGTGACTTCAATCCTCGCACAAATCGATCCAGAACTTCATCTTCTTGGATATCTGGAATTTGCATGATGATATTCTGGAATTGTGTGATGTAGCTTCTCACTGAGCCAATCTGCCTCAACTCCGCCAATTTATCTTGTGCAGCTCGGGTGGCATTTATAGTCTGAAATCGACCAAGTATTGCATCTTTGAATTCTGCCCATGTAAAAATTGGTGTAACAATTTGTCGTTCAGCTCTTTCTACTCGGAATTGCCACCAAAGTTTTGCCACTCCATCCAATTGGCTAGAAGCCAAGAGAATTTGTTTCCGCTCATCTTGAAGATTGGTGACTTCAAAGTAACGTTCACAGTCAAACACAAAATTCTCCACTGTGCCTGGAAGATTCTTGCCTTCAAACACCTTGGGTTTCGGAAATCGAATGCGATCTTCTCCATCTCGAACTGGCGCTCTGTCTATCTGTTCTCGTCGTTGCTGGTCTCGTTCATCCAACAATCGAGTAAGATGCTCGATTTGTTGTTGCATTGCAAGGATAACATCCGGTATTGCCGCCATCACTACTACTCTATTCCACTACCTGCAATTTATCTAGTTGATTAACACGTAGATACAACACGTCCACCGTTCTCCATAAGTTACAACTGGAAGTATCAAGAGTTCCTCTGACACGGTGATCATATGTAGAAAATCCTGCCCAAAGCGTGAGGTGATGAATTGTGTGAAACGATGCTTTGGTAATATCTGGACATGAAAGTCCCAATGGTTTGGCGGAAGTGGATTTGGTGGTCCATAAATTCCATCCATCCCATTCTTGCTCTAATACCAATGTAAAAGACCAAAACCGAGGAGAGAAATAGGAGAATGGAAGCTCACATTGGGACACTTGAATGAGGGAAAACTCCGAATGCCTAGCATGAGCTTCGGCCTTGGTATTTATAGGTAGCATACAAGACCCTTGAAGCTTCTCAAGAAGTTTCCTTGAGCCGCTTTCTTGGAGTGCAAGCCAAGTTAACTAGGAAGCTTCTAAAGAAGCCGCCTACTTGGCGTGCAAGCTAAGCTAGTTAGAAGCTTCTAGAAGCTTCCTTCTAGAAGCTACCTGCTTAGGGCGCAAGTTAACTAGTTGGGAAGCTTCCTAAGAAGCTTCTTAGATGCTTCTAGAATATTCTAGGCTATTTTGTCTTATTCTCTACTTCGTAAGCCCGACTAACTTCGTCACTAAACTCTATATTGTTACATCCGGCAAGGGTGCAGGCTCGTGGATCCTAGCTCGACTGTGCATTAGGGCTTTCCAACTCACACCGACTACTTTCTCTACAACGATGAGGTTTTGCCTAGGTTTGGTCCACCCATCTGCATCTTCACTACTCACTTGTGAGTGTGGTTCTACACTAGATGCAGCGGCGGTCCACATGACACAGTGTCCTTTTGGAGGATAGAGGATAGCTACTCATGATGCCATTAGAGACATAGTGTTTGCTATGACGCAAGAGAGTGGATACTTGGCTTGGAAGGAGCGTTCGTATGCTTTGCAGACAACATGTGTCAAGGCACACTTATACTTGGTCCAAGATGATCAGGTGACAATAGCGGATGTCGTGGTCACGGATCCTATGCAGGATACAATTTTGGAGGGAGTGGTTACCCATCCCCTTGGATGGGCGGCGAGTGCAGCAGCAGGTCGTAAGGTCTCCAAGTATAGGGGCATGCAACGAGGTCACCTCTTTGTTCCTCTAGCCTTGGAGTTATATGGAGCGATGGACACGGCATTTGACACATTTGTTAGGGAATGCGCGAGAGCTTATCATGTTAGGCGTCAAGGGGTACCACTCTCACTCTCATACTTTGTAGCATATTTTAGACAGTGTGTGTCCATTGCTCTATAGAGTGTAGTGGTTGGTGCAATCCATAGGAGAGCAATCACATTAGGTGATGTTTCTTCGGATGCTCCAATTGTGTGTAGACCGTACGACTTGCATAGTTGGGATATCTTAGGTGCGGTAGGGTAGATTTCTTATACAGACTCTATTGGGGCTTAGTCCCATGTTACCTTTTTTGTCTCTCCCTTGGTCGGCTTGATGGGGTTTTCCCATTCTTCATTTTTCCTACGCGGTCGCCTTTGTCCTTATTTTTATTTCCACATACTTATCATTGTCATGCCATTTGTAGTGCCGCATCTAGATGCTCGGACACTAGAGTTCTAGTGATAGTAGTTAGAGTTATTTCAACAGTTTCTCAAAGACTACTTTCCGACGGTCAGATTTTGTGTCCGGGGTACTGACTTCATGGTGGGGCCCACCGTTACTTTGCACCGTTCGCACCGTTTGCACCGTCAAGTGTGCCATCAGCGGGACCGTTAGGGTTTCAAAGCTAGCTTGACTCCAAGGAGTATAGTTTTGAAGTGAGCTCTAGAGAGCTCACTTCTCTGATGTTGAGCCTTCGAGTTACTGGCTATGGTGGATAGAGGCCGGCGAGCGTCACCAGGATTCTCTATGCTTGAGTGGGTGTGGCTTGACTGTAATCAGTGCCCAATTGTTGGCAATTTATAGAGTGACAGATCAAGTACTGATCTGAGTTGAGTTGAGTTGAGTTGAGAGTGATAAACAATCTGATTACATTAGAGAAGTGAAGTCAGGGGGAAATTGGGTGCAGAAACTTTGAGTGTTGGTGGTATCTCCAAGCTCGGTGGATCGTTGGTAGCTCGATTCAAGTTCTGTGTTTCCCTAGTGTGCAGAAGCTCATTCGATTGATGCAAATTTGGCAGTTAGGCAAATGGTGTGCGGAAGCGTTGGCCAAATTTTGAGCAAAGAAGGAGCAAATTTCGAGCAATGGTTGTGATTTTGAGCTCAAGAGGTGAAGGCAGGAGCAATTTGTTGCAAGTTGGGCTCAGAAAGTCAAATTGAAAGTGGACTTGGGAAGCTCTTCTCATGAATTTGTGATTTGGAAAAACCTGTATTGTCAATTTGGCTTGAGTGGAAAGTTAGCAGGGGATTTGGCGGACGGCCAACTTTAGGGTTTATGTCAGATTTTACGTCAGATTTTGGTTGGGATTTATGTCAAATTTTGGCCAGATTTGGAGGAGTTTTGCTAGTTTGGAGGACTTTCACAGATTTAGAGAAGTATTGCTAGTTTGGAGGACTTTTGCAGATTTGGAGAAGTATTGCCAATTTTGGAGGAGGTTCAAAGTGGCAACAAGAAAGGCCTCATTTGGCTGAATTTTGGCACTTCGAGGCATAGGGCTATGAGAGGCTACGAAGGCCTAGAAGGGCCAGCAAGCCAGCTTGCTGGCGTGAGGCTAGCTAGTTTAGAGTAGATCTTGGTCATAAGTTGGCAAAATCTGCCTTTCTTGCTAGATTGTGCGCAACAAGGTTTGACCCCTAGATCTCTTGTTCCTAGATTGGTGCCCTAGCCAACTGGTCCACCCTCACTTGTTGTCCTAGTGACTATGCCACTGTTATCTATACACATGTAGCTTTGGCTAGGAGAGGCAATTTGATCCCATTCTTGGTGATCCTGGTAGCTTAGGACTTAGATACAAATTTCTCGTATGTCAAATGCCAAATGGTGGCAGAGTCAGTCCCATGTTGTGTTATGAGATGGAGGGTTTTTGTTTAGATTTCTTATGATTGGATCCCCTCCATTCTATGCTTCTTGTTTGTGCACCACGTTTGTGTGAGGTGCCTTGACTTTTGAGCGTTGGTGCTCTGGTGTGCTCTCGGTAGTGAGGCTGGAGTGATGACCTGCAGACCGTGAGAGTGAGTGTTATGATGGCAAGTTACAAGTAGTTATCTCAGTTAGAGTTACATTAGTGGGTGGTGCTTGGTGGTGTTGGCACTTGGTGGGGTACTTGCGGTTGCAGTTGGTGGTTCGGGTTTGCTATTGTGGTTACTTTGTCACGACGGAGTTCTTTGGAGATTCTAGAGGAGTAAGCCCTGCAATATGCAGTGGGTTTACTCGGAGTGGTGCTCGGTATCAGCCTGCATCTTAGGTCCCAGTGAGGGAGGAGATTGACTCTGAGTTGGAGTTTGACACAGGAGCTGATTCAGTTGAGAGTGCACTTGGTGTGTCCGCACCGTTGTTGTGGGACATGGGCAAGATTTATGGGGCCTCCAAAGGCCTTAGGCATTACTCTGGTACAGTGGGTACCATTGAGTTGGATGACTTCATCCAAGAGTTCGATGGTTGGTGTGACTTGCAGTAGATGCGGAACCCGACTTTGTACACACCCTTCATGGCATGGAAGGGGTGTTTCAGCACTTGGAGGGTCCGTCGATGGATGACTACCATGAGTTTAGGAGAGCTCATTTGGAAGAGATCTAGTTATGGAGACAATATTGGTCTCCAAACTATGTCTCTATCACTTCAAGCTTGGTGGCCAGGAGTAGATAGGCTGTACCTACAAGTTCTAGCTCGAGTAATGTGGGTAGAGCTAGTCGAGGTGCACTAGCTGGAGATAGTGCTACTACGAGTGGAGGTACCATTGCAGGAGGTGATGTGGTACCGGGGTTTAACCCCATGGTGGAGTTCTTCCTATGTTTGAGGTAGAACTACCAAGGAGTGCGGACTGACAAGCTGAGGAGCTTGCAGGAGTTCCAGCGGAAAGCTAGAGAGAGCCTATACAAGACATACACTCGCATGAGGCGGCTGATTAGTTTCACTCGGGGAGTTACTTAGGCCCAGGCAGTCCAGTTTTGGTATGGGATACTAGATAGGGAGTTGCGATGTAGAGTTCGTGATGCTACGTTGTTACAGGCTACTTCGCCTACTTTGGCAGTGGTCTTTGGTTTGGCTGAGCGTATTGAGCTCAATATGGTGGAGGAGAGAGTGGTGACATCTGGATTTGGTAGGGAGACCTCATCCACGGCTGTGACTTCTTCTAGAGTGCAGCAGAGTGCACCACGCCCAATTGGTTTTCAAGGACAGGGTGGACAGCCCAGATCTTATGGATCAAGTGGAGGGCCTAGTGGAGTTAGACCCTTACCCTCATTTTCGGGTCAGCAGCAGCCAGTGAGTGGTGGTGTTGCTTGTTGGACTTGTGGTGGACCTCACCATAGGAGAGAGTGTACTCAGGGCAGCGGACCTGATACCTCTGGTGCATCACAGCCAGCACAGAGGCAGTGTGAGCATTGCTACAGATTTGGTCACACTAGTGACCGGTGTTTTGACCTACACCCGGAGTTACGGAGTGGTAGGGCTGCTATGGCTGGTAGTAGAGGAGCTCCAGTTCATGGAGGACAAGGTGGTAGAGGTGGTGGTAGAGGATCTACACCTAGTAGGGGGTGCAGTACCTGCCCTTACTTCTGACACAACTATGGCTACTCGGATTGAGCAATTGGAGCAGAGATTGGCTAGTATGGCTATTGCTCAGAGGAGATCAGATTCGGGTGCTGAGGCTTCTACCTCATATGCTGGTGATAGAGATGCTTTGGACTTCATGTGTGGAGCAGCACAAGTAGATGCATCTACAGAAGTGACTAGGAGTGTAGTTCGTGCTCCAGAGCCTAGAGGAGCATTAGTGGAGTCGGACCCATAGAGAGGAGAGGTTGGGAGATAAGTCAGACTTCCACAGTCTTTCACGCTATCTGAGGCATTGCAGACGACATCCATGGTTCCTAGATGTCCCAGTGCAGGTGTGGTAGGTGGTGATGGAGTACATGATGGACTATCTGCTAGTCATGCACCTGCTACTACACAGACTGAGTCTAGCATGATGTTGGGAGCGGCTCAGCTGATTATGCGGCATCCTTTGTTTTTGGCCAGTGATATGTTTACATTGGGAGTTGACCCTACTCGAGTATTCCGGTTGGCTGCCATGTTGTGTGAGAGTAAGGATGGTGCAGTTCCTACTGCTAGAGCAGAGGTGGTTGGTAGTGGAGCTGACTTGGTTGAGGAGCATGGGATCCGTTCAGCGACCAGTGGTTTATGGCAAGCAGCAGCGGTAGACTGGAGGAGTTGCCAGCTAGACCGGCCTTTGAGAGAGCGCAGTTTACACCTAGTGTTGTCCTATTGGATAACCAAAGGGGGATTTTTTTTTGGTGGGACCTTCAGGGAAGGTCTATACACCACAGAAAGTCTTGTTAGACTCTGGTGTGCAGCCCCTTATGTTGGGGAAGGCTGCGGTTGTTGGTCTGGAGTTACGGAAGACCAATGTGGAGAGGTGTCCATTTCAGATCTAGACATCTCTAGGTGGTGGTTTGACAAAGTACATCACATGTGGAGAGCTTATTGTCCAGGTTTAGACTGGTCATCTGATTGATAGCTTGGTGGTGAGAGCTCAAGCTATTGCGACGATAGCTGAGTCATATGATGTGCTAGTTGGGGGAGCAGTGTTATACCCCATGGGTTTCAACATTGACTATTGGGAGGAGACAACCTCTTATAGACCTGGTTGGCAGTCTGGTGAGTGACAAGTATGTCACCTACTAGTACGCTTCAGTAGTGGCAGTCTTGGCTCACTATAGTCCAGGACCATGGCAGCATCAGTTTTAGCTTTCAATGGTGCAGTTACTTGGCCTGGTGACTTGTTGGAGAGGAACGCCCATGCAGAGGATACTCCAGTACCAGAGGAGATCACTCGGCTTTGGAGTACGAGTGGGATTGTTCCCTCCACCTTGGATGTTCCATTGTGGAGTTCAGAGGAGGCATTGCAGCAGCATGCAGATCAGTTGGTGCAGTAGGCTTGGAGTGGAGCCTTCGTACCATTAGGAGATGAGTATGAGGATGAGCCTCCAGAGGCGATTGCTTTGACACCTCTGGATACCACACTCATTGCTTGGCAGTATCTAGTAGAGGGGATATGCCTATTGGAGTTGTTTGGTGGGATCAGCATCGAACTAGCTGCGGTGTTACAGGTGGGTATACAAGTATAGAGGTACTTGTATGTAGAGAAAGATGAGACTGCTAGGCGAGTCTCTATATATCATGTGGCACATTTGGCCTATCGGTATCTGGAGTTATTACTGATATCAACAGTCAAAGGTTACCAGAAGGCCCTACCAAGAGACATTTCCTTACTGGGAGCGCATGACCTAGAGAAACATGGGCCTATTCACTTGGTGATTTTTGGATGGCCATGTCAGGGACATACACATGCGGGCCACGGTTTGGGTCTTTAGGATCCTCGTTCTGGTGTGTTTTGGGAGATGTTACGGATACTACAACATCTCTAGGTTCATCAGTCTATTTCTCCAGCTTACCTTTTAGAGAACATTCCTTTGATGGGTGATTCTCGCACTAGAGTGGTGGCGAGTACACATCAGGTCCATTCTTGGACGGGACCTGCTGTATTGTTAGATACAGCCAAAGTGGGATCACGGGCTCATTGTCTTTGTCTTTGGTAGACAAACCTCTTACCCAAAAAGGTTCTACAGCGTGCTTGTGATGGGATTCAGCAATTGGACCATATTCTTGTTGATGATATCTTGGATGTTGGGCGTCAGTCTCAGACAGTGTTAGTGGCTGATAGGTCACCTATGGTAGTGGTGAACCTAGTTGGACAGCCTAGAGCCGCATTTCCGACACTCATGAGTTTCCCAAGCTCTCATGCTTTTTGAGAGGGAGGACCTGGACTTGTTTGGGACTCACAGTTACAATAGTTGGTGGAGCCCAACGTTGATGAGAGAGAATGGATGATGGGTTTTCACACCGATATGACCGCTGTTCCAGCAATGTCAAAGGCATCCAGGTGTTAGGTGTTAGGTCAAGCTATGGATCTGAAGTGTTTGACCTGGATTGTGAGCCTTGGCTTGGTAGAGCAACGTAGGATGTGCTTGATAGGCATCACCACTTGGACACTTGTGAGCCCTGTGCGTATCGAGACGATTCAGGCACATGTTGGGAGCAATGGACCGAGTGGACATGGTATTCTTGGGACACATCCAGTACCTACTAGGGAGAGTGGTCTACTTGGAGTCCATCTAGGTGAGCGTGGGCTACTTGGATTACACCCTTGGTCCACATGGGATGCAACTAGAGGACGTGTAGAGCTTGCAGCCAAAGTGGAGGGAGTTTTTCACACTGAGGTTGGGACCTCTAGTGGTCGGGAGCATGACACTATTGCTCCCAAGGGCCCAGTGTAGCAGTCAATCAGTACGTCTTCCACTCCTAGTACAGTTATAAAGGATACTTGGGAGCTAGATCTTGGACCCAAGCTTACTGGAGAGGAAAGACGAAGGGTTTGGAGGTTCTTGAGGAGTCACGCGAGTTGTTTTGCCTTTAGTATGAAGGATTTGGGTGCTCTAAAGGGACCTGGTATACGGATTGAGCTGACTAGCGACACACCAGTTTTCCGACGTCCTTATCGATATAGTGATATGGAGAGGACATTGATTCAGAGCCAGAGTAGTGACCTTTTTGAGGCTGGTTTGGTGGAGATTTCACATAGAGAGTATGCATCAGCGACAGTGATGCCAACCAAGAAGGATATGCATGGCAACTATACAGATAGGTGGATGTGTGGAGATTACCATCCTATCAACCGACAGACCAAGGCTGATCGGTATGCCATGCCTACACCGGAGGAGATTTTTGATGCGATTGGGCATGCAAAGATCTTCAGTACTTTGCATCTTCAAGCGGGATATCATCAGTTGCCGATCAAGGAGGAGGATAAGTCCAAGACAACATTTTAGGCTATTGATCCTCACGGTAAGGATGTGTTATATCAGTGGAGGTTCTTACTATTTGGGTTAAAGAATGCTCCTACTAAGTTCCAGAGGGTCATGGATAGGATCCTAGCTGGACTGGATTTTTCTCGGTGCTATATTGATGACATTTTGGTTTATAGCACTATTGTGGAGGAGCATGAGAGACAGTTGTTGGAGGTGTTTGAGAGGTTGAGATCTCATAGACTCAAATTACATCCTGGGAAGTGATGTTCTTCCATGAGCAGGTTGAGTATTTGGGTCACACTATCTACCCCGGAGGACTTGGTGTTCAGCAGACCAAGGAAGAGGCTATTGCACGTATTCCTCGGCCTACGGATGTGAGCAGAGTGCGAGCATTCCTTGGGTTGGAAAACTTCTATCGCCACTATGTTAGAGGATTTAGTGCCATTGCCAAGGCTTTGACAAAGCTGACCAAGCTTACACAGGAGTGGTGTTGGGGAGATGAGCAGGAGAGAGCTTTTGTAGAGCTCAAAGAGAGGTTGACATCTGCTCCTATTTTGAGGAGACCGATCAGGGGACGACCATTGTAGGTTCACACTGATTGGAGTATGTTGGGGCTTGGAGCGATGCTCACCCAACATGATGATGAGGGGAAGGAGTTTGTGGTGGCCTATGCTAGTCGCTCCAACAATTCAACGGAGGTGAAGTATAGTTCATATGAGGGAGAGTGCTTGGTAGCAGTTTGGGCAGTAGCACATTTCCAATGTTACTTATTTGGTAGCCCCTTCACTCTCATCACTGATCATCAGCCGCTGAAGTGGTTGATGGAGTCCGACAAGCTTTCAGGGAAGCTTGCATGATGGACTCTGATTTTACAGGAGTATGATTTCACGGTTGTTCACAAACCTGGAGTGGTGAACCGTGATGCAGATGGGTTGAGAAGAAACCCATGTCCCAGCCAGCAGGATCAGACCGGAGCACGTTGGCATGGTGAGACAGATGAGGAGATGGTGCCAGGTTGGCATGCATCGGCCTTTCTGTGTATATTTGTAGAGGCTTTGGTGGTATCTCTCTCAGCGCATACAGGAGGAGTTATTGAGGTCATAGATCCAGAGAGTGAAGATATTAGTACAGTTCAGCGAGACATTCATGATGATGTCTTAGTGATGGACTATCTTCGCACTGGTGTTGTGGGTGGCATAGTTGGGGCCAAGGAGAGAGATCGTGTTCTTCAGCAAGCCAGACGGTTCAGATTGGAGGGTAGACACCTTTTGCGTGTATGGGAGGATAGTAGAGTGCGAGTAGTACCACTCATCATAAAGACCACAGTTGGTCCGTCATGCTCATGAGGAGCTAGGACATTTTGGAGTAAAGCGTACATATAGCTTACTCCAGAGTCGTTATTGGTGGCACGGTATGCAAACCGAGGTACAACAATTTGTTGCCAGATGTGTGGTTTGTGACCGAGTTAGAGCATCATTCAATGCTCCTACGCCACAGTTACACCCATTACCTATCATGGGATTGGGTTACCGTTGGAGTTTGGACTTCACAGGACCTTTACCGCTGACTGTGAGACATCATCGGTATGTTTTGGTGATGGTGGAGCACTTCTCCAAGTGGATTGAGTTGGTGGCACTTCCTGACAAGTCCAGTGAAGGGACAACTTACTCGTTCATGGATTGAGTTCTTAGTCATTTTGGTGCACCAGTTGAGGTTTTGACTGATCAGGGTACAGAGTTCTTGGGGGGAGTTTCAAGTCTTGTGTGACAAGGCTTTGATTGATCATCGTACTACATCCCAAGATCACCCTGATGCAGATGGATTAGCAAAGAGAGTGGTTCAGACGGTGAAGAGAGGATTGCAAAAGTATGGTTTGCAGAGAGGTCATTTGGGAGATTGGGATCTCCAATTACCTTGGTTGGCCATGGGCTATCGGTTCAGCCGGCAAGCCTCCTTAGCATCCTTCTCTCTATACTTTCTACTCTATGGATGAGATCTAGATTTACCTACAGCCATTTGTCAAGATGCTAATGTAGTTTTGGACTTGGATGACCCCAATGTATGGATGAGTGCATGTTCTCAGCATGTCTTTCGGAGAGTGATGCCGATGGCCTTTGAGAACTTGGCATTTGCTTAGCATAGAGATACTTTACGCTATGCTACCATTCGAGGAGGAGGTTATAGACCCTCAATCCGTCAATTTCATCCAAGCAATTATGTATATCTACAGCAGACGGCACCGACAACACTTGATGTTTCTATAGGCGCACTATCTTGAGAGTGCATGAGGTTTTGCCATCTGGAGTCCTTGTGTTAGAAGGACGTGATGGTGTTGTTTGGAAGGATCATGTGCGTAATTGTGCGCCATGCCACCTTCCAAACATTGATGGTACTATGGACCCAAGCTTGGCACTTGTACGTGCAGGCTTGAGGTGTATGTTATGTGGCTCTTCTGGTAGAGCTACTACTATGTTAGTGTGTGATAGTTGTTCGAGAGGATGGCATATGGCATGTATGACTCCTCCTCTCACGGTGGTTCCTCAGGGACAGTGGTTATGTCCTAGATGTACTTGACCTATAGTTAGTTCATTCTTTATGTGGTATAGATTGCAGACAGGCGACTAACGATGGGGCTCCATAGCACCCGGCCTCATGATCTTTGCCCATTAGAGGGTATACCATATACTTAGAGTAGATGGCTATTTGGAGTTAGAGGGACCTAACCGCCAACTAGGGGGGCGATTGTGGCACTTTAGAGTCTATGTATGACTTATGTGTGAGTTGTGCTTCTATAGTGTATGATGTTAACAACGATGTATGTTGTGTAGCGATGTATATAGGCACGATAGTTGTCATGCCATTTGTAGTGCCGCATCTAGATGCTCGGACACTAGAGTTCCAGTGATAGTAGTTAGAGTTATTTCAACGGTTTCTCAGAGACTACTTTCCGACGGTCAGATTTTGTGTTTGGGGTATTGACTTCACGGTGGGGCCCACCGTCACTTTGCACCGTTCACACCGTCGAGTGTGCAGTCAGTGGGACCGTTAGGGTTTCAGAGCTAGCTCGAGTCCAAGGAGTATAGTTTCAAAGTGAGCTCCAGAGAGCTCACTTCTCTGATGTTGAGCCTTCGAGTTCCTGGCTATGGTTCACAGAGGCCGACAAACGTCACCAGGATTCTCTATGCTTGAGTGGGTGTGGCTTGACTATAATCAGTGCACCGTTGTTGGTAATTTATAGAGTGACAGATCAAGTACTGATTTGAATTGTGATTTGAGTTGAGTTAAGGTAAGCAATCTGATTATTGTGGCACTTTAGAGTATGCTTGAGTGGGTGTGGCTTGACTATAATCAGTGCCCCGTTATTGGTAATTTATAGAGTGACGGATCAAGTACTGATTTGAATTGTGATTTGAGTTGAGTTAAGGTAAGCAATCTGATTATTGTGGCACTTTAGAGTCTATGTATAACTTATGTGTGAGTTGTGTTTCTATAGTGTATGATATTGATAGTTATGTATGTTGCGTAATGATGTATATGAGCACGACATCATTCATACCATCTTCTCAAAAGGCATCAGTCAGTCTGATCCATGTCCTTGAGATGCGAGACTATCCAAGCACTCCGTGATGCTTTGTACTTCTTTTTCATTTTCCCGTGGGGTATATGTTATATATCATTCCAACTCCAATTTGCTTACATTAAAGGCGATTCCAGAAATACACCAACACATATGCTCTATCGCTACATGTTTGTTCTCTTCAATCTGAATGTCGTCCTACTTTGCTTCTGTAAGAACAATCCAAGCCCATATCGAAGTCTGCCCACTTTTCATGAGTACATCCGATTTATCCAGTCAAAACAGATGTTCCGCACGTTCGTATGGAGGACCCCCCACTTCGCGTCCAATCACGTTCGTATCTCGAAGAACTACCTCCTGTCGTTCTCTTCTGCGATTTCAAAGTCGCGACTACTTCGCTTGCCCAGGACATAGGCAAGTGCATTCCATGTAGAGCGGCTAATTTCAGTTCCTGTTTGACAGACCTTAGCTGTTACCGTCGAAAATTGCAGCTCACTCATTTCCTGTCGCATTGCATGTCACTCATCTCCTGTCTCATTGCATTCTCCGGATTCTGGTCGAGCTCACGCTGACTTCCATAATTTTCGTAGTTTGGAATTCCGGCTTTATATTGCAAATAATTTCTTCCAGTCTAGGTAGTACGCTTGAGTTGTGAAATATATTTTCCTACAGACACTCAATTATCGTGGAACTTCCTCAGATTCTGAAAATCGATTTGCTCGATATTTTCCTGTCACGGCCTTCGGGACGTCACTAGAGGTCCACACCTTCTGCTTAAGAACACACAGCCGTTCATATCAATCGACTTTGTACCGACGCATTGTGCAACTTCTTCTTCTACTCTACGATACTCCTACAAAAGTTACTAATATACCCGTCACCAAGCGTACATCTTCGTTACGCATACTCCCATAGATCCAACGCTCATTTCTTTTGCGTCGTCGCTCGTCACCTCTTGATACTAATCTAGAGTCCGCTGCCAGTCAAAATCTGTCAATTGCCAACCAATGCTATTCCAAAAGAGCAAATCTCTCAACCATTCCAGCAAATTCAATCCAATTATGTTTTCGCCATTGTCTTCGTCTGCATCATGATGTAATTTGTTACAAGATATTGCACCCTGAACAACAAATCTAGTCCAAAACATCGACGCAGGTTGGATTTGTGTAAAGTAGTCTTGCAACTTGTATAGCCAAAAGATGGCTACAAAGCCATCCGAAGGGTCATAGACCCGAAGAAGAAGCCATACTTTCGGCTATTTAATTCAGGCAACTGTCCTTCCAACTGTGGCCCATGGCAAAGTGACCAACCATGTGATCTACTAAGACGGCTGCAAACGATTTCCATCATTATAAAGTTTAGTTCATCGTGACAATGACCGTAAAGACAAACATCAGAATCCTCTTTACAGGTTAGGAAGATTACTTAACAGTGATTCTTCTCAAGTGCTTCGAGCATGATCTTTCCGGACGGGAATTCTTGGCAGAAAACCGACTCAAAAAGCTGGCCTCACAGCGACGTCACAATCACGTACAGCTGGTCACATGCTCTATCTTGTCCTAAGAACAACTTGGGATCGTCACGTTCTCGTCAGTTTGATCTCATCGTCCCATGGTTGAGATACCTCCCGTTTGGAGCACCGTCCGATCGTCACGGCTTCCACAGTCACCAAATGCAGCGGCCGAAATATGATTGAAGGCTGAACATGGGAACTGTCACCGCTTTCTATCATAAAGTACTGTCAATCCTCACGACATGAATCTCCATGCTTTTGCAGTACTTTGTCGTTAGACTTTCCTTTCAGGAATCATAGTAAGGTATCCATCGACGTTGCTGCCCATCCACGAGCGCCTTGGCACATTGTGGATCCGCATGAAAACCTATAAGGTCAATTCATCCCAACGATTTTATGGCAGACAAACTCTCGAAAATCAACTACATCGACACGGCGACACCAAAGCCTTTTACGGTTATATCATTACAGTTACTCCATTTTCATCACCAGAACGAGAGCGTTGTAGTTTATCTCTAGACTGGGAACCAAGTTGAAGGTTCAAGTGAGTCTTCCAATTCAACTTAATATTTTTGACCCTCCATCGAGGCATGAGAAGAAACTTCATACTAAATCGAGCAAGAGCGACATAGAAATTCCTGTGCTCACGACTCGGTCTATCTTCAATACAGAGGTTACTTCATCTCAAGTAGCGCATACTCTCCACAGTCCTGCAGTGAGGGGGGAGGTAATGAAATGATTAATGATTGATTAACTGGGAAACAAAATTTGGTTTATCCCGTGTTGTTGTCAATTGCCTTTGTCTTTGTATTTGCGAGGATTAATTTTGGTGTAATTAAGTACCTCTAACGCGAAAATTAATCAGCAGAAAACCTCTTCCATCGACATATATCGCGGATCGATCTGGGATCAAACCTTAATTAATTGTGGGAAGTGGGGTGTATTGACCACACCTTCCGATGTCCACTTTGAACAGCTCATTTGATGCGGAACCTTTGCTTTGAACCCACATTGACCTGACAATTCAGTGTTTGACCTACCTCTATGCTTACTTAGTGTCTTAACTGCCAACTAGTGCCTTGGTAATAATAATAGTCTGTCCAATTGTCCACTTGTCGTGTACATTTTTTAAGAGGAAACTTTTTCTAAATTTTCCAAATTTTCCAAATAAAGTGCTTCTCTTTTGATTTAAAGAGGCACTTCGAGAATAATATTATGATAACCACTTTGGATATTTTGCTATCTTTCCTTAGAAGCATTGATAGTTGAAAAGTGTACTTGACAGGTGTATCTGATCTATGTTCGGTCTCATAGTCTTTAATCTATTTGTCCCCAATTAGATTAGGTCTTTGTTAATTAATGACAATACAAACGGATCTTACTGCAAAAAAATCAATTTCCAGGCACCCAATATTGCTTGGAAATTGAACTAGGTCAAGAAGGTTCCATTACTCCCATCTTTTCGATATTTTTCATAACAAGACAATATAGATAAATCACCTTCAATAAAAAATACAAAACTTAAACAGGCTCAAAAATAAATCATAGTATAAACAAAATATATGTTTTTTTTTACTGGAGTTGGTGCCAATTGTACCAATTATAGATCATAGTCCAAATATAAGATATGTTATATAAAAAAATTAGCATCAATAACTCAAATTTAGGTAGCAACATCTTTGGACTTCAAGTTTTCAGTTCAGAATTCCGCAGGCGATTTGGAGTGATCTTTAATACGGTAGAATTTTCTTGGGTAATTGCTTCAACAAAGACTAATACTGAAAAAATGGCTTAATGTTAGATTGTAATCATGATACAAGCAACCAAATCTGAGCATAACAGTCAAATTTTGAAAGTGAATTTTTAGAAAGAAATAATAACTCCAAAAAAATCACAAATACCTTTGGAATACAACATAAAAGTCTCGGATAACTCTAGATATCGGAGCTTGGGATTCTTATAAAAACCTTCCATAAAACCTCAAAGATGCCTCGATCACATAATAGTAGACTTCCTGAATCCACTTTTTAACTATTTTGAGAGATTAGAAAAAAAAGGGTGTGTATTTGGTAGCAAAAATTACATATATGGGAAAGGCTTCAGATCAAGGTTTTCTTAGATAATACATAATAGCAATTTTTACAAAAGAATTTAGAGCCTGAAATTGATTTTTGCAATTCTTGAGCTAATTCAAGAGTACGGGATGGATTTATGAAAATAATATTAAAAGGTAATGGAATGGAGATGAGATGCTTAGAAGATTTTTTTATCTTTTGAAATCTACGATTCGGCCAAGACATGTGAAAATTGTCATAGTTGGGCTACCCACTCTAATTTCTAGTGTAATGTGGACTAGCAAACCAAGGTATCCATTCTAATCCAAGTTTCATCTTGCTTTATTTGAGGAAAACAGCCGCTCATGCCAACCAAGAACAAAATCAACATTCAGGAATATGTCTTACTTTCTTGTTAACTTCTTAGTAGTTTTAGCTATTTAAGATTTTAAACATCTAACTTTTTTTCTAAGCATTGTCACCTTTTTCTAGCAAAAATCGTACAATTTTCTACTTTCATTATTATTTTACATTCCAAATTTGAATTCTTGTGCTAATTTTTAGCAAAACTTAAGGAAAATTCACTAATTATTCAAGTCAAGTATTGGATAAATTTTTCACATTTTGCAAAATTTATATCAGTGGAGCTTGCTGAGATTTATGCTCTACAGGTCATGTACAACTATTCTTAGGTAAGAAATTGAATTTCAATTAAATCTTTATCAAAATAGGAATATTGGTAAGCAAATGAATATTTAGTATCAATAGAGCTTACCAAATTATTTTCTCCATTATACATATCTACCCTAACCTAGACTAAAGTAACACTTTACACCAAACCTTCACTAAATTTCCTTCCATAATGTGAAATCTAGGTTGGACTACTTCCTTGAGAGGGGAAGAAAGTCACTCCTCTTCTACTTGTACAACAACTTCTTGTTCAATAAACTTGTTTCTATACTCATAAGTGACGGATATTAGCCTAATAAAGAAATTTTACATCAGTAATGCCCGTTGAGGTATATGTTTCATAGGTTCTATATATTTACTTTCATGTATAATCTAGACTTTAAATAAAATCTATGCTAAACTTCTTTTTATATAGTAAACCTAAAAATCAGAACTTCCTTGAGTATTCTCTTCTACTTCTTGAGAAACTTATTCTACTAAATTTTTGATAACTTTTATCATTTTCATCCTCATATTTGTGTAGAAAGCAGTGTATTTATAATTAAGGCACTATAGATTTCAAAGGAAAATAACCTCAACCACAGTTAAAAAAAACTATATTTTAATTTAAAAAAAATAAATCCCAATTTTTTTAAATATTGAAGACTCTCTTGTTTACTCACTTCTTTAAGATAATATTGTCTACTAAATAAATTTGCTAGCTTTGTAGCAAGCTTTTGAATCTTAGCTCTTATTGATTGGGAGATAAAGATATTATGTTTTTATATAAGGGGTAGGTGCTCTAAAATTTTATTTTTTTTAAATTAACTTTTAAAATGTTTGCATCCTTTGAAAATCAATTGTCTTTATCAAAATTTGACCATTTTCATCTATTCTAAATTTTTATTATTTATGTTATTAGTTTGTGCTAAAAGAGAGAAGGAAAGGTATTTAGAACACACCTCCTTCTTTCACTTATTTGGCTTTTAAAAGAAGCATAATTATGTTGTATAAACATTGCTTAAGTTTGTTAGTATAGGTGGAAAATTTGCCTTGTATAGGTGGATGCTTAGGTTTATGCAAATAGGTAAGTATCTAGGTTTGCATTGTTGCAACATTTGAAGTAACTATGTTAGTTTGCTAGGATGTTGGAGTGCTTATCTTATCAATCATAGTTATATAAATAGCGACTCATGGACTACTTGGTGGTAGCATTTATTATATTAGGGTTTTTGATTGTATTGTTAGAGCTACCATTTGCATCATTAGTATTGTTGGTTATGCCATCGGGTGTGTATACCTTCAAGTAGAGCTCCATAGAGTTCATTTCTTCTATGTTGAACCTTTGAGCTCTTGATAACGGTGGACAAGGTTGGCAAGTGAAACTTAGATCCTTTGTGCTATAGTGGGTTTGGCTTGATGAGTGTAATCAATGCTTCTTTGTAGAGTGCGTAAAAGTTGATTGCACAAAGCTACACCAATAGCAACAACTGATGTACCTACAATCCATCAATACTATAGGTATTGTAAGCTTGACACCCCAGTCATTAACCCCTCCTCTACTAATGGATGCATCCAACTGGCCACATTGTGTAGATGAGAAAACGAGGTGGATCAAAGAGACATCATATCTGTCAACTAATCCAATGTTCTACCACCTCCAAGCTCCCAACCGATTACTAAGGCACCCTATCAAGCATCAGAATTACCCTTACTGTTCAAACTAAGGCATTCTATCGAGCATTCATTTGTGAGCTCGCTCCGGAAGTCACTCCACTTGGAACCATAGCCTAACTTTGCATACAAAGAAGTCTTTACTGTAGTAGAGTAATAACGGGGAAACAAAAATGGGCATGGTTTACAGTTCTCCCGACCTAGCATTCCAAAACAAATTGCGGACCACTATTAAGGTTAGGGAAAACCCAAGGCTAAATTTGCAATCACGTAGTAGTTGGGGTAGATTTGTAATTTCAGTGTTTGTCAGGGGTATTTTTGATATTTCCCCTTGAACTTAAAAGAAGAAATGGTACTCAAGTACTGATGGGCCTTACGCTCTTTTTTCTCTCCACACTTGGTTGCCTTGTACTCCTATCCCCTTTCTTTCGAGGGTATTATATATATTTTACCGTATGCAAGTGCTGGTTCCCTTGATTATTTCGACTCTTATTTAAAGTCGAGCATTGGATCGTTTGTCAGAAAAGAAGCTACCTTTGCAGTTTGGTCAGATCCTGCTAGTCTATTTGAGTTTATCTAATTTCTGTTTCTTAAGACCAAATCCTTGCATGCATCGGGTACAAGCAGCCCGCTCACCCCGGCCGAGATCCAGCCTAGAGCTGTAGTAGTAACAGAGGGCTATTTTCTATCTCTGTCGGGGCTCCCACCTGCATCTCAGCGGTGAAATCGACCTTGTCTCTTGCTGTACGAGTCTAGGTTTGCAATCAAATTTCTGAGGCAGGAAAGAGTTCTGTTATTTACATAAAAGATTATCGAATGAATCACCATTCATATCTATTGCTGGGGAAATAACGGCGTACTCACACTGGAAGACCCATCCTAGGATAGTCACGTGAACAACAGAGTGATTTGAACCTGGAACCTAGAACTGCGCAACTGCAATGAACTACATATATTGAGAACTGCTGTGCAGTAAGTGTTTTCCTAATATTTAATCAGCGCGAACTGAACGAACCGGTGGTAAATAGGAGCCAGACAAGAAAGAAACGCCACAAAGAAGAAATTCCCTGTTACATGCTTCACCGGGTTTATGGTTGGGTTGAAGTCACCCTCATATTAGGACCTCAAATGACAAATTTGACGAAACATTTTGAGGCAGTCAGTTTGGAGATTGCCTGAGCCATTGCAGTAAGGGGTTTCAGAAATAGTTATACGAAGTTTCATAACTTTTCATATAGATAGTTACGAAGCGTTGACTAAATTGGTACGGGGTGTGAATGGGAGGTAGAAAGGGTCTCGCTATGGAGTTCGGGCGTTATTATTAGCACACTCCATATGAGGTGGTTCGTAGAAAATAAGGGATAAGGAAATTTCCGTTATCACTCCATAGTGCATTGATTATGCATTAGGGTTAATACAGTATGTTGTTTAGGTTAGAGTGAAAGTGGCAGCCATCAAAGGGAACATCCATGATGTTCGAGAACACCCATGGTAATCAAAAGTTGATAGATTTATGCACGAGACGACCGGGTATGCAATTTTTTACCACGGAGGAAGATTGGAGGGACCATGAGTGGAAGATTTGAGTGTATGCAAAAATTGACAACAGAAGAAGATTTGAGAAACCCAAAGCCAGAGTTGGAAGGTTGAATTCGTTTGGAGTGGGAAGATTTGAGTGCGTATTGTGTGAAGGTTAGAAGGAGGAGTGATTTTGTTCAAGGGTTACTCTCCAAAATCCTTGATTCCATTATTTAAAAAAGTTAAATTTATGATCGTTGTCTCTTGGTACGACTATGAAATGTATGCCTTTGTTCCCCCTTGAGTGATGAAATGAAATTCATGAACTTTTTTTCTTCTTACAGAATGAAATTTATGAGAATTTTTTTTTGTTTTGTGCATGGAGAATAAAGATGCCCCTTCACCAATAAGGAGTTATCTGTGGTCATTAAGAATTGAGTCAAGTCATGCCGAGAGGGAGCACTTGTGTAGAACTAAGTAGAAATATTAGAAAATGTATTCAATAGATGATTTGGTTAGATTTGGAGATATCATTACAAGGATTAGAAGATGAAGACAAAGAATTAAGAGGAGATTTAGATATGCTAGAATTTTTAATTACTGGGTGGGAGTATGCACTTACTCATCAATACTTGGAACCCCATGTTACTTACCCTCGTAGTAGAGAGTTTGTGATAAAGTATTTTTAGAAATCTTGATACGAAGGCCTTTTGCCAGCTTACTAGAATGGATGTCAATTCCTTTTCAACATTAGTGGATTTGATTAAGACTCACACAATTTTTGAAAAAAGCTACCAAAGAGAGAAAAAACCCGTATGGATCCAAGTTGCCCTAGCCTTGGATAGATTTGTGCATCATGGCATGGAGCTTGTGTTGCACGGGGTTTAAATATTTGGTGCATTAGTGTTGATTCAACGATTGCTTTTATTGATAGAGTTATGACATCCATATTAGATGTGATGAGGAGTCAATTTGCTTGGCCTGAGCTCAAGGAGAGGAGGAGGATATACACCATTTTTACATAGAAAGGTTTTCCTTGTTCTGTTGGTTTGGTAGATGGAACATTGTTTCCTCTTGCAGCTCGACCAATAGTGAATAGAGAAATAAATTTGAGCTGCAAGGGTTCATATTCTATAAATGGCCAAGTGATTTGTGATGATAAAAGGAGAATTATACATTTTTCCGGAGGTATGTTCTATGTTATGTGTTGTTTTGTTATGTATTTTTTCAATGCATTGGTGATCCTCTTTGTATGGTTTACTAAAAGTATAATTTGATTTTTATTGCACGAATGCCAGGGTCATGTCATGACATGACTTGTTTGAAAATATCCTTACTATGGAATGATTTGAACCAAAGAGGGAGTTGTTGCACTTTTGAAGCAAAGGAGTAATTTTTAGTTGATTCGGGTTATGTACCCATGCATCACTCAGTCCATGCTTTCAAGCAGGCTTGATTAGAGGACAAGCAAGAGTTTAATAAATATTTGGCAAAGGCAAGAGTGATAAATGAACATTGTAAGGAGTATTGAAAGCTAGATTGCATTAACTTCATGAGTTAAGAGTGCAACTCAAAGACAATAGTAAAAATGCTTATTTTTTAAAGTGAGTGTCAGTGTATATTGTTTTACATAATTTTTTATCAATAGATTTGACGTCTGATCAGATGATGATGACAGATTTGTAGAGGAAACTCAAATAGATTTGGAAATGTCTTTTCATGGTATCGAACTTGATAGAGTAGATCAAGGGTGATGCAACATTGCCTTGATTATCATGATGATGATATACTAAATTAAGTGAGTTCCCATATAATAAATTATTTATTTTTCAATTCTTCATCTCATATCTCATATATGGCAATGTTTCTTGTATTTTATCACCAACACCAAGTTTAAAAAATGTTAGCTCCCTCTAACTTGGACCATGAGTCTCTAACTTAGACCATGAGTGTATCTTTATGTACAATTGGGATAAGAATTCTTGTGATGCAAAAAGAAGTCTCATGAGCTTAATTTGTATATTTGTACGGCCCGAGCTTACAATTACACAGTGTGGTGTTGGGCAAGTTTACACTTCAAAGTCACTATTGGAAAAAAGTTTAAATGGTCTGATGATGCTTGTAGACACCATGCAATGGTGCTTTTACATGCTGGAGACCGCACTCCAACTTGCCAAAAATTTTCTTGCACCCATTGGCACCACGTGGTGTTGGTAGTGTCTACACAATGATGCTTGTAGATGCTAGAGTGTGCTAGGGACCGCCTTCCAGCTTGAAAAAAATTTTTGCACCAATTTGTGCCAAGTGGCACTGGTAGGCACCATGCAATGGCGCTGGTAGGTGCTGGTAGGCTCTGCATGATTTATGTAACACTTGGGTGTGCCGGTTGGCGACATGGAGTGCTGCATGTTGCCGCTCAAGATTTGAGTTCTTTCCTCTCAGATGTTGATTTTTACACTAAACGTGCACATTTTGGATGTTTGGATATTCAACCTTTCTTTCCAGCGTAAGGCTATATAAACCTTCCTCTTTCTATATTTGAACAAAAGTCATTTCAAGTCATTTCACTATGTGGGTGTAGGGTGTGTGAAGGAGTCATTTTGTCGGTGTGTGGGTATGGGGTGTTCAAAGGAGTCACTTTGCTGCACGGGTGTGGGATGTTTGAAGGAGGCAAACTCATTGAAGGAGGTAAACTCACATTGTTCAAAGGAGGCCAACTCGTTGTGGGGTCTAAAAGAGTTGGAACTTTGAGAGGAAGAGAAAATTTAGAATTCAAATTGAAGGAGAGCATTTGAGAAGAAGAGAGGAAGAGAGCATTCAAGATTTAAAAGGACAAGCAAGAGAGCATTCAAGAGATAGAGAGGAAGAGCAGATTGTAAACTGAATTTGAACCATGGCAGAAATCTAGGGATATGAAAAGATTGTTGATGGGTCCAACATGAGAAATACTCATAAGAGAAGGAGATTAGCTCATAACTTTCATACCATTCAACACCTAGCAAATTTCATCAAGTGGTGCTGGTTGGACAAACAGGCCTCAAAATTACACTTGGACTTCACTACCCACATCCAAAGGTACTCTTCAAACCTTCTTAATTGTTTTCTCTTCATTTCTCTCTACTTTCAATTATTTTGGCACCTCAAGATTGTGATTTATGCATGTTAGGCCTCTAAATTGTCAATGCCTCCCTACCTTGTCCCGCAACGCCTCTTGGTGTCTTCTAGTGCCATCTGGCACCAACTCTAAACCCTAAACCCTTTATGCAAGTGCCTTCTAGTGTCACCAAGCATCCCCTAGTGCCATCCAATGCTATCTCAATGTGCTTCCCGAATTGCCTTGTCCCGTAGTGGCTTCCAACGTAGCTTTGCGCCTTTGGGCAACATCATTGGGTGTCTACGTGCGACATTGGGCATCCCTCCGGCACCCTGTAGGAAGTGACTGTCCCTATGCACCTTTGGGCGTTCTCAAGCAGCACCCAATGGCAACAACAAGCAGCACCCAAGGCGTTGCTTGCTTTCTTCCTATCTTCAAGTGGCTTGAAGAGGCTACAAGCGGCATCCATTATCTTCAGTCCTTATGATTGAGGTTTAAGGTGATTTTCTTAGTGGGTTTTGCAGGTTCTTGCATGTATGGAGTTTGTGAGTTTGTGAGACAAGGTCTCTTGCACATGTTTGGTAAGAGGGAGGCAGTTTTAATTGACTGCAAATATAGTTAGAGATGCACTTGCCATGCCAAGGGGGAGAACACCAAGATGGAAGATAGTTCCTTACACAACTATTTTAGAGTGGTTTCCACAAAGAGATAGGGTTGCAAAAAGATATCTTGCAAGGCAATGTGTGTATCTTGCATTTAGAGCTTTCTTCCAATTGATGGGTGCACTTGTTGCACCCACTATTAGGCCCAAGATTGTACATGGGCATTTGGTACTCAACACTAAGACCAAGTTGAGGAGATTTGATGTGGAGTATTATGATTGGGGAGAGTTAGTATTTAGAGCTATCATTGTGGAGGTGTGGAGTTTGCAAAGCCAATTGAGGAGTCCTAAGGGTGCAGGTTTAGGGTCACCTTCCTTGGGCAGATACTCACTCATCTCTTTGTGGAGAGAGGTTTCATTCTAGAGGAGGACGTGATGTACCTGAGTGATGGAAAGGAGTAGATTATACATGAGGGAGAGCATGATGATGATCATGAGGATGCAAATAGCTTGGATGAGGATGAGACTACTGATGATGGGGAGGATGAGGGAGGTGAGTGATTGATTAGGTTTGAGTTTTTTCATATATATATATCTGTTGGAAAAAATACAAAGTTCTTTTGTATATGATTACCGGATTTAATAAATGAGTTCATTAAAAAACTTTAATTAATGTGAACTTGTGAACTTATGTATTTTTGAAATTCTAATATGAATTTTTACTTGATGGATAACTAAATGTACCACTTGTGAATAGATGTTCAATAGATTTGTGTTGAGACACAACCCGTACCTTTTGTTGTGATAGCTCCTTTTCTCTCTTCTTCTCCTTCACCACTTTCTCCATCTGTGGAGGGATTTGGTGACCCCACACATTTCAGAGTACCTTCACCTTCTTCTTGTTCTATTGACATCACTCATATTTTAGATGATTGTGTTCAAGTGGCTGAGTGTAGAGAGAGAAATCTCCTTGAGTATGAGAGTAGACTGGAGAGTATAGAGAGAGAGAGAGAGATGAGAGATGAGAGCTTGAGCGTGAGAGTAGATTTGAGAGCTTTGAGAAGCATGGGGTTTTCACCTTAGAGTGAGAGAGACTCCTTTGTGAACAAGAGGATTTACTTGTTACAAAGGAGGAAGGGCATCTGACCTTGCTTAATTTTGAGATGGAGAGAGAGCAGAGATTAGCTGACTTGGACTTGGACATACTAGGTGCCACTGCCATGGCGGAGGGTTATAGGGTCCAATTACAGAATCAGGCACAAGAGTTAGCATATGCTATAAAGAGGTGCCAGAATGCACATATCCAGGTAGAAGAGAGTGAGAGTAGTCTAGCTCATATGAGAGTTCTTGTGGCTTATCTTGGACCAAGACTATATACTATTGCTTGCCAGACCCATACTCATCATGAGATGCAAACCCAGATTGATGCAACCCATGTGTTACCTCATAGTGTGGAGACTTAGGGCATTCAGATTGAGTTTAGAGGAAGGCTTTGTCTATCAGGGGAGTATATTCCATGTATCCTCTTCCCAGGCTTCCTACGGAAGAAGATTATTGTTGTGGATGTTACTTATTTGGCATCATTATGGCTTTGTGGTGCTATCAGTATCCGTGCATGGGAGAGTTGGACGATTAGGCATGGTTGGTGCCTTCACACACAGTCTGAGCCTATAGGGTGGGTAGCCCCTCTTGGTGTTAGTCATTTCATCCAACTCTGTTTGCTACACTTTGAGGTTATCTTGTGGATAGGTCTTACTCCGGATGGAGTGGAGTGATTGCTACGGAGCATGTGGCAATGGTCCAAACTCCCAAAGGGAGTTCACATCAGGTCTTGCCTCATGGTCTCTTTGTGTTCTATAGATATCCAGCAAGATTTGAGTTCAGAGGACTTAGAGTTATATCATATGAGCATCTTACTTCATTAGGTTTACCTCTATGTGATCTTTTGATCCTAGATAGTTATACACTCTCTTATTATAGGAAAAATCCACATAGTGCTATCTACCCTACCCACTTCCATCCTTATAGGGTACAGAGAGCATCATACACTTGGGCATTTGACCCTTTGATGAGTGCTTTGGACAGACTTGTCCATGATGATAGGCCCACTGTTAGTTGGGCAGAAGAGGAATGGACATCAGGTAGACTAAGTTTATATAGTAGTGACCCATATTCTCTTCTTGCTAGCAATATCAAGCACTGAGACTTAGATGAGAGCAAGTGGCCCCTATGGTGGTCATTGAGTCCATTTAGGATTCAACATCATGTATATCGTCATAGACTTGAGGATGCAGTAGTAGCACTTAGATACCATGGTGCATCTCCCTCTTCTTCTTCACCTCCTCCTCTACCATAATGACAGGTTTAGGTTTTATTGGCGTCCCATTTATATACATCTTTTGTTCATTTATCCTCATATATACATTTATCTTTTATGCTCATATATATTTTAGTTTACACGTGTGAAACTCATATTTTTGTCTAACTCTCATATTCTCATGTGCTATATACTCAATTGTGTCTTGTGCATCAAACAGGACATCATTTGGCACCTATGTGTGCCACCCACATCACGAGTCACCACACTTAACCCATTACGGGTGTCACTAAGTGCCAACAGGCGTCAACAAGCGTTGACAAGCGTCACCAATCACTCACAAGCGCCTACGAGCCCTGATAAGCGCCACCAATTAAACACAAGTGCTTAAAATTGCCTACAAGCACCAATGAGCACCTACAAGCATTTACAAGCACCCACAAGCGCTTTTGAGCATCTACAAGTGCCGACAAGTGCCTATAAGCGCTAGTTGGCTTTAATTCATCAAAGTGCGGCATTGAGCGGAAACTAGCGGCGGCAGAAAAGAGTTTATAGGTGGCATTGAGTGGCAACTTGTTGCATCTTGGAGCAACTATGTGCGGCAAAGAAAAAACATGGGAGGAACTGAGTGGTAAGGAGCGGCACTAAGCAGTATCGAGCGGCATCTAGTAGTTACTAGCAGCATTTATCAAGTTTCCACAACTCATCTTTATTGTAATCATAATAAAGGTTACATGTTGGTATACAATTTTCTATCAATAGAGTACAATGGACGTTGAACTTGAGTGAGCACTTTGAAATAGTGACTTATTTCCTTGAGATTCATCTAGTAGTTACTAGCAGCATTTATCAAGTTTCCATAACTCATCTTTATTGTAATCATAATAAAGGTTACATGTTGGTATACAATTTTCTATCAATAGAGTACAATGGACGTTGAACTTGAGTGAGCACTTTGAAATAGTGACTTATTTCCTTGAGAGTTTTCCCTACCTGTATAAGACTCATTTTGATTTCATGAGTGCGCTTTGATTCCAAACTCTTCATCTTAAATTTGTGTTTGTCTACCCTAGCTTTTCTTTTATTTGCACTCAATTTTTTCTTGATTTCAATTTTCTTCTTCTCTGTCTCTAAACTAACATGCTCTGCTTCTATTCTCACCATTGTTTTCTCTCTTTCCCTCATGTTGGTGGCTTCTAGTTCAGCTAGTTGTAACCTCTCCTTGGATTCTATAGTATCTACCTTCAACATGGTAACTTTTGCTAGATCATGAGACAATGACATAATAGGTGACAACTTGGGTACCTTACTTGCTGATATTCCACTTTTCCTCCTCTTTGAGTCACGTTCCCCTTCTTGTTTGATGAAAGCACACTTGGATCCATCCCCTATAGAAGTTAAAGGCGGTGGTGTAATGAAAGGAGTCCTCAATCTGTGGAACAAATGGAGACTCATCCTTGGGTGATAGGATTCCATTGTCCATGCCACTCTATATACTTTCCACTCCTTGGGTGTTTGGGACAAACTAGGGGCCCGGGTCATGGAGCACCACCTTTGGAGGAGATGGAGATTGCAAGCACTCTTGTGCACCTTCATGTACTTCTTCCTCACCAGCCTCACAAATCTTGCTCGCCTCGCAAATCTTGCTTGAATTGGGATTAAAATCTCCTAAACTTACCATTGCAGGTGGACTTATGTTTGCTTTGGTCCCAAACATGGCTTCCATTCTTGCAAAATTTGAGCACATTCCATTCAACTTATCTTCTATAGTTCTCCACCCTTAGCCATATTCCTTCTCCATGAGACCTTCTCCAATAGACTTGTTCTTTGTACTGTTTCATGTACTTCAACCATTTCTTGTAAAGCTTGTCACCTGTCATAGAAGTAGGAAATCATTGTCTCTCCCTAATCAAAAAGGTTGCCATGAAACTAAATACTGTCGATTTCTGAATGGGCTTTTCATGAATTTGTGCAAAATGCTTGGGGTCATCCAAATAATCCGGTATTTGGCTATAATGGTGCGTTGCCATGCAAAACCATTCATCCTCCTTTGTTTTGCCTAGCACGGAAGAAGCCATCATCAACAGGTCTCCAAATTTCCCTAATGGTTGTTGAGGTTGCGAATCCAAAGATGACTCTATAGGTCCTAGATTAGCATCCAAAAGTGAGTCTTTTGCACTAAAACAAGGTGCTTGATCTCACACTACAAAAATTTTGTTGCACTCTCGGGCGTAAAATTCCTCAACCCCTAATTGATTTCTTGGTTGCCTCACGACGGCGTTGATCATTTCCCACACCAATCCAAAGCTACAAAATTGTCGTTTAGTTGCTTGACAACTCACACATTTGCTTGGGAATTCAAGTTTAGAATTTAGAATTGTTGAAAGGGGCATTTTGGATTTTGAATGCACAAACCAAATCATAAATCATATTTGACTCATCTAACCACGTGACCACCTTCTTGAAAAAAAACGTCACTTTGTCTAACAATCATTTATTTAGTTATAACATTTCTAAATATCCATAATATAGGGGTTTGATTTTTATAAATAAATATAATTTGGATAAAATATCCCATAACTGAATTTATATAACATTCATTATTACAATTTTATCTCGCTACAAAGTTCATTAAAATATTATTACAAAATTTGTTATTTATCCCCTATACCTCCATCAAATCTATTTCTGAAACCCCCTAGTGCATCCGGTGCGACTGGGATATAGAATTTTCCAAATACTCCTGGTTAATGAGGCTTCGCATGGATAGTCATATGGGCGGATGATTAAGAAACTGTTCCTTAGGGTGCCAACCCCACCCCTCAAAAAGAGAGGGGTGGGGTTGGCAAATGAGGGGGTTTACTGAGTCTCCTTCTCCTTCTCCATTGGTTGCACTCCTTGGAGGGTATAGTATCTTCATGGCATGAATCTATATCGCTGCATAGTTGATTAATTTGGTGAACTGCTCTTTCCTTCGTGGATAGCTCTCGCTGTTCTATATTGGCCATGCACACTTCACAAATTACAGCAACGTAATTGATTTCTACATCTGCATGCATGGAGTGCAGATACAACGAGTGCCTCTCAAGTCGAGCGCTTGGCCGCTGTCCATCACAGCTGTTATCCATGTACCGTATACTCTATGCTGGCAGTAGCCACTTGACGAGCGAGCACATGGAGGCTGTTCTAAACATCGCTCAAAGAAGATTGCCGAACACATTTTCCCGTGAAGAGTGGTTGCTTTGTACGAGGATCGGCGATTGAGAGCTGTCAAACGTGAACTTCAATACCCAACACCCGGATCATGGTAGTAGAGGACAGAATGGTGGATAAGCCATTTGACTAGCAGGTTTCGCTCGACGGTATATATCCCTTGGTGGGATATACTTGTAGGGAGCAACAGTACTGAGTGGTGTGTATTAGTTTTATAATGCCCTTTGATCATTGCAGTTTAACAAAGTAAGGGAAAGGCAAATAGCCGCTTTTTCGCCTGGGCCTCGTGCTAGTTATTTTTCCCGCACTTCTTTGATACTTTGTATTCTTTTCTCCTTTTCCTCCGAGTCTATTATTTTCCTTTCCTTTAGCCTTTTGCACTTCTTCATGTCGTGTGTTCTTTTCTCGTTTTCCTTCAGGTATCTTATTTTGCCTTTTTGCCCATCAAGAGGAAAAGTCCAAGAGACAGTACTCGATATCTGGCAATTCGATTTAACGATACCCAAGTGGGCCAGAAACATAATGTTACCCCTTGCGGACATGAACCCTATATAACTGCCACTTCACGAGCAGTTAATAGGATTCTTTTACGAAATACTTGTAATAACGCATAGGGTCGTTTCCCAAGTAAAAAGATCTCAATTTTATATGGAATAGAGGAGAGTATTATTTTAGATGTTCACAGTACTATATATTGCTATCTATTGATAAAAGAAACACAATTTACCATTATGCTTTAATACCATGCGTGTTACGAATTTAGAGTCGAGTCGTCAACCTTTGAAATAAGCTCTTGTCAATATTGACGTCTTTCATTTTCTAAGACTCATCTCTAAAATAGATATGGTTTTTGGATAAATGCCAAACTTAATATATCAAATATTATAATATGATAAAATTAATGTATTAAATTTAAAATCAAGCCTTAATTAATTTAAATCTCTTGAATCTCAACCCAAAGTCCGCCAATATTTTGACAAGAATAGTCACTAGCACGTTAGAACTCGAATCCGCCAATTTCGCTCGACGCGATGGCATTCTCGCAACCAAAAGCCACTCGTGTTTGGCAAGAAATATTTTGCGAACACGCTAATCTCAAATCCACCACTTCTTTTTACCATTAACCATATTATTCCAACCAAACGATCCCCCTTATCTTTTGACAAGAATATCATTTCTTAATGCAAGCTCCCGCTGCAAACTATATATTAGAGCATAGACCTATCATACAGCAAAAGACCGAAGAACTTTACCTACCACACAGTTTGGGAGTATATTTGTGTTGGCTTCCCTCCTCTTTGGTGCTTGTTGTTAAACTTTTTCGAAAGTGTGCTTTTGGACTTTGTGCTCGTTTTCCTTATCCACACCTGAGTAAACAGGCTTTTGCAATTATGGTCCGCAAATCAAAGCGTATGAGTGGTTTGGGACCAGGTATTTTTCTTGCTCGCAAATCACTTAATGGTCTAAGTTTCCGGAAGCATATTAGGGGTCCCACTTATCTTTTTAACAGAATGACTATTTGCAAAGGATAAAATCAGTTAGTTATTTATGGGTGTCCCTAAAAAGGAAGACTCAATAATTGAACTTCAATAAAACAATTTATGGGTCGCAAAAATCTGTTAGAGGTTGTTTCGAGAGGTTCCAAGTGGATTATGTGTAGTTTAGGGATGGATTAGGCATGACTTGATTTCCAACAAGAGCCATGTGTACACATCTTTAGGATCTTTGGACTCTTTTCTTTCTAGCTTTGTTCAATTCCATGGTTCTATCTAATTTTATTTTTTTCAATTTTGTGATTTTTTCTTCATGCTCTTGTAGTGCAAACAAATTTTTGTGGTTGGTTGTGTTGTGGTCTGCTTAGTGGGTGAAATAGTAATTTAGTTTTGTTTATCTATGTAATATTGTACTAGATTATATAAGGGATTATGCTTTATGATCTTTTGGGTCTGGATGGTAGCTCATTTTGGTCTGACATTTATGGCATCCAGGATGGAAAACTTGGATCCAGCTATTCTCCCAATTTTTACTTATAAATAAATTTGGGATTTAACCATTCATATCCTTTTGTAATAGGAGAGAACTCAAAAGTCTCTCTCAAGGCTTTGGAGGTGGAGTCTAGAGGTCCATGTGTCAAAAGGAAGAGTTGTCATGTGTCCAAGGTGCAAGGAATTGTGCCCACTATGTTTAGTCTAGAGTTTTTTTACGTTCAAATGAATTCTAAAGCCAATTGGAGAGATAAGGCTATCATCAAGAAGGAGCAAACAAACTACAATTTGAAGACAAAAACAATGAGATTTGAGTGATTGATGTAAGGGATATTACCAATTGAAACAAGGGGGATTAATTCATACCTCAGAGCACAATTGGGAGGATTTTGAGCATTTAATGATACTTGCTTATGAACTATGAAAAGTGGAAAAATGCTAGTTGTGTTGCATTCAATAAATGTTACAAACACCAATCAAATTTTTACAAGGTTTATAGGTAGTAAGATATGATGCAACAAACACCAATCAAAATACTACCATAAGCTCAAATCAGTCATTCTATCTCCAACTACAATTGATTGTGAATTTTCTATTTCAATTCATAGTTGAAAGGATGGTAGCTTGCTGAAGGTTTTATGGTGCTTACATGAATCCTTGGATGAAAAATATGGCAACATTTTTGCATGAACTAGGAATGATACCAAGAGTAGCATTTTGAATTAAGTGTTGAACCACAAAAATTAGGCTAAGGTCAAGATATTTTCTCAAAACCTATAGTGGTAAGATTGGAAAGCTTATCTTTTAGGCTTGCCATTGAGTCTTAAAACATTTAATTTAGAGCTACAAAAAAAGGTCATCTCTGTGTCAGTCTTGAAGTTATCTCACAAAGTAAAGGCATAGAAATTCCATATTTGGAATATAAGTTGAAAATAGCTCTTGGAGTATAGGTTGGAAGTAGCTCTTGGACAAAGAAAGGAGAGTTATTTGTAAGTTGTTTGTGTTTGGATCCTCTCTTTTCTTTGCATGCACTCATTATATCCAATTGGTTTGGATTGGTGTGTGAGCATTGTGCTTAGGTTCCTTTCCTTTAAGTATATTATTAATTTCTGTTTGGCAATGTTGGAAGTGATGACCAAAACGTTAGGAATACATATTGTGATGATTGGTTAGGTTGATCTTTTCCTCTACCTATATAGAAGGAATAATAAAATATAATATAATAATAATAATGATAATAATAATAGTAGTAGAAATAAGATTGGAACTAAGTGTAGAATGTTTTGATGGTTCTGAATACAAGTGTGTATAAAATATTTGCAATAGGTCTAGATACAACCTCCAATTCATAAGCTCCATAGCTTGGTACCTATTGTGTTACCAAAGAGAACAAAGCATAGTATTACAATGCATCCAACCTAGACATTGAGAAATTGAAATACTCCTAACATTAACATATATTTAACCCTAATCATAAACCCATTGAGGTTAATATATTTCATTTCCTATTACTCTTTTCAATTCCATAGTTTCCTATAATAGCAATTAATTTCCATGAGCTCCAAAGCTAAGCACCTAGTGTGTTCCCAAAGAGATCAAAGCAAATTACAACAATGCCCCCAACATAGACATTGAGAAATTGATATCATCCAATATGGAGAAATTGAGGTTCATGATTAGAGTTAAATATATTTTTGTTGATCTTTTGTTTCTCTTTACAATTACATGGTTCTTTCCATTAGCAATTAATTTTTGAGCTTTTGTGATACAATTTTTTAAGATTTTGAAACTAGGGAAGATCCTTGCTTTTTACCTATTCCAATCATTGAGTCTTTGCCTATTGTCTCTCCTCCTAGTCCCCTTCCTCCAACTCTTTCTACTCTAGCTCACACTCCCATATGCACTCTTTCTTTCCCATTTCCATTGTGTCATACATACAAGAATTTTGTGAGTTGTTGCATTTGGTGTCATTAAAATCTTTAGTGTGAAGCAAATTTTCCATAGGAAGTAAATAGAAAATGGAGGATGATAGATTTAGGATGATCTCTTATCACTATGCATAAATTTTAGATTATTTAAATAAACTTGAACATTTCAATCAAATCCACGGTTATACTTGCAAAAAGTCTATTCCAAAGAGTATTGCATTTACTTATATGACAACATATCTTGCAAGGCATGGGGAGGGATTTCCTAAGTTGGTGATGACAAATACAAGACTCTATATGATATATCTTCATATATCATATAGGCTTACAAATCTACTTGAGTGGAAGGACAAATAGACAAGGGAAGGTCTCATGAAGAAGGAGCTGATGCAGGGATAGAGAACCACAATAGAAAAATTAGATAATTTATGTCCTCATTTTGACCAAGATAGATGATATGCTTGGATGTAGAGCAAATATCACCCACCAATGCTTATGAGTATGGGCTCAGAAATGAGGTGTAAATTTGTAAATCTAGCGGCCAAGCTGAAGAAATTCAAGGTAAGGAAATTGGAGAGAGATCAAAACTAAATGACTTAGTGGGCAAAAGAATATAGAGTGATATCAAGAATGCTAATCAAGGAGGATAATGAGTTTGGAGAAACCACACATGCATATCCTTTTACAATTGTACTCTCTTGCTTGGGCTAGAAGAAGATAGTGGTTGCTTTTGAAAATGCTAGATGTTGAGAAATATTCACAAGAAGGTGAAATAAAAGAGAAAGATTTGTGAGCAAATAAAGGAGAACTAGATATGGAATCTTGACCAAAGCGGAATTTACAAGGAGAGAATGAAGGAAAGGCAGCAAGAGAATAAAAAAAAAGAGGAAGATTGGCAAAGGGTACTAAAAAAAGTACCTCTAGTCTTGAAAATGGAACCTATAATTACCACCTTCTTGAAAGACCTTGCTAGCCATTGTAATTGAAGACTAAGTCAATTAAAGCTAGAGAGATATGTTAATTAGCAAAAACAAAAAACAAAGAACTTGTTAAGATGGAGAAGCTTTGAATGAAAGTGGAAGTAGAGAAGATATTGAGATGTTGATAATAATATGCAAATCAATGAAGCCTAGATTAAAAAAAAGGATGATAAAATCAAAGAGGTTCCATTCCATGAATCTAGAATTAGCAAAGGCAAGAAAATCTCCCAAGGAGATAAAAAGTATAATCAGCTTACTCACCCAAATAGATGCCCAAATGTATATAATAAGTATAATAGTGATCCTAACTTTCCAGCACTAGACTACACACCTTGCACCTCTATAGAAAAATGATAATGATGATTATTTTTCTAGTCAATATGAGTTGTAATAACTATTGTATTCTATAATTTTGAGTAATACATGACAGTTTGGAGTGGTTCTACTTGTACTCTCTCAAGTATGCTACTAAAATTCCATTAAAGTGTTTTGAATGTCTAAAGTAGTCAAGAAAGAGTTGGTATGCACTAGTCTATTTTGGTGTGCATTGGTCTACACTAGAAGTGCAATCAATGATGCCAAGATAATTGTAGTCTCCACTAATATGTGTTTGCTACGTTGGATGTGTTTGAGTTTGCACCAAGAAATCTTTGGATGCATTTGTGTGCACTCCATCTATGATAGTACTATGCCAATAAATCTGAAGATGCACCAAAGTATGCTTGGTTTCATTGGACTTGTGCTAGGTTTAGTGCAAAATTATTGAACTACATTGGTTTGCAATGGTGTGTGGTTGTTTAATAAGCTCCACTTTTGTGAGATTTTTAACTTAGAGGTATTGTGGGCTTTGATGTTATTAACCACCTTCAGGTTATCAAGTATGTATGCAGATTGGAGAAGATGAAAATGTGATGGAATGTTTTCATGGGTAACACACACACACACACACACACACACACACACACACACAGTGTGTGTGTGTGTGTGTGTGTGGCGTGACATTGGACTAAAAAAGCACATTATTTGCTTCTCAAAGGGATGAAATGGTGGATCTTAAAAGAAGTAGACTAAAATTTCATAGATGTACACTATAATCTCTTACTTGACCAAAACTCCACTCCTTGGAGCAAATAGAAGAGCATGTAGGGGCTCTATAAGAGCATCTAAAGATTCTAAATCTATCTAAGAGAGCTAGCAAGGGACTCCATGATGAAGTGTATTACGTATGTACCCTTTTTTGAGAAATAGTAAATTTATGAGAATGCATAGTATTATGGAGATGGTTCTTACAACATAGACCTATTGTACTATCAACTATTAAAACATCTCATAGTAATATAGAGCTATGGCGAAAAGTAGAATAAGGCCTCATAATATAACATTTCCATGGTTCCTATAAGCAATCACATTTGATATAGAGGAAATGTGCAATGTGAGAACCAACACAAAAAGATATAAATAAAGAGCACAAAGCGTGGCTCTTCAATCAAAAAGGTTGTCAGATAAGAAACACTTTGGCAAGGTGTAATACTCCAAGGATAGGAGAACCGCCAAGAGAAACACAAGAGAAAAAAAACAAAGTTTCACACTTAATACTCTGATGCCCCAAAGGAACACCTTGTCTTTCTTATATAGCAAAGGGGATCCCCTCAAAGAAAGCCCACCCTTGGATCAGATACATGGATTGGTGACATGTCAACAAGCTCCACCCTTAGATTAAGCGCATGGATGGGTGGCATGTTGGTCCTTATCTTATTTGGTTGGTCAAATAGATTTGACTAGAAGGAATTGTTAGGGACTCTTCATAATTAAAAATATAACTACCCGAGTAGTGATACCAATTCTAAAAATAAACTATAAGAAGCTCAAAATTGCATGGGTGGGATAAAATTAGAAAGCTCTCAATGAGACAAAAATGGGGAGGATTCATCTCATTTTCAAGGCCTAATTCATCTATTTAGGCCTCTAAAATTGGCTCCAAAGTTTTTAAGGTGTTTTTGGCTTATGCACTATTAGTGGAAGTACACTTTTTGTGACACTTCTATTGGATCTACTTATTCCATCATATATAACATCCTTCTAGATGTTACTAAGCCAATTTCCACCTCTAGATAATATGTCTAGCTATTTGTATTAAGATACCTTTTAAGATGCAACATCCTCATTGTGAAGCTGTTGCTCAAAAGATTGCACTAACACCCATGTGTAGTCAAGTTGGCTACTAGCTCCCGTGTTGCCTAATACAATGTACAAGATACTCCTGTGTTGCCTAATCCAATGTACAAGGTACTACACATGCGGATGGCGGGTACCATGGATGCGCTTCTAGAGAATGCTTTTTACTACATGTTCCTTTGTGCCATCAATGAGGATTGGACAAGGTCTAACTTTCTGTATGGAAGGAAAGTGTGGTGTTTGGGATGCATATCTATGTAGTAAGGAAACATGGAACATTGAATGGATCTTCATATGTAGCCGTAGTTTGAGGTGGTAGGGTATTGTGCTAATTTGACAAATGATGGAAAAGGCCCAATAAAATGAGGTTTGAGCTCACAAGGACCAACTAGCATAAGGTTGCTTGTAGAAAACCAGACTTGATCCCCAATATTGAACTCCATGTCCCAACGATGTGCATCTGCATATTGTTTCTATCAATTTTGGGTGATCTACAACCTATGCTTGGTGTTCTCTACACTCTATTATATTCTAAAAACAAAAGTGTAGACATCATCAACTTGGTAGCCACCAAGCAGATCTTGATCAAGCTCAAAGGTGTGAAAGGATGCTCTTCATACATGAGGAAGAATGGTGTGACCTATGTGGATGTATTCACTGAATTGTTGTAGGCAAATTCCATGAGTGGAAGTAAGGTGTCTTGTGAGCCAGCTTGTCTCTCACTCATGATGAACCTCTGATGGCTATTATGGTAGCAGACCATGGACTAAGAAGGCAAAGAACCACAACTCCATCATACTCTTCCACGGCTAACACTCCAAGACTAAAGACATTGCTCACTAGAGAACTCAATGAGAGAGATAGTTGCAAATGAAAGGATGATGAGTACCTCCTCACCCCTAGTTTATATATTTATGAAATATTTATGCACTTGAGTTATTAGAGTAACTCAAGTTACTAAGGCTAAAAGTCAAATAAAATAAAAAAGCTAAAGGAATATCCATACTCATAGGAATATTCTCCTAAGCATGTGGTCTTATCTTGACCCAACTACTAAGTCAAGGATTCCTTCACATGGGCTATCCTTGGACTATAGAAGAATCCAAAAAAAGGCTTGTGGGTCCAAGAGTTCTCAACTCTTTCCTCAAAGCAAAACACCTAGAAATAATACCAAGTCAAAACACTAGAATCTAAAATAATGGTGCTCATCTTTTCCACTTCCTCTAAAGTAAGGTCTCTTTTATCTTAGTTATGAATAACTTTAGCTAATCATGACTTAAGAAGAACCATCATTTATCTCTACATAAATAATATCTCTCAAGTACTTATAATAGCAAACTAAATATCTCAATATCACATACATGCACAAATGGATGTTACATTTACCCATGGACTAAGATTTCACTTTGTCTTCAAAGTGAAGGTCTCTCTACCTTCTATGGTATATCTTCAGCTTATCATGGTTAATCTTATCAAAGTGTCTTCCTCCCAACTCCTTGAGATCATAGGTGTAATTACCTCACACCTTCTCCACTATGAAAGGTCCAAAGTACTTCGGCAAACAATTCCTTTGCACTCTCTTGAATCGAATGGAATCAAACAACATTACCTAATCATCTTCTTTTAAAGACTCTACCTTCTCCTTGCCTTGCCTCTTGTCATAGCTCTCCTTTTGTTTCCTTTGGGATTGCTCCACTCAAACCATAGCAACTGCTCTTGCCTCTTCTAATTCCATGAGTTGATCCTTCCTTGACTTGTTTGTATCACCTTCTTGTGCCTTCTTCAATCTCCTATGAATGCTTTGGAAGGTAGGAAGATCAAAGTGAATATGTAAGTTAGACTCAATTCCATATACCAATTGAAATGGATAATATCCAATGGAAGTCTTAATCATTGTTCTATACTCCCACAAAACTGCATGAATCCTCTTGTCCCAATGATGTTTAGCCCCCTCCATTTTTTCATCTTTGGCCAACATCACGCACAAGGTCTGATTGTTTCTCTCCACCAAGCCATTGGAATTTGGCTTATAAGCTGTAGTTACTCTATATGTGATAGAGAAATGCCATAGCATAGCTGTAGTAATGCTTCTTGTAAGCTCTCCTCTATTAGTAATAAACTCCAAAGGGCATCCAAACCTAGTGATAATATGTTCATAAAGAAATATCCCAACTTCATCTTCATTCTTGTCCCTCAATGGTCTAGCCTCAACCCACTTGGTAAGATAAGCAATAACTACTACAATGCACGGATTATTCCTTGGGGTTCTATTGAGAGGACCTACAAAATCAATTCCCCACTTCTCAAAAGGTCTTAGTAATGGAATTGATCTAACAGGTGGAGTGGAAGTAGACTTTCTAGCAAAAGTTTGACAAACATGACAAGTTTTGCAATAATCAAGAAAATCCTTGAAGATCCCCCTCCAATGATAACCTATAACTAGAATCTTGAAAGCAATCACCTTTCCTACAAAGTGTGCTTCACACACTAAACCTTCATGAAACTTCTTTATGAGTAAGATAAATTCTTCCTTATCCACTTCTCTTCAAAGTAGACCATCTGTTCCTTGGTGAAAAATAATATCCTCCACCATTGTGTAACGTCTAGATCTTGCTACAAGGGCCTTCCTCTCCCTAGCGTGCATCTCTTTTGGATAGTCACCTCTTGTAACAAATTCCACAATCTCTTTGTACTCTATTGGAACCTCTTGAGTGACTGAGATTGTCATGAGCTCCTCATCCGGCAAGGAATCATCTATTGGCTCATCTCCATCATGATTTGTAACACCCGTTTGAGCATGTGTGTGATATTGTGATATTTAGTTTGGTATTACAAGTACTTGAGAGATATTATTTATATAAAGATAAAGGATGGTTTTACATTTGTCATGATAAGCTAAAGTTAATCATAGCAAAGATAGAGGGGACCTTACTTTAGAGGAAGTGGAAAAGATGAGCACTACTATTTTGGATTCTAGTGTGTTGACTTGGTATTATTCCTAGGTGTTTGGCTTTGAGGAAAGAGTTGAGAACTCTTGGGCCTGCAAGCCTTTTTGTTTTGGATTCTTTTATAGTCCAAAGATAGCCCATGTGAAAGAATCCTTGACTTAGTGGTTGGGTCAAGATAAGATCATATGCGTAGGGGAATATGCCCATCTGAATGCATATTACTTTCTACTTTTGACTTTACTTGACTTTTAGCCTAGTAACTTGAGTTACTCTAGTAATTAGTAACTTTGGTATGTAACTATTTCACAAGTATATAAAAAAGGGGTGAGGAGGTACTCATGATCCTTTCATTTGCAACTATATCTCTCTCATTGAGTTCTCTAGTGAGCAATGTCTTGAGTCTTGGAGTGTTAGCCTTGGAGGAGTATGATGGAGTTGGAGTTCCTTGCCTTCTTAGTCCATGGTGTGCTACCATAATAGACATCAGAGGTTCATCCTAAGTGAGAGACAGACCGGCTTACATTCTTGGTTTGTTGCCGGGACCTCTCGAGAAGGCAAGATAATGTTTAGTGTTCAATTCTACATTAGGCAGAAGGAGGCTATGAGAGCTCACTTGGAGAGAACATTAGGAGAGGAGAGAGCTGAATTTATGTTAGAGAACCAAGATCCATTTGTATACCCTATAGTTCATTATGATGTCTTTGAAGTGATTTAAATCTTGTACACGAGGGATTTGGAGAGATTGTGTGAGGTGGATTGCAGATTTTAGGGATTAAGGTGATTTTAGGCAAAATCTCAAGTTTGAAATCTGAACTTGAAATTCTACACATGATAGCTTGGGTTATCTTCAATTAGCACACTTAGAATTATTGTGAGAGCTATTATGCACATTGGGCTAGAATTTTTGAAAGTTGACAGGGTAAACTACTCCCGCAACGGCATGCTCTCTGGAAAACTGTATAGAGTCTTCAATTTCTTTAATTTTCAGTGGATTGTTCTGAAAATTTTCAAGAAATTCAATACATTATATAATACCTTTTGACACAAAAATTAGAGAGAGATCATTCTTGAGCAGGGAGCTATGAGTTTTTGAAGTGGGGGTGGTTTTCAGACCAAATCTGGAATATGTGTGCTGGATAGAAAAGTTTCTAGGCCAAATAGCTCAATGGAAAGATCTGAGATTTTGCAGGGAGAAACAACCTGGAGTTATGATCATGTGTAAAAAATTTCATAGGACTTTGAAATACTGGTTGAGAGATCCAAGTGAAATTGTGAAGAAGGGTCAATTCTGCAGAGTGGAGATGTCATGCATGAGGAGTTTGAGAGCAACAAAAAGCATATTTGAGTGTTTAGATTCATCTTGGGAACATGGAGTGTCACCAAGAGTGGTAATTGAGACTATGCAAGGTTCCCCAAGGGTTTGAGGTGGATTAGGGGTAGATTTGAGTAAAATAGAATTTACATTAGAATTTAAAGAGAGTGTTGAGAGTATCCAAAAACCTACACCACTTGGAGGAAAGAGTGAGTCTAAGTGCTTTCTATGTGGAGAGAAGGCACATAAGGCAAGTTCATGTCCATTGACCTTTGAGAGCAAGAGATTGAGGGAAAGGAGAGGCTTACTTGACTTGGGTTTTCATGTTGGACCTTCTTCATCGAGATTTGGAGGGAGAAGATCTAAGACAAAAGAGTTTTGTGAGGTTTGTGGAGTTGAAGGACTTCCAAAAGGACATGAGTGTAGCGGAGTAAAATCACTTTTGGAGACTTTGGTGATGGATCTTGGAGAGAGTATTATTACAGCTACAAAAATACTACCACCTTTATCAGCTAGTTCTCAAGATTAGTAATGGAGATAATTTTTCAACTTATGGATAAACTATCCATGAGGGTTGGTTCTACTAATATGCACTCTAGGATTTGATGTTGCTATAGAAATCTTGAAGCAACCTAAACCTTTTGTGTTCCTTAGGGTGGATTACTCTCAAATGGTGTTAGTCATGTACATACTCTATTAGTTATAGAGTGAGAGAAAAGAAAAGAGAAAAAAAATTGAGAGAAAGAAAGATAATGAGAGGTTAAGATGGGGAAAATTCCGGTTTTCTTTGACAAGGATGGAGAAGATGTGGAGGCCTTTGTGAGAGACTTCAAGAGAGCTTGCATAGGAAACAATGAGAGGAGGAAGAATGAGTGGGCCTCATTATTACCAGATTTCTTTGAGGATGCAACATTTACATGGTATGAGTCAGAATACCAAAATAGAGAGAGGAGAGATGGGGAAGAGGAGTCTTGGGAAACTTTGACTTTAGCACTCATTAAGAACTTTCTTCCTAATGAGAGTTATGAGAGATTGATGAGTGAGATTACCTTTCTCAAGCAAGGAGATGGAGAGAAAGTGAGAGCACTTGTGGAAAGAGTGGAAAAGTTAGAGTCCAAATTTTGCATAGTGTTGAAGAAGGGAAGGGATGATGTGGAGAGTACTATGATTGGCATAGGGTCCATGCTCACCAAGAATTTTGTGGGAAGGTTGAGACCACAAATTAGAAGCAAGGTGAGATATGAGAAACCTTCTTCCAAGGTTGAAACTATCAAAATTGCAATTCGTATGGAGGAGAGTTTGGAAGGGGATAAGAGTGATTTGGTGTTGAAGGAGGTTGTGCATCCTCCTCAAGGTTACAAGTATGGTAAAACTTCTGATACTTTGGTTGCAAGGGTTCCACCACAAGTAGTTGTGCTCCAATTCTTGCACCTCCACCAAAGGATCCACTTCAAACCATCACAGAACAACTTGCGGATCTCAAGATCAATGTGGTGCAACTATGGGAGAAGAGAGAGGTGGATCTGAATGTTAGGAGAGGGCCTAGGAGTTATGGAAACTATTCATATAGAGGAGGCCAACCAGCCAACAATTTCAATGATATAAATTGTTTTGGTTGTAGAGGAAGAGGCCATATCCAATGGAATTGCCCAAATTTCACTTACCATGGAGGAAGGGGTTATGAGGGAGCCAATAGAGGGAAAGAGGGAGGTACTGAAACCCAAGTGGCTCCTAATCCAAACAAAGGTAAGGGGATAGCACCCATAGATGTGGTTGAGAGTAAGTATGAGAAGGGAGAGTGCTTAAACTCCAAGGGTCTTAATTTAGAGCTTTTGGCACAAGAGAAGAAGAGAGCTCATTTTGCAGAGGATGTTCACTCTTCTCAAGGGTTTACTCCAAGCAAGGATACTCCTTTGTCTACTAGGAGCACTAGCACCTCAACACCATCAACAACAAAGACTCCAAGGAAGAAGTTGGGGATGGAGGATTTCTTGATTTCAAAGCAACAATGTGTTGGAGGATGTTGGTAGTCACAAGGCTAACATCACCGTGGCCCAATTGATTGCTTTGAACCCTACCTTGAGAAAAGAGCTTTGAGGTGGTTTGAGTTCTACAAGGAGCAAGAGGAAGAAGAAGGAAAAAGCTCTAGTATCAATAGGGGTGGTGGATGCCAAGCCAACACCATGGGAGGCTTGTGAATATGCTCCAAAGTTGATGTGAGAGTGAATGGTCACAACATCAAGGATGCACTTGTTGATGGAGGATCAATAGTGAATGCCATGTCAGAAAGATTGATGAAGAAGTTGGGTATGATACCCTCAAGACCTTCAACATTTGTGGTGAGCATGGCAAACAAGCAACAAGTTCAACCAATAGGGGTGATGGATAAAGTGGCAGTTTCAATTATGGTAGTTCAAAATCTCATGACTTTCCAAGTCTTGAAGGATTCAAGTTATGACTTACTTCTTGGGAGGCCATGGTTGAGAGTAGCACGCACAACTGATTGATGGCACAAAGGGTACTTGAGGATTGGGCCATCAAACCATAGAGTCACAGTTCCTATGACTAACACCACCAACACTTCACATTCAGATACACCATCTTCTGATGATTGGGAATCAGATTCTGAAGAAGGAGCTTCAAGTGTGGACACAAGCATGGAAGAGGAGACTTCCATGGAGGAGGATGAATCTAAATCAGATTTAGATGTGTATCACTTGTGTGCTTTGGATTTTTCACCTAAGCTAGAGGTTTTGAAGGATCCAGATAAATCACCATTGACACTTGAGGAGATAGAGAGAAGGTTAGCTACCCTCAAGTATGGCCCAAATGTTACTAAGGAGGAGAAGGTGAGATTTGAGGAGATTTTCTGCAAGTCCATCCATGTGTTTGATTTTAGTTACAAGGATTTGAAGGAAGTCACCTTGGAGGAGCACAAGATAGAGGTGGAGTCACATGCAAGACCAATCCGCCAAAAGCAATGTCGCATTAGCCCACCAATATCTTTGGTTGTGAAGGAGGAGATTGATAAGCTCAAGGAGGCTGAATTTATCTTTGAGGTGGAGAATTCAGAATGGGTGTCTCCAATTGTCATTGTGAAGAAAAAGATTGGCAAGCTTCGATTTTGTGTGGATTACAAGAAGCTCAATGCTGTTACCAAGAAATACTACTACCCATTGCCATTCATTGATGAGATCTTGGAGGAGGTTGCAGGTCATGAGAGGTACAGTTTTGGAGATGGTTTTAGTGGATATAACCAAATCAAGGTTGCACCAGAGCATCAACAACTCACCACATTCACCACACCTTGGGGAACTTACGCTTTCAAGGTCATGCCTTTTGGGCTTTACAATGCTCTAGCCACATTCTAACGGTTCATGAACAAGGTATTTGAACCTTTCATTGGGAAATTTTTGAGAGACTTCATTGATAACTTTTATTTCTATGGGAGCAAGGAGGAGCACTTTGAGCACCTAATCAAGGTCTTGCAATGCTTGGATGAGGCAAATGCATCACTTACCTAGAGAAGTGCATTTTTGGATGTGAAGAAGGTCTACTTTTGAGGCACATCATCTGCAAAGATGGAAAAGCAGTTGATCCTAAGAAGGCGAGGAAAATATTAGACCTTCCATTCCCTTCAAGCTTGACTAAGTTACGCCAATTCTTGGGGATGGTTGGATACTATAGGAGATTCATCTTCTCATTTTCCAACAAGGCTTATGCATTGACCATCTACAAGAAGAAGGGTGTAGATTACATGGTGATTTTGGAGGACAAGGAGGCTCTCAAAGCTTTTGAGGAGCTCAAGCAATCCCTTTTTGTAGCTCTAATTCTTGCTAAACCTGATTGGAGTAAACGTTTCATCCTCTACACTGATGCTTCTAATGTAGCTATAGGATGCACTCTTACTCAATTAGACCAAGATGGGCATGATCATCCAATAGCTTATGCTAGTAGGCAGATGGTTTCAACAGAGAAGAACTTCTCTATCACGAAGAGAAAAGGACAGTGATCTTTGGTCTCAAGAAGTTTAGACACTACTTGATTGGAGGGAAAGCCACCATTGTCACAGATCACAAGGCTTTGAAGTACATCTTCAACAAGCTTTATGTTGAAGGGAGATTAGCAAGGTGGATGATACTCTTGTCTGAGTATGACTACACCATTGAGGATAGGCCAAGAAAGAAACATGCAAATGCTGATTTGTTATCTAGGGCCTATGATCATGATGGAGATGAGCCAATAGATGATTACTTTCTGGATGAGGAGCTCATGACAATCTCAATCACTCAAGAGGTTCCAATGGAGTACAAGGAGATTGTGGATTTTGTGACAAGAGGTAACTATCCAGAAGGGATGCATGCTAGAGAGAGGAAGGCCCTTGCAGCAAGATCTAGACCTTCCACAATGGTGGAGGATATTGTTTTTCACCAAGGAGCAGATGGTCTACTTCGAAGAGGAGTAAGTAAGGAAGAGTCTATCTTACTTATAAGAAGTTTCATGAAGGTTTAGTGTGTGGAGGACACTTTGCAGGAAAGGTGACTACTTTCAAGATTCTAGATGCAGGTTACCATTGGAGAGGGATTTTCAAGGATTGTCTTGATTATTGAAAAACTTGTCATGCTTGTCAAGCTTTTGCTAGAAAGTCTACATCCACTCCACCACTTAGATCAATTCCATTGATAGGACCTTTTGAGAAGTGGAGAATTGATTTTGTAGGTCCTCTCAATAGAACCCCAAGGAACAATCGGTACATTGTGGTAGTTGCTGACTACCTTACCAAGTGGGTTGAGGCTAGATCATTGAGGGACAAGAATGAAGATGAAGTTAGCAAATTTCTTTATGAACGCATTATCACTAGATTTGGATGCCCTTTGGAGTTGGTTTTTGATAGAGGAGGAGAGTTCACAAGAAGCATTACTACAGCCATGCTACGACATTTCTCTATCACACATAGAGTTACTACATCCTATAAGCCAAATTCCAATGGCTTGGTAGGGAGAACCAATCAGACATTGTGCATGATGTTGGCCAAAGATGCAGAAATGGAGGGGGCTAAACATCATTGGGACAAGAGGATCCATGCAGTTTTATGGGAATATAGGACAACCATGAAGACTTCCAACGGATTTTCTCCATTTCAATTGGTATATAGTATTGAGTCATTGTTACCTATTCACTTTGATCTTCCTACCTTCCAAAACATTCATAGGAGATTGAAGAAAGCACAAGGAGGTGATGCAGAGAAGTCAAGGAAGGATCAACTCATGGAGTTGGAAGATGCAAGAGCAGTTACTATGGTTCGAGTGGAGCAAGCCCAAAGGAAACAAAAGGAGAGCTATGACAAGAGGCAAGGCAAGAAGAAGGTGGAGCCTTTCAAAGAAGGTGATTGGGTAATGTTGTTTGATTCCATTTGATTCAAGAGAGTGCAAAAGAAGTTTTTTCCTAAGTACTTTGGACCTTTCATAGTGGAGAAGGTGTGGGGAAATTACACCTATGATCTCAAGGAGTTTAGAGGAAGACACTTTGATAGGATTAACCATGATAAGCTAAGGATGTTTTATAGAAGGTAGAGAGACCTTCACTTTGAGGACAATGTAAAAACTTAGTCCGGGGGTAAATGTAACACCCATTTGTGCATGTGTGTGATATTTAGCTTGGTATTACAAGTACTTGAGAGATATTATTTATATAGAGATTAAGGATGGTTTTACATTTGTCATGATTAGCTAAAGTTAGTCATAGCTAAGATAGAGGGGACCTTACTTTAGAGGAAGTGGAAAAGATGAGCACTACTATTTTGGATTCTAGTGTGTTGACTTGGTATTATTCCTAGGTGTTTGGCTTTGAGGAAAGTGTTGAGAACTCTTGGGCCCGCAAGCCTTTTTGTTTTAGATTCTTCTATAGTCCAAAGATAGCCCATGTGAAAGAATCCTTGACTTAGTGGCTGGGTCAAGATAAGATCACATGCTTGGGGAATATGCCCATGTGAATGCATATTACTTTCTACTTTTGACTTTACTTGACTTTTAGCCTAGTAACTTGAGTTACTCTAGTGATTAGTAACTTTGGTACAAAACTATTTCACAAGTATATAAACAAGGGGTGAAGAGGTACTCATGATCCTTTCATTTGCAACTATATCTCTCTCATTGAGTTCTCTAGTGAGCAATGTCTTGAGTCTTGGAGTGCTAGCCTTGGAGGAGTATGATGGAGTTGAGGTTCCTTGCCTTCTTAGTCCATGGTGCGCTACCATAATAGCCATCAGAGGTTCATCCTGAGTGAGAGACATGCCGGCTCATAGATCATAGGCCCTAGATAACAAATCAATATTGGCATGGTTCTTCCCTAGCCATCCTTAATGGTGTAGTCATACTCAGACAAGAGTATCATCCACCTTGCTAGCCTCTCTTCCACATTAGGCTTGTTGAAGATGTGTTTCAAAGCCTTGTGATCCATGATAATGGTGGCTTTCTTTCCAATCACGTAGTGTCTAAACTTCTTGTGATCTAAGATCATTGCCAACCCTTCTCTCTCTATGAAAAAGTAGTTCTTTTTTACTGAAACCATCTACCTACTAGCATAAGCTATTGGATGATCATGCCTATCTTGGTCTAATTGACTAAGGGTGCATCCTATAGCTACATTAGAAGCATTAGTGTAGAGGATGAAAGGCTTACTCCAATAAGGTTTAGTAAGAATTGGAGCTTCCATAAGGGATTGCTTGAGCTCCTTAAAAGCTTTGAGAGACTCCTTGCCTCTAAAATCACCATGTATTCTACAATAGACACAAAAGTTATCAATGTTCAAAGTGCTCCTCCTTGCTCCCATGGATACAAAATTTATCAATGAATTCTCTCACAAATTTCCCAATGAAAGGTTCAAACACCTTGTTCATGAACCATTGGAATGTGGTTGGAGCATTACAAAGCCCAAAAGGCATGACCTTGAAAGAATAAGTCTCCCAAGGTGTGGTGAATGTAGTGAATTGTTGATGCTTTAGTGCAATCTTGATTTGGTTATACCCACTATAATCATCTCCAAAATTGTACCTCTCATGATGTGCAACCTCTTCCAAGATCTCATCAATGAATGGCAAAGGGTAATAGTCCTTCTCAGTAACAACATTGAGCTTCATGAAATCCATACTACCTAATGCGTGCCCTTAATTTTTTTCATAATTAAAATTAGAGACACTCATTTTGAATTCTCCACCTCAAAGATAAATCTAACCTCTTTGAGCTTATCAATCTCTTCCTTCACAACCAAAGATATTGGTAGACTAACACAACGTTGCTTTTGGCAGACTGGTCTTTCAAGTGACTCCACCTTTATCTTGTCTCCTCCAAGGTGACTTCCTTTAGATCGTTGTAGTTGAAAGCAAATACATGATTGAACCTGCAAAAAATCTCCTCAAGTATGAATGTTTATTTATCTATGTCCTTCAAAACCTTTGGCTTAAGGGTGCAAAATTCATAGCACACAAGGGATACACATCCAAATTAGATTCAGATTCATCTTCCTCTATGGAAGTCTCCTCTTCCATGCTTGTATCCACACTAAAGCTCCTTCTTTTGAAACTAATTCCCAATAATCATAAGATGGTGTGTTTAAATGTGAAGTGTTGGTGGTGTTAGTGACGTGTATTGTAACTCTATGGTTTGATGGCCTAATCCTCAAGTACCCTTTGTACCATCAATCAATCATGCATGCTGCTCTCAACCATGGCATCCCAAGAAGCAAATCATTACTTGAATCCTTCAAGACTTGGAAAATCATGAGATTTGAACTCCCATAATTGAAACTACCACCTTATCTATCACCCCTACTAGTCAAACTTGTTGCTTATTTTCCATGCTTAAAACAAATATTGAAGGTCTAGAGGATATCTACCCAACTTCTTCATCAACCTTTCTAACATGGCATTCATTGCAGATACTCCATCAACAAATATATCCTTGATGTTGTGACCATTTACGCTCACATCAATCTTGGAAGTATATTCACAAGCCTCTCATAGTGCTAGTTTGGCATCCACCACCCCCATTGATACTGGAGCTTTTTCTTTCTTTTCCTCTTGCTTCTTGTAGAACTCAAACCATCTCTAAGCTCCTTTCTCAAGGTAGGATTCAAAGCAATCAATTGGCCCACTATGATATTAGCCTTGTGACTACCAACCTCTTCCAACACATTGTAGTTCCATTGTTGCTTTGAGATCAAGAAGTTCTCCATTCTCAACTTCTTCCTTGAAGTCTTTGTTGTAAATGATGTTGAGATACTAGTGCAAGTGCTCCTCGTAGGCATAGGAGTATCCTTGCTAGGAGTAAATCCTTGAGAAGAGTGCACATCCTCTACAAAATGAGCTCTCTTTTTCTCTTGTACCAAAAGCTTCAAATTAAGACCTTTGGAGTTTGAGCACTCCCCCTTCTCATACTTGCTCTCAACCATATCTAACCCTTCTCCCATAGTTGCACTACATTGATCTTGAGATCTGCAAGTTATTATGTGATGGTTTGAAGTGGATCTTTTGGTAGAGGTGCAAGAGCCAAAGCAACTTCTACTTATGGTGCAACCCTTGCCACCAAAGTATCAAAAGTTCCACCATTTTTGTAGCCTTGAGGAGGATGCACAACCTCCTTCACCACCAAATCACTCTCATCTCCTTACAAACTCTCCTCCATACAAATTACAATCTTGATAGCTGCAATTTTGAAAGAAGGTTCTCATATCTCACCTTGCTTCTAATCTGTGGTCTCAACCCTCCCACAAAATTCTTGGTGAGCATGGCTACTATGCCAATCATAGTAGTCTCCACATCATCCTACCCTTCCTCAACACTATGCAAAATTTGGACTCCAACTTCTCCACTCTTTCTACATAAACTCTCACTTTCTCTTTGTCTCCTTGTGTGACAACCTAGCAAATATCACTTTTGCGGTAATCGTGTAAGTAAAGTTCATTCCCGCAGAGATACAAGTCAGAATTGGTCAAATACAAAGTAAAGTAACAATTTCAGGTCTTCTTGAGTTCTTCTTTAGTCTCTCAGGTAGAAACCACACCCAGAAGAGAGTAACAAGCACTGACTTGCAGTCTTGTCACAAATTAACACTCCTTAATCACAACTCCATCAAATCTTTCCAAACAATCTTGATTGTGATGATTCAGGCTCTCCCAAAAATGACACTTCACCACAAAACGACTTTGCCTCAGAATTGTGTTCCACCCCTCCACCGAAGGCACAACTTCCTCGATCAAAATTGCTTCACGTCAACTTCGTGCTGCACTCACAAATGCAAAATACTACCAACACTACAATTCCTCTCAGATCTGTCAAGGCATTGCTTTGATTGCACTTCACTTAGGATTGAACACACAGAATGAAGATCAAGGCTGTGGAATCCAACATCCAACAAGCACTCTAACTTGCACTTCAAATTTCTTCACACACTCACAACCACAAACACAAAGTTGATACTTGGAATCAAGCTCAAGCAACGAGCACTGCTTCATAGCACTTCGCTTTATCTATTCTTAGAAATAATGAGCACTGAATAACAATTCTCTACGAATGCCACTCTTAAGTAGTGAACAAATCGATAGTTCTAACAACTATATCGTTCTACAACAACTCTTCTCACTTGCAGATCCAAAATAACAATGCACATCTTCATATCTGCCTCTTCAAATCTCAAAACTGTTACTAGTCCGATCCGATGTCTACTTTGTCATCGGCTTTCAAACCCGAACCCGAAGTAAATTTACTTCCTATTACTTTTTCCTTGGGTTTCATATCTTCTACTTCTTCTACCAGATCCAACAATTCTCTTTCCTGATCTGAAATTGCACTAGTTGGTAATCTATCTAACTCTTCATCTCTCGACCCACTCTTCTCCAATGTCTCCATCTCTAATTCCAAAGACATCTGCACTCCTATGTTATCTACTTTGGGTTTGGCTCTAACATCTTTCTGAAGTTTATCTTTCTCTATTTTCACTAAGTCTAATCTAATCGCAATATTGTCTTCTACTTCTAAGATCTTCCTGTCTACACGAGTTCTTAAACTAATCAACAAGGCATTCAAATCAGTGTCTTTTGCCTGTCTTTGCCTTGTCTCCTGCACCAACAATTGCAACTCGTGCAGCCTCGTTTCTTCAATCCAAACGCTGGCCTTTGTACTCAACATTGCATTCATCCTGAGGACAATCTCCTTCAACGGCTCCAATCTCATCTTCCTCTCTCGCTCTCGATCTGCAAGCCAATCCTCCCTGTACATTGCCAATTCCGCTTCAAACTCGGCTTTCATCATCTCCTTCTCCTTCTCCTTCTGTACAACCTTCCTCCTGATTACAAAGTAACTCTTGTAATCTCTCTTCTTCCTTATACCGTGCTGCCAACTCTCTTTGCCAAAGTTGCTTCTTCTCCTCGACACTCTCCATCACCCTATTGAGCTCTTGATCCTTTGCTGCTACTCTCGCCATAGCATGGATAACTTCTACTCTTGAATCAGCAAACTACTGCTTCAAGATCTCATATTCCGCTACTTGTCTCTCCCTTGCTATGTCACTCTTCTTAACAAGATCTTCTTGATATCTCACTTCTCTCTTCAAGTCTTCAATTACTTGAGTCCTCACTACTGCATCCGCTCACAATACTTCCCTCTCCTCCTGACCTCGGGTTATACTCTTCTTCAACTCCGAGTTCTCTTCTTCTAATCTTGACAACACCTGCAAGACAGTCTTTACCTCTGGACAAGTCGACTGCATCTCCTTCTTCTTGTACTCTAACTTCACCAGCAGAGGACATGCCAGCTCCCGTAGGTACTCGACTCCATCGCTCGGGGTTACTTCTCCTTGCGTAGCCACTTCTCTTTGCACTTCTTGTTCATCTGATACTCGCCTTCTTCTCTGCAATCTTCATATCGGAATGGACGCCCCACTTCCCGAGCTTGCATTCACTTCTTCTTGCACATTACTCGGACCTGCATTGTACTTTGCCTTACATCTTGGGCGGACTCCCCTTTGAACTGCAATCTTTTCTTCTGCCTTAGGTACTTTGTCTTCCAACTTCGTGTTGTCCTTGGCCTCGATCTCTGCCTGAACTTCTTCTTCTTCTTCTTCTTCTGCAACAGCTAGTGCCAATGTCATTTCTCCACCCTCATTGCTATCGCTACTCGTATCTCCACTCTATAGCGTTAGCTTGGGCTCCTCCTTGTGTTCCAAGTCTTTGGTCTTGCGCTCAGCATCACCTTTCGAGTCTTCATCTTCCGACTTGATCACCACCATGCCTTGCCTTGGGTTTCCTCTCTTGGTCTTCCAAGGTTTCTTTGTGTCTTCGGCTTTGCCTTGCCGACTTCTCTTCTTTGAGTTTGGAGTACTCACTTTGATCTCCACATTCTTCCCTGTCTTCTTGTAGTACTTGTCAGTGCTTCTGATTTGCAAGATGTACTGCTGCTCCTCTACATCAACCTCCTTTCTCACATCGGGATGGAAATGCGACACCATCCGAGTTCACTCCGCCGAGTTCAGCAAATTCAACCCAAGGTAGAAATGAGCTGCAAATGGCACGATGTAGTGTGGAGGTGATTTATCCCATAGATTCCACACCATTTGTCGCGTTCTCCCATGGAAACACCTCGCCCAATTGATCGGTTCTCCTGCAAACAACTTGTGAAAGAACACCGCTTGGTGTTCCATCACATAGGTTGTTCTCTCCGGCTTCAGGATTGCCATCAGAGCACTCACAATTCCTCTCTTGATAGGGTCTTTGTAGCTCTTGACTTTGTACCCATTCTTCGTCCGCTTTGATGAGAATGCATCTCTCACCTCTTGGGTTTCTTGAGCTATCTCTCCCTTCCCCAAGAACGTGGCCCCCTGCTCCGAGCCTGCTTCCTTCCTGAGTACTAGTCTCCAATCTGACTCTGTCCAACAAGCTGGATTTTCTCTCTTCCCTTCTTCCTCAGGTCCATCGAGACACTTGCTCTTGATGATCTTTGTCATGAAACCTGGAAAACTCACGTTCTAGTTCCATGCCAAGAAGGTGATCCGAAGTCGGCTCAAGACTTCAATCCTAGCAATCACATCTAATGTCTGAATCGCATGATTTCTCACTGCAAATTCAGAGTTCTTCTTTCCTCCTCCCATCTCTCCTGCTTTCTCACTGTCTCTCGATTTCACTCTTGCGACTTCTCCCTTACACTAACGCGTTTCCAACTCTATTTTCCTTCCCATGATCACCTGCAAGACGACTTCTCAATGGCAAAGGAAAATTACTCGACATTTTGTCGTTGCGAGTTTGATTTTTATAGAGTTGCGCTTTCTTTGTCTTTCTTCACTTTGAGTTTCTACTGAGAAATCACACCTCCTGCATGCACCTGTCACTGTTAATCAAACTTCATGCATATGGGCCGCCAATTTTTTAACGGTCCCTTCTTGAATTTCTCGCCCCGATGAAAGATTGTTAGATTGACTTCACCTCGGGTTGAGCTCCCCCCAATACGAAGACTCTTTACTTTGGGTTGTGTGCTGACAAGGCATTTCCGAGTACTTCGCCTTATGACCCAAAGTCACTTTACTTTGGGTTTCATCACGAAGACTCTTTTCTTCACCTTCTCGGCCATACAGTCGCAATCCGACTTCTCTATACACTTCTTCTTTGTTATTTTGAAAATAAAATAAAATGTGGGCACCACACCTTGTTTGAGGAAGGTCACCTCACTCATCAATCTCTCATAACTCTCATCTGGAAGACTATTTCAATTAGTACTGAAGTCAAACTCCCCCAAGACTCTTGTCTATCTCTCTTTTCTCTCTTTTGGTATTCTGATTCATAAAATATAAGTGCTACATCCTCAAAGAAATCTGGTAATAATGAGACCACTCATTCTTCTTCCTCTCATTTTTTCTTATGATCTCTTTAAGTCTCTCACAAAGGCCTCCACAACTTCTCCATCCTTGACAAAGAAAATTGAAAGTTTCTCCATCTTAGCACCTCACTATCTTTCTTTTTTCTCTCAATCTTTTTCTTCTCTCACTCTATAACTAATAGAGTCTATACATGACTGCCATCACTTGAGAGTAATCTACCCTAGGGAATACAAAAGTTTCAGGTTGCTCCCATATTTCTATAGCAACATTAAATCCTAGAGTGCAACATTGATAGTTTATCCATAAGTTGAAAGATTATCTCTATCATTAATCTTGAGAACTAGTTGATAAAGGAGGTAGTATTTATGTAGTTGTACTAAGACTCTCTCCAAGATTCTTCACCAAAGTCTCCAAAAGTTTTGTTACTTCACTACACTCATGTCCTTTTGGAAGTCCTTCCACTCCACAAACCTCACACAACTCCTTGGTCTTACATCTTCTTCCTCCCAATTTTGGTGAAGAAGGTCCAACATGCAAACCCAAGTCAAGTAAACCTCTCCTTTCCTTCAATCTCTTGCTCTCAAAGGTCAATGGATATGAACTTGACTTATGTCCCTTCTCTCCTCATAGAAAACACTTAGACTCACTACTTCCTCCAACTGGTGTATGTTTTTGGATCCTCTCAACACTCTCTTCAAATTCTATTGTAAATTCTCTTCTCTTCAAATTCACCCCTACAATCACCTCAAACTCTTGAAGAACCTTACATAGCCTCAATTTCCACTCTTGATGACCCTCCATGTTCTCAAGATGAGTCTAAACACTTAAACATGCCTTTTGTTGTTCTCACACTCCTCATGCATAAGATCTTAACTTTGTAAAATTGACCTCTCTTCACAATGTCACTAACTTCTCTCAACTGGTATGTCATAGTACTCTAAAATTAATCATAATTAATAACAACCCCAAGGCATCCTCTCCTAAAAAATTTCAGATCTTTTCATTGAGCTCTTTGGCCTAGGCACCTTTCTATTTAACAAACATATTTCAGATTTGGTTTGAAAACCACCCCACTCACTTTAAAAATTCATTTCTATCTACTCAAGAATGATCTCTCACTAATTCCTAAGCCAAAAGATAGGATACTATGCGCTAAAGTTTCTTGGAAAGTTTCAAGATAGTACATTGAAAATTGAAGAAATGGCAGACTTTGTACAAATTTTCAAAGAGCATGCGGTTTCAAGAGCAATTTACCCTATCAACTTTCAAAAATTCTAGCTTGGTGCGTGTACTAGCTCTTACAATAGTTTTAAGTAAGATAACTAAAAGATAACCCAAGCTATCATGTGTAGAAATATTAAGTTCAACTCTCAAACTTGAGATTTTATCCAAAATCACCATATTCTACTAAATTTGCAATCCATCTCACACAATCTCTCCAAATCCTCTCATATGTACAAGATGTACAAATCCATCTCAAAGATATCATAATGAACCATAGTGTATACAAATGGGTCTTGCTTCTCTAACATAAGTTTTGCTCTCTCCTTCCCTAGTGTTCTCTCCAAGTGAGTTCTCATAGCATCCATATGTCTAATATAGAATTGAACCCGGAATATTATCTTGCCTTCTAGAGAGGTCTTGTAACACCCATTTGTGCATGTGTGTGGTATTGTGATATTTAGCTTGGTATTACAAGTACTTAAGAGATATTATTTATATAGAGATAAAGGATGGTTCTACATTAGTCATCATTAGCTAAAGTTAGTCATAGCTAAGATAGAGGGGACTTTACTTGAGAGGAAGTGAAAAAGATGAGCACCACTATTTTGGATTCTAGTGTGTTGACTTGATATTATTCCTAGGTGTTTGGCTTTGAGGAAAGAGTTGAGAACTCTTGGGCCCTCAAGCCTTTTTTTTTTGGATTCTTCTATAGTCCAAGGATAGCCCATGTGAAGGAATCCTTGACTTAGTAGTTTAGTCAAGATAAGATCACATGCTAGTGGAATATGCCCATGTGAATGGATATTCCTTTTTACTTTTTGTCTTTACTTGACTTTTAGTCTAGTAACTTGAGTTACTACGGTATTTAGTAACTTTGGTACGTAACTATTTCACAAGTATATAAACAAGGGGTGAGGAGGTACTCATAAACAAGGAGTGAGGATGTATATCTTAAGTACTTGTAATACCAAGGTTAATATCACAATACCACACACATGCACAAATGGTTGTTACATTTACCACCGGACTAAGTTTTCACTTTGTCCTCAAAGTGAAGGTCTCTCTACCTTCTATGATACATCTTCAACTTATCATGGTTGATCCTATCAAGGTGTCTTCCTCCCAACTCTTTGAGATCATGGGTGTAATTGCCCCACACCTTCTACACTATGAAAGGTCCCAAGTACTTAGGAAAAAACTTCTTTTTCACTCTCTTGAATCCAATAGAATCAAACAACATTACCCAATCACCTTCTTTGAGAGGATATACCTTCTTCTTACCTTGCCTCTTATCATAGCTCTCCTTTTGTTTCCTTTGGGCTTGCTCCACTCAAACCATAGTAATTGCTCTTGCCTCTTCCAACTCTATGAGTTGATCCTTCTTTGACTTCTCTACATCACCTCCTTATGCTTTCTCTAATCTCCAAAGGGCATCCAAACCTAGTGATAATGCGTTCATAAAGAAATCTACCAACTTCATCTTCATTCTTGTCCCTCAATGGTCTAGCCTCAACTTACTTGGTGAGATAATCAGTAACTACCACAATATATTGCTCAATACCGATTGCTCCTTGGAATTCTAATGAGAGGACCTACAAAATCAATTCCCCACTTCTCAAAAGGTCCTAGCAATGGAATTGATCTAAGTGCTAGAGTGGAAGTAGATTTTCTAGCAAAAGCTTGACAAACATGACAAGTTTTGCAATAATCAAGACAATCCTTGAAAATCCCTCTCCAATGGTAACCTACATCTAGAATCTTGAAAGTAATTACCTTTCATGCAAAGTGTCCTCCACACACTAAACCTTCATTAAACTCCTTTATAAGTAGGATATACTCTTCCTTACCCACTGCTCTTCGAAGTAGACCATCTGCTCCTTGGTGAAAAAGAATATCTTCCACCATTGTGTAAGGTCTAGATCTTGCTGCAAGGGTCTTCCTCTCCCTAGCATGCATCCCTTCTGGATAGTTACCCCTTGTCACAAAATCCACAATTAGTTCTAAGGTTCTTAAGTCTATTTTGCTTTCTGCCTTATTAGTAGAAGTACTCTTTTGGTGATACTTCTATCTGATCTATTTTGACCATCATATATTATATCATTTTAGATGTTACCAAACCAAATTTCACATCTAGATCATATGACTAGCTCTTGGTATTACAGACCTCCCTCCTTTTTAGACAAAACGTCCTCGTTGTTGCTCAAATGCTTGCACCAACACCGGTGCATGTGTCAAATTTGCAATGGGCTCCCACGTTGCTTCATAGAGGGAGTAACCTTTCAATTGTACTAGATAGTTCACCCGCGGATGGCGAGTACCACGCATGCATTTTTGGAGAATCTACTTCACTTCATATTCCTTTGTGCCATCAATGATTATCAGACAAGGTCAAATATCTTGTGTGGAATGACCTTGGCCAATAACAACCATTTTTGCATGTGTGTGATATTGTGATATTTAGCTTGGTATTACAAGTACTTGAGAGATATTATTTATATAGAGATAAAGGATGGTTCTACATTAGTCATCATTAGCTAAAGTTAGTCATAGTTAAGAAAGAAAGGACCTTACTTTAGAGGAAGTGGAAAAGATGAGCACTACTATTTTGGATTCTAGTGTGTTGACTTGGTATTATTCCTAGGTGTTTGGCTTTGAGGAAAGGGTTGAGAACTCTTGGGCCCGTAAGCCTTTTTGTTTTGGATTCTTCTATAGTCCAAGGATAGCCCATGTGAAGGAATTCTTGACTAGTGGCTGGGTCAAGATAAGATCACATGCTAGTGGAATATGCCCATGTGAATGGATATTCCTTTCTACTTTTTGACTTTACTTGACTTTAGTCTAGTAACTTGAGTTAATGCAGTAATTAGTAACTTTGGTACAAAACTATTTCACAAGTATATAAACAAGGGGTGAAGAGGTACTCATGATCCTTTCATTTGCAACTATCTCTCTCTCATTGAGTTCTCTAGTGAGCAATTTCTTGAGTCTTGGAGTGTTAGCCTTGGAGGAGTATGATGGAGTTAGGGTTCCTTGCCTTCTAAGTCCATGGTGCACTACCATAATAGCCATCAAAGGTTCATCTTGAGTGAGAGACATGCCGGCTCACATTTTTGGTTCCGTTGTCGGGACCTCTCTAGAAGTCAAGGTAATGTTCCACGTTCAATTCTACATTAGGCAAAAGGAGGCTATGGGAGCTCACTTGGAGAGAACATAAGGAGAGGAGAAGGCTGAACTTATGTTAGAGAACCAAGATCCATTTTTTTACCCTGTAGTTCATTATGATGTCTTTGAAGTGATTTTGTACATCTTGTACACATGAGAGGATTTGGAGAGATTGTGTGAGGTGGATTGCAGATTTTGGAGATTAAGGTGATTTTTGGGAAAATCTCAAGTTTGAAATCTAGACTTGATAGCTTATACATTTGATAGCTTGGGTTGTCCTTCAGTTAGCACACTTGGAATTATTGTGAAAGCTATTATGCGCATTGTGCTAGAATTTATGAAAGTTGATAGGGTAAATTGCTCCCACAACTGTATGCTCTCTGGGAAATTGTACAGAGTCTGCCATTTGTTCAATTGTCATTGGATTGCTATGAAAATTTATGAGAAAATTCAATATGTTATAGAATACCTGCTGACACAAAAATTAAAGAGAGATAATTCTTAAGCAGGGAGTTATGAGTTTGTGAAGTGAGGGGGGTGGTTTCCAGACCAAATCTGAAATGTATGTGTTGACTAGAAAGGTGTCTAGGCCAAATGGATCAATGAAAAGATCTGAGATTTTGAAAGGAAAGATACCTTGGAGTTTTGATCAAGTGTACAAAATTTCAAAGGATTGTAATATACTGGTTGGGAGATTTGAGTGACATTGTGAGGAAGGGTCAATTTTGCAAAGTGGAGATCTCATGCATGAGGAGTTTGAGAGCAACAAAAAGCATGTTTGAGTGTTTAGATTCATGTTAGGAACATGGAGGGTCATCAGGAGTGGAAATTTAGACTATGCAAGGTCCCAAAGAGTTTGAGGTGATTTGAGGGGTGGATTTGAGTAAAAGAGAGTTTACAATGGATTTTGAAGAGAGTGTTGAGAGGATCCAAAAACCTACGCCACTTGGAAGAAAGAGTGAGTCTAAGTGCTTTCTGTGTGGAAAGAAGGGACATAAGGCAAGTTCATGTCCATTGACCTTTGAAAGCAAGAGATTGAGGGAAAGGAGAGGCTTACTTGACTTGTGTTTGCATGTTGGACCTTCTTCACCGAGATTGGGAGGGAGAAGATCCAAGACCAAAGAGTTGTGTGAGGTTTGTGAAGTAGAAGGACTTCAAAAAGGACATGAGTGTAGTGGAGTAAAATCACTTTTGGAGACTTTGTAAAGGATCTTGGAGAGAGTCTTAGTACAAGTATAGAAATACTACCACCTTCATCAGCTAGTTATCAAGATTAGTGATGAAAATAATCTTTCAACTTATGGATAAACTATCCATGAGAGTTAGATTAATATGCACTCTAAGATTTGATGTTGCTATAGAAATCTTGGAGCAACTTGAACCTTTTGTGTTCTCTAGAGTGGATTATTCTCAAATGGTGTTAATCATGTCTATACTCTATTAGTTATAGAGTGAGAGAAAAGAAAAGATAAAAAGAAGAAAAAAAATTGAGAGAAAAGAAAGATAGTGAGGGGTTAAGATGGGGAAACTTCTAGTTTTCCTTGGCAAGGATGGAGAAGACGTGGAGGCCTTTGTGAGAGACTTTAGGAGAGCTTGCATAGGAAACAATGAGAGAAGGAAGAATGAGTGGGCCTCATTATTACCAGATTTCTTTGAGGATGCATCACTTACATGGTATGAGTCAGAATACCAAAAGAGAGGGAGGAGAGATGGGGAAGAGGAGTCTTAGGAGAGTTTGAATTCAGCACTCATTCAAAACTTTCTCCTTGTTGAGAGTTATGAGAGATTGATGAGTGAGGTTACCTTTCTCAAACAAGGAGATAGAGAGAAAGTGAGAGTCTATGTGGAAAGAGTGGAAAAGTTAGAGTCCAAATTTTGCATAGTGTTGAAGAAGGGTTGGGATGATGTGGAGACTACTATGATTAGCATAGGGGCCATACTCACCAAGAATTTTGTGGGAGGGTTGAGACCACAAATTAGAAGCAAGGTGAGATATGAGAAACCTTCTTCCAAGGTTGAAGCTATCAAGATCGCAATTCGTATGGAGGAGAGTTTGGAAGGGGATGAGAGTGATTTGGTGGTGAAAAAGGTTGTGCATCCTCCTCAAGGTTACAAGTATGGTGGAACTTCTGATACTTTGGTGGCAAGGGTTGCACCACAAGTAGTAGTTGTTCCAGTTCTTGCACCTCAACCAAATGATCCACTTCAAACCATCATAGAACAACTTGCGGATCTCAAAATGAATGTGGTGCAAACTATGGGAGAAGAGAGAGGTGGATCAAAATGTAGAGAGATGGCCTATGAGTTATGTTAACTATCCATATAGAGGAGGCCAACCAGCCAACAATTTCAATGATAAAAATTGTTCTTGTTGTGGAGGAAGAGGCCATATCCAATGGAATTGCCCAAATTCCACTTACCATGGACGAAGGGGTTACGAGGGAGCCAATAGAGGGAAAGAGGGAGGTAGTGAAACCCAAGTGGATCCTAATCCAAACAAAGCTAAGGGGATAGCATCCATAGATGTGGTTGAGAGCAAGTATGAGAAGAGAGAGTGCTCAAACTCCAAGGGTCTTAATTTGGAGCTATTGGCACAAGAGAAGAAGAGAGCTTGTTTTGCAGAAGATGTTCACTCTTCTCAAGGATTTACTTCAAGCAAGGATACTCCTTTGTCTACTAAGATCACTTGCACATCAACACCATCAACAACAAAGACTCCAAGGAAGAAGTTGAGGATGGAGGATTTCTTGATTTCAAAGCAACAGTGGAACTACAATGTGTTGGAGGATGTTGGTAGCCACATGGCTACCATCACAATGGGCCAATCAATTGCTTTGAACCCTACCTTGAGAAAGGAGCTTAGAGGTGGTTTGAGTTCTACAAGGAGCAAGAGGAGGAAGGAGGCAAAACCTCCAATATCAATGAGGGTGGTGGATGCCAAACCAACACCATGGGAGGCTTGTGAATATGCCTCCAAGATTGATGTGAGAGTGAATGGTCACAACATCAAGGATACATTGGTTGATGGAGGATCAGTTGTGAATGCCATGTCAGAAAGGTTGATGAAGAAGTTGGGTATGATACCCTCAAGACCTTCAACATTTGTGGTGAGCATGGCAAACAAGCAACAAGTTTGACCAGTAGGGGTGATGGATAAAGTGGTAGTTTCAGTTATGGTAGTTCAAAATCTCATGACTTTCCAAGTCTTGAAGGATTCAAGCTATGGCTTACTTCTTGGGAGGCCATGGTTGAGAGCAGCACACACAACTGATTGATGGCACAAAGGGTACTTGAGGATTGGGCCATCAAACCATAGAGTCACAGTTCCTATGACTAACACCACCAACACTTCACATTCAGATACACCATCTTCTGATTATTGGGAATCAGATTCTGAAGAAGGAGCTCCAAGTGTGGACACAAGCATGGAAGAGGAGACTTCCACGGAGGAGGATGAATCTGAATTGATTCAGATGTGTATCTTTATGTGCTATGGATTTTTCACCTAAGCTAGAGGTTTTGAAGGACCCAAATAAATCACCATTGACACTTGAGGAGATAGAGAGAAGGTTAGCTACCCTCAAGTATGGCCCAAATGTTACCAAGGAGGAGAAGGTGAGATTTGAGGAGATTTTCCGCAAGTTCATCCATGTGTTTACTTTTAGTTACAAGGATTTGAAGGAAGTCACCTTGGAGGAGCACAAGATAGAGGTGGAGTCACATGCAAGTCCAATCCGCCAAAAGCAACATTGCAATAGCCCACCAATATCTTTGGTTGTGAAGGAGGAGATTGATAAGCTCAAGGAGGCCGGATTTATCTTTGAGATGGAGAATTCAGAATAGGTGTCTCCAATTGTCATTGTGAAGAAAAAGAATGGCAAGCTTTGGTTATGTGTGGATTACAAGAAGCTCAATGCGGTAACAAAGAAAGACTACTAGCCATTGCCATTTATTGATGAGATCTTGGAGGAGGTTGTAGGTCATGAGAGGTATAGTGGTTGGAGATGGTTATAGTGGATATAACCAAATCAAGATTGCACCAGAGCATCAACAACTCACCACATTCACCACACCTTGGGGAACTTGTGCTTTCAAGGTCATGCCTTTTGGGCTTTGCAACATTCCAACGGTTCATGAACAAGGTATTTGAACCTTTCATTGGGAAATTTGTGAGAGACTTCATTGATGACTTTTGTTTCTATGGGAGTAAGGAGGAGCACTTTGAGCACCTAATCAAGGTCTTGCAACGCTTGGATGAGGCAAATGCATCACTCAACCCAAAGAAGTTTTGGATGTGAAGAAGGTCTACTTTTGAGGCACATCATCTGCAAAGATGGAATAACAGCTGATCTTGAGAAGATGAGGAAAATCTTAGACCTTCCATTCCCTTCAAGCTTGACAAAGTTACACCAATTCTTGGAGATGGTTGGATAGTACAGGAGGTTCATCTTCTCATTTTCCAACAAGGCTAATGCATTGACCAATTACATGAAGAAGGGTGTAGCTGTCATGGTGATTTCGGAGGACAAGGAGGCTCTCAAAGCTTTTGAGGAGCTCAAGCAATCCCTTGTTGTAGCTCCAATTCTTGCTAAACCCGATTGGATTAAACCTTTCATCCTCTACACTGATGCTTCTAATGTAGCTATAGGATGCACTCTTAGTCAATTAGACCAAGATGGGCATGATCATCCAATAGCTTATGCTAGTAGGCAGATGGTTTCAGCAGAGAAGAATTACTTTGTCATGGAGAGAGAAGGGTTGGCAATGATCTTTGGTGTCAAGAAGTTTAGTCACTACTTGATTGGAGGGAAAACCTCCATTGTCACGGATCAGAAGGCTTTGAAGTACATCTTCAACAACCCTAATGTTGAAGGAAGACTAGCAAGGTAGATGATACTCTTGTCTGAGTATGACTACACTATTGAGGATAGGCTAGGAAAGAAACATGCAAATGTTGATTTGTTATCTGGAGCCTATGATCATGATAGAGATGAGCCAGTGGTTGATTCCTTCCCGGATGAAGAGCTCATGGCAATCTTAGTCACTCAAGAGGTTCCAATGGAGTACAAGGAGATTGTGGATTTTGTGACAAGAGATAACTATCCAGAAGGGATGCATGCTAGGGAGAGGAAGGCCCTTGCAGCAAGATCTAGGCCTTATACAATGGTGGAAGATATTGTTTTTCACCTAGGAGCAGATGGTCTACTTCAAAGAGTAGTGGATAAAGAAGAGTCTATCCTACTTATAAAGGAGTTTCATGAGCGTTTAGTGTGTGGAGGACACTTTGTAGGAAAGGTGACTGCTTTCAAGATTCCATAGGTTACCATTGGAGAGGGATTTTCAAGGATTGTCTTGATTATTGCAAAACTTGGCATGTTTGTCAAGCTTTAGCTAGAAATTTTACATCCACTCCACCACTTAGATCAATTCCATTGCTAGGTCCTTTTGAGAAGTGGGGAATTGATTTTGTAGGTCCTCTCAATAGAACCCCAAGGAACAATCAGTACATTGTGGTAGTTACTGATTACCTTACCGAGTGGGTTGAGGCTAGACCATTGAGGGACAAGAATGAAGATGAAGTGGGTAGATTTCTTTATGAATGCATTATCACTAGATTTGGATGCCCTTTGGAGTTGGTTTCTGATAGAGGAGGAGAGTTTACAAGAAGCATTACTACAGCCATGCTACGACATTTCTCTATCACACATAGAACAACTACATCCTATAAGCCAAATTCCAATGGCTTGGCAGAGAGAACCAATCAGACCTTGTGCATGATGTTGGCCAAAGATGCAAAAATGGAGAGAGCTAAACATCATTGGGACAAGAGGATTCATGCAGTTTTGTGGGTGTATATGATAACTATGAAGACTTCCACCGGATATTCTCCATTTCAATTGGTATATGGTAATTAGGCTACCCTACCTATTCACTTTGATCTTCCTAACTTCCAAAGCATTCATAGGAGATTGAAGAAAGCACAAGGAGGTGATGCAAAGAAGTCAAGGAAGGAACAACTCATAGAGTTGGAAGAGGTAAGAGCATTAGTCATGATTAGCTAAAGTTAGTCATAGCTAAGATAGAGAGGACCTTACTTTAGAGGAAGTGGTAAAGATGAGCACCACTATTTTGGATACTAATGTATTGACTTGGTATTATTCCTAGGTGTTTGGCTTTGAGGAAAGAGTTGAGAACTCTTGGACCCACAAGCCTTTTTGTTTTGGATTCTTCTATAGTCCAAGGATAGCCCATGTGAAGGAATCCTTGACTTAGTAGTTGGGTCAAGATAAGATCACATACTAGTGGAATATGCCCATGTGAATGGATATTCCTTTCTACTTTTTGACTTTACTTGACTTTTAGTCTAGTTACTTGAGTTACTGCAGTTATTAGGAACTTTGGTATGTAACTCTTTCACAAGTATATAAACAAGGGGTGAGGAGGTACTCATGATCCTTTCATTTGCAACTATCTCTCTCATTGAGTTCTCTAGTGAGCAATGTCTTGAGTCTTGGAGTGTTAGCATAGGAGGAGTATGATGGAGTTGGGGTTCCTTGCCTTCTAAGTCCATGGTGCGCTACCATAATAGCCATCAGAGGTTCATCTTGAGTGAGAGATAGGCCGGTTCATAGGCCTGATCAGGGAGCTTATCTGTATAGTAAGGAGACATGGAATAGTGGACGGATTTTCATGTGTGGTGGTAGCTCAAGGTGATAGGCCACAGCGCCGACGCAATGAAGAATCAATAAAACAAGGTCTGAGCTAACAAGGTCCAACTAATGTAAGATTTGTTGTTGATAGCCACACTTGATCCCCAACATTGAACTCCATGTGCCTATGGTGTGCATTAGCATACTGCTTTTATCAATTTTGTGCAATCTGTAATTTGTGCTTGGCGCTCTCCACACCTTGTTGGATTCTAGAAATAAATGTGTTGACTGCATCGACCTTGGTAGCCACTGGACTGATCTTCATCAAGCTAGAAGGTGTGAAAGGATGCTCACCATACATGAGGAAGAACAAAGTGATAGGGGTGGATGCATTCATTGAATTGTTGTAAGAAAATTCCACCAACGGGAGTAGGGTGTCCTACCTCTCTTGCTCTTCTATGATGAAGCCACGTAACATGTCTTCAATTGTGTGATTAGCTTGCTCTATTTGGCCATCTATTTGTGGGTGGTAAGCTGTGGACATGGCCAACTTGGTTTTGAAGAAACCAAAGAGTGTTCACCAAAACAAATTGGTGAATTGGGTGGCTCTATCGATGATGAGTACTCTAGACAAACCATGGTGAGAAAAGATTGCATCTAAGTATAATTGAGCTAGTTGTGGAGTGGTCACATCCTTGGTGGTAGGGCATACATGAATCATTTTGCTGAGCTGGTCCACAAAGACCACGATGGAGTCAAACCCTAAGGTGGTCTTGGGTAATTCATAGACAAAATCCATACTCACTTGTTCCCAACATTGGGTAGGAGTGGGGAGAGGTTGAAGGAGCTCTACAAGAGCTTGATTAGAAACTTTGTTTTGTTGACAAAGTAGGAAGCTGCACATGTAGTCCACCACTTTGTTGCTCATCTTGGGCCAATAGGAATGGAGTTTGATTGCATCCAAGGTCTTGTCCACTCCAACATGACCTGCAATGGCCAAATCATGACATTCCGCTAGAATGGTGGTGCATAATTCTAGGACATTTGGGATCCATAATCTTCCATCACAAAAGGTAAGTCCCTAGGTTCTAGTGACACCTTTGGATGATTGCGCTTCTACAATATGTGGATCAGTTTTTGTACTAGCCAAAATCTCTAGCCAGAATTTAGGGTTAATCTTAACCTCTACCACCAAGTTGTTTGCCATTGGCATGCGTGTGAATGCATTTTCAAGTTGCTTCTTACCTTCCACATAGGTGATTGTCATGTTGAAGCATTGTCGTCATTGTGCCCATAGAATTTGGTGATGAGATAGATCCTTATGCATCTTGAAGTAGACTAGCAGTTTGTGGTCTGTCTCTACTACAAATGCCTTCTCGCCTAGATAGTGCTTCCAATGCTTGGTTGCCAGATTGATGGCCAACTCTTCTTGTTTTGTAGTGTAGTAGTTGCGCTCTACCAGTAACAACTTTTGAGAGAAATATGCAATTGGGTGCCATCCTTCATGCCACTCTTGTTGTAGGACTGCTCCTATTGTCATTACTTATCATTACTTGAATGTCCTTTGCACTCACTCTATGCTCCAAGTAGTCTACTTCAGACTTGTCAAACTTGCACTTTGATATTTTGGCATACAATTGATTCAGTCTTAGAATCTGGAAGACCTCTTGTAGATGTTGTTTGTGTTATGTCATTGTGCTACTATATACTAAGATATCATCCAAGAAGACAATAACATACTTATCCAAGTATGGACAAAATATGTCATTCATTAGACTTTGAAAGTGGCAGGTGCATTGGTGAGGCCAAAAGGCATCACAAGATACTCAAAGTGGCCATACTTGGTTCAAAAAGCAGTTTTGTACACATCCTCCTCTGCAATTCGGATTTGATTGTAACCGCTCCGCAAGTCCAATTTGGTGAAGTATCTCGCTCCATGAAGTTGATCAAACAGGTCATCCATGCAAGGTAAGGGGTATTTGTTCTTCACTATTTGTTGATTGAGACCCCGATAGTCAATGCACATACGCATTGTACCATCCTTCTTCTTCACAAATAAGACAAGGATCCCATATGGTGATATGCTAGGTTGGATGAACCATTTTTACAATATCTCCTCAATTTGAGTCTTACACTCCTCCAACTCATGAGGTGATAGGCGATATGGGGCCTTACAAGGAGGTGTCTTCCCCAAGAGTGTCTCAATTTTATGATCTACTTGCCTTTTTGGGGGTAATTCTGAGAGTAGATCATCGGGAAAGACATCTTGAAACTCATCCACACATCCTTCAATTTCTCAAGAATTTGTCAATTAAGTTGTGCACTCTGGACTTCTCTTATTACACCCATGAAACATCTATCAATCTTATAGATAGTTGCCGTCCCTATGACATATAGAGGCAGTTTCTGCCTATGTGATTTTTCTTTAACCCCAATGATTGACCATTGGTAGGTTCTCATTACTTTCTTCCTCCAATCTACCATAGGGTTGCAATGCTCCATCTATGGCATGCCTAAGATTGCATCATAACAAGCTAACTATATCACTCTCCACTCAATTGCTTCCTGATATTCTCCTACAGAGAGTATTACCTATCTAGGTAATGATTCATTTGTCTTTCTTTGCCCATTAGGTAACTCTACTTCTTCACTCCCATATCTTTCTAGATCCATTCCCAATCTTATTGCAATAGAGCAAGACAAGAAATTCGTTGTTGCTCCTGGATCTATTAATACTCTCACTTGATTACCTTCTATGATTCCATTCATGACAATCAATTGTGAGGTTACCTTTTGGGATCTTTGCGCATTAGTCTTCTTCCTTCCCTTGCTTCTCTGCTTCCTTATTTAGCCAATAAGGCTACGAGGTACATTTATTGGCAATCTTTGTTTTGTGTAGTGATTTCTACCTCCTCTTCTTCAATGTGCCTCTCCATGTTGTTCAAAGATTGCCTGTACAAAGGCCGAGGGCCTCTAGGGAAATGAGTGCAACAATTGGTAGATATGTGTCCAATATGGCCACAATTGTAACAATGGCATTGTTCTCCTTGAGTTCCTTCTCCTCATGGGACTCCATCTCTTTGTTCTTCTACCCGTCCACGCTCCCCTTGAAGCGGTCGTGCTTCTTGATCTTGAAATCAAAGGTTGCCCAATTCCATTGGTACTGGTCTACCAATGTGTGGCATTTCTGCCCGATAATGTTGAGGTGGAACTACTCCTTCACCTCCACCTAATGCTCTTGTTATTCTCTGCACACAAGCAATGGCTTCAAATACCGTGTGAGGATTTTGCACCATGACTTCTTGGCGAATCCTCTCCTTCAACCCTCATTTGAAATTAGCAAGAGCCTTTGCTGGACTCATGTTGGTTATTGCGACTTGTAGATCCAAAAATACTTCCACATACTCTTGTACGTTGTTCTTTTGTCTCAATCCCCATAGTCAGGTTTGAGCCATCTGCACAGAATCCACCAATTGGAAATTCTTCAACAATCCTTCTTGCATTGCTGTCCATGTGACCTCTCTTCTCTCTGCCAACATGGATTGTTCCCAAGCATCATACCATATGAGGGCTTTATCAGTCAAGTACCCACATGCAAGCACACCTGCAGCTTGCTCCGTGATCTCTATTGAGAACAATTGGAAATATTGATTCATTCTTGAGATCCAATTTTCCACTACTCCCATCGTATGCTGCCCCTTGTAAGGCTCGATGTTGTAGGTCTTCTTCATCCGGAGTAGCAATGTGGCTTCATCGTTGATAGGGTTTGTAGGCACGAGTGCCTCTCCAAGTACTTTAGTTGTAGGTTTAGGATTTTGAGATGGCTCTTCTTCTTGCATGGCTTGATCGTTCCTGAGGATCTGCACTTGACTTTGTAATGTCTCCATGGTCATCTTAATCTCTCGGAATTCATTCAACATCCCTTGCACTCCTTGCACCAGCTCTTGCAATTGCGAATCCATGGTTCATGCAACACTCAATTGCTAATGTCTACTTCAATACAGAGTCAATATGATCACTCTAGAAGGCGCACAAACTATCGGAACTTCCATTGGGACCTTAGAAGCTCTCACTTGTTGATAATACTCCTCACCGAAATTCCTAACTACAAAATCTCTAAAAATCACTTTTGGTCTCACTACATAACAGATTTCTACTTGAGTGTTGAAAGGGAGAAGATTTGGGACATTCATATCCATATTATCATAATAGAATGTAGATTGTCAAATCCTACTCTATGTCATATATCACCACAGGTAGAATCACCGGATTTGGTGAGTTCATTACCATGTCCATGAATTCTGCACCAAAGTGATAAACTAGCGATACCCTCATCTACTCACGCTGGATGTACATAACCTTGATGTGGGATGGATTTGAGAATCAAAAGCTAAGTGTGGGAAATTGTCCTCCCAATGCATCCATCCCATCCGCTCTCTAAAGTACTTCCTAAGTCTTACAATTACTCTATGTTCTCTACCTCAAATTACTCAATTTCAATAGTTCGTGCTCTTCCAAGAGGAGTGATCCACTCTCTTGGACTAAAACACTCACTCTGATACCATTGTAATACTCCGAGGACAAGAGAAGAGAGAAAACACAACTTACACACTCAAACATTTGATGCCCCAAAGGAGCACCTTCTCTTTATTATATAGACAAAGAGGATCTCCTCCAAGGAAGCTCCACCATAGGATTAGGCACACAGATAGGTGATGTGTCAGCAAGCTCCACCCTTGGATTACTAACTTGGATGGGTGATATGTCTGGTCTAGGTCCTATCTGGTTGGTCAAACAAGCTTTGACCAAAGGGAATCTTTTAGGGAATCTTCTTGTAGGAATCTCAGAATCACATGAGTAAGGTACCATTGGAAAGCTCTCAATGAGACAAAGTAGGGAGAGGGAAGGCCAGCCTTTCCTCTATTGGGAGGGGGAATTTGCACATTTTTTAGGCCTAATTCATTCGTTTAGGCCTCCGAGATTGCCTTCAAAGATTTCAAGCATCTTTTGGTTCCTACTCTATGAGTAGAAGTCCCCTTTTGGTGATACCTCTTTTTGATCTGTTTAGTCCATTATGTGTAACATCCTTCCAGATATTACCAAACCAATTCTCACCTTTAAATCATATATTTAGCTATTGATTCTAAGTCTATTTTGTTCTCAGTCTGTTCTCAAGTCTATTTTGGTTTTTGCCCTATTAATAGAAGTACTTTTTTGTAATACTTCTATCTGATCTATTTGACCATCATGTATAACATCATTCTAGATATTACCAAAGCAAATTTCACATCTAGATCATATGGCTAGCTCTTGGTATTACAAGTATCCAACCATCCCCAAGAATTGGTGTAACTTTGTCAAGCTTGAAGGGAATGGAAGGTCTGAGATTTTTCTCACGTTCTCAAGATCAACTACTATCCCATCCTTGGAGATGATGTGCTCCACAAGTAGACCTTCTTCACATCCAAAAATGCACTTCTCTGGGTTGAGTGATGCATTTGCCTCATCCAAGCATTGCAAGACCTTGATTAGGTGCTCAAGGTGCTCCTCCTTGCTCCCATACACACAAAAGTCATCAATGAAGTCTCTCACAAATTTCCCAATGAAAGGTTCAAATACCTTGTTTATGAACCATTGGAATGTGGCTAGAGCATTGCAAAGCCCAAAAGGCATGACCTTGAAAGCGTAAGTTCCCCAAGGTGTGGTGAATGTGGTGAGTTGTTGATGCTCTGCTGCAATCTTGATTTGGTTATATCCACTATAACCATCTCCAAAACTGTACCTCTCATGACCTGCAACCTCCTCCAAGATTTCATCAATGAATGGCAATGGGTAGTAGTCCTTCTTGGTAATAACATTGAGCTTCTTGTAATCCACACATACCCGAAGCTTGCCATTCTTTTTATTCACAATGACAATTGGAGACACCTATTTTGAATTCTCCATCTCAAAGATAAATCCGGCCTCCTTGAGCTTATCAATCTCCTCCTTTACAACCAAAGATATTGGTGGGCTAATACAATGTTGCTTTTGGCGGATTGGTCTTGCATGTGACTCCACCTCTATCTTGTGCTCCTCCAAGGTGACTTCCTTCAAATCCTTATAATTGAAAGCAAACACATGGATAAACTTGCGGAAAATCTCCTCAAATTTCACCTTCCCCTCCTTAGTAACATTTGGATCATATTGAGGGTAGCTAACCTTCTCTCTACCTCCTCAAGTGTCAATGGTGATTTATCTAGGTCTTTCAAAACCTCTAGATTAGGTGCAAAATCCATAGCACACAAGGGATACACATCTGAATCCAATTCAGATTTATCCTCCTCCATGGAAGTCTCCTCCTCCATCCTTGTGTCCACACTTGAAGCTCCTTCTTCAGAATTTGATTCCTTATAATCAGAAGATGATGTATCTGAATGTGAAGTGTTGGTGGTGTTCGTCACAAGAACTATGACTCTATAGTTTGATGGCCCAATCCTCAAGTACCCTTTGTGCCATTTCTCTATTGTGCGTGCTGCTCTCAACCATGACCTCCCAAGAAGTAAGTCATAGCTTGAATCCTTCAAGACTTGGAAAGTCATGAGATTTTGAACTACTATAACTGAAACAACCACCTTATCCATCACCCCTACTAGTCAAACTTGCTGCTTGTTTACCATGCTCACCACAAATGTTGAACGCCTTGAGTGTCTTATACCCAACTTCTCCATTAACCTTTTTGACATGACATTTACAGTTGATCCTCCATCAACCAATGCATCCTTGATGTGTGACCATTCACTCTCACATCAATCTTGGAGGCATATTCACAAGCCTCCAATGGTACTGGCTTGGCATCCACCACCCCCATTGATACTAGAGCTTTTGCCTTTGTCTTCCTCTTGCTCCTTGTAGAACTCAAACCGCCTCTAAGCTCCTTTCTCAAGGTAGGGTTCAAAGCAATCAATTGGTCCATTGTGATGTTAGCCTTGTGACTACCAACATCCTCCAACACATTGTAGTTCCATTGTTGCTTTGAAATCAAGAAATCCTCCATCCCCAACTTCTTCCTTGGAATCTTTGTTGTTGGTGTTGAGTTGCGAGTGCTCCTAATAGACATAGGAGTATCCTTGCTTGGAGCAAATCCTTGAGAAGAGGGGACATCCTCTGCAAAACGAGCCCTCTTCTTCTCTTGTGCCAAAAGCTCCAAATTAAGACCCTTGGAGTTTGGGCACTCTCCCTTCTCATACTTGCTCTCAACCACATCTATAGATGCTATCCCCTTACCTTTGTTTGGATTAAGAGCCACTTGGGTTTCACTACCTCCCTCTTTCCCTCTATTGGCTCTCTCGTAACTCCTTCCTCCATGGTAAGTAGAATTTGGGCAATTCCTTTGGATATGGCCTCTTCCTCCACAACCAAAACAATTTCTATCATTGAAATTGTTGGCTGGTTTGCCTCTTATATATGGATAGTTTCCATAAATCCTAGGCCATCTCCCTACATTCTGATCCACCTCTTTCTTCTCCCATAGTTGCACCACATTGATCTTGAGATCTGCAAGTTATTCTATGATGGTTTGAAGTTGATCCTTTGGTGGAAGTGTAAGAACAAGAGCAACTTCTACTTGTGGTGCAACCCTCACCACAAAGTACACAAAGTATCACAATTTCCACCATACTTGTAGCCTTGAGGAGGATGCACAATCTCCTTCACCACCAAATCACTCTCATCCCTTTCCAAACTCTCCTCCATACGAATTGCGATCTTGATAGCTTCAACCTTGGAAGAAGGTTTCTCATATCTCACCTTGCTTATAATTTGTGTTCTCAACCCTCACATAAAATTCTTGGTGAGCATGGCCCCTATGCCAATTATAGTAGTCTCCACATCATCCCAACCCTTCTTCAACACTATGTAAAATCTGGACTCTAACTTTTCCACTCTTTTAACATAGACCCACATTTTCTCTCCATCTTCTTGCTTGAAAAAGGTAACATCACTCATCAATCTCTCATAACTCTCATCAGGAAGAAAGTTCTCAATGAGTGCTGAAGTCAAAGTCTCCCAAGACTCTTCTTGCTGATCTCTCCTCTCTCTCTTTTGGTATTCTGACTCATACCATGTAAGTGTTGCATCCTCAAAGAAATCTGGTAATAATGAGGCCCACTCATTCTTCCTCCTCTCATTTTTTCCTATGCAAGCTCTCTTGAAGTCTCTCACAAAGGCCTCCACATCTTCTCCATCCTTGCCAAAGAAAACCGGAAGTTTCCCCATCTTGACCCCTCAATATCTTTCTTATCTCTCAATTTTTTTTCTCTTTTCTTTTCCCTCACTCTATAACTAATAGAGTATATACATGACTAATACCATCTAAGAATAATCCACCCTAGGGAACACAAAAGTTTTAGGTTGCTCCATAATTTCTATAGCAACATCAAATCCTAGAGTGCATATTTATCTAACTCTCATGGATCATTTATTTATAAGTTGAAAGATTATCTCCATCACTAATCTTGAGAACTAGCAAATGAAGATGATAGTATTTCTATAACTGTACTAAGACTCTCTCCAAGATCCTTCACCAAAGTCTCCAAAAGTGCTTTTACTCGACTATACTCATGTCCTTTTGGAAGTCCTTCCACTCCACAAATCTCACACATCTCCTTGGTCTTAGATCTTCTCTCTCCCAATCTCGGTGAAGAAGGTCCAACATGCAAACCCAAGTCAAGTAAGCCTCTCCTTTCCCTCAATCTCTTGCTCTCAAAGATCAATGGACATGAACTTGCCTTATGTCCCTTCTCTCTACATAGAAAGCACTTAGACTCACTCTTTCCTCCTAGTGGTGTAGGTTTTTGGATCCTTTCAACACTCTCTTCAAATTCTATTGTAAACTCTCTTTTACTCAAATCCACCCCTACAATCACCTCAAACCCTTGCGAAACCTTGCATAGTCTTAGTTTCCACTCTTGATGACACTCCATGTTCCCAAGATGAATCTAAACACTCAAATATACTTTTTGTTACTCTCAAACTCCTCATGCATGAGATCTCATCTATGTAGAAATGACCCTTCCTCACAATTTCACGCAAATCTCTTAACTTGTATGTGAAAGTCCTTGAAAATTTTACACACTTGATCACAACTCCAGAGCGTACCTCCATGCAAACTCTAGATCTTTTCATCAAGCCATTTAGCCTTGACAACTTTCTATTTAGCAGAAATATCTCAGATTTGGTCTGAAAACCCCCTCACTTCAAAAACTCATAACTCCCTACCTAAGAATGATTTCTCTCTAATGTTTGTGTAACAGGTACAATATAACATACTCAATTCTCTTGCAAAGTTTTACGATTATCCACTAAAAATTGAAGAAATAGCAGACTTTGTACAAATTTCCAAAGAGCATGCGATTGCAGGAGTAATTTACTCTATCAACTTTCAAAAATTCAAGCCCAATGTGCATAATAGCTCTCACAAATATTCCAAGTGTGCTAACTGAAGGGCAACCCAAGCTTTTATGTGTAGAAATTTCAAGTCCATATCTCAAACTTGGGATTTTGCCCAAAATCACTTTAATCCCCAAAATCTGCAACCCACCTCACACAATCTCTCCAAATCCTCTCATGTGTACAAGATGTATAAAATCACTTCAAAGGCATCATAATGAACTATAGGGTATACAAATGGATCTTGGTTCTTTAACATAAGTTCAGCACTTTTCTCACCTAATGTTCTCTCCAAGTGAGCTCTCATAACTTCCTTCTAATGTTCTCTCCAAGTGAGCTCTCATAGCTTCCTTCTAATGTTCTCTCCAAGTGAGCTCTCATAGCCTCCTTATGCCTAATATAGAATTAAACGTAGAACATTATCTTGCTTCTAGAGAGGTCTTAGCAATGGAACCAAAAATGTGAGCCGGCCTATCTCTCACTCAGGATGAACCTCTAATGACTATTTTGGTAGCACACCATGGACTTCGAATGCAAGGAACCTCAACTCCATCATACTCCTCCAAGGCTAACACTCCAAGACTCAAGACATTGCTCACTAGAGAACTCAATGAGAGAGAGATAGTTGCAAAATGAAAGGATGATGAGTACCTCCTCACCCCTTGTGAAATATACTTGTGAAATATTTACTCAACAAAGTTACTAATTACCATAGTAACTCAAGTTACTAGACTAAAAGTCAGGTAAAGTCAAAAAGTAGAAAAGAAAATCCATTCACATGGGCATATTCCACTAGCATGTGATCTTATCTTGACCCAACCACTAGTCAAGGATTCCTTCACATGGGCTATCCTTGGACTATAGAAGAATTCAAAACAAAAAGGCTTGTGGACCCAAGAGTTCTCAACCCTTTCCTCAAAGCCAAACACCTAGGAATAATACCAAGTCAACACACTAGAATCCAAAATAGTGGTGTTCATCTTTTCCACTTCCTCTAAAGTAAGGTCCCCTCTATCTTATCTATGACTAAATTTAGCTAATCATGACTAATGTAAAACAATATTTTATCTCTATATAAATAATAATATCTCTTAAGTACTTGTAATACCAAGCTAAATATGACAATACCACACACATGCACAAATGGGTGTTACAAGTTCTCCCTCACTTTCACTACTCAACTCCTTACTCTACAAGCAAGCTCTTCTTCTTCTTCTTTGGAGCCCTCTTTCTTGGACTCAACTTCTCCTACTGATTTTGCTCCCAATGATATGTCCACCACCACCGTCTCCTACCTCAAGTTCAATCTCCAAGTCTTCTTTTGCTAAATTGGTGATATTGGATCCTTGGGCTGACTCTGCTTCCCTGACCTCAACCTTGGAATAGGAATGCCCATATTTTGCTCTTGTTTGGTCTTAGCATAGTGAGCATCTTCTTCTCAAATCTCCATGATATATATTTGCTCATCTCTATCTGCATCTCGACAAAGATCTGATTTAAAGTGCAACACCATCCTCTCTTTCTACTCCCAGCTGAGAAGATTCAATCCCAAATAAAAATATGCCACAAATGGTACAAAGTAGTGCAAGGCCATGTTCATCTTTTGGTTCCCAATCATTTGCCTTATTTATCAATGAAAACATCTCACCCGATTCACCTTTTCCCTTGTGAATAGTTAATGGAAGAACACCGCCTATTGTTTTGTTACATATGTGATGCACTTGGGCTTTAACATTGCATTAGAGCCTTGAAGATACTTTACCTCATTGTGTAGCAGTATGGAGTTTAGCAATGTAGTTAATAGGGCTAACAAAGTAGAAAATAAGATAAATTAGCCTAGAATATTCCAAAAGTATATAAGAAGCTTCTTGGGAAGCTTCTCGGTTAGCTTAGCTTGCACCTCAAGTAAGTAGCTTCTAGAAGGGAGCTTCTAGAAGGTTCCAACTAGTTTAGCTTGCATGCCAAGTAAGCAAATTCTAGAAGGAAGCTTCTTGCGAAGCTTCCCAATTAACTTGGCTTGCACTCCAAGAATGTGGCTCAAGGAAACTTCTTGAGAAGCTTCTCAAGAGCCTTGTATGATCCCCATAAATACAAGAGCAGAAGCTCATACTAGGCATTTGGAGTTTTCCTTCATTCAAGTGTCTCAATATGAGCTTCCATTCTCCTATTTCTCTCCTTGTCTTGGTCTTTTATATTGGTATTAGAGCGGGAATGGGATGGATGGAATTTATGGACCACCAAATCCACTTCCGCCAAACCATTGGGATTTTCATCTCCAAATGTTACCCAAGCATCATTTCACACAATTCATCACCTCACACTTTAGGCATGAGTTTTTTGCGTAGAATCACCTTGTCTGAGGAACCCTTGATACTTTTGGTTGTAACTTATGGAGAATGTAGACATGGTGCATCTATGTGTTAATCAATTAGATAAATTAAGAGTAGTGGGATAGAGTAGCAGCTATGGCGACAATACCAGATGTTATCCATGTGATGCAGCAAAAAATCAAGCACCTTACTCAATTGTTTGATGAACAAGACCAGCAACGACAAGAAGATATAGAGAAAGCACCAGTTTGAGATGGAAAAGATCACATTCAATTTCCAAAACCCAAGGTGTTTGAAGGCAAGAATCTTTCGGGCATAATGGAGAATTCTGTGTTTAACTGCAAATGTTACTTTGAAACCACCAATCTCCAAGATGAATAGAAATAGATTCTCTTGGTTTCTAGCCAATTGGATGGTGTGACAAAACTTTGGTGGCAAGTTCAAGTGGAGCAAGCTGAATGACAGATTGTTGCACCAATTTTGACATGGGCAAAATTCAAGGATACAATACTTGGTCAATTTCAAACTATAAATGTCACCCGAGCCGCACAAGATAAATTGGTAAAGTTGAAGCAAATTGGCTCAATAAGGAGCTACATCACACAATTTCAAAACATCATTCTGCAAATTCTAGATATACAAGAAGGTGAAGTTCTAGATCAATTTTTGCGGGGATTAAAGTCACAAACCAAATTGGAGGTGACCATATGAGAACCACAAAACATAGAAGAAGTCATGCAATTGGTTGAGCACTTTGATTCCTTGGTTGCGACAACTTGGTCTTGACCTTGACCTACAAAAAGCTTACCAGTACACTACGCACAGGTGGAAGAACCAACACCAATGGAGATTGATGCTATCCAATGGAGACCACTTGGTACAACAGATAGAGATAGATTGTGACAAAATAGAGGTTGTTTTTATTGTCACCAAGTTGAACATTGCATTGTTGAATGTCCACTTAGGAATAGGCAACCTCAACAAGTCACCCAAATGGATTCTATGGAACAAAATGATCAGAGAAACAAGGAATCCCAATAGGAGATTTTGAGTTGCCTACTTGATTAGTTCCAATGGGATTGAAGGCTCAATCTATGCAAGTTTGTTTCACTTGCAAGGTATGATATCTTATTAGGGTTATACGATTTTGGTTGATTCTGGAAGTTCAAAGAATTGAATGTCTATGCAAGAAGCAAAGGAATTGGGTATTCCTATCAAGCCAGTGATTGGAAGTAGATTGACGATGGTGGATGGTAGAAAGTGTTTTGCATTCCGTACCTCACATCTTGTTACTTTTAAGATTGGGAAGGAGTATTTGGAGTATATGAGGTTTGTAGAGGCACCCCTAGACTATGATGTCATTCTAGGACTACCTTGGCTTGAAGGTCATAAGGTTCAATTTGATTGGATCCAATGACAAATTCAAGTACAACACCAAGGTGAGGATTTCCAATTAGGTTGTTTGGCACCTCTGAGTAAGACATTTAAGAATAGTCAGTCCCAAGATGGGAAGTTTGTCAAGAAGATAACCATAGAGCATGCCTTGAAGGAAGAGGAGCCCCAAGATGGGAAGTTTGCCAAGAAGGCAAACATGGAGCAAACTTTGAAGAGAGATGAGTCCCTAGATGAGAAGTTTGTTAGTGAAGCAGCCATAGAGCAAGCTTTGATGAAAGATAAGTCTGTTTTTGCGGTGTGGATCAAGCCTATTTCACAAGGACAATCTGAGGAGAGCCGAGAGCCTCATCAAGCAAGGGTTGATCAGATAGTTCAAGAGTTTGCGGACATGTTTCTAAATGATCTACCAAAAGGATTACACTCTGATTGTGGTATGCCCTTCAAGATTGAGTTATTGCCAGGGAGTACTCCAATGAGTAGACTAATCTATAGGCTCTCACCAAAGGAATTGGAAGAGTTGCAAACAACACTTATGGAGTTGTTAGAGAAGGACTTCATACGATATAGTACCTCTCCTTGGGGAGCACCTATACTATTCGTTCCAAAAAAGTATGGAGGACTTTGTTTTTGTATTGATTATCGTGGGCTCAATAAGCAAATAGTGAAGAATGCATATCTCTTACCTTGAATTGATGACTTGCTTGATCAATTGAGTGGAGCATGATACTTTTCCAAGAAGGATCTTTGAAGTGGCTATTGGAAAATCCTCATTGATAGGGAGGATGTGCAAAAGACTACCTTTTGCACAAGGTACATGCATTTTAACTGGAGAGTTCTACCTTTGGGCTCACTAATGCTCCAGTACTTTTCATGGATCTGATGCATCAGGTGTTGGATGGACTATTGGATTGGCACGTGGTGGTGTTCTTGGATGATATCTTAATCTATAGCAAGATAGAAGCAAAACACATGAATCATGTGCAAGAAGTCCTAGGATGACTACGACAATGGAAATTTTACTGCAAGAAGTCAAAGTGTGCCTTTTGGCAAAAGGAAGTTACCTTCTTGGTTCACAAGATCTCATTAAAGGAGATCAAGATGGAAGAGGAGAAAATCAAGGCCTTTATTGATTAGCCTACTCCAAAAGATGATATAGAAGTATGAGCATTTAATGGATTAGCCAATTTTTACCAACGGTTCATTCATTATTATGCTCATGTGGTTGCACCATTAAACTAACCTCTTGGGGAATAACTTGAGTTTCTAATGGTCCACTAAGCACAAAGAAGCATTCCAAAAGTTGAAACATATGGTGTCTTTGAGACCCATCCTTCAACCGTATGATCCTCATCTACCCTATGTGGTTGATTTTGATGCTTCTAACTTTACAATTGGAGTCGTGTTGCAACAAGAATTCCTAGATAGACTGCATCCCATTGCCTTTTTGTCTTGCTGACTAAATATGGTTGAAAGAAATTTCTCTACTTGAGACCAAGAACAACTTGCAATGGTTGTGACAACCTGGCAAATATCACTTTTGCAGTAATCGGGTAAGTAAAGTTTGTTCCCACAGAGATACGAGTCAGAATTGGTCAAATACAAAGTCAAACAATAACAATGTAGTTCTTATTGGTTGCGTCTTTAATCTCTCAGGTAGAAACCACGTCTAGAAGAGAGTAACAAGCACTGATTCTCATTCTTGTCACAAATTCACACTCCTTAATCACAATTGCATCAATTCTTTCCAAACAATCTTGATTGTGATGATTCAGGCTCTCCCGAAAATGGCACTTCATTGCAAAATGACTTCACCTTAGAATTGTGTTCCACCCCTCCATTGAAGGCATAACTTCCTCGATTGAAATTGCTTCACATCAACCTCGCACTGCACTCACAAATGCAGAATACTACCAACACTACAATTCCTCTCAGATCTGTCAAGGCATTACTTTGATTGCACTTCACTCAGGATCAAACACACAAAATGAAGATCAAGGTTGCGGAATCCAACATCCAACAAGCACACTGACTTGCACTTTGAATTTCTTCACACACTCACAAATACAATTGCAAAGCTGATACTCGGAATCAAGCTCAAGCGACGAGCACTGCTTCACAACACTTCGCTTTATCTGTTCTCAGAATTATGAGCAATGAACAACATAAGACTGCAAATGCCACTCTTAAATAGTGAAGCAATTGACAGTTATCTTCCTAATGCACCTCTTCCTAACAACTCTACAAACCTGTAGATCCGAAATAACAATGCACCTCTTCATATCTACCTATTCAAATCTCAAATCAGTTACTAATCTGATCCGATGTCTACTTCTTCTTTGGCTTTCAAACCCGATCCTGAAGTAATTCACTTCCTACTACTCTATCCTTGGGTTTCATAACTCCTAATTCCTCCACTAATTCTAACACTTCTCCTTCTTGATCTGCAATTCCTATCATAATTAAGTCTTCTAAATCTCTATCTCCCAACCCACTCTTCTCTAAAGTGTCAAATGTCAAATCCAAAGACACCTACTTTGAGTCTCTTACTTTGAGTCTAACTACTATCAATTCCTTTACTAATTCTATTGTGTCATCATCAAGAATTATAATTGAAAGTATGAATACACCATCTACACCTTCAATTTGTAATCCACTTTCCCCTAATAACTCATGTAACTGACTCGAAGACACTTACAATCTGATCTTGCACTCCGGGCTTATTCACTATTGCTACTTCTCCTTCAATTCATGTTCCATCTTCAATCAAAACTGAAATTGAAGTCATGGGTATCCTCACTATCTTCTTTCCCTACTCTAACTTCTTCTGATCCCTCGGGCAAAACTCTCAAAGTCACCTTCACTGCACTTCAAGGTCCAACTTCCTCGGGTTGAATCATATTTGTCTTGAGGCAAAGTCTTTAGACCCGAAGTCATGTAAACCCGAAGTCCGAAGTCACATTGACCCGAAGATACCAAACTACTCTTCACATGTACTCCCAAAACTTCAAATGCTTGTCACTTCTTCTACAGACCTCCAAACTTTGTAATTTTGGTGGAAATGGAAAGCCCTAAACAAGACGCTTCCAACAAAATATAGCACGCTTAATTTGGACTTGTGAACATTGAGATATGGCTCCCGCAGTATTCCTGACTTGTAACCTTCATTCCGATGCGAAGAAACACTCCTTCGGCGTCTGGTCCAAGTTTTTTACTCTAACACAAAGTTGACTCCCTCGAGCTTGATCAAAACACAGGTTCCCCCTCATTTCTTCTCCATTTGGTTTCAATTTAGTTTCAACAAGGCACTTCTTCTTCAACACTCATCCAAAATGAAAAATGTGAGTACCACAATGGTATATGCCACCAAGGTGTGGAGGCCTTGCCTCTTGGGGAAACAAGTGATCATGCAATTGATCACAAACCATTGTTGTAGATCTTACACTTGGAACGCATGAAGAATAGACATCATTGATGGGAGGAACAACTCCAATTGTTTGACATCAAACTTGAGTACAAACCAGGTTGGTTCCATGTCATCCCCGATGCTCTATCACAATGACCTGATTTGAAGTCTCTTCCTCTCATCACGGCAGCAATTACAACGGTGTCAATTGACTCCAAGGGCCAAAACAAGTTTTGGTCAACTCTACAACAAGATCCTTTCTTCCAAATAGTAATGGTCATCTTACAACATGCAACAAGGAGTACAAGACCTTCTCCTTCAAGGAAGGCCTTTTATTCTATAAGGACCGGGTCTATGTTCCAACCAAAGGTGATCTCCAACTTGTATGCCTTCAAGAAGCCCATGATTTACCAATAGTTGGGCACATAGGTGTGGACAAGACCTTGGGTACCCTCCAATACCAATGGTGGTGGCCAAACATGACACAAGATGTTTGAGAGTTTGTTTGATCATATGAGAGCTACCAATATAACAAGGCAAGCAACCAAAAGCTGAGTGGACTCCTTCAACCACTCATTATTCCATCCACTCAATGTGAACATGTGAGCTTGGACCTCATCACATCCTTGCCCCTAACAAAGCAAGGACACACAACAATTGTGGTGTTTGTGGATAAGCTCAATAAGCAAATCCACTTGGCACTAACCTTTGATACCATGGATGCTCCAACCTTAGCGTAGATCTACTTTGATAATATCTTCAAGCATCATGGGATGTCACGTGTACTCATCTCTGACCATGATCCTTGATTCACCGGGAAGTTTTGGCAAGCACTCTTCCAAATACTCGGCATCAAGCTTGCTTTGTCCATGGCCTATCATCCTCAAACTGATGGACAAACCAAACGTGCAAATCATACATTGGAGGATATGTTGCGTGTCTTCGTCAATGTCTACCATACTAATTGGGATGAATGTCTTGCAATTGCAGAATTTGCCTACAATAATTGCAAACATGAAAGCATTGGATTTTCTCCCTTCTTTCTCAATTTTAGCCAAGATCTGCTTGTTCCAAATTCTCTTCTTACTCCTCCTCCATCTTAGGTCTCACATACTTCAACCTTCTTGACCACCATATCCCAATTTCTACAACAAGCAAAATCTCACCTCCTTGTTGCTCACAATTGTCAAAAACAATATGCGTACCACCATCATCGTAATCTCACCTTTGAAGTTGGTGATAAAGTCATGCTATCCTCTAGTAACCTACCCCTCCCACTTGATACCCAAGTTTGTAAACTTGCCCCTAATTAGATAGGGCCGTTTGAGGTCACCAAAATCATCTCTCTTGTTGCTTATCGACTTGCTTTACCTTGTCATATGTGTATCAACACTGTCTTTCACATTTCCGAGTTGAAACTCTTTGTTCCTAACCCATCTTCTTTTTCCTCTTGTGTCCAACCTCCCCCTTCTCCCATCCCTATCAATGATCATGTGTCCTTCTCCATCTCGAGAAGTTGACTAGCATCTAACACCCAACTAATAGATATAGAAATGTCTCCTCTTACCATTGTTGTAGCCACCAGAAACAACTTGGTAAAACCACTAGAAGTATCATCTACCTAAAAGCAAGCTCTAAGATGCTCATATACCATCCTTAACAAGCCTCATGAGGAAAGGTGGGGAGTAGTGCACAATGCTTGTGCAAAAAGTGACCTATCAAGACATAAAGACTGCTCAGGTTGATACTCTAAGACCTCTAGTGGTAATCCCTCTCTCTTGCCATAAGATGTAGTGAGCGTAGGGAAAAGATAGTCTCATCAATAGGACTAGCCATTGACAAAGGGCGTAGCACTCATGCTACTCTACTAAACTCTCCCGCCTGACCCAATGTCCTACACTATTTTAATCTGTTGGACTCTGTGGTATCATGTGGCAAAACATATCTCTTAAAATGTGTAGTCCTAACAGACTCCTCCTATAGGGCCGCCCAATCCCTCGCTTGGAATTATTGAAATCTAGCATCCATCTCTCTATGCCCCCACACGGGAAAGTGTAGCCATGGTTAGCATAAGAATAATGATAATCCCACACGATGCTCCTCTCCATCTCTTCCCATACATGCAAAACAACAACCCTTCACATCCCAACTCACATGAGTAAATAATATTTCTTGAAACCCTAAAAATTGTAAACTCTTGTAATTTTCAATTCCCATTATTAAAATCTTCAAACTAAGTTCTCATGAAATTGTAGCATGAATACCAAGAGCATAAAATTGAAAACTCCATACCCATCACTCTCAATGTGTAATAATCACTCTTAACACTAAAAAACCTAAAAATCCACATAACTTTCTACTCAATTCTCAATAGCCTTCAATATAGATACCAATGGAACTGAAATTGAAATACGAATAGAGTCTACTATTCACTCAAGTGCTATATGCTAGAGAGCACTCAACAAATGTATATCTTTCCTTTCACATCTGTCCCTCTCCTCTCCCATCTCCACACTCCCCAAACTCCATGATCCCGAACTGAATAGACTTTATACAATCAAGGATAATAGACTATATACAATCTTCGGACAATAGGAAGAAGATGATATATACCTGTGCAGGAATATTTTATAAAGAGAATTTAGAAGGGTTGCTAGATTCTAAGAGAGATGTTATAGTTAGACATGAGTAGTATTCGATTTTGCAGAACACAGATTCAGACAAATGGAAACCGAAGAGTACATCACCTTTTCGACAAGGATTCCGTTTGTACAACTTGACAATAATGCAGAGATTGTTGATGAGGTACTTGATCTGGTGAAAAATTGTTCCCGAATAAGGCTATACGAAAGTACTTCATAAGATTTGTCTCATCGTGACTGGAAGGAAGAGATGCAAACAAGATATTTTCCATATGGTCGGGATCTGGAGATAATGGAAAGACAATTATGGTTTCTTTGATTGAACAACTACGCAGTAAAAACGCCGACATCATTACTCATGGGCAGAAGAGCACAATCATCGGCAGCTGCACCTGAATTAGCGATGCCCAAAGGGAGACTCGTTGCCACGATTCAGGAGCCGAAGCCGAAGGTGATGCCGATAAACTTATCCTCGGGGTAATGAAGGAGCTTACGGGTAATGACAGTATCTATATCAGAAAATTGTACAAGGGAGGTACTATTATACCTCAAACGGCAAAGTTTGTACTTACGGCTAACAGGACTCCACATATGAGTACGTTTGACAGAGCAGTGTGGAGCAGAGTAAGGGGTAAATACCATCCGTATCGACATTTGTAGATAAAATAGATCCATTTCATAATTCTTGCACAACACATGTGAAAGACGTTAATTTCTCTCGCAGAATTCCATTGCTTGCTCCAGTGTTTATGAGGATACTCATAGAAGAGTACAAAGACTACCTAGTCCACGGTCTAGAGGACCTGACGAAGTAAAAGACTACACAGAGACTGTAAGAGTACTCAGTAATATTATTGGATATCGTTGATAGCAGATACGGAGATTCGTTCACCTTATCTTGCTACCGTTCGACCGTGGCGCCATCGAGGGATATCTAGCGCATTCTGATACCATGTGTCAAACAGATTAACGGAAAAGTTGCTAAAATCCTTGTTACAAGCTAATCTACAACAGAAGAAACAAATGGATGGGAGATTACTATCAATTGCAACGAGTCTACAAATGATCGAGAAGGGGTCCCCTAAATAACGCAATGCGAAATAAAGTTAGAACTTCCATGAAAACGATCGTGATGATATCTGGAAAGTATGGGTCATTTGATATCCAGAATCACTGTCTGCTTCTGGGACATCAATGCGACCCTACTTTATTTCTCATGACGTGAATCTTTCTTCATTAGCTTAGTTCTGCCACAGAGTTTGCAACTCCACTTGCCTCCATTTCATGTGTGTGAGTCCAACAGTGATGCACACATGTCAACGGCCAACGTGGTTTGGAAGTTTCTCTTGAGAAAGAGAACAGAGAATGGTTTAGATTCATGACCGTGATTCCTGTCAAGGCACTGCAGTATACAGCGAGCGGCTTGGTTGTAAGCAACCATGGCACGTCTACAGTAGAGGAATCCTGATACTCCCAGTATAGGTACAACAACCTCTATTGGAGCCAGCATATGTTGGCGTGGACGCTTTCAAATTAAATGAGCAACTGAAATCCATTCAGGTAAGAAATGACATAAATTGAGCTTCCAGAATGCCATTGACTTGTGGCAACGATCATTCCTGAAACTTTCCATACATAGAAGAAATAAGAATCGAAGGACAATGGGCATGGGTTTTGAGGAAGAGGTATGTATTTGGCTAGAGTGCAAATGAGTAAGATTCTGGGGTTCTACAACCGCTGTAAATGAGGATTCTAACGCAATTAGGTAAGCATTGGTAAGCAATCCAGTACTTAAAAGATGAAACTTGAATATTCACAAAATATATGAGATTGATACTCAAAGTGTTTCGACTTCATATGTTTTACTTACATTGAATGCGCTTTTAAAAATCTGGATTATTTACTATTGAAAATCCTACTGAAGATCAAATTAACAGGATACCAAATCGCTAAATATCATCATTTCTTTTGGACTGACCATATCGTTGACATCGAATGTACGTAAGAGAGATAGAAAATGACATTCACCACCATTTCGCAAAACTTGTGCATTATAATATTCAGGATCTAGTTATGTGCTAGTTCGAAAGTATATTTTTTCATTATGATTATTAACATTGTTCTTATGTTCCTGATACTGCCGGCAAATATTTCGCATGTTAATTATTAGAATATAGCTGACGCACAAGTAGAGAATAAATAAATAAGTAAAAATGTCGGGGTAAGGGGAAGAAAATAGTTGAAAATGATATAACGATAAGGATAGCTGCACAACTACAAATTCTCTATCAGTAAAGCTTAAACATTCATTAATAACCATCATTGTAACTATTTTCTTTCATATTTGATTTAGAAAGTTCATTCAAATACATATAATGGTAAGGACCATACATCTTATGGTCCTTTTTTTTTCTCTCCCTTGTACGGCTTGATGGGGTCTTCCCATCCTTCGTTTTTCCTACGCGGTCGCCTTCTCCCCATTTATTAGCAAGATAGATTGAGATATCATCAATGACATCCTTCCACAAACTACTGTTGGTTTTTCATCTTCAAAAGTATATAATGAATGCATCACAAGTATTGCGTATTTGAGATCCATCTTGCTATATAGGAGAAAGAAAAGGTAGTTGTATATGATTTTCAGAATAAATTAAACCAAACCATTTGAATTTTTCTATTTTTACAACATTACTCATGGCTTTTGAAATTGGAAAAAGTGAAAGTAATAAGATGAATAATTTATAATGTAGACCATTTGACTTGCCTACCCTAAATATCTTAAGTGCGAAAAAGCAGATTCCTCCTGCCGATCCAATTTGAACTTAGCCCCATTTTGCGCTCCTTGTTTTTCCCTTGTATGGATCGATGGGGTCTTCCCATCCATCTTGTTTCCACACGCGGTCGTGTTTTTTCTCAATAACTACAATGGAGTGGAGAAATACTCTACTGATCTCTTGAAACGAAAGCAGTGACCGTGCATGCGAGATTTCGGCGCCGCATCCAGCTAACCCTAGCTCTCCCTCCACTCTGCGGGCTTTTGAGTTCGCATTCTAGGTTTCACGATTGAACTATAACATTGAACGTAGCTTTCACGGGTCAAACCTGAGATGCAAGGGATCGAAACTTCTAGGTCTTTGGGAGCAGTTATAGTGTGCCGATTTCAGAGAGTGCGTTGCGTCGTGAAGTCAGATAATATCGATGCATGGAGAATTTGTCAATAGGTGAGAAGCGCTGGAATGCGGGCTTCACGATCTAGGAGGTCGCCCAGTCGTCGAAAGGATTGGGTCCACGGAGAATTGAAAAGATTGCTGTGTTCATGCGCTGGTGTGTAGTGGCTTCACTCTCCGCTTGCGTACGTGCTCAGGAGCCGTCATGTTCTTTTCGTGTACGCTTCTATGAATGTTTTCAGTTGGTGTCCTGCTAACTCGGCTCGAGTTGCGTGGTGAGCGTGGTTAAGTAGACGGTGAATCGTCATGGTTGTCTACTTCTCCATCCCTAGCCCGAGTCAAATGTCATCCAACCTTCTAGTACTGCATTTGATGGCTAGCACACAGGAGACTAGTACCGCATACACCTAGCAATGGTCAACTGGCTCAGCTATGGTAATGTTGCCCTGTGATGGATCATTGACAATGTCTTTCGACAGTCGCTACGGCGATAAGTGGGAATCAAATACCGAAAATGGCACTGAGGGCATTAGGAATTTCGTCTCGGTATGTGGAACTCCTCTGCGTGGTCACTCAATCGCCGGTGCCGTCTGAAAGCACCTAAGTGATGCGATACCGGTGTTCGCCACAGAGCATACCAGAGGACCTTTTACCATGGAATCTCACCGTGTTTCCATCTGTTTCGTTTCCCGCATCGATACATGGACACAAGATTGCAGTCCCGATGGTTGTCGTAAAAGTCACTTCAAATTCCGAATATTAGGAGTAAATCCGTGCTCCTAGAGACAGGCTCTCTCCGATTACCAGCCTTCGTCTTGAATCGATTGAATCTTGAACCCTGTGATTAAAATATCTGCTCGACGTCGACCTCTTGATGGTAGTAAATGGGAGCAAATACCAAAAATGGCACTGAGGGTATGCATGTACGATAGATTAAAATCCTGTACCACGCTCTGTGCACTCAACAAGCACATGGGTCGAATCTTAGTCCAGAGAACTGCGCAGTAGGACAGTGGTTGTCCAAAACGGTAACTCATTGACTATGGTAGTTACGATGTGATACTCGCAAATTCGAATAACTGAAGTCTAACCGCGGTTGAGGAAAAGAAAAAGGCAACCACCTAGAATACATGAACGATGGGAAATCCATCAAGCCGGACCAGGGAGAGTCAAAGAAGATAAAATAAATAAGCAAGGCGACTGCGTAGGAAAAATGAAGGATGGGAACCCCATCAAGCCGTACAAGGGAGAGACAAAAAGGGAATACGGGGTTAAGTCCCATGTTAGAAGGTAAAATAGGGTAAACAGTTATTGTTCAAATGTAGAAACAATATCTGCGAGATTATCTAAACTCACAAACAATCAAAAACCAGCACCACTTACATCGAGTTTACTCAAGAAACCTTATAGCGTCTTGTCATCCGGATCAAATTTATCTTTCCTCAAAAAACCTTTTAGCATATTCTCATCCGGATCAAATTTCTCGTCACCATTTACACTTTAACGTCTCCCGTCAGATATCGACATACTCTGTTGAATTTACCCGTTGCAACTTGGAGTTTAACTCCGTTTAATCCCACAAATATAATTTTCTGTAGTTCCAAAATCACTTTAAGTTTCTCACGAATTTCAGATAATTGGTCAAAGGAGGATGTGGATATTATAGATGAGTTGAATATTTATATGCAAGAAGATCAAACCCAAATTCATATGACGTGAGATCAAGAGCAAGAAGGCTAAGGTGATGCAAAATTGTCTTACATTCAACTTGCAACGAGGAAGACTTTTATCTCCAGGATGATGAATAAAAAGACTATTTGTTACAGTATGTCTGTTACTATGTATTGGTGTATGTTGGTGTTCACTATTGTGCAAGGAGGGTGTGTGGGGTGTGTTACTGTGAGCCAGGTGCACTTTAGATTGCATTTCAGTGAGCTGAGTAGTATGGAGTCATATGAGGTGCGTTGAGATCCATTGGGGTTGTTCTTTGCTAGTGGCTAAAATATTGCTTGTAGTCCTTCCCACACAAAAATCCATTAAAGATTTGACAACATCATATATTTCCAATGTGAAAATCAATTGAACGGAGGGGAAAATTCAAATGCAATTAGTGGTCGTCTTCAAAAAGCACATCCACTCATCTGTCAAGTCCTTGTAAGGTCCCAAAAGTCCACAAAGTAAAGATATTTCCGTTGAGAGGAGGAAAGTAAAGAGGAGAAATTGGAGATTGAGGAGAGGTAAGAAGATGAGTCCAATTTTTGCTTGCAAAGGTGAGGAGAGTCGTTTGAGAGTCACTTGTAGAAAGGACAAGAGAAGAGGGAAAATTTTGAAGAGAAGAGAGAGAGAGATTTAGAAGAGAGGTCATTTTCTAAGTTTTGAAATCGCAAAGAGTATAGAGAAGAATAATAAAGAGGAGAGAGAAGAATGTAAAGAGGAGAGAAAAGACAGTTTAAGAATTCACACCAATGGTAAACCTTAAACACTATGATAAAGTTTTTTATGAGGAGAATGGAAAGTAGAGCAAGGAAGGTGCTTGGCAAATCTCTTTCCATGTCATCCTTGATCATGTGATATCTAGAAATAGAGATGGATGTATAAAACTTAGATCAAAAAATAAGTATAACCCATCAAGGAATTTGACCTTGATTTGATAGAGTACCCTTGTCCTAATACGAGTTCAAAATGTTGCCTATGCTTTGCCAATCAATCTCAAATTTTGCAGATTTTGTCTTGCTTTGCCTTGCTTGTCTCCAATGCATCACACAAAACCTCAACACAATTGAGTGCACTCCTTGAGAAACCTCAAAATTAGGGATTTGGAGCAAAGTGGTCATGGGCTATGCAACGTAGCTCAACATACAAGAGTGTTGGGTTGCATTAAGCTACACATCACATAACCATGCACTCTAACACAAGGTTGGACTCATCCATTGCACACCAATACTCCACCTCAACCTCTCTTCTCCTTATTTCCAACTTCTTACTCTTTTTTTTCTTTGTGTTTCTTCTCTACGTTGCTTTGTGTACCAAAATTCAGAGGACTTGGGATAGGAATATCAATAAAAGTAGAGTTTATTGCAGGCCATTGAGGTTGAAATTCAATATGATCTAAGTGGTCTTTGTACTTCTGAAGTGGAGGAGTGGAAGATGAAGAAGTGTGGAAAAATATTTAATGTAGGATTGGTTCTTGGTGTGGGACTATATATCAAGTGGTACCTTACTAGGCAATGGGTATATCCTACATAGAGGCCATTTTTCAAGATGATAATTGTACTCTTATCCCCGGCAGGAGATCCAAGGTGATGCATGTGCACATCATTCTAAAAATGAAAACCAAGGTGCTTAGGTCTAAGATAACGGATTATAATTGGGTAGTGTAAAAGACAGAGTAAAGAAATAAGAGAATGGAAGATCACATTGAAACTCTCCAATAGTGGAACCTCTAAATACCTATCTTGAGCTTGGGCTTTGGTATTTATAGTCAACATGGGTATAAGGCTCAAGAAGCTTCCAAGGAAGGTTAATCTAGGAGCCACCTTACTTGGGGTGCAAGCTAAGCTAGCCATCAACTTGGCGTACAAGTTACTCAACCTTTGGAAAATTCTTAGGATATTCTTACCAAGAAAATTCCTAGATGCCTTTAGAACATTTTTAGATTTTCCTAGCTATATGCTAAATGTTTCCATCTATTAGTTATTTTTAGCTTCTACTAACTTCATATTATTATATAGTCTCCCACCGCTAGTTGGTGATGTCCTTGTTGCCATGGAGTTTTCAAAATCTTGTATGTCAATTTTAGCATTTTGAAGATGAGGAAGAGATTCCCATGTGGCTTAGTGAAGGGATAGCCTTTCCAAAGGACCTTATACTTGATATGTTGGCGGCCATGTTAGATGTCTCATCATGCAAGAATATGGTTAACTTTGCATTCTTCACCATTGTTGATAAGGATTGGAAGAAGAAGTGGTTGGACATAAGTAGGAAATGAATATAGGTTAGAAATGAAGGGTTTAACTTTGAAATATGGAAGATATGATGGATCCTCATATGACTAAGAAGTGAAGTTTATGGGCAACAAGAAAAAAGATTCGAGTAAATATCAAATGGACCTATCCAATTGGTAATACGTTTACAAACTAGGGTGTCTAAAGGGAGAGGGAAGTTATTAGAGGAAAGCATGGCCTTATTACCTACTTGAAGAGTGAGATTACATTGATATCTATCAATATACTACTTTTCCAATTTTGGGCAACAAGAAGATGAGACTTGGCTTAGTGTAAGGATGTATATAGGATGGACAAGAAGGTAAAAGTATGAGAGCCATGAGATGGAGGTAGAGCAAGAAGAAACTTAAGAGTAAGTGGATCTTGCCCATAATTGAGAAAGAAAGAAGAAAATACTATCTTGCTTTCTTGGAATTATTATAGGCAAATTCAACAATCAAAAGATAAATATTCCAATTCGTGTGATGAATGTTGACAAAGGCACAAATAATATCCTCCAAGATATGATTTTCTTGTTCCATTTGCCCCATCAATTTGAGGATGATAAGCCATAGACAAGTCAAGGTTAGTACCAAGTAGTAGCTTGAAGAGTGCCTGCTAGTAAATTGAGGATCATGATCGAAGATGAGAACCCTATGCATCCATTGGAGACAATGACAAATTACAATGGCCAACATTGGAGCATTGTAATACCAAGAGCTAGCAATATGATCTAGATGTGAAATTTGGTTTGGTAACATCTAAAATGATGTTATACATGATGTTCAAGATAGATAAGATAGAAGTATCATCAAAAGAGTACTTCTACTAATAGGGCAGAAACCAAAATAGACTTGAGAACCTTAGAACCAATAGTTAGACATATGATTTGAAGGTGAGACTTGGTTTGGTAACATCTGGGAGGATGCTACACATGATGGACTAAATAGATCAGAAAGAGGTATCACCAAAAGGGGACTTCTACTAATAGAGTAGGAACCGAAATAGGCTTAAAATCTTTGAAGGCAATTTCGGAGGCCTAAACGGATGAATTAGGCCTCGAAAATGTGCCAAGCCCCCCAACAATGGAAAGGCTAGCCTTCCCTCCCCCTTGCTTTGTCTCGTGGAGAGCTTTCCAAGGGTACCTTACGTGATTCTGAGATTCCTACAAGAAGATTCCCTAAAAGATTCCCTCCGGTCAAAGCTTGTTTGACCAACCAAATAGGACCTAGACCAGACATGTCACCCATCCAAGTAAGTAATCCAAGGGTGGAGCTTGCTGACATGTCACCTATCTGTGTCCCTAATCCTATGGTGGAGCTTCCTTGGAGAAGATCCTCTTTGACTATATAATAAAGAGAAGGTGCTCCTTTGGAGCATCGAATGTTTGAGTGTGCAATCTATGTTTTCTCTCTTCTTTTGTCCTCAGAGTATTACAATGGTATCAGAGCGAGTGTTTTAGTCCAAGAGAGTGGATCACGCCTCTTGGAATAGCACGAACTACTGAAACTGAGTAATTTGAGGTGGAGAACATAGAGTAATTGCTAGACTTAGGAAGAACTTTAGAGAGCGGATGGGATAGATGCACCGGGAGGACAATTTCTGGCACCTAGCTTTCCATTCTCAAACCCATTCCACATCAAGGTTATGTACATCCAACGTGAGCAGATGAGGGTATTGCTAGTTTATCACTTTGGTGTAGAATTCATGGATAGAGTGATGAACTCACCAAACCCGGTGATTCTACCTGTGGTGATCTATGACAGAGAGTGGGATTTGACAATCTACATTCTATTATGATAATATGGATATGAATGTCCCAAATCCTCTCCCTTTCAACACTCAAGAAGAAATCCGTTATGTAGTGAGACCGAAAGTGATGTTTAGAGATTTTGTGGTTAGGAATTTTGGTGAGGAGTATTATCATTGAGTGATAGCTTTTGAGGTCCCAATGGTAGTTCCTATAGTTCACGCGCCTTCCAGAGTGATTATATTGACTCTGTATTGAAGTAGACATTAACAATTGAGTGTTGCAGGAACCATGGATCCACAATTGCAAGAGCTGGTGCAAGGAATGCAAGGGATGTTGAATGAATTTTGAGAGATTAAGATGATCATGGAGACATTACAAAGTCAAGTGCAGATCCTCAGGAATGATCAAGCCATGCAAGAAGAAGAGCCGTCTCAAAACCCAATACCTGTGATTGAAGCACTTGGAGAGGCACCCATGCCTGCAAACCCTATCAACGATGAAGCCACATTGCTACTCCGGATGAAGAAGACCTGCAACATCGAGCCTTACAAGGAGCAGCGTACGATGGGAGTAGTGGAAAATTGGATCTCGAGAATGAATCAATATTTCTGATTGTTCTCAACAGAGATCACATAGCGTGCTGCAGGCGTGTTTGCATGTGGGTACTTGACCAATAAGGCCCTCACATGGTATGATGCTTGGGAACGATCCATGTTGGCAGAGAGAAGGAAGGTCACATGGACAACAATGCAAGAAGGACTGCTGAAGAATTTCCAATTGGTGGATTTTGTGCAGATGGCTCGAACCCAACTATGGAGATTGAGACAGAAGAATAACATACAAGAGTATGTGGAGGCATTTTTGGATCTCCAAGTTGCAATTACCGACATGAGTCCAACAAAAGCTCTCAACAATTTCAAATGAGGGTTGAAAGAGCGGATTCACCAAGAAGTCATGGTGCAAAATCCTTGCACAATATTTGAAGCCATTACTTGTGTGTAGAGAATAGTAGGAGCATTAGGTAGAGGTGAAGGAGTAGTTCCACCTCAACATTATCGGGCAGAAATGCCACACATGGGTAGACCGGTACCGATGGAATTGGGCAACCTTCGATTCCGGGATCGAGGAGCACGACCACTTCAAGGAGAGCAGGGACGAGTAGAAGAACAAAGAGATGGAGTCCCATGACGAGAAGGGACTCAAGGAGAACAACGCCGTTGTTACAATTGTGGCTATATTGGGTACATATCTACCAACTATCGCACTCGTTTCCCTAGAGGCCCTCGGCCTTTGTACAAGCGATCTTTGAACAACATGGAGAGGCACATTGAAGAGGAGGAGGTAGAAATCACTTCAGAAAATGAAGATCGCCAGTAAATGTACCTCGTGGCCTTACTGGCTCAATAAGGAAGCAGAGAAGCAAGGGAAGGAAGAAGAATAATGCGCAAAGATCCCGAAAGGCAACATCACAATTGATTTTGGTGAATGGAATCCTAAAAGGTAATCAAGTGAGAGTATTAATAGATCGGGAGCAACAAAGAATTTCTTGTCTTGCTCTATTGCAATAAGATTGGGAATGGATCTAGAGAGAGATGGGAGTGAAGAAGTAGAGCTACCTAATGGGCAAACAGAGAGGATTGAATCATTACCTAAATGGGTAACCCTCTTTGTAGGAGAATATCATGAAGGAATTGAGTGGCAAGTGATACAATTAGCTCATTATGATGCAATTTTAGGCATGTCATGGATAGAGCAATACAACCCTATGGTGGATTGGAGGAAGAAAGTAGTGAGAACCCACCAATGGTCAATCATTGGGGTTAAAGACAAATCACACAAGCAGAAACTGCCTCTATATGTCATAGGGATGGCAACTATCTATAAGACCAATAGATGTTTTATGGGTCTAATAAGAGAAGTCCATAGTGCACAACTCGATGGAAAAATTTCTGAGAAATTGAAGGATGTGGTGGATGAGTTTCAAGATGTCTTTCCCGATGATCTACCCTTAGGATTACCACCAAAAAGGTGAGTAGATCACAAAATTGAGACACTCCCAAGGAAGACACCTCATTGTAAGGCCCCATATCGCCTATCACCTCATGAGTTGGAGGAATGTAGGACTCAAATTGAGGAGATGCTGCAGAAAGGGTTCATCCAACCTAGCGTATCACCATATGGGGCCCCTGTCTTGTTTGTGAAGAAGAAAGATGGTACAATGCGCATGTGCATTGACTATCGGGGTCTCAATCAACAAACAATGAAGAACAAATACCCCTTACCTCGCATGGATGACATGTTTGATCAACTCCATGGAGCGAGATACTTCACCAAACTGGACTTGCGGAGCGGTTACAATCAAATCCAAATTGCAGAGGAAGATGTGTACAAAATTGCCTTTCGAACCAGGTATGGCCACTTTGAGTATCTTGTGATGCCTTTTGGCCTCACCAATGCACTTGCCACTTTCATGAGTCTAATGAATGACATATTTTGTCCATACTTGGATAAGTCTATTATCGTCTTCTTGGATGCTATCTTAGTATATAGTAGCACGATGATAGAACACAAACAACATCTACGAGAGGTCCTCCAAATTCTAAGACAGAATCAATTGTACGCCAAAATCTCAAAGTGTGAGTTTGGCAAGTCTGAAGTAGACTACTTGGGGCATAGAGTAAGTGCAAAGGGCATTCAAGTATTGACAGATAAAATAGAGGTCATTCAAAAATGGAGTGCCCCAGAAGATCAGACTCAACTTAAGAGCTTCTTGGAGTTGACAGGATTCTATCATAGATTTGTCAAGGACTTCTCAAGGTTGCATAGCCTTTAACGACACTACTTGGCAAGGAGAAGAAGTGGACATGGGGAACTGCACAAGAGTTGGACTTTCAAGAATTGAAGGCCGCCTTGCTACATGCACCAATCTTGAAGTGGTATGACCCAAAACGTCCAATCAAGTTGGCTATAGATGCATAAGGCGTAGCAATAAGAGCAGTCCTACAACAAGAGTGGCATGACGGATGGCATCCAATTGCATATTTCTCTTGAAAGTTGTTACCAACAGAGTGCAACTACCACACCACAGAACGAGAAGAGCTAGCCATCGTTCTAGCAACCAAGCATTGGAAGCACTATCTGGGCGAGAAGGCATTTGTAGTAGAGATAGACCACAAACCTCTAGTCTACCTCGAGACGCAAAAGGATCTATCTCGTCACCAAATTTGGTGGGTAGAGTGATGACAATGCTTCAACATGACAATCACCTACGTGGAAGGTAAGAAGCAACTTGCAGATGCATTCACCCGCATGCCAATGGCAAACAACTTGGTGGTAGAGGTTAAGATTAACCTTGAATTCTGGCCAGAGATTTTGGCTGCTACAAAAATTGATCCACATATTGTAGAAGCGCAATCATCCAAAGGTGTCACCAACACCCAAGAACTCACCTTTCGGGATGGGAGATTATGGATCCCAAATGTCCTAGAATTACGCACCACCATTCTAGTGGAATGTCATGATTTGGCCATTGCAGCTCATGTCGGAGTGGACAAGACCTTGGATGCAGTCAAGCGCTATTACTATTGGCCCAAGATGAGCAATGACGTGATGGATTACATGCGTATCTGCCTACTTTTTCAACAGAAGCTTCTAATCAAGCTCCTGCAGTGCTCTTTCAACCTCTCCCCACTCCTACCCAATGTTGGGAACAAGTGAGTATGGATCTCCTCTGTGAATTACCCAAGATCACCTCAGGGTTTGATTCAATCGTGGTCTTTGTGGATTGGCTCAGCAAAATGATTCATGTACGCCCTACCACCAAGGAGGTGACCGCTCCACAACTAGCCCAATTATACTTAGATGTAATCTTTGCTCACCATGGCTTGTCTAGAGTACTCATCACCGATAGAGGCACCCAATTCACTAGTTTATTTTGGCAAACACTCTTTGGTTTCTTCAAAACCAAGTTGGCCATGTCCACATCTTACCACTCACAAACAGATGGCCAAACAAAGCGGGCTAATCGCATGATTGAAGACATGTTACGCAACTTCACCTTAGAAGAGCAAGAGAGGTGGGACACCCTACTCCCATTGGTGGAATTTGCTTACAACAATTCAGTGAATGCATCTACCCAAGTCACTCCATTCTTCCTCATGTATGGTGAGCATCCCTTCACACCTTCTAGCTTGATGAAGATCCGTCCAATGGCTACCAAGGTCGATTCAGTCAACACATTTGTTTCTAGAATCCAACAAGGTGTGGAGAGCGCCAAACACAGATTACAGATTATGCAAAATTGACAGAAACAGTATACTGATGCACACCGTAGGCACATGGAGTTCAATGTTGGGGATCAAGTGTAGCTATCAACAACCAACCTCACATTAGTTGGACCTTGTAAGCTCAAACCTTGTTTTATTGGGCCTTTCTTGATTCTTCGTTGCATCGGCACTGTGGCCTATCACCTTGAGCTACCACCACACATGAAGATCCATCCAGTGTTCCATGTCTCCCTACTATGCAAATATGCTCCACTATCAGGCCAGGGTCATTCCACACAAGACATTATACCTTGTCCAACACTCATTGATGGCACAGAGGAATATGAAGTGGAGCGGATTCTCCAAAAATGCATGCGTGGTACTCGCCATCCGTGGGTGGACTATCTAGTACAATGGAAAGCTTACCCCCTCTATGAAGCAACCTGGTAGCCTGCTGCCAATTTGGCACATGCACCGGTGTTGGTGCAAGCATTTGAGCAACAATACGAGGACATTGCGTCTTAAAAGGAGGGAGGTCTGTAATACCAAGAGCTAGCAGTATGATCTAGATGTGAAATTTGGTTTGGTAACATCTAGAATGATGTTATACATGATGGTCAAAATAGATAAGATAAAAGTATCACCAAAAGAGTACTTCTACTAATAGAGCAGAAACTGAAATAGACTTGAGAACCTTAGAACCAATAGCTAGACATATGATTTAAAAGTGAGAATTGGTTTAGTAACATCTGGGAGGATGCTACACATGATGGACAAAATAGATCAGAAAGAGGTATCACCAAAAGGGGACTTCTACTAATAGAGTAGGAACCGAAATAGGCTTAAAATCTTTGAAGGCAATTTCGGAGGCCTAAACGGATGAATTAGGCCTCGAAAATGTGCCAATCCCCCCAACAATGTAAAGGCTGGCCTTCCCTCCCCCCTGCTTTGTCTTGTGGAGAGCTTTCCAAGGGTACCTTACGTGATTCTGAGATTCCTACAAGAAGATTCCCTAAAAGATTCCCTCCGGTCAAAGCTTGTTTGACCAACCAAATAGGACCTAGACCAGACATGTCACCCATCCAAGTAAGTAATCCAAGGGTGGAGCTTGCTAACATGTCACCTATCTGTGTCCCTAATCCTATGGTGGAGCTTCCTTGGAGAAGATCCTCTTTGACTATATAATAAAGAGAAGGTGCTCCTTTGGAGCATCGAATGTTTGAGTGTGCAATCTGTATTTTCTCTCTTCTCTTGTCCTTGGAATATTACAAGAATCCATTATATCCATGGTAAGCCCCAAATGAATTTTCTTGTTGAGCTTATATTATTGTTGTATTACCTTGGTCCATCTTTGGCAAGGATGTGATGAGGTCTAAGCTCACATGATCTCATCATGCAGATGACATTGATAGGGGTTGAAATAGTGCACTCAACTTCTAGTTGCCTACCTATTTGAGTTGGAAATTCTCACAAGATCAAATAAACTCTCTAACTTCTTTTGTCATATTTGGCCACCACCATTTGCATTTTAGGGTACTCATTATCTTATCCACACAATGTGACAACAATTGGTAAATCATGCTCTTCTTGAAGTTGCACAAGTTGAAGATCTCCCATAATTTGAACATAGATTTGATTTTTGCAAAATAAAAAGTCACCCTTGAATGACAAAGTGTTATAATCCTTATCATGTGATGCAAGGCAAGCTTGCACAAGATGAAAGAAAGGATCTTTTTGTAAATTAATCTTGAATTCTATTTTCATTATGGAGTCTATCAACACCATGGTGCTTGCTACTATTATTGTTACTATTATTATTATGGAATCTTCAAATTAGGTTGTTGTATCAATGCATTAGGAAGGACGTGAAAATTTCTTGGTTGTACTCAAGCTTGATATCAAATAATTGAAGTTGTTTCTCTCATCAATGATGTCAAATTTTTATGTGCTCCAAATGTAAGATTTACAACAAGAGTTTGTGATTTTTTTACATTATCACTTGTTTCTCCAAGAGGTAATGTCTCCACATATTTGTTGAATATAGTTGATTTTGATCTTAAGTAGAATAATTTCTTTTTGCTACATTTAGTCATCAATATAAAAAGGCAACAAGTTACAATGTATCTGGAAATTCTTATTGCAAAGTTAGAAATATCAAAATCAACCACATAATGTAGTTGAGGATCACATGGTTGGAGGATTGATTGTGAAGACACCATATCCTTAAGTATCTTCAATGATTCTTCTTGCTTGGTGGTCCACTCAAATCTTGTGGTCTTTCCCAAGAGTTCAATCAATGGAATGGCAACATGAGCATAGTAATAGATGAATCATCAATAAAACTTGCCAGTCTATTGAATCCTTGAACTTCCATCACATCCTTAAGAGTAGACCAATTGTTAATTGCCTTGATTTTCTCCTCTTCCATTTTGCTTTCTCTCTTTGTAACCTTATGGCCCAAGAAGGTGACTTCCTTTTCACAAAAGGCACACTTGAACTTCTTGTAGTAGAAGTTCCATTGTTGTAGTAGTGGTAAGACTTTCCCCATATGTGCTTCTTGGGTTTTTCCTCCATCTTTTTGTAAATTGAAATATCATTCAAGAATTACCATGTATTGATCCAATAGCAAATCTAACACTAGATCGATTTGATCCATGAAGATTGTTGGAGCATTAGTGAGTCCAAAAGATAAAACTCTTGATTCAAAATGCCCATACCTTGTATGAAAGATAATATTTTGCATGTCTTTTTCATCAATTAGAAACTACCAATAGCCATTTCAAAGATCCAACTTGGAGAAGTATTGTGTCACTTAATTGATCTAATAAGTCATCAATTTGAAGAAAGGAATATGTATTCTTCAAAGTTTGTTAAGACCATGATGTTGTGTTGTGGTTTGCATAAATAGTGAAAAAGAAGTTTAGTACAATTTATCTTCACATTATTGGACTAGATTATAGGACACATCCCATGGTTTAACTATTGCTATATTGTAATCTTTCAAGGATAAAAGACCTTAAGAGAAACATAGGAAAAGAAACACAAGCTTCACACTCAATCCTTTGATGTCTCAAAGGAGCACATTGACTTTATTATATAGCAAAGAGGATTCCCTCAAAGGAACCTCTACCCTTGGATCAGACACATGGATAGGTGACATGGTAGGAATATCTACCCTTATATTAGTTGCATGCATGGATGACATGTTGATTTTAGTCCTATCTGGTTGGTCAAACAAGCTTTGACTAGAATGAATCTTTAGAGAATCTTCCTATAGGAATCTCAGGATTGCATGGGTGAGGTACCATTGGAAAGCTCTCAATGAGACAAACCAAGGGAGGAGTGAAGGCCAACCTTTCCTTTGTTGGGGGGTATCTACATATTTTTGAGACTTAATTCATCTGTTAGGCCTCTAAAATTAGCTCTGAAGTTTTAGACTATTTTTGGCTCTTGCCCTATTAGTAGAATTACTCTCTTGGTGATACTTCTATTTGATCTACTTAGTCCATTATCTATAACATCCTTCCAGATGTTACCAAGCCAATTTTCACTTCTAGATAATATGTTTAGCTATTGGTATTATATTTTCAAGCTATTTTTGATTCTTGCTCTATTAGTAGAAGTGCTCTTTATATGATACCTCTATCTAATCTACCCAGCCCATCATACCTAACATCCTCCCATATGTTACCAAGTTAATTTTCACATCTAGATAATATATCTAGCTATTGGTATTACAAACTTCCTCCCCTTTAAGATGTAATGTACTCATTGCAAAGTTGTTGCTCAAAAGATTTCACTAAGATTGGTGCATTGGTCAAGTTGGCTGTTGGCTTCCATGTTGCCTCATACAATGGGTACCCTTTTCAATTTATAAGATATTCTACACGTGGATGGCAAGTACTATGGATGCATTTTTGAGAATGCATTCTACTTCACATTCCTCCATGTCATGAAGGTCAAATTTCTTGTATGGAAGAAAAGTGGGGTAGTTGGGGTGCATATCTATGGTGTGAGGAAACATGGAATATTAGATGGATCTTCATATGTGGTGGTAGCTCAAGGTGATAGGCCATTGTTCTAATTCAACAAAGGATGGGAAAAGGCCCAACAAAATGAGGTCTAAGCTTGCAAGGGCCAACTAACCTGAGGTTGGTTATTGACAACCAGACTTGATCCTCAAATTGAACTCCATGTGCTAGTGATGTGCATGTGCATATTGTTTCTATCAATTTTGGGTAATCTACAACTTGTGTTTGGTGTTCTCCACTCCTTGTTGGGTTTTGGAAATAAAAGTGTTGATGACATCCACTGAATGGATCTTCATCAAGCTTGAAGGTATGAAAGGATGCTCTCCATACATGAAGACAAATGGTGCGGCATGTGTGGATGCATTCACTCAATTGTTGTACACAAATTCCACTAGTGGAGGTAAGGTGCCCCACCTTTCTTGCTCCTCTAGGAAGACCCAAAGCATGTCTTCAATAGTGCGATTAGCCCGCTCTATTTGTCCATGGATATGTGGATAGTAAGTTGTGGATATGGCCGATTTGGTTTTGAAGAAACCAAAGAGTGTTCTCCAAAAACATTTGGTGAATTGGTGCCTCTATTAGTTATGAGCACTCTAGACAACCCATGGTGAGAAAAGATTACATTTAAGTACAATTGAGCTAATTGTGAAGCAATCACGTCCTTGGTGGTAAGACATACATCAATCATTTTGTTGAGTTGGCAATAAAAGCTATAATGGAGGCAAACCCTAAGGTGGTCTTGGGCAATTTGCAAACTAGATCCATGCTTACTTGTTCCCAATGTTGTGTAGGAGTAGGAAGGAGTTAAAGGAGTCACGTGGGAGCTTGATTAGAAGATTTATTCTGTTGATAAAGTAGGCAACCTCAAACATACTCCATCACATTTTTGCTCATCTTGGGCCAATAGTAATGGCATTAAGCTACATCCAAAGTCTTGTCCGTGCCAACGTGACCTGCAATGGCAAAATCATGACATTCCACTAGGAGGTGGTTGTAATGTCAACATCATTTGGGATCCATAACCTACCCTCACAAAAAGTGAGTCTTCATACATTGGTGATGCTATTTCATGATTGAGCTCCTACAATCTATGGGTCAGTTTCTATAGCAACAAGAATCCTTGTCCAAAATTTAGGGTCCATCTTGACCTCTACCACCAAATTGTTTACCATATACATTCAAGGAAAATACATTTGCCAATTGCTTCTTGCCTTTGACATAGGTGATTATCATGTTGAACCTTTGTCTCCACTCCACCTACCAAATCTATCAACAAGATAGATCTTTTTGTGTCTCAAGTGTAAAGACCCAAGACCAAGGAGAGAAATAGGAGAATGGAAGATCACATTGGGATACTTGAATGAGTGAAACTTCAAATGTGTAGCATGAGCTTTGGCTTTGGTACTTATAGAGAGCATACAAGGCTCTTGGGAAGCTTCTCAAGAAGCTTCCTTGAGCCGCTTTCTTGGAGTGCAAGCCAAATTAACTAGGAAGCTTCTCAAGAAACTTCCTTCTAGAAGCCGTCTACTTGGCGTGCAAGCTAAGCTAGTTGGAAGCTTCTAAAAGCTACCTACTTGGAGTGCAAGCTAAGCTAGCCATGAAGCTTCCCAAGAAACTTCCTAGATGCTTTTGGAATATTCTAGCCTATTTGCTACTTTGTTAGCCTTGATTAACTTCAATGCTAAACTCTTTATTGTTAACACCATATCCTCCACTGCTAGTTGGTGATGTCCTCATTGCAATGGAAGCTTCAAACTCTTGGATGGCTATTTTTGCATTCTATAGATGAGGAAGAGGCTCCCAAGTGGCATCATGAAGGGAATACCCTTTCCAAAGGACTTTGTACTCTATATGTTATTGACGGCCTTGTTGAATGTGGCAACAGGCAAGGATCCAATCAACTTCATACTCTTCATGATCATTGATAAGGATGGGATCAGGAGGAGGTTGGACACCAGAGGAAAACAAAGATAGGTTAAGAGCAAAGGGTTTCAATTTGGAAACATGAAGGACAAGGTGGATGTACATATGATAAGGCAAGGCAAGTTGATAAGCAATAGGAGAAATGATTTGGGTGAAATCAAAGGGTCCTATCCAATTAGGAGAAATTTTATGGACTTGGGTATCAAGTGGGAAGGGCAGGTTACTAAACAAGATTATGACCTTATCACCAACTTGAAAAGTAAGATCAGAACAATGGTGGTCTGCATATTGTTTTTGACAATTTTGCGCAACAAGGAGATGAGATTTGGCTTGTTGGAGAGATTGGGATATGGTGGTCAAGAAGGTGCAAGTATGAGGGACATGAGATGGAGCATGAGGAGCAAGAAGAGATTCTGGTGTCATGGGGTTTTTCTGATCTTGAGAGTGCACCGAGCACCTGGCTGCTCGCCCTTAGATTGTTCTTGTTGTCGATGACTTAAGACTTCTCGTAGTCCTACACTCTCTCTCTTACTCTGGTATGGTCGGCAATTGTGACAACCCGGCAAATATCACTTTTGCGGTAATCGGGTAAGTAAAGTTTGTTCCCGCAGAGATACGAGTCAGAATTTGTCAAATACAAAGCAGAGTAACAATTTCAGTTCTTCTTGGTTGCGTCTTTAATCTCTCAGGTAGAAACCACACCCAAAAGAGAGTAACAAGCACTGACTCGCAGTCTTGTCATAAATTCACACTCCTTAACACAACTCCATCAAATCTTTCCAAACAATCTTGATTGTGATGATTCAGGCTCTCTCAAAAATGGCACTTCACTGCAAAACAACTTTGCCTCAGAATTGTGTTCCACCTCTCCATTGAAGGCACAACTTCCTTGATTGAAATTGCTTCACATCAACTTCGCACTGCACTCACAAATGCAGAATACTACTAACACTACAATTCCTCTCAGATTTGTCAAGGCATTTCTCCGATTGCGCTTCACTCAGGATCAAACACACAAAATGAAGATCAAGGCTGTGGAATCCAACATCCAACAAGCACTCTGACTTGCACTTTGAATTTCTCCAAACACTCACAAACACAAATACAACGTTGATACTCGAAATCAAGCTCAAGCGACAAGCACTGCTTCACAACACTTCGCTTTATCTATTCTCAGAAATTATGAGCACTAAACAACATCTGACTACGAATGCCACTCTTAAATAGTGAAGTAATTGATAGTTCTAACAACTATACCGTTCTACAACAACTATTCTAACTTGCAGATCCGAAATGACAATGCACCTTTTCATATCTGCCTCTTCAAATCTCAAAACTGTTACTAATCCGATCCGATGTCTACTTCTTCCTCGGCTTTCAATCCCAAACCCAAAGTAATTTTACTTCATACTACTCTGTCCTCGGGTTTCACAACTCCTAATTCCTCCACTAATTCTAACACTTCTCCTTCTTGATCTACAATTCCTATCATAATTAAGCTTTCTAAATCTCTATCTCCCAACCCACTCTTCTCTAAAGTGTCAAATGTCAAATCCAAAGACACCTGCACTCCTATCTCTCTTACTTCGGGTCTAACTATTATCAATTCCTTTACTAATTCTACGGTGTCATCATCAATAATTGTAATTGAAACCATGAATACACTATCTACACCTTCAATTTGTAACCCACTTTCTCCTAATCACTCATGTTATTGACCCGAAGACACTTATAGTTTGATCATGCACTTCGGGTTTATTCACTATTGCTACTTCTCCTTCAATTCATGTTCCATCTTTAATCAAGACTGAAATTGAAGTCATGGGTATCATAACTATCTTCTTTCCCTACTCTAACTTACTCTGATCCCTCTAGCAAAACTCCCAAAGTCACCTTCACTACACTTTGAGGTCTAACTACCTCGGATTTAGTCATCTTCATCTTAGTCTTGAGGCGAAGTCTTAAGACCCGAAGTCATGTAAACCCGAAGTCCGAAGTCCGAAGTCACAATGACCCGAAGACACTTTGACCCGAAGTACATCTACTCCAGAAACTTCAAATGCTTATAACTTCTTCTATAGACCTTCAAACTTTGCGATTTTGGTGGCAATGGAAAGCCCTAGACAAGACGCTTCCAACGAAATATAGCACGCTTGATTTGGACTTGTTGTCACTCAGATATGGCCCCCGCAAGAATCCTGACCTGCAACTTCTTTTTCTTCTTTGGGTTTGCCCTCCTTCAACGTCTGATCCGAGTTTTTCACTCCTCTGACACGAAGTAAACTTCTTTGGGTCTGATCCAAACCGGCCCCTTCTTCCTCTTACACAAAATTGACTTCCTTGGGTCTGATCAAAACACAAGTTTGCACTCATTTCTTATCCATTTGGTTTCAATTTGGTTCCAACAAGGCATTTCTTCTTCTAAACTCGTCCAAAATGAAAAATGTGAGTACCACAACAATCTCATCCCTAATAGGACAGGTTGTTCTAACCGCTCCCAGGAGTAGGCCTCTCCTTGGTTTTGTATGTTGGATCTTGCAAATTAATGCTTATTTCATAGAATTGTTGTGTTCTATTGTGTTTGGCCTCGTGGCTCTACTCCTATATAGTCTCATTTATAGTTCTCTTTATGCTCAGATTTGTTTTTTTGGATCGGATGGATTCCTAGGATAGGTTCTGATGAGACTTATTGAATAGTCACAAGCAAACTAACCATGATCAAACCCGGGCGTCTAGATCACTGAACTGTGTCAATCACATAGACTGGACCGAGAGCTCTTAAAATGGAGTCCTTTCCTTGACAATATTCATAATTCAGAGTGCACACCTTTGTTCACAAATCATCATCTTAACCAGTCATGCAATTATAAGTTGGACAAAGGCAAACAACTCTTTCTTATGCAGTGACCACGCCTAACTCATAAGCTGTCCAATCAACTCATTCCAGCAAAACTTTCCATCCTTGTCCAATCATAGATAACCAGCCTTCTCAACCTCTCCTCTTCTATGCCCTGTCACAGTCAAGACAAGATCACTCTCATGAAATGATCACTCTAGAAATGTCATTGGTCTTCTCTATTGGCACAACCAAGCATTTCTCTCTTCCTTTTGCTTAGACTTTCCCCTCGGAGGTTCCCTTGTCTGGATCTCAATTTCTCATTGGATGCATCATCTCTCTTCCTTCTCTCTGCTCATACAAGCAATATCTCTCACCTTCAAAGTTTTTTGTCATAACCCTTTTGTCTCCCAAGAAAACAAGGAATTCTCCTCTCCTTTTGCTTCTACACAGCCAACTGCCTCCCTTATGAGATTTCTCTCCTCTGTAGCCTTTGTCAAAACCTTCACCTTCTTTCCTTAAATCCTCTTTGGCCTTGTTTCAGCCAAGGACCTCCTTCCTGACCAATCAAAGCTTCTCCCAAAACCTTTTGTGGCACTTCATTGTCAAGACTTCTCTCACTGAACTCCCCAAAACATCCTTTAAAGCTCTATTGCTCTGTCATCTCCTCTCAAGCAAAATTTCTCTCTGAAAGCATTTTCTCTCAAAATCTTTCTTGTCAAAATTTCATTCTCTGTCCAAGCTCCCATCTCCTGCACATTTGCACTGTCTTCAATTTCATTCTCTATCCAAGTTCCCAACTCATGCACATTTGCATTGTCCTTCAATTTCATTCTCTGTCCAAGTTCCCAACTCCTGCACATTTGCACTATCCTTCGAGAAAATTCTCTCTCTCTCTCTCCTATTCTTTGTTCAGTCCTTACATTCACCTTCATGAAAAAGCACTCTCTCCTCCTTGCATTTTCCTCTCAAGCCTTCATTAAAAATTTCATTCTCTATCCAAACTCCCAACTCCTATACATTTTCACTGTCCTTTGAGAAAATTCTCTCTCTCTCTCTCTTTGCCTCCTTAGTCCATGGTACGTAACCACAATAGCCATCAGAGGTTCATCTTGTGTGAGAGATAGGCCGGCTCATAGTTCCATTCAATGTCAAGGGAGCTTCCTCCTTGGTTTGTCAATGATGATGGTACTCTTGAACAAGGATCTTTGAAATTAGCTATTGCCTCTGTAACAATATGGAGTTTAGCGACAAAGTTAGTCAGACTTACAAAGTAGCACGTAAGACAAATTAGCCTAGAATATTCTAGAAGTATCTAGGAAGCTTCTTGGGAAGCTTTCTAGCTAGCTTTGCTTGCACCGCAAGTAAGTAGCTTCTAGAAGCTTCCAACTAGCTTAGCTTGCACATCAAGTAGGCGGCTTCTAGAAGGAAGCTTCTTGAGAAGCTTCCTAGTTAACTTGGCTTTCACTCTAAGAAAGCGGCTTGAGGAAGCTTCTTGAGAAGCTTCTCAAGGGCCTTGTATGCTACCTATAAATACCAAAGCCAAAGCTCATGCTAGGCATTTGGAGTTTTCACTCATTCAAGTGTCCCAATGTGAGTTTCCATTCTTCTATTTCTCTCCTTGGTCTCGGTCTTTTACATTGGTATTAGAGCAGGAATGGGATGGATGGAATTTATGGACCACTGAATCCACTTCCTCCAAACCATTGGGGTTTTCATGTCTAGATATTACCCAAGCACCGCTTCACACAATTCATCACCCTCACGCTTTGGGCAAGATTTTCTACATATGATCACCGTGTTTGAGGAACCCTTGATACTTCCGGTTGTCACTTATGGAGAAAGGTGGACGTGTTGTATCTATGTGTCAATCAATTAGATAAATTGGGAGTGGTAGGATAGAGTAGTAGCTATGGCAGCAATACCGGACGTTATCCTTGCCATGTAGCAACAAATCAAGCACCTTAATCGATTATTGGATGAACATGACCAACAACAACAAGAACATGTAGAGAGAGCACTAGTCAGAGATGGAGAAGATCATATTCGATTTCCAAAACCTAAGGTATTTGAAATTAAGAATCTTCCGAGCACAGTGGAGAATTTTGTATTTGATTGCAAACGTTACTTCAAAGCCACCAATCTTCAAGATGAACGGAAATAGATTCTCTTGGCTTCTAGCCAATTGGATATGGTGGCAAAACTTTGGTGGCGATTCCGAGTGGAGCGAGCTGAACGACAGATTGTTGCATCAATTTTGACATGGATTCAATTCAAGGATGCAATACTTGGTCGATTTCAAACTATAAATGGCACCCAAGCCGCATGAGATAAATTGGCGGAGTTGAAGCAGATTGGCTTAGTAAGAGGCTACATCACACAATTTTAGAACATCACCATGCAAATTCTAGATATACAAGAAGGAGAAGTTTTGGATTGATTTGTGCGGGGATTGAAGTCACAAACCAAATTGGAGGTGACCATGAAAGAACCACAAAATGTAGAAGAAGCCATGCAATTGGCTGAGCGCTTTGATTCCTTGGTTGCGACAACTTGGTCTCGACCTTGACTTACACCAAGCTTACCAATACAATATGCACAAGTGGAAGAACTAGCACCAATGGAGATTGATGCAATACAACGGAGGCCACTTGGTGTGGTAGATAGAGAAAGATTGCAACAAAATGGAGGTTGTTTTTATTATTGCCAAGTTGGACATCACATTGCTGAATGTCTACTTAGGAATGTGCAACCTTGACAAGTTGCTCAGATGGAGTTTGTGGAACCGAATGATTAGGGAAACAAAGAACCCCAGTAGGAGATTTTGAGCCTCTTATTGGAAGCTTGATTAGTTCCAATAGGATTGAAAGCTTGACCTATGCAAGTTTGCTTCACTTGCAAGGTACGATATCTAATCGGGGTTGTAGGATTTTGGTTGATTCTAGAAGTTTAGAGAATTGCATGTCTATGCAAGTAGCAAAGGAATTGGGTATTCATATCAAGCCAGTGATTAGAAGTACTTTGATGATGTCGGATGGTAGAAAGGGTTCTGCATTCTGCACCTTGCATCTTGTTACCTTCAAGATTGGGAAGGAGTATTTGAAGTGTATGAGGTTTGTAGTGGCACCTCTACACTATGATATCATTCTAGGTCTACCTTGGCTTGAACGTCATAAGGTTCAATTTGATTGGACCCGACGCCAAATTCAAGTACAACACCAAGGTGGGAATTTCCAATTAGGTTGTCTAGCACATCTGAGTAAGACACCTAAGAACAGTCAGTCCTAAGATGGGAAGTTTGTCGAGAAGGTAACCATAGAGCAAACCTTGAAGGGAGTGGAGTCCCAAGATGAGAAGTTTGCCAAGAAGGCAACCATGGAGCAAGCTTGGAAGAGAGATGAGTCCTTGGAAGAGAAGTTGGTTAGTAAAGCAGCCATAGAGCAAGCTTTGGAGGAAGATAAGTCTATATTTGCGGTGTGGATCAAGCCGATTGCACAAGAACAATCGGAGGAGTGCCAAGAGCCTCATCAAGCAATGGTTGATCGGATAGTTCAGGAGTTTGCAGATGTGTTTCCGGATGATCTGCCAAAGGGATTACCCTTTGATCGAGGTATGCCCTTCAAGATTGGGTTATTGCCATGGAGTACTCCAGTGAGTAGACTGATCTATCGACTCTCACCAAAGGAGTTGGAGGAGTTGCAAACAAGACTTACAAAGTTGTTAGAGAAAGACTTCATACAACATAGTACCCCTCCTTGGGGAGCACCGGTACTATTTGTTTCAAAGAAGGATGGAGGACTTCATTTTTGTATTGATTACCGTGGGCTCAATAGGCAAACCGTGAAGAATGCATATCTCTTGCCTTGGATCGATGACTTGCTTGATCAACTAAGTGCTACTTTTCCAAGTTGGATCTTCATAGTGGCTATTAGTAAATTCCTATTGATAGAGAGGATGTGCAAAAGACTACCTTTTGTACAAGGTATGGGCATCTTGAGTAGAGAGTTCTACCTTTTGGACTCACTAATGTTCTAACAGTCTTCATGGATCAGATGCATTGGGTGTTGGATGGACTTTTGGATCGGTCCGTGGTGGTGTTCTTGGATGATACCTTAATTTATAGTAAGATAGAGGTAGAACACGTGAATCATGTACGAGAAGTCCTAAGATAACTACGACAATGGAAACTTTATTGCAAGAAGTCGAAGTGTGCCTTTTTGCAGAAGGAGGTTACCTTCTTGGGACATAAGATCTCATCAGAGGAGATCAAGATAGAAGAAGAGAAAATCAAGGCCATTACTGATTGGCCTACCCCAAAGGATGCTATAGAAGTATGGGCATTCAATGGATTGGCCAGTTTTTATTGGCCAATCCACCGATGGTTCATCCATTATTATGCTTATAAAGCTACACCATTGACTGACCTCTTGGGAAAGAATTTGAGTTTCCAGTGGACCACCAAGCATGAAGAAGCATTCTAGAAGTTAAAGCATATGGTGTCTTCAAGACCCATTCTTCAACCATATGATCCTCAACTACCTTGTGTGGTTGATTTTGATGCTTCTAACTTTGCAATTGGAGTCGTGCTACAACAAGAATTCCCAGATGTACTCCATCCCATTGCCTTTGTGTCTTGCCGACTCAATACAATTGAACAAAACTACTTTGCTTGAGATTGAGAACAACTTGCAATGGTATACACTACCAAGGTATGGAGGCATTACCTCTTGGAGAAACAAGTGATCATGCAAACTGATCACAAACCATTGTTGTAGACCTTACACTTGGAACACATGAAGAGTTGACATCATCAATGGGAGGAACAACTCCAACTATATGACATCAAACTTGAGAACAAACCAGGTTGGTTCCATGTCATCCTTGATGCTTTATCACGACGACCTGATTTGAAGTCTCTTCCTCTCATCATAGCGGCAATTTCAACAGTATCAGTTGACTCCAAGGTCCAAAACGAGTTTTAGTTAGCTCTACACCAAGATCCCTTCTTCCAAATGGAACATAGCTGCCTTATGGTATGCAATAAGGAGTACAACACCTTCTCCATAAAGGAGGGCCTTTTATTCCATGATGACCGGATCTATGTTCTAGCTCAAGGTGATCTTTAACTTGTGCGCCTTCAAGAAGCCCATGATTTACCCATTGTTGGTCACATGGGTGTAGACAAGACCTTGGGTACCCTCCAACATCAATGGTGGTAGCCCAACATGACACAAGATGTTGGAGAATTTGTCCGATCGTGTGAGAGCTGCCAACGTAACAAGGCCAGCAACCAAAAGCCAAGTGGATTCCTTCAACCACTTGCCATTCCATTTGCTCGCTGGGAGCATGTGAACTTGGATCTCATCACATCTTTGCCAAAGACAAAACAAGGACACATCGCAATTGTGGTGTTCGTGGATAAGCTTAGTAAGAAAATCCACTTAGTACCAACCTGTGATACCGTGGATGCTCCAACCTTAGCACAAATCTACTTTGACAATATCTTCAAGCATCATGGGATGCCATATGTACTCATCTCCGACCATGATCCTTGATTTACTAGGAAGTTTTGGCAAGCACTCTTCCAAATACTCGGCACCAAGCTTGCTTTGTCCACGGCCTATCATCCTCAAACTGATGGACAAACCAAACGTGCAAATTGTACATTGGAGGATATGCTACATGCCTTTATCAATGTCCACCATACAAATTGGGATGAACGTCTTGCAGTTGTAGAATTTTCCTACAACAATTCCAAACAAGCAAGCACCGGATTTTCTCCTTTCTTTCTCAATTTTGGCCAAGATTAGCTTGTTCCAGATTCCCTTCTTACTCCCCTTCCATCTCAAGTTCCTCATACTTCCACATTCTTGACCACTATATCCCACTCTTTTATAGTGCCGACATTTTTTTTTCTTCAAAATAAAGAAGAAGAAGTGTATAGAGAAGTCGGATTGCGCCTGTATGGCCAAAGAAGGCAAAGAAAAGAGTCTTCGGGATGAAACCCGAAGTAAAGTAACTTTGGGTCATAAGGCAAAGTACTCGGAAATGCCCTGTCAACATACAACCCGAAGTAAAGTGTCTTTGTATTGGGGGGAGCTCAACCGAGGCAAAGACAATCTAACAACCTTTCATTGGGGCGAGAAATTCAAGAAGGGACCGTTCAAAAACCGGCGGCTCATACGCGCGAAGGTTGATTGACAGTGACAGGTGCATGTAGGAGGTGTGATTTCTTGGTAGAAACTCGAAGTGAAGAAAGACAAAGAAAGCGCAACTTTATAAAAATTGAACTCGCAACGACAAAATGTCGAGTAATTTTCCTTTGCTAGTTGAGAAGTCGTCTTGCAAGTGATTGTGGGAAGGGAAATAGAGTTGGAATTGCGTTAGTGTGTAAGGGAGAAGTCGTGAGAGTGAAATCAAGAGATAATGAGAAGGCAGAAGAGATGGGAGGAGGAAAGAAGAACTCTAAATTTGCAGTGAGAAATCATGTGATTTGGAGGTTAGATGTGATCGCTAGGATCGAAGTCTTGAGCCAACTTTGGATCACTTTCTTGGCATGGAACTGGAATGTGAGCTTTCCAGGTTTCATGACAGAAATCATCGAGAGCAAGTGTCTCGATGGACCCAAGGAGGAAGGGAAGAGAAGAAATCCGGCTGGCTGGACAGAGTCGGATTGGAGACTCATACTCGGGAAGGAAGCAGGCTCGGAGCAGGGGGCCACGTTCTTGGGGAAGGGAGAGATAGCTCAAGAGACACAAGAGGTGAGAGATGCATTCTCGTCAAAGCAGACAAAGAATGGGTACAAAGTTGAGAGCTACAAAGACCCTGTGAAGAAAGGAATTGTGAGTGTGCTGATGGCCATCCTGAAGCTGGAGAGAACCACGTATGTGATGAAACACCAAGCGGTGTTCTTTCACAAGTTATTTGCAGGAGAACCAATCAATTGGGCGAGGTATTTCCATGGGAGGACAAGGCAAATGGTGTGGAATCTGCGGGATAAATTGCTTCCACACTACATCGTCCCGTTTGCAGCACATTTCTACCTCGGGCTAAATTTGCTGAACTCAGCGGAGCAAACTCGGATGGTGGCGCACTTCCATCCTGATTTGAGAAAGGAGGTCGATGTCGAGGAGCAACAATACATCTTGCAAATCAGGAGCACCGATGACTACTACACGAAGACAGGGAAGAACGTGGAGATTGAGGTGAGTACTCCAAATAGGAAGAAGAGAAGTCGGCAGGGCACAGCCGAAGACACGAAGAAACCTTGGAAGACCAGGAGAGGCAACCCGAGGCAAGGTATGGTGGTGATTGAGTCGGAGGATGAAGACTCGGAAGGTGACGCTGAGCTTAAGACTGAAGACTCGGAACACAAGGAGGAGCCTGAGCTAACGCTACAGCAACAGCAATGAAGGAGGAGAAATGACATTGGCACCGGCGGCTGCAAAAGAAGAAGAAGGAGTGCAAGCAGAAATTGAAGCCGAGGATAACACACAATTGGAAGATAAAGTAATTGAGCCCGAAGAGACAAAGATCACGGTGCAAAGAGGAGTTTGCTCGAGATGTAAGGCGAACTACAAAGCAGGTCCAAGTACGGTGAAGGAAGAAGCACCTGAAAGCTCGGGAAGCGAGGCGTCTATTCCGATACGACGACTGCAGAGAAGAAGGTGAGTATCGGGATAAGAAGAGGTAAAGAAGGAGATCACTCCACAGGTTGAGGTAGTTGCCAGTAATGGAGTGGAGTACCTGCAAGAAGTGGTGTGCCCATTGTTGGTAAAGCTAGAGTACATGAAGAAGGAGATGCAGTCGACTTGTCCAGAGGTGAAGACTGTGTTGCAGGTATTAGCAAGACTGGAAGAAGAAAACTTGGAATTGAAGAAGAGTATAACCCGAGGTGAGGAGGAAAGAGAAGTATTGCAAGCGGAGGCAGTAGTGAGAAGTCAGGTAATTGAAGACCTAAAGAGAGAAGTGAATTATCGAGAGGATCTTGTGAAGAAGAGTGACATAGCAAGGGAGAGACAAGTAGCTGAGTACGAGATCTTGAAGCAGCAGTTTGCTGATTCAAGAGTAGAGGTTATCCATGCTATGGCGAGAGTAGCTGCAAAGGATCAGGAGCTCGATAGGGTGATGGAGAGTGTCGAGGAGAAGAAGCAACTCTGGCAATGAGAGTTGGCAGCACGATATAGAGAAGAAGAAAGATTACAAGAGTTACTTTGTAATCAAGAGGAGAGAGTTGTACAAAAGGAGAAAGAGAAGGAGTCGGTGAAAGCCGAGTTCGAGGCGGAGTTGGCAATGTACAGAGAGGATTGGCTTGCAGATCGGGAACGTGAAAGGAAGACCAGATTGGAGCCTTTGAAGGAGATAGTCCTCAGGATGAACGCAATGCTAAGTACAAAGGCCAGCATTCGGATTGAAGAGACAAGGCTGCACGAGTTGAAGTTGTTGGTGCAAGAGACAAGACGAAGACAGGCAAAGGATACCGATATGAATGCCTTGTTAATCAGTCTCAGAACTCGTGTAGACAGTAAGATCTTAGAGGTAGAAGATAACATTTCAATTAGATTAGACTTAGTGAAAATAGAGATAGAAAAACTTTGGAAAGATGTTAGAGCAAAACCCGAAGTAGATAACATAGGAGTACAAATGTCTTCAAAATTACCGATGGAGACATTAGAGAAGAGTGGATCGAGAGATGAAGAGTTAGATACATTACCCACTAGTGCAATTTCAGATCAGGAAAGAGAATTGTTGGATTTGGTAGAAGAAGTAGAAGATATGAAACCCGAGGAAAAAGTAGTAGGAAGTAAAGTTACTTTGGGTTTGGGGTTGAAAGCCGATGACGAAGTAGATATCGGATTGGATTAGTAATAGTTTTGAAGAGGCAGATATGAAGAGGTGCATTATCATTTCAGATCTACAGGTTAGAACAATTGTTGTAGAACGGTATAGTTGTTAGAACTGTCAATTTGTTCACTATTTAAGAGTGGCATTCGCAATCAAATGTTGTTCAGTGCTCATTATTTTTGAGAATAGATAAAGCGAAGTGCTGTGAAGCAATGCTCATCGCATGAGCTTGATTCCGAGTATCAACTTTGTGTCTATGTTTGTGAGTGTGTGAAGAAATTTGAAGTGCAAGTTAGAGTGTTTGTTGGATGATGGATTCCACAGCCTTGATCTTCATTCTGTGTGTTTGATCCTGAGTGAAGTGCAATCAAAGCAATGCCTTGACAGATCTGAGAGGAATTGTAGTGTTGGTAGTATTTTGCATTTGTGAGTGCAGTGCGAGGTTGATGTGAAGCAATTTCGATCGAGAAAGTTGTGCCTTTAGTGGAGGGGTGGAACACAATTCTAAGGCGAAGTCATTTTGCAGTGGAGTGCCATTTTCGGGAGAGCCTGAATCATCACAATCAAGATTGTTTGGAAAGATTTGATGGAGTTGTGATTAAGGAGTGTTAATTTGTGACAAGACTGCAAGTTAGTGCTTGTTACTCTCTTCTGGGTGCAGTTTCTACTTGAGAGATTAAAGACGCAACCAAGAAGAACTACATGTTACTGTTTGACTTTGTATTTGGAAATTTCTGACTCGTATCTCTACAGAAACAAACTTTACTTACTCGATTACCACAAAAGTGATATTTGCTGGGTTGTCACATGATTTTTGGCGCCGCTGCCGGGGATACAAATCTTGGAAGTGGAAGAATACAAAGCCAAATTCAAAACTGGGTATCAATGCAATATGAATGTCTGCATCAAGAGAACAACGGGAAGAGAGAGCTCAAAGATGAGCACTTTAGCATGAAGAAGATGAACATCTGAACGTCCCATCCACTGTTGAAAAACCAAATGAGAGGCGTTGGACTTTCAACTCCTTCATGAAGTGCAAGAAGCCTTGTGAGAACTTGACCACAAGAAATGCGAAGGTGGTTGGCAAGGCTACTTTGCATCTCCCTCTTTGTCCAAGAAGAAGAAAGAATCGAGTGGGCAAACATATGCATTGCGGCCCAGTACATTGACTTCCCCTAGAGCTGTAAAGGAAGTTGTGTCTTTGAAGAACTTTGTTTGAGAAAAGATAGCACGAACACTTACTGAAGACAAGTGTCAACATCTTCTATGAACGACTCCTTGGTTGTCCCGAAGCAATTTTGAAGAACCAATCAAAGGTGTTGATCTTGAATCTTCCACTCGGGTAGAATTCATACCCAAGAGCACAAAATAGGCAATTTGGAGAGCTTCATGAGATATTTTCATGATCTATTAAAGGAGTAAAGAGTAGAAAAGGGTTTATAGTGTGTTGAGCACAAAAAATTCTAGTTTTGGGTCAATCTCAAATCAGATCTGGTTGATTGAAGTTGGTGCTTTTGGTATGTAAGGTGTTGGAGAAGAGCTAATGATCAAGTTTGGAGTTTTGGTCATTTCCCAAATTGTGATTTGAGTCACCTTATGAAAATTGTCAATGTTGTTGGTGTGGATTTTATAAAAACTTAAAACTTGATCATCAACACTTCTCAAACACCTTACATCCCAAAAGCACAAACTTCAATCAACCAGATCTGATTTGAGATTGACTCAAAACTGAAAATTTGTATGTTCAACACTATAAACACTATATCTACCCTTTAATCCCACTAATAGATCATAAAAATATCTCATGAAGCTCTCCAAATTGCCTATTTTGTGCTCTTGGGTATGAATTCTACTCCCTTGATTCAATCAATCATATCTCCAACAAAATCTACTCAAATCATTTGCTTTGTGTCTTTCAATTGTAACATGTTAGCTACTCTCTCTAATTGTGGTCTGTGAGTTGGCTTGTCTCTCACTCAAAATGAACCTCTTATGACAATTATGGTAGCGCACCATGGAGTTTGAAGGCAAAGAACCTCAACTCTATCATACTCCTCCAAGGCTAACACTCCAAGACTCAAGACATTGCTCACTAGAGAACTCAATGAGAGAGAGATAGTTGCAAATGAAAGGATGATGAGTACTTCCTCACCCCTAGTTTATATACTTGTGAAATAGTTACGCACCAAAGTTACTAATTATTGGAATAACTCAAGTTACTAGGCTAAAAGTCAAGTGAAGTCAAAAAGTATAAAGGAATATCTATCCACATGGGCATATTCCACTAAGCATGTGATCTTATCTTGACCTAACCACTAAGTCAAGGATTCCTTCACATAGGCTATCCTTGGACTATAGAAGAATCCAAAAAAAAAGGCCTTGCGGGCCCAAGATTCTCAATTCTTTCCTCAAAGCCAAACACTAAGGAATAATACCAAGTCAACACACTAGAATCCAAAATAGTGGTGCTCATCTTTTCCACGTCCTCTAAAGTAAGGTCCCCTCTATCTTAGCTATGACTAACTTTAGCTAATCATGACTAATGTAGAACCATCCTCTATCTCTATATAAATAATATCTCTCAAGTACTAGTAATACCAAACCAAATCTCACAATACTACATACATGCACAAATGGGTATTATAGGTCTTCACTCCTTGAATGCCCTCCCCAAACTCCCTTGATGGTTGAAAAATTCCTAAGTTCTCTGCTCTTACAAGTTTTTCATTTAGTCTCTTCACTTTTTGACAAATGGACCCTACAAATCCACCTTGAAGCTCATGAGCAAAATTCAGTTGTTCCCCATCTATAAGAGCACATAATTGTTAAATCCCAAACTTGCTCATAAGTAAGCACCGGAAGGACAACAAGATGCAGGTTTCCAATCATTGATTCCATGAATGTTGCCCCAAAATGTGTTACCATCCAATCTTGTAAGTCATCATGGTGTAGAATCTGAAGCCTAATAAGAAAAGGATTAGGGATTGGCAGATTTGTAACATGGGACATCTCTTACTCAATTGCTCCCTTCTTACCTTGGTCTCCACACTCTACTACAACTCTCAATTTCCTCCTCTTACTCGAGACTCCTCCCACTAAAACACACACTCCCCTTGTCTCAACTCTCCACCATATATATACATCAGATCACTTGAAAAGGATAAGATTGTAATGCACATGGCCAATCACATACATGTACATAGATTGTCATATAGCAACATCTCAACCGTGGGATCCATCATCGACCTACTCCACTAATGTGGACATAAACCATGCTAATTTACTTTTTCATGGGCTACGCACACCACAACATGAAAAAGTTGATCAAAAATTCTACTTGTTCTTGATACTCTATGGTTTCCTCTAGTAGCGCTTTCATGGATTCCTCAAACTTCTTTGAGGTGTGTGCAATTAGTTTCTTAGCAAGTTGTTTTAGACTCTTGTTTGTGTATATCTTTGATGTCAACACATGTGCTTGGGATCTAGAGTCCCAAGCCTTCAACTTCTCTAAGGAGACCTTGATTCCCTCCTTTGTAATCTCTTCAAGATGGTTCTATGCCATCTCCATCTTTGCCAATATTGTAGTCTTCTACAAGTTGAATAAGGTCCAACTCTCTTCCATCTCAATAATGATTTCTCCTTGAATGACTACCCAATCCTTCTCACATTCTTTGTCCTTTTGCTTAAGACTTTGTGTGAGCTTCTTCACCTAGATGTTGGCTACTTGTAGGTCCTCTTGATGAAAAACTTCTATTGCCACAAGGGACACCTTTACCCTTTCCACTTCTCCCTTAACTGTGTCAATCTCTTTTGTTTGGGCCTTTACTATTCCTTGAGCTTAAGTTGTTGCATTTCTTCTTCCTGTTTTCTGGTTGTTATTGACACAAAAATGAAGGTAAGGGTCTTGCAACATTAGGTCCTTTACTCACTCCATAGGATCTAGGTTATCCACCCTATCCTCGAGAGCCAACATGGCATGGTGCACTTTAATGCACTCTGGAAGAAATAACAATAATGGATGATGTCTCCCTACCAAATCCAAATGTCACCACTCTCTCCACCAGGTTGAGCTCAATATGCTCAACCAAACCAAAGACTATCCAAAGTAGGTGAAGTAGCCTATAGCAACTTAGCATCATGAACTCTATATTGCAACTCCTTGTCTAGTATTCCATACCAAAATTGGATTGCTTAAGCCTCAATAACTCCTTGAGTAAAATTGGTCAGCCATCTCATGCAAGTGTATGCTTGCATAAGCTCTCTCCAACCTTCCAATGGAACTCTTACAAGCTCCTCAGCTTGTCAATCTTATAACACCCATTTGTACATGTGTGTGGTATTATTATATTTAGCTTTGTATTACAAGTACTTGAAAGATATTATTTACATAGAGATAGAGGATGGTTCTACATTCGTCATGATTAGCTAAAGTTAGTCATAGCTAAGAAAGAAGAGACCTTACTTTAGAGGAAGTGGAAAAGATGAGCACTACTATGTTGGATTCTAGTGTGTTGACTTCCTAGGTGTTTGGCTTTGAAGAAAGAGTTGAGGACTCTTGGGCCCACAAGTATTTTTGTTTTGGATTCTTCTATAGTCCAAGGATAGCCCTTGTGAAGGAATCCTTGACTTAGTGATTGTGTACACATAAGATCACATGCTTAGTAGAATATGCCCATGTGGATAGATATTCCTTTATACTTTTTGACTTTACTTGACTTTTAGCCTAGTAACTTGAGTTACTCCAGTAATTAGTAAATTTGGTGAATAACTATTTCACAAGTATATAAACAAGGGGTGAGGAGGTACTCATCATCCTTTCATTTGCAACTATCTCTCTCTCATTGAGTTCTCTAGTGAGCAATGTCTTGAGTCTTGGAGTGTTAGCCTTGGAGGAGTATGATGGAGTTGGGGTTCTTTACCTTCTTAGTCCATGGTGCACTACCACAATAGCCATCAAAGGTTCATGCTAAGTGAGAGACAGGCCGGCTCACATTTTTGGTTCCATTGCGGGGACCTCTCTAGAAGGCAAGATAATGTTCCGCGTTCAATTCTACATTAGGTAGAAAGAGGCTATGAGAGCTCACTTGGAGAGAACATTAGGAGAGGAGAGGGATGAAATTATGTTAGAGAACCAAGATCCATTTGTATACTTTGTATTTCATTATGATTTCTTTGAAGTGATTTTGTACATCTTGTACACATGAGAGGATTTGGAGAGATTGTGTGAGGTGTATTGCAGATTTTGGGGATTAAGGTGATTTTGGGCAAAATCTCAAGTTTGAGATTTGGATCTGAAATTTCTACACGTAATATCTTAGGGTTTTTTTCAATTAGAACACTTAGAATTATTGTGAGAGCTATTATGCGCATTGGGCTAGAATTTTCAAAAGTTGATAGGGTAAACTCCTCCTGCAAATGCATGTTCTCTTGAAACTTTTACAGATTCTGCCATTTCTTCAATTTTCATTGGATTGTTCTCAAAATTTTCAAGAAAATTCAGTATGTTGTATCCTATCTTTTGACACAACAATTAGAGAAATATCATTCTTGCGTAGAGAAAAATGAGTTTTTGAAGTGAAGGATGTGGTTTTGAGACCAAATCTGAAATATGTGAGTTGAATAAAAAGGTGTCTAAGCCAAAAGATCTGAAATTTTGCAAAGAGAGACACCCTAGAGTTGTGATCAATTGTGCAAAGTTTGAAAGGACTGTGACATACTAGTTGAGAGATTTGAGTGAAATTGTGAGAAAGAGTAAATTCTACAGAGTTGAGATCTCATGCATGAGGAGTTTGAGAGCAACAAAAAGCATGTTTGAATGTTTAGATTCATCTTGGGAACATGGAAGGTCATCAAGAGTGGAAAATGAGACTATGCAATGTTCCTCAAGGGTTTGAGGTGATTGTAGGGGTGGATTTGAGGAAAAGAGAGTTTACAATAGAATTTGAATATAGTGTTGAGAAGATCCAAAAACCTACACCACTTGGAGGAAAGAGTGAGTCTAAGTGCTTTCTATATGGAGAGAAGGAACATAATGCAAGTTCATGTCCATTGACCTTTGAGAGCAAGAGATTGAAGGAAAGGAGAGGATTACTTGATTTGGGTTTGCATGTTGGACCTTCTTCACCAAGATTGGGAGGGAAAAGATCTAAGACCAAAGAGTTGTGTGAGGTTTGTGGAGTGGAAGGACTTCCAAAAGGACATGAGCATAGTGGGGTAAAAGCACTTTTGGAGGCTTTGGTGAAAGATCTTGGAGAGAGTCTTAGTACAACTACAGAAATACTACCACTTTCATCAGCTAGTTCTCAAGATTAGTGATAGAGATAATCTTTCAACTTATAGATAAACTATCCATGAGAGTTAGATTAATATGCACTCTAGGATTTGATGTTGCTATAGAAATCTTGGAGCAACCTGAACCTTTTGTACTCCCTGAACCTTTTGTGCTCCCTAGGGTGGATTATACTCAAATGGTGTTAGTCATTTACATACTCTAATAGTTATAGAGTGAGAGAAAAAAAAGAAAAACAAATTGAGAGAAAAGAAAGATAGTGAAGAGTTAAGATGGGGAAACTGGTTTTCTTTAGCAAGGATGGAGCAGATGTGGATGCCTTTGTGAGAAACTTCAAGAGAGATTGCATAGGAAACAATGAGAGGAGGAAGAATGAGTGGGCCTCATTATTACCAGATTTCTTTGAGGATGCAACACTTGCATGGTATGAGTCAAAATACCAAAAGAGAGAGAGGAGAGATGGAGAAGAAGAGTCTTGAGAGAGTTTGACTTTAGCACTCATTGAGAACTTTCTTCCAGATGAGAGTTATGAGAGAATGATGAGTGAGATTACCTTTATCAAACAAAGAGATGGAGAGAAAGTGAAAGTCTATGTGGAAAGAGTGGAAAAGTTAGACTCTAGATTTTGCATCGTGTTGAGGAAGCGTGGGGATGATGTGGAGACTACTATGATTGGCATAGGGGCCATGCTCACCAAGAATTTTGTGGGAGGATTGAGACCACAACTTAGAAGCAAGGTGAGATATGAGAAACCTTCTTCCAAGGTTGAAGCTATCAAGATTGCAATTCGTATGGAGGAGAGTTTGGAAGGAGATGAGAGTGATTTGGTGGTGAAGGAGGTTGTGCATCCTCCTCAAGGCTACAAGTATGGTGGAGCTTCTGATACTTTGGTGAAAAGGGTTGCACCACAACTAGTAGTTGCTCTTGTTCTTAGACCTCCACCAAAGGATCCACTTCAAACCATCACATAACAACTTGCGGATCTCAAGATCAATGTGGTGCAACTATGGGAGAAGAGAGAGGTTGATCAGAATGTAGGGAGAGGGCCTAGGAGTTGGGGAAACTATCCATATAGAGGAGGCCAACCAGCCAATAATTTCAATGATAGAAATTGTTTTGGTTGTGGAGGAAGAGGCCATATCCAAAGGAATTGCCCAAATTCTACCTACCATTGAGGAAGGGGTTATGAGGGAGCCAATAGAGGGAAAGAGGGAGGTAGTGAAACCCAAGTGGCTCCTAATCCAAACAAAGGTAAGGAGATAGCATCCATAGATGTGGTTGAGAGCAAGTATGAGAAGGGAGAGTGCTCAAACTCCAAGGGTCTTAATTTGGAGCTTTTGGCGTAAGAGAAGAAGAGAGCTCATTTTGTAGAGGATGTTCACTCTTCTCAAGGATTTACTCCAATCAATGATACTCCTATGTCTACTAGGAGCACTCGCACATCAACACTATCAACAATAAATACTCCAAGGAAGAAGTTGGGGATGGAGGATTTCTTGATTTCAAAGCAACAATGGAACTACAATATGTTAGAGGATGTTGATAGTCACAAGGCTAACATCATAGTGGGCCAATTGATTGTTTTGAACCCTACCTTGAGAAAGGAGCTTAGAGTGATTTCGGTTCTACAAGGAGAAAGAGGAAGAAGACGGCAAAAGCTCTAGTATCAATGGGGGTGGTGGATACCAAGCCAGTACCATGGGAGGCTTGTGAATATACCTCCAAGATTGATGTGAGAGTGAATGGTCATAATATCAAGGATGCACTTGTTGATGGAGGATCAGCAATGAATGCCATGTCAAAAAGGTTGATGAAGAAGTTGGGTATGATACACTCAAGACCTTTGACATTTGTGGTAAGCATGACAAACAAACTACAAGTTCCAACAAACAACAAGTTCATGACAATCTCAATCACTCAAGAGGTTCCAATGGAGTACAAGGAGATTGTGGATTTTTTGACAAGAGGTAAGTATCCAGAAGGGATGCATACTAGGGAGAGGAAGGCCCTTGCAGCAAGATCTAGACCTTATACAATGGTGGAGGATATTTTTTTTCAGCAAGGAGCAGATGGTCTACTTCAAAGAGCAGTGGGTAAGGAAGAGTCTATCCTACCTATAAAGGAGTTTCATGAAGGTTTAGTGTATGGAGGATACTTTGCAAGAAAAGTGATTGCCTTCAAGATTCTAGATGCATGTTACCAATGGAGAGGGATTTTTAAGGATTGTCTTGATTATTGCAGAAATTGTCATGTTTGTCAAGCTTTTGCTAGAAATTCTACATCCACTCCACCACTTAGATCAATTCCATTGCTATGACCTTTTGAAAAGTGGGGAATTGATTTTTTAGGTCCTCTCAATAGAACCCCAAGGAACAATTGGTACATCGTGGTAGTTATTGATTACCTTACCAAGAAAGTTGAGGCTAGACCATTGAAGGACAAGAATGAATATGAAGTTGGTAGATTTCTTTATGAACAAATTATCACTAGGTTTGGACACCTTTTGAAGTTGGTTTTTGATAGAGGAGGAGAGTTTACAAGAAGAATTACTATAGCCATGCTACAACATTTCTCTATCACACATAGAGTAACTACATCTTATAAGCCAAATTCCAATGGCTTGGCAGAGAGAACCAATCAGACCTTGTGCATGATGTTGGCCCAAGATGCAAAAATGGAGAGGGCTAATGTAATACTCTGAGGACAAGAGAAGAGAGAAAACATAGATTGCACACTCAAACAATCGATGCCCCAAGGGAGCACCTTCTCTTTATTATATAGACAAAGAGGATCTCCGCCAAGAAAGCTCCACCATAGGATTAGGGACACAGATAGGTGACATGTCAGCAAGCTCCACCCTTGGATTACTTACTTGGATGGGTGACATGTCTGGTCTAGGTCCTATCTGGTTGGTCAAACAAGCTTTCACTGGAGGGAATCTTTTAGGGAATCTTCCTGTAGGAATCTCAGAATCACGTGAGTAAGGTACCATTGGAAAGCTCTCGACGAGACAAAGCAAGGGGGAAGGAAGGCCAGCATTTCCTTTGTTGGGGGGGGGGGGACTCTGCACATTTTCAAGGCCTAATTCATCCGTTTAGGCCTCCGAAATTGCCTTCAAAGATTTCAGGCATATTTCGGTTCCTACTCTATTAGTAGAAGTCCCCTTTTGGGGATACCTCTTTCTGATCTGTTAAGTCCATCATGTGTAACATCCTTCCAGATGTTACCAAACCAATTCTCACCTTTAAATCATATGTCTAGCTATTGGTTCTAAGGTTCTCAAGTCTATTTTGGTTTCTGCCCTATTAGTAGAAGTACTCTTTTGGTGATACTTCTATCTGATCTATTTTGACCATCATGTATAACATCATTCTAGATATTACCAAACCAAATTTCACATCTAGATCATATAGCTAGCTCTTGGTATTACAGACCTCCCTCCTTTTAAGACGCAACGTCCTCGTTGTGCAATTGTTGCTCAAATGCTTGCACCAACACAAGTGCATGTGCCAAATTGGCAGCGGGTTCCCAGGTGGCTTCATAGAGGGGGTAACCTTTCCATTGTACTAGATAGTCCACCCGTGGGTGGCGAGTACCACGCATGCATTTTTGGAGAATCCGCTCCACTTCATATTCCTCTATGCCATCAATGAGTGTCGGACAAGGTCGAATGTCTGGTGTGGAATGACCTTGGCCTGATCGGGGAGCATATCTGCTCCAAGGATGATAGACCTATGAGCCAACTCCAAGGTTTAAATGTTATAAGGTAGACTTGTAATACACATTTGTGCATGTGTGTGGTATTATGATATTTAGCTTAGTATTACAAATATTTGGGAGATATTATTTATATATAGATAAAGGATAGTTCTACATTAGTTATGATTAGCTAAAGTGAGTCATATCTAAGATAGTGGAGACCTTACTTTAGGGGAAGTGGAAAAGATGAGCACCACTATTTTGGATTCTAGTGCGTTGACTTGGTATTATTCCTAAGTGTTTGGCTTTGAGGAAAGAGTTGAGGACTCTTGGGCCTGCAAACCTTTTTGTTTTGGATTCTTCTATAGTCCAAGAATAGCCCATGTGAAAGATTCCTTGATTTATTGGTTGGGTCAAGATAAGATCACATGCTTAGTGGAATATGCCTATATGGATGGATATTCCTTTATAATTTTTGACTTTACTTGACTTTTAGCCTAGTAACTTGAGTTACTCCAGTAATTAGTAACTTTGGTGCATAACTATGTCACAAGTATATAAACTAGGGGTGAGGAGATACTCATCATCCTTTCATTTGCAACTATCTCTCTCTCATTGAATTCTCTAGTGAGCAATGTCTTGAGTCTTGGAGTGTTAGCCTTGGAGGAGTATGATGGAGTTGGGGTCCTTTGCCTTCTTAGTCCATGATGTGCTACCATAATAGCCATTAGAGGTTCATATTGAGTGAGAGACAAGCCGGCTCACAGACCTGGTCCTGCCAGATGTCGATGTGTGCTACAAGAATCTTACCCATAGTTCCTCCCCAAGCCTGGAAAAGGGCCGGCCATGTAAGGGCTGTCCCACAATTCCTCTATCACATAATGTCCCATAGATAGACTACAAGTCAAGTCTCATCTAATGACACAATGGAAGAAGAAGGAACCACCACCACCACAAAGAAGAGGAGGATGCATCCCAACAAAGTCTCAAACACTAGCAAAGAGACTAAGGAGAAATTCCTAAATAATTGATATAATTTTGGAGGGAGGAGAAGAAGAAGACTCCCAAGAAGAAGTCAAAGATCCTTCACCTTGCAAGGATGAACACCAAGATTAGAGGTAAGAGAGTTGTACAAAGATGCCCAATTTGCTATAGCAAAAGGAAGACCAAGAGGAGCAGGCCAAAGACTAAGAAAAAAATTTGCATTTACCTAAGTATCTCAAAGCTCCAACCAAGAAGCCAATGGCCCAAAAGAAGAGCAGATGAAGACCAAAGAAAGAGGAGAAGATCTTTGGAGTGAAGCCTAAGAGCATCATCAAGAAGTAGAAGAGAGAGTAGAAGTGGAGGAAGAAGGCAAAGACATTCCAAGTGAAGCATAGGCCAAAGTAATTGGAGAAGCAACCTAAGAACAAGTAATATTGATGAAAGAAGGAGAAATCTTCATACTATACTTAGTAGGATAACCACTACATATGGTGGAGCTTCTTTTACCATAATATCAAGAAGTCCACCATGTGATCAATTATACCACACTTGTTCAAATGCTCCACAAGATCATCTACACTTAAAGTGCAAAGGAGGCCAGCTGAAAGGAGGAGATGGAGGAAATAGGGAACCTATACAAGGAAGAGGCAAAGAAGATGAATGCCCTTGTCTAGGAAAATTTTGAATTGAAAGACAAAACACTTCACTTGCAATAGATTGCAATCAATATGAAGAAAACATTTGGAAGCCGCAAGGCAAATTGAGAGCCCTTTGGATACAACAACTCAAGTACAAAGACAAACTAAAGGTCCAAGAAGAAGAAGTGGTAAGTATTTGGGAAGAATTAGAAACCACCAAGATCAAAGTAGTTACCTTGGAAGAGTAGATGCCCAAGTACCAAAAGGAGTTGGCTATCCAATTGGAGCACATAGCCAAGGAGTTGAAAAAGTAGAAAGAAGAGAAGAAAGTTGGGGTCTTGGAGGAGGAGAAACTAAAGGCCATCCAATTTTCACTTTGTAGCTCCTTGTAAAATTTGTAGAGATGTTGGAGGAAGCAACTCAAGGGAACATAAAAAGTAAAGTTACATGAGTTGAAGTTGTAGGTCTAGAAGCTAGAAAGCAAGATATACAAATAAGAAAGAATGGACTAATTAGTTGTTAAACTTAGGGAACATTTGGATAGGATGTTTGTCATGCCATTTGTAGTGTCGTATCTAGATTGTTCAAACACAGGAGTTCTAGTGATAGTAGTTAGAGGCATTTTAGTAGTTACTCATAGACTACTTTTTGACAATCAAATTCTGTGTTTAGGGTATTGACTTCATGGTGGGGCCCACTATCACTTGCACCATCTGCACCGTTGGGTGTGACATCAGCAAGACCATTGGGATGAGACCTAGATCAAAATCAGGAGTATATCCTAGAAGTGTAGCTCCAGAGAGCTCACTTCTCTAATGTTGAGCCTTCGAGTTCTTGGCTAGAGTGGACAGAAAGCAGGCGAGCGTCACCTAGATTCTCTTAGCTAGAGTGGGTGTGGCTTGACTGTAATTTGTGCCCTGTTGTTGGCAAGTTGTTGAGGATCAGATCAATTATTGATTTGAGTTCAATTGACTCAAGTTGTAAACAATATGATTACATCAGAGAAGTGAGTCATGGGGAAATTGGATGCAAGAACTGTAAGTGTTGGTGGTATCTCCAAGCTCAATGGAGCATGATGTCTCAATTGAGTAGTTCAGATTTCCCTAAGAGAGAGTGTGTGTGGAAGCGCTGGCAAAATTTGGAGCCAAGGAGAAGCAATTTTCAAGCGGTAGTTGTGATTTTGAGCTCAAGACCAATTTGTTGCAAGTTGAGCTCAAAAACTGAAAGTGAAGGTGGAGTTAGGAGCACATCCTTGCAAATTAGAGATTGGACAAAACCCATTTTCCAATTTGGCTCAAGTGAAAAGTTAGTGGAGGATTTGGCGGTCAGCCATTTTTAGGGATTTACATCAGATTTTACGTGAGATTTATGTTAGATTTATGTCAGATTTTACATCAGATTTTGTGAAGGATTTATGTCAGATTTTGGCGAGAAGAATTTTAATCCGAGCCTTGATGATCCTTGTAGCTCAGGAAGGAGAAAGGTACTCCAATTCTATCAAATGCCAAATGGTGATAGAGTCAATCTCGTGTTGATTTATGAGATGGAGGGTTTTTGTTTAGCATTCTTGTGATTGGACCCCCTCCATTCTCTACTTCCTATTTGTGCACCGTGTTTGTGTGAGGTGCCTTGAATTTTGAACATTGGTACTCTCGTGTGCTCTCGATAGTGAGGCTGGAGTGATGACCTATCAGACTATCTTTATTTCTCTCCGGTGAGGCAAGAAGTGATGACCTATAGACCGTGAGAATACGTATTGTGATGGTAGATTACATGCCGCCCTTGCCTCTAGTGTAGTTGTCTCAATTAGAGTTACATTAGTGGATAGTGTTCCGTTAGTTTTGGCACTTGGAGGTGCTTGGTTGGTGTTGGCACTTGGTGGTGTACTTGCAATTGCGATTTGCAATTGCATTTGGTGGTTCCAATTTGCAATTGCAATTGCAGTTACTTTGTCACGATAGAGTTCTTTGGGGATTCCAAAGGAGTTAGCCCTATAGTACGCAGTGGGTTTAATTGGAGTGGTCCCAATGAGGGAGGAGATTGACTTTGAGTTGAAGTTTGACACCGGAGTTGATTCAATTGAGAGTGCACTTGGTGTGTACGCACCGTTGTTGTGGGACATGAATGAGATTTATGGAGCCTCCAAAGGCCCTAGGTGTTACTCTGGTATAGTGGGTACCATTGAGTTGGATGACTTCATCCAAGAGTTCAATAGTTGGTGTGATCTGCAATAGATGCGGAACTCGACTTTGTTTACGCTCTTCATGGCATGGAAGGGGTTGTTTCAGCCTTTGGAGGGTCTGCCAATGGATGACTACCATGAGTTTAGGAGAGCTCATTTGGAGGAGAGTGAGTTATGGAGACTATATTGGTCTCCAAGCTATGTCTCTCTCACTTCAGGCTTGGTTGCAAGGAGTAGATTGGTTGTACCGACAAGTTCTAGCTCAAGTAGTGTTGGTGGAGCTAGTGGAGGTGCACTAGCTAGAGATAGTGTTACCATGAGTGGAGGTACTGCTGCAAGAGGTGGTGTGATACCAGGGTTTAACCTCATGGTGGAGTTCTTCTAGTGTTTGAGGTAGAACTACCAAGGAGTACGGACTGACAAGCTGAGGAGCTTGCAAGACTTCAAGTGGAAGGCTAGAAAGAGCCTACGTAAGGCATACACTAGCATGAGGCGGCTGATCAGTTTCACTTAGGGAGTTATTGAGGCCTAGGCAGTCCAGTTTTGGTATAAGATACTGCACAAGGAGTTGCAAAGTAGAGTTTGTGACGCTACATTGTTATAGGCTACTTTGCCTACTTTGGTAGTGGTCTTTGGTTTGGTTGAACGTATTGAGCTCAACATGGTGGAGGAGAGGGTTGTGATATCTGGATTTGGTAAGGAGACCTCATCCACAATTGTGACCTCTTCTAGGAGGCAATAGAGTGCACCATGCCCAATTGGTTTTTGAGGACAGGGTGGATAGCCCAGATCCTATAGAGCGAGTGGAAGGCCTACTATAGTTAGACCCTTACCTTCCTTTTCAGGTCAGCAGTAGCTAGTGAGTGGTAGTGTTGCTTATTGGACTTGTGATGGACCTCACCATCAAAGAGAGTGAACTTAGGGCAATGGACCTGATACCTCTGGTGCATTATAGCCAACATAGAGGTAGTGTGAGCATTGCCACAGATTTGGTCACACTAGTGACTGGTGCTTTGACCTACACTCGGAGTTATAGAGTGGTAGGACGGCTATGGCAGGTAGTAGAGGAGCTCCAGTTCATGGAGGACGAGGTGGTAGAGGATCTACACCTAGTAGGGATGCAATACCTACCCTTACTTTTGATATAGTTATGGCTACTTGGATTGAGCAGTTGGAGCAGAGATTGGCTAGTATGGCCATCACTTAGAGGAGATCAGATTTGGGTGCTGAGGCTTCCACCTCATATGCTTTTGATAGAGATACTTTGGACTTCATGTGCAGAGCAACACAAGTGAATGCATCTGCAGTAATGACTAGGAGTGCAGTACGTGCTCCAGAGCCTAGAGGAGCATCAGTAGAGTTGGACCCATAGAGAAGACAGGTTGGGAGATAGGTCAGACTTCCCCAATCTTTCAAGCTATCTAAGGCATTGCAGATGACATCCATGGCTCCTAGATGTCCCATTGTTGGTGTGGTAGGTGGTGATAGAGTGCATAATAGACTACTTGCTAGTCAACCACCTGCTACTACACAGACTAAGTCTATTAGACATCTCTAGGTGGTGGTTTGACACAATACATCACATGTGTGGAGCTTGTTGTCCAAGTTCAACCTGGTCATCCAACTGATAGCTCGGTGGTGAGAGCTCAAGCTATTGTGACAATAGTTGAGTCATATGATGTGCTAGTTGGGGGAGTGTTATTATACCCCATGGGTTTCAGTATTGACTATTGGAAGGAGATAGCTTCCTATAGACCAGGTTGGTAGTCTGGTGAGGGACGGGTATGTCGCCTACCAGTATGCTTTAGTAGTGACAGTCTTGGCTCACTACAGTCCATGACCATGGTAGCATTAGTTTTAGCTTTCAATGGTGCAATTACTTGGCCTAATGACTTGTTGGAGGGGAATGCCCATGCAAAGGATACTCTAGTACCAAAAGAGATCACTCGGATTTGGAGTACAAGTGGGATTGTTCCATCCACCTTGGATGTTCCATTATGGAGTTTTGAGAAGGCATTGCAGTAGCATGTAGATCAGTTGGTGCAACAGGCTTGGAGTGGAGCCTTTGTACCATCATGAGATGAGTGTGAGGATGAGCCTCTAGAGTTGCTTACTTTGACACCTTTGGATACCACACTCATTGCTTGGCAGTATCCAATAGAAGGAGTATGTCTATTGGAGTTATTCAGTGGGATTAGCACCGGACTAACTGCAGTCCTACAGGCGGGTATACAAGTACAAAGGTACTTGTATGTAGAGAGAGATGAAACTACTAGGCAAGTCTCTCTACATCATGTGGCACACTTGGCCTATCGGTATTCAGAGTTATTACCGATGTAAGCAGTCAAAGGTTACCATAAGGCCCTACCAGTAGAAATATCCTTACTAGGGGCGCATGATCTGGAGAGACATGGACCTATTCACTTGGTGATTTCTGGATGGCCATGTTAGGGACATACACATGCTGGCCAAGGTTTGGGTCTTTAGGATCCTCATTCTTGTGTGTTTTGGGAGATGTTACAGATACTACGACATCTCCAAGTTCATCAATTTTTTTCTCCGGCTTACCTTTTAGAGAATGTTCCTTTGATGGATGATTCTTGCACCAGAGTGGTGGTGATTACACATTAGGTCCATTCTTGGATGGAACTTGCTATATTGTTAGATGCAGCCAGAGTAGGATCACGGGCTCATCGTCTTCGTCTTTGGTGGACAAACCTCTTACCAAAAGAGGTTCTACATCATGCATATGATGGGATTCAGCAACTAGACCACATCCTTGTTAATGACATCTTGGATGTGGGGCGCTAGTCTCGGACGGTCATAGTGGCTAATTGTAATACTCCAAGGACAAGACAAGAGAGAAAACATATATTACACACTCAACATTCAGTGCCCCAAAGGAGCACCTTCTCTTTATTATATAAACAAAGAGGATGTCTTCCAAGGAAGCTCCACCCTAGGATTAGTCACACAGATAGGTGACATGTCATCAAGCTCCACCCTTGGATTACTTACTTGGATGGGTGACATGTTGGTCTAGGTCCTATCTGGTTGGTCAAACAAGCTTTGACCGGAGGGAATCTTTTAGGGAATCTTCCTGTATGAGTCTCAAAATCACGTGAGTAAGGTACCATTGGAAAGCTCTCAACAAGACAAACCAGGGGGAGAGAAGGAAAGCTTTTCCTCTATTGGGGGGGAATCTGCATATTTTTGAGGCCTAATTCATCTGTTTAGGCCTCCAAAATTGCCTTCAAAGATTTCAGGCATATTTCGGTTCCTACTCTATTAGCAGAAGTCCCCTTTTGGTGATACCTCTTTCTGATCTGTTTAGTCCATCATGTGTAATATCCTTCCAGATGTTACCAAACCAATTCTAACCTTTAAATCATATGTCTAGCTATTGGTTCTAAGGTTCTCAAGTCTATTTTGGTTTTTGCTCTATTAGTAGGAGTACTCTTTTGGTGATACTTCTATCTGATCTATTTTGACCATCATGTATAACATCATTCTAGATGTTACCAAACCAAATTTCACATCTAGATCATGTGGCTAGCTTGTGGTATTATAGACCTCCCTTCTTTTAAGACGCAACGTCCTCATTGTGCAATTGTTGCTTAAATGCTTTCACCAACACCGGTGCATGTGTCAAACTGGCAACAGGCTCCCATGTTGCTTCATAGAGGGGGTAACCTTTCCACTGTATGAGATATTACACCCATGGATGGCGAGTACTACACATGCATTTTTGGAGAATACGCTCGACTTCATATTCTTCTGTGCCATCAATGAGTGTCAGACATGGTCGAATGTCTTGTGTGGAATGACCTTGGCCTAATCGGGAAGCATATCTGCGTAGTAGGGAAACATGGAACACTAGATGGATCGTCATGTGTGACGGTAGCTCAAGGTGATAGGCCACAGTGCCGACGCGATGAAGAATCAAGAAAGGCCCAATAAAACAAGGTCTGAGCTTACGAGGTCCAACTAATGTGAGGTTGGTTGTCGATAGCCACACTTGATCCCCAACATTGAACTCCATGTGCCTACGGTGTGCATCAGCATACTACTTCTATCAATTTTGTGCAATTCGTAATCTGTGCTTGGTGCTCTCCACACTGTGTTGGATTCTAGAAACAAATGTGTTGACAGCATTGACCTTGGTAGCCACTGGACGATCTTCATCAAGCTAGAAGGTGTGAAGGGATGCTCACCATACATGAGGAAGAACGGAGTGACCTGGGTAGATGCATTCATTGAATTGTTGTAAACAAATTCCACCAATGGGAGTAGGGTGTCCCACCTCTCTTGCTCTTCTAAGGTGAAGCCGCATAACATGTCTTCAATCGTGCAATTAGCTTGCTCTGTTTGGCCATCTATTTGTGGGTGATAAGCTATAGACATTGTTAACTTGGTTTTGAAGAAACCAAAGAGTGTTTGCCAAAACAAACTAGTGAATTGAGTGCCTCTATTAGTGATAAGTACTCTAGACATGCCATGGTGAGAGAAGATTGCATCTAAGTATAATTGAGCTAGTTGTGGAACGATCACATCCTTGGTGGTAGGGTGTACATGAATCATTTTGTTGAGCCGATCCACAACGACCACCATGGAGTCAAACCTTGAGGTGGTCTTGGAGAATTCACAAACAAGATCCATACTCACTTGTTCCCAATGTTGAGTAGGCGTGGGGAGAGGTTGAAGGAGCCTTGCAGAGCTTGATTAGAGGCTTTGTTCTGTTGACAAAGTAGGCAGCTGCAACATAGTCCATCATGTTGTTGCTCATCTTGGGCCAATAGTAATGGCATTGGATTGCATCCAAGGTCTTATCCACTCTGACATGACCTGCAATGGCCGAATCATGACATTCTGCTAGAATGGTGGTGCATAATTTTGGGACATTTGGGATCCATAATCGGCCATCACAAAAGGTGAGTCCTTGGGTGTTGGTGATGCCTTTGGATGATTGCGCTTCTACAATCTGCGGATCAGTTTTTGTAGTAGCCAAAAACTCTGGCCAGAATTCAGGGTTAATCTTAACCTCTACCACCAAGTTGTTTGCCATTGGCATGCGGGTGAGTGCATCTGCAAGTTGCTTCTTACCTTCTACGTAGGTGATTGACATGTTGAAGTGTTGTCACCACTCTACACATTGAATCTGGCAACAAGATAAATCCTTCTGCATCTTGAGGTATACTAGAGGTTTGTGGTCTATCTCTACTCCAAATGCCTTCTTGCCCAAATAGTGCTTCCAATGCTTGGTTGCCAAACAATGGCCAACTCTTCTCGTTTGGTGGTGTGGTAGTTGCGCTCTGCCAGTAACAACTTTCAAGAGAAATATGCTATTGGATGTCATCCATCATGCCACTCTTGTTGTAGGACTGCTCCTATTGCTACGCTTGATGCATCTATAGCCAACTTGATTGGTCGTTTTGGGTCATACCACTTCAAGATTGGTGCATGTAGCAAGGCAGCTTTCAATTCTTGAAAGGCCAACTCTTGTGCGGTTCTCCATGTCCACTTCTTCCCCTTGCCAAGTAGTGCCGTTAAAGGTTGTGCAACCTTGGAGAAGTCCTTGACAAATCTATGATAGAATCTTGTCAACCCCAAGAAGCTCTTGAGTTGAGTCTGATCTTCTAGGGCACGCCATTTTTGAATGACTTCTATTTTATCTGTCAATACTTGAATGCCCTCTTCACTTACTCTATGCCCCAAGTAGTCTACTTCAGACTTGCCAAACTTGCACTTTGAGATTTTGGTGTACAATTGATTTTGTCTTAGAATCTGGAGGACTTCTTGTAGATGTTGTTTGTGTTCTGTCATTGTGCTACTGTATACTAAGATATCATCCAAGAAGACAATAACAGACTTATCCAAATATGGATGAAATATGTCATTCATTAGACTCATGAAAGTGGCAAGTGCATTGGTGAGGCCAAAAGGCATCACAAGATACTTGACGTGGCCATACTTGGTTCAAAAGGCAGTTTACACATCCTGTACACATCCTCCTTTGCAATTTGGATTTGATTGTAACCGCTCCACAAGTCCAGTTTGGTGAAGTATCTCGCTACATGGAGTTGATCAAACAGGTCATCCATGTGAGGTAAGGGGTATTTGTTCTTCACCGTTTGCTGATTGAGACCTCGATAGTAAATACACATGCACATTGTACCATCCTTCTTCTTCACAAACAAGACAGGAGCCCCATATGGTGATACGCTAGGTTGGATGAACCCCTTCTGCAACATCTCCTCAATTTGAGTCTTACACTGCTCCAACTCATGAGGTGATAGGCGATATGGAGCCTTACAAGGAGGTGTCTTCCCCGGGAGTGTCTCAATTTTATGATCTACTCTCCTTTTTAGTGGTAATCTTGAGGGTAGATCATTGGGAAAGACATCTTGAAATTCATCTACCACAACCTTCAATTTCTCAAGAAGTTGTCCATAGAGTTGTGCACTTTGGATTTCTCTTATTAGACCTATGAAACATCTATCGGTCTTACAAACAGTTGCCGTCCCTATGACATATAGAGGCAGATCTTGCTTGGGTGATTTTTCTTTAACCCCAATGATTGATCATTGGTGGGTTCTCACTACTTTCTTCCTCCAATCTACCATAGGGTTGTAATGCTCCATCCATGGCATGCTTAAGATTGCATCATAACGAGCTAATTGTATCACTTACCACTCAATTTCTTCCTGATATTCTCCTATAGAGAGTGTTATCCGTCTAGGTAATGATTCAATCCTCTCTGTTTGATCTAGGTAATGATTCAATCCTCTCTGTTTGCCCGTTAGGCAACTCTCCTTCTTCACTCCTATCCCTCTCTAGATCCATTCCCAATCTTATTGCAACAGAGCGAGATAAGAAATTCTTTGTTGCTCCTGGATTAATTAATACTCTCACTTGATTGCCTTCTAGGACTCCATTCACAACAATCAATTGTGAGGTTGCCTTTTGGGATCTTTGCGCATTAGTCTTCTTCCTTCCCTTGCTTCTCTTCTTCCTTATTGAGCCAATAAGGCAGCGGGGTACATTTACTGGCAATCTTTGTTTTCCAAAGTGATTTCTACCTCCTCCTCTTCAATATGCCTCTCCATGTTGTTCAAAGATTGCATGTATGAAGGCTGAGGGTCTCTAGGGAAACAAGTATGACAATTGGTAGACATGTGCCCAATACGGCCACAATTGTAACAACGGTGTTGTTCTCCTTGAGTCCCTTCTCCTCGTGGGACTCCATCTCTTTGTTCTTCTACCCGTCCATGCTCCCCTTGAAGAGGTTGTGCTCCTTGATCTCAAAATCAAAGGTTGCCCAACTCCATTGGTATTGGTCCACCCATGTGTGGCATTTCTGCCCAATAATGTTGAGGTGGAACTACTCCTTCACCTCCACCCAATGCTCTTGCTATTCTTTGTGCACAAGCAATGGCTTCAAATATTATACGAGGATTTTGCACCATGACTTCTTGGCAAATCCGCTCCTTTAATCCTCGTTTGAAATTGTCAAGAGCCTCTACTGGACTCATATTGGTTGTTGCAACTTGTAGATCCAAAAATGCCTCCATATACTCTTGTACGTTATTCTTCTATCTCAATCCACATAGTCGGGTTTGAGCCATCTACACAGAATCCACCGATTGGAAATTCTTCAGCAATCCTTCTTGCATTGCTGTCCACATGACTTCCCTTCTCTCCGCCAACATGGATCATTCCCAAGCATCATACAATGTAAGGGCTTTATCGATCAAGTACCCACATGCAAACACGCCTGTAGCATGCTCCGTGATCTCTGTTGAGAACAATCCGAAATATCGATTCATTCTTGAGATCCAATTTTCCACTACTCCCATCATACGTTGCCCCTTGTAAGGCTCAATGTTGTAGGTCTTCTTCATCCAAAGTAGCAATGTGGCTTCATTGTTGATAGGGTTTGTAGGCACAGGTGCCTCTCCAAGTACTTCCGTCGCAAGTACTGGGTTTTGAGACGGCTCTTCTTCTTGCATGGCTTGATTGTTCCTGAGGATTTGCACTTGACTTTGTAATGTCTCCATGGTCATCTTAATCTCTCAAAATTCATTCAACATCCCTTGCATTCCTTGCACCAACTCTTGCAATTGCGGATCCATGGTTCTTGCAACACTCAATTGCTAATGTCTACTTCAATACAGAGTCAATATGATCACTCTAGATAGCGCACAAACTATTAGAACTACCATTGGAACCTCAAAAGCTATCACTCGTTGATAATACTCCTTGTGGAAATTCCTAACCATAAAATCTCTAAACATCACGTTCGGTCTCACTACATAATGGATTTCTACTTGAGTGTTGAAAGGTAGAAGATTTGGACATTCACATCCATATTATCATAATAGAATGTAGATTGTCAAATCCCACTCTCTGTCATATATCACCATAGGTAGAATCACTGGGTTTGGTGAGTTCATCACCCTATCTATGAATTTTGCGCCAAAGTGATAAACTAGCAATACCTTCATTTGCTCACGCTGGATGTACATAACCTCAATGTGGAATGGATTCAAGAATGGAAAGCTAGGTGCGGGAAATTGTCCTCTCGGTGCATCCATCTCGTGTGTTCTCTATAGTCCTTCCTAAGTCTAACAATTACTCTATGTTCTCCACCTCAAATTACTCAATTTCAATAGTTTGTGCTCTTCCAAGAGCGGTGATCCACTCTCTTGGACTAAGACACTCGCTCTGATACCATTTTAATACTCCGAGGACAATACAAGAGAGAAAACACAGATTATACACTCAACATTTGATACCCCAAAGGAGCACCTTCTCTTTATTATATAGACAAAGAGAATCTCCTCCAAGGAAGCTCCACCCTAGGATTAGTCACACAGATAGGTGACATGTCATCAAGCTCCACCCTTGGATTACTTACTTGGATGGGTGACATGTCGATCTAGGTCCTATCTGGTTAGTCAAACAAGCTTTGACCAGAGGGAATCTTTTAGGGAATCTTCTTGTAAGAGTCTCAGAATCACGTAAGGTACCATTGGAAAGCTCTCAATGAGACAAACCAGGGGAGAGGGAAGGACAACCTTTCCTCCATTGGGGGGGAATCTGCACATTTTTGAGGCCTAATTCATCCGTTTAGGCCTCCAAAATTGCCTTCAAAGATTTTAGGCATATTTTGGTTCCTACTCTATTAGTAGAAGTGCTCTTTTGGTGAACCTCTTTCTGATCTGTTTAGTCCATCATGCGTAACATCCTTCTAGATGTTACCAAACCTATTCTCACCTTTAAATCATATGTCTAGCTATTGGTTCTAAGGTTCTAAAGTTAAGTCTATTTCGGTTTTTGCTCTATTAGTAAAAGTACTCTTTTGGTGATACTTCTATCTGATCTATTTTGACCATCATGTATAACATCATTCTAGATGTTACCAAACCAAATTTCACATCTAGATCATGTGGCTAGCTCATGGTATTACACTAATAGGTCACCCATGGCAATGGTGAACTTAGTTAGATAGCCTAGAGCCGCATTTCTCACACTTATGAGTTTCCCAAGCTCTCATGTTTTTCAAGAGGGAGGACCTGGACTTGTTTGGGACTCATAGTTACAGCAGTTGGTGGATCCCAATGCCAATGAGAGAGAGCGGGTGATGGGTTTTTGCACCGGTATTACTGTTGTTCCAATAGTGTCAAAGGCATCTAGATGTCAGGTGTTAGGTCAAGTTGTGGACTTGAATTGTTTGACCTGGATTGTGAGCCTTGGGTTGGTAGAGCAGCATATGATATGCTTGATAGGCATCACCACTCGGACACTTGTGTGTCATGTGCTTATCGAGACGATTCAAGCACATGCTGGGGGTGATGGACCGAGTGGACATGGTATTCTTGGGACACAACCAGTAGCTACTAGGGAGAGTGGTCTACTTGGAGTCCATCTATGTGAGCATGGGCTACTTGGATTACACCCTCGGTCCACTTAGGATGTAGCTAGAGGACGTGTGGAACTTGCAGCCAAAGTGAAGGGAGTTTTTCACACAGAGGTTGGGACCTCTAGTGGTCAGGCGCATGACACTAGTGTTCCCAAGGGCCCAGTGTAGCAGCTAATCAGTACATCTTCCACTCCTATGACAATTACAAAGGATACTTGGGAGCCAGATCTTGGACCCAAGCTTGCAAGAGAGGAAAGACGGAGAGTTTGGAGGTTCTTGAGGAGCTACATGAGTTGTTTTACCTTCAGTATGAAGAATTTAGGTGCTCTGAAGGGACCTGGTATATGGATTAAGTTGACTAGTGATACACCAATTTTCTAACGTCCTTATTGTTATAGTGACATGGAGAGGACATTAATTTAGAGTTGGAGTAGAGACCTTTTTGAGGTTGGTTTGGTAGAGATCTCACATGGAGAGTATGCATCAACTATAGTGATGCTAGCCAAGAAGGATATGCATGGCAACTACACAGATAGGCGGATATGTGGAGATTACCGTCCTATCAATTGACAGACTAGGGCTGATCAGTATGCCATGCCTACACCGGAGGAGATTTTTTATGCGATTGGGCATGCAAAGGTCTTCAATACTTTGGATCTTTGAGCAGGATATCATCAGTTGTCGATCAAGGAGGAGGATATGTCCAAGATAGCATTTTGAGCTATTGATCCTCATGGCAAGGATGTGTTATATCAGTGGAGGTTCTTACCATTTGGGTTAAAGAATGATTTTGTTGAGTTCCAAAGGGTCATGGATAGGATCCTAGTTGGATTGGATTTTTCTTAGTGCTATATTGATGATATTTTAGTCTATAGCACTATTGTGGAGGAGCATGAGAGATAGTTGTTGGAGGTGTTTGAGAGGTTGAGATCTCATGGACTCAAATAACACATTGGGAAGTGTAGGTTCTTCTACAAGTAGGTTGAGTATTTGGGTCACATTATCTACCCGAGAGGACTTGGTGTTCAGCAGACCAAGGTGGAGGCTATTGCACGTATTCCTTGGCCTATGGATATGAGCAGAGTGTGAACATTCCTTGGATTTGTGAACTTCTATCACCGCTATGTTAGAGGATTTTGTGCCATTGCCAAGGCTTTGATAAAGCTGACCAAGCTTACACAAGAGTGGTGTTGGGGAGATGAGTAGGAGAGAGCTCTTATAGAGCTCAAGGAGAGGTTGACATCTGCTCCTATTTTGAGGATACTGATCAGAGGATGACCATTTTAGGTTCATACTAATTGGAGTATGTTGTGGCTTGGAGTATTGCTCACCCAGCATGATGATGAGGAGAAGGAGTTTGTGGTGGCCTATGCTAATCACTCCAACAATTCAGTGAAGGCAAAGTATATTTCATATGAGGGAGAGTGCTTGGCAGTAGTTTGGGCAGTAGCACATTTCCGATGTTATTTATTTGGTAACCTCTTCACTCTTATCACTGATCATCAGCCGCTGAAGTGGTTGATGGAGTCCGTCAAGCTTTCAAGGAAGCTTGCACAATGGGCTCTGATTTTATAGGAATATGATTTCATGGTTATTCACAAACCAGGAGTGGTGAACCGTGATGCAGATGGGTTGAGTAGAAACTCATGTCCCAACTAGCAAGATCCAATTGGAGCACGTTGGCATGGTGAGACAGAGAGGAGATGGTGCTAGGTTGGCATGCATCTGCCTTTTTGTGTATATTTTCTGAGGCTTTGGTGGTATCTCTCTCAATGCATGTAGGAGGGGTTACAAATTTAAAGAGTGAAGATATTGGTACAATTCAACGAGACATTGATGGTGACGTCTTAGTGATGGACTATCTTTGCACTAGTGTTGTGGGTGGCACAGTTGGGGCAAAGGAGAGATCGTGTCCTTCAACAAGCCAGATGATTCAGATTGGAGGGCACACACCTTTTGCGTGTATGGGAGGATGGTAGGGTGAAAGTAGTACCATTTCCATCTAAGAGACTACAATTGGTCCGTCATGCTCATGAGGAGCTAGGAATTTTGGAGTAAAGCATACATATAGCTTGCTCTAGAGTCATTATTGGTGGTGCAATATGCAGACCAAGGTACATCAATTTGTTGCTAGATGTGTGGTTTGTGACCGAGTTAGAGCATCATCCAATGCTCTTATGCCGCATTTACATCCATTACCTATCATGGGATTGGGTTACCATTGGAGTTTGGACTTTGTTGTACGTATATACATTACTACACAACATACATGGATGTCAACATCATACACTATAGAAGCACAATTCACACATAAGTCATACATAGACTCTAAAGTGCCACAATAATCAGATTGTTTACCACTCTCAACTCAACTCAACTCAGATCAGAACTTGATCTGTCACTCTATAAACTGTCAACAACGGGGTATTGATTATAGTCAAGCCACACCCACTCTAGCTAAGAGAATATAGGTGATGCTCACCGGCTTCTATCCACCATAGCCAGGAACTGGAAGGCTCAACATCAGAGAAGTGCGCTCTCTGGAGCTGCACTTCAAAATTATACCCCCGGACTCAAGCTAGGTCTGAAACCCTAATGGTCCCGTTGATGGCACACTTGATGGTGCAAACGGTGCAAAGTGATAGTGGACCCCACCATGAAGTTAGTAGCCCAAACACAAAATCTGACCGTCAGAAAGTAGTCTTTGAGAAATTGCTAAAAATAACTCTAATTACTATCACTGGAACTCCGGTGTTTGAGCAATCTAGATAAGACATTACAAATGGCATGACAATTGTCGTGCATATATACATCGCTGTCAACATCATACACTATAGAAACACAACTCACACATAAGTCATACATAGACTCTAAAGTGCCATAATCGCCCCCCTAGCTGGTGGTTAGGTCCCTCTAACTCCAGATAGCCATCTACTCTAAGTATATGGTATACCCTATAATGGGCAAAGATTAGGAGGTTGGGTGCTATGGAGCCCCATCATTAGTCGTATGTCTGCAATCTATACCATATAAAGAATGAACTAGCTATAGGTCAAGTACATCTAGGACATAACCATTGTCTCTGAGGAACCACCGTGAGGAGAGGACTCATACATGCCATATGCCATCCTCTTTAATAGTTATCACACACTAACATTGTAGTAGCTCCACCAGAAGAGCCACATAACATACACCTCAAGCCTACACGTACAAATGCCAAGCTTAGGTCCATAGTACAATCAATGTTTGGGAGGTGGCATGGTGCACAATTGTGCACATGGTCCTTCCAAACAACACCATCACGTCCTTCTAACACAAGGATTCTAGATAGCAAAACCTCATGCACTCTCAAGATAGTGCCGTTTGTCAAAACATCAAGTGTCGTCAGTACCGTCTACTATAGATATACATAGTCTCTTAGATTAAATCAACGGATTAGGGGTCTATAACCTCTTCTTTGAATGGTAGCATAGCGTAAAGTATCTCTATGCTGAGCAATTGCCAAGTTCTCAAAGGCCATCGGCATCACTCTCCGAAAGATCTTTGCCCATTAAGAACATGCGCTCATCCATACATTGGGGTCATCCAAGTCCAAAACTACAGTAGCATCTTGACAAATGGCTGCAGGTAAATCTAGATCTTGTCCATAGAGTAGAAAGTACGGAGAGAAGGATGCTAAGGAGGCTTGCCGGTTGAATTGATAGCCCATGGCCAACCAAGGTAATTGGAGATCCAAATCTCCTAGGTGGCCTCTTTACAAACCATACTTTTGCAATCCTCTCTTCACCGTCTGAACCACTCTCTCTGCTAAGCCATCTACCTCAGGGTGATCTCAAGATGTAGTATGATGATCAATCAAAGCCTTGTCACACAAGACCTGAAACTCCCCAAGAACTCTATACCCTAATCAGTCAAAACCTCAGCTGGTGGACCAAAATTACTAAGAAATTGATCTAGGAACGAGTAAGTTGTCCCTTCACAAGACTTGTCAAGAAGTTCCACCAACTCAATCCACTTAGAGAAGTGCTCCACCATCACCAAAACATACCGATGATGTCTCACAGTTAGTGGTACACGTCCAGCAAAGTCCAAACTCCAATGGTAACCCAATCCCATGATAGGTAATGGGTGTAATTGTGGCATAAGAGCATTGAACGATGCTCTAACTCGGTCACAAACCACACATCTGGCAACAAACTGCTATACCATGGTCTGCATACCATGCCACCAATAATGACTCTGGAGTAAGCTATATGTATGCTTTACTCCAAAATGTCCTAGCTCCTCATGAGCATGATAGACCAACTGTGGTCTCTGAGATGGAAATGGTACTACTCACACCCTACCATCCTCCTATACACACAAAAAGTGTCTGCCCTCCAATCTAAACTGTCTGGCTTGCTGAAGAACACCATCTCTCTCCTTGGCCCCAATTGTGCCACCCACAACACCAGTGCAAAGATAGTCCATCACTAAGACATCATCATGAATGTCTTGCTGAACTGTACCAATATCTTCACTCTCTTAATCTATGACCTCAATAACTCCTCTTGTATGCACTGAGAAAGATACCACCAAAGCCTTTGAAAATATACACAAAAAGGCCGATGCATGCCAACCTGGCACCATCTCCTCATCTGTCTCACCATGCCAACGTGCTCCGGTCTGATCTTGCTGGCTAGAACATGGATTTCTACTCAACCCATCTGCATCATGGTTCACCACTCTAGGTCTGTGAACAACCGTGAAATCATACTCTTGTAAAATCAGAGCCCATCATGCAAGCTTCCCTAAAAGCTTGTTAGACTCCATCAACCACTTTAGTGGCTTATGATCAATGATGAGAGTGAAGGGGTTACCAAATAGATAACATAAAAAATGTGCTACTGCCCAAATGGCTGCCAAGCACTCTCCCTCATATGAACTATACTTTGCCTCCGCTGAATTTTTGGAGCAACTAGCATAGGCCACCACAAACTCCTTCTCCTCATCATCATGTTGGGTGAGCACTGCTCCAAGCCCCAAAATACTCCAATCAGTATGAACCTAAAATGGTTGTCCTCTGATTGGTCTCCTCAAAATAGGAGCAAATATCAACCTCTACAAAGCTCTCTCCTGCTAATCTCCCCAACACCACTCTTGTGTAAGCTTGGTCAGCTTTGACAAGGCCTTGGCAATAGCACTAAATCCTCTAACATAGCGGCAATAGAAGTTCACCAACCCAAGGAATGCTCGCACTCTGCTCACATCCGTAGGCCGAGGAATATGTGCAATAGCCTCCACCTTGGTCTGCTGAACACCAAGTCCTCTGGGGTAGATAGTGTAACCCAAATACTCAACCTACTTGTAGATGAACCTACACTTCCGAGGATGTAATTTGAGTCCATGAGATCTCAACCTCTCAAACAACTCCAACAACTATCTCTCATGCTCCTCCACAGTAGTGCTATAGACTAAAATGTCATCAATATAACACCAAGCAAAATCCAATCTAGCTAGAATCCTATCCATGACCCTTTGGAACTCAGCAGGAGCGTTCTTTGACCCAAACGATAAGAACCTCCACTGATATAACACATCCTTGCCGTGAGGATCAATAGCCCAGAATGCTATCTTGGATTTATCTTCCTCCTTGATCGGCAACTGATGATATCACACTCAAAGATCCAAAGTACTGAAAACCTTTGCATGCCCAATTGCATCAAAAATCTCCTCTGGTGTAGGCATGCATACCAATCACCCCTGGTCTATTGGTTGATAGGACGGTAATCTCCACATATCCGCCTATCTGTGTAGTTGCCATGCATATCCTTTTGGCTGGCATCACTGTTGCTAATGCATACTCTCCATGTAAAATCTTCACCAAACCAACCTCAAAAAGGTCACTACTCCGGCTCTGAATCAATGTCCTCTCCATTTCACTATATTGATAAGGACGTCAAAAAATTTGTGTATCATTAGTCAACTCAATCCGTATACCATGTCCTTTCAAAGCACCCAAATCCTTCATACTAAAGGCAAAACAACTCATGTAGCTCCTCAAGAACCTCCAAACCTTCCGTCTTTCCTCTCCAATAAGCTTGGGTCCAAGATCTAGCTCCCAAGTATCCTCTATAACTATAGTAGGAGTGGAAGATGTCTTGACTTGCTACTACATTGGGCCCTTGGGAGCAATAATGTCATGCCTTTGACCACTAGAAGTCCCAACCTTTGTGCAAAAAACTCCCTCCACTCTGGCTGCAAGCTCCATATGTCCTCTAGCTGCATCCCAAGTGGACCAAGGGTGTAATTCAAGTAGCCCACGCTCACCTAGATGGACTCCAAGTAGACCACTCTCCCTAGTAGCTAATGGCTATGTCCCAAGAATACCATGTCCGCTTGGTCCATCGCCCCCAGCATGTGCCTAAATTGTCTCGGTAGGCACAAGGCTCACAAGTGTCCAAGTGGTGATGCCTATCAAGCGCATTCTACGCTACTCTACCAAGCCAAGGCTCACAATCCAGATCAAACAATTCAGGTCCATAGTTGGATCTAACACCTGATGCTTGGATGCCTCTAACACTGGTAGAACAGCGGTAATACCGATGCAAAAACCCACGCCCGCTCTCTCTCATCAGCATTGCGCTCCACCAATTGCTACAATTGTGAGTCCCAAACAAGTCCAGGTCTTCCCTCTCAAGAAGCATGAGAGCTTAGGAAACTCATGAGTGTGGGAAATGCGGCTCTAGGTTGTCCAACTAGGTTTACCACTGCCATAGGTGACCTATCAGCCACTACCACTATCTGAGACTGATGCCCAAAATCCAAGATATCATCAACAAGGATGTGGTCAAGTCGCTGAATCCCATCATAAGCACATTGTAGAACCTCTATGGGTAAGAGGTTTGTCCACCAAAGACAAAGACAATGAGCCTGTGATCCCACTCTGGCTACATCTAACAATACAATAGGTCCCATCCAAGAATGGACTTGATGTGTACTCACCACCACTCAAGTGCAAGAATCACCCATCAAAGGAATGTTCTCCAAAAGGTAAGCCGGAGAAACGGACATATGAACCTGGAGATGTTGTAGTTTCCGTAACATCTCCCAAAACACACCAAAACAAGGATCTTGAAGACCCAAACCTCTACCATCACATGTATGTCCCTGACATAGCCATCCAAAACTCACCAAGTGAATAGGCCCATATCTCTCTAGATCATGCACCCCCAGTAAGGAAATGTATGTTGATAGGGCCTTTTGGTAACCTCTGACTGTTGATATCGGTAATAACTTTGGATATCGATAGGCCAAGTGTGCCACATGATGTAGAGACACTTGCCTAGCAGTCTCATCTCTCTCTACATACAAGTACCTCTGTACTCGTACACTTGCTTGTAATACCGTAGCTAGTCTGGTGCTAATCTCACCAAACAACTCTAATAGACATATCCCCTCTACTGGATATTGCCAAGCAATGAGTGTGGTATCCAGAGGTGTCAAAGTAATTGACTCTAGAAGCTCATCCTCACACTCATCTCCTGATGGTACAAAGGCTCCACTCCAAGCCTATTGCACCAACTGATCTGCATGCTACTGCAATGCCTCCTCTAAACTCCACAATGGAACATCCAAGGTAGATAGAACAATCCCACTTGTACTCCAAATCCAAGTGATCTCCTCTGGTATTGGAGTATCCTCTGCATAGGTATTCCCCTCCAACAAGTCACCAAGCCAAGTAATTGCACCACTAAAAGCTAAAACTAATGTTGCCATGGTCCTTGACTATAATGAGCTAAGACTACCACTACTAAAGCATACTGGTAGGTGACATACCCGTCCCTCACCAGACTTCCAACCTGGTCTATAGGAGGTTGTCTCCTCCTAATAGTCAATACTGAAACCCATGGGGTATAACACTACTCCCCCAATTAGCACATCATATGACTCAGCTATTGTTGCAACAGCCTGAGCTCTCACCACCAAGCTATCAATCGGATGACCAGGCTGAACCTGGACAACAAGCTCCCCACGTGTGATGTATTGTGTCAAACCACCACCTAGAGATGTCTGGATCTGAAATGGATACCTCTCCACATCGGTCTTCCATAACTCAAGACCGACAAGAGCAGCCTTCTCCAACATAAGGGGCTGTGCATCAGAGCCTAACAAGACTCTCTATAGTGTATAGACCTTCCCTAAAGGTCCCACCAAACGGAAAATCCCCCTCTGGTTATCCAATAGGACAACACCAAGTGTGAACCATGCTCTCTCAAAGGCCGGTCTAGCTGGCAATTCCTCTAGTCTAGCCGTTGATGTCTGCCATAAACCATTGGTCGCTGAATGGATCCCATGCTCCTCAACCAAGTTAGCTCCACTACCAACCACCTTTGCTCTAGTATTAGGAATTGCATCATTACTACTCTCACACATTGTGGCAGCCAACCAGAACACTAGGGCTAGGTCAACTCCCAATGTAAACATGTCACTGGCCAAAAACAAAGAATATTGCATAATCAGCTGAGCCACCCCCAACATCATGCTAGACTTAGTCTATGTAATAGCAAGTGGCTGACTAGCAGGTAGTCCATCATGTACTCCATCAACACCTACCACACCTACATTGGGATGTTTAGGAACCATGGATATCATCTGCAATGCCTCAGATAGCATGAAAGACTAGGGAAGTCTGACCTGTCTCCCAACCTCTCCTCTTTGTAGGTCCAACTCCATTGATGCTGCTCTAAGCTCTGGAGCATGTACTGCACTCCTGGTCATTGTTGTAGATGCATCCACCTATGTTGCTCCACACATGAAGTCCAAAGCATCTCTATCACCAGCATATAAGGTGGAAGCCTCAGCACCCAAATCTGATCTCTTCTGAGCAATGGCCATACTAGCCAATCTTTGCTCCAACTGCTCAATCCGAGTAGCCATAGTTGTATCAAAAGTAAGGGTAGGTACTGCATTCCTACTAGGTGTAGATCCTCTACCACCACCTCTACCACCTTGTCTTCCATGAACTGGAGCTCCTCTACTACCTGCCATAGCAGCCCTACCACTCTATAACTCCGGGTGTAGTCAAAACACTAGTCACTAGTGTGACCAAATCTGTGGCAATGCTCACACTGCCTCTGTGCTGGCTGTGATGCACCCAAGGTATCAGGTCCATTGCCTTGAGTACACTCTCTCCAATGGTGAGGTCCACCACAAGTCCAACAAGCAACACCACCACTCATTGGCTGATGCTGACCCAAAAATGAAGGTAAGGGTCTAACTTCACTAGGCCCTCTACTCGCTCCATATGATCTAGGCTGTCCACCCTATCTTCAAAAACCAGTTGGGCGTGGTGCACTCTTCTGCACTCTAGAAGAAGTCACTGCCGTGGATGAGGTCTCCCTACCAAATCCAGATGTCACCACCCTCTCTTCCACCATGTTGAGCTCAATGCGCTCAGCCAAACCAAAAACCACTACCAAAGTAGGCAAAGTAGCATGTAATAATGTAGCATCACAAACTCTACATTGCAACTCCTTGTCCAGTATCCCATACCAAAATTGGACTGCCTGGGCCTCAATAACTCCCTGAGTGAAACTGATCAGCCGCCTCATACGAGTGTATGCCTCGCATATGCTCTCTCCAACTTTCCACTGGAAGTCCTACAAGCTCCTCAGCGTGTCAATCTGCACTCCCTAGTAGTTCTGCCTCAAACACTGGAAGAACTCTACCATGGGGTTAAACCCCGGTACCACACCACCTCTTGCAGCAATACCTCCACTCGTAGTAGCACTATCTCTAGCTAGTGCACCTCCACTAGCTCCAATAACACTACTTGAGCTATAACTCGTAGGCACAGCCAATCTACTCCTGGTCACCAAACCTGAAGTGATAGAGACATAGTTCAAAGACCAATATTGTCTCCATAACTTGATCTCCTCTAAATAAGCTCTCCTGAACTCATGGTAGTCATCCATCGGCGGACCCTCTAGATGCTGAAACAACCTCTTCCATGCCATGAAGGGTGTAAACAAAGTTGGGTTCCGCATTTACTGTAGATCACACCAACTATTGAACTCTTGGATGAAGTCATCCAACTCAATGGTACCCACTATACCAGAGTAACGCCTAGGGCCTTTGGAGACCCCATAAATCTTGTCCATGTTCCACAACAACGGTGCGAACACACCAAGTGCACTCTCAACTGAATCAACTCTTATGTCAAACTTCAACTTAGAGTCAATCTCCTCCCTCACTAGGACCAAAGATATAGGCTGATACTGAGTATCACTCTGATTAAACCTATTGTGTACTACAGGGCTATCTCCTCTAGAATCCCCAAAGAACTCCATTGTGACAAAGAAACCGCAACCGCAAACTATAACAGCAAACCAAAACCACAAATTGCAACCGCAAGTACCCCACCAAGTGCCAACACCACCAAGTGCTAATACTACCAAGTGCCAATACCAACTAAGCACCACCCACAAATGTAACTCTAACCAAGATAACTACACTAGGGGAAAGGGCAACTTGTAACCTACCATCACAACACGCACTCTCACGGTCTACAGGTCATCACTTCTTGCCTCACCAAAGAGAAACAAAGATAGTCTGACTGGTCATCACTCCAGCCTCACTATCAAGAGCACACCAAAGCACCAATGCTCAAAAGTTAGGGCACCTCACACAAACATGGTGCACAAACAGGAAGCAAAGAATGGGGGGGGTCCAATCACAAGAAATCTAAACTAAAACCCTCCATGTCATAAAATAACACAAGACTGATTTTGCCACCATTTGGCATTTGACATAAGAGAATTTTGTATCTAAGCCCTAAGCTACAAGGATCACCAAGAATGGGATCAAATTGCCTTTCCTAGCCAAAGCTACAAGTGTATAGTTAATAGTGGCACAGTCACTAGGACAACAAGTGAGGGTGGACCAATTGGCTAGGGCACCAGTCTAGGAACAAGAGATCTAAAGGTCAAACCCTATTACACACTTTCTAGCAAGAAAGATAGATTTTTGCCAACCAATGACCAAGATCTACTCTAAACTAGCTAGCCTCACGCCAGCAAGCTGGCTTGTTGGCCCTTCTAGGCCTTTGTAGCCCACAGCCCTATGGTTTCTCCAAATCATAAATTCAAAAGAATAGCTTCACAACTCCACCTTCAATTTTACTTTCTGAGCCCAACTCACAACAAATTGGTCATGCCTTCACCTCATGAGCTCAAAATCACAACCACTACAAATTGGTCATGCCTTCACCTCATGAGCTCAAAATCACAACCACTGCTCAAAATTTGCTCCTTTTGTGCTCAAAAATTGGCCAGCGCTTTTGCACACTATCTGCCTTACTGCCAAATCTCCATCAAGCAACAAGCTTTGCACACCAGGGAAAAAACAAACTTCAATTGAGCTACCAACGATCCACCAAGCTTGGAGATACCACCAACACTCAAAGTTCCTGCACCTGATTTCCCTCTGATTTCACTTATCTGATGTAATCAGATTGTTTACCACTCTCAACCCAACTCAACTCAGATCAGTACTTGATCTATCACTCTATAAACTATCAACAACTATGCATTGATTTCAGTCAAGCCACACCCACTCTGCTAAGAGAATCTAGGTGACACTCACCGGCCATTGTCCACCATAGCCAGGAACTCGAAGACTCAACATCAAAGAAGTGAGCTCTCTGGAGCTGCACTTCAAAAGTATACTCCTAGACTCGAGCTAGGTCTGAAACCCTAATGGTCTCATTGACGGCACACTTGATGATGCAAACGGTGCAAAGTGACTATGGGCTCCACCGTGAAGTTAGTAACCCAAACATGAAATCTGACCTTTGGAAAGTAGTCTTTGAGAAACTGCTGAAATAACTCTAACTACTATCATTGGAACTCTAGTGTTCAAGCAATCTAGATGCGACACTACAAATGGCATGACAACTTTGCTGGACCTTTACCGTTGACTGTGAGACATCATTGGTATGTTTTGGTGATGGTTAGCACTTCTCCAAGTGGATTGAGTTGGTGGCACTTCCTGACAAGTCTAGTGAAGGGACAGATTACTCTTTCTTGGATCAAGTTCTTAGTCATTTTGGTGCACATACTAAGGTTTTGACTAATCAGGGTATAGAGTTCTTGGGAGAGTTTCAGGTCTTGTGTGACAAGGCTTTGATTGATCATCGTACTACATCTTGAGATCACCTTGGGGCAAATGGCTTAGCAGAGAGAGTGGTTCAGACGATGAAGAGAGGATTACAAAAGTATGGTTTGCAGAGAGGCCACTTGGGGGATTGGGATCTCCAATTAATTACCTTGGTTGGCCATGGGTTATCATTCAGCCGGCAAGCCTCCTTAGCATCCTTCTCTCCGTACTTTCTACTCTATGGACGAGATCCAGATTAACCTGCAGCCATTCATCAAGATGCTATTGTAGTTTTGGACTTGGATCATCCAAATGTATGGATGAGGGCATATTCTCAATGGGCAAAGATACTTTTGGAGAGTGATGCCGATGGCCTTTGAGAACTTGGCAATTGCTCAGCATAAAGATACTTTATGCTATGCTACCATTTGAGGAGGAGGTTATAGATCCGTTGATTTCATCCATGTGACTATGTGTATCTACAACAGATAGCACCGACAACACTTGATGTTTCGACAGGCCGCACTATCTTGAGAGTGCATGAGGTTTTGTCATCTGGAATCCTTGTGTTAGAAGGATGTGATGGTGTTGTTTGGAAGGATCATCTGCACAATATTGTGCCATGTCACCTCCCAAAAATTGATGGTACTATGGACCCAAGCTTGGCACTTGTACGTGCAGGCTTGAGATGTATGTTATGTGGCTCTTTTGGTGGAGTTGCTACTATGTTAGTGGGTGATAGCTGTTAGAGAGGATGGCATATGGCTTGTATGACTCCTCCCCTCATGGTGGTTCCTCAAGGATAGTGGTTATGTCCAAGATGTACTTGACCTATAACTAGTTCATCATTTGTATGGTACAGATTGCAGACATGTGACTAACGATGGAGCTCCATAGCAACCGGCCTCCTGATCTTTGCCTATAATAGGGTATACCATATACTTGGAGTAGATGGCTATATGGAGTTAGAGGGACCTAACCGCCAGCTAGGGAGGTGATTGTGGCACTTTAGAGTTTATGTATGACTTATGTGTGAGTTGTGCTTCTATAGTGTATGATGTTGTGTAGCGATGTATATATGCACAACAATTGTCATGCCATTTGTAGTGTCACATCTAGATTGCTTGGACACTAGAGTTCCAATGATAGCAGTTAGAGGCATTTTGGTAGTTACTCATAGACTACTTTCTGACGGTCAGATTTTGTGTTTAGGGTATTGACTTCATGGTGGGGCCCACCATCACTTGCACCATCTGCACTGTCGGGTGTGACATCAGCAGGACCGTTGGGATGAGACCTCGGTCAAAATCAGGAGCATACCCTGGAAGTGCAACTCCAGAGAGATCACTTCTCTGATGTTGAGCCTTTGAGTTCCTGGCTAGAGTGCACAGAAAGCCGGTGAGCATCACCTAGATTCTCTTAGCTAGAGTGGGTGTGGCTTGACTGTAATCAGTGCCATGTTGTTAGCAAGTTGTTGAGGTCAGATCAAGTATTGATATGAGTTCAATTGATGCAAATTGTAAACAATCTGATTATTGTGGCACTTTAGAGTTTATGTATGACTTATGTGTGAGTTGTGCTTCTATAGTGTATGATGTTGACAGCGATGTATGTTGTGTAGTGATGTATGTTGTGTAGCAATATGTATATACGCATGACATTTTTCTTTAGATGTATGATACCTACTATTAGAGATAGCCAATTACAAGGAGCAAACTGAGCTCCTTCTTAGGAATCTAAAGGCAAAGGTAATTCTTCACATTATAACTTAGGACCAAAGATACATTGAAAGAAGACCTTTTTAATTGTAGTAACCTTTAGAGTAGTAAGTCCAAAGGATACAATTGTGTAAGTTGTCTTCGGGGAAGAATTGATACCTTCCCTAGCACATGTTAGGTGCCTAATTAACCTACATGTAAGAAGAGAGGATAAGACAAGACCCAAAATTTACAATGCAAATGTTGGCAAGAGACCTCCACAAGAGACCTTTGTAGTACTTTAACCATCTTATGTCTACAAGTAAGAGTAGGAAGAGTATAAAAGGCAATTTACTAAGTGTATATATTCATTCATTCCCTTTATCATAATACAACAAAAGAGCCAAAAGCTCTTTATCACCATTACCTTAATTTTGAGTATTGATGGTTGTCTTTGTTAGAGTAGGGGTGAGGAATTTTGGAGTAGAAACACAAGTGCTTGAATGTAGTGAAACATTTGTACTTGATTGGGGTGTGTGATCCATGAGATTCTAAAGAAGCAAAGCCATGTCTTGATGAATAAAAGATGAGCTATAGTAGTAGTACCATGCAACACAAAAAGCAAAGACTAATTGTCAATGCAAAGAAGCCAAAGTTATGTCTTGTGGGAGGGTAGTATGCAGCCTTCAAAGTTGATATCTTTGTAGTTATATGGCCAATTTGGGTTGAGTGAACATCACCTTCACGATTAGTTTTGAAGTTATGTGTAATGAAAGTGATTAATTTAATTTTCTATTTGCCATAGTTTGCCACAAAGGGTGATACTACACTCATTTGGGAGTTTAGTGTCACAATAGATTAAATATGAAACAATAAAATATTTGCAATATAGTGGCATTTCTCTTCATTCTAGTCATTTCTTACTTATATCCTTCACGGAACTATTTATTACTTATCATTATATCTCTTTTTGGTCAATATTATGTTATCATAATATATTATGCATCAAGGATATTTAATTAAATTAAATTATTTATAATTTTAGAGTCATGTAAATTTTAATTCAATCTAATACTTAAATTTATCTTTAAAATAAAACAATTGATCATTTCTTACTCATATCCTTCACAGAACTACTTATTACTTATCATTATATCTCTTTTTGGTCAATATTATGTTATCATAAATATATTATGCATCAAGGAGATTTAAATTAAATTAAATTATTTATAATTTTAGAGTCATCTAAATTTTAATTCAATCTAATACTTATATTTATCTTTAAAATAAAAAAATTGATTATTTTTTAAAATACATAATAAATATGTATGAAATATATAATTAATATGTTAAAAATCTCACTATAAGACTCACTAAAAATTTGCTATATCTTTGTATTTTCAATTTGATACTGACTTGATAATATATAATAGATATTTGTTATGTTTATAACCGTTGCTATATTATGATCTGATTTTATAAAATGTAAACTATCTATAAATATAATTCATTGAAATTATTTAACTCATAATACAAATATTATTAATGCTTAAAAAAAATATTTAGATACTTGTATACGTAAAACATAAGTTACTTAATGTCTACACTAAAGTCATTGATACACATGTAGGTTGATAAAGAATTGATTTTATAACACCTCGCTTATATGAGAAGTTTGTTTGAAGAAGTTTATGCACACCTTAAAGAGATCTCTTTAATTATATCATTAATAGATATAAACTCTTGCAAACTAGACAAAAAAAAACTCTCACTGAAAAGTAAAATAAAAGTAGCGAATAGAGATGGAGATATTAGAACAAACATCGGTCATCATATCATATGTATCTTTGATAACATATGTATCTTAGTACTAAACACAAATTTAAAATGTTTGTCAAAGATATACATAAAATAGCAAAATGTAATTAACTCATGTTCCAAAATTTCATTTTTGAGTTGTAAAATAAAGTACGACATCTTCAACATCAAATTTTCTGACATGTTAGTAAATTGAGTAAGATAATATTTTTAACCTAATTCAATAATGGTAAAATATCAAACTATATTTTATTACAAAATCTACATGTATAACAAGTTTCATTTGAAACTATAAGCACAGTATTACTATTAATATAATATCACTATAGTTATAATTGTAGTTGATTATGATTATTATATAGAAATTCTTTATAAATATATGCAAAATACCTAATTAGATTAGAAAGAATCTAGTACATCATAAAGTTAATGATATCAAAGATGACAAATTTATATTTTTCTTAGTAGAGTTGTTTCATCTAAACATATGTTGATTTTCTTTATAAAAGATATTTTGACTTATTTATGACCCAAGAGTGGAATTACTAAATAATGGATACTAAATGAAAAGGAACTGTAAATAAAAATATCTCAATCTAATGTAGGATGGCAAAATTTGTTGATGAGAAAATTAAAACCATCTTACCTACATATTCATATTCTTGTATGAGGAAAACTCATGTATCTAATTAGCTCGAAACCCCTTGGACTTTTCTTTCAAGGTTCTTGATTCTTTTACGTGTGACTACACGAAGAATTTGAGAAGTCCAATCTCTGAAATTCTAGCAGGTCTCCTCTCCTCTCGTCTCCCCGGACTCCTTCCTTTCTCGTAATAATGCTTAATGGAATGCACAGCAGTCGCCATTCAGAAGTTCAGGTCGGAACGTTGAACAGGACGGCATTCAGTATTGGGTTCTTATCATCATTAGTTTTCTCCTCTTGTCAAACGTAGCATCCCTCAAAAAGTACAGATTGTCCACTTCCCTCGATTTGGAGCATGAGTGTGTCCATGCGCTGGGGGTTTTGACCAGTTGTATAGGGAACATGTGTACTGGTCGACGGCCACCTGGTCGTCAGCAGCAGCACTTACCACCGGTAGAGTTCTGCTGTAAGAGCACAGACCTGAAGAACCAGAAAAAGAAGAGGCCCGTATATTAAAGAAGGAATGAATGATACAGTACTGGAGTGATGTTGTTCTCTAGAGAGCAGAGAGAGGTTCTGTGAGGAAACAGACGTAAGGAAAGAGACGAGAGATTGTGATGGTGGGAGCAAGCATGCTGCTGAATTCTCCTCAGTCTGTTATCGCCACCAGTTGTCTTCCTCTGATGCATCGTGGTCGTAAGGCAGTAATAGGTGGGTAGGTGTCTTGTGACTCTGTATTACATTTTAAGATTCCAGTTGCGCAGATCTATCAGACTATCTGTTCCAGATAGTCTTTCATGTAGCACTCATGCCGATGATGGGAGAAGGTTTGGCCCCTGAAGGCTATGAAGTCTTAGTGATCAGAAAGATGAAGAAAGACTTTGCAGGATTTTTTTGAGGATCTCCTGGTTGTGGGTGTTGTAGGACCTGTGACCAGATTCATTATCCCAATTGTCCTTGATCTTGAATTCAGAGTACAACCTGTCTGGTACGCTAGGGCGCTTCTGATGATGCCAGGAGTTCGGCTGTCGACTTTGCCTCTAAAGCTTTAATTTCTTGTCGATCATAAGTGGGAAGCAAGAGTGAAGCTCTGGCTCCGTCCTGGGTTTGTTTTTTATTGAAGCATCCGCAACCCTCTGCGTATACCCAGCTTCTAATCAACCATAAAATATGAAATTCATATGGGTTTCAATTCATACTGGTTATCTTGGTCTTTCAAAATTTGTGTATAAGGATTTTGTGATGTCATCTTTTTGGAATTTTATTGTAATCGTACGGTGACTGACTGCTAAGGTATACGGGAGAAGCAAATTCATTTCAGCTGGGTTTTTTCTCCCAAGTGATAAATGCGAATATTAGATTTCGGAAGAATGGATGAAATACTGCAATGGAAGTCGAAGGGTGTGGCAATTGCTGTCATGTCCACTGTTTCTTAAGGAAGATTTGGGTGAAATTTGCTATCCTGAAATTTCAAGTCTCGTAGTTAAGTTTTTCAAATGTATCTATAGAGATCTCTCTGGTATTTTGGAGCATTCTTATGGCCAGAAGCACGACTCTTCATTCAGGAGACTTGATCCACGCTGTGATGGACCCCTATGGCCTCTATTACTATTTTCTGGCATTAAGAGTCAATTTATTTATCAGTATGTTCGCTTTCTGCTTGTTGAATATGGTTGTAACAACACTGTCAGCAGATCTGCATCGTGTCGATCGATGTACAGACAATTTTCACTGTCCACCCCCTGCAGTATAGAGCTTGAGCGGGTTTTCTGGAAATACTTCGAAACAGCTACCATTGGAGCATTTTAAACTGTAACTTGGTCATAATCTATGCAGGCAGAACAACGTTCTTTGGGAGGCGGACGGAGGGTAGCCTGTCACAAAGATTAACACTCCCTAGGATCGACAAGGTAAGAGTGGCATCACGGCCAGTGTATCTTTATTTAGAAGAGGGTCACTTGTAACTAGGAGCTCTGCAGCGTTATCGTTATGAAGGTCCTTGCACTAACCGAGTTAGTACGAAGTTTATTACTTTGGGAAGGGGAGCAGTGAATTCTACTCTTGATGGATGATGGCGGGGTTGTTATTATGGAAAGCAAGTTTTGGAATTCTACTGGAGTATTAAACTGCTAACCTGGATATGATGATGGACAGAGACAAAGAAGAATTGGTTTCCAGAACGGGAATTGCAGGGCATCTCTTCCAGATGATGCTCCTTTTGCTCTGGCAATTGGAGCATGTCTCCTTTCAACACTGGTGTTACCCAATGTTGAGGACGACGATAGCAAACAGGAAAATTCTTTGTTTGGGCCAGATGACATGCGGTCCGGTGCGATGCAGATCATAAGCTTCATTCCATTATTCAATTGGCTGGTAAGAGGTTTTTCTCCTTTTTTTCCTTTGAATTTATTGATATAATCAAAGAATCATATCAATAAATGGAATTGCTAGATAGAATCGTCCCCTGTTACGAACTTGAATGGTACTTGCACCCTAAAACCTTCGTTGTTGACCATCTTGTTTGACTGAAGTCATCGACACCTGATAAACGTTGATTCTCTGACCAGGTCTGGATTTTTGCTTGGCTGGATAGTGGAAAGCAACGATATCTTGCATTCGCCATCGTATATCTTGCTCCCTACCTCAAGTATGTCCCAGGTCATGGGAAGCTGCTTTTCATTCCTGGATGGACTTTTTTGCGTTTCATCAACTGGTTGTGCAGATTCTGCTTTCAGCACTGATAGAATTTGACAGTTCTGTCATTATTATTATTATTGGTTGGGGTTTTCCGTGTTGCTTTGAGGCCGAGAAAGTAGCTCAACAAGTAAATCTTACCCGAGGAAATACTCGACATGTTGTATATCTTTGTGTCATAGTTGTTGGCCACTATAAGATGCACTATTTAGTCAGTTGAGTTTTTGGAAGTCAGGTGTATGCCTTTCTCCTCGTTGATCCGTAGAGCTACTGTTGTAGGAGCAGGCGTTCACATTATCTTATTGAGAGTTAGGTGTTGCCACAATAGTCGATATTGATGTCAACACTGCTTGGCAGAACCGGTCTCTCACTAAATCCTGAAGATAGCTGGCTACCACTTGCAAGCGTATTGGCCTGCATCGCCCATGTACAGGTATGATGCACGTTTTAGTGTTCACTGAAGCGGATGAGGTACAGTACTGCGCAAGGAGAGATTTTGTACTTTTGGTCCGTTTTGCGAGGGATTTCAAGACTGTTTCTGTTTAGGGAAGGATAATATACAAAGAGGAAAACGACTGAAAGTCATTTGTATTATATGTAAGTTCGTACTAAGTTGTGATCTTGTGGAACAATGGTCCCAGCTAGATCTATCAGTCACTGGAGAAGGATCGCAACCGCCTTTGATCGACGTTTCAAAGTTGTTACTGGAGAAAACTAATATCAAGGATCTTCGAGTTCGAGCTGATGGGCTGGTAGATCGATTGAAGGAGCTTGCCGAGAAAACGGTACCAAGCTCTCATCTCTCGATTTAGGTCATTAAACTAGTTTCTATTTCCAGTACGAAGCTTCCAGATAGTGTGCAGCAATTCTAGAAGGCAAGGAAAAAAGAAAGAGGTCAATTTGCATTTGGAGATCCGTAGAAATCCATAGGCATCCTCAACAAATTTCTTCAAGGGTTGTGATCTAACCAGAGCTTTTCTCCGATTCAGGATGTACGTATGGTAGATGAAAAGCTTGAGAATGATGAACAGAAAACGGCAGCAGAATGGAAAGCAATCCAGGAAGAGAAGCAAAAGGATGAGTTAAGGGAGTTTGATGAAAAGCTTGCTAGATCTCGTTCTAAGAGTGGTGATATACCAGGTGAAGCTGCCAAAGAGAGGGAGCTCTAGACCCGGAAAAGTTGGAACTTCTTTCAAGTCTCTGCACTACTTTAAAATAGACAGAGGGGCAGAACCCAAAGTGAGTCCAAGAAGAGGCTTAAGAATGAATTGACTGGTCCTTCTGCTCCTGTAAATTATCCTGATGCTGTACAGTTCATGTTAACAAAGTTTTGTCTATCCATGGCCCCTCTTTAAGGTCTGGAGAAGTTATTTCAAGAGAAAGCAAATTCCGTTGTAAATCTTTGCTAGAGGTTAAAAGGAGTGCATCTCTGCAACTAAATATCGAACAGGAGTTAGGTAGGGATAGAGGTGTTCAATTCAAGTGAAGGAAGTGCTTTCGCTGCAATTATCTACCTCTGAAGCAAGAGAGATTTGAAGTGCTGTACAGTGCTTGAACAAACTTGAAACTTGATTGCTTCGGTAATCGCAGTCGATGGCCTCCAGGTTTCAATAGATAAACATATGATGGGTTCTTTACTCAACTGCGAAAACTGGTTACGTTGATCGAGGAAGACACTATTAATTCCTTCCAGTTGGATGAAATCGAGAACTGCTCCGTGATAGCATAGTCTCCTTACAAATTTATGTCCATATATCGCAAGGAATTATCACATTCAAAATACAATTTTAATCATGCTATATCCTGTGGATGAATGCAGAACCCCACAACATGGTTACGCACTACGATATTGTAAGCACAGAAGTACCATCAACATTAAGAATCGTCTTCTTACCTTGTTTTCCGAAACAAGGTCTTCAAGTTCAGTAGACTTTCAAGATGAGAACTACTATCAGCATCAAGAGGCACCTTCTTGCGCTCTTTTCAGAAACAAGGTCTTCAAGTTAAGTAGATTTTGAATATCAGAACTTCTATCAACATCGAGAGTCACCTTCTTACAATCTTTTGAGAAACAAGAGCCTCAAGTTCAGGAAATTGAGACAGCCCTTACACCCGCACGTTAGGTTTCCTGCATCACACAGATGTCGATATCTCTCTGCAACTCTGTGGAGGTGACCTCCTTCAGCTTATTCATGCTCGTTCTCATATATCTAAGTTGTTTGCAAATAGAAGCCATAAGGATTGTGTCGAAGGCCTGCTTGTGTGCACCACACCACCTTCTCTCATCCAACCATACGGGGCGACCTCCTCACCAAGTTATATCCCGCATGCTCTCCACGCAACTATTAACACACATCATATTGCGCCATATCGCATTCTACAAATCAGAACCTGTCCTGTTTAAGAATATGTTTTGCTCGGCTTTGCCAAGGTTGTCAAAAGTCCTTCTCCCAGTTTATACACACGTGTATTTTAAGTTTTTATTTAGAGATTTTCAACCATCTCTATCATCGATGGTCCCCTTCAAGACGCAACATTCTAAAGAAGAGAGGAGCTCTGGCAATCTCATCATCCTACAACGATTGCAGGCATAGTAGGTCTTCATAGATGATAGCAGAAGTAGAAGCTCCTATCAGTTTGTCGGTTTCCTTTGATATGCAACATGAGATCCCTAAAGAAGAGAGGAGCTCTGGCTATCTCATCACCTTACAGCGCTTCCAGACGTCAGGTCTTCATAGATGCTAGTAGCAATAGGAGCTCCCATCAGGTCTAGGTCTCTCCTCTCCTATTTACCAGATATATCTTTGAAGGACCTATATCACACACATATAGTTTCTTCGGATTTTAGCCCATTTTGCTTGGGCTCGAGTTCATATTCTCCATTTACACTTTCTGGTCTTCTTGTATTCTTTTTTCCCTCAGGGTATGCCATTAATTCTTTGGCCTTCTTGGTTGTTTTATCTACAGATTTCAGCTTTTTGTAACCTGTCAAGACCACCATTCTGTCTTATCTCTAGTTTTCCTTCAGAAAGCTGCAAATAACCTCCAGCGTAAGAGGCAAACCATTCACTTCTTCACTACTTGCTTTACCAAGTCGCCAATTATTGCTCCTAGTACTCTTTCTCTTAAATGAGATTTGAATAGCTTTTTTGATTCTGATATTGATAGGAAAGAAATTTCTTGTTTGGTAAATTCGCCTCTGAGACTTTTATTCTGGGTATTCACAATATGTCTATTTCCATATGCACACAAATTTGGATTTCAAAGAAAATTAACAGGTATTCATGCTCTGATCAACATCATCTAATGTCTTCAAAGTCTTTTTCTCTTCCAAATGGACGAGACTTCTTCTTCATGTGAAATGTGTAATTTTTTTCCTTCCATGTCGATGTAAGTTATTGGCAATCAAGATCTGCAACTCCTTTCAAGTCAATTTTCTGTTTCAAGATGTCCACCAAATGGATGATTTTAAAGCGATGGCAAATCTTCATCACGATCTTTTTGGCAAGAGTGGTTTTGCAAATCCACCCGTCCCTACTGGTGTTTGACTCCTTAAGTTGAAATTTGCTCACGATCACTTATATTTGATCTTACTGAATTCAAAGTTTTGTCTGGAAACCCGAGCAAGAACTTGAATTGCAACGTGTGTTCCTCTTGTAAGAAGGATTATCATGAAAACAAGAAATACAGTGAACATATAGCAAGCCAAACGATCATCCAATCAACACCCCCACCACATACAATTTGATAAATTAAGTAACTGATAATGACTTTTGTGTTTAGAAAACACCTTTCATCTCTCTTCTTCACATACTTGGAGCCAGGAATGACAGAAACAAGATATTGCCACAACCGTGATCCTGCAATGATGGATTACTGTAACCGGATTCACAAACATTGTAGTAAATCCATCCAAAGAATGATTTCCCATAGTACCAGGTTCCTCACTTGTTACATCAAACAAACGCTCCAAAAGGTACTCAGTCTAATCACTATCTCTACTCCAAACAACATGGTTCGTTGACAAATTCAACTTACAAAATGCAATATGAGAAACTCTGGGAATGCCACAAATTAGAAAAGCTTGAGAGAAACCATTATCCATTTTCTACAGACTACTGCAAAGTAGTAAGTGTGGGAATGAAACGGTAAGTACCCAATATTCGTATCATAACCAAAGATCTTGATTCATTCGCTTCATACATTCTTGACGTTTCCCAACCACACTGATGGCGAAAAGATTGAAAATTTGGAATTGATCCCGCTAGTTTCAAAGTTGGATTGCTGTAGATACTAGGGTGGGTTTCGATTTTGCTTTCTCGAGATTCATAAAAATCTGTAAACGATTTTATGGGCAATCGATAAACAGATTTATGGGCACAAAAGGCAAGGGTACGAGAATGCTTTCCGGGTAGACAGTAAAAAAAGAGATTACGGGTTAACGGTGTTCCATAAATCTTAATTGGGGTATCAATGGAAGAAGAAAAAGGCGACCACATAGAACACATGAAGGATGGGAAGATTAATGGAAGTGTGCTATTTGAAATTTGAATCAGTTGCCACTCATGTTCGTCGGAGATAATGGGGAGTGCCGTATAAGGAAATTTAGTTTACCTTAGTTGAATTTGGTACAGATTTAGTTTTGTGACAGGCCATGTCGCGCACTAGCACTAGCAAAATGCATCCGTGAGGCATTGAGAAATGAAGTATAGAGTGACATGTTCCAGTACATGGATGATGACAACAACGACCGGCTTGAGCTATTAATGCAATGGTAGAACTTTGCGCATCAATCTATAGAGTGCAGTACACAGTACACGGAATTTGTTTTGAAATTTGTTCGAGGTCGAATCCCATTGCCTTCAGACTAGAATGAATTTACTTCATTTGCGTAAATGTATTTGTTCACTTGAATTGAGAAAACCGAACCTTCTCTCTGCGAATATAAATTTTGCAGCGCTTTGTGGATTTATGTCTTCTTGCATACTTGTCCATGCTTCCTCTTCCTGATTGCATAAGATGCTCGGGATGCATGGGGTACTTAGGCTGCGCCAAACAGATATGTATTCAAAAGCTATTTCCACACTCACTTTTTATCGGTGGCGAATTGACTGTGTGAAGTGATTTATGTTTGTCGAGAAGAGTTTTATATGTCGGGGAGAAGAGAAAAGATATTTATCTAGGGAAATAAGATTATTTAGGAGAGATTGAATTTTTAGATTGTGTTGGAATTAATGGTGCTATGGAATAGAGTTCGAAAGGGTGTTAACGGTCGAATGGATGAATGGTGTCACCAGCAAGGTCCGTTTGAGTAGGTATTTTGAGTCCAAAAAAAGTATATATTTGTTCTGCTAACTGGTGTCGCGATTTAGTATAATTCCTACTTCACCTCAGTTCGATTTAAAACGTGAAATTGATTGTGAAATTTGGAAGCGCGTAGGGCAATTCTGAAGTGCAGATTTTTGCAACTGCAAATTGGCGTGTCCCAGATTTTTTAAGGTGAAAGTTGGAATGTCTTTTTTGTACTAACTTGTTCTCACAAGTAAAGAGCGTATAACATTAATTCTAAGATCTAAGTTTACAAAATGAGATGAACTACCATCATCCGGTATGTTCAAATCTGGAATAGAAATCATTCCAACTGATTGGAAGCCAACGAGAGGATTTCCAATTGAGTGCATTGGATAAAAATTTATTGAAAGGTGTAGAATATCAACTACTGTGAACAGTGATAATATAGAGTAGGCCAAGGCTACCGGAAGGGTGCAAAGGGGGCCCTTGGCCCTCAACCCCCTCTTGGGGTATAGATCACTTTGTCTTTCATTCCTTATTCATTATTATTCACTTTGAGTCTTTGGCAATTCTCTCTCTCCCTCTTGAGGCTCACACACACACTCTTGTGCATGATCTCTCTCTAGTCAACTTAGTCTAGCTTTTCCTTCATGGTATCAGAGCACGGGTTGTTGGAACTAGCATGCCAATAACATAGGTGATAGTTAGACATAGACTATAGAGACTACCATGATCAGTGGACGCCTTGATCGCAGGCGTGGAGGACGCTCCTCGCATAATAGACGGCAGCGCTAAAAGAGCAAGCTCATGCTCAGACAATAAAACTGTACAAGATAACGGCCCCTTTCAATACCAAAGGCTGGGCAATCTTTGATGGGACATTCTTTATGTTCTGGAAACATAAAATGACTCTCCGCCTTGATGCAAAAGAGGTCCTCAATATAGTAGATGGAACAACACCCCGTCCTCAAGCAGCAACACCGGGTGGTACAGCAACACCCGCTGCCACCGGTACCGGTCCTTGGAGTGTTGCGGAATGGGACAAGAGAAATAAAAATGCTCTCACCGTGATCAATGTTTGTTGCGACAACTCGGTTGTCAGAAACATCCTTGCGTGCAAAACAGCGCACGATGCATGGACAACTCTAACCAACAACTTTGCTAGCCAGGACACAGTAACACAGATGCATCTCCATGAAAAGTTCAAGCTTTTGCATCTAAAACCCAATGAGACCATTACCTCACATATCAACAATTTCAAAGCGTTGGTATAACAACTAGCCTCATCAGGCATTGTTGTGAGCCACAAAGAGCAGATCCTTACTTTAATGGACAATATGCCACCAAATTACCGGACATTCTTGCATGTTATGCGTATTATCCCGCCCTCACACTACCAGATATCATCTATTTCTTGATCAAAGAAGAAACCATGTCCCGGAAAATGTCCATGGAACCCTCCACAGTGCTATTTGTTGTCGTAGGCAGCAAGGGCATGGCAGATCACAACCATACAAGTTTTCAACTGCCTCACAAACGCCCACCTGATGCAAGTGAATGTTGTTTTGATTGCAATAAGACTGGTCACCGCATTGCAAACTATCCCAACTGCACCAATAGCAGAAACCAACAACAAAATTGGCATAGCCGCCGACCAGGAGGCTGCTCGAATAACTCCCAATGTGGTAGACAACCGTGCAACAAAAACAATAGTGCACAATGCATCTTCATGACCATGAAATCAATGGGGATGAGCATGTTATTGTTGGTTGATCCTATGTGGTATGTGGACACCAGTGCCACCCACCACATGGCCCATAATAAGCATCAATTTATTGACTACACCGCATACAGCAAAAAGTGTTGACAAAATGTCGTGCATATATACATCGCTACACAACATACATCGCTGTCAACATCATACACTATAGAAGCACAACTCACACATAAGTCATACATAGACTCTAAAGTGCCATAATAATCAGATTGCTTAACATTCTCCACTCAACTCAACTCAGATCAGGTGTTGATTTGTCACTCTATAAACTGCCAACAACTGGGCACTGATTACAGTCAAGCCACACCCACTCAAGCATAGAGAATCCAGGTGATGCTCGCCGGCCTCTGTCCACCATAGCCAGGAACTCGAAGGCTCAACATCAGAGAAGTGAGCTCTCTGGAGCTCACTTCAAAACTATACCCCCTGGACTCGAGCTAGCACTGGAACCCTAACGGTCCTGCTGACGGCACACTCGACGGTGCAAACGGTGCAAAGTGACGGTGGGCCCCACCGTGAAGTCAATACCCCGAACACCAAATCAGACTATCGGAAAGTAGTCCCTGAGAAACTACTAGAATAACTCTAACTACTATCACTGGAACTCCAGTGTCCGAGCAACTAGATGCGGAACTACAAATGGTGTGACAGCCGTCGTGCGTATATACATCGCTACACAACATACATCGCTGTCAACATCATACACTATAGAAGCACAACTCACACATAAGTCATACATAGACTCTAAAGTGCCATAATCGCTCCCCTAGCTGGCGGTTAGGTCCCTCTAACTCCAGATAGCCATCTACTCTAAGTATATGGTATACCCTGTAATGGGCAAAGATCAGGAGGCCGGGTGCTATGGAGCCCCATCGTTAGTCACCTGTCTGCAATCTATACCATATAAAGAATGAACTAGCTATAAGTCAAGTACATCTAGGACATAACCATTGTCCCTGAGGAACCACCATGAGGGGAGGAGTCATACATGCCATATGCCATCCTCTCGAACAGCTATCACACACTAACATAGTAGCAGCTCCACCAGAAGAGCCACATAACATACACCTCAAGCCTGCACGTACAAGTGCCAAGCTTGGGTCCATAGTACCATCAATGTTTGGGAGGTGGCATGGCGCACAATTGCGCACATGATCCTTCCAAACAACACCATCATGTCCTTCTAACACAAGGACTCCAGATGGCAAAATCCCGCGCACTCTCAAGATAGTGCGGCCTATAGAAACATCAAGTGTCGTCGGTGTTGTCTGCTGTAGATATACATAGTCACCTGGATGAAATTGACGGATCGAGGGTCTATAACCTCCTCCTCGAATGGTAGCATAGCGTAAAGTATCTCTATGCTGAGCAATCGCCAAGTTCTCAAAAGCCATCGGCATCACTCTCCGAAAGATCTCTGCCCGCTGAGAACATGCGCTCATCCATACATTGAGGTCATCCAAGTCCAAAACTACAGTAGCATCTCAACGAATGGTTGCAGGTAAATCTGGATCTCGTCCATAGAGTAGAAAGTATGGAGAGAAGGATGCTAAGGAGGCTTGCCGGCTGAACCGATAGCCCATGGCCAACCAAGGTAACTGGAGATCCCAATCTCCCAAGTGGCCTCTTTGCAAACCATACTTCCGCAATCCTCTCTTCACCGTCTGAACGACTCTCTCTGCTAAGCCATCTGCCTCAGGGTGATCTTGGGATGTCGTATGATGATCAATCAAAGCCTTGTCACACAAGACCTGAAACTCCCCCAAGAACTCTGTACTCTGATCAGTCAAAACCTCAACTAGTGCACCAAAATGACTAAGAACTCGATCCAGGAACGAGTAAGCCGTCCCTTCACTAGACTTATCAGGAAGTGCCACCAACTCAATCCACTTGGAGAAGTGCTCCACCATCACCAAAACGTACCGATGATGTCTCACAGTCAGCGGTAAAGGTCTGGCAAAGTCCAGACTCCAACGGTAACCCAATCCCATGATAGGTAATGGATGTAATTGTGGCGTAGGAGCATTGAATGATGCTCTAACTCGGTCACAAACCATACATCTGGCAACAAACTGCTGTACCTCGGTCTGCATACCGTGCCACCAATAATGACTCTGGAGTAAGCTATATGTACACTTTACTCCAAAATGTCCTAGCTCCTCATGAGCATGACGGACCAACTGTGGTCTCTGTGATGGAAGTGGTACTACTCGCACTCTACCATCCTCCCATACACACAAAAGGTGTCTACCCTCCAATCTGAACCGTCTAGCTCACTGAAGAACACGGTCTCTCTCCTTGGCCCCAACTGTGCCACCCACAACACCAGTGCAAAGATAGTCCATCACTAAGACATCATCATGAATGTCTTGCTGAACTGTACCAATATCTTCACTCTCTGGATCTGTGACCTCAATAACTCCTCCTGTATGCGCTGAGAGAGATACCACCAAAGCCTCTGCAAATATACACAGAAAGGCCGATGCATGCCAACCTGGCACCATCTCCTCATCTATCTCACCATGCCAACGTGCTCCGGTCTGATCCTGCTGGCTGGGACATGGGTTTCTACTCAACCCATCTGCATCACAGTTCACCACTCCAGGTCTGTGAACAAGCGTGAAATCATACTCTTGTAAAATCAGATCCCATCGTGCAAGCTTCCCTGAAAGCTTGTCAGACTCCATCAACCACTTCAGCGGCTGATGATCAGTGATGAGAGTGAAGGGGTTACCAAATAGGTAACATCGGAAATGTGATACTGCCCAAACTGCTACCAAGCACTCTCCCTCATATGAACTATACTTCGCCTCCGCTGAATTGTTGGAGCGACTAGCATAGGCCACCACAAACTCCTTCTCCTCATCATCATGTTGGGTGAGCACCGCTCCAAGCCCCAACATACTCCAATCAGTGTGAACCTAAAATGGTCGTCCCCTGATCGGTCTCCTCAAAATAGGAGCAGATGTCAACCTCTCCTTAAGCTCTACAAAAGCTCTCTCTTGCTCATCTCCCCAACACCACTCCTGTGTAAGCTTGGTCAGCTTTGTCAAGGCCTTGGCAATGGCACTAAATCCTCTAACATAGCGGCGATAGAAGTTTGCCAACCCAAGGAATGCTTGCACTCTGCTCACATCCGTAGGCCGAGGAATACGTGCAATAGCCTCCACCTTGGTCTGCTAAACACCAAGTCCTCCGGGGTAGATAGTGTGACCCAAGCACTCAACCTGCTCGTGGAAGAACCTACACTTCCCAAGATGTAGTTTGAGTCCATGAGATCTCAACCTCTCAAACACCTCCAACAACTGTCTCTCATGCTCCTCCACAGTAGTGCTATAGACCAAAATGTCATCAATATAACACCGAGCAAAATCCAATCCAGCTAGGATCCTATCCATGACCCTCTGGAACTGAGCAGGAGCGTTCTTCAACCCAAATGGTAAGAACCTCCACTGATATAACACATCCTTGCCGTGAGGATCAATAGCCCAAAATGTTGTCTTGGACTTATCTTCCTCCCTGATCGGCAACTGATGATATCCCGCTCAAAGATCCAAAGTACTGAAGACCTTTGCATGCCCAATCGCATCAAAAATCTCCTCCGGTGTAGGCATGGCATACCGATCAGCCTTGGTCTGTCGGTTGAGAGGACGGTAATCTCCACACATCCGCCTATCTGTATAGTTGCCATGCACATCCTTCTTGGCTGGCATCACTGTCGCTGATGCATACTCTCCATGTAAAATCTCCACCAAACCAACCTCAAAAAGGTCACTACTCCGGCTCTGAATCAATGTCCTCTCCATATTACTATATCGATAAGGACGTCAGAAAACTGGTGTATTGCTAGTCAGCTCAATCTGTATACCAGGTCCCTTCAGAGCACCCAAATCCTTCATACTGAAGGCAAAACAACTCGTGTGACTCCTCAAGAACCTCCAAACCCTCCATCTTTCCTCTCCAATAAGCTTGGGTCCAAGATCTGGCTCCCAAGTATCCTCTGTAACTGTAGTAGGAGTGGAAGACGTACTGACTGGCTGCTACACTGGGCCCTTGGGAGCAATAGTGTCATGCTCCCGACCATTAGAGGTCCCAACCTCTGTGTGAAAAACTCCCTCCACTCTGGCTGCAAGCTCCACACGTCCTCTGGCTGCATCCCATGTGGACCAAAGGTGTAATCCAAGTAGCCCACGCTCACCTGGATGGACTCCAAGTAGACCACTCTCCCTAGTAGCTACTGGATGTGTCCCAAGAATACCATGTCCACTCGGTCCATTGCCCCCAACATGTGCCTGAATCGTCTCGATAGGCACAAGGCTCACAAGTGTCTAAGTGGTGATGCCTATCAAGCGCATCCTACGTTGCTCTGCCAAACCAAGGCTCACAATCCAGGTCAAACAATTCAGGTCCATAGCCTGACCTAACACCTGACGCCTAGATGCCTTTGACACTATTGGAACAGTGGTAATACCGGTGCGAAAACCCATTGCCCGCTCTCTCTCATCAGCATTGGGCTCCACCAACTGCTATAACTATGAGTCCCAAACAAGTCCAGGTCCTCCCTCTTGAAAAGCATGAGAGCTTGGGAAACTCATGAGTGTGGGAAATGCAGCTCTAGGCTGTCCAACTAGGTTCACCACTGCCATAGGTGACCTATCAGCCACTACCATTGTCTGAGACTGACGCCCAACATCCAAGATATCATCAACAAGAATGTGGTCCAGTCGTTGAATCCCATCATGAGCACGCTGTAGAACCTCTCTGGGTAAGAGGTTTGTCCACCAAAGATGAAGACAATGAGCCCGTGATCCCACTCTAGCTGCATCTAACAATACAGCAGGTCCCATCCAAGAATGGACCTGATGTGTACTCACCACCACTCTACTGCGAGAATCCCCCATCAAAGGAACGTTCTCCAAAAGGTAAGCTGGAGAAACAGACTGATGAACCTGGAGATGTCGTAGTATCCATAACATCTCCCAAAACACACCAGAACAAGGATCTTGAAGACCCAAACCGCGGCCCGCACGTGTATGTCCCTGACATGGCCATCCCGAAATCACCAAGTGAATAGGCCCATGTCTCTCTAGGTCATGCGCCCCCAATAAGGAAATATCTCCTGGTAAGGCCTTGTGGTAACCTCTGACTGCAGACATTGGTAATAACTCCGGATACCGATAGGCCAAGTGTGCCACATGATGTAGAGAGACTCGCCTAGCAGTCTCATCTCTCTCTACATACAAGTACCTCTGAACTCGAATACCCGCTTGTAACACCGCAGCTAGTCCGGTGCTAATCCCACCAAACAACTCCAATAGGCATATCCCCTCTACTAGATACTGCCAAGCAATGAGTGTGGTATCTAGAGGTGTCAAAGCAATCGCCTCTGGAGGCTCATCCTCACACTCATCCCCTGATGGTACGAAGGCTCCACTCCAAGCCTGCTGCACCAATTGATCTGCATGCTGCTGCAATGCCTCCTTTGAACTCCACAATGGAACATCCAAGGTGGATGGAACAATCCCACTCGTACTCCATAGCCGAGTGATCTCCTCTGGTACTGGAGTATCCTTTGCATGGGCGTTCCCCTCCAACAAGTCACCAGGCCAAGTGACTGCACCGCTGAAAGCCAAAACTGATGCTGCCATGGTCCAGGACTGTAGTGAGCCAAGACTGCCACTACTGAAGCGTACTGGTAGGCGACATACCCGTCCCTCACCAGACTGCCAACCAGGTCTATAAGAGGTTGTCTCCTCCCAATAGTCAATGCTGAAACCCATGGGGTATAACACTGCTCCCCCAACTAGCACATCATATGACTCAGCTATTGTTGCAATAGCTTGAGCTCTCACCACCGAGCTATCAGTCGGATGACCAAGTTGAACCTGGACAACAAGCTCTCCACGTGTGATGTACTGTGTTGAACCACCACCAAGAGATGTCTGGATCTGAAATGGACACCTCTCCACATCGGTCTTCCGTAACTCCAGACCGACAACTACAGCCTTCCCCAACATAAGGGGCTGCGCACCAGAGTCTAACAAGACTCTTTGTGGTGTATAGACCTTCCCTAAAGGTCCCACTAAACAAAAGATCCCCCTCTGGTTATCCAATAGGACAACACCAGGTGTAAACCGCGCTCTCTCAAAGGCCGGTCTAGCTGGCAACTCCTCCAGTCTAGCCGTTGCTGCTTGCCATAAACCACTGGTCGCTGAATGGATCCCATGCTTCTCAACCAAGTCAGCTCCACTACCAACCACCTCTGCCCTAGTAGTAGGAACTGCACCATCCCTACTCTCACACAATGTGGCAGCCAATCGGAACACTGGGGCTAGGTCAACTCCCAATGTAAACATGTCACTGGCTGAAAACAAAGGATGCCGCATAATCAGCTGAGCCGCCCCCAACATCATGCTAGACTCAGTCTGTGTAGTAGCAGGGGGCTGACTAGCAGGTAGTCCATCATGTACTCCATCACCACCTACCACACCTGCACTAGGACGTCTAGGAACCATGGATGTCATCTGCAATGCCTCAGATAGCGTGAAGGACTGGGGAAGTCTGACCTGTCTCCCAACCTCTCCTCTTTGTGGGTCCAACTCCACTGATGCTCCTCTAGGCTCTGGAGCACATACTGCACTCCTAGTCACTGCTGCAGATGCATCCACCTGTGCTGCTCCGCACATGAAGTCCAAAGCATCTCTATCACCAGCATATGAGGTGGAAGCCCCAGCACCCAAATCTGATCTCCTCTGAGCAATAGCCATACTAGCCAATCTCTACTCCAACTGCTCAATCCGAGTAGCCATAGCTGTGTCAGAAGTAAGGGCAGGTACTACACCTCTACTAGGTGTAGATCCTCTACCACCACCTCTACCACCTCGTCCTCCATGAACTGGAGCTCCTCTACTACTTGCCATAGCAGCCCTACCACTCCATAACTCAGGGTGTAGGTCGAAACACCGGTCACTAGTGTGACCAAATCTGTGGCAATGCTCACACTGCCTCTGTGCTGGCTGTGATGCACCAGAGGTATCAGGTCCGCTGCCCTGAGTACACTCTCTCCTATGGTGAGATCCACCACAAGTCCAACAAGCAACACCACCACTCACTGGCTGCTGTTGATCCAAAAATGAGGGTAAGGGTCTAACTCCACTAGGCCCTCCACTCGCTCCATAGGATCTGGGCTGTCCACCCTGTCCTTGAAAACCAACTGGGTAGGGTGCACTCTGTTGCACTCTAGAAGAAGTCACAGCCGTGGATGAGGTCTCCCTACCAAATCCAGATGTCACCACTCTCTCCTCCACCATGTTGAGCTCAATACGCTTAGCCAAACCAAAGACTACTGCCAAAGTGGGCGAAGTAGCCTGCAACAACGTAGCATCACGAACTCTACGTCGCAACTCCTTGTCCAGTATCCCATACCAAAACTGGACTGCCTGGGCCTCAGTAACTCCCTGAGTGAAACTGATCAGCCGCCTCATGCGAGTGTATGCCTCGCGTAGGCTCTCTCCAGCCTTCCGCTGGAACTCTTGCAAGCTCCTCAGCTTGTCAGTCCTCACTCCTTGGTAGTTCTACCTCAAACATAGGAAGAACTCCACCATGGGGTTAAACCCCGGTACCACACCACCTCCTGCAGCGGTACCTCCACTCATAGTAGCACTATCTCCAGCTAGTGCACCTCCACTAGCTCCACCAACACTACTCGAGCTAGAACTCATAGGTACAGCCGATCTACTCCTGGCCACCAAACCTGAAGTGATGGAGACATAATGTGGAGACCAATACTGTCTCTTTAACTCAATCTCCTCCAAATGAGCTCTCCTGAACTCATGGTAGTCATCCATCGGCGGACCCTCCAAGTACTGAAACAACCCCTTCCATGCCATGAAGGGTGTGAACAAAGTTGGGTTCCGCATCTGCTGCAGATCACACCAACTGTCGAACTCCTGGATGAAGTCATCCAACTCAATGGTACCCACTGTACCAGAGTAATGCCTAGGGCCTTTGGAGGCCCCATAAATCTTGTCCATGTCCCACAACAACAGTGCGGACACACCAAGTGCGCTCTAATAATAAGCATCAATTTATTGACTACACCGCATACAGAAAAAAGTGTTGACAAAATGACAAAATCCTCCTTGCGGGCAACACCATTGTCTACATCAACAGCACCTGCATAATGGAAATCAAGCTCCTGAACAACAAATGCATACACATCCAAGACATGCTACATGTGCCAGCGCTTCACAAGAATCTCTTCTCCATAAGGCAATTTGACACAAAAGGTGGTTGGTGTTTCATTTGCAACCACATCTTCTATCTTAAAGATAACTATGGATGTAGCCTATGCTCTTGCCCACTTTCTAATGGTCTGTATTTTTTGGGCAACTCCATGTTCTCTCTTGCATACATGTCCTTGTTGCACACCATTGCCACCTCTGACGACATAGACATGCTACCTCCCAATCATGCCCCGTAGCCACGCATTCATCAAATTTCCAAGCATGCCAACTTTGTGCCTCCCAATCATGCTATCACTTACTTTCCAACCAAACACTCCTACCTAAAGTCCCTCCGCCCTCGTGTGATTCCATGTTGCCTTCCTAGAAAAATGAACCAAAATTCTCACTTTCTTAAAGTCGTCACGCCTTGCAGCCTGAATAGACATGAAACCCCCTTTAATCAAGAACTCATTGAAATTTTTCCCGCTGTTGGATCCACCCATGATCCCCCATGTGGATCAGCTCCCATAGCACCATCAAGCATCACACCCTTGGAGTGACAAAATGGCCGGCCCAACAAACATCAAGAAGGCAACCCTCTAGCCTACCTCTTCCCCATGAGATTGGCCCTCCCACCACATGGGGGGTGGGCCTTCACTCCCTCATGGGTGTGTCCCTCTATGGGCCTGGTGCCATGCGGGCAGTCGGGTCTTGTCTCCTCATGCTGCCCAAGGAGGAAGTGTGCACCTCTATGGGCTTGCTGCTCCCATGGCCGCGGGGCCCTCCTCCTCTCTCAATGGCTCCAATCTCTCAAGATTTCCCCTTTTTGCCACATGTCCTCCCACCTAGCAGGAGTGCTCTCCCTCCACTCATGTGCCTCTCTCATCTTGATGCACAATGCTTCTATCTCATCCACACTGATATTAGTGGCTACATTTCACCTTGCACCTTCTTGGGCTATGAATACTTTTTGGCATTTATTGACAATTACTCCTAACATACCATTGTCCTACTATAAGAGCAATTATTTCCAAGCTTTCAAGGAATTCCATGTCTTTGCCAAATGGCAAACTAGACACAAGCTGAAAACCCTTTTCTCTTACAACAGTGGTGAGTATTGCTCCACTGCATTTGATGTCTACTATCTCCAATTTGGCATTCAACATCCATTGCCAATTCTGCATTCCTCTCAACAAAATGGCATTGTAGAGTGCAAAAGTTGCACTTTACTAAACTGCATTCACTCCATACTCCACGCATCCAGCCTTCCCAAACCATATTGGGGTGATGCTATCACTTGTGCAAACTACATGCAAAACTGGTGTCCCACCAAGGCCCTTGAGCGGCACGTGACTCCTTCCAATTGTGGCATAATTGCAAACCTAACATTTCTCACTTACGTGTTTTTGGGTGCACTGCTTATTCCTAAGTTTTTGCCCATCTCCAATCCAAATTGGATGATCATTCCCATGCATGCATTATGTTAGGCTATAGTGCACATAGTAAGGCTTATTGCCTTCAGCTAAAATCTGACGGTCATACTTTTGTCACTTGTAATGTCATCTTTGAAAAGTCCACTCTAGCTCTCACTCATTCCTCTTCTTTTCATGATCCATCTGTGCTTCTAGAAGATCTCTCTTTGAACAGCACACAGTTCTACAACCATGCTCCTGTTCCAATTATTTCTTGATTGCACACCTCTCCAATTTCAGTGGGAGCTTCACCTCCTCCCATTTTTGTGCTTTCCATTGTTCCTCTAGTTCTTGGTCCACCTATATCTCACATGCTTGCTTCCAGTTTTGGAAGAGGAGGAGGTAGTGGAGGAGGCACTACATTGACCTTGACTCCATCAAGTCCTTTGAGCCCACTCTCTAGTGGGAGTTGAAGACCAGCACATGTGAATCCTTTGACCATACCAAGATCACCAATGTCTCCATCTAGTTCTCAGAAACAACATTCACTAGAAGTTGAGAACATCAGCCAATTCTATCCTTACTTGAAGAGAACATTGCTAAACATTCAACAACATTGGCCACCAATAGAGATCCAAGCACCAGAGACGTCAGGCATAGAATCTCCACGTGATTATCTCTTTACTCCATGTGAAGAAATCACTTCACCAACATTGACTTCAGATCCTCCAGTGCTTTGATGTTCAACTCAACAATCAGTGATCCCAAGGTGCAACCTTGCAGAAGGTTATGACTCCCCTCCTAGTGGTTCTAAATCAAAGAAACCTAAGAAACAAAAAGGCACTTTGCTGGTAACACTTAAACCAATGCCTATGGAACCTGTATTGTATAAAGACGCATTGTCTTCTCCAAATACTAAATAGTGGGAGAAGGCCATACATGAGGGATGTAAGTCTCATGATGCTAATGGGATGTGGAAATTTCTTGACTTACCAAAAGACAAACGTCCAATAATAAATAAATGGATGTTCAAGTTGAAGTTGAACTTGTACGGCTCCATCTCGCACTATAAAGCACAATTGGTAGCACAAAGTTTCACTCAAATCTATGGACTAGAATACACAAATACATTTTCACCAGTGGTAAGAGTTCAGTCAATATATTTGATTTTAGCAATTTCAGCCCAACACAACCTTCATGTTCACCAAATAGACATAAAGACTGCTTTCCTAAATGGTACTTCAAATGAGGAGATATATATGAACATTCCTGAAGGATTGATTCCATTGAAAGATGGTCAAGTGTGTAAACTATTACGCACAATATATGGCATAAAACAATCCTCCCAAGAATGGTTCTTAATCATCAACAACTTCCTCACATCTCTTGGCTTTGCTAAGTCTAGAGCCAATGGGAATGTCTACTATTTGTATAAGGGAAATAAGTTTGTAATCTTAGCATTATACGTGGAAAATACCATTATTGCAAGTAGCAACATAGAGTTGTTGAATTATGTCAAAGAACAACTTAGCACCAGATTCCAAATAATAGAAATTGGGCTAGTTCATCATTGTCCAAGTATTGAGATTGATAGATATAGGTCACGCGGATGGATTAGACTTAGTCAATCCTCATACCTGACCCAAAAGTTATATCAATTTGGTCTCAAGAACTATAAACCAACCAGTATGCCCATGACTCCTAATGAGAAGCTATTAGTTGACGACCCCCTAATCAATGAGGAGGAGAAGGTCGTATGCACCAGTTACCCATATCAAAGTGCAGCAAGATCAATCAATTGGGCAGCAGTGTGTACCCGGCCAGACTAAGCATATACAATAAGTGTGTTGTCACAACACATGGTAAATCCAAGATCAACACGCATCATAACAATGAAAAGATCTTTCAGATACATCAAAGGAACTCTCAACTATTGTATCGAATACAAGTATACCTCTCGGCCACGCTCCCTCTTCAGTTATTATGATGCTGATTGGGGAGGTGATATTCAGTCAAGATGCTCTACATATGGAAACTGCTTTATCTACTCAAATGAGCAATAAGCTGGTCCTCCAAGTAATAAAACTCAGTAGCATTATCAAGTATAGAAGCTAGAGTATGTAGCACTGAGCACTAGCTCTCCCGATGCTATCTGGCTCCGACAACTCCTCGTAGACGGCGGATTGGAAGATCAAGAACCAACTATTATATTTTGTGAGAACCATAGTGCTATTGCACTTGTGGATACTTTGAAGTTTCATGATTGAACAAAGCACATTGATATTAGATATCACTTATACTAATTAGTTACTAGTTTTTGAAGGATCAAGACGTTCGAGAGAGTGTGGAGATGGAAGAGGAGAGGAAGAGATGTGAGAGGAAAGATCTTTACTTTTTGGGGGCTCTCTTGCACATAGCACTTGAGTGAATAGTTGATTCTATTAATTTTTTATTTTTGTTCCATTGATACCTAGATTGAAGATTATGGAGAATTGAGTGGAAAGTTATAAGGATTTTTAGGTTTTTTATGGTTTAGAGTGATCATTACACATTGAGAGTGATGGGTTGGTAATTTTCATTTCTAATCTCCTGGTATTCATGATTAAGTTCATGAGAATTTAATTTGAAAATTTTGGAGATCAAATTTGAAAGTTATGAAAGTTTGTAGATTTTAGGGTTTGGAGAGATTGTATTTTCTTATGTGAGTTGGGATGTGAGGGGTTGTGTTTTTGCAAGTATGGGGAGATATGGGGAGGAGCATCATGTGTTATTCTTGTTATTCTTGTGCTACCCATGGCTACACCTCTCCATGTGGGGCCTCTTAGAGCGGCTCAAGATACACCATGCCCGGTGTGTCACCTACACTTTACCTCGCAAGGGGTAAAGACCCATGTGAGAAGGATGCACAAGGACTGTGACTGGACCACTTGGGATGCCCATGTGAGGCAAGCAACCACATCGACGATAATGACACATGAGATTATGCATGCTTTGTATATTCTGTTGTTGACCGTTCCAAGGATATTGATCGAGTCATGGGAGTGGTTAGCTTTTTAGGTGGGTTGCATTTTGGGGTTATTTAAGACTAGTTTTCCATATCCATGTCTATTTTATAGGCTACCCCACACATTCCATGATGAGGCCAGACAAGCATTTCACCTACCACTTGATCATTTGGCACATGATCACTTTGACAAGTTAGCATTGTTCCTATTCCTGTAACTCCCTTGATTGTATCTTTGTTATGCATGTAAGGGGCATAGAGAGATGGCTTCTAGATTTTTTCAATTTCAAGCGGGGATTGGGCGGCCCTTCAAGAGGATTCTGTTAGGGCTACAAGTTTTAGGAGACAAGTTTCACCACAAGATACCATAGAATCCACTTGATTATGATGGTGTACGACATTAGGTCAAGCGGGAAAGTTTAGTAGAGCAGCACAAGCACTACACCCTTTGTCTATAGCGAGTCCTACAAATGAGACTATCTCTTCCCTACATCTTATAGTAGTAGAGGGACTACCACTATAGGTCTTAGATTATAAGTCTGGGTAGCCTTTATGTCTTGAGAGGTCACTTTTTGCAAAAGCATTGTGCACTGCCTCTTGCCTTTCCTCAAGAGGCTTGTCAAGGATGGTTTATGAGTACCTTAGAGATTGCTTTCAGGCAAATGATCCTTTTCCGGGTTTTACCAAGTTGTTTTAGGTGGCTGTAGAAGTAGAAAAAGGAGACATTCCTATGTCTATTAGTCGGGTGTTATGTACTAGTCGACTTCTCACAATGGAGAAGGACACGTGGAGTATTAGACCAATTGCTATTGGAGAGATCTTTTTTTGTTTGGTAAATTGTACCATTGTCCTGCAACATTGTTCTCATTTTTTACAGCACCTCAGTCTACATCAGTTTGGAGTAGCAACACCTGGAGGATGTGAGGCTATATCTCTAGGCATTAGGGCACCCCTAGATATCTATTCGGAGTGGGTCATCCTACAAGTGGATGTTGAGAACGCTTTTAATAGCGTCTCATGAGCATCCATCTTGTGAGAGCTTAGGGAGGCTAGTGGATCCTTGGCAAGTCTTATTCCTTTTATGCGGTCTTTTTATGGCTCCCTTGCTCCTTTTACTACCAGCATGGTGTTTCATAGGAGTGAGTCACCGTCTTGGAGTCAATTATGGGTACACATCAAGGAGGTCCTTTAGGGGGACCCTTATTTACCATGGCTCACTTTAGAGCTCTCCTATCTACTACTTTGGCCATGCTAGGTTGTGTATTTCTCTCATTGGTAGATGATACACACATTGTGGGCATTGTAGATCAGATTAGGCAGGCCTTTGACCACTTGATTACCAAGCTACATCTAATCAGCTTGAGAGTCAAGGTGTCAAAGTGTAGGGCATGGTTCCCTTTAGGTATTTCTCCCCACCTTGAGCTTCCAAAGGGGTGTCTCATATCTACAGAAGGACTACATGTTCTTGGAGTGCCAATAGGATCCAAGGATTTTGTCACACGCTTCTTAAATGTTGCCCTTGTAGAGGATGTTCTCCATGTGGATGACCTTCCATTATTAGGAGATTTGTAGGTGGCATTTGGTATACTCTCCTCTAGTATTGCTCATCGACCAACTTATCTCATCCGTATAGTTCATCCTTCCTTGTCCTTCCTATCATGTTTGAGAGCCTTTGATAGGAGGATTATGGAAGTTTTTGGTGATATTATTGGACCAGGGACATTTGAGTGTGCAACAAGGGATTTGGCATGTAGACAGATGGCTTTGCCAATCTCATGTAGAGGGGTTGGCTTGCTATCTATGGAGGAGATTTCACCTATAGCATTTTTGGGTAGTTGGGCTCTCTTGGCACCCCTACTTTCCTCTCATTTTGTAGTTGTTGATAGGCCGGTCTTGGAGACTTATGTGATAGAGGTGGAGTGGAATCTCTAGATGTTATTACGGCATATGAAAGATAGTCTATCCCCATGGGCATGAGAGGACTTTCCATCTTTTGCTTCACTATTGTCAGATTGGACTAGAGGTTTATAGTCTTCCTTGATGGAGCAACAATGTGAGCATACGCTACATTCTCTCTTAGTTGACTTGTCCATTCCTCAAGCTACTAGAGCACATCTTTGCTCTTGCTTTGGCAAGGGTGCATGCTCTTGGATCCTAGCTCGACCGTGCATTAGGGCATTTTGACTCACACCAACTATTTTCTCTACAATGATGAGGTTTTGCCTAGGTTTGGTCCACCCATCTGCATCTTCATTACTCACTTGTGAGTGTGGTTCTACACTAGATGTAGCAGCGGTCCATACAACATAGTGCACTTTTAGAGGATAGAGGATAGCTACCTATGATAGACATATTGTTTGATATGGCACAAGAGAGTGGATACTTGGCTTGGAGGGAGCATTTGTATGCTTTGCAGATGACATGTGTTAGGGCAAATTTATATTTGGTCCAAGATGATCAGGTGACAATAGCGGATGTTGTGGTTATGGATCCTACACAAGATATAGTTTGGAGGGAGTGATTACCCGTCCCCTTGGATGGGCAGCGAGTGTAGAAGCAAGTCGTAAGGTCTCCAAGTATAGGGGCATGCAGCGGGGTCACCTCTTTGTTCCTCTAGCCTTGGAGTTATATGGAGCGATGGACACAGTGTTTGATATATATTTTTAAGGAGTATGTGAGAGCTTATCATGTTAAGCACCAAGGAGTACCACTCACTCTCACTCTCATACTTTGTAGCATATTTTAGGCAATGTGTGTCCATTGCTCTATAGAGGGTAGTGGTTGGTGCAATCCATAGGAGAGCAATCACACTAGGTGATGCTTCTTTGGATGCTCTAGTCGTTTGTAGACCATACGACTTGCATAGCTTGGATATCTTAGGTGCAGTGGGGCAGATTTCTCATATAAACTCTATTGGAGCCTAGATCATTTTACCTTTTTCATCTCTCCCTTGTACAGCTTAATGGGGTCTTCTCATCCTTCGTGGTCTCTATGCGGTCACCTTTTTCTCACCTTCAAAGCCTCATCTCACTACACCATAAAAGCCTAAAACTGAAATGCCTATCACCCATATAGAGCTTATTGTCACCCATAATATATTTTACCGGAGTGGTGACTTTTTATTTTATTTTTTAATTTAAGAGTAATTTATGGATAGCAATTAAAAGAATTATATGAATGTCAACCCTTTGCTTGTAAAAATCCTATCTTTTCAGAATCTTAATATACAAACTAACCTCTTTGGTGTGCTCTTGGTACCAAACTAGACCCCGAATGAGGTTGTGAAATATGAAAATATTCCCTCCATATATTCATGCATTCTCTAAATATGTCATTAAATATATCTATTTATTTTGACTTAATGTGTATTTAATCTTGCAAGTAGTACAACCTTCAATCAAACTTCTTCCAAGACCAAATCTCCAACATCTTGGCCAACCAGCATTGTAAGCAATTTTGGTCCACCCACCAAGCACTACAAGAGATCTTGCCAGAGTTTCTCCCAATAGATATTTATCCATTTGGCATATACATCCATAAACTCAATACAGAACCGTAATATATTCAAAGAACCCAAGCTTGAGAATATGCTTCCACCAACAAAGAATTCAATTGGTACTCAGAATTATCGGCTTTCATACCATGTTTTGATGTGTGCATCTTCATAATCATCTTGGAGAAATCCACGGAAGTAAAAAATGTTTTGATGATGAATCCACTTGCTTGTCTATAAAGTTCAAAGACAACATTGTTCAACAGCATATCATAGTCCAAATGAACTCCAAGAGTCCATCTCAACAGTGCAATACCCTGCAACATACCAACAAAATTGACAATAGCTTTGGGAATATAGATTGCACAATAAATGTACACCAATGCTATAAACCTCATCTTATGTGTTATCTATGATCATAGTCAAGTTCAGTATCCTACCCTCTTGACATGGTCCTGCTTTTCACTTGGATCTCATATACCAAAGGTAGAAGCTTCCATTGCCACGTTAACCACCATTACTGCTGAAAGAAGTCCGATTCAATGAGATGTTTATTGACTCTATATGTGCAAACTTTCAACTGAACTCAACCTTGGTTTCCCTAACCTACCTCTTGTTTTCTTGTCAGTCAAACAAGAGGGAGGAACTGGAGAGAAGAGAAGGAAGAGAAAGGTGAGAAAAGAGACAAGGATATTCAAGAAATTTAGAGAGCTTATCTGCATACCTCACATGAGTGAATAATAGATTTTGTTCATTTTTCAATTTTGGTTCCATTGGTACCTAAATTGAAAGCTATGGAGAATTGAGTAGAAATTTATGAATACTTTTAGGTTTTTTAGGGTTTATAAGGACTAATTCACATTCAGAATGATGGATCATGAATTTTCATTTCTCTTGGTTTCATGATTGAGTTTCATAGGAACTTAGTTTAAAAATTTTTGAGATAGAAATTGAAAATTATGAGAGTTTATAGTTTTTAGAGTTTGGAGAAATTGTATTTACTCATGTGGATTGAGATGTGAGGGGTTATGGTTGTTCACATATAGGGAGATATGGAAAGGAGCATTATGTGTTATGATCATTATTCTTGTGTTAGCCATGGCTACACTTCCCCATGTGGACCGCCTAGAGCGGCTTGGGATACATCATGCTTGGTGTGTCATCTATGCTTTGCCTCACAAGGGGTTAAAGACCCATGTGAGAAGGATGAAAAATGACTATGACTGGACCACTTGGGATGTTCATGTGAGGGGACTGACCACATTGACAGTGGTGACACTCGAGATTAAGCATGCTTCTTCTATCTCTTTGTTGATCATTCCAAGGATACATATTGAGTGGTGAGAGAAGTTAGCATGTCTAGCGGGTTGTATTTTGGGGTTATTTGATTCTAGTTCTCCATGACTGCATCTATTCCATAGACTATCTCATACACTTTATGATAAGGCTAGATAGACTTTTTGTGATCCCTTAGACAAGTTAGCATGGTTCTTATTCCTCTTACTCCCTTGATGATGCTTATGTTATTCTAATGGGAGATGTGCATGGTATAGAGAGGTAATTGCTAGATTTCATCAATTTTGAGTAGGATGTTGGGCTGCCCTACAGGAAGAGTCAGTTAGTGTTGCACATTTTAGGAGATAGATTCTATCACATAATACTCCAAAGTCCACTTGATTACAATATTGTAAGACATTGGGTCAGGCAGGAGAGCTTAGTAGAGCAGCATGAGTGCTACACTTTTTGTCTATAGCTAGTCCCACTAATGAAGCTATCTCTTCCCTACGCTCACTACATCCTATGGTAGGAGAGGAAGTACCACTAGAGGTCTTAGATTATCAGCCTCATCAACTTTTATGTCTTGATAAGTCTCTTTTGCATAAGCATTATGCACTACCCCTTGCCTCTTCTCAAGAGGCTTGTTAGGGATTGTATATAAGCATCTTAGAGATTGCTTTTAGGCATTCCTAGATATCTATCCAAAGTGGGTTGTCCTATAGGTGTATGTTGCAAATGCTTTTAATAGTGTCTTTGGAGCATCCATCATTAGAGAGCTTAGGGAGGCCGGTGGATCCTTGGTGAGTCTCATTCTCTTTGTGTGGTCATTTTATGGCTCTCTTGCTTCTCTTTACTACCAACATGGGTGGTCACATGAGGGAGTCACCATCTTGGAGTCAATTTTCAGTACATGACAAGGAGATCATTTAGAGAGACCTTTGTTTTCCATGGCTCACTTCAAAGCTCTCTTATCTACTACTTTGACTATACCAAGTTTTTTATTTCCTTCCCTAGCAAACAATACACATATTGTGGGCCTCATAGATCAAATTAAGCACGCCTTTGATCTCTTGACTACCAAGCTACATTTTGTAGGCTTGAGAGTCAAGGTGTCAAAGTGCAAAGTATAGTTTCATTCAAGTATCCCTTCCCACCTTGAGCTTCCATAAGGGTGTGTCACATTACAGATGGACTATGTATTCTTGGAGTGCTAGTAGGATCCAAGGATATTGTCACATGCTTCTTAGGCGCTACCCTTGCAAAGGATATTCTCCATGTGGATGGCATTCCTCTACTAGGAGACCCATAGGTTGCTTTTGTTATACTCTCCTCTAGTATTGCCCATTGATTCACTTACCTTCTCTTCACAGTTCCATCTTCCTTGACTCTCCTATCATATTTGAGAACTTTTGACAGGTGGATCATATGAGTCTTTGGTGATATCATCAGATCATGGACATTTGAGTGTGTGATGGGGGATTTGGCACATAGACAGACATCTCTACCGATCTTCTACAAAGGGGTAGGCTTATTATCTATGGAGGAGATGGTACCTAAAGCATTTTTGGGTAGTTGAGCTCTTGGCACCCCTACTTTCCTCTTATTTTGTGGTTGCTGATAGGCCAATTTTAGAGACTTATGTGACCAAGGTGGAGGAGGGATCCTTTTCTCTCCAAGTGTTATTATGGAAGATGAGAGATGGTCTATCTCCACTGGCACATGAAGACCTTCCATCTTTGCTTCACTACCATCAGATTGGAGCATAGGTTTACGATCTTCCTCGATGGAACAACAATGTAAGCATATGTTACATTCTCTCTTAATTGACTCATCCGGGATGGGAAGACCCTGTTAAACCCTCTCTCCCTTGTACGGCTTGACGGGGTCTTCCCATCCTTCTTGTGTTCTATGAGGTCTGCTTTTCTTCTACAAACCCTCTAGCGTTGGACTTGTGGATCAAATTGTGCATGCCATATTGTCAAGTCAATCACTCCAACCAATCAAGAAAGATCCCATCAATCAGAAAAGAAGGAATATCAAATCCAGTCTTAAAATATAGCTCAGATATGGTGAGGTATGGCAGATTTCTCATATCGATACTATTTGGGCTTCACTCCATTTTACCCTCTTTTTTTCGCTTGTACGACTTGATGGTGGTCTTCCCATCCTTCATGTGTTCTACGTGGTGGTCTTTTTCACTTAAAATATAAGAGAGAAACATACAAGATGGCAATACAAGAAGGGGAATGCATAGAAGTTAAGTATTGACTCGGAGCGTATTCATCTACAACATTGCAGATGCTTCAATACTGCTAGTCAACCAAATAAGAAGAATCCAGCAATCTCTTCAAGACAACCCCGCCGTTGTTGCAAAGGAACCAGTGTTGCTCGAGGTCACATCAAAGCGAGGGAAATGGTTGACTTCAACCATTCTTTTTAGTGGAAAATTAAGACCACAATAGTATTAGATCTGATTCTCCTGTCTCCGACTAGATGTGGAATACCTCTCCGATGACTGATTTGATGATGCCGTGCTCAGCGTAAGAGTTGGCACACCATATCAAAAGTTCACAACTTCACGTTAATGGCTCAGGAAATGGAAAGAATGGTAGACCTGAAACTGCTCAAAATTGAGGCCATGCTCTTTACAAAGCAGCTCCGTGGCACTTGTGCCGAAGTGCACCTCCGTGTTTGTGCACGTTGAAGGGTGTCGTAGCTTTGAGTTCGGTCCCCACAATAGCTCTCTTACGCGATTCACATGGCTCTTTTGGGCTCCGGCGGCCCACTAAAAGACAAAGTCCGGCAATTACAATTTTGACAGAGCTCATGTGCACGTCAGGTCTGCGTTCAAAGCCTGACGTTCAAAGCCTCAGCCGGAGCTTATCCGTCAGGCAGCTCTAGCTCCGTTTGACCCTTTTCGAACCGGGAATTTACTAGATTAATGGGTCGGGTGATACAACATGCAATAAAATTATCGGAATTCCCTTTCTGTGACAGGTTTGCCCGAGAATGAACCTTTCGACTTCCCGTCTTCGCTACATCGAGTCTTTAATCTTTCCAAGTAAATACATTTTCAATTTTAATTTTTGACCTTAGAGACTGGATGCAGATGTAATATGTTTTACCTTTTTCATGATTGGACTGTTATTTTTGGACTGTTCAATGTTTGTCATGGTGACTTAAGAATGAAAGCATTTTATTAATATTCTTTTTTGAAATAGGAAAGGAAATGGTTTATCAACGAAAACCAATTCCAGTACTCGGGTGTAATATCTTCTTTTTATTCATAAATTTTTTCTCCCCTTAATAATATGATTAATTCTATAAGATTTTCTATTTGAAACTCCATTAATCATAAAAATATGAAACCATAAATATTCATCTATATATAGGAAAACAAAAAGCTAAATTTGATGATCACTCTCTTGTTGAAAGCGAATGTGAAAATTTTCTTATTGATTTGCAAACCCCGATCTCTTTACTTTACATAACCTAATTCGAGAACTGGTTACCTATTAACGCCAGTCAATAATCTAAAGTGACCCGCCATCACAAGTATACATATGAGGTTGACGTACGTCCAAATTAACTGCCGGACCTATGCACTCCCATGGACACATGATTATACTCTTTCCGTCAATGTTTTAGAGGTTGACGGACGTCAAAACTGACGTACATCATTGAGCCATGTGAAGTGGCCTTCTGAGAGAAATGAGGACAGAGGAGTTGAAGGCTCTAGGAAAATCACATCGATCCGAAGTGGAATATAATAGTCATAATCTACATTCATAAATAGTGTAATACCGTATAATAATTGAGATTTAACTTGCATTGAATTGTTTTCGGGTTCCGGATTAAGGACATCCAAGTTTTCTGTGCTTATTAGCAAACCATTTAGTGTCAGTCTGTGGCTTGTCAAAAGGATCGCTTGGAGAGCCGCGTCCGGCTCTGCCACGGAGCCAAGATTAAGGAGTAGTTGGACTTGTTTTACCCCAAGTAGCAAGACCGTAGGAGGCTAATCTATTTAGGGGGGTCGACACTCTATCGTCGGAGAGAAGTATCGAGTGTTTGTAGTAGCGATTATCGTGAAGAATCAAGATAAAGATAACTATCTTTTGGGGGCCCCTTGGAGAGAAGAATAGAGTGTATTGTAGTAGCGATTATCGTGAAGGATCAAGAAAAAGATAACTTACCAAGGACAACTGGCTCGTATGAGTTTCATCTGACCCAGGAAGACAATTACCATTTTCGCGGTACAAGGTCCTAGTCTCAAACTAACTGAAGGCACAAGTTACCTTAGTAATGAGAAAAAAAGTTAGGAAACCCTACATCATTCCACTTGCATATTACCTATTCCATTGTCGAAGTGCCGGCACAGTTACTATCATACTACCATTTTCACGGTACAAGGTCCTGGTCTCAAACTATTTGGAGGCACCTTAGTAACGAGAAAGAAATGTTAGGAAACCCTATATCATTCCGCTTTGCATATATTCCATCGTCGAGGTGCCGGCACAGTTACTATCATCAAGACTATGGTGTATGAGGCGTGTCATTCACTTCTAGTTTTTTAGTTGAGTGAGCGAAGGATGTTTTGCAAAAAGCCCGGCACAGTTGATATTATCACGGCTATAAGGTGCACGAACAAGCATCATACATTTCTAGATTTTATACTTAAGTGAGTGCGAGGAGATGTGTAACAGCTCTTCGGCACAGAAATTTCCGAACTATTTCGTATTTCCAAGAATTTAAGAGGGAGAGTACTCAATTGACAATATTCAGATAAAATGGGCCAACCCTCCATACGAGCTCTTACTTAGGGAGAACCGTGCAGGTTTACCCGGGTAGGCTCAAAATTCCTGCAGCTGAGTCTTTGATAGCAGATAGACCTAATGTACAGGACCCACCTGAGATCACTCTATTCTACAATCACCTAAGCATCATCGAAAGGCTCTTTCTGTAGATAAAGTCTTGATCCTCTACTACACTTCTACCATACACTAGCAACAACTCCGGATATACTCAATAATTCTCTCAGCTACACGGCCCCAATCGTCGAAGTCTTCCGTCGTTTCAATACGACCGTTTTCCGGTGAAGATCATGGAGCGTATACTGTAAACAGAACCCTAAACCCTCGGTTCCAACTCCCCAGGAAAAATTTCTGGAAAGTTTAACTTTCATTGCCGTTTAGATTTAATTTACACAAACAAATATATTCTTTTACTTGGTGGATGCAGGAATGTACACAAAATTTAGGAAAGCTGAAAATTCAACAGAATGGAGAGTGGAGAGAGCAGAGGATCCAAAATCGAACAAGATGGTCCGCAATGCCGGGACTGAGGCCTATCTTAAATCTTCATTTCTCTTCTTTCTCTTATCACAATTACATAAATGTACAAATCGCAACCTTGACTCCCAAGTTGAGGAGCTCAGAGTCTGAAGCATGACTGCAAGAGTCCCGATTGTTATGCAAATACCGGCAGCTGTAGACTAGTTCCATCTCATATTGTTATGAGCGGCTGCCTCCAAGACCATCATCCTTGCTGTAGGTAGGAGTATACTGAGCGGCGGAGGGCGAATACCCTGGAGCGGATGGAGAGTACCCACCACTCGGACTGCAGTATACAACGAAATTTATTTAGTTCGATGTTATACACCGAGATGAGAAGTGTAGATATTCCGAGAACCAACATCTTCGAAACTTAGAAAATAGAAGAGATAGCAAATTGCTATGTTACATTCGTCCAAGATGCAAATAAAAACAAGGGCAAATAAAAACCAGACTCTTTCCAAAGAAGGTTCTTTAATAATGTTGATTAACCACTCGATGTGAATGTGCACTGGCAGCATTGAAACTTGCATTGAAAACCTATGTTTTAACTCAAGACATAAGCTCAGCTCCTTAATGTAGGTAACAACAATAGTGTTGTGCAAATTTAGTCCTTAAAAGAAAGAAAGCCTTTAAATACCTGTATTGTGGAGAGGTCGGGCTGTAACCGGGGCTGCAAATGCGCAGAGAAAAGGTCAAAGATATTAGCATCTTTGTGACTGACGCACGGTTGGATCTATTAAGAGTTAGTTTCTCTCCAACATCACTTGCGCAATATAAAATAAACAAATCAGATCCAATGGCTGACACCGTACCTTGTAGGCGAGTAAGTCGGTGAAGTTGGTGAGTACGATGGAGACGTCGGTGAATATGAAGGAGACGTTGGACTGCAGCCAGCGTTTCAAGTAGTTAGAATCAAAAACAATGTCAAACTAATCTGACAGTAAGCTTGCAGATAACCTCAGTGAGAGGTGAAATGAGAGCAGAAGCCTTTAGAGAACGGGGAATCCACAAGTAGTAACACTTATATCCTGACCTCAACGTCAAATAGCACCATTTTAGCACCCACCTGTAACTCGGTGAAGTAGGACTGTACGATGGACTCGATGGTGAATACCTCGGACTGCTTGGGGAGTAGGCAGGGGAGGTTGGACTGTAGCTTGGAGACGTAGGGGAGTAACTCGGAGAAGTTGGGCTGTAACTCGGACTAGTCGGGCTATAGCCAGGAGAAGTAGGACTGTAGCTGGGCGACGTAGGTGAGTAGCTCGGCGAAGTGGGAGAGTACGCAGGCGAAGAGGGAGTGTAAGAAGGAGAAGTTGGACTGTATGCAGGAGAACTGGGACTGTAGCTTGGAGATGTCGGGCTGTAGGCAGGAGAAGTTGGGCTGTAACTTGGGGATGTGGGACTGTAACTGGGAGAAGTTGGACTATAACTAGGTGAAGTAGGAGAATAAGATGGGCTAGTTGGAGAATAAGCCGGTGATGTAGGACTATAGCCAGGAGAAGTGGGACTATAGCCCGGTGAAGTTGGACTGTATGCAGGGGATGTTGGACTGTATCCTGGTGACGTTGGACTATATCCAGGCGATGTTGGACTATACCCGGGAGACTGGGGACTGTACCCAGGGGAAGTAGGACTGTATGTAGAAGAAGCCATCCCTCCGCCTCCAACGTAGGGAGAAAATTGGGCAGAATCAGAAATAGGAGAAGATCTCATACTCGGACTCAGCAAATAGCTGGGAGACATCATTCCCTCATGATGGGGGGTACCAATCATAGGAGAACCTCTTGCAGGAGTTACACCGAAGTCATGTCCCTCCAATAAGCTGGGCAGTTGCAACTCAATGGCATGTTGTAGCATAGTCTCGTTTAAGTGCAGACCGAAGTCACCCGTGCCGATTGGTGCAAGCTGTCCCAACATGATATTCTCTGTGACACCTCTCAGATGATCTGTTTCGGCATAGACGGCAGCATCCAGCAGAATGTCCACTGTTTCCTCGAAGGAGCATCTCATCATTGGGCCTGTGTCATTTCGGTTGATACCGTGACGAGTGATAGCCATTAGATGACCCCTATAAGTCATGATGTCACAGAGAATAGCCAAATGTCGGTAATTCACACATGCACCATCGAACTCGATAACACTCCTGAGTTCTTTAAGAAGCGCGTTCCGTACAGCTTCAATACCCAGTACCTCAATGACTTCTATCAGATGGTTACTGTTCGTCCTTGTGGCATCAACCTCCTCGTGGCACATCACTGCCAGCATGTTCACTCCCTCCGTATCCAGCATCCACTCTTTCTCGGGTTTGAACCCATCAATTTCGTGGAATCTTTGGGTCTTCGCTTCTCTGATGAAAACCTTCCGGATGTCCGGAATACCCCTCAGAGCCATCTCAGTAAGCATGTTGCTCTCAATCTTCTTCAAAAATACATCATCCTCTGACTGCTCAGGCACTTCTCCCTTGGGTGCTTCATCATTCATGATGCGCACTCGCAAGATGAGTTTCTCGGCATTGTCATCATTGAATATACATGTCAAGTCATCATCAAACTCCAAGTTGATCTTCTCTGCAATATCTGCCATGGTAAGTTTCTTGTCGACCATCATTTCGCGATTCAGCTCTATACGCAAAAGCCAAGGTGAAATCTTCTCCGGTGCAACATCCTCGTCCGGCATTTCATAGTAACTCCTAACAAACTCCACATCCTCTTCGATGATCGTACTCATTGGATCTGGATCATACCAGATCTCTGTAGCCTGCGTCACGCTTCTCAAAGTAGTGTACTCTAATGCACACTGCACATTCTTTGCCTTATCCTTCTCACCATTAACTCCAGCCTTCAAGTAAACAGATAAAGAAGGAGTTTTAGTCTTCTTGGCAAGATTAATGATCTCTCTTAGGCGCGGGACACCGAGAGTCACATTCTTTGCTGACACTCCCGCAAAATGGAAAGTGTTCAAAGTCATCTGTGTGGCAGGCTCTCCGATCGACTGCGCAGCTACACATCCAATCATCTCTCCTGGTGCAACCAGTGACTGTAAAAAGCGAGTCTCAATTTCCCCAATGACCCACTCGAATGCTTCTTTCGGGAGCCGCCACTCCTTTAACACCCTCTTGCTGGCCAGAGTGCTACGTAAGAGACAGTTAAAAAACAGAGTGGCATTCTTCTGAGCCTCCATACTAATAGGATCATCCCCAGCCACAACCTTCAAGCGCTCTTGAAGCTTATCAACAGCTTCTACGATCTCCATCGGATGCATGTCAGAGAACTTCTTGGTATCAACTTTGAAGATTTTCTGGGCGTTCCAGATCAGCCTTTTCAGGTTGACAGGCAGGAAACCATTCGGGTCCCCACTAGGAGCAATTTCAGTACCCATTTGTCTACGATCTGCTTCCAGCTTCTGGACCTCAGCATCGAAGACATTACGAAACTCCTGTATGGTCTTAATGTCATCTGCTGCCTCCTGGGACATGTAGTCAGGATTCCACTCATCTCTGTCCATCTCAAACTTGTAAGTGTTATTGAACTCTTTTTTCTTCATCTTCAAAGAATCCAGTTTCTGATACTCTATCCAGACCGAGTCCATACCGTCTTCCCCGTACAGGAACTGAATAACATCACCAAGTGAATTCCGAACAGTTCCATCATACTTCACCATAACATCCTCCATAGCCTTAACAAGGCGTCTTTGGATGTATCCCGTCTCGGATGTTTTCACAGCAGTGTCGATCAGACCTTCCCTTCCTCCCATAGCATGGAAGAAAAATTCTTGTGGCGTAAGACCCCGAAGGTATGAATTCTCCACAAAACCACGACTCTCAGGCCCGTAGTCATCCTTTGTAAAATGAGGCAGTGTCCGGTCTATAAATCCGTAAGGGATACGCTTTCCCTCCACATTTTGCTGCCCTACACAAGCAATCATCTGAGATATATTGATGAAGGATCCCTTGGAACCAGCCGTCACCATGGCCTTCAAGTTGTTGCTCTCAGACAAACTTTTCTGAGCACTGGAACCGGCTTCATCACGAGCATTATTCAACACCTGCAAAGTCAAGTCATAAACTCACAAAATTACCAATAGTTCAAGGCAAGCAGACAGACGTATGGAAAGAGGAGATTGACAACCAGTTAACAGCAATAAGTCTCGCGAAGGAAGAACTGACAGAGATTCTCCACTCCGTCTGCCGAAGTATCTCCAGGATCACTCGAATAACCACCCTCAAAAACTGACACCTCACAAATTTTTATTTACGCTCTCCAGAAGTGAGAGCGCCATTTCAAGACTATCTCGAGATGGCAATAAACGTCATGAAACTGTAACTGGAGAGCACACTCACCCTATTGACGTTGTTCTCAAAAGACTCCATCATAGTTCGACCGGGCTGCGCCTCAAGCTGCTTCTCCTGCGCCTGTTTGATCAAGTCTTTCACATCGCTTTTGGCCTTAGCAATGGTGTCATTGATCTTCTCCATAGTTGCTGAATCAGCAATCGTATCTCCAATACCAATACTGAAACCTTGTTGTAGTAGCCAATAATTCACCAACCACTGTGTGTGTCCCAGAAACTTGCGCGCGGCATCTGGACCGACTTCTTCCCTGTGTTTGAACCGTGTTTGAGAAAAAGACTTAGTATACTGCCCTCAGTAATGTGAAAGAAACATCTCACTAAAAAGAAGATTGCGAATTCGGCAGCAATAGCACGCAGAAAATCCATTGACAGTAATTCAACGATAGTTTCCAATACAACCCAAGGCTTTACAGAATCAGAAACCCACGGCTACATGAGCTCGCGGACCTGTTTTCAATAGCCACCTAGATATCCTAACTTACCAAATAACGTGAATGAGACTTCCTTTATAAGTCCCGAGTGACGCCTTGCACAAGATTCCGCAAACAAGCTCTCCCTTCTCAATGCGCACCACTGTATCACCAGGTGACATATCCCCAGTTTCTCCATCTGGATGTCCAAATGACTGACGCATGAGATTGATTTGTTTTGGTATAATGAGATTGAAAACTTGTTTGCCAGTCCAGACCGGTCTGGGCTTTAGTATGGTTGGAATAGGAATCTTGCCGTCGAAGTCTTCCCACCACATCAGGATATTCATGAAGACATCCTGCACGCCATGCAAAAATAAAATTCAGATCGGACTCCTTCCCACATTCAAGTAACCTTCTAAAAACAACGATACACCAACTCGAAACCCTGTTTATGCAATAAAAAGATGGATACTGTTCTATATTTCTATGACTAAAGAGCGAAGATATCCACGACATTTACTTCTAGTCTTTTGATTTCCTACGGACTTCTCTGACGATGGCCTGCTTTTGTCAGACAGTCCTGGCGGACATGCTCATGGATTGTCAACATTCCTGATTTAACATGAAGCCATCAGACTCATGTACTAATCCACATTTCCCAGCGCTACCTTACCTTCTCTATGAAAGCATCCCTCTTAGTCACTTTCCTACAGCCCAAAAGCGTATCTTGCACAATTCCAATAACCGGCTTATTGGACTGTGGAGAAACGATGCACTTTGGAACCATCATGAGTTCCAGGACTTCGGCCCTCGTCTCGAAGGACTGAGGAACGTGCATATTCATCTCGTCACCATCAAAATCAGCATTGTAAGGGGATGTCACGGAAAGATTCAGACGAAACGTCGAGTACGGCATGATTCGAATCCGATGCCCCATGATGGACATCTTATGCAGACTGGGCTGCCGGTTAAACAGCACAAAATCGCCGTCGTTCAAGTGTCTCTCGACCTGCACAGGCCCTCATTTCCTTAGCACTAGAGCTGCAAAACGCAAATTGTAAATAGCTGGAGAATTCATGTTTGAAACAATGTAAAACGATACTGTACCTTGTAACCAAGCTCCAAATGACGATCGCTGCTCTTTTTTAGGAATCTAAGATCAAGCCTCTGACCATCCTCTCGAATAATGTATTTCGCTCCAGTCTTGCCAGGAGGGGGATGAGGTCCATACTCAACAAGCTCCTTTAACCTGCTCATAATGACATTGGCGGTTAAACAGCACATCCCTTTTGCCTTCCTGGATGCTTTGAGGGCATCGTAAATCATATTTACAATTTTCTCAGCTTTCTTAATTATCAAACTCGACATAACAGGAATAACACGTAGTATGATTGGCAACTTGAAGAATGGTTAATCACCTGCAGTCAATACATTACCTTTCCATGTTGTAAGGGGTGACGGTTTCTGGATACGTCAAATTCAAGGCGATACTCCATGGTACTCCGAGTTCATCAATATTGATATTAGGATCTGGTGTTATGACAGTACGAGCAGAAAAATCGACTCGCTTCCCCATCAAATTTCCTCTTATACGCCCTTCTTTGGCCTTCAGGCGTTGACAGATCGACTTGATAGGCCTTCCAGATCTTTGAGTAGCCTGTCGGAAAATGGCGTATTTCTCAGGACGGGTGATGTAAAAGTCCGAGTATAGCTCTCGTAAGGTTGAAATCCGAACATTAACGAATCAGTCATGGCGCAAGACAAAGGAACTTACCCTTGGTTGTCCAGGTAGATCGTTGTCAAAATAAGTTGCAATGTGAAACTGGAGCAGCTGGGCGAACTCGTTGATGATGTGAGTTGGCGCTCCGTTTTGCTCTTGCCGCTTTAAGTTATTATTGTGACGAATAATCATGACCAGTTGATGTGTCAAGTCATCCTGATACCAGGTCATTTACAGGTAAACTTAGTGCCCACGAAAGTGATTTTGCCATCCTTACCCTCTACGAAGGCTCTCAACAGATGGTATTCAAGTATCCATTCCCTTCTTTTCATTCATCACACATCACATAGGATGTAAGAAACAGGACTGAGTAACTTACTTCACTTCTTGCAGAACTGTCCATCATCACAGAAGGTCTCACCGGAGGCGGAGGGATTGGAAGTACTTGCAGAATGAGCCATTCAGGTCGGGCAAACTTGGGACTCAAACCCAGTAAAGTGATCTCTTCATCTGATATTCGCTTCAGTATACTGAGAATCTGAGTCCACAATAACGAAAGTGAGCCCTCGTACCCTAGATTACAAGTATTCGAAAATGTAAGGAAGAAAAACCGGAGAATAGACAATCAATGTATCCTGCAGGGAGTGTGTTCATTGTGGAAGCATGCGTCCATTGTGCAAATGTGCACCTTTTCAGCACTAAGCTGTTGTTTTCTTTCCACAGGCTCCGGCATGTACTGATCCTGCTCGTCTGCCCTTTTCCGAGGGGCCTTGAATTCCGCAATAATTTTCATACCGTCTATGCTAATTTTAGGCTGTTGTGCTCCACAACCACCGTGTTTCTTCTTCTTCTCAATCTCCTCCTTGGTATCGTCCTCAATTTCATCACCTCCCTCGCACTTCTGCTTGCTCTTGCAGCATTCGAGTACCTTCTTCAATCGGTGCTTCGGGTTACGCACTTTCTTAGCTTGCTTGAAGCGATGATCGTCCTGTTGTGCAACGGTTTCTGCTCTAGTCAGACGTAAAGAAACAAAAAGACCTTCTCCCTCGACAATGTCAACCAACCTTAAATCCAAAGATCTTTCCTTGCTATGATGACTGACGGCTTTTCAGATTCCTAGAAGTGTTTCAGTATCGGTCCGAAAGTCTTTCCGAATGACCTTCAGCGATGATTGGAGTTGGACAGTTGAGAATAATTAAAATGTGAAACAAAGGAGCGTAATTTTCACACGCTGATCCCGGTTAACACGATTGTGCATACATATGGTCCCATTTCACAACAACAAAGAGCTTGAATTCATCTGCCTTGCAATTAACGAACTTAGTTAATTTTTCAGAACTAAGAAAATATAAGCTACCTCATCAGCAAGAACTCTCGAGCAGTTGTAGCACACGCAGCGGAGAAGTGCCAACACAGTCTTCAAAAAGCCTATGTGAAACATGGGCTTTGCCAGCTCCAAGTGCCCAAAATGGCCGGGGCACTCTGCCATACTACCCGAACAAGTTTCACACTTAACATGCCTGTCAATTGTGCCTAATCGTGGGTCACTGAGGCCGCCCATCCTGGGCTTCCCTCTGTCATAAGTCTCACTGCTCTCGATCTTCACCACCGACATTTGGCGCTATTCATCATCAACAACGAAGCATGCGAAGACACAAAACAAGTTCAAACTTGAAGAAAACACCACATCATGCGGCATAACAAACGATCGGATGACTCGACCCAAAACAATGTACAAACAGCGAACAGAAGTCCACGAAATTCATCATCTACAGTCCTACAAACTGCCTGCGAATTCTCAACAACCGGGGGAAAATCATACAATCTCATCTGGCCCGAGGATGCCAAATTGCACAGTCTTCACCCGAGCCAAGTCGGCCGGGGAGTAGGCAAAGCGCTGATCCATCTTTCCCCCGCCTCGACGTCAGGAGTCGGATTCTCAAAAATTCCCACGTCTCATCAAGCACCAAGCCCTCTCGGCGCCAACAGGATTCCTTGATTCTTTCAAAACCGAGCTCATCAGCTTCCAAATTTCATACACTCCTTTACCCCGATATATTTTACTTAGTCTGATGATTCCCTTGTTCTTTCTCCTCGTTCCCACGTCTCATCAAGCACCAAGCCCTCTCGGCGCCAACAGGATTCCTTGATTCTTTCAAAACCGAGCTCATCAGCTTCCAAATTTCATACACTCCTTTACCCCGATATATTTTACTTAGTCTGATGATTCCCTTGTTCTTTCTCACTCCTTTCCACCCTCAATTTCCACAACGTTTGTTTCGTTCCACGTACAGGAGAGAGAGCTCCAGCGCTCCGTTTGCTCGTGGTCGACAACCATAGAAAGCTCAATTTCTCTGCCGGTATCAACCTGGATTGGTGGGTTTCTGAACCTTTAAGATTCGACGGTCCGGAAAGGTCCTTTCACTCGCCTGACGATCAACAAGGAAGTTCACAATCCCCAGGCGGTAACGTTCCCGTCCCGAGTGGTGTCCATAATCTAATTCGGACTGTGCCCAAATCTTCAGATGGACGCTACAGTGGTATATCGATTGGCCAATGACGTGCTGTATGTCACACTGTGGCGTGTCTGCGAGGAAGACGTGGTAGGGAAGAACTACGAAGTCGATTCCCGCCCACTTCTCGAAATCAAACTGCAGTATAAAGATGTTACCTGCTATTCTGTTTCAGGTCGATTGCAGCTTCAATAAAGAGGTGTAGGTGAGTTCTTCCTCGACGGAGAATCGTTGGGCGTGAGGTGCCATATCATAGAGATGCCTCGTCACACCTAAAGAAAGTTACGGAGGGATTCAGATTTAGATTTTCCGAGTCCCATAGAAATTCACGTATTCGCAAGATTGAAATGTTGAAATTTGTGAATGTTTATGGGTATTTAAAATCATAATTCACAATTATTCCATAAAATTTTATGAGGATATTAATGAAAGTATTTTCTTGTCCAAGCATATCAGTGATATTTCGATATCTCTCTTGTAGGCATAAACCCCATATCAAATTCTCATACGGTATTTCTCGTGATATAGTTTTGACAATTTTAAGAACTGATTGTTATTGAGGTTTTCATTACCCATAGAATTTTCTTGAATCTTATGGTAAAACTCCATCACCCTTAACCCCCCCTATGACCATATTACAAGAAAATTCATTATCATATTAGCTTTTTATTTAAACATACTTCCCTTGCTTCCCATGAAATGATGATATTTCCGATGCTAATGGGGCTTAGCCTCGTTTTACCATTTATGGTTTATCCTTGTACGGCTTGGGGGTATTCTCATCATTCTTGTTATTTTATGCGGTAGCTTCTTTTCATTAAATGACTACTTACTTGCATCAGAAAATAAAATAGTATTTACGAGGTTAATGTGTTTGCACGTGCATAACGTGGGGCTTTGATTTTTAGATAAAAAAATTTCTTTTAGCCACTCAAGAGAATATTTCAAATTCGTTTATATTGTTGGAGCATTTTGCTTCCTTGAGTAGCACCTACATTAAGATTTGCCTTATATGTCTGTATTTATAGTGAACTCACTACCTTTATCAACAATGATCGAATATAGTGAACTCACTACCTTTATCGAATGTCTGAGAAGATTAGCATGGCCCCTGCGCAAGGATGACACGCACAAATCGATTAGTGAGGACAACAAATTTTTTAGAACTTGAATCTTGTACTTTTACGTTTTGTATTTCTACAGACCAAGCCAATCGAACATTCTATGATCTTTGATTTACATCATAGATATTATATTCACAATTGAATTCCCATGCAACACAACTGGACAACCTTGAAGTGCATTTTACTCAAGAAATATATCATGTTTGTTGGTTTGTTGGTGCTTGAGAGAAGCCAGAAACTTGAACCTTAATAAAGTTGATCAATTTCCATTCATTAATAAATTGTTGAATCAGCCTAGCCTGGATGTGTTGTTGTACGAAGTTTATAATGTGATTTCATCTATTTTGAGTTATTTTCTGTTCCCCGATACTTTATGCTCCATTCATTGTCAATGAGTGTCAATCCATATTCAATCATTCATGTTCTTTGACATATCTGTCTGTTTTCTTATTGTAGTAGGATGATATTTCTAAGCTGATTTCATAATAATCATGCAAAATCAAAATAAAATGATTGGGATTATATAAAATAAGTTAAGTCGCCGGATAATTTTCGCTCGAATTATAGCATTCAACACTAACGTAAAGTGACACGATGAGGTATAGTATATATCATTATACCAATTGTTGCTAATAAAAAGTAAGGGATTCAAATGCATGTCATACTATCACTTCTATCACGTATACTAATCATTCCAATATATTAAGACATGTGTCTGTTATACAGAAATTAATTAATTGAATCTCAACCAAAAAAATCACCACTTATATTTTACTGGTTAAATCATATTCAAGTAAATATAAAATTTATAAATTTAAATTTTTCATAAAATTAATCTTTTATAATTCTACTTTAATTATAAAATTTCATTCAAAAATATATGAAATAGTTAAACTATGTAAATAAAAGCAAAGATTGGAGTATTATCAATAGATATTTATATCAAAAAAATTAAATAATATTGTAATAAAATTGTGACAACCTAATGTAGACCAAATGCAAGTAAATTGACAAGAATAGATAGTTTCCTCAATGTCATCGGTTGGAAATGACTAGAAGTGAAGAGTTGGAAATGTTACTAAGTTGCAACTTGTTTATTGTCTCATATTTAACCTCTTAGGTAAAAACTACTCCCAAAGAGGGTAGTGTCACCCTTGTGGTACATGGCAAAAAAGAGATAACTAAGGATCATATTCACAATGAATAGGTCCCAATCTATTCTTGAAGATGATGGTTCACATCACTAAAAAGGCTCTTTCCTTCCAAAGACTTTGACGATAAAGATGTATACTACTCTTCCCCAAAGTGGATTTCTTGTATCTATACTATTGGGATCTAGCCCCATTTTACCTTTTTTATCTCTCCCTTGTATGGTTTCATGGGGTCCATCCTTCATATTTTCTACGTGGTTCACTTTTTCTCTTCCCCAAAGGCACAACTCTGAAGGTATCTTTGTATCTGCCAAATGCCTTTGCCATTAGATTTCATGGTACTCCCAATGCTCCAAATCAAGCTTGACTCCTCAATGCATCTATCACTCCTTTGGATCCCTCAGAAATCATACATCATAATCAAGTATGAATGTATCTCTACACTACTTGTGATCGTACTATGAAATTCCTCACCGCTCCTCAATACAAACATTCAAATGGAAGAAACACAATTTATGAAGAACTCAAAGTCCTCTTGATGGTATGAGAAAAATGACTTGAATAACTTTGTGCTAGAGCCTTAAATATATGTTTTATTTTTCTCAAAGAGATATTAAGATTGAATGGATGATTTGGAAATCATGTATTGTTACTTACATCACACACTTAAGATTATAATCCTATCTTATCATGATCATATTTAGATTAATTATGCATCTTACACATGTCAAGGAAAGAGTTAAGTCTTTCAAGAAATCAATTGAATTTACAACTCCAAAGACTTGCACAATTATGGAGTTCTATATAACTTTGAACTTCCTCCTAAAGTATTTACAACAACAAAGGTCTTTAGATAAATTCCTACTCCAAAATTCAGACAACTACAAAGAACTTCTTCCAAAGAAATGTCTTTGGCCTAAAATTCTGTAATACTCCAAGGATAAGAGAACTCTCTAAGAGAGATACAAGAGAGAAAAACACAAGTTTCACACTCAAGACTCCAATGTCCCGAAGGAGTACCTTCTCTTTATTATATAGCAAAGAGGATCCCCTCAAAGGAAGCTCCATCCTTGGATTAGATACATGGATTGGTGACTTGTCAGCAAGCTCCATCATTGGATTAGTTGTTTGGATGGGTGACATGTCAGTCCTTGTCCTATCTAGTTGGTCAAATGAGTTTGACCAAAGGGAATCATTAGGGAATCTTCTTGTAGAGAGCTCACAATCACATGGGTGAGGTATCATTGGAAAGCTCTTGTTGAGACAAATCATAAGGAGGAGAAGGCAAACCATTTTTTCCTTTTGGGGGAGATGTTTCCATTTTTTAGGCCTAATTCATCCGTTTAGGCCTCCAAATTTAGCTCTAAAGTTTTTAGACTATTTTTGGCTTCTGCACTATTAGTAGAAGTACTCTTTTGGTGGCACGTCTGTCTGATCTACCTAGCCCATTATACACAATATCCTTCTAGATGCTACCAAGCTAATTTTCAAATCCAAATAATATGTCTAGCTACTTGTATTACACATTCTTGCTACAAACCGGAGTCTTGAGGGTTAGATCTTAGTTTAGAGAAAGTTGTGGTCTCACATCTTGCAAACAAGGAATTCCATTTTTTAAGTACATATTGAAAATTCACCCAATCTTGTCAATAGATCTTCCATGCACACACAATAAGAGGCAAGATGATTAAGCAAAATTCAACAACACATCTTTGGGTTTATGCTTCCATTACAAAACTTTTTTACAAGTTAAAAGAGAAAGGTTTTGTAAAAAAAATGAAATGGTGAAACATGTACCCACTACAAGGAGGAATCTAACCCCATTGGACATGCAAACATTTAAGAATTAAAACTACCTTTCCCTTTAAATTCCTAAGGAGGAGTTATGTGTGCTTCTTGTTTCTTGCTATTTCTAATAGATACTTATTACAAACTTCAATGAACATCCTATCTATGTGTTCTATAAGTCCAATTGCTAATTGGTCTATTAGTTCTTCTTTATAGGTTCCTCCTTCCAAATTTTGGACCTGCAACTTCAACTCATGTATCTTTGTCTTTCTTGCCTTTCTTTCACTTGCGTTCTTCAACATCCCTACAAATTGATCTTGAGTTTCCTCCAAATATTGGATGACCTTCAACTTCTCTTCCTCCAAGTGTTGGTTCAAGATTCCTACTTCTTTCTTCACCTCCTCCAACATTTGAGATCAACCTACTTCCTTCTCTTCTTTCTCTTTCTTCATTTCTTTGGCTAGTTGGTTCAATTGAATTGCCATCTCCCTTTGGTACTTAGATATTTGCACTTCTAAGGTCACTACTTGGATCTTAGTAATCTTTAGTTCTCTCTAAATGCTTTTCACTTCTTTGTCTCGGGCTCTCAATTGGTCTTTGTACCCAAGTTGCACGTCCTTCTTCTCATTATGTAGGATCCCAACTCAAGTTGCAATGAAGTAGGTAGAATTGTGCATGGTCTTAACTTCACATTATGCCCTCAAGTATTACTTTCTCTATATTCATTAGGATGAGCTCATGATAGCTTCCACTCCCAATAAAATATTGGGCTGGAACATTGGTTTTTCATGTCCTTGATACTTCAATTTCAATAAAAAAATTCCAAATCAAATTATATTCTCTTCAAATAGAAATAAACTTGAGTTTTGTTACAATTAGGTAATACGTCCAAATTTATTGCTAAAAATTAATTATGAAAACATAATAGAAGTTTCCATATTTTGTAAAATAGTAGTAGTTCCATAGGCAACCTCAAATTTCATCTTTTTGAGCTAAAGCAATGTTATCTCTTAATGAAGCTATAATAGCACATGTTTAAGAAATGAAAGTCATAACAAAAGGTAAACTTAAAAAAGAGGAAGCATTCAAGCAAAAAGGAAAATACTTGTGGTAGCCTTCCTAGTTCTTCTCTTATCTCTTTTGGCCTGCTATCATGGAAGAGTTATACCTCTTCATTTCAAAGTGTTCATGCACAAGGGCATTTATCTTTTTTGCTTCCTCCTTGTACAAGCTACACACCTTGGCCATCAACTCATTTGCTTGGTCTCCCTTTGTCTTTTGAGTGTAGATCTCCTTCATGTGCACTTAGGCAGTATATTCCACTACATTGGGGCACTCTTCTTGGCATTGAGGTTGCCCAGAACTCCATAAATTGCATTTTTGTTCCCAACAAGATTACAATGAAGCGCAATCATTCCTTTACGTGTACTTGGTTCACTTGAGTGTAATACAAAGAGCTAGCCATATGATTTAGATGTGAAATTTGGTTTGGTAACATCCGGAATAATTTTATACATGATGGACAAAATAGATCAGATAGAAGTATCACCAAAAGAGTACTTCTACTAATAGTGCAAAAACCAAAATACACTTGAAAACCCTAGAACCAATAGCTAGATATATACCAATAGCTTCTAGAAGGAACCTGTTCACAATCAAACACAAAATTCTCCACTACACTTGGAATATTCTTGCCTTCAAATACCTTGGGTTTAGGGAATCTGATCCGATCTTCTCCTTCTTGAATTGGTATTCTCTCCACCTGCTCTTGTTGTTGAAGATCTCGTTCATCCAACAATTGAGTAAGGTATTCAATTTGTTGTTGCATAGCAAGGATAACATCGAGTATTGCCGCCATGGTTGCTACTCTATCACACCACTCCCAATCTATCTAATTTACTAACACTTAGAAATAACATGTCCACTGTTCTCCATAAGTTACAACCGGAAGCACCAAGGGTTCCTCAGATATAGTGATCATATGTGGAAAATCTTGTCCAAAGTGCAAGGTGATGAATTATGTGAAATGATGCTTGGGTAGTATTTGGACGCAAAAATCCCAATGGTTTGGTGGAAGTGGATTTGGTGGTCCATAAATTCCATCCATCCCATTCCTATTGTGGTACCAATGTAAAAGACCAAGACCGAGGAGAGAAATAGGAGAATGGAAACTCACATTTTGTAAAAGACCAAAATCGAGGAGAGAAATAGGAGAATGGAAGCTCACATTGGGACACTTGAATGAGGGAAAACTCCGAATGCCTAGCATGAGCTTCGGCTTTGGTATTTATAGGTACATACAAGGCCCTTGAGAAGCTTCTCAAGAAGCTTCCTCAAGCCACTTTCTTAGAGTGCAAGCCAAGTTAACTAGGAAGCTTCTCAAGAAGCTTCCTTCTAGAAGCCGCCTACTTGGCGCGCAAGCTAAGCTAGTTGGAAGCTTCTAGAAGCTTCCTTCTAGAAGCTACTTACTTAAGGTGCAAGCCAAGTTGACCGGGAAGCTTCCCAAGAAGCTTCCTAGATATTTCCAGAATATTCTAGGCTAATTTGTCCTATGTGCTACTTCATGAGCCCGACTGACTTCATCGCTAAACTCTATATTGTTACATATTCCCCCGCCGCTAGTTGGTAATGTCCTTGTCACCAGTGAAGCTTCAAATTCCTGGATGGCCGTTTGTGCATTGTGGAGGTGAGAAAGAGGTTCCCAGGTGGCATCATGAAGGGGATACCCTTTCCAAAGGACCTTGTACTCCATATGTTTGTGACGGCCTCGTTGAATATGGCGAAGCGCAAGGATACAATCAACTTCATACTCCTCATGATCATTGATAGGGATAGGAAGAGGGGGAGGTTGGACTCGAGAGGAAAAGGAAGAGGGGTTAGGAACAAAGGGTTTCAACTTGGAAACATGAAAGACAGGATGGATACGCATGTGACAAGGCAAGGCAAGACGATAAGCAACAAGAGAGACAATTTGGGTGATATCAAAGGGTCCTATCCAATTAGGGGCAAGTTTACGAACTTGGGTATCAAAAGGGAGAGGGAGGTTACTAGAGGATAGCATGACTTTATCACCGACTTCAAAGGTGAGATCTCGACGATGGTGGTCCGGATATTGTTTTTGGCAATTCTGAGCAACAAGGAGGTGAGACTTGGCTTGTTGGAGAGATTGGGATATAGTGGTCAAGAAGGTGGAAGTATGAGGAACCTGAGATGGAGGGGGAGCAAGAAGAGAATCTGGAACAAGCGGATCTTGGCCAAAATTGAGAAAGAAAGGAGAGAATCCGGTGCTTGCCTGTTTGGAATTGTTGTAGGCAAATTCGGCAGCGGCAAGACATTCATCCCAATTGGTATGGTGGACATTGAAAAAGGCACGCAACATATCCTCCAATGTATGATTTGCACGTTCGGTTTGTCCATCAGTTTGAGGATGATAGGCCGTGGACAAAGCAAGCTTGGTGCCGAGTATCTGAAAGAGTGCTTGCCAAAACTTCCTGGTAAAGCGAGGATCACGGTCGGAGATGAGTACACGTGGCATTCCATGATGCTTGAAGACATTGTCGAAGTAGATTTGTGCTAAGGTTGGAGCATCCACGGTATCATAGGTTGGTGCCAAGTGGATTTGTTTACTAAGCTTATCCACAAACACCATGATGGCGGTGTGTCCTTGTTTTGTCTTTGGCAAGGATGTGATGAGATCCAAGCTCACATGCTCCCAACGAGCTGATGGAACGGCAAGTGGTTGAAGGAGTCCACCCGGCTTCTGGTTGCTGGCCTTGTTACGTTGGCAGCTCTCACACGATCGGACAAATTCTCAAACATCTTGTGTCATGTTGGGCCACCACCATTGACGTTGGAGGGTACCCAAGGTCTTGTCCACACCCATGTGACCAGCGATGGGTAAATTATGGGCTTCTTGAAGGCGCACAAGTCAAAGATCACCTTTGGCTGGAACATAGATCCGGTCCGCATGGAATAGAAGGCCTTCCTTGAAGGAGAAGGTGTTGTACTCCTTGTCACCTGTTGTTAGCCAACCATGTACCATTTGGAAGAAAGGATCTTGCTGTAGAGCTAACCAAAACTCGTTATGAATCTCGGGATCAACTGACACCGTCGTAATTGCTATCGTGATGAGAGGAAGAGACTTCAAATCAGGTCGTCTTGATAGAGCATCAGGGATGACATGGAACCGACCTGGTTTGTACTCAAGTTTGATGTCAAACAATTGGAGTTGCTCTTCCCATCGATGATGTCGACTCTTCATGTGCTCTAGGTGTAAGGTCTGCAACAATGGCTTGTGATCAGTTCGCATGATCACTTGTTTCCCCAAGAGATAATGCCTCCATACCTTGGTGGCATATACCATTGCAAGTTGTTCTCGATCTTGAGCAGAGTAATTTCTTTCAGCTGTATTTAATAGGCAAGACACAAAGGCAATAGGATGTAATCCATTTGGAAATTCTTGTTGCAACACAACTCCAATTGCAAAGTTAGAAGCATCAAAATCAACCACACAAGGTAGTTGAGGATCATATGGTTGAAGAATGGGTCTTGAAGACACCATATGCTTTAACTTCTGGAATGCTTCTTCATGCTTGGTGGTCTATTGGAAGCTCGAGTTCTTCCCCAAGAGGTCAGTCAATGGTGCAGCCACGTGAGCATAATAGTGGATGAACCGTTGATAAAAACTGGCCAATCCATTGAATGCTCGTACTTTGGTAGCATCCTTCGGGGTAGGCCAATCAATAATGGCCTTGATCTTCTCTTCTTCCATCTTGATCCCCTCTAATGAGATCTTATGACCCAAGAAGGTAACCTCCTTCTGCCAAAAAGCACACTTTGACTTCTTGTAGTAAAATTTCCATTGTTGTAGTCGTCTTAGGACTTCTCGCACATGATTCATGTGTTCTGCCTCTATCTTACTATAGATTAAGATATCATCTAAGAACACTACCATGGATTGATCCAATAGCCCCTCCAACACCCAATGCATCTGATCCATGAAGACTGCTAGAGCATTAGTGAGTCCGAAAGGTAGAACTCTCCACTCAAAATGTCCATACCTTGTGCGAAAGGTAGTCTTTTGCACGTCCTCTCCTTCAATAAGAATTTGACGATAGCCACTATGAAGATCTAGCTTGGAAAAGTAGCGTGCTCCACTTAATTGATCAAGCAAGTCATTGATCCGAGGCAAGGGATATGCATTCTTCACGGTTTGCTTATTGAGCCCACGGTAATCAATACAGAAACGAAGTCCTCCATCCTTCTTTGGAACAAATAGTGCCGGTGCTCCCCAAGGAGAGGTACTATGTCGTACGAAATCCTTCTCCAACAACTCTGTAAGTGTTGTTTGCAACTCCTCCAACTCCTTTGGTGAGAGTCGATAGATTGGTCTACTCACCGGAGTACTCCCTGGCAATAACTCAATCTTGAAGGGCATACCTTGATCAGAGGGTAATCCCTTTGGTAGATCATCCGGAAACACATCTGCAAACTCCTGAATTATCCAATCAACCGTTGCTTGATGCGGCACTTGGCCCTCCTCAAATTGTTCTTGTGCAATCGGCTTGATCCACACCGCAAATACAGACTTATCTTCCTCCAAAGCTTGCTCTATGGCTGCTTTATTAACAAACTTCCCTTCTAGGGACTCATCTCTTTTCCAAGTTTGCTCCATGGTTGCCTTCTTGGCAAACTTCCCATCTTGGGACTCATCTCCCTTCCAGATTTACTCTATGGCTACCTTCTCAACAAACTTCCCATCTTGGGACTGACTATTCTTAGGTGTCTTACTCAGAGGTGCCAGACAACCTAATCGGAAATTCCTACCTTGGTGTTGTACTTGAATTTGGTGTCGGGTCCAATCAAATTGAACCTTATGACATTCAAGCCAAGGTAGACCCAGAATGATATCATAGTGTAGAGGTGCCACTACAAACCTCATACACTCCAAATACTCCTTCCCAATCTTGAAGGTAACAGAATGCAAGGTGCGGAATGCAGAACCCTTTCTACCATCTACCATCTACCATCATCAAACTACTTCCAATCACTGGCTTGATAGGAATACCCAATTCCTTTGCTACTTGCATAGACATGCAATTCTCTGAACTTCCAGAATCAACCAAAATTCTACAACCCCGATTAGATATCATACGTTGCAAGTGAAGCAAACTTGCATAGGTCGAGCCTTCAATCCCATCGGAACTAATCAAGCTCCCAATAGGCGGCTCGAAATCTCCTACTGGGATCCTTGATCATTCCCCTCCACAATCTCCACTTGGGCAACTTGTCGAGGTCGTCCATTCTTGAGTGGACATTCAGCAATGCGATGCCCTAACTGGCGACAATAAAAACAACCTCCATTTTGTCGTAATCTTTCTCTATCTGCTGTGCCAAGTGGTCTTCGTTGGATAGCATCAATCTCCATTGGTACCGGTTCTTCCACTCGTGGTACTGGTGGGTTTTGTGTAGGTCAAGGTCGAGACCAAGTTGTTGCAACTAAGGAATCAAAACGCTCAGCCAATTGCATGGCTTCTTCTACATTTTGTGGCTCTCGCATAGTCACCTCCAATCTGGTTCGTGACTTCAATCCTCGCACAAATCGATCTAGAACTTCACCTTCTTGGATATCTGGAATTTGCATGATGATATTCAAAAATTGTGTGATGTAGCTTCTCATTGAGCCAATCTGCCTCAACTCCACCAATTTATCTCGTGCAGCTCAGGTGGCATTTATAGTCTGAAATCGACCAAGTATTACATCCTTGAATTCTGCCCATGTAACAATTGGTGTAACAATTTGTTGTTCAGCTCTTTCTACTCAAAATCGCCACCAAAGTTTTGCCACTCCATCCAACTGGCTAGAAGCCAAGCAAATTTGTTTCCGCTCATCTTGAAGATTGGTGGCTTCAAAGTAACGTTCACAGTCAAACACAAAATTTTCCACTGTGCTTGGAAGATTCTTGCCTTCAAACACCTTGGGTTTTGGAAATCGAATGCGATCTTCTCCATCTTGAACTGGCGCTCTGTCTATCTGTTCTTGTCGTTGCTGGTCTTGTTCATCCAACAATCGAGTAAGATGCTCGATTTGTTGTTGCATTGCAAGGATAACATCCGGTATTGCTGCCATCGCTACTACTCTATTCCACTACCCTCAATTTATCTAGTTGATTAACACATAGATACAACACGTCCACCGTTCTCCATAAGTTACAATTGGAAGTATCAAGGGTTCCTCTAACACGGTGATCATATGTAGAAAATCCTGCCCAAAGCGTGAGGTGATGAATTATGTGAAACGATGCTTTGGTAATATCTGGACATGAAAGTCCCAATGGTTTGGCAGAAGTGGATTTGGTGGTCCATAAATTCCATCCATCCCATTCCTGCTCTGATACCAATGTAAAAGACCAAAACCGAGGAGAGAAATAGGAGAATGGAAGCTCACATTGGGACACTTGAAAGAGGGAAAACTCCGAATGCCTAGCATGAGCTTCGGCTTTGGTATTTATAGGTACATACAAGGCCCTTGAGAAGCTTCTCAAGAAGCTTCCTCAAGCCGCTTTCTTAGAGTGCAAACCAAGTTAACTAGGAAGCTTCTCAAGAAGCTTCATTCTAGAAGCCGTCTACTTGGCGCGCAAGCTAAGCTAGTTGGAAACTTCTAGAAGCTTCCTTCTAGAAGCTACTTACTTAAGGTGCAAGCCAAGTTGACCGGGAAGCTTCCCAAAAAGCTTCCTAGATACTTCCAGAATATTCTAGGCTAATTTGTCCTATGTGCTACTTCATGAGCCCGACTGACTTCATCGCTAAACTCCATATTGTTACACATTAGGACACTTGAATGAGGGAAAACTCCAAATGCCTAGCATGAGCTTCGGCTTTGGTATTTATAGGTAGCATACAAGACCCTTGAGAAGCTTCTCAAGAAGCTTCCTTGAGTAACTTTCTTAGAGTGCAAGCTTAGGTGAAGTAGCCTATAACAACTTAGCATCATGAACTCTATATTGCAACTCCTTGTCTAGTATTCCATACCAAAATTGGATTGCCTAAGCCTCAATAACTCCTTGAGTAAAATTGGTCAGCCATCTCATGCATGTGTATGCTTGCATAAGCTCTCTCCAACCTTCCAATGGAACTCTTACAAGCTCCTCAGCTTGTCAATCTTATAACACCCATTTGTACATGTGTGTGGTATTATTATATTTAGCTTTGTATTACAAGTACTTGAAAGATATTATTTACATAGAGATAGAGGATGGTTCTACATTAGTCATGATTAGCTAAAGTTAGTCATAGCTAAGAAAGAAGAGACCTTACTTTAGAGGAAGTGGAAAAGATGAGCACTACTATGTCGGATTCTAGTGTGTTGACTTCCTAGGTGTTTGGCTTTGAAGAAAGAGTTGAGGACTCTTGGGCCCACAAGTATTTTTGTTTTGGATTCTTCTATAGTCCAAGGATAGCCCATGTGAAGGAATCCTTGACTTAGTGATTGTGTACACATAAGATCACATGCTTAGTGGAATATGCCCATGTGGATGGATATTATTTTATACTTTTTGACTTTACTTGACTTTTAGCCTAGTAACTTGAGTTACTCCAGTAATTAGTAACTTTGGTGAATAACTATTTCACAAGTATATAAACAAGGGGTGAGGAGGTACTCATGATCCTTTCATTTGCAACTATCTCTCTCTCATTGAGTTCTCTAGTGAGCAATGTCTTGAGTCTTGGAGTGTTAGCCTTGGAGGAGTATGATGGAGTTGGGGTTCTTTACCTTCTTAGTCCATGGTGCACTACCACAATAGCCATCAAAGGTTCATGCTAAGTGAGAGACAGGCCGGCTCACATTTTTGGTTCCATTGCGGGGACCTCTCTAGAAGGCAAGATAATGTTCCGCGTTCAATTCTACATTAGGTAGAAAGAGGCTATGAGAGCTCACTTGGAGAGAACATTAGGAGAGAAGAGGGATGAAATTATGTTAGAGAACCAAGATCCATTTGTATACCCTATATTTCATTATGATTTCTTTGAAGTGATTTTGTTCATCTTATACACATGAGAGGATTTGGAGAGATTGTGTGAGGTGGATTGCAGATTTTGGGGATTAAGGTGATTTTGGGCAAAATCTCAAGTTTGAGATTTGGATCTGAAATTTCTACACATAATATCTTGGGTTGGTTTTCAATTAGAACACTTAGAATTATTGTGAGAGCTATTATGCACATTGGGCTAGAATTTTTGAAAGTTGATAGGGTAAACTCCTCCTACAAATGCATGTTCTCTTGAAACTTTTATAGAGTCTGCCATTTCTTCAATTTTCATTGGATTGTTCTCAAAATTTTCAAGAAAATTCAGTATGTTGTATCCTATCTTTTGACACAAAAATTAGAGAAATATCATTCTTGCGTAGAGAAAAATGAGTTTTTGAAGTGAAGGATGTAGTTTTGAGACCAAATCTGAAATATGTGAGTTGAATAAAAAGGTGTCTAAGCCAAAAGATCTGAAATTTTGCAAAGAGAGACACCCTAGAGTTGTGATCAATTGTGCAAAGTTTCAAAGGACTATGACATACTAGTTGAGAGATTTGAGTGAAATTGTGAGAAAGAGTCAATTCTACAGAGTTGAGATCTCATGCATGAGGAGTTTGAGAGCAACAAAAAGCATGTTTGAATGTTTAGATTCATCTTGGGAACATGGAAGGTCATCAAGAGTGGAAAATGAGACTATGCAATGTTCCTCAAGGGTTTGAGGTGATTGTAGGGGTGGATTTGAGGAAAAAAGAGTTTACAATAGAATTTGAATATAGTGTTGAGAGGATCCAAAAACCTACACCACTTGGAGGAAAGTGAGTCTAAGTGCTTTCTATATGGAGAGAAGGAACATAATGCAAGTTCATGTCCATTGACCTTTGAGAGCAAGAGATTGAAGGAAAGGAGAGGATTACTTGATTTGGGTTTGCATGTTGGACCTTCTTCACCAAGATTGGGAGGGAAAAGATCTAAGACCAAAGAGTTGTGTGAGGTTTGTTGAGTAGAAGGACTTCCAAAAGGACATGAGCATAGTGGGATAAAAGCACTTTTGGAGGCTTTGGTGAAAGATCTTGGAGAGAGTCTTAGTAGAACTACAGAAATACTACCACTTTCATCAGCTAGTTCTCAAGATTAGTGATAGAGATAATCTTTCAACTTATAGATAAACTATCCATGAGAGTTAGATTAATATGCACTCTAGGATTTGATGTTGCTATAGAAATCTTGGAGCAACCTGAACCTTTTGTGCTCCCTAGGGTGGATTATACTCAAATGGTGTTAGTCATGTACATACTCTAATAGTTATAGAGTGAGAGAAAAAAAAGAAAAACAAATTGAGAGAAAAGAAAGATAGTGAAGAGTTCAGATGGGGAAACTGGTTTTCTTTAGCAAGGATGGAGAAGATGTGGATGCCTTTGTGAGAAACTTCAAGAGAGCTTGCATAGGAAACAATGAGAGGAGGAAGAATGTGAGTGGGCCTCATTATTACCAGATTTCTTTGAGGATGCAACACTTACATGGTATGAGTCAAAATACCAAAAGAGAGAGAGGAGAGATGGAGAAGAAGAGTCTTGAGAGAGTTTGACTTTAGCACTCATTGAGAACTTTCTTCCAGATGAGAGTTATGAGAGAATGATGAGTGAGGTTACCTTTCTCAAACAAAGAGATGGAGAGAAAGTGAAAGTCTATGTGGAAAGAGTGGAAAAATTAGACTCTAGATTTTGCATTGTGTTGAGGAAGGGTGGGGATGATGTGGAGACTACTATGATTGGCATAGGGGCCATGCTCACCAAGAATTTTGTGGGAGGATTGAGACCACAACTTAGAAGCAAGGTGAGATATGAGAAACCTTCTTCCAAGGTTGAAGCTATCAAGATTGCAATTCGTATGGAGGAGAGTTTGGAAGGAGATGAGAGTGATTTGGTGGTGAAGGAGGTTGTGCATCCTCCTCAAGGCTACAAGTATGGTGGAGCTTCTGGTACTTTGGTGAAAAGGGTTGCACCACAAGAAGTAGTTGCTCTTGTTCTTGGAACTCCACCAAAGGATCCACTTCAAACCATCACATAACAACTTGCGGATCTCAAGATCAATGTGGTGCAACTATGGGAGAAGAGAGAGGTTGATCAGAATGTAGGGAGAGGGCCTAGGAGTTGGGGAAACTATCCATATAGAGGAGGCCAACCAGCCAATAATTTCAATGATAGAAATTGTTTTGGTTGTGGAGGAAGAGGCCATATCCAAAGGAATTGCCCAAATTCTACTTACCATTGAGGAAGGGGTTATGAGGGAGCCAATAGAGGGAAAGAGGGAGGTAGTGTAACCCAAGTGGCTCCTAATCCAAACAAAGGTAAGGGGATAGCATCCATAGATGTGGTTGAGAGCAAGTATGAGAAGGGAGAGTGCTCAAACTCCAAGGGTCTTAATTTGGAGCTTTTGGCGTAAGAGAAGAAGAGAGCTCATTTTGTAGAGGATGTTCACTCTTCTCAAGGATTTACTCCAATCAATGATACTCCTATGTCCACTAGGAGCACTCACACATCAACACCATCAACAATAAATACTCCAAGGAAGAAGTTGGGGATGGAGGATTTCTTGATTTCAAAGCAACAATGGAACTAAAATATATTGGAGGATGTTGATAGTCACAAGGCTAACATCATAGTGGGCCAATTGATTGTTTTGAACCCTACCTTGAGAAAGGAGCTTAGAGTGATTTGGGTTCTACAAGGAGAAAGAGGAAGAAGACGGCAAAAGCTCTAGTATCAATGGGGGTGGTGGATGCCAAGCCAGTACCATGGGAGGCTTGTGAATATACCTCCAAGATTGATGTGAGAGTGAATGGTCATAATATCAAGGATGCACTTGTTGATGGAGGATCAGCAATGAATGCCATGTCAAAAAGGTTGATGAAGAAGTTGGGTATGATACACTCAAGACCTTTGACATTTGTGGTGAGCATGGCAAAAAAATACAAGTTCCAACAAACAACAAGTTCATGACAATCTCAATCACTCAAGAGGTTCCAATGGAGTACAAGGAGATTGTGGATTTTTTGACAAGAGGTAAGTATCCAGAAGGGATGCATACTAGGGAGAGGAAGGCCCTTGCAGCAAGATCTAGACCTTACACAATGGTGGAGGATATTTTTTTTCAGTAAGGGGCAGATGGTCTACTTCGAAGAGCAGTGGGTAAGGAAGAGTCTATCCTACCTATAAAGGAGTTTCATGAAGGTTTAGTGTATGGAGGATACTTTGCAAGAAAGGTGATTGCCTTCAAGATTCTAGATGCATGTTACCAATGGAGAGGGATTTTCAAGGATTGTCTTGATTATTGCAAAAATTGTCATGTTTGTCAAGCTTTTGCTAGAAATTCTACATCCACTCCACCACTTAGATCAAATCCATTGCTATGACCTTTTGAAAAGTGAGGAATTGATTTTGTAGGTCCTCTCAATAGAACCCCAAGGAACAATTGGTACATCGTGGTAGTTACTGATTACCTTACCAAGAAAGTTGAGGCTAGACCATTGAAGGACAAGAATGAAGATGAAGTTGGTAGATTTCTTTATGAACAAATTATCACTAGGTTTGGATACCTTTTGAAGTTGGTTTTTGATAGAGGAGGAGAGTTTACAAGAAGCATTACTATAGCCATGCTACAACATTTCTCTATCACACATAGAGTAACTACATCTTATAAGCCAAATTCCAATGGCTTGGTAGAGAGAACCAATCAGACCTTGTGCATGATGTTGGCCCAAGATGCAGAAATGGAGAGGGCTAATGTAATACTCTGAGGACAAGAGAAGAGAGAAAACATAGATTGCACACTCAAACAATCAATGCTCCAAGGGAGCACCTTCTCTTTATTATATAGACAAAGAGGATCTCCGTCAAGAAAGCTCCACCATAGGATTAGGGACACAGATAGGTGACATGTCAGCAAGCTCCACCCTTGGATTACTTACTTGGATGGGTGACATGTCTGGTCTAGGTCCTATCTGGTTGGTCAAACAAGCTTTGACTAGAGGGAATCTTTTAGGGAATCTTCCTATAGGAATCTCAAAATCACGTAAGGTACCATTGGAAAGCTCTCGACGAGACAAAGCAAGGGGGAGGGAAGGCTCACATTTCCTCTGTTGGGGGGGAATATGCACATTTTCAAGGCCTAATTTATCCGTTTAGGCCTCCGAAATTGCCTTCAAAGATTTCAGGCATATTTCGGTTCCTACTCTATTAGTAGAAGTCCCCTTTTGGTGATACCTCTTTCTGATCTGTTTAGTCCATCATGTGTAACATCCTTCCAGATGTTACCAAACCAATTCTCACCTTTAAATCATATGTCTAGCTATTGGTTCTAAGGTTCTCAAGTCTATTTTGGTTTCTGCCCTATTAGTAGAAGTACTCTTTTGGTGATACTTCTATCTGATCTATTTCAACCATCATGTATAACATCATTCAAGATATTACCAAACCAAATTTCACATCTAGATCATATAGCTAGCTCTTGGTATTACAGCTAAACATGATTAGGACAAGAGGATTCATGCAGTTTTGTGGGAGTATAGTACAACCATGAAGACTTCCATTGGATATTCTCAATTTCAATTGGTATATGGTATTGAGTCTACCTTACCTATTCACTTTGATCTTCCTACCCTCCAAAGCATTCATAGGAGATTGAAGAAAGCAAAAGGAGGTGATGTAGAGAAGTCAAGGAAGGAACAACTCGTGGAGTTGGAAGAGGCAAGAGCAGTTGCTATGGTTCAAGTAGAGCAAGCCCAAAGGAAACAAAAGGAGATCTATGACAAGAAGAAGGTAGAGCCTTTCAAAGAAGATGATTGGGTAATGTTGTTGATTCTATTTGATTCAAGAGAGTGCAAAAGAAGTTTTTGCCTAAGTACTTTGGACCTTTCATAGTGGAGAAGGTGTGGGGCAATTACACCTATGATCTCAAAGAGTTGGGAGGAAGACACCTTGATAGGATTAACCATGATAAGTTGAAGATGTATCATAGAAGGTAGAGAGACCTTCAATTTGAGGACAAAGTGAAAACTTAGTCCGGGGGTAAATGTAACACCCATTTGTGCATGTGTGTGGTATTGTGATATTTAGCTTGGTATTACAAGTACTTGAGAGATATTACTTATATAGAGACAGAGGATGGTTCTACATTAGTCATGATTAGCTAAAGTTAGTCATAGCTAAGAAAGAAGAGACCTTACTTTAGAGGAAGTGGAAAAGATGAGCACTACTATGTTGGATTCTAGTGTGTTGACTTGGTATTATTCCTAAGTGTTTGGCTTTGAGGAAAGAGTTGAGGACTCTTGGGCCCACAAGTCTTTTTGTTTTGGATTCTTCTATAGTCCAAGGATAGCTTATGTGAAGGAATCCTTGACTTAGTGGTTGAGTCAAGATAAGATCACATGCTTAGTGGAATACGCCCATGTAGATGGATATTCTTTTATACTTTTTGACTTTACTTGACTTTTAGCCTAGTAACTTGAGTTACTCCAATAATTAGTAACTTTGGTGCATAACTATTTCACAAGTATATAAATAAGGGGTGAGGAGGTACTCATGATCCTTTCATTTGCAACTATCTCTCTCTCATTGAGTTCTCTAGTGAGCAATGTCTTGAGTCTTGGAGTGTTAGCCTTGGAGGAGTATGATGGAGTTGGGTTCTTTGCCTTCTTAGTCCATGGTGCGCTACCACAATAGCATCAGAGGTTCATCTTGAGTGAGAGATACTTTGGTCATAGTTTGCACTCCTTGGTAGTTTTCCCTCAAACATTAGAAGAACTCCACCATGGGGTTAAATCCCGGTACTACACCACTTCCTATAATAGTACCTCCACTCATAGTAGCACCATCTCCAAGAGATCCACCAAATCTTCTAGAGCTAGAACTTGTGGGTATTACCAATCTACCCCTAGAAACCAAGCCTAAAGAAATAGAGATATAGTTTAGAGACCAATACTATCTCCATAGCTCAATCTCCTCCAAGTGAGCTCTCCTAAAATCATGGTATTCATCCATTGGTAGACCTTCTAAATGTTGAAACAACCCCTTCCTTGCCATGAAAAGTATGAACAAAGTTGGGTTCCGCATCTGCTACAGATCACACCAACTATCAAACTCCTGGATAAAGTCATCCAACTCGATGGTACCCATTGTACCAAAGTAATACTTGGGGCCTTTGGAAGCCCCATAAATCTTGTCTATGTCCCAATAATGGTGCAAACACACCAAGTGCAATCTCAATTGAATCAACTCTTGTGCCAAACTCAGACTTAAAGTCAATCTCCTCCCTCAGTGGGACCAAAGATCTATATCTTGAGTATTGAGAATTGAGTGCCACTCCAAGTAAACCCATTATGTATTCCAACGCTATCTCCTCCGGAATCCCCAAAGAACTCCATTGTGATAAAGTAACCAGAAGTTGCAACCTGCAATCGAAACCACCACAAGTACCCCACCAAAAATCACCACTAAGCACCAACACCACCAATTGAACATCACCACCTAATGTAGCTCTAACTAGAAAAACTATACTAGGGGAAAGGGCAACTTGTAACCTAACATCACAACATGCACTCTCATGATCTATAGGTCATCACTTCCTACTTCATTAGAGAGAAACATAGGTAGTCTCATTGGTCATCACTCCAGCCTCACTATTGAGAGCACACCAGAGCACCAATGCTCTAAAGTCAGAGCACCTCATACAAACATGGTGTACAAATAGGAAATAGAGAATGGAGAAGGTCCAATCACAAGAATTCCAAACAAAAACCTTCCACTTGCAACCATTTGGCATTTGACATAATATGAGTTATCTACTTCCTAGATAACTACCAAGATCACCAAGAATGGGATCAAATTGTCTTTCCTAGCCAAAGCTACAGGTGTATAGATAATTGTGGAACAATCATTACTAGTTGGCTAGGGCACCAATCTAGGAACTAGAGATCTAGGGGTCAAACGCTATTGTACACAATCTAGTAGGGTGGGTAGATTTTACCAAACAATGACCAAAATCTACTCTAAACTAGCTAGCCTCATGCCATAAAACTAGCTTTCTAAGCCTTTGTAGCCTCTCATAGCCCACAACCCTATGTCTCAAAATGCCAAAATTCAACCAAATGAGACCTTTCTTCTTGCCACTTTGAACTCCCTCCAAATTTGGCAAAACTCCTCCAACTTGAGCAAAACTCCTCCAAATCTGGCCAAAATCTGACATAAATTCTAGCAAAAATTTGACATAAATCCCTAAAGTGATTGACCGCCAAATCCTCCACTAACTCTCCACTCAAGCCAAATTGAAATGACAGGTTTCTCCAAATCACAAATTCATACTTCACAACTCCACCTTGAATTTCACTTTTTGAGCTCAACTTGCACCAAATTGGTCTTCTAAGCTCAAAATCACAACTACCACTTGAAAATTACTTCTCTTTGCTCAAAATTTAGCCAGGGCTTCCGCACACTGTTTGCCTCATTGCCAAATTTGCATCAATTGAATGGACTTCTACACACTAGGGAAAATCAAAACTCTGATCTAGCTACCAATGATCAATAAATCTTGGAGATACCACCAACACTCTTTCCTCACTCCTGATTACCAATACTACTACTCCAGAGTCCGAGCAATCTAGGTGCTATGCTACAAATAACATGACAACTCCTCATTTATGAGAACTTAACTCTCTTGAAATGACCTCTTCTCACAATGTCAACCAATTCTCCCAAATTATAACTTTTACTCTTCTAAAATTTTCACATTTGATCAACATCTCAAGTTGTCCTCTTTTGTAAAATTTTAGCTCTTTTTATCCAGCCATTTGGCCTAAACATCTTTCTATTCAACACACATATTTCAGATTTGGTCTAAAAACAACCCTCCTCACTTTACAAATTCCTACTTCTTACACAAGAATTAAATTTGTAAGCCAAAAGGTAGGATATCTTGCACTAAATTTTCATAGAAAGTTTCAAAATAATCTAGTAAAAAATGAAGAAATGTAGAACTATATACAAAATTCCAAAGACCGTGCAATTTGCAAAAAAAATTTACCTTTCCACCTTCAAAAAATTCTAGCTTAGTGCATGTAGCAGCCCTTACAATAATTTTAAGTGTCCAAACTGAAATATAATCCAAGTTATGCTCTATAGAAACTTATAGTCTAGATCTCAAACTTGAGGTCTTTCCTAAAATCACCATAATCTCCAAAATTTGCAATCCATCTCACATAATCTCTCCAAATCCTCTCATATGTATAGTATGTATAATATCACCTCAAAGACATCATAATGAACTATAGGGTATAAAAATGGGTCTAAGTCTCTTACATAAGTTCAGCCCTCTCCTCCCCTAATGTTCTCTCCAAGTTAGCTCTCATAGCCTCCTTCTACCTAATATAGAATCGTATGTGGAACATTATCTTACCGTCTAGAGAGGTTATAGCAACATAACCAAAAATGTTATACCAAAAATGTGAGCCAATTTATCTCTCACTCAAGATGAACCTCTAATGGCTATTATGGTAGCATACCATGGATTAAGAAGGCAAGGAACCCCAACACCATCACACTCCTCCAAGGCTAGAACTCCACAAGCACATCTAAGATTCAAGACATTGCTCACTAGAGAACTCAAAGAGAGAGAGATAGTTGCAAATGAAAAATGATGGGTACCTCCTCATCCCTAGCTTATATATTTGTGAAAAAATTACACACTAAAGTTACTAATTACCAGAGTAACTCAAGTTACTAGGCTAAAAGTCTTAAGGAATATCTAAGTGCATAGGTATAATCCCATGAGTAGGTGGTCTTATCTTCACCTACCAACTAAGTCAAGGATTCCTTCATATGGGCTATCCTTGGACTACAGAAAAATTCCACACCAACAAGGCTTGTGAGCACAAGAGTTCTCAATTTTTTCCTCAAAATCAAATAACTATGAATAATACCAAGTCAATACACTAAAAGCTAAAATAGTAGTGCTTACTCTTTTCTCTTCCTCTAGAATAGTATCACTTTCATCTTAGCTAGGACTAAATTTAGCTAATCATGAATAATAAAGAAACCTATCTTAGCTAAACTCCATATGGATAATATTTCTCCACTACTTGAAATACCAAACTTAATATCTCCATAGAGTATATATGAACCAATAGGTATTACAAGCTAGGAGAGGAGGAGTGAAGAGTAGTAAGGGCACTCCTTGCCAAGCAAAGATAGGATTGGTCCTCCATTGTAAAGTGACAGCCCACATTAAGGGTTATAAAGCTTCATGCCTTGCCTTATGTGGCTCTTGATGTATGAATATACCTTGTATGACTTCATGTGCTTGTTGATTCTTGTTAACCTATAAGTCTACTAGGGGATACCTTGTTGTTTGCCAAACAACATAAGGATTGATAAATAGAGAGTGACAACCAAGGAGGCCAATAAGCTCCAAGGATGATAGACCTATGAGCCAACTCCAAGGTTTAAATGTTATAAGGTAGACTTGTAATACACATTTGTGCATGTGTGTGGTATTATGATATTTAGCTTAGTATTACAAATATTTGGGAGATATTATTTATATAGAGATAAAGGATAGTTCTACATTAGTTATGATTAGCTAAAGTGAGTCATATCTAAGATAGTGGAGACCTTACTTTAGGGGAAGTGGAAAAGATGAGCACCACTATTTTGGATTCTAGTGCGTTGACTTGGTATTATTCCTAAGTGTTTGGCTTTGAGGAAAGAGTTGAGGACTCTTGGGCCTGCAAACCTTTTTGTTTTGGATTCTTCTATAGTCCAAGAATAGCCCATGTGAAAGATTCCTTGATTTATTGGTTGGGTCAAGATAAGATCACATGCTTAGTGGAATATGCCTATATGGATGGATATTCCTTTATACTTTTTGACTTTACTTGACTTTTAGCCTAGTAACTTGAGTTACTCCAGTAATTAATAACTTTGGTGCATAACTATGTCACAAGTATATAAACTAGGGGTGAGGAGATACTCATCATCCTTTCATTTGCAACTATCTCTCTCTCATTGAATTCTCTAGTGAGCAATGTCTTGAGTCTTGGAGTGTTAGCCTTGGAGGAGTATGATGGAGTTGGGGTCCTTTGCCTTCTTAGTCCATGATGTGCTACCATAATAGCCATTAGAGGTTCATATTGAGTGAGAGACAAGCCGGCTCACAGACCTGGTCCTGCCAGATGTCGATGTGTGCTACAAGAATCTTACCCATAGTTCCTCCCCAAGCCTGGAAAAGGGCCGGCCATGTAAGGGCTGTCCCACAATTCCTCTATCACATAATGTCCCATAGATAGACTACAAGTCAAGTCTCATCTAATGACACAATGGAAGAAGAAGGAACCACCACCACAAAGAAGAGGAGGATGCATCCCAACAAAGTCTCAAACACTAGCAAAGAGACTAAGGAGAAATTCCTAAATAATTGATATAATTTTGGAGGGAGAAGAAGAAGACTCCCAAGAAGAAGTCAAAGATCCTTCACCTTGCAAGGATGAACACCAAGATTAGAGGTAAGAGAGTTGTACAAAGATGCCCAATTTGCTTCAAACCTATAGCAAAAGGAAGACCAAGAGGAGCAGGCCAAAGACTGAGAAAAAAATTTGCATTTACCTAAATATCTCAAAGCTCCAACCAAGAAGCCAATGGCCCAAAAGAAGAGCAGATGAAGACCAAAGAAAGAGGAGAAGATCTTTGGAGTGAAGCCTAAGAGCATCATCAAGAAGTAGAAGAGAGAGTAGAAGTGGAGGAAGAAGGCAAAGACATTCCAAGTGAAGCATAGGCCAAAGTAATTGGAGAAGCAACCTAAGAACAAGTAATATTGATGAAAGAAGGAGAAATCTTCATACTATACTTAGTAGGATAACCACTACATATGGTGGAGCTTCTTTTACCATAATATCAAGAAGTCCACCATGTGATCAATTATACCACACTTGTTCAAATGCTCCACAAGATCATCTACACTCAAATTGCAAAGGAGGCCAGCTGAAAAGAGGAGATGGAGGAAATAGGGAACCTATACAAGGAAGAGGCAAAGAAGATGAATGCCCTTATCTAGGAAAATTTTGAATTGAAAGACAAAACACTTCACTTGCAATGGATTGCAATCAATATGAAGAAAACATTTGGAAGCCGCAAGGCAAATTGAGAGCCCTTTGGATACAACAACTCAAGTACAAAGACAAACTAAAGGTCCAAGAAAAAGAAGTGGTAAGTATTTGGGAAGAATTAGAAACCACCAAGATCAAAGTAGTTACCTTGGAAGAGTAGATGCCCAAGTACCAAAAGGAGTTGGCTATCCAATTGGAGCACATAGCCAAGGAGTTGAAAAAGTAGAAAGAAGAGAAGAAAGTTGGGGTCTTGGAGGAGGAGAAACTAAAGGCCATCCAATTTTCACTTTGTAGCTCCTTGTCAAATTTGTAGAGATGTTGGAGGAAGCAACTCAAGGGAACATAAAAAGTTACATGAGTTGAAGTTGTAGGTCTAGAAGCTAGAAAGCAAGATATACAAATAAGAAAGAATGGACTAATTAGTTGTTAAACTTAGGGAACATTTGGATAGGATGTTTGTCATGCCATTTGTAGTGTCGCATCTAGATTGTTCAAACACAGGAGTTCTAGTGATAGTAGTTAGAGGCATTTTAGTAGTTACTCATAGACTACTTTCTGACGATCAAATTTTGTGTTTAGGGTATTGACTTCATGGTGGGGCCCACTATCACTTGCACCATCCGCACCGTTGGGTGTGACATCAGCAAGACCATTGGGATGAGACCTAGGTCAAAATCAGGAGTATATCCTAGAAGTGTAGCTCCAGAGAGCTCACTTCTCTAATGTTGAGCCTTCGAGTTCTTGGCTAGAGTGGACAGAAAGCCGGCGAGCATCACCTAGATTCTCTTAGCTAGAGTGGGTGTGGCTTGACTGTAATTTGTGCCCTGTTGTTGGCAAGTTGCTGAGGATCAGATCAATTATTGATTTGAGTTCAATTGACAAGTTGTAAACAATATGATTACATCAGAGAAGTGAGTCATGGGGAAATTGGATGTAGGAACTATAAGTGTTGGTGGTATCTCCAAGCTCAATGGAGCATGATGTCTCAATTGAGTAGTTCAGATTTCCCTAAGAGAGAGTGTGTGTGGAAGCGCTGGCAAAATTTGGAGCCAAGGAGAAGCAATTTTCAAGCGGTAGTTGTGATTTTGAGCTCAAGACCAATTTGTTGCAAGTTGAGCTCAGAAACTGAAAGTGAAGGTGGAGTTAGGAGCACATCCTTGCAAATTAGAGATTGGACAAAACCCATTTTCCAATTTGGCTCAAGTGAAAAGTTAGTGGAGGATTTGGCGGTCAGCCATTTTTAGGGATTTACATCAGATTTTATGTGAGATTTATGTTAGATTTATGTCAGATTTTACATCAGATTTTATGAAGGATTTATGTCAGATTTTGGCGAGAAGAATTTTGATCCGATCCTTGATGATCCTCGTAGCTCCGGAAGGAGATATGTACTCCAATTCTATCAAATGCCAAATGGTGATAGAGTCAATCTCGTGTTGATTTATGAGATGGAGGGTTTTTGTTTAGCATTCTTATGATTGGACCCCCTCCATTCTCTACACCCTATTTGTGCACCGTGTTTGTGTGAGGTGCCTTGAATTTTGAACATTGGTGCTCTCGTGTGCTCTCAATAGTGAGGCTGGAGTGATGACCTATCAGACTATCTTTATTTCTCTCCGGTGAGGCAAGAAGTGATGACCTACAGACCGTGAGAATACGTATTGTGATGGTAGATTACAGGCCACCCTTGCCTCTAGTGTAGTTGTCTCAATTAGAGTTACATTAGTGGATAGTGTTCCGTTAGTTTTGGCACTTGGAGGTGCTTGGTTGGTGTTGGCACTTGGTGGTGTACTTGCAATTGCGATTTGCAGTTGCATTTGGTGGTTCCAATTTGCAGTTGCAATTGCAGTTACTTTGTCACGATAGAGTTCTTTGGGGATTCCAGAGGAGTTAGCCCTATAGTACGCAGTGGGTTTAATTGGAGTGGTACTCAATATCAACTTGTATCTCAGGTCCCAATGAGGGAGGAGATTGACTTTGAGTTGAAGTTTGACACCGGAGTTGATTCAATTGAGAGTGCACTTGGTGTGTCCGCACCGTTGTTGTGGGACATGAATGAGATTTATGGAGCCTCCAAAGGCCCTAGGTGTTACTCTGGTATAGTGGGTATCATTGAGTTGGATGACTTCATCCAAGAGTTCAATAGTTGGTGTGATCTGCAATAGATGCGGAACCCGACTTTGTTTACGCTCTTCATGGCATGGAAGGGGTTGTTTCAGCCTTTGGAAGGTCTGCCAATGGATGACTACCATGAGTTTAGGAGAGCTCATTTGGAAGAGAGTGAGTTATGGAGACTATATTGGTCTCCAAGCTATGTCTCTATCACTTCAGGCTTGGTTGCCAGGAGTAGATTGGCTGTACCAACGAGTTCTAGCTCAAATAGTGTTGGTGGAGCTAGTGGAGGTGCACTAGTTGGAGATAGTGTTACCATGAGTGGAGGTACTGCTGCAAGAGGTGGTGTGATACTAGGGTTTAACCTCATGGTGGAGTTCTTCTAGTGTTTGAGGTAGAACTACCAAAGAGTACGGACTGACAAGCTGAGGAGCTTGCAAGAGTTCAAGTGGAAGGCTAGAAAGAGCCTATGTAAGGCATACACTAGCATGAGGCGGCTGATCAGTTTCACTTAGGGAGTTATTGAGGCCTAGGCGGTCCAGTTTTGGTATGGGATACTGTACAAGGAGTTGCAAAGTAGAGTTTGTGATGCTACATTGTTATAGGCTACTTTGCCTACTTTGGTAGTGGTCTTTGGTTTGGTTGAATGTATTGAGCTCAACATGGTGGAGGAGAGGGTGGTGATATCTGGATTTGGTAAGGAGACCTCATCCACAATTGTGACCTCTTCTAGGGTGCAATAGAGTGCACCACGCCCAATTGGTTTTTGAGGACAGGGTGGATAGCCCAGATCCTATAGAGCGAGTGGAAGGCCTACTGTAGTTAGACCCTTACCTTCCTTTTCAGGTCAGCAGTAGCTAGTGAGTGGTAGTGTTGCTTATTGGACTTGTGGTGGACCTCACCATCAAAGAGAGTGTACTTAGGGCAATGGACCTGATACCTATGGTGCATTATAGCCAACATAGAGGCAGTGTGAGCATTGCCACAGATTTGGTCACACTAGTGACTGGTGCTTTGACCTACACTCGGAGTTATAAAGTGGTAGGACAGCTATGGCAGGTAGTAGAGGAGCTCTAGTTCATGGAGAACGAGGTGGTAGAGGATCTACACCTAGTAGGGGTGCAATACCTGCCCTTACTTTTGATATAGTTATGGCTACTTGGATTGAGCAGTTGGAGCAGAGATTGGCTAGTATGGCCATCACTTAGAGGAGATCAGATTTGGGTGCTGAGGCTTCCACCTCATATGCTTTTGATAGAGATACTTTGGACTTCATGTGCAGAGCAACACAAGTGAATACATCTACAGTAATGACTAGGAGTGCAGTACGTGCTCCAGAGCCTAGAGAAGCATCAATAGAGTTGGACCCATAGAGAAGACAGGTTGGGAGATAGGTCAGACTTCCCCAGTCTTTCAAGCTATCTAAGGCATTGCAGATGACATCCATGGCTCCTAGATGTCCCATTGTTGGTGTGGTAGGTGGTGATAGAGTGCATAATAGACTACTTGCTAGTCAACCACCTGCTACTACACAGACTAAGTCTATTAGACATCTCTAGGTGGTGGTTTGACACAATACATCACATGTGTGGAGCTTGTTGTCCAAGTTCAACTTGGTCATCCAACTGATAGCTCGGTGGTGAGAGCTCAAGCTATTGTGACAATAGTTGAGTCATATGATGTGCTAGTTGGGGGAGTGTTATTATACCCCATGGGTTTCAATATTGACTATTGGAAGGAGATAGCTTCCTATAGACCAGGTTGGTAGTCTGGTGAGGGACGGGTATGTCGCCTACCAGTATGCTTCAGTAGTGACAGTCTTGGCTCACTACAGTCCATGACCATAGTAGCATTAGTTTTAGCTTTCAATGGTGCAATTACTTGGCCTAATGACTTGTTGGAGGGGAATGCCCATGCAAAGGATACTCTAGTACCAAAAGAGATCACTCGGATTTGGAGTACAAGTGGGATTGTTCCATCCACCTTGGATGTTTCATTATGGAGTTTTGAGAAGGCATTGCAGTAGCATGCAGATCAGTTGGTGCAACAGGCTTGGAGTGGAGCCTTTGTACCATCATGAGATGAGTGTGAGGATGAGCCTCTAGAGTTGCTTACTTTGAAACCTTTGGATACCACACTCATTGCTTGGCAATATCCAATAGAAGGAGTATGTCTATTGGAGTTATTCAGTGGGAGTAGCACCGGACTAACTGCAGTCCTACAGGCGGGTATACAAGTACAAAGGTACTTGTATGTAGAGAGAGATGAAACTGCTAGGCAAGTCTCTCTACATCATGTGGCACACTTGGCCTATTGGTATTCAGAGTTATTACCGATGTAAGCAGTCAAAGGTTACCATAAGGCCCTACCAGTAGAAATGTCCTTACTAGGGGCACATGATCTGGAGAGACATGGACCTATTCACTTGGTGATTTCTGGATGGCCATGTTAGGGACATACACGTGCTGGCCAAGGTTTGGGTCTTTAGGATCCTCATTCTTGTGTGTTTTGGGAGATGTTACAGATACTACAACATCTCCAAGTTCATCAGTTTTTTTCTCCGGCTTACCTTTTAGAGAATGTTCCTTTGATGGATGATTCTTGCACCAGAGTGGTGGTGATTACACATTAGGTCCATTCTTGGATGGAACTTGCTATATTGTTAGATGCAGCCAGAGTAGGATCACGGGCTCATCGTCTTCGTCTTTGGTGGACAAACCTCTTACCAAAAGAGGTTCTACATCGTGCATATGATGGGATTCAGCAACTAGACCACATCCTTGTTAATGACATCTTGGATGTGGGGTGTTAGTCTCAGACGGTCATAGTGGCTAATTGTAATACTCCAAGGACAAGACAAGAGAGAAAACATAGATTACACACTCAACATTCGGTGCCCCAAAGGAGCACCTTCTCTTTATTATATAGACAAAGAAGATGTCCTCCAAGGAAGCTCCACCCTAGGATTAGGCACACAGATAGGTGACATGTCATCAAGCTCCACCCTTGGATTACTTACTTGGATGGGTGACATGTTGGTCTAGGTCCTATCTGGTTGGTCAAACAAGCTTTGACCGGAGGGAATCTTTTAGGGAATCTTCTTGTATGAGTCTCAAAATCACGTGAGGTACCATTGGAAAGCTCTCAACAAGACAAACTGGGGGGAGAGAAGGAAAGCCTTTCCTCCATTGGGGGGGAGAACTTGCACATTTTCGAGGCCTAATTCATTTGTTTAGGCCTCCAAAATTGCCTTCAAAGATTTCAAGCATATTTCGGTTCCTACTCTATTAGCAAAAGTCCCCTTTTGGTGATACCTCTTTCTGATCTGTTTAGTCCATCATGTGTAATATCCTTCCAGATAATACCAAACCAATTCTAACCTTTAAATCATATGTCTAGCTATTGGTTCTAAGGTTCTCAAGTCTATTTTGGTTTTTGCTCTATTAGTAGAAGTACTCTTTTGGTGATACTTCTATTTGATCTATTTTGACCATCATGTATAACATCATTCTAGATGTTACCAAACCAAATTTCACATCTAGATCATGTGGCTAGCTTGTGGTATTATAGACCTCCCTTCTTTTAAGACGCAACGTCCTCATTGTGCAATTGTTGCTCAAATGCTTTCACCAACACCGGTGCATGTGTCAAACTGGCAACAGGCTCCCATGTTGCTTCATAGAGGGGGTAACCTTTCCACTGTATGAGATATTACACCCGTAGATGGGGAGTACTACACATGAATTTTTGGAGAATACGCTCCACTTCATATTCTTCTGTGCCATCAATGAGTGTCAGACATGGTCGAATGTCTTGTGTGGAATGACCCTGGCCTGATCGGGAAGCATATCTGCGTAGTAGGGAAACATGGAACACTAGATGGATTGTCATGTGTGACGGTAGCTCAAGGTGATAGGCCACAGTGCCGACGCGATGAAGAATCAAGAAAGGCCCAATAAAACAAGGTCTGAGCTTATGAGGTCCAACTAATGTGAGGTTGGTTGTCGATAGCCACACTTGATCCCCAACATTGAACTCCATGTGCCTACGGTGTGCATCAGCATACTACTTCTATCAATTTGTGCAATCTGTAATCTGTGCTTGGTGCTCTCCACACTGTGTTGGATTCTAGAAACAAATGTGTTGACGGCATTGACCTTGGTAGCCACTAGACGATCTTCATCAAGCTAGAAGGTGTGAAGGGATGCTCACCATACATGAGGAAGAACAGAGTGACCTGGGTGGATGCATTCACTGAATTGTTGTAAACAAATTCCACCAATGGGAGTAGGGTGTCCCACCTCTCTTGCTCTTCTAAGGTGAAGCCGCATAACATGTCTTCAATCGTGCGATTAGCCTGCTCTGTTTAGCCATCTGTTTGTGGGTGATAAGCTATAGACATTGCTAACTTGGTTTTGAAGAAACCAAAGAGTGTTTGCCAAAACAAACTAGTGAATTGAGTGCCTCTATTAGTGATAAGTACTCTAAACATGCCATGGTGAGAGAAGATTGCATCTAAGTATAATTGAGCTAGTTGTAGAATGATCACATCCTTGGTGGTAGGGCGTACATGAATCATTTTGTTGAGCCGATCCACAACAACCACCATGGAGTCAAACCTTGAGGTGGTCTTGGGGAATTCACAAACGAGATCCATACTCACTTGTTCCCAATGTTGAGTAGGCGTGGGGAGAGGTTGAAGGAGCCTTGCAAGAGCTTGATTAGAGGCTTTGTTCTGTTGACAAAGTAGGCAGCTGCAACATAGTCCATCATGTTATTGCTCATCTTGGGCCAATAGTAATGGCATTGGATTGCATCCAAGGTCTTATCCACTCTGACATGACCTGCAATGGCCGAATCATGATATTCTGCTAGAATGGTGGTGCATAATTTTGGGACATTTGGGATCCATAATCGGCCATCACAAAAGGTGAGTCCTTGGGTGTTGGTGATGCCTTTGGATGATTGCGCTTCTACAATCTGCGGATCAGTTTTTGTAGTAGCCAAAATCTCTGGCTAGAATTCAGGGTTAATCTTAACCTCTACCACCAAGTTGTTTGCTATTGGCATGCGGGTGAGTGCATTTGCAAGTTGCTTCTTACCTTCTACGTAGGTGATTGACATGTTGAAGTGTTGTCACCACTCTGCACATCGAATCTGGCAACAAGATAAATCCTTCTGCGTCTTGAGGTATACTAGAGGTTTGTGGTCTATCTCTACTACAAATGCCTTCTTGCCCAAATAGTGCTTCCAATGCTTGGTTGCCAAAACAATGGCCAACTCTTCTCGTTTGGTGGTGTGGTAGTTGCGCTCTGCCAGTAACAACTTTCAAGAGAAATATGCTATTGGATGTCATCGATCATGCCACTCTTGTTGTAGGACTGCTCCTATTGCTACACTTGATGCATCTGTAGCCAACTTGATTGGTCGTTTTGGGTCATACCACTTCAAGATTGGTGCATGTAGCAAGGCGGCTTTCAATTCTTGAAAGGCCAACTCTTGTGCGGTTCTCCATGTCCACTTCTTCCCCTTGCCAATTAGTGCCGTTAAAGGTTGTGCAACCTTGGAGAAGTCCTTGACAAATCTACGATAGAATCTTGTCAACCCCAAGAAGCTCTTGAGTTGAGTCTGATCTTCTAGGGCACGCCATTTTTGAATGACTTCTATTTTATCTGTCAATACTTGAATGCCCTCTTCACTTACTCTATGCCCCAAGTAGTCTACTTCAGACTTGCCAAACTTGCACTTTGAGATTGTGGCATACAATTGATTTTGTCTTAGAATCTGGAGGACTTCTTGTAGATGTTGTTTGTGTTCTGTCATTGTGCTACTGTATACTAAGATATCATCCAAGAAGACAATAACAGACTTATCCAAATATGGATGAAATATGTCATTTAATAGACTCATGAAAGTGGCAGGTGCATTGGTGAGGCCAAAAGGCATCACAAGATACTCAACGTGGCCATACTTGGTTCAAAAGGCAGTTTACACATCCTGTACACATCTTCCTCTGCAATTTGGATTTGATTGTAACCGCTCCGCAAGTCCAGTTTGGTGAAGTATCTTGCTACATGGAGTTGATCAAACAGGTCATCCATGTGAGGTAAGGGGTATTTGTTCTTCACCATTTGCTGATTGAGACCTCGATAGTAAATACACATGCGTATTGTACCATCCTTCTTCTTCACAAACAAGACAAGAGCTCCATATGGTGATACGCTAGGTTGGATGAACCCCTTCTGCAACATCTCCTCAATTTGAGTCTTACACTCCTCCAACTCATGAGGTGATAGGCGATATGGAGCCTTACAAGGAGGTGTCTTCCCCAAGAGTGTCTCAATTTTATGATCTACTCTCCTTTTTAGTGGTAATCCTGAGGGTAGATCATTGGGAAAGACATCTTGAAATTCATCTACCACAACCTTCAATTTCTCAAGAATTTGTCCATAGAGTTGTGCACTTTGGACTTCTCTTATTAGACCCATGAAACATCTATCGGTCTTACAAACAGTTGCCATTGTCGTCGGGAAAATAGCCCACGTGTACCCTTGAGGCTTTTGGTGTGATAAATTTTCTTTTCTCTTTTATTTGTTGTAAGGAACAGGGATTTATGATAATATGTCTCGGGTGTGGTTTTGCTATCTTGTTTCGGGAGAAAGTGAGGAGACAGAGAAGGGCTGAGGGTTTTCAGAAAATGCCAAAAGATTTTGAGATGGAAGTTTGCAAAAGACTTCGAGAGGGAAGTTTGCAGAGGATTTAGAGAGAAGTAGCAGAGATTTTCGGGAGAAGAAAGGAGTAGGGTTTTTTCGGACAGGAGGAAGGATGGACAGAAAGTTTTGAGTTGGACAGGAGGAAGGATGGACAGAAAGTTTTGAGTTGGACAAGAGGAAGGTGGGATAGAAAGTTTTCGAGCTAGACAAGAGGAAGGTGGGACAAAAAAATTTCGAGATGTGCAGGAGAGGAAGTGCTTGGACAGAAGGGCAATTTTTGCAGGTAATGTTAGGGCTTGAGAGTGCAGGGGAGAGAAAGGTTTCTTCTTGAAGGAATGAACAAATGTGTAGGAGAGGAAGTGCTTGGACAGAAGGGCAATTTTCGCAGGACAAAAAGGACTTGAGAGTGCAGGGGAGAGAAAGGTTTCTTCTTGAAGGAATGAACAAATGTGCAGGATAGGAAGTGCTTGGACAGAAGGGCAATTTTCGCAGGACAAGAAGGGCTTGAGAGTGCAGGGGAGAGGAGGTTTCTTCTTGAAGGAATGAACAAATGTGCAGGAGAGGAAGTGCTTGGACAGAAGGGCAAATTTTTGCAGGTAATGTTAGGGCTTGAGAGTGCAGGGGAGAGAAAGGTTTCTTCTTGAAGGAATGAACAAATGTGCAGGAGAGGAAGTGCTTGGACAGAAGGGAAAATTTTCGCAGGTAATGTTAGGGCTTGAGAGTGCAGGGGAGAGAAAGGTTTCTTCTTGAAGGAATGAACAAATGTGTAGGAGAGGAAGTGCTTGGACAGAATGGCAATTTTTGCAGGACAAGAAGGACTTGAGAGTGCAGGGGAGAGAAAGGTTTCTTCTTGAAGGAAAGAACAAATGTGCAGGAGAGGAAGTGCTTGGACAGAAGGGCAATTTTCGCAGGACAAGAAGGGCTTGAGAGTGCAGGGGAGAGGAGGTTTCTTCTTGAAGGAATGAACAAATGTGCAGGAGAGGAGGTGCTTGGACAGAAGGGCAATTTTTGCAGGACAAGAAGGGCTTGAGAGTGCAGGGGAGAGAGAGGTTTCTTCTTGAAGGAATGAACAAATGTGCAGGAGAGGAAGTGCTTGGACAGAAGGGCAAATTTTCGCAGGTAGTGTTAGGGCTTGAGAGTGCAGGGGAGAGAAAGGTCTTCTTGAAGGAATGAACAAATGTGCAGGAGAGGAAGTGCTTGGACAGAATGGCAATTTTCGCAGGACAAGAAGGGCTTGAGAGTGCAGGGGAGGAAGTGCTTGGACAGAAGGGCAATTTTTGCAGGTCTGAAGGGCAGGCTGCAGGAGTAGCAAAAGAAACTCTCACGAAGGTGAGAACAGGACTGAGGAAGAGAGTTTTGTGTGAAAATGTTGATAGAGTGTTGAGGGACAGAATTGGAAAGAGAATTTTCGCAGGTCTGAAGGGCAGGCTGCAAGAGTAGCAAAAGAAACTCTCACGAAGGTGAGAACAGGACTGAGGCAGAGAGATTTCAGTGTGAAAATGTTGATAGAGTGTTGAGGGACAGAATTGGAGAGGAATTTTTGCAGGTCTGAAGGGGATTTGCTGCAGAAGTTGCCAAAGGATAATCTCCCGAAGGTGAGGATAGGAGTGAAGAAGAAAGATAAATTTTTTTGGGGAAGATGTTGTGAAGAGTGGCTGAACATGCAGTGATAGGAGCTAGTCAGGAAGAAAAGGAGGAGAATTTCGAGGTGGCTCAGCTCATCTGGAACAAAGGCAAGAAAGATTTGAAGTTGGTTGGCCTGTCTAAATGGAGTGAATCTGATATGCAAAACAGGGCATAGGAGAATGAAGAGGTTCGGAGGGTGAATTGCCTTGCCTGCTGTCAGACAGAATATATGTGAACTGCCGGCTGAGTTGATGATCAGTTGCAACCTTAGGGCAGGCATTGTCTTGACTAGAACTATTTGACTTATCCAACCTTGTGAACGTTGTTGTTGAAACTCTTGTGAATGATGAATCTTGGAAGCGGGTTGTGTTATGAATTGTGACTAGAGTTGAGGAAAACTCCATTCTAGGAACTCTCAGTCCGGTCCATGTGAATAGCCTAAGTAAATGATCTGGATGCCCGGGTTTATGTTTGGTTAGATCACTCAGTTGTTGTTTCTTTTATTTTATTAAAGGGCCACCTGACCTAGGTCTATGAACTGCCAGATCCCGAACCATAGCTTGAACTTGACGTGAAAATAGAATATGAGACCAGGTAGAGGTAGAAACCATAACACCAGACTAGCATGACAAGATTAATTTTATGAAAGTCAAGGATAAAACAAAACCTTCAGGGAGAGCCAACCTTAGGGAAACTGAAACAACAGGTTCATATAGAGACAAATTCCCAACAAACCAGGAGTAGGGAAGGAATGTCAGTCTATGGGAAAGACCCAAAAGAAGGACAGTAGGGAAAACTAAGCACAAGCAGCCATGTGCTCGGCGCACTCTTGAGACCAAACGTTCCCCACGACACCGTCCCTATGACATACAGAGGCAGATCCTGCTTGGGTGATTTTTCTTTAACCCCAATGATTGATCATTGGTGGGTTCTCACTACTTTCTTCCTCCAATCTACCATAGGGTTGTAATGCTCCATCCATGGCATGCTTAAGATTGCATCATAACGAGCTAATTGTATCACTTGCCACTCAATTTCTTCATGATATTCTCCTATAGAGAGTGTTATCCGTCTAGGTAATGATTCAATCCTCTCTGTTTGCCCGTTAGGCAACTCTCCTTCTTCACTCCTATCCCTCTCTAGATCCATTCCCAATCTTATTGCAACAGAGCGAGATAAGAAATTCTTTGTTGCTCCCGGATCAATTAATACTCTCACTTGATTGCCTTCTAGGACTCCATTCACAACAATCAATTGTGAGGTTGCCTTTTGGGATCTTTGAGAATTAGTCTTCTTCCTTCCCTTGCTTCTCTTCTTCCTTATTGAGCCAATAAGGCCGCGGAGTACATTTACTGGCAATCTATGTTTTCCAAAGTGATTTCTACCTCCTCCTCTTCAATACGCCTCTCCATGTTGTTCAAAGATTGCATGTATGAAGGCTGAGGGTCTCTAGGGAAACAAGTGTGACAATTGGTAGATATGTGCCCAATACGGCCACAATTGTAACAACGGTGTTGTTCTCCCTGAGTCCCTTCTCCTTGTGGGACTCCATCTCTTTGTTCTTCTACCCGTCCATGCTCCCCTTGAAGAGGTTGTGCTCCTTGATCTCAAAATCAAAGGTTGCCTAACTCCATTGGTATTGGTCCACCCATGTGTGGCATTTCTGCCCAATAATGTTGAGGTGGAACTACTCCTTCACCTCCACCCAATGCTCCTGCTATTCTTTGTGCACAAGCAATGGCTTCAAATATTATATGAGGATTTTGCACCATGACTTCTTGGCGAATCCGCTCCTTTAACCCTCGTTTGAAATTGTCAAGAGCCTCTACTGGACTCATATTGGTTATTGCAACTTGTAGATCCAAAAATGCCTCCATATACTCTTGTACGTTATTCTTCTATCTCAATCCACATAGTCGGGTTTGAGCCATCTACACAAAATCCACCGATTGGAAATTCTTCAGCAATCCTTCTTGCATTGCTGTCCACATGACCTCCCTTCTCTCTGCCAACATGGATCATTCCCAAGCATCATACAATGTGAGGGCTTTATCAATCAAGTACCCACATGCAAACACGCCTGTAGCATGCTCCGTGATCTCTGTTGAGAACAATCCGAAATATCAATTCATTCTTGAGATCCAATTTTCCACTACTCCCATCATACGCTGCCCCTTGTAAGGCTCAATGTTGTAGGTCTTCTTCATCCGGAGTAGCAATGTGGCTTCATTGTTGATAGGGTTTGTAGGCACAGGTGCCTCTCCAAGTACTTTTGTCGCAAGTACTGGGTTTTGAGACGGCTCTTCTTCTTGCATGGCTTGATCGTTCCTGAGGATTTGCACTTGACTTTGTAATGTCTCCATGGTCATCTTAATCTCTCAAAATTCATTCAACATCCCTTGCATTCGTTGCACCAACTCTTGCAATTGCGGATTAATGGTTCTTGCAACACTCAATTGCTAATGTCTACTTCAATACAGAATCAATATGATCACTCTAGATAGCGCACAAACTATTAGAACTACCATTGGAACCTCAGAAGCTATCACTCGTTGATAATACTCCTTGTGGAAATTCCTAACCATAAAATCTCTAAACATCACTTTTGGTCTCACTACATAATGGATTTCTACTTGAGTGTTGAAAGGGAGAAGATTTGGACATTCACATCCATATTATCATAATAGAATGTAGATTGTCAAATCCCACTCTCTGTCATATATCACCATAGGTAGAATCACTGGGTTTGGTGAGTTCATCACCCTATCCATGAATTTTGTGCCAAAGTGATAAACTAGCAATACCTTCATTTGCTCACGCTGGATGTACATAACCTCGATGTGGAATGGATTCGAGAATGGAAAGCTAGGTGCGGGAAATTGTCCTCTCGGTGCATCCATCCCGTGTGTTCTCTATAGTCCTTCCTAAGTCTAACAATTACTCTATGTTCTCCACCTCAAATTACTCAATTTCAATAGTTTGTGCACTTCCAAGAGTGGTGATCCACTCTCTTGGACTAAGACACTCACTTTGATACCATTGTAATACTCCGAGGACAAGACAAGAGAGAAAACACAGATTATACACTCAACATTTGATACCCCAAAGGAGCACCTTCTCTTTATTATATAGACAAAGAGGATCTCCTCCAAGGAAGCTCCACCCTAGGATTAGGCACACAGATAGGTGACATGTCATCAAGCTCCACCCTGGATTACTTACTTGGATGGGTGACATGTTGATCTAGGTCCTATCTGGTTGGTCAAACAAGCTTTGACCAGAGGGAATCTTTTAGGGAATCTTCTTGTAAGAGTCTCAGAATCACATAAGGACCCATTGGAAAGCTCTCAATGAGACAAACCTGGGGACAAGGAAGGACAGCCTTTCATCCATTGGGGGGAGAATCTGCACATTTTTTAGGCTTAATTCATCCGTTTAGGCCTCCAAAATTGCCTTCAAAGATTTTAGGCATATTTTGGTTCCTACTCTATTAGTAGAAGTGCTCTTTTGGTGAAACCTCTTTCTGATCTGTTTAGTCCATCATGTGTAACATCTTTCCAGATGTTACCAAACCAATTCTCACCTTTAAATCATATGTCTAGCTATTGGTTCTAAGGTTCTAAGGTTAAGTCTATTTCAGTTTTTGCTCTATTAGTAGAAGTACTCTTTTGGTGATACTTCTATTTGATCTATTTTGACCATCATGTATAACATCATTCTAGATGTTACCAAACCAAATTTCACATCTAGATCATGTGGCTAGCTCATGGTATTACACTAATAGGTCACCCATGGCAATGGTGAACTTAGTTGGATAGCCTAGAGCCGCGTTTCTCACACTTATGAGTTTCCCAAGCTCTCATGCTTTTCAAGAGGGAGGACTTGTACTTGTTTGGGACTCATAGTTACAGCAGTTGGTGGATCCCAATGCCAATGAGAGAGAGCGGGTGATGGGTTTTTGCACCGGTATTATTGTTGTTCCAATAGTGTCAAAGGCATCTAGATGTCAGGTGTTAGGTCAAGTTGTGGACTTGAATTGTTTGACCTGGATTGTGAGGCTTGGGTTGGTAGAGCAGCATATGATGTGCTTGATAGGCATCACCACTCGGACACTTGTGTGTCATGTGCTTACCGAGACGATTCAAGCACATGTTGGGGATGATGGACCGAGTGGACATGGTATTCTTGGGACAAAACCAGTAGCTACTAGGGAGAGTGGTCTACTTGGAGTCCATCTATGTGAGCATGGGCTACTTGGATTACATCCTTGGTCCAATTAGGATGCAGCTAGAGGACGTGTGGAACTTGCAGCCAAAGTGAAGGGTCACACAGAGGTTGGGACCTCTAGTGGTCGGGAGCATGACACTAGTGTTCCCAAGGGCCCAATGTAGCAGCTAATCAGTACATCTTCCACTCCTACGACAATTACAAAGGATACTTGGGAGCCAGATCTTGGATCCAAGCTTGCAAGAGAGGAAAGACGGAGAGTTTGGAGGTTCTTGAGGAGCTACATGAGTTGTTTTACCTTCAGTATGAAGAATTTAGGTGCTCTGAAGGGACCTGGTATATGGATTAAGTTGACTAGTGATACACCAATTTTCTAACGTCCTTATTGTTATAGTGACATGGAGAGGACATTAATTTAGAGTCGGAGTAGAGACCTTTTTGAGGTTGGTTTGGTAGAGATCTCACATAGAGAGTATGCATCAACTATAGTGATGCTAGCCAAGAAGGATATGCATGGCAACTACACAGATAGGCGGATGTGTGGAGATTACCGTCCTATCAATTGATAGACTAGGGATGATCAGTATGCTATGCCTACACCGGAGGAGATTTTTTATGCGATTGGGCATGCAAAGGTCTTCAATACTTTGGATCTTTGAGCAGGATATCATCAGTTGTCGATCAAGGAGGAGGATATGTCCAAGATAGCATTTTGAGCTATTGATCCTCATGGCAAGGATGTGTTATATCAGTGGAGGTTCTTACCATTTGGGTTAAAGAATGCTTTTGTTGAGTTCCAAAGGGTCATGGATAGGATCCTAGTTGGATTGGATTTTTCTCAGTGCTATATTGATGATATTTTAGTCTATAGCACTACTGTGGAGGAGCATGAGAGATAGTTGTTGGAGGTGTTTGAGAGGTTGAGATCTCATGGACTCAAATAACACATTGGGAAGTGTAGGTTGTTCTACAAGTAGGTTGAGTATTTGGGTCACATTATCTACCCGAGAGGACTTGGCGTTCAGCAGACCAAGGTGGAGGCTATTGCACGTATTCCTTGGCCTATGGATATGAGCAGAGTGTGAATATTCCTTGGATTTATGAACTTCTATCACCGCTATGTTAGAGGATTTAGTGCCATTGCCAAGGCTTTGATAAAGCTGACCAAGCTTACACAAGAGTGGTGTTGGGGAGATGAGTAGGAGAGAGCTTTTATAGAGCTCAAGGAGAGGTTGACATCTGCTCCTATTTTGAGGATACTGATCAGAGGACGACCATTTTAGGTTCATACTAATTGGAGTATGTTGTGGCTTGGAGTGGTGCTCACCCAACATGATGATGAGGAGAAGGAGTTTGTGGTGGCCTATGCTAATCGCTCCAACAATTCAGTGAAGGCAAAGTATATTTCATATGAGGGAGAGTGCTTGGCAGTAGTTTGGGCAGTAGCACATTTTTGATGTTATCTATTTGGTAACCTCTTCACTCTTATCACTGATCATCAGCCGCTGAAGTGGTTGATGGAGTCCGTCAAGCTTTCAAGGAAGCTTGCACAATGGGCTCTGATTTTATAGGAATATGATTTCATGGTTATTCACAAACCATGAGTGGTGAACCATGATGCAGATGGGTTGAGTAGAAACTCATGTCCCAACTAGCAAGATCCAATTGGAGCACGTTGGCATGGTGAGACAAAGAGGAGATGGTGCTAGGTTGGCATGCATCTGCCTTTCTGTGTATATTTTCTGAGGCTTTGGTGGTATCTCTCTCAATGCATGTAGGAGGGGTTATTGAGTCACAAATCTAAAGAGTGAAGATATTGGTACAATTCAACGAGACATTGATGGTGACGTCTTAGTGATGGACTATCTTTGCACTAGTGTTGTGGGTGGCACAGTTGGGGCCAAGGAGAGATCGTGTCCTTCAACAAGCCAAATGATTCAGATTGGAGGGCAAACACCTTTTGCGTGTATGGGAGGATGGTAGGGTGAAAGTAGTACCATTTCCATCTAAGAGACTACAATTGGTCCGTCATGCTCATGAGGAGCTAGGAATTTTGGAGTAAAGCATACATATAGCTTACTCCAGAGTCATTATTGGTGGCGCAATATGCAGACCAAGGTACATCAATTTGTTGCTAGATGTGTGGTTTGTGACCGAGTTAGAGCATCATCCAATGCTCTTATGCCGCATTTACATCCATTACCTATCATGGGATTGGGTTACCATTGAAGTTTGGACTTTGTTGTATGTATATACATTACTACACAACATACATGGATGTCAACATCATACACTATAGAAGCAAAATTCACACATAAGTCATACATAGACTCTAAAGTGCCACAATAATCAGATTGTTTACCACTTTCAACTCAACTCAACTCATATCAGAACTTGATCTGTCACTCTATAAACTGCCAACAACGGGGTATTGATTATAGTCAAGCCACACCCACTCTAGCTAAGAGAATACAGGTGATGCTCACCGGCTTCTATCCACCATAGCCAGGAATTGGAAGGCTCAACATCAGAGAAGTGCGCTCTCTGGAGCTGCACTTCAAAATTATACCCCCGGACTCAAGCTAGGTCTGAAACCCTAATGGTCCCGTTGATGGCACACTTGACGGTGAAAACGGTGCAAAGTGATGGTGGACCCCACCATGAAGTTAGTAGCCCAAACACAAAATCTGACCGTCGGAAAGTAGTCTTTGAGAAATTGCTAAAATAACTCTAATTACTATCACTGGAACTCCGGTTTTTGAGCAATCTAGATAAGACATTACAAATGGCATGACAATTGTCGTGCATATATACATCGTTGTCAACATCATACACTATAGAAGCACAACTCACACATAAGTCATACATAGACTCTAAAGTGCCACAATTGCCTCCCTAGCTGGTGGTTAGGTCCCTCTAACTCCAGATAGCCATCTACTCTAAGTATATGGTATACCCTATGATGGGCAAAGATTAGGAGGTTGGGTGCTATGGAGCCCCATCATTAGTCGCATGTCTGCAATCTATACCATATAAAGAATGAACTAGCTATAGGTCAAGTACATCTAGGACATAACCATTGTCTCTGAGGAACCACCGTGAGGAGAGGACTCATACATGCCATATGCCATCCTCTTTAATAGCTATCACACACTAACATAGTAGTAGCTCCACCAGAAGAGCCACATAACATACACCTCAAGCCAGCACGTACAAGTGCCAAGCTTAGGTCCATAGTACAATCAATGTTTGGGAGGTGGCATGGTGCACAATTGTGCACATGGTCCTTCCAAACAACACCATCACGTCCTTCTAATACAAGGATTCTAGATGGAAAAACCTCATGCACTCTCAAGATAGTGCGGCCTGTCGAAACATCAAGTGTCGTCAGTACCGTCTACTATAGATATACATAGTCTCTTAGATTAAATCAACGGATCAGAGGTCTATAACCTCTTCTTTGAATGGTAGCATAGCGTAAAGTATCTCTATGCTGAGCAATTGCCAAGTTCTCAAAGGCCATCGGCATCACTCTCCGAAAGATCTTTGCCCATTAAGAACATGCGCTCATCCATACATTGGGGTCATCCAAGTCCAAAACTACAGTAGCATCTTGACAAATGGCTGCAGGTAAATCTAGATCTTGTCCATAGAGTAGAAAGTACGGAGAGAAGGATGCTAAGGGGGCTTGCTGGTTGAACTGATAGCCCATGGCCAACCAAGGTAATTGGAGATCCAAATCTCCTAGGTGGCCTCTCTACAAACCATACTTTTGCAATCCTCTCTTCACCGTCTGAACCACTCTCTGTGCTAAGCCATCTACCTCAGGGTGATCTCAAGATGTAGTACAATGATCAATCAAAGCCTTGTCACACAAGACCTGAAACTCCCCAAGAACTCTATACTCTAATCAGTCAAAACCTCAGCTGGTGGACCAAAATTACTAAGAAATTGATCTAGGAACGAGTAAGTTGTCCCTTCACAAGACTTGTCAGGAAGTTCCACCAACTCAATCCACTTAGAGAAGTGCTCCACCATCACCAAAACATACCGATGATGTCTCACAGTCAGTGGTACAGGTCCAGCAAAGTCCAAACTCCAACAGTAACCCAATCCCATGATAGGTAATGGGTGTAATTGTGGCATAAGAGCATTGAACGATGCTCTAACTTGGTCACAAACCACACATCTGGCAACAAACTGCTATACCATGGTCTACATACCATGCCACCAATAATGACTCTGGAGTAAGCTATATGTATGCTTTACTCCAAAATGTCCTAGCTCCTCATGAGCATGATAGACCAACTGTGGTCTCTGAGATGGAAATGGTACTACTCACACCCTACCATCCTCCTATACACACAAAAAAGTGTCTGCCCTCCAATCTGAACTGTTTGGCTTGCTGAAGAACACCATCTCTCTCCTTGGCCCCAATTGTGCCACCCACAACACCAGTGCAAAGATAGTCCATCACTAAGACATCATCATGAATGTCTTGCTGAACTGTACCAATATCTTCACTCTCTTGATCTATGACCTCAATAACTCCTCTTGTATGCACTGAGAGAGATACCACCAAAGCCTTTGAAAATATACACAAAAAGGCCGATGCATGCCAACCTGGCACCATCTCCTCATCTGTCTCACCATGCCAATGTGCTTTGGTCTGATCTTGCTGGCTAGAACATGGATTTCTACTCAACCCATCTGCATCATGGTTCACCACTCTAGGTCTGTGAACAACCGTGAAATCATACTCTTGTAAAATCAGAGCCCATCATGCAAGCTTCCCTAAAAGCTTGTTAGACTCCATCAACCACTTTAGTGGCTTATGATCAATGATGAGAGTGAAGGGGTTACCGAATAGATAACATAAAAAATGTGCTACTGCCCAAATGGCTGCCAAGCACTCTCCCTCATATGAATTATACTTTGCCTCTGCTGAATTTTTGGAGCAACTAGCATAGGCCACCACAAACTCCTTCTCCTCATCATCATGTTGGGTGAGCACCGCCCCAAGCCCCAAAATACTCCAATCAGTATGAACCTAAAATGGTTGTCCTCTGATTGGTCTCCTCAAAATAGGAGCAAATATCAACCTCTCCTTGAGCTTTACAAAAGCTCTCTCCTGCTAATCTCCCCAACACCACTCTTGTGTAAGCTTGGTCAGCTTTGACAAGGCCTTGGCAATAGCACTAAATCCTCTAACATAGCGGCAATAGAAGTTCACCAACCCAAGGAATGCTCGCACTCTGCTCACATCCGTAGGCCAAGGAATATGTGCAATAGCCTCCACCTTGGTCTGCTGAACACCAAGTCCTCTAGGGTAGATAGTGTGACCCAAATACTCAACCTACTTGTAGATGAACCTACACTTATGAGGATGTAATTTGAGTCCATGAGATCTCAACCTCTCAAACAACTCCAACAATTGTCTCTCATGCTCCTCCACAGTAGTGCTATAGACCAAAATATCATCAATATAACACCAAGCAAAATCCAATCTAGCTAGAACTCTATCCATGACCCTTTGGAACTCAACAGGAGCGTTCTTTGACCCAAACGATAAGAACCTCCACTGATATAACACATCCTTGCCGTGAGGATCAATAGCCCAAAATGCTATCTTGGATTTATCCTCCTCCTTGATCGGCAACTGATGATATCTCACTCAAAGATCCAAAGTACTGAAGACCTTTGCATGCCCAATTGCATCAAAAATCTCCTCTGGTGTAGGCATGCATACCAATCAGCCCTGGTCTATTGGTTGATAGGACGGTAATCTCCACATATCCGCCTATCTGTGTAGTTGCCATGCATATCCTTCTTGGCTGGCATCACTGTTGCTAATGCATACTCTCCATGTGAAATCTTCACCAAACCAACCTCAAAAAGGTCACTACTCCGGCTCTGAATCAATGTCCTCTCCATCTCACTATATTGATAAGGACGTCAGAAAACTGGTGTATCATTAGTCAACTCAATCCGTATACCATGTCCTTTCAAAGCACCCAAATCCTTCATACTAAAGGCAAAACAACTCATCTAGCTCCTCAAGAACCTCCAAACCTTCCGTCTTTCCTCTCCAATAAGCTTGGGTCCAAGATCTAGCTCCCAAGTATCCTCTATAACTATAGTAGGAGTGGAAGATGTCTTGACTTGCTACTACATTGGGCCCTTGGGAGCAATAATGTCATGCCTTTGACCACTAGAGGTCCCAACCTTTGTGCTAAAAACTCCCTCCACTCTGGCTGCATCCCAAGTGGACCAAGGGTGTAATTCAAGTAGCCCACGCTCACCTAGATGGACTTCAAGTAGACCACTCTCCCTAGTAGCTAATGGCTATGTCCCAAGAATACCATGTCCGCTTGGTCCATTGCTCCCAGCATGTGCCTAAATTGTCTTGGTAGGCACAAGGCTCACAAGTGTCCAAGTGGTGATGCCTATCAAGTGCATTCTATGCTGCTCTACCAAGCCAAGGCTCACAATCCAGATCAAACAATTCAGGTCCATAGCTGGATCTAACACCTGATGCTTGGATGCCTCTGACACTGGTAGAACAGTGGTAATACCGATGCAAAAACCCACACCCGCTCTCTCTCATCAGCATTGTGCTCCACCAACTGCTATAATTGTGAGTCCCAAACAAGTCCAGGTCTTCCCTCTCAAGAAGCATGAGAGCTTGGGAAACTCATGAGTGTGGGAAATGCGGCTCTAGGTTGTCCAACTAGGTTTACCACTACCATATGTGACCTATCAGCCACTACCACTATCTGAGACTGATGCCCAAAATCCAAGATATCATCAACAAGGATGTGGTCAAGTCGCTGAATCCCATCATAAGCACATTGTAGAACCTCTTTGGGTAAGAGGTTTGTCCACCAAAGACGAAGACAATGAGCCCGTGATCCCACTTTGGCTACATCTAACAATACAATAGGTCCCATCCAAGAATGGACTTGATGTGTACTCACTACCACTCAAGTGCAAGAATCACCCATCAAAGGAATGTTCTCCAAAAGGTAAGCCGGAGAAACGGATATATGAACCTAGAGATGTCATAGTATCCATAACATCTCCCAAAACACACCAAAACAAGGATCTTGAAGACCCAAACCTCTACCATCACATGTATGTCCTTGACATGGCCATCCAAAAATCACCAAGTGAATAGGCCCATATCTCTCTAGATCATGCACCCCTAGTAAGGAAATGTATGTTGATAGGGCCTTCTGGTAACCTCTGACTGTTGATATCGGTAATAACTTTGGATATCGATAGGCCAAGTGTGCCACATGATGTAGAGACACTTGCCTAGCAGTCTCATCTCTCTCTATATACAAGTACCTCTGTACTCGTATACCTGCTTGTAATACCGTAGCTAGTCTGGTGCTAATCTCACCAAACAACTCTAATAGACATATCCCCTCTACTGGATATTGCCAAGCAATGAGTGTGGTATCCAGAGGTGTCAAAGTAATCTACTCTGGAAGCTCATCCTCACACTCATCTCTTGATGGTACAAATGCTCCACTCCAAGCCTATTGCACCAACTGATCTACATGCTACTGCAATGCCTCCTCTGAACTCCACAATGGAACATCCAAGGTAGATGGAACAATCCCACTTGTACTCCAAATCCAAGTGATCTCCTATGGTATTGGAGTATCCTCTGCATGGGTGTTCCCCTCCAACAATTCACCAAGCCAAGTAATTGCATCACTAAAAGCTAAAACTAATGTTGCCATGGTCCTTGACTATAATGAGCTAAGACTACCACTACTAAAGCATACTGGTAGGTGACATACCCGTCCCTCACCAGACTTCCAACCTGGTCTATAGGAGGTTGTCTCCTCCTAATAGTCAATACTGAAACCCATGGGGTATTACACTACTCCCCCAATTAGCACATCATATGACTCAGCTATTGTTGCAACAGCTTGAGCTCTCACCACCAAGCTATCAATTGGATGACAAGGCTGAACCTGGACAACAAGCTCCCCACATGTGATGTATTGTGTCAAACCACCACCTAGAGATGTCTGGATCTGAAATGGACACCTCTCCACATCGGTCTTCCATAACTCAAGACCGACAAGAGCAGCCTTCCCCAACATAAGGGGCTGTGCATCAAAGCCTAACAAGACTCTCTATAGTGTATAGACCTTCCCTAAAGGTCCCACCAAACGGAAAATCCCCCTTTGGTTATCCAATAGGACAACACCAAGTGTGAACCATGCTCTCTCAAAGGCCGGTCTAGCTGGCAATTCCTCCAGTCTAGCCGTTGATGTCTGCCATAAACCATTGGTCGCTGAATGGATCCCATGCTCCTCAACCAAGTCAGCTCCACTACCAACCACCTTTGCTCTAGTAGTAGGAACTGCATCATTACTACTCTCACACATTGTGGCAGCCAACCAGAACACTAGGGCTAGGTCAACTCCCAATGTAAACATGTCACTGGCCAAAAACATAAGATATTGCATAATCAGCTAAGCCACCCCCAACATCATGCTAGACTCTGTTTGTGTAATAGCAAGTGGCTGACTAGCAGGTAGTCCATCATGTACTCCATCAACACCTACCACACCTACATTGGGATGTTTAGGAACCATGGATATCATCTGCAATGCCTCAGATAGCATGAAAGACTAGGGAAGTCTGACCTGTCTCCCAACCTCTCCTCTTTGTAGGTCCAACTCCATTGATGCTCCTCTAGGCTCTGGAGCATGTACTGCACTCCTGGTCATTGTTGTAGATGCATCCACCTATGTTGCTCCACACATGAAGTCCAAAGCATCTCTATCACTAGCATATAAGGTGGAAGCCTCAGCACCCAAATCTGATCTCTTCTGAGCAATGGCCATACTAGCCAATCTTTGCTCCAATTGCTCAATCCGAGTAGCCATAGTTGTATCAAAAGTAAGGGTAGGTATTGCACTCCTACTAGGTGTAGATCCTCTACCACCACCTCTACCACCTTGTCTTCCATGAACTGGAGCTCCTCTACTACCTACCATAGCAGCCCTACCACTCTGTAACTCCGGGTGTAGTCAAAACACCAGTCACTAGTGTGACCAAATCTGTGGCAATGCTCACACTGCCTCTGTGCTGGCTGTGATGCACCCAAGGTATCAAGTCCATTGCCTTGAGTACACTCTCTCCAATGGTGAGGTCCACCACAAGTCCAACAAGCAACACCACCACTCATTGGCTGATGCTTACCCAAAAATGAAGGTAAGGGTCTAACTTCACTAGGCGCTCTACTCGCTCCATATGATCTAGGCTGTCCACCCTATCTTCAAAAACTAGTTGTGCGTGGTGCACTCTGCTGCACTCTAGAAGAAGTCACTGCCGTGGATGAGGTCTCCCTACCAAATCCAGATGTCACCACCCTCTCCTCCACCATGTTGAGCTCAATACGCTCAGCCAAACCAAAAACCACCACCAAAGTAGGCAAAGTAGCATGTAACAATGTAGCATCACAAACTCTCTATTGCAACTCCTTGTCCAGTATCCCATACCAAAATTGGACTGCCTGGGCCTCAATAACTCCCTGAGTGAAACTGATCAGCCGCCTCATGCGAGTGTATGCCTCGCATATGCTCTCTCCAACTTTCCACTGGAAGTCCTACAAGCTCCTTAGCGTGTCAATCTGCACTCCCTGGTAGTTCTGCCTCAAACACTGGAAGAACTCCACCATGGGGTTAAACCCCGGTACCACACCACCTCTTGCAGCAATACCTCCACTCGTAGTAGCACTATCTCTAGCTAGTGCACCTCCACTAGCTCCAATAACACTACTTGAGCTATAACTCGTAGGCACAGCCAATCTACTCCTGGTCACCAAACCTGAAGTGATAGAGACATAGTTCAAAGACCAATATTGTCTCCATAACTTGATCTCCTCTAAATAAGCTCTCCTAAACTCATGGTAGTCATCCATCGGCGAACCCTCTAGATGCTGAAACAACCCCTTCCATGCCATGAAGGGTGTAAACAAAGTTGGGTTCCGCATTTATTGTAGATCACACCAACTATTGAACTCCTGGATGAAGTCATCCAACTCAATGGTACCCACTATACCAGAGTAACGCCTAGGGCCTTTGGAGGCCCTATAAATCTTGTCCATGTTCCACAACAACGGTGCGGACACATCAAGTGCACTCTCAACTGAATCAAGTCCTATGTCAAACTTCAACTTAGAGTCAATCTCCTCCCTCACTAGGACCAAAGATATAGGCTGATACCGAGTACCACTCTGATTAAACCTATTGTGTATTGCAAGGCTATCTCCACTAGAATCCCCAAAGAACTCCATTGTGACAAAGAAACCACAACCGCAAACTATAACAGCAAACCAAAACCACAAATTGCAACCGCAAGTACCCCACCAAGTGCCAACACCACCAAGTGCTAATACCACCAAGTGCCAATACCAACTAAGCACCACCCACTATAGTAACTCTAACCAAGATAACTACACTAGGGGAAAGGGCAACTTGTAACCTACCATCACAACACGCACTCTCACGGTCTACAGGTCATCACTTCTTGCCTCACCAGAGAGAAACAAAGATAGTCGGACTGGTCATCACTCCAGCCTCACTATCAAGAGCACACCAAAGCACCAATGCTCAAAAGTTAGGGCACCTCACACAAACATGGTGCACAAACAGGAAGCAAAGAATGGGGAGGGGGGTCCAATCACAAGAAATCTAAACTAAAACCCTCCATGTCATAAAATAACACAGGACTGATTTTGCCACCATTTGGCATTTGACATAAGAGAAGTTTGTATCTAAGCCCTAAGCTACAAGGATCACCAAGAATGGGATCAAATTGCCTTTCCTAGCCAAAGCTACAAGTGTATAGTTAATAGTGGCACAATCACTAGGACAACAAGTGAGGGTGGACCAGTTGGCTAGGGCACCAGTCTAGGAACAAGAGATCTAAGGATCAAACCCTATTACACACTTTCTAGCAAGAAAGACAGATTTTTGCCAACCAATGACCAAGATCTACTCTAAACTAGCTAGCCTCACGCCAACAAGCTGGCTTGTTGGCCCTTCTAGGCCTTTGTAGCCCACAGCCTTATGGTTTCTCCAAATCATAAATTCAAAAGAATAGCTTCACAACTCCACCTTCAATTTTACTTTCTGAGCCCACCTCACAACAAATTGGTCATGCCTTCACCTCATGAGCTCAAAATCACAACCACTGCTCAAAATTTGCTTCTTTTGTGCTCAAAAATTGGCCAGCGCTTTTGCACACTATCTGCCTTACTGCCAAATCTCCATCAAGCAACAAGCTTTGCACACCAGGGAAAAAACAAACTTCAATTGAGCTACCAACGATCCACCAAGCTTGGAGATACCACCAACACTCAAAGTTCCTATACCTGATTTCCCTCTGATTTCACTTCTCTGATGTAATCAGATTGTTTACCACTCTCAACCCAACTCAACTCAGATCAGTACTTGATCTGTCACTCTATAAACTATCAACAACTATGCATTGATTTCAGTCAAGCCACACCCACTCTAGCTAAGAGAATCCAGGTGACACTCACCGGCCACTGTCCACCATAGCCAGGAACTCGAAGACTCAACATCAAAGAAGTGAGCTCTCTAGAGCTGCACTTCAAAAGTATACCCCTAGACTCGAGCTAGGTCTGAAACCCTAATGGTCTCATTGACGGCACACTTGATAATGAAAACGGTGCAAAGTGACGGTGGGCCCCACCGTGAAGTTAGTAACCCGAACATGAAATCTGACCTTTGGAAAGTAGTCTTTGAGAAACTGCTGAAATAACTCTAACTACTATCATTGGAACTCTAGTGTTCAAGCAATCTAGATGCGACACTACAAATGGCATGACAACTTTGCTGGACCTTTACCGTTGACTGTGAGACATCATTGGTATGTTTTGGTGATGGTTAGCACTTCTCCAAGTGGATTGAGTTGGTGGCACTTCCTGACAAGTCTAGTGAAGGGACAAATTACTCTTTCTTGGATCAAGTTCTTAGTCATTTTGGTGCACATACTAAGGTTTTGACTAATCAGGGTATAGAGTTCTTGGGAGAGTTTCAGGTCTTGTGTGACAAGGCTTTGATTGATCATCGTACTACATCTTGAGATCACCTTGGGGCAAATGGCTTAGCAGAGAGAGTGGTTCAGATGATGAAGAGAGGATTACAAAAGTATGGTTTGCAGAGAGGCCACTTGGGGGATTGGGATCTCCAATTAATTACCTTGGTTGGCCATGGGTTATCATTCAGCCGGCAAGCCTCCTTAGCATCCTTCTCTCCGTACTTTCTACTCTATGGACGAGATCCAGATTAACCTGCAGCCATTCATCAAGATGCTATTGTAGTTTTGGACTTGGATGATCCAAATGTATGGATGAGGGCATATTCTCAATGGGCAAAGATCTTTTGGAGAGTGATGCCGATGGCCTTTGAGAACTTGGCAATTGCTCAGCATAAAGATACTTTATGCTATGCTACCATTTGAGGAGGAGGTTATAGATCCGTTGATTTCATCCATGTGACTATGTGTATCTACAACAGACAGCCCCGACAACACTTGATGTTTCGACAGGCCGCACTATCTTGAGAGTGCATGAGGTTTTGTCATCTGGAATCCTTGTGTTAGAAGGATGTGATGGTGTTGTTTGGAAGGATCATATGCATAATATTGTGCCATGTCACCTCCCAAAAATTGATGGTACTATGGACCCAAGCTTGGCACTTGTACGTGGAGGCTTGAGATGTATGTTATGTGGCTCTCTTGGTGGAGTTGCTACTATGTTAGTGGGTGATAGCTGTTAGAGAGGATGGCATATGGCTTGTATGACTCCTCCCCTCATGGTGGTTCCTCAAGGACAGTGGTTATGTCCAAGATGTACTTGACCTATAACTAGTTCATCATTTGTATGGTACAGATTGCAGACATGTGACTAACAATGGAGCTCCATAGCAACCGGCCTCCTGATCTTTGCCTATAATAGGGTATACCATATACTTGGAGTAGATGGCTATATGGAGTTAGAGGGACCTAACCGCCAGCTAGGGAGGTGATTGTGGCACTTTAGAGTTTATGTATGACTTATGTGTGAGTTGTGCTTCTATAGTGTATGATGTTGTGTAGTGATGTATATATGCACAACAATTGTCATGCCATTTGTAGTGTCACATCTAGATTGCTTGGACACTAGAGTTCCAATGATAGTAGTTAGAGGCATTTTGGTAGTTATTTATAGACTACTTTCTGACGGTCAGATTTTGTGTTTAGGGTACTGACTTCATGGTGGGGCCCACTATCACTTGCACCATCTGCACCGTCGGGTGTGACATCAGCAGGACCGTTGGGATGAGACCTCGGTCAAAATCAGGAGCATACCCTGGAAGTGCAACTCCAGAGAGATCACTTCTTTGATGTTGAGCCTTTGAGTTCTTGGCTAGAGTGCACAGAAAGCCGGTGAGCATCACCTAGATTCTCTTAGCTAGAGTGGGTGTGGCTTGACTGTAATCAGTGCCATGTTGTTGGCAAGTTGTTGAGGTCAGATCAAGTAATGATATGAGTTCAATTGATGCAAATTGTAAACAATCTGATTATTGTGGCACTTTAGAGTTTATGTATGACTTATGTGTGAGTTGTGCTTCTATAGTGTATGATGTTGACAGCGATGTATGTTGTGTAGCAATATGTATATATGCATGACATTTTTCTTTAGATGTATGATACCTACTATTAGAGATAGCCAATTACAAGGAGCAAACTGAGCTCCTTCTTAGGAATTCTAAAGGCAAAGGTAATTCTTCACATTATAACTTAGGACCAAAGATACATTGAAAGAAGATCTTTGTACGTATAGGATCTTTGGAGTAGGAAGTAGTCCAAAGACCTTTTTAATTGTAGTAACCTTTAGAGTAGTAAGTCCAAAGGATACAATTGTGTAAGTTGTCTTCGGGGAAGAATTGATACCTTCCCTAGCACATGTTAGGTGCCTAATTAACCTAGATGTAAGAAGAGAAGATAAGACAAGACCCAAAATTTACAATGCAAATGTTGGCAAGAGACCTCCACAAGAGACCTTTGTAGTACTTTAACCATCTTATGTCTACAAGTAAGAGTAGGAAGAGTATAAAAGGCAATTTACTAAGTGTATATATTCATTCATTCCCTTTATCATAATACAACAAAAGAGCCAAAAGCTCTTTATCACCATTACCTTAATTTTGAGTATTGATGGTTGTCTTTGTTAGAGTAGGGGTGAGGAATTTTGGAGTAGAAACACAAGTGCTTGAATGTAGTGAAACATTTGTACTTGATTGGGGTGTGTGATTCATGAGATTCTAAAGAAGCAAAGCCATGTCTTGATGAATAAAAGATGAGCTATAGTAGTAGTACCATGCAACACAAAAAGCAAAGACTAATTTTCAATGCAAAGAAGCCAAAGTTATGTCTTGTGGGAGGGTAGTATGCAGCCTTCAAAGTTGATATCTTTGTAGTTATATGGCCAATTTGGGTTGAGTGAACATCACCTTCACGATTAGTTTTGAATTTATGTGTAATGAAAGTGATTAATTTAATTTTCTATTTGCCATAGTTTGCCACAAAGGGTGATACTACACTCATTTGGGAGTTTAGTGTCACAATAGATTAAATATGAAACAATAAAATATTTGCAATATAGTGGCATTTCTCTTCATTCTAGTCATTTCTTACTTATATCCTTCACGGAACTACTTATTACTTATCATTATATCTCTTTTTGGTCAATATTATGTTATCATAATATATTATGCATCAAGGATATTTAAATTAAATTAAATTATTTATAATTTTAGAGTCATGTAAATTTTAATTCAATCTAATACTTAAATTTATCTTTAAAATAAAACAATTGATCATTTCTTACTCATATCCTTCATATCATATACTCATATCAGCATGGCATACCGATCAGCCCTGGTCTGTCGGTTGATAGGACGGTAATCTCCACACATCCGCCTATTTGTATAGTTGCCATGCACATCCTTCTTGGCTGGCATCACTGTCGCTGATGCATACTCTCCATGTGAAATCTCCACCAAACCAGCCTCAAAAAGGTCACTACTCCGGCTCTGAATCAATGTCCTCTCCATATTACTATATTGATAAGGACATCGAAAAACTGGTGTATCGCTAGTCAGCTCAATCCGTATACCAGGTCCCTTCAGAGCACCCAAATCCTTCATACTGAAGGCAAAACAACTCGTGTGACTCCTCAAGAACCTCCAAACCCTCCATCTTTCCTCTCCAATAAGCTTGGGTCCAAGATCTGGCTCCCAAGTATCCTCTGTAATTGTAGTAGGAGTGGAAGACGTACTGACTGGCTGCTACACTGGGCCCTTGGGAGCAATAGTGTCATGCTCCCGACCATTAGAGGTCCCAACCTCTGTGCAAAAAACTTCCTCCACTCTGGCTGCAAGCTCCACACGTCCTCTGGTTGCATCCCATGTGGACCAAGGGTGTAATCCAAGTAGCCCACGCTCACCTGGATGGACTCCAAGTAGACCACTCTCCCTAGTAGCTACTGGATGTGTCCCAAGAATACCATGTCCACTCGGTCCATCGCCCCCAGCATGTGCCTGAATCGTCTTGATAGGCACAGGGCTCACAAGTGTCTGAGTGGTGATGCCTATCAAGCGCATCCTATGCTGCTCTGCCAAACCAAGGCTCACAATCCAGGTCAAACAATTCAGGTCCATAGCCTGACCTAACACTTGACACCTGGATGCCTCTGACACTGCTGGAACAGCGGTAATACTGGTGCGAAAACCCATCGCCCGCTCTCTCTCATCAGCATTGGGCTCCACCAACTACTGTAACTGTGAGTCCCAAACAAGTCCAAGTCCTCCCTCTCAAAAAGCATGAGAGCCTGGGAAACTCATGAGTGTGGGAAATGCAGCTCTAGGCTGTCCAACTAGGTTCACCACTGCCATAGGTGACCTATCAGCCACTACCATTGTCTGAGACTGACGCCCAACATCCAAGATATCATCAACAAGAATGTGGTCCAGTCGCTGAATCCCATCATAAGCACGCTGTAGAACCTCTCTGGGTAATAGGTTTGTCCACCAAAGACAAAGACGATGAGCCCGTGATCCCACTCTAGCTGCATCTACCAATACAGCAGGTCCCATCCAAGAATCGACCTGATGTGTACTCGCCACCACTCTAATGCAAGAATCCTCCATCAAAAGAACGTTCTCCAAAAGGTAAGCTGGAGAAACAGACTGATGAACCTGGAGATGTCGTAGTATCCGTAACATCTCCAGAAACACACCAAAACAAGGATCCTGAAGACCCAAACCGCGGCCCGCACGTGTATGTCCCTGACATGGCCATCCAGAAATCACCAAGTGAATAGGCCCATGTCTCTCTAGGTCATGCGCCCCCAATAAGGAAATGTCTCCTGGTAAGGCCTTCTGGTAACCTCTGATTGCGGACATCAGTAATAACTCTGGATACCGATAGGCCAAGTGTGCCACATGATGTAGAGAGACTCGCCTAGCAGTCTCATCTCTCTCTACATAAAAGTACCTCTGTACTCGAATACCCGCTTGTAACACCGCAGCTAGTCCGGTGCTAATCCCACCAAACAACTCCAATAGGCATATCCCCTCTACTGGATACTGCCAAGCAATGAGTGTGGTATCCAGAGGTGTCAAAGCAATCGCCTCTGGAGGCTCATCCTCACACTCATCCCTTGATGGTACAAAGGCTCCACTCCAAGCCTACTGCACCAACTGATCTGCATGCTGCTGCAATGCCTCCTCTGAACTCCACAATGGAACATCCAAGGTGGATGGAACAATCCCACTCGTACTCCATAGCCGAGTGATCTCCTCTGGTACTGGAGTATCCTCTGCATAGGCGTTCCACTCCAACAAGTCACCAGGCCAAGTGACTGCACCGCTGAAAGCCAAAACTGATGCTGCCATGGTCCCGTACTGTAGTGAGCCAAGACTACCACTACTGAAGTGTACTAGTAGGCGACATACCCATCTCACCAGACTGCCAACCAGGTCTATAAGAGGTTGTCTCCTCCCAATAGTCAATGCTGAAACCCATGGGGTATAACACTGCTCTCCCAACTAGCACATCATATGACTCAGCTATCGTTGCAATAGCCTGAGCTCTCACCACCGAGCTATCAGTCGGATGACCAGGCTGAACCTGGATAACAAGCTCTCCACGTGTAATGTACTGTGTCGAACCACCACCAAGAGATGTTTGGATCTGAAATAGACACCTCTCCACATTGGTCTTCCGTAACTTCAGACCGACAACTGCAGCCTTCCCCAACATAAGGGGCTGCGCACCAGAGTCTAACAAGACTCTTTGTGGTGTATAGACCTTCCCTGAAGGTCCCACTAAACAAAAGATCCCCCTCTGGTTATCCAATAGGACAACACCAGGTGTAAACCGCGCTCTCTCAAAGGCCGGTCTAGCTGGCAACTCCTCCAGTCTAGCCGTTGCTGCCTGCCATAAACCATTGGTCGCTGAATGGATCCCATGCTCCTCAACCAAGTCAGCTCCACTACCAACCACCTCTGCCCTAGTAGTAGGAACTGCACCATCCCTACTCTCACACAACGTGGCAGCCAACCAGAACACTGGGGCAGGGTCAACTCCCAATGTAAACATGTCACTGGCTGAAAACAAAGGATGCCGCATAATCAGCTGAGCCGCCCCCAACATCATGCTAGACTCAGTCTGTGTAGTAGCAGGTGGCTGACTAGTAGGTAGTCCATCATGTACTCCATCACCACCTACCACACTTGCACTAGGACGTCTAGGAACCATGGATGTCGTCTGCAATGCCTCAGATAGCATGAAAGACTGGGGAAGTCTGACCTGTCTCCCAACCTCTCCTCTCTGTGGGTCCAACTCCACTGATGCTCCTCTAGGCTCTGGAGCACATACTGCACTCCTAGTCACTGCTGTAGATGCATCCACATGTGCTGCTCCGCACATGAAGTCCAAAGCATCTCTATCACCAGCATATGAGGTGGAAGCCTCAGCACCCAAATCTGATCTCCTCTGAGCAATAGCCATACTAACCAATCTCTGCTCCAACTGCTCAATCCGAGTAGCCATAGTTGTGTCAGAAGTAAGGGCAGGTACTACACCTCTACTAGGTGTAGATCCTCTACCACCACCTCTACCACCTCATCCTCCATGAACTGGAGCTCCTCTACTACCTACCATAGCAGCACTACCACTCCGTAACTCAGGGTGTAGGTCAAAACACCGGTCACTAGTGTGACCAAATCTGTGGCAATGCTCACACTGCCTCTGTGCTGGCTGTGATGCACCAGAGGTATCAGGTCCGCTGCCTTGAGTACACTCTCTCCTATGGTGAGATCCACCACAAGTCCAACAAGCAACACCACCACTCACTGGCTGCTGCTGACCCAAAAATGAGAGTAAGGGTCTAACTCCACTAGGCCCTCCACTCGCTCCATAGGATCTGGGCTGTCCACCCTGTCCTCAAAAACCAACTAGGCGTGGTGCACTCTGTTGCACTCTAGAAGAAGTCACAGCCGTGGATGAGATCTCCCTACCAAATCCAGATGTCACCACTCTCTCCTCCACCATGTTGAGCTCAATACGCTCAGCCAAACCAAAGACTACTGCCAAAGTGGGCGAAGTAGCCTGCAACAGCGTAGCATCACGAACTCTACGTCGCAACTCCTTATCCAATATCCCATACCAAAACTGGACTGCCTGGGCCTCAATAACTCCCTGAGTGAAACTGATCAGCCGCCTCATGCGAGTGTATGCCTCGCGTAGGCTCTCTCCAGCCTTCCGCTGGAACTCCTGCAAGCTCCTCAGCTTGTCAGTCCGCACTCCTTGGTAGTTCTACCTCAAACATAGGAAGAACTCCACCATGGGGTTAAACCCCGGTACCACACCACCTCCTGCAGCGGTACCTCCACTTGTAGTAGCACTATCTCCAGCTAGTGCACCTCCACTAGCTCCACCAATACTACTCGAGCTAGAACTCATAGGTACAGCCGATCTACTCCTGGCCACCGAACCTGAAGTGATGGAGACATAGTGTGGAGACCAATACTGTCTCCATAACTCAATCTCCTCCAAATGAGCTCTCCTGAACTCATGGTAGTCATCCATTGGTGGACCCTCCAAATGCTGAAACAACCCCTTCCATGCCATGAAGGGTGTGAACAAAGTCGGGTTCCGCATCTGCTGCAGATCACACCAACTGTTGAACTCCTGGATGAAGTCATCCAACTCAATGGTACCCAGTGTACCAGAGTAACGCCTAGGGTCTTTGGAGGCCCCATAAATCTCATCCATGTCCCACAACAACGGTGCGGACACACCAAGTGCGCTCTCAACTGAATCAGCTCCTGTGTCGAACTCCAACTCACAGTCAATCTCCTCCCTCACTAGGACTTGAGATACAGGTTGATATCGAGCACCACTCCGAGTAAACCCACTGCGTACTGGAGGGCTAACTCCTCTGGAATCTCCAAAGAACTCCGTCGTGACAAAGTAACCGCAATAGCAAACCCGAACCACCAACTGCAACCCCAAGTCGCAACCGCAAGTACCCCACCAAGTGCCAACACCACCACGTGCCAACACCAACTAAACACCACCTTCTAATGTAACTCTACCAAGATAACTACACTAGGAGAAAGGGCAACCTGTAACCTGCCATCATAACACGCACTCTCACGGTCTGCAGGTCATCACTTCCTGCCTCACCGGAGAGAAACAAAGGTAGTCTAATTGGTCATCACTCCAGCCTCACCACCGAGAGCACACCAGAGCACCAACGCTCAAAAGTCAAGGCACCTCATACAAACGTGGTGCACAAACAGGAAGCAGAGAATGGAGGGGATCCAATCACAAGAAATCTAAACGAAAACTCTCCATCTCATAACACAACACGGGACTGACTCTGCCACCATTTGGCATTTGACATAAGAGGAGTTTGTATCTAAGTCCTAAGCTACCAGGATCACCAAGAATGGGATCAAACTGCCTCTCCTAGCCAAAGCTACATGTGTATAGATAACAGTGGCACATTTGCTATGACAACAAGTGAGGGTGGACCAGTTGGCTAGGGCACCAGTCTAGGAACAAGAGATCTAGGGGTCAAACCCTGTTGCGCACAATCTAGCAGGAAAGGCAGATTTTGCCAACCAATGACCAAGATCTACTCTAAACTAGCTAGCCTCACGCCAGCAAGCTGGCCCTTCTAGGCCTTTGTAGCCTCTCATAGCCCACAGCCCTATGCCTCGAAGCCTCGAAACGCCAAATTTCAGCCAAATGAGGCCTTTCTTGTTGCCACTTTGAACCTCCTCCAAAATTAGCAAAACTTCTCCAAATCTGCGAAAGTCCTCCAAACTAGCGAAACTCCTCCAAATCTGGCCAAATAGCAAAAACTCCTCCAATTCTGGCCAAAATCTGACGTAAAATCTGACGTAAACCCTAAAGATGGCTATCCGCCAAATCCCCCACTAACTTTCCACTCGAGCCAAATTGACAAAACGGGTTTTTCCAAATCACAAATTCATGAGAATAGCTTCCCAACTCCACCTTCAATTTGACTTTCTGAGCCCAACTCGCAGCAAATTGGTCCTGCCTTCACCTCCTGAGCTCAAAATCACAACACTGCTCGAAAATTGCTCCTTCTTTGCTCAAAATTTGGCCAGCGCTTCCGCACACCGTCCGCCTAACAGCCAAATCTACATCACTAGAACGAGCTTCTGCACACTAGGGAAACACAGAACTTGAATCGAGCTACCACAATCCTCCGAGCTTGGAGATACCACCAACACTCAACGTTCTTGCACTCGATTTCCCCCTATCTTCACTTCTCTGATGTAATCAGATTGCTTAACATTCTCCACTCAACTCAACTCAGATCAGTACTTGATCTGTCACTCTATAAACTGCCAACAACTGAGCATTGATTACAATCAAGCCACACCCACTCAAGCATAGAGAATCCAAGTGACGCTCGCCGGCCTCTGTCCACCACAGCCAGGAACTCGAAGGCTCAACATCAGAGAAGTGAGCTCTCTAGAGCTCACTTCAAAACTATACCCCCCTGGACTTGAGCTAGCACTGGAACCCTAACAGTCCCGCTGACGGCACACTTGACGGTGCAAATGGTGCAAAGTGACAGTGGGCCCCACCGTGAAGTCAGTACCCCAAACACCAAATCAGACTATCGGAAAGTAGTCCCTGAGAAAATACTAGAATAACTCTAACTACTATTACTGGAACTCCAGTGTCCGAGCAACTAGATGCAGAACTACAAATGGCGTGACAAAAATGACAAAATCCTCCTTGCGGGCAACACCATTGTCTACATCAACGGCACCTGCCCAATGGAAATCAATCTCCTGAACAACAAATGCGTACACATCCAAGACATGCTACATGTGCCAGCGCTCCACAAGAATCTCTTCTCCATAAGGCAATTTGATACAAAAGGTGGTTGGTGTTTCATTTGCAACCACATCTTCTATCTTAAAGATAAGTATGGATGTAGCCTATGCTCTTGCCCACTTTCTAATGGTCTGTATTTTCTGGGCGACTCCATGTTCTCCCTTGCATACATGTCCTTGTTGCACACCATTGCCACCTCTGACCACATAGACATGCTACCTCCCAATCGTGCCCCGTAGCCACGCATTCTTCAAATTTCCAAGCATGCCAACTTTGTGCCTCCCAATCATGCTATCACTTACTTTCCAACCAAACACGCCTACCTAAAGTCCCTCCGCCCTCATGTGATTCCATGTTGCCCTCCTAGACAAATGAACCAAAATTCTCACTTTCTTAAAGTCTACCCGCCTTGCAGCCTGAATAGACATGAGACCCCCTTTAATCAAGAACTCATTGAAAGTTTTCCCGCTGTTGGATCCACCCATGATCCCCCATGTGGATCAGCTCCCATAGCACCATCAAGCATCACACCCTTGGAGTGACAAAATGGCCGGCCCAACAAACGTCGGGAAGGCAACCCTCTAGCCTACCTCTTCCCCATGAGATTCACCCTCCCACCACATGGGGGTTGGGCCTTCACTCCCTTATGGGTGTGTCCCTCTATGGGCCTAGTGCCATGTAGGCAGTCGGGCCTTGTCTCCTCACGCTGCCCAAGGAAGAAGTGTGCACCTCTATGGGCTCGCTGCTCCCATGGCCGCGGGGCCCTCCTCCTCTCTCAATGGCTCCAATCTCTCAAGATTTCTCCTTTTGCCACATGTCCTCCCACCTACCGGGAGTGCTCTCCCTCCACTCATGTGCCTCTCTCATCTTGATGCACAATGCTTCTATCTCATCCACACTGATATTAGTGGCTACATTTCACCTTGCACCTTCTTGGGCTATGAATACTTTTTGGAATTTATTGACAATTACTCCTAACATACCATTGTCCTACTTTAAGAGCAATTATTTCCAAGCTTTCAAGGAATTCCATGTCTTTGCCAAATGGCAAACTAGACACAAGCTGAAAACCCTTTTCTCTGACAACAGTGGTGAGTATTGCTCCACTGCATTTGATGTCTACTATCTCCAATTTGGCATTCAACATCCATTGCCAATTCTGCATTCCTCTCAACAGAATGGCATTGTAGAGTGCAAGAGTTGCACTTTACTAAACTGCATTCACTCCATGCTCCATGCATCCAGCCTCCCCAAACCATATTGGGGTGATGCTATCACTTGTGCAAACTACATCCAAAATTGGTGTCCCACCAAGGCCCTTGAGCGGCACGTGACTCCTTCCAATTGTGGCATAATTGCAAACCTAACATTTCTCACTTACGTGTTTTTGGGTGCACTGCTTATTCCCAAGTTTTTGCCCATCTCCAATCCAAATTGGATGATCATTCCCATGCATGCATTATGTTAGGCTATAGTGCACATAGTAAGGCTTATTGCCTTCAGCTAAAATCTGAAGGTCATACTTTTGTCACTCGTAATGTCATCTTTGAAAAGTCCACTCCAGCTCTCACTCATTCCTCTTCTTTTCATGATCCATCTGTGCTTCTTGAAGATCTCTCTTTGAACAGCATACAGTTCTACAACCATGCTCCTGTTCCAATTATTTCTTGATTGCACGCCTCTCCAATTTCAGTGGGAGCTTCACCTCCTCCCATTGTTGTGCTTTCCATTGTTCCTCTAGTTCTTGGTCCACCTATATCTCACATGCTTGCTTCCAGTTTTGGAAGAGGAGGAGGTAGTGGAGGAGGCACTACATTGACCTTGACTCCATCAAGTCCTTTGAGCCCACTCTATAGTGGGAGTTGAAGACCAGCAAATGTGAATCCTTTGACCATACCAAGGTCACCAATGTCTCCATCTAGTTCTCAAAAGCAATATTCACTAGAAGTTGAGAACATCAGCCAATTCTATCCTCACTTGAAGAGAACATTGCTAAACATTCAACAACATTGGCCACCAATAGAGATCCAAGCACCAAAGACGTCAGGCATAGAATCTCCACGTGATTATCTTTTTACTCCATGTGAAGAAATCACTTCACCAACATTGACTTCAGATCCTCCAATACTTTGATATTCAACTCAACAATCAGTGATCCCAAGGTGCAACCTTGCAGAAGGTTATGACTCCCCTCCTAGTGGTTCTAAATCAAAGAAACCTAAGAAATGAAAAGGCACTTTGCTGGTAACACTTAAACCAATGCCTATGGAACCTACATTGTATAAAGATGCATTGTCTTCTCCAAATACTAAATAGTGGGAGAAGGCCATACATGAGGGATGTAAGTCTCATGATGCAAATGGGATGTGGAAATTTGTTGACTTACCAAAAGACAAACGTCCAATAATAAATAAATGGATGTTCAAGTTGAAGTTGAACTTGTACGGCTCCATCTCGCACTATAAAGCACAATTGGTAGCACAAAGTTTCACTCAAATCTATGGACTAGACTACACAAATACATTTTCACCGGTGGTAAGAGTTCAGTCAATATATATGATTTTAGCAATTTCAGCCCAACACAACCTTCATGTTCACCAAATGGACATAAAGACTACTTTCCTAAATGGTACTTCAAATGAGGAGATATACATGAACATTCCTGAAGGATTGATTCCATTGAAAGATAGTCAAGTGTGTAAACTATTATGCACAATATATGGCATAAAACAATCTCACAAGAATGGTTCTTAATCATCAACAACTTCCTCACATCTCTTTGCTTTTCTAAGTCTAGAGCCAATGGGAACGTCTACTATTTGTATAAGGGAAATAAGTTTGTAATCTTAGCATTATATGTGGAAAATACCATTATTGCAAGTAGCAACATAGAGTTGTTGAACTATGTCAAAGAACAACTTAGCACCAGATTCCAAATAATAGACATTGGGCTAGTTCATCATTGTCTAAGTATCGAGATTGATAGAGATAGGTCATCAAAGTCAAAGTGCAGCAAGATCAAGTTTATCAAAGTGCAGCAAGATCAATCAATTGGGCAGCAATGTGTACCCGCCCAGACTAAGCATATATAATAAGTGTGTTGTCACAACACATGGTAAATCCAAGATCGACACGCATCATAACAATGAAAAGATCTTTCAGATACATCAAAGGAACTCTCAACTATTGTATTGAATGCAAGTATACCTCTCGGCCACGCTCCCTCTTCAGTTATTATGATGCTGATATTCAGTCAAGATGCTCTATATATGGAAAATGCTTTATCTACTCAAATGAGCAATAAGCTAGTCCTCCAAGTAACAAAAATCAGTAGCATTATCAAGTACATAAGCTAAAGTATGTAGCACTGAGCACTAGCTCTTCCGATGCTATCTGGCTCCGACAACTCCTCGCAGATGGCGGATTGGAAGATCAAGAACCAACTATTATATTTTGTGAGAACCAAAGTGCTATTGCACTTGTGGATACTTTGAAGTTTCATGATTGAACAAAGCACATTGATATTAGATATCACTTATACTAATTAGTTACTAGTTTTTGAAGGATCAAGACGTTAGAGAGAGTGTGGAGATGGAAGAGGAGAGGAAGAGATGTGAGAGGAAATATCTTTACTTTTTAGGGGCTCTCTTGCACATAGCACTTGAGTGAATAGTTGATTCTATTAATTTTTTATTTTTGTTCCATTGGTACCTAGATTGAAGATTATGGAGAATTGAGTGGAAAGTTATAAGGATTTTTAGGTTTTTTATGGTTTAGAGTGATCATTACACATTGAGAGTGATGGGTTGGTAATTTTAATTTCTAATCTCCTGGTATTCATGATTAAGTTCATGAGAATTTAATTTGAAAATTTTGGAGATCAAATTTGAAAGTTATGAAAGTTTGTAGATTTTAGGGTTTGGAGAGATTGTATTTTCTTATGTGAGTTGGGATGTGAGGGGTTGTGGTTTTGCAAGTATGGAGAGATATGGGGAGGAGCATCATGTGTTATTCTTGTTATTCTTTTGCTACCCATGGCTACATCTCCCCATGTGGGGCCTCTTAGAGCGGCTCAAGATACACCATGCCCGGTGTGTCACCTACACTTTACCTCGCAAGGAGTAAAGACCCATGTAAGAAGGATGCACAAGGATTGTGACTGGACCACTTGGGATGCCCATGTGAGGCAAGCAACCACATCGATGATAATGACACACGAGATTATGCATGCTTCTTATATTTTGTTGTTGACCGTTCCAAGGATATTGATCGAGTCATGGGAGTGGTTAGCTTTTTAGGCGGGTTGCATTTTGGGGTTATTTAAGACTAGTTTTTCATATCCATGTCTATTGCATAGGCTACCCCACACATTCCATGATGAGGCCAGACAAGCATTTCACCTACCACTTGATCATTTGGCACGTGATCACTTTGATAAGTTAACATTGTTCCTATTCCTCTTACTCCCTTGATTGTATCTTTGTTATACATGTACGGTGCATAGAGAGATGGCTTCTAGATTTTGTCAATTTCAAGCGGGGATTGGGCGGCCCTTCAAGAGGATTCTGTTAGGGCTACAAGTTTTAGGAGACAAGTTTCACCACAAGATACCACAGAATCCACTTGATTATGATGGTGTAGGACATTAGGTCAAGCGGAAAAGTTTAGTAGAGCAGCACAAGCACTACACCCTTTGTCTATAGCGAGTCCTACAAATGATACTATCTCTTCCCTATGGTCACTACATCCTATAGTAGTAGAGGGACTACCACTATAGGTCTTAGATTATCAATCTAGGTAGCCTTTATGTCTTGAGAGGTCACTTTTTGCAAAAGCATTGTGCATTGCCTCTTGCCTTTCCTCAAGAGGCTTGTCAGGGATGGTTTATGAGTACCTTAGAGATTGCTTTCAGGCAGATGATCCTTTTCCGGGTTTTACCAAGTTGTTTTAGGTGGCTGTAGAAGTAGCAAGAGGAGACATTCCTATGTCCGTTAGTCGGGTGTTAGGTGCTAGTCGACTTCTCACAATGGAGAAGGACACGTGGGGTATTAGACCAATTGCTATTGGAGAGATCTTTTTGTGTTTGGTAAATTGTACCATTGTCCTTCAACATTGTTCTCATTTTTTACTGCACCTTAGTCCACATCAATTTGGAGTAGCAACACCTGGAGGATGTGAGGCTATACCTCTAGGTATTAGGGCACCCCTAGATATCTATTCGGAGTGGGTCATCCTACAAGTGGATGTTGAGAACACTTTTAATAGTGTCTCATGAGCATCCATCTTGAGAGAGCTTAGGGAGGCTAGTGGATCCTTGGCAAGTCTTATTCCTTTTGTGCGGTCTTTTTATGGCTCCCTTGCTCCTTTTACTACCAGCATGGTGTTTCATAGGAGGGAGTCACCATCTTGGAGTCAATTATGGGTACACGTCAAGGAGGTCCTTTCGGGGGACCCTTATTTACTATGGCTCACTTTAGAGCTCTCCTATTTACTACTTTGGCCATGCTAGGTTGTGTATTTCTCTCATTGGTAGATGATACACACATTGTGGGCATTGTAGATCAGATTAGACAGGCCTTTGACCACTTGATTACCAAGCTACATCTAGTAAGCTTGAGAGTCAAGGTGTCAAAGTGTAGGGCATGGTTCCCTTTAGGTATTTCTCCCCACCTTGAGCTTCCAAAGGGGTGTCTCATATCTACAGACGGACTACATGTTCTTGGAGTGCAAATAGGATCCAAGGATTTTGTCACACGCTTCTTAGATGTTGCCCTTGTAGAGGATGTTCTCCATGTGGATGACCTTCCATTATTAGGAGATTTGTAGGTGGCATTTGGTATACTCTCCTCTAGTATTGCTCATCGACCAACTTATCTCATCCGTATAGTTCATCCTTCCTTGTCCTTCCTATCACGTCTGAGAGCCTTTGATAGGAGGATTATGGAAGTTTTTGGTGATATTATTGGACCAAGGACATTTGAGTGTGTGACAAGGGATTTGGCATGTAGACAGATTGCTTTGCCAATCTCATGTAGAGGGGTTGGCTTGCTATCTATGGAGGAGATTTCACCTATAGCATTTTTGGGTAGTTGGGCTCTCTTGGCACCCCTACTTTCCTCTCATTTTGTAGTTGTTGATAGGCCGGTCTTGGAGACTTATGTGATAGAGGTGGAGGGGAATCTCTAGATGTTATTATGGCAGATGAAAGATAGTCTATCCCCATGAGCATGAGAGGACTTTCCATCTTTTGCTTCACTATTGTCAGATTGGACTAGAGGTTTATAGTCTTCCTTGATGGAGCAAGAGTGTGAGCATACGCTACATTCTCTCTTAGTTGACTTGTCCATTCCTCAAGCTACTAGAGCACATCTTTGCTCTTGCTTCGGCAAGGGTGCATGCTCTTAGACCCTAGCTCGACCGTGCATTAGGGCATTTTGACTCACACCAACTATTTTCTCTACAATGATGAGGTTTTGCCTAGGTTTGGTCCACCCATCTCCATCTTCATTACTCACTTGTGAGTGTGGTTCAACACTAGATGTAGCAGCAGTCCATATGACATAGTGCCCTTTTAGAGGATAGAGGATAGCTACACATGATGGATATATTGTTTGATATGGCACAAGAGAGTGGATACTTGGCTTGGAGGGAGCATTTGTATGCTTTGCAGATGATATGTGTTAGGGAAGATTTATATTTGGTCCAAGATGATCAGGTGACAATAGCGGATGTTGTGGTTATGGACCCTACGCAATATATAGTTTCGGAGGGAGTGATTACCCGTCCCCTTGGACGGGCAGCGAGTGTAGCAGCAAGTCGTAAGGTCTCCAAGTAGGGGCATGCAGCGAGGTCACCTCTTTGTTCCTCTAGCCTTGGAGTTATATGGAGCGATGGACATAGTGTTTGATATATATTTTTACGGAGTATGTGAGAGCTTATCATGTTAAGCGCCAAGGAGTACCACTCTCACTCTCATACTTTGTAGCATATTTTAGGCAATGTGTGTCCATTGCTCTACAGAGGGTAGTGGTTGGTGCAATCCATAGGAGAGCAATCACACTAGGTGATGCTTCTTTGGATGCTCTAGTTGTTTGTAGACCATACGACTTGCATAGCTGGGATATCTTAGGTGCAGTGGGGCAGATTTCTCATATAAACTCTATTGGAGCCTAGATCATTTTACCTTTTTCATCTCTCCCTTGTACAGCTTAATGGGGTCTTCCCATCCTTCGTGGTCTCTACGCGGTCACCTTTTTCTCACCTTCAAAGCCTCATCTCACTACACCATATAAGCCTAAAACTGAAATGCCTATCACCCATATAGAGCTTATTGTCACCCATAATATATTTTACGAGAGTGGTGACTTTTTATTTTATTTTTAAATTTAAGAGTAATTTATGGATAGCAATTTAATGAATTATATGAATGTCAACCCTTTGCTTGTAAAAATCCTATCTTTTCAGAATCTTACTATACAAACTAACCTCTTTGGTGTGCTCTTGGTACCAAACTAGACCTCGAATGAGGTTGTGAAATATGAAAATATTCCCTCCATATATTCCTTCATTCTCTAAATATATCATTAAATATATCTATTTCTTTTGACTTAATGTGTATTTAATCTTGCAAGTAGAACAACCTTCAATCAAACTTCTTCCAAGACCAAATCTCCAACATCTTGGCCAACCAGCATTGTAGGCAATTTTGGTCCACCCACCAAGCACTACAAGAGATCTTGCCAGGGTTTCTCCCAATAGATATTTATCCATTTGGCATATAAATCCATAAACTCAATACGGAACTGTAATATATTCAAAGAACCCAAGCTTGAGAATATGCTTCCACCAACAAAGAATTCAATTGGTACTCAGAATTATCGGCTTTCATACTATGTTTTGATGTGTGCATCTTCATAATCATCTTGGGGAAATCCACAAAAGTAAAAAATGTTTTGATGATGAATCCACTTGCTTGTCTATAAAGTTCAAAGACAGCATTGTTCAACAGCATATCATAGTCCAAATGAACTCCAAGATTCCATCTCAATAGTGCAATACCCTACAACATACCAACAAAATTGACAATAGCTTTGGGAATATAGATTGCACAATAAATGTACACCAATGCTATAAACCTCATCGTATGTGTTATCTATGATCATAGTCAAGTTCAGTATCCTACCCTCTTGACATGGTCCTGCTTTTCACTTGGATCTCATACACCAAAGGTAGAAGCTTCCATTGCCACGTTAACCACCATTACTGCTGAAAGAAGTCCAATTCAATGAGATGTTTATTGACTCTATATGTGCAAACTTTCAACTGAACTCAACCTTGGTTTCCCTAACCTACCTCTTGTTTTCTTGTCAGTCAAACAAGAGGGAGGAACTGGAGAGAAGAGAAGGAAGAGAAAGGTGAGAAAAGAGACAAGGATATTCAAGAAATTTAGAGAGCTTATCTGCATACCTCACATGAGTGAATAATAGATTTTGTTCATTTTTCAATTTTGGTTCCATTGGTACCTAAATTGAAAGCTATGGAGAATTGAGTAGAAATTTATGAATACTTTTAGGTTTTTTAGGGTTTATAAGGACTAATTCACATTCAGAATGATGGATCATGAATTTTCATTTCTCTTGGTTTCATGATTGAGTTTCATAGGAACTTAGTTTAAAAATTTTTGAGATAGAAATTGAAAATTATGAGAGTTTATAGTTTTTAGAGTTTGGAGAAATTGTATTTACTCATGTGGATTGAGATGTGAGGGGTTATGGTTGTTCACATATAGGAAGATATGGAAAGGAGCATTATGTGTTATGATCATTATTCTTGTGTTAGCCATGGCTACACTTCCCCATGTGGACTGTAACACCCATTTGTGCATGTGTGTGGTATTGTGATATTTAGCTTGGTATTACAAGTACTTAAGAGATATTATTTATATAGAGATAAAGGATGGTTCTATATTAGTCATGGTTAGCTAAAGTTAGTCATAGCTAAGATAGATGGGACCTTACTTTAGAGGAAGTAGAAAAGATGAGCACCACTATTTTGGATTTTAGTGTGTTGACTTGGTATTATTCCTAGGTGTTTGGCTTTGGGGAAAGAGTTGAGAACTCTTGGGCCCGCAAGCCTTTTTGTTTTGGATTCTTCTTTAGTCCAAGGATAGCCCATGTGAAGGAATCCTTGCTTTAGTGGTTGGGTCAAGATAAGGGGAATATGCCCATGTGAATGGATATTCCTTTCTACTTTTTGACTTTACTTGACTTTTAGTCTAGTAACTTGAGTTACTACGGTAATTAGTAACTTTGGTACGTAACTATTTCACAAGTATATAAACAAGGAGTGAGGAGGTACTCATCATCCTTTCATTTGCAACTATCTCTCTCTCATTGAGTTCTCTAGTGAGCAATGTCTTGAGTCTTGGAGTGTTAGCCTTGGAGGAGTATGATGGAGTTGGGGTTCCTTGCCTTCTTAGTCCATGGTGCGCTACCATAATAGCCATCAGAGGTTCATCCTGAGTGAGAGACAGGCCGGCTCACATTTTTGGTTCCGTTGCCGGGACCTCTCTAGAAGGCAAGATAATGTTCCGCGTCCAATTCTACATTAGGCAGAAGGAGGCTATGAGAGCTCACTTGGAGAGAACATTAGGAGAGGAGAGGGCTGAACTTATGTTAGAGAACCAAGATCCATTTGTATACCCTGTAGTTCATTATGATGTCTTTGAGGTGATTTTGTACATCTTGTACACATGAGAGGAATTGGAGAGATTGTGTGAGGTGGATTGCAGATTTTGGGGATTAAGGTGATTTTGGGCAAAATCTCAAGTTTGAGATCTGGACTTGAAATTTCTACACATGATAGCTTGGGTTATCTTTCAGTTAGCAGACTTGAAATTATTGAGAGAGCTTCTATGCGCACTGGGCTAGAATTTTTGAAAGTTGATAGGGTAAAGTGCTCCCGCAACTGCATGCTCTCTGGAAAATTGTACAGAGTCTGCCATTTCTTCAATTTTTAGTGAATTGTCCTGAAAATTTCCAAGAAAATTCAGTGCATTGTATCCTACCTGGTGCCACAAAAATTAGAGAGAGATCATTTTTTCGCAGTGCGTTATGAGTTTTTGAAGTGAGGGGGGTGGTTTTCAGACCAAATCTGAAATATGGGTGCTGAATAGAAAGGTGTCTAGGCCAAATGGCTCGATGAAAAGATCTAAAATTTTGCAGGGAGGGACGCCCTAGAGTTGTGATCAAGTGTGGAAAATTTCAGAGGACTGTGACATATTCGTTGGGAGATTTGAGTGACATTGTGAGGAAGGGTCAATTCTGCAGAGTGGAGATCTCATGCATGAGAAGTTTGAGATCAACAAAAAGCATGTTTGAGTGTTTAGATTCATCTTTGGGAACATGGAGGGTCATCAAGAGTGGAAATTGAGATTATGCAAGGTTCCCCAAGGGTTTGAGGTGATTGTAGGGGTGGATTTGAGGAAAAGAGAGTTTACAATAGAATTTGAAGAGAGTGTTGAGAGGATCCAAAAACCTACACCACTTGGAGGAAAGAGTGAGTCTAAGTGCTTTCTATGTGGAGAGAAGGGACATAAGGCAAGTTCATGTCCATTAACCTTTGAGAGCAAGAGATTGAGGGAAAGGAGAGGCTTACTTGACTTGGGTTTGCATGTTGGACCTTCTTCACCAAGATTGGGAGGGAGAAGATCTAAGACCAAGGAGTTGTGTGAGGTTTGTGGAGTTGAAGGACTTCCAAAAGGACATGAGTGTAGTGGAGTAAAAGCACTTTTGGAAACGTTGGTGAAGGATCTTGGAGAGAGTCTTAGTACAGCTACAGAAATACTACCACCTTCATCAGCTAGTTCTCAAGATTAGTGATGGAGATAATCTTTCAACTTATGGATAAACTATCCATGAGAGTTAGATTAATATGCACTCTAGGATTTGATGTTGCTATAGAAATCTTGGAGCAACCTGAACCTTTTGTGTTCCCTAGAGTGGATTATTCTCAGATGGTGTTAGTCATGTATATACTCTATTAGTAATAGAGTGAGAGAAAAGAAAAGAGAAAAAAAAAATTAAGAGAAAAGAAAGATAGTGAGGGGTTAAGTTGGGGAAACTTCCGGTTTTCTTTGGCAAGGATGGAGAAGATGTGGAGGCCTTTGTGAGAGACTTCAAGAGAGCTTGCATAGGAAACAATGAGAGGAGGAAGAATGAGTGGGCCTCATTATTACCAGATTTCTTTGAGGATGCAGCACTTACATGGTATGAGTCAGAATACCAAAAGAGAGAGAGGAGAGAGGGGGAAGAGGAGTCTTGGGAGACTTTGACTTCAGCACTCATTGAGAACTTTCTTCCTGATGAGAGTTATGAGAGATTGATGAGTGAGGTTACATTTCTCAAGCAAGGAGATGGAGAGAAAGTGAGGGTCTATGTGGAAAGAGTGGAAAAGTTGGAGTCCAGATTTCGCATAGTGTTGAGGAAGGGTGGGGATGATGTGGAGACTACAATGATTGGCATAGGGGCCATGCTCACCAAGAATTTTGTGGGAGGATTGAGACCACAAATTAGAAGCAAGGTGAGATATGAGAAACCTTCTTCCAAGGTTGAAGCTATCAAGATCGCAATTCGTATGGAGGAGAGTTTGGAAGGGGATGAGAGTGATTTGGTGGTGAAGGAGGTTGTGCATCCTCCTCAAGGCTACAAGTATGGTGGAACTTCTGATACTTTGGTGACAAGGGTTGCACCACAAGTAGTAGTTGCTCCAGTTCTTGCACCTCCACCAAAAGATCCACTCCAAACCATCACAGAACAACTTGCGGATCTCAAGATCAATGTGGTGCAACTATGGGAGAAGAGAGAGGTGGATCAGAATGTAGGGAGAGGGCCTAGGAGTTATGGAAACTATCCATATAGAGGAGGCCAACCAGCCAACAATTTCAATGATAGAAATTGTTTTGGTTGTGGAGGAAGAGGCCATATCCAAAGGAATTGCCCAAATTCCACTTACCATGGAGGAAGGGGTTATGAGGGAGCCAATCGAGGGAAAGAGGGAGGTAGTGAAACCCAAGTGGCTCCTAATCCCAACAAAGGTAAGGGGATAGCATCCATAGATGTGGTTGAGAGCAAGTATGAGAAGGGAGAGTGCTCAAACTCCAAAGGTCTTAATTTGGAGCTTTTGGCACAAGAGAAGAAGAGAGCTCGTTTTGCAGAGGATGTTCACTCTTCTCAAGGATTTACTTCAAGCAAGGATACTCCTATGTCTACTAGGAGCACTCACACCTCAACACCATCAACAAAAAAAACTCCAAGGAAGAAGTTGGGGATGGAGGACTTCTTGATCTCAAAGCAACAATGGAACTACAATGTGTTGGAGGATGTTGGTAGTCACAAGGCTAACATCACAGTGGGCCAATTAATTGCTTTGAACCCTACCTTGAGAAAGGAGCTTAGAGGTGGGTTGAGTTCTACAAGGAGCAAAAAGAAGAAGAAGGCAAAAGTTCCAGTATCAATGGGGGTGGTGGATGCCAAGCCAGCACCATGGGAGGCTTGTGAATATGCCTCCAAGATTGATGTGAGAGTGAATGGTCACAACATCAAGGATGCATTGGTTGATGGAGGATCAGCAGTGAATGCCATGTCAGAAAGGTTGATGAAGAAGTTGGGTATGATACCCTCAAGACCTTCAACATTTGTGGTGAGCATGGCAAACAAGCAACAAGTTCGACCAGTAGGGGTGATGGATAAGGTGGTAGTTTCAGTTATGGGAGTTCAAAATCTCATGACTTTCCAAGTCTTGAAGGATTCAAGCTATGACTTACTTCTTGGGAAGCCATGGTTGAGAGCAGCACGCACAACTGATCGATGGCACAAAGGGTACTTGAGGATTGGGCCATCAAACCATAGAGTCACTGTTCCTGTGACTAACACCACCAACACTTCACATTCAGATACCCCATCTTCTAATTATTGGGAATCAGATTCTGAAGAAGGAGCTTCAGGTGTGGACACAAGCATGGAAGAGGAGACTTCCACGGAGGAAGATGAATCTGAATCTGATTCAGATGTGTATCCCTTGTGTGCTATGGATTTTGCACCTAAGCCAGAGGTTTTGAAGGACCCAGATAAATCACCATTGACACTTGAGGAGGTAGAGAGAAGGTTATCTACCCTCAAGTATGGCCCAAATGTTACCAAGGAGGAGAAGGTGAGATTTGAGGAGATTTTCCGCAAGTTCATCCATGTGTTTGCTTTTAGTTACAAGGATTTGAAGGAAGTCACCTTGGAGGAGCACAAGATAGAGGTGGAGTCACATGCAAGACCAATCCGCCAAAAGCAACGTCGCATTAGCCCACCAATATCTTTGGTTGTGAAGGAGGAGATTGATAAGCTCAAGGAGGCTGGATTTATCTTTGAGGTGGAGAATTCAGAATGGGTGTCTCCAATTGTCATTGTGAAGAAAAAGAATGGCAAGCTTCGGGTATGTGTGGATTACAAGAAGCTTAATGCTGTTACCAAGAAGGACTACTACCCATTGCCATTCATTGATGAGATCTTGGAGGAGGTTGCAGGTCATGAGAGGTACAGTTTTGGAGATGGTTATAGTGGATATAACCAAATCAAGATTGCACCAGAGCATCAACAACTCACCACATTCACCACACCTTGGGGAACTTACGCTTTCAAGGTCATGCCTTTTGGGCTTTGCAATGCTCCAGCCACATTCCAACGGTTCATGAACAAGGTATTTGAACCTTTCATTGGGAAATTTGTGAGAGATTTCATTGATGACTTTTGTGTCTATGGGAGCAAGGAGGAGCACTTTGAGCACCTAATCAAAGTCTTGCAACGCTTGGATGAGGCAAATGCATCACTCAACCCAGAGAAGTGCATTTTTGGATGTGAAGAAGGTCTACTTTTGGGGCACATCATCTCCAAGGATGGAATAGCAGTTGATCCTGAGAAGGTGAGGAAAATCTCAGACCTTCCATTCCCTTCAAGCTTGACAAAGTTACGCCAATTCTTGGGAATGGTTGGGTACTATAGGAGGTTCATCTTCTCATTTTCCAACAAGGCTTATGCATTGACCATCTACATGAAGAAGGGTGTAGATTACATGGTGATTTTGGAAGACAAGGAGGCTCTCAAAGCTTTTGAGGAGCTCAAGCAATCCCTTGTTGTAGCTCCAATTCTTGCTAAACCTGATTGGAGTAAGCCTTTCATCCTCTACACTGATGCTTCTAATGTAGCTATAGGATGCACTCTTAGTCAATTAGACCAAGATGGGCATGATCATCCAATAGCTTATGCTAGTAGGCAGATGGTTTCAGCAGAGAAGAACTACTCTGTCACAGAGAGAGAAGGGTTGGCAGTGATCTTTGGTCTCAAGAAGTTTAGACACTACTTGATTGGAGGGAAAGCCACAATTGTCACGGATCACAAGGCTTTGAAGTACATCTTCAACAAGCCTAATGTTGAAGGGAGACTAGCAAGGTGGATGATACTCTTGTCTGAGTATGACTACACAATTGAGGATAGGCCAGGAAAGAAACATGCAAATGCTGATTTGTTATCTAGAGCCTATGATCATGATGGAGATGAGCCAGTAGATGATTCCTTCCCGGATGAGGAGCTCATGACAATCTCAGTCACTCAAGAGATTCCAATGGAGTACAAGGAGATTGTGGAGTTTGTGACAAGAGGTAACTATCCAGAAGGGATGCATGCTAGGGAGAGGAAGGCCCTTGCAGCAAGATCTAGACCTTACACAATGGTGGAGGATATTCTTTTTCACCAAGGAGCAGATGGTCTACTTCGAAGAGCAGTGGGTAAGGAAGAGTCTATCCTACTCATAAAGGAGTTTCATGAAGGTTTAGTATGTGGAGGACACTTTGCAGGAAAGGTGACTGCTTTCAAGATTCTAGATGCAGGTTACCATTGGAGAGGGATTTTCAAGGATTGTCTTGATTATTGCAAAACTTGTCATGTTTGTCAAGCTTTTGCTAGAAAGTCTACATCCACTCCACCACTTAGATCAATTCCATTGCTAGGACCTTTTGAGAAGTGGGGAATTGATTTTGTAGGACCTCTCAATAGAACCCCAAGGAACAATCGGTACATTGTGGTAGTTACTGATTACCTTACCAAGTGGGTTGAGGCTAGACCATTGAGGGACAAGAATGAAGATGAAGTGGGTAGATTTCTTTATGAACGCATTATCACTAGGTTTGGATGCCCTTTGGAGTTGGTTTCTGATAGAGGAGGAGAGTTTACAGGAAGCATTACTACAGCCATGCTACGACATTTCTCTATCACACATAGAGTAACTACATCCTATAAGCCAAATTCCAATGGCTTGGCAGAGAGAACCAATCAGACCTTGTGCATGATGTTGGCCAAAGATGCAGAAATGGAGGGGGCTAAACATCATTGGGACAAGAGGATTCATGCAGTTTTGTGGGAGTATAGGACAACCATGAAGACTTCCACTGGATATTCTCCATTCCAATTGGTGTATGGTATTGAGTCTACCTTACCTATTCACTTTGATCTTCCTACCTTCCAAAGCATTCATAGGAGATTGAAGAAAGCACAAGGAAGTGATGCAGGGAAGTCAAGGAAGGATCAACTCATGGAGTTGGAAGAGGCAAGAGCAGTTGCTATGGTTCGAGTGGAGCAAGCCCAAAGGAAACAAAAGGAGAGCTATGACAAGAGGCAAGGCAAGAAGAAGGTGGAGCCTTTCAAAGAAGGTGATTGGGTAATGTTGTTTGATTCCATTCGATTCAAGAGAGTGCAAAAGAAGTTTTTGCCTAAGTACTTTGGACCTTTCATAGTAGAGAAGGTGTGGGGCAATTACACCTATGATCTCAAGGAGTTGGGAGGAAGACACTTTGATAGGATTAACCATGATAAGTTGAAGATGTACCATAGAAGGTAGAGAGACCTTCACTTTGAGGACAAAGTGAAAACTTAGTCCGGGGGTAAATGTAACACCCATTTGTGCATGTGTGTGGTATTGTGATATTTAGCTTGGTATTACAAGTACTTAAGAGATATTATTTATATAGAGATAAAGGATGGTTCTATATTAGTCATGGTTAGCTAAAGTTAGTCATAGCTAAGATAGATGGGACCTTACTTTAGAGGAAGTAGAAAAGATGAGCACCACTATTTTGGATTTTAGTGTGTTGACTTGGTATTATTCCTAGGTGTTTGGCTTTGGGGAAAGAGTTGAGAACTCTTGGGCCCGCAAGCCTTTTTGTTTTGGATTCTTCTTTAGTCCAAGGATAGCCCATGTGAAGGAATCCTTGCTTTAGTGGTTGGGTCAAGATAAGGGGAATATGCCCATGTGAATGGATATTCCTTTCTACTTTTTGACTTTACTTGACTTTTAGTCTAGTAACTTGAGTTACTACGGTAATTAGTAACTTTGGTACGTAACTATTTCACAAGTATATAAACAAGGAGTGAGGAGGTACTCATCATCCTTTCATTTGCAACTATCTCTCTCTCATTGAGTTCTCTAGTGAGCAATGTCTTGAGTCTTGGAGTGTTAGCCTTGGAGGAGTATGATGGAGTTGGGGTTCCTTGCCTTCTTAGTCCATGGTGCGCTACCATAATAGCCATCAGAGGTTCATCCTGAGTGAGAGACAGGCCGGCTCACAGGACCGCCTAGAGTGGCTTGGGATACATCATGCTTGGTGTGTCATCTATGCTTTGCCTCACAAGGGGTTAAAGACCCATGTGAGAAGGATGAAAAATGACTATGACTGGACCACTTGGGATGTTCATGTGAGGGGACTGACCACATTGACAGTGGTGACACTCGAGATTAAGCATGCTTCTTCTATCTCTTTGTTGATCATTCCAAGGATACATATTGAGTGGTGAGAGAAGTTAGCATGTCTAGCGGGTTGTATTTTGGGGTTATTTGATTCTAGTTCTCCATGACTGCATCTATTCCATAGACTATCTCATACACTTTATGATAAGGCTAGATAGACTTTTTGTGATCCCTTAGACAAGTTAGCATGGTTCTTATTCCTCTTACTCCCTTGATGATGCTTATGTTATTCTAATGGGAGATGTGCATGGTATAGAGAGGTAATTGCTAGATTTCATCAATTTTGAGTAGGATGTTGGGCTGCCCTACAGGAAGAGTCAGTTAGTGTTGCACATTTTAGGAGATAGATTCTATCACATAATACTCCAAAGTCCACTTGATTACAATATTGTAAGACATTGGGTCAGGCAGGAGAGCTTAGTAGAGCAGCATGAGTGCTACACTTTTTGTCTATAGCTAGTCCCACTAATGAAGCTATCTCTTCCCTACGCTCACTACATCCTATGGTAGGAGAGGAAGTACCACTAGAGGTCTTAGATTATCAGCCTCATCAACTTTTATGTCTTGATAAGTCTCTTTTGCATAAGCATTATGCACTACCCCTTGCCTCTTCTCAAGAGGCTTGTTAGGGATTGTATATAAGCATCTTAGAGATTGCTTTTAGGCATATGATCCTTCTAATGGATTTATTGAGTTGTTTTAGGTGTTTGTAGCAATACCAAGGGGAGATATTCCTACATCAATTAGTCAAGTGTTAGGGGCTAATTGACCTCTCACAATGGAGAAGGGTCCAAGGGGCATTAGACCAATTGCTATTGGAGAGATCTTTTTGTGCTTGGTAAGCCGCACCATTGTCCTTCAGCATCAATCTCACTTTTGAGAGCACCTCAATCCACAGCAGTTTTGAAGTAGATACACTTGGAGGTTGCAAGGCTATTTCCTTAAGCATCAAGGCATTCCTAGATATCTATCCAAAGTGGGTTGTCCTATAGGTGTATGTTGCAAATGCTTTTAATAGTGTCTTTGGAGCATCCATCATTAGAGAGCTTAGGGAGGCCGGTGGATCCTTGGTGAGTCTCATTCTCTTTGTGTGGTCATTTTATGGCTCTCTTGCTTCTCTTTACTACCAACATGGGTGGTCACATGAGGGAGTCACCATCTTGGAGTCAATTTTCAGTACATGACAAGGAGATCATTTAGAGAGACCTTTGTTTTCCATGGCTCACTTCAAAGCTCTCTTATCTACTACTTTGACTATACCAAGTTTTTTATTTCCTTCCCTAGCAAACAATACACATATTGTGGGCCTCATAGATCAAATTAAGCACGCCTTTGATCTCTTGACTACCAAGCTACATTTTGTAGGCTTGAGAGTCAAGGTGTCAAAGAGCAAAGTATAGTTTCATTCAAGTATCCCTTCCCACCTTGAGCTTCCATAAGGGTGTGTCACATTACAGATGGACTATGTATTCTTGGAGTGCTAGTAGGATCCAAGGATATTGTCACATGCTTCTTAGGCGCTACCCTTGCAAAGGATATTCTCCATGTGGATGGCATTCCTCTACTAGGAGACCCATAGGTTGCTTTTGTTATACTCTCCTCTAGTATTGCCCATTGATTCACTTACCTTCTCTTCACAGTTCCATCTTCCTTGACTCTCCTATCATATTTGAGAACTTTTGACAGGTGGATCATATGAGTCTTTGGTGATATCATCAGATCATGGACATTTGAGTGTGTGATGGGGGATTTGGCACATAGACAGACATCTCTACCGATCTTCTACAGAGGGGTAGGCTTATTATCTATGGAGGAGATGGTACCTAAAGCATTTTTGGGTAGTTGAGCTCTTGGCACCCCTACTTTCCTCTTATTTTGTGGTTGCTGATAGGCCAATTTTAGAGACTTATGTGACCAAGGTGGAGGAGGGATCCTTTTCTCTCCAAGTGTTATTATGGAAGATGAGAGATGGTCTATCTCCACTGGCACATGAAGACCTTCCATCTTTGCTTCACTACCATCAGATTGGAGCATAGGTTTACGATCTTCCTCGATGGAACAACAATGTAAGCATATGTTACATTCTCTCTTAATTGACTCATCCGGGATGGGAAGACCCTGTTAAACCCTCTCTCCCTTGTACGGCTTGACGGGGTCTTCCCATCCTTCTTGTGTTCTATGAGGTCTGCTTTTCTTCTACAAACCCTCTAGCGTTGGACTTGTGGATCAAATTGTGCATGCCATATTGTCAAGTCAATCACTCCAACCAATCAAGAAAGATCCCATCAATCAGAAAAGAAGGAATATCAAATCCAGTCTTAAAATATAGCTCAGATATGGTGAGGTATGGCAGATTTCTCATATCGATACTATTTGGGCTTCACTCCATTTTACCCTCTTTTTTTCGCTTGTACGACTTGATGGTGGTCTTCCCATCCTTCATGTGTTCTACGTGGTGGTCTTTTTCACTTAAAATATAAGAGAGAAACATACAAGATGGCAATACAAGAAGGGGAATGCATAGAAGTTAAGTATTGACTCGGAGCGTATTCATCTACAACATTGCAGATGCTTCAATACTGCTAGTCAACCAAATAAGAAGAATCCAGCAATCTCTTCAAGACAACCCCGCCGTTGTTGCAAAGGAACCAGTGTTGCTCGAGGTCACATCAAAGCGAGGGAAATGGTTGACTTCAACCATTCTTTTTAGTGGAAAATTAAGGCCACAATAGTATTAGATCTGATTCTCCTGTCTCCGACTAGATGTGGAATACCTCTCCGATGACTGATTTGATGATGCCGTGCTCAGCGTAAGAGTTGGCACACCATATCAAAAGTTCACAACTTCACGTTAATGGCTCAGGAAATGGAAAGAATGGTAGACCTGAAACTGCTCAAAATTGAGGCCATGCTCTTTACAAAGCAGCTCCGTGGCACTTGTGCCGAAGTGCACCTCCGTGTTTGTGCACGTTGAAGGGTGTCGTAGCTTTGAGTTCGGTCCCCACAATAGCTCTCTTACGCGATTCACATGGCTCTTTTGGGCTCCGGCGGCCCACTAAAAGACAAAGTCCGGCAATTACAATTTTGACAGAGCTCATGTGCACGTCAGGTCTGCGTTCAAAGCCTGACGTTCAAAGCCTCAGCCGGAGCTTATCCGTCAGGCAGCTCTAGCTCCGTTTGACCCTTTTCGAACCGGGAATTTACTAGATTAATGGGTCGGGTGATACAACATGCAATAAAATTATCGGAATTCCCTTTCTGTGACAGGTTTGCCCGAGAATGAACCTTTCGACTTCCCGTCTTCGCTACATCGAGTCTTTAATCTTTCCAAGTAAATACATTTTCAATTTTAATTTTTGACCTTAGAGACTGGATGCAGATGTAATATGTTTTACCTTTTTCATGATTGGACTGTTATTTTTGGACTGTTCAATGTTTGTCATGGTGACTTAAGAATGAAAGCATTTTATTAATATTCTTTTTTGAAATAGGAAAGGAAATGGTTTATCAACGAAAACCAATTCCAGTACTCGGGTGTAATATCTTCTTTTTATTCATAAATTTTTTCTCCCCTTAATAATATGATTAATTCTATAAGATTTTCTATTTGAAACTCCATTAATCATAAAAATATGAAACCATAAATATTCATCTATATATAGGAAAACAAAAAGCTAAATTTGATGATCACTCTCTTGTTGAAAGCGAATGTGAAAATTTTCTTATTGATTTGCAAACCCCGATCTCTTTACTTTACATAACCTAATTCGAGAACTGGTTACCTATTAACGCCAGTCAATAATCTAAAGTGACCCGCCATCACAAGTATACATATGAGGTTGACGTACGTCCAAATTAACTGCCGGACCTATGCACTCCCATGGACACATGATTATACTCTTTCCGTCAATGTTTTAGAGGTTGACGGACGTCAAAACTGACGTACATCATTGAGCCATGTGAAGTGGCCTTCTGAGAGAAATGAGGACAGAGGAGTTGAAGGCTCTAGGAAAATCACATCGATCCGAAGTGGAATATAATAGTCATAATCTACATTCATAAATAGTGTAATACCGTATAATAATTGAGATTTAACTTGCATTGAATTGTTTTCGGGTTCCGGATTAAGGACATCCAAGTTTTCTGTGCTTATTAGCAAACCATTTAGTGTCAGTCTGTGGCTTGTCAAAAGGATCGCTTGGAGAGCCGCGTCCGGCTCTGCCACGGAGCCAAGATTAAGGAGTAGTTGGACTTGTTTTACCCCAAGTAGCAAGACCGTAGGAGGCTAATCTATTTAGGGGGGTCGACACTCTATCGTCGGAGAGAAGTATCGAGTGTTTGTAGTAGCGATTATCGTGAAGAATCAAGATAAAGATAACTATCTTTTGGGGGCCCCTTGGAGAGAAGAATAGAGTGTATTGTAGTAGCGATTATCGTGAAGGATCAAGAAAAAGATAACTTACCAAGGACAACTGGCTCGTATGAGTTTCATCTGACCCAGGAAGACAATTACCATTTTCGCGGTACAAGGTCCTAGTCTCAAACTAACTGAAGGCACAAGTTACCTTAGTAATGAGAAAAAAAGTTAGGAAACCCTACATCATTCCACTTGCATATTACCTATTCCATTGTCGAAGTGCCGGCACAGTTACTATCATACTACCATTTTCACGGTACAAGGTCCTGGTCTCAAACTATTTGGAGGCACCTTAGTAACGAGAAAGAAATGTTAGGAAACCCTATATCATTCCGCTTTGCATATATTCCATCGTCGAGGTGCCGGCACAGTTACTATCATCAAGACTATGGTGTATGAGGCGTGTCATTCACTTCTAGTTTTTTAGTTGAGTGAGCGAAGGATGTTTTGCAAAAAGCCCGGCACAGTTGATATTATCACGGCTATAAGGTGCACGAACAAGCATCATACATTTCTAGATTTTATACTTAAGTGAGTGCGAGGAGATGTGTAACAGCTCTTCGGCACAGAAATTTCCGAACTATTTCGTATTTCCAAGAATTTAAGAGGGAGAGTACTCAATTGACAATATTCAGATAAAATGGGCCAACCCTCCATACGAGCTCTTACTTAGGGAGAACCGTGCAGGTTTACCCGGGTAGGCTCAAAATTCCTGCAGCTGAGTCTTTGATAGCAGATAGACCTAATGTACAGGACCCACCTGAGATCACTCTATTCTACAATCACCTAAGCATCATCGAAAGGCTCTTTCTGTAGATAAAGTCTTGATCCTCTACTACACTTCTACCATACACTAGCAACAACTCCGGATATACTCAATAATTCTCTCAGCTACACGGCCCCAATCGTCGAAGTCTTCCGTCGTTTCAATACGACCGTTTTCCGGTGAAGATCATGGAGCGTATACTGTAAACAGAACCCTAAACCCTCGGTTCCAACTCCCCAGGAAAAATTTCTGGAAAGTTTAACTTTCATTGCCGTTTAGATTTAATTTACACAAACAAATATATTCTTTTACTTGGTGGATGCAGGAATGTACACAAAATTTAGGAAAGCTGAAAATTCAACAGAATGGAGAGTGGAGAGAGCAGAGGATCCAAAATCGAACAAGATGGTCCGCAATGCCGGGACTGAGGCCTATCTTAAATCTTCATTTCTCTTCTTTCTCTTATCACAATTACATAAATGTACAAATCGCAACCTTGACTCCCAAGTTGAGGAGCTCAGAGTCTGAAGCATGACTGCAAGAGTCCCGATTGTTATGCAAATACCGGCAGCTGTAGACTAGTTCCATCTCATATTGTTATGAGCGGCTGCCTCCAAGACCATCATCCTTGCTGTAGGTAGGAGTATACTGAGCGGCGGAGGGCGAATACCCTGGAGCGGATGGAGAGTACCCACCACTCGGACTGCAGTATACAACGAAATTTATTTAGTTCGATGTTATACACCGAGATGAGAAGTGTAGATATTCCGAGAACCAACATCTTCGAAACTTAGAAAATAGAAGAGATAGCAAATTGCTATGTTACGTTCGTCCAAGATGCAAATAAAAACAAGGGCAAATAAAAACCAGACTCTTTCCAAAGAAGGTTCTTTAATAATGTTGATTAACCACTCGATGTGAATGTGCACTGGCAGCATTGAAACTTGCATTGAAAACCTATGTTTTAACTCAAGACATAAGCTCAGCTCCTTAATGTAGGTAACAACAATAGTGTTGTGCAAATTTAGTCCTTAAAAGAAAGAAAGCCTTTAAATACCTGTATTGTGGAGAGGTCGGGCTGTAACCGGGGCTGCAAATGCGCAGAGAAAAGGTCAAAGATATTAGCATCTTTGTGACTGACGCACGGTTGGATCTATTAAGAGTTAGTTTCTCTCCAACATCACTTGCGCAATATAAAATAAACAAATCAGATCCAATGGCTGACACCGTACCTTGTAGGCGAGTAAGTCGGTGAAGTTGGTGAGTACGATGGAGACGTCGGTGAATATGAAGGAGACGTTGGACTGCAGCCAGCGTTTCAAGTAGTTAGAATCAAAAACAATGTCAAACTAATCTGACAGTAAGCTTGCAGATAACCTCAGTGAGAGGTGAAATGAGAGCAGAAGCCTTTAGAGAACGGGGAATCCACAAGTAGTAACACTTATATCCTGACCTCAACGTCAAATAGCACCATTTTAGCACCCACCTGTAACTCGGTGAAGTAGGACTATACGATGGACTCGATGGTGAATACCTCGGACTGCTTGGGGAGTAGGCAGGGGAGGTTGGACTGTAGCTTGGAGACGTAGGGGAGTAACTCGGAGAAGTTGGGCTGTAACTCGGACTAGTCGGGCTATAGCCAGGAGAAGTAGGACTGTAGCTGGGCGACGTAGGTGAGTAGCTCGGCGAAGTGGGAGAGTACGCAGGCGAAGAGGGAGTGTAAGAAGGAGAAGTTGGACTGTATGCAGGAGAACTGGGACTGTAGCTTGGAGATGTCGGGCTGTAGGCAGGAGAAGTTGGGCTGTAACTTGGGGATGTGGGACTGTAACTGGGAGAAGTTGGACTATAACTAGGTGAAGTAGGAGAATAAGATGGGCTAGTTGGAGAATAAGCCGGTGATGTAGGACTATAGCCAGGAGAAGTGGGACTATAGCCCGGTGAAGTTGGACTGTATGCAGGGGATGTTGGACTGTATCCTGGTGACGTTGGACTATATCCAGGCGATGTTGGACTATACCCGGGAGACTGGGGACTGTACCCAGGGGAAGTAGGACTGTATGTAGAAGAAGCCATCCCTCCGCCTCCAACGTAGGGAGAAAATTGGGCAGAATCAGAAATAGGAGAAGATCTCATACTCGGACTCAGCAAATAGCTGGGAGACATCATTCCCTCATGATGGGGGGTACCAATCATAGGAGAACCTCTTGCAGGAGTTACACCGAAGTCATGTCCCTCCAATAAGCTGGGCAGTTGCAACTCAATGGCATGTTGTAGCATAGTCTCGTTTAAGTGCAGACCGAAGTCACCCGTGCCGATTGGTGCAAGCTGTCCCAACATGATATTCTCTGTGACACCTCTCAGATGATCTGTTTCGGCATAGACGGCAGCATCCAGCAGAATGTCCACTGTTTCCTCGAAGGAGCATCTCATCATTGGGCCTGTGTCATTTCGGTTGATACCGTGACGAGTGATAGCCATTAGATGACCCCTATAAGTCATGATGTCACAGAGAATAGCCAAATGTCGGTAATTCACACATGCACCATCGAACTCGATAACACTCCTGAGTTCTTTAAGAAGCGCGTTCCGTACAGCTTCAATACCCAGTACCTCAATGACTTCTATCAGATGGTTACTGTTCGTCCTTGTGGCATCAACCTCCTCGTGGCACATCACTGCCAGCATGTTCACTCCCTCCGTATCCAGCATCCACTCTTTCTCGGGTTTGAACCCATCAATTTCGTGGAATCTTTGGGTCTTCGCTTCTCTGATGAAAACCTTCCGGATGTCCGGAATACCCCTCAGAGCCATCTCAGTAAGCATGTTGCTCTCAATCTTCTTCAAAAATACATCATCCTCTGACTGCTCAGGCACTTCTCCCTTGGGTGCTTCATCATTCATGATGCGCACTCGCAAGATGAGTTTCTCGGCATTGTCATCATTGAATATACATGTCAAGTCATCATCAAACTCCAAGTTGATCTTCTCTGCAATATCTGCCATGGTAAGTTTCTTGTCGACCATCATTTCGCGATTCAGCTCTATACGCAAAAGCCAAGGTGAAATCTTCTCCGGTGCAACATCCTCGTCCGGCATTTCATAGTAACTCCTAACAAACTCCACATCCTCTTCGATGATCGTACTCATTGGATCTGGATCATACCAGATCTCTGTAGCCTGCGTCACGCTTCTCAAAGTAGTGTACTCTAATGCACACTGCACATTCTTTGCCTTATCCTTCTCACCATTAACTCCAGCCTTCAAGTAAACAGATAAAGAAGGAGTTTTAGTCTTCTTGGCAAGATTAATGATCTCTCTTAGGCGCGGGACACCGAGAGTCACATTCTTTGCTGACACTCCCGCAAAATGGAAAGTGTTCAAAGTCATCTGTGTGGCAGGCTCTCCGATCGACTGCGCAGCTACACATCCAATCATCTCTCCTGGTGCAACCAGTGACTGTAAAAAGCGAGTCTCAATTTCCCCAATGACCCACTCGAATGCTTCTTTCGGGAGCCGCCACTCCTTTAACACCCTCTTGCTGGCCAGAGTGCTACGTAAGAGACAGTTAAAAAACAGAGTGGCATTCTTCTGAGCCTCCATACTAATAGGATCATCCCCAGCCACAACCTTCAAGCGCTCTTGAAGCTTATCAACAGCTTCTACGATCTCCATCGGATGCATGTCAGAGAACTTCTTGGTATCAACTTTGAAGATTTTCTGGGCGTTCCAGATCAGCCTTTTCAGGTTGACAGGCAGGAAACCATTCGGGTCCCCACTAGGAGCAATTTCAGTACCCATTTGTCTACGATCTGCTTCCAGCTTCTGGACCTCAGCATCGAAGACATTACGAAACTCCTGTATGGTCTTAATGTCATCTGCTGCCTCCTGGGACATGTAGTCAGGATTCCACTCATCTCTGTCCATCTCAAACTTGTAAGTGTTATTGAACTCTTTTTTCTTCATCTTCAAAGAATCCAGTTTCTGATACTCTATCCAGACCGAGTCCATACCGTCTTCCCCGTACAGGAACTGAATAACATCACCAAGTGAATTCCGAACAGTTCCATCATACTTCACCATAACATCCTCCATAGCCTTAACAAGGCGTCTTTGGATGTATCCCGTCTCGGATGTTTTCACAGCAGTGTCGATCAGACCTTCCCTTCCTCCCATAGCATGGAAGAAAAATTCTTGTGGCGTAAGACCCCGAAGGTATGAATTCTCCACAAAACCACGACTCTCAGGCCCGTAGTCATCCTTTGTAAAATGAGGCAGTGTCCGGTCTATAAATCCGTAAGGGATACGCTTTCCCTCCACATTTTGCTGCCCTACACAAGCAATCATCTGAGATATATTGATGAAGGATCCCTTGGAACCAGCCGTCACCATGGCCTTCAAGTTGTTGCTCTCAGACAAACTTTTCTGAGCACTGGAACCGGCTTCATCACGAGCATTATTCAACACCTGCAAAGTCAAGTCATAAACTCACAAAATTACCAATAGTTCAAGGCAAGCAGACAGACGTATGGAAAGAGGAGATTGACAACCAGTTAACAGCAATAAGTCTCGCGAAGGAAGAACTGACAGAGATTCTCCACTCCGTCTGCCGAAGTATCTCCAGGATCACTCGAATAACCACCCTCAAAAACTGACACCTCACAAATTTTTATTTACGCTCTCCAGAAGTGAGAGCGCCATTTCAAGACTATCTCGAGATGGCAATAAACGTCATGAAACTGTAACTGGAGAGCACACTCACCCTATTGACGTTGTTCTCAAAAGACTCCATCATAGTTCGACCGGGCTGCGCCTCAAGCTGCTTCTCCTGCGCCTGTTTGATCAAGTCTTTCACATCGCTTTTGGCCTTAGCAATGGTGTCATTGATCTTCTCCATAGTTGCTGAATCAGCAATCGTATCTCCAATACCAATACTGAAACCTTGTTGTAGTAGCCAATAATTCACCAACCACTGTGTGTGTCCCAGAAACTTGCGCGCGGCATCTGGACCGACTTCTTCCCTGTGTTTGAACCGTGTTTGAGAAAAAGACTTAGTATACTGCCCTCAGTAATGTGAAAGAAACATCTCACTAAAAAGAAGATTGCGAATTCGGCAGCAATAGCACGCAGAAAATCCATTGACAGTAATTCAACGATAGTTTCCAATACAACCCAAGGCTTTACAGAATCAGAAACCCACGGCTACATGAGCTCGCGGACCTGTTTTCAATAGCCACCTAGATATCCTAACTTACCAAATAACGTGAATGAGACTTCCTTTATAAGTCCCGAGTGACGCCTTGCACAAGATTCCGCAAACAAGCTCTCCCTTCTCAATGCGCACCACTGTATCACCAGGTGACATATCCCCAGTTTCTCCATCTGGATGTCCAAATGACTGACGCATGAGATTGATTTGTTTTGGTATAATGAGATTGAAAACTTGTTTGCCAGTCCAGACCGGTCTGGGCTTTAGTATGGTTGGAATAGGAATCTTGCCGTCGAAGTCTTCCCACCACATCAGGATATTCATGAAGACATCCTGCACGCCATGCAAAAATAAAATTCAGATCGGACTCCTTCCCACATTCAAGTAACCTTCTAAAAACAACGATACACCAACTCGAAACCCTGTTTATGCAATAAAAAGATGGATACTGTTCTATATTTCTATGACTAAAGAGCGAAGATATCCACGACATTTACTTCTAGTCTTTTGATTTCCTACGGACTTCTCTGACGATGGCCTGCTTTTGTCAGACAGTCCTGGCGGACATGCTCATGGATTGTCAACATTCCTGATTTAACATGAAGCCATCAGACTCATGTACTAATCCACATTTCCCAGCGCTACCTTACCTTCTCTATGAAAGCATCCCTCTTAGTCACTTTCCTACAGCCCAAAAGCGTATCTTGCACAATTCCAATAACCGGCTTATTGGACTGTGGAGAAACGATGCACTTTGGAACCATCATGAGTTCCAGGACTTCGGCCCTCGTCTCGAAGGACTGAGGAACGTGCATATTCATCTCGTCACCATCAAAATCAGCATTGTAAGGGGATGTCACGGAAAGATTCAGACGAAACGTCGAGTACGGCATGATTCGAATCCGATGCCCCATGATGGACATCTTATGCAGACTGGGCTGCCGGTTAAACAGCACAAAATCGCCGTCGTTCAAGTGTCTCTCGACCTGCACAGGCCCTCATTTCCTTAGCACTAGAGCTGCAAAACGCAAATTGTAAATAGCTGGAGAATTCATGTTTGAAACAATGTAAAACGATACTGTACCTTGTAACCAAGCTCCAAATGACGATCGCTGCTCTTTTTTAGGAATCTAAGATCAAGCCTCTGACCATCCTCTCGAATAATGTATTTCGCTCCAGTCTTGCCAGGAGGGGGATGAGGTCCATACTCAACAAGCTCCTTTAACCTGCTCATAATGACATTGGCGGTTAAACAGCACATCCCTTTTGCCTTCCTGGATGCTTTGAGGGCATCGTAAATCATATTTACAATTTTCTCAGCTTTCTTAATTATCAAACTCGACATAACAGGAATAACACGTAGTATGATTGGCAACTTGAAGAATGGTTAATCACCTGCAGTCAATACATTACCTTTCCATGTTGTAAGGGGTGACGGTTTCTGGATACGTCAAATTCAAGGCGATACTCCATGGTACTCCGAGTTCATCAATATTGATATTAGGATCTGGTGTTATGACAGTACGAGCAGAAAAATCGACTCGCTTCCCCATCAAATTTCCTCTTATACGCCCTTCTTTGGCCTTCAGGCGTTGACAGATCGACTTGATAGGCCTTCCAGATCTTTGAGTAGCCTGTCGGAAAATGGCGTATTTCTCAGGACGGGTGATGTAAAAGTCCGAGTATAGCTCTCGTAAGGTTGAAATCCGAACATTAACGAATCAGTCATGGCGCAAGACAAAGGAACTTACCCTTGGTTGTCCAGGTAGATCGTTGTCAAAATAAGTTGCAATGTGAAACTGGAGCAGCTGGGCGAACTCGTTGATGATGTGAGTTGGCGCTCCGTTTTGCTCTTGCCGCTTTAAGTTATTATTGTGACGAATAATCATGACCAGTTGATGTGTCAAGTCATCCTGATACCAGGTCATTTACAGGTAAACTTAGTGCCCACGAAAGTGATTTTGCCATCCTTACCCTCTACGAAGGCTCTCAACAGATGGTATTCAAGTATCCATTCCCTTCTTTTCATTCATCACACATCACATAGGATGTAAGAAACAGGACTGAGTAACTTACTTCACTTCTTGCAGAACTGTCCATCATCACAGAAGGTCTCACCGGAGGCGGAGGGATTGGAAGTACTTGCAGAATGAGCCATTCAGGTCGGGCAAACTTGGGACTCAAACCCAGTAAAGTGATCTCTTCATCTGATATTCGCTTCAGTATACTGAGAATCTGAGTCCACAATAACGAAAGTGAGCCCTCGTACCCTAGATTACAAGTATTCGAAAATGTAAGGAAGAAAAACCGGAGAATAGACAATCAATGTATCCTGCAGGGAGTGTGTTCATTGTGGAAGCATGCGTCCATTGTGCAAATGTGCACCTTTTCAGCACTAAGCTGTTGTTTTCTTTCCACAGGCTCCGGCATGTACTGATCCTGCTCGTCTGCCCTTTTCCGAGGGGCCTTGAATTCCGCAATAATTTTCATACCGTCTATGCTAATTTTAGGCTGTTGTGCTCCACAACCACCGTGTTTCTTCTTCTTCTCAATCTCCTCCTTGGTATCGTCCTCAATTTCATCACCTCCCTCGCACTTCTGCTTGCTCTTGCAGCATTCGAGTACCTTCTTCAATCGGTGCTTCGGGTTACGCACTTTCTTAGCTTGCTTGAAGCGATGATCGTCCTGTTGTGCAACGGTTTCTGCTCTAGTCAGACGTAAAGAAACAAAAAGACCTTCTCCCTCGACAATGTCAACCAACCTTAAATCCAAAGATCTTTCCTTGCTATGATGACTGACGGCTTTTCAGATTCCTAGAAGTGTTTCAGTATCGGTCCGAAAGTCTTTCCGAATGACCTTCAGCGATGATTGGAGTTGGACAGTTGAGAATAATTAAAATGTGAAACAAAGGAGCGTAATTTTCACACGCTGATCCCGGTTAACACGATTGTGCATACATATGGTCCCATTTCACAACAACAAAGAGCTTGAATTCATCTGCCTTGCAATTAACGAACTTAGTTAATTTTTCAGAACTAAGAAAATATAAGCTACCTCATCAGCAAGAACTCTCGAGCAGTTGTAGCACACGCAGCGGAGAAGTGCCAACACAGTCTTCAAAAAGCCTATGTGAAACATGGGCTTTGCCAGCTCCAAGTGCCCAAAATGGCCGGGGCACTCTGCCATACTACCCGAACAAGTTTCACACTTAACATGCCTGTCAATTGTGCCTAATCGAGGGTCACTGAGGCCGCCCATCCTGGGCTTCCCTCTGTCATAAGTCTCACTGCTCTCGATCTTCACCACCGACATTTGGCGCTATTCATCATCAACAACGAAGCATGCGAAGACACAAAACAAGTTCAAACTTGAAGAAAACACCACATCATGCGGCATAACAAACGATCGGATGACTCGACCCAAAACAATGTACAAACAGCGAACAGAAGTCCACGAAATTCATCATCTACAGTCCTACAAACTGCCTGCGAATTCTCAACAACCGGGGGAAAATCATACAATCTCATCTGGCCCGAGGATGCCAAATTGCACAGTCTTCACCCGAGCCAAGTCGGCCGGGGAGTAGGCAAAGCGCTGATCCATCTTTCCCCCGCCTCGACGTCAGGAGTCGGATTCTCAAAAATTCCCACGTCTCATCAAGCACCAAGCCCTCTCGGCGCCAACAGGATTCCTTGATTCTTTCAAAACCGAGCTCATCAGCTTCCAAATTTCATACACTCCTTTACCCCGATATATTTTACTTAGTCTGATGATTCCCTTGTTCTTTCTCCTCGTTCCCACGTCTCATCAAGCACCAAGCCCTCTCGGCGCCAACAGGATTCCTTGATTCTTTCAAAACCGAGCTCATCAGCTTCCAAATTTCATACACTCCTTTACCCCGATATATTTTACTTAGTCTGATGATTCCCTTGTTCTTTCTCACTCCTTTCCACCCTCAATTTCCACAACGTTTGTTTCGTTCCACGTACAGGAGAGAGAGCTCCAGCGCTCCGTTTGCTCGTGGTCGACAACCATAGAAAGCTCAATTTCTCTGCCGGTATCAACCTGGATTGGTGGGTTTCTGAACCTTTAAGATTCGACGGTCCGGAAAGGTCCTTTCACTCGCCTGACGATCAACAAGGAAGTTCACAATCCCCAGGCGGTAACGTTCCCGTCCCGAGTGGTGTCCATAATCTAATTCGGACTGTGCCCAAATCTTCAGATGGACGCTACAGTGGTATATCGATTGGCCAATGACGTGCTGTATGTCACACTGTGGCGTGTCTGCGAGGAAGACGTGGTAGGGAAGAACTACGAAGTCGATTCCCGCCCACTTCTCGAAATCAAACTGCAGTATAAAGATGTTACCTGCTATTCTGTTTCAGGTCGATTGCAGCTTCAATAAAGAGGTGTAGGTGAGTTCTTCCTCGACGGAGAATCGTTGGGCGTGAGGTGCCATATCATAGAGATGCCTCGTCACACCTAAAGAAAGTTACGGAGGGATTCAGATTTAGATTTTCCGAGTCCCATAGAAATTCACGTATTCGCAAGATTGAAATGTTGAAATTTGTGAATGTTTATGGGTATTTAAAATCATAATTCACAATTATTCCATAAAATTTTATGAGGATATTAATGAAAGTATTTTCTTGTCCAAGCATATCAGTGATATTTCGATATCTCTCTTGTAGGCATAAACCCCATATCAAATTCTCATACGGTATTTCTCGTGATATAGTTTTGACAATTTTAAGAACTGATTGTTATTGAGGTTTTCATTACCCATAGAATTTTCTTGAATCTTATGGTAAAACTCCATCACCCTTAACCCCCCCTATGACCATATTACAAGAAAATTCATTATCATATTAGCTTTTTATTTAAACATACTTCCCTTGCTTCCCATGAAATGATGATATTTCCGATGCTAATGGGGCTTAGCCTCGTTTTACCATTTATGGTTTATCCTTGTACGGCTTGGGGGTATTCTCATCATTCTTGTTATTTTATGCGGTAGCTTCTTTTCATTAAATGACTACTTACTTGCATCAGAAAATAAAATAGTATTTACGAGGTTAATGTGTTTGCACGTGCATAACGTGGGGCTTTGATTTTTAGATAAAAAAATTTCTTTTAGCCACTCAAGAGAATATTTCAAATTCGTTTATATTGTTGGAGCATTTTGCTTCCTTGAGTAGCACCTACATTAAGATTTGCCTTATATGTCTGTATTTATAGTGAACTCACTACCTTTATCAACAATGATCGAATATAGTGAACTCACTACCTTTATCGAATGTCTGAGAAGATTAGCATGGCCCCTGCGCAAGGATGACACGCACAAATCGATTAGTGAGGACAACAAATTTTTTAGAACTTGAATCTTGTACTTTTACGTTTTGTATTTCTACAGACCAAGCCAATCGAACATTCTATGATCTTTGATTTACATCATAGATATTATATTCACAATTGAATTCCCATGCAACACAACTGGACAACCTTGAAGTGCATTTTACTCAAGAAATATATCATGTTTGTTGGTTACTTGAGAGAAGCCAGAAACTTGAACCTTAATAAAGTTGATCAATTTCCATTCATTAATAAATTGTTGAATCAGCCTAGCCTGGATGTGTTGTTGTACGAAGTTTATAATGTGATTTCATCTATTTTGAGTTATTTTCTGTTCCCCGATACTTTATGCTCCATTCATTGTCAATGAGTGTCAATCCATATTCAATCATTCATGTTCTTTGACATATCTGTCTGTTTTCTTATTGTAGTAGGATGATATTTCTAAGCTGATTTCATAATAATCATGCAAAATCAAAATAAAATGATTGGGATTATATAAAATAAGTTAAGTCGCCGGATAATTTTCGCTCGAATTATAGCATTCAACACTAACGTAAAGTGACACGATGAGGTATAGTATATATCATTATACCAATTGTTGCTAATAAAAAGTAAGGGATTCAAATGCATGTCATACTATCACTTCTATCACGTATACTAATCATTCCAATATATTAAGACATGTGTCTGTTATACAGAAATTAATTAATTGAATCTCAACCAAAAAAATCACCACTTATATTTTACTGGTTAAATCATATTCAAGTAAATATAAAATTTATAAATTTAAATTTTTCATAAAATTAATCTTTTATAATTCTACTTTAATTATAAAATTTCATTCAAAAATATATGAAATAGTTAAACTATGTAAATAAAAGCAAAGATTGGAGTATTATCAATAGATATTTATATCAAAAAAATTAAATAATATTGTAATAAAATTGTGACAACCTAATGTAGACCAAATGCAAGTAAATTGACAAGAATAGATAGTTTCCTCAATGTCATCGGTTGGAAATGACTAGAAGTGAAGAGTTGGAAATGTTACTAAGTTGCAACTTGTTTATTGTCTCATATTTAACCTCTTAGGTAAAAACTACTTCCAAAGAGGGTAGTGTCACCCTTGTGGTACATGGCAAAAAGAGATAACTAAGGATCATATTCACAATGAATAGGTCCCAATCTATTCTTGAAGATGATGGTTCACATCACTAAAAAGGCTCTTTCCTTCCAAAGACTTTGACGATAAAGATGTATACTACTCTTCCCCAAAGTGGATTTCTTGTATCTATACTATTGGGATCTAGCCCCATTTTACCTTTTTTATCTCTCCCTTGTATGGTTTCATGGGGTCCATCCTTCATATTTTCTACGTGGTTCACTTTTTCTCTTCCCCAAAGGCACAACTCTGAAGGTATCTTTGTATCTGCCAAATGCCTTTGCCATTAGATTTCATGGTACTCCCAATGCTCCAAATCAAGCTTGACTCCTCAATGCATCTATCACTCCTTTGGATCCCTCAGAAATCATACATCATAATCAAGTATGAATGTATCTCTACACTACTTGTGATCGTACTATGAAATTCCTCACCGCTCCTCAATACAAACATTCAAATGGAAGAAACACAATTTATGAAGCACTCAAAGTCCTCTTGATGGTATGAGAAAAATGACTTGAATAACTTTGTGCTAGAGCCTTAAATATATGTTTTATTTTTCTCAAAGAGATATTAAGATTGAATGGATGATTTGGAAATCATGTATTGTTACTTACATCACACACTTAAGATTATAATCCTATCTTATCATGATCATATTTAGATTAATTATGCATCTTACACATGTCAAGGAAAGAGTTAAGTCTTTCAAGAAATCAATTGAATTTACAACTCCAAAGACTTGCACAATTATGGAGTTCTATATAACTTTGAACTTCCTCCTAAAGTATTTACAACAACAAAGGTCTTTAGATAAATTCCTACTCCAAAATTCAGACAACTACAAAGAACTTCTTCCAAAGAAATGTCTTTGGCCTAAAATTCTGTAATACTCCAAGGATAAGAGAACTCTCTAAGAGAGATACAAGAGAGAAAAACACAAGTTTCACACTCAAGACTCCAATGTCCCGAAGGAGTACCTTCTCTTTATTATATAGCAAAGAGGATCCCCTCAAAGGAAGCTCCATCCTTGGATTAGATACATGGATTGGTGACTTGTCAGCAAGCTCCATCATTGGATTAGTTGTTTGGATGGGTGACATGTCAGTCCTTGTCCTATCTAGTTGGTCAAATGAGTTTGACCAAAGGGAATCATTAGGGAATCTTCTTGTAGAGAGCTCACAATCACATGGGTGAGGTATCATTGGAAAGCTCTTGTTGAGACAAATCATAAGGAGGAGAAGGAAAACCATTTTTTCCTTTTGGGGGTGATGTTTCCATTTTTTAGGCCTAATTCATCCGTTTAGGCCTCCAAATTTAGCTCTAAAGTTTTTAGACTATTTTTGGCTTCTGCACTATTAGTAGAAGTACTCTTTTGGTGGCACGTCTGTCTGCTCTACCTAGCCCATTATACACAATATCCTTCTAGATGCTACCAAGCTAATTTTCAAATCCAAATAATATGTCTAGCTACTTGTATTACACATTCTTGCTACAAACCGGAGTCTTGAGGGTTAGATCTTAGTTTAGAGAAAGTTGTGGTCTCACATCTTGCAAACAAGGAATTCCATTTTTTAAGTACATATTGAAAATGCACCCAATCTTGTCAATAGATCTTCCATGCACACACAATAAGAGGCAAGATGATTAAGCAAAATTCAACAACACATCTTTGGGTTTATGCCTCCATTACAAAACTTTTTTACAAGTTAAAAGAGAAAGGTTTTGTAAAACAAATGAAATGGTGAAACATGTACCCACTACAAGGAGGAATCTAACCCCATTGGACATGCAAACATTTAAGAATTAAAACTACCTTTCCCTTTAAATTCCTAAGGAGGAGTTATGTGTGCTCCTTGTTTCTTGCTATTTCTAATAGATACTTATTACAAACTTCAATGAACATCCTATCTATGTGTTCTATAAGTCCAATTGCTAATTGGTCTATTAGTTCTTCTTTATAGGTTCCTCCTTCCAAATTTTGGACCTGCAACTTCAACTCATGTATCTTTGTCTTTCTTGCCTTTCTTTCACTTGCGTTCTTCAACATCCCTACAAATTGATCTTGAGTTTCCTCCAAATATTGGATGACCTTCAACTTCTCTTCCTCCAAGTGTTGGTTCAAGATTCCTACTTCTTTCTTCACCTCCTCCAACATTTGAGATCAACCTACTTCCTTCTCTTCTTTCTCTTTCTTCATTTCTTTGGCTAGTTGGTTCAATTGAATTGCCATCTCCCTTTGGTACTTAGATATTTGCACTTCTAAGGTCACTACTTGGATCTTAGTAATCTTTAGTTCTCTCTAAATGCTTTTCACTTCTTTGTCTCGGGCTCTCAATTGGTCTTTGTACCCAAGTTGCACGTCCTTCTTCTCATTATGTAGGATCCCAACTCAAGTTGCAATGAAGTAGGTAGAATTGTGCATGGTCTTAACTTCACATTATGCCCTCAAGTATTACTTTCTCTATATTCATTAGGATGAGCTCATGATAGCTTCCACTCCCAATAAAATATTGGGCTGGAACATTGGTTTTTCATGTCCTTGATGCTTCAATTTCAATAAAAAAATTCCAAATCAAATTATATTCTCTTCAAATAGAAATAAACTTGAGTTTTGTTACAATTAGGTAATACGTCCAAATTTATTGCTAAAAATTAATTATGAAAACATAATAGAAGTTTCCATATTTTGTAAAATAGTAGTAGTTCCATAGGCAACCTCAAATTTCATCTTTTTGAGCTAAAGCAATGTTATCTCTTAATGAAGCTATAATAGCACATGTTTAAGAAATGAAAGTCATAACAAAAGGTAAACTTAAAAAAGAGGAAGCATTCAAGCAAAAAGGATAATACTTGTGGTAGCCTTCCTAGTTCTTCTCTTATCTCTTTTGGCCTGCTATCAAGGAAGAGTTATACCTCTTCATTTCAAAGTGTTCATGCACAAGGGCATTTATCTTTTTTGCTTCCTCCTTGTACAAGCTACACACCTTGGCCATCAACTCATTTGCTTGGTCTCCCTTTGTCTTTTGAGTGTAGATCTCCTTCATGTGCACTTAGGCAGTATATTCCACTACATTGGGGCACTCTTCTTGGCATTGAGGTTGCCCAGAACTCCATAAATTGCATTTTTGTTCCCAACAAGATTACAATGAAGCGCAATCATTCCTTTACGTGTACTTGGTTCACTTGAGTGTAATACAAAGAGCTAGCCATATGATTTAGATGTGAAATTTGGTTTGGTAACATCTGGAATAATTTTATACATGATGGACAAAATAGATCAAATAGAAGTATCACCAAAAGAGTACTTCTACTAATAGTGCAAAAACCAAAATACACTTGAAAACCCTAGAACCAATAGCTAGATATATACCAATAGCTTCTAGAAGGAACCTGTTCACAATCAAACACAAAATTCTCCACTACACTTGGAATATTCTTGCCTTCAAATACCTTGGGTTTAGGGAATCTGATCCGATCTTCTCCTTCTTGAATTGGTATTCTCTCCACCTGCTCTTGTTGTTGAAGATCTCGTTCATCCAACAATTGAGTAAGGTATTCGATTTGTTGTTGCATAGCAAGGATAACATCGAGTATTGCCGCCATGGTTGCTACTCTATCACACCACTCCCAATCTATCTAATTTACTAACACTTAGAAATAGCATGTCCACTGTTCTCCATAAGTTACAACCGGAAGCACCAAGGGTTCCTCAGATATAGTGATCATATGTGGAAAATCTTGTCCAAAGTGCAAGGTGATGAATTATGTGAAATGATGCTTGGGTAGTATTTGGACGCAAAAATCCCAATGGTTTGGTGGAAGTGGATTTGGTGGTCCATAAATTCCATCCATCCCATTCCTATTGTGGTACCAATGTAAAAGACCAAGACCAAGGAGAGAAATAGGAGAATGGAAACTCACATTGTGTAAAAGACCGAAACCGAGGAGAGAAATAGGAGAATGGAAGCTCACATTGGGACACTTGAATGAGGGAAAACTCCGAATGCCTAGCATGAGCTTCGGCTTTGGTATTTATAAGTACATACAAGGCCCTTGAGAAGCTTCTCAAGAAGCTTCCTCAAGCCGCTTTCTTAGAGTGCAAGCCAAGTTAACTAGGAAGCTTCTCAAGAAGCTTCCTTCTAGAAGCCGCCTACTTGGCACGCAAGCTAAGCTAGTTGGAAGCTTCTAGAAGCTTCCTTCTAGAAGCTACTTACTTAAGGTGCAAGCCAAGTTGACCGGGAAGCTTCCCAAGAAGCTTCCTAGATACTTCCGGAATATTCTAGGCTAATTTGTCCTATGTGCTACTTCATGAGCCCGACTGACTTCATCGCTAAACTCCATATTGTTACATATTCCCCCGCCGCTAGTTGGTAATGTCCTTGTCACCAGTGAAGCTTCAAATTCCTGGATGGCCGTTTGTGCATTGTGGAGGTGAGAAAGAGGTTCCCAGGTGGCATCATGAAGGGGATACCCTTTCCAAAGGACCTTGTACTCCATATGTTTGTGACAGCCTCGTTGAATATGGCAAAGCGCAAGGATACAATCAACTTCGTACTCCTCATGATCATTGATAGGGATAGGAAGAGGGGGAGGTTGGACTCGAGAGGAAAAGGAAGAGGGGTTAGGAACAAAGGGTTTCAACTTGGAAACATGAAAGACATGATGGATACGCATGTGACAAGGCAAGGCAAGACGATAAGCAACAAGAGAGACAATTTGGGTGATATCAAAGGGTCCTATCCAATTAGGGGCAAGTTTACGAACTTGGGTATCAAAAGGGAGAGGGAGGTTACTAGAGGATAGCATGACTTTATCACCGACTTCAAAGGTGAGATCTCGACGATGGTGGTCCGCATATTGTTTTTGGCAATTCTGAGCAACAAGGAGGTGAGACTTGGCTTGTTGGAGAGATTGGGATATAGTGGTCAAGAAGGTGGAAGTACGAGGAACCTGAGATGGAGGGGGAGCTAGAAGAGAATCTGGAACAAGCAGATCTTGGCCAAAATTGAGAAAGAAAGGAGAGAATCCGGTGCTTGCCTGTTTGGAATTGTTGTAGGCAAATTCGGCAGTGGCAAGACATTCATCTCAATTGGTATGGTAGACATTGACAAAGGCACGCAACATATCCTCCAATGTATGATTTGCATGTTCAGTTTGTCCATCAGTTTGAGGATGATAGGCCGTGGACAAAGCAAGCTTGGTGCCGAGTATCTGAAAGAGTGCTTGCCAAAACTTCCTGGTAAAGCAAGGATCACGGTCGGAGATGAGTACGCGTGGCATTCCATGATGCTTGAAGACATTGTCGAAGTAGATTTGTGCTAAGGTTGGAGCATCCACGGTATCATAGGTTGGTGCCAAGTGGATTTGTTTACTAAGCTTATCCACAAACACCACGATGGCGGTGTGTCCTTGTTTTGTCTTTGGCAAGGATGTGATGAGATCCAAGCTCACATGCTCCCAACGAGCTGATGGAACGGCAAGTGGTTGAAGGAGTCCACCCGGCTTCTGGTTGCTGGCCTTGTTACGTTGGCAGCTCTCACACAATCGGACAAATTCTCAAACATCTTGTGTCATGTTGGGCCACCACCATTGACGTTGGAGGGTACCCAAGGTCTTGTCCACACCCATGTGACCAGCGATGGGTAAATTATGGGCTTCTTGAAGGCGCACAAGTCAAAGATCACCTTTGGCTGGAACATAGATCCGGTCCGCATGGAATAGAAGGCCTTCCTTGAAGGAGAAGGTGTTGTACTCCTTGTCACCTGTTGTTAGCCAACCATGTACCATTTGGAAGAAAGGATCTTGCTGTAGAGCTAACCAAAACTCGTTATGAATCTTGGGATCAACTGACACCGTCGTAATTGCTGTCGTGATGAGAGGAAGAGACTTCAAATCAGGTCGTCTTGATAGAGCATCAGGGATGACATGGAACCGACCTGGTTTGTACTCAAGTTTGATGTCAAACAATTGGAGTTGCTCTTCCCATCGATGATGTCGACTCTTCATGTGCTCTAGGTGTAAGGTCTGCAACAATGGCTTGTGATCAGTTTGCATGATCACTTGTTTCCCCAAGAGATAATGCCTCCATACCTTGGTGGCATATACCATTGCAAGTTGTTCCCAATCTTGAGCAGAGTAATTTCTTTCAGCTGTGTTTAATCGGCAAGACACAAAGGCAATAGGATGTAATCCATCTGGAAATTCTTGTTGCAACACAACTCCAATTGCAAAGTTAGAAGCATCAAAATCAACCACACAAGGTAGTTGAGGATCATATGGTTGAAGAATGGGTCTTGAAGACACCATATGCTTTAACTTCTGGAATGCTTCTTCATGCTTGGTGGTCCATTGGAAGCTCGAGTTCTTCCCCAAGAGGTCTGTCAATGGTGCAGCCACGTGAGCATAATAGTGGATGAACCGTTGATAAAAACTGGCCAATCCATTGAATGCTCGTACTTTGGTAGCATCCTTCGGGGTAGGCCAATCAATAATGGCCTTGATCTTCTCTTCTTCCATCTTGATCCCCTCTGATGAGATCTTATGACCCAAGAAGGTAACCTCCTTCTGCCAAAAAGCACACTTTGACTTCTTGTAGTAAAATTTCCATTGTTGTAGTCGTCTTAGGACTTCTCGCACATGATTCATGTGTTCTGCCTCTATCTTACTATAGATTAAGATATCATCTAAGAACACTACCATGGATTGATCCAATAGCCCCTCCAACACCCAATGCATCTGATCCATGAAGACTGCTAGAGCATTAGTGAGTCCGAAAGGTAGAACTCTCCACTCAAAATGTCCATACCTTGTGCGAAAGGCAGTCTTTTGCACGTCCTCTCCTTCAATAGGAATTTGACGATAGCCACTATGAAGATCTAGCTTGGAAAAGTAGCGTGCTCCACTTAATTGATCAAGCAAGTCATCGATCCGAGGCAAGGAATATGCATTCTTCACGGTTTGCTTATTGAGCCCACGGTAATCAATACAGAAACGAAGTCCTCCATCCTTCTTTGGAACAAATAGTGCCGGTGCTCCCCAAGGAGAGGTACTATGTCGTATGAAATCCTTCTCCAACAACTCTGTAAGTGTTGTTTGCAACTCCTCCAATTCCTTTGGTGAGAGTCGATAGATTGGTCTACTCACCGGAGTACTCCCTGGCAATAACTCAATCTTGAAGGGCATACCTTGATCAGAGGGTAATCCCTTTGGTAGATCATCCGGAAACACATCTGCAAACTCCTGAATTATCCAATCAACCGTTGCTTGATGCGGCACTTGGCCCTCCTCAAATTGTTCTTGTGCAATCGGCTTGATCCACACCGCAAATACAGACTTATCTTCCTCCAAAGCTTGCTCTATGGCTGCTTTATTAACAAACTTCCCTTCTAGGGACTCATCTCTTTTCCAAGTTTGCTCCATGGTTGCCTTCTTGGCAAACTTCCCATCTTGGGACTCATCTCCCTTCCAGATTTACTCTATGGCTACCTTCTCAACAAACTTCCCATCTTGGGACTGACTATTCTTAGGTGTCTTACTCAGAGGTGCCAAACAACCTAATCGGAAATTCCTACCCTGGTGTTGTACTTGAATTTGGTGTCGGGTCCAATCAAATTGAACCTTATGACATTCAAGCCAAGGTAGACCCAGAATGATATCATAGTGTAGAGGTGCCACTACAAACCTCATACACTCCAAATACTCCTTCCCAATCTTGAAGGTAACAGAATGCAAGGTGCGGAATGCAGAACCCTTTCTACCATCCGCCATCATCAAACTACTTCCAATCACTGGCTTGATAGGAATACCCAATTCCTTTGCTACTTGCATAGACATGCAATTCTCTGAACTTCCAGAATCAACCAAAGTTCTACAACCCCGATTAGATATCATATATTGCAAGTGAAGCAAACTTGCATAGGTCGAGCCTTCAATCCCATCGGAACTAATCAAGCTCCCAATAGGCGGCTTGAAATCTCCTACTGGGATCCTTGATCATTCCCCTCCACAATCTCCACTTGGGCAACTTGTCGAGGTCGTCCATTCTTGAGTGGACATTCAGCAATGCGATGCCCTAACTGGCGACAATAAAAACAACCTCCATTTTGTCGTAATCTTTCTCTATCTGCTGTGCCAAGTGGTCTTCGTTGGATAGCATCAATCTCCATTGGTACCGGTTCTTCCACTCGTGGTACTGGTGGGTTTTGTGTAGGTCAAGGTCGAGACCAAGTTGTCGCAACTAAGGAATCAAAACGCTCAGCCAATTGCATGGCTTCTTCTACATTTTGTGGCTCTCGCATAGTCACCTCCAATCTGGTTCGTGACTTCAATCCTCGCACAAATTGATCCAGAACTTCACCTTCTTGGATATCTGGAATTTGCATGATGATATTCTGAAATTGTGTGATGTAGCTTCTCATTGAGCCAATCTGCCTCAACTCCACCAATTTATCTCGTGCAGCTCAGGTTGCATTTATAGTCTGAAATCGACCAAGTATTACATCCTTGAATTCTGCCCATGTAACAATTGGTGTAACAATTTGTTATTCAGCTCTTTCTACTCAAAATCGCCACCAAAGTTTTGCCACTCCATCCAACTGGCTAGAAGCCAAGCGAATTTGTTTCCGCTCATCTTGAAGATTGGTGGCTTCAAAGTAACGTTCACAGTCAAACACAAAATTCTCCACTGTGCTTGGAAGATTCTTGCCTTCAAACACCTTGGGTTTTGGAAATCGAATGCGATCTTCTCCATCTTGAACTGGCGCTCTGTCTATCTGGCGTTCTTGTCGTTGCTGGTCTTGTTCATCCAACAATCGAGTAAGATGCTCGATTTGTTGTTGCATTGCAAGGATAACATCCGGTATTGCCGCCATCGCTACTACTCTATTCCACTACCCTCAATTTATCTAGTTGATTAACACATAGATACAACACGTCCACCGTTCTCCATAAGTTACAATTGGAAGTATCAAGGGTTCCTCTAACACGGTGATCATATGTAGAAAATCCTGCCCAAAGCGTGAGGTGATGAATTGTGTGAAACGATGCTTTGGTAATATCTGGACATGAAAGTCCCAATGGTTTGGCGGAAGTGGATTTGGTGGTCCATAAATTCCATCCATCCCATTCCTGCTCTGATACCAATGTAAAAGACCAAAACCGAGGAGAGAAATAGGAGAATGGAAGCTCACATTGGGACACTTGAATGAGGGAAAACTCCGAATGCCTAGCATGAGCTTCGGCTTTGGTATTTATAGGTACATACAAGGCCCTTGAGAAGCTTCTCAAGAAGCTTCCTCAAGCCGCTTTCTTAGAGTGCAAACCAAGTTAACTAGGAAGCTTCTCAAGAAGCTTCATTCTAGAAGCCGTCTACTTGGCGCGCAAGCTAAGCTAGTTGGAAACTTCTAGAAGCTTCCTTCTAGAAGCTACTTACTTAAGGTGAAAGCTAAGCTGACCGGGAAGCTTCCCAAGAAGCTTCCTAGATACTTCCAGAATATTCTAGGCTAATTTGTCCTATGTGCTACTTCATGAGCCCGACTGACTTCATCGCTAAACTCCATATTGTTACACATTAGGACACTTGAATGAGGGAAAACTCCAAATGCCTAGCATGAGCTTCGGCTTTGGTATTTATAGGTAGCATACAAGACCCTTGAGAAGCTTCTCAAGAAGCTTCCTTGAGTAACTTTCTTAGAGTGCAAGCTTAGGTGAAGTAGCCTATAACAACTTAGCATCATTAACTCTATATTGCAACTCCTTGTCTAGTATTCCATACCAAAATTGGATTTCCTAAGCCTCAATAACTCCTTGAGTAAAATTGGTCAGCCATCTCATGCATGTGTATGCTTGCATAAGCTCTCTCCAACCTTCCAATGGAACTCTTACAAGCTCCTCAGCTTTTCAATCTTATAACACCCATTTGTACATGTGTGTGGTATTATTATATTTAGCTTTGTATTACAAGTACTTGAAAGATATTATTTACATAGAGATAGAGGATGGTTCTACATTAGTCATGATTAGCTAAAGTTAGTCATAGCTAAGAAAGAAGAGACCTTACTTTAGAGGAAGTGGAAAAGATGAGCACTACTATGTTGGATTCTAGTGTGTTGACTTCCTAGGTGTTTGGCTTTGAAGAAAGAGTTGAGGACTCTTGGGCCCACAAGTCTTTTTGTTTTGGATTCTTCTATAGTCCAAGGATAGCCCATGTGAAGGAATCCTTGACTTAGTGATTGTGTACACATAAGATCACATGCTTAGTGGAATATGCCCATGTGGATGGATATTCTTTTATACTTTTTGACTTTACTTGACTTTTAGCCTAGTAACTTGAGTTACTCCAGTAATTAGTAACTTTGGTGAATAACTATTTCACAAGTATATAAACAAGGGGTGAGGAGGTACTCATGATCCTTTCATTTGCAACTATCTCTCTCTCATTGAGTTCTCTAGTGAGCAATGTCTTGAGTCTTGGAGTGTTAGCCTTGGAGGAGTATGATGGAGTTGGGGTTCTTTACCTTCTTAGTCCATGGTGCACTACCACAATAGCCATCAAAGGTTCATGCTAAGTGAGAGACAGGCCGGCTCACATTTTTGGTTCCATTGCGGGGACCTCTCTAGAAGGCAAGATAATGTTCCGCGTTCAATTCTACATTAGGTAGAAAGAGGCTATGAGAGCTCACTTGGAGAGAACATTAGGAGAGAAGAGGGATGAAATTATGTTAGAGAACCCAGATCCATTTGTATACCCTATATTTCATTATGATTTCTTTGAAGTGATTTTGTTCATCTTGTACACATGAGAGGATTTGGAGAGATTGTGTGAGGTGGATTGCAGATTTTGGGGATTAAGGTGATTTTGGGCAAAATCTCAAGTTTGAGATTTGGATCTGAAATTTCTACACATAATATCTTGGGTTGTTTTTCAATTAGAACACTTAGAATTATTGTGAGAGCTATTATGCACATTGGGCTAGAATTTTTGAAAGTTGATAGGGTAAACTCCTCCTACAAATGCATGTTCTCTTGAAACTTTTATAGAGTCTGCCATTTCTTCAATTTTCATTGGATTGTTCTCAAAATTTTCAAGAAAATTCAGTATGTTTTATCCTATCTTTTGACACAAAAATTAGAGAAATATCATTCTTGCGTAGAGAAAAATGAGTTTTTGAAGTGAAGGATGTAGTTTTGAGACCAAATCTGAAATATGTGAGTTGAATAAAAAGGTGTCTAAGCCAAAAGATCTGAAATTTTGCAAAGAGAGACACCCTAGAGTTGTGATCAATTGTGCAAAGTTTCAAAGGACTATGACATACTAGTTGAGAGATTTGAGTGAAATTGTGAGAAAGAGTCAATTCTACAGAGTTGAGATCTCATGCATGAGGAGTTTGAGAGCAACAAAAAGCATGTTTGAATGTTTAGATTCATCTTGGGAACATGGAAGGTCATCAAGAGTGGAAAATGAGACTATGCGATGTTCCTCAAGGGTTTGAGGTGATTGTAGGGGTGGATTTGAGGAAAAACGAGTTTACAATAGAATTTGAATATAGTGTTGAGAGGATCCAAAAACCTACACCACTTGGAGGAAAGAGTGAGTCTAAGTGCTTTCTATATGGAGAGAAGGAACATAATGCAAGTTCATGTCCATTGACCTTTGAGAGCAAGAGATTGAAGGAAAGGAGAGGATTACTTGATTTGGGTTTGCATGTTGGACCTTCTTCACCAAGATTGGGAGGGAAAAGATCTAAGACCAAAGAGTTGTGTGAGGTTTGTTGAGTAGAAGGACTTCCAAAAGGACATGAGCATAGTGGGGTAAAAGCACTTTTGGAGGCTTTGGTGAAAGATCTTGGAGAGAGTCTTAGTACAACTACAGAAATACTACCACTTTCATCAGCTAGTTCTCAAGATTAGTGATAGAGATAATCTTTCAACTTATAAATAAACTATCCATGAGAGTTAGATTAATATGCACTCTAGGATTTGATGTTGCTATAGAAATCTTGGAGCAACCTGAACCTTTTGTGCTCCCTAGGGTGGATTATACTCAAATGGTGTTAGTCATGTACATACCCTAATAGTTATAGAGTGAGAGAAAAAAAAGAAAAACAAATTGAGAGAAAAGAAAGATAGTGAAGAGTTAAGATGGGGAAACTGGTTTTCTTTAGCAAGGATGGAGAAGATGTGGATGCCTTTGTGAGAAACTTCAAGAGAGCTTGCATAGGAAACAATGAGAGGAGGAAGAATGAGTGGGCCTCATTATTACCAGATTTCTTTGAGGATGCAACACTTACATGGTATGAGTCAAAATACCAAAAGAGAGAGAGGAGAGATGGAGAAGAAGAGTCTTGAGAGAGTTTGACTTTAGCACTCATTGAGAACTTTCTTCCAGATGAGAGTTATGAGAGAATGATGAGTGAGGTTACCTTTCTCAAACAAAGAGATGGAGAGAAAGTGAAAGTCTATGTGGAAAGAGTGGAAAAGTTAGACTCTAGATTTTGCATTGTGTTGAGGAAGGGTGGGGATGATGTGGAGACTACTATGATTGGCATAGGGGCCATGCTCACCAAGAATTTTGTGGGAGGATTGAGACCACAACTTAGAAGCAAGGTGAGATATGAGAAACCTTCTTCCAAGGTTGAAGCTATCAAGATTGCAATTCGTATGGAGGAGAGTTTGGAAGGAGATGAGAGTGATTTGGTGGTGAAGGAGGTTGTGCATCCTCCTCAAGGCTACAAGTATGGTGGAGCTTCTGGTACTTTGGTGAAAAGGGTTGCACCACAAGAAGTAGTTGCTCTTGTTCTTGGAACTCCACCAAAGGATCCACTTCAAACCATCACATAACAACTTGCGGATCTCAAGATCAATGTGGTGCAACTATGGGAGAAGAGAGAGGTTGATCAGAATGTAGGGAGAGGGCCTAGGAGTTGGGGAAACTATCCATATAGAGGAGGCCAACCAGTCAATAATTTCAATGATAGAAATTGTTTTGGTTGTGGAGGAAGAGGCCATATCCAAAGGAATTGCCCAAATTCTACTTACCATTGAGGAAGGGGTTATGAGGGAGCCAATAGAGGGAAAGAGGGAGGTAGTGTAACCCAAGTGGCTCCTAATCCAAACAAAGGTAAGGGGATAGCATCTATAGATGTGGTTGAGAGCAAGTATGAGAAGGGAGAGTGCTCAAACTCCAAGGGTCTTAATTTGGAGCTTTTGGCGTAAGAGAAGAAGAGAGCTCATTTTGTAGAGGATGTTCACTCTTCTCAAGGATTTACTCCAATCAATGATACTCCTATGTCCACTAGGAGCACTCACACATCAACACCATCAACAATAAATACTCCAAGGAAGAAGTTGGGGATGGAGGATTTCTTGATTTCAAAGCAACAATGGAACTAAAATATGTTGGAGGATGTTGATAGTCACAAGGCTAACATCATAGTGGGCCAATTGATTGTTTTGAACCCTACCTTGAGAAAGGAGCTTAGAGTGATTTGGGTTCTACAAGGAGAAACAGGAAGAAGACGGCAAAAGCTCTAGTATCAATGGGGGTGGTGGATGCCAAGCCAGTACCATGGGAGGCTTGTGAATATACCTCCAAGATTGATGTGAGAGTGAATGGTCATAATATCAAGGATGCACTTGTTGATGGAGGATCAGCAATGAATGCCATGTCAAAAAGGGTGATGAAGAAGTTGGGTATGATACACTCAAGACCTTTGACATTTGTGGTGAGCATGGCAAAAAAATACAAGTTCCAACAAACAACAAGTTCATGACAATCTCAATCACTCAAGAGGTTCCAATGGAGTACAAGGAGATTGTGGATTTTTTGACAAGAGGTAAGTATCCAGAAGGGATGCATACTAGGGAGAGGAAGGCCCTTGCAGCAAGATCTAGACCTTACACAATGGTGGAGGATATTTTTTTTCAGTAAGGGGCAGATGGTCTACTTCGAAGAGCAGTGGGTAAGGAAGAGTCTATCCTACCTATAAAGGAGTTTCATGAAGGTTTAGTGTATGGAGGATACTTTGCAAGAAAGGTGATTGCCTTCAAGATTCTAGATGCATGTTACCAATGGAGAGGGATTTTCAAGGATTGTCTTGATTATTGCAAAAATTGTCATGTTTGTCAAGCTTTTGCTAGAAATTCTACATCCACTCCACCACTTAGATCAATTTCATTGCTATGACCTTTTGAAAAGTGAGGAATTGATTTTGTAGGTCCTCTCAATAGAACCCCAAGGAACAATTGGTACATCGTGGTAGTTACTGATTACCTTACCAAGAAAGTTGAGGCTAGACCATTGAAGGACAAGAATGAAGATGAAGTTGGTAGATTTCTTTATGAACAAATTATCACTAGGTTTGGATACCTTTTGAAGTTGGTTTCTGATAGAGGAGGAGAGTTTACAAGAAGCATTACTATAGCCATGCTACAACATTTCTCTATCACACATAGAGTAACTACATCTTATAAGCCAAATTCCAATGGCTTGGCAGAGAGAACCAATCAGACCTTGTGCATGATGTTGGCCCAAGATGCAGAAATGGAGAGGGCTAATGTAATACTCTGAGGACAAGAGAAGAGAGAAAACATAGATTGCACACTCAAACAATCGATGCTCCAAGGGAGCACCTTCTCTTTATTATATAGACAAAGAGGATCTCCGCCAAGAAAGCTCCACCATAGGATTAGGGACACAGATAGGTGACATGTCAGCAAGCTCCACCCTTGGATTACTTACTTGGATGGGTGACATGTCTGGTCTAGGTCCTATCTGGTTGGTCAAACAAGCTTTGACTAGAGGGAATCTTTTAGGGAATCTTCCTATAGGAATCTCAGAATCACGTAAGGTACCATTGGAAAGCTCTCGACGAGACAAAGCAAGGGGGAGGGAAGGCCCGCGTTTCCTTTGTTGGGGGGGAATATGTACATTTTCAAGGCCTAATTTATCCATTTAGGCCTCCGAAATTGCCTTCAAAGATTTCAGGCATATTTTGGTTCCTACTCTATTAATAGAAGTCCCCTTTTGGTGATACCTCTTTCTGATCTATTTAGTCCATCATGTGTAACATCCTTCCAGATGTTACCAAACCAATTCTCACCTTTAAATCATATGTCTAGCTATTGGTTCTAAGGTTCTCAAGTCTATTTTGGTTTCTGCCCTATTAGTAGAAGTACTCTTTTGGTGATACTTCTATCTGATCTATTTCAACCATCATGTATAACATCATTCAAGATATTACCAAACCAAATTTCACATCTAGATCATATAGCTAGCTCTTGGTATTACAGCTAAACATGATTAGGACAAGAGGATTCATGCAGTTTTGTGGGAGTATAGTACAACCATGAAGACTTCCATTGGATATTCTCAATTTCAATTGGTATATGGTATTGAGTCTACCTTACCTATTCACTTTGATCTTCCTACCCTCCAAAGCATTCATAGGAGATTGAAGAAAGCACAAGGAGGTGATGTAGAGAAGTCAAGGAAGGAACAACTCGTGGAGTTGGAAGAGGCAAGAGCAGTTGCTATGGTTCAAGTAGAGCAAGCCCAAAGGAAACAAAAGGAGATCTATGACAAGAAGAAGGTAGAGCCTTTCAAAGAAGATGATTGGGTAATGTTGTTGATTCTATTTGATTCAAGAGAGTGCAAAAGAAGTTTTTGCCTAAGTACTTTGGACCTTTCATAGTGGAGAAGGTGTGGGGCAATTACACCTATGATCTCAAAGAGTTGGGAGGAAGACACCTTGATAGGATTAACCATGATAAGTTGAAGATGTATCATAGAAGGTAGAGAGACCTTCAATTTGAGGACAAAGTGAAAACTTAGTCCGAATGTAAATGTAACACCCATTTGTGCATGTGTGTGGTATTGTGATATTTAGCTTGGTATTACAAGTACTTGAGAGATATTACTTATATAGAGATAGAGGATGGTTCTACATTAGTCATGATTAGCTAAAGTTAGTCATAGCTAAGAAAGAAGGGACCTTACTTTAGAGGAAGTGGAAAAGATGAGCACTACTATGTTGGATTCTAGTGTGTTGACTTGGTATTATTCCTAAGTGTTTGGCTTTGAGGAAAGAGTTGAGGACTCTTGGGCCCACAAGTCTTTTTGTTTTGGATTCTTCTATAGTCCAAGGATAGCTTATGTGAAGGAATCCTTGACTTAGTGGTTGAGTCAAGATAAGATCACATGCTTAGTGGAATACGCCCATGTAGATGGATATTCTTTTATACTTTTTGACTTTACTTGACTTTTAGCCTAGTAACTTGAGTTACTCCAATAATTAGTAACTTTGGTGCATAACTATTTCACAAGTATATAAATAAGGGGTGAGGAGGTACTCATGATCCTTTCATTTGCAACTATCTCTCTCTCATTGAGTTCTCTAGTGAGCAATGTCTTGAGTCTTGGAGTGTTAGCCTTGGAGGAGTATGATGGAGTTGGGTTCTTTGCCTTCTTAGTCCATGGTGCGCTACCACAATAGCATCAGAGGTTCATCTTGAGTGAGAAATACTTTGGTCATAGTTTGCACTCCTTGGTAGTTTTCCCTCAAACATTAGAAGAACTCCACCATGGGGTTAAATCCCGGTACTACACCACTTCCTATAATAGTACCTCCACTCATAGTAGCACCATCTCCAAGAGATCCACCAAATCTTCTAGAGCTAGAACTTGTGGGTATTACCAATCTACCCCTAGAAACCAAGCCTAAAGAAATAGAGATATAGTTTAGAGACCAATACTATCTCCATAGCTCAATCTCCTCCAAGTGAGCTCTCCTAAAATCATGGTATTCATCCATTGGTGGACCTTCTAAATGTTGAAACAACCCCTTCCTTGCCATGAAAAGTATGAACAAAGTTGGGTTCCGCATCTGCTACAGATCACACCAACTATCAAACTCCTGGATAAAGTCATCCAACTCGATGGTACCCATTGTACCAAAGTAATACTTGGGGCCTTTGGAAGCCCCATAAATCTTGTCTATGTCCCAATAATGGTGCAAACACACCAAGTGCAATCTCAATTGAATCAACTCTTGTGCCAAACTCAGACTTAAAGTCAATCTCCTCCCTCAGTGGGACCAAAGATCTATATCTTGAGTATTGAGAATTGAGTGCCACTCCAAGTAAACCCATTATGTATTCCAACACTATCTCCTCCGGAATCCCCAAAGAACTCCATTGTGATAAAGTAACCAGAAGTTGCAACCTGCAATCGAAACCACCACAAGTACCCCACCAAAAATCACCACTAAGCACCAACACCACCAATTGAACATCACCAACTAATGTAGCTCTAACTAGAAAAACTATACTAGGGGAAAGGGCAACTTGTAACCTAACATCACAACATGCACTCTCATGATCTATAGGTCATCACTTCCTACTTCATTAGAGAGAAACATAGGTAGTCTCATTGGTCATCACTCCAGCCTCACTATTGAGAGCACACCAGAGCACCAATGCTCTAAAGTCAGAGCACCTCATACAAACATGGTGTACAAATAGGAAATAGAGAATGGAGAAGGTCCAATCACAAGAATTCCAAACAAAAACCTTCCACTTGCAACCATTTGGCATTTGACATAATATGAGTTATCTACTTCCTAGATAACTACCAAGATCACCAAGAATGGGATCAAATTGTCTTTCCTAGCCAAAGCTACAGGTGTATAGATAATTGTGGAACAATCATTACTAGTTGGCTAGGGCACCAATCTAGGAACTAGAGATCTAGGGGTCAAACGCTATTGTACACAATCTAGTAGGGTGGGTAGATTTTACCAAACAATGACCAAAATCTACTCTAAACTAGCTAGCCTCATGCCATAAAACTAGCTTTTTAAGCCTTTGTAGCCTCTCATAGCCCACAACCCTATGTCTCAAAATGCCAAAATTCAACCAAATGAGACCTTTCTTCTTGCCACTTTGAACTCCCTCCAAATTTGGCAAAACTCCTCCAACTTGAGCAAAACTCCTCCAAATCTGGCCAAAATCTGACATAAATTCTAGCAAAAATTTGACATAAATCCCTAAAGTGATTGACCGCTAAATCCTCCACTAACTCTCCACTCAAGCCAAATTGAAATGACAGGTTTCTCCAAATCACAAATTCATACTTCACAACTCCACCTTGAATTTCACTTTTTGAGCTCAACTTGCACCAAATTGGTCTTCTAAGCTCAAAATCACAACTACCACTTGAAAATTACTTCTCTTCTGCTCAAAATTTAGCCAGGGCTTCCGCACACTATTTGCCTCATTGCCAAATTTGCATCAATTGAATGGACTTCTACACACTAGGGAAAATCAAAACTCTGATCTAGCTACCAATGATCAATAAATCTTGGAGATACCACCAACACTCTTTCCTCACTCCTGATTACCAATACTACTACTCCAGAGTCCGAGCAATCTAGGTGCTATGCTACAAATAACATGACAACTCCTCATTTATGAGAACTTAACTCTCTTGAAATGACCTCTTCCCACAATGTCAACCAATTCTCCCAAATTATAACTTTTACTCTTCTAAAATTTTCACATTTGATCAACATCTCAAGTTGTCCTCTTTTGTAAAATTTTAGCTCTTTTTATCCAGCCATTTGGCCTAAACATCTTTCTATTCAACACACATCTTTCAGATTTGGTCTAAAAACAACCCTCCTCACTTTACAAATTCCTACTTCTTACACAAGAATTAAATTTGTAAGCCAAAAGGTAGGATATCTTGCACTAAATTTTCATAGAAAGTTTCAAAATAATCTAGTAAAAAATGAAGAAATGTAGAACTATATACAAAATTCCAAAGACCGTGCAATTTGCAAAAAAAATTTACCTTTCCACCTTCAAAAAATTCTAGCTTAGTGCATGTAGCAGCCCTTACAATAATTTTAAGTGTCCAAACTGAAATATAATCCAAGTTATGCTCTATAGAAACTTATAGTCTAGATCTCAAACTTGAGGTCTTTCCTAAAATCACCATAATCTCCAAAATTTGCAATCCATCTCACATAATCTCTCCAAATCCTCTCATATGTATAGTATGTATAATATCACCTCAAAGACATCATAATGAACTATAGGGTATAAAAATGGGTCTAAGTCTCTTACATAAGTTCAGCCCTCTCCTCCCCTAATGTTCTCTCCAAGTTAGCTCTCATAGCCTCCTTCTACCTAATATAGAATCGTATGTGGAACATTATCTTACCGTCTAGAGAGGTTATAGCAACAGAACCAAAAATGTTATACCAAAAATGTGAGCCAATTTATCTCTCACTCAAGATGAACCTCTAATGGCTATTATGGTAGCATACCATGGATTAAGAAGGCAAGGAACCCCAACACCATCACACTCCTCCAAGGCTAGAACTCCACAAGCACATCTAAGATTCAAGACATTGCTCACTAGAGAACTCAAAGAGAGAGATAGTTGCAAATGAAAAATGATGGGTACCTCCTCATCCCTAGCTTATATATTTGTGAAAAAATTACACACTAAAGTTACTAATTACCAGAGTAACTCAAGTTACTAGGCTAAAAGTCTTAAGGAATATCTAAGTGCATAGGTATAATCCCATGAGTAGGTGGTCTTATCTTCACCTACCAACTAAGTCAAGGATTCCTTCATATGGGCTATCCTTGGACTACAGAAAAATTCCACACCAACAAGGCTTGTGAGCACAAGAGTTCTCAATTTTTTCCTCAAAATCAAATAACTATGAATAATACCAAGTCAATACACTAAAAGCTAAAATAGTGGTGCTTACTCTTTTCTCTTCCTCTAGAATAGTATCACTTTCATCTTAGCTAGGACTAAATTTAGCTAATCATGAATAATAAAGAAACCTATCTTAGCTAAACTCCATATGGATAATATTTCTCCACTACTTGAAATACCAAACTTAATATCTCCATAGAGTATATATGAACCAATAGGTATTACAAGCTAGGAGAGGAGGAGTGAAGAGTAGTAAGTTGCACTCCTTGCCAAGCAAAGATAGGATTGGTCCTCCATTGTAAAGTGACAGCCCACACTAAGGGTTATAAAGCTTCATGCCTTGCCTTATGTGGCTCTTGATGTATGAATATACCTTGTATGACTTCATGTGCTTGTTGATTCTTGTTAACCTATAAGTCTACTAGGGGATACCTTGTTGTTTGCCAAACAACATAAGGATTGATAAATAGAGAGTGACAACCAAAGAGGCCAATAAGCTCCAAGGATGATAGACCTATGAGCCAACTCCAAGGTTTAAATGTTATAAGGTAGACTTGTAATACACATTTGTGCATGTGTGTGGTATTATGATATTTAGCTTAGTATTACAAATATTTGGGAGATATTATTTATATAGAGATAAAGAATAGTTCTACATTAGTTATGATTAGCTAAAGTGAGTCATATCTAAGATAGTGGAGACCTTACTTTAGGGGAAGTGGAAAAGATGAGCACCACTATTTTGGATTCTAGTGCGTTGACTTGGTATTATTCCTAAGTGTTTGGCTTTGAGGAAAGAGTTGAGGACTCTTGGGCCTGCAAACCTTTTTGTTTTGGATTCTTCTATAGTCCAAGAATAGCCCATGTGAAAGATTCCTTGATTTATTGGTTGGGTCAAGATAAGATCACATGCTTAGTGGAATATGCCTATATGGATGGATATTCCTTTATACTTTTTGACTTACTTGACTTTTAGCCTAGTAACTTGAGTTACTCCAGTAATTAGTAACTTTGGTGCATAACTATGTCACAAGTATATAAACTAGGGGTGAGGAGATACTCATCATCCTTTCATTTGCAACTATCTCTCTCTCATTGAATTCTCTAGTGAGCAATGTCTTGAGTCTTGGAGTGTTAGCCTTGGAGGAGTATGATGGAGTTGGGGTCCTTTGCCTTCTTAGTCCATGATGTGCTACCATAATAGCCATTGGAGGTTCATATTGAGTGAGAGACAAGCCGGCTCACAGACCTGGTCCTGCCAGATGTCGATGTGTGCTACAAGAATCTTACCCATAGTTCCTCCCCAAGCCTGGAAAAGGGCCGGCCATGTAAGGGCTGTCCCACAATTCCTCTATCACATAATGTCCCATAGATAGACTACAAGTCAAGTCTCATCTAATGACACAATGGAAGAAGAAGGAACCACCACCACAAAGAAGAGGAGGATACATCCCAACAAAGTCTCAAACACTAGCAAAGAGACTAAGGAGAAATTCCTAAATAATTGATATAATTTTGGAGGGAGAAGAAGAAGACTCCCAAGAAGAAGTCAAAGATCCTTCACCTTGCAAGGATGAACACCAAGATTAGAGGTAAGAGAGTTGTACAAAGATGCCCAATTTGCTTCAAACCTATAGCAAAAGGAAGACCAAGAGGAGCAGGCCAAAGACTGAGACAAAAATTTGCATTTACCTAAATATCTCAAAGCTCCAACCAAGAAGCCAATGGCCCAAAAGAAGAGCAGATGAAGACCAAAGAAAGAGGAGAAGATCTTTGGAGTGAAGCCTAAGAGCATCATCAAGAAGTAGAAGAGAGAGTAGAAGTGGAGGAAGAAGGCAAAGACATTCCAAGTGAAGCATAGGCCAAAGTAATTGGAGAAGCAACCTAAGAACAAGTAATATTGATGAAAGAAGGAGAAATCTTCATACTATACTTAGTAGGATAACCACTACATATGGTGGAGCTTCTTTTACCATAATATCAAGAAGTCCACCATGTGATCAATTATACCACACTTGTTCAAATGCTCCACAAGATCATCTACACTCAAATTGCAAAGGAGGCCAGCTGAAAGGAGGAGATGGAGGAAATAGGGAACCTATACAAGGAAGAGGCAAAGAAGATGAATGCCCTTGTCTAGGAAAATTTTGAATTGAAAGACAAAACACTTCACTTGCAATGGATTGCAATCAATATGAAGAAAACATTTGGAAGCCGCAAGGCAAATTGAGAGCCCTTTGGATACAACAACTCAAGTACAAAGACAAACTAAAGGTCCAAGAAAAAGAAGTGGTAAGTATTTGGGAAGAATTAGAAACCACCAAGATCAAAGTAGTTACCTTGGAAGAGTAGATGCCCAAGTACCAAAAGGAGTTGGCTATCCAATTGGAGCACATAGCCAAGGAGTTGAAAAAGTAGAAAGAAGAGAAGAAAGTTGGGGTCTTGGAGGAGGAGAAACTAAAGGCCATCCAATTTTCACTTTGTAGCTCCTTGTCAAATTTGTAGAGATGTTGGAAGAAGCAACTCAAGGGAACATAAAAAGTAAAGTTACATGAGTTGAAGTTGTAGGTCTAGAAGCTAGAAAGCAAGATATACAAATAAGAAAGAATGGACTAATTAGTTGTTAAACTTAGGGAACATTTGGATAAGATGTTTGTCATGCCATTTGTAGTGTCGCATCTAGATTGTTCAAACACAGGAGTTCTAGTGATAGTAGTTAGAGGCATTTTAGTAGTTACTCATAGACTACTTTCTGACGATCAAATTTTGTGTTTAGGGTATTACTTCATGGTGGGGCCCACTATCACTTGCACCATCCGCACCGTTGGGTGTGACATCAGCAAGACCATTGGGATGAGACCTTGGTCAAAATCAGGAGTATATCCTAGAAGTGTAGCTCCAGAGAGCTCACTTCTCTAATGTTGAGCCTTCGAGTTCTTGGCTAGAGTGGACAGAAAGCCGGCGAGCATCACCTAGATTCTCTTAGCTAGAGTGGGTGTGGCTTGACTGTAATTTGTGCCCTGTTGTTGGCAAGTTGCTGAGGATCAGATCAATTATTGATTTGAGTTCAATTGACTCAAGTTGTAAACAATATGATTACATCAGAGAAGTGAGTCATGGGGAAATTGGATGTAAGAACTATAAGTGTTGGTGGTATCTCCAAGCTCAATGGAGCATGATGTCTCAATTGAGTAGTTCAGATTTCCCTAAGAGAGAGTGTGTGTGGAAGCGCTGGCAAAATTTGGAGCCAAGGAGAAGCAATTTTCAAGCGGTAGTTGTGATTTTGAGCTCAAGACCAATTTGTTGCAAGTTGAGCTCAGAAACTGAAAGTGAAGGTGGAGTTAGGAGCACATCCTTGCAAATTAGAGATTGGACAAAACCCATTTTCCAATTTGGCTCAAGTGAAATGTTAGTGGAGGATTTGGCGGTCAGCCATTTTTAGGGATTTACATCAGATTTTATGTGAGATTTATGTTAGATTTATGTCAGATTTTACATCAGATTTTGTGAAGGATTTATGTCAGATTTTGGCGAGAAGAATTTTGATCCGATCCTTGATGATCCTCGTAGCTCAGGAAGGAGATATGTACTCCAATTCTATCAAATGCCAAATGGTGATAGAGTCAATCTCGTGTTGATTTATGAGATGGAGGGTTTTTGTTTAGCATTCTTATGATTGGACCCCCTCCATTCTCTACACCCTATTTGTGCACCGTGTTTGTGTGAGGTGCCTTGAATTTTGAACATTGGTGCTCTTGTGTGCTCTCGATAGTGAGGCTGGAGTGATGACCTATCAGACTATCTTTATTTCTCTCCGGTGAGGCAAGAAGTGATGACCTGCAGACCGTGAGAATACGTATTGTGATGGTAGATTACAGGCCGCCCTTGCCTCTAGTGTAGTTGTCTCAATTAGAGTTACATTAGTGGATAGTGTTCCGTTAGTTTTGGCACTTGGAGGTGCTTGGTTGGTGTTGGCACTTGGTGGTGTACTTGCAATTGCGATTTGTAGTTGCATTTGGTGGTTCCAATTTGCAGTTGCAATTGCAGCTACTTTGTCACGATAGAGTTCTTTGGGGATTCCAGAGGAGTTAGCCCTATAGTACGCAGTGGGTTTAATTGGAGTGGTACTCAATATCAACTTGTATCTCAGGTCCCAATGAGGGAGGAGATTGACTTTGAGTTGAAGTTTGACACCGGAGTTGATTCAATTGAGAGTGCACTTGGTGTGTCCGCACCGTTGTTGTGGAACATGAATGAGATTTATGGAGCCTCCAAAGGCCCTAGGTGTTACTCCGGTATAGTGGGTATCATTGAGTTGGATGACTTCATCCAAGAGTTCAATAGTTGGTGTGATCTGCAATAGATGCGGAACCCGACTTTGTTTACGCTCTTCATGGCATGGAAGGGGTTGTTTCAGCCTTTGGAGGGTCTGCCAATGGATGACTACCATGAGTTTAGGAGAGCTCATTTGGAGGAGAGTGAGTTATGGAGACTATATTGGTCTCCAAGCTATGTCTCTATCACTTCAGGCTTGGTTGCCATGAGTAGATTGGCTGTACCGACGAGTTCTAGCTCAAGTAGTGTTGGTGGAGCTAGTGGAGGTGCACTAGTTGGAGATAGTGTTACCATGAGTGGAGGTACTGCTGCAAGAGGTGGTGTGATACTAGGGTTTAACCTCATGGTGGAGTTCTTCTAGTGTTTGAGGTAGAACTACCAAGGAGTACGGACTGACAAGCTGAGGAGCTTGCAAGAGTTCAAGTGGAAGGCTAGAAAGAGCCTACGTAAGGCATACACTAGCATGAGGCGGCTGATCAGTTTCACTTAGGGAGTTATTGAGGCCTAGGCGGTCCAGTTTTGGTATGGGATACTGTACAAGGAGTTGCAAAGTAGAGTTTGTGACGCTACATTGTTATAGGCTACTTTGCCTACTTTGGTAGTGGTCTTTGGTTTGGTTGAATGTATTGAGCTCAACATGGTGGAGGAGAGGGTGGTGATATCTGGATTTGGTAAGGAGACCTCATCCACAATTGTGACCTCTTCTAGGGTGCAATAGAGTGCACCACGCCCAATTGGTTTTTGAGGACAGGGTGGATAGCCCAGATCCTATAGAGCGAGTGGAAGGCCTACTGTAGTTAGACCCTTACCTTCCTTTTCAGGTCAGCAGTAGCTAGTGAGTGGTAGTGTTGCTTATTGGACTTGTGGTGGACCTCACCATCAAAGAGAGTGTACTTAGGGCAATGGACCTGATACCTATGGTGCATTATAGCCAACATAGAGGCAGTGTGAGCATTGCCACAGATTTGGTCACACTAGTGATTTGGTCACACTTGGTGCTTTGACCTACACTCGGAGTTATAAAGTGGTAGGACGGCTATGGCAGGTAGTAGAGGAGCTCTAGTTCATGGAGAACGAGGTGGTAGAGGATCTACACCTAGTAGGGGTGCAATACCTGCCCTTACTTTTGATATAGTTATGGTTACTTGGATTGAGCAGTTGGAGCAGAGATTGGCTAGTATGGCCATCACTTAGAGGAGATCAGATTTGGGTGCTGAGGCTTCCACCTCATATGCTTTTGATAGAGATACTTTGGACTTCATGTGCAGAGCAACACAAGTGAATACATCTGCAGTAATGACTAGGAGTGCAGTACGTGCTCCAGAGCCTAGAGAAGCATCAATAGAGTTGGACCCATAGAGAAGACAGGTTGGGAGATAGGTCAGACTTCCCCAGTCTTTCAAGCTATCTAAGGCATTGCAGATGACATCCATGGCTCCTAGATGTCCCATTGTTGGTGTGGTAGGTGGTGATAGAGTGCATAATAGACTACTTGCTAGTCAACCACCTGCTACTACACAGACTAAGTCTATTAGACATCTCTAGGTGGTGGTTTGACACAATACATCACATGTGTGGAGCTTGTTGTCCAAGTTCAACTTGGTCATCCAACTGATAGCTCGGTGGTGAGAGCTCAAGCTATTGTGATAATAGTTGAGTCATATGATGTGCTAGTTGGGGGAGTGTTATTATACCCCATGGGTTTCAATATTGACTATTGGAAGGAGATAGCTTCCTATAGACCAGGTTGGTAGTCTGGTGAGGGACGGGTATGTCGCCTACCAGTATGCTTCAGTAGTGACAGTCTTGGCTCACTACAGTCCATGACCATAGTAGCATTAGTTTTAGCTTTCAATGGTGCAATTACTTGGCCTAATGACTTGTTGGAGGGGAATGCCCATGCAAAGGATACTCTAGTACCAAAAGAGATCACTCGGATTTGGAGTACAAGTGGGATTGTTCCATCCACCTTGGATGTTTCATTATGGAGTTTTGAGAAGGCATTGCAGTAGCATGCAGATCAGTTGGTGCAACAGGCTTGGAGTGGAGCCTTTGTACCATCATGAGATGAGTGTGAGGATGAGCCTCTAGAGTTGCTTACTTTGAAACCTTTGGATACCACACTCATTGCTTGGCAATATCCAATAGAAGGAGTATGTCTATTGGAGTTATTCAGTGGGAGTAGCACCGGACTAACTGCAGTCCTACAGGCGGGTATACAAGTACAAAGGTACTTGTATGTAGAGAGAGATGAAACTGCTAGGCAAGTCTCTCTACATCATGTGGCACACTTGGCCTATTGGTATTCAGAGTTATTACCGATGTAAGCAGTCAAAGGTTACCATAAGGCCCTACCAGTAGAAATGTCCTTACTAGGGGCACATGATCTGGAGAGACATGGACCTATTCACTTGGTGATTTCTGGATAGCCATGTTAGGGACATACACGTGCTGGCCAAGGTTTGGGTCTTTAGGATCCTCATTCTTGTGTGTTTTGGGAGATGTTACAGATACTACAACATCTCCAAGTTCATCAGTTTTTTTCTCCGGCTTACCTTTTAGAGAATGTTCCTTTGATGGATGATTCTTGCACCAGAGTGGTGGTGATTACACATTAGGTCCATTCTTGGATGGAACTTGCTATATTGTTAGATGCAGCCAGAGTAGGATCACGGGCTCATCGTCTTCGTCTTTGGTGGACAAACCTCTTACCAAAAGAGGTTCTACATCGTGCATATGATGGGATTCAGCAACTAGACCACATCCTTGTTAATGACATCTTGGATGTGGGGTGTTAGTCTCAGACGGTCATAGTGGCTAATTGTAATACTCCAAGGACAAGACAAGAGAGAAAACATAGATTACACACTCAACATTCGGTGCCCCAAAGGAGCACCTTCTCTTTATTATATAGACAAAGAAGATGTCCTCCAAGGAAGCTCCACCCTAGGATTAGGCACACAGATAGGTGACATGTCATCAAGCTCCACCCTTGGATTACCTACTTGGATGGGTGACATGTCGGTCTAGGTCCTATCTGGTTGGTCAAACAAGCTTTGACCGGAGGGAATCTTTTAGGGAATCTTCTTGTATGAGTCTCAAAATCACGTAAGGTACCATTGGAAAGCTCTCAACAAGACAAACTGGGGGGAGAGAAGGAAAGCCTTTCCTCCATTGGGGGGGAGCACTTGCACATTTTCGAGGCCTAATTCATTTGTTTAGGCCTCCAAAATTGCCTTCAAAGATTTCAAGCATATTTCGGTTCCTACTCTATTAGCAAAAGTCCCCTTTTGGTGATACCTCTTTCTGATCTGTTTAGTCCATCATGTGTAATATCCTTCCAGATAATACCAAACCAATTCTAACCTTTAAATCATATGTCTAGCTATTGGTTCTAAGGTTCTCAAGTCTATTTTGGTTTTTGCTCTATTAGTAGAAGTACTCTTTTGGTGATACTTCTATTTGATCTATTTTGACCATCATGTATAACATCATTCTAGATGTTACCAAACCAAATTTCACATCTAGATCATGTGGCTAGCTTGTGGTATTATAGACCTCCCTTCTTTTAAGACGCAACGTCCTCATTGTGCAATTGTTGCTCAAATGCTTTCACCAACACCGGTGCATGTGTCAAACTGGCAACAGGCTCCCATGTTGCTTCATAGAGGGGGTAACCTTTCCACTGTATGAGATATTACACCCGTAGATGGGGAGTACTACACATGAATTTTTGGAGAATACGCTCCACTTCATATTCTTCTGTGCCATCAATGAGTGTCAGACATGGTCGAATGTCTTGTGTGGAATGACCCTGGCCTGATCGGGAAGCATATCTGCATAGTAGGGAAACATGGAACACTGGATGGATTGTCATGTGTGACGGTAGCTCAAGGTGATAGGCCACAGTGCCGACGCAATGAAGAATCAAGAAAGGCCCAATAAAACAAGGTCTGAGCTTATGAGGTCCAACTAATGTGAGGTTGGTTGTCGATAGCCACACTTGATCCCCAACATTGAACTCCATGTGCCTACGGTGTGCATCAGCATACTACTTCTATCAATTTGTGCAATCTGTAATCTGTGCTTGGTGCTCTCCACACTGTGTTGGATTCTAGAAACAAATGTGTTGACGGCATTGACCTTGGTAGCCACTGGACGATCTTCATCAAGCTAGAAGGTGTGAAGGGATGCTCACCATACATGAGGAAGAACAGAGTGACCTGGGTGGATGCATTCACTGAATTGTTGTAAACAAATTCCACCAATGGGAGAAGGGTGTCCTGTAACACCCATTTGTGCATGTGTGTGGTATTGTGATATTTAGCTTGGTATTACAAGTACTTAAGAGATATTATTTATATAGAGATAAAGGATGGTTCTATATTAGTCATGGTTAGCTAAAGTTAGTCATAGCTAAGATAGATGGGACCTTACTTTAGAGGAAGTAGAAAAGATGAGCACCACTATTTTGGATTTTAGTGTGTTGACTTGGTATTATTCCTAGGTGTTTGGCTTTGGGGAAAGAGTTGAGAACTCTTGGGCCCGCAAGCCTTTTTGTTTTGGATTCTTCTTTAGTCCAAGGATAGCCCATGTGAAGGAATCCTTGCTTTAGTGGTTGGGTCAAGATAAGACCACATGCTTAGGGGAATATGCCCATGTGAATGGATATTCCTTTCTACTTTTTGACTTTACTTGACTTTTAGTCTAGTAACTTGAGTTACTACGGTAATTAGTAACTTTAGTACGTAACTATTTCACAAGTATATAAACAAGGAGTGAGGAGGTACTCAGCATCCTTTCATTTGCAACTATCTCTCTCTCATTGAGTTCTCTAGTGAGCAAGGTCTTGAGTCTTGGAGTGTTAGCCTTGGAGGAGTATGATGGAGTTGGGGTTCCTTGCCTTCTTAGTCCATGGTGCGCTACCATAATAGCCATCAGAGGTTCATCCTGAGTGAGAGACAGGCCGGCTCACATTTTTGGTTCCGTTGCCGGGACCTCTCTAGAAGGCAAGATAATGTTCCGCGTCCAATTCTACATTAGGCAGAAGGAGGCTATGAGAGCTCACTTGGAGAGAACATTAGGAGAGGAGAGGGCTGAACTTATGTTAGAGAACCAAGATCCATTTGTATACCCTGTAGTTCATTATGATGTCTTTGAGGTGATTTTGTACATCTTGTACACATGAGAGGAATTGGAGAGATTGTGTGAGGTGGATTGCAGATTTTGGGGATTAAGGTGATTTTGGGCAAAATCTCAAGTTTGAGATCTGGACTTGAGATTTCTACACATGATAGCTTGGGTTATCTTTCAGTTAGCACACTTGAAATTATTGAGAGAGCTTCTATGCGCACTGGGCTAGAATTTTTGAAAGTTGATAGGGTAAAGTGCTCCCGCAACTGCATGCTCTCTGGAAAATTGTACAGAGTCTGCCATTTCTTCAATGTTTAGTGAATTGTCCTGAAAATTTCCAAGAAAATTCAGTGCATTGTATCCTACCTGGTGCCACAAACATTAGAGAGAGATCATTTTTGCGCAGTGCGTTATGAGTTTTTGAAGTGAGGGGGGTGGTTTTCAGACCAAATCTGAAATATGGGTGCTGAATAGAAAGGTGTCTAGGCCAAATGGCTCGATGAAAAGATCTAAAATTTTGCAGGGAGGGACGCCCTAGAGTTGTGATCAAGTGTGGAAAATTTCAGAGGACTGTGACATATTAGTTGGGAGATTTGAGTGACATTGTGAGGAAGGGTCAATTCTGCAGAGTGGAGATCTCATGCATGAGAAGTTTGAGATCAACAAAAAGCATGTTTGAGTGTTTAGATTCATCTTGGGGAACATGGAGAGTCATCAAGAGTGGAAATTGAGATTATGCAAGGTTCCCCAAGGGTTTGAGGTGATTGTAGGGGTGGATTTGAGGAAAAGAGAGTTTACAATAGAATTTGAAGAGAGTGTTGAGAGGATCCAAAAACCTACACCACTTGGAGGAAAGAGTGAGTCTAAGTGCTTTCTATGTGGAGAGAAGGGACATAAGGCAAGTTCATGTCCATTGACCTTTGAGAGCAAGAGATTGAGGGAAAGGAGAGGCTTACTTGACTTGGGTTTGCATGTTGGACCTTCTTCACCAAGATTGGGAGGGAGAAGATCTAAGACCAAGGAGTTGTGTGAGGTTTGTGGAGTTGAAGGACTTCCAAAAGGACATGAGTGTAGTGGAGTAAAAGCACTTTTGGAAACTTTGGTGAAGGATCTTGGAGAGAGTCTTAGTACAGCTACAGAAATACTACCACCTTCATCAGCTAGTTCTCAAGATTAGTGATGGAGATAATCTTTCAACTTATGGATAAACTATCCATGAGAGTTAGATTAATATGCACTTTAGGATTTGATGTTGCTATAGAAATCTTGGAGCAACCTGAACCTTTTGTGTTCCCTAGAGTGGATTATTCTCAGATGGTGTTAGTCATGTATATACTCTATTAGTAATAGAGTGAGAGAAAAGAAAAGAAAAAAAAAAAAAAAAAAAAAAAATTTTGAGAGAAAAGAAAGATAGTGAGGGGTTAAGATGGGGAAACTTCCGGTTTTCTTTGGCAAGGATGGAGAAGATGTGGAGGCCTTTGTGAGAGACTTCAAGAGAGCTTGCATAGGAAACAATGAGAGGAGGAAGAATGAGTGGGCCTCATTATTACCAGATTTCTTTGAGGATGCAGCACTTACATGGTATGAGTCAGAATACCAAAAGAGAGAGAGGAGAGAGGGGGAAGAGGAGTCTTGGGAGACTTTGACTTCAGCACTCATTGAGAACTTTCTTCCTGATGAGAGTTATGAGAGATTGATGAGTGAGGTTACATTTCTCAAGCAAGGAGATGGAGAGAAAGTGAGAGTCTATGTGGAAAGAGTGGAAAAATTGGAGTCCAGATTTCGCATAGTGTTGAGGAAGGGTGGGGATGATGTGGAGACTACAATGATTGGCATAGGAGCCATGCTCACCAAGAATTTTGTGGGAGGATTGAGACCACAAATTAGAAGCAAGGTGAGATATGAGAAACCTTCTTCCAAGGTTGAAGCTATCAAGATCGCAATTCGTATGGAGGAGAGTTTGGAAGGGGATGAAAGTGATTTGGTGGTGAAGGAGGTTGTGCATCCTCCTCAAGGCTACAAGTATGGTGGAACTTCTGATACTTTGGTGACAAGGGTTGCACCACAAGTAGTAGTTGCTCCAGTTCTTGCACCTCCACCAAAAGATCCACTCCAAACCATCACAGAACAACTTGCGGATCTCAAGATCAATGTGGTGCAATTATGGGAGAAGAGAGAGGTGGATCAGAATGTAGGGAGAGGGCCTAGGAGTTATGGAAACCATCCATATAGAGGAGGCCAACCAGCCAACAATTTCAATGATAGAAATTGTTTTGGTTGTGGGGGAAGAGGCCATATCCAAAGGAATTGCCCAAATTCCACTTACCATGGAGGAAGGGGTTATGAGGGAGCCAATAGAGGGAAAGAGGGAGGTAGTGAAACCCAAGTGGCTCCTAATCCCAACAAAGGTAAGGGGATAGCATCCATAGATGTGGTTGAGAGCAAGTATGAGAAGGGAGAGTGCTCAAACTCCAAGGGTCCTAATTTGGAGCTTTTGGCACAAGAGAAGAAGAGAGCTCGTTTTGCAGAGGATGTTCACTCTTCTCAAGGATTTACTTCAAGCAAGGATACTCCTATGTCTACTAGGAGCACTCGCACCTCAACACCATCAACAACAAAGACTCCAAGGAAGAAGTTGGGGATGGAGGACTTCTTGATCTCCAAGCAACAATGGAACTACAATGTGTTGGAGGATGTTGGTAGTCACAAGGCTAACATCACAGTGGGCCAATTAATTGCTTTGAACCCTACCTTGAGAAAGGAGCTTAGAGGTGGTTTGAGTTCTACAAGGAGCAAGAAGAAGAAGAAGGCAAAAGTTCCAATATCAATGGGGGTGGTGGATGCCAAGCCAGCACCATGGGAAGCTTGTGAATATGCCTCCAAGATTGATGTGAGAGTGAATGGTCACAACATCAAGGATGCATTGGTTGATGGAGGATCAGCAGTGAATGCCATGTCAGAAAGGTTGATGAAGAAGTTGGGTATGATACCCTCAAGAGCTTCAACATTTGTGGTGAGCATGGCAAACAAGCAACAAGTTCGACCAGTAGGAGTGATGGATAAGGTGGTAGTTTCAGTTATGGGAGTTCAAAATCTCATGACTTTCCAAGTCTTGAAGGATTCAAGCTATGACTTACTTCTTGGGAGGCCATGGTTGAGAGCAGCACGCACAACTGATCGATGGCACAAAGGGTACTTAAGGATTGGGCCATCAAACCATAGAGTCACTGTTCCTGTGACTAACACCACCAACACTTCACATTCAGATACCCCATCTTCTGATTATTGGGAATCTGATTCTGAAGGAGGAGCTTCAGGTGTGGACACAAGCATGGAAGAGGAGACTTCCACGGAGGAGGATGAATCTGAATCTGATTCAGATGTGTATCCTTTGTGTGCTATGGATTTTGCACCTAAGCCAGAGGTTTTGAAGGACCCAGATAAATCACCATTGACACTTGAGGAGGTAGAGAGAAGGTTATCTACCCTCAAGTATGGCCCAAATGTTACCAAGGAGGAGAAGGTGAGATTTGAGGAGATTTTCCGCAAGTTCATCCATGTGTTTGCTTTTAGTTACAAGGATTTGAAGGAAGTCACCTTGGAGGAGCACAAGATAGAGGTGGAGTCACATGCAAGACCAATCCGCCAAAAGCAACGTCGCATTAGCCCACCAATATCTTTGGTTGTGAAGGAGGAGATTGATAAGCTCAAGGAGGCTGGATTTATCTTTGAGGTGGAGAATTCAGAATGGGTGTCTCTAATTGTCATTGTGAAGAAAAAGAATGGCAAGCTTCGGGTATGTGTGGATTACAAGAAGCTCAATGCTGTTACCAAGAAGGACTACTACCCATTGCCATTCATTGATGAGATCTTGGAGGAGGTTGCAGGTCATGAGAGGTACAGTTTTGGAGATGGTTATAGTGGATATAACCAAATCAAGATTGCACCAGAGCATCAACAACTCACCACATTCACCACACCTTGGGGAACTTACGCTTTCAAGGTCATGCCTTTTGGGCTTTGCAATGCTCCAGCCACATTCCAACGGTTCATGAACAAGGTATTTGAACCTTTCATTGGGAAATTTGTGAGAGATTTCATTGATGACTTTTGTGTCTATGGGAGCAAGGAGGAGCACTTTGAGCACCTAATCAAAGTCTTGCAACGCTTGGATGAGGCAAATGCATCACTCAACCCAGAGAAGTGCATTTTTGGATGTGAAGAAGGTCTACTTTTGGGGCACATCATCTCCAAGGATGGAATAGCAGTTGATCTTGAGAAGGTGAAGAAAATCTCAGACCTTCCATTCCCTTCAAGCTTGACAAAGTTACGCCAATTCTTGGGAATGGTTGGGTACTATAGGAGGTTCATCTTCTCATTTTCCAACAAGGCTTATGCATTGACCATCTACATGAAGAAGGGTGTAGATTACATGGTGATTTTGGAAGACAAGGAGGCTCTCAAAGCTTTTGAGGAGCTCAAGCAATCCCTTGTTGTAGCTCCAATTCTTGCTAAACCTGATTGGAGTAAGCCTTTCATCCTCTACACTGATGCTTCTAATGTAGCTATAGGATGCACTCTTAGTCAATTAGACCAAGATGGGCATGATCATCCAATAGCTTATGCTAGTAGGCAGATGGTTTCAGCAGAGAAGAACTACTCTGTCACAGAGAGAGAAGGGTTGGCAGTGATCTTTGGTCTCAAGAAGTTTAGACACTACTTGATTGGAGGGAAGGCCACAATTGTCACGGATCACAAGGCTTTGAAGTACATCTTCAACAAGCCTAATGTTGAAGGGAGACTAGCAAGGTGGATGATTCTCTTGTCTGAGTATGACTACACAATTGAGGATAGGCCAGGAAAGAAACATGCAAATGCTGATTTGTTATCTAGAGCCTATGATCATGATGGAGATGAGCCAGTAGATGATTCCTTCCCGGATGAGGAGCTCATGACAATCTCAGTCACTCAAGAGGTTCCAATGGAGTACAAGGAGATTGTGGATTTTGTGACAAGAGGTAACTATCCAGAAGGGATGCATGCTAGGGAGAGGAAGGCCCTTGCAGCAAGATCTAGACCTTACACAATGGTGGATGATATTCTTTTTCACCAAGGAGCAGATGGTCTACTTCGAAGAGCAGTGGGTAAGGAAGAGTCTATCCTACTCATAAAGGAGTTTCATGAAGGTTTAGTATGTGGAGGACACTTTGCAGGAAAGGTGACTGCTTTCAAGATTCTAGATGCAGGTTACCATTGGAGAGGGATTTTCAAGGATTGTCTTGATTATTGCAAAACTTGTCATGTTTGTCAAGCTTTTGCTAGAAAGTCTACATCCACTCCACCACTTAGATCAATTCCATTGCTAGGACCCTTTGAGAAGTGGGGAATTGATTTTGTAGGACCTCTCAATAGAACCCCAAGGAACAATCGGTACATTGTGGTAGTTACTGATTACCTTACCAAGTGGGTTGAGGCTAGACCATTGAGGGATAAGAATGAAGATGAAGTGGGTAGATTTCTTTATGAACGCATTATCACTAGGTTTGGATGCCCTTTGGAGTTGGTTTCTGATAGAGGAGGAGAGTTTACAGGAAGCATTACTACAGCCATGCTACGACATTTCTCTATCACACATAGAGTAACTACATCCTATAAGCCAAATTCCAATGGCTTGGCAGAGAGAACCAATCAGACCTTGTGCATGATGTTGGCCAAAGATGCAGAAATGGAGGGGGCTAAACATCATTGGGACAAGAGGATTCATGCAGTTTTGTGGGAGTATAGGACAACCATGAAGACTTCCACTGGATATTCTCCATTCCAATTGGTGTATGGTATTGAGTCTACCTTACCTATTCACTTTGATCTTCCTACCTTCCAAAGCATTCATAGGAGATTGAAGAAAGCACAAGGAAGTGATGCAGAGAAGTCAAGGAAGGATCAACTCATGGAGTTGGAAGAGGCAAGAGCAGTTGCTATGGTTCGAGTGGAGCAAGCCCAAAGGAAACAAAAGGAGAGCTATGACAAGAGGCAAGGCAAGAAGAAGGTGGAGCCTTTCAAAGAAGGTGATTGGGTAATGTTGTTTGATTCCATTCGATTCAAGAGAGTACAAAAGAAATTTTGCCTAAGTACTTTGGACCTTTCATAGTAGAGAAGGTGTGGGGAAATTACACTTATGATCTCAAGGAGTTGGGAGGAAGACACTTTGATAGGATTAACCATGATAAGTTGAAGATGTACCATAGAAGGTAGAGAGACCTTCACTTTGAGGACAAAGTGAAAACTTAGTCCGGGGGTAAATGTAACACCCATTTGTGCATGTGTGTGGTATTGTGATATTTAGCTTGGTATTACAAGTACTTAAGAGATATTATTTATATAGAGATAAAGGATGGTTCTATATTAGTCATGGTTAGCTAAAGTTAGTCATAGCTAAGATAGATGGGACCTTACTTTAGAGGAAGTAGAAAAGATGAGCACCACTATTTTGGATTTTAGTGTGTTGACTTGGTATTATTCCTAGGTGTTTGGCTTTGGGGAAAGAGTTGAGAACTCTTGGGCCCGCAAGCCTTTTTGTTTTGGATTCTTCTTTAGTCCAAGGATAGCCCATGTGAAGGAATCCTTGCTTTAGTGGTTGGGTCAAGATAAGACCACATGCTTAGGGGAATATGCCCATGTGAATGGATATTCCTTTCTACTTTTTGACTTTACTTGACTTTTAGTCTAGTAACTTGAGTTACTACGGTAATTAGTAACTTTAGTACATAACTATTTCACAAGTATATAAACAAGGAGTGAGGAGGTACTCAGCATCCTTTCATTTGCAACTATCTCTCTCTCATTGAGTTCTCTAGTGAGCAAGGTCTTGAGTCTTGGAGTGTTAGCCTTGGAGGAGTATGATGGAGTTGGGGTTCCTTGCCTTCTTAGTCCATGGTGCGCTACCATAATAGCCATCAGAGGTTCATCCTGAGTGAGAGACAGGCCGGCTCACAGTCCCACCTCTCTTGCTCTTCTAAGGTGAAACCGCATAACATGTCTTCAATCGTGCGATTAGCCTGCTCTGTTTAGCCATCTGTTTGTGGGTGATAAGCTATAGACATTGCTAACTTGGTTTTGAAGAAACCAAAGAGTGTTTGCCAAAACAAACTAGTGAATTGAGTGCCTCTATTAGTGATAAGTACTCTAGACATGCCATGGTGAGAGAAGATTGCATCTAAGTATAATTGAGCTAATTGTAGAACGATCACATCCTTGGTGGTAGGGCGTACATGAATCATTTTGTTGAGCCGATCCACAACGACCACCATGGAGTCAAACCTTGAGGTGGTCTTGGGGAATTCACAAACGAGATCCATACTCACTTGTTCCCAATGTTGAGTAGGCGTGGGGAGAGGTTGAAGGAGCCTTGCAAGAGCTTGATTAGAGGCTTTGTTCTGTTGACAAAGTAGGCAGCTGCAACATAGTCCATCATGTTATTGCTCATCTTGGGCCAATAGTAATGGCATTGGATTGCATCCAAGGTCTTATCCACTCTGACATGACCTGCAATGGCCGAATCATGATATTCTGCTAGAATGGTGGTGCATAATTTTGGGACATTTGGGATCCATAATCGGCCATCACAAAAGGTGAGTCCTTGGGTGTTGGTGATGCCTTTGGATGATTGCGCTTCTACAATCTGCGGATCAGTTTTTGTAGTAGCCAAAATCTCTGGCTAGAATTCAGGGTTAATCTTAACCTCTACCACCAAGTTGTTTGCCATTGGCATGCGGGTGAGTGCATCTGCAAGTTGCTTCTTACCTTCTACGTAGGTGATTGACATGTTGAAGTGTTGTCACCACTCTGCACATCGAATCTGGCAACAAGATAAATCCTTCTGCGTCTTGAGGTATACTAGAGGTTTGTGGTCTATCTCTACTACAAATGCCTTCTTGCCCAAATAGTGCTTCCAATGCTTGGTTGCCAAAACAATGGCCAACTCTTCTCGTTTGGTGGTGTGGTAGTTGCGCTCTGCCAGTAACAACTTTCAAGAGAAATATGCTATTGGATGTCATTGATCATGCCACTCTTGTTGTAGGACTGCTCCTATTGCTACACTTGATGCATCTGTAGCCAACTTGATTGGTCGTTTTGGGTCATACCACTTCAAGATTGGTGCATGTAGCAAGGCGGCTTTCAATTCTTGAAAGGCCAACTCTTGTGCGGTTCTCCATGTCCACTTCTTCCCCTTGCCAATTAGTGCCGTTAAAGGTTGTGCAACCTTGGAGAAGTCCTTGACAAATCTACGATAGAATCTTGTCAACCCCAAGAAGCTCTTGAGTTGAGTCTGATCTTCTAGGGCACGCCATTTTTGAATGACTTCTATTTTATCTGTCAATACTTGAATGCCCTCTTCACTTACTCTATGCCCCAAGTAGTCTACTTCAGACTTGCCAAACTTGCACTTTGAGATTGTGGCATACAATTGATTTTGTCTTAGAATCTGGAGGACTTCTTGTAGATGTTGTTTGTGTTCTGTCATTGTGCTACTGTATACTAAGATATCATCCAAGAAGACAATAACAGACTTATCCAAATATGGATGAAATATGTCATTTAATAGACTCATGAAAGTGGCAGGTGCATTGGTGAGGCCAAAAGGCATCACAAGATACTCAACATGGCCATACTTGGTTCAAAAGGCAGTTTACACATCCTGTACACATCTTCCTCTACAATTTGGATTTGATTGTAACCGCTCCGCAAGTCCAGTTTGGTGAAGTATCTTGCTACATGGAGTTGATCAAACAGGTCATCCATGTGAGGTAAGGGGTATTTGTTCTTCACCGTTTGCTGATTGAGACCTCGATAGTAAATACACATGCGTATTGTACCATCCTTCTTCTTCACAAACAAGACAAGAGCTCCATATGGTGATACGCTAGGTTGGATGAACCCCTTCTGCAACATCTCCTCAATTTGAGTCTTACACTCCTCCAACTCATGAGGTGATAGGCGATATGGAGCCTTACAAGGAGGTGTCTTCCCCAAGAGTGTCTCAATTTTATGATCTACTCTCCTTTTTAGTGGTAATCCTGAGGGTAGATCATTGGGAAAGACATCTTGAAATTCATCTACCACAACCTTCAATTTCTCAAGAATTTGTCCATAGAGTTGTGCACTTTGGACTTCTCTTATTAGACCCATGAAACATCTATCGGTCTTACAAACAGTTGCCATTGTCGTCAGGAAAATAGCCCACGTGTACCCTTGAGGCTTTTGGTGTGATAAATTTTCTTTTCTCTTTTATTTGTTGTAAGGAACAAGGATTTATGATAATATGTCTCGGGTGTGGTTTTGCTATCTTGTTTTGGGAGAAAGTGAGGAGACAGAGAAGGGCTGAGGGTTTTCAGAAAATGCCAAAAGATTTTGAGATGGAAGTTTGCAAAAGACTTCGAGAGGGAAGTTTGCAGAGGATTTAGAGAGAAGTAGCAGAGATTTTTGGGAGAAGAAAGGAGTAGGGTTTTTTCGGACAGGAGGAAGGATGGACAGAAAGTTTTGAGTTGGACAGGAGGAAGGATGGACAGAAAGTTTTGAGTTGGACAAGAGGAAGGTGGGACAGAAAGTTTTCGAGCTAGACAAGAGGAAGGTGGGACAAAAAAATTTCGAGATGTGCAGGAGAGGAAGTGCTTGGACAGAAGGGCAATTTTTGCAGGTAATGTTAGGGCTTGAGAGTGCAGGGGAGAGAAAGGTTTCTTCTTGAAGGAATGAACAAATGTGTAGGAGAGGAAGTGCTTGGACAGAAGGGCAATTTTTGCAGGACAAAAAGGACTTGAGAGTGCAGGGGAGAGAAAGGTTTCTTCTTGAAGGAATGAACAAATGTGCAGGATAGGAAGTGCTTGGACAGAAGGGCAATTTTCGCAGGACAAGAAGGGCTTGAGAGTGCAGGGGAGAGGAGGTTTCTTCTTGAAGGAATGAACAAATGTGCAGGAGAGGAAGTGCTTGGACAGAAGGGCAAATTTTTGCAGGTAATGTTAGGGCTTGAGAGTGCAGGGGAGAGAAAGGTTTCTTCTTGAAGGAATGAACAAATGTGCAGGAGAGGAAGTGCTTGGACAGAAGGGAAAATTTTCGCAGGTAATGTTAGGGCTTGAGAGTGCAGGGGAGAGAAAGGTTTCTTCTTGAAGGAATGAACAAATGTGTAGGAGAGGAAGTGCTTGGACAGAATGGCAATTTTCGCAGGACAAGAAGGACTTGAGAGTGCAGGGGAGAGAAAGGTTTCTTCTTGAAGGAAAGAACAAATGTGCAGGAGAGGAAGTGCTTGGACAGAAGGGCAATTTTTGCAGGACAAGAAGGGCTTGAGAGTGCAGGGGAGAGGAGGTTTCTTCTTGAAGGAATGAACAAATGTGCAGGAGAGGAGGTGCTTGGACAGAAGGGCAATTTTTGCAGGACAAGAAGGGCTTGAGAGTGCAGGGGAGAGGAGGTTTCTTCTTGAAGGAATGAACAAATGTGCAGGAGAGGAGGTGCTTGGACAGAAGGGCAATTTTTGCAGGACAAGAAGGGCTTGAGAGTGCAGGGGAGAGAGAGGTTTCTTCTTGAAGGAATGAACAAATGTGCAGGAGAGGAAGTGCTTGGACAGAAGGGCAAATTTTCGCAGGTAATGTTAGGGCTTGAGAGTGCAGGGGAGAGAAAGGTCTTCTTGAAGGAATGAACAAATGTGCAGGAGAGGAAGTGCTTGGACAGAATGGCAATTTTCGCAGGACAAGAAGGGCTTGAGAGTGCAGGGGAGGAAGAGCTTGGACAGAAGGGCAATTTTTGCAGGTCTGAAGGGCAGGCTGCAGGAGTAGCAAAAGAAACTCTCACGAAGGTGAGAACAGGACTGAGGAAGAGAGATTTGTGTGAAAATGTTGATAGAGTGTTGAGGGACAGAATTGGAAAGAGAATTTTCGCAGGTCTGAAGGGCAGGCTGCAAGAGTAGCAAAAGAAACTCTCACGAAGGTGAGAACAGGACTGAGGCAGAGAGATTTCAGTGTGAAAATGTTGATAGAGTGTTGAGGGACAGAATTGGAGAGGAATTTTTGCAGGTCTGAAGGGGATTTGCTGCAGAAGTTGCCAAAGGATAATCTCCCGAAGGTGAGGATAGGAGTGAAGAAGAAAGATAATTTTTTTTGGGGAAGATGTTGTGAAGAGTGGCTGAACATGCAGTGATAGGAGCTAGTCAGGAAGAAAAGGAGGAGAATTTCGAGGTGGCTCAGCTCATCTGGAACAAAGGCAAGAAAGATTTGAAGTTGGTTGGCCTGTCTAAATGGAGTGAATCTGATATGCAAAACAGGGCATAGGAGAATGAAGAGGTTCGGAGGGTGAATTGCCTTGCCTGCTGTCAGACAGAATATATGTGAACTGCCGGCTGAGTTGATGATCAGTTGCAACCTTAGGGCAGGCATTGTCTTGACTAGAACTATTTGACTTATCCAACCTTGTGAACGTTGTTGTTGAAACTCTTGTGAATGATGAATCTTGGAAGCGGGTTGTGTTATGAATTGTGACTAGAGTTGAGGAAAACTCCATTCTAGGAACTCTTAGTCCGGTCCATGTGAATAGCCTAAGTAAATGATCTGGATGCCCGGGTTTATGTTTGGTTAGATCACTCAGTTGTTGTTTCTTTTATTTTATTAAAGGGCCACCTGACCTAGGTCTATGAACTGCCAGATCCCGAACCATAGCTTGAACTTGACGTGAAAATAGAATATGAGACCAGGTAGAGGTAGAAACCATAACACCAGACTAGCATGACAAGATTAATTTTATGAAAGTCAAGGATAAAACAAAACCTTCAGGGAGAGCCAACCTTAGGGAAACTGAAACAACAGGTTCATATAGAGACAAATTCCCAACAAACCAGGAGTAGGGAAGGAATGTCAGTCTATGGGAAAGACCCAAAAGAAGGACAGTAGGGAAAACTAAGCACAAGCAGCCATGTGCTCGGCGCACTCTTGAGACCAAACGTTCCCCACGACACCGTCCCTATGACATACAGAGGCAAATCCTGCTTGGGTGATTTTTCTTTAACCCCAATGATTGATCATTGGTGGGTTCTCACTACTTTCTTCCTCCAATCTACCATAGGGTTGTAATGCTCCATCCATGGCATGCTTAAGATTGCATCATAACAAGCTAATTGTATCACTTGCCACTCAATTTCTTCATGATATTCTCCTATAGAGAGTGTTATCCGTCTAGGTAATGATTCAATCCTCTCTGTTTGCCCGTTAGGCAACTCTCCTTCTTCACTCCTATCCCTCTCTAGATCCATTCCCAATCTTATTGCAATAGAGCGAGATAAGAAATTCTTTGTTGCTCCCGGATCAATTAATACTCTCACTTGATTGCCTTCTAGGACTCCATTCACAACAATCAATTGTGAGGTTGCCTTTTGGGATCTTTGAGCATTAGTCTTCTTCCTTCCCTTGCTTCTCTTCTTCCTTATTGAGCCAATAAGGCCGCGGAGTACATTTACTGGCAATCTATGTTTTCCAAAGTGATTTCTACCTTCTCCTCTCCATGTTGTTCAAAGATTGCATGTATGAAGGCTGAGGGTCTCTAGGGAAACAAGTGTGACAATTGGTAGATATGTGCCCAATACGGCCACAATTGTAACAACGGTGTTGTTCTCCCTGAGTCCCTTCTCCTTGTGGGACTCCATCTCTTTGTTCTTCTACCCGTCCATGCTCCCCTTGAAGAGGTTGTGCTCCTTGATCTCAAAATCAAAGGTTGCCCAACTCCATTGGTATTGGTCCACCCATGTGTGGCATTTCTGCCCAATAATGTTGAGGTGGAACTACTCCTTCACCTCCACCCAATGCTCCTGCTATTCTTTGTGCACAAGCAATGGCTTCAAATATTATATGAGGATTTTGCACCATGACTTCTTGGTGAATCCGCTCCTTTAACCCTCGTTTGAAATTGTCAAGAGCCTCTACTGGACTCATATTGGTTATTGCAACTTGTAGATCCAAAAATGCCTCCATATACTCTTGTACGTTATTCTTCTATCTCAATCCACATAGTCGGGTTTGAGCCATCTACACAAAATCCACCGATTGGAAATTCTTCAGCAATCCTTCTTGCATTGCTGTCCACATGACCTCCCTTCTCTCTGCCAACATGGATCATTCCCAAGCATCATACAATGTGAGGGCTTTATCAATCAAGTACCCACATGCAAACACGCCTGTAGCATGCTCCGTGATCTCTGTTGAGAACAATCCGAAATATCAATTCATTCTTGAGATCCAATTTTCCACTACTCCCATCATACGCTGCCCCTTGTAAGGCTCAATGTTGTAGGTCTTCTTCATCCGGAGTAGCAATGTGGCTTCATTGTTGATAGGGTTTGTAGGCACAGGTGCCTCTCCAAGTACTTTTGTCGCAAGTACTGGGTTTTGAGACGGCTCTTCTTCTTGCATGGCTTGATCGTTCCTGAGGATTTGCACTTGACTTTGTAATGTCTCCATGGTCATCTTAATCTCTCAAAATTCATTCAACATCCCTTGCATTCGTTGCACCAACTCTTGCAATTGCGGATTAATGGTTCTTGCAACACTCAATTGCTAATGTCTACTTCAATACAGAGTCAATATGATCACTCTAGATAGCGCACAAACTATTAGAACTACCATTGGAACCTCAGAAGCTATCACTCGTTGATAATACTCCTTGTGGAAATTCCTAACCATAAAATCTCTAAACATCACTTTTGGTCTCACTACATAATGGATTTCTACTTGAGTGTTGAAAGGGAGAAGATTTGGACATTCACATCCATATTATCATAATAGAATGTAGATTGTCAAATCCCACTCTCTGTCATATATCACCATAGGTAGAATCACTGGGTTTGGTGAGTTCATCACCCTATCCATGAATTTTGCGCCAAAGTGATAAACTAGCAATACTTTCATTTGCTCACGCTGGATGTACATAACCTCGATGTGGAATGGATTCGAGAATGGAAAGCTAGGTGCGGGAAATTGTCCTCTCGGTGCATCCATCCCGTGTGTTCTCTATAGTCCTTCCTAAGTCTAACAATTACTCTATGTTCTCCACCTCAAATTACTCAATTTCAATAGTTTGTGCACTTCCAAGAGTGGTGATCCACTCTCTTGGACTAAGACACTCACTTTGATACCATTGTAATACTCCGAGGACAAGACAAGAGAGAAAACACAGATTATACACTCAACATTTGATACCCCAAAGGAGCACCTTCTCTTTATTATATAGACAAAGAGGATCTCCTCCAAGGAAGCTCCACCCTAGGATTAGGCACACAGATAGGTGACATGTCATCAAGCTCCACCCTGGATTACTTACTTGGATGGGTGACATGTCGATCTAGGTCCTATCTGGTTGGTCAAACAAGCTTTGACCAGAGGGAATCTTTTAGGGAATCTTCTTGTAAGAGTCTCAGAATCACATAAGGACCCATTGGAAAGCTCTCAATGAGACAAACCAGGGGACAAGGAAGGACAGCCTTTCATCCATTGGGGGGAGAATTTGCACATTTTTTAGGCCTAATTCATCCGTTTAGGCCTCCAAAATTGCCTTCAAAGATTTTAGGCATATTTTGGTTCCTACTCTATTAGTAGAAGTGCTCTTTTGGTGAAACCTCTTTCTGATCTGTTTAGTCCATCATGTGTAACATCTTTCCAGATGTTACCAAACCAATTCTCACCTTTAAATCATATGTCTAGCTATTGGTTCTAAGGTTCTAAGGTTAAGTCTATTTCGGTTTTTGCTCTATTAGTAGAAGTACTCTTTTGGTGATACTTCTATTTGATCTATTTTGACCATCATGTATAACATCATTCTAGATGTTACCAAACCAAATTTCACATCTAGATCATGTGGCTAGCTCATGGTATTACACTAATAGGTCACCCATGGCAATGGTGAACTTAGTTGGATAGCCTAGAGCCGCGTTTCTCACACTTATGAGTTTCCCAAGCTCTCATGCTTTTCAAGAGGGAGGACTTGTACTTGTTTGGGACTCATAGTTACAGCAGTTGGTGGATCCCAATGCCAATGAGAGAGAGCGGGTGATGGGTTTTTGCACCGGTATTATTGTTGTTCCAATAGTGTCAAAGGCATCTAGATGTCAAGTGTTAGGTCAAGTTGTGGACTTGAATTGTTTGACCTGGATTGTGAGGCTTGGGTTGGTAGAGCAGCATATGATGTGCTTGATAGGCATCACCACTCGGACACTTGTGTGTCATGTGCTTACCGAGACGATTCAAGCACATGTTGGGGGTGATGGACCGAGTGGACATGGTATTCTTGGGACAAAACCAGTAGCTACTAGGGAGAGTGGTCTACTTGGAGTCCATCTATGTGAGCATGGGCTACTTGGATTACATCCTTGGTCCAGTTAGGATGCAGCTAGAGGACGTGTGGAACTTGCAGCCAAAGTGAAGGGTCACACAGAGGTTGGGACCTCTAGTGGTCGGGAGCATGACACTAGTGTTCCCAAGGGCCCAGTGTAGCAGCTAATCAGTACATCTTCCACTCCTACGACAATTACAAAGGATACTTGGGAGCCAGATCTTGGATCCAAGCTTGCAAGAGAGGAAAGACGGAGAGTTTGGAGGTTCTTGAGGAGCTACATGAGTTGTTTTACCTTCAGTATGAAGAATTTAGGTGCTCTGAAGGGACCTGGTATATGGATTAAGTTGACTAGTGATACACCAGTTTTCTAACGTCCTTATTGTTATAGTGACATGGAGAGGACATTAATTTAGAGTCGGAGTAGAGACCTTTTTGAGGTTGGTTTGGTAGAGATCTCACATAGAGAGTATGCATCAACTATAGTGATGCTAGCCAAGAAGGATATGCATGGCAACTACACAGATAGGCGGATGTGTGGAGATTACCGTCCTATCAATTGATAGACTAGGGATGATCAGTATGCTATGCCTACACCGGAGGAGATTTTTTATGCGATTGGGCATGCAAAGGTCTTCAATACTTTGGATCTTTGAGCAGGATATCATCAGTTGTCGATCAAGGAGGAGGATATATCCAAGATAGCATTTTGAGCTATTGATCCTCATGGCAAGGATGTGTTATATCAGTGGAGGTTCTTACCATTTGGGTTAAAGAATGCTTTTGTTGAGTTCCAAAGGGTCATGGATAGGATCCTAGTTGGATTGGATTTTTCTCAGTGCTATATTGATGATATTTTAGTCTATAGCACTACTGTGGAGGAGCATGAGAGATAGTTGTTGGAGGTGTTTGAGAGGTTGAGATCTCATGGACTCAAATAACACATTGGGAAGTGTAGGTTGTTCTACAAGAAGGTTGAGTATTTGGGTCACATTATCTACCCGAGAGGACTTGGCGTTCAGCAGACCAAGGTGGAGGCTATTGCACGTATTCCTTGGCCTATGGATATGAGCAGAGTGTGAATATTCCTTGGATTTATGAACTTCTATCACCGCTATGTTAGAGGATTTAGTGCCATTGCCAAGGCTTTGATAAAGCTGACCAAGCTTACACAAGAGTGGTGTTGGGGAGATGAGTAGGAGAGAGCTTTTATAGAGCTCAAGGAGAGGTTGACATCTGCTCCTATTTTGAGGATACTGATCAGAGGACGACCATTTTAGGTTCATACTAATTGGAGTATGTTGTGGCTTGGAGTGGTGCTCACCCAACATGATGATGAGGAGAAGGAGTTTGTGGTGGCCTATGCTAATCGCTCCAACAATTCAGTGAAGGCAAAGTATATTTCATATGAGGGAGAGTGCTTGGCAGTAGTTTGGGCAGTAGCACATTTTTGATGTTATCTATTTGGTAACCTCTTCACTCTTATCACTGATCATCAGCCGCTGAAGTGGTTGATGAAGTCCGTCAAGCTTTCAAGGAAGCTTGCACAATGGGCTCTGATTTTATAGGAATATGATTTCATGGTTATTCACAAACCATGAGTGGTGAACCATGATGCAGATGGGTTGAGTAGAAACTCATGTCCCAACTAGCAAGATCCAATTGGAGCACGTTGGCATGGTGAGACAAAGAGGAGATGGTGCTAGGTTGGCATGCATCTGCCTTTCTGTGTATATTTTCTGAGGCTTTGGTGGTATCTCTCTCAATGCATGTAGGAGGGGTTATTGAGTCACAAATCTAAAGAGTGAAGATATTGGTACAATTCAACGAGACATTGATGGTGACGTCTTAGTGATGGACTATCTTTGCACTAGTGTTGTGGGTGGCACAGTTGGGGCCAAGGAGAGATCGTGTCCTTCAACAAGCCAAATGATTCAGATTGGAGGGCAAACACCTTTTGCGTGTATGGGAGGATGGTAGGGTGAAAGTAGTACCATTTCCATCTAAGAGACTACAATTGGTCCGTCATGCTCATGAGGAGCTAGGAATTTTGGAGTAAAGCATACATATAGCTTACTCCAGAGTCATTATTGGTGGCGCAATATGCAGACCAAGGTACATCAATTTGTTGCTAGATGTGTGGTTTGTGACCGAGTTAGAGCATCATCCAATGCTCTTATGCCGCATTTACATCCATTACCTATCATGGGATTGGGTTACCATTGAAGTTTGGACTTTGTTGTATGTATATACATTACTACACAACATACATGGATGTCAACATCATACACTATAGAAGCAAAATTCACACATAAGTCATACATAGACTCTAAAGTGCCACAATAATCAGATTGTTTACCACTTTCAACTCAACTCAACTCATATCAGAACTTGATCTGTCACTCTATAAACTGCCAACAACGGGGTATTGATTATAGTCAAGCCACACCCACTCTAGCTAAGAGAATACAGGTGATGCTCACCGGCTTCTATCCACCATAGCCAGGAATTGGAAGGCTCAACATCAGAGAAGTGCGCTCTCTGGAGCTGCACTTCAAAATTATACCCCCGGACTCAAGCTAGGTCTGAAACCCTAATGGTCCCGTTGATGGCACACTTGACGGTGAAAACGGTGCAAAGTGATGGTGGACCCCACCATGAAGTTAGTAGCCCAAACACAAAATCTGACCGTCGGAAAGTAGTCTTTGAGAAATTGCTAAAATAACTCTAATTACTATCACTGGAACTCCGGTTTTTGAGCAATCTAGATAAGACATTACAAATGGCATGACAATTGTCGTGCATATATACATCGTTGTCAACATCATACACTATAGAAGCACAACTCACACATAAGTCATACATAGACTCTAAAGTGCCACAATTGCCTCCCTAGCTGGTGGTTAGGTCCCTCTAACTCCAGATAGCCATCTACTCTAAGTATATGGTATACCCTATAATGGGCAAAGATTAGGAGGTTGGGTGCTATGGAGCCCCATCATTAGTCGCATGTCTGCAATCTATACCATATAAAGAATGAACTAGCTATAGGTCAAGTACATCTAGGACATAACCATTGTCTTTGAGGAACCACCGTGAGGAGAGGACTCATACATGCCATATGCCATCCTCTTTAATAGCTATCACACACTAACATAGTAGTAGCTCCACCAGAAGAGCCACATAACATACACCTCAAGCCAGCACGTACAAGTGCCAAGCTTAGGTCCATAGTACAATCAATGTTTGGGAGGTGGCATGGTGCACAATTGTGCACATGGTCCTTCCAAACAACACCATCACGTCCTTCTAATACAAGGATTCTAGATGGCAAAACCTCATGCACTCTCAAGATAGTGCGGCCTGTCGAAACATCAAGTGTCGTCAGTACCATCTACTATAGATATACATAGTCTCTTAGATTAAATCAACGGATCAGAGGTCTATAACCTCTTCTTTGAATGGTAGCATAGCGTAAAGTATCTCTATGCTGAGCAATTGCCAAGTTCTCAAAGGCCATCGGCATCACTCTCCGAAAGATCTTTGCCCATTAAGAACATGCGCTCATCCATACATTGGGGTCATCCAAGTCCAAAACTACAATAGCATCTTGACAAATGGCTGTAGGTAAATCTAGATCTTGTCCATAGAGTAGAAAGTACGGAGAGAAGGATGCTAAGGAGGCTTGCTGGTTGAACTGATAGCCCATGGCCAACCAAGGTAATTGGAGATCCAAATCTCCTAGGTGGCCTCTCTACAAACCATACTTTTGCAATCCTCTCTTCACCGTCTGAACCACTCTCTCTGCTAAGCCATCTACCTCAGGGTGATCTCAAGATGTAGTACGATGATCAATCAAAGCCTTGTCACACAAGACCTGAAACTCCCCAAGAACTCTATACTCTAATCAGTCAAAACCTCAGCTGGTGGACCAAAATTACTAAGAAATTGATCTAGGAACGAGTAAGTTGTCCCTTCACAAGACTTGTCAAGAAGTTCCACCAACTCAATCCACTTAGAGAAGTGCTCCACCATCACCAAAACATACCGATGATGTCTCACAGTCAGTGGTACAGGTCCAGTAAAGTCTAAACTCCAACGGTAACCCAATCCCATGATAGGTAATGGGTGTAATTGTGGCATAAGAGCATTGAACGATGCTCTAACTTGGTCACAAACCACACATCTGGCAACAAACTGCTATACCATGGTCTACATACCATGCCACCAATAATGACTCTGGAGTAAGCTATATGTATGCTTTACTCCAAAATGTCCTAGCTCCTCATGAGCATGATAGACCAACTGTGGTCTCTGAGATGGAAATGGTACTACTCACACCCTACCATCCTCCTATACACACAAAAAAGTGTCTGCCCTCCAATCTGAACTGTTTGGCTTGCTGAAGAACACCATCTCTCTCCTTGGCCCCAATTGTGCCACCCACAACACCAGTGCAAAGATAGTCCATCACTAAGACATCATCATGAATGTCTTGCTGAACTGTACCAATATCTTCACTCTCTTGATCTATGACCTCAATAACTCCTCTTGTATGCACTGAGAGAGATACCACCAAAGCCTTTGAAAATATACACAAAAAGGCCGATGCATGCCAACCTGGCACCATCTCCTCATCTGTCTCACCATGCCAATGTGCTCTGGTCTGATCTTGCTGGCTAGAACATGGATTTCTACTCAACCCATCTGCATCATGGTTCACCACTCTAGGTCTGTGAACAACCGTGAAATCATACTCTTGTAAAATCAGAGCCCATCATGCAAGCTTCCCTAAAAGCTTGTTAGACTCCATCAACCACTTTAGTGGCTTATGATCAATGATGAGAGTGAAGGGGTTACCAAATAGATAACATAAAAAATGTGCTACTGCCCAAATGGCTGCCAAGCACTCTCCCTCATATGAACTATACTTTGCCTCCGCTGAATTTTTGGAGCAACTAGCATAGGCCACCACAAACTCCTTCTCCTCATCATCATGTTGGGTGAGCACCGCTCCAAGCCCCAAAATACTCCAATCAGTATGAACCTAAAATGGTTGTCCTCTGATTGGTCTCCTCAAAATAGGAGCAAATATCAACCTCTCCTTGAGCTTTACAAAAGCTCTCTCCTGCTAATCTCCCCAACACCACTCTTGTGTAAGCTTGGTCAGCTTTGACAAGGCCTTGGCAATAGCACTAAATCCTCTAACATAGCGGCAATAGAAGTTCACCAACCCAAGGAATGCTCGCACTCTGCTCACATCCGTAGGCCAAGGAATATGTGCAATAGCCTCCACCTTGGTCTGTTGAACACCAAGTCCTCTAGGGTAGATAGTGTGACCCAAATACTCAACCTACTTGTAGATGAACCTACACTTATGAGGATGTAATTTGAGTCCATGAGATCTCAACCTCTCAAACAACTCCAACAATTGTCTCTCATGCTCCTCCACAGTAGTGCTATAGACCAAAATATCATCAATATAACACCAAGCAAAATCCAATCTAGCTAGAACTCTATCCATGACCCTTTGGAACTCAGCAGGAGCGTTCTTTGACCCAAACAATAAGAACCTCCACTGATATAACACATCCTTGCCGTGAGGATCAATAGCCCAAAATGCTATCTTGGATTTATCCTCCTCCTTGATCGGCAACTGATGATATCTCACTCAAAGATCCAAAGTACTGAAGACCTTTGCATGCCCAATTGCATCAAAAATCTCCTCTGGTGTAGGCATGCATACCAATCAGCCCTAGTCTATTGGTTGATAGGACGGTAATCTCCACATATCCGCCTATCTGTGTAATTGCCATGCATATCCTTCTTGGCTGGCATCACTGTTGCTAATGCATACTCTCCATGTGAAATCTTCACCAAACCAACCTCAAAAAGGTCACTACTCCGGCTCTGAATCAATGTCCTCTCCATCTCACTATATTGATAAGGACGTCAGAAAACTGGTGTATCACTAGTCAACTCAATCCGTATACCATGTCCTTTCAAAGCACCCAAATCCTTCATACTAAAGGCAAAACAACTCATGTAGCTCCTCAAGAACCTCCAAACCTTCCGTCTTTCCTCTCCAATAAGCTTGGGTCCAAGATCTAGCTCCCAAGTATCCTCTATAACTATAGTAGGAGTGGAAGATGTCTTGACTTGCTACTACATTGTGCCCTTGGGAGCAATAATGTCATGCCTTTGACCACTAGAGGTCCCAACCTTTGTGCTAAAAAGTCCCTCCACTCTGGCTGCAAGCTCCACATGTCCTCTAGCTGCATCCCAAGTGGACCAAGGGTGTAATTCAAGTAGCCCACGCTCACCTAGATGGACTCCAAGTAGACCACTCTCCCTAGTAGCTAATGGCTATGTCCCAAGAATACCATGTCCGCTCGGTCCATTGCTCCCAGCGTGTGCCTAAATTGTCTTGGTAGGCACAAGGCTCACAAGTGTCCAAGTGGTGATGCCTATCAAGTGCATTCTACGCTGCTCTACCAAGCCAAGGCTCACAATCCAGATCAAACAATTCAGGTCCATAGCTGGATCTAACACCTGATGCTTGGATGCCTCTGACACTGGTAGAACAGCGGTAATACCGATGCAAAAACCCACGCCCGCTCTCTCTCATCAGCATTGTGCTCCACCAACTGCTATAATTGTGAGTCCCAAACAAGTCCAAGTCTTCCCTCTCAAGAAGCATGAGAGCTTGGGAAACTCATGAGTGAGGGAAATGCGGCTCTAGGTTGTCCAACTAGGTTTACCACTGCCATAGGTGACCTATCAGCCACTACCACTATTTGAGACTGATGCCCAAAATCCAAGATATCATCAACAAGGATGTGGTCAAGTCGCTGAATCCCATCATAAGCACATTGTAGAACCTCTTTGGGTAAGAGGTTTGTCCACCAAAGACGAAGACAATGAGCCCGTGATCCCACTTTGGCTACATCTAACAATACAATAGGTCCCATCCAAGAATGGACTTGATGTGTACTCACTACCACTCAAGTGCAAGAATCACCCATCAAAGGAATGTTCTCCAAAAGGTAAGCCGGAGAAACGGACATATGAACCTAGAGATGTCATAGTATCCATAACATCTCCCAAAACACACCAAAACAAGGATCTTGAAGACCCAAACCTCTACCATCACATGTATGTCCTTGACATGGCCATCCAAAAATCACCAAGTGAATAGGCCCATATCTCTCTAGATCATGCACCCCCAGTAAGGAAATGTATGTTGATAGGGCCTTCTGGTAACCTCTGACTGTTGATATCGGTAATAACTTTGGATATCGATAGGCCAAGTGTGCCACATGATGTAGAGACACTTGCCTAGCAGTCTCATCTCTCTCTATATACAAGTACCTATGTACTCGTATACCTGCTTGTAATACCGTAGCTAGTCTGGTGCTAATCTCACCAAACAACTCTAATAGACATATCCCCTCTACTGGATATTGCCAAGCAATGAGTGTGGTATCCAGAGGTGTCAAAGTAATCTACTCTAGAAGCTCATCCTCACACTCATCTCTTGATGGTACAAAGGCTCTACTCCAAGCCTATTGCACCAACTGATCTGCATGCTACTGCAATGCCTCCTCTGAACTCCACAATGGAACATCCAAGGTAGATGGAACAATCCCACTTGTACTCCAAATCCAAGTGATCTCCTATGGTATTGGAGTATCCTCTGCATGGGTGTTCCCCTCCAACAAGTCACCAAGCCAAGTAATTGCATCACTAAAAGCTAAAACTAATGTTGCCATGGTCTTTGACTATAATGAGCTAAGACTACCACTACTAAAGCATACTGGTAGGTGACATACCCGTCCCTCACCAGACTTCCAACCTGGTCTATAGGAGGTTGTCTCCTCCTAATAGTCAATACTGAAACCCATGGGGTATTACACTACTCCCCCAATAAGCACATCATATGACTCAGCTATTGTTGCAACAGCCTGAGCTCTCACCACCAAGCTATCAATTGGATGACAAGGCTGAACCTGGACAACAAGCTCCCCACATGTGATGTATTGTGTCAAACCACCACCTAGAGATGTCTGGATCTGAAATGGACACCTCTCCACATTGGTCTTCCATAACTCAAGACCGACAAGAGCAGCCTTCCCCAACATAAGGGGCTGTGCATCAGAGCCTAACAAGACTCTCTATAGTGTATATACCTTCCCTAAAGGTCCCACCAAACGGAAAATCCCCCTTTGGTTATCCAATAGGACAACATCAAGTGTGAACCATGCTCTCTCAAAGGCCGGTCTAGCTGGCAATTCCTCCAGTCTAGCCGTTGATGTCTGCCATAAACCATTGGTCGCTGAATGGATCCCATGCTCCTCAACCAAGTCAGCTCCACTACCAACCACCTTTGCTCTAGTAGTAGGAACTGCATCATTACTACTCTCACACATTGTGGCAGCCAACCAGAACTCTAGGGCTAGGTCAACTCCCAATGTAAACATGTCACTGGCCAAAAACATAAGATATTGCATAATCAGCTAAGCCACCCCCAACATCATGCTAGACTCTGTTTGTGTAATAGCAAGTGGCTGACTAGCAGGTAGTCCAACATGTACTCCATCAACACCTACCACACCTACATTGGGATGTTTAGGAACCATGGATATCATCTGCAATGCCTCAGATAGCATGAAAGACTAGGGAAGTCTGACCTGTCTCCCAACCTCTCCTCTTTGTAGGTCCAACTCCATTGATGCTCCTCTAGGCTCTGGAGCATGTACTGCACTCCTGGTCATTGTTGTAGATGCATCCACCTATGTTGCTCCACACATGAAGTCCAAAGCATCTCTATCACTAGCATATAAGGTGGAAGCCTCAGCACCCAAATCTGATCTCTTCTGAGCAATGGCCATACTAGCCAATCTTTGCTCCAACTGCTCAATCCGAGTAGCCATAGTTGTATCAAAAGTAAGGGTAGGTATTGCACTCCTACTAGGTGTAGATCCTCTACCACCACCTCTACCACCTTTTCTTCCATGAACTGGAGCTCCTCTACTACCTACCATAGTAGCCCTACCACTCTGTAACTCCGGGTGTAGTCAAAACACCAGTCACTAGTGTGACCAAATCAGTGGCAATGCTCACACTGCCTCTGTGCTGGCTGTGATGCACCCAAGGTATCAAGTCCATTGCCTTGAGTACACTCTCTCCAATGGTGAGGTCCACCACAAGTCCAACAAGCAACACCACCACTCACTGGCTGATGCTTACCCAAAAATGAAGGTAAGGGTCTAACTTCACTAGGCGCTCTACTCGCTCCATATGATCTAGGCTGTCCACCCTATCTTCAAAAACCAGTTGTGCGTGGTGCACTCTGCTGCACTCTAGAAGAAGTCACTGCCGTGGATGAGGTCTCCCTACCAAATCCAGATGTCACCACCCTCTCCTCCACCATGTTGAGCTCAATACGCTCAGCCAAACCAAAAACCACTACCAAAGTAGGCAAAGTAGCATGTAACAATGTAGCATCACAAACTCTCCATTGCAACTCCTTGTCCAGTATCCCATACCAAAATTGGACTGCATGGGCCTCAATAACTCCCTGAGTGAAACTGATCAGCCGCCTCATGCGAGTGTATGCCTCGCATATGCTCTCTCCAACTTTCCACTGGAAGTCCTACAAGCTCCTCAGCGTGTCAATCTGCACTCCCTGGTAGTTCTGCCTCAAACACTGGAAGAACTCCACCATGGGGTTAAACCCCGGTACCACACCACCTCTTGCAGCAATACCTCCACTCATAGTAGCACTATCTCTAGCTAGTGCACCTCCACTAGCTCCAATAACACTACTTGAGCTATAACTCGTAGGCACAGCCAATCTACTCCTGGTCACCAAACCTGAAGTGATAGAGACATAGTTCAAAGACCAATATTGTCTCCATAACTTGATCTCCTCTAAATAAGCTCTCCTAAACTCATGGTAGTCATCCATCGGCGAACCCTCTAGATGCTGAAACAACCCCTTCCATGCCATGAAGGGTGTAAACAAAGTTGGGTTCCGCATTTATTGTAGATCACACCAACTATTGAACTCCTAGATGAAGTCATCCAACTCAATGGTACCCACTATACCAGAGTAACACCTAGGGCCTTTGGAGGCCCTATAAATCTTGTCCATGTTCCACAACAACGGTGCGGACACACCAAGTGCACTCTCAACTGAATCAACTCCTATGTCAAACTTCAACTTAGAGTCAATCTCCTCCCTCACTAGGACCAAAGATATAGGCTGATACCGAGTACCACTCTGATTAAACCTATTGTGTATTGCAAGGCTATCTCCACTAGAATCCCCAAAGAACTCCATTGTGACAAAGAAACCACAACCACAAACTATAACAGCAAACCAAAACCACAAATTGCAACCGCAAGTACCCCACCAAGTGCCAACACCACCAAGTGCTAATACCACCAAGTGCCAATACCAACTAAGCACCACCCACTAATGTAACTCTAACCAAGATAACTACACTAGGGGAAAGGGCAACTTGTAACCTACCATCACAACACGCACTCTCACGGTCTACAGGTCATCACTTCTTGCCTCACCAGAGAGAAACAAAGATAGTCGGACTGGTCATCACTCCAGCCTCACTATCAAGAGCACACCAAAGCACCAATGCTCAAAAGTTAGGGCACCTCACACAAACATGGTGCACAAACAGGAAGCAAAGAATGGGGGGGGGGTCCAATCACAAGAAATCTAAACTAAAACCCTCCATGTCATAAAATAACACAGGACTGATTTTGCCACCATTTGGCATTTGACATAAAAGAAGTTTGTATCTAAGCCCTAAGCTACAAGGATCACCAAGAATGGGATCAAATTGCCTTTCCTAGCCAAAGCTACAAGTGTATAGTTAATAGTGGCACAATCACTAGGACAACAAGTGAGGGTGGACCAGTTGGCTAGGGCACCAGTCTAGGAACAAGAGATCTAAGGATCAAACCCTATTACACACTTTCTAGCAAGAAAGACAGATTTTTGCCAACCAATGACCAAGATCTACTCTAAATTAGCTAGCCTCACGCCAACAAGCTGGCTTGTTGGCCCTTCTAGGCCTTTGTAGCCCACAGCCTTATGGTTTCTCCAAATCATAAATTCAAAAGAATAGCTTCACAACTCCACCTTCAATTTTACTTTCTGAGCCCACCTCACAACAAATTGGTCATGCCTTCACCTCATGAGCTCAAAATCACAACCACTGCTCAAAATTTGCTTCTTTTGTGCTCAAAAATTGGCCAGCGCTTTTGCACACTATCTGCCTTACTGCCAAATCTCCATCAAGCAACAAGCTTTGCACACCAGGGAAAAAACAAGCTTCAATTGAGCTACCAACGATCCACCAAGCTTGGAGATACCACCAACACTCAAAGTTCCTATACCTGATTTTCCTCTGATTTCACTTCTCTGATGTAATCAGATTGTTTACCACTCTCAACCCAACTCAACTCAGATCAGTACTTGATCTGTCACTCTATAAACTATCAACAACTATGCATTGATTTCAGTCAAGCCACACCCACTCTAGCTAAGAGAATCCAGGTGACACTCACCGGCCACTGTCCACCATAGCCAGGAACTCGAAGACTCAACATCAAAGAAGTGAGCTCTCTAGAGCTGCACTTCAAAAGTATACCCCTAGACTCGAGCTAGGTCTGAAACCCTAATGGTCTCATTGACGGCACACTTGATAATGAAAACGGTGCAAAGTGACGGTGGGCCCCACCGTGAAGTTAGTAACCCGAACATGAAATCTGACCTTTGGAAAGTAGTCTTTGAGAAACTGCTGAAATAACTCTAACTACTATCATTGGAACTCTAGTGTTCAAGCAATCTAGATGCGACACTACAAATGGCATGACAACTTTGCTGGACCTTTACCGTTGACTGTGAGACATCATTGGTATGTTTTGGTGATGGTTAGCACTTCTCCAAGTGGATTGAGTTGGTGGCACTTCCTGACAAGTCTAGTGAAGGGACAAATTACTCTTTCTTGGATCAAGTTCTTAGTCATTTTGGTGCACATACTAAGGTTTTGACTAATCAGGGTATAGAGTTCTTGGGAGAGTTTCAGGTCTTGTGTGACAAGGCTTTGATTGATCATCGTACTACATCTTGAGATCACCTTGGGGCAAATGGCTTAGCAGAGAGAGTGGTTCAGACGATGAAGAGAGGATTACAAAAGTATGGTTTGCAGAGAGGCCACTTGGGGGATTGGGATCTCCAATTAATTACCTTGGTTGGCCATGGGTTATCATTCAGCCGGCAAGCCTCCTTAGCATCCTTCTCTCCGTACTTTCTACTCTATGGACGAGATCCAGATTAACCTGCAGCCATTCATCAAGATGCTATTGTAGTTTTGGACTTGGATGATCCAAATGTATGGATGAGGGCATATTCTCAATGGGCAAAGATCTTTTGGAGAGTGATGCCGATGGCCTTTGAGAACTTGGCAATTGCTCAGCATAAAGATACTTTATGCTATGCTACCATTTGAGGAGGAGGTTATAGATCCGTTGATTTCATCCATGTGACTATGTGTATCTACAACAGACAGCCCCGACAACACTTGATGTTTCGACAGGCCGCACTATCTTGAGAGTGCATGAGGTTTTGTCATCTGGAATCCTTGTGTTAGAAGGATGTGATGGTGTTGTTTGGAAGGATCATATGCATAATATTGTGCCATGTCACCCCCCAAAAATTGATGGTACTATGGACCCAAGCTTGGCACTTGTACGTGGAGGCTTGAGATGTATGTTATGTGGCTCTTTTGGTGGAGTTGCTACTATGTTAGTGGGTGATAGCTGTTAGAGAGGATGGCATATGGCTTGTATGACTCCTCCCCTCATGGTGGTTCCTCAAGGACAGTGGTTATGTCCAAGATGTACTTGACCTATAACTAGTTCATCATTTGTATGGTATAGATTGCAGACATGTGACTAACAATGGAGCTCCATAGCAACCGGCCTCCTGATCTTTGCCTATAATAGGGTATACCATATACTTGGAGTAGATGGCTATATGGAGTTAGAGGGACCTAACCGCCAGCTAGGGAGGTGATTGTGGCACTTTAGAGTTTATGTATGACTTATGTGTGAGTTGTGCTTCTATAGTGTATGATGTTGTGTAGTGATGTATATATGCACAACAATTGTCATGCCATTTGTAGTGTCACATCTAGATTGCTTGGACACTAGAGTTCCAATGATAGTAGTTAGAGGCATTTTGGTAGTTACTCATAGACTACTTTCTGACGGTCAGATTTTGTGTTTAGGGTACTGACTTCATGGTGGGGCCCACCATCACTTGCACCATCTGCACCGTCGGGTGTGACATCAGCAGGACCGTTGGGATGAGACCTCGGTCAAAATCAGGAGCATACCCTGGAAGTGCAACTCCAGAGAGATCACTTCTTTGATGTTGAGCCTTTGAGTTCCTGGCTAGAGTGCACAGAAAGCCGGTGAGCATCACCTAGATTCTCTTAGCTAGAGTGGGTGTGGCTTGACTGTAATCAGTGCCATGTTGTTGGCAAGTTGTTGAGGTCAGATCAAGTATTGATATGAGTTCAATTGATGCAAATTGTAAACAATCTGATTATTGTGGCACTTTAGAGTTTATGTATGACTTATGTGTGAGTTGTGCTTCTATAGTGTATGATGTTGACAGCGATGTATGTTGTGTAGCGATGTATGTTGTGTAGCAATATGTATATATGCATGACATTTTTCTTTAGATGTATGATACCTACTATTAGAGATAGCCAATTACAAGGAGCAAACTGAGCTCCTTCTTAGGAATTCTAAAGGCAAAGGTAATTCTTCACATTATAACTTAGGACCAAAGATACATTGAAAGAAGATCTTTGTACGTATAGGATCTTTGGAGTAGGAAGTAGTCCAAAGACCTTTTTAATTGTAGTAACCTTTAGAGTAGTAAGTCCAAAGGATACAATTGTGTAAGTTGTCTTCGGGGAAGAATTGATACCTTCCCTAGCACATGTTAGGTGCCTAATTAACCTACATGTAAGAAGAGAAGATAAGACAAGACCCAAAATTTACAATGCAAATGTTGGCAAGAGACCTCCACAAGAGACCTTTGTAGTACTTTAACACATCTTATGTCTACAAGTAAGAGTAGGAAGAGTATAAAAGGCAATTTACTAAGTGTATATATTCATTCATTCCCTTTATCATAATACAACAAAAGAGCCAAAAGCTCTTTATCACCATTACCTTAATTTTGAGTATTGATGGTTGTCTTTGTTAGAGTAGGGGTGAGGAATTTTGGAGTAGAAACACAAGTGCTTGAATGTAGTGAAACATTTGTACTTGATTGGGGTGTGTGATTCATGAGATTCTAAAGAAGCAAAGCCATGTCTTGATGAATAAAAGATGAGCTATAGTAGTAGTACCATGCAACACAAAAAGCAAAGACTAATTGTCAATGCAAAGAAGCCAAAGTTATGTCTTGTGGGAGGGTAGTATGCAGCCTTCAAAGTTGATATCTTTGTAGTTATATGGCCAATTTGGGTTGAGTGAACATCACCTTCACGATTAGTTTTGAATTTATGTGTAATGAAAGTGATTAATTTAATTTTCTATTTGCCATAGTTTGCCACAAAGGGTGATACTACACTCATTTGGGAGTTTAGTGTCACAATAGATTAAATATGAAACAATAAAATATTTGCAATATAGTGGCATTTCTCTTCATTCTAGTCATTTCTTACTTATATCCTTCACGGAACTACTTATTACTTATCATTATATCTCTTTTTGGTCAATATTATGTTATCATAATATATTATGCATCAAGGATATTTAAATTAAATTAAATTATTTATAATTTTAGAGTCATGTAAATTTTAATTCAATCTAATACTTAAATTTATCTTTAAAATAAAACAATTGATCATTTCTTACTCATATCCTTCATATCATATACTCATATCAGCATGGCATACCGATCAGCCCTGGTCTGTCGGTTGATAGGACGGTAATCTCCACACATCCGCCTATTTGTATAGTTGCCATGCACATCCTTCTTGGCTGGCATCACTGTCGCTGATGCATACTCTCCATGTGAAATCTCCACCAAACCAGCCTCAAAAAGGTCACTACTCCGGCTCTGAATCAATGTCCTCTCCATATTACTATATTGATAAGGACATCGGAAAACTGGTGTATCGCTAGTCAGCTCAATCCGTATACCAGGTCCCTTCAGAGCACCCAAATCCTTCATACTGAAGGCAAAACAACTCGTGTGACTCCTCAAGAACCTCCAAACCCTCCATCTTTCCTCTCCAATAAGCTTGGGTCCAAGATCTGGCTCCCAAGTATCCTCTGTAACTGTAGTAGGAGTGGAAGACGTACTGACTGGCTGCTACACTGGGCCCTTGGGAGCAATAGTGTCATGCTCCCGACCATTAGAGGTCCCAACCTCTATGCGAAAAACTTCCTCCACTCTGGCTGCAAGCTCCACACGTCCTCTGGTTGCATCCCATGTGGACCAAGGGTGTAATCCAAGTAGCCCACGCTCACCTGGATGGACTCCAAGTAGACCACTCTCCCTAGTAGCTACTGGATGTGTCCCAAGAATACCATGTCCACTCGGTCCATCGCCCCCAGCATGTGCCTGAATCGTCTTGATAGGCACAGGGCTCACAAGTGTCTGAGTGGTGATGCCTATCAAGCGCATCCTATGCTGCTCTGCCAAACCAAGGCTCACAATCCAGGTCAAACAATTCAGGTCCATAGCCTGACCTAACACTTGACGCCTGGATGCCTCTGACACTGCTGGAACAGCGGTAATACTGGTGCAAAAACCCATCGCCCGCTCTCTCTCATCAGCATTGGGCTCCACCAACTACTGTAACTATGAGTTCCAAACAAGTCCAGGTCCTCCCTCTCAAAAAGCATGAGAGCCTGGGAAACTCATGAGTGTGGGAAATGCAGCTCTAGGCTGTCCAACTAGGTTCACCACTACCATAGGTGACCTATCAGCCACTACCATTGTCTGAGACTGACGCCCAACATCCAAGATATCATCAACAAGAATGTGGTCCAGTCGCTGAATCCCATCATAAGCACGCTGTAGAACCTCTCTGGGTAATAGGTTTGTCCACCAAAGACAAAGACGATGAGCCCGTGATCCCACTCTAGCTGCATCTAACAATACAGCAGGTCCCATCCAAGAATGGACCTGATGTGTACTCGCCACCACTCTAGTGCAAGAATCCCCCATCAAAAGAATGTTCTCCAAAAGGTAAGCTGGAGAAACAGACTGATGAACCTGGAGATGTTGTAGTATCCGTAACATCTCCAGAAACACACCAAAACAAGGATCCTGAAGACCCAAACCGCGGCCCGCACGTGTATGTCCCTGACATGGCCATCCAGAAATCACCAAGTGAATAGGCCTATGTCTCTCTAGGTCATGCGCCCCCAATAAGGAAATATCTCCTGGTAAGGCCTTCTGGTAACCTCTGATTGCGGACATCAGTAATAACTCCGGATACCGATAGGCCAAGTGTGCCACATGATGTAGAGAGACTCGCCTAGCAGTCTCATCTCTCTCTACATACAAGTACCTCTGTACTCGAATACCCGCCTGTAACACCGCAGCTAGTCCGGTGCTAATCCCACCAAACAACTCCAATAGGCATATCCCCTCTACTGGATACTGCCAAGCAATGAGTGTGGTATCCAGAGGTGTCAAAGCAATCGCCTCTGGAGGCTCATCCTCACACTCATCCCTTGATGGTACAAAGGCTCCACTCCAAGCCTACTGCACCAACTGATCTGCATGCTGCTGCAATGCCTCCTCTGAACTCCACAATGGAACATCCAAGGTGGATGGAACAATCCCACTCGTACTCCATAGCCGAGTGATCTCCTCTGGTACTGGAGTATCCTCTGCATAGGCGTTCCACTCCAACAAGTCACCAGGCCAAGTGACTGCACCGCTGAAAGCCAAAACTGATGCTGCCATGGTCCCGTACTGTAGTGAGCCAAGACTACCACTACTGAAGTGTACTAGTAGGCGACATACCCGTCTCACCAGACTGCCAACCAGGTCTATAAGAGGTTGTCTCCTCCCAATAGTCAATGCTGAAACCCATGGGGTATAACACTGCTCTCCCAACTAGCACATCATATGACTCAGCTATCGTTGCAATAGCCTGAGCTCTCACCACCGAGCTATCAGTTGGATGACCAGGCTGAACCTGGACAACAAGCTCTCCACGTGTAATGTACTGTGTCGAACCACCACCAAGAGATGTTTGGATCTGAAATAGACACCTCTCCACATTGGTCTTCCGTAACTTCAGACCAACAACTGCAGCCTTCCCCAACATAAGGGGCTGCGCACCAGAGTCTAACAAGACTCTTTGTGGTGTATAGACCTTCCCTGAAGGTCCCACTAAACAAAAGATCCCCCTCTAGTTATCCAATAGGACAACACCAGGTGTAAACCGCGCTCTCTCAAAGGCCGGTCTAGCTGGCAACTCCTCCAGTCTAGCCGTTGCTGCCTGCCATAAACCATTGGTCGCTGAATGGATCCCATGCTCCTCAACCAAGTCAGCTCCACTACCAACCACCTCTGCCCTAGTAGTAGGAATTGCACCATCCCTACTCTCACACAACGTGGCAGCCAACCAGAACACTGGGGCTGGGTCAACTCCTAATGTAAACATGTCACTGGCTGAAAACAAAGGATGCCGCATAATCAGCTGAGCCGCCCCCAACATCATGCTAGACTCAGTCTGTGTAGTAGCAGGTGGCTGACTAGTAGGTAGTCCATCATGTACTCCATCACCACCTACCACACCTACACTAGGACGTCTAGGAACCATGGATGTCGTCTGCAATGCCTCAGATAGCGTGAAAGACTGGGGAAGTCTGACCTGTCTCCCAACCTCTCCTCTCTGTGGGTCCAACTCCACTAATGCTCCTCTAGGCTCTGGAGCACATACTGCACTCCTAGTCACTGCTGTAGATGCATCCACCTGTGCTGCTCCGCACATGAAGTCCAAAGCATCTCTATCACCAGCATATGAGGTGGAAGCCTCAGCACCCAAATCTGATCTCCTCTGAGCAATAGCCATACTAGCCAATCTCTGCTCCAACTGCTCAATCCGAGTAGCCATAGCTGTGTCAGAAGTAAGGGCAGGTACTACACCTCTACTAGGTGTAGATCCTCTACCACCACCTCTACCACCTCATCCTCCATGAACTGGAGCTCCTCTACTACCTGCCATAGCAGCCCTACCACTCCGTAACTCAGGGTGTAGGTCGAAACACCGGTCACTAGTGTGACCAAATCTATGGCAATGCTCACACTGCCTCTGTGCTGGCTGTGATGCACCAGAGGTATCACGTCCGCTGCCCTGAGTACACTCTCTCCTATGGTGAGATCCACCACAAGTCCAACAAGCAACACCACCACTCACTGGCTGCTGCTGACCCAAAAATGAAGGTAAGGGTCTAACTCCACTAGGCCCTCCACTCGCTCCATAGGATCTGGGCTGTCCACCCTGTCCTCAAAAACCAACTAGGCGTGGTGCACTCTGTTGCACTCTAGAAGAAGTCACAGCCATGGATGAGATCTCCCTACCAAATCCAGATGTCACCACTCTCTCCTCCACATGTTGAGCTCAATACGCTCAGCCAAACCAAAGACTACTGCCAAAGTGGGTGAAGTAGCCTGCAACAGCGTAGCATCACGAACTCTACATCGCAACTCCTTATCCAATATCCCATACCAAAATTGGACTGCCTGGGCCTCAATAACTCCTTGAGTGAAACTGATCAGCCGCCTCATGCGAGTGTATGCCTCGCGTAGGCTCTCTCCAGCCTTCCGCTGGAACTCCTGCAAGCTCCTTAGCTTGTCAGTCCGCACTCCTTGGTAGTTCTACCTCAAACATAGGAAGAACTCCACCATGGGGTTAAACCCCGGTACCACACCACCTCCTGCAGCGGTACCTCCACTCGTAGTAGCACTATCTCTAGCTAGTGCACCTCCACTAGCTCCACCAATACTACTCGAGCTAGAACTCATAGGTACAGCCGATCTACTCCTGGCCACCGAACCTGAAGTGATGGAGACATAGTGTGGAGACCAATACTGTCTCCATAACTCAATCTCCTCCAAATGAGCTCTCCTGAACTCATGGTAGTCATCCATCGGTGGACCCTCCAAGTGCTGAAACAACCCCTTCCATGCCATGAAGGGTGTGAACAAAGTCGGGTTCCGCATCTGCTGCAGATCACACCAACTGTTGAACTCCTGGATGAAGTCATCCAACTCAATGGTACCCAGTGTACCAGAGTAACGCCTAGGGTCTTTGGAGGCCCCATAAATCTCATCCATGTCCCACAACAATGGTGCGGACACACCAAGTGCGCTCTCAACTGAATCAGCTCCTGTGTCGAACTCCAACTCAGAGTCAATCTCCTCCCTTACTAGGACTTGAGATACAGGTTGATATCGAGCACCACTCCGAGTAAACCCACTGCGTACTGGAGGGCTAACTCCTCTGGAATCTCCAAAGAACTCTGTCGTGACAAAGTAACCGCAATAGCAAACCCGAACCACCAACTGCAACCCCAAGTCGCAACCGCAAGTACCCCACCAAGTGCCAACACCAACTAAACACCACCTTCTAATGTAACTCTACCGAGATAACTACACTAGGAGAAAGGGCAACCTGTAACCTGCCATCATAACACGCACTCTCACGGTCTGCAGGTCATCACTTCCTGCCTCACCGGAGAGAAACAAAGGTAGTCTAACTGGTCATCACTCCAGCCTCACCACCGAGAGCACACCAGAGCACCAACGCTCAAAAGTCAAGGCACCTCATACAAACGTGGTGCACAAACAGGAAGCAGAGAATGGAGGGGATCCAATCACAAGAAATCTAAACGAAAACCCTCCATCTCATAACACAACACGGGACTGACTCTGCCACCATTTGGCATTTGACATAAGAGGAGTTTGTATCTAAGTCCTAAGCTACCAGGATCACCAAGAATGGGATCAAACTGCCTCTCCTAGCCAAAGCTACATGTGTATAGATAACAGTGGCACATTTGCTATGACAACAAGTGAGGGTGGACCAGTTGGCTAGGGCACCAGTCTAGGAACAAGAGATCTAGGGGTCAAACCCTGTTGCGCACAATCTAGCAGGAAAGGCAAATTTTGCCAACCAATGACCAAGATCTACTCTAAACTAGCTAGCCTCACGCCAGCAAGCTGGCCCTTCTAGGCCTTTGTAGCCTCTCATAGCCCACAGCCCTATGCCTCGAAGCCTCGAAACACCAAATTTCAGCCAAATGAGGCCTTTCTTGTTGCCACTTTGAACCTCCTCCAAAATTGGCGAAACTTCTCCAAATCTGCGAAAGTCCTCCAAACTAGCGAAACTCCTCCAAATCTGGCCAAACAGCAAAAACTCCTCCAATTCTGGCCAAAATCTGACGTAAAATCTGACGTAAACCCTAAAGATGGCTGTCCGCCAAATCCCCCACTAACTTTCCACTCGAGCCAAATTGACAAAACGGATTTTTCCAAATCACAAATTCATGAGAAGAGCTTCCCAACTCCACCTTCAATTTGACTTTCTGAGCCCAACTCGCAGCAAATTGGTCCTGCCTTCACCTCTTGAGCTCAAAATCACAACACTGCTCGAAAATTGCTCCTTCTTTGCTCAAAATTTGGCCAGCGCTTCCGCACACCGTCCGCCTAACTGCCAAATCTACATCACTAGAACGAGCTTCTGCACACTAGGGAAACACAGAACTTGAATCGAGCTACCACAATCCTCCGAGCTTGGAGATACCACCAACACTCAACGTTCTTGCACTCGATTTCCCCCTATCTTCACTTCTCTGATGTAATCAGATTGCTTAACATTCTCCACTCAACTCAACTCAGATCAGTACTTGATCTGTCACTCTATAAACTGCCAACAACTAAGCACTGATTACAATCAAGCCACACCCACTCAAGCATAGAGAATCCAAGTGACGCTCGCCGGCCTCTGTCCACCACAGCCAGGAACTCGAAGGCTCAACATCAGAGAAGTGAGCTCTCTGGAGCTCACTTCAAAACTATACCCCCTGGACTTGAGCTAGCACTGGAACCCTAACAGTCCCGCTGACGGCACACTTGACGGTGCAAACGGTGCAAAGTGACAGTGGGCCCCACCGTGAAGTCAGTACCCCGAACACCAAATCAGACTATCGGAAAGTAGTCCCTGAGAAAATACTAGAATAACTCTAACTACTATTACTGGAACTCCAATGTCCGAGCAACTAGATGCAGAACTACAAATGGCGTGACAAAAATGACAAAATCCTCCTTGCGGGCAACACCATTGTCTACATCAACGGCACCTGCACAACGGAAATCAATCTCCTGAACAACAAATGCGTACACATCCAAGACATGCTACATGTGCCAGCGCTCCACAAGAATCTCTTCTCCATAAGGCAATTTGATACAAAAGGTGGTTGGTGTTTCATTTGCAACCACATCTTCTATCTTAAAGATAAGTATGGATGTAGCCTATGCTCTTGCCCACTTTCTAATGGTCTGTATTTTCTGGGCGACTCCATGTTCTCCCTTGCATACATGTCCTTGTTGCACACCATTGCCACCTCTGACCACATAGACATGCTACCTCCCAATCGTGCCCCGTAGCCACGCATTCGTCAAATTTCCAAGCATGCCAACTTTGTGCCTCCCAATCATGCTATCACTTACTTTCCAACCAAACACGCCTACCTAAAGTCCCTCCGCCCTCATGTGATTCCATGTTGCCCTCCTAGACAAATGAACCAAAATTCTCACTTTCTTAAAGTCTACCCGCCTTGCAGCCTGAATAGACATGAGACCCCCTTTAATCAAGAACTCATTGAAAGTTTTCCCGCTGTTGGATCCACCCATGATCCCCCATGTGGATCAGCTCCCATAGCACCATCAAGCATCACACCCTTGGAGTGACAAAATGGCCGGCCCAACAAACGTCGGGAAGGCAACCCTCTAGCCTACCTCTTCCCCATGAGATTCACCTTCCCACCACATGGGGGTTGGGCCTTCACTCCCTTATGGGTGTGTCCCTCTATGGGCCTAGTGCCATGTAGGCAGTCGGGCCTTGTCTCCTCACGCTGCCCAAGGAAGAAGTGTGCACCTCTATGGGCTCGCTGCTCCCATGGCCACGGGGCCCTCCTCCTCTCTCAATGGCTCCAATCTCTCAAGATTTCTCCTTTTACCACATGTCCTCCCACCTACCGGGAGTGCTCTCCCTCCACTCATGTGCCTCTCTCATCTTGATGCACAATGCTTCTATCTCATCCACACTGATATTAGTGGCTACATTTCACCTTGCACCTTCTTGGGCTATGAATACTTTTTGGAATTTATTGACAATTACTCCTAACATACCATTGTCCTACTATAAGAGCAATTATTTCCAAGCTTTCAAGGAATTCCATGTCTTTGCCAAATGGCAAACTAGACACAAGCTGAAAACCCTTTTCTCTGACAACAGTGGTGAGTATTGCTCCACTGCATTTGATGTCTACTATCTCCAATTTGGCATTCAACATCCATTGCCAATTCTGCATTCCTCTCAACAGAATGGCATTGTAGAGTGCAAGAGTTGCACTTTACTAAACTGCATTCACTCCATGCTCCACGCATCCAGCCTCCCCAAACCATATTGGGGTGATGCTATCACTTGTGCAAACTACATCCAAAATTGGTGTCCCACCAAGGCCCTTGAGCGGCACGTGACTCCTTCCAATTGTGGCATAATTGCAAACCTAACATTTCTCACTTACGTGTTTTTGGGTGCACTGCTTATTCCCAAGTTTTTGCCCATCTCCAATCCAAATTGGATGATCATTCCCATGCATGCATTATGTTAGGCTATAGTGCACATAGTAAGGCTTATTGCCTTCAGCTAAAATCTGAAGGTCATACTTTTGTCACTCGTAATGTCATCTTTGAAAAGTCCACTCCAGCTCTCACTCATTCCTCTTCTTTTCATGATCCATCTGTGCTTCTTGAAGATCTCTCTTTGAACAGCATACAGTTCTACAACCATGCTCCTGTTCCAATTATTTCTTGATTGCACGCCTCTCCAATTTCAGTGGGACCTTCACCTCCTCCCATTGTTGTGCTTTCCATTGTTCCTCTAGTTCTTGGTCCACCTATATCTCACATGCTTGCTTCCAATTTTGGAAGAGGAGGAGGTAGTGGAGGAGGCACTACATTGACCTTGACTCCATCAAGTCCTTTGAGCCCACTCTATAGTGGGAGTTGAAGACCAGAAAATGTGAATCCTTTGACCATACCAAGGTCACCAATGTCTCCATCTAGTTCTCAAAAACAATATTCACTAGAAGTTGAGAACATCAGCCAATTCTATCCTCACTTGAAGAGAACATTGCTAAACATTCAACAACATTGGCCACCAATAGAGATCCAAGCACCAGAGACGTCAGGCATAGAATCTCCACGTGATTATCTTTTTACTCCATGTGAAGAAATCACTTCACCAACATTGACTTCAGATCCTCCAATACTTTGATATTCAACTCAACAATCAGTGATCACAAGGTGCAACCTTGCAGAAGGTTATGACTCCCCTCCTAGTGGTTCTAAATCAAAGAAACCTAAGAAACAAAAAGGCACTTTGCTGGTAACACTTAAACCAATGCCTATGGAACCTACATTGTATAAAGATGCATTGTCTTCTCCAAATACTAAATAGTGGGAGAAGGCCATACATGAGGGATGTAAGTCTCATGATGCAAATGGGATGTGGAAATTTGTTGACTTACCAAAAGACAAACGTCCAATAATAAATAAATGGATGTTCAAGTTGAAGTTGAACTTGTACGGCTCCATCTCGCACTATAAAGCACAATTGGTAGCACAAAGTTTCACTCAAATCTATGGACTAGACTACACAAATACATTTTCACCAGTGGTAAGAGTTCAGTCAATATATATGATTTTAGCAATTTCAGCCCAACACAACCTTCATGTTCACCAAATGGACATAAAGACTGCTTTCCTAAATGGTACTTCAAATGAGGAGATATACATGAACATTCCTGAAGGATTGATTCCATTGAAAGATAGTCAAGTGTGTAAACTATTATGCACAATATATGGCATAAAACAATCTCACAAGAATGGTTCTTAATCATCAACAACTTCCTCACATCTCTTTGCTTTTCTAAGTCTAGAGCCAATGGGAACGTCTACTATTTGTATAAGGGAAATAAGTTTGTAATCTTAGCATTATATGTGGAAAATACCATTATTGCAAGTAGCAACATAGAGTTGTTGAACTATGTCAAAGAACAACTTAGCACCAGATTCCAAATAATAGACATTGGGCTAGTTCATCATTGTCTAAGTATCGAGATTGATAGAGATAGGTCATCAAAGTCAAAGTGCAGCAAGATCAAGTTTATCAAAGTGCAGCAAGATCAATCAATTGGGCAGCAATGTGTACCCGCCCAGACTAAGCATATATAATAAGTGTGTTGTCACAACACATGGTAAATCCAAGATCGACACGCATCATAACAATGAAAAGATCTTTCAGATACATCAAAGGAACTCTCAACTATTGTATTGAATGCAAGTATACCTCTCGGCCACGCTCCCTCTTCAGTTATTATGATGCTGATATTCAGTCAAGATGCTCTATATATGGAAAATGCTTTATCTACTCAAATGAGCAATAAGCTAGTCCTCCAAGTAACAAAAATCAGTAGCATTATCAAGTACATAAGCTAAAGTATGTAGCACTGAGCACTAGCTCTTCCGATGCTATCTGGCTCCGACAACTCCTCGCAGATGGCGGATTGGAAGATCAAGAACCAACTATTATATTTTGTGAGAACCAAAGTGCTATTGCACTTGTGGATACTTTGAAGTTTCATGATTGAACAAAGCACATTGATATTAGATATCACTTATACTAATTAGTTACTAGTTTTTGAAGGATCAAGACGTTAGAGAGAGTGTGGAGATGGAAGAGGAGAGGAAGAGATGTGAGAGGAAAGATCTTTACTTTTTAGGGGCTCTCTTGCACATAGCACTTGAGTGAATAGTTGATTCTATTAATTTTTTATTTTTGTTCCATTGGTACCTAGATTGAAGATTATGGAGAATTGAGTGGAAAGTTATAAGGATTTTTAGGTTTTTTATGGTTTAGAGTGATCATTACACATTGAGAGTGATGGGTTGGTAATTTTAATTTCTAATCTCCTGGTATTCATGATTAAGTTCATGAGAATTTAATTTGAAAATTTTGGAGATCAAATTTGAAAGTTATGAAAGTTTGTAGATTTTAGGGTTTGGAGAGATTGTATTTTCTTATGTGAGTTGGGATGTGAGGGGTTGTGGTTTTGCAAGTATGGGGAGATATGGGGAGGAGCATCATGTGTTATTCTTGTTATTCTTGTGCTACCCATGGCTACACCTCTCCATGTGGGGCCTCTTAGAGCGGCTCAAGATACACCATGCCCGGTGTGTCACCTACACTTTACCTCGCAAGGAGTAAAGACCCATGTGAGAAGGATGCACAAGGATTGTGACTGGACCACTTGGGATGCCCATGTGAGGCAAGCAACCACATCGACGATAATGACACACGAGATTATGCATGCTTCTTATATTCCGTTGTTGACCGTTCCAAGGATATTGATCGAGTCATGGGAGTGGTTAGCTTTTTAGGCGGGTTGCATTTTGGGGTTATTTAAGACTAGTTTTTCATATCCATATCTATTGCATAGGCTACCCCACACATTCCATGATGAGGCCCAACAAGCATTTCACCTACTTCTTGATCATTTGGCACGTGATCACTTTGACAAGTTAGCATTGTTCCTATTCCTCTTACTCCCTTGATTGTATCTTTGTTATGCATGTACGGTGCATAGAGAGATGGCTTCTAGATTTTGTCAATTTCAAGCGGGGATTGGGCAGCCCTTCAAGAGGATTCTGTTAGGGCTACAAGTTTTAGGAGACAAGTTTCATCACAAGATACCACAGAATCCACTTGATTATGATGGTGTAGGACATTAGGTCAAGCGGGAAAGTTTAGTAGAGCAGCACAAGCACTACATCCTTTGTCTATAGCGAGTCCTACAAATGAGACTATCTCTTCCCTATGGTCAATACATCCTATAGTAGTAGAGGGACTACCACTATAGGTCTTAGATTATCAATCTAGGTAGCCTTTATGTCTTGAGAGGTCACTTTTTGCAAAAGCATTGTGCACTACCTCTTGCCTTTCCTCAAGAGGCTTGTCAGGGATGGTTTATGAGTACCTTAGAGATTGCTTTCAGGCAGGTGATCCTTTTCCGGGTTTTACCAAGTTGTTTTAGGTGGCTGTAGAAGTAGCAAGAGGAGACATTCCTATGTCCGTTAGTCGGGTGTTAGGTGCTAGTCGACTTCTCACAATGGAGAAGGACACATGGGGTATTAGACCAATTGCTATTGGAGAGATCTTTTTGTGTTTGGTAAATTGTACCATTGTCCTTCAACATTGTTCTCATTTTTTACTGCACCTTAGTCCACATCAGTTTGGAGTAGCAACACCTGGAGGATGTGAGGCTATACCTCTAGGTATTAGGGCACCCCTAGATATCTATTCGGAGTGGGTCATCCTACAAGTGGATGTTGAGAACACTTTTAATAGTGTCTCATGAGCATCCATCTTGAGAGAGCTTAGGGAGGCTAGTGGATCCTTGGCAAGTCTTATTCCTTTTGTGCGGTCTTTTTATGGCTCCCTTGCTCCTTTTACTACCAGCATGGTGTTTCATAGGAGGGAGTCACCATCTTGGAGTCAATTATGGGTACACGTCAAGGAGGTCCTTTCGGGGGACCCTTATTTACTATGGCTCACTTTAGAGCTCTCCTATTTACTACTTTGGCCATGCTAGGTTGTGTATTTCTCTCATTGGTAGATGATACACACATTGTGGGCATTGTAGATCAGATTAGACAGGCCTTTGACCACTTGATTACCAAGCTACATCTAGTAAGCTTGAGAGTCAAGGTGTCAAAGTGTAGGGCATGGTTCCCTTTAGGTATTTCTCCCCACCTTGAGCTTCCAAAGGGGTGTCTCATATCTACAGACGGACTACATGTTCTTGGAGTGCAAATAGGATCCAAGGATTTTGTCACACGCTTCTTAGATGTTGCCCTTGTAGAGGATGTTCTCCATGTGGATGACCTTCCATTATTAGGAGATTTGTAGGTGGCATTTGGTATACTCTCCTCTAGTATTGCTCATCGACCAACTTATCTCATCCGTATAGTTCATCCTTCCTTGTCCTTCCTATCACGTCTGAGAGCCTTTGATAGGAGGATTATGGAAGTTTTTGGTGATATTATTGGACCAAGGACATTTGAGTGTGTGACAAGGGATTTGGCATGTAGACAGATTGCTTTGCCAATCTCATGTAGAGGGGTTGGCTTGCTATCTATGGAGGAGATTTCACCTATAGCATTTTTGGGTAGTTGGGCTCTCTTGGCACCCCTACTTTCCTCTCATTTTGTAGTTGTTGATAGGCCGGTCTTGGAGACTTATGTGATAGAGGTGGAGGGGAATCTCTAGATGTTATTATGGCAGATGAAAGATAGTCTATCCCCATGAGCATGAGAGGACTTTCCATCTTTTGCTTCACTATTGTCAGATTGGACTAGAGGTTTATAGTCTTCATTGATGGAGCAACAGTGTGAGCATACGCTACATTCTCTCTTAGTTGACTTGTCCATTCCTCAAGCTACTAGAGCACATCTTTGCTCTTGCTTCGGCAAGGGTGCATGCTCTTGGATCCTAGCTCGACCGTGCATTAGGGCATTTTGACTCACACCAACTATTTTCTCTACAATGATGAGGTTTTGCCTAGGTTTGGTCCACCCATCTCCATCTTCATTACTCACTTGTGAGTGTGGTTCAACACTAGATGTAGCAGCAGTCCATATGACATAGTGCCCTTTTAGAGGATAGAGGATAGCTACACATGATGGATATATTGTTTGATATGGCACAAGAGAGTGGATACTTGGCTTGGAGGGAGCATTTGTATGCTTTGCAGATGATATGTGTTAGGGAAGATTTATATTTGGTCCAAGATGATCAGGTGACAATAGCGGATGTTGTGGTTATGGACCCTACGCAAGATATAGTTTCGGAGGGAGTGATTACCCGTCCCCTTGGACGGGCAGCAAGTGTAGCAGCAAGTCGTAAGGTCTCCAAGTAGGGGCATGCAGCGAGGTCACCTCTTTGTTCCTCTAGCCTTGGAGTTATATGGAGCGATGGACACAGTGTTTGATATATATTTTTAGGGAGTATGTGAGAGCTTATCATGTTAAGCGCCAAGGAGTACCACTCTCACTCTCATAATTTGTAGCATATTTTAGGCAATGTGTGTCCATTGCTCTACAGAGGGTAGTGGTTGGTGCAATCCATAGGAGAGCAATCACACTAGCTGATGCTTCTTTGGATGCTCTAGTTGTTTGTAGACCATACGACTTGCATAGCTGGGATATCTTAGGTGCAGTGGGGCAGATTTCTCATATAAACTCTATTGGAGCCTAGATCATTTTACCTTTTTCATCTCTCCCTTGTACAGCTTAATGGGGTCTTCCCATCCTTCGTGGTCTCTACGCGGTCACCTTTTTCTCACCTTCAAAGCCTCATCTCACTACACCATAAAAGCCTAAAACTGAAATGCCTATCACCCATATAGAGCTTATTGTCACCCATAATATATTTTACGAGAGTGGTGACTTTTTATTTTATTTTTAAATTTAAGAGTAATTTATGGATAGCAATTTAATGAATTATATGAATGTCAACCCTTTGCTTGTAAAAATCCTATCTTTTCAGAATCTTACTATACAAACGAACCTCTTTGGTGTGCTCTTGGTACCAAACTAGACCTCGAATGAGGTTGTGAAATATGAAAATATTCCCTCCATATATTCCTTCATTCTCTAAATATATCATTAAATATATCTATTTCTTTTGACTTAATGTGTATTTAATCTTGCAAGTAGTACAACCTTCAATCAAACTTCTTCCAAGACCAAATCTCCAACATCTTGGCCAACCAGCATTGTAGGCAATTTTGGTCCACCCACCAAGCACTACAAGAGATCTTGCCAGGGTTTCTCCCAATAGATATTTATCCATTTGGCATATAAATCCATAAACTCAATACGGAACTGTAATATATTCAAAGAACCCAAGCTTGAGAATATGCTTCCACCAACAAAGAATTCAATTGGTACTCAGAATTATCGGCTTTCATACTATGTTTTGATGTGTGCATCTTCATAATCATCTTGGGGAAATCCACAAAAGTAAAAAATGTTTTGATGATGAATCCACTTGCTTGTCTATAAAGTTCAAAGACAGCATTGTTCAACAGCATATCATAGTCCAAATGAACTCCAAGATTCCATCTCAATAGTGCAATACCCTACAACATACCAACAAAATTGACAATAGCTTTGGGAATATAGATTGCACAATAAATGTACACCAATGCTATAAACCTCATCGTATGTGTTATCTATGATCATAGTCAAGTTCAGTATCCTACCCTCTTGACATGGTCCTGCTTTTCACTTGGATCTCATACACCAAAGGTAGAAGCTTCCATTGCCACGTTAACCACCATTACTGCTGAAAGAAGTCCGATTCAATGAGATGTTTATTGACTCTATATGTGCAAACTTTCAACTGAACTCAACCTTGGTTTCCCTTACCTACCTCTTGTTTTCTTGTCAATCAAACAAGAGGGAGGAACTGGAGAGAAGAGAAGGAAGAGAAAGGTGAGAAAAGAGACAAGGATATTCAAGAAATTTAGAGAGCTTATCTGCATACCTCACATGAGTGAATAATAGATTTTGTTCATTTTTCAATTTTGGTTCCATTGGTACCTAAATTGAAAGCTATGGAGAATTGAGTAGAAAGTTATGAATACTTTTAGGTTTTTTAGGGTTTATAAGGACTAATTCACATTCAGAATGATGGATCATGAATTTTCATTTCTCTTGGTTTCATGATTGAGTTTCATAGGAACTTAGTTTAAAAATTTTTGAGATAGAAATTGAAAATTATGAGAGTTTATAGTTTTTAGAGTTTGGAGAAATTGTATTTACTCATGTGGATTGAGATGTGAGGGGTTATGGTTGTTCACATATAGGGAGATATGGAAAGGAGCATTATGTGTTATGATCATTATTCTTGTGTTAGCCATGGCTACACTTCCCCATGTGGACCGCCTAGAGCGGCTTGGGATACATCATGCCTGGTGTGTCATCTATGCTTTGCCTCACAAGGGGTTAAAGACCCATGTGAGAAGGATGAAAAATGACTATGACTCGACCACTTGGGATGTTCATGTGAGGGGACTGACCACATTGACAGTGGTGACACTCGAGATTAAGCATGCTTCTTCTATCTCTTTGTTGATCATTCCAAGGATACATATTGAGTGGTGAGAGAAGTTAGCATGTCTAGCGGGTTGTATTTTGGGGTTATTTGATTCTAGTTCTCCATGACTGCATCTATTCCATAGACTATCTCATACACTTTATGATAAGGCTAGATAGACTTTTTGTGATCCCTTAGACAAGTTAGCATGGTTCTTATTCCTCTTACTCCCTTGATGATGCTTATGTTATTCTAATGGGAGATGTGCATGGTATAGAGAGGTAATTGCTAGATTTCATCAATTTTGAGTAGGATGTTGGGCTGCCCTACAGGAAGAGTCAGTTAGTGTTGCACATTTTAGGAGATAGATTCTATCACATAATACTCCAAAGTCCACTTGATTACAATATTGTAAGACATTGGGTCAGGCAAGAGAGCTTAGTAGAGCAGCATGAGTGCTACACTTTTTGTCTATAGCTAGTCCCACTAATGAAGCTATCTCTTCCCTACGCTCACTACATCCTATGGTAGGAGAGGAAGTACCACTAGAGGTCTTAGATTATCAGCCTCATCAACTTTTATGTCTTGATAAGTCTCTTTTGCATAAGCATTATGCACTACCCCTTGCCTCTTCTCAAGAGGCTTGTTAGGGATTGTATATAAGCATCTTAGAGATTGCTTTTAGGCATATGATCCTTCTAATGGATTTATTGAGTTGTTTTAGGTGTTTGTAGCAATACCAAGGGGAGATATTCCTACATCAATTAGTCAAGTGTTAGGGGCTAATTGACCTCTCACAATGGAGAAGGGTCCAAGGGGCATTAGACCAATTGCTATTGGAGAGATCTTTTTGTGCTTGGTAAGCCGCACCATTGTCCTTCAGCATCAATCTCACTTTTGAGAGCACCTCAATCCACAGCAGTTTGAAGTAGATACACTTGGAGGTTGCAAGGCTATTTCCTTAAGCATCAAGGCATTCCTAGATATCTATCCAAAGTGGGTTGTCCTATAGGTGTATGTTGCAAATGCTTTTAATAGTGTCTTTGGAGCATCCATCATTAGAGAGCTTAGGGAGGCCGGTGGATCCTTGGTGAGTCTCATTCTCTTTGTGTGGTCATTTTATGGCTCTCTTGCTTCTCTTTACTACCAACATGGGTGGTCACATGAGGGAGTCACCATCTTGGAGTCAATTTTCAGTACATGACAAGGAGATCATTTAGAGAGACCTTTGTCTTCCATGGCTCACTTCAAAGCTCTCTTATCTACTACTTTGACTATACCAAGTTTTTTATTTCCTTCCCTAGCAAACAATACACATATTGTGGGCCTCATAGATCAAATTAAGCATGCCTTTGATCTCTTGACTACCAAGCTACATTTTGTAGGCTTGAGAGTCAAGGTGTCAAAGTGCAAAGTATAGTTTCATTCAAGTATCCCTTCCCACCTTGAGCTTCCATAAGGGTGTGTCACATTACAGATGGACTATGTATTCTTGGAGTGCTAGTAGGATCCAAGGATATTGTCACATGCTTCTTAGGCGCTACCCTTGCAAAGGATATTCTCCATGTGGATGGCATTCCTCTACTAGGAGACCCATAGGTTGCTTTTGTTATACTCTCCTCTAGTATTGCCCATTGATTCACTTACCTTCTCTTCACAGTTCCATCTTCCTTGACTCTCCTATCATATTTGAGAACTTTTGACAGGTGGATCATATGAGTCTTTGGTGATATCATCAGATCATGGACATTTGAGTGTGTGATGGGGGATTTGGCACATAGACAGACATCTCTACCGATCTTCTACAGAGGGGTAGGCTTATTATCTATGGAGGAGATGGTACCTAAAGCATTTTTGGGTAGTTGAGCTCTTGGCACCCCTACTTTCCTCTTATTTTGTGGTTGCTGATAGGCCAATTTTAGAGACTTATGTGACCAAGGTGGAGGAGGGATCCTTTTCTCTCCAAGTGTTATTATGGAAGATGAGAGATGGTCTATCTCCACTGGCACATGAAGACCTTCCATCTTTGCTTCACTACCATCAGATTGGAGCATAGGTTTACGATCTTCCTCGATGGAACAACAATGTAAGCATATGTTACATTCTCTCTTAATTGACTCATCCGGGATGGGAAGACCCTGTTAAACCCTCTCTCCCTTGTACGGCTTGACGGGGTCTTCCCATCCTTCTTGTGTTCTATGAGGTCTGCTTTTCTTCTACAAACCCTCTAGCGTTGGACTTGTGGATCAAATTGTGCATGCCATATTGTCAAGTCAATCACTCCAACCAATCAAGAAAGATCCCATCAATCAGAAAAGAAGGAATATCAAATCCAGTCTTAAAATATAGCTCAGATATGGTGAGGTATGGCAGATTTCTCATATCGATACTATTTGGGCTTCACTCCATTTTACCCTCTTTTTTTCGCTTGTACGACTTGATGGTGGTCTTCCCATCCTTCATGTGTTCTACGTGGTGGTCTTTTTCACTTAAAATATAAGAGAGAAACATACAAGATGGCAATACAAGAAGGGGAATGCATAGAAGTTAAGTATTGACTCGGAGCGTATTCATCTACAACATTGCAGATGCTTCAATACTGCTAGTCAACCAAATAAGAAGAATCCAGCAATCTCTTCAAGACAACCCCGCCGTTGTTGCAAAGGAACCAGTGTTGCTCGAGGTCACATCAAAGCGAGGGAAATGGTTGACTTCAACCATTCTTTTTAGTGGAAAATTAAGGCCACAATAGTATTAGATCTGATTCTCCTGTCTCCGACTAGATGTGGAATACCTCTCCGATGACTGATTTGATGATGCCGTGCTCAGCGTAAGAGTTGGCACACCATATCAAAAGTTCACAACTTCACGTTAATGGCTCAGGAAATGGAAAGAATGGTAGACCTGAAACTGCTCAAAATTGAGGCCATGCTCTTTACAAAGCAGCTCCGTGGCACTTGTGCCGAAGTGCACCTCCGTGTTTGTGCACGTTGAAGGGTGTCGTAGCTTTGAGTTCGGTCCCCACAATAGCTCTCTTACGCGATTCACATGGCTCTTTTGGGCTCCGGCGGCCCACTAAAAGACAAAGTCCGGCAATTACAATTTTGACAGAGCTCATGTGCACGTCAGGTCTGCGTTCAAAGCCTGACGTTCAAAGCCTCAGCCGGAGCTTATCCGTCAGGCAGCTCTAGCTCCGTTTGACCCTTTTCGAACCGGGAATTTACTAGATTAATGGGTCGGGTGATACAACATGCAATAAAATTATCGGAATTCCCTTTCTGTGACAGGTTTGCCCGAGAATGAACCTTTCGACTTCCCGTCTTCGCTACATCGAGTCTTTAATCTTTCCAAGTAAATACATTTTCAATTTTAATTTTTGACCTTAGAGACTGGATGCAGATGTAATATGTTTTACCTTTTTCATGATTGGACTGTTATTTTTGGACTGTTCAATGTTTGTCATGGTGACTTAAGAATGAAAGCATTTTATTAATATTCTTTTTTGAAATAGGAAAGGAAATGGTTTATCAACGAAAACCAATTCCAGTACTCGGGTGTAATATCTTCTTTTTATTCATAAATTTTTTCTCCCCTTAATAATATGATTAATTCTATAAGATTTTCTATTTGAAACTCCATTAATCATAAAAATATGAAACCATAAATATTCATCTATATATAGGAAAACAAAAAGCTAAATTTGATGATCACTCTCTTGTTGAAAGCGAATGTGAAAATTTTCTTATTGATTTGCAAACCCCGATCTCTTTACTTTACATAACCTAATTCGAGAACTGGTTACCTATTAACGCCAGTCAATAATCTAAAGTGACCCGCCATCACAAGTATACATATGAGGTTGACGTACGTCCAAATTAACTGCCGGACCTATGCACTCCCATGGACACATGATTATACTCTTTCCGTCAATGTTTTAGAGGTTGACGGACGTCAAAACTGACGTACATCATTGAGCCATGTGAAGTGGCCTTCTGAGAGAAATGAGGACAGAGGAGTTGAAGGCTCTAGGAAAATCACATCGATCCGAAGTGGAATATAATAGTCATAATCTACATTCATAAATAGTGTAATACCGTATAATAATTGAGATTTAACTTGCATTGAATTGTTTTCGGGTTCCGGATTAAGGACATCCAAGTTTTCTGTGCTTATTAGCAAACCATTTAGTGTCAGTCTGTGGCTTGTCAAAAGGATCGCTTGGAGAGCCGCGTCCGGCTCTGCCACGGAGCCAAGATTAAGGAGTAGTTGGACTTGTTTTACCCCAAGTAGCAAGACCGTAGGAGGCTAATCTATTTAGGGGGGTCGACACTCTATCGTCGGAGAGAAGTATCGAGTGTTTGTAGTAGCGATTATCGTGAAGAATCAAGATAAAGATAACTATCTTTTGGGGGCCCCTTGGAGAGAAGAATAGAGTGTATTGTAGTAGCGATTATCGTGAAGGATCAAGAAAAAGATAACTTACCAAGGACAACTGGCTCGTATGAGTTTCATCTGACCCAGGAAGACAATTACCATTTTCGCGGTACAAGGTCCTAGTCTCAAACTAACTGAAGGCACAAGTTACCTTAGTAATGAGAAAAAAAGTTAGGAAACCCTACATCATTCCACTTGCATATTACCTATTCCATTGTCGAAGTGCCGGCACAGTTACTATCATACTACCATTTTCACGGTACAAGGTCCTGGTCTCAAACTATTTGGAGGCACCTTAGTAACGAGAAAGAAATGTTAGGAAACCCTATATCATTCCGCTTTGCATATATTCCATCGTCGAGGTGCCGGCACAGTTACTATCATCAAGACTATGGTGTATGAGGCGTGTCATTCACTTCTAGTTTTTTAGTTGAGTGAGCGAAGGATGTTTTGCAAAAAGCCCGGCACAGTTGATATTATCACGGCTATAAGGTGCACGAACAAGCATCATACATTTCTAGATTTTATACTTAAGTGAGTGCGAGGAGATGTGTAACAGCTCTTCGGCACAGAAATTTCCGAACTATTTCGTATTTCCAAGAATTTAAGAGGGAGAGTACTCAATTGACAATATTCAGATAAAATGGGCCAACCCTCCATACGAGCTCTTACTTAGGGAGAACCGTGCAGGTTTACCCGGGTAGGCTCAAAATTCCTGCAGCTGAGTCTTTGATAGCAGATAGACCTAATGTACAGGACCCACCTGAGATCACTCTATTCTACAATCACCTAAGCATCATCGAAAGGCTCTTTCTGTAGATAAAGTCTTGATCCTCTACTACACTTCTACCATACACTAGCAACAACTCCGGATATACTCAATAATTCTCTCAGCTACACGGCCCCAATCGTCGAAGTCTTCCGTCGTTTCAATACGACCGTTTTCCGGTGAAGATCATGGAGCGTATACTGTAAACAGAACCCTAAACCCTCGGTTCCAACTCCCCAGGAAAAATTTCTGGAAAGTTTAACTTTCATTGCCGTTTAGATTTAATTTACACAAACAAATATATTCTTTTACTTGGTGGATGCAGGAATGTACACAAAATTTAGGAAAGCTGAAAATTCAACAGAATGGAGAGTGGAGAGAGCAGAGGATCCAAAATCGAACAAGATGGTCCGCAATGCCGGGACTGAGGCCTATCTTAAATCTTCATTTCTCTTCTTTCTCTTATCACAATTACATAAATGTACAAATCGCAACCTTGACTCCCAAGTTGAGGAGCTCAGAGTCTGAAGCATGACTGCAAGAGTCCCGATTGTTATGCAAATACCGGCAGCTGTAGACTAGTTCCATCTCATATTGTTATGAGCGGCTGCCTCCAAGACCATCATCCTTGCTGTAGGTAGGAGTATACTGAGCGGCGGAGGGCGAATACCCTGGAGCGGATGGAGAGTACCCACCACTCGGACTGCAGTATACAACGAAATTTATTTAGTTCGATGTTATACACCGAGATGAAAAGTGTAGATATTCCGAGAACCAACATCTTCGAAACTTAGAAAATAGAAGAGATAGCAAATTGCTATGTTACGTTCGTCCAAGATGCAAATAAAAACAAGGGCAAATAAAAACCAGACTCTTTCCAAAGAAGGTTCTTTAATAATGTTGATTAACCACTCGATGTGAATGTGCACTGGCAGCATTGAAACTTGCATTGAAAACCTATGTTTTAACTCAAGACATAAGCTCAGCTCCTTAATGTAGGTAACAACAATAGTGTTGTGCAAATTTAGTCCTTAAAAGAAAGAAAGCCTTTAAATACCTGTATTGTGGAGAGGTCGGGCTGTAACCGGGGCTGCAAATGCGCAGGGAAAAGGTCAAAGATATTAGCATCTTTGTGACTGACGCACGGTTGGATCTATTAAGAGTTAGTTTCTCTCCAACATCACTTGCGCAATATAAAATAAACAAATCAGATCCAATGGCTGACACCGTACCTTGTAGGCGAGTAAGTCGGTGAAGTTGGTGAGTACGATGGAGACGTCGGTGAATATGAAGGAGACGTTGGACTGCAGCCAGCGTTTCAAGTAGTTAGAATCAAAAACAATGTCAAACTAATCTGACAGTAAGCTTGCAGATAACCTCAGTGAGAGGTGAAATGAGAGCAGAAGCCTTTAGAGAACGGGGAATCCACAAGTAGTAACACTTATATCCTGACCTCAACGTCAAATAGCACCATTTTAGCACCCACCTGTAACTCGGTGAAGTAGGACTGTACGATGGACTCGATGGTGAATACCTCGGACTGCTTGGGGAGTAGGCAGGGGAGGTTGGACTGTAGCTTGGAGACGTAGGGGAGTAACTCGGAGAAGTTGGGCTGTAACTCGGACTAGTCGGGCTATAGCCAGGAGAAGTAGGACTGTAGCTGGGCGACGTAGGTGAGTAGCTCGGCGAAGTGGGAGAGTACGCAGGCGAAGAGGGAGTGTAAGAAGGAGAAGTTGGACTGTATGCAGGAGAACTGGGACTGTAGCTTGGAGATGTCGGGCTGTAGGCAGGAGAAGTTGGGCTGTAACTTGGGGATGTGGGACTGTAACTGGGAGAAGTTGGACTATAACTGGGTGAAGTAGGAGAATAAGATGGGCTAGTTGGAGAATAAGCCGGTGATGTAGGACTATAGCCAGGAGAAGTGGGACTATAGCCCGGTGAAGTTGGACTGTATGCAGGGGATGTTGGACTGTATCCTGGTGACGTTGGACTATATCCAGGCGATGTTGGACTATACCCGGGAGACTGGGGACTGTACCCAGGGGAAGTAGGACTGTATGTAGGGGAAGCCATCCCTCCGCCTCCAACGTAGGGAGAAAATTGGGCAGAATCAGAAATAGGAGAAGATCTCATACTCGGACTCAGCAAATAGCTGGGAGACATCATTCCCTCATGATGGGGGGTACCAATCATAGGAGAACCTCTTGCAGGAGTTACACCGAAGTCATGTCCCTCCATAAAGCTGGGCAGTTGCAACTCAATGGCATGTTGTAGCATAGTCTCGTTTAAGTGCAGACCGAAGTCACCCGTGCCGATTGGTGCAAGCTGTCCCAACATGATATTCTCTGTGACACCTCTCAGATGATCTGCTTCGGCATAGACGGCAGCATCCAGCAGAATGTCCACTGTTTCCTCGAAGGAGCATCTCATCATTGGGCCTGTGTCATTTCGGTTGATACCGTGACGAGTGATAGCCATTAGATGACCCCTATAAGTCATGATGTCACAGAGAATAGCCAAATGTCGGTAATTCACATATGAACCATCGAACTCGATAACACTTCTGAGTTCTTTAAGAAGCGCGTTCCGTACAGCTTCAATACCCAGTACCTCAATGACTTCTATCAGATGGTTACTGTTCGTCCTTGTGGCATCAACCTCCTCGTGGCACATCACTGCCAGCATGTTCACTCCCTCCGTATCCAGCATCCACTCTTTCTCGGGTTTGAACCCATCAATTTCGTGGAATCTTTGGGTCTTCGCTTCTCTGATGAAAACCTTCCGAATGTCCGGAATACCCCTCAGAGCCATCTCAGTAAGCATGTTGCTCTCAATCTTCTTCAAAAACACATCATCCTCTGACTGCTCAGGCACTTCTCCCTTGGGTGCTTCATCATTCATGATGCGCACTCGCAAGATGAGTTTCTCGGCATTGTCATCATTGAATATACATGTCAAGTCATCATCAAACTCCAAGTTAATCTTCTCTGCAATATCTGCCATGGTAAGTTTCTTGTCGACCATCATTTCGCGATTCAGCTCTATACGCAAAAGCCAAGGTGAAATCTTCTCCGGTGCAACATCCTCGTCCGGCATTTCATAGTAACTCCTAACAAACTCCACATCCTCTTCGATGATCGTACTCATTGGATCTGGATCATACCAGATCTCTGTAGCCTGCGTCACGCTTCTCAAAGTAGTGTACTCTAATGCACACTGCACATTCTTTGCCTTATCCTTCTCACCATTAACTCCAGCCTTCAAGTAAACAGATAAAGAAGGAGTTTTAGTCTTCTTGGCAAGATTAATGATCTCTCTTAGGCGCGGGACACCGAGAGTCACATTCTTTGCTGACACTCCCGCAAAATGGAAAGTGTTCAAAGTCATCTGTGTGGCAGGCTCTCCGATCGACTGCGCAGCTACACATCCAATCATCTCTCCTGGTGCAACCAGTGACTGTAAAAAGCGAGTCTCAATTTCCCCAATGACCCACTCGAATGCTTCTTTCGGGAGCCGCCACTCCTTTAACACCCTCTTGCTGGCCAGAGTGCTACGTAAGAGACAGTTAAAAAACAGAGTGGCATTCTTCTGAGCCTCCATACTAATAGGATCATCCCCAGCCACAACCTTCAAGCGCTCTTGAAGCTTATCAACAGCTTCTACGATCTCCATCGGATGCATGTCAGAGAACTTCTTGGTATCAACTTTGAAGATTTTCTGGGCGTTCCAGATCAGCCTTTTCAGGTTGACAGGCAGGTAACAATTCGGGTCCCCACTAGGAGCAATTTCAGTACCCATTTGTCTACGATCTGCTTCCAGCTTCTGGACCTCAGCATCGAAGACATTACGAAACTCCTGTATGGTCTTAATGTCATCTGCTGCCTCCTGGGACATGTAGTCAGGATTCCACTCATCTCTGTCCATCTCAAACTTGTAAGTGTTATTGAACTCTTTTTTCTTCATCTTCAAAGAATCCAGTTTCTGACTCTCTATCCAGACCGAGTCCATACCGTCTTCCCCGTACAGGAACTGAATAACATCACCAAGTGAATTCCGAACAGTTCCATCATACTTCACCATAACATCCTCCATAGCCTTAACAAGGCGTCTTTGGATGTATCCCGTCTCGGATGTTTTCACAGCAGTGTCGATCAGACCTTCCCTTCCTCCCATAGCATGGAAGAAAAATTCTTGTGGCGTAAGACCCCGAAGGTATGAATTCTCCACAAAACCACGACTCTCAGGCCCGTAGTCATCCTTTGTAAAATGAGGCAGTGTCCGGTCTATAAATCCGTAAGGGATACGCTTTCCCTCCACATTTTGCTGCCCTACACAAGCAATCATCTGAGATATATTGATGAAGGATCCCTTGGAACCAGCCGTCACCATGGCCTTCAAGTTGTTGCTCTCAGACAAACTTTTCTGAGCACTGGAACCGGCTTCATCACGAGCATTATTCAACACCTGCAAAGTCAAGTCATAAACTCACAAAATTACCAATAGTTCAAGGCAAGCAGACAGACGTATGGAAAGAGGAGATTGACAACCAGTTAACAGCAATAAGTCTCGCGAAGGAAGAACTAACAGAGATTCTCCACTCCGTCTGCCGAAGTATCTCCAGGATCACTCGAATAACCACCCTCAAAAACTGACACCTCACAAATTTTTATTTACGCTCTCCAGAAGTGAGAGCGCCATTTCAAGACTATCTCGAGATGGCAATAAACGTCATGAAACTGTAACTGGAGAGCACACTCACCCTATTGACGTTGTTCTCAAAAGACTCCATCATAGTTCGACCGGGCTGCGCCTCAAGCTGCTTCTCCTGCGCCTGTTTGATCAAGTCTTTCACATCGCTTTTGGCCTTAGCAATGGTGTCATTGATCTTCTCCATAGTTGCTGAATCAGCAATCGTATCTCCAATACCAATACTGAAACCTTGTTGTAGTAGCCAATAATTCACCAACCACTGTGTGTGTCCCAGAAACTTGCGCGCGGCATCTGGACCGACTTCTTCCCTGTGTTTGAACCGTGTTTGAGAAAAAGACTTAGTATACTGCCCTCAGTCATGTGAGGAGGTCTTATGAAAGAAACATCTCACTAAAAAGAAGATTGCGAATTCGGCAGCAATAGCACGCAGAAAATCCATTGACAGTAATTCAACGATAGTTTCCAATACAACCCAAGGCTTTACAGAATCAGAAACCCACGGCTACATGAGCTCGCGGACCTGTTTTTAATAGCCACCTAGATATCCTAACTTACCAAATAACGTGAATGAGACTTCCTAAAGAAGTCCCGAGTGACTTCTTGCACAAGATTCCACAAACAAGCTCTCCCTTCTCAATGCGCACCACTGTATCACCAGGTGACATATCCCCAGTTTCTCCATCTGGATGTCCAAATGACTGACGCATGAGATTGATTTGTTTTGGTATAATGAGATTGAAAACTTGTTTGCCAGTCCAGACCGGTCTGGGCTTTAGTATGGTTGGAATAGGAATCTTGCCGTCGAAGTCTTCCCACCACATCAGGATATTCATGAAGACATCCTGCACGCCATGCAAAAATAAAATTCAGATCGGACTCCTTCCCACATTCAAGTAACCTTCTAAAAACAACGATACACCAACTCGAAACCCTGTTTATGCAATAAAAAGATGGATACTGTTCTATATTTCTATGACTATAGAGCGAAGATATCCACGACATTTACTTCTAGTCTTTTGATTTCCTACGGACTTCTCTGACGATGGCCTGCTTTTGTCAGACAATCCTGGCGGACATGCTCATGGATTGTCGACATTCCTGATTTAACATGAAGCCATCAGACTCATGTACTAATCCACATTTCCCAGCGCTACCTTACCTTCTCTATGAAAGCATCCCTCTTTGTCACTTTCCTACAGCCCAAAAGCGTATCTTGCACAATTCCAATAACCGGCTTATTCGACTGTGGAGAAACGATGCACTTTGGAACCATCATGAGTTCCAGGACTTCGGCCCTCGTCTCGAAGGACTGAGGAACGTGCATATTCATCTCGTCACCATCAAAATCAGCATTGTAAGGGGATGTCACGGAAAGATTCAGACGAAACGTCGAGTACGGCATGATTCGAATCCGATGCCCCATGATGGACATCTTATGCAGACTGGGCTGCCGGTTAAACAGCACAAAATCGCCGTCGTTCAAGTGTCTCTCGACCTGCACAGGCCCTCATTTCCTTAGCACTAGAGCTGCAAAACGCAGATTGTAAATAGCTGGAGAATTCATGTTTGAAACAATGTAAAACGATATTGTACCTTGTAACCAAGCTCCAAATGACGATCGCTGCTCTTTTTTAGGAATCTAAGATCAAGCCTCTGCCCATCCTCTCGAATAATGTATTTCGCTCCAGTCTTGCCAGGAGGGGGATGAGGTCCATACTCAACAAGCTCCTTTAACCTGCTCATAATGACATTGGCGGTTAAACAGCACATCCCTTTTGCCTTCCTGGATGCTTTGAGGGCATCGTAAATCATATTTACAATTTTCTCAGCTTTATTAATTATCAAACTCGACATAACAGGAATAACACGTAGTATGATTGGCAACTTGAAGAATGGTTAATCAACTGCAGTCAATACATTACCTTTCCATGTTGTAAGGGGTGACGGTTTCTGGATACGTCAAATTCAAGGCGATACTCCATGGTACTCCGAGTTCATCAATATTGATATTAGGATCTGGTGTTATGACAGTACGAGCCGAAAAATCGACTCGCTTCCCCATCAAATTTCCTCTTATACGCCCTTCTTTGGCCTTCAGGCGTTGACAGATCGACTTGATAGGCCTTCCAGATCTCTGAGTAGCCTGTCGGAAAATGGCGTATTTCTCAGGACGGGTGATGTAAAAGTCCGAGTATAGCTCTCGTAAGGTTGAAATCCGAACATTAACGAATCAGACATGGCGCAAGACAAAGGAACTTACCCTTGGTTGTCCAGGTAGATCGTTGTCAAAATAAGTTGCAATGTGAAACTGGAGCAGCTGGGCGAACTCGTTGATGATGTGAGTTGGAGCTCCGTTTTGCTCTTGCCGCTTTAAGTTATTATTGTGACGAATAATCATGACCAGTTGATGTGTCAAGTCATCCTGATACCAGGTCATTTACAGGTAAACTTAGTGCCCACGAAAGTGATTTTGCCATCCTTACCCTCTACGAAGGCTCTCAACAGATGGTATTCAAGTATCCATTCCCTTCTTTTCATTCATCACACATCACATAGGATGTAAGAAACAGGACTGAGTAACTTACTTCACTTCTTGCAGAACTGTCCATCATCACAGAAGGCCTCACCGGAGGCGGAGGGATTGGAAGTACTTGCAGAATGAGCCATTCAGGTCGGGCAAACTTGGGACTCAAACCCAGTAAAGTGATCTCTTCATCTGATATTCGCTTCAGTATACTGAGAATCTGAGTCCACAATAACGAAAGTGAGCCCTCGTACCCTAGATTACAAGTATTCGAAAATGTAAGGAAGAAAAACCGGAGAATAGACAATCAATGTATCCTCCAGGGAGTGTGTTCATTGTGGAAGCATGCGTCCATTGTGCAAATGTGCACCTTTTCAGCACTAAGCTGTTGTTTTCTTTCCACAGGCTCCGGCATGTACTGATCCTGCTCGTCTGCCCTTTTCCGAGGGGCCTTGAATTCCGCAATAATTTTCATACCGTCTATGCTAATCTTAGGCTGTTGTGCTCCACAACCACCGTGTTTCTTCTTCTTCTCAATCTCCTCCTTGGTATCGTCCTCAATTTCATCACCTCCCTCGCACTTCTGCTTGCTCTTGCAGCATTCGAGTACCTTCTTCAATCGGTGCTTCGGGTTACGCACTTTCTTAGCTTGCTTGAAGCGATGATCGTCCTGTTGTGCAACGGTTTCTGCTCTAGTCAGACGTAAAGAAACAAAAAGACCTTCTCCCTCGACAATGTCAACCAACCTTAAAGCCAAAGATCTTTCCTTGCTATGATGACTGACGGCTTTTCAGATTCCTAGAAGTGTTTCAGTATCGGTCCGAAAGTCTTTCCGAATGACCTTCAGCGATGATTGGAGTTGGACAGTTGAGAATAATTAAAATGTGAAACAAAGGAGCGTAATTTTCACATGCTGATCCCGGTTAACACGATTGTGCATACATATGGTCCCATTTCACAACAACAAAGAGCTTGAATTCATCTGCCTTGCAATTAACGAACTTAGTTAATTTTTCAGAACTAAGAAAATATAAGCTACCTCATCAGCAAGAACTCTCGAGCAGTTGTAGCACACGCAGCGGAGAAGTGCCAACACAGTCTTCAAAAAGCCTATGTGAAACATGGGCTTTGCCAGCTCCAAGTGCCCAAAATGGCCGGGGCACTCTGCCATACTACCCGAACAAGTTTCACACTTAACATGCCTGTCAATTGTGCCTAATCGAGGGTCACTGAGGCCGCCCATCCTGGGCTTCCCTCTGTCATAAGTCTCACTGCTCTCGATCTTCACCACCGACATTTGGCGCTATTCATCATCAACAACGAAGCATGCGAAGACACAAAATAAGTTCAAACTTGAAGAAAACATCACATCATGCGGCATAACAAACGATGGGATGACTCGACCCAAAACAATGTACAAACAGCGAACAGAAGTCCACGAAATTCATCATCTACAGTCCCACAAACTGCCTGCGAATTCTCAACAACCCTAATCAGCTCAACAACCGGGGGAAAATCATACAATCTCATCTGGCCCGAGGATGCCAAATTGCACCGTCTTCACCCGAGCCAAGTCAGCCGGGGAGTAGGCAAAGCGCTGATCCATCTTTCCCCCGCCTCGACGTCAGGAGTCGAATTCTCAAATATTCCCACGTCTCATCAAGCACCAAGCCCTCTCGGCGCCAACAGGATTCCTTGATGCTTTCAAAACCGAGCTCATCAGCTTCCAAATTTCATACACTCCTTTACCCCGATATATTTTACTTACTTTTACTTATATATTTTATATGTTCTTTCTCACTCCTTTCCACCCTCAATCTCCACAACGTTTGTTTCGTTCCACGTACAGGAGAGAGAGCTCCAGCGCCCGCACTTCGCTCGTCCGATGAAGAGTAGTGAAACTAACCTCTCCCTGAGCGCACCACAAGAATATAAAGCACGGTCTTCGCCATGCTTCTACTCCTGGGCAGATTTCCCCACTGTACTTAGAAGGACCTCTGTGGCTACAATCACCGAACCCTAATCGCGGAAATCGCAACCTGACCGCCAGTCGCTCATTTCGCCATTATGTCAGAACGGGCCGAGTTCCTCAGTCCCGTTCCGCCCTTGTCATTTCGTACGTTACCGTTCCTCAATGTCTAGACCCGTTCGTGAATTCGAAGACCTTCGCGCTATTGGCTTTTATTTTCAGTAAGAGTTTTACATTAGGAGGAAAGAAAAGTATCTCGATGTATCCATGAAGACTGCTGGAACATTAGTGAGTCCAAAAGGTAGAATTCTCCATTCAAAATGTCCATACCTTGTACGACATGTAATCTTTTGTACGTCTTCTCCTTCAATAGGAATTTTCTGATAACCGCTATGAAGATCTAACTTGGAAAAGTAGCATGCTCCACTTAATTGATCAAGCAAGTCATCGATCCGAGGCAAGGGATATGCATTCTTCACGGTTTGCTTATTGAACACACGGTAATCAATACAAAAACGAAGTCATCCATCCTTCTTTGGAACAAATAGTACCGGTGCTCCCCAAGGAGAGGTACTATGTCGTACGAAATCCTTCTCCAACAACTCTGTAAGTGTTGTTCGCAACTCCTCCAACTCCTTTGGTGAAAGTCGATAGATTGGTCTACTCACCGGAGTACTCCCTGGCAATAACTCGATCTTGAAGGGCATACCTCAATCAGAGGGTAATCCATTTGGTAGATCATCCGGAAACACATCTGCAAACTCCTGAAATATCCGATCAACCGTTGCTTGATGCGGCACTTGGCCCTCCTCAGATTGTTCTTGTGCAATCGGCTTGATCCACACCGCAAATACAAACTTATCTTCCTCCAAAGCTTACTCTATGGCTGCTTTATTAACAAACTTCCCTTTTAGGGACTCATCTCTCTTCCGAGTTTGCTCCATGGTTGCCTTCTTGGCAAACTTCCCATCTTGGGACTCATCTCCCTTCCAGATTTGCTCTATGGCTACCTTCTCGACAAACTTCCCATCTTGGGACTGACTATTCTTAGGTGTCTTACTCAGAGGTGCCAGACAACCTAATCGGAAATTCCTACCCTGGTGTTGTACTTGAATTTGGTGTCGGGTCCAATCAAATTGAACCTTATGACATTCAAACCAAGGTAGACCCAGAATGATATCATAGTGTAGAGGTGCCACTACAAACCTCATACACTCCAAATACTCCTTCCCAATCTTGAAGGTAATAGGATGCAAGGTGCGGAATGCAGAACCCTTTCTACCATCCGCCATCATCAAACTACTTCCAATCACTGGCTTGATAGAATACCCAATTCCTTTGCTACTTGCATAGACATGCAATTCTCTGAACTTCCAGAATCAACCAAAATTCTACAACCCCAATTAGATATCATACCTTGCAAGTGAAGCAAACTTGCATAGGTTGAGCCTTCAATCCCATCGGAACTAATCAAGCTCCCAATAGGTGGCTCGAAATCTCCTACTGGGATTCCTCGTTTCCCTGATCATTCCGCTCCACAATCTCCACTTGGGCAACTTGTTGAGGTCGTCCATTCTTGAGTGTACATTCAGCAATGCGATGCCCCAACTGGCGACAATAAAAACAACCTCCATTTTGTTGTAATCTTTCTCTATCTGCTGTGCCAAGTGGTCTTCGTTGGATAGCATCAATCTCCATTGGTATCGGTTCTTCCACTCGTGGTACTGGTGGGTTTTGTGTAGGTCGAGGTCGAGACCAAGTTGTTGCAACTAAGGAATCAAAACGCTCAGCCAATTGCATGGCTTCTTCTACATTCTGTGGCTCTTGCATAGTCACCTCCAATCTGGTTCGTGACTTCAATCCTCGCACAAATCGATCCAGAACTTCACCTTCTTGGATATCTGGAATTTGCATGATGATATTCTGAAATTGTGTGATGTAGCTTCTCACTAAGCCAATCTGCCTCAACTCCGCCAATTTATCTCGTGCAGCTCGGGTGGCATTTATAGTCTGAAATCGACCAAGTATTGCATCCTTGAATTCTGCCCATGTAACAATTTGTCATTCAGCTCTTTCTACTGAAATCGCCACCAAAGTTTTGCCACTCCATCCAACTGGTGAGAAGCAAAGAGAATTTGTTTCCGCTCGTCTTGAAGATTGGTGGCTTCAAAGTAACATTCACAGTCAAACACAAAATTCTCCACTGTGCCTAGAAGATTCTTGCCTTCAAACACCTTGGGTTTCGGAAATCGAATGCGATCTTCTCCATCTTGAACTGGCGCTTTGTCTATCTGTTCTCGTCGTTGCTGGTCTCGTTCATCCAACAATTGAGTAAGATGCTCGATTTGTTGTTGCATTGCAAGGATAACATCTGGTATTGCCGCCATCGCTACTACTCTATTCCACTACCCTCAATTTATCTAGTTGATTAACACATAGATACAACATGTCCACCGTTTTCCATAAGTTACAATTGGAAGTATCAAGGGTTCCTCTAACACGGTGATCATATGTAGAAAATCCTGCCCAAAGCGTGAGGTGATGAATTGTGTGAAACGATGCTTTGGTAATATCTGGACATGAAAGTCTCAATGGTTTGGCGAAAGTGGATTTGGTGGTCCATAAATTCCATCCATCCCATTCCTGCTCTGATACCAATGTAAAAGACCGAAACCGAGGAGAGAAATAGGAGAATGGAAGCTCACATTGGGACACTTGAATGAGGGAAAACTCCAAATGCCTAACATGAGCTTTGGCTTTGGTATTTATAGGTACATACAAGGCCCTTGAGAAGCTTCTCAAGAAGCTTCCTCAAGCCGCTTTCTTAGAGTGGAAGCCAAGTTAACTAGGAAGCTTCTCAAGAAGCTTCCTTCTAGAAGTCGCCTACTTGGCACGCAAGCTAAGCTAGTTGGAAGCTCCTGGAAGCTTCCTTCTAGAAGCTACTTACTTAAGGTGCAAGCTAAGCTGACCGGGAAGCTTCCCAAGAAGCTTCCTAGATACTTCCGGAATATTCTAGGCTAATTTGTCCTATGTGCTACTTCATGAGCCCGACTGACTTTGTCGCTAAACTCCATATTGTTACACATTGGGACACTTGAATGATGGAAAACTCCAAATGCCTAGCATGAGCTTTGGCTTTGGTATTTATAGGTAGCATACAAGAGCCTTGAGAAGCTTCTCAAGAAGCTTCCTTGAGTTACTTTCTTAGAGTGCAAGCCAAGTTAACTAGAAAGCTTCTCAAGAAGCTTCCTTCTAGAATCCCTACTTGGCATGCAAGCTAAGCTCGTTAGAAGCTTCTAGAAGTTGTTGGTTCCTTCTAGAAGCATGATTTAAAGGTAAGAATTGGCTTGGTACCACCTAGAAGGATGTTACACATGATGGAATCAATAGATCAGAAAGAGGTATCACCAAAAGGAGACTTCTACTAATAGAGTAGGAATCAAAATATGCCTAAAATCTTTGAAGGCAATTTTTTAGGCCTTAACAGATGAATTAGGCCTAAAAAATGGGCAGATTCCCCCCTTCCCTCCAAACAGAGGAAAGTTTGGCTTTTACCCATTGGTTTTTCTCATCGAGAGCTTTCCAATGACACCTCACTCACGTGATTCTGAGATTCCTACAGGAAGATTCCCTAAAAGATTCCCTCTGGTCAAAGCTTGGTTGACCAACCAGATATGACCGGGACCGACATGTCACCCATCCAAGTAAGTAATCCAAGGTGGAGCTTGTTGACATGTCACCTATCCATGTGCCTAATCCTATGGTTGAGCTTTGTTGGAGGAGATCCTCTTTGTCTATATAATAAAGAGAAGGTGCTCCTTTGGGGCATCGAAAGATTGAGTGTGAATTTTGTATTTATCTTCTCTTGTCCTCGGAGTATTACATTGAGCCAATCTCCCTCCTAATTTGGCCTGCACATCTATTGGGAGGTCTTTGCTTCCTAATCTTCTTCAACTTTTACTTTGTTTTTTTGCTTTTGGCCAATGGTCTTTGGCTTCTTGTTGAACTTTGGGCCAAAGTTCTTTGTCTTGTTGGTCTTTGGTGTTGTAATTCCAATAGCTAGATAGATGATCTAGAGATGAAATTTGGTTTGGTAATATCTAGAAGGATTTTATACATGATGGACTAAGTAGATAAGCTAGACGTATCACCAAAAGAGTACTTCTACAAATAGGCTAGAAATCGAAACATGCTTGGAAACTTTAGAATCCATAGTTAGGCATATGATCTAGAGGTGAAACTTGAGGTGGTAAAATCTAGAAGGATGTTACACATGATAGAGAATAGAGATCATATAGAGTTATTACCAAAAGAGAACTTTTACTAATAGAGTAGAAGCCAAAATAGGCCTAAACTTTAGACGCAATTTTGGAGGCCTAAACAAATGAATTAGGCCTTAAAAATGTATAGATCCCCCTAACAGAGAAAAGGCTGGCCTCCCTCTCCCCTGGATTGTCTCACCAAGAGCTTTCCAATGGGACCTCATCCATGTGATTATGAGATTCCTACAAGAACATTCCCTAGAAGATTCCTTCCAATCAAAGTTTGTTTGACCAACCAGATGGGACCAAGACCAACATGTCACCCATCCAAGCAAGTAATCTAAGGGTGGAGCTTGCTGACAGGTCACCTATTCATGTACCTAATCCTATGATGGAGCTTCCTTGGAGGAGATCCTCATTGGTTGTATAATAAAGAGAACGTGCTCCTTTGGGGCATTAGAGGATTGAGCGTGAAATTGGTGTCTTCTCTCTCATATCTCTCTTGAAGAGTTCTCTTGTCTTTGGAGTATTACAATGATATCAAAGCAATTGTTTTAATCCAAGAGAGTGGATCATCCCTCTTGGAAGAGCACAAGCTACTATAACTAAGTAATTTGAGATGGAGAACATAGTGCAATTGCTAGACTTGGGAAGGGCTTTAGAGAGCGGATGGGATGGATGCACCGAGAGGACAATTTCTTGCACCTAGCTTCCCATTCTTGAATCCATTCCACATCAAGATTATGTACATCTAGTGTGAGAAAATGAGAGTATCACTAGTTTATTACTTTGGAGCAGAATTCATGGACATAATGATGAATTCACCAAACTCGGTGATTCTACCTGTGGTTATATACGACAAAGAGTGGGATTTGACAATCTAAATCCTATTATGATGTTATGGGTCTGAATTTACCAAATCCTCACCCTTTCAATACATAAGTAGAAATCTATCATGTAGCTAGACCAAAAGCTATATTTAGGGATTTTCTATTTTGCAATTTTGGTGAGAAATATTATCAACAAGTGATGGCCTCTGAGGTCTCAATGCTAGTCCCCATAGTTTTTGCACCCTCATGAGTGATCATTCTAACCCTCTATTGAAGTATGAAGTAGCAAGTGAATATTGACTGTGTATAGGAATCAAGGATCTGCAATTGTAAGAGTTGATGTAAGGAATGCAGGGGATGTTGAACGAGTTTCAAGAAATCAAGATGACCATGGAGGAATTGCAACATCAAGTACATGTTGTCAAGATGGATCAAGTAATGCAAGAAGGGGAGCCATCTCAACAACCAACACCAACAATTGAAGTACTTGGAGAGTTATGCATGTCGATGACATCGATTTCAATCAACAACCAAGCCACATTGTTATTATGAATGAAGAAGATATGCAACATCATGCCTTACAAGGGACAAGATTCCATGGGAGTAGTGGAAAATTGGATTTCAAGAATGAATAGATACCTTTGATTGTTCACAACAAAGGTCATTGATCATTCTGAAGGTGTGTTTGCATGTGGGTACTTAACCAATAAGGCCCTCACATGGTCTGACGCTTGGGAACAATCATTGTTGGTAGAAGGAAGAGAGGTCACTTGGACAACAATGCAAGAAGATTTTCTCAAGAATTCCTAATTGATGGATTTTGTGCAAATGGCCTGAACTAGACTTTGGGGGTTGAAGTAGAAGAATAGCATACAAGAGTATGTTGAGGCATTTTTGGTTCTACAGGTTGTGATAATAGATATGAATCCAACCGAATCTCTTGACAATTTCAAGAGAGGATTAAAAGAAAGGATTCACCAAGAGGTAATGGGGAAAAATCCTTGTACTATTTTTGAAGCCATTGCATGCACCCAAAGAATAATAGGGGCACTTTGAGGAGGAGAAGCAATAACACTAATGTAAAACTATTGGGCTTAGACACACCATTTTGGTGGACCAAGACCTATGGAATTGGGCAAAATTTGGTTCCAAGATAGAGGAGTAAGACCTCTCCAAGGAGAATGAAGATGGATCAAAGAAAGGAGAGAAGGAGTCCCACAAGGAGAAGAGGCTTGAGCAAAACAATGATGATGTTACAATTGTAGCAGAATTGGGCACATAGCCATCAATTGTCGTGCTCGTCATCTTAGAGGCCCTTGGGTTCCATACAAGCAACCTCTGAACCACATGGAGAGACAAATTGAAGAGGAAAATATGGAAACCGCATCTAAAAACAAAGATTGCCAATAAATGTACCTCGTGGCCTTATTGGCTTAGTGAAGAAGAGTAAAAAGCAAGGGGATGAAGAGGACGAGTGTGCAAAGAAGGAGGAAGATAAATGCACACTTAATTTTTGCAAATGGAGTATTAGAAAGCAATCCGCTGAGAGTGTTGATAGACCTTGGGGCAACAAAAAAGTTATTGTCTTGCTCTGTTGCAATAAGGTTGTAGATGAAACTAGGGAAGGATGCAAAGGATGAAGTAGAGTTATCTAATGGTCTGAGAGAGAGGATTGAGTTGTTACCTAAAAAGGAAATACTCTATGTAACAGGGTATCAAGAAGCAATCAAGTGGTGAGTGATACAACTAGCTTGTTATGATGTGATCTTAGGTATGCCATGGATCAAACACTACAACTCCAAAGTGTATCAGAGAAAGAAAGTAGTGAAAATAGTCAATGGAAGATCTTTGGGATTAAAGGAAGATCACAAAGGCAAGAGTTGCCTCTGTATGTCATAAAGACCACATCTATTGGTAAGATAGATGGATGTTTCATGGGTTTAATAAGAGAAGTCAAGAGTGCCTAATACAATGTACTTTTTTTTTGAGAAATTGAAAGATGTGGTCGATGAGTTCTAAGATGTCTTTTTGGATGACTTACCCATAGGTTTACCACCAAAAAGGAGAGTAGATCATAAAAACCCGGGAAGACACCTTGTAAGGCCCCATATCAACTATTAACTCAAGAGTTGGAGGAATGTAAGGCTCAAATCAAGGATATGTTGAATAAGAGGTTTATCTAACACAACATATCACCATATGGGGCTCCTATATTGTTTGTGAAGAAGAAGGACAAAACAATGCACATGTGCATTGACTACCGAGGAGCGAACAAACAAACTTGTTGGTTCAGTCCCTAATATTGAAGCCAATGAAGAACAAATATCCATTACCTTGCATGGATGACTTGTTTGATCAACTCAATGGGGCAAGGCACTTCACCAAACTTGATTTACGGAGCAATTACAACCAAATCAAGATTGCGGATGAATCCATACACAAAATAATCTTTCAAACATGGTATGGTCACTTTGAGTACTTGGTGATGCCATTTGGCCTCACCAATGCTCTAACCACTTTCATGAGTTTGATGGATGACATATTTTTTCCATACTTGGATAAATCTATTGTCATTTTTCTTGGTGACATGTTATTCTATAGAAGGACACTAACAAAGCACAAGCAACATCTATGAGGTCTTCCTGATTTTGTGATAGAATCAATTATATGCCAAAATCTCAAAGTGCAAGTTTGGAAAGTCTGTAGTAGACTACTTAGGGCATTGTAATAATCCAAGGACAAGAGAACTCTTCAAGAGAGAGAACACAAATTTCACACTCAATTCTTTGATGCCCCAAAGGAGCACTTTCTCTTTATTATAGAGCAAAGAGGATCCTCTCAAAGGAAGCTCCACCCTTGGATCAGATACATGGATTGGTGATCTATCAACAAACTCCATCCTTGGATTAGTTGTTTGGATGGTGACATGTCAGTCCTTGTCCTATCTAGTTGGTCAAATGGGTTTGACCAAAAGGAATCTTTAGAGAATCTTCTTATGACGCTAAGAATAGCATGAGTAAGGTACCATTGGAAAGCTCCCAATGAGACAAATCATGGGGGAGAAGGCAAGCCATTTCTCCTCAAGGGCAGCCAATTAGTGTCATTTCAAGGCCTAATTCATCCGCTCAGGCCTCCAAAAATGGCTTTAAAGTTTTCTGGCTAGTTTTGGCTTCTACCTTAATAGTAAAAGTGCTCTTTTGGTGATACTTTTATCTGATATATGTTATCAATCATGTGTAACACACTTTTAGATGTCACCACCCCAAGTTTCACCTTTAGATCATATGTTTAGTTATTGATTCTAAAGTCTTCAAGCATGTTTTGATTTTTGGCCTATTAGTAGAAGTACTTCTCTGATTATACCCTCTATCCATCATGTATAACATCCTCCTAGATGTTATCAAACTAATTTTCATCTCTAGATCATGTGTCTAGCTATTGGTATTACAAACCTCCCTCCTTTTAAGATGCAATGTACTCATTGCAAAGCTACTGCTCAAAATATTTTACTAACACTAGTGCATAGGTCAAGTTAGCTGTTGGCTCCCATGTTGACTCATATAGTAGGTAACCTTTCCATTGTATGAGATATTCCACACACAAGTGACAAGTCCCATGAATGCATTTTTGGAGAATGCGTTCAACTTTATATTCTTCCATGCCATCAATGAGGGTCAAGCAAGGTAGAATGTCTTGTATGGAGAGACAAGGGTCTGATCGGGGTGCATATTTGTGTAGGAAGGAGACATGGAACACTAGATAGATCTTCATGTGTAGTGGTAGCTTGAGGTGATAGGCCACAACACCGATTTGACTAAGAATGGGAAAAGGCCCAAAAAAGTGAGGTCTAAGCTTACGAGGGCCAACTAATGTGAGGTTGGTTGTTGACAACCAAACCTGATTGCCTACTTGGAACTCCATGTGCCCATTGTGTGCATTGGCATATTGATTTTGTCAATTTTGGGCAATCTGCAACTTGTTTTTGGCATTCTCTACGCCTTGTTGGATTCTCAAAACAAAAGAGTTGACAAAATCAACCTTGGTAGTCACCAGACAGATCTTCATCAAGCTCACAGGTGTGAAAGGATGCTTGCCATACATGAGGAAGAATTGTGTGACTTGGTGGAGACATTTATTGAATTGTTGTATGTGAATTCCACCAATAGAAGTAAGGTGTCCCACCTCTCTTGCTCATCTAAGGTGAAGCCCTAAAGCATATCTTCAATAGTGCAATTGGCCCGCTTTGTTTGGCCATTGGTCTATGGATGGTAAGCCGTGGCCAATTTAGTTTTGAAGACACCAAAGAGTGTTCTCCAAAATAGACTAGTAAATTAAATGCCTCTATCAATGATGAGAACTCAAGACAAGCCATGGTGAGAGAAGATTGCATCCAAGTACAACTGAACTAGTTGTGGAGCCATCACCTCCTTGGTGGTAGGGTGTACATGAATCATTTTGCTAAGTTAGTCAAAAAATACTACAATGGAGTCAAACCCTAAGGTGGTCTTGAGCAATTTGCAGACTAGATCCATACTCACTTGTTCCCAATGTTTCGTAGGAGTAGGGAAGGATTGCAAGAGCCTTGTTAGAGGCTTTGTTATGTTGACAAAGTAGGCAGCTCCAAACATATTCCATCACATTGTTGCTCATTTTGGGCCAATAGTAATGGTTTTGGACTACATCTGAGGTCTTGTTCACTCTGACATGACCTGCAATGGCAGAATCATGATATTCTGCTAAGATGGTGGTGCATAATTTTAGGGCATTTGGGATCCATAATTTACCATCACAAAAAGTGAGTCCTTGGTTGTTGGTGATGCCTTTGGATGATTGAGCTCCTACAATTTGGGGATCTATTTTTGTAACAGCTAGAATCTCTGGCCATAATTTAGAGTTCATCTTGACCTTGGCCACCAAATTGTTTGCCATCGGTATTTTGGTGAATGCATCTACAAGTTGCTTCATGCCTTCCACATAGGTGATTGTTATATTGAATTGTTGTTTCCACTTTGCCCATTGAATTTAATGAGAAGATAGATCTTTTTGTGTCACAAGGTAGACTAGAGGTTTATGGTGTGTCTCTACTACAAATGTCTTCTTGCCAAGATAGTGCTTCCAATGCTTGGTTGCAAGGACAATGGCCAACTCTTCTCGCTTTGTGGTATGATAATTGCATTTTGCCGATAATAGCTTTTGAGAGAAGTATGAAATTGGATGCCACCCATCATGCCACTCTTGTTGTAAGATTGTTTCTATTGCTATGCCTAATGCATTGGTAGCCAATTTGATTGGACATTTTGGGTCACACCATTTCAAGATTGGTGCATGTAGCAAGGTATCTTTTAGTTCTTGAAAGCCTAACTCTTGTGCGATTCTCCATGTCCAGTTCTTCCCCTTGCCAAGTAGTGTTGTTAAAGGCTATGTTACCTTAGAGAAGTCCTTGACAAACCGATGATAGAACCCCCATCAACCTCATGAAGCTCTTGAGTTGAGTTTGATCTTCTAGAGTGCTCCATTTTTGAATGACCTCTACTTTATCTGTTAATACTTGGATACACTCTGCACTTATTCTATGCCCCAAGTAGTCTACTTTAGACTTGCCAAACTTGCACTTTGAGATTTTGGCATACAAGTGATTCTGTCTTAGAATCTAGAGGACTTCTTGTAGATGTTATTTGTGTTCCAATATTGTCCTATTATATACTAAGATATCATCTAGGAAAATGTCAATAGACTTATCTAAATATGGCCAAAATATGTCATTCATCAGACTCATGAAAGTGACAAGTGCATTGGTGAGGCCAAATGAGGTACTCAAAGTGGCCATACTTGGTTCAAAAGGTAATTTTGTATACATCTTCCTCTTCAATCTGGATTTGATTATAACCGCTCCACAAGTCCAGTTTGGTGAAATGTCTTGCTCTATTGAGTTTATCAAACATGTCATCTATGCGGGCTAAAGGATATTTGTTCTTCACTATTTGTTGATTGAGGCCTCGATAGTCAATGCACATGAGCATTATATTTTCCTTCTTCACAAACAAGACAAGAGCTCCATATGGTGATATGTTGGGTGGATAAACCCCTTTTGTAGCATATCCTCAATTTGAGCCTTACACTCCTCTAACTCTTGAGGTGATAGATGATATGGGGCCTTACAAGGAGGTGTCTTCCCCAAAAGTATCTCAATTTTATGATCTACTCTCCTTTTTGGTAGTAATCTTAAGGGTAGATCATTTGGGAAGACATCTTGAAACTCATTTACCACATCCTTCAATTTCTCAGGAATTTTTCCATCAAGTTGTGCACTTTGGATTTCCCTTATTAAACCCATGAAACATTTATTTATCTTATAGATAGTTGTTGTTCTTATGACATAGAGAGGCAATTTTTGCCTATGTGCTTTTTCTCTAACCCCAATGATTGTCCATTGGCGGGTACTCACTGCTTTCTTCCTCCAATCTACCATAGGGTTGTATTGCTCCATCCAAGGCATGCCTAAGATTGCATCATAACAAGCTAATTGTATCACCTGCCACTCAATTGCTTCTTGATATTCTCCTACAAAGAGTGTTACACTTTTGGATAATAACTTAATCTTCTTTGTTTGCCCATTAGGTAACTCTACTTCTTTGCTCTTATCCTTCTAGATCCATCCCCAATTTTATTGCAACAAAGTGAGATGAGAAATTCTTTGTATTAATACTCTCACCTAATTGCCTTCTAGGACCTCATTCACGACAATCAATTGTAGGTTTTCCTTTTTAGATCTTTGCACACTCATCTTCTTCCTCCCCTCGCTTGTCCACTATTGAGCCAATAAGGTACCTTTACTGGAGATCTTCATTTTTTGAGGTGATTTCTACCTCCTCTTCCTCGATGTATTGCTCCATGTAGTTCAAAGATTACCTATATGGAGGCCAAGGGTCTTTAGGGAGACAAGCATGATAGTTGATGGAGATGTGCCCAATACGGCTACAATTGTAGCAACACCATTTTTCTCCTCAAGTTACTTCTCCTCGTGGGACTCCATCTCTCTATTCTTCCACCCGTCCTAGCTCTCCTTGAAGTGGTTGTGCTTCTCTATCTCAAAACCAAAGGTTGCCCAATTCCATAGGTGTTGGTCCACCCATGTGTGGCATTTATGCCTGATAGTGTTGAGACAGAATTACTTCCTCACCTCCTCTAAGTGCCCCTACTATTCTCTAAGCACAAGCAATGGCTTCAAATATAGTGCAAGGATTTTGTACCATGACTTCTTGGTGAATCTGGTCCTTCAACCCTTGTTTGAAATTGTCTAGAGCCCCTCTTGGACTCATGTTAGGTATTGAGACGTATAGATCCAAAAATGCTTCCACGTACTCTTGTACGCTATTCTTTTGTTTCAATCCCCATATTTAGATTTGTGCCATCTGCACAAAATCCACAGATTGGAAATTCTTCAAAAGTCCTTGCATTGTTGTCCACGTGGCCTCCCTTCTTTTTGCCAACATTGATCATTCCCAAGCATCATACCATGTGAGGGATTTATCGGTTAGGTACCTACATGCAAACACGCATATGGCATGCTCAATGATCTTTGTCAAGAACAATTTGAAGTATCAATTCATTCTTGAGATCCAATTCTCCACTACTCCCATAGCACACTATCCCTTGTAAGGCTTGATATTGCAAGTCTTCTTCATCCGTAACAACAATGTCGCTTCATCATTGGCTTGGTTCAATGTCATAGGCACGAGTGCCTATAATACCAAGGGTTAGCCATATGATCTAGATGTGAAATTCGGTTTGGTAACTTCTAGAATGATGTTATACATGATGGTCAAAATAGATCAGATAGAAGTATCACCAAAAGAGTACTTCTACTAATAGGGCAGAAACCGAAATAGACTTGAGAACCTTAGAACCAATAGCTAGACATATGATTTAAAGGTGACAATTGGTTTGGTAACATCTGGAAGGATGTTACACATGATGGACTAAACATATCAGAAAGAGGTATCACCAAAAGGAGACTTCTACTAATAGAGTAGGAGCCGAAATATGCCTGAAATCTTTGAAGGCAATTTCGGAGGCCTAAACGGATGAATTAGGCCTCGAAAATGTGCGGAGCCCCCCCCCCAAATAGAGTAAAGGTTGGCCTTCTCTCCCCCTGCTTTGTCTTGTCGAGAGCTTTCCAACGGTACCTTACGTGATTTTGAGATTCCTACAAGAAGATTCCCTAAAAGATTCCCTCCAGTCAAAGCTTGTTTGACCAACTAGATAGGACCTAGACCAGACAGGTCACCCATCCAAGTAAGTAATCCAAGGGTGGAGCTTGCTGACATGTCACCTATCTGTGTCCCTAATCCTATGGTGGAGCTTCCTTGGAGGAGATCCTCTTTGTCTATATAATAAAGAGAAGGTGCTCCCTTGGGGCATCAAATGTTTGAGTGTGCAATCTGTGTTTTCTCTCTTCTCTTATCCTCGGAGTATTACAATGCCTCTCCAAGTACTTCAATTGTAGGTATTAGGCTTTGAGATAGTTCCTCTTCTTGCATTTTTTGATCATTCTTGAGAGTTTGCACTTGATTTTGTAATGCCTCCATGGTCATCTTGATTCCTCAGAACTCATTCAACATCCCCTGCATTCCTTGTATCAACTCCTACAATTGTGGATCCATAATTCCTACACACAATCAATGTTCACTTGCTACTTCCTCCTTCAATAGAGGGTTTGAATGATCACTTAGGAGGGTGCACAAACTATGAGGACTACCATTGGGACCTCAAAAGCCATCACTCATTGATAATATTCCTCACCAAAATTGTGAGCTACAAAATCCCTAAACATTACTTTTGGTCTAACTACATAACAGATTTCTACTTGCAGGTTGAAAGGGTGAGGATTCGGTACATTCAGATCCATAACATCATAATAGGATGTAGATTGTTAAATTCCACTCTCTGTCATATACCACTACAAGTAGAATCACTAGGTTTGGTGAATTCATCACTTTATCCATGAATTTTGCTCCAAAGTGATAAACTAGCAATATTCTTATTTTCTCCCGCTGGATGTACATAATCTTGATGTGGAATGGATTCAAGAATGGGAAGCTAGTATGGGAAATTGTCCTCCCGATGCATCCATCCCATCCACTCTCTAAACCCTTTCCCAAGTCGAGCAATTGCACTATGTTCTCCACCTCAAATTACTTAGTTACAATAGCTTGTGCTCTTCCAAGAGGGGTGATCCACTCTCTTGGATTAAAACACTCGCTTTGATACCATTGCAATAATCCAAGGACAAGAGAACTCTTCAAGAGAGAAAACACAGATTTCACACTCAATCCTTTGATGCTCCAAAGGAGCACCTTCTCTTTATTATATAGCAAAGAGGATACTCTCAAAAGAAGCCTCACTCTTGGATCAGATACATGGATTGGTGACTTGTCAGCAAGCTCCATCCTTGGATTTGTTGTTTGATGGGTGACATGTCAGTCCTTGTCCTATCAAGTTGGTCAAATGGGTTTAATCAAAGGGAATCTTTAGAGAATCTTCTTGTAGGAAGCTCAAAATTGCATGGGTAAGGTACTATTAAAAAGCTCTCAATGAGATGAATCATCAGGGGGAGAAATGAAGCCTTTTCCTCTCAAGGAGAACCAATTCTCCCCATTTTCAAGGCCTAATTCATCCGTTCAGGCCTCCAAAAATGGCTTTAAAGTTTTTTTTGGCTATTTTTGGCTTCTACCCTATTAGTAAAGTGCTCTTTTGGTGATACCTCTATCTGATCTACATTCTCCATCATGTGTAACATCCTTCAAGATGTCACCATCCCAAGTTTCACCTCTAGACCATATGTTTAGCTATTGATTCTAGAGTCTTCAAGCATATTTTGATTTTTGGCATATTAGTAGAAGTACTCTTTTGATGATACCTATGTGCATCATGTATAACATCCTCCTAGATGGTACCAAAAAAATTTCATCTTTAGATCATGTGTCTAGCTATTGGTATTACATGCATAGAGTAAGTGCGGAGTGTATACAAGTGTTAACATATAAAATAGAGGTCATTCAAAAATGGATTGCTCTAGAAGATCAGACTCAACTCAAGAGTTTCTTGGGATTGATGGGGTTTTATTGTCAACTTGTCAAGGACTTCTTCAAGATTGCACAACCTCTAACAATACTATTGGGTAAGAGGAAGAGGTGGATATGGGGAACCACACAAGAATTTGCCTTTTAGGAGTTGAAAAATGCATTACTACATGCACCAATCTTGAAATGGTATGACCCAAAACGTCCAATCAAGATGGCTACAGATGCATCAAGTGTAGCAATAGGAGCAATCTTACAACAAGAATAGTAGGATGGATGGCACCTAATTGCAAATTTCTCTCGTAAGTTGCTATCAACAAAATGCAACTATCACATCGACAAACGAGAAGAGCTAGTCATTGTCCTTGCAACCAAGCATTAGAAGCACTATTTGGGTAAGAAAGCATTTGTTATAGAGAAGGACCACAAACCTCTAGTCTACCTCAAGACATAAAAGGATCTTTCTTGTCAACAGATTTGGTGAGCATAATGGAGACAACAATTCAACTTGACAATAAGATATGTGGAAGGCAAGAAGCAACTTGCAGATGCATTCACCTAAATGCCAATGGTAAAAAATTTGGTGGTAGAAATCAAAATGAAACTTGAATTTTGGCCCAAGATTCTTATTGCTACAAAAATTGATCCACATATTGTAGGTGCTCAATCATCCAAAGGCATCACCAGCACCCAAAGAGTCACCTTTCGTGATGGTAGGTAGTGGATCACCGATGATATGGATCTAAGAACCACCATCCTAGCAAAATGTCATGATTTTGCCATTACAGGTCATGTTGGAAAGGACCAAGACGTTGGATGTAGTCAAACGCCATTACTATTGGCCCAAGATAAGCAATGATGTGATGGATATGTTTGGAGTTGCCTACTTTGTCAGCAAAATAAGGCTTCTAATCAAGCTCCCATAGGACTCCTCCAACCTCTCCTCACTCTTATACAATGTTGGGAACAAGTAAGCATGGATCTAGTTGGTGAACTGCCCAAGACCATCTTTGGGTTTGATTCAATTGTAGTCTTTGTTGATCGACTCAGCAAAATGACTCATGTACGTCCTACCATCAAGGACGTGACTGCCCCGTAACTAGCTCAATTGTACTTGGATGCAATCATTTCCCATCATGGCTTATCTTGAGTGCTCATAGAGTCACTCAATTCATTAGTTTATTTTGGAGAACACTCTTTGGGTTCTTCAAAACCAAATTGGCTATGTCCATAGCTTACTATCCATAGATTGATGGACAAATAGAGAGGGAAAGTTTCACTATTGAGGACATGCTTTGGAGCTTTACTTTGGATGAGCAAGAGAGTTGGGACGCCTTACTCCCATTGGTGGAGTTTGCATACAACAATTCAGTGAATGACTCCACATAAGTCACACCATTCTTCCTCATGTATGGAGAGCATCCTTTCACACCTTCAAGCTTGATGAAGGTCCCTCCGGTGGCTACCAAGGTGGATGCTATCAACACTTTTGTTTCTTGAATCCAACAAGGAGTGGAGCACGCCAAGCACAGGTTATAGATCGCTAAAAATTGGTAGAAGCAATATGTAGTATGTAGATGCACACTACCAACACATGGAGTTCAATGTAGGAGATCAAGTCTGGCTATCAACCACCAACCTCAAGTTAGTTGGTCCTCGTAAGCTTAGACCTCATTTTATTAGACCTTTCTCCATCCTTCATCACATTGGTGCCGTGGCCTATCACCTTGAGCTATCGCTATATATGAAGATCCACCTGATGTTTCATGTTTCCTTATTATGTTGATATGCTCCCTAGCCGCTCCACTTCTCTTCCATCCAAGAAAGTTGACCTTGTTCAACCCTAATTAATGACACAGAGGAGTATGAAGTCGAATGCATTATCCAAAAGTACATCTAGGGTACTCGCCATCCACGTGTGGAATACTTGGTACACTCAAAAGGGTACCTCTTGTATGAGGTGACATGGGAGCTAGTAGTCAACTTGACCCACGCACTAGTGTTAGTGAAATCTTTTGAGCAACAGTTTCACAATGAGGACGTTGCATCTTAAAAGGAGGGAGGTTTGTAATACCAATAGCTAGATAGATGATTTAGAGATGAAATTTAGTTTCGTAAGGATCTATAAGGATGTTATACATGATGGAATAAGTAGATAAGCTAGAAGTATCACCAAAAGAGTACTTCTACTAATAGGCTCAAAATCAAAACATGCTTGGTAACTTTAGAATCAATAGGTAGGCATATGATCTATAGGTGAAACTTGGGGTGGTAACATCTGGAAGGATGTTACACATGATGGAGAACATAGATCATATAGATGTATCACCAAAAGAGCACTTTTACTAACAGGGCAGAAGCCAAAATAGGCTCAAACTTTGGAAGCCTAAACATATGAATTAGGCCTTGAAAATATATCGATCCCCCCTCCCAATGGGAAGAAGGTTGGCCTTCCTCCCCCTGGTTTGTCTCATTGAGATCTTTCCAATAGTACATCACCCACGTGATTCTGAGATTCCTACAATAACATTCCCTAAAAGATTCCTTCCAATCAAAGCTTGTTTGACCAACCAGATTGGACCATGGCCAACATGTCATCCATCCAAGCAAATAATCTAAGGGTGTAGCTTGCTGATAGGTCACCTATCCATGTACCTAATCCTTTGGTGGAGCTTCCTTGGAGGATCCTCATTGGCTATATAATAAAGAGAAGATGCTCCTTTGGGGCATCAAAGGATTGAGTGTGAAATTGGTGTCTTCTCTCTCATATCTCTCTTGAAGAGTTCTCTTGTCCTCAGAGTATTACAAGTACATTGAGGACTTAGCTACTACCCTTGAAGAACCACCTCAAAGAGACCATTCAAACATGCCATATGCAATCCCATTGAATAGATATCACACACCAACATAGTAGTAGCTCCACTCAAAGAGCACATAATATACGTCACAAGCATACACGTACAATTGCCAAGCTTGGATCTATCATGCCATCAATGTTTTGGAAGTAGCATGGGGCACAATTCTAGATTTGATCCTTCAAAATAACACCATTACGTCCTTCCAATATAAAGATTCCAAAAGGCAAACCTCATACACTTACAAGATAGTATGGCTTATAGTCACATCAAGAATCATAGGTGCAATTAGCTATATACATATAATCACTTCAATAAAACTTATGGATCAAGGGTCTATAATCTCCTTCTCAAATAGTAATATAATGTAAGGTGTTCTTACATTATGCTTATTACTATATCCTTATACTTACCAAACACTGAGTTCAAAGGCCATTAGCATCACTCTTCAAAAGATTTCTACATGTTGAGAACACACACTCATCCATACATCCAGATCATCCAAGTCCAAAACTATAATCACATCATGACATATGGTTGTAGGTAAATCTAGATCTTGTTCATAGAGCAAGACATGGAGATGCTAAGGAGGCTTTCCAATTGAACCAATAACCCATAACTAACCAAGGTAACTAGAGATCCTAATCTCCCAATTGGTCTCTTAGTAAACTATATGTACATAATCCTCTCTTCACCATCTAAACTATTCTCTTTGCTAAACTATCTACCTCAAGGTGATATTAGGAGGTAGTACGGTGATCAATCAAAGCCTTGTCATACAAGACTTGAAACTCTCCAAAGAAATCTGTACCTTGATTAGTCAAGATATTGGTTGATGCGCCAAAATGAGTAACAAGTATGTTGTCTCTTCACTAGACTTGTAAGGAAGTGCAACCAACTCAATCCACTTGGAGAACTATTCTATCATAACCAAAACAAATTGATGATGTCTTACATCAATGATAAAGGTCTAGCAAAGTCTAAACTCAGGCAATAATTCAACCATAAGAAGTGGGCGTAATTGTGGCATATGAACATTAAATGATTCTCAAACTTGGTCATAAACCACACATCTAGCAACAAACTTCTATAAATTGAAAACATACTGTGCCACAAATAATGACTCTAAAGTAAACTATATGTCCATTTTATTTCAAAATGTCCTAGCTCTTCATGACCATGTCATACTAATTGTGGCATATGAGATGGAAAGGATACTACTTAAAATTCTACCATCTTCACATACTCCAAAAAGATGTCTACCTTCCAATCTAAACCACCTTGCTTGCTAAATGACATAGTCTCTCTCCTTGGCAATAATTATACCACCCATAATACCAATGCAAAGATAATACATCACCAAGACATCATCATGAATATCCCACTAACCTATACCAATATCTCGACTCTCTATATTAGAGATCTCAATAACTCCTATTTGTATTGAGAGAGATACCACCAAAGCCCCAATCAATACACACAAAAAGGCATATGCATGTCAAATTTGCATCATCTCCTCATCCGTCTCACCATGCCGATGTGCTTTTGTTTGATCATGCTTTCTAGTACATGGATTTCTACCCAACTGCATCATAGTTCACCATTCCAAGTTTATGAATAACCCTAAAATCATACTCTTGTAAAATTAGAGCCCATTGTGCAATTGTCTCTAAAAGCTTGTCACATTCCATCAACCACTTTAGTGGTTGATGGAAGAAGTCATGGTGCATGATCAACCATTGGTGAGTTCTCACTACTTTCTTCCTCCAATCTACCATAGGGTTGTAATGCTCCCTCCATGGCATGCCTAAGATTGCATCATAATGAGCTAATTGTATCACTCGCCACTCAATTGCTTCTTGATATTCTCCTACAAAGAGTGTTACACGTCTAGGTATGATTCGATCCTCTCTGTTTGCCCATTAAATAACTCTAATTCTTTGCTCTCATCTCACTCTAGATCTATTCCCAATCTTATTGCAATAGAGCAAGACAATAAATTCTATGTTGCTCCCAATTCTATTAATACTCTCACTTGATTGCCTTCTAGAACTCAATTCACGACAATCAATTGTGAGGTTGCCTTTTGGGACCTTTGGGCACTCATCTTCTTCCTTCCCTTGCTTCTCTACTTCCTTATTGAGCCAATAAGGTTGTGAGGTACATTTACTAGTGATCTTTGTTTTCCGAAGTTATTTCCACCTCCTCCTCTTCAGTGAGTCTCTCCATGTTGTTTGAAGATTGTGTGTATGAAGGCCGAGGGCCTCTACAAGCATGACAATTGGCAAATATGTGCCCAATACGGCCACAATTGTAACAATGGCGTTGTTCTCCTCGAGTTCCTTCTCCTCATGGGACTCCATCTCTATGTTCTTCTACCCTTCCATGCTCTCCTTGAAGCGGTTGTGCTCCTTGGTCTCAAAACCAAAGGTTGCCCAATTCCATCAGTATTGGTCCACCCATGTGTGGCATTTTTGCCCAATAATGTTGAGGTAGAACTACTCCTTCACCTCCATCCAATGCCCTTGCTATTCTCTATGCATAAGCAATGGCTTCAAATACCATGCAAGGATTTTGCACCATGACTTCATGGTTGATTTTATACCATGACTTCTCACAGGGTTTGGTGAGTTCATCACTCTATCCATGAATTCTACTCCAATGATAAATTAGCGATACTCTCATTTGCTCACGTTGGATGTACATAACTTTGATGTGGAATGGATTCAAGAATGTGAAGCTAGGTGCGGGAAATTGTCCTCCCGGTACATCCATCTCATCCGCTCTCTAAAGCCCTTCCCAAGTCTAGCAATTACTCTATTTTCTCCACCTCAAATTACTCAGTTTCAGTAGTTTGTGCTTTCCTAAGAGGGGTATACTCTCTTGGACTAAAACACTTGCTCTAACACAATTTGTAATACTACAAGGACAAGAGACAAGAGAAACACAAATTTCACACTCAAGCATCTGATGCCCCAAAGAAGCACCTTCTGTTTATTATATAGACAAAGAGGATCTCCTTCGAGGAAGCTCTATCATAGGATTAAGCACATAGATAGGTGACATGTTAGCAAACTCCACCCTTGGATTACTTACTTGGATGGGTGACATGTTGGTCCTGGTCCTATTTGGTTGGTCAAACAAGCTTTGACTAGAGGGAATCTTTTAGGGAATCTTCTTGTAAGAATCTCATAATCACATGGGTGAGATACCGTTGGAAAGCTCTCAATGAGACAAACTGGGGAGGAGAAAAGGCCAACCTTTCTTCCATTGTGGAGGAATCTACACATTTTTTGAGGCCTAATTCATTCGTTTAGGCTTCCAAAATTGCCTTCAAAGATTTTAGGCATATTTTGGTTCTTACTCTATAAGTAGAAGTCCCCTTTTGGTGATACCTCTTTCTAATCTATTTAGTCCATTATGTGAACATCCTTGCAGATATTACCGAACCAATTCTCACCTTTAAATCATATGTCTAGCTATTGGTTTTAAGTTTTAAAATCTATTTTGGTTTCTGCACTATTAGTAAAAATACTCTTTTGGTGATACTTCTATCTAATCTATTTTGTCCATCATGTATAACATCATTCCAGATGTTACCAAACTGAATTCATATCAAGATCATATGGTTAGCTCTTGGTATTACACCACCACAAACTCCTTCCTTCCATCATCTCGGTGGATGAGCACTACTACTAACTCACCCCAAGTTACTCCAATCAATACGAACTTGGAATGTGCATCCTTTGATTGGTTCTTAAGAATAGGAGCAGATAACAACCTCTCCTTGACCTTTAGGAAAGCTCTCTTTTGCTCATCTCCACAACACAACTCTTTTGTAAGCTTGGTATACTTTATCAAGTGTTGAATCAAGCTTTGCTCTTTTTTTAAGCTTTTGTTTGATTTTAATGCTTTCTTGTAGACTTTGAGAGTGAATGAGAAGATGAAGTACTTTTAGTGCCAAACTCAAGCTTGGATGTTAGGCTTAGGCATTGGAAGAAGTATTGGAATTTTGAGTTCAAAAGAAAAGACATTCAACCTCTAAATTAGACCTTCAAACTCCAAAGTTGAAACTAAATTGTGAATTTAAGAAGCAATCCTTTGTGAAGATATTAGGATAACCATGCATTTTGTCTCGTCCACCCAAGGATGTCAATTGAAATTGACAACTGACTTGTGAGTTTTGAAAATATATTCCTACCTTTTTAGCTACCTCACAAGTATCATATACTCAATTCCACACATAGTTGTCTATGTCGGTGAGAAAGTCTTATATGAAACTAAGACCAATGAGACACACACATTTGTCAAAAAGCCCAATGAGAAGAAACAATCTAAAATTTTTGGAACTTGTGGAACTCCAAAGATGGGCACCGCATGCACTCTCATGACCCAACATTCCAAACCAATATGAAAATATTGATAGTAAATACCAAGGCTATTTTTATAAATATTGAACTGTTTAGGGTAGGTTTATAATATCAATGCTTGTTGCGGGTATTTTTGACATTTCCACTAAAAGAAATTATACTTGTAGATGGTCCAAGTATTTATGTATCTATAGCTTTACTTTGTTGCACTAATATTTAAATGAAGTGATTTTCTAATAAACAACTTTCAAATCTAATTTAATTGTTGATTATTGTTATATATTTTATCATTATGGTGAGATGTGTCCCTATATATGTTCATACTACTTATTGCTGACCAACCATAGGAGTTGGGCTTCATGCAACTTTTATACAATAGTTCCTAAAGTTACTAAGTTATGCAAAAGCTTATATGACTTGGTAAATAAAAGGGAGTTTTAAAGACAATTTTAGGTATATTTAATCCCAAGAAGACATAGTATTTAACTTAAATGCTTTAAATTCATAAACATGAGCTTTTTAAAATAAATTCTTATATGTTTACCAATATTGAATTATAAATTGAGAGAGAATGTAAGTTTGAATGAGTGAGATTAGACCAAAATCACGTACTAATCTTGTAAAATTTATCTTTAAATCAAATACTCCTTATGCAAAACCCAACAAAGGAGAATATTGAAGAATCAAAGGTATGCTAAGTTAATCCCTACAATCTTTGATATAAATAATTAAAATTATATAAACAATCATGCTTCTATTAGCTTAATCAAACCTTAATATGATTATTTTCTTTCAATTATATTTTCCATAATATTATGAAAATTTTCTATTTTTAACTCTACACTTCTCACTCCCTTATTGTTCACGTAATTACTCTTCTTTCCTATAGCAAAAATCTATTGTGTGTACTCTTTATTCATCTACTAATATATGTTTTTATAGCAAGCTCTTTTCTCTACTTTCCTTTTTGTATTCTTATCTTTCACACGATAAACACATGTATATAGTATATAGTGAGGGCATACAAGTTTATAAAAATTGACTAGTGCTCTAATTAGAGTCTACAAAACAATAAGAAGCATTCTTCGTACTTCGATCCTCTTAAGAATTTAAAAGCAAAGCAATACATGATATAACTTTTATTGGTTGAGGTGGAGTATTAGAGAGCTACCGAGTAGAATTGCTCATGATTTACAATATGACAATAATTTGTATAGAATATATGTTGAAATATCTTCACACTCTTTAGTAATAGGTTGATAGAATAAATGCACCTCAAAACCCATATTCTGATTTCAAAAGGAGATCTAAATCTAATATGTAGTGCAACACTTTATTTTACTTGAATTTGGATTATAAAAATCAATTTTACTTGAATTTGTAATTCAAATTCGGCTCATATTGTAGCAAATTTAACACCATACTCACTTGGTCGTTTATGATTAAATTTATGATTATTTTAGTATCATATTGTAATTATGTTAGCTTATATGGATTGGATTTGTAATACGTAAGCCAAAATGCTTATCAACGGTAGAATTCTTTCAATTCAGAATCTTATTCTTTTTGTAGTTCAAAATCTCTTGCATTTTGATATCTCTAAGGTCAAAATGTTATTTGAAGTTGAAATCTTTCACATTGAAATCCAAGGTTGAACTTTTCTTGAGCGTCACAATCTTTCAGATTACGAGACTCATGATCAAGTTGGATTGAAGGTCAAAATGGTCTTTGACAACAAACCTAGTTGTGAACTCCTTCTAGAGGGTTAAATTCTTACATATCAAGATCCTAAGGTCAAGTTCTTCTTGAGTGTTTAATTTTATATCAAAATTCTCAATCTTTAATTTTTGTAGTAAGGATCAAATCTATTATATCCAGATTCTCAAGACCAAATTCTTCTTGAAGTAATTTTTTCTTAATTTCTTAAAGTTATAAGATATAGGCCAAAATTTTTCAAAAGAAAATTCTTTTTATGTGTTCAATATTTGAGATACTTACTAGTATAGAAAGTAATACTTTCTCTTTAAAAAGGGAATATAGCAAAGATAATATTTTCAAGACTTTTTGAACCATACTGTTAATATTCAATCAGTCTTTTGCCTCTTTATTTTTATTTTTATTTGTAATGAATAATAGAAAGGGATGACTAAAATGCTAATTTAAGTCCATCACCTAAAATAAAATAGAAGGTTAATTAAAATAAAGTAATAAAATGAAATAAAAACCAAAGTACGGAATGGAAAGCTAAAATCAAATTTGTTTAGCATTCTTAATAAATGGTAGGCACATATACATCCAAATGTATACAATTTTCCAACTATGTTAAAAAGGAAGCTTATTGATGAACACCAAATTATGTATCGTACTTCATTGAGAGTTTAAACTTAAATAAAGAAAAAATCGGAATTTATAATATATCAAGTGACATTATATATATATATATATATATATATATATACATTTTTTAAAATAAAATAAAATAAATTTATGTATAGTGTCTACATCTTCAACGAAGAAGTGTTTATATACATAAGAAGAATACGAAGTGTAACAGAGTTAATTTTGTCATGAATATTTCTTCTTAATAATCCATATTTGATACTCAAATAAAATGATATATGTTTAATTTTTGGTGATCTCCAAAATTATCTTTTTTGAATGGAGTGTTTAATTAGGTATATGTGTCAAAATAGACTAACTTTAAGCACTTGGGTCTTGAGATAGTCTTTTGTCTACTTATAACTTAAAATCAATTCATAATTGTCACTATATTAATAAACTATGATGATGGTCTATTAATATAGTAGTTTTTAGTTGAATAATTCTTTCGCATAATTGAATAATTATGCGCTTAATTTCATCACCAAGTAAAGGGTATTATATATATAAGATGTACTTTAACTATTGAAAAAATCATGCTAAAAATGTTGATAGAGAGAATAATTCTTATCGAGGTTACAAATTACTACACTATATTTTTACTTCTCCTTATAACTTTGAGTGGTTTTACTCAAGTGTTTCTCCTTCTTGGATAGGTCAATTACATATGCACCTAAAACAAGTTCCTATACGAGGACATAAGTGATCACCCACCTATCTTTTAACGAAGCTTACAATACACATCGAGGTTCACTTCAAAACGAGAGCCGTATAGAAACTATCCATGAACCAAGTCTTTTCTTTATTGGGGCTTAGCCCCATGTTACAATTGTTTCTCTCTCCCTTGTACGGCTTGATGGGGTCTTCCCATCCTTCATTTTTCCTCCGCGATCGCCTTTTTCTTCTAGTCTTTTCTTGGAAAGGACATATATGGTTTGCCTTTAAAGGTTGAAGGACTTTGAGATACCTCCTACTTTGTCTTACCGGCTAATTTCTCAATTTGTGCGTGTCATCCTTGCGCAGGGGCCATGCTAATCTTCTCAGTATCGTTCCAATTTTATCGGATGTCCCGGAGGGGACATTTTCGTTTTCTGTCCACAGGAATACTTATAGTCCTTTTGGACAACTTGTTCCGAGAACTGGAACATATTACAAGGAAAAGCGTATGCTTGCACAATTCAAGGTCAACTTTGACCACTCTAAGTGGAGATCGTTCAGGCAAAATTTGGCTGCATTTGGATTAAACATAATAACAAAAAATAGTAACCACACAAATCGAGGCTTAAAGCAAATAGAAAACAAAAAGAACCAAATAATTGGTACAAATGTAAGGTCTTCCTTAGGATGGAAATTGATCCCAAGAGAAGGATTGTTGTAATTCCATTCCACGCCCTAAATTGCATATAAAATTTGTTATGAAGGACTAGGAAACTCCTAGACGTAATAAGAAGAAAATAGAAGATTAATTATTTATATATATGTAAGCTAGCTCGCTGTTGTATCAATAGAAAGTTAATTCCCTGAATATGCTGAGTCACTTTGATGACGATTTATTTAAATTATTTATCTTACGATCTATAAAAATCAATACAAATATTGTAGAAGTTATAAGATATGATTATGTTAATTGTTTCTCAATTTACTCTTCTCCAATAAATAATCCATCAATTCGAAAAACTATCAATTGGGATGTAGTTTCTAAAGTTATCGCAATACATATATCGAAAGCACAATCCAAGAGAAATAAGTTATTGATTCTGTTGTGATAAACTCTTGAACGGTCCCTAATTGGTGAAGAATCCATGTTATATGAATCATATCATGGTCTTCTTTTCAATTTAGGAACACAATTAATCGTGGGTGTGCCAGATGTGGTTCATTGGAACCTGCCACCATCTAGTTCGAGGAAAGAAAGAATTGGATCTGGCCACCAACTTGTTCGAAGAAAGAAGGATGGATCGACTGTGGTCGTGGTCGAGGTTGAGGTCCTGTTTCGAACGGTGTGTAACACGCTCTCGTTAAAAGAACTTGCATTTCAGGATCGACAGAAGTTTCTCGTGGGAGCGTGGATTCTGGTTTTGGCGAGTTCGAAGAGCGAGGAAAATTCCGATAGTAGAGGGTACTACGAAGGCTTTGGAGTGGGCAGTCAATCAGGGTCGAGAGACTGTGGGTTTGGGAGGTTTTTGCGTTGCTGAGAAGCCGGCCATTATTCTGGATCGAGGGCACTAGATCGCCATGTCGTGGTGCACTATCGAGTCCGATCCTGGTACGTATTTTTAAGCTCTTTTATCTTGTGTTTTGTAAAAGAGTAGGAGAAGGATCAAAAAGCATGTGTTGTTCTGAGTTCGCCAGAAGGACCTAGGGTTTCGGAGTTCTGATTGCATGTAAGTTTTCTTGTTGCTGATAGTTGCCGATAGTTGCCATGGAGTATTATGCCCCAGAGTTGGCAACTCATACGCTGAGATAGAACTAAGCGTGGTCTTTTCTGCCCAAGTTTTCTACTCGCAAAGCCCGCCAAGTCCGAAGCATTTGTACCAGGAAATTTGATCTGAAGGAATTTGTAATTCTTCCCTGAGCTGAGGAAACGTAACGTTTTGGAAGGTTGCCTAGTTGCGTGTGTTGGCATATTTTCCAGGAGTGTTCCTTGAGTGTAATTCGTTACTCTGATCTTACCTGCTTGTGGAAGAATCACTTGGTCAGGTTTAGGGTTTATCTCTCTCCGGAGGTCGTAATTCAGTATGCAATCCATGCAATACAATTTTGCATGCCCAATTAGCTTACTAACATGTAGTCTTGGACGTCCAAGATGGAGGAAGAATTGGAAGCCTTAAATGAATATGAGCCTTAAATCCAGACGGTTACCTCTCGCGGAGAAATTCCCCATGAGTACACACTGTCCCGGAAACAAAGTATTTTAAAGACACGAGCATCTGATGGCACGATATGCCAAATGAATTGATCCTGTGAGAGCCTCATAGGTCTTATATCACCAGATAGAAAAATTTCTTTTGTATCAGAATCAAGTAGGAATTCTTTTTGAAAATTGTGTCTGGCAAGTGCCAATGTAGGCACTGCCTTAGTATTTTTGGTCTAAATGCGTCAATGTTAGAGTTGTTATCTCAATCAATCCAGGCGCTACCTTTCGTTTATCTGAAGACAGTCGCCAAGCAGGGATAGGAGTATCACTCTTTGTGCTGTGTTGTATCAATTTTTCTTGCCATACACCGTCATATTGTTGTGTTTATATTCATCAATGCCTAGTTATGGAAATTATTGCTACTTCTACGCGGTCATTTACTGTCAGATGTTTATTTCTTGGTGATATCACATGTTTTCCGTTACTGTCGGGCCTGTAATCCGTCAGTACCCACCGTTCTCCAAACGGCTTCTGCACACCTTTGCTCATATACATCGTATTACTCTACGTTAACTGGTTTATTGCCTGTTAAAGTTGTGTTATAAAATTAGAAATCCTTCTATATCCCCTATTTGGACATTCGTTTCTAGAGTTTTCACGCTAGACACGATGATTAACAGCTTCACATATATATTTTCTCGGCGACAGGGGTTTTTACGGAGCTCATTCAGCAAATGCAAGTGAAAGGAGTCCAGGTACGTCAAGGTGGAAGCTTTTCTTTCTGGAGTTGTAGAACTTTTTTTCTAGTTTCAGTATCAATGATTTTCTTACCACTCAGTTCTTTCATACTTTCAGTCACCTGGCTTGATGGGAGAGGGCATCATTCTCGATGTATCATGCGACTTTGATGTCCCAGTTTTTCTCACATGTAGTAGATTGTTGTCCTGTAGATGAAGCAGTTTAATATAATTTATTAAGTCCACATTTCAGAGAGTGCGAACTTTACACGAGGAAGGTCATCAGCAACGACTGAAACATCTTTTGAACTAGATAGCAGTTTGGCTTCAATAAATATCTAGATAAAATTCACATATTTTAGTGTTTGTAGCTAAAAATAAACCATATTATCTTCTCAGATCCAATCTTACTTTCACGTTCAAACGCAGTTGAATTATACTCTATAAGTATTTTGATAAGACGAATTCAGATGTGCCAAGGACTACCGCTTCGGGATACCGTTGTGTTCTGCCCATTTAATGTGAAAAGTGTTGTGTTTGTAGTGTTGATGGGCTCATTCTGACATAGAGCATGAAGAGGTTAGTCTTAGTTCTCATACACTCGCTCCTGGGGTGTCTAGATGTTCCCCACAGGGAGAGTCATGCATTCATGTCCACTCCAATAACACTGTGATGATGCTAAAGGCTGCCTTTCTCAAGTGTACACTTGCTCGCACTAACTCTTGCCTGCATGTACATATGCATTACACCATTCTAGGCTTAGATAATCATCAGAGTTACCAAGGTACTAACCCCTGTCTGCAGGCAAATGCATCCTTGCTTCTCTATGTAACGGACAGTTATGACGATTTTTACTACCGTACTTTCAAGTGTTAGAGTTAAGTCCGGTTCACACGTGGGTTTGAGACCGGGTTGTTTACAACGGTTTCCGCACTCCATTACTCAGTATAACCTGAAAAGGTTGTCCACTAAGAAGGTCTCTATGACATTTTCATGTACGGTTTTGAAATAGAGATATCAAGAGTAATTTTGCTGTGTCTGTTCGTGCGTGGCGCACCTGTACTGAATTTGGATCAATGTCCATACCCTGCGGACGAAATAAGCTGAGCAACACTAACAATTTCATATGTGCTGCAAGTCTTATGCTCATAGATATTGTGTCTTTAGCATGTTTCTCAACGGTCTGGACGTACTGCATGCTTACGGAGATGAAACTCCAACACGGATGTTTGATATGTAATAGATACTTGTCATCGGAAGAGTTTATGGACCATATGTTCGACTTGTTCCACAGAAATGAGGCGAAATTATGTTCGTTCCAACATGATTGATTATGTGATGTTATTGCAGGTGGAAGAGCTCTACAGTCTGGACCAGGATTCTCTAGAACGGCTGAGGTATACTTGACTCTTCTGGAATTATGTTTTCCTGATTCTCTACTCAGTGCGAACACGTTAAAGTTGTCTAATTCTGCTCTGATGGAAATGTTTTGTATCGTACGCAGACCCGTTTACGGTCTGATATTCCTCTTCAAATGGCGGCCTGGAGAAAAGGATACAAGGCCTGTGCAGAAGGACTACAACACGAATTTGTTTTTTGCAAGTCAGGTGTGAATCAGCAGAATTTCACGTTCTCATAACAGATAACTTTCAAGAGAATTGTGTTCTCAAATGATCTTAGGTGCACATACCTCAAAAACTTGGGGCACTCCATATACGAAATATACGCTGGCATTGGGAGTAGTACCTGTACCTGCGCCCTGGACTGTTCCCTCACAAAAGCTGGATTGCGTCTGCAGGTCATAAACAACGCTTGTGCAACCCAAGCCATCCTGTCGATTTTGATGAATCGACCAGAAATTGACATTGGGCCAGAGCTTTCAATATTGAAGGAGTTTACCAAAGAATTTCCCTCAGAGCTGAAGGGTTTGGCTATCAATAACAGTGAAGCTATCCGTACAGCGCACAATAGCTTTGCAAGACCTGAACCGTTTGTTGCAGATGAGCAAAAAGTCGCAGACAAGGACGATGATGTATACCACTTCATTAGTTACCTGCCAGTGGATGGAGTGCTGTATGAGCTTGACGGCTTGAAGGAAGGCCCCATCAGCCTTGGCTCTTGTGGTGAAGGAGGTCCTGATAACATGGAGTGGCTAAAGATGGTGCAACCGGTGATTCAAGAAAGAATAGAGAAGTACTCGAAGAGTGAGATAAGGTTCAACCTGATGGCAGTTATCAAAAATAGGAGGGACATTTACAATCAGGAGCTTGCAGAGCTGGAGGCAAAGAGAACAGAACTCTATGGACAGTTAGAAGCGGCACAAGGTAAAGGCGAGGATGTCATGGACGTCGACGCAGATGACAAACAGAACTCTCCCCTGGAACAACTTCGAGTTGCTCTCATGGAAATAGAGTCAGAGATTGCTGGTGTCAGTGATCGGATTGCCATGGAAGAGGAGAAGTTCAAGAAGTGGAAGACCGAGAATACTCGGCGAAAGCATAATTACATCCCCTTTTTATTCAACTTCCTGAAGATCCTTGCGGAGAAGAAGCAGCTGAAGCCCTTGATTGAGAAGGCCAGACAGAAAACGTAGCTAACAAATTCACTTCTGGTTCGAAGGCGACAACAGGACAATGCTAGGGCCTATTCTTGTGAACTCACAAGGCGGTGTAGAGGTGAGAAATTCGCTTAGGTTGAAAGCTCTAAAGGGAAGTTAACATTCTTTCAGTAGAAAATTTTGTGCAGTGACATTAACCATTAATGTAGTCTGTACTCAGATCATCATTACCCCAGCTTGATTTTACTTCGTTTAGTGGAACAGCCCTAGTGGCGTGGGGCCGGGCGGCCCCACGTATTGCGCATTCATCCTACTCTACACATGACTGTTTCTGCTCTAGCCTCTCAAGTTACTCAACGGCGCGGGAAGGCTATTGTTGAGTAGTTTAACTGACCATGCAATACACCTGCTGTACAGTTCTGATTATTGTGTAAATAACAAACCGAGTTCTTTGTATCTGGAAACACCGAGTTCGCCAGACGTGTACACAAGCGAATGGGATAGAGGTCCTCTTACTGATATACAGAAACTGGAATGTCGCCTCTCGGATCAATGGTAATCGCAGGTTAGAACGAACTGAGATCAGATGACAGCCGGTCATCTAATTCTTCAAAGAAGACCAATGGCCTGGATCTGTTGTTTTTGAAGGGTACCCTTGCTGATGAACTGATTTCTTCCCTCAATTGGATCATTGTATCAGTGCCAATCAGAAGTATAAAACCGCAGGTATTGAAACTTGACATAGCTACATCTTATTATTGGAGGCTTGATACCTCTGGATGAGGGTTTATGATCCTTTGGTGGAAGCACGCCAAGAATCTTAAGGAGTGTACATCCGATGGTTCGGCGGACCGCTCTAGGAACTCGATCAGTTCTTTTTTGCTTTGCCGTCGTTTTGGTGAACTTGGAATCCATTTCGTACTTTAAGGTGACAAACAGATGTGAATTTTGCCGACGAACAAACAAGCTTCAAATGAAACCAAGAGCTTCTGTAAAATTTTCGCGGGTTATTTTCATAGAACCATGGGAGTCTCTGTTGGTTGATAATTGAGGGAAATCTTCTGACAAACTTTAGAACGCTGATTCTAACTAGGTGAATTGCTCCCCACTTTGCCTTTCTTTCTATCCTTTTCCCAACCAATCGGCCCCATCACCAATTATAGATATCACTCAAATCATTCCTTTGTTCGAGCGACGTGCTTGCTTCTAGACACGTTGGTCGAGAATATCTTTTGGTTCAATCGACTGTGTGTCTTGAGTGGCCTTCAGACCTCGCTTGTTTTATCTTTTTTCAAGATGAAAGATACACTTTCTGCATTAATCACTCTCAATCACACTTAGGCTTGCAACAACTTTCCTGGTCCCCACTCTACGCGAGACCACTTTGATACGTTTTCCAGCTTGGCCTCTGTGAACCGGAAGCCATGTGCTCCTCCTTATTTTGACGTGACCTGTTTTGTCTAGGTGAACTATTTCCAGCTATTCGAGATTCGGGCAGATGGCTACAGCAAAGCAAACGCAGGTGTTAGGGTCGACAAATTCGTCGTTTGACCGGGCTGTAAAGTTGCTAGACTCCAGCTGAAAGGCTTGAACTCCCCGCGTGATGAATGCAAGGCAAAGTGCTTTGTCTACGAATATGACCATCACGTTTGACTTCTCGCCATCATCTGATACGAAGTCTGCAATGAGTCTAACACAAGAGAAAATGTGTCCTTCCAGAAAAAACAGCATAATGGAAATAAACACGTCAACTCAATTGGGCAGAAAGGCCACAAAGTCTGGTTCTTATTCATGAGTGATATATCCAGGCGGATAAAGAATTTTCTCTCGAACTAGACTCCCCGTCCTGGTCGGTGCTAGGCGAGGAAAGAAACTAAGGCATCTAATTTGGAGAGCGAAAATTTACACGCATAGCATTGGATCTGCATGGGAGAGAGAGAAATGGTAAAGCAAAGGTGAAAGGCACAGGAAAGCCGAGGGAATGGTAAAGCAACGCTGTAAACACTGGAGGAAGCGTGGGTCGAAACCGTCTTTTCGACGTCCCAAGTCATCAACGATCACAGATGACTCGCTGCTGACTTCTCGAACTCGTATCTCAGTAGTCAACAGAGCGAGCGAGCGAGAGAAATCCAATCGAACAGCTTCAACTGGTTCAACAGTGAGGGACCATAATTTCCAATCGCGTGAGAGAGATGTATGTGATCCTCCGCAGAAGTCCAAAAGTACCAGGGTACGTAACCGCAGCAACTTTAGGACAAATATCTATATCTGATTCCCTCTGTTCCAGCGTTTCGTTTACATTCGTTAGTTGTTTTCTCCACGCATCATCAAGCAAGAGTCTTGAGCTCACGGGATTGCAAAACGATGAAAAATTACCCAGTACTAGAGAAACCCAAGGCGTGACACGCGGCTAAGCCCCAATGGATCCGACCTCTCATACATGAGACTTCGATACACACTGCCCTATATGCTTAATGATTGGATATCATTTAGCCGTGGAGAAGATTGTACGTATGAGTTGATGCTGTACGACTATGTGTATCGATCATACCTGTAGCTCAATCGAAAGTGATGGAAAGTACTGATATATTTCCTTCCATCATCTTCTGATATACAAGTCCGTAGCGGCCAGAAAGAGAATATTGCAACATGTTGTGGAACATCCTAGAGAGCTGACTCTTCTCATACGAAAAGTGGATTGCTGGTTTCCATGTGAAATCTAGAGCTCGAATTGGGTGTGGGGCTCTCGTAATCGAGCTCGAAGTGTGAGCAAATGTTTCGTCTAATCACGATAAAGAGATGAACTTACAGTTCTCCAGCTTTGGCACATAGACTTAACGACACCCCAAGTTGACAGCAAGCCTTGACGCACGTAGTCCGACGTGTCACTCATCCGTCATAGCTGGAGTCGCGGCTCCCAGTTGGCAAGTAATGGTTTGACAAGATCTTTGTACAAATGCAATGGCGGTCCAGTTCGCTTGAAAAGGATATCCGACAGATGCTTTTACCTCGAGATTTTCCCTCAGTTTTCTTGTAGAGTTGAACAAAGTTCTTGTTATTTCTTTGAGCCGAAATCCGTGTGGGGGATCAAAAGTCTAATTGTTTCTGGTGCTTCTACATCACATTTTCTGCAGCATCAAGCGCTTAGTAGAAGAAGAAAAAGTCTGCTTCTCGGATAGGCTTGAACTTCTTCTCAACGAGAGTTTGAGATATTTTATTATAGTCGTGATGGAATAATGAAATTCGAATTTGCATAGATAAAGAGATATGGTGCTAATTTGGAAGAGAAATTGTGAAGTTACATAGGGTGGACATTATGGAAAATACAAGGAAAGGAGATCTTGAAGAGGAAAACATATGGCATAGAATGGAAGAGGAAAACATATGGCATAGAATGCAATCAGTAAAAAAAATACTAAATACATTCTTTTTCGAAAGACTTTCTAACATGAACGCATTGGCAATAAATACATCTTTTGTATATGTGAACAAACCAGGCAAATTCCTTTTTGGATCTTTGCTATTATTTAACTCTGAAGTGGGCCATTCTCCTCCTTTCCTTATTGAGCAAAGCAGAAAATATGCACCTCTATCCTCTACACTCTTGGAGTTATCGTATTTTCACATCTAATCCCAAACCTAGGTCTGCAAAAATTATTCCTTATTATGTTCTCTTAAGTTGGTGAGAGGCCACCCCACATTGTAAGCTTACTATATTTATTTGAAAGGCCAGAGTGGACCAGCAGTTCATAACTGGAATTGAGTGGCAGCGAATCAGCAACGACCAGCACACCGATAAACCCAGAGATAGACCGCTAGTCACTCAGCTATAAAGGTCAGCCAACGAGCTATCACACGTTGAACAAGTGAGAATCAATCACACTTTGCCACATGAAACTAACCGCAGTCAAAGTCATCCTTGACTCAATACCACATTGTACTCTGTTGAACAAGTGAGAATCAATCACACTTTGGCACATCAAACTAACCGCCTTCAAAGTCATCCTTGACTCCATACTCCTTGTATTTTGGCCTTGCTGATCTATTCCTTGGCACTACATAAAGAAGCTAGGCATAATGGCACTATAGAAAGAAGCTAGGCATATTGGGGGTTTCAAATTTAGAAAATAAGAATCTTTATGGAGGTGGATTTCTTCAGGAAAGATTTTTAAGAGAACACATAAAGATTCCATTGCGATTATGTAGAGAAAGGGAAATTAAAATTGAACATCTCCCGTTATGATTCCTTAAAGAGTTATTATGGGATGATAATCTAATGTGGCTATGATTAGTTGTGAGTTATGGGAAAAGGAATACTATTGAAGACCATGGAGATTGTGCCACATTAAAATTGTGTTTTGTAGATTAGAACACATACAAAAGGCATTTGAATCTGCACATTTCAAAATGAAGGAAGCCTTCTGCCAAAACCATTTACCTCCCAAAAACCAAACTCCCGTCCTAAATTTCCCTCCCTTCTCTTTCACATAAAGGAATTGTCTGTGCTACTATGAAGTGATTGGGAATTTTGTAAATGAATGGTATTTGGTTTCACGTGGTACATGGTATCAAGAGAGTGGTTTTTAGCATGCATTCTTGGTGGGAAATTGATTTCTTTTGATAGAGTTTCAAGGTTCCTTGTGCAGATGTGTATTGTTATCCTGAAACAAATTTTTTAGATTCAAAAGGTGCATTGTCACTCAAACCATGGATTACTCTTTCCTCTCTCTTATGTAGAAATTTTGTTCACTCATCCGTCTCACACTATCATTCTTTCTTCTTTGATGTTAAATTAAGCTCCAAGTGGTGGATTCTGGGAGCTCTTGAGCATGAGATCCTCAATCCTTCATCAATACCTTCATTGCCTTCTTTGTCTCTTTCAAAAATTTCATCCATGGGTTTGTCAATGCCTTCAAGGAGTAGAGGTAAATCTAAATCTGATGATAATAAAGATAGATTCAGGATAGTGGCTCATCCTTACACACATTGTAGATTATCTTGATGATCCCAAATATTTTAATCAGATTCATGGGGCCTTTGCAAGCAGCCAATACAGAAGAGCACTACTTTTAGCATGATGGCTACATTTCTTGTAAAGTTTGAGAGGGGATTTCCACATATCACAACTAGAGACTGATTGAACCACAACTAAAGACTGATTGAGCAAGAAATGGGCCAGATATATGAAGTATTAAAAATTTAATAGAGACTAGAAGGATAAATGAAACAGAGAAGGTCTCACCAAGAAGGAATTGAAGCATGGATTAAAAACTATAGATGAGGAGTTGTATTCTATGTGTCCTTATTCCCATAGGATGGATACTATGTTTGGATGTAGAGCTAATATATCTCTTCTTGCACTTGTAATTTTGGGGTTGGGAAATGAAGCAAATATGAGTGTATCAATGGAGCAAAGTGAGGACATTGGAATCAGATCTCATGTGTAAAATCCAAGAAGAAGAGAAAAAAGAGTTGGTAGATGATATCTTTGTGTCTAGTATTAGTAATATGTTTCCTAGTGCCTTTGAGTTTTGAGAGGATACCAAGCATGTATTAGAAGAAGAGATTTTATTTCTTGATGATTCTCAACTTGGTTTGAAAGATGCCACTATGGATGAGTTTATCTAAAGCAAGAAAAGTATGTGTGGAGAAGGAGCGTGTAATACCAATAGCTAGACATATCACCTAGAGTTGAAAATGGGCTTGGTAACATCTGGAAGGATGTTATGTATGATGGGATAGGTAGATTAGATAGAGGTGTCACCGAAAGACTACTTCTACTGATAGGGAAAGAGCCAAAAATAGCTTGAATCTGTAATACCAAAAGCTAGACATATTTTCTAGAGGTGAAAATTGGCTTAATAACATCTGGAAGATGTTATGCATGATGGGCTAGGTAGTTCAGATAGAGGTGTCACAAAAAGAAGACGTCTACTAATAGGGTAGGAGCCAAAAATAGCATGGAAACTTCAGAGCTAATTTTGGAGGCTTAAATGGATGAATTAGACCTAAAAAATGTGTAGACCCCCCCAATCATAGGAAAGCTAGCCTTTCCTCCTCCTAGGTTTGTCTTGTTGAGATCTTTCCAATGGTACCTCACCCACACGATTTGATTTGGAGATTCCTATAGGGAGATTCCTTAAAGATTCCCTTTGGTCAAAGATGGTTTGACCAACTAGATAGGATCAGAACCAACATGTAACCCATGCATGCAACCAATCTAAGGGTAGAGTTCACTTACAAGTCACCAATCCATGTATTTGATCCAAGGGTGGAGCTTCTTTTAGAGGAGTCCCTTTGCTATATAATTCAATCAAGGTGCTCCTTTGCGGCATTGGAGGTTGAGTGTGAAATTATGTGTTTCTTCTTTTGTGTTTCTCTTCAGGTCTCTTATCCTCAAAAGATTAAAGAGTGAAACATGCATGCATTGACACAAAAGGAGTGAAAGATCCACACACCAAGAAAGAAGGGATAAAAGTGCCACACCTTTGCCAAAAGGTATGAATGGAGAATCAAGAAAGAAGAAGAAGGTAACTAAAACCCGCATAAAATTGGCACACATAATAGTATATTTTTTGCAAGATCTTGCTAACTAGGCCAAATTAAAGAGTGAACCAATGGAAGTACAAGAGCTGTAATTTAATAAAGATAAAAGCTCAAAAATTGGCAAACATAAAGAAGTAAAGAGCAAAGGTGGAAGCAAAGAAAATTCTGATGTTTGAGAACCAAAGAATTAAATTGGAGAAAATCAAATCAAGGAGAGGGAGGCAAAGTCAAGGTGATTTTATTCCATACTATTAGAATTAGCAAAAGTGGGAAAATCAATTGATGTGATTAATAGTTGAATGATAGTGCTCTCTCAAATAGATCCTATAAGAAAATAATAATATTGATTTTGATCCTAAAATTTTAATGCTTGATTACAATCCCTCTACCTTAAGTGATGGTAGTGGGAGTGAGAATTATTGTCCTTGTGGACTTGAATTGTGATGGGAGCAAATAAAGTTTTGTAATTGCATATAAAAATTAAACAATATGATTTTTTACCTTCTATTTTATTAGGTGTTCTTGTGTATTGGTTATAGTTGACTTTCATTTTGTATGAATGTTTTACCATTTAGCATTTTTGTCTCATAGTTGTTGATGTGAAATAGTTGAAACTTCTTCAAGTGAGTGATAAATGGAATGCCAAAAACAATGATTGATAGAATGATTTATGTTTTGATATATTATATTCTTTTGTGGAATGTAATTTTTTGATAAATGTCATAGTTCTACAGTAGATTTGATTTCAGTTGAAATGAGTGATGTAATGTTTGTCAAATTCCAAGTCTAAATGTTTGGACTGTAGGCGAGAGCGATGTAAGGGGCCATCAGGCCGTGGAGGCCATGTATTGGGAAAATAGGGGGTTTTGGAGGCCACCAGGCAAGAAAAGGAGAGCACAAGGCACCCTAATGTTGGCCTTTAGGGAGCCATGCAAGGCATGATGCAGATTGATGATCAAACCCATACTACGTAGAGGTGATTTTTACTTTTTTACATGTGAGTTAGGAGGAAAAGAAGCATGGTAGATAGCTTGCAAGTTTAAAATCCATAAGCACTAACCATGCTATTAAGGGTTAAAAGATGATACTCGCAAGTGATGTCTTGGAAAGAAATCTCTTGCTAACATTGAAGAGGATTCTAGAATGTTTGTACACTTCAAGATATTTAACTCTAAGAAATTACTATTGCAACCCAAGTTTTTGCTATTAGCACTCATGAAATGACCAATATATTTAGGCTCTCAACACTCACTCTTCCTCCCTCCTTGGTTGTGACATTGTGATGCATTTCTCCAAAAGTTCATCTCTATCAAGTTTGTTGAGTGTAGATGGATTGGAGTTTTTCATTTTATGACCCATTCATTGGCAGGGGGTCTGGGCTGGGATCTTGCTGCCAGGTCATCAAGAAAGGGTCAAGGGGAAGCCACTCCTTTTGGGGTTCAAGAGAAGCACCCTAGAAGAAAAATTTCAAATGTTATGCTCTGCCCATAGTCGGATTGCTACAAATTTGTAAATTTGTAAGAGTTGTGCTTGCTTGGTAAGAGTTTCACAATTTTGTGCTCTTGTGGTGTCTAAGAAGTCACAAAAGCATTGAAGGAACATCATTTGTCTTGGGAGTCACTTTTCATTCAATCTACTACTTCACCAAATCTAGACTGAATCCAAACAAGCAAATAATATCTAGCTCCTCAAGATCTACACAAATTTACAAATTTTTTAAAATTGAAATTTACAATTTCCAATCACCTAAATATCTTCCGAGAACCACTTATGGCAAAGTCAAAACTCTTGGTTATTGTCAAGCCACAATGATCTTAGCAATCTTAGCTACAATGCATACATAAATACAAATGCATATATCTATCTACGAACATATCTATGGCCAAGGCATTTTATTGCATTCTGTTTTAGTCTGAGGAAGTAAAACCTCAGACTAAAACACATATAACTACTCCTCTTGCAGGCGGTCAAAGGTGGATCCTAAAAGAACTCCACTAAACAATCATATGGATCTGAGCTATGATCTCTCAAGCACCAAATTTCCACTACTCAATACAAAATTCAACAGAAGAGAGTCTCGAGAAGAGAAATCTCTTCAATGGTTCTAGCAAGAGATCATAACATGAACCAGATGAGGTACCTACCCTAGTATGAGATGAAGAAAATCTAGGAAGATAGATAGCACCATGTGTATGGTTCATATGGAGCTATTGCACTATCAACCATCAAATGTCCCAAATTGATAGAGAACACTCATGGAAGGAATTGTATTGTCTAACTCAAAAGTCTTGATGTCTCATCCAATGGCAATTTTCTCCCATAAATATACCCATAAGAAGTGTGCATATGTGAAATCCCTATGGGAGGAAACCACAAGCCTACATGGACCAAAGGAGGTGTATTGCATTAGACTTCACACCATCTATCCAAATCATAACCTCAATGAAGACACAATATGAAATGAATTCTTATCCTTTGGCTGAGGTACACATCAGAAATTACTCATGCCTCAATAAGAAGTCTATCTAAATTGCTTGGTGAATGAACACCATTGAGTGAAAAGAGTGCTTCTTTCACACATAATGTTTACTAGATATCCAAGGTTCTATACTAGGATCTTTTGGCACATATCTAAAGAGTATAGGAGATGAGGAAAGAATAGATAGGATGAGAAAATCCTCCACCTCATATCCTTAATCCACTTCAACTTGCTGGACACATCTCTAAAAGGGAGTGGGGTTGAGGTTGGGGTCACACCATGAAGATGCTATAAGAATATCTATGGCATTTTGTGTGTATTGAATCCTAAACTCTCTACTAATAGTCTCCAACTCTTCCTTTGTGGTTTGAGCTCCAAGAGTGTGCATCTTTGTCTAAGTCCCATGAGCATGCATTTCAACTACAATATGCATTGTAACATCATGTGTAATGCAAGAAATCTATACCCTAGCCTCAATAGTTGAGCTCTAGTCTAATCTAGGGCTACAACCTAAGATAAATCTCTTCCATGCATCTCCACTCCTCAATCAATCTCTCTTTCTCTCTCTCTCTCTCTCTCTCTCTCTCTCTCTCTCTCTCTCTCTCTCTCTCTTCTCTACTACTTTTCTCAGACAAGAATAGTTCCTCCTTCTCTTGGACTACATGCTCATGATCAACAATAAGACCCTCTCTCTAGTAAGTGTACCTCTCTCTCATGTCTAAATCACTCTCTAACCTCACCTAGTATGCTAAATTAACATCCACATGAAGGTCTTCTAAAGGAATGTCCAAGCAATGATTCTCCATAGAAACATCTAGATCATTAAAAGGAACATGGCCTACACACAATTAACATAAGGTCAAGTTTAGTAAAATTTTTGAAACAATGAGTTTTCAATGCAATTGAAATTGTACACTAGAAATTTTTTTTGTTCTCATTTACCTTCCTTCTCCTCCAGCTAAGCATTGTTAAAGTCTTTTTATTCCTTCTCATCCTCATCATGGCTCTCATATTGTAGCTTATCTTTACCAAAAAAACCCAATCTCACAAAAAATATGAGTGAGAAATTGTCATATGAAAGTCTCATTGAAATTTCTCCTATTTGGATGATTCATTGCCTCTTTAACCTATCCAACTTTGCTGAAATGGTGGGAAGAAATTAGCTCAACCCAGTCATAATCCTCAATTTGAAACAATGCAATCTTTGTCTTTATACAAAGGATTATAGGCCCATGCACCTCCTTGGGCCTCCTTGATGGAAGGAATATCACACTTCACACTTGAAAGAAAGGCCTCCAAGTATAGTAGACACATTACCTTGTAAGCTACCTCTTAGAGGTTAAATAATATGATCAAGAACCAATCTTCCATTAAATTGTGCTATATAATTCTCTTTCTTCCACTCCTTCCTTTTGGAAGTACAAAGGCTCTAATATCAAGGCTAAACTCAATCTCAGGTCCCTCTCTTTTACTCTACCAATCAAAGTATCTTTGTCCTAAGTCCTTATAAATTTCATACAAAGAGAAACCTAGAAAAAACATGCAAAATATATGAATCATGCACCACTTACTCAAATATCCTCCAATCTTATTGAAACATAGAAGCTATTGCAAAAAACCAGAAAAAAAACAACAAGGCATAGCAAAGAAAGAAATAAATTTTAGGGAGAGAAACTAAGGTGCTTCACTCAACAAGATGCATACATTGTGCCTCACTTGGGTGCCTTGGTCAAGCAATGGCAACTTAGCAAGGTGCTCAAGCATGGTGCGGTGCAAGACACCTTAACAAGGCACTGGACTATGGCATTGAGCATGGCATACAAGCAAGGTACAACACTTTGGCACTTGGCTCTGGTGTGGCACTTGAGGGGGCACAAGCACATCATTCCTTACCTAAATGTATGCTTATCCAAACTTAGGGATTTAGAGGAATTTTGGTCCCCAAAATTAGCAAGGTACAAGGAAAACCTGAGTCCATGTAGTGCAAAATTGAGTCCACATGGTGCAAGTAAAGGCCCAAGGATAGAACTAAATATCCCACACTTTCAATTTCATCAACAAGCCAAAATCTGAACCAACACCAACATAATGAATTTGACAAGGAGAAAGAAAAGTCACTAATATGTGGAACATGATATTGTAAACCTATAGTAACCTTCAATCCAAGTGCATCCAAATCAACTTATGCTATTGTTTCAAAGGCCTCTTTAATTTGAAATTTGTCTAGATAAGCTTTTGTTATTATTTCCACAACCTCTCTAATTTAAAATTTGTCCATCCATGATCCATGTCCATTTTATAAAGGTCATGCTCTTAGAGATAAAATAAAAACAAATTAATCAACTTCCCATAGTTGGATCTTCCATATTTTCTTTGTCAACAAGTCTCTAATTCCATGGCCTCTCTCTATCTTAAATTCACTTGAAGTATTTTTATTGATTCACTCAACTCTCTTGAGCCTCCTCCTCTACAATCAAATTGAAACCCTACTCAATGCCTCTCACTCCTTTATAATTGAATGGTGAAACTCTTGGAATTCCACTCAACTCTCTCAAGGATCCTCACTCCTCTACAGTCAAATGTAAGCTCCATTCCACTTTCTTTTGCCTCTCTCTCCTCTATAGTCAAATGGTGAACTCTCTTGAATTTACACTCAACTCTCTCAAGCTTCCTCACTCCTCTATAGTCAAATGGAAACTCTACTCTCAAGCCACTCACTCTTCTATAGTTGAATTGTGAACTTGGGAACACTTGAGAACAATGAGCAATATTATCCTTCCTTCCTCTTCTATATAAAAAATTTATTGCAAAATTGGTAACTAAAGCTCCAAACATTCATCATATCCTCTAAAAGTTATGCATTGGATACCTAAAAAAGCATCATAGTGTTTGCTTATTGGTTTACCCCATAAATACTCAAAAATCTCAACTCTCTCAAGCCACTCACTCTTCTATAGTTGAATTGTGAACTTGGGAACACTTGAGAACAATGAGCAATATTATCCTTCCTTCCTCTTCTGTATAAAAAATTTATTGCAAAATTGGTAACTAAAGCTCCAAACATTCATCATATCCTCTAAAAGTTATGCATTGGATACCTAAAAAAGCATCATAGTGTTTGCTTATTGGTTTACCCCATAAATACTCAAAAGCCTCTCCAATTGTTAGGCCCAAAGTAGTCAAGCAACTTTGACTTCTGATTTCCAGATGCTCTTTGAAGTAGGGTCTCTAACAACATCTCTTGTGGTCATATATCTCCTCTCTGCATCCTCATCAAATAATCACTCTATCTTTTATTTTGATCCAAATCTCTTAACAAAAATTACCACTTGCCTTGCACACAAAAAATGCATACCTCACATACCCTACATGCCCCACCCAACATACACTTACATGCCCCACAAACACTCTTTGTCATCATAGACACCCATGGATAAACAATCACCTTGTATATCCACAAACATCCAAAGGTCAAACTTTTTGCATGAAGGAGTCTGGTTGTTTTTTGTGATGAGAGCACCATACATACCAAAACACAACACATATCATCTTAAAAAATTCAAACAACAACAACAACTAAAAAATATAGAAGATTTAATACAACCAATAACCAAAACACCAAAATTTTTTTGTTATCTCATAAATCTTTACACAAGCTTTTATCCATAATCTTGTATCACCATAGGGATAGAAATTTCCCAAGTTTCCGATTTGAAAGCAATGCACCTTTCTATAATGGTTATTTTGGTTCCTCTTTGTCATCTACATTCTCTCTACCTCTAACTACTTCTACTAAGTCTTCAGTGGCACTATCTACTCTAAAATATCCATCTTCTTTTGACCATATATCACTTTGGCTGATTAAGAAATTATGAAATATTGCACAATAAGTAATCCATTTAAAAAAAATATGAGTTTCTACTCTAGAATGTAATTGTACTCTTAACTCCTTCAAAGAATGCCATCTAGCTTTGAGAATTCCGATACATTCCTCATTCAAAACCTGGGTTTGAGCTATATACTTGTTGAAATCAAACTTATTATTAGTGGAGGCTACCTTGAAAGAAGGAACCACTTGTTTCATAGGAACGTATCTTAAGTACCCTATCAAACATTGATTGCTATCAAAATAATTACTTACTCCTCTCAAATTCAAATGAGGCCACAATGGAGACTTTTTTTATAGAAATTATCTTGTGACATGACCTAAACATTCTTGCATATCAACTAAACAAAGGTGAGAATTTAAGCACAATTATGCTATGTTTAAAACACATTTGCACAAAGCACTAGCCAATTTCTACTATTTACACACTTACCTCTTGCAATTTTTTCTCTCTTCTCATTTTTTCTCTCTTCTTGTCATCAAATACCACATGGGAATTGATTGAATAACTCCCTTTTCTATTAAAATAAATTTCTCCTTCAATGGCAAGTCTTTGAGCAAAAGGAAAGAGAGATCTATCACTAATCCCAAAAACCTTGAGTCCCTTTTTCACAAAGCTCAACGATATTTTTGTTCTCTATTTCTTATTTGGCCACTCCACTTCTCTTCCCATACATGATAATATTGTGATGATCACTCTATTTGTAAAATGAACCATTGATCTTGCACTAAACCCCCATATATTTAATCCTCTTGCTACACATGCTCCATTTCCATGATGCCCAAATCTATCAAGAGCAACCAGAAGTTAAATATAAACAAGGTTTAATCTCTATGTGAATTATTGTTAAAAAAGAAATGATCTTTTATTTGATCCACTATCACTTTAAAGAATACCATGTCTATATGGGTGAGTTGCATGAAGAACCCTAGATCAAGATTCATGAGAGTGACAAACACAAAATCATAAAAGTGGTGTGAGTTCACTCTTTTGTGAGAAAATCTGGTTTCCATAACCACCTCCTACCACTTCAATAAATTACTCCCAGGAGTACTTATCTTCATCTCCACTCCATTCATCTAAATCTAAACTCATTGCTTAAGGGTCATAAATCCATTCAAGGTTGAGGTATACTTGGGCTATTCTTGGATTTGTGCATTCATGCATTGCCTTTATAATTGCATGTAGTAACACTAAATGAGGACTTGTCTAAGGCATTGATGAGAGTAAAGACTTATTGGAAAATGGAGAATTGGATTCGACCAAAAATGCTCCACATTCAAAATATTGGAACAAAGTCTATCACATGCAACAAGGTATACAGACTGCCCACTAATGACTAATGTATATTAATTTGGTCCTTACCTGCCACAAATAAAACTATTCTCAAATCTCAACACAAAATAACTTACATCCCCACTCAATTGTAGTGATCCCAAATAAATCACCGTGAAAGATTAAAGAATTTTTTTTTGCAATCGGGATGAAACAAGAAATTTATAATAACAACCACAATGGTAAAATTGCACAACTTGACAAATTAACTTATATATATATAATAGCAACAAGAGGATCACAAGATCCAATTCTAGAAAATCAAATTTTGTAGTCTAGTAAGAATTTTTTTTTGCATGGAATCAGATTTGAAGATGTTTGTGATGCTTGCATGAGAGGCAAATCAACACTTACCCAACAAAAGAAAAAATGATAGAGAATTGAAGAGTGAATCTAATAGAACCAAAGTAGGGGAGGAGAAATAATGGGTGCCAATTTTCAAATTCAAATTAACGCATATGTCCTTAGTAATGTTATTTAAAGCTTATGAAAATCCCATAGTCATATGATGGTATGAGGCTACCCAATAAATTTTTTTAATGGCTATGGGATTTCCAGTAAGGAAAAAAAACAACTCTACCACAAGATCTCATAGTCATTCCCATTACAACCTATAGTCATTTTTGTCAAACCCCATAAATTTTTTTATGGAATTTTTTCAAGATTCTATAAACTATATTTGAAACCCCCTTCTATGTATCAAATGAATGAAGATTATGTCACAGTCCATCAAAATGAAGCAAAGTGATGTTTGTTGATGTGTAGAACATATACCTTGAACATGGCTAAAGAATAAAAGATCACTTTTCTTAGAGGGAGATGTTTCAGTGTCTGAACTGTATGCCTTAGACATGCAAGAAGAGTGTAATAATCTTAGGGTGGTTGATATCTATTAAATTTTCTATGCATCCTATTAAGGAAGATTGATGGTGAGACATAAAATGGATGAAATATCTGCCTGATTGGAGTAACAAAAAAAAAACAAAAACTTGAACTGGGAAAAGTTAGTAGTAAGGAAACATAATAGATCAAGTGGTCAATTTGGCATTAAAAGAAACTATTGGAACTTGCAAGTTAAGAAAATCAATCAAATTGAAGTACAATCCATGCAAGTCTGAAAGATCACTATGTTGTCCAACATTGTAGCTTCTAAAGTTTGTAAGATACAATTCAAATAAGATAAAGGAGATTGTAAAACCACCTCAATTTTTTTGCTGATCCACCTTTTTTGCTAATCCACTTTTTTGCTAATCCAATTCCTATTATGACTCTTCCAACCAATCAAAGTGGCTAATTGTGTGAAATTGGCTGCGGTTGCATGTTGAAACATGGGTATAAAACACTTTCTACATCATGTTCCAACATCGTAGCCAAGCTCATAATATAGTGAGAGTGGTTTGATTGGTTTATTTGCACCCTCTATACTATCATAGAGAGTGAGAAGAAAAGTGAGGTGGGTTTACTATTTCCCTAAGATAAATTAACTAAATATACAAGAGAAGGAAGACCCACTCTGTCATGTAGGCATTTGATACACAAAGCTTAATTAATTTTTCTTTTATTTTCAATATGGATCTAGTTCAAGATCTTTATAAACCTTTATAGCATAACAAAAGAGAGTTATAAATTGCTTTGTTATTGTGTAAAATAGAAGAAAAGAGATTATAGCATTATTGAACATCTTGGCCATAGCTGCCTTTGTTTCTTTTGTAAAGCACACAAATAGTTTTAGTGTATTTGTTTTTGATGAAACAAAAGAAGAATACTCATAGAATAAACACCATGAATAAAGTTAGAGTACTACCACGGTTGGAGTACTACCACAATTGGATTCTCTTGCAAAATTGGTGGCTCTAGGTACTTGGTTGACCCTAAAACTATAGTAGAATTGGGGTTCATGTCCAATAATAGAGATCCAATAGGATCAACATAAGTTATGAAAAAATCATGCTCCATCAATGGTACACCACAGATACATTCTAAATAGTGGGGTATACATATAGTCTATGCTACAAAGAAGCATAAAAAACTTGGAGTTCCAAGCTTAGAGCGGTTGTAATGAAACATGGAAGAGGTATCAACAATCACCATCTAATCTTCAACCATTGGTATTGTCCACTTGAGTCTTGGCCTATCAAAGAGAATGATTTTTTAAAGCAAATATGACATAAGTAGCAATACCTACAAAGCTTCTTCCTCTATGTTGCCTCCTCTTGTTCCAAGTTGAACCAACAAAAGTGAATCCTTCAATGTCTTGAATGGTGTTCCACCTCATGTTCCCATGTTTCCAATTTTTTTTATCAAATCAACATCATCCTACAAAGGCTTAGCACTTGAGTACTTGGTATGTATGAGCCCATGAATATTCCAAAACAACACTCTAAGGGTCTGGGATTGCTATGTAGCAGCTGATTGTCACCTTTGGATAATCAAAAGTCTACCATCCCACAAAAAGGCTACAAATCCTACTTGTTGAGCATCCTTCACCTTAGCTAATTATCTCTTCCTTGCGTTAAATTGGAGAGGGATGAGACCAAGGTCTAACTAGATGTACCTCCCTTGAGTATAGCCTTATTTGCCATCACTGGATCTATGTGAGTTTGTGACACAAACTTCACTAAAATACTTCTTGGTTGTGAACCTGGTTGCTCCAACCTGTATGCTTGCACAATCTCATGATCATGAACTCTCAAAGAATCATAGATTAATTCACCCACTATAGCATGGGTATCCTTCTTCTCCATTTCTACTAAACCTGAAATTCTTAAGGTCTTTGTCCTAGCAAGTTGGTTCTCCTTCTCAACCTCGTGGTCTTGCAAGTAAGTTGAGCCACCTTTGTAACTTCAGTATATGACTTCATCTTGATCTCTAATATCTCAACTATCTCTTATAGCTCTCCATTTTTTAAGGCAATTTTGGTGGCTTGCACTCCCAAAGAAGCAACCTTCTTGGGCATCCACCATCCCCTTGGTAGAGTCTAATAACAAACTGGTCCTCTTCTTGAGTTCTTGAATATCTTGGTGGACCAGATTCAAAGACTCTTTCACACTCATGACCTTTTCTCTTATGGTTTCCAGATCTTCCATAAGAGTGCTCATGCATTGAGACATAGGGGCAAAGAAGCTCTTGAGCTCCTTGGGGAAGTCATTTGCTTTTCTATAAATTTCAGCAAGTTGTTGCTATTTTGAGGCTATATAAAAAATGTCTTGCACCATCTTAGAAATCTCCATTTTTGAACCTCCAAGGTACTACTATGAAAACATATCCTCTACCTTCACTCAAGATCTATGATTTCACAGAAACCTCTTGAGAATTTGGTTTGCAAAATCTAAGAGAATTTTACAAATTTGATGTTCCCATGGTTTGTACTATACTGAATGAAACTCTATAATCTCTACATCTAAAAATAGCTCTAAAGATGATTGTTTTACTTAACCAAATACCTACTCATTTGGACATATAGATCAAAATTTACAAGCCTTTGAATATGCATTTTCTAACATAGGAGTTTTTGAGATCATACAGACTTCAAAATCTCACAACCTTCACCACATACCTTGAAATTCTGCAACTAAGATCTCAATCAAAAGCTCTTGAAGAGCACTTCCAAATAAATCAAACATCAACTCATTTGAGAAAATAAGTAGAGAGTTATGGCATCTACAGTTTGCTATGGTTAATTTCTAAACCTCATCAAACCACAAAACTCAAATACTTATAACTTCAAGCACAAAGCTTCAAATTGTATGAACTTTTTTTCAATAAAAAGCCATTCATAAGATGCTTCTATTGAGTCCAAGATGACCTCATCTAAAGATGAAAGTCCAAAGTTCCAGCCTTTGAGAACTGCAGATGTGAGTACCACCAAGTGCACATGATCAAAATGATGAAACTCATAACTTACTCCATAAAACTCCAACTTCAGCAATCAGAGTCTCAATAGAAATCTCTTTCATACGTGCTCTTAATGAATCTTAGATTGAAACATTCATACATGGAATCAAAAAGTTACAATGTTTCAAAAGTGCAGCTCCAACCCTAAAATCTGCCGAAGATGACAAAATTCAAATCTTCCTAACTTTGTGCATGGATGTGATGCATCAGCATGCTTGGTATAACATCTTAAGGTGCATCAAGTGCTGCAAAAATCAGTCCATTTGAACATTGGATAATGAAGATACTTTTTCCCAAATGTGGACCCCCTATCAAGAAATTCAATCATTCATAACTTTTGTCACAAAGCTCAGACCATTCTAATCTTGGTAGCTATGGAAAGCGCTTGGCAAGGCACTTGTAACAAGATTAAAACCACAAATTTTGGACAGTAGGTTCCCAGATATGGCTTGCCAAGTTTTCTTGACTTCTCTCCTCTAAAACTTTTGATTCGTCTAAAACAAACCCTATGTTCTTTTCTTGAATATGTTGATACTTCTTTCAACCTCTTGAATAAAGTTCTTTCTTCAATAGGTAATGTGGTTCTATTGGAGCAAGGAAGAAGTAATGCAAAGGATAGAGGTGCATGATCAGATTCAGGTTGAGGATCTAAAATAATAAAATCAGAAACACAATTATTATCACTAGGTGAGGTCAACATGTAATCTATGGTGCTAAACCCCCCAAAAACAAGAGCATCTCACAAGAAGAGACTTGGTCTCCCTTGCAAAATTTGGTATGATGTTGATTGTAAAATGATAAGGATCAAAGCTATGGATAGGTCTCTTGATCAGATTGCAAATTTTTTGGCTTTCATCTCTTATGTAGTTGGTGAAGTGCAAGAAGGGCACTTTTGAGACTTAAGGGATAGTAGTGCGGGAATATAAGCAATAAGAGAAAGAAATAAAAATGCATTGTACCCTTGTACATTGTATTTTTTTGCAAATTTTTTATTGATTTTATGAAGGCCTTTGATAAGTTGCTTAGGAAATCTTTAAGTGGAAGATTCATTGAAGTTGGTATTTCATTGGATTTGATTGGTGCTATCTCCAGACTCTATGAGAAGGGGGTTGAGAACTCAAAGATTCTCATCTTTGAGTTCTCAAGATGACTTGAGCACAATGGGGGTGATTCAAGGTTGCTTTCTATCTCTAACTCTGTTTGGAATCTTCATCAATGACATAGAGAGAGTATTCATAGAAGCTGCAATTACAAGTGTGAAATTTAGCTTAGGTTACCATGTTCTTGAGCTCTCTTATATAGGCCTCTAATTTTCCTTTGGGAATGCCCAAAACTCCCATTGTGGAACTGATATAGGAACTCCGGGCGGGGATCATGGTACTTCTCATAGAACCTTAGGGACACCAGGAGTCCAAACTAATAGGACTGAAGATAAGAAGCATAGTGTCGTGTGTATATACATCCTTACACAACATACATTGCTGTCAACATCATACACTATAGAAGCACAACTCACACACATAAAGTCTCTAAAGTGCCACAATAATCAGTTTGTTTACCACTCTCAACTCAGCTCAACTCAAATCAGTACTTACCCTCTGTCGCTCTATAAACTGCCAACATTTGGGCACTGATTACAGTCAAGCCACACCCACTCCAACATAGAGAATCCAAGTGACGGTCGCCGGCCTCTATCCACCATAGCCAAGAACTCGAAGGCTCAACATCAGAGAAGTGAGCTCTCTAGAGCTGCACTTCAAAACTATACCCCATGGACTTGAGCTAGGTCTGAAACCCTAATGGTCCCACTAATGGCACACTTGACGGTGCAAACGGGTGCAAAGTGACGGTGGGCCCCACCGTCAAGTCAGTACTCCAAACACAAAATTTGACCGTCAAAAAGTAGTCTTTGAGAAACTGCTAAAATAACTCTACCTACTATCATTGCAACTCCAGTGTTTGAGAAATCTAGATGTGACACTACAAATGGCGTGACAACTATCATGCGTATATACATTGCTACACAACATAAATCGCTGTCAACATCATACACTATAGAAGCATAACTCACACACAAGTCATACATAGACTCTAAAGTGCCACAATTGCCCCCTAGCTGGCGGTTAGGTCCCTCTAACTCCAGATAGCCATCTACTCTAAGTATATGGTATACCCTATAATGGGCAAAGATCAGGAGGCCGGGTGCTATGGAGCCCCATCGTTAGTCACTTGTCTGCAAATCTATACCATATAAAGAATGAACTAGCTATAGGTCAAGTACATCTAGGACATAACCACTGTCCTTGAGGAACCACCGTGAGGGGAGGACTCATACATGCCATATGCCATCCTCTCAAACAACTATCATACACTAACATAGTAGCAGCTCCACCAAAAGAGCCACATAACATACACCTCAAGCCTGCACGTACAAGTGCCAAGCTTGGGTCCAAGTACCATCAATGTTTGGGAGGTGGCATGGCGCACAATTGCACACATGATCCTTCCAAACAACACCATCACGTCCTTCTAACACAAAGACTCTAGATGGCAAAACCTGACGCACTCTCAAGATAGTACGGCCTGTCAAAACATCAAATGTCGTCGGTGTTGTCTACTGTAGATATACATAGTCTCATGGATGGATCAAGAGTCTATAACCTCCTCCTCAAATGGTAGCATAACATAAGTATCTCTATGCTGAGCAATTGCCAACTTCTAAAAGGCCATCGGCATCACTCTCCGAAAAATCTCTACCCACTCAGAACATGCACTCATCCATACATCGGGGTCATCCAAGTCCAAATCTACAGTAGCATCTCAACAAATGGCTGTAGTTAAATCTGGATCTTGTCCATAGAGTAGAAAGTATGGAGAGAAGGATGCTAAGGAGGCTTGCCGGCTGAACCAATAGCCCATGGCCAACCAAGGTAACTAGAGATCCCAATCTCCTAAGTGGCCTCTCTGCAAACCATACTTTTGCAATTCTTTCTTCACCATCTGAACCACTCTCTCTACTAAGCCATCTGCCTCAAGGTGATCTCGGGATGTAGTATGATGATCAATCAAAGCCTTGTCACACAAGACCTGAAACTCTCCCAAGAACTCTATACCCTGATCAGTCAAAACCTCAGCTGGTGCACCAAAATGACTAAGAACTCGATCCAGGAACAAGTAAGTTGTCCCTTCACTAGACTTGTCAAGAAGTGCCACCAACTCAATCCACTTGGAGAAGTGCTCCACCATCACCAAAACATACTGATGATGTCTCATAGTCAACGGTAAAGGTTCAGCAAAGTCCAAACTCCAACGGTAATCCAATCCCATGATAGGTAATGGGTGTAATTGTGGCATAGGAGCATTGAATGATGCTCTAACTCGGTCACAAACCACACATATGGCAACAAACTGCTATACCTCGGTCTGCATACCGTGCCACCAATAATGACTCTAGAGTAAGCTATATGTACGCTTTACTCCAAAATGTCCTAGCTCCTCATGAGCATGACGGACCAATTGTGGTCTTTATGATGGAAATGGTACTACGTGCATTCTACCATCCTCCCATACACACAAAAGGTGTCTGCCCTCCAATCTGAACCGTCGGGCTTGCTGAAGAACATGGTCTCTCTCTTTGGCCCCAACTGTGCCACCTACAACACTAGTGCAAAGATAGTCCATCACTAAGACATCATCATGAATGTCTTGCTGAACTGCACCAATATCTTCACTCTCTGGATCTGTGACCTCAATAACTCCTCTTGTATGTGTTGAGAGAGATACCACCAAAGCTTCAAAAAATGTACATAGAAAGGTAGATGCATGCCAACCTGGCACCATCTCCTCATCTGTCTCACCATGCCAACGTGCTTTGGTCTGATCCTGCTGGCTGGGACATGGGGTTTTTACTCAACCCATCTGCATCACAATTCACCACTCCAGGTCTGTGAACAACCGCAAAATCATACTCCTATAAAATCAGAGCTCATCGTGCAAGCTTCCCTGAAAGGTTGTCGGACTCCATCAACCACTTCAGTGGCTCATGATCAATGATGAGAGTGAAGGGGTTATCAAATAGGTAACATAAAAAATGAGCTACTGCCCAAACTGCTGCAAAGCACTCTCCCTCATATGAACTATACTTTGCCTCCGCTGAATTGTTGGAGTGACTAGCATAGGCCACCACAAACTCCTTCCCCTCATCATCATGTTGGGTGAGCACCACTCTAAGCCCCAACATACTCCAATCAGTATGAACTTGAAATGGTCATCCTTTGATTGGTCTCCTCAAAATAGGAGCAGATGTCAACCTCTCCTTGAGCTCTACAAAAGCTCTCTCCTGCTCATCTCCCCAACACCACTCTTGTGTAAGCTTGGTCAGCTTTGTCAAGGCCTTGGCAATGGCACTAAATCTTCTAACATAGTGGCAATAGAAGTTCACCAACCCAAGGAATGCTTGCACTCTGCTCACATCCGTAGGCCGAGGAATACGTGCAATAGCCTCTACCTTGGTCTACTAAACACCAAGTTCTCCGGAGTAGATAGTGTGACCCAAATACTCAACCTTCTCATGGAAGAACCTACACTTCCCAGGATGTAATTTGAGTTCATGAGATCTCAAACACCTCCAACAATTGTCTCTCATGCTCCTCCACAGTAGTGCTATAGACCAAAATGTCATCAATATAGCACCGAGCAAAATCCAATCTAGCTAGGATCCTATCTATGACCCTCTGGAACTTAGCAGGAGCGTTCTTCAACCCAAATGGTAAGAATCTCCACTAATATAACACATCCTTACTGTGAGGATCAATAACCTAGAATGCTATCTTGGACTTATCCTCCTCCCTAATCGGCAACTGATGATATCCCACTTGAAGATCCAAAGTACTAAAGACCTTTGCATGCCCAATTGCATCAAAAATCTCCTCTGGTGTAGGCATGGCATACCAATCAGCCCTGGTCTGTCGGTTGATAGGACGGTAATCTCCACACATCCGCCTATCTGTGTAGTTGCCATGCAAATCCTTCTTGGTTGGCATCACTGTTGCTGATGCATACTCTCTATGTGAAATCTCTACCAAACTAACCTCAAAAAGGTCACTTCTCCGGCTCTAAATCAATGTCCTCTTCATCTCACTATATCGATAAGGATATTGGAAAACTGATGTATCGCTAGTCAGCTCAATCCGTATACCAGTTCCTTTTAGAGCACCCAAGTCTTTCATACTGAAGGCAAAACAACTCATGTGGCTCCTCAAGAACCTCCAAACCCTCTGTCTTTCCTCTCCAACAAGCTTGGGTCCAAGATCTGGCTCCCAAGTATCCTCTGTAACTGTCGTAGGAGTGGAAGACGTGCTGACTAGTTGCTACATTGGGTCCTTGGGAGCAATAGTGTCATGCTTCTGACCACTAGAGGTCCCAACCTCTGTGTGAAAACTCCCTCCACTCTGGCTGCAAGCTCCACACGTCCTTTAGCTGCATCCAAAATGGACCAAGGGTGTAATCCAAGTAGCCCACGTTAACCTGGATGGACTCCAAGTAGACCACTCTTCCTAGTAGCTACTAGCTATGACCCAAGAATACCATGTCCACTCGGTCCATACCCCTAGCATGTGCTTGAATCATCTTGATAGGCATAGGGCTCACAAGTGTCCGAGTGGTGATGCTTATCAAGCACATCCTACGCTGCTTTGTCAAGCCAAGGCTTACAATCCTGGTCAAACAGTTTAGGTCCATAGCTTAACCTAACACCTGACGCCTGGATGCCTCTAACACAATTGGAACATCGGTAATATCGGTGCAAAAACCCATTGCCCGCTCTCTCTCATCGGTAATATCGGTGCAAAAACCCATTGCCCGCTCTCTCTCATCGGCATTGAGCTCCACCAACTGCTATAATTGTGAGTCCCAAACAAGTCCAAGTCCTACTTTAAAAAAAGCATGAGAGCCTGGGAAACTCATGAGTGTGGGAAATGCAACTCTAGGCTGTCCCACTAGGTTCACCACTCCCATAGGTGACCTGTCAGCCACTAGCACCGTCTGAGACTGATGCTTGACATCCAAGATGTCATCAACAAGGATGTGGTCAAGTTGCTGAATCCCATCATAAGCACATTGTAAAACCTCTCTGGGTAAGAGGTTCGTCCACCAAAGACGAAGGCAATAAGCCCGTGATCCCACTCTGGCTGCATCTAACAATACAGCAGGTCCCATCCAAGAATGGAACTCATGTGTACTCACCACCACTCTAGTGCAAGAATCACCCATCAAAGGCACGTTCTCCAAAAGGTAAGCTAGAGAAACGGATTGATGAACTTGGAGATGTTGTAGTATCTATAACATCTCCCAAAACACATCAGAACAAGGATCTTGAAGACCCAAACTGCGGCCCGCATGTGTATGTCCCTGACATGGCCATCCAGAAATCACCAAGTGAATAGGCCCATGTCTCTCTAGGTCATGCGCCCCCAATAAGGAAATGTCTATTGGTAGGGCCTTCTAGTAACCTCTGACTGTTGACATTGGTAATAACTCCAGATATTGATAGGCCAAGTGTACCACATGATGTAGAGAGACTCGCCTAGCAGTCTCATCTCTCTCTACATACAAGTACCTATGTACTCGTATACCCGCCTGTAATACCGCAACTAGTTTGGTGCTAATCCCACCAAACAACTCCAATAGACATATCCTCTCTACTAATACTGCCAAGCAATGAGTGTGGTATCCAAAGGTGTCAAAGAAATCAACTCTGGAGGCTCATCCTCACACTCATCTCTTGATGGTATGAAGGCTCCACTCCAAGCCTGTTGCACCAGCCAATTTGCATGCTTCTGCAATGCCTCCTTTGAAGTCCACAATAACACATCCAAGGTAGATGGAACAATCCCACTCGTACTCCAAATCTGAGTGATCTCCTCTGGTATTGGAGTATCCTTTGCATGGGCGTTCCCCTCCAACAAATCACTTGGCCAAGTAACTGCATCATTGAAAGCTAAAACTGATGCTGCCATGGTCCCAAACTGTAGTGAGCCAAGACTGCCACTACTAAAGCGTACTGGTAGGCGACATACCCGTCCCTCACCAAATGCCAACCTGGTCTATAGGAGGCTATCTCCTCCCAATAGTCAATAGTGAAACCCATGGGGTGTAACACTACTCCTCCAACAGGCACATCATATGACCCAACTATTGTTGCAATAGCGTAAGCTCTCACCACCAAGCTATCAATTGGATGACCAGGCTGAACCTGGACAACAAGCTCTCCATGTGTGATGTACTATGTCAAAGCACCACCTAGAGATGTTTGGATCTAAAATGGATACCTCTCCACATCGGTCTTTCGTAACTCTTGACCTACTACTACCACCTTCCCCAACATAAGGGGCTGCGCACCAGAGTCTAGCAAGACTCTTTGTGGTGAAGGTCCAACCAAACGGAAAATCCACCTCTGGGTATCCAATAGGACAACACCAGGTGTGAACCGTGCTCTCTCAAAGTCCGGTCTAGCTGGCAACTCTTCCAGTCTAGCCGCTACTGCCTGCCATAAACCACTGGTCGCTGAACGGATCCCATGCTCCTCAAACAAGTCAGCTCCATAACCAACCACCTTTGCTCTAGTAGTAGGAACTACATCATCACTACTCTCACAAAGCGTGGCAGCCAATCGGAACATTAGAGTTGGGTCAACTCCTAATGTAAAAATGTCACTGGCAAAAAACAAAGGACGCCGTATAATCAGCTTAGCCGCCCCTAACATCATGCTAGACTCAATATGTGTAGTAGCAGGTGGCTGACTAGCAGGTAGTCCATCATGTACTCCATCACCACCTACCACACTTGCATTGGGACGTTTAGGAACCATGGATGTTGTTTGCAATGCCTCAGATAGTGTGAAAGACTGGAGAAGTCTGACTTGTCTCCCAACCTCTCCTCTCTGTGGGTCCAACTCCACTGATGCTCTTCTAGGCTCTGGAGCACATACTGCACTCCTAGTCACTACTGCAGATGCATCCACCTGTGTTGCTCCGCACATGAAATCCAAAGCATCTCTATCACCAGCATATGAGATGGAAGCCTCAGCACCCAAATTTGATCTCCTTTGAGCAATAGCCATACTAGCTAATCTCTACTCCAACTGCTCAATCCGAGTAGCCATAGTTGTATCAGAAGTAAGGGCAGGTACCGCACCCCTACTAGGTGTAGATCCTCTATCACCACCTCTACCACCTCATCCTCCATGAACTGAAGCTCCTCTACTACCTACCATAGCAGCCCTACCACTCTGTAACTCCGAGTGTAGTTCAAAACACCGGTCACTAGTGTGACCAAATCTATGGCAATGCTCACACTGCCTCTATGCTGGCTGTGATGCACCAGAGGTATCAGGTCCGCTGCCATGAGTACACTCTCTCCTATGGTGAGGTCCTCCACAAGTCCAACAAGCAACACCACTACTCACTGGCTGTTGCTGACTTGAAAATGAAGGTAAGGGTCTAACTCCACTAGGCCCTCCACTCGCTCCATAGGATCTAGGCTGTCCACTCTATCCTCAAAAACCAATTGGGTGTGGTGCACTCTATTGCACTCTAGAAGGAGTAACAACTATAGATGAGGTCTCCCTACCAAATCCAAATATCACCTCTCTTTCCTCCACCATGTTGAGCTCAATAAGCTCAGCCAAACCAAAGACTATTGCCAAAGTGGGCAAAGTAGCCTGCAACAATGTAGCATCACAAACTCTACGTCGTAACTCCTTGTCCAATATCCTATACCAAAACTAGACTGCCTGGGCCTCAGTAACTCCCTGAGTGAAACTGATCAGCCACCTCATGTGAGTGTATGCCTCGCATAGGCTCTCTCCAACCTTCCGCTGGAACTCCTACAAGCTCCTCAGCTTGTCAGTCCGCACTCCCTGGTAGTTCTGCCTCAAACACTAGAAGAACTCCACCATGGGGTTAAACCCTGCTACCACACTACCTCATGCAGCGGTACTTCCACTTGTAGTAGCACTATCTCCAACTAGTGCACCTCCACTAGCTCCACCAACACTACTCGAGCTAGAACTCATAGGTATAGCCGATCTACTCTTGGCCACCAAACTTGAAGTGATAGAGACATAGTTTGGAGACCGATATTGTCTCCATAACTTGATCTCCTCCAAATGAGCTCTCATGAACTCATGATAGTCATCCATTGGCGGACCCTCAAGATGTTGAAACAACCCCTTCCATGCCATGAAGGGTGTAAACAAAGTTGGGTTCCGCATCTACTACAGATCACACCAACTATTGAACTCTTGGATGAAGTCATCCAACTCAATGGTACACACTGTACCAGAGTAACACTTAGAGCCTTTGGCCATAAATCTTGTCCATATCCCACAACAACGGTGCGGACACACCTAGTGCACTCTCAACCAAATCAAGTCATGTGTCAAACTCCAACTCAGAGTCAATCTCCTTCCTCACTAGGGCTTGAGATACAAGCTTATACCAAGCACTACTTTGAGTAAACCCACTACCTATTGCACGTCTAACTCCTCTGGGATCTCCAATGAACTCGGTCATGACAAAGTAACCACAATTGCAACCGCAAACCGGAACCACAAATTGCAAATGCAAGTTGCAACCGCAAGCACCCCACCAAGTGCCAACACCACCAAGTGCCAACACCCATGGAACACCACCCACTAATGTAACTCTAACTGAGATAACTACACTAAGGGAAAGTGCAACCTATAACCTACCATCACAACATGCACTCTCACGGTCTATAGGTCATCACTTCCTGCCTCACCAGAGGAAACAAAGGTAGTCTGACTTGTCATCACTCCAACCTCACTACCGAGAGCACACCAGAGCACCAACGCTCATAAGTCAGGGCACCTCACACAAACAAGAAGCAAAGAATGGAGGGGTCCAATCACAAGAAATCTAAACAAAAACCCTCCATCTTATTAAACAACATGAGACTGACTCTGCCACCATTTGGCATTTGACATAAGAGAAGTTTGTATCTAAGTCCTAAGCTACCAGGATCACCAAGAATGGGATCAAATTGCCTCTCCTAGCCAAAGCTACAAGTGTATAGATAATAGTGGCATAGTCACTAGGACAACAAGTGAGGGTGGACTAGTTGGCTACGGTACCAATCTAGGAACAAGAGATCTAGGGGTCAAACCTTGTTGTGCACAATCTAGCAGGATGGGCAAATTTTGCCAACCAATGACCAAGATCTACTCTAAACTAGCTAGCCTCACGCCATCAAGCTGGCTTGCTGGCCCTTATGGCCCTTTGTAGCCTCTCATAGCCCACAACCCTATGCTTCAAAGCCTCTAAACGCCCAAATGAGGCCTTTCTTCTTGCCACTTCAAACCTCCTCCAAAATTTGGCAAAACTCCTCCAAACTTGTGAAACTCCTCCAACTTGGTAAAAGTCCTCCAAATCTGGCCAAAATCTGACATAAAATCCAGCCAAAATCTGATGTAAACCCTAAATTTGGCTGACCACCAAATCCCCCACTAACTCTTCACTCGAGCCAAATTGAAAATATGGTTTTCTCAAAATCACAAGTTCACGGGAATAACTTTCCAACTCTACCTTCAATTTTACTTTTTGAGCCCAACTTACAACAAATTGATCCTGCCTTCACCTCCTGAGCTCAAAATCACAACCATTGCTTGAGATTTGCTCCTTCTTTGCTTGAAAATTAGCCAGCGCTTCTGCACACCGTCTGCCTTACTGCCAAATCTGCATCAATTGAACAAGCTCTGCACATTAGGGAAAAATTGAACTTGAATCGAGCTACCAACGATCCACCGAGCTTGGAAATACCACCAACACTCAAAGTTGCTACACCCGATTTCCCCTTACTTCACTTCTATGATGTAATCAGATTGTTTACCACTCTCAACTCAACTCAACTCAGATTAGTACTTGATTTGTCACTCTATAAACTGCCAACAACTAGGCATTGATTACAATCAAGCCACACCCACTCCAGCATAGAGAATCCAGGTGACGCTCGCCGGCCTCTGTCCACCATAGCCAAGAACTCGAAGGCTCAACATGAGAGAAGTGAGCTCTCTGGAGCTGCACTTTGAAAGTATACACCTTGGACTTGAGCTAGGTCTAAAACCCTAACGGTCCCAAACCCTAACGGTCCCACTAACGGCACACTTGACTATGCAAACGGTGCAAAGTGACGATGTGCCCCACCGTGAAGTCAGTACTCCAAACACAAAATCTGAAAAGTAGTCTATGAGAAAAGTAGTCTATGAGAAAAGTAGTCTCTGAGAAACTGAGAAACTGCTGAAATAACTCTAATTACTATGAATGCAACTCCAATGTCCAAGCAATCTAGATGCGACACTACAAATGGCATGACAATAGACCAAGGGGAACGTATTTTTGGTTGCGTGGCACATACGGCCTCTAGCTCTTGTAAGCATCTAGTTCAAGCCGGGCGCACGAGGCGCACTAAAAGGTGCCCCATGCGCAATCTGCCGATACCCATAGGTCTAACGGATGATTAGCTTTTTGATGATACATGTACTCCTTTATGCAGATGATGTAGTGTTTCTCTCCACCCATTTGAGAGTTTACAAAAATTATTGGATTTTCTATTTTTGTTTCGTAACCAAACAAAAATGAACCGGAACAAGTCCAAAGTGAGTGTGATGTGTTTCTAAAGACGGGATGCTTTTCTTTTTTATTAAAAGCGTATGGAATATATTTCGTTTACAAGTACTTGGGGATTGAATTTCCTGGTGACTATAGTGATATAACAAAATTGTTATATAATATACATTATATTGTATTTTTAATACACATTGGAAACGACTCGTACATGAACCACGCAATGTCAGCAGAATACTATGGGTAGAGAGAGGTGGTTGAAAAGTGCTCTGCTCTATTTTCTCAGTAAGTTATGGGCTTGAACTCTGCTCGAGAGTACAGCACAAGGACTTGAACTTTAAATCTTGTGGACAAACGATATAGAGAGACCAATCAGACTAGCAGTAATTGAAATCGGCGTTGTACCGTTTGGGAAGCTTGACTCTGCTGGTCAATGAATACTCGTCGAGGTAATTACGAAGGCAATATGTGGTTTGGTAGTTGAGATGTTGATTGTGCGAACTTTATCAGAAAGCTCAGATCGTAAATTTTGGAAGAGGGTTTTAGGAGCCCAATCAAACTGCTTCTCTCATAGACCGCTAGATAATGAGTTGATTAGTCCGCGGTGTTCGGTCTGTGTGTTGTTCCTTCCCCTTTGAAGGCTGGACAAGGTTAGGTGCACAGAATCAGGAGTCGCTAAAGCGATATCTTAATTGAACACTGGAGAATGTATTGATCAGATATCAAGTATGTCGATCAGCTCGTCGAGTTGCAATGTCCATGTGAGTTGTGATCTCCACGTTGAGGTTTCAGAAGTAAAGTCTGTGATAAAGATTCACTTACATGGAAAAGAGGAGTGAAATTAGGGTCTGCTGTATGGAGGCGTGTCTAGAGAGATTTTGCGCAGAGTGGAAGGCAATCATGGATTTCCTGTTCGCAACGTATGGCGTGGGACTGAGGAAAAGTAAGGTGTCATTAGAGCTCAGTGTGAAGAGAAAGCTGGATGGAGTTCGGAATTTGTGTCCAACAGAGATCAAACTGACTGTTCTATGTGCTTCACTGTAACAACGGTGTAACTGTACGACGCTGCACTGCGTATAGATGTCAGGTAAAGTGGCTCGTCTACCTGAGATCCATTGCAGGCCTGGAGCAAAGAACTTCGTTAGTAGCCAATATTCGCAGCACTTTCTTAACTTGTGAAGACGTGGCATACTCTCTTCTTCAGGAAACGATTCACCAGGCGAATCAGAAATTGAAAATTGGAAACCAAATGTTTAGACCCGACGGCCGGTTCGTTGCCGCTCCAAGATGTACTTCACTAATTTCGTAAGGTTGAAACCACATGCTGTAGATACCTGCGATATGATCATTTCGTCTGTCTATGGTGAATCTGACGCTGGTACTCCTATTGAGAGCACAAAGCACTGATAGCAAATAATTCCGTCCTCTTGTCGACTAGTTATGACGGACGAACTGTGACTCGCCTACTGCCTTGCTCCTTTAACACCCGTACCACCTACAATTGAGTGCACACACTGCTTCTGACATGCTGGATTTCCATCGCGGTGCCTACAGTTTGTGAAGGAGAGTCAACGTCATGGATAAATGTTTCCATCGATTCTCTATACTCTCGTGATTAGGAAACCAAACTTCTTTAGTTTGTGCGCTGCTCACTGCGATGTGTCTCAGGGCAAGAAACCTCGTAAATAAATGCTCCATCGTTGACTGATACATTATTGTAAAGAGCTCTTCGAATGGTGCTGGTGGCGATAGTCTTCGGTTGCTAGTTTATTCCACCGAATTCATTTACGTTCCGCTCAAGGTTTCTGGTGATAAAGACGGGATAGACATTTATGAGCCTTCCATCGCAAGCGCATGAGCCCACGCGATGCTAGTGAGTTGACAGCACGAGAAGCCGGTCTGCAGCTATAGGTCTTGCACCAGTCAAATGAATGCGCACTATTTAAAATGAGTCTACGACGGGGCCCGGTCGGCGACACCCCAGGTTCACATGGGCAACAGTTACCGGCGCAAGATCGGATGTAATGAAGTTCATGTAACTGTATTGTCCAGTTACTGTAACAGAGCAGTGCTTGCTGTCGACCAAAAGTACGAGCAGAACAACAACACTCAATCTCAGGCTTTACTGTACTGTACTGCCTTAATGTTTGTCGTCAGTATTTCCGTTGATCTATGGAAGGGGAACACTCCGATGCGGTTGGCTGTACCTGTTCTTTCGTGGTGCGATTAACTCGTGTAGAGAGTAGCGCTGCGACTCTGTGGGGTGAGGAGATAACAGGAGGTTCCTCGCAAGTGAGGAAGGGATGTTAGGAATGTGACTAACTTGCACAGACTAATGAAAACAACATACGCTGATCAACTACACGTTGGCTGGAAGTACGTGCCAGGATTTTGGATCATCAGGTTGTGGATTAGAAGAGCCGGGAGGCAAGATAGTGCAGAGTCTGTAGAGCGACGATTATCGGACATGGAAAACAATGTACTGTAATTGAGAGGTGGAGTGTGTCTTAGGAGGAAAGGCACTAGTCCTTTCCATGGTAGCTGAATGACAAGTGAGAGAAGGCGGCCTATTAGCGTAGCTATTTGAGGAGTCTCGTCGGAGGATGGAGGTACGTAATGTACGTTCCATAGTTCTCGAGTGTTTTGGTTACTTTGGTCACTGTCGTGACCGATCGCAGCAATGTGTCAGCATTGGCAGAGACACGAACTTAGGACAGACACCATAAGAAGCCTGAGAGGAGCAGAAGGACAACAAGAGTTGAGGCGGTAGGTGTGGCACTTATTGCGCAGATTGAAATGTCGTTGCAATGCATGGACGAGACAATTAGCGTGTTTTTGAACTAATGGCTATCGGTAATTTTGATCACCACGACATTGCGGCGTTACTTTAGTTTGTCATCATCAAAGTATCGTCCTCCAACTCTTTCTCCACTATCTCTTCATATCTTTCCAGCTCTGTCTGCCTATCAGGAGTACTAGTCTTAAAGTAAACGTCAAGAATCTCATTTTTCCCTCTTATTCAGTACTACAGTTGGCTTATCCCTCGTCCTCTAAGAGAAAGGGTTCATGGTGATAATCAGGAGATGTGAGAGAAATCAGCAAGATGAATGGGAGAGAATAGAGTAGGAAAAACTTGTAGCTGTCTGCCAGCCGTGCAAAACTCGGGATTCCTCACACATGCAGAAAGCATAGTGATGCCTGCGCCTACTAGGCATTCCAGTTCAATCTGGAAGAGTGGAGCCCCATAAAAGAAAGTACTTTAACTGCGACCTTCCATACCGTTCTCCCTAGAATGGGCCCGTCAACTCTCGTCCTAGATGCTAGGTTAATTAGCTATACCTTTTCCTTTCTGGGTCGTGGGCGGTAGTCTCGTCGCAGCATGTATGCTTGAGGCAATTGTCCTTATTTGCGAGCTTTTGGTACAGCTAGATAGGTGGGGCTAAAGTGTGCATCCCACTCGTAGACACCCTACCTAGATACTGTAGTTAGTTGCTCTGTTGGGGCTTACCCCCATGTTACCTTTTTTGTCCTCCTTTGTACGGCTCGATGGGGTCTTCCCATTCTTCGTTTTTCCTAAGCGGTCGCCTTTTACCTGATACTCGCCTTTTACCTGCTACTGTAGTTAGTTTCACCTTCCCTTACAAATTATAGTTCATGCTTTCATGGTTGAGATGGTTATGAGGTTCCAATGTACCCAACTTTAAACGTGTATTCAGGTCTGCTCAAAAGCTGAATTTATCTTCTGCCTGCAACAGTCAGGGGCCCTAGAGCTTTGTGCTAGCAGTCATTCTTGACAGCTAAAGTCCTCTGCAAGTAATTTGGGTCATGGCATATCTCCCATCTAGAATCAGCCTCGCCCCTCGCATATTTGTATCCAAGCACTGCTTGGACACATTGACTTCAAAGCCTAACTTGGATAGCCAACTTCATCGAGTGAAATCAAGGCAACGGGCTTCGTTAGATAAAAGAACTAAGCATAAAGCAGTGTGTAAAACACTTATCAGGTTCCGGTACCTACAGTAGGTAACTGAATTTAAGTGAGAGGTGTTCTAGGCTATGATAGTCACGAAGTTATTCTGCAGTGTGAAATTCGACGGCAGTGAGCTATTTCTCCTCTCTCAGAAGTTACATGACTCCGATAACTCGTAGAGTAATGGTAATAATCGTCTCCTTCAAGCGACGATGTAGCCCTGCTTTTCATCAGAATGACACTTGTAACCATGCCGCTTGAAGCTGCGTTTCCATTCGATGCCCGCTCATTGCAGTCCACAATCTTCCTCCACCACAGAGGGTCCGTCCCCACCATTGAGAGGACGGCGCGTGTTGGATTGAATATTCAAGTTCTAGTGTTCATATTCCTGCTCTGCGCTCCGCTTCCGGGTCATTGTCGTCGAACCTTTTACTTCAGATACAGTTCACACGTGGAGTGGGACTGCACAGAGATTTAAACTTTCTCACATTCCATTTACGCGCAAACTGGATGTCATCTATCTGGAGGTGTACGGCGTACTTCTGTCAGTACCGCTGCTACGCATCTTATACGAGTCTGTGGCTGGCGGAGTCTGCACAGTTACACTTGCCTGTCCCTGGAATGTGGTCTGATTCATCGCAAATCCATCTTCCCTGCTTACACAGTCCATACGACCAGACCAATTAGTGTCAAGTTTACTTTCCCAGAAGACCTGACTACTGTGAGCAAGACTTGGACAACGAAGTTCACTTCACCATCTTTAGGACGGGATTCCATCTTCTCTGATCTATGGAGTTGTTCTCATACATATAAAAGGACTTCGATTAAATGCCGCATCAGCTCATCAACCCACCCAGACTGATGCGGCATTTGACTGGAGTCTAGAAAAAGTCAAGACATGGAGAGTACGCGGATAGTCGCAGAGCCAGTCTATATCCAGGCCGATAACACTTGTCTTTACATTTTGACCAATACCGTTACAGTCCAACGAAGGTGAGTACGACATTCAGACCAAGGCAGAAGTCTCATAGAGCACGACTTCTTCCGAAGAGCGGACACGGCTGTTAGACAATCTGCATATAGTATACATCCAAGTGAGCAGAAACGGTAATGTCAAGTTGTTGCAAAATATAAGCTGTCAATTTGTCAAATGAAAGCGTCAGACATTTATTACAGGTCCTGAAAAGGACACAACTTGTTGAGTGAATAAATCGGGCACCACCTAATAGGTCACAATTGTCGTAAAAAATTGACTTTTGTCCAAGCAGTAGAGAAGAATACTGGGTCTACCTAACGCTCCCACATAGGGAAGGATCTCGAAGAACACGAATAGAATAAGGGAAGCTTGTCTCTTCGCTAAACTTGTGTACAACAGCAGCACTATTCACAGTGAGATGCGGTAATGGAGACGAGTGGGGTTTATATTCTAATATCACATAATCTGGTTTAACCAGGATTGAAACAAGCCTCCTGATTGCTGACCTTCAAAACTCTTCCACACCCCTTTCATGCAAGGGGTGAAATCTCCAGGCGAGATCTCTCATCATCTGGAGCCAACGTATGTTTTCTAGAGTAAAAAGTCCCCATGTGTCACACAACCTTCCCGGCCTTCCAGCTCCTGCTGGTCTAACCTAGCTGGAATTTACTGAAATGTGGAAGGACTTGCTGACACATTGAGATACCTAATGTTTCATAAGGTGATATATACCATGCGAGTGACATTGACGGCTTTCCAGTGAAGGCCTCCTTTCATACGACTCTCTAACTAGAATGGAGCTTCGCGTACTGTGCAGGCAAAGTCCCGAACACCCAGTCCCAGAACTCAGAAGTAATACCGAAACTATCGGTCTGCACCTTGAAATGATGGTTCAGGTGATATCTCTGCAGACAATAACCAATAACCACTCAATTAGTTTCTAGAAACGGTGGCTGTACGGATTTGACGGAAGACTGGAGGAACAGCTTATACGGCTGGTGACCATCATAGACATCATCGAAACAAACGCATAACAAGCTAGCAGCGCCTGGGTTTTCTGGAAGTGCAAATAGATGTACAACGAGCAGGCCAAGAGGCTAATTACCTTCATACTCCGTAACCTTTCACCAAAGGCATTTCCGTAGTGCAGGAAATAATGTGTGAGGTCGTAGACTATGTACGCCAACAATCCACCCCCTGAAACGGATTGTGATATCCCAGTTGGAAATATCGCCTTCATTAACCACCAAAGCTGTGGAACAGCACATTCATCAGATGACTGAGCAGAGAAGCACACGGCGCCATAAGCTCGGCAGCGCCAGGCTAATGCCCACAAAGATCAGATTTCTAGGGAGACTGCTCCCTGAGAATAATGTTTAAGGAGGCAATTTAGGAAGTTCCCAAATTTCAGCGAGGTCAAGGTAGGATAGATATATCTACTTACAGCGTAGCTAAAGAAGAAGGTGAATGCCGGGGGGAACACAAGTCGCAGTGAGTCCATTGGGTGTTTATGATGAAAACCGTGGAGTACGTAGTGGGCCGTTGCAAACCTGAGATGGACACAATTGTTAGTTGGGTTTTCATATTAACGGAACCACAATGTAAAAAGCACGCTTCGCACTCAAGTTAGGGAGCTCGGCAGACAGTCGGGCCCACTCAAAATCGGAAACCGTCACAGGTTTGAGTATGGGCCATTTTCATACCAGTAATTCGTCGCCTTCATGTGGAAAAGAAATCTGTGAATGAGGTACTCTGCAATAGTCCATAATGCACATCCGACAAGCATATACGGTACTACCATCTCCTTTGGCAAACCAAACTTGACCGCTCGAGCTTCGCTCCAAAGAACAACGGGCATCCAAACGAGAGGGATTACCCACCACTTCGTCCGGGTCAACATCTGTAGGTTTAGAAAGACGCTGTCAGGGCAAATGCTTCAAGGTAGAAGAGTAAACCCGGCATTCTACAATAATACAAGGAAATCGCAAAGGAAATTGAGGGTACCTCAACATAATCGTTGTGGAAGAAACGAGGGCTTTCTTTGCAGATGATTGGTGTATGCACCCATTCATCGTAGTCTTTCCCAAGATGTCCGACCTGTGTGAGGAACAAGATCTTAGACATCAAGACAATCTCATGCAAGAGTTGGCGCTGGGTTGAGGTTGAGGTTGAGCGACATTTGAAACCGGCTGTGACGCTGCGTGATTTCTTACCTGAGAAACAAGGGGTTTGCTGAGATCAATCTCAAACTTCTTCTGCCCAGCATCACGAATATTCTCCGCGGGCCTGCAAGGAAGAGCGAAACCCCTTTGAGTGAATCGGAATGATATGTGCGGGTAACAGCCCCGCGTGCTCACCCATCAAACCGAGCGAAACCCATCTAGTTTTACGAATTCAACTTGGCTTGATAAATTCAGTAATCTCGATTCCGTCCCGTCTCATAATTACTTAAACGGACCGCAGTGCCTCACCCTTTGTCTGCACTTTTTCCATGTACTAAAAACTGCTCCAGCATCTGCATCGCAGCTTTACTGTGAGTGTGCGCCCCTGGTTCATCAAGACCTTTCATAAGTCTGCCGACGTCCTTGCCGTTGAGGTGCTCCGTAATGAGCTGTCAGGCATACGGCAAACATTAGACAAAAGCTCAACCAATTGCGGACAATGGCTAGATCTGCTCGCCTTGAGATAATACTAGCTGCTACAACACTCATCGTATTAATTCCTGCTCTTCAAGATCCAAGAAGTTAACTCACATCCTCCGATACAACAGTGCCCTGAATCGGGCCTGAAATCCTGTAAAGAGAATAACTTACATCGGCTCCCCCTGGATGGAGATCAAGAAACGCAGCAATATCGTAGACCTTGCCATTGACTGTTAGCAACGCAGGCTCGCTGTGCTTTCGGTCCTCTTTTTCTTTCATGGTGAGCTCTTTAGCTTGCACCTGGAGCTTTTCCAAATTTTCGTCATCGACCGGCTCCGCAGTATTGGTATCAAGGACACCTTGGACGTTCTTCAGAAAAACAAGCTGCTTGGCATTGGCTCTCGCGTCAGCATCACCGTCAAAGTGTCCTGGCATTGGGGATGGGCCGAGTGCTACTTGTTGCAATGGAAGAGTCATCCTATACATTCTATCGTCTTCTAAACCAACAGTTCTGTCACCAATAGTCCTGTCACTGAGTAGCCTGTACTGCCTCCTTTCCTCGTCGAAACAAAACCTCACTTGGAAATCAGAGGATCGAAGAGTGTGCAATCTACGGAGGCAGAGGCGACTGTGCCTTCGCACCTCGCTCTGTGCCCCCGGTCTCAACCTCCCTGCTACTACTACTACTAGACCTTCTAATTTGATTCCTGTCAACCAAAATGTTAAACAACTTCCTCCGCGTGATAGAGATCCACACTGATCGACTCCCAACACGCTGCTCTCGTTCTCTCTCCGATTGCCCTCCGCTCTCTCTCTCTTCGAATGGCCGGCGATCCCTCCGGCTTGCAGTGCTAAGTTCAGGGAAATGCGAGTGGCAGAAGGCGGGGGCAGGGCAGGCTCCACGTGAAGACTCACTCCTCACCGTCGAGCAGCAGAGAAGATATATGTATGAAGCTGACAGAGACGAAGAAGGCGGAATGGAGGCGCAGATCTGAACCAACTCCTCCTGTCTCACGCTCCTACTGGACTGATTTTCCACTCTGGTGCTGTGAGGGAAATACGGCCCCTACAAGCAAGCAGCCAAAATTGCTCCAAGGCGCGGGGGTTTTGTGAAAGGGGGTTGGGAGGGCGTTGTGATAGATGCGAAGGGAAGCGGTGAGATGAGACAGTACTTCACCGTTGAAGGAGAAGCAGACTGGAAGATGAAGAGGAGAAGAAGAGGCTTCAGCTGTACCAAGCTACTCTGGAGCTGACTTGGCAATTAACCTTTATATAGAATGGCGAGGCTTCGGTAGCTATAAAGATAGGCGTGCATGCCTTTCGATTGATTGATCACGCGAAAGGCCGATCCATCAAGAGAAAACCAGTTCTCCTCTCCCCCTTTTGCCCTTTCCCTGCTCGCTTCTGTCAAGTCAGGCAGGCTCTGCCGAGCCGGAGGACGGGCGGATTAGATAGATGTTGTTTGTCCAAATCCAGATGACGGACGACTTCGTAAAGCGGAATCAGCTGCAGAACCAGCAGAACACGGAATCAATCATCGGGTGTGAGCTATCTCTAGGACCGTTGATGGAGGAGAGGGGGAAATGGGTTGGAGGTGAGTTCAGAGCTGCTGCAGCAGCAGTAGAGGTTGGTGTGGAGTGGAAGAAATCGGACCACAGAGATTAATGGTTCCGCTTAAAATGGACAAAGGGGATGAACGACCTCCTCAAACCGAGGTAAATCGGGAGAGGCATGAATTTTCTAGCCTCTGGCTGTATGACTGCCGGGAATGGATAAATTCCCAGCAAATCAAAGCAGCGTCAACGAATTCGATAGCAAACAGACAGATTGATCAAAACACACAGATCCAGGCCTGGCTTACACATAAGAGGTTGTCGATAATAATAAGATGAATAAATATGACAGCAATCATCAAGTCCGCCTTCTTGCTTCTGCAGCAGGATCATCGTCCGTGAATACCTCCCGTCGGTTCCCAAACTAAAGTAGATACGGCAACTCTTTCCGTCTGCTCGGCACCCATTCTCGCGCTAACGGGGCCAGAGGATGTCGTCTTGCGAAGGCAAGTTCCGTCGTGTTTCTGAGACATCACGCACAACTGTATGTCCAGGTGTCAGTAGACTATTCGCCTATCGCAAGATGATTTAGAAATAAAGGTTTCAATGTCCGTGTAATTTTGTGTCGACCGGCTACTCCGGTTGAATGTGTGTGGAGCCCGCGGAACCACTCAGGCCCGTGGGCTCCACTCAGATTCCGGTTGACGCAAAATTACAAAGTCTACCTCAAAGGCCGGAACGAATGTGCAGCGAAGTACCGGTGTTCCAATTCTAGCAAAAGTATTTATATAAAATATGGGGGAAACCGATATGTAACTTTGGAATGCAACTTTAAGCAAGAATATGCAACTTTAAACTGCCCGTATTGAAGACGCTCGGGAAGATCCAGTCAAGGGCCATCCCTGCTAAAAGATATCGTCCCTTCACAGCCAAAGTGGAAAGTCAGCTAGAAAAACAAGTCGATACAAATGCCATTTTAAATGGAAAAGAATCGAGAGAAGGGCGTATAGTATACATTTTCAGAAGACTCTGTCCATAAATATGGCAGCAGAAGACTGAAGACAATAATGATTCATAATAGTGCGACGTGCTAAAATAATTGGTGTTATCCTTTACCTTGTTCAATAAATTCCTTTGCAAGATATCAATCATACCTACATTGCAAGGAAATACTAAAGGGAATGGTCATGAGCCATGGTGTTATATATCTATCATGCTAAAGGTGAAAATAAAAAAATGAGTGGGAGGCCATCAGCGAACTACATAAATACGAGTCACACACAGTGGCCAAGCTACCAAGTGCTGTGCATTAAGTAGGAGAAAATTTCACAATCAAACCATTGCTGTGAAGGACCTTTGTGACATGTTCTCGTGCTGATTGACGTTAGCATGTGGAAAGTAGGGAAAAGGAGTAGTCACCGGGGGGACAAGAAAATCTATGATCATTGAGGACGAGGAAGAAAGGGAAACGGGCAAGTGAAATTCCAACCTAAACATAAACAATACATTCATTCCCTACGATACAAGCGATAAAAGGGACAGTTCGATTGTCGACTACAGTGGAGTGGAAGGCAGCATTCGACCTGAAGACTAAAAACTGGACACGTGTGATCGCAGTCAAACATGGTAGTAGAATGCCACATGGTACGCTGCTGGTAGTTTAAACTGTTGAGAACGTTCTTCCGACCTGAACCTCTTGAGTTTAACCGTCCGTAGCCCTGAGCTGTGGTTTGGGAAACCGTAGGAGGAGTACGTCAAACTGATCTGGCTGTTTCCGTGTTGAGGTGGAAATGGTCGCACTGGATTTTCAGCAGTCGCATGACGGAAAGGTCAACAATGCGCGTCCTGCGAAAATTTCTAAGTCCGCAGTGAGGAGACGAAGGACCAGATTGTCGGGACCTCAGGATGCTCTCACGTTGAAGGAATGCGACGAATGAATAGATCCCTGGATACCGGCCTGCGGTAGACCGAGCTCGAAGTATCGGCTTTCCGACCGCCGCATGGTTCGGGAACTGCGCAGTACATTTCGGGAGATCCACCGGATAGGGTAGATTCCTTCTGGTCTCGGCATTGCAAAGAATTCTATGGAAATGGAAAGGCAGGTGATTCTCCAGGAATTCTCTTGAGAATCTGAAAAGACCTCGGATTGATCACAAAAAGATGAACGTATGTCCTGAAAAGATCCCCTCGTCGGAGCACAGATTGCGGGTTCCTACAACGAAACTGTCAATGACGGAGCCAAATCTAGAGCAACGGAATAGACGAGTTTCTGAGGGTCATCTTCGCTAGGTGTGTTGTAGATATCGTCGTTAATGACGTCGTGATCAAACCTGGGTCACAAGTACCGAGAACAAAGCCGATTACAAGACTATTTCACTATGTGCAATTTATCTCACTGGATCCAGGCGACCGCGTAGGATAACAAGAAGGACGGAAGACCCCATCGAGCCGTACAAGGATAAAACACAAGAGCCCCATTAGTTTATCTCACTTGACACTTGACTTGTGTGAATTCTCTCTCACGTGACGAGGTTGCTTTATTCTGTCCAGCTTCCATTTCGAGAGGGTACATTCCTCAATCATGTCGATCTTTAGGCGTCTTGGAAGTGAAAGAAAGGCGGTAGTTGCGCGTAGATGCTGATATTTCCACGCTTTCTTTTGCTTTTCGAGAAAACAATGGAAACTACAGCAGGAATCCGGCGCGTATATGAGTGTTATAAGTCAATTAGAAGAGAAGGAGACGAATTTGAGAACTTGCCTGCCTTCGACGAATTCCTCTCTTAACAGGAAAGATGAAAGTTTCAGCAAGTGTGACTAGTCATGAATTTACCTGGAAAAGTCCACCTCAAAGACGAATTCCCCGGCCATGCTAATTCACAAGATCCATAAGGGATCTTACTCAAAGGGCTACTCCAAGAAATCTGCCATACGGCACCTAAGATATGAGAGTTATGCAAGTCGTGCGGTCTACCAAACAATTGGAGCATCCGAAGAAGCATCACCTAGTGTGATTGCTCTCATATGGAGCAATGGACACACCCTGTCTAAAATATGTTACAAAGTATGAGAAGGAGAGTGGTACCCCATGGCGCATAACATGATAAGTTCGTGCATACTCCTTGACAAATGTGTCTAATGTCGTGTCCATAGCTCCATATAACTCCAAGGCTAGAGGAACAAAGAGGTGACCTCACTGCATCCCCAATACTTAGAGACCTTGCAAGTTGTTGCTGCACTCGCCGCCCATCCAAGGAGATGGGTAATCACTCCCTCCAAAATGGTGTTATGCGTAGGGTCTGTAACCACAAAATCAGCTACTATCACCTGATCATCTTGGACCAAGTGTCATCTACAAAGCATACAAACGCTCCCTCCAACCCAAGTATCCACTCTCTCGTGCCATAGCAAACACTATATCCCTAATAGCATCATGGGTAGCTATCCTTTGTCGTCCAAAAGGATAGCGTGTCATATGGACCATTGTTGCATCTAGTGTAGAACCACACCCACAAGTGATTAATGAAGATGCAGATTGGTGGACCAAACCTAGGCAAAACCTCATCGTTGTAGAGAAAGTAGTTGGTGCAAGTTTGAATGCCCTAATGCATGGTTGAGCTAGGATTCAAGAGCCTACACCCTTGTCAGAGCAAGAGCAAAGACGTGCTCTAGTAGCCTGAGGAATGGATGAGTCAACTAAGAGAGAATGTAACGTAGACTCACATTGTCACTCCAACAAGGAAGACTATAAGCCTCTAGTCCAATCTGACAATAGTGAAGCAAAAGATAGAAAGTCCTTGCATGCCAATGAGCGTAGACTATCTTTTGTCTGCCACAATAACATGTGGAGAGGAAAGGATCTCTCCTCCACCTTTGTCATATAAGTTTCCAAAATGGGCCTATTAACAACCACAAAATGAGAGGAAAGTAGGGGTGTTGAGAGAGCACAACTACCCAAAAATGTTGTAGGTACCATCTTCTCCATAGATAGCAAGCCAACCCCTCCACACAAGATTGATAGAGTCATTTGTATACACGCCAAATCCTCTTTCACACACTCAAATGTCCATGGTCCAATAATATCACCAAAGACTCCCATAATCCTCCTATTAAAGGCTCTTAGACATGATAGGAAGGACAAGGAGGAGGAACTGTATGGAGGAGGTAAGTCAATTGACGAGCAATACTAGAGGAGAATATAACAAATGCCACATACAGATCTCTTAGTAATAGAAGGTCATCTACATGGAGAACATCCTCTGCAAGGGCAATATCTAAGAAGCATGTGACAAAATCCTTGGATCCTACTAGCACTCCAAGAACACATAGTCCACTATAGATGTGATACACCCCTTTGGAAGCTCAAGATGTGGAGGGATACCTAAAAGGGACTATGCTCTACACTTTGTAACCTTGATTCTCAAGCCTACTAGATGTAGCCCAATAGTCAAGTGATCAAAGGCCTGCCTAATCTGATCTACATGGCCCACAATGTATATATCATCTGCCAAGGAGGGAAATACACAACCTACCATGGCCAAAGTAGTAGATATAAGAGCTCTAAAGTGAGCCATGGCAAAGAAGGGTCTTCCCTAAGGATCTCCTTGATGTGTACCTACAGTTGACTCCAAGACGGCGACTCCCTCTTATGAACAATCGTGTTGGTAGTAAAGGGAAGCAAGAGATCCATAAAAGACCGCACAAAAGGAATAAGACTTGCCAAGGATCCACTAGCCTCCCTAAGCTCTCTAAAGATGGATGCTTGTGAGATGTTATTAAAAGCATTCTCAACATCCACAGGTAGGATGATCCACTCTGGATGGATATCTAGGAGTGCCATAATGCCTAGGGATATAGCCTCACATCCTCTAGGTGTAGGTACTCCAAACTGATATGGACTAAGGTGCTATTGAAAGTGAGTATGATACTGAAAGACAATGGTGCAGCTGACCAAACATAAAATATCTCTCCAATAGCAATCTGTCTAATGCACCCCATGTCCTTCTCCATTGCAAGACATTGATTAGCACCTAACACCCGACTAAAAAACATAAAATTATCTCCTCTTGCTATTATTGTAGCCACCTAAAACAACTCAGTAAAACCACTAGAAGGATCATGTGCCTAAAAGCAATCTCTAAAGTGCTCATATACCATCCATAACAAGCCTTTTGAGGAAGGCAAGGGGCAATGCATAATGCTTGTGCAAAAAGCAACTTATCAAGACATAAAGGTTGCTCAAGCTGATAATCTAAGGCCTCTAGTGGTAATCCCTCTTTTGCCATAGGATGTAATGAGTGAAGGGAAAAGATAGTCTCATCAATAGGACTAGCCATAGACAAAGGATGTAGCGCTTGTGTTGCTCTACTCAACTCTCTTGCTTGACCTAATGTCCTACACTATCATAATCGAGCAGACTCTATGGTATCATGTGGAAAAACTTGTTTCCTAAAACGTGCAGCCATAACAAACTCCTCCTAAAGGGCCGCCCAATCTCTCGCTTGGAATCAAAAAAATCCAGCAACCACCTCTTTATGCCCCACATGTCCCTCTCTAGCATAACAAAGATACCCTCAAGGGAGTAAGAGGAATAGGAACAATGCTAACTCTTTCAAGGGATCATGTGCCAAATGATCAAGTGGTAGCTGAAAATCCTATCTAGCCTCATCATGAAGTGTAAGGGGTAGCATATGCAATAGACATGGATATAGAAAACTAGTCTCAAATAACCTCAAAATGCAACCCGCATGAGAAGCTAACCACTTTCATGACTCGATCAATATCCTTGGAACGGTCAACAAAGGGATAGAGGAAGCATGCATAATCCTCAAGTGTCACTATTGTCAATGTGATTGCTCACCTCACATGAGCATCCCAAGTGATCCAATCATAGTCCTTGTGGGTTGTTACCCCTTGTGAGGTAAAGCATCGATGACACACCGGGCATGGTGTATCTTGAGCTGCTCTAGGCGGCCTCACATGGGGAGGTGTAGCCATGGCTAGCACAAGAATAACAATAGTAACACATGATGCTCCTCTCCATATGTAATACCAATAGTTAGACATATTAGCTCGAGGTGAAAATTGGTATGGTAACATCTACAACGATGTTATGTATGATGAGCTAGCTAGATCAGATAGATGTGTCACCAAAAGAGGACTTCTACTAATAGGATATGAGCTAAAAATAACTTGGAAAGCTTAGAGCTAATTTTGGAGGCCTAAACGGATGAATTAGGCCTCAAAAATGTGCAAATTGTGTCTCCTATAAAGGGAAGTTTTGCCTTCCTTGCCCCCTGATGTGTCTCATCAAGAGCTTTCCAATGGTAATTCACCCATGCAATTTGGAGATTCCTATAGGAAGATTCTCTAAAGATTCCCTTGAATCAAAGGTAGTTTGACCAACTAGATAGGATCATGACCTACATGTAACCCATGCATACAACTAATCTAAGAGTAGAGATCATTGACATGTCACCTATCCATGTATCTGATCCAGGGGTGGAGCTTCCTTCAAGATAGTCCTCTTTTTTATATAATATAATCAAGGTGCTCCTTTGAGGTATCAAAGGTTTGAGTGTGAAACTATGTGTTTCTTATTCTTTGTTTCTCTTCAGGTCTCCTATCCTCGGACTATTACAATGGTATTAGAGCAAGTGTTTCAATCCAAGAGAGTACATCACCCCTCTTGGAAGAACATGGGCTACCAAGATTGAGTAATTTTGAAGAGAGACACTTTAGTGTAAACATAAATTAGGAGTGTCCTAGAGAGAGGATGGGATGGAGGCTCCGCGAGTACAATATCCATCATCTTGCTTTCTATTCTTGAATCCATTCCACATTAAGATTATGTATATTCAATGTGAGTAAGTGAGAGCGTATCTTTTGTTGCTCAAAAGATTTCATTAACATTGGTATGAGTCAAGTTTGCTATTGGCTCCCATGTCGCCTCATACAAGGAGTAACCTTTCCAATGTACCAAGTATTCCATACGTTGATGGCGAGTACTCAGCATGCGCTTCTAGAGAATGCATTTGACTTCATACTCCTGTATGTCATCAACCAGAGTTGGACAATGTTACCTTTCTTGGATGGAAGAGAAATAAGGTGGCCAGGAAGCATATCGGCATAATAATTAAACATGAAATACCAGGTGGATCTTCATATGTGGCAGTAGCTCAAGGTGATAGGCCACGGTTCTGTGCAATGAAGGATGGAGAAAGGTCCAATAAAATAAGGTCTGAGCTTACAAGGACCAACTAACTTGAGGTTGGTGGTTGATAGCCACACTTGATCTCCCACATTGAACTCCATGTGTTGGTGATATGCATCTACATATTGCTTTTGCTGATTTTGGGCACTCTGTAACCTATGCTTTGCGTGCTCCACCCTTGTTGGATTCTAGAAACAAAAGTGTTGACAATGTCCACCTTGGTAGCCACTGAACAGACCGTCATCATGCCTTCATGCCTTCAAGAAAGCTTGAAGGCATGAAATGATGCTTTCCATACATGAGGAAGAACGGTGTGACTTGTGTGGAAGCATTCATGAAATTATTGTATGCAAATTCCATCAATGGGAGTAAGGTGTCCCAGTTCTCTTGCTCATCCAAAGTAAAGCCCTGAAGCATCCTCAATAGTGCAATTTTCCCTCTCTATTTGCCCATTGGTCTGTGGATGGTAAACTATGGACATAGCCAATTTGGTTTTGAAAAACCCAACAAGTGTTCTCTAAAACAAACTAGTGAATTGAGTGCCTCTATCTATGATGAGCACTCGAGACAAGCCATGATGGGAAAAGATTTCATCTAAGTACAATTGAGCTTGTTGCGTGGTAGTCACATCCTTGGTGGTAAGACATACATGAATCATTTTGCTGAGTTGGTCGACAAAGACTATGATGGAATCAAACCCAGAGGTGGTCTTGGGCAGTTCACAAACCAGATCCATGCTTACCTGTTCCCAATGTTGTGTAGGAATGGGGAGAGGTTGGAGGAGTCATGTGGGAGCTTGATTAGAAGCCTTATGTTGTTGACACAATAGGCAACTCCAAACATATTCCATCACATTGTTGCTCATCTTGGGCCAATAGTAATGGCATTTTATTGCATCCAAGGTCTTGTCCATTCCAACGTGACATGTAATGGCATAATCATGACGTTTTGCTAGGATGGTGATTCTTAGATCTATATCATAAGGGATCCACAACCTACTATCACAAAAGGTGAGTCATTGGGTGTTGGTGATGCCTTTGGATGATTGAGGACCTACAATCTGTGGATCAATTTTTGTAGCAGCCAAAATCTTGGGCCAAAATTCAAGGTTCATCTTGATTTCCACCACCAAATTGTTTACCATTGGCATTCGGGTGAATGCATCTGCAAGTTTCTTCTTGTCTTCCACATATCTGATTGTCATGTTGAATTGCTGTCTCCATTTTGCCCACCAAATTTGTTGACAAGAAAGATCCTTTTGTGTCTTGAGGTAGACTAGACGTTTGTGGTCCGTCTCTACCACAAATGCTTTCTCACCCAAATAGTGCTTCCAATGCTTGGTTGCAAGGACAATGGCCAACTCTTCTTGCTCGATGGTTTGATAGTTGCATTTTGCCGATAGCAACTTACAAGAGAAATACACAATTGAAAGCCATCCATCTTGCCATTCTTGTTGTAGGAATACTTCTATTGCTACACTTGATGCATATGTAGCTATCTTGACTGGATATTTTGAGTCATACCGTTTCAAGATTGGTGCATGTAGTAATGTGTCTTTCAACTCTTGAAAGGCAAATTCTTGTGTGGTCCCTCATATCTACCCCTTCTCCTTGCCCAATAGTGTTGTTAGGAGTTGTGAAATCTTGGAGAAGTCCTTGACAAATTAACAATAACCCAATTAATCCCAAGAAAATCTTGAGTTGAGTTTGATCTTCTAGAGCACTCTATTTTAAAATGAACTCTATTTTCTATTAACATTTGGATACCCTCTGCACTTACTCTATGCCCTAAGTAGTTTACTTCAAATTTGCCAAACTCACCCTTTGAGATTTTGGCATACAATTGATTCTGTCGTAAAATCTGGAGGACTTCTCATAGGTGTTGCTTATGCTCTGCCAACATCCTACTGTAGACTATGATGTCATCAAGAAAAATGACAACAGATTTATCAAAGTACGGACAAAATATGTCATTCATCAAACTCATGAAAGTGGTTGGAGTGTTGGTGAGGCCAAATGGCATCACCAAGTACTCAAAGTGACCATACCTTGTTTGAAAGGCCATTTTGTGTATGTTTTCTTCTACAATCTTGATTTGGTTATAATTGTTCCACAAATCAAGTTTGGTGAAGTGCCTTGCTCCATTGAGTTGATCAAACAAGTAATCCATGGAAGGTAATAGATATTTTTTCTTCATCATTTGTTGATTTAGTCCTCGATAGTTAATGCACATACACATTGTTCCATCCTTCTTCTTCACAAACAATATAGGAGCCCCATATGGTGATATGTTGATAAACTCCCTTTGCAACATATCCTCAATTAAGCCTTACAATCCTCCAACTCCTGGGGTGGTAATCGATATGGGGTCTGACAAGGAGGTGTCTTCTCAAGATGCATCTCAATTTTATGATTTACTCTCCTTTTTGGTGGTAAACCTACGGGTAATTCATACAGAAAGACATCTTGGAACTCATTGACCACATCTTTCAACTTCTCAAGAATTTATCCATTGTGTTGTGCACTCTGGACTTCTTTAATTAAACCCATGAAACATCTATCTATCTTACCAATAGATGTGGTCTTTATGACATATAGAGGCAACTCTTGCCTTTGTGATCTTCCTTTAATCCAGAAGATCTTCCATTCACTAGTTTTCACTACTTTCTTCTCCCAATCCACCATGGGATTGTAGTGCTCCATCCACACCATACCTAAGATCGTATCATAATGAGCTAATTGTATCACTCGCCACTTGATTGCTTCTTGATACTCTCAAACAAAGAGTATTACCTTTCTAGTTAACGACTCAATCCTATTTGTCTAACCATTAGGTAACTCTACTTCATCCTTCTCATCCTTCTCTAGTTTCATCTCCAACCATATTGTAACAGAGCGAGACAAGAAATTCCCTGTTGCCCCAGGATCTATCAACATTCTTAGTGGATTGCCTTCTAGCATTCCATTTACAACAATTAATTGTGCATTTATCTCCCAGCTTCTTTGCACACTTGTTCTCTTCCTCCCCTGCTTTTACTCTTCTTCACCAAGCCAGTAAGGCCATGAGGTAGATTTATTAGTGATCTTTGTGTTTTGATGCGGTTTCCATATCTTCCTCTTCACTTCATCTCTCCATGTGGTTCAGAGATCATTTGTATGGAAGCCAAGGGCCTCTAAGATGACAAGCATAATAATTGATAGCTATGTGCCCAATTCTGCCACAATTGTAACATCATTGTTGTTTTGCTCAAGCTCCTCCTCCTCCTCATGGGACTCTTCTCCTTTCGTCAACCCATCCTTGTTCTCCTTGGAAAGATCTTGCTCCTATATCTCGGAACCAAATGTTGCCCAATTCCATAGGTACTAGTCCACCAAAATGGTGTGTCTTGGCTTGATAGTTTTGCATCGGTGTTATCACTTCACCTCCTCTAAGCGCCCCTACTATTCATTGGGTACAAGCAATGGCTTCCAAAATAGTATGAGGATTTTGCACCATTACCTCTTAGAAAATCCGCTCTTTTAATCCTCTTTTGAAATTTTCAAGAGCTTTGGTTGGACTCATATTGGTTATTACAACTTGTAGATCCAAAAATGCCTCCATATACTCTTGTATGCTATTCTTCTACCTCAATTCCCAAAGTCTGGTTTGGGCCATTTGCACGGAATTCACAAATTGAAAATTCTTGAGCAACCCTTCTTGCATGGTTGTCCAAGTGACCTCTCTTCCTTCTACCAATACTGATTGTTCCCAAGCATCATACCATGTGAGAGCCTTATCGGTCAAGTAACCACATGCAACACACATGTAGAATGATCAGTGACCTCTATTGTGAACAATCTAAGGTATCAATTCGATCTATGAAATCCAATTTTCCACTACTTCATGGCACGCTGTCCCTTGTAAGGCTTGATGTTGCATGTCTTCTTCATTTGGAGTAACAATGTGGCTTGGTTGTTGATTAGAATTGGTGTCATATGCATGCATTACTCTCCAATTACTTCAATTGCTAGTGCTGGTTGTTGAGACAACTCCCCTTCTTGATAGCTTGTATTTGATTTTGCAATTCCTTCATGGTCATCTTGATTTCTTGAAACTCGTTCAACATCCACTGCATTCCTTACATCAACTCTTGCAATTGTGGATCCATGATTCCTACACACAATCTATGTTCACTTGCTACTTCCTTCTTCAATAGGGAGTTAGAATGATCACTCAAGAGGATGCATGAACTATAGGGACTACCATTGGGACCTCAGAGGCCATCACTTGTTGATAATAATCCTCACCAAATTGTGGACTGCAAAATCCTTGAACATCACTTTTGGTCTAACTACGTAATGGGTTTCTACTTTTGTGTTGAAAGGGTAAAAATTTGGTACATTGAAATCCATAACATCATAATAGAATGTAGATTGTCAAATCCTACTCTTTGTCATATACCACCATAGGAAGAATCATTGGGTTTGGTGAATTCATCATTTTGTCCATGAATTTTGCTCCAAAGTGATAAACTAGCGTACTCTCATTTGCTCACACTAGATGTACATAATCTTGATGTGAAATGGATTCAAGAATGGAAAGCTAGGTGCAAGAAATTGTCCTCCTAGTGCCTCCATCCCATTTGGTCTCTAAAGCCCTTCCCAAGTCTAGCAATTTCACTATGTTCTCCACCTCAAATTACCCAATTTTAGTAGCTTGTGCTCTTCCAAGAGGAGTGATCCACTCTCTTGGATTAAAACAATCGCTTTGATACTATTGTAATACTCCAAGGACAAGAGAACTCTTCAAGAGAGATACAAGAGAGAAAATACAAATTTCACACTCAGTCGTCCGATGCCCCATAGGAACACCTTCTCTTTATTATATAGCCAAGGAGGATCTCCTCTAAGGAAGCTCCACCATAGGATTAGGTACATAGATAGGTGATATGTCAGTAAGCTCAACCCTTAGATTACTTGCTTGGATGGGTGACATGTTTGTCCTGGTCCCTTTTGGTTGGTCAAATAGACTCCAAAATTGCCTCCAAAGTTTAGACTTATTTTGGCTTTTGCCCTAATAGTAGAAGTGCTCTTTTGGTGATACCTCTATCTGATCTATGTTCTCCATCATGTGTAACATCCTTCCAAATTTCACCACCCTAAGTTTCACCTCTAGATCATATGCCTAGCTATTGATTCTAAAGTTTCCAAGCATATTTTGGTTTTTGGCCTATTAGTAGAATTACTCTTTTGGTGATATCTCTAGCTTATTTACTCAGTCCTGATGTATAATATCCTTCTAGATGTTACCAAACCAAATTTCATCTCTAGATCATCTATCTAGCTATTTGTATTACACTAAAGTTCCCATGGTAGTTCCAATAGTCCGTGCTCCCTCTAGTGTGATCATATTACCCCTCTATTGAAGTAGGAATGAGTGATTGAGCAATGTTGTGTGTAGGAACCATGGATCCGCAATTAAAAGAGTTGATGTAGGGAATGCAGGGAATTTTGAACAAGTTTTGGAAGATCAAGATGACCATGGAGGAATTGCAAAGTCAAATATGTACCTTGAGGATTGATCAAGCAATGCATGAAGGAGAGCCATCCCAAAACCCAATACCAATGACTAAAGCACATGGAGAGTTGCTCATGCCAAGAATACCGACCTTGGTCAACAATGAGGCCACATTGTTATTATGGATGAAGAAGACTTGCAACATCAAGCCTTACAAGTGATAACATTCCATAGGAGTAGTGGAGAATTGAATTTCAAGAATGAATTGATACTTTCTATTGTTCACAACTGAAATCACCAATTGTTCTGCTAGCATGTTTGCATGTGAGTATTTGACTAATAAAACACTCACATGGTATGACACTCAGGAATGATCAATGTTGGTAGAAGGAAGGGCTACTGAAGAACTTCCAATCGGTGGATTTGATATAGATGGCCCAAACCTGACTATGGGGATTGTAGTAGAAAAATCCTATACAAGAATATGTGGAGGCATTCCTTGATTTACAAGTTTCAATAATTGACATGAGTCCTATAGAAGCTCTCAACAGTTTCAAACAAGGTTGAAAGAGTGAATTCGTCAAGAAGTAATGGTAAAACACCCTCACACAGTTTTTAATCCATTGCTTGTACCCAAAGAATAGCAAGGGCGCTAGGAGGAGGTGAAGAGGTCATTCCAACTCAACATTATTGTGTTGAAACACAACCCTTTGGTGAACTTGTTCCTAATGGAATTGGGTAATATTTGATTCAAAGAACAAGGAGCATGACTGCCCCAAGGAGAACAAGTATGAGTCAAAGAAAGGAAAGACGGGATCTCACAAGTGGAAGGAACTTGGTCAGAAAAACCTTGTTGTTACAATTGTGGTTGAGTTGGACACCTTTCCATCAACTATTGTACTCATTTTCCTAGAGGCCCTTGGCCAGGCAATCTTTGAACAACATGGAGAGAAGAACTAAAGAGTAGGAGGTAGAGATCACCTCAAAAAACAAAGATTGTAAGTGATTGTATCTTGCAGCCTATTAGCTCAAGAGAAAAACAATATAGTGGGGAAAGGAAGAAGACAAAGGCATAGAAATTGAGAAAGACAAGCTCATAATTGATTGTGGTAAATGGAGTCCTAGAAGGCAATCAAGTGAGAGTATTGATAGATCTTGGAGCAATAGAGAATTTCTTGTCTCGCTCTATTGCAATAAGGTTGGAGATGGATCTAGAGAAGGATGAGAATGAGGAAGTAGAATTACCTAATAGGCAGACAAAGAGGATCAAATTGTTACCTAAAAAGGTAACATTCTTTGTAAGGGAGTATTATAAGGCAATTGAGTGATGAGTGATATGGTTAGCTTGTTGTTATACAATCTTGGGTATGTTGTGGATGGAGCACTACAACCCCACAATTAGTTGGAGGAAGAAGGTCGTAAGGACTTGCCAATAGAAGATCATTGGAGTCAAAGAGAGAGCAAAGAGGCAAGAATTACCTCTATATGTCAAAGGAATAGCAACTATCTGTAAGACAAAGAGATGTTTCATGAGCCTAATAAGAGAAGTCTAAAGTGCACAACTCAATGGACAAGTTCTTGAGAAATTGAGAAATGAGGTCAAGGAGTTTCAACATGTTTTCCCATATGACTACACATAGGATTACCACCAAAAAGGAGAGTGGATCACAAAATTGACATAATCCATGGGAGGACACTTTCTTGTAAGGCCCCATAACATCTATCACCTCATGAGTTGGAGGAGTGTAAGGCTCGAATCAAGGATCTGCTACAAAAAGGGTTTTTCCAACCCAAGATATCACCATATGGGGCTCTTGGCTTGTTTGTGAAGAAGAAGGACGGTATAATGTGCATGTGCATTGACTATCGGGGCCTAAATCAACAAATGGTGAAGAGTAAATACCCCTTACCTTGCATGGATGACTTGTTTGATCAACTCAATGAGGCAAAACACTTCACTAAGCTTGATCTATGGAGCAGTTATAACCAAATTTGGATTATGGAAGAAGACATCCACAAGATTGACTTTTGAACAAGGTATGGTCACTTTTGAGTACATGGTGATGCCATTTAATCTCACCAACGCACCAGTCACTTTCATGAGTTTGATGAATGACATATTTCATCCATAATTGGATAAATCTATGATTGTTTTCCTAGATAACATCCATGTCTATAGTAGGACAATGATGGAACACAAGCAACATTTGTGAGAAATTCTCTAGATTCTATGGTAGAACCAATTGTATGCCAAAATCTCAAAGTGTGAGTTTGGCAAGTTTGAAGTAGACTACTTGGGGCATAGAGTAAGAGTAGAAGGTATCCAAGTGTTAATAGATAAAATAGAGGTCATTCAAAAGTGGAGTGCTCTAAAAGACCAGACTCAATTCAAGAGTTTTTTTGGGATTGACGGGGTTGTATTGATGGTTAGTCAAAGACTTTTCCAAGGTGGCACAAACTCTAACAACATTACTTGGAAAGGAGAAGAAGTGGATGTGGGGAACCACACAAGAATTGGCCTTTCAAGAATTGAAAGATGCATTAATACATGCTCCAATCTTGAAATAGTATGATCCAAAACATCCAATCAAGCTGGCTATAGATACATCAAACATGGCAATAGGAGCAGTCTTACAACAAAGTAGCATGATGAATGGCACCCAATTGCATATTTCTCTCATAAGTTGTTACTAGTTGAATGCAACTATCACACCATTGAATGAGAGGAATTTGCCATTGTCCTTGCAACCAAGCATTGAAAGCACTATTTAGGCAAGATGGCATTTGTAGTGGAGACAGATCACAAACCTCTAGTTTACCCAAAGACACAAAAAGATCTATCTCATCGATAGATTTGGTGGATGGAGTGGAGACAAAGGTTCAACATGATGATCACATATGTGGAAGGCAAGAAGTAACTTGCAAATACATTTACCCAAATGCTTATAGTAAACAATCTGGTGGTAGAAGTCAAGATGAACCCTTAATTTTGGCCAAGAATTCTTGCTTCTACAAAAAATGGCCCACAAATTGTGGGAGCTCTATCATCCAAAGGCATCACTAGTACCCAAGGACTTGTTTTTTGTGATAGAAAGTTATGGATCTTGGAGGACGTTACCATGAGAACCACCATCCTAGCGGAATGTCATGATTTTGCCATTGTAGGTCATATAGGAGTGGACAATGCCATTACTATTGGCCCAAGATGAGCGATGATGTGTTGGAGTACATTCAAAGTTGCCTACTCTGTCAAAAAAGTAAAGCTTCAAATCAAGCTCCCATAGGACTCCTTCAACCTCTTCCTACTCCTACAAAACATCGACAACAAGTAAGCATGGATCTGGTTTGTGAATTTCCCAAGACCACCTTGGGGTTTGATTCCATTGTAACCTTTGTTGACCACCTTAGAAAAATGATTCATGTGTGTCTCACCACCAAGGACGTGACTGCTCCACAATTAGCTCAATTGTACTTAGATGCAGTCTTTTCTCACCGTGGCTTGTCTTGAGTGCTCATCACTCATAGAGGAACTCAATTCATGAGTTTGTTTTGGAGAGCACTCTTTGGTCTCTTCAAAACTAAACTGGCCATGTCAAGGGCTTACCATCCACAAATTGACGAACAAATAGAGCCGGCTAACCGCACTATTGAAGACATGCTCCGGGGCTAGAGGAGTAAGAAAGGTGGGGCACCTTACTCCCATTGGTGGAATTTGCATACAACAATTCAGTGAATGCATCTATACATGCCACACCATTCTTCCTCATGCATGAAGAGCACCCTTTCACACCTTTGAACTGGATGAAGATCCGCCTAGTGGATACCAAGATGGAGGTTGTCAATACTTTTGTTTCCAAAATCCAACAAGGAGTGGAGAATGCCAAAAACATGTTGTAGATCACCCACAATCAATAGAAACAGTATGTAGATACACATTGCCAGCACATGGAGTTCAATCTTGAGGAACACGTCTGGCTGTCAACAACCAACCTCACATTAGATGGCCCTTGCAAGCTCAAACCTCATTTTATTGGGCCTTTTTCCATCTTTTGTCATAGTGGCCTATCAACTCGAGATACCACCATATATAAAGATCCACCCAATGTTCCACATTTCCTTACTATACCAATATGCTCCCTGACCGCCTCACTTCTCTTCCATACCAAAAATTTGACCTTGTCCAACACTTGTGGATGAAGCTGAGGAATACAAGATCAAATGTATTCTCCAAAAACATATATGGTGCACTTGCCAACCACATGTGGAATATCTAGTTCACTGGAAAGGGTCTCCCTATACAAGGCAACATGGGAACCAACAACCACTTTGACCAATGCACCAATATTAGTGAAATCTTTTGAGCAACAACTTTGCAACAAGGACATTGCGTTTTAAAACAGAGGAGGTTTGTAATTTCAATAGCTAGATATATTAGCTAGAGATGAAAATTAGCTTGGTAACATCTAGAAGGATGTTATGTATGATAGGCTAGGTAGATCAGATAGAGGTGTCACCAAAAGAGTACTTCTACTAATAAGATAGGAGGCAAAAATAGCTTAGAAACTATGGAGTCAATTTGGGGGCCTAAACCGATGAATTAGGACTCAAGAATGTGCAGATTTGCCCCCCCCCCAACTCAAAGAAAATTTGGCCTTCCCTCCCCTTGGTTTCCTCATTGAGAGCTTGCCAATGATACCTCATTCATGCAATTTGGAGATTCCTATAGGAAGATTCTCTAAAGATTCCTTTTTAGTCAAAGGTGGTTTGACCAACTAGATAGGATCAAGACCTACATGTCACCCATGCATGCAACTTATCTTAGGGTAGAGATCATTGACATATCACCCATCCATGTATTTGATCCAAAGGTGGAGCTTTGTTCGGTATAGTCCCCTTTGTTATATAATATAGTCAAGGTGCTCCTTTGGGGCATAGGAGGTTTGAGTGTGAAACTATGTGTTTCTTATTTTGTGTTTATCTTCAGGTCTCCTATCCTTGGAGTATTACACCATATGTCTTCATACCTACAAAACCACAACCCCTCACATCCCAACTCACATAAAAAAAATACAATCTCTCCAAACCATAAAAACTAGAAACTCTCATAACTTTCAATTTCCATTTCCCATGGAATCATGAAAACCAAGAGATTAGAAATGAAAATTTCTGACCCATCACTCTCAATGTATAATTGTCATTCTAAACCCCAAAAAACCTAAAACTCCCCATAACTTTCTACTGAATTCTCCATAGTCTTCAATCTAGGTACCAATGGAACCGAAATTGAAAAATAAACAAAATCTACTATTCACTCAAGTGCCATATGCTAGAGAGCTCTTAGAAGATATGTATATTTCCTCTCACATTTCTCTCTCTCCTCTTTCATCTCCACACTCCTCCCAAACTCCTACAAATGTTTCAGACTGTACTCCAAACAATGTATAGCAAACATTATTACTAAGTCATTAAATAAAGGAAAAAGTTGACCATAGAGAACACATGAAGGATGTGAAGACCCCATCAAGCCCTACAAGGGAGAAAAAAAGGAGGTAAAAGGGGGCTAAGCCCCAATAGTATTGATATGAAAAATCTCTCCTATTGCACATAAGATATCTGAGCTATGCAAGTCATAAGGTCTACAAACTACTGGGGCATCCAAAGAAGCATCACCTAGTGTGATTTCTCTTCTATGGGTTGCACCTGCCAATCCTCTCTATAGAGAAATAGACACACCCTATCTAAAGTATGCTACAAAGTATGAGAGTGAGAGTGGTACCCCTGACTACTAATATGATAAGCTCTTGCACACTCACTATTGAGTATCATGTCCATTACTCCATATAACTCCAAGGCTAGGGGAACAAGAGGTGACCTTAATGCATACTCCTATACTCGGAGACCTTGCATGATGCTGCTCCGCTCGTTGCCCATCCAAAAGGGTGTATTATCACTCCCTCCAAAATTGCATCATGCATAGGGTTTGTAACCACAACATCCGCCACTATCACCAAATCATCTTGGACCAAGTATAAGTATTCTTTGACATGTGTTGTCTGCAAAGAATGCAAATGCTCCTCCCAAGCAAGGTATCCACTCTCTTGTGCCATAACAAATACTATCTCTAATTGCATTATGGGTAGTTATCCTCTATCGTCCAAAAAGACACTGTGTCATATTGACCATTGATGCATCTAGTGTAGAACTACACTCATAAGTAATTAATGAAGATGCAAATGAGTAGACCAAACCTAGGCAAAACTCATCACTATAGAGAAGGTAGTTGGTGTATGTCAAAATGCTCTAATGCATGATCAAGGATCCAAGAGCTTGCACCCTTGCCGAAGCAAGAGCAAAGATGTGCTCTAGTGGCACACAAAATGGATGAGTCAACTAAGAGAGAATGTAGCTTCTTTAACATTGTGGCTTCATCAAGAAAGACTGTAAACCTTTGGTCCAATCTGATGGTAGTGAAGCAAAGGATGGAAGGTCCTCTTACCCATGTGGATAGACCATCTCTCATTTGCCAAATAACACATGGAGAGAAAAGGATCACTCATCCACCTTGGTCACATATGTCTCCAAAATTAGCCTTTCAACAACCACAAAACATGAGGAAAGTAGGAGTAATGAGAGAGCACAACTACCTAAAAATGTTATAGGTGCCATCTCCTCCACAGATAATAGGCTTGCTCCTTGGCACAAAATTGGTAGAGATATTTGTCTATGTGCCAAATCCCCCGTCATACACTCAAATGTTCCTATCCAATGATATCACCAAAGACTCCCATAATTGTCCTATCAAAAGCTCTCAAATGTGATAAGAAAATCAAGGAAGGGGGAGCTATGCGGAGAAGGTAGGTCAATAGACAAGCAATACTAGAGGAGAGTATATCAAATGCCACATGCGGATCTCCTAGTAGAGGATGGTCATCCACATGGAGAATATATTCTGCAAATGCAACATCTAAGAAGCATGTGACAAAATCCTTGGATCGTATTGACACTCCAAGAATACGTAATCCATTTGTAGATGTGACACACTCCTTTGGAAGCTCAAGATGGGGAGGGATACATGAAGAGGACCATGCTTTGCACTTTGACACCTTGAATCTCAAGCCTACAAGATGTAGCTTGGTAGGCAAGTGATTAAAGGCCTGCCTAATCTGATCTACGAGGCCCATAATGTGTGTATCATCTACCAAGGAGAGAAATACACAACCTGACATGACCAAAGTAGTAGATAAGAGAGATCTGAAGTGAGCCATGGCAAAAAAGGTCCCCCAAAAGGATCTCCCTATCATGTACTAACAATTGACTCCAAGACAATAACTCCCTCATATGACCACCAATGTTGGTAGTAAAGGGAAGCAAGAAAGCCATAGAACAACTACACAAAAGGAATGAGACTTGCTAAGGATCCACCGACCTCCCTAAGCTCTCTAAGGATGGATACCCAAGAGACACTATCAAAAGTGTTCTCAACATCCACTTGTAGGACAATCCACTCCATATGGATATCTAGGAGTGCACATCTAGTCATTGAATTGAGAACGTACCAATGAAGCATAACTTTGAAACATATCTTAGTGTCATAAACAACTAATAACTGGATCAAGTAGAAGTGTAAGCATTAAATAGAGAAGATTCCTGAAATGTGGGCCACAGTCTAACCTAACATGCTAATACTCTTCCGCATCACCATAGGTCTCTTCCCTGATAATGAGAGTGGAAGGTGACCATGGATCAAACACAAAGGATGGGAAGATCCCATCAAGGTGAGACAAAAGAGGTAAAAACCCTAAACCCCAATACTATTGATAAGGTAAATCTACCCTAGCACACCTAATTTCAGAACTATGCAAGTTGTAAGGTTTACAAACTATCACACCTAAGATATCAAAACTATGCAAGTCAGAAAGTCTACAAACTATTGGAGCAACAGAAGAAGCATCATTTAGATTGTTCTCCTATGGATTGCACCCACCTATGCTCTCCACAAAATATCATACACACATACAACAATGGACACACGCTGTCTTTCTTGAGAATGAAAGTGAGGATATCAATAAAATGTGATGATTGTACTATAGTTACAGTTTAGTGTTGTGTCGTTTAGGTGGCTTAGCATGAAACTGCTTATTAGAGCTTGACTTAGGTTCGCAACGCATGCAGTCTCGGATTAACTTTCGCAATTAACGCCAAAGAGAAAGATGATGATGTTTTTAATTGGGAAGAAAATCGAAAAATGATTGATCTTGTCACGTTTCGGCTAACCCTTTGTATTAAGAAGCACAAAGTTTTATCGTTTCCATTAGGGTACATAGGGCGGGCACACCAGCTCCCCTTCATCAAGCATGCAACACCACCTCCTGGGGATGATACACCAACCTACAAACTTGTACACCCAACGACTACTTTAGAACAATCAAGCTACCATTCACCAACTACAAAAAGGTGCCACATGCCCAGCTCTGAAGCATGCAATGGCAAATTGTGCGGTTGAAGTACTGGGGCAGCCTAAACAGAAATTCGCGACTAAAAAAGAAAGTATGACCTTAAAGTAGTCAGTAGGTCTACCTAGCCATCCATAATCATCAATCAGCTCCAACGTTATAACGACTATGAGGACTTGAACATGTTCATAGATACTCAAATATATGTTGCCTCGGATGATCATGTCAAAATGCATCAGCAACGTAGAGAAAGTTCAGCTGCAAGAGTAGTCTGCAGTTCATTATCAATTATATGGGCACGTAATTGACATGCACCCCTGAACAAGATATGCAATGATTTGGAAAGGCTATAGCAGTGTATTCCAGCTAATTTGAATTGACAAACGTTGGGTTGGACGCATATGGTACAAGATGCTCTTTGTGTGTAGGGGCTTATAGTGAGCTCTCTATGTTGCACATAAGACAACCCTAGTACTTTGACTACAAAAACTCCTCTCCTAGCCTCTCGTAAGTTGTAACTGGTCATCAGCTGAATTATGCGGCGGATTAGTTTGCAATGACTAGCATCAAACAAACTGAAACGAAAGTTAAATGAACTACGCCATTGTGAGTGACCTTAGATCACCGTTCAGCAAGATCCTAATTAATGCAAAACTTCAAATGTAAAATCTGGACAAAGATGATCATTTCTTAACGTTAGTGCTGGATAACTTCATCATCATGTTTGTTTCTGTGATGCGCATTTTGAACCCAACCTCCCCACTAAACTGCAGCAAACTTCCTTGTTCCGGGCCTTTGGTATAGCGAAAGTTGAGGGAGGGACACAAAGTTCATAGCCCTAGACTAATTAGCTTTTTCTGTTTGCTGTTTAACAAAGTAAAAGCTGTTTTGTTTGTGTTGTCAGGTCTACTTCACTATCCCATTCGTTTTGCCAGAACCCTGTTCCTTGGTTGATAGTCTCTAGCGATACTTTGCCCTTGATTAGTAAAGCTTCAGGATTGTGTAAATATTGGTGTTAGTTATCAAACTGGATCATTCACTGCTCTGGTGAAATCCGCCCTACTGTACATAAGTCCCACTTGACCATGTAAAATCCTTACATCGCACTGAGGGGTCCTTACACACGAGTACCAATCCAATCGAGTCTATCACCGAGACAGTCCTTTCAACGCTAAATTTGGAACAAGAAAGCCATGAACAGATATGACAAAGAATTCCAAACGTCCTGTGCGTGTCACATTCGAACCTACGGTACAGGATGGTAACTTTTGTAATCGTATCTGACGGGGACCTTGGATGGAACTATATATCTATATAGAGAGACGAAGACAACAGGTGATACTGTTTAGGGGATGGAGACAACGGACGGGGAGAGAGACTACGTATGGAATTGTTTGTGGAGACGGGGCCAAAGGGTGGGGAAGGGGACGATATATGTTACAACTTAGGGGATGGAGACAACGGACGGGGAGAGGGACTACGTATGGAATTGTTTTTGGTAAGGGGTCAAAGGGTGGGGAGGGTTACGATATATGTTAAGAAGGGTTTTTTGCCATGTGCATCATGCAGTGGCTAATACTAGTATTTATAAAGACTTGTGTATTTCACATATTCCAGGCGAGTAGAAACAAACACCCCCGGCTACCTGAAGGAACACATGCATGTCATTATGGACCTGATGGAGTCAGATGAAGCTCCGTAACCTCATGCCAATCAGATGTAGGTGCTTTGCCTCGTGTGAGAAACCTGCAGTGTTCACCTTCTTGATGATTTGGAACGATTCTAAGTTTCTGCCACTTGAGCTTCGCTTGAGCGTCATTTGAGTTTAGCAGGGCTCCTGCGGTCACTAGAGTAGAGTGAGGATGTCCTGAAACCTCAAGAGTCATATTATAGTACAATGGCCCATTGGGAATTGATACTACTGTCACGCAAGCAAGCTGGGATAGTCTGGCTGTCATGTCCTCGGGTAGATGTTGAAGATATTCCTGCCTATCCCTTGTACGGCTTGATGGGGGTCTTCCCATCCTTTGTGTTCTCTACGCGGTCGCCTTTTGCCTACCAGCGCGAGTAGAAGTGGCGGAGGAAATAATCCATAACCGTGTTGGCTCGAGTTCTTAATTTCAAACGAAGTGGATGGTACTTCAATCATTTAGGATGTATATATTGACAATCTTATACTTGTTTGAGGCGTTATACCCAAGAACTAGTGAGAGTATGGCACGTCAAACAACTTTTGGTTCTCAACTCAGGTTAAATTAAGCGACACACATAAGATAATAAGAAGGATGGGAAAACTCCATCAAGTCGTAAAAGGGTAAAGCCTGAGAGGTAAAATGGGAATAGGCCCCAACTTAGGCGAAGTCAACTGTCAGCTAGATGAAAACGTCATCCGGAAAAGGACGTGGAAGGACTAAGTAATGGTTGGAACCTAGATCGCACATCTTACGGATTCAACGTCATCTTGGTCGTGGGGGGAGCGGTGTTTAACGAGTTTGTGGACGCGTTAACCTCACTTGATCTTGTTGACTACCAGGTCACTACTTATTCCCTTATGAGTCAGCTGTTACAGTGTTATGTTGCTTCCATTTATTGGTGCTAGCCTCATTCTACCTCTTTTGTCTCTCCCTTGTACGGCTTGATGGGTCTGGGTCTTCCCATCTTCTTGTGTTCTATGTGGTCGCGTCCATGAGCTGGTGCCTGTTGCGAATTCTTCTGGTGACTTCCGTTTTGCATTGCCGTCTCGTCGTCTCAATGAGGAAATCTTGAGAATGACGCTAACCAAGGGGTTAACCACTACATGCATTCGGCACGCCATGTCAATAATTTGATCCATACAACAGCGTAAACCTAAATTTGACATAGCCCTAATTGGAGCCTACAATCATTCATTCAATTCTTTTCTAGTGTTCTTATGATATTATTTCACTGCCCATTCCCTCGTTTCAGCGAATTACCTTATTGGCTTCACATTCTCTCACCGCTTTCCGGAGTGCTTCTCAATTGTTAACTATCGTCTTCTTGATGCTCCAAGAGTACCACAAGCTGGCAATCTGATCATAAGACTTTGTGAAGGTATATTCTCTTCTCCTTGTTCTCCTGTCATGAATACAGGATAGGAAACGTACCAGTTTACCAACATGGTAGGATATCGCTGTCTTCGTGGCAGTCACTCAGTTTTCAAGTAGTATAGAACCTCCTCGTCGTACATTCTACTTTGAAGCAAGCTGCAATCGCCTATCAGCAAGAATTGTAGCAAAGTCCATAGTGCTTGAGTGACATCCATCACTCTCCTTGATGGGTTGAGTGATGGTCGTCTGTACTTGGGTACTTTCTGGTGTCTAAAAGGACGTCGTTAAGGAAACAGCAGGTTCCACATCTCCCACCTATCTTCTGAGATTTCGGTGGGTTAATTAGCTGCTGGCAACCTGTTTCCGTCACCAAACAGCGAGCATGGATTTTATTTATGCCTCAGCGGCACCCAACTGCTGTCCCTCTCAAAATCTCTGGTGCTTCGATCTGTCAACTTTTACCAAACTATGCTCTTGCTGCCAATCCCTTGCAGTAGAAGCACTAACCGAACAATCCCTTGCAGTAGAAGCACTAACCGAAGATCTCTGTGTGCAAATATTGTCAATAGCAAGAATGCAAAGATAAAGACAAATTTCATAAAAAATTGATGCTCTGCACAAAAGTCGTATTATATTTCCACAACTTTAAAACAGGCACATAAATTTGTTAAAAAGGTAGCTGGGGAAGAGTAAAATGATTATAACTGCAAGTCAGATTTTTCTGAAAAATTGAAAAGCTCAAAGTATCCACCAACAACCTCAACGCATTTAAATAAAATGCAGAGATTGCTGGCTCACATATATTGTGACTGGCAGACCAGTACTGCATTGTAAGCTATGTGGTGAATGCAAGCCGAGGAAAAAACTGAGATGTAAATGTGAGGCCATCCACAGAAGACTTCTGCCTGACAGAGACTTGAATTTGATTTCTCAACTCCGTCGTGCAGTATGAATGACTGGAGAAAGGTTTATAGGTTCGAAGAAACTACAGTACAGTACAGTAATTACTATGCCTGAGCATATCTACAGTAGGCGATGTCGTAGCAACTGCGAGGAATCTTTAGGTGTAATTCTGCCAAAGGAATGCCGCGGCATCTGACAACTGCGAATGCATTCTATAGCTAGCTGTTAATGGGGACACGATTTGCCGTCTATGTGGTTTTGCGGAATCTTGACCAAGGACTAGGTTGGTTCCTCTCTTCGGGAGGTAATCTCGGGTTAGCGCCTCCACTCAACTCTCGCGGAATTCCCCGGCGCGGAAGCACGTAAGCGGAACCCACATTCGCCGACCACCCCATCAGCTATGGTACAACTGTTCTACGAGTCCAACTGTAATCGATTCATACTACGCAGGGCGTAGCTTGCTAATCTAGCAGACGCACTATGACGCTGAACTCTGGTTGGCTGTGAGACCAGCCATGGTGCGGTGAGGGCACGCCTCATAAATATTCCACCGACTGCCCGAATAGGAGTTGACTCTTTGTATGTTGGAGAATCCCGTTGAGTCATTGCGGCTTGACAACGCGGGGAAGAGCACTGCATTTAAGGCTTTCCGTGCCCGCCCGTATTGATCTCCCGGTTCGGATGTCTCCCACTAGAAGCATGACCGGTTCATCCCGTCATACTTTTGGTAGCAACCGGTAAGGAAAACAAATTTTAATTTAGTCTGTTATTTTATTCTAAAGGATACAATTTACAAACTGTTTTACGGTTTTACTTTTTTCGTCTCCTCCTTGTACGGCTTGATGGGGTTTTTTCTTCGCTTTTTCTACGCGGTCGCCCTTTCCTTTTCCGGATAAGAGCTGTTCTATTCCGCTTTTGACTGTTAAATTAGGGAGTAAGGAGAGAAGAGCCTCGGAAACCTGGAGTACCTATTTACATCCATGGCCATGTTGTTGCCAGAAGTATTTGTCTGATCCAAACCCGAGGATCGACAGGAGATCACAATAGCTACATATATCAAAGCTAATCACTTGTTAATGACTACAATACTTACTCTGTTGTACAATAGAACACTGGGTCCCATTGTCTTCCCGGGATTCTTTCCATCACTCTTGTGCGTGACAATATTCTATAGTGGTAAAGTGTAACATTTGTACTTCACGCTTATGTAGAGAAGTACTTGTACGTATATATTTGTATTATTTCAGTGTTGTAAATACTTGAAGGTATGATCTATTTGAGAATCTGAGCCTGGTTCAAAACCCAAGATCACATGAAATATAATTTTCTCGGAATTTTTATAGTGCGCACTTGCGTAGCCGTGAACAAATCAAGACGCTGAAAAGGAAATCGTCCACGGCGTTACAATTACTGCATCTCCCTTTCACCCGTGGTATCAGATTTGCTACGAAGAAGATGATAGATACCTTGACAGAATTCCGAGAAATTCAGGTCCGACAGACAGGTTCAGTGGAGAAGAGAATGGAGATCGAAGAACATATGAAAGGAGCAGGCTCATTCTCATGAGCGCTAAACTTAGGACAATAGACAAAATTGCTATTTGGTGATCCACGTGTTGTGACAATCTAAGTGACCAAGACAAGATGTTGACTTGGTCGAGAAAAACGACACAACGATACCATCTACACGATGAGAAGATCTCTTATGGTGAGGAGACTTGCTTACAATGAACAAGTAGGCCAAGACAATCAGAAAGAACCATGATATTCCATGCAGAAAGATTTAGTAAGTATCACAGTCCAAACATTATAAGAGATTGGGAGTACTTGTTTACCATGGATTGAACGAAATAGCAAGTTCTCTCACGAACCGGAGTGAACAGCTGCTTATGGAGTCGACAACCTGTAGATTATGACGGCAATGCTCATGATAGATCACATGAGTGAGACATGTAACACGTTAGGGGGTTTCAGAAATAGTTATACGAAGTTTCTTAACTTTTCATATAGATAGTTACGAAGCGTTGACTAAATGGGTACGGTGGGTGACCGGGTAGAAAAGGTATCGTTACGGAGTTCAGGCCAAGTTCCTTATTATTAGCACACTCCATATGAGGTGGTTCATAGAAAATAAGGAATAAAGAATTTTCCGTTATCACTCCGTAGTGCATTGATTACATATTAGGGTTAATGAAGTTTATCGTTTAGTGTTAGAGTGAAAGTGGCGGCCACCAAAGGGAGCATCCATGATGTTCGAGAACACACATGGTAATCAAAAGTTGACAAATTTATGCACTAGACGATCGAGCCACCAAAGGGAGCATCCATGATGTTTGAGAATACCCATGGTAATCAAAAGTTGACAAATTTATGCATTAGACGAGCAGGAACACGATTTATATGGGATTTAATATGTTAATTTAGGATGAAATTTGATTTTTCTTGTCGTTGCTCGTCGTTGCCCGTCGCCGCCCGTAGCCACTCGATGGCGCTCGAAGCTCAAATCTCATTGGCGCCCGTACACGCTGGTTGATGCTGGTTGACGCTCATTGCCGCGGGTAGTTGCTTGATAGTGCAAGGTGATTTTGCATCCAAATGTGAACCTACATTGTAATCAGGTTTTTGCTAAATTTTTGTTGCCCTTTTGGAGTAAAATTCTTTGATCTCCAATTAATTTCTTGGTTGCCGTAAGATGATGCAAATCATTTTCCATAACTTGCGCTATCTCCCTCACCACACTAATATATATGGATATGAACCAACACACCAATGCAAAACTACAAAACACACCGGTTTAGTTTACTGACAAGAGCATTTGCACAATATTCGCATTTGCAGATGGTGAATTTGAATTTGAATAGTTGAGAGCGGCATTTTGGATCTGCCAAAAAAATTCATAAATGACACTCTAAGAATCACACACCAGAAAAACGTGGCAACTCTCTCAAGAAGCCACATTATCTCTTTTGACAGTCATTTATTTCACTACGGAACTCCTAAACATCTGTAGTATAGCGTCTGATTTTTATAAATGAATGCAAATTGCATGTGATATACTGTATAATAATTTATGAAGCGTTTATTTATTAGCACTCATCTCCCTACAGAGTTCACTAAAAATAGTTATGAAGTTTGTTATTTATCCCGTAGACATCTGTCAAACCTATTTCTGAAACCCCTTGTTGTTTGAAGCTCATTGGATTTGGCATTTATGTGTAAGCACCTATAAACAACACGTACAGCGTATGGAAAGAACAAGTCCGGCTCCTTATGGGAGAACGTTTGGGAGAGTGTGGAGACGGGAGAGGAGAGGGAGGGATGTGAGAGGAAAGATCTATACTTTCTTAGTGCTCTCTTGCATATAGCACTCAAGTGAATACTCGATTCTGTTCATTTTCAGATTTTGGTTCCATTGGTATCTAGATTGAAGACTATGGAGAATTGAGTAGAAAGTTATAAGGATTTTCAGATTTTTTTAGAGTTCAGAGTGACCATTACACATTGAGAGTGATGGGTCAGTGAATTTTCATTTCTAATCTTTTTGTTTTCATACTTAAGTTCAATGAGAATTTAGTTTGAAAATTTTAGAGATGAAAATTGAAAGTTTGAGAGTTTATAGTTTTTAGAATTTTGGAGAGATTGTATTTTCTTATGTGAGTTGGGATGTGAGGGGTTGTGATTTTGCAAGTATGGAGAGAAATGGAGAGGAGCATCATGTGTCACTATCGTTATTCTTGTGCTAGCCATGACTACACCTTCCCATGTGGGCCCAACTCAAGCGGCTTGGGATACACCATGCCAGGTGTGTCACCAATGCTTTACCTTGCAAGGGGTAGTAAAGACCCATGTGTGAAGGATGCACAAGGACTATGATTGGACCACTCGGGATGCTCACGTGAGGCGAGTGACCACATCAACATTAGTGACACTTGGGATTATAAATGCTTCTTCTATCCCTTTGTTGACCATTCCAAGCATACCAATCGAGTAGTAGGAGTGGTTAGCTTCTCAAGCGGGTTGCTTTTTGGAGTTATTTGAGACTAGTTTTCCATGTCCATGTCTATTCCATAGGCTATCCTACACACTCCATGATGAGGCTAGACATGTTTTTTGCCTACCTCTTGATCGTTTGGCACGTGATCCTTTGGATGAGTTAGCATTCCTATTCCTCTTACTCCCTCTTACTATCTTTGTTATGCTAGAGGGAGACGTGCAAGGCATAGAGAGGTGACTACTAGATTTCTTTGATTTTGAGCAGTAGATTGGACAGCCCTTCATGAGGTGTCTATTAGGGCTACATGTTTTAGGAGACAGGTTTCACCACAAGATACCACAAAGTCCACTCAATTACGACGGTGTAGGACATTGGATTAGGCAAGAGAGTTTAGCAAAGCAGCACGAGCGCTACAGCCTTTGTCTATGGCCAGTCCTACTGATGAGACTATCTCTTCCTTATGCTGACTACATCTTATAGCAGTAGAGGGACTACCACTAGAGGTCTTAGAGTATTAGCCTGGGCAAACTTTATGTCTTGATAGCTCACTTTTTGCACAAGCATTGTGCATTGCCCCTCGTCTTTCCTCAAGAGGCTTGTCTGGCATGGTTTATGAGCACCTTAGAGATTGCTTTGAGGCGGATGATCCTTCTAGTGGTTTTACCGAGTTGTTTCAGGTGGCTACACTAGTAGCAAGAGGAAACATTCCTATGTTTGTTAGTTGGGTGTTAGGTGTTAGTCAACTTCTCATGATGAAGAAGGACACAAGGGGCATTAGACCAATTGTTATTGGAGAGATCTTTTTGCATTTGGTTAGTCGTACCGTTGTCCTTCAACATCATTCTCACTTTTGATAACACCTCAATCCATATCAGTTTGGAGTAGCTACACTTGGAGGATGCAAGGCTATGTCTCTAGGCATTAGGGCACTCCTAGATATCCGACCGAAGTGGGTCCTCCTACAGATGGATGTTGAGAATGCTTTTAATAGCATCTCACAAGCATCCATCTTTAGAGAGCTTAGTGAGGTTGGTGGATCATTGGCAAGTATTATTTTGTTTGCGCGTTCTTTTTATGGCTCTCTTGCTTCTCTTTACTACCAGGACGGTGGTTCACAAGAAGGAGACACCATCTTGGAGTTAGTTGTGTGTACACATTAGAGAGATCATTTAAACGGACCCTTATTTGCCATGGCTCACTTTAGAGCTCTCCTATCTACTACTTTGGCCATGCCAGGTTGTGTATTTCCCTCCTTGGCAGGTGATAATACATCGGGGGCCTGATAGATCAGATTAGGCAGACCTTTGACCACTTGATGATTGAGCTACATCTAGTAGGCTTGAGAGTCAAGGTGTTAAAGTGTAGGGATTGGTCCACTTTAGGTAATCCTCCACACCTTGAGCTTCAAGAGGGATGTATCATATCTACAAATGGACTACGTGTTCTTGGAGTGCCAGTAGGATCCAAGGATTTTGTCACATGCTTCTTAGATGTTGCCCTTGTAGAGGATGACCTTCCACTACTAAGAGATCCACATGTGGCATTTGGTATACTCTCCTCTAGTATTGCTCGTCGACCATCCTACCTCATCCGTACAATTCCTCCCTCCTCTTCCTTTGTATCATGTTTGAGAGCCTTTGATAGGAGGATTATGGGAGTCTTGGTGATATTATTGGACTAGGGACATTTGAGTGTGTGAAAAGGGATTTGGCACATGGACAAACGGCTCTGTCAATCTTGTGTGTAGGAGTTGGCTTGCTATCTATGGAGGAGATTGCACCTATAGTATTTTTGGGTAGTTGAGTTCTCTCGAAACCCCTACTTTCCTCTTGTTTTGTGGTTGTTGATAAGCCGGTCTTGGAGAGTTTTGTGATAGAGGTGGAGGGAGGATCCTTTTCTCTCCAGATGTTATTACGGCATATGAGAGATAGTCTATCCTCATGGGCACGAGAGGACTTTCCATCTTTTGCTTCACTATCATCAGATTGGACTAGAGGTTTATAGTTTATAGTGTGAGCATACACTACATTCTCTCTTAGTTGACTCGTCCATTCCTCAGGCTACTAGAGCAAATTTTTGCTCTTGCTCTAGCAAGGGTGTTGGCTCTTGGATCCTAGCTTGACCGTGCATTAGGGCATTCCGACTTGCACTAGCTACTTTCTCTACAACAATGAGGTTTTGCCTAGGTTTGGTCCACTCATCTGCATCTTCACTATTCACTTGTGAGTGTGGTTCTACACTAGATGCAGCAATGGTCCATATGACACGGTGTCCTTTTGGAGAACAAAGGATAGCTACCCATGATGCTATTAGGGACATAGTGTTTGCTATGGCATGAGACAATGGATACTTGGCTTGAAAAGAGAGTTCGTATGTTTTGCAGACGACAGGTGTGAGGGCAAACTTATACTTTGTCCGAGATGATCAGGTGATAGTAGCGGATGTTGTGGTTACAGACCCTACGCAAGATACAATATTGGAGGGAGTGATTACCCATCCCCTTGGATGAGCGGCGAGCACAATATCAGGCTGCAAGGTCAACTCTTTCTTCCTCTAGCCTTGGAGTTATATGGAGCGATGGACACGGCGCTCTACACATTTGTCAGGGAGTGCACGAGAGCTTATCATGTTAGGAGCCAAGGGGTACCACTCTCACTCTCATATTTTGTAGCGTATTTTAGATAGCATGTGTCCATTGCGCTACTGAGTGCAGTGACTGGTGCGATCCATAAGAGAGTAATCACACTAGGTGATGCTGCTTCAAATGCTCCAATTGTTTGTAGACCACATGATTTGCATAGCTCGGAATATCTTAGGTGCAGTAGGGCAGATCTCATATGGACTCTATTGGGGTTTAGCCCTATTTTACATTTTTCATCTCTCCCTTGTCCGGGCTTAATGGGATCTTCCCATCCTTCTTTTTTCTCCGCAGTCGTCCTTTTTCTTTGATCCTTCTATGATAGATCTTATGTTTTGTCCGCAAACGAAATCTGCTTTGCTGTTGGTGACGAATGATTTGCTCACTTCAACTCTTATCAGCGCTGTGAATCTAAATCTGGAACTGGACGTGGGAACATGTTAAATAAATAAGTCTTGTGTGACTACTTTCAAAGAGGAATTTCTTCTTCTGCACTCCGAGGAAATGGAGACGAAATGGCATGGATATTCATGTCGGGAGATCGAGGATTTCGGTAACTTCCAGTATCCAGGAGCTCGAAGGAACGATCATGGAGTCTGGACCGGTCTTGATTTCGACACGGTAGGCGGTGGCGCTTTTTCGTTGCCACACAGATCTCTCCAGAGAGTGTTGCATGAAAGGATCTGGATCGTCGACTAAACTTTGACAAGAGCTCAGGAGAAGTCAAGCCGGTCTCCAAAGGAAGAAAGCAGGGGGAAGACGGGCCACGAGAATCGAAGTCCTGAGATGCCAAGCCTTAACTGAACTACGGTGATTTACGGTGAGTTTCAGGGCTAGGCGAGGCCACGAGGATGCCATGATTATAGCGGGTTTAAGTCGAATATTGGCTCCTATTATTCGAGTCTTTTCTGACGTGTTTCTCCCGCACCTATATCTGTAGTGGTCTTTCTACCTTTCTACTTTTGCATAGCTCAGATATATTGTATGGCTTGATACGATTTTCCATGTTATTGTTATCTCTCGGGGTCTTAGCTCCATTTTACCTTTTATGTTCTATCCTTGTATGGCTTGATAGGTTTTACGTCCTTCTTGTTATCCCTACGCGGTCGCATGTTATCTTTCTACCTCCTGCATTGTAAAATATGTATTTGGCTTGACTCTCCACAGCTGGAGAATATTTTAGGCTGTTTATGGCTGGTTGTCTGGTCCACATGGCTCGTGTTTCACCATTTTCACCACAGGAAGTGAAGACATGTCCGTTTGATCAAGATGGTAACCGTGACATCTCTGCGTTGGAAATGTACAGCCCAAACTTGTGCAGTATCGAGAAATTTGTGAGAGGCGAGCTCTCTAAGCATTGTATGGGATGGCTTCGATTGAAGGAGTTGACCTTGGACCATTGATGGTATATATTAGTCACTACCATACAGGGTGTGACCTTAGAAATATCCTCGAGTCTCTACAGTAATGAGAAATTCAACTACGTGTTGACCACGTGTAGGACCACAACGAATTTCTTCATTATTATCAGTATAAAACCTTTGACCTCGTTTAAGCCACGCCTGGTCCACTTTAGCCTCCATGGCAATGTTGGCTTTAAGATTTAGATCCAAATTTATGATAAGATTGCTGGGACACTGCACTGTTGCTACCTACCTTGGTCTCACTTCATTTATTGGGAGTGCCGTAGACTACGTGCCGTCTGGAGTTTAGCCAATGCAATGTGTCCTCCACTGTCATTAATTTAGTCCACACCACAGGGTGCAGCACGCAGTCATCTTGAGCCAAACGTGTTGAAAACATCACATCAATCTTACTCGCAACTAGTATACCGCATTCAGAGTGTGATACTCGGCTATTACGTTTGAAAGATCGTGACGAGTTCGGAGAGAGTGTGGAGACGGGAGAGGAGGGGGAGAAATATGAGATGAAATATCTATATTTTTCGAGTGCTCTCTAGTATATATCACTCAAGTGAATAATCTAATCAATTTGTTTTCTAGTGGTCTAGTGGTCTCTAGATTCAAGATGAGAGAGAATTGAATAGAAAGTTATGAAGTTTTATAGTGTTTAGAGGGATCATTCTATATCGAGAGTGATGGGTCTAGAATTTTCATTATTAATCTTTTGGTTTTTATGATTCAATATCATAAGAATTTGTTTAAAAATTTTGGAAATGAAAAATGAAAATTATGAAAAATTATAATTTTAGGGTTTGAAGATAATGTTTTCTTATATGAGTTGTGATGTGATGTGATAAAGTTTTGCAAGTATGGGAAATATGGAGAGGAGTATCATGTGTTACTATCATTATTTGTATGTTAGCTATGGTTATACTTCTCCATGTGTGGCTGCTTAGAGCGGCTTCGGATACACCATGCTCTATGTGTCACCAAAGTTTTATGTAACAATATAGAGTTAAGTGACTAAGTTCATTAGGGCTAACAAAATAGCAAATAAGATGAATTAACCTAGAATATTCCACAAGTATCTAGGAAGCTTCCCGGCTAATTTAGCTTGCATCCCAAGTAGGTAGCTTCTAAAAGATAGCTCCTAGAAGCCTCCGACTAGTTTAGCTTGTATGCCAAATATACAACTTCTAAAAAGAAAATTTCTTGAGAAACTTTCCGGTTAACTTGGCTTCAAGGAAGCTTCTCAAAGCCTTATATGATCCCTATAAATACAAAAGCCAAAGCTCATGCTATGATTTAGAGTTTCTCTCATTCAAGTATCCCAATGTCATTTTCCATTCTCTTATTTCTCTCCTTGGCCTTGGATCTTTTACATTGGTATCAAAGTAAGAATGGAATTTATGGATCACCAAATCCATTTCTGCCAAACCATTGGGATTTTTGTGTCAATGTACTACCCAAGCATCACTTCACATAGTTCATCACCTCACGTTTTGGACAAAATTTTCTAAATAGAATCACCTTTTCCGAGGAACCCTTGGTACTTCTAGTTATAACATATAGATAACAGTGGACGTGTTGCATCTATATGTTAATAAATTAGATAAATTGAGGGTAGTGTGATAGAGTAATAGCCATGGTGGCAATGCCAAAGGTTATCATTGCTTTGTAATAACAAGTCAAGCACCTTACTCGATTGTTGAATGAATGAGACCAACAACCAAAAGAGCACGTAGAGGGAGTACCATTTTGAGAAGTGGAAGACCAAATCCAATTTCCAAAACCCAAGGTATTTGATGGCAAGAATCTCCTAGGCATAGTGGAGAAATTTTTTTTCTTGATTGTAAACATTATTTTGAGGTTACAAATCTTCAAGATGAACAAAAACAAATTCTCTTAGCTTCAAGTTAATTGGACATAGCAACAAAGCTATGGTGGGGATTCTGAGTGGAGCAAGCTGAAAGGCAATTTGTTGCACCAATCCTGACATAGGAAGAATTCAAGTGTACAATAATTAGGAGATTCCAAGCAATAAATGCCACACAAGTTACACAAGATAAGTTGGCAAAGTTGAAGCAAGTTGGTTCTATAAGAAGTTACATCACACAATTCTAAAATACCATTAAGTAAATTGTACATATAATGGATGGTGAAGCTTTGGATAAATTTGTGAGTGGCTTGAAGTCACAAACCAAATTAGAACTAACTATGCAAGAGCCAAAATACTTGGAAGAAGCCATGTAGCTTGTAAAGCGCTTTGATTCCTTGGTTGCAACAACTTGGTCTTGACCTTGACCTTCACAAAACCAACTAACATATTACACATGTGTGGAAGAGCTGACACCAATGGAGATTGATATCATCCAATGGAGACCACTTGGTACAACAGATTGAGAAAGATTGTTGCAAAATGGTAGTTGCTTTCATTGTTGCCTAATTGGACATTGCTGAATGTCCACTCAAGAATGTGCGATCTCAAAAGATCACCCCAAATGGAGGTTGTGGAGTAGAATCATCAAGAGAACAAGGAATCCTAGTAGGAGATTCCAAGCTGCCTATTGGGAACTTGATTAGTTCCAATGAGATTGAAGGCTTGACCTATATAAGGTTGCTTCACTTGCAAGGTACAATCTTTGATCATGGTTGTAGGATTTTGGTTGATTCTAGAAGTTTAGAGAATTGCATGCCTATGCAATTAGCAAAGGAATTGAGTATTTCTATCAAGCCAATAATTGGAAGCAAATTGATGATGACGGATGGTAAAAAGGGTTTTGCATATCATACCTCATATCTTGTTACCTTCAAGGTTGGGAAGGAGTATTTGGAGTGTATGAGGTTTATAGTGGCACCTTTACACTATAATGTCATTTTGGGTTTGCCTTGGTTTGAACATCATAAGGTTGAATTTGATTGGAACTAAAGACAAATTCAAGGACAACAGCAAGGTAAGAATTTCCGATTAGGTTGTCTGGCAAATTTGACTAAGACACCTAAGAATAGTCAATCCCAAGATGGGAAGTTTGTCAAGAAAGCAACCATAGAGAGAGTTTTGAAGGAAGATAAGTCTCGAGATGGGAAGTTTATCAAGAAAGCAACCATAGAGAAAGCTTTGAAGGAAGATAAGTCCCAAGATGGGAAGTTTATCAAGAAAATAGCCATAGAGCAAGCTTGGAAGGAAGATTAGTCCCTACATGGGAAGTTTGTTAGTGAAGCAACTATAGAGCAAGCTTTGGAGGAAGATAAGTCTATTTTTGTGGTATGGATCAAGCCGATAGTACATGAAAAATCTTAGGAAGGTCAAGAGGCTCATCAACCAATGGTAGATCAATTAGTTCAAAAGTTTGCGGATGTGTTTTTGGATGATCTGCCAAAGGGATTACCCTCTGATTGTGATATGCACTTCAAGATTGACTTATTGCCAAGGAGTACTCCAATGAGTAGACCAATCTATTGGCTTTCACCAAAAGAGTTGGAGAAGTTGCAAACAACACTTATGGAGTTGTTAGAGAAGGATTTTATATGACATAGTACATCTCCTTGGGGAATACCAGTATTATTTGTTCCAAAGAAGGATGGAGGACTTTGTTTCTATTGATTATCGTGGAAACAAACGGTGAAGAATGCATATCCCTTGCCTCAAATTGATGACCTGTTTGATCAATTGAGTGGAGCACAATACTTCTCCAAGTTGGATCTTTGTAGCTACTATTTGTAAATCCCCATTGATAGGGAGGATGTGCAAAAAATTACCTTTCATGCAAGGTATGGGCATTTTGAATGGAGAGTTCTACCTATTGGGCTCACTAATGCTCTAGTAGTCTTCATGGATTAGATGCATCTGGTGTTGAATGGACTACTGGATCAATGTGTGGTGGTGTTCTTGGATGATATTTTAACCTATAGCAAGATGGAACCAAAACACATAAATCATGTGTGAAAAGTCCTAAGGAAACTATGTCAATGGAAGTTTTATTGCAAGAAGTCAAAGTGTACATTTTGGCAAAAGGAAGTCACCTTCTTGGGTCACAAGATCTCATCAAAAGGGATCAAGATGGAAGAGGAGAAAATCAAGGTCATTATTGATTTGCCTACTCCAAAGGATGCCACAAAGGTGCAAAGATTTAATGGATTGGCAAGTTTTTACCGACAAGTCATCCATTATTATGTGCACGTGGTAGCACCACTGACCAACCTTGTAACAATATGGAGTTGAATGACGTAGTTAGTAAGGCTAACAAAGTAAAGAATAAGCCAAATTAGCCTAGAATATTCCAAAAGCATCTAGGAAGCTTCTTGGGAAACTTCCCAACTAGTTAACTTGCGCTCCAAGTAGGTAGCTATTAGAGTGAAGCTTCTAACTAGCTTAGCTTGCACGCCAAGTAGGTGGCTTCTAGAAGGAAGCTTCTTGAGAAGCTTCCTAGTTAACTTGGCTTGCAGTCTAAGAAAGTGGCTCAAGGAAGCTTCTTGAGAAGCTTCTCAAGGGCCTTGTATGCTACCTATAAATACCAAAGCCAAAGTTATGCTAGGCATTCGGAGTTTTCCTTCATTCAAGTGTCCCAATGTGAGTTTCCATTCTCCTATTTCTCTCATTGGTCTTGGTCTTTTACATTGGTATCAGAGCAAGAATGGGATGGATGGAATTTATGGACCACCAAATTTACTTCTGCCAAACCATTGCAATTTTCATGTTCGGATATTACCCAAGCATCATGGATCAGATGCATCGAGTGTTGGAGGGACTATTGGATTGGTCCGTAGTGGTGTTCTTGGATGATATCTTAATCTATAGCAAGACAAAGGCAGTTCACATGAATCATGTGCGAGAAGTCCTAAGACGACTACAACAATGGAAATTTTACTGCAAGAACTCAAAGTGTGCCTTTTGGCAGAAGGAGGTTACCTTTTTGGGTCATAAGATCTCATCAGAGGGGATCAAGATGGAAGAAGAGAAGATCAAGGCCATTACTGATTGGCCTACCCCGAAGGATGCTTCAAAAGTACGTGCATTCAATGGATTGGCTAGTTTTTATCGATAGTTCATCCACTATTATGCTCATGTGGCTACAGCATTGACTGACCTCTTGGGAAAGAACTCGAGTTTTCAGTGGACCACCAAGCATGAAGAAGCATTCTAAAAGTTAAAGCATATGGTGTCTTCAAGACCCATTCTTCAACCATATGATCCTCAACTACCTTGTGTGGTTGATTTTGATGCTTCTAACTTTGCAATTGGAGCTATGTTGCAACAAGAATTCCCAGATGGACTACATCCCATTGCCTTTGCGTCTCACCGACTAAATATAGCTGAAAGAAATTACTATGCTTGAGATCGGGAACAACTTGCAATGGTATATGCCAGCAAGGTATGGAGACATTAACTCTTGGTGAAACAAGTGGTCATGCAAACTGATCACAAGCCATTGTTGCAGACCTTACACTTGCAACACATGAAGAGTCAACATCATCGATGAGAAGAGCAACTCCAATTGTTTGACATCAAACTTGAGTACAAACCAGGTCGGTTCCATGTCATCCTTGATGCTCTATCACGACAACATGATTTGAAGTCTCTTCTTCTCATCACGATGGCAATTATGACGGGGTCAATTGACTCCAAGGTCCATAACGAGTTTTGGTCAGCTCTACAACAAGATCTCTTCTTCCAAATGGTACATGGTTGTCTGACAATAGGCAATAAAGAGTACAACACTTTCTCCTTCTAGGAAGGTCTTCTATTCCATGCGGACCGGATCTATGTTCCAGCCAAAGATGATCTCCAACTTGTGCGCCTTCAGAAAGCCCATGATTTACCAATAGCTGGTCACATGGGGGCGGATAAGACCTTGGGTACCCTCCAACACCAATGGTGGTGGCCCAACATGATGTGAGATGTTCGGGAGTTTTTCTAATCGTGTGAGAGTTGTCAACGCAACAAGGCCAGTAACCAAAAGCCAAGTGGACTCCTTCAGCCACTTCCTATTCCAACTACTCGTTGGGAACATGTGAGCTTAGATCTCATCACCTCCTTGTCCAAGACACAACAAGGTCACACAAAATTGTAGTGTTTGTGGATAAGCTTAGTAAGCAAATCCATTTGGCACCAACAATTGATACTGTGGATGCTCCAACCTTGGCGCAACTCTACTTCAATACTGTATTCAAACATCATGGGATGCCACGTGTACTCATCTCCGACAGTGATCCTTGCTTCACCGGAAAGTTTTGGCAAGCCCTCTTCTAGATACTTGGCACCAAGCTTACTTTGTCCACAGCCTATCATCCTCAAAACTGATGGACAAACTGAACGTGAAAATCGCACCTTGGAAGATATGCTTTGTGCCTTCATCAACATTCACCATACCAATTAGGATGAATGTCTTGTAGTTGTGGAGTTTGCATACAACAATTCTAAACAAGCAAGCACCGAATTCTCTCCTTTCTTTCTCAATTTTGGCCAAGATCTGCTTGTTCTATATTCTCTTCTTCCTCGTCCTCCCTCTCAAGTCCCTCATACTTCAACCTTCTTGACCACCATATGCAAATCTCTCCAACAAGCCAAATCTCACCTCCTTGTTGCTAAGAATCGTCAAAAACAATATGCGGACCACCGTCGTTGTGATCTCACCTTTGAAGTTGGTGATAAAGTTATGCTATCCTCTAGTAATCTACCCCTCCCACTTGATACCCAAGTTCATAAACTTGCCCCTAATTGGATAGGACCTTTTGATGTCACCCAAATTGTCTCTCTTGTTGCTTATCGACTTGCCTTGCCTTGTAATATGCAAATCCATCCTGTTTTTCATGTTTCTAAGTTAAAACCCTTTATTCCTAACCCCTCTTCTTTCTCCTCTTGAGTCCAACCTCCTCCTCTCCCTATCTCTATCAATGATCATGAGGAGTACAAAGTTGATTGTATCTTTGCACGTCGCCACATCCAACAAGGATGCCATCAACATATGTAGTATAAGGTCCTTTGGAAAGAGTATCCCCTTCATGATGCCACATGGGAACCTCTTTCTCACCTCCAAAATGCACATACGGCCATCCAAGAGTTTGAAGCTTCAATGGTGATGAGGACGTCACCAACTAGCGGTGGGGGAATATATAACAATATGGAGTTTAGCGACATAGTTAGTAAGGCTAACAAAGTAAAGAATAAGCCAAATTAGCCTAGAATATTCCAAAAGCATCTAGGAAGCTTCTTGGGAAACTTCCCAACTAGTTAACTTGCACTCCAAGTAGGTAGCTATTAGAGGGAAGCTTCTAGAAGCTTCTAACTAGCTTAGCTTGCATGCCAAGTAGACGGCTTCTAGAAGGAAGCTTCTTGAGAAGCTTCCTAGTTAACTTGGTCTGCAGTCTAAGAAAGCGGCTCAAGGAAGCTTCTTGAGAAGCTTCTCAAGGGCTTTATATGCTACCTATAAATACCAAAGCCGAAGTCATGCTAGGCATTTGGAGTTTTCCCTCATTCAAGTGTCCCAATGTGAGTTTCCATTCTCCTATTTCTCTCCTTGGTCTTGGTCTCTTACAAACCTCTTGGAGAAAACCTCAAGTTTTCAATGGACCGCCAAGCATGAAGAAGCATTCTAGAAGCTAAAACATATGGTGTCTTCAAGACCCATGCTTCAACCATGTGATTCTCAACTACCTTGTGTGGTTGTCTTTGATGCTTCTAACTTTGCCATTAGAGTTGTGGTGTAGTAGGAATTCCTAGATGGGTTACAGCCCATTGCCTTTGTGTTTTGCCAATTAAACACCACAAAAAGGAATTACTCTACATGAGATCTGGACTAATTAGCAATGGTATATGCCACCAAGTTATAGAGACATTTTCTCTTGGGAAAATAGGTGACCATGCAAACCAATCACAAAGCCTTGTTGTAGACATTACATTTGGAACACATGAAGAGTAGACATCATCTATGGGAGGAGCGACTCCAATTTTTTGACATTAAACTTGAGTACAAACCAGGTTGGTTCTATGTCATCCCTGATGCCCTATCACAACAACCTGATTTGAAGTCTCTTCCTCTCATTACAACGGTGTCAATCAATTCCAAGGTCCAAAATAAGTTTAGATCAACTCTACAACAAGATCCCTTATTTTAGATAGTACATGGTTGTCTTACAACATAGGACAAGGAGTAAAACACCTTCTTCTTCAAGGAAGGCCTTCTATTCCATGAGGATCAGATATATGTTCCAGCCAAGGGTGATCTTCGACTTGTGCACCTCCAAGAAGCCCATGACTTACCAATTGTTGGTCACATGGGTGTGGATAAGATCTTGGGTACCTCCAATGCCAATGGTGGTGGTCCAACATGGCACACGATGTTCAAGATTTTGTCCATTTGTGTGAGAGCTATCAACATAACAAGGCCAACAACCAAAAATTGAGTGGGCCCCTTCAACCACTTCCCATTTCCTCTGCTCAGTGGGAACACGTGGATCTCATTATATCCTTACCCAAGATAAAGCAAGGTCACACAACAATAGTGGTTTTTGTGGATAAGCTTAGTAAGCAAATCCATTTGGCACAAACCTTTGATACCATGGATGCTCCAACAATGGTGTAGATCTACTTTGACACTATCTTCAAGCATCATGAGATACTCATGTCCTCATGTACTCATCTTTGACCGTGATCTTTGATTCATTGGGAAATTTTGGCAAGCACTCTTCCAAATACTTGGCACCAAGTTGGCTTTGTCCACAGCCTATCATCCTCAAACTGATGTGCAAATTGAACATGTAAATTGCACCTTGGAATATATACTTTGTGCCTTTGTCAAAATCCACCATACCAATTGGGATGAATGCCTTGCAACTACGGAGTTTGCATACAATAATCCCAAATATGCAAGCACTAGATTCTCTCATTCTTTCCTCAATTTTGGCCAAGATCTACTTGTTCCAGATTCCCTTCTAGCTCCTCTTCCTCCATCTCATGTCCCTCATGTTTCCACCTTCTTGACTACCATATCCCTATCCTTCCAATAAGCCAAATCTCATCTCCTTGTTGTTCAAAATCATCAAAAACAATATGCAGACCACCATCATCATGACCTCACCTTCAAAGTCAATGATAAGGTCATGATCTCCTCTAGTAATCTACCTCTCCTACTTGATACCCAAGTTTGTAAACTTGCACCTAATTGGATAGGACCCTTTGATGTCACCCAAATCATTTCTCCTATCGCTTATCAACTTGCCTTGCCTTGTCATATGCGCATTCACCTTATCTTTCACATTTCCAAATTGAAACCTTTTGTTCTTAACCCATCTTCTTTTTCCTCTTGGGTCCAACCTCCTCCTCCTCCTCCCATCACTATCAATGATCATGAGGAGTACAAAGTTAATCATATCCTTGCACATTGCCGCATTCAACGAGGCCGCCAACAACATATGGAGTACGAGGCTCTTTGGAAAGGGTATCCCCTTCATGATGCCACATGGGAACCTCTTTCTCATCTCTAGAGTGCACAAATGGCCATCCAAGAATTTGAAGCTTCAAAGACGACAAAGACATCACCAATTAGTGGTGGGGGAATATGTAAGTATATGGAGTTTAACAATAAAGTTAGTTATGGCTAATGAAGTAGCAAATAGGAAAAATTAGCCTAGAATATTCCAAAAGTATCTAGGAAGCTTCTTGGCTAGCTTAGCTTGCAACCCAAGTAGGTAGCTTTGCTTGGACACCAAGTAAGCAGCTTCTAGAAAGGAAGCTTCTTGAGAAACTTCCTAATTAACTTGGCTTGCACTCCAAGAAATTGGCTCAAGGAAGCTTCTTGAGAAGCTTCTCAAGGCCTTGTATGCTCCTTATAAATACCAAAGCCAAAGCTCATGCTAGGATTTGGAGTTTCCCTCATTCAAGTATCCCAATGTGATCTTCCATTCTCGTATTTCTCTCCTTTGCCTTGGGCCTTTTACACTTTACCTTGCAAGGAGTAAAGACCCATGTGGGACAAGGACTCTGATTGGACCACTTGGGATGCGCATGTGAGGCAAGCAACCACATCAATAGTTATGACACTCAAGATTACGCACGCTTCTTCTATCTCTTCATTGACCGTTCCAAGGATACCAATCGAGTCATGGGAGTGGTTAGCTTCTCAAGTGGGTTGTATTTTGAAGTTATTAGAGACTAGTTTTCCACATCCACGTCTATTCTATAGACTACCCCACACACTCCATGATGAGGCTAGATAGGCTTTTTGCCTACCACTTGATTGTTTGGCACGTGATTCCTTGGATGAGTTTGCATGGTTCCTATTCCTCTTACTCCCTTGATAGTGTCTTTGTTATGCTAGAGGGGGATGTGCATGGCACAGAGAGGTGGTTGCTAGATTTCATCAATTCCAAGTGGGGAATTAGGCAGCCCTTTAGAAGGAGTCTGTTAAGGTTACACATTTAGGAGATAGGGTTTGCCACAAGATACCATAGAGTCTACTCAATTGCAATGGTGTAGGAAATTGGGTCATGTGGGAGAGTTTATTAGAGTAGCACGGGCACTACACCCTTTATCTATGGCTAGTCCTATTGATGAGACTATCTCTTCTCTACACTCACTACATCTTATGGCAGTAGAAGGACTACCACTAAAGATCTTAGATTATCAACCTGATCAGCCTTTATGTCTTGATAGGTCACTTTTTGCATAGGCATTGTGCACTACCCCTTTCCTTTCCTCAAGAGGCTTGTTAGGGATGGTTTATGAGCACATTAGAGATTGCCTTCAGGTAGATGATCCTTCTAGTGGTTTTACCGAGTTGTTTCAGGTGGCTACACCAGTAGCAAGAGGAGACATTCCTATGTTTGTTAGTCGAGTATTAGGTGCTAGTCAACTTCTCATGATAGAGAAGGACACGGGAGGCATTAGACCAATTGCTATTGGAGAGATCTTTTTGTGTTTGGTCAATCATACCATTGTACTTTAGCAGTGTTTTCACTTTTGACAGCACTTCAATCCACATCAGTTTGGAGTAGCCACACCTGGAGGATGTGAGGCTATATGCCTAGGCATTATGGCACTCCTAGGTATCCATTTGGAGTGGGTTGTCCTATAGGTGGATGTTGAAAATGCTTTTAATAGTATCTCACAGACATCCATCTTTAGAGACCTTAGTGAGGTTGGTGGATCCTTGGCAAGTCTTATTCCTTTTGTGAGGTCTTTTTATGGCTCTCTTACTTTCCTTTACTACCAACATGGTTGTTCATAGGAGGGAGTCATTGTCTTGGAGGCAACTATTGGTACATGTTAGGGAGATCCTTTATAAGGACCCTTATTTTCCATGGCTCACTTTAGAGCTCTCCTATCTACTACTTTGGCCATGCTAGGTTGTGTATTTCTCTCCTTGGCAGATGATACCTACATCGTTGGCCCGGTAGATCAGATTAGGCAAGCCTTTGACCACTTGACTACCAAGCTACATCTAGTAGGATTGAGAGTCAAGGTGTCAAAGTGCAGTGCATGGTCCCCTTTAGGTATCCCTCCTCACCTTGAGCTTCCAAAGAGGGGTATCAAATCTACACATGGACTACATGTTCTTGGAGTGCTAGTAGGATCCAAGGATTTTGTCACGTGCTTCTTAGACGCTGCCCTTGTAGAGGATGACCTTCCATTACTAGGAGATATGCATGTGGCATTTGGTATACTCTCCTTTAGTATTGCTTGTCAACCAAATTACCTCATTTGTATAGTTCCTCCCTCCTCATCCTTTCTATCACATCTGAGAGCCTTTGATAGGAGGATTATGAGAGTCTTTGGTGATATTATTGGACCAAGGACATTCAAGTGTATGACAAGTGATTTGGCACATAGACAGATGGCTCTGCCAATTCCTTGTGGAGGGGTTGGCTTGCTATCTATGGAGAAGACAACACCTATAGTGTTTTTGGGTGGTTGGGCTCTCTCGGCACCCCTACTTTTCTCTCATTTTGTGTTTGTTATAAGTCCATTTTTGGAGACTTATGTGACAAAGGTGGAGGAGGGATCCTTTTCTCTCCAGATGTTATTGTGGCAGATAAGAGAAAGTCTATCCACACGTGCATGAGAGGACTTTCCATCTTTCACTTCACTACTGTCAGATTGGACTAGAGGTTTACAATCTTCCTTGATGGAGCAACAATGTGAGCATATGCTACATTTTTTCTTAGTTGACTCATCCATTCTTGAGGCTACTAGAGCACATCTTTGCTCTTGCTCCAACAAGGGTGTAGGCTCTTGGATCCTAGCTTAATTGTGCATTAGGGCATTCTATCTCGCACCAACTACTTTCTCTACGGCGATGAGGTTTCACCTAGGTTTGGTCCACCCATCTGCAACTTCATTACTCACTTGTGAGTGTGGTTCTACACTAGATGCAGCAGTGATCCATATGACACAATGTCCTTTTGGAGGACAAAGGATAGCTACCCATGATGCTATTAGGGACATAGCATTTTCTATGGCACAAGAGAGTGGATACTTGGCTTGGAGGGAGTGTTTTTGTGCTTTGTAGACAACACGTGTCAGTGCAGACTTATACTTGGTCCAAGATGATTAGGTGACAATAGCGGATGTTGTGGTTATGGACCCTACGCAGAAGTGATTACCCATCCCCCTGGATGAGTGGCAAGTGCAGCAATAGGTCGCAAGGTCTCCAAGTATAGGGGCATGCAACAAAATCACCTCATTGGTCCTCTAGCCTTGGAGTTATGTAGAGCGATGGACACGGCATTTGACACATTTGTCAAGGAGTGCACGAAAGCTTATCATGTTAGGCGCCAAGGGATAAAACTCTCACTCTCATACTCATACTCTCACTCTCATACTCGCATATTTTAGACAATGTGTGTTCATTGCTCTACAAAGGGCAATGGCTGGTGCAATCCGTAGGAGAACAATTTTGAATGGCTGATGCAATTTTGGATGCTCCAGTTGTTTGTAGACAAGACGACTTGCATATCTCGGATATCTTAGTTGCAGTAGTGCAGTTTTCTCATATAGACTCTGTTGGGGCTTAGCCGCATTTTACCTCATTCGTCTCTCTCTCGTACGGCTTGATGGGGTCTTCCATCCTTCATGTTTTCATCGCGGTCACCCTTTTCCTCTTTGCTATTACGTTGTGCTTTTTACGTCGATTTTATTGAGGGGGTCACATCGAAGTTGGACGGTTGACCGGGTATTCAAGGAGGAAGTGACGACTTTACAGGGTAGACTTTCGTAACACCTGATTGATCAGATGAGTCACCTGCCTCCTCCTCAACGTAGGTACTCCGCATGTCAAAGTCAGAACAACAAACTAAACCTGGTGTACTATGACTAATCGCGTATCTTCTCACATATCAGTAGTGAGGAGACGCAGCAGCAGCTGTTCGGCCAAAAATTATAATTAATTGCACACAAATTCCTTGCTTAACGTGATGTGGTCAGCTCATGAGGGTGGGAGCGATGGGTTGCACAAATAAAGGAAGGGTGCGTGGAGGATCCCCTCTGAGGAGTTGTGTCCAAAGTACTCTTCTTCTTACCTCGTTTTACAATATTGACCTCATCATTTGCCTGGACCTCCTTATCTACTTGGATTTGACCAAGTATAAAACATATTCGAGGGATACCAGTAAGAAATTCTATCCAGAAATGGGGAATCTTTGTTGGAAGCAGTTCTTATGCAATTTATACTTCACGGATGGTCAACAATGCCACATGTGTCAAAGTGAACTTTAGAAAGTAGTTCACTCATGGTCTTGGGTTTGGGTACGTCGAAAAGTACCAGAAACAATGATACCGCTTGTCTACATATATTAAGCTTGGCAACCTGTTAAGTGAAACCAAGTTAGCCAGCTATTTTGCCACAATTGGCAAAATACTTGGTGACGACGCACTTTTCTTCGTAGGCACAAGTTAAATTGTCACTTTTCAAAAGCTCCATCTTGAGTTCAGCTCATTCTGAAGTTTTTATCAAAGAAAGAAATGTCAGCAACAATCACAGAACTGGATGGCTGAGCTGACGATGGTCACCATCAGACTGCTGAAACACATCGTTTTAAGGGTTTCTCAAGACTTAGTCACAACTGTAGAATTTGTGGTGTCAGCTTCCTTATGGGTGTAGTTCAATTCCTGTGGCAATGCTGAGCTTGAAGTGTTCGTTGTTGACTGTCTACCCTCTTAACACCTTTCACCGGAAATATAGATTATGCATAGGTTTCAAAGTATCTTGTATTGGACTTTCCATTCCATCTAACGCTTTGAGAGTTTGGCAACAAGGAACACTCGGACAGTTCTTTGTACTCTTACGTGAAGATCTCATCAAGCAATAGTGGACCGCTGGACTAGTATAGTGTATTTTCCTGGGTTGAATCAACTTTTGCACTTCAAGGAACTACAAGACACATGTTACATGCATTAGAGATGACTTCTGCTACTCATTTTCGTTCACCTACGCTTGATTGATTTGGGATGAAGTCTCCCGCCATCAATCACGTGAATCATCCCAATGCAATTTGAGAATTATGGCGCGCTCGCTCAAAGTTAACAATCGAGGAGGTGCAGATCTCCAACACTAAGGTTTATCCCCAAGTACTGTTTTGCCTTTGTACGTCCACAGCTAATTGTGTGGACGGATAAGAGTGCGAATAGAGATCAAGAAAGAAGGCATTTTAACATCCCGCGAGAACAGTTTGTATAGTACAGATTCATACACAAAGGTAGGACCTGGTTTGCATTTCAATGATTTCTCCCTTCACTCGGTGTGGGGCATGCTGTATATGAAACAAACGTGATACTCTTTCCTAGTGATGATGCAACTAAGATGCTGACTTCTCCTTGAAGAATGTGCTGCTGCTGTGCGATTTCCATAAAGTTACTTATGATTCTACTCATTTTCGGTGGTCGCCGCATTCAATTCAAGTTTCTTCTTTGCAATGTGTATCATTTGATTCATTCGACTTCAATTCGATTTGTATCAAATTTAAGTAAATCAGTGTTTCACTCACTTCATCGAACTTGTATTCGGTCTATGAAAAGTCAATCATAAAAATTAAGTGCATTTTCAAAAACATGCAAGAAGCCCACTCAAATTGGAGGATATATAGGTGATGCTTGTTATTTAGGCAAGGGAGTCCCTAATATTAACATATCAATATGCATCCAAATATTTCAAATGTTCACAGGTTTCTTACACCGGATACTTAAAATGGTTACCTTATGCTTGAGCAAGTCTCAGTCAAGTATGCCACCAAGAAGGTGTTTACAAAAAGGTGTTTATAAAAGTTATTGTTAAATTGAACCTATCTTTTGTTAAAATAATATACATAGTTCTAAATTTCATTTTAATGATGCATACAAACAAGTCATATATACTTTCCTATGACATAATCAAGAGGTGGATCGTTTAAACGATACTCCAATAAAATTATTCTTTTGAACTTGTATTGATTCTCACGCCGATGAAAATTCATAGCACTAGTAGCATCGATATACGAAATTTGAATTGGTCCCACTTGGTAAATCCGGTATCCAGTATGATCCAGTTCTAGTCTGATATTAAACTGCAGACTTGATGTAATGTAAGAGATTACGTTCGTACAGCTATTTGGCGACTACGAGATGTGGTTCAACAAGTTGACCAAAATGAAATGAAAAACATAATAATAATTTGGGTGGCGCTCACTCTATAATTGATACACTTATTTGAGCGCCTTCTGCGACTGATTACTGATGTAACTAGTCTTATACCGCATCGTGTAGTAGTTTCGATACTTTCTTTATTTATTTGATAAGAATGGGACTTATTTTGACTTTTGATATGGTTTCGTCAAGTTTGATTAGCTAGAATCTCTATGGATGAGAGGAAAAATATAAATATACTATTAAAATTGAAAATAAATCTCAAAAGCTTGAGATTTCTGTAATGTTTGTTTTGTCTACTTTCTTTTCATGTTAAGCTAAACTTGTCAAATTTAGTCTAAAACTCAAAATTGTAATTAATGAACTAATGTAAATAGAAATTTGGTAGATGGATTCCATAAAGATTTTATTAAGCGTATTATATTAACAGAAAGAAGAACTTGGATATTAATATCAATAGATCTTACCATCAAGTCATCTCCAAACTACAATGTCCATTTATGAATTCTTTCGATGCAATAAACATAGATGATTTTAGTTTAGAAACATATATTCCAAATTTTTATTGATTACCGCGAGACACCATAAGTGACATTAGCTAATAGTCAATCAGGGTATACTTGGGAAATAAAGCCAGAAAGAAATACTCTTGTAAGTGTTCCTAGAGAAATCCCTCCTGTTTTACCATCAAGTAATAATTAGATATGCAATCAAAATAATAAGATGAATAATATAGAAAATTTCTGCTTGAAAATAATTTAATTATTTTCTATTAAAGAAGATACTAAATTTTTTTGTAAATTTTTTTTATTAATCCAATTTCAGGTCAAACGCATACTAAGTATTTCGCTCAGAATGATAACTCGCAATTTTAATTGTAATTTACAAGCGCATTTATTGGTATATTTTAATGAAAAAATCGTTTAGAAGTCAATTCAAGTTACCAAATCAATTCACTCGTATCAAAATTTTACTTACTCCTGTATCGAGTTTGTATAGGTTTCCTTTTTCCTGTAATTTTACCTTGATATAATATAAAAGGGATATATATATATATATATATATATATATATATATATATATATATATATATATATATATATATATATATAATTAAATTTCGATTCAAGAGAGTAATTGCTGGTTTAATACGTGATGGAATAACTTATCAGTTTTGATTAAGAGGGATATATATATACTGCCAAATGTGGAAGGGACAAGAGACATATAAAAGACACGAGATTCTGTGTTCTCAGTTTTGTGTTCGTCTTTTCCATTGTTTTCACTTTTTTAGACGTTCTTAAATAGGCTCTGTTATTTAGGTACACGAACCGGCAAAAGCTAAGCTAGGTTGTTGATCGGAATGCTCAATCCACAAAAGGTGATGACAGTGACTCCCGATAACATACACTGTTGGTAGTAAAATGGGTAGTAAACTGAAACTGAAGCTAAGTAACAGTAACTGGGTGGGGACGTTGGGTTTTGCTCCGGAACTGTTTGCTTTACTAGGTTTGTGTCAACCCAAAAAACGTGATAAATTGAGGAGAACAAAACGAGGTCAATTTTCCCCGTTCCTCTTGCTGTGCACATAAACGCACAAAGTAATAGCACGAGGTTGAGAACAGTCCAGTTCACTGGTCCCATAAAATCGCCAACCGTCGAGTAAGGCTTAAACTGCGATGACATTGTTTGTTTTCTTGGCAATTCAAATTGAAAACGTCAATGAAGAGGCAACCTGGTATATGGAGAGCACTTGCATCTCTCATCCTGCAAGGATGATTTTGAGGAAGGAGACATTATTGTCCGGCAGGTTTTGGCCTTTACCATTGCAAAACAGTTCGCATTCTCTCAATTTCAAGGATGGACAACAAAGATGGGAAGAGGCTAATTGTGCCGGTCAACTACAAAGACGACGGCCGCCCCTATAAGTCTATTTAGTCTTACTAGGTGACTCTTGAGACATTTCAGTATAATGGAACTAGGAGTGCCGGAGGTAGAACGAGCAACCGCACATTTGTTACATGTAGGAATACGAGGAGCAATAAAGATTGATAAATAAGAAAATTAATTTATTAAGAGGTATTCTAAAGGAGAAGTAGTTTGTTAGAAAGTATTCTTTTGGGATATAATAATAAGGGAGAGGCTTGAGACATAATTGTGTAAATACCTCAGATAAAAAGGTGTGAAGAATAGTTAAAAAAAAACAGCCATCTTGAGTGTCCTAAGAGCAGATTATTCAATTATCATGTGTGTTGAACGACTATGTCTGAAGTAAACCTCCTTTGGGTTATTGCAAGTGCGAGCTATGAGGTGATTTTTATCCTTACATGTATGAGATAAACATCCCATGATTACTAGTATTTTGGCATTCACAATGGGACTCATTGGTCCAAGGATATGAAGAAAAGTACATAGCTTAGCTTCTGAGCACAAGTGAAGTATGAAAAGTATTTCAAAACTAGATAATAATAGAGGTACTCGCTGTGGAGTCCTTCTTTTCTTTGAAGCTCAAGAAGGGAATAAAAGGCTAATAAATAGTAGTTGAGACAAGAAATCGGGACTCTGTACAGAATCTTCCAAGAAGAATTGAAGATAGGATAATGAAAGGATATCAACCACTTTATGGGAGCATAAAATTGATTTGAAGATAATGTACAACCAATTTAAAGCACAAGGTACCAAATAAACCTTAATTGTACTACTAGGCAATGCCAAAACTAGCAAAGTTCTTTGAGGTAAACTTAAAATAAAAAAGAGATTAAAATGATATAAAAAGAATTTGATAGAAATTATTTATTGACAATAATTAAATCAATGTTAACCTTATGTATTTGGCAGTCCTAAAGCTTTTATTCAGGAAAAATGTTGATAATTAAGGGAAACTTTGACCAATTGCTAAGGTGTATGTCCTTTCCTAGTTTGGTAACTCTAAGATTGGATGGCTGGGAGAAAGAAGCAATGAGGATTGGTAGTGAAATAATACACTTAGCAAGAGGAACCAATGAGATCTAATGTTTCTACTAAGAAAAAACAAGAATATTGGATGGTTGATAGTGAAGGAGGTTGATGACCTGAGCAAGCAAGAGATAGGAGAAAAGAAATTTTAGATTTTCTAAGAGCTTGCTAGCATGTAGCACATGAGTGAATAGTCTTTTTTTTTCCAAATGTGGTTCCATTGGTACCTAGATTGAAGGGTATGGAGAATTGAGTAGAGAATTATGAAAGCTTTTAGGTTTTTTAGTGTTTAGAGTGATTATTTCACATTGAGAATGATGGGTTAGGAATTTTCAATAAAATCTTGGTATTCATGCTCTAGTTTCATAAAAAGAATAGTTTGAAATTTTTGAGATGAGAATTCAAAGTTATGAGAGTTCATAGTGTTTAGGGTTTGGAGATAACATTTACTCATGTCAGTTGGGACATGAAGGATTGTGGTTTTGCAGGTATGGGAAGATATGGGGAGGCGCACCATGTGTTACTATACTTATTCTTATGCTAGCCATGGCTATGCTTTCCATTGGGGCTGCCTAGAGTGGCTTGGGATTCACCATGTCCGGTGTATCACTGACGCTTTACCTTGCAAGGGGTAAAGACCCATGTGGGAAGGATGCACAAGGACTATGATTTGACCACTTTTATTCCATAGGCTACGACACTTGGGATGTTTACGTGAGGCAAGCAACCACATCAATAACGGTGACACGTAGGATTATGCATGCTTTCTCTATTCCTTCATTGATCGTTCCAAGGATATTGATCAAGTTGTGGGAGTGGATAGCATCTTAGGCGGGTTGTATTTTGTGGTTATTTGAGACTAGTTTTCCATGTCCTTTTTTATCCCATAGGCTACCCCATACACTCCATGATGAGGCTAGACATGCTTTGTTCCTATCACTTGAGTGTTTGGCATGTGATTCGTTTGACACATTAGTATAGTTCTTATTCCTCTTACTCTCATGATGATGTCTTTGTTAAACTAGAGGAGGACGTGCACAACAAAGAGAGGTGGATGTTAGATTTTGTCAATTTTGAACAGGAGATTGGGTTTCCCTACAAGAAGAGTCTATTAGGTTTATACATTTTAAGAGATAGGTTCTACCATAGGATACCATAGAGTCCACTTGATTATGATGGTGTAGGATATTTGGTCAAGCGTGAGAGTTGAGTAGAGCAGCACAAGTGCTACACGTTTTGTCTTTTGCTAGTCCCACTGATGAGACTTTCTCTTCCTTACACTTACTACATCTTGTGGTAAGAGAAGGAGTACAATTAGAGGTCTTAGATTATAAGCATGAGTAGCTTTTCACAAGCATTGTGCACTACCACTCGCCTCTCTTTAGGAGGCTTGTCAAGGATAGTTGATGAGCATCTTAGAGATGGCTTGTAGGTGGATGATCCTTCTAGCATTTTTATTGAGCTATTTTAGGTGGATACAATATTAGCAAGGAGAGATATTCCTACATAGTTTGTTAGATGTTAGGTACTAGTCTACTTCTCATAATGGAGAAGGATACATGGAAGATTAGACCAATTGCTATTGGAGAGATCTTTTGTGTCTGGTTAGCCGCACCATTGTCCTTTAGCATTGTTATCACCTCCAATAGCACCTCAGTCCACATCAATGGAATAACTACACTTGGAGGTTGTGAGGCTATATCTCTAGATATTAAGGCATGCTAGATATCCATCTAGAGTGGGTCATCCTACAAGTAGATGTTGAGAACACTTTTAATAACATCTCACTAACATCTATCTTTAGAGAGCTTAGGGAGGCTAGTGGATCCTTGGCAAGTTTTATTACTTTTGTGTGGTCTTTCTGTAGCTCTCCTACTTCCCTTTACTACCAACACGGTTGTTCACTACAGGGAGTCATCGTCTTGTAGTCAATTGTTGGTACACAACAAGGAGATCTTGTAGGGGGACCTTTATTTACCATGGCTTACTTCAAAGCTCTCTTATCTACTACTTTGGCCATGCCAGGTTATGTATTTCACTCCTTGGCAAACAATACACACATTGTGTGTCCAATAGATCAGATTAGGTAGGCCTTTGACCACTTGACTACCAAGTTACATCTTATGGGCTTGAGAGTCAAGGTGTCAAATTATAGAGCTTAGCCCCCTTCAAGTTTCTCTTCTAACATTGAGCTTCTAGTTCGGTGTATCACATCTATAGATGGACTATGTATTCTTGCAGTGCAAATAGGATCTGAGGATTTTGTCACACACACTTCTTAGACGCAAACCTTACTAAAGATATTCTCCATATGGATGACCTTCCTCTACTAGAAGATCTGCATGTGGCATTTGGTATATTATCCTCTAGTATTGCATGTTGATCAACTTATCTTCTTCACACAATCCCCTCTTCCTTAGTCTAATGATATTCTTTGGTGATATCATTAGACCAAGGATATTTGAGTTGTGATAGGGGATTTGGTACATAGACAAGCATCTCTACCAAACTTGTGCAAGGAGTAGGCCTACTACTTATGGAGGAGATGTCACTTATAGCATTTTTGGGTAGTTGGGCTCTTTAGACACTTCTATATTCCTCCCATTTTGTGGTAAGTGTCAAAAGAGCACAACTACCCAATTATGTGACCAAGGTAGAGGAGGGATGCTTTTCTCTCTAGATTTTATTGTAGCAAACAAGAGGTGGTCTATCCTCATTAGCAGAAGATGACCTTCCATCATTTGCTTTCTTACCTATTGATTGGACTAAAGGCTTGCAATCTTCCTTGATGGAGCAATAGTGTCAATATGTGCTACATTCTCTCCTAGCTGACTTGTCCATTCTTTGGGCTACTAGATCACATCTTTGCTCTTGCTTTGGCAAGAGTGCAGGCTCTTTGATCCTAGCTTAACCATGCATTGGGAGCATTTTGACTTGTACCAACTACTTTCTCTACATGGATGAGGTCCCACTTAGGTTTGGTCCACCCATTTGCATCTTCATTACTCACTTGTGAGTATGGTTCTACACTAGATGCAATAGTGGTCCATATGAGACAATATCCTTTTGGAGGATAGAGGATAGCCATCAAGGATATGGTGTTTTCTATGGCTTGAGAGAGTGGACACCTTGCTTGGAGGGAGTGTACTTATGATTTGCATATGACACATGCAAGAAAAAACTTATAATTGGTCAAAGATGATCGGGTGACAAAAGTGTATGTTGTGGTTATGGACCCTATACGTGATGTAATTTTGGAGGAAGTGATTACTTATCCCCTTGGATGGGCGATGAGCAGAGTAGCATCATGTAAGGTCACTTCTTTGGTCCTCTAGCCTTGGAGTTATATGGAGTGATGGACATGGCATTTGACATATTTATCAGGGGAGTGCACAAGAGCTTATCATATTAGACATTAAGAGGTACCACTCTCCTCTCAATCTCATACTTCGTAGCATATTTTAGACAACATGTGTCCATTACACTATTGAGAGCATTGGCAGGTGCAATCCTCAGGAGAGAAATCACATTGGATGATGCTTCTTTGATGCTCCAATAGCTTGTAGATCCTACAACTTGCATAACTCTTATATCTTAGGTGCAGTAAGGCAGATTTCTTATATCTATACTACTGGAGCTTAGCACCATTTTACCTCTTTTGTCTCACCCTTGTAAGGCTTGATGGTGTCTTCCCATCCTTTGTGTCTTCTATGTGGTTTCCTTTCCTCTGTACTAAGAACAAAAGAAGAATTGTGTGACAAAAACATGATTAAGGAACCCTTAACTACTTGCAAAGGCAAAATGAAAAAACATCTAATGAAAGAAAAGAGGATCAAGTTTAAGTGATCAGTAAAGAGAATTTAATAGACTCCCCTAGCATCAAATAGTCAATGGCAATGACAATCATAACATGACAGAAAAAAACCAAAAGAAGCACATGGCCAAATAAAATCAAAAGGAGGAGAGTGTATGGTACACATGGAGGATTTGGAAGAGCCAAGGATGTCTAAAAACAACATACCTCTCTCAAAATGTGGCAATGCCTAAAATATCTAAAATAGGTAATAAAGGAACTCATGAAGAAGCAAAAGACTATGAGATACCTCCATCCTTGTATTCAAAGAATACAACACTCAAGGAAGGTTCACCTAAAGGGATCCTAGATAAGTAAAATTGGCATTAAACTGAGTAAGGACATCAACAAATTTGATGAGGAGGATAAATAAGTTGTACAATATGCTTGTATACCAGAATGGAAGAATTTCTACTCATTGATTTCTTAATACAAAGGGAAGAAGAGGTGGAGCAAGAAGACAAACCAGTTTAGCAAGAAAGATGACAAAGTTTTATTATCAACATGGGATTGAGAGTATATTAAAGTAAAAGAATTAAAAACATCAAGCAAGGAAAAGGAAGAGTTGGAGGAGGATACATTCCAAAAAAAACTTCATGACAAGCAAATATTTGGAATAATCACACCATCTTTTCAATGTGTGTCATAGGGAATTAAGATGTGGGAATGATAGATCATATCAGACAATAGAACAAAAATAAAACCCAACCCTCTTTGGATTAGGGAAATCTAAAAATAAAAGCTCTTAAATAAGTTTGTATGATGAGTGACTTTTGAATGGATAAATAATGTACCTTCAACCCCATCCATGAGGACTAAGATGGAGAAGAAGCACAAAATCCATTTATCTTTCTAAATAATGATACTTTTGCACTTTACTAGTGATATACAGCAAGCATATAACTATTAGTTGAGTTCCTCCATCGGTATGAGAAACAAGAAGACAAGGCAATATATTCAAGGAGAGATTTTATACTTTGGTAACCAACTATTCGACCATAATCATCTTTGTCAATAGACCTAAGGGAATTATTGGCACAAGGATAAGGACAAAAATTTATCCAGCAACATAAAAGACAGTGTTGCATACTGGAAGAGATAGTTTATACTTTTTCTAACTAGATTTTCTATCACAAACACGGTGTCAACAAACTCGGAGGAATAAGTGGTACAAAGACGTATTTGTAGTTTTCTTGAGTATATGACACTCATATCACCTTGATATGCGTAAGGCATAGGGTGCCATCCAAGCCACCAGATGAGAGAACTTTTGGTTTTAGTTATCCATACCTACCCTACAAGATACCATGGGCAATGCGACCATATCGTTTTATTTTTATTTTTTATTGTGGTACTTACCTCAAATCACATTGGCCAAATTGTCCCGTAACCCAAACTATAATTGCTTTGATTTATAAGTCGGAAGGAATGGTATATCAAGATGTTCATTCAAGCATCAGTAGTGCTCTTTGGTTCTAAGATGTAACTAGAAGGTTTTAATTCCTCTAAGCAAAGGTTATTATGACAATATCTAAATGAAATATAAAGTCAAGATGAAACTTGTATACTATTTGGTTTTACTCCACATTAACCTGAATTGTTTGTTTATAGTTACAATACAGAAAGCAATCTTTGGGTTCTTATGACACAAAATTTACTAACTAGAAAGTGTTTTGGAATTGAAAGTAAAAATTGATGTCTTAATGGATATAAAAGAATTAAATTGAGCATTACAGTTTAGTAATACCAATCCAAATTACAATTTGCACTGAAATATCACAAACAAAATATATTCTTAAAGAAATTTCTTGTTTGTGCCATTCTTCTTTTTAAACCATTGGCTGTTTATGACTCACAAAAATGTAATTTAAATACCTAAAAATTTTCAAGTATAGAAATTAAAAATTTCTTATTTAAATTATGTTTTGGCTCAAGAAGCTTCTTGGTAAAGGTGTTTTACGTCAGAGTAAGTATATAAGACACTAATATAATGCCTCACTTCTAATGAGGCAAAATGAAAAAAGAATAAAAATAAAACTATACTGATGCTGTATTATGTTTATTATCAAAACATAAAATCAATAATTAAATATGAAAAATTTGGTATATTAAGATAATATTACATCGAAAAATATGATAAATTTGGTATATTAGAGTAATATTATATCAATAAATAAGAAATATTAACTATGTGATAAGTCCAGATGTAAACTTGAGAATGATATCATACCCAAAAGATTAACTTTCAATTTTCAATTCAGTAGTTAATTACATATTTTCGTGTTTTTTAATTATTTGTAATGGCCCATATTTTGATATGTAATGTACTATTACTGTTTGAATTTTTTCTGGTTTTTAATATTATAAGAAAATTTAATTACAAACAAGAAGTGTTGAATTCATTTCTCTTTTAGGTTAGACTGAAAACATGTTACATACGATGTAACATCGAAACTCAAGAAAGATGGAAAATATGAAATTAGCTATCATTGTATTAAGATTAATAAGATCCCCGATTGTCAAATTTAGGTAAGCTTGGTGACGTTGACTCCGATTTTGAGAAAGGTACAGAGGAAAACACTTTTAGATAAAAGTGTTTCCTCTGTTTAGATTAGAATTTGAGTTTAAGATAAGGGGAACTAGCAATCACATCCTTAGGGATTTAGAGTGCATCTCAACTCTTACCGTAAACGCTAACTAGCGATGTTCAGTGACTTCCAGTGTGGAGTTTGAAATATTAGCTTATCCGAATCGTATTATATAAAGTTCAGGTTCACCATATTCCCAAGTGCTGGGTATTTCTTGTCGACATCCTATACACTTCTGCACTCTAAACTGAAATTCGGATGTGATTTACATCTGAACTTTAAACTTTAAGTTCTTAACTTTACGTTGCGTGATGGATCATTGGATTTCGAACAAGCAAATTGAAATGGGATTGGTATAAGGCAATATCCCGTGAATCCTACGACCAGAATCGAAATTGGCTGAGATAACACATGTACCTTGAACTCCTGTTTCATAATCAAGTCGGCAGGTGCAGATTTGAAGCAGAAACTTGACAAGAAACTTTTTGGATGAGTCTGGTCAGAAAGCGAGTCCAACCCTTAAGTCCAACTCTCATGGACGATGAAGTGAACATATGGGGGACGCTTCTTAGATGTGATTCTTGCGACCAATGAATGATATGGAAAGAAGAGATTCTCGCATGTTCGAGGGTGATAACTCGATCCTATCCTTCTTGTTATCCTACGCGGTAACTCGATCCCATCCTTCTTGTTATCCTCTTTCCCTATAACACGATAACATAAAAAATTGCTCTTGCAAAGAGGTGGATTCGGATGATAAAAGCTGCAACAAGTGCATTGATTAGGTCCAGGCCAATTTTGCCGGTTCCAAACATTTCAATGTCTGATACAAGGTGACAACCAACTCCTAAAGAAGCTTAAATTTTCAGACCTTGCAGGGAATGCAACTGCTATAGTCCCTCGCCTTCAAGCGTCAGGTATATTCGTTGGTTTGTCACTACCTTGGCATGTTTTTTAGCTGAATGAGGTGAACTGCAAAAGTCCACTATTGTCGTTGGTATATTATTCAGGTGAGGGCAGAAGTAAACTTGTGACATACTGACGTCTGAATGCGAATTGTCGTCGAGAAAAAGCTGATCTGCAACTGAATTGCATTTTGGAATGAAACATTTTGCGAGCATTTTCTTTATCAATGAGTAGGATGTAATATTTCCTCGCAGTCAAGTGTCATGTATATTCGTTGGTTTTGACACTAGCTTGGCATGTTCTTTTAGCTGAATACGGTAGAGTCCAAGAGTTCTCTATTATCGTTGGTATATTATTCAGTTGAGGGCAAAAGCAACTTGGTATCTACTTAGTCTGAATGAGATAGTCGTCGGGCTGAAAAAGCTGATCTGCAACTGAATTGCATTTTGGAATGAAACATTTTGCGCATTTTCTTTATCAATATATAGGATTTAGAAAGCTAAGAATCTACATCCCACCTTCGAGAATGTTGAAAACATAAGGAATGGAAGGACCTTTATCTCTCCATGTGCTGGAACATCCTTTATTGATTTGAGGCAATTGAGAAGAGAGGACGACCGCGTAGAAAACATGAAGGATGGGAAGCCCCCATCAAGCCGTACAAGGGAGCGATGAAAAAAGGTAAAATGGGTCTAAGCCCCAATAGAGTCTATATGAGAAATCTGCCCCACTGCACCTAAGATATTAGAGATATACAAGTCGTGTGGTCTACAAACAATTGGAACATCCAAAATTACACCAACCATTCAAAATTGCTCTCCTATGGATTGCACCAGCCACTGCACTCTGTAGAGGAATGGACACATGATGTCTAAAATATGCTACAAAGTATGAGAGTGAGAGTGGTACCCCTGGCGCCTAACGTGATAAGCTCTCACGCACTCCCTGACAAATGGGTTGAACACCGTGTCCATCACTCCATATAACTCCAAGGCTAGAGGAACAAAGAGGTGACCTTGCTGCATGCCCCTATACTTGGAGACCTTGCAACCTGCTGTGGCGCTTGCCGCACATCCAAGGGGATGGGTAATCACTCCCTCCAAAAATTGTGTCTCGCATAGGGTCTATAACCACGACATCCGCTACTATCATCAGATCATCTTGGACCAAGTATAAGTCTGCCTTGATACGTGTCATTTGCAAAGCATATGAACCCTCCCTCCAAGCCAAGTATCCACTCTCTCGTGCCATAGCAAACACTATGTCCCTAATAGCATCATGGGTAGCTATCCTTTATCCTCCAAAAGGACATTGTGTCATATGGACCGCTGCTGCATCTAGTGTAGAACCACAAGTGAGTAATGAAGATGCAAATGGGTGGACAAAACCTAAGTAAAACCTCATCGTTGTAGAGAAAGTAGCTGGTGCAAGTTGAAATGCCCTAATGTATAGTCGAGCTAGGATCCAAGAGACTACACCCTTGCCAGAGCAAGAGCAAAGACATGCTCTAGTAGCTTGAGGAATGGATGAGTCAACTAAGAGAGAATATAACATATGACACTATCGCTCCATCAAGGAAGATTGTAAACCTCTAGTCCAATCTGATGATAGTGAAGCAAAAGATTGGAAGTCCTCTTGTGCATGTGGGGATAGACTATCTCTCATCTGCCGCAATAACATCTAGTGAGAAAAGGATCCCTCTTCCACCTCTATCACATAAGTCTCCAAGACTGGCCTATCAACAACCACAAAATGAGAGGAAAGTAGGGGTGTCAAGAGAACCCAACTACTCAAAAATACTATAGGTGCAATCTCCTCCATAAATAGCAAGCCAACCCATCCACAAAAGATCGGCAGATTTGTTTGTCTACATGCCGAATCCCATGTCACACACTCACATGTCCTTGGTCCAATAATATCGCCAAAGACTCCCATAATCCCCCTATCAAAGACCCTTAAACGTGATAGGAAGGACAAGGAGGAAGGAACTATATGGATGAGGTAGGACGGTCGACAAACAATTCTAGAGGAGAGTATACCAAATGCCACTGGTGGATGTCCTAGTAATGGAAGGTCATCCACATGGATAACATCCTCTGCAAGGGCAATGTCTAAGAAGCGTGTGACAAAACCTTCAGATCCTACCAGCACTCCAAGAACACGTAATCCATTTATAGATGTGATATACCCCTCTGGAAGCTCAAGGTGGGGAGGAATACCTAAAGGGGACCATGCTCTACACTTTGACACCTTGATTCTTAAGCCTACTAGATGTAGCTCAATAGTCAAGTCGTCAAAGCCCTGCCTAATCTGATCTACAGGGGGCCCAATGTGTGTATCATCTACCAAAGAGGGAGATACACAACCATGCATGGCCAAAGTAGTAGATAGGAGAGCTCTAAAGTGAGCCATGGGAAATAAAGGCCCCCCCAAAGGATCTCCCTGACATGTACCCATAGCTGACTCCAAGATGGTGACTCCCTCTTGAACCACCATGTTAGTAGTAAAAGGAAGCAAGAGAGCCATAAAAAGACCAAACGCAAGGAATAAGACTCGCCAAGGATCCACCAACCTCCATAAGCTCTCTAAAGATGAGTGCTCATGGATGTTATTAAAAATGTTCTCAATATCCACCTATAGGATGACTATGGATGGATATCTAGGAGTGCCCTAATGCCTAATCTAGAATGTGGACTGAGGTGTTGTCAAAAGTGAGAATGATGTTGAAGGACAATGGTACAATTGACCAAATGCAAAAAGATCCCTCCAATAGCAATCGGTCTAATGCTCCCCATGTCCTTCTCCATCGCGAGAAGTCAACTAACACCTAATACCCGACTAATAGACATAGGAATGTATCCTCTTGCTATAGCTACAACAACCTAAAACAACTTGGTAAAACCAATAGAAGGATCATCTACTTGAAAGCAATCTCTAAGGTGCTCATAAACCATCCTTGACAAGCCTCTTGAGGAAAGGCAAGGGGCAATGCACAATGCTTGTGCAAAAAGTGACCTATCAAGATATAAAGGCTGCTGAGGCTGATGATCTAAAACCTCTAGTGGTAGTCCCTCTACTGCAATAAGATGTAGTGAGCATAAAGAAGAGATAGTCTCATCAGTAGGACTCGCCATAGACAAAGGGTGTAGCACTTGTGCTGCTCTACTAAACTCTCTTGCATGACACAATGTCCTACACCATCATAATCATGTGGACTTTGTGGTATATTGTGGGAAAACCTATCTCCTAAAACATGTAGCCCTAACATTCTCCTTTTGAAGGGAGAATGTTAGGGCTAACAATCCCCCACTTGGAATGTATGAAATTTGGCAACCACCTCTCTATGCCCCGCATGTCCCCCTCTAGCATAACAAAGATACCATCTAGGGAGTAAGAGGAATAGGAACCATGCTAACTCGCCCAAGGGATCATGTGCCAAATGTGATCATTTGGTGGTAAGCAAAAGCTTTTCTAGCCTCATCATGGAGTGTGCGGGGTAGCCTATGGAATAAACTTGGACATGGAAAACTAGTCTCAAATAACCCCAAAATGCAACCCGCCTGAGGAGCTAACCACTCCCATGACTTGATTGGTATCCTTGGAATAGTCAACGACGGAATAGAAGAAGCATGCCTAATCTTGAGTGTCACTACTGTTGATGTGGTAGATCGTCTCACGTGGACATCCCAAGTGGTCCAATCATAATCCTTGTGGATCCTTCACACATGGGTTTTTACCCCTTGCAAGGTAAAGCGTCGGTGACACATCGGGCATGGTGTATCCCGAGCCGCTCTAAGCGGCCTCACATGGAGAGGTGTAGCAATGACTAGCACAAGAATAACGATAGTAACACATGATGCTCTTCTCCATATCTTCCCCAACCTACAAAACCACAACCTCTCATATCTCAACTCACATAAGAAAATATAATCTCTCCAAACCCTATAAACTATAAAATCTCGTATCTTTCAATTTTAATCTCCAAAATTTTTAAACTAAATTCACACGGAACATAATCATGAAAACAAAGAGATTAAAAATGAAAATCCCCGACCCATCACTCTCAATGTGTAATGATCACTCTTAACACTACAAAACATCAAATCCTTATAACTTTCTACTCCATTCTCCATAGTCTTCAATCTAGGTGGCAATTGAACCAAAATAAAATAAAAAATAGAATCAACTATTCACTCGGAGTGCTATATGCAAGAGAGCACTCCGAAAGTATAGATCTTTCCTCTCTCCTCTCTCCTCCCCACACTCTCCACTCTCCCCACCGTCCCTAAGTCACCAGCGGGCAATTGAAGAGATTGAGGCAATTGAGGCAATTCGAGAGAGCACATATCACAGCAGATCTAGAATGCACTTATTAGGAAAGGATGCGTACCCCCACGCAAGCACGCTCGCAGCTAGCAAGCCAGCAATTAAAAAACGAACAAAATCCTTAACAAAGCAAACAGAGAATGAGCTGGCATGATACAGGCATGGAACGCAGTTGTCTATATACTGGCCACACCACGATGATGAGATCATTTTCTTTTATAAAGGTATCCAACTGTTTCCATTTTTTGGCCATAAATGATTGGCTGCTTGACACAGTATGCACTAACAAGAATAATGTTGATTATAAGGCCAGTTTATTAAATGTGAAAATCCGACAAAGTCTGCTGACTTCATGCAGATGGGGAAGGACAACAAAGATTATGCTCGAGTTAATGTACATAACCTTCTGTTGCTGTTGTTTATGTTATCCACACGAGCACTTTGCGGTTATGAGCTTTGGACACTTGGACGGGAGCACATAAGATTTGTTCCGAGACGATGACGCTTCGTGGGGACAAGACAGCAGGCATGAGTACAGCTTGAGAAAACGAAGACTTCACAGGGAAAATCTCATAAATCATATGGTAAATAATTTTTTAATGAATGCTGTATATCTCAATTAGAGCACAGGTATCTCCCTCATGCTTTCGAGATTTCAGCCAAGAAAACGAAGACTTCACAGGGAAAATATCATAAATCGTATGGTAAATAGTTTTTAATGAATGCTGTATATCTCAATTAGAGCACAGATATCTCCCTCATCCTTTCGAGATTTCAGCCTGGGGAATTGTCAGGTGTCATACTTCAGACGCATTTATTTCTGGCAATCCAAAGATTTTGCACATCCCTAATATTCGGTTTCACAAAAAGCGAGTCGATTTCATGAGTACTGGAAAATGTTGTCTGCATGCTCTATCAAAAGCGACATACGAAAACAAATTTTATTTTATTATGAAATTCTTTTTTCTTACGATAACAAATAGGATGGAAAGATCTTTTATGTTCGCTATCTATAATTTCTTTCTTTAATGTAGAGGTCTGCCTTGCCCTTGACCGAAACCCTGACAAAGGCTAGCTTGATTTGTCTCTATCAAGGTCTAGATCCCACCAACAGCTGCGCAGAGAGATGGAAAGACTGCCTCCAGAAAAGACAAGCCCCGCCCCGGCATCGACCCCCTACTGAGACTTGCAAAATGGTTGGTTGGGGTTTCGTTGATCCTATGGACTCTTTAATTTGGCCTCTACATTTTACTTCTTTGCACTAGACTGAGTTGTCAGCCATTCCCAGTCTTGTGCATGTCTAACCCTCATACTTCGGTCACTCGGGGATGAAACGTTCCCTTCTGTGTGCTTGATAAAGCAATGCCTCCGAATTCTCTAAAGCTGACTAAGAGTCACCCTTTTGTCTGTGTGGACGACAGATCTTTCTCCTCGATATGCGAACTACAATACGTGGCTTCTAGCTTCGTAGTCGTGTTGCTCATTACTGACCTTAGCGCTTCCTCTTGCACACGGTCCCATAATTTCGGTCCTATGCATGTGTTCCAGAATCTCCAGTTTCAATCCTGTCTTGTATTTTGGACACCCAGCATTGTACCCACTCACCTGGTATTTCTTCTTCTATTCGCTGAAATTTAGTGTTTAACTTGCTTGACTACTTTAAGACTGCATTTAGACAAAACCTTCATTATGGTTTACGTGCATGGAATCTGAATACACCGTATCCTCTATCTGGTCGACGACTTTGGAGCTGCTGATTTCCAATCTAATTCCGTTGTAGAGATAATTCAAATCATGAAAAATGGAGGTTCACTCAATTGCCTGTTATTTGGACCTTCTCATCAGCTGTTGATATGCTATTTAGCTACTTATACTGTGCAGATAGTGCTAGGAGCATGTTTGCCCTCGAAAACCTCTTTCTTCTATGTTGGCTGAGTTCCTACCCGTAGACCCATTGCTGCGCCGATGTGAGATCTACATGCTCTGCGCTTTCCATGTCTATCCAAGTGCATAGGATTGGATGCCAGGCCATAATCAATTGTTGCGGTGATTTCTCTATGTTGGTTCAGTTTCCCGAATGCATGGATGCTGCTGTCAATGAGCTACGCCGACCAGGATTCTTTCAGTCTACCTTCACAAAGGGAACGCAATTATCAACCTTCAAGGGGAAAATTGTTCACATCTCTGAGATTGGGTAAACTTGTAAGAAAGGGACTTTCCCACCTGGCAAGTGTACCAACAATTACCCTTGACGTAATGTGAGTCTGGACTAGGATAAATGTTGTGAACAAAAATGCCCTGCATCCTGAAGATTATACTCCATCTCCCGCGTAGCTGTATGATGTGGTCCACCTGAGGGCTCAGCAGTTCGCAAAGTAGTTTGCTGTTGCACCACGATATTTAGTACATAGTTCACTTTATGCACCTCTCCAATCCCATGTTATCTGTTTTCACGATTGCGTTGAGTGATTCAAAAACACATTTAAGGACACTATTTGTTGGACAAACATTTGTTTGGACAAACCTCAGAATTAACTCCGCTAAAGGATTGGGCAGAACACCTGAAGGAATAGAGGCTTGAATTTCTAAGCTGTTAAAATGAGGATGGTCATGTTTTCCTGTTCCAATTTAAGGCCGCTATTACAGATAACCACTCTCCTCTAATATACACTTAAACGTTTGAAATCATAGAGGTTTGACCATGATTATCTGCTCGTTTCTTGCGCCAAGCTGTAGAAAGCCAAGGAATTTAAGTGCGACCTCGGCTGATAGAAAATAACAGCGATTACCTGCAGTTCATGAGAAAGATCAGTCATATTTCAAGGAAGTGAAATATGGTTTCGAGAATCTTGTCTAACACGATAAGTTAGTACCGTTTGTTGCTATATGTCGATTTGAAACCATTATCTCCGCGAAAGTTCAACTACTTTCAGATTACCACAAGCAGTATAGGGACATGAGTGCCCAAGTTTAGCGGTGTAAAACCCCATGTAACGGTGTAAAACACTATTCTCGTGTAAAACTCTATTCCAGAGTCCGAGCAATCTAGATGCCACCTTACGAATGAGATCAGATTGGGAAAATATCTACGCCAAAGTCTCTATCTCAAACTCAAACTGTTTGCCTTTGAAATTCTTGGACTATCGTAGTGTTCAATTTGCAAAGACTACAATGTTTTGAAAACTCTGGGCAGTGCTTGAGGTCGGACCCAACACTTTAAAGTACTCCCAATTAGTTGTCCAACGGACGGGGTACATTACTTGGATACTTCTCTTTAAGCCTCTTTGCGTGCTGTCACAATGATAGCTAAAACAAGTGGGATGCTTGAAAGCTGTACACCAACTCGAAGCTTTTAAACTTTACAATGCCTTTCAGATGAGTTCATCGATGCGTACTGCCAGAGAAACACAAGTAGATTATCGAGCAAAACTCCAGGCCCAATGGATGGTACCTAAAAGTTTCCCTCATTCCATGCGGGGCCCAGAAACGTGAGATACGATGTCGCAAGCTCATTTCGTTCATGACAAGAATCCGCAGGGTATGCACATTACGATCACTCGAGGTGCTTTATACATATGGTATATAGAGAACGCTTACGAATGTGGTAGATCAACACTTTAGAAATTATTTAGTGCCTCTGGACTATATCTCCTCCATCCTTATGAAAACTGTGCGTTTCCAAGGACATAGAGAGCAGTTCATTCGGGAAAAGAAAGAGATACTACACAGACCATTGTACCGGTGGTGATGTTCTAGAAAATCAGACTTTTTGCCACAAAATTAGTGTACACAACAGATTCTGCAAAACCAACTGACCCCGTAATCTGGACAGATCGTTTAATTTTCAGTGAATGGAAGGATTGAAAGTTACAGGACATTGTTGTAATCAAGCATCAGTGTCAGGCACAGATCAACCTGCAAGCCCTACTAATAATTCTCGGTTTCTTTGAGAAAGCTTCGAATATGGATTTCGAACTCATTGTTATTATGGTAATGCACCAGAACTTACTAAAGGTTCTTTGCATCTCTTTCTGTGTGTTCCTCTTCTTTGTACTTTGTCTGGAGGACAGTATTGATTCTGGAGGACAGTATCCCTCAGGCATATCGTGACCACCTTAAAGAAATTGAGTGGCCCAAAACCACGCTTAGTCTATTGGTGAAGTTTTTGTTGTTTCGGACAAAGTGTAGCTGCCTGTGTGCTTTCGTATTTTATTCGTCCTGTTTGTCCAAATGTTTTCTCTGTGGTCAGTATACGACCTTAAGGAGAACGTGAATATCACTTGGAGATAGAACACACAACACCCAGGTGTATGAACACATCATTCCAGGAGTCCTCACCTCCTTTTAAAATCCTTGTGCAAGAGTTTGTTGATAGCGTATTCAACTTCAACAAAGTGAGAAGCTGATCAGTTATGAAGGTCATCTCCTTTCATCATAATTATACCATGTCCCAGAAGCTCAATTGAGCCAGGGAAATTGTACGTGACAAGCCGATTCAGGTTGGTCAGTCAGCCCAGTTGTGGGTATCGTTACTGATTCGGGCTAATCAGTCTTCTTCTTATAAATTTTTATAAGCAGTCTGGGTATCGCTAATGCCATTCTACGCCGAACTATCATACGCATTTCGCGACATTAGCGATACAAAGACCTCTTGATCAAAATATAGCGGGTCATCTGTAATATACCCCGTTCTCATCATCATATACCCCGTTCTCATGATCATCATCTCCAGAAGTGAAGTATCAGGAGGGATCAACAAGGCCCTGTAGAACTTGAGATAAGTTGTCCTTTGGTGCTATCTGGAATCTGGGGTTACGAGAGGCGTCCATGACAAGTCGAAGAGATAGACTTAGTCGCCGCACACACATCTGTTTATCCACCAATTATTATCTATATTCAGTTTTAACTTGAGCAATGCAGTAGTACAACTCGAACCTTGCTACTGCAGCGCAGCCAATCAATCACTCCATGTCTGCAACTGTAATTTGACAAGGTAAATATGGTAGTCCGTTTGGTCTCACTAATCTTATTCAGTTGAAAGATGACGTCAGTCAACTGACTCTCTCTCGCTCTCTCATAGTCAGGATGATCAAAAGTTCTCCCACTCATGACCACAAAGCTAATAACGATGGAAAGTGGGCTGTGTAAAAACTCTCTTTTAAGTGCACATCGCGCAACTTTGATATTCTTGGACACGTACTGTTGTATGTCCATGAAATTGTTGCATACTAAATCCTCCCGTGAACCATCAACCGGAGTTATCCTCAACCAAAGTCTGACTCTTCATCACTTTAACAGTCCAAGTTATCACTGCAGTCGGACTAGTAAGTGTGAGATTGAGAGCCAACGTTCCATCCATAACTCTGCAAAATAATGTTCTTCATATCTTCAGGCAGATTGTGTAGTGGTTTGTTTTCTATTATTGTTGGTAGCTAACTAGTTTGGAAGCTTCCTAGATGCTTTTGGAATATTCTAGGCTAATTTGGTTTATTCTTTACTTTGTTAGCCTTACTAACTACATCGCTAAATTCTATATTGTTACATATTCCCGCACCGCTAGTTGATAATGTCCTCATCGCCATTGAAGTTTCAAATTCCTGGATGGCCATCTGTGCATTTTGGAAGTGAGAAAGAGGTTCCCATGTGGTATCATGAAGGGGATACCCTTTCCAAAGGACATTGTACACCGTATGATGATGTCGACGTGCAAGGATACGATCAACTTAGTACTCCTCATGATCATTGATAGGGATAGGGAGAGTTTTAGGTTGGACTCAAGAGGAGAAAGAAGAGGGGTTAGGAACAAAGGGTTTCAACTTGGAAACATGAAAGACAGGATAGATTCGCATATGACAAGGCAAGGTGAGTCGATAAGCAACAAGAGATACAATTTGTGTGACATCAAAAGGTCCTATCGAATTAGGGGCAATTTTACAAACTTAGGTATCAAGTGAGAGAGGTAGATTACTAGAGGATAGCATAACTTTATCATCAACTTCAAAGGTGAGATCACAACAATGGTGGTCCGCATATTGTTTTTGACAATTTTGAGCAACAAGGAGGTGAGATTTGGCTTGTTGGAGAGATTCAGATATGGTGGTCAAGAAGGTTGAAGTATGAGGGACTTGAGACAGAGAATGAGCAAGAAGAGAATATGGGACAAGTGGATCTTGGCCAAAATTGAGAAAGAAAAGAGAGAATCCGGTGCTTGCTTGTTTAGAATTGTTGTATGCAAACTCTGCAGTTGCAAGACATTCATTCAAATTGGTATGGTGAATGTTGATAAAGGCACAAAGCATATCTTCCAAGGTGCAATTTTCACGTTTAGTTTGTCCATCAGTTTGAGGATGATAGGCTGTGGACAAAACAAGCTTGGTGCCAAGTATCTAGAAAAGGGCTTGCCAAAACTTTCCAGTGAAGCAAGGATCACGGTCTGAGATGAGTACACATGGCATCCCATGATGTTTGAATACATTATTGAAGTAGAATTGTGCCAAGGTTGGAGCATCCACAATATCAACTATTGATGCCAAATGGATTTGCTTACTAAGCTTATCCACAAACACCACAATTGTTGTATGACCTTGTTGTGTCCTAGGCAAGGAGGTGATGAGATCTAAGCTCACATGTTCCCAACGAGTAGTTGGAATGGGAAGTGGCTGAAGGAGTCCACTCGGCTTTTGGTTACGAGCCTTGTTGCATTGAAAACTCTCACACGATCGGACAAACTCCCAAACATCTCACGTCAGGTTGGGCCACCACCATTGGTGTTGGAGGGTACCCAAGGTTTTATCCACCCCCATGTGACCAGCTATCAATAAATCATGGGCTTCTTGAAGGCGCATAAGTGGGAGATCATCTTTGGATGGAACATAGATCCGGTCTGCATGGAATAAAAGGCCTTCCTTGAAGGAGAAGGTGTTTGTACTCCTTGTCGCTTGTTGTTAGATGACTATGTACCATTTGGAAGAAGGGATCTTGTTGTAGAGCTGACCAAAACTCATTATGGATCTTGGGGTCAATTGACACCGTCGTAATTGCCGCCGTGATAAGAGGAAGAGATTTCAAATCAGGTTGTCGAGATAGAGCATCAAGGATGACATGGAACCGACCTGGTTTGTACTCAAGTTTGATGTCAAAAAATTAGAGTTGCTCTTCTCATTGATGATGTAGACTCTTCATGTGTTCCAAGTGTAAGGTTTGCAATAATGGCTTGTGATCAATTTGCATGACCACTTGTTTCCCCAAGAGGTAATGCCTCCATACCTTGGTGGCATATACCATTGCAAGTTGTTCTTGATCTCAAGAAAAGTAATTTCTTTCAGCTATATTTAGTCGGCAAGACACAAAGGCAATGGGATGTAGTCCATCTGGGAATTCTTGTTGCAACATAACTCCAATTGCAAAGTTAGAAGCATCAAAATCAACCACACAAGGTAGTTGAGGATCAGAAGAATGGGTCTTGAAGACACCATATGCTTTAACTTCAAGAATGCTTCTTCATGCTTGGTGGTCCACTAGAAACTTGAGTTCTTTCCCAAGAGGTCATCAATGGTGTAGCCACATGAGCATAATAGTGGATGAACCATCGGTAAAAACTTGCCATTGAATGCCCGTACTTCTGTAGCATCCTTTGGGGTAGGCCAATCAATAATGGCCTCGATATTCTCTTCTTCCATCTTGATCCCATCTGATGAGATCTTATGACCCAAGAAGATAACCTCCTTCTGCCAAAAGGTACACTTTGACTTCTTGCAATAAAATATCCATTATTGTCTTAGGACTTCTCGCACATGATTCATGTATTCTACCTTTGTATTGCTATAGATTTAAATATCATCCAAGAACTATACTATGGACCGATCTAATAGTCACTCCAACACCCGATGCATCTGATCCATGAAGACTATTGGAACATTAGTGAGTCCGAAAGGTAGAACTCTCCACTCAAAATGCCCATACCTTGTGCGAAAGGTAGTCTTTTGCACATCCTCTCTCTCAATAGGGATTTATTTGCCAATAGCCGTTACAAAGATCCAGCTTGGAAAAGTAGCGTGCTCTACTTAGTTGATCAAGCAGGTCATCGATCCAAGGCAAGGGATATGCATTCTTCACGTTTTTCTTATTGAACCCACGGTAATCAATACAGAAACAAAGTCCTCCATCCTTCTTTGGAACAAATAGTACCGGTGCTCCCCAAGGAGAAGTACTATGGCATATGAAATCCTTCTCCAACAACTCTATAAGTGTTGTTTGCAACTCCTCCAACTCCTTTGGTAAGAGCCAATAGATTGGTCTACTCACTAGAGTACTTCCTGGCAATAACTCAATCTTGAAGGGCATACATGGATCGGAGTGTAATCCCTTTGGCAGATCATTTGGAACCATGTCCGCAAACTCTTGAACTATCTGATCAACCATTGCTTAATGAGGCTCTTGGCCCTCCTCACATTGTTCTTGTGCAATCGGCTTGATCCACACCGCAAATACAGACTTATCTTCCTCCAAAGTTTACTCTTTGGCTGCTTTACTAACAAACTTCCCTTCCAGGGACTCATCTCTCTTCCAAGCTTGCTCCATGGTTGCCTTCTTGGCAAATTTCCCATCTTGGGACTCATCTCTCTTCCAAATTTTCTCTATGGCCACCTTCTCACCAAACTTCCCATCTTGGGACTGACTATTCTTAGGTGTCTTACTCAAAGATGCCAAACAACCTAATCAAAAATTCCTACCTTGGTATTGTACTTGAATTTTTTGTTGGGTCCAATCAAATTGAACCTTATGATGTTCAAGCCAAGGTAGACCTAGAATGATATCATAGTGTAGAGGTGCCACTACAAACCTCATACACTCCAAATACTCCTTCCCAATCTTGAAGGTAAAAGGATGTGAGGTGCGGAATGCAGAACCCTTTCTACCATCCACCATCATCAAACTACTTCCAAACACTAGCTTGATAGGAATACCCAATTCCTTTGCTACTTGCATAGACATGCAATTCTTTGAACTTCCAGAATCAACTAAAATCCTACAACCCCAATTAGATATCATACCTTGCAAGTGAAACAAACTTGCATAAGTCGAGCCTTCAATCCCATTGGAACTAATCAAGCTCCCAATAGGTGGCTCAAAATCTCCTACTGGGATTTCTTGTTTCCTTGATAATTCTGTTCCACAATCTCCATCTAGGCAACTTGTCGAGGTCGCCCATTCCTAAGTGGGCATTCAACAATGCGATGTCCAACTTGGTGACAATAAAAACTACCTCCATTCTCTCGCAATCTTTCTCTATCCATTGTACCAAGTGGTCTCCATTGGATAGCATCAATCTCCATTGGTGATGGTTCTTCTACCCGTGCATAGTGTACTAGTAGGCCTTGTGTAGGTCAAGGGCGAGACCAAGTTGTTGCAACCAAGGAATCAAAGCGCTCAGCCAATTGCATTGCTTCTTTTATGTTTTGTGGTTCCTGCATGGTCACCTCCAATTTGGTTTGTGACTTCAATCCATGCACAAATTGATCCAAATCTTCACCTTCTTGTATATCTAGAATTTGCATGATAATGTCTAGAAATTGTGTGATGTAGCTCCTTATTGAGCCAACTTGCTTCAACTATGCCAATTTATCTCGTGCGATGAGGGTGGCATTTATAGTTTGAAAGCAACCCAATATTGCATCCTTGAACTCTACCCATGTCAAAATTGGTGCAACAATGTGTCATTTAGCTTGCTCCACTCAAAATTGCCACCAAAGTTTTGCCACACTCTCTAATTGGCTAGAGGCCAAGAGAATCTGTTTCTATTCATCTTGAAGATTGGTGGCTTCAAAGTAACATTTGGAATCAAACACAAAATTCTCCACTGTACCCGAAAGATTCTTGCCTTCAAACACCTTGGGTTTTTGAAATCAAATGCAATCTTCTCCATCTCGAATTGGTGCTCTCTCTATATGTTCTTGTTGTTGCTAATCTTGTTCATCCAGCAATCAAGTCAAATGCTCGATTTGTTGCTGCATTGGAAAGATGATGTCTGGTATTGCCGCCGTAGCTACTACTCTATCCCAGTACTCCCACTTTATCTAATTGATTAATACATAGATGCAACATGTCCACCGTTCTCCATAAGTTACAACCAGAAGTATCAAGGATTCCTCAGACACGGTGATCATATGTAGAAAATCCTGCCCAAAGTGCAAGGTGATGAATTGTGTGAAATGATGCTTGGGTAATATCTGGACATGAAAATCCCAATGGTTTGGCGGAAGTGGATTTGGTGGTTCATAAATTCCATCCATCCCATTCTTACTCTGATACCAATGTAAAAGACCAAGACCGAGGAGAGAAATAGGAGAATGGAAACTCACATTGGGACACTTGAATGAAAGAAAATTCCAAATGCCTAGCATAACTTCGGCTTTGATATTTATAGGTAGCATACAAGGCCCTTGAGAAGCTTCTCAAGACGCTTCATTGAGCCACTTTCTTAGAGTGCAAACCAAGTTAACTAGGAAGCTAGAAGCCACCTACTTGGCGTGCAAGCTAAGCTAGTTAGAAACTTCTAGAAGCTACTTGCTTGGAGTGCAAGTTAACTATTTGGGAAGCTTCCCAAGAAGCTTCCTAGAGATTTTGGAATATTCTAGGCTAATTTGGCTTATTCTCTACTTTGTTAGCCTTACTAACTACGTTGCTAAACTCCATACTGTTACATAGAGTGTCTGGTCCAGGAGAGGGAATAGTCTTCCAGTGCCAAAGAATGAGAGAGCAGATCATGGCAAAAAAGATCAAGAACGCCCTCGCAAAATGAAGTTTTTCAACTTGGAGGTTGGATGTCGTAGCAAGGATCAAGGTCTTGAATAGACTTTGTATTACTTTTTTAGCGTAGAACTGGAATTTTAGTTTCCCAAGAGTCATGGCATAGATAGCTACAAGTAATTGTGAGGAAGGTCCTGAAGTTGAGCAAGGGAGAGGAAATCTGGATCAATGGACTGAGTCGGATTGGAGGTTAGTGTTGGGAAAGGAAGCAGGAGAACCAACATGGATCACCTTCTATTGGAAGTTTGATGCTGTAGAGGAGACTACTGACATATGCAATTTGTTCTTTGCTCCGCGTACAATGAATGGTTACAAGGTGGAGTCCTATCAGGACCTGATTAAACAAAGCATCATGGGGATGATAATGACAATGTTCAAACCAGAACGAACAACTTACGTGAATATACAACAAGCGGTCTTTTTCCACCAGATGTTTGCAGGAGTGAAGGTGAATTGGGCAAAGTGTTTTCACCAGCGAACAAGGTAGATGGTTGTCAATTGAAGGACAAATTTGCCTCCACACCATTTTGCACCGTTTGCAACACATTTCTACTTCAGGTTGAATTTGCTGACAGTGGAGGAGAGGTGTCGCATGGTGTCACATTTTCATCCTGATTTGAGACGGGAAGCAGATGAAGAAGACCAACAATACATGGCACACCTATGAGCCAATGATGATCACTTCTTAAGAATAGGACAATGAAAGATGGAAGAAGTCATAAGCCCAAGGACAAAGAAGCGGAATAAACCTGAAGAAGCAGAGTTGCCTCTAACACAAAGAAAGACCCAAAGACTCGTCTTGTGGGGTAAGAAGGCTGTCATGCCATTTGTAGTGCCACGTCTAGATGCTTGGACACTAGAGTTCCAATGATAGTAGTTAGAGTTATTTCAGCAGTTTCTCAAAGACTACTTTCCGACGGTCAGATTTCGTGTTCAGGGTAATGACTTCACGGTGGGCGGTGACGGTGGGCCCGGCGCTTTGCACCGTTTGCACCATCGAGTGTGCCGTTAGCAGGACCGTTAGGGTTTCAGTGCTAGCTCGAGTCCAGGGGAGTATAGTTTTGAAGTAAGCTCCAAAGAGCTCACTTCTCTGATGTTGAGCCTTCCAGTTCCTGGCTATGGTGGACAGAGGCCGGCGAGCGTGACTTGGATTCTCTATGCTTGAGTGGGTGTGGCTTGACTGTAATCAGTGCCCAGTTGTTGGCAGTTTATAGAGTGATAGATCAAGTACTGAGTTGAGTTGAGTTGAGTTGAGTTGAGTTGAGAGTGTTAAGCAATCTGATTATATCAGAGAAGTGAAGTCAGGGGGAAATCGGGTGCAAGAACTGTGAGTGTTGGTGGTATCTCCAAGCTCGGTGGATTGTTGGTAGCTCGATTCAAGTTTAGTGTTTCCCTAATGTGCAGAAGCTCGTTCAATTGATGCAGATTTGGCAGTTAGGCGGACGGTGTGTGGAGGCACTAGCCAAATTTTAAGCAAAGAAGGAGCAAATTTTGAGCAGTGGTTGTGATTTTGAGCTCAAGAGGTGAAGGCAAGATCAATTTGCTACGAGTTGGGCTCAAAAAGTCAAATTGAAGGTGGAGTTTGGAAGCTATTCTCATGAATTTGTGATTTGGAAAAACCCGTGTTGTCAATTTGGCTCGAGTGGAAAGTTAGCTGGGGATTTGGCGGACGGCCAACTTCAGGGTTTACGTCAGATTTTGGTTGGGATTTACGTCAGATTTTGGCCAGAATTGGAGGAGTTTTTGCTGTTTGGCCAGATTTGGAGGACTTTCGCAGACCTCATTTGGTTGAATTTCGTCGTTTAGAGGCTTCAAGACATAGGGTTGTGTGCTATGAGAGGCTACAAAGGCCTAGAAGGGCTAGAAGAGCCAGCAAGCCAGCTTGCTGGCCTGAGGCTAGCTAGTTTAGAGTAGATCTTGGTCATTGGTTGGCAAAATCTGCCTTTCCTACTAGATTGTGTGCAATAGGGTTTGACCCCTAGATCTCTTGTTCCTAGACTGGTGCCCTAGCCAACTGGTCCACCCTCACTTGTTGTCCTAGTGATTGTGCCACTGTTATCTATACACATGTAGCTTTGGCTAGGAGAGGCAGTTTGATCCCATTCTTGGTGATCTTGGTAGCTTAGGACTTAGATCCAAACTTCTCTTATGTCAAATGCCAAATGGTGGCAGAGTCAGTCCCGTGTTGTGTTATGAGATAGAGGGTTTTCGTTTAGATTTCTTGTGATTGGATCCCCTCCATTCTCTGCTTCTTGTTTGTGTACCATGTTTGTGTGAAGTGTCTTTAATTTTGAGCATTGGTGCTCTGGTGTGCTCTCGATGGTGAGGCTGGAGTGATGACCAGTCAGACTACCTTTGTTTCTCTCCGATGAGGCAGGAAGTGATGGCCTGCAGACCATGAGAGTGCATGTTATGATGGCAGGTTACAGGTTGCACTTTCCCCTAGTGTAGTTATCTCGGTTAAAGTTACATTAGTGGGTGGTGCTTGGTGGTGTTTGCACTTGGTGGGGTACTTGCGGTTGCGACTTGTGGTTGCAGTTGGTGGTTTGGGTTTGCTGTTGTGGTTACTTTGTCACGACGGAGTTCTTTGGAGATTCTAGAGGAGTTAGCCCTGCAATACTTATCAGCCTGTATCTCAGGTCCTAGTGAGGGAGGAGATTGACTCTGAGTTGGAGTTTGACACAGGAGCTGATTCATTTGAGAGTGCACTCGGTGTGTTTGCTCCGTTGTTGTGGGACATGGACGAGATTTATGGGGCCTCCAAAGGCCCTAGGCGTTACTCTGGTATAGTGGGTACCATTGAGTTGGATGACTTCATCTAGGAGTTTGATAGTTGGTGTGATCTGCAGCAGATGCGGAACCCGACTATGTTCATACCCTTCATGGCATGGAAGGGGTTGTTCCAGCACTTGGAGGGTCCACCGATGGATGCCTACCATGAGTTTAGGAGAGCTCATTTGGAGGAGATCGAGTTATGGAGACAGTATTGGTCTCCAAACTATGTCTCTATCACTTCAGGTTTGGTGGCCAGGAGTAGATTGGCTGTACCTACGAGTTCTAGCTCAAGTAGTGTGGGTGGAGCTGGTGGAGGTGCACTAGCTGGAGATAGTGCTGTGGTGCCCACATTTTTTGTTTTTTTCAAAATAAAGGAGAAGAAAAGTATAGAGAAGTCGGATTGCGCCTGTATGGCCAAAGAAGGCAAAGAAAAGAGTCTTTGAGATGAAACCCAAAGTAAAGTGACTTTGGGTCATAAGGCAAAGTACTTGGAAATGCCCTGTCAGCATACAACCCGAAGTAAATTGTCTTCGTATCAAGGGGAGCTCAACCCGAGGCAAAGATAGTCTAACAACCTTTCATCAGGGCGAGAAATTCAATAAGGAACCGTTCAAAAACCGGCGGCCCATACGCACGAAGGTTGATTGACAATGACAGGTGCATGCAAGAGGTGTGATTTCTTGGTAGAAACTCGAAGTGATGAAAGACAAAGAAGCGCAACTCTATAAAAATCGAACTCGCAACGACAAAATCAAGTAATTTTCCTTTGCCGTTGAGAAGTCGTCTTGTAGATGATCATAGGAAGGGAAATAGAGTTGGAATTGTGGTAGTGCATAAGGGAGAAGTCGCGAGAGTGAAATTGAGAGATAGTGAGAAGGCAAAAGAGATGGGAGGAGGAAAGAAGAACTCTGAATTTGTAGTGAGAAATCATGCGATTCGGAGGTTAGATGTAATAGCTAAGATCAAAGTCTTGAGCCGACTTCGGATCACATTTCGGGCATGGAACTGGAATGTAAGCTTTCCAGGATTCATGACAGAAATCATCAAGAGCAAGTGTCTCGATGGACCCGAGGAAGAAGGGAAGAGAGGAAATCCGGCTCGCTGGATAGAGTCGGATTGGAGACTTGTACTCGGGAAGGAAGCAGGCTCGGAGCAGGGGGCCACGTTCTTGGGAAAGGGAGAGATAGCTCAAGAGACCCAGGAGGTGAGAGATGCCTTCTCGTCAAAGAGGACAAAAAATGGGTACAAGGTTGAGAGCTACAAAGACCCTATGAAGAGAGGGATCGTGAGTGCACTGATGGCTATCCTGAAGCCGGAAAGAACCACTTATGTGATGAAACACCAAGCGGTGTTCTTTCATAAGCTTTTTGCAGGAGAACCGATCAATTGGGCGAGGTGTTTTCACGGGAGAACGAGGTAGATGGTGTGGAATTTGTGGGATAAGTCGCCTCCACACTACATCATGCCATTTGCAGCACACTTCTACCTCGGGCTCAATTTGCTGAACTTGGCGGAGCGGACTCGGATGGTATTGCACTTCCATCTTGATGTGCAAAGAAAGTCAACGTCAAGGAGCAGCAATACATCTTGCAGATCAAGAGCACCAACAACTACTACGTGAAGACAAGGAAGAACGTGGAGGTTGTAGTGAGTACCCTGACTACAAAGAAGAGGGGTCGGCAAGGTGACGCCAAAGACATAAAGAAACCTCGGAAGACATGGAGAGGCAACCCGAGGCGAGGTATGGTGGTAATCGAGTTGGAGGACAAAGACTCAAAAGGAGATGCCGAGCTCAAAACTAAAGACTCGGAACACGAGGAGGAGCCTGAGCTAACGCTGCAGAGTGGGGATACGAGTAGCGATAGTGATGAAGGGGGAGAAATGACATCGGCACCATTGGCTGAAGAATACAAAGAAGAAGTGCAAGCAGAGATGAAAGCTGAAGACAATACACAGTTGGAAGACAAAGTAACTGTGCCCAAAGAGAAGAAGATCGCAGTACAGCAAGGAGTTTGCTTGAGGCGTAAGGCAAAGTGTGAAGCGGGGCTGAGTAAGGCAAAAGAAGAGGTAAGTGAAAGCTCAGGAAGTGAGGTGTCAATTCCGATACGAAGACTGCAGAGAAGAAGGTGAGTATTGGATGAACACAAAGTACGAAGAGAAGTGGCCACGCAAGAAGAAGTAACCCCGAGTGATGGAGTGGAGTACTTGCGGGATGTGGTATGTCCTCTACTGGTAAAGATGGAGTACAAGAAGAAGGAAATGCAGTCAACATGTCCGGAGGTAAAGACTGTATTGCAGGTATTGACTAGATTAGAAGAAGAAAACTCGGAGTTGAAGAAGAGTATAACCCGAGGTGAGGAGGAAAGGAAAGGGAAGTGCTGTGAGTGGAGGCAGTGGTGAGAAAGTCAGGTAATTGAAGACCTGAAGAGAGAAGTCAGTTATCGAGAGGATCTTGTGAAGAAGAGTGACATAGCAAGGGAGAGACAAATAGCGGAATATGAGATCTTGAAGCAGCAGTTTGTTGATTCAAGAGTAGAAGTAATCCATGCTATGGCAAGAGTAGCTGCAAAGGATCAGGAGCTCGATAGGGTGATGGAGAGTGTTGAGGAGAAGAAGCAACTCTGGCAACAAGAGTTGGCGGCACAATACAGAGAAGAAGACCAATTACAAGAGTTACTTTTGTCACGCCATTTGTAGTTCCGCATCTAGATGCTCAGACACTGGAGTTCCAGTGATGGTAGTTAGAGTTATTCTAGCAGTTTCTCAGGGACTACTTTCCGACGGTTAGATTTCATGTTCGGGGTACTGACTTCATGGTGGGGCCCACCGTCACTTTGCACCGTTTGCACCGTCGAGTGTGCCGTCAGCGGGACCGTTAGGGTTTCAGGGCTAGCTCGAGTCCAGGGAGTATAGTTTCGAAGGTGAGCTCCAGAGAGCTCACTTCTCTGATGTTGAGCCTTCGAGTTCCTGGCTATGGTGGATGTCACGCCATTTGTAGTTCCGCATCTAGATGCTCGGACACTGGAGTTCCAGTGATGGTTGTTAGAGTTACTCTAGCAGTTTCTCAGGGACTACTTTCCGATGGTTAGATTTTGTGTTTGGGATACTGACTTCACGGTGGGGCCCACCGTCACTTTGCACCGTTTGCACCGTCGAGTGTGACAGCTGGATTTGGTAGAGAGACCTCATCCACGGTTGTGACTTCTTCTAGAGTGCAGCAGAGTGCACCACGCCCAGTTGGTTTTCGAGGACAGGGTGGACAACCCAGATCCTATGGAGCGAGTGGAGGGCCTAGTGGAGTTAGACCCTTACCCTCATTTTCGGGTCGTCAGCAGCCAGTGAGTGGTGGTGTTGCTTGTTGGACTTGTGGTGGACCTCACCATAGGAGAGAGTGTACTCAGGGCAGCGGACCTTATACCTCTGGTGCATCACAGCCAGCACAGAGGCAGTGTGAGCATTGCCACAGATTTGGTCACACTAGTGACCGGTGTTTTGACCTACACCTGGAGTTACGGAGTGGTAGGGCTGCTATGGCAGGTAGTAGAGGAGCTCCAGTTCATGGAGGACGAGGTGGTAGAGGTGGTGGTAGAGGATCTACACCTAGTAGGGGTGCAGTACCTGCCCTTACTTCTGACACAGCTATGGCTACTCGGATTGAGCAGTTGGAGCAGAGATTGGCTAGTATGGCTATTGCTCAGAGGAGATCAGATTCAGGTGCTGAGGCTTCCACCTCATATGCTGGTGATAGAGATGCTTTGGACTTCATGTGCGGAGCAGCACAGGTGGATGCATCTGCAGCAGTGACTAGGAGTGCAGTACGTGCTCCAGAGCCTAGAGGAGCATCAGTGGAGTTGGACCCACAGAGAGGAGAGGTTGGGAGACAGGTCAGACTTCCCCAGTCTTTCACGCTATCTGAGGCATTGCAGACGACATCCATGGTTCCTAGACGTCCCAGTGCAGGTGTGGTAGGTGGTGATGGAGTACCTGATGGAGTACCTGCTAGTCAGCCACCTGCTACTACACAGACAAAGTCTAGCATGATGTTGGGGGCGGCTCAGTTGATTATGCGGCATCCTTTATTTTCAGCCAGTGACATGTTTACATTGGGAGTTGACCCAGCCCAAGTGTTGTGGTTGGCTGCCACGTTGTGTGAGAGTAGGGATGGTGCAGTTCCTACTACTAGAGCAGAGGTGGTTGGTAGTGGAGCTGACTTGGTTGAGGAGCATGGGATCCGTTCAGCGACCAGTGGTTTATGGCAAGCAGCAACGGCTAGACTAGAGGAGTTGCCAGCTAGACCGGCCTTTGAGAGAGCGCGGTTTACACCTGGTGTTGTCCTATTGGATAACTAGAGGGGGATCTTTCGTTTAGTGGGACCTTCATGGAAGGTCTATACACCACAGAGAGTCTTGTTAGACTTTGGTGCGCAGCCCCTTATGTTGGGGAAGGCTGCAATTGTTGGTCTGGAGTTACGGAAGACCGATGTGGAGAGGTGTCCATTTCAGATCCAGACATCTCTCGGTGGTGGTTCGACACAGTACATCACACGTGGAGAGCTTGTTGTCCAGGTTCAGCCTGGTCATCCGACTGATAGCTCGGTGGTGAGAGCTCAGGCTATTGCGACGATAGCTGAGTCCTATGATGTGCTAGTTGGGGGAGCAGTGTTATACCCTATGGGTTTCAGTATTGACTATTGGGAGGAGACAGCCTCTTATAGACCTGGTTGGCAGTCTAGTGAGGGACGGGTATGTCGCCTACCAGTACGCTTCAGTAGTGGCAGTCTTGGCTCACTACAGTCCGAGACCATGGCAGCATTAGTTTTGGCTTTCAGCGGTGCAGTCACTTGGCCTGGTGACTTGTTGGAGGGGAACGCCCATGCAGAGGATACGCCAATACCAGAGGAGATCACTCGACTTTGGAGTACGAGTGGGATTGTTCCATCCACCTTGGATGTTCCATTGTGGAGTTTAGAGGAGGCATTGCAGCAGCATGCGGATCAGTTGGTGCAGCAGGCTTGGAGTGGAGCCTTCGTACCATCAGGGGATGAGTGTGAGGATGAGCATCCAGAGGCGATTGCTTTGACACCTCTGGATACCACACTCATTGCTTGGCAGTATCCAGTAGAGGGGATATGCCTATTGGAGTTGTTTGGTGGGATTAGCACCGGACTAGCTGCGGTGTTACAGGAAGGTATCCGAGTACAGAGGTACTTGCATGTAGAGAGAGATGAGATTGCTAGGCGAGTCTCTCTACATCATGTGGCACACTTGGCCTATCGGTATCCGGAGTTATTACCGATGTCAGCAGTCAGAGGTTACCAGAAGGCCTTACCAGGAGACATTTCCTTACTGGGGGCACATGACCTAGAGAGACATGTGCCTGTTCACTTGGTAATTTCTGGATGGCCATGTCAGGGACATACACGTGCGGGCCACGGTTTGGGTCTTCAGGATCCTCGTTCTGGTGTGTTTTGGGAGATGTTACGGATACTACGACATCTTCAGGTTCATCAGTCTGTTTCTCCAGCTTACCTTTTGGAGAACGTTCCATTGATGGGTGATTCTTGCACTAGAGTGGTGGCGAGTACACATCAGGTCCATTCATGGATGGGACCTGCTGTATTGTTAGATGCAGCCAGAGTGGGATCACGGGCTCATCGTCTTCGTCTTTGGTGGACAAACCTCTTACCCAGAGAGGTTCTACAGCGTGCTTATGATGGGATTCAGCGACTGGACCACATTTTTGTTGATGATATCTTGGATGTTGGACGTCAGTCTCAAACAGTGGTAGTGGCTGATAGGTCACCCATGGCAGTGGTGAACCTAGTTGGACAGCCTAGAGCTGCATTTCCCACACTCATGAGTTTCCCATGCTCTCATGCTTTTTGAGAGGGAGGACCTGGACTTGTTTGGGACTCACAGTTACAGCAGTTGGTGGAGCCCAATGCTGATGAGAGAGAGCGGGCGATGGGTTTTTGCACCAGTATTACCGCTGTTCCAGCAGTGTCAGAGGCATCCAGGCGTCAGGTGTTAGGTCAGGCTACGGACCTGAACTGTTTGACTTGGATTGTGAGCCTTGGTTTGGCAGAGCAGCGTAGGATGCGCTTGATAGGCATCACCACTCGGACACTTGTGAGCCCTGTGCCTATCGAGACGATTCAGGCACATGCTGGGGGCGATGGACCGAGTGGACATGGTATTCTTGGGACACATCCAGTAGCTACTAGGGAGAGTGGTCTACTTGGAGTCCATCCAGGTGAGCGTGGGCTACTTGGATTACACCCTTGGTCCACATGGGATGCAACCAGAGGACGTATGGAGCTTGCAGCCAGAGTGGAGGGAGTATTTCACACAGAGGTTGGGACCTCTAGTGGTCGGGAGCATGACACTATTGCTCCCAAGGGCCCAGTGTAGCAGCCAGTCAGTACGTCTTCCACTCCTACTACAGTTACAGAGGATACTTGGGAGCCAGATCTTGGATCCAAGCATACTGGAGAGGAAAGACGGAGGGTTTGGAGGTTCTTGAGGAGTCACACGAGTTGTTTTGCCTTCAGTATGGAGGATTTGGGTGCTCTAAAGGGACCTGGTATACGGATTGAGCTGACTAGTGACACACCAGTTTTCTAACATCCTTATTGATATAGTGAGATGGAGAGGACATTGATTCAGAGCCGGAGTAGTGACCTTTTTGAGGCTGGTTTGGTGGAGATTTCACATGGAGAGTATGCATCAGCGACAGTGATGCCAGCCAAGAAGGATATGCATGGCAACTATACAGATAGGCGGATGTGTGGAGATTACCGTCCTATCAACCGACAGACCAGGGCTGATCGGTATGCCATGCCTACACCGGAGGAGATTTTTGATGCGATTGGGCATGCAAAGGTCTTCAGTACTTTGGATCTTCGAGCGGGATATGATCAGTTGCCGATCAGGGAGGAAGATAAGTCCAAGACAACATTTTAGGCTATTGATCCTCACGGCAAGGATGTGTTATATCAATGGAGGTTCTTACCATTTGGGTTGAAGAATGCTCCTGCTGAGTTCCAGAGGGTCATGGATAGGATCCTAGCTGGACTGGATTTTGCTCGGTGCTATATTGATGACATTTTGGTGTATAGCACTATTGTGGAAGAGCATGAGCGACAATTGTTGGAGGTGTTTGAGAGGTTGAGATCTCATAGACTCAAACTACATCCTGGGAAGTGTAGGTTCTTCCACGAGCAGGTTGAGTATTTGGGTCACACTATCTACCCCGGAGGACTTGGTGTTCAACAGACCAAGGTGGAGGCTATTGCACGTATTCCTCGGCCTACGGATGTGAGCAGAGTGCAAGCATTCCTTGGGTTGGCAAACTTCTATCGCCGCTATGTTAGAGGATTTAGTGCCATTGCCAAGGCCTTGACGAAGCTGACCAAGCTTACACATGAGTGGTGTTGGGGAGATGAGCAAAAGAGAGCTTTTGTAGAGCTCAAGGAGAGGTTGACATCTGCTCCTATTTTGAGGAGACCGATCAGAGGACGACCATTTCAGGTTCACACTGATTGGAGTATGTTGGGGCTTGGAGCGGTGCTCACCCAACATGATGATGAGGAGAAGGAGTTTGTGGTGGCCTATGCTAGTCGCTCCAACAATTCAGCGGAGGCAAAGTATAGTTCATATGAGGGAGAGTGCTTGGCAGCAGTTTGGGCAGTAGCATATTTCCGATGTTACCTATTTGGTAACCCCTTCACTCTCATCACTGATCATCAGCCACTGAAGTGGTTGATGGAGTCCGACAAGCTTTCAGGGAAGCTTGCACGATGGGCTCTGATTTTACAGGAGTATGATTTCATGGTTGTTCACAGACCTGGAGTGGTGAACCGTGATGCAGATGGGTTGAGTAGAAACCCATGTCCCAGCCAGTAGGATCAGACCGGAGCACATTGGCATGGTGAGATAGATGAGGAGATGGTGCCAGGTTGGCATGCATCGGCCTTTTTGTGTATATTTGCAGAGACTTTGGTGGTATCTCTCTCAGCGCATACAGGAGGAGTTATTGAGGTCACAGATCCAGAGAGTGAAGGTATTGGTACAGTTCAGCGAGACATTCATGATGATGTCTTAGTGATGGACTATCTTTGCATTGGTGTTGTGGGTGGCACAGTTGGGGCCAAGGAGAGAGACCGTGTTCTTCAGCGAGCCAGATGGTTCAGATTGGAGGGTAGACACCTTTTGCGTGTATAGGAGGATGGTAGAGTGCGAGTAGTACCACTTCCATCACAGAGACCACAGTTGGTCCGTCATGCTCATGAGGAGCTTGGACATTTTGGAGTAAAGCGTACATATAGCTTACTCCAGAGTCATTATTGGTGGCGCGGTATGCAGACCGAGGTACAGCAGTTTGTTGCCAGATGTGTGGTTTGTGACCGAGTTAGAGCATCATTCAATGCTCCTATGCCACAATTACACCCATTACCTATCATGGGATTGGGTTACCGTTGGAGTTTGGACTTCGCCGGACCTTTACCGCTGACTGTGAGACATCATCGGTATGTTTTGGTGATGGTGGAGCACTTCTCCAAGTGGATTGAGTTGGTGGCACTTCTTGACAAGTCTAGTGAAGGGACAGCTTACACGTTCATGGATCGAGTTCTTAGTCATTTTGGTGCACCAGCTGAGGTTTTGACTGATCAGGGTACAGAGTTCTTGGGAGAGTTTCAGGTCTTGTAAGACAAGGCTTTGATTGATCATCGTACTACATCCCGAGATCACCCTGAGGTAGATGGCTTAGCAAAGAGAGTGGTTCAGACGGTGAAGAGAGGATTGCAAAAGTATGGTTTGCAGAGAGGCCACTTGGGAGATTAGGATCTCCAGTTACCTTGGTTGGCCATGGGCTATCGGTTCAGCCGGCAAGCCTCCTTAGCATCCTTCTCTCCATACTCTCTACTCTATGGGCGAGATCCAGATTTACGTGCAGCCATTCGTCGAGATGCTACTGTAGTTTTGGACTTGGATGACCCCGATGTATGGATGAGCGCATGTTCTCAGCGGGCAGAGATCTTTCGGAGAGTGATGCTGATGGCCTTTGAGAACTTGGCAATTGCTCAGCATAGAGATACTTTACGCTATGCTACCATTCGAGGAGGAGGTTATAGACCCTTGATCCGTCGATTTCATCCAGGCGACTATGTATATCTACAGCAGACAGCACCGACGACACTTGATGTTTCTACAGGCCGCACTATCTTGAGAGTGTGCGAGGTTTTGCCATCTGGAGTCCTTGTGTTAGAAGGACGTGATGGTGTTGTTTGGAAGGATCATGTGCGCAATTGTGCGCCATGCTACCTTCCAAACATTGATGGTACTATGGACCCAAGCTTGGCACTTGTACGTGCAGGCTTGAGGTGTATGTTATGTGGCTCTTCTGGTGGAGCTGCTACTATGTTAGTGTGTGATAGCTGTTCGAGAGGATGGCATATGGCATGTATGACTCCTCCCCTCACGGTGGTTCCTCATGGATAGTGATTATGTCCTAGATGTACTTGACCTATAGCTAGTTCATTCTTTATATGGTATAGATTGCAGACAGGCGACTAACGATGGGGCTCCATAGCACCCGGCCTCCTGATCTTTGCCCATTAGAGGGTATACCATATACTTAGAGTAGATGGCTATTTGGAGTAAGAGGGACCTAACCGCCTGCTAGGGGGGCGATTGTGGCACTTTAGAGTCTATGTATGACTTATGTGTGAGTTGTGCTTTTATAGTGTATGATGTTGACAACGATGTATGTTGTGTAGCGATGTATATATGCACGACAGCTGTCACGCCATTTGTAGTTCCGCATCTAGATGCTCGGACACTGGAGTTCCAGTGATGGTAGTTAGAGTTACTCTAGCAGTTTCTTAGGGACTACTTTCCGACGGTTAGATTTTGTGTTCGGGGTACTGACTTCACGGTGGGGCCCACCGTCACTTTGCACCGTTTGCACCATCGAGTGTGCCGTCAATGGGACCGTTAGGGTTTCAGGGCTAGCTCGAGTCCAGGGGGTATAGTTTTGAAGTGAGCTCCAGAGAGCTCACTTCTCTGATGTTGAGCCTTCGAGTTCCTGGCTATGGTGGACAGAGACCGGCGAGCGTCACTTGGATTCTCTATGCTTGAGTGGGTGTGGCTTGACTGTAATCAGTGCCTAGTTGTTGGCAGTTTATAGAGTGACAGATCAAGTACTGATCTGAGTTGAGTTGAAAGTGTTAAGCAATCTGATTAATTGTGGCACTTTAGAGTCTATGTATGACTTATGTGTGAGTTGTGCTTTTATAGTGTATGATGTTGACAGCGATGTATGTTGTGTAGTGATGTATATACGCACGACATGGAGAGAGGCCGGTGAGCGTCACCTGGATTCTCTATGCTTGAGTGGGTGTGGCTTGACTGTAATCAGTACCCAGTTGTTGGCAGTTTATAGAGTGACAGATCAAGTACTGATCTGAGTTGAGTTGAGTTGAAAGTGTTAAGCAATCTGATTACATCAGAGAAGTGAAGTCAGGGGGAAATCGGGTGCAGGAACGTTGAGTGTTGGTGGTATCTCCAAGCTTGGTGGATCATGGTAGCTCGATTCAGGTTCTGTGTTTCCCTAGTGTGTAGAAGCTCGTGTAGTTGATGCAAATTTGGCAGTTAGGCGGACGGTGTGCGGAAGCGCTGGCCAAATTTTGAGCAAAGAAGGAGCAATTTTCGAGCAATGTTGTGATTTTGAGCTCAAGAGGTGAAGGCATGACCAATTTGCTACGAGTTGGGTTTAGAAAGTGAAATTGAAGGTGGAGTTGGAAAGCTCTTCTCATGAAATTGTGATTTGGAAAAACCCGTTTTGTCAATTTGGCTCGAGTGGAAAGTTAGCGGGGGATTTGGCAGACATCCATCTTTAGGGTTTACGTCAGATTTTGGGCCAGAATTGGAGGAGTTTCGCTGTTTGGCCAGATTTGGAGAAGTTTTGCTAGTTTGGAGGAGTTTCGTAGATTTGGAGGAGAAGTTTCGCTAGTTTGGAGGAGTTTCGCAGATTTGGAGAAGTTTCACCAATTTTGGAGGAGGTTCGAAGTGGCAACAAGAAAGACCTCATTTGGCTGAATTTCGGTGTTTCGAGGCTTCGAGGCTTCAAGGCATAGGGCTATAGGCTATGAGAGGCTACGAAGGCCTAGAAGGGCCAGAAGGGCCAGCAAGCCAGCTTGCTGGCGTGAGGCTAGCTAGTTTAGTGTAGATCTTGGTCATTGGTTGGCAAAATCTGCCTTTCTTGCTAGATTGTGCGCAACAGGGTTTGACCCCTAGATCTCTTGTTCCTAGACTGGTGCCCTAGCCAACTGGTCCACCCTCACTTGTTGTCATAGTGACTGTGCCACTGTTATCTATACACATGTAGCTTTGGCTAGTAGAGGCAATTTGATCCCATTCTTGGTGATCCTGGTAGCTTAGGACTTAGATACAAACTACTCTTATGTCAAATGCCAAATGGTGGCAGAGTCAGTCCCGTGTTGTGTTATGAGATGGAGGGTTTTCGTTTAGATTTCTTGTGATTGGATCCCCTCCATTCTCTACTTCCTGTTTGTGCACCACGTTTGTGTGAGGTGCCCTGACTTTTGAGCATTGGTGCTCTGGTGTGCTCTCGGTGGTGAGGCTGGAGTGATGACCAGTCAGACTACCTTTGTTTCTCTCCGGTGAGGCAAGAAGTGATGACCTGCAGACCGTGAGAGTGCGTGTTATGATGGCAGGTTACAGGTTGCCCTTCCCCTAGTGTAGTTATCTCGGTAGAGTTACATTAGTGGGTGGTGTTTAGTTGGTGTTGGCACGTGGTGGTGTTTGCACTTGGTGGGGCACTTGCGGTTGCAGTTGGTGGTTCGAGTTTGCTATTGCAGTTACGTGGTCACGACGGAGTTCTTTGGAGAATCTAGAGGAGTTAGCCCTGTAGTACGCAGTGGGTTTACTCGGAGTGGTGCTCGGTATCAGCCTGTATCTCAGGTCCTAGTGAGGGAGGAGATTGACTCTGAGTTGGAGTTCAACACAGGAGCTGATTCAGTTGAGAGTGCACTTGGTGTGTCCGCACCGTTGTTGTGGGACATGGACGAGATTTATGGGGCCTCCAAAGGCCCTAGGCGTTACTCTGGTACAGTGGGTACCATTGAGTTGGATGACTTCATCCAGGAGTTTGATAGTTGGTGTGATCTGCAGCAGATGCGGAACCTGACTTTGTTCACACCTTTCATGGCATGGAAGGGGTTGTTTCAGCACTTGGAGGGTCCACCGATGGACAACTACCATGAGTTTAGGAGAGCTCATTTGGAAGAGATTGAGTTATGGAGACAGTATTGGTCTCCACACTATGTCTCCATCACTTCAGGCTCGGTGGCCAGGAGTAGATCGGCTGTACCTACGAGTTCTAGCTCGAGTAGTGTTGGTGGAGCTAGTGGAGGTGCACTAGCTGGAGATAGTGCTACTACGAGTGGAGGTACCGCTGCAGGAGGTGGTGTGGTACCGGGGTTTAACCCCATGGTGGAGTTCTTCCTATGTTTGAGGCAGAACTACCAGGGAGTGCGGATTGACAAGCTAAGGAGCTTGCAGGAGTTCCAACGGAAGGCTGGAGAGAGCCTACGCGAGGCATACACTCGCATGAGGCGGCTGATCAGTTTCACTCAGGGAGTTACTGAGGCCCAAGCAGTCCAGTTTTGGTATGGGATACTGGACAGGGAGTTGCGACGTACAGTTCGTGATGCTACGTTGTTGCAGGCTACTTCGCCCACTTTGGCAGTAGTCTTTGGTTTGGCTGAGCGTATTGAGCTCAACATGGTGGAGGAGAGAGTGGTGATAGCTGGATTTGGTAGAGAGACCTCATCCACGGTTGTGACTTCTTCTAGAGTGCAGTAGAGTGCACCACGCCCAGTTGGTTTTTGAGGACAGGGTGGACAGCCCAGATCCTATGGAGCGAGTGGAGGGCCTAGTGGAGTTAGACCTTTACCCTCATTTTTGGGTCAGCAGCAGCCAGTGAGTGGTGGTGTTGCTTGTTGGACTTGTGGTGGACCTCACCATAGGAGAGAGTGTACTCAGGGCAGCGGACCTGATACCTCTGGTGCATCACAGCCAGCACAGAGGCAGTGTGAGCATTGCCACAGATTTGGTCACACTAGTGACCGGTGTTTTGACCTACACCCGGAGTTACGGAGTGGTAGGGCTGCTATGGCAGGTAGTAGAGGAGCTCCAGTTCATGGAGGACGAGGTGGTAGAGCTGGTGGTAGAGGATCTACACCTAGTAGGGGTGCAGTACCTACCCTTACTTCTGACACAGCTATGGCTACTCGGATTGAGCAGTTGGAGCAGAGATTGGCTAGTATGGCTATTGCTCAGAGGAGATCAGATTCGGGTGCTGAGGCTTCCACCTCATATGCTGGTGATAGAGATGCTTTGGACTTCATGTGCGGAGCAGCATAGGTGGATGCGTATGCAGCAGTGACTAGGAGGGCAGTACGTGCTCCAGAGCCTAGAGGAGCATCAGTGGAGTTGGACCCACAGAGAGGAGAGGTTGGGAGACAGGTCAGACTTCCCTAGTCTTTCACGCTATCTGAGGCATTGCAGACGACATCCATGGTTCCTAGACGTCCCAGTGCAGGTGTGGTAGGTGGTGATGGAGTACATGATGGAGTACCTGCTAGTCAGCCACCTGCTACTACACAGACAAAGTCTAGCATGATGTTGGGGGCGGCTCAATTGATTATGCGGCATCCTTTATTTTCAGCCAGTGACATGTTTACATTGGGAGTTGACCCAGCCCCAGTGTTCCGGTTGGCTGCCACCTTGTGTGAGAGTAGGGATGGTGCGGTTCCTACTACTAGAGCAAAGGTGGTTGGTAGTGGAGCTGACTTGGTTGAGGAGCATGGGATCCGTTCAATGACCAGTGGTTTATGGCAGGCAGCAGCGGCTAGACTAGAGGAGTTGCCAACTAGACCGGCCTTTGAGAGAGCGCGGTTTACACCTGGTGTTGTCCTATTGGATAACCAAAGGGGGATCTTTCGTTTAGTGGGACCTTCAGGGAAGGTCTATACACCACAGAGAGTCTTGTTAGACTTTGGTGCGCAGCCCCTTATGTTGGGGAAGGCTGTAGTTGTTGGTCTGGAGTTACGGAAGACCGATGTGGAGAGGTGTTTATTTCAGATCCAGACATCTCTTGGTGGTGGTTCGACACAGTACATCACACGTGGAGAGCTTGTTGTCCAGGTTCAGCCTGGTCATCCGACTGATAGCTTGGTGGTGAGAGCTCAGGCTATTGCGACGATAGCTGAGTCCTATGATGTGCTAGTTGGGGGAGCAGTGTTATACCCTATGGGTTTCAGTATTGACTATTGGGAGGAGACAACCTCTTATAGACCTGGTTGGCAGTCTGGTGAGGGACGGGTATGTTGCCTACCAGTACGCTTCAGTAGTGGCAGTCTTGGCTCACTACAGTTCGGGACCATGGCAGCATTAGTTTTGGCTTTCAGCGGTGCAGTCACTTGGCCTGGTGACTTGTTGGAGGGGAACGCCCATGCAGAGGATACTCCAATACCAGAGGAGATCACTCGACCTTGGAGTACGAGTGGGATTGTTCCATCCACCTTGGATGTTCCATTGTGGAGTTTAGAGGAGGCATTGCAGCAGCATGCGGATCAGTTGGTGCAGTAGGCTTGGAGTGGAGCCTTCGTACCATCAGGGGATGAGTGTGAGGATGAGCATCCAGAGGCGATTGCTTTGACACCTCTGGATACCACACTCATTGCTTGGCAGTATCCAGTAGAGGGGATATGCCTATTGGAGTTGTTTGGTGGGATCAACACCGGACTAGCTGCGGTGTTACAGGAAGGTATCCGAGTACAGAGGTACTTGCATGTAGAGAGAGATGAGATTGCTAGGCGAGTCTCTCTACATCATGTGGCACACTTGGCCTATCGGTATCCGGAGTTATTACCGATGTCAGCAGTCAGAGGTTACCAGAAGGCCTTACCAGGAGACATTTCCTTACTGGGGGCACATGACCTAGAGAGACATGTGCCTGTTCACTTGGTGATTTCTGGATGGCCATGTCAGGGACATACACGTGCGGGCCACGGTTTGGGTCTTCAGGATCCTCGTTCTGGTGTGTTTTGGGAGATGTTACGGATATTACGACATCTTCAGGTTCATCAGTCTGTTTCTCTAGCTTAGCTTTTGTAGAACGTTCCATTGATGGGTGATTCTCGCACTAGAGTGGTGGCGAGTACACATCAGGTCCATTCATGGATGGGACCTGCTGTATTGTTAGATGCAGCCAGAGTGGGATCACGGGCTCATCGTCTTCGTCTTTGGTGGATGAACCTCTTACCCAGAGAGGTTCTACAGCGTAGTTATGATGGGATTCAACGATTAGACCACATTCTTGTTGATGATATCTTGGATGCTGGACGTCAGTCTCAAACAGTGGTAGTGGCTGATAGGTCACCTATGGCAGTGGTGAACCTAGTTGGACAGCCTAGAGCTGCATTTCCCACACTCATGAGTTTCCCAGGCTCTCATGCTTTTCGAGAGGGAAGACCTGGACTTGTTTGGGACTCACAGTTTCAGCGTTTGGTGGAGCCCAATGCTGATGAGAGAGAGCGGGCGATGGGTTTTGCACCAGTATTACCACTGTTCCAGCAGTGTCAGAGGCATCTAGGCGTCAGGTGTTAGGTCAGGCTATGGACCTAAACTGTTTGACTTGGATTGTGAGCCTTGGTTTGGCAGAGCAGCGTAGGATGCGCTTGATAGGCATCACCACTCGGACACTTGTGAGCCCTGTGCCTATCGAGACGATTCAGGCACATGCTGGGGGTGATGGACCGAGTGGACATGGTATTCTTGAGACACATCCAGTAGCTAGTAGGGAGAGTGGTCTACTTGGAGTCCATCCAGGTGAGCGTGGGCTACTTGGATTACACTCTTGGTCCACATGGGATGCAGCCAGAGGACGTATGGAGCTTGCAGCCAGAGTGGAGGGAGTTTTTCACACAGAGGTTGGGACCTCTAGTGGTCGAGAGCATGACACCATTGCTCCCAAGGGCACAATGTAGCAGCCAGTCAGTACGTCTTCCACTCTTACTACAGTTACAGAGGATACTTGGGAGCCAGATCTTGGACCCAAGCTTACTGGAGAGGAAAGACGGAGGGTTTGGAGGTTCTTGAGGAGTCACACGAGTTGTTTTGCCTTCAGTATGAAGGATTTGGGTGCTCTAAAGGGACCTGGTATACGGATTGAGCTGACTAGCGACACACTAGTTTTCCGACGTCCTTATCGATATAGTGAGATGGAGAGGACATTGATTCAGAGCCGGAGTAGTGACCTTTTTGAGGCTGGTTTGGTGGAGATTTCACATGGAGAGTATGCATCAGCGACAGTGATGCCAGCCAAGAAGGATATGCATGGCAACTATACAGATAGGCGGATGTGTAGAGATTACCGTCCTATCAACCGACAGACCAGGGCTGATCGGTATGCCATGCCTACACCGGAGGAGATTTTTGATGCGATTGGGCATGCAAAGGTCTTCAGTACTTTGGATCTTTGAGCGGGATATCATCAGTTGCCGATCAGGGAGGAGGATAAGTCCAAGACAACATTTTAGGCTATTGATCCTCACGGCAAGGATGTGTTATATCAATGGAGGTTCTTACCATTTGGGTTAAAGAACACTCCTGCTGAGTTCCAGAGGGTCATGGATAGGATCCTAGCTGGACTGGATTTTGCTCGGTGCTATATTGATGACATTTTGGTGTATAGCACTACTGTGGAGGAGCATGAGCGACAGTTGTTGGAGGTGTTTGAGAGGTTGAGATCTCATGGACTCAAATTACATCTTGGGAAGTGAAGGTTCTTCCATGAGCAGGTTGAGTATTTGGGTCACACTATCTACCCCGGAGGACTTGGTGTTCAGCAGACCAAGGTGGAGGCTATTGCACGTATTCCTCGGCCTACGGATGTGAGCAGAGTGCGAGCATTCCTTGGGTTGGCAAACTTCTATCGCCGCTATGTTAGAGGATTTAGTGCCATTGCCAAGGCCTTGACGAAGCTGACCAAGCTTACACAGGAGTGGTGTTGGGGAGATGAGCAGGAGAGAGCTTTTGTAGAGCTCAAGGAGAGGTTGACATCTGCTCGTATTTTGAGGAGACCGATCAGGGGACGACCATTTCAGGTTCACACTGATTGGAGTATGTTGGGGCTTGGAGCGGTGCTCACCCAACATGATGATGAGGAGAAGGAGTTTGTGGTGGCCTATGCTAGTCGCTCCAACAATTCAGCGGAGGCAAAGTATAGTTCATATGAGGGAGAGTGCTTGGCAGCAGTTTGGGCAGTAGCACATTTCCGATGTTACCTATTTGGTAACCCCTTCACTCTCATCACTGATCATCAGCCACTGAAGTGGTTGATGGAGTCCGACAAGCTTTCAGGGAAGCTTGCATGATGGGCTCTGATTTTATAGGAGTATGATTTCACGGTTGTTCACAGACCTGGAGTGGTGAACCGTGATGCAGATGGGTTGAGTAGAAACCCATGTCCCAGCCAGCAGGATCAGACCGGAGCACGTTGGCATGGTGAGACAGATGAGGAGATGGTGCTAGGTTGGCATGCATTGGCCTTTCTGTGTATATTTGCAGAGACTTTGGTGGTATCTCTCTTAGCGCATACAGGAGGAGTTATTGAGGTCACAGATCCAGAGAGTGAAGATATTGGTTTAGTTGAGCAAGACATTCATGATGATGTCTTAGTGATGGACTATCTTTGCACTGGTGTTGTGGGTGGCACAGTTGGGGCCAAGGAGAGAGACCGTGTTCTTCAGCGAGCCAGACGGTTCAGATTGGAGGGTAGACACCTTTTGCGTGTATAGGAGGATGGTAGAGTGCGAGTAGTACCACTTCCATCACAGAGACCACAGTTGGTCCGTCATGCTCATGAGGAGCTAGGACATTTTGGAGTAAAGCGTACATATAGCTTACTCCAGAGTCATTATTGGTGGTGCGGTATGCAGACCGAGGTACAGCAGTTTGTTGCCAGATGTGTGGTTTGTGACCGAGTTAGAGCATCATTTAATGCTCCTACGCCACAATTACACCCATTACCTATCATGGGATTGGGTTACCGTTTGAGTTTGGACTTCACCGGACCTTTACCGCTGACTGTGAGACATCATCGGTATGTTTTGGTGATGGTGGAGCACTTCTCCAAGTGGATTGAGTTGGTGGCACTTCCTGACAAGTCTAGTGAAGGGACAGCTTACTCGTTCCTGGATCGAGTTCTTAGTCATTTTGGTGCACCAGCTGAGGTTTTGACTGATCAGGGTACAGAGTTCTTGGGAGAGTTTCAGGTCTTGTGTGACAAGGCTTTGATTGATCATCGTACTACATCCCGAGATCACCCTGAGGCAGATGGCTTAGCAAAGAGAGTGGTTCAGACGGTGAAGAGAGGATTGCAAAAGTATGGTTTGTAGAGAGGCCACTTGGGAGATTGGGATCTCCAGTTACCTTGGTTGGCCATGGGCTATCGGTTCAGCCGGCAAGCCTCCTTAGCATCCTTCTCTCCATACTTTCTACTCTATGGACGAGATCCAGATTTACGTGCAGCCATTCGTCGAGATGCTACTGTAGTTTTGGACTTGGATGACCCCGATGTATGGATGAGCGCATGTTCTCAACGGGCAGAGATCTTTCGGAGAGTGATGCCGATGGCCTTTGAGAACTTGGCGATTGCTCAGCATAGAGATACTTTACGCTATGCTACCATTCGAGGAGGAGGTTATAGACCCTCGATCCCTCGATTTCATCCAGGCGACTATGTATATCTACAGCAGACAGCACCGACGACACTTGATGTTTCTACAGGCCACACTATCTTGAGAGTGCGCGAGGTTTTGCCATCTGGAGTCCTTGTGTTAGAAGGACGTGATGGTGTTGTTTGGAAGGATCATGTGTGCAATTGTGCGCCATGCCACCTTCCAAACATTGATGGTACTATGGACCCAAGCTTGGCACTTGTATGTGTAGGCTTGAGGTGTATGTTATGTGGCTCTTCTGGTGGAGCTGCTACTATGTTAGTGTGTGATAGCTGTTCGAGAGGATGGCATATGGCATGTATGACTCCTCCCCTCACGGTGGTTCCTCAGGGACAGTGGTTATGTCCTAGATGTACTTGACCTATAGCTAGTTCATTCTTTATATGGTATAGATTGCAGACAGGCGACTAACGATGGGGCTCCATAGCACCCGGCCTCCTGATCTTTGCCCATTAGAGGGTATACCATATACTTAGAGTAGATGGCTATTTGGAGTTAGAGGGACCTAACCGCCAGCTAGGAGGGCGATTGTGGCACTTTAGAGTCTATGTATGACTTATGTGTGAGTTGTGCTTTTATAGTGTATGATGTTGACAGCGATGTATGTTGTGTAGCGATGTATATACGCACGACAGCTGTCACGCCATTTGTAGTTCCGCATCTAGATGCTCGGACACTGGAGTTCCAGTGATGGTAGTTAGAGTTATTCTAGCAGTTTCTCAGGGACTACTTTCCGACGGTTAGATTTTGTGTTTGGGGTACTGACTTCACGGTGGGGCCCACCGTCACTTTGCACCGTTTGCACCATTGAGTGTGCCGTCAGCGGGACCGTTAGGGTTTCAGGGCTAGCTCGAGTCCAAGGGGTATAGTTTCAAAGTGAGCTCCAGAGAGCTCACTTCTCTGATGTTGAGCCTTCGAGTTCTTGGCTATGGTGGAGAGAGGCCGGGGAGCGTCACCTGGATTCTCTATGCTTGAGTGGGTGTGGCTTGACTGTAATCAGTGCCTAGTTGTTGGCAGTTTATAGAGTGACAGATCAAGTACTGATCTGAGTTGAGTTGAGTTGAAAGTGTTAAGCAATCTGATTATTGTGGCACTTTAGAGTCTATGTATGACTTATGTGTGAGTTGTGCTTCTATAGTGTATGATGTTGACAGCGATGTATGTTGTGTAGCGATGTATATATGCACGACACTTCGTAATCAAGAGAAGATTGGCTGGCAGATCGTGAACATGAGAGGAAGACCAGATTGGAGCCATTGAAGGAGATAGTCCTCCAAATGAATGCAATGTTAAGTACAGAAGTCAGCATTCGGATTGAGGAGACAAGGCTGCACAAGTTGAAGTTGTTGGTGCAGGAGACAAGGCGAAGACAAGCAAAGGATACATATATGAATGCCTTGTTAATTAGTCTCAGAACTTGTGTAGACAGAAAGATCTTAGAGGTAGAAGATAATATTGCAATTAGATTAGACTTAGTGAAAATAGAGATAGAAAAGCTTCGGAAAGATGTTAGAGCAAAACCCGAAGTAGATAACATAGGAGTACAAATGTCTTTGGAGTTACCATTGGAAACATTAGAGAAGAGTGGGTTGAGAGATGAAAAGTTAGATAGATTACCCACTAGTGGAAGTTCAGATCAGGAAAGAGAATTGCTGGATCTGGTAGAAGAAGAAGAAAATACAAAAGCCGAGGATAGAGTATTAGGAAGTAAAATTACTTCGGGTTCAAGTTTGAAAGCCGATGATGAAGTAGACATTGGATTGGATTAGAAACAAAATTAAGATTTGAAGAGGCAAATATGAAAGAGGTGCATTGTCATTTCAGATTTGCAGGTTAGAAGAGTTGTTGTAGAACGATATAGTTGTTAGAACTATCGATTGCTTCACTATTTAAGTGTGGCATTCGTAGTCAAATGTTGTTCAGTGCTCATTATTTTGAGAATAGATAAAGCGAAGTGCTGTGAAGTAGTGCTCGTCGCTTGAGCTTGATTCCAAGTATCAACGTTGTACTTGTGTTTGTGAGTGATTGAAGAAATTCAAAGTGCAAGTCAGAGTGCTTGTTGGATGTTGGATTCCACAGCCTTGATCTTCATTCTATGTGTTTGGTCCTGAGTGAAGTGCAATCAGAGCAATGCCTTGATAGATCTGAGAGGAATTGTAGTGTTGGTAGTATTTTGCACTTGTGAGTGCAATGCGAAGTTGATGTGAAGCAATTTTGATCGAGGAAGTTGTGCCTTCAGTGGAGGGGTGGAACACAATTTTGAGGCAAAGTGGTTTTGCAATGAAGTGCCATTTTTGGGAGAGCCTGAATCATCACAATCAAGATTGTTTGGAAAGATTTGATGGAGTTGTGATTAAGAAGTGTGAATTCATGACAAGACTGCAAATCAGTGCTTGTTACTCTCTTCTGGGTGTGGTTTCTACTTGAGAGATTAAAGACGCAACCAAGAAGAACTGAAATTGTTACTTTGCTTCCTATTTGGACATTTCTGACTCATATCTCTATGGGAACGAACTTTACTTACCTGATTACCGCAAAAGTGATATTTGCCGAGTTGTCACAAGTGCTACTATGAGTGGAGGCACCACTGCAAGAGGTGGTGTGGTATTGGGGTTTAACCCCATGGTGGAGTTCTTCCTATGTTTGAGGCAAAACTACTAAGGAGTGGCAAGCTGAGGAGCTTGCAGGAGTTCCAATGGAAGGCTAGAGAGAGCCTATGTGAGGCATACACTCGCATGAGGCGGCTGATCTGTTTCACTCAGGGAGTTACTGAGGCCCAGGCAGTCCTGTTTTGGTATGGGATACTGGACAGGGAGTTACAACATAGAGTTCTTGATGCTACGTTGTTGCAGGCTACTTTGCCCACTTTGGTAGTAGTCTTTGGTTTGGCTGAGTGTATTGAGCTCAATATGGTGGAGGAAAGAGTGGTGACATCTGGATTTGGTAGGGAGACCTCATCCACAGCTATGACTTCTTCTAGAGTGCACTAGAGTGCACCATGCCCAATTGGTTTTTGAGGATAGGGTGGACAGCCTAGATCCTATGGAGCGAGTGGAGGGCCTAGTGGAGTTAGATCCTTACCCTCATTTTTGGGTCAGCAGTAGCCAGTGAGTGGTGGTGTTGCTTGTTGGACTTGTGGTGGACCTCACCATAGGAGAGAGTGTACTCAGGGCAGCGGACTTGATACCTCTGGTGCATCACAGCCAGCACAGAGGCAGTGTGAGCATTGCCACAGATTTGGTCACACTAGTGACCAGTGTTTGGACCTACACCCGGAGTTACGGAGTGGTAGGGCTACTATGGCAGGTAGTAGAGGAGCTCCAATTTATGGAGGATGAGGTGGTAGAGGTGGTGGTAGAGGATCTACACCTAGTAGGGATGCAGTACCTGCCCTTACTTCTGACATAGCTATGGCTACTCGGATTGAACAGTTGGACCAGAGATTGGCTAGTATGGCTATTGCTCAGAGGAGATCAGATTTGGGTGCTGAGGCTTCCACCTCATATGCTGGTGATAGAGATGCTTTGGACTTCATGTGCGGAGCAGCACATGTGGATGCATCTGCAGCAGTAACTAGGAGTGCAGTATGTGCTCCAAAGCCTAGAGGAGCATCAGTGGAGTTGGACCCACAGAGAGGAGAGGTTGGGAGACATGTCAAACTTCCCCAGTCTTTCATGCTATCTGAGGCATTATAGACGGCATCCATGGTTCCTAGACGTCCCAGTGCAAGTGTGGTAGGTGGTGATGGAGTACATGATGGACTACCTGCTAGTCAGCCACTTGCTACTACACAAATTGAGTCTAGCATGATGTTGGAGGTGGCTCAGTTGATTATGTGGCATCCTTTGTTTTCAGCCAGTGACATGTTTACATTGGGAGTTGATCCAGCCCCAGTGTTTTGGTTGGCTGCCACGTTGTGTGAGAGTAGGGATGGTGCAGTTCCTACTACTAGAGCAGAGGTGGTTGGTAGTGGAGCTGACTTGGTTGAGGAGCATGGGATCCGTTCAGCGACCAGTGGTTTATGGCAGGCAGCAGCGGCTAGACTGAAGGAGTTGCCAGCTAGACCGGCCTTTGAGAGAGCGCGGTTTACACCTGGTGTTGTCCTATTGGATAACCAGAGGGGGATTTTTTGTTTGGTGGGACCTTCAAGGAAGGTTTATACACCACAGAGAGTCTTGTTAGACTCTGGTGCACAGCCCCTTATGTTGGGGAAGGCTGCAGTTGTCGGTCTGGAGTTACGGAAGATCGATGTGGAGAGGTGTCCATTTCAGATCCAAACATCTCTAGGTGGTGGTTTGAGACAGTACATCACATGTGGGGAGCTTGTTGTCCAGGTTCAGCCTGGTCATCCGATTGATAGCTCGGTGGTGAGAGCTCAGGCTATTGCGACGATAGCTAAGTCATATGATGTGCTAGTTGGGAGAGCAGTGTTATACCCCATGGGTTTCAGCATTGACTATTGGGAGGAGACAACCTCTTATAGACCTGGTTGGCAGTCTGGTGAGGGACGGGTATGGTGCCTACCAGTACGCTTCAGTAGTGGCAGTCTTGGCTCACTACAATCCGGGACCATGGCAGCATCAGTTTTAGCTTTCAATGGTGCGGTTACTTGGCTTGGTGACTTGTTGGAGGAGAACTCCCATGTAGAGGATACTCCAATACCAGAGGAGATCACTCGGCTTTGGAGTACAAGTGGGATTGTTCCATCCACTTTTGATGTTCCATTGTGGAGTTCAGAGGATGCATTGTAGCATCATGCAGATCAGTTGGTGCAATAGGCTTGGAGTGGAGCCTTTGTACCATCAGGAGATGAGTGTGAGGATGAGCCTCCAAAGGCGATTGCTTTGACACCTCTGGATACCACACTCATTGCTTGGCAGTATCCAGTAGAGGAGATATGCCTATTGGAGTTGTTTGGTGGGATCAACACCGGACTAGCTGCGGTGTTACAAGCGGGTATACAAGTACAAAGGTACTTGTATGTAGAGAGAGATGAGACTGCTAGGTGAGTCTCTCTACATCATGTAGCACACTTGGCCTATTGGTATCAGGAGTTATTACCAATGTCAACAATCAGAGGTTACTAGAAGGCCCTACCAAGAGACATTCCCTTACTGGGGGCGCATGACCTAGAGAGACATAGGCCTATTCACTTGGTGATTTCTGGATGGCCGTATGAGGGACATACACGTGCTGGTAGAGGATTGGGTCTTCAAGATCCTTGTTTGGGGGTGTTTTGGGAGATGTTACGGATACTACGACATCTCTAGGTTCATCAGTCCATTTCTCTAGCTTACATTTTGGAGAACGTTCCTTTGATGGGTGATTCTCGCACCAGAGTGGTGGCAAGTACACATCAGGTCCATTCTTGGATGGGACCTGCTGTATTGTTAGATGCACCCAAAGTGGGATCACGGGCTCATCGTCTTCGTCTTTGGTGGACAAACCTCTTACCCAGAGAGGTTCTATATCGTGCTTATGATGGGATTCAACAACTTGACCACATCCTTGTTGATGATATCTTGGATATTGGGCGTCAGTCTCAGACAGTGGTAGTGGCTGATAGGTCACCTATGGTAGTGGTGAACCTAGTTGGACAGCCTAGAGCCGCATTTCCCACACTCATGAGTTTCCCAGGCTCTCATGCTTTTTGAGAGGGAGGACCTGGACTTGTTTGGGACTCACAATTACAATAGTTGGTGGAGCCCAATGCTGATGAGAGAGAGCGAGCGATGGGTTTTTGCACAAGTATTACCGCTGTTCCAACAGTGTCAGAGGCATCCAGGCATCAAGTGTTAGGTCAGGCTATGGACCTGAATTGTTTGACCTGGATTGTGAGCTTGGCTTGGCAGAGCAGCGTAGGATGCGCTTGATAGGCATCACCACTCGGACACTTGTGAGCCCTGTGCCTATCGAGACAATTCAGGCACATGTTGGGAGTGATGGACCAAGTGGACATGGTATTCTTGGGACACATCCAATAGCTACTAGGGAGAGTGGGCTACTTGGATTACACCCTTGGTCCACATGGGATGCAGCTAGAGGACGTGTGGAGCTTGCAACCAGAGTGGAGGGAGTTTTTCACATAGAGGTTGGGACCTCTAGTGGTTGGGAGCATGACACTATTGCTCCCAAGGGCCCAGTGTAGCAGCTTGTCAGTACATCTTCCACTCCTACTACAGTTACAGAGGATACTTGGGAGCCAAATCTTAGATCCGAGCTTACTGGAGAGGAAAGATGGAGGGTTTGGAGGTTCTTGAGGAGTCACACAAGTTGTTTTGCCTTTAGTATGAAGGATTTGGGTGCTCTAAAGGGACTTGGTATACGGATTGAGCTGACTTGCGACACACCAGTTTTCCAACGTCCTTATCGATATAGTGATATGGAGAGGACATTGATTCAGAGCCGGAGTAGTGACCTTTTTGAGGTTGGTTTGGTGGAGATTTCACATGGAGAGTATGCATCAGAGACAGTGATGCCAGCCAAGAAGGATATGCATGGCAACTATACAGATAGGCGGATGTGTGGAGATTACCGTCCTATCAACCGACAGACCAAGGCTGATCGGTATGCCATGCCTACACCAGAGGAGATTTTTGATGCAATTGGGCATGCAAAGATCTTCAGTACTTTGGATCTTTGAGTGGGATATCATTACTTGCCAATCAGGGAGGAGGATAAGTCCAAGATAACATTTTGGGCTATTGATCCTCACGGTAAGGATGTGTTATATCAGTGGAGGTTCTTACCATTTGGGTTAAAGAACGCTCATGCTCAGTTCCAGAGGGTCATGGATAGGATCCTAGCTGGATTGGATTTTGCTCGGTGCTATATTGATGACATTTTGGTTTATAGCACTACTGTGGAGGAGCATGAGAGACAGTTGTTGGAAGTGTTTGAGAGGTTGAGATCTCATGGACTCAAATTACATCCTGGGAAGTGTAGGTTCTTCCACGAGCAGGTTGAGTATTTGGGTCACACTATCTACCCCGGAGGACTTGGTGTTCAACAGACCAAGGTGGAGGCTATTGCATGTATTCCTCCGCTTACGGATGTGAGCAGAGTGCGAGCATTCCTTGGGTTGGTGAACTTCTATTGCCACTATGTTAGAGGATTTAGTGCTATTGCCAAGGCCTTGACGAAGCTGACCAAGCTTACACAAGAGTGGTGTTGGGGAGATGAGTAGGAGAGAGCTTTTGTAGAGCTAAAGGAGAGGTTGACATGTGCTCCTATTTGGAGGAGACCAATCAGGGGACGACCATTTCAGGTTCACACTGATTGGAGTATGTTGGGGCTTGGAGCAGTGCTCACCCAACATGATGATGAGGAGAAGGAGTTTGTGGTGGCCTATGCTAGTCGCTCCAACAATTCAGCAGAGGCAAAGTATAGTTCATATGAGGGAGAGTGCTTGGCAATAGTTTGGGTAGTAGCACATTTCCAATGTTACCTATTTGGTAATCCCTTCACTCTCATCACTGATCATCAACCGCTGAAGTGGTTGATGGAGTCCGACAAGCTTTTAGGGAAGCTTGCACAATGGGCTCTAATTTTACAGGAGTATGATTTCACGGTTGTTCATAGACCTAGAGTGGTGAACCGTGATGCAGATGGGTTGAGTAGAAACCCATGTCCCAGCCAGCAGGATCAGACCGGAGCACGTTGGCATGGTGAGACAAATGAGGAGATGGTGCCAGGTTGGCATGCATTGGCCTTTCTTTGTATATTTGCAGAGGCTTTGGTGGTATCTCTCTCAACGCATACAAGAGAAGTTATTGAGGTCACAGATCCAGAGAGTGAAGATATTGGTTTAGTTCAGCAAGACATTCATGATGATGTCTTAGTGATGGACTATCTTTGCACTGGTGTTGTGGGTGGCACAATTGGGGCCAAGGAGAGAGACCGTGTTCTTCAGCGAGCCAGACGGTTCAGATTTGAAGGTAGACACCTTTTGCGTGTATGGGAGGATGGTAGAGTGCGAGTAGTACCACTTTCATCCCAGAGACCACAATTGGTCCGTCATGCTCATGAGGAGCTAGGATGTACGTATAGCTTACTCTAGAGTCATTATTGGTGGCACGGTATGCAGACCGAGGTACGGCAATTTGTTGCCAGATGTGTGGTTTGTGACCAAGTTAGAGCATCATTCAATGCTCCTACGCCATAGTTACACCCATTACCTATCATGGGATTGGGTTACCGTTTGAGTTTGGACTTTGCCAGACCTTTACTGCTGATCATCCGTATGTTTTGGTGATGGTGGAGCACTTCTCCAAGTGGATTGAGTTGGTGGCACTTCCTAACAAGTCTAGCAAAGGGATAGCTTACTCGTTCCTGGATCAAGTTCTTAGTCATTTTGGTGCACCAGTTGAGGTTTTGACTGATCAAGGTACAAAGTTCTTGGAGGAGTTTTAGGTCTTGTGTGACAAGGCTTTGATTGATCATCGTACTACATCCCGAGATCACCCTGAGGTAGATGGATTAGCAGAGATAGTGGTTCAGACGGTGAAGAGAAGATTGCAAAAGTATGGTTTGTAGAGAGGCCACTTGGGAGATTGGGATCTCTAGTTACCTTGGTTGGCCATGGGCTATCGGTTCAACCGGCAAGCTTCCTTAGCATCCTTCTCTCCATACTTTCTACTCTATGGATGAGATCTCAATTTACCTACAGCCATTTGTCGAGATGCTACTGTAGTTTTGGACTTGGATGACCCTGATGTATGGATGAGCGCATGTTCTCAATGGGCAGAGATCTTTTGGAGAGTGATGCTGATGGCCTTTGAGAACTTGGTGATTGCTCAGCATAGAGATACTTTACGCTATGCTACCATTCGAGGAGGAGGTTATAGACCCTCGATCCGTCGATTTCATCCAGGCGACTATGTATATCTATAGCAGACAACATCGACGACACTTGATGTTTCTACAGGCCACACTATCTTGAGAGTGTGCAAGGTTTTTCCATCTGGAGTCCTTTTGTTAGAAGGACGTGATGGTGTTGTTTGGAAGGATCATGTGCGCAATTGTGCGCCATGCCACCTTCCAAACATTGATGGTACTATGGACCCAAGCTTAGCTATTGTACGTGTAGGCTTGAGGTGTATGTTATATGGCTCTTTTGGTGGAGCTGCTACTATGTTAGTGTGTGATAGCTGTTCGAGAGGATGGCATATGACATGTATGACTCTTCCCCTCACGGTGGTTCCTTAGGGACAATGGTAATGTCCTAGATGTACTTGACCTATAGCTAGTTCATTCTTTATATGGTATAGATTGCAGATAGGCCACTAACGATGGGGCTCCATAGTACCCGGCCTCTTGATCTTTGCCCATAAGAGGGTATACCATATACTTAGAGTAGATGGCTATATGGAGTTAGAAGGACCTAACTGCCAGCTAGGGGGGCAATTGTGGCACTTTAGAGTTTATGTATGACTTATGTGTGAGTTGTGCTTCTATAGTGTATGATGTTTACATCGATGTATGTTGTGTAGCAATGTATTTATGCACGACAATTGTCACGCCATTTGTAGTGCCGCGTCTAGATGCTCGTACACTGGAGTTCCAATGATAGTAGTTAGAGTTATTTCAGTAGTTTCTCAGAGACTACTTTCCGACGGTCAGATTTTGTGTTCAGGGTACTAACTTCACGGTGGGGCCCACCGTCACTTTGCACCGTTCGCACCGTTGAGTGTGCCATCAGCGGGACCGTTAGGGTTTCAGTGCTAGCTCAAGTCCAAGGGGGTATAGTTTTGAAGTGAGCTCCAGAGAGCTCACTTCTCTGATGTTGAGCCTTCCAGTTCTTGGCTATGGTGGACAAAGGCCGGCGAGCGTCACTTGGATTCTCTATGATTGAGTGGGTGTGGCTTGACTGTAATCAGTGCCCAGTTGTTGGCAGTTTATAGAGTACTTGATCTGAGTTGAGTTGAGTTGAGAGTGTCAAGCAATCTGATTATTGTGGCACTTTAGAGTCTATGTATGACTTATGTGTGAGTTGTGCTTCTATATTGTATGATGTTGACAGCGATGTATGTTGTGTAGCAATGTATATATGCACGACAAGGCGGCGAAAGAAGAACCTTTGGAAACTGATTTTGAAGGGGAGATAGAGTCTAGAGGAGAAGACTCAAAAGAAGCAAAACTCACATTACAAAGTGGGGAATCCGGAAGTGAGAGTGAGGATGAAGACAAAGTTCAGCAATCGCTGAAGCAAAAGAAGATGAAGCATTTCATGCAATGATTGACAATATACAAGGAAATGAAAATCACTAAGTAGCCCTAATCATGGAAGAGAAGGGGGCTGAGCAAAAGGAAGACCCTGCAGGGCAAGCAAGTTTAGCAGGTAAGGAAGAAAGAAGCTCGGAAGTATCACTAAAGGTAAGAAGATCAAGACTTTGGAAGAAGGAGCCGGTGGAAAAGGCAAAGTACAAAGATGGGGCTGAAGACAAAGAGAACTTTGGAGGAATTCAGTATTTATCACATGTTATAACTCTATTGTTGGGGCTATTGAAAGAGCACCAGAAGGTAATCCCACAAGATTGTATGAAGGTGACGAATGAGTTGTAGGTGGTGAGGTATCTGCTGGCTGAAGTGAAGGGATTGCAAGAGCGTGTAAACCAAAGAGTCAAGGAAGTTGAAGAGCTTTGAGTAGATATAGTCTTGAGGAAGAAGACTTTTGAGAAGTTGCAAGAGAGTTTTGAGTGAAGAAGGAGAGAATATAGTGGCAAGCCAAAGAGTTGAAGGAGCAAACAATGTTGCTAACCAAGATGAAAGAAGAGATCAATGAAGTGTGCATCGAGAGTATTCATGTCAAAGTGATGGCGGCAGTGATGGAGTAGGAGTTAGAAAGCTTGAAGAAGAGTGCAGCCGAGAAGGATCAGGCATGGTAGAGAGAGTTGGCGGTCAAACATCAAGAAGAAGAAAGATTGAGAGAGTTGGTACAAAGTGCTGAGTTACAAAGTTCTTAGTATGCGGAGGAGAAGAAGATGATTGCTGTTGAGTACAAAGATGAGTTGAAGATGTATTGGGAGGAGTTGTGTGACAACCCGGCAAATATCACTTTTGTGGTAATCAAGTAAGTAAAGTTTGTTCCTGCAGAGATACTAGTCAAAATTGGTCAAATACAAAGTCAAATAGTAACATGTAGTTCTTCTTGAGTTCTTCTTCTTTAATCTCTCAGGTAGCAACTACACCCAAAAGAGAGTAACAAGCACCGACTCGCAGTCTTGTCACAACAATTTGTCACACTTAATCACAACTCCATCAAATCTTTCCAAACAATCTTGATTGTGATGATTCAGGCTCTCCCAAAAATGGCACTTCATTGCAAAATGACTTCACCTCAAAATTGTGTTCTACCCCTCCACTGAAGGCACAAGTTCCTTGATCAAAATTGCTTCACATCAACTTTGCATTGCACTCACAAATGTGAAATACTACCAACACTACAATTCCTCTTAGATTTGTCAAGGCATTGCTCCAATTGCACGTCACTCAAGATCAAATACACAGAATGAAGATCAAGGTTGCGGAATCCAACATCCAACAAGCACACTGATTTGCACTTTGAATTTCTCCCAACACTCACAAACACAGACACAAAATTGATACTTGAAATCAAGCTCAAGCAACAAGCATTGCTCCACATCAGTTCACTTTATCTATTCTCAAAAGTTATGAGCACTAAACAACATATTACTACAAATGCCACCTTTAAATAGTGAAGCACTTCAACAATTACTAACAACTATACCATTTCCTAACAACTCTTCCAACTTGCAGATCTGAAATGACAATGCACCTCTTCATATTTGCCTCTTCAAATCTTAAATCTGTTACTACTCCAATCCAATGTCTACTTCTTCCTCATCTTCCAATCCCAAAGTAACTTCACACACTATTCTATCCTCGGGGTTTCACAACTACTAAATCCTCTACCAATTCTAACACTTCTTCTTCCTGATCTACAATTCCTATCATAGGTATTCTTTCTAACTCCTTATCTCCCGACCCACTCTTCTCTAATACCTCCAATGGTAATTCTAAAGATATCTGTACTCCTATTTCATCTACTTTGGGCTTCGCTCTTACATCCTTCCAAAGTTTATCTATCTCCAATTTCACTAAGTTTAATCTAATCATGATATTGCCTGCCACTTCCAATATCTTCCTATCTACACGAGTTCTAAGACTGATAAGTAAGGCATTCAAGTCTTTATCCTTTGCATTTCTCCTCCTTGTCTCCTACACTAACAACTTCAACTCATGTAGTCTTGTCTCTCAATTCGCACATTGGCTTCTGTACTCAACATTGCATTCATCTTTGTCACTATCTCCTTCAATGGCTCCAATCTCATTCTTCTCTCCTGTTCTTTATCTGCAAGCCAATCTTCTCTATACATTGCTAGTTCCACCTTGAACTCAGCTTTCATTGTCTCCTTCTCCTTCTCCTTGTCCTTTTGCACAATCTTCTCCTCCAGATTGCAAAGTAACTCTCTTAATCTTTCTTCCTCTCTATATCTCACTGTCAACTCTCTTTGCTAGAGTTGCTTCTTCTCTTCTACACTCTCCATCACTCTATCAACCTCTTGCTCCTTCTCTGCTACCCTCGCCATAGCATGGATAATTTCTAATCTTGAATCAGCAAATTGTTGTTTCAAGATTTCATATTCCGCTACTTGTCTCTCCCTTGCTATGACATTTTGCTCTATAATTCTCCCTCTACTTTTCACTTCTCTCTTCAAGTTCTTGATTACTTGATTCTATACTACTGCATCTACTCGTAGTACTTCCCTTTCCTCCCCACCTTGGATTATACTCTTCTTCAAGTCCAAGTTCTCTTCTTCTAATCAAGCTAACACTTGCAATACAGTCTTCACCTTTGGGCAATTTGACTCCATGTCCTTCTTCTTGTGCTCTAATTTCACTAACGATGGGCACACAATCTCCCGTAGATACTCTACTCCTTTACTTGGAGTTACCTTGACTTGCGGACTTGTCTCCTTCTTCACCTCTTCCTCACTCAACACTCACCTTCTTAGCCGCAATTGCCTTATAGGAATGGAATCTTCACTCCACAAACTTCCATTCTCCACTTCTCTTACCTTACTTGGCCCTACTTCATACTTTGCCTTACGTCGGGAATGGACTCCCCTCTTTATTGTAATTCTCTTCTCCTCTTGCTCTGGAACTTTGTCTTCAAATTTTGGGTTACATTTCTCCTCTGTCTCCATCTTGGCTTCTTCCTCTTTGAGTACCAACTGCATCTCCACTCCATCATCACTAGTGCTACTTGTGTCCCCACTCTACAGCATGAACTCGGGTTCTTCCTCCTTCTCCAAGTCTTTGGACTTGCATTCAGCCTCCCCTTCAGACTCTTCATCCAACAATGCGATTACCACCAATTCTCTCCTTGGGTTCATTGTTCTAGCTTTCCAAGGTCTTGCCTTCTCTACTTCTTCTTCTTCTCCTTGTCGACTCCTCTTCTTCGACTTTGGAGTGCTCACCTTCAACTGCACACTCTGCCCCGTTTGCTCATAGTACTCATTGCTGCTCCTAATTTGCAGGATGTATTGCTGCTCCTCCGCATTGACATCTCTTCTCAAGTTGGGGTGGAAATGGGACACCATGTTGTGCCTCTCTGCCGCATTGAGCAAGTTCAGCCCCAAATAGAAGTGGGATGCAAATGACACAATGTAATGCGGAGGTGACTTATCTCGCAAATTCCACATCATCTGTCCCGTCCTTTGATAGAAATACTTTGCCCAATTAATTGGCTCTCCTGCAAACATCTTGTGGAAAAACACCGCTTGGTGCTTCATCACATAGGTTGTTCTCTTGGGCTTCAAGATCACCATTAGTGCACTTACAATCCTTCTCTTTATAGGATCTTTATAGCTCTCCACTTTGTAGCCATTCTTCATGCGCTTCAAAGAGAAGGCATTTCTCACTTCTTGGGTTTCTTTGGCTACTTCTCCCTTCCCTAAGAACATGACACCATGCTCTGTGCCTGCTTCTCTCCCGAGAACTAATCTCCAATCCAACTCTGTCCATCAAGCCAAATTTCCTCTCTTCCTTTCTTCCTCAAGGCCATCAAGACACTTACTCTTGATGATCTCAATCATGAAACCTGGAAAACTAACATTCCAATTCCATTCCAAGAATGTGATCCAAAGCCTACTCAGGACCTCAATTCTCACAATCACATCTAACCTTCGAATTGCATGATTTCTCACTATGAATTTGGAGTTCTTCTTCCCACCTTCCATCTTTCTCTCTTCCACTTTGGGTTGGGGGCTATTCTTCTTATTGATTCCCGGATTAACTCTCTCGACTTCCTCTCGACACACCAATGCATCTACGACTGCACTTCCCATCCCATGATCTCCTACAAGACAACTTCTTAGTGGCGAAGGAAAATCACTTGTCATCGCTTTGTCTCTAGCCTAAATTTTTTACTAGCGCGGCTCTTGTGTCTTTCTTCACTTCCAATTTCTACCAAGAAATCACACCTCTTGCATGCTCCTGTCACTATCAATTTTCCCTCACGCATATGACCGCCATTTTTATGAACGGTACCTTCTTGACTGTCTCACCCCAAAGGAAAGTTGTTACACTATCCTCGCCTCAGGCTGAGTGGCCCCAAGACAAAGTCTCCTTACTTTAGGTTGCATGCTGACGGGGAAATTCCGAGTACCTTGCCTTCTAATACAAAGTCACTTTACCTTGGGTTACACCCCGAGGACACCTTTCTTCATCTTCTTCTGCCATACAGGCACAATATGACTTCTTTTGTACACTTCTTCTTCAGAAATAAGAAAAAAAACAAAATGTGGGTACCACATACCCCCTCCCTCAAATGTGAGCGCCCCTGTGAATATAGACCTCAGGTGTCTTAGAAACTTCCAAGTCTATAGTCCAATGTCTACGAACTCTCCACCCATTCACTCAAGTGGCAAAGGGTTTCCCTTCTTAGTCTGCAAGTTGAAAGAACCATTGTCATAAAGATAAAGAACTTGATAGAGACCCATCCATCTCAAATGCAGTTTGCCTGGAAAAATATTTGGCGATTGTCGTATAACAAAACTAAATCTCCTTTGCAAACAATCACAAGCGTGATGTGCTTATCTTGCCTGACTTTCCTCTATTCTTGTACTTCTTTTGTGGTTTGCACTACATCATCTCTCTTCTCTTCTAACCACATTAGTTGATGGATTCAAAGATCCTGACTTTCTTCTTTTGACAATCGTTCTTTGCAAAGAATCCAATATGTTGGGACTTCAAATTCAACCAGTACTATGGGGTGCAAGCCATATGTCAAGAAGTATAGAGTTTGCTTGGTTGTGATCTTTTCTATTGTTTGATATGCCCACAATGCGGCTGGTTACTTTGTGTCCCAGTCATAGGCATAATTGACAATCACTTTATTCAAAATTTTGCAAAGTAACCCATTCGCCTTTTTTGTTAAGCCATTTGCTTTTTGATTATAAGGAGTTGTCTTCTGATGTTTAATCTGAAAGTATTTTGTTAACGCCTCCATCATAGAGTTCAAAAAATGTGTCCCTCTATCATTGACCAATTCCAGAGGGCATCCGTATTGGGAGATAATGTTTTGAAAGAAAAATTCTGCCACTATTTCTGCATCACCTCTACAAGTTGCTTCAACATTGCATACATACTTGTAATACCCTAGCTAGTATGGTGCTAATCCCACCGAACAACTCCAATAGACATATACCATCTACAGGATATTGCCAAGCAATGAGTGTGGTATCTAGGGGTTTCAAAGTAATTGACTCTAGAGGCTCATCCTCACACTCATCTCCTGATAGTACGAAGGCTTCACTCCAAGCCTGTAGCACCAACTAATCTACATGCTATTGCAATGCCTCCTTTGAACTCCACAATGGAACATCCAAGGTGGATGGAACAATCCCACTTGTACTCCAAATCTTAGTGATCTCCTCTGGTATTGGGGTATCCTCTGCATGGGCGTTCCTGTGACAATCCGGTGTTGGGGAATTTGTTTGGCCTCAAGAGTGCATCGGGTACCTGACTGCTTGTGCTCAGTTTGTCTTTATTGTAGTTGATTTAGAGTTTCTTGTAGACTGACATTCTCTTCTTATTCATGGTGTGTTGGAAATCTCAGCTCTAAAGAATTTGGGGTTTTCTTTGTTTCCTGAGGTTGGGTTTCTTGAGGGTTTGTGTTTGTCCTCGGCCTTCACAGAACTAGCTAGCTCACAAGATTTCAGCTATGGTTTTGGACCCGACGGTTCCTAGAAATGGTTGAAAATTTTACAAACAACAAATAGTATTCTATTCAGGCTCAACCCGACATCGAGACTACTAAATCAAGCCATTCATATAGACGGACTGAGAGTTCCTAAAATGGAGCTTCCTCAATGCTAGTCATAGATTTGTAACACCCATTTGTGTATGTGTGTGGTATTGTGATATTTAGCTTGGTATTACAAGTACTTGAGAGATATTATTTATATAGAGATAAACGATGGTTCTACATTAGTCATGATTAGCTAAAGTTAGTCAAAGCTAAGATAGAGTGGACCTTACTTTAGAGGAAGTGAAAAAGATGAGCACCACTATTTTGGATTCTAGTGTGTTGACTTGGTATTATTCCTAGGTGTTTGGCTTTGAGTAAAGAGTTGAGAACTCTTGGGCCCGCAAACCTTTTTTTTTGGATTCTTCTATAGTCCAAGGATAGACCATGTGAAGGAATCTTTGACTTAGTGGTTGGGTCAAGATAAGATCACATGCTAGTGGAATATGCCCATGTGAATGGATATTCTTTTCTACTTTTTGACTTTACTTGACTTTTAGTCTAGTGACTTGAGTTATTGAGTTAATTAGTAACTTTAGTATGTAACTATTTCACAAGCATATAAACAAGGGGTGAGGAGGTACTCATGATCCTTTGATTTGCAACTATCTCTCTCTCATTGAGTTCTCTATTGAGCAATGTCTTGAGTCTTGGAGTGTTAGCCTTGGAGTAGTATGATGGAGTTGGGGTTCCTTGCCTTCTTAGTCCATGGTGCGCTACCATAATATCCATCAGAGGTTCATCCTGAGTGAGAGACAAGCTGGCTCAAATTTTTGGTTCCATTGCTGGGACCTCTCTAGAAGGCAAGATAATGTTCCGCGTTCAATTCTCCATTAGGCAAAAGGAGGCTATGAAAGCTCACTTAGAGAGAACATTAGGAGAGGAGAGTGTTGAACTTATGTTAGAGAACCAAGATCCATTCGAATAAATCACTTCAAAGAAATCATAATGAACTACAGGGTAGAACCAAGATCCATTTGTATACCCTATAGTTCATTATGATGTCTTTGAAGTGATTTTGTACATCTTGTACACATGAGAGGATTTGGAGAGATTGTGTGAGGTGGATTGCATATTTTGGGGATTAAGGTGATTTTGGGCAAGATCTCAAGTTTAAGATCTAAACTTGAAATTTCTACACATGATAACTTGGGTTGTCCTTCAGTTAGGACACTTGAAATTATTGTGAGAGCTATTATGCACATTGGGCTAGAATTTTTGAAAGTTGATAGGGTAAACTGCTCCAAGAGCTATTATGCGCATTGGGCTAGAATTTTTGAAAGTTGATAGGGTAAACTGCTCCCGCAAGTGCATGCTCTCTGGAAAATTGTACAGAGTCTGCAATTTCTTCAATTTTCAGTGGATTGTTGTGAAACATTTCAAGAAAATTCATTACATTATATCCTACCTGCTTACACAAAAATTAGAGAGAGATCATTCTTGAGCGGGGAGTTATGAGTTTTTGAAGTGAGGGGGGTGGTTTTCAGACCAAATCTGAAATAAGTGTGCTGAATAGAGAAGTATCTAGGCCAAATGGCTCAATGAAAAGATCTGAAATTTTGCAAGGAGGGATGCCGTGGAGTTGTTATCATGTGGGCAGAATGTCAGAGGACTGGCAGATACTAGTTGAGAAATTTGAGTGAAATTATGAGGAAGGGTCAATTCTGCAAAGTTGAGATCTCATGCATGAGGAGTTTGAGAGCAACAAAAGACATGTTTGAGTGTTTAGATTCATGTTGGGAACATGGAGGGTCATCAAGAGTGGAAATTGAGACTTTGTAAGGTTTCCAAAGGGTTTGAGGTGATTGTAGGGATGGATTTGAGGAAAAGAGAGTTTACAATAGAATTTGAAGAGTGTTGACAGGATCCAAAGACCTATGCCACTTGGAGGAAAGAGTGAGTCTAAGTGCTTTCTATGTGGAGAGAAGAGACATAAGGCAAGTTTATGTCCATTGACCTTTGAGAGAAAGAGATTGAGGGAAAGGAGATGCTTACTTGACTTGGGTTTGCATGTTGGACCTTCTTCACCAAGATTGGGAGGGAGAAGATCTAAGACCAAGGAGTTGTATGAGGTTTGTGGAGTGGAAGGACTTCCAAAAGGACATGAGTGTAGTGGAGTAAAAGCACTTTTGGAGACTTTGGTGAAACATCCTGGAGAGAGTCTTAGTATAGCTACAGAAATACTACCACCTTCATCAACTAGTTCTCAAGATTAGTGATGGAGATAATCTTTCAACTTATGGATAAACTATCCATGAGAGTTAGGTTAATATGCACTCTAGGATTTGATGTTGCTATAGAAATCTTGGAGCAACCTGAACCTTTTTTGTTCCCTAGAGTGGATTATTCTCAAATGGTGTTAGTCATGTATATACTCTATTAGTTATAGAGTGAGAGAAAGAAAAGAAAAAAATAAGAAAAAAAGAATATGAGAGAAAAGAAAGATAGTGAGGGGTTAAGATGGGGAAACTTCTGGTTTTATTTAGCAAGGATGGAGAAGATGTGGAGGTCTTTGTGAGAGACTTCAAGAGAGCTTGCATAGGAAAAAATGAGAGGAGGATGAATGAGTGGACCTCATTATTACCAGATTTCTTTGAGGATGCAACACTTACATGGTATGAGTCAGAATACCAAAAGAGAGAGAGAGGAGAGATGGGAAAGAAGAGTCTTGAAAGAGTTTGACTTCAATACTCATTGAGAACTTTCTCCTAGATGAGAGTTATGAGAGATTGATGAGTGAGGTTACCTTCCTCAAACAAGAAGATGGAGAGAAAGTGAGAGTCTATGTGGAAAGAGTGGAAACGTTAGAGTCCAGATTTGGCATAGTGTTGAGGAAGGGTGAGGATAATGTGAAGACTACTATGATTTGCATAGGGGCCATGCTCACCAAGAGTTTTGTGGTAGAGTTGAGACCACAAATTAGAAGCAAGGTGAGATATGAGAAACCTTCTTTCAAGGTTGAAGCTATCAAGATCACAATTTGTATGGAGGAGAGTTTGGAAGGGGATGAGAGTGATTTGGTGGTGAAGGAGGTTGTGCATCCTCCTCAAGGCTACAAGATTGGTGGAACTTCTGATACTTTGGTGGGAATGGTTGCACCACAAATAGTGGTTGCTCCAGTTCTTGCACCTCCACCAAAGGATCCACTTCAAACCATCACTATACAACTTGCGGATCTCAAGATCAATGTGGTGCAATTATGAGAGAAGAGAGAGGTGGATTCAAATGTAGGGAGAGAGCCTTGGAGTTATGGAAACTATCCATATAGAGGATGCCAACCAGCCAACAATTTCAATGACAGAAATTGTTTTGGTTGTGGAGGAAGAGGCCATATCCAAAGGAATTGCCCAAATTCCACTTACCATGGAGGAAGGGGTTATGAGGGAGCCAATAGAGGGAAAGAGGGAAGTAGTGAAACCCAAGTGGCTCCTAATCCAAACAAAGGTAAGGGGATAGCATCCATAGATGTGGTGGAGAGCAAGTATGAGAAGGGAGAGTGCTCAAACTCCAAGTGTCTTAATTTGAAGCTTTTGGCACAAGAGAAGAAGAGAGCTCGTTTTGCAAAGGATGTTGACTCTTCTCAAGGATTTTTGCCAAGCAAGGATACTCCTTTGTCTACTAGGAGCACTTGCACCTCAATGCCATCAACAACAAAGACTCCAAGAAAGATGTTGGGGATGGAGGATTTATTGATTTCAAAGCAACAATGGAACTACAATGTGTTGGAGGATGTTGGTAGTCACAAGGCTAACATCACAATGGGCCAATTGATTGCTTTGAAACTGTGGTGCCCACATTTTTTGTTTTTTTTCAAAGTAAAGGAGAAGAAGTGTATAGAGAAGTCAGATTGCGCATGTATGGCCAAAGAAGGCAAAGAAAAGAGTCTTCGGGATGAAACCCAAAGTAAAGTGACTTCGGGTCATAAGGCGAAGTACTCGTAAATGCCTTGTCAGCATACAACCCAAAGTAAATTGTCTTCATATTGGGGGGAGCTCAACCCGAGGCAAAGACAGTCTAACAACCTTTCGTTGGGGCGAGAAATTCAAGAAGAGACTGTTTAAAAACTGGCAGCCCATACGCGCAAAGGTTGATTGACAATGACAGGGCATGCCGGAGGTGTGATTTCTTGGTAGAAACTCAAAGTGACGAAAGACAAAGAAGCACAACTCTATAAAAATCAACCTTGCAACGATGAAATGTCGAGTAATTTTCCTTTGCCTTTGAGAAGTCGTCTTGCAAGTGATCGTGGGAAGGGAAATAGAGTTGGAATCATGTTAGTGCGCAAGGGAGAAGTCGTGAGAGTGAAATCAAGAGAGAGTGAGAAAGTAGAAGAGATGGGAGGAGGAAAGAAGAACTCAGAATTTGCAGTGAGAAATCATGCAATTTGGAGGTTAGATGTAATAGCGAGGATCGAAGTCTTGAGCCAACTTTGGATCACATTTCAGGCATGGAACTGGAATGTAAGCTTTCCAGGATTCATGACAGAAATCATGGAGAGTAAGTGTCTCGATGGACCCAAGGAAGAAGAGATGAGAGGAAATCCGGCTTGCTGGACAGAGTCGGATTGGAGACTCGTACTCGGGAAGGAGGCAGGCTTGGACTAGGGAGCCATGTTCTTGGGGAAGGGAGAGATAGCTCAGGAGACTCAGGAGGTGAGAGATGCCTTCTCGTTGAAGAGGACGAAGAATGGGTATAAGGTTGAGAGCTACAAAGACCCTATGAAGAGAGGGATCGTGAGTGCCCTGATGGCTATCCTGAAGCCGGAGCAAACCACCTATGTGATGAAACACCAAGCAGTGTTCTTTCACAAGCTTTTTGCAAGAGAACCAATAAATTAGGCGAGGTGTTTTCACAGAAGAACGAGGAAGATGGTGTGGAATTTGTGGGATAAGTCACCTCCACACTACATCGTGCCGTTTGCAACACACTTCTACCTTGGGCTCAACTTGCTGAACTTGGCGGAGCGGACTCGGATGGTGTTGCATTTCCATCCTGATGTGCAAAAGGAGGTCGACATCGAGGAGCAGCAATCCTGTAGATCAGGAGCACTGACAATTACTATGCAAAGACGGGAAAGGACGTGGAAGTCATAGTGAGTACCCTGACGACAAAGAAGAGGGGTCGGCAAGGTGAAGCCAAAGACATCAAGAAACCTTGGAAGACGCGGAGAGGCAACCCAAGGCGAGGTATGGTGGTAATTGAGTCGGAGGACGAAGACTCAGAAGGAGATGCCGAGCTCAAAACTGAAGACTCGAAACACAGGGAGGAGCTTGAGCTAACGCTGCAGAGTGGAGATACAAGCAGTGATAGTGATGAAGGGGGAGAGATGTGTAACACCCATTTGTGCATGTGTGTGGTATTGTGATATTTAGCTTGGTATTACAAGTACTTAAGGGATATTATTTATATAGAGATAAAGGATGGTTCTATATTAGTCATGGTTAGCTAAAGTTAGTCATAGCTAAGATAGATGGGACCTTACTTTAGAGGAAGTAAAAAAGATGAGCACTACTATTTTGGATTTTAGTGTGTTGACTTGGTATTATTCCTAGGTATTTGGCTTTGAGGAAAGAGTTGAGAACTCTTGGGCCTGCAAACCTTTTTGTTTTGGATTCTTCTTTAGTCCAAGGATAGCCCATGTGAAGGAATCCTTGACTTAGTGGTTGGGTCAAGATAAGATCACATGCTTAGGGGAATATGCCCATGTTAATGGATATTCCTTTCTGCTTTTTGACTTTACTTGACTTTTAGTCTAGTAACTTGAGTTACTACGGTAATTAGCAACTTTGGTACGTAACTATTTCACCACTATATAAACAAGGGGTGAGGAGGTACTCATCATCCTTTCATTTGCAACTATCTCTCTCTCATTGAGTTCTCTAGTGAGCAATGTCTTGAGTCTTGGAGTGTTAGCCTTGGAGGAGTATGATGGAGTTGGGGTTCCTTGCCTTTTTAGTCCATGGTGCGCTACCATAATAGCCATCAGAGGTTCATCTTGAGTGAGAGACAGGCCGGCTCATAGATGACATTGGTACCGGCGGCTGATGAATACAAAGAAGAAGAAGTGCAAGCCGAGATGGAGGCCGAAGACAACACACAGTTGGAAGACAAAGTAATTGTGCCCGAAGAAAAGAAGATCACAGTACAGCGAGGAGTTCGCTCAAGACGTAAGGCAAAGTGTGAAGCGGGGCCAAGTAAAGCAAAGGAAGAGGTAGGAGAAAGCTAGGGAAGTGAGGCGTCAATTCCGATATGAAGACTGCAGAGAAGAAGGCGAGTATCGGGTGAAGAAGAGGTAAGGAAGGAGATTTCTATGTAGGAAGAAGTAGTTGCGAGTGATGGAGTGGAGTACCTGCAAGAAATTGTGTGCCCATTGTTGGTGAAGTTGGAGCACAAGAAGAGGGAGATGCTGTTGACTTGTCCAGAGGTAAAGATTGTATTGCATGTGTTGGCAAGATTAGAAGAAGAAAACTTGGAGTTGAAGAAGAGTATAACTCGAGGTGAGGAGGAAAGAGAAGTACTACAAGCGGAGGCAATAGAGAGAAGTCAGGTAATTGAAGACCTGAAGAGAGAAGTGAGTTATTGAGAAGATCTTGTTAAGAAGAGTGACATAGCAAGAGAGAGACAAGTAGCGGAATACGAGATCTTGAAGCAACAGTTTGCTGATTCACAACTAGAAATTATCCATGCCATGGTGAGGGTAGCAACAAAAGAACAAGAGCTTGATAGAGTGATGGAGAATGTGGAAGAGAAGAAGAAACTGTGGCAACGGGAGTTGACAGTGAGATATAGAGAAGAAGAACGATTACGAGAGTTACTTCATAATCAAGAGGAGAAGGTTGTACAGAAGGAGAAGGAGAAGGAGACGGTGAAAGCCGAGTTCGAAGCGGAGTTGGCGATGTACAAAGAGGACTGGCTTGCAGATCGAGAGCGAGAGAGAAAGATGAGATTGGAGCCGTTGAAGGAGATTGTCCTCAGGATGAATGCGATGTTGAGTACAGAAGCTAGTGTTTGAATTGAAGAGACAAGACTGCACGAGTTGAAGCTGTTGGTATAGGAGATAAGGCAAAGACAGGCGAAAGATACAGATATGAACGCCTTGTTGATTAGTCTCAAAAATCGTGTGGATAGGAAGATCTTAGAAGTAGAAGACAATATTGCAATTAGATTGGACTTAGTGAAAATAGAGATAGAAAAACTTCGGAAGGATGTTAGAGCAAAACCCGAAGTAGATAACATAGGAGTACAAATGTCTTCGGAGTTACCATTGGAGACATTAGAGAAGAGTGGGTCGGGAGATAAGGAGTTAGATAGATTACCCACTAGTGGAATTTCAGATCAGGTAGAATTGCTGGATCTGGTAGAAGAAGTAGAAGATATGAAACCCGAGGATAGAGTAGTAGGAAGTAAGATTACTTTGGGTTTGGGATTGAAAGCCGACGAAGAAGTAGACATCGGATCGGATTAGTAATAGTTTTGAGATTTGAAGAAGCAGATATGAAGAGGTGCATTGTCATTTTGGATCTGCAGGTTAGAAGAGTTGTTATAGAACGGTATAGTTGTTAGAACTGTCAATTTGTTCACTATTTAAGAGTGGCATTCATAGTCAAATGTTGTTCAATGCTCATAATTTCTGAGAATAGATAAAGCGAAGTGTTGTGAAGTAGTGCTCGTCGCTTGAGCTTGATTCTGAGTATCAATGTTGTATTTGTGTTTGTGAGTGTTTGGAGAAATTCAAAGTGCAAGTCAGAGTGCTTGTTGGATGTTGGATTCCACAACCTTGATCTTCATTCTGTGTGTTTGGTCCTGAGTGAAGTGCAATCAGAGCAATGCCTTGATAGATCTGAAAGGAATTGTAGTGTTGGTAGTATTTTGCACTTGTGAGTGCAGTGCGAAGTTGATGTGAAACAATTTTGATCAAGGAAGTTGTGCCTTCAGTGGAGGGGTGGAACACAATTCTGAGGCAAAGTTGTTTTGCAGTGAAGTGCCGTTTTTGGGAGAGCCTGAATCATCACAATCAAGATTGTTTGGAAAGATTTGATGGAGTTGTGATTAAGAAGTGTGAATTCATGACAAGACTGCAAATCAGTGCTTGTTACTCTCTTCTAGGTGTGGTTTCTACCTGAGAGATTAAAGACGCAACCAAGAAGAACTACATGTTATTGTTTGACTTCGTATTTGACCAATTCTGACTCGTATCTCTGCGGGAACGAACTTTACTTACCCGATTACCGCAAAAGTGATATTTTCCGGGTTGTCACAGAACCCTACCTTGAGAAAGGAGCTTAGAGGTGGTTTGAGTTCTACAAGGAGCAAGAGGAAGAAGAAGGCAAAAGCTCTAGTATCAATGGGGGTGGTGGATGCCATGCAAGCACCATGGGAGGCTTGTGAATATGCCTCCAAGATTGATGTGAGAGTAAATGGTCACAACATCAAGGATGCATTGGTTGATGGAGGATCAGCAGTGAATACCATGTTAGAAAGGTTGATGAAAAAGTTGGGTATGATACCTTCAAGACCTTCAACATTTGTGGTGAGCATGGCAAACAAGCCACAAGTTAGACCAGTAGGGGTGATGGATAAAGTGGTAGTTTCAGTTATGAGAGTTCAAAATCTCATGACTTTCCAAGTCTTGAAGGATTCAAGCTATGACTTACTTCTTGGAAGGCCATGGTTGAGAGTAGCATGCACAGCTGATAGATGGCACAAAGGGTACTTGAGGATTGGGCCATCAAACTATAGAGTCACAGCTCCTGTGACTAACACCACTCTTCACATTCAAATACACCATCTTCTGATTATTGAGAATCAGATTTTGAAGAAGGAGCTTCAGGTGTAGACACAAGCATGGAAGAGGAGACTTCCTCTGAGGAGGATGAATCTGAATCTGATCCAGATGTGTATCCTTTATGTGCTATGGATTTTGTACCTAAGCCAAAGGTTTTGAAGGACCCAAATAAATCACCATTGACACTTGAGGAGGTAGAGAGAAAGTTATCTACCCTCAAGTATGGTCCAAATGTTACCAAGGAGGAGAAGGTGAGATTTGAGGAGATTTTCCGCAAGTTCATCCATGTGTTTGCTTTTAGTTACAAGGATTTGAAGGAAGTCACCTTGGAGGAGCACAAGATAGAGGTAGAGTTACATGCAAGACTAATCCACCAAAAGCAACGTCGCATTAGCCCACCAATATCTTTGGTTGTGAAAGGGGAGATTGATAAGCTCAAGGAGGCTGGATTTATCTTTGAGGTAGAGAATTCAAAATGGGTGTCTCCAATTGTCATTGTGAAGAAAAAGAATGGCAAACTTTTGGTATGTGTAGATTACAAGAAGCTCAATGATGTCACCAAGAAGGACTACTACCCTTTGCCATTCATTGATGAGATCTTGGAGGAGGTTGCAGGTCATGAGAGGTACAGTTTTGGAGATGGTTATAGTAGATATAACCAAATAAAGATTGCACCAAAGCATCAACAACTCACCATGTTCACCTCACCTTAGGGAACTTACGCTTTCAAGGTCATGCCTTTTAGGCTTTGCAATGCTCCAACCATATTCCAACGGTTCATGAACAAGGTATTTGAACCTTTCCTTGGGAAATTTGTGAGAGACTTCATTGATGACTTTTGTGTCTATGAGAGCAAGCAAGGAGTAGCACTTTGAGCACCTAATTAAGGTCTTGCAACGCTTGGATGAGGCAAATGCATCACTCAACCTAGAGAAGTACATTTTTAGATATGAAGAAGGTCTACTTTTGGGGCACATCATCTCCAAGGATGGAATAGTAGTTGATCCTGAGGAGGTGAGGAAAATCTTAGACCTTCCATTCCCTTCAAGCTTGACAAAGTTATGCCAATTCTTGGGGATGGTTGGGTACTATTGGAGGTTCATCTTTTCATTTTCTAACAAGGCTTATGCATTGACCATCTACATGAAGAAGGGTGTAGATTACATGGTGATTTTGGAGGACAAGGAGACTCTCAAAGCTTTTGAGGAGCTCAAGCAATCCCTTGTTGTAGCTCCAATTTTGATTGGAGCTAAACTTGATTGGAGTAAACCTTTCATCCTCTACAATGATGCTTCTTATGTTGCTGTAGGATGCACTCTTAGTCAATTAGACCAAGATGTGCATGATCATCCAATAGCTTATGCTAGTAGGCAAATGGTTTCAGCAGAAAAGAACTACTCTGTCACGGAGAGAGAAGGGTTGGCAGCAATCTTTGGTCTCAAGAAGTTTAGACACTACTTGATTGGAGGGAAAGCCACCATTGTCACGGATCACAAGGCTTTGAAGTACATCTTCAACAAGCCTAATGTTGAAGGGAGACTAGCAAGGTGGATGATACTCTTGTCTGAATATGACTACACCATTGTGGATAGGTCAAGAAAGAAACATACAAATGCTGATTTTTTATCTAGAGCCTGTGATCATGATGGAGATGAGCCAATGGATGATTCCTTTCCAGATGAGGAGCTCATGAAAATCTCAGTCACTCAAGAGGTTCCATTGGAGTACAAGGAGATTGTGGATTTTGTGACAAGAGGTAACTATCCAAAAGGGATGCACGCTAGGGAGAGGAAGGCCCTTGCAGCAAGATCTAGACCTTACACAATGGTGGAGGATATTCTTTTTCACCAAGGAGAAGATGGTCTACTTCAAAGAGCAATGGGTAAGGAAGATTCTATCCTACTTATAAAGGAGTTTCATGAAGGTTTAGTGTGTGGAGGACACTTTGCAAGAAAGGTGATTGCTTTCAAGATTCTAGATGTAGGTTACTATTGGAGATGGATTTTCAAGGATTGTCTTGATTATTGCAAAACTTGTCGTGTTTGTTAAGCTTTTGCTAGAAAGTCTACATCCACTCCACCACTTAGGTCAATTCCATTGCTAAGACCTTTTGAGAAGTGGGGAATTGATTTTGTAGGTCCTCTCAATAGAACCCCGAGGAACAATTGGTATATTGTGGTAGTTACTAATTACCGAGTGGGTTGAGGCTAGACCATTGAGGGACAAGAATGAAGATGAAGTTGGTAGATTTCTTTATGAATGCATTATCACTAGATTTAAATGCCCTTTGGAGTTGGTTTTTGATAGAGGAGGAGAGTTTATAGGAAGCATTACTATAGCCATGCTATGACATTTCTCTATCATACATACAGTAACTACATCCTATAAGCCAAATTCCAATGGCTTGGCAAAGAGAACCAATCAGACCTTGTGCATGATGTTGGCCAATGATGCAAAAATAGAGGAGCTCAACATCTTTAGGACAAGAGGATTCATGCAATTTTGTAGGAGTATAGGACAACCATGGAGACTTCCACCAGATATTCTCCATTTCAATTGGTATATGGTATTGAGTCTACCCTAACTATTCACTTTGATCTACCTTCCAAAGCATTCATAGGAGATTGAAGAAAGCACAAGGAGGTGATGTAGAGAAGTCAAGGAAGGAACAACTCATGGAGTTGGAAGAGGCAAGAGAAGTTGCTATGGTTAGAGTACAGCAAGTCCAAAGGGAACAAAAGGAGAGCTATGACAAGAGGCAAGGCAAGAAGAAGATGGAGACTTTCAAAGAAGGTGATTGGGTAATGTTGTTTGATTCAAGAGAATGCAAAAAAAGTTTTTGCCTAAGTATTTTGGAACTTTCATAGTGGAGAAGGTGTAGTGCAATTACAACTATTGTAACAATATGGAGTTTAGCAACATAGTTAGTAAGGCTAACAAAGTAGAGAATAAGCCAAATTAGCCTAGAATATTCCAAAAGCATCTAGGAAGCTTCTTGGGAAGCTTCCCGACTAGTTAACTTGTGCTCCAAGTAGGTAGCTTCTAGAAGCTTCTAACTAGCTTAGCTTGCATGCCAAGTAGGTGGCTTCTAAAAGGAAGCTTCTTGAGAAGCTTCCTAGTTAACTTGGCTTGCACTCTAAGAAAGTGGCTCAAGGAAGCTTCTTGAGAAGCCTCTCAAGGGCCTTGTATGCTACCTATAAATACCAAAGCCAAAGTTCATGCTTGGCATTTGGAGTTTTCCCTCATTCAAGTGTCCCAATGTGAGTTTCCATTCTCCTATTTCTCTCCTCGGATTTAGTCTTTTACATTGGTATCAGAGCAAGAATCGGATGGATGGAATTTATGGACCACCAAATCCACTTCCACCAAACCATTGGGATTTTTGCATCCAAATACTACCCAAGCATTGTTTCACACAATTCATCACCTTGCACTTTGGACAAGATTTTCTGTATATGATCACGATATCTAAGGAACCCTTGGTGCTTCCGGTTGTAACTTATGGACAACGGTGGACATGCTATTTCTATGTGTTAAATAAATTAGATAGATTGGGAGTGGTGTGATAGAGTAGCAACCATGGCGACAATACCTAATGTTATCCTTGCTATGCAACAACAAATTGGAGCACCTTACTCAATTGTTGGATGAACAAGATCTTCGACGACAAGAGTAGGTGGAGACAGTACCAATTCGAGAAGGAGAAGATTGGATCAAATTCCCTAAACCCAAGGTATTTGAAGGCAAGAATCTTTTGGGTGCAATGGAGAATTTTGTGTTTGATTGTGAATGTTATTTTGAAGCTACCAGTCTACAAGACAAGCAAAAACAGATTCTCTTGGCTTCTTGCCAATTGGATAGAGTAGCAAAGCTACGGTGGAGATTTAGAGTGGAGCAAGCTGAACAAAAAATTGCACCAATCTTGACACGAGCAGAATTCAAGAGTGCAATAATTAGTTGGTTCCAAGCTATAAATACCACATGAGCTGCATGGGATAAGTTGGTAGGGTTGAAACAAATTGGCTCTGTAAGAAGCTACATCACGCAATTCCAAAACACCATCATGCAAATTCTAGATATATTGGAAAGTGAAGCTTTGGATCGATTTGTGAGGGGCTTGAAGGCAAGAACCAAATTAGAGGTAACCATGCAAGAGCCACAACACTTGGAGGAAGCCATGCGGTTGGCCAAACATTTTGATTCATTGGTGGCAACAACTTGGTCTTGACCTTGACCTCCACATAGCCTACCAATACACTACATACCAGTGAAAGAGACAACACCAATGGAGATTGATGCCATTCAACGAAGACCACTTAGCACGATAGATAGAGAGAAACTGCGACAAAATGGTGGTTGTTTTTATTGTTGCCAATTAGGGCATCGCATTGCTAAATGTCCACTCAAGAACGGATGACCTCGACAAGTTGCCCAGGTGGAGGTTGTGGAGTGGAATGATCAGGGAAACAAGGAATCATAGTAGGAGATTTTGCACTGCCTACTAGGAGCTTGATTAGTTCTAATGGGATTGAAGGCTCGACCTATGCAATTTTGCTTCACTTGCAAGGTACACTATCTAATTGGGGTTTTAGGATTTTGGTTAATTGTAGAAGTTTAGAGAATTGCATGCCTATGCAAGTAGCAAAGGAATTGGGTATTCCTATCAAGCTAGTGATTGGAAGAAGTTTGATGATGGCGGATGGTAGAAATGGTTCCGCATTCCGTACCTCATATCTTGTTACCTTCAAGATTGAGAAGGAGTATTTGGAGTGTATGAGGTTTGTAGTGGCACCTCTACATTATGATATCATTTTAGGTCTACCTTGGCTTGAACATCATAAGGTTCAATTTCATTGGAACCAACGCCAAATTCAAGTACAACACCAAGGTAGGAATTTCCGATTAGGTTGTTTGGCACCTCTAAGTAAGCACCTAAGAATAGTCAGTCTCAAGATGGGAAGTTTGCCAAGAAGGCAACGAGGGAGCAAGCTTGGAAGAGAGATGAATCCATAGAAGGGAATTTTGTTAGTAAAGCAGCCATAGAGCAAGCTTTGGAGGAAGATAAGTCTGTATTTGCGGTGTGGATCAAGCCAATTGCACAAGAACAATCTACGGAGGGCCAAGAGCTTCATCAAGCAATGGTTGATCAGATTGTTAAGGAGTTTGTGGACGTGTTTCCGGATGATCTGCCAAAGGGATTACCCTCTGATTGAGATATGCCCTTCAAGATTAAGTTATTGCCAGGGAATACTCTTGTGAGTAGACCGATCTATCGTCACTCACCAAAGGAGTTGGAGGAATTGCAAACAACACTTACAGAGTTGTTGGAGAGGGACTTCATACAACATAGTACCTCTCCTTGGAGAGCACCGGTACTATTTGTTCCAAAGAAGGATGGAAGACTTTGTTTTTGTATTGATTATTGTGGGCTCAATAAGCAAACAGTAAAGAATGCATATCTCTTGTCTTGGATCGATGACTTGCTTGATCAACTAAGTGGAGCATGGTACTTTTCCAAGTTGTATCTTTGTAGCGGCTGTGACAACACGGCAAATATCACTTTTGCGGTAATCGGGTAAGTAAAGTTTGTTCCCGCAGAGATACGAGTCAGAAATGTCCAAATATGAAGCAAATAGTAACAATGTAGTTCTTCTTGGTTGCGTCTTTAATCTCTCAGGTAGAAACCACACCCAGAAGAGAGTAACAAGCATTGACTCACAGTCTCGTCACAAATTAACACTCCATAATCACAACTCCATCAAATCTTTCCAAACAATCTTGATTGTGATGATTCAGGCTCTCCCAAAAATGGCACTTCACTGCAAAACAACTTTGCCTTAGAATTGTGTTCTACCCCTCCACTGAAGGCACAACTTCCTTGATCAAAATTGCTTCACATCAACTTTGCACTGCACTCACAAATGCAGAATACTACCAACATTACAATTCCTCTCAGATCTGTCAAGGCATTGCTTTGATTGCACTTCACTCAGGATCAAACACACAGAATGAAGATCAAGGCTACGGAATCCAACATCTAACAAGCACTCTGACTTGCACTTCAAAATTCTTCACACACTCACAAACATAGACACAAAGTTGATACTCGGAATCAAGCTCAAGCGACGAGCACTACTTCACAGCACTTTGCTTTATCTATTCTCAAAAATAATGAGCACTGAACAACAATTTCCTATGAATGCCACTCTTAAGTAGTGAACAATCGACAGTTCTAACAACTATACCGTTCTACAACAACTGTTTTAACATGCAGATCCAAAATGACAATGCACCTCTTCATATCTGCCCCTTCAAATCTCAAATTGGTTACTAATCCGATCCGATGTCTACTTCGTCCTCGGCTTTCAAACCCGAACTCAAAGTAATCTTACTTCCCATTACTCTTTCCTCGGGTTTCCCAACTCCTAATTCTTCGACCAGATCTAGCAATTCTCTTTCCTGATCTGAAATTGCACTAGTGGGTAATCTATCTAACTCTTCATCTTTTGACCCACTCTTCTCTAATGTCTATGAGGGAAACTCCGAAGACATTTGGGTTCCTATGTTATCTACTTCGGGTTTTGCCTTAACATCTTGCCAAAGCTTTTCTAACTCTATTTTCACTAAGTCTAATCTAATTGAGATGTTATCCTCTACTTCTAACACCTTCCTATCTACACGAGTTCTTAGTTTGATTAACAAGGCATTCATCTCCGTGTCCTTTGCTTGTCTTCGCCTCGTCTCCTGCACCAACAACTTCAACTCGTGCAGTCGTGCTTCTTCAATTCAAACGTTGGCTTCTGTACTTAACATTGCATTCACTCTGAGGACTATCTCCTTCAATGGCTCCAATCTTGTCTTTTGTTCTTGTTCCCGATCTGCAAGCCATTCCTCTCTGTACATCGCCAACTCTTCCTCGAACTCGGCCTTCACCGCTTCCTTCTCTTTCTCCTTCTGTACAACTTTCTCTTCCTGATTACGAAGTAACTCTCATAATCTCTCTTCTTCTCTATACCGCACATACAACTCTCTTTGCTAGAGTTGCTTCTTCTCCTCCATACTCTCCATCACTCGATCGAGCTCTTGTTCCTTTGATGCTACCCTCGCCATAGCATGGATAAGCTCTACTCTTGAATCAGCAAACTGCTGCTTCAAGATTTCGTGCTCCGCTACCTGTCTCTCCTTTGCAATGTCACTCTTCCTTGCAAGATCCTCTCGATAGCTCACTTCTCTCTTCAGGTCTTTGATTACCTGACTTCTCTCTACTGCTTCTGCTCGCAGTACTTCTCTCTCCTTCTCACCTCGGGTTATACTCCTCTTCAACTCCGAGTTCTCCTCTTCTAATCTTGCTATCACCTGCAATACAGTCTTTACTTTTGGACAAGTTGACTGCATCTCCTTCTTCTTCTTCTCCAACTTCACCAACAGTGGGCATACTACCTCTTACAGGTGCCCTACTCCCTCACTGGCAACTTCTTCCTCCCACGGAGTAATTTCTTGTTTCTCCTCATGTTCTCCTGATACGCACCTTCTTCTCTGAAGTCTTCGTATCGGGATTGATGCCTCACTACTCATGCTATCTTTTGCCTCTTCCTTCACTTTACTCGGCCCCGCCTCACACTTTGCCTTACGTCTTGATTGAACTCCTCGCTGAACTGCGATCGTCTTCTCCTCGAGCACCGGTACTTCATCTTCCAGCGCCGCATTGTCTTTGGCTTCTACTTTGGCTTGCACTTCTTCTTCGTGTTCTTCAGCCGCTGGTGCCGAGGTCATTTCTCCACCGTCTTCACTGTCACTGCTAGTATCTCCGCTCTGCATTGTCAGCTCAGGTTCCTCCTCACGTTCCGAGTCCTCCATCTTGAGCTCGGCCTCGCCTTCTGAGTCTTCATCTTCTGACTCAATCACCACCATTCCTCGCCTTGAGTTATTTTTTTGCAGCTTCCGAGGTTTCTTGTTTTCTTCGGCTTTTGCGTGCCGAGTTCTCTTCTTTGTCGGGGTACTTACCACGACCTCCACGTTTTTCCCTGTCTTTGCGTAGTAGTCGTCCGTGCTCTGGATTTGAAGAATGTATTGCTGCTCCTCCACATCGACTTCTCTTCTCAAGTCAGGATGGAAATGAGACACCATTCTATTACGCTCCGCCAAATTGAGCAAATTCAACCTGAGGTAGAAATGTGCTGCAAATGGCACGATGTAGTGTGGAGGCAACTTATCCCGCAGATTCCACACCATCTACCTTGTTCTCCCGTGAAAACACCTTGCCCAATTGATCGGTTCTCCTGCAAATAGCTTGTGAAAGAACACCGCTTGGTGTTTCATCACATAAGTGGTTCTCTCCGGCTTCAAGATGGCCATTAGTGCACTCATAATTCCTCTCCTCACAGGGTCTTTGTAGCTCTCAACTTTGTACCCATTCTTTGTTCTCTTCAACGAGAAGGCATCTCTCACCTCCTGTGTTTCTTGGGCTATCGCTCCTTTCCCCAAGAATGTGGCTCCTTGCTCCAAACCCGCCTCCTTCCCGAGTACGAGTCCCCAATCCGACTCTGTCTAGTGAGCCAGATTTCCTCTCTTCCCTTCTTCCTTAGGACCATCGAGACACTTACTCTCGATGATTTCTATCATGAATCCTGGAAAACTTACGTTCCAGTTCCATGCCAGAAAGGTGATCCAAAGTCGGCTCAAGACTTTGATCCTCGCTACTACATCTAATCTCCAAATTGCATGATTTCTCACTGTGAATTCAGAGTTTTTCTTCCCTCCTCCCATCTCTTTTGCTTTCTTACTATCGCTTGATTTCTCTCTTGTGACTTCTCCCTTGTGCACTAACCCGAGTACAACTTTATTTCCCTTTCCCCGATCACCTACAAGAAGACTCCTCAACGGCAAAGGAAAATTGCTCGACATTTTGTCATTGCAGTTTTGATTTTTAAAGAGTTGCACTTCTTCGTCTTCCGTCACTTCGAGTTTCTACCGAGAAATCACACCTCCGGCATGCACCTGTCACTGTCAATCAACCTTCGCGCGTATGAGCTGCCAGTTTTGAAACGGCCCCTTCTTGAATTTCTTGCCCCAATGAAAGGTTGTTAGACTATCTTTGCCTCAGGTTGAGCTCCCCCCGATCCGAAGACAATTTACTTCGTATTGTATGCTGAAAAGGCATTTCCGAGTACTTCGCCTGATGACCCGAAGTCACTTTACTTTGGGTTTCATCCCAAAGCCAATTTTCTTCGCCTTCTTTGGCCATACAGGCGCAATCCGACTTCTCTATACACTTCTTCTCCTTTATTTTGAAAAAAACAAAAAATGTGGGCACCACAGCGGCTATTGGCAAATTCTTATTGATAGAGAGGATGTGCAAAAGACTACCTTTCACACAAGGTATGGGCATTTTGAGTGGAGAGTTCTACCTTTCGGACTCACTAATGCTCTCGTAGTCTTCATGGATCAAATGCATTAGGTGTTGGATCGACTATTGGATTGGTCCATGGTAGTGTTCTTGGATGATATCTTAATCTATAGCAAGACAGAGGTAGAACACATGAATTATGTGCAAGAAGTCCTAAGACAACTATGATAATGGAAATTTTACTACAAGAAGTCAAAGTGTACCTTTTGGTAGAAGGAGGTTACCTTCTTGGGCCATAAGATCTCATCAGAGGAGATCAAGATGGAAGAAGAGAAGATCAAGGCCATTACTGATTGGCCTACCCAAAAGGATGCTACAGAAGTACGGGCATTCAATAGATTGGCCAGGTTTTACCGATGGTTCATCCACTATTATGCTCATGTGGCTACACCATTGACTGACCTCTTAGGAAAGAACTCGAGCTTCTAGTGGACCACCAAGCATGAAGAAGCATTCCAAAAGTGAAAGCATATGGTGTCATCAAGACCCATTCTTCAACCATATGATCCTCAACTACCTTGTGTGGTTGATTTTGATGCTTCCAACTTTGCAATTGGAGCTATGTTGTAACAAGAATTCCCAAAGGGACTACATCCCATCGCCTTTGTGTCTTGCTGACTAAATATAGATAAGAGAAATTACTCTGCTTGAGATTGGGAACAACTTGCAATGGTATATGCCACCAAGGTATGGAGGCATTATCTATTGGGGAAACAAGTGATTGTGTGAACTCATCACAAGCCATTGTTGCAGACCCTACACTTGGAGCACAAGAAGAGTTGACATCATTGATGGGAAGAGCAACTCCAATTGTTTGACATCAAACTTGAGTACAAACCAAGTTGGTTCCATGTCATCCTTGATGCTCTATCACAATGATCTGGTTTGAAGGCTCTTCCTTTCATCACGGCAGCAATAACAACAGTGTCAATTGACCCTAAGGTCCATAACAAGTTTTGATTAGCTCTACAACAAGATCTCTTCTTCCAAATGGTACATGGTCGTTTGACAGCATGCAACAAGGAGTAAAACATCTTCTCTTTCAAGGAAGGTGTGATACCCACATTTTTTTTTCAAAATGGAGAAGAAGTGTATAGAGAAGTTGGATTGCGCCTGTATGGCCGAAGAAGGCAAAGAAATGAGTCTTCGGGATGAAACCCGAGGTAACGTGGCATTAGGTCATAAGGCAAAGTACTTGGACTTGCCCTGTCAGCATACAACCCAAAGTAAGAAGGCTTTGTATTGGGGGTTGCTCAACCCAAGGTGAAGACAATGTAACAACTTTTCTTTGAGGTGAGAAATTCAAGAAGGGACCATTCAAAAACCGGCGGTCATACGCATGAAGTACACTTGATAGTGATAGGCGGATGCAAGAGGTGTGATTTCTTGGTAGAAACTCGAATTGAAGAGAGACAAAGAAGGCACAACTCTATAAAAATTGGGCTAACGACAAAGCAATGTCGAGCAATTTTCCTTTGCCGTTGAGGAGTCATCTTGCAGGAGATCATGGGAAGGGAAGTAGAGTTGAAGATGCGCTAGTGTGTAGAGGAGAATTTGAGAGAGCTAACCCAAGAGACAATGAGGAGGAAAGAAAGATGGGAGGAGGAAAGAAGAACTCCAAATTTGCAATGAGAAATCATGCAATTTGGAGGTTAGATGTGATTGCAAGGATCAAAGTTTTGAGCCGACTTTGGATCACATTCTTGGCGTGGAACTGGAATGTTAGTTTTCTAGGATTCATGACCAAGATAATCAAGAGTAAATGTCTTGATGGCCCCAAGGAAGAGGGGAAGAGAGGAAATCTGGCTTGTTGGACAGAGTCAGATTGGAGATTAGTACTCGGAAGAGAGGTAGGCGCGGAGCAAGGTGCCACGTTCTTGGAGAATGGAGAGGTAGCCAAAGAAACCTAAGAAGTGAGGGATGTATTCTCTTCGAAGAGGACAAAGAATGGGTACAAAGTAGAGAGTTACAAAGATCTGGTCAAGAGAGGGATTGTGAGTGCTCTCATGGCAATCCTGAAGCCGGAGAGAACAACTTATGTGATGAAACACCAAGCAGTGTTCTTCCATAAGATGTTTGCAAGAGAACCAATCAATTGGGCGAGGTGCTTCCATGGGAGAATGAGGCTGATGGTTTGGAATTTGCGGGATAAGTCACCTCCACATTACATCGTGCCATTTGGAGCTCATTTCTACCTTGGGTTGAATCTGCTCAATGCGGCGGAGCACAATAGAATGGTGTCGCACTTTCATCCCGACTTAAGAAAGGAGGTCGACGTGGAGGAGCAACAATATATTCTTCAGATCCAAAGTAGTGATGAGTACTACGCACAGATGGGGAAGAGTGCACAGGTGGAAGTAAGTACTCCAAAGTCAAAGAAGCAGAGTTGACAAGGAGAAGGTGAAGACGTCAAGAAGACAAGACCTCGGAAGACCAGGAGAGGAAACCCAAGGAAAGGCATGGTGGTGATCGCATCGTTGAAAGAAGACTCGGAGGGCAAAGCCGAGTGCAAGTCTAAAGATTTGGAATGCGAGGAAGAACCCAAGCTTACACTATAGAGTGAGGATACAAGTAGTGATAGTGATGAAGGCGGAGAGCTAACGTTGGTGCCTACAAAAGAAGAAGTTCGGGTGGAGCTTGAGGAAGAGAGTAATGCAAAGTTGGAAGACAAAGTGCCCGAGCCAGAGGAAAAGAAGATTACTATTCAAAGAGGATTTTGGTCAAGGCACAAGGCGAAGTGTGAAGCAAGTCCGAGCAAGGCAAGGGAAGAGGAGAATGCCAATTTGGGAAGTGAAGCATCTATTCCAATACAACAATTGTAGAGAAGAAGGCGAGTATCAAGAGAAGAAGAGGTAAAGAAGGAGATCTCTTTGCAGGTTGAAGTAGTTGTGAGTGATGGAGTGGAGTACCTGTGAGAAGTTGTGTGTCCTCTGTTGGCAAAATTGGAATACAAGAAGAGGGAGATGCAGCCGAAGTGTCCGGAGGTGAAGATTGTGTTACAGGTATTAGCAAGACTGGAAGAAGAGAACTCGGAGTTGAAGAAGAGTATAATCCAAGGTGAGGAGGAAAGGGAAGTACTTAGAGTGGATGCAGTAGTGCAGAGTCAAGTGATTGAGAACTTGAAGAGAGAAGCAAGGTATCAAGAGGAACTTGTGAAGCAAAGTGACATAGCAAGGGAAAGACAAGTAGTTGAGTATGAAATCTTGAAGCAGCATTTTGCTGATTCAAGACTAGAAATTATCCATGCTATGGTGAGGGTAGCAGAGAAGGAACAAGAGCTCCATAGAGTAATGGAGAGTATAGAAGAGAAGAAGCAATTGTGGCAACAGGAGTTGACAGTAAGATATAGGGAAGAAGAGAGATTACGAGAGTTACTTTGTAATCAAGAAGAGAAGGTTGTACAGAAGGAGAAGGAGAAGGAAACTATGAAAGCCGAGTTCAAAGTAGAATTGGCAATGTACCGTGAAGATTGGCTTGCAGATCAGGAGCACAAGAGGAAAATGAGATTGGAGCCCTTGAAGGAGATCATAATGAAGATGATTGCAATGCTGAGTACAGATACCAGTGTGCGTATCAAAGAAACGAGGCTGCACAAGTTGAAGTTGTTGGTGCAAGAGACGAGGAGGAGACATGCGAAGGATACAAATTTGAATGCATTGTTGATTAGTCTCAAAACTTGTGTAGATAGGAAGATATTAGAAGTGGAAGATAATATCACGATTAGATTAGACTTGGTAAAGTTGGAGATAGATAAACTTTGGAAAGATGTTAGAGCAAAACCCGAAGTAGATGAAGTAGGAGTACAGATGTCTTTGGAGTTATCATTTGAGGCATTAGAGAAGAATGGGTCAGGAGATAAGGAGTTAGATAGATTACCTACTAGTGAAATGTCAGATCAGGAAAGAGAACTGTTAGATTTGGTAGAAGATGTAGGAGTTATGAAACTGGAGGACAAAGTAGTAGGAAGTAAAGTTACTTCGGGATTGCGTTTGAAAGCCAAGGAAGAAGTTGACATCTGATTGGATTAGAAACCAATTTGAGATTTGAATAGGTAGATATGAAGAGGTGCATTGTCATTTCGGATCTGCAAGTTTGTAGAGTCATACAGAAGAGGTACATTAGGAAGATAACTGTTGATTGCTTCACTATTTAAGAGTGGCATTTGCAATCAGATGTTGTTCAGTGCTCATTATTTTTGAGAATAGATAAAACAAAGTGCTATGAAGCAGTACTCGTTGCTTGAGCTTGATTCTGAGTATCAACTTTGTGTCTATGTTTGTGAGTGTTGGGAGAATTTTGAAGTGCAAGTCAGAGTGCTTGTTGGATGTTGGATTCTGCAGCCTTGATCTTCATTTTGTGTGTTTGATCCTAAGTGAAGTGCAATCAAACCTTTGACAAATATGAGAGGAATTGTATTGTTAGTAGTATTTTGCATTTGTGAGTATAGTGTGAGGTTGATGTGAAGCAATTTTGATCAAGGAATTTGTGCCTTCAATGGAGGGGTGGAACACAATTCTGAGGTGAAGTTGTTTTGCAGTGAAGTGCCATTTTTGGGAGAGCCTAAATCATCACAATCAAGATTGTTTGGAAAGAGTTGAAGGTGTTGTGATTAAGGAGTGTTAATTTGTGACAAGACTGTGAATTAGTGCTTGTTACTCTCTTTTGGGTATGGTTTCTATCTGAGAGATTAAAGACACAACCAAGAAGAACTACATTGTTACTATTTGACTTCATATTTGACCAATTCTGACTTGTATATTTGCGGGAACGAACTTTACTTACCCGATTACCGCAAAAGTGATATTTGCCAAGTTGTCACAGAAGGCCTTCTATTCCATGCGGGCCAGATCTATGTTCTAGCCAAAGGTCATCTTTGACTTATGTGCCTTCAAGAAGCCTATAATTTACCAATAGCTAGTCACATGGGAGTGGACAAGACCTTGAGCACCCTCCAATGCCAATGGTGGTGGCCCAACATGACACAAGATGTTCAGGACTTTGTCCGATTGTGTGAGAGTTGTCAATGTAACAAGGTCAATAATCAAAAGCCGAGTGGACTCCTTTAGGCACTTCCCATTCCAACTACTTGTTAGGAACATGTGAGCTTAGATCTCATCACCTCCTTACCCAAGATACAACAAGGTCACATAGCAATTGTGGTGTTGTGGATAAGCTTAGTAAGCAAATCCATTTGGCACCAATGGTTGATACTGTGGATGCTCTAACCTTGGTGCAACTCTACTTCAATAATGTCTTCAAACATCATGGGATGCCACATGTACTCATCTCCAACCGTGATCCTTGCTTCACCGGAAAGTTTTGGCAAGCACTCTTCCAGCTATTTGGCACCAAGCTTGCTTTGTCCACAACCTATCATCCTCAAATGAATGGATAAACTGAACGTGCAAATCGCACCTTGGAACATATGCTTTGTTCCTTTGTCAACATTCACCATACCAATTGGGATCAATGTCTTGCAGCTGCGGAGTTTGCATACAATAATTCTAAACAGGTAAGCACCGGATTCTCTCCTTTCTTTTTCAATTTTGGCCAAGATCTGCTTGTCCCAGATTCTCTTCTTGCTCCTCTTCTATCTCAAGTCCCCCATACTTGAACCTTCCTGACCACCATCTCCAAATCTCTCCAACAAGCAAAATCTCACCTCCTTGTTGCTTAGAATTGTCAAAAACAATATACGGATCATCATTGTTGTGATCTCATCTTTGAAGTTGGTGATAAAGTTATGTTATCCTCTAGTTATCTAACCCTCCCACTTGATACCTAAGTTCATAAACTTGCCCCTAATTGGATAGGACCTTTTGATGTCACCCAAATTGTCTCTCTTGTTGCTTATTGACTTGCCTTGCCTTGTCATATGCGCATCCATCCTGTCTTTCATGTTTCCAAGTTGAAACCCTTTGTTCCTAACCCCTCTTCTTTCTCCTCTTGAGTCCAACCTCCTCCTCCCCCTATCCCTATCAATGATCATGAGGAGTATGAGGTTGATCATATCTTTGCACGTTGCTACATCCAACGAGGACGCCGCCACCATACAGAGTACAAGGTCCTTTGGAAATAGTACCCCCTTCATGATGCAACATGTGATCCTCTTTCTCACCTCCAAAATGCACATCCAGGAGTTGAACCTTCAATGGCAACGAGGACATCACCAACTAGCAGTGAGGGAATATGTAACAATATGGAGTTTAGCAACATAGTTAGTAAGGCTAACAAAGTAGAGAATAAGCCAAATTAGCCTAGAATATTCCAAAAGAATCTAGGAAGCTTCTTGGGAAGCTTCCTAACTAGTTAACTTGCGCTCCAAGCAGGCAGCTTCTAGAACCTTCTAACTAGCTTAGCTTGCACGCAAAGTAGATGGCTTATAGAAGGAAGCTTCTTGAGAAACTTCCTAGTTAACTTGGCTTGCACTCTAAGAAACCGGCTCAAGGAAGCTTCTTGAAAAGCTTCTCAAGGGCCTTGTATGCTACCTATAAATACCAAAGCCGAAGCTCATGCTTGGCATTTGGAGTTTTCCCTCATTCAAGTATCTCAATGTGAGTTTCCATTCTCCTATTTCTCTCCTTGGATTTGGTCTTTTACACCTAAGATCTCAAGGGGTTGGGAGGAAGACACTTTGATAAGATTAACCGTGATAAGTTGAAAATATATTATAGAAGATAGAGAGACCTTCACTTTGAGGACAAAGTGAAGACTTAGTCTGGAGGTAAATGTAACACCCATTTGTGCATGTGTGGTATTGTGATATTTAGCTTGGTATTACAAGTACTTGAGAGATATTATTTATATAGAGATAAAGGATGGTTCTACATTAGTCATGATTAGCTAAAGTTAGTCATAGCTAAGATAGAGGGGACCTTACTTTAGAGGAAGTGAAAAAGATGAGCACCATTATTTTGGATTCTAGTGTGTTGACTTGGTATTATTCCTAGGTGTTTGGCTTTGAGTAAAGAGTTGAGAACTCTTGGGTGACAACCCGACAAATATCACTTTTGCGGTAATCAAGTAAGTAAAGTTCATTCCCGCAGAGATACGAGTCAGAAATTTCCAAATACGAAGCAAAGTAACAATTTCAGTTCTTCTTGAGTTCTTCTTTAGTCTCTCAGGTAGAAACCACACCCAGAAGAGAGTAACAAGCACTGACTTGCAGTCTTGTCACAAATTCACACTCCTTAATCACAAATCCTTCAATTCTTTCCAAACAATCTTGATTGTGATGATTCAAGCTCTCCCAAAAATGGCACTTCATTGCAAAACGACTTTGCCTCAGAATTGTGTTCCACCCCTCCACTAAAGGCACAACTTCCTCGATCAAAAATTGCTTCACATCAACCTCACACTGCACTCACAAATGCAGAATACTACCAACACTACAATTCCTCTCAGATCTGTCAAGGCATTGCTTTGATTGCACTTCACTCAAGATCAAACACACAGAATGAAGATCAAGGCTGTGGAATCCAACATCCAACAAGCACTCTGACTTGCACTTCAAATTTCTTCAAACACTCACAAACACACTTGCAAAGTTGATACTCGGAATCAAGCTCAAGCGACGAGCATTGCTTCACAGCACTTTGCTTTATCTATTCTCAGAAATAATGAGCATTGAACAACAATTCTCTACAAATGCCACTCTTAAATAGTGAAGCAATCGAGAGTTCTAACAACTATACCGTTCTACCACAACTGTTCTAACATGCAGATCCAAAATGACAATGCACCTCTTCATATCTGCCCCTTCAAATCTCAAATCTGTTACCACTACAATCCGATGTCTACATCATCATCGGCTTTCAAACCCGAACCCGAAGTAACTCTACTTCCTACTATTCTATCCTCGGGTTTCATATCTTCTACTTCTTCTACCAGATCCAAGAATTCTCTTTCCTGATCTGAAATTTCACTAGTGGGTAATCTATCTAACTCCTTAACTCCTGACCCACTCTTCTCTAATGTCTCTGATGGTAACTCCAAAGACATTTGGACTCCTATGTTATCTACTTCGGGTTTTGCTTTAACATCTTTCCGAAGTTTTTCTAACTCTATTTTCACTAAGTCTAATCTAATGGAAATGTTATCCTCTACCTCCAAAACCTTCTTATCTACATGAGTTCTTAATTTTATTAACAAGGCATTCATCTCCGTGTCCTTTGCTTGTCTTCGCCTCGTCTCCTGCACCAACAACTTCAACTCGTGCAGTCACGCTTCTTCAATTCGAATGCTGGCTTCTGTACTTAACATTACGTTCACCCTGAGGACTATCTCCTTCAATGGCTCCAACCTTGTCTTCTGTTCTCTTTCCCGATCTGCAAGCCATTCCTCTCGGTACATCGCCAGCTCTTCTTTGAACTTGGCTTTCACCGCGTCCTTCTCTTTCTCCTTCTGTACAACTTTCTCTTCCTGATTACAAAGTAACTCTCGTAATCTCTCTTCTTCTCTATACCGCGCAGACAACTCTCTTTGCCAGAGTTGCTTCTTCTCTTCCAGACATTCCATCACTCTATCGAGCTCTTGATCCTTTGCTGCTACCCTCACCATAGCATGGATAAGCTCTACTCTTGAATCAGCAAACTGCTGCTTCAAGATTTCGTACTCTGCTACCTGTCTTTCTCTTGCGATATCACTCTTCCTTGCAAGATCTTCTCGATAGCTCACTTCCCTCTTCAGGTCTTTGATTACCTGACTTCTCTCTACTGCTTCCGCTCGCAGTACTTCTCTCTCTTCCTCACCTCGGGCTACACTCCTCTTCAACTCCAAGTTCTCTTCTTCTAATCTTGCCACCACCTGCAATACAGTCTTTACCTCTGGACAAGTTGACTGCATCTCCTTCTTCTTCTGCTCCAACTTCACCAACAGCGGGCACACTACCTCTCGCAGGTACTCTACTCCCTCATTGGCAACTTCTTCCTCCCGCGGAGTAGTTTCTCTTTTCTCCTTGTGTTCTCCTGATACTCGCCTTCTTCTCTGAAGTCTTCGTATCGGGATTGATGCCTCACTGCTCGAGCTTCCTTTGACCTCTTCCTTCACTTTACTCGGCCCCGCCTCACACTTTGCCTTTCGTCGCGAGCAAACTCCTTGCTGCACTGTGATCTTCTTCTCCTCGGGCACCAGTACTTTGTCTTCCAGCGCTGCATTATCTTCGGCTTCTACCTCGGCTTGCACTTCTTCTTTGTATTCTTCAGCCGCTGGCGCCGAGGTCATCTCCCCACCGTCCTCATTATCATTGCTTGTATCTTCGCTCTGCAATGTCAGTTCAGGTTCCTCCTCATGTTCCAAGTCCTCCGTCTTGAGCTCGGCCTCGCCTTCTGAGTCTTCATCTTCTGACTCAATCACCACCATTCCTCGCCTTGGGTTATTTTTTTGCATCTTCCAAGGTTTCTTGTTTTCTTTGGCTTCAGCTTGCTGAGTTCTCTTCTTTGTCGGGGTACTTACTACAACTTCTACATTTTTCCCTATCTTTGCGTAGTAGTTGTCTGTGCTCCGGATTTGGAGAATGTACTGCTGCTCCTCGACATTGACTTCCTTTTGCACATTCGGATGGAAGTGCGACACCATCCGATTTTGCTCCGCCGAGGTCAGCAAATTGAGCTCAAGATAGAAGTGCACCGCAAATGGCACAATGTAATGTGGAGGCGACTTATCCCGCAGATTCCACACCATCTGCCTTGTTCTCCCGTGAAAACACCCCGCCCAATTAATTGGTTCTCCTGCAAACAATTTGTGAAAGAACACCGCTTGGTGTTTCATCACATATGTTGTTCTCTCCGGCTTCAGGATCGCCATCAAAGCACTCACAATTCCTCTCTTGACAGGATCTTTGTAACTTTCCACCTTGTACCCATTCTTTGTTCTCTTTGACGAGAAGGCATCTCTCACCTCCTGCGTTTCTTGGGCTATCTCTCCCTTCCCCAAGAACGTGGCTCCCTGCTCCGAGCCCGCCTCCTTCCCGAGTACAAGTCTCCAATCCGACTCTGTCCAGCGAGCCGGATTTCCTCTCTTCCCTTCTTCCTCGGGACCATCGAGACACTTACTCTCGATGATTTCTATCATGAATCCTAGAAAACTTACGTTCCAGTTCCATGCCAGAAAGGTGATCCGAAGTTGGCTCAAGACTTCGATCCTCGGTACTACATCTAATCTCCAAATTGCATGATTTCTCACTGTGAATTTGGAGTTCTTCTTCCCTCCTCCCATCTCTTCTGCTTTCTCACTATCTCTCGATTTCTCTCTCGCAACTTCTCCCTTGCACACTAACACGAGTCCAACTCTATTTCCCTTTCCACGATCACCTGCAAGACGACTCCTCAATGGCGAAGGAAAATTGCTTGACATTTCATCGTTGCAATTTTGATTTTTATAGAGTTGTGCTTCTTCATCTTCCGTCACTTTGAGTTTCTACCGAGAAATCACACCTCTGGCATGCACTTGTCATTGTCAATCAACCTTTGCGCGTATGAGCCGCCAGTTTTGAAATGGCCCCTTCTTGAATTTCTCGCCCCGACGAAAGGTTTTTAGACGGTCTTTGCCTCGGGTTGAGCTCCCCCCAATCCGAAGACACTTTACTTCGTATTGTATGCTGATAGGGCATTTCCGAGTACTTCGCTTTATGACCTGAAGTCACTTTACTTCGGGTTTCATCCCAAAGACTCTTTTCTTTGCCTTCTTTGGCCATACAGGCACAATCCGACTTCTCTATACACTTAATCTCCTTTATTTTGAAAAAAACAAAAAATGTGGGCACCACACCGCAAGCCTTTTTGTTTTGGATTCTTCTATAGTCCAAGGATAGCCCATGTGAAGGAATCCTTGACTCAGTGGTTGGGTCAAGATAAGATCATATGCTAGTGGAATATGCCCATGTGAATGGATATTCCTTTCTACTTTTTGACTTTACTTGACTTTTAGTCTAGTAACTTGAGTTACTACGGTAATTAGTAACTTTGGTACATAACTATTTCACAAGTATATAAACAAGGGGTGAAGAGGTACTCATGATCCTTTGATTTGCAACTATCTCTCTCTCATTGAGTTCTCTAGTGAGCAATGTCTTGAGTCTTGGAGTATTAGCCTTGGAGGAGTATGATAGAGTTTGGATTCCTTGCCTTCTTAGTCCATGGTGCGCTACCATTATAGCCATCAGAGGTTCATCCTGAGTGAGAGACAGGCCGGCTCACAGATCAAACACACGACCATTTTAGGATTTGTCATTCAACTCCAACTGGTCCTAACATCTAAGCACAAGCCTCAATATTCCCCAGCATGGTCACCACTTTTGTCGGGGAATTTGTTTGGCCTTGAGAGTGCATCAGGCACCTGGCTGCTTGTGCTATGCTTTTCTTTATTGTAGTTGAGTTAGAGTTTCTCTTTGACAGACACTCTCTTCTTGTTCCTGGTGTGTTGGAAATCTCAACTCTGAAAGAATTTGGGGTTTTCTTTGTGAAACATGAGGTTAGGTTTCTTCAGGGTTTGTGTTTGTCCTTGGCCTTCACAGAAGTGGCTTGCTCATTTGGTTTCAGCTATGATTTTGAATGGCTGGGAATTTTACAAACAACAAATAGTATTCTATTCAGGCTCAACCCGGCACCCAAACTACTGAATCAAACCATTCATATAGACGGACTAAGGGCTCCTAAAATGGAGCTTCCTCGATGCTAGTCATAGACTGAACACACCACCATCTCAAGATTTGTCAGTCATAAAATTTTCAGCTGCAAGGTTCACAAGCTTGGACAAGCCAACCAACTCCAGTTCATATAGTGTTTGCACTAAATTATGACAAAAAATCATTTCAGCTGGTGCTTTTCACACCCACTCTGTCTGATAATAGTAAAGACAACTTACCCTCTGGACCTCTTCCTTCACCTCCCAGCAGCACTCCCATCAATGATTCCTTGCAAAGGTTTTTGTTGTCAGCCAAAGATCCTTTCATGAAATGTCCTCAGCTCTCCTATTCACATAAATCAATTCTTGACCTCCTAAGTGTTCTAATCACTGCCAAAAACTTCAGCCAGATTTTTTGTGAAAACCCCTATCTCCACACACTCAGCTCCTCAATTTTCCACTTCTCAGAAAACCCTCGATACATTCCCAAGTCTCTTGTTCCTTTGAACCTGTCCTCTTCTTCCTTCAGACTCCATTCACAAAATACTTCCCCCTCTTTGCTTTCTTTTCATTGTTGCAATGGACCTCACCTTTTAGTAAAAAATTCTATCAGCAATTTAGTGCACAACTGTCTTTGACTCTTTGTTTTCAAAGTCATGTGCCAGCATTTGCTCAGTCATTCATGTCACATGTCAGCTTTTCCCCTTGAAAGATCTTCCTGCATTCACACCCATTAGCTCTTCAATTTCAAAATTTCTCTCCCTGATCATGTCACTGCCCAAAGACCTCTCAAGGCATTTCCCTCTCCTTCCTCTGTCTTGTCGCAGACCAGGCCAACAAACGCTTGAAAACTCCCCTCTCCTTCAATCTCCCTGATCAGTCCAGACCTCGTTTTTCCCCAAATTTGTCTTCCTTTATAGTTCTAACCTTCTCTCTCTTTTTATCAACCTTTTCTCTCAAAAGATCTCTTTGCAACCCGCAGTCTCCAGTTTTCCCATTCAAATTTCCTTCCCCTTTGTCTGTCTTCTTTGTTCAGTGTTCTATCCAACACAACATCTCCCAATTTTCTTTTTCTTCCTCTCTCTTTTTCTGTTTTCTCCCAAAACTCCACACCTCCTTTCCCAAGAAAAACACAAGTCACTTCATTCTCTTCTCCCAAAATTGTGTCACTCACCTCTTGTGTTTCTCCCCGAAACCCTCACTGTTCTCTTGCAAACAGTTCTCCTCAAACCCATGTCAATTCACAAAACTTCATGCCAGCCCTACTGATCTCCCAAAACTCCTCACTGTCTAAAGTCCATCCCTAGGAAACATTTTCCCTTCAAATTCCTTTGCCACTTCCCTAAAACTCCACTCTCAGTCCTACTAATCTTCTCAAAATTCTCGCTGTCAAAACTCAACTCCTGTGAAACATTTTCCCTTCAAATCCCTTTGCCACCTCCCAAAAACTCCACTCTCAGCCCTACTGATCTTCTCAAAAATTGTCACTATAAACTCCTATGTCCTGAGAAGCATTTCTCCTTCCAAATTCCCGTGCCAATTCCCAAAACTCCCTCTCAGCCCTATTGATCTTCTCAAAACTCCTGCTGTCTAAAACTTAGCTCTTGGGAAACATTTTCCCTTCAAATCCCTTGCCACTTCCCGAAAACTCCACTCTTAGCCCTATTGGTCTTCTAAAATATTGTCATTGTAAAACCTCATGTCCTGAGAAGCATTTCTCCTTCAAAATCCCATGCCAATTCCCGAAACTCTCTCTCAGCCCTACTGATCTTCTTGAAACTTCTCACTATAAAACCCCATGTCCTGAGAAGCATTTCTCCTTCCAAATTCCCATGCCAATACCCAGAACTCCACTCTCAGCCCTACTGATCTTCTCAAAACTCCTGCTGTCTAATACTCAGCTCCTAGGAAACATTTTCCCTTCAAATCCCTTGCCACTTCTCGAAAACTCCACTCTCAGCCCTACTGATTTTCTCAAAACTCTTGGTTTCTAAAACTCAACTCCTGGGAAACATTTTCCCTTCAAATCCCTTGCATCTTCCAGAAACTCCACTCTCAACCCTACTGATCTTCTCAAAAATTATCATTGTAAAACCCCATGTCCTGAGAAGAATTTCTCCTTCCAAATTCCCCTTCCAATTCCCAAAACTCTCTCTCAGCCCTACTGCTCTTCTTGAAACTCTTGCTGTTTAAAACTCAGCTCTTGGGAAACATTTTCCCTTCAAATCCCTTGTCACTTCCCAAAAACTCCACTCGCAGCCCTACTGATCTTCTGAAAAATTCTTGCTGTAAAACCCCATGTCCCGAGAAGCATTTCTCCTTCAAAATTCCTCGGCAAATTCCCAAAACTCTCTCTCAGCCCTACTGATCTTCTCAAAAATTCTCACTATTAAACCCCATGTCTTGAGAAGCATTTCTCCTTCAAAATTCCCTTGCCAATTTCCAAAACTCCACACTCAGCCCTACTAATCTTCTCAAAACTCCGGCTGTCTAAAACTGAGCTCTTGGGAAACATTTTCCCTTCAAATCCCTTGCCACTTCCTGAAAACTCCACTCTCAGCCCTACTGATCTTCTCGAAACTCCTACTGTCTCGAACTCAACTCTTGGGAAACATTTTCCCTTCAAATCCCTTGCCACTTCTTGAAAACTCCACTCTCAGCCCTACTGATCTTCTCAAAATTCTCACTCTCACCCCTTATCCTGAGAAGCATTTCTCCTTCCAAATTCCCCTGCCAATTCCCAAAACTCCCTCTTAGCCCTACAACTCTTCTCAAAACTCCTACGGTCTAAAACTCAGCTCCTAGGAAACATTTTTCCTTCAAATCCCTTTCCACTTCCCCAAAACTCCACTCTCAGCCCTACTGATCTTCTAAAAAGTTCTCACTATAAAACCCCATGTCTTGAGAAGCATTTCTCCTTCAAAATTTCCCTTCCAATTCCCAAAACTCTCTCTCAGCCCTACTGCTCTTCTCTAAACTCCTGCTGTCTAAAACTCAGCTCCCTGGAAACATATTCCCTTCAAATCCCTTGCCACTTCCCGAAAACTCCACTCTCAACCCTACTGATCTTCTCAAAAATTCTCACTATAAAACCCCATGTCCTGAGGAGCATTTCTCCTTCAAAATTCCCCTGCAATTCCTGAAACTCCACTCTCAGCCCTACTCATCTTCTAGAAATTCTTGCTGTCTAAAACACAGCTATAAGAAAACATTTTCCCTTCAAATCCCTTGCCACTTCCCAAAAACTCCACTCTCAGCCCTACTGATCTTCTCGGAACTCATGTTGTCTAAAACTCAACTCTTAGGAAACATTTTCCCTTCAAATCCCTTGCCACCTCCCAAAAACTCCACTCTCAGCCCTACAGATCTTCTCAAAAATTCTCATTGTAAAACCCCATGTCCTAAGAAGCATTTCTCCTTCCAAATTCCCATGCCAATTCCCAAAACTCTCTTGAAAATTTTCCTTCTTGTTTTTGTGTCTACTTGTCACACCTCTGTCAAGCAAGGAGAAGGAGAGAAAGTGAGAGTCTATGTGGAAAGAGTGGAAAAGTTAGAGTCCAGATTTTGCATAGTGTTGAGGAAGGGTGGGGATGATGTGGAGACTACAATGATTGGCATAGGGGCCATGCTCACCAAGAATTTTGTGGGAGGATTGAGATCACAAATTAGAAGCAAGGTGGTGAGATATGAGAAACCTTCTTCCAAGGTTGAAGCTATCAAGATCGCAATTCGTATGGAGGAGAGTTTGGAAGGGGATGAGAGTGATTTTGTGGTGAAGGAGGTTGTGCATCCTCCTCAAGGCTTCAAGTATGGTGGAACTTCTGATACTTTGGTGGCAAGGGTTGCACCACAAGTAGTGGTTGCTCCAGTTCTTGCACCTCCACCAAAGGATCCACTTCAAACCATCACAAAACAACTTGCGGATCTCAAGATCAATGTGGTGCAACTATGGGAGAAGAGAGAGGTGGATCAGAATGTAGGGAGAGGGCCTAGGAGTTATGGAAAATATCCATGTAGAGGGGGCCAACCAGCCATTAATTTCAATGATAGAAATTGTTTTGGTTGTGGAGGAAGAGGCCATATCCAAAGGAATTGCCCAAATTCCACTTACCATGGAGGAAGGGGTTATGAGGGAGCCAATAGAGGGAAAGAGGGAGGTAGTGAAACCCAAGTGGCTCCTAATCCCAACAAAGGTAAAGGGATAGCATCCATAGATGTGGTGGAGAGCATGTATGAGAAGGGAGAGTGCTCAAACACCAAGGGTCTTAATTTGGAGCTTTTGGCACAAGAGAAGAAGAGAGCTCGTTTTGCAGAGGATGTTCACTCTTCTCAAGGATTTACTCCAAGCAAGGATACTACTATGTCTACTAGGAGCACTCGCACCTCAACACCATCAACAACAAAGACTCCAAGGAAGAAGTTGGGGATGGAGGATTTCTTGATTTCAAAGCAACAATTGAACTACAATGTGTTGGAGGATGTTGGTAGTCACAAGGCTAACATCACAGTGGGCCAATTGATTGCTTTGAACCCTACCTTGAGAAAGGAGCTTAGAGGTGGTTTGAGTTCTACAAGGAGCAAGAGGAAGAAGAAGGCAAAAGTTCCAATATCAATGGGGGTGGTGGATGCCAAGCCAGCACCATGGGAGGCTTGTGAATATGCCTCCAAGATTGATGTGAGAGTGAATGGTCACAACATCAAGGATGCATTGGTTGACAGACGATCAGCAGTAAATGCCATGTCAGAAAGGTTGATGAAGAAGTTGGGTATGATACCCTCAAGACCTTCAACATTTGTGGTGAGCATGGCAAACAAGCAACAAGTTCGACCAGTAGGGGTGATGGATAAAGTGGTAGTTTCAATTATGGGAGTTCAAAATCTCATGACTTCCAAGTCTTGAAGGATTCAAGCTATGACTTACTTCTTGGGAGGCCATGGTTGAGAGCAGCACGCACAACTGATCGATGGCACAAAGGGAACTTGAGGATTGGGCCATCAAACCATAGAGTCACTGTTCCTGTGACTAACACCACCAACACCTCACATTCAGATACCCCATCTTCTGATTATTGGGAATCTGATTCTGAAGGAGGAGCTTCAGGTGTGGACACAAGCATGGAAGAGGAGACTTCCACGGAGGAGGATGAATCTGAATCTGATTCAGATGTGTATCCTTTGTGTGCTATGGATTTTGCACCTAAGCCAGAGGTTTTGAAGGACCCAGATAAATCACCATTGACACTTGAGGAGGTAGAGAGAAGGTTATCTACCCTCAAGTATGGCCCAAATGTTACCAAGGAGGAGAAGGTGAGATTTGAGGAGATTTTCCGCAAGTTCATCCATGTGTTTGCTTTTAGTTACAAGGATTTGAAGGAAGTCACCTTGGAGGAGCACAAGATAGAGGTGGAGTCACATGCAAGACCAATCCGCCAAAAGCAACGTCACATTAGCCCACCAATATCTTTGGTTGTGAAGAAGGAGATTGATAAGCTCAAGGAGGCTGAATTTATCTTTGAGGTGGAGAATTCAGAATGGGGGTCTCCAATTGTCATTGTGAAGAAAAAGAATGGCAAGCTTCGGGGATGTGTGGATTACAAGAAGCTCAATGTTGTTACCAAGAAGGACTACTACCCATTGCCATTCATTGATGAGATCTTGGAGGAGGTTGCAAGTCATGAGAGGTACAGTTTTGGAGATGGTTATAGTGGATACAACCAAATCAAGATTGCACCAGAGCATCAACAACTCACCACGTTCACCACACCTTGGGGAACTTACGCTTTCAAGGTCATGCCTTTTGGGGTTTGCAATGCTCCAGCCACATTCCAACGGTTCATGAACAAGGTATTTGAACCTTTTATTGGGAAATTTGTGAGAGACTTCATTGATGACTTTTGTGTCTCTGGGAGCAAGGAGGAGCACTTTGAGCACCTAATCAAAGTCTTGCAACGCTTGGATGAGGCAAATGCATCACTCAACCCAGAGAAGTGCATTTTTGGATGTGAAGAAGGTCTACTTTTGGGGCACATCATCTCCAAGGATGGAATAGCAATTGATCCTGAGAAGGTGAGGAAAATCTCAGACCTTCCATTCCCTTCAAGCTTGACAAAGTTACGCCAATTCTTGGGGATGGTTGGGTACTATAGGAGGTTCATCTTCTCATTTTCCAACAAGGCTTATGCATTGACCATCTACATGAAGAAGGGTGTAGATTACATGGTGATTTTGGAAGACAAGGAGGCTCTCAAAGCTTTTGAGGAGCTCAAGCAATCCCTTGTTGTAGCTCCAATTCTTGCTAAACCTGATTGGAGTAAACCTTTCATCCTCTACACTGATGCTTCTAATGTAGCTATAGGATGCACTCTTAGTCAATTAGACCAAGATGGGCATGATCATCCAATAGCTTATGCTAGTAGGCAGATGGTTTCAGCAGAGAAGAACTACTCTGTCACGGAGAGAGAAGGGTTGGGAGTGATCTTTGGTCTCAAGAAGTTTAGACACTACTTGATTGGAGGGAAAGCCACCATTGTCACGGATCACAAGGCTGTGAAGTATATCTTCAACAAGTCTTATGTTGAAGGGAGACTAGCAAGGTGGATGATACTCTTGTCTGAGTATGACTACACCATTGAAGATAAGCCAAGAAAGAAACATGCAAATGCTGATTTATTATCTAGAGCCTATGATCATGATGGAGATGAGCCAGTGGATGATTCCTTCCCGGATGAGGAGCTCATGACAATCTCAGTCACTCAAGAGGTTCCAATGGAGTACAAGGAGATTGTGGATTTTGAGACAAGCGGTAACTATCTAGAAGCAATGCATGCTAGGGAGAGGAAGGCCCTTGCAGCAAGATCTAGACCTTACACAATGGTGGAGGATATTCTTTTTCACCAAGGAGCAGATGGTCTACTTCGAAGAGCAGTGGGTAAGGAAGAGTCTATCCTACTCATAAAGGAGTTTCATGAAGGTTTAGTATGTGGAGGACACTTTGCAGGAAAGGTGAATGCTTTCAAGATTCTAGATGCAGGTTACCATTGGAGAGGGATTTTCAAGGATTGTCTTGATTATTGCAAAACTTGTCATGTTTGTCAAGCTTTTGCTAGAAAGTCTACATCCACTCCACCACTTAGATCAATTCCATTGCTAGGACCTTTTGAGAAGTGGGGAATTGATTTTGTAGGTCCTCTCAATAGAATCCCAAGGAACGATTGGTACATTGTGGTAGTTACTAATTACCTTACTAAGTGGGTTGAGGCTAGACCATTGAGGGACAAGAATGAAGATGAAGTGGGTAGATTTCTTTATGAACGCATTATCACTAGGTTTGGATGCCCTTTGGAGTTGGTTTCTGATAGAGGAGGATAGTTTACAGGAAGCATTACTACAGCCATGCTACAACATTTCTCTATCACACATAGAGTAACTACATCCTATAAGCCAAATTCCAATGGCTTGGCAGAGAGAACCAATCAGACCTTGTGCATGATGTTGGCCAAAGATGCAGAAATGGAGGGGGCTAAACATCATTGGGACAAGAGGATTCATGCAGTTTTGTGGGAGTATAGGACAACCATGAAAACTTCCACCAGATATTCTCCATTTCAATTGGTGTATGGTATTGAGTCTACCTTACCTATTCACTTTGATCTTCCTACCTTCCAAAGCATTCATAGGAGATTGAAGAAAGCACAAGGAGGTGATGCAAAGAAGTCAAGGAAGGATCAACTCATGGAGTTGGAAGAGGCAAGAGCAGTTGCTATGGTTCGAGTAGAGCAAGCCCAAAGGAAACAAAAGGAGAGCTATGACAAGAGGCAAGGCAAGAAGAAGGTGGAGACTTTCAAAGAAGGTGATTGGGTAATGTTGTTTGATTCCATTCGATTCAAGAGAGTGCAAAAGAAGTTTTTGCCTAAGTACTTTGGACCTTTCATAGTGGAGAAGGTGTGGGGCAATTACACCTCTGATCTCAAGGAGTTGGGAGGAAGACACTTTGATAGGATTAACCATGATAAGTTGAAGATGTACCATAGAAGATAGAGAGGCCTTCACTTTGAGGACAAAGTGAAAACTTAGTCGGGGGGTAAATGTAACACCCATTTGTGCATGTGTGTGGTATTGTGATATTTAGCTTGGTATTACAAGTACTTAAGAGATATTATTTATATAGAGATAAAGGATGGTTCTATATTAGTCATGGTTAGCTAAATTTAGTCATAGCTAAGATAGATGGGACCTTACTTTAGAGGAAGTAGAAAAGATGAGCACCACTATTTTGGATTTTAGTGTGTTGACTTGGTATTATTCTTAGGTGTTTGGCTTTGAGGAAAGAGTTGAGAACTCTTGGGCCTGCAAGCCTTTTTGTTTTGGATTCTTCTATAGTCCAAGGATAGCCCATGTGAAGGAATCCTTGACTTAGTGGTTGGGTCAAGATAAGATCACATGCTTAGGGAATATGCCCATGTGAATGGATATTCCTTTCTATTTTTTGACTTTACTTGACTTTTAGTCTAGTAACTTGAGTTACTATGGTAATTAGTAACTTTGGTACGTTACTATTTCACAAGTATATATATAAGGGGTGAGGAGGTACTCATCATCTTTTCATTTGCAACTATCTCTCTCTCATTGAGTTCTCTAGTGAGCAATGTCTTGAGTCTTGGAGTGTTAGCCTTGGAGGAGTATGATGGAGTTTGGGTTCCTTGCCTTCTTAGTCCATGGTGCGCTACCATAATAGCCATCAGAGGTTCATCCTGAGTGAGAGACAGGCCGGCTCATAGTACATTGTGGTAGTTATTGATTACCTTACCAAGTGGGTTGAGGCTACACCATTGAGGGACAAGAATGAAGATGAAGTGGGTAGATTTCTTTATAAACACATTATCACTAGGTTTGGATGCCCTTTGGAGTTGGTTTTTGATAGAGGAGGAGAGTTTACATGAAGCATAACTACAGCCATGCTATGACATTTCTCAATCACACATAGAAACTACATCCTATAAGCCAAATTCCAATGGCTTGGCAAAGAGAACCAATCAGATCTTGTGCATGATGTTGGCCAAAGATGCAGAAATGGAGGGGGCTAAACATCATTAGGACAAGAGGATTCATGCAGTTTTGGTGGACAACCATGAAGACTTCCACCGGATATTCTCCATTTCAATTGGTGTATGGTATTGAGTCTACCTTACCTATTCACTTTGATCTTCCTACCTTCCAAAGCATTCATAGGAGATTGAAGAAAGCACAAGGAGGTGATGCAAAGAAGTCAAAGAAGGATCAACTCATGGAGTTGGAAGAGGCAAGAGCAGTTGCTATGGTTTGAGTGGAGCAAGCCCAAAGGAAACAAAAGGAGAGCTATGACAAGAGGCAAGGCAAGAAGAAGGTGGAGACTTTCAAAGAAGGTGATTGGGTAATGTTGTTTGATTCCATTTGATTCAAGAGAGTGCAAAAGAAGTTTTTGCCTAAGTACTTTCGACCTTTCATAGTGGAGAAGGTGTGGGGCAATTACACCTCTGATCTCAAGGAGTTGGGAGGAAGACACTTTGATAGAATTAACCATGATAAGTTGAAGATGTACCATAGAAGGTAGAGAGGCCTTCACTTTGAGGACAAAGTGAAAACTTAGTCCGGGGGTAAATGTAACACCCATTTGTGCATGTGTGTGGTATTGTGATATTTAGCTTGGTATTACAAGTACTTAAGAGATATTATTTATATAGAGATAAAGGATGGTTCTATATTAGTCATGGTTAGCTAAAGTTAGTCATAGCTAAGATAGATGGGACCTTACTTTAGAGGAAGTAGAAAAGATGAGCACCACTATTTTGGATTTTAGTGTGTTGACTTGGTATTATTCCTAGGTGTTTGGCTTTGAGGAAAGAGTTGAGAACTCTTGGGCCCGCAAGCCTTTTTGTTTTGGATTCTTCTATAGTCCAAGGATAGCCCATGTGAAGGAATCCTTGACTTAGTGGTTGGGTCAAGATAAGACCACATGCTTAGGGAATATGCCCATGTGAATGGATATTCCTTTCTATTTTTTGACTTTACTTGACTTTTAGTCTAGTAACTTGAGTTACTATGGTAATGAGTAACTTTGGTACATAACTATTTCACAAGTATATATACAAGGGGTGAGGAGGTACTCATCATCTTTTCATTTGCAACTATCTCTCTCTCATTAAGTTCTCTAGTGAGCAATGTCTTGAGTCTTGGAGTGTTAGCCTTGGAGGAGTATGATGGAGTTTGGGTTCCTTGCCTTCTTAGTCCATGGTGCGCTACCATAATAGCCATCAGAGGTTCATCCTGAGTGAAAGACAGGCCGGCTCACAGTCCAGCCTTCTCCAGGGCCTTTTTTAAGAATGCCCTTCATAAATCAAACAATTCCAACCAACATTTTTGGGAAATTTCCAAAAGAGTTCTTTTGCTCAAAGTGGCCCAAATAAAATCTTGAGATTTTTTTGCTCAAAACACTAACTGAAATACTCACATGAGACTTATTTGCTCAAAATGGCACTAGAAAAAATACTTTCTAAAGATTTACTTTCTCGAATGACACTAAATAAATATTCCCAAGATTCTAGTTCCATAAACAAGTCATGTGTTGTTGTATCACAAAGTTGAGCTCTGGGTATCATGTAACACAAAGAAACTCTTGATATTAAGTATTACAAAGGGAAACTCTAGAGCTCACCAAATGGCACCAACTCTTTGTGAATCAGTTTCCCAACGACAATGCCTCCATCATAGATGTCAAGAAATGTGTCCTTCTATCATTGACCAATTCCAGAGGACATCCGTATGAGGAGATGATATTTTGAAAGAAAAATTCCACCACTGATTTTGCATCATCTCTGCGAGTTGCTTCAGCTTCGACCATCTTGGTAGCATAGTTAGTGCAAACCAAAATGTAGCATTTCTTGTGACTCAATTTACCAGTTGTATTGGTCCCAAAAAATTAATTCCCCATTTCTCAAATGGAGCCAATGGTAAAATTGGTCTCAAAGGCCATTGGGAAGTAGCCGTTAGCTTTCTTGTTCTTTGACAAGCGTCATTGCTTCAAATATGGGCATGCATGTCTTTGTAATCATAGGCCACCAATACCCCAAGGAAAGAATCTTCTTTACAATATTCTTTAGGGCATAGTGTCCTCTCGATGCTCCGGAGTGTAAAGACTCAATTACGCCTCCAATTTTGTATGACTCCAAGCATTGCCAAAGTACTTTGTCTTTGCACATCTTGAATAAAATGTTGTGTTTCAGCTGATACGGCCCCATTTTCTTGAGAAAGACTGCCTATTGCTCAAGGTCCAGCCCTTAAGGACACAGGAGAGTATGCATATAATGATATTTGGCTGCACACCTTGTACTTTGCATTGCTATCAATTGATATAACTCTTCATCAGGGAATCGATCGTCAATCTCCCATTCCTGGTCTTGAGTTTCCAACTTGGACAAGAAGTCCACATTTGAATGCAAAGCTCTATTCCGTACTTGTACAATATCTGTGAATTCTTGTAAGAACAAGATCCATCTTGCACTTTTCCTGGACAAATCTGCCTTCTTGACCACATGTTGCAATGCATAATGGTCATCATAGAAGACAAACTCATATCCCAATAGGTAGTGGCAAAATTTCTTGCATGCATACACCATTCCGAGTGCTTCTCTTTTAGTTGTCAAATAGTTCTTTTCTGAAACTGAAAGTTGTTGGTTGGCGTAATAGATGGGGTAATCCTTCTTCTTGTCATCCTTCTAATTTAAGACTACTCCAATTGCCATGGATGAAGTATCCACATATACATGAAAAGGGATGCCCCAGTTCGGGGCCATCATGACAAGTGCTTCAACCAATTTCTTCTTCAATACTTGGAAAGCTTCTTCTTGACTTGCTTCCCACGAGTAGTCTCTGGACTTCTTCAAAAGCTTTGTAAGGGGTGCAGCAAGCACCACATAATTTGAAACAAAGCGTCTATAGTATCCAACATGTCCCAAGAAGGCTCTCAGCTCCCAAATATTCTTAGGTGATTCCAAGGTTGAGATTACTTTAACCTTCTTGACATCAACTTCAATACCTTGGATTGATACCCAATGCCCCAAAAGAATTCCCTCCTTCATTGAAAAGAAGCATTTCTCTAGGTGTAATGATAGACTGGCAAAACAACACCGTTCAAAATTTTGGCAAAGGTAATTCAAATGTACATCTCTTTGCCCAAACACACAAAAATCATCAATGAAGACTTCCACAAATTTGTGCATAAAATCCTTGAAGATTGAATTCATCATCCATTGGAAAGTAGTGGGAGCATTACACAACCCAAAGGGCATTTGATTGTAAGCAAAAGTGCACTAATCCGTAGTGAATGTGGTTTTTTCCTTGTCTTCTTCTCGGATGGATACTTGATTGTACCCTAAAAATCCATCAAGAAAACTATAACAAGGGTGACTAGCTACTTGGTCATGTGAGCCGGCCTGTCTCTCACTCAGGATGAACCTCTGATGGCTATTATGGTAGCGCACCATGGACTAAGAAGGCAAGGAACTTAAACTCCATCATACTCCTCCAAGGCTAACACTCCAAGACTAACACTCCAAGACTCAAGACATTGCTCACTAGAGAACTCAATGAGAGAGAGATAGTTGCAAATGAAAGATGATGAGTACCTCCTCACCCCTTGTTTATATACTTGTGAAATAGTTACGTACCAAAGTTACTAATTACCGTAGTAACTCAAGTTACTAGACTAAAAGTCAAGTAAAGTCAAAAAGTAGAAAGGAATATCCATTCACATGGGCATATTCCCCTAAGCATATGGTCTTATCTTGACCCAACCACTAAGTCAAGGATTCCTTCACATGGGTTATCCTTGGACTATAGAAGAATCCAAAACAAAAAGGCGTGCGGGCCCAAGAGTTCTGAACTCTTTAATCAAAGCCAAACACCTAAGAATAATACCAAGTCAACACACTAAAATCCAAAATAGTGGTGCTCATCTTTTCTACTTCCTCTAAAGTAAGGTCCCCTCTATCTTAGTTATGACTAACTTTAGCTAACCATGACTAATATAGATCCATCTTTTATCTTTATATAAATAATATCTCTTAAGTACTTGTAATACCAAGCTAAATATCACAATACCACACACATGCACAAATGGGTGTTACATTTACTCCCGGACTAAGTTTTCACTTTGTCCTCAAAGTGAAGGCCTCTCTACCTTCTATGGTACATCTTCAACTTATCATGGTTAATCCTATCAAAGTGTCTTCCTCCCAACTCCTTGAGATCAGAGGTGTAATTGCCCCACACCTTCTCCACTATGAAAGGTCCAAAGTACTTAGGCAAAAACTTCTTTTGCACTCTCTTGAATCAAATGGAATCAAACAACATTACCCAATCACCTTCTTTGAAAGTCTCTACCTTCTTCTTGCCTTGCCTCTTGTCATAGCTCTCCTTTTGTTTCCTTTGGGCTTGCTCCACTCGAACCATAGCAACTGCTCTTGCCTCTTCCAACTCCATGAGTTGATCCTTCTTTGACTTCTTTGCATCACCTCCTTGTGCTTTCTTCAATCTCCTATGAATGCTCTAGAAGGTAGGAAGATCAAAGTGAATAGATAAGGTAGACTCAATACCATACACCAATTGAAATGGAGAATATCCGGTGGAAGTCTTCATGGTTGTCCACCAAAAGTGCATGAATCCTCTTGTCCCAATGGTAACCTGCATCTAGAATCTTGAAAGCAGTCACCTTTCCTGCAAAGTGTCCTCCACATACTAAACCTTCATGAAACTCCTTTAAACAATGTCACAAAATCATGTCTTGTCACAAAGTCCACAATCTCCTTGCACTCCATTGGAACCTCTTGAGTGACTGAGATTGTCATGAGCTCCTCATCCGGGAAGGAATCATCCACTGGCTCATCTCCATCATGATCAAAGGCTCTAGATAACAAATCAGCATTTGCATGTTTCTTTCCTGGCCTATCCTCAATGGTGTAGTCATACTCAGACAAGAGTATCATCCACCTTGCTAGTCTCCCTTCAACATTAGGCTTGTTGAAGAAGTACTTCAAAGCCTTGTGATCCGTGACAATGGTGGCTTTCAGTCCAATCAAGTAGTGTCTAAACTTCTTGAGACCAAAGATCACTGCCAACCCTTCTCTCTCCATGACAGAGTAGTTCTTCTTTGCTGAAACCATCTGCCTACTAGCATAAACTATTGGATGATCATGCCCATCTTGGTCTAATTGACTAAGAGTGCATCCTATAGCTACATTAGAAGCATCAGTGTAGAGGATGAAAGGCTTACTCCAATCAGGTTTAGCAAGAATTGGAGCTACAACAAGGGATTGCTTGAGCTCCTCAAAAGCTTTGAGAGTCTCCTTGTCCTCCAAAATCACCATGTAATCTACACTCTTCTTCATGTAGATGGTCAATGCATAAGCCTTGTTGGAAAATGAGAAGATGAACCTCCTATAGTACCCAACCATCCCCAAGAATTGGCATAACTTTGTCAAGCTTGAAGGGAATGGAAGGTCTGAGATTTTCCTCACCTTCTTAGGATCAACTTCTATTCCATCCTTGGAGATGATGTGCCCCAAAAGTAGACCTTCTTCACATCCAAAAATGCACTTCTCTGGGTTGAGTGATGCATTTGCCTCATCCAAGCATTGCAAGACTTTGATTAGGTGCTCAAAGTGCTCCTCCTTGCTCCCATAGACACAAAAGTTATCAATGAAGTCTCTCACAAATTTCCCAATGAAAGGTTCAAATACCTTGTTCATGAACCGTTGGAATGTGGCTGGAGCATTGCAAAGCCCAAAAGGCATGACCTTGAAAGTGTAAGTTCCCCAAGGTGTGGTGAACGTGGTGAGTTGTTGATGCTCTGGTGCAATCTTGATTTGGTTGTATCCACTATAACCATCTCCAAAACTGTACCTCTCATGACTTGCAACCTCCTCCAAGATCTCATCAATGAATGGCAATGGGTAGTAGTCCTTCTTGGTAACAGCATTGAGCTTCTTGTAATCCACACATCCCCGAAGCTTGCCATTCTTTTTCTTCACAATGATAATTGGAGACACCCATTCTGAATTCTCCACCTCAAAGATAAATTCAGCCTCCTTGAGCTTATCAATCTCCTCCTTCACAACCAAAGATATTGGTGGGCTTATGTGACGTTGCTTTTGGCGGATTGGTCTTGCATGTGACTCCACCTCTATCTTGTGCTCCTCCAAGGTGACTTCCTTCAAATCCTTGTAACTAAAAGCAAACACATGGATGAACTTGCGGAAAATCTCCTCAAATCTCACCTTCTCCTCTTTGGTAACATTTGGGCCATACTTGAGGGTAGCTAACCTTCTCTCTACCTCCTTAAGTGTCAATGGTGATTTATCTGGGTCCTTCAAAACCTCTGGCTTAGGTGCAAAATCCATAGCACACAAGGGATACACATCTGAATCAGATTCAGATTCATCCTCCTCCGTGGAAGTCTCCTCTTCCATGCTTTTGTCCACACCTAAAGCTCCTTCTTCATAATCTGATTCCCAATAATCAAAAGATGGTGTATCTGAATGTGAAGTGTTGGTGGTGTTAGTCACAGGAACTGTGACTCTATGGTTTGATGACCCAATTCTCAAGTACCCTTTGTGCCATCAATCAGTTGTGCGTGCTGCTCTCAACCATGGCCTCCCAAGAAGTAAGTCATAGCTTGAATCCTTCAAGACTTGGAAAGTCATGAGATTTTGAACTCCCATAACTGAAACTACCACTTTATCCATCACCCCTACTGGTCTAACTTGTTGCTTGTTTGCCATGCTCACCACAAATGTTGAAGGTCTTGAGGGTATCATACCCAACTTCTTCATCATCCTTTCTGACATGGCATTTACTACTGATCCTCCATCAACCAATGCATCCTTGATGTTGTGACCATTCACTCTCACATCAATCTTGGAGGCATATTCACAAGCCTCCCATGGTGCTGGCTTGGTATCCACCACCCCCATTGTGACAACCCAGCAAATATCACTTTTGCGGTAATCAGGTAAGTAAAGTTTGTTCCCGCAGAGATACAAGTCAGAAATGTCCAAATACGAAGCAAAGTAACAATTTCAGTTCTTCTTGGTTGCGTCTTTAATCTCTCAGGTAGAAACCACACCCAGAAGAGAGTAACAAGCACTGACTCGCAGTCTTGTCACAAATTAACACCCCTTAATCACAACTCCATCAAATCTTTCTAAACAATCTTGATTGTGGTGATTCAGGCTCTCCCAAAAATAGCACTTCACTACAAAATGACTTTGCCTCAGAATTGTGTTCCACCCCTCCACTGGAGACACAACTTCCTCGATCGAAATTGCTTCACACCAACTTTGCATTGCACTCACAAATGCAAAATACTACCAACACTACAATTCTTCTCAGATCTGTCAAGGCATTGCTTTGATTGCACTTCACTCAGGATCAAAACACATAGAATGAAGATCAAGCCTGTGGAATCCAACATCCAATAAACACACTAACTTGCACTTCAAATTTCTCCAAACACTCACAACTACAATCACAAAGTTGATACTCGAAATCAAGCTCAAGCGACGAGCACTACTTCACAGCACTTTGCTTTATCTATTCTCAGAAATTATGAGCACTAAACAACATCTAACTACGAATGCCACTCTTAAATAGTGAAGCAATCGACCGTTCTAACAACTATACCATTCTATAACAACTCTTCTAACCTGCGGATCCGAAATGACAATCCACCTCTTCATATCTACCTCTTCAAATCTCAAATCTGTTACTAATCTGATCAAATGTCTACTTTGTCCTCGGCTTTCAAACCCAAACCCGAAGTAATTTTACTTCCTACTACTCTATCCTTGGGTTTCACAACTCCAAATTCCTCTACTAATTCTAACACTTCTCCTCCTTGATCTGCAATTCCTATCATAATTAAGCCTTCTAAATCTCTATCTCTCAACCCACTCTTCTCTAAGGTGTCAAATGTCAAATCCGAAGACACCTGCACTCCTATCTTTCTTACTTTGGGTCTAACTACTATCAATTCCTTGGTTAATTCTATTGTGTCATCATCAATAATTGTAACTGAAAGCATGAATACACTATCTACACCTTCAATTTGTAATCCACTTTCCCCTAATCACTCAGGTAACTCACCTAAAGACACTTACTATCTAATCCTGCACTTCTGGTTTATTCACTATTGCTACTTCTCCTTCAATTTATGTTCCATCTTTAATCAGAATTGAAATTGAAATCATGTGTATCCTAACTATCTTCTTTCCCTACTTTAACTTCCTCTGATCCCTCTAGCAAGATTCCCGAAGTCATCTTCACTGCACTCCGAGGTCCAACTATCTCAGATTAAGTCATCTTCATCTGGACGCGAAGTCTTTAGACTCAAAGTCATGTAAACCCGAAGTCTGAAGTACGAAGTCATATTGACCCGAAGAACCTCAACCCGAAATACATCTACCCCCAAACCTTCAAATGCTTGTAACTTCTTCTACAAACCTCAAAACTTTGCGATTTTGGTGGCAACGGAAGGCCTGGAACAAGTTGCTTCCAACGAGATATAGCACGCTTGATTTGCACTTGTTTGCATTGAGATATGGCCCCCGCAAGAATCCTGACCTGCAACTTCTATTTCTCCTTCGGGTTTGCCCTCCTTCAACGTCTGATCCGAGTTTTTTTCCTCTGACACGAAGTAAACTTCTTCAAGTCTGATCCAATCTGAGACCCTCTTCCTCTTACATTAAGTAGAATTCCTCAAGCTTGATTAAAACACAAGTTTCCACTCATTTCTTCTCCATTTGGTTTCAATTTGGTTTCAGCAAGGCATTTTTTCTTCAAAACTCGTCCAAAATGAAAAATGTGGGTACCATACCCATTGATACTGGAACTTTTGCTTTCTTCTTCCTCTTGCTCCTTGTAAAACTCAAACCACCTCTAAGCTCCTTTCTCAAGGTAGGGTTCAAAGCGATCAATTGGCCCACTGTGATGTTAGCCTTGTGACTACCGACATCCTCCAACATATTGTAGTTCCATTGTTGCTTTGAAATCAAGAAATCCTCCATCCCAACTTCTTCCTTGGAGTCTTTGTTGTTGATGATGATGAGGTGCAAGTGCTCCTAGTAGACATAGGAGTATCTTTGCTTGGAGTAAATCCTTGAGAAGAGTGAACATCCTCTGCAAAACGAGCTCTCTTCTTCTCTTGTGCCAAAAGCTCCAAATTAAGACTCTTGGAGTTTGAGCACTCTCCCTTCTCATACTTGCTGTCCACCACATTGATGGATGCTATCCCCTTACTTTTGTTTGGATTAGGAGCCACTTGGGTTTCACTACCACCCTCTTTCCCTCTATTGGCTCCCTCATAACCCCTTCCTCCATGGTAAGTGGAATTTGGGCAATTCCTTTGGATATGGCCTCTTCCTCCACAACCAAAACAATTTCTATCATTGAAATTGTTGGCTGGTTGAACTCCTCTATATGGATAGTTTCCATAACTCCTAGGCCCTCTCCCTACATTCTGATCCACCTCTCTCTTCTCCCATAGTTGCACCACATTGATCTTGAGATCCGCAAGTTGTTCTATGATGGTTTGAAGTGGATCCTTTGGTGGAGGTGCAAGAATTGGAGCAACTACTACTTGTGGTGCAACCCTTGTCACCAAAGTATCAGAAGTTCCACTATACTTGTAGCCTTGAGCAGGATGCACAACCTCCTTCACCACCAAATCACTCTCATCCCCTTCCAAACTCTCCTCCATACGAATTGCGATCTTGATAGCTTCAAGCTTGGAAGAAGGTTTCTCATATCTCACCTTGCTTCTAATTTGTGGTCTCAACCCTCCCAAAATTCTTGGTGAGCATGGCCCCTATGCCAATCATTGTAGTCTCCACATCATCCCCACTTTTCCTCAACACTTTGCAAAATCTGGACTCTAACTTTTCCACTCTTTCCACATAGCCTCACTTTCTCTCCTTCTCCTTGCTTGAGAAATGTAACCTCACTCATCAATCTCTCATAACTCTCATCAGGAAGAAAGTTCTCAATGAGTGCTGAAGTCAAAGTCTCCCAAGACTCCTCTTCCCCATCTCTCCTCTCTCTCTCTTTTGGTATTCTGACTCATACCATGTAAGTGCTGCATCCTCAAAGAAATCTGGTAATAATGAGACCCACTCATTCTTCCTCCTCTCATTGTTTCCTATGCAAGCTCTCTTGAAGTCTCTCACAAAGGCCTCCACATCTTCTCCATCCTTGCCAAAGAAAACCGGAAGTTTCCCCATCTTAACCTCTCACTATCTTTCTTTCTCTCAATTTTTTTTTCTTTTCTCTCACTCTATTACTAATAGAGTATATACATGACTAACACCATTTGAGAGTAATCCACCCTAGGGAACACAAAAGGTTCAGGTTACTCCAAGATTTCTATAGCAACATCAAATCCTAGAGTGCATATTAATCTAACTCTCATGGATAGTTTATCCATAAGTTGAAAGATTATCTCCATCACTAATCTTGAGAACTAGCTGATGAAGGTGGTGGTATTTGCTGTACTAAGACTCTCTCCAAGATACTTCACCAAAGTCTCCAAAAGTGCTTTTACTCCACTACACTCATGTCCTTTTGGAAGTCCTTCCACTCCAAACCTCACACAACTCCTTGGTCTTAGATCTTCTCCCTCCTAATCTTGGTGAAGAAGGTCCAACATGCAAACCCAAGTCAAGTAAGCCTCTCCTTTCCCTTAATCTCTTGCTCTCAAAGGTCAATGGACATGAACTTGCCTTATGTCCCTTCTCTCCACATAGAAAGCACTTAGACTCACTCTTTCCTCCAAGTGGTGTAGGTTTTTGGATCCTCTCAACACTCTCTTCAAATTCTATTGTAAATTCTCTTTTCCTCAAATCCACCCCTACAATCACCTCAAACCCTTGGGGAACCTTGCATAATCTCAATTTCCACTCTTGATGACCTTCCATGTTCCCAAGATGAATCTAAACATTTAAACATGCTTTTTGTTGATCTCAAACTCCTCATGCATGAGATCTATACTCTGCAAAATTTCAGATCTTTTCATCAAGCCATTTGGCCAAGACACCTTTCTATTCAGCACACATATTTCAGATTTGGTCTCAAAACCACCCCCCTCACTTCAAAAACTCATAACTCCCTGCTCAAAAACTATCTCTCTCTAATTTTTGTGGCAGCATGTAGGATACAATGCACTGAAGTTTCTTACAAATTTTCAGGAAAATTCATTGAAAATTGAAGAAATGGCAGACTCTGTACAATTTTCCAGAGAGCATGCAGTTGCGGGAGCACTTTACCCTCTCAACTTTCAAAAATTCTAGCCCAGTGCACATAGTAGCTCTCACAATAATTTCAAGTGTGCTAACTGAAAGATAACCCAAGCTATCATGTGTAGAAATTTCAAGTCCAGATCTCAAACTTGAGATTTTGCCCAAAATCACCTTAATCCCCAAAATCTGCAATCCACCTCACACAATCTCTCCAATTTCTCTCATGTATACAAGATGTACAAAATCACCTCAAAGACATCATAATGAACTACACGGTATACAAATGGATCTTGGTTCTCTAACATAAGTTCAGCACTCTCCTCTCCTAATGTTCTCTCCAAGTGAGCTCTCATAGCCTCTTTCTACCTAATGTAGAATTGAACGCGGAACATTATCTTGCCTTCTAGAGAGGTCCCGGCAACGGAACCAAAAATGTGAGCCGGCCTGTCTCTCACTCAGGATGAACCTCTGATGGCTATTATGGTAGCGCACCATGGACTAAGAAGGCAAGGAACCCAAACTCCATCATACTCCTCCAAGGCTAACACTCCAAGACTCAAGACATTGCTCACTAGAGAACTCAATGAGAGAGAGATAGTTGCAAATGAAAGGATGATGAGTACCTCCTCACCCCTTGTTTATATACTTGTGAAATAGATACGTACCAAATTTACTAATTATAATAGTAACTCAAGTTACTAGACTAAAAGTCAAGTAAAGTCAAAAAGTAGAAAGGAATATCCATTCACATAGGCATATTCTCCTAAGCATGTGGTCTTATCTTGACCCAACCACTAAGTCAAGGATTCCTTCACATGGGCTATCCTTGGACTATAGAAGAATCCAAAACAAAAAGGCTTGCAGGCCCAAGAGTTCTCAACTCTTTCCTCAAAGCCAAACACCTAGGAATAATACCAAGTCAACACACTAAAATCCAAAATAGTGGTGCTCATCTTTTCTACTTCCTCTAAAGTAAGATCCCCTCTATCTTAGCTATGACTAACTTTAGCTAACCATGACTTATATAGAACCATCCTTTATCTCTATATAAATAATATCTCTTAAGTACTTGTAATACCAAGTTAAATATCACAATACCACACACATGCACAAATGGGTGTTACAGTCCAAAATTGTATTGGTAAAAGGCAAGGGATGATGATCTTTCCTTGTGACTATGTTTAACTTGTGGAAATCTTGGCACACTCAAATCTTCCCCGTTTTATTCCTTGGGACAATGACAATGGGTGAAACCCATTCACTGCTTAAGACAAGAATGATTATTCCAACCTCCAAGTACTTGTCAATTTCATCTTTCACCAAAAGTGAGTACTTTGGAATCAAGCGGTATTGTCTTTGCCAAACTGGAATTGCACCTTCAACCAGATCAATCCGGTATTCTCCAAATTCTTGTGGAATACCCGGCATTTGATGAATAGACTAGGCAAATACATCATGGAGTTCTATAAACAGGGCAGTGTATCCTACCAACTCCTCCGAAGTGACTGTCTTTGAAATTTTCAAAATTTTTCCTTTGGTCAAGACCACATCTTGACAGTCATTGGGGTTGATGACTACTTCAACATGACTCACTCGGCTTTATCCAAGTCAAGCTGCCATCAAACCCCCTCCCTCCAAGTCATGTTCACTTGAGGCGAGGTCATATGGGTCTTCATCTTCTACATCCACCTTGTAACATTCCAAGTAATTGACTTGAACTTTGTCTTTGGAATCTTGTGAGGACAAAGACAAGGTGTCTTTGGGTTTTTCCTCATCTTCTTATGAACTTGTTTCCCCTAGATGGGGAACCTTTGTCCAACTCACAGTCACCAGCTTTTGGTCTTTGGACAAAATGTCCTTAAACCAAAGCTTTTGCTAGTGCCAATCCACCACAACTTAGGCACTATACAACCAAGGTCTTCCGATCAACAGTGGGTAACCAGAGTTGGTCACTAGTTGTAACACAATATAATTCAATTTGAAGGACACCCTTCCAATGATTGTGGTAATGTTTGATAGCATGCTCAATGGCCGTCTCCTAGTTTGGTTTGCAAATTTCAAGACTTGGGGTGTTGGCTCAAACGTATGATACCCCAACCAATTTGCCGTATCTTTGATCATGACATTCACACTGAAACCTAAATCAATGGGTATCGATGTGATCATGCACCCTGTAATCTCCGCATCAACCTTGGGAGATCCTAAATCCTCTTGTTCAATACAATAAATTGCAGGCATGTCTTTTTTGGACATTGCTCTTACTTTCTTGAGGGCAGAATTTAGTTGCCTCTTGTATAGCTAATTATCTTCCCACAATTGCTTGAATGTGACATTTGCACTTGTGGATGCCAAATCCGCTACAATATTGTATTGAGGTACTCCCCCCAATTTCACCTTCTTCACCTTCAACTTTGGGTTTGAAGTCTCTCCATGTTCAAATTTGACTTCAAGGCGCTTCATGATGGTGATAGGAGTACTAGTAGTCTTACCTGAGGTTCCTTGGGTTGGCCTAACTTGGCGTGTATTAGATTCTTTACTTTGGATCTGATGATCACCGGAAAAAGTGGAGGCCTTCTCTTTGTCTCCTCCTCCAAACTCAATTCCCAAGTTCTGAGTACCGCTTCCTTGAGCTCTTTCTGCATAGCTTTAGCTTTGGCTTTTGCAAGGATCTTTTCCTCCTTGGTAGAAAGGATTGACTTTGGGTGCAGCCTCTTTGCCTTTCATGAGGACAAAGAGGTCATACTCAATTCTTTGGGATCACACTTCTTCTTACTTGCACGTGTCTCAACCTTCAAAATTTTGAGGTCCGGCCATTCTCCTTCAGAGGTCAGGCTCCCTTCTTAAGGTCTCTCCTTCTCAAGTGCTATACAATTTACATTGGTATCACCCTTTGCCTAAAGCACAACACGCTCAGTCGGGGTATATACATATTTTATAGGCGGCTTTAGGTTTGGTGGATGAGGGCATTGATTGCCCGTATGACCCGATTCTTTGCAATTTCCACACAAGGGAACATACCCAATTTTCCGTCTTGGCTCCGGATAGTTTGGAGACCAATGTCCTATTGAGCCACAATTGTAACATGCTCCGGGTGCAACATTCTGAGGTCAATTTTGGTTGCTCATTTTTGGTCTTCATGGGGGAGCATTGGGGTTATACTCCCTTGGTCCATACCTCGGACCTTGGTACAATGTGCTTGCTTGAGGTGGTACCTCTTGGGTTTGGTACACCGCCTCCTCTTCCTCTACCTAGTTCCATCCTAGAACCCAATCTGCTGCACCAAAAATGCATTTTGAGTATTGCATTCCGTATTTGCATGGCCTGACTTGCCACACGTGGTGCACCATACGTTGGATCTGCCAAATGAAGGTGGCTTCCTTTGGTCCTTTGCCCCAATCATCTGGATCTTAAAATCCAAAAACTCCTTTATGAGGGCATCCAGCTTGGTATCGGCCTTATGTACACTCTTTGTTGGGGGTGTTAATGGTTTCTTACCCCCACGTCTTTGTATTCTTCTTGGCTTTGATTCTTCTTTGGATTTTGAAGAAGAACTTGAAGACGTGGAGGATTCCTCCGAAGAAGGGGATGTACTGAGAGAAGCTCTCCTTTTGGGCTTCTTGCCTTTCTCCTAGTTTCTTTGATTGCCGGCAGAGTGAGAATGAGTTGCCTCATAGCGGGCGATGTGTTTGAGTGCCTTGTCCAGGGAAGTTACATTCCTCTCCCTAGCAAAGATCCAAATCTTTGGTGAAAGTACTCCCAAGAACTAGGTAATGGCTTGGGCATCGGAGTAACCCACCGCACCTGATTGCTTCAGGACTCGGTTCAAAAGTGCCATGAATTGCTCAAAGTAGTCTCTCAACTTCTCCTTCTTGCCTCTTTCCAAATCATTGAGCGCCGCAAAGATGCTCATATCATAGTCAACTTCCCACAAGCGTTCCAAGAAATTGTTTCTCGAGTCTGCCCAATCCGCTGGTACAAACCCCTTTTGGGTTGCATGGGTGTACCAACTCCGAGCTTTCTTTTGGAGCACACTTGGGAAAATCCTCAATCAATCCGCCGAGTCATGTTCCTTGTTGGCAAATGATAAGACTTCAAATTCTTTGATGAACTCATCGGGGTCTTTGTCTTGTTTTGTCTTCTTGTACTTTTGATAAGCGTGTTGGGTGGCAGGTAATGAAGTCATCATTCAACTTGGTGGAATTGGCTGTGGTAAGTATAAACTTGATGGAACCGAGGAGCTGGCTGGTATCAATGCTATGTTGACAACCCAAGGGTTCCAATTAGTCAAGTTCACAGTAGGGTCTTCCTCAACAATTTCTACTCTAAGTGTGTCGACTTCAACCCAAGTAGAAGAATTAGGCTCAACACCTTTGGAGTTTTCTTTAAAATTCCTTTGAGACAATTGAGGAATCGTGCGTAGAAGGTGTTGACACTCTTCTTCTATTAGTGTCTATGTCATCTTTTCTCAAACAATTTTTTTTAGAAATGTGACTTCCTTTACAACTTTAGGGGAAGTTGGTCTATTGGGTTGTAACAAATATGTCTGCCCGCTTGAGTCTTTCTTCTTCTTGGAAGATGGAGATGTGAAGTAGCCTTGCCAACCACCTTTGTGTTTCTTTTGGTCAAGTTCTCACAAGGCTTCTTGCACTTTGTGAAGAAGTTGAAAGTCCAATGCATCTTGTTCTATTTTGTCAAAAGTAGATTGGATCTTCAGGCATTCTTCTTCTTCACAATGAAACGTTCATCTTCAAACTCTTGCTTCTCGGTGTTCTCTCAATGCAGACATTCATATTGCTTTAACACCTAGATTTGAGATTGGTTTTGTATTCTTCCACTTTCTAGATTTTATCCCCGGCAGCGGTGACATGTGACAACCTAATAAATATCACTTTTGCGGTAATCAGGTAAATAAAGTTCATTCCCATAGAGATACTATTAAGAATCGGTCAAATACAAAGCAAAGTAACAACTTTAGTTTTGTCATTAATCTCTTAGGTAGAAACCATACCCAAAAGAGAGTAACAAGCACTTACTCGCAATCTCATCACAAATTAACACTCCTTAATCACAACTCCATCAATTCTTTCCAAACACTCTTGATTGTGATGATTCAGGCTTTCCCAAAAATGACACTTCACTACAAACCAACTTTGCCTCAGAATTGTGTTCCACCCCTCCACTGAAGTCATAACTTCCTTGATCAAAATTGCTTCACATCAATAGTACTCACAAATGCAGAATACTACCAACACTATAACTCCTCTCAGATCTGTCAAGGCATTGTTTTGATTGCACTTCACTCAGGATCAAACAAACTGAATGAAGATCAAGGCTACAGAATCCAACATCCAACAAGCACACTCATTTGCACTTCAAAATTCTCCCAACACTCACAAACATAGACACAAAGTTGATACTCAGAATTAAGCTCAAATGACCAGCATTGCTTCACAACACTGTGGTGCCCACATTTTTTGTTTTTTTTTCCAAAATAAAGGAGAAGAAGTGTATAGAGAAGTCGGATTGCGCCTGTATGGCCGAAGAAGACAAAGAAAATTGTCTTCGGGGTGAAACCCGAAGTAAAGTGACTTCGGGTCATAAGGCGAAGTACTCTGAAATGCTATGTCAGCATACAATACGAAGTCAATTGTCTTCGGCTCGGGGGGAGCTCAACCCGAGGCAAAGACAATCTAACAACCTTTCGTCGGGGCGAGAAATTCAAGAAGGGGCCGTTTCAAAATTGGCGGCTCATACGCGCGAAGGTGGGGTGACAGTGACAGGTGCATGCCGGAGGTGTGATTTCTCAGTAGAAACTCAAAGCGACGGAAGATGAAGAAGTGCAACTCTATAAAAATCAAAACTGCAATGACGAAATGTCGAGCAATTTTCCTTTGCCATTGAGGAGTCGTCTTGCAGGTGATTGGGGAAAGGGAAATAGAGTTGGACTCGTGTTAGTGCGTAAGGGAGAAGTTGAGAGAGAGAAATCGAGAGACCAAAAGAAAGCAGAAGAGATGGGAGGAGGGAAGAAGAACTCCAAATTTGCAGTGAGAAATCATGCAATTCGGAGATTAGATATAGTAGCGAGGATTGAAGGCTTGAGCCGACTTCGGATCACTTTTTTGGCATGGAACTGGAACGTAAGTTTTCCAGGATTCATGATAGAAATCATCGAGAGTAAATGTCTCGATGGTCCCGAGGAAGAAGGGAAGAGAGGAAATCCGGCTTGCTGGATAGAGTCGGATTGGAGACTCGTACTCGGGAAGGAGGCAGGCTCGGAACAGGGAGCCATGTTCTTGGGGAAAGGAGAGATAGCCCAAGAAACTCAGGAAGTGAGAGATGCCTTCTAGTCGAAGAGGACAAAGAATGGGTATAAATTTGAGAGCTATAAGGACCCAGTGAGAAGAGGAATTGTGAGTGCACTAATGGCCCTCCTGAAGCCGGAGAGAACTACCTATGTGATGAAACACCAAGCGGTGTTCTTTCACAAGTTATTTGTAGGAGAACCGATAAATTGGGCAAGGTGCTTTCACAAAAGAACGAGGCAGATGGTGTGGAATCTGCGGGATAAGTCGCCTCCACACTACATTGTACCATTTGCAGCCCATTTTTACCTCGGGTTAAATCTGCTCAATATGGCGGAGCGTAATCGAATGGTGTCTCATTTCCATCCTGATTTGAGAAGAGAAGTCGACGCGGAGGAGCAGCAATACATTCTCCAAATCCGGAGCACAGACGATTACTACGCGAAGATAAAGAAGAACGTGGAGGTCGTTGAAAGTACCCCGACGAAGAAGAGAACTCGGCAAGCAGAAGCCGGAGAAAACAAGAAACCTCGGAAAATGCAGAAAAATAACCCGAGGCAAGGAATGGTGGTGATTGAGTCGGAAGATGAAGACTCAGAAGGCAAAGCCGAGCTCAAGACGGAGGACTCCGACTGTGAGGAGGAACCTAAGCTGACATTGCAAAGTGGAGATATGAGCAGTGACAGTGAGGAAGGAGGAGAGATGACATTGGTACCAGCGGCTGAAGAATACGAAGAAGAAATGCAAGCCAAGGTAGACACCAAAGACAATGCGGCGCTGGAAGACGAAGTACCAGTGTGCGAGGAGAAGAAGATCGCAGTACAGCGAGGAATTCGCTCGAGACGTAAGGCGAAGTGTGAAGTGGGACCAAGTAGAGTGAAGGAAGAGGTAGAAGGAAGCTCGGGCAGTGAGGCATCAATTCCGATATGAAGACTCCAGAGAAGAAGGCGAGTATCGGGAGAAAACAAAGAAAGAAGAGAGACCACTCCGCGGGAGGACAAAGGTATCAGTAATGGAGTAGATTACCTGCAGATGGTAGTATGCCCTGTAACACCCATTTGTGCATGTGTGTGGTATTGTGATATTTAGCTTGGTATTACAAGTACTTAAGAGATATTATTTATATAGAGATAAAGGATGGTTCTATATTAGTCATGGTTAGCTAAAGTTAGTCATAGCTAAGATAGATGGGACCTTACTTTAGAGGAAGTAGAAAAGATGAGCACCACTATTTTGGATTTTAGTGTGTTGACTTGGTATTATTCCTAGGTGTTTGGCTTTGGGGAAAGAGTTGAGAACTCTTGGGCCCGCAAGCCTTTTTGTTTTGGATTCTTCTTTAGTCCAAGGATAGCCCATGTGAAGGAATCCTTGCTTTAGTGGTTGGGTCAAGATAAGACCACATGCTTAGGGGAATATGCCCATGTGAATGGATATTCCTTTCTACTTTTTGACTTTACTTGACTTTTAGTCTAGTAACTTGAGTTACTACGGTAATTAGTAACTTTAGTACGTAACTATTTCACAAGTATATAAACAAGGAGTGAGGAGGTACTCATCATCCTTTCATTTGCAACTATCTCTCTCTCATTGAGTTCTCTAGTGAGCAATGTCTTGAGTCTTGGAGTGTTAGCCTTGGAGGAGTATGATGGAGTTGGGGTTCCTTGCCTTCTTAGTCCATGGTGCGCTACCATAATAGCCATCAGAGGTTCATCCTGAGTGAGAGACAGGCCGGCTCACATTTTTGGTTCCGTTGCCGGGACCTCTCTAGAAGGCAAGATAATGTTCCGCGTCCAATTCTACATTAGGCAGAAGGAGGCTATGAGAGCTCACTTGGAGAGAACATTAGGAGAGGAGAGGGCTGAACTTATGTTAGAGAACCAAGATCCATTTGTATACCCTGTAGTTCATTATGATGTCTTTGAGGTGATTTTGTACATCTTGTACACATGAGAGGAATTGGAGAGATTGTGTGAGGTGGATTGCAGATTTTGGGGATTAAGGTGATTTTGGGCAAAATCTCAAGTTTGAGATCTGGACTTGAGATTTCTACACATGATAGCTTGGGTTATCTTTCAGTTAGCACACTTGAAATTATTGAGAGAGCTTCTATGCGCACTGGGCTAGAATTTTTGAAAGTTGATAGGGTAAAGTGCTCCCGCAACTGCATGCTCTCTGGAAAATTGTACAGAGTCTGCCATTTCTTCAATGTTTAGTGAATTGTCCTGAAAATTTCCAAGAAAATTCAGTGCATTGTATCCTACCTGGTGCCACAAAAATTAGAGAGAGATCATTTTTGCGCAGTGCGTTATGAGTTTTTGAAGTGAGGGGGGTGGTTTTTAGACCAAATCTGAAATATGGGTGCTGAATAGAAAGGTGTCTAGGCCAAATGGCTCGATGAAAAGATCTAAAATTTTGCAGGGAGGGACGCCCTAGAGTTGTGATCAAGTGTGGAAAATTTCAGAGGACTGTGACATATTAGTTGGGAGATTTGAGTGACATTGTGAGGAAGGGTCAATTCTGCAGAGTGGAGATCTCATGCATGAGAAGTTTGAGATCAACAAAAAGCATGTTTGAGTGTTTAGATTCATCTTGGGGAACATGGAGAGTCATCAAGAGTGGAAATTGAGATTATGCAAGGTTCCCCAAGGGTTTGAGGTGATTGTAGGGGTTGATTTGAGGAAAAGAGAGTTTACAATAGAATTTGAAGAGAGTGTTGAGAGGATCCAAAAACCTACACCACTTGGAGGAAAGAGTGAGTCTAAGTGCTTTCTATGTGGAGAGAAGGGACATAAGGCAAGTTCATGTCCATTGACCTTTGAGAGCAAGAGATTGAGGGAAAGGAGAGGCTTACTTGACTTGGGTTTGCATGTTGGACCTTCTTCACCAAGATTGGGAGGGAGAAGATCTAAGACCAAGGAGTTGTGTGAGGTTTGTGGAGTTGAAGGACTTCCAAAAGGACATGAGTGTAGTGGAGTAAAAGCACTTTTGGAAACTTTGGTGAAGGATCTTGGAGAGAGTCTTAGTACAGCTACAGAAATACTACCACCTTCATCAGCTAGTTCTCAAGATTAGTGATGGAGATAATCTTTCAACTTATGGATAAACTATCCATGAGAGTTAGATTAATATGCACTTTAGGATTTGATGTTGCTATAGAAATCTTGGAGCAACCTGAACCTTTTGTGTTCCCTAGAGTGGATTATTCTCAGATGGTGTTAGTCATGTATATACTCTATTAGTAATAGAGTGAGAGAAAAGAAAAGAAAAAAAAAAAAAAAAAATTTTTGAGAGAAAAGAAAGATAGTGAGGGGTTAAGATGGGGAAACTTCCGGTTTTCTTTGGCAAGGATGGAGAAGATGTGGAGGCCTTTGTGAGAGACTTCAAGAGAGCTTGCATAGGAAACAATGAGAGGAGGAAGAATGAGTGGGCCTCATTATTACCAGATTTCTTTGAGGATGCAGCACTTACATGGTATGAGTCAGAATACCAAAAGAGAGAGAGGAGAGAGGGGGAAGAGGAGTCTTGGGAGACTTTGACTTCAGCACTCATTGAGAACTTTCTTCCTGATGAGAGTTATGAGAGATTGATGAGTGAGGTTACATTTCTCAAGCAAGGAGATGGAGAGAAAGTGAGAGTCTATGTGGAAAGAGTGGAAAAATTGGAGTCCAGATTTCGCATAGTGTTGAGGAAGGGTGGGGATGATGTGGAGACTACAATGATTGGCATAGGGGCCATGCTCACCAAGAATTTTGTGGGAGGATTGAGACCACAAATTAGAAGCAAGGTGAGATATGAGAAACCTTCTTCCAAGGTTGAAGCTATCAAGATCGCAATTCGTATGGAGGAGAGTTTGGAAGGGGATGAAAGTGATTTGGTGGTGAAGGAGGTTGTGCATCCTCCTCAAGGCTACAAGTATGGTGGAACTTCTGATACTTTGGTGACAAGGGTTGCACCACAAGTAGTAGTTGCTCCAGTTCTTGCACCTCCACCAAAAGATCCACTCCAAACCATCACAGAACAACTTGCGGATCTCAAGATCAATGTGGTGCAATTATGGGAGAAGAGAGAGGTGGATCAGAATGTAGGGAGAGGGCCTAGGAGTTATGGAAACCATCCATATAGAGGAGGCCAACCAGCCAACAATTTCAATGATAGAAATTGTTTTGGTTGTGGGGGAAGAGGCCATATCCAAAGGAATTGCCCAAATTCCACTTACCATGGAGGAAGGGGTTATGAGGGAGCCAATAGAGGGAAAGAGGGAGGTAGTGAAACCCAAGTGGCTCCTAATCCCAACAAAGGTAAGGGGATAGCATCCATAGATGTGGTTGAGAGCAAGTATGAGAAAGGAGAGTGCTCAAACTCCAAGGGTCCTAATTTGGAGCTTTTGGCACAAGAGAAGAAGAGAGCTCGTTTTGCAGAGGATGTTCACTCTTCTCAAGGATTTACTTCAAGCAAGGATACTCCTATGTCTACTAGGAGCACTCGCACCTCAACACCATCAACAACAAAGACTCCAAGGAAGAAGTTGGGGATGGAGGACTTCTTGATCTCCAAGCAACAATGGAACTACAATCTGTTGGAGGATGTTGGTAGTCACAAGGCTAACATCACAGTGGGCCAATTAATTGCTTTGAACCCTACCTTGAGAAAGGAGCTTAGAGGTGGTTTGAGTTCTACAAGGAGCAAGAAGAAGAAGAAGGCAAAAGTTCCAATATCAATGGGGGTGGTGGATGCCAAGCCAGCACCATGGGAAGCTTGTGAATATGCCTCCAAGATTGATGTGAGAGTGAATGGTCACAACATCAAGGATGCATTGGTTGATGGAGGATCAGCAGTGAATGCCATGTCAGAAAGGTTGATGAAGAAGTTGGGTATGATACCCTCAAGAGCTTCAACATTTGTGGTGAGCATGGCAAACAAGCAACAAGTTCGACCAGTAGGAGTGATGGATAAGGTGGTAGTTTCAGTTATGGGAGTTCAAAATCTCATGACTTTCCAAGTCTTGAAGGATTCAAGCTATGACTTACTTCTTGGGAGGCCATGGTTGAGAGCAGCACGCACAACTGATCGATGGCACAAAGGGTACTTAAGGATTGGGCCATCAAACCATAGAGTCACTGTTCCTGTGACTAACACCACCAACACCTCACATTCAGATACCCCATCTTCTGATTATTGGGAATCTGATTCTGAAGGAGGAGCTTCAGGTGTGGACACAAGCATGGAAGAGGAGACTTCCACGGAGGAGGATGAATCTGAATCTGATTCAGATGTGTATCCTTTGTGTGCTATGGATTTTGCACCTAAGCCAGAGGTTTTGAAGGACCCAGATAAATCACCATTGACACTTGAGGAGGTAGAGAGAAGGTTATCTACCCTCAAGTATGGCCCAAATGTTACCAAGGAGGAGAAGGTGAGATTTGAGGAGATTTTCCGCAAGTTCATCCATGTGTTTGCTTTTAGTTACAAGGATTTGAAGGAAGTCACCTTGGAGGAGCACAAGATAGAGGTGGAGTCACATGCAAGACCAATCCGCCAAAAGCAACGTCGCATTAGCCCACCAATATCTTTGGTTGTGAAGGAGGAGATTGATAAGCTCAAGGAGGCTGGATTTATCTTTGAGGTGGAGAATTCAGAATGGGTGTCTCCAATTGTCATTGTGAAGAAAAAGAATGGCAAGCTTCGGGTATGTGTGGATTACAAGAAGCTCAATGCTGTTACCAAGAAGGACTACTACCCATTGCCATTCATTGATGAGATCTTGGAGGAGGTTGCAGGTCATGAGAGGTACAGTTTTGGAGATGGTTATAGTGGATATAACCAAATCAAGATTGCACCAGAGCATCAACAACTCACCACATTCACCACACCTTGGGGAACTTACGCTTTCAAGGTCATGCCTTTTGGGCTTTGCAATGCTCCAGCCACATTCCAACGGTTCATGAACAAGGTATTTGAACCTTTCATTGGGAAATTTGTGAGAGATTTCATTGATGACTTTTGTGTCTATGGGAGCAAGGAGGAGCACTTTGAGCACCTAATCAAAGTCTTGCAACGCTTGGATGAGGCAAATGCATCACTCAACCCAGAGAAGTGCATTTTTGGATGTGAAGAAGGTCTACTTTTGGGGCACATCATCTCCAAGGATGGAATAGCAGTTGATCCTGAGAAGGTGAGGAAAATCTCAGACCTTCCATTCCCTTCAAGCTTGACAAAGTTACGCCAATTCTTGGGAATGGTTGGGTACTATAGGAGGTTCATCTTCTCATTTTCCAACAAGGCTTATGCATTGACCATCTACATGAAGAAGGGTGTAGATTACATGGTGATTTTGGAAGACAAGGAGGCTCTCAAAGCTTTTGAGGAGCTCAAGCAATCCCTTGTTGTAGCTCCAATTCTTGCTAAACCTGATTGGAGTAAGCCTTTCATCCTCTACACTGATGCTTCTAATGTAGCTATAGGATGCACTCTTAGTCAATTAGACCAAGATGGGCATGATCATCCAATAGCTTATGCTAGTAGGCAGATGGTTTCAGCAGAGAAGAACTACTCTGTCACAGAGAGAGAAGGGTTGGCAGTGATCTTTGGTCTCAAGAAGTTTAGACACTACTTGATTGGAGGGAAGGCCACAATTGTCACGGATCACAAGGCTTTGAAGTACATCTTCAACAAGCCTAATGTTGAAGGGAGACTAGCAAGGTGGATGATTCTCTTGTCTGAGTATGACTACACAATTGAGGATAGGCCAGGAAAGAAACATGCAAATGCTGATTTGTTATCTAGAGCCTATGATCATGATGGAGATGAGCCAGTAGATGATTCCTTCCCGGATGAGGAGCTCATGACAATCTCAGTCACTCAAGAGGTTCCAATGGAGTACAAGGAGATTGTGGATTTTGTGACAAGAGGTAACTATCCAGAAGGGATGCATGCTAGGGAGAGGAAGGCCCTTGCAGCAAGATCTAGACCTTACACAATGGTGGATGATATTCTTTTTCACCAAGGAGCAGATGGTCTACTTCGAAGAGCAGTGGGTAAGGAAGAGTCTATCCTACTCATAAAGGAGTTTCATGAAGGTTTAGTATGTGGAGGACACTTTGCAGGAAAGGTGACTGCTTTCAAGATTCTAGATGCAGGTTACCATTGGAGAGGGATTTTCAAGGATTGTCTTGATTATTGCAAAACTTGTCATGTTTGTCAAGCTTTTGCTAGAAAGTCTACATCCACTCCACCACTTAGATCAATTCCATTGCTAGGACCCTTTGAGAAGTGGGGAATTGAGTTTGTAGGACCTCTCAATAGAACCCCAAGGAACAATCGGTACATTGTGGTAGTTACTGATTACCTTACCAAGTGGGTTGAGGCTAGACCATTGAGGGACAAGAATGAAGATGAAGTGGGTAGATTTCTTTATGAACGCATTATCACTAGGTTTGGATGCCCTTTGGAGTTGGTTTCTGATAGAGGAGGAGAGTTTACAGGAAGCATTACTACAGCCATGCTACGACATTTCTCTATCACACATAGAGTAACTACATCCTATAAGCCAAATTCCAATGGCTTGGCAGAGAGAACCAATCAGACCTTGTGCATGATGTTGGCCAAAGATGCAGAAATGGAGGGGGCTAAACATCATTGGGACAAGAGGATTCATGCAGTTTTGTGGGAGTATAGGACAACCATGAAGACTTCCACTGGATATTCTCCATTCCAATTGGTGTATGGTATTGAGTCTACCTTACCTATTCACTTTGATCTTCCTACCTTCCAAAGCATTCATAGGAGATTGAAGAAAGCACAAGGAAGTGATGCAGAGAAGTCAAGGAAGGATCAACTCATGGAGTTGGAAGAGGCAAGAGCAGTTGCTATGGTTCGAGTGGAGCAAGCCCAAAGGAAACAAAAGGAGAGCTATGACAAGAGGCAAGGCAAGAAGAAGGTGGAGCCTTTCAAAGAAGGTGATTGGGTAATGTTGTTTGATTCCATTCGATTCAAGAGAGTACAAAAGAAGTTTTTGCCTAAGTACTTTGGACCTTTCATAGTAGAGAAGGTGTGGGGAAATTACACTTATGATCTCAAGGAGTTGGGAGGAAGACACTTTGATAGGATTAACCATGATAAGTTGAAGATGTACCATAGAAGGTAGAGAGACCTTCACTTTGAGGACAAAGTGAAAACTTAGTCCGGGGGTAAATGTAACACCCATTTGTGCATGTGTGTGGTATTGTGATATTTAGCTTGGTATTACAAGTACTTAAGAGATATTATTTATATAGAGATAAAGGATGGTTCTATATTAGTCATGGTTAGCTAAAGTTAGTCATAGCTAAGATAGATGGGACCTTACTTTAGAGGAAGTAGAAAAGATGAGCACCACTATTTTGGATTTTAGTGTGTTGACTTGGTATTATTCCTAGGTGTTTGGCTTTGGGGAAAGAGTTGAGAACTCTTGGGCCCGCAAGCCTTTTTGTTTTGGATTCTTCTTTAGTCCAAGGATAGCCCATGTGAAGGAATCCTTGCTTTAGTGGTTGGGTCAAGATAAGACCACATGCTTAGGGGAATATGCCCATGTGAATGGATATTCCTTTCTACTTTTTGACTTTACTTGACTTTTAGTCTAGTAACTTGAGTTACTACGGTAATTAGTAACTTTAGTACGTAACTATTTCACAAGTATATAAACAAGGAGTGAGGAGGTACTCATCATCCTTTCATTTGCAACTATCTCTCTCTCATTGAGTTCTCTAGTGAGCAATGTCTTGAGTCTTGGAGTGTTAGCCTTGGAGGAGTATGATGGAGTTGGGGTTCCTTGCCTTCTTAGTCCATGGTGCGCTACCATAATAGCCATCAGAGGTTCATCCTGAGTGAGAGACAGGCCGGCTCACAGCCCGCTGTTGGTGAAGATGGAGAAGAAGAAGAAGGAGATGCAGTCTACTTGTCCAGAGGTAAAAATTGTGTTGCAAGTCTTATCAAGATTGGAAGAAGAAAACTCGGAATTAAAGAAGAGTATAACCCGAGGAGAGGAAGAGAGAGAAGTACTGCGAGCAGAAGCAGTCGAGAGGAGTCAGGTAATCGAAGACCTGAAGAGAGAAGTGAGTTATCAAGAAGATCTTGCGAGGAAGAGTGACATCGCAAGGGAGAGACAGGTAGCGGAGCATGAAATCTTGAAGCAACAGTTTGCTGATTCAAGAGTCGAACTCATCCATGCTATGGCGAGGGTAGCATCAAAGGATCAAGAGCTTGATCGAGTGATGGAGAGTATGGAGGAGAAGAAGCAACTCTGGCAGCAAGAGTTGGCTACGAGATATAGAGAAGAAGAGAGATTACGTGACTTACTTCATAATCAAGAAGAGAAGGTTGCACAGAAGGAGAAAGAGAAGGAAGCGGTGAAGGCCAAATTTGAAGAAGAATTGGCGATGTACAGAGAAGAATGGCTTGCAGATCGGGAACAAGAAAGGAAGACAAGATTGGAGCCATTGCAGGAGATAGTCCTCAAGGTAAACGCGATGTTAAGTACAGAGGCCAACGTTCGAATTGAAGAAGCACGTCTGCACGAGTTGAAGTTGTTGGTGCAGGAGATGAGGCGAAGACAAGCAAAAGATACAGATTTGAATGCCTTGTTGATTAAATTGAGAACTCGTGTAGATAGGAAGATCTTAGAAGTAGAAGACAATATCGCGATTAGATTAGATTTAGTAAGAATAGAGTTAGAAAAGCTTCGGCAGGATGTTAAAGCAAAACCCGAAGTAGATAACATCGGGATCCAAATGTCTTCGGAGTTGCCCTAAGAGACATTAGAGAAGAGTGGGTCGAAGGATGAGGAGTTAGATAGATTACCCGCTAGTGCAATTTCAGATCAGGAAAGAGAATTGCTGGATCTGGTAGAAGATGTAGGAGATGTGAAACCCAAGGACAGAATAGTAGGAAGTAAGATTACTTCGGGTTCGGTTTTGAAAGCCGAGGAAGAAGTAGACATCGGATCGGATTAGTAACCGATTTGAGATTTGAAGGGGCAGATATGAAGGGGTGCATTGTCATTTTGGATCTGCAGGTTAGAACAGTTGTTGTAGAACGGTATAGTTGTTAGAATTGTCGATTTGTTCACTATTTAAGAGTGGCATTTGTAGGAAATTGTTGTTCAGTGCTCATTATTTTTGAGAATAGATAAAGCAAAGTGTTGTGAAGCAGTGCTCGTCGCTTGAGCTTGATTCCGAGTATCAACTTTGTAATTGTGTTTGTGAGTGTTTGGAGAAATTCGAAGTGCAAGTCAGAGTGCTTGTTGGATGTTGGATTCCACAGCCTTGATCTTTGTTCTGTGTGTTTGATCCTGAATGAAGTGCAATCGAAGCAATGCCTTGACAGATCTGAGAGGAATTGTAGTGTTGGTAGTATTCTGCATTTGTGAGTGCAGTGCGAAGTTGATGTGAAGCAATTTTGATTGAGGAAGTTGTGCCTTCAGTGGAGGGGTGGAACACAATTCTGAGGCAAAGTCGTTTTGCAGTGAAGTGCCGTTTTCGAGAGAGCCTGAATCATCACAATCAAGATTGTTTGGAAATAATTGATGGAGTTGTGATTAAGGACTGTGAATTTGTGACAAGATTGCAAGTCAATGCTTGTTACTCTCTTCTGGGTGTGGTTTCTACCTGAGAGATTAAAGACGCAACCAAGAAGAACTACATGTTACTGTTTGACTTTGTATTTGGACATTTCTGACTCGTATCTCTGCGGGAACAAACTTTACTTACCCAATTACCGCAAAAGTGATATTTGTCGGGTTGTCACATACCGCAAAAGTGATATTTGCTTTATCTATTCTCAAAAATTATGAGCATTGAACAACATATGACTGCAAATGTCACCTTTAAATAGTGAAGCAATTGACAATTACTTACAAGAATACCATTTCCTAACACCTCTAACAACTTGCAGATCCAAAATGACAATGCATCTCTTCATATCTACCTCTTCAAATCTCAAAACTGTTACTACTCCGATCCGATGTCTACTTCTTCCTCGGCTTCCAAACCCAAAGTAACTTCACATACTACTCTATCCTCGGGTTTCACATCTACTAAATCTTCTACCAATTCTAGCTTTTCTCCTTCTTGATCTACAATTCCCATCACACGTAACCTTTCTAAGTCTCTATCTCCTGACCCACTCTTCTCTAATATCTCCACTAGTAACTCCAAAGATATTTGTACTCCAATGTCATCTACTTCAGGCTTTGCTATTACATCCTTCTAAAGTTTATCTATCTCCAATTTTACCAAGTCTAACCTAATCATGATATTATCTTCTACTTCTAATATCTTCATATTTGCACAAGATCTAAGACTAATCAGCAAGGTATTCAAGTCCTTATCCTTCACGCTTCTCCTCCTTGTCTCTTGCACCAACAACTTCAACATGTGCAATCTTGTTTCTTTGATCCGGATGTTGGTTTTTTTACTCAGCATCGCATTCATCTTTGTTACAATCTCCTTCAATGGCTCAAGTCTCATTCGTCTCTCCCACTATCGCGGGGATCGGTTGGTCTCGAGAGTGCGCCAAGCACATGGCTGCTTGCGCTTAGACTGCTAGGCTTGTCAATTGTTCAAAGCCCTTTGTAATCAGACACTCTCTCTACTTGCCTGGCTGGCAGTCCTTCTTGCTAGAGCAGCTTCCTACCAATCTTTCTAAATCTAGGCTCATGGTTAATGGCTTCTTGATTGGTTTCATTGGCGCAATCATATTCTTCAAGCTTCATTGCCAATGTTAAAGTTCTATCCATGTTAAGTTGTGTTCAGTGGGCTGTGATGTAATTCCTCTAACTAATCACAGTCTATGGCCAGGTTTAGATAATCATGATCAGGTTAGTGACAGGTCTTGGAGATGCGGTTCGACTAAGACTGAGAGCTCCAAGACTAGAGTCCTCTCATTTATACTATTCATGGACTAAGGATTCACATTCATCAAGGAAGTATATATTTACTGTAATCCCAAGCCTTGCAATTGTAAATTTTTGAGGGAAACCTAAGCAACTTCAAACAATACAATGACCAACTAAAATCTTCAATGGCAAAGCATGTACATGAAGGAGAAGAACTAAGCAAGTTTACATCCTAAACCTTACCATTCTTAGCCCTCTGTTCTGTCGTGGCTCAATCTGATATTTTCTCCAAGTCTGTTCTCTGGTCGACAGGTTCTCATTCCACTTCTCCCTTATTCTTGTCCCGAAAACTAATCACCTCCTTCTCTATCACTTCCTTCTTTGGCATTTCTCAAAACTCTTTGTTATGTCATTCTCTTGAAAAGAAAACTGCTCACACCTTTCTTGAAAACAAGTCACTTCCTGCCCTTCTTGAAAGCTCTCACATTCTTGTCTTGAAACTCCACATGGGAAATTCTCTGTTCCTTCAACTCTTGCTTTCTAGCTCTGCTCTTCTCTTGAAATCTTGGCAATCCTAAATCTCCTACACGTTCTTCACAACCTTCACATCTCTAGCAAGGCATAACTTCTCTCGAGATCCTCCTCTAAAGCACACACTCTTCAGTCCTCACTTTCAGTTTCCTTCCCCTCTGTCCAAGCATGCCTCTTCTCCTTTTGGAAAATCTCCCTTATCTTCCTTTTCACATCCAAACTCCTCTTCAGGCCAGACACTGTCCTTCCATGTTTCTCCTATCACCTCGCTCTATCTTACTCATGCTCAGGCCAGACCTCTCAACCCTTTGCCGAGAATTCTCCCTGACCCTTTTCTTCCTATCGCAAGCCACATACTCCTCCCTTGAATGTACTATCTCTTCAGGCCAAAACCCTTCTCTACGCCCTATACACTACTCTGATCTGCTTAATCCCTTTGAAGAATTCCATGCAGACCCTTTGATAATTCCCTCTCTCTATCCATAAAACCCTTCTTCTTTGAATCATCCATGTCCTGTCACTACAATCCTTTTCTCAAAGCATCTTTGTCCTGTCACCAAAATCCTCTCTGAGCCTCTATTTCTCCCGAAACTCCTTTTGTCCACCCATCAACTCCTGGAAAACATTGCTGCTTCGAAAAAGAACTATTTGTTACTTCCCAAAATCCCACTGTCAGCCCTCTGTTTCTCTTGAAACTCCTGCAAACTTCTCCTTCAAAAATTCCTCTATCATTTCCTGAAAGAACCCTACTGTCAGCCCTCTGTTTCTCTCTAAACTCTTGGAAACTTCTCCTTTGAAAAACTCCTTTGTTATTTCCCAAAAGCCCTACTGTCAGCCCTTCATCTTTCTCTCGAAACTCCTGCAAACTTCTCCTTCAAAAAACTCTCTGTCATTTCCCAAAAACCCTACTGTCAGCCCTTCGTGTTTCTCTCCAAACTCCTGCAAACTTCTCCTTCAAAAAACTCTCTGTCATTTCCCGAAAACCCTACTGTCAGCCCTTCATCTTTCTCTCTAAACTCCTTCTGTCCACCCATCAACTCCTGGAAAACATTGCTGCCTCAAAAAACCTATTGTCACTTCCCAAAATCCCACTGTCAGCCCTCTGTTTCTCCTGAAACTCCTGCAAACTTCTCCTTCAAAAATTCCTCAGTCATTTCCTGAAAGAACCCTATTGTCAGCCCTATGTTTCTCTCAAAACTCTTGCAAAATTCTCCTTCAAAAAACTCCTCTATCATTTCCCAAAAGCCCTACTGTCAGCCCTCCCTCTTTCTCTCAAAACTCTTGCAAACTTCTCCTTCGACAAACTCTTTGTCATTTCCCAAAAATCCTACTGTCAACCCTTCATCTTTCTCTCGAAACTCCTGCAAACTTCTCCTTCAAAAAACTCTGTCATTTCACGAAAACCCTACAGTCAGCCCTTCATCTTTCTCTCGAAACTCCTGCAAACTTCTCCTTCAAAATACTCTCTATCATTCCTGAAAGCACTACGGTCAGCCCTTCATCTTTCTCTCGAAACTCCTTTTGTCCACCCATCAACTCCTGGAAAACATTGCTGCCTCAAAAAACCTCTTGTCACTTCCCAAAATCCCACTGTCAGCCCTCTGTTTCTCCCGAAACTCCTGCAAACTTCTCCTTCAAAATTTCCTGTCATTTCCCAAAAGAACCCTACTGTCAGCCCTTCATCTTTCTCTCAAAACTCTTGCAAACTTCTCCTTTGAAAAATTCCTCTGTAATTTCCCGAAAGTCCTATTGTCAGCCCTTCATCTTTCTCTCAAAACTCCTGCAAACTTCTCCTTCAAAAGACTCTCCATCATTTCCCAAGAGCCCTACTGGCAGCCCTTCATCTTTCTCTCTAAACTCCTTTTATCCACCCATCAACTTCTGGAAAACATTGCTGCCTCAAAAAACCTCTTGTCACCTCCCGAAATCCCACTGTCAGCCCTCGATTTCTCTCAAAACTCTTGCAATTTCTCCTTCAAAAATTCCTCTGTCCTTTCCCGAAAGCCCTACTGTCCACCCTTCATCTTTCTATCCCAATAATTCACACTGTAAGAACTCAATTCCTGAAACTCTCAGTGCTCACTCCTCTTCTTGAAAATTCTCCTCCTCTCAAAAAATCCTTCATCAGCCCTTCTTCATCTTCCCCAAAATTCTTGAGACCCTCCAATACCCTAGTAATACTCCAACAGTTAAGTGACAAGCCAAATAGACTGAGCTTATGTACCATTAAAAAAAATCCACCACTCAATTTCCTCCCTTCCTTAACATAAGAGAAAGTCCTTGATCTTATAGGAACACCAAGCAACTACCAGTTTCACCATAACATAAACCCTTGAGTTCAGTAACATGAAAACTCACACCAAATGGCACCAATACTACGTGTAGATTATTTTCCCGACAACATCCACCCCCACCAATCCTGTGCAGCCACCGGTCTGCACCAGCAAGTCCCGAGTGATCAATATCAGCTTTCTTCAGTGGCATCTTCTAAATTGCCTCCAGAGCTGAAGTCATGATCTCTTTCTTCCTTGGTTCCCAATCGCCTCTTGAAAAGTTTAACCCTTCTCCCTGTATATGGCAGACGATGTTCAGTACCATCTAGCTCTCGCACACTGTAGGTGGCATTCTCGTGAACTTTGGTAACAACAAATGGGCCATGCCAACGGCGGGCAAACTTCTTGAGGGTCGAATGTTGTATGTCTAGGCTGTTATCAGAAATCAGTAACCAATCCCCTTCATTGATAGGCATTGATCGCAGTCGGTGAGTCTTGTCAAAGTATACTTTGTTCCTCAGCTGCACTCCTTCACCTTCTCGCGTGCCACTTGTATTCTCTGTGGTGTCAAGTTAAAGTGCTTGATTCTGCCCGTTATCAATTCCTCTATAGACATGTTATCCTCCCACTGAACAGTTCTCCAACTAACGATGTCCTCTTCCACAGGCATAATAGGTAACTGCCCTGATACTAACTCAGCAGGTGGCATCCTAGTTACCGAGCTGCAAGTTAACCTATCAGCCATAAGTGCTAAGGGCAGCAAATCAGGCCCTCTGTATGTCTCACCTTGGCAAGCCTTCACCAAAGCATTCACTATCGGCGGATGACCTCATTCACTCTTACCATTGGCTTCTAGATTGTAGGTAGTAGTCAGGTTCAGTTTGATATTGAACTTAAAGAAGTCAGCTGCTTCCCTTGCATCCAACTTACCTTGATCTGCCCTCATCCGGTAGAAACATCCGTGCCTGGCAATGATATCCTCTAAGACAAACTGACACACCTGTTGGGTATGTGTAGACGACAATGCTTTTCCTTCCACATAATTAGACAAGTCTTCCCTAGCTGTACTAGATATTTAGCTCCTCAAACTCCTAAACGCATATGAACCAAGTCTAAAACCCACTGAAAATGGAGATTCAGCGGATAAGTAGGTTTCAAACCATCTCTGTGCCTTACCTTGGAGTAGATCTGACAGATTTCACATGTTTCCACATACCGCCGTACCTCTGTATAAATACCTGGCCATAGTACAAACCCCGGATGCGCTCATATGTACCCTGAACCCCACGATGTCCGGCAGCATCCGCATCATGCGACTCCCATAGCACTCTCTGCTTCGTCTCCTCATCTCCCAACACTCTCAGTGGAGCTCCAGAGCTGCCATTGGGCCTTTGCCAGAGATACCCGTCCTTCAACAAGAATTTTCCGGATCTCCTTCTAATCTTCTCAAACTCTTCCCTGGTCCATTCGGAGTTCTTCTCTAGAGAACTAAGATACTTTCCAACAGCAAGAAGATCATCCTTGTACAGTTCTTCTCTAAAGGGTAAGTTCAAGTCCAGCTCATGCACATCCACCATGCAGTCATTTTCAGCTCCTTCATAACATGCTCTAGACAACATATCAGCTATTGGATTGTCCTTCCCAGCTATGTACCTTAGCTCTGGATTAAACATCCAAATGAACGCTATCCAACGCAACATGGCAATGTTTGGAGTGTTACAGTTGGCAACCATTCCAATCAGTGGCAAGCAATCTGTCTCTAGGATGACATATGTCCCTATTAGGCAGTTTTTATCTTGTGTTAGTGCTATCTTGGCACCCCACAATTCCCGTTTGATCTGAGGGTACCTCCGTTGCCATTCCGTGAAGATCCTTGCTCCAAACCTTGCTGCAAATCTGCTGCCGTTCTCGTCATCTTGGCCCACAGCCCAACTAGCAGCATAGGGACTTGAGTCAACCGTAACTATAATCAATTGTCCACAGCGGTAGTCAAGCGGGTGGAGCACAGGTGGGTTCTCCTGAACCAAGGAATAGTCCTTGATCTTCCCAATTATGCCACCTTCTCCGGATTTGGCTTCCTCCCATATGAGCCACACAGGTGTCCCACCACAAGGATTTCTCCAAGTCCAAATGCCAACTTCTCCCCAGAGAGAGTCACCCACGCTTCCATCAACCTTCTCTGTATTGCTTCCACATCCTGAATATGATCCATGACAAACCTCCTAATACCTCCATCCATCAAAGTTTCATCTTTCTTGCTCTCTATGCAGCTCTTGATAGGTATATCATCCAGGAATGGATGGGTCTTCTCGGGGATAAAAGATTGCAGATTCGTAGCGCTTTGCATATGCGCCATAGAGTTAGTAGCCCCCATTGGGAGAGTATACATACGCATCAGTCCTAACGGTGTTCACATCATGGTTATGTCTCGGCTCCCTTCAGCAAGCTGAAATTGATCATAGCCTGAGTACAAATCTCCTATAGAGTAGATTGCCCTCCCTGCAAACTCCTCAGTGAACTCATCCACAGCCGGTCCAACACCGGAATTCCGGATTGTTACCTTATTTGGCGGTTCCATATCCTGTATGAACCGCAACTTACCATTCTTCTTCCGGACGGTGAACCAGCAATTTGAGTATGGCGCTTCTGATGGTTCTAAAATCTTTGCCTAAACTTCCTCCTTCAATAGTTCTGTCAACTAGGGCAGAAGCGCCTTTGGCACAAGTATTGGTGTCAGATCCCACGGTACATGCAAAATTGTGAAAATTATCATTGGTGTGATTTCTTGCGGGTTCACACACCCAATCTCCTTGATCTTGAAAGCAAAAGCTTTCCCGCACTTCCCAATCATTTCCTTGAATGCACAGTGCTCAACTTCTGTGAGCAAACCATCCCCTCCGATAGTAAGCTCATCCAAGGTCTCTTTAGTAAACGAATGACCAATATCCCTTTCTTGTCTCAGTCTCGGTTCCTCTCTAGTCCTACGCAAAAATTCAGAAGCATCCAATGGCAATGGGACAGCAATAGGATGAACCTTTTTGTCCACTGTTTTGTACTTAGTGTCACATCTTACTTCATGAACCAACCTTGAAAGTGCTTCATGAAGCTCCTTTCTCCATTGCCCCGATCACCTTCTGGACTGCCCTACCTTCTCCCCAATCCTCCAACACTACAATGATAGTCTTGCTATCATCCATTTCCCTTGTTGTTTTCAGAACTCTCTCTTTCCCTTTCATTCTCTTCTGCAAAATTCCCGTGGTACTCCCTACATGTGCAAAGCAAACAGTTCTACCACTCTGGATTCCCACTTAGGTCCTACCAAAATAGTCTTCCTCACTGATCTCTCGCAGTGGAATGTAGCATAGGGTGCCTTGTCCCCCCACCTTCTCTGACAAGACGCCTAGTGGAAACCCCACCTTCCAGTAGGCTTTTCTAGATCTCTTAACTCTCTCTTATTCTTGTCGCTGCCCGGCAACACAGTAGGGAATTGCACTATTCTGGTCCCGTTCTGACTTCTAATCTTTGCCATGTGAGTCCCACCATTCAGAACTTTGCTCTCCATTCTAAACTGAGTAATGAAGGGCTGACCTAGGATCACCGGGTAGGGCAAGGTATCATGCACAAACACATTAATAGGCTCTACCACATTCCCTATCTTGATTCTGACATCCGGACAAGCTCCCCACAATGCATTTCTGGTTCTATTTACTGAGTTTACCTTCCAATCGATGTCACGGTCTACCTTCCAGCGCCCTTCATCGTAGACCGCCTTTGACACGAGGTTGACCTCAGATCCTGAATCAATCAGCACTCTCACATGTGTTTTCACTCCTTGCATCTTGATCTCGCACTCGCTGCAACTTCTTGCCCAAAAGGAGTCCTGCACCTCCTCTGACAAGGGCACAAAAGACTTCTCATCCTCAAGAGCAGCATCATAGACATGTGCTTCTCGGGTCTCATCCTTTGGTTTTTCCTGTTCAAGTTCAAGGCCAAAAGTTTCACCTCTCCTTCAGCGTCACTCCCGTCCTTGTATAGCAAAGACGTGTGCGGTCCTTCCTTGTAGAATCATTTCTTCTTTGCCTTGACAAGGATAAGGTCCTGCACATCCTTCCTCAAGCTACCAAAGAACTCTTCATTTGTGAAACCCCTCACCTCTTGCTTCCAGAACTTTTTGGCAATCTCTTGCGGATCTAGTTCCATTCCTATGTCCCGGCTCAATAGCCAACCCGACCCCTTCCTAGGAGATCTCTCTCCCGGCTTTTGGTTTGCTGCCCTTTTTGTGTCCATTCATGACTCTTCTCCAACGCCCAAATTCTGATCCTTGCTCTTTTGTGCATCGCTGAACTGCACCTCTTTCCTTCTAACCTGCCTCCTCTCCGATTCCACTCGCTGTTGCTCTTCCCTTGCCTGCCCTTCACTATCTGCTTGTTGATCAGATTTTCATTTCTCTTCTACCATAGCATCCCAAGTGGCACCAACTTCCGCAATGATGGCAATTATTACCACCGGCACATCCCACCCTGATTTCCTCCGGACTTGCTCTGCTAGTCTCTTCTTCTCAACTTCTCATAGGTCTGCACATTGCTTCACTTCACTCATTGCACTATACACACTAGGCTCAAATGCAGCGACTGCCATACTTACTTCACGTTTGCCCATGTGTCTTTCCAGCAAAGCCTTCATCCCTCTCATGTTACCATTCAGCGGTATTGGCTCCCCAATATTGTAGAAGGCTATCTTCTTCATCACGGGTTCTCCAACAAACTTCACCCACTATTTGCGTACTGCTTCTGATAGCTCTTGGCAGTCTCTTTTGGCATGACTCTTATTGTCACACCACATGCACCCATAGGGTTTCCTCCTCTCTCCATCCGTCCTCGCATTGCTACTCCCACTCTGCAACTGGTCGACCTTGGTGGTCAGAATCTTCAACCCCTCCATCAGTCGCGAGATCTCATCCACTGCTCCTTCTTTGGGCATCTCACTCACTCGCTGTCCCTCCTTCCCTCTCCCGGACCCAACCATGTTACTCCAAATAGGCACTTTGGCTATTGCTTCTTCATCCAGCTCTCTTTGCCTCCGCCTGCGGCTCACCCGCCTCCTCAATCTTTCCTAACTCTACCGCTCCCAACCGATCAGGTTGGAGCAGATTGAGTGCGTATTCCAACTCATCCCGCAAGCGACTATCTGTAGCTCTCAAAAAGTAGTTAGACCTCTGTAGTTTAATGGCCTTAGCTTCATAGGCTAACAAATGTCCTAACCTCTTATTAAACTCCCTTAGTAGATCTTGAGGCCCCAAGTTTTTACTCCTATCATTCACCCAATCCAAGAACATGGCCTAGGTGACTCGATCTACATCTTGCAGCAAGAATTCCTCCTTCATCATATGGGAGAACTCCTCCCATATCTCCGCCCCTCTCACCAAGCTCTCAACCACCCTTCCGATTTTGAGCTCAGCCAAAGTAGGAAACCTAGCAATGGCAACGTTCTCATCCAGATCATGAAGCTTTACCTCTCTCTAGTAGACCTTCAAGTACTTGGTCACGTCCTTACCATCAAATTCCCCTAGCTGATCTACCACAACGCGTAGACACTTCATGACTTATGAAGACTGCACTTTCACCTTGTCTCTTTCCTCATCCTGATCCTTCATGGCTCTCATGGTTGCCATGACAATCCGTGAGATCTCCTGTTCCCTTGTCATAGTTGCGGATGAAGCCTTTGGGCCCATCTCTACCTCAGCGCATCTAAATTTGTCCACTTAGATTAGTCCAATTTGCCCTTGTCCCCTTCCCCAACTCCACTGGTCCTAACATCTAAGCACAAGCCTTGAGATTCCCCAGCATGGTCGCCACTTATGTTGCAAGGATTGGTTGGTCTTGGGAGTGTGCCAAGCACATGGATGCTTGCGCTCAAACTACTAGGCTTGTCAACTGTTCAAAGCCCTTTGTAATCAGACGCTCTCTCTAGTTGCTTGGCTGGCAGTCCTTCTTGCTAGAGCAGCTTCCTACCGATCTTTCTAAATGTAGGCTCATGGTTAATGCCTTCTTGATTGGTTTCATTGGCGCAATCGTATTCTTCAAGCTTCATTGCCAATGTTAAAGTTCTGTCCATGTTAAGTTGTATTCAATGGGCTGTGATGTAATTCCTCTAACTAATCACAGTCTATGGCCAGGTTTAGATAATCATGATCAGGTCAGTGACAGGTCTTGGAGATGCGGCTCAACTAAGACTGAGAGTTCCGAGACTAGAGTCCTCTCATTTATATAATTCACGGACTAAGGATTCACATTCATCAAGGAAGTATATATTTATCGTAATCCCAAGCCTTGCAGTTATAAATTTTTGAGGGAAACCTAAGCAGCTTCAAACAATACAATGACCGACTAAAATCTTCAATGGCAAAGCATGTACACGAAGGAGGAGAACTAAGCAAGTTTACATCCTAAACCTTACAATTCTTAGCCCTCCATTCTGTCGTGGCTCTGTCTGAGATTTTCTCCAAGTCTGTTCTCTGGTCGACAGGTTCTCATTCCACTTCTCCCTTATTCTTGTCCCAAAAACTAATCACCTCCTTCTCTATCACTTCCTTCTTTAGCATTTCCCGAAACTCTTTGTTATGTCATTTTCCTAAAAAAAGAACTGCTCACACCTTTCTTGAAAACAAGTCACTTCCTGCCCTTCTTGAAAGCTCTCACATTCTTGTCTCAAAACTCCACATGGGAAATTCTCTATTCCTTCAACTCCTACTTTCTAGCTCTGCTCTTCTCTCAAAATCTTGGCAATCCCTAAATCTCCTTCTTGTTCTTCACAACCTTCACATCTCTGGCAAGGCATAACTTCTCTTGAGATCCTCCTCTAAAGCACACACTCTTCAGTCCTCACTTTCAGTTTCCTTCCCCTCTATCCAAGCATGCCTCTTCTCCTTTGGGAAAATCTCCCTTATCTTCCTTTTCACGTCCAAACTCCTCTTCAGGCCAGACACTGTCCTTCCATGTTTCTCCTATCACCTCGCTCTATCTTACTCATGCTCAGGCCAGACCTCTCAACCCTTTGCCAAGAATTCTCCCTGGCCCTTTTCTTCCTATCGCAAGCCACATCCTCCTCCCTTGAATGTACTATCTCTTCAGGCCAAACTCCTTCTCGACGCCCTATACAGTGCTCTGATCTGCTTAATCCCTTTGAAGAATTCCATGCAGACCCTTTGATAATTCCCTCTCTCTATCCATCAAACCCTTCTTCTTTCAATCATCCATGGCCTGTCACTACAATCCTTCTCTTGAAGCATCTCTGTCCTTTCACCAAAATCCTTTTCTCAAAGCATCTTTGTCTTGTCACCAAAATCCTCTCCCAGCCTTTGTTTCTCTCGAAACTCCTACAAACTTCTCCTTCAAACAATTCCTCTGTCATTTCCCGAAAGCCCTACTGTCAGCCCTTCATCTTTCTCTCGAAACTCTTGCAAACTTCTCCTTCTAAAAACTCTTTGTCATTTCCCAAAAACCCTATTGTCAGCCCTTCGTCTTTCTCTCGAAACTCCTGCAAACTTCTCCTTCAAAAAACTCTCTGTCATTTCCCTTCATCTTTCTCTTGAAACACCTTCTGTCCACCCATCAACTCCTGGAAAACATTGCTGCCTCAAAAAACCTCTTATCACTTCCCAAAATCCCACTATCACCCCTCTGTTTCTCCCAAAACTCCTGCAAACTTCTTCCTTCAAAAATTCCTCAGTCATTTCCCGAAAGAACCCTACTGTCAGCCCTCTCTTTCTCTCAAAACTCCTGCAAACTTCTCCTTCAAAAAACTCCTCTGTCATTTCTTGAAAGCCTTATTGTCAGCCCTTCATCTTTCTCTCGAAACTCCTGCAAACTTCTCCTTCAAAAAACTCTTTGTCATTTCCCGAAAACGCTACTGTCAACCCTTCATCTTTCTCTTGAAACTCTTGCAAATTTCTCCTTTGAAAAACTCTCTGTCATTTCCTGAAAACCCTACTGTCAGCCCTTCATCTTTCTCTCAAAACTCCTGCAAACTTTTCCTTCAAAAAACTCTCTATCATTCCTGAAAGCCCTACTGTCAGCCCTTCATCTTTCTCTCAAAACTCCTTCTGTCCACCCATCAACTCCTGGAAAACATTGCTGCCTCAAAAAGAACCTCTTGTCACTTCCCAAAATCCCATTGTCAGCCCTTTGTTTCTCTCGAAACTCCTGCAAACTTCTCCTTCAAAAATTCCTTTGTCATTTCCCAAAAGAACCCTACTGTCAGCCTTCTGTTTCTCTTGGAACTCCTGCAACTTCTCCTTCAAAAATTCCTCTGTCCTTTCCCAAAAGCCCTACTGTCCGCCCTTCATCTTTCTCTCCCAATAATTCACACTGTAAGAACTCAATTCCTGAAACTCTCATTGCTCACTCCTCTTCTCAAAAATTCTCCTCCTCTTGAAAAATCCTCATCAGCCCTTCTTCATCTTCCCCAAAATTCTTGAGACCCCCCAATACCCTAGTACTACTCCAACGATTAAGTGACAAGCCAAATACCCTGAGCTTATGTAACATTAAAAAAATTCCACCACTTAGTTTCCTCCCTTCCTTAACACAAGAGAAAGTCCTTGAGCTTATAGGAACACCAAGCAACTACCGGTTTCACCATAACATAAACCTTTGAGTTCACTAACATGAAAACTCACACCAAATGGCACCAATACTACGTGTAGATTATTTTCCCGACGACACCGTTCTTGATCTGCTCTATTATTCTCTCTCTACTCCCCACTTCCTTCTTTAAGTTTTCAATTACCTGATTTTGTACTACTGCATCTACTCATAGTACTTCCCTTTCTTCCTCACCTCAAATTACACTCTTCTTCAATTCCAAGTTCTCTTCCTCTAATCATGCTAACACCTGCAACACAATCTTCACCTTTGGACACTTCAATTGCATTTCCTTCTTCTTGTGCTCTAACTTTACTAACAATGGGCACACAACCTCCTGCAAATACTCTATTCCTCCACTTGGGTTTAACTTGACTTGCAAACTTTTCTCCTTCTTTGCCTCTACTTCACTGAATACTCATCTCCTCAGCCGCAATCGCCTTATGGGAATGGATTCTTTGCTCCTTGAACTTCCACTCTCTACTTCTCTTACCTTACTTGGTCCCACTTCATACTTTGCATTCCTTTTAGAGCAAACTCCTTGTGAATGGTCACCCTCTTCTCCTCCTACTTTGGAACTTCTTCTTCTGCATGCAAGTTACATTCTTCTTCTATTTCCATCTTTCCTTTGTCCTCCTCAAGTACCAATTGCATCTCCCCTCCATCTTCACTCTTGCTGCTCATTTTCCCACTTTGCAACGCAAATTTAGGTTCTTCCTCCTTGTCTGAGTCTTTTTCCTTGCACTTGGCCTTTCCTTCTGACTCCTCATCCGACGATGCAATTACCACCAAGTCTCTCCTCAGGTTTACTTTCCTTGTCTTTCAAGGTCTCGTTGCCACTTCTTCTTCTTTGCCTTGTTGACTCCTCTTCTTTGACTTTGGTGTGTTTACCTTCAACTGCACACTTTGCCCCGTCTGCACATAGTACTCAACATTGCTCCTTATCTGCAAGATGTACTGCTGCTCCTCTGCATCAGCATCTCTTCTCAAATCAGGGTGGAAGTGCGAGACCATCTTGTGTCTCTCCATTGCATTCACCAAGTTCAGTCCCAAATAGAAGTGGGTTGCAAATGGCACAACGTAGTGTGGAGGCAACTTGTCTCGCAAGTTCCACACCATATGTCTTGCACGCTGATGAAAACACTTTGCCCAATTGATTGGCTCTCCTACAAATATCTTGTGGAAGAATACCGCTTGATGTTTCATCACATAAGTGGTTTGCTTTGGCTTCAAAATAGCCATCATTGCTGCTATGATGCCTCCCTTAAGCGGGTCCTTATAGCTCTTGACCTTGAAGCCATTCTTTGTGCATTTTGAAGAGAAGGCATCTCTCACCTCTTGGGTTTCTTCAGCTACTTCTCCCTTCTCCAAGAACATGGATCTCTGCTCATCACCCGCCTCTCTTTTGAGTACTAACCTCCAATCTGACTCTATCTATTGAACCGGATTTCCTCTCTTCCCTTCTTCCTCAGGGCTATCAAGATCTTACTCTCGATGATCTCAATCATGAAACCTCAAAAGCTAATGTTCCAATTCCATGCCAAGAATGTGATCCAAAGCCTGCTCAAGACTTCAATTCTCACAATCACATCTAATCTTGGAATTGCATGATTTCTCACTACAAATTTAGAGTTCTTCTCCCCACCTCCCATCTTTCTTTCTTCCACTCTAGGTTGGGGGCTACTTTTCCTACTGATTCCCAAACTAACTCTCTTGGCTTCCTCTCTACACACCAAGGCGTCTTCAACTACACTTCCCTTCCCACAATCTCCCACAAGATGACTTCTCAATGATGATGGAAAATTACTTGTCATTGCTTCATCTCTAGCCCAAATTTTCTAGTGGGTGCTTCCTTCATCTCTCTCCACTTTGAATTTCAACCAAGAAATCACACCTTCTTCATGCTCCTTTCACTATCAATTTCCTCCCGCTCATAGCCAGCCATTTTTGTGCACGGTACTTTCTTGAATGTTGAACCCTAAAGGAAAGTTGTTACAATGTCCTTGCCTCGGGTTGAGCACCCCCAATATAGAGTCTCCTTACTTTGACAAGGCAAATCCAAGTACTTCATCTTCTGACACAAAGTCAATTTTCCTCAAGTTTCAACCCAAAGACACGATTCTTTGCATCTTGATGTCATACACACGCAATATACACTTCTATACACTTCTTCTTCAAAATTACAAAAAAAAAAATTGTGGGTACCACAAGGATGAATCTGAATTGGATTTAGATGTGTATCCCCTGTGTGTTATGGATATTTCACCTAAGCCAAAGGTTTTGAAGGACCCTGATAAATCACCATTGACACTTGAGGAGGTAGAGAGAAGGTTAGCTACCCTCAAGTATGGCCAAAATGTTCCCAAGGAGGAGAAGGTGAGATTTGAGGAGATTTTCCGCAAGTTCATCCATGTGTTTGCTTTCAATTACAAGGATTTGAAGGAAGTCACCTTGGAGGAGCACAAGATAGAGGTGGAGTCACATGCAAGACCAATCTGCCAAAAGCAACGTTGCTGGTTGTGAAGGAAGAGATTGATAAGCTCAAGGAGGCCGGATTTATCTTTGAGGTGGAGAATTCAAAATGGGTGTCTCCAATTGTCATTGTGAAGAAAAAGAATGACAAGCTTTGGGTATGTTTGGATTACAAGAAGCTCAATGCTATCACCAAGAAGGACTACTACCCATTGCCATTCATGGATGAGGTCTTGGAAGAGGTTGCAGGTCATGAGAGGGACAACTTTGGAGATGGTTATAATGGATTTAACCAAATCAAGATTTCACCAGAGCATCAACAACTCACCACATGCACCACACCTTGGGGAACTTACACTTTCAAGGTCATGCCTTTTAGGCTTTGAAATGCTCCAGCCACATTCCAACGGTTCATGAACAAGGTATTTGAACTTTTCATTGGGAAATTTGTGAGAGACTTCATTGATGTATGTACAATATCCCCTCAAAATATCATAATGAACTTTAGGATATACAAATGGGTCCTAATGCTATATGTTCAGCCCTCTCCTCCCCTAATGTTCTCTCCAAGTGAGCTTTCATAGCCTCCTTCTATCTAATATAGAATTGTACGCAGAACATTATCTTGCCTTGAGAGGTCTCAGCAACGGAACCAAAAATGTGAGTGGGCTTGTCTCTCATCCAAGATAAAACTCTAATGGCTATTATGGTAGTGAACAATGGCCTAAGCAGGCAAGAAACCCCAACTCCATCATACTTCTCTAAGGCTAACATTCCAAGACTCAAACCATTGCTCACTAAAGAACTCAATGAGAGAAAGATAGTTGCAAATGAAAGGATGATGAGTGCGTCCTCATCCCTAGTTTATATACTTATGAAATAGTTACACACCAAAGTTACTTAGTACTATAGCAACTCAAGTTACTAGGCTAAAAGTCAAATAAAGTCTAAAGTCTAAAAGAATATCTATACTCATGGGAATATTCCCCTAGGCATGTGGTCTTATCTTGACCCAACCACTAAGTCAAGGATTCCTTCACATGGACTATCCTTGGACTATAATAGAATCCAAAGCAAAAAGGTTTGTGGATCCAAGAGTTCTCAATTCTTTCCTCAAAGTCAAACACCTAGGAATAATACCAAGTCAATACACTAGAACCCAAAATAGTGGTGCTCATATTTTCCACTTCCTCTAAAGTAAAGTCACTCTATCTTAAGTATGACTAACTTTAGCTAATCATGAATAATGTAGAACCATCCTTTATCTCTCTATAAATAATATCTCTCAAATACTTGTAATACCAAACTAAATATCACAATAGCATATACATGCACAAATGGGTGTTATAGAACACTACCGGGTTTTGAGTTGCATACCACTACTCCTAACATGTTTCTAGCATATCTATCATTTTCTATATTTTGATGGGATAGGCTTGTACCTCTAGCTTGCAATACAGATTCTTCTTGTAAGAGAAGTGTTGGATTTTGTAAGTGTATGAGACTTCTAAGTCTAGCCTTTCCTTCAACTGCTCCTTAAGACCTCAAGAAAGAATGTCCAATGGTCGGGAGTCTAGTAGGAGACCATGTCTTTGATGTTGACAGCTAGAGGTATAGGTCCTTGGGTACCAAGGAACAAGTTGTTTGTTGGTAACATCAGCCTTGCATGGTTTTCAAAGTAGAGTGTTGCATGAGGAATTGTATTTGGTCTAAGCACATAATGAAAATCCTCATGTACAATTGTGGAAATAATTGGACTTCTTACCTAGATCTCTTAGTTCAAGTGATAGGGTATGAGCAATCCTAAAACTATAGGCTTCTTGAAGTCAAGTATGTATGCAATAATATGAGGACTATTGTGGTAACTAGAGTCTTCTTCCTTATCACTAAGATCTACATCCCACTTCTTTTCAAAGTTCTTAATCATACAATTGCTTTGTGCATCATAGGACAATGAATTTTTGAAAGGCTGCATTCTAGAGTGTCTCACTCAATTCTCTAAGTCCACGAGAGGAATTTCCAAGGTGAGAACAAAGTTGGTGCAGGCTCTTTGTCCTAATTGCTCAAATGTGGTCCTTAACTATGTTATGGATTGGCATTGTCTAAGACCTAGGGTCTATACTTAAGTTTGCCTATGGGCAGCTTGCAACTTGAGCCAACTCAAGTTGATTACCAACTTGAGCCATTCTTAGAATTCTCTTAGCTCTTGAGGAACCTTGTTATGACCTCTGGGCATAGAGTCATCCTGCTTGGTTGCTCATATCATTATTACATCCCAAATGCAATGTTCAAGGCTTGGGATCTCCTACATTCTTGGTGCCACCTTGATTGGCCTTACGGGCCCTAGAAACTCTAAGGGTTGGGAAATATTGATGAAGAAAGGGAAGTCATCCATAATCACTGCCATACTCTTTGCTAACTGGCACACCAAGTCTATTACCTCATGTGCTAATTGGTTCTGCACAATAGGCCCCCAAGTCCATCTTAAAGAGCTCATTGTAGAAGATTGTGCAACCTCCCTTGGTCAAGGATGTTGCATTATTCTCCTCATAGTATCTTCTCTATCAACATACATGCTAAGTTGGTCCATTTCTTCTTCTATAATGGCCAGCATGGTATCAAATTTTCTCTATCCTAGAAGCCCTTCCTTTGCTATTGGCTCTAAGAGGTCCATTATGTGGGTCACTTCTACCAAGCTCCCCATATTTTGATACTTGTTGATCACCAACTCTCCCCAAGTCAACATGTCAACCTCCATGGTGCCCCAAGATCTGAGGTGGATAGTGCTCATAGTTTTGATAGTCTCTTTTGTCATAGATTTCCTCTCCTCAAGACCCTATCGATGGGACGACTCTTTGTTTGTTGTCTCTTCTCTGGGTCCACTTGAGACCCACTCCACTAGGAATGTTATGATCAGGTCCTTGTTGATTTCCTGCATTATCTTGGTCTAAACTAGCACACTATGGTTCCCACATTTTTGTGTTTTATGAGTTTTAAAGAAGAAGTCTATTGTTGAAGCTGAATTGAAGCTAAATGGAGAAGAAATAAGAAGGATTGTGGTTGGATCCGACCTGAGGAAGTTGACTTTGTGTCAAAGGAAGAAGAACTCAGATTGGACTTAAGGGTGGTAGAACTGAAGTATGGATACTTTGTATCATAATGATTGACCCAATCCAAAGGAATAATAACAATGTTTCTTAGAGCCAAACAAATCAAGAAGGTACATTCAATGGCTACTTTGAGAGTAGGATAAAGTTGAGAGTGACAAGAAAAAGTCACATAGAATTTATGAGTTGCAATTGAAGTTTGATTGAAGAATGACCAAGAATTGAAGAAGTATAAAATCAAGACTTTATCAAGTGAATTCTGCAATGCTGAATCATTATCTTGTCCCTCTAAAGAGTTATCCAAAAGGAGTCATACTTACGAGTCAAGTAGCAAGATTGATTTGTAAGAATCTATATAGTAGACATCACACGATGCCAATGAAGGGCAATAGGCAGATTCTGTCACTTGCAATGCGGAATCTTGCAATTTAGAGATTAGATGTAGCGGCTAGGATCAAAGTCTTGAGTAGACTCCATATCACTTTTCTAGCCTGCAACTTGAGTTTGAGTTTCCAAGTTTCATGGCAAAAGTTGCTGTTAGCAATGTTGAAGTTGGTCTTGAGAAGGAGGGGAAAAGGGGAAATACGGCTAGATGGACTGAGTCAGATAAGAGACTCATCTTGGGGAGAGAAGCAAGCAATGCAGCTGAGATCACCTTCTATTAGAAGTGTGATTTTTTGGAGGAGAGTAAAGAGGTGAAGAATTCCTTTGCGCCTCACACCCAAAATGAGTACAAGGTAGATACATATAAAGACCCAATAATATGAGGTATAGTTGGGATTTTGATGGCAATGTAAAAGCTAGAACGGACCACCTATGTGATGAAGTAGTAGGTGGTCTTCTTCCATCAAATGTTCATAAGAGAGAAGGTGAACTAGGCAAAGTGTTTCCATCAAAGGATGGAATAAATGATTGGAAGTTGGAAAATGAACATGCCATCCCACTATTTTGTACCATTCATAGTGCACCTCTATTTGATTGGATCCTCTAAGCATGGAGGAGAAGAAGGTGATGATGTCTCATCTTCACCCGGATCTTTGTTGAGATGCAAATGAAGACAACTAGTACTACATGGTGCAGATTCAAGAGTGCAATGACTACTTTGCCAAAATTGGACAAGTTAAGATAGTGGTAGTTACCATCCCAAGGCCAAAGAAGAGAGGCTGACTTATGGAATTTGCATCATGGGTTCAATCAAGGAAGACTTGGAGATTGAATCTGAGGCATGTCATTGGGTGTGGAATTAGGTCTAAAGCTAAGAAGAGGAGAAGTCGAGTCCAAGTGCAAGTGTGACAACCCAACAAGTCTCACTTTTGCAATAATCAGTAAGTAAAAGTTTTTTCCCACAAAGATACAAGTAAAAAATGGTCAAATATGAGGTAAATAGTAACAATTTAGTTCTTCTTGAGTTCATCTTTAATCTCTCAAGTAGAAACCACACCTAAAAGAGAGTAACAAGCACTAATCACAATCTTGTCACAAATTACATCCCATAATCACAATACTCTCCAATCTTTCCAAACCAACTTCAATTGTGATGATTTAGATTCTCTTGAAGACTTCTACTTCATTGCAAAAAAAATTCACCTCAAAATTGTATTCCACCCCTCCATTGAAGGCACAACTTCCTTGATCTAAAATCACTTCACATCAAACTCATACTGCACTTACAAATGCAGAATACTACCAACACTACAATTCCTCTTAGATTTGTCAAGGCATTGCTTTGATTGCACTTCACTTAGGATCAAACACACAAAGTGAAGATCAACATTGCAGAATCCAACATCAAACACTCAAACTGACTTGCACTTTGAAAATCTCCAAATACTCACAAGCACAAACTTGATACTCTAAATTAAGCTTAAGCAACAAGCACTAAACTCAACACTTTGCTTTCCCTATCTTCAGAAATTATGAATAGTAAACAACATTGGACTCCAAATGTCTCCTTTAAATAGGCAGAGCACCTTGAAAGTTAACTAAAAACTATACCAACTTGTAGATCCACAATGACAATGCACCTCTTCATATCTGCCTCTTCAAATCTCAAATTTGTTTTTATTTCAATCCGATGTCAACCTCAACTTCGGCTTCCAAACCCAATGTTCTTCTTATTACTTCTCCTTCTTCAATTCTATCTTCTTCTACTCCACCTTCTACCGATTCTATCACTTCTTCACAACACTATGTAATTAAGACCATGGGTAATCTATCTATGTCTTTATCTTCTGACCCACTCATCTCTAATGTCTCAGATAACTCATCCAAAGACACCTGTACTCCTATGTCTGCTACTTTGAACTTGTTATCTCTTTTCACACTACTCCAAATTTTCTCTAACTCTGAATGTACTAAATCTAATCTGAGACACACAGTCTCCTACTTCTAATATCTTTTTATCTACTTGATCTCTCAAGCAAATCAAATATTTATTCAACTTGATGTCCTTTGCTTTCTTCTTCCTCATCACCTGCACCAACAACTTCAACTTGTGCAATCTTGATTCTTCCAATTGACACTCAGACCTCATTCCTAGCATCACCTTCACCCTTACCACTACTTCTTCAACTATCTCCTACCTCAACGTCTGCAACTTCTCTCTCTTTCTCTCTGCTAACAACTCCTCACAATACATCTTTACTTCACCTTCCAACTCAACCTTCAAAGCTTCCTTCTCCTTCACACTCTGACCGAGTTGCTCTTCCATTCCTTTGATTACCCCCACAATTGCTCTTCTTCTTGATTTTGTGTAGCTAACTCCCGCTGCCAAGCTTTATCTTTCTCCGCCGCACTTGTCTGCAAACTCTCCAACTCTTGCCTCATTATTGTTGCCATTGCTTTCAAATGAATGACCTCTACTTGCATGTCATGCACTTCCACCTTCAAGGTCTTAGTCTTCTTCATCTACTACCTTCTTTCTTCCTCTTGCTTTGCCTCTCTTCACAAAGTCCCCCGTCGGGCTCTCAATCTCCTTCCTCCTAAGCTCTTCTTCAGTCCTAAGTTTTGCTAACTCTCGCTCTCCACAAATTAACTTTCTTCTTAACTCCAAACTTTCCTCACTCATATGCTGCACTACTGCAAATCCATCTTTCAGCTTTGAGTGATCTCTTTTGCTCTTCTCTCTTCTTCTTTAACTACAACAACAAAGGGCAAACTACCTACGAGAAGTACTCTACCCCATCAAAGACCCTTGAAATTTCAAGTTGCTCAAGTTCTTCTCTCCTCATTTCTTCCACTAGAGCTTTACTCCAAAGTCTTAACCTTCTCACTCTCAAAGGCATATCATTTGAGCTCTCCTCCTTCTCCACTACCAGACTTATATTGCTTGTTTTTGCACCCGCAATTGGAACACTCCTCCTTGATCTTCTACACTTTTGAAACTCTGCCTTTTGCTTGGCTTCCAAGGTCTCTTCTAACTCTATGCTTGGCAATTCTTGGCCCCTGATTCCTCCTCCTCCCATATGATCGATTGCCACATGGAACTCTTGTTGTTTGTTGTCAACATCATCGGCATCCTCTTGCTAAAATTCCACCTCACCTTCACTTCCGCTGCTCGACCTTTTTGTGAAAACCCAGCAAATATCACTTTTGTGGTAATCAAGTAAGTAAAGTTTTTTCCCATAGAGATATGATTCAAAATTGGTCAAATACAAGGCAACTATCACCAATGTGGTTCTTCTTAAGTCTTTCTTTAGTCTCTTGGGTAGAAACCACACCCAAAAGAGAGTAACAAGCACTCAATCACAACAACTTGTCACAAATCTCACACCCATAATCACAACATAGCAAATTCTGTCCAAACAAATCTTGATTGTGATGATTCAAATTCTCCCAAAGATGACACTTCATTGCAAAACCTTTGCCTCAGAATTGTGTTCCACCTCTCCACTGAAAGCACAACTTCCTTGATTGAAATCGTTTCACATCAACACTACACTGAACTCACAAATGTAGAATACTACCAACACTACAATTCCTCTCAGTTCTATCAAGGCATTGCTCCAATTGCACTTCACTCAAGATCAAACACACAAATGTAGATCAAGGTTGTAGAATTCAACATGCAACAAGCACACTAATTTGCACTTCAAAATTCTCCCAACACTCACAATTACAAACATAGAGTTGACACTCAGAATTAAGCTCAAGCAATGAGCACTGAAATCATCACTTTGCTTTATCTATCTTTAGAAATTATGACTATTGAACAACAACATACTTCAAATACCTCTTTTAAATAGTAAAGAAATTGACAATTGCTAACAACTATAATGTTCTATAACAACTTTACAAACTTGAAGATCCAAAATGACAATGCATCTCTTCATATATGCCTCTTCATATCTCAAAATTGTTTCTACTCCGATCCAATATATACCACTTCTTCAGCTTCCAAACCCAATGATCTTCCTATCACTTCTCCTTCTTTAGGTCTATCTAATTCTACTAATTCCTTCACTAATTCTACTACTTCTTCACTATGAATTACAATTATACTAGTGTGTACCTTATCTAACTCTTTATCTTCCGATCCACTCTTCTCTAATGTCTCAAATGACAAGTCCAAAGACACATGCACTCCTACTTCTCTTACTTTGGATTTTTGATCTTCATGCACACTACTCCTGATTCTCCCTAACTCTGAATTCACTAAATCTAATCTGAGACTGACATTGTCTCCTATTTCCAACATCTTTCTATTTACTCTTTCCCTTAAACAAATCAAAAGAGTGTTCATATTGACATCCTTTGCTCTTCTCTTCTAACTTTCATGCACAAGCAATTTCAATTTGTGTAGTCTTGCTTCATCCAATCTTCCTTTCAGCCTCCGTGCTTAGCATTGCTTGCAGCCTTCCAACAACTTCCCCTACTGATTCTGATGCATACACCCAAGATCACTCTACCCAATAAACTCAACTCTTCTCAATACATCTTCAACTCATCTTTGTACTCAGTAGCAAGCATCTTCTTTTCCTCCACATACTAAAAACTCTATAGCTCCACACTTCTTACCAATTCTCTCAATCTTTCTTCTTCTTGATGTCGGATTGATAGTTCTCTCTGCCATGCTTGATTTTTTGTTGTTGCACTCTTCTTCAGGCCTTCTTACTCCTGCTCAATCACTACTGCCATCACTTTCACATGAAAACTTTCAATGTGTGCTTCATTGACTTCCTCCTTCATCTTTGTTAACAACATTGTGTGCTCCTTCAACGCTTTGACTTGACGCTGCATCTCTCTTTCTCTTGACTCAAAACTCTTTTGTAACTTCTCAAAAGTCTTCTTCTTCAAGATTGTATCCACCCAAAGCTCCTCAGCTTCCTCTTCTCTTTGAGCTACACGTTCCTGCAATCCCTTTACTTCATCTATCAAAGACTTCCCCATCTATAACTCATTCTTCACCTTCCTTCAATCTTGTGGGATTACCTTCTGTTGTGCTTTCAACAACTCCAACAATGGAGTCACAACCTGTGTTAATACTGTACTCCTCCAAATTTCACTTTGTCTTCGGCTCCATCTTTGTTCGTTGTCTCTTCTATCGGCTCCTTCTCCGAAAGTCTTGATCTTTGTACTTTTAGTGATATTGCATCTGAGCTTCCTTCTTCCTTACCAACTGAACTTGTAGGGTCTTCCTTCTTTTGCTTGGTCCAAATCATTTCCTCCATGATCAGAGCTACACATGGGTTATCATGGCAATTGATTGTATTGAGGGCCATACAATCAATTGCCGCATGAAAGTCCTCATCTTCTTCCGCTTTAGCCAATTGCTGAACTTCTTCTTCTCCATCACTCTCACTTCCGGATTCCCACTTTGTAATGTGAGCTCCGCTTCTTCTGAGTCTCCTCCTCTAGACTATGTTTCCCCTTCAAACTCAGTTTCCAAAGTCTCTTTGTGACAACTTGGCAAATATGTGACAACCCGGCAAATATCACTTTTGCGGTAATCGGGTAAGTAAAGTTCGTTCCCATAGAGATACGAGTAAGAAATGTCCAAATACGAAACAAAGTAACAATTTCAGTTCTTCTTGAGTTCTTCTTTAGTCTCTTAGGTAGAAACCACACCCAGAAGAGAGTAACAAGCACTGACTTGCAGTCTTGTCACAAATTAACACTCCAAAATCACAACTCCATCAATTATTTCCAAACAATCTTGATTTGTGATGATTCCAGCTCTCCCAAAAACGGCACTTCACTGCAAAACGACTTCGCCTCAGAATTGTGTTCTACCCTTCCACTGAAGGCACAACTTCCTCGATTGAAATTGCTTCACATCAACTTCGCACTGCACTCACAAATACAGAATACTACCAACACTACAATTCCTCTCAGATCTGTCAAGGCATTGCTTCGATTGCACTTCACTCAGGATCAAACACACAGAATGAAGATCAAGGCTGTGGAATCCAACATCCAACAAGCACTCTGACTTGCACTTCAAATTTCTCCAAACATTCACAAACACAATTGCAAAGTTGATACTCGGAATCAAACTCAAGCGACGAGCACTGCTTCACAGCACTTTGCTTTATCTATTCTCAGAAATAATGAGCACTGAACAACAATTTCCTGCGAATGCCACTCTTAAATAGTGAAGCAATCGACAGTTCTAACAACTATACCGTTTCTACAACAACTGTTCTAACCTGCAGATCCAAAATGACAATGCACCTCTTCATATCTGCCCCTTCAAATCTCAAATTGGTTACTAATCCGATCCGATGTCTACTTCTTCCTCGGCTTTCAAACCCGAACCCGAAGTAATCTTACTTCCTACTATTCTGTCCTCGGGTTTCACAACTCTTACATCTTCTACCAGATCCAGCAATTCTCTTTCCTGATCTGAAATTGCACTAGCGGGTAATCTATCTAACTCTTCATCTTTCGACCCACTCTTCTCTACTGTTGCTGAGGCCAACTCCAAAGACATTTGGATCCCGATGTCATCTACGTCGGGTTTTGCTTTAACATCCTGCCAAAGCTTTTCTAACTCTATTCTTACTAAGTCTAATCTAATCGCGATATTGTCTTCTACTTCTAAGATCTTCCTATCTACACGAGTTCTCAATTTAATCAACAAGGCATTCAAATCTGTATCTTTCGCTTGCCTTCGCCTTGTCTCCTGCACTAACAGCTTCAACTTGTGCAGACGCGTTTCTTCAATTCAAACGTTGGTCTCTGTACTTAGCATCGCGTTTACCCTGAGGACTATCTCCTGCAATGGCTCTAATCTTGTCTTCCTTTCTCGTTCCCGATCTGCAAGCCATTCCTCTCTGTACATCGCCAACTCTTCTTTGAATTCGGCCTTCACCGCGTCCTTCTCTTTCTCCTTCTGTGCAACCTTTTCTTCTTGATTACGAAGTAAGTCTCGTAATCTCTCTTCTTCTCCATATCTCGCAGCCAACTCTCGCTGCCAGAGTTGCTTCTTCTCCTCCATACTCTCCATCACTCGATCGAGCTCTTGATCCTTCGATGCTACTCTCGCCATGGCATGGATGAGCTCTACTCTTGAATCAGCAAACTGCTGCTTCAAGATTTCAAATTCAGCTACTTGTCTCTCCCTTACAACGTCACTCTTCCTCGCAAGATCCTCTCGATAGCTCAATTCTCTCCTCAGGTCTTCGATTACCTGACTTCTCTCCACTGCTTCCACTTGCAGTACTTCTCTCTCCTTCTTACCTCGGGTTATACTCTTCTTCAACTCTGAGTTTTCTTCTTCTAATCTCGATACCACCTGCAATACAGTCTTTACCTCTGGACAAGTCGACTGCATCTCCTTCTTCTTCTTCTCCAACTTCACCAACAACGGGCATACTACCACCTGCAGGTAATCTACTCCATTCATGATACCTTTGTCCTCTCTTGGAGTAGGCTCTCTTCTTTCTTCGTGTTCTCCCGATTCTCGCCTTCTTCTCTGGAGCCATCGTATCGGAATTGATGCTTCACTGCCTGAGCTTCCTTCTAATTCTTCTTTCACTCTACTCCGTCCCGCTTCCTCCTTTGCCTTATGTCTCAAGCGAATTCCTTGCTGTATTGCGATCTTCTTCACCTCGAGCACCGGTACTTTGTCTTCCAGCGCTGCATTGTCTTTGGCTTTTACCTCGGCTTGAATTTCTTCTTCGTATTCTTCAGGCGTTGGTGCCGAGGTCATTTCTCCACCGACTTCACTATCACTGCTTGTATCTCCACTCTGCAGTGTCAGCTCAGGTTCCTCCTCACATTCCGAGTCCTCCGTCTTGAGCTCGGCTTTGCCTTCTGAGTCTTCATCTTCCGACTCAATCACCACCATTCCTCGCCTCGGGTTATTTTTCTACATCTTCCGAGGTTTCTTGTTTTCTTCGGCGTTTGCTTGCCGAGTTCTCTTCTTCGTCGGGGTACTTTCAACGACCTCCACGTTCTTCCCTATCTTCGCGTAGTAATCGTCTGCGCTCCGGATTTGGAGAATGTATTGCTGCTCCTCCGCGTCGACTTCTCTTCTCAAATCAGGGTGAAAATGAGACACCATTCGATTACACTCAGCAACATTGAGCAGATTTAACCCGAGGTAAAAGTGGGCTGCAAATGGTACGATGTAGTGTGGAGGCGACTTATCTCGCAGATTCCACACCATCTGCCTCGTTCTTCCGTGAAAGCACCTTGCCCAATTTATCGGTTCTCCTGCAAATAACTTGAGAAAGAACACCGCTTGGTGTTTCATCACATAGGTAGTTCTCTCCGGCTTCAGGAGGGCCATTAGTGCACTCACAATTCCCCTCCTCACTGGGTCCTTATAACTCTCAACTTTATACCCATTCTTCGTCCTCTTCGACGAGAAGGCTTCTCTCACCTCCCACGTTTCTTGAGCTATCTCTCCTTTCCCCAAGAACGTGGCCCCCTGCTCCGAGCCTGCCTCCTTCCCGAGTACGAGTCTCCAATCCGACTCTGTCCAGCGAGCCGGATTTCCTCTCTTCCCTTCTTCCTCGGGACCATCGAGACATTTACTCTCGATGATTTTTGTCATGAATCCTGGAAAACTTATGTTCCAATTCAATGCCAGAAAGGGTGATCCGAAGTCGGCTCAAGACTTCGATTCTTGCTACTACATCTAATCTCCGAATTGCATGATTTCTCACTGCAAATTCAGAGTTCTTCTTCCCTCCTCCCATCTCTTCTGCTTTCCTTTGATCTCTTGATTTCTCTCTCTCGACTTCTCCCTTACGCACTAACCCAAGGCCAACGCTATGTCCCTTTCCCCGATCACCTGCAAGACGGCTCCTCAACGGCGAAGGAAAATTGCTTGACATTTCATCGTTGCAGTTTCGATTTTTATAGAGTTGCACTTCTTCGTCTTCTGTCACTTCGAGTTTCTACCGAGAAATCACATCTCCTGCATGCACCCGTTACTGTCGCCTCACCTTCACACGTATGAGCCGCCAATTTTGAAACCGCCCCTTCTTGAATTTCTTGCCCCGACGAAAGGTTGTTAGACTGTCTTTGCCTCGGGTTGAGCTCCCTCCCCGATCCGAAGACAATTTACTTCGTATCGTTTGCTGACACGGCATTTTAGAGTACTTCGCCTTATGACCCGAGGTCACTTTACTTTGGGTTTCACCCCGAAGACAGTTTTAGTCGTCTTCTTCGGCCAACCAGGCGCAATCCGACTTCTCTATACACTTCTTCTGCTTTATTTTGAAAAAAACAAAAAATGTGGGCACCACAAAATATCACTTTTGCAGTAATTGGGGAAGTAAAGTTTGTTCCCGTAGAGATACAACTCAGAATTGGTCAAATACAAAGCAAAGTAACAATTTCAGTTCTTCTTGGTTGTGTCTTTAATCTCTCAGGTAGAATCAACACCCTGAAGAGAGTAACAAGCTCACAATCTTGATAACTTGTCACAAATACACACTCCTTAATCATAACATAGCAAATTTTGTCCAAACAAATATTGATTGTGATGATTCAGATTCTCCCAAAGATGGCATTTCACTGCAAAAACAACTTTGCCTTAGAATTTTGTTCCACCCTTCCATTGAAGGTACAACTACTTGGATCAAAATTGCTTCATATCAACTTTGTGCTGCACTTACAAATGCAAAATACTACCAACACTACAATTCCTCTCAGAACTGTCAAGGCATTGCTCTGATTGCACTTCACTCAGGATCACACACATAGAATGAAGATCAAGGTTGCGGAATCCAACATCCATAGATTCATTGACTTGCACTGCAAAATTCTCCTAACACTCACAAACACAAACACAGAATTGATACTCGGAATCAAGCTCAAGCGATGAGCACTGAGAACATCACTTCACTTTATCTATCTTCAGAAATATGAATACTGAACAACATTTGTGTGGTACCCACATTTTTTGTTTTTCTATGGTTAGTAGTGTTTAAGAGACGAAGTAAGCACTAAAAGTCAAATTGCAGATAAAGAATGGACGGAAGAAACTTCGGAGGAAATCTAAAGAAGATGACATTGGATCTGATGATGGAGGTACTCAGAAGAGGAAAATGCCAGAAAAAGTCCAAAGATCACTGTCTTTGGGTTGGAAGACGTAGGAAAGACAAAGACCGTTTAACAACCTCTATACATGGCAAGAAAGTACATTTCAAGAAACGGCGGGGGCAGAAGAAGCATGTCTTGACACTGACCAGAAGTGCATGCAGAAGAGAGCAATTCGCAGACAAAATTGACTGAAGAATGAATGCGATTCGGGGCAATATAAAATTGCAACTGCGTAGGGGAAAGTTGAATACTCTGAGTAAATTTCCAATTCCTTTTGAGTAGTTGTCCTGCATTAATGCATGTCCGGAAGCCCATTGAGAGTGAGATTTTCCAAAACCCTGAGGGAGTTAGAGTGTCTCGCCCATGAGAGGGTCTTATTTTCCAACATCGTAGAACGAGAGAACAAATCATGGCAAAGAAGGTGGCCAACGCGCTGGCGGTGAGAGGTTTTGCAATTTGAAGGGTAGATATAGTGGCGAGAATCAAAGTCTTGATTAGACTTCATATTACCTTTTTAGCATGGAACTGGAATTTCAGTTTCTCGGGAGTGATGGCAGAGATCGCTGCCAGTAATTGTGAGGAGGGTCTCAAGGTGGAAGGGAAGAGAGGCAATCCGGCTCAATGGACTGAGTTGGATTGGAAGTTGGTATTGGGAAGAGAAGCAGGAGAACCAACAGGGATCACCTTCTATCGGAAGTGTGATGTTGCAAAGGAGATGGCAGAAATCCGCAATTCGTTCTTTGCTCCGAGAACCACGAATGGCTAAAAGGTGGAGTCCTATTGGGACCCAATCTGAAGAAGTATTGTGGGAGTGATGATGGCCATGTTCAAGCCAGAATGAACTACCTACGTGAACATGCAGCAGGTTGTCTTCTTCCATCAGATGTTTGCAAGAGCTCCTATGAATTGGGCGAAGTGCTTTCATCACCGAACGAGGCAGATGGTGGTGAATTGGACAACAGGCTCGCCACCACATTATTTTGCACCGTTTGCAGCCCACTTCTACTTCGGGCTGAACTTACTATATGAAGAAGAGCGTCATTGTATGGTGTCTCACATGCATCCCAATTTGTGATAGGAAGCAAACGAGGAGGAGTGCCAGTATATGCTGCATCTTCGAGCAAATGACGAATACTTTGCAAGGATGCGACAGTGGAAAGTCAAAGAAATTACCAGTCCAAAGACAAAGAAACATGGCAAACCCAAAGAAGCAAGGTTGCCTCCCATGCAAAGGAAGACTCAGCGGCTAAGGTTGCAGACGGCAAAGATCGTAAAAGAGGTATCATCGGGATCGGAGTTTGGGGAACTGGGGAAGAGACTAAGTCACAAGAAGAGGAATCGCAAGAAGAGGAGCTCACATTGAAGAGTGAGGAGTCGGGGAGTGATAGCGATGGGGAGCCAGAGGTCCAGCAATAGGCAGCAGTAAGTGAGGCTTGTCAGACGATGGTAGTAAACAAGTCAAGAGCAAAAGAGGAAGCAGAGAATCCCGCAGGGCCGAGTTCAAGAGGCCAAGATGAAGAAAGTGCTGACACGATGAAGATACAAAGATCACGACTTCGGATGAAGGAACCGATAACAGAGGAGAAGACTCCAAATGAAGATGGAAAAGACGAGGAAGAGCACTTTGGCGGGATATCCTATCTGACAAAGGTGGTGACACCACTGCTGGAACTGTTGAAGGAGCATTGAAGAGTAACTCCCCAAGATCATAGGAAGGGGAAGAACAAATTGCAGATGGTGAAGTATCTGGTAAGTGAAGTGAAGGAGCTGCAAGAGCAACAAGTCTGAAGAAGCGGGGAAGTGGAAGAACTTTGGAGGGAGGAGAGCTTGATGAAGAAAACGCTAACCATGCTACAAGGGAGCTGCGCAGAAAAGGAGAAGGAACTGCAAAGGCAAGCCGGAGAATTCAAGGAACAAACAATGTGGCTCAATAAGATGAAGGAAGAAGTGAGTGATGTGCGCATTGAGAATGTTTATTTGAAGGCGATGAACATCGTAATGGAGCAGGAGTTGGACAGCTTGAAGAAGAGTGCAGCAGCGAAGGATCAAGCATGGCAGAGAGAGTTAGCAGCCAGGCAAGAAGAAGAAGAACGATTACGAGAGCTAGTTAGAAATGTTGAGTTATAGAGTACACAGTATGCAAAGGAGAAGAAGATGCTTGCTGCGGAGTACGAAGACAAGCTGAAGATGTATCGTGAAGAACTGAAGGTAGATCGCTCTCAAGGATATGAGTTGGAATTAGTAGGAGAAGTTGCAGGGAAGTTGAGAGCAATCTTAAGCACGGAGGTTGAAGGGAGATTGGAAGAAGTCCGCCTACATGAGTTGAAGTTACTTGTGCAGGAAACTCGGAAGAGAAAAGCCAAAGATGTGGATATGAACACGTTGCTGATTCAATTGAGAGAGCGTGTAGATAGGAAAATGTTAGATGTAGAGAACAATGTTAGTCTTAGACTGGATTTAGTCAATTTGGAATTAGAGAAGATTTGGAATAGTGTGACAGTGGAGAAGAGACCCAATGTTGTAGAAATAGGAGTACAGGTGTCATCGGACTTGATGATTGACACATTAGAGAAGAGTGTGTGAGGAGATAGTGAGTTAAATAAGTCACTCTTGAGCTCAATTGTAGATTGTAGCGTAGAAGTTGTAGAATTAGTGAAGGATTTGGTAGATGTAGCTATACCCGAAGAAGGAGAAATAGTAGGAAGATCATCGGGTTTGGAAGCCGATGATGAGGTAAACATCAGATTGGGATAAAAATTGATTTTGAGATAGGAAGGTGCAGATATGAAGAGATAGATTGTCAATTAGGATCTGCAAGTAGGAAGAGATGTTATGAAGCGGTGCCTAGGTAGGCGAGTTTGCCGTTTGCTTCAATATTTAAGTGGAGCATTTGCAGTACAATGTTATTCAATATTCAAATTTCTGAAGATAGATAAAGTGAAGTGCTGTTCCCAATACTTGTCGCTTAAGCTTAATTCCGATTGTCAATTTTGTGTTTGTGTTTGTGAGTGTGTGGAGAATTCCAAAGAGCAAGTCAGTGTGTTTGTGGATGTTGGAATCTGCAGCCTTGATCTTCATTCTATGTGTTTGATCCTGAGTGAAGTGCATCGGAGCAATGCCTTGACAGGTTTGAGAGGAATTGTAGTGTTGGTAGTATTTTGCATTTGTGAGTGCAGCACAAAGTTGATGTGAAGCAATTTTGATCAAGGAAGTTGTGCCTTTAGTGGAGGGGTGGAACACAATTCTGAGGCAAAATTGGTCTTTGCAGTGAAGTGCCGTCTTTGGGAGAATCTGAATCATCACAATCAAGAGTTGTTTGGACAGAATTTGCTATGTTGTGATTATGTGTGTGTATATTCGTGACAAGTTGTCAAGATTGTGAGCTTGTTACTCTCTTCTGGGTGTAGTTTCTACCTGAGAGATTAAAGAAGCCATCAAGAAGAACTGCAATTGTGACTGTTGACTTTGTATTTGACCAATTCTGGATAGTATCTTTGCGGGAATGAACTCTACTGACCCGATTACCGCAAAAGTGATATTTGCCGGGTTGTCACAATTTGATTGCAAATGCCTCCTTTAAATAGGCAGAGCTCTTCAACAGTTATCTAACAACTATACCGTTCTACAACAACTCTTCTAACCTACAGATCCAAATTGACAATGCACCTCTTCATATCTGTCTCTTCAAATCTCAAATCTGTTACTACTCCAATCCGATGTCTACTTCATCATTGGCTTTCAAAGCCAATCCCTTTATAATTTCACCATCCTCAGGTCTATCTAATCCTACTCCTAACTCTTCTATTTCCACAATTTCTTCACTACAAACTATAATTGAGGTCATGGGCAATCCTCCTATCTCCTTATCTCCCGACCCACTCTTCTCTAATGTGTCAAATGACAAGTCCGAAGACACCTGAATTCCTACTTCTGCAACATTGGGTCTTTGTACGTTGTGCACCTCCCTACAAAGTTTATCTAGTTCCATTCTAACCAAATCTAGTCTAAGACACACATTGTCTCCCACCTCTAACATCTTCCTATCTACATGATCTTGCAGCTGAATTAATAAATTATTCAACTCTATATCCTTCACTTTTCTCTTGCACGTCTCCTCCACCAACAACTTCAACTTGTGCAATCTCACCTCCTTGAGTTTACCTTCAACTTCTATGCTCAGCATTGCCTTGATTTCATTGATGACTCCATCTACCTCATCAGCTTTGTCTATGACCATAAGCTTCTCCTTCTTCCTCTCTTCCTCCAATTCACTACGATACATCTGGGGTTTGTCTTCAAATTTGGCCTTCAATGCTTTCTTCTCCCTCTGATTCACAAAGATTTGCTCCTCTGCTACTCGCACCAATCCTTGCAACCAATCTTCTTCTCTACTGCGCTCTGCTAACTCTTGTTGCTAGGCTTGATCTTTCTCTGCTGTCTTCTTCTTGAGACTCTCCAACTCCTGCTCCATTACTGCTACAATTGCTTTTGAGTGAATTAACTCTACATGCTAATCTGCAAGTTCTCCTTTCAACACTGCAACCAACACAATCATCTCTTCAACTCCTCGCAACTCTTTACTAATTCCTCCGTGGTCACTTCAAAGTGCTTACTCCAAAGAACCTCCTCAACCGTAAGTTCTTTGACTTCCATCTCCACCCTCGTTAACTTACTTCGTAACAACGAGGTTTCTGTACTCAAGGTCTTTCCTACTGCCAACTCGTCTGGCTCCTCGAGATTGGCACTTACTATTTCTGTCTTCTTTTGTTGTAGCATCATCAAAAATAGACATACTACCTTAGACAGATAGTCCACTCCTTTGCACTTTGCTTCATCAGCTTGGCCTTTGGGTTCCGACCACTCCACTTCTTGCACCTTGCCCTGAAGTTGCAATCTTTGCACCTTCAAAGTTTCTTCTTCTGATTTTTCTCCTCCTTCTAGAGTAACTTTACTGGGCCCCACTTCAGATGCAATTGTAACATTCCTCCCCTTGGCAGTCCGGGGTTGTGCCACGCCTTCCTCTCCCTTCCTTTTCTCACTTCCTTGTTCAATCAGGGAAACCTTGGGACTCAGCTTTCCTGCATTGGTCATTGGCTTTTGCGTTTGCTGAACCTCTGCTTTGCCTTCGCTGTCAGTGCTTGACTCCTCACTTCATAACATGAACTCCTCTTCCTCTCCCAACATGTCTTCCTTTGATCCTGTTTCTCCTTCTGACTCTTCTTCTGATTCTGACATGGCCTCCTTCGTCCCTAGTACCACCGCCATTGGGTTAATCTTCATAACCTTCTGGGATTGGACTGTCACAACACAACTCTTAGGCTTGGCTCTCTTTCTAGCCCTTGGAAGGTCAATTGATACGATTTTCTCCTTCCCACTCTTTTTGTAGTACTCATCTCCACTGTGCACTCTCTCCATATAATATCGCTCATCTACATCTCCTTCCTTTTGTAAATCCGGATGAAAGTGCGAATGCATTCAATTTTGTTCATCTAAGGTTAGCAAGTTCAACCCAAAATATAAATATGCTGCAAAGGGCACAAAGTAATGTGGTGGCATATCCATTCTCCATCTTGAAATCATTTGCCCCACTCTTTGATGCAGACATTTTGCCCAATCTACTGCCCCTCCCGCAAACATTTGGTGAAAGAACACCGCCTGCTGCATAGTAACATAGGTGGTTCACTCTAGCTTGAACATTGCCATCATCATGTTGACTATCCCTCTCTGCTCGGGATCTCTATAACTATCCACCTTATACCCATTCTTGGTGCAAGGTTGATTAAACGAATTCCTCACTTTGGCAGTCTCTTCTGAAGCATCACATAAAGTCTCTTTTGGTGACAGCAATCTATTAGTACACTCTTGAATGATGTAGGAATTCCTATTTCAACAACTTTATGTAATGTAGCTGACCTATGGTCAGCGTACGTAAATTCACTTTTGGGTTTCTTTGCTCCAGATCAGTCACATGGTCCATTCCAATTCGATAATCTCCATGTCTACTCGTCAGATTACTAGAAAGCCGGTTGTGTTTACAACAATTGTTCTCTCAAGGAGAAACTAAGAAGAGCGAAAGGTTTCAGCAAAACTTTAGACCGGCATCGACATTGAGACACCTGCTTGAAATAGTGTAAAATCTTGAAAGAGCCATGCACAAGCCTTCATCAATTCAACAGGCCATAGAGCAAAGCGAGTCCATCTTGTGAGGGACCCTTGCTGTTTTGGTTCTGGTCAGATCAACATATTAAATCAGATGAAGCAGAATCTGTACACAGCAATTAGGCAAGGATCTTAAAGCTTAAGAATAAAGGCAATGTTTCCCTTCAGCGTCACCCACCAGAGGTCTTGGATCAGACATCAGTCATACATCATGGGAGACTGGATTTTGCAACTGATCATTCATGATACTTCTCTTCTAAAGCATCACGATACTTCATTCACTTCTGAAGCATCACACACTTCCGATAGAAGGTGGTGCCCCCTACCTCTCCTGCTTCTCTTCCCAAAACTACTCTCCAATCCGTCTCCGTCCATCGAGCGGGATTCCCTCTCTTCCCCTTGTGCTTCGGTCCATCCTTGCAATTGCTTGCTGCGATTTCTACCATGAAACCTGGAAAACTGAAGTTCCAATTCTAGGCCATGAACATGATCTGAAGTCTCATCAAGACTTTGATCCGCGTTATTACTTCTAATCTCCAAATTGCAAGTCCCCTCATCGCACTCTACTTACTTATTTTTGGGGTCATTGTGTGCTTCCTCACCTTCTTCTTGTGGAAAATTGTTCTTGGGATCCTAACCCACTCCTCCTCTACTGATTTGCAATTTGCATTACTTTGCGTTGACTTTGAATAGGAACCGGGTAGAGACTAGACATTGCCCTACTTCCTTGCATGACTTGTAATTTTATAGTCTTGCACCAATTGGTTGTTATTCAATTGCTCCTCCTCTCCAGTCTCCAATCTGGTGAAGTTGGTTCCTATCAATATCAAGGACTTCTTGATCCCGAGGTCATTACTTTCTTCTCGCGTACTCTCTTGATTGCACCAACTCTGAAGAAGTTTGTTACAGGTTCTTCGGAACCAATCACGCCGCCCAATACAAAGTCTCTCCTTCTTCTTCTTCATCTTTGTGTCTTTGGGTTCTACTTCGTGTCTTGACTCGAGGTTGACTTTGGGTTTTACTTCAAACTCCCATTTCTTCTTATTTCTTCCCGGGTTAGCCCTCTTTAGGCTCTATCCACATACTTCTTCTTCCCATTTTCCTAAATACTATTCAAAAACAAAAAATGTGGGTACCACACTCTTCTCTCACCACCTTCTTACCTCACAGAGTAAGCCTTTGGGTCTTTTGCTGTGCTTGAGGCAACTCTTCCTCTTTGGGTTTAGTCCACTTCTTCATCTTCAAACTTCTTACTTCTTCCCTCTCTTGCTGTCCCGTTCTGATGAAGTGATCATCATTGGCTCATAGGTGTGTCATGTAGTGCTGCTCTTCTTCATCCACTTCTTGTTGTAGGTCAAGATGGAAATGTGACACCATGCGTCACCTCTCCTCCGTGGTTAGCAAATTTAAGCCAAAGTAGAAATGTGCTATGAACGGTGAAAAATAATGTGGAGGCAAATTAGTTCTCCAATTGACGACCATCTACCTTGTTTGTTGGTGGAAGCACTTTGCCCAATTCACCTTCACTCCTACAAACATCTGGTGAAAGAAGACGACTTGCTGCATATTCACATATGTCATTCATTCAGGTTTGAACATAGCCATTATCGCTCCAAGGATGCTTTTTTTAATCGGGTCCCGATAGGACTCCACCTTGTAGACATTAGTTGTACATGGAGCAAAGAATCAATTGCAAATTTTCGTAGTCTCCTCTACAGTATCACACTTCCGATAGAAGGTGATCCCAATTGCCTCTCCTACTTCCTTCCCCAATACTAACCTCCAATCCAACTTAGTCCATCAAGCCATATTTCCTCTCTTCCCCTTGACTTTAGGGCTTTCCTCACAATTACTGGCAACTATCTAAACCCATGACTCTTGGGAAACTAAAATTCCAATTACAGGCTAAAAACATAATACAAAGTCTATTCAAGACTTTGATCCTTGTTGTGACATCTAACCTCCAAATTGTGAAGCTCCTTATTGCAAGTGCATTCTTGACCTTCTTTGCCATGATTTGATCTCTTGTTCTTTGACATTGAAATCCTATTCCCTCTCCTAGATGCAACATTCTAACCCTTTTTGGACTTTGGAAAATTTCACTCTCAATTGGCTTCTTGACATGCATTATTGCAGGATGACTACTCAGAGGAGCAATATATTTACTTGATATATTTGATTTCCCCCGATGTAGTCACAATTTTATATTACCCCAAAGTGCAGTCATTCCTTAATCACTTTCAAAATCAACTCCATCTTCTTTTGCAAGTTGATTTCCTATCATTGTCAAGGTATGCTTCTCTTGCCTTTGCCATTTCTTGAAGTGTACTTTCTTGCCACGTAGAAAGGTTGTTAGACCATGTTCGTGTCGGCCTTCACTTCCCGGTCCTGTGAGCCGGCCTGTCTCTCACTCAGGATGAACCTCTGATGGCTATTATGGTAGCGCACCATGGACTAAGAAGGCAAGGAACCCCAACTCCATCATACTCCTCCAAGGCTAACACTCCAAGACTCAAGACATTGCTCACTAGAGAACTCAATGAGAGAGAGATAGTTGCAAATGAAAGGATGATGAGTACCTCCTCACCCCTTGTTTATATACTTGTGAAATAGTTACGTACCAAAGTTACTAATTACCGTAGTAACTCAAGTTACTAGACTAAAAGTCAAGTAAAGTCAAAAAGTAGAAAGGAATATCCATTCACATGGGCATATTCCCCTAAGCATGTGGTCTTATCTTGACCCAACCACTAAGTCAAGGATTCCTTCACATGGGCTATCCTTGGAATAAAGAAGAATCCAAAAGAAAAAGGTTTGCGGGCCCAAGAGTTCTCAACTCTTTCCTCAAAGCCAAACACCTAGGAATAATGCCAAGTCAACACACTAAAATCCAAAATAGTGGTGCTCATCTTTTCTACTTCCTCTAAAGTAAGGTCCACTCTATCTTAGCTATGACTAACTTTAGCTAACCATGACTAATATAGAACCATCCTTTATCTCTATAAATAATATCTCTTAAGTACTTGTAATACCAAGCTAAATATCACAATACCACACACATGCACAAATGGGTGTTACAGTCCAAAGATGAGTACTTCTTCAAACTTGTCTCTTTGTACCCTTCCCCATCCAAGAACTTCCGCTTTCCGACCCAAAGTTGACTTCTTCAGGTTTACTCCAAAGACACACTTGTGCATTCTTTCCTTCATAATTCTGCTTTCTTCCTAACTTCTTCTTCAAAAATTCTAACAAAATAGAAGAAAAAACAAGTGGGTACCACACCTTTGCTCCACAATATCAACTCTACTTCTTCTTCTTCGCTTGAGTCTTTTGACTTATACTTAGCTTCACCTTTCAACTCTTTTGCTCCCAACAACTCATCAATTATCATGATGTCTTGTTGTAGGTTCACCGTCTTGTCTCTTTTGGCAGGACCGACGACATGCTCTCCTCAAGACAACTTCTTGTCCTCATCTTTGGGATATTCATTGCTACACTCATGAGCTGCCTGTTCTTGCATAGTGATCATCACTACTTTGGATGTGTTAGTTATACTATTGTTCCTCCTCATCCGCAGACTTTTGTCTGGATGAAGGTGAGACACCATATTCCTTTGCTTGGTCTCCTTCATCAAATTCAATCCAAAGTAGAAATGTGTAGCAAATGACACCAAATAGTGGGGAGCATCTTGATCTCTCCAACACCACACCATTTGCCGCATTCTTTGGTGAAAACACTTCACCCAAAGAAAACACTTCACCCAATTCACTGGTGCTCCTACAAACATCTGATGAAAGAACAACGATTGGTGCTTCATCACATATTTTGTGCAATCCGACTTGAAGAGTGCCATCACCCCAATGATACTTTGTATTGTGAGCCAGCCTGTCTCTCACTCAAGATAAACCTCTGATGACTATTATGGTAGCGCACTATGGACTAAGAAGGCAAAGAACCCCAACACCATCATACTCCTCCAAGGCTAACACTCCAAGACTCAAAACATTGCTCAATAGAGAACTCAATGAGAGAGAAATAGTTGCAAATGAAAGGATAATGAGTACTTCATCACCCCTTCTTTATATACTTGTGAAATAGTTACGCACCAAAGTTACTAATTATTGGAGTAACTCAAGTTACTAGGCTAAAAGTCAAATAAAGTCAAAAAGTATAAGGGAATATCTATCCACATGGGCATATTCTACTAAGCATGCGATCTTATCTTGACCTATGAGCCGGCTTGTCTCTCACTCAAGATGAGCCTCTGATGGCTATTATGGTTGCGCACCATGGACTAAGAAGGCAAGGAACCCCAACTCCATCATACTCCTCCAAGGCTAACACTCCAAGACTCAAGACATTGCTCACAAGAGAACTCAATGAGAGAGAGATAGTTGCAAATCAAAGGATCATGAGTACCTCCTCACCCCTTGTTTATATACTTGTGAAATAGTTATGTACCAAAGTTACTAATTTTATTACCGCAATTTATTACTAAAATTTTATTACCGCAATAATTCAAGTTACTTGACCAAAAGTCAAGTAAAGTCAAAAAGTAGAAAGGAATATCCATTCACATGGGCATATTCCACTAGCATGTGATCTTATCTTGACCCAACCACTAAATCAAGGATTCCTTCACATGGGCTATCCTTGGACTATAGAAGAATCCAAAACAAAAAGGCTTGCGGGCCCAAGAGTTCTCAACTCTTTCCTCAAAGCCAAACACCTAGAAATAATATCAAGTCAACACACTAGAATCCAAAATAGTTGTGCTCATCTTTTTCACTTCCTCTAAAGTAAGGTCCCTTCTTAGCTATGACTAACTTTAGCTAATCATGACTAATGTAGAACCATCCTTTATCCTTATATAAATAATATCTCTCAAGTACTTGAAATACCAAGCGAAATATCACAATACCACACACATGCACAAATGGGTGTTACATTTACCCCCGGACTAAGTTTTCACTTTGTCCTCAAAGTGAAGGTCTCTCTATTTTCTTTGATATATCTTCAACTTATCATGGTTAATCCTATCAAAGTGTCTTCCTTCCAACTCCTTGAGATCATAGGTGTAATTGCTCCACACCTTCTCCACTATGAAAGGTCCAAAGCACTTAGGCAAAAACTTCTTTTGCACTCTCTTGAATCGAATAGAATCAAACAACATTACCCAATCACCTTCTTTGAAAGGCTCCACCTTCTTCTTGCCTTGCTTCTTTTCATAGCTCTCCTTTTGTTTCCTTTGGGCTTGCTCCACTCAGACCATAGCAACTGCTCTTGCCTCTTCCAACTCCATGAGTTGATCCTTCCTTGACTTCTCTCCATCACCTCCTTGTGCCTTCTTCAATCTCCTATGAATGCTTGTGAATGTAGGAATATCAAAGTGAATAGGTAAGGTAGACTCAATACCATATACCAATTGAAATGGAGAATACTTGGTGGAAGTCTTCATGGTTGTCATATACTCCCACAAAACCGCATGAATCCTCTTGTCCCAATGATGTTTAGCCCCCTCCATTTCTGCATCTTTGGCCACCATCATGCACAAGGTCTGATTGTTTCTCTCTACCAAGCCATTGGAATTTGGCTTATAGGATGTAGTTACTCTATGTGTGATAGAGAAATGTTGTAGCATGGCTGTAGTGATGCTTCCTATAAACTCTCCTCCTCTATCAGAAACCAACTCCAAAGGGCATCCAAACCTAGTGATAATGCATTCATAAAGAAATCTACCCATTACATCTTCATTCTTGTCCCTGAATGGTCTAGCCTCAACCCACTTGGTAAGGTAATCAGTAACTACCACAATGTACCAATTGTTCATTGGGATTCTATTGAGAGGATCTACAAAATCAATTCTCCGCTTCTCAAAAGGTCCTAGCAATAGAATTGATCTAAGTGGTGGAGTGGAAGTAGATTTTCTAGCAAAAGCTTGAAAAACATGACAAGTTTTGCAATAATCAAGACAATCCTTGAAAATTCCTCTCCAATTGTAACCTGCATCTAGAATCTTGTAAGCAGTCACCTTTCCTGCAAAGTGTCCTCCACACACTAAAACTTCATGAAACTCCTTTATAAGTAGGATAGACTCTTCCTTACTCACTGCTCTTTGAAGTAGACCATCTACTCCTTGGTGAAAAAGAATATCCTCCACCATTATGTAAGGTCTAGATCTTGCTGCAAGGGCCTTCTTCTCCCTAGCATGCATCCCTTCTGGATAGTTACCTCTTGTCACAAAATCCACAATCTCCTTGTACTCCATTGGAACCTCTTGAGTGACTGAAATTTTCATGAGCTCCTCATCCGGGAAGGAATCATCCACTAGCTCATCTCCATCATGATCATAGGCTCTAGATAACAAATCAACATTTGCATGTTTCTTTCCTGGCCTCTCCTCAACGGTGTAGTCATACTCAGACAAGAGTATCATCCACCTTGCTAGCCTCCCTTCAACATTAGGCTTGTTGAAGATGAACCTCCTATAGTACCTGTGGTGCCCACATTTTTTGTTTTTTTTTAAATAAAGCAGAAGAAGTGTATAGAGAAGTCGGATTGCGCCTGGTTGGCCGAAGAAGACGACGAAAACTGTCTTCGGGGTGAAACCCAAAGTAAAGTGACCTCGGGTCATAAGGCAAAGTACTCTGAAATGCCGTGTCAGCAAACGATATGAAGTAAATTGTCTTCGGATCGGGGAGGGGAGCTCAACCCGAGGCAGAGACAATCTAACAACCTTTCGTCGGGGTGAGAAATTCAAGAAGGGGCGGTTTCAAAATTGGCGGCTCATACGCGTGAAGGTGAGGCGACAGTAACGGGTGCATGCAAGAGGTGTGATTTCTTGGTAGAAACTCGAAGTGACGGAAGACGAAGAAGTGCAACTCTATAAAAATTGAAACTGCAACGACGAAATGTCGAGCAATTTTCCTTCGCCGTTGAGGAGTCGTCTTGCAGGTGATCGGGGAAAGGGACATAGCGTTGGCCTCGGGTTAGTGCATAAGGGAGAAGTCGAGAGAGAGAAATCAAGAGACCGAAAGAAAGCAGAAGAGATGGGAGGAGGGAAGAAGAACTCCGAATTTGCAGTGAGAAATCATGCAATTCGGAGATTAGATGTAGTAGCGAGGATCGAAGTCTTGAGCCGACTTTGGATCACCTTTCTGGCATGGAATTGGAACATAAGTTTTCCAGGATTCATGACAGAAATCATCGAGAGTAGATGTCTCGATGGTCCCGAGGAAGAAGGGAAGAGAGGAAATCCGGCTCGCTGGACAGAGTCGGATTGGAGACTCGTACTCAAGAAGGAGGCAGGCTCGGAGCAGGGGGCCACGTTCTTGGGGAAAGGGGAGATAGCCCAAGAAACTCAGGAGGTGAGAGATGCCTTCTCGTTGAAGAGAACAAAGAATGGGTACAAGGTAGAAAGTTACAAAGACCCTGTCAAGAGAGGAATTGTGAGTGCTTTGATGGCAATCCTGAAGCCGGAGAGAACTACCTATGTGATGAAACACCAAGCGGTGTTCTTTCACAAATTTTTTGCAGGAGAACCAATTAATTGGGCAAGGTGTTTTCACGAGAGAATGAGGCAGATGGTGTGGAATCTGCGGGATAAGTCCCCTCCACATTATATTGTGCCGTTTGCAGCGCATTTCTATCTCGGGCTCAATTTGCTGAACTCGGCAAAGCGGAATCGGATGGTGTCGCACTTCCATCTGGATGTGCGAAAGGAAGTCGACGTGGAGGAGCGGCAATACATTCTCCAAATCCGGAGCGCAGACGATTACTACTCAAAAACAGGGAAGAACGTGGAGGTCGTTGAAAGTACCTCGATGAAGAAGAGAACTCGGCAAGCAGACGCCGAAGAAAACAAGAAACCTCGGAAGATGCAGAAAAATAACCCGAGGCAAGGAATGGTGGTGATTGAGTCGGAAGATGAAGACTCAGAAGGCGAAGCCGAGCTCAAGACGGAGGACTCGGAATGTGAGGAGGAACTTGAGCTGACACTGCAAGTGGAGATACAAGCAGTGATAGTGAAGTCGGTGGAGAAATGACCTCGGCACCAACGCCTGAAGAATACGAAGAAGAAATTGAAGCCGAGGTAAAAGCCAAAGACAATGCAGCGCTGGAAGACGAAGTACCGGTGCTCAAGGAGAAGAAGATCGCAGTACAGCGAGGAATTCGCTCGAGACGTAAGGCAAAGGGGGAAGCGGGACCGAGTAGAGTGACAGAAGAAGTAGAAGGAAGCTCGGGCAGTGAAGCATCAATTTCGATACGAAGACTGCAAAGAAGAAGGCAAGTATCGGATGAACACGAAGTACAAAGAGAAGTAGCCACACAAGAAGAAGTAATCCCGAGTGATGGAGTGGAGTACCTGCGGGAAGTGGTGTGTCCGTTGTTAGTAAAGTTAGAACATAAGAAGAAGGAGATGCAGTCCACATGTCCGGAGGTAAAGACTGTATTGCAGGTGTTGGCAAGATTAGAAGAAGAAAACTCGGAGTTGAAGAAGAGTATGACCCGAGGTGAGAAGGAGAGAGAAGTACTGCAATTGGAGGCAGTGGAGAGAAGTCAGGTAATCGAAGACCTGAGGAGAGAATTGAGCTATCGAGAGGATCTTGCGAGGAAGAGTGATGTTGTAAGGGAGCAACAAGTAGCTGAATTTGAAATCTTGACGCAGCAGTTTGCTGATTCAAGAGTAGAGCTCATCCATGCTATGGCGAGAGTAGCATCGAAGGATCAAGAGCTCGATCGAGTGATGGAGAGTATGGAGGAGAAGAAGCAACTCTGGCAGCGAGAGATGGCTGCGAGATATGGAGAAGAAGAGAGATTACGAGACTTACTTCGTAATCAGGAAGAAAAGGTTGCACAGAAGGAGAAAGAGAAGGACGCGGTGAAGGCCAAATTTGAAGAAGAGTTGGCGATGTACAGAGAGGAATGGCTTGCAGATCGGGAACAAGAAAGGAAGACAAGATTAGAGCCATTGCAGGAGATAGTCCTCAGAGTAAACGCGATGCTAAGTACAGAGGCCAGCGTTCGAATTGAAGAAACGCGTCTGCACGAGTTGAAGCTGTTAGTGCAGGAGACGAGGCGAAGGCAAGCGAAAGATACAGATCTGAATGCCTTGTTGATTAAGTTGAGAACTCGTGTAGATAGGAAGATCTTAGAAGTAGAAGACAATATCGCGATTAGATTAGACTTAGTAAGAATAGAGTTAGAAAAGTTTCGGCAAGATGTTAAAGCAAAACCCGACGTAGATAACATCGGGATCCAAATGTCTTCGGAGTTGGTCTCAGGAACAGTAGAGAAGAGTGGGTCGAAAGATGAAGAGTTAGATAGATTACCTGCTAGTGCAATTTCAGATCAAGAAAGAGAATTGCTGGATCTGGTAGAAGATGTAAGAGTTGTGAAACCCCCGAGGACAGAATAGTAGGAAGTAAAGTTACTTCGGGTTCAGGGTTGAAAGCCGAGGAAGAAGTAGACATCGGATCAGATTAGTAACCGATTTGAGATTTGAAGGGGCAGATATGAAGAGGTGCATTGTCATTTCGGATCTGCAGGTTAGAACAGTTGATGTAGAAACGGTATAGTTGTTAGAACTGCCGATTGCTTCACTATTTAAGAGTGGCATTCGCAGGAACTTGTTGTTCAGTGCTCATTATTTCTGAGAATAGATAAAGCAAAGTGCTGTGAAGCAATGCTCGTCGCTTGAGCTTGATTCCGAGTATCAACTTTGTATTTGTGGTTGTGAGTGTTTGGAGAAATTCAAAGTGCAGTCAGAGTGCTTGTTGGATGTTGGATTCCACAGCCTTGATCTTCATTCTGTGTGTTTGATCCTGAGTGAAGTGCAATCAAAGCAATGCCTTGACAGATCTGAGAGGAATTGTAGTGTTGGTAGTATTCTGCATTTGTGATTGCAGTGCGAAGTTGATGTGAAGCAATTTTGATCAAGGAAGTTGTGCCTTCAGTGGAAGGGTGGAACACAATTCTGAGGCAAAGTCGTTTTGCAGTGAAGTGCCATTTTCGGGAGAGCCTGAATCATCACAATCAAGATTGTTTGGAAAGATTTGATGGAGTTGTGATTAAGGAGTGTTAATTTGTGACAAGACTGTGAGTCAGTGCTTGTTACTCTCTTCTGGGTGTGGTTTCTACCTGAGAGACTAAAGAAGAACTCAAGAAGAACTGAAATTGTTACTTTGCTTCGTATTTGGACATTTCTAACTCGTATCTCTGCGGGAACGAACTTTACTTACCCGATTACCGCAAAAGTGATATTTGCCGGGTTGTCACAGTACCCAACCATCCCCAAGAATTGGCATAACTTTGTCAAGCTTGAAGGGAATGGAAGGTCTGAGATTTTCCTCACCTTCTCAAGATCAATTGCTATTCCATCCTTGGAGATGATGTGCCACAAAAGTAGACCTTCTTCACATCCAAAAATGCACTTCTTTGGGTTGAGTGATGCATTTGCCTCATCCACACATTGCAAGACCTTGATTAGGTGCTCAAAGTGCTCCTCCTTGCTCCCATAGACACAAAAGTCGTCAATGAAGTCTCTCACGAATTTCCCAATGAAAGGTTCAAATACCTTGTTCATGAACCATTGGAATGTGGCTAGAGCATTGCAAAGCCCAAAAGGCATGACCTTGAAAGCAAGAGTTCCCCAAGGTGTGGTGAATGTGGTGAGTTGTTGATGCTCTGGAGCAATCTTGATTTGGTTACATCCACTATAAAGCTATACCTCTCATGACTTGAAACCTCCTCCAAGATCTCATCAATGAATGGCAATGGGTAGTAGTCCTTCTTGGTGACAACATTGAGCTTCTTGTAATCCACACATACCAAAAGCTTGCCATTCTTTTTTTTCACAATGACAATTGGAGACCCCCATTCTGAATTCTCCATCTCAAAGATAAATCCGGCTTCCTTGAGCTTATCAATCTCTTCCTTCACAACCAAAGATATTGGTGGGCTAATGCGATGCTACTTTTGGCGGATTGGTCTTGCATGAGAATCCACCTCTATCTTGTGCTCCTCCAAGGTGACTTCCTTCAAATCCTTGTAACTTAAAGCAAACACATGGATGAACTTGCAAAAAATCTCCTCAAATCTCACCTTCTCCTCCTTGGTAGCATTTGGACCATACTTGAGGGTAGATAACCTTCTCTCTATCTCCTCAAGTGTCAATGGTGATTTATCTGGGTCCTTCAAAACCTCTAGCTTAGGTGCAAAATCCATAGCACACAAAGGATACACATCTGAATTAGATTCAGATTCATCCTCCTCCGTGGAAGTCTCCTCTTCCATGCTTGTGTCCAAACCTGAAGCTCCTTCAAAATCTGATTCCCAATAATCAGAAGATGGTGTATCTAAATGTGAATTGTTGATGGTGTTAGTCACACAAACTATGACTCTATGGTTTGATGGTCCAATACTCAAGTACCCTTTGTGCCATCTATCAATTGTGCGTTGATGATCTCAACCATGGCCTCCAAAGAAGTAAGTCATAGCTCAAATCCTTCAAGACTTGGAAATTCATGAGATTTTGAACTCCCATAATTGAAACTGCCACCTTATCCATCATCCCTATTGATCGAACTAGTTGCTTATTTGCCATGCTCACCACAAATGTTGAAGGTCTTGAAGGTATCATACCCAACTTTTTCATCAACCTTTCTGACATGGCATTCACTATTGATCCTCTATCAACCAATGCATCCTTGATGTTGTGACCATTCACTCTCATATCAATCTTGGAGGCATATTCACAAGCCTCCCATGGTAATGGCTTTGCATCCACCACTCCCATTGATACTAGAGCTTTTTCCTTCCTCTTCCTCTTGCTCCTTGTAGAACTCAAACCACCTCTAAGCTCCTTTCTCAAGGTAGGGTTCAAAGCAATCAATTGGCCCACTGTGATGTTAGCCTTGTGACTACCAACATCCTCCAACACATTGTAGTTCCATTGTTGCTTTGAAATCAAGAAATTCTCCATCCCCAACTTCTTCCTTGGAGTCTTTGTTGTTGATAGCATTGAGGTGCGAGTGCTCCTAGTAGACATAGGAGTATCCTTGCTTGGGTTAAATCCTTGAGAAGAGTGAACATCCTCTACAAAACGAGCTCTCTTCTTCTCTTGTGCCAAAAGCTCCAAATTAAAACCCTTGGAGTTTGAGCACTCTCCCTTCTCATACTTGCTCTCCACCACATCTATGGATGCTATCCTCTTACCTTTGTTTGGATTAGGAGCCACTTGGGTTTCACTACCTCCCTCTTTCCCTCTATTGGCTCTCTCATAACCCCTTCCTCCATGGTAAGTGGAATTTGGGCAATTCCTTTGGATATGGCCTCTTCCTCCACAACCAAAACAATTTCTATCATTGAAATTGTTGGCTAGTTGGCCTCCTCTATATGGATAGTTTCCATAACTCCTAGGCCCTCCCTACATTCTGATCTACCTCTCTCTTCTCCCATAGTTGCACCACATTGATCTTGAGATCCACAAGTTGTTCAGTGATGGTTTAGAGTGGATCCTTTGGTGGAGGTGCAAGAACTGGAGCAACTTCTACTTATGGTGCAACCCTTGCCACCAAAGTATCCAAATTTCCACCTTACTTGTAGCCTTGAGGAGGATGCACAACCTCCTTCACCACCAAATCACTCTCATCTCCTTCCAAACTCTCCTCCATACGAATTGCGATCTTGATAGTTTCAACCTTGGAAGAAGGTTTCTCATATGTCACCTTGCTTCTAATTTATGGTCTCAGCCCTCCCACAAAATTCTTGATGAGCATGGCCCCTATGCCAATCATAGTAGTCTCCACATTATCCCCACTCTTCCTCAACACAATGCAAAATTTGGACTCTAACTTTTCCACTCTTTCCACATAGACTCTCACTTTCTCTCCATCTCCTTGTTTGAGAAGGGTAACCTCACTCATCAATCTCTCATTACTCTCATCTGGGAGAAAGTTCTCAATGAGTGTTGAAGTCAAACTCTCCCAAGATTCTTCTTCCACATCTCTCCTCTCTCTCTCTTTTGGTATCTTGACTCATACCATGTAAGTGCTACATCCTCAAAGAAATGTGGTAATAATGAGGCCCACTCATTCTTCCTCCTCTCATTGTTTCCTATACAAGCTCTCTTGAAGTCTCTCACAAAGGCTTCCACATCTTCTCTGTCCTTGCCAAAGAAAACTAGAAGTTTCCACATCTTAACCCCTCACTATCTTTCTTTTCTCTCAATTTTTTTTTCTTATTTTTCTCTTTTCTTTTCTCTCAGTCTATAACTAATAGAGTATATACATGACTAACACCATTTGAGAATAATCCACTCTAGGGAACAAAAGAGGTTCAAGTTGCTCCAAGATTTCTATAGCAACATCAAATCCTAGAGTACATATTAATCTAACTCTCATGGATAGTTTATCCATAAGTTGAAAGATTATCTCCACCACTAATCTTGAGAACTAGCTGATGAAGGTGGTAGTATTTCTATAGCTGTACTAATACTCTCTCCAAGATCTTTCACCAAAGTCTCCAAAAGTGCTTTTACTCCACTACACTCATGTCTTTTTGGAAGTCCTTCCACTCCACAAACCTCACACAAATCCTTGGTCTTAGATCTTCTACTTTCCAATCTTGGTGAAGAAGGTCCAACATGCAAACCCAAGTCAAGTAAGCTTCTCCTTTCCCTAAAGTTCTTACTCTCAAAGGTCAATGGACATGAACTTGCCTTATGATCTTTCTTTCCACATAGAAAGCACCTAGATTCACTCTTTCCTCCAAGTGGCATACATTTTTGGATCCTCTCAACACTCTCTTCAAATTCTATTGTAAACTCTCTTTTCCTCAAATCCACCCCTACAATCACCTCAAACCCTTTGGGAACCTTACAAAGTCCCAATCTCCACTCTCCATGTTCCCAAGATGAATCTAAACACTCAAACATGCTTTTTGTTGCTCTCAAACTCCTCATGCATGAGATCTCAACTCTGCAGAATTGACCCTTCCTCACAATGTCACTCAATTCTCCCAATCAGTATGTCACAGTCCTTTGAAATTTTCCACACTTGATCTCAACTCCAAAACCTCCCTACCTGAAAAATTTTAGATCTTTTCATTGAGCCATTTGGCCTAGACACCTTTCTATTTAGCACACATATTTCAGATTTGGTCTAGAAACCACCCCCTTAATTTCAAAAACTCATAACTCCATGCGCAAGAATGATCTCTCTCTAATTTTGTGTCAAAAAGTAGGATGTAACATACTGAATTTTCTCAAAAAATTTCACAACAATCCACTTAAAATTGAAGAAATGGCAGACTCTATACAATTTTCCAAAGAGCAAGCAGTTGCGGGAGCAGATTACCCTATCAACTTCCAAAAATGCTAGCCCATTGCACATAATAGCTCTCACAATAATTTCAACTGTAATAACTAGAGGGCAACCTATGCTATCATGTGTTGAAATTTCAAGTTCAGATCTCAAACTTGAGATTTTGCCCAAAATCACCTTAATCTCCAAAATCTGCAATCCACCTCACACAATCTCTCCAAATCCTCTCATGTGTACAAGATGTACAAAATCACTTCGAAGACATCATAATGAACTACAGGGTATACAAATGGATCTTGGTTCTCTAACATAAGTTCAACGCTCTCCTCTCCTAATGTTCTCTCTAAGTGAGCTGTCATAGCCTTCTTCTGCCTAATGTAAAATTGAACACGGAACATTATCTTGCCTTCTAGAGAGGTCTTGGTAAAAAAACCAAAAATGTGAGCCAACCTGTCTCTCACTCAGGAGGAACCTTTGATTGCTATTATGGTAGTGCACCATGGACTAAGATGGCAAGGAACCCCAACTCCATCATACTTCTCCAAGGCTAACACTCCAAGACTCAAGACATTGCTCACCACAGAACTCAATGAGAGAGAGATAGTTACAAATCAAGGGATCATGAGTAGTTCCTCACTCCTTGTTTATATACTTGTGAATAGTTATGTACCAAATTTACTAATTACTGCAGTAACTCAAGTTACTAGACTAAAAATCAAGTAAAGTCAAAAAGTAGAAAGGAATATCCATTCACATGGGCATATTCCACTAGCATGTGATCTTATCTTGACCCAACCACTAAGTCAAGGATTCCTTCATATGGGCTATCCTTGGACTAAAGAAGAATCCAAAACAAAAAGGCTTGCGAGCCCAAGAGTTTTCAACTCTTTTCTCAAAGGCAAACACCTAGGAACAAGACCAAGTCAACACACTAGAATCCAAAATAGTGGTGCTCATCTTTTCCACTTCCTCTAAAGTAAGGTCTCATCTATCTTAGCTATGACTAACTTTAGCTAATCATGACTAATGTTGAACCATCCTTTATCTCTCTATATATAAATAATATCTCTCAAGTACTTGTAATACCAAGCTAAATATCACAATACCACTCACATGCACAAATGGGTGTTATAGTATCCGTTCTTTGTGGGCGGTGTAGTGAAGGAATTCCAAATTTTGTGTGTCTCCTCCGTAGGCTCTCTTTCCAAGGAATGTAGACCTAGTTTCCTCACCGGCCTCTCTTCCCAACACCAATCTCCAATCCAATTTTGTCCATCAAGCCGGATTTCCTCTCTTCCTCTCATTCTCAAGCCCTTCCTCACAATCACTTGCAACTACTTCTGCCATGAACCTTGGAAAACTCAAGTTCCAATTCTAGGCCAAAAATGTGATACAAAGCCTTCTTGGCTATCATATCTAATCTTCAAATAACCAGGTTTCTAACTGCAAATGATGGACTCTTCTTCTCACCCATCTTTGGCATGGTGTGATCTCTAATGCAAGGTAGTTGAAAGATAATTCTATAGTCTCTTGTGCCAAGCCATTTGTAGTTTCGCATCTAGATTGCTCGGATATTGGAGTTGTAGTGATAGTAGTTAAAGTTATTTCAGCAGTTTCTCAAAGACAACTTTCCGATGGTCAGATTTTGTGTTTGGGGTTTGACTTCACGGTGCGGCCCATTGTCACATTGCACCGTTTGCACCGTCGATTGTGCTTGAGTCCAAGGGTAGAATTTTGAAGTGCAGTTCTAGAGAGCTCACTTCTTTCATGTTGAGCCTTTGAGTTCCTGGCTATGGTGGACAGAGGCCGGCGAGCGTTACTTGGATTCTCTTAGCTAGAGTGGGTGAGGCTTGACTATAATCAATGCCCAGTTGTTGGTAGTTTATAGAGTGATAGATCAAGTACTGATTTGAGTTGAGTGGATTTGAGAGTTGTAAACTATCTTATTACATCAGAGAAGTGAAACCAAGGGGAAATTGGCTACAAGAACTTTGAGTGTTGGTGGTATCTCCAAGCTTGGTGGATTTTCGGTAGCTCGATTGAAGTTCAGTTTTTCCCTAGCATGCAGAAGCTCATTGCTTGATGCAGATTTGGTAGTAAGGCGGATGGTGTGCGGAAGCACTGGCCAATTTTTTAGCAAAGAAGAAGCAATTTTTGAGCAATGGTTGTGATTTTGAGCAATGGTTGTGATTTTGAGCTCAAGAGGTGAAGGTAGGACCAATTTGGTTTGAGTTGGGCTCAGAAAGTAAAATTGAAGGTGGAGTTGGGAAGCTATTCTTGTGAATTTTTTATTTGGAGAAACTCGTGTTTTCAATTTGGCTCAAGTGAAGAGTTAGCAAGGGATTTGGCAGTCAGCCAAATTTAGGGTTTATGTAAAATTTTGCTGGAGTTTACGTCAAATTTTGGCCAAATTTGGAGGAGTTTTGCAAGTTTGGAGGAGTTTCACCAAATTTTAGAGGAGGTTCAAAGTGGCAAGAAGAAAGGCCTCATTTGGCCAAATTTTGGCATTTAGAGGCTTTGAGGCAGAGGGCTATGAAGGCCTAGAAGGGCCAACTTGTTGGCTTGAGGCTAGCTAGTTTAGAGTAGATCTTGGTCATTGGTTGGCAAAATCTGCCCATCTTGCTAGATTGTGCATAATAGGATTTGACCCCTAGATCTCTTGTTCCTAGATTGTTGCCCTAGCCAACTAGTCCACCCTCACTTGTTGTCCTAGTGATTGTGCCACTGTTATCTATACACTTGTAGCTTTGGCTAGGAGAGGTAGTTTGATCCCATTCTTGGTGATCCTAGTAGCTTAGAACTTAGATACAAACTTCTCTTATGTCAAATGCCAAATGGTGGTAGAGTCAATCCCGTGTTGTTTTATGAGATGGAGGTTTATGTTTAGATTTCTTGTGATTGGACCCCCTCCATTCTCTACTTCCTATTTGCGCATCACATTTGTGTGAGATGCCCTAATTTTTTAGCATGGGTGCTTTGGTGTGCTCTTGATAGTGAGGCTGGAGTGATGACCAGTCAGACTACCTTTGTTTCTCTTTGGTGAGGTAGGAAGTGATGACCTACAGATCATGAGAGTGCGTGTTGTGATGGCAGGTTACAGGTTGCCCTTTCCCCTAGTGTAGTTATCTTCATTTGAGTTACACTAATGGGTGGTGTTCTGTGGGTATTGGCACTTGGTGGTGCTTAGTTGGTGTTGGTACTTGGTGGTGGGATACTTATGGTTACGACTTGCTGTTGTAGTTTGTGGTTCCGGTTTGTGGTTGCAATTGCATTGTCGTACTTTTCTTTATCTCTCTGGGAACACACAAGGTGCCTAGCTGTGGAGATTGCATATTAGAGGGTATAGGTAAATTGATAACTACTCGTCTGAACACATGTGTTACCTAACAGTCAGAACCCTCCACTCTTGTAGCTAGTATTCTTACTATCGGGTAGGGTACTGACGGGCAAATGAACCTATCATCACAACATGCACTCTTGGTCTATTGGTCATTACCTCCAACATTACCAAGGAAAAATACACAGCACTCCTAGAAGGAAAGAACCTAAGCGCAACACCTGCATACCAATCCAAACCAATTGGGCGCACAAACAAGCATGCAAGCATAGAGGGAATCCAATCACAAGAATGCGGCAATAACTCTCTCTTTTTTTTGTCAGAAAAGAGCATCACAACCTTTGTGCTCTATCATCAAGCTAATTCCAACCTATACTCCAAGTCTCCTCTAAGTTGTACTTCAGATCTCAACAAATTCCTACTCCATGTGGGGATTTCATATGTCTTCTTGATGGGGAAAACTCTATGCAGCTCATATGAACATAACTCTTTGTGTATAGCTTGGATTAAATTGTTCTAGGATTCAATGGAAAGCCTGTGAGATAATATTTCCAATGATATAAAATTAACTTCAATCGGATCACTACAACGCCCTTGAAAAGCTCTCAAAGTTGGCCAAGTTTTTGCAACTCTCACCCTAATTTCAAAATCCCCTTTTTTGAGTTTTGCCCTTTTTTCTTGCCAACTTTCCCCTGATTTCTAAATAAGATGTACACTTGGTCCACAAAAAACACTCTAAAAATTTTAACTCTCAATCATAGTGACAAAAGTGAGAGAATTGACATTCAATTAGGATTGAAGAAAGAAATGCTCCTCCAAGCTTATGACAGTCTTTTCAATAAAACTTGTTGCATCAGATCTCACTCTCTATGAGCCTAGAGCCAACCAAATTTTCCATAGTAGTTGGTCGTGCTCTTGGTTAACATTATAAATTTTGATGGCATAATCCTACCCCAATCCTATATATATGAATCAATTCTTGAGCTAGGCTAACTTCTGAGCTCTGCAGACCCGGGTATACTTGATCCAAGACCCTGAATTCTCTATTTGAAGAATTCACATGAAACCTTCACAAAAAGGTGCACACCCTACCCAACAACAAGAATGGAAAGTTTCATAAGGTATCTCAAGCCACAACTTGAGGAGTGACCAAAACTCCAAACCTGATCACTAGCTCTTCTCCATCATCTTACACCTCAAGAGCTTCAACTTCAATCAAACAGATCTGATTTGAGATTGATCCAAAACTGAAATTTCTTGTTGCTTAGTACAGTAACAATTTTGTCTTCTCTCCAATCCTATTGACAAAAAGTAAAAATGTCTCAAGACTCTCCTTCAATTGCCTACTTTGTGCTCCTAGGTATTAATTTTACTCCACTTGATTCAATTGATCAGATCACTCTTAGAATTAGCTCAATCATGTGATTTTTGTCTTCAAATTGTAGCCTATCAGCTCCTCTTTCCAACCATGTCCTTTGTTTCCCAAATGGCCTCCCCAAACTCCCTTGATGGTCAAAAAACTCTAGCCTTCTCTCTTGGGACCCAATCTCTTGCACATTTGTCCTTTAGTCTTTTTTCTTTTTGACAAATTGATCCCTCAACTCCACATTGAAGCTTATGAGCAAAAATTTAGACATTTTGCAACTATAGAAGCACAAGTATTATCAAGTCCCAAATATGCTCATAAGAAAGCACCGGAAGGATGATAGGATCCAAGTTTCCCATCACAGACACCACAAATAACGCCCCAAACCATGCTACCAACCAGTCCCGTAAGCCATCATGGTGCAAAATCTGAAGCCTGATGAAAAAAGGATTTGGGAGTGGTAGACTGGGAGCTGGGACATCTCATGCTCAAATGCTTCCTTTAATGTTCTACCACTCATGCATTGCTACAACTCTCACTCCCAACGTCCTCCTCCCCCTTGAGACTCCTAAACTAATACACACCTCCTCTCTCCACTCACCCTCATCTTTATTCATCAAAGCCCTCAAACATGATAAGATTGTAACCCACATTGCCAATCCTTCGACCCACTCTTCTCTAATGTCTCTGAGGGCAACTCCGAAGACATTTGGATCCCGATGTTATCTACTTCGGGTTTTGCCTTAACATCCTGCCAAAGCTTTTCTAACTCTATTCTCACTAAGTCTAATCTAATCGCAATATTGTCTTCTACTTCTAAGATCTTCCTATCTACACAAGTTCTCAATTTAATCAACAAGGCATTCAAATCTATATCTTTCACTTGTCTTTGCCTCATTTCCTGCACCAACAGTTTTAACTCGTGCAATCTCGTCTCCTCAATTCGAACGCTGGCCTCTGTACTCAACATCGCGTTTACTCTGAGGACGATTTCCTTCAATGGCTCCAATCTTGTCTTGCGTTCGCATTCCCGATCTGTGAGCCATTCTTCTCTGTACATCGCCAATTCTTCTTTGAATTCGGCCTTCACCGCTTCCTTCTCTTGCTCCTTCTGTGCAACCTTCTCTTCCTGATTACGAAGTAAGTCTCGTAATGTCTCTTCTTCTCTATATCTCGCAGCCAACTCTTGCTGCCAAAGTTGCTCCTTCTCCTCCATACTCTCCATCACTCAATCGAGCTCTTGATCCTTCGATGCTACCCTCGCCATAGCATGGATAAGTCCGACTCTTGAATCAGCAAACTGCTACTTCAAGATTTCATGCTGTGCTACCTGTCTCTCCCTTGCGATGTCTCTCTTCCTCGCAAGATCTTCTCAATAACTCACTTCTCTCTTCAGGTCTTTGAATTCCTGACTCCTCTCGACTGCTTCCGCTTGCAGTACTTCTCTCTCTTCCTCTCCTCGGGTTATACTCTTCTTCAACTCCGAGTTTTCTTCTTCCAATCTTGATAAGACCTGCAACACAGTCTTTACCTCTGGACAAGTAGACTGCATCTCCTTCTTCTTCTTCTCCATCTTCACCAACAGCGGGCATACTACCATCTACAGGTAATCTACTCCATTATTGACAACTTCGTCTTCCCGCGGAGTGGTCTCTCTTCTTTCCTTGTGTTCTCCCGATACTCGCCTTCTTCTCTGGAGTCTTTGTATCAGGATCGATGCCTCACTGCCCGAGCTTCCTTCTACCTCTTCCTTCACTCTACTCGGTCCCGCTTCACACTTTGCCTTACGTCTCGAGTAAATTCCTTGCTGTACTGCGATCTTCTTCTCCTCGCACACTGGTACTTTGTCCTCCAGCGCCGCATTGTCTTCAGTTTCTACTTCGGCTTGCATTTCTTCTTCGTATTCTTCAGCCGCTGGTACCGATGTCATCTCTCCTCCTTCCTCACTGTCACTCCTCGTATCTCCACTTTGCAATGTCAGCTCAGGTTCCTCCTCACGGTCCGAGTCCTCCGTCTTGAGCTCGGCTTCGCCTTCTGAGTCTTCATCTTCCGACTCAATCACCACCATTCCTCGCCTTGGGTTATTTTTCTGCATTTTCCAAGGTTTCTTGTTTTCTTTGGCTTCTGCTTGCCGAGTTCTCCTCTTCATCGGGGTACTTTCAACGACCTCCACGTTCTTCCCTGTCTTTGCGTAGTAATCATCCGTGCTCCAGATTTGGAGAATGTATTGCTGCTCCTCCGTGTCAACTTCTCTTCTCAAATCAGGATGGAAATGAGACACCATTCAATTATGCTCCGCCAAATTGAGCAGATTTAACCCGAGGTAAAAATGGGCTGCAAATGGTACAATGTAGTGTGGAGGCGACTTATCCCGCAGATTCCACACCATCTGCCTTGTTCTTCCGTGAAAGCACCTTGCCCAATTTATCGGTTCTCCTGCAAATAACTTGTGAAAGAACACCGCTTGGTGTTTCATCACATAGGTAGTTCTCTCCGGCTTCAGGAGGGCCATTAGTGCACTCACAATTCCTCTCCTCATTGGGTCTTTATAGCTCTCAACTTTATACCCATTCTTCATCCTCTTCAACGAGAAGGCATCTCTCACCTCCTGCGTTCTTGGGCTAGCTCTCCTTTCCCCAAGAACGTGTGTCCCTGCTCCGAGCCTGCCTCCTTCCCGAGTACGAGTCTGCAATCCGACTCTGTCCAGCGAGCCGGATTTCCTCTCTTCCCTTCTTCCTTGGGACCATCGAGACATTTACTCTCGATGATTTCTGTCATGAATCCTGGAAAACTTACGTTCCAGTTCCATGCTAGAAAAGTGATCCGAAGTCGGCTCAAGACTTTGATCCTCGCTACTATATCTAATCTCCGAATTGCATGATTTCTCACTGCAAATTCGGAGTTCTTCTTCCCTCCTCCCATCTCTTCTGCTTTCTTTTGGTCTCTCGATTTCTCTCTCTCAACTTCTCCCTTACGCACTAACACAAGTCCAACTCGATTTCCCTTTCCTCGATCACTTGCAAGACGATTCTTCAACGGCGAAGGAAAATTTCGTCGTTGCAGTCGTTCGACATTTCGTTGTTGCAGTTTCGATTTTTATAGAGTTGCACTTCTTCGTCTTCCATCGCTTTGAGTTTCTACCGAGAAATCAAACCTCCAGCATGCACCTGTCACTGTCACCCCACCTTTGTGCATATGAGCCGCCAATTTTGAAACGGCCCCTTCTTGAATTTCTCGCCCCGACGAAAGGTTGTTAGACTGTCTTTGCCTCGGGTTGAGCTCCCCCCGAGCCAAAGACAATTTACTTCGTGTTGTATGCTGACACGGCATTTCAGAGTACTTCGCCTTATGACCCGAAGTCACTTTACTTCGGGTTTCACCCCAAAGACAATTTTCTTTGTCTTCTTTGGCCATACATGCGCAATCCGACTTCTCTATACACTTCTTCTCCTTTATTTTGGAAAAAACAAAAAATGTGGGCACCACATACCCCCTCCCTCAAATGTGAGCGTCCCCGTGAACATAGACCTTGGGTGTCTTAGAAACTTCCGAGTCTATGGTCCAATATCTCCGAACTCTCCACCCGTTTACTCGAGTGGCAAAAGGATTACCTTCCAAATTGACGAGTTGCATGGATCCATTTTCGTAAAGATGACAAACTTGATAGGAACACATCCATCTCAAATGCAACTTGCCTGGAAAAAATATTCGGCGATTGTCATATAACAAAACCAAATCCCCTTCTCGTACAGTCATAGGCTTGATTCTCTGATCGTGCCTAACTTTCCTCTGTGCTTGTACTTCTTTCGTGGTTTGCATTGCATCATCTCTTTTCTCTTCTAACCTCATCAGTTGATGAATCCAAAGATCCTGACTTTCCTCTTCCGACATTCGTTCTTTGCACAAGACTCGATAAGTCGGAACTTCAAATTCAACTGGCAGTATGGGATGCAAGCCATATGTCAAGAAGTATGGGGTTTGTTTGGTTGTAATCTTCTCTGTCATCTGATAGGCCCATAACGCGGCTGGTAATTTCATATCCCAGTCATAGGCATAATTGACAGTCACCTTATTCAAAATTTTACAAAGTAACCCATTCGCTTTTTCCATTAAGCCATTTGCTTTTGGGTTATAAGGAGTCGTGTTCCGATGTTTAATCTGAAAATACTTGGTTAATTCCTCAATTACAGAGTTCAAAAAATGTGTTCCTCGGTCACTGACCAATTCCAGAGGACATCCATATCGGGAGATGATGTTTTGAAAGAAAAATTCCGCCACAGTTTCAGCATCATGTCTGCGAGTTGCTTCCGCTTCAACCATCTTGGTAGCATAATCAGTGCAAACCAACATGTAGCGCTTTCTTGTGACTTGGGTCACTGGTTGGATGGGACCCACAAAATCAATCCCCCATTTCTCAAAGGGGGCCAAAGGCAAAATTGGTTTCAAAGGCCATTGAGAAGTGGCCGTCGGCTTCCTTGTTCTCTGACACGCATCACAGCTTCGGATATGAGCATGTACATCTTTGTACATTGTAGGCCACCAATACCCTTCCGAAAGAATTTTCTTTACAGTATTCTTCAGAGCATAGTGTCCTCCCGATGCCTTGGAGTGTAAAGATTCAATTACTCCTCCTACTTTGTATGACTCCAAGCATCGCCGAAGTACTTCGTCTTCGCCCATCTTAAATAAAATGTTGTGTTTAAGCTGGTACGGCCCCATTTTCCGGAGAAAGACTGCCCGTTGTTCCGGATCCATCCCCTCAAGACAATGGAGAGTATTCAGATAATTATATTCATCTGCATACCTCTTACTTCTCATTGCTGATAAGTGATACAACTCTTCGTCAGGGAACCGATCGTCAATTTCCCACTCCTGGTCTTGAGTATCTAACCTGGACAGGAAGTCCGCATTCGAATGCAAAGCTCCCTTCCTTACTTGTACAGTATACATGAACTCTTGTAATAACAAGATCCATCTTGCAATTCGTCCCGATAAATCTGCCTTCTTGACCAGATGTTGCAATGCATAATGGTCAACATAGAAGACAAACTCATACCCCAACAAATAATGACGAAATTTCTTGCAGGCATACACCATTCCGAGTGCTTCTCTTTCAGTCGTCAAATAATTCTTTTCAGAAACTGAAAGTTGTCGGCTGGCATAATACACCGGGTAGTCCTTCTTCTTCTCGTCCTTCTGACTTAAGACAACCCAGATGGCCATGGACAAAGTGTCCACATACACATGAAAAGGGACGTCCCAATTCAGGGCCCTCATGACTGGTGCTTCAACCAGTTTCTTCTTCAACACCTGGAAGGCTTCTTCTTGATGTGCTTCCCACAGATAGTCTTCGGATTTCTTTAGAAGCTTTGTAAGTGGTGCAGCAAGCACTGCATAGTTTGACACGAAGTGTCTGTAATATCCGACATGTCCCAAGAAGGCTCTCAGCTCCCGGATGTTCTTTGGGGATTCCAAAGCTGCGATTATTTTAACCTTCTCAACATCGACTTCAATACCTCGGCTTGACACCCGATGCCCCAGAAGAATTCCCTCCTTCATTGCAAAGAAGCATTTCTCCGGGTGTAATGACAAGCCGGCAAAACAATACCTTTCAAACGTTTGGCGAAGGTAATCTCTATGTACATCCCGTCGCCCAAACACACAAAAGTCATCAATAAAAACTTCGACAAATTTGCGCAGGAAATCTTTGAAGATTGAATTCATCATCCGCTGGAAAGTAGCAGGAGCATTACACAACCCAAAGGGCATTTGATTGTAAGCGAAAGTGCCCCAATCGGTCGTGAATGTAGTTTTATCCTTGTCTTCTTCTTGAATGGATACTTGATTGTACCCTAAAAATCCATCGAGAAAACTATAACAAGGATGCCCATCTACTTGATCTAAAATTGTATCGATGATGATCTTTCCTTGTGACTGCGTTCAATTTTCGGAAGTCTTGGCACACTCGGATCTTCCTTGTTTTCTTCTTTGGGACAATGACAATGGGGGAGACCCATTCACTACTTAAGACAGGGAAGATGATTCCGGCCCCTAAGTACTTATCGATTTCATCTTTTACCAAGAGCGAGTACTTCGGGTTCAGGCGGTATTGTCGCTGCCGAACCGGAACTGCACCTTCAATCAAATCAATCCGGTGTTCTCCAAATTCTCATGGAATACCCGGCATTTGATCAATCGACCAGTTGAATACATCCTGGAATTCTATAAACAGGGTAGTGTATCATGCCAACTCCTCCGAAGTAACTGTCTTCGAGATTTTTAAAATTTTTCCTTCAGTGAGTAACACCTCTTGACAGTCATCGGGGTTGATGACTCCTTCAACGTGGCTTACTCAGCTTATCCCAAGGCGAGCGGCCATCAAACCCCCTCCCTCCAAGTCAGGTTCACCCGAGGCGAGGTCATATGGATCTTCGTCGTCAGCCTCTACCTCATAGCATTCCAAGTAATTAACTTGGACTTCTTCTTCGGATTCGTCTGAAGACGAAGATGATGAATCTTCAGACTCGTCCTCCTCTTCAGACGAACTTGTTTCCCCGAGATGGGGAACCTTTGTCCAACTCATAGTCACCAGCTTCTGATCCTCGGACAAAATGTCCTTGAATCTTAACTTCTACTGATGCCAATCCACTACAACTTGGGCACTATACAACCAGGGTCTGCCGATCAACAGAGGGTAACTAGTTTTTGTCACTGGCTGTAACAAGATGTAATTCAACTTGAAGGGTACCCCTCCAATGATCATGGTAATGTTCGACACCATGCCCAAGGGCCGTCTCCTGGTTTGGTCTGCAAACTTGAAAACTCGGGGTGTTGGTTCAAACGTATGATACCCGAGTCAATTTGCAGTATCTTCAGTCATGACATTCACACCGGACCTAGAGTCAATGGGTATCAATGTGATCATGCAACCTGCAATCTCCGCGTCTACCTCGGGAGATCCCAAATCTTCTTGTTCAATACGATAGATAGCAGGCAGGTCCTTCTTTGACATCGGCCTCACCTTCTTGAGGGCCGAATTAAGCTGTCTCTTGTACAGCTTGTTATCTTCCCACAATTGCTTAAATGTAACATTGGCATTTGTGGTGGCCAAGTCGGCTACAATATCATATTGGGAAACTCCTCCCAATTTGACCGTCTTTGTCTTTGGCTTTGAGTCCGAGGACTCTCCATGCTCCCTCTTGACTTTGGGACGCTTCAAAATGGTGACTGGCTTGCTAATGGCCTTAACCCGAGCTTCCTCGGGTTGGCCTACCTTGGCTTGAATCAGACCCTTTACTTCGGATCGGATGTCCGCCGGAAAAATTGGAGACGTCGTCTTAGTCTCTTCTTCCAAACTCGATTCGCGAGTCCTGAGTAATGCCTACGTTAATTCTTTCTGCAAGGCTTTAGCTTTAGCTTTTGCGAGGATCTTTTCCTCCTTGGCCGAAAGAATTGCTTTTGGGCGCTGTCTCTTCACCTTTTGGGAAGACGACGAGGTCGTACTCAGTTCTTCAGGATCACGCTTCTTCTTGGTGGAGCGTGTCTCAACTTTCAAAATTTCAAGGTCTGGCCATTCTCCTTCGGAGGCCGGACTCCCTTCTTGAGGTCTTTCTTCCTCAAGAGTTATACAATTTACATTCGTATCTCCCTTTGGCTGAAGTGCTGCACACTCAGCGGGGGTCTGTACATATTTTACAAGAGGCTTCGGGTTTGGCGGGTGAGGGCATTGGTTGCCCATATGCCCCGATCCTTTACAATTTCCACACAAGGGAACGTACCCAATTTGCCTTCTTGGCTCAGGACAATTTGGAGACCAATGTCCCATCGAGCCACAATTATAACAGGCTCCGGGCGCAACATTCTGAGGGCAATTTTGGTTGCTCATCGGTGGTCTTTGTGCAGGAGCATTGGGGTTATACTCCTTGGGTCCAAACCTCGGACCTTGATACGATGTGCTCGGTTGAGGCTGTACCTCCTGAGTTTGGTACACCGCCTCTTTGTCCTCGTCTTGGTTCCATCCCGGAACCCAATCAATTTGCTGCACCGGGAATGCATTACGAGTATTGCATTCTGTGTTGGCGTGGCCGGATTTGCCACATGCGGTGCACCACACATTAGATCGTCCAAATGCTGGGGCCTTTCTTCAGTCCTTAGCCCCAATCATCTGGATCTTGAAATCCGAAAACTCCTTGATGAGGGCATCTAGCTTCATATCCGCCTTATGTACACTCTTGGCTGGTGGAGTCATTGGTTTCTTGCCTCCACGTCTTCTGACTCGTCTTGGCTTTGATTCTTCTTCGGATTCCGAAGAAGAGCTTGAAGACGTAGAGGATTCGTCTGAAGAAGGGGAGGTGCTGCGCGAAGCTCTCCTTCTGGGCTTCTTGCCCTTCTTCTCCCGATTTCTCCGGTTACCGGCAGAGTGAGAGTGGGCCGCTTCATAACGAGCAACATGTTTGAGTACTTTATCCAAGGAAGTTACGTTCCTCTCCTTGGCAAAGATTCGTATCTTTTGTGAAAGGCCCCTGAGGAACTAGGTAATGGCTTGGGCATCGGAGTATCCTACCACCCCCGATTGCTTGGGAACTCGGTTCAATAATGCCATGAACCGCTCAGAGTAGTCTCTCAACTTCTCCTTCTTGCCACGGTCCAAATCGTTTAGTGCCGCGAAGACACTCGTATCATAGTCAACCTCCCGGAATCGTTCCAGGAAGTTGTTTCTCAAGTCTGCCCAGTCCGATGGTACAAACCCCTTCTGAGTCACATGAGTGTACCAGCTCCGAGCTTTCTTGCAAAGCAAACTTGGAAAAATTCTTAGTCAATCCGCCAAGTCATGCTCCTTGTTAGCAAAGGAGATGACTTCAAATTCTTTGATGAATTCATCGGGGTCTTCATCTTGTTCCGTCCTCTTATACTTCTGATAGGCGTGTCGGGTGACAGGAAGCGAAGTCATCGTTCGATGCACTAGGATCGGCTGAGGTAATGTGGAACTTGACGGAACGGAAGAATTGGCTGGAATTGACGCTGTGTTGTCAGCCCAGGGATTCCAATTCGTCAAATTCAATGCAGGGTCTTCTTCGACAATTTCTACTTTGAGAGGGTCGACTTCAACCCGAGTAGAAGATTCAGGATCAACACCTTCAATAGGTTCTTCCAAATTCCTTCGGGACAACCGAGGAATCGTTCGTAGAAGATGTTGACACTCGTCTTCAGTAAGTGTGCGTGCTGTCTTTTCTCAAACAAAGGTCTTCAAGGAAACAACTTCCTTTACAACTCTAGGGGAAGTTGGTGTACTGGGCCGCAATGCATATGTTTGCCCACTCGATTCTTTCTTCTTCTTGGAAGAAGAGGGAGATGCGAAGTAGCCTTGCCAACCGCCTTCGCGTTTCTTGTGATCAAGTTCCCGTAGGGCTTCTTGCACTTCGTGAAGGAGTTGAAACTCCAACGCCTCTTGCTCAGTTTTGTCAACAATGGATGGGACGTTCAGACGTTCGTCTTCTTCATGCTGAAGTGCTCATCTTCGAGCTCTCTCTTCCCGTTGTTCTTTCAATCCAGACATTCATATTGCCTTGATACCCAGTTTCCAATTTGGCTTCATATTCTTCCACTTCCAAGATTTGTATCCTCGGCAACGGCGCCAAAAATCATGTGACAACCCAGCAAATATCACTTTTGCAGTAATTGGGTAAGTAAAGTTCGTTCCCGTAGAGATACGAGTCAAAAATGTCCAAATACGAAGTCAAACAGTAACATGCAGTTCTTCTTGGTTGCGTCTTTAATCTCTCAGGTGGAAACCACACCCAGAAGAGAGTAACAAGCACTGACTTGCAGTCTTGTCACAAATTCACACTCCATCAAATCTTTCCAAACAATCTTGATTGTGATGATTCAGGCTCTCCCAAAAATGGCACTTCACTGCAAAACGACTTCCCCTCAGAATTGTGTTCCACCCCTCCACTGAAGGCACAACTTCCTCGATCAAAATTGCTTCACATCAACTTCACACTGCACTCACAAATGCAAAATACTACCAACACTACAATTCCTCTCAGATCTGTCAAGGCATTGCTTCAATTGCACTTCACTCAGGATCAAACACACAGAATGAAGATCAAGGCTGTGGAATCCAACATCCAACAAGCACTCTGACTTGCACTTCGAATTTCTCCAAACATTCACAAACACAATTACAAAGTTGATACTCGGAATCAAGCTCAAGCGACAAGCACTGCTTCACGGCACTTTGCTTTATCTATTCTCAGAAATAATGAGCACTGAACAACATAAAACTGCGAATGCCACTCTTAAATAGTGAAGCAATCAACAGTTCTAACAACTATACCGTATCTACAACAACTGTTCTAACCTGCAGATCCAAAATGACAATGCACCTCTTCATATCTGCCCCTTCAAATCTCAAATCGGTTACTAATCCGATCCGATGTCTACTTCTTCCTTGGCTTTCAACCCTGAACCTGAAGAAATCTTAATTCCTACTACATTTTCCTCGGGTTTCAAATCTCCCACATCTTCTACCAGATCCAGCAATTCTCTTTCCTGGTCTGAAATTGCACTAGTGGGTAATCTATCTAACTCCTCATCCTTCGACCCACTCTTCTCTAATGTCTCTGAGGGCAACTCCGAAGACATTTGGATCCTGATGTTATCTACTTTGGGTTTTGCCTTAACATTCTGCCGAAGCTTTTCTAACTCTATTCTCACTAAGTCTAATCTAATCGCAATATTGTCTTCTACTTCTAAGATCTTCCTATCTACACGAGTTCTCAATTTAATCAACAAGGCATTCAAATCTGTATCTTTTGCTTGTATTCGCTTCATTTCCTGCACCAATAGTTTTAACTCGTGCAATCTCGTCTCTTCAATTCGAACGCTGGCCTCTGTACTCAACATCGCGTTTACTCTGAGGACAATTTCCTTCAATGGCTCCAATCTTGTCTTGCGTTCGCGTTCCCGATCTGCGAGCCATTCTTCTCTGTACATCGCCAATTCTTCTTCGAATTCGGCCTTCACCGCTTCCTTCTCTTGCTCCTTCTGTGCAACCTTCTCTTCTTGATTACGAAGTAAATCTTGTAATCTCTCTTCTTCTCTATATCTTGCAGCCAACTCTTGCTGCCAGAGTTGCTTCTTCTCCTCCATTTTCTCCATCACTCAATCAAGCTCTTGATCCTTCGATGCTACCCTTGCCATAGCATGGATAAGTTCGACTCTTGAATCAGCAAACTACTGCTTCAAGATTTCATGTTGTGCTACCTGTCTCTCCCTTGCGATGTCACTCTTCCTCGCAAGATCTTCTCGATAATTCACTTCTCTCTTCAGGTCTCTGATTACCTGACTCCTCTCGACTGCTTCCGCTCGCAGTACTTCTCTCTCTTCCTCTCCTCGGGTTATACTCTTCTTCAACTCCGAGTTTTCTTCTTCCAATCTTGATAAGACCTGCAACACAGTCTTTACCTCTGGACAAGTAGACTGCATCTCCTTCTTCTTCTTCTCCATCTTCACCAACAGCGGGCATACTACCATCTGCAGGTAATCTACTCCATTATTGACAACTTTGTCCTCCCGCGCAGTGGTCTCTCTTCTTTCCTCATGTTCTCCCGATACTCGCCTTCTTCTCTGGAGTCTTCGTATCGGGATCGATGCCTCACTGCCCGAGCTTCCTTCTACCTCTTCCTTCACTCTACTCGGTCCCGCTTCACACTTTGCCTTACGTCTCAAGCAAATTCCTCGCTATATTGCGATCTTCTTCTCCTCGCACACTGGTACTTCGTCTTCCAGCGCTGCATTGTCTTCGGTTTCTACTTCGGCTTGCATTTCTTCTTCGTATTCTTCATCCGCTGGTACCGATGTCATCTCTCCTCCTTCCTCACTGTCACTGCTCGTATCTCCACTTTGCAATGTCAGCTCAGGTTCCTCCTCACGGTCCGAGTCCTCCGTCTTGAGCTCGACTTCGCCTTTTGAGTCTTCATCTTCCGACTCAATCACCACCATTCCTCACCTCGGGTTATTTTTCTGCATTTTCCGAGGTTTCTTGTTTTCTTCGGCTTCTGCTTGCCAAGTTCTCTTCTTCGTCGGGGTACTTTCAACGACCTCCACGTTCTTCCCTGTCTTTGTGTAGTAATTGTCTGTGCTCCGGATTTAGAGAATGTATTGCTGCTCCTCCGCGTCGACTTCTCTTCTCAAATCAAGATGGAAATGAGACACCATTTGATTACGCTCCGCCAAATTGAGCAGATTTAACCCGAGGTAAAAATGGGCTGCAAATGGTATGATGTAGTGTGGAGGCGACTTATCCCGCAGATTCCACACCATCTGCCTCGTTCTTCCGTGAAAGCACCTTGCCCAATTTATTGGTTCTCCTGCAAATAACTTGTGAAAGAACACCGCTTGGTGTTTCATCACATAGGTAGTTCTCTCCGGCTTCAGGAGGGCCATTAGTGCACTCACAATTCCTCTCCTCACTGGGTCTTTATAGCTCTCAACTTTATACCTATTCTTTGTCCTCTTTGACAAGAAGGCATCTCTCACCTCCTACGTTTCTTGGGCTAGCTCTCCTTTCCCCAAGAACGTGTGTCCCTGCTCCGAGCCTGCCTCCTTCCCGAGTACGAGTCTCCAATCCGACTCTGTCCAGCGAGCCAGATTTCCTCTCTTCCCTTCTTCCTCGGGACCATCGAGACATTTACTCTTGATGATTTCTGTCATGAATCTTGGAAAACTTATGTTCCAGTTCCATGCCAGAAAAGTGATCCAAAGTCGGATCAAGACTTCGATCCTTGCTACTATATCTAATCTCCGAATTGCATGATTTCTCACTACAATTTCGGAGTTCTTCTTCCCTCCTCCCATCTCTTCTGCTTTCTTTTGGTCTCTCAATTTCTCTCTCTCGACTTCTCCCTTACGCACTAACACGAGTCCAACTCTATTTCCCTTTCCCCGATCACCTGCAAGACGACTCCTCAACGGCGAAGGAAAATTGCTCGACATTTCGTCATTGCAGTTTCGATTTTTATAGAGTTGCACTTCTTTGTCTTCCATCACTTCGAGTTTCTACCGAGAAATCACACCTCCGGCATGCACCTGTCACTATCACCCCACCTTTGTGGGTATGAGCCACCAATTTTGAAACGGCCCCTTCTTGAATTTCTCGCCCTAACAAAAGGTTGTTAGACTGTCTTTCCTCGGGTTGAGCTCCCCCCGAGCCGAAGACAATTTACTTTGTGTTGTATGCTGACACGGCATTTCAGAGTACTTCGCCTTATGACCCGAAGTCACTTTACTTTAGGTTTCACCCCAAAGATAATTTTCTTCGTCTTCTTTGGCCATACAGGCGCAATCCGACTTCTCTATACACTTCTTCTCCTTTATTTTGGAAAAATAAAAAAATGTGGGCACCACACAATCACATACATGTACATAGATTGCTCACATGGCAGCATCTCATCCATTGGATTTGGCAGACAACTTACCCCACTAATGTGGAGATAAAAATGATAAGTCACTTTTTTACGGGCTTTGCAAACCACAAGATGACATCCACTCCCTCTAAACATGTGCATCATTTGGTATGCACCAACTGATCAGACCGTACACTATAGGTGGAGTCATACCACCTCTTCATCTGATTGATGAGATTCATCATCCTCCAAGAGTAGATCTTCATCTTGGAATTGAAAGAGATCCAACTCTTTGTTGATTTTGTTTGTGCTCCAACTTCCTTCTTGCTGTTTGAAGAGCTTGATGCACTTGCCAGCAATTGGAACCTTGAGTTTGCATCCATCCAACTCTCGAAGAGAGTAAGTAGCATTATCCAACACACTAACAACCACATTTGGTCCAAACCAACGCTTTGTGAATTTTCTCATACCGCTATGCTGGTTATCTAGACTACTATCATTGACTAGTATCCAATCTCCTTCTCTAACATCTCTTGGCTCAAGCGGTGGCATTCGTCAAATCTGTCCTTGTTCCTAAGGCACGCTTTCTTAAGCCTCTCAATTGCTAACCTCTGGCCTTTTCTCCAATTGGCAAATCCTGAGTGCTAGAAGCTCCTCCCTAGATATGTGATCTTCCCAAGGTAGGACACTCCAAGTGAGTATTTGCTTGTGACAACCTGGAAAATATCACTTTTGCGGTAATTGGGTAAGTAAAGTTTGTTCCTGTAGAGATAATGGTCAGAATTGGTCAAATACAAAGCAAAGTAACAATTTCAATTCTTCTTGGTTGCATCTTTAATCTCTCAAGTAAAAACCACACCCAGAAGAGAGTAACAAGCACTGACTTGCAGTCTTGTCACAACAATCTGTCACACTTAATCACAACTCCATCAAATCTTTCCAAACAATCTTGATTGTGATGATTCAGGCTCTCCCAAAAACAGCACTTCATTGCAAAATGACTTCACCTCAGAATTTTGTTCTACCCCTCCACTAAAGGCACAACTTCCTTGATCAAAATTGCTTCACATCAACATTGCTCTGCACTCACAAATGCAAAATACTACCAACACTACAATTCTTCTCAGATCTGTCAAGGCATTGCTTTGATTGCACTTCAGTCAGGATCAAACACACAGAATGAAGATCAAGGTTGTGGACTCCAACATCCAACAAACACACTAACTTGCACTTTGAAATTCTTCATACACTTGCAAACACAAACACGAAGTTGATACTCAAAATCAAGCTCAAGCAACGAGCACTACTTCACATCACTTTGCTTTATCTATTCTTAGAAATAATGAGCACTGAATAACATAAGACTACGAATGCCACTCTTTAAATAGTGAAGCAAATGATAGTTCTAACACCTATACCGTTCTACAATAACTTTACAAACCTACAGATCCAAAATGACAATGCACTTCTTCATATTTGCCTCTTCAAATCTCAATTCTATTTCTAATCCAATCCAATGTCTACTTCTTCTTCATCTTTCAAACCCAAAGATCTCTCTATAATTTCCCCATCCTCGTGTCTATCCAATTTTACTCCTTACTCTTCTACTTTTACAATTTCTTCACTACAATTTACAATTGAGGTTATGGGTAATCCATCTACTTCCTTATCTCCCGACCCACTCTTGTCTAAAGTCTCCAATGGTAACTCCAAAGACATCTGCACTCCTACTTCTACAACTTTGGGTGTTTGTACTTCCTCTACCTCACTACAAAGTTTAGCTAACTCCGTCCTAATAAGATCTAGTCTGAGACACACATTGTCTCCCACCTCTAACATCTTCCTATCTACATGATCTTGCAAACGAATTAAGAGATTATTCAACTTTGTATCCTTCGCCTTCCTCTTGCGCGTCTCCTGCACTACTAACTTCAGCTCATGCAACCTCGCCTCTTTGAGTTTACATTCAACTTCCATGCTCAGCATGGCCTTGATTTCATTGACAATGCCTTCTACCTCATTAGTTTCTTCCACAACCATAAGCTTCTCCTTCTTCCTCTCATCTTCCAATTCATTGCGATACATCTGGAGCTCATCTTCCAATTCAGCTTTTAATGCCTCCTTCTCCCTTTGATTCACAGAGAGTTGCTCCTCTGCTACTCACATCAACCCTTGCAACTGATCTTCTTCTCTACTACGCTCCATTAACTCTCATTGCTAGGCCTGATCTTTCTCCGCTGCCCTCTTCTTGAGGCTCTCCAACTCTTGCTCTATCACCGCAGCAATTGCTTTGGAGTGTATCAACTCTACTCGCACATCAGCAAGTTCTCCTTTCAACCCTGCAGCCATCATGGTCATTTCCTTTGCTTCCTTGCGACTCTTTACTAATTCTTTCCTCATCACCTCAAAGTGCTTACTCCAAAGAACTTCCTCAACCTAAAGTTCTTTGACCTCCATCTCCACTCTTGTCAGCTGAATTCGTACCAACAAGGTTTCGGCACTCCAAGTCTTTACTACTGCTAATTCATCCGGTACTTAAAGTTTGGCACTTATCATCTCCATCTTCTTTTGTTGCAACATCATCAACAGCGGACATACGACTCTAGACAAATAGTCCACTCCTTTGCACCTTATATCCTTGGCTCGGACTTTGGGTTCCAACCCCTCTACATCTTGTACCTTGCTCCAAAGTTGAGATCTTTGTACCTTCAAAGTTTCTTCTTTGCCTCCAACTTTGGGTTCCGACCCCTCTATGTCTTGTACCTTGCTCTGAAGTTGAGATCTTTGCACCTCTGCTTTGCCTTTGCTGTCATGTAACACCCATTTGTGCATGTGTGTGGTATTGTGATTTTTAGCTTGGTATTACAAGTACTTAAGAGTTATTTTTTAAATAGAGATAAAGGATGGTTCTATATTAGTCATGGTTAGATAAAGTTATTTATAGCTAAGATAGAGGGGACCTTACTTTAGAGGAAAAGATGAGCACCACTATTTTGGATTTTAGTGTGTTGACTTGGTATTATTCCTAGGTGTTTGGCTTTGAGGAAAGAGTTGAGAACTCTTGGGCCCACAAACCTTTTTGTTTTGGATTCTTCTTTAGTCCAAGGATAGCCCATGTGAAAGAATCCTTGACTTAGTGGTTGGGTCAAGATAAGACCACATGCTTAGGGGAATATGCCCATGTGAATGGATATTCCTTTCTACTTTTTGACTTTACTTGACTTTTAGTCCAGTAACTTGAGTTACTACGGTAATTAGTAACTTTGGTACGTAACTATTTCACAAGTATATAAACAAAGGGTGAGGAGGTACTCATGATCCTTTGATTTGCAACTGTCTCTCTCTCATTGAGTTCTCTGGTAAGCAATGTCTTGAGTCTTGGAGTGTTAGCATTGTCATTCATGTCATTCATTCTTGGAGTGTTAGCCTTGTTCATTGTCATACTTCCACCCCGACTTAAGAAGAGATGTTGATGGGGGGAGTAGTAGTACCTCCTGCAAATCAGGAGCAGCAATGAGTACTATGCACAGACAGGGCAGAGCTTGCAAGTGAAGGTAAACACTCCAAAGTCAAAGAAGAGGAGTTGACAAGGAGAAGAAGAAGAAGTAGTGATAGCGAGACCTTGGATTGCTAGAAAGGTGAATCTGAGGAGAGAATTGGTGGCAATTGCATTGCCGGACAAAGAGTCAGAAGGGGAGGCCGAGTGCAAGTCCAAAGACTCGGAGAAGGAGGAAGAATCTGAGTTCACGCTGCAGAGTGGGGACACGAGTAGCAACAGCAATGATGGAGTGGAGATTCAATCGGTACCCAAAGAGGAGGAAGTAAAGATAGAGACGGAAGAAGGAGGTGACCCAAGAACCAAACACAAGGTTCTAGAGCAGGAGGAGAAGAGGGTGACAATTCAAAGAGGAGTCTACTCTAGAAGGAAGGTGAAAAATGAAGCGGGATTGAGTAAGGTAAGAGAAGTAGAGAGTGGAAGTTTGAGCAAAGAATCCATTCCCATAAGGCGATTGCGGCTCAGAAGACAAGTATCAAGAGAAGAAGAGACAAAGAAGGAGACAAGTCTGCAAGTTGATGTAATCCCAAGTGAAGGAGTGGAGTATCTACATGAGATTGTGTGCTCATTGTTGGTAAAATTGGAGCACAAGAAGAAGGAAATGCAGTCAAAGTGTCTGGAGTTGAAGATTGTATTGTAGGTGTTAGCGAGGTTAGAAGAAGAGAACTCGGAATTGAAGAAGAGTGTAATCCAAGGTGAAGAAGAGAGGGAAGTACTATGAGTAGATGTAGTAGTACATAAACAAGTAATCAAGAACTTGAAGAAGGAAGTGGGGAGTAGAGAAAGAAAAATAAAGCAGAATGATATAGCGAGAGAAAGGCAAGTAGCGGAGAATGAGATCTTGAAACATCAGTTTGCTAATTCTTGACTTGAGATTATTCATGCTATTGCGAGGGTAGCATAGAAGGAGCAAGAGCTTGATAAGATGATGAAGAGTGTGGAGGAGAAGAAGCAACTCTAGCAAAGGGAGTTAACAGTGAGATATAGGGAAGAAGAAAGATTGAGAGAGTTACTTTGTAATTTGGAGGAGAAGATAGTACAAAAGGAGAAGGAGAAGGAAACAATGAAAGCCGAGTTTGAGGCAAAACTGGTGATGTATAGAGAAGACTTGCTTGTAGATCAAGAACATGAGAGAAGAATGAGACTTGAGCCATTGAAGGAGATTGTGACGAAGATGAACGCAATGCTAAGTACAGAAGCCAACGTGTGAATTGAAGAGACAAGACTGCATGAGTTGAAGTTGCTGGTGCAAGAGATGAGGAGGAGAAATGCAAAGGATAAAGATTTGAATGCTTTGCTTATTAGTCTCAAAACTTGTGTCAATAGGAAGATATTAGAAGTAGAAGATAATATCACAATTAGATAAGATTTAGTGAAGCTGGAGATAGATAAACTTTGGAAGGATGTGAGAGTGAAACCCGAAGTAGATGACATAGGAGTGCAGATATCTTCAAAATTACCATCGGAGGTATTAGAGAAGAGTGGGTTGGGAGATAAGGAGTAAGATGCATTACCCACCAGTGTTATTGTAGATCAGAACAAAGAAGTGTTAGAATTGGTAGAGGAATTAGTAGTTGTGAAACCCGAGGACAGAGTAGTGACTGAAGTTACTTTAGGTTTGGAAGCCGAAGAAGAAGTAGACATTGGATTGGAGTAGTAATAATTTTGAGATTTGAAGAGGCAGATATGAAGAGGTGGTTTGTTAGTTTGGATCTACAGGTAGGAAAAGTTATTGTAGAACGGTATAGTTGTTAGTAACCTGCTGAAGTGCTTCACTATTTAAAGGTGGCATTCATAGTGATATGTTGTTCAGTGTTCATTAAATCTAAGAATAGATAAAGTAAAGTGCTATGAAGCAGTGCTTGTTGTTTGAGCTTAATTCCAAGTATCAATTCTATGTTTATGTTTTTGAGTGTTGGGAGAATTTTGAAGTGCAAATCAATGTGCTTGTTGGATGTTGGATGTTGGATGTCGTAGCCTTGATCTTCATTTTGTGTGTTTGATCTTGAGTGAAGTGCAATCAGAGCAATGCCTTGACAAATCTAAGAGGAATTGTAGTGTTGGTAGTATTCTATATTTGTGAGTGTAGCGTGAAGTTGATGTGAAGCAATTTTGATTGAGGAAGTTGTGCCTTCAATGGAGGGGTAGAACACAATTTTGAGGCAAAGTCATTTTACAATGAAGATGCCATTTTTGGGAGAGCCTGAATCATCACAATCAAGATTGTTTGGAAAGATTTGATGGAGTTGTGATTAAGGAGTGTTAATTAGTGACAAGATTGCGAGTCAGTGCTTGTTACTCTCTTCTGGGTGTGGTTTCTACCTGAGAGATTAAAGACACAACCAAGAAGAACTATAGTGTGACATTTGACTTTGTATTTGGACATTTCTGACCAGTATCTCTACGGGAATGAACTTTACTTACCTGATTACCGCAAAGGTGATATTTGCCGGGTTGTCACACCGGCTCCCTTGACAACTCTTGAGGAAGTCGGTGTACAGTGCCATAGCAAATATGTTTTTTTTGCTTGCATCTTTCTTCTTATTGGGATTTGGAGATGCAAAGTAGCCTTGCCATCCCATCTCTTGTTTCTTTTGTTCAAGGTCTTTCAAGGCTTCTTGACCTTTGTATAGAAGTTGCAAATCCAATGCCTCCTTCTCAGCTTGTCAAAGGTGAATTGGCTCTTCTGGCATTCTTCTTCTTCATGATGCAAAGTTTGTTTACAAACTGTCTCTCTCTTTCTATTGTTCTCTCAATGTAGACATTCATATTGGTTGGATACCCAATTTCAGATTTGGCTTTATATTCTTCCATTCTTGAAATATGTATCCCCAACAACAATGCCAAAAATCATGTGACAACCTGGCAAGTATCACTTCTATGGTAATCAATAAGTAAAATTCATTCTTACAAAGATACTAATAAAAAATGGTCAAATACAAAGTAAAATATTAACAACTAGTTCTTCTTGGTTGTGTCTTTAATCTTTCAAGTAGAAACCACACCTACAAGAGAGTAACAAGTGCTGATCATAGTCTCATCATGGATCAATGTGGTACCCACATTTTTTGTTTTTTTTTTTAAAAGTGGAAGAAGAAGTGTGTAGAGAATACAAATTGCATTTGTATGGCCAAAGAAGGCAAAGAAAAGTGTCCTCGGGATGAAACCTGAGGTAATGTGGCTTTGGGTCATAAGGCGAAGTACTTGGAATTGCCATGTCAGCATACAACCCAAAGTAAGGAGTCTTTGTATCAAGGATGCTCAACCCGAGGCGAGGATAGTGTAACAACTTTCCTTCGGGGCAAGACATTCAAGAAAGGACCATTCAAAAATGGCGGTCACATGCGTGAAAGACACTCGACAGTGACAAGAGCATGCAGGAGGTGTGATTTCTTGGTAGAAACTCAAATTGAAGAAAGACAAAGAAGGCGTGACTCTATAAAAATTGGGCTAAAGACGAAGCAATGATAAGCAATTTTCCCTCGCCGTTAAGAAGTCGTCATACAGGAGATTGTGGGAAGGGAAGTAGAGTCAAAGACACATTGGTGTGTAGAGAAGAATTCAAGAGAGCTAATCTAGGAATGAGTAGGAAGAATAGTGCACAGCCTAGAGTAGAAGAGAGAAAGATGGGAGGAGGGAAGAAGAACTCCAAATTTGTAGTGAGAAATCATGCAATTTGGAGGTTAGATGTGATCGCAAGAATTGAAATCTTGAGCAAACTTTGGATCACATTCTTAGCATGGAACTGGAATGTAAGCTTTCTAGGGTTCATGACTAAGATCATCAAGAGTAGATGTCTTGATGGCCTCAAGGAAGAGAGGAAGAGAGGTAATCCAGCTCGCTGGACGGAGTCGGATTGGAGGTTAGTACTCGGAAGAGAAGCAGGCACGGAGCATGGTACCACGTTCTTGGGGAAGGGTGAAGTAGCAGAAAGAAACCCAAGAGGTGAGAGATGCCTTCTCTTTGAAGCGCAAGAAGAATGGTTACAAAGTAGAGAGTTACAAGGATCCTATCAAGCAAGGGATTGTGAGTAATCTAATGGCAATCTTCAAGCCGGAGAGAACGACTTATGTGATGAAGCACCAAGCGGTGTTCTTCCATAAGATGTTTGCGGGAGAGCTGATTAACAGGGCAAAGTGTTTTCATGGGAGAACGGGACAGATAGTGTGGAATTTGCGGGATAAATCATCTCCGCATTACATTGTGCCATTTGTAGCTCATTTCTATCTAGGGCTGAACTTGCTTAATGCGACGGAGCGCAACAAGATAGTGTTGCATTTCCATCCTGACTTAAGAAAGGATGTTGACACGGAGGAGCAGCAATACATTCTTCAGATCAGGAGCAGCAATGAGTACTATGCATAGACGGGGAAGAGTGTGCAGTTGGACGTGAGTACTCCAAAGTCAAAGAAGAGGAGTCGACAAGGAGAAGGAGAAGACGTTGAGAAAGTAATACCTTGGAAGCCTAGAAGAGTAAATCCAAGGAAAGGTATGGTGGTAATCGCATCATTGGAGGAAGAATCAGAAGACGAAGCCGAGTGCAAGTCCAAAGATTTGGAAAGAGATGAAGAACCCAAGCTCACACTACAAAGTGGAGACACGAGTAGTGATAGCAATGATGGAGGGGAGATGACATTGGTACTCGAGGAAGAGAAAGCCACAATGGAGATGGAGGAGAAAGGTAACTTGAAGTTGGAAGACAAAGTGCCAGAGCAGGAAGAAAGGAAAGTTACCATTCAACGAGGAGTTTGTTCTAAGCAAAAGGTGAAGTGTGGAGCAGGGCTGAGTAAGGTAAGAGAAGAGGAGGATGAAAGTTTGGGGAGTGAAGCATCCATTCCTATACGGCGACTATGGCTCAAAAGGCGAGCGTCGAGTGAAGAAGAGGTGAAGAAGGAGAGTCTATGGCGAGAGTAGCAAAGAAAGAACAAGAGCTCGATAGAGTGTAGAGGAGAAGAAGCAGCTATGGCAATGAGAGTTGACAGTGAGGTATAGAGAGGACGAAAGTTTGAGAGAGTTACTTCGCAATTAGGAGGAAAAGATTGTGCAGAAAGAGAAGGAGAAGGAAGTTGTGAAAGCAGAGTTTGAAGCAAAATTGGCAATGTACAGAGAAGATTGGCTTGCAGATCAAGAATGGGAGAGGAAAATGAGATTTGAGCCATTAAAAGAGATCGTGATCAAGATGAATGCAATGTTGAGTACAGAGGCCAATGTGCGCATTGAAGAGACGAGGCTGCACAAGTTGAAGTTGTTGGTGCAGGAGACGAGGAGGAGAAATGCAAAGGACAAATACTTGAATGCTATACTGATCAGTCTAAGAACTCATGTAGATAGAAAGATATTGGAAGTAGAAGACAATATCACAATCAAATTAGACTTAGTCAAATTAGAGATAGATAAACTTTGGAAGGATGTCAGAGCAAAACCCAAAGTAGATGAAGTAGGAGTATAGATGTCTTCGGAGTTACCATTGGAGACATTAGAGAAGAGTGGGTTGGGAGATAAGGAGTTAGATAGATTACCTGCTAGTAGAATTTCAGATCAGGAAAGAGAACTGTTAGATTTGGTAGAGGAATTAGGAGTTGTGAAACCCGAGGATAGAGTAGTAGTGGGTGAAGTTACTTCAGGATCGGGTTTGAAAGCCGAGGAAGAAGTAGACATCGGATCGGATTAGAAATAAAATTGAGATTTGAAGAGGCACATATGGAGAGGTGCATTGTCATTCTGGATCTACAGGTTTGTAGAGTTGTTAGGAAACGGTATTTTTGTTAGAATTGTCAATTGTTTCACTATTTAAGAGTGGCATTTGCATGAAATTGTTGTTTAGTGCTCATAATTTCTAAGAATAGATAAAGCAAAGTGTTGTGAAGCAGTGCTCATTGCTTGAGCTTGATTTTGAGTATCAACTCTGTGTCTATAATTGTGAGTGTGTGGAGAAATTCAAAGTGCAAGTCAGTGTGCTTGTTGGATGTTGGATTCCGCAGCCTTGATCTTCATTCTGTGTGTTTGATCTTGAGTGAAGTGCAATCAAAGCAATGCCTTGACAGATTTGAGGGGAATTGTAGTGTTGGTAGTATTCTACATTTGTGAGTGTAGCACGAAGTTGATGTGAAGCAATTTCAGTCAATGAAGTTGTGCCTTTAGTGGAGGGGTAGAACACAATCCTGAGGCAAAGTCGTTTTGCATTGAATTGCCATTTTTGGGAAAGCTTGAATCATCACAATCAAGATTGTTTGGAAAGAATTGAAGGTGTTGTGATTAAGAAGTGTGAATTTGTAACAAGATTGCAAATTAGTGCTTGTTACTCTCTTCTCGGTGTGGTCTCTACCTGAGAGATTAAAGACGCAACCACGAAGAACTACATTGTTGTTGTTTGACTTCATATTTGACCAATTCTGACTCGTATCTTTGCGGGAACAAACTTTACTTACCCAATTACTACAAAAGTGATATTTGTTGGGTTGTCACAATCAATCACATTCATAATCACGATTATTCCAAATCTTTCCAAACAAAATTTGATTATTATGATTCAAATTTTCATGAACAATGCTACTTCAAAATGACTTCACCTCAGAATTGTGTTCCAACCCTCCACTAAAGGCACAACTTCCTTGATCAAAGTTGCTTTGCATCAATCTAGTGTTGCACTCACCAATGCAAAATACTACTAACACTACAATTCCTCTCAAATTTGTCAAGGCATTGCTTCAATCGCTATCCACTTAGGATCAAACACACAAAATGAAATTAGAGCTGCAAAATCCAACATCTAACACTTAGATTTGTACTTCAAAATTCTCCATACATTCACAAACACATAAACAAGATTGATACCCAGATGTAAGCTAAAATGACAAGCATTTAGTTACAACACTTTGCTTTACTCACCTTCAAAGGTATAAATACTAAACAACAATAGACTGCAAATGCTTCCTTTAAATAGGCAAAGCACTTGATAGTTACCAATGAATATACCATTTCCTAACAACTTCACCAACATGGAGATCCAAAATGAAAAACCACTTCTTCATATCTACCCCTTCATATCTCAAAACTATTTCTGCTCCAATTTGATGTCAACCTCAACTTTGGCTTCCAAATTTGATGTGACTACTCACACTGAATCTGACTACTTCTATTGAATCCAACTCCACACCTAGAACTAATTTCTCCTTACTTTGCTCTACCTCCAATTTGTTTTGATACATCATCAACTCATCCTCAAATTTGGCATGTAGTGTGTCCTTCTCTACCACATACTAGACTAGTTGACCTTCTTCACTTGTAATCCCTTGCAATCAATCTTCCTCTTGATATATTGCTAACTCTTGTTGTTAGGCTTGATCCTTCTCAGTTGCACTCTTCCTCATACGCTCCAACTCTTGCTCCATTATTGCCGCAATTGCCTTTGAGTGTACGACTTCTACTCAAGCATCAACAACTTCATGTTTCATCTTCTTGAACTGTAACACCCATTTGTGCATGTGTGTGGTATTGTGATATTTAGCTTGGTATTACAAGTACTTAAGAGATATTATTTATATAGAGATAAAGGATGGTTCTATATTAGTCATGGTTAGCTAAAGTTAGTCATAGCTAAGATGGATGGGACCTTATTTTAGAGGAAGTAGAAAAGATGAGCACTACTATTTTGGATTTTAGTGTGTTGACTTGGTATTATTCCTAGGTGTTTGGCTTTGAGGAAAGAGTTGAGAACTCTTGGGCCCGCAAACCTTTTTGTTTTGGATTCTTCTTTATTCCAAGGATAGCCCATGTGAAGGAATCCTTGACTTAGTGGTTAGGTCAAGATAAGACCACATGCTTAGGGGGATATGCCCATGTGAATGGATATTCCTTTCTACTTTTTGACTTTACTTGACTTTTAGTCTAGTAACTTGAGTTACTACGGTAATTAGTAACTTTGGTACGTAACTATTTCACAAGTATATAAACAAGGGGTGAGGAGGTACTCATCATCCTTTCATTTGCAATTATCTCTCTCTCATTGAGTTCTCTAGTGAGCAATGTCTTGAGTCTTGGAGTGTTAGCCTTGGAGGAGTATGATGGAGTTGGGGTTCCTTGCCTTCTTAGTCCATGGTGCGCTACCATAATAGCCATCAGAGGTTCATCCTGAGTGAGAGACAGGCCGGCTCACATTTTTGGTTCCGTTGCCGGGACCTCTCTAGAAGGCAAGATAATGTTCCACGTCCAGTTCTACATTAGGCAGAAGGAGGCTATGAGAGCTCACTTGGAGAGAACATTAGGAGAGTAGAGTGTTGAACTTATGTTAGAGAACCAAGATCCATTTGTATACCCTCTAGTTCATTTTGATGTCTTTGAGGTGATTTTGTACATCTTGTACACATGAGAGGAATTGGAGAGATTGTGTGAGGTGGATTGCAGATTTTGGGGATTAAGGTGATTTTGGGCAAAATCTCAAGTTTGAGATCTGGACTTGAGATTTCTACACATGATAGCTTGAGTTATCTTTCAGTTAGCACACTTAAAATTATTGTGAGAGCTTCAATGCGCACTGGGCTAGAATTTTTAAGTTGATAGGGTAAAGTGCTCCCGCAACTGCATGCTCTCTAGAAAATTGTACAGAGTCTGTCATTTCTTCAATTTTCAGTGAATTATCCTGAAAATTTCCAAGAAAACTCAGTGCATTGTATTCTACCTGTGGCCACAAAAATTAGAGAGAGATCGTTCTTGCGCAAGGAGAAATGAGTTTTTGAAGTGAGGGGGTGGTTTTCAGACCAAATCTAAAATATGGGTGCTGAAAAGAAAGGTGTCTAGGCCAAATGGCTCAATGAAAAGATCTGAAATTTTGCAAAGAGGGACACCCTGGAGTTGTTATCAAGTGTGCAAAATTTCAGAGGACTGTGACATATTGGTTGGGAGATTTGAGTGACATTGTGAGGAAGGGTCAATTCTGCAGAGTGGAGATCTCATGCATGAGAAGTTTGAGATCAACAAAAAGCATGTTTGAGTGTTTAGATTCATCTTGGGAACATGGAGGGTCATCAAGAGTGGAAATTGAGATTATGCAAGGTTCTCCAAGGGTTTGAGGTGATTGTAGGGGTTGATTTGAGGAAAAGAGAGTTTACAATAGAATTTGAAGAGAGTATTGAGAGGATCCAAAAACCTACACCACTTGGAGGAAAGAGTGAGTCTAAGTGCTTTCTATGTGGAGAGAAGGGACATAAGGCAAGTTCATGTCCATTGACCTTTGAGAGCAAGAGATTGAGGGAAAGGAGAGGCTTACTTGACTTGGGTTTGCATGTTGGACCTTCTTCACCAAGATTGGGAGGGAGAAGATCTAAGACCAAGGAGTTGTGTGAGGTTTGTGGAGTTGAAGGACTTCCAAAAGGACATGAGTGTAGTGGAGTAAAAACACTTTTGGAAACTTTGGTGAAGGATCTTGGAGAGAGTCTTAGTACAGCTCTAGAAATACTACCACCTTCATCAGCTAGTTCTCAAGATTAGTGATGGAGATAATCTTTCAACTTATGGATAAACTATCCATGAGAGTTAGATTAATATGCACTCTAGGATTTGATGTTGCTATAGAAATCTTGGAGCAACTTGAATCTTTTGTTTTCCCTAGAGTGGATTATTCTCAGATGGTGTTAGTCATGTATATACTCTATTAGTAATAGAGTGAGAGAAAAGAAAAAAAAATTTGAGAGAAAGAAAGATAGTGAGAGGTTAAGATGGGGAAACTTCCAGGTTCTTTGGCAAGGATGGAGAAGATGTGGAGGCCTTTGTGAGAGACTTCAAGAGAGCTTGCATAGGAAACAATGAGAGGAGGAAGAATGAGTGGGCCTCATTATTACCAGATTTCTTTGAGGATGCAGCACTTACATGGTATGAGTCAGAATACCAAAAGAGAGAGAGGAGAGATGGGGAAGAGGAGTCTTGGGAGACTTTGACTTCAGCACTCATTGAGAACTTTCTTCCTGATGAGAGTTATGAGAGATTGATGAATGAGGTTACATTTCTCAAGCAAGGAGATGGAGAGAAAGTGAGAGTCTATGTGGAAAGAGTGGAAAAGTTGGAGTCCAGATTTCGCATAGTGTTGAGGAAGGGTGGGGATGATGTGGAGACTACAATGATTGGCATAGGGGCCATGCTCACCAAGAATTTTGTGGGAGGATTGAGACCACAAATTAGAAGCAAGGTGAGATATGAGAAACCTTCTTCCAAGGTTGAAGCTATCAAGACCGCAATTCGTATGGAGGAGAGTTTGGAAGGAGATGAGAGTGATTTGGTGGTGAAGGAGGTTGTGCATCCTCCTCAAGGCTAAAAGTATGGTGGAACTTCTGATACTTTGGTGGCAAGGGTTGCACCACAAGTAGTAGTTGCTCCAGTTCTTGCACCTCCACCAAAAGATCCACTCCAAACCATCACAGAACAACTTGCGGATCTCAAGATCAATGTGGTGCAACTATGGGAGAAGAGAGAGGTGGATCAGAATGTAGGGAGAGGGCCTAGGAGTTATGGAAACTATCCATATAGAGGAGGCCAACCAGCCAACAATTTCAATGATAGAAATTGTTTTGGTTGTGGAGGAAGAGGCCATATCCAAAGGAATTGCCCAAATTCCACTTACCATGGAGGAAGGGGTTATGAGGGAGCCAATAGAAGGAAAGAGGGAGGTAGTGAAACCCAAGTGGCTCCTAATCCCAACAGAGGTAAGGGGATAGCATCCATAGATGTGGTTGAGAGCAAGTATGAGAAGGGAGAGTGCTCAAACTCCAAGGGTCTTAATTTTGAGCTTTTGGCACAAGAGAAGAAGAGAGCTCGTTTTGCAGAGGATGTTCACTCTTCTCAAGGATTTACTTCAAGCAAGGATACTCCTATGTCTACTAGGAGAACTCGCACCTCAACACCATCAACAACAAAGACTCCAAGGAAGAAGTTGGGGATGGAGGACTTTTTGATCTCAAAGCAACAATGGAACTACAATGTGTTGGAGGATGTTGGTAGTCACAAGGCTAATATCACAGTGGGCCAATTAATTGCTTTGAACCCTACCTTGAGAAAGGAGCTTAGAGGTGGTTTGAGTTCTACAAGGAGCAAGAAGAAGAAGAAGGCAAAAGTTCCAGTATCAATGGGGGTGGTGGATGCCAAGCCAGCACCATGGGAGGCTTGTGAATATGCCTCCAAGATTGATGTGAGAGTGAATGGTCACAACATCAAGGATGCATTGGTTGATGGAGGATCAGCAGTGAATGCCATGTCAGAAAGGTTGATGAAGAAGTTGGGTATGATACCCTCAAGACCTTCAACATTTGTGGTGAGCATGGCAAACAAGCAACAAGTTTGACCAGTAGGGGTGATGGATAAGGTGGTAGTTTCAGTTATGGGAGTTCAAAATCTCATGACTTTCCAAGTCTTGAAGGATTCAAGCTATGACTTACTTCTTGGGAGGCCATGGTTGAGAGCAGCATGCACAACTGATCGATGGCACAAAGGGTACTTGAGGATTGGGCCATCAAACCATAGAGTCACTGTTCTTGTGACTAACACCACCAACACTTCACATTCAGATACCCCATCTTCTGATTATTTGGAATCAAATTCTGAAGAAGGAGCTTCAGGTGTGGACACAAGCATGGAAGAGGAGACTTCCACGGAGGAGGATGAATCTGAATCTGATTCAAATGTGTATCCTTTGTGTGCTATGAACCTAAGCCAGAGGTTTTGAAGGACCTAGATAAATCACCATTGACACTTGAGGAGGTAGAGAGAAGGTTATCTACCCTTAAGTATGGCCCAAATGTTACCAATGAGGAGAAGGTGAGATTTGAGGAGATTTTCCGCAAGTTCATCCATGTGTTTGCTTTTAGTTACAAGGATTTGAAGGAAGTCACCTTGGAGGAGCACAAGATAGAGGTGGAGTCACATGCAAGACCAATCCGCCAAAAGCAACGTCGCATTAGCCCACCAATATCTTTGGTTGTGAAGGAGGAGATTGATAAGCTCAAGGAGGCTGGATTTATCTTTGAGGTGGAGAATTCAGAATGGGTGTCTCCAATTGTCATTGTGAAGAAAAAGAATGGCAAGCTTTGGGTATGTGTGGATTACAAGAAGCTCAATGCTGTTACCAAGAAGGACTACTACCCATTGCCATTCATTGATGAGATCTTGGAGGAGGTTGCAGGTCATGAGAGGTACAGTTTTGGAGATGTTTATAGTGGATATAACCAAATCAAGATTGCACCAGAGCATCAACAACTCACCACATTTACCACACCTTGGGGAACTTACGCTTTCAAGGTCATGCCTTTTGGGCCTTGCAATGCTCCAGCCACATTCCAATGGTTCATGAACAAGGTATTTAAACCGTTCATTGGGAAATTTGTGAGAGATTTCATTGGTGACTTTTGTGTTTATGGGAGCAAGGAGGAGCACTTTGAGCACCTAATCAAAGTCTTGCAACGCTTGGATGAGGCAAATGCATCACTCAACCCAGAGAAGTGCATTTTTGGATGTGAAGAAGGTCTACTTTTGAGGCACATCATCTCCAAGGATGGAATAGTAGTTGATCCTGAGAAGGTGAGGAAAATCTCAGACCTTCCATTCCCTTCAAGCTTGACAAAGTTACGCCAATTCTTGGGGATGGTTGGGTACTATAGGAGGTTCATCTTCTCATTTTCCAACAAGGCTTATGCATTGACCATCTACATGAAGAAGGGTGTAGATTACATGGTGATTTTGGAAGACAAGGAGGCTCTCAAAGCTTTTGAGGAGCTCAAGCAATCCCTTGTTGTAGCTCCAATTCTTGCTAAACCTGATTGGAGTAAACCTTTCATCCTCTACAATGATGCTTCTAATGTAGCTATAGGATACACTCTTAGTCAATTAGACCAAGATGGGCATGATCATCCAATAGCTTATGCTAGTAGGCAGATGGTTTCAGCAAAGAAGAACTACTCTGTAATGGAGAGAGAAGGGTTGGTAGTTATCTTTGGTCTCAAGAAGTTTAGACACTACTTGATTGGAGGGAAAGCGACCATTGTCACAGATCACAAGGCTTTGAAGTACATCTTCAACAAGCCTAATGTTGAAGAGAGACTAGCAAGGTGGATGATACTCTTGTCTGAGTATGACTACACCATTGAAGATAGGCTAGGAAAGAAACATGCAAATGCTGATTTATTATCTAGAGCCTATGATCATGATGGAGATGAGCCAGTGGATGATTCCTTCCCGGATGAGGAGCTCATGACAATCTCAGTCACTCAAGAGGTTCCAATGGAGTACAAGGAGATTGTGGATTTTGTGACAAGAGGTAACTATCCAGAAGGAATGCATGCTAGGGAGAGGAAGGCCCTTGCAGCAAGATCTAGACCTTACACAATGGTGGAGGATATTCTTTTTCACCAAGGAGCAGATGGTCTACTTCGAAGAGTAGTGGGTAAGGAAGAGTCTATCCTACTCATAAAGGAGTTTCATGAAGGTTTAGTATGTGGAGGACACTTTGCAGGAAAGGTGACTGCTTTCAAGATTCTAGATGCAGGTTACCATTGGAGAGGGATTTTCAAGGATTGTTTTGATTATTGCAAAACTTGTCATGTTTGTCAAGCTTTTGCTAGAAAGTCTACATCCACTCCACCACTTAGATCAATTCCATTGCTAGGACCTTTTGAGAAGTGGGGAATTGATTTTGTAGGTCCTCTCAATAGAACCCCAAGGAACAATCGGTACATTGTGGTAGTTACTGATTACCTTACCAAGTGGGTTGAGGCTAGACCATTGAGGGACAAGAATGAAGATGAAGTGGGTAGATTTCTTTATGAACGCATTATCACTAGGTTTGGATGCCCTTTGGAGTTGGTTTCTGATAGAGGAGGAGAGTTTACAGGAAGCATTACTACAGCCATGCTACAACATTTCTCTATCATACATAGAGTAACCACATCCTATAAGCCAAATTCCAATGGCTTGGCAGAGAGAACCAATCAGACCTTGTGCATGATGTTGGCCAAAGATGCAGAAATGGAGGGGGCTAAACATCATTGGGACAAGAGGATTCATGTAGTTTCATGGGAGTATAGGACAACCATGAAGACTTCCACCGGATATTCTCCATTTCAATTGGTGTATGGTATTGAGTCTACCTTACCTATTCACTTTGATCTTCCTACCTTCCAAAGCATTCATAGGAGATTGAAGAAAGCACAAGGAGGTGATGCAGAGAAGTCAAGGAAGGATCAACTCATGGAGTTGGAAGAGGCAAGAGCAGTTGCTATGGTTCGAGTGGAGCAAGCCCAAAGGAAACAAAAGGAGAGCTATGATAAGAGGCAAGGCAAGAAGAAGGTGGAGCCTTTCAAGGAAGGTGATTGGGTAATGTTGTTTGATTCCATTTGATTCAAGAGAGTGCAAAAGAAGTTTTTGCCTAAGTACTTTGGACCTTTCATAGTGGAGAAGGTGTGGGGCAATTACACCTATGATCTCAAGGAGTTGGGAGGAAGACACTTTGATAGGATTAACCATGATAAGTTGAAGATGTACCATAGAAGGTAGAGAGACCTTCACTTTGAGGACAAAGTGAAAACTTAGTCCGGGGGTAAATGTAACACCCATTTGTGCATGTGTGTGGTATTGTGATATTTAGCTTGGTATTACAAGTACTTAAAAGATATTATTTATATAGAGATAAAGGATGGTTCTATATTAGTCATGGTTAGCTAAAGTTAGTCATAGCTAAGATGGATGGGACCTTACTTTAGAGGAAGTAGAAAAGATAAGCACTACTATTTTGGATTTTGGTGTGTTGACTTGGTATTATTCCTAGGTGTTTGGCTTTGAGGAAAGAGTTGAGAACTCTTGGGCCCGCAAACCTTTTTGTTTTGGATTCTACTTTATTCCAAGGATAGCCCATGTGAAGGAATCCTTGACTTAGTGGTCGGGTCAAGATAAGACCACATGCTTAGGGGAATATGCCCATGTGAATGGATATTCCTTTCTACTTTTTGACTTTACTTGACTTTTAGTCTAATAACTTGAGTTACTACGGTAATTAGTAACTTTGGTATGTAACTATTTCACAAGTATATAAACAAGGGGTGAGGAGGTACTCATCATCCTTTCATTTGCAACTATCTCTCTCTCATTGAGTTCTCTAGTGAGCAATGTCTTGAGTCTTGGAGTGTTAGCCTTGGAGGAGTATGATGGAGTTGGGGTTCCTTGCCTTCTTAGTCCATGGTGCGCTACCATAATAGCCATCAGAGGTTCATCCTGAGTGAGAGACAGGCCGGCTCACAGAACAATGCTTTTTTCTCCTTTAGCTCTTTAGTGCACTTCACAAAATTGTCTTGCAAGGTATCAAGGCTTTTCTTCCAAACAATTGCTTTAGCCCAAAGTTCTTTGGCTTCCTTCTCTTCTCGGGTTAGCTTACTTCTCAACTCTAAGGTCTCTTTGCTCTAGTGCCTTACCACTTCCAACTCATCTTTCACTCCAATTGATCCTTCTTTAACTCTTCCTTCTTCCTTTGTAGTTGCACCAACAAAGGACACACAATCTTTGATTGATACTCAACCCCAATGTGTCTTACTTCATCATCTCCCACGTCTTCATCTTGGGTAAGCACTTCTTTGGTTGGTGCTTTACCACAAAGATACAATCTTCATACCTTCAATGTTACACCATCCAAGCTCTCTTCTTCATCTTTGGCTTTGCTCAGACCTGCAATTATAGCTTGAGCACTTCATTTTGATCTTGCTGACCTTGGAAATACCAAGGTAACCTCTCCCACTTGTTTGTCTTCTAACTCCAATGCAAGCAACTCCAAACAAGGCTCATCTTGTCCCTTCATTTGGTCAATCGTCCCATGGAACTCCCACTCTTCCTCTCCAACAACCTCTTTTCTTGGTGCCTGAACTTTGGGCTCTCCTTCATTCTTGCTGGTAGATTCTCCACTCTATATAGTGAACTCTTCTTTTGCTCATGAGTCTTCACCCTTCAACTCGGTTTCTCCTCCCAATTCTTCCTCCAAAGATGGTTCCTTTGCTTCTATTGGTGCTAGCTTTGGATATAGCCTTCTTATCTTCTATGGCCATATTGGCGTAATTATTCCTTTGGGTCTACTTCACTTTCTTGGCATAGGGATGTCCACAAACACTATCCTTTCCTTCTTGCTCTTGAGGTAGTAGTCATTGCCTTCTCAAACCCAATTGATATAATAATACTCATCTCCATTAGCTTCTCTTTATAAGTCAAGGTGAAAGTGACACCATCTATCTTCTCTCATCTGAGCTAAGGGTACAAAGTAATGGAGCAACATATCCATTCTCCAACTAGTAATCATTTGCTCAATGCGTAGGTGAAAACACTTTGCCCAATCTACCACCCCTCTTGCAAACATTTGGTGGTAGAACACCGCCTGCTATATCATTACATAGGTGGTTTGCTCTGGCTTAAACATGACTATCATTGTGCTAACAATCCTCCTTTGTATTGGATCCTTATAACTTTCTACCTTGTACCTATTCTTGGTGTTGAAAGAATTCTTCACCTTGATAGTTTCTTCCAAATACTCACACTTCCTATAGAAGGTGACTTCCCCTACTTCTCTTTCTTCTCTCCCTAGGACAAAGTTGCAAAGTTTATATGCAAAGTTTTTTCAAGACTTTAATCCTTACTACTACATCTAATTGACAAATTGCAAGACTCCTCACCACATTCTAGAACTCCCACTCTTCCTCACTTGAGGGGCCTAGGATATTATCGTGAATGCCCATGACAATGTCTTGATTTTTTAGTCTTTTGCCGATTGGTCATTCTTCAATCTATCTTCATTTGACACAACAATTCTACATGCCTATTTTCTATCACTCTCAATGTCTTCTTGATCTCAAGGTATTTTTTTTCTTTACATACACTTTCTTGATTGGTTGAACCCAAGGAAAATTTGTTATAGGTTCTTCAGATTGGGTTGTGCATTATGACAACCCAGCAATTATTACTTTTGAGGTAATTAAGTAACTAAAGTTTGTTCCTACAGAGATACTAGTTAGAATCGTTCAAATACAAAGTCAAATAGTAACAAGTAGTTCTTCTTGGTTGCGCCTTTAGTCTCTCAGGTAGAAATCACACCCAAAAGAGAGTAACAAGCACTGACTCACAATCTCGTCAAAAATTAGCACTCCTTAATCACAACTCCATCAAATTTTTCCAAACAATCTTGATTGTGATGATTCAGGCTCTCTTGAAAATGGCACTTCATTTGGAAACCGACTTCGCCTAAGAATTGTGTTCTACCCTTCTACTGAAGGTACAACTTCCTCGATCAAAATTGCTTCACAATCAACTTTGCATTGCACTCACAAATGCAGAATACTACCAACACTACAATTTCTCTCAAATCTGTCAAGGCATTGCTCTGATTGCACTTCACTCAAGATCAAACACAAAGAGTAAAAATCAAGGCTGCGGAATCCAACATCCAACACACACTGATTTGCACTTCAAAATTCTCCCAACACTCATAAATACAAGCACAAAATTGATACTCAGAATTAAGCTCAAAAGATGAGCACTACTTTATAGCACTTTCTTTATCTATTCTCAAAAATTATGAGCACTGAATAATAGTTTCCTGCAAATGCCACTCTTAAATAGTGAAGCAAATGATAGTTACTAACAAAAATACTATTTCTACAGCAACTTTTCCTACTTGCAAATCCAAACTGACAATACACTTCTTCATATCTACCTCTTCCTATCTCAAATCTATTACTACTCCGATATGATGTCAATCTCTTCATTGGCTTCCAAACCTGAAGTAACTCTACTTACCACTCTGTCCTTGGGTTTCACAACTTCTAACTCTTCTACCAATTCTACTACTTCTTTGCTCTGATCTATAATTGCACTAGTGGGTAATCTATCTAACTCCTTATCTCCCAACCCACTCTTCTCTAATATCTCCAATGGTAATTCCAAAGATATTTGTACTCCTATGTCATCTACTTTGGGCTTTGCTCTCACATCCTTTTGAAGTTTATCTATCTCTAATTTCACTAAGTTTAAATGATATTGTCTTCCACTTCCAATATCTTCCTATCTACACAAGTTTTGAGACTGATAAGTAAGGCATTCAAGTCTTTATCCTTTGCATTTCTCCTCCTTGTCTCTTGCACCAACAACTTCAACTTGTGCAGTCTTGTCTCTTCAATTTGCACGTTGGCTTCTATACCCAACAATGCATTCATCTTTGTCACTATCTCCTTCAATGGCTCCAATCGCATTCTTCTCTCTTGTTCTTGATCTGTAAGCCAATCTTCTTTATACATTGCTAGTTCCATCTTAAACTTGGCTTTCACTGTCTCCTTCTCCTTTTCCTTCTATTCAATCTTCTCCTTCAGATTACAAAGTAACTCTCTCAATCTTTCTTCTTCTCTATATCACACAATCAACTCCCTTTGCCAGAGCTGCTTCTTCTCTTCTACACTCTCCATCACTCTATCAAGCTCTTGCTCCTTCTTTGCTACTCTCGCCATCGCATGGATAATCTCTAATCTCGAATCAACAAACTATTGTTTCAAGATTTCATACTTAGCTACTTGTCTTTCTCTTGCTATGTCATTGTGCTCTATGATTCTCTTTCTACTCCCCACTTCTCTCTTCAAGTTCTCGATTACTTGATTCTATACTACTACATCTACTTGTAGCACTTCTTTAATTCCAAGTTCTCTTCTTCTAATTGAGCTAACACTTGCAATACAATCTTCACCTCCGGACACTTCAATTCCATCTCCTTCTTCTTGTGCTCCAATTTTACTAACAATAGGCACACAATCTCTTGTAGATACTCCACTCCTTCACTCGGAGTTACCTCATCTTGCGGACTTGTCTCCTTCTTTGCCTCTTCCTCACTCGACACTCATCTTCTTAGCCACAATCGCCTTATAGGAATGGATTCTTTGCTCCCCAAACTTCCACTCTCCACTTCTCTTACCTTACTTGGTCCCACTTCATACTTTGCCTTACGTCTGGAATGGACTCCCCTTTGAATTGTCACCTTCTTCTCCTCTTGCTCTAGAACTTTGTCTTCAAGTTTTGGGTTACCTTTCTCCTCCGTCTCCATCTTTACTTCCTCCTCTTTAGGTACCAACTGCATCTCCACTCCATCATCATTGTCTCTACTTGTGTCCCTACTTTGCAACATGAACTCAGGTTCTTCCTCCTTCTCTGAGTCTTTGGACTTGCACTCAACTTTCCCTTCCGACTCTTTGTCCGACGATGCAATTACCACAAGTTCTCTCCTGAGGTTCACCTTTCTAGCTTTCGATGTCTCACCATTGCTACTTCTTCTTCTTCTCCTTGTCGACTCCTCTTCTTTGACTTTGGAGTGCTCACCTTCAACTGCACACTCAACCCCATCTGCGCGTAGTACTTGTTGTTGCTCCTGATTTGTAGGATGTATTGCTGCTCCTCCACATTGACATCTCTTCTCAAGTTGAGGTGGAAGTATGACACCATCTTGTGTCTCTCCGCCACATTGAGCAAGTTCAGCCCTAGATAGAAGTGGGCTACAAACGGCACAATGTAATGTGGAGGCGACTTGTCTTGCAAATTCCACACCAGCTGTCTCGTCCTCTGATGGAAACACTTTGCCCAATTAACTGGCTCTCCTGCAAACATCTTGTGGAAAAACACCGCTTGGTGCTTCATCACATAAGTCATTCTCTCCAGCTTCAAGATTGCCATTAGTGCACTTACAATCCCTCTCTTTACAAGATCTTTATAGCTCTCCACTTTGTAGCTATTCTTTGTGTGCATTGAAGAGAAGGCATTTCTCACTTCTTGGGTTTCTTTGGCTACTTCTTCCTTCCCCAAGAACGTGGCACCATGCTCTATTCTTGCCTCTCTCTTGAGTACTAATCTCCAATTCAACTCTATCCATCGAGTCGGATTTCCTCTCTTCCCTTCTTCCTCAGGGCCATCAAGACACTTACTCTCGATGATCTTAGTCATAAAACCTGGAAAACTAACATTCCAATTCCATGCCAAGAATGTGATCCAAAGCCTACTAAAGACCTTGATTCTTGCAATCACATCTAACCTCCAAATTGCATGATTTCTCACTACTAATTTGGAGTTCTTCTTCCCACCTCCCATCTTTCTTTCTTCCACTCTGGATTGGGAGCTATTCTTCCTATTGATTCTCGGATTAACTCTCTCAACTTCCTCTTGACACACCAGCGTGTCTGTGACTACACTTCCCTTCCCATGATCTCTTGCAGGGCAACTTCTTAACGACAATGGAAAATTACTTGTCATTGCTTTGTCTCTAGCCCAAATTTTATATTGGCACGCCTTCTTTGTCTTTCTTCACTTTGAGTTTCTACCAATATATCACACCTCTTGCATGTTCCTATCAGTGTCAATTTTCCCTCATGCGTATGACCACCATTTTTGTGAGCGGTACCTTCTTGAATGTCTCACCCCAAAGGAAAGTTGTTACATTGTCCTCGGCTCAAGTTGAGCACCTTGTGACAAAGTCTCCTTACTTTGGGTTGTATGCTGACAGGGCAATTCTGAGTACCTTGCCTTTTGACACAAAGTCACTTTACCTCGGGTTACAACCCGAGGACACCCTTCTTTGCCTTCTTCTGCCATATAGGCGCAATACGACTTCTTCTATACACTTCTTCTTCAAAATTAAGAAAAAAACAAAAATGTAGGTACCACATGCATCTTGATATGAAGTCCTTTATCTTTGGCTTCATACTTATGTCCGTCCAACCTGAGTTCTTTTGACTTTGACCAAAAGTCAACTTCAAATTTATGCAAAACATACAATTCTTCTTGTTTCTTCCCCATTTAGCCTTCCTTTGGCTTTAACAATGCACTTCTTCATTAAGACATTAAAAACAAAAAAAATGTGTGTACCACATGAGCATATGTTCTCATTGTGCAGAGATCTTTAAGAGAGAGATGTTGATGGCCTTTGCTCAGCATAGATATACCTTATGCTATGTTACCATTTGAGGAAGAGGTTATAGACCCTTGATCTATCAATTTCATCCGGTTGACTGTATATCTATAGTATACAATATTGACAACACTTGATGTTTCTACAAGCCGCATTATCTTGAGAGTGTGTGAGGTTTTGACGTCTAGAGTTCTTGTGTTTGAAGGATATGATGGTGTTGTTTGGAAGGATCATGTGAGCTATTGTGTGCCATGCCACCTTCCAAACATTGATGGTAATATAGACCCAAGCTTGGCACTTATACATGTAGGCTTATGGTGTATGTTATGTTGTGTAGTGATATATGCACAACAATTGTCACACCATTTCTAGCATTGCACCTAGATTGCTTGGACATTGGAGGAGTGGTGTGGGTAGTTAGAGGTATTTGGTAATTACTCCTAGACTACTTGTTGATGGTCTATAACACCCATTTGTGCATGTATGTGTTATTGTGATATTTAGTTTGGTATAATAAGTACTTGAGAGATATTATTTATATATAGATATAAGATGGTTGTACATTAGTCATGATTAGCTAAAGTTAATCATAGCTAAGATAGAAGAGACGTTACTTTAGAGGAAGTGGAAAAGATGAGTATCACTATTTTGGATTCTAGTGTGTTGACTTGGTATTATTCTTAGGTGTTTGGCTTTGAGAAAAGAGTTGAGAACTCTTGGACCCACAAGCCTTTTTGTTTTGGATTCTTCAATAGTCCAAGCATAGCCCATGTGAAAGAATTCTTGACTTAGTGTTTGGGTCAAGATAAGACCACATGCTTAAGCAAATAATCCCATGAATATAGATATTCCTTTAGCTTTTTGACTTTATTTGACTTTTAGCCTAATAACTTGAGTTACTCCAATAATTAGTAACTTTGGTGCGTAACTATTTCACAAGTATATAAACAAGGGGTGAGGAGGTACTCATCATCCTTTCATTTGCAACTATCTCTCTCTTTGAGTTCTCTAGTGCTTGAGTCTTGGAGTGTTAGCCTTGGAAGAGTATGATAGAGTTGGGGTTCTTTGCCTTCTTAGTCCATGGTGCGCTGCCATAATAGCCATGAGAGGTTCATCCTGAGTGAGAGATAGACCGGCCCACAGGTTAGATTTCATGTTTGAGGTATAGACTACATGGTGAGGCCCACCGTCAAATACTGATCAAATACTGATCTATCAAATACTGATCAAATACTGATCTAATTGAGTGTAATTTGAGTTGAGAATAAATTGATTCATTGTGGCACATTAGAGTTCATATATGACTTATGTGTGTGTGAGTGCAATGTATTTGTGAGTTGTGCATCTATAATTTATGACGTTGACAACAATGTATGTTGTGTAGCAATGTGTGGTACCCACATTTTTGTTTTTTTCTTAATTTTGAAGAAGAGGTGTACAGAAGAAGTTGTATTGTGCATGTATGGCAGAAGAAGGCAAAGAAAGGTGTCCTTGGGTTGTAACCCGAGGTAAAGTGACTTTGTGTTAAAAGGTGAGGTAGTCAAAATTGCCCTGTCAACGTACAACCCGAAGTAAGGAGACTTTGTCTCGGGGATGCTCAACCCAAGGCGAGGACAGTGTAACAACTTTCCTTTGGGATGAGACATTCAAGAAGGTACCGCTCACAAAAATGGCGGTCATACGCATGAGGGAAAATTGATAGTGACAAGAGCATGCAGGAGGTGTGATTTCTTGGTAGAAACTCAAAGTGAAGAAAGATGAAGAAGGTACGCCACTATAAAATTTTGAGCATTCTAAGTTCTTCATTGAGGAGCTTTATAAAGAAGACTGGATGAATATTGAATGTTACCTTTGTTCCTTGATCAAGCAATCTGAGTGGAGTGATGCTTGGTACAAAAAGTGAGGGCAAAAAGCACAAAATTACCTTTTAGAATGAGGTTATTTGTGGAGGAGAGCTAAACAAAATGGTGAACCTCCAACGTGTTGTGTGTAAGTTGGAGATACAAAAGCTACTAATTCAAGAATTCCAAGAGAACTAATAGATTAGACATAGGGGTGTTTCTAATAAACCTTTTCCAAATTTAAGGAGAGGTATTTGGGACATAAAATGTACAAGGATATAGTTTGATTTGTGGAGAAGTGTCAACCTTTCCAGATGTACTCAATATTTGGTAAAAGATGCAACCATTGTCTGAGGTGGAGACACAAAATCTACTAACTCAAGAATTCCATGAGAGCTTATGGCCTATACATAGTAGTATTTATGAACTATTTCCAAGCTGAAGGAGAGGTATTGGTGGCATACTATGTACAAGGATATACTTTGATTGTGGAGAAGTGTACAAATTTCTAGATGTACTCAACATTTGGTATAGAGATGGATTACCTCCCACTTATATAATTTCACTTTGTTGTACAACAAAAGCTCTAATCTCCTTTGTAATTTGCATTTATATGTACAATTTTAAACCACTAGAATCCAATATTATCTTATAAGGAAGAATTTAGTCATACCATATCATGGAGGTAAAGCAAATTTATATGTGATGAATTACTACATTTTGTATTAAGAGTATTTCATATAGGTGTTTTCTTGAGTAAATAGATCCTTCACATTTGTAGCTTGTGTAACTTGTTTAAAGTAGCTCATCTAATTTAGATCATCTATAACATAATGCAATCTTAAGGGTTTAAAAATACATGTTGATATTGATCTTCTTTATTGATACTAGTAAGTATTTGTAATACCAATAGCTAGATAGATGATCTAGAGATGAAATTTGGTTTGGTAACATCTGGAAGAATATTATACATGATGTACTAAGTAGATAAGCTAGAGGTATCACCAAAAGAGTACTTCCACTAATAGGCCAAAAACCAAAACATGCTTGGAAACGTTAGAATCAATAGCTAAGCATATGATCTAAAGGTGAAACTTGGGGTGGTAACATCTGGAAGGATGTTACACATGATGGAGAACGTAGATTGGATAGAGATATCACCAAAAGAGCACTTCTACTAATAGAGTAGAAGCCAAAATAGGTATGAAAACTTCAAAGGCAATTATGGAGGCCTAAACGGATGAATTAGGCCTTGAAAATGTGTACATTTAGGGCCCCCCCCCCCCCCAACCCAAAATAAATGGAAGACTGGCCTTCCCTCCCCTCTGGTTTGCCTTGCCAAGAGCTTTCCAACAATACCTCACGTGATTCTGAGATTCCTACAGGAAGATTCCCTAAAAGATTCCCTTTGGTCAAAGCTTGTTTGATCAACCAGATGGGACCATGACCAACATGTCACCCATCCAAGCAAGTAATCTAAGGGTAGAGCTTGCTGACATGTCACCTATCCATGTACCTAATTCTATGGTGGAGCTTCCTTGGAGTGGATCCTCCTTGGCCATATAATAAAGAGAAGGTGTTCCTTTGGGGCATCGGAGAATTGAGGGTGAAATCTATATTTTCTCTCTTGTATCTCTCTTGAAGATTTCTCTTGTCCTCAAAGTCTTACAGTATTTTAGTAGGATAACATCAATCTCCATGTGTAATTTTTTTGCATAACTTGTGAATGTCATGGATGTGCAAATATTAAAGAGTGAAGGGAGATTACAAAGCTGACTACAAAGCTCCTTTTAGACACCCAGGTTTCTTGTGAGTATTTATATTTTTGGACAATGTATTAACCTACTTATGAAGTTGTCTAATGATTTTACTCCATTAATCTCTAAAATTTGCATGCGTGTTTTAAAGTTGAACATCATACCTTTTCTTTGAACCAATGTATTTTGTTCTATGCTTCTCTTGTTTTATTGATGACTTTAAACTTAATGTAAGTGTAGTTATAAAAAGAGCCTATTTTATCTTATGTTGCTCTTGTTTTAGTGATAACTTTAAAATTAATCTAAGTCTCTTGAATTCATGCTACAAATAGTACAAGGCTACAAATTTGCATTATGCTTGCTCCATTTTATGCCTCAACTAAGATTTTATAATACCTTCTATTTAGCTTTACATGACCATCATCTTTTTCTTTTTCTTTTTAGTTATATCATGCACAATTTAGAAAATTATTCTCTTCATTTTCATTGTCTTCTTATTAAGTGGTTTGGCTTGGTAAATGATAATAGATATAATTCACTTCTTTTTGAGAGTGTTATTCCTTCTACTTAATATTTTGACTCCAAATTACATTTAGGATTTTCAAATTTTTATTGCTTGGATCATAAGATTACTCATTACATTCATCAAATATATCACTTTCAAAGTAAAGAGAAATATATTTCTAAATTAAAATGAAATACTACATGTTTGATTTAACTATAAGAAATAAATTTCTGATCAAAATCTAAATAACGCATTTTTCTTTAATTATATTATTTAATTGGATCATAAGATTACTCATTACATTCATCAAATATATCACTTTCAAAGTAAAGAGAAATATATTTCTAAATTAAAATGAAATACTACATGTTTGATTTAACTATAAGAAATAAATTTCTGATCAAAATCTAAATAACGCATTTATGTTTAAGAATTTTGAAAATAAAAAATTCTTTACTTTCTAATTTCTAAATCATGATTGAAATAAGATATTTTACTTTTTATCATGAATAAATAAATTCCATAATCAAAATCTAAATACATAGAATTTCTTTATGATGTTGGGTGTTCTCAAATCATCGCTACCGTTGGAACTCCAAAGCATCCTAACCCTCTTGTTTTACTCTCTTCAAAAGACCACTCCGTTGATTCATTAAATAAAAAGACCTGAACAACAAGATTCCTTGAAATAATTGATCTTAATGATGTATTTTCATCCTTCTTACTTAATCTCAATCTCTCTTTTAATGCATGTTTGCCGAGCATAATCAAGAGAAATTGATTTTCTTTCAATCTTCTTATGAATACCTTCAAAAATAAATTTCTACAACTCTAGAGTATACTTGAATTCTAGGAGACATCGTACGAACTAAACTATCTTCAATAAGTCAATTGATATGAACTAAAAAACTCGATTATGCTTCCCTCCGTCAAGTACAAATGTGGGCTTAACTCTTCTTGTGAATGGGTCGCACACTCATGTGATTGCACTAGGGGGTTTCAATTCTGGACTTTACGTCATTTTGTCAACTTCACTTACAAAGTAATACTACGGGTCGACGTATTGAAGATAGATAGTAGGTATTGTCTGTAACCAAGAAATCCGTATTCGATATGAAAGGGCCTATATCAGATGTCCATCGTCCATTTAGGCCTGGTTCGCCCTGCTTTCGAGATTGCTAAGTTTCCCTCTGCTTTCTTTCTAAATTGCCCTAAACACTCTCCCTACGGTTTGCTCCCCGAAAATGCCCTTCACTCTGTCAAACTTGAACAACTTTCTCGCACTCGCACTCTCCCCTCGGGAGTCTTCAAATTTATCAAATGGGCATCCTTTCCCTTCCCGCGAATGGGCGAACACCTCCTTATTTCCCATATGCCTACTCAATTCGCAAACACCGACTCAATTCGCATATGCAATTCGGAAGTATTGCATGCTTCTTATACTATACTCAAACATGTATAAATCTATCTTTTAAAATCGATAAACCCAGTACTTTAAAGGTCTAAATAGAATTAAATAAATCCCTTGAAGTCTCAAATAAATCCACGGAAGTATGAGAAGGAAGGAAGTCTAAATTTGGATCGGTGCAATTGGATGGAAGACTAGTCAAATTCGATCGACCATAAAACGAGCGACCACACCCTATACCCTGCACTCCACAAAACCACAAGCAACCCCTAGACCCTTCGAAGAGTGAAACTATAGCTCACACGAGCTACCCCAGCCCACAAACAAGCATCCCAACCCTCCCACGAGCACCCCAACACCCCACCTTACACCAAGCAAACCCATCGCAAGCACGACTCTGACTATGCAAGCGAGCAAACCTGTATGCTCCGATCGACCTTTTAGAAAATTACAGGCTCCATAGCAAATCTAAATCCACATGGTATGAACATAGGCAAAAATTCCAACTTATTAAAATTAAAACTCAGTACAAGTATCCACCCCGGTTGCGGTTCAAGGTCAAACAAGTTTCTACGACTGATTTCCTAATTTCTTCTCTAATCTGTTCATTGCTCTCATCACTTGCCTTCATGGTACCACCCTTCCCTTCATTTCTTATATCGGCCTCATCTCTAAAGTATTCCTCATCATCTTCCATAGATCACACCTAACACAAGGAGGAATCCAACGTATGAGATAGGAGTTATTTTTCTTGTTATTTACTTGAAACCTCAACTCTCGTAGAGAATGCCAATGTGATTTAAGTATTCCAGTGCAATGTTAATGTGAGACGTCAATCGAACAACAGAAGTTCTTCTTTCTTGAGAGTGTGCTTGTTGAAACGAAGGCACAAGATGATTCATTTGCAAGTATCCTACATCCTAATAAGTACTGAGTGCTCTCAAACAAAACACATGCTCCTCTATGATTTAGGTTTGACCAAAGCTCCCACTTCCTTAAACATGTCATATCATGACATGACCCAAGCATTCATGTGCCAAACACACCGTTTCTTAGCTGAGATCTAAGCACACACTAATCAATAAACACCATAAACTTTCACAAAGAGTACTCATCACCCACTAATCAATAAACATCATAAACTTTCACAAAGACAACTCAGAATATAAGAGGAAAAGCAAATTACCTCCAATAAAGTGAATAATTTTGTGCTTGTTATCACAAATAACCTGACCATTGATTGAGTTGGTGCTCTTTTTGCTAGGTAAACTCCTCATCAATGGTTGCCCTTTATGGCAAAGGAAAAGAGTACCATCCACTAGCACTACACACCTTGGAAACCCTTTTCTAACTCTCCTCAATCCCTGGCCCTTGAACTTCATTTATAAAAATGGCATTATTACTCTTTGAGTAATAAACTTGGTTGTGTACCCTGCACTAACTCCCCATAAGTTCATTCCTCGTGCAACACATGCTCTGTTTTCATTATGTCCACAACAATCTAGTGCCAATGCCACTTGGAGCCATACATATATGTTTGGTATCTTTTTGGAGTACTCTTCCTCTTGAAAACATCATGCACTTCGAGCAAATTCATTAATGTGACAAAAGAAACCATATCCATCTTCACAAGTTGTTTGAAACTAATAAAATCAAGCAAAGAAAAAAACCTTGTGAACAAATTCTGTACTACATGAAATTTTAATTTTTTTCCCTCACATATTGAGTCTCATGAATAAATCTATACCATTTAGAAAGTCTGTCTACAGTATTCATGTCCTTCTCTTCGTTGCTCTACATTCCAATCCCAAAAAAATCCAACCTTTCATCATCGGTTTATTTTTCATCACTATTTCCAGATTCTGCAATTTGAATGCACAAGAAAATTTTCAATAACGTAGTATTATCTGGAATTGCCGGAAGTGATTCCCGATCTGATATACTTCCTGGGGGACGCGGCCAAGTTTAAGGCCCTTCCGGCAGGTCCAAGCCAGGGCTTGACTTGAACTCCAGTAGACGAAGGTGTGTACTATAGCTCGTCTCCGTGCTCTTGCTCGTTCGTTCTCCGTTCCAGACTATGGAACGCCTCTCTAATTGCTGTGGATCACTTCCACCAACAGCGCATGTTTCGGTTTGTCTGGGACGATCGGAGCAAATAGTTTTCGGATCTGAGAGTCCTAGACGTTCATAACTGGTGAGCAGTTTCTCCTGCTTGTGAATATCTATGGTAATGTTGCAAGAGGTTGTTTGCTCGAGATGCGCGAGACGACTTGAAATTATACTGGAAGGTGATTAGCTGGTTTCTGATCTGCAGTTGAGTTTGAGTATAAGATTTGGAGTTGGAATTTGCTTAAATTTTTCCAAATAGGAATTTGGAGCCGCTGAGTGTGTGTGGTTTGTCCTCTGGTAAACGGGATTCATAGGCGAAGGCTTACTAATACTGAAATGTGATGCCAATTTCTCTGTTTCGTGAGTGCAGGCTAGCTGTTTATCAAGATGGCTGTTGTGGCGTCTCATCATCTCGCGCAGACCATTTCTGCTCACGCTTGGAATGCCACATTATCAAGTAATGCAGTAGACTTTTGCCACTAAAGGAATGTAGCTATCGGGACCCATAGCTACATTAATTGTTCCAAGACCTGCGATTTTATTATATTCGATATCATGAAATATGAATCAGGGAAACATTTGATTCTTCTTTTACCTCTTCTATCCATCATTCGGACACAAATTTCCAAAACTATCACTAAGGTGAATTTCTTTCTGTTTTTCTGCAGTGATTGCTGTCTGCCCTAACACCAGTGAAGTACACATCTACAAAGGAACACCTGCGCCAGATTCCGTCTGGGAGAGAGCCTTTGTTTTGCAGAAGGTGCACGCCTACCTTGGTTGGGAAAGAATTATACAAATGTGAACTGATCCTATGAATCGGTACTCGCTGACAACATATTTGTAACTGTTCTGGAAAATAACATGCTAGGAGCTCAACTTAGGATGTGCAAATGTATGATGGTCTAGTACGAGGTATTTAGGACTATTACCGGAGAGGTGCTGCCAACATAATCCTCTATAACTCTAATTTACGGCCAGTCTTAACAATGGACCCAGATTGCACTGAAACTAGTGCTTCCATGACGACACAGCATGAGTTGGACACAAAGCCCGCTTCTGTATGCTCAGGATGCTTGCTTTGGATTCTGTAACCTGAATGTATCAAGTGCCGTAGGCTAGCCAACAGCATCATTACATTCTACCTTTTGTTCTCGAAATGAGAGAGAAACTCAGGGCGATGTTGGTGGCATCTACTTAAAACCAGCTGTGATAACTGCGGAAATCTCTCCTTGGTATAAGTTAGCACCAATGCTAGTCGTTGTTGGAGGGTATGGGCCTAGCGCATGACAAGCATACACCAACCTTTGTAGATCGAATATATATATGGAGATATTCCTCAGAATTGGGAGCTTATAGATACTTACCCAAGAGATAACATAAATCAGCACACAATATATATCTGTTTGGGTTTCTAAAGTATGTCTGGACATTAATGTATAACCACTCACGTTTCAACACTGAAATAAGCTATATATTCTAAGGGGCACTGACACTTGCTCGGTTACTTCGGCACTGCGTGAGGTACTGATGAAGTCGCATGTGTTTTAGTGAAGGTTTACTATGGCCGCCTTCTGCTTCCCTCAGTTTGTTTAGTGTCTCAGGACTCAAGCGTCCATAGCGCTTGTGGTGATATACACTATCCAGTCCTTTGACGCTTCGCTCCTTCTCAGCCTAGAGACCATCCACTCTTTTCCCCTTCGCTCCAACTCACATTTGTTGCTTTGCTTCATGGTTCCCTTACATGTGTTCTGTACGGTCTGTCAATTTCAGTTCTCTTGAATGGATTAGTTTTGACTTATGAGTCTTCAATTACAGCTTGTTTGTTTGACTACATGCGTTACTTAGCGCTGGTGTATATCTGTTCTCTACTGTTGATCAGGATATAGCGATATTTCGTCTGTGCTTAACCTCACATTTAATCTGTTAGATTCTTTACCTTATTTAGGGTTTGATTGCTCATCTCGATTTGCACATATCGTGTTTACATTTTATATGCACACCGTTTGCACGTAATGAGTTTTGGACCCCCGTTCTTCGAACGCCTTCTGCTCTCATATCTGAATTTATATTCTAAGGTTGTCCTAACGAAGAAAAGAATTGATGATATTCCGCATATCATCAATTCTTTTCTTTTAGTTCACTTAATATAGTTGCGTCAAGTAACTGGTGATTGCTGGCAGTTCTTAGCTACGAAGACTTCTCCCAGTTCCTATGTTTGTAGAAGAGACAGAAACCATTCTATTCGAGATGAATATAGTACCTTCCTCCTAATAAGACATCGAGATCATCGACGATAGGCAATTAAACCAAATGTTACCAGCTTTATTGCATACATCTTTGCATCTGATTGTTCCCGTCATCCATGACGCAGGGTCATGAAAATAGAGAGTTAGCACGCACCAGGAAGTTTTGCTCTTGAACAGGATCGTTAACGATGAGAATAGTGGAGGAGCTAATACTCTCATGTCTTTATGTACTCCGTGAACTCAGCATGATCAGCTGGTCTCAGGCATTGATTGGGCCCCTATATCCGACTATATTGTTACTTGCTCACATGACCGAAACTCGTAAGATATTCTCTCTATCCAGACTTTTCTCTAAGCACAAATGAAAGTTCATCATACACAAGGCAGAATATGCTGATCTCAGTTTGAGTTGTTCCGGTTGTTGCCAGTGGAGGGCCTTGTAATAGTTCCTAATGTCAATTGTAGGGTTGAGACCGTTTATCAGATTGATCTTGTTATCATGCCTCAGCAACTAAAAAAGACCTAAGATTGACCTGCATCTGCAGGTATGTGTGGAGCTTCGACGGTACCCAGTGGCAACCCACACTTGTGATCTTGCGTTTGAATCGAGCGGCTATTTCTGTTGATTGGAGTCCGAAAGGTCTGTAAACCTTCATGTTCCGTACCTTAGCGTTTGTAGCACCTGATGGTTACGGGATGACCATTCATGTTCTCGAGGTTATTATCAGTTCTTTTTAATGGAACGGAATTCTTTAGTACATTAAATTGCAGTTTTGAGATTCCACGAGCCTTGGAGGGGCGTTTCGGCTTGCAAAATACAAGCTGCATTAAGCATTTGAAACGTGAAGATGCTTGCATGTGTGGCTTCTCAGAAAATAAGTTCGTTGTTGGAAGTGGTGCGAAGAGCGTCTGTGTGTGCTACTACGAAGCAGACAACAATTGGTACTATGACTGCCTTGTGTAGTTGTTGTGTATTATCATGTTATACGGTTGAGGCTTGCCTCGTAGCGGATCTGCTTGACTAGAAGATTGTTGTGATTCAAATGAAATGCATTCCTGAACAGGTATCCAGAAAGCATAGTCCGCAACATATCCGTCTTGCTGGGTTGTTGCTACTTGGATCTCTTCATGTCCATGTCAAGCAAGCTCGTGTCTTCTCTACATTGTGGCCCTGACATCAAGCATTGTCCAGAAGTATTCATGTAATATCTTGCTATTTTGCTGTCAGCTATATCCGTGCCAGTGTGTGTTTCGTGTTTTGGAACTCATGCGCTCATATAGCATGTTATGATAGAAACTATCCAGTCCTGTCATCTTAAGCATTGAGTACATCTTGGTTACCGATCATTTGCATTTATATGAGTTCTGGATCACCCGTTCCTAGAACGGCTTCTGCTCTCATCTACCTATATCCAGTCCTGTCAGTGCCTTGGCACTTATGAGCTTTCGAACAGAAACTTGGCACGAGGAGTACTGGCATTCACCCAGCTACTTTGGCACTGATGAAGTCGTTTGTGCTATCGTAGAGGCGTACTATGACCGCCTTACTGCTTCCCACTGTGTTTTTGGTGTTTTAGGACTCGTGTGTTCATAGCACATGCCGTGATGTAATTGGTATCCAGTCCTCTAACACTTCGCTCCACTTCCCTCATTCTCTGAGCGATATCATTCTCTCGAGTTTCATACGTTCCGGCTGACTCACGGATCTTCCTCGAATTTCCTCCCTGGGCACATTTTCAAGTTTCCATTCGTTTCGGGCTGACTCTAGGTTCTTCCTCGACTTGCGTTTTCCTAGCTTCTACATGGTTTTTCTACTTGGGTCTATATGAATCTCTCTCTTCTGGCTCATCAGTCGATTCTATTTCTCTACTTGCACGATTTGTTCTGTTTCCTCTCTGCAAATGCAGGTTATTGGTATATAGGTTTTACTCTTCACATGTTTCCAGGTTAGGTTTATTTCTGCTATCGTTCGATCAGAGATCTGCCATATTGCTTACTTTACATATCTTGTATATTTTACATATCTTGCATCTCATTTGTATTTAATGAGTTCTGGATCCCCCGTTCGAGGAACGGCTTTTGTCCTCATCTCTTTATATCCAGTCCTGTCGTACTTTACTCCCGCCCATCTACCACCCATTAACCTTTTGTTTCCTACTTGCTAGAGGTGTTCCTTTACGTTGAAATGCATCTTGCTATTTTGCATCTCGTTCATTAGATGCTGCATACATCTCTAAGTATTGTATGCTATATGCTGTTCATGGAATGTACCAATCTTCGTTTCTGCTTTGCATTAGATGTTGTGTCTTTTGTCCTATTTCCTACTTGCTTAGACTTGCTTGTATTTACTCGCTTAGATCAGCATGTTTTCGCTTTGCATCGCTTCTGTCCTAAATGGGTGTGGATCCCCCATTCTGCAAACGGCTTCTGCTCCCGTTACTCATATTTCAGTGTTGTGATGTGTTTTGACCTCTTAGGTGGGTGAGTAAAATCATCAGGAAGAAACATAGCTCCACCGTCACTGGCGTCGCTTGGCATCCGAATAATGTATCTTGCATATTCCTTAGAGCAGGAGTTAGGATGTTTTCTTTAGGAACTTCAACTTTGGATACGTACTGTTGGGACATGCTCTTGAAGAGGAGTCACAGCTTTTTGTCTCCTACTCAACTGTTGTAGATTTAGTCCATCTTATGTATTTGATGGTTCGTCCAGTCTTGTACAGTCTGACTTTTCTTTAAGCTCTAGTGTTCATTTGTGCTCATATTTTGATATTATGTGGGTTTCTACAGCTTTTGATAGCTACGACTTCAACAGATTGCAAATGCCGAGTATTTTCCGCCTACATCAAGGGCGTTGATTCAAAGTGAGTTTTGTTCTCCGTCATCAGATCATTCTTCTGTACACTGTCAGTTCGACATATTAAGGAACATGAAAGAACCGCTGGAGCTTTTGCAATCACTCATCTGCAGCGTGTTTAAGAATTCCGCCCTTCACATGCTGTTTGCATTTATGTCCTCCGAAATTGCAGAATCAATCCTGGAACGACTTTCGTTGACACGAAATTTGGAGAGGTACAGATTCCCTGCTTACTGTCCACCATGGTTGAAGTAGTGATTTGATTTTAGTGACTTCCAGCATGACATACAGAGATCCTGAGACTCAGAGGTAAGGAGTACAAAATTATGACACCACCCTTCTTTTATAGTCCTGGTGAGTTGGGCATGAATATCCGCCCTTACTGTTCAAATGGCTACTTTTTATCTTAAATGATGTTTGTATCCGGATGCAGCAATTGATACAACTTGATTTAGCTTTTGGCTGGAGCTTTGGCGTAAAATGGTCTCCTAGTGGAAACAGTTTGGCTTATTTGGGTGAGTTCTTTAATCTACATTCTTAATTGGAGCAATACAGTACGTTAACTTGCATAGTAACGACAATGTCAAAATTTATGATAAAAAAGTCCCGAGATACTTTAGTGCGCATCACTGTGCCACTTAGTGAAGATGGAGCTCCTGTTATTTGTCATGTAGGACATGATTCGACTCTACACATAGTCGGTAACATCGGACCAACACCATCCCATCAAACGATAAACCTTCGGCATCTGCCCCTTCGTGATGTAGGTCAGCTTTTCTCTCGCCTTGGAGGTGTACGATGGTTTGCTTTGCCGTTTTCCGTTAAGAAACTTGAATGTGACGGTTGCTGTGGTTATTCACATGGAAGGAGTCAGATCGATTGTATTAGCCGAGCTATTTTCATACAGAGAATTTATTTTACTCGCTGTTGATTTCTACGAGGTCATATAGCCTTTGCTCATCTCATTTGGCTCATCCACAGAGTAAGAGTTTCTTGCAATTTCCTCTCTGCCTTCAGTGAACTGAAACTGCCGACGCTAAGTAGTTATCTTTTCAAACCATAATGCGGATTGGTGTTGACGTATTTTCTGTATCTGATTCCTTGTTTTTGAGCCACACAGATTTTGTTCCTTTCGGAGACTAGACTGGTCGGTGGGGGCTTCGATTGTAATCCGATGCTTTTTGAAATTGATCCGAAGAGAGGAGTATGGTACAGCATCTGTCTTCCACCTGGCGAGTTACATGTCAAGTTCTGTTCTACTACTTTCTTCGTATTTGGACCACATGTCTAAACCTAACCGGTAGCTTGTGGAGCAGAGCGAGATATCGCCTGTTTGTATTTGTATGCCATTTTTAGAAATTCTTTCCCCTAATCGCGTATATAACTCTGCTCCAGGACATTCATGAAGTTTGTAGACGAAGCGAAATCATCAACACATGACTTAAAATCGAGTACCTTGGTATGCAGCCTTTTGCCCCTATGTTTGAAATGGGTCTGTCCAGCAAGAATCTGTACATCTAAATTATACAGTTTTGTCAGCAAGTTCATTTGCTTCACTGGATGTTGTTGAAAAGCTTTATGGGGTACCTTGAAGTCGGATATTTCCTTGTAAGCAGTGGTCTCTCAGACTAACTCCTCTCCTGCTCTTTTGGTTCGTGTTTACTACGTACTATTACTAAGGAATGAGCATGCAATGACTTCCCCATGAATCTGCAGTTTCTAGAGGCCATGGGAAGGTTTCACGGCCAGACAAGGCGGGGAACCAACGAGGCATTTGAAACTTCTCGGGCATCAGGTTTAGCTCATGATAATTGCATAACGTAAGTTCCTTTAGCCTCGAAGTGTTCTCTTTTCACCTTTCCCCATGCCAGAAACAAGGCTGATCCTGCCACTCGCCCTCAAGAATTGCGACAAGTCTCCCTGAGGAATGAATCTTTAGATTTACGCAAGGTGAACTTTACTATAGATAAACGAAGCTTATTGGAAGTGAATATATATAGAGGTTCAATATTGTGAACCGTTCTACTTCTTCTATCTAGAACTGAAGTTATCAGGGATCAAGCAGGTCAGAGTTTAGAGTAGGGAGCAAACTCTGTCTATTCTTTTTGGTTCATAGCTACATCGCGTTATTTGTCATCCCCGGTCTGAAATTCCAGCAATGAATCTCCAAAGTGGCAGTGGGCCTTAAGTCTTAGTATGGTCCATTCAGGCATGTTACGCTTATATAGAGTTAGTGGCGTACAAGGAGACTGGATCAACGAGCAGCATTTAATTATCACTCAAATGTTTTCGTCTTTGCAGGTGCATTGTCCCTCTAATTTCAACTGGGGAAATGAATGGACAAGGAGCAGGGGAGAAAGTTGTCCAAGCATTTAGTACATCAGGTGAAATAACTCCAGGGCACTGATTGGTTCCGATAGTTGAAGCTCCATCTTTGGTAGTCGAAATGATGACGTCTATTGTCCTTTTGGAAAGAAAGAATTTAATATTTTGCCATTATCTCGTCCAAGTGTTTAAGTTATTACGGTGGACACAAAGAATGTTGCCAACTCTCGTGATGTCACTTGGCAGGTATCGATGGGAGATTAATTATTTGGAGTTTCACCAACATCACCGAACTTCTGTCAAAACTTGAAATTTAAACTGCCCTTCGAGACCATCCTTAATCCCCAGAGTAATAACCTATCCTTTCAGAATGAGTTCGGGAAACAAACCCCGGATCTCAGGGACCTGAACTACACTAGCTTCATGAATTCGTGTAGGGTGATCTTTGTGAGTTGGAATTTTGGTGAAATCGTCACTGACAGTCTCTCCACAGTGCGGTTTTGTGGGGAAAGAGAATCAACACTAGTAATGAGAGAACATCAAACCGTGCTCTTTTAACACGACTGTATGAGCATAGAGTGACTAGTGTGGATCCCTGGATTCTTGTTGCGGATAATCTTTTCTTGAAACCTGAAAGCCGAAAAGAGAAACCATCAGAATGATTGAAATTTCACATCTATATTCTGATTCAATAAGAAAAAGGCGATCGCGTACAAAACACGAAGGATGGGAAAACCGGACAAGGATGAGACAATCGAGGTAAAATGGGGTTAAGCTCCATTTCAACCAAAGTGGTACTTTTTCAAAGCCACGGAAGCATCTGCGATTACGACTTTCCTTGCTCGGCCTGAGGCATCGAACTACATCGAAAAAAGAGCCAGTCAGCAGCTTAACACGTAAGCTCAGTGCTTCTGTGAGACAAAGGGTCGCTGCGCTCGAAGGCCACATGTGGGACGTTTGAAGGTCCATGTCAGATCGTCATCCAATTTCACAATATGACTTTCTGTATATATACATATAAGGTTTTTTCTTTTTTCACCTTATGACCTGTTTTAACCGGAATCTGACCGTCAGAGTCACTCCATGAGAGTCACCCTTGACATTGCACCAGTGTAAAAACCTCTTCACCTAAAGTGCACACCAGCCCTACTGTGACATATTTTATTCCCTTCTAGATGCAGATGTTTGTACTATTAGACATTTCATCGATAGCATGCTGCATTTACAAAGACTGATCAAATATGTCTAATGAAATGATCCATAATCATGCTCCCAGCTCAGTCCCATCATGAAGCTTGTCAACGTCCAAACCTTTTTATAGGCACTTTATATGACTCTTTCAACAATGTCAAACTTGCTGCTCAAGACCATGTTGGTGCAAACAATTATAGCTGTGATGTGAAGTCCCGCAACAAGAAAAGAATGGTTCTAAAGTATCATGGGACACCAAGAGATTCAGATTGTCCTTACAATCTTTGTGCTATCTTCAGCAATCTATCACAAGAAATGACAGTGATGCAGTTGAACACGAGATCATTCTTGCTAAGGAACTTTGACAAGATTGAGAGGTTCTCAATCCGAACACAAATGCGTGATTGAGAAACTTCGAGAAGGACCATTGGTGATGAACTCAACCATGAAACCAAAGACCATTCAAGCCTACCTCAAAAGAATTTATAACATTGAACTTAGTTATAGCACTATTGCAAAGCAAAAGAAGTATTGTACAAAGAATCTGTAGATGCTAAAAGTGATTTGTTTTGGATTGCACAAAGCTATGCAAAGAGGTTGATTAAGGCAATTGCTTTATTCAAATGGGTAGAAACTATGAAAGAAGGTAGCATGATTCAACACTTTGAGAGGATTTTGTCTATCATGGAGATCCACTCTATGCTTTCATCCATCTATGAATGTTTATGGCAGTTGATGTAACTTTCACAAAGAACCGCTCCATCCAACAACTTTTTATTTTATTTTTTATAAGGTGTAATACCATTAGCTAGAGGTGAAAAGTGGCTTAGTAATATCTTTAGGGATGTTATACATGATGGTCTAAGTGGATCAGATAGAAGAGTCACCCAAAGAGGACTTCCACTAATAGGGCACAAGCCAAAAACATACCAAAAAATTTAGAGCCAATTTCCTAAACAAATGAATTAGGCCTCAAAAAACAGAATCCTCCTCCCATGGAAGAAAAGGCTTGCCTTCTTCTCCCTGAAATTTTCTATTTTAGAGCTTTCCAATGATACCACTTCCATACTGTTGTGACCTTCCTATAGGAAGATTCTTAAAACATTCCATGTGATCAAGTTTAACCAACCAGATGGAACCAAGTCTGACATGTCACCAAACCATAGATCTAATCTAAGGGTGTAGCTTGTGGACATGTCACTTTCAAAGGAGCTACATCCTTAGATTAGATCTCAAGAGATCTTCTCCACTACATAATAAAGTCAAAGTGCTCCTTTGGGGTCAAGGTATTGAAGATTTCAACCTTGTGTTTCTCTTATGTTTTCTCTCTTGTGTTTCTCTTGGGGTTTCTCCTATCCTTGGATTGTTATTTAGGGATGAATTCTAAGAATAAATTGGTGATCTCAGCTTGGGGATTGGCACCAAATGAATGCAAGGAGATGTGGAGATGGTTTCTTGCACAATCAAAGGAAGCAACTCCAGACATCATTTCTTTGGAAATGACAATCATTAAACAGAAAGAAAAGGACTTAACTGAAAAGTGTACCAAAGTTCTCTTCTTTGCATAGAACTGTTGGTGTTGCTTTCACATTGTGGAGAATATTGGTAGCAAATTTGGTATTGATTTCAAGAGAGTTTTATGGGCTTGTGCATATGCCAATATCACTAGCTTTTTCCAAAAAGCATTGAAGAAGGTGGCGGTGAAATTTTTTACGGCAGGAAGATACATTGACAATATTTCTCATGATCATTGGGCCAGCTATGCTATTGTTGGTCTCCAATTTGGCCATGTCACCTCTCATCTTGTGGAAATTGTGAATTCAATCACAAGAAAAATTAGTGATAACCTTGCTATTACAATGATCATCCCAATCTATGATAAGATGGAAAAGTTTTATAATTATGGGATTGTTCTAGAATGGTTACCTCATTAACACCATACCCCATAAAACATCTTAATGAAGAGTTGGAAAAGTCTTGAATTCATCAAGTATTTCTTACGACAACCTTTATTGGAACTATGGTGTCATGTAATACCAATAGCTAAAAATATTATCTAGAGGTGAAAATTGGCTTGGTAACATCTAGAAAGATATTGTATATGATGGACTAAGTAGATCAAATATAGGTGTCACTAAAACAATACTTCCACTAATAGGGCAGGAGTTGAAAACACCCTAAAAACTCTAGAGCCAATTGGAGGCCTAAATGGATGAATTAGGCCTAAAAATGGAAATTCTCCTACCCTTCCAGGCCAAAAGGCTTTCCTTCATTTTTCCTCATTGTTTGCCTTGTCAAGAATTTTCTTATGATACCTCACCCATGCAATTTTGAGCTTCCCATAGGAAGATTCCCTCTGGTCAAACTTGTTTGACCACCCAAATAGGACAAGGACCAACATGTCATCCATCCATACAACTAATCTAAATATGGAACTTGCTTACATGTCACCAATCCATGTATCTAATCCAAGGGTGGAGCTTCTTTTGAGTAGATCCTCTTTGTTATATAATAAAGACAAGGTGCTCTTTTGGAGCATCAGAGCATTGAGTATTGAAGTTGCATGTTTCTTCTCTTGTGTTTCTTGGGAGTTCTCCTATCCTTGGTGTATTACAATGGTATTAGAGCAGTTTTTTTAATCCAAGAGAGTGGATTACTCTTCTTGGAGGAACATAAGGTATTGAGATTGAGTAATTTTGAAGGGAGAAAATATAATATAATTGATAGATTGGGGGTGTTTTAGGGAGAGGATGGGATGGAGGCACTTGGAGGACAATTTCTCGCATCTCACTTTCCATTCTTGAGTCCATTCCACATCAATTTTTCCACATCAAGATTATGTATATCCAACGTGAGCAAGTGAGAGTATATCTTGTTTATAATTTTGGAGCAGAGTTAATGGCATAAAGATGAATTCACCAAAACCAGTGTGATTCCACCTATGATGATATACAATAGAGAGTGTGATTTGACAATCTACATTTTTTTTATAATGCAATGAATTTGAATAGACAAAATTCTCTTCTTTTCAACACACAAATAGAAATTTGTTATGTGGTTAGACCAAAAGTGATGTTTAGCAATTTTGTGGTCCAAAATTTTGGTGAGGAATATTATCAACAAGTGATAGCCTTTGAGGTCCCAATCGTCCATGCCCCCTCTTGAGTGATCATATTAACTCTCTATCGAAGTAGAAAGTAGCAATTGAGTGTTTGTTGTGTGTACAAATCATGGAGTCTCAATTATAGGTTTTGAAGCAAGGAATTCAAGGGGATGTTGAAGAGTTTTGGGAAATCAAGATGACCATGAAGGTATTGCAAAGTCAAGTATGTACCCTCAAAAATGATTAGGTAATGCAAGAATGAGAACCATCCCAAAACTCAATACCAACGGCCCAAGTACTTGGAGAGTCACTCATGCCAATGACACCAACCCTGGTGTCGTGTTGTGGTTTACGCAGCCTGTAAAATAATAAACTATTATGGTTATCTCCACATTAGTGTGGAGTAGGTTGTATGATAGATCCAATGGATGAGACATTGCCATACGAGCAATCTATTTACATGTATACGATTGGCCATGTGGGTTACAATCTTATCATGTTTGAGGGCTTTGATGTATATATGTGAAAGAGAGTGGAGAGAAGGGGGGTGTTTTAGTCAAGGAGACTTAAAGGGGAGGAGGACGTTTGAAGTGAGAGTTGTAGCAAGGCGCAAGTGTTAGAGCATTAGACAAGGCATTTGAGCATGAGATGTCCCATGCTCCCAATCAGCCACTCTTGAATCCTTTTCTCATCAAACTTCAAATTTTACACCATGACGGCTTACGAGACTAGATGGTGGTACATTTTGGGGTGGTATTCATAGAGTCAATGATGGGAAACCAGGATCCTATCATCTTTCTGGTGCTTACTTATGGAAATTTTTGGGACTTGGCAATCTATATTGGGGAATGCTTGAATTTTTTCTCATAAGCTTCAAGGTGGAGTTGTGGGGTCCATTTGTCAAAAAGTGAAGAAACTAAAGGATAAATTTCCAAGAGATTGGGTCCAAAGAGAAGGAGTCTAGAGTTTTCAACCATGGGGAGAGTTTGGGGAAGGCACTTGAAGAGAGGAGACCATGGTTGGAGAGAAGGGCTGACAGGCTATGATTTGGAGACTAAAATCAGACAATTTGAGCAGATTTTGAGAAGGATATCATCAATTGAGTCAAAGGGGGTAGAATTCATACCCAAGAGCACAAAGTAGGCAATTGGGAGAGCTTCTGAACATATTTTCATGATCTGTCAATGAGGTTGGAGAGTAGAAAGAATTTTTATAGATCTGACTATAAGAAATTCCAATTTTGGATCAATCTCAAATCAAATCTGATTGATTGAAGTTGAAGCTTTTGAGATGTAAGGTGTTAGAGAAGAGCTGATGATTTGGTCACTCCCCAAGTTATGGTTTGAGATACCTTATGAAAATTTCCAGTCTTGTTTTTGGTTAGGGCTTTCACCTTTGTGCAAAGGTTTCATATGAATTCTTGAAATGGAGAAATCAAGGTCTTGGATCAAGTATACTTGGGTCTGTAGAGTTCACAAGTTAGCGCAACTCAAAAATCGATCTACAATCTAGGGATTGGGATTAGATGAGGCTACAAAAATTTGCTAGAGTTGAGACAAGGACACAACCAACTATTGTGAGAAATTTGGTTGGCTCTAGATCTATGGCGAGTGAGATCTGATGCAAACATTCAAATGCAAATATTGTCATAAGCTTGATAGAGCAGTTTTTATCTTCCATCTTGATTGGATGTCAATTCTTGTATCTTGTGACTATGATTGAGTGTTTTTAAGGATCAAGTGTACTTCAAAATCAAAAATCTGTGGAGAAGTTGCAAAGAACTAGGAGAAAAACATAAAATAGGGGTTTCAAAATTAGGGTGAATTTAAGAGGTTTTTAAGGGAGTTGTAGTGATCTGATTTAGGCCTATTTTATATCATTAGAAAGGTTATTTCATAGGCTTTCCATTGAATTCTAGAACACTTGAATCCAAGCTACACAAAAAGGTTATGTTCATATGAGTTGCACAAAGTTTTCCCTATCAAGAAGACATAGGAATTCCTCACTTTGGAATAGAAATTTGTTGAAATCTGAAGTCCAGATTGGATGAGACTTGGAGTACTGGTTGAAATAAGCTTGATGACAAAGCAAGAAAGCTTTGAAGCTCTTTTTTGACAAAAAGTACAGAGATTTGTTGCTGTATTCTTGTGATTGAATACTCTCTATGCTTGCATGCTTGTTTGTATGCCCAATTGGTTTGGATTGGTGTGCGGGCATTGTGCTTAGTTTGTTTCCTTCTAGGAGTGCTGTGTATTTCTCCTTGGTAATGCTGGAAGTGATGGCCAACATACCAAGAGTGCATATTGTGATGACAGGTTAGGTTGCACGTCACTACCCTTCTCGATAGCAAGAATATTAGTTATAAGAAAGGATGATTCTGACAGTTGGGTCACACACGTGTTCAATTAAGTAGTTCCAGATTTACCTCTAGCCTTTGATCTGTAGTCTCCACAACTAGGCAACTTATGTGTTCCTAGAGAGAGAAAAGAAAAGTACAACATTGGTCAACAATGAAACTACATTGTTACTATAGATGAAGAAGACATGTAACATCATCCCTTATAAGGGACAACATTCCATGGGGGTAATTGAAAACTAGATTTTAAGAATAAATCTATATTTTTGATTATTCACAATTGAGATCACAGACCATTCCATAGGCATGTTTGCATGTTTGATTGATAAAGCTCTCATGTAGTATGATGCTTGGGAACTATCAATGTTGGCAAAAGGAAGAGAGATCACTTGGACAATAATGCAAGAAGTGCTATTGAAGAATTTCCAATCCATGGATTTTGTGTAGATGGCTTGAATCTAACTATGGAGGTTGAAGAAAAAGAACAATACAAAAGAGTATGTGGAGGCATTTCTTGATATGCAAGTTGCGATAATTGATATGAGTCCAACATAAGCTCTTGAAAATTCCAAATGAGTTTAAAAGAGCAAATTCACCAAGTGATAATGGTACAAAATCCTTGCACTATTTTTGAAGTCATTGCGTATGCTCCAGAATAGTAGGGATGCTTAGAGGAGGTGAGCGGTTAGTCTTGATTCAAAACTATGAAGCTAAACCACCACACTTTGGTGGACTAGTTCTTATGGAATTAGGCAACATTTGATTATGAGATTGAGGAGTATAACTGCTCCAAGGAAAACAGAGACGGGTTGAAGAAAGGAGAGATGGAGTTCCACAAGAGGAAGGAGCTTGAGTAGAACAAAAACATTGTTATTGTTGCGGCCAAGTTGGGCACATAACCATTAATTGTTGTGCTCATCTTCCTGAAGGCCCTCGGTCTCTATACACTAAGCCTTTAAACAACATGGAGAGACAAATTGAAGAGGAGGATGTTGAAGTCATATCAAAAAATGAAGATTGCTAGTAGATTTACCTAATGACTATCACGTCATTTGTAGCATTGCACCTAGATTGCTCAAACTCTAGATAGGAGTAGTGTTGGTAGATAGGAGTATTTTGGTAGTTACTCATAGACTACTTGTTGATAGTCAGATTTTGTGTTCAAGGCACTGATTACATGGTAGGGCCCATTATCACTTAACACCATTTGCATCATTGGATGTGCTGTCAGCAAGACCATTAGGGTTGGAGACCAAGGGGTATAATTTCAAAGTGTAGCTCCAAAGAGCTCACTTCTTTGATGTTCGAATTCCTCACCATTGAGCTATGGTGGATAGAGGCCAATGAGCATCACCTAGATTCTCTTAGCTAGAGTGAGTGTGGCTTGACTATAATAAATACCTAATTGTTGATAGATTATGGAGTGATAGATCAACTATTGATCTGATTGAGTGTGATTCAAGTTGTGTAAATAAATTGATTACATCTAAGAAGTGAGGTCAAGGGAAAATCAAGTGCAAGGACTAAAGGTGTTGGTGGTATCTCCAAGCCTTGCTGATCGTTGGTAGCTCAATCATGGTCCAAAGTTTCCTTAAGAGTGATTGTGTGTAGAAGGTTTTCAAATTGATACAGATTTGGCAATGAAGCAGAAAGTGTGTGGAAGCCTTGGCCAAGTTTTGAGCAAAGGGAAGCAATTTTCAAGTGGTAGTTGTGATTTTGAGCTCAAAAGGTGAAAGTAAGACCAATTTGGTGCAAGTTGAGCTCAAAAAGTCGAATTGAGGGTGGAATTGGGAACCTATCTCCGTGAATTTATGATTTGGAGGAACTCGTCATTTCAATTTGGCTTGAGTGGAGAGTGAGCAGAGGATTTGGCAGTCAGCCAACTTTAGTGACTTATGTCAGATTTTATATCAAATTTTTGTTGGAGTTTATGTCAAATTTTGGCCAGATTGGAGGAGTTTTGCTAGATTTGGAGAGGATTCAAAGTTGCATTTTTGGCTTGAGTTGGAGAACCCATCATTTCAATTTGGCTCAAGTGGAGAGTTAGTAGAGGATTTGGCTATTAGCCAAATTTAGGGATTCATGTCAGATTTTTGTTGGATTTTATATTAGATTTTGGCCAAATCTGGAGGAGTCTGGCCAGCTTTGGAGAGGGTTCGAAGTGGTAGATTTTAGCTCAAGTTGGAGGAGCTTAGCCAAGTTTGGAGAAGTTTCACCAGATTTGGAGTGGGTTTGAAGTGGCATTTAGAGGCTTCAAGGCATAGGGCTATGGGCTATGAGAGACTACGAAGGGCCAACAAGCCAACTTGATGGCATGAGGCTAGCTAGTTTAGAGTAGATTTTGGTCATTGTTTGGCAAAATTTACTCACCTTGCTAGATTGTACGCAATAGGTTTGGCTCTTAGATCTTTGGTTTCTAGACTGGTGCCCTAGCCAACTGGTCCATCCTCACTTGTTGTCCTAGGTACTATTCCATTGTTATCTATACACTTGTAGCTTTGGCTAGGAGAAACAATTTGATCCCATTCTTGGTGATCCTAATAGCTTAGGAAGTAGATACTCATATTATGTCAAACACTAAATGGTGGCAGAGTTAGTCCAATGTTGATTTATGAGATGGAGGGTTTCCATTTAGATTTCTTATGATTGGACACCCCCTCCATTCTTTGCTTCCTATTTATGCACCATGTTTGTGTGAGGTGCCCTAACTTAGAGTATTGGTGCTCTTTGTGCTCTCAATAGTAGACTAAAGTGATGACCAGTCAGACTACCAATGTTTCTCTTTGATGAAGCAAGAAATGATGACCTATAGACCGTAAGAGTGCATGTTGTGATGGCAAGTTATACGTTACCCTTTCCCCTAGTGTAATTTCTGTAGTTAGAGCTACATTAGTAGATGATATTTGGTTGGTATGTTGGCACTTGGTGGGGTACTTGCAGTGGTTATGGTTACGGGTTGCAATTTCCAATTACTCTGTCACAATGGAGTTCTTTGGGGATTCCACAAGAGATAGCATTGTAGTATGCAATAGGTTTACTTAGAGTGGCGCTTGGTATCAACTTGTCTCTCAAGTCCCATTGAGGAGAGAGATTTGACTTGGAGTTGGAGTTTGATGCAAGAGCTGATGTAGTTGAGAGTGCACTTGGTGTGTCCACATTGTTGTTGTGGGACATAGATGGGATTTATGGTGCCTCCAAAGGCTTCAAGTGTAACTCTGGTATAATAGGTACCATTGAGTTGGATGACTTCATCTAAGAGTTTGATAGTTGGTGTGTGGTGCCCACATTTTTTGTTTTTTCAAAATAAAGGAGAAGAAGTGTATAGAGAGGTTGGATTGCGCCTGTATGGCCGAAGAAGGCGAAGAAAAGTGTCTTTGGGATGAAACCCGAAGTAAAGTGACTTCGGGTCTTAAGGTGAAGTCCTCGGAAATGCCCTGTCAGCATACCATACAAAGTAAATTGTCTTCGGATCGGGGGGAGCTCAACCCGAGGCAAAGACAGTCTAACAACCTTTCGTCGGGGCGAGAAATTCAAGAAGGGCCGTTTCAAAACTGGCGGCTCATACGCGCAAAGGTTGATTGACAGTGACAGGTGCATGCAGGAGGTGTGATTTCTTGGTAGAAACTCAAAGCAACGGAAGACAAAGAAGTGCAACTCTATAAAAATCAAAACTGCAACGACAAAATGTTGAGCAATTTTCCTTTGCCGTTGAGAAGTCGTCTTGTAGGTGATCGGGGAAAGGGAAATAAAGTTGTACTCGGGTTAGTGCGCAAGGGAGAAGTCGCGCGAGAGAAATTGAGAGACAGTAAGAAAGCAGAAGAGATGGGAGGAGGGAAGAAAAACTCCGAATTTGCAGTGAGAAATCATGCAATTCGGAGATTAGATGTAGTAGCGAGAATCGAAGTCTTGAGCTGACTTTGGATCACCTTTCTGGCATGGAACTGGAATGTAAGTTTTCCAGGATTCATGACAGAAATCATCAAGAGTAAGTGTCTCGATGGCCTCAAGGAAGAAGGGAAGAGAGGAAATCCGGCTCGCTAGACAGAGTTGGATTGGAGACTTGTACTCGGGAAGGAGGCGGGTTCGGAGTAGGGAGCCACGTTCTTGGGGAAAGGAGAGATAGCCCAAGAAACGAAGGAGGTGAGAGATGCCTTCTTGTCAAAGAGAACAAAGAATGGGTACAAAGTTGAGAGCTACAAAGACCCTATGAGGAGAGGAATTGTGAGTGCACTAATGGCCATCTTGAAGCCGGAGAGAACCACTTATGTGATGAAACACCAAGCGGTGTTCTTTCACAAGTTATTTGCAGGAGAACCGATCAATTAGGCAAGGTGTTTTCACGGGAGAACGAGGCAGATGGTGTGGAATTTGAGGGATAAGTCGCCCCCACACTACATCGTACCATTTGCAGCACATTTCTACCTCGGATTGAATTTGCTCAATTTGGCGGAGCGCAATAGAATGGTGTCTCATTTCCATCCTGACTTGAGAAGAGAAGTTGACACGGAGGAGTAGCAATACATTCTCCAAATCCGGAGCACGGACGACTACTATGTGAAGACAGGGAAAAACGTGGAGGTCATGGTAAGTACCGCGACAAAGAAGAGAACTCGGCACGCAGAAGCCGAAGAAAACAAGAAACCTCGGAAGATGCAGAAACATAACCCGAGGCGAGGGATGGTGGTGATTGAGTCGGAAGATGAAGACTCAGAAGGCGAAGCCGAGCTCAAGACGGAGGACTCGGAACGTGAGGAGGAACCTGAGCTGACACTGCAGAGTGGAGATACTAGCAGTGATAGTGAAGACGGTGGAGAAATGACCTCGGCACCAGCGGCTGAAGAATACAAAGAAGAAGTGCAAGCCGAAGTAGAAGCAGAAGACAATGCAGTGCTGGAAGACGAAGTACCGGTGCTCGAGGAGAAGAAGATTGCAGTACAGCAAGGAGTTTGCTCGAGACGTAAGGCAAAGTGTGAGGCGGGGCTGAGTAAAGTGAAGGTAGATGCAGAAGATAGCACTAGTAGTGAGGCATCAATCCCGATACGAAGACTTTAGAGAAGAAGGCACGTATCAGGAGAACATGAGGAGAAACACAAAATTACTCTGTGGGAGGAGGAAGTTGCCAGTGAGGAAGTAGAGTACCTACGAGAGGTAGTATGCCCACTGTTAGTGAAGTTGGAGAAGAAGAAGAAGGAGATGCAGTCGACTTGTCCAAAGGTAAAAACTGTATTCCAGGTGGTAGCGAGATTAGAAGAAGAAAAATCGGAGTTGAAGAAAAGTATAACCCGAGGTGAGAAGGAGAGAGAAGTACTGCAAGCGGAAGCAGTAGAGAGAAGTCAAGTAATCGAAGACCTGAAGAGAGAAGTAAGCTATCGAGAGGATCTTGCGAGGAAGAGTGACATCGCAAGGAAGAGACATGTAGCTGAATTCGAAATCTTGAAGCAGCAGGTTGCTGATTCAAGAGTAGAGCTTATCCATGCTATGGCGAGGGTAGCATCAAAGGACCAAGAGCTTGATCGAGTGATGGAGAGTATGGAGGAGAAGAAGCAGCTCTGGCAAAGAGAGTTGTCTGTGCGGTATAGAGAAGAAGAGAGATTACGAGAGTTACTTCATAATCAGGAAGAGAAACTCGTACAGAAGGAGAAAGAGAAGGAGGCGGTGAAGGCCGAGTTCGAAGAAGAGTTGGCGATGTACAGAGAGGAATGGCTTGCAGATCGGGAACAAGAACAAAAGACAAGATTGGAGCCATTGAAGGAGATAGTCCTCAGAGTGAACGCAATGTTAAGTACAGAAGTCAATGTTTGGATTGAAGAAACAAGGTTGCACGAGTTGAAGTTGTTGGTGCAGGAGACAAGGCAAAGACAAGCGAAAGATACAGATATGAATGCCTTGTTGATTAGTCTCAGAACTCGTGTAGACAGGAAAATCTTAGAAGTAGAAGACAATATTGCGATTAGATTAGACTTAGTGAGAATAGAGTTAGAAAAGCTTTGGCAGGATGTTAAGGCAAAACCCGAAGTAGATAACATAGGAATCCAAATGTCTTCGGAGTTGCCCTCAGAGACATTAGAGAAGAGTGGGTCAAAGGATGAAGAGTTAGATAGATTACCCACTAGTGCAATTTCAGATCAGGAAAGAGAATTACTGGATCTGGTAGAAGATATAGGAGATGTGAAACCCAAGGAAAATGTAGTAGGAAGTAAGATTACTTCGGGTTCGGGTTTGAAAGCCGAGGACAAAGTAGACATCAGATCGGAGTAGTAACCAATTTGAGATTTGAAGGGGCAGATATGAAGAGGTGCATTGTCATTTTGGATCTGCAAGTTAGAACAGTTGTGGTAGAATGGTATAGTTGTTAGAACTGTCAATTGCTTCACTATTTAAGAGTGGCATTCGCAGGAAAATGTTGTTCAGTGCTCATTATTTTTGAGAATAGATAAAGCAAAGTGCTGTGAAGCAGTGCTCGTCGCTTGAGCTTGATTCCAAGTATCAACGTTGTACTTGTGTTTGTGAGTGTTTGGAGAAATTCAAAGTGCAAGTCAGAGTGCTTGTTGGATGTTGGATTCCACAACCTTGATCTTCATTATGTGTGTTTGATCCTGAGTGAAGTGCAATCGAAGCAATGCCTTGACAGATCTGAGAGGAATTGTAGTGTTGGTAGTATTCTGCATTTATGAGTACAGTGCAAAGTTGATGTGAAGCAATTTTGATCAAGGAAGTTGTGCCTTCAGTGGAGAGGTAGAACACAATTCTGAGGCGAAGTCGTTTTGCAGTGAAGTGCCGTTTTTGAGAGAGCCTGAATCATCACAAATCAAGATTGTTTGGAAAGATTTGATGGAGTTGTGATTAAGAAGTGTTAATTTGTGACAAGATTGTGAGTCAGTGCTTGTTACTCTCTTTTGGGTGTGGTTTCTACCTGAGAGACTAAAGAAGAACTCAAGAAGAACTGAAATTGTTACTTTGCTTCGTATTTGACCAATTTTGACTCGTATCTTTGCGGGAACGAACTTTACTTACCCGATTACCGCAAAAGTGATATTTGCCGGGTTGTCACATGGTGTGATCTATAGTAGATGCGGAACCCAACTTTGTTCACACCCTTCATGGCATGGAAGGGGTTGTTTGAGCATTTAGAGGGTCCACCGATGGACTACTACCATGAGTTTAGGAGAGCTCACTTCAAGGAGATTGAGCTATGGAGACAATATTGGTCTTTGACCCTATGTTTCTATCATTTCAGGCTAAGTTTCTAAGTATAGATCGGTAGTACGTATGAGTTCTAGCTCTAGTAGCGTTGGTGGATCTCTTGGAGATGGTGCTACTACAAGTAGAGGTACTACTACAAGAGACGGTTTAGTATTGGGGTTTAATCCCATGGTGGAGTTCTTCTAGTGTTTGAGGCAAAACTATCCGGAAGTGCAAACGGACAAGCTAAGGACCTTGCAAAAGTTCTAGCAGAAGGCTAGAGAGAGCCCATGCAAGGCATATACTCGCATGAGATGGTTGATCAACTTTACTCAAGGTGTTACTAAGGCCCGAACAGTCTAGTTTTGGTATGGGATATTGGATAGGGAGTTGCGATGTAGAGTCTGTGATGCTATATTGTTACAAGCTACTTTGCTTACTTTGGCAGTGGTCTTTGGTTTGGCTGAGCGTATTGAGCTCAACATGGTAGAAGAGAGAGTGGTGACATTTGGATTTAGTAGGAAGACCTCATCCATAGCTGTTACTTATTCTAGAGTGAAGCAGAGTGCACCATACCATGTTGGTTTCTAAGGATAGGGTGGATAGCCTAGATCCTATGGAGCAAGTGGAAGGCCTATTGTAGCTAGACCCTTAATTTCATTTTTGGGTCAACAACCAATGAGTGGTGGTGTTGCTTGTTGGACTTGTGGTGGACCTCACCATAAGAGAGAGTGCACTTAGAGTAGCAGACCTAATACCTTTGGTGCATCACAACCAACACATAGATTGTATGAGCATTGCCACAGATTTGGTCACACTAGTGACCAATGATTTGACCTACACCCAGAGTTACGGAATGGTAGAGCTGCTATGGTTGGTAGTAGAGGAGCTCTAGGTCATGGAGGACAAGGTGGTAGAGGATCCACACCTAGTAGGGGTGCAATACCTACCCTTACTTTTGATACAATCATGGCCATCAGATTGAGTAGTTGGAGCAAAGATTGGCTAGCATGGCCATAGCTTAGAGGAGATTAGATTCAGGTGCTAAGACTTCCACCTCATATGTGAGTGATATAGATGTCTTAGATTTCATGTGCGGAGCATCACAAGTGGATATATCTATCGTAGTGACTAGGAGTGCATTATGTGTTCCATAGCATAGAGGAGCATCTGTGGAGTTGGACCTATAGGGAGAAGTGGTTGGTAGATAGGTTAAACTTCCCCAATATTTTACACTCTCTAAGGCACAACATATGACATTCATGGCTCCTAGACGTCCTAGTGCAGGTGTGGTAGATGGTGATGGCATGTATGATGGACTATTGTAACACAAGTAGCTAGACATTTTATCTAGAGGTGAAAATTGGCTTGGTAACATCTAGAAGGATGTTGTGTACAATGCGCTAGGAAGACCAGACAAATGTATCACCAAAAGAGTACTACTACTAATAGGATAGAAGCCAAAAATAGCCTAAAAATGTTAGAGCCAATTTTAGAGACCTAAATAGATGAATTAGGCTTCAAAAATGAAATATTCTCCTCCTTTAAGGGCAAAAGGCTTACCTTCTCCCTCAATGATTTGTCTCATTGAGAGCTTTCTAATGGTATCTCACCCACATAATTCTGAGCTCTCTGCAAGAAGATTCTCTAAATTTTCCCTTTGGTCAAACCTATTTGACCAACTAGATATGACAAGGATTGACATGTCACCCATCCAAACAACTAATCCAAGGATGGAGCTTGTTGACAGGTCACCAATCCATGTTTCTGATCCAATGGTGGAGCTTCCTTTGGGGAGGATCCCCTTTGCCATATAATAAAGAGAAGATGCTCCTTTTGGGCATAGGAGTATTGAGTGTGAAACTATGTTTTCTCTCTTGTATCTCTCTTGGAGAGTTTTGTTGTCCTTGAAGTATTACAACCACCTACTAGTCAACCACTTACTACTACATAGACTGAGTCTCACACGATGTTGAATGCCGACTCAATTGATTACGCGCTTTACATTATTCTCAACCAATGACATGTGTACATTGAGAGTTGATTGTAATACACCAAGGACAAGAGAACTCTCCAAAAGAGATACAAGAGAGAAAACACAAGTTTTTCACTCAATCCTCCGATGCTCCAAAGAAGCATTTCCTCTTAATTATATAGCAAAGAAGATCCACTCAAAGGAAGCTCCACCCTTGGATCAGATACATTGATTGGTGACCTATCAGCGAGCTCCATCCTTGGATTAGTTGTTTGGATGGTAACATGTCAGTCCTTGTCCTATCTAATTGGTCAAACGGGTTTGACCAAAGGGAATCTTTAGGGAATCTTCTTATAGGGAGCTCAGAATTGCATGGATGAGGTACCATTGGAAAGCTCTCAATGAGAAGAATCATAGGGAGAAAAGGCAAGCCTTTTTTTCCTTGAGGGGGGAATTCTTTCTATTTTGCAAGCCTAATTCATCTGTTTAGGCATCCAAAATTGGCTCTAAAATTTTTAGACTATTTTAGACTTTTTCTTTATTAGTAAAAGTACTATTTTGGCAACACCTCTGTCTCATCTCCCTAGCCCATTGTACACAACATCCTTCTAGATGTTACCAAGCCAATTTTCACCTTTAAATAATATGTCTAGCGGCTTGTATTACATTGACCAAGCTCCAATGTTTCGGTTTATTGCCATGCTTTGTGACAATAGGGATGATGTGGATCTTACTACTAGAGTAGAGGTGATTGATAGTGGAGCTGACTTGGTTGAGGAGCATGGGATCTACTCAATAACCAATGGTTTATGGCAGACATCAATGGCTAGATTGGAGGAGTTACCAACTAGACTGGGGTTGTCTTATTGGATAATTAGAGGGGGATTTTTCATTTGGTGGGACCTTCAAGGAAGGTCTATACACCATAGAGGGTCTTACTAGACTCTAGTGTGTAGCCTTGTATGTTGGGGAAGGTTGCAATTGTCGGTCCGGACCTTGACACCTCTAGATACCACACTCATTGTTTGACAATATCCACTAGAGGGAGTATGTCTATTGGAGTTGTTTGGTGGGATTAGCACTAGACTAGCTATGGTACTACATGCATGTATATGACTACAAAGATACTTGTATGTGGAGAGAGATAAGACTACTAGGCGAGTCTCTCTACATCATATGGCACACTTGGCCTATCGGTATCCTGAGTTATTACCGATGTTGGCAGTTAGGGGTTATCGGAAAATCCTACCAACAGACATTTCCTTGTTGTGGACATAGGATTTGGAGAGACATGGTCTTATTAATTTGGTGATTTTTGGATGGCCATGTTAGGGACATACACGTGCTAGCCAAGATTTGGGTCTTTAGGATCCCCATTCTGATGTGTTTTGGAATTCTCACACCCGGGTGGTAGCAAGTATACATTAGGTTCATTCTTGGATGGGACCAACAGTGTTGTTAGATGCAGCTAAGGTGGGAATACAAGCTCATCATCTTTGTCTTGGGTGGACAAACCTCTTACCTAGAGAGGTTCTATAGTGCACTTATGAAAGGATTTTATGACTAGACCACATCATTATTGATGACATTTTGGATGTTGGATGTCAATCTTAGATGGTAGTAGTGGCCAATAGGTCACCTATGGCAATGGTGAACCTAGTTGGACAGCCCAGAGCCGCTTTTCCCACACTTATGAGTTTCCCAAGCTCCCATGCTTTTTGAGAAGGAGGTCTTGGATTGGTTTAGGACTCACAATTATAGTAGTTGGTGGAGCCCAATGCCGACAAGAGAGAGCAAGTGATGGGTTTAGGGATTGTGAGCCTTGGTTTAGCAGAGCAGTGTAGGATGCACTTGATAGGCAACACCACTTGTACACTTGTGAGCTTTGTGCCTATCAAGGCAATTCAGGCACATGCTGGGGGTGATGGACCAAGTGGACAAGGTATTCTTGAGACACAATCAGTAGCTACTATGGAGAGTGGTCTACTTGGAGTCCATCCAAGTGGGCGTGGTCTACTTGGATTACACTCTTGGTCTACTTGGGATGCAACTAGAGGACATATGGAGCTTGCAACAAGATCAAAGGGAGTTTTTCACATTGAGGATGGGACTTCTAATGGTTGGGGCATGAAACTACTACTCCCAAGGGCTTAGTAAAGCAGCCAGATAGTATGTCTTCTACTCTTATGATACTTATAGAGGATACTTGGGAGCTAGATCTTGGACCCAAGCTTACAAGAGAGGAAAGACAAGGAGTTTGGGGGTTCTTGAGGAGCTCCACAAGTATTTTTGCATTCAATATGAAGGATTTGGATGCTCTGAAAGGAACTGATGTACAGATTGAGCTAATTAGCAATACACCAATTTTTTGACATCCCTATTAATATAGTGACATGGAGAGAGCATTGATTTAGAGCCAGAGTAGAGACCTTTTTGAGGCTATTTTGGTAGAGATTTCACATGGAGAGTATGCATCAGCTACAATGATGCCAACCAAGAAGGATATGCATGGCAATTACACAAATAGGCAAATGTGTGGAGATTACTGTCCTATCAACTAATAGACTATGGCTGATTGGTATGTCATGCCTACACCGGAGGAGATCTTTGATATGATTGGGCATGCAAAGGTCTTCAGTACTTTGGATCTACAAGCAAGATATCATTAGTTGCTGATTATGGAGGAGGATAAGTACACAACAAAGTTTTGGGCTATTGATCCTCATGGAAAGGATATGTTATATCCATGGAGTTTCTTACCATTTGGGTTAAAGAATGCTTGTGGTACCCACATTTTTTGTTTTTTTATGGTTAGTCGGGTTTAAGAGATGAAGTAAGCACGAATTGCGGACAAAGAAGAGGCAAAAGTAACTTCGGAGGAAAGCCAAAGAAGCTGACATCGGATCCGATGATGGAGGTACTCGGAAGAGGAGTACGCTGGAAGCAGGCTGAAGATCATCATCTTTGGGTTGGAAAATGCAAGAATGATGAGGACCATTTAACAACCTCTATACGTGGCAAGAAAGTACATTTCAAGAAATGGCGGGGGCAGAAGAAGCATATCTTGACAGTGACCGGTAGTGCACGCAGAAGAGAGAAATTCATAGACAAAATCAACTGAAGAATGACTATGATTCGGGGCAATATAAAATTAAGACTGAGTAGGGGAAAGTTGAATTGGCTGAGTAAATTTCCAATTCCTTTGAGTAGTCATCCTACATGAATGCGTGTCCGGAAGCCCGTTGAGAGTGAAATTTTCTGAAACCCTGAGGGAGTTAGAGTGTCTTGTCCAGGAGAGGGGCTGATCTTCCAACAGCGTAGAACGAGAGAACAATCATGGCTAAGAAGGTGGCCAACGCGCTGGCAGTGAGAGGTTTTGCAATTCGACGAGTAGATGTAGTAGCTAGGATCAAAGTCTTGGTTAGACTTTGTATCACCTTTTTAGCATGGAGCTGGAATTTCAGTTTCCCGGGAGTGATGGCAGAGATCGCTGCCAGTAATTGTGAGGAGGGTCCCGAAGTGGAGGGGAAGAGAGGCAATCCGGCTCAATGGACTGAGTCGGATTGGAAGTTAGTCCTAGGGAGAGAAGCAGGAGAGCCGACAGGGATCACCTTCTATCGGAAGTGTGATGCTACAGAGGAGATGGCGGAGGTTCGCAAATTTTTTTTTGCTCCAAGAACGACGAATGGTTACAAGGTGGAGTCCTATCGGGACCCGATCCAAAGAAGCATTGTGGGGGCGATGATGGCCATGTTCAAGCCAGAGTGAACAACGTACGTAACCATGCAGCAAGTAGTCTTCTTCCACCAGATGTTTGCAGGAGTACTCATGAATTGGGCGAAGTGTTTCCATCACCGAACAAGGCAGATGGTGGTGAATTGGAGAAAGGGCTTGCCACCGCATTATTTTGCACCATTTGCAGCACATTTCTACTTTGAGCTGAACTTACTGTCCAAAGACGAGCATCATTGTATGGTCTCACACATGCACCCTGATTTGAGACGAGAAGCCGACGAAGAGGAGCGACATTATATGCTGCATCTTCAAGCGAATGATGAGTACTTTGCCAGAACGGGACAGTGGAAGATCAAAGATGTTGCCAGTCCAAAGACGAAGAAGCGAAGTAAACCCAAAGAAGCCAAATCATCGCCCATCCCACACAAGACTTGGAGGCTGATGTTGAAGACCGCTAACATTGTGAGAGAGGCATCATCAGAGTCAGAGTCTGATGAAGCAACTGAGTCGCAAGAAGAGGACTCAGAAGAAGAAGAGCTCACGTTGAAGAGTGAGGAGTTAGGAAGCAAAAGTGAGGGAGAGCCCGAAGTCCAGCAATCGGTGGTGGTAAGTGAGGCTGGCAAGGCAACGATGGAGGACAAGCAAAAACCTGAAGCAAAGAAGGAGTATCCCGCGGGGCCAAGTTCAAGAGGCCAAGACAAAGATAGTGCCGACACTATGAAGGTACAAAGATTGCAACTTCGGATGAAGGAGCCGATGATGCAGGAGAAGACTCCAAACAAAGGTGGCAATGATAAAGAAGAAACCTTTGGCGGGATAGCATATTTGACAAGGGTGGTCACACCTTTGCTCGAGCTATTGAAAGAACATCGTATAGGAATTGCCCAAGATCAAGTGAAAGGGATGAATGAGCTGCAGATGGTGAAGCATTTGTTGAAGGAAGTGCAGGAGCTGCAGGAACATCAAATCCAAAGAAGTGTGGAAATTGAAGATCTTCGGAGGGAGGAAGACTCGAGGAAGAAAATGCTGAGCGTGCTACAAGGGAGTTGCGCAAAAAAAGAAAGAGAACTGCAAAAGCAAGCCGGAGAGTTGAAAGAGCAGGCGATGTGGCTCAGCAAGATGTAGGATGAAGTGAGTAATGTGCGTGTCGAGAATGTTCATCTGAAGGCGATGACCATCGTGATGGAGCAAGAGTTGGACAGCTTGAAGAAGAGTGCCGCAGCAAAAGATCAAGCATGGCAGAGAGAATTGGCGTCCAGGCAAGAAGAAGAAGAGCGTTTGCGAGAACTTGTCAAGAGTGCGGAGCAGCAGAAAACGCAGTATGCCGAGGAGAAGAAGATGCTCGCTGTAGAATACAACGACGAGTTGCAGATGTATTGGGAGGAGTTGAAGGTGGAGCGTTCTCGAGGATACGCATTGGAATCAGTAGGGGACCTTGCTGGGAGATTACGAGCAATCTTAAGCACAGAGGCTGAAGGAAGATTGGAAGAAGCTCGTTTGCATGAGTTGAAGTTGCTTGTGCAGGAAACTCGAAGAAGAAAAGCCAAAGATGTGGATATGAACATGTTGTTGATTTGCTTGAGGGAGCGTGTAGATAGGAAAATGTTAGATGTAGAGAACAACGTTAGTCTTAGATTAGATTTAGTCAATTCGGAATTAGAGAAGATTTGGAATAGTGTGACAGTGGAGAAGAGACCCGATGTTGCAGAAGTAGGAGTACAAGTGTCATCGGACTTGCAAATTGATACATTAGAGAAAAGTGGGTCAGGAGATAAGAATGTAGATGGATTACCCATGAGCTCAATTGTAGATTGTAGTGAAGAAGTTGTAGAATTAGTGAAGAAATTAGTAGAATCAGTCATACCCAAAGAAGGTGAAATAGTAGGAAGATCATCGGGTTTGGAAGCCGATGATGAGGTAGTCATCGGATCAGAATAAAAGTCAATTTTGAGATACGAAGAGTCAGATATGAAGAGATAGATTGTCCCTTGGGATCTGTAGGTAAGAAGAGATGTTAGGAAGCGGTGCCTAGGTAGGCAAGTCTGCCGTTTGCTTCAATATTTAAGTGGAGCATTCGCAGTCTTATGTTATTCAGTATTCATATTTCTGAAGATAGATAAAGCGAAGTGCTGTTCTCAGTACTTGTCGCTTAAGCTTAATTCCGATTGTCAATTTCATGTGTGTATTTGTGAGTGTGTGGAGAATTCCAAAGAGCAAGTCAGTGTGTCTGTGGATGTTCGAATCTACAGCCTTGATCTTCATTCTGTGTATTTGATCCTGAGTGAAGTGCATCGGAGCAATGCCTTGACAGGTCTGAGAGGAATTGTAGTGTTGTTAGTATTCTACATTGGTGAGTGCAGCACGAAATTGATGTGAAGCAATTTTGATCGAGGAAGTTGTGCCTTCAATGGAGGGGTGGAACACAATTCTGAGACAAAATTGGTCTTCGCAATGAAGTGCCGTCTTTGGGAGAATCTGAATCATCACAATCAAGAGTTGTTTGGACAGAATTTACTATGATGTGATTATAGGTGTGTATTCGTGACAAGTTGTCAAGATTGTGAGCTTGTTACTCTCTTCTAGGTGTAGTTTCTACCTGAGAGATTAAAGAAGCAATCAAGAAGAACTGCAATTGTGACTTTTGACTTCGTATTTGACCAATTCTAACTCGTATCTTTGCGGGAACAAACTTTACTTACCCGATTACCGCAAAAGTGATATTTGCCGGGTTGTCACAATGCTCTTGCCAAGTTCCAAAGGGTCGTGGATAGGATCCTAGCTGGATTTGATTTTGCTCAAGGCTATATTGACGACATTTTGGTCTATAGCACTATTGTGGAGGAGCATAAGAGACATTTGTTGGAGGTGTTTGAGAGGTTTAGATCTCATGGACTCAAATTACATCCTAGGGAGTGTAGGATCTTCCACAAGCAAGTTGAGTTTTTGGGTCACACTATCTACCATGGAGGACTTGGTGTTCAACAAACCAAGGTGGAGGCTATTGCGTATATTCCTTGCCTATGGATGTGAGCGGAGTATGAGCATTCCTTGGGTTGGCAAAATTTTATTACTGTTGTGTTAGAGGATTTAGTGCCATTGCCAAGGCCTTGACAAAGCTGACCAAGCTTACACAAGAGTGGTGTTGGGGAGATGAGCAGGAGAGAGCTTTTGTAGAGCTCAAAGAGAGATTGACATCTACTCAGCTCAAAGAAAGATTGGCATCTACTCTTATTTTGAGGAGACCAATCAAAGGATGACCATTTTAGATTCACACTAATTGGAGTATGTTGGGGCTTGGAGAAATGCTCATCCAACATGATAATGAGAGGAAGAAATTTGTGGTGGCCTATGCTAGTTGCTCCGACAATGCAGCGGAGGTGAAGCATAGTTCATATGAGGAAGAGTGTTTGGCAACAATATGGGTAGTAGCACATTTCTGATGTTTCCTATTTGATAACCTTTTTACTCTCATCACTCATCATCTACCATTGAAGTGGTTGACGGAGTCCAACAAGCTTTCAAGGAAGCTTGCACGATGGGCTCTGATTTTATAAGAGTATGATTTCATGGTTATTTATAGATCTAGAGTGGTGAACCGTGATGCAAATGGGTTGAGTAGAAACCCATGTCCCAACTAGCAGGATTAGACCGGAGCACGTTGACATGGTGAGATAGATGAGGAGATGGTGCCAGGTTGGCATGCACCAACCTTTCTCTATATATATATTATGAGGTTTTGGTGGTATCTCTCTAAGTGCATACAAGAGGAGTTATTGAGGTCACAGATCTAGAGAGTGGAGATAGTGATACAATTCAGCAAGACATTCATTATGATATCTTAGTGATGGACTATCTTTGCACTAGTGTTGTGGGTGGCACAATTGGGGCCAAGGAGAGACACCGTGTTCTTCAACGAGCCAAACGGTTCAGATTAGAGGGTAGACACATTCTTTGCGTACAGGAGGATGGTAGAGTGAGACTAGTACCACTTCCATCTCAGAGACCGTAGTTGGTCTATCATGCTCATGAGGAGTTAGGACAGTTTGGAGTAAAGCATACATATAGCTTACTCAAGAATCATTATTGATGGCACAATATGCAAATTAATGTACAATAATTTTTTGCAAGATGTGTGGTTTGTGACCAAGTTAGAGCATCATTTAATGCTCCTACGCCACAATTACACCCATTCCTTATCATGGGATAGGGTACCATTGAAGTTTGGACTTTGTTTGACCTTTATCATTGATTTTGAGACATCATTGGTACATTTTGGTGATGTGGAGCACTTCTCCAAGTGGATTGAGCTGGTGGTACTTCATGACAAGTCCAATGAAGTGATGGCTTATTAGTTTTTGGATAGGGTTCTTAACCATTTGGTGCATCCACTAAGGTTTTGACTGATTAGGATATAAAGTTCTTGGAGGAGTTTCAGGTCTTGTGTGACAAGGCTTTGATTGATCATCATACTACCTCTTGAGATCACTTTGAGGCAGATGGCTTAGCAAAGAGAGTGGATTAGATAGTGACGAGAGGATTGTAAAAGTATGGTTTGTAGAGAAACCACTTGGGAGATTGTGATCTCCAATTACCTTGGTTGTCCATGGGCTATCGGTCCAGTTGGCAAGCCTTCTTAGCATCCTTCTCTCCTTTCTTTCTACTCTATGGATGAGATCCAGATCCACCTACAAGTATTTGTTGAGATGCTATTGTAGTGTTTGACTTGGATGATTGAGATGTATGGATGAGCACATGTTCTCAATGAGCAAAGATCTTTCGGAGAGTGATGCTGATGGCCTTTGAGAACTTGGCAATTGCTCAGCATAGGGATACCTTACACTATGATACCATTCAAGCAGGAGGTTATAGACTCTTGATTTTTCAATTTCATCCAGGTGATTATGTATATCTACCACAGACAACACCAACAACACTTGATGTTTCTAAAGCCGTACTATCTTGAGGGTACTTGAGGTTTTGCCATCTAGAGTCCTTGTGTTAGAAGGACATGATGGTGTTTTTTGGAAGGATCATATATGCAATTATGCATCATGCCACCTCCAAAACATTGAAAGTACTATGGATCCAAGCTTGGCACTTGGACGTATAGGCTTGCAATGTATGTTATGCGGCTCTTTTGGTAGACCTACCACTATGTTAGTGAGTGATAGCTGTTCAAGAGGATGGCATATGGCATATATGATTCCTCCCTTCATGGTGGTTCCTCATGGATAATGGTTATGTCCTAGATGTACTTGACATGTAGCTAGTTCATCCTTTATATGGTATAGATTGCAGACATGCGACTAATGATGGGGCTTGATAGCACCTGGCCTCCTGATCTTTTGCCCACCATATGGTATACCATATACTTAGAGTAGATGGCTATCTGGAGTTAGAGGGACCTAACCGTCAGCTAAGAGGGTGATTGTGGCACTTTAGAGTCTATGTATGACTTATGTGTGAGTTGTGTTTCTATAGTGTGTGATTGTGTAGCAATGTATATATGCACAACAACTATCATGCCATTTGTTGTGTTGCACCTAGATTATTCAAACTTTGGAGTAGTAGTGTTAGTAGTTAAGAGTATTTTGGTAGTTGCTCATAGACACATTGACGGTCAGATTTTGTGTTTAGGGTATTGATTACATGGTGGAGCCCACTATCACTTATCACCATTTGCACCGTTGGATGTGCCGTCAATAGGACCGTTAGGGTTGGAGACCAGGGGGTATACTTTTGAAGTGTAGCTCCAGAGAGCTCACTTCTCTGATGTTGAGCCTTTGAGTTCCCGGCTATGGTGGACAGAGACCGGTAAGTGTCACCTGGATTCTCTTTGCTAGAGTAGGTGTGGTTTAACTATAATCAGTGCCTAGTTTGGTAGATTATGGAGTGATAGTTCAAATACTGATTTGATTGAGTGTGATTTGAGTTGTGTGAACAAACTGATTATTGTGGCACTTTAGAGTCCATGTATGACTTATGATTGAGTTGTGTTTCTATTGTGTGTGATGTTGACAATGATGTATGTTGTGTAGCAATGTATATATGCACAACATGGTCTTATTGGCTCAATGGAGAAGACTAAAAGCAAGGGGAGGAAGCGGACAAGTGTGCAAAGGTGGAGGAAGATAAATGCACAAGTGATTGTTGTAAAGGGAGTCTTAGAAGGCTATCAAGTGAGAGTATTGAAAAACCTTGAAGCAACAAAGAATTTCTTGTCTCGCTTTGTTGTAAGAAGGTTGGAAATGGAAATGGAGAAGGATGAGAATAATGAAGTAGAGTTACTTAATGGTTAGACAACAAGGATTACATTACCTAGAAAGGTAACACTCTCTATAGGAGTGTATCAAGAGGCAATTGAGTGGCAAGTGATATGGTTAGCTCATTACAATGTGATCTTAGGCATGCCATGGATGGAGCACTATAACCCTATCGTTGATTGGAGAAAGAAAATAGTGAGAACTAACCAATGGAAGATCTTTGGGGTTAATGAAAGATCACAAAGGTAAAAACTACCTCTTCTATGTCATAGAGATAACATCTATTGATAAGACAAATAGATGTTTCACGGTCTAATAAGAGAAGTCTAGAGTGCACAATTCAATAGACAAATTCTTGAGAAATTGAAAGATGTGATCAATGAGTTTGAAGCTGTCTTTTTAGTTGATTTACCCTTAGGATTAACACCAAAAAGGAAGGTAGATCATAAAATTGAGATACTTCTAGGAAGATATCTCCTTGTAAGACCCCATATTGACTATCACTTCATGAGTTGGAGGAGTGTAAGGCTCAAATTAAAGTTATGATGTAGAAAGGCTTTATCCAACCCATTGTATCACCATAGGGAGTTCTTATCTTGTTTGTGAAGAAGACGGACAAGACAATGTGCATGTGCATTGACTACCATGGACTAAATCAACAAATGATGAAGAAAAAATGCCCATTACCTTGCATAGATGACCTATTTGATAAACCCAATTGGGCAAAGCACTTCACCAAAATTTATGTATAGATTAGTTTCAACCAAAATAAGACTGTGGAGGAAGACATACACAAAACTACTTTTAGAATAGGGTATGGTAACTTTGAGTAAGTATTGATGCCGTTTGGCCTCACCAAAACACTAGCCACTTTCATGAGTTTGATGAATGATATATTTTGTCCATACTTGGATCAATATGTTATCATTTTCTTTGATGACATCTTAATTTACAATAAGACAATATGGAGCACAAGCAACATCTATGAGAAGTCCTCCAAATTCTATGACATAATCAATTGTATGCCAAAATTTTAAAGTGCAAGTTTGGCAAGTCTAAAAGTAGACTAATTGGGGTATAGAGTAAGTGTAGAAGGTGTCTAAGCATTAACAAAATAAAATAGAGGTCATTCATAAATGAGGTGATCCAAAAGATCAAACTCAACTCAAGAGTTTCTTGGGATTGATAGGGTTCTATGGTCAATTTGTCAAGGACTTCTCCAAGGTCACACAACCTCTAATACCACTACTTGGCAAGGAGAAGAAGCAGATATGGGGAACCGCACAAGAATCGACATTCCAAGAATTGAAAGATGCATTACTACATGCACCAATCTTGAAATAAAATGACCTAAAACATCCAATCAAGTTGGCTATAGATACATTAGGCATTGCAACAGGAGCAATCTTATAACAACAATGGAATGCCGGATGACACTCAATTGCATATTTCTCTTGAAACCTATTACCTGCAAAATGCAACTATCACACCACTGAGCAAGAAGAGTTGGTCATTGTCCTTGCAACCAAGCATTGGAAGCACTATTTTGGCAAGAAGGTATTTGTAGTGGAGACAAACCATAAACCTCTAGTCTACCTTGAGACACATAAAGATCTATCTTGTTGATAGTGTGGAGATAACAGTTCAACATGACAATCATATATATGGAAGGCGGGAAGAAACTTGCAGATGCATTTACCTGGATGTATATGGCAAGATGAAAGATGGGTAGAGGTCAAGATGAACCAAGAATTCTTGTTGCTATGAAAATTGACTCACAAATTGTAGGAACTCAATCATCCAAAGGCATAACCAGTATCCAAGGACTCATCATTCATGATTGAAAGTTATGGATTTTGATGCCACATACATAAGAACCACCATCCTAGCAAAATGTCATGATTTTACCATTATAGGTCTCGTTGGAGTGGACAAGACCCTAGATGTAGCAAATACTATTACTATTGGCCCAAGATGAGCAACAATGTGATGGTGTATGTTCAAAGCTTCCTACCCTATCAAAACAATAAAGCTTCTAATCAAGCTCCTATTTAACTCTTTCAACCCCTCCCTGCTCCTACACAACGTTGAGAACAGGTAAGCACAGATCTGGTTTGTGAATTGCCCAAGACCACATTAGAGTTTGACTTCATCATAGTCTTTGTCAACCAATTCAACAAAATGATTCATGTGAGTCCTACCACCAAGGACATGGCTGCTCCACAATTAGCTCAATTGTACTTAGCTTAGTCTTTTCTCACCATGGCTTGTCTAGAGTGCTCGTCACTACTAGGGGCACTCAATTCACTAGTTTGTTTTAGAGAACACTCTTTGGTGTCTTCAAAACCAAACTAGCCATATCCATAGCTTACCATCTACAAAAAATGGATAGATAGAGCAAGATATTTGCACTATGGAAGACATGCTCCGGGACTTTACCCTAGATGAGCAACAAAGGTGGAACACCTTACTTCCACTGGTGGAATTTGACTATAACAATTCAATGAATGCATCCGCATAGGTTACACCATTCTTCCTCATTTATAGAGAGCATCCTTTCACACCTTCAAGTTTGATGAAGATCCGCCAAGTGGCTATCAAGATTGATACCAACACTTTTGTTTCTAGAATCCAATAGGGGTGGATAGAACACCAAGCACAAGTTGTAGATTGCCCAAAATTGACAAAAACAATATATAGATGCACATCATCAACACATGGAGTTCAATGTTGGGGATAAAGTCTGGCTCCACAACCAGCCTCATGTTAGTTGGCCCACGTAAGCTCAAACCTTGTTTAATTGGGCCTTTTCCCATCCTTCATCAAATTGGCATAATGGCCTATCACCTTGAGCTACCGCCACACACCAAGTGTTCCAAGTTTCCTTACTACATAAATATGCACCCCTACCGCTCCACTTTCCTTCCATAAAAGAAGTTATACCTTGTCCAACACTCATTGAGTGCACGGAGGAATATGAAGTCAAACATATTCTCCAGAAATGCATCCATGATACCCACCATCAGCATGCGGAAGATCTTATATATTTGAAATGGTACACATTGTTTGAGACAACATGGGAGCCAACAACCAACTTGACCCATGTACCGGTGTTAATGCAATCTTTTGAGCAACAACTACGCAATGAGGACATTACATCTTAAAAGGAGAGGAGGTTTGGAATATAGTTAGCTAGAAATATTATCTAAAGGTGGAAATTGACTTAGTAACATTTGGAAAGATGTTATATATGATGGACTGAGTAGATCAGATAGAGGTGTCATAAAAAGAGTACTTCTATTAATAGGGAAGGAGCCAAAAACACCTTGAAAACTTTAGAGCCAATTTCAAAGGCTAAATGAATCAATTAGGCCTCAAAAATAGAAAGATTCCCCTCTTTATGGGAATATGAGGCTGGCCTTCTCACCCCACTATTTGTCTCATTGAGAGCTTTCCAATGGTACCTTATCCATGCAATTCTAAGCTTCATATAAGAAGATTCTCTAAAGATTCCCTCTCGTCAAACTTGTTTGACCAACCAGATAGGACAAGGACCAACATGTCACCCATCCATGCAACTATCTAAGGATGAAGCTCATTGATATGTCACCAATCCATGTATTTTATCCAAGGGTGGAGCTTCCTTTGAAGAGATCTTCTTTGCTATATAATAAAGACAAGGTGCCCCTTTGGAGCATCGTAGTATTGAGTGTTGAAGCTTCATGTTTCCTCTCTTGTGTTTATGAGGGTTCTCTTGTCCTTGAGCTATTACATGTGAACATCATCAAGCAAGAGATATATTGTAACACAATTGTCAAGAAATGATGAGAATGGCCATGGTGATTGTGGAGTCATGGTGATTTGTTGTCACCTTGTAGCCATACCATTGCTTTTGACTTCAAAGTGAAAATTTGATCAATTCACCGGTATCTCCCTATTACACTATTTCAAATTTTTGTGCACTCTATGCTCATCCTATCACCCATGAAAATCTTAGAGAGTATAACATTGGATTGCTTATAATCAAACTACCACGTGGTGACCCAAGAAGAAGCAACATGAAGGTGGAAAACAAGTCTTGGTGTGAGCTCTTGCATGTATATGAAAAAAAAGCATAATCAAAGGATCTCTATGGAGTTACCTATTTATTGAGCTAGACAAATATAGGCACGACCTTCTCTTGCTTGTTCATCTATCTAGTGGAAGATTATGTCATGTGCTTTGTTGCTGATTTTTTAGGTTAAATACACAAAGTCCTCATGTTCATTATGTGAGTTGTTGCCAGTGAGCTCAAGTTTCTCTTGATGCACTTAATTCATTTCTTGGAGATTATTTCCAAGTTGTTGTGGTTTTACCCTATCCGTTGCCACTGTTCAACCTCACTACTTCTTGAAAGGCGGAGGAGCAATTATTCTCATTTCACCTGCCATTGTTTTGATTGATGTAGGTGAGGCTTTCTGTTTGCTGATGTAGACAAGATGGGGTGAAGTGAAGCTCATGTGTTCTACTTGTATGATAGATAGATCTTGGCAAAGGCTCTATTTTTGCTCTTTTTAGTAACTTTATCATAATTAGATTTAGTTCAGTTTATACCAATATTTGAAGGATTGAGCCTTGTGTTGCTATTGGTGTTGTGGTTGTTCTCTCTTGTCAAATTGTTGATGAAAAATTCCAAAGGCATTAGTAGCTTTAAGGAGTAAGAAATAGTTGAATTGTTTGGTATGACACGTTGGTTGCTTATTTGGTCAATCATTGGCATGCATTTTTCCCTTGTCCTTTGCAACTATTTAGCTTATTTTTTGCTCTAATTGCAAGTTTATTGCTCAAATAATTCAATCTTCTATTGAATTTGGAGTGTGTTGGTTTGGAAACGTTGGCGTGATGTTGTATGTGACTTCTAGATAGAATGCAGAGCATCAAATTTTATTGTGGGAAGGTGATTGATAAAGCTTCATTGATATCAAGGGAAACCGATAACAATGGTGGGAAGTGTATAATAATGGTGAAGGTGAAAATAAATGAAACCGGGCTTTTTAAGGCTGTTGATACAAAATGAGCAGCCTTATTGATGAATGCCAATGAGCTTTATCTCTCTATTTTAGTGATTAAGCATATTTTTGTGGTTTGAGTTAAATGAATTTAGTCTTACATATGGAAAGTAAAAAGTAACAAAATCTAGAACTATTATGAAGTTTGAGCAGGGGCAATGCAGCCAGGTTCTATCACAATCACCTTGTTGCAGTAGTAATTACTTACAAGTGACAAGAAGAGAGAGAGAGAGAGAGAGCCATGCATCTCACCAATGTCACCTATTTTGCTCAATTTGGTCCATGAGCTTCATATGGAAGGCTGGCTATGTTGGACTCCAAGGTTTCAGAGGGAATTTCATCTTCTCAGTTTTGTAGTTCTAGCAGCTTTGAGAGAAATGTAAATAAAAATTCTCGGAGTGAATTTGGAGGGTGGCATATCCGTGGGCATGACTAAAGCTCAAAGAAGGAAGAAACTCATCGAGGACGTCATGTGCTTCAATTTTTTCTAGATCCCAATTGGGATAGGTGGAATAGAAGGACTCCTTCTTTCTGTTCCACCTATCAGAATATAAAGCCCCTGCTAGATTTTGGTGTTGCCATAAGTACATTCTAGACGTGGTGCATGCACTCTCTAGACAAAGCAAAATGTGTAGTTTTGCTAAGAGTAAGACATACAACAAAAGAAAGACATAGTGAACAAAAAAATTAAAGTGAAATGGGACTGGTGTACCACATCGAGTGCAAAGGTGCAATTTCATTGGCGACTCTCTTGTTCCCAAGTCACTCATGTGTGCAAACTACTCTAGGCAGAATGTGACAACTCGGCAAATATCACTTTTGCGGTAATCAGGTAAGTAAAGTTCGTTCCCGCAAAGATACGAGTCAGAAATGTCCAAATACGAAGTCAAAGTAACAATTTAGTTCTTCTTGAGTTCTTCTTTAGTCTCTCAGGTAGAAACCACACCCAGAAGAGAGTAACAAACACTGATTCGCAGTCTTGTCACGAATTCACACTCCTTAATCACAAATCCTTCAATTCTTTCCAAACAATCTTGATTGTGATGATTCAGGCTCGCCCGAAAATGGCACTTCACTGCAAAACAACTTTGCCTCAAAATTGTGTTCCACCCCTCCATTGAAGGCACAACTTCCTTGATCAAAATTGCTTTACATCAACTTCGCACTTCACTCACAAATGCAGAATATTACCAACACTACAAGTCCTCTTAGATCTGTCAAGGCATTCCTTCGATTGCACTTCACTCAAGATCAAACACACAGAATGAAGATCAAGGCTATGGAATCCAACATCCAACAAACACTCTGACTTGCATTTTGAAATTCTTCACACACTCATAAACAAAATCACAAAGTTGATACTCGGAATCAAGCTCAAGCGACGAGCACTGCTTTACATCACTTTGCTTTATCTATTCTCAAAAATAATGAGCACTGAATAATAATTCTCTGCAAATGCCACTCTTAAATAGTGAATCAATCGACAGTTCTAGCAACTATACCGTTCTACAACAACTATTCTAACCTGTAGATCCGAAATGACAATGCACCTCTTCATATCTGCCTCTTCAAATCTCAAATTTGTTACTAATCCGATCCGATGTCTACTTCTTCTTCGGCTTTCAAACCCGAACCCGAAGTAACCTTCACTGCACTCCGAGGTCCAACTACCTTGGATTTAGTCATTTTCATCTTGAGGAGAAGTCTTTAGACCCAAAGTCATGTAAACCCGAAGTACGAAGTACGAAGTCACATTGACCAGAAGAACCTCAACCCGAAGTAAATCTACTCCCAAAACTTCAAATGCTTGTAACTTCTTCTACAGACCTTCAAACTTTGCGATTTTGATGGCAACGGAAAGCCCTAGACGAGACGCTTCCAACGAGATATAGCACAATTGATTTGGACTTTTCATCACTCAGATATAGCCCCCACAAGAATCCTAACCTATAACCTCTATTTCTCCTTCGGGTTTGCCCTCCTTCAACATTTGATCCGAGTTTTTTCCTCCTCTGACACAAAGTAACCTTCTTTGAGCTTGATCAAAACACCGGTTTCCCCTCATTTGGTTTCAACAAGGCACTTTTTCTTCAAAACTCGTCCAAAATGAAAAATGTGGATACCACACAGAATTTTGTTAAAATAGGTCATAGTGAAATTAAGCATACTAAGATCATATAGTGAATTACCGTTCGAATCAGGATCCTATTGTGAAATTGCTCTACAGAGTTAAACTTCCCAATAGTGACATAAATCTGTATTGGCTATCAATGTACTATTGAGAGGTTGTCACTAACTAGAGGAAAGTGCGCAACCTCTTTCCCGCATGAGTCTTGATGATCTTGAATGTTCTGGAACTTGGGTGCCTGACCTACACATCCTTTTCCCACTCTCGCTATTTATCCGCATGAGTCTAGATGTTCTTGAGCTTTCTGGAACTTGGGTGCTATTTATCCGTGTGAGTCTAGAAATTTCTTGAGTATTCTGGAACTTGGGTGCCTGACTTGAGCATTATGGAACTTGGGTGCTGTTTATCCATGTGAGTCTAGAAATTTCTTGAGTATTCTGGAACTTGGGTGCCCCACTTACACACCTTTTTCCCACATTGGCTATTTATCCGTGTGAGTTTCAACGTTCTTAAGCATTCTGGAACTTGGTGCCCGGCCTACACACCTTTTTCCCACTCTCGCATTTTATCTGTGTGAGTTTTGACGTTCTTGAGCATTCTGGAACTTGGGTGCCTGACCCACACACCTTTTTCCTACTCTTGCTATTTTTCCTTTTGATCACATGGTGAGTGGTGTTGGGGTTACTGTATTGCTTAATTCAAATTTGATTATATACAAGAATGTTGGTTAATATCAAGAAGCATAGGCGTTTGGATGTGATGATGAAGTTGGAAGTTATCAATTTTCTCAGTCAACTTGGAGCCACCCATGAACAAGAAACATCGCATTTTGTAGTGGGGTGTTTGACCGTGACCAAAATCTGGAAAGAGAGGGAACTCATTAAGCAAGTGGCATGTGATTCAAATCAAATTGGGTTGAAAAAAGTTTTGACACCAACTCGAGTACAACTGCTTACCGATATGGTGCATCAATGGCATATGCACGTTGAGATTGATGCACCCACGTTGAATGTGATTGGTGAGGTGCTCAAGAATAAGGCTTTAATTTTCAGGGACAAGATCTTGCAAGACTTTACCAAATGTTTGAAACCATCATACACAATTGCTCTACAAGTACTTGTTGCCTTGAACGGATGGCTCAAGAAGTATTTGAATCGTGTCTCTACAATTAGCAAGAAAAAGTGTGGAGAACACAACTGCCTCAATCTAATGTAGGTTGAGAAGCATTTGCATGAAATTTATGAAATGCTGAATGATGTTCCTGAATGCATCATCAACATTGACGAGTTAGCTCTATAGCATCGCACCAAATCATCAAGATCATTCTGCACAGTCAATACGGATTGTCGTGGTGTCAAGCACAACAAAGAACAAATCACAGTGACTCTTGGAGTTAGCACTTCAAGCAAGAAGTTTTTCACTTAGGTTATTACAAAGAGTGCACGTGTATGCGCTTTGAAGAATATTCCCAATATAAGTAAGGCGTTTGGTACTATTTATGACCACCAAGCCAAAGCTTGGCAAGACACATCCTCATATGTCCACTTGCTGCACACATACAACAAAATTGCCAAGCAACGCAACATCATCTTTTATATCCTCCAAGATAATCGTTCATCACATGTTTGTGCGGCTAAATTTTTTGATCCACTTGGCTCACAAGAAACACTCTTCAAGTATCAGAACCTACGCATCATTTTATTCCCACCCAATGCCACTAGCAATTGTCAACCTCTTGATCAAGATGTCATTCACTCTTTCAAAGCACACTTTTGCCATGCCCAACTGAACCATCTTCTTTCTGAGTATAAAATCTGGCAAACTAGTGAACGTGCACCCGCTTCTCAATTTCTGATCAACAACCATACGCACTTGCTCAACGTGCTTAGTTGGGTCAAATCAGCATCAGATGGTATCAAAGAGAACATTATTTGATGGTGTTTTGTCAAAGCAAATTGTCTCCTTGTTGTTACAAACATCATTGCCAATCAGCATATTGATCACTCTGCACTTAGCTCTAATCAAGCTGTTGATGATTTAGTGATAATGCTGAGAGAAATTTGACTGGAGGAATCTTTCTCGGCATCATTGGGTCTTGATGACAAAAGTTTTGAACAAGTTGCTGAAGAACTCATTGAAATGGATGCACTTGATGCTACTGATGACGATGAGGTTGACAATGATAACATTGTCCAGTCTGTTCTTGAACAGCACAACCTAATGCAGAATTCCAGAAATATTGATGATGATGATGTTGAGGAGATCCCACCTTTGATACGCGTTGAGCAAACAAATCGGGCCATCACGGATTTAATCAACTTTCTCTCTCTCAAATCATTGCTTTCTCCAGAACTTCAAAGCAACCTGCTTTCCAACCTTCAAAAAGCTCGTCAGCAGTTGATTCATCAACAGAAAGTTGAGAAAAATAGGTTGTTGAAACAATCCGCAGTATTGATGTATTTTACCTCGGACTAACCACAATAACCTTAGTCAATGGAGAGAATGTCGTGATTTGAAGTTTCATAAAAATGCCACATTAATTATAGAACTGTCACTATTGGTATCATCATGTCAATATTGCACAATTGTGACGTACTGTTATTATTGGGCATATTTACTGCGTCTAGACTAATTGTTCTAGGGTAGGGATATTACTCATACGAGGTGGCACTATTTGGAGGTTTTACTCTGTATTATCTTACAAGGCCTTGGCTCGTGACCGTACAGCAGCCTCAGCCGTAAGTTAAAGTGAGATGCCAAACGATGATACGATGCTTCTCCAGCTGATTGGATGAAAGTCAAAGTAAAGTGTGCACGGCATTAGCTTCTTCGTAGAATTATAGATACGCTAGCGCACTCTCTCTCACTGATATTGTCTCTTATGGCATCCACGGTAATAGAGTACATCTTCGTTTAGACGAGTTCCCAACTCAACCCCGCATTTTCCTGTCTTTCAATGCACTGGTGGCGGCTTTGTCCATATACGAAACTAGGGCCTAGAACTCTCGCCTCACACAGTGGTTGCCATGTGGATGCTCTTGGTACCCAAATAGAATTTCCCGGGGAACAAAAAATCGAGCCTATGGGGTGGGAGAATACATGGTAAACTGAAATTGTCTTACTGTGTGGCGCTAATGACACACGAGATCCGACTTCAAACAAGTGAGATGAGATGAACGAAGACCCCTTCGAAGTCTGTACTGAGCTCAATCACCAGTAGTTCTCATCCAATTACGCTATTGCAAATTCCTGTCTTGAGGTTCACATACTCAATGGTCAAGCCTAACTTCTACGGGAAGCTAAGCATGTACGTTGTAGCCAGCTTACATCTCCAGCACCGAACCTCTCCAGGAAAAAGCTCCATGTGATATTCCCGAAAATTCACCAATAGTTGACGCTGTGTCCCAGTTCGTTGTTGACGTATTCACGCAATAGAACTGGATATAAGCAAGCTGAATTCTAGATAGATAGCAACCCTTCAACAATGAAAGTAAAGGGATTTGATTCCCAAACCGCGGATACTGAAAGTTGTCCAATCTCTCTCGCATTAATGACTTGTGCATATGTACAGATTATCCCTTCATGGATTTCTAATTACAAAAGTATAGAACGAACATCTGAACCTAAAAGCTTCTCAAATTCTGAGTGTCGTAAGTCGTGCTGCAAAGTAGTGTAGAATCTCTAAACACTGACAGCTTATTTATATCCTTGAGATCTTACGCGACCAACTAACACAATGGCTCACGTGACTTGGGAGCAATTGACATGGGAGCTCCTGTCCATCCATCCAAACATTGAAGCAGAGGGGAAGCTAATTTGCCGTCTGTGATAGCCTCGTATACTAGCTCAATATCTTGGCCTGGGGACCTTGTCTCTGTGCCTATCAGTAACTTCGTGCCCAAAGCCCTCACAAAGTTGTAAAGGGGATAGGTTCTGCAATCAGCTATTCTGTTGGGAACTGTAGTGACACCATTGTCGAATTGCCCTCTTACCATAGACACATTGGTTTCCAAGCCGGACTTCACTTGCTCTTCAAACGCTGAAATCCGGCGGAAGATGGAACAGCTCTCATCCTCGTTGGTGTTGTTCATGGCATGACTGACTAGCACCTGTCGAAGTTGCTGCATCAGAGGGTATGAAGGACTGGTGGCATCATCTACGTATGTGAAGGGCGGCTGATCATCTACCACTTTCAGGAGATCTTTCTCACAAAACCGGGAAGGAAGAAGAGCTCCGGCAGCATCAGCAAACAAAGTCCTCTTAGCAGCCTGTGAGACCACATTCTTGACTGTTACTCGCATGTTCTCCTCCAAATGTCTGAGATCCACAGCTTGGCATAGAGCTACGAGGAAGGTGGAGCACATGAGTTTGAAAATTTCAATCGCTTCTTCTGTTTTCCTGGCAGAGATTAACCCCAGTGAATTAACATCCTGATTATGTTGCTCCGCACTCTGAACATGGCTGGTCACCGGGTTAGCCAAGTACAACAGCTCTGAACAGTAAGACGCCATGGCTATCTCCGCTCCTTTGAATCCGTAATCCAAGCTGGGGTTTGGCCCCCCCGTGAGGTTGGATGGAAGGCCACCATTGTAAAAGTCATTAACTAGCTCGGACATCTGAGCAAACATGAGCTTGCCCATGGCCGAGATAGCGAGCCGCATGTTATCCATAGAAACTCCAATTGGAGTCCCCTGAAAGTTACCCCCATGCACAGCTTTGTCTCTCGAGACATCGATCAGCGGGTTATCATTCACGGAGTTGATCTCCCTCTCAATGGCGTGTGTAGCTTGCCGGATAACTTCAATCTGAGGCCCTAGCCATTGGGGGGATGTCCTCAAAGCGTACCTATCCTGCTTCGGTTTCTTAAGCGGATCAGTCTCGTGCAACTTCGCTGCAGCCTTCATGTACGAACTTCCCTCCAACACATACTCCATGATAGCAGCGGCTTCAATTTGCCCCGGGTGGTGTTTCAGCTTATGGGTCAGATGGTCCGTAAACTCAGGCTTTCCCTGCATGACCTCACAGAAGAGAGCAGACACCACTTCGGAGAAAAGCCCGAGAACATTAGCATCATAACATACAGTTGAAGCTAAAGCCGATCCCACTGCTGTCCCATTTACGAGCGCGAGGCCTTCTTTAGGCTGAAGCTCAAAAGGCTTAAGCAATCCGATCATCTTCAGTGCTTCATGAGCAGATACCTCCTTCCCGCACTCTGTCACTGCTTTCGAATTGGGCCTGCCAGTGAGTAGCCCTGCAATGTAAGACAAGGGGACGAGATCTCCTGAAGCTGTGATGGTGCCGCGTAGTGGAAGCTTTGGGGTGATCTGCTTGTTGAGCAGCTTCTGCAGGCTTTGAAGAATTTGCCACCTGATGCCTGAGTACCCCTGCAGCAAGGTGTTGGTTCTGACCAGAATGGCTGCTCGGGTGGTGGAGACGGGAAGAATGTTGCCCTGATCCTTACCCAGAACTCCAGCATTCAGGAATCGGATCAGCTCTCTTTGGAGTTCGACACCTTGATCAGTCCTGCGGTGAGAAGTGGCACCGAAACCGGTGGTAACACCATAAGTGTCCGTTCCTTTCCTCATGTTGTTGAGCACCCATTCGGAGCTTTCATCCACTCGGTCCTTGGCTGTGGCGGAGTCAAGAACCACTGTCACGTCTGGGCGCCGAGCGACTGCTGCGACTTGGGCTACGGTCAGTGTCACTCCTTGGATTACGATTTCCTTCGCGTCTTGGAACTCTCTTACCAGGTCCGTCACCTCCTCCCAGTGGCTGTATTTCATCGCATTCGCAGCTCGACCCCAGGAGAGAGGATCGAATACGGTGGTGCTTTCGACTCCCATCTTTGGTACTGGGCTCAGACAAAGCTGGACTGTCAATCCTGCTGGGGAGGGAACTCCCTTCAGCTTGTGAGCTGCGGCCAGATCAATTCCTGTGTCCATGTTGGCTAATACCTCCATTTTAAAGTTCCTGTCTTGAATGTATCTAGATATACGAATTGTAAAGTTCTCCCACTAGAATTGCAACGTTTATCACAATGGACAGAATGAAAAGTATACCAGATTGGAACTGCCCCGAACTGAACCGATTCAATTTCCTCTGAAGCTGAGAGTTTTATGCCAGGAAGACGGTTGGTAAATTTCAAATGTGAAACCAGAGAATATAGCTCAATGTGATGAAGAAGACCAACTCTCGTTCCGAAGGTGGGAGCTTCAGGAAGCGAGAGAAAATCTTGGTGAAGGCCGAGCACTGCTCGGCTTATATACTTGGCCTTATTTCACAATTAGTTGGCGACGACTCAGCAGTAGACCTTTTCTGCCTACAGTGATACGTGTGTGTCCAGCAGCGGCAGGTAGGAAATGCCCGGGACAACGAGCTGAGGAGCTGCTTGCGTGTGGACCATGACCATGCACCATACAGTCTTGCCAATTGGGACCAATTCAGCATCTAGCTGACTTGGTGCTCTGGGTGGTTAAATTGAAATTTGTAAAACTGAAGTTAGAACCCTTGCTAGTAACAGCTGGGTCACTAAGTTGATAGTCATCGCACTTGCAGCACCAGACGACGCGTTTGCTTTACAACCTGGTGCTCAGCTAAGTCTTCCCACAACACTCCAACCCAAGCACTTACTTTCCAAAATACTTGATGACACCTCCAATTCTTGTCTCTCTTTCTAAGCCACAATTAACCATGGATATGGCTCTTTTTTTAGCACTCTAACCATATTTAGTCAGTTCTATTTAGTCTTCTCTGTGGTCCAATGGAATTTCAGTTCCAAGGTGCCAGGCGAGAACGGTTTTATAATTTGCACCGTTAAAGTAGTCATGAGCGATGTTTGAACTTATAAAGACCTAAGAAGCCCAAACGCAACCTTCAACTCGAAAGTCTCTCCAAATAAAGTCTCTCCAAGTTTTTCAACCCTTGACCTGTGAGAAGTCTGCAGGGGCTACATCATGGGTGCACAAAAGGTGGAATCTGAGACAGGAGGGCCTCTCTACCGCTAAATGAGCTTTTGGGGCCATTGTTTACACTTGGCAAACCAACAACTAGAGCATCGCAGCTTGCGTGATGCACTTGTACTTCGACCACGTCCTGAGGTTTGACTATCGTTCCTCTCAACTTCACATAACTTTGCAAAATAATTTTATGTATAACCTTGATGCCAGCATTTCGTTGTTTGTCCCCATGCACGAGTTCACTGTGATGAAAATATGTGTTTCATGATCAAAAGTATATTTGGTTTACATGCGGTTGTTTCAATACGCAGCTGGTCGGTGTTCGACATCTTTTGGAAATGCAAAATGCTTTAGCAAAACATGACAAGTTGAATGTCCATGAAGTTGTGTTGAAGACTAAATGCTCGGGTGATAGAGTTTAAGAATAACGCTGTGTAAATTGGCACTGTAGTCAATCTCTCTAAATTGCCTACAGACTTGGGACAACTCTATGTTTACTACCCCCTGGAAAAGCTCCGATATCGACTCCCCGAGTCTTGCAAGCGAATATCCACAAGTCCAACCGGGTCAGACAAGCTAATTCTACACTTCAGTCCAAGCAGGGACAGCATATAGTCTTGCTTGCAAATGTCAGGCCTCTCTCACTTTTTCTCCAGCCTCCAAATTTTCGATGCAGTGGTCGAAACCTCAGTTACTCCATAGGCCCCTGTTTCACACGAGTCTACAGTGTAGTCCCTATAAACAACACTATTCACCAGGCATAGCCCCGGATGGCAAAAGGATTTCCACGTGCTGTTTGCTCTCGCCCTTCCCAGTCCTAAGGCGCCGTAAAATCGGCAAGTCCTGCAACAATTATCGACTGCACGACCTTTATCTCTGTGACTCTTAAAAGTCTTACAGGGTTCTTGCGTCCACGCAAACCATATGAGCCTGGGAACATGTGGTGTCAATATACAGTTTGTACGTTTTGCGAGCGATATGGCGTCACTGACAGATGCAATCGATATGCACAGTATGCCTGATCATGCATTATTGACATATCTGGGTTTTCCCCTGCCCTGCACTGCAGTGCGATGCTATATATTTTAATTACGTGCCATTGAAGCCGGTAAGAATTCACACATTCAAATTGCGTTCTATACGAAGTAGGTATGCCATGACTACTTTATTCAATCATAGTTCAGAGGAGGAGCACACCGTCCGAACACGTACCGTGAGTAGCTATAGTTTGCTTCAAAAGTGAAGTTCCAGTCAGAACAGGAGCGTATTTACTTTCTCTCCGCTTGTCAGATCGGATCCTTATTCCTTTTCTCTTTCTTTGCCTAGAATATGCATGTGTCGGATGAAACTAGCCATAATGTCAGAAATTTAGGAGATAAAAATCTTAATCGAGAAATCATGTGGTGCTTGTACATTTGTAGAGGGAAGAGCCCACAGAGATAATCACCACGTATGGTTGGATGCGTCGCACCAACCATAGCAGAAATGTTGTTGTAGTGGGATTCTTAGACGTTGATCTCGTTATGTCGATCGATCACTGCCTCTTTCCCAGGATATACCCGTAGGACCTTATTCAGTGTAGACGGCTAACGTTCTGTCAGGTCACATCTCGACCTAGGAGCAATGCCTCGCGACATGTGGTCTTTGACGGAACTCCCAACAACCGAACAATTCTTTGAACCTCGTGCTTTCGACTCCATAACGTACAGTCCACAGAATCATTCCACCCCAAGCTACAAACTCCTACAAACTCCAAATTTCATCTGACAGGCAGGTCTACTATAGATCCACAAATACTTTGAGAAAAAAGATTTGATGGCTTCTCAGGGAACCACACATCCCAATCAGCTCAATTGGTCACCGTCCCAACTAGAAAATTTCAAGACATCACGTGAATCACGGGTGCTTGAAATTCCCGATTCAGTTAAAGTATACCTTCGAACGCCCAGTACTACCACAGGAGAAGGCTACCACTATAGCCTTATGCTTTCTCTTTCCTTCATGGTTTTCTATTCGACCGTGATTTTGTACAGGGGTTGACTACAGTCTTGTCGCTCTTGGCTATCGCTGACCGCCAGGTGAGGAGGATGTTAATTCGTCCATCAGTTCAAGGACACGAAGATCACGTGATTCTAAAATTTAAGCAACCTCATAAACTTCGAATTTCGATGACCGAAATAGTGCTCGCGGAATATACACAAGCTTATCATTGCACAAGAAACTAACTCAATAACTCTTTTATATCAACTATATACACACACTATATACACATGTCTTACTTAAACAGATGGGTTTGGTATTCAATTTCCTCCGAACACACCTAACTCACTTTACATATCAACTATCCGCATTTCTTACTACACAGATTGAAAGGCCAACAGGCCCAATAAAGTACCCCGAAGGAAAAGTAACAATGGAATAGAAGCAAAAAAAAGGCACATATAGAGAAGAAGAGCCTCTAGAAAAAGTGAGTTAAGAGTGAACCTCTAGAATAAGTGGCACATAGAGATAGAAAACAAAACTCTATGGAGAGTAGTCAACCTTAGAAAAAATATGTACAATGAGAATTAGGAACCTACAACAGTGTCCATTTCAGGCAAATTTGTTCTAACCCCGAGAACCGGTGATAGAGATTCTCCAAAGATATGTCTAGCAAGTGTGAGCAAAGTGCTTTTGATACAAGAGCGTCCATTGATACCCGCTGTCTATGAAGAATCCTGGTCGATGATCTCTGTGGGTGACACTCTGCCAAAAATAAGTGGTAAATATGGCAGGTGAGAAAGCCAAGGCTCCTGTAGAAGTGAACCCAATGCTGCATCTCAATGGAAATCATCAAATTAATAATGACATATGTGCTGGGGACCTCATGTTTCCCATAAGGTATCAATGAGGATGTGGTCTTCATGAAGATTGTTAGCCCATAACTTGTTTCATTGTCAGCCACATTCAGCAATGTTACTTTCTTTGAGTCCGATACTATTGATGCTTAACACCATTTTCTTACCCCTTATGTCTTAACCTTGTATGGTTTGATTGGGTCTTCCCATCCTTCTTGTTATCCTACACGGTCGCCTTATTCTCTTTCTTTGATAGCTACCGAATGAAGAACTACTGCGTTTCAATGATAGCTTTTGCATCACCCGTAAAAGTAAAAGTCCCGTAAACATTTTACATGGGTTGTAGGATTTTTTATAGGTAGCAGCGGGGAGGGTACTCAGAATATTTTTGGGTCCTTACCCACCTCCTAAAATATTTAGGTGTACTAGAAATTATGGAGCTTATAAAATAATACGGGACATGGATGCTCCAGCAAATATTTATCATAATACGTCTGCACTAATCAGGCACTTTAATAAATCAGATAGGTTCTTTAATGTGAAACTCTGTTTTGAATCCCCGTGAAACCTCATGAAAGACCGTGTGAAGGAAGAGGAGAAGAAGGCTCAGAAGTTTGAGATAAAGGAAGGCATTCAAAAAGAGATCAAGTTCGCACGATAGAGGGAAACACCAATGATATGGAAAATAGAAAATTGAACGTTGGAAATTGCTCAATTGGGAAAATTTGAAACTTGAGTGCTTGACTGCTAGAGATTACAACGTTTTAGGAGTGAGATTATAAAGAAGGAAAGAATGTTCAGAGAAACTTGAGGGCTTGTTCAAGGTGTATGGTATTTGATTTATGAGTTGATTTTTGAAAAGAATAGTGAGTGTATGAACGGCGAAGGGGGAGGGGGGTTGGGTTTGAAATGGATAGTGCCTGCCCGGTGAGAGGAGAGAGTGGCTTTTTGAAAGGGATCAGACGTTCACATTCATCCCAATTGAGAGCATTTGTGACAAATGTTTAGAAATGTGGTGAGAAATGTTAGTTTGTGAAGAAGGAGGTTTGAGTGAAATGGGATAGAGTTGTGGGGCAATAGAGGTTGGGTGCAAGGGGGTAGAATTATGAAGAAAGAGATAGATGGTGATATCCTAGAAGATTGCAAATGCATGGGATGCATTTTGAAAGGGATTTATGGAGAAAGTGAGATATTCAAGAGCAATCAAGAGCATATTTGAGAAATATTTAAAATGTGGTGAGAAATGTCAAATTTTGAAGAGTGAAGTTTGAGTGAAGTCAGATAGAGTTGTGGTGCCATCGAGGTTGGGTGCCATGGGATAGATTTGTGGAGAAAGATCATGATATTTTGTGAGATTACCGATCCAACTTGCAATTGCACTAGATAGATCTAGGCATAATAGGAATGGCCCTTGTATAGCAAGGGGGGCTAATATATGGGGTATTAGTCATGGATCTACTTATCATTTTACCCATAGAGTTATCACAACCATTCTAGCAAATCTTGCAAAGGAAGTGGTTTGGCATAATGACCTCGAGAGAGAGGATAAAAGAATTGGATTAAAAGGTTTTCTTGGGTGCGTGGGATTGGCCCAAAATTGATGGTTAAACATACTATAGTAGGAGAGGCTCCTACTCTCTCAATGGACAAATTATTTGTGATGATGTGAGAAGAACAATTTATTTCTCATTAAGTAAGAAATTTTTCTTGCTCCTTAAGGTTTTGGTTATATTGAGTGTTATGAGAGAGGATGGATATTAAAGAGAGGGGCTATCATTTCTCACAAAATATTATTATTTTTATTCATAGCAATAGATACAGATTTTTTTTGTTATTGTCTCAGAATGTGTGGATCTTGCCATGATATGACTTGTCTAAAGAAATCTCCGTTGTGGGGGAAATTGAATCAATTAGGAGATAATAATTCTTTCAAACATCACCAATATTTACCAGGTTGTTTGGGCTATGTCCATATGAGTCATTTGGTTCCCTTTTATAAAGTACAACCAATGCAGGACAAAATAGATTTTAACAAATGTGTAGCTAGGAAGCATGTCATCAATGAGCATTGCATAGGAATTCTCAAGAGTAGATGGCATTCACTACAAGAAGTTCAAGTTCAATTGAAGAGCCAAATAAAGAGAAATCAGTATCCTTTGCATGTGTTATTTTGCACAAATTTTTTTTATCAATAGATCAAATATCTAGGAAGAAATAGAGGAGTTTGTAGATGAAGAACCTGTGGAGACATAAAGCATCAATCTCTAGGAGATAACCACAATAGAGAAGAAATAAGTTCTTTAGTTGTGAATGTATGTCTTGCATTCAACTGCCAAGCTGGAATCATAAACACATCTTAATAAAAGTATCCTTCATTAGGAGGTTACTACAGATCTTTTTTGCTTATCCTTGAATCCTTGAAAATGAAAAATATCGGGTGTTCAGAAATAGCATATGCTTATGCTTGAGGTTATAGATAGAGCATGGGTGTCCAAATATGACATTGTTGTTGTCGTGCATATATACATCGCTACACAACATACATCGCTGTCAACATCATACACTATAGAAGCACAACTCACACATAAGTCATACATAGACTCTAAAGTGCCACAATAATCAGATTGCTTACCACTCTCAACTCAACTCAACTCAGATCAACTCCCTATCCAGTATCCCGTACCAAAACTGGACTGCCTGGGCCTTAGTAACTCCTTGAGTGAAACTGATCAGCCACCTCATGCGAGTGTATGCTTTGCATAGGCTCTCTCTAGCCTTCCGCTGGAACTCTTGCAAGCTCCTGAGCTTGTCAGTCCGCACTCCTTGGTAGTTCTACCTCAAACATAGGAAGAACTCCACCATGGGGTTAAACCCCGATACCACACCACCTCCTGCAGCGGTACCTCCATTCGTAGTAGCACTATCTTCAGCTAGTGCACCTCCACTAGCTTCACCCACACTACTCAAGCTAGAACTAGTAGGTACAGCAGATCTACTCCTAGCCACCGAGCCTGAAGTGATGGAGACATAGTTTGGATACCAATACTATCTCCAAAACTCAATCTCCTCCAAATGAGCTCTCCTGAACTCATAGTAGTCATCCATCGGCGGACCCTCCAAGTGCTAAAACAACCCCTTCCATGCCATGAAGGGTGTGAACAATGTCGGGTTCCGCATCTATTGTAGATCACACCAACTATCAAACTCCTGGATGAAGTCATCCAACTCAATGGTACCCACTGTACCAGAGTAACGCCTAGGGTCTTTGGAGGCCACATAGATCTCGTCCATGTCCCACAACAACGGTGCGGACACACCAAGTGCACTCTCAACTGAATCAGCTCTTGTGTCGAACTCCAACTTAGAGTCAATCTCCTCCCTCATTGGGACCTGAGATATAGGCTGATACCGAGCACGACTCCAAGTAAACCCACTGCATATTGCAGAGCTAACTCCTCTAGAATCTCCAACAAACTCCGTCGTGACAAAGTAACCACAATAGCAAACCCGAACCACCAACTGCAACCGCAAGTTGCAACTACAAGTGCCCCACCAAGTGCCAATACCACCACATGCCAACACCAACTAAGCACCACCCACTAATGTAACTCTAACCGAGATAACTACACTAGGGGAAAGGGCAACCTGTAACCTACCATCATAACACGCACTCTCACGGTCTACAGGTCATCACTTCCTGCCTCATCGGAGAGAAACAAAGGTAGTCTGACTGGTCATCACTCTAGCCTCACCACCAAGAGCACACCAGAGCACCAACGCTCAAAAGTCAGGGCACCTCACATAAATGTGGTGCACAAACAAGAAGTAGAGAATGGAGGGGATCCAATCACAAGAAATCTAAACAAAAACCCTCCATCTCATAACACAACACGGGACTGACTCTGCCACCATTTGGCATTTGACATAAGAGAAGTTCATAAGTGAGCTGTCCACCAAATCCCCTGCTAACTTTCCACTCGAGCCAAATTGACAACACGGGTTTTTCCAAATCACAAATACATGAGAAGAGTTTCCTAACTCCACCTTCAATTTGACTTTCTAAGCCCAACTCGCAACAAATTTGTCCTGCCTTCACCTCCTGAGCTCAAAATCACAACCACTGCTCGAAATTTGCTCCTTCTTTGCTCAAAATTTGGCCAGCGCTTCCACACACCGTCCGCTTAACTGCCAAATCTACATCAATTGAACGAGCTTCTGCACACTAGGGAAACATTGAACTTGAATTGAGCTACCAACGATCCACCGAGCTTGGAGATACCACCAACACTCAAAGTTCCTACACCTGATTTCCCCCTGACTTCACTTCTCTGATGTAATCAGATTGCTTACCACTCTCAACTCAACTCAACTCAAATGAATACTTGATCTGTCACTCTATAAACTACCAACAACTGGGCATTGATTAGAATCAAGCCACACCCACTCAAGCATAGAGAATCTAGGTGACACTCACCGGCCTCTATCCACCATAGCCAGGAACTCGAAGGCTCAACATCAAAGAAGAACTATACCACTGGACTCGAACTAGCTTTGAAACCCTAACGGTCCTGCTGACGGCACACTCGATGGTGCGAACGGTGCAAAGTGACGGTGGACCCTACCGTGAAGTTAGTACTCCAAACACAGAATCTGACCGTCGAAAAGCAGTCTTTGAGAAACTACTGAAATAACTCTAACTACTATCATTGGAACTCTAGTGTCCGAGCATCTAGATGCGGCACTACAAATGGTGTGACATTTGTGATCTCTGTTGAGAACAATTGGAAGTATCAATTCATTCTCGAGATCCAATTTTCCACTACTCCCATCATATGCTGCCCCTTGTAAGGCTCAATGTTGCAGGTCTTCTTCATCTGGAGTAGCAATGTGGCTTCATTGTTGATAGGGTTCATATGTATAGGTGCCTCTCCAAGTACTTCAGTCGTAGGTACTAGGTTTTGAGATGGCTCTTCTTCTTGCATGGCTGGATTGTTTGTAAGGATCTGCACTTGACTTTGTAATGTCTCCATGATCATCTTAATCTCTTGAAATTCATTCAACATCCCTTGCATTCCTTGCACCAGCTCTTGCAATTGCGGTTCCATGGTTCTTACAACACTCAATTGCTACTGTCTACTTCAATACAAAGTCAATATGATCACTCTCGAAGGCGCACAAACTATTGGAACTACTATTGGGACCTCAAAAGCTATCATGCGTTGATAATACTCCTTGCCAAAATTTCTAACCACAACATCTCTAAACATCACTTTCGGTCTCATTACATAATGGATTTCTACTTGAGTGTTGAAAGGGAGAGGATTTGGGACATTCACATCCATATCATCATAGTAGAATATAGATTGTCAAATCCCACTCTTTGTCATATATCAACACATGTAGAATCATTAGGTTTTGTGAGTTCATCACCTTGTCCATGAATTCTACACCAAAGTGATAAACTAGCGATACCTTCATTTGCTCATGCTGGATGTACATAACCTTGATGTGGAATGGATTTGAGAATAGAAAGCTAGGTGCATGAAATTGTCCTCCCGATGCATCCATCCTGTTGGCTCTCTAAAGTCCTTCCTAAGTCTAGCAACTACCTTATGTTCTCCACCTCAAATTACTCAGTTTCAATAGTTTGTGCTCTTCCAAGAAGGGTGATCCACTCTCTTGGACTAAGACACTTTGTAACAATATGGAGTTTAGCGACGAAGTCAGTTGGGCTCACGAAGTAACACAAAAGACAAATTAGCCTAGAATATTCTGGAAGTATCTAGGAAGCTTCTTGGGAAGCTTCCCGGTTAGCTTAGCTTGCATCTTAAGTAAGTAGCTTCTACAAGGAAGCTTCTAGAAGCTTCTAACTAGCTTAGCTTGCACGCCAAGTAGGCGGCTTCTAGAAGGAAGCTTCTTGACAAGCTTCCTAGTTAACTTGGCTTGCACTCTAAGAAAGTGGCTTGAGGAAGCTTCTTGAGAAGCTTCTCAAGGGCCTTGTATGCTACCTATAAATACCAAAGCCAAAGCTCATGCTAGGCATTCGGAGTTTTCCCTCATTCAAGTGTCCCAATGTGAGTTTCCATTCTCGTATTTCTCTCCTCGGATTTGATCTTTTACATTGGTATCAGAGCAGGAATGGGATGGATGGAATTTATGGACCACCAAATCCACTTCCACCAAACCATTGGGACTTTCATGTCCAGATATTACCAAAGCATCGTTTCACACAATTCATCACCTCGCGCTTTGGGCAGGATTTTCTACATATGATCACCGTGTCAGAGGAACCTTTGATACTTCCAGTTGTAACTTATGGAAAACGGTGGACGTGTTGTATCTATGTGTTAATCAACTAGATAAATTGAGTGTAGTGGAATAGAGTAGTAGCGATGGCGGCAATACCGGATGTTATCCTTGCAATGCAACAACAAATCGAGCATCTTACTCATTTGTTGAATGAACAAGACCAACAACGACAAGAACAGATAGACAGAGCACCAATTTGAGATGGAGAAGATCGCATTTGATTTCCAAAACCCAAGGTGTTTGAAGGCAAGAATCTTCCAAGCACCGTGGAGAATTTTGTGTTTGATTGCGAACGTTACTTTGAAGCCACCAATCTTCAAGACGAGCGGAAACAAATTCTCTTGGCTTCTAGCCAATTGGATGGCGTGGAAAAAATTTGGTGGCAATTTCAAGTAGTAAGAGCTGAACGACAAATTGTTACACTGATTTTGACATGTGCAGAATTCAAAGATGCGATACTTGGTCGATTTCAAACGATAAATGCCACCCGAGTCGCACGAGATAAATTGGCGGAGTTGAGGCAGATTGGCTCAATGAGAAGCTACATCACACAATTTCAGAACATCATCATGCAAATTCCAGATATCCAAGAAGGTGAAGTTCTAGATCGATTTATGCGAGGATTGAAGTCAAGAACCAAATTGGAGGTGACCATGCGGGAGACACAAAACGTAGAAGAAGCTATGCAATTGGTTGAGCATTTTGATTCCTTGGTTATGACAAATTGGTCTTGACCTCGACCTGCACAAAGCTTACCAGCACACTACACACGAGTGGAAGAACCGGTACCAATGGAGATTGATGCTATCCAACAAAGACCACTTGGCACAACAGATAGACAAAGATTACGACAAAATGGAGGTTGCTTTTATTGTCGCCAAGTTGGACATTGCATTGCTGAATGTCTACTTAGGAATGGGTGATCTTGACAAGTTGCCCAGATGGAGTTTGTGGAAAAGAATGATCAAGGAAACAAAGAATCCCAGTAGGAGATTTTGAGCCGCCTACTGGGAGTTTGATTAGTTCCAATGGGATTGAAGGCTCGACCTATGCAAGTTTGCTTCACTTGCAAGGTATGATATCTAATCGGGGTTGTAGGATTTTGGTTGATTTTGGAAGTTCAGAGAATTGCATGTCTATGCAAGTAGCAAAGGAATTGGGTATTCCTATCAAGCTAGTGATTGGAAGTAGTTTGATGATGGCAGATGGTAGAAAAGGTTCTGCATTCCGCACCTCGCATCCTGTTACTTTCAAGGTTGGGAAGGAGTATTTGGAGTGTATGAGGTTTGTAGTGGCACCTCTACACTTTGATATCATTTTAGGTCTACCTTGGCTTGAACGTCATAAGGTTCAATTCAATTAGACCCGACATCAAATTCAAGTATAACACCAAGGTAGGAATTTCCGATTAGGTTGTCTGGCACCTCTGAGTAAGACACCTAAGAATAGTCAGTCCTAAGATGGGAAGTTTGTTGAGAAGGTAGCCATAGAGCAAATCTGGAAGGGAGATGAGTCCCAAGATGGGAAGTTTGCCAGGAAGGCAACCATGGATGGAGCAAGCTTGGAAGAGAGATGAGTTCCTAGAAGGGAAGTTTGTTAATGAAGCAACCATAGAGCAAGCTTTGGAGGAAGATAAGTCTATATTCGTGGTGTGGATCAAGCCGATTGCACAAGAACAATCTGAGGAGGGCCAAGTGCCGCATCAAGCAACGGTTGATCAGATAGTTCAAGAGTTTGCAGATATGTTTCCGGATGATCTGCCAAAGGGATTACTCTCTGATTGAGGTATGCCTTTCAAGATCGAGTTATTGCCAAGGAGTACTCTAGTGAGTAGACCAATCTATCGGCTCTCACCAAAGGAGTTGGAGGAGTTGCAAACAACACTTACAGAGTTGTTGGAGAAGGATTTCATATGACATAGTACCTCTCCGTGGGGAGCACCGGTACTATTCGTTCTAAAGAAGGATGGAGGACTTTGTTTCTGTATTGATTACCGTGGGCTCAATAAGCAAACCGTGAAGAATGCATATCCCTTGCCTCGGATCGATGACCTGCTTGATCAATTAAGTGGAGCATGCTACTTTTCCAAGCTAGATCTTTGTAGCGGCTATTGGTAAATTCCTATTGAAGGAGAGGACATGCAAAAGACTGCCTTTCGCACAAGGTATAGACATTTAGAGTGGAGAGTTCTACCTTTTGGACTCACTAATGCTCCAGCGGTCTTCATGGATCAGATGCATCGGGTGTTGGAGTGACTATTGGATCAGTCCGTGGTAGTGTTCTTAGATGATATCTTAATCTATAGTAGGACAGAGGCAGAACACAGGAATCATGTGTGAGAAGTCCTAAGATGACTACGACAGTGGAAATTTTACTGCAAGAAGTCAAAGTGTGCTTTTTGGCAGAAGGAGGTTACCTTCTTGGGTCATAAGATCTCATAAGAGGGGATCAAGATGGAAGAAGAGAAGATCAAGGCCATTACTGATTGGCCTACCCCAAAGGATGCTACCAAAGTACGAGCATTCAATGGATTGGCCAGTTTTTACCGACAGTTCATCCACTATTATGCTCACGTGGCTGCACCATTGATTGACCTCTTGGGAAAGAACTCAAGCTTCCAATGGACCACCAAGCATGAAGAAGCATTCCAGAAGTTAAAGCATATGGTGTCTTCAAGACCCATTCTTCAACTATATGATCCTCAACTACCTTGTGTGGTTGATTTTGATGCTTCTAACTTTGCAATTGGAGCTGTGTTGCAACAAGAATTTCCAGATGGACTACATCTTATTGCCTTTATGTCTTGCCAACTAAATATAGCTGAAAGAAATTACTCTGCTTGAGATCAGGAACAACTTGCAATGGTATATGCCACCAAGATATGGAGGCATTATCTCTTGGGGAAACAAGTGATCATGCGAACTGATCACAAGCCATTGTTGCAGACCTTACACCTAGAGCACATGAAGAGTCAACATCATTGATGGGAAGAGCAACTCCAATTGTTTGACATCAAACTTGAGTACAAACCAGGTCGGTTCCATGTCATCCTTGATGCTCTATCATGACGACCTGATTTGAAGTCTCTTCCTCTCATCACGGCAGCAATTACGACGGTGTCAATTGATCCCAAGATTCATAATGAGTTTTGGTTAGCTCTACAGCAAGATCCCTTCTTCCAAATGGTACATGGTCGGCTAACAACAGGTGACAAGGAGTACAACACCTTCTCCTTCAAGGAAGGCCTTCTATTCCATGCGGACCGGATCTATGTTCCAGCCAAAGGTGATCTTCAACTTGTGCGCCTTCAAGAAGCCCATGATTTATCCATTGCTGGTCACATGGGTGTGGACAAGACCTTGGGTACCCTCCAATGTCAATGGTAGTGGCCCAACATGACATGGGATGTTCAAGAATTTGTCTGATCGTGTGAGAGCTGCCAACGTAACAAGGCCAGCAACCAGAAGCCGGATGGACTCCTTCAACCGCTTGCCCGTTCCATCAGCTCGTTGGGAGCATGTGAGCTTGGATCTCATCACATCCTTGCCAAAGACAAAACAAGGACACACCGCCATCGTGGTGTTTGTGGATAAGCTTAATAAGCAAATCCACTTGGCACCAACCTGTGATATCGTGGATGCTCCAACCTTAGCGCAAATCTACTTTGACAATGTTTTCAAGCATCATGGAATGCCACGTATACTCATCTCCGACCATGATCCTCACTTTACCGAGAAGTTTTGGCAAGCACTCTTTCAGATACTCGGCACCAAGCTTGCTTTGTCCACGGCCTATCATCCTCAAACTAATGGACAAACCGAACATGCAAATCGCACATTGGAGGATATGTTGCGTGTCTTTGTCAATGTCCACCATACCAATTGAGATGAATGTCTTGCCACTGCCAAATTTGCCTACAACCCAATTCCAAATATGCAAGCGCCGGATTCTCTCCTTTCTTTCTCAATTTTGGCCAAGATCCGCTTGTTCCAGATTCTCTTCTTGCTCCCCCTCCATCTTAGGTTCCTCATACTTCCACATTCTTGACCACTATATCCCAATCTTTTGAACAAGCCAAGTCTCACCTCCTTGTTGCTCAGAATCGCCAAAAACAATATGCGGACCACCATCATCACGATCTCACCTTTGAAGTCGGTGATAAAGTCATGCTATCCTCTAGTAACCTCCCTCTCCCACTTGATACCCAAGTTCGTAAACTTGCTCCTAATTGGATAGGATCCTTTGATATCACCCAAATTGTTTCTCCTGTTGCTTATTGTCTTGCCTTGCCTTGTCACATGTGTATCCATCCTATCTTTCATGTTTCCAAGTTGAAACCCTTTGTTCCTAACCCCTCTTCCTTTTCCTCTTGAGTCCAACCTCCCCCTCTTCCTATCCCTATCAATGATCATGAGGAGTACGAAGTTGATTGTATCCTTATGCGTCGCCACATCCAACGAGGCCGTCGCCAACATATAGAGTACAAGATCCTTTGGAAAGGATATCCCCTTCATGATGCCACCTAGGAACCTCTTTCTCACCTCCAAAATGCACAGACGGCCATCCAGGAATTTGAAGCTTCACTGGCAACGAGGACATCACCAACTAGCGGCGGGGGAATATGTAACAATATGGAGTTTAGCGACAAAGTCAGTTGGGCTCACGAAGTAACACATAAGACAAATTAGCCTAGAATATTCCGGAAGTATCTAGGAAGCTTCTTGGGAAGCTTCCCGGTTAGCTTAGCTTGCATCTTAAGTAAGTAGCTTCTAGAAGGAAGCTTCTAGAAGCTTCCAACTAGCTTAGCTTGCACGCCAAGTATGCGGCTTCTAGAAGGAAGCTTCTTGACAAGCTTCCTAGTTAAGTTGGCTTGCACTCTAAGAAAGCGGCTTGAGGAAGCTTCTTGAGAAGCTTCTCAAGGGCCTTGTATGCTACCTATAAATACCAAAGCCAAAGCTCATGCTAGGCATTCGGAGTTTTCCCTCATTCAAGTGTCCCAATGTGAGTTTCCATTCTTGTATTTTTCTCCTCGGATTTGGTCTTTTACACACTTGCTCTGATTCCATTGTAATACTCCAAGGACAAGAGAAGAGAGAGAAACACACAGTCCCCTTTTGGTGATACCTCTTTTTGATCATGTGTAACATCCTTCCAGATGTTACCAAACCAATTCTCACCTTTAAATCATATGTCTAGCTATTGGTTCTAAGGTTCTCAAGTCTATTTTGGTTTTTGCTCTATTAGTAGAAGTACTCTTTTGGTGATACTTCTATTTGATCTGTTTTGACCATCATATATAACATTATTCTAGATGTTACCAAACCAAATTTCACATCTAGATCATATGGCTAGCTCTTGGTATTACAATTCCATCACAACCAAAATAGACCAATGGTGTCTCACAATCAATGGTAAAGGTCCAACAAAGTCCAAACTCCAATTGTAAACCAATCCTATGATAGGTAATGGTGTAACTGTGGTGTAGGAGCATTAATGATGCTCTTACTTGGTCACAAGCCACACATCTGGCAACAAATTGCTATAAATTAGTCTGCATATCATACCACCAATAATGACTCTAGAGTAAGCTATATGTATGCTTTACTCCAGAATGTCCTAGCTCCTCATGAGCATGGTAGACCAACTATGGTCTCTTAGATGGAAGTGGTACTACTTGCCCTCTACCATCCTCCCATACATAAAGAAGATGTTTGCCCTCCAATCTAAACCGCCTGGCTTGTTGAAGAACATATTCTCTCTCCTTAGCACCAACTATGCCACCCACAACACCTATGCAAAGATAATCCATCACAAAGACATCATCATAAATATCTTGCTAAATTGTACCACTATCTTCACTCTTTGGATCTATGACCTCAATAACTCCTCCTATATGTGCTAAGAGAGATGCCACCAAAGCCTTAGAGAATATGCATAGGAAGGTAGATGCATGCCAACCTAGCACCATCTCCTCATCTATCTCACCATGCCAATGTGCTCTGGTCTGATACTGTTGGCTAGGACATGGATGCTACTCAACCCATTTGCATCACTATTTGCCACTCTAGGTTTGTGAATAACCATGAAATCATACTCTTGTAAAATCAGAGCCCATCATGCAAGCTTCCTTGAAAGCTTATCGACTCATCAACCACTTCAGTAGTTGATGAGTCAATAAGCTACCAACAATTGTGCATTGATTATAGTCAAGCCACACCCACTCTAGCTGTAATACCAAGGGTTAGCCATATGATCTAGAGGTGAAATTTGGTTTGGTAACATCATCATCTAGAATGATGTTATACATGATGGTCAAAATAGATCAGATAGAAGTATCACCAAAAGAGTACTTCTACTAATAGGGCAGAAACCGAAATAGAATTGAGAACCTTAGAACCAATAGCTAGACATATGATTTAAGGGTGAGAATTGGTTTGGTAACATCTAGAAGGATGTTACACATGAAAGACTAAACAGATCAGAAAGAGGTATCACCAAAAGGGGACTTCTACTAATAGAGTAGGAACCGAAATATGCCTGAAATCTTTGAAGGCAATTTCGGAGGCCTAAACGGATGAATTAGGCCTTGAAAATGTGCAGATCCCCCCCCCCCCAAACAAAGGAAAAGTTGGCCTTCCCTCCCTCCTGGTTTGTCTCGTTGAGAGCTTTCCAACGGTACCTTACTCATGTGATTCTGAGATTCCTATAGGAAGATTCCCTAAAAGATTCCCTCCGGTCAAAGCTCATTTGACCAACCAGATAGGACCTAGACCAGACAGGTCACCCATCCAAGTAAGTAATCCAAGGGTGGAGCTTGCTGACATGTCACCTATCTGTGTCCCTAATCCTATGGTGGAACTTCCTTGGAGGAGATCTTCTTTGCCTATATAATAAAGAGAAGGTGCTCCCTTGGGGCATCAAATGTTTTGAGTGTGCAATCTGTGTTTTCCCTCTTCTCTTGTCCTCGGAGTATTACACTAGCTAAGAGATTCCAGGTGATATTTGTTGGCTTTCTTCCCACTCTTAGCAAGAACCTAAAATCTCAACATCAGGGAAGTGAGCTCTCTAGAGTTGCACTTCTAGTATACTCTTGATTTTGACCTAGGTCTCACTCCATTGGTCCCACTGATGGCACACCCAATGGTATGAATGGTGCAAGTGATGGTGGGCCCTACCATGTAGTTAATATCCCAAACACAAAATCTGATGAGTCAGAAAGTAGTCTATGAGTAATTGCCAAAGTACCCTAACTACTATCATTGCTACTCTAGTGTCCAAGGAATCTAGATATGATGCTATAAATGGCATGACAACTGTCTTGCATATATACATCGCTACACAACATACATCCATATCAACAACTCACACTATAGAAGCACAACTCACACATTAGTCATACATGGACTCTAAAGTGCCACCATTCCCCTCTAGGTGGTAGTTAGGTCCTCTAACTCTAGATAGCCATCTATTCCAAGTATATGGTATACCTTATGGTGGGCAAAAGATCAAGGGGCCGGGTGCTATCAAACCCCATCGTTAGTCACCTATTTGCAATCCATACAATATAAATGATGAACTAGCTATAGGTTAGGTACATCTAGGACATAACCATTGTCCTTGAAGAACCACCATGAAAGAAGGAGTCATACATGCCATATGCCATCCTCTTAAATAGCTATCACACACTAACATAATAGCAGCTCAACCAGAAGAGCCGCATAACATACACTACAAGCCTACACATTCAAGTGCCAAGCTTGGGTCCATAATACCATCAATGTTTGGGAGGTGGCATGGTGCAAAATTGCACACATATCCTTCCAAACAACACCATCATGTCCTTCTAACATAAGGACTCTAGATGGCAAAACCTCGTGCACTCTCAATATAGTGCAACCTATAGAAACATCAAGTATTGCCGATGTTGTCTGTTGTAGATGTACATAGTCACATGTATGAAATTGACAAATTAAGGATCTATAACCTCCTCCTTGAATGGTAACATAGTGTAAGGTATCCCTATGTTGAGCAATTGCTAAGTTCTCAAAGGCCATCGACATCACTCTCCAAAAGATCTCCGCTTGTTGAGAACATGCACTCATCCATACATCTCGATCATCCAAGTCCACCACTATAGTAGCATCTCAATGAATGGCTACAAATAAATCTAGATCTCATCCATAGAGTAGAAAGTAAGGAGAGAAGGATGCTAAGGAGGCTTGCCGGTTAAACCGATAGCCCATGGCCAACCAAGGTAATTGGAGATCCCAATCTCCCAAGTGGCCTCTCTACAAACCATACTTTTGCAATCTTCTCGTCACTGTCTGAACCACTCTCTTTGCTAAGCCATCTGCCTTAGAGTGATCTGAGAAGGAGTACAATGATCAATCAAAGCCTTGTCACACAAGACCTAAAACTCTCCCAAGAACTTTGTACCTTGATCAGTCAAAACCTCAATTGGTGCACCAAAATCACTGGGAACCTGATCCAAGAATGAGTAAGCCGTCCCGTCACTAGACTTGTCAAGAAGTGCCACCAACTCAATCCACTAGAGAAGTGCTCCACCATCACCAACACATACCAATGTTGCCTCACAGTCAATAGTAAAGGTCCAAACTCCAATGGTAACCCAATCCCATGATAAGTAATTGGTATAATTGTGGGATAAGAGCATTAAATGATGCTCTAAATTGGTCTCAAACCACACATCTTGCAACAAACTACTATACATTGGTCTACATATTGTGTCACCAATAATGACATTGGAGTAAGCTGTATGTATGCCTTAATCCAAGATGTCCTAGCTCCTCATGAGCATGACAAACCAACTATGGTCTATGAGATGGAAGTGGTAGTACTCTCACTATACCATCCTCCCATACACAAAGAAGGTGTTTGCCCTCCAATCTGAACCATTTGGCTTGCTGGAGAACATGGTCTCTCTCCTTGGCCTTAATTGTGCCACCCACAACACCAATGCAAAGATAGTCCATCACTTGGCATCATCATGAATGTCTCACTAAATTGTACCACTATCTCCACTTTCTGGATCAATGACCTCAACAACTCTTCCTATATGCACTTAGAGAGATACCACCAAAGCCTCAAAAAATATACAAAGAAAGGCAAATGTGTTGCAACCTAACACTATTATGATAATCCGACAAATATCACTTTTGCGATAATTAGGTAAGTAACGTTTGTTCCCACAGAGATACAATTTAGAATTGGTCAAATACAAAGCAGAGTAACAATCTCAGTTCTTCTTGGTTGCATCTTTAATCTCTCAAGTAGAAACAACACCCAAAAGAGAGTAACAAGCACTCAATCTCAACAACTTGTCACAAATCTCACACTCATAATCACAACATAGCAAAATTATGTCCAAACAAATCTTGATTGTAATGATTCAAATTCTCCCAAAGACAACATTTCATTGCAAAACGACTTCACCTCAAAATTGTGTTCCATCTCTCCACTGAAGGCACAACTTCCTTGATCAAAAGTGCTTCACATCAATACTACACTACACTCACAAATGTAGAATACTACCAACACTACAATTCCTCTCAGATTTGTCAAGGCATTGCTCCAATTGCACTTCACTTAGGATCAAACACACAGAATGAAGATAAAGGTTGTGGAATCTAACATCCAACAAACACATTGACTTGCACTTCAGAATTCTCCACACATTCACAAACACAAACAAAAACACAATGTTGATACTCAAAATCAAGCTCAAGCAATGAGCACTGCTTCACAACACTTCACTTCATCTAAGTTCAGAAATTTGGAATATTGAACAACAACATGCTGCAAATGCTCCCTTTAAATAGTAAAGCAATTGACAATTACTAAAAACTATACCGTTCTACAACTTTTCTAACCTGCAGATCCAAGATGACAATGCACCTCTTCATATCTGCCATTTCAAATTTCAAAATTATTTCTAATCCAATCCAATATCAACCTTGACTTTGGCTTCCAATCCCAATGTTCCCTTCAGAATTTCTCCATCTTTGGGTCTACTTAATTCTACTCCTAACTCTTCTATTTCTACAATTTCTTCACTACAAACTATGATTGCACTAGTGGGTATCTTATCTAATTTGTTATCTTCCATCCCACTCTTCTTTAATATCTCAGATGACAATTCTAAAGACACCTGCACTCCTACCTCTACTACTTAGGGTCTTCTAACTTCCTATACTTCACTACAAAGATTGTCTAACTTGGTCCTAATAAGATCCAATTTGAGACACACATTGTTCTACCATCTTCCTATGTACTTGTTCTTGTAGATGAATTAATAAATTATTCAACTTTGTGTCCTTTGCCTTTCTCTTGTGTGTCTCCTGCACCAACAATTTCAACTTGTGCAATTTAGCTTCTTCCAATTTACCTTCAACCTCCATTCTTAGCATCACCTTGATTTCATTTACCACCCCAACTACATCATCGGCTTCTCCTATAATCTTGAGCCACTCCCTATTTCTTTCTTCCTCCAATTCATTGCAATATATTTGGAGCTCATCTTCAAATTCAGCCTTCATCTCCTTGTTCTCCTTTCAATTTACAGTAATTTGATCTTTTGCCACCTTCATTGATCTGCACAACCAATCTTCTTCTCTACCATGCCCGGCTAACTCCCTCTGCCAAGCTTGATCTTTCTCAGCGGCCTTCTTCTTGAGACTTTCCAACTCTTGCTCCATTATTGCTACACTTGCCTTTAAGTGTATTAACTCTACTTGTGCATCAACAATTTCCCCCTTTAGCATTGCAACCAACATTGTCATCTCCTTTGCCTCCTTGCAACACTTCACCAAATCCTCCCTCATTACTCCAAAGAATCTCCTCAACCCAAAGTTCTTTGGCTTCCATCTCTACTCTTGTTAGCTTGCTTCTCAACGATGAGGTTTCTACACTCCAATTCTTTACTATTGCCAACTCATCATGCACATCGAGATTGGCACTCACTATCTCTTCCTTCTTCTGCTGTAGGAACACCAATAGTGGGCACACAACTTTTGACAAATACTCAACTCCGTCACATTTCTTGTCATTGGCTCGGCCTTCATCTTCCTCTCCAAGCAACACTCCTTCTTGCACCTTACTCCAAAATTGTGAGCTTTGTACTTTCAAGGTCTCCCCATCCGAGCTCTCCTCCTCTTCTATGGTGACTTTATTGGGCCCCACCTTAGCTGCATGCACATTGTTCTTCCTTTTGGCAGTTTGAGGACATGCCAAGACTCCTTCTTCCTCCTTCTTCTCACTCCCCGTTCAATTGTAGAGACTTTTGGACTCAGCTTCCTTGTATCCACCATCTACCTTTGGGTTTGTTGAACCTCCACCTTGCCTTCATTGCCACTACTCGATTCATCACTTTGCAAGGTGAACTTTTCTTCTTCTCTTGACGCTTTGCCCTTTGATCCGGTTTCTCCTCGGACTCTTCTTTGGATTCCGGTGTTGCTTCCTTCATTTTCACCATCTCTGCTATTGGGTAAAGCTGTTGCACCTTTTGTGGCTGAATTGTTGCAAGGCAAATTTTAGGCTTAGTTCTCTTTCTGGCCCTCAGGATATCAATTGCTACAATTTCATCCTTCCCACTTTTCTTGTAATACTTATCTCCATCTTGCACCCTCTCTATATAATGTCATTCATCTGCATCCACCTCTTTCCGCATATCCAAATGAAAGTGCAATTGCATTTGGTTTCTTTCTTCCAAAGTCAGTAAGTTCAGCCTAAAATAAAGATGAGCTACAAAGTGCACAAAGTAATGTGGTGGCATATCAATTTTCCAACCCAATATCATCTTCCCTACTCACTGATGCAGATATTTTGCCCAATCTACTCCCTCTCCTGCAAAAATTTGGTGAAAGAACACCGCTTGTTGCATTGTAACATAGGTGGTTTGCTCCAACTTGAACATTGCCGTCATAGTGCTTATAATCCCTCTCCGCTTGGGGTCTCTATAACTATCCACCTTATACCTTTTCTTGGTGCGAGATTGATTGAATGAGTTCCTCACCTCGATAGTCTCTTCTGAAGCATCACACTTCCAATAGAAGGTGGTACCTCCTACCTCTTCTGCTTCTCTCTCCAAGACTATTTACCAATCTGACTCAGTCCATCGAGCCGGATTTCCTCTCTTCCCTTTGTGCTTTGGTCCATCGTTCCAATTGCTCGCTGTGATCTCTACCATGAAACTTGGAAAACTAAAGTTCCAATTCCAAGCTAGGAACGTGATACAAAGTCTCACCAAGAACTCGATCTATGAGCCGGCCTGTCTCTCACTCAGGATGAACCTCTGATAGCTATTATGGTTGCGCACCATGGACTAAGAAGGGAAGGAACCCCAACTCCATCATACTCCTCCAAGGCTAACACTCCAAGACTCAAGACATTGCTCACTAGAGAACTCAATGAGAGAGAGATAGTTGCAAAATGCAAGGATGATGAGTACCTCCTCACCCCTTGTTTATATAATTGTGAAATAGTTATGTTCCAAAGTTACTAATTACTGCAGTAACTCCTCAAGTTACTAGACTAAAACTCAAGTAAAGTCAAAAAGTAGAAATGAATATCCATTCATATGGGCATATTCCATAAGCATGTGATCTTATCTTGACCCAACCACTAAGTCAAGGATTCCTTCACATGGGCTATCCTTGGACTATAGAAGAATCCAAAACAAAAAGGCTTGCGGGCCCAAGAGTTCTCAACTCTTTCCTCAAAGCCAAACACCTAGGAATAATACCAAGTCAACACATTAGAATCCAAAATAGAAGTGCTCATCTTTTCCACCTCCTCTAAATTAAGGTCCCCTCTATCTTAGCTATGACTAAATTTAGCTAATCATGACTAATGTACAACCATCCTTTATCTCTATATAAATAATATCTCTCAAGTACTTGTAATACCAAGCTAAATATCACAATACCACACACTTGCACAAATGGGTGTTACAAATCCGCGCTACTACTTCTAGTCTATGAATTGCAAGTCCCCTCACCACACTTTGCTTACTCACTTGTGGGGCCATTGTGTGTTTCCACACCCTTTTCTTGTGAAAGATCATTCCCAGGACCTAACCCACTCGTCTTCCTACAGATTTGCAATTTGCATTACTTTGGGTCGACTCTGAATAGGGACAGGGTAGCGTCTAGACATTGTGTTGCTTCCTTGCAAAACTCTTGATTTTATAGTCCTATGCTGATTGGTCATTCTTCAATTGATTCTCTGCTCTAGTCACCAATTCTGTGGGGTTGTTTCCTATCACTATCCAGAACTTCTTGATCTCGAGATCATTACTTTCTTCCCACGTACTTTCTTGATTTGCCAACTTTGAAGAAGTTTATTAATTGTTCTTTGGATCATGCTACCTTACTCAATACAAAGTTCCCTTATTTGCCTTCCTCTCTCATCCATCACGGGTTCTTTGCTCTTGACCAAATATTGACTTTGGGATTGGCCCCAAACACACTCTTCTTTTTATTTTTTTCCATTTTAGCACTCCTTAGGCTTTACTAACTTCTTCTTCAAAATTTCCTAAAAACTATCCAAAACCAAAAAAATATGGGTACCACAACTATCTCTTCATCTTTCCCACCATGCCAATGTGCTCTGGTCTGATCTTGCTGGCTGGGATATGGGTTTCTACTCAACCCATCTACATCATGGTTCACCACTCTAGGTTTGTGAATAACCATGAAATCATACTCTTATAAAATCAAAACCCATCTTGCAAGCTTCCTTGAAAGCTTATCGGACTCTATCAGCCACTTAAGTGTTTGATGATTAGTAATGAGAGTAAAGGAGTTACCAAGTAGGTAACATCGGAAATGTGTTACTACCCATATTGCTGCCAAGCACTCTCCCTCATATGAACTATACTTCCCCTCCGCTGAATTGTTGGAGCAACTAGCATAGGCCACCACAAACTCCCTCCCCTCATCATCATGCTAGGTGAGCATTGCTCCAAGCTCCAACATACTCCAATCATTGTGAACCTGAAATGGTCATCCTTTGATCGGTCTCCTCAACCTCTCCTTGAGCTCTACAAAAGCTCTCTCTTTCTCATCTCCCCAACAACATTCTTGTGTAGCTTGGTAAGCCTTGTCAAGGCCTTGGCAATGGCACTAAATACTCTAACATAGCGGCGGTAGAAGTTTGCAAACCCAAGGAATGCTAACACTCTGCTCACATCCGTAGGTCAAGGAATACATGCAATAGCCTCCACCTTGGTCTATTGAACACCAAGTCCTCCAAAGTAGATAGTGTGACCCAAATACTCAACCTGCTCATGGAAGAACCTACACTTCCCAAGATGTAATTTGAGTCCATGAGATCTCAAACACCTCCAACAACTATCTCTCATGCTCCTCCATAATAGTGCTATAGACCAAAATATCATCAATATAGCACCAAGCAAAATCTAATCCAGCTAGGATCCTATCCATGACCCTTTGGAACTTGGCAAGAGTGTTCTTTAACCCAAATAGTAAGAACCTCCACTGATATAACACATCCTTACCATGAGGATCAATAGCCCAAAATGTTGTCTTAGACTTATCCTCCTCCTTGATCAACAATTGATAATATCTTGCTCAAAGATCCTAAGTACTGAAAACCATTGCATGCCCAATTGCATCAAAGATCTCCTTTGGTGTAGGCATGGCATACTGATCAGCCCTAGTCTATCAATTGATAGGACAGTATTCTCCACACATCCGCCTATCTGTGTAGTTGCCAAGCATATCCTTCTTGGCTAGCATCACTAACGTTGATACATACTCTCCATGTGAAATCTCCAATCAGAAAGATCACTACTCCGACTCTCAATCAATGCTTGCTCCATGTCACTATATCTGTAAGGATGTCAAAAAATAGATGTATCATTAGTCAGCTCAATTTAAATACTAGGTCCTTTAGAGCATCCAAATCCTTCATATTGAAAGCAAAACAACTCATGTAGCTCCTCAAAAACCTCCAAACTCTTGTCTTTCTACTCTTGTAAGCTTGGGTCCAAGATCAAGCTCCCAAGTATCCTTGGTAACTATCATAGGAGCGGAAGATGTATTGACTTGCTACTACACTAGGCCTATGGGAGCAGTAGTGTCATGCCTCCAACCACTAGAGCTCCCAATCTCAATGTGAAAAACTCCCTCCAATCTGGCTACAAGCTCCATACGTCCTCTAGTTGCATCCTAAGTAGACCAAGGGTGTAATCCAAGTAGACCACACTCACTTGGATGGAATCCAAGAAGTCTACTCTCCCTAGTAGCCATTGGCTGTGTCCCAAGTATACCCTATCCATTGCCCCTAATATGTGATGTAATTAACTTGATAGGCACAAAGCTCACAAGTGTCTAAGTGGTGATGCCTATCAAGCGCATCCTACGCTACTCTACTAAGACAAGGCTCACAATTCATGTCAAACAATTCAAGTCCATAGCTTGACCTAACATCTAATACTTGGATGCCTTTGACACAATTGAATAGTGGTAATACCTATGCAAAAGCTCATTGCCCACTCTCTCTTATTGGCGTTGTCGTCGGGAAAAAAGCCCACATGTACCCTTGAGGCTTTTGGTGTGATAAATTTTCTTTTCTCTTTTATTTGTTGTAAGAAACAGGGATTTATGATAATATGTCTCGGGTGTGGTTTTGCTACCTGGTTTTGGGAGAAAGTGAGGAGACAGAGAAGGGCTGAGGGTTTTCACAAAATGCCAAAAGATTTCGAGAGGGTTTGGCAGAGGATTTCGAGAGGAGTGGCAGAAATTTTCAGGAGAAGAAAGGAGTAGGGTTTTTTTTTGAAAAGGGACAGAGGAGTGTCGAGAGAGCAAGGGGTTTTTTTTTTTCGGGAATGACAGGAGGAGTTTGGGGGCAGAGGCAGAAGGTGGGCAGGAAGGAAGGGAATCGAAAGGGATTGGAATGATCATGAAGGAGTAGTCCGGAAGGCTTTTTAGGGACAGAGGAAATTTTGAGTTGGACAGGAGAGGGTTTGGCAGGAGGAGAAATTCCCAAGAAGCTGGAGGGTTTGGACAGAGGAACACACACAGGAGAGAAATTTTCGAGTTGGACAGGAGGGGGTTTGGCAGGAGGAGAAATTCTCGAGAAGCTGGAGGGTTTGGACAGAGGAACACACACAGGAGAGAAATTTTCGAGTTGGACAGGAGAGGGTTTGGCAGGAGGAGAAATTCTCGAGAAGCTGGAGGGTTTGGACAGAGGAACACACACAGGAGAGAAATTTTCGAGTTGGACAGGAGGGGGTTTGGCAGGAGGAGAAATTCTCGAGAAGCTGGAGGGTTTGGACAGAGGAACACACACAGGAGAGAAATTTTCGAGTTGGACAGGAGAGGGTTTGGCAGGAGGAGAAATTCTCGAGAAGCTGGAGGGTTTGGACAGAGGAACACACACAGGAGAGAAATTTTCGAGTTGGACAGGAGGGGGTTTGGCAGGAGGAGAAATTCTCGAGAAGCTGGAGGGTTTGGACAGAGGAACACACACAGGAGAGAAATTTTCGAGTTGGACAGGAGGGGGTTTGGCAGGAGGAGAAATTCTTGAGAAGCTGGAGGGTTTGGACAGAGGAACACACACAGGAGAGAAATTTTCGAGTTGGACAGGAGGGGGTTTGGCAGGAGGAGAAATTCTCGAGAAGCTGGAGGGTTTGGACAGAGGAACACACACAAGAGAGAAATTTTCGAGTTGGACAGGAGGGGGTTTGGCAGGAGGAGAAATTCTCGAGAAGCTGGAGGGTTTGGACAGAGGAACACACACAGGAGAGGAATTTCTAAATGTGAGAGTGCAGGGCTGTGCTTGGACCAGGAGAGCAATTTCAAAATGTGAGAGTGCAGGCTGTGTTTGGACCAGGAGAGGAATTCTGAAATGTGAGAGTGCAGGGCTGTGCTTGGACCAAGAGAGGAATTTCGAAATGTGAGAGTGCATGGTTGTGCTTGGACCAGGAGAGCAATTTCGAAATGTGAGAGTGCAAAGCTGTGCTTGGACCAGGAGAGCAATTTCAAAATGTGAGATTGCAGGCTGTGTTTGGACCAGGAGAGGAATTCTGAAATGTGAGAGTGCAGGGCTGTGCTTGGACCAGGAGAGGAATTTCGAAATGTGAGAGTGCAGGGCTGTGCTTGGACCAAGAGAGAAATTTCAAAATGTGAGAGTGCAAGGCTGTGTTTGGACCAGGAGAGGAATTCTGAAATGTGAGAGTGCAGGGCTGTGCTTGGGCCAAGAGAGGAATTTCGAAATGTGAGAGTGCAGGGCTGTGCTTGGACCAGGAGAGAAATTTCGAAATGTGAAAGGAGTCTTGAAGGCTGAAGGTTTTGGAGATGCTTTAGGACTGTGTTTTGGACCAAGATAGGAATTTTTGAAATGTGAAAGGAGTCTTGAAGGCTGAAGACTTTTGGAGATGCCTTAGGACTGCGTTTTGGACCAGGATAGGAATTTTCAAAATGTGAAAGGAGTCTTGAAGGGCTGAAGGCTTTTGGAGATGCCTAAGGGCTGTGTTTTGGACCAGGAGAGAACTTTCCAAAATGCGAGAGGAGTCTTGAAGGGCTGAAGGCTTTTGGAGATGCATGAGTGCTGTGTTTTGGACCAGGACAGAAATTTTGAAATGTGAAGGGAGTGTCACGCCATTTGTAGTTCCGCATCTAGATGCTCAGACACTGGAGTTCCAATGATGGTAGTTAGAGTTATTCTAGCTGTTTCTCAGAGACTACTTTCCGATGGTTAGATTTCATGTTCGGGGTACTGACTTCACGGTGGGGCCCACCGTCACTTTGCACCGTTTGCACCGTCGAGTGTGCCGTCAGCGGGACCGTTAGGGTTTCAGGGCTAGCTCGAGTCCAGGGGTATAGTTTCGAGTGAGCTCCAGAGAGCTCACTTCTCTGATGTTGAGCCTTCGAGTTCCTGGCTATGGTGGACAGAGACCGGCGAGCATCACCTGGATTCTCTATGCTTGAGTGGGTGTGGCTTGACTGTAATCAGTGCCCAGTTGTTGGCAGTTTATAGAGTGACAGATCAAGTACTGATCTGAGTTGAGTTGAGTTGAGAATGTTAAGCAATCTGATTACATCAGAGAAGTGAAGTCAGGGGGAAATCGGGTGCAGGAACGTTGAGTGTTGGTGGTATCTCCAAGCTCGGTGGATCGTGGTAGCTTGATTCAGGTTCTGTGTTTCCCTAGTGTGCAGAAGCTCGTGTTGTTGATGCAAATTTGGCAGTTAGGCGGACGGTGTGCGGAAGCGCTGGCCAAATTTCGAGCAAAGAAGGAGCAATTTTCGAGCAGTGTTGTGATTTTGAGCTCAAGAGGTGAAGGCAGGACCAATTTGCTGCGAGTTGGGCTCAGAAAGTGAAATTGAAGGTGGAGTTGGAAAGCTCTTCTCATGAAATTGTGATTTGGAAAAACCCGTTTTGTCAATTTGGCTCGAGTGGAAAGTTAGTGGGGGATTTGGCGAACATCCATCTTTAGGGTTTACGTCAGATTTTACGTTAGATTTACGTCAGATTTTGGGCCAGAATTGGAGGAGTTTCGCTGTTTGGCCAGATTTGGAGAAGTTTCGCTAGTTTGGAGGAGTTTCGCAGATTTGGAGAAGTTTTGCCAATTTTGGAGGAGGTTCGAAGTGGCAACAAGAAAGGCCTCATTTGGCTGAATTTCGGCGTTTCAAGGCTTCGAGGCATAGGGCTGTGGGCTATGAGAGGCTACGAAGGGCCAGCAAGCCAGCTTGCTGGCGTGAGGCTAGCTAGCTAGTTTAGTGTAGATCTTGGTCATTGGTTGGCAAAATTTGCCTTTCTTGCTAGATTGTGCGCAACAGGGTTTGACCCCTAGATCTCTTGTTCCTAGACTGGTGCCCTAGCCAACTGGTCCACCCTCACTTGTTGTTATAGTGACTGTGCCACTGTTATCTATACACATGTAGCTTTGGCTAGGAGAGGCAGTTTGATCCCATTCTTGATGATCCTGGTAGCTTAGGACTTAGATACGAACTACTCTTATGTCAAATGCCAAATGGTGGCAGAGTCAGTCCCGTGTTGTGTTATGAGATGGAGGGTTTTTGTTTAGATTTCTTGTGATTGGATCCCCTCCATTCTCTGCTTCCTGTTTGTGCACCACGTTTGTGTGAGGTGCCTTGACTTTTGAGCGTTGGTGCTCTGGTGTGCTCTCGGTGGTGAGGCTGGAGTGATGACCAGTCAGACTACCTTTGTTTCTCTCCGGTGAGGCAGGAAGTGATGACCTGCAGACCGTGAGAGTGCGTGTTATGATGGCAGGTTACAGGTTGCCCTTCCCCTAGTGTAGTTATCTCGGTAGAATTACATTAGTGGGTGGTGTTTAGTTGGTGTTGGCACGTGGTGGTGTTGGCACTTGGTGGGGTACTTGCGGTTGCGACTTGTTGTTGCAGTTGGTGGTTCGGGTTTGTTGGTGTGGTTACTTTGTCACGACGGAGTTCTTTGGAGATTCCAGAGGAGTTAGCCCTGCAATACGCAGTGGGTTTACTCGGAGTGGTGCTCGGTATCAGCCTGTATCTCAGGTCCCAGTGAGGGAGGAGATTGACTCTGAGTTGGAGTTTGACACAGGAGCTGATTCAGTTGAGAGTGCACTTGGTGTGTCCGCACCGTTGTTGTGGGACATGGACGAGATTTATGGGGCCTCCAAAGGCCCTAGGCGTTACTTTGGTACTGTGGGTACCATTGAGTTGGATGACTTCATCCAGGAGTTCGATAGTTGGTGTGATCTGCAGCAGATGCGGAACCCGACTTTGTTCACACCCTTCATGGCATGGAAGGGGTTGTTTCAGCACTTGGAGGGTCCACCGATGGACGATTACCATGAGTTTAGGAGAGCTCATTTGGAGGAGATTGAGTTATGGAGACAAGATTGGTCTCCACACTATGTCTCCATCACTTCAGGCTCGATGGCCAGGAGTAGATCGGCTGTACCTACGAGTTCTAGCTCGAGTAGTGTTGGTGGAGCTAGTGGAGGTGCACTAGCTGGAGATAGTGCTACTACGAGTGGAGGTACCGCTGCAGAAGGTGGTGTGGTACCGGGGTTTAACCCCATGGTGGAGTTCTTCCTATGTTTGAGGCAGAACTACCAGGGAGTGCGGACTGACAAGCTGAGGAGCTTGCAGGAGTTCCAACGGAAGGCTGGAGAGAGCCTACGCGAGGCATATACTCGCATGAGGCGGCTGATCAGTTTCACTGAGGGAGTTACTGAGGCCCAGGCAGTCCAGTTTTGGTATGGGATACTGGACAGGGAGTTGCGACGTAGAGTTCATGATGCTACGTTGTTGCAGGCTACTTCGCCCACTTTGGCAGTAGTCTTTGGTTTGGCTGAGCGTATTGAGCTCAACATGGTGGAGGAGAGAGTGGTGACATCTGGATTTGGTAGGGAGACCTCATCCACGGTTGTGACTTCTTCTAGAGTGCAGCAGAGTGCACCATGCCCAGTTGGTTTTCGAGGACAGGGTGGACAGCCCAGATCCTATGGAGCGAGTGGAGGGCCTAGTGGAGTTAGACCCTTACCCTCATTTTCGGGTCAGCAGCAGCCAGTGAGTGGTGGTGTTGCTTGTTGGACTTGTGGTGGACCTCACCATAGGAGAGAGTGTACTCAGGGCAGCGGACCTGATACCTCTGGTGCATCACAGCCAGCACAGAGGCAGTGTGAGCACTGCCATAGATTTGGTCATACTAGTGACCGGTGTTTTGACCTACACCCGGAGTTACGGAGTGGTAGGGCTGCTATGACAGGTAGTAGAGGAGCTCCAGTTCATGGAGGACAAGGTGGTAGAGGTGGTGGTAGAGGATCTACACCTAGTAGGGGTGCCGTACCTGCCCTTACTTCTGACACAGCTATGGCTACTCGGATTGAGCAGTTGGAGCAGAGATTGGCTAGTATGGCTATTGCTCATAGGAGATCAGATTCAGGTGCTGAGGCTTCCACCTCATATGCTGGTGATAGAGATGCTTTGGACTTCATGTGCGGAGCAGCACAGGTGGATGCATCTGCAGCAGTGACAAGGAGTGCAGTACGTGCTCCAGAGCCTAGAGGAGCATCAGTGGAGTTGGACCCACAGAGAGGAGAGGTTGGGAGACAGGTCAGACTTCCCCAGTCTTTCACGCTATCTGAGGCATTGCAGACGACATCCATGGTTCCTAGACGTCCCAGTGCAGGTGTGGTAGGTGGTGATGGAGTACATGATGGACTACCTGCTAGTCAGCCACCTGCTACTACACAGACTGAGTCTAGCATGATGTTGGGGGCGGCTCAGCTGATTATGCGGCATCCTTTATTTTCAGCCAGTGACATGTTTACATTGGGAGTTGACCCAACCCCAGTGTTCCGGTTGGCTGCCACGTTGTGTGAGAGTAGGGATGGTGCAGCCCTACTACTAGAGCAGAGGTGGTTGGTAGTGGAGCTGACTTGGTTGAGGAGCATGGGATCCGTTCAGCGACCAGTGGTTTATGGCAGGCAGCAGCGGCTAGACTGGAGGAGTTGCCAGCTAGACCAGCCTTTGAGAGAGCGCGGTTTACACCTGGTGTTGTCCTATTGGATAACTAGAGGGAGATCTTTCGTTTGGTAGGACCTTCAGGGAAGGTCTATACACCATAGAGAGTCTTGTTAGACTCTGGTGCGTAGCCCCTTATGTTGGAGAAGGCTGCAGTTGTTGGTCTGGAGTTACGGAAGACCGATGTGGAGAGGTGTCTATTTCAGATCCAGACATCTCTAGGTGGTGGTTCGACACAATACATCACACGTGGAGACCTTGTTGTCCAGGTTCAGCCTGGTCATCCGACTGATAGCTCGTGGTGAGAGCTCAGGCTATTGCGACGATAGCTGAGTCCTATGATGTGCTAGTTGGGGGAGCAGTGTTATACCCTATGGGTTTTAGCATTGACTATTGGGAAGAGACAGCCTCTTATAGACCTGGTTGGCAGTCTGGTGAGGGACGGGTATGTCGCCTACCAGTACGCTTTAGTAGTGGCAATCTTGGCTCACTACAGCCCGGGACCATGGCAGCATCAGTTTTGGCTTTCAGCGGTGCAATTACTTGGCCTGGTGACTTGTTGGAGGGGAACACCCATGCAAAGGATACTCCAGTACTAGAGGAGATCACTCGGCTATGGAGTACGAGTGGGATTGTTCCATCCACCTTGGATGTTCCATTGTGGAGTTCAGAGGAGGCATTGCAGCAGCATGCAGATCAGTTGGTGCAGCAGGCTTGGAGTGGAGCCTTCGTACCATCAGGGGATGAGTGTGAGGATGAGCTTCCAGAGGCGATTGCTTTGACACCTCTGGATACCACACTCATTGCTTGGCAGTATCCAGTAGAGGGGATATGCCTATTGGAGTTGTTTGGTGGGATCAGCACCGGACTAGCTGCGGTGTTACAGGCGGGTATCCGAGTACAGAGGTACTTGTATGTAGAGAGAGATGAGACTGCTAGGCGAGTCTCTCTACATCATGTGGCACACTTGGCCTATCGGTATCCAGAGTTATTACCGATGTCAGCAGTCAGAGGTTACCAGAAGGCCTTACCAGGAGACATTTCCTTACTGGGGGCGCATGACCTAGAGAGACATGGGCCTATTCACTTGGTGATTTCTGGATGGCCATGTCAGGGACATACACATGCGGGCCACAGTTTGGGTCTTCAGGATCCTCGTTCTGGTGTGTTTTGGGAGATGTTACGGATACTACGACATCTCCAGGTTCATCAGTCTGTTTCTCCAACTTACCTTTTGGAGAACGTTCCATTGATGGGTGATTCTCGCACTAGAGTGGTGGCGAGTACACATCAGGTCCATTCATGGATGGGACCTGCTGTATTGTTAGATGCAGCCAGAGTGGGATCACGGGCTCATCGTCTTCGTCTTTGGTGGACGAACCTTTTACCCAGAGAGGTTCTATAGCGTAGTTATGATGGGATTCAGCGACTTGACCACATCCTTGTTGATGATATCTTGGATGTTGGGCATCAGTCTCAGACAGTGGTAGTGGCTGATAGGTCACCTATGGCAGTGGTGAACCTAGTTGGACAGCCTAGAGCTGCATTTCCCACACTCATGAGTTTCCCAGGCTCTCATGCTTTTCAAGAAGGAGGACCTGGACTTGTTTGGGACTCACAGTTACAGCAGTTGGTGGAGCCCAATGCTGATGAGAGAGAGCGGGCGATGGGTTTTCGCACTGGTATTACCGCTGTTCCAGCAGTGTCAGAGGCATCCAGGCGTCAGGTGTTAGGTCAGGCTATGGACCTGAACCGTTTGACCTGGATTGTGAGCCTTGGTTTGGCAGAGCAGCGTAGGATGCGCTTGATAGGCATCACCACTCGGACACTTGTGAGCCCTGTGCCTATCGAGACGATTTAGGCACATGCTGGGGGCGATGGACCGAGTGGACATGGTATTCTTGGGACACATCCAGTAGCTACTAGGGAGAGTGGTCTACTTGGAGTCCATCCAGGTGAGCGTGGGCTACTTGGATTACACCCTTGGTCCACATGGGATGCAGCCAGAGGACGTGTGGAGCTTGCAGCCAGAGTGGAGGGAGTTTTTCACACAAAGGTTGGGACCTCTAGTGGTCGGGAGCATGACACCATTGCTCCCAAGGGCCCAGTGTAGCAGCCAGTCAGTACGTCTTCCACTCCTACTACAGTTACAGAGGATACTTGGGAGCCAAATCTTGGACCCAAGCTTACTGGAGAGGAAAGACGGAGGGTTTGGAGGTTCTTGAGGAGTCACACGAGTTGTTTTGCCTTCAGTATGAAGGATTTGGGTGCTCTGAAGGGACCTGGTATACGGATTGAGCTGACTAGCAACACACCTATTTTCCGACGTCCTTATCGATATAGTGAGATGGAGAGGACATTGACTCAGAGCCGGAGTAGTGACCTTTTTGAGGCTGGTTTGGTGGAGATTTCACATGGAGAGTATGCATCAGCGACAGTGATGCCAGCCAAGAAGGATATGCATGGCAACTATACAGATAGGCGGATGTGTGGAGATTACCGTCCTATCAACCGACAGACCAGGGCTGATCGGTATGCCATGCCTACACCGGAGGAGATTTTTGATGCGATTGGGCATGCAAAGGTCTTCAATACTTTGGATCTTCGAGCGGGATATCATCAGTTGCCGATCAGGGAGGAGGATAAGTCCAAGACAGCATTTTGGGCTATTGATCCTCATGGCAAGGATGTGTTATATCAGTGGAGGTTCTTACCATTTGGGTTAAAGAACGCTCCTGCTGAGTTCCAGAGGGTCATGGATAGGATCCTAGCTGGACTGGATTTTGCTTGGTGCTATATTGATGACATTTTGGTGTATAGCACTACTGTGGAGGAGCATGAGCGACATTTGTTGGAGGTGTTTGAGAGGTTGAGATCTCATGGACTCAAACTACATCCTGGGGAGTGTAGGTTCTTCCACGAGCAGGTTGAGTATTTGGGTCACACTATCTACCCCGGAGGACTTGGTGTTCAGCAGACCAAGGTGGAGGCTATTGCACGTATTCCTCGGCCTACGGATGTGAGCAGAGTGCGAGCATTCCTTGGGTTGGCGAACTTCTATCGCCGCTATGTTAGAGGATTTAGTGCCATTGCCAAGGCCTTGACGAAGCTGACCAAGCTTACACAGGAGTGGTGTTGGGGAGATGAGCAGGAGAGAGCTTTTGTAGAGCTCAAGGAGAGGTTGACATCTGCTCCTATTTTGAGGATACCGATCAGGGGACGACCATTTCAGGTTCATACTGATTGGAGTATGTTGGGGCTTGGAGCGGTGCCCACCCAGCATGATGATGAGGAGAAGGAGTTTGTGGTGGCCTATGCTAGTTGCTCCAACAATTCAGCGGAGGCGAAGTATAGTTCATATGAGGGAGAGTGCTTGGCAGCAGTTTGGGCAGTAGCACATTTCCGATGTTACCTATTTGGTAACCCCTTCACTCTCATCATTGATCATCAGCCGCTGAAGTGGTTGATGGAGTCCGACAAGCTTTCAGGGAAGCTTGCACGATGGGCTCTGATTTTACAAGAGTATGATTTCACGGTTGTTCATAGACCTGGAGTGGTGAACCGTGATGCAGATGGGTTGAGTAGAAACCCATGTCCCAGCCAGCAGGATCAGACCGGAGCACGTTGGCATGGTGAGACAGATGAGGAGATAGTGCCAGGTTGGCATGCATCGGCCTTTCTGTGTATATTTGCAGAGACTTTGTGGTATCTCTCTCAGCGCATACAAGAGGAGTTATTGAGGTCACAGATCCAGAGAGTGAAGATATTGGTACAGTTCAACGAGACATTCATGATGATGTCTTAGTGATGGACTATCTTTGCACTGGTGTTGTGGGTGGCACAGTTGGGGCCAAGGAGAGAGACAGTGTTCTTCAGCGAGCCAGACGGTTCAGATTGGAGGGTAGACACCTTTTGCGTGTATGGGAGGATGGTAGAGTGCGAGTAGTACCACTTCCATCACAGAGACCACAGTTGGTCCGTCATGCTCATGAGGAGCTAGGACATTTTGGAGTAAAGCATACATATAGCTTACTCAAGAGTCATTATTGGTGGCGCGATATGCAGACCGAGGTACAGCAGTTTGTTGCCAGATGTGTGGTTTGTGACCGAGTTAGAGCATCATTCAATGCTCCTACGCCACAGTTACACCCATTACCTATCATGGGATTGGGTTACCGTTGGAGTTTGGACTTTGCCGGACCTTTACCGCTGACTGTGAGACATCATTGGTATGTTTTGGTGATGGTGGAGCACTTCTCTAAGTGGATTGAGTTGGTGGCACTTCCTGACAAGTCTAGTGAAGGGACAGCTTACTCGTTCCTAGATCGAGTTCTTAGTCATTTTGGTGCACCAGCTGAGGTTTTGACTGATCAGGGTACAGAGTTCTTGGGAGAGTTTCAGGTCTTGTGTGACAAGGCTTTGATTGATCATCGTACTACATCCCGAGATCACCCTGAGGCAGATGGCTTAGCAGAGAGAGTGGTTCAGACGGTGAAGAGAGGATTGCGAAAGTATGGTTTGCAGAGAGGCCACTTGGGAGATTGGGATCTCCAATTACCTTGGTTGGCCATGGGCTATCGGTTCAGCCGGCAAGCCTCCTTAGCATCCTTCTCTCCATACTTTCTACTCTATGGACGAGATCCAGATTTACCTGCAGCCATTCGTCGAGATGCTACTGTAGTTTTGGACTTGGATGACCCTGATGTATGGATGAGCGCATGTTCTCAGCGGGCAGAGATCTTTCGGAGAGTGATGCCGATGGCCTTCGAGAACTTGGCGATTGCTCAGCATAGAGATACTTTACGCTATGCTACCATTCGAGGAGGAGGTTATAGACCCTCGATCCGTCGATTTCATCCAGGCGACTATGTATATCTACAGCAGACAGCACCGACGACACTTGATGTTTCTATAGGCCGCACTATCTTGAGAGTGCGCGAGGTTTTGCCATCTGGAGTCCTTGTGTTAGAAGGACGTGATGGTGTTGTTTGGAAGGATCATGTGCGCAATTGTGCGCCATGCCACCTCCCAAACATGATGGTACTATGGACCCAAGCTTGGCAGTTGTACGTGCAGGCTTGAGGTGTATGTTATGTGGCTCTTCTGGTGGAGCTGCTACTATGTTAGTGTGTGATAGCTGTTCGAGAGGATGGCATATGGCATGTATGACTCCTCCCCTCATGGTGGTTCCTCAGGGACAGTGGTTATGTCCTAGATGTACTTGACCTATAGCTAGTTCATTCTTTATATGGTATAGATTGCAAACAGGCAACTAACGATGGGGCTCCATAGCACCCGGCCTCTTGATCTTTGCCCATTAGAGGGTATACCATATACTTAGAGTAGATGGCTATCTGGAGTTAGAGGGACCTAACTGCCAGCTAGGGGGGCGATTGTGGCACTTTAGAGTCTATGTATGACTTATGTGTGAGTTGTGCTTTTATAGTGTATGATGTTGACAGCGATGTATGTTGTGTAGCGATGTATATACGCACGACAACTGTCACGCCATTTGTAGTTCCGCATCTAGATGCTCAGACACTGGAGTTCCAGTGATGGTAGTTAGAGTTATTCTAGTTGTTTCTCAGGGACTACTTTCCGATGGTTAGATTTCGTGTTCGGGGTACTGACTTCACGGTGGGGCCCACCATCACTTTGCACCGTTTGCACCGTCGAGTGTGCCGTCAGCGGGACCGTTAGGGTTTCAGGGCTAGCTCAAGTCCAGGGGTATAGTTTCGAGTGAGCTCCAGAGAGCTCACTTCTCTGATGTTGAGCCTTCGAGTTCCTGGCTATGGTGGACAGAGGCCGGCGAGCGTCACCTGGATTCTCTATGCTTGAGTGGGTGTGGCTTGACTGTAATCAGTGCCCAGTTGTTGGCAGTTTATAGAGTGACAGATCAAGTACTGATCTGAGTTGAGTTGAGTTGAGAATGTTAAGCAATCTGATTATTGTGGCACTTTAGAGTCTATGTATGACTTATGTGTGAGTTGTGCTTTTATAGTGTATGATGTTGACAGCGATGTATGTTGTGTAGCGATGTATATACGCACGACAGGAGTTTTGAAGGGCTGAAAGCTTTTGGAGATGCCTTAGGACTGTGTTTTGGACCAGGATAGGAATTTTTGAAATGTGAAAGGAGTCTTGAAGGGCTGAAGGCTTTTGGAGATGCCTTAGGACTGTGTTTTGGACCAGGATAGGAATTTTCGAAATGTGAAATGAGTCTTGGAAGCAGATTTGTGTTATGAATTGTGACTAGAGTTGAGGAAACTCCATTCTAGGATCTCTCAGTCTGGTCCAGGTGAAAAGCATAATTAAATGATCTGAGTGCCGGATTTATGTTCAGTTAGATCACTCAGTTGATGGTTATTTTATTTTATCAAAGGGCCACCGGACCTAGGTCTATGAACTGCCAGATCCCGAACCATAGCTTGAACCTGACGAGAAAATAGGATATGAGACCAAGCAGAGGTAGAAACCATAACACCAACCTCGCATGACAAGATTGGTTTTACGAAAGTCAAGGATAAAACAAAACCTTCAGGGTGAGTCAACCTCAGAAAACTAAGCACAAGCAGCCATGTGCTCGGCGCACTCTCAAGACCGAACGTTCCCCACGACATAAGTGGCGACCATGCTAGGGAATCTCGAGGCTTGTGCTTAGACGTTACGACTAGTTGGAGTTGGGGAAGGGAACAAGGACAGATTGGACTGATCTAAGTGGAGAGGAGGTGAGTTGTGCTGAGGTAGAGATGGGCCCAGAGGCTTCATCTGCAGCTATGACAAGGGAACAGGAGATCTCACTGATTGTCATGGCAACCATGAGAGCCATGAAGGATCAGGATGAGGAAAGAGACAGGGTGAAGGTGCAGTCTTTGCAAGTCACAAAATGTTTGCGTGCTGTGGTGGACCAGCGGGGGGAATTTGATGGTAAGGACATGACTAAGTACCTGAAGGTCTACTGGAGAGAGGTTAAGCTTCATGGTCTTGATGAGAAGGTTGCCATTGCAAGGTTCCCTAAGCTGGTGGAGCTTGAAATCAAGAAGGTGGTTGAGGGCTTGGTGAGAGGGGCAGAGACATGGGAGGAGTTCTCCCAGATGATGAAGGAGGAATTCTTGTTGCAGGATGCAGATCGGGTCACCCAGGCCATGTTCTTGGATTGGGTGAATGATAGGAGTAAAAACTTGGGGCCTCAAGATCTCCTAAGAGAGTTTAACAAGAGACTGGGGCATCTATCAGCTTGTGAAGCTGAGGCCATTAGACTACAGAGGTCTAACTACTTTCTGCGAGCTGCAGATAGTCGTTTGCGGGATGAGTTGGAGTATGCACTTGATTTGCTCCAACCTGATCGGTTGGGAATGGTAGAGTGGGGAAAGATTGAGGAGGCGGTTGTCTGGGTAAGCCGCAAGTGGAGGCAGAGAGAGCTGGATGAAGAAGCAATAGCCAAAGCGCCTATTTGGAGTAGCATGGTTAGGTCCGGGAGAGAGAAGATGGAACAGCGAGTGAGCGAGGTGGCTAAGGAAGGAGCTGTTGACAAGATATCACGACTAATGGAGGGGCTGAAAGCTCTGACCACCAAGGTCGACCAGCTGCAGAGTGGGAGTAGTACTGCGAGAACAATTGGAGAGAAGAGACAGCTCTATGGGTGCATGTGGTGTGATAGTAAAAGTCATGCCAAGAGAGATTGCCATGAGCTATCAGAAGCGTTGCATAAGCAGCTGGTGAAATTTGTGGGAGAGCCCGGAATGAAGAAGGTTGCCTTCTTTGACACTGGGGAGCCAATACCGCTGAACTGGAACAGAGGAGGCATGAAGGCACTGCTGGAGAGACACTTGGGCACACGTGAAGTAGGTATGGCAATTGCTACTTTTGGGCCTAGTGTGTATAGTGCAGTGGGTGAGATGAAACAAAGTACAGATTTAGATGAGATGGAAAAGAAGAAGAACAAATATCAAGGAGGAGAAACAAAGAGGCAGGGACAAGATGGACCTCTAGTGGGAGATGCTCAGGTTTCTCAAGTTCACCATGACCCGCAATTTCAAAGATTGCCCAAGAAAGAAAGCAAGGTTGGTATAAATTCTTGGTACGCTCATAAGTTTCATGATACAGGGTTTGCTGTAAAGGAGTCGGGGGTGGAATGGCCACCAAAAGCAAAGGTAGGGAAAGCTCTTACCATTGACAAGAAGAGTGTGCAACATTTTATTGGAGGAATAGAGGCAGATAAATTTGAGAAGAGATTGAAGAAGAAAACTGAAGAACATGGTGCTGATTTTATCTTGCACGACTGTCTAAGGGGAGAATGGAGGTTTCAAGGGAATCACTTCAGCAGAAACAGGTTGGATGACTCTGACAAGGAAGAAACTCCTCAACAAGGGTCTAGCAAGGAGCTAGTTCTTTTAGGAAAAGATGTGACGGAAGGTGTGGAGGAGAATTCTGAAGATCTCTCACCAAAAGGTCCTGAAATTGGTAAGGAAGCTGTGGAAGTTGACAAAGATGAGGAAAGGTATGACCAGATTCATAGTGTTGCTTCTCAAGCAGCATTGCTTCACTTGTTACCTTCTGAACTGAGACAAGATCCACTTAAAATGCATCAAATGAGGGCTTTGTTTTTCCCTTTGGGTGAAGAAGAAGAAGGATCAGGACTTTATGAAGATGCAGAGGAGGAAGAAGAGTCATGCTCGTTGTCATCATCTTCAGATAGTGAGAGTGATGCCAAAAAGGTGCGAAATGAAGAGGAGAAGGTTCCTACCACAAATCAGGGAACTAAAAGACTTGCACTCACAAACATGGATTGGGGCCACACCACAGCATTAGACTTGCCTCTAGGGCTGTGCTCTTTCCAACTGAAAGGAGGGAAAGTCAAGTCTTTGACAATATATTCATCTGAATTTGGGGTGGAGCAGATAGCAAAGGAAGCAATGCAGGGACCTCAAGGTACTTACAGCCACAACGACAACAAAATTGATGATGAAGTTGATCCTAAGAAGCTGCAGGAGTATGAGAAAGCTTTGAGGCAGAAGTTCAATCTTGACCAACTGAATGAACAAGACTTCAAAGGCTATGTGGCATCAAGTTCTGACTCTGAGCAAGAAGGCGGTAGAATCAAAGAGGATGGGAATAGCAATATTGAGAAGGTTATTGGTAAGGAGAAAGATAAGTTGCAAGCAAAGTATCTGTTCTTGTTGTCTAAGACAGGAGGATTGGACGAGGAAAAGGTGGTGGGCAAGAAATCAGAGAAAGGAAACATTGAGAGAAAGTTTCACACAGGACTAGGTGAGCTTAGTGAGGAACTTATGGAGAAGATGAGGAAGACCAAGAGTGGTGAAATGGTATTGGAAGCCTACCTGCACAAGAGAAGAAGAAGAAGAAGGAAGAGGCAGCCTTCCAAAAGAAGGAAGAGAAGAAGAGGAAGGCAGAGCTTGAGTTGCTGCTCATGGATGCCGATATGGTGCGAAATGGCCAGACCGAATCAAAGCCACAAAAGGACTTGTCAAAGAAGGAAGAACAGAAGAAAAGGCAAATTGGTTGATGTACAAGAAGATGTTTTGGAGGAAAAGGAAATGTTGGCTGAAGGGACAAGTACATTCAAGCTATTGGATCAGAAGAGAGTACAGCTTGCCAACAAAAGGAAGGAGTTTTTGTCAACAATTAGTCTACTCATGAAGGATATCAACACTCTCAAAGGGTCAGATCAGGAGCTAGTAATACTTGCTGAAGAGAAGATGCAGCTTTTGGATAAAACCACTGCTTTGACCGATATCGGTGCACTGAAGCAATTGAGTGAAGGGCACGCACAGTTGTACAAATTGCAGAAAGAAGAGTTGGGGCTAGAAATGGAACAAAGAATGGTGAGCATTGAACTTCAGCTCCAGGAGTCCAAGAACAAATATTGTGCTTTGGGGACCAGTTCAAAGGCAGCTGCCAAGATTTTGCAAGAGGAGCAGGGGTCCTTCAAGAACAGCCTGCAAAGTTTTCTCAAGAAGCTAAAGAATCTCCAAGTTGCATCACGAAATAGTAGACTTTTGGTTGCGGGGTTCCATAATGCATGGCATAACTCTGTTGCAGATGTTTGTATTAGAATCCAAGAGCCTACCAAAGCAGCAACAGGAGGATATCAGAAGTTACTTGTGAGAAACCATAAGCTCTACAACAAAGTGCAAGATTTGAAAGAGAACAAGAGAGATACGTTCCAACACAATATTGGAGTTGCAGAAGGAGGTAACAGAAAAGAAGCAACTTGGAAGAAGTACCTGATCATGTTTTGGAGGAAGGTTTGCACTAGATTTCTAGAGGCTTGATGGTGCAGACCGGAGGCTGCACAGGATTGGTGGGGGTGAATGTCGTCGGGAAAAAAGCCCACATGTATCCTTGAGGCTTTTGGTGTGATAAATTTTCTTTTCTCTTTTATTTGTTGTAAGAAATAGGGATTTATGATAATATGTCTCGGGTGTGGTTTTGCTACCTGGTTTTGGGAGAAAGTGAGGAGATAGAGAAGGGCTGAGGGTTTTCACAAAATGCCAAAAGATTTTGAGAGGGTTTGGCAGAGGATTTCGAGAGGAGTGGCAGAAATTTTCAGGAGAAGAAAGGAGTAGGGTTTTTTTTTTGAAAAGGGACAGAGGAGTGTCGAGAGAGCAAGGGGTTTTTTTTTTTTCGGGAATGACATGAGGAGTTTGGGGGCAGAGGACAGAAGGTGGGCAGGAAGGAAGGGAATCGAAAGGGATTGGAATGATCATGAAGGAGTAGTCAGGAAGGCTTTTTAGGGACAGAGGAAATTTTGAGTTGGACAGGAGAGGGTTTGGCAGGAGGAGAAATTCCCAAGAAGCTGGAGGGTTTGGACAGAGGAACACACACAGGAGAGAAATTTTCGAGTTGGACAGGAGGGGGTTTGGCAGGAGGAGAAATTCTCGAGAAGCTGGAGGGTTTGGACAGAGGAACACACACAGGAGAGAAATTTTCGAGTTGGACAGGAGGGGGTTTGGCAGGAGGAGAAATTCTCGAGAAGCTGGAGGGTTTGGACAGAGGAACACACACAGGAGAGAAATTTTCGAGTTGGACAGGAGGGGGTTTGGCAGGAGGAGAAATTCTCGAGAAGCTGGAGGGTTTGGACAGAGGAACACACACAGGAGAGAAATTTTCGAGTTGGACAGGAGAGGGTTTGGCAGGAGGAGAAATTCTCGAGAAGCTGGAGGGTTTGGACAGAGGAACACACACAGGAGAGAAATTTTCGAGTTGGACAGGAGGGGGTTTGGCAGGAGGAGAAATTCTCGAGAAGCTGGAGGGTTTGGACAGAGGAACACACACAGGAGAGGAATTTCGAAATGTGAGAGTGCAGGGCTGTGCTTGGACCAGGAGAGCAATTTCAAAATGTGAGAGTGCAGGTTGTGTTTGGACCAGGAGAGGAATTTTGAAATGTGAGAGTGCAGGGCTGTGCTTGGACCAAGAGAGGAATTTCGAAATGTGAGAGTGCATGGTTGTGCTTGGACCAGGAGAGCAATTTCGAAATGTGAGAGTGCAAAGCTGTGCTTGGACCAAGAGAGCAATTTCAAAATGTGAGATTGCAGGCTGTGTTTGGACCAGGAGAGGAATTCTGAAATGTGAGAGTGCAGGGCTGTGCTTGGACCAGGAGAGGAATTTCGAAATGTGAGAGTGCAGGGCTGTGCTTGGACCAAGAGAGAAATTTCAAAATGTGAGAGTGCAAGGCTGTGTTTGGACCAGGAGAGGAATTCTGAAATGTGAGAGTGCAGGGCTGTGCTTGGACCAAGAGAGGAATTTCGAAATGTGAGAGTGCAGGGCTGTGCTTGGACCAGGAGAGAAATTTCAAAATGTGAAAGGAGTCTTGAAGGTTAAAGGTTTTGGAGATGCTTTAGGACTGTGTTTTGGACCAGGATAGGAATTTTTGAAATGTGAAAGGAGTCTTGAAGGCTGAAGGCTTTTGGAGATGCCTTAGGACTGCGTTTTGGACCAGGATAGGAATTTTCAAAATGTGAAAGGAGTCTTGAAGGGCTGAAGGCTTTTGGAGATGCCTAAGGGCTGTGTTTTGGACCAGGAGAGAACTTTCCAAAATGTGAGAGGAGTCTTGAAGGGCTGAAGGCTTTTGGAGATGCATGAGGGCTGTGTTTTGGACCAGGACAGAAATTTCGAAATGTGAAGGGAGTTTTGAAGGGCTGAAAGCTTTTGGAGATGCCTTAGGACTGTGTTTTGGACCAGGATAGGAATTTTCGAAATGTGAAAGGAGTCTTGAAGGGCTGAAGGCTTTTGGAGATGCCTTAGGACTGTGTTTTGGACCAGGATAGGAATTTTTGAAATGTGAAATGAGTCTTGGAAGCAGATTTGTGTTATGAATTGTGACTAGAGTTGAGGAAACTCCATTCTAGGATCTCTCAGTCTGGTCTAGGTGAAAAGCATAATTAAATGATCTGAGTGCCGGATTTATGTTCAGTTAGATCACTCAGTTGATGTTTATTTTATTTTATCAAAGGGCCACTGGACCTAGGTCTATGAACTGCCAGATCCCAAACCATAGCTTGAACCTGACGAGAAAATAGGATATGAGACCAAGCAGAGGTAGAAACCATAACACCAACCTCGCATGACAAGATTGGTTTTACGAAAGTCAAGGATAAAACAAAACCTTCAGGGTGAGTCAACCTCAGAAAACTAAGCACAAGCAGCCATGTGCTCGGCGCACTCTCAAGACCAAACGTTCCCCACAACAGCGTTGAGCTCCACCAACTGCTATGATTGTGAGTCCCAAACCAACCTATGACCTAATCTCAAAAAACATGGGAGCATGGGAACTTATAAGTGTGGGAAAAGTGGCTCTAGGTTGTCTAACTAGGTCACCACTACCATTGGTGACCAATCAACCACTACCACTATCTGAGATTGACGCCCAACATATTAGCAATAATGATGTGGTCTACTCATTGAATTCCATCATAAGCGCATTGTATAAGGAGGTTTGTCCATGAAAGACAAAGACAATGAGCTTGTGATCCCACTCTAGCTGCATCTAACAACACGGCAGGTCCCATCCAAGAATGGACCTGATGTGTACTTGCCACAACCTGGGTGCAAGAATCACCCATCAAAGGGATGTTCTCCAAAATGTAAGTTGGAGAAATGGATTGATGAACCTATAGATGTTTTGATATACTTAACATCTCCCAAAACACACTAGAATAGGAATCCTAAAGACCCAAACCTCAGCCAATGCATGTATGTCCCTAACATAGCCATCCAAAAATCACCAAATAACAAGACCATGTCTTTCCAAATCCTATATCTCAAGCAAGGAAATGTCTATTGGTAGGGTCTTCTAGTAATCCCTAACTACTGACATTGGTAATAATTGAGGATACCAATAGGCCAAGTGTACCACATGATGTAGAGAGACTTGCCTAGCAATCTCTTTCCACATACAAGTACCTCTATACTTGTATACTCACCTGTAATGCTATAGCTAGTCCAATGCTAATCCCACCAAACAACTCCAATTGACATACTTCCTCTATTGGATACTACCAAGCAATGAGTGTGGTATCCAAAGGTGTCAAGGTAATTGACTCTGGAGGTTCATCTTCACATTGGTCTCTTGGTGGTACAAAGGCTCTACTTCAAGCCTATTGCACCAACCAATTTGCATGATGTTGCAATGCCTTCTCTAAATTCCACAATAGAACACCAAGGTAGATGGAACAATCTCACTTGTACTTGAAATCCAAGTGATCTCCTTTGGCATTGGAGTATCCTTTGCATGGGCGTTCCCTTCCAATAAATCACCAGGCCAAGTGACAAAACCACTGAAAGTAGAAACTCATGCTACCATGGTCCCTAAGTGTAGTAAGCCAAGACTGCCACTATTAAAGCATACTAGTAGGCAACAACTGTAGCCTTCTCCAACAAAAAGGGCTATGCACCAAAGTCTAGCAGATCGTCTATGGTGTATAGACCTTCCTTGAAGGTCCCACCAAAAAAAAAAAATCCTACTTTGGTTATCTAATGAGACAATCCCAGGTGTAAACTGTGCTTGTTCAAAGGCCGCTTAGTTGGTAACTCCTCCAATCTAACTACTATTGCTTGCCATAAACCACTGGTCACTAAGTGGATCCCATGCTCCTCACCCAACTCAACTCCACTATCAACCACCTTTGCTTTAGTAGTAGGGACAACATCATCCCTACTCTCACAAAGCATGGTAGCCAATTAGATCATTGGAACTGAATCAACTCCCAATATAGACATATCACTGGCTAAGGATCATGGAAAGTGCATAATCAACTGAGTTGCCTCCAACATTATGCTAGACTGAATGTGTGTAGTAGTAGGTGGTTGATTAGTAGGTAGTCCATCATGCACCCCCCCACCTAACACACCTGCACTAGGACGTCTAGGAGCCATGGATGACGTCTGTAGGGCCTCAAAGAGCATGAAAGATTGAAGAATTCTGACCTATCTCTCAACCTCTCCTCTCTATGGGTCCAATTGATGCTCCTCTAGGCTCTGGAGCATGTACTACACTCCTAGTCACTACGACAGATGCATCCACCTGTGCTACTCCGCACATGAAGTCTAAGACGTCTCTATCATCTGCATATGAGGTGGAAGCCTCAATACCCAAATTTGATATCCTCTAAGCTATGGCCATGCTAGCCAATCTGTGCTCTTATTGCTCAATTTAAGTAGCCATGGCTGTATCAAAAGTAAGGGTAGGTATTGCACCCTACTAGGTATGGATCCTCTACCTCCACTTCATTTTCCATGACCTAGAGCTCCTCTATTGCTTGCCATAACAACTGTACCACTTCATAACTCTGAGTGTAGGTCAAAGCATTGGTCACCGGTGTGACCAAATTTGTGGCAATGCTCACACTATCTCTATGCTCGTTGTGATGCGCCAGAGGTATTAGGTCCATTGCCTTGAGTGTACTCTCTCATATGGTGAGGTCCACTACAAGTCCAACAAGCAACAACACCACTCATTGGCTACAATTGACCCAAAAATGAAGGTAAGGGTCTAACTACACTAGGCTCTCCACTCACTCCATAGGATCTAGGTTGTCCACCTTGTCCTCAAAAACCAACAAGGCATGGTGCACCTCTGCTCCACTCTAGAAGAAGTAATAGTTGTAAATGAGGTCTCCTTACCAAATCCAAATGTCACCACTCTCTTATCCACCATGTTGAGCTCAATATGCTCAACCAAACGAAAGACCACTGGAAAAGTAGGCAAAGTAGCCTATAACAATGTATTATCATGAACTCTATGTTGCAATTCTTTGTCCAATATCCCATACCAAAACTGGTCTGCTTGGGCCTCAATAACTCCTGAGTAAAACTGATCAGCTGTCTCATGCAAGTGCATGCTTCACATAGGCTCTCTCTCTAGCCTTCCACTAGAACTCCTACAAGCTCCTTAGCTCACAATCCACACTCCATGGTAGTTCTGCCTCAAACATTGGAAGAACTCCACTAGGGGTTCAGTACCGGGGTCCTGGTACTAAACCACCTCATGTAGTAGTACCTCCACTCGTAGTACCACCATCTTCACAAGATCCATCAATGCTACTAGAGCTAGAACTTATGGGTAGAACCGATCTACCCCTAGAAACCAAGCCTGAAGTGACGGAGACATAGTTTGGAGACCAATACTATCTCCATAATTCAATCTCTTCTAAGTGAGCTCTCCTGAACTCATGGTAGTCATCCATCGGTGGACTCTCCAAGTGTTGAAATAACTTCTTCCATGCAATGAAAGGTGTGAACAAAGTTGAATTTTGCATCTGCTATAGATCACACCAACTATCAAACTCCTGGATGAAGTCATACAACTCAATGGTACCCATCATACTAGAGTAATGCTTGGGACCTTTGGAGGCCCATAAATCTTGTCCATGTCCCATAACAATGGTGTAGACACACCAAGTGCACTCTCAATTGAATCAACTCTTGTGCCAACTCTTGTGCCAACTCCAACTCAAAGTCAATCTCCTCACTCACTAGGACTTGAGATATAGGCTAATATCAAACACTACTCTGAGTAAACACATTGTGTACTACAACACTCTCCTCCGGAATCCCCAAAGAACTCCATCATGACAAAGTAACCAAGAACTACACCCAACAATCAAATCCACCGCAAGTACCCTACCAAAAACCACCACCAAGTGCAAGCACCACCAACTAAATATCACGGACTAATGTAACTCTAACTAATGATAACTACACTAGGAGAAATAACAACTTGTAACCTGCCATCACAACACGCACTCTCATGGTCTGCAGGTCATCACTTCTTGCCTCACAAGAGAGAAACACAATAGTCTTATTTGTCATCACTCCAGCCTCACTACCGAGAGCACACCAAAGCACCAATGCTCTAAATTCAAGGCACCTCACACAAACATGGTGCACAAACAAGAAGTATGAAATGGAGGAGGTCCAATCACAAGAAGACTAAATGAAAACCCTTCATCTCATAAATCAACAATGAACTAACTCTTTGACATTTGACATTTGACATAATCAAAGTACTTATCTACTTCCTAAGCTATGAGGATCATCAAGAATAGAATCAAATTTCTTCTCACCAAAATTTGACATAAATCCTTCACAAAATCTAACATAAATTTGACATAAAATCTAATGGAAAATCTGACGTAAATCACTAAAGTTGGCTGACCACCAAATCCTCCACTAACTCTTCACTTGAGCCAAATTGGAAAGATAAGGATCTTCAAATCTCTAATTTGCAAGAATAAGTTCATAACTCTACTTTCAGTTTCACCCTAAAGCTCAACTCGCACCAAATTGGTGTTGTTTTCACCTCTTGAGATCAAAATCATAACTACCACTTGAAATTGACTCTCTTTGGCTCCAAATTTGGCCAACACTTCTGCAATCACTCCCAAGGAAATCAAAACTGCAATCAAGGTACCATGATCCAATCGGCCTTGGAGATATCACCACCACCTTCAATTCTTGCACCCAATTTTCTCTTGACTCTCATTTCTCTAATGTAATCAGTTTTTTATACAAATCAAATCACACTCAATCAGATCAATACTTGATCTATCACTCAATAATCTGCCAACAATTGGGCATTGATTAAAGTCAAGCCATACCCATTCTAGCTAAGAGACTCCAGGTGATGCTTGTTTGCTTTCTATCCACTCTAGCTAGGAACTTGAAGGCTCAACATCAGAGAAGTGAGCTCCCTAAAGTTGCACTTCTAGGGTTTTTACCTAAGTCTCACCCTAATGCTCCCATTGATAGCAAAATTGACGGTGCAAGTGACGGTGAGCCCCCCATGTAGTCAGTATTGTGAGCCGGCTTGTCCCTCACTCAGGATGAACCTCTGATGGCTATTATGGTAGCACACCATGGACTAAGAAGGCAAGGAACCCCAACTCCATCATACTCCTCCAAGGCTAACACTCCAAGACTCAAGACATTGCTCACTAGAGAACTCAATGAGAGAGAGATAGTTTCAAATGAAAGGATGATGAGTACCTCCTCACCCCTTGTTTATATACTTGTGAAATAGTTACGTACCAAAGTTACTAATTACTGTTGTAACTCAAGTTACTAGACTAAAAGTCAAGTAAAGTCAAAAAGTAGAAAGGAATATCTATTCACATGGGCATATTCTCCTAAGCATGTGGTCTTATCTTGACCCAACCACTAAGTCAAGGATTCCTTCACATGGGCTACCCTTGGACTAAAGAAGAATCCAAAACAAAAAGGCTGGCGGGCCCAAGAGTTCTCAACTCTTTCATCAAAGCCAAACACCTAAGAATAATACCAAGTCAACACACTAAAATCCAAAATAGTGGTGCTCATCTTTTCTACTTCCTCTAAAGAAAGGCCCCCTCTATCTTAGCTATGACTAACTTTAGCTAACCATGACTAATATAGAACCATCCTTTATCTCTATATAAATAATATCTCTTAAGTACTTGTAATACCAAGCTAAATCTCACAATACCACACACATGCATAAATGGGTGTTACAGTACCCCAAACATAAAATCTGATAGTGGAAAGTAATACATGAGTAACTGCCAAAATAATGTTAAGTACTATCATTGCTACTCTAGTGCTTGAGCAATCTAGATGCTACAAATGGTGTGATAAAATCAAAGATCTCCTTCGATGTAGGCATGGCATACAAATAAGCCCTAGTCTATCAATTGATGGGATGGTAATCTCTACACATCCATCTATCTTTGTAGTTGCCATGTGTATCCTTCTTAGTTAGCATCATTGTAGTTGAAGCATACTCTCCATGTGAAATCTCTACCAAACTAGCCACAAAAAAGTCTCTACTCTAGCTTTGAATCAATGCTCTTTATATATCACTATATCTATAGGGACATCAAAAAATTGGTGTATCACTAGTCAGCTCAATCCAAATATTAACTCCTTTTAAAGTACCCAAATCCTTCAAGATACGTAGCTCCTCAAGAACCTCCAAACTCTCCATCTTTCCCCTTTTGTAAGCTTGGGTCCAAGATCTGGCTCCCAAGTAGTGTCATGCCTCCAACCACTAGAGTTCCCAACCTCAATGTGGAAAACTCCTTCTACTCTAGTTGCAAGCTCCATACGTCCTCTAGTTGTATCCCAAGTAGACCAAGATGTAATACAAGTAGACCACACTCACTTAGATGGACCCCAAGTAGACCTCTCTCACTAATAGCCACTAGTTATATCCTAAGAATATCTTGTCGACTTGGTCCATCACTCCCAACATTTGCCAAGATTGTCTCGATAGGCATAGAGCTCACAAGTGTCTAAGTGGTGATACCTATCAAGTGTTGTCATACTTTTCCTTTCTCTCTTTGGGAACACATAGGGTGCCTAGCTATGGAGACTACAGATCAAAGGCTAGAGGTAAACTGGTAACTACTTGATTGGAACACACGTGTTACCTAACCGCCAAAACCTTCCTTTCTCGTAACTAATATTCTTACTATTGGGAAAGGTAGTGATGGGCAATGTAACCTATCATCACACATGCACTTCTAGTCTGCTGGTCATCACTTCCAACATTACCAAGGAGAAATACACAACACTCCTAAAAGGAAACAAACTAAGTGCAACGCTTGCACACCAATCCAAACCAATTGGATATACAAGTAGGCATGCAAGCACAGAGAGGATCCAATCACAAGAATATGACAACAACTCTTTATGCTTTTTTGTCAAAAAAGAGCTATAGAGCCTTCTTGTTGTGTCATCAAGCTCATTTCCACTTGTACTCCAAGTCTCTTCCAATCTGAACTTCAGATTTCAACAAATTTCTACTCCAAGTGGAGTATTCTTATGTCTTCTTGATGGAGATAACCCTAAAAAGCTCATATGAACATTAAATTTTTCTGTAGCTTGGATTCAAGTGTTCTAGATGTCAATGTAAAGCTTGTAAGATAAGCTTTTCAATGACATAAATTAGACCTCAATCATATCACTATAACTCCCCTGAAAACCTCTCAAATTTGGTGAGATTTTTTTTCAATTTTCACCTAATTTTGAAACCCATATTTTAGAGTTTGCTCCTACGTGGTACCCACATTTTTCATTTTGGACGAGTTTTGAAGAAGAAGTGCACTATTGAAACCAAATTGAAACCAAATGGAGAAGAAATGAGGAAAAACTTGTATTTTGATCAAGCTTGAGGAAGTCAACTTCATGTAAGAAGAAGAAGTACTTGGACTGGATCAAACCCAAAGAAGCTTACTTCATGTCAGAGGAGGAAAAAACTCGGATCAAATGCCCAAGGAGGGTAGACCCAAAGGAGGAAAAGAAGTTGCTAGTTGAGATTCTTGTGGGGCTATATCTCGGTGACGACAAGTCCAAATCAAATGTAATATATCTCGTTGGAAGCATCTTGTTCAGGGCTTTTTGTGGCTACCAAAATTGCAAAGTTTGGAGGTTTGTAGAAGAAGCTACAAGTATTTGAAGTTTTGGGAGTAAATGTACAAAGTAGTTTAGTATCTTCAGGTTGGCGTCTTCAGACTTTGGACTTTGGACTTCAGGTTTACACAACTTTGGGTTAGAAGCTTCTTCGTCTCAAGACGAAGATGACTAGATCTAAGATAGTCGGACCTCAAAGTGCAATGAAAGTGACTTCGTGAATCTTGCCAGAGGCATTAGAGAGAGTTAGAATAGAGGAAAAATAGATAATTAGGATACCCATGACTTCAATTTCAGTTCCGATTGAAGATGGAATAGGAATTGAAGGAGAAGTAGCAATAGTGAATAAACCTAAAGTGCAAGATCAGACAATAAGTGTCTTCGCGTCAATAACATGAGTGATTAGTGGAAAGTGGGTTACAAATTGAAGGTGTAGATAGTGTACCCATGATTTCAATTATAATTTGTGATGAGTATATAATATAATTAGCAAAGGAATTGATTGTAATTAGACCCGATGTTGTAGAAGTAGGAATTCGAGTGTCATCAGACTTATTATTAGAGACATTAGAGAAGAGTGGGTCAGGAGATAAGGAATGACCTTAATTGACCCATGACCTTAATTGACCCATGACCTTAATTGTAGATTTTAGTGTAGAAGTAGTAGAAATAGTGCAGGAATTAGTAGTTGTAGATATACCCGAAGAAGGAGAAGTACTAAGAAGATCATCGGGTTTGGAAGCCAATGATGAGGTAGACATCAGACCGGGGAAAGTAACAGTTTTGAGATAGGAAGAGGGAGATATGAAGAGATGGATTGTCAATTTGGATTTGTAGGTAGGAAGAGATGTTAGGAAGCAGTACATTAGTAGGAAGAACTACTGTTTACTTCAGTATTTAAGGGGAGCATTCGTAGTACTATGTTGTTCAATGCTCACTATTTCTGAGAATAGATAAAGCAAAGTGCTGTGGAGCAATGCTCGTCGCTTGAGCTTGATTCCAAGTATCAACTTTGTGTTTATGTTTGTGAGTGTTGGGAGAATTTTGAAGTGCAAGTCAGTGTGCTTGTTGGATGTTGGATTCCGTAGCCTTGGTCTTTATTCTGTGTGTGTGATCCTAAGTGAAGTGCAATCGAAGCAATGCCTTGATAAATCTGAGAGGAATTGTAGTGTTGGTAGTATTTTGCATTTGTGAGTGCAGTGCGAAGTTGATGTGAAGCAATTTTCATCAAGGAAGTTGTGCCTTTAGTGGAGGAGTGGAACACAATTCTGAGGCAAAGTCTTTTTGTAGTGAAGTGCCATTTTTGGGAGAGCTTGAACCATCATAATCAAGATTGTTTGGAAAGAATTGATGGAGTTGTGATTAAGGAGTGTTAATTTGTGACAAGACTGCGAGTAAGTGTTTGTTACTCTCTTCTAGGTGTGGTTTCTACCTGAGAGATCAAAGACACAACCAAGAAGAACTAAAATTGTTACTTTGCTTTGTATTTGACCAATTCTGAATGGTATCTCTGCGGGAACAAACTTTACTTACCCGATTACCGCAAAAGTGATATTTGCCGGGTTGTCACATCCTAGTTCTTGGCAACTTCTCCTCAAATTTCTGCTTCAAAAGTACACTTGATCCCTAAAAACACTCATGCACCTTGAAACCCTCAATCATAATGACAAGATAGGAGAATTGACATCCAATCAAGATGGAAGATAAAACTATTCTACTGAGCTTATGACAATATTTGTAGCAGAATGTTTTACATCAGATCTCACTCTGCATAGATCTAGAGCCAACCAAATTTTTCACAATAGCTGGTTGTGTCCTTTTCTAAATTCTTGCAATTTTTTTTAGCCTAATCCAACCCTAGTTCCTAGATGTAGATCAATCCTTGAGCTCGGCTAACTTGTGAGCTCTACAGACCCAAGTATACTTGATCCAAGACCTTGAATTCTCTATTTCAATAATTCACATGAAACCATTGCACAAAGGTGCAAATTGTAACCTTCTACAAGACTCAAAATTTTCATAAGGTATCTCAAATCACAACTTTGGAAGTAACCAAAACTCCAAACTTGATCATCAGCTCTTCTCCAACACCTTACATCTCAAAAGCTTCAACTTCAATCAATCAGATCTGATTTGAGATTGGCCCAAAACTCAAATTTTTTGTGCTCAGAGCTATAAGAACTCTATCTTATCACCAACCCCATGAACAGATCATGAAAAGGTTTCAAGAATCTCTCCCAATTGCCTACTTTTTGCCCTTGGGTATGAATTCTACCCCCTTGAATCAATTGATGATATCCCTCTGTGACAACCCGGCAAATATCACTTTTGCGGTAATCAGGTAAGTAAAGTTTGTTCCCGCAGAGATACTAGTTATAATTGGTCAAATACAAAGCAAAGTAACAATGTAGTTCTTCTTGAGTTCTTCTTTAATCTCTCAGGCAGAAACCACACCCAAAAGAGAGTAACATGCATTGACTTGCAGTCTTGTCACAAATTCACACTCCTTAATCACAACTCAATCAAATCTTTCCAAACAATCTTGATTGTGATGATTCAAGCTCTCTCAAAAATGGCACTTCAATACAAAATGACTTTGCTTCAAAATTGTGTTCCACCCCTCCCATGAAGGCACAACTTCCTCGATAAAAATTGCTTCACATCAACTTTGTGCTACACTCACAAATGCAAAATACTACCAACACTACAATTCCTCTCAGATTTGTCAAGGCATTGCTTTGATTGCACTTCACTTAGGATCAAACACATAGAATGAAGATCAAGGCTGTGAAATCCAACATCCAACAAGCACACTAACTTGCACTTCAAATTTCTCCACACACTCACAAACACAAGCATAAAATTGATACTCAAAATCAAGCTCAAACAACAAGCACTGCTTTATAGCACTTTGCTTTATCTATTCTTAGAAATAATGAGCACTAAACAACATAAGACTGTGAATGCCACTCTTAAAATAGTGAAGCAAACAACAATTCTAACAATTATGTTGTTCTATAACAACTCTTCCTACCTGTAGATCCAAAATGACAATGCACCTCTTCATATCTACCTCTTCAAATCTCAAAACTGTTACTAATTTGATCCAATGTCAACCTCTTCATCGGCTTTCAAACCCGATGATCTTCCTATCACTTCTCCTTCTTTGGGTATATCTGATTCTACCAAATCCTTCACTATTTCTACTATCTCTTCACTAGGAACTACAATTGAGCTCATGGGTACTCCATCTATCTCCTTATCTTCTGACCTACTCTTCTCTAATGTGTCAAATAGCAAGTCCAAAGACACATGCACTCTTATGAATGATAGCCATATCATATCCATATCATTATCACTCATATCATTAGAGCCATATCACTCCAAGAAGGTCTAATTTAGTTTAGGGTTTATGAATGAATGATGAATGAATGATAGCCTTATAACGTATGTGGATGCTGAATATGCAAGTTCATTTCATGACATTATGTGTTTACAAGTTAGTCATATTTGCAATCATTGGCGTGAATAACATGACATTTTTCAAGAATATTACTTTGAGATTAGGATTATATGGGTGCAAAAATGTTTGTGCTCCAACGTATGGATGGTAGAGAAGATGAGAATATGCAAGCAAGCAATCCGGTCTTACGAGCATTCAATAGAGCATGCTCTAAGGCATGCCAATATAGAATGTGGAATAGGTGGCACTAATGCATTTTAGAAGTGTTTTTTGTTGTAGAATCTAATTGATGTGATATATTCACTCCAATATTTAAATCTATTTGCAAACTGAAATTTTTTTTCACCATTCTCATTTGGACTTTTTGATTGTCAATTTTGGGGACATTTTCAATGAGGATCTTGCTACCCAAGGATTTGTCAATGAATGAGCTTCTTATATATTACAGTTCATTTGTATAAATTTTTTGCCCCTCCTTTCCTCCCTCATTCCTTCCTTGGTCCTCTCCTTCTCTTGCAGATTGTGTGCATTCTATCTTTTATCTTGTTGCGCTATAGGTTCTATAGTCCTTTCTATATTTTGTTGAATTTTTACAAAGTGCATCCAAATGTAGAGTCCACCTCTTATATTGGTTACTAATTTTCCTATTAGGGAAAACTTGGGTATTGCTTATCTTGATCACAAATTGTGAAAGGAAAAAAAGTCACCCATCAAATTGTGTGTAGGTTGTTCAATGTTGTATGCATTCAATACTCACCTGAATCATCTAACAACCATCAATGAAAATCAGAGCACAAGAACAATGCACACCACTTCTAGGCTTTTCATCTTTTGCTAGGATATTCTACACTATCTTTTTTGTTGAAACACAAGGTTGCAATTCCTTGAGCATTTACATCTATTTGAACTTGCCAAATCTACCAAAGGCTAGAGAGTCTTATTCCATGATGACTCAAAAATTAATTCATAATCATATGATTAATTCATGATTTGTATTGCACATATGTTTACTACACTATCTCAAACTCTAATATAGATAATAACATGCAATATACCAATGAACCAATACTTTACTTCTCATACAAGTGTGCAATTTGGTTTCACATGTGACAACCCGGCAAATATCACTTTTGCAGTAATTGGGTAAGTAAAGTTTGTTCCCACAAAGACACGAGTCAGAATTGGTCAAATACGAAGTCAAACAATAACATGTAGTTCTTCTTGGTTTCTTCTTTAATCTCTCAGGTAGAAACTACACCTAGAAGAGAGTAACAAGCACTGATTCACAGTCTTGTCACAAATTAACACTCCTTAATCACAACTCCATCAATTCTTTCTAAACAATCTTGATTGTGATGATTCAGGCTCTCCCAAAAATGGCACTTCACTACAAAACAACTTTGCCTTAGAATTGTGTTCCACTCCTCCACTAAAGGCACAACTTCCTCAATTGAAATTGCTTTACATCAACCTCGCACTGCACTCACAAATGCAAAATACTACCAACACTACAATTCCCCTCAGATCTGTCAAGGCATTGCTTCAATTGCACTTCACTCAGGATCAAACACACAGAATCAAGATCAAGGCTACGGAATCCAACATCCAACAAGCACACTGACTTGCACTTTGAACTTCTCCACACACTCACAAACACAATTACAAAGTTGATACTCGAAATCATGCTCAAGCAATGAGCACTGCTTCACAGCACTTTGCTTTATCTAGTCTCTAAAGTATGAGCACTGAACAACATAAGACTACAAATGCCACTCTTAAGTAGTGAAACAATCAACAGTTATCTTCCTAATGTACTTCTTTCTTATGACTCTACAAACTTGCAGATCCGAAATGATAATGCACATCTTCCTATCTGCCTATTCAAATCTCAAATCGGTTACTAATCCAATCCGATGTCTACTTCTTCCTCGGCTTTCAAACCCAAACCCAAAGTAACTTTACTTCCTACTACTCTGTCCTTGGGTTTCACAACTCTTATTTCCTCTACCAATTCTACTAATTCTCCACTCTAAGCTACAATTCCTATCACAAGTAATCCTTCTAAATCTCTATCTCCCAACCCCCTCTTCTCTAAAGTGTCAAATGTCAAATCCAAAGACACGTGAAATCCTACCTCTTACTTTGGGTTTAACTACTATCAATTCCTTTTCTAATTCTATTGTGTCATCATCAAGAATTATAATTGAAAGCATGTGTACACTATCTACACCTTCAATTTGCAACCCACTTTTCCCTAATCACTCATGTTACTGACCCAAAGACACTTATAGTCTGATCTTGCACTTCAGGTTTATTCACTACTGCTACTTCTCTTCTAATTCTCTCCTATCTTCAATCAAAACTGAAATTGAAGTCATGTCTATCCTAACTATCTTCTTTCCATACTCTAACTTCGTCTTATCTCTCTGGCAAAACTCCCGAAGTCACCTTCACTGCACTCCAAGGTCCGACTTTCTTGGATTTAGTCATCTTCATCTTGAGGCAAAGTCTCATGACCCAAAGTTGTGTAAACCTGAAGTCCGAAGTCGTGTTGACCCGAAGACACCAAACTACTTGGTACATATACTCCCAAAACTTCAAATACTTTTTACTTCCTGTATAGACCTCCAAACTTTGCGATTTTGGTGGCAATGGAAAGCTCTTAACGAGACAATTCTAACGAGATATAGCATGCTTGATTTGGACTTGTCGTCACTGAGATATGGCCCCCACAATATTCTTGACTTGTAACCTTTATTCCTCTTTCGGGTCTGCCCTCCTTCAGCATCTAATCCGAGTTTTTCCTCCACTGCCACAAAGTAAGCTTCTTCTGGTCTGATCCAGTCTGATTCTTTCTTCCTCTTACATGAAATCTACTTCCTCGAGTCTGATCAAAATCCACGTTTCTACTCATTTCTTCTCCATTTGGTTTCAATTTGGTTTCAGCAAGGCTAAAATGAAAAATGTGGGTACCATATCACATGACACCAAATTCTATATCATGATATTTTTTATGCCAAAGCTAGGTTGCTAGGACTGTGAGCCGGCCTGTCTCTCACTCAAGATGAACCTCTGATGGCTATTATGGTAGTGCACCATGGACTAAGAAGGCAAGGAACCCCAACTCCATCATACTCCTCCAAGGCTAACACTCCAAGACTCAAGACATTACTCACTAGAGAACTCAATGAGAGAAAGATAGTTGCAAATGAAAGTATGATGAGTACCTCCTCACTCCTTGTTTATATACTTGTGAAAAAGTTACGCACCAAAGTTATTTATTACCATAGTAACTCAAGTTACTAGACTAAAAGTCAAGTATAGTCAAAAAGTAAAAAAGAATATCCATTCACATGGGCATATTCCATTAGCATGTAATCTTATCTTGACCCAACCACTAAGTCAACAATTCCTTCACATGGGCTATCCTTGGACTATAGAAGAATCCAAAACAAAAAGGCTTGCGGGCCCAAGAGTTCTTAACTCTTTCCTCAAAGCCAAACACCTAGGAATAATGCTAAGTCAACACACTAGAATCCAAAATAGTGATGCTCATCTTTTCCACCTCCCCTAAAGCAAGGTCCCCTCTATTTAAGCTATGACTAACTTTAGCTAATCATGACTAATGTAGAACCATCATTTATCTCTATATAAATAATATCTCTCAAGTACTTGTAATACCAAGCTAAATATCACAATACCACACACATGCACAAATGGGTGTTACATTTCCCCCGAGACTAAGTTTTCACTTCGTTCTCAAAGAGAAGGTCTCTCTACCTTCTGTGATACATCTTCAACTTATCATGGTTAATCCTATCAAAGTGTCTTCCTCTCAAATCCTTGAGATCATAGGTGTAATTGCCCCACACCTTCTCCACTATGAAAGGTCCAAAGTATTTAGGCAAAAACTTCTTTTGCACTCTCTTGAATCAAATATAATTAAACAACATTACCCAATCACTTTCTTTGAAAGGCTCCACCTTCTTCTTGCCTTTCTTCTTGTCATAGATCTCCTTTTGTTTCCTTTGCGCTTGCTCCACTTAAACCATAGCAACTGCTCTTGCCTCTTCCAACTCCATGAGTTGATCCTTCCTTGACTTCTTTTCATCACCTCCTTGTGCTTTCTTCAATCTCCTATGAATGCTTTGGAAGGTAGGAAGATCAAAGTGAATAGGTGAGGTAGACTCAATACCATATACCAATTGAAATGGAGAATATCCTATGGAAGTCTTCATGGTTGTCCTATACTCACACAAAACTGCATGAATCTTCTTGTCCTAATGATGTTTAGCCCCCTCTATTTCTGCATCTTTGGCCAATATCATGCACAAGGTCTGATTGGTTCTCTCTTCCAAGCCATTGGAATTTGGCTTATAGGATGTAGTTACTCTATGTGTGATAGAGAAATGTCATAGCATTGCTATAGTAATGCTTCATGTAAACTCTCCTCCTCTATCAGAAACCAACTCCAAAGGGCATCCAAATCTAGTAATAATGCATTCATAAAGAAATCTACCAACTTCATCTTCATTCTTGTCCCTCAATGGCCTAGCCTCAACCCACTTGGTAAGGTAATCAGTAACTACCACAATGTACCAATTGTTCCTTAGGGTTCTATTGAGAGACCTGCAAAATCTATTCCACACTTCTCAAAAGGTCCTAGCAATGGAATTAATCTAAGTGGTGGAGTGGATGTAGACTTTCTAGCAAAAGCTTGACAAACATGATAATTTTTGCAATAATCAAGACAATCTTGTAAAATCCCTCTCCAATGGTAACCTGCATCTAGAATCTTGAAAGCAGTCACCTTTCTTGCAAAGTGTCCTCCACACACTAAACCTTCATGAAACTCCTTTATAAGTAGGATAGACTCTTCCTTACCGACTGCTCTTCAAAGTAAACCATCTGCTCCCTGGTGAAAAAGAATATCCTCCACCATTGTGTAAGGTCTAGATCTTGCTGCAAGGGCCTTCCTCTCCCCAGCATGCATCCCTTCTAGATAGTTACCTCTTGTCACAAAATCCACAATCTCCTTGTACTCCATTGGAGCCTCTTGAGTGATTGAGATTGTCATGAGCTCTTCATCCGGGAAGGAATCATCCAGTGGCTCATCTCCATCATGACCATAGGCTCTAGATAACAAATCAGCATTTGCATGTTTCTTTCCTAGCCTATCCTCAATGGTGTAGTCATACTCAGACGAGAGTATCATCCACCTTGCTAGTCTCCCTTCAATATTAGGCTTGTTGAAGATGTATTTCAAAGCCTTGTGATCTGTGACAATGGTGGCTTTCCCTCCAATCAAGTAGTGTCTAAACTTCTTGAGACCAAAGATCACTGCCAACCCTTCTCTCTCCATGACCAAGTAGTTCTTTTCTGCTGAAACCATCTGCCTACTAGCATAAGCTATTGGATGATCATGCCCATCTTGGTCTAATTGACTAAGAGTGCATCCTATAGCTACATTAGAAGCATCAATGTAGAGACTAAAAGGCTTACTCCAATCAGGTTCAGCAAGAATTGGAGCTACAACAAGGGATTGCTTGACCTCCTCTAAAGCCTTGAGAGCCTCCTTGTCCTCCAAAATCACCATGTAATCTACACCCTTCTTCATGTAGATGGTCAATGCATAAGCCTTGTTGGAGAATGAGAAGATGAACCTCCTATAGTATCCAACCATCTCCAAGAATTGGCATAACTTTGTCAAGCTTGAAGGGATTGGAAGGTCTGAGATTTTCCTCACCTTCTAAGGATCAATTGCTATTCCACCCTTGGAGATGATGTGTCCCAAAAGTAGACCTTCTTCACATCTAAAAATGCACTTCTTTGGGTTGAGTGATGCATTTGCCTCATCCAAGCATTACAAGACCTTGATTAGGTGCTCAAAGTGCTCCTCCTTGCTCCCATAGACACAAAAGTCATCAATAAAGTCTCCCACAAATTTCCCAATGAAAGGTTCAAATGGCTTGTTTGTGAACCGTTGGAATGTGGCTCAAGCATTGCAAAGCCCAAAAGGCATGACCTTGAAAGTGTAAGTTCCTCAAGGTGTGATGAACGTGTTGAGTTGTTGATGCTCTAGTGCAATCTTGATTTGGTTATATCCACTATAACCATCTCCAGAATTGTACCTCTCATGACCTACAACCTCCTCCAAGATCTCATCAATGAATGGCAATGGGTAGTAGTCCTTCTTGATAAAAGCATTGAGCTTCTTGTAATCCACACATACCCGAAGCTTGCCATTCTTTTTCTTCACAATGACAATTGGAGACATCCATTCTGAATTCTCTACCTCAAAGATAAATCCAGCCTCCTTAAGCTTATCAATCTCCTCCTTCACAACCACAGATATTGGTGGGCTAATGCAACATTGCTTTTGGCATATTGGTCTTGCATGTGACTCCACCTCTGTCTTGTGCTCCTCCAAGGTGACTTCCTTCAAATCCTTGTAACTAAAAGCAAACACATGGATGAACTTGCAAAAAATCTCCTCAAATTGCACCTTCTCCTCCTTGGTAACATTTGAACCATACTTGAGGGTAGATAACCTTCTCTCTACCTCCTCAAGTGTCAATGGTGATTTATCAGGGTCCTTCAAAACCTATAGCTTAGGTGCAAAATCCATAGCACACAAAGGATACACATCTGAATCAGATTCAAGTTCATCCTCCTTTGTGGAAGTCTCCTCTTCCATGCTTGTGTCCACACTTGAAGCTCTTTCTTCAAAATCTGATTCCCAATAATCAGAAGATGGTGTATCTAAATGTGAAGTGTTTGTGGTGTTAGTCACAAAAGCTATGATTATATGGTTGGATGACCTAGTCCTCAAGTACCCTTTGTTTCATCAATCAGTTGTGCATGATGCTCTCAACCATGGCCTCCCAAGAAGTAAGTCATAGCTTGAATCCTTCAAGACTTGGAAAGTCATGAGATTTTGAACTCCTATAACTGAAATTACCACCTTATCCATCACCTCTATTGGTCAAACTTGTTGCTTGTTTGCCATGCTCACCACAAATGTTAAAGGTCTTGAGGGTATCATACCCAACTTCTTCATCAACCTTTCTGACATGGCATTTATTGTTGATCCTCCATCAACCAATGCATCCTTGATGTTGTGACCATTCACTCTCACATCAATCTTGGAGGCATATTGTAATACCAAGGGTTAGCCATATGATCTAGATGTGAAATTCGGTTTGGTAACTTTTTGAATGATGTTATACATGATGGTCAAAATAGATCAGATAGAAGTATCACCAAAAGAGTATTTCTACTAATAGTGCAGAAACCAAAATAGACTTGAGAACCTTAGAACCAATAGCTAGACATATGATTTAAAGGTGAGAATTGGTTTAGTAACATCTGGAAAGATGTTACACATGATGAACTAAACAGATCAGAAAGAGGTATCACCAAAAGGGGACTTCTACTAATAGAGTAGGAACCGAAATATGCCTGAAATCTTTGAAGGCAATTTTGGAGGCCTAAACGGATGAATTAGGCCTCAAAAATGTGCAGATTCCGCTCCCAATAGAGAAAAGGCTGGCCTTCCCTCCCTCTACTTTGTCTCGTCAAGAGCTTTCCAATGGTACCTTACGTGATTCTGAGATTCCTATAGGAAGATTCCCTAAAAGATTCCCTCCGGTCAAAGCTTGTTTGACCAACCAGATAGGACCTAGACCAGACAGGTCACCCATCCAAGTAAGTAATCCAAGGGTGGAGCTTGCTGACATGTCACCTATCTGTGTCCCTAATCCTATGGTGGAGCTTCCTTGGAGGAGATCCTCTTTGCCTATATAATAAAGAGAAGGTGCTCCCTTGGGGCATCAAATGTTTTGAGTGTGCAATTTGTGTTTTCTCTCTTGTTCTCAGAGTATTACAATGGTATCAGAGCGAGTGTTCTAGTCCAAGAGAGTGGATCACCCCTCTTGGAATAGCACAAACTATTGAAACTGAGTAATTTGAGGTGGAGAATATAGAGTAATCGCTACACTAAGGAAGGGCTTTAGAGAGCGGATGGGATGGATGCAATGGGGGGACAATTTCCCGCACCTAGCTTTCCATTTTCAAACCCATTCCACATCAAGGTTATGAATATCCTGTGTGAGCAGATGAGGGTATCGCTAATTTATCACTTTGGTGCGGAATTCATGGACAGAGTGATGAACTCACCAAACCCGGTGATTCTACCTGTGGTGATATATGACAGAGAGTGGGATTTGACAATCTACATTCTATTATGATAATATGGATGGATATGAATGTCCCAAATCCTCTCCTTTTCAACACTCAAGTAGAAATTCGTTATGTAGTGAGGCCAAAAGTGATGTTTAGAGATTTTGTGGTTAGGAATTTTGGTGAGGAGTATTTTCAACGAGTGATAGCTTTTGAGGTCCCAATGGTAGTTCCAATAGTTCGGGCGCCTTCCAGAGTGATTATATTGACTCTGTATTGAAGTAGACGTTAGCAATTGGGTGTTGCAAGAACCATGGATCCACAATTGCAAGAGCTGGTGCAAGGAATGCAAGGGATGCTGAATGAATTTCAAGAGATTAAGATGACCATGGAGACATTACAAAGTCAAGTGCAGATCCTCAAGAACGATCAAGCCATGCAAGGAGAAGAGCCGTCTCAAAACCCAGTACTTGCAACCGAAGTACTTGGAGAGGCACCCATGCCTACAAACCCTATCAACGAGGAAGCTACATTGCTACTCCGGATGAAGAAGACCTGCAACATCTAGCCTTACAAGGGGCAGCGTACGATGGGAGTAGTGGAAAATTGGATCTCAAGAATGAATCGATATTTCCGATTGTTCTCAACAGAGATCACAGAGCATGCTGCAGGCGTGTTTGCATGTGGGTACTTGACAGATAAAGCGCTCACATGGTATGATGCTTGGGAACGATCCATGATGGCCGAGAGAAGGGAGGTCATATGGACAGCAATGTAAGAAGGACTGTTGAAGAATTTCCAATCGGTGGATTCTGTGCAGATGGCTCGAACCTGACTATGGGGATTGAGACAGAAGAATAGCATACAAGAGTATGTGGAGGCATTTTTGGATCTACAAGTCGCAATTACCAACATGAGTCTAGTAGAGGCTCTCGACAATTTCAAACGAGGGTTGAAAGAGCGGATTTGCCAAGAAGTCATGGTGCAAAACCCTCGCACGGTATTTGAAGCCATTGCTTGTGCGCAGAGAATAGCAGGAGCATTAGGTGGAGGTGAAGGAGTAGTTCCACCTCAACATTATCGGGCAAAAATGCCACACATGGGTAGACCAATACCGATGGAATTGGGCAACCTTTGATTTTGGGATTGAGGAGCACGGCCGCTTCAGGAGGAGCGGGGACTGGTAGAAGAATAAAGAGATGGAGTCCCACAAGGAGAAGGGACTCGAGGAGAACAACGCTGTTGTTACAATTGTGGCCATATTGGGCACATATCTACCAATTGTTGCACTCGTTTCCCTAGAGGCCCTCGGCCTTTGTACAGGCAATCTTTGAACAACATGGAGAGGCACATTGAAGAGGAGGAGGTGGAAACCACTTCGGAAAACAACGATTGCTAGTAAATGTACCTCACGGCCTTATTGGCTCAATAAGGAAGCAAAGAAGCGAGGGAAGGAAGAAGAATAATGTGCAAAGATCCCAAAAGGCAACCTCACAATTGATTGTCGTGAATGGAATCCTAGAAGGTAATCAAGTGAGAGTATTAATAGATCCGGGAGCAATAGAGAATTTCTTGTCTCGCTCTATTGCAATAAGATTGGGAATGGATCTAGAGAGAGATGGAAGTGAAGAAGTAGAGTTACCAAATGGGCAAACAGAGAGGATTGAATCATTACCTAGACGGGTAACCCTCTATGTAGGAGAATATCAGGAAGCAATTGAGTGGCGAGTGATACAGTTAGCCCGTTATGATGCAATTTTAGGCATGCCATGGATGGAGCAATACAACCCAATGGTGGATTGGAGGAAGAAAGTAGTGAGAACCCACCAATGGTCAATCATTGGGGTTAAAGAAAAATCACACAGGCAGAAACTGCCTCTATATGTCGTAGGGACGACAACTGTTTGTAAGACCAATAGATGTTTTATGGGTCTAATAAGAGAAGTCCAGAGTGCACAACTCGCTGGAAAAATTCTTGAGAATTTGAAGGATGTGGTGGATGAGTTTCAAGATGTCTTTCTCGATGATCTACCCTCAATATTACCACCTAAAAGGCGAGTAGATCACAAAATAGAGACACTCCCGGGGAAGACACCTCCTTGTAAGGCCCCATATCGCCTATCACCTCATGAGTTGAAGGAGTGTAAGACTCAAATTGAGGAGATGCTACAGAAAGGGTTCATCCAACCTAGCGTATCACCATATGGGGCCCCTGTCTTGTTTGTGAAGAAGAAGGATGGTACAATGCGCATGTGCATTGACTATCGGGGTCTCAATCAGCAAACAATGAAGAACAAATATCCCTTACCTCGCATGGATGACCTGTTTGATCAACTCCATGGAGCGAGATACTTCACCAAACTGGACTTGCAAAGCGGTTATAATCAAATCCGAATTGCAGAGGAGGATGTGTACAAAACTGCCTTTTGAACCAAGTATGGCCACTTTGAGTATCTTGTGATGCCTTTTGGCCTCACCAATGCGCCTGCCACTTTCATGAGCCTAATGAATGACATATTTCATCCATACTTGGATAAGTTTGTTATCGTCTTCTTGGATGATATCTTAGTATATAGTAGCACGATGACTGAACACAAACAACATCTACAAGAGGTCCTCCAAATTATAAGACAGAATCAATTGTATGCCAAAATCTCAAAGTGTGAGTTTGGCAAGTCTGAAGTAGACTACTTAGAGCATAGAGTAAGTGCAAAGGGCATTCAAGTATTGACAAATAAAATAGAGGTCATTCAAAAATGGAGTGCCCAGAAGATCAGACTCAACTTAAGAGCTTCTTGGGGTTGATAGGATTCTATCGTAGATTTGTCAAGGACTTCTCCAAGGTTGCACAACCTTTAACGGCACTACTTGGCAAGGGGAAGAAGTGGACATGGGGAACCGCACAAGAGTTGGCCTTTCAAGAATTGAAGGCCGCCTTGTTACATGCACCAATCTTGAAGTGGTATGACCCAAAACGTCCAATCAAGTTGGCTACAGATGCATCAGGTGTAGCAATAGGAGCAGTCCTACAACAAGAGTGGCATGATGGATGGCATCCAATTGCATATTTCTCTCAAAAGTTGTTACGAGTAGAGCGCAACTACCACACCATAGAACGAGAAGAGCTGGCCATCGTTCTAGCAACCAAGCATTGGAAGCACTACCTGGGCGAGAAGGCATTTGTAGTAGAGATAGACCACAAACCTCTAGTCTACCTCGAGATGCAGAAGGATCTATCTCGTCGCCAAATTTGGTAGGCAGAGTGGCAACAACGCTTCAACATGACAATCACCTATGTGGAAGGTAAGAAACAATTGGCAGATGCATTTACCCGTATGTCAATGGCCAACAACTTGGTGGCAGAGGTTAAGATTAACCCTGAATTATGGCAAGAGATTCTAGTTGCTACAAAAACTGATCCACAGATTGTAGAAGCGCAATCGTCCAAAGGTGTCACCAGCACCCAAGGACTCACATTTCAGGATGGCAGATTATGGATCCCAAATGTCCCAGACTTACGCACCACCATTCTAGCGAAATGTCATGATTCGGCCATTGCAGCTCATGTCGGAGTAGACAAGACCTTGGATGCAGTCAAGCGCCATTACTATTGGCCCAAGATGAGCAACGACGTGATGGACTATGTGCATAGCTGCCTACTTTTTCAACAGAACAAAGCTTCTAATCAAGCTCTTGTAGGGCTCCTTCAACCTCTCTCCACTCCTACCTATCGTTGGGAACAAGTGAGTATGGATCTTGTCTGTGAATTACCCAAGACCACCTCAGGGTTTGACTCCATTGTGGTCTTTGTGGACCGGCTCGGCAAAATGATTCATGTACGCCTTACCACCAAGGAGGTGACCGCTCCACAACTAGCTCAACTATACTTAGATGCAGTCTTTGCTCACCATGGCTTGTCTAGAGTACTCATCACCGATAGAGGCACCCAATTCACCAGTTTGTTTTGGCAAACACTCTTTGGTTTCTTCAAAACCAAGTTGGCCATGTCTACAACTTACCACCCACAAATAGATGGCCAAACAGAGCGGGCTAATTGCACAATTGAAGACATGTTACGCGGCTTCACCTTAGAAGAGCAAGAGAGGTGGGACACCCTACTACCGTTGGTGGAATTCGCTTACAACAATTCAATGAATGCCTCCACCTAGGTCACTCCGTTCTTCCTCATGTATGGTGAGCATCCCTTCACACCTTCTAGCTTGATGAAGATCCGTCCAGTGACTACCAAGGTTGATGCAGTCAACACATTTGTTTCTAGAATCCAACAAGGTGTGGAGAGCGCCAAGCACAAGTTACAGATTGCGCAAAATCAACAAAAGCAGTATGCTGATGCACACCGTCGGCACATGGAGTTCAATGTTGGGGATCAAGTGTGGCTATTGACAACCAACCTCACATTAGTTGGATCTCATAAGCTCAGACCTCGTTTTATTGGGCCTTTCTCGATTCTTCGTCGCATCGGCGCTGTGGCCTATCACCTTGAGCTACCACCACATATGAAGAACCATGCAGTGTTCCATGTCTCCCTACTACGCAGATATGCTCCCCAATCAGGCCAAGGTCCTTCCACACAGGACATTCAACCTTGTCCGACACTCATTGATGGCACAAAGGAATATGAAGTGGAGCGGATTCTCCAAAAATGCATACGTGGTACTCGCCATCCGTGGGTGGAATATCTAGTACAATGGAAAGGTTACCCCCTCTATGGAGCAACCTGGGAACCCACTGCCAATTTGGCACATGCACCGGTGTTGGTACAAGCATTTGAGCAACAACTGCACAACGAGGACGTTGCGTCTTAAAAGGAAGGAGGTCTGTAATACCAAGGGTTAGCCATATGATCTAGATGTGAAATTCGGTTTGGTAACTTCTTGAATGATGTTATACATGATGGTCAAAATAGATCAGATAGAAGTATCACCAAAAGAGTACTTCTACTAATAAGGCAGAAACCGAAATAGACTTGAGAACCTTAGAACCAATAGCTAGACATATGATTTAAAGGTGAGAATTGGTTTGGTAACATCTGGAAGGATGTTACACATGATGGACTAAACAGATCAGAAAGAGGTATCACCAAAAGGGGACTTCTACTAATAGAGTAGGAACCAAAATATGCCTAAAATCTTTGAAGGCAATTTCGGAGGCCTAAACGGATGAATTAGGCCTCAAAAATGTGCAGATTCCCCCCCGCCCCAATGGTACCTTACATGATTCTGAGATTCCTACAAGAATATTCCCTAAAAGATTCCCTCCGGTCAATGCTTGTTTGACCAACCAGATAGGACCTAGACCAGACAGGTCACCCATCCAAGTAAGTAATCCAAGGGTGGAGCTTGCTGACATGTCACCTATCTGTGTCCCTAATCCTATGGTGGAGCTTCCTTGGAGGAGATCCTCTTTGTCTATATAATAAAGAGAAGGTGCTCCCTTGGGGCATCGAATGTTTTGAGTGTGCAATCTGTGTTTTCTCTCTTGTCCTCGAAGTAGTACACATATCCACAAGCCTCCCATGGTGTTGGTTTGGCATCCACCACCCCCATTGTTACTTGAGCTTTTGCCTTCTTCTTCCTCTTGCTCCTTGTAGAACTCAAACCACCTCTAAGCTCTTTTCTCAAAGTAGAGTTCAAAGCAATCAATTGGCCCACTATGATGTTAGCCTTGTGGCTACCAACATCCTCCAACACTGTTGCTTTAAAATCAAGAAATCCTCCATCCCCGACTTCTTCGTTGGAGTCTTTATTGTTGATGGTGTTGAGCTATGAGTGCTCTTAGTAGACATAGGAGTATCCTTGCTTGGAGTAAATCCTTGAGAAGAGTGAATATCCTCTACAAAACAAGCTCTCTTCTTCTTTGGTGCCAAAAGCTCCAAATTAAGACCCTTGGAGTTTGAGCACTCTCCCTTCTCATACTTGCTCTCAACCACATCTATAGATGCCATCTCCTTACCTTTGTTTGGATTAGGAGCCACTTGGGTTTCACTACCTCCCTCTTTCCCTCTATTGGCTCCCTCATAACCCCTTCTTCCATGGTAAGTGGAATTTGGGCAATTCCTTTGGATATGGCATCTTCCTCCACAACCAAAACAATTTCTATCATTGAAATTGTTGGCTGGTTGGCCTTCTCTATATGGATAGTTTCCATAACTCCTAGGCCCTCTCCCTACATTCTGATCTACCTCTCTCTTCTCCCATAGTAGCACCACATTGATCTTGAGATCCGCAAGTTGTTCTGTGATGGTTTGGAGTGGATCTTTTGGTGGAGGTGCAAGAACTAGAGCAACTACTACTTTTGGTGCAACCCTTGTTACCAAAGTATCAGAAGTTCCACCATACTTGTAGCCTTGAGGAGGATGCACAACCTCCTTCACCACCAAATCACTCTCATCCCCTTCCAAACTCTCCTCCATACGAATTGCGATCTTGATAGCTTCAACCTTGGAAGAAGGTTTCTCATATCTCACCTTGCTTCTAATTTGTGGTCTCAATCCTCCCACAAAATTCTTGGTGAGCATGGCCCCTATGCCAATCATAGTAGTCTCCACATCATCCCCACCCTTCCTCAACACTATGTGAAATCTAGACTCTAACTTTTCCACTCTTTCCACATAGACTCTCACTTTCTCTCCATCTCCTTGCTTGAGAAAGGTAACCTCACTCATCAATCTCTCATAACTCTCATCAGGGAGAAAGTTCTCAATGAGTGCTGAAGTCAAACTCTCCCAAAACTCTTCTTCCCCATCTCTCCTCTCTCTCTCTTTTGCTATTCTGACTCATACCATGTAAGTACTGCATTCTCAAAGAAATCTGGTAATAATGAGGCCCACTCATTCTTCCTCCTCTCATTGTTTCCTATGTAAGCTCTCTTGAAGTCTCTCACAAAGGCCTCCACATCTTCTCTATCTTTGCCAAAGAAAACTAGAAGTTTCCCCATCTTAACCCCTCACTATCTTTCTTTTCTCTCAATTTTTCTTTTTTTTTCTTTCTTTCACTCTATAACTAATAGAGTATGTACATGACTAACACCATTTGATAATAATCCACCCTAGGGAAGACAAAAGGTTCAGGTTATCCAAGATTTCTATAGCAACATCAAATCCAAGAGTGCATATTAATTGGATTCTCGTGGATAGTTTATCCATAAGTTGAAAGATTATCTCCATCACTAATCTTGAGAACTAGCTGATGAAGGTAGTAGTATTTTTGTAGTTGTACTAAGACTCTCTCCAAGATCCTTCACCAAAGTCTCCAAAAGTTATTTTACTCCACTACACTCATGTCCTTTTGGAAGTCCTTCAATTCCACAAACCTCACACAACTCCTTGGTCTAAGATCTTCTCGCTCCCAATCTTTGTGAAGAAGGTCCAACATGCAAACCCAAGTCAAGTAAGCCTCTCCTTTCCCTTTATCTCTTGCTCTCAAAGGTCAAGGGACATGAACTTGCCATATGTCCCTTCTCTCCACATAGAAAGCACTTAGACTCACTCTTTCCTCCAAGTGGCGTAGGTTTTTGGATCTTCTCAACATTCTCTTCAAATTCTATTGTAAACTCTCTTTTCCTCAAATCCACCCCTACAATCATCTCAAACCCTTTGGGAACCTAACATAGTCTCAATTTCCACTCCTGATGACCCTCCATGTTCCCAAGATGAATCTAAACACTCAAACATGCTTTTGTTGCTCTCAAACTCCTCAATATGAGATCTCCACTCTGCAGAATTAACACTTCCTCACAATGTCACTCAAATCTCCCAACTTGTACATTATAGTCCTCTGAAATTTTGCACACTTGATCACAACTCTAGGAAATTTCTTCCTGCAAAGTTTCAGATCCTTTCATCAAGCCATTTGGCCTACACGCTTTTCTATTCAACACACATATTTCAGATTTGGTTTGAAAACCACCCGCCTCACTTCAAAAACTCATAACTCTGTACTCACAAGTGATCTCTCTCTAATTTTTGTGTCAGAAAGTAGGATATCACATACTGAACTTTTTTGGAAAGTTTCACAAAAATTCACTGAAAAATGAAGAAATGGAAGACTCTGTACAATTTTCCCAAGAGCATGTAGTTGCGGGAGTAGTTTACCCTATCAACTTTCAAAAATTCCAGCCCAATGCACATAATAGCTCTTACAATAATTCTAAGTGTGCTAACTGAAGGACAACCCAAGCTATCATGTGTAGAAATTTCAAGTTCAGATATCAAACTTGAGATTTTGCCTAAAATCACCTTAATCCCCAAAATCTGCAATCCACCTCACACAATCTCTCCAAATCCTCTCATGTGTACAAGATATACAAAATCACTTCAAAGATATCATAATGAACTATAGAGTATAAAAATGGATCTTGGTTCTCTAACATAAGCTTAGCTCTTGTGGTACCCACATTTTTTCATTTTGGACGAGTTTTGAAGAAGAAGCCCAAGGAAGTCTACTTTTTGTCAGATGAAGACGGACTCAGCCAAGATTGAAAGAGCGCAGACCCGAAGGAGGAATGGAAGTAATAGGTCAAGATTCTTGCGGGGGCTATATCTCAATGTTCACAAGTCCATATCAAATGTGCTATATCTCGTTGGAAATGTCTTGTTCAGGGCTTTCCGTTGCCATCAAAATCGCAAAGTTTGGAGGTCTGTAAAAGAAGTTACAAGTATTTGAAGTTTTGGGAGTAGATGTACATAGTAAGTTAATGTCTTCGGGTTGATGTCTTTGGGTTGATGTCTTTGGACTTCAGACTTGAGACTTCAGTCTTTGGACTTCGGACTTCAGGTTTACACAACTTTGGGTTAGAAGCTTCTTCGCCTCAAGACGAAGATGACTATATCTGAGATAGTCAGACCTTGGAGTGCACTGAAGATGACTTCAAGAATCTTGCTAGAGGCGTTAGAGGAAGTTAGAGTAAGGAAAGAAGATATTTAGAATACCCATGACTTCAATTTCAGTTCTGATTGAAGATATGATAGAATTAGAAGAGAAATAGTAGTAGTAAATAAACTTGAAGTGCAAGATCAGACTATAAGTGTCTTTGGGTCAGTAACATGAGTGATTAAGAGAAAGTGGGTTACAAATTGAAGGCATAAATAGTGTACCCATGCTTTCAATTACAATTTGTGATGAGGATATAGTAGAATTAGCAAAGGAATTGATTGTAATTAGAACCAATGTTGCAGAAGTAGGAGTACAAGTGTCATTGGACTTGTTATTTGACACATTAGAGAAGAGGGGATTAGGAGATAAAGAGTTAGATAAGTCACTTCTTAGTGTAATTGTAGTTCCTAGTGAAGAAGTAGTAGAAATAGTGCAGGAATTAGTAGTTGTAGATATACCCGAAGAAGGAGAAGTAATAGGAAGATCATTGGGTTTGGAAGCTGATGATGAGGTAGACATTGGATCGGTGTAAGTATTGATTTTGAGATAGGAAGAGGCGGATATGAAGAGATGGATTGTTAGTTTAGATCTGTAGGTAGGAAAAGATGTTAGGAAGTGGTGCATAAGTGGAAGAACTACCATTTGCTTCTATATTTAAGGGGAGCATTCTCAGTACTATGTTGTTCAGTATTCAAATTTCTGAAGATAGATAAAGCAAAGTGTTGTTTTTAGTGCTCGTCGCTTGAGCTTAATTCCGATTGTCAATTCCGTGTTTGTGTTTGTGAGAGTGTGGAGAATTTTGAAGTGCAATCCAATGTGTCTGTGGATATTGGATTCTATAGCCTTGATCTTCATTCTATGTGTTTGATCTTGAGTGAAGTGCATCGGAGCAATGCCTTGACAGGTCTGAGAAGAATTGTAGTGTTGGTAGTATTCTGCATTTGTGAGTGCAGCATGAAGTTAATGTGAAGCAATTTTGATCGAGGAAGTTGTGCCTTCAGTGGAAGGGTAGACCGCAATTCTGAGGTGAAATTGTTCTTTGCAATGAAGTGCCGTCTTTGGGAGAATCTGAATCATCACAATCAAGAGTTGTTTGGACAGAATTTGCTATGTTGTGATTATGTGAGAGTGTATTTGTGACAAGTTGTCAAGATTGTGAGCTTGTTACTCTCTTTTGGATGTAGTTTCTACTTGAGAGATTAAAGAAGAAATCAAGAAGAACTACATTGTGACTTTTGACTTCATATTTAGATCATTCTGAATCTATCTCTATGGGAACAAACTTTACTTACCCGATTACCGCAAAAGTGATATTTGTCGGGTTGTCACAACCTTCTCCTCTCCTAATGTTCTCTCTAAGTGAGCTCTCATAGCCTTCTTTTGCCTAATATAAAATTGAACCGGAACATTATCTTGCCTTCTAGAGAGGTCACGGCAACAGAACCAAAAATGTGAGCCAATCTGTCTCTCACTCAAGATGAACCTCTGATGGCTATTATGGTAGCGCACCATGGACTAAGAAGGCAAGGAACCCCAACTCCATCATACTCCTCCGAGGCTAACACTCGAAGACTCAAGACATTGCTCACTAGAGAACTCAATGAGAGAAAGATAGTTGCAAATGAAAGGATGATGAGTACCTCTTCACCCCTTTTTTATATACTTGTGAAATAGTTATGCACCAAAGTTATTTATTATCGTAGTAACTCAAGTAACTAGACTAAAAGTCAAGTAAAGTGAAAAAATAGAAAGGAATATCCATTCACATGGGCATATTCCACTAGCATGTGATCTTATCTTGACCCAACCACTAAGTCAACGATTCCTTCACATGGGCTATCCTTGGACTATAGAAGAATCCAAAACAAAAAGGCTTGCGGGCCCAAGAGTTCTTAACTCTTTCCTCAAAGCCAAACACCTATGAATAATACCAAGTCAACACACTAGAATCCAAAATAGTGATGCTCATCTTTTCCACCTCCTCTAAAGTAAGGTCCCCTCTATTTTAGCTATGACTAACTTTAGCTAATCATGACTAATGTAGAACCATCCTTTATTTCTATATAAATAATATCTCTCAAGTACTTGTAATACCAAGTTAAATATCACAATACCACACACATGCACAAATGGGTGTTACAAGACATTGGAGGGATAGTATTTGCTATTACAATTATATCAATAGCTACCACCCATCGACTACTTTGTAGTGATTTAATATTACATTAGGTTATTTGATTGCACCATTAAAGTTACTTGCTAGTACAATTGGTTGGGCTATTGGACATGTTGTTAGGGTTGGACTCCTTGCTTGTCCTAGGGAGTATACCTTCAAAGTACAACTCCATAGAGCTCACTTCTTTTAAATTGAGCCTTTGAGCTCTTGGCTATGGTGGATAGAGGCATGAGAGATTCTTTGAGCAAGAGAGTGTGTGGCATAATAGTTTAATCAATGCCTATTTGCAAAGAGTATCAAGTGTTTGAGCAATTTTCATGGAAGTATTGTTAATTTTTAGTTAGAGAGTTGACAATTCTTTCGACAAAGTGTGGAAGCAATGCAAAATAGGTGTGGCTTGATGGTATAATTAATGCTTATTTGCAAAGAGCATTGAGTGTTTGAGCAATTATGCATGGAAGTATTGTTATTTTTTAGCTAGATATTTGACAATTGCTTGGACCAAGTGCAGAAGCATCATCAAATTTTCCAAAACTAACAATATGGGTGTACAATTTCATGGATTGAGTAGTTGATTTCATTGCAAGATTTGAGGATTTAGAGGTTCACAAGAGTTGGTGGAAGTCAAATTGGCCAGATTTGAATGTGTCCATTATTTTGAGTTCTCAAAGTAGGGAGAGATTTGGCAAAAGTTGAGCTATTTTGGAGCTCTATCAAATTTAGTGAAGGGTAGATAGATTGCTAAAGATTTAAACTAGAAAGAAGAAAGGCCTCAATTGGTGTTTTGAGGTTTTGAGGCACAAGGTTGTGGACTAGGGATGCTATGAAGACCAACAAGCAAACTTGCTAAGCTGTAGTCAGTCCCACCACAAGTTAGAGATGATTTCTGGTGATAGTTGGTCAAAATCAGGCCACCCATCAATGATATGTGCAGTAAGGTTTGGCCCTAGACCTTTGGTTCCTAAACTAGTTCCTTATCCTATTGGACCATTTCCACTTGTTTTCCTATAGACTAGGAGTTTAATCTTTATACCTATGTAGGCTAGGCAAAGACATTTGATCCCATCATTGGTGATCATGGTAGCATAGGAGTAAATAAATTCTCTTATTATATCTTAATATCAAATGGTGGCAGGGTCAATCTGATTGGATTTGTGAGATGTAGGATTACCATTTGGATTTGGTATGATTGGACCACATCATTCTCTACTTCCTATTTTTTGTGCCATGTTTGTTTGAGATGCCTTAATATTCAAAATGTTGGTGTGCTCTTTGTGAGGCTAGAGTGATGACCAATTTGACTACTTATGTTTCTCTTTTGATTAGGCAAGAAATGATGACTCATAAACCATGAGAATACATGTTGTGATGGTAGGTTATAGGTTTCACTTTCTTCTAGTATAGTTGCCATGGTTAGAGATCCTTGGGCAACATTGGTAGGTAGTATTTGGCTATTCGAGGTACTTGGTGATGGCACTTGGTCATTGAAGTTGTAGTGTTTGGGATTTCTTGTCATAATTGAGTTCTATATGGAATTTAGAGGGAATTTTGCTCTAATAAGACTTGGTTTATGTGTAACGGTACACGATATTAATCAATATCTCAAGTCCCAATGAAATAGGAGATTGATTCTAGTGCCAAGTTTGACATGGAAGCTAATCCAATTGAGAGTTCTTATTATGTGTCCACACCAATATTATAGGACGTAGACTAGATTTATAGGGCCTCTAGAGACCCAAAGCACTACTTTGGTATAGTGAGTACCATTGAGTTGGATGATTTTATCTAAGAGTTTGATAGTTTGTGTGATTTGTAATAGATACAAAACCTGACTTTATTCACACTCTTCATGGTATGGAAGGAGTTGTTCTAGCATTTGGTGGGTTTGCCTATGGACAGTTACCATGGATTCAAGCAAGTATATATAGAGTTAATTGACTTGTGGAGACAATATTGATCTTTGAACTACATCTCCATCACTATAGGTTCAACTTCTAAAGATAAACAAGCAATACCCATGACTTCTTGTTCTAGTAGCATTGGTGGAACTAGAGGTTCACCTCTAGATAATAGGCCCTAGTTGCAAATGGTGCTACTACAAATGGTAGTATGTTGCATGAGGTGGTGAAATATTGGAGTTTAACCCCATGGTGGAGTTCTTCTTCTAGTGCTTGAGGTAGAACTACTAGGGAGTGCAAATTACAAGTTGAAGAGCTTGTAGGAGTTCTAGTAGAAGGCTAAAGATAGCCTATGCAAGACATACACTTGCATGAGATAGCTGATTAGTTTCACTCAAGGATAAAAACTTATTGAAGCATAGACTTTCTAGTTGTGGTATGGGATACTAAACGAGGAGCTAAAACATAGCCTACATGATTCTATATTATTACAAGCTACCTCAATGGGTTTGGTAGTGGTCTTTGGTTTGGTAGAGTCTATTGAGCTCAACATGGTAGAAGAGAGAGTGGTGAAGTTTGGATTTGGTAGGGAGACCTCATCCACAATAGTTACTTCTTCTAAAGTGCATCACATTATGTTGCTTTTGAGTGCAAAGTAGAAAACCCTTATCTCATTTATGAGGGGGGGGGGAATTAACATTGATAAGAGCATGCAGAAGGTGTGATTTTTGGATAGAAGCTCAAAGCTCAGAAAGACTGAGGAGACATACCACTATAAAATTTGGGATTGAGACAAAGAGATGACAAGTAATTTCTCATCAAGGGAAATTTTCCACCATTAAGGAGTTGTTTTGAGAGAGATTAGGGAAAAAGCATTGGAGTAAGAGACTCACTTGTGCATCAAGAGGAGGTCAGGATCATTAGTCCAGGAGTCGAGCGGAAGAATAGTCACCAACCTAGAGTAGAGGAGAGTAAGATGGGAGGTGGAAAGAAGAACTTGGAATTTGTAGTGAGAAATCATGCAATTTGGAGGTTAGATGTGATCACAAGAACTAAAGTCTTGAGCAAGCTTTGGATCACATTTCTAGTATGGAACTAGAATTTGAGTTTTCTAGGTTTCATGACCAAAATAATAGAGAGTAAGTGTCTGGATGGACCCAAGGTAGAGGGTAAGAGAGGAAATCCGGCTTGATGAACAAAGTCAAATTGGAGATTAGTACTCGGAAGAGAGGTAGGTGAGGAGCAAGGAGCCACATTCTTGGGAAGAGTAGAGGTAGCTGAAGAAACCCAAGAAGTATGAGACGCCTTTTCTTCAAAATGTACAAAGAATGGATATAAGGTTGAGAGTGATAAGGACCTTGTGAGGAGAGGCATTGGAGGAGCCATGCTAGCCATCTTTAAGCCAGAGTGAACCACTTATGTGATGAAATATTAAGCAATGTTTCTCCATAAGATGTTTGCAAGGGAACCAATCAATTGGGTGAAGTGCTTCCATCAACGCACAACACAAATGGTGTGGAATTTGCGGATAAGTCACCTCCTCATTACATTGTGCCATTTGCAGCCCATTTTCACTTGGGATTAAATCTAATGAATGTGGTGGAACAACACAAGATGGTGTTGCACTTCTATCCCAACTTAAGGAGAGATATTGATGCAGATGAGCAGCAATACATTCTTCAGATCAGAAGTAGTGATGAGTACTACACATAGACAGGGCAAAGCATGAGATTGGTGGTGAATGCTCCAAAGTCAAAGAAGAGAAGTCAACCTGAAGAAGAAGTAGCAGCAACCAGACCATGGAAGACCTGAAAGTGAACCTAAAGAAAGATATGGTGGTAATAGCATTGTCAGGAGAAGAATCAGAAGGAGAAGCAGAGTACAAGTCAAAAGACTCAGAGAGAGAAGAAGAACCCAAACTCATGTTGCAAAGTGGAGATGCAGCCGGTACCAGAGGAAGAGAAGGGAAAGCTGGAGATGGTAGAAGAAGATAATCGGAAGGAAGAAGAGGAAGTTCCAGAGAAAGAAGAGAAGAAGGTTATCATTCAAGGAGGTATTTAATCCAAATGAAATATAATGTATGAGGTGGGGCCAAGTTGAAGAAGGGAGATGGAAAGCAAGAGTTCAAGGAGAAAAAAATCAATTCCAATTAGTCGACTTTGGCTGAGGAGAAGAGTGCTCGGTGAAGAAGAAGCAAAGAAGGAGAAAAGCATGCAAGTAGAAGGGAACCAGACCGGAGGAGTGGACTATCTACGAGAGATTTTTTGTCCATTGCTGATGAAGCTGGAGGAGAAGAAGAAAGAAATGCAGTTGAAGTATTTGGATGGAAAGACAATGTTGCAGGTGTTGGCGCGGTTAGAAGAAGAGAACTTGGAGCTGAATGCGAGTATAACCCAAGGAGAGGAGCAAAAGGAGGTACTATGAGTAGATGCAGTAGTACTAAATCAAGTGATTGAGAATTCTAATAGAGAAGTGGGGAGTAGAGAGAGAATAATTGAGCAGAATGTCATAGCCAGGGAAAGAAAGATAGTCGAGTATGAAATCTTGATACAATAGTTTGCTAATTCTCAATTAGAAATCATCCATGATATGGCAAGGGTAGCAGAGAAGGAGCAAGAGCTCTATAGAGTGATGTAAAGTGTAGAAGAGAAGAAGAAACTCTAGAAAAGAAAGTTAACAGTGAGGTATAGAGAAGAAGAAAGATTGAGGGAGTTACTTTGTAATCTGGAAGAGCAGATAGTGCAAAAAGAGAAGGAGAAGGAGAATTTGAAGGCCAAATTTGAGGCAGAGCTGGCAATGTACCGGGAAGATTGGCACATAGATTGGGAACAAGAGAGAAGAATGAGGCTTGAGCCATTGAAGGAGATAGTAGTGAAGATGAATGTGATGTTGAGTACAAAAGCCAATGTAAGAATTGAAGAAACGAGATTGCACGAGTTAAGATTGTTGGTGCAGGAGATGAGGAGAAGAAATCCCAAGGATAAAGATTTGAATGCTTTACTGATTAGTCTCAAAACTAGTGTAGATAGGAAGATATTGGAAGTGGAAGACAATATAACAATTAGATTAGATTTTGTTAGGTTAGAAATAGATAAACTTTGGAAGGATGTAAGAGCAAAGTAGAAGAGATAGGAGTACAAATATCTTTGGAGTTGCCATTGGAAGTATTACAGGAAGATGGGTTGCAAGAAGATGTATGTAGATTGCCCATGACAATAATTGCAGATCAGAGTGAAGAAGTGTTAGGATTAGTAGAAGAGTCAGTAGTTGTGAAACTTGAGGATAGAGTATTATGTGAGGTTACTTCGGGATTGGAAGTCAAGGAAGAAATAGACATTGGATTGGAGTAGTAACAATTTTGAGATATGAAGAGGCAGATATAAAGAGGTGCATTGTCATTTTGGATCTACAAGTAGGAAAAGTTGTTGTAGAACGGTATAGTTGTTAGTAACTGCTGAAGAGATCTACCCATTTAAAGGTACATTTGCAGTATGTTGTTGTTCAATATCCATTTTCTTGAGAATAGATAAAGCAAAGTGTTGATTTCAATGCTTGTTGCTTGAGCTTAATTTTGAGTATCAACATTGTGTTTGTAATTGTGAGTGTTTGGAGAATTATGAGTGCAAGTTAGTGTTCTTGTTGGATGTTGGATTTTGCAGCCTTGATCTTCATTTTGTGTGTTTGATCCTAAGTGAAGTGCAATCGGAGCAATGCCTTGACAGATGTGAAAGGAATTGTAGTGTTGGTAGTATTTTGCAGTTGTGAGTGCATTGCAATGTTAATGTGAAGCAATTTCAATCAAGGAAGTTGTGCCTTCAATGGAGGGGTGGAACACAATTCTGAGGCAAAGTCATTTTGCAGTGAAGTGCCATTTTTGGGAGAGACTGAATAATCACAGTCAAGATTGTTTGGAAAGATTTGATGGAGTTGTGATTAAATGTGAAAAATTGTTGTGATGAGACTGCAAATCAGTGCTTGTTACTCTCTTTTGTTGCATCTTTAATCTCTTAGGTAGCAACTGACTTCATATTTGACCAATTCTGAATAGTATCTCTGCGGGAATGAACTTTACTCACTTGATTACCGCAAAAGTGATATTTTCTGGGTTGTCACATTATAATTTGTGACAGTATGGATGGCATGGTTCTTGCTTCTAGTCTGGAGGTGGTTGATAGTGGAGCTAACTTGGTTGAGGATCATGGGATCTATTTTTCTCCAATGGTTTGTAGTAGGCAACAATGGCTAAATTAGAGGAGTTACATGCTAAACTTGTATTTGAGCAAGCTAAGTTTAAACTTGGGTTGTCTTATTAGACATCTAGAGTGGTACTTTTAGTTTTGTTTGACCTTTGGTCTTGGACTATGGATGACTGATGTTAAGAGGTGTCCATTTTAGATTCACATGTGAGGAGCTTATTCATTGTCTAGATTCAGCTTGGTCTTCCAATTAGTAGTTTTGCAATGAGAGTTCATGCCATATCAATAGTAGTTAGGTTGTATGATGTGTTAGTTGGTGGGAAAATGTTATAACCCATAGGTTTTAGCATTGACTATTGGGAGGAGACCATTTCATATAGGCCAAGTTTGCAGCTAGTTGGAAGAAATGTATGTTGCCTACTTGTATGCTTTAGTATTGGTAGTCTTGGCTTACTATAGTCAGGAACCAAGGCATTAGTCTCAACACTTAATGGTTTTGATACTTAACTAGTGAGTTATTGGAGGAGAACACCCATGTAGAAGATACTTTGGTACTAGAGGAGATTACTTGAATTTGGAGTATGAATAGAGTTGTTCCATTCACCTTGGATGTTCCATTGTGAAGTTTTGATGAGGAGTTGCAACATCACGTAGATAGGTTGGTCAAATAAGCTTGGAGCAAAGCCTTTGTTGCACCAGTGGACCACTTTTTTGATGATTCTTTATAGTCTGTTACCTTATCATCTTTGGAGACCACACTTATTGCTTGGTAGTATCCGATAGAAGGAGTATGCCTACTAGATTTGTTTGGTAGGATAAACACTTGACTAGTTTTAGTATTGTAGGCACAAATATAAGTTCAAAGGTACTTGTATGTAGAGAGAGATGCAATTGATTGTCTAGTCTCTCTACATCATATTCTACATTGGGCATACTAATATCTTGAGTTATTACCAATGTTAGTAGTTAGCGGTTACTAGAAGACTCTACAATTAAACATTTCCTTGTTGGGAGCATAGGTTCTAAAAAGTGGTGCTATTCATTTGGTGATTTCTAGATGGCCATGGTAAGGACATATCCATAGTAACCAAGGACAAATTTTGTAGGATTCCTATTTGGTATGTTTTGGGAGATGGAATACATACTATGACATCTCCAAGTTCATTAGGCAATTTCTCTAGCATATACTTTTGAGAACATCCCTTTGATGGATGATGGTGTGTACAGATCATGTTTGGTCATATAGTGTTGTTGGATGTAACTAAATTTGGATCTCAAGCATATTATCTTTGTTTTGGTGTACAAACCTCTTACCTAGAAAGGTTTTACAATGTGCATAATATGGAATTCCTTGACACGCACACCTTCTTGTTGATGATATTTTGGATGATGGATGCTTGTCTTAATTGGTGAGAGTGGCTTAAAGGTCATCTATGGCATGATGAACCTTTTAGGGCAGCCCAAAGCCAGAGAAGGAACCTAATTACAATGCCCACAAACAAATCCAAACCAATTGGGCATGTAATCAAGCATGTGAAGCATAAGAAGGATCCAAACACGAGAAAAATAAAAATAAAAACTCTCCATGATTCTGATAAGAATGTGCTTCAGAGAATACTTTCTCAGTCCAAAACCTGTTCACCATCTATATTCCAATAGTTGCGTCCAAAAGCTAGAATATTAAGCTTTTTGACAAAAATATCTTTGAAAGACTCCGATAGAAATAAATTTTCCCTATAGTGCCACTTTAAATGTTCTAAGACTCAATGGAGAGCTTGTGAGATGAGCTTTCCAATGATATAAATTAAACCTTAATATTAACACTATAGCTCTCTAGAAAAGGTCTCAAAATTAACTTGAGACTATGGATTTGGCATCATCAAGTGTGCCGTCAAGGGGATGTTAGGGTTTCAGACCTAGCTTGAGTCTAGGGCTATACTTTCAAAGTGCAGCTCTAGAGAGCTCACTTCTCTGATGTTGAGCCTTTGAGTTCTTGGCTATGGTGGATAGAGGCTGGTAAGCATCACCTAGATTCTCTTAGCTAGAGTGGGTGGGGCTTGACTGTAATCAGTGTCTAATTGTTGGCAGTTTATAGAGTGATAGATCAAGTATTGATCTGATTTGAGTTGATTTGAGAGTTGAAAAAATTTGATTATTGTGGCACTTTAGAGTCTATGTATGACTTACATGTGAGTTGTACTTCTATATTGTATGATGTTGATAGGGATGTATGTTATGTAGTGATGTATATACGCACAATACGCTTAAGACTCATAAGACTCCAAAAACTCCCTCCATCTATCAATTTTGCACCTCCAATATACATCAAAGCTCTTGAAGAAGACAAGACTGTAATCAAATAAAATCTCTTGAACTCCTCTCTTGAACTCCTCACTCTTACCTAAATAGGTTCCTTTATGCACTCCTTCACTTCTTCTTCTTCACTTCTTCAGTTGATCAAGATCTTGGATTCTTAGGGGTACCCTAAGAATCCAACATCTTGATCAACTGCAAATTCCTACTCTTGGTACTCAAACACTTTTGCTCCTACTTTAAAATTTATTACCTCTTCTTGTATAAGAACACTCTCCTAAAATTCAAGGAAAAATAACAATAGACTATAAAGACTAGGCTTTGCTTAACAATCAAAGTGCAAGACTTTGGTTGTGTACTAAGTTGCTTGAAAAAGTGAACTTTTAAATTATCAGGCCTTATATACAATTTATTGCTTCTACTTTGCACTAAAAGGTCTCAATGGCTAATTAGGTTCCTTGCCAATCCTAATTACTCCATTGCCTATAATTAAGATCTTAATCCTGGTCTTATCCTAACCTAACCACCTAATTAAGCTTCTGATATATATCATGGAAGTTGTTAGCTCTTCCCCGAAAATTACTCTTTGAACTATAAATTTCCCCCAAAGTTACCTCTCCAAAATGGTACTTGGCTAGGAAGGTGGCACAAACCCAAAACATTCTCCCTAGAAACTACTTATAGTGCCAATGTTCTTTGGCTTCCTTTCTATCTTACAAACTACAAGGAACTTCCTTGATAGCAAAGTCCAATGCAACTAAGAAGAAATCTTATTATCAATGTATAGCTACCAATAGGTATGACTAAGAAAGATTTAGTTAAGGAAGATATGGATTACATCAACACTATTGTCCCTCTAGCAATAAGATGTAGCATCTATGGCCTAGAACCTTTTGTAAGGAACAAACTTCTTGCTTAAGTTGCTAGAGAAATTCCTCCAAAAAACTATGTACCATATCAAAGGCATTTCTCCTAAATTTAAGGTGCATGGCCTAAGTCCTTCTTCCTCAAAATTATAAACAAGGCCAAAGGTATTCTTCCTCAAGTTAAGATGCAAGGCTGAAGTCCTTCTTCCTAACATATTTATAACTCCAGAGACACTCCTCTTGAAGTATTTACAAAGCCAAAAGTTTTCCTCCTTGAAGATATGAACAATGCCATATACCTTCCTTCTCAAAGGTCTGAAAAATGCCAAAGGTTTTCCTCCTCAAAGGTATGTACAATGCCAAAGGCATTCATATCCAAAGTTCTTCTAAAACTTCAAACACTTGTACATTTGCCATAGCCCTTCAAACATTTTGATTTTGGTATCAATAGAAAAGCCCTTGAGAAGGCGCATCCAATGAGATACTGATTGCTCTATTTGCAGAAGTAATCAAGAAGATATTAGCCCAAGAGTGCATATAGCAAAAAAATTCTGAGCAAAAGACTCTTTGGAAAACGACCCTTTAAACAAAAGACTTCTTTGGTGATTGGGCAATCATCATCTTCACATGAGAACTCTTGGTTGGGGCTAACCATGCTTGGTTGTAGTTCTTTATAGAGGTCTTTGGGGCCAAGGGTCTTTGAGACCAAAGCTATTCAGGTCAAGAGTCTTTAGGACCATCCTCTTTGTACCTAGGGTATACACAAGGATGAAGCTAAATAATATTTAGTTGAGAGACTTCTCACCTAAACATAATAATAAGCTTCTTTATTCTAACAAAGAGTTGAAAGATGGAACAAACTTGCACCTTTGAGAAAGTATGGGCATCACACTTGGTCTACATGGGGTGTACCTAGAGGACTTTTGAAGCTTACAACCAAAGCAAAGGGAGACTTTTGCTTTGAGGTTGTAAACTCTAGCAATAAAAGGAATGATAGTATTGCTCCCAAGGTCTAAAGTGTAGCAATAAGTCAATACACATTTTCCACCTCTATATCAATTAAAGAGGATACTTGGGAGCCAAACATTGGATCCAAGGTCACAAGAAAGGAAAGATTGAGAGTTTGGAGGTTCTTGAGGAGCTACACAAGTTGTTGTACCTTCAATATGAAAGATTTGAGTGCTCTAAAGAGACTTGGTTTTCAAATTGAGCTAGCTAACATTACACCTATCTTTTATGTCCCTATATATATGATATGGAGAGACATGATATGATATGACATTATATGGAGTGATATAGAGAGAGAGCCTTGATTTAGAGCAAGAGTTGAGACCTTTTCTAAGTTGGTTTGGTACAGATCTCACATGGAGAGTATGCTTCAACCATAGTGATGCCAACCAAGAAGGATATACAATTTTTTGGAGGTTATTGTCCTATCAACCACCAAACTAGGGCTGAAAGGTTTATTATGCCTACATCAAAAGAGATCTTTGATGTAATTGAGCATGCAAAGGTCCTGAATACTTTGATCTTCAAGCAAGGTATCACAAGTTGTGATCAAGGAAGAGGACAAGTCCAAGGTAATATTCTAGGCTATTGATCCTCATGGTGGGGATGCATTCTATGAATGATAGTTCTTACTATTTGGTTTGAAGAATGTTTCCAAAAAGTCATGTACAAGATCCTTATAAGTTTGGATTTTGCTTGATGCTATATTGATGATATTTTAGTCTATAATATTACCATAGAGGAGCATGAGAAACATTTGTAGGAGGTTTTTGAGAGATTAAGATTTGATGGATTCAAATTGCATCTTGGGAAGTGCAAACTCCTCCAAGAGCAAGTTAAGTGTTTGGGCCACATTATCTAACTTGGTGGACTTGATGTTTAATAACCAAGGTGGAGGCTATTGTAAGTATTGCACCCTATTTCCATCTAAAGATGGGAATATGATGCAATACATTCCTTGGATTGGCAAACTTTGATTGCCAATATATGAGAGGATTTAGTGCAATTGCCAAGGTCTTGACAAAGTTCACCAAGTTTACACATAAATAGTGTTGGGAAGATGAGTAGGAGAGCTTTTGTGGAGCTCAAGAAGAAGTTGACATCCTTCCCTATCCTTAGGACACAAATCAAAGGATGTTTGTTCTAATCATATTGATTGGAGTACATTGGGCCTTTGAGTAGTGCTTACCTTACAAGATGCTAAGAGGAAGGAGTTTTTGATAGCTTATGTTAGTTGCCCTAATAATTTTTAGCAAAGGCCAAGTGTAATTCATATGAGGGAGAGTGATTAATTGTAATAATATGGAGTTTACAGATGAGTTAGTCAAGACTAACAAAGTAGCAAATAGACCAAATTAGGCAAGAATTATAAAAATATTCTAGAAACAGCTAGATACCTTCCAAGTATTAAGTAATGTGTATGCCAAGTGGCAACTTCTAGGAGGAAGCTTCTTGGGAAGCTTCCTGGCTAGTTTAGCTTGCAAACCAAATAGATAGCTTCTAGAAGGAACTTCTTCATGGACCACCAATTTATGGACCACCAAAATCCATTTCTCCTAAACCATTGGGATTTTTGTGTCCATGTATTATTAAGCATCATTTCATATAGTTCATCATTTCACACTTTGGGTAAATTTTCTTGAATGCAATTGCCTTGTCCGATGAACCTTGATAAGACCAATTGTAACTTATCAAGATCGGTGGGTGTATTGCATCTACATGTTAACTTAGATAATTATAGTTAGTTTGATAGAGTAATAGACATGGTGGTAAAACCCAAAGTTATCATTCTATGCAACAGCAAATTTAGCACCTTACTTACTTGTTGGAAGAACAAGACCATCAACGACAAAAGCATGTAGAGAGAACACCATTTTGAGAAGGAGAAGAACAAATCCATTTCCAAATCCCAAGGTATTTGAAGGCAAGAATCTCATGGGTATAGTAGAGAATTTTTTGGTTGATTGTGAATGTTATTTTGAAGGTACAAACCTTCAAGATGAAAAAAGATGGATTCTCTTGGCTTCAAGCCAATTGGATGGAGTTGCAAAACTATTTTGACAATTTTGAGTGGAGCAAGTTGAACGGAAAATTTGTTACATGAATCTTGACATGGGAAGAATTCAAGAGTGAAATAATTAGGATATTCTTAGCTATAAATGTTACACAAGATAGAAAGCAAAATTGAAGCAAATTGGTTTTATGAGAAGCTACATCACTCAATTCCAAAACACCATAATGCAAATTCTAGATATACTAGAAGGTGGTGATTTGAATTGATTTTTGAAGGGCTTGAAGACATGCACCAATTTTGAAGTGCTCATGTGAGAGCCCAAATACTTGGAGGAAGCTATGCAGTTGGCTAAGCACTTTGATTCCTTGGTTGTGACAACTTGGTCTTGACCTCGACCTTCACAAAACTTGCCAACACACTATACACAAGAGGAGGAGCTGCCACCAATGGAGATTGATGCCATCCAATAGATACCACTTGGCATTACAAATAGAGAAAGACTATGACAAAATGGTGGTTGCTTTTATTGTCACCAAATTAGAAATCATATTGGTGAATATCCATTCAAGAATGGACAAGCTCGACAAATTGCCCAAATGGAGTTCATGGAGTGTGATGATCAAGGAAACAAAGAATCCCTATAGAGAGTTTGAATCACATATTGAGAACGTGATTAGTTCCTACAGGATTGAAAGCTTGACCTATGCAAGTTTGCTTCACTTGCAAGGTATGAAATTTGATCATGGTTATAGGATTTTGATTGATTTTGAAGTTCAAAGAGTTTCATGTCCATACAATTAACAAAAGAATAAGGTGTTCCTATCAAGCTAGTAATGGGAAGAAGATTGATGATGGTGGATGGTAGAAATAGTTTTGCATTCCATACCTCACATCCTATTCCATTCAATATAAGGAGGGAGTATTTAGAGCATATGAGATTGTAGTGGCACCACTACACTCTAATGTCATTCTAGGTTTGCTTTGGCTTGAACATTGTGGTATCCACATTTTTTTTCTTCTTAAGTTTTCATCCTATTTTTGAAGAAGAAGTGTACAGACAAAGTCGTATTGTACTTGTGTGGCATTGGAAGGCAAAGAATGGTATCTTTGGGTTGTAATCTAAAGTAAAGTGACTTTGTGTCAGAAGACAAAATACTTGGATTGGTCCTGTCAACATTCAACTTGAAGTAAGGAAACTTCATCTTGGGATGCTCAACTCGAGGCAAGGACAATGTAACAACTTTCCTTTGGGGTTGGACATTCAAGAACGTACCACACACAAAAAAGGATGGCCTATGAGCAGGGGAAAATTGACATTGATAGGAGCATCCACAAGGTGTGATTACTTGGTAGAAGCTCAAAGTGAAGAAAGACTAAGGAGACGTGCCACTATAAGATTTGGGATTGAGACAAAGAGATGACAAGTAACTTCCTATCACCATTAAGGAGTCATCTTGAGGGAGATTAGGGAAAATTGTAGTAAAAGATGCACTTGTGCATTGAAAGGAAGTCAGGATCCTTAGTCCGGGAATTGGGCAAAAGAGTTATCACCAACCCAAAGTAGAGGAGAATAAGATGGGAGGTGGAAAGAAGAACTTGGAATTTGCAATGAGAAATCATGCAATTTGGAGGTTAGATGTGATTGCAAGGATTGAAGTCTTGAGCAAGCTTTGGATAACATTTCTAGCATGGAATTGGGACCTTAGTTTTCCAAGTCTCATGACTAAGATAATAGAGAGTAAGTGTTTGGAAGGACTCAAGGCAGTAGGTAAGAGAGGAAATTTGGCTCAATGGACAGAGTCAGATTGGAGGTTAGTACTTGGGAGAGAGGCGGGTGAGGAGTAGGGAGCCATATTCTTGGGGAGAAGAGAGGTAGTTGAAGAAACCCAAGAAGTACAAGACACCTTTTCTTCAAAATGCATGAAGAATGGATATAAGGTGGAGAGTTATAAGGACCCTATGAGGAGATGCATTGTAGGAGCAATGATGGCCATTGTCAAGCCAAAGCAAACCACTTATGTGATGAAACACCAAGCGGTGTTTTTCCATAAGATGTTTGCAGGGAAACCCATCAATTGTGCAAAGTGCTTTCATCAATGCACAAGACAGATGGTGTGGAATTTACAAGATAAGACGCCCCCACACTACATTGTGCCATTGCAGCCCATTTTTACTTGGGACTAAATTTATTGAATGTGGTGGAACAACACAAGATGATGTCACACTTCCATCCCAACTTGAGGAGAGATGCTAATGCAGATGACCAATAGTACATTCTTCATATCAGAAGTAGTGACAAGTAACATGCATAGACGGGGTAGAGTGTGAGACTAGCGGTGAATGACTTGAAGTCAAAGAAGAGGAATCGATCTGAAGAAGAAGTAGCGGTGACGAGACCATGGAAGACCAGAAAAGTGAACCCAAAGAAGGACCTGGTGGTAATAGCATTGTTGGAGAAAGAATCAAAAGGTGAGGCCTGTGAGCCGGCTTGTCTCTCACTTAGGGTGAACCTCTCATGGCTATTATGGTAGCGTACCATGGACTAAGAAGGCAAGGAACCCCAACTCCATCATGCTCTTCCAAGACTCAAGACATTCCTCACTAGAGAACTCAATGGGAGAGATATAGTTGCAAATGAAAGGATGATGAGTACCTCTTCACCCCTAGTTTATATACTTATGAAAGAGTTACACACCAAAGTTACTAGTTACTAGGCTAAAAGTCAAGTAAAGTCAAAAATTATAAAGGAATATCCATCCACATGGTCATATTCCACTAAGCATGTGATCTTATCTTGACCCAATGACTAAGTCAAGGATTCCTTCACATGGGCTATCCTTGGACTATAGAAGAATCCAAAACAAAAAGGCTTGCGGGCCCAAGAGTTCTCAACTCTTTTTTGTCAAAGCCAAACACCTAGGAATAATACCAAGTCAATACATTAGAATCCAAAATAGTGGTGCTCATCTTTTCCACTTCCTCTAAAATAAGGTCCACTTTATTTTAGTTATGACTAACTTTAGCTAATCATGACTAATGTAGAACCATCCTTTATCTCTATATAAATAATATCTCTTAGGTATTTGTATTACCAAGCTAAATATCATAATATTACACACATGCACAAATGGGTGTTACAAGAGAAGACCTTGGATACATTACAATACCAATGTGATGGACCAACATGGCACTAGAAGTTCAAGAGTTTGTCCAATCTTGTGAGAGCTATCAATACAACAAGGCCAGTACCTAAAAGCCAAATGGTCTTCCTCAACCACTTCTTATCCCATCTATCCCTTCTTCCTTAATTTTGGCCACAATATTCCACTCCTTCTTGGTCACAATGTCCTTCTCCTTACCACAAGCCAAATCTCATCTCTTTAATACTCCAAGGACAAGAGAAGAGAGAAAATACATATTTCACACTCAATCATTTGATGCCCCGAAGGAGCACCTTCTCTTTATTATATAGACAAAGAGGATCTCTTCCAAGGAAGGATCTTGTCCACCATAGGATTAGGTACACAAATAGGTGACATGTCAGCAAGCTCCACCCTTGGATTACTTACTTGAATGGGTGACATGTTGGTCTAGGTCCTATCTGGTTGATCAAACAAGCTTTGACCGAAAGGAAATTTTTAGGGAATCTTCCTATAGGAATCTCAGAATCATATAGGTAAGGTACCATTGGAAAGCTCTTGACAAGTCAAATCGGGGGGGGGGGGGCGGAAGGCCAACTTTTCCTTCTTAGGGGGGGGGGTTAGCACATTTTAAAGGCCTAATTCATCCGTTTAGGCCTCCAAAATTGCCTTCAAAGATTTTAGGCATATTTTGGTTCCTACTCTATTAGTAGAAGTCCCCTTTTTGTGATACCTCTTTCTGATCTGTTGCATCCATCATGTGTAACATCCTTCCAGATGTTACCAAACCAATTCTCACCTTTAAATCATATGTCTAGCTATTGGTTCTAAGGTTTTCAAATCTATTTTGATTTCTACCCTATTAGAAGAAGTACTCTTTTGGTGATACTTCTATCTGATCTATTTTGATCATCATGTATAACATCATTCTAGATGGTACCAAACAAAATTTCACATCTAGATCATATGACTAGCTCTTGGTATTACAATCTCCTTGTTCAAAATCCTAGAGTTTAGGGTTTAAGGTACAATCTCCTTGCTCTTGGTATTACAATCTCCTTGCTCAAAATCATCAAAAGAAATACATGGATCAAAATCATCATGATCTCACTTTTCAACTTGGTAATAAGGTCATGTTTTCTCCTAGTAACCAACCACTCCCACTTGGTACCCAAGTTTAATGAACTTGCTCCTAGTTGGATAGGTCCATTTTAGATCATCCAAATCTTTTCTCATGTTGCTTATCAAATTGCCTTGCCTTGTCATATGAAAATCCACCTTATCTTTCATATTTCCATGTTGAAACCCTTTGTTTCTAATCCATCTTCCTTTTCCACTTGTGTCCAAACCCCCTCTTCCTCCCATCCCTATCAATGATCATGAGGAGTATGCAGTTGAATGTATCCTTGCACATCAGTACATTCAACATGACCACCAACAACATACTAAGTACAAAGTCCTTTGGAAAGGGTATCCCTTTCATGATGCCACATAGGAGCCTCTTTCTCATCTCCACAATGCACAAATGGCCATCCAGGAGTTTGAAGCTTCCATGGTGATGAGCATCTCACAAACTAGCGATGGTGGAAGATGTAACAATATGGAGTTTATAAATGAGATTGTCAAGACTAACAAAGTAACAAGTAGGCCAGATTAGCAAGAATTATAATAATATTCTAAAAACATCTAAGAAGTTCCAAGTTCCAAGTAACATGTATGCCAAGTGGCAACTTCTAGGAGGAAGCTTCTTGGGAAGCTTCCCGACTAGCTTAGCTTGCATGCCAAGTAAATAGTTTCTAGAATGAAATTTCTTGGGAAGTTCCCTGACTAGCTTAGCTTGCATTCTAAGTAGGCGGCTTCTAGAAGGAAGCTTCTCAAAAAGTTCTTGAGTAACTCACCTTGCACTCTAAGAAGGTAACATTTAGGAAGTTTCTTGAGAAGCTTCTCAAGAGTCTTGGATGTTATTTATAAAGCCCAAGCTCATGCTAGACATTTGGAGTTTCTCTCATTCAAGAGTCTCAATGTGATCTTTCACTCCAATCTTCAATTGTTCCATTTCTCTCCTTGATCTTTTAGATTAATAGAAGTATAGAAAGTAGCACATTTCTGATATTACTTATTTGGGAATCTCTTGTAACAGCCCAAGAAGCACATAAGATTGGAACTCTTAGAAAAATCCAATGTCCCAAAGGAGCACCTTGTCTTTATTATATAGCAAAGAAGATCCTTCAAATATTACTACATCCTTAGATTATATACATGGATTGGTAACATGATCCTTGTCTTATTTGGTTGGTCAAACAAGTTTGACCAAGGGGAATCTTTCTATAAGTATCTCATCATAGCATGGTTGAGGTACTATTGGAAAGAGCTCATTGAGACAAAAAAGGGGGAAAAGGAATTTGGAGGGGGAGAAGGCAAGGTTTTTTTCCCTTAGAAGGGAATAAGATTTTACCTTTTGAGGCCTAATTCTTTTGTTTAGGCCTCTAAAATTGGCTCTAAAGTTTTTTGTGTGTTTTCTATTCTATGCTATTAGTGAAATTCCTTTTGGCGACTCATCTATCTGATCTACTTAGACTATCATGTATAATATCTCTAAAGATATTACCAAAAAAAATTTCATTTATAGCTAATTGGTATTACATCCTTTCACTCTCATCATTGATAATCAATCACTAAAGTGGTTGATGGAGTCTAACAAGCCTTCAAGGAAACTTGCATAATGAATTTTAATTTTATTGGAGTATGATTGTTTGGTTACTTATAGCCTTGGAGTGATGAACCATGATGCAGATGGGTTGAGTAGAAACCTATGTACCAACCAATATGATCAAACAAGAGCATGTTGTCATGGTGAGATAGATAAGGAGATGGAGCTAGGTTGGCATACATTTGTTTTTTTTTGTGTATATAGATTGAGGCTCTAGTGATATCTTTCTAAATATAGACAATAGTATTTATTGAGGTCTTTGATCTGAAGAGTGGAGATATTAGAATGAATCAACAAGATATTGATGATGATGTTTGGTGATGGACTATCTTTGCAGTGGTATTATGGGTAGCACAATTAGTGCCAAGGAGGCAAACCATATCCTTCAATGAGCCAATGGGTTTAGATTGGAGTGCAGATAGGAAAACATCTTCTTTGGGTATGGGAGGATGCTATGGTGCAAGTGTAACAATATGGAGTTTAGCAACAAAATTAGTAAGGGCCAACAAACTATTGAATAGGCCAAATTAGCCTAGAATATTCTAGAAATAGCTAGAAAGATTCTCGGGAAGCTTTCTAGCTAGCTTAGCTTGCACCCCAAGTAAGTAGCTTCTAGAAGCTTCCAATTAGTTTAGCTTGCAAGCCAAGTAGGCAACTTTTAAAAAGAAGCTTCTTGGTTAACTTGGCTTACACTTTAAGAAAGTAGCTCAAGGAAGCCTCTTGAGAAGCTTCTCAAGAGCCTTGTATGCTCCCTATAAATACTTGAACCAAAGCTCATGTTAGGCATTTGGATTTTACCTACATTCAAGTGTCCCAATGTGATCTTCCATTCTCCTATTTCTCTCTCTGGTCTTGGTCTTTTACATTGATAATCAGAGTAAGATTGAGATTGATGGAATTTATGGACCACCAAATTTATCTTTGCCAAAGCATTGGGATTTTTGTGTCCCAATACTACCCAAGTATCATTTTACACAATTCATCACCTCACACTTTGGGCAGGATTTTCTACATGCAATCACCTTGTTTGAGGAACCCTTGATACCCTTTCTGGTTGTAACTTATGGTAGAAGTGTTGCATCTATGTGTTAATAAAATAGATAAATTGGGAGTAATAGGATAGAGTAGTAGCCATGGTGGCAATACCTAATGTTATCATTGCTATGCAACAACAAATCAAGCACCTTACTTGATTGTTGGATGAACAAGACCATCAACAACAAGAACATATAGAGAGAGAGCACTAGTTTTAGATGAAGAAGATCAAATCCAATTTCCAAAACCCAAAGTGTTTGAAGGCAAGAATCTTCCAAGCATAGTGGAGATTTTGTGTTTGACTACGAATGTTACATTGAAGCTACTAATCTTCAAGATAAACAAAAATAGATTCTCTTGGTGTAATACTCCGAGGACAAGAGAAGAGAGAAAACACAGATTGCACACTCAAACAATCGATGCCCAAAGGGAGCACCTTCTCTTTATTATATAGCCAAAGAGGATCTCCGCCAAGGAAGCTCCACCATAGGATTAGGGACACAGATAGGTGACATGTCAGCAAGCTTCACCCTTGGATTACTTACTTGGATGGTGACATGTCTGGTCTAGGTCCTATCTGGTTGGTCAAACAAGCTTTGACCGGAGGGAATCTTTTAGGAAATCTTCTTGTATGAATCTCAGAATCATGTAAGGTACCATTGGAAAGCTCTCGACAAGACAAAGTAGGAGGAGGCAAGGCCAGCCTTTCCTTTGTTTGGGGGGGGGGGGGGGGGAATTTGCATATTTTCGAGGCCTAATTCATCCGTTTAGGCCTCCAAAATTGCCTTCAAAGATTTCAGGCATATTTTAGTTCCTACTCTATTAGTAGAAGTCCCCTTTTGGTGATACCTCTTTCTGATTTGTTTAGTCCATCATGTGTAACATCCTTCTAGATGTTACCAAACCAATTCTCACCTTTAAATCATATGTCTAGCTATTGGTTCTAAGGTTCTCAAGTCTATTTTGGTTTCTGCCCTATTAGTAGAAGTACTCTTTTGGTGATACTTCTATCTGATCTATTTTGACCATCATGTATAACATCATTCTAGATATTACCAAACAGAATTTCACATCTAGATCATATGGCTAGCTCTTGGTATTACAGACCTCCCTCCTTTTAAGACGCAACGTCCTCGTTGTGCAATTGTTGCTCAAATGCTTGCACCAACACAGGTGCATGTGCCAAATTGGCAGCGGGCTCCCATGTGGCTTCATAGAGGGGGTAACCTTTCCATTGTACTAGATAGTCCACCTGTGGATGGCAAGTACCACGCATGCGTTTTTGGAGAATCCGCTCCACTTCATATTCCTCTGTGCCATCAATGAGTGTCGGACATGGTCGAAGGTCTGGTGTGGAATGACCTTGGCCTGATCGGAGAGCATATCTGCATAGTAGGGAGACATGGAAGACTGGATGGATCTTCTTGTGTGGTGGTAGCTCAAGGTGATAGGCCATAGCGTCGATGCGACGAGAATCGAGAAAGGCCCAATAAAACAAGGTTTGAGCTTACGAGGTCCAACTAATGTGAGGTTGGTTGTCGATAGCCACACTTGATCCCCAACATTGAACTCCATGTGCCGATGGTGTGCATCCGCATACTGCTTCTGTCAATTTTGCACAATCTGTAATCTATGCTTGGCGCTCTCCACACCTTGTTGGATTCTAGAAACAAATGTGTTGACTGCATCGACCTTGGTAGCCACTGGACGGATCTTCATCAAGCTAGAAGGTGTGAAGGGATGCTCACCATACATGAGGAAGAACAGAGTGACCTGGGTGGATGCATTCACTGAATTGTTGTAGGCAAATTCCACCAACGGGAGTAGGGTGTCCCACCTCTCTTGCTCTTCTAAGGTGAAGCTGCGTAATATGTCTTCAATTGTGCGATTAGCCCACTCTGTTTGGCCATCTATTTGGGGGTGGTAAGATGTGGACATGGCCAACTTAATTTTGAAGAACCCAAAGAGTGTTCGCCAAAACAAACTGCATCTAAGTATAATTGAGCTAGTTGTGTAGCGGTCACCTCCTTGGTGGTAAGGTGTACATGAATCATTTTGCTGAGCCGGTCCACAAAGACCACAATGGAGTCAAACCCTGAGGTGGTCTTGGGTAATTCATAGACGAGATCCATACTTACTTGTTCCCAACATTGGGTAGGAGTGGGGAGAGGTTGAAGGAGCCCTGTAGGAGCTTGATTAGAAGCTTTGTTCTGTTGGCAAAGTAGGAAGTTACGCACATAGTCCATCACATTGTTGCTCATCTTGGACCAATAGTAATGGCGCTTGACTGCATCCAAGGTCTTGTCCACTCCGACGTGAGCTGCAATGGCCGAATCATGACATTCCGCTAGAATGATGGTGCGTAATTCTGGGACATTTGGGATCCATAATCTGCCATCCCGAAAGGTGAGTCCTTGGGTACTAGTGACACCTTTGGATGATTGTGCTTCTACAATCTGTGGGTCAGTTTTTGTAGCCGCCAGAATCTCTTGCCAGAATTCAGGGTTAATCTTAACCTTTGCCACCAAGTTGTTGGCCATTGGCATGCGGGTGAATGCATCTGCAAGTTGCTTCTTACCTTCCACGTAGATGATTGTCATGTTGAAGCATTGTCGCCACTCTACCCACCAAATTTGGCGACGAGATAGATCCTTCTGCGTCTCAAGGTAGACTTGAGGTTTGTGGTCTGTCTCCACTACAAATGCCTTCTTGCCCAAGTAGTGCTTCCAATGCTTGGTTGCTAGAATGATTGCCAGCTCTTCTCGTTCTGTGGTGTGGTAGTTGCGCTCTGCTGGTAACAACTTTCAAGAGAAATATGCAATTAGATGCCATCTATCATGCCACTCTTGTTGTAGGACTGCTCCTATTGCTACGCTTGATGCATCTGTAGCCAACTTGATTGGACATTTTGGGTCATACCATTTCAAGATTGGTGCATGTAGCAAGGCGGCCTTCAATTCTTGAAAGGCCAACTCTTGTGCAGTTCCCCATGTTCACTTCTTCCCCTTGCCAAGTAGTGCCGTTAAAGGCTATGCAACCTTGGAGAAGTCCTTGACAAATCTAGGATAGAATCCCGTCAACCCCAAGAAGCTCTTAAGTTGCGTCTGATCTTCCGAGGCACTCCATTTTTGAATGTCCTCTATTTTATCTATCAATACTTGAATGCCCTCTGCACTTACTCTATGCTCCAAGTAGTCTACTTCAAACTTGCCAAACTCACACTTTGAGATTTTGTCGTACAACTGATTTTGTCTTAGAATCTGGAGGACCTCTTGTAGATGTTGTTTGTGTTCTGTCATTGTGCTATTGTATACTAAGATATCATCCAAGAAGACGATAACAGACTTATCCAAGTATGGACGAAATATGTCATTCATTAGACTCATGAAAGTGGTAGGTGCATTGGTGAGGCCAAAAGGCATCACAAGATACTCAAAGTGGTCATACCTAGTTCGAAAGGCAGTTTTGTGTACATCCTCCTTTGCAATTCGGATTTGATTGTAACCGCTTTACAAGTCCACTTTGGTGAAGTATCTCGCTCCATGGAGTTGATCAAACAGGTCATCCATGCAAGGTAAGGGGTATTTGTTCTTCACTGTTTGCTAATTGAGACCCCGATAGTCAATGCACATGCGCATTGTACCATCCTTCTTCTTCACAAACAAGACAGGGGCCCCATATGATGATACACTAGGTTGGATGAACCCTTTCTGCAACATCTCCTCAATTTGAGTCTTACACTCCTCCAACTCATGAGATGATAGGCGATATGGGGCCTTACAAGGAGGCATCTTCCCCGAAATTGTCTCAATTTTGTGATCTACTCTCCTTTTTGGTGGTAATCCTGAGGGTAGATCATCAAGAAAGACATCTTGAAACTCATCCACCACATCCTTCAATTTCTCAGGAATTTTTCCATTGAGTTGTGCACTCTGGACTTCTCTTATTAGACCCATATAACATCTATCGGTCTTATAGATAGTTGCCATCCCTACAACATATAGAGGCAATTTCTGCTTGTGTGATTTTTCTCTAACCCCAATGATTGACCATTGGTGGGTTCTCACTACTTTCTTCCTCCAATCCACCATAGGGTTGTACTGCTCCATCCATGGCATGCCTAAAATTGCATCATAATGAGCTAACTATATCACTCGCCACTCAATTGCTTCCTGATATTCTCCTACAGAGAGGGTTACCCATTTAGGTAATGATTCAATCCTCTTTGTTTGCCCATTTGGTAACTCTACTTCTTCACTTCTATCTCTCTCTAGATCCATTCCCAATCTTATTGCAACAAAGCAAGACAAGAAATTCTCTGTTGCTCCCGGATCTATTAATACTCTCACTTGATTACCTTCTAGGATTCCATTCATGACAATCAATTGTGCGGTTGCCTTTCGGGATCGTTGCGCATTATTCTTCTTCCTTCCCTCGCTTCTTTGATTCCTTATTGAGCCAATAAGGCCACGAGGTACATTTACTGGCAATCTTTGTTTTCTGAAGTGATTTCTACTTCTTCCTTGTCAAAGATTGCCTCAACGAAGGCCAAGGGCCTCTAGAGAAACAAGTGCAACAGTTGGTAGATATGTGCCCAATACAGCCACAATTGTAACAACGGCATTGTTCTCCTCAAGTCCCTTCTCCTTGTGGGACTCCATCTCTTTGTTCTTCTACCCGTCCCCGCTCCCCTTGAAGCGGTCGTGCTCCTCGATCTCGGAATTGAAGGTTGCCCAATTCCATCGGTACTGGTCCACCCATGTGTGGCATTTCTGCCCAATAATGTTGAGGTAGAGCTACTCCTTCACCTCCACCTAATGCTCCTGCTATTCTTTGCACACAAGCAATGGCTTCAAATATCGTGCGAGGATTTTGCACCATGACTTCTTGGCGAATCCGCTCTTTCAACCCTCATTTGAAATTGTCGAGAGCCTCTGCTGGACTCATGTCGATAATTGCAACTTGTACATCCAAAAAAGCCTCCACATACTCTTGTACGCTATTCTTCTGTCTCAATCCCCATAGTCGGGTTCGAGCCATCTGCATAGAATCCACCGATTGGAAATTCTTCAGTAGTCCTTCTTGCATTGTTGTCCATGTGACCTCCCTTCTCTCTGCCAGCATGGATCATTCCCAAGCATCATACCATGTGAGGGCTTTATCGGTCAAGTACTCACATGCAAACACGCCTGCAGCATGCTCTGTGATCTCTGTTGAGAACAATCGGAAATATTGATTCATTCTTGAGATCCAATTTTCCACTACTCTCATCAAACGTTGCCCCTTGTAAGGTTTGATGTTGCAGGTCTTCTTCATCCAGAGTAGCAATGTGGCTTCATCGTTGATAGGGTTCGTAGGCACGGATGCCTCTCCAAGTACTTCAATTGCAGGTACTGGGTTTTAAGATGGCTCTTCTTCTTGCATGGCTTGATCATTCCTGAGGATCTGCACTTGACTTTGTAATGTCTCCATGGTCATCTTAATCTCTCAAAATTCATTCAACATCCCTTGCATTCCTTGCACCAACTCTTGCAATTGCGGATCCATGGTTCCTGCAACACTCAATTGCTAATGTCTACTTCAATACAAAGTCAATATAATCACTCTGGAAGGTGCACAAACTATCGGAACTACCATTGGGACCTCAAAAGCTATCACTCGTTGATAATACTCCTCACCAAAATTCCTAACCACAAAATCTCTAAACATCAATTTCAGCCTCACTACATAACGGATTTCTACTTGAGTGTTGAAAGGGAGAGGATTTGGGACATTCATATCCATTTTGTCATAATAGAATGTAGATTGTCAAATCCTACTCTCTGTCATATATCACCACAGGTAGAATCACCGGGTTTGGTGAGTTCATCACTCTGTCCATGAATTCTGCGCCAAAGTGATAAACTAGCAATACCCTCATCTGCTCACGCTAGATATACATAACCTTGATGTGGAATGGATTTGAGAATGGAAAGCTAGGTGCAATAAATTGGCTAGATAAATTGACCTCCTGGCGCATCCATCCCATCCGCTCTCTAAAGTCCTTCCTAAGTCTAGCAACTACTCTATGTTCTCCACCTCAAATTACTCAGTTTCAGTAGTTCGTGCTATTCCAAGAGGGGTGATCCACTCTCTTGGACTAAAACACTCGCTCTGATACCATTGTAATACTCCGAGGACAAGAGAAGAGAGAAAACACAGATTGCACACTCAAACAATCGATGCCCAAAGGGAGCACCTTCTCTTTATTATATAGCCAAAGAGGATCTTCGCCAACGAAGCTCCACCATAGGATTAGGGACACAGATAGGTGGCATGTCAGCAAGCTCCACCCTTGGATTACTTACTTGGATGGGTGACATGTCTGGTCTAGGTCCTATCTGGTTGGTCAAACAAGCTTTGACCGGAGTGAATCTTTTAGGGAATCTTTGTGTAGGAATCTCAGAATCCCGTGAGTAAGGTATCGTTGGAAAGCTCTTGACAAGAAAAATCAGGGGGAGGGAAGGCCAGCCTTTCCTTTGTTGGGGGGGAATTTGCACATTTTTGAGGCCTAATTCATCCGTTTGGGCGTCCAAAATTGCCTTCAAAGATTTCAGGCATATTTCGGTTCTTACTCTATTAGTAGAAGTCCCCTTTTGGTGAACCTCTTTCTGATCTGTTTATTCCATCATGTGTAACATTCTTCCAGATGTTACCAAACCAATTCTCACCTTTAAATCATATGTCTAGCTATTGTCTAAGGTTCTCAAGTCTATTCCGATTTCTGCCCTATTAGTAGAAGTACTCTTTTGGTGATACTTCTATCTGATCTATTTTGACCATCATGTATAACATCATTCTAGATGTTACCAAGCCAAATTTCACATCTAGATCATATGGCTAGCTCTTGGTATTACAGATGTCATGTGTACTCATCTCCAACCATGATCCTTGCTTCATTGAAAATTTTTGGTAGCACTCTTTCAAATACTTGGCACCAAGCTTGCTTTGTCCACGGCCTATCATCCTCAAACTGATGGGCAAACTGATTGTACAAATTGCACCTTGGAGGATATGCTTTGTGACTTTATCAATGTTCACCATACCAATTGGGATGAATGTCTTACGGAGTGGAGTTTGCATACAATAATTCCGAACAAGCAAGCACTGGATTCTCTCCTTTCTTCCTCAATTTCTGCCAAGATCCAATTGTTCCAAATTCACTTCTTGCTCCTCCTCTATCTCATGTCCCTCATACTTCAACCTTCTTGACTACCATATCCCAATCTCTCCAACAAGCCAAATCTCCCCTCCTTGTTGCTCAAAATTGTCAAAAACAATATGTAGACCACCATCATTGTGATCTTGCCTTTCAAGTTGGTGATTAAGTCATGCTCTTGTCTAGTAACCTATCCTTCCCATTTGATACCCAAGTCCATAAACTTGCTCCTAATTGGATAGGACTCCTTGAGGTCATACAACTCATTTCTCTTATTGCTTATTAACTTGCCTTGCCTTTTTATATGCACATCCACCCTTTCTTTCATATTTCCAAGTTGAAACCCTTTGTCCCTAATCCATCTTCTTTTCCCTCTCGTGTCTAACCTCCTCCTCCTCCCATCCCTATCAATGATCATGGGGAATATAAAGTTGATTGTATCCTTGCACGCCGCCACATTCAACAAGGAAATCAACATACAGAGTACAAGGTCCTTTGGAAAGGGTATCCCCTTCATGATGCCACATGGGAACCTCTTTCTCATCTCTAGAATGCACAAATGGCCATCCAGGAGTTTGAAGCTTCAATGGCAACAATGACATCACCAACTAGCAATGGGGGTGGGGGAATATGTAACATATGGAGTTTAGCAAAAGAATTTAGTTAGGGCTAATAAAGTAGTGAATAGGCCAAATTAACCTAGAATATTCTAGAAGTATCTAGAAAGCTTCTTGGGAAGCTTCCTGGCTAGCTTAGCTTGCACTCCAAGTAAATAGCTTCTAGAAGCTTCCAACTAGCTTAGCTTGCAAACCAAATAGGTGGCTTCTAGAAGGAAACTTCTTGAGAAGTTTCTCGGTTAACTTGGCTTGCACTTCAAGAAAGTGGCTCAAGGAGCCTCTTGAGAAGCTTCTCAAGAGCATTTTATGCTCTCCATAAATACCAAAACCAAAGCTCATGCTAGGCATTTGGAGTTTACCCACATTCAAGTGTCCCAATATAATATTCCATTCTCCTATTTCTTTCCTTGGTCTTGGTCTTTTACAGCAAGTAGTACTCTTTCCATGTTAGACACCATAGTTGGTATGGCATGCTCATGAGGAGCTAGGACATTTTGGAATAAAGTAGCCATATAGCTTACTCTAGAATCATTATTGGTGGTAGGGCATGTAGACCAATGTACAATAATCTGTAGCAAGATGTGTTGTTTGTGACCAAGTTAGAGCATCATTCAATGCTCCTATGTTATAATTACACCCACTACCTATGATGGGGTTGTATTACCATTGGATTTTGGAACTTTCCAGACCTTTTCCATTGATTGTGAGACAACATCAATATATTTTAGTTATAGAAGAGCACTTCTCCAAGTGGATTGAGTTGGTGGCACTTCCTAAAAAGTCCAATGAAGAGATATGTTACTCATACCTAGATCAAGTTCTTAATCATTTTGGTGCACCAACCAAGGTCTTGACTAATCAAAGTATAGAGTTCTTGAGAGAGTTTTAGTATCTTGTGTGACAAGGATTTGATTGATTGCCATAATATATCTCAAGATCACCTTGAGGCAAATGATGTAGTAAAGAGAGATGTTTTGATGGTGAAGAGAGGATTACTTAAGTATAGTTTGCAAAGAAGCCACTTCGGAGATTAGAATCTCCAATTACCTTGGTTTGTTATGGTCTATCAATTCAAGAGGCAAGCCTCTTTCTCTCTCTACTTCTTACTTTATGGACAAGATCTAGAGTTACCTATAGCCATTCATCAAGATGTTATAGTAGTTTTGGACGTGGATGATTTGGATGCATAGGTTAGCATATTTTCTCAATGAACAAAGATCTTTTGGAGAGTGATTCCAATGGCCATTGAGAACTTAGCATTGCTCAATATAAAGATACTTGACATTATGCTACTATTCAAGAAGGAAATTATAAATCATTGATCTATCAATTTCATATGGGTTGTAGATATACATAATCACCCATTAATTATGTATATCTACAACAAATTACACCAATGACTCTTGATATGACTACATGCTACACTATCTTGAGAGTGCATAAGGTTTTTCCTTCTAGAGTCCTCATGTTAGGAAGACATGATGGTGTTATTTAGAAGGATCATGTCCATAATTGTGTGCCATGCCACCTCCCAAACATTAATGACACAATGATCCTAAGCTTGGCAATTGTATGTGCAAGCTTGCATTGTATGTTATGTGGCTCTTTTGGTGAATTGCTACTATGTTGGTTTGTGATATTTATTCAATAGAATGCATATGGTCCTTGAACAATCTCTTAATGGTCCCCAAGAGTAATGGATATATCCTTGTTAGATTTGACACTATAGCTAGTTCACTCCTTATGTGATATAGATTGGACATGCAATTAATTAAGGGCTTGTCAACACTTGACCTCTTGATCTTTGCCTCCCATAGGGCATACCATATACTTGTAGAAGGTGGCTATTTGGAGTTAGAAGGACCTAACCACCAACTAAGGGAGCAATTGTGTGGCTTTTGAGTTTGTGTGTATGACTTTCTATATGAGTTTTGCTTCTATATTGTATGATATTGATAACAGTGTATATTGTGTAATGATGTATATGTGCACAAAAACTATCATGACATTTGCAACATAACAGCTAGTTTGCTAAGACATTGGAAGGACAGTCTTGGTAGTCATAGCTTTATCAATAGCTACCCATGGACTACTTAGTGACAATTGGATATTAAATCAAGGTTTTTGATTGCTCTATTAAAGTTATTAATTGCACCATCAATATCAGTCATTTTCTTTCTCTAATCAGTCACTCTACACAATGTTAACTTGAAGTAGAGGCATTCAACCAAAAATTGATTCTTGTGGTTCATGGCACCATAATGGCCACTCCAATGAGCCCGCAAAGCATATTTTCATTCACTATACAGTGAATTGCAATTTGTAGACATAAACACCATTGATCCTCTTTTAATTCTCATTTTTGGAATCTTAGTGTAGAATGTTATAGTATTAAATTGATGAATTGAGCACAATCACCACAAATCTTGATCAAGAGTCAACCCAAAAAAGAATGCACCATAGGATATCAAAAAATGAATCATTAATAAATCAAATGCATAGAGTACAAAGTGCATATCAATAAATAAATGTCAATTTTGTTACAAGTTAGCCAACCTTTTAGTTTTCTCTAGAAGCTATTTACTTGTAATGACACCATTATCATGAAGAAAAGCAAGTATTGCAAACTTTTACTTGACAATTCAAGTTTATGTCGTTCATCTTTGCATTTGGACTCTACTTTGCTCAATTTAAGTTTATCTTTCAAACACTTTCTTTGCTCAGATATGCCTACTTGCTTTTGGAAAGCTTTTACAATGGCTTCCCTTATAGTTTTATTGTTTATGCTATTCCCGCCAAAGCTTGAGTTGCTTTGGCTTCTAATTGGGTCTTTGTTTCTTTGTTGGTCTTTTCTAAAATTGCTAGCATTTGTGTAGAAACTTCAACCTCTTTTTGGATTTAAGCAATTGATGAATTTGATGAAGATGTCAAAGTGTTAGCAATGAACTCATTTCATAATTTGATCATGCTGCACCTTGCATGTCCATCAAATGCTTTCAATATTTTCAGAAATTCCTCATTTTGTAGTGAAACTCTTTCTGCACCTTTAGGATTGTTGTTCCACTTATCTTCATTCTATATTGTGTCTCACAAGGAGTCCTAAAGAGTGCATTTTTAGTGCAGCTCCTCTTCTACAAATGCAAATTTTTTTCTGCACAAGATTTCTCTTTTTTCTTGAGAAAGTCCCTATAGGTTGATTTCCAAACTTCCTATGGCAGCTTCTGTTTAAAATTAGTCTTGCCCTTGCAATACTCCAAAAATATATATGAGACAGCTAGCTTTTGTGGTTACCAAGTATTTTGTTTAAAATTAGTCTTGCCTTTGCAATACTCCAAAAATATATATAAGACAGGTAGCTTTTGTGGTTACCAAGTATTTTGTCTTAGCAACCTTATGCTTCTTTGCCACATGAGTTTAATTCTGGAAAAAATCTCCATGGTCTCCATTGTTGAAATGGAACGGGCTGTTGTTTGGGGCTATAAGAGACTTTTCATCCATTTTTAAAATAGTTTCTATAAGCTAAATGGTTTGGGGCTGAAAGAGACTTATCTTGTGTGGATGCACCTTATAAACTTTATTTAGGTTGAATATGTTTCCCCAAAAATTAACACCAATTTGAGCCCTAGTCTTTATTTTCTGTCATGTTACTTTCTCATTAGTTTAAAAGAAATTTGCTTTTACTTTGCAAACTACAATATTATGTTGTGTGTGTTTTGGAATGAATGAAAAAATGGGTCAGTCACACATAAGCTCTTTGATTTGATCCTCCTTCCTCTTTAGAAGATTGGATCTCAAGCTTATTTCTCTTTCTCATTAAGAATTCTCCTTCTTTGTTCTAGCATTGTCTCTATACTATTAACTTCAAGTGAAGCTAATCATAGCCCCATAGCCATGATGAACCCGGTGAACTCCATGTGCTCAAAGTGTTGAATTCTCTTAGATCTTTCTTGTCTCATACATATCGCCTTTGATGTGAAACCACTAACAAAAAAATGCAACCACATAGAACATATGAAGGATGGGAAGATCTCATCAAGTTGTAATACCAAGAGCTAGCCATATGATCTAGATGTGAAATTTGGTTTGGTAACATTTGGAATGATGTTATACATGATAGTCAACATAGATCAGATAGAAGTATCACCAAAAGAGTACTTCTTCTAATAGAAGAGAAACCAAAATAGACTTGAAAACCTTAGAACCAATAGCTAGACATATGATTTAAAGGTGAGAATTGGTTTGGTAACATCTAGAAGGATGTTACACATGATGGACTAAATAGATCAGAAACAAGTAGCATCAAAAGGGGACTTCTACTAATAGAGTAGGAACCAAAATATGCTTGAAATCTTTGAAGGCAATTTTGGAGGCCTAAACAGATGAATTAGGCCTCAAAAATGTGTATTCCTCCCCCCCCCCCTCCTAAATGAGGAAAGATTGGCCTTCCCTCCCCCCTGGTTTGTCTTGTCAAGAGCTTTCCAACGGTACCTCACCCACATGATTTTGAGATTCCTACAAGAAGATTCTCTAAAAGATTCCCTCTAGTCAAAGCTTGTTTGACCAACAAGATAGGACCAAGACCTACATGTCACCCATCCAAGTAATTAATCCAAGGGTGGAGCTTGCTGACATGTCACCTATCTGTGTGCCTAATCCTATGGTGAAGCTTCCTTGGAGGAGATACTCTTTGTCTATATAATAAAGAGAAGATGCTCCTTTGGGGCATCGGATGATTGAATGTGAAATCTGTGTTTTCTCTCTTCTCTTGTTCTCAGAGTATTACAATGGTATCAGAGCAAGTGTTTTTGTCCAAGAGAGTGGATCACCCCTCTTGGAAGAGCACAAACTACTGAAACTAAGTAATTTGAGGTAGAGAATATAATGTAATTGTTAGACTTAGGAAGAGCTTTAGAGAGCGGATGGGATGGATGCACCGGGAGGAAAATTTCCTGCACCTAGCTTTCCATTCTTGAATCCATTCCACATCAAGGTTATGTACATCCAGCATGAGCAAATGAGAGTATTGCCAATTTATCACTTTGGAGCAGAGTTCATGGACAAAGTGATGAACTCACCAAACCTGGTGATTTTACTTGTGGTGGTATACAACAAAGAGTGGGATTTAACAATCTACATTCTATTATGATGTTATGGATGTGAGTGTCCTAAATCCTCTCTTAGTTTCAACACTCAAGTAGAAATTTGTTATGTAGTAAGACCGATAGGGTTGTTTAGAGATTTTGTGGTTAGGAATTTTGGTGAGGAGTATTATCAATGAGTGATAGCTTCTCAGGTTCCAATGGTAGTTTGGATAGTTTGTGTGCCTTCTAGAGTGATCATATTGACTCTATATTGAAGTAGGCATTAGCAATTGAGTGTTGCAAGAACCATTGATCCGCAATTGCAAGAGCTCATGCAAGGAATGCAAGGGATGTTGAATGAATTTTGAGAGATTAAGGTGACCATGGAGACATTAGAAAGTCAAGTGCAGATCCTCAAGAATAATCAAGCAATGCAAGAAGAAGAGCCGTCTCAGAACCTGTGCCGTGAAGAGTTGAAGAACTCTCTGAAGTACTTGGAGAGGCACCCGTGCCTACAAACCCTATCAACAATGAAGCCACATTGCTACTCCGGATGAAGAAGACTTGCAACATCAAGCCTTATAAGGGGCAGCGTATGATGGGAGTAGTGGAAAATTGAATCTCAAGAATGAATTAATATTTCCAAATGTTCTCAACAGAGATCATTGAGCATGCTGCAAGCGTGTTTGCATGTGGGTACTTGACCAATAAAGCCCTCACATGGTATGATGTTTAGAGACAATCCATGTTGGCAGAGAGAAGGGAGGTCACGTGGACAACAATGCAAGAAGGATTGTTGAAGAATTTTCAATCGGTGGATTCCGTGCATATGGTCCAAATTTGACTATGGGGATTGAGATAGAAAAACAGCGTACAAGAGTATGTGTAGGCATTTTTGGATCTACAAGTCGCAATAATTGGCATGAGTCCAATAGAGGCTCTTGATAATTTCAAACACGGATTGAAGGAGCGGATTTGCCAAGAAGTCATGATGCAAAATCCTCACACGATATTTGAAGCCATTGCTTGTTCAAAGAGAATAGCAAGAGTATTAGATGGAGGTGAAGGAGTAGTTCCACCTCAATATTATTGGGCAGAAATGCCACACATAGGTGGACCAGTACCAATAGAATTGAGAAACCTTTGATTTCAAGATTGAGGAGCACAACCACTTCAAGGAGAGCATAGACGGGTAGAAGAACAAAGAGATGGAGTCCCACAAGGAGAAGGAACTTGAGGAGAACAATGCCATTGTTACAATTGTGGCCGTATTGGGCACATATGTACCAATTGTTGCACTCATTTCCCTAGAGGCCCTCAGCCTTCATACAAGCAATCTTTGAACAACATGGAGAGGCACACTAAAGAGGAGGAGGTGAAAATCACTTTGGAAAATGAAGATCACCAATAAATGTACCTTGCGGCCTTACTAGCTCAATAAGAAAGTAGAGAAGCAAAGGAAGGAAGAAGACAAATGCGCAAAGGTCCCAAAAGGCAACTTCACAATTGATTGTCATGAATGGAGTCCTAGAAGGAAATCAAGTGAGAGTATTAATAGATCTGAGAGCAACAAAGAGTTTCTTGTCATGCTCTATTGCAATAAGATTGGGAACGGATGTAGAGAGATGAGAGTGAAGAAGTAGAGTTACCTAACCAAAAAATAGAGAGGATTGAATCATTACCTAGATGGGTAACACTCTTTGTAGGAGAATATCAAGAAGCAATTGAGTGGCGAGCGATATAATTAGTTGTTATGATGCAATCTTAGGCATGTCATGGATGGAGCATTACAACACTATGATATTGGAGGAAGAAAGTAGTGAGAACCTACCAATGGTCAATCATTGGGGTTAAAAAAATTCACACAAGCAAGAATTGCCTCTGTATGTCATAGGGACAACAATTGTCTATAAGACCAATAGATGTTTCATGGGTCTAATAAGGGAAGTCTAGAGTGCACAACTTGATGGACAAATTGTTGAAAAATTGAAGGATGTGGTGGATGAGTTTCAAGATGCCTTTCTCGATGATCTACTCTCAAGATTACCACCAAAAAGGAGAGTATATCAAAAAATTGATACACTCCCGAGGAAGACACCTCCTTGTAAGGCCCCATATTGCCTATCACCTCATGAGTTGGAGGAGCGTAAGACTCAAATTGAGGCAATGCTGCAAAAAGGGTTCATCCAACCTAGCATATCACCTTATGGGGCTCCTGTCTTGTTTTTGAAGAAGAAAGATGGTACAATGAGCATGTCCATTGACTATGGGGGTCTCAATTAGCAAACAATGAAGAACAAATACCCCTTACCTTGCATGGATGACCTATTTGATCAACTCCATGGAGCAAGATACTTCACCAAATTAGACTTGCAAAGCGGTTACAATCAAATCCAAATTGCAGAGGAGGATGTGTACAAAACTACCTTTTGAACCAAGTATGGCCACTTCAAGTATCTCATGATACCTTTTGGCCTCATCAATGCACCTGCCACTTTCATGAGTCCAATGAATGATATATTTTGTCCATACTTGGATAAGTCTATATCGTCTTCTTGGACAATATCTTAGTATAAAATAGCACAATGATGGAACACAAACAACATCTACAAGAAGTCCTCCAGATTCTAAGGCAAAATCAATTGTATGCCAAAATCTCAAAGTGCAAGTCTGGCAAGTTTGAAGTAGACTACTTAGGGCATAGAGTAAGTGCATAGGGCATTCAAGTATTGATGGATAAAATAGAGGTCATTCAAAAATGGAGTGCCCTAGAAGATCAAACTCAACTCAAGAGCTTCTTGGGGTTGACGGGATTCTATCATAGATTTGTCAAGGACTTCTCCAAGGTTGCACAACCTTTAACAACACTACTTGGAAAGGGGGAGAAGTGGAAATGGGGAACCACACAAGAGTTAGCCTTTCAAGAATTGAAACCTGCCTTGCTACATGCACCAATCTTGAAGTGGTATGACCCAAAACGTCAATTCAAGTTGGCTACAGATGCATCAGGCATAGCAGTAGGAGCAGTCCTACAACAAGAATGGCATGACGGATAGCATCCAATTTCATATTTCTCTTGAAAGTTGTTACCGGTAGAGCACAAATACCACACTACAAAACAAGAAGAGTTGGCCGTTGTTCTTGCAAGCATTGGAAGCACTATCTTGGCGAGAAGGCATTTGTAATAGAGACAAACCACAAACCTCTAGTCTACCTCGAGACTCCAAAGGATCTATCTTGTCACCAGATGTGGTGGGCAGAGTGGCAATAATGCTTCAACATGACAATCACCAATGTGGAAGGTAAGAAGCAACTTGCATATGCATTCACCCGCATGCCAATGGCAAACAACTTGGTGGTAGAGGTTAAGATTAACCCTGAATTTTAGCCAAAGATTCTAGCTACTACAAAAACTGATCCATAGATTGAAGAAGCACAATCATCCAAAGGCATCACCAGTACCCAAGGACTCACCTTTTGTGATGGTAGATTATGGATCCCAAATGTCCCAGAATTACGCACCATCATTCTAGCGGAATGTCATAATTTGGCCATTGCAGGCCATGTCAAAGTGGACAAGACCTTGGATGTAGTCCAACGCCATTATTATTGGCCTAAGATGAGCAACAATGTGATGGACTACGTGTACAGCTGCCTACTTTGTCAACAAAACAAAGCTTCTAATCAAGCTCTTACAAGGATCCTTCAACCTCTCACCACTCCTACCCAATGTTGGGAACAAGTGAGTATGGATCTCGTCTATGAATTACCCAAGACCACCTCAGGGTTTGACTCAATCATGGTCTTTGTGGACCGGCTCAGCAAAATGATTCATGTACACCCTACCACCAAGGATGTGACCGCTCCACAGCTAGCTCAATTATACTTAGATGCAATCTTCTCTCACCATGGCTTGTCTTGAGTAATCATCATCGATAGAGGCACTCAATTCTCCAGTTTGTTTTGGCAAATGCTCTTTGGTTTCTTCAGAACCAAGTTGGCCATGTCCATAGCTTACCACCTACAAATAGACGGACAAACAAAGCGGGCTAATTGCACTATTGAAGAGATGTTATGCGGTTTTACCTTAAAAGAGCAAGAGAGGTGGGACACCATACTCCCGTTGGTGGAATTCACTTACAACAATCTAGTGAATGCATCCACCCAGGTCACTCCGTTCTTCCTCATGTATGGTAAGCATCCCTTCACACCTTCTAGCTTGATTAAGATCCGTCCGATGGCTGCCAAGGTTGATGCAGTCAACACATTTGTTTCTAGAATCCAACAAGGTGTGGAGAGCACCAAGCACAGATTACAAATTGCACAAAATCGACAAAAGCAGTATGTTGATGCACACCGTAGGTACATGGAGTTCAATATTGGGAATCAAGTGTGGCTATCAACAACCAACCTCACATTAGTTGGACCTTGTAAGCTCAGACCTCAATTGGGCCTTTCTCAATTATTCGTCGAGTTAGTGCTATGGCCTATCACCTCAAGCTACCACCATACATGAAGATCCATCCAGTGTTCCATGTTTCCCTACTGCATAGATATGCTCCCCCATCAGGCCTGTGTCATTCCACACAAGACATTCGACCTTGTCCAACACTCATTGATGGTAGAGAGGAATATGAAGTGGAGCATATTCTCCAAAAATGCATGTGTAGTACTCACCATCCGCGGGTGGACTATCTAGTCTAGTGGAAAGGTTACCTCCTCTATGAAGCAACTTGGGAGCTTGCTACCAATTTGACACATGCACCGGTGTTGGTGCAAGCGTTTGAGCAACAACTGCACAACGAGGACATTACATCTTAAAGAGAGTGAGGTTTGTAATACCAAGAGCTAGCCATATGATCTAGATGTGAAATTTGGTTTAGTAACATTTGGAATGATGTTATACATGATGGTCAAAATAGATTAGATAGAAGTATTACCAAAAGAGTACTTCTGCTAATAGTGCAGAAACTGAAATAGACTTGAAAACCTTAGAACCAATAGGTAGACATATGATTTAAAGGTGAGAATTGGTTTGGTAACATTTGGAAGTATGTTACACATGATGGACTAAATAGATCAGAAAGAGGTAGCACCAAAAGGGAACTTCTACTTATAGAGTAGGAACAAAAATATACCTGAAATCTTTAGAAGGTAATTACGGAGACGTAAACAATGAATTAGACCTCAAAAATGTGCAGATTCCCCCCCCCCCAATGAGGAAAGGCTGGCCTTCCCTTCTCACTTGTTTTTCTTGTCAAGAGCTTTCCAATGGTACCTCATCCATGTGATTCTGAGATTCCTACAAGAAGATTCCCTTTGGTCAAAGCTTGTTTGACCAACCTGATAGGACCACAACCAACATGTCACCCATCCAAGTAAGTAATCCAAGGGTGGAGATTTCTGACATGTCACCTATTTGTGTGTCTAATCCTATGGTGAAGCTTCTTTGGAGGAGATCCACTTTGTCTATATGATAAAGAGAAGGTACTCCTTTGGGGCATCGAATGATTGAGTGTGAAATTTTTGTTTTCTCTCTTTTCTTGTCCTTGGAGTATTACACAAGCAAAACAAGGGAGAGATCAAAGAGGTAAAATGGGACTAGGCATCAATAGTATTGATATGAGAAATCTACCCTACTGCACCTAAGATATCCAAGTTATGCAAGTTGTAAGGTCTACAAACTATTAGAGCATCCAAAGAAGCATCACCTAGTGTGATTGCTCTCCTATGGATTGCATCAATGCATGCTCTCTTTAGAGCAATGGACACATTGTCTAAAGTATGTTACAAAGTATGAAAGTGAGAGTGGTAACCCTTGATGTCTAATATGATAAGCTCTTGTGCACTCCCTAACAAATGTCTCAAATGATTGTCCATCACTCCATATAACTCCAAGGCTAGGGGAACAAAGAAGTGACATCATTGCATACTCCTATACTTTCATGTTGTTGCTCCACTTGCCGCCCATCTAGGAGGATGAGTAATCATCCTTGCCAAAATTGCATCATGCATAGGGTTTGTAACAACAATAACTGCCACTATCACTTGATCATCTTGGACCAAGTATGAGTTTGCTCTAACATGTGTTCTCCGCAAAGCATACAAATGCTCCCTCCAAGCAAGATATCTACTCTCTTGTGCCATGAAAAACACTATATCCCTAATGACATCATGGGTAGCTATCCTTTGTCTTCAAAAAGGATATTATGTCATATGGACTGCTACTGCATCTAGTGTAGAACCACACTCATAAGTGAGTAATAAAGATGTTAACGGGTGGACCAAACCTAGGCAGAATCTCATTGCTATAGGGAAGGTGGTTGGTGCAAGTCAAAATGCACTAATGCACGGTCAAGCTCGGGTCCAAGAGTCTGCATCCTTGCCGGAGCAAGAGTGAAGATGTGCTCTAGTGACCCAAGGAATGGACAAGTCAACTAAGAGAGAATGTAGCATATGCTAACATTGTTGCTCCATCAAGGGAGACTACAAACCTATGGTCCAATCTGATGGTAGTGAAGCAAAGGATGGAAGGTCCTCCCATGCCTGTAGGGATAGACCATCACTTGTCTACCGTAATAACACCTAAAGAGAAAAGAATCTCTCCTCCACCTTGATCACATGTCTCCAAAACTGACCTATCAACAACCACAAAATGGGAAGAAAATAAGGGTGCAAAAAGAGCCCAACTACCCAAAAATGCTATAGGAGCTATCTTCTCCATATATAATAGACCTACCCCTCTGCACAAGATTTGTATAGATGTTTATTTATGTGCCAAATCCCCATCACACACTCAAATATCCTTGGTTTGATGATATCACCAAAGACTCCCATAATCTTCTAATAAATAGCTCTTAGATGTGATAGGAAAGTCAAGGATGGAGGAACCATGTAGAGAATGTAAGTTGATTGACGGGCAATACTAGATGAGAGTATACCAAATGCCACATGCGGATCTCTTTAGTAGAGGAAGGTCATCAACATAGAGAATATCTTTTACAAGGGCATCATCTAAGAAGCATGTGACAAGATCCTCAGATCCTACTGCGCTCCAAGAATACATAGTCCATTGTAGATGTGACACAACCCTTTGAAAGGTCATTGCAAGGAGGAATACCTAAAGGAGACCATACTTTACATTTTGACACCTTGACTCTCAAGCCTACAAGATGCAACTCGATAGTCAATGATCAAACGCCTGCCTAATCTGATCGATGAGGCACACAATGTATGTATCGCCTACCAAAGAGTGAAATACACAACCTTGCATGGCCAAAGTAGTAGATAAGAGAGCTCTGAAGTGAGTCAGGGCAAACAAAGGTCCCCTTAAAGGATCTCCCTATTTTATACCAATAATTGATTCCAAGATGATGACTCCCTCTTATGACCACCTATGCTTGTAGTAAAGGGAAGCAAGAGAACCATAAAATGACTGCACAAAAGGAATGAGACTTGCAAAGAATCCACTGGCCTCCCTAAGCTATCTAAAGATGGAAGTGAGATCAATGCTAAAGGACAATATTATGGCTAATCAAAGAAAAATATCTCTCCAATAGCAATCTATCTAATGCCCCTCTGTCCTTCTCCATTGTGAGAAGTAGACTAGCCCCTAACACCCGACTTACTACCATAGGAATATTTCCCATTGTTACTATTACAACCACCTGAAACAACTTGGTAAATTCACTGAAAAGATAATATGCTTGAAAGCAATCTCTAAGATGCTCATATACCATCATTGACAAGCTTCTTGAGGTGAGGAGAGACGAGGGGCAGTGCACAATATTTGTACAAAAAATGAACTATCAAGATGTAAAAGTTGTTCAAGCTTATAATCTGAGATCTGTGATGGTACTCTCTCTCTTGCCATACGATGTAGTGAAAATAGTGAAGAGATAGTCTAAACAGTGGGACTAGCCACCTAAAAAAGGTGTAAGCTCATACTACTCTACTAAACTCTCTCGCGTGACCCAATGTCCAGCACTAATCGGAATAGAGTGCATTCTGTAGTATCCAGTGGCCAAACCAGTCTCCTAAAACACCACTAACTAGACCACTTGATTTGCCACCTTTATATACACAAGCTCAACGCCTTTTAGCTGTCTATTGTCTCATTTGAAATATCTTGATGTCATGATACAAACAAGCCGTTTTTGACCATGAGCATGAAACTTTGTCGGCCTTTTCAGCTCCGTGAAATAGAGGATGAGCATGTCCGTTACCGGAAAGCTCGATATAGGATCCTCTCAAGGACGACGCTTTTATGACATTCATTTTGAGGTACTCCCTTCAAGAACACCACTCCACTATATGAGAGCTCAATTAACCTCTTGGCAGTGGCTTTCCATCGGTTTACTCACGCGTCTACGTTCTCCCTAAACCAAACCTGGTGTTCCATTCTCTGAAACGAAGACCAAATCGAAATCAAATCCCACAAGGTTCCTGAGCTGAGCAATAATGGCCTTTACCATAGAAGACAAGTCATACGATGCATCTTCTTCTCCTCGCCTTCGTGGAAACCCACATTTTCTGCAAGCAAAATATGATTCGAATGTTCTTGTCCATGGGACCGAGACATGCTATCAGATCAGACAAGAAAGGCTTCAGGAAGAGACTGAAAGTAAGATAATCCCTTCTGTTACATACTGGAATTGATTTGATAGAGCGGCCTATACATGGGTTTAAATCTGACTCTGTCATGGAGCGACCAGACTCAAATGCCATGTTTCCGTGCTTATCCTGCTAGATACAAGGCCATTAGTTATAGAGCAACCTGCTCATTTTCCAGATATTAGAATCACGTCTGAAGAGAAAGCACTCCATTATGGTCGCGAATGTGCCACCATACCAGCAGGACCTGATGCGCTGATAGAAACAGAAAACCATACGATTTCAAGGATTATCTAGCTATTGCTAGAAGTGACAGGAACAATGGGGGTTTCCAATTCTAAAGTTTCGTTCCGTAAAAGGTTTGGCATACATTAAAATTAAAGATACACTACGCAAAGACTACAGCGTGTCAATTCTCTTGTCAATTGAGTATCAAAGCAAAAGGGTAAAATGTTTTATACTGTCCTTCTCGAAAAAGTTGAGGAAATTGAAATCGTTTATATAAATTTTTAGTATGGATTTTATTCATTTTTTATTTAACTTTCTAGTAAACTTTGGTGAATCAATCTATGAATTTATTAAGTTATATATCTCTATGTAACAGCCATTGATATTTACGCTGATTTATCTTATTTATTTTTCACGTTGATCGATAGTTTTTTAATTAAAACCCGCCAACGACAATGCCACGTTCATATCGTAATTTCTTGAAACTAAAATCCCTAAGAGCGATGGCATAATCTCTCAAACTGAAACTTCCTAATATGCTATCACTGGTTTATAGCTTTGTGTAAAAAATATTTCAAGAGTCTTGTATTTAACAAATATGAATAATATTTAGAGAAAATGAACAAAGTCCCATAAAAATGTAGGAGTCATTTCTTGAACAACACATTAATTGCTGTAGACCACAAATAAAGTTTCCTCGAAGGATTCAGTTACAGGCTGATTGAAAGAAACCCCAAACTTAAAGAGTTGAGGTATTGCTGCTTAATCCCACCAGACATACACAGTAACGTGTACATCAGTCCCTGTTTCTTGGTCCAAAGTGCGATGCAAAATGTTCCATTTATTGCAGAAGTGTGTTATGGGATTCATACATAGACATTGCGTGTCTTGTGATATCGTAGCTTATAGCTCCATCGAAACTAAGTGGACTCTAACTCTCTGCTGCTCAAATCCACTCCTTAACAGCCGTTATTGATGAAGTAATGTGCTATTCACACATATTTCTAAAGAATTTGCTGTAATCAATCGAAGCTCACTCTGCAACAACTAGTAATGTAGGAACTTTTGTGCTTCGTACGTTACTGCCTGTTGCACAATGAACTCAAATTGATCAGTCTATGAACAACAGGGGTGAATAGTTTGCTCTCATCCCGTAAGAGCTTCACGAGAGGCAGTCGAGTTCCGTCACCTGAAATTGAGTACCGATTGTCGAAATCGAGCACCAACATGAATTTGTGACCTTGCAACCTCTGCAGAACCAAGAACACAAACCAGCTAACTCAAGACCGGCGATTAAATTACAATTTGTCTGCCATGCATAGAACTCATAAATAGCAGTTGTCTGTCGGTACCTGAATGTTGTGTCAAAGAACCTTCATCACGAACAATAGTACGTGACATGAATGAGCTGTACCTCTGACGCTTTAATAGGCCGTGTAGTTTCAGTTCCTGGAAATACGAGGTGCGTACTCGTGAGGACACTTTCATCATCTTGACATTACGTCCAGATGCAGACTCCTTCCTATCCTACCGATCCGTGGATAAAGTACTCCCTGTGCTGGCCAACATTTTGAGCTATTGCAGTTGTAAATTGCAGGGCCGTTGAAGACCCGTCGAGTGAGGTTAATGAGGTTAATTCCTACGTCAGTCAAACCTTGATTGAGGTTGTGTAGACCTGTGGCAGGAGAATTGTGACTTAAAACAGTGTGATTGTATGAGTGGCGGGTTGATCGAGATTAAATACAACTTTAACGAGTCGGTGAGGTTATGTTCAATGCCGCAGGAGTTGAGCTGCGAACTCTATGGTACAGGAAAACAACAGCAACCACCCCAAGGATCTCCTTGAGCTCAGCTGCAGTGGAGTACACAACCGAAGCAATCGTGTCTTCTGCGACGGAATCTGTTCTCAACGCGTGTCCTCCAAGTCCTCTTAGATTGGCAATTTGGATTATATTCCTTCCTGAAAGCCGGAGACGCTTCACAGTGGTGGTGATCCGCTAAGTGTATGACCGGTCCAACTCGCCAGAACATTGTACTTATCAGACACTGCTTAACCTACAGCCGACATCATAACGGTCCAAGAGTCAGTGGTCTAGCACTCAGCAATCTCTCCTGAATTTGCCGAAGGGAAGTTGCTCAAACTCGTGGCATCAACTTGACACAGATATTAAGCTATACTCAATTGACAAAGAAAAGAGCTGCTTACAGTGACAACCACTGAAGAGATTGTAGACAGTGAAGCCATTCTTCTTGATGGAGTGCAGGTTAGTATGGTCTTCTTAGAATACCAGTCTAGTTCCAGCCCCATCGTGATAAACACCTTGTGCACGCGGTCGATAGCCCTGTCCTTTCACACCGTTTAGTATGATCCCAAACACGTGAGCTAAGCAATTCCCTCGCTGAGAATCCTCTTCCCTAGACTCTCCAATTAAATCAAGACTGTCACGCCGTCCTCTAGACCCACCGAGCCAAATGCATTCTCGAGATTATAGTCTTCTCTCGATAACCTTTGCTTTAGATCCTCTCGTCGTCGTCGATGCGATCCAGCATGTGATGCAAGAATTCTGCTGATAGGCTACTCCTCCACTGCCAACGCTTTACCAGTATTCGAAGAGAACATTAACCATCCGGAACATCGGAGTTCAGATGCGTGTGTATCTGCCAGGAATTAAGAGCTGTGTTGCCTGAACAGCGGTCGAGAGTGCACGAGTGAAACTTCGAGAGGATGAGGCGATAAGTTATTCGATTCACTCCCTTCAAGCTTCTACCATCTGCAGACTCTAGAGTCCTCGACGATGATGAAGTTGAAGGCCGACCGTGCCTGGCTACCAGTACTCTATCTCGCATGTCGAAATGCAGGTGCAACAGTAGGAGACCTTTATCTTCACAGCGGTTTCAGATCTGTCAATCAAAGGTGCATTTGGCTCAAGCACCTCTCATATGTGTGAGTTCATGTCTCAAGATCAAAACGAGACACTGCGCTGTGTAGACCACTATCTAGCCATAACTCTAAATCTCAAATTCTCGAATCCCCACTAACCAGAAAGCCGGCGCTCGACAGACCTTAAGTATGAGCACGGACAATACCATGACAAATCCTTTCAAAGAGAACAAGAAAGGGAAGATGCGTTGCAAGTTCTGGAAGATGAAGAAGTACAGTGTGGCACCCAGTGTGAAACCGTGTTGAGTTTGAAGCCTGTAGCTCCATCCAGCTCGTTGCTCAACAACGAACAACATGACACAATCGGAAAAAGCCCTTTTGCCAGTGCAAAACCGTATGCCCCATCGCATCAGCAGTGGCCGAGCTCGCGCGTTCTCTCCATCCACATGACTTTCTTCCATATTTGTCACTTGTTCAGGCTGTCCTAGTGGAGGAGAAAAAACTTCCAATCTCCTTTTCAAAGAGCGTACTGTATACGAGTCCTGTGCACATCCCCATCTCCTCGGAACAAATTTCGCATCACATTAAAACGGGGTGCAGCGTTCTGTCCGTTGGTGTTTCTATTTACCTCAATGAGAATCACATACATCCAAGTTTCCCAACAGCAAGTAAATTGAACTACAATATCAACGAACACCTTGCACTAGGGAACTTGTTCTGAGGCAGTTGCTTCACGAAGTTGACCGTGAAATTCAGAACAGTGTTGGATCCTTGACTTATGGATATTATTCAAGAATATACTCGTCACTCCGCTGCGACAATTACTCATGATCAACGTTGCACTATTCCTAACTTACAAAGAACATCAAATGCTTGGTTAATTATACAGTGGATGGACGAAATGAGTGGTATTGTTTTATGGTACAAGTTTTCCTTCTCCCAGAAACAACGATAGATAATCCAGTGATGCATTGGTTGACAGTGAACTCTGTTCACCTCACTTTGTTGATTCGACATGCAATTTATAGTTCCTTATCTGCAGGCCTTTGTATATAATATTAAACCTCTGTTGAACGTTGCAAGTGCAGAATGCCATGCTTCAGATGAACTAAAGAAAATGAATCATATTGAGACTTCTGATGTGGATTTCATTACTACAGTGTAATGAACTGAAAAGTATCATTCTCGTTTGTATCAGCGACTACAGGGACGCATAATGCAGTGATCGTGCTGAGATTCGGAGCAAGACACCGCAAATTCACCGGTTGACATTCTTCACCTGCACATGTCAAACCCCATGTCAGCACCAATGTCAGCAGCACCTTGGACTCTAAGATCACCTTCATTGTCAGGAGGTGCGTATATGTCATTCTTGTTTGTTTGTGGAGGTTATTTACATTCAGAAAAGACACAATAGCGTATCAGTTTGAAAAACTACTCAAACTCCATATTTATTAACGGGGCATCTTATAAAAAATCATTGTTAAAGAACTCAATGATATGAAAGAGAATTTAGAGAAGAATAAGAACTTGATGGAATGAAGTACATTGTTGTCTAAAATATACTGAATGTTCAAGTTTCCTAACTAAATCTCACAACTAACTAAACTAACTAATCTTATAATAATACATTGACTAAGTTTGTGAGATACTATAAATAAAGCAGAGTTATGTACTTCTCTACTACGAAGACCAGTTAAGCATTAATGTCTGTATTAAGGGACAACAACCCATGCTTAAATCGTGCCTTGATTGTTGGTGTTGTTCTTGGTTTCACAGTAATTCAAATTATTGACATTTCAAAAGTGAAATGTCAATAATTTGAGTTACTTTTTTTTAATTAGTATTATGTTTAAGCTTTGTAACGGAAGGTGTTTCGGGTCTCACACATTATCAACTACTTAAAGGAGAGGGTGTACAGGTAATATTTAAGTTTAAAATTTTGTTTATTTGAGTTTTATTTATACATTCTATCTGATAATACCATATAAGATCGTAGATGCATATTTCAGAATCCAAAAGAACTTCACTATCGTAATATCCTAGAGTATAAATTTAGACCTTGGATCTAGAGTGTCTTTTCAGTGGTCGCCTAGTATACATTAACAGTTTTGATAACCTAATATATAAATGTAGAAATAAAAGCTAGATCTCTTCATATCAACGAGATCCTCATATAAATTATAATTACGGTACAACATGATAATAGAGATATGCATTATCTTAATGAAATACAAAAAAATTTAAAAGCTTCTATTTTCTTTTAAATATAAAATTATTCGGAAATAGTATAGCTATTTTTCTGATTAAATAATAAATACTGGCATGGTATTATATTGCTTCAAACAAAATTCTCTATAGATATAAAAGTGAAATTATTTCCGACAATGCAATATCAATTAGATTTTTGAAATTCTCTATGTAAAAGTCTACATTGAGAATAATCCTGTTGTCTGTAAAAATCTCCAAAGTAATAAAAATAATAGTTCCAAACACTTTGATTGGAAGCCATCTTCATATCTCTCTATATATATAACATAGAAATAAATAGTAGTTCACATTGCTCTTAATAGAGTAAATATTACTAGGTAATTTATATTGACTAAGGAAATTTTATTTTAGTGTTGCGACCCGTCTCAATTCAAAACTTTCAATAATAGATTGAGTTTATTCATTCGCATTAATAACTGTACGAAAAGTAGCAAAAATCACTTCTTAACTATGTTGTAAGAAATATACACTAGAAAGACCTCTCATTTCAGCAGCTAAGCTGTATATGGTTCTGGAAAACTAGGAGTTAAATACCACTCGTATCATTAAAGTAAAAATCAAGGAGAGCTAAAAATTGTTGAAGATTGAGGGTTGATTTATTCATAAGCTTAAAGTAATGATCTTATTATTTATCTTTTGAGTCATTTAGGACTAATATAGAAAATCTTATGGAAGATCCTGATTTAAAAGTTATACCCAAAAAAATCAATTAATGATGTAATAGAAAATGTAAGTTGATGATGTTTGATAGAAAATGTTGCTATTGCTGTCAAAATTTGAAGAATCTGTCTTATGTATAAATAATTTTCACGTAGTATTGAGTATGAAAATCTTTCAACTGCCTTACTATTTGATTTAAAATTTTATATAATATTGAATTGAAATTAATAAAAAATCATTTTATTTAATAGGGATTTTATTGACAAATAATTTTTGAATTTTTTCAATTTATATTTTCAACTAGTGTATCAACTTATTTGTATCTTTCTTTTGTTATGATATTGTAATATGCTCTTGTCAACTTCATTAGATTCAAACTCAATTTTTTATTCTTTAAGACAAAGATTCGTTAGCTTCTTTCATCCTTTGTATTTGTTGCATGAGTTGTGCAAAAGTTGTTTTAATATGATAGAATTAGCTTAAAATTTTATCTCTTATGTGAGCTTGTATATGATGTTTCTTTAACTTGATTCTTGGCGGATCATTTTGGTAATTAATTACTGCTTCGAAATAAAATAAAAATTTTAATATAATTTACTGGATTCAATTTTCCTCCAAATTAATGATATATTGAAAATTATGATAGTCTGTTGTTATATACATTTAAACTTATTTCATCTTCAAACCTGTAAAATTAAACCAATTATAATGATATACATATATATTTGGTATTCTTTCGAGGTACTTGTCATGGTTGAAAGAGAGGAAGTGTCACTTTTCCATAACCAAAACAAGCTCTCTTTGTCTCACTTTTGATTGAGTATTTTTGGTTCATTTCAAAATAGTTTCCATGCCATTTACAATTGAGATTACTACATCTAGTACTTTTAGTACTACCATACTAATGTCCATACTGTTCTATATATGACACACAAGACATTCACCTTGTACTTTTTCTTCTAAATTTTAAAGTAGACTTCAAAACTGTTAATATAATATTAGAAATTTTTTTTAAGAATTTTGAATCTTGATAACTGTCGTTTGAAAATGATAAAAAATATTATGAATATTTTCTTTTCCTTCATTTTATCACATTCTATATTTAAAATTTTTGACTTATATACATACAACGTTGTCTTACAATAGTAGTAAGACAAGAGAAAACACAATGAATTTAAATTGACTCATATATGACTATCAAAATTTTCATACTTAACTATCCTTCATTATCTAAGTTCACTTTCTATGCAAGCTATTTAGTTCGTCAATATTTCTCATATGGTTGCTTTAGACTCTAACAAAATTGATTACAGTAAAATGTTATGGTAAAAATATTTATTATATATTTTATTCTGGTAAAGTATAGTATTTGAAAAGTTGAGCTCTTCTTATACAAGACAATCAACAAAGATATTTTAGAATAAAAATATATACATAATTTATCAAAAAAATTCTATCTTTTGATGAATATATTTAAAAACATAATATATGCATCATCTATCTAACTTAATAAACTGATTCGATAAATGTTATTATTATTATTATTATTATTATTAAAACATATTATTATTAAAAATAAAAATTCTATGAACCTAACAACTCCAGTTTGTCTTTTGCACTTATAAAATAGAGAATTATTTGAGCAGCTCATTTTTCATACTTTTCATGGAAGTATTACGAACAAGTAAATCCTGGAACGGAAACATGAGATCTTACATGTTTTACACCAAGCTCCTTTTATATTATTTGGAATGCATTTCCCTTTTCCCTTTTATTTGGTGGTTATATATCACTAATTTTACAAATAATCATTTTGTAGATCCTATCCGCTAAAATGTGAAATAGATTCATATAAGGAAACACTATTGACATCCATTATATAAATCTTTGGATACAAAGAATTGCTTTTATTTGGAACGAAGAAAATTACAGAACTAACTTTAAGTATCTTGAAGTAAACTACCCTCTGATCACACAATTATGTTTTTATATATTTGATTTCTTTCTATAATCTGTCATTTTCACCTGAAGTCCCCGTGCTGAAGTGGCGAGCTTTCAATACGCTACGTGGACTACGCACGGGGCCTGATCGGGATCGTTCTGCCAGTCAGTCGAGATCAATTCGCACTTTCCGCTGCTTCGGAATTCATCTCCTGACAGATGCCTTACGCGCATGGATCCAAGTTTTTGTTCCGCTACTTTATTCCCTCCGATGTTCTACTGTCCCTGAAAGTTGATTGCTGGCACTCGTTATTTTTTCTTACAATGATCAATTTGTTCCGGTCATTGCATGCGTGAGTATGGCGAAATTGAGTAAATTCTCGACTCGTATTATATAACACTCTGTGGTGCGGATTTGTCGGTGATGCTCCAGAGACGCTAAAATCACCGCGAAAGCACCAGCGAGGAGTCTGGGAATTTCTTCCGAGGTTTCTGAATTAGATGTGTAATTTGCATCGAATTATTGATCGAAATTCGCTATCAATGCGGTATGCATTGTAAGGAGCAGAGCTTTTTAGTTGACCTTATTTGACTGTGTTCGGAGGGAAATGCGTTTGATCACATTGTTTGGCGGGCCCGTTGGAGAAGATAATTGGAGCCACGTTTTGAGCTGGAAATATGAGCAGGTCATGAATTGAATTCTGCATCTCAGGAGAGGAAAATAGTTGCCCAGGGTTGAAGTATTGTTTCATGATCCGATGGTGTTTACCTCAAGTTACATCACTTCGAGAAAAGAATGTTTCCAGAGAAAGTTCACGAATAGATCATTTCAAGAGTTCTCCTCAGAGTATGTAAGCAGAGAATTCACAGTCGATGAGGACTCTCTGTGTACTGGTAAAGGCGCATCAACACTGTCGACTCGGCACCCTTCAGTTCCCTCGGCTTCTAGCTCGTGGTAAGTCTTCCAACTGTATGAAGTCAATTGGTCTCGTGCTATGCAACTGTGATGCAAGTGTGGTAGCAGGAAACTGATAGGACAACCTTCTTGATATACGTTGATAAGTATTCGATTTCTGCATTCAAGTCGACAAGTTACAGAAATTATTGCGTATATTCGACGTCTGATGCATTATTGTCAGCTGTCTTAAAACCCTAAACCTCCTGTCTTGAAGTGTCTGTTGGTTTTCCAGCTCATTCTCTTTCTATCTTGGCAAGAGGTCAACATGTCAGTGTTTAGGTCTTTTGTATAGTGTATCCTGGGAAACTAAGGCATCATATGACGACATAATTATAAATCTGAGTACGTGCAACGACGTCGTGACTAAGGCTAGGAACTATTTGCAGGTGACATTTGCAAAGGAAAATGGATTGATCTGCTCGGCATTATCTGTCTCGCCTGTAGGTCCTTTAAATGGAGAAACTGAGAACCTTCTACGATCCTCGAATTGCAAAGATGCAGGTCATGGAACATCGGCGGTTGACTTTCTCAATCGAAGTGCTCCTTCTTCAGTGTAAGTGCGGCAATTTCTCCAGCCTATGAGTGTTGCAATTATACTGCGCTTAGTTGCAAAGGACTTCTAGTTCACAAGATACAAATGAGAAGATAGCCTCTGCTTCTGCTTGAGTGCTGTAGAGTCTTTGACGAAAATCCTAGGCTAGTTACTATCTGGATGGACTTCCGGAGACGACCTTTCTCTTCTCTGCTCTTTCATACTTTACATGAAGCCCTGCAATAGTAATTCAGATGATGTAGAGGGAAGACGTTCAAATCGAAGTGGTCTATAAATGTAGAGTTTACATGGCTTATTTCAGACAAGTTTTCCTCTTAGGGAGCATGATCTGAATTGTGTTAGAGCTAGAAAGGATCACCTTATACCTTATTCGGTTTAGTAGCCCATTGCTATGATTTACATGAATCTCCTTCTAGCTTCTTCTCAGTTCTGTGTGTCCAGACACTAGGTGGAGTGCAAACACGTTTAGAAATATTTACCACTTCAGTCGCATCCTGTGTCAAATTATTCAAGTGTACAATATATTTATTTTAAGAGGCGTTTGTATGACACTAGAATCTATCATTTCCTGTACTAGTTACCCACGTTATATGTACGGGATAAGCTTCGATGACACTCTCCCCATTCGCCCACTAACAGTACTTGGGTCTGATTGTTCTTTGCTACTTAAGGAATGCTTTATGCTCTCACTAACAATACTCAATTACCTCCAATGCTTTCTCTGGTGTCTGGATCACTACTCTCTGCATGCTGTGTTTGCTTCTGCAAAACTTGCTTTTTATTGTCCCTACCAATTGCATATGCTTAGCATGCTAGCTGCAAAAAAGAAAATCTGCTCTTCAGTTATATTCTTCACCCTACAGATATGTAAAGGTATGTTCCCCACTTTTCAGCCCACAGGTGATACCCAGGTCAGTGACTCACTCTCACCATTCAACTTTGCAGCCCGACTGCTGTTCTCTCTGGTGTCGTTCTGGTACACTACATACCAGATTGTGGATGTTTGATGCTTTCGTTGTCATAGGAAGGCTACAGCTAATACTGGCCTCCCGAACCCCCATACGTTGTTATCTAGTGAGCACGACTTTCAGGAAGACCACGGTTTGCCTTGGCACTCATGAGCAAACGAACCGCAACTCGGGGCGATAGGTACTGGCATTACATCCAGCTATCTCGGCAGCCCGTATGGCAGTGATGAAGTCTTGTTGTTATCGTGCAGACTTACCATGAAAGGACTGCTGCTTCCTTATCATATGTTGTAGCGTTGGCGGACTCATGCTGAATATGCAGGGGTTAAGCCAGTCCGCTTTCTCCGAGGCCGTCTCATGATTCTTCTTTAAGGCTTGTACTGTTGATGTCCTACACACTAACACTACGATACATTAAAATAGTGTCACAACGTCATGCTTTTTTGTGAAGGTTACACTTTCTCGCACTCACTCTGGACTATAGGTACCTATGCTTCACAACATCATATAATCCTCTGTATGCAGACATACGCATGCTTACCGCTCCTATGTAACTGACAGTTATGACGATCTTTACTGTGTTACTGTCACATGTTAGAGTCAGTCCAGTTAGACATGGTTATGGAACTGGGTTGTTTACAACGGGTTCTGTATCTTATACAAAACCCGTTGTCTGTATACAATATACGTATTCTACAAACAGCTTCTGCTCCCATTACTCATATATGTTTATTCTATCCGCAGTCTTTATGCTGGATATACGGGCATTCATACAGAAGCCTCTGGAAAACGTGGACCACCAGAATGGGCTATCTACAATCCAGAGGGGTTCGCACGGTATTACCGATTTCGCCCATTTCCGGTGGTCCGTAGAGCAACAGTTATTATCGTCGAACTGTTGCTTTTAGGCATCGGCCATTTGGTGGAGAAGGATGTGACAAGGCGTGCAGAGAAGGTGTTATACTTATTTATCGTAGTTGATCCTCTCATTGCATTTGTCTTTACGAGCTTAAGCCGGCTAAGTAATGGAGAGACCCGAATTCTACGTTCACCATTGTCAGCTCTAACCAGTTAGTTGTGCGTGCATATCTGTATCACTGAACAGGAAATCAGTTTCAAGGTTATCTGGACTCTTGGCACAAACTTTTGTAGAGAACAATAGTAAACACGTTGCATTATGAATCTACTGTAATCGTTCAAGAACATTCCAAGATACTGACAGACCTGCTTTCGTTTTCAGTTGCGGCGGAGTCTCATACGTTTGGGTCCTTTCTATATCAAAGTACGTTTCTCATTTAAATTCGCCTTCAACTCGCCGAGGTGGTTGATGTCTAATGAATGCTACCTCTACATTGTCACCATGAGCTTCACTTTGCGGGCTATGACCTGAGAACTGCATCGTTTTTGAGTACAACTTTAGAGAAAGTTTTAACTGTTCAAAGAAAGTCGAAGGGTTCCTATTGAAGACCACCAAATTGGATTGGATATGGTCCATTTTCGACTTTTCTTTTCGGTTGAAAACTAGTAGATTGATAGTCACAGTTAAGCAGCAGTATCTTCTGTAGCTTACTGTTAAACACCGTTGGTTTGCAGCTAGGTCAGGCGCTTAGCACCCGCCCAGATATTCTGCCCACTGACTACTGTCACGAGCTAGCGAAGTTGCAGGTTTGTTATCACTGTGTAGCCTTCGGCTCCCTGTTGTAACTCTTCTTTGCAGTTGTTGGTTTATTATATCTTCCAGAAGTCGAGTCTGAAACTCGAAGACGAAGTGTGTAGGGAAGTTCTGGTGTGATAGAATATGTTCGCACAAGATATGGGTGCAATGTCTGGTCTCTTACGCTGTCCAGTGCATCAGAAAGAAACCCTGCGTATCCTTCCTGTCGTTTTCTCCTCAAAAGATCTCATGTAATTGTTTTGACATGGTTGTTTTAAATAATCGCAATTCAGGATCAAATTCCTCCCTTCCCGACGCCTACCGCTTTAGAATTTCTCGAATCGCAATTAGGTGCTCCTGCTTCGGAACTGTATGCCAACATCACACCTGAACCTGTAGCTGCGGCATCCCTTGGTCAAGTATATAAAGGTAAGGATCGTTAGATCATTTAGCCCAACTTGATTTGTAGGGAATTCGTCACTCATATATCACGAAGCATGTCCATCATGAATAAGCAGTTATGTTCTTATCGTAGGTTGTAGTTTGGGCTCCAACTGTCAACTACAACAGCCAAAGATATTGTTTATGGGGCACTACTAGGCGTTTCGTTGTATTTACATCCAACTCTCATAAGGGTCTTGGTTGGACTAAGCAGCACAACTTCACTCTGGGGAGTCGGTGGCTGTTAAGGTGCAGAGGCCAGGGGTGACAGGACGTCTGGCACTTGACGCACATCTTCTAGGCTTGCTAGGGGGCCCGTTGCAACGTTTTGCTGGAGCTCGAAGCGATCTTCTAGCAATGCTCAATGAGATGGTAAAAGTTTTACAGTATATCCTGATTGTTCCCAGTTTTGACGTCGTCTTAAATAGGCTTTAAGAGTTCCACTTTTTCCTGACAGCGGCTTCTAGTGCAAATACACATGTTTTATCCGGGTAAATAGCATAAGGTTGCTCAACTTAGCTGATATTTCCGTGATTGGTTATAGGTGGAGCGTATGTTTGAAGAAGTTGACTATGTTCGAGAAGGGCGCTACGCAGAACGCTTTGCTAAGTTGTATGGGATCCCTCAGGAAGATGGTAAGTTGGTGTCTTATGGGCGTCCTTAAAGGCGAATTTGATGCTTTCGATGACTTGGAGTCCGAGTAGGATCATGAAGCTTGGAGCTTAAGAGTCTCAATACAAGTTTTCCGTCTATGCACTTGTGTGTTGTGGATGCTCTTTGACTGGAAGATTTTTTAATTAAGATCACTACCTACAGTAGCATAACCTTAGTTTGAATCAGATATTGCATCCAAGCTGGAACAAGCGTGGCAACGTTCCACTGTCGTGCTGAAGAATCCGGGTTACAAAAGCTGTCAGGTTCCCCCTGGCTTGTAATAATGAAATTGATGAAAATTTCTTAGGGCATAGACCTATCCGGGGTTTGGAGAGAATAAGACTGAAGGAAGTGAAGGCAGATGAAGGCGTTGTTAAAGTCCCCAAAGTTTATTGGCCTCTCTCTAGCAAAGGGGTTCTTACAATGGAGTGGATTGATGGTCTGAAACTGACCGATCGAGATTCACTGAAGAAAGCCAATCTGAATACTACACAGGTCGTCGATCAGGTAAATACACTGATCTGATCTGTCCCAAAGTGGCGTTCTCTTGCTCTCTAGTAGTCCTTGGGTTGGCATCGATTTCAATAACATTCATTGATATTAGAGATTTCAACGTATGACATTGTAAAGTAATTTGGTTTCAATTCTGGTTCTGGTTCTAATTATCAGTCAGTAAGCATTTCCATTTTTGGCTTTGGACTCATTGAAGTATGTAGGTATGTAGTGAATATTCGGACTGTTGTTTGGGCCCTAAACCCTAAACCCAAAAACACCTGTAGTTAACATAAAGCTGGTCCTTTGAACAGGGAGTGTTCTGTTCGCTCAGACAACTGCTAGAGGAAGGGTTTTTCCATGCAGATCCACATCCTGGAAACCTCGTGGTAACCAAGGAAGGTGTGCTAGCATATTTTGACTTCGGCATGATGAGCGAAATTCGCAGAGAATATCGGATAGGTCTTATTAGAACGGTAAGCATACCCTGACTTCTGTCCAGAAGCACTCAACATGTTTCACACTGCTTCTTCACCTATAACACACGCTTCGGTCAATTTGGATGAATCTGAGGTCGTTGTTCGCTCAGAGAAGCTGTCATGAAAATTCATAGTTCTGTCCTTTCATCGTATAAGTTATCTGCTCCCAGACATATGCTGGCCCTGTGGCATATGCAAATGAACACGCTTTGATTATATGCTAATAATATTCAACTTTGGATTGGGGATTGTCGCCTTTACAGATTATTCATTTTGTAAATCGAGATTCAATGGGCTTGGCAAAAGATTTTAGGATTCTAGGATTTTTACCACAAACTACAGATGTTGGACCCGTTGCCCAAGCGTTGAGGCAAACCTTCGGAAATGAGGGCACTAAATCACAGCTGGACTTTCAGGTGAGCTTATTCTCCTGCTTGTGCAGTCGCCTTAAAATATCTCAGGTTGAGTGAAGATATCTCGTAAGACAGATTCAGAGAGAAACAAAGCTACAGTTTTGTTCGTAAAGGTGTGTCAATTATTTGTTCCATGGAAACCGACTTTCTAGTAGTACTTTCTGCTCACTTTTCAGTTAATACGCATCAGCAGACCACCCAGAGTACGAGTCAACTTCTTCTAACCCCCAGTTCTTATATTCAGTAGCTCGAAGAGCTTGGGAGCAGGTTTCTTACAATTCAGAATTCTCTTCGTGTTTGACAACTAATGCAGCCAATTTTCGTGAACAGGGCATAATGGCTCAGTTATCAGACGTTATGTATCAGTTCAATTTTCGTTTGCCTCCAGAGTATGCCATGGTTATCAGAGCCTTGGGTTCTCTGGAAGGCACGGCCACTGTGTTGGATCCTGAGTTTAAGGTGGTGGCTAGCGCATATCCTTTCATTGTTGGCAGGCTGCTTGCTGATCCTGATCCAGATATGCGAGAGATTCTAAGAGAGCTCCTGATCAGGAATAACGGATCCATCCGGTGGCATCGTCTTGAGCGCCTGGTAAGGCACAGGTGTATGTCTCCGTCTTGTGCGAGCCACCCATCTCAAAAAAGCTTGAGCATGGTTTCTTTGGTCGGATAAATTCACTTCGTATAGTATGGTTTTGCATCGCAGCCGCTTTTTCGTTACGCAGGGCAGTTCACCTTGTGCGTGAGCTTGTGTTGTTCATTCTTTGACATTTGTTCTCCTGCATTGAACTACTACTTGTCTTGTCTTAAGGTCTTTGCAATTGCTGAACAATCCACTTCGCGTGAGGATCAGAGCAAGGCAAAACAATGGAATGTGCGAGATGGTTTAGGACGAAGAGCCGCAGCTGGAATCAAAGGTTCTTTCAACACCCGCGCTGTAGCATCCGCTACAATGGACGTTTTGGAATATATCTTGTCCGGAAATGGTTCAAGAGTAAGAACGCTTTTGGTTCAAGATATTACGCAGACTTCGGACGTCCTTCTTCAACAATATATAGCACAATATCTTGGGTTGAAGGAAACTCCTGATGTATTCGAAGACCAGACGGCCCCGGTTAGCACTACCAGTGAAAATTTGACTGAAGAGGATGATTCACAGTTTACCAAATCGCAAGGAAAGTCCTTCTGGCAGTCATACCCATGGGGATTCTCGCGAAAAGCAACTTCCAGCTCTTTCCCATGGGGTAGACATACTTTGGCAAATGTCTGGGGAATCAGGTCTGGCAAAAGTCTTCGTGGAACTAGATTGTGGCAACAGAAGTTGGAAGTAGATGGGAAAGCGAAAGTCAACGCTGGAGTAAACACCAATCCCCGCCCCAAGATGTCGACAAATGATGGCAATGCTGAAGGAGAACCAAAGAGGAAGGTGAAGGTTGAAGCCAATGACACAAGTTCAGATACAGGAAACGAAAAGGTAGGGTCATACAAAAATCTCTGGTATCTCATGCACGTATCTGGTGACGAAGAAGTTTGAAGTAGGAATTGAGTCTCTCTTACAATCTCTACTTGACCATGCATTTGTTGGATCTTTTCTCTTTTATTTATTATTGAATGGTGCTCACAATCATATCAATCCAACATTTCATCATCTGTTACGCCATGATTCAAGCTAAAAATTCCTAACCTTGGACCTCGGTATCAATGGGAATCCCGGATGGGTTGATTTATGTGCAGGTGTCCGATGCTTTTGGCGGCCGGGTTAAAGTGGGTCTCCAGGCTTTTGCGAATGCAGTTTCTTCAGCACCGGAAATCTGGATTCCATTGATGGCTCGCCTTGCAGCAAAAACCGAGGCTCGCTCGCTGGGGGCTGATGTAGCAACTTCTCTCCTAGAGGTTTATCGTCATCGAACGTCAGAAGCTTCATTCCTTCTTATGTCCAAAGCTTTGCACAAAGAGGACAGGAATAAGCAAGTTTCTTGAGAAGTTCAAGATTTATTATGCATATGATAATACAATATGCAGACGTGTTTTGAAGAGAAAATCTGCACCTAGCACTATCAGGTTTCTTTACTGGTCTCATCTTGTAGAAATGCAGCAAAATAATTGTTTCGGAAGAAAACTGGAAATGTAAATTTGATCTATCTTCTCAACGGCGTAATTCCTCGGTCGAATCCTCTGGTAGTCAATTCAGTACGTATCCCTGCTGGAGTAATCTAACCCCACAACTTACTAGTGCAGTAAATTCAGGTCAATAGTTATCCGTCACTATGACCTTGTGATTAAGACGAAGTTCAAAGATTCTAACTGCGAAAGTTTTCTTTCAGGGGAAGAGGAGATTACTTGTGAGACAAAGGCCAACTTGGAGACCATGAGAAAATTCCAGAAGTAAACTACAATAGGTGAATCTGCAAGGTTATAAGAAAGTGAGCAAGTCCTGGTGAATTAACTTCGCATTCCCATCCACAATGTCCCCACTTTCCAGAATTTGTGTGCATGAAGGATCATCAGGGAGTGGCTGAAACACATCATTTGGTGAGGCTAACACCTACGAAATGGGAACGTGTGAATTCAAGCAACCATTTTTACCACTCAAGCATGGACGTGGAAGCCTAGGTCCTGGTGGAAATCTTTAAAAATCGTTGACAATAATCATTTACAAACAACACATCCTCACATAGTGATAATCATTCATAAGTGACAGATATTTCCCAATCATTCACCCTTGTATCACTAAAAGCATACATTATATGATTGATAACTATATTTGTTAAGGCCATTATCCTGGCAGCCTCTCGAGTACAGTGAAAGCTTCATACATAAAATGGAATGCTTCCGCTGGACATGCCATAAGTGTTCAGAACACCCGTCTGGATTTGGACTTAAGTCTGTATATAGAGGATGTTTAAGTTGTGCAAAATTGGCTTCCTACTTATCTATACTTTATTAGCAATAAGCTCTAGGGGGATGGGATGCTCACTTTGCAATGCCGTAACAAACTGTTTTTGCTGTGTAAAACTAACTGTGATGGCTCAAAGTATTTCGAAGTTAGAAGGTGGAGATATTATCTTCTTTCCATCTGTTATTTAATTCATTGTAGTTTAATCTAAGAATTGAGGAGGAAGGAATGGCCCTTCTACGCAGTCGTACGTATAGTGCAGTTCAATGTTGCCTACTTGGCCTTCAGTCCCAATGCCTCTCTTGTTTTGCCAACGAAGAGATCTTTGCTTTTCAACAAACCTGCTAATCGTCCAAGGATGGTACCGAAAGGCATTTGTGCCACAGCGAGAACACGTCCCAATGACACAATACCCATGGGTGTGTTCAGAGGTTTGTACACTCCTAGCTTGGGGCTGTCAGAAGCAATCAACTTCTTAATATTGTCGACAACGACACCTGCGTGCTTTCCTGCTAAAAATCCTTGCTTAATTTCCTGCGGTCATTCCAGAAATCCACGAATCAATCTTAGTAACGTGGCTGACTGTTGCTTCAACCAGGGTAAAGTAGCTCATCGATATAACTTACTTGGGGAAAGTAGTTCGTTGCCATTGCGTACCTGAAAGTCGGTAATATCTCCTGCCGCGAAAATATTCTTGAGTCCTTCAACTTGGCAAGTTCCACTGACGTCCATCTTTAGTCGCCCTTCAACTGTGACTAGCTCCTTTAGAAATGGAGAAGCCTCAATCCATTTGTTGGCCAATCTCTTTCCAGTGGCTACAAAATGCGCGTCGGCTTTCAGTTCTACATGTTTCTTTGTTTCAAATGTAGGAGGAGAGAGGTCATCATTCACGTCAATCGTGTCCTTCACGATAATTTCTACTCCTTTCCTGGAGAGCCACTTCTCGGTCTTCTTGGACGCCTTGGGGCCCAAAAAAGTGATCAAGCGATCAGCACCGGTGACAATAGTGACTTTCTTCTGTGGGAAGTCGGTCACAATTTCACCAGCCAGTTCTACTCCAACTGGACCTCCACCAATGATCAGAACAGACTCGGCCTCGAGCAACTTCCTGTTGACTGCAGCATGGAAATGAAATCAACAAATTGATCGACGCTGTAAATTGAAATCAAATTAAGCACTGACTTTAAGTAATGAGCAAAATTTATTTCAAGTAATTGCTCAGAATTCTTTGAATTCAAGCTGCAGTTCAATGTCTACAAGTGTGGCGGAGTACTGACGTCCTTGAAACTCTTCATATCGCTCTGCCTTCGATGTCTTTTCAGGTGGGGAAGAGAAGACGGTGCCCGTCGTTATTACAAGAAAATCGTATTCGATTTTCTCACCATTCGCTGTTTCCACCACTATCGCAGTGGCAGTCTCTACAGTACTCTGGACAATTTTGGCCTTCTTCAAGTACTCCGAGTGTAAAATGAGACTTCGTTCTGCCATGCCTGGCTCAACAATTGCGCGCATGCGGGCATACGGGATATCAAGATAGTCCTTCCTGTATGTTGGATCAAACGATTGACAATTGCGCCACTTGGATTCGTCAATCAATATGCTGTTTTCTTACAGAGATACTACAATTAGAAGAGCAATGTGGGCATTTCTCACGAAAAGGGATGAGGAGTACAGACAAGTACCGAAGATTAGGACCTGCACCTGTATCTACTTCATTCAATGACACGAAATAGTACACAGAAAGGACCGCTCTGAATATGAATTATAGACTTTCAGGAATTGGAGAGGAGATACCGAGTTCAAATCTCCCGAAATGTGGACAAGATCCACGAGCTGGAGCGGAGGGAAAGGATTATCCGACACGGAAGTATAACTATCGATTTCGAAAAACGTATTTACAAACATTTATCCTCTGGATCTTATTTCAAGACTGACAAGCCAAAGACTATACTAACGATCTGAGAACGAAGAAATCCAGAATATGCGGGCTGAGTCTAATGCACGGATGAGAGAGGATCTAGACAAAGGAGAATTGGACCAAATGCGTGTGGAGATCGAAACAAAGGTAATCTCAATTCCACATAGACAGAACCGGGAAATACGAAGGTCACATTGAAGGAACACATACGGATCAATGAGGGTGACATCAGCGAAGTCCTCGAGTCCTTTAGCGATAGCGCTACCGGCGATACCTCCCCCGACCACAACTACCTTCTTCATCTCTGCCATAATTCAGACAAACAGACAGACAAACGATCGAGAAAATAACTCCTCCTTCCGCAGCAGAAATCAAGCAAGAAGCTCCTCCTTGCTCGATTCTGCGGCGGAAAACGCAGGGAATCTGTCAATGCAATACAACTACTGTACTCCAATGCGGCATTCAATTGCAACTCGAGGAAGATTCGAATTCTTCAAGTTGCGATTGCTGTGTGTGCGATTCCTCTCTCTTCTGAGGACTCCTCCTTTTCAACTCCCCTCCATTTCAGTAATTCCCGTCGAATCACGACACCATAATTCTCTCGTTTGTCGGCACAAATGTGCAGCATTTCTTCCGTCGTTCATCACTTTGCTGTTCCCTGTATTTCGTCCGTCCACTCCGGCCGGGCCTGGGGCCGCCGCGCCTTTCCACCAATGCCGATTCCTGCCGTCTACTCGAATATTCTCCTTCCTTTTACATTCATCCAGGCCTTCCAGTGACTTGCCCTCGTACCTTCCAGTCCTCTTCTTCTCTAGTGGCTTTAACTTTACTTAAACGGCCCAGCATTCCATACTAGACTAGACATCTCGGACACACGAGTTTAGTAATTAAGCCATTCAGTTAATCTGTAATTAGCAATTCCGTTAATCCTTATATTAGCAAAAACTTTTACGAGCTTTGAATTTCATAAACCTTTAATGTGAAATGTAGCGCTCCTCTTGCACTATTCCACTCAAGGATGCTTTGGACGATCTCATCACTGATAAACCCCAATTTTAACGACATGATTAGAAATAAGACAAACAGATGAGCATTCGAACGTAGCGTTCCATCGACAGGCGAACTGAGGACTTCTCTCCATTCTTAAGTTCGTTGTCTGGCATTGTCAAATTCGTTGTACTCTCGCTTAGAAGCTCATTAAGGAAAGATAAAAGTAACATAAAGAGAACTAGAGAGAGCAACGCTCTCTCTCAAGCAAGAACATGCCTCCCTTTTCGTGATATGATCTAACAACATTCCGAGCTTAAACTTCTGCATTCTCAAAAGCTGTTCACTGCTAGTTGTAGTTTTCAAGCTAGTGTGAGATTAAATGTATCCTTTGCTGCTTACTTACTTTGTTTGATCGATTTTTCATACAAACTTGCTGCTACCTATAACACTTTATATAAGATTCTAAGGACTTTCAAAAATCACGGGATATATTTCCTTACGGACATCCTATGAGCTCTTCCCATTCGAATTAAAAGTTGAAAATCTTTTACAATTCGAACGGGAAGAGCTTATAAGACTTTTGATAAGAGTCCACGGACCATGATATGTTACCACCTCCTAAAATGACAAAAGCAGACATTAAAAAAGACTTGATTATACTCAGATAATATCTTTTATTACGAACGAGATCATACACAATCCAAGCTGCGAAAGCATGATGCGTGCATGAAATATTGGGATCTGCACGAACTTGAACGTGCCCACCCACATACATTGTAACTCAATCTGGCTCCAGCCAGCACCACTTCGTAGTTGTCTTTAAGGTTTCCTCTTGTACTGTTGACTCCCATGTGCTTGTCTCTTGGCGCATGTACGTACATTCTTCGACTCCTCCAGGTCCTACCACAAGAATATCCAGGAGTCCATCAAACAATAGGGGGTTTCAAAGTGAGCCTTTTCGATGACCCTTATGATTCCATAAAGTCAGTTATAGACAACCCAAAAGAAGTTACATGGCAGGAAGACCGAGAAGTGAAAATTGGTTTACAGGTACTCCACCTGGTAGCCGTAAAGATATTCCAAAAAAGGCAACGGCCAACAAGATCCAGAAGTGAAAATTGGTTTCCGGGTGCTGCGATCCGTAAAGATGTTATGGAAAACCAAAACCATGACCCTACATCTACAGTGATCCGGGTGCATTTTGCAGGCCGCATTAAATCTTAATTGCTAATTAAAATCCAGTTAATTAAGATACCGCTTATGAAGCATTTAATTTTTTTAAAGGAATTCCCACTAACGTTAAGATACCGCTTATGAATCATTTAATTTTTGAAAAGGAATTCACACTAATGTGTTTCTAACTTTGTTACTAATCCTACCTTCCTAATGATTTTCTTCCATACACCTCTACACTCAAGTATTAGTTCCCCGACACTCGAGGACCCATGCTTCTCCATCACCTCTTTCCTATCATGAAAGTATTAGCTCTCAATCACCGTGCAAATTTTTTGTTTGCATATTTGCCAAGTTATGTAACAACTGATTGTAGTAATCCTCGCATTATTGCCTTTCTTCTCATTTTTCTCATCCTTTGTTGCTTGCCTATCATTGATTGAGACTCCTCTTGCATTTGCATTACTTCACCGTGAGGATTTCATTGTTCACAAATTGAATTGAATTGGATATTTGCAAAGTGTCATGTTGAAAGGAGAAAGATCAATTGATTTTGTCCAATCCTTGCCACACACATTTAGTGTTTCTTTTTTTTCTTGATTACACTCATGTTTCCTCTTTGTAGCTCAAACTCCGTTTGCAACACTTTGGCACTCGCACTCCTTCCTCATGTTTTCTATCTTTGTTCCAGTTTCTTTTTTGTAGCTTGCACTCCTTTTGCACTAATCAAGCACAAGGAATTATTCACCGCAAGTTTTCTTTGTTCATCCCTTGGATATTTGCCTACTTGAATCCTTGCCAAGATGCCTTGCACTAGTGATTGAATTTTCCTCCTCCATCAAATTGCAAAATCTATGAGGGTGATTTTGAGAGAAGAAATTGGGAGTGATATTCTTGACGTAGAGTGCACTGATTGGAGCTCCAACAAGAAGGAAGATTCAATGTAGATCCTTACAAAGTGGTAGAATTATACTTTGGAATCATGGTATTTTCAAGAGAGCCAATGTACAAGAAGCAATGAGATTGTGTTAAAAAAAATTTGTGGATTAGACCCCATTCCCTTTCAACATCTCACAAGAATGTATTGGTTTTGTTTCAAGCTTTGGTGAATGCAATACAAGACCAGAGAGTGTTTAAAAATTCATCTCACAAGTCCAAATCTCTTGTTTGGATTCAAGTTACACTATTTTGGACAGGTTTGTGCATCATGGCAACGGGGTAAGTGTGGCAAGAGGCTTAAACCTATTGGGGATTACTGTAGGATCTATAGTTTTATTCATTAAACATATCATGATTTCAATCATAGCTACCTTGGGCAAGGAGGTGAAGTGGCTTGGAAAAGAGGAGAGGTCAAGGATATCTTTTGTTTTGGCTCACAAAAGGTTTCCTGGTTGTGTGGATTTAGTGGATGAGATTGTATTTCAACTTTCACAAAGACACATTGTGGATGGGAAGATATACTTTTGCATGAAAGGATTTTATTCTATCAATGACCAAGTGTGTGTGATGACAATTGAGTCCCTTTTGCATGAGGTGAGAAGGGTTATTTTGTGGTATGAAATGTGGTGAGAATGGTTGTTTTGTTTTGTGGTCAAGAATTGTTGTTTTGTGACTTACAATTGTATTTTTGTGTGATGAGAGTATTTATTGGATCCTATTGGATTGATTTGGAATGGTATCTAAGGATTTAGAATGAGATGTGAATCACAAGAATGCCTACCTCTTGCCATGATATGGCATTTTTTTAAAAGTCTTCTATAGTGGCAGATTTAAATTCAAGGGAAAACATTGTTTTGCTTGAGAAGCACAAATTCTTGTTAGGGATTTTGGAAATATTTCCACGAGGCATTTGGTCCCTTCCTTTAAGCAGGCTAGAACCCTAGAGAATCATGTGTAAATAAATATCATGTGTAAGAGTGGTGAATGAGCATTGTATTGGAGTTTTGAAAGCTAGATGGCATTCTCCAAAATAAATAAAAGTGCAATCAAATGATCCTAGAAGAAATGCACATCTCTTAAGATGGGGTCACTATTTACATTATTCTCATAATTTTTTATAAATAGGGCAGACAATTGGGTTGGGGAAGATGAATATTATGAAGTGGAAAATGAAGTAGAACCATCAATGGAGCATACCTCTAAATCATCACATAGAGAACAACAAAGAAGCAAGAACTCTTGCGATGCAAAAAAATTTAGCTTTTGTGAGATCAAGTCAATGATATGTTTGGGACAATGATAGCTTTGAAATAGATATATGTTATAGTTGGATATATGATCACTTGGTAGTATTTGTGGTATGATTGAGAATAGTTTGCATGGAATGCATGAATACAAGATGCCTTGGTTATTATGTGCAAAGTTGGGCTAGTTTGCATGGAATGCTTGTTAACATCAAGCTAGTTTGTTTGGGATGCGTAAGAATGCTAGTTTGCATGGAATGCATGATTTTTTCTCAAGGAATGCCGGAATGTATGGGAGTGCTCTAATATGAGAATCACTATCAAGTTCTTGAAAATGTTTCTGAAAGGATGAGAAGGAAGGCTAATGGAGGTAATTGGTAGTTGAAGACTCATGGGAAGGTATAGTTTGGTAGAAGCAAGATACATATAAGAATGAATTTCAATTCAAATTTGTTGGAAGGTACAAAATCTTTTGAGGAGAAGGAGGGAACAAGATAATGGGAAAGAGGATGAAAGAGTGTAAGAGTGAAAGAAGTAAACTCAAACAAAAGGAGTTGAGTTTCAAGAATCAGGAAATCAAGTTTGAGAACTAGGAGAACAAGAAAGTGAGAGTTCAAGTTCAAGTTCAAGTTCAAGAGAATGGAGAGATTGAGCAATCATTTTTAGGGAATTGAAAGAGTTTGAGAGGGAAAGATCAAGCAATCATTTTTGAGGACAAGAAAGAGTTTAGGAGAGAATAAGAACAATCATTTTTGTGTATTCACAAGAGAGAGTTCAAGAGTGAGACAACAAGAGGGAAGCTAATTTAGAGCTTTGAGCCCAAGGTGGACAATAATTGGGAGATAAAAAAGATGGTAAATTGGGAGATAGAGTGAAGCTTGTTCAAAAATTTGAGAACCAATTTGGGAAATAAAGGGAAGCCAATTTTGGGGTTTGAGCCCAAGGTAGCAATAGTAATTAGGGGATGGAAAATTAGGAAGGGAAAATTGGGAGACAAAGGTAAGCCATTTGAAGGATTTCAGCTCAAGGTTTAGTGAAAGAATCCAAAATTAGAAAGAGCCTAATTTGTAATAAAAAAATATGGAGACATATGACAAAGCACTTGAGATTGAACACATGGAGGCCATGGTTAATCCGGTTCCACACCATGGTAGATTAAATGCCCTACATTAAATGGTGTTGGTTGGATAAATTCCAAGTCAAAGATGCAGCAGAGAGGATTCACAAAGAGGACTTAGATGCGCTTGGACTCAAGATTTTGCTCCAAATTGAGTATCAAAAAAACCCATTTAAGCCCATTTTCTTGTTGATTTTATAATGTATGCTGATTTTACTCATGTTTGTTGAGTGATTCATTCATATTCTAATTTTATTCATGTTTTTTAGATCCTATCATGTTGTGCACACTTGCCTATTATGGCATGCAAATAAGTTTGCACAGGGTATGTGGTATGCAAACCTAGGTTTGCACTGCATGAGAAGATTTAGAAAATCCAAGACTGTGGTTTATGCGGCCATAGTTTTGGTATTTGGTGCTAAATCAGATAAGACTAACATGCTTTTTGGTATTTGATATAGGCTGCATTATGTAAGGAATTGGCTAGCATATGGGACCATGCTACTCATAGCATGAGAGTAAGACAAAAATATTTAGTGCTAGACATTGCTATGATTAGACGGGCATTTGGTTTGCCTACAAGGAGCACATCGAGGAGGAAAATGATTCCAAAGAATTTGGCAGAAGATTGGTTTCCAATGAGAGATAAGACATCTAGGAGATATACTTAGGCAATTTGCTTATATTGCATTAGAACTTTTTTCCACCTGTTGTGTTCACTTCTAATCCCATCCCAGTGTCTAAGGGTAATAAATGGGAACATCATTCTCATAATAAAGAGTAAGATAGGTAGATCTACTCTAGTGGACTATGACTGAGCTGAGCTTATGTTATTGGCTATTGAGGCAGAGCTTGTGGTAGTCTAGAGGTAGCTTAGCCACCTAAATGGGAGACATTTTGTGTGACTCATGTGGGCAGGTTCTCATATACTTGTTCATGGCAAGTGGGGTTGTGAGTGAGGATGAGATTATATATAGCAATAGAGGTGCAAAGGAGGAGGAGGAAGTATAGATTGCACCGGATGATGATGATGCACATGGTGAGTGAGTGAGATTTTTGGATGGTGTTGTAGTAGAGTGTTGCACCTTAGAGCTAGACTTCTACATGTATATTGATTTATACATATATCTATATAGACTTTTAGTTTTTGATGAAAGTGATGGATGATGAGTACAATTATATGTTTTTCTTATTTGGTTTGATATACTTCCCACCTCCCTACCTCCCAATGTACCTAGTCCTCCTCAGCCCTAGCACCATGATGATCCATTACATCCTCATGAGCACTATGATTACACATTGCATAGATAGAGAGATGAGGTTGAGATAGAGAGTAGATAAGCTCACTATGAGAGGAGTCTAGTAGAGAGAGAAGAGCATATTAGGCTAGAGGAGCTCCTCCTTAGTGAGAAGGAGAGTAGGCTAGCCAAGCAAGAGATTCTTCTAGCTCATAGGGAAGAGTAGTTCCAGCTAGAAGAACATGCATTCCTTGAGAGAGAGAGAGAGAGTAGACTTGCAAAGTAGGAGATGCATCATTGTATGGAAGAGAGTACTATTTGTGAGAAATTAGTAGAGTAAGTTAGAGTTATTAGGGAAAGAAAGTGTGATGTGAGCATACAAGTCAAGGGATTGGTTGAATTTGATGTACTTATTAAAGATAGAGAGTTGAGAGCTAAGGGTTATAGGGTCAAGAGATTTGGTATATGAGAGAGATCACCATTACTATGGAGCTATTAGAGAAGATATAGAGTCCTCTACATGAGGTGAGGATTCAGCTTGATACTTTGATGGTAGAATACGTGAGGCCCTTGAGGGGCTAGAGAGTGGCTTGAAGCAAAGATGTTACAATATCCTTGGGGTTTCCTCCTATTGATATGAGGACTCAAACCTTGCATGTGGATGGGATGGTGGAGTAGGAGCTCAAATAGAGCCCATTTTAACACATATCTCTACTTGGTCCTCAGCTAGAGAGAGAGAGAGCTACATTGACTAGAGTTACCCACACTTATCCTCCTTCTTCTTTAGTAGGAATGGAGACTAGAGCCGCATATGATGTACATATAGACATCACTTTCTTTTGAGGGAGTGCATCATGCTATAGGGGCTAGAATTCCATCCATGGATAGAGCATCATCCTCTTTAATAAGAATGGAGACTAGAGTGGCACAAACTACACATACTTTTGAGAGAGTGCATCATGTTGTAGGGGCTAGAGCTCCATCCATGGAGAGACCATCATCTTCACTTAGTAGAGCAACTACTGTTAGTCAAACTTGGTTGACTCTCATGGTGGGGTTGAGAGAGGAGCCTTATTTGCATGTTGGGGAGAATGTTGTATCTTAGAGACCTCATGCAAGAGAGGATATGGCATGGGCTTTGAGATTTAGTGGTACTTCTTGTAAGCATTTCAAGCTCCAAGAGGAAAGGAGGGCTTCTTTGAGTGATGAGGTATAGAGAATCACTAAATTGAGAGAGAGTATGATCTTATCTAGAGCATTTATCCCACACATAGTTTTCCACACTGATTTGAGGAGGATTCTAATATTTGATGGGAGTTGTATAGCAAACATGAGTGTTCCTACTAGACCTCGTTTCTTGGAGTGGTGTGTGGAGACCATGAGGAAGGGATGGCATTCCTACTAAGAAAGAAGTGCTTTATGGTATGCCCCACAGTAGGGCATGAGAGAGTTTATGGAGTATTGTATCACATTCTTTTAGGTGATCATATGGACTTATGGTCCAAAGTATGAGGTGGAGGTTCTATTGTGTTTAATGTAAGAGCATGTTCCATTAATTTTTGGAGTACATATGGGAGCATGTTTGATGGCATGCCCTTGTATGAGCTATAGATACTTTGATAAGGACATAAGTTTCATGGTTAGACCTTAAAGTACATTTAGGTCAATGGATTTATCCATCTAAGATATATTATTTATGGATAGTGATGCTCTATCTTCTTGTAGGAACCATCTTCATGGAGCTATACATCTTCCTAGGTTTGGACCAATGGCTATGCTTTGTAATTCATATATATCATTATTTCAACTTCTTGTAGCTCCTCTAGGTAGATTTAGAGCCTCCTTCTTCTTGCTATACATTCTTAGAGGAGGAGTGGACCATGTTTAGATTGAGGGATTATAGTTCTGACCTTTATTATCTTTTAGGGCAAGCATTCCATGAGCTTGAGATGCATGAGTGAGAGAGGAGGTGGCTATGGTACTATAGTCCTTTTTGTATTAGGTCTATCTTCTATAAGCGCTTACATGAGGTCTTAGAGTGCCATGTACCATAGAGTTCTACGGACTATGTATCTAGTGCCTAAAACTCACTCACATTGGGAGTTTAGGCCTTGCTTATTGTCTAGATATGTATATTTTGTATATTGTACACTTCATATACTATACTTGCACCACTTCCTTGGATTTTTTAGTAAAGTTATGGTTTTGATGGACTCCTTTGATGTTTTTTACTTTATTGGTCTAGAAGAGATTATAGTACTTGCATGAGGTCTTAGAGCTCCATGGACTATATAATTTAGCTACTATACTTGCACTATAACTTGTTTTGGTTTTGATGGACTCCTTTGATGTTTTGTACTTTATTGGTCCCAAAGGAATTATAGTTCATGTCCATGGATTGATTTAAAATTTGGCTATTCTCATGATAGCTGCAATATTAGTGGTCCAATGTTTAATTACTTATCCAATGGTTAAACACCAAGTTGACACTAGTTAAACACTAGTCCATGCAAATAGATCTAATCAAAAAGCATTAATTGCACAAACCAGAAAAGCTTTGATTGAGGAGAGTATAATGAGTAGACCATGCAAGCATGCAATTATGTTGCATAGTGCATGTGGTGGGACCCAGGCTGTTTTGGTTCAATTGCAAATCTTTTAACCTTGGTAATATAAAAGTGCCTTCTATGGATGTTATAATGTTCTATGTTGCAATAAAAGAATTATTGAGAGAGGAGAAAACATGTGATATGAAAGATGAATTACCACTCTAGACAACATTACTAGTTTACATAAAATTCTTTTAAATGTAATGTCAATCAAAACTTTATATATAATCATCAGTTTTCATATATCATGCATATATACATTGCTACACAATATACATTGCTGTCAACATCATACATTATAGAAGCAGAACTCACACATAAGTCATACATAGACTCTAAAGTGCCACAATAATCAGATTTTCTACAACTCTCAAATCCACTCAACTCAAATTAGTACTTGATCTATCACTCTATAAACTGCCAACAACTGGGCGCTGATTATAGTCAAGCCACACCCACTCTAGCTAAGAGAATCCAAGTGACACTTGCCAGTCGCTGTCCACCACAACCAAGAACTCGAAGGCTCAACATCAGAGAAGTGAGCTCTCTGGAGTTGCACTTTGAAAGTATACTCCATGGACTTGAGCTAGGTCTAAAATCCTAATGGTCCCGCTGATGGCACACTCGATGCTACAAATGGTGCAAAGTGATGGTGGACTCCACAGTGAAGTCAATACCTTGAACAAGAAATCTGACCGTTGGAAAGTAGTCTTTGAGAAACTGCTGAAATAACTCTAACTATTATCACTAGAACTCCAATGTCCGAGCAATCTAGATGCAACACTACAAATAGTGTGATAGCTATCCTACGTATATACATTGCTACACAACATACATTACTGTTGGCATCATACAGTATAGAAGCACAACTCACACATAAGTCATACATAGATTCTAAAGTGCCACAATCGCTCCACTAGTTGGCGGTTAGGTCCCTCTAACTCTAGATAGCCATCTACTCTAAGTATATAGTATACCCTATAATAGGCAAAGATGTGGAGACCGGGTCAGTCGTATGGAGCCCCAACGTTAGTCGCTTGTCTGCAATCTATACCATATAAAGAATGAACTAGCTATAGGTCAAGTACATCTAGGACATAACCACTGTCCTTGAGGAACCACCGTGAAGGGAGGAGTCATACATACCATATGTCATCCTCTCAAACAACTATCACACACTAACATAGTACCAGCTCCACCATAAGAGCCACATAACATACACCTCAAACCTACATGCACAAGTGCCAAGCTTGGGTCCATAGTACCATAATGTTTGGGAGGTGGCATGGCGCACAATTGTGCACATGATCCTTCCAACAACACCATCACGTCCTTCTAACACAAGGACTCTAGATGGAAAAACCTCATGCGCTCTCAAGCTAGTGCGGGCCTGTCAAAACATCAAGTGTTGTTGGTGTTGTCTGCTATAGATATACATAGTCTCTTGGATGAAATCAATGGATTGAGGGTCTATAACCTCCTCCTCAAATGGTAGCATAGCGTAAAGTATATCTATGTTGAGCAATTGCCAAGTTCTCAAAGGCCATTGGTATCACTCTCCAAAAGATCTATGCCCGTTGAGAACATGCGCTCATCCATACATTGGGTCATCCAAGTCCAAAACTATAGTAGCATCTCAACGAATGGCTGCAGGTAAATCTGGATCTTGTCCATAGAGTAGAAAGTACGGAGATAAGGATGCTAAGGAGGCTTGCCAGCTGGACCGATAGCCCATGGCCAACCAAGGTAACTAGAGATCCCAATCTCCCAAGTGGCCTCTCTGCAAATCTTATTTTTGCAATCCTCTCTTCACAATTTGAACCACTCTCTCTGCTAAGCCATTTGCCTCAAGGTGATCTCGGGATGTAGTATGATGATCAATCAAAGCCTTGTCACACAAGACCTGAAACTCCTCCAAGAACTCTGTACCTTGATCAGTCAAAACCTCAGCTAGTGTACCAAAATGACTAAGAACTTGATCCAAGAACGAGTAAGTTGTCCCTTCACTAGACTTGTCAGGAAGTGCTACCAACTCAATCCACTTGGAAAAGTGCTCCACCATCACCAAAACATACCAATGATATCTCATAGTTAGTGGTAAAGGTCTAGCAAAGTCCAAATTCCAATGGTAACCCAATCCTATGATAGGTAATGGGTGTAACTATGGCGTAGGAGCATTGAATGATGCTCTAACTCGGTCACAAACCACACATCTGGCAACAAACTGCTATACCTCAGTCTGCATACCGCACCACCAATAATGACTCTAGAGTAAGCTATATGTATGCTTTACTCCAAAATGTCCTAGCTCCTCATGAGCATGACAGACCAACTATGGTCTCTGAGATGGAAGTGGTACTACTCACAGTCTACCATCCTCCCATACATGCAAAAGGTGTTTGCCTTCCAATCTGAACCATCTGGCTCGTAGAAGAACACGGTCTTTCTCCTTGGCTCCAATTGTGCTACCCACAACACAAGTGCAAAGATAGTCAATCACTAAGACATCATCATGAATGTCTTGCTGAACTGTACCAATATCTTCACTCTCTAGATCGATGACCTCAATAACTCCTCCTGTATGTGTTAAGAAAGAACCACCAAAGCCTCTGAAAATATACACAGAAAGTCCAATGCATGCCAACCTAGCACCATCTCCTCATCTATCTCACCATGCCAACATGCTACGGTCTGATCTTGCTAGCTGGGACATGGGTTTCTACTCAACCTATTTGCATCACGGTTCACCACTCCAGTTCTATGAACAACCGTGAAATCATACTCCTATAAAATCAAAGCCCATTGTGCAAGCTTCCTTGAAAGCTTTTTGTACTCCATCAACCACTTTAGTGGCTGATGATCAATGATGAGAGTGAAGGGGTTACCCAATAGGTAACATCGGAAATGTGCTATTGCACAAACTACTACCAAGCACTCTCCCTCATATGAACTATACTTTGCCTCTGCTGAATTGTTGGAGTGACTAGCATAGGCCACCACAAACTCCTTCCTCCCCATCATCATGATGGGTGAGCATCGCTCCAAGCCCCAACATACTCCAATCAATATAAACCTGAAATGGTTGTCCTCTAATCGGTCTCCTCAAAATAAGAGCAGATGTCAACCTCTCCTTGAGCTCTACAAAAGCTCTCTCCTGCTCATCTCCCCAACACCACTCTTGTGTAAGCTTGGTCAGCTTTGTCAAGGCCTTGGCAATGACACTAAATCCTCTAACATAGCAGCGATAGAAGTTCACCAACCCAAGGAATGCTTGCACTCTGCTCACATCCGTAGGCCAAGAAATACGTGCAATAGTCTCCACCTTGGTTTGCTGAACACCAAGTCCTCTTGGGTACATAGTGTGACCCAAATACTCAACCTGCTTGTGGAAGAACCTACACTTCCCAAGATGTAATTTGAGTACATGAGATCTCAATCTCTCAAACACCTCCAACAATTGTCTCTCATGCTCCTCCACAGTAGTGCTATAGACAAAAATGTCATCAATATAGCACCAAGCAAAATCCAATCCAACTAGGATCTTATCCATGACCCTCTAGAACTCAGTAGGAGCATTTTTTAACCCAAACGGTAAGAACCTCCATTGATATAACAAATCCTTGCCATGAGGATCAATAGCCCAAAATGTTGTCTTGGACTTATACTCCTTTCTGATTGGCAACTAATGATATCCCGCTCGAAGATCCAAAGTAGTGAAGACCTTTGCATGCCCAATCGCATCAAAAATCTCCTCTGGTGTAGGCATGGCATACCGATCAGCCTTGGTCTGTCGGTTGATAGGACGGTAATCTCTACACATCCGCCTATCTGTGTAGTTGCCATGCATATCCTTCTTGGTTGGCGTCATTGTCGTTGATGCATACTCTCCATATCAAAAACATGGAGATTTAACATGGAGAGTATGCATCAACGACAATTATAGAGGATACTTGGGAGCCAAATCTTGGACCCAAGCTTACTAGAGAGGAAAGACAAAGGGTTTGGAGGTTCTTGAGGAGCCACATGAGTTGTTTTGCCTTCAATATGAAGGATTTGGGTGCTCTGAAAGGACTTTGTATACGGATTGAGCTGACTAGTGATACACCAATTTTCTGACGTCCTTATCGATATAGTGATATGGAAAGGACATTGATTCAGAGCCAAAGTAGTGACCATTTTGAGACATGTTAAATCTCCACCAACCTCAAAAAGGTCACTACTTTGGCTCTAAATCAATGTCCTCTCCATATCACTATATCAATAAGGACGTCAGAAAATTGGTGTATCACTAGTCAGCTCAATCCGTATACAAAGTCCTTTTAGAGCACCCAAATCCTTCATATTGAAGGCAAAACAACTTGTGTGTCTCCTCAAGAACCTCCAAACCCTTTGTCTTTCCTCTCTAGTAAGCTTGGGTCCAAGATCTGGCTCCCAAGTATCCTCTATAATTGTAGTAGGAGTGGAGGACGTACTGATTGGCTGCTACACTAGGCCCTTGGGAGCAATAGTGTCATCCCCCCGACCACTAGAGGTCCCAACCTCTATGTGAAAAACTCCTACCACTCTGGTTGCAAGCTCTACACGTCCTCTAGCTGCATCCCAAGTGGACCAAGGGTGTAATCCAAGTAGCACACTCACTTGGATGAACTGCAAGTAGACCACTCTCCCTAGTAGCTATTGGTTGTGTCCCAAGAATACCATGTCCACTCGGTCCATCACCCCAACATGTGCTTGAATTGTCTCGATAGGCACATGGCTAACAAGTGTCTGAGTGGTGATGCCCATCAAGCGCATCCTATGTTGCTTTGCCAAGCCAAGGCTCACAATCCAGGTCAAACAGTTTAGGTCCATAGCCTGACCTAACACCTGATGCCTGGATGCCTCTAACACTATTGGAACAGCTGTAATACCGATGTGAAAACCCATTGCTTGCTCTCTCTCATTGGCGTTGGGCTCCACCAATTGCTGTACTTGTGAGTCCCAAACAAGTCCAGATCCTCCCTCTCAAAAAGCATGAGAGCTTGGGAAACTCCTGAGTGTGGAAAATGCGGCTCTAGGCTATCCAACTAGATTCACCACTGCCATAAGCAACCTATTAGCCACTACCACTATTTAAGACTAATGCCCAACATCCAAGATATCATCAACAAGGATGTGATCAAGTTGCTGAATCTCATCATAAGTACACTATAGAACCTCTCTGGGTAAGAGGTTTGTCCACCAAAGACAAAGACAATGAGCCCATGATCCCACTCTAGTTGCATCTAACAATATAGCAGGTCACATCCAAGAATGGACCTAATGTGTACTTGTTACCACTCTGGTGCGAGAATCACCCATCAAAGGAATGTTCTCCAAAAGGTAAGCTGGAGAAATGGATTGTTGAACTTGGAGATGTCTTAGAATCCGTAACATCTCCCAAAACACACCAGAACAAGGATCTTGAAGACCCAAACCTCTACTAGCACGTGTATGTCCTTGACATGGCCATCCAGAAATCACCAAGTGAATAGGCCCATGTCTCTCTAGATCATGTGCCCCCAATAAAGAAATGTCTGCTAGTAGGGCCTTCTTGTAACCTCTGACTGTTGACATCGGTAATAACTCCGGATATTGATAGGCCACGTGTGCCACATGATGTAGAGAGACTTGCCTAGTAGTCTCATCTCTCTCTACATACAAGTACCTTTGTGCTCGTAAGACCACCTATAATACCGCAGCTAGTCTAGTGCTAATCCCACCAAACAACTCCAATAGACATATCTCCTCTACTAGATATTGCCAAGCAATGAGTGTGGTATCTAGAGGTGTCAAAGTAATCAACTTTGGAGGCTCATCCTTACACTTATCTCCTGATGGTACAAAGGCTCCACTCCAAGCCTGTTGCACTAACTGATTTGCATGTTGCTGCAATGCCTCCTCTGAACTCCACAATGGAACATCCAAGGTGGATGGAACAATACCACTTGTACTCCAAATCCGAGTGATCTCCTCTAGTATAGGAGTATCCTCTGCATGGGCATTCCACTCTAACAAGTCACCAGGCCAAGTAACTACACCACTGAAAGCTAAAACTGATGTTGCCATGGTCCCGGACTGTAGTGAGCCAAGACTGCCACTACTGAAGCGTATTGGTAGGCAACATACCCGTCCCTCACCAGACTGCCAACTTGGTCTATAGGAGGATGTCTCCTCCCAATAGTCAATGCTGAAACCCATGAGGTATAACATTGCTCCTCCAACTAGCACATCATATGACTCAGCTATTGTCGCAATAGCTTAAGCTCCCACCACCAAGCTATCAGTCGAATGACCAGGCCGAACTTGGACAACAAGCTCTCCACGTATGATGTACTATGTCAAACCACCACCTAGAGATGTTTGGATCTGAAATGGACACCTCTCCACATCGGTCTTCTGTAACTCCAGACCGACAATTGCAACCTTCCCTAACATAAGGGACTACACACCGGAGTCTAACAAGACTCTCTGTGGTGTATAGACCTTCCCTAAAGGTCCCACCAAATGGAAAATCCCCCTCTGGTTATCCAATATGACAACACCAGGTGTGAACCATGCTCTCTCAAAGGCCGGTCTAGTTGGCAACTTCCCAGTCTAGCCATTGTTGCGTACCATAAACCATTGGTTGCTGAACGGATCCCATGCTCCTCAACCAAGTCAGCTCCACTATCAACCACCTTTGCTCTAGTAGTAGGAACTACATCATCCCTACTCTCACACAATGTGGTAGCCAATTGGAACACTAGGGCTGGGTCAACTTCCAATGTAAACATGTTACTGGCCAAAAACAAAGGATGCCGCATAATCAGCTGAGCCACTCCCAACATCATGCTAGACTCAGTCTATGTAGTAGTAGGTGGCTGACTAGCAAGTAGTCTATCATGCACTCCATCACTACCTACCACACCTCCACTGGGACGTCTAGGAGCCATGGATGTCATCTACAATGCCTCAAATAGTGTGAAAGACTGGGAAAGTTTGACCTATCTCCCAACCTCTCTTCTCTATGGGTCCAACTCCACTTATGCTCCTCTAGGCTCTGGAGCACGTACTGCACTTCTAGTCATTGTTGCAGATGCATCCACCTGTGTTGCTCCGCACATGAAGTCAAAAGCATCTCTATCACTAGCATATGAGGTGGAAGCCTCAACACCCAATCTGATCTCCTCTGAGCAAAGGTCATCCTAGCCAATCTTTGCTCCAACTGCTCAATCCGAGTAGCCATAGCTGCATCAAAAGTAAGGGCAGGTACTGCACCCCTACTAGGTGTAGATCCTCTACCACCACCTTAATCACCTCGTCCTCTATGAATTGGAGCTCCTCTACTACTTGCCATAGCAGCCCTACCACTCCGTAACTCTAGGTGTAGGTCAAAATATTGGTCACTAGTGTGACCAAATCTGTGGCAATGCTCACACTGCCTCTATGCTGGCTATGATGCACTTGAGGTATCAGGTCCACTGTCTTGACTACACTCTCTCCGATGGTGAGGTCCACCACAAGTCCAACAAGCAACACCACCACTCACTGGTTGTTGTTGACCCAAAAAATGAAGGTAAGGGTCTAATTCCACTAGGCCCTCCACTTGCTCCATAGGATCTAGGCTGTCCACCTTGTCCTCAAAAACCAACTGGACGTGGTGCACCTTGCTGCACTCTAGAAGAAGTCACAGCCGGGGATGAGGTCTCCCTACAAAATCTAGATGTCACCACTCTCTCCTCCACCATGTCGAGCTCAATATGCTCAGCCAAACCAAAGACCACTGCCAAAGTAGGCAAAGTAGCATGTAACAATGTAGCATCACAAACTCCACGTTGCAACTTTCTGTCCAGTATCCCATACCAAAATTGGACTGCCTGGGCCTCAGTAACTCCCTGAGTGAAACTAATCAGCCACCTCATGCGAGTGTATGCCTTGTGTAAGCTCTCTCCATCCTTCCACTGGAACTCCTGCAAGCTCTTCAGCTTGTCAGTCCGCACTCCTTGGTAGTTCTGCCTCAAACATTGGAAGAACTCCACAATGGGGTTAAATGTCGATACCACATCACCTCCTATAGTTGTACCTCCACTCATAGTAGCACTATCTCCAACTAGTGCACCTCCACTAGCTCCACTAACACTACTTGAGCTAGAACTTATAGGTATAGCCAATCTACTCCTGGCCACCAAACCTAAAGTGATAGAGATATAGTTTGGAGACCAATATTGTCTCCATAACTTGATCTCTTCTAAATGAGCTCTCTTGAACTCATGGAAGTCATCCATTGGCGGACCCTCCAAATGCTGAAACAACCTCTTCCATGCCATGAAGAGGGTAAACAAAGTCGGGTTCCACATCTGCTACAGATCACACCATTTATCAAACTCTTGGATGAAGTCATCCAACTCAATGGTACCCACTCTACCAGAGTAATGCCTAGGGCCTTTGGAAGCCCCATAAATCTCATCTATATCCTACAACAACAGTGCGAACACACCAAGTGCACTCTCAACTGAATCAACTCTTGTGTCAAACTCCAACTCAGAGTCAATCTCCTCTCTCAGTGGGACCTAAGATACAAGCTGATACCAAGTAACACTCCAAGTAAACCCATTGTGCACTGTAGGGCTATCTCCTCTGGAATCTCCAAAGAAGTCCATCAAGCAAATTGCAACAGCAACCGCAAATTGCAACAGCAAACCGGAACCACAAACTGCACCCGCAAGTTGCAACCGCAAGTACCCTACCAAGTGCCAACACCACCAAGTGCCAATACCAACTAAGCACCACCTACTAATGTAACTCTAACCGAGATAACTACATTAGGGGAAAAGGCAACATGTAACTTGCTATCACAACACACACTCTTACGGTTTGCAGGTCATCACTTCCTATCTTACCGAAGAGAAACAAAGGTAGTTTGATTGGTCATCACTCCAACCTCACTACCAAGAGCGCATTAGAGCACCAATGCTCAAAAGTCAGTGCACCTCACACAAACGTGGTGCACAAACAGGAAGTAGAGAATGGAGGGGGTCCAATCACAAGAAATCGAAATGAAAACACTCCATCTCATAAAACAACACGGGACTGACTCTGCCACCACTTGGCATTTGACATAAGAGAAGTTTGTATCTAAGTCCTAAGCTACCAGGATCACCAAGAATGGGATCAAACTGCCTCTCTTAGCCAAAGCTACAAGTGTATAGATAATAGTGGCACAATCACTAGGACAATAAGTGAGGGTAAACCAATTGGCTAGGGCACCAGTCTAGTGTGCAACAGGGTTTGATTAAACCTTGTTGTGCACAATCTAGTAGGATGGGCAGATTTTACCAACCAATGACCAAGACCCACTCTAAACTTAGCTAGCCTCATGCCAGCAAGTTGGCTTGCTGGCCCTTCTAGGCCTTTGTAGCCTCTCATAGCTCACAACCCTATGCCTTGAAGCCTCTTAATGCCGAACTGAGGCCTTTGGTCTTGCCACTTTGAACCTCCTCCAAAATCTGGCAGAACTCCTCCAAACTTGCAAAAGTCCTCCAAACTAGCAAAAGTCCTCCAAATTTGACCAAAATCTGATGGAAAATTTGACATAAACCCTAAAGTTGGCTGATTGCCAATCCTCTTGCTAACTCTTCACTCAAGCCAAGAGATAAAAAGGTTACCCATGACCTCAATTGTAATTCATAGTGGAGAAGCAGTAGAAATAGTGAAGGATTTGGTAGTTGAAGATAGACCCAAAGAAGGAGAAGTAATAGGAAGATCATCGGGTTTGCGAGCCAAAGAAGAAGTAGATATTGGATCAGAGTAGTAACAGATTGAGATCTGAAGAGGCAAATATGACGAGGTGCATTGTCATTTTTGATTTGCAAGTATGTAATACCAAGAGCTAGCCATATGATCTAGATGTGAAATTTGGTTTGGTAAAATTTGGAATGAATGTTAAATATGAGAGTCAAAATAGATCAGATAGAAGTATCACCAAAAGAGTACTTCTATTAATAGAGCAGAAACCAAAATATACTTGAAAACCTTAGAACCAATAGCTAGACATATGATTTAAAGGTGAGAATTGGTTGCTAACATTCAGAAGGATGTTACACATGATAGACTAAACAGATCAGAAGAAGATAACACCAAAAGGAGACTTCTAGTAATAGAGTAGGAACCAAAATATGCTTGAAATCTTTGAAGGCAATTTTGGAGGCCTAAACGGATGAATTAGGTCTCAAAAATGTGCAATTCCCCCCTCCCCATCACTGCTCCCCCAAACAGTTTGTCTCATCAAGAGCTTTCCAATAGTACCTCACCCATGTGATTTTGAGATTCCTATAGGAAGATTCCCTAAAATATTCCCTCCAGTCAAAGCTTGTTTGACCAACCAGATAGGACCAAGACCGACGTGTCACCCATCCAAGTAAGTAATCCAAGGGTGGAGCTTGCTAACATGTCACCTATATGTGTACCTAATCCTATGGTGGAGCTTCCTTGGAGGAGATCCTCTTTGTTTATGTAATAAAGAGAAAGTGCTCCTATGGGGCATTGGATAATTGAGTGTGAAATCTGTGTTTTCTCTCTTTTCTAGTCCTCAGAGTATTACAATGGTATCAAAGTAGTGTTTTAGCCCAAAAGAGTGGATCACCCCTCTTGGAAAAGCACAAACGACTGAAATTGAGTAATTTGAGGTAGAGAACATATAGTAATTGCTAGACTTAGGAAGGGCTTTAGAGAGCATTTGGGATCGATGCACCGGGAAGACAATTTCCCACACTTAGCTTTCCATTCTTGAATCCATTCCACATCAAGGTTATGTACATCTAGCGTGAGCAAATGAGAGTATCGCTAGTTTATCACTTTGGAGCAAAATTCATGGATAGAATGATGAACTCACCAAACCTGGTGATTCTACCTATGGTGGTATATGATAGAGAGTAAGATTTGATAATCTACATTCTATTATGATGTTATGGATGTGAATGTCCCAAATCCTCTCCCTTTCAACACTCAAGTAGAAATTTGTTATGTAGTGAGACCAAAAGTGATGTTTAGAGATTTTATGATTAGGAATTTGGTGAGGAATATTATCAACTAGTGATAGCTTCTAAGGTCCCAATGGTAGTTCCAATAGTTCATGCGCCTTCTAGAGTGATCATATTGACTTTGTATTGAAGAAGACATTAGCAATTGAGTGTTGTAGGAACCATGGATCCACAATTGCAAGAGCTAGTGCAAGGAATGCAAGGGATGTTGAATGAATTTTGAGAGAATAAGATGACCATGGAGACATTACAAAGTCAAGTGCAAATCCTTAGGAATGATCAAGCAATACAAGAAGAAGAGCTATCTCAAAACCTAGTACCTACAATTGAAGTACTTGGAGAGGCACTTGTGCCTACTAACCCTATCAACAATGAAGCCACATTGCTATTCTGGATGAAGAAGACCTGCAACATTGAGCCTTACAATGGGTAGCGTACGATGGGAGTAGTGGAAAATTGGATCTCAAGAATGAATTGTTATTTTTGATTGTTCACAACAGAGATCATTGAGCATGTTGCATGCATGTTTGCATGTGGGTACTTGACCGATAAAGCCCTCATGATGCTTGGGAATGATCCATGTTGGCAGAGAGAAGGGAGGTCACATAGACAACATGCAAGAAAGATTGCTAAAGAATTTCCTATTGGTGGATTCTGTGCAGATGGCCCGAATCAAACTATGGGGATTGACACAAAAGAACAGCATACAAGACTATGTGGAGGCATTTGTTGATCTACAAGTTGCAATAATTGACATGAGTCCAATAGAGGCTCTCAATAATCTCAAACAAGGTTGAAGGAGTGGATTCCCCAAGAAGTCATGGTGCAAAATCCTTGCACGGTATTTGAAGCCATTGCTTGTATGCAAAAAAATAGTATGAGCATTGGGTGGAGGTGAAGGAGTAGTTCCACCACAACATTATCGGGCAGAAATGCCACACATGGATGGATGAGTACTGATAGAATTGGGCAACCTTTGATTTTGAGATCAAGGAGCACGACCACTTCAAGAGGAGCATAGACAAGTAGAAGAACAAAGAGATGGAGTCCCACGAGGAGAAAGAACTTGAGGAGAACAACGCCATTATTACAATTATGGCCATATTGGGCACATATCTACCAATTGTTGTGCTCGTTTCCCTATAGGCTCTCGGCCTTCATACATGCAATCTTTGAGCAACATGGAGAGGCACACTGAAGAGGAGGAGGTGGAAATCACTTTGGAAAACAAAGAATTCCAATAAATGTACCTTGCGGCCTTACTGGCTCAATAAGGAAGCAAAGAAGCGAGGGAAGGAACAAGATGAATGTGCAAAGGTTGTCGTGCGTATATACATCACTACACAACATACATCGCTGTCAACATCATACACTATAAAAGCACAACTCACACATAAGTCATACATAGACTCTAAAGTGCCACAATAATCAGATTGCTTAACATTCTCAACTCAACTCAACTCAGATCAGTACTTGATCTGTCACTCTATAAACTGCCAACAATTGGGCACTGATTACAGTCAAGCCACACCCACTCAAGCATAGAGAATCTAGGTGACGCTCGCCGGCCTCTGTCCACCATAGCCAAGAACTCGAAGGCTCAACATCAGAGAAGTGAGCTCTCTGGAGCTCACTTCGAAACTATACCCCCTGGACTCGAGCTAGCCCTGAAACCCTAACGGTCCCGCTGATGGCACACTCGACGGTGCAAAGTGACGGTGGGCCCCACCGTGAAGTCAGTACCCCGAACACAAAATCTAACCGTCGGAAAGTAGTCCCTGAGAAACAGCTAGAATAACTCTAACTACCATCACTGGAACTCCAGTGTCCGAGCATCTAGATGCGGAACTACAAATGGCGTGACAGCTGTCGTGCGTATATACATCGCTACACAACATACATCGCTGTCAACATCATACACTATAAAAGCACAACTCACACATAAGTCATACATAGACTCTAAAGTGCCACAATCGCCCCCCTAGCTAGCGGTTAGGTCCCTCTAACTCCAGATAGCCATCTATTCTAAGTATATGGTATACCCTCTAATGGGCAAAGATCAGGAGGCCGGGTGCTATGGAGCCCCATCGTTAGTCGCCTGTCTGCAATCTATACCATATAAAGAATGAACTAGCTATAGGTCAAGTACATCTAGGACATAACCACTGTCCCTGAGGAACCACCATGAGGGGAGGAGTCATACATGCCATATGCCATCCTCTCGAACAGCTATCACACACTAACATAGTAGCAGCTCCACCAGAAGAGCCACATAACATACACCTCAAGCCTGCACGTACAAGTGCCAAGCTTGGGTCCATAGTACCATCAATGTTTGGAAGGTGGCATGGCGCACAATTGCGCACATGATCCTTCCAAACAACACCATCACGTCCTTCTAACACAAGGACTCCAGATGGCAAAACCTCACGCACTCTCAAGATAGTGCGGCCTGTAGAAACATCAAGTGTCGTCGGTGCTGTTTGCTGTAGATATACATAGTCACCTGGATGAAATCGACGGATTGAGGGTCTATAACCTCCTCCTCGAATGGTAGCATAGCGTAAAGTATCTCTATGCTGAGCAATTGCCAAGTTCTCAAAGGCCATCGGCATCATTCTCCGAAAGATCTCTGCCCGCTGAGAACATGCGCTCATCCATACATCAGGGTCATCCAAGTCCAAAACTACAGTAGCATCTCGACGAATGGCTGCAGGTAACTCTGGATCTCGTCCATAGAGTAGAAAGTATGGAGAGAAGGATGCTAAGGAGGCTTGCCGGCTGAACCGATAGCCCATGGCCAACCAAGGTAACTAGAGATCCCAATCTCCCAAGTGGCCTCTCTGCAAACCATACTTTCGCAATCCTCTCTTCACCGTCTGAACCACTCTCTCTGCTAAGCCATCTACCTCAGGGTGATCTCGGGATGTAGTACGATGATCAATCAAAGCCTTGTCACACAAGACCTGAAACTCTCCCAAGAACTCTGTACCCTGATCAGTCAAAACCTCAGCTGGTGCACCAAAATGACTAAGAACTCGATCCAGGAACGAGTAAGCTGTCCCTTCACTAGACTTGTCAGGAAGTGCCACCAACTCAATCCACTTGGAGAAGTGCTCCACCATCACCAAAACATACCGATGATGTCTCACAGTCAGCGGTAAAGGTCCGGCAAAGTCCAAACTCCAACGGTAACCCAATCCCATGATAGGTAATGGGTGTAACTGTGGCGTAGGAGCATTGAATGATGCTCTAACTCGGTCACAAACCACACATCTGGCAACAAACTGCTGTACCTCGGTCTGCATACCGCGCCACCAATAATGACTCTGGAGTAAGCTATATGTACGCTTTACTCCAAAATGTCCTAGCTCCTCATGAGCATGACGGACCAACTGTGGTCTCTGTGATGGAAGTGGTACTACTCGCACTCTACCATCCTCACATACATGCAAAAGGTGTCTACCCTCCAATCTGAACCATCTGGCTCGCTGAAGAACATGGTCTCTCTCCTTGGCCCCAACTATGCCACCCACAACACCAGTGCGAAGATAGTCCATCACTAAGACATCATCATGAATGTCTCGCTGAACTGTACCAATATCTTCACTCTCTGGATCTGTGACCTCAATAACTCCTCCTGTATGCGCTGAGAGAGATACCACCAATGTCTCTGCAAATATACACAGAAAGGCTGATGCATGCCAACCTGGCACCATCTCCTCATCTGTCTCACCATGCCAACGTGCTCCGGTCTGATCCTGCTGGCTGGGACATGGGTTTCTACTCAACCCATCTGCATCACGGTTCACCACTCCAGGTCTGTGAACAACCGTGAAATCATACTCCTGTAAAATCAGAGCCCATCGTCCAAGCTTCCCTGAAAGCTTGTCGGACTCCATCAACCACTTCAGCGGCTGATGATCAGTGATGAGAGTGAAGGGGTTACCAAATAGGTAACATCGGAAATGTGCTACTGCCCAAACTGCTGCCAAGCACTCTCCCTCATATGAACTATACTTCGCCTCCGCTGAATTGTTGGAGCGACTAGCATAGGCCACCACAAACTCCTTCTCCTCATCATCATGTTGGGTGAGCACCGCTCCAAGCCCCAACATACTCCAATCAGTGTGAACCTGAAATGGTCGTCCCCTGATCGGTCTCCTCAAAATAGGAGCAGATGTCAACCTCTCCTTGAGCTCTACAAAAGCTCTCTCCTGCTCATCTCCCCAACACCACTCCTGTGTAAGCTTGGTCAGCTTCGTCAAGGCCTTGGCAATGGCACTAAATCCTCTAACATAGCGGCGATAGAAGTTTGCCAACCCAAGGAATGCTCGCACTCTGCTCACATCCGTAGGCCGAGGAATACGTGCAATAGCCTCCACCTTGGTCTGCTGAACACCAAGTCCTCCGGGGTAGATAGTGTGACCCAAATACTCAACCTGCTCATGGAAGAACCTACACTTCCCAGGATGTAATTTGAGTCCATGAGATCTCAACCTCTCAAACACCTCCAACAACTGTCTCTCATGCTCCTCCACAGTAGTGCTATATACCAAAATGTCATCAATATAGCACCGAGCAAAATCCAGTCCAGCTAGGATCCTATCCATGACCCTCTGGAACTCAGCAGGAGCATTCTTCAACCCAAATGGTAAGAATCTCCACTAATATAACACATCCTTGCCGTGAGGATCAATAGCCCAAAATGCTGTCTTGGACTTATCTTCCTCCCTGATCGGCAACTGATGATATCCCGATTGAAGATCAAAAGTACTGAAGACCTTTGCATGCCCAATCGCATCAAAAATCTCCTCCGGTGTAGGCATGGCATACCGATCAGCCCTGGTCTGTCGGTTGATAGGACGGTAATCTCCACACATCCGCCTATCTGTATAGTTGCCATGCATATCCTTCTTGGCTGGCATCACTGTCGCTGATGCATACTCTCCATGTGAAATCTCCACCAAACCAGCCTCAAAAAGGTCACTACTCCGGCTCTGAATCAATGTCCTCTCCATCTCACTATATCGATAAGGACGTCGGAAAACAGGTGTGTCGCTAGTCAGCTCAATCCGTATACCAGGTCCCTTCAGAGCACCCAAATCCTTCATACTGAAGGCAAAACAACTCGTGTGACTCCTCAAGAACCTCCAAACCCTCCGTCTTTCCTCTCCAGTAAGCTTGGGTCCAAGATCTGGCTCCCAAGTATCCTCTGTAACTGTAGTAGGAGTGGAAGACGTACTGACTGGCTGCTACACTGGGCCCTTGGGAGCAATGGTGTCATGCTCCCGACCACTAGAGGTCCCAACCTCTGTGTGAAAAACTCCCTCCACTCTGGCTGCAAGCTCCACACGTCCTCTGGCTGCATCCCATGTGGACCAAGGGTGTAATCCAAGTAGTCCAAGCTCACCTGGATGGACTCCAAGTAGACCACTCTCCCTAGTAGCTACTGGATGTGTCCCAAGAATACCATGTCCACTCGGTCCATCGCCCCCAGCATGTGCCTGAATTGTCTCGATAGGCACAGGGCTCACAAGTGTCTGAGTGGTGATGCCTATCAAGCGCATCCTACGCTGCTCTGCCAAACCAAGGCTCACAATCCAGGTCAAACAGTTCAGGTCCATAGCCTGACCTAACACCTGACGCCTAGATGCCTCTGACACTGTTGGAACAACGGTAATACCGGTGCAAAAACCCATTGCCCGCTCTCTCTCATCAGCATTGGGCTCCACCAACTGCTGTAACTGTGAGTCCCAAACAAGTCCAGGTCCTCCCTCTCAAAAAGCATGAGAGCCTGGGAAACTCATGAGTGTGGGAAATGCAGCTCTAGGCTGTCCAACTAGGTTCACCACTGCCATAGGTGACCTATCAGCCACTACCACTGTCTGAGACTGACGCCCAACATCCAAGATATCATCAACAAGGATGTGGTCAAGTCGCTGAATCCCATCATAACTACGCTGTAGAACCTCTCTGGGTAAAAGGTTTGTCCACCAAAGACGAAGACGATGAGCCCGTGATCCCACTCTGGCTGCATCTAACAATACAGCAAGTCCCATCCAAGAATGGACCTGATGTGTACTCGCCACCACTCTAGTGCAAGAATCACCCATCAATGGAACGTTCTCCAAAAGGTAAGCTGGAGAAACAGACTGATGAACCTGGAGATGTCGTAGTATCCGTAACATCTCCCAAAACACACCAGAACGAGGATCCTGAAGACCCAAACCGCGGCCCGCCCGTGTATGTCCCTGACATGGCCATCCAAAAATCACCAAGTGAATAGGCCCATGTCTCTCTAGGTCATGCGCCCCCAATAAGGAAATGTCTCCTGGTAAGGCCTTCTGGTAACCTCTAACTGCTGACATTGGTAATAACTCCGGATACCGATAGGCCAAGTGTGCCACATGATGTAGAGAGACTCGCCTAGCAGTCTCATCTCTCTCTACATACAAGTACCTCTGTACTCGGATACCCGCCTGTAACACCGCAGCTAGTCCGGTGTTGATCCCACCAAACAACTCTAATAGACATATCCCCTCTACTGGATACTACCAAGCAATGAGTGTGGTATCCAGAGGTGTCAAAGCAATCGCCTCTGGAGGCTCATCCTCACACTCATCCCCTGATGGTACGAAGGCTCCACTCCAAGCCTGCTGCACCAACTGATCTGCATGCTGCTGCAATGCCTCCTCTGAACTCTACAATGGAACATCCAAGGTGGATGGAACAATCCCACTCGTACTCCATAGCCGAGTGATCTCCTCTGGTACTGGAGTATCCTCTGCATGGGCGTTCCTCTCCAACAAGTCACCAGGCCAAGTAACTGCACCGCTGAAAGCCAAAACTGATGCTGCCATGGTCCCGGACTGTAGTGAGCCAAGACTACCACTACTAAAGCGTACTGGTAGGCGACATACCCGTCCCTCACCAGACTGCCAACCAGGTCTATAAGAGGCTGTCTCCTCCCAATAGTCAATACTGAAACCCATAGGGTATAACACTGCTCCCCCAACTAGCACATCATAGGACTCAGCTATCGTCGCAATAGCCTGAGCTCTCACCACCGAGCTATCAGTCGGATGACCAGGCTGAACCTGGACAACAAGCTCTCCACGTGTGATGTACTGTGTCGAACCACCACCAAGAGATGTCTGGATCTGAAATGGACACCTCTCCACATCGGTCTTCCGTAACTCCAGACCAACAACTGCAGCCTTCCCCAACATAAGGGGCTGCGCACCAGAGTCTAACAAGACTCTCTGTGGTGTATAGACCTTCCCTGAAGGTCCTACCAAACGAAAGATCCCCCTCTGGTTATCCAATAGGACAACACCAGGTGTAAACCGCGCTCTCTCAAAGGCCGGTCTAGCTGGCAACTCCTCCAGTCTAGCCGCTGCTGCCTGCCATAAACCACTGGTCGCTGAACGGATCCCATGCTCCTCAACCAAGTCAGCTCCACTACCAACCACCTCTGCTCTAGTAGTAGGAACTGCACCATCCCTACTCTCACACAACGTGGCAGCCAACCGGAACACTGGGGCTGGGTCAACTCCCAATGTAAACATGTCACTGGCTGAAAATAAAGGATGCCGCATAATCAGCTGAGCCGCCCCCAACATCATGCTAGACTCAGTCTGTGTAGTAGCAGGTGGTTGACTAGCAGGTACTCCATCAGGTACTCCATCACCACCTACCACACCTGCACTGGGACGTCTAGGAACCATGGATGTCGTCTGCAATGCCTCAGATAGCGTGAAAGATTGGGGAAGTCTGACCTGTCTCCCAACCTCTCCTCTCTGTGGGTCCAACTCCAATGATGCTCCTCTAGGCTCTGGAGCACGTACTACACTCCTAGTCACTGCTGCAGATGCATCCACCTGTGCTGCTCCGCACATGAAGTCCAAAGCATCTCTATCACCAGCATATGAGGTGGAAGCCTCAGCACCTGAATCTGATCTCCTATGAGCAATAGCCATACTAGCCAATCTCTGCTCCAACTGCTCAATCCGAGTAGCCATAGCTGTGTCAAAAGTAAGGGCAGGTACTGCACCCCTACTAGGTGTAGATCCTCTACCACCACCTCTACCACCTCGTCCTCCATGAACTGGAGCTCCTCTACTACCTGCCATAGCAGCCCTACCACTCCGTAACTCCGGGTGTAGGTCAAAACACCGGTCACTAGTGTGACCAAATCTGTGGCAATGCTCACACTGCCTCTGTGCTGGCTGTGATGCACCAAAGGTATCAGGTCCGCTGCCCTGAGTACACTCTCTCCTATGGTGAGGTCCACCACAAGTCCAACAAGCAACACCACCACTCACTGGCTGCTGCTGACCCGAAAATGAGGGTAAGGGTCTAACTCCACTAGGCCCTCCACTCGCTCCATAGGATCTGGGTTGTCCACCCTGTCCTCGAAAACCAACTGGGCGTGGTGCACTCTGCTGCACTCTAGAAGAAGTCACAACCGTGGATGAGGTCTCCCTACCAAATCCAGATGTCACCACTCTCTCCTCCACCATGTTGAGCTCAATACGCTCAGCCAAACCAAAGACTACTGCCAAAGTGGGCGAAGTAGCCTGCAACAACATAGCATCACGAACTCTACGTCGCAACTCCCTGTCCAGTATCCCATACCAAAACTGGACTGCTTGGGCCTCAGTAACTCCCTGAGTGAAACTGATCAGCCGCCTCATGCGAGTGTATGCCTAAACCGCTGGAACTCTTGCAAGCTCCTCAGCTTGTCAGTCCGCACTCCCTGGTAGTTCTGCCTCAAACATAGGAAGAACTCAACCATGGGGTTAAACCCCGGTACCACACCACCTCCTGCAGCGGTACCTCCACTCGTAGTAGCACTATCTCCAGCTAGTGCACCTCCACTAGCTCCACCAACACTACTCAAGCTAGAACTCATAGGTACAGCCGATCTACTCCTGGCCACCGAGCCTGAAGTGATGGAGACATAGTGTGGAGACCAATACTGTCTCCATAACTCAATCTCCTCCAAATGAGCTCTCCTGAACTCATGGTAGTTGTCCATCGGTGGACCCTCCAAGTGTTGAAACAACCCCTTCCATGCCATGAAAGGTGTGAACAAAGTCGGGTTCCGCATCTGCTGCAGATCACACCAACTATCAAACTCCTGGATGAAGTCATCCAACTCAATGGTACCCACTGTACCAGAGTAACGCCTAGGGCCTTTGGAGGCCCCATAAATCTCGTCCCACAACAACGGTGCGGACACACCAAGTGCACTCTCAACTGAATCAGCTCCTGTGTCGAACTCCAACTCAGAGTCAATCTCCTCCCTCATTGGGACCTGAGATACAGGCTGATACCGAGCACCACTCCGAGTAAACCCACTGCGTACTGCAGGGCTAACTCCTCTGGAATCTCCAAAGAACTCCGTCGTGACAAAGTAACCACACCAACAAACCCGAACCACCAACTGCAACAGCAAGTCGCAACCGCAAGTGCCCCACCAAGTGCCAACACCACCGCGTGCCAACACCAACTAAAACACCACCCACTAATGTAACTCTAACCGAGATAACTACACTAGGGGAAGGGCAACCTGTAACCTGCCATCATAACACGCACTCTCACGGTCTGCAGGTCATCACTTCCTGCCTCACCGGAGAGAAACAAAGGTAGTCTGACTGGTCATCACTCCAGCCTCACCACCGAGAGCACACCAGAGCACCAACGCTCAAAAGTCAAGGCACCTCACACAAACGTGGTGCACAAACAGGAAGCAGAGAATGGAGGGGATCCAATCACAAGAAATCTAAACAAAAACCCTCCATCTCATAACACAACACGGGACTGACTCTGCCACCATTTGGCATTTGACATAAGAGTAGTTTGTATCTAAGTCCTAAGCTACCAGGATCACCAAGAATGGGATCAAACTGCCTCTCCTAGCCAAAGCTACATGTGTATAGATAACAGTGGCACAATCACTATGACAACAAGTGAGGGTGGACCAGTTGGCTAGGGCACCAGTCTAGGAACAAGAGATCTAGGGGTCAAACCCTGTTGCGCACAATCTAGCAAGAAAGGCAGATTTTGCCAACCAATGACCAAGATCTACACTAAACTAGATAGCCTCACGCCAGCAAGCTTGCTTGCTGGCCCTTCTAGGCCTTCGTAGCCTCTCATAGCCCACAGCCCTATGCCTCGAAGCCTCGAAACGCCAAAATTCAGCCAAATGAGGCCTTTCTTGTTGCCACTTTGAACCTCCTCCAAAATTGGCAAAACTTCTCCAAATCTGCAAAACTCCTCCAAACTAGCGAAACTTCTCCAAATCTGGCCAAACAGCAAAACTCCTCCAATTCTGGCCCAAAATCTGACGTAAAATCTGACGTAAACCCTAAAGATGGATGTCCGCCAAATCCCCCGCTAACTTTCCACTTGAGCCAAATTGACAAAACGGGTTTTTCCAAATCACAATTTCATGAGAAGAGCTTTCCAACTCCACCTTCAATTTCACTTTTTGAGCCCAACTCGCAGCAAATTGGTCCTGCCTTCACCTCCTGAGCTCAAAATCACAACACTGCTCGAAAATTGCTCCTTCTTTGCTCGAAATTTGGCCAGCGCTTCCGCACACCGTCCGCCTAACTGCCAAATTTGCATCAACTACACGAGCTTCTGCACACTAGGGAAACACAGAACCTGAATCGAGCTACCACGATCCACCGAGCTTGGAGATACCACCAACACTCAACGTTCCTGCACCCGATTTCCCCCTGACTTCACTTCTCTGATGTAATCAGATTGCTTAACATTCTCAACTCAACTCAACTCAGATCAGTACTTGATCTGTCACTCTATAAACTGCCAACAACTAGGCACTAATTACAGTCAAGCCACACCCACTCAAGCATAGAGAATCCAGGTGACGCTCGCCGGCCTCTGTCCACCATAGCCAGGAACTCGAAGGCTCAACATCAGAGAAGTGAGCTCTCTGGAGCTCACTTCAAAACTATACCCCCTGGACTCGAGCTAGCCCTGAAACCCTAACGGTCCCGTTGACGGCACACTCGACGGTGCAAAGTGACGGTGGGCCCCACCATGAAGTCAGTACCCCGAACACAAAATCTAACCGTCGGAAAGTAGTCCCTGAGAAACAGCTAGAATAACTCTAACTACCATCACTGGAACTCCAGTGTCCGAGCATCTAGATGCGGAACTACAAATGGCGTGACAAGGTCCCAAAAGGCAACTTCACAATTGATTGTCATGAATGGAGTCCTAGAAGGCAATCAAGTGAGAGTATTAATACATCCAGGAGCAACAAAGAATTTCTTCTTTTGCTCTGTTGAAATAAGATTGGGAATGGATCTAGATAGAGATGAGACTGAAGAAGTAGAGTTACCTAACAGGCAAACAGAGAGGATTGAATCATTACTTAGATGGGCAACACTCTTTGTAGGAGAATATTAGGAAGCAATTGAGTGGCAAGTGATACAATTAGCTCGTTATGATGCAATCTTAGGCATGCCATGGATGGAGCATTACAACCTTATGGTAGATTGGAGGAAGAAAGTAGTGAGAACTCACCAATGGTCAATCATTGGAGTTAAAGAAAAATCACACAAGCAAGAACTGCCTCTGTATGTCATAGGGACAACAACTATCTATAATACCCAAGTTGTTTCATGGATCTAATAAGAGAAGTCCAAAGTGCACAACTTGATGGACAAATTCTTGAGAAATTGAAAGATGTGATGGATGAGTTTCAAGATGTCTTTCCCAATGATCTACCCCCAAGATTACCACCAAAAAAGAGAGTAGATCATAAAATTGAGACACTCTTGGGGAAGACACCTCCTTGTAAGGCCCTATATTGCCTATTACCTCATGAGTTGGAGGAGTGTAAGACTCAAATTGAGGAGATGCTGCAAAAAGAGTTCATCCAACCTAGCATATCACCTTATGGTGCTCTTGTCTTGTTTGTGAAGAATAAGGACGGTACAATGCACATGTGCATTGACTATCGAGGTCTCAATCAGCAAATAGTGAAGAACAAATACCCCTTACCTTGCATGGATGACCTATTCGATCAACTCCATGGAGCAAGATACTTCATCAGATTGGACTTGTAGAGCGATTACAATCAAATCCAAATTGCAGAGAAGGATGTGTATAAAACTACCTTTCAAACCAAGTATGGCCACTTTGAGTATCTCATGATTCCTTTTGGCCTCACCAATTCACCAACCACTTTCATGAGGCTAATGAGAGACATATTTCATCCATTCTTAGATAAGTTTGTTATCGTCTTCTTGGACAACATCTTAGTATACAATAGCACAATGACGGAACATAAACAGCATCTACAAAAGTCCTCTACATTCTAAGACAGAATTGATTGTATACCAAAATCTCAAAGTGCAAGTTTGGCAGGTCTGAAGAAGACTACTTGGGGCATAGAGTAAGCATAGAGGGCATTCAAGTATTGATGGATAAAAAAGAGGTCATTAAAAATGGAGTGCCTTCAAAGATCAGACTCAACTCAAGAGCTTCTTGGGGTTGACAGGATTCTATCATAGATTTGTCAAGGACTTCTGTGACAACCCAGCAAATATCACTTTTGCGGTAATCGGGTAAGTAAAGTTTGTTCTTGTAGAGATACGAGTCAGAAATTGCTCAAATACAAAGCAAAGTAACAATTTCAGTTCTTCTTGAGTTCTTCTTTAGTCTCTCAGGTAGAAATCACACCCAGAAGAGAGTAACAAGCACTGACTCTATGACAACCCAACAAATATCACTTTTGCGGTAATCGGGTAAGTAAAGTTTGTTCCCGCAAAGATACGAGTCAGAAATGTCCAAATACAAAGCAAAGTAACAATTTAGTTCTTCTTGAGTTCTTCTTTAGTCTCTCAGGTAGAAACCACACCCAGAAGAGAGTAACAAGCACTAACTCGCAGTCTTGTCACAAATTCACACTCCTTAATCTCAAATCCTTCAATTCTTTCCAAACAATCTTGATTGTGATGATTCAGGCTCTCCCAAAAACGGCACTTCACTGCAAAATGACTTCACCTCGGAATTGTGTTCCACCCCTCCACTAAAGGCACAACTTCCTCGATCAAAATTGCTTCACATCAACTTCGTATTGCACTCCCAAATGTAGAATACTACCAACACTACAATTCCTCTCAGATCTGTCAAGGCATTGCTTCAATTGCATCCAAGATCAAGGATGTGGAATCCAACATCCAACAAGCACTATGACTTGCACTTCAAATTTCTCTAACACTCACAAACACAATTTTGAAATTGATACTCAGAATCAAGCTCAAGCGACGAGCACTGCTTCACAGCACTTTGCTTTATCTATTCTCAGAAATAATGAGCATTGAACAACATTTTCCTACGAATGCCACTCTTAAGTAGTGAACAATCGACAGTTCTAACAACTATACCATTCTACAACAATTGTTCTAACCTGCAGATCCAAAATGACAATGCACCTCTTCATATCTGCCCCTTCAAATCTCAAATCGGTTTCTACTCCAATCCGATGTCTACTTCTTCCTAGGCTTTCAAACCCGAACCCGAAGTAATCTTACTTCCTACTACATTTTCCTTGGGTTTCACATCTCCTACTTCTTTGACTAGATCCAGCACTTCTCTTTCCTGATCTGAAATTGCACTAGTGGGTAATCTATCTAACTCCTTATCTCCTGACCCACTCTTCTCTAATGTCTCTAAGTGCAACTCCAAAGACATTGGGATTCCTATGGTATCTACTTCGGGTTTTGCCTTAACATCTTTCCGAAGCTTTTCTAACTCTATTTTCACTAAGTCTAATCTAATTGAAATGTTATCCTCTACTTCTAACACCTTTCAATCTACACAAGTTCTTAGTTTTATTAACAAGGCATTCATCTCTGTATCCTTTGCTTGTCTTCGCCTTGTCTCCTGCACCAACAACTTCAACTCGTGCAGTCGCGCTTCTTCAATTTGAACGTTGGCTTCTGTACTTAACATTGCATTCACTCTGAGGACTATCTCCTTCAATGGCTCCAATATGGTCTTTCGTTCTCGTTCCCGATCTGCAAGCCATTCCTCTCTGTACATTGCCAACTCTTCCTCAAACTCGGCTTTCACCGCTTCCTTCTCTTTCTCCTTCTGTACAACTTTCTCTTCCTGATTACGAAGTAACTCTCGTAATCTCTCTTCTTCTCTATACCGCACAGACAACTCTCTTTGCCAGAGTTGCTTCTTCTCCTCCATACTCTCCATCACTCGATCGAGCTCTTGTTCCTTTGATGCTACCCTCGCCATAGCATGGATAAGCTCTACTCTTGAATCAGCAAACTGTTGCTTCAAGATTTTGTGCTCCGCTACCTATCTCTCCCTTGCGATGTCACTCTTCCTCGCAAGATCCTCTCGATAGCTCACTTCTCTCTTCAGATCTTTGATTACCTAACTTCTCTCTACTGCTTCTGCTTGCAGTACTTCTCTCTCCTTCTCACCTCGGGTTATACGCCTCTTCAACTCCGAGTTCTCCTCTTCTAATGTTGCTACCACTTGAAATACAGTCTTTACTTCTGGACAAGTCGACTGCATCTCCTTCTTCTTTTGCTCCAACTTCACCAACAGCGGGCACACTATCTCTCGTAGGTACTCTACTCCCTCACTGGCAACTTCATCCTCCCGCGGAGTAATTTCTTGTTTCTCCTCGTGTTCTCCTGATACCCGCCTTCTTCTCTGAAGTCTTCGTATCGGGATTGATGCCTCACTACCCAAGCTGTCTTCTGCCTCTTCCTTCACTCTACTTGGTCCCGCCTCACACTTTGCCTTACGTCTCGAGCAAACTCCTTGCTGTACTGCGATCTTCTTCTCCTCAAGCACCGGTACTTCTTCTTCCAGTGCCGCATTGTCTTCGGCTTCTACTTCTTCTTTGTATTCTTCAGCCGCTAGCGCCGAGGTCATTTCTCCACCGTCTTCACTGTCACTGCTAGTATCTCCGCTCTGCAGTGTCAGCTTAGGTTCCTCCTCATGTTCCGAGTCCTCCATCTTGAGCTCGGCCTCGCCTTCTGAGTCTTCATCTTCAAACTCAATCACCACCATTCCTCGCCTTGGGTTATTTTTTTGCATCTTCTGAGGTTTCTTGTTTTCTTTGGCTTCTGCTTGCCGAGTTCTCTTCTTTGTTGGGGTACTTACTATGACCTCCACGTTTTTCCCTGTCTTTGCGTAGTAGTCGTCCGTGCTCCAGATTTGGAGAATGTATTGCTGCTCCTCAACATTGACTTCCTTTCGCACATCCGGATGGAAGTGCGACACCATCCTATTTTGCTCCGCCAAGGTCAGCAAATTGAGCCCGAGGTAGAAGTGCACCGCAAACGGCACAATGTAATGTGGAGGCAACTTATCCCATAGATTCCACACCATCTGCCTCGTTCTCCCGTGAAAACACCTCGCCCAATTAATTGATTCTCCTACAAACAATTTGTGAAAGAACACCGCTTGGTGTTTCATCACATAAGTTGTTCTCTCCGGTTTCAGGATTGCCATCAAAGCACTCACAATTCCTCTCTTCACAGGATCTTTGTAACTTTCTACCTTGTACCCATTCTTTGTTCTCTTCGACGAGAAGGCATCTCTCACCTCCTGCGTTTCTTAAGCTATCTCTCCTTTCCCCAAGAACGTGGCTCCTTGCTCCAAACCCGCCTCCTTCTCGAGTACGAGTCTCCAATCCGACTCTGTCCAGTGAGCCAGATTTCCTCTCTTCCCTTCTTCCTTGGGACCATCGAGACACTTACTCTCGATGATTTCTGTCATGAATCTTGGAAATCTTACGTTCCAGTTCCATGCCAAAAAGGTGATCCAAAGTCGGCTCAAGACTTTGATCCTCGCTACTACATCTAATCTCCGAATTGCATGATTTCTCACAGCAAATTTGGAGTTCTTCTTCCCTCCTCCCATCTCTTTTGCTTTCTTACTGTCTCTCGATTTCTCTCTCACGACTTCTCCCTTGCGCACTAACCCGAGTCCAACTTTATTTCCCTTTCCCCGATCACCTGCAAGACGACTCCTCAACGGCAAAGGAAAATTGCTCAACATTTCGTCGTTGCAATTTCAATTTTTATAGAGTTGCACTTCTTTGTCTTCCGTCACTTCAAGTTTCTACTGAGAAATCACACCTCCGGCATGCACCTGTCACTGTCAATCAACCTTTGCACATATGAGCTGCCAGTTTTGAAACGGCCTCTTCTTGAATTTCTCGCCCCGACGAAAGGTTGTTAGATTGTCTTCGCCTTGGGTTGAACTCCCCCCGATCCGAAGACAATCTACTTCATATTGTATGCTTACAGGGCATTTCCAAGTACTTTGCCTTATGACCCAAAGTCACTTTACTTTGGGTTTCATCCCAAAGACAATTTTCTTCGCCTTCTTTGGCCATACAGGCGCAATCAGACTTCTCTATAAACTTCTTCTCCTTTATTTTGAAAAAAAACAAAAAATGTGGGCACCACAGACTCGCAGTCTTGTCACAAATTAACACTCCTTAATCACAACACCAACAAATCTTTCCAAAAAATCTTGATTGTGATGATTCAGGCTCTCCCAAAAATGGCACTTTACTGCAAAACGACTTCACCTCAGAATTGTGTTCCACCCCTTCACTGAAGGCACAACTTCCTTGATCAAAATTTCTTCACATCAACTTCGCACTGCACTCACAAATGCAAAATACTACCAACACTACAATTCCTCTGAGATCTGTCAAGATGTGACAACTCGGCAAATATCACTTTTGCGGTAATTGGGTAAGTAGAGTTTGTTCCCGTAGAGATACTACCCAGAATTGGTCAAATACAAAGTCAAAAGTCACAATTGCGGTTCTTCTTGATTGCTTCTTTAATCTCTTAGGTAGAAACTACACCCAGAAGAGAGTAACAAGCTCACAATCTTGACAACTTGTCACAAATTTGCACACATAATCACAACATAGTCAATTCTGTCCAAACAACTCTTGATTGTGATGATTCAGATTCTCCCAAAGACGGCACTTCACTGCAAAGGCCGATTTTGCCTCAGAATTGTGTTCCACCCCTCCACTGAAGGCACAACTTCCTTGATCAAAATTGCTTCACATCAACTTTGTGCTACACTCACCAATGTAGAAAACTAACAACACTACAATTCCTCTCAGATCTGTCAAGGCATTGCTCCGATGCACTTCACTCAGGATCAAACACACAGAATGAAGATCAAGGCTGCAGATTCCAACATCCATAGACACACTGACTTGCTCTTTGGAATTCTCCACACACTCACAAACACAAACATGAAATTGACAATCGGAATTAAGCTTAAGCGACGAGCACTGAGGACAGCACTTCGCTTTATCTATCTTCAGAAATTTGAATACTAAATAACATCGTACTGCAAATGCTTCACTTAAATACTGAAGCAAACGGCAGATTTTCCTACCTAAGCATCGCTTCCTAACATCTCTTCCTACCTACAGATCCTAAGTGACAATCTATCTCTTCATATCTGCCCTTTCCTATCTTAGAATTGACTTCTATCCCGATCCGATGTCGACCTCATCATCGGCTTCCAAACCCGATGATCTTCTTGCTATTTCACCTTCTTTGGGTATGACTGATTCTACTAATTTCTTTACTAATTCTACAACTTCTTCACTCCAATCTGTAATTGAACTCTGGTTTACTCCATCTACTGCTTTATCTCCTGTCTCACTCTTCTCTAAAGTGCCAATTATCAAGTCCGATGACACTTGAGTTTCTACATTTGCAACATCGGGTTTCTTCTCCACTGTCACACTATTCCAAATTTTCTCTATCTCTGAATTGACTAAATCTAGCCTAAGACTAACATTATTTTCTACCTCCAACATTTTTCTATCTACGTGTTCTCTCAACCGAATTAGCAAGGTATTCATATTCACGTCCTTGGCTCTTTGCTTCCGAGTCTCCTGCACAAGTAACTTCAACTCATGCACACAAGCTTCTTCCAATCTTCCTTCAGCCACCGTGCTTAAGATTGCTCGTAAGTTCCCCGCAATGTCCCCTACTGATTCCGATGCGTATCCTCAAGAACGCTCCACCTTCAACTCCTCCCAATACATCTGCAACTCGTCTTCGTATTCTGCAGCGAGCATCTTCTTCTCCTCTGCATTGTCTGCTGCTCCGCACTCTTGACAAGTTCTCATAAACGCTCTTCTTCTTCTTGCCTGGATGCCAATTCTCTCTGCCATGCTTGATCTTTTGCTGCGGCACTCTTCTTCAAGCTGTCCAACTCTTGCTCCATCATGATGGTCATCGCCTTCAGATGAACATTCTCGACGCGCACATTACTCACTTCCTCCTGCATCTTGCTGAGCCACATTGCCTGCTCCTTCAACTCTCCGGCTTGCTTTTGCAGTTCTTTCTCTTTCTCTACGCAACTCCCTTGTAGCACGCTCAGCATTTTCTTCCTCGAGTCTTCCTCCCTCCGAAGATCTTCAATTTCCACACTTCTTTGGATTTGATGCTCCTGTAGCTCCTGCACTTCCTTCAATAAATGCTTCACCACCTGCAGCTCATTCATCCCTTTCCTTTGATCTTGGGCAATTCCCATATGATGTTCTTTCAACAACTCAAGCAACGGTGTGACCACCCTCGTCAAATATGGTATCCCACTGAAGTTGTCTTCTTCATCATTGCCACCTTCGTCTGGAGTCTTCTCATGCATCATTGGCTCCTTCATCCGAAGTCACGATCTTTGTATCTTCATTGTGTTGGCATTGTCTTTGTCTTGGCTTCTCAAACTCGGCCCCACGGGATACTCCTTCTTTGCTTCGGGTTTTGGCTTGTTCTCCATCATTGCCTTGCCAGCCTCACTTACCACCACCGATTGCTGGACTTTGGGCTCTCCCTCACTTCCGCTACCCGACTCCTCACTTTTCAACGTGAGCTCTTCTTCTTCTGAGTCCTCTTCTTGTGGCTTAGTTTCTTCATCCAACTCTGATCCCGATGATGCCCTTCTCACGACGTTAGTAGTCTTCAACATCAGCCTCCGAGTCTTGCGTTGGATGGGTGATGATTTGGCTTCTTCGGGTTTACTTCGCTTCTTCGTCTTTGGACTGGCAACATCTTCGATCTTCCACTGTCCCGTTCTTGCAAAGTACTTGTCATTTGCCCGTAGATGAAGCATATACTATTGCTCCTCTTTGTTGGCTTCTCGTCTCAAATCAAGGTGCATGTGGGAGATCATACGATGCCGCTCGTCTTCAGAGAGCAAGTTCAGGCCAAAGTAAAAATGTGTTGCGAATGGTGCAAAATAATGTGGTGGCAAGCCCATTTGCCAGTTCACTACCATCTGCCTTGTTCGGTGATGGAAGCACTTTGCCCAATTCACGGGTGCTCCTGCAAACATCTGATGGAAGAAGACGGCCTGCTGCATGGTTACGTACGTTGTTCGCTCCGGCTTGAACATGGCCATCATCGCCCCACGATACTTCTTCGGATTGGGTCTTGATAGGACTCCACCTTGTAACCATTTGTAGTTCTTGGAGCAAAAAACAAATTGCAAATCTCTGCCGTCTCCTCTGCAGCATCACACTTCTGATAGAAGATGATCCCGATAGAAGGTGATCCCTGTCGGCTCTCCTGCTTCTCTCTCCAGGACTAACTTCCAATCCAACTCAGTCCATTGAGCCAGATTGCCTCTCTTCCCCTCCACTTTGGGACCCTCCTCACAATTACTGGTAGCGATCTCTGCCATCACTCCCGGGAAACTAAAATTCCAGTTCCATGCTAAAAAGGTAATACAAAGTCTAACCAAGACTTCAATCCTAGCTACTACATCTACTCTTTGAATTGCAAAACCTCTCACTGCCAGCGCGTTGGCCACCTTCTTTGCCATGATTTGTTCTCTCATTCTACGCTGTGGAAGATCAGCCCCTCTCCTGGACGAGACACTCTAACTCCCTCAGGGTTTCGGAAAATTTCACTCTTGACGGGCTTCCGGACATGCATTACTGCAGGACAACTACTCAAAGGAATTGGAAATTTACTCAGTGAATTCAACTTCCCCCTGCGCAGTCGCAATTTTATATTGCTCCAAATTGCAGTCATTCTTCAGTCAATTTTGTCTGTGAATTTTTTCTCTTCTATGTGCCCTCCCGGTCACTGTCAAGACATGCTTCTTTTGCCCCCGCCATTTCTTGAAATGTACTTTCTTGCCACGTACAGAGGTTGTTAAACGGTCTTCATCATTCCTACGTTTTCCAACCCGAAGATGATGATCTTTGGCCTGTTTCCGGCATACTACTCTTCCGAGTACCTCCATCATCAGATCCGATGTCAGCTTCTTCTAATTTCCTCCAAAGTTACTTTCGCCTCTTCTTTGTCCGCAATTTGACTTTTCCGTGCTTACTTTGTCTTTTAAACACTACTAACCATAAGAAACAAAAAAATGTGGGTACCACACAAGGCATTGCTTTGACTGCACTTCACTTAGGATCAAACACACAGAATGAAGATCAAGGCTGTGGAATCCAACATCCAACAAGCACACTGACTTGCACTTTGAATTTCTTCAAACACTCACAAACACAAGTACAACGTTGATACTCAGAATCAAGCTCAAGCGACGAGCACTACTTCACAGCACTTTGCTTTATCTATTCTCAGAAATAATGAGCACTGAACAACATCTGACTGCGAATGCCACTCTTAAGTAGTGAATCAATCAACAGTTCTCTTCCTAATGTACCTCTTCCTAACCACTCTACAAACCTGCAGATCTCATATGACAATGCAACCTTTCATATCTATCTCTTCAAATCTCAAATCGGTTTCTACTCCGATCCGATGTCTACTTCTTCCTCAGCTTCCAAACCCGAACCCAAAGTAAATTTACTTCCTACTACTCTATCCTCGGGTTTCACATCTTCTACTTCATCTACCAAATCCAGCAATTCTCTTTCCTGATCTGAAATTGCACTAGTGGGTAATCTATCTAACACCTTATTTCCCGACCCACTCTTCTCTAATGTCTCCACTGGTAACTCCAAAGACATTTGTACTCCTATGTTATCTACTTTGGGTTTTGCTCTAACATCATTTCAAAGCTTCTCCATCTCTATTTTCACTAAGTCTAATCTAATTGAAATGTTGTCTTCTAATTCTAATATTTTCATGTCTACACGAGTTTCTTAACTTAATCAACAAAGCGTTCATATCAGTGTCTTTTGCCTGTCTTCGTCTCGTCTCCTGCACCAACAACTTCAACTCGTGCAGTCTCGTTTCTTCAATTCAAACACTGGCCTCTGTAGTCAACATTGCATTCATTCAGAGGACAATCTCCTTCAACGGCTCCAATCTGGTCTTCCTCTCACGCTCTCAATCTGCAAGCCAGTCCTCTCTGTACATCACCAACTCCTCCTTGAACTCAACTTTCACCGTCTCCTTCTCCTTCTCCTTCTGTACAACCTTCTCCTTCTGATTACGAAGTAACTCTTGTAATCTCTCTTCTTCTCGGTATTGTGCCGCCAACTCTCTTTGCCAGAGTTGCTTCTTTTCCTTGACACTCTCTATCACTCTATTGAGCTCCTGATCCTTTGCTGCTACTCTTGCCATAGCATGGATTACTTCTACTCTTGAATTAGCAAATTGCTGCTTCAAGATTTCATACTCAGCTACTTGTCTCTCCCTTGCTATGTCACTTTTCTTCACAAGATCCTCTTGATAGCTCACTTCTCTCTTCAAGTCTTCAATTACCTGACTTCTCTCTACTGCCTCCGCTCTCAGTACTTCTCTTTCCTCCTCACCTTGGGTTATACTCTTCTTCAACTCCGAGTTTTCTTCTTCTAATCTTGCCAACACCTGCAATACAATCTTTACATCCGGACATATCAATTGCATTTCCTTCTTCTTATGTTCTAACTTTACCAACAAAGGACACACCACTTCCCGCAGGTACTCCACTCCATCACTCGGGATTACTTCTTCTCTTGTGACCACTTCTCTTTGTACTTCATGTTCATCCGATACTTGCCTTCTTCTCTGCAGTCTTTGTATCGGAAGTGACACTTCACTTCCCGAGCTTTCTCCTACCTCTTCCTTCACTTTACTCAGCCCCGCTTCACACTTCACCTTATGTCTCAAGCAAACTCCTCGCTGTACTGCAATCTTCTTCTCTTTGGGCATAGTTACTTTGTCTTCTAACTATGTGTTGCCTTCGGCTTCTATCTTTGCTTGCACTTCTTCTTTGTATTCTTCAGCCGTTGGCGCCGAGGTCATTTCTCCATCTTCATCACTATCACTGTTTGTATCTCCGCTCTACAGCGTTAGCTCAGGCTCCTCCTCGTGTTCCGAGTCTTCAGTTTTGAGCTCGGCATCTCCTTCTGAGTCTTCATCCTCCGACTCAATTACCATCATACTTTGCCTTGGGTTGCCTCTCTGCATCTTCCGAGGTTTCTTGATATCTTTGGCTTCACCTTGCCGACCTCTCTTCTTCGTTGCTTGAGTACTCGCTTCTATCTCCACGCTCTTACCCGTCTTCGTGTAATAATCATCTGTGCTTTGGATTTGGAGAATGTACTGTTGTTCCTCCACGTCGACTTCTCTTCTTAAGTCAGGATGGAAGTGAGACACCATTCTGCTTCGCTCTGCCAAATTGAGCAAATTCAATCTGAGGTAGAAATGTGCTGCAAACAGCACAATGTAGTGTGGAGGTGACTTATCTTGCAAATTCCACACCATCTGTCTTGTCCTCCCATGGAAGCACTTCGCCCAATTAATAGGTTCTCCTGCAAACAACTTATGGAAGAACACCGGTTGGTGCTTCATCACATAAGTTGTTCTTTCCGGCTTCAAGATTGCCATGAGAGCACTCACAATCCCTCTCTTCACTGGATCCTTGTAACTCTCAACCTTATACCCATTCTTTGTTCTCTTTGACGAGAAAGCGTCTCTCACCTCCTGAGTCTCCTGAGCTATCTCTCCCTTCCCCAAGAACGTGGCTCCCTTCTCCGAGCCTGCCTCCTTCCCGAGTACGAGTCTCCAATCCGACTTTGTCCAGCAAGCAAGATTTCCTCTCTTCCCTTCTTCCTTGGGTCCATCAAGACACTTACTCTAGATAATTTCTGTCATGAATCCTGGAAAGCTTACATTCTAGTTCCATGCTAGAAATGTGATCCGAAGTCGGCTCAAGACTTTGATCCTTGCTATTACGTCTAACCTCCAAATTGCATGATTTCTCACTGCGAATTCGGAGTTCTTTCTCCCTCCTCCCATCTCTTGTACCTTCTCACTCTCTCTTGATTTCACTCTCACAACTTCTCCCTTGCGCACTAACACAATTCCAACTCTATTTCCCTTCCCTCGATCACCTGCAAGACGACTTCTCAACGGCAAAGGAAAATTACTTGACATTTAGTTGTTGCAAGTTTGATTTTTATAGAGTTGCACTTCTTCTTCTTCCATCACTTTGAGTTCCTACCGAGAAATCACACCTTTGGCATACACCTGTCACTGTCAATCAACCTTCACACGTATGAGCCGCCAGTTTTTAAATGGCTCCTTCTTGAATTTCTCACCCCGACAAAATGTTGTTAGATTGCCTTCACCTTGGGTTGAGCTCCTCCCGATACGAAGACAATTTACTTTGGGTTGTATGCTGATAGGGCATTTCTGAGTACTTCACCTTATGACCCGAAGTCACTTTACTTTGGGTTTCACCCCGAAGACTCTTTTCTTTGCCTTCTTCGGCCATACATGCGCAATCTGACTTCTCTGTACACTTCTTCTCCTTTATTTTGAAAAAAACAAAAAATGTGGGCACCACAACTTCTCCAAGGTTTCATAGCCTTTAATGGCACTACTTGGCAAAGGGAAGAAGTGGGCATGGAGAACCACACAAGAGTTGGCCTTTCAAGAATTGAAAGTCACCTTGCTACATGCACCAATCTTGAAGTGGTATGACCCAAAACATCCAATCAAGTTGGCTACAGATGCATCAAGCGTAGCAATACAAGCAGTCCTACAACAAGAGTGGCATGACAGATGACATCCAATTGTATATTTCTCTCAAAAGATTTTACTAGCAAAGCACAACTACCACACCATAGAACAAGAAGAGCTAGCCATCGTTCTTGCAACCAAACATTGGAAGCACTATCTGGGCAAGAAGGCATTTGTAGTAAAGACAAACCACAAACCTCTAGTCTACCTCAAGACACAAAAGGATCTGTCTCGTCACTAAATTTGGTGGGCAGAGTGGCAACAATGCTTCAACATGACAATCACCTACGTGGAAGGTAAGAAGCAACTTGCAGATGCATTCACCCCCGCATGCCAATGGCAAACAACTTGGTAGTAGAGGTTAAGATTAACCCTAAATTCTGGCCAGAGATTTTGGCTACTACAAAAACTAATCCATAGATTGTAGAAGTGCAATCATCCAAAGGCGTCACCAGCACCCAAGGACTCACCTTTTGTGATGGCAAATTATGGATCCCAAATGTCCCAAAATTATGCACCACCATTCTAGCATAATGTCGTGATTTGGCCATTGTTGGTCATGTTGGAGTGGACAAGACCTTGGATGTGGTCCAGTGCCATTACTATTGGCTCAAGATGAGCAATGATGTGATGGACTACGTGTGCAGCTACCTACTTTGTCAATAGAACAAAGCTTCTAATCAAGCTCTTATAGGGCTCCTTCAAGCTCTCCCCACTCCTACCCAACAATGGGAACAAGTGAGTATGGATCTCGTATGTGAATTACCCAAGACCACCTTAGGTTTTGACTCCATTGTGGGCTTTGTGGACCGGCTCAGCAAAATGATTCATGTACACCCTACCACCAAGGATGTGAACGCTCCACAACTAGCTCAATTATACTTAAATGCAGTCTTATCTCACCATGGCTTGTCTCAAGTACTCATCACCAATAGAGACACTCAATTCACCAATTTGTTTTGGCAAACACTCTTTGGTTTCTTCAAAACCAAGTTGGCCATGTCCACAACTAACCACCCACAAATAGACAAACAAACAAAGCGGGCTAATTGCACTATTGAAGACATGTTACACAGCTTCACCTTAGAAGAGCAAGGAAGGTGGAACACCCTACTCCCGTTGGTGGGATTCACTTACAACAATTCAATGAATGCATCCACCTAGGTCACTCTATTCTTCCTCATGTATGGTAAGCATCCCTTCACACCTTCTAGCTTGATGAAGATCAGTCCGGTGGCTACCAAGGTTGACGTAATCAACACATTTGTCTCTAGAATCCAACAAGGTGTGGAGAGTGCCAAGCACAGATTAAAGATTGTGCAAAATCAATAGAAGTAGTATGTTGATGCACACCGTAGGCACATGGAGTTCAATGTTGGGGATCAAGTGTGGCTATCGACAACCAATCTCATATTAATTGGACCTTGTATGCTCAAACTTTGTTTTATTGGGCCTTTCTTGATTATTCATTGAGTCGGTGTTGTGGCTTATCACCTCAAGTTACCACCACACATGAAGATCCATCTAGTGTTGCATGTTTCTCTACTACGTAGATATGCTCCCCAATCAGACCAATGTCATTCCACACAAGACATTCAACCTTTTCCAACACTCATTGATGGCACAAAAGAATATGAAGTGGACGTATTCTCCAAAAATGCATGCGTGGTACTTACCATCCATAGGTGGATTATCTAGTACAGTGGAAAGGTTACCTCCTCTATGAAGCAACTTAGGAGCTGTAACACCCATTTGTGCATGTGTGTGGTATTGTGATATTTAGTTTGGTATTACAAGTACTTAAGAGATATTATTTATATAGAGATAAAGGATGGTTCTATATTAGTCATGGTTAGCTAAAGTTAGTCATAGCTAAGATAGAGTGGACTTTACTTTAGAGGAAGTAGAAAAGATGAGCACCACTATTTTGGATTTTAGTGTGTTGACTTGGTATTATTCCTAGGTGTTTGGCTTTGAGGAAAGAGTTGAGAACTCTTGGGCCCACAAGCCTTTTTGTTTTGGATTCTTCTTTAGTCCAAGGATAGCCCATGTGAAGGAATCCTTGACTTAGTGGTTGGGTCAAGATAAGACCACATGCTTAGGGGAATATGCCCATGTGAATGGATATTCCTTTCTACTTTTTGACTTTACTTGACTTTTAGTCTAGTAACTTGAGTTACTACGATAATTAGTAACTTTGGTACGTAACTATTTCACAAGTATATAAACAAGGGATGAGGAGGTACTCATCATCCTTTCATTTGCAACTATCTCTTTCTCATTGAGTTCTCTAGTGAGCAATGTCTTGAGTCTTGGAGTGTTAGCCTTGGAGGAGTATGATGGAGTTGGGGTTCCTTGCCTTCTTAGTCCATGGTGCGCTACCATAATAGCCATCAGAGGTTCATCCTGAGTGAGAGACAAGCCGGCTCACAGAGCTTGTTACAAATTTGACACATATATCGGTGTTGGTGCAAGCGTTTTGAGCAACAACTGCACAACAAGGATGTTACGTCTTAAAAGGAGGGAGGTTTGTAATACCAAGAGCTAGCCATATGATCTAGATGTGAAATTTGTTTTGGTAACATTTTGAATGATGTTATACATGATGGTCAAAATAGATCAGATAGAAGTGTCACTAAAAAAGTACTACTAGTAGGGCAGATTTTGAAATATACTTGAAAACCTTAGAACCAATAGCTAGACATATGATTTAAAGGTGAGAATTGGTTTGGTAACATCTAGAAAATGTTACACATGATGGACTAAACAAATCAGAAAGAGGTTACACCAAAAAGAGACTTCTAGTAATAGAGTAAGAACCAAAATATACTTGAAATCTTTGAAGGCAATTTTGGAGGCCTAAACGGATGAATTAGGTCTCAATAATATGCGGGATTCCCTCTCTCTCAAAGCCACGGAAAGGCTAGCCTTTCCTCCCCCCCCCCCCCCCTAGTTTGTCTTGTCAAGAGTTTTCCAACGGTACCTCACCCACATGATTTTGAGATTCCTCCAAGAAGATTCCCTAAAATATTCCCTCCAATCAAAGCTTGTTTGACCAACCAGATAGGACAAGGACCGACGTGTCACCCATCCAAGTAAGTAATCCAAGGGTGGAGCTTGCTGACATGTCACCTATTTTGTGTCTAATCCTATGGTGGAGCTTCCTTGGAGGAGATACTCTTTGTCTATATAATAAAGATAAGCTGCTCCTTTGGGGCATCAAATAATTGAGTGTGGAATATGTGTTTTCTCTCTTCTCTTGTCCTCAAGGTATTACAAGGTAGGAATATTTGTTGTAGAATGGTATAGTTGCTAGTAACTATTGATTGCTCTACTATTTAAAGGAGGCATTTGTAGTGTTATGTTGTTCAATATTCATAATTTCTAAAGATAGATAAAGTGAAGTGTTGATTTTAGTGCTTGTTGCTTGAGCTTAATTTTGAGTATCATTTCTTTGTTTGTGTTTGTAAGTGTTTGGAGAATTCTGAAGTGCAAGTCAATGTGTTTATTGGATGTTGGATTCTGTAGCCTTGATCTTCATTATGTGTGTTTGATCATGAGCGAAGTGCAATCGGAGCAATGCCTTGAGAGATCCAAGAGGAATTTTAGTGTTGGTAATATTTTACAGTTGTGAGTGCATTGCAATTTTGATGTGAAGTAATTTTGATCAAGGAATATGTGCCTTCAATGGAGGGGTAGAAGGCAATTTTGAGGCAAGGTGTTTTGTGTTGAAGTAGCCGTCTTTGTGAGAATCTAAATCATCACAATCAAGAATTGTTTGGACAAGTATTTAATGGAGTTGTGATTAATGAGTGTAACTTGTGATCAGACTGTGAGGTAGTGCTTGTTACTCTCTTATGGGTGTGGTTTCTACCTAAGAGAATAAAGATGCAACCAAGAAGAACTTAGATTGTTACTGTTTGCTTTGTATTTGACCAATTTTGAATTGTATCTTTGCGGGAACAAACTTTACTTACCCGATTACTGCAAAAATGATATTTGTTGGGTTGTCATACCTTGACTAATTACATTGGTAATAAATCAGGATATTGATAGGCCAAGTGTGTCATATGATGTAGAGAGACTTGCCTAGCAATCTCATCTCTCTCCACATACAAGTATCTCTAAACTTTGTATACCGTAGCTAGTCCAATGCTGGTTGTAACAAAAAAACTCCAATAGGCATACTCCCTCTATTGGATATTTCCAAGCAATAAGTGTGGCATCCAAAGGTGGTAAGGTAATAAACTCCAAAAGCTCATCCTCATACTTGTCTCTTGGCGGTACAAAGCTCCACTCCAAGCTTGATGTACCAATTGATCCACATGTTGTTGCAATGCCTCCTCAAAACTCCATAATGGAACCTCCAAGATGGATGTAACAATCCCACTCATATTCCAAATCCAAGTGATTTCCTCTTGTATTGAGGTATCTTCCTCATAGGCATTCCTCTCCAATAAGTCACCAGGCTAAGTAACGGAACCACTAAAAGCTGAAACTAATGCCATGGTCCATGATTGTAGTGAGCCAAGATTTCCACTACTAAATGTATTGGTAGGCAACATACTCATCCCTCACATGACTACCAACTTGGCCTATAGGAAGCTATCTCCTCCCAATATTCAATACCAAAATCCATGAGGTATAACACTTGTAACAATATGGAGTTGAACAATAAAGTTAGTAGGGCTAACAAAGTAGTAAATAAGACAAATTAGCCTAGAATATTCCAAAAGTATCTAGGAAGCTTCCTGGCTAGCTTAGCTTGCACCTCAAGTAGGTAGCTTCTAGAAGCTTCCAACTAACTTAGCTTGCATGCCAAGTAAGCAGCTCCTAGAAGGAAGCTTCTTGAGAAGCTTCCCAATTAACTTGGCTTGCACTCCAAGAAAGTAGCTCAAGGAAGCTTTGTGAGAAGCTTCCCAATTAACTTGGCTTGCACTCCAAGAAAGTAGCTCAAGGAAGCTTCTTGAGAAGCTTCTCAAGAGCCTTATATGCTATCTATAAATACCAAAGCCAAAGCTCATGCTAGGTATTTGGAGTTTTCTCACATTCAAGTGTCCCAATGTGAGTTTCTATTTTCTTATTTCTCTCCTTGGTCTTGGTCTTTTACATTTGTATCAGAGCAAGAATGGGATGGATGGAATTTATGGACCACCAAATCCATTTCCACCAAACCATTGGGATTTTTGTGTCCAAGTTCTACCCAAGCATCATTTCACACAATTCATCACCTCACGCTTTGGACAAGATTTTTTGCATATGATCACTATATTTGAGGAACCCTTGGTGCTTCCAGTTGTAACTTATGGAGAATGGTGGACGTGATGCTTCTATGTGTTAATAAATTAGATAGATTAGGGATAGCATGATAGAGTAGCAACCATGGCAGCAATGCTTGAGGTTATCCTTGCTATGTAGCAGCAAATTGAGCACCTTACTCAATTGTTGGATGAATGAGAGCTTTGATGACATGAGCACCTAAAGAGAGTACCAGTTCAAGAAGGAGATGATCAAATCTGATTCCCTAAACCCAAGGTATTTGAAGGCAAGAATCTCTGAGGTGCATTGGAGAATTTTGTGTTTGATTGTGAATGTTACTTTGAAGCTACCAATCTGCAAGATGAAATTCTCTTGGCTTCTAGCCAATTGGATGGAGTAGCAAAGCTATGGTGGAGATTCTGAGTGGAGCTAAGCTAAATGACAAGTCTTTGCACTAATCTTGACATGTGCAAAATTCAAGAGTGCAATAATTAGTTGGTTCCAAGCTATAAATGCCACGCAAACTGCACAGGAACAATGTGAAGTTACATCATGCAATTTCAAAACACCATCATGCAAATTCCAAATATACTAGAAAGTGAAGCTCTAGGTCAATTTGTGAGCAACTTGAAGTCAAGAACCAAATTAGAGGTAACAATGCAAGAGCCACAACACTTAGAGGAAGCCATGCGGTTGGCCAAAAATTTTGATTCCATGGTTGCAACACCTTGGTCTCAATCTCAACCTTCACCTCCACAGAACCTAACAATACACTACACACATGTGGAGGAGCTGGCACCAATAGAGATTGATGTCATTCAATGGAGACCACTTGGCACTGTAGATAGAGAGAAATTGTGATAGAATGGGGGTTAGTTTTATTTTCACCAATTGGGACATCATATCACTAAATGTCCACTCAAGAATAGGCGACCTCAACAAGTTGCCCAGATGGAGTTTGTGGAGCAGAATGATCAAGGAAATAAGGAATCCCGGTAGGAGATTTTGAGCCGCCTATTGGGAGCTTGATTAGTTCCAATGAGATTGAAGGCTAGACTTATGCAAGTTTGCTTCACTTGCAAGGTACAATATCTAATCGGGGTTGTAGGATTTTGATTGATTCTAGAAGTTCAGATAATTGTATGTCTATGCAAGTAGCAAAGGAATTGGGTGTTCTTATTAAGCCAATAATTGCAAGTAGATTGATGATGGCGGATGGTAGAAAGTGTTCTACATTCCGTACCTCGCATCTTGTTACCTTCAAGATTAGGAAGGAGTATTTGGAATGTATGAGGTTTGTAGTGGCACCTCTACACTACGATGTCATTCTAGGACTACCTTGGCTTGAACATCATAAGGTTCAATTTGATTGGACCCAACAAAAAATTCAAGTACAACACCAAGGTAATAATTTCTGATTAGGTGTTTGGCACCTTTGAGTAAGACACCTAAAATAGTCAGACCTAAGATGAAAAGTTTGTTGAGAAGGTAGTTGTAGAGCAAGCCTTGAAGGAAAATAAGTCCCAAGATGGGAAGTCTACTAGGAAAGCAACCATGGAGCAAGCTTTGAAGAAAGATGAGTCCCTAATTGGGAAGTTTGTTAGTGAAGCAGCCATAGAGCAAGCGTTGGAGGAAGATAAGTCTGTTTTTGCAATGTGGATCAAGTCAATTGCACAAGGACAATCTTAGGAGGGCCAAGAGCCCTATCAAGCAATGGTTGATCAGATAGTTTGCAGACGTGTTTATGGATTATCTACCAAAGGGATTACCCTCCAATTGTGATATGCCTTTCAAGATTGAGTTATTGTCAAGGAGTATTCCAGTGAGTAGATTAATCTATTGGCTCTCACTAAAGGAGTTAGAAGAGTTGCAAATAACACTTATGGAGTTTTTAGAGAAGGACTTCATATGACATAGCACTTCTCCTTGGGGAGCAAAGGCACTATTTGTTTTGAAGAAGGATGGAGGACTTTGTTTTTGTATTGATTACCATTGTTGCAGGGATTGTTTATTCTCAAGAGTGCACTGAGCATGTGACAACCTGGCAAATATCACTTTTGCGATAATCGGGTAAGTAAAGTTTGCTCCCGCAGAGATACGAGTCAGAAATGTCCAAATACAAAGCAAAGTAACAATTTAGTTCTTCTTGGTTGCGTCTTTAATCTCTCAGGCAGAAACCACACCCAGAAGAGAGTAACAAGCACTGACTTGCAGTCTTGTCACAAATTAACACTCCTTAATCACAAATCCTTCAATTCTTTCCAAACAATCTTGATTGTGATGATTCAGGCTCTCTTGAAAACGGCACTTCACTGCAAAACGACTTCGCCTCAGAATTGTTCCACTTCTCCACTGAAGGCACAACTTCCTCAATCAAAATTGCTTCACATCAACTTCGCATTGCATTCACAAATGCAGAATACTACCAACACTACAATTCCTCTCTGATCTATCAAGGCATTGCTTTGATTGCACTTCACTCAGGATCAAACACACAGAATGAAGATCAAGGCTATGGAATCCAACATCCAACAAACACACTGACTTGCACTTTGAATTTCTCCAAACACTCACAAACACAATTACAAAGTTGATACTCAGAATCAAGCTCAAGCAACGAGCACTGCTTCATAGCACTTTGCTTTATCTATTCTCAAAAATAATGAGCACTGAACAACATCTGACTGCAAATGCCACTCTTAAGTAGTGAACAAATCGACAATTCTAACAACTATACCGTTTCTACAACAACTGTTCTAACCTGTAGATCCAAAATGACAATGCACCTCTTCATATCTATCTCTTCAAATCTCAAATCGGTTACTAATCCGATCCAATGTCTACTTCTTCCTCGGCTTTCAAACCCAAACCCGAAGTAATCTTACTTCCTACTACTCTATCCTCGGGTTTCAGACCTTCTACTTCTTCTACCAGATCAAGCAATTCTCTTTCCTGATCTGAAATTCCACTAGTGGGTAATCTTTCTAACTCCTTATCTCCTGACCCACTCTTCTCTAATGTCTCTAATGGCAACTCTAAAGACATTTGCACTCCTATGTTATCTACTTTGGGTTTTGCTTTAATATCCCTCCGAAGTTTTTCTAGCTCTACTTTCACTAAGTCTAATCTAATGGAAATGTTATCCTCTACCTCCAAAACCTTTCTATCTACACGAGCTCTTAATTTTATTAACAAGGCGTTCATCTTAGTGTCCTTCGCTTGTCTTTGCCTTGTCTCCTGCACCAACAACTTCAACTTGTGCAGTTGCGCTTCTTCAATTCAAACGTTGGCCTCTTTACTTAACATTGTGTTTACTTTGAGGACTATCTCCTGCAATGGCTCCAATCTTGTCTTCCTTTCTCGCTCCCGATCTGCAATCCATTCCTCTCTGTACATCACCAATTCTTCCTCGAATTCGGCTTTCACCGACTCCTTCTCCTTCTCTTTCTGGACAGCTTTCTCTTCCTGATTACAAAGTAACTCTCGTAATCTCTCTTCTTCTCTATATCTCGCAGCCAACTCTTGTTGCCAGAGTTGCTTCTTCTCCTCCATACTCTCCATCACTCTATTGAGCTCTTGATCCTTCGCTGCTACCCTTGCCATAGCATGAATAAGCTCTACCCTTGAATCAGCAAATTGTTGCTTCAAGATTTCCTATTCAGCTACCTGTCTCTCTCTTGCAATATCACTCTTCCTTGCAAGATCCTCTCGATAGCTCACTTCCCTCTTCAATTACCTGACTTCTCTCTACTGCCTCCGCTCGCAATACTTCTCTCTCCTCCTCATCTTGGGTTACACTCCTCTTCAACTTCGAGTTCTCTTCTTCTAATCTTGCTACCACCTGCAATACTCTCTTTACCTTGGGACAAGTCGACTGGATCTCCTTCTTCTTCTGCTCCAACTTCACCAACAGCGAGCACACTACTTCTCGCAGGTACTCCACTCCATCACTGGCAACTTCTTCCTCCCGCGGAGTGGTCTCTCTTTTCTCCTTGTGTTCTCCTGATACTCGCCTTCTTCTCTAGAGTCTTCGTATCGGGATTGATGCCTCACTGCCCGAGCTTTCTTCTACCTCTGCCTTCACTCGACTCGGTCCCGCCTCACACTTTGCCTTACGTTGCGAGCAAAGTCCTTGCTGCACTGCGATCTTCTTCTCCTCTGGCACCGGTACTTCGTCTTCCAGCACTATATTGTCTTCAGCTTCTACCTCGGCTTGCACTTCTTCTTTGTATTCTTCAGCCACTGGCACCGAGGTCATCTCTCCACCGTCCTCACTATCACTGCTTGTATCTCCGCTCTGCAGTGTCAGCTCAGGTTCTTCCTCATGTTCCGAGTCCTCCGTCTTGAGCTTGGCCTCGCCTTTTGAGTCTTCATCTTCTGACTCAATTACCACCATTCCTTGCCTCGGGTTACTTCTTTGCATCTTTTGAGGTTTCTTGTTTTCTTTGGCTTCTGCTTGCCAAGTCCTCTTCTTCGTCGAGGTACTCACTACAACCTCCACATTTTTCCTTGTCTTCGCGTAGTAGTCGTCCGTGCTCCGGATTTGGAGAATGTATTGCTGCTCCTTGACATCGACCTCCTTTCGCACATCAGGATGGAAGTGCAACGCCATCCAATTCCGCTCCGCCGAGTTCAGAAAATTGAGCCCAAGGTAGAAGTGTGCTGCAAACGGCACAATGTAATGTGGAGGCGACTTATCCCGTAGATCCCACACCATTTGCCTCGTTCTCCCATGAAAACACCTCGCCCAATTAATTGGTTCTCCTGCAAAAAATTTGTGAAAGAACACCGCTTGGTGTTTCATCACATATGTTGTTCTCTCCGGCTTCAAGATTGCCATCAAAGCACTCACAATTCCTCTCTTGACAAGGTCTTTGTAACTTTCTACCTTGTACCCATTCTTTGTTCTCTTCAACGAGAAGGCATCTCTCACCTCCTGAGTTTCTTGGGCTATCTCTCCTTTTCCCAAGAACATGGCTCCCTGCTCCGAGCCCGACTCTGTCCAGCAAGGTGGATTTCCTCTCTTCCCTTCCTCCTTGGGTCCATCAAGACACTTACTCTCAATGATCTCTGTCATGAATCCTGGAAAACTTACGTTCCAGTTCCATGCCAGAAAGGTGATCCGAAGTCGGCTCAAGACTTTGATCCTTGCTACTACATCTAATCTCCGAATTGCATGATTTCTCACTGCAAATTTTGAGTTCTTCTTCCCTCCTCCCATCTCTTCTACTTTCTCACTTTCTCTCAATTTCACTCTCGCAACTTCTTTCTTACGCACTAACACAAGCCTAACTCTATTTCCCTTTCCCCGATCACCTGCAAGACGACTCCTCAACAGCAAAGGAAAATTGCTCGACATTTTGTCGTTGCAGTTTTGATTTTTATAGAGTTGTGCTTCTTTGTCTTCCGTCACTTTGAGTTTCTACCGAGAAATCACACCTCCGGCATGCACCTGTCACTGTCAATCAACCTTTGCACGTATGAGCCGCCAATTTTGAAACGGCCCCTTCTTGAATTTCTTGCCCTGACAAAAGGTTGTTAGACTGTCTTCGCCTCGGGTTGAGCTCCCCCTGATCTGAAGACAATTTACTTTGTATTGTATGCTGACAAGACATTTCCGAGTACTTCACCTTATGACCCAAAGTCACTTTACTTCGGGTTTCAACCCGAAGACTCTTTTCTTTGCCTTCTTCGGCCATACAGGCGCAATCCGACTTCTCTATACACTTCTTCTCCTTTATTCTGAAAAAAAAAAAATTTGTGGGCACCACAGAGCACATGGTTGCTCATGCTCAATTTGTTTCTATTGTCATTGCTTTGGTTTTTCTCATAGTATGACACTCTTTTTCTTCCTCGGAGTACTAGAAGTCTTTATTTTATTTCTTTTTTCTTTTTTTTCTCTAGAACATGTTGTTTCAATTCCTAAGGTTAGCTCTCCATGCAGGTTTTGTGTTTATCCTTGACATTCACGGAACTTGTCGTGTTGTGCAGGGATTGTTTGTATTGGTTCCTACCTTTGTCTGGTCTTATATTCTAGCTTTTTTTTTAGTTCATCTATGGATCTGGATCTGGCGTTGTCGTAGGGAATGTTTGGTTTCAAGAATGCGCCGGGCACATGGTTGCTTGGGCTCATTTTGTCCTTCATGTTAGGAAGAGGAAGGCCCTTGCACCAAGATCTAGACCTTACACAATGGTGGAGGATAATCTTTTTCACCAAGGAGCATATGGTCTACTTTGAAGAGCAATGGGTAAGGAAGATTCTATCCTATTCATAAAGGAGTTTCATGAAGGTTTAGTGTGTGGAGGAACTTTTGCAGGAAAGGTGACTGCTTTCAAGATTCTAGATGCAGGTTACCATTGGAGAGAGATTTTCAAGGATTGTCTTGATTATTGCAAAACTTTTCATGTTTGTCAAGCTTTTGCTAGAAAGTCTGCTTCTACTTCACCACTTAGATCAATTCCATTGCTATGACCTTTTGAAAAGTGATAAATTGATTTTTTAGGTCCTCTCAATAAAACCTCAATGAACAATTGGTACATTGTGGTAGTTATTGATTACCTTACCAAGGCTAGACCATTGAGGGACAATAATGAAGATGAAGTGGGTAGATTTCTTTATGAACACATTATCACTAGGTTTGGATGCCCTTTAAAGTTGGTTTTTGATAGAGGAGGAGAGTTTACAAGAAGCATCACTATAGCCATGCTACGACATTTCTCTATCACACATAGAGTAACTACATCTTATAAGCCAAATTCCAATGGCTTGGTAGAGAGAACAGATCAAACCTTGTGCATGATGGTGGCCAATGATGCAGAAATAGAGGGAGATAAACATTATTGAGACAAGAGGATTCATTTTGTGGGAGTATAGGACAACCATGAAAACTTCCACCGGATATTCTCCATTTCAATTGGTATATGGTATTGAGTCTAACTTACCTATTCACTTTGATATTCCTACCTTCCAAAGCATTCATAGGAGATTGAAGAAAGCACAAGGAGGTGATGCAAAGAAGTCAAGGAAGGATCAAGTCATGGAGTTGGAAGAGGCAAGAGCAGTTGTTATGGTTCAAGTGAAGCAAGCCCAAAGGAAACAAAAGGAGAGTTATGACAAGAAGCAAGGCAAGAAGAAGATGGAGCCTTTCAAAGAAGGTGATTGGATAATTTTGTTTGATTCCATTCGATTCAAGAGAGTGCAAAAGAAGTTTTTGCCTTAGTACTTTGGACCTTTCATAGTGGAGAAGGTGTGGGGCAATTACACCTATGATCTCAAGGATTTGGAAGGAAGACACTTTGATAGGATTAACCATGATAAATTGAAGATGTATCATAAAAGGAAGAGAAACCTTTAATTTGAGGACAAAGTGAAAACTTAGTCCGGAGATAAATGTAACACCCATTTGTGCATGTGTGTGGTATTGTGATATTTAGCTTGGTATTTATAAATACTTGAGAAATATTATATATGTAGAGATAAAAGATATTTCTACATTAGTCATGATAAGCTAAAGTTATTCATAGCTAAGATAATGGGGACCTTACTTTAGAGGAAGTAGAAAAGATGAGCACCATTATATTGGATTCTAGTGTATTGACTTGGTATTATTACTAGGTGTTTGGCTTTGAGGAAAGAGTTGAGAACTCTTGGGCCCACAAGCCTTTTTGTTTTGGATTCTTCTATAGTCCAAGGATAGCCCATGTGAAGGAATCCTTTACTTAGTGGTTGGTTCAAGATAAGATCACATGCTTAGTGGAATATGCTCATGTGGATGGGTATTCCTTTATACTTTTTGACTTACTTGACTTTTAGTCTAGTAACTTGAGTTAATGTGGTAAATAGTAACTTTAGTGTGTAACTATTTCACAAGTATATAAACAAGGGGTGAGGAGGTACTCATGATCCTTTCATTTGCAACTATCTCTCTCTCATTGAGTTCTCTAGTAGGCAATGTCTTGAGTCTTGGAGTGTTAGCCTTGGAGGAGTATGATGGAGTTAGGTTTCTTTGCCTTCTTAGTCCATGGTGTGCTACCTTAATAGCCATCAAAGGTTCACCATGAGTGAGAGACAAGCTGGCTCATAGGCCATGCTAGCCAATCTTTGCTCCAATTGCTCAATCAAAGTAACTATAGATATATTAGAAGCAAAGGTAGGTATTGCATCCCTACCAGGTGTGGGTTCTCTACCGCCACCTCATCCACTATGACTTGGAGCTCCTCTATCACCTACCATAGCAACCTTCTCACTTTGTAACTCTGGATGGAGTTCAAAGCATCAACCAATTGTGTGACCAAATTTGTGGTAATGGTCATACTACCTTTGTGTTGGTTGTGATGCACTAGAGGCATCATGTCCATTGCCTTGAATGCAATATTTCTTGTGGTAAGATCCACCACAAGTCCAACAAGCAACACCACTACTCACTAGCTATTGTTGACCCAAAAATAAAGGGTCTAGCTACACTAGGCCCTCCACTTGCTCCATAAGATATGGGTTGTCTACTCTACCTTTGAAAGCCAACACGGTGTAATGCACTCTATTGCACTCTAAAAGAAGTAATAATTGTCAATGAGGTCTCCCTACTAAATCTGGATGTCAACACTCTCTCCTCTACCTTGTTGAGCTCAATGCACTCAGCCAAACTAAAGATCATTACCAAAGTAGGTGAGGTAGTATGTAACAATGTAGCATAATGTACTCTATGTCATAATTCCATGTCTAAGATCCCGTACCAAAATTGGACTGCTTAGGCTCAATAACTCCTTGAGTTAAATTGATTGGTTATCTCATGCAAGTGTATGTCTTGCATAGGCTCTCTCTAGCCTTCCATTGGAGCTCTTGCAAGCTACTCAACTTGTTAGTCCGTACTTCCTAGTAGTTTTACCTCTAAATACTAAAAGAATTGTACCATGGAATTAAACCTTTGTATTGCACCACCTCCTATAGTAGTACCTCCACTCATGGTAGCACCATCTCCAATTAGTGCACCTCCATTGGATACACTCATGTTGTTAGAGCTAGAACTCATGGGTACTACCAATCTACCCATAGAAACCAAGCTTGAAGTGATGGAGATGTAATTCAAAGACCAGTACTAACTACATAGTTTAATCTCCTCTAAGTGAGCTCTCCTAAACTCATGATTGTCATCCAACAATGAACTTTCCAAATGCTAGAACAAATCTCTTCCATGCCATGAAAGGTGTGAAAAAAGTCAAGTTCTACATTTGTTGTAGATCATACCAACTATCAAAATCCTAAATGAAGTTATCTAACTCAATTGTACCTACTATACTAGAGTAGCATTTAGTGCCTTTGAAGGTCCCATAAATCTTGTCCATGTCATACAACAAGATGTGGTGTAACACACCATGTGCACTCTTAATTGAATCAGCTCCTATATCAAACTCCAAATCAAAGTCAATCTACTCTCTCACTAGGACATGATATGCAAGTTGATATTGAGCACCACTCCATGTATTGTAGCAATATCTCCTTTAGAATCCCCAAAGAACTCTGTTGTGACAATATAACTCAAATTGTAACCGTAACAATCACAAATATCCCACCAAATATCATCACCAACTGAACACCACTCACTAATGTAGCTCTAATTGTGACAACATACTAGGAGAAAGTGCAACCTATAACCTGCCATCACAACTCTCACTCTCACAATCTACATGCCATCACTTCTTGCCTCACCTAAGAGAAACATATGTAGTTTGACTAATCATCATTCCAACCTCACTATCAAGAGCACAACACAACACCAACAGTCTAAAGTTAGAGCACTTCATACAAATATGGTGCACAAACAAGAAGTAGTCAATGGAGGAGGTCCAATCATAAGAAAATCTAAATGAAAACCCTCCATCTCATAAATCAACACCAGATTGACTCTACCACCATTTTTCATTTGACATAATAGGAATATCTATCTACTCCTAAGCTACTAGGATCACCAAGGATGGGATCAAATTGTCTCTCCTAGCCAAAGCGACATGTGTATAGGTATCAGCCAACCATCCACTAGTACAACAAGTGAGGGTGTACTAGTTGGCTAGGGCACCAATCTAGGAATCAAAGATCTTGGGTTCAAACCTTGTTGCACACAATCTAGAAAGGTGGGTAGATTTTACCAAACAAGTACCAATAACTCATCTAAATCGGCTAGCCTCATGCTTGGCTTGAAGTCCTCTCTAGCCCAAAGCCTCCAAACACCAAATAATGCCTTTATTCTTCCCAATTCAAACCCTCTCCAAATATAGCCAAGCTTCACAACTCAAGCACTAGTTAGGGCAACCTCCAACTCAAGACAACCTCTGCAAACTTGACTTCCTCATCTAGATAACCTCTTCCACTCTTCAAATATGGCCAAGCTTCACCAACTCAAATATGGCCAAATTGAGAAGATAGGGTTCTTCAAATCCCTATTTCAATGAGATAGGTTTCCAAATCCACCTCCAATTTTGCTTCTCAAGTACAATTTGCAATATCATGTCCTTTAATTTCACTCTCTTGCACTCAAATCGACATCCACTTAGTTGAAATGACCTCAATTTTGAGAAATTTAGGTAATGCTTCCACATTACCTACCTTTTGCTCCATTCCCAAATAACAATGCTTCTACACACAATCACTCTTAGGAGAATCTATGATCGTGATTAAATGTACCAACAATCCCCTAAGCTTGAAGATACCAACACCACACTCAATTCATACACTTGACTTCTTCCTAACTCTCACTTCTCTTATGTAATCAAGTCACTTTTCCACTCAAATCAAATTTATACTCGACCCTCCACTCAAAAATTTACCAACAATTGTGCACTAATTATAGTCAAGCCATACCCACTCTAACTAAGAGACTCTAAGTGATGATTGCTTGCCTCTATCCACCATAGCCAAGAACTCAAAAGCTCAACATCAAAGAAGTGAGCTCTCTGGAGCTACACTTCAAAAATATACTCCTTTGCTCAACCTAGGTCTACAGACCTACTGACACCATTGACAATACAAATGGTGCAAGTGACAATGGGTCTCAACATCTGATCAGCAATCCTAACACAAAATGAGGTTTCCATCAAGTAGTTCATGAGCAACTACCAAAATAATTATGATTTTCAACACTACCACTCTAATGGCTGAGCAAACTAGCTTTGGCACTACAAATGTCATGACAACAGGTGTTCCATTTATTGCAACTATAGAGCATATAATCATTATAATTTTAATCTACTCATGTATTTTTCTAATTTTATATAATTTTAAAATCATAAAATGAACTAGTTTAGATTTTGCACTCCACTCTTTGATTCTCTTCTTCTCTAGTTTTGAATTTATTACATGTTTTTTAGTTCACTTTTCATCCAAAACTTTTCCACCTTTGCTATGCTCTATGCTTCAATTTTGGCCAACCTATATCTCTCCCTTACTTCCATTGATTTGCTCCTCAATTTTGAAATATTAAAAAGATCCTAAGTAAAAGCCACAAAAACACCTAAGATGCCTTGCCACAAGCAACTTTTCTTCTTTTCCTTGATTCACTCTCTTTCTCCATCCTTCTCACACTCCTTCTCTCCTTCTTGTGCTTGATTTTTTCCCTTTGCCAAGTGCAGTTGGATTTGACTCTCCTCATGCATAAGCATAGGATACTCAAGGGTCTTGTGAGAAAATGGGGCATAAGGAAAAGACCCTTGGGTACTAGGAATAGTAAAACTCTAGTTTAGGACATTCTTGTATGTATTGGTTTCCTAACCCTAGAAAATCTTCATCTAGTGTTGGCTCACATAGTTGCGCAAATGGAACAAGGGAACTTAATTCTTTATCTATGACCATCTCTAAAAACAAAAATTCTACACCTAAACTCACCAGGACCTGGAGAGAAATATTAGCACGAGTATCAAATAGATGATCCATTCCCACATAATGAGGACACAAATTATTTAATTTATCCTTGATGGTCCTCCATCCTCATTTCAGCTCCTTTTCAGCACAGCCTTCCCTGGTGCACTTGTCCTTCCATGTTCAAGCTTGTATGTAGGAGGTCATGTAAAGAGCCCTTTTTTGTACCTCTTCGTGTTCATGGATTTAAGGAAATTCTTTCCAAATTTCACTAGGTATGTGGCCATGTAACTAAATGAGGTGCTCTTCTGAACAGGTTTCTTACAACTACCGCCCTGCATTTGTTTGAAAAGTTCAAGGTCCTTGAGATAGTTCAATAGTTGACCATAGTGGTGAGAGACCATTCTAAACCTCTAGTCATCTTTTGGTTTAGAGCTTGTAGATAAAAGCCCCATAGATTGTTCTGACTGTCCCATCTACACCATGTCTAACAAATCCTAGAATCTTTGAGGCAAAAGAGATTGAACAAATTCACTAGATTTTGAACCAATCTCGCAAGTATTGATGCTTTCTTTGAGAAATGACATCGGCAAGAATGAACTACCGGCTTATGAGGGGAAGTGCCTTCCATATTTGCACCTAACCAACTCTCTCTTTCTCAATTCTCTTGAAGCAAAAGCCAACGCAATTACGATCTCCCTAGCTCCATTCCCCAAAATGCTACTGCCCTTGATGTTTGAATTGGAAGTGTAAATACTGCCGGAAGCAAGTCTACCAGAGGTCTTGGCGTCTATAATCCTCACTAATCCGCAAACTATTTTTTATTTCAATAGCAGATTCTCTTATTCTGCAGTCATTGGAGGTCATTTATTAAGGGGACGGGTCCATTTCCCATATGAGTATCAAGGACTCCAGAAACTACAAGCTGTTTGGTTCAGGCACTGTGTATGGTGCGCAAGAAAAGAAAGAGATGATTCAAGTGTATTGAAGCAAGAAAAGGGCGACCGCGTATGATGATGATTCAAGTGTATTCAAGAGGATATTCAAATGTTGCGGTGGTTTCCTCTCGCATTCAGTCTCTACTTTGATTGGCATGAATTACTCATTGTTTTCAACAGAACCTTGTACCTGATTTCATACTTCCGTTGTTCTACCGGGATAGTGGAAACGGGCCATGTAGGTGGTAGATACACGGAAAACGTTGTATGGGCGTTTCCTTCTCTCTGCTCATTTATTTTACATGTAGTGTCCATTCGTTTAACGGGTAACCTTCCAATGCCCGTAAATCTCCCACGGAAGCTATTATTGAAACGCCATGTTGGAATTGTATCTTACGAGAGTATGCAAAAGAATTCAACTTAATCTCGTTTCATCAATCCCTAGTACAAGCAACAGTTATGCCCTCTTCTCTTTTTAGAGGATAACGTTCTGCTTAAAGGAAGTATGAAATTAGATGATTACATGCCTCTTACCTTCATAAACTTGAAAACCATAGGCCCTCATGGGACGTTTTCTCTCCTTGGTTCTCCCTACTATGGCTACAGACTTCCGCTTTGGTGCACCAGTGAACCTAATATGTATCAAGTGAAACTGGTTGACAGAAGGTTTAGTATTACATCACGTTGGTTGAAATCTTTGATAAGATTATGAGGTAATTCGATAAGACTTATAAGGAATGGTTCTCTCATTTGACTTTACAAATTTGAATAAGAATATGGTAAACGTTTGAAGGGCTTTAGTTAGGGTAACTTGGTTCTGGTGTGGTTTAAATACTCCCCACAAGGTCTTCCAGAAACATAGAAAAGTTCTCGTCATCAAGTTCGTGCACTCAGTTATAGCCCGATATGTGTTTATGACTCAGTTTTTTATCACCATGACAGTGAAATCCACGTCTTAAGATATCCAAATATAGGAAAAACAATGAGAGACTTCTTTCCCAATTTGCGGCACGAAAGGACATTAGACTCTAATTCTTCAAAAGGGAACATTTGAGAAAAATCGCTGTAAGTTGAAATTTCTGGAGCGCTCACATTTCTCAAAAGGGAGGACTGAAAATAATACGTAACTCAATTGATAGAAGGCCTCACTCGGGCTTGCAAGAGATGCAACATAAAATTCCTGCAAGTGTCTACGAACAGTAACTAACTTGACCTAGAGCTCGCTGAATCCTAAGGACTAGTTGATTTTGGGTTTAATGCGCCTGGGTCTCAACAACAACCACAAGATAACCACGACAGTAAGGAAGACAATTCCAGTAAGTACGTCCACTCTGGTTTCCAATTTCCGCTGCCGGGTGCAATAGACTGGGTGAAGTGCACTAATTGTTTCATTCACGGCAGACATGAAACTGCGAAATCCCACAAACATTTTGTTAGGACAACTCTTCCAATCGATTCTTTAAGAAGGATCGAAGGGAATCTCCATGACGAGATGTATACCTTTGAGAAGATAGCTCTAAGTGATACAAAAGCTTCAAGGCTTCTGCATACCGCAAGTCCTCAGAGAAAACGGCGATCTGCAAGTACGTAAAGGGAATCTCCCATCAGAGTTTGACTTCACTCACAAGGGAAGTATTCACCTATACAACAAGTAGGAAAATAAAATAACATTCAACAAGTCGCTCAAACGAGAACACGACATATAATCTACAGGATACGCTACCTTTGGCATGCAGACCAGTAAAGACCATCACTACGAGATGCAAAGTTCAAAAAAACCATGTTCAGTGGTGTCTGAAATATGAGAGCTTACTCGCTTCCAGAGATTCACAACTGCATTATAGCTGTATCGAAGTTTCTGCTCGTGAGATTTGAAGGCAGCAAAAGTCAATTTCTCTGTGAAATTAAGCTAAGGAACTTCAGACGATAAAGAAATTACCGGTTCAGTTGTAAAACATGCAACGCACAAAAACAGTCATTGAAAATCTTTTGAACCCAGCATGACTGCTACCCATGACTGTAAGTGCAAGAACAATCTATTTTGCATTCAATGTACAACTGACTATCCGTTTAACAGCTATTGTTCGGAGTATGAGGATCCAGTCAAGCGTCATATAACGGATGCTGATTTGATACAACGAGACTATGAGATCAGTTGCGCTGACAAATATGGCAGAGCAATTCATGCATGCCGAAATGATTGAGTCTGAAGGATACGTGTTCGTTCATTGGCCAAAATTTCAACTGCAGCGTTAACAGTACTGACAGACTGGTCGAAAGAGGTCACAATGTAGCTTCGGGCCATCGCATCGTTGTTAAATCCTGACACATGCCACCCAGCAGAAGTACTGGAGAAAGGGTGGGAACCCACTGACCACGTCCAGTCCTGCAAAGCCGGGGAAAGATGTGACGCTTTCGACTTTAACATTGGTCCTGTTCTAAATTTACTGATCCACAGAAGTACCAGCCTTAACACAAACATTCTGGTAAAAAGTTCCAGTGCTGCGAGAAGCTCTAGTTATACTGCTGTGCTTTACTAAGACCTCCAAGATAATCAGATCCTCAAGCTGGTAAAACCCCAATCCGTGGCCAGGAGCAGAATCCTCCCTCCCAAATGTCCCTCACAATCAGATCGCATTTACAGGCCTACAGGAATTTCAGCACCCTTACCTGCATGGCGTTCTCGTGAGCCTGGCTATATGTGAGTTCTGAGGGCAAAAGTCCAGCCATATGCTCTGCCACGGCTGCTATGGCAGCTTTTAAAGGTTGTCTGCAAAACTCGATGTTAGAAGCCAACAAGTACACGCCAGAACTTTGTGTGTAAAAGTTATATAAAATTATCAAGTCTACCAACAGCAAATCTTAGAACTACTTTCAAGAGAGGAGACACAAAAGAACAACCGAACACTATTAGAACAGGAGAAGTAAAGAATTGCGGCCTCTATGTAAGCTATTTGCGATCTGATTTGCGTTCCTTGTAATGAATTTGTTACTTACGACAAGTCCCAATAGATGGATTCCCCGTTACACTGATAATGACTTTCCCACGAGTCCTCCATCGATTGTACTACAACGACCATGTCTGGCAGTGCTTTTGCCTGAGAGTGCTTATCAATGAGTAGGGGTTCTTTGCCGGAGCGCAAGAACCAAAAGATGGGGACCTCAATGCTGTTTCGCCCCATGGATTTCTTATCTGCAGCGAAAGAGAATTATTTCAGAACTGATTAGCATTGAGACGGGGAGCTTGCCTTGACCCTCATGAGTTAGAGAGCAGCCGGACCAGGTGGTTAATACCGTTTGTCGCCTCAAATCTGGGGTTCGCTCACACTTGGAACTCCTCAAACAGCTTTGCTTCATAAGAAAGTGCAATATAACGTCACGTAACTCATAAGCACTAGCAAACAGAGAGTATACCAGTTGTTAAAGGGCCAAGTTGCTTGATGTGGTGCTGGAGAATTACGGAGTCCAAATAGACACGCTGAGATGCCCTGTACGTCCCGTTGACTGAGAGCATAGGCACTACAGCTGCTCGTTTAGAGGCAGCAAAGGCCATTGCCAGTGCAGGATCTTCAGATAGAGCAAGTCTACACAAAAACAAGAGAACATGCGACCAAAATTCAGTCCCTTATTGGATGCTGAAAAAGTAGACCAATTTACTATGATACTGTAAGGACAATTGAAATCAACGGCAGGTTGTACAAGTACCAAGTTTTAGATTGAAAAGTAAATGAAAAGTACATCAGTTATTTTATCCGTCAAGTACACTGATTTAGTTTAACCAAAAAGCCAACAAGTACGTACTTTTGAACTCCAAAAATTGCTTTTTGAGCAGGAACTATGAGTCGTGATAGCGCTGCCTTAACCTCAATTATGTTAACGGGAAGGAGCGCATCATGCTTGTACTTCTGCAAATTGAAAAGCAACGACCAATCAATGAGACCACTCATTCCATGGCTTTAAGAGAACGTAGAGGCCCACAAATAGGATCTAGTGCATAAATCATCTGAAAAGAATGATAGACCAAGCCTGGAAGACTGACCTCCTAAACCTTGAAAACATTGCTGCTAAAATTGCGCCTACATTCAAGAAAAGGTCTAGATCGGAACCAAACCAAGGATCTTCACATAATGTTTGATGCTGGTAACCTAAATATGCAAGAGATGAATGCCTGCTAGATTCTGGAATGTTTAAAAACGAACCTGGAATACGCAGTTAAAATACTAAACTATTGGCCTCATTAGTACGCACGAGCATACCAGCTACCTCAACAGGAAACATTTCTTTCGCTGAACAACCATGCAAATCAGAGAATCAAAGAAATTGACAAGAGGGTTCGAGACAATCGTACATCCTGAGAGATGAAATATATTTGAAAATAGACGTTTTCATAGAAATGAAATGCTCCATCGGCAGTAGACGGTGTAACCACGTGTCGCATGGAAGATGCCAAAACTGAACCGAGATGGGCCAAAAAGGAGTCACGAGCCACGGAGAAATTTTGAGTATGCTGCAAAGCATTTGGCATGTGGAGCAGTTAGTATTATATTGAAATATTCCGTACCATTGCAAGAAGATGACCCAACGAAACAACATAATCTGCTGTATTCTTCAGTCTAAGTAAAGTCAAAAGCAAGAAGTTTCCTTACTTGCAGAGCCTAACTCTTACAGGGGTTGCAATTTCCAGGATGGTGATATATCGCAAGAATCGTCGATGATAAATGACATCTAGCAGTTAGTGATGAGTGGTCGCTAATGGACCACCCGCCAAACCACTATATACTCCAAATGATAAGTAGGGAGGCATGAGCAAAGTAATAAGCTACTCATGTGTGATTAAACACAGACAACCGATGATTTATAGAGGAAGAATGGAAGACTGATCACCAATGAATTACTCACGACTGACAATATCTAATACTGGTATTTGCCTCAGCTACTTGGGTATTACGTGGGCCACTGATGAAGTCCTGTTTGCTTCCGTGCAGACTTACTATGACAGTCTAACTGCTTCCTTCTAGTGTTTGGTGTTCTGGGACTAATCCGCCAATAGAGCATGATGTGATCTACACTATCCAGTCCTGTCACAATTCGCCCCTGCTCAGCCATCATCCACTTACGCTATGCTTTCTTACGAATGAGCAAAAGCAAAGCGATGGTTTTCGCTTTGCTTTTTCTTTGCTTCGTATCTGCTTGACAGGGCTCGCTTCCTTTCTCACATGGATGTTGCTTATGTTCACTGTGCATGCTGCTCACGGAATGTATCAATTTTCGCTTCTAACCTCTAACCATTTCGCTTATGTTCCACTCTGCAGTCACTTGCTTAGATCACCTTCCTTTCATTTCGTATCCCTTTCTTGCTTGCATTTTCTATATGCATGCGCCCGGCTTGGTCCTGAGTGGGTTCTGAATCCCCCATTCGGTGAACGTCTCTGCCACCCATTACTCTAATACCGACGATATCCATAGCGTATCCATCCACCAAAGATGGGGATAAGGGTACAAGAACTAAGAGGAGGTTATCAACTAAAAAAGTACCTGATTAACAAAACCGAAGACGTTCCACTCGTCAATGCGCCTCAACGCATCCGCAGCTTTAATCTTGTGGCCCATAATTTCCTCTTTCTCCGTATCAGTTTGTTCATCCTGCTCAGCTTGAGTTGAGATTGTTTTCAACTCATCCTTGACATCACTGATTCTCTCGAGCAATTCTGAAGATCAACCAGATAACATCTTTAGGCAGGGAAGGATTCTGGGAGAAAGAGCAAACTGCATTATTTGAAGCAGTTGTCGGTCTCTGAAACATCGTACGCATTGCTACATAATCCTCACCGTACCTTATCTTTGAAAGTTAATGTATGAAATTGTTGGAGAAAGTACAGGTTGTGGATCTTTACCTTCACAAAACGTAAGAGCAACCTTTCGACCTCTGCAATGTCTGTCGGCAAAGACCTCATACACATCGATCTCTGCCAAAAGCATGTCCACAGCATGTTGTTCATCCTGCAAATAGCGAGTTTCCACTAGTTTACCCTTATGTATAAGCAATTGTTAAGTCATCATGGTGGGTAACGGAATACAGAATCCGTTGTAAGTCCATCAAACCACAATATCTAGCTACAATTGATCCATCCGAGTAATTATTATCATTTGCTCTGCTACTGGAGTAGCTTACCCTCAATTCACGCATTGCTACAGCGGCATGATAGAAGGCAAAAATTACTAAGTGTACCTCTCCCATGTATGTAAATCGATCTCGCCACAGCTCCTGAAACTCCTCTTGAACAGTCTCATCGTCTGCATTCCGAACAAGAGCTTCATATTCTCTTTGCCACGTGCATAAAATAGGACAATAATATGACACATGCTACCAAAATACTAAAGTACTAGGAGCATAGGGTGAAAGGCGGAAGTTATATACCACCAGTTGCAGTAAGAGGAAGGTGATCAAAGCTTTTGTCTACAGACGGGAGAGTCATTTCTGTGCGAACTCCGTCTCCCCCTACTGTTGGACCCCATGTTACAGGCCCAGCACTTAGATCAATGAAAGCCCACCTGATAAATTCATTAACCTGAGAGGTGAGTGGCGCATATGTAACTAGACGCATAAAAAACCACTCCTTGACTCAGATGCTCGAATAATAGGCCAAAGAAATAACAAAGATACTTAAATTTGCACATCCAGTTGGATGCTTAATAGAAAGGAGGATATTTTCCGTACATGCCTATGAATCCGTGTACAAACGACAACGCATGAGCTGATCATGCACAATTTTCACACTCAAGTCTCGTAAAATGTAAGAGAAAGATCGGATATGGCCGTAGGAATAGATCTCTTAATCCATACAATGTATCTCACCTCTCCTGCCCAACCCATGTATCAACAAGACACTCGGGCCGCAGTCCTGATTCTTTGTCGGGCTTCAATCCCCTGCGCAATGTGGCTGCAAGCTGAGTGTCCTTGCCATTTAAGATCTACACCAGAAGTTGAAAATTTGATCAAGAGTGAGAAACGACCAGTAACTCGAACTTGGAGGAGCGCAGCGTAAACAAAATGGTTGTAACTAGTGCTCGGAAATCTAACAGGGTACTAAAGGGATTCAGTTAAAATTGAATATCTTGACTACAGTTGAATGAACACAAGCTATTATTTCATCCCTTGACCGCAGCACAGATATATAGACCTGAAAGATGCAAGGGGAGGAAATACAAAGGCAGTTTACCCTAGGTGGTGCATGCCTATCCCTGTCCTGGTACATGTGACATACCACCCATTGCATCCGCTAAAAGGACGACCTTAATGAACAGTGGCTTTAATATCACCAAATAAACCACTGGTTGTGGCTACTATATCCAATCAAGTCTTCACTAAGGGGCAGAAGTGTAAATTCTGCCAAACATTCAGTAGACTCACCATGGGGTTTCCAATGTTCTTAAGGTTTCTAGGTGCCTCGAATAGCGCATTGACTAGGACACATCCAGCCGGAAAGTCCAATAAGTTACCTGTTGAGCATCCCATAAAACGCGCTCTTCTCCACTTTTGCCTTGCAAAGTTGTTTGCAAAGTATCCAAAGCAGTATTGAATGTGTCAGCCCAGGTCGCCTGCAGACATCGGGAACGGCATTAGTTTCCATTTGGTGCGTTTTTGGCAATGAGAGCAGATGGCCAGTTTCATACATTGAAGGACTGGATGTCCCTTGCCCACTAGTGGGCAACGAAATCACCGAACTGCTAAACCAGAAATCTCCCAACTCCTAAGCTCGTCCTACCTCTAGCACGAGCATGCTTATTCATCAAAATACCAACCCAGATATTGGTAGATGAGAACAGAAGCCGTTCTAGGAACGGGTGACCCAGAACTCATTAAGTACATATGAACGGTAACCAAGATATGCTCAATGCTCAATGCGAGAATAGTGATAAATCCTTAGAGTAGAATGCATCGAATGTAACCTGAAGCAAAGGCATAATTGCAACGTATCGAGAACCACATATATCTAAAGAAGTAGTAAACAACATGTATTCGATAACGCCTATGCAACAGAATTCGAAATATAAGACAGTGTGCAATTGACCACCAAAAAGCAATCGCCAGAACAAAGAAAATAAACTGTAGTCTGGAGTCGGGTAAGAACACTGGAGATCAAAAGTCAGGTAAGAACCATGAAGCAGTCAAAGAGCGAGTGAAAAATAAGAGGGAGGGAAATAGCTGAGGAAGGGAGGAGTGGAGCAATGCGGGAGAGGAGTAGATGGTGTTTTCTCAGAGGCATATCGAAGTGTAACAGTGTAACGAGAGCGAAGTCAAAGAGGACTGGATATAGAGAAATGAGGACAGAAGCCGTTCGAGGAACGGGAGATCCAGAACTCATTAAATGCAAATGAGATGCAAGTTATGTAGAGCATACAAGATTGCAAAATAGCGATGCAAAGTATGTAAAGATTGCAAAATAGCGAACATCTGATAGAAAGATAGCGTAAATAAACCTAACCTGAATAGAAACATGAAACGAAAGAGGACTGGATATAGAGAAAAGAGGACAGAAGCCGTTCATCAAACGGGAGATCCAGAACTCATTGAATGCAAATGCTGTGCACGATCTGTAATGTAAACAAGATAATGAACATCTGGTCGAATTAAACCATAAGTAAATGTAACCTGGAAGCAATGTAATAGCAACACCTATATACTAGTTGCATACTTCGAATAAACAGAAACAGGACACCTGCATACATAGAGAAAAAACCAAGTCGAATGAAAGACTAAGTAAATGTCACTTGGAAACAAATTAAATAGAAACACCTATATCTGAGATGCATGTATTGAAGAAGCGGATACAGAACACCCACATAAGTAGAGAAATAAAATCAACAGGAAGAAACGGAGACTTAACAAGCCAAATTAAAAAGATTGAGATAAACAGGAGTCGAGAGACAAGTAGAAGTCTGGAAATCGCAAGTCAAGGAAGATCTGAGAGTCAGGAAACAAAATTCGTGGAAGATGTATGAGTCAGAGCACCGGAAGTATGAAATTGCTCAGAGAACAAGGGAAGACGAGCAAAGCGTCAGAGGACTGGATATAGTATATTGCAGCAAGCGCTATGGACGACTGAGTCTTCAGAAACTAAACAACTGAGGGAAGCAGAAGATGGCCATAGTAAGCCTCCACAGAAATGCATGCGACTTCATCAGTGCCTCACGCAGTCCCAAAGTAGCTGACCAAGTGTCAGTACCCCTCGTACGAAGTTTCTGCTCGAAAACTCGTGAGTGCCAAGACAACCTCGGTTGCTTCAATGAGTGCCAACCCAGATATTTCAATTGATTTAGTAGGGGATGGCAAATCTGGCAATCTCATATTATATGGCATATTTACATATGACATATGAAGTACAGAAACCGTTCTAAACGACCCGGTTCCAAACCCACGTCTGACAAGACTGACTCTGACTCTGACATGGTAACCCAGTAAAGATCGTCATAACTCTCAATTTCATAGGGGTAAGCATTCGTAACTCTGCGTACAGGGGTTAGCATGATGTTTGTGAAGCATAGATACCTGCAGTACATTGTGAGTGCGCGCAAATGTAACCTTGAGAGAGAAGCATGACGTGGTGACAGCATGAGGATGTTAGTGCTTAGGACAGTAACTGCCCAGAGTTTCAAACAATTTATGGGACGCCCCCAGAACAAGTATATGAGAACTGGGATTAACCCCGGCATGCTCTATGTCAACATAAGTTCGTCAACACTACAAAGACACAATAAGGACGAAGCAGTCTTTTCATAGTAAGTCATATTACATAACATACTCCGTTCCTGAAGGTAATCACGACCGGTAACTCTAACTGACGGATGCCACTCCTTGAAACGCAGTGCGAAATGCAAATACTCAAGAGCAAGATCTAGTATGAGACTTTCAAAGTCAAGTCCAGTTGAAAGAAGGGTTACAGACCGTGTGATCATTCTCAGCCGAAGTCCACGAGAATCTTAACAAAGGGTGTCGATCGTACAAAGGATTCTTGAACTTCTCTATATCTGTACAACATATCAACATTGTCAAGAGGAGACTTTAAAGACGCAAACAGCTAAAAAATATAAGAACTTCAAGTATATCCCAACTGGGTTAACCAGCGAGTTAACAAAGGCGTATAAAGCTCTTGTCACGAAATGGAAGGCTCGGCATCAAGGTTGCAGTGATGATTACAGACCGAAAATGTCTTGGCTCTTCTCCTTCGCTGACAGTAATGTCTTCGTTTTGACTGCATTCTGTATGAAAGAGGCCAAAGAGACATCAGGATACTCTTCGCCGAGCTTTCCATTCCAGACAAACGGGCAGTTCACAGGCTTATCAAGTCTAATCACTTCATCAGATACTAAATGAGAGAGAGAAATACGCGACAGGCGAAAATCTCGTGGATCCGGTATCACACTCCATATATGAGGAGGTACCTACTACATCTAGGTATGCAGCACAACAAATCCGAGCAAGAAAGGAAAAAATCATTTGAGGAAACTGAGTCTAGTGAGGAGATCATCAATATGCAGATAATCAGTACAGGTGGAGCGGCTTTTCCGACAATGAGGAGAATGAAATGACAGGATCCTTCCATAAGATTCGGACTTACCGCCTTTAGGAAGTCGATTTCGGCTGCTGAGAGTCCATTTCTGGCTCAAAGAGTGATCGTAAACACAATCAGTACAGCTAGAAACTCCTAAAATCTCCCAATCAATTTCCGGTGCTCCCGTTGTTCAGAAACGCGAGCAGACAACTCATGAGCGACATATCTAGCAAGTGGGAGTCAAGCTAGAGTTTACGACTTCTAGCAGTCGTGACCAGCAATCTTACATAGCATCCTCTGCATAAGATAGAACTAATGTATATACCTTTATATACCATATGTATTTATACTATATACATTATATATATAGGTATACGAGAACAGAAGCCGTTCTGGGAACGGGTTATCCAGAACTCATGAAGTGCAAATGATTGGTAAGCAAGATGTACATGATTCACAATGCTAGAATAGAGAGAAATCCATAAGGTAGAATGCATCCAATGTAACTTGAAGCAAAGGCATAATTGACATATGGCATAACAGACATAACATATGGCTAACAGACTAGTAAACCACCGTGAAATCGAGAACTCTATGCAAACGAATGCGAGAAATAGGAAATGCTATGTAAAAGACTGCCAGTAAGCAGTGCGTGAACAATAAAAGTTAAAAACGTGGGCTGGAGTCGGGTAGTTCAGGCAAAGAGCGAAGGAAAAATAATAGGGAGGGAATTAGCTGGGAATCAGTTATCCAGAACTCATGAAGTGCAAATGATCGGTAAGCAAGATGTATATGATTCACAATGCTAGAATAGTGAGAAATCCATAAGGTAGAATGCATCGAATGTAACTTGAAACAAAGGCATAATTGAAACAAATTGAGAATAACATATGGCTAACAGATTAGTAAACAACTGTGAAATCTAGAACTCTATGCAAACGACTGCGAGAAATAGGAAACTCTATGTAAAAGACTGCCAGTAAGCAGTGCGTGAACGATAAAAAATAAAAACGTGGGCTGGAGTCGGGTAGGAACACTGTATACACCAGAGTTCAAACCCAGGAATCAGGCAAAGAGCAAAGGAAAAATAATAGGGAGGGAATTAGCTGGGGAATGGAGGAGTGGAACAATGTGAGAGCTACAGGATGGTGTGGCTGCAGAAACCTGTCAAAGTGTAACAGGGTAACAAGAGCGAAGCGAAATAGGACAGGATATAAAGTATATCGCAACAAGCGCTATGGATGCTTGAGTCCTGAGATGCTAAACAGCAAAGAGAAGCAGAAGGCAACCATAGTAAACCTTCACGAAAACACCTGCAACTTCATCAGTGCCTCACGCAGTGCCAAAGTAGCTGAGCAATTGTCAGTACCCCTCGTACCAAGTTTCTGCTCAAAAACTCATGAGTGCCAAGGCAAACTCAGTTGCTCCCCTAAAGTGCCGCTCACAAGTAGTGGGAATGTCAAAAAGAACAGAAGTGGAAGTGTGGAAAGAAAAGGGCAAACAGAAGTGCAGGCACATAAGTAAGCGCTGGAGTCTTAGCTGCATAATCAGGATCAGTCCAGAAAGAAAAGAATCCACATGAGTAAGATGAGGGAAGAAATTGGGACATACCTGATGGATTCCAGAAATCACAAACATTCATTAGTAGAGAGAAAGTCCAGGACACAACAATAAGAATAGTCAAGCAGAGGTTAGTTAGTGATATGAGAGTGGAGCAAGAAACATCAGCGCTGCATGGGAAGGGACGAGTCAACTGAAACAGGAAAAGTAGAGGTGAAGTGAATTAAGGTGAAGGTGAAGTATACAGAATATATATAAATTCAGAAGTCAAGTAGGACTCCCAAACAACAGTATGGTATACAAGCCTACGGGATATATGGTATATATATAGGTATATGAGAACAGAAGCCGTTCTGGGAACGGGTTATCCAGAACTCATGAAGTGCGAATGATTGGTAAGCAAGATGTACATGATTCACAATGCTAGAATAGTGAGAAACCCATAAGGTAGAATGCATCAAATGTAACTTGAAGCAAAGGCATAATTGAAACAAATTGAGAATAACATGTGGCTAACAGACTAGTAAACCACCTTGAAATCGAGAACGCTATGCAAACGACTGCAAGAAATAGGTAACTCTATATAAAAGACTGCCAGTAAGCAGTGCATGAACAATAAAAATAAAAAACATGAACCGGAGTCGGATAGGAACACTGTATACACAAGAGGTCCCATGAATCAGGCAAAGAGCGAAGGAAAAATAATAGGGAGGGAATTAGCTGGGGAATGGAGGAGTGGAACAATGCGACAGCTATAGGACGGTGTGGCTGCAGAAACCTGTCGAAGTGTAACAGGGTTTAGTATATGGTACATATATTGGTATATGAGAACAGAAGCCGTTCTGGGAACGGGTTATCCAGAACTCATGAAGTGCAAATGATCGATAAGCAATATGTACATGAATCACAATGCTAGAGTAGTGTGAAATCCCTAAGGTAGAATGCATTGAATGTAACCTGCAGCAAAAGCAAAATTGAAACAAATTGAGAATAACATATGGCTAACAGACTAGTAAACCACCGTGAAATCGAGAACTCTATGCTGATGACTGCGAGAAATAGGTAACGCTATGTAAAAGACTAAGCAGTGCGTGAACGATAAAAATAAAAAATGCGAGCTGGAGTCGGGTAGGAACACTTATATGGTATATACATATACTTCAAGCTGATCTGAAACCCACTGGAAGACAATTGATAATTCTCCTGCTAGGCTCCTCTGTCGCATACGGGGTACACAACAGCGAGAACTTCAAAACTTCAGGTAGCAGTACGGAGGATTTTTTCTCACCTATATGCATATGGACCACGTGTTGAGTCACGTCTGGGGTTCAGAATGAAGATGTTGTAGGCGTTCTCTAGCTGGAGATACTCTACTAGATTCGAGAAGAGATAATTCATACCACCCATGTCCACCTGCCACGTAGCCTCTGTATCCGGTCTGTGTAACAGCACACAATAGTGAGTATCACGTATAGGGTTTGGACTGACAACCCGTATCTATCACTGGTTGTTGGATCCCAACACCATACACAGAGTATACATGATCTCAGAAATGGTAAGCGGACTATTGACGGATATTGGTAGATGAGAGCAGAAGCCGTTCTAGGAATGGTGATCCAGAACTTATTAAGTGTATGTCAAAGGTAACCAAGATATGCTCAATACGAGAATACTGATAAATCCCTAAAGCCGACTATTGACGGATATATGCAAGGATGTAATTAAAATACGGAATATGAATTAATACCTTGAATCAGAAGAGTTCTCTCGTCGACCAAGAACTTTGATAGCACGCTCAAAAACACCTGTTACTTTCTCATCAAGCTCAATTCCATGGACTGAATAGCTGTGGCACATAACATCAACGGAATGTGAAAAACAAGGAGACATTCCTGCAACGAACATCTTTTATAAGAAGATAAGAGACAAGAAACTCCCATACTTACGCTCAGTGATGAAAATAAACATTGATTAGAGTAACTCACTTGTAGTGTGCGTAACTTATGAGTGGCAGGTGATGTTCTTTATTTACAGTTCCCTTCACTCGATAGAAGGGTGTAAGTGCTTCTGCAAGTGGCGGGATCCGCGTATGCTCCAAAATATGATCAATGTTGGTAAACCATCGTTCGAGTTCCTCTTCACCCAGCATGACGGCTTCAAAACCAAAGATCTTGAATGTTAGCAACCAAGAACGTGGGCCTCCCTGTAATCAAAATCCCCAGATCTTGTGCACTTTTTCTTCTTCTTCCTATCAAAGAAACTTAGCTTCAACTTAGCACAACTTGAGGACCTAGTTGGAAACCTTTGTTTCGCCCCTTCAAGACCTTACTTTATGCCTGAGCTTGAAATTTCATCCCCAAGATTAGACAGTGGAAAGACGACTGCCCACAGACGGATCCACAGTGTAAGTAGTTCTTGACAGGAACTTCATTTACCTTGGTTACCTTCCCCATTGAACCCAATGAAGATAAAGTTGATAGGAAGTGGGAGATGTATCGCATCCACTATTGATAGCTTCAGATAATGAGAGATTGTGCCTGGAAACGACAGTCAACGTCATATTCAGAACAAAGTACAAACAACTAGAATGTAAAGGTGATGAGCCTGAATCTGTTAAGGCTTCCTGTCTCCGCAACCTAAGCAACCTCTTAGGGTTGATATCTTTGTATATAACTGAGTTCTCTGAGCTTGGAATAGTCAGTTCTCCTGCAAGAGTCAATTCTAACACTTTGTACATGGTTTCATGTGTTCTCTGTGCTGCTTATCTTGGGATGTTTATTACCCTGCGTGAATGAACTGTTGCAGATTATCTCTGAAGGCTTAGAGAGAGAGAGTGTGTGTGATACATCAGAAGTTAGAATGCATGAGGATAGACCTTCAATTTCATTTAGAGGAAACAACAATTCTCATCATATTGTTAACATAATCTCAATTATTGAGGTACATATCAGCAGACCAACATTGATTTACTCAATGCTCTTGGGTGTATCATGAGGTCATTCCTAGCACCTTGAATATGGTTTCAGGTGTTCTCTGTGCTATTTACCTTGGGGTGTTTATCATGTTGGGTGAGTGAACTCGTGTACTGTCTCTGATGGTTCAGAGAGAGAGAGAGAGTGTGAGTTGAATATTACTGCGAACAATCAGGAGTGTTTATTGTGGTGAGACTGGGAAAACTGAATGCTAAGATGTCTGATACATCAGAAGTCAGAATGACCGAGAATAGATCTTCAACTTCATTCAGAGGAAACAACAATTCTCATCAGGTTATGTTGGCACTGGGTTTGATGGGAGAACTCAAAGAGTTGGAGAAATTGAGTGAGCACAACTACATGTCTTGATCTAGTGATGTGGCATCCATCCTAGACAATTATGATTGTTTGGACATGGTATTGGATATCCGTGATACAAATGACATGGAGTCCAACAGAGTGAAGAGAGTGAAGCACTCTACAACTAGGAGATTTTTCTTCCGCGCTTTGCAGCGGCAAATCAAAGACATGGTATATAGTTCCTCTTGGAGTTGGGAAATTTCGAGAAAACTCAAGAGTTTATTTACTGTTGAGAGACTGGAGAGGTCTAATTGGAATTGGATAACACTCCTGTCCATACAAATGCAAGAGGGTGATGAGTTCAACCAAACACTTGTCAAAAGTGCAGAAAAGCTTCAAGATGCTCCTGGATGATGGGTTACCGTTTGAAGGGAAATATGATATTAATCATCTCTTATATACTCTTCCTCCAAGCTATGAATCTATTCTAATAACTCTAAACGCTCAGCCTGTTGAGATTATTACACGGGAATATGTCGGAAACAAGCTGATAGAGTTCAGCAGAGACCAAAACGTCAAAGAGAAGAAGCAAAGTACGAATCAGCTGTTGATGCTGCTCTATTCAATACTTCTTTGCAATCAAGGAGAGGGCCAGGTAGAAAATCAAACATACCTGGAAAAGAAGATGTCAGCAGTTAAACTTGTTTTTTCTGCCATGAAAGAGGTTATATTGCACCTCTATGTTCTAAGGAAAGAGAGAGGAGAGAACAAGAGATGAAGAAGGGAGGATGGAGATCACATCCAACAAAGGGATGCAAACCTGCAAGCTCAGCACACAATGCAGAGGACTACAGTGACATTCTGAGGGATGAGGAAGGGTACTCCATTGAAGAGTTAGATTAGGGACTGTTTGCAGAAATGCAAAAGTGCTTAAATGGTTCAGGATGGTTCATGGATTCTGGAGCTACCTCTCAACTCTTCAATCTTTGAAGACTCCCAAGAGTGTTCATTGTGGACCTGGGATTTTGAATCCAGTGTTAGGAATTGGCAAAGTTCCTATCGTCTTCATAGGAGGATCTGACACAAGTTCTTGTGAGAGCTATTTAGAGGACGTTCTCTGTGTTCCCGAATATACCAAGAACTTAATGTGGATGCTTGAACATGGCGTGGATGTTCTGTTCCTAAGTAACGGAAAGCAATGTACTCTGAGGAAATGAGGGTTGGTTCTTGGGTATGGAAATGCAGAAGGTAAACTGTTCAAGTTGATGGAAGCTGATTGCTCAGATTCTGCATTGGTTGCAGAAAATCGCAATGATATCCATCTCTGGCATCTGAGGTTAGGCCATCTAGCAGAGCCAAATATCCATGCTCTAGAAAAAGTAGTGGAGGGACTGAAACTAGATCCCGAAGGCAAACTCGAATTTTGCAGTGGGTGTGGAGAAAGAAAGGCACACAAGGCTCCAATTCCCAAGAAGTCATCAACCAGAGCTTCTGGCCTCCTAGATGTCATACATTCAGATGTGTGAGGATACATGATTGAAAAGTCACTAAGTGGAGCAACATACTACGTCTCATTTGTAGATGACTTCAGTCAAAAAATTTTGATCTATCTCATGGCTGGGTTGCAGACTGGGAGGAAAGTCAAACGCTTGAGAACAGATGGAGGTAGAAAATATAAGAATGAAGAATTTCTATCTTTCTTATCAGAGAAAGGAATTCTTCTCAACTGTAATGCTAGAGACCGTCCAGCATAGAATGGAGTTGCAGAAAGGCTGAACCGGACATTGCTGGATAAGGAACTAGCAATGCTTCAACATGCAAACTTGGAGAGGAAGTTTTGGGGCGCAGCTATCAGTACTGCAAATTTTCTGAGAAATATCAGTGGTACTACTGCATTAGAAAAAAAACTCCTGAAGAATGCTGGAGTGGAAAGAGGCCTGGTATTTCTACATTGAGAGTCTTTGGTTGTCTTGCCTATGCTCATATCCTAAAGAGCAAAGGAGAAATTTCACAAAGAGAGCTGAAAGGATGATCTTTGTAGGATATGAAAAGGGTTTGAAAGGATACCTTCTCTTCAATCCTAAGACTGGACAGGTTATCAGAAGTAGGGATGTCCTGTTTGATGAGTTGAGAACTTGGGGAGAAAACAGCGATTTACAGAAAGAAGCTGATCAGGTTGATCAAACTGATCAATTTGTCTTTCCAAGCTACAGGGTTGATTCTTCAGAAGAACAATCCATAACTGAACCTGAAGATTCATCTGCAGAGACTTTAAAGATGTACAGAAGGCATCCAAAGCAGGTGGTAGTTTCTGATCCTGATACCACAGGAGGAGAAGACTCCCAAAAGGGAACCTCAGATGTAGAGTCATTGGATGAGATTCCAAAAGGGTCAAGACATGACATAGAACATCTGAGTGAAGGGCCAAGAAGTCAGAGAGGGTGAGAAAGCCTATTGACAGACTTGGTTTGCCTTCTGAGCAACAATCTCATTTGATAAAAGAGATGTCAGATGCATCTTACACCTGCAATGAGATAGATAATGATCCTGAGACACTAGATTCGAGATAGTGGGAATTGGCTGTGGCAGAAGAGAAGAAATCTCTCCAGACCAATGGTACATGGGTTATCGCTAATTTACCACCAGCTAGAAAAGCAATTGGCTCTAAATGGGTATGTAGAGTCAAACGTGGAGCTTAGAACGAGATTTGAAATACAAAGCAAGATTGGTTGCAAAAGGGGTTCAACTAGAAAGCAGCAATTGATTACACTGAAACCTTTGCACCAGTGGCCAGGTATGGATCTATAAGGATGCTTCTAGCTGCAGACAGAGATTGGGAAGTGGAGCAGTTAGATGTGAAGACAGCCTTTCTCAATGGAGATCTGAAAGAGACCATTTACATGGACGTTCCAGATGGATATATTGAAGGCAAAGGGAAGGTATGTTTGCTTTAGAAAGCCTTGTATGGTCTTAAGCAAGCTCCTAGAGCCTGGTACGACAAACTAGACTCATATCTGAGAGAGCAGTGCTTCAACTGAGCAGACTCTGACATGAGTGTCTATTGTAAAGGTGATGTATACATTGCTATCTAAGTAGATGACTTGCTGCTGTTGGGAAATACAGAATCTATCAATGGAGTGGTAGATTTTTTGTGTTGTGTCTTTGAGATGACCATCCTTGGTCCAGTCAAACTTCTTTTGGGGATTATGGTGACTAGAGACAGAGAAGCAGGTTGGATTCGAATCAGTCAACCTCAGTATGTGAAATCAATACTTGCTAAGTATTGAATGACTAAGGCAAAACCTGTCTCAACACCTCTCGATCTAGGATGGAAGTAGAGTGGAAGCATGGAAGAAGAGGTAACAGACCAGGACAGAATTTTTCCATTCCTTTATCAGAGTGCACTTGGTTCTCTGATGTTTATCATGGTCTGTACAAGACCAGATATCTGTTACACCATGGGAGCACTTGCTAGATACACTAGTCAGCCCACACAAACACATCAGAAGGGTGTGAAGAGAGTATTCAGATACTTAAAAGGAACTTAAGATGTTTTTTTGGAGTACGAGAAGTAAGGGAATACATCTTCTTCTCTAATAGCATGTACAGATGCTAGTTGGGGAGATAATGCTGATAACAGCAGATCAACTAGTGGATATGTGATCATGCTTAATGGTGGAGCAATCCGTTGGCATAGTAAACAGCAACATCTGTTGCATTATCTACTACTTAGGCAGAATTCATGGCAGCCTCAAATACTACTCAGGAAGTCATCTGGAACAGGATACTTCTTAAGGAGTTGGGATTTGAACAGACAAATCCCACAACCTTGTATTGTGACAATACAGGAAGTATAGCGCTTAGTAAATATCCTGTACATCATCCAAGAACTAAGCATATACAGTTTAGAAGAAAGTTTGCAGAAGAGAAAGAGAAAGAAGGTGTTGTGGAGTTAGTTTTCTGTCCTACACAGGAAATGACAGCATATGTGTTTACAAAAGCACTACCTAAAGATGAACACAAAAAATGTGTAGTAGACATGGGAATTGTACTAAACTCTCATTAATTGGGAGTGTTAGAATTAGTTAATCTCTAGTTTAGCACAATCTCTAGTCTGTGTGGATTTGTTTAGGTACCTCTAGGGTTCTGCCATTTCTTTAAGATAAATTGGGGCGCAACCACAATTAGGGTTACGAAAAGCAATCTCTTAGGGTTGATATGTGTACATATAACTGAGTTCTCTGAGCTTGGAATAGTCAATTCTCCTACAAGAGTCAATTCTAGTACCTTGTACATGGTTTCAGGTGTTCTCTGTGTTGTTTATCTTGGGGTGTTTATCATGCTGCGTGAGTGAACTGTTGTGTATTATCTCTGAAGGCTCAGAGAGAGAGAGAGAGAGAGAGTGTGAGTTGAGTATTGCTGTGAGCAATCAGGAATGTCTACTTTGGTGAGACTGGGAAAACTGAGTGCTAAGATGTCTGATACATCAGAAGTCAGAATGACTGAGGATAGACCTTCAACTTCATTCAGAGGAAACTACAATTCTCATTATATTATTAACATAATCTCAATTATTAAGGTACATATCAGCCCACCAACATTGATTTACTCAGTGCTCTTGGGTTTATCATGAAGTCAATACTGCATCAAAAGTTCAAGCACTGAGACAGAATATGATTTGGAGAAAATGTTCCGTGAATGAAAAACTAAGAAGAGGGCTTGAGATCAATACAGGAGAAAAAATGTGTGTTGTGCTGAAATATTCAAATTCTCGGTAACTTGGGGACATGCTTCAGTGGACGAAGCTTACAAGGATCATCTCATTCATCAGAAAATACTGACCTACATTTAGTTATATTGGTAAATATATAAATCATAATTAATAAATAACTGTGAGATTCAGCAACGGTAAAGTTATACAGTACCTGCCTTGGTGTAATTCATGACTGCCATCTTGCCTGTGGGACTTGAAACGGATAAGGTCAAGTCCTCATACTCTGTCAAGGCAAATAGCAATAAATGTCAATATCGTCTCTTTCCAGCAGTTTCGGAATGTGCTTGTGGTAAGTGCACTATTCAAACATCAAGCGCGATTGTACAGAATGGGTAAGTAACCATGTAAGGCAATGAGATCCTCTGTTCCTGCTCTTTGAAGTAGATGGTCTATCAGTCCCTCTAATCTCTGATGTATCAGACATCACTACTGCAATACTAGACCTCTCTCAATGTATTAGAGTTCAAAGGCAACAGACAAGTTCACTCACGCAGGAGTACTAACACCCAACAAAGAAACCGCATAGAACACACCTGAGGTGATGTAAAGCAGCTCAGGACTTCACGAAATGCTATAGGTTGGTGTTGGGAATCACCTTTGTAGAAGAACTTAGCTAAACATGAGCAGAGAGCACTCATATATACACTCAAGCAAGCCCTAGAAGGTTGCTTTGCAGAACCCTAATTAGGGCTGCGCCCCCACTTTACCTTAATCATGTATCTAGAAGAGCTCTAGAGGAAACAAACAAAGCCCTAAAAAGGAACTAGAGAAGTCACTAAACTAGAGATTAACTAAACTAACATAGGGTCATGCTTTTGGTACGATGGATAGATACGATTTCCAGGTAAGAGTGATGGAGGACATTGAGGTACGTTTCCAAGTTGATACACGACATATGATAAATGGCATAGACCATCTGGTACACTATATATGTATGACGAAGAGATGGCAGATAACAAACGTTAATAAAGCATCAAATGTCCGTTCAAGGCAATTTAAGTCCAGATCCTGATGCTGAATTTGTGACTAGCTTACCGCGTCCGAGAACCTTCTCATTCCAAAACTTGCTACCTGTACCCAACTTGAATAGGGACAGGACCGACTTCTTGTCTGCCACGAGAGAAGGATGAACGCGTCCTGACCGTGGAATGAGTTTGCTCTCTTCGGATGCCGCTTGCATAATCTTCAAAACATGTCCCCAACTGTCGTCAGCTTGGTAAAAAAGGTGGGTACCAAAAGCGTTACAACATGGAGCTTCTCATATGAAAGATATGGAAATAATATTTAACATAAAACATAAAAAAGTTCAAGCATGTAAATGGGTTTCCTGTGTATCCAGAGTAGGATAAGGACATGAACTTCATGATACATCCCAAATGGCCTGTTTCTCTCATGATCCTCAATCGGGAATCAGGAGTGAAGTGAGAAACATAAATTTACACTTCCAAGTATACATGAGGAGAGGCAAAACCTAGGGGACTACGAAGAGTCTCAATGCTTCATGGTCGAAGCAGCTGGGCGTTTCCTAAACCCTCAATAGTTGTAACTTCACTTTCCAAGGCTAGGTTCAATCATAATCAACCAAGTTTCTTGAGGTGCCTACAATTTGCAGATCTACCGTCCGCAGTGCAGTGACCAAGCATACGTTCCTACTGATGGTCACTGAACCACATATAATGCTCAACAGACAAAGTAAGAAACTTGACGGTAACCCGTTCGACAGTAGCTTATAAAATCAAAGTGCCCTTCCAAATATCTTCTGACAGATACTTCCAGGATTAGAGAAAAAGAGAAACTACTAATGAACGCAAAGGTCACAGAAGGTGACCTCGTGTGCGCAGTTAAGCTCAAAATCTACTGGATGAATCTAAATGATATCCAACGAGCAATCTAAAGTGCTTGCGTTCAAAGTCTAGAGGCTTGTGCCCGAGGAAATAACGGCTTGGTCTCAGTAAATGGAAGGGTAGATCAGCACAAATCAGCTAGATGCAGCATACCTTCAGTCCCGGGCAACGAAATTTATGAGAAACACAAACGTAAGGGTTTTAGTACGGAATGCTTTGAATCACAAACACTAGCACACTCCATGTATTCGTTCTCATTGCCTTCTCTAGGATCATGGACTCGCTTGGTGAAATAGTTCGAGAAATTTGAGATGCTTGGAAGGAGCTGAATTAGCAACTGGAAAAATTTACAAGAGGATTAAAATTAATTCCCTGTTCAGAATTCGCAGGCATAGTGAAAGAAAACACGAGGTACAAATCGTAGTTTGATATAAACGAGACGGTACCGTCACACTGAAGAGCAAGGCCACGAGCAGGGCTCTCCACAATTGCGCCATCTCTCCTCCCGGGCGCAAGCGGGAACCTCCCATTTTTCCCTCAAAGTTTTCACAGGTGACGATCTAGCATAATTGGAATTCTTTCCCTGCTAGGTTCTTTGTGCAGCACTCACTGGGAGCTCTAATTCCTCGAGTTCGTTACTATTCTGCCTAATCGGCGGAAGCCGTCCGCGGCTTGCTCCCGATCTTTCACAGACTAGCAAAGGTTGGAGGCCTCGCACAGGACGACAGACCGACAGCAAGTCCGCAGAACAGAGGTCTTCTGCTTGTTGCTGGTCTCATTAGATCATCACTATTGACCTTCGCAAGTTCCTGTGAGGGAGATTGTCAAGCCTTCCACTCTATGCATCCATCGACGGTGAACTTATCGGGTGCAACAGTTCCAGGCCGGCCCTGTGGCTGACCGGACAATTAGTCTTAAGTACAGTGGAATCCAATCTTAGATGATTACAATGATTTTGTGAATTTGTAATGAATTTTTGGGGTATACGGTTGTTTTGCCTGAATTGAATCATAAAGTCTATTATAATGAACACTAGTTGGGTACCCACACAATAAAATTCATGGGCTAGTGTGTCTTTTAGATCACACGGATTTCCAATTCTTGAAATAACAACCTTCTTATTTCCATAATAAATTTATAGAAAATTTTTATTCAAATCTCTTTCTTAGTCAAATATATCTTGTATTGACCTCCTTAATGACGTACGTATAATTTCATCAATACTGAAGTATACTTAATCTCCTGATGGGGAATTGTCTTCAATAAGATCTCTGGATACCAAAAGTAGAATAATTGAATAATATTACTATTACGAGATTATGTATTTTATTCTATTTAATAAGATTTCTGGATACTAAAAGGTAGAATAATTGAATAATATTACTATTATGAGATTATGTATTTGGTTTCACGTCTTGTAGATTTGTTTCTTTTCTTACTTAATATATCAATGAAGCATACAGTTTACTTTTAGTAATTTCACTTAAGGAATTAAATATTAATATTTTTAAATTTTATTCACATTCTATAAGTGATTTTAGTACATATATTCTTAAAGATAATGTGTGTGCTTATCACACAAAATTTTGCTAAGAATTATGTAAAATAATAATTAGTAATATAGTATCAAAATCTACCAATACAGATATATACATCAATCTACATAATTTTAATTTTATACTTTTACTCTCTAGAAATAATAAATAAATAAATTGGTATCTTTAGCATAATTTTCTTTTCATTACCAATTTTGACTACTAAAATTATAAATCATAATGTTACCAACTTAAAATAATAAGTTATATGAGAAAAATATTAAAAACATATATATGAGCTTTTATATTTTATTATTACAAGATAATGTTGAATTAAGATCTTTATTTGTTGCATTGCATATTACATGGTTTTAGTATTGATGTTTTATTCATATAAGTAACCTTCTTACCTTTGATATGGATTATAGAATTTAGAAAATCCACCTTTAGACTTGTAATGATTAAACCTTTCATTTAGTTTATTATTATTTATTACTTGTGTTGCTTGTTCTTGTATAGATACAGAATTTACAATAATCAAATAAATTTAGGACATTCTTTCTTAAAGAAATGCTTTGTCGTTACATGTGCTTGATGGTTATTAAATTTTATGTATCTATGAATATGATGATTTGACAAAAAAAGATTTAAGAATCATTTCCAAATACTATATCTATAGTTTTATGAACTCTTATCATACTATGTTTATTTATTTATTATTTTTAAATATGTGAAACATTATACCATTGCTATATGTAAATCTCTAAGTTTTTTCTTGAGTGCTTTTCTTTCAAAAAGATCTGAGCCATTTAAAAGTATGTTTGGACAAAAATCACAGTTTCTAAATATGATGAAATTAATTTTTATATTGAGACCTATGCTAATAAAGTAAGAGTTATATTTATCGGATAGTTCTCATATCCAATATATCCATCCACATGTAATAGACTTATATGCTCTAAATTGATCAATCCACTTGGCATTTTTCATGAGTTATAATTTGTTTTTAATCTATATTATTATGGTTTCTCTATTTTTCTGATATATAATTACAACAAATAAAGTACATTCTATAAAATTTGATGAGCTACAATTTTGTTTCCTTATCCTGAATTTTATTAATTCAGGTTCACTGTAATTTTTCTTATGTGTAGTCTACTCAATGCTCATTGTTCGTTATTATATTGCTTAATATTTAATGCATGAAATAATGTGCTTTCGGAAGTCAAATGATTATACTCATGCTTCTTTCAAAATAATATTTTGATATTTGTTGAGATATTATTTATAAACTATTCTGAACAGACTTTTCTAATCATACTTGGTTTATTCACTGAGTTGATGAGATATTCCTAATCTGATAAATTATGAAATTTATCTAACATAGGAATTTATATTATATTAAAATTTTGTTTAATATTCAAAGGAGTTAAAATTTATCTTAATAGTAAGGTTATGATAAATAAACTAGTTATTAATATTATCAATTACCTTACTATAGTACCTCTAATTATCTTTTATTTAAGTTTTATGCAAGACGACATCTTATAAGAAAGACTGTTTAAATATTTTCATTTTAGTCAATAGATTAAATGAGTGGTTTCACTACTTCACTAAGTTGGATGTCTCAACGCTCAAAACTAAATTATCTTGAAATTTATATCAATATGAAGTTCACGTACCATTAATATCCAATATCATTAGACAATAATAACAATTTACTAATGCAAGCTATGTCCTTATACCACCAAGCAAAAGCAAAGAGTTTATTGCGGTAGTCAAATGGTTATATAGTGCATCAACATACTATATATTGATTGAACATAGAACTTTTTCTTAAAATAGAAACCTTAAATCTAACTTAAATCTATGTTATAGAAGTTAGTTTGATCATTATGTCAATGTTCAGTATACTTGAAAAAATTAGTTGCATACATATTTCAATATGCAATTTAGGTAAACTATAAGTTACATACCCATTTCAATCTACGAATTTGGTAAAAAACTATTTGGTACATATAACTCATGTAATGCAATATAATGTCTTAAGAATCATAATGATCCATAAAAGAATCTCTTGGTAATTATTTTTTATATGTCATAGCAGATTTACTTACAATAGATACTTAAATATGTCTTATGATAAAATAAATGTACATTGTAGACCTAGTTTGTGAGTTAATTTTCACTTTCATGAGATTGAAGTGTATATATATAACCCGATGATGAGATATTATAATAAATAATTATTATAATTACTGAAATATCAAAAAATGGGATAACATTATATTAGGAGATATCTTTGATTTCACTATTTGTATAGTTAAATATCATTTTATTCAAGTTATAATTAACACATAATAGAATCTGGTTTGAAAATTGTATATTTCAAGTTGAATAAATATTAAGCTTTTATTATATTATAAATTTATTGATTTTAGAGCTCATATAGTAAGATCCTATTAATCTAGAGCACTTACTACTTAAGAAAAATAACTAACAATGTTATTGAATACTATAATTTTCACCCAATGGAGTAAAAGCAATTTTATATTATCCCAAATAAATAATATTTTATATTCTTGCATATAACTCTTACAGCTCGTTTTGTAGAAATGCCACATTTAGCCGCATATCACCTTCATGTAGCACTGTATTTAAGCAAGACTTCTTATGACATTGCGGAACATCCGGCATGGAAAATTATAGTAGCAAGCTCTAATATGTTTAATATAGCCCCAAAATAGGAAATGCACAAAACTAAAATACCGCTTGCATAAGCCATCCTTAAAAATCCAAAATTTCTTTTTTTGAAAACAACTAGAAATACACTTGCTTGTTGATCATTCTCCTATAATGTCGCCCTCCACTCCATTCAAGAAGGAACATTGTTTGCAGTTTGGTGTCAAAATCTACAAGCACGATGTTGAGACAAAGGTAATGATGTCAATCTCTTGCATGTTTTGCATTCACTTTGACCATGAAGGGAATATCAATGCAAAATGCAATCGGGAGACTATAATACCAAGGGTTAACCATATGATCTAGATGTGAAATTCGGTTTGGTAACATCTAGAATGATGTTATACATGATGGTCAAAATAGATCAGATAGAAGTTTCACCAAAAGAGTACTTCTACTAATAGAGCAGAAACCGAAATAGACTTGAGAACCTTAGAACCAATAGCTAGACATATGATTTAAAGGTGAGAATTGGTTTGGTAACATCTGGAAGGATGTTACACATGATGGACTAAACAGATCAAAAAGAGGTATCACCAAAAGAGGACTTCTAATAATAGAGAAGGAACTGAAATATGCCTAAAATCTTTGAAGGCAATTTTGGAGGCCTAAATGGATGAATTAGGCCTTGAAAATGTGCAGATTCCCCCCCAACCAAAGTAGGGTTGGCCTTCCCTCCCAGCCAGTTTGTCTCATTGAGAGCTTTCCAACGGTACCTTACTCATGTGATTATGAGATTCCTATAGGAAGATTCCCTAAAAGATTCCCTCCAGTCAAAGCTCGTTTGACCAACCAGATAGGACCTAGACCAGACAGGTCACCCATCCAAGTAAGTAATCTAAGGGTGGAGCTTGCTGACATGTCACCTATCTGTGTCCCTAATCCTATGGTGGAGCTTCCTTGGAGGAGATCCTCTTTGCCTATATAATAAAGAGAAGGTGCTCCGTTGGGGCATCGAATGTTTGAGTGTGCAATCTGTGTTTTCTCTCTTCTCTTGTCCTTGGAGTATTACAATGGTATCAGAGCAAGTGTTCTAGTCCAGGAGAGTGGATCACCCCTCTTGGAATAGCACGAACTACTGAAACTGAGTAATTTGAGGTGGAGAACATAGAGTAATCGCTAGACTTAGGAAGGACTTTAGAGAGCGGATGGGATGGATGCGCCGGGGGGACAATTTCCCGCACCTAGCTTTCCATTCTCAAACCCATTCCACATCAAGGTTATGTACATCCATCGTGAGCAGATGAGAGTATCGCTAGTTTATCACTTTGGTGCGGAATTCATGGACAGAGTGATGAACTCACCAAACCTGGTGATTCTACCTGTGGTGATATATGACAGAGAGTGGGATTTGACGATCTACATTCTATTATGATAATATGGATATGAATGTCCCAAATCCTCTCCCTTTCAACACTCAAGTAGAAATCCGTTATGTAGTGAGGCCGAAATTGATGTTTAGAGATTTTGTGGTTAGGAATTTTGGTGAGGAGTATTATCAATGAGTGATAGCTTTTGAGGTCCCAATGGTAGTTCCGATAGTTTGTGCACCTTCCAGAGTGATTATATTGACTCTATATTGAAGTAGACGTTAGCAATTGGGTGTTGCAGGAACCATGGATCCGCAATTGCAAGAGCTGGTGCAAGGAATGCAAGGGATGTTGAATGAATTTTGAGAGATTAAGATGACCATGGAGACATTGCAAAGTCAAGTGCAGATCCTCAGGAACGATCAAGCCATGCAAGAAGAAGAGCCGTCTCAAAACCCAGTACCTGTGACTGAAGTACTTGGAGAGGCACCCGTGCCTACGAACCCTATCAATGATGAAGCCACATTGCTACTCCGGATGAAGAAGACCTGCAACATCGAGCCTTACAAGGGGCAGCGTACGATGGGAATAGTGGAGAATTGGATCTTGAGAATGAATCGATATTTTTGATTGTTCTCAACAAAGATCACAGAGCATGTTGCAGGCGTGTTTGCATGTGGGTACTTGACTGATAAAGCCCTCACATGGTATGATGCTTGGGAACGATCCATGCTAGCAGAGAGAAGGGAAGTCACATGGACAGCAATGCAAGAAGGACTGCTCAAGAATTTTCAATTGGATTTTGTGCAGATGGCTCGAACCCGACTATGGGGATTGAGACAAAAGAATAGCATACAAGAGTATGTGGAGGCATTTCTGGATCTACAAGTCGCAATTATCGACATGAGTCCAGCAGAGGCTCTCGACAATTTCAAACGAGGGTTGAAAGAGCGGATTCGGCAAGAAGTCATGGTGCAAAACCCTCGTACGGTATTTGAAGCTATTGCTTGTGCGTAGAGAATAGCCGGAGCATTAGGTGGAGGTGAAGGATTAGTTCCACCTCAACATTATCGGGCAGAAATGCCACACATGGGTGGACCAGTACCGATGGAATTGGGCAACCTTTGATTCCGGGATCGAGGAGCACGGCTGCTTCAAGGAGAGCGGGGACGGGTAGAAGAACGAAGAGATGGAGTCCCACGAGGAGAAGGGACTCGAGGAGAACAACGCCGTTGTTACAATTGTGGCCGTATTGGGCACATATCTACCAATTGTCGCACTCGTTTCCCTAGAGGCCCTCGGCCTTCATACAGGCAATCTTTGAATAACATGGAGAGGCACATTGAAGAGGAGGAGGTGGAAACCACTTCGGAAAATGAAGATCGCCAGTAAATGTACCTCGCGGCCTTACTGGCTCAATAAGGAAGCAGAGAAGCGAGGGAAGGAAGAAGAATAATGCGCAAAGATCCCAAAAGGCAACCTCACAATTGATTGTCGTGAATGGAATCCTAGAAGGTGATCAAGTGAGAGTATTAATAGATCCGGGAGCAACAGAGAATTTCTTGTCTCGCTCTATTGCAATAAGCTTGGGAATGGATCTAGAGAGAGATGGGAGTGAAGAAGTAGAGTTACCAAATGGGCAAATAGAGAGGATTGAATCATTACCTAGACGGGTAACCCTCTCTGTAGGAGAATATCAGGAAGCAATTGAGTGGCGAGTGATACAGTTAGCCTGTTATGATGCAATTTTAGGCATGCCATGGATGGAGCAGTTCAACCCAATGGTGGATTGGAGGAAGAAAGTAGTGAGAACCCACCAATGGTCAATCATTGGGGTTAAAGAAAAATCACACAGGCAGAAACTGCCTCTATATGTCGTAGGGACGACAACTATTTATAAGACCGATAGATGTTTTATGGGTCTAATAAGAGAAGTCCAGAGTGCGCAACTCGCTGGACAAATTCCTGAGAAATTTAAGGATGTGGTAGATGAGTTTCAAGATGTCTTTCCCAATGATCTACCCTCAGGATTACCACCTAAAAGGCGAGTAGATCACAAAATAGAGACACTCTCGAAGAAGACACCTCCTTGTAAGGCCCCATATCGCCTATCACCTCATGAGTTGGAGGAGTGTAAGACTCAAATTGAGGAGATGCTACAGAAAGGGTTCATCTAACCTAGCGTATCACCATATGGGGCCCCTATCTTGTTTGTGAAGAAGAAGGATGGTACAATGCGCATGTGCATTGACTATCGGGGCCTCAATTAGCAAACAATGAAGAACAAATACCCCTTACCTCGCATGGATGACCTGTTTGATCAACTCCATGGAGCGAGATACTTCACCAAACTGGACTTGCAGAGCAGTTACAATCAAATCCAAATTGCAGAGGAGGATGTGTACAAAACTACCTTTTGAACCAAGTATGGCCACTATGAGTATCTCGTGATGCCTTTTGGCCTCACCAATGCGCCTGCCACTTTCATGAGCCTAATGAATGACATATTTTGTCCATACTTGGATAAGTCTGTTATTGTCTTCTTGGATGATATCTTAGTATATAGTAGCACGATGACAGAACACAAACAACATCTACAAGAGGTCCTCCAGATTCTAAGATAGAATCAGTTATATGCCAAAATCTCAAAGTGTGAGTTTGGCAAGTCTGAAGTAGACTACTTAGGGCATAGAGTAAGTGCAGAGGGCATTCAAGTATTGACAAATAAAATAGAGGTCATTCAAAAATGGAGTGCCCCAGAAGATCAGACTCAACTTAAGAGCTTCTTGGGGTTGACGGGATTCTATCGTAGATTTGTCAAGGACTTCTCCAAGGTTGCACAGCCTTTAACGGCACTACTTGGCAAGGGGAAGAAGTGGACATGGGGAACTGCACAAGAGTTGGCCTTTCAAGAATTGAAGGCTGTCTTGCTACATGCACCAATCTTGAAGTGGTATGACCCAAAACGTCCAATCAAGTTGGCTACGGATGCATCAAGCGTAGCAATAGGAGCAGTCCTACAACAAGAGTGGCATGACGGATGGCATCCAATTGCATATTTCTCTCGAAAGTTGTTACCGGCAGAGCGCAACTACCACACCACAGAACAAGAAGAGCTGGCCATCGTTCTAGCAACCAAGCATTGGAAGCACTACCTGGGCGAGAAGGCATTTGTAGTAGAGACAGACCACAAACCTCTAGTCTACCTCAAGATGCAGAAGGATCTATCTTGTCGCCAAATTCGGTAGGCAGAGTGGCGACAACGCTTCAACATGACAATCACTTACGTGGAAGGTAAGAAGCAACTTGCAGATGCATTCACCCGCATGCCAATGGCCAACAACTTGGTGGCAAAGGTTAAGATTAACCCTGAATTCTGGCAAGAGATTCTAGCTGCTACAAAAACTGATCCACATATTGTAGAAGCACAATCATCCAAAGGTGTCACCAGCACCCAAGGACTCACCTTTTGGGAGGGCCGATTGTGGATCCCAAATGTCCCAAAATTACGCACCACCATTCTAGCGGAATGTCATGATTCGGCCATTGCAGCTCATGTCGGAGTGGACAAGACCTTGGAGGCAGTCAAGCGCCATTACTATTGGCCCAAGATGAGCAACGCCATGATGGACTATGTGCATAGTTGCCTACTTTGTCAACAGAACAAAGCTTCTAATCAAGCTCCTGCAGGGCTCCTTCAACCTCTTCCCACTCCTACCCAACATTGGGAACAAGTGAGTATGGATCTCGTTTGTGAATTACCCAAGACCACCTCAGGGTTTGACTCCATTGTGGTCTTTGTGGACCGGCTCAGCAAAATGATTCATGTACGCCCTACCACCAAGGAGGTGACCGCTCCACAACTAGCTCAACTATACTTAGATGCAGTCTTTGCTCACCATGGCTTGTCTAGAGTACTCATCACCGATAGAGGCACCCAATTCACCAGTTTGTTTTGGTGAACACTCTTTGGTTTCTTAAAAACCAAGTTGGCCATGTCTACATTTTACCACCCACAAATAGATGGCCAAACAGAGCGAGCTAATCGCGCAATTGAAGACATGTTACGCGGCTTCACCTTAGAAGAGCAAGAGAGGTGGGACACCCTACTACCATTGGTGGAATTCGCTTACAACAATTCAGTGAATGCCTCCACCCAGGTCACTCCGTTCTTCCTCATGTATGGTGAGCATCCCTTCACACCTTCTAGCTTGATGAAGATCCGTCCAATGACTACCAAGGTTGATGCAGTCAACACATTTGTTTCTAGAATCCAACAAGGTGTGGAGAGCGCCAAGCACAGGTTACAAATTGCGCAAAATTGACAAAAGCAGTATGCTGATGCACACCATAGGCACATGGAGTTCAATGTTGGGGATCAAGTGTGGCTATCGACAACCAACCTCACATTAGTTGGATCTCGTAAGCTCAGACCTCGTTTTATTGGGCCTTTCTTGATTCTTCATTGCATTGGCGCTGAGGCCTATCACCTTGATCTACCACCACACATGAAGATCCATCCAGTGTTCCATGTCTCCCTATTACGTAGATATGCTCCCCGATCAGGCCAAGGTACTTCCACACAGGACATTTGACCTTGTCCAACAGTCATTAATGGCATAGAGGAATATGAAGTGGAGCGGATTCTCCAAAAGCGCATGCGTGGTACTTGCCATCTGTGGGTGGAATGTCTAGTACAATGGAAAGGTTACCCCCTCTATGAAGCAACCTGGGAACTCGCTGCCAATTTGGCACATGCACCGGTGTTGGTGTAGGCATTTGAGCAACAATTGCACAACGAGGACGTTGCGTCTTAAAAGGAGGGAGGTCTGTAATACCAAGGGTTAACCATATGATCTAGATGTGAAATTCGGTTTGGTAACATCTAGAATGATGTTATACATGATGGTCAAAATAGATCAGATAGAAGTTTCACCAAAAGAGTACTTCTACTAATAGGGCAGAAACCGAAATAGACTTGAGAACCTTAGAACCAATAGCTAGACATATGATTTAAAGGTGAGAATTGGTTTGGTAACATCTGGAAGGATGTTACACATGATGGACTAAACAGATCAGAAAGAGGTATCACCAAAAGAGGACTTCTAATAATAGAGAAGGAACTGAAATATGCCTGAAATCTTTGAAGGCAACTTTGGAGGCCTAAATGGATGAATTAGGCCTTGAAAATGTGCAAATTCCCCCCCAACAAAAGTAGGGTTGGCCTTCCCTCCCCGCCAGTTTGTCTCATCGAGAGCTTTCCAACGGTACCTTACTCATGTGATTCTGAGATTCCTATAGGAAGATTCCCTAAAAGATTCCCTCCAGTCAAAGCTCATTTGACCAACCAGATAGGACCTAGACCAGACAGGTCACCCATCCAAGTAAGTAATCTAAGGGTGGAGCTTGCTGACATGTCACCTATCTGTGTCCCTAATCCTATGGTGGAGCTTCCTTGGAGGAGATCCTCTTTGCCTATATAATAAAGAGAAGGTGCTCCCTTGGGGCATCGAATGTTTGAGTGTGCAATCTGTGTTTTCTCTCTTCTCTTGTCCTTGGAGTATTACAGAGACCAACATTATGTATTTCAAGAAACCATTTCATGGAGACATGTACCATGGACACATGGAGATCCAACATCCACATCATTTGAAGGACTATTCTGCACAATTGCAAGAAGACAAATTTTGGACGACAATGCTCTTGTTGTTTTTTGCAACACCATCAAATCACACTTTGGTGGTTCAAAGGCTTTTGTTCAATTTTTTGCGGTCAAGAATATCATTGATGTTATCATTGGCAAAAATTTTTACAAGCAAGATGATGGTAAAGATGCTAGTAAGGAGCATGCTCTTAGTATCTTTGAAGATGTACTAGAAGAATTGAAAGCTATGGATAGTAATGGAGCTGATGTCACTACATTGAGATATTGGATTAGATTGATGAATCTTGCTCAATTCTACCTTTTTCTTCTTATCTCATCATGGGAGTGTCCTTCCAAATGGCTGCACAAATTCTAAGGATGATGAAAGAGCAAATTGGCTTAGCATCTATTGGCTCTCTCTTTGATGGAAAAGTTGTCATGTATGCTAGATACATGTGTGCCTTAAACCTTCAATCAATGCAAGATTTACTCAAATGTGTGTGTACATTTTCCATTGCAATGGACATGCTTACTCACGTGACCACCTCATACCTTGATGTTTGTATCAAATTGCATTGGAAGGGTGATATTTTCAATTGCCACTTGCTTGCAATCCCAATGCTCACTCAACACACATCAAAGAATATATATTTGCATGTTGTCAAAGCTTTGAATGTGATCGTACCTAGTAGGAAGAATATGATAGTTTCAATTTCTACTTATGGCAAATGCAAGATGACAAGGCAAGTCCAAGGTGTGGCGACTTGCTTCAAGCAAGCTACTTTATCTAGTTTTTATTTCATTTGGTGTGATTTGCACCAGCTTGACCTTCAACTTTAGAAATTCTTCATGTCCTTGATGGGAGAGGAGTTATATTGCAAGCTCACAACGTTGATTGTACATTTGCACAAGCAAAAAATGTTTACTAAGGAGTTGAAATCAAAGCCACCAATTGTCACTAAAACTCATTGGGAGTCTATGAGCAAGGTTATGTCTTGGTTCAAGAAGTATTGTATGGAGGTTACGGGATATTTGGATGAGAAGAAGCCTACCACAACACCAAATTCATCTTGGTGGATTGTGATGATGTTCATTGAGAAAATCTAGTCAGAGGCAACAAAAATGTTTTGTAACCTCAAAGGGCTTATGACTTTAGTGTCACAATAGTGTGAAGCATTGCAAAATTTTCATGGTACTTATGTATGTTGGTTCAATGCGATAAGGCCACTATCTGCTATATAGGTAGATTTGGAAGTTGCCATTGTCTCCAATGATTGTATGTATTTGCTACCACTTTCCAATGTCAAGGCAATGCTCAAAGACCTTGACGTGTTTGTGATCAACAAGTTGGAAGTGACTACCAATAAAAATATGGTGGCACTTTTACAAGATCTTGTTGACTGCAAAATCAATCTTATTGTAAGCATGATTTTTGTTGTTTTTAAGTGTGACTCATCAAATGATGCTGCCAAAGAGATGCCTCATGTACTTCCAAATCAATTGGTAGCACTTTGAGGTCAAGAATTTGCCAATATTGTGAAGGTTCACATCCGTCGCTTGTAGCATAGTTCCTTGTCAATAGAGATCAATGCAATCAAGCAAGAGTTCCAAGACCTTCAAGCAGCATACCACCATTAGAGCAATTGTAAGGTTATCTTAGATAAGTGTGATTATTGAGCCTCTTTTGAAGGCAGTTGGAAGTGGGCTTAATATTGGTTCTTGTAGCTACATGAGTTTTGTAGTGTGTTTGCAATAATATTTCTCAACATATTTATTATTGAGAGTGATTTCTTGATTATTAAGTGGGAGAAAGATGATGCTCAAGCCTCTTTAAGTGACTTCTTGCTTGAAGGTATTCTTCATTCAAAATAGTTCAAAAAGTTGTAGGCCATTGAGTTTTATTAAAAAAAATTGAATATCTACATCATTCTCTATGACTGCCGCATTTAACCACATTTAATTTTTCTTGGGGGCCGCATTTAGCTTATTTGTGGTATTTGAGGCTGACATTGCAAATAAAGAGGCCTGATCACCATTCATTGCATATAATCAACTAAAAGGATATAAATCCTTTTGACTGAAATAAATTCACCCTCTCATACCTTTGGTTCTACTTTTATTTGATTAAGATTTGTGGTATGAGTACTTTGTAGAAATGTAGTACATAATCTCCATAGATTTTAGCTTATATTTCTAAACTATCATAACTAAGATAGACATAGCAATATTTTAAATGAGTTTTTATGAGTAAGCACCATATATTTGATTCTAGTATAATGACTTACTAATATTCTTAGATATTTATCTTTGAATAAAGTGTTGAGAAATCTCAAATAAACAAGCCTTTTTAACAAGGATAAGTGTAACAATAGTGTCATTAATATCTGTAATAATATAGTAACAATATTTGGTCTTCCAAGGATATTAGTTTGAGATGGAATTTATTGTTTCATATTTAAACTATTGGGTAGAGTCATTTCCAAAAGATTGTAATGCTACTACAATTTGTGCATTACAAAAAGATAAATTAAAAGTAATCACACTCAATATAAGTATAATTAAAATGATTTATGAATATGATGGCTCATTCTTAACAAAGGATCACTTTGCCTCAAAATTTCCATGCCTTCTTCTTGTATGGCAAGATCCTAGATTAAATTTTAGATTATAGATTCATATCACATAGACAATTATATGTCTTAAGATTCTTGTTCATATCACAAAGTTTATGGTCACACGAGATCAATAGTACAACAAAGTCTTAAGATCAATATCCTAGGTGCATATAAAAGAGGAAGTAGGATCTTCCAAGTGTCTAGTTACCATGACAACTACAATTGTGAATTAGCATTCTATCCTTACTACAAGGCACAACTCACAAGAGCCTAAATAGATCATATTGCTTCAACTTATAATTGTGTGTTACTTTACAATACTCTAAGCTTTTGGTAGTCTATCATTATATCATCCTTGATTTTTGTAAGGCCTACGGGAATGAATACCCTAGTTACACATGAATGATTCAATTCACTAAATTGCCTTTGCTCCTACATCCATATTCCTCACTTCTACTCAATTAATCATGCAGTCATTCATACAATGCATAGACAAATATACATACATCAACTCAATTGTCTTGATGGTATAAACTTCTTTTATTGCAAAAGAAGAATGTACCAAATGAACATAGTGAACATTGAGCCAAAGCATTTTATACATTTCCTACTTAGTTGCTGAAGAAATCTCATGGCTATTATGTCTTGGAGATCTTCTAATTAAATTCAATTGTTATTAATCCTATTTTAACATGATCTTAATCTAATCTTAATAAGGCGTGGCGCATGTAGAATGGTCATCTTAGCCTCTTGAATTTGTCACTATTTGGTCTTGTAGGTGTCCATACATGATTGTATCCTAACTAAGTTCTACAAAGTATGTATAATTACAAAGTGCCTTACATTACAATCATGAGGTCTATCCTCTCCTAACTACTAGATGTGTTGTAATCATTATCTACTAAGTGTACAACTATTTGTATCATAAAAAGTTGGTTACTGATTGTTTATACAAGGCCATTACTTGTCTACTTAATGATTTGGTAGCACTTGCAACAAACTACCCTCTCTTGTGCATATTTGAATAAGCTTTATGAGCTTTTTTTTGTAACCACTAACTTATTGTATAAAATTGGTATGAGTTTCATAGAACTTGGAGGCGGTGTGGGTGAGCAACTTGACAAACAATACCTTGAGCTAGTCATTTGGGTAGACCTTTTGCTCCAATATATCAATTTTTCTCTTGTCATGACATTTAAAGCACCAGAGTTAGTTTGCTAGGACGTTGGAGTGATAGTGTTTGCAATCATAGCTATTCCAATAATTACTCATGGACTACTTGATGGTGGCCAAATTTCATGTAAGGTCCATTGATTATATGGTGAGACACACCATCACTTGCACCATTTGTATTTTCAATGGACCATTAGAGTTGGAAACTTATGTCAAGCAGAGGAGTATACTTTCAAAGTACCACTCCAAAGAGCTCACTTTTCTAATGTTGAGCTTTCAAGTTCTTGGCTATGGTGGACTGTGAGCCGGCCTATCTCTCACTCAAGATGAACCTCTGATGGCTATTATGGTAGCGCACCATGGAATAAGAAGGCAAGGAACCCCAACTCCATCATACTCCTCCAAGGCTAACACTCCAAGACTCAAGACATTGCTCACTAGAGAACTCAATGAGAGGGAGATAGTTGCAAATGAAAGGATGATGAGTACCTCCTCATCCCTTTTTTATATACTTGTGAAATAGTGACGTACCAAAGTTACTAATTACCGTAGTAACTCAAGTTACTAGACTAAAATTCAAGTAAAGTCAAAAAGTAGAAAGGAATATCCATTCACATGGGCATATTCTCCTAAGCATGTGGTCTTATATTGACCCAACCACTAAGTCAAGGATTCCTTCATATGGGCTATCCTTGGACTATAAAAGAATCCAAAACAAAAAGGCTTGCAGGCCCAAGAGTTCTCAACTCTTTTCTCATAGCCAAACACCTAGGAATAATACCAAGTCAACACACTAAAATCCAAAATAGTGGTGCTCATCTTTTCCACCTCCTCTAAAGTAAGGTCCCCTCTATCTTAGCTATGAATAAATTTAGCTAACCATGACTAATATAGAACCATCCTTTATCTCTATATAAATAATATCTCTTAAGTACTTGTAATACCAAGCTAAATATCACAATACCACACACATGCACAAATGGGTGTTAGATGACAAAGGCCAATGAGCATCACTTGGAGTCTCTTAGCTAGAGTTTGAGTGGCTTGATTGCAATCAATTCACAATTGTTGATAGATTGTTGAGTAAGGATCAAGTTCAAATTTAATTTGAGTGTGATTCAAGTGCATGAGTGAATTGATTATTCAAAGAAACAAGAATCAAGGAGAAATTGGATGCAAGAATTAAAGGCATTGGTGTTATCTCCAACCTTGGTAGATCATTGGTACTTTTGATGCTGGTCTTGGATTTCTTTGAGAGTGATTGTATGTAGAAGTATCATGTGATTTGTTGTAGATTTGATAGTAAGATAAACAATGTATGGAAGTACAGCCAAATTTTAGTGAAGATTGAGGTCAAATTGAGACAAGGTGTTCAATTTTGCTCATCAATGAGGCAAATTTGAGAGTGAGAGGTCAACTTGGCAATTGAGAGTTACAATTTGCAATATTGGAGGTGGATATAAGAACCCATCTCCTTGAATTATGGATTTTGTAAAAGATCAAATCCAAGGAGAGAAATAGGAGAATGGAAACTCACATTGAGACACTTGAATGAGAGAAAAATCCAAATGCCTAGCATGAGCTTCAGCTTTGGTATTTATAGGTAGCATACAAGGCCCTTGAGAAGCTTCTCAAGAAGCTTCCTTGAGTTGCTTTCTTAGAATGCAAGCCAAGTTAACTAGGAAGCTTTTCAAGAAGCTTCCATCTAGAAGCTACCTACTTGGCATGCAAGCAAAGCTAGTTAGAAGCTTCTAGAAGCTACCTGCTTGAAGCACATGTGACAACCCGACAAATATCACTTTTGCGGTAATCGGGTAAGTAAAGTTTGTTCCCGCCAAGATATGAGTAAAAAATGTCCAAATACAAAGTCAAACAATAACATGTAGTTCTTCTTGGTTGCGTCTTTAATCTCTTAGGTAGAAACCACACCCAAAAGAGGGTAACAAGCACTGACTTGCAGTCTTGTCACGAATTCACACTCCTTAATCACAACTCCTTCAATTCTTTCCAAACAATCTTGATTGTGATGATTTAGACTCTCCCAGAAACGGCATTTCATTGCAAAACAACTTCACCTCAGAATTGTGTTCCACCCCTCCACTGAAGGCACAACTTCCTTGATCGCAATTGCTTCACATCAACCTTGCACTGCACTCACAAATGCAGAATACTACCAACACTACAATTCCTCTCAGATCTATCAAGGCATTGCTCCGATTGCACTTCACTCAAGATCAAACACACAGAATGAAGATCAAGGCTATGGAATCCAACATCCAACATGCACATTGACTTGCACTTTGAAATTCTCCAAACACTCACAAACACAAATACAAAGTTGATACATGGAATCAAGCTCAAGCGACGAGCACTACTTCACAACATTTCGCTTTATCTATTCTCAAAAATTATGAGCACTAAACAACATCTGACTGTGAATGTCACTCTTAAGTAGTGAAGCAATCAACATTTATCTTCCTAATATACCTCTTCCTAATGACTCTACAAACCTACAGATCCGAAATGACAATGCACCTCTTCATATCTGCCTATACAAATCTCAAATCGGTTACTAATCCGATCCGATGTCTACTTCTTCCTTGGCTTTCAAACCCAAACCCGAAGTAACTTTACTTCCTACTACTCTGTCCTCGGGTTTCATAACTCCTACGTCCTCTACCACTTCTACTAATTCTCCACTCTAATCTACAATTCCTATCACAAGTAATCCTTCTAAATCTCTATCTCCCAACCCACTCTTCTCTAAAGTGTCAAATGTCAAATCCAAAGATACCTACACTCTTATCTCTCTTACTTTGGGTCTAACTACTATCAATTCCTTTACTAATTCTACTATATCCTCATCAAGAATTGTAATTGAAAGCATGTGTACACTATCTACACTTTTAATTTATAAGCCATTTTCCTCTAATCACTCATGTAACTAACCCGAAGACACTTACTATCTGATCTTGCACTTTGGGTTTATTCATTACTGCTATGTCTCCTTTAATTCATGTTCCATCCTCAATCAAAACTGAAATTGAAGTCATGGGTATCCTAACTATCTTCTTTCCCTACTCTAATTTCCTCTGATCCCTCTCGTAAAACTCCCAAAGTCACCTTCACTACACTCCGAGGTCCAACTTCCTTGGATTGAATCATATTTGTCTTGAGGTAAAGTCTTTAGACCCAAAGTCATGTAAACCCGAAGTACGAAGTCCAAAGTCACATTGACCCGAAGACACCAAACTACTTTGTACATCTACTCCCAAAACTTCAGATGCTTGTAACTTCTTCTACAGACCTCCAAACTTTGCGATTTTGGTGGCAATAGAAAGCCTTGAACGAGACACTTCCAACGAGATATAGCACAATTGATTTGGACTTGTGTACACTGAGATATAGTCCCCGCAAGAATCATAACTTGCAACTTCCATTTCTCTTTTGGGTTTACCCTCCTTCAACATATGATCCGAGTTTTTTTCTCCCTCTGACATGAAGTAAGCTTCTTTGGATCTGATCTAGTCCAAGACCTTCTTCCTTTTACACAAAATTGACTTTCTTGGGTCTGATCAAAACATAAGTTTGCATTCATTTCTTCTCCATTTGGTTTCAATTTGGTTTCAGCAAGACACTTCTTCTTCAAAACTCGTCCAAAATGAAAAATGTATGTACCACAACACATGTTAATTAGTTGAGAAGCTTCCCAAGAAACTTCCAAGATGCTTTTGGAATATTCTAGGCTAATTTGGCTTATTCTCTACTTTGTTAGCCTTACTAACTATGTCACTAAACTCCATACTGTTACATATTCCTTCACCGCTAGTTGGTGACGTCCTCGTCGCCATTGAAGCTTCAAACTCTTGGATGGCTATTTGGGCATTTTGGAGGTGAGAAAGAGGTTCCCATGTGGTATCATGAAGGAGATACCCTTTCCAAAGGACCTTGTACTCCGTATGGTGGCGACGTCTTTGTTGGATGTGGCGATGTGCAAGGATACGATCAACTTCATACTCCTCATGATCATTGATAGGTAGGAAGAGGAGGAGGAGGAGGAGGAGGAGGCGGAGGAGGAGGAGGTTGGAATCAAGAGGAGAAAGAAGAGGGGTTATGAACAAAGGGTTTCAACTTGAAAACATGAAAGACAGGATGGATGCGCATATGACAAGGCAAGGCAAGGCAAGTTGATAAGTAACAAGAGAGACATTTTGGGTGACATCAAAAGGTCCTATCCAATTAGGGGTAAGTTTACAAACTTGGATATCAAGTAGGAGGGTTAGATTACTAGAGGATAACATAACTTTATCACCAACTTCAAAGATGAGATCACGACGATGATGGTCCGCATATTGTTTTTGACAATTTTGAGCAACAAGGAGGTGAGATTTGGCTTTTTGGAGAGATTTGAAGATAATGGTCAAGAAGGTTGAAGTATGGGGGACTTGAGACAGAAGAGGAGCAAGAAGAGAATTTGTTACAAGCAGATCTTAGCTAAAATTAAGAAAGAAAGGAGAAAATCCGGTGCTTGCCTATTTAGAATTATTGTATGCAAACTCCGCTGTTGCAAGACATTGATCCCAATTGGTATGGTGAATGTTGACAAAGGTACAAAGCATATCTTCCAAGGTGCAATTTGCACATTCAATTTGTCCATAAGTTTGAGGATGATAGGATGTAGACAAAGCAAGCTTGGAAGTAGTTTGAAGAGTGCTTGCCAAATTTTTTTGGTGAAGCAAGGATCATGGTTGGAGATGAGTACACATGGCATCTCATGATGTTTAAAGACATTATCGCAGTAGAGTTGTGCCAAGGTTAGAGCATCCACATTATCAACCGTTGGTGCCAAATGGATTTGCTTACTAAGCTTATCCACAAACACCACAATTGTTGTGTGACCTTGTTGTGTCGTGGGTAAGGAGGTAATGAGATCTAAGCTCACATATTCCCAATGAGTAGTTGGAATGGGGAATGGCTGAAGGAGTCCACTCGGCTTTTGGTTACTGGCCTTGTTACATTGACAACTCTCACACAATCAAACAAAGTCCCAAACATCTTGTGTCATGTTGAGCCACCACCATTGGCATTGGAGGGTGCCCAAGGTCTTGTCTACTCCCATGTGACCAACTATTGGTAAACCGTGGGCTTCTTGAAGGTGCACAAGTCAAAGATCACCTTTGGCTTGAACATAGATCTGGTCTGTAACACCCATTTGTGCATGTGTATGGTATTGTGATATTTAGCTTGGTATTACAAGTACTTGAGAGATATTATTTATATAGAAATAAAGGATAGTTCTACATTAGTCATGATTAGCTAGAGTTAGTCATAGCTAAGATAAAGGGGACCTTACTTTAGAGGAGGTGGAAAAGATGAGCACCACTATTTTGGATTCTAGTGTGTTGACTTGGTATTATTCCTAGATGTTTGGCTTTGAGGAAAGAGTTGAGAACTCTTGGGCCAGCAAGCCTTTTGTTTTGGATTCTTTTATAGTCCAAGGATAGCCCATGTGAAGGAATCCTTGACTTAGTGGTTGGGTCAAGATAAGATCACATGCTAGTGGAATATGCCCATATGAATGGATATTCCTTTCTACTTTTTGACTTTACTTGACTTTTAGCCTAGCAACTTGAGTTACTCCAGTAATTAGTAATTTTGGTGCATAAATATTTCACAAGTATATAAAAAAGGGGTGAGGAGGTACTCAAGATCCTTTCATTTGCAACTATCTCTCTCTCATTGAGTTCTATAGTGAGCAATGTCTTGAGTCTTGGAGTGTTAGCCTTGGAGGAGTATGATGGAAATAGGATTCCTTGCCTTCTTAGTCCATGGTGTGCTACCATAATAGCCATCAGAGGTTCATCTTGAGTGAGAGACAAGCCAACTCACATTTTTGGTTTGGTTGCCGGGACCTCTCTAGAAGGCAAGATAATGTTCCGTGTGCAATTCTACATTAGGCAGAAGGAGGCTATGAGAGCTCACTTGGAGAGAACATTAGGAGAGGAGGGCTGAACTTATGTTAGAGAACCAAGATCCATTTTTATACCTTGTAGTTCATTATGATGTCTTTGAAGTGATTTTGTACATCTTGTACACATGAGAGGATTTGGAGAGATTGTGTGAGGTGGATTGCAGATTTTGGGGATTAAGGTGATTTTGGGCAAAATCTTAAGTTTGAGATCTGAACTTGAAATTTCTACACATGATAGCTTGGGTAATCTTTCAGTTAGCACACTTGGAATTATTGTGAGAGCTATTACGCGCATTGGGCTAGAATTTTTGAAAGCTGATAGGGTAAACTGCTCCCGTAACTACATGCTCTCTGGAAAATTGTACATAGGTTGCCATTTCTTTAATTTTCAATGGATTGTTATGAAAATTTTCAAGAAAATTAAGTACGTTATATCCTACCTGCTGACACAAAAATTAGAGAGAGATTATTCTTGAGCAAGGAGTTATGAGTTTTTGAAGTGAGGAGGGTGGTTTTGAGACCAAATCTAAAATATGTGTGCTGAATAGAAAGGTGTCTAGGCCAAATGACTTGATGAAAAGATCTGAATTTTTTTAGCAAGGGACACCTTGGAGTTGTGATCACGTGTGCAAAATTTCAAAGGACTGTCATGTGGTACTCACATTTTTTGTTTTTCTATGTTTATTAGTGTTTAAGAGAAGAAGTAAGCACTGGAAGTCGAATTGCGGACAAAGAATGGACGGAAGTAACTTTGGAGGACATCCGAAGAAGACGACATCGGATCTGATGATGGAGGTACTTGGAAAAGGAGTACAATGGAAAAAGTCTGAAGAGCACCATCTTCAGGTCAAAAGACGTAGAAGATACGAAGACCATTTAACAACCTTGATACGTGGCAAGAAAGTACATTTCAAGAAATGGCGGAGGTAGAAGAAACATGTCTTGATAGTGACCAAGATTTGCACGCAGAAGAAAGAAAGTCAAAATTGAAATTGACTAAAGAATGACTACAATTCAGGGCAATATAAGATTGCGACTACGCAAGGACAAGTTGCATGTGCAAAGTAAATTTCCAATCCCTTTGAGTAGTCATCCTACAGTAATGCGAGTCAGGAAGCCCATCAGAGTGAAATTTTCCAAAATCCCGAGGGAGTTAGAGTGTCTTGTCCAGGAGAGGGTATCAACTTCCAGCATCGTAGAACGAGAGAACAGATTATGGCTAAGAAGGTGGCCACTGCGCTGGCGGTGTGAGGTTTTGCAATCCGAAGATTAGATGTAGTAGCTAGAATCAAAGTATTGACTAGACTTTGTATTACTTTCTTAGCATGGAATTGGAATTTTAGTTTCTCGAGAGTGATGGCAAAAATAGCTGCCAATAATTGTGCAGAGGGTCCCGAGGTGGAAGGGAAGAGAGGCAATCCGGCTCGATGGACTAAGTTGGATTGGAGGTTAGTGTTGGGGAGAGAAGCAAGAGCGCCAACGAGGATCACCTTCTATTGGAAGTGTGATGCTGCAGAGGAGACGGCGGAGATTCACAACTTATTTTTTGCTCCAAGAACAACAAATGGATACAAGGTGGAGTCCTATCAAGATCCGATTTGAAGAAGCATCATAGGGGCGATGATGGCCATGTTCAAGCCAGAACGAACCACTTATGTGAACATGCAACAAGCCCTCTTCTTCCACCAAATGTTTGCAGGAGTTCCAGTGAACTGGGCAAAGTGCTTCCACCACCAAACGAGGCAAATGGTGATTAATTGGTGAACGAGCTCTCCACCGCATTATTTTGCACCATTTGTAGCACATTTCTACTTTGAGTTGAACCTACTGACCGAAAAGGAGTGTTATCATATGGTGTCTCACGTTCATCCAGATTTAGGACAGGAAACAGACGAGGAAGAGCGCTAGTATATGCTGCATCTGCGAGCCAACAATGAGTATTTCTCAAAGACTGGACAGTGGAAGGTCGAAGAAATCACCAGTCCAACGACAAAGAAACACGGCAAACTCCAAGAAGCCAAGTCGCCTCCCACTCAAAGAAAGACTCAACGGCTGATTATGAAGAATACAAAGATGGTGAGAGACGCATCATCAAGATCAGAGTCTAAGGAAGAAACCAAGTTGCAAGAGGAGGAATCCAAAGAAGAGGAGCTCACCTTAAAAAGTGAGGAGTTTGGAAGCGATAGCGAGGGGGAGCCAAAAGTTCAGCAATTGGTGGCAGTCAGTGAAGATTGTCAGGCAATGGTGGTGAACAAGCCGAGGCCAAAGGAGAAGGGGGAGTATCCAGCGGGGCCAAGTTCAAGAGGCAAAGATGAAGAAAGTACCAAAATGATGTCTCTAAAGATACAAAGGTCGTGACTTCGGATGAAGGAGCCGATGACGGAGGTAAAGATTCAAGACAAAGATGGCAATGAAGAGGAAGAGAACTTTGGTGGGATATTGTATTTGACAAAGGTGGTCACACCATTTCTGGAGCTATTGAAGGATCATCGGAAGGTAATTCCCCAAGATTGTAGGAAGGGGATGAACAAGTTGCAGGTGGTGATGCATTTGATGAGTGAAGTGAAGGGGTTGCAGGAGCAACAAGTCCAAAGAAGTAAAGAAGTGGAAGAACTTTGGTGGGAGGAAGGTGTGACAAAGAAGACTCTTACCATGTTACAAGAAAGCTACAATGTAAAAGAGAAAGAACTGCAGAGGTGAGCCGGAGAATTAACAGAATAGGCGATGTGGCTGAGCAAGATGAAGGAAGAAGTGAGTGATGTGTGCATCGAGAATGTCCATTTGAAGGCAATGACCATTGTAATGGAGCAGGAGTTGGATAGTTTGAAGAAGAGTGTAGCGGCGAAGGATCAAGCATGGCATAGAGAGTTAGCAGCCATGCAAGAAGAAGAGGAATGATTACAAGAACTTGTCAAGAGCACGGAAATGCAGAGCACGCAGTATGCAGAAGAGAAGAAGATGCTCGCTGCAGAGTACAAAGATGAGTTGAAGATGTATCGTGAGGAGTTGAAGGTAGAACATTCTTGAGGATATACATCGGAATCAGTGGGAGAAGTTGCGGGGAAGTTGAGAGCACTTCTAATCACGGAGGCTGAAGGGAGATTGGAAGAAGCCCGCCTACATGAGTTGAAGTAACTTGTGCATGAACCTCAAAAGAGAAAAGCCAAGGATGTAGATATGAACACCTTGTTGATCCGATTGAGAGAGCGCGTAGATTGAAAGATGTTAGAAGTAGAGAATAATGTTAGTCTTTGATTAGATTTAGTTAATTCAAAGTTAGAGAAAATTCAAAATAGCGTGACAGTGGAGCAGAAACCTGATGTTGCAAAAATAGGAATTCAGGTGTCATCGGACTTGATAATTGACACATTAGAGAAGAGTGTGTCAAGAGATAGAGAGTTAGATAAATCACTCCTTAATGCAATTGTAGTTCCTAGTGAAGAAGTAGCAAAAACAGTGAAGGATTTGGTAGTTATAGATATACCCAAAGAAGGAGAAATAGTGGGAAGATCATCGGGTTTGGAAGCCGATGATGAGGTAGACATCAGATCGGGGTAGTACAATTTTGAGATAGGAAAAGGTAGATATGAAGAGATAGATTATCAATTGGGATCTACAAGTAGGAAAAGATGTTAGGAAGCGGTGCATAGGTAGGAAGAGCTGCCGTTTGCTTCAGTATTTAAGGGGAGCATTTGCAGTCTTATGTTATTCAGTAGTCATATTTCTGAAGATAAATAAAGCAAAGTGCTGTTCTTAGTGCTTGTCGCTTAAGCTTAATTCCAATTGTCAATTTTTTGTTTTTCGTTGTGAGTGTGTAGAGAATTCCAAAGAGCAAGTCAATGTGTCTGTGGATGTTGGAATTTGCAGCCTTGATCTTCATTCTGTGTGTTTGATCGTAAGTGAAGTGCATCGGAGCAATGCCTTGACAGATTTGAGAGGAATTGTAGTGTTGGTAGTATTCCGTATTTGTGAGTGCAGCACAAAGTTGATGTGAAGCAATTTTGATTGAGGAAGTTGTGCCTTCAATGGAGGGATGGAACACAATTCTGAGGCAAAATTGTTCTTTGTAGTGAAGTGCCGTCTTTGGGAGAATCTGAATCATCACAATCAAGAGTTGTTTGGACAGAATTTGCTATGTTGTGCTTATGTGTGAGTATTTGTGACGAGTTGTCAAGATTGTGAGCTTGTTACTCTCTTCTGGGTGTAGTTTCTACCTGAGAGATTAAAGAAGAAACCAAGAAGAATTGCAATTGTGACTTTTGACTTCATATTTGGACATTTCTGAATAGTATCTCTGAGGGAACAAACTTTACTTACTTGATTACCGCAAAAGTGATATTTGCCGGGTTCTCACATGATTGTTGGTGCCACTGCCGGGGATACAAATCTTGGAAGTGGAAGAATACAAAGCCAAATTCAAAACTGGGTGTCAACGTAATATGAATGTCTGCATCAATAGAACAACGGGAAGAGAGAGCTCAAAGATGAGCATTGCAGCGTGAAGAAGACAAACGTTTGAAAGTCCCATCCACTTTGGATGAAATCAAATGAGAGGCATTGGACTTTCAACTCCTTCACGAAGTGCAAGAAGCCCTACGTGAACTTGACCAAAAGAGACGTGAAGGAGGGTGGCAAGGCTACTTTTCATCCCCGTCTTCCAAGAAAAAGAAAGACTCGAGCGGGCAGACATATGCACTACGACCCTGTACACCGACTTCCTCTAAAGTTGTAAAGGAAGTCGATTTCATTAAGAAGTTCATTCACAAAAAGATAGCACAAACACTTACAGAAGAAGAGTGTCAACATTTGGTATGAACAATTCTTTGGTTATCCTGAAGAAGGTTTGAAGACCAGATTAAAGTTGTGGAACCTCTTACTTCTGATCGGGTTGAAGTTGACACAACTAGAGAAGAAGAAATTGTCGAGGAAGATCCCAATTTGAACTTGACAAATTGGAACTTGTGGGCAGACAACACGACATCTATACCAAGTAGCTCTTTGGTTCCCGTAAGTTCAAACTTACCACAACCAAATCTGCCGTACCAAACGATGACTTTGTTACCTGTAACCTAACATGCTTATCAAAAGTATAAAGGTATAGAGCAAGACAAAGATCCTAACAAATTCATCAAGGAATTCAAAGTCATTTCCTTTGCCAACAAGGAACATGACTCTGCGGATTGACTGCGGATTTTTCCAAGTCTGCTCTGAAAGAAGGCTCAGAGCTAGTATACTCATGTAATGCAGAAAGGATTCACACCAGCAAACTGGGCAGACTTACCAAATGGCTTCCTGGAACAATTTTGGCAAGTGGATTATGATACGAGTGTCTTCGTGGCACTTAATGATTTGGATCAAGGAAAGAAGGAAAAATTGAGAGATTGCTCCGAGCGGTTCATGGCCTTATTGAACCGAGTTCCAAAACAATCCGGTGTGGTGGGTTATTCCGATGCCCAAGCCATTACCTGGTTTCTCGGAGTGCTTTCATCGAAGATTCAAATCTTTGCCAAGGAGAGGAATGTAACTTCCCTGGACAAAGTCCTCAAACATGTCACCTGATATGAGGCGGCTCATTCTCACTCGACCAACAACCAAAAAAATTGTGAGAAGAAGGGCAAGAAGTTGAGACGAAGAGCTTCTCGCAGCACCTCTCCTACTTCGGAGGAATCCTCCACATCTTCTAGTTCTTCCTCGGAATTCAACAAGAACCCAAGCCAAGAAGAATACAAAGACGCGGAGGAAAGAAGCCAGTAACACCGCCAGTAAAGAATGTATCTAAGGCAGATCAGAAGTTGGAAACTCTTATTAAAGAGTTTGCGGATTTCAAGATCCAGATGATTGGGGCAAAGGACCAAAGAAACCCCCCATCATTTGGTCGACCAAATGTATGGTGCACTATGTGTGGTAAAGCCGGCCACGCTAATATGAAGTGTTTAACTCGTACGACATTTCCAGTGCAACAAATTGATTAGGTTCCCGGATGGGATCAAGGTGAAGAAGAAGAGTCGGTATACCAAACCCAAGAAATATAGCCTCCAGCAAGCCCATCATATCAAGATCCTAGGTATGGACCATGGGAGTATAATCCTACTGCTCCCCCACAAAGACCCCTGATGGGTGGTCAAAATAGACCTCAAAATGTTGCACCGGGTGCTTGTTACAATTGTGGCTTGATGGGACATTGGTCTCCAGATTGTCCGGAGCCAAGACAAAAAATTGGGTACATGCCCCTTTGTGGGAATTGTAAAGGATTGGGGCACACAATGCCCGCAACCACCCAATCTAAAGCCCCCTGTCAAGTATGTACAGACTCCCATAGAGCATGCTGCGCTCCAAGTGAAGGGGGATACTAATGTAAATTGTATCACACTTGAGGAAGAGAGGCCTCAAGAAGGGAGTCCCGCTTCAGAAGGAGAGTGGCCAGACCTCAAAATTTTGAAGGTAGAAACTCGCGCAGAGAGGAAGAATTGAGCTTCCGAAGAAGTAAGTACTACGTCTTCTTCCTCACGAAAATGAAGAGACTGCGACCAAAAGCTATTCTTTTTGCAAAGGAGGAAAAGGTCCTAGAAAAAGCTAAAGCAAAAGCCTTGCAAAAAGAAATTAAGGAAGCAGTACTATGCACGCGGGAGATGAGTTTGGAGGAAAATACAAAGACACAACCTCTAGTGTTTCCGGCGGATATTAGGTCTGAAGTAAAAGACTTGATCCAAGCCAAAGTTGGTCAACCCGATGATCATTGGGTCAAGCACCTATGCACTCCGGTTACCATCCTCAAGCATCCCAAAGTTTGTTCTGAATAGGTGCAAAACTTAGAACCAAAGTCAAAGACGAAGCAGGTGAAATTGGAAGGAGTTCCACAGTATGATATTGTGGCAGATATGGCGTCTACAAGCGCAAATGTCACATTCAAACAATTATGGGAGGACAATAAGCTATATAAAAAGCAGCTAAGTTCAGCCCTCAAGAAAGTAAGGGCGATGACCAAGAAAGACTTGCCCGCAATTTATCATATTGAACAGGAGGATTTGGGATCTCCTGAGGTGGATGCGGAGATAACAGGCTGTATGATCAAATCCATACCCATTGATTTAGGGTCGGGTGTGAATGTCATGACAAAAGACATTGTACATTGACTAGGGTACACAACGTTTGAACCAACACCCCGAATTCTGAAGTTTGCGGATCAAACCAAGAGACGGCCCTTGGGCATGCTGTCAAATATCACTATGATTATAGGAGGGGTGCCCTTCAAATTAAATTACATTGTGTTACAACCAATAACCAAAACCGGCTACCCTCTCTTGATTGGAAGACCCTGGTTGTACAGTGCCCAGGTCATGGTGGATTAGCACCAGCAAAAATTACGATTTAAAGACATCTCATCTAAAGAGCAAAAGCTGGTGACTGTCAGTTGGACAAAGGTTCCTCATCTTGGGGAAACTACTTTGTCAGAAGACGAGGATGAATCCAAAGATTCATCCTCTTCATCTTCTGATGACTCCGAAGACGATGTCCAAGTTAATTATCTGGAATGCTACAAGGTAGAGGTCAAAGACAAAGATCCATACGACGTTGCCTTGGGTGAACAAGACTTAGAGGAAGGGGGTTTGACAGCAGTACGTCTTGGATTAAGCCAAGTAAGTCACGTAGAAGGTGTCATTAACCCCGATGATTGTCAAGATGTGGTCTTGACTGAAGAATTTTTTTAAAGATTTCAAAGATAGTCACCGCAGAGGAGTTGGCAGGATACATTGCCCTATTTATAGAGTTCCAGGATGTATTTGCCTGGTCTATTGATCAAATGCCGAGAATTCCATGAGAATTTGGAGAGCACCGGATTGATTTGGTTGAAGGTGCAGTTCCGGTTCGGCAAAGACAATACCGCCTAAACCCAAAGTACTCCCTCTTGGTGAAAGACAAAATTGATAAGTACTTGGGGGCCGGAATAATTTTCCTTGTTCTAAGCAGTAAGTGGGTTTCCCTTATTTTCATCGTTCCAAAGAAAAAGACAGGGAAAATTTGAGTGTGCCAAGATTTTTGCAAATTGAATGTAGTCACCCAAAAGGACCATTATCCTTTACCATTTATAGATACAATTCTGGACCAAGTAGCTGGTCATCCTTGTTATAGCTTTCTCAATGGATTTTTAGGGTAAAATCAAGTATCCATTCGAGAGGAGGACAAGGATAAAACCACATTCACGACCGATTGGGGCACTTTCACTTACAATCAAATTTGTAGAAGTCTTCATTGATGATTTTTGTGTGTTTGAACAAAGAGATGTACATTTAGATTACCTTTGCCAAACTTTTGAAAGGTGTCATATTGCCGGCTTGTCATTACACCCAGAGAAATGCTTCTTTGCAATGAAGGAGGGAACTCTTTTGGGGATTGGATGTCAAGCCGAGGTATTGAAGTCGATGTCAAGAACATCCGGGAGCTGAGAGCCTTCTTGGGACATGTTGGATACTACAGACGCTTTGTGTCAAATTATGTGGTGCTTGCTGCACCACTTACCAAGCTTCTGAAGAAATCCAAAGACTATATGTGGAAAACAAATCAAGAAGAAGCTTTCCAGGTGTTGAAGAAGAAATTGGTTGAAGCACCAGTTATGAGGGCCCCAAATTGGGACGTCCCTTTTCATGTATATGTGGACACTTTGTCCATGGCCATCAGAGTTGTCTTAAGTCAGAAGGACAAGAAGAAGAAGGACTACCCGGTATATTATGCCAGCCAACAACTATCAGTCTCAGAAAAGAACTATTCAACAACTAAACAAGAAGCACTCGGAATGGTGTATGCTTGCAAGAAATTTTGCCACTACTTGTTGGGATACAAATTTGTCTTCTATGTGGACCATTATGCACAACAACACTTGGTCAAGAAGGCAGATTTGTTTGGGCAAATTGCACAATGGATCTTGTTGTTACAAGAATTCACATACACTGTACAAGTAAGGAAGGGAGCTTTGCATTCAAATGCGGACTTCTTATCCAGGTTAGAAACTCAAGACCAAGATTTGGAAATTGATGATCGGTTTCCTGATGAAGAGCTATATCATTTAATGGCTATTCAAAGTATGTGGTATAAGGCAAAATATCACTATTTGCATACGTGCCATTGTCTTGAGGAGCTGGACCTGGAACAAAGGGGAGTCTTTCTTCAAAAAATGGGACCATACCAATTGAAACACAACATTTTGTTTAAAATGGGCAAAGATGAAGTACTTTGGAGATGTTTGGAAGCATACAAAGTCGGAGGAGTCATTGAATCCTTACACTTGGAAGCATTGGGGGGACATTATGCCCTAAAAAATACGGTGAAGAAAATTCTTTCGGCAGGGTATTGGTGGCCTACAATGTATAAAGATACTCATGCCCATATTTGAAGTTGTGATGCATGTCAAAGAACAGGGAAACCGATGGCGGCTTCCTAGTGGCCTTTGAAACCAATTTTGCCTCTGGCTCTATTTGTGGGACCTATTCAACTAGTAACCCGTGTCACAAGGAAGAGGTACATCTTAGTATGTACCGATTATGCCACGAAGATGGTGGAAGTAGAGGCAACATGAAGAGATGATGTAGAGACAATGGCAGAATTTTTCTTCCAAAACATCATTTCCCGTTATGGGTGTCTTTTGGAATTGGTTAGTGATCGGGGAACTCATTTTTGAACTCGATGGTGGAAGCGTTAACCAAGTACTTCCAAATAAAACATTGAAAGACCACGCCTTACAACCCAAAAGTGAATGGACTCACGGAGAAGGCCAATGGATTGCTGTGCAAAATTTTGAATAAGGTGACAGTCAATTATGCCTATGATTGGGATACAAAGTTACCTGCAACATTGTGGGCATATCGGACAACTGAAAAAATTACTACCAAGCAAACTCCTTATTTCCTGACATACGGATTGCATCCCATATTACTAGTTGAGTTTGAAGTACCGACATATAGAATACTTTGTGAAGAACGTTTGTCGGAGGAAAAAGCCAAGATCTTTGAATTCATCAATTGATGTAGTTGGAAGAGAAAAAGGATGATGCAATGCAAAATACAAAGGAAATTCAAGAACAACAGAAGGTCAGGCACAATAAAAGAATCAAACCTATGGCTGTTTAGGAGGGAGACTTGGTATTGTTATATGATAATCACCGAATATTTTTTCCAGGAAAATTACATCTGAGGTGGATGGGACCATATCGTGTGATGCACATATATGTTAATGGTTCTATTCAACTTGCAGACCTAGATGGCAATCCTTTTGCAACTTGCGTCAACGGTTGGAGGGTTAGAAAATATTGGACCCCAAACCCAACTTTGTATAAAAATCCGATTGTTGGTGTTCATGGGGACGCTCACATTTGAGGGAGGGGGTATGTGGTACCCACATTTTTTGTGGGTACCACATAAGAAGAAGTAAGCACTAGAAGTTGAATTGTGGACAAAGAATGGACAGAAGTAACTTCGGAGGACATCCAAAGAAGACAACATCAGATCCGATGATGGAGGTACTTGGAAAAGGAGTACGACGGAAAAATTCCAAAGAGCACCGTCTTTGGGTTGGAAGACGCAAAAGATACAAAGACCGTTTAACAACCTTGGTACGTGGCAAGAAATTTCAAGAAACGGCGGAGGCAAAAGAAGCATATCTTGATAGTGACCGGGATTTGCACGCAGAAGAGAGAAAGTCAAAATTGAAATTGACTGAAGAATGACTATAATTCAGGTCAATATAAGATTGCAAGTGCGCAAGGACAAGTTGAATGTGCCAAGTAAATTTCCAATCCCTTTGAGTAGTTGTTTTGCAGTAATGCGTGTCCGGAAGCCCATCGAGAGTGAAATTTTCCAAAATCCCAAGGGAGTTAGAGTGTCTCGTCCAGGAGAGGGAATCATCTTCCAGCATCATAGAACGAGAGAACAGATTATGGCTAAGAAGGTGGCCAATGTGCTGGCGGTGTGAGGTTTTGCAATCCAAAGATTAGATGTAGTAGCTAGAATTGAAGTATTGACTAGACTTTGTATTACTTTCTTAGCATGGAATTGGAATTTTAGTTTCTCGGGAGTGATGGCAGAAATAGCTGCCAGTAATTATGCAGAGAGTCCCAAGGTGGAAGGGAAGAGAGGCAATCTGGCTCGATGGACTGAGTCGGATTGGAGGTTAGTATTGGGGAGAGAAGCAGGCGAGCCGACGGGGATCACCTTCTATTGGAAGTGTGATGCTGCAAAGGAGACGGCGGAGATTTGCAACTCATTTTTTGCTCTAAGAACGACGAATGGATACAAGGTGGAGTCCTATCGGGATCAGATTCAAAGAAGCATCGTGGGGGCGATGATGGCCATGTTCAAGCCAGAATGAACCACTTATGTGAACATGCAGCAAGCCGTCTTCTTCCACCAAATTTTTGCAGGAGTTCCAGTGAATTGGGCAAAGTGCTTCCACCACCAAACAAGGCAGATGGTGATTAATTGGCAAACGGGCTCTCCATCGCATTATTTTGCACCGTTTGCAGCCCATTTCTACTTTGGGTTGAACCGGCTGACCAAAGAGGAGCGTCATCGTATGGTGTCTTACGTTCGTCCGAATTAACGACGGGAAGCAGACAAGGAAGAGCGCTAGTATATGCTGCATCTGCGAGCCAACAATGAGTATTTCTCGAAGACCGGACAGTGGAAGGTCGAAGAAATTACTAGTCCAAAGACAAAGAAATACAGCAAAGAAGCCAAGCTGCCTCCCACTCAAAGAAACACTTGGCGGTTGATTATGAAGAATACAAAGATGGTGAGAGATGCATCATCAAGATCAGAGTTTGAGGAAGAAATTGAGTCACAAGAGGAGGAATCCAAAGAAGAGGAGCTCACCTTAAAAAGTGAGGAGTTTGGAAGCGATAGCAAGGGGGAGCCAAAAGTTCAACAATTGGTGGCAATCAGTGAAGATTGTCAAGCGATGGTGGTGAACAAGCCAAGGCCAAAGGAGAAGGGGGAGTATCTAGCAGGGCCGAGTTCAAGAGGCAAAGATGAAGAAAGTACCGAAATGATGTCTTTGAAGATACAAAGATTGCAACTTTGGATGAAGGAGCCGATGACGGAGGTTAAAGCTCAAGACAAAGACGGCAATGAAGAGGAAGAGAACTTTGGTGGGATATTATATTTGACAAAGGTGGTCACACCATTGCTGGAGCTACTGAAGGATCATTGGAAGGTAATTCCCCAAGATCGTAGGAAGGGGATGAATGAGTTGCAGGTGGTGATGCATTTGATGAGTGAAGTGAAGGGGTTGCAGGAGCAACAAGTCCAAAGAAGTAAAGAAGTGGAAGAACTTTGGTGGGAGGAAGGTGTGACAAAGAAGACTCTTACCATGTTACAAGAAAGCTACAATGTAAAAGAGAAAGAACTGCAGAGGTGAGCCAGAGAATTAACAGAATAGGCGATGTGGTTGAGCAAGATGAAGGAAGAAGTGAGTGATGTGTGCATCAAGAATGTCCATTTGAAGGCAATGACCATTGTAATGGAGCAAGAGTTGGATAGTTTGAAGAAGAGTGCAGCGGCGAAGGATCAAGCATGGCATAGAGAGTTAGTAGCCAGGCAAGAAGAAGAGGAATGATTACAAGAACTTGTCAAGAGCACAGAAATGCAGAGCATGCAGTATGCAGAAGAGAAGAAGATGCTCGCTGCAGAGTACAAAGATGAGTTGAAGATGTATCGTGAGGAGTTGAAGGTAGAACATTCTTGAGGATATACATCGGAATCAGTGGGAGAAGTTGCGGGGAAGTTGAGAGCACTTCTAATCACAGAAGCTGAAGGGAGATTGGAAGAAGCCCGCCTACATGAGTTGAAGTAACTTGTGCATGAAACTCGAAAGAGAAAAGCCAAGGATGTAGATATGAACACCTTGTTGATCCGATTGAGAGAGCGCATAGATCGGAAGATGTTAGAAGTAGAGAATAATGTTAGTCTTTGATTAGATTTAGTTAATTCAAAGTTAGGGAAAATTCAGAATAGTGTGACAGCGGAGCAGAAACCTAATGTTGCAGAAATAGGAATTCAGGTGTCATCGGACTTGATAATTGACACATTAGAGAAGAAAGTGTCAGGAGATAGAGAGTTAGATAAATCACTCCTTAATGCAATTGTAGTTCCTAGTGAAGAAGTAGCAGAAACAGTGAAGGATTTGGTAGTTGTAGATATACCCAAAGAAGGAGAAATAGTGGGAAGATCATCGGGTTTGGAAGCCGATGATGAGGTAGATATCGGATCGGGGTAGTACAATTTGAGATAGGAAAAGGTAGATATGAAGAGATAGATTATCAATTGGGATCTACATGTAGGAAAAGATGTAAGGAAGCGGTGCATAGGTAGGAAGAGCTGCCGTTTGCTTTAGTATTTAAGGGGAGCATTCGCAGTCTTATGTTATTCAATATTCATATTTCTGAAGATAGATAAAGCAAAGTGCTGTTCTTAGTGCTTGTCGCTTAAGCTTAATTCCAATTGTCAATTTCATGTTTTTCGTTGTGAGTGTGTTGAGAATTCCAAAGAGCAAGTTAGTGTGTCTGTGGATGTTGGAATTTGCAGCCTTGATCTTCATTCTATGTGTTTGATCCTAAGTGAAGTGCATCGGAGCAATGCCTTGACATATTTGAGAGGAATTGTAGTGTTGGTAGTATTCCACATTTGTGAGTGCAGCACAAAGTTGATGTGAAGCAATTTTGATCGAGGAAGTTGTGCCTTCAGTGGAGGGGTGGAACACAATTCTGAGGCAAAATTGTTCTTTGTAGTGAAGTGCCGTCTTTGGGAGAATCTGAATCATCACAATCAAGAGTTGTTTGGACAGAATTTGCTATGTTGTGATTATGTGTGTGTATTTGTAACAACGTTGTCAAGATTGTGAGCTTGTTACTCTCTTCTGGGTGTAGTTTCTACCTGAGAGATTAAAGAAGAAACCAAGAAGAATTGCAATTGTGACTTTTGACTTTGTATTTGGACATTTCTGAATAGTATCTCTGAGTGAACAAACTTTATTTACCCGATTTCCTCAAAAGTGATATTTGCCGGGTTGTCACATGTCACATACTAGTTGAGAGATTTGAGTGAAATTGTGAGAAGGGTCAATTCGGTAGAGTAGAGATCTCATGCATGAGGAGTTTGAGAGCAACAAAAAGTATGTTTGAGTGTTTAGATTCATCTTGGGAACATGGAGGGTCACCAAGAGTGGAAATTGAGACTATAAAAGGTTCCCCAAGGGTTTAAGGTGATTGTAGGGGTGGATTTGAGGAAAAGAGAGTTTATAATAGAATTTGAAGAGAGCATTGAGAGGATCCAAAAACCTACACCTATTGGAGGAAAGAGTGAGTCTAAATGCTTTCTATGTGGAGAGAAGGGACATAAGGCAAGTTCATGTCCATTGACCTTTGAGAGCAAGAGATTGAGGGAAAGGAGAGGCTTACTTGACTTGGGTTTGCATGTTGGACCTTCTTCACAAAGATCAGGAGGGAGAAGATCTAAGACCAAGGAGTTGTGTGAGGTTTGTGGAGTGGAAAGACTTCCAAAAGGACATGAGTGTAATGGAGTAAAAGCACTTTTGGAGACTTTGGTGAAGGATCTTGGAGAGATTCTTAGTATAGCTACAGAAATACTACCACCTTCATTAGCTAGCTCTCAAGATTAGTGATGGAGATAATCTTTCAATTTATGGATAAACTATCCATGAGAGTTAGATTAATATGCATTCTAGGATTTGATGTTGCTATAGAAATCTTGGAGCAACCTGAACCATTTGTGTTCCCTAGAGTGGATTATTCTTAGATGGTGTTAGTCATGTATATAATCTGTGACAACCTGGAAAATATCACTTTTGAGGTAATTGGGTAAGTAAAGTTTGTTCCCGTAGAGATACGAGTCAAAATTGGTCAAATACAAAGCAAAGTAACAATTGTAGTTCTTCTTGGTTGCATCTTTAATCTCTCAGGTAGAAACCACACCCAGAAGAGAGTAACAAGCACTAACTTGCAGTCTTGTCACAAATTAACACTCCATAATCACAACTCCATCAAATCTTTCCAAACAATCTTGATTGTGATGATTCAGGCTCTCTTGAAAATAGCACTTCACTACAAAACGACTTTGCCTCAGAATTGTGTTCCACCCCTCCACTGAAGGCACAACTTCCTTGATCAAAATTGCTTCACATCAACCTCACATTGCACTCACAAATGCAGAATACTACCAACACTACAATTCCTCTCACATTTGTCAAGGCATTGCTTCGATTGCACTTCACTTAGGATCAAACACACAGAATGAAGATCAAGGTTGTGGAATCCAACATCCAACAAACACACTGACTTGCACTTTGAATTTCTCCAAACACTCACAAACACAATCACAAAGTTGATACTCGGAATCAAGCTCAAGTGACGAGCACTACTTCACAGCACTTCGCTTTATCTATTCTCAGAAATAATGAGCACTGAACAACATCTGACTGCAAATGCCACTCTTAAATAGTGAATCAATCAATAGTTATCTTCCTAATGTACCTCTTCCTAACAACTCTACAAACCTGTAGATCTCATATGACAATGCAACCTTTCATATCTGTCTCTTGAAATCTCAAATCGGTTTCTACTCTGATCCAATTTCTACGTCGTCTTTGGCTTTCAAACCCAAACCCAAAGTAATTTTACTTCCTACTACTCTATCTTTGGGTTTCACAATTCCTAATTCCTCCACTAATTCTAACATTTCTCCTTCCTGATGTGAAATTCCTATCATAGTTAAGCCTTCTAAATCTCTATCTCCTGACCCACTCTTCTCTAAAGTGTCAAATGTCAAATCCGAAGACACCTGCACTCTTATCTCTCTTACCTCGGGTTTAACTTCTATCAATTCCTTTACTAATTCTATTGTGTCATCATCAAGAATTGTAATTGAAACCATGAATACACTATCTACACCTTCAATTTGTAACCCATTTTCCCCTAATCACTCATGTTACTAACCCAAAGACACTTACTGTCTAATCTTGCACTTTGGGTTTATTCACTACTGCTACTTCTCCTTCAATTCATGTTCCATTTTCAATTGGAATTGAAATTGAAGTCATGGGTATTCTAACTATCTTCTTTCCCTACTCTAACTTCCTCTAATCCCTCTCGCAAGATTCCCCAAGTCACCTTCATTGCATTCCGAGGTCCGACTATCTCGGATTTAGTCATCTTCATCTTGAGGCAAAGTCTTTAGACCCGAAGTCATGTAAACCCAAAGTTCGAAGTACAAGTACGAAGTCACATTGACACGAAGAACCTCAATCCAAAGTACATCTACTCTCAAAACTTCAAATGCTTGTAACTTCTTTTACAAACCTCCAAAATTTGCGATTTTAGTGGCAATGGAAAGCTCTAGATGAGACGCTTGTAACGAGATATAGCACGCTTGATTTGGACTTATGGTCACTGAGATATGGGCCCGCAAGAATCATGACCTGTAACTTCTATTTCTCCTTCGGGTTTGCCCTCCTTCAACGTCTGATCCGAGTTTTTCACTCCTCTGACACCAAGTAAGCTTCTTCGGGTTTGATCTAGTCCGAATCTTTCTTCCTCTTATATGAAGTTGACTTCCTCAGGTCTGATCAAAACACAAGTTTCCACTCATTTCTTCTCCATTTGGTTTCAATTTGGTTTTAGCAAGGCACTTCTTCTTCAAATCTTGTCCAAAATGAAAAATTTGGGTACCACATAATCTATTAGTAATAGAGTGAGAGAAAAGAAAAGAAAAAAAGAAAAAAAATTGAGAGAAAAGAAAGAAGTGAAGGGTTAAGATGAAGAAACTTCTAGTTTTCTTTGGCAAGGATAGAGAAGATGTGGAGGCCTTTGTGAGAGACTTCAAGAGAGCTTGCATAGGAAACAATGAGAGGAGGAAGAATGAGTGGGCCTCATTATTACCAGATTTCTTTGAAGATGTAGCACTTACATGGTATGAGTCAGAATACCAAAAGAGAGAGAGGAGAGATGGTGAAGAAGAGTCTTGGGAGACTTTGACTTCAGCACTCATAGAGAACTTTCTTCCAGATGAGAGTTATGAGAGATTGATGAGTGAGGTTACCTTTCTCAAACAAGGAGATGGAGAGAAAGTGAGAGTCTATGTGGAAAGAGTGGAAAAGTTAGAGTCCAGATTTTGCATAGTGTTGAGGAAGTGTGGGGATGATGTGGAGACCACAATGATTGGCATAGGGGCCATAATCACCAAGAATTTTGTGGGAGGGTTGAGACCACAAATTAGAAGCAAGGTGAGATATGTGAAACCTTCTTCCAAGGTTGAAGCTATCAAGATCACAATTCGTATGGAGGAGAGTTTGGAAGGGGATGAGAGTGATTTGGTGGTGAAGGAGGTTGTGCATTCTCCTCAAGGCTACAAGTATGGTGTTACTTTTGATACTTTGGTGGCAATGGTTGCACCACAAGTAGTAGTTGCTCCAATTCTTGCACCTCTACCAAAGGATCCATTTCAAACCATCATAAAACAACTTGCGGATCTCAAGATCAATGTGGTACAACTATGGGAGAAGAGAGAGGTGGATTAGAATGTAGGGAAAGGGCCTAGGATTTATGGAAACTATCCATAAAGAGGAGGCCAACCAGCCAACAATTTCAATGATAGAAATTGTTTTGGTTATGGAGGAAGAGGCCATATCCAAAGGAATTGCCCAAATTCCACTTACCATGGAGGAAGGGGTTATGAGGGAGCCAATAGAGGGAAAGAGTGAGGTAGTGAAACCCAAGTGGCTCCTAATCTGAACAAAGGTAAGGGGATAGCATCTATAGATCTGGTTGAGAGCAAGTATGAGAAGGGAGAGTGCTCAAACTCCAAGGGTCTTAATTTGGAGCTTTTAGCACAAGAGAAGAAGAGAGCTTGTTTTGCAGATGATGTCATTCTTCTCAAGGATTTAATCCAAGCAAGGATACTCCTATGTCTACTAGGAGCACTTGCACCTCAACACCATCAACAACAAAGACTCCAAGGAAGAAGTTGGGGATGGAGGATTTCTTGATTTCAAAGCAACAATGGAACTACAATGTGTTAGAGGATGTTGGTAGCCACAAGGCTAACATCATAGTGGGCTAATTGATTGCTTTGAACCCTACCTTGAGAAAGGATCTTAGAGGTGGTTTGAGTTCTACAAGGAGCAAGAGGAAGAAGAAGGAAAAAGCTCCAATATCAATGGGGGTGGTGGATGCCAAGCCAGCACCATGGGAGGCTTGTGAATATGCCTCCAAGATTGATGTGAGAGTGAATGGTCACAACATCAAGGATGCACTTGTTGATGGAGAATCAGCAGTGAATGCCATGTCAGAAAGGTTGATGAAGAAGTTGAATATGATACCCTCAAGACCTTCAACATTTGTGGTGAGCATGGCAAACAAGCAACAAGTTCGACCAATAGGGGTGATGGATAAAGTGATAGTTTCTGTTATGAGAGTTCAAAATCTCATGACTTTCCAAGTCTTGAAGGATTCAAGCTATGATTTACTTCTTGGGAGGCTATGGTTGAGAGTAACACACACAACTGATCGATGCCACAAAGGGTACTTGAAGATTGTGCCATCAAACCATAGAGTCATAGTTCTTGCGACTAACACCGCCAACACTTCACATTTGGATACACCATCTTTTGGTTATTGGGAATCAGATTCTGAAGAAGGAGCTTCAGGTGTGGACACAAGCATGGAAGAGGAGACTTCCACGGAGGAGGATGAATCTGAATCTGATTTAGATGTGTATCCTTTGTGTGCTATGGATTTTGCACCTAAGCCAGAGGTTTTGAAGGACCCAGACAAATCACCATTGACACTTGAGGAGGTAGAGAGAAGGTTAGCTACCCTTAAGTATGGCCCAAATGTTACCAAGGAGGAGAAGGTGAGATTTGAGGAGATTTCCCGCAAGTTCATCCATGTTTTTGCTTTTAGTTACAAGGATTTGAAGGAAGTCACCTTGGAGGAGCACAAGATAGAGGTGGAATCACATGCAAGACCAATTTGCCAAAAAGAATGTCGCATTAGCCCACCAATATCTTTGGTTGTGAAGGAGAAGATTGATAAGCTCAAGGAGGCTAGATTTATTTTTGAGGTAGAGAATTCAAAATGGGTGTTTCCAATTGTCATTGTGAAGAAAAAGAATGGCAAGCTTCGGGTATGTGTGGATTACAAGAAGCTCAATGCTGTTACTAAGAAGGACTACTACCCATTGCCATTCATTGATGAGATCTTGGAGGAGGTTGTAGGTCATGAGATGTACAGTTTTGGAGATGGTTATAATAGATACAACCAAATCAAGATTGCACCATAGTATCAACAACTCACCACATTCACCACACCTTGGGGAACTTATGCTTTCAAGGTCATGCCTTTTGGGCTTTGCAATGCTCCAACCACATTCCAATGGTTCATGAACAAGGTATTTGAACCTTTCATTGGGAAATTTGTGAGAGACTTCATTGATGACTTTGTGTCTATGGGAGCAAGGAAGAGCACTTTGAGCACCTAATCAAGGTCTTGCAACGCTTGGATGAGGCAAATGCATCACTCAACCTAGAGAAGTGCATTTTTGGATGTGAAGAAGGTCTACTTTTGGGGCACATCATCTCCAAGGATGGAATAGCAGTTGATCTTGAGAAGGTGAGGAAAATCTCAGACTTTCCATTCCCTTCAAGCTTGACAAAGTTATGCCAATTCTTGGGGATGGTGGGATACTATAGGAGGTTCATCTTCTCATTTTCCAACAAGGCTTATGCATTGACCATCTACATGAAGAGACGTGTAGATTACATGGTGATTTTGGAGGACAAGGAGGCTCTCAAAGCTTTTGAGGAGCTCAAGCAATCCCTTGTTGTAGCTCCAATTCTTGCTAAACCTGATTGGAATAAGACTTTCATCCTCTACACTGATGCTTCTAATGTAGCTATAGGATGCACTCTTAGTCAATTAGACCAAGATGGGCATGATCATCCAATAGCTTATGCTAGTAGGTAGATGGTTTTGGCAGAGAAGAACTACTCTGTCACGGGGCGAGAAGGGTTGGCAGTGATCTTTGGTCTCAAGAAGTTTAGACATTACTTGATTAGATGGAAAGCCACCATTGTCACGGATCACAAGGCTCTGAAGTACATCTTCAACAAGCCTAATGTTGAAGGGAGACTAGCAAGGTGGATGATACTCTTGTTTGAGTATGACTACACCATTGAGGATAGGCCAGGAAAGAAACATGCAAATGCTGATTTGTTATCTAGAGCCTACGATCATGATGGAGATGAGCTAGTAGATGATTCCTTCCAAGATGAGGAGCTCATGAAAATCTCAATCACTCAAGAGGTTCCAATGGAGTACAAGGAGATTGTGGATTTTGTGACAAAGGTAACTATCCAGAAGGGATGCATGCTAGGGAGAGAAAGGCCCTTGCAGCAAGATCTAGACCTTACACAATGGTGGAGGATATTCTTTTTCACCAAGGAGCAGATGGTCTACTTTGAAGAGCAGTGGGTAAGGAAAAGTCTATCCTACTTATAAAGGAGTTTCATGAAGGTTTAGTGTCGAGGACACTTTGCAAGAAAGGTGACTGCTTTCAAGATTCAAGATGCAGGTTACCATTGGAGATGGATTTTCAAGGATTGTCTTGATTATTGCAAAACTTGTCATGTTTGTCAAGCTTTTGCTAGAAAGTCTACATCCACTCCACCACTTAGATCAATTCTATTGCTAGGACCTTTGAGAAGTGGGGAATTCATTTTGTAGGTCTTCGCAATAGAATCCTAAGGAACAATTGGTACATTGTGGTAGTTATTGATTACCTTACCAAGTGGGTTGAGGCTAGACCATTGAGGGACAAGAATGAAGATGAAGTTGGTAGATTTCTTTATGAACGCATTATCACTAGATTTGGATGCCCTTTGGAGTTGGTTTCTAATAGAGGAGGAGAGTTTATAGGAAGCATTACTACAGCTATGCTACAACATTTCTCTATCACACATAGAGTAACTACATCTTATAAGCCAAATTCCAATGGCTTGTCAAAGAGAACCAATCAGACCTTGTGCATGATGTTGGCCAAAGATGCAGAAATGGAGGGGGCTAAACATCATTGGGACAAGAAGATTCATGCAGTTTTGTGGGTGTATAGGACAACCATGAAGACTTCCACTAGATATTATCCATTTCAATTGGTATATGGTATTGAGTCTACCTTACCTATTCACTTTGATCTTCCTACCTTCCAAAGCATTCATAGGAGATTGAAGAAAGCACAAGGAGGTGATGCAAAGAAGTCAAGGAAGGAACAACTCATGGAGTTGTAAGAGGCAAGAGCAGTTGCTATGGTTTGAGTGGAGCAAGCCCAAAGGAAACAAAAGGAGAGCTATGAAAAGAGGCAAGGCAAGAAGAAGGTGGAGCCTTTCAAAGAAGGTGATTGGGTAATGTTGTTTGATTCTATTCTATTCAATTCAAGAGAGTGCAAAAGAAGTTGTTGCCTAAGTACTTTGGACCTTTCATAGTGGAGAAGGTGTAGGGCAATTACACCTATGATCACAAGGAGTTATGAGGAAGACACTTTGATAGGATTAACCATGATAAGTTGAAGATGTACCATAGAAGGTAGAGACCTTCACTTTGAGGACAAAGTGAAAACTTAGTCCAGGGTAAATGTAACACCCATTTGTGCATGTGTGTGGTATTGTGATATTTAGCTTGGTATTACATGTACTTTAGAGATATTATTTATATAGAGATAAAGGATGGTTCTATATTAGTCATGGTTAGCTAAAGTTAGTCACAGATAAGATAGAGGAGACCTTACTTTAGAGGAAGTAGAAAAGATGAGCACCACTATGGATTTTAGAGTGTTGAATTGGTATTATTCCTAGGTGTTTGGCTTTGAGGAAAGAGTTGAGAACTCTTGGGCCAGCAAGCCTTTTTGTTTTGGATTCTTCTTTAGTCCAAGGATAGCCCATGTGAAGGAATCCTTGACTTACTGGTTGGGTCAAGATAAGACCACATGCTTAGGGGAATATGCCTATGTGAATGGATATTCCTTTCTACTTTTTGACTTTACTTGAATTTTAGCCTAGTAACTTGAGTTACTACGGTAATTAGTAACTTTGGTGTGTAACTATTTCACAAGTATATAAACAAGGGATGAGGAGTTACTTAGCATCATTTCATTTGCAACTATCTCTCTCTCATTGAGTTCTCTAGTGAGCAATGTCTTGAGTCTTGGAGTGTTAGCCTTGGAGAAGTATGATGGAGTTGGGGTTCCTTGCCTTCTTAATCCATGGTGCGTTACCATAATAGCCATTAGAGGTTCATGTTAAGTGAGAGATAGGCCGGCTCACATGCTCCACTTCAAATGCAGTCATCACATTCTTACACTTGGCAGTCCGGGGTTGTGCCATGACTTCCTCTCCCTTCTTCTTCTCACTTCCGCATTCAAGCATGGAAACTTTGGGTCTCGGCTTTCTTGCCTCTATCATTGGTTGTCACATTTGCTGAACCTCCACTTTGCCTTTGTTGTCACTACTCGATTCTTCAGTTTGTAGCATGAACTCCTCTTCTTCTCCCAACATTCCCACCTTCAATCTGGTCTCTCCCTCCAAATCCTCTTCTACTTCCGGCATGGCTTCCTTTGTCTTTACTACCACCGCCGTTGGGTTAAGCTTTGGCACCTTCTGGGGCTTGACTGTTGCAACACGACTCTTAGGCTTGGCGCTCTTTTTGGCCCTTGGAAGGTCAATTGCTATGCTTTTTTCCGTCCTATTCCCCTTGTAGTACGTGTCTCCATCTTGCACTCTCTCCATATAATACTGCTCATCCGCATTTGTCTCCTATCGTAAATCCAAATAAAAGTGTGAATGCATTCTGTTTCATTCTTCCAAAGTCAGCAAATTCAACCCAAAATAAAAGTGTGCTGCAAATAGCAAAAAGTAATGTGGTGGCATATCCATGCTACATCCCAAAATCATCTGCCCCACTCTTTGATGCAGACATTTTGCCCAATCTATTGCCTCTCCTACAAACATTTGGCAAAAGAACACCGCTTATTGCATTGTAACATAGGTGGTTCCCTCTGGCTTGAAAATTATCATCATTGAACTTACTACCCCTCTACTCTCAAGGTCTTTATAACTGTCTACCTTATAACCATTCTTAGTGCAAGGTCCATTGAACGAATTCCTCACTTTAGTAGTCTCTTCTGAAGCATCACACTTTTGATAGAAGGTGGTACCTCCTATCGCTCTTGCTTCTCTTCCCAAAACTACTCTCCAATCCACCTCCATCTATTGGGCGGGATTCCCTCTCTTTTCCTTGTGCTTTGGCACATCCTTACAATTGCTTCCTGCAATTTCCACCATGAAACCTAGAAAACTGAAGTTCCAATTCCAGGCCAAGAATGTGATATGAAGTCTTGTCAAGACTTCGATCCATGCTAGGACTTCTAATATACAAATTTCAAGCCCCTCACCGCACTTTGATTACTCATTTTTGGAATCATCGTGTGCTTCCTCACCTTCTTCCAATGGAAGATTGTTTGTCAAGCTTTTGCTAGAAAGTCTACATCCACTCCACCACTTAGATCAATTCTATTGCTAGGACCTTTTGAGAAGTGGGGAATTGATTTTGTAGGTCCTCTCAATAGAACCCCAAGGAACAATTGGTACATTGTGGTAGTTACTGATTACCTTACCAAGTGGGTTGAGGCTAGACCATTGAGGGACAAGAATGAAGATGAAGTTGGTAGATTTCTTTATGAACGCATTATCACTAGGTTTGGATACCCTTTGGAGTTGGTTTCTAATAGAGGAGGAGAGTTTACAGGAAGCATTACTACAGCTATGCTACAACATTTCTCTATCACACATAGAGTAACTACATCTTATAAGCCAAATTCCAATGGCTTGTCAAAGAGAACCAATCAGACCTTGTGCATGATGTTGGCCAAAGATGCAGAAATGGAGGGGGCTAAACATCATTGGGACAAGAAGATTCATGCAGTTTTGTGGGTGTATAGGACAACCATGAAGACTTCCACTAGATATTCTCCATTTCAATTGGTATATGGTATTGAGTCTACCCTACCTATTCAATTTGATCTTCCTACCTTCCAAAGCATTCATAGGAGATTGAAGAAAGCACAAGGAGGTGATGCAGAGAAGTCAAGGAAGGAACAACTCATGGAGTTGGAAGAGGCAAGAGCAGTTGCTATGGTTTGAGTGGAGCAAGCCCAAAGGAAACAAAAGGAGAGCTATGACAAGAAGCAAGGCAAGAAGAAGGTGGAGCCTTTCAAAGAAGGTGATTGGGTAATGTTGTTTGATTCTATTCTATTCAAGAGAGTGCAAAAGAAGTTGTTGCCTAAGTACTTTGGACCTTTCATAGTGGAGAAGGTGTGGAGCAATTACACCTATAATCTCAAGGAGTTGGGAGGAAGACACTTTTGATAGGATTAACCATGATAAGTTGAAGATATATCATAGAAGGTAGAGACACCTTCACTTTGAGGACAAAGTGAAAACTTAGTCCGGGAGTAAATGTAACACCCATTTGTGCATGTGTGTGGTATTGTGATATTTAGCTTGGTATTACAAGTACTTGAGAGATATTATTTATATAGAGATAAAGGATGGTTCTACATTAGTCATGATTAGCTAGAGTTAGTAATAGCTAAGATAGAGTGGACCTTACTTTAGAGGAGGTAGAAAAGATGAGCACCACTATTTTGGATTCTAGTGTGTTGACTTGGTATTATTCCTAGGTTTTTGGCTTTGAGGAAAGAGTTGAGAACTCTTGGGCCCGCAAGCCTTTTTGTTTTGGATTCTTCTTTAGTCCAAGGATAGCCTATGTGAAGGAATCCTTGACTTAGTGAAGATAAGATCCTTGACTTAGTGAAGTTGGGTGAAGATAAGATCACATGCTAGTGGAATATGCCCATGTGAATGGATATTCCTTTCTACTTTTTGACTTGACTTGACTTTTAGCCTAGTAACTTGAGTTACTCTAATAATTAGTAAATTTGGTACATAACTATTTCACAAGTATATAAACAAGGGGTGAGGAGGTACTCAAGATCCTTTCATTTGCAACTATCTCTCTCTCATTGAGTTCTCTAGTGAGCAATGTCTTGAGTCTTGGAGTGTTAGATTTGGAGGAGTATGATGGAGTTGGGATTCCTTGCCTTCTTAGGCCATGGTGCGCTACCATAATAGCCATCAGAGGTTCATCCTGAGTGAGAGACAAGCCGGCTCACAGGTCTGCATGGAATAGAAGGCCTTCCTTGAAGGAGAAGGTGTTGTACTCCTTGTTGCATGCTGTGAGACAACCATGTACTATTTGGAAGAAGGGATCTTGTTGTAGAGCTGATCAAAACTTGTTATGGACCTTGGGGTCAATTGACACCATCATAATTTGCCGCTGTGATGAGAGGAGGAGCCTTCAAATCAGGTTGTCGTGATTGAGCATCAGAGATGACATGGAACCAACTTGGTTTGTACTCAAGTTTGATGTCAAACAATTGGAGTTGCTCTTCCCATTGATGATGTCAACTCTTCATGTGCTCCAAGTGTAAGGTCTGCAACAATGGTTTGTGATCAGTTTGCATGATCACTTGTTTCCCTAAGAGATAATGCCTCCATACTTTGGTGGCATATACAAGTTGTTCTTGATCTCAAGCAAAGTAATTTCTTTTAGCTATATTTAGTTGGCGAGACACAAAGGCAATGGGATGTAGTCCATCTCGGAATTCCTATTGCAACACAACTCCAATTGCAAAGTTAGAAGCATCAAAATCAACCACACAAGGTAGTTGAGGATCATATGGTTGAAGAGTGGGTCTTGAAGACACCATATGCTTTAACTTTTGGAATGCTTCTTCATGCTTGGTGGTCCACTAGAAGCTTGAGTTCTTTCCTAAGAGGTCATTCAATGGTGCAACCACATGAGCATAATAGTGGATGAACCATCGATAAAAGCTAGCCAATCCATTGAATGCCCATACTTTTGTAGCATCCTACGGGGTAGGCCAATTAGTAATGGCCTTGATCTTCTCTTCTTTTATCTTGATCCCCTCTGATGATATCTTATGCCCCAAGAAGGTAACATTCTTTTGCCAAAAGGCACACTTTGACTTCTTATAGTAAAATTTCCATTGTCATAGTAGTCTTAGGACTTCTCGCACATGATTCAAGTGTTCTACCTTTGTCTTGCTATAGATTAAGATATCATCCAAGAACACCACCACAAACCGATCCAATAGTCCATCCAACACCCAATGCATCTGATCCATGAAGACTATTGGAGCATTAGTGAGTCCAAAAGGTAGAACTCTCTACTCAAAATGCCCATACCTTGTGCAAAAGGCAGTCTTTTGCACATCCTCTTTATCAATAGGAATTTGCCAATAGCCACTACAAAGATCCAACTTGGAAAAGTAGCGTGCTCCACTTAGTTGATCAAGCAAGTCATTGATCCAAGGCAAGGGATATGCATTCTTCACAATTTGCTTATTGAGCCCACAATAATCAATACAAAAAAAAATCCTCCATCCTTCTTTGGAACAAATAGTACCGGTGCTCCCCAAGGAGAGGTACTATGTTGTATGAAGTCCTTCTCCAACAACTTTGTTAGTGTTTTGCAACTCCTCCAACTCCTTTGGTGAGAGCCAATAGATCGGTCTACTCAATGGAGTACTCCCTGACAATAACTCAATCTTGAAGGGCATACCTCAATCAGAGGGTAATCCCTTTGGCAGATCATCCAGAAACACATCCGCAAACTCCTTAGCTATTAGATCAACCATTGCTTGATGAGGCTCTTGGCACTCTGTAGATTGTTCTTGTGCAATCGGCTTGATCCACACCATGAATACAAACTTATCTTCCTCCAAAGCTTGCTCTATGGCTGCTTTACTAATAAACTTCCCTTCTAGGGATTCATCTCTCTTCCAAGCTTGCTCCTTGGTTGCCTTCTTGGAAAACTTCCCATCTTGGGACTCATCTCTCTTCCAGGTTTGCTCTATGGCTACCTTCTTGACAAACTTTCTATCTTGGGACTGACTATTCTTAGGTGTCTTACTCAGAGGTGCCAGGCAACCTAATTAGAAATTCCTACCTTGGTGTTGTACTTGAATTTGGTGTCGGGTCCAATTGAATTGAACCTTATGATGTTCAAGCCAAGGTAGACCCAGAATGATATCATAGTGTAGAGGTGCCACTACAAACCTCATTCACTCCAAATACTCCTTCCCAATCTTGAAGGTAACAAGATGCAACGTGCATAATGCAAAACCCTTTCTACCATCTACCATCATCAAACTACTTCTAATCACTAGCTTGATAGGAATACCCAATTCCTTTGCTACTTGCATAGACATGCAATTCTTTGAACTTCCAACATCAACCAAAATCCTACAACCCCAATTAGATATTGTACCTTGCAAGTGAAGCAAACTTGCATAGGTCAAGCTTTCAATCCCATTGGAACTAATCAAGCTCCCAATAGGCAGCTCAATATCTCCTATTGGGATTCCTCATTTCCTTGATCATTCCGCTCCACAACCTCCACATGGGCAACTTGTCAAGGTCATCCATTCTTGAGTGGACATTCAGCAATGTGATGCCCCAATTGGCAACAATAAAAACAACCACCATTTTGTTGCAGTTTCTCTCTATCTACCGTGCTAAGTGGTCTTCGTCAAATGACATCAATCTCCATTGGTGCTGGCTCCTCCACTTGTGTGTAGTGTATTGGTAGGTTGTGTGGAGGTTGAGGTCAAGACCAAGTTGTTGCCACCAATGAATCAAAACGTTTGGCCAACCGCATGGCTTCCTCCAAGTGTTGTGGCTCTCGCATGGTTACCTCTAATTTGGTTCTTGCCTTCAAGCCCCTCACAAATTGATCCAAAGCTTCATCTTCCAATATATCTGGAATTTGCATGATGGTGTTTTGGAACTACGTGATGTAGCTTCTTATAGAGCCAATCTGTTTCAACTCTGCCAACTTATCCTATGCAACTCGTGTGGCATTTATAGCTTGGAACCGACTAATTATTGCACTCTTGAAGTCTGCCCATGTCAAGATTGGTGCAACAATTTGTTGTTTAGCTTGCTCCACTTGGAATCTCTACCATAGCTTTGCTACTCCATTCAATTGGCTAGAAGCCAAGATAATCTATTTTTGCTCGTCTTGTAGACTGATAGCTTCAAAATAACATTCACAATCAAACAAAAAATTCTCTATTACACCCAAAAGATTCTTGCTTTCAAATACCTTGGGTTTAAGGAATCTGATCCGATCTTCTCCTTCTCAAATTGGTACTCTCTCCACCTGCTCTTGTTGTCAAAGATCTTGTTCATCCAACAATCAAGTAAGGTGCTCAATTTGTTACTGCATAGCAAGGATAACATTGGGTATTGTCGCCATGGTTGCTACTCTATCACACCATTCCCAATCTATCTAATTTATTAACACATAGAAACAACACGTCCACCGTTCTCCATAAGTTACAACCGGAAGCACCAAGGGTTCCTTAGATATGGTGATCATATGCAGAAAATCTTGTCCAAAGTGCAAGGTGATGAATTGTGTGAAACAATGTTTGGGTAGTATTTGGACGCAAAAATCCCAATGGTTTGGTGAAAGTGGATTTGGTGGTCCATAAATTCCATCCATCCCATTCCTGCTCTGATACCAATGTAAAAGACCGAATCCAAGGAGAGAAATAAGAGAATGGAAACTCACATTGGGACACTTGAATGAGGGAAAACTCCAAATGCCTAGCATGAGCTTCGGCTTTGGTATTTATAGGTAGCATATAAGGCCTTGAGAAGCTTCTCAAGAAGCTTTCTTGAGCCACTTTCTTAGAGTGCAAGCCAAGTTAACTAGGAAGCTTTTCAAGAAGCTTCCTTCTAGAAGCCGCCTACTTGGCATGCAAGCTAAGCTAGTTAGAAGCTTCTAGAAGCTTCCTTTTAGAAGCTACCTGCTTGGAGCACAAGTTAACTAGTTGTAAAGCTTCCCAAGAAGCTTCCAAGATGCTTTTGGAATATTCTAGGCTAATTTGGCTTATTATCTACTTCATTAGCCTTACTAACTATGTCGCTAAACTCCATACTGTTACAGATTTGGAGATCCTTGTCTACTCAATTTGGCTCAATTTGGCTCAATTTGACAATTAGCAATGGATTTGGAGGTCAGCCAATAATACCAAAAGTTTTATAGCTTGATAAAGGTGTCCAAGTTCAAAGGTCAAGTTGGTAGAGGACATCCAAAGTTGGAGGTTGCATTAGTTGAGTTGAATTTGGTGGTGGCTTGCCCTAGCTAGCTAGCTAGTTGATTTGATTTGGCAAGAGAAAGTCCTCATTTGGGTATATTAGCATTTAGCCAAGTTGGGTCAAATTTGGTGGTGGCTTGCCCTAGCTAGCACTCAAGTTAGTGGATGTTAACTTGGCTTGGAGAAGGTTTGATTTGGGAAGAAAAAAGACTTCATTTGGGCATTTAGAGGCTTTGAGGCATAAGATTATGGGCCAAAAAGGCTACAAAAGGCCTAAAAGGTCCAACAAACTAGCTTGTTGGCATGAGGCTAGCCAATTTAGATGAGTTTTTGGTAGTTTTTTGGTAGAATCCACCCACCTTTCTAGATAATGTGCATGAAGGTTTGATTGGTTCCTAGGTACCCCATATCTTAGGTTCTTAGATTGGTGCTCTAACTAATTGGTCCACCCTCTCTTGTTGCCATTATGACTGGTAGATTGATACATGTACCCATGTAACTTTGGCTAGGAGAGGCAACTTGATCCCATCCTTGGTGATCTTTGTAGCTAAGGAGTAGATAACCACTCCTATCACGTCAAATGCCAAATGGTGATAGAGTTAGTTTGGTGTTGGTGTATGAGATGGAATGTTTTTGTTTGGAGTTCTTGTGATTAGACTCCCTCTATTATCTACTTCATGTTTGTGCAACATGTTTGTGTGAAGTGCGTTGAAATTAGAACTTTGGTGCTCTAGAGTACTCTTGATAATGAGGTTGAAGTGATGACCAATCAGACTACACTTCTTGCCTTTGATGAGGCAAGAAGTGATGATATGTAAACCGTGAGAGAGTGCATGTTGTGATGATAGGTTATAAGTCATCCTTTCTCCTAGTGTAGGTATCACAATTAGAGCTACATTAGTGAGTGATGTTTAGTTGGTAATAGTTGGTGGGGCACTTGGTATGGTTGCAATTGCAGTTTCAATTTGAGTTACAATGTCACAATGGAGATCTTTAGGGATTTTAGAGTAGATATTATTGTAGTATGTATTGGGTTTACATGGAGTGGCACTCACTAGATATATTATGTAAAGGTGGAAATTAGCTTGGTAACATCTAGAAGGATGTTGTGTACAATGGACTAAATAGATCAAATAGAGGTAGTCACCAAGAGAATACTTTCACTAATAGGGAAAGAACCAAAAACACCCAAAAAAATTAGAGCCAATTTTGGAGGCCTAAATTGATGAATTAGGCCTAAAAAATGAGAATATTCCTTCCCTTTGGACCATAAAGCTTGCCTTCTCTCCCAACTATTTGTCTCATCAATAGCTTTCCAATGGTACCTCACCCATGAAAAATTTGAGCTTCATATTGGAATATTCCTTAAAAATTCCCTTTGGTCAAACCTACTTTGAACCAAATAGGACAAGGACAGCATGTCACCTATCCATGCAACTAATATAAGGATGGAGCTTGCTAACATCTCACCAATCCATATATTTTATTCAAGGGTGGAGCTTCTTTTGAGGGGATCCTCTTTGCAATATAATAAAAAAAAGGTGCTCCTTTGAGGCATCGGAGTATTGAGTGTCAAGCTTTGTGTTTTCTCTCTTATGTCTTTCTTGGAGGTTCTCTTGTTTGTGGAGTATTACAATATTCAAGGTCCCAATGAGGGAGGAAATTCACTCCAATTTGGAGTTTGATATAAGAGTTTATTTGGTTGAGAGTGCACTTAGTTTGTCCATATTGTTGTTGTGGGATATGGATGAGATTATGGGGGCCTCCAAGGTCCCCAACTGCTACTTTAGTATATTAGGTACCATTGAGTTGGATGAATTAAATAAAGAGTTTGATAGTTGATGTGATCTGCAACAAATGTGGAACCCAACTTTGTTAACACCCTTCATGGCATAGAAGAGGTTATTCTAACATTTGGAGGATCCAGTAATGGATGACTACCATGAGTTCAAGAGAGTTCACTTGGAGGATATTGAGCTATGGAGACAATATTGGTTTCCAAACTACACTTCCATCATTTTAGACTTGGTTTCTAGAGGTAGATCAACAATGTAAAAGACAAAGGAGAGGAATAGGATAATGGAAAATCAAAGTGAAAGATCATATTGGGACCCTTGAATGCTTAGCATGAGCTTGGTTTTTAGTATTTATAGAGAACATACAAGACTCTTGAGAAGCTTCTCAAGAAATTTCCCAAAAGCCATTTTCTTAAAGTGCAAGCCAAACTAACTAGAAATTTCTTTAAGAAGCTTCCTTTTAGAATCCGCCTACTTAACATACAAGCTAAGCTCTTGAGAAGCTTCCCAAGAAGCCTCCTTCTAGAAGCTGCTTACTTGGTGTGCAAGTTAAGCTAGCCAAGAAGCTTCCAAAGAAGTTCCTCCTAAAAATCACCATTTGGTATGTACATTTCCCAATACTTGGAAGATACAAAGTAACTTCTTAGATGCTTCAAGAATATGCAAATAATTCTTGGCTAATTTGGTCTTTTTCTAATTCATTAGTTTGGACTAGCTTGTCTATAAACTCCATAGTGTTACAAGTAACACCCACAAGTTTTGGATCTAGTGGCATTGGTGGATCTAGTTGGAGGTGCACTAGTTGGAGATGTTGCTACTACAAGTGGAGGTACCTCTACAAGAGGTGATGCAATACCATGGTTTAACTCCATGCTAGAGGTTTTCTAATGTTTGAGGCAAAACTACTAAGGGGTACAGACTAACAAGTTGAGGAGCTTGCAGGAGTTCCAATAGAAGGTTAGAGAGAGCCTATGTAAGGCATACACTTGCATGAGACAAATGATCAATTTCACTCAAGGAGTTACTAAGGCCCAAGCAATCTAGTTTTGTTATAGGATCCTAGACAACAAGTTGCAATGTAGAGTACATGATGCTACATTATTACAAGCTACCTCACCTATTTTGGTGATGATCTTTAGTTTGCCTAAGTGCATTGAGCTCAACATGGTGGAGGAAAGAGTGCTGATATCTAGATTGGGTAGAGAGACCTCTTCTACAATTGTTACATCTTCAAGAGTGCAATAGAGTGCGCACAATCATGTTGGCATCCAAAGGCAAAGTGGACAGTCTAAATCTTATGGAGAAAGTAGAGTGCCTAATGCAACTAGACCCTTACCTTCATTTTTGGGTCAATAGCAACCAATGAGTGGTGGTGTTGCTTGTTGGATTTGTGGTGGACCTCATTACAAGAGAGAGTGCACTTAGAGTAGTAGATATGATACCTTTGGTAACATCACAAACATCATAAAGACAATGTGACCATTGGCATAGATTTGGTCACATGAGTGACCACCCATTAGTTATTGGTGCTTTGATCTTCACCCAAATTTACAAAGTGGTAGAATTGTTATGGTAGGTGGTAGAAGGAGCTCTACGTCATGGAGGGCAAGATGGTAGAGGACCTACACTTGGTAAGAGCCCAATACCTATTCTTGCTTTTGAAATAGCCATGGCTACTTGGATTGAGTAGTTGGAGTAGAGATTGGCTAGTATGGCCATAGCTCAAAGGATATTAAATTCAAGTGTTGAGATTTCTAACTCTTATGTTAATAAGAAAGAATTTTTAAACTTTATATGTACTAAATGTAGAACAACATAGGTAGATGTATTGACCTTAGTGACTAAGAGTGCAATACATGCTCAAGAGATTAGCGGAGCATCAATGGAGTTGGACCTACAAAGAGGAGAGGCTAGTAGATAGGTTAGACTACCATAATCTTTCACACTCTTTACAACACAACAAACAACATTTATGGCTCTAGATGTCCTAGTGCAAGTGTGGTAAGTGGTGATGGAGTGTATGATAGACTTCATACTAGTCACTCACCTAGTACTACACAAATTGAGTCTAGCATAATGTTAGGTGTGGCTCTTTGTTCTCAAATAATGACATGGTTACATTGGGAGTTGATCTAGCTCTAGTGTGCTAGTTAGTTGCCACACTTTGTGAGAGTATGGATGATATGGTTACTATTTATAGAGTAGACGTCGTTAATAATAGAGTTGACTTGGTTGAGGAGCATGGGATTCATTCAAAAACCAGTGGTTTATAGCATGCAACAACAACTAGGTTGGAGGAGTTACCAACTAGATGTGCCTTTGAGCAAGCATGGTTTACACTTAAAGTTGTTGTATTGGACAATCAAATTGAGATTTTTTGTTTGGTGGGATCTTCAAGGAAGATCTATATAACATAGAGGGTCTTTGTAGAATTGAATGCACAACCTCTTATGTTGGAGAAAGCTACAATTGTTGGTCTTGAGCTATGGAAGACCAATGTAGAGAGGTGCTTATTTCAGATCCAATCATCTCTAAAGGATGGTTCTACACAATGTATCACATGTGAGGAGCTCATTGTTTAGATTCAGCTTGGTCATCCTATTAATAGCTTTGTGGTGAGAGATCAAGCCATTGCAATGATAGCATAGTCATATGCTAGTTGGTGGAGCAGTGTTATACCCCATGAGTTCCGATATTGACTATTGGGAAGAGAGAACTTCCTATAGCCAGGTTGGCATTTAGGTGAGTGATAGGTATGTTACCTATCATTTTATTTTAATAGTAGAAGTCTTGGCTCACTATAGTCAAGGACCATGGCACCAATTAATCTTCCAAGGATAAAAGACCTTAAGAGAAACACATGGGAAGAACACAAAGTTTCACACTCAAGACTTCAATGCTCCAAAGCAACACCTTATCTTTATTATATAGCAAAGAAGATTCTCTCAAAGGAAGCTCCACCCTTGATACATGGATTGGTGACATAGCAATGAGCTCTACCCTTAGATTAGTTGCATGCATGGGTGGCATGTTGGCATGTCTTATTGAGAGCTCTCTAATGGTACCTCATCCATGAATCTTCTTATATGAATTTTGAGATTCATATAAGAGGATTCCCTAAAGATTATTTTTGGTCAAAGCTTGTTTGACCAACCAAATAGGACCAAAACCAACATGCCACCCATGCCAACATATTTTTTAGGCCTAATTCATCCATTTAGGCATCCAAAAATCTTTACATGAAAATCCTCCCTTCTTTTAAGATGGGGAGTGCAAGTCAATGTGCTTGTTGGATGTTGGATTCCACAGCCTTGATCTTCATTCTGTGTGTTTGATCTTGAGTGAAGTGCAATCAAAGGAATGCCTTGACAGATCTAAGAGGAATTGTAGTGTTGGTAGTATTTTGCATTTGTGAGTGCAGTGCAAAGTTGATGTGAAGCAATTTTGATCAAGGAAGTTGTGCCTTTAGTGGAGGAGTGGAACACAATTCTGAGGCGAAGTTGTTTTGCAATGAAGTGCTGTTTTTTGGAGAGCCTGAATCATCACAATCAAGATTGTTTGGAAAGATTTGATGGAGTTGTGATTAAGGAGTGTGAATTTGTGACAAGACTACGAATCAGTGCTTGTTACTCTCTTCTGGGTATGGTTTCTACCTGAGAGATTAAAGACGCAACCAAGAAGAACTACAATTGTTACTTTGCTTTGTATTTGACCAATTTTGACTTGTATCTCTGCGGGAACAAACTTTACTTACCCAATTACCGCAAAAGTGATATTTGCTGGGTTGTCACATGATTTTTGGTGCCACTGCCGGGGACACAAATCTTGGAAGTGGAAGAATACAGAGCCAAATTTGAAACTGGGTATCAATGCAATATGAATGTCCGCATCAAAAGAACAACGGGAAGAGAGAGCTCAAAGACGAGCATTGCAGTGTGAAGAAGATGAATGTCTGAACGTTTCATCCATTGTGGACAAAACCAAATGAGAGGCGTTGGACTTTCAACTCCTTCACGAAGTGCAAGAAGCCCTGCGAGAACTTGACCACAAGAAACACAAAGGCGGTTGGCAAGGCTACTTTGTATCTCCCTCTTCGTCCAAGAAGAAGAAAGAATCAAGTGGCCAAACATATGCATTGTGGCCTAGTACACCGACTTCCCCTAGAGCTGGAAAGGAAGTTGCGTCCTTGAAGAACTTTGTTCGTGAAAAGACAGCATGTACACTTACTGAAGACGAGAGTCAACATCTTCTACGCATGATTCCTCGATTATCCCAAAGGAATTTTGAAGAACCAATCAAAGGTGTTGAGCCTGAATCTTCCACTCAGGTTGAAGTTGACACCCTCATAGCAGAAATTGTCGAAGAAGAACCCACCTTGAATTTGACGAATTGGAATCCCTGGGCTGACACCACGATGTCAATACCAACCAATCCTTCAGTTCTGTCAAGTTCAACACTACCGCAGCCAATCCCAGTGCATTGAACAATGACTTCGTTGCCTATCACCCGACACACCTATCAGAAGTACAAGGGGACTGAACAAGACAAAGACCCCGATGAATTCATCAAAGAATTTGAAGTCATCTCCTTTGCTAACAAGGAGCATGACTCGGCGGATCAACTGAGAATTTTCCCAAGTTTGCTCCAAAAGAAAGCTCGGAGCTGGTACACCCATGTGACCCAGAAGGGGTTCGTACTAGCGGACTGGGCAGACTTGAGAAACAACTTCTTGGAACGATTCCAAGAGGTTGATTACGACACGAATGTCTTCCCGGCACTCAACGATTTAGACCGCGGCAAGAAGGAGAAGTTGAGAGACTACTCTAAGCGGTTCATGGCACTATTGAACCGAGTTCCCAAGCAATCGGGGGTGGTGGGTTACTCCGATGCCCAAGCCATTACCTGGTTCCTCGAGGGACTGTCACTAGAGATACAAATCTTTGCAAGGAAGAGGAATGTAACTTCCCTTGACAAGGTCCTCAAACATGTTGCTTGTTACGAGGCGGCCCACTCTCACTCTGCCGGTAACCGGAGAAATTGGGAGAAGAAAGGTAAGAAGTCCAGAAGGAGAGCTTCACGCAATACATCCCCTTCTTTGGACAAATCCTTCCCGTCTTTGAGCTCTTCTTTGGAATCCAAAGAAGAATCAAAGCCAAGACGAGTCAGGAGACGTGGAGGCAAGAAACCAGTGACTCCTCCAGCAAAGAGTGTAAATAAGGCGGATACCAAGCTGGATGCCCTCATCAAGGAGTTTTCGGATTTCAAGATCCAGATGATTGGAGCCAAAGACCAAAGGAAGGCCCCAGCGTTTGGAAGATCTAATGTATGGTGCACCGCATGTGGCAAATCAGGCCACGCCAACATAGAATGCAACACTCGTAATGCATTCCTGGTGCAGCAAATTGATTGGGTTCCGAGATGGAACCAAGATGAGGACGAAGAGGCTGTGTACCAAACGCATGAAGTACAGCCTCAAGCAAGCACATCGTATCAAGGTCCGAGGTTTGGACCCAGGGAGTATAACCCCAATGCTCCTCCACAAAGACCACCAATGAGCAACCAAAATCGGCCTCAGAATGTTGCACCCGGAGCCTATTATAATTGTGGCTCGATGGGACATTGGTCTCCAAACTGTCCCGAGCCAAGAAGGCAAATTGGGTACATTCCCCTGTGCGGAAACTATAAAGGATTGGGGCATACGGGCAACCAATGTCCTCACCCACCAAACTCGAAGCCGCCTGTAAAGTATGTACAGACCCCCGCTGAGCGTGCAACACTGCAGCCAAAGGGGGATACGAATGTAAATTGCATCACTCTTGAGGAAGAAAGACCTCAAGAAGGGAGCCCGGCCTCAAAAGGAGAATAGCCGGATCTTGAAATTTTGAAAGTTGAGACACGCTCCAGTAAGAAGAAGCGTGATCCCAAAGAACTGAGTACAACCTCGTCGTCTTCTAGAAAGGCAAAGAGACTGCGCCCAAAGGCAATTCTTTCTGCCAAGGAGGAAAAGATCCTCGCAAAAGCCAAAGCTAAAGCCTTGCAAAAAGAACTAAAGGAGGCACTACTCAGGACTCGGGAACTGAGTTTGGAAGAGAAGACGAAGACAAAGTCTCAAGTTTTTCCGGCGGACATCCGATCCGAAGTAAAGAGTCTGATCCAAGCCAAGGTGGATCAACCCAAGGAACCTCGAGTTAAGGCCATCAGCAAGCCCGTCACCATTTTGAAGCGTCCTGAAGTCAAGAGGGAACATGGAGAGACTTCAGACCCAAAGCTGAAGGCAAAGACGGTTAAATTGGGAGGAGTTCCCTAATACAATATTGTAGCAGATCTGGCAGCCACAAATGCCAATGTTACATTCAAGCAATTGTGGGAAGATAACAAGCTGTACAAGAGACAGCTGAATTCGGCCCTCAAGAAGGTGAGGTCAATGTCAAAGAAGGACCTGCTTGCTATCTATCATATTGAGCAAGAAGATTTGGGATCTCCCGAGGTAGATGCGGAGATTGTAGGATGCATGATCATATCAATACCCATTGACTTTGGGTCCGGTGTGAATGTCATGACCAAAGATACTGCGAATTGACTTGGGTATCACACGTTTGAACCAACATCCCGAGTGTTGAAGTTTGCAGACCAAACCAGGAGACGGCCTTTGGGCATGCTGTCAAACATTACTACAATCATTGGAGGGGTGCCCTTCAAGTTGAACTACATCATGTTGCAACAAGTGACAAAGACTGGTTACCCTCTGTTGATCGGCAGACCCTGGTTGTATAGCGCCCAAGTTGTGGTGGATTGGCACCAGCAGAAGTTAAGATTCAAGGACATTTTGTCCGAAGATCAGAAGTTGGTGATTGTGAGTTGGATGAAAGTTCCCCACCTCGGGGAAACAAGTTTGTTGGAAGAGGAGGACAAATCCAAAGACTCATTGTCTTCATCCTCAGACGAATCCTCAGACGAAGTCCAAGTTAATTATTTGGAATGCTACGAGGTGGATGTCAAAGACAAAGATCCATATGACCTCGCCTCGGGTGAACCTGACTTGGAAGAAGGGGGTTTGATGGAAGCTCGCCTCAGGCTAAGCCGAGTAAGCCACGTTGAAGGAGTCATCAACCCCGACGACTATCAAGTTGTTTTATTAACTGAAGTAAAAATTTTGAAAATCTCGAAGACAGTCACTTTGGAGGAGTTGGCAGGATACATTGCCCTGTTTATAGAATTCCAGGATGTATTCGCCTAGTCTATTGATCAAATGCCGGGTATTCCACAAGAATTTGGAGAACACCAGATTGATCTGGTTGAAGGTGCAGTTCCGGTTTGGCAGTGGCAATACCGCTCGAACCCGAAGTACTCGCTGTTGGTGAAAGATGAAATTGATAGGTACTTAGAGGTTGGAATCATCTTCCCTATCTTAAGCAATGAATGGGTCTCCTCCATTGTCATTGTCCCGAAGAAGAAAGCGGGGAAGATCCGAGTGTGCCAAGACTTCCAGAAGTTGAATGCAGTCACAAGGAAAGATCATCATCCCTTGCCTTTTACCGATACAATTTTAGATCAGGTAGCTGGGCATCCTTGTTATAGTTTTCTTGATGGATTTTTAGGGTACAATCAAGTATCCATTTGAGAAGAAGACAAAGATAAAACTACATGCACGACCAATTGGGGCACTTTTGCTTACAATCAAATGCCCTTTGGGTTGTGTAATGCTCCCGCTACTTCCCAGCGGATGATGAATTCAATCTTCAAAGATTTCTTGTGCAAATTTGTGGAAGTTTTTATTGATGACTTTTGTGTGTTTGGACGAAGAGATATACATTTAGATTACCTTCGCCAAATGTTTGAAAGGTGTTGTTTTGCCGGCTTGTCATTACACCCAGAGAAATGCTTCTTCACAATGAAGGAGGGAATTCTTCTGGGGCATTGGATGTCAAGCCGAGGTATTGAAGTCGATGTTGAGAAGGTCAAGATAATCACAGCTTTGGAATCCCCAAAGAACATCCGGGAGCTGAGAGCCTTCTTGGGACATGGCGGATATTACAGACGCTTTGTGTCAAACTACACAATGCTTGCTGCACCACTTACAAAGCTTCTGAAGAAATCCAAAGACTATTTGTGGGAAGCAAATCAAGAAGAAGCTTTCCAGGTGTTGAAGAAGAAGCTGGTTGAAGCACCAATTATGAGGGCCCCGAATTGGGACGTCCCTTTTATGTATATGTGGACACTTTGTCCATGGCTATCGGAGTCATCTTAAGTCAAAAGGACGAGAAGAAGAAGGACTACCCGGTGTATTATGCTAGCCGACAACTTTCAGTTTCTGAAAAGAACTATTCGACAACTGAAAGAGAAGCACTCGGAATGGTGTATGCCTGCAAGAAATTTTGTCATTATTTGTTGGGGTATGAGTTTGTCTTCTATGTTGACCATTACGCATTGCAACATTTGGTCAAGAAGGTAGGTTTATCAGGGCAAATTGCAAGATGGATCTTGTTGCTACAAGAGTTCACGTATATTGTACAAGTAAGGAAGGGAGCTTTGCATTTGAATGCGGACTTCCTTTCCAGGTTAGAAACTCAAGACCAGGAGTGGGAAATTGACGATCAGTTCCTAGACGAAGAGTTGTATCACTTATCAGCAATGCGAAGTACGAGGTATGCAGTTGAATATCATTATTTGCATACTCTCCATTGTCTTGAAGGGATGGACCCGGAACAGCGGGCAGTCTTTCTCAGGAAGATGGGGCCGTACCAGCTCAAACACATTATTTTATTTAAGATGGGCAAAGACAAAGTACTTTGGCGATGCTTGGAGACATACAAAGTAGGAGGAGTGATTGAATCTTTACACTCTGAAGCATTGGGAGGACACTATGCTTTGAAGAATACTGTAAAGAAAATTCTTTTGGTAGGGTATTGGTGGCCTACAATGTACAAAGATGTACATGCTCATATCTGAAGCTGTGATGCTTGTCAGAGAATGGGGAAGCCGACAGCTACCTCTCAATGGCCTTTGAGACCAATTTTGCCTTTGGCCCCATTTGAGAAATGGGGGATTGATTTTGTGGGTCCCATTCAACCAGTGACCTGAGTCACAAGAAAGCGATACATTTTGGTTTGCATTGACTATGCTACCAAGATGGTCGAAGCTGAAGCAACTTGCAGTGATGATGTTGAAATTATGGCGGAATTCTTCTTTCAAAACATCATCTCCCGATATGGGTGTCCTTTGGCATTGGTCAGTGACCGAGGAACACATTTTTTGAACTCTGTAATGGAGGCGTTAACCAAGTACTTTCAGATTAAACATCTGAAGATGACTCCTTATAACCCAAAAGCAAATGGCTTAACGGAAAAAGCAAATGGGTTACTTTGCAAAATTTTGAATAAGGTGACTGTCAAATATGCCTATGATTGGGATACAAAATTACCAGCCGCGTTGTGGGCATATCAAACAATAGAGAAGATTACAACCAAAAAAAATCCATACTTCTTGACATATGGCTTGCATCCCATATTGCCACTGAATTTGAAGTTCCGACGTATTGGATTCTTTGCAAAGAACAAATGTCGGTAGAGGACAGTCAGGGTCTTTGGATTCATCAACTGATGTGGTTAGAAGAGAAAAGAGACGATGCAATGCAAACCACGGAAGAAGTAGAAGCACAAAGGAAAGTCAGGCACGATAAGAAAATCAAGCCTGTAGCTATACGAGAAGGGGATTTGGTTTTGTTATATGACAATCGCTGAATATTTTTTCCAGGCAAGTTGCATTTGAGATGGATGGGTCCCTATTGAGTTCTTCATCTTTACGACAATGGGTCCATGTAGCTCGTAGACTTGGAAGGTAATCCTTTTGCCACTCGAGTAAACGGGTGGAGAGTTTGGAGATATTGGACCAAAGACTCGGAAGTTTTTAAGACACCTGAGGTCTATGTTTGCAGGGATGCTCACATTTGAAGGAGGGGGTATGTGGTGCCCACATTTTTTGTTTTTTTCAAAATTTAGGAGAAGAAGTGTATAGAGAAGTCGGATTGCACCTGTATGGTCGAAGAAGGCACAAAAAAGAGTCTTTGGGATGAAACCCGAGGTAACGTGACTTCAGGTCATAAGGCAAAGTACTCGGAAATGCCTTGTCAGCATACAACCCGAAGTAAATTGTCTTCGTATCAGGGGGAGCTCAACCCGAGGCAAAGGCAGTCTAACCACCTTTTGTCGTAGCAAGAAATTCAAGAAGGGACCGTTCAAAACCGGCGGCCCATACATGCAAAGGTGATTAATAGTGACAGGTGCATGCAGGAGGTGTGATTTCTTGGTAGAAACTTGAAGTGACGGAAGACGAAGAAGCACAACTCTATAAAAATCAAACTTGCAAAGACGGATTGTCGAGTAATTTTCCTTTGCCATTGCAAAGTCGTCTTGCAGGTGATCATGGGAAGGGAAATAGAGTTGGAATCGTGTTAGTGCACAAGGGAGAAGTCGCAAGAGTGAAATCAAGAGAGAGTGAGAAAGTAGAAGAGATGGGAGGAGGAAAGAAGAACTCCGAATTTGCAGTGAGAAATCATGCAATTCGGAGGTTAGATGTAATAGCAAGGATCAAAGTCTTGAGCCAACTTTGGATCACATTTCTGGCATGGAACTAGAATGTAAGCTTTCTAGGGTTCATGACAGAAATCATCAAGAGTAAGTGTCTCGATGGACCCAAGGAAGAAGGGAAGAGAGGAAATCTGGCTTGCTGGACAGAGTCGGATTGGAGACTCGTACTTGGGAAGGAGGTAGGCTCGGAGCAAGAGGCCACGTTCTTGGGGAAGGGAGAGATAGCTCAGGAGACTCAGGAGGTGAGAGATGCTTTCTCTTCAAAGAGAACAAAGAATGGGTATAAGGTTGAGAGTTACAAGGATCTAGTGAAGAGAGGGATCGTGAGTGCTCTCATGGCAATCTTGAAGCCGGAGAGAACAACTTATGTGATGAAACACCAAGCGGTGTTCTTCCATACGTTGTTTGCAGGAGAACCTATTAATTGGGTGAGGTGCTTCCATAGGAGGACGAGACAGATGGTGTGGAATTTGTGAGATAAGTTGCCTCCAAACTACATCATGCCGTTTGCAGCACATTTCTACCTCGGGTTGAATTTGCTCAATTTGGCAAAGCAAAATAGAATGGTGTCTCACTTCCATCCCGACTTGAGACGAGAAGTCGATGTGGAGGAACAACAATACATTCTTCAAATTTAGAGCACAGATGAGTCCTACATGAAGACGGGTAAAAGCATGGAGATAGAAGTGATAACTCCAAAGTCAAAGAAGAGGGGTCGGCAAGGTGAAGCCAAAGACACAAAGGAACCTCAGAAGATGCAAAGAGGCAACCTGAGGCGAGGTATAGTGGTAATCGAGTTGGAGGACAAAGACTCAAAAGAAGATGCCGAGCTAAAAACTGAAGACTTGGAACATGAGGAGGAGCTTGAGCAAACGCTGCAGAGTGGAGATACGAGTAGCGGTAGTGATGAAGGGGGAGACATGACCTCAACACCAGCAGCTGATGACTACGAAGAAGCAGTGCCAGCCGAGATGGAAGCCAAAGACAACACACAGTTGGAAGATGAAGTAACTATGCCCGAAGAAAAGAAGATCGCAGTACAGTGAGGAGTTTGCTCAAGACGTAAAGCAAAGTGTGAAGCGGGGCTGAGTAAAGCAAAGGAAGAGGTAGGAGAAAGCTCGGGAAGTGAGGCTTTGATTCCGATATAAAGACTGTAGAGGAGAAAGCGAGTATTGGGTGAAGAAAAGGTAAGGAAGGAGATTTCTATGCAGGAAGAAGTAGTTTTGAGAGATGGAGTGGAGTATCTGAGGGAGGTGGTGTGCCCATTGTTGGTGAAATTGGAGCACAAGAAGAAGGAGATGCAGTCAACTTGTCCAGAGGTAAAGACTGTATTGCAAGTATTAGCGCGATTAGAAGAAGAGAACTCGGAGTTGAAGAAGAGTATAACCTGAGGTGAGGAGGAAAGAGAAGTACTGCAAGTGGAGGCAATAAAGAGAAGTCAGGTAATCAAAGACCTGAAGAGAGAAGTAAGTTATCGAGAGGATCTTGTGAAGAAGAGTGACATAGCAAGGGAGAGACAAGTAGCGGAGTATGAAATCTTGAAGTAGCAGTTTGCTGATTCAAGAGTAGAAGTAATCCATGCTATGGTGAGAGTAGCAGCAAAGGATCAAGAGCTCGATAGAGTGATGGAGAGTGTCGAGGAGAAGAAGCAACTCTGGCAAAGAGAGTTTGCAGCACGATATAGAGAAGAAGATCGATTACGAGAGTTACTTCGTAGTCAAGAGGAGAAGGTTGTTCAGAAGGAAAAGGAGAAGGAGATGGTGAAAGCCAAGTTCAAAGAGGAGTTGGCGATGTACAAGGAGGACTGGCTTGCAGATCGAGAGCGAGAGAGAAAAATGAGATTGGAGCCAGTGAAGGAGATAGTCCTCAAGATGAATGCAATGTTGAGTACAGAGGCCAGCGTTCAAATTGAAGAGATGAGACTGCACGAGTTGAAGTTGTTAGTGCATGAGACGAGACAAAGACAGGCAAAAGACACTGATTTGAATGCCTTGTTGATTAAGTTAAGAACTTGTATAGACAAGAAGATATTAGAAGTAGAAGACAACATTTCAATTAGATTAGACTTAGTGAAAATAGAGATAGAAAAGCTTAGGAAGGATGTTAGAGCAAAACCGAAGTAGATAACATAAGAGTACAAATGTCTTCAGAATTACCAGTGGAGACATTAGAGAAGAGTGGGTCGGGAGATGAGGAGTTGATAGATTACCCACTAGTGGAATTTCAGATCAGGAAAAAGAATTGCTGGATCCGGTAGAAGAAGTAGAAGATGTGAAACCCGAGGACATAGTAGTAAGAAGTAAATTTACTTTGGGTTCGGGTTTGAAAGCCGAGGAAGAAGTAGACATTGGAATGGGGTAGTAACAGTTTTGAGATTTGAAGAGGCAGATATGAAGAGGTGCATTATCATTTCAGATCTGCAAGTTTGTAGAGTTGTTAGGAAGAGGTACATTAGGAAGATAACTGTCGATTGCTTCACTACTTAAGAGTGGCATTTGCAGTCAAATGTTGTTTAGTGCTCATAATTTCTGAGAATAGATAAAGCGAAGTGCTGTGAAGCAGTGCTTGTAGCTTGAGCTTGATTCCGAGTATCAACTTTGTGTTTATGTTTGTGAGTGTTTGAAGAAATTCAAAGTGCAAGTCAGTGTGCTTGTTGGATGTTAGATTCCACAGCCTTGATCTTCATTCTGTGTGTTTGATCTTGAGTGAAGTGCAATCAAAGCAATAATGCCTTGACATATCTGAGAGGAATTTTAGTGTTGGTAGTATTCTGCATTTGTGAGTGCAGTGCAAAGTTGATGTGAAGCAATTTTGATCGAGGAAGTTGTGCCTTCAGTGGAGGGGTGGAACACAATTCTGAGGCAAAGTTGTTTTGCAGTGAAGTGCCATTTTTTGGAGAGCCTGAATCATCACAATCAAGGTTGTTTGGAAAGATTTGATGGAGTTGTGATTAAGGAGTGTGAATTTGTGACAAGACTGCAAATCAGTGCTTGTTACTCTCTTCTGGGTGTGGTTTCTACCTGAGAGATTAAAGACTCAACCAAGAAGAACTACAATTGTTACTTTGCTTTGTATTTGACCAATTCTGACTTGTATCTCTGCGGGAACAAACTTTACTTACCCAATTACCGCAAAAGTGATATTTGCCGAGTTGTCACATATCTATTATAAATGCATTCTTGCCAAGATAATGCTTCCAATGCTTGTTTGCAAGGACAATGAACAACTCTTCTTGTTTGGTGGTGCGATAATTACATTATGCAAATAGCAAATTATGAGAGAAATATGCAATTAGGTGCCATCCATCATGCCACTCTTGTTGTAGGACTACTCCTATTGCTATGCTTGATGCATCTATAGACAACTTGATTGGACATTTTGGGTCATACTTTTTCAAGATTGGTGTATGTAGTAATGCATTTATCAATTCGTGAAAGGCCAATTATAGTGTGGTTCCCTACATCCATTTCTTCTCCTTGCCAAGTTGTGTTGTTAGAGGTTGTGCAACCTTGAAGAAGTCCTTAACAAATTGATGATAGAACCCCGCCAACCCCAAGAAACTCTTGAGTTGAGTCGGATCTTTTAGAGTGCTCCATTTTTGAATGATCTCTATTTTATTTGGATACACTTGATACCTTTCTAATTTACTCTATGTCCTAAGTAGTCTACTTTAGACTTCCACACTCACACTTTGAGATTTTACTATGTAATTGATTCTATCATAGAATCTAGAGAGTTTCTTGCAAATGTTGCTTTTGTTTCATCATTGTTCTACTATAGAAAAGGATGTCATCTAAGAAAATGATAACAAATTTATCCAAGTATGGATGAAATGTGTTATTCATTAATCATGAAAGTGGTCAATGCATTGGTGAGGCCAAATGGCATCACCAAGTACTCAAAGTGACCATACCTCATTTGAAAGGCATTTTGTAGACATCTTCTTCTACAACTTAGATTTGGTTGTAACCACTCCATAGATCAAGTTTAGTGAAGTGTTTTGCCCCATTGAGTTGATCAAACATGTCATCCATGCAAGGTAAGAGGTATTTATTCTTCACTATTTGTTGATTTAGGCCTGATAGTCAATGCACATGTGCATTGTACCCCATATGGTGATACGCTAGGTTGAATAAACCTTTTTACAACATATTCTCAATTTGAGCCTTATGCTCCTCCAACTCACAAGGTGATAGACTATATGGTGCCTTACAAGGAAATGCCTTCCCAAGAATTACCTTGATTTTATGATCTAATCTCCTTTTTTGTGGTAATCCTATGGGTAGGTCATCCAAGAAGACATATTGAAACTCATTGATCATATCTTTCAACTTCTGAAGAACTCGTCCATCAAGTTGTGCACTCTAGACTTCTCTTATTAGGCTTATGAAACATCTATCAGTCTTATAGATAGTTGTTGTCCCTCTAACATAGAGAGATAATTTCTATTTATGTGCTATCTCTTTTACCCCAATGATCTTCCATTGGCGGGTTCTCACTACTTTCTTCCTCCAATCTACCATGGTATACCTTCAATTGCATCATATGAACTAAAAATATCACTCACCACTAAATTGCTTTGTAATACTCTCTTATAAAGAGTGCTACCTTTCTTAATAATGACTCAATCCTCTCTATCTGCCCATTATGCAATTCTATTTCTTCATTCTAATCCTTATTTGGGTCCATTCCCAACCTTATTGCAATAGAGTGAGACAAGAAATTATTTGTTGCTCCAAGGTCTATCAATGCTTTCACTTGATTGCCTTCTAGGACTCCATTTACAACAATCAATTGTGAGTTTGTCTTCCTTAATCTCTATGCACTTTTCCTCTTTCTTTCCTCACTTTTTGGTTCTCTTCTAAGCCGATGTAATATTTTGAGGATAACAAAGAAACACAATAGAGAAAATATAGGTTTCACACCCAAACTCCGGTGCCCCAAGTTAGCACATTCTCTTTATTATATAGCCAAAGAGGATCTCCTCCAAGAATGCTCCACCATAGGATTAGGTACATGGAAAGGTGACCTATCAGCAAGCTCCACCCTTAGATTACTTTCTTGGATGGGTGACTTGTAGATCTTGATCTCATCTGGTTGGTCAAATAGGCTTTGACTTTTAGGGAATCTTTTAGGGAATCTTCTTGTAGGAATCTCATAATCACGTGGGTGAGGTACCATTTGAAAGCTCTTGGCAAGAAAAACTAAGGGGGGGGGGGGGAAGGCCAACCTTCCCTCCATGGGGGGGAGGAGATCTGCACATTTTTGAGAGGCAATTTTGGAGGCCTAAATAGATGAATTAGGCCTCAAAAATTGCCCCAAGTTTTCAAGCCTATGTTGGTTTCTACCCTATTAGTAGAAGTGCTCTTTAAGTGATAACTCTACTTGATCTACTTCATCTATTATGTTTACCATCCTTCTAGATGTCTCCAACCCAAATTGTACCTTTAGATCATATGTCTAGCTATTGATTCTAAAGTCTTTGACCATGTTTTGGTTTTTGGCCTATTGGTAGAAGTACTCTTTTGGTGATACCTTTATCTAATCTACTTATTCCATCATGTATAACATCCTCCCAGATGTTACCAAACCAAATTTCATATCTAGATCATATGTCTAGCTATTGGTATTATAGTCGATAAGGCTGCAAGGTACATTTAATAGCAATCTTTGTTTTCCAATGTGATTTTTACATCCTCTTCTTTTATTCGTCTCTCCATATTGTTCAAGGCTTGCTTGCATGGAGGCCAAGGGCTTCTAAGGAAAGAAGTACACAAATTGATAGCTAGTTGCACAACTTGGCTACAATTGTAACAATGATGTTATTTGGCCGAGTCCCTTCTCCTCATAGGACCTCATCTCTCCTTTCTTTGATCCATCCTTGTTCTTGTTGGAGTGGTCATGCTCATTGTTCTTGGAACCAAATGTTGTCCAATTCCATAAGAATTGGTCCAACAAAGTGTTGTGTGTTTCAACTTGATAATGTTGAGTCAAAACTACTCTTTCACCTCCTCCAAGTCCACTTGCTATTCTCTAAGCACAACCAATGGCTTCAAAACCCATGCAAAGGTTTTGTACCATTACTTATTGGCAATTTTTCTCTTTTAACCCTCATCTGAAATTCTTGAAAGCTTTTGTTGGACTCATGTCAATTATTACAACCTGTAGATCAAGGAATGCCTCCATGTACTCTTATACACTATTCCTCTACTTCAACCTCCATAGTTGGGTTTAGGCCATCTGCACAAAATCCACGGACTGGAAGTTCTTCAATAGCCTTTCTTGCATGGCCATCCAAGTGACCTCTCTTCCTTTTGCCAACATTGATTATTCCCAAGCATTGTATAATGTAAATGCTTTATCAATCAAGTACCCACATGCAAACACACTTGCTGAATGATTGGGATTAAAGTTGTAAACAATAAAAAGTATTGATTCATTCTTGAAATCTAATTCTCCACTACTCCCATGGAATTTTGTCCCTTGTAAGGCTTGATATTGCATGTCTTCTTCAGTTGTAAAAACAATATGGCCTCATTGTTGATCAGGTCGGTGTCATTAGCATGAGTGACTCTCCATGTACTCCAGCCGTTGGAACTAGGTTTGGGACAACTTCCCTTTATGCATTGCCTGATCATTCTTGAAGGTACATACTTGACTTTGCAAAGCCTCTATGGTCATCTTGATCTCTCGAAACTTGTTCAAAATTTCTTGGAAGTATTCCTTGCATCAACTCTTTCAACTACGGATCCATGATGCCTACACAAAGTAGCTGCTCAATCACTACTTCCTACCTTAATAGAGTGTAAGTCACTCAAGAGGGAGCATAGACTATTGGGACTACCATTGTGACTTTAGAGGCTATCACTTATTGATAATATTCCTCACCAAAATTATGGACAACAAAATCCTTAAACATTACTTTTGGTCTAACCACATAATGGATTTTTACTTGAGTGTTGAAAAAGAGAGGATTTGGTATCTTCAGATCCATCACAATAGAAGGTAGATTGTCAAATCTCACGCTCTATTGTAGATCACCAAGTTTGGTGAATTCATCATTATATCCATGAACTTTTCTTCAATGGAAAACAAGATATACTCCCTTGCTCATGCTAGATGTACATAATCTTGATATGAAATAGATTCAAGAACAAAAAGTGGGGTGTCAGATATTGTTTTCCTGGAGCTTCCACCCCATCCTTTCTGTAACACACTCATAATCTATCAATTACATTATGGTTTCTCTCCTCAATATTACTCTCTTAGTAGCCCATGTTCCTCCAAGAGGGGTGATCCACTCTCTTAGATTGAAACACCTACTTTGATATGATTGTAATCTTCCAAGGATAGGGACCTTAAGAGAAGCACAAGAGAAGAAACACAAGAGAAGAAACACAAAGCTTCACACTCAATACTCCAATGCTCCAAATGAGCACCTTGTCTTTATTATATAACAAAGAGGATTCCCTCAAAGGAAGTTCTACCTTTGGATCAAATACATAGATTGTTGATATGGAAATGAGCTCTACCCTTAGATTAGTTGTATGTATGGGTGACATGTCAGTTCTGGTCCTATTTGGTTGGTTAAAATTTTTTTGACCAAAAGGAATCTTTAGAGAATCTTCTTATAGAAATCTCAGAATTGCATGGGTAAGGTATTGTTAGAAAGCTCTCAGTGAGACAAATAAGTAGGAAGGAAGGCAGAAATTTCCTATGGGAGAGAGTTTGCATAATTTTGAGGCCTAATTCATCCATTTAGGCATCCGGAATTAGCTCTAAAGTTTTCAAGTTGTTTTCAACTCCTGCACTATTAGTAGTACTCTTTTGGTGACACCTCTATCTGATCTACCTATCCCATCATACATAGAATCCTTCTAGATATTACCAAGCCAATTTTCACCTCTGTATAATATGTCGAGCTATTGGTATTACATTTCTAGGCTATTTTCAGCTCTTGCTCTATTAGTAGAAGTACTTTTTGGTGATAGCTCTATTTGATCTACCTAGCCCATTATACCTAAAATCATTCTAGATGTTACCAGCCCATTTTCATGTAAAATAGTATGCCTAGTTATTGGTATCATACAACAATTTTAGCTTTCAATAGTTCTATTACTTGGCCTAGTGACTTATTAGAGGATAATGCCCATGCAAAAGATACCCTATAACTAAAAGAGATCACTCAAATTTGGAGTATGAGTGGGATTTTTCTATCCACCTTGATGTTTCATGATGGAGTTCTGAGGAGGCATTACAACAACATGCGGATTGGTTGGTGCGGTAGGCTTGGAGTGGAGCCTTTGTACCACTAGGAGACTAGGATGAGGATGTCTCTTTAGGGTCTATTACCTTGTCATCTTGGGTACAACACTTATTGCTTGGTAGTATGCAATAGAGGAAATATCTATATTGGAGCTTTTTGGTGGGATTAACACTAGACTAGCTATAGTATTACATACAAGTATACGAGTTTAGAGGTACTTGTATCTGGAGAGAGATGAGATTGCTAGTTGAGTATCTCTACATCATGTGGCACACTTGGCCTATTGGTATCCTAAGGTTATTACCAATATCCATAGTCAAGGGTTACTAAAAGACATTTCCTTACTGGGGACATAGGATTTGGAGAGACATGGTCCCATTCAATTAGGTATTTTTTGATGGCCATGTCAAGGACATACTCATGTTGGCCAAGGTTAGGGTTGTAGGATCCCAATTTTGGTGTGTTTTGGGAGATATTATGTATCTTATAACATCTCTGGGTCCCTCTTTAACCTACATTTTGGAAAATTTTCCTTTGATGGAAAATTCTTGTACACGAGTGGTGGTGAGTACACATCAAGTCCATTCTTGGATGGGACATGTTATGCGGTTGGATGTAGCAAGAGTTGGATAGTGGGCTGTAATACCAAGAGCTAGCCATATGATCTAGATGTGAAATTTGGTTTGGTAACATCTAGAATGATGTTATACATGATGGTCAAAATATATCAGATAGAAGTATCACCAAAAGATTACTTCTACTAATAGGGCATAAACCAAAATAGACTTGACAGCCTTAGAACCAATAGCTAGATATATGATTTAAAGGTGAGAATTGGTTTGGTAACATCTGGAAGGATGTTAAACATGATGGACTAAAAATATCAGAGAGAGGTATCACCAAAAGGGGACTTTTACTAATAGAGTAGGAACCAAGATATGCTTAGAAATCTTTGAAGGCAATTTTGGAGGCCTAAACGGATGAATTAGGCCTCAAAAATGTGCAGCAAAAGAAAGGCTGGCCTTCCCTCTCCTTTGGTGTGTCTCATCGAGAGCTTTCCAATGGTACCTTATCCACATGGTTTTGAGATTCCTACAAGAAGATTCTCTAAAAGATTCCCTCCAATCAAAGCTTGTTTGACCAACTAGATAGGACCTAAAACAACATGTCACCCATCCAAGTAAGTAATCCAAAGGTGGAGCTTGCTGACATGTCACCTATCTGTGTGCTTAATCCTATGGTGGAGCTTCCTTGGAAAAGATCCTCTTTGTCTATATAATAAAGACAAGGCGCTCCTTTGGGGCATCAAATGATTGAGTGTGAAATTTGTGTTTTCTCTCTTCTCTTGTCCTCGGAGTATTACAATGGTATTAGAGCAAGTGTTTTAGTCCAAAAGAGTGGATCATCCTTCTTGGAAGAGCACGAACTACTAAAACTGAGTAATTTGAGGTAGAGAACATAAAGTAATTGCTAGACTTAGGAAGGACTTCAGAGAGCGGATGGAATGGATACACCGGGAGGACAATTTCCCGCACCTAGCTTTCCATTCTGAAATCCGTTCCACATCAAGGTTATATACATCTAACGTGAGCAAATGAGGGTATCGCTAGTTTATCACTTTGGTGCAGAATTCATGGACAAGGTGATGAACTCACCAAACTCGGTGATTCTACCTGTGGTGATATATGACAAAGAATGGGATTTGTTAATCTACATTCTATTATGATGATATGGATGTGAATGTCCTAAATCCTCTCCTTTTCAACACTCAAGTAGAAATCCGTTATGTAGTGAGACCAAAAGTGATGTTTAGAGATTTTATGGTTAGGAATTTTGGTGAGGAGTATTATCAACAAGTGATAGCTTCTAAGGTCCCAATGGTAGTTCCGATAGTTTGTACACCTTATAGAGTGATCATATTGACTTTGTATTGAAGTAGATGTTAGCAATTGAGTGTTGCAAGAACCCTAAATCCGCAATTGCAAGAGTTGGTGCAAGGAATGCAAGGGATGTTGAATGAATTTTGAGAGATTAAGATGACCATGGAGACATTACAAAGTCAAGTGCAGATCCTCAAGAATGATTGAGCAATGCAAGAAGAAGAGCCATCTCAAAACCCAATACATGCAACTGAAGTACTTAGAGAGGCACTGTGCCTACAAACCCTATCAATGATGAGGCCACATTGCTACTTTGGATGAAGAAGACCTGCAACATCGAGCCTTACAATTACAAGGGGCAACATATGATGGGAGTAGTAGGAAATTGGATCTCAAGAATGAATTGATATTTCTGATCGTTCTCAACTGAGATCACGGAGCATGCTGCAAGCGTGTTTGCATGTGGGTACTTGATCGATAAAGCCCTCACATGGTATGATGCTTGAGAACAATCCATGTTGTCAAAGAGAAGGGAGGTCACGTGGACAGCAATGCAAGAAGGATTGTTGAAGAATTTCCAATTGGTGGATTCCGTGCAAATGGCCCAAACCCAACTATGGGGATTGAGACAAAAGAACAACATACAAGAGTATGTGGAGGCATTTTGAGATCTACAAGTTGCAATAATCAACATGAGTCCAGTAGAGACTCTCAACAATTTCAAGCAAGGGTTGAAGGAGTGGATTTGCCAAGAAGTCATGGTGCAAAATCCTCTCATGGTATTTGAAGCCATTGCTTGTGCATAGAGAATAGCAAGAGCATTGGGTGGAGGTGAAGGAGTAGTTTCACCTCAGCATTATTGGGTAGAAATGCCACACATGGGTGGACCAGTACCGATGGAATTGGGTAACCTTTGATTTTGAGATCAAGAAGCATGACCGCTTCAAGGAGAGCATGGATGGGTAGAAGAACAAAGAGATGGAGTCCTACAAGGAGAAGGAACTCAAGTAGAATAATATTGTTAAAATTGTGGCCATATTGTGCACATGTCTACCAATTATTGCACTCATTTTGCTAGAAGCTCTTGGCCTTTGTATAGGTAATCTTTGAACAATATGGAGAGGCGCATTGAAGAGGAGGAGGTGGAAATCACTTCAGAAAACAAAGATCACCAGTAAATGTACCTCGCAGCCTTATTGGCTCAATAAGGAAGCAAAGAAGCAAGGGAAGGAAGAAGACTAACATGCAAAGATCCCAAAAGACAACCTTACAATTGATTGTCGTGAATGGAGTCCTAGAAGGAAATCAAGTGAGAGTATTAATAGATCTGGAAGCAACAAATAATTTCTTGTCTTGCTCTATTGCAATAAGATTGGGAACGGATCTAGAGAGAGATGGGAGTGAAGAAGTAGAGTTACCTAATGGACAAACAGAGAGGATTGAATCATTACCTAGATGGGTAACACTCTCTGTAGGAGAATATCAAGAAGCAATTGAGTAGCAAGTGATACAATTAGCTCATTATGATGCAATCTTAGGCATGCCATGGATGGAGCATTACAACCCTATGGTAGATTGGAGGAAGAAAGTAGTGAGAACCCACCATTGGTCAATCATTGGGGTTAAAGAAAAATCACATAGGCAAGAACTACCTCTATATGTCATAGGGACGGCAACTGTCTGTAAGACCAATAGATGTTTCATGGATCTAATAAAAGAAGTCCAGAGTGCACAACTCAATGGATAAATTCTTGAGAAATTGAAGGATGTGGTAGATGAGTTTCAAGATGTCTTTCTCGATGATCTACCCTCAGAATTACCACCAAAAAGGAGAGTAGATCATAAAATTGAGACACTCCCGGAGAACACACCTCCTTGTAAGGCCCCATATTGCCTATCACGTCATGAGTTGGAGGAGTGAAAGACTCAAATTGAGGAGATGTTGCAAAAAGGGTTTCGTCCAACCTAGCATATCACCATATGGGGCTCCTTTCTTGTTTGTGAAGAAGAAAGACGATACAATATGCATGTGCATTGACTATCAGGGTCTTAATTAGCAAATAGTGAAGAACAAATACCCCTTACCTTGCATGGATGACTTGTTTGATCAACTCCATGGAGCAAGATACTTCACCAAATTGGACTTGAGGAGCGGTTACAATCAAATATGAATTGCAAAAGAGGATGTGTACAAAACTGCCTTTTGAACCAGGTATGGCCACTTCAAGTATCTTTTGATGCCTTTTGGCCTCATCAATGCACCTACCACTTTCATGAGTCTAATGAATGACATATTTTATCCATACTTGAATAAGTCTATTATCATCTTCTTGGACGACATCGTAGTATACAATAGCACAATGATGGAACACAAACAACATCTACAAGAGGTCCTCTAGATTCTAAGACAAAATTGATTGTACGCCAAATCTCAAAGTGCAAGTTTGGCAAGTTTGAAGTAGACTACTTGGGGCATAGAGTAAGTGTAGAGGGCATTCAAGTATTGATGGATAAATAGAGGTCATTCAAAAATAGAGTGCTCCAAAAGATCAGACTCAACTCAAGAGCTTCTTGGGGTTGACAAGATTCTATCATAGTTTTATCAAGGACTTCTCCAAGATTGTATAGCCTTTAACAACACTCCAACTGCCTCCAGTTACTGCCTGGTTTGTTGTGAAGCTTCTGGCTCTATCTCCAAATCTCACTCGGTATAAGAGAATGTCAGACTCTGATCTGTTAAGTTTGTTCCCGGAAGTGATTTTGAATCCATGTGGAATCCCCATTCAATAACTTATGACTAATTCTGTTTCAACTTGGTGTTTGTATAAGATTGTCATAATTTTACAAATTTTCTCACTTTGCTGCTAACAAAGTGTATAAGTGTAGTACCTTTCCAGTGAGATTTAGAAAACAAAGTAAACACCTCAAACTTGGTCAAGCTATGATGGAAAATGTTAATCCTTGTACATCAAAACCTGTAGAGTGTGGTAAGAGCAATGATGATGCTTTTTTGAACGGGATATCCTCTTCAGATTTGAGATTGAGTTGATTATACCAATATAACATCTACGGGCTATGCCCATGTCATTCAGCATGATAGTGGTAAGAGTACATTGCATAGAGACCATGATTGTTTCATCATATCCTTATGATTCCAATTTTATAGTGGTCTAGACGGAGACGCGTGAGCGCAGAATCAGCATTCGGGTGTCATCTGGATGTTTTCATCCTATGTTTCGATACAACAAAAAGGTTTGATGTGTTTTCACCGTCTATTGTTTATGGAATTAGCCAATAACATATGATAGTTTGCAAGGAGTTTGACTTGGAAGAAGTTTTACACACATTAATAAGCTTGGTGAGGCAAACTAACGCTTTCAACTACTTAATTGTGTTTCATTGTCTTATGTGAAAAAGGATTTCATATGCAATACTGAGCTTAGAACTAGAGGCTATAAACTCGGATTTAGCATCTCGATCACCATCTTGCGTAGAAAACACTAAGGATGGGAAGACCCCCATCAAGCCATACAAGGGAGAGAAAAAATATTTTTAATTTGGAGCTAAGTAAGTACCATCTAAGTCAAGGAGAAGAGCAAGGGTGCCTCTCTGCCTGTTGCTTCAACACACACACACACACACACACACACACACACACACACACACACACACACACACACACACACACACACACACACACACACACACACATATATATATATATATATATATATATATATATATATATATGTGGAGTAATAACACAAAACAAACAACTTTCTGTACACATTAGGATGTTTCAAGGAGAAGAAGTGGACATGGGGAACCGCACAAGAGTTGGCCTTTCAAGAATTGAAAGCCGCCTTGCTACATGCACCAATCTTGAAGTGGTATGACCCAAAATGTCCAATCAAGTTGGCTATAGATGCATAAGGCATAACAATAGGAGTAGTCCTACAACAAGAGTGGCATGACGGATGGCATCCAATTGTATATTTCTCTCAAAAGTTGTTACCGGCAAAGCACAACTACCACACCACAGAATGGGAAGAGTTAGCCATCATTTTGGCAACCAAGCATTGGAAGCAATATCTGGGCAAGAAGGCATTTGTAGTAGAGACAAACCACAAACCTCTAGTCTACCTTGAGACACAGAAGGATCTATATCATTGCTAAATTTGGAGGGTAGAGTGGTGACAATGCTTCAACATGACAATCACCTTTGTGGAAGGTAAGAAGCAACTTGCAAATGCATTCACCCGCATGCCAATGGCAAACAACTTGGTGGCAGAGGTTAAGATTAACCTTGAATTCTGGCCAGAGATTCTAGCTACTACAAAAACTGATCCACAGATTGTAGAAGTGCAATCATCCAAAGGCGTCACTAACACCCAAGGACTCACCTCTTGTGATGGCACATTATAAAAACCCAAATGTCCCAGAATTACACACCACCATTCTAGCAGAATGTCATGATTTAGCCATTGCAGGTCATGTCGGAGTGGACAAGACCTTGGATGCAGTGTAGTGCCATTACTATTGGTCCAAGATGAGTTACGATGTGATGGATAATGTGCGTAGCTGCCTACTCTGTCAACAAAACAAAGCTTCTAATCAAGCTCTTGCAGGGCTCTTTCAACATCTCCCCACTCCTACCCAACATTGGGAACAAGTGATTATGGATCTCGTTTGTGAATCACCCAAGACCACCTCAGGGTTGATTAGTTCCAATGAGATTGAAAGCTTGACCTATGCAATTTTATTTCACTTGCAAGGTATAATATTTGATTGTGGTTATAGAATTTTGGTTGATTCTTTGAAGTTTAAAGAATCGCATGTCCAAACAATTAGCAAAAAAATTAAGTTTTCCTATCAAACCGATAATTGGAAGTAGATTGATGATGGTGGATAGTAGAAAGAGTTCTCCATTTTGTACCTCACATCCTATTACATTCAAGATTGGGAAGGAGTATTTGGAGTGTATGAGGTTTGTAGTGGAAACTCTACACTATGATGTCATTCTAAGTTTACCTTAGCTTGAATATCATAAGGTTCAATTTGATTAGACCCAATGACAAATTCAAGTACAACACCAAGGTGGAAATTTCCAATTAGATTGTCTAGCACCTTTGAGTAAGACATTTAAGAAAAGTCAGTCCCAAGATGGGAAGTTTGTCAGTATAATATCCATAAAGCAACCTTTGGAGGAAGATAAACTTATTTTTGTGGTGTGGGTCAAGCAATTGTACATGGAGAATTTGATGAAGGCCAAAAGCCTCATCAAACAATGGTTGATCAAATAGTTCAAGAGTTTGTAGATGTGTTTTTGGATGACTTGGCAAAGGGATTACACTCCAATTGTGATATGCCCTTTAAGACCAAGTTATTGCCAAGAAGTACTCAAATGAGTAGATCATTCTATTGACTCTCACCAAAGGAGTGGATGAATTCCAACTCCTTTGGAGAAGGATTTCATATGGCATAATACATCTCCTTTGGGAACATTGGTACTAATTGTTCCAAAGAAGGATGGAGTACTTCACTTTTATATTGATTGTTGTGGTCTCAATAAATAAATAGTGAAGAATACATATCCCTTGCCTCAAATTGATGACTTGCTCAATCATTTGAGTGGAGCACAATACTTCTCCAAGTTGGATTTCTAAAGTAGCTATTGGCATATTCCAATTGATAGGGAGGATGTGTAAAAGACTACCTTTTTCACAAGGTATGTGCATTTTGAATAGAGAGTTCTACCCTTTGGGCTCACCAATGCTTTAGTTATCTTCATGGATCAATTGCATCATGTTTTGGATGAGCTATTGGATCAATATGTGGTGGTGTTCTTAGATGATATTTTAATTTATAGAAAGATGGAGGTAGAATGTGAAAATCACATGCAAGAAGTCCTAAGATAACTATATCAATGGAAGTTTTATTGTAAGAAGTCAAAGTGTGCATTTTGGTAGAAAGAAGTTACTTTCTTGGGCCATAAGGTGTTATCAGTGGAGACAAGATGGAAGAAGAGAAAATCAAGGTCATTATTGATTGGTCTACTCCAAATGATGCCATAAAAGTGTGAGTATTTAATGGATTGGCAAGTTTTTACCAATGATTCATCCACTATTATGTTATATGGTTGCACTATTAACCAACCTCTTGGTGAAGACCTCAAGCTTTAAATGGACCACCAAGCATGAAGAAGCATTTTAGATGCTAAAATAGATGGTATCTTCAAGATCCATTCTTCAACTATATGATCCATAACTACCTTGTGTGGTTGATTTTGATGCTTCTAACTTTGCCATAGGAGCTATGTTACAAAAAGAATTTCCCTATGGTTACATCTCATTACCTTTGTGTATCACCAACTAAACATTGCAAAAAGGAATTACTCTACTTGAGATTAAGAACAACTAGCAATGGTTTATGGCACCAAGGTATAGAGGCATTATCTCTTGGAGAAACAAGTGATTATGCAAACCAAACCAATCACAAATCCTTGTTATAAACATTACATTTGGAGCACATGAAGAGTTGACATCATCTATGGGAGGAGTAACTATAGCTATTTGACCTCAAACTTGAATACAAACCCAATAGGCTCCATGTCATCTTTGATGACCTATCATGATGACTTGATTTGAAGTCTTTTCTTCTCATCACAATGGCAATTATGAAAATGTTAGTTGACTCAAAAGTCCAAATCAAGTCTAAGATATTTTAACAACAAGATCTCTTCTTTCAAATGGTACAAGGTTGTCTTGCAATACACAACAAGGAATACAACACCTTCTCCTTCAAGGATGGCTTTTTATTATGTGAGAACCAGATCTTTAACACCCATTTGTGCATGTGTGTGGTATTGTGATATTTAGCTTGGTATTATAAGTACTTGAGAGATTTTATTTATATAGAGATAAAGGATGGTTCTACATTAGTCATGATTAGCTAAATTTATTCATAACTAAGATAGAGGGGAACCTTACTTTAGAGGAAGTGGAAAAGATGAGCACTATTATTTTGGATTCTAGTGTGTTGACTTGGTATTATTCCTAGGTGTTTGGCTTTGAGGAAAGAGTTGAGAACTCTTGGGCCCAGAAGCCTTTTTGTTTTGGATTCTTTTATAGTCCAAAGATAGCCCATGTGAAGAAATCCTTGACTTAGTGGTTGGGTCAAGATAAGATCACATGCTTAGTAGAATATACCCATGTGGATGGATATTTCTTTATACTTTTTGATTTTATTTGACTTTTAGCCTAGTAACTTTGAGTTATTGTGGTAAATAGTATCTTTAGTGCTTAACTATTTCACAAGTATATAAACAAGGGGTGATGAAGTACTCATCATCCTTTCATTTGCAACTATCTCTCTCTCATTGAGTTCTTTAATGAGCAATGGCTTGAGTCTTGGAGTGTTAGCCTTGGAGGAGTATGATGGAGTTGAGGTTCTTTGCCTTCTTAGTCCATGGTGCGCTACCAAAATAGCCATTAGGGGTTCATCCTGAGTGAGAGACAAGCCGGCTCACAGATCTATATATTCTAGCTATGGGAGATCCATAACTTGTGCACCTTCAAGAAGCCTATGACTTACCAATCATTGGACACATGGGTGTGGACAAGACCTTATTTACCGTACAACACCAATGGTGGTGGCCCAACATGGCATGAGATGTTTGAGAGTTGTTTGATCTTGTGAGAGATGCCAATACAACAAAGCTAGCAACCAAGAATTGAGTGAATTCCTTCAACTAATTCCTCTCCCATTTGTTTGATGGGAACACATGAGCTTAGATCTCATCACCTCCTTGCCTAAGACAAAGCAATCATAATGTTTAAAGATAATGTAATACAAGTATCTAGATGTATTATTTAGAGGCAAAAATTGACTTGGTAACATCTAGAAGGATGTTGTATACAATAGGCTAGGAAGATTAGATAGAGATATCACCAAAATAGTACTTCTACTAATAGGGTAGAAGTCAAAAATAGTCTAAAACTTTAGAGTCAATTTTGGAGGTCTAAACGGATGAATTAGGCCTTGAAAATGAACACATCCTCTCCCCTTAAGAAGAGAAGGCTTGCCTTCTCTACCTAATGATTGTCTTGTCAAGAGCTTTCCAACAATACTTCACCCACACAATTCTAAGCTCTCTACAAGTATATTCCCTAAATATTCCTTTTGGTCAAACCTATTTCACCAATTAGATAGGACAAGGATTGACATGTCAACCATCCAAACAACTAATCCAAGGATAGAGCTCACTAACAGGTCACCAATGCATGTATTCAATCCAAGGGCGGAGCTTCCTTTGAGTGGATCCTCTTTGCTATATAATAAAGAGAAAGTGCTCCATTGGGGCATTGGAGTATTGAGTGTGAAATTGCATTTTCTCTATTGTATCTTCCTTGGAGACTTCTCTTGTCCTTGGAGTATTACAATGGTATTAGAGCATGTATTTTAATCCAGGAGAGTGATCTACCCCTCTTTGAAGAACATGAGCTACTGAAATTGAGTAATTTGAGGAGAGAAAACATAATACAATTGCTAGAGTTGGTATGTGTTTTATAGAGCAGATGGGATAGAGGCATTGAGAGGACAATTTCCAACACCTAGCTTCCGATTATTGAATCTATTCCTCATCAAGATTATGTACATCTAGTGTGAGAAAATGAGAGTATCTCTTATTTATCACTTTGGAGCAAAATTCATGGACAGAGTGATGAATTCACCAAACTCGGTGATTCTACCTGTAGTGGTATACAACAAAGAGTGAGATTTGACAATCTACATTCTATTATGATGTTATGGATTAGAATGTATTAAATCCTCATCCTTTCAACACACAAGTAGAAATCCGTTATGTAGTGAGACCAAAAGTGATGTTTAGGGATTTTGTAGTCCGCAATTTTGGTGAGTAATATTATCAATGAGTGATAGCCTCTAAGGTCACAATGGTAGTCCCCATAGTTCATGCTCCCTCCCAAGTCATCATTCTAACCCTTTATTGAAGTAAGAAGTAGCAATTGAACATTGGCAGTGCGTAGTTATCATGGATCCATAGTTGCAAGAGTTCTGGTACCCACAATTTTCATTTTGGACAAGTTTTGAAGAAAAAATGCCATGCTGAAACCAAATTGAAACCAAATGGAGAAAAAATGAGTGGAAATGTGTGTTTTGATCAAGCTCAAGGGAGTCGACTTTGTGTTAGAGGAAGAAAGACTCGGATTGGATCAAACCCGAAGAAGTTTACTTTGTGTCAAAGGAGGAAAAAAACTCTGATCAGACATTGAAAGAGTGCAAACCCGAAGGAGAAATAGAAGTTGTAGGTCAGGATCCTTGCGGGGATCATATCTCAACGCACACAAGTCCAAATCAAGCATGCTATATTTCGTTGGAAGCATCTTGTTAAGGGCTTTCTGTTGCCACCAAAATCGCAAAGTTTGGAGGTCTCTAGAAGAAATAACAAGCATTTGAAGTTTTGGGAGTAGATGTGAAGAGTAGTTTGGTGTCTTCGGGTCAATGTGACTTTGGATTTCGTACTTCGGACTTCGGGTCTAAAGACTTTGCCTCAAGACAAAGATGACCGATTAAATCCAAGGAAGTTGGACCTTGGAGTGCAGTGAAGGTGACTTTGGGAATCTTGCGGGAAGGATCAGAGGAAGTTAGAGTAGTGAAAGAAGATAGTTAGGATACCCATGACTTCAATTTCAGTTCTGATTGAAGATGGAACATGAATTGAAGGAGAAGTAGAAATAATGAATAAACCTAAAGTGCAGGATCAGACAGTAAGTGTCTTTGGGTCAGTTACATGAGTGATTAGGGGAAAGTGGGTTATAAATTGAAAGTGTAGATAGTGTATTCATGCTTTAATTACAATTCTTGACGATGACACAATAGAATTAGTAAAGGAATTGATAGTAGTTAGACCTGAAGTAAGAGAGATGGGAGTGCATGTGTCTTTGGATTTGACATTTGACACCTTAGAGAAGAGTGGGTTGGGAGATAGAGATTTAGAAGGCTTAATTATGATAGGAATTGCAGATCCAGAAAGAGAATTGTTGGATCTGGTAGAAGAAGTAGAAGATATGAAACCCGAGGACAGAATATTAGGAAGTAAAGTTACTTCAGGTTTGGGTTTGAATAAAGAAGAAGAAGTAGACATCGGATCGGAGTAGAAACCAATTTGAGATTTGAATAGGTAGATATGAAGAGGTGCATTGTCATTTCAAATCTGTAGGTTTGTAGAGTCATTAGGAAGAGGTGTATTAGGAAGATAACTGTTGATTGCTTCATTACTTAAGAGTGGCATTCGTAGTATCATGTTGTTCAGTGCTCATAATTTTTGAGAATAGATAAAGTGAAGTGCTGTGAAGAAGTGCTCGTCGCTTGAGCTTGATTTGGAATATCAACGTTGTAATTATGTTTATGAGTGTGTGAAGAAATTTGAAGTGCAAGTCAGTGTACGTGTTGGATGTTGGATTCCACAGCCTTGATCTTCATTCTATGTGTTTGATCTTGAGTGAAGTGCAATCAAAGCAATGCCTTGACAGATCTGAAAGGAATTGTAGTGTTGGTAGTATTTTGCATTTGTGAGTGTAGTGCAAAGTTGATGTGAAGCAATTTTGATCGAGGAAGTTGTGCCTTCAGTGGAGGGGTGGAACACAATTCTGAGGCGAAGTCATTTTGCAATGAAATGCTGTTTTTGGGAGAGTCTGAATCATCATAATCAAGATTGTTTGGAAAGATTTGATGGAGTTGTGATTAAGGAGTGTGAAATTCGTGACAAGACTGCGAGTCAGTGCTTGTTACTCTCTTTTGGATGTGGTTTCTACCTAAAAGATTAAAGACGCAACCAAGAAGAACTACATGTTATTTTTTGACTTTGTATCTGACTTATTGTGACTCGTATCTCTACGGGAACGAACTTTACTTACCCAATTACCACAAAAGTGATATTTGCGGGATTGTCACAAGAGTTGATGCAAGGAATACAAGGGATGTTGAACAAGTTTAGGGAATCAAGAGACCATGGAGGAATTGCAAAATCAAATATGTACTATCAAGAATGATCAAGTAATGCAAGAAGGGAAGTCATCTCAATAACCAGCACTAGCAATCAAAGTACCTAGAGAGTTATGCATGTTGATGACACCGATTTCAATCAACAACCAAGCCATATTTTTATTACAAATGAGAAAGATATGCACATTGAGCCTTACAAGGCATAGGGTTCAATTGGAGTAGTGGAAAATTGGATTTCAAGAATGAATGATACCTTTGATTGTTCACAATGAAAATCACTAATCATTTTGTAGGTGTATTTGCATGTGGGTACTTGACCAATAAAACCCTCACATGGAATGAAGCTTGGGAATAATCATTGTTGGTAGAATGAAGAGAGATCACTTGGACAACCATGCAAAAATGGTTGCTTAACAATTTCCAATCTGAGGATTCCGTGCAAATGGCCCAAACCAAACTCTGGGGGTTGAAATAGAAGAATAGCATACAAGAGTATGTAGAGGCATTTTTGGATATACAAGTTGCAATAATAGATATGACTCTAGCCAAAGCTTTTGACAATTTCAAGAGGGGATTAAAAGAGCAGATTTGCTAAGAAGTAATGGTGCAAAATCCTTGTTAAATTATTGAGGCCAATGCTTACACTAAAAGAATAGCAAGGGCGCTTGGAGGAAGTGAAGTGATAACATAGATGCAAAACTATTGGGTTGAGACACACCATTGGTGGACCAATTCCTATAGAATTGCGCAACATTCAGTCTAAGACCAAGGAGCAAGACCTCTCCAAGAAGAATGGAGATGGAAGAAAGAAGAAAGAAGAAAGGAGAGAAGGAGTCCCATGGGGAGAATGAGCTCAAGCAAAACAATGATAAAGTTACAATTGTGGCCAAATTGAGCATATAGCCATCAATTGTCATGCTTGCCATCTTAAAGGCCCTTGGCCTCCACACAAGCAACATCTAAACGACATGGAGAGATGAATTGAAGAGGAGGATATGGAAACCACATCAGCCAACAAAGATTTCCAATAAATATACCTCGTAACCTTATTGGCTCAATACAAAAGAGTAAAAGCGGGGAAAGGAAGAAAATGAGTGTGCAAAGATGGAGGAAGATAAACACACAATTAATTGTTGTAAATGGAATGCTAGTAGGTAATCCGGTGAGAGTGTTGATAGACCATGGGGCAATAGAGAATTTCTTGTCTTGCTCTGTTGCAATAAGGTTAGAAATGGAACTAAGGAAGGATGAGAAGAATGAAGTAGAGTTACCTAATGGTCAGACAGAGAGGATTGAATCATTACCTAGAAAGGTAATACTCTCTATAGGAGGGTAGCAAGAGGAAATTGAGTGGCAAGTGATACCACTAGCTCCTTATGATGTGATCTTAGGTATGCCATGGATGGAGCACTACAACCTCACGGTGGATTGGAGAAAGAAAGTAGTGAAAACTAATCAATGGAAGATCTTTGGGGTTAAAGGAAGATCACAAAGGCAAGAGTTGCCTCTATATATCATAAGGAACCCATCAATTGGTAAGAAAAAAATATTTTTCATGTGTTTAATAAGAGAAGTCAAGAGTAGTCAACACAATAGACAAATTCTTGAGAAATCAAAAGATGTGGTCAATGAGTTCCAAGATCTCTTTTTGGATGAATAGCATGTAGGTTTACCACCAAAAAGGAGAGTAGATCATAAAATTGAGATACTTCCTAGAAAGACACCTCCCTATAAGGCACCATATTGACTATCACCTCATGAGTTGGAGGAGTGTAAGGCTCAAATCAAGGGTATGTTGTAGAAGGGGTTTATCCAACTCAACGTATCACCATATGGAGCTCCTATATTGTTTGTGAAGAAGGATAGAACAATGCAAATGTGCATTGACTATGGGAACCAAATCAACAAATGATGAGGAATAAATATTCATTACCTTGCATGGATGAATTGTTTGATCAACTCAATGGAGCAAGGAACTTCACCAAACTTGATTTGCAAAGCGGTTACAACCAAATCAAAATTGCAAAAGAAAACATACAAAAAATGGCCTTTCAAATAAGGTATTGTCACTTTGAGTACTTGGTGATGCAGTTTGGCCTCACCAACACTCTAGATACTTTTATGAGTTTGAATGACATATTTTCTCTTTACTTGGATAAATTTGTTATCATTTTTCTTGATGACATCTTAATCTACAATAGGACACTGATAGAGCATAAGCAACCTAGCCAAGAAGTACTCCAGATTCTATGACATAATCAATTGTATGCCAAAATCTCAAAGTGCAAGTTTTGCAAATCTAAAATAGACTACTTAAGGCATAGAGTAAGTGCAAAAGGTATCAAAGTGTTAACAAATAAAATATAAGTCATTCAAAAAATAGAGTGCTCTATAAGATCAAACTCAACTCAAGAGTTTCTTGGGATTGATAGGGCTTTATCATTGATTTGTCAAGGACTTCTCCAAGATTTCATAGCCTCTAATAGCACTATTGGGCAAAGGGAAGAAGTGGATATGGGGAACCGCACAAGAATTGGCCTTTTAAGAGTTGATATACACATTACTACATGCACCAATCTTGAAATGGTATGATCTAAAACATCCAATCAAGATGGCCATAAATGCATCAGGTGTAGCAATAGGAGCAGTCCTAACAAGAATGGTAGGATGGATGGCACCCAATTGCATATTTCTCTTGTAAGTTGTTATTGATAGAATGCAATTATCACACCACCAAACAAGAAGAGCTGGTCATTGTCCTTGCAACCAAGCATTGGAAGCACTATTTGGGTGAGAAGGCATTTGTGGTTGAGACAAACCACAAACCCCTAGTTTACCTTGAAACACAAAAAGATCTTTTTTGGTGACAAATTTGGTGGGCAAAGTAGAGACAACAATTCAACATGACAATTTGATATGTTGAAGGCAAGAAACAACTTGTAGATGCATTCACCCAAATGCCAATGGAAAATAATTTGGTGGTGGAAGTCAAGATGAGCCCTCAATTTTGGCCTAAGATTCTTGTTGCTACAAAAGCTTCTCCACATATTGTAGGTGCTCAATCATCCAAAGGCATCACCAATACCCAAGGACTCACCTTTCATGATGGCTGGTTATGGATCTTGGATGACATGGATCTAAGACCCACCATCATAGCAAAATGTCATGATTCTACCATTGCAGGTCACGTTGGAATGAACAAGACCTTGGATCCGATCAAACGCCATTACTATTGGCCCAAGATGAGCAACAATGTGATGGCATATGTTCTAAGTTGCCTACTTTGTCAACAAAATAAGGCTTTTAATCAAGCTCCCACATGACTCCTCCAACCTCTTCCTACTCCTACACAACATTGGACAGATGAGCATGGATTTGGTTTGTGAATTGCCCAAGACCACCTTTGGGTTTGACTCTATTGTAGTCTTTGTCAATCAACTTAGGAAAATGATTCATGTACGTCCTACCACCAAGGATGTGACTACACCGCAACTAGCACAATTGTACTTGTAGTCTTTTCCTATCATGGCTTGTCTTGAGTACTCATCATAGATAGAGACACTCAATTCACTAGTTTTTTTTTTAGAACACTCTTTGTGTTCTTCAAAACCAAATTAGCCATATCCACAACTTACCATCCATAGACCAATGGACAAACAGAGAGAGTGAATTGCACTATTGAGTAAATGCTTTGGGGTTTTACTTTGGATGAGCAAGAGAGTTAGGACACCTTACTCACATTGGTGGAATTTGCTAATAATAATTTAGTGAATAACTACACAAGTCATATTGTTCTTCCTCATGAATAGAGAGCATCCTTTCATACCTTTGAGTGTAATACCAATAGTTAAACACATGATCTAGAGATGAAATTTGGTTTGGTAACATTTGAGAGGATGCTATACATGATAGACTAAGTAGATCAGATAGAGGTATCTTCTATTAATAACCTAGAAATCAAAACATGCTTGAAGACTTTAGAATCTAAAGCTAGACATATATTTTAAAGGTAGAATTTAGGTTGGTGACATCTAGAAAGATGATATACATAGATCAGGTAGAGGTATCACCAAAAGAGCACTTCTACTAATAGGATAGAAACCAAAATAGTCTTGAACTTCAAAGGCAATTTTGGAGGCCTAAATGGATGAATTAGGCCTCAAAAATATACAAATGCCCCCCAATAGAGAAAGGGCTAGCCTTCCCTCTCTTTGGTTTGTCTTACCAAGAGTTCAAATGGTACCTCACCCATGTGATTTTGAGATTCCTATAGGAAGATTCACTAAAAGATTCCCTCCGGTCAAAGCCTATTTGACCAACCAGATCGGCATGTCACCCATCCAAGCAAGTAATCTAAGGGTGGAGTTTATTGATAGGTCATCTATCTCTGTACCTAATCATATGGTGGAGCATCCTTGGAGGAGATCTTCTTTGGCTATATAATAAAGAGAAGGTGCTCCCTTGGGGGCACCAAAGTTTGAGTGTGAAACCTATGTTTTCTCTTTTGTGTTTCTTTGTTATCCTTGGAATATTACATTTAGCTTGATGAAGGTCTATCCGATGGCTACCAAGGTTGACATTATCAACACTTTTGTTTCTAGAATCTAATAGGGTGTGGAGAATGCCAATGGACCAAATATTCCAACATAGGAGCCAACAACCAACTTGACCACGCATTAGTGTTAGTTCAATCTTTTGAGCAACAACTTTGCAACAAGGACGTTACATCTTACAAGGAAGGAGGGCTATAATACAAGTAGCTAGACATACTATCTGGAAGTGAAAATTGGCTTGGTAACATCTAGAAGGATGTTGTGTACAATGGGCTAGGAGGATCAAACAAAGGTGTCACTAAAAGAGTATTTTTACTAATAGGACAAAAGCCAAAAATAGTCTAAAAACTTAAGAGTCAATTTTGGAGGCCTAAACGGATGAATTAGGCCTTGAAAATAGAAACAATCTCTCCTCCTTAGAAGAGAAGGCTTGCCTTCTCTCCCTAATGATTTGTCTTATCAAGGGCTTTCCAACAATACCTCACCTACACAATTTTGAGCTCCTTTCAAGAATATTCCCTAAATATTCCCTTTGGTCAAACCCATTTGACCAACTAGATAGGATAAGGATAGATATGTCACCCATCTAAACAACTAATCCAAGGATGGAGTTCACTAAATAGGTCACCAATCCATATATTTGATCCTAGGGTGGAGCTTCCTTTGAGTGGATCCTCTTTACTATATAATAAAGAGAAGGTGCTCCTTTGGAGCATCAGAGTGTTGAGTGTGAAACTTGCTTTTTCTCTCTTGGAGAGTTCTCTTGTCCTCAAAATCCTACTAATAAGTTAAGTAAGAAAATCCATTTGGCATCAACCTTTGATACAATAGATGCTCCAACATTTGCCTAAATCAACGTTGACAATGTCTTCAAGCATCATGGAATGCCTTGTGTATTCATCTCCAACTGTGATCCTTGATTCATCAGAAAATTTTGGCAAACACTCTTCCAGATACTTGATACCAAGCTTGCTTTGTCCATGGCCTATCATTCTCAAATTGATGGATTGAACATGCAAATTGCACCTTGAAAGATATGCTTTGTGTCTTTGACAACATTCACCATACTAATTGGGATGAATGTTTTATAGCTATTGAGTTTGCCTACAATAATTCCAAGCAAACAAGCATGCAATTCTCTCCCTTCTTCCTTAATTTTTTCCAAGACCCACTTGTTCAAAATTCCCTTCTTGCTCCTCCTCAATCTCATGTTCCCCATACTTCCACCTTCTTGACCATAATATCTCAATACCTACAACAAGCCAAATTGCATCTCTTTGTTGCTCAAAATTGTGAAAAACAATACACGAACCAACTTTGTAGTGATTTCACTTTTCAACTCAAGGATAAGGTTATGCTTTCTTCTGATAACCTAACTCTCTCACTTGATACCCAAGTTCTGAAACTTGCTCCTAATTGGATAGGTCCATTTGATGTCACCTAAATCATTTCTCCAGTTGCTTATTGACTTGCCTTGCCTTGTCATATGCAAATCTACCTTGTTTTTCATATTTCCAAGTTGAAAACCTTTTATATATCCATTTGCCTTTTCCTCTTGTGTCCAACCTCCCACTCCTCCCATCCCTATCAATGATCATACGTAGTATGAAATTGATTGTATCCTTACACATTATCAGATTCAACATGGTCACCAATAACATATGGAGTACAAAGTCCTTTGGAAAGGGTATCCCTTTCATGATGCCACTTGGGAGCCTCTTTCTCATCTCTTGAATGCACAAATAGCTATCCAAGAGTTGAAACTTCCATGGTGATGAAGACATCACCAACTAGTGGTGGAGGAATATGTAAAAATATGGAGTTTACAGATAAGTTAGTCAAGGCTAATGAAGTAGCAAATATATCAAATTAGTCCAAGAATTATAAGAAATTCTAGAAGCATCTAGGAACTTGGCACCTTCCAAGTATTTGGTAATGTGCATACCAAGTGTTGACTTCTAAGAGGAATCTTCTTGGGAAGTTTTCTAGCTAGCTTAGCTTGCATACCAAGTAGGTGGTTTCTAGAAGAGAGCTTCTTGGGAAGCTTCATGACTAGCTTAGCTTGCATGCCAAGTAGGCAATTTCTAGAAGGAAACTTCTTGATAAGCTTCTTGGTTAGTTTAGCTTGCACTCTAGGAAAAAAATTTTAAGAAGCTTCTTGAGAGCCTTATATACTTCCTTATAAATATCAAAACCCAAGCTCATGCTTGACATTTGGATTTTCTCTCATTCAAGAGTCCTAATGTGATCTTTCACTTTGATCTTCCATTCTCCTATTTCTCTCCTTGATCTTTTACAACTTCTATCATGTATGATGTTGGTAATGATGATATTGCATAGCAAAGTATATATGCACAAAATTTTTGAGTTCCTTCAAGTCCATATATCATGGGCATTTAGTTGCTATTTTATCCAATTTCTTGAGAAGTTGAGTAGCAATATGCACTATTATCATGAGTAGCATGCTCATTTCTTCTCCAAGTTCAAATGCTCATTTTGGAGCTCTTCTATCACAAACATTTGCATTAAGCTTGTCTTCCTACTGTTGTAGCAAGCTCCTACACATGAAGGTATGTAATCTCCTTGTAATTCTTATAGGATGATTTGTATGCAATAGTCTTGGCCTAGGCCCCTTCTAACTCCCTTCATATCAATGTTAATCTTTATCACATGCTTGTATTTGGTCAACTTGCCTTGTTATTGCTCAGACACCTTGGTTATAAGATTTTTGATATTTGCCTTCATCTTTCACAAGACTATCTTGTTCTTCTCCCACCATACCATCTTGTCCTTTTGGTGTTTCTCCACTATCCAATCTTCCTCTTGAGAATGATATTCCTTTGTGACAACCCGGCAAATATCACTTTTGCGGTAATCAAGTAAGTAAAGTTTGTTCCCGCAGAGATACGAGTCGGAATTGGTCAAATACAAAGTCAAACAGTAACATGTAGTTCTTCTTGGTTGCGTCTTTAATCTCTTAGGTAGAAACCACACCTAGAAGAGAGGAACAAGCATTGATTCACATTCTTGTCACAAATTTACACTCCTTAATCACAACACCTTCAATTCTTTCCAAACAATCTTGATTGTGATGATTCAAGCTCTCCTAAAATGACTTTGCCTCAGAATTTTGTTCTACCCCTCCACTGAAGGCACAACTTCCTTGATTGAAATTGCTTCACATCAACTTCGCATTGCACTCACAAATGCAAAATACTACCAACACTACAATTCCTCTCAGATCTGTCAAGACATTGCTTTGATTGCACTTCACTCAAGATCAAACACACAAAATGAAGATCAAGGCTGTGGAATCCAACATCCAACAAGCACACTGACTTGCACTTCAATTTCTCCAAACACTCACAATTACAAACACAAAGTTGATACTTGAAATCAAGCTCAAGCAAAGAGCACTGCTTCACATCACTTCACTTTATCTATTCTCAAAAATTATGAGCATTGAACAACATAATACTGCAAATGCCACTCTTAAGTAGTGAACAAATCGATAGTTCTAACAACTATACCATTTCTTAACAACTCTTCTAACATGTAGATCCAAAATGACAATGCACCTCTTCATATCTACCTCTTCAAATCTCAAATCTGTTACTAATCAAATCTGATGTCTACTTCATCATCGGCTTTCAAACCAAAACCCGAAGTAACTTTACTTCCTACTACTCTTTCCTTGGGTCTTGTATCTTCTTCTTCTTCTACCAGATCCAATAATTCTCTTTCCTGATCTGAAATTGCACTAGTGGGTAATCTATCTAACTCTTCATTACTCGACCCACTCTTCTCCAATGTCTCCAATGGTAACTCCAAAGACATTTGTACTCCTATGTTATCTACTTTGGGTTTTGCTCTAACATCTTTCCAAAGCTTTTCTATCTCTATTTTCACTAAGTCTAATCTAATTGAAATGTTATCCTCTACCTCTAAGATCTTTCTGTCTACACAAGTTTTGAGACTAATTAACAACGCATTCATATCTCTATCCTTCACCTATCTTCACCTTGTCTCCTGCACCAACAACTTCAACTCGTGCAACCTTGTCTCTTCAATCCAAATGCTTGCCTTTGTACTTAACATTGCATTCATTTGGAGGACTATCTCCTTCAATGGCTCCAATCTTGTCTTTCTCTCACGTTCCCAATCTGCGAGCCAATCCTCTCGGTACATTGCCAACTCCGCTTTAAACTCGGCTTTCATTGACTCCTTCTCTTTCTCCTTCTGAACAACTCTCTCCTCCTGATTATGAAGTTATTCTCGTAATCGGTCTTCTTCTCTATATTGTGCCGCCAACTCACGTTGCCAAAGTTGCTTTTCTCCTCTACACTCTCCATCACCCTATCAAGCTCCTAATCCTTTGTAGCTACTCTTGCCATAGCATGGATTACCTCTACTCTTGAATCAGCAAACTGTTGCTTCAAGATCTCATACTCAGCTACTTGTCTCTCCCTTATGATGTCACTCTTCTTCACAAGATCCTCTCAATAATTTACTTCTCTCTTCAGGTCTTCAATTACCTGACTTCTCACCACTGCCTCCACTTGCAACACCTCTCTTTCCTCCTCACCTCAGGTTATACTCTTCTTCAACTCCGAGTTCTCTTCTTCTAATCTGGTCAATACCTGCAATACAGTCTTCACCTCCGGACATTTCAATTGCATTTCCTTCTTCTTGTGCTCCAACTTCACCAGCAATGGGCACATGATCTCCCGCAAGTACTCCACTCCATTGCTCGGGGTTACTTCTTCTTGCATGGCCACTTCTCTCGTACTTTGTGTTCATCCGATACTTGCTTTCTTCTCTGCAGTCTTTGTATCGGAATTGACACCTCGCTTCCCGAGCTTTCACTCACGTCTTCTGTTGCTTTACTTGGCCCCACTTCACACTACGCCTTATGTCTCAAGCAAACTCCTCTTTGCACTACAATCTTCTTCTCTTCGGGCATAGTTACTTTGTCTTCCAACTGTGTGTTGTCCTCGGCTTCAATTGCTGCATGCACTTCTTCTTCTTCATCTTCTTCAGCCACCGGCACCAATGTCATTTCTCCTTCTTCATCACTATTGCTACTCATATCTCCACTCTGCAGTGTTAGCTCAGGCTCCTCCTCGTGTTTTGAGTCTTCAGTCTTCAGCTCGGCATCACCTTCCAAGTCTTCATCCTCCAACTCGATCACCTCCATACCTCGCCTCGGGTTGCCTCTCCGTGTCTTCCGAGGTTTCTTCGTGTCTTTGGCTTTGCCCTGCCGACTCCTCTTCTTTGTATTTGGGGTACTCACTGCGACCTCTAGGTTCTTCCCTGTCTTTGTGTAGTAGTCGTTGGTGCTCCTGATCTGCAAGATGTATTGCTGCTCCTCGACATCTACCTCCTTTTGCAAGTCAGGATGGAAGTGCGACACCATCCAAGTCCGCTCTGCCGAGTTCAGCAAATTTAGCCCGAGGTAGAAATGCGCTGCAAACGGCATGATGTAGTGTGGAGGTGACTTATCTCGCAAATTCCACACCATTTGCCTCATTCTCCCATGGAAACACCTCGCCCAATTGATCGGTTCTCCTGTGAATAGCTTGTAAAAGAACACCGCTTGGTGTTTCGTCACATAAGTGGTTCTCTCCGGCTTCAGGATGGCCATTAGTGCACTCACAATTCCTCTCTTCACAGGGTCTTTGTAGCTCTCAACTTTGTACCCATTCTTTGTCCGCTTTGACGAGAAGGCATCTCTCACCTCTTGGGTTTCTTGAGCTATCTTTCCCTTTCCCAAGAACGTGGCCCCCTGCTCCGAGCCTGCTTCCTTCTCGAGTACGAGTCTTCAATCCAACTCTGTCCAGCAAGTCGGATTTCCTCTCTTCCTTTCTTCCTCGAGTCCATCAAGACACTTGCTCTTGATGATTTCTGTCATGAAGCTTGGAAAGCTCACATTCCAATTCCATGCCAAGAAAGTGATCCAAAGTTGGCTCAAGACTTTGATCCTAGCTATTACATCTAATCTCCAAATCGCATGATTTCTCATTGCGAATTCAGAGTTCTTCTTTCCTCCTCCCATCTCTTTTGCCTTCTCACTATATCTTGATTTCACTCTCGCGACTTCCCCCTTACGCACTAATGCGATTCCAACTCTATTTCCCTTCCCACAATCATCTGCAAGACAACTTCTCAATGACAAAGGAAAATTACTCGACATTTTTTTGTTGCTAGTTTGATTTTTATAGAGTTGCGCTTCTTTGTCTTTCTTCACTTTGAGTTTCTATCAAGAAATCACACCTCTTGCATGCACCTATCACTGTCAATCAACCTTTGCACGTATGGGCCGCCAGTTTTTTTGAATGGTCCCTTCTTGAATTTCTCACCCCGACGAAAGGTTGTTAGATTGTCTTTGCCTCGGGTTGAGGTCCCCCCGATACAAAGACAATTTACTTTGGGTTGTATGTTGACAAGGCATTTCCAAGTACTTTGCCTTATGACCTGAAGTCACTTTACTTTGGGTTTCATCCCAAAGACTCTTTTCCTTGCCTTCTTTGGCCATACAGGCACAATTCGACTTCTCTATACACTTCTTCTTCTTTATTTAAAAAAAACAAAAAATGTGGGCACCACATCCTTGGTCTCAAGCTTTTCCTTGATCTTTTTAAGCTCATTACAAAGTAGGCCTATAGCTACCACTTTCATTCTATTAATGCATTTTTCTTTCTTTTTTCCAATTTTCATAAAGTAATGAGAGTTCAAGAAAGCCATTAAGTGAAGAATAGGGGATTATGCCATTTATCATTGATCTAGAAAGAAACCATGCAAGAGGACAAGAAGATAATACAAGAAAAACACCATGGAACACAAGGACAACAATCCTCATAGCTTGTTATTCTTGTGATTGTGATCTTGGTGATCATGATTTCTTAGCAATCATGAATATAATGCTAATATTAGTGAATGTATAATTCCAAAATGATACAATTGCCCTAGAAAATCACTAGCATAGAAGAACTTTGGCCAAAAACACCTTGGTGCATGAAAATACTGATATTACCATGGATACATATAAAAGACCAAGGAGAGAAATATGAGAATGGAAGACCAAAGTAGAAGATCACATTGGGACTCTCAAATGAGTGAAACTTCAAATGCATGGCATGAGCTTGGACTTTGGTGTTTATAGGAAATATACAAGGCTCTTTCAAAGATCCCAAAGAAGCATCTTACTAGAAGCTTCCTTCTTGGAATGTAAGCTAAGTCAGATGGGAAGCTTCCAAAGAAGCTTCCTCCTATGAACCACCTACTTGGTGTGCATGTTACTCTATCCTTAGAAGGTACCAAGAAGTTTGATTACTTGGCTAATTTGACTCAAGATTGCTTGGCTAATTTGAATTTAGACTACTTGGCTAATTAGACCTACTTGCTAACTTGTAAGCCTCTACTATCTCATCTACTAACTACATAAAGTTACATATTTTGTGAGCTACCATGTCTCTCCCTCAGGATGAACCAAAGTGAAATAGTTAAACCCAAACTACTTGTGAAATAGTTATGCACCAAAGTTACTAATTACTAGAGTAACTTGAGTTACTAAGCTAAAAGTAAAATAAAGTCAAAAAGCTAAAAGAATATCCATGCTCATGGAATATTTTCCTAAGCATATGGTCTTATCTTGACCCAACCACTAAGTCAAGGATTCCTTCACATGGGTTATCTTTGGACTAAAGAAGAATCCACTTTTCTATTCTCAACTCTTTCCTCAAAGCCAAACATTTAGGAATAACACCAAGTCAATACAATAGAGTCCAAAATAGTGGTGCTCATCTTTTCCACCTTCTCTAAAGTAAGGCCACCTTTATTTTATCTATGACTCACTTTAGCTAATCATGACTAATGTAGAACTGTACTTATCTCTATATAAATAATATCTCTCAAAGATTTATCATATCAAACTAACTATCACAATAGCACATATGTGTATAGATGGGTGTTACATTTACCTCCAAACTAAGTTTTCATTTTTTCCTAAAAGTGAAGGTCTCTCTACCTTCTATGATGCCTTCTATCAAAGTGTCTTCCTCCCAACTCCTTGAGATCATAGGTGTAATTGCCCCACAACTTCTCCACAATGGAAGGTCTAAGGTTCTTAGGTAAAAACTTCTTTTGCACTCTCTTGAAAAAAATAGAATCAAACAACATTACCCAATCAACTTCTTTGAAAGACTCCACCTTCCTATTGCCTTGCTTTTTGTCATAGTTCTCCTTTTTTTTTCCTTTGAGCTTGCTCCACTCAAACCATAGCAACTTCTCTTGCTTCCTCCAATTCCATAAGTTGATCCTTCCTTGACTTCTTTGCATCACCTCCTTGTGCTTTCTTCAATCTCCTATGAATGATTTGGAAGGTAGGGAGACCAAAGTGAATAGGTAAGGTAGACTCAATACCATATACCAAATGAAATAGAGAATATCCAATGGAAATCTTTATGGTTGTCTTATACTCCCATAAAACTGCATGAATCCTCTTATCCCAATGATATTTAACCCCCTCTATTTCTGCATCTTTGGCCAACATCATGCACAAGGTCTGATTGGTTCTCATTGACAAGCCTTTGGAATTTGGCTTATAGGATGTAGTTACTCTATGTGTGATAGAGAAATGTCATACCATGGTTGTAGTGATGCTTCATAAACTCTCCTCCTATATCAAAAACCAACTCCAACGGGCACCCAAACCTAGTGATAATGTTTTCAAAAAGAAATCTTCCAACTTCATCTTCATTTTTGTCCCTCAATGATCTTCATTTTTATCCCTCAATGATCTCACTTGGTAAGATAATCAGTAACTACCACAATATATCAATTGTTCCTTATGGTTCTATTGAGAAGACCTACAAAGTCCCCACTTCTCAAAAGGTCCTAGCAATGGAATTGATCTAAGAGGTGGAGTGGAGGTAGACTTTCTAGCAAAAGCTTGACAAACATGACAAGTTTTGCAATACTCAAGATAATCCTTGAAAATCCCTCTCTAATGGTAACTTGCATCTAGAATTCTTGAAGTAGTCACCTTTCTTGCAAAGTGTCCTCCACACTAAACCTTCATGAAACTCCTTTATGGGTAAGATAGACTCTTCCTTACCCACTGCTCTTTGAAGAAGACCATCTACTCCTTGGTGAAAATGAATATCCTCCACCATTGTGTAAGGTCTAGATCTTGCTGCAAGGGCCTTCCTCTCCCTAGAATGCATCCCTTTTGGATAATTACCTCATGTTACAAACTCCACCATCTCTTTGTACTCCATTGGAACCTCTTGAGTGACTAAGATTTTCATAAGCTCCTCATCCGAGAAGGAGTCATCCACTAGCTCATCTCTATCATGATCATAGGTCTTAGATAACAAATCAGTATTTGCATGTTTCTTTCCTAGCCTATCCTCAATGGTGTAGTCATACTCGGACAAGAGTATCATCCACCTTGCTAGCTTCCCTTCCACATTAGGTTTGTTGAAGATCTACTTCAAAGCCTTATGATCTATGACAATGGTGTTTTTCCCTCCAATCAAGAAGTGTCTAAACTTCTTGAGACTAAAGATCACTGCCAATCCTTCTCTCTCCGTGAGACAATAGTTCTTTTCTGCTAAAACCATCTACCTACTAGCATATGCTATTGGATGATCATGCCCATCTTGTTTTAATTGATTAAGAGTGCATCCTATAGCTACATTAGAAGCATCAGTTTAGAGGATGAAAGGCTTACTCCAATCAGGTTTAGCAAGAATTGGAGCTATAACAAGAGATTGCTTGAGCTCTTCAAAAGCTTTGAGAGCCTCCTTGTCTTCCAAAATCACCATGTAATCTACACCCTTCTTCATATAGATGGTCAATGCATAAACCTTGTTGGAAAATGAGAAGATGAACCTCCTATAATACCCAACCATCCCCAAGAATTGGCATAACTTTGTCAAGCTTGAAGGGAATGGAAGGTTTGAGATTTTCCTCACCTTCTCAAGATCAACTGCTATTCCACCCTTGGAGATGATGTGCCCCAAAAGTAGACCTTATTCACATCCAAAAATGCACTTCTCTAGGTTGAGTGATGCATTTGCTTCATCCAAGCATTGCAAGACCTTGATTAGGTACTCAAAGTACTCCTCCTTGTTCCCCTACACACAAAAGTCATCAATGAAGTCTCTCACAAATCTCCCAATGAAAGGTTTAAATACCTTGTTCATGAACCGTTGGAATGTGGCTAGAGCATTGCAAAGCCCAAAAGACATGACCTTGAAAGCATAAGTTCTCCAAGGTGTGGTATATGTGGTGAGTTGTTGATGCTCTAGTGCAATCTTGATTTGGTTATATCCATTATAACCATCTCCAAAACTATACCTCTCATGACTTGCAACCTCCTCTAAGATCTCATCAATGAATAGTAATGGGTAGTAGTCCTTCTTGGTAACAAAATTGAGCTTCTTGTAATCCACAGATACTCAAAGCTTCCATTCTTTTTCTTCACAATCACAATTACAGACACCCATTCTGAATTCTCCACCTCAAAGATAAATCCAACCTCCTTGAGCTTATCAATCTCCTCCTTCACAACCAAAGCTATTGGTGGGCTAATACGACATTGATTTTGGCATACTGATCTTGCATGTGACTCCACCTCTATCTTGTGCTCCTCCAAGGTGACTTCCTTTAGATCCTTGTAACTGAAAGCAAACACAAGATGAACTTGTGAAATCTCCTCAAATCTTACCTTCTCTTCCTTGGTAACATTTAGACCATACTATAGAGAGTGGATAACCTTCTCTCTATTTCCTCAAGTGTCAATGGTGATTTATCTAGGTCCTTCAAAACCTCTAGCTTAGGTGCAAATCCATAGCACACAAAAGATACAAATCTGAATCAGATTCAGATTTGTCCTTCTCCGTGGAGGTATCCTCTTTGTAATACTCTGAGGACAAGAGAAGAGAGAAAAAACACAAATTTCACACTCAATCATACGATGCCCCAAAGGAGCATCTTCTCTTTATTATAAAGACAAAGAGGATCTCCTCCAAGGAAGCTCCACCATAGGATTAGGCACATAGATAGATGACATGTCAACAAGCTCCACCCTTGGATTACTTTCTTGGATGGGTGACATGTCAGTCGTGATCATACCTAGTTGGTCAAACAAGCTTTGACCAAAGGGAATCTTTTAGGGAATCTTCCTATATGGATATCAAAATCACGTGGGTGAGGTACCATTGGAAAGTTCTCAATGAGATAAACCAAAAAGGAGGGAAGGCCAACCTTTCCTTTGTTTTGTGTGGGAGGAGAATCTACATATTTTTTAAGGCCTAATTTTGGAAACCAAAATTGGACCTTCAAAATTGCATCTCATTTGCATAAGAATTTTTTCTTGAAAATTGCCTTCAAAGATTTTAGGCATATTTTGGTTCCTACTCTATTAATAGAAGTTCCTTTTTGGTGATACCTCTTTCTGATCTATTTAGTCCATCATGTGTAACATCCTTCCATATGTTACCGGACCAATTCTCACTTTAAATCATATGTCTAGCTCTTGGTTCTAGGGTTTTCAAGTTTATTTTGGTTTATGCCCTATTAGTAGAAGTACTCTTTTGGTGATACTTGTATCTGATCTATTTTGTCCATCATGTATAACATCATTCCATATGTTACCAAACCAAATTTCACATTGAGATCATATGGCTAGCTCTTGGTATTACACTCTTCCATGCTTGTATCCACACCTTAAGCTCCTTCTTAAGAATCTGATTCATAGCTCTTGGTATTACACTCTTGCATGCTTGTATCCACACCTTAAGCTCCTTCTTAAGAATCTGATTCCCAATAATCAAAAGATGGTGGATTTGAATGTGAAGAGTTAATGGTGCTTGTGACAAGAAGTGTGACTCTATAGTTTGATGACTCAATCCTCAAATACCCTCTGTGCCATTGATCAGTTGTGCGTGCTGCTAACAACCATGGCCTCCCAAGAAGTAAGTTATAACTTGAATCCTTCAAGACTTGGAAAGTCATGAGATTTTGAAATCCCATAACTAAAACTACCCCCTTATCCATCACCCCTATTGATCAAACTTGTTGCTTGTTTACCATGTTCACCATAAATGTTGAAGGTCTAGAGAGTATCATACCCAACTTCTTCATCAACCTTTTTGACATGGCATTCACTATTGATCCTCTATCAACCAATGCATCCTTGATGTTGTGACCATTCACTCTCACATCAATCTTGAAGGCATATTCACAAGCCTCCCATGGTGTTGGTTTTGCATCCACCACCCCATAATATTAGAGCTTTTGCCTTTTCCTCTTGCTCCTTGTAGAACTCAAACCATCTCTAAGCTCCTTTCTCAAGGTAGGGTTCAAAGCAATCAATTGAGCCATTATGATGTTAGCGTTGTGACTACCAACATCCTCCAACACATTGTAGTTCCATTGTTGCTTGGAGATCAAGAAGTCCTCTATCCTCAACTTCTTTCTTGGAGTCTTTGTTGATGATGGTGTTGAGGTGCGAGTGCTCCTAGTAGACATAAGAGTATCCTTGCTAGGAGTAAATCCTTGAGAAGAGCGTACATCCTCTGCAAAATGAGCTATTTTCTTCACTTGTGCTAAAAGCTCCAAATTAAGACCCTTGGAGTTTCTCTCTTCTCATACTTGCTCTCAACCATATCCATGGGTGCTATCTCCTTACCTTTGTTTGGATTAGGAGCCACTTGGGTGTCACTACCTCCCTCTTTCCCTCTATTGGCTCCCTCATATCCTCTTCCTCCATGGTAAGTGGAATTTGAGTAATTCCTTTGGATGTGGCCTCTTCCGCCACAACCAAAACAATTTCCATCATTGAAATTGTTGGCTGGTTGGCCTCCTCTATATGGATAGTTTCCATAACTCCCAGACCTTCTCCCTACATTCTGATCCACCTCTCTCTTCTCCCATAGTAACACCACATTGATCTTGAGATCTGTAAGTTGTCATGTGATGGTTTGTAGTGGATATTTTGGTAGAGGTGCAAGAACTAGAGCAACTACTACTTGTGGTGCAACCCTTGTCACCAAAGTATTAGAAGTTCCACTTGTAACCTTGAGGAGGATGCACAACCTCCTTCACCACCAAATCACTCTCATCTCCTTCCAAACTTTCCTCCATACAAATTGCAATCTACAAATTGCAATAGCTTCAACCTTGGAAGAAGGTTTTTCATTTCTCACCTTACTTCTAATTTGTGATCTCAACCCTCCCACAAAATTCTTGGTGAGCATGGCCTCTATGTCAATCATAGTAGTCTCCACATCATCCTCACCTTTCTTCAACATTATGCAAAATTTGGACTCCAACTTCTCCACTCTTTCTACATAGACTCTCACTTCCTCTACATCTCCTTGTTTGAGAAAGGTAACCTCACTCATCAATCTTTCATAACTCATGTAGAAGAAAGTTCTCAATGAGTTTTGAAGTCAAATTCACCCAAGGCTCTTCTTGCCTATCTCTCCTCTTTCTCTTTTGGTATTTTGATTCATACCATGTAAGTGATGCATCCTCAAAGATATCTGGTAATAATGAGGCACACTCATTATTCCTTATCTTTTTTTTCCTATGAAAGCTCTCTTGAAGTCTTTCACAAAGGCCTCCACATCTTCTCCATCTTTGCCAAAGAAAACCGGAAGTTTCCCTATCTTAGCTCCTCACTATCTTTCCCTTTTCTCTCAATTTTTTTCTTTTCTCTCACTCTATAACTAATAGGGTATATACATGACTAACACCAATTAAGAGTAATCCACCCTAGGGAACATAAAAAGTTTAGGTTACTCCAAGATTTCTATAGCAACATCAAATCTTAGAATACATATTAATCAAACCCTCATGGATAATTTATCCATAAGTTGAAAGATTATCTCCATCACTAATCTTGAGAACTAGTTGATGAAGGTGGTAGTATTTATGTAGTTGTACTAATATTTTCTCCAAGATCCTTCACCAAAGACTCCAAAAGTGCTTTTACTTTACTACACTCATGTCCTTTTGGAAGTCCTTCCATTCCACAAACCTCACACAACTCCTTGGTCTAAGATCACCTCCCTCCCAATCTTGGTAAAGAAGATCCAACATGCAATCCAAGTCAAGTAAGCCTCTCCTTTCCATCAATCTCTTGCTCTCAAGGGTCAATGGACATAAATTTGCCTTATATCCCTTCTCTTTACATAGAAAACACTTAGACTCACTCTTTCCTCCAAGTGGTATGTGTTTTTAGATCCTCTCAACACTCTCTCCAAATTCTATTATAAACTCTCTTTTCCTCAAATCCACCTCTTGCATAGTCTCAATTTCAACTCTTGATGACACTCCATGTTCCCAAGATGAGTCTAAACACTCAAACATGCTTTTTGTTGCTCTCACACTCCTCATGTATGAGATCTCAACTCTACAAAATTGACCCTTCCTCACAATGTAACTCAAATCTCTCAATTGGTATATCAAGATCCTTTGAAATTTTTTAGATTTGATCACAACTCCAGGATGCCCCTCCTTGCAAAATTTCAGATCTTTTCATTTAGCCACTTGGCCTAGGCATCTTTTCATTCAACACACATATTTCAGATTTGGTATGAAAACCACCCCCCTCACTTTGAAAGCTTATAACTCTTTGCTCAAGAATGACATCTCTCTAATGTTTGTATCAATAGGTAGGATAAAAGCACTTAATTTTCTTGGAAAGTTTCAGAAAAATCCACTAAAATTTGAAGAAATGACAGACTCTATACAATTTTTCAAAGAGCATGCAATTGCAAAAGCAGTTTATCCTATCAACTTTCAAAAGTTTTAGCTCTGTGTGCATAGTTGCTCTCACAATAATTTCAAGTGTGATAACTGAAGGATAACCTAAGATATTATGTATAAAAATTTTAAGTCAAGATCTCAAACTGGAGATTTTGCCCAAAATCATCATTATCCCCAAAATCTGCAATCCATCTCACACAATCTCTCCAAATCCTCTCATGTGCACAAGATGTACAAAATCACCTCAAAGACATCATAATAAACCATAAGGTATAAAAATAGGTTCAAATTCTCTAACATAAGTTCAGCACTCTCCTTCCGTAATTTCTCTCCAAGTGAGCTTTCATATCCTCCTTCTGTCTAATATAGAATTAGACGCAAAACATTATCTTGCCTTCTAGAGAGGTCTCAGCAATGGATTCAAAAATGTGAGCCGACATATCTTTCACTGAAGATGAACCTCTAAGGCAAAGGTCCCCAACTCTTTCCTACTCCTCTAAGGCTAACACTCCAAGACTTAAGAAATTATTCACTAGAGAACTCAATGAGTGAGAGATAGTTGCAAATGAAAAGATGATGAGTACCTCCTCAACCCTAGTTTATATACTTGTGAAATATTTATGCACCAAAGTTACTAATTACAAGAGGAAGTCAAGTAAACTAAGCTTAAAATCAACTAAGCTTAAAATCAAATAAAGTCAAAAAGCTAAAGGAATATCCATGTTCATGGGAATATTTTCCTAAGCATATGGTCTTATCTTGACCCAACCACTAACTCAAGGATTCCTTTACATGGGTTATCCTTGGACTATAGAAGAATCCCAAAAAAAAGGCTTGTGGTTCACCTTTTCATTCTCAACTCTTTCCCTCAAAGCCAAACATTTAGGAATAATACCAAGTCAATACACTAGAATCCAAAGTAATGGTGCTGATCTTTTCAACCTTCTCTAAAGTAAGGCCACCTTTATTTTATCTATGACTAACTTTAGCTAATCATGAATAATGTAGAACCATAATTATCTCTATATAAATAATATCCCTCAAATATTTATAATATCAAACTAAATATCACAATAGCACATACATGCATAGATAGGTGTTATAGTTCCTCCACTACTAATTGGTGACGTCCTTGTCACCATGGAATCTTCAAACTCTTGGATGGTTGTTTGTGCATTTTGGAGATGAGAAATAGACTCCCATGTAGCATCATGAAGGGGATACCCTGTCCAAGGACTTTATACTCAATGTGTCATTGGCAGCGGGGTTGGATGTTGCGATGTGCAAGGATATGATTAACTTTATACTCCTCATAATTGTTGACAAAGATGGAAGGATGAGGAAGAGGAGGTTGGACTTGAGTGGAAAAGGAAGATGGATAAGAAACATGGAGTTTCAACTTTGAAACATAAAAGACATGGTGGATTTGCATATGACTAGGCAAGGCAAGTCAACAAGCAACAAAAAAAAGATTTGAATAAGAAAAAATGTGTCTATCTAATTACAAGTAAGTTATAAACTTTGGTATCAAAGGGCATGTTACCAAAGAAAAGCATGACCTTATCACATGTTGAAAAGTGGAATTAAGTTGAAAAGTGAGATTACAATAATGCTGATCAATATATTGCTTTTGCCAATTTTGAGCAACAAGGAGATGAGATTTAGCTTGTTATAATGATTTAGATATTGTGTACAAGAAGGTGGAAGTATGAGGAATGTGAGATGGCAAAGGAGCAAAAAGGGAATCTAGAACAAGTGAGTCTTGGGCAAACTTAAAGAAGAAAGGAAAGAATCTAGTGCTTGTTTGCTTGAAGTTATTGTAGGCAAACTCAACAACCATAAAACAAGCATCCTAATTGGTATGATGAACACTGACCAAGGTACAAAGCATATCTTCCAATGTGTGATTTGAAATTTGGTTTGCCTATCAGTTTGAGGATTATAGGCCATAGAAAAAGCAAGCATTGTGCCAAGTAGTTTGAAAAGCGTTTGCCAAAATTTACCAATGAATCAAGGATTGCCGCAAGAGATGAGAACTTGGTATCACCCATGCTAGCAAAATTAAATCTTGGCTAACATTGGGGCATCCATTTTATCCATTGTCAGTGCCACCATGGATACTTAAGTTTATCAACAAACACCATAATGGCGTATGATCAATTTTGGGTAAGGTTGTGATTTTTATCAAGATTTACATGTTCCTATCATGCGATTAGAATGGGAAGTGGTTGGAGAAATTCACCTAATTTTTGGTTGCTAACTTTGTGTAATACCAAGAGCAAGCCATATGATCTAGATGTGAAATTTGGTTTGGTAATATTTAGAATGATGCTATACATGATGGTCAAAATAGATCAAATAGAAGTATCACCAAAAGAGTACTTCTACTAATAGGGCAGAAACCAAAATAGACTTGGAAACTTAGAACCAACCAATAGCTAAACATATGATTAAAAGGTGAGAATTGGTTTAGTAACATCTAGAAGGATGTTACACATGATGAACTAAACAGATTTGAAAGAGGTATCACCAAAAGAGGACTTTTACTAATAGAGGAGGAACCAAAAGATGCTTAAAATCTTTGAAGACAATTTTGGAGGCCTAAACAGATGGATTAGGCCTCAAAAATGAGAAAATTCATCCCCCCAATGGAGGGAAGGCTGGCCTTCCCTCCCCTCTGCTTTGTCTCATCAAGAGCTTTCCAATGGTACCTTACTCACATGATTCTAAGATTCCTATAGGAAGATTCCTTAAAAGATTCCCTCTAGTCAAAGCTTGTTTGACCAACCAAATAGGACCTAGACCAGACATGTCACCCATCCAAGTAAGTAATCCAAGGGTGGAGCTTGCTGAAAAATCACCTATCTGTGTGCCTCATCCTATGGTGCAGCTTCCTTGGAGGAGATCCTCTTTGTCTATATATGTAGTACCCACATTTTTATTTTATTTTTGAAATGGAGAAGAAGAAGTGTACAGAGAAGTTGGATTGCGCCTATATGACCAAAGAAGGCAAAAAAAAGAGTCTTTGGGATAAAACCCAAGGTAACGTGGCTTTGGGTCATAAGGCAAAGTACTTGGACTGGCCCTGTCAACATGAACCCGAAGTCGACTTCGGGCCAAGACGTGAAGAAGAAGCCAAAGATGAAGACGGAGAGAGAGACTTTGTAGCAGGTGGCACAAGCAAATCCAAAGAACTTGTAACAAACTTCTTTGGAGTTGGCGAAATCAAGAAAGTATGGGGGAAGAAAGTAATGACCTTGGGATCAAGAACTTCTTGATAGTGACAGACAACAGCTTCACCGAATCAGAAATTTGAGAGGAGTAGTGACTGAAGAGTGACTGATTAGTGCAGGACTATAAAATTACAAGGTGCGCAAGAAGAAGGAGCCATGTCCAGTTGCTACCCAGTGCCTATTCAGAGTCAACCCAAAATAATGCAAATCACAAATCTGCAGGAAGAGGAGTGGGTTAGGATTTTGGGGACGATCTTCCACAAAAGAAAAGTGAGGAAGCACACGATGGCACCAAGAGTGAGCAAGCAGAGTGCGATGAGAGGGCTTGAAATTTGTTGATTAGATGTAATAGCATGGATTGAAGTCTTGACAAGACTTCGTATCATGTTCCTGGCTTGGAACTGGAATTTCAGTTTTCTTGGTTTCATGGTAGAAATTGCATCCAGCAATTGCAAAGATGGGCTGAAGCATAAGGGGAAGAGAGGGAATCCTGCTCAATGGATGGAGGCGGATTGGAGAGTAGTGTTGGGAAGGGAAGCCGGAGAGGTAGGAGGTACCACCTTCTATCAAAAGTGTGAAGCTTCAGAAGAAACTGCCAAAGTTAGGAAGTCGTTCAATCGACCCCGCACAAAGAATGGATATAAGGTGGATAGCTATAGAGATCGTGAGAGGAGAGGAATTGTAAGCATGATGATGTCCATGTTCAAGCCAGAGCAAACCACCTATGTTACTATGCAACAAGCGATGTTCTTTCACCAAATGTTTGCGGGAGAAGCAATAGATTGGGCAAAGTGCATGCATCAAAGAGTGGGGCAAATGATTTTCGGGTGGAGAATGGATATGCCCCCACATTAATTTGTGCCATTTGCAGTGCTTTTTTACTTTGGGTTAAGCCTACTGACTTTGGAAGAGCGAAGTCGAATGAGGTCGCACTTTCATCTAGATTTGCGCAAGGAAGCCGATGCAGATGAGCAATATTACATGGAGAGACTAAGAGAGGGGGATCGGTACTACAAAGAGAGTGGGAGAGAAAAGATCATAGCAATTGACCTCCCAAGGGCAAGGAAGAGGACCAAGCCTCAGAGTTGGGTTGCGATTGCACAACCTTAGAAAGTTCCAAGGCTTAACCCGATGACGGTGAGGGTGAAGTCAAAGGAAGTCATGTAGGAGGAAGAAGAAGAATCAAAAGGAGAAACCGGATCAAAGGGAGGAGTGTTAGGTGAAGAAGAGGAGTTTATGCAGCAAAGCAAAGAATCGAGTAGCGGCAACAAAGGCAAGGCGGAAGTTCAGCAAGTGGTACAGCCGATGGAAGATGTCGGAAAGCCGAGCCCCGAGGTTTCTATGCTGGAATGGTGTGGTAAGAGAGCAGAAGAAGTCAAAGTGCAACCTCAAGCTGCCAAGTGGGAGTAGATCCTAAGCATATTGGCAGTGGGGCCCAATAACCTTACTTAGAAGGAGGGGGAGAGTTTTGAGGAGGAAACTTTGAAAGTACAAAGATCTCGACTTTGGAGTAAGGTACCAAGTATAGAAGAGACGGAACCCAAAGTCTGAGCCGAGGATGCAAGGAGCAAAGGAGTGGACTATTTGTCCAGGGTAGTATGCCCGTTGTTGGTGATGTTGCAGGAGAAGAAGTTGGAGATGATAAGTGCCAAGCTTGATGTACCTGATGAGTTAGCGGTAGTAAAAACCTAGAGTGCCAAAGCTTTGGTGATAGAACAAGAGAGCCTTAAGAAGAGGGCCTTTGTTGGAGAGCCTTAAGAAGAGGGCAGCGGAGAAAGATCAGGCCTGGCAACAAGAGTTGACGGAGTGTAGTAGAGAAGAAGATCATTTGAGAGGGTTGGTAAGTGAGCCCGAGGAACAACTTGCTGTACATCAAAAGGAGAAGGAAGAATTGAAAGCTGAGTTTGAAGATGAGCTTCAGATGTATCAAAGTGAATTGGAAGAAGAGAGGAAGAAGGAAAAGTGTATAGTGATGGAAGAAACTAGCAAAGTGGAAGGTGTTGTTAACAAAATTAAGGCCATGTTGAGTACAGAGGTGGAGTGTAAACTCAAAGAAGCAAGGCTGCACGAGTTAAAGTTGCTAGTGCAGGAAACGCGCAAGAGAAATATGAAGGACATCGAGTTAAATAATTTGTTAATCCGGCTGCGAGATCGTGTAGATAGGAAGATGTTAGAAGTGGGAGACAATGTGTGTCTCAGATTAGACCTGATTAAAACAGAGTTAGCTAAACTTTGTAGTGAGGTAGAAGAAGTACAAAGACCCAAAGTTGCAGAAGTAGGAGTGCAAGTGTCTTCAGATTTGCCATTGGAGACATTAGAGAAGAGTGGATCAGGAGATAAGGAGTTAGATAGATTACCCACTAGTGGAATTTCAAATCAGGAAAAAGAATTGTTAGATTTGGTAGAGGAATTAGGAGTTGTGAGACCCGAGGATAGAGTAATAGTGAGCGAAGTTACTTTGAGTTTGAAAGCCGAGGATGAGGAAGACATCGAATCAAATTAGAAACAGATTTGAGATTTGAAGAGGCAAATATGAAGAGGTGCATTGTCATTTTGGATCTGCAGGTTTGTAGAGTTGTTAGGAAACAGTATTTTTGTTAGAACTGCAGTTTGCTTCACTATTTAAGAGTGGCATTTGCAGTCTTATGTTGTTTAGTGCTCATTATTTCTAAGAATAGATAAAGCAAAGTGTTGTGAAGTAGTGCTTGCACTTGAGCTTGATTCCGAGTATCAACTTTGTGTCTATGTTTGTGAGTGTGTAGAGAAATTCAAAGTGAAAGAGTGAAATTGAGAAATAGTGAGAAGGTAGAAGAGATGGGAGGAGGAAAGAAGAACTCTGAATTTGCAATGAGAAATCATGCGATTTGGAAGTTAGCTGTGACCGCTAGGATTGAAGTCTTGAGCCGACTTTGGATCACTTTCTTGGCATGGAATTGGAATGTGAGCTTTCCAGGTTTTATGATAGAAATCATCAAGAGAAAGTGTCTTGATGGACCCAAGGAAGAAGGGAAGAGAGGAAATCCGGTTCACTGGACAGAGTCGGATTGGAGACTCGTACTCGAGAAGGAAGCAGGCTTGGAGCTAGGGGCCACATTCGTGGGGAAGGGAGAGATAGCTCAAGAAACCCAAGAAGTGAGAGATGCCTTCTCGTCAAAGCGGACAAAGAATGGTACAAAGTTGAGAGCTACAAAGACCCTATGAAGAGAGGAATTGTGAGTGCACTGATGGCCATCCTAAAGCCGAAGAGAACCACTTATGTGATGAAACACCAAGCGGTGTTCTTTCACAAGCTATTCGTAGGAGAACTGATCAATTGGGCAAGGTGTTTCCATGGGAGAACGAGGCAGCTGGTGTGGAATTTGTGGGATAAATTGCCTCCACACTACATGGTGCCGTTTGCAGCACATTTCTACCTCGGGCTAAATTTGCTGAACTTGGCGGAGTGAACTCAGATGGTGTCGCACTTCCATCTTGATTTGCAAAAGGAGGTCAATGTCAAGGAGTAGCAATACATCTGGCAAATCAGGAGCACCGACGACTACTACACAAAGATAGGGAAGAACATGGAGGTTGTAGTGAGTACTCCAAATACAAAGAAGAGAAGTCGGCACGGAAACCCAAAGACACAAAGAAACCTCGGAAGACACGGAGAGGCAACCCAAGGCAAGGTATGGTGGTGATCGAGTTAGAGGATGAAGACTCGAAAGGTGATGCCGAGCCTAAGACTGAAGACTCGGAACACGAGGAGGAGCCTAAGCTAACGCTGCAGAGTGGAGATACAAGTAGCCGCAGCAATGAAGGAGGAGAAATGACATTGGCACCTATGGCTAAAGAAGACAAAGAAGAAGAAGTGTAGGCAGAAATTGAAGCCAAGGACAATACACAGTTGGAAGATGAAGTAACTGTGGCCAAAGAGAGGAAGATCGCAGTACAGAGAGGGGTTTGCTTGAGACGTAAGGTAAAGTATGAAGCGGGTCCGAGTACGGTGAAGGAAGAAGCACCTGAAAGCTTGAGAAGCGAGGCGTCTATTCCGATACGACGACTGCAGCGAAGCTCGTCGCTTGAGCTTGATTCCGAGTATCAACTTTGTAATTGTGTTTGTGAGTGTTTGGAGAAATTCAAAGTGCAAGTCAGTGTGCTTGTTGGATGTTGGATTCCATAGCCTTGATCTTCATTCTATCTGTTTGATCCTGAGTGAAGTGCAATCAAAGCAATGCCTTGACAGATTTGAGAGGAATTGTAGTGTTGGTAGTATTCTGCATTTGTGAGTGCAGTGTGAGGTTGATGTTAAGCAATTTTGATCAAGGAAGTTGTGCCTTCAGTGGAGGGGTGGAACACAATTCTGAGGCGGAGTCGTTTTGTAGTGAATACCATTTTTGGGAGAGCTTGAATCATCACAATCAAGATTGTTTGGAAAGATTTGATGGAGTTGTGATTATGGAGTGTTAATTTGTGACAAGACTGTGAATCAGTGCTTGTTACTCTCTTTTGGGTGTGGTTTCTACCTGAGAGATTAAAGATGCAAACAAGAAGAACTACTTTGTTACTTTGCTTTGTATTTGACCAATTTTGACTCGTATCTCTACGGGAACAAACTTTACTTACCCGATTACCGCAAAAGTGATATTTTCCGGGTTGTCACGTGATTTTAGGCGTTGCTGCCGGGGATAAAAATCTTGGAAGTGGAAGAATACGAAGCCAAATTTGAAACTAGGTATCAACACAATATGAATGTCTGCGTCGAGAGAACAACGGGAAGAGAGAGCTTGAAGACGAGCACTTCAGCATGAAGAGGACGAACGTCTGAACATCCCATCCATTGTTGACAAAACTGAACAAGAGGCATTGGACTTTCAACTCCTTCACGAAGTGCAAGAAGCCCTGCAAGAACTTGACCACAAGAAACGTGAAGGAGGTTGGCAAGGCTACTTTGCATCTCCCTCTTCGTCCAAGAAGAAGAAGGAATTGAGTGGGCAAACATATGCATTGCGGCCCAGTACACCGACTTCCCCTAGAGCTGTAAAGGAAGTTGTGTCCTTGAAGAACTTGTTGAGAAAAGACAGCACAAACACTTACTAAAGACGAGTGTCAACATCTTCTACAAACAATTTCTTGGTTGTTCCAAAGGAATTTTGAAGAACCAATCGAAGATGTTGATCTTGAATCTTCCACTCGGGTTGAAGTCTACAGCCTCATATCAGAAATTGTTGAAGAAGACCCCATCTTGAATTTGAGAAATTGGAACCCCTGGGCTGACAACACGGCATTGATACCAGCCAATCCTTCAATTCCGTCAAGTTTAGCACTACCTCAGCCGGTCCCAGTGCATCAAACGATGACTTTGTTGCTTGTCACTCGACACGCCTATCAGAAGTACAAGGGGACAGAACAAGACAAAGACCCCAATGAATTCATCAAAGAATTCAAAGTCATCTCCTTTGCTAACAAGGAGCATGACTTGGTGGATCGACTGAGAATTTTCCCAAGTTTGCTCCCAAAGAAAGCTCGGAGCTAGTACACCCATGTGACCCAAAAGGGGTTCGTACCAGCGGACTGGGCAGACTTGAGAAACAACTTCCTGGAACAATTCCAAGAGGTTGATTATGACACGAGTGTCTTTGCAGCACTCAACAATTTAGACCAAGGCAAGAAGGAGAAGTTGAGAGACTACTCTGAGCGGTTCATGGCCCTATTGAACCAAGTTCCCAAGCAATCGGGGGTGGTGGGTTACTCCAATGCCCAAGCCATTACTTGGTTCCTCGGGGGACTTTCACCAGAGATACAAATCTTTGCAAGGGAGAGGAACATAACTTCCCTTGACAAAGTACTCAAACATGTTGCTCGTTACGAGGCGGCTCACTCTCACTCTGCCAGTAACCGGAGAAATTGGGAGAAGAAAGGCAAGAAGCCCAGACGGAGAGCTTTGCACAGTACCTCCCCTTCTTTGGACAAATCCTCCACGTCTTCAAGCTCTTCTTTGGAATCCAAAGAAGAATCAAAGCCAAGATGAGTCAGAAGATGTGGGGGCAAGAAACCAATGACTCCTCCAGCGAAGAGTGTAAATAAGGCGGATACCAAGCTGGATGCCCTCATCAAGGAGTTTTCGGATTTCAAGATCCAAATGATTGGAGCCAAAGACAAAAGGAAGGCCCCAGCATTTGGGAGATCGAATGTATGGTGCACCGCATGTGGCAAATCAGGCCACGCAAACACAGAATGCAATACTCGTAATGCATTCCCGGTGCAGCAAATTGATTGGGTTCCGGGATGGAACCAAGACAAGGACAAAGAGGTTGTGTACCAAACGAAAGAAGTACAGCCTCAAGCGAGCACATCGTACCAAGGTCCGAGGTTTGGACCAAGGGAGTATAACCCCAATGCTCCTCCACAAAGACCACCAATGAGCAACCAAAATCTCCCTCAAAATGTTGCACTCGGAGCCTGTTATAATTGTGGCTTGATGGGACATTGGTCTCTAAACTATCCCGAGCCAAGAAGGCAAATTGGGTATGTTCCCTTGTGCGGAAATTGTAAAGGATCGGGGCATACGGGCAACCAATGTCCTCACCCACCAAACCCGAAGCCGCCTGTAAAGTATGTATAGACTCCCACTGAGCGTGCAACAATTTAGCCAAAGGGTGATACTAATGTAAATTGTATCACTCTTGAGGAAGAAAGACCTCAAGAAGGGAGTCTGGCCTCGGAAGGAGAATGGCCGGACCTTGAAATTTTGAAAGTTGAGACACGCTCCAGCAAGAAGAAGCGTGATCTCAAAGAACTGAGTACGACCTCGTTGTCTTCAAGAAAGGCAAAGAGACTGCACCCAAAGGCAATTCCTTCTGCCAAGGAGGAAAAGATCCTCGCAAAAGCTAAAGCTAAAGCCTTGCAGAAAGAACTAAAGGAGGCACTACTCAGGACTTGGGAATTGAGTTTGGAAGAGGAGACAAAGACAAAGTCTCCAGTTTTTCCGGCAGACATCCAATCCGAAGTAAAGGGTCTGATCCAAGCCAAGGTGGGCCAACCCGAGGAACCTCGGGTTAAGACCATTAGCAAGCCAGTCACCATTTTGAAGCATCCCAAAGTCAAGAGGGAACATGGAGAAACTTTGGAACCAAAGCCAAAAGCAAAGATGGTCAAATTGGGAGGAGTTCCCCAATACAATATTGTAGCAGATCTGGCAGCCACAAATGCCAACGTTACATTCAAGCAATTGTGGGAAGATAACAAGTTGTACAAGAGGCAGCTGAATTTGGCACTCAAGAAGGTGAGGTCAATGTCAAAGAAGGACCTGCCTGCTATCTATCGTATTGAGCAAGAAGATTTGGGATCTCCCAAGGTAGACGCGGAGATTCCAAGGTGCATGATCCCATCGATACCCATTGACTTTTGGTCCGGTGTGAACGTCATGACCAAAGATACTGCAAATCAACTCACGTATCACACGTTTGAACCAACACCCCGAGTGTTGAAGTTTGCAGACCAAACCAAGAGACGGCCTTTGGGCATGCTATCAAACATCACTACAATCATTGGAGGGATACCCTTCAAGTTGAACTACATCGTGTTGTGACCAATGACAAAGACTGGTTACTCTTTGTTGATTGGAAGATCCTGGTTGTATAGCGCCCAAGTTGTGGTGGATTGGCATCAGCAAAAGTTAAGATTCAAGGACATCTCGTCCAAAGATCAAAAACTGATGATTGTGAGTTGGACAAAAGTTCCCCACCTTGGGGAAACAAGTTTGTCGGAAGAGGAGGACAAATACGAAGACTCATCGTCTTTGTCCTCTGACAAATCCAAAGATGAAGTCCAAGTTAATTACTTGGAATGCTACAAGGTGGATGTCGAAAACAAAGATCCATATGACCTCGCCTTGGGTGAACCTGACTTGGAGGAAGGAGGTTTTATGGCAGCTCACCTTGGGTTAAGCCGAGTAAGCTACGTTGAAGCCATCATCAACCCCGATGATTGTCAAGACATTTTATTAACTGAAGGAAAAATCTTGAAAATCTTGAAGACAGTCACTTTGGAGGAGTTGGCAAGATACACTGCCCTATTTATAGAATTCCAAGATGTATTTGCCTGGTCTATTGATCAAATGCTGGGTATTCCACGAGAATTCAGAGAACACCGGATTGATCTGGTTGAAGGTGCAGTTCCGGTTTGGCAGCGGCAATACCGCCTGAACCCGAAGTACTCGCTGTTGGTGAAAGATGAAATCAATAAGTACTTAGGGGCCGGAATCATCTTCCCTGTCTTAAACAGTGAATGGGTCTCTCCCATTGTCATTGTCCCAAAGAAGAAAACAGGGAAGATCCGAGTGTGCCAAGACTTCCGGAAGTTGAACGCAGTCACAAGGAAAGATCAACATCCCTTGCCTTTTACCAATATAATTTTAGATCAGGTAGCTGGGCATCCTTGTTATAGTTTTCTTGATGGATTTTCAGGTTACAATCAAGTATCCATTTGAGAAGAGGACAAGGATAAAACTACATTCATGACCGATTAGGGCACTTTCGCTTACAATCAAATGCCCTTTGGGTTGTGTAATGCTCCCGCTACTTTCCATCGGATGATGAATTCAATCTTAAAAGATTTCTTGCGCAAATTTGTGGAAGTTTTCATTGATGACTTTTGTGTGTTTGGGTGAAGAGATGTACATTTAGATTACCTTTGCCAAAATTTTGAAAGGTGTCATTTTGCCGGCTTGTCATTACACCCAGAGAAATGCTTCTTCGCAATGAAGGAGGGAATTCTTTTGGGGCATCGGGTGTCAAGCCAAGGTATTGAAGTCGATGTTGAGAAGGTCAAGATAATTGCAGCTTTGGAATCCCCGAAGAACATCCGAGAGCTGAGAGCCTTCTTAGGACATGTCGGATATTACAGACGCTTTGTGTCAAATTATGCAGTGCTTGCTGCACCACTTACAAAGCTTCTGAAGAAATCCGAAGACTATCTGTGGGAAGCAAATCAAGAAGAAGCTTTCCAAGTGTTGAAGAAGAAGCTGGTTGAAGCACCATTTATGAGGGCCCCAAATTGGGACATCCCTTTTCATGTATATGTGGACACTTTGTCCATGGCCATCGGAGTCGTCTTAAGTCAGAAGGACAAAAAGAAGAAGGACTACCCGGTGTATTATGCCAGCCAACAACTTTCAGTTTCTGAAAAGAACTATTCGACGACTGAAAGAGAAGCACTCGGAATGGTGTATGCTTGCAAGAAATTTGCCATTATCTGTTGGAGTACAAGTTTTTCTTCTATGTTGACCATTACGCACTACAACATTTGGTCAAGAAGGCAAATTTATCCAGGCAAATTGCAAGATGGATCTTGTTGTTTCAAGAATTCATGTATATTGTACAAGTAAGGAAGGGAGCTTAGCATTTAAATGCAGACTTCTTGTCTAGGTTAGAAACTCAAGACCAGGAGTGGGAAATTGACGATCGGTTCCTAGACGAAGAGTTGTATCACTTATCAGCAATGCGAAGTATGAGGTATGCAGCTAAATATCATTATCTGCATACTCTCCATTGTCTTGAGGGGATGGACCCGGAACAGCGGGCAGTCTTTCTCAGGAAAATGGGGCCGTACCAGCTCAAACACAACATTTTATTTAAGATGGGCGAAGACGAAGTACTTCGGTGATGCTTGGAATCATACGAAGTAGGAGGAGTGATTGAATCTTTACACTCCAAAGCATTAGGAGGACACTATGCTCTGAAGAATACTATAAAGAAAATTCTTTTGGCAAGGTATTGGTGGCCTACAATGTACAAAGATGTGCATGCTCATATCCAAAGCTGTGATGCTTGTCAGAGAACGGGGAAGCCGACGGCTACTTCTCAATGGCCTTTGAGACCAATTTTGCCTTTGGCTCCATTTGAGAAATGGGGGATTGATTTTCTGGGTCCCATTCAACCAGTGACCCTAGTCACAAGAAAGCGATACATTTTGGTTTGCATTGACTATGCTACCAAGATGGTCAAAGCTAAAGCAACTCGCAGAGATGATGCTAAAACGGTGGCAGAATTCTTCTTTCAAAACATCATCTCCTAATATGGGTGTCCTCTGGAATTGGTCAGTGACCAAGGAACACATTTTGTGAACACTATAATGAAGGAGTTAACCAAGTACTTTCAGATTAAACATCGGAAGACGACTCCTTATAACCCAAAAGCAAATGGCTTAACGGAAAAAGCAAATGGGTTACTTTGCAAAATTTTGAATAAGGTGACTATCAATTATGCCTATGACTGGGATACAAAATTACCAGCCGCGTTGTGGGCATATCAAACGATAGAAAAGATTACAACCAAAAAAACTCCATACTTCTTGACATATGGCTTGCATCCCATACTGCAAGTTGAATTTGAAGTGCCGACATATTGGGTTCTGTGCAAGGAACGAATGTCAGAAGAGAAAAGTCAGGATCTTCGGATTCATCAACTGTGGTTAGAAGAGAAAAGAGACAATGCAATGCAAACCATAAAAGAAGTACAAGCACAGAGGAAACTCAGGCATGATAAGAGAATCAAGCCTGTAGCTGTATGTGAAGGGGATTTGGTTTTGTTATATGAAAATCACCAAATATTTTTTCCAGGCAAGTTGCATTTGAGATGGATGGGTCCCTATCGAGTTCTTCATTTTTACAAAAATGGGTCCATGCAACTTGTTGATTTTGAAGGTAATCCTTTTGCCACTCAAGTAAACGGGTGGAGAGTTCGGAGATATTGGACCATAGACTCAGAAGTTTCAAAGACACCCGAGGTCTATATTTGCGGGGACGCTCACATTTGAGGGAGGGGGTATGTGGTGCCCACATTTTTGTTTTTTTCAAAATAAAGAAGAAGAAGTGTATAGAGAAGTCGGATTGCGCCTGTATGGCCAAAGAAGGTGAAGAAAAGAGTCTTCAGGATGAAACCCAAAGTAACATGACTTCGGGTCATAAGGCAAAGTACTTGGAATTGCCCTATCAGCATACAACCCGAAGTAAATTGTCTTTGTATTGGGGGAGCTCAACCCGAGGCAAAGACAATCTAACAACCTTTCGTTGGGGCAAGAAATTCAAGAAGGGACCCCTCAAAAATTGGCGGCCCATATGCGCAAAGGTTGATTGACAATGACAGGTGCATGTAGGAGGTGTGATTTCTTGGTAGAAACTTGAAGTGAAGAAAGACAAAGAAGCGCAACTCTATAAAAATCAAACTTGCAACGACAAAATGTCAAGTAATTTTCCTTTGCCGTTGAGAAGTCGTCTTGTAGGTGATCGTGGGAAGGGAAAAAGAGTTGGAATCGCGTTAGTATGTAAGGGAGAAGTCGCGAGAGTGAAATCAAGAGATAGTGAGAAGGCAGAAGAGATGGGAGGAGGAAAGAAGAACTCTGAATTTGTAGTGAGAAATCATGCGATTTGGAGGTTAGATGTGATTGCTAGGATCAAAGTCTTGAGCCGACTTTGGATCACTTTCTTGGCATGGAACTAGAATGTGAGCTTTCCAGGTTTCATGACAAAATCATCAAGAGCAAGTGTCTCGATGGACCCAAGGAAGAAGGGAAGAGAGGAAATCCGGCTCGCTGGACAGAGTCAAATTGGAGACTTGTACTCGGGAAGGAAGCAGGCTCCGAGTAGGGGGCCACGTTCTTGGAGAAGGGAGAGATAGCTCAAGAAACCCAGGAAGTGAGAGATGCACTCTCGTCAAAGTGGACAAAGAATGGGTACAAAGTTGAGAGCTACAAAGACCCTGTGAAGAGAGGAATTGTGAGTGCACTGATGGCCATCCTAAAGCCGAAGAGAACCACGTATGTGATGAAACACCAAGCGGTGTTCTTTCACAAGCTATTCGCAAGAGAACCAATCAATTGGGCAAGGTGTTTCCATGGGAGAACGAGGTAGATGGTGTGGAATTTGTAGGATAAATTGCCTCCACACTACATCGTGCCATTTGCAGCACATTTCTACCTTGGGCTAAATTTGTTGAACTCGGTGGAGCAAACTCGGATGGTGTTGCACTTCCATCCTAATTTGCAAAAGGAGGTCAATGTCAAGGAGCAGCAAAACATCTTGCAAATCAGGAGCACCGACGACTACTACACAAAGACAGGGAAGAACGTGGAGGTTGCAGTGAGTACCCTGAATACAAAGAAGAGAAGTCGGCAGGGCGAAGCCAAAGACACAAAGAAACCTTGGAAGACACGGAGAGGCAACCCGAGGCGAGGTATGGTGGTGATCGAGTCAAAGGATGAAGACTCGGAAGGTGATGCCAAGCTTAAGACTGAAGACTCGGAACATGAGGAGGAGCCTAAAGCCGAGGACAATACACAATTAGAAGACGAAGTAACTGTGGCCAAAGAGAAGAAGATTGCAGTACATAGAGGGGTTTGCTTGAGACGTAAGGTGAAGTATGAAGTGGGTCCAAGTACGGTGAAGGAAGAAGCACTTGAAAGCTTGGGAAGCAAGGCGTCTATTTTGATACGACGACTGCAGTGAAGAAGGTGAGTATCAAAAGAAGAAGAGGTAAAGAGGGAGATCACTCCACAGGTTGAAGTAGTTGCCAGTGATGGAGTGGAGTACCTGCAAGAAGTGGTGTGCCCCTTGTTAGTAAAGCTAGAGTACAGAAAGAAGGAGATGCAGTCGACTTGTCCAGAGGTGAAGACTGTGTTGCAGGTATTAGCAAGGCTGGAAGAAGAAAACTCGGAGTTGAAGAAGAGTCTAACCCAAGGTGAGGAGGAAAGAGAAGTACTGCAAGCGGAGGCAATAGTGAGAAGTTAGGTAATTGAAGACCTAAAGAGAGAAGTAAATTATTGAGAGGATCTTGTGAAGAAAAGTGACATGGCAAGGAAGAGACAAGTAGCTGAGTATGAGATCTTGACGTTTGCTGATTCAAGAGTAGAGGTTATCCATGCTATGGCAAGAGTAGCTGCAAAGGATCAGGAGCTCGATAGGGTGATGGAGAGTGTCGAGGAGAAGAAGCAACTCTGGCAACGAGAGTTGGCGGCACGATATAAAGAAGAAGACAGATTACGTGAGTTACTTTGTAATCAGGAGGAGAGAGTTGTCCAAAAGGAGAAGGAGAAGGAGTCGGTGAAAGCCGAGTTCGAGGTGGAGTTGGCAATGTACCGAGAGGATTGGCTTGCAGATCGGGAACATGAAAGAAAGATGAGATTGGAGCCATTGAAGGAGATAGTCATCCAAATGAATGCAATGTTAAGTACAGAGGCTAACATTTGGATTGAAGAGACGAGGCTGCACGAGTTGAAGTTGTTGGTGCTGGAGACGAGGCGAAGACAAGCAAAGGATAAAGATTTGAATGCCTTGTTAATTAGTCTCAGAACTCGTGTAGACAGAAAGATTTTAGAGGTAGAGGATAACATTTCAATTAGATTAGACTTAGTGAAAATAGAGATAGAAAAGCTTCGGAAAGATGTTAGAGCAAAACCCGAAGTAGATAACATAGGAGTACAAATGTCTTCGGAGTTAGAGATGGAGACATTGGAGAAGAGTGGGTTGAGAGATGAAGAGTTAGATAGATTACCCACTAGTGCAATTTCAGATTAGGAAAGAGAATTACTGGATCTGGTAGAAGAAGTAGAAGATATGAGACCCGAGGAAAAAGTAGTAGGAAGTAAATTTACTTTGGGTTTGGGTTTGAAAGCCGATGATGAAGTAGACATCGGATCGGAGTAGTAACAGATTTGAGATTTGAAGAGGCAGATATGAAGAGGTGCATTGTCATTTTGGATCTGCAGGTTAGAAGAGTTGTTGTAGAATGGTATAGTTGTTAGAATTGTCGATTGTTCACTATTTAAGAGTGGCATTTGCAGCAAATTGTTGTTCAGTGCTCATAATTTATGAGAATAGATAAAGCAAAGTGCTATGAAGCAGTGCTCGTTGCTTGAGCTTGATTCCGAGTATCAACTTTGTAATTGTGTTTTTGAGTGTTTAGAGAAATTCAAAGTGCAAGTCAGTGTGCTTGTTGGATGTTGGATTCCACAGCCTTGATCTTCATTCTGTGTGTTTGATCTTGAGTGAAGTGCAATCAGAGCAATGCCTTGACAGATCTGATAGGAATTGTAGTGTTGGTAGTATTCTGCATTTGTGAGTGCAGTACGAGGTTGATGTGAAGCAATTTCAATTGAGAAAGTTGTGCCTTCAGTGGAGGGGTGGAACACAATTTTGAGGCAGAGTCATTTTGCAGTGAAGTGCCATTTTTGGGAGAGCCTGAATCATCACAATCAAGATTGTTTGGAAAGATTTGATGGAGTTGTGATTATGGAGTGTTAATTTGTGACAAGACTGCGAATCAATGCTTGTTACTCTCTTCTGGGTGTGGTTTCTACTTGAGAGATAAAAAACGCAACCAAGAAGAACTACTTTGTTACTTTGCTTCGTATTTGACCAATTCTAACTCGTATCTCTGTAGGAATGAACTTTACTTACCCGATTACCGCAAAAGTGATATTTGTTGGGTTGTCACACTAAACTTCGTAGTGAGGTAGAAGAAGTATAAAGACCTAAAGTTGCAGAAGTAGGAGTGCAGGTGTCTTCAGATTTGCCATTGGAGACATTAGAGAAGAGTGGTTTGGGAGATAAGGAGTTAGATAAATTACCCACTAGTGGAATTTTAGATCAATAAAAAGAATTGTTAGATTTGGTAGAGGAATTAGTAGTTGTGAGACCCAAGGATAGAGTAGTAGTGAGCAAAGTTACTTTGGGTTTGGAAGCCAAGGATGAGGAAGACATTGGATCAGATTAGAAACAGATTTGAGATTTGAAGAGGCAGATATGAAGAGGTGCATTGTCATTTCGGATCTGCAGGTTTGTAGAGTTGTTAGGAAACGGTATTTTTGTTAAAACTGCAGTTTGCTTCACTATTTAAGAGTGGCATTCGTAGTCTTATGTTGTTTAGTGCTCATTATTTCTAAGAATAGATAAAGCAAAGTGCTGGAAGTAGTGCTCATTGCTTGAGCTTGATTTCAAGTATCAACTTTGTGTCTATGTTTGTGAGTGTGTGGAGAAATTTGAAGTGCAAGTCAGTATGCTTGTTGGATGTTGGATTCCGCAGCCTTGATCTTCATTATGTGTGTTTGATCCTGAGTGAAGTGCAATTGAAGCAATGCCTTGACAAATCTGAGAGGAATTGTAGTGTTGGTAGTATTCTGCATTTGTGAGCGTAGTGAAAAGTTGATGTGAAGCAATTTTGATCAAGGAAGTTGTGCCTTCAGTGGTGGGGTGGAACACAATTTTGAGGCAAAGTCGTTTTGCAATGAAGTGCCATTTTTGAGAGAGCCTGAATCATCACAATCAAGATTGTTTGGAAAGATTTGATGGAGTTGTGATTACGGAGTGCTAATTTGTGACAAGACTGAGAATCAGTGCTTGTTACTCTCTTCTATGTGTGGTTTCTACTTGAGAGATTAAAGATGCAACCAAGAAGAACTGAAATTGTTACTTTGCTTCATATTTGACCAATTCTGACTAGTATCTCTGCGGGAATGAACTTTACTTACCCGATTACCGCAAAAGTGATATTTGCCGGGTTGTCACAATATAATAAAGAGAAGGTGCTCCTTTGGGCATCAAATGTTTGAGTGTGTAATCTATGTTTTCTCTCTTCTCTTGTCCTTGGAGTATAACAATGGTATCAGATCAAGTGTTTTAGTCCAAGAGGGTGGATCATGCCTCTTGGAAGAGCACGAACTACTAAAATTGAGTAATTTGAGATGGAGAACATAGAGTAATTGCTAGACTAAGGAAGGACTTTAGAGAGCGGATGGGATAGATATGCCAAGAGGACAATTTCCTGCACCTAGCTTTGTATTCTCAAATCCATTCCACATCAAGGTAATGTACATCCAGCATGAGCAGATGAGGGTATTGCTAGTTTATCACTTTGGTGCAAAATTCATGGATAGGATGATGAACTCACCAAACCCGGTTATTCTACCTGTGGTGATATATGACAGAGAGTGGGATTTGAAAATCTACATTCTATTATGGGGTAATATGGATATGAATGTCCCAAATCCTCTCCTTTTCAACACTCAAGTAGAAATCCGTTATGTAGTGAGACCAAAAGTGATGTTTATAGATTTTGTGGTTAGGAATTTTGGTGAGGAGTATTATCAATGAGTGATATCTTTTGAGGTCCCAATGGTAGTTTTGATAGTTTATGCACCTTCTAGAGTGATCATATTGACTCTATATTGAAGTAAACATTAGCAATTGAGTGTTGCAGGAACCATGGATTTGTAATTGCAAGAGTTAGTGCAAGGAATGCAAAAGATGTTGAATGAATTTTGAGAGATTAAGATCACAATGGAAACATTACAAAGTCAAGTGTAGATCCTCAAGAACGATCAAGCCATGCAAGAAGAAGAGCCGTCTCAAAACCCAGTACCTACGACTAGAGTACTTGGAGAGGCACCCGTGCCTACAAACCCTATCATCGATGAAGCCACATTGCTACTTTGGATGAAGAAGACCTGCAACATTGAGCCTTACAATAGGCAACGTACGATGGAAGTAGTGGAAAATTGGTTCTCAAGAATGAATTGATATTTCCAATTGTTCTCAACAGAGATCACGGGTCCTACTGCAGGTGTGTTTGCATGTAGGTACTTGACCAATAAAGCACTCACATGGTATGATGCTTGGGAATGATGTATGTTGGCAGAGAGAAGGGAGGTCACATGGACAGCAATGCAAGAAGGATTGCTAAAGAATTTCCAATTGATGGATTCTGTGCAGATGGCTCAAACCCAACTATGGGGATTGAGATAGAAGAATAGCATACAAGAGTATGTGGAGGTATTTCTGGATCTACAAGTTGCAATAACCAACATGAGTCCAGGAGAGGCTCTCAACAATTTCAAACAAGGGTTGAAGGAGCGGATTTGCCAAGAAGTCATGGTGCAAAATCCTTGCACAGTATTTGAAGCCATTGCTTGTGCGTAGAGAATAGCAAGAGCATTAGGTGGAGGTGATGGAGAAGTTCCACCTCAACATTATTGGGCAGAAATGCCACACATGGGTGGACCAATACCGATGGAATTGGGCAACCTTTGATTTTGAGATTGAAGAGCACGACCGCTTCAAGGGGATCAAGGACGGGTAGAAGAACAAAGAGATGGAGTCCCATGAAGAGAAGGAACTCAAGGAAAACAACGTTGTTGTTATAATTGTGGCCATATTAGGCACATATCTACCAACTACCAACTACCAACATATCTACCAACTGTTGCACTTATTTCCCTAGAGGCCCTCGGCTTTTGTATTGGCAATCTTTGAACAACATGGAGAGGCACATTGAAGAGGAGGAGGTGGAAATCACTTCAGAAACCAAAGATTGTTAGTAAATGTACCTCGCAACCTTACTGGCTCAATAAGGAAGCAAAGAAGCGAGGGAAGGAAGAAGACTAATGTGCAAAGATCCCAAAAGGCAACCTCACAATTGAGTGTCATAAATGGAATCCTAAAAGGTAATCAAGTGAGTGTATTAATAGATCCGGGAACAACAAAAAAATTCTTGTCTCACTCTATTACAATAAGATTAGGATAGGATCTAGAGAGAGATAAGAGTGAAGAAGTAGAGTTACCTAATGGGCAAACAAAGAGGATTGAATCATTACCTAGACGGGTAACACTCTCTATAGAGAATATCAAGATGCAATTGAGTGGCAAGTGATACAATTAGCTTGCTATGATGCAATCTTAGGCATGCCATGGATAGAGCATTACAAACCTATGGTAGATTGGAGGAAGAAAGTAGTGAGAACCCACCAATGGTCAATCATTGGGGTTAAAGAAAAATTGCACAGGCAAAAACTGCCTCTATATGTCATAGGGATGGCAACTGTTTGTAAGACCAATAGATGTTTCATGGGTCAATAAGAGAAGTCTAGAGTGCACAACTAGATAGACAAATTCTTGAGAAATTGAATGATGTGGTGGATGAGTTTCAAGATGTCTTTCCCAATGATCTACCCTTAGGATTACCACCAAAAAGGCAAGTAGATCATAAAATTGAGACACTCCTGGAGAAGACACCTCCTTGTAAGGCCCCATATTGCCTATCACCTCATGAGTTGGAGGAGTATAAGACTCAAATTGAGGAGATGCTACAAAAAGGGTTCATCCAACCTAGCTTATCACCATATGGGACCCCTGTCTTGTTTGTGAAGAAGAAGGATGGTACAATGCGCATGTGCATTGACTATTGGGGTCTCAATCAGCAAACAATGAAGAACAAATACCCTTTACCTTGCATGGATGACCTGTTTGATCAACTCCATGGAGCAAAAATACTTCACCAAATTGGACGTGTGGAGCAGTTACAATCAAATCCAAAATGCACAAGAGGATGTGTACAAAACTGCCTTTTGAACCAAGTATGGCCACTTTGAGTATCTTGTGATGCCTTTTGGCCTCACTAATGCACCTGCCACTTTCATGAGTCTAATGAATGACATATTTCATCCATACTTGGATAAGTCTGTTATCGTCTTCTTGGACAATATCTTAGTATATAGTAGCACAATGACGGAACACAAACAACATCTACAAGAGGTCCTTTAGATTCTAAGATAGAATTGATTGTATGCTCAAATCTCAAAGTGCGAGTTTAGCAAGTCTAAAGTAGACTACTTGGGGCATAGAGTAGGTGTAGAGGGCATTCAAGTATTGACGGATAAAATAAAGGTCACTCAAAAATGGAGTGCCCTAGAAGATCAGACTCAACTCAAGAGCTTCTTGGAGTTGACGAGATTCTATCATAGATTTATCAAGGACATCAAGGTTGCACAGCCTTTAACGGCACTTCTTGGCAAGGGGAAGAAGTGGACATGGGGAACCGTACAAGAGTTGGCCTTTCAAGAATTGAAAGCCGCCTTGCTACATGCACCAACCTTGAAGTGGTATGACCTAAAACGTCCAATCAAGTTGGCTATAGATGCATCAGGCGTAGCAATAGGAGCAGTCCTACAACAAGAGTGGCATGACAGATGGCATCCGTTAACAAATTTCTCTCAAAATTTGTTACCGGCAGAGCGCAACTACCACACCACAAAACAAGAAGAGTTGGTCATCGTTCTAGCAACAAGCATTGGAAGCACTATTTGGGCAAGAAGGCATTTGTAGTAGAGACAGACCACAGACCTCTAGTCTACCTCAAGACGCAGAAGGATCTATCTCATCACCAAATTTGATGGGCAGAGTGGCAACAATGCTTCAACATGACAATCACCTATGTGGAAGGTAAGAAGCAACTTGCAAATGCATTCACCCGCATGCCAATGGCAAACAACTTGGTGGCAGAGGTTAAGATTAACCTTGAATTCTAGCCAGAGATTCTGGCTGCTACAAAAACTGATCCACAGATTGTAGAAGCGCAATCATCCAAAGGTGTTACTAGTACCTAGGGACTCATCTTTTGTGATGGCAGATTATGGATTCCAAATGTCCCAGAATTATGCACCACCATTCTAGCGGAATGTCATGATTTGACCATTGCAGGTCATGTTGGAGTGGACAAGACCTTGGATGCAATCAAACGCCATTACTATTGGCCCAAGATGAGCAACAACATGATGGACTACGTGCGCAGCTGTCTACTTTGTCAACAAAACAAAGCTTCTAATCAAGCTCCTTTAGGGCTCCTTCAACTTCTCCCCACTCCTACCCAATGTTGGGAACAAGTGAGTATGGATCTCGTCTGTGAATTGCCCAAGACTACCTTAGGGTTTGACTCCATCGTGGTCTTTGTGGACCGGCTCAGCAAAATGATTCATGTACGCCCTACCACCAAGGATGTGACCGCTCCACAACTAGCTCAATTGTACTTAGATGCAGTCTTTTCACACCATGGCTTGTCTAGAGTACTCATCACCAATAGAGGCACCCAATTCACCAATTTGTTTTGATGAACAATCTTTGGTTTCTTCAAAACCAAGTTGGCCATGTCCACAACTTACCACCCACAAACAGATGGCCAAATAGAGCGGGCTAATTGCATGATTGAAGACATGTTAGGTGGCTTCACCGTAGAAGAGCCAAAGAGGTAGGATACCCTACACTCATTGGTGGAATTCACTTACAACAATTCAATGAATGCATCCACCCAAGTCACTATGTTCTTCCTCATGTATGGTGAGCATCCTTTCACACCTTCTAGCTTGATGAAGATCCATCCAGTGGCTACCAAGGTTGATGCAATCAACACATTTGTTTCTAGAATCCAACAAGGTGTGTAGAGCACCAAGCACAAATTACAGATTGCACAAAATCAACAGAAGCAATATGTTGATGCACATTGTAGGCACATGGAGTTCAATGTTGGGGCTATCAACAGCTATCAAGTGTGGCTATCAACAACCAACCTCACATTAGTTGGACCTCGTAAGCTCAGACCTCATTTTATTGGACCTTTCTCAATTCTTTGACGCGTCGGTGCTGTGGCCTATCACCTTGAGCTACCACCACACATGAAGATCCATCCAGTGTTCCATGTCTCCCTACTATGCAGATATGCTCCCTGATCAGACCAGGGTCATTCCCCACAAGACATTCGACCTTGTCCAACACTCATTGATGGCATAGAGTAATATGAAGTGGAGCAGATTCTCCAAAAATGCATGCGTGGTACTTGCCATTTGCGGGTGGACTATTTAGTACAATGGAAAGTTACTCCCTCTATGAAGCAACCTAGGAGCCCGCTGCCAATTTGACACATGCACTAGTGTTGGTGCAAGCATTTGAGCAACAATTGCACAACGAGGATGTTGTGTCTTAAAAGGAGTGAGGTATGTAATACCAAGAGCTAGCCATATGATCTAGATGTGAAATTTGGTTTAGTAACATCTAGAATGATGTTATACATGATGGTAAAAATAGATCAGATAGAAGTATCACCAAAAGAGTACTTCTACAAATAGGGCAGAAACCAAAATAGACTTGAGAACATTAGAACCAATAGCTAAACATATGATTTAAACGTGAGAATTGGTTTGGTAACATCTGGAAGGATGTTACACATGATGGACCAAACAGATCAGAAAGAAGTATCACCAAAAGGGGACTTTTACTAATAGAGTAGGAACCAAAAGATGCCTAAAATCTTTAGAGGCAATTTTGGAGGCCTAAACGAATGAATTAGGCCTCAAAAATGTGCACATGTTCCCCCTCCCCAAAAGAGTTAATGGCTGGCCTTCCCTCCCCCTGATTTGTCTTGTCAAGAGCTTTCCAATGGTACCTTACGTACGTGATTCTGAGATTCCTACAAGAAGATTCTCTAAAAGATTCCCTCTGGTCAAAGCTTGTTTGACCAACATGATAGGACCTAGACCCAACATGTCACCCATCTATGTGCCTAATCCTATGGTGGAGCTTCCTTGGAGGAGATCCTCTTTGTCTATATAATAAAGAGAAGGTGCTCCTTTGGGGCATCGAATGTTTGAGTGTGTAATCTGTGTTTTCTCTCTTCTTTTATCCTTGGAGTATTACACTTTGTTGCATAGAAACTCTTACAAGATCAAACAAACTCTTGAACATCTTGTGCTATGTTTTGCTACCACCATGATATTAAATGGTACCTATCTACATCCAATGACCAGTAATTGGTAAGGTTTGGGCTTCTTGAAGTTGCTTAAGCTAGAGATGATCCATAGTTGGAACATAGATCTTGTTCTCACAAAATAGAAGGCACTCTTTGAAGAAAAAAGTGTTATACTCTTTGTCATGCACTACAAGAAAATTTTGTACCAATTGAAAGAAGAGATCTTGTTGTAATGTGTAATACTCCGAGGACAAGAGAAGAGAGAAAACACAAATTGCACACTCAAACATTCGATGCCCCAAGGGAGCACCTTCTCTTTATTATATAGACAAAGAGGATCTCCTCCAAGGAAGCTCCACCATAGGATTAGGGACACAAATAGGTGACATGTCAGCAAGCTCCACCCTTGGATTACTTACTTGGATGGGTGACCTGTCTGGTCTAGGTCCTATCTGGTTGGTCAAACGAGCTTTGACCAGAGGGAATCTTTTAGGGAATCTTCCTGTAGGAATCTCAGAATCACATGAGTAGGTACTGTTGGAAAGCTCTCGACGAGACAAACCAGGGGGGAGGGAAGGCTAGCCTTTCCTCTGTTGGGGGGGAATCTGCACATTTTCAAGGCCTAATTCATCCGTTTAGGCCTCCAAAATTGCCTTCAAAGATTTCAGGCATATTTCTATTCCTACTCTATTAGTAGAAGTCCCCTTTTGGTGATACCTCTTTCTGATCTGTTTAGTCCATCATGTGTAACATCCTTCCAGATGTTACCAAACCAATTCTCACCTTTAAATCATATGTCTAGCTATTGGTTCTAAGGTTCTCAAGTCTATTTCGGTTTCTGCCCTATTTGTAGAAGTACTCTTTTGGTGATACTTCTATCTGATCTATTTTGACCATCATGTATAACATCATTCTAGATGTTACCAAACTAAATTTCACATCTAGATCATATGGCTAACCCTTGGTATTACATAATGCAATCTTGAATGCCATGTGTACCTTTGAATCAATTGATACCATGGTAATTGCTACTATCATGGGAGATTTGAGAAGAAAATTCAAATCAAGACGTCATGGCAAGGCATTGGGAATGATATGGAACCTATTAGGTTTGTACTTAAGCCTGATGTTAAAAAAATTTAGTTGTTCTTCCCATTGATGATGTCAATTCTTCATGTGCTCCAAATGTTAGATTTGCAATAAAGGTTTTTGATCAGCTTGTATGGTCACTTGTTTCCTCAAGAGATAATGTCTTTATACCTTTGTGGCATATACTATTGCTAGTTGTTCTTGATCTCAAGTTTAGTAATTCAGTTTTATAATGTTTAGTTGGTGAGACATAAAAGATAATGGGATGTAATCCATCATAATCTACCCAACAAAACTCCAATGGCAAAGTTTTAAAATCAACCATATAAGATCAACCACATAAGGTAGTTGAGAATCATATGGTTGGAGGATGTGTTATGAAGACACCATAAGCTTTAGTTTCTTTAATTCTTCTTTAAGTTTGGTTGTCCATTGAAAGCTTGAGGTCTTCCCCAAGAGATTAGTCAATGTTGTGGCTACATGAGCATAGTAGTGGTGTGGTACCCACATTTTTTGTTTTTTTTAAATATGGAAGAAGAAGTGTATAGAGAAGTCGGATTGCGCCTTTATGGCCAAAGAAGGTAAAGAAAAGAGTCTTCGAGATGAAACCTAAGGTAATGTGGCTTTGGGTCATAAGGCAAAGTACTTGGAATTGCCTTGTCAGCAAAAAACTCAAAGTAAGGAGTCTTTGTATTGGGGGTGCTCAACCCAAGGCAAGGACAGAGTAACAACTTTCCTTCAAGGTGAGAGATTCAAGAAACTCAAATTGAAGAGAGACAAAGAAGGCAAGACTCTATAAAAATTGGGCTAAACACAAAGTGATGACAAGCAATTTTCCTTTGCCGTTAAGAAGTCATCCTGTAGGAGATCGTGGGAAGGGAAGTAGAGTCAAAGATGCGTTGGTGTGTAAAAAGGAATTTGAGAGAGCTAATCCGAGAATCAATAGGAAGAATAGTCCCTAGCCCAGAAAGGAAGAGAGAAAGATGGGAGGAAGGAAGAAGAACTCCAAATTTGTAGTGAGAAATCATGCGATTCGGAGGTTAGATGTGATCACAAGAATTAAAGTCTTGAGCAGACTTTGGATCACATTCTTGGCGTGGAATTGGAATATGAGCTTTCTAGGGTTCATGACCAAGATAATTGAGAGTAGATGTCTCAATGGCCACGAGGAAGAGGGGAAGAGAGGTAATCTGGCTCGTTGGACGGAGTTGGATTGGAGGTTAGTACTCGGAAGAGAAGCAGGCATGGAGCAGGGTGCAACGTTCTTGGGGAAGGGAGAAGTAGTAGAAGAAACCCAGGAGGTGAGAGATGCTTTCTCTTTGAAGCGCACAAAGAATGGATACAAAGTAGAAAGTTACAAGGATCCTATCAAGCAAGGGATTGTGAGTGCTCTAATGGCAATCTTGAAGCCGGAGAGAACGACTTATGTCATGAAGTACCAAGCGGTGTTCTTCCATAAGTTGTTTGCAGGAGAGCCAATTAACTAGGCGAAGTGTTTTCATAGGCAAAGTGTTTTCAGATGGTGTGGAATTTGCGGGATAAATTGCCTCCGCATTACATTGTGCCATTTGCAGCGCATTTTTATCTGGGGCTAAACTTGCTCAATGCGGTGGAGTGCAATAGAATGGTGTCGCATTTCCATCCCAACTTAAGAAAGGATGTTAATGTGGAGGAACAACAGTACATTCTTCAAATCAGGAGCAGCGATGAGTACTACGCGCAGACGGGGAAGAGTGTGCAGTTGAACGTGAGTATTCCAAAGTCGAAGAAGAGGAGTCAACAAGGAGAAGGAGAAGACATCAAGAAAATAAGACCTCAGTAGACTAGAAGAGTAAATCCAAGGAAAGGTATGGCGGTAATCGCATTGTTGGAGGAAGAATCGGAGGGCAAAGCCGAGTGCAAGTCCAAAGACTCAAAAAGAGAAGAAGAACCCGAGCTCACACTGCAAAGTGGAGACATAAGTAGTGACAGCGTTGATGGAGGAGAGATGACATCGGTACCCAAGGAAGAAAAAGCCATGATGGAGATGGAGGAGAAAGGTAACTTGAAGTTGGAAGATGAAGTGCCAGAGCAGGAAGAAAGGAAAGTTACCATTCAGCGAGAAGTTTGTTCTAGGCAAAAGGCAAAGTGTGAAGCGGTGCCAAGTAAGGTAAGAGAAGAGGAGAATGCAAGTTTGGGGAGTGAAGCATCCATTCTTATATGGCGGCTATGACTCAGAAGGCGAGTGTCGAGTGAAGAAGAGGTGAAGAAGGAGATCACTCTGCAAGTTGAGGTAACTCTAAGTGAAGGAGTGGAGTACCTGCGGGAGGTTGTGTGCCCCTTATTGGTGAAGTTAGAACACAAGAAGAAGGAGATGCAGTCAAAGTGTCCGGAGGTGAAGACTGTGTTGCAAGTGTTAGCCCAATTAGAAGAAGAGAACTCGGAATTGAAGAAGAATATAATCCGGGGTGAGGAGGAAAGGGAAGTACTACTAGTAGATGCAATAGTACAAAATCAAATGATTGAGAATTTGAGAAGAGAAGCAAGGAATTGGGAGGAGCTGATAGAGCAGAGTGTTATAGCAAAGGAAAGACAAATTGCTGAATATGAAATCTTGAAGCAGCAGTTTGCTGATTCAAGACTAGAAATTATCCATGATATGGCAAGAGTAGCAAAGAAAGAACAAGAGCTCGATAGAGTGATGGAGAGTGTAGAGGAGAAGAAGCAGTTATGGCAATGAGAATTGACAGTGCGGTATAGAGAAGAAGAGAGGTTGAGAGAGTTACTTTGCAATCAGGAGGAGAAGATTGTGCAAAGGAGAAGGAGAAGGAGGCTTGAAAGCCGAGTTTGAAGTAGAGTTGGCAATGTACAGAGAAGATTGGCTTGCAGATCAAGAACGGGAGAGGAAAATGAGATTGGAGTCATTAAAAGAGATCGTGATCAGGATGAATGTGATGTTGAGTACAAAGGCCAGTGTGTGCATCAAAGAGACAAGGCTGCATGAGTTGAAGTTGTTGGTGCAAGAGACGAGGAGGAGACATGCAAAGGACAAAGACTTGAATGCTTTGTTGATCAGTCTAAGAACTCATGTAGATAGGAAAATATTGAAAGTAGAAGACTATATCACGATTAGATTAGACTTAGTGAAATTAGAGATAGATAAAATTTGGAAGGATGTCAGAGCAAAACCCAAAGTAGATGAAGTGGGAGTGCAGATGTCTTCAGAGTTACCATCGGAGACTTTAGAGAAGAATGGGTCAGGAGATAAGGAGTTAGAAAGATTACCCACTAGTGGAATTTCAGATCAGGAAAGAGAACTATTAGATTTGGTAGAGGAATTAGGAGTTGTGAAACCTAAGGATAAAGTAATAGGGAGTGAAGATACTTTGGGATTGGGTTTGAAAGCCAAGGAAGAAGTAGACATTGGATTGGATAAGTAACAGATTTGAGATTTGAAGAGGCAAATATGAAGAGGTGCATTGTCATTTTGGATCTGCAGGTTTGTAGAGTTGTTAGGAAGCGGTACATTAGGAAGATAATTGTCAATTACTTCACTATTTAAGAGTGACATTTGCAGTCTTATGTTGTTTAGTGCTCATAATTTCTGAGAATAGATAAAGCAAAGTGTTGTGAAGCAGTGCTCGTCACTTGAGCTTGATTCCAAGTATCAACGTTGTGTTTGTGGTTGTGAGTGTTGGGAGAAATTCAAAGTGCAAGTCAATATGCTTGTTGGATGTTGGATTTTGCAGCCTTGATCTTCATTCTGTGTGTTTGATCTTGAGTGAAGTGCAATCGGAGCAATGCCTTGATAGGTCTGAGAGGAATTGTAATGTTGGTAGTATTCTGCATTTGTAAGTGCAGCGTAGTATTGATGTGAAGCAATTTTGATCGAGGACGCTATGCCTTCAGTGGAGGGGTGGAACACAATTTTGAGGTGAAGTTGTTTTGTAGTGAAGTGCCATTTTTGGGAGAGCCTGAATCATCACAATCAAGATTGTTTGGAAAGAATGAAGGTGTTGTGATTAAGGAGTGTTACTTTGTGACAAGACTGTGAATCAGTGCTTGTTACTCTCTTCTAGGTGTGGTTTCTACCTGAGAGATTAAAGATGCAACCAAGAAGAACTACATTGTTATTGTTTGACTTTGTATTTGGATATTTTTTACTCGTACCTCTATGGGAACGAACTTTACTTACCTAATTACCGCAAAAGTGATATTTGCCAGGTTGTCACAAGTGGATGAATTGTTCATAAAAACTCACCAATTCATTTAATGCCCGCACTTCTATGGCATCCTTTAGAGTAATCCAATCAATAATGGTCTTGATTTTCTGCTCTTCCATCTTAATCCCTTTTTATGAGACTTTATGACCCAATAAGGTGACTTCCTTTTGCAAAAAGGTATAATTTGACTTCTTGTAATAAAACTTCCATTATTGTAGTTGTCTTAAGACTTCTTTTACATGATTCTTGTGTTCTACTTCTATCTTGCTATAAAAAAATAACATCCAAGAACATCATTATGTACCAATCCAGCAACCCATCCAACACTTGATGCATTTAATCCATGAAAACTACCAAAGCATTAGTGAACCTAAAACGTAAGACTCTCCATACAAAATGCACATACCATGTGCAAACGGTAATATTTTGCACATCTTTCCTATCAATGAGAATTTGCCAATAGACACTTTGGAGATCCAACTTGTAGAAGTACTGTCTCTACTCAATTGATCCAACAAGTCATCAATTCAAAGCAAGGAATACACATTCTTCATGGTATGAGGTCCCGATAGTCAATATATAATCAAAGTCCTCATCCTTATTTGGTACAAAGAGTATTGGTGCTCCATGTGGAGAAGTACTATGGCATATGAAATCTTTCTCCAACAACTTGGTCAATGTTATTTGAAGCTCTTCTAACTCCTTCAATGAAATCCTATAGATTGGTCTACTCACAAGAGTATTGCTTGGCAATACCTTGATCTTGAAGGGCATACCTTGATCAAAGGGTAATCTATATGGAAAAGCATCTAGAAACACATATGCGAACTTCTAAACTATTTGATCAACCATGGTTTGATGAGGCTTTTGGCCCTCATCAACTTCTCCATGCATAATCAACATGATCCACATTGCATAAACAAGAATATTGTCCTCCAAAGCTTGCTCTTTAGCTACTTTACTCATAAAATTTCCATCTTAGGACAGACTATTCTGAAGTGTCTTACTCAAAAGTGCTAGACAACCTAATTGGTAAATCTTACCTTGATGTTGTGTTTCAATTTGATTGGACCCGATTTATTATTGGGTCCAATCAAATTGAACCTTATGACTTTCAAGCCAAGGTAGACCTAAAATGACATTTTAGTGTAGAGATAAAACTCATACACTACAAATACTCCCTCCCAATCCTGAATATAACAAGATATAAGATATCAAATGCAAAACCCATCTGCCATCCAACATCATCAATTTATTTCTAAGCTTTGGCTTGATAGGAATACATAATTCTTTTGCTAATTGCATGGACATGTAATTCTTTGAACTCCCAAAATCAACCAAAAGCTTACAACCATGATCAAATATCACACCTTGCAAGCAAAGCAAATTTTCATAGATCAAGCATTGAATCTCATTGGAGCTAATCATGTTTCAATAGAGGCTCAATATTTCCTATTGGGATTCTTCATTCCCTCCATTACTGCACTCCACTTATTCTATTTGGGAAATTTGTTGAGGTTGTCCATTTCTAAATGGATATTCAACAATTGAATGTTCAATTTGGCAATAATAAAGGAAACCACCATTTTTGTAGTCTTTCTTTGTCTATAATACCAAGTGGTATCCGTTGGATGACAACAAGTTCCATTGGTGCCGGCTTTTCTATCCTTGTGTAATGTGTATATTGGTTTTGTGAAGGTCAAGGTTAAGACCAAGTTGTAGCAACCAAGGAATCAAAGCACTCAACCAATTTCATGGTTTCTTCCAATTTTTTGGGCTCCTACATGGTCACTTCCAATTTGCTGTGTGACTTCAAGCCACTCACAATCATTCTTGAGCTTCATCTTTTAGTATCTCTAGAATTTTCATTTTGGTGTGATGGAATTTAGTGATGAAGTTCCTCACAAAACCAATCTACTACAATTTTGCCAATCTATCTTGTGTGGCTCATGTAGCATTTATAGCTTGGGATCTCTTTATTATTGCATTTTTTAACTCCTCCTATGTCAAAATTGGCACAAAAAACTATTATTGAGCTTGCTCCACTCAAAATTGTCATCATAGTTTTGCCATGCCATGCCATCTATTAGCTTGAAATTAAGAGAATCTATCTCTATTCATCTTGAAGATTTGTAGCTTCAAAATAACATTAGCAATCAAATACAAAATGCTCTACTACACCCAAGAGATTCTTACCTTCAAATACCTTAGGCTTTGGAATCAAATTTGCTTTTCTCCTTCTCAAAATAATGCTCTCTCAATGCTCTTGTTTTTGATGATCTTGCTCTTCCAACAATTGAGTAAGGTGCTTGAGTTATTATTGCCTAGCAATGATAAACAAGCATTGTCGCCATGGCTACTACTATATCAAATTATCTACAATTATTTAGTTATCTAGATACAACACGTCCACTACTCTCCATAAGTTACAATTGGAAGCATCAATGGTTCATCACACAAAGTGATCATATTTAGAAAATTCTACCCAAAATGTGAAATGATGCTTGGGTAATACATAAACACAAAGATCCCAATGGTTTGGGAGAAAAAGATTTGATGGTCCATAAATTCCATCCATCCCATTCTTGCTATGATACTAATATAAAAAACCAAGGAAAGAAGTATGAGAATGGAAAACCGGAGTGGAAGATCACATTGGAATTGTCAAATTCCAATGTTGAAGGAATGAAAGAAACTTCAAATACTTAACATGAGCTTGAGCTTTGGTATTATAGGAAATATATAAAGCTCTTGGGAAGTTCCCAAGAAAGCTTCCAACTAGAAGTAGCCTTCTTGGAGTGCAAGCTAAGCCGACTAGAAGCTTCCAAAGAAACTTCCTCCTAGGAGCCACCTACTTCATGTGCATATTACTCAATACTTGGAAGATATCAAGAAGTTTCATAGATGCTTCTAGAACATTCTTTTACTGCTTGGCTAATTTGGCCTATTTCCTAACTTTTTAGCCTTCACTAACTCCATATTGCTACAATACATGTTCAAATGAAGTGCTTTACTTTAGAAGCTTTTATTCACAAGCTTTCCATTGCAACCAAATTTGTATCAAGTGAAAGTCCATAGCAAAAGTTACAACCATATGACCATGCAGACTTCATTCACAAATCTAGTACCTTGTACCTTTTATCTCATACTTTTTATCTTGTACCTTGTACCTCATACTTGTATATCATTATCTCATGCTTCATATTCTACCCCATACCTCATACTTTGTACTTCATATCTTATACTTTGCCACATACTTCACCTTGTATTTGTATTTTGTATCTCAAATCATATTTCTTATATCATATTTACTTTGTACTTTGTCTTGTACCTCATACTTTGCCTTGTACCTCACATTGTATTCTGTATTCATACTCACCTTGTACTTTGTATCTTGTACTTTATCTCATGCCTCATATTTTGTACTTCATATCTCATACTTTGCCTCATGCCTCACCTCATATTATGTATCTCATACTTACCTTGTACTTCATATCTTGTATGTCATCTTGTACCACATACCTCATTTTTCATCTTGTACCACATACTTTGTACTACATATCTTGTACTTTGTACTTCATACCTCAGATCTTGTAATACATTCAAATATGCAAAGGTGCAGGTAGTTTGTCAAAACTGGTGCTAGATCATCCTACAACAACTAATGACTTCAACAATGTTTTACAACTTGAGCTATGGCAGCTTCATAACAAGCAACCCATTTTATAGTCATGCATATCTTGTAGTTTATTTATCTCTCAGTTTTTGTTCACCTCTTGTAGTTGTAAGTAGGACAGTTCATAGTTGTAAATAATTTGTAGACCTGACCGTAGATACAAAATTCAAGTGAACCATTATACACCACAAGAAGATACAACAAATGAGCTAAGTTTGTATCACAATGTTAGATGTGGTTACTTGGATATTAGATTATGATAAGATTAAGATAAGATTATGGGAAACAAGATTTAATAAGAAGATTTCTAACCATTTTTAGCCATATTATCTCTTTGGTGGCTAAGTAGGAATTGTATATAGAGCTTAGATCTAATGTTTACTATGATCATTTATTGCATTATTTCTTTATAGTAAATGGAAATTACCATCAATATTATCAAGTTAGTGTATGTATGTTGTTACTCTTTGTATGAATGCTTGCCTACTTGGTCACTTCATTGTGAGAAATCTTGGCATAGAGGTGTAAGCATTGGAGTGAAGGAATCATTTGTGTCGAACTAGAGGGAGGACCTTTTGGTGTTCAACATAGGCCAAGAATGCAACTTCTTTGGAATTTTACAAGCATAGATATTGTAAAGTACCATAAATCGGGAGATTAAGTAGTAGGAATCATAATATCCTATAAAGTAATGCCTTTAGGGAAGGATAGTACACTATGTTATAGTTGTAGATGACAGAGAGATATGACCCTTAGGAGATCTAACTTCAATTTAGTTTGAATGTTCCATCTTACCACTTGTCAGACTCTTTAAGATTTCTCTATCTTGTACAATTGGATGTTTGTAATGATGGTGTAGAGGGTAGATCATAGAACAATTATGATGATAGTAAGCAAGAATAAGATTGGGCTAATTTGAGGGTAAGGAAATTATAGGGCAAAGTGACCTTCATTGCAAGTAATCCATCACTTTCAAGAGTATTCTAGACTCCAATTACCATAGAAGTGATTAGTAATCATTTACATTTCTATAACACCTCAATAGGGAGGAGACTACCTTCTGTTGGAATGACTTTGCCCAAGAAGTTAAATACAAAACAATAGATTGTCAACATTGTGATATTTTTCCTTGTTTTAAGTCATATCCAACTTTTTTCTTTATGGGATAGCCTTGTTCTTACAACAATATTACAAATTTGAACAACATTTTTCATTCCAAGTTCTTTGGCCTTGCCACCCAATTGAGCCAATTGGCGGAGATGTTGCACAAGTGTTATGGGATCTTTGATCATTGTATCAAGTTCCATATAGAATGGTAGGAATTCTTCCAAGGTCTACATTGTTGGCATAACCATGTTAATGGTGTATACTACCATCAGCCATGAGAGTGAGTTTTTGTCATATTTTAGACATTATAGGATGTCTTTTATCATGTTTGTAGTCCTTGTTTGCTCATCATTTACACCCAATGATCCACAAGTTGAACCTTAGGACCCTTTTCCATATCCTCTTGTGTTGTGGCTATATTGTTGGCCATAGCTACATCTTCCTTCTTGTTTTTCAGTCACCCTCCTATGGACTTTTCTTCCTTCATTTAAGCATTTTTTTTCATGGGTGGTTCCAAATTTGTTCTTGATCAACTAGCCTTTGTTTGGATGGCCTTGCTTCATTGTCATTGGCACCTTGGATATCATTAAGGATTGTGACAATTTCTTTGTTGCCTTCTTCAAGTTGACAATAGGGACTTCCTTGTCTTCTCCCACCATCATGTTCTCCTTAGTTGGAGAGCAATGTCTTCATATTTGTTGTTTTGCAAAGACAATTGAACTTTGTCATTAGGCTTTCCCATGTACATCTCATTATTGTTTATTGATTGAGACAAATGTGCTTTTTTGTTCAGGTCTTCAACATTCACTTTTTTCTCCAAGATAAGTAACAAATTTGAGTGAAAATTTGTCACTTTGCAATCCATCATTATTATTGGAGACGGTTTTCTCACAATCCAAGGAGGTTTGTGATCCATAATGGCTTGCTTTATCAATGTCCTCCTTGTTTCTTTTGTTACCCATGTTTTCTCCTCTACTTCAAGTTTTTTCTAATATACATCTATCACCTTGGTGGTTCATTTTCACTTCTTGGAGGTTTAAATTTTGGGTCATGCGGCTATTATCTTCTTTCAAGTGTTTGTTATGTTATAGGATTTGTGTATTGACACAACCTTCCTAGATTTTGCATACTTCTCATCTGTATGTCGGTATTTCTCTATTTCCTTGACTAAGTCTAGGCTTGTATTGAAGTAATCTAGAGGATGGAAGTGAGTGGATTACTTCACCTTTTCCTCCTTCATTGGAAGGTTCGTGCCTATGTAGAAGTGTAGTATGAATGGTGAGATCATTTTAACACCTCCTTGCTCTCTGCGCTCTTGTACTAACTCAATGCCTTGTTCATGAAATATTTGTGCCCAACTTCTTGATTCTCTCTTGTGAAGGAGTGGAATCTTCCAAGGATAGGAGACCTGAAGAGAAACATAGAAAAAGAAACACATTTCTGCACTCAACCTCTGATGCCTCAAAGGAGCACCTTGATTGTATTATATAGCAAAGGGGATTCCTCCAAGGAAGCTTCATCCTTGGACCAAATACATGGATTGGTGACATGTCAACAATCTCTACTCTTAGATTATTTGCATGCATGGGTGACATGTTGGTTTTGATCCTATCTGGTTGGTCAAACCTTCTTTGACCAAAAGGAATCTTTAGGGAATCTTCCTATAGGAATCTCCAAATTGCATGGGTGAGGTACCATTTGAAAGCACTCAATGAAAAAAACTGGAGAAAGGTAAGGAAGGCTAGCTTTTTGTTTGTTGGGGAGGACTTGGCACATTTTTGAGGCCTAATTCATCCATTTAGGCCTCCAAAATTGGCTCTTAAGTTTCCAAGCTATTTTCAACTCCTGCATTATTAGCAAAAGTCCTCTTTTTGTGACACCTCTATCTGATCTACCTAGCTCATCAAATATAACATCCTTCCATATGATACCAAACCAATTTTCACCTTTGGATAATATGTCTAGCTTTTGGTATTACAAATTCAGGCTATTTTTGGCTCTTGCCCTATTAGTAGAAGTACTCTTTTGGTGATACCTCTATCTGATCTACCTAGCCCATCATACATAACATCCTTCCAGATGCTACAATGCCAATTTTCACCTCTAGATAATATGTCTAGCTATTGGTATTGCAAACCTCCCCACTTTTAAGATGCAACATCCTCATTGCAAAGTTGTTGCACAAGATTTCACGAACACCGGTGCATTGGTCAAATTGGCTGCTAGCTCACATGTTGCCTCATATATTGGGTACCCTTTCCAATGTGCCAAATATTCCACATGCAGATGGCGAGTACCATAGATACATTTCTAGAGAATGCATTTGACCTCATATTCTTTTGCCTCATCAACGAGTGTTAGACAAGGTCTACTTTCTTATATGAAGAGAAGTGGGGCAATTGGGGAGTATATCAGCATAGTAAGGAAACATGAAATATTGGGTGGATCTTCATATGTGGTGGTAGCTTGAGGTGATGGACCATAATGTAGATGCAACGAAGGATGGAAAAAGGCCCAATAAAACAAGGTCTGAGCTTATGATGTTGTTGGGAAAATAATCCATCCGTACCATTGGTGTGATGTGGGAGTGCAAGTTTTTTCTTTTTATGTTACAATGAACTTGGCATTTTTTTTGTTATTTCATCTTGGAAGTATAATTTATGTCTTTGGTAAGTAGGAGGTTGTTTTATGCTATTGTAGACTCGGGATTTATTTGAATGTTTCATAAGCTTGAAAGAGTTCAAAGAGTTGAATAAGCTCAAAAGTTTTTCTTTATAATCATGAGCTCAAAAAAATTTTAATTTTTTTTATGTTCTTCATAAGCACAAATGTATATTGTTCATAGTCTCGGAACTTTTTTTTATGCTACTGGGTCTTCAGAGTATTTAGTTCTTGGCAGCGGCAAGGGTTTTTGGTTAGGAGAGAATGCTCCAAAAGACAGAAAAGAGAACAAGGGGTTTTAGCTTCAAGAGAAAGCCTAAGAAGGACAGAAGGAGAAGGTAAAAAAGGAAAAATGAGACTTAGCGCCCAAATAAATGAGATCTTTAGGAGTTTTGGTTAGCAATTGGAATAGGACAAGAGGGCTGGTCAGCTGAAAAGAAAAGGGAGTTGGGATCGGGAGAGTTGGCCAAGGAAAATATTTTTTGAGAAGGAGGAAAATATCGAAGCAATTAGTGATCGGGACAGAAGGGAAGAGAAGGGATAAGAAAGAGGAAGGTATCAGAGGGGTTTGGGGACAAGAAGAAGGGTGAAGAATTGAAGAGGGGAGACAGGAAAATAGTGAAGAATCAAAGAGGAGAGACAAGAAGAGTGAAGAATTGAAGAGGAGAGACAAGAAGATTGAAGGATTGAGTGGTTTGGACAGAAAGAGTGAAGGATCGAAGGGAAAAGAGGAGTGGGTTTTGGCGAAGGAAGAGAATTCAAAGGAGCAGGGTTCTGGCCTGGGGAGAATAGGAGAAGGGTTGTTTTGAGGTTGCCCAAGACAGGGAAATGGGAATAACGAAGAGAGTGAAGGTATCAAAGGGGTTTTTCTGAAAGATATTGAATAAAAGGATTTGAGTTTGAAAGACAAGAGGATCTCAAGGAAGGTTTTTGATAGAAGAGCAAAGGAGGATTGAAGGGATTTAGGGACGAGGACTTTATCTAGACAGGTTTACGGGCATTGTTTTGGGAACTAGAGGCATTCTTGCTGCTCAAGAGGAGGAGGGACAGTTGTTTAGCAAGAATAAAATCAGAGCCTAGCTCACGTGTTGGGTAGCTGGAATTTGGGGACGCTGATTTTTTTTTCAGCTCAGACTTTGTTGTTGTGATTGAGGAGCTAATGAGGACATTTCTAGATCCACTTTTCTACCATAACATGTTGTAAACTGCCACTTGCAAATATCACTCTGGGGAGGTAGAATACTCTATTCTTAGAACTGACGATGAATCTGCTAAACATCTTAGATGGGAGTCAACAAGCATCATAGTGACCAGTGTGGCAAGGTGCATTCTTTCCTGCACTAAGGCCATAGCCCAGGAGACGTAGCTAATCAAGTACACAACAATGGCGGGAATACCTACAGCTCCCAAGTCCATCATGTGTAGGGCTTCTAGAGTGCATTGCGTGATGTGGTAAAGTGCAATCGGAAACACAGAGGAGGATCTTTTTTGCTCTTAGAGGAATCTTCTAGAGAGAGAGGTATATATATGACCCAAAAAGACATGGAGCAGCTCAAGCCCTTACTGTAAATGCTAGCAAAACAATTGAGTGAATGTTCCAAACAAAGAAATTCCATGTGGGTGTAACCTCTTCGGCACCACCAAAGGCCAACATGATGCATGTTGTCATTTTTGGTAGCATGCACCGTTGCACCCATTCCTAAGAGACCCTAAAGACTGAAGAGAGCAGGCAAGTTACTCTTACTTATCCTCTGAGAATACAAAATGTCTAGGAAGATTCTACGAGCTATTTTGGATGCCTAGTATTTTATTGGACAGGTTCAGACTTTGTAATGCTTTGTGTTGCAAGTGAAGGACTATTGTCCCCAGCTGGGGAAGGACTACTGGACAAACTCTATCAATTTTGGAGTAAATAATCTTTAAGGAAGTTATAGTGGGGAATTCCCAAGTGTGAGGTGAGTAAGGAGGATGTTAGAGTCGTTTATATATTAGTTTCTGTTCGGTGGAGTTAGTCTATGTAGGGGATAAGCTGGAAAGGGATTGAGAGGATCATTACTGGTGGTTGCGCAACAACTGAAGACTTGGAATTGTGCAGACCATGATAATGCAATTATTAGTGTGTCTCGTGGGATTTGGCTGCCATCCAGTGCTGGTGGGTGGCTCTTGTTTGGAAGAAAAACAAAGTTTGTGACAAGAAGAGAATGCTATGGAAATTTCAGAATGAATTGGAAAGGGTCGGCACGAGTTATTATAGAAAGCAAAACGTTTGAGGAGTTAATGGGGGGAACTGACTTGTTGATTTAACAATGGATTGGGAGAAATTCTGTGCTTTCTTGGGAACGAAGCATTACTATCAGTTTAGTCGGAAAAAAAGAAAGTAGATGTGGTTGTCATCACGTGTCTGAACAAGAGCTACTTGGAGAGAATCAAGGAACACAGGAGAATTCTTTTTTTCTGAGGATTCAAAGGAGAAACTGAAGTTTGAATGACAGGACGGGATCAAATAGGACTTTTTGGGAGTGATAATAATATATATTGAGGGAGAGGAGAAGTATTGTAGAGAGAAGAGAGAGTTGTGCAGGAAACTCAAGAGACAAGACTTGTACAAGACAGCAGCAGGGGAAGAGGAAACAATTCAAAGTTGAAGTTGCCTAGATAGAGAGGAGCTTAGACATTGAGAGAACCGGAGGAAGGGAGTAATTTTTGCAGTTGAGTTTGCACCAAACAGAGACAGAGAATTTCAAAGTTGGCTGCTGATAGGGATAGAGGTGAAACCATCAAGAGCCAGATGGGATTGTTGGTGCAGGAGTCCTCTCCCAAGTAGTGGTTTGGCAAATAGGAAGTTTCTGTTGTGAACTATTGCTCAAAATTCTCTTCTGCTTGGTTACATGTTTTACTACTTGAGCAGTTGTAGAAGCTCAAAGGTGGTCATTGTGTGCTTTGAAACAGTTGGTCTTCCAAAAGGTGTTTATAAATGGCAAGACTTATCATTGTGATGAATGCAGTGATGTCCTAAATGATTGAATCCGCCCAGTGAATTCCGAGAAGAGTGTTAGTGAAAACAAGAGAACTTTACTTTCTGATCTTCTAGACCGGCTTATGCAATTTGGATCAAATTGCTGATCTAGTTTGTACAGATCTGAGCAGACCACACAAATGGAGGCTGTTTTGTAAACCCCACCGGACCAGACCAATGCTACAAATCCACCAAGCCGGACAATACTAAACCCAAGAACAACAGACCAAGAACAATAGCTAATAGCACATGAAGGACAACAATAATCTAAGAAGCCAACCCATATAACCATTGGTAAGGGTCTGCACCCGGGAACAACCATAGACAAATTGCCCAACAAAAGAGCTGTTGTCATCAAGTAAAGAATAGAGCTAGGATCAAGAAAGCTTCTGAGTCATTGATAATGAAGACAGCCTAAGCGCAAGCAGCCAGGTGCGCGGTGCATTCTTGAGAGCTTACAATCCCCGCTACCACGAGGGCCAACTGATGTGGAGTTGGTTGTTGACAGCCAAACTTGATCCTCAACATTGAACTCCATGTGCCTGCATTGTGCATCTACATATTGTTTCTATTGATTTTGGGTAATCTACAACTTGTTTTTGGTGTTCTCTACTCCTTGTTGGATTTGGGAAAGAAAAGAGTTAACAACATCCACCTTGATATCCACCGAGCAGATCTTCATCAAGCTCAAATGTGTGAAAGGATGCTCTCCATACATGAGGAAGAATAGTGTGGTCTATAGGATGCACTCATTGAATTTGTGTACACTATTCCACCAATGGGAGTAAGGTGTCTCACCTTTCTTGCTCCTCTAGGGTGAAGCCCCGAATCATGTCTTCAATAGTGCAATTAGCCCACTTTCTTTGTCCATCAGTCTAAAGGATGGTAAGTTGTGGACATGGCTAATTTATTTTGAAGAGTACTTTTACTAAGAAGCTAGAAACCGAAATATGCTTGAAGACTTTAAAATCAATAGCTAAACATATAATCTAGAGGTGAAATTTGGGTCGGTGACACCTGGAAGGATGGTACACATAATGTAATAAGTAGATCAGGTAGTGGTATCACCAAAAGAGCACTTCTACTAATAGGGCAGAAACCAAAATAGGCCTAAAAACTTTAGAGACAATTTTGGAAGCCTAAACAAATGAATTAGGCCTAAAAATGTGCATATTCAGGGTCTCTCACCCCCCCCCCCCCACAAAAAAGAATGGTTTTCCTTCCATCCCCCTTGGTTTGTCTCATTGAGAGCTTTCCAATGATATCTCACCCATGCAATTTGGAGATTCCTATAAGAAGATTCTATAACGATTCCTTTTGGTCAAAGAAGGTTTGACCCACCAGATAGGATCCAAATCAACATGTCACCCATGCATCCAACTAATCTAAGGGTGGAGCTCAATGACATGTCACCTATCCATGTATCTAATCCAATGGTAGAGTTCCGTGGAGTGGATCCTCTTTGACTATATAATACAAAGAAGGTGCTCCTTTGGGGCATTGAAGTTTGAGTGTGAAACTTGTGTTTCCTCTTCTATGTTTCTTTGCTATCCTCAGAACATTTTGCAATGATATCAAAGCAGCTGTTTTAATCCAAGAGAGTGGATCACCTCTCTTGGAAGAACATTTGGCTACTAAGACTGAGTAATTTTGGGGAGAAAAACCATAGAGCAATTGAGAGGTTAGGAGTGTTTTAGAGAGAGGATGGGATAGAGGCTCCCAAAGGACAATTTCTTGCATCCCGTTTTCCATTCTTGAATCCATTTCACATCAAGGTCATGTACATCCAGTGAGAATAAGTGAAAGTATATCTTGTTTACCATTTTGGAGTAGAGTTCATGGACATAGTGATGAATACACCAAACCCAATGATCCTACCTATAGTGATTTACAATAGAGAGTGGGATTTGACAATATACATTTTATTTCAATGGATCTGAATGTTCCAAATCCTCTCTCTTTCAACAATCAAGTAGAAATTTGTTTTGTAGTTAGACTAAAAGTGATGTTTAGGATTTCATAGTCAAGAATTTTGGTGAAGAATATTATCAAATAGTGATTTCTTCTAAAGCCCCAATGGTAGTCCCAATAGTTTGTGCATCCTCTTGAGTGATAATATTAACCATCTATTGAAGTAAGAAGGAGCGAGTCAACATTTGCAAGAACCATGGATTTGTAGTTGCAAGAACTTATGTAAGGGATATTGACCAAGTTTGAGAGATCAAGATGACCATGGAGGCATTTCAAAATCAAGTATAGACCTTCAAGAATGATCAAACAATATAGGAAGGAGAACCGTCCCAAAGCCCAATACCTATGATTGAAGTACTTGGAGAGGCACTTGTGCCTATGACATTGAACCCGACCAATGATGAAGCCACATTGTTACTATAGGTGAAGAAGACCTACAATATCAAGCCTTATAAGGAGCAACGTGCTATGGGAGTAGTGGAAGAATTGGATCTCAAGAACAAATCATTACTTGTGATTGTTCTCAATGGAGATCACCAAGCATACCATAGGCATGTTTGCATGTGGGTACTTGACCAACGAAGCCCTCACATGGTATGATGCTTGAGAACGCTCAATGTTGGTAGAAAGAAGGAAAGTCACATGGACAACAATGCAAGGGAACTTTTAAAGAATTTCCAATCTATGGATTCCGTGCAAATGGCCCAAATCTGACTATGGGGATTGAAACAATAGAATAGCATACAAGAGTACGTGGAAGCATTTCTAGATCTACAAGTTGCAATAACCGACATGTCCAATTGAGACTCTAGATAATTTCAAACAAAGGTTGAAGGACCAAATTTGCCAAGAAGTCAAGGTACAAAATCCTTGCACTATATTTGAAGCCATTGCTTGTGCTTAGAGAATAGTAGGGGCACTTGGAAGAGGTGAAGAAGTACTTTTGTCCCAAAATTATTGGGTTGAAATGCTATACGTGGGTGGACCAAACACCTATAGAATTGGGCAACCTTTGGTTTTGAGATTGAGGAGCACAACCGCTTCAAGGAAAGTGGAGATGGGTGGAAGAACAAAGAGACGGAGTCCATGAGGAGAAGGAACTAAAGGAGAACAACATTATTGCTACAATTGTGGCTGTATTGGGCACATATCCATCAATTGTCTTGCTTGTCTCCTTAGATGCACTTGGCTTCCATAAAGGCAATCTTTGAACAACATGGAGCGATGCACTAATGCAAAGGATGCAAAGATCACCAGTAAAGGTACTTTGCGGCCTTATTGGCTTAATAAGGAAGTAGATAAGCAAGGGGAGGAAGAAGATGAGTGCACAAAGATCCAAAAAGGCAAAATCACAATTGATTATCGTGAATGGAGTCCTAAAAGGCAATCAAATGAGAGTATTGATAGATCTTAGAGCAACAAAGAATTTCTTATCTTGCTCTACTGCAATAAGATTGGGGATGGATCTAGAGAAAGATGAGAGCAAAGAAGTAGAGTTAATGGGCAAACAGAGAAGATTCAGTCGTTATCTAGAAGGATAACACTTTCGAGAGGAGAATATCAGGAAGTAATTGAGTGGGAAGTGATACAATTAGCTCACTATGATTCAATCTAAGGCATGCCCTAGATGGAGCAATACAACCTTATGGTAGATTGAAAGGAAGAAAGCAATGAGCACCTGCTAATGGATGATCATTGGGATTAGAGAAAAATCACATAAAAAATTGCCTCTCTATGTCACAAGAACAATAGCTATCTATAAGACATATAGATGTTTCATGGATCTAATAAGAGAAGTCTAGAGTGCACAACTCAATGGACAAATTCTTGAGAAATTGAAGGATGTGGTAAATGAGTTTCAAGATATTTTTCAAGATGATCTACCCTCAAGATTATCACCAAAAAGGAGAGTTGATCATAAAATTGAGACACTTTCAAGGAAGACACCTCCTTGTAACGCCCCATATTGTCTATCACCTCATGAGTTAGAAGAGTGTAAGGCTCAAATTGAGGATATGCTGCAAAAAGGGTTTATCCATCCCAATGTATCACCATATGGGGCTCTTGTCTTGTTTGTGAAGAAGAAAGACAATACAATATGTGTGTACATTGACTATCGAGGCCTCAATCATCAAACAACAAAGAAAAAATACCCCTTACCCTACATGGACAACTTGTTTGATCAACTTAATTAAGCAAAATACTTCACCAAATTGAACTTGCGGGGCGGTTACAATCAAACCGGATTGTAGAGGAAGATGTATATAATATTGCCTTTCAAACCAGATATGGCCACTTTGAGTACCTTGTGATGTCATTTGGCCTCACCAATGCACCTCCCACTTTCATGAGTTTGATGAATGACATATTTTGGCCATCATATTTGGATAAGTCTATTATTGTCTTCTTAGATGACTTCTTAATATATAATAGGATGATGATAGAACACAAAAAATATCTACAAGAAGTCCTCCAGATTTTAAGACAAAATTAATTGTACACCAAAATCTCAAAGTACGAGTTTGGCAAGTTTAGAGTAGACTACTTGGAGCATAGAGTAAGTGCAAAGGGTATCCAAGTATTAATAGATAAAATAGAGGTTATTCAAAAATGGAATGCTCAAAAAGATCAGACTCAACTCAAGAGCTTCTTGGGGTTGACAAGGTTTTATTGTTTGCCTATCAAGGACTTCTCCAATGTGGCACAACCTTTAATAGCACTACTTGGCAAAGGGAAGAAGTGGACATGGGGAACCGCACAAGAGTTGGCATTTCAAGAATTCAAAGATGCTTTGCTACATGCACCAATCTTGAAATGGTATAACCCAAAATGTCCAATCAAATTAGCTATAAATGCATTAGGTGTAGCAATAGAAGCAGTCCTACAACAAGAGTGGCATGACTAGTGGCATCCAATTGCATACTTTTCTTGAAAGTTGTTATTGGTAGAATGAAATTATCACACCATAGAGCAAGAAGAGTTGGCCATTGTCCTTGCAACCAAGCATTCAAAGCACTATCTTGGCAAAAAGGCATTTGTAGTGGAGACAAACCACAAACCTCTAGTCTACCTCAAGACACCAAAAGATCTATCTCATTGCTAAATTTAGTGATCAGAGTGGCGACAACAATCCAACATGACAATCACCTACGTGGAAGGCAAGAATCAACTTGCAAATGCATTCACCCAAATGTTGATGGCAAAAAATTTGGTAGTAGAGGTCAAGATGAACCTTGAATTCTGGCCAAAGATTCTAGCTGCTACAAAAATGGATCCACATATCATAAAAGCTCAATCATCCAAAGGCATCACCAACAACCAAGTTTCTCACTTTTTGTGATGGTAAATTATGGATCTTGAATGCCACAAAATTATGCATCACCATCTTAGCAGAATATCACAATTCCACCATTGCAGGTAATGTTGGAGTGGACAAGACCTTGGATGCAGTCCAACACCATTATTATTGGTCCAAGATGAGCAATAATGTGATGGAATAAATTTGGAGTTGCCTACTTTTTCAACATAATAAAGCCTTTAATCAAGCTCCTACAAGATTCCTACAAATCCTCTCTATTCCTACGCAATGTTGAGAATAGGTGAGTATGGATCTAGTTTGTGAATTGCCCAAGATCACCTCAAGGTTTGACTCCATTGTAGTCTTTGTTGACCAACTCAGCAAAATGATTCATGTATGCCCTACCACCAAGGACATGATGGCTCCACAACTAGCTCAATTGTACTTAGATGCAATCTTCTCTCACCATGGCCTGTCTCGAGTGCTCATCACTAATAGAGGCACTCAATTTACTAGTCTATTTTAGAGAACACTCTTTGGTTTCTTCAAAAACCAAATTGGCCATGTCCACGACTTACCATCTACAAATTGATGGCCAAATAGAGCAGGCTAATTGCACTATTGAAGATATGCTTTGGGGCTTTATCTTAGATGAGCAAGAGAGGTGGGACACTTTACTTCCATTGGTGATATTTGCTTACAAAATTCAATAAATGTCTCCACCCAAGTCACACCATTCTTCCTCATGTATGATAATCATCCTTTTACACCTTTAAGCTTGATGAAGATCCGTCCAGTGACTACCAAGGTTGATGTTGTAAACACTTCTATTTTGAGAATCCAACAAGGCATAGAGAATGCCAAGAATAGGTTGCAAATTGCCCAAAAACAATAGAGGAAATATGATGATGCACACTATAGGCACATGGAGTTTAGGTGGGAGATCCAATTTTTTTGTCAACAACCAACCTCACATTAGTTGGCCTTTGTAAGCTCAGACCTCATTTTATTAGGTCTTTTCCCATTCTTTGTTAAATTGGTATTGTGGCCTATCACCTCAAGCTACCACTACACATGAAGATCCATCTATTTTTCCATGTCTCCTTCCTACATAGATATCCCCCCAACCAAGCCATTGTCCTTCCATACAAGACATTCGACCTTGCTTGAGACTCATTGATGGCATGGAGGAAAACAAAGTCAAATGCATTCTCCATAAATGCATCCATGGTACTTGTCATCCGCGTGTGGCATATCTCATACAATGGAAAGGTTACCCACTATATGAGGCAAAATGGGAGCCAACAGCCAAATTGACCCATGCACCAATGTTAGTGAAATCTTTTGAGCAACAACTTTGCAACAAGGACGTTGCATCTTAAAAGGATGGAGGCTTGTAATACCAATAGCTAGACATATGATCTAGAGATAAAATTTGGTTTGCTATTATCTAGAAGGATGTTATATATGATGGACTTAGGAGATCAGATAGAGGTATCACCAAAAGAATACTTCTACTAAGAGGCTAAAAATCAAAACATGCTTGAAGACTTTAAAATCAATAGCTAGATATATGATCTAGAGGTGGAAGGGCCGATGAGATCTACAAGGATGGTACATATAATGGACTAAGTAGATCAGGTAGAGGTATCACCAAAAGAGCACTTCTACTAATAAGGTAGAAACCAAAATAGACCTGAAAATTTAGATGCAATTTTTGGAGGCCTAAACAAATGAATAAGGCCTAAAAATGTGCAAATTCCTCCCCTTCTCCCCAACAAAAGGAAAGGTTGGCCTTCCCTCCTCTTGGTTTCTCTCATCAAGAGATTCCATAGTACCTCACCCATGTGATTTAGAGATTCCTATATGAAGATTCCTTCTGGTCAAAGGAGGTTTGGCCCACCAAATAAGATCAAAATCAACATGCCACCCATACATCTAGCTAATATAAGGGTGGAGCTTGTTGACATGTCACCTATCCATGTACCTAATCCAATGGTGGAGCTTTTGTGGAGGGGATAATCTTTGACTACATAATAAAGTGAAGGTGCTCCTTTGGGGCATCAAAGTTTGAATGTGAAACTTGTGTTTTCTCTTTTGCGTTTCTCTACTATCCTCAAAATATCACACTTGCAATGGTGGAGTCATGATATTTTCCTATAATGGTAGTTCTTATGGTCATGTCCTCCGAGATCCAAAATCAGCCATCACTAAAAGCAAGTCCTTGGGTACTAGTGACGCCTTTGGATGATTGAGCTCTTACAATCTATGGGTCAATTTTTGTAGTAGTAAGAATTCTTGGATTCATGGTTCATCTTGGCTTCTACTACCATATTTTTTACCATAAGCATTCAAGTAAACTACAAGCTGCTTCTTGCCTTCCACATATGTGATCGTCATGTTGAACCTTTGTCTCCACTCCGCCTACCAAATCTGTCAATGAGATAGAACTTTTTGTGTCTCTAAGTAGACTAATGGTTTGTGATTTGTCTCCACTACTAATGCCATCTCACCAACATAGTGCTTTCAATGCTTGGTTGCAAGGACAATAGCCAACTCCTCTTGCATTCTGCCAATAACAACTTTTGAGAGAAATATACAATTGGGTGCCATGCATCATTCCACTCTTCTTGTAGGACTACTTCTATTGCTATAGTTGATGCATTTGTAGCCAACTTGATTAGACATTTTGGATCATACCATTTCAAGATTGGTGCATGTAATAATGCATCTTTCAATTCCAAAAAGGCCAATTCTTGTGCGGTTCTCCACATCTACTTCTTCCCCTTGCCAAGTAGTGTCGTTAAAGATTGTGCCACCTTAGAGAAGTCTTTGACAAATTGTTGATTGGACCCCATCAATCCCATAAAACTCTTGAGTTGAGTCTAATCTTATGAAGCACTCCATTTTTGAATGATCTCTATTTTATCTATTAACACTTGGATATCTTCTGCACTTACTCTATAATCCAAGTAGTCTACTTCAAACTTGCTAAACTCACACTTTGAGATTTTGACATACAATTGATTTTGTCATAGAATTTGGAGAACTTCTTGTAGATGTTGCTTGTGTTCCATCATTGTCCTACTATAGACAAGGATGTCATCTAGGAAAAAATAATAGATTTATCCAAGTATGGACAAAATATATTATTCATCAAACTCATGAAAGTGGCCGGTATGTTGGTGTGGCCAAACAGCATCCCCAAGTACTCAAAGTAACCATACCTTACTTGAAAGGAAATCTTGTAGATGTCTTCTTTTACAATCTGGATTTAGTTGTAACCACTCCAAAGATCAAGTTTGGTGAAGTGTTTTGCCCTATTGAGTTGACTGAAAAAGTCATCCATCCAGGGTAAAGGGTATTTATTCTTCACCATTTGTTGATTTAGGCCCAATAGTCAATGCACATGCACATTGTACCATCCTTTTTCTTCACAAACAAGACAGAAGCCCTATATAGTGATACACTGGGTTGGATAAACCCTTTTTGCAGCATATCCTCAATTTGAGCCTTACACTCCTCCAACTCATGAGGTAATAGACAATAGGGAGCCTTACAAGGAGGTGTCTTCCCAAGAATTATCTCAATTTTATGACCGACTCTCTTGTAGAGAGTGCTACCTTTATGTGTAACAATCCTTTCTATCTACCATTAGGTAATTCTACTTCCTTATTCTCATCCTTCTTTAGATTTGTGAGCCGGCCTGTCATTCACTCAGGATGAACCTTTGATGGCTATTATGGTAGCGCACCATGGACTAAGAAGGCAAGGAACCCCAACTCCATCATACTCCTCCAAGGCTAACACTCCACGTCTCAAGACATTGCTCACTAGAGAATTCAATGAGAGAAAGATAGTTGCAAAATGAAAGGATGTTGAATACCTTCTCACCCCTTGTTTATATACTTGTGAAATACTTACGTACCAAAGTTATTAATTACCATAGGAACTCAAGTTACTAGACTAAAAGTCAAGTAAAGTCAAAAAGTAGAAAGGAATATCCATTCACATGGGCATATTCCACTAGCATATGATCTTATCTTGATCCAACCACTAAGTCAAGGATTCCTTCACATGGGCTATCCTTGGACTATATAAAAATCCAAAACAAAAAGGCTTGTAGGCCCAAGAGTTCTCTACTCTTTCCTCAAAGCCAAACACCTAGGAATAATACCAAGTCAATACACTAGAATCCAAAATAGTGGTGCTCATCTTTTCCACTTCCTCTAAAGTAAGGTCCCCTCTATCTTAGCTATGACTAACTTTAGCTACTCATGACTAATGTAGAATCATCCTTTATCTCTATATAAATAATATCTCTCAAGTACTTGTAATGCCAAGCTAAATATCACAATACCACACACTTGCACAAATGGGTGTCATAGATCCATCTCCAACCCTATTGCAATAGAGCAAGACAAGAAATTCTCTATTGCTCTAGGGTCTATCAATACTCTCACCTAATTGCTTTCTAGGACTTCATCTACAACAATCAATTATGAGCTTATCTTTCTCAATCTCTACGCACTTGTCCTCTTCCTTCCCTTCCTTCCCTTTCCCATTGAGCTAGTAAGGCTGCAAGGTACATTTATTGGTGATCTTTGTTTTCCGAGGTGATTTCCACATCCTCCTCTTTAATTCTTCTCTCCATGTTGTTCAAAGATTGTATGTATGGTGGTCAAGGGCCTCTAGGAAAATGAGTACAAAAAATGATGGCGAGGTGCCCAACTTGGCCGCAATTCTAATAACGACATTGTTCTGCCCAAGTCTCTTCCCCTTGTAGGACCCCATCTCTCCTTTCTTCAACATGTCCCCGTCCTCCTTAGGGTGGTTGTGCTCCTTGCTCTTTGAATCAAATATTGCCCATTTCCATGAATTGGCCCACTAAATTATTATTTTTTAGCCCAATAATGTTGGTTCAATATGACTCCTTCACCTCCTCCTAGTGCCCTGCTATTCTTTAAGCACAAGCGATGGCTTCAAAAATTGTGCAAAGGGTTTTGTACCATTATCTCTTGGCAGATTTGCTCTTTCAACCTTCATTTGAAATTGTCCAAAGATTCTACTTGACTCAATGTAAATCAAGTAATGTCTCCACATATTCCTGTACACTATTCTTTTGCTTCAACACCCATAGTTGGGTTTGGGCCATCTGCATAAAATCCACCGATTGGAAGTTCTTCAGCAGTCCTTCCTACATGGCTATCCAAGTGACCTCCCTTCCTTTTGCTAATATTGATCATTCCCAATCATTGTACCATGTGAGGGCTTTATCAATCAAGTACACACATGCAAACACGCCGGCTAATCTATCAATGATTTCAATTGTGAACAATCAAAAGTATTGATTCATTCTTGAAATCCAGTTCTCCACGACTCACATAAAATGTTGTCACTTATAAGACTCAATGTTGCAGGTCTTCTTCATCCTTAATAACAATGTAGCCTCATTGTCGACCGGGTCGGTGTCCTTGGCATGAGTGACTCTCCATGTGCTTTGGTTGTTGGTATTGGGTTTTAGGATGACTCCCCTTTTTGCATTGCTTGATCATCCTTGAAGGTACATACTTAATTGTGCAATGCTTCCATGGCATCTTGATCTCTCAAAACTTGTTCAAGATTCCTTACATTCCTTGCATTCCTTGCATTCATTCTTGCAACTATGGATCCATGATTCCTACACATTGCACTGCTCAATTGCTACATCTTACTTAAATAAAGGGTTAATACAATCACTCAAGAGGGAGCATGGACTATTGGAACTACCATTGGGACTTGAGAAGCTATCACTTGTTCATAATATTCTTCACCAAAATTGTGGACTACAAAATCCCTAAACATTACTTTTGGTCTAACCACATAACGGATTTCTACTTGAGTGTTGAAGGAAAGAGGATTTGGTATATATTTAAATCCATCATAATAAAATGTAGATCATCAAATCCCACTCTTTAACATAGATCACCATGGGTAGAATCACCAAGTTTGGTGAATTCATCACTATATCTATGAATTCTGCTCCAAAATAAGTAACAAGATACACTCTCACTTGCTCACGTTAGATATAAAAAATTTTGATGTTGAAGGAATTTAAGAACAAAAGCAGGGTGCTAGATATTTCCTTATGGGGCTTCCATCCCATCCTCTCTCTAGCACACTCCTAATCTATCAATTACACTACGGTGTCTCTCCTCAAAAATTACTCAGTCTTAGTAGCCCACAATCTTCCAAGAAGTGTGATCCGCTCTCTTGGATTGAAACACCTGCTTTGATTTCATTGTAATTGAGGATAGGAGACCTGAAACACAAAAGAAGAAACACATATTTCTGCACTCAACTTGCGATGCTCCTAAGGAGCACCTTGATTGTATTATATAGCAAAGGGGACTTCCTCCAAGGAAGCTCCACCCTTGGATCAGATACATGGATTGGTGGCATGTTAGCTATCTCTACCCTTAGATTAGTTGCATGCATGGGTGACATGTTGGTTCTGATCCTATCTGGTTGGTCAAACCATCTTTGATTGAGAGGGAATCTTTAGAGAATCTTCCTATATGAATCTCCAAATTGCATGTGTGAGGTACCATTGGAAAGTGCTCAATGAGACAAACTAATGGGTAAGAAAAGGCTAGCCTTCCTTTTATCAAGGGAGGAATTTGCACATTTTTTAGGTCTAATTCATCCATTTAGGCCTCCAAAGTTAGCTATGAAGTTTCCAAGCTATTTTGACTCCTGCACTATTAGTAAAAGTGTTACAAATTTAGGCATTTTGGCTCCTACCCTATTAGTAGAATTACTCTTTTGGTGACACCTCTATCTGATCTACCTAGCTCATCATACATAACATCCTTCCAGATGCTACCAAGCCAATTTTCACCTCTAGTTTACATTTGTAGCTATTGGTATTACAAGGAGTTGGACGAAAATGGCTTAGTTCAAGTTGACATAAGTTGTTTGCTTAGATTTGAACAACTTCATGACTTTTTTAGTGAAAAATCCATATAAGGGATCTTTTAGGGAGTTTACTTGATAGCCATTAGTAATTTTTGCTTTGTCAAATGAGTCATCTATCTTGGTATTGAGTTTTTTACTAGATGACCATGGGATTATCTATATACATCTGGCTAAATGGGAGGTTTTAGCTCTAAGAACTTGCTTCTAGTGATCTTCTATCTAGAAGGTAGGATTAGCTCTTGGGAATTTATTATCTGTGTCATTGTCCCAAATTTCCACCAACATGGAAACATTGGATATGTTCTAGTTCCAAAGTAGGAAATCCAATTTTATATTTCTAATGTATTTGGCTCTAAAATGGAGTCTCCACTCAAAACTTTTTGGGGGTTTATTGGTGATCTTGTGGGCCTTGACTACACATGATGATAGAATATTAACACATGGATCAACACTCCCCCAGAAACTCCTCCTCCCCACATACTCTTGAGGTTACAATGCTGCAACAATGAACTCCCATGAGGACAAAGTGTCAAAAAAGTGAAAAGTGGAAAAAGCATCAATGAAGAGTAAAAAGTAAAAATGCAAAAAGTATGTTCTATGGCATATGTTTGTGATTGACAGTTAGGGTGAACCGTTCTATCATTCTAAGATCACGGTGGTTGGTGAAGGATCACGTGTTTGGCGTGAAGGTATTTTGGTCAATTCAAATGGTCTTTCTTTTTTTTGGCGGTGTAGTCATGTAGATTGAATGCACTTCAATTATTCTTGATACTTGGCAGCATGAGCTCATGTAGCACTGTAATTTCATTAGGTCCGTAAAGATTGGCTTGTGATTTTGAAGGTCACGTCATGATATTACAAGGTGACAACTTGATGAAGGTATAAAGGGACAAAGTCACAACAAAGTTTGTATGACAACTCCTCTAACTCCAACAAGGTGATCATGGGTACGAGAATAGATCTTACAACTCCAGGTTCACGATTATGAGGATCTTTATCTTTGTATGGTACCATGTTGAGGGAGTATGCCTTAACTTCATTCTAGATCTTGGACATTTTACAAATTCATATTAAGATCAATGAAAATCCATTCATTTTGGTTTCTTAACTACAACACTACCTCATATTATCCAACAAAACTAAACCAAAAAATAATTTTCCACTCTAATAAGGCAAGGGTGTGTCACCTCATAAGTTTTTATATTTGAAGTATAACACATATAAAAGAATCTTTGATTAAGTTCTTAGGTCCAAATAAGATAATAAGTTTATATAGATTCTTATAAGCTTAAATAGTCTCCTAAACTTATGACTCTAAATGAATTTTTACATTTTAATTTTAGCTATTTCAATCATTAATAATTTGTACGTGTAAGACTATAGATAAGAGACAAAGGGGTAGGTCCTCATCATCCTTCGATTTGCAATAATCACTCTTACATTGAGTTTTCTAAGGAACAATATTTTGAGTCTTGGAAATATTTTTAAGTTTTAACCTTAAAGGAGTGTTATAAAGTTCTATTCCATGATGTGCTATGTCGTTAATAACCATTAATTAAAGGATCATCTTAAGTAAGATACAAAATACTTACCATATATCAGTAATTTATTGTTATGTTAGTGATAAGATTGTTTCATATCTGCATCAAACAGATGAAGAACGGTGGGATAAGTCCAGTAACTGAAACGGGATCTTAGTCAAATGTGAATCGATGTCGTCGGCCTCCTTTGGTTCGGACTTCCACTATCTAAATCAAATTCGAATTCCCTCCAACAACGAATCTTATTAATACTTGGTCCCCATCATGATAATGCGTTATGCAGGTTTTGCATTATAACGATTTTGAGCACAGCGTTTCCTCCATATTCTCTTACCACGTTCTCCATACTGTGATTTTTCCTTCTACTAAATGAACGTATACGAGTACTGAGGTAAAATGTTACAAAACCAACTACAAAAAGTTAGTACAAAATCCTAAACAAATCTATAACAACCGAAGTGAACACCTTCTTCTATCTACTCCTATTTTATAATAGTCCTTAAATAAATATAAATAGTATGAGGAGGAAAATAACGTTATATATAGAATACATTTGTATGAACTTATAAATTTTCTCATATTCTTATGTCTGTAGTTTATAGTATCAAAGATGAGTGGGAGAAGCAATAGTATACTCCTTATTTTTATTATTATTTTGTCTTGTTTTATTTGAGCATTTAAAAACAATAATTGAAGATACTGTTTAATCTAAATATAATAGATAGTTTACTTCTAATTAGAAAATATCATTTAAAAAATTATTTTTATAAACATTATGCATTCTTAAGTTAGAGATACTAATCAAGACTTTAGAAATAGAAACACAATTGTAAATGCATCACTCTTGCTTTATCGGAGCATATACTAATTTACAAAAAATTGTTTTTTATTTTAGAAATTACAAAATTTGACCAAGTACCTGTCAAGTATACTAATATATTAATATATAAAAATATATTTTTTTAATTAAAGCCATAAAGATATGAGTACATAAAATGGTGATTATAAAAAATGGAAGTAGCTTTGAAAAATTGAAAGAAGTCTAATTAAATATTTTTAGATGTCAATTAATAATATCTAAAATTAAATAAAAACTTAATATATAAAATCTGAGAATAAAATATGGTATTTTAATTTTAAGTGCATGTTTCCTTAATTATTTACATAGATATAGATAAAAAAAATATACTCCAAAATAGTTTTTGAGACTACCAAATGAACTAAGTCTATAAAGTTTAGAATATGAAACATAAAAGTATAACTATAGTTCTATATTTCTTAAATAAATTGCATAAATATAGACTCAATAAATCTAGAAATTTTTAAATTATTTTTTCAACTACCTAAATATTATAAACTCATATGAAATTTACTAAAATTTACTAAATCTGCTCTTATTAATGCTTGGATAAAATAATACTTCATATATTAGTATTGAATCATACGAACCAGCAATAATGGGATCAAAATTGAGTAGCAACTACTTGAGGGAAGTCAAGAGAATATATCTATTCCATATATCTCATCAAATCTAATTTCAAACTCTACCGCCTGTTTTCCTATATATGCTATCTTCCATAGTGAAGATTCTTATAATTTTCTCACATAACCTAGTGTTATATTTAAAGTTGTATAAACAACAACACTATAATTTTATTATTAATTATATATGAAAAACCTTTAATTTGAAGTAAATCCATATTTTCTCCGGAAGAGAGTTGAATTGAATTTAGTTGAGAGCAGAGTTGGTATTAGTATATCCCTATGGTTTTGAGAGTTACATTTAAACTAATAAATTACTTTCTATACTTCATAAAAATATAAAGAATAAGTTCTAAAATTTTAGCAATTATTTAATGATTTGAGGTTTAAAACTAATAAATAAATAAATATAAAATAATATTTATCATAAATTTTATTTGATTATGTGTGACTCTTGAAAGTAAATAAGGTAAGCAATCGCGTAGGAAATCCGAAGGACGGGAAGATCCCATCAAACTGAACAAGGGAGAGAAAAAAAAGAAAAAGGTAACATGGGGCTAAGCCGCAATAAGCGCAATAAGAAAGTAAAGTAAATAAGAATAATACTTTAGGCAAAATCCAACAACACAATGTGGGTAAAGTGCTCAACTGTGGAAACTGCCGCAGCAATTTTCACCGGATATATATTGTCATTTCCGGGTTCTCCCAAACGTTATGGGCTGTTCTTACCCAAATTCCGACAATACTGTGAACACTGTGATTAACTATGGTTTGGGTCCCAACCAGTTTGAGACAATCAAGGCCTGAAGCTCTGACGGGAATGTACGGTTTAAACAGTGTCAAGACACAGCTCTCTTTCATGTACCTGCCTTTGGTGCACCGAAATTGACAGTAGTGAATGATGAACTGCGGGAACTTGGACGTTCACGGGAGCTGACGCGAATTCACGATATGAATCGAAGAATTCATATCGTGTATTTTGCCAATCATTCGTGTAAGCCGAAGTTGTGCAATTGATTGAATAAGAACACCCGCAGTCCAGTCCTAATTCTTGGATCAAACCTTAGGGACTGAGCTAAAACCCTAAGGACTTTTTGAGGAGACTGAGTTCGGGATTGGCGGTGCTAGCCTTTTTGTCGTTGAAGAATGAATGAGGGTCCCTCTTCGTCTCCTGCAATCTGCTAGTTGTACCCTACGGTCGCGCCTTGGCTGTTCTCTAGAGTCTGGTAGTGAGAGCTTAAGAGGGGCTCGTTGTGCGGGTAATGGTAGTTGGTACGGACGAAGGGAGGGGGAATTGAGCTTGGGAACGGTGCAGGGTGGTGCACGATTGGGAGGTTTTGATCCACGTGATGATTGGAGGCTTGTGAGGTTTCATTCGCAATTATCCACTGTGGTTCTTGCAATGCCTGACGAGGAGATTCCGGTGGAGAGACAAGGTGTAATTGGGGTAGAAATTGATGTTGCGAATGGTTTTGAGAACAGGATAGGTGGCAATGCTGCAGCTGGTGAAGCTGCCGCGCTCATGGAGGGTGACGATGGAGTTGCCGCCTTTCCTGTGGATGCAGATGCTCAACTGAACTTACGTGGCAGAGGGAATGTTGTTGCAGGCCACCCGCCAGCAGAGCTTGCAGAGATGGTAATTGCCGATGGGGAAATGGATGAATCTGCTCCAACAACTCCAGACAACACTGCAGAGCGATTGGAGTTTAGTGCTTCAGCAAGCAGGATATATGAGAGTGCCGCGAAGAGGATGAGAATGGATTCACCAGCATTTGAGCAAGTAGATGAAGTGAAAGAACGGCATATTGCTTCCGCATGGGAGCATTGGAGAAGACTTGGATCGCCAAAGCTCCATGTGGCACCTATGGTAGATCAGTCGGAGCTTCCATTTCGGATGCTTTGCAGGAAATATGGAGCTACTGCCGCTTACACGCCCATGCTTCATTCGCGACTCTTCGCCCAGGATCACAAGTATCGGAAGGAATTCACTACTTGTCCTGTAAGCTTCGTTTACTGCCTTAGTATGACCTACAGTCCTCGATCAATAGAAGCAAAGCCCTTTAGTCGTTCTCAGATTCAAGTCCAGGTCATCTTTTAGTTCACTCACATACATTACTCAGTTCGGTGCTGCAATTGGAATGGTCCCAGGCTACCCATTTCACTTCGTGGGTGTAAAATGAATGGCAGCTTTGGAGATTTCTCCTCTCAGTCCCCTGATGTTACATACTTCCAAATTGATCATCTGGTGGTAACGAATCTGATGAACCTCCAGACGATGGAAGTTGGTCACATTCACTACCATCAGTAGATTATTGACTATTCATTTGATTCTGCTTGATAAGTTAATTAGTCTGGAGCTGTCCAGCCACTTTCAAAGGCAGCAAGCCTCTGGAAGTACGTGCCCGGACATTTGCGAGAGTTTACTTGCCTTTAGGCACTAGTCTCTCCTCGAGTATCCCTTGATAAAAGGAAATGCTTTTTTCAGGAGGACAGACCTTTGTTCGTACAGTTTTGCGCAAACAATCCAGATACATTATTGGAAGCGGGTCGACTGGTGGAGTCGCAATGCGACTATGTCGACATCAACTTAGGGTGATTCAATTCTCTGTACATTTGAAGTCTTGGAGTCATTTTACTTCAAGTATTCAGTTTGTTGTACTGGCAACCCGTCTTAGGCGTTGTTTCTACTTATTAGCTTGCTTCTACATATTAGCTTGCATCAGTTTAATATGGGTGCTTCCCTAGAAAGTGAACTAAGAAAAAGAATGATTGTGAAGGTGTCCGCAGAGAATTGCAAAGAGGGGCAACTATGGAGCATTTCTGATGGAAAATCTTCCTCTCGTTGAATCTCTTGTGAGAAATCTGTCTTTCAATCTGAAAACCCCCGTCTCATGCAAGATCCGTCTTTTCCCGGACATCAAAGACACATTAGCTTACGCCCGCATGTTAGAAGACGCGGGCTGCTCGTTGCTAGCAGTACATGGACGAACGAGGGATCAAAAAAATGGGAAGCTTGTGCGCGCAGACTGGGAAGCAATCAAGACAGTCAGAGAGGCACTCAGAATTCCGGTTTTGGCCAATGGGAATATCAGATGGCTTGAAGATGTGGAGAGTTGTATAACGGCGACGGGGGTGGAAGGAGTCATGTCAGCGGAGTCGCTGCTTGAAAATCCAGCTCTATTTGGAAACTATCGTCTTGCTAGTGAAGACTGTCGCAGTCAAACGGGAAGATCCACCAACGAGGACCAACCTCTGGGAGCCACAGTAGATCATACTCAGCCTAGGACAATTGACGAGCGAGTTTTGTGTTTAGAATATCTGGAACTCTGTGAGAAGTATCCAGTGCCTATGCGCATGGTTCGTGGTCATGTGCATAAAATGTTGGGAAATTTCTGGTTCAAGCAACATCCCGACTTGAGAGAGGAACTTAACAAGGAGTTCAAGCTTACTCTTGAGTGGTTGAAGGACATGGTACAGAGACTTCTGGCGCGTCCTCTCCCTGGGAATGGTCCTTCTCTTTCCTCTCTCGAAGAGTCTGAAGAGACGGCCCTTGCAGCTTCAGTTCCCACAGTGGAGCCTTCGGTCGTCAATACCTCCGATTCAGGAGCTGTGACAGTATCTGAAATTGCTCCAGTGGCCGTGAATCTGCAAGAGACAGTGAGTGTAAAATAATAGACGTGGAATTTTGTCAATGAGGACATAGGATACTGACCTTACACGAAAAGATCCTAGAATAGGAACACACTTCATCAAAGAAATATGCTGGAGAAATAACTTCCTGCTGCAAAGTGATGATGCATCCTTATGAATGGATAGTTCCCCATTTTTGAACAGGCATACCTTCTTGGATGTAGGAGGTTCAGGAAGAAGATTGCTGAGAAACCGTGGACTGTATCCAACCTTCAAGAAATGGAAATCTCCGCCTTACTACAGATACTACCAGGATTAAAAACTCGGTTTGAAGAAATTCGTCTTTGGATGGCTTGATGAAACTCACAATTAGACTACTGTCATTGTAGTTTATGATACGTTCCTTCTTACAATTTGTGAAATCTAAAGTTTTGCTTGTAAGCTTAGACACTGCATATCTTACTAACTCTCTGACTTTACCTTTACCTTGAATATGCTGGTTGTCTCGAGCTTGTGTTCAAACAACACTCTTTCCCCTGTAGATGACACCTAGTTGAATCATTCAAAGTCGGATGATCGTCAATCGCGTACTTCAATCCACTGTTGAGATCTCCCGACCAAGAACTAAAACGAATATGGAATTACAAATTTTAGCATTCTAATTTTCTGTGATTAAACACGCCTTTTCGGAAAGGGAGAGGAGTTCGGGAGAGTGTGGAGATATACATTTTAGGATCGCTCTCTAGCATCAAGTGAATAGTAGATTCTGTTTGTTTCCAATTTTGGTTCAATTTGTATCTAGATTCAAGATTATAGAGAAATGAGTAGAGTGAATAGTAGATTTTGTTTGGTTTTCAATTTTTGTTCCATTTATATCTAGATTGAATGTTATGGAGAATTGAGTATAAAGTCATGTAAATTTGCAGGGTTTAGAGTGATTATTATCCATTGAGTAATGGTTATAGAGCTCTCAATTTTAATCTTTTGATATTCATGCTATTGTTATATGAAAATTTAGTTTGAAAATTTTAGAGATTTGAATTAAAAACTATGAGATTTATAATTGTTAACGTGTGGAGAGATAATATTTATTCACTCGAGTTGAGAAGCGAGTGGTTGTGGTTTTGCAAGTATGGGAAGAGACTAAGAAGAGTATATTATATGCTATTATTATTATTATCTTGTGCTAGCCATGGTTACATTTTCCTATATCAAGTTGTCTACAATTGCTAGAGATACACTATGCATGATATGTCCTCTATGCTTTATCTCACAAAGGGTAAAGATCCATATGAGAAGGATACACAAGGATTATGATTAGATTACTTAAGATGTTCATGTGAGGAAAGCAATCACATTGATTGCAATGACACTCTAGATTACATATGTTTCCTCTATCCTTTGTTTATTGTTCTAAGGATACCGATGGAGTTGCATGAATGGTTAACTTTTCAGGTTGGTCACATTTTGCGATTATTTGAGATTAATTTTCATGTCTACGTATATTTCATAGGTTATCCTATACACTGCATGCTGAAGCTAGACAAGCTTTTTGCCTACCATTTGATCGTTTTGCAAGTGATTCCTTGGCTAAGTAAACTTGGTTCATGCTCTTCTTACTCCCTTGATATTATCGTCATTGTGCTAGAGAAGGACGTGTGAGGTATAGAGAGGTGATTGCTAGATTTTATCAATTTTGAGCGGAGGATTTGGCGGCCCTACAAGAGGAGCCTATTAAGGCTGCACATTTTAGGAGATAGGTTTTTCCATAGGATACCACGTAGTCCACTCAATTACAACGGTGTTGTACATTGGGTTAAGGAGGAGAGTTTAGTAGAGGAGCATGAGCACTACACCCTTTGTCTATGGCTAGTCCTACTAATGAGAGTATCTTTTCTCTATGCTCACTACATCCTATGGTAGGAGAGTGATTACTACTAGAGGCCTTAGATTATCAGCTTGAGTAACCTTTATGCCTTGATAGGTCACTTTTTGCACAAGCATTGTGCATTGCCCATCGCCTTTCCACGAGAGGCTTGTTAGGGATGGTATATAAGCATCTTAGAGATTCTTTTCAAATAGATGATACTTCTAGTGGTTTTATCTAGTTGTTTCAAGTGGCTACAGGAGTAGTGAGAGGAGACATTCCTATGTTTGTTAGTTGGGTTTTAAGTGCTAGTTGACTTCTCCACTATGGACAAGGACACGAGGTGCATTAGTCCAATTTCTATTGGAGAGATCTTTTTGCATTGGGTATGCATCACCATTGTCCTTCAGCATTGTTCTCATTTTTTACATCTCAGTCCACATCAATTTGGAGTAGCTACACTTGGAGGATGTGAGGTTATATCTCTATGCATTAGGGCACTCCTAATACCAATCCGGAGTGCGTCATCCTATAGGTGTATGTTGAGAATGCTTTTAATAGAATCTCACAAGCATCCATCTTTAGAGACCTTAGGGAGGGAGGCAGGTGAATCCTTGGTGACTCTTATTCCTTTTGAGCCGTCTTTTTATGGCTCTCCTGCTTCCCTTTAATACTAGCACAATTGTTCACAAAAGGGAATCACAATCTTGGAATCAATTGTTGGTACACATCTGCAATAATTCGAGGACAAGAGAACTCTTCAAGAGAGAAAACATAAATTCACACTCAAACCTCCGATGCCCCAAAGGAGCACCTTCTCTTTATTATATAGCCAAGGAAGCTCCACCATAGGATTAGGTATATGGATAGGTGAACCTTAGATTACTTGCTTGGATGGGTGACATGTTGGTCTTGGTCCCATCTGGTTGGTCAAACAGGCTTTGACAGGAGGGAATCTTTTAGAGAATTTTCTTGTAGGAATCTCAAAATCACGTGGGTGAGGTACTGTTAGAAAGCTCTTGGTGAGAAAAACCAAGGGAGAGGGAAGGTCAACCTTTTAGCTTGTTGGAGGGGAGAATATGCACATTTTTGAGACCTAGTTCATCCGTTTAGGCCTCTAAAATTGCCTTTGAAGTTTTTAGGCCTATTTTGGTTTCTACCCTATTAGTAGAAGTACTCTTTTGGTGATACCTCTATCTGATCTACATTCTCCATCATGTGTAACATTCTTCTAGATGTTACCACCCCAAGTTTCACCTCTAGATCATATGCTTAGCTATTGATTCTAAAGTTTCCAAGCATGTTTTGTTTTCTAGCCTATTAGTAGAAGTACTCTTTTGGTAATACCTCTAGTTTATTTACTAAGTCCATCATGTATAACATATTTCCACATGTTACCAAACCAAATTTCATCTCTAGATCATCTATCTAGCTATTGGTATTACAAACCTCCCTCCTTTTAAGACACAACGTCATCGTTGTGAAGGTGTTGCTCAAAATATTTCACTAACATTGGTGCATGGGTCAAGTTGACTATTGGCTCCCATGTTGCCTCATACAAGGAGTACCCTTTCTAGTGTACCAAGTATTCCACACGTAGATGGTGAATACCTTGGATGTGCTTCTAGAGAATGCATTCGACTTCATACTCCTCTGTGTCATCAACCAAGGTTGGACAAGGTCAACTTTCTTGGATGGAAGAGAAGTGGGGCGGCTGGGGAGCATATTGGCATAATAAGGAAACATGAAACACTTGGGGAGGGGGGTCTTCATATGTGGTAGTAGCTTGAGGTGATAGGCCATGGCTCCGATGCAATAAAGGATGGAGAAAGGTTCAATAAAACAAGGTCTAAGTTATGAGGACAAACTAACTTGAGGTTGGTGTTTGACAACCATACTTGATCTCCCACATTGAATTCCATGTGTTTGCAATGTGCATCTGCATATTGCTTTTGCCGATCTTGGGCAATCTATAACCTGTGTTTGGCGTGCTCCACTCCTTGTTGGATTTTAGAAACAAAAGTCTTGACATTGTCTACCTTGATAGCCACCGGACGGACCTTCATCAAACTTGAAGGTGTGAAAGGATGCTCTCTACATGAAGAAGAACGGTGTGACTTGTGTGGAGGCATTTAGTGAATTGTTGTATGAAAATTCCACCAATGGAAGTAAGGTATCCCAACTCTCTTGCTCATCCAAAGTAAAACCCCGAAGCATGTCCTCAATAGTGCAATTTGCCCCCTCTGTTTGTCCATCGGTCTATGGATGGTAAGTTGTGGACATAACCAATTTGGTTTTGAAGAATCCAAAGAGTATTCTCGAAAACAAACTAGTGAATTGAGTGCCTCTATCTATGATGAGCACTCAAGACAAGCTATGATGGGAAAATACTGCATCTAAGTACAATTGAGCTAATTACGGGGTAGTCACATCTGTCACGCCATTTGTAGTGCCGCATCTAGATGCTCGGACATTAGAGTTCCAGTGATAGTAGTTAGAGTTATTTCAGCAGTTTCTTAGCGACTACTTTCCAACGGTTAGATTTTGTGTTTGAGGTACTGACTTCAAGGTGGGGCCCACCGTCACTTTGCACCATTTGCACCGTCGAGTGTGCCGTCAGCGGGACCGTTAGGGTTTTAGAGCTAGCTCGAGTCCAGGGGGTATAGTTTCGAAGTGAGCTCCAGAGAGCTCACTTCTTTGATGTTGAGCCTTCGAGTTCCTGGCTATGGTGGACAGAGGCTGGCAAGCGTCACCTGGATTCTCTATGCTTGAGTGGGTGTGGCTTGACTGTAATCAGTGCCCTGTTGTTTGCAGTTTATAGAGTGACAGATCAAGTACTGATCTGAGTTGAGTTGAGTTGAGAGTGGTAAGCAATATGATTACATCAAAGAAGTGGAGTCAAGGGGAAATCGGGTGCAAGAAGAAGTGTTGGTGGTATCTCCAAGCTCGGTGGATCGTTGGTAGCTTGATTCAAGTTCAGTTTTTCTCTAGTGTGTAGCAGCTCAATCTATTGATGCAGATTTGGCAGTTAGGCGGATGGTGTGCAAAAGCGCTGGCCAAATTTTGAGCAAAGAAGGAGCAAATTTTGAGCAATGGTTGTGATTTTGAGCTCAAGAGGTGAAGGCATGACCAATTTGCTGCGAGTTGGGCTCAGAAAGTCAAATTGAAGGTGGAGTTGAGAAGCTCTTCTCATGAATTTGTGATTTGGAAAAACCCATGTTGTAAATTTGGCTCGAGTGGAAAGTTAGCGGGGGATTTGGCGGACAGCCATCGTTAGGGTTTTATGTCAAATTTTACGTCAGATTTACGTCAGATTTTGGCCAGAATTGGAGGAGTTTTTGCTGTTTGGCCAAATTTGGAGGAGTTTTGCTAGTTTGGAGGACTTTCACAGATTTGGAGAAGTTTTGCCAATTTTGAAGGAGGTTCAAAGTGGCAACAAGAAAGGCCTTTAGAGGCTTCGAGGCATAGGGCTGTGGGCTATGAGAGGTTCCGAAGGCCTAGAAGGGCCAGCAAGCCAGCTTGCTGGCGTGAGACTAGCTAGTTTAGAGTAGATCTTGGTCATTGGTTGGCAGAATCTACCTTTCCTGCTAGATTGTGTGCAACAAGGGTTGACCCCTAGATCTCTTGTTCCTAGATTGGTGCCCTAGCCAACTGGTCCACCCTCACTTGTTGTCATAATGACTGTGCCACTGTTATCTATACACATGTAGCTTTGGCTAGGAGAGGCAGTTTGATCCCATTCTTGGTGATCCTAGTAGCTTAGGACTTACATACAAACTGCTCTTATGTCAAATGCCAAATGGTGGCAGAGTCAATCCCGTGTTGTGTTATGAGATGGAGGGTTTTTGTTTAGATTTCTTGTGATTGGACCCCCTCTATTCTCTACTTCCTGTTTGTGCACCATGTTTGTGTGAGGTGCCCTGACTTTTTGAACGTTGGTGCTCTGGTGTGCTCTCAGTGGTGAGGTTGGAGTGATGACCAATTAGACTACCTTTGTTTCTCTCTGGTGAGGTAGGAAGTGATGACCTGCAGACCGTGAGAGTGTGTGTTATGATGGCAGGTTACAGGTTGCCCTTTCCCCTAGTGTAGTTATCTCGGTTAGAGTTACATTAGTGGGTGGTGCTTAGTTGGTATTAGCACTTAGTGGTGTTAGCACGTGGTGGTGTTGGCACTTGGTAGGGCACTTGCGGTTACGACTTGCGGTTACAGTTGGTGGTTCAGGTTTGCTGTTGTGGTTACTTTGTCATGACGGAGTTCTTTGGAGATTCCAGAGGAGTTAGCCCTATAGTACGTAGTGGGTTTACTCAGAGTGGTGCTCGGTATCAGCCTGTATCTCAGGTCCTAGTGATGGAGGAGATTGACTCTAAGTTGGAGTTCGACACAGGAGCTGATTCAGTTGAGAGTGCACTTGGTGTATCCGCACCGTTGTTGTGGGACATGGACGAGATTTATGGGGCCTCCAAAGACCCTAGGCGTTACTCTGGTATAGTGGGTACCATTGAGTTGGATGACTTCATCCAAGAGTTTGACAGTTGGTGTGATCTGCAGCAGATGTGGAACTTGACTTTGTTCACACCCTTCATGGCATGAAAAGGGTTATTTCAGCACTTGGAGGGTCCACCGATGGATGACTACCATGAGTTCAAGAGAGCTCATTTGGAGGAGATTGAGTTATGGAGACAGTATTGGTCTCTACACGATGTCTCCATCACTTCAGGCTTGGTGGCTAGGAGAAGATCGGTTGTACCCACAAGTTCTAGCTCAAGTAGTGTTGGTGGAGCTAGTGGAGGTGCACTAGCTGGAGATAGTGCTACTACGAGTAAAGGTACCGCTGCAGGAGGTGGTGTGGTACCAGGGTTTAACCCCATGGTGGAGTTCTTCCTGTGTTTGAGGCATAACTACCAAGGAGTGCGGACTGTGAGCCGGCTTGTCTCTCACTCAGGATGAACCTCTGATGGCTATTATGGTAGCGCACCATGGACTAAGAAGGCAAGGAATCCCAACTCCATCATACTCCTCCAAGGCTAACACTCCAAGACTCAAGACATTGTTCACTAGAGAACTCAATGAGAGAGAGGTAGTTGTAAATGAAAGGATGATGAGTACCTCCTCACCCCTTGTTTATATACTTGTGAAATAGTTACATACCAAAGTTACTAAGTACCGTAGTAACTCAAGTTACTAGACTAAAAGTCAAGTAAAGTCAAAAATTAGAAAGGAATATCTGTTCACATGGGCATATTCCCCTAAGCATGTGGTCTTATCTTGACCCAACCACTAAGTCAAGGATTCCTTCACATGGGCTATCCTTGGACTAAAGAAGAATCCAAAACAAAAAGGCTTGCGGGCCCAAGAGTTCTCAACTCTTTCCTCAAAGCCAAACACCTAGGAATAATACCAAGTCAACACACTAAAATCCAAAATAGTGGTACTCATCTTTTCTACTTCCTCTAAAGTAAGGTCCTTTCTATCTTAGCTATGACTAAATTTAGCTAACCATGACTAATATAGAACCATCCTTTATCTCTATATTAATAATATCTCTTAAGTACTTGTAATACCAAGTTAAATATCACAATACCACACACATGCACATATGGGTGTTACAGGACTAACAAGTTGAGGAGCTTGCAGGAGTTCCAGTGGAAGGCTGGAGAGAGCCTACGCGAGGCATACACTTACATGAGGCGGCTGATCAGTTTCACTCAAGGAGTTACTAAGGCCCAGACAGCCCAGTTTTGGTATGGGATACTAGACAAGGAGTTGCGACGTAGAGTTCGTGATGCTACACTGTTGCAAGCTACTTTGCCCACTTTGGCAGTAGTCTTTGGTTTGGCTGAGCGTATTGAGCTCAATATGGTAGAGGAGAGAGTGGTGACATCTGGATTTGGTAGGGAGACCACATCCACAGCTGTGACTTCTTCTAGAGTGCAGCAGAGTGCACCACGCCCAATTGGTTTTTGAGGACAGGGTGGACAGCCCAGATCCTATGGAGCGAGTGGAGGGCCTAGTGGAGTTAGACCCTTACCCTCATTTTTGGGTCAACAGCAACCAGTGAGTGGTGGTGTTGCTTGTTGAACTTGTGGTGGACCTCACCATAGGAGAGAGTGTACTCAAGGTAGCGGACCTGATACCTCTGGTGCATCACAGTCTGCACAGAGGCAGTGTGAGCATTGCCACAGATTTGGTCACACTAGTGACCGGTGTTTTGACCTACACCCAGAGTTACGAAGTGGTAGGGCTGTTATGGCAGGTAGTAGAGGAGCTCCAGTTCATAAAGGACAAGGTGGTAGAGGTGGTGGTAGAGGATCTACACCTAGTAGGGGTGCAATACCTGCCCTTACTTCTGACACAGCTATGGCTACTCGGATTGAGCAGTTGGAGCAGAGATTGGCTAGTATGGCTATTGCTCAAAGGAGATCAGATTTGGGTGCTGAGGCTTCCACTTCATATGCTGGTGATAGAGATGCTTTGGACTTCATGTGCGGAGTAGCACAGGTGGATGCATCTGCAGCAGTGACTAGGAGTGCAGTACATGCTCCAGAGCCTAGAGGAGCATCAGTGGAGTTGGACCCACAGAGAGGAGAGGTTGAGAGACAGGTCAGACTTCCCCAATCTTTCATGCTATCTGAGGCATTGCATATAACATCCATGGTTCCTAGACGTCCTAGTGCAAGTGTGGTAGGTAGTGATGGAGTACATGATGGACTACCTACTAGTCAGCCACCTGCGACTACACAGATTGAGTCTAGCATGATGTTGGGGGCGGCTCAGCTGATTATGCGGCATCCTTTGTTTTCGACCAGTGATATGTTTACATTGGGAGTTGACCCAACCCCAGTATTCCGGTTGGCTACCACGTTGTGTGAGAGTAGGGATGGTGCAGTTCCTACTACTAGAGCAGAGGTGATTGGTAGTGGAGCTGACTTGGTTGAGGAGCATGGGATCCGTTCAGCAACCAGTGGCTTATGGCAAGCAGCAACGGCTAGACTGGAGGAGTTGCCAGCTAGACCGGCCTTTGAGAGAGTGCGGTTTACACCTGGTGTTGTCCTATTGGATAACCAGAGGGGGATTTTTTGTTTGGTGGGACCTTTAGGGAAGGTCTATACACCACAAAGAGTCTTGTTAGAATCTGGTGCGTAGCCCTTTATGTTGGGGAAGGTTGCAGTTGTCGGTCTGGAGTTACGGAAGACCGATGTGGAGAGGTGTCCATTTCAAATCCAGACATCTCTAGGTGGTGGTTCGACACAGTACATCACACATGGAGAGTTTGTTGTCCAGGTTCAGCATGGTCATCCGACTGATAGCTCGGTGGTGAGAGCTCAGGCTATTGCGACGATAGTTGAGTCATATGATGTGCTAGTTGGGAGAGCAGTGTTATACCTCATGGGTTTAAGCATTGACTATCAGGAGGAGACAACCTCTTATAGACTTGGTTGGCAGTCTGGTGAGGGACGGGTATGTCGCCTACCAATACGCTTCAATAGTGACAGTCTTGGCTCACTACAGTCCGGGACCATGGCAGCATCAGTTTTAGCTTTCAATGGTGCAGTTTCTTGGCCTGGTGACTTGTTGGAGGGGAACACCCATGCAGAGGATACTCCAGTACCAGAGGAGATCACTCGGCTTTGGAGTACGAGTGGGATCATTCCATCCACCTTGGATGTTCCATTGTGGAGTTCAGAGGAGGCATTACAGCATCATGTAGATTAGTTGGTGCAACAGGCTTGGAGTAGAGCCTTTGTACCATCAAGAGATGAGTGTGAGGATGAGCCTCCAGAGGCAATTGCTTTGACACCTCTGGATACCACACTCATTGCTTGGCAATATCCAGTAGAGGGGGTATGTCTATTGGAGTTGTTTGGTGGGATCAGCATCGGACTAGCTGCGGTGTTACAGGCGGGTATACGAGTACAGAGCTACTTGTATGTAGAGAGGGATGAGACTGCTAGGCGAGTCTCTCTACATCATGTGGCACACTTGGCCTATTGGTATCCGGAGTTATTACCGATGTCAGCAGTCAGAGGTTACCAGAAGGCCCTACCAGGAGACATTTCCTTACTGGGGGCACATGACCTAGAGAGACATGGACCTATTCACTTGGTGATTTTTGGATGGCCATGTCAGGAACATACACGTGCGGGCCACGGTTTGGGTCTTTAAGACCCTCGTTCTGGTGTGTTTTGGGAGATGTTATGGATATTACGACATCTCTAGGTTCATCAGTCTGTTTCTCCAGCTTACCTTTTGGAGAACATTTCTTTGATGGGTGATTCTCGCACCAAAGTGGTGGCGAGTACACATCAGGTCCATTTTTGGATGGGACCTGCTATATTGTTAGATGCAGCCAGAGTGGGATCACGGGCTCATTGTCTTTGTCTTTGGTGGACGAACCTCTTACCTAGAGAAGTTCTACAACGCGCTTATGATGGGATTCAACGACTTGACCACATCCTTGTTGATGATATCTTGGATGTTGTGCGTCAATCTCAGACAGTGGTCGTGGCTGATAGGTCACCTATGGCAGTGGTGAACCTAGTTGGATAGCCTAGAGCTGCATTTCCCACACTCATGAGTTTCCCAGGGTCTCATGCTTTTCAAGAGGGAGGACCTAGACTTGTTTGGGACTCACAGTTATAGCAGTTGGTGGAGCCCAACGCTGATGAGAGAGAGCATGCGATGGGTTTTTGCACCGGTATTACCATTGTTCCAGTAGTGTCAGAGGCATCCAAGTGTCAGGTGTTAGGTCAGGCTATGGACCTGAATTGTTTGACCTTGATTGTGAGCCTTGGCTTGGCAGAGCAGCGTAGGATGTGCTTGATAGGCATCACCACTCGGACACTTGTGAGCCCTATGCTTATCGAGACGATTTAGGCACATGCTGGGGGCGATGGACCGAGTAGACATGGTATTCTTGGGACACATCCAGTAGCTACTAGGGAGAGTGGTCTACTTGGAGTCCATCCAGGTGAGCGTGGGCTACTTGGATTACACCCTTGGTCCACATGGGATGCAGCCAGAGGACGTGTGGAGCTTGCAGCCAGAGTGGAGGGAGTTTTTCACACAGAGGTTGGGACCTCTAGTGGTCGGGAGCATGACACTATTGCTCCCAAGGGCCAAGTGTAGCAGTCAGTCAGTACGTCTTCCACTCCTACTACAATTACAGAGGATACTTGGGAGCAAGATCTTGGACCCAAGCTTATTGGAGAGGAAAGACGGAGGGTTTGGAGGTGCTTGAGGAATCACATGAGTTGTTTTGCCTTTAGTATGAAGGATTTGGGTGCTCTGAAGGGACTTGGTATACGGATTGAGCTGACTAGCAACACACCAGTTTTACGATGTCCTTATCAATATAGTGATATGGAGAGGATATTGATTCAGAGCCGGAGTAGTGACCTTTTTGAGGCTGGTTTGGTGGAGATTTCACATGGAGAGTATGCATTAGCGACATTGATGCCAGCCAAGAAGAATATGCGTGGCAACTATACAGATAGGCGGATGTGTGGAGATTACCGTCCTATCAACCGACAGACCAAGGCTGATTGGTATGCCATGCCTACACCGTCGGAGATTTTTGATGCAATTGGGCATGCAAAGGTCTTCAATACTTTGGATCTTCAAGCGGGATATCATCATTTGCCAATCAGGGAGGAAGATAAGTCCAAGACAACATTTTGGGCTATTGATCCTCACGGCAAGGATGTGTTATATCAGTGGATGTTCTTACCATTTGGGTTAAAGAACGCTCCTGCTGAGTTCCAGAGAGTCATGGATAGGATCCTAGCTGGATTGGATTTTGCTCGGTGCTATATTGATGACATTTTGGTTTATAGCACTACTATGGAGGAGCATGAGCGAAAGTTGTTGGACATGTTTGAGAGGTTGAGATCTGGTGGACTCAAATTACATCTTAGGAAGTGTAGGTTCTTCCACGAGCAGGTTGAGTATTAGGGTCACACTATCTACCCCAAAGGACTTGGTGTTCAGTAAACCAAGGTGGAGGCTATTGCATGTATTCCTTGGCCTACGGATGTGAGTAGAGTGCGAGCATTCCTTGGGTTGGTGAACTTCTATCGCTGCTATGTTAGAGGATTTAGTGCCATTGCCAAGGCCTTGACAAAGCTGACCAAGCTTACACATGAGTGGTGTTGGGGAGATGAGCAAGAGAGAGCTTTTGTAGAGCTCAAGGAGAGGTTGACATCTACTCCTATTTTGAGGAGACTGATCAAGGGATGACCATTTCAGGTTCACACTGATTGAAGTATGTTGGGGCTTGGAGCGGTGCTCACCCAACATGATGATGAGGAGAAGGAGTTTGTGGTGGCCTATGTTAGTCACTCCAACAATTTAGCGGAGGCAAAGTATAGTTCATTTGAGGGAGAGTGCTTGGCAGCAGTTTGGACAGTAGCACATTTCCGATGTTACCTATTTGGCAACCCCTTCACTCTCATCATTGATCATCAGCCACTGAAGTGGTTGATGGAGTCCGACAAGCTTTCAGGGAAGCTTGCACGATGGGCTCTGATTTTACAAGAGTATGATTTCACGATTGTTCACAGACCTGGAGTGGTGAATCGTGATGCAGATGGGTTGAGTAGAAACCCATGTCCCAGCCAGCAGGATCAGACCGGAGCACGTTGGCATGGTGAGACAAATGAGGAGATGGTGCCAGGTTGGCATGCATCGGCCTTTCTATGTATATTTGTAGCGGCTTTGGTGGTATCTCTCTCAGTGCATACAGGAGGAGTTATTGAAGTCATAGATCCAAAGAGTGAAGATATTGGTATAGTTCAGCGAGACATTCATGATGATGTTTTAGTGATGGACTATCTTTGCACTGGTGTTGTGGGTGGCACAGTTGGGGCCAAGGAGAGAGACTGTGTTCTTCAACAAGCCAGACGGTTCAGATTGGAGGGTGGACACCTTTTGTGTGTATGGGAAGATGGTAGAGTGCGAGTAGTACCACTTCCATCTCAAAGACCACAGTTGGTCCGTCATGCTCATGAGGAGCTAGGACATTTTGGAGTAAAGCATACATATAGCTTACTCCAGAGTCATTATTGATGGCGCGGTATGCAGACCGAGGTATAGCAATTTTTTGCCAGATGTGTGGTTTGTGACCGAGTTAGAGCATCATTCAATGCTCCTATGCCGCAATTACACCCATTACCTATCATGGGATTGGGTTATCGTTGGAGTTTGGACTTTGCCGGACCTTTACCGCTGATTGTGAGACATTATTGGTATGTTTTGGTGATGGTGGAGCACTTCTCCAAGTGGATTGAGTTGGTGGCACTTCCTGACAAGTCTAGTGAAGAGACAGCTTACTCGTTCATGGATCAAGTTCTTAGTCATTTTGGTGCACCAGCTGAGGTTTTGACTGATCAGGGTATAGAGTTCTTGGGGGAGTTTCAGGTCTTGTGTGACAAGGCTTTGATTGATCATCGTACTACATCCCGAGATCACCCTGAGACAGATGGCTTAGCAGAGAGAGTAGTTCAGACAGTGAAGAGAGGATTGCAAAAGTATGGTTTGCAGAGAGGCCACTTGGGAGATTGGGATCTCCAATTACCTTGGTTGGCCATGGGCTATCGGTTCAGCCGGCAAGCCTTCTTAGCATCCTTCTCTCCATAATTTCTACTCTATGGACGAGATCCTAATTTGCTGATCCTGATTCACCTACAGCCATTCGTCAAGATGCTACTGTAGTTTTGGACTTGGATGACCCCGATGTATGGATGAGCGTATGTTCTCAACGGGCAAAGATCTTTTGAAGAGTGATGCCAATGGCCTTTGAGAACTTGGCAATTGCTCAACATAGAGATACTTTACGCTATGCTACCATTTGAGGAGGAGGTTACAGACCCTCGATTTGTTGATTTCATCCAGGCGATTATGTATATCTACAGCAGACAACACCGACGACACTTGATGTTTCTATAGGCCGCACTATCTTGAGAGTGCGCGAGGTTTTGCCATCTAGAGTCCTTGTGTTAGAAGGATATGATGGTGTTTTTTGGAAGGATCATGTGCGCAATTGTGCGCCATGCCACCTCCCAAACATTGATGGTACTATGGACCCAAGCTTGACACTTGTACGTGCAGGCTTGAGGTGTATGTTATGTGGCTCTTCTGGTGGAGCTGCTACTATGTTAGTGTGTGATAGCTGTTCGAGAGGATGGCATATGGCATGTATGACTCCTCCCCTCACGGTGGTTCCTCAGGGACAGTGGTTATGTTCTAGATGTACTTGACCTATAGCTAGTTCATTCTTTATATGGTATAGATTGCAGACATGCAACTAACGATGGGGCTCCATAGCACCCGGCCTCTTGATCTTTGCCCATTAGAGGGTATACCATATACTTAGAGTAGATGGCTATCTGGAGTTAGAGGGACCTAACCGCCAGCTAGGGGAGCGATTGTGGCACTTTAGAGTCTATGTATGACTTATGTGTGAGTTGTGCTTCTATAGTGTATGATGTTGACAGCAATGTATGTTGTGTAGGGATGTATATACGCACGACACATCCTTGGTGGTAAGACACACATGAATCATTTTGCTGAGTCGGTCTAGAAAGACTACAATGAAATCAAACCCAGAGGTGATCTTGGGTAATTCACAAACCAGATCCATGCTTACCTATTTCCAATGTTGTGTAGGAGTGGAGAGAGGTTGGAGGAGTCCTACAAGAGCTTGATTAGGAGCCTTATTTTGTTGACAAAGTAGACAACTCCAAAAATATTCCATCACATTGTTGCTCATCTTGGGCCAATAGTAATGGCGTTTGATTGTGTAAAAGACCGAGACCGAGTAGAGAAATAGGAGAATGGAAGCTCATATTGGGACACTTGAATGAAGGAAAACTCCGAATGCCTAACATGAGCTTCGGCTCTTGTATTTATAGGGATCATACAAGGCTCTTGAGAAACTTTCTTGAGCCGCTTTCTTGGATTGCAAGCTAAGTTAATTGGGAAGCTTCTCAAGAAGCTTCCTTTTAGAAACTACTTACTTGGCTTGCAAGCTAAGTTAGTTGGAAGCTTCTAGAAGCTACTTACTTGGGGTGCAAGCTAAGCTAGCCAAGAAACTTCCCAAGAAGCTTCATAGATACTTCTAAAATATTCTAGGATAATTTGTCTTATTTGCTACTTCGTTAGCCTTACCAACTTTGTCGTTAAACTCCATCTTGTTACATATTCCCCTACTGCTAGTTAGTGACGTCCTTGTTGCCAATGAAGCTTTAAACTCTTGGATGGCCAGTTGTGCACTCTAGAGATGAGAAAGAGGTTCCCATGTGGCATCATGAAAGGGATACTCTTTCCAAAAGACCTTGTACTCCGTATGTTGTCAACAACCTCGTTGAATGTGGCAACGCACAAGGATACAATCAACTTTGTACTCCTCATGATCATTGATAGGGACAAGAGGAGGGGGAGGTTGGACTTGAGAGGAAAAGGAAGATGGGTTAGGAACAAAGAGTTTCAACTTCGAAACATGAAAGACAAGATGGATACGTATATGACAAGGCAAGGCAAGGCAAGTTGATAAGCAATAGGATAGACAATTTGGGTGACATCAAAGGGTCCTATCCAATTAGGAGCAAGTTTATAAACTTAGGTATCAAGTGGGAGAGGGAGGTTATTGGATTTGAGCATGACCTTATCACCAACTTGAAAGTTGAGATCACGATGATGGTGATCTATGTATTGTTTCTGCCGATTCTGAGCAACAAGGAGATGATATTTGGCTTGTTGGAGGGAGTGGGAGATGGTGGTCAAGAAGGTGGAAGTATGAGGGACATGAGATGGAGGAGGAGCAAGAAACTCAAGCTGCATGGGACTTGTAGAAAAAACATTGTTTCCATTGGCATCTTGACCTACAATGGATGGTTAATTTTATTTTTGTTGCAAGAGCTCATATGTAATTAATGGTCACGTCATATATGATGATAAAAGAAGAATCATTCATTTTATAGGAGGTAAGAGATTGTGAGATGTGTTGTGTTCTTGTTTGACACTCATTTGTGTTTATTTAGAGTAGTAATGATTTTGTTTGGTACTCATATATATATTTGTTTGTGCGTTCAAGAATGTGAAAGTCATGTCATGACATGACTTGCTTAAAGAAATCTCCATTGTGTACTAAATTGAAGAGGAAGTTATGCCAATTTTGAGGGCCATAAATATCACTTGGGAGATTCCGGTTATATCTTGATGAATCACTTGGTGCACTCTTTCAAGCAAGCCCAAATGATAAACAAACACCTCTTGAACAAAGATGTAGCACAAACTTGTGTAGTAAATGAGCATTGTATAGGAGTGCTTAAATTGAACTAGCATTCATTAAGCGAATTGAGAGTTCAACTTGAGGATCCAAGTAGAAATGGTTATTTATTGAAGTACATATTTATATGTATACTTTCACATATAATTTTAATCCATTATTTTATATTTGGTCTAAGGAAGATTGTGACTTCATCAAACCGATGGATACATAATAGATAGACTGTGCACTAGGGCTTGAACAAAGCATAAAATAAACTAGAAATAGAGTACCGCATCATTGTATTGCTTTCAATTTATAAACTAGTGGAATTTTAAATTCATGAAGTTAATAAAAGTTTGGCATTCTTTGAGTGCCTCACATGTCAAGTACTGCATGATATACTTCATTTTAAATGTCCTATCTTTTATGAAGGTGATACTTAGAAAGTGAAAGATACTTAGATTCTTGCATGCTCAGAAGATGCAAAATACTAATGGTATGCATTGGGGTTACTTGGTATGCAATGGGGATGCTTGGTATTTAGTGGGGTCTCCACTTTGTGATGGAATTAGCCCAAGGTTTCTTGGTATCCATGGGGGTTCTTGATATGCATGGAGTTAGCCTAGGGTTTCTTGGTATGCAATAATGTGCAGCTAGGCCAGGTGTCATTTGACAATGTGTGTCAATTGGGTGACGTTGAATTATCAATTTCAAAAATTTTACCTTTGAAAGGACATGTCAAAAGAACATGGATTTTTTGAGTCCCAAAACAAACCTTAGTTTTTTTGTTGCAATGTACACTCCAGTAGTTGCCAATGCATATGGACGCACACAAGTGCTACAATTAATAAGTACATGCACTAAAATAATTTCCTAGTGCATACTAGAATGCAACCTAGCATATAAGGCAACAATTCCCAATGCATCCTAGCGCATGCAAGAAAACACCAACAAATACCATCCTAAAATGCATCTTGAAGTGTGAATTATCCAAAACCAAACTCAGCACAAAATAGTCATTGCACCTCATAACATTCTCCCTTTTTTAGTCCCAAAACTAAACTTAGTCGTACAAAATAGTCACTTCAACTTGTTATATTAAATTGATACTCTTTTTAAGTTCTTGATACTCATAGTGGAGTGGAGGAGTTATATAAAAGAATTGTAACTTTTAAGTTATCAATCTTCATAGTGGAGTAGAGGAGTTACATAAAAGAATTGTAACTCTTTTCAGTTATCAATCCTCATAATGGAGTGGATAAGTTACATGAAAGTGTCTTCATTAGTGTCATTTGTACAAGGAGTATTATAATTGGGGACTTGAAACTTAAGGTCATGGAGTAGAATCTCTTGGACTTTGCACTCCTCTCTTTGAATTTGAGTTTTTTGCCTTGGATTTACCCTTTTTCTCACATAAACTCCTCTTTACCTCAAGTTTGATCTTCTCATTCTCCACCTTTGCCTTCTTGGCTTCTACTTTCACCCAAATTTTCTCCATCTATGCCTCTTTGAGAGCTTCAATTTTGGCTAATTTTCATTTCTCCCTTGCCTTTATGGTCTAGATTTTCAAGGCAAAGGTCTTAGTAAAATCCTAAGAAAAATCAATAGTAGATGTTATCTTTGAATTCCCTCTTGATACTTTCCTTCTCTTCATCTCATGGTCTCAATCCTTGTCTCCTTCTTTCTCACCTTATTGAATATCATTCCTGCTAAAGGCCATTGGAATAGTGCCACCATGACTCCCTTTTTCTAACCCTTGTATATAGTCATTAGGAACTACTTCAAGTCCTTGGGTGCTCGAGATAATAAAAGAACATGACTTAGGTAACAAATCTTTGGTAGTGGAAATCGAAATATCTTCTTGTCCAGATATTCCTCTTCCTCAATGGTGACTCTCATCTCTTCTCCATGGCCCACACTTTCACTCATATTGATATTACTACCCATCTCCATATTGAAGAGCATTTGTAGCAAAATGTTTGCACTATTGCCAAACATATTATCCATCTTGTCAAAATGAGTACATGTGATTTAGCTTGACATTGATGGTTCTCCAACCTCACTTTGCTCTTTGTCAATAAATCCCTCTCACGTGCACTTGTCTTTCCAATCCTTCACATCTTTATAAATTTCATATGGCATGCGCACTTCTTATATATTTTATCACTCATAAAAAAGGATTGGAACACTCTACCATGCCTCAGTAAGTAAGTAGCTATGTAACTAAAGGCAACACTCTTTTGCATTGGCTTTTTACAATTCCTTTCATGAATTTGTGCAAAGTGCTCCTCATCTTCAAAGCATCCAATAATCTATACATAATGGTAAGGTGTCATCCAAAATTGATCCTCATCATACTTTGCTTTGTTCATAGTGATCATGGAAAGCACGGAGGAAACAATTTTCTTCAAACTCTTGAAATCTATAAAATGGTGAGGAAGGCAAGGGAAGGAATGGGATTGATACTCTTTGTCTCATGAAATCTACCAAATGGTGTGGAAGGAACAAGATTGACCCTCTTTGCCCCGTGAATGGGATTAACACTTTCCCTCTAAGAATTGAAAATTATACAAGGTCTTGAGGCACTAAGGTTTTCTATAAGGATACAATATTGGACAATAAGGATATCAAGAGTACTTTTCTATTTGGTAGTTTCTTTAAAGCACTCATTACTATGAAAAAAAATACTAGCAGATGCAATACATTGGAAAGTAATTACACTACACTAGGGTGATGTTTCCTGATACTTTAATGGTTTATAAGCCGAATAACTTACATAGTTCCTGTCCTAAGAATAATAACACAGATTATTGAGTTATGCTCTAGGTGCATATCCATGTTGCCTTCTTTGTGTTCCGTTGTGTAGCTTGGTGGAGTCTCTTCAATATTTTTCTTACGCGTCTTCGTTTGCTAGTACATAAGTGAATTTCTTCACTAGAATACACGTGATTTTCTACACATGGTCTCAAAAACTAACAATCTAAAATCACAACTTTTTTACTAAGTTTGAATTTGCAAGAACGTCCAGCAAGCGTGACCTTCTTGCTAATAGACATTGGGAAGAAAGAAGGAAACGAGAAGAGAAGATAAAATATTCATATCTAAAAATATCTATAGATACGGAGGAACATAACAAGAAATATTCTCACATGAGAATATAAATCCTTTCAGCATTTTTCAATCAGTCTGATTAAAGCTCTAAATCAACCAAAAAAGAAAAAGAAAAAACTAGCATGCAGTAAAGAACTTTTATCTTTACATAATATTCCCTATTTTCTCTTCCTTCGTGAGTTCGTAAAACTTTACCCATGCGATATAAATATCGAACACTCAACCATATCTAGCAGTCTGGTTGAGTGTTGCGCATTCTTGTATTTCCAAGAATTGGCAACAGAAATGCAAAATTTCAACCGGATAGAAAGCGTGATAGAGACCTCGTCCCCTGAACGGACTCTCTTTTGCTATTAGAGAAATCCTGGCGTGTAGGTACTTGTGGGTCAAAAAAGAAGCAGGGAGTATTCCAGAAATTGTTTACCAGAACTGCAAAGAATCCGAATCAAGTTTTCCTGCAATAAAAAGAACTCCTGCACAAATGCAGAACTTGAACTTGAAGATTTCTAGTGTTTAGAGAGTTTTGGCTAAAGCAGAAACCCAGAAAACAAAGAAAAAGGGCGACCGGCTAGAAAACACGAAGGATGGGAAGACCCCCATCAAGCCAGGAAAAACCCAGAAAACCGGGTAATCCAATACCGGATGTCTGTTTCACTTTCTCACCGAGAAAGTCACAGACAATCGAAAATTTGGAGGAATTTTCGGGACGTTTTGTGACATAGAGGTGGACTTTCTGCTTACAAGGAGCGAAAATTTGGAGGAATCTTCGGGCCTATTGTGTTGAGCTGGACTTGATTTCGAACCACGAATTCGGAAGAAGCCATGAAAGCAATTTGAGTTGGTGCAGAGAGTGTTCAATTGATTAGGAACTTGCCATTGCGAACCTTACTCAATTTCGCTGCGCTAACACCAGAACATGATTCTCACCGCAGGTTGCACGGCCCCGAATCGGATATCGAGTGGTGCTATTTTTGAATCATCGTTTCTGAATTGCAGCACCAATTTAATCTTTAGAAATGCCGGTGTAAATAAGTACAACAGGAACATCAGGACTTCTGCACCATGCCGCGCAAAAGTGAGGGTGCAGGGAGATGGGCAAAAGCGCACAAGACAGCGCTCTGCCAAACAGGAGCAGCGACAAGAAGCTCTAGACAGCTATCGCTCCCGCTTTGCCGAAGCTCTGGAGGCTGAGCTGGTAAATTTTGCCGCTGTATCACAACACATTTATATTGATATTGCTTGTAACGCCTTGAATTTTTGTGGCTTTTCCTTCTTTTGTTATTTGAGCAATTCAAGGGTCAAGAACAATCAATTGAGATAGTCGGATTCCGAAGTTTTGTCGGAATGGTATTTTTCACGAGTTCCATCTTCAGATACGGTATACTTCGTCTTTCTGGAGCAACTACATCGATGAAATTAGGACTCTGATGAAGTTTCCACTCAACAGTATTTTGGGAGTTAGTGGAAGCAGTTTTGTCGGATAAACTTGAGTTGGTGATTAGCTTCAAGAGAATTGGATAATGAGTTGGATGAAGTAAATGGCAACGAGAGACGCTAAGACTAGCTGAAGTGAAGATTTCTCAGATCATAAATAGCAATTTAAGTTTTCTCCTAATTTCGGCAGTCTTACCAACTTTCGAGTTCACAAAACTCGGGTCAACATTGGTCAGCTCCGTGATGCACTTGTTTCAGGAAGAGGAGATGTTAGCAATGAAGGAAAGGCTGAAGAATTGGACGAAGAAGCGCCTGCAAGATGAAGGCATGGCCTTATTTGACCTCTCTGCCAAACCAGATGGAAATCTCTACCGGTAGGTTTCTAGTTCCTATGCCCGTACTTTGAGGCTGGGAGTCGCTCAGTTTTCACACATTATAGCCAACTTCTTTCTAAGCAAGTTTTTTGTGGTCGGCTGGCATCAAATTGTAGCATGAAGAGGTGAAAACTGACATGACTGTAGGAAGTTTCCCCGTATTGTGAATACAATAATTAACTTTGTACATGCCTCTAAATACAAGTCACAACTCTGCTAAGGCATTTTTAACGCTTTTAGTTTTATCTGAAATGCCTTTCGGGATTGGTGAAACTTCATGCAGGGATACGATTATGCGATTTTACAGTTCTCAAGGAGACGGCATTCTACCAACTCATCACCAGTTTAGCCAGGTAACGTGTCTGTTGCTAGTTGTTCTACCATCTCTGGTTTTTCATCAGTGGGAAGTCACATCAGATTGATATGATATTCTGAACGTATTTCAGAGATGCGGTGCCAATCTCCTTGGTTGTAAGAATTTGTCCTTTGTTAACGATGTTCCGCCAGTATGTAGTCATCACCCAAAAATGTCTTAACAGGAACTATGGAAAATTTGGTGTGTTCCTTCTCCTTAAAGCATTTACTGTACTTATTGAGGAGGTCTTTTCGTGGGCCGGACTGCCACACTATTCAGTCGGTCCATCTGAGGGTTTTATGTTGCGTATCTTACTTAAATTGGAATGCTGTTGTAAGCAGGGAGATGTGATTGCCATCAGCAGAAAGAACCCTCTTGACGAAGAAGGCTCTGTCATCGAAGGTGTTGTTATGGAGAGGGCCAGAAGGTCAGAAACCTTATAAGCATGTAATTTGTCCAACTTTGCGTTTCAAGAAACCTCTCTGAAGGTCAATCTATCAGGCTAGATTAGTTGCTTTCTTTTGTAGGTGATATCCTTCTACAAGACCGTCCCTTAAATTATTTGAGGGGTTACGATATGGGGTTGCCAGGGATGTCCAACTGATACCTTGCTAAACACTGAAGCTCTTTACTTATTTCTATTCTTCGTTCTTCTGACTACCGGGAGGCGAAATTGCTCCTTACCTCCAGGTTTTCTTTCGTTATACAGGTTCATCAGAGTAGCAGTTCCATCGAGGCAGTCTGCAGATATAGATATAAGATTGAAGTGGCGTTTAGACTTATCTGCCAATAAAGTGGCCTTTCACCGGTGCATGTGGGCTGTAAACGCCTTTGCTTCACCTCTCATACGACAAGGGTCTACTCCTACTGAAAACACAGGCACACTTGCTAAAAGCCAATCCAAGGCTACCAGTTCAAGGAGTATAGCTGATACGCCTGCAATAATTGGGGAAGGTTTGCTGTCGTTTAGAGATATTATCTTCGCATCCGAAGCTGCAAAACTGAAAGACGAAATAACGTCAACGAATGCGCCGTTGTCAGGAGATGTAATGAGCGCGATGAGTAGTCCGCCTTCACGAATTGGGGGTACACAGCTAGGTGAACAAAAAGGTTTGGTTGCAGCTGCTGTCAAAGAGATGGAGCTTAACTGCAGTCAAAAGACAGCTATACAAAAAGCCATGATTCGTAGAATGACATTATGGCAAGGACCTCCAGGCACAGGAAAGACAAGAACCTTGGTGCATTACATCAAAGGTTACTGTAAGCAGGGTCGCCGACAAGTACTTGCTTGCGCAGACAGGTAGCAACTCAACAAATTTTCAAGCATGTGTCTGATTTCTCTGCAACTCGAATTTGAATATCTTTTCGCATCTTTCTTTTTCCTGTCTGCTTCGTCTTCTATATGGTTACTAGAACTCTGTGACTGAAAGTTCCGTCATTGATTTTCCTCTCCTTGGGTACGGCTGACTGTCATCTTGTGTCTCCTTTACACCTTACTTAGGTTGGGTGTTTATCATTTGGTCATGTTGCATCTTGTCTTGCAGTAACGTCGCTGTCGATAATTTGGTTGAGGGCTTGTTGGCACAAGGGTTACGGGTGGTTCGAGTTGGCCAACCTGTAAAGGTTGACAATGCTAGCCAAGTTTTTCCCTCACTTTTCCAAGTCTTTGAGGAAAGCTGGGTGATTTGCAAGTGTAGTCCTAGTTGGGATCTTATCACTGTAGAAAAATGAACCGGACACTGCTGAAAGGACATTTTTCCCCAAACCATCTGATCATTCGAGTTAGATGTTCTTCGTACATTTTCTATGTGAAGAGTAGGGGAGAGAATTTCAATGTGATTGTTGCTGGCTGATAGCCTGTCTCGTCTTGATTTCGGACACCAGAATGGTCTGTTTTGGACTTTGGTGGAGATACTTCAGCGTTCTGCTGTACTATTCTGATTAAATGGGAATTCTTTTGAGCATGCAGGTGAAAGAAGACTTGAGAGAGTCAACCATAGCGGCTCAAGTTGCTGCCCATCCACTCATGAGGAAGGCCCAGCAATACAGGGAAGAAGCTATCCAAAAAAGGAAAGATGCAAGACAAATCAACAATGAGAAGCTCCGGAAAGTTGGGGCAACGCAAGCTGCCTCAATATGGGAGAAGGCGACCGACCTCGAGAAAGAGGCAACGAAGGTAGTCCTAGACAGGTAAGCGTGTTATTGTACCGTATTACGGTTCCTTCTCTCATTTTATCTCCTTGTCCTCTCCACATGAAATGATGTACGCGTCATTAAGATTGAGGCCCCTTACATCTAAACGCTTGACATCAACATTAATTCTCTGGAGTTCTTTTCAACGTTCAACCAGGGCGGATGTAGTCGCTGCTACTTGTGTAGGGGCGGGAGACATGGTCCTCGATGGAAGAAAATTTCATGCTTGTGTCATTGACGAAGCTTCACAGGTTTGCACATCTGACAATTTGTCAAAGTCAACTTCTGGACTTTGTTAATTGGAACATTCGCCTCGAATCCGTTACATCTAGTACCTTGTGGCAAGACTCTGGACTCATGTTATCTCCTGACAAATCAGTTTGCGCCAGTACATTAGCATGTGCCTTTGGTCACTCCTGCCAAGCCTGTTCTACAGTGTCTTCTGGAATCACCAACTAATTGTGAATATTTTTCAGGCAACAGAACCCGCCACTCTTATTCCGATATTGAGGAGTGGCGCTGAAACAATTGTTCTAGTTGGGGATCCAGCACAACTTCCTCCAACAGTTATTTCCAATGATGCAATAAAGGTAGGCTGCACAATATGATTATGCTCAAATTTGTCATCCGATCATTTTGTTCCTTCTCCTTTACCTTACGATATGCAGATACACTAAATGTTCGAGCCATTCAAACTCTTTTGTACATGACCTGAAAATAGATCGTGTCTCTCAGGCAGGTTTGAGTAAGAGCCTTTTTGAAGGACTCCAGGAATGTGGAGTGGAACCTGTTCTTCTTGATACGCAATACAGGTACCTTCCTTATCCTTCCCAAGCACTATTGGTGTTTACTTAACCCTTCTCAAGTATCAATTGTGTTTCGAAAGCAACCGTCCTGTTGGCTTAAAATGTGGGAAAAGTAAGAATAAGGTAATATGGAATTGTGTGTACTGAGAGGGGCATTGCGTCTACTTTCGGATGCACAAACATCATCCGAAAGACGATAGTTTCACATTTTGCTCTTGAAATAGCTGTTTGTTAATAATTACTGTAGCAAAGGAAACGCTTACTGCAACTACCTTAGGCACTTGGATTACATTTGCGTTTATGATTCTTGTGCAGAATGCACCCAGTTTTGGCTGCCTGGCCATCTGCCATGTTTTATGAGAATCGACTGAAGTCAAATGTGATGCCTTCTGAACGGCTACTACCGAAGGGGTTAGTTGCTGTAGTGACAAATCAAATTCAATTGGTTTTCTTAAAAGGTGGATAAATTGTTGAACGCCCATGAGAGTCATGATCTCAATTTGTGGGCAGCATGATGTTACACCAGTGCTATAGCAATATGAATGCAAGACCGCACTAAGGGGAAGGATATACATGCATAACAAGAGATGTTCAAGGGGGACACTGCATACCCCCTCTATTGCACCCGTCCCGGATATGAGTTAAGCCTATCTGACACTAGATGGAATTTTTGCAGGCTGCAATGGCCCAATGAAGAGAAACCACTGGTGTTTTTTGAATGTATGGACGGTTTGGAGGAAACTACCGCCCTAGGAAATTCGTGGTTTAATCAAGCTGAAGCCGCCCGGGTACTGTAATATAATGGAATTACTACAATGGCATTGAATTTACTTCTCAGCTCACAAGCAGCTGCTGTTGATATTGTTATCTTTTTCTACTATAGTTAGCAAGAGACATTGAATTTACTTAGTTCACAAGCAGCTATTACTGACTTTGTCTGACTTCTACACTCGTTCGTAAGATTGGCCTTGCTTGGATTGCTCTCACGTGTTCTTTCTGCTCATTTTTCCTCCTTTGATTTCTTCAACAGACGGAGTAATCCGCCATGCTCAGTACTTGCGTTGTTGAAATAGTAACTCATGCAAAATCTAATGTTGGTTGCTTGTTCATTCATCAGGTTGTGCGCATAGTGAACTCTCTGATTGGGAGTAGTGAGCCGGACTTGAGCTGTATAGATATAGGTGTCATTTCACCATATAGCGCTCAGGTAAGAAAAATGAACAATTCGCTGACCTTTCTGTGAAGATTTCAGTCCTATATGATTTGTGATGATTGAAGGATAGAAGAGAACACAACTTACACTTGGTGGCTGAACTTAACATGGGATCCGTTCAGTTTGCGCTACTACACACTTAGCTGACCTTATATATTCCTAATGACCTTTGAAATATTTCCAGGTTAGACTATTACAAGATCTGTTCCTATTTTCAGAAGGAGCTGAGAAGGGAAGATTTGCGGAGCTGGAGGTGAAGACAGTCGATGGTTTCCAGGGACGTGAAAAAGAGGTTAGTTTTTCTCATTAAGTTTCTCTAGTCCCAGTAGATGAGGGAATACAAAAGGTAAGTCCGAAATCTAGGACTTATGTAGTGCACATGTAGTAGTAGCTCGGACCGATTAGCAGATGTAACTTTAATCTGATGAAAGATGTTACGGTAGCTTCTTTGTGGGAATTCCTGATCTAAGGATCGGTAGTTCTAAACACCTGTTGTCTATAGCTTGATCTCCTTGAAATGTGTTCGTCGCCTGTGACTTTGGTTAGTACTTGATCTGTTGTCCTTATCATTTTGTTTGTGCTAACATCATCCGTCACTTCTTCGCCAAGTAAGGTGAAAAGATTGTGAATGACGTAACAGGTATTCTCAATAAAAAATATTCTGTGGCCATAATATCACCTTGATATTCATCTGTTTCATTTCAGGTGATCGTGATCTCCACTGTTCGCTCCAATTCCGAGGGTCGACTAGGCTTTGTAACAGATCCTCGTAGAATGAACGTAGCTCTAACACGAGCGAAAAGAGGTTTGGTGGTAATTGGAAATCAGAAGACTCTTCAGTCGAGCTATTACTGGAAGAAGTGGATCGAAATGGTGAGAAAGCAAAGACTGGTTGTAGAATAAACTGCCTACTTGGTGTAATTTGAGGAAATTGATTTGTAAATGTACAGCTCTTCAGCCTACTACTGTATAAAATACGCGTCTCCTGTTTCTCTAACTTCATTCCGTCAATCTTTCTAATTTCTTCAATTCTGGCTGTAGAATGAACTTTTCCTTTACAGCAGTGCGTAGCTGAAGTCAAGAATAAAATGCTTTACTAAACTGCAACATGTAACATAGGCTGAGATAGAAAGTGTTGCGTTATAGAGAACGTTCAATAACTCAATCACAAATATCGCTCGCCTCTGGTAAGTGTCAATCACCACCAACATAATCTATGACATGCATATGTTTTGAAGTCCTCCCCTACATTCATGATCACTCATGTTTGCGACTCCTTGCGACTCTGAACATGGAATGTCATCCGGCAATGCTTTGCAGGACTAAAAGAACCATATCAGAACCTCGAACTGGCGGTGCTTTCAAACATATATGTGCTCTTGCATCCTGTCCAGCTCTAAACCATTACGATAATTGCCTCGAAAACTGCGTAGGAAAGACGAGCAATGGACCGTTCATGGAGATCATTCCAGTGATCAAACATGGCCCTAGATCAATTGATGTGATCATCGTCTAGTCATTTAAACGAAGAAACGAAGAATAAACGAAGAAAGTTCTCTGACGACTTTCACATTGGTAACAGATGAACCTATGAGGTGAGTGCAAAGAAAGACATCTCGAAACCTCTCACAGGTTTGCTTTATCAGTCGGGCTTATACTTTGTGTATTCGTCGACATTTGTGATGCAAGTATATGAAACTTAAATTACGACTCTCTTGCCATGAAAGCGCATCCCACTGTAAGAGAATCTTCAAAAAATAGAATTTCATCCGCATAAAGCCAATTGGTGGAATAATTGTAGCATAACTTCTCTTCGAATAAATTTTCATCCACTTTGATCTGTCATCGTATAAAGACACCCAAACTCCTAGACCAGCTCGTCTTTGACTCGATCTTATTAGTTCAACTTTGTTGTCTAGTGTTTTATAATAAACATAACTCCTCGCATAGGAATCTCATGGTAGCTTTAATTTGGTAATAAAATTATGCGACAATCGCACTATGCCATTCTTTTATAGTCCCTCTCATTATAGGTGTTCCAACTCTAATTGGAAGCGGTCTACAAAAAGTACATCCCGTTCCTATTCCAAGTCTAAAATATCATTTGAGAGGATTTGAAAGAAATATATGCGGAAGGAAACGTGATAAATGATAGTACGACGGACGTACAGAGAAAATCCCACTAACACGTAGAATTATTTATTGGTAGATTTCATGTGAAGAAAAGCAATCGCGACACAAGCTTCCCATAAATGAAGAAGAGATATTAACATTCAAAGTTCCGTTTTGTTGACAAACAAGTCGTAATGAATGATTAATTTGTTGAAAGACTTATAGCTTATAGCTATGCTATTCTTGATGGACTTCTATGTCATTACTTTTCATTCCACTAGTATATGGAAAATAGAGCTATTAAGTAATGAAAGATTAACTTGCTGAAAGATTACAACCGTTCTTCTTAGATATCATTAGTTTTCATTCTACTGGTATTTGAGAAGTAGAACTATTAAGTAATTTGTAATGAATAATCAGCTTGATGAAAGAATAGAGCTGCTCTTGATGGACTAGATATCATTAGTTTTTTCATTTTACCGGTATATAAAAGTAGAACTATTAAGTAACCTGTAATGAACGATTAACTTGTAAAAGAATTATAGCCATTCTTGATGGACGTAGAATATCATTACTATTCTTTCTACTAGTATTGTTTCTACTAGTATTTAGTTACTAGCATGTAACTAAATAATTCTCATACATAGCCAAAAAAATATTTATATATTTACTCCTGGATAAATTAGTACTCTCACTATCCTCTTTTTATGTCTCTTCTCAACGTACTGGTGATCTTTATTTTTCCAATTTGTATGTTCATCTTCTTTATTCTACTTGTCACGTTTCTTTTGCCTTTGTGAATACTATTTCAAGGTTACTAAATCTGTTAGTATCAATGAAAAATACTATTGTGTTACCAAGTGATCAAATCTTTCACAACCCTTCATAACCTTGTCCAATTGGTTCATCTTTCTTAGGTGGCATGGCTTATTGATGTATGCCTTAATGTTAAATATTTTTCCAGTATGATAGTAAATTCCATTGTTTGCCTTGAATTGTTTACAACTATATCAACGTAAAGTTATTTTGCACATCGGTTATGATTCTTTATCTCGTAGATGAAGAACCAAAGATTCTTTGGGTTAATGCAATAACCTCATTCATGATCTTTGGTTTTTTTTTAAGTATCACTTTGTGCATTTGTTGCCTTCAATTTCTCTTTGAAAATAATTTAGTCTGCTACTTCACTCATAATTATAACATAAAAGTCAAATATTACTAGATTTTTGGATGCACTACTAGGTAATATCCTTTTAGCTTAGTCCTAAAACTTCATGCACTTCACCTGAAGTCACATCTTTAAAAATAGCTAATGAAGCCTTGTTTCACTATATTTAAAATTTGTATTGATCTAATGAGCTTGTAAGCTTTCTTAACCTTGGAGCCATACTAGAGAAATATCAAGAATAAATGATGTAATCAATATATTTGCACCATAATTAGAATCACCAAAATAAGACAAATAGATCTTTTGCAAATAGAGTCATCTTTCTAGTATTCAATGTTATTTGGCTACTTAGTATGTTCAACTTTGCATTCTTTTGTCATCTTCTCTAATATTTCTTGTTGAATACCTTTATTGCTTTATTGCTTGAGCTTGTAAGTGAGTCTTATTCACCATCTCTTAACTTTGTTGAACAGGCTACTCCTTCCATTTGATACACCTTCAAAGCCTTTATTCTCAATAATTATTGTATAAATTGCTTAGTTCTAGCTCAAATAAATCTAACTTAATTTAATCTCTTTCATATATTAGAACAAAATTTGTGTGGTTGTAACTTTTATCTTCTCTTCCTTACTGTTGAGATTAATAGAAGATTTTGATTTCGATGCCTACACCTCTATATAAAATCACAAGCAGGACAAAAGCTAAACATAAATTGTAAATCTTGTGGTACTTTTCTTTGTCTACATGGCAAATAGTCCAATCTTTCGTTCCTACTATGGCAAATATCAATAAAGAATATCAAATTAGGTTGAAATTTACAATTATATATTTATTTAGGTTTTTTACTCATACATAGATTTAAATTATATAATCAAATCAACAAGCATATGTAACCATCAGAAACACTACTTATTTTACAAGTTTTAAGCACTTAGATCATAAAGTTAATGATAAACATATGCAATAAAGGTTCTTCCAAGTTTACTGGTCTACAAATTAAATTCTAATATGAAATATGTTCCAGAGTATAAAGTTGGAGACAAGATGTACTACTTAATCATCCATTCTTCTTCATTGCCATATCTTCTACAGAAATTTTAACTTAGAGATAAAGCAAAAAGTTTACAAAAAAAAATCCTTTGCTATATAATATACTCATCTTGCATTGCTCTATTGGTAGCTCAATGACCATTTACTAACCCTTATACAAAGTTTCTCCACAGTCTTTAACATTCAAAGTAAATCACTTCATTATCCTTCTAAGAGAGTTGATCCACTTTCATAAACATAACTCCCCTTTTAAAGTCATTATTACTTGAATGTACATAAACACTTCTACTAATAAACCCCAAAAGTAAAATTCCCTTGAAGTGCCATTTTTTCTTCTTTATATTAAACTGCTTTCTACTACAAAGATGATCATCATCTCAAGTGAATGGATGATATAGGGCATATGCAAATCTTATCAACATACCAATCAAATTTTACCCACCAGTCTTCACACTAAGTTTTTTTGTCTTTACAAACAAGTCTTCACCAATTTCTCTTATGATTTATTGCCCAAATGTTGGTACTTAATTTCACCCACTAGTTACAATAGCTTAAAAGTAAATATCCTTGCTTAAATGAGAACCTAACTTAATTATGCATAACTAAAGTTGGTTATAATTTTGTACTCAAATTCAGATAAGAAAAAACTAATTCAAAGAAATACAGCTCCAAACAAGTAAAGTTGATCAGTTTTTTTTAAAGCTTATAGATTTATTAATTTGATAGACGTCAATAACAAAAATTAAAGAATAGTCTAAGAACTTGATTGGCATCAACAACTAAAAGAAACAAAAATATTTATATATATATATAATTTTTGCACTATTACAAAGTAAGGTCATATGTATGACATCATCATAAAGCTAGGTGTGGAAGAAATGAAAAAACAAATTATAACACAAAGGATTTGTGATAAGAGTTAAAAGATTAAGATACATGTTGTTTCATATTCTTTACATAATTCAGATAAAAAGTAGAAATTTATATGATTATTAAATATATATACCATCGAGGAGTCAAACTCAAACACCATAGTATTTTGCAATGATATATAAGTATACTTAATGGAAAAATTGGTGGAGAAAAAAAATACCAGAGAGAAATAATTTCCATGCATTAATCTGAGAAGTAACACATGGAAAATACCAAATCTCTTATGCAAGTATTGTAAGCAATTGAAATAAATTCAAGAAATTTAAAAATATATTATGTGGAAAAAATATGCCAAGCACCGTAGTCAATTCTTATAGAAATTTGTTATTTTGGAAAAAGGTATATATATTTTATCCAAGAGATAAAGGATAAATTTATTTTAGCAAAACATTAACCTCTTATATCTATATATAAGATTCAAGATTTACACTTAGCCACTATAATACAATTGATGCAGTACTATAGAAAAAATGTTATTATGGAAACAAGTAAAATTTATCTCATTGTTTGCAATGATATCCTCCTGTTTGTAGAGAAACTTTTGTAGTCAATTTTCTTTCATAAAATATGATTTAAAAAAATTGATAGTGTATATTGGACCTTTATTTTTAACTTTTGGAGGACGTAAGTTGTAGTTTTATTTTCATGAGCATAATACATGCAACTAAATCCAGAGCCTTACTAGATATCTAGTCAATGAATCAATGACAAAGAGCTTTCACATCATAATAATTTTTGAACAAGAATTACTTTATGCAACCATCTTTGCATAATCAAACTAAAGTTAAAGTAATATATCATAAAGTATATTGGCTAAGAAGGGAGTTGGTAAAAACTTGTCAGTATAGTTAAATGTATGCTTTTAGGTGAAGTCAAAATTTTTATGTCAAGAGTAACTTATGAGTGAGTTAAGCATGATTAATCAACACTTTTGGATAACGTTCTTGACTAATATGATAGTTATGTTTATTTTATATGCCATATCATCAATTAACATGAGAAATGATTATTGGCTTTTAAGATAATAATCTATTATAAAACGAAAAGTGATCCTTAGGAGTATCTTAGCTTCGGAGTTCATTTTGGAGAAGCTGTCATATGTACCCAAGTTACAAGGATTTCAAAGCATACCATTTTTTCTATGAGAATGGAGAAAGAGTAAGAAGTGACATATTTTGAGTGTTGAGGAAGTGGCGAGATTTGCTATAGAGGCTAGCAATGGCCATTGAGTTGTAAGTAAAGCAAGGTAGAAAGTGTGATTTGTAGAGTAAGTGAATGCGAGTAAGTGAGTGAGATTTAAACTCTAATATTTCAGTTAAAGCTGCTGAAGGAGATATAAGGGAGTGAAGTAGAATAGATCATCAAGGAGTGTTTCTTATTCTAACTTCTCTCATGTAATTTTCAATTCAAATTCTGAAAATGGACAGATATACTTAAGACAATATTTGGTGCACATTTTGTTGCTCATGACTTCAATAATAGAGTTTTCAAACTTTTTGGTGTTTCAAGTGGTTTCTTTTATAAACATATATATATATATATATATATATATATATATATTTATTTATATATATATGAAAAATGAATCTTAAAATAAAAATGAAAATACCAATACTCAAATTAATATTTATCAGTATGATATACCAAAATTAATACGGAAGACTGGATTGTTGAAATGTTTGGTGAAACAGTACCAAGAGATGTACAATTCATATTTATCTTTGATAAAGTTTATAATTTTAAATAAAACTATAGTCCTTGTAATTATCATGCTTTTCTAATTCTAACCAAAAAGCAAAAAGTAAATCATATGACCATACAAAGCTATTTCCACCAAATGGAGAAGATGAAATAGGCTTTAAAAGAGAGTTAACCTGATACAAACTTTCAAACATCAAGGCTTAAGAGGTATCCTGAATAAAAATAAATGATCACATCATCAAATATTTGACAAAACTAAAGGCTGGCTAATAAAACATGCATGCAAGCTTAAGCAATGCAATAGAGACTTTGGTAGATGAGAACAAAGAATTGAAAAATTCAACTATACCAAGAGAGTCAAAAAATCAAAGTATTAAAGAGAAAACTATGTTATATATAGACTTATCTTTCCTAATTTGGTCCTTTTTAATATGATATAAATATTGAAAATATGAGTGTATTTACTATTTTTGTGTTCTCGGCCTCCCATGGAGCCAGTCTCTTGCTCCTGGGGAGGGGCTCAGGAGATCCAAGGCCTGACTGGTGCGCCGGCCCATACCCTATGTCAATTTATGTATATATATCTTAATTTATGGCGGAAATAGCTTAATGGTAGAGTATAGCCTTGCCAAGGCTATCATCAATATAATGCGAATGAAGGCCGCAGGAATAAATAAGTTTCCCATCATAAGGCTCGGGAATGTTACGGAACAGGGCTATATTTCTAGGGGTATGATACAAACATTGAAAAGATATCTCTATTGCATAGAAATCCATCTTTACTCTCGTTGTGTATCGAAATATGCTATTTCTTTATTATTGATACTTAATAGTGTTTAGGGTGAATCTAAGATTAGGAAAGATTATTTATTTGCCAGGCAAATAAAATTTTGAAAGTCTAGTGAAATGATATTTGATTAATAAGGTTCAAATTATGGACATTTTGAATTGAAGTGCTTCGTATGAAACGGCAAGACTTTGTTCAAAGAAGACCATCTGCTAACACATTGAAGAATATGATATTATTCAAATTCCAATGGTGAAAATAAATAATAATAATAATAATATATTATATTCATGAATAGATTCAAAAAATCCAATAAGAAATAGTCATTAAAAAGTATAATTTATCAATAAGACTTTTATATTGATGCAAAATATCTAATTCCTAGTCTAGGGGATGTCACACCATTTGTACTGTCCCATCTAGATTGCTCGGACATTTGGGTTGCAGTGATAGTAGTTAGAGGTATTTTAGCAATCATTCATAGATTACTTTTTGATGGTCAGATTTTGTTTGGGGGACTGACTTTTTGGTAGAGCACACCGTCACTTTGCACCGTTTGCATCATTGGGTGTGCTATCAACGGGATCATTAGGGTTTCAGAACTAGCTCAAGTCCAAGGATATACTTTTGAAGTGCAACTCCAAAGAGCTCACTTCTCTGATGTTGAGTCTTTGAGTTCTTGGTTATGGTGGACAGAGGCCGGCGAGCGTCACATGGATTCTCTTAGATAGAGTTGTGTGTGGCTTGACTGTAATCAGTGCACAATTGTTGGTAGTTTATAGAGTGACAAATCAAGTATTGATATGAGTTGAGTTGATTTGAGTGGTGTAAACTAACTGATTACATCAGAGAAGTGAGGTCAAGTGGAAATTGGATGCAAAAACTACGAGTGTTGGTGGTATCTCCAAGCTCGGTGGATTCTTGGTAGCTCCATCAAAGTTCAGGTTTTCCCTAGTGTGCAAAAGCTCATTGATTGATGCAGATTTGGCACTGAGGTAGACGGTGTGCATAAGCGCTGGCCAAATTTCAAGCAACAAGAAGGAATTTTTGAGCAATTTGTTACGAGTTGGGCCCAAAAAGTGAAATTGAAGGTAGAGTTTGGAACCTATCCTCGTGAATTTGTAATTTGGAGAAACTCATTTTTTCAATTTGGCTCAAGTGAAGAGTTAGCGGAGGATTTAGCGGTCAACCAAATTTAGAATTTATGTCAGATTTTGGCCAGATTTGGAGGAGTTTTGCTTGTTGGCCAATTTTGGAAGAGTTTTGCAAATTTGGAGGAGTTTCACTAGATTTGGAAAGGGTTCAAAGTAGCAAGGCCCCATTTGGCTAAATTTTGGTGTTTAGAGGCATATGGCTATGAGAGGCTATGAAGGCCTAGAAGGGCTAGCAAGCTAGCTTGTGGTGTGAGGCTAGCTAGTTTAGAGTAGATCTTGGTCATTGTTTGGCAAAATCTACCCATCCTACTAGATTATGCACGATAGGGTTTGACCCCTAGATCTTGGGTTCCTAGATTGGTGCCCTAGCCAACTGATCCACCTTCACTTGTTGTCCTAATGATTGGCCCACTATTACTATACATTATAGCTTTGGTTAGGAGAGGAAGTTTGATCCTATTCTTGGTGATCATGGTAGCTTAGGACGTAAATAAGAACTCCTATTATGTCAAATGCCAAATGGTAATATAGTTAGTCTTGTGATGCTTTATGAGATGGAGGGTTTTTGTTTGGACTTCTTGTGATTGGACCCCCTCCATTCTTTGCTTCTTGTTTGTGCACCACGTTTGTGTGAGGTGCCCTAAATTGAGAGCATTGGTGCTCTGGTGTGCTCTTGGTGGAGGTTGGAGTGATGACCAGTCAAACTACCTTTGTTTCTTTCCGATGAGGCAAGAAGTGATGACCTATAGACAACAAGAATCCATGTTGTGATGGCAAGTTTCATGTTGCTCTTTCTCTTGATGTAGTTGTCTCAATTAGAGTTACATTAGTGGGTAGTGTTCCGTTGGTATTGGCACTTGGTGGTGCTCAATTGGTGTTGGTACTTGGTGATGTTTGGTTGGTGGTGTTGGTTCTTGGTGAGGTACTTGTGGTTGCAATTGTGATTGGCAGTTTGTGGTTACTTTGTCACAACGGAGTTCTTTAGGGATTCTAGAGGACATAGTGGGTTTACTCAAAGTGGTGCTCGGTGCAACCTATATCTTAGGTCCTAGTGAAGGAGGAGATTGACTCTAAGTTGGATTTTGATACATGAATTGATTCAATTGAGAGTGCACTTGGTGTGTCCGCATTGTTGTTGTGGGATAGGAATGAGATTTATGGGGTCTCTAAAGGCCCTAGGTGTTACTCTGGTAGAATCGATACCATTGAGTTGGATGACTTCATATAGGAGTTTGACAATTGATGTGATTTGCAATAGATACAAAACCCAACTTTGTTCACACCTTTCATTGCATGGAAGAGATTATTTCAACATTTGGGGGGTCCATTGATAGACAACTACCATGAGTTCAAGAGAGCTCACTTGAAAAAGATTGATTTATGGAGACAATATCGGTCTCCAAACTATGTCTCCATCACTTCAAGCTTGGTTGCTAGGGGTAGATTGGCTGTACTCACGAGTTCTAGCTCGCGTTGCATTGGTGGAGCTAGTGGAGGTGCACTAGCTAGAGATAGTGCTACTACAAGTGGAGGTACCGCCACAGGAAGTGGTGTAGTACTAGGGTTTAACCCCATGGTGGAGTTCTTCTAGTGTTTGAGGAAAAACTACCAAGGAGTGCGGATTGACAAGCTGGGGAGCTTGCAAGATTTCTAGTGGAAGGCTGAAGAGAGCCTACACAAAGCACACACTCGCATGAGGCGGCTGATCAGTTTCATTCAAGGAGTTACTACGGTCCAAGCAGTCTAGTTTTGGTATGGGATACTGGACATGGAGTTGCAACATAGGGTTTGTGATGCTATGTTGTTACAAGCTACTTTGCTTGCTTTGGTGGTGGTCTTTGGTTTGGCTGACGTATTGAGCTCAATATGGTGGAGGAGAGAGTGGTGACATCTGGATTTGGTAGGGAGACCTCATCCATAGTTGTGACTTCTTCTAGAGTGCAATAAAGTGCACCATACCTAGTTGGTTTTAAGGATAGGGTGGACAACCTAGATCCTATGGAGCGAGTGGAGGGCCTAGTGGAGCTAGACCCTTACCTTCATTTTTGAGTCAGCAACAACTAGTGAGTAATGGTGTTGCTTGTTGGACTTGTGGTGGACATCACCACAGGAGAGAGTGCACTTAGGGCAGCGGACATGATACCTTTGGTGCATCATAGCCAACATAGAGGTAGTGTGAGCATTGCTACAGATTTGGTCACACTAGTGACCAGTGCTTTGACCTACACCTAGAGTTACGAAGCGGTAAGGCTGCTATGGTAGGTAGTAGAGGAGCTCTAGTTCATGGAGGAAAAGGTGGTAGAGGTGGTGGTAGAGAATCTACACCTAATAGGGATGCAGTACCTGCCCTTACTTCTAATATAGCTATGGCTACTTGGATTGAGTAGTTGGAGCAGAGATTGGCTAGTATGGCCATTGCATAGAGGAGATCAGATTTGGATGTTGAGGCTTCCACCTCATATATTGGTGATAAAGATGCTTTGGACTTCATGTGCGGAGCAGCACAGGTGGATGCATCTACAACAATGACTAGGAGTGCAGTACGTGCTCTAGAGCCTAGAGGAGCATCAGTGGAGTTGGACCCATAGAGAGGAGACTTTGGGAGATAGGTCAAACTTCCCGAGTCTTTCTTGCTCTTTGAGGCACTATAGACATCATCCATGGCTTCTAGACATCCTAGTGCAAGTGTGGTAGGAGGCAATGTTGTACGTACATACATTGCTACACAACATACATCACTATCAATATCATACACTATAGAAGCACAACTCACACATAAGTCATACATAGACTCTAAAGTGCCACAATAATCAGATTGTTTACCACTCTCAACTCAACTTAACTCATATCAATACTTGATTTGTCACTCTATAAACTGCCAAAAACTGGGCTTAATTACAGTCAAGCCACACCCACTCTAGCTAAGAGAATCTAGGTGACGCTCACTGGCCTCTGTCCACCATAGCCAGGAACTTGAAGGCTCAACATCAGAGAATATTAGAGCTCTCTAGAGCTGAACTTCAAAAGTATACCCCCTGGACTGGAGCTAGGTCTGAACCCTAATGGTCCCACTGACAGCAAACTCGACGGTGCAAACGGTGCAAAGTGATGGTGGGTCCAACCGTGAAGTCAGTACCCCAAACACAAAATCTGACCATCAAAAAGTAGTCTATGAGAAACTGCTGAAATAACTCTAACTATTGTCACTGGAACTCTAGTGTCCAAGCATCTAGATGCAACACTACAAATGGCGTGACAATTGTTGTGCATATATACATCACTACACAACATACATTGTTGTCAACATCATACACTATAGAAGCACAACTCACATATAAGTCATACATAGACTCTAAAGTGCCACAATCGCCACCCTAGCTAGCGGTTAGGTCCCTCTTACTCCAAATAGCCATCTACTCTAAGTATATGGTATACACTATAATGGGCAAAGATCAGGAGGCCAAGTGCTATGGAGCCCTATCGTTAGTCGCTTGTCTGCAATCTATACCATATAAAGAATGAACTAGCTATAAGTCAAGTACATCTAGGAGATAACCACTATTCCTAAGGAACCACCATGAGCGGAGGAGTCATACATGCCATGTGGCATCCTCTTGAACAACTATCACACACTAACATAGTAGCAGCTCCACCAGAAGAGCCACATAACATACACCTCAAGCTTGCACGTACAAGTGCCAAGCTTGGGTCCATAGTACCATCAATGTTTGGGAGGTGACATGGTGCACAATTGCACACATGATCCTTCCAAACAACACCATCACGTCCTTCTAACACAAGGACTCCAGATGGCAAAACCTCATGCACTCTCAAGATAATGCGGCTTGTCGAAACATCAAGTGTCGACGGAGCTGTCTCCTATAGATATACAAAGTTGCTTGAATGAAATCAATGGATCAAGGGTCTATAACCTCCTCCTTGAATGGTAACATAACATAAAGTATCTCTATTTTGAGCAATTGCCAAGTTCTCAAAGGCCATTGGTGTGATATCCAGATTTTTCATTTTGGATGAGTTTTAAAGAAGAAATGCATTATTGAAACCAAATTGAACCTAAATAGAGAATAAATGATGAGAAGTTTGTATTTTGATTTGACCCAAAGAAGTTGACTTCATGTTGGAGGAAGAAGGACTCAGATTGGATCAAACCCGAAGAAGCTTACTTTGTATCAGAGGAGGAAAAACTCGGATCAAATGTTGAAGGAGTGCAGATCCAAAGGAGGAATGGAAATTGTAGGTCAGGATTCATGCGGGGGCTGTATCTCAGTGACGAAAGGTCCAAATCATGCATGCTATATTTCGTTGAAAGCTTCTTGTCCAGGGCTTTCTTTTTCCACCAAAATTGCAAAGTTTGAAGGTAGGTAAAAGAAGTTACAAGTATTTGAAGTTTCAGGAGTAGATGTACAAAGTAGTTGAAGGACTTCGGGTTGAGGTTCTTTGGGTTGGTGTCTTCGGCCTTCAGATTTTGGATTTTGGACTTCACGTTTACATGACTTTGGGTCTAAAGACTTCACCTCAAGACAAATATGATTCAACCCAAGGTAGTTGGACCTCAGAGTGCAGTGAAGGTGACTTCAAGAATCTTGCTAGAGTTGTTAGAGGAAGTTAGAGTAAGGAAAGAAGATTTTAGGATACCCATGACTTCAATTTCAGTTCTGATTGAAGATAAGATAGAATTAGAAGAGAAATAACAATAGTTAATGAACACAAAGTGCAAGATTAGATAGTGTCTTTGGGTCAATTACATGAGTGATTAGGGGAAAGTGGGTTGCAAATTGAAGGCGTAGATAGTGTACCCATGCTTTCAATTACAATTCTTGATGATGACATAGTAGAACTAATAAAGGAATTGATAGTTATTAAACCCAAAGTAAGAGATATAGGAGTGCAGGTATCTTTGGATTTGACATTTGACACTTTAGAGAAGAGTGGGTTGGGAGATAGAGATTTAGAAAGATTAACTATGACAAGAATTATAGATCAAAGCAAAGAAGTGGTAGAAGTAGTAGAGGAATTAGTAGTTGTGAAACCCGAGGACAGAGTAGTGAGTAAAATTACTTCGAGATTGGAAGCCGAGGAAGAAGTAGACATCGGATTGGAGTAGTAACAATTTTGAGATATGAAGATGTAGATATGAAGAAGTGCATTGTCATTTTGGATCTGCAAGTTTGTAGAGTTGTTAGAAAATGGTATAGTTGTTAATAACTATCATTTGCTTCACTATTTAAGAGTGACATTTGCATGAAAATGTTGTTCAATGCTCATTATTTATGAGAATAGATAAAGCAAAGTGCTATGAAGTAGTGCTCATTGCTTGAGCTTGATTCTGAGTATCAACATTGTGATTGTGCTTGTGAGTGTGTGGAGAATTTTGAAGTGCAAGTCAGTGTGCTTGTTGGATGTTGGATTGCACAGCCTTGATCTTCATTTTGTGTGTTTGATCCTGAGTGAAGTGCAATCCAAGCAATGCCTTGATAGATCTGAGAGGAATTGTAGTGTTCTTAGTATTCTACATTTTTGAGTGCATCGTAGAGTTGATGTGAAGCAATTTTGATCAAAGAAGTTGTACCTTAAGTGGAAGGGTGGAGCACAATTCTAAGGCAAAGTTGTTTTACAATGAAGTGCCATTTTTGGGAGAGCCTAAATCATCACAATCAAGATTGTTTGGAAAGATTTGATGGAGTTGTGATTAAGGAGTGTTAATTTGTGACAAGACTGCAAGTCAATGCTTGTTACTCTCTTCTGGGTGTGGTTTCTACCTAAGAGATTAAAGACGCAACCAAGAAGAATTGAGATTGTTACTTTGCTTTGTATTTGACCAATTCTGATGAGTATCTTTGCGGGAACAAACTTTACTTACCCGATTACCACAAAAGTGATATTTGCTAGGTTGTCATAATTGGTATCGCTATCCAAAAGATCTCTACATACTGAGAACATGTGCTCATCCATACATTGGGGTCATCCAAATCCAAAACTATAGTAGCATCTTGACAAATGGCTGTAGGTAAATCTGGATCTTGTCCATAGAGTAGAAAGTACACAGAGAAAGATGCTAAGGAAGCTTGCCGGCTACACCGATAGCCTATGGCCAACCAAGGTAACTAGAGGTCCCAATCTCCCAAGTGGCCTCTCTAAAATCCATACTTTTGCAATCCTCTCTTCACTGTCTTAACCACTCTCTCTGCTAAGCCATCAGCCTCAAGGTGATCTCGTGATGTACTATGATGATCAATCAAAGCCTTGCCACACAAGACCTGAAACTCCCCCAAGAACTTTGTACCCTAATCAGTCAAAACCTCAGCTGGTGCACCAAAATGACTAAGAACTTGATCTAGGAACAAGTAAGTTGTCCCTTCACTAGATTTGTCAGGAAGTGCCACCAACTCAATCCACTTGGAGAAGTGCTCCACCATCACCAAAACATACTGATGATGTCTCACAGTCAGTCGTAAAGGTCTGGCAAAGTCTAAAATCTAATTGTAACCCAATCCCATGATAGGTAATAGGTGTTACTATGACATAGGAGCATTGAATGATGCTCTAACTCAATCACAAACCACACATCCGGCAACAAACTGCTATACCTTGGTCTCCATATCATGCCACCAATAATGGCTCTGGAGTAAGCTATATGTACGCTTTACTCCAAAATGTCCTAGCTCCTCATGAGCATGACGGACCAACTGTGGTCTCTGAGATAGAAGTGGTACTACTTGCATTCTACCATCCTTTCATACTTGCAAAAGGTGTTTGCCTTCCAATCTGAATTGTCTAGCTTGTTGAGGGACACGGTCTCTCTCCTTGGCCCCAATTGTGCCACCCAGAACACCAGTGCAAAGGTAGTCCATCACTAAGACATCATCATGAATGTCTCGCTGAACTATACCAATATCTTCACTCTCTGGATTGGTGACCTCAATAACTCCTCTTGTATGCACTGAGAGAGATACCACCAAAGCCTTAGAAAATATACACAAAAAGGCAGATGCATGCCAACCTGGCACATCTCCTCATCTGTCTCACCATGCCAACATGCTCCGGTCTGATCTTGCTCGCTGAGCCATGGGTTTCTACTCAACCCATTTGTATCACGGTTCACCACTCTAGGTCTATGAACAACCATGAAATCATACTCCTATAAAATCAGAGCCCATCATGCAAGCTTCCTTGAAAGCTTGTCGGACTCCATCAACCACTTCAGCGGCTGAAGATCAATGATGAGAGTGAAAGGGTTACCAAATAGGTAACATTGGAAATGTGCTACTGCCCAAACTGCTACCAAGCACTCTCCCTCATATGAACTAACTTTGCCTCCACTGAATTGTTGGAGCGACTAGCATGGGCCACCACAAACTCCTTCTCCTCATCATCATGTTGGGTGAGCACCGCTCTGTGAGCCGGCCTGTCTCTCACTCAGGATGAACCTCTGATGGCTATTATGGTAGCGCACCATGGACTAAGAAGGCAAGGAACCTGAACTCCATCATACTCCTCCAAGGCTAACACTCCAAGACTCAAGACATTGCTCACTAGAGAACTCATTGAGAGAGAGATAGTTGCAAATGAAAGGATGTTGAGTACCTCCTCACTCCTTGTTTATATACTTGTGAAATAATTACGTACCAAAGTTACTAATTACCGTAGTAACTCAAGTTACTAGACTAAAAGTCAAGTAAAGTCAAAAAGTAGAAAGGAATATCCATTCACATGGGCATATTCCCCTAAGCATGTGGTCTTATCTTGACCCAACCACTAAGTCAAGGATTCCTTCACATGGGCTATCCTTGGACTAAAGAAGAATCCAAAACAAAAAGGCTTGCGGGCCCAAGAGTTCTCAACTCTTTCCTCAAAGCCAAACACCTAGGAATAATACCAAGTCAACACACTAAAATCCAAAATAGTGGTGCTCATCTTTTCTACTTCCTCTAAAGTAAGGTCTCCTCTATCTTAGCTATGATTAACTTTAGCTCTTCTATCTTAACCATGACTAATATAGAACCATCCTTTATCTCTATATAAATAATATCTCTTAAGTACTTGTAATACCAAGCTAAATATCAAAATACCACACACATGCACAAATGGGTGTTACAACTCCAAGCCCCAACATACTCCAATTAGTATGAACCTGAAATGGTCGTCCTCTGAGCGGTCTCCTCAAAATAGGAGTAGATGTCAACCTCTCCTTGAGCTCTAGAAAAGCTCTCTCCTGTTCATCTCCCCAACACCACTCTTGTGTAAGCTTGGTCAGCTTTGTCAAGGCCTTGGCAATGGTACTAAATCCTCTAACATAGCGGTGATAGAAGTTTGCCAACCCAAGGAATGCTCGCACTCTGCTCACATCCGTAGGCCAAGGAATAAGTGCAATAGCCTCCACCTTGGTCTGCTAAACACCAAGTCCTCCGGGGTAGATAGTGTGACCCAAATACTCAACCTGCTCGTGGAAGAACCTACACTTCCCAAGATGTAATTTGAGTCCATGAGATCTCAACCTCTCAAACACCTCCAACAATTGTCTCTCATGCTCCTCCATAGTAGTGCTATAGACCAAAATGTCATCAATATAACACCGAGTAAAATCCAATCCAGCTAGGATCCTATCCATGACCCTTTGGAACTCAAAAAAAGCATTCTTTAACCCAAACGGTAAGAACCTCCACTGATATAACATATCCTTTCCATGAGGATCAATAGCTCATAGTGGTGATGCCTATCAAGTGCATCCTACGCTGCTCTGCCAAGCCAAGGCTCACAATCCAAGTCAAACTGTTCAGGTCCATAGCCTAACCTAACACCTAACGCCTAGATGCCTTTGACATTTCTGGAACAGCGATAATACTAGTGCAAAAACCCATTGCCCGCTCTCTCTCATTAGCGTTGGGCTCCACCAATTGCTATAACTATGAGTCCCAAACAAGTCCAAGTCCTCCCTCTTGAAAAGCATGAGAGCCTAGGAAACTCATGAGTGTGGGAAATGCAGCTCTTGGCTGTCCAACTAGGTTCACCATTGCCATAGATGACCTATCAGTCACTACCATTGTCTGAGAATGACGCCCAACATCCAAGATATCATCAACAAGGATGTGGTCAAGTCAATGAATCCCATCATAAGCACGTTGTAGAACCTCTTTGGGTAAGAGGTTTGTCCACCAAAGACAAAGATGATGAGCCCGTGATCCCACTCTGGCTACATCTAACAATACAGCAAGTCCCATCCAAGAATGGACCTAATGTGTACTCGACACCACTCTAGTACAAGAATCACCTATCAAAGGAATGTTCTCCAAAAGGTAAGCTGGAGAAACAGACTGATGAACTTGGAGATGTTGTAGTATCCGTAACATCTCCCAAAACACACCAGAACAAGGATCCTAAAGACCCAATCCATGGCCCACACGTGTATGTCCCTAACATGGCCATCCAGAAATCACCAAGTGAATAGGCCCATGTCTTTCCAGATCATGCACACCCAGGAAGGAAATCTCTGCTAGTAGGGCCTTTTGGTAACCTCTGATTGCTAATATCGGTAATAACTCCGGATTCCAATAGGCCAAGTGTGCCACATGATGTAGAGAGACTCGCCTAGCAGTCTCATCTCTCTCTACATACAAGTACCTCTGTACTCATATACCTGCTTGTAATACTGTAGCTAGTCTAGTGCTAATCCTACCAAACAACTCCAATAGACATATCCCCTGCAATTGCCAAGCAATTGAGTGTGGTATCCAGAGGTGTCAAAGTATCCCGACTTTGGAGGCTCATCCTCACGCTCATCTCTTGATGGTACAAAGGCTCCACTCCAAGCCTATTGCACCAACTAATTTGCATGTTGCTGCAATGCCTCCTCTGAACTCCACAATGGGATGGAACAATCTCACTTGTACTCCAAATCCAAGTGATCTCCTTTGGTACTAGAGTATCCTCTGCATGGGTGTTCCCCTCCAACAAGTCACCAGGCCAAGTAACTACACCATTGAAAGCTGAAACTGATGCTGCCATGGTCTCAGACTGTAGTATGTCATGCCATTTGTAGTGTCGCATCTAGATGCATGGACATTGGAGTTCCAGTGATAGTTGTTAGAGGCATTTTGGCAGTTACTCATAGACTACTTTCCGAGGGTCAGATTTCAGGTTTAGGGTACTGACTTTATGGCGGGGCCCACCGTCACTTGCACCATCCGCACCGTTGGGTGTGCCATCAGCAGGACCGTTGGGAGGAGACCTAGGTCGAAATCAGGGGTATACCCTAGGAGTGCAGCTCCTGAGAGCTCACTTCTCTTATGTTGAGCCTTTGAGTTCCTGGCTAGAGTGGACAGAAAGCCGGCGAGTGTCACCTAGAGTCTCTTAGCTAGAGTGGGTGTGGCTTGACTGTAATGAGTGCCTTGTTGTTGGCAAGTTGTTGAGGATCAGATCAAGTATTGATCTAAGTTTGATTGATTCAAGTGGTAAATAATCTGATTACATCAAAAAGTGTGTTAGGGGGAAATTGGGTGCAGGAACTGCAAGTGTTGGTGGTATCTCCAAGCTCGGTGGATCGTGGTGTCTCAATCAAGCAGTTTAGATTTCCTTGAGAGAGTGTGTGTGTGGAAGGGCTAGAAAAATTTGGAGCCAGGGAAGAAGAAATTTTCAAGCGGTAGCTATGATTTTGAGTTCAAGACCAATTTGTTACGAGTTGAGCTTAGAAACTGAAATTGAAGGTGGAGTTGAGAGCAGATCCTCACAAATTGAAGATTGGACAAAACCAATTTTTCCAATTTGGCTCAAGTGAAGAGTTAATTGAGAATTTAGTGGTCAGCCATTTTTAGGGATTTATGTTAGATTTTACATCAGATTATGTCAGATTTTGTGAAGGAGTTACGTCAGATTTTGGCAAGAAGAACTTGAAACCGACCCTCGGTGATCTTTGTAGCTCAAGAAGTAGATAAGGACTCAAATTATATCAAATGCCAAATGGTGGCAGAGTCGGTCCTGTGTTGATTTATGAGATGGAGGGTTGTTGTTTAGCATTCTTGTGATTGGACCCTATGACTGTAACACCCATTTGTGCATGTGTGTGGTATTGTGATATTTAGCTTGGTATTACAAGTACTTAAGAGATATTATTTATATAGAGATAAAGGATGGTTCTATATTAGTCATGGTTAGCTAAAGTTAGTCATAGCTAAGATAGATGGGACCTTACTTTAGAGGAAGTAGAAAAGATGAGCACCACTATTTTGGATTTTAGTGTGTTGACTTGGTATTATTCCTAGGTGTTTGGCTTTGGGGAAAGAGTTGAGAACTCTTGGGCCCGCAAGCCTTTTTGTTTTGGATTCTTCTTTAGTCCAAGGATAGCCCATGTGAAGGAATCCTTGCTTTAGTGGTTGGGTCAAGATAAGACCACATGCTTAGGGGAATATGCCCATGTGAATGGATATTCCTTTCTACTTTTTGACTTTACTTGACTTTTAGTCTAGTAACTTGAGTTACTACGGTAATTAGTAACTTTGGTACGTAACTATTTCACAAGTATATAAACAAGGAGTGAGGAGGTACTCATCATCCTTTCATTTGCAACTATCTCTCTCTCATTGAGTTCTCTAGTGAGCAAGGTCTTGAGTCTTGGAGTGTTAGCCTTGGAGGAGTATGATGGAGTTGGGGTTCCTTGCCTTCTTAGTCCATGGTGCGCTACCATAATAGCCATCAGAGGTTCATCCTGAGTGAGAGACAGGCCGGCTCACATTTTTGGTTCCGTTGCCGGGACCTCTCTAGAAGGCAAGATAATGTTCCGCGTCCAATTCTACATTAGGCAGAAGGAGGCTATGAGAGCTCACTTGGAGAGAACATTAGGAGAGGAGAGGGCTGAACTTATGTTAGAGAACCAAGATCCATTTGTATACCCTGTAGTTCATTATGATGTCTTTGAGGTGATTTTGTACATCTTGTACACATGAGAGGAATTGGAGAGATTGTGTGAGGTGGATTGCAGATTTTGGGGATTAAGGTGATTTTGGGCAAAATCTCAAGTTTGAGATCTGGACTTGAGATTTCTACACATGATAGCTTGGGTTATCTTTCAGTTAGCACATTTGAAATTATTGAGAGAGCTTCTATGCGCACTGGGCTAGAATTTTTGAAAGTTGATAGGGTAAAGTGCTCCCGCAACTGCATGCTCTCTGGAAAATTGTACAGAGTCTGCCATTTCTTCAATGTTTAGTGAATTGTCCTGAAAATTTCCAAGAAAATTCAGTGCATTGTATCCTACCTGGTGCCACAAAAATTAGAGAGAGATCATTTTTGCGCAGTGCGTTATGAGTTTTTGAAGTGAGGGGGGTGGTTTTCAGACCAAATCTGAAATATGGGTGCTGAATAGAAAGGTGTCTAGGCCAAATGGCTCGATGAAAAGATCTAAAATTTTGCAGGGAGGGACGCCCTAGAGTTGTGATCAAGTGTGGAAAATTTCAGAGGACTGTGACATATTAGTTGGGAGATTTGAGTGACATTGTGAGGAAGGGTCAATTCTGCAGAGTGGAGATCTCATGCATGAGAAGTTTGAGATCAACAAAAAGCATGTTTGAGTGTTTAGATTCATCTTGGGGAACATGGAGAGTCATCAAGAGTGGAAATTGAGATTATGCAAGGTTCCCCAAGGGTTTGAGGTGATTGTAGGGGTGGATTTGAGGAAAAGAGAGTTTACAATAGAATTTGAAGAGAGTGTTGAGAGGATCCAAAAACCTACACCACTTGGAGGAAAGAGTGAGTCTAAGTGCTTTCTATGTGGAGAGAAGGGACATAAGGCAAGTTCATGTCCATTGACCTTTGAGAGCAAGAGATTGAGGGAAAGGAGAGGCTTACTTGACTTGGGTTTGCATGTTGGACCTTCTTCACCAAGATTGGGAGGGAGAAGATCTAAGACCAAGGAGTTGTGTGAGGTTTGTGGAGTTGAAGGACTTCCAAAAGGACATGAGTGTAGTGGAGTAAAAGCACTTTTGGAAACTTTGGTGAAGGATCTTGGAGAGAGTCTTAGTACAGCTACAGAAATACTACCACCTTCATCAGCTAGTTCTCAAGATTAGTGATGGAGATAATCTTTCAACTTATGGATAAACTATCCATGAGAGTTAGATTAATATGCACTCTAGGATTTGATGTTGCTATAGAAATCTTGGAGCAACCTGAACCTTTTGTGTTCCCTAGAGTGGATTATTCTCAGATGGTGTTAGTCATGTATATACTCTATTAGTAATAGAGTGAGAGAAAAGAAAAGAGGAAAAAAAAAAAAAATTGAGAGAAAAGAAAGATAGTGAGGGGTTAAGATGGGGAAACTTCCGGTTTTCTTTGGCAAGGATGGAGAAGATGTGGAGGCCTTTGTGAGAGACTTCAAGAGAGCTTGCATAGGAAACAATGAGAGGAGGAAGAATGAGTGGGCCTCATTATTACCAGATTTCTTTGAGGATGCAGCACTTACATGGTATGAGTCAGAATACCAAAAGAGAGAGAGGAGAGAGGGGGAAGAGGAGTCTTGGGAGACTTTGACTTCAGCACTCATTGAGAACTTTCTTCCTGATGAGAGTTATGAGAGATTGATGAGTGAGGTTACATTTCTCAAGCAAGGAGATGGAGAGAAAGTGAGAGTCTATGTGGAAAGAGTGGAAAAATTGGAGTCCAGATTTCGCATAGTGTTGAGGAAGGGTGGGGATGATGTGGAGACTACAATGATTGGCATAGGGGCCATGCTCACCAAGAATTTTGTGGGAGGATTGAGACCACAAATTAGAAGCAAGGTGAGATATGAGAAACCTTCTTCCAAGGTTGAAGCTATCAAGATCGCAATTCGTATGGAGGAGAGTTTGGAAGGGGATGAGAGTGATTTGGTGGTGAAGGAGGTTGTGCATCCTCCTCAAGGCTACAAGTATGGTGGAACTTCTGATACTTTGGTGACAAGGGTTGCACCACAAGTAGTAGTTGCTCCAATTCTTGCACCTCCACCAAAAGATCCACTCCAAACCATCACAGAACAACTTGCGGATCTCAAGATCAATGTGGTGCAACTATGGGAGAAGAGAGAGGTGGATCAGAATGTAGGGAGAGGACCTAGGAGTTATGGAAACTATCCATATAGAGGAGGCCAACCAGCCAACAATTTCAATGATAGAAATTGTTTTGGTTGTGGAGGAAGAGGCCATATCCAAAGGAATTGCCCAAATTCCACTTACCATGGAGGAAGGGATTATGAGGGAGCCAATAGAGGGAAAGAGGGAGGTAGTGAAACCCAAGTGGCTCCTAATCCCAACAAAGGTAAGGGGATAGCATCCATAGATGTGGTTGAGAGCAAGTATGAGAAGGGAGAGTGCTCAAACTCCAAGGGTCTTAATTTGGAGCTTTTGGCACAAGAGAAGAAGAGCGCTCGTTTTTCAGAGGATGTTCACTCTTCTCAAGGATTTACTTCAAGCAAGGATACTCCTATGTCTACTAGGAGCACTCGCACCTCGACACCATCAACAACAAAGACTCCAAGGAAGAAGTTGGGGATGGAGGACTTCTTGATCTCAAAGCAACAATGGAACTACAATGTGTTGGAGGATGTTGGTAGTCACAAGGCTAACATCACAGTGGGCCAATTAATTGCTTTGAACCCTACCTTGAGAAAGGAGCTTAGAGGTGGTTTGAGTTCTACAAGGAGCAAAAAGAAGAAGAAGGCAAAAGTTCCAGTATCAATGGGGGTGGTGGATGCCAAGCCAGCACCATGGGAGGCTTGTGAATATGCCTCCAAGATTGATGTGAGAGTGAATGGTCACAACATCAAGGATGCATTGGTTGATGGAGGATCAGCAGTGAATGCCATGTCAGAAAGGTTGATGAAGAAGTTGGGTATGATACCCTCAAGAGCTTCAACATTTGTGGTGAGCATGGCAAACAAGCAACAAGTTCGACCAGTAGGAGTGATGGATAAGGTGGTAGTTTCAGTTATGGGAGTTCAAAATCTCATGACTTTCCAAGTCTTGAAGGATTCAAGCTATGACTTACTTCTTGGGAGGCCATGGTTGAGAGCAGCACGCACAACTGATCGATGGCACAAAGGGTACTTAAGGATTGGGCCATCAAACCATAGAGTCACTGTTCCTGTGACTAACACCACCAACACCTCACATTCAGATACCCCATCTTCTGATTATTGGGAATCTGATTCTGAAGGAGGAGCTTCAGGTGTGGACACAAGCATGGAAGAGGAGACTTCCACGGAGGAAGATGAATCTGAATCTGATTCAGATGTGTATCCCTTGTGTGCTATGGATTTTGCACCTAAGCCAGAGGTTTTGAAGGACCCAGATAAATCACCATTGACACTTGAGGAGGTAGAGAGAAGGTTATCTACCCTCAAGTATGGCCCAAATGTTACCAAGGAGGAGAAGGTGAGATTTGAGGAGATTTTCCGCAAGTTCATCCATGTGTTTGCTTTTAGTTACAAGGATTTGAAGGAAGTCACCTTGGAGGAGCACAAGATAGAGGTGGAGTCACATGCAAGACCAATCCGCCAAAAGCAACGTCGCATTAGCCCACCAATATCTTTGGCTGTGAAGGAGGAGATTGATAAGCTCAAGGAGGCTGGATTTATCTTTGAGGTGGAGAATTCAGAATGGGTGTCTCCAATTGTCATTGTGAAGAAAAAGAATGGCAAGCTTCGGGTATGTGTGAATTACAAGAAGCTTTATGCTGTTACCAAGAAGGACTACTACCCATTGCCATTCATTGATGAGATCTTGGAGGAGGTTGCAGGTCATGAGAGGTACAGTTTTGGAGATGGTTATAGTGGATATAACCAAATAAAGATTGCACCAGAGCATCAACAACTCACCACATTCACCACACCTTGGGGAACTTACGCTTTCAAGGTCATGCCTTTTGGGCTTTGCAATGCTCCAGCCACATTCCAACGGTTCATGAACAAGGTATTTGAACCTTTCATTGGGAAATTTGTGAGAGATTTCATTGATGACTTTTGTGTCTATGGGAGCAAGGAGGAGCACTTTGAGCACCTAATCAAAGTCTTGCAACGCTTGGATGAGGCAAATGCATCACTCAACCCAGAGAAGTGCATTTTTGGATGTGAAGAAGGTCTACTTTTGGGGCACATCATCTCCAAGGATGGAATAGCAGTTGATCCTGAGAAGGTGAGGAAAATCTCAAACCTTCCATTCCCTTCAAGCTTGACAAAGTTACGCCAATTCTTGGGAATGGTTGGGTACTATAGGAGGTTCATCTTCTCATTTTCCAACAAGGCTTATGCATTGACCATCTACATGAAGAAGGGTGTAGATTACATGGTGATTTTGGAAGACAAAGAGGCTCTCAAAGCTTTTGAGGAGCTCAAGCAATCCCTTGTTGTAGCTCCAATTCTTGCTAAACCTGATTGGAGTAAGCCTTTCATCCTCTACACTGATGCTTCTAATGTAGCTATAGGATGCACTCTTAGTCAATTAGACCAAGATGGGCATGATCATCCAATAGCTTATGCTAGTAGGCAGATGGTTTCAGCAGAGAAGAACTACTCTGTCACAGAGAGAGAAGGGTTGGCAGTGATCTTTGGTCTCAAGAAGTTTAGACACTACTTGATTGGAGGGAAAGCCACAATTGTCACGGATCACAAGGCTTTGAAGTACATCTTCAACAAGCCTAATGTTGAAGGGAGACTAGCAAGGTGGATGATTCTCTTGTCTGAGTATGACTACACAATTGAGGATAGGCCAAGAAAGAAACATGCAAATGCTGATTTGTTATCTAGAGCCTATGATCATGATGGAGATGAGCCAGTAGATGATTCCTTCCCGGATGAGGAGCTCATGACAATCTCAGTCACTCAAGAGGTTCCAATGGAGTACAAGGAGATTGTGGATTTTGTGACAAGAGGTAACTATCCAGAAGGGATGCATGCTAGGGAGAGGAAGGCCCTTGCAGCAAGATCTAGACCTTACACAATGGTGGATGATATTCTTTTTCACCAAGGAGCAGATGGTCTACTTCGAAGAGCAGTGGGTAAGGAAGAGTCTATCCTACTCATAAAGGAGTTTCATGAAGGTTTAGTATGTGGAGGACACTTTGCAGGAAAGGTGACTGCTTTCAAGATTCTAGATGCAGGTTACCATTGGAGAGGGATTTTCAAGGATTGTCTTGATTATTGCAAAACTTGTCATGTTTGTCAAGCTTTTGCTAGAAAGTCTACATCCACTCCACCACTTAGATCAATTCCATTGCTAGGACCCTTTGAGAAGTGGAGAATTGATTTTGTAGGACCTCTCAATAGAACCCCAAGGAACAATCGGTACATTGTGGTAGTTACTGATTACCTTACCAAGTGGGTTGAGGCTAGACCATTGAGGGACAAGAATGAAGATGAAGTGGGTAGATTTCTTTATGAACGCATTATCACTAGGTTTGGATGCCCTTTGGAGTTGGTTTCTGATAGAGGAGGAGAGTTTACAGGAAGCATTACTACAGCCATGCTACGACATTTCTCTATCACACATAGAGTAACTACATCCTATAAGCCAAATTCCAATGGCTTGGCAAAGAGAACCAATCAGACCTTGTGCATGATGTTGGCCAAAGATGCAGAAATGGAGGGGGCTAAACATCATTGGGACAAGAGGATTCATGCAGTTTTGTGGGAGTATAGGACAACCATGAAGACTTCCACTGGATATTCTCCATTCCAATTGGTGTATGGCATTGAGTCTACCTTACCTATTCACTTTGATCTTCCTACCTTCCAAAGCATTCATAGGAGATTGAAGAAAGCACAAGGAAGTGATGCAGAGAAGTCAAGGAAGGATCAACTCATGGAGTTGGAAGAGGCAAGAGCAGTTGCTATGGTTCGAGTGGAGCAAGCCCAAAGGAAACAAAAGGAGAGCTATGACAAGAGGCAAGGCAAGAAGAAGGTGGAGCCTTTCAAAGAAGGTGATTGGGTAATGTTGTTTGATTCCATTCGATTCAAGAGAGTAAAAAAGAAGTTTTTGCCTAAGTACTTTGGACCTTTCATAGTAGAGAAGGTGTGGGGAAATTACACTTATGATCTCAAGGAGTTGGGAGGAAGACACTTTGATAGGATTAACCATGATAAGTTGAAGATGTACCATAGAAGGTAGAGAGACCTTCACTTTGAGGACAAAGTGAAAACTTAGTCCGGGGGTAAATGTAACACCCATTTGTGCATGTGTGTGGTATTGTGATATTTAGCTTGGTATTACAAGTACTTAAGAGATATTATTTATATAGAGATAAAGGATGGTTCTATATTAGTCATGGTTAGCTAAAGTTAGTCATAGCTAAGATAGATGGGACCTTACTTTAGAGGAAGTAGAAAAGATGAGCACCACTATTTTGGATTTTAGTGTGTTGACTTGGTATTATTCCTAGGTGTTTGGCTTTGGGGAAAGAGTTGAGAACTCTTGGGCCCGCAAGCCTTTTTGTTTTGGATTCTTCTTTAGTCCAAGGATAGCCCATGTGAAGGAATCCTTGCTTTAGTGGTTGGGTCAAGATAAGACCACATGCTTAGGGGAATATGCCCATGTGAATGGATATTCCTTTCTACTTTTTGACTTTACTTGACTTTTAGTCTAGTAACTTGAGTTACTACGGTAATTAGTAACTTTGGTACGTAACTATTTCACAAGTATATAAACAAGGAGTGAGGAGGTACTCATCATCCTTTCATTTGCAACTATCTCTCTCTCATTGAGTTCTCTAGTGAGCAAGGTCTTGAGTCTTGGAGTGTTAGCCTTGGAGGAGTATGATGGAGTTGGGGTTCCTTGCCTTCTTAGTCCATGGTGCGCTACCATAATAGCCATCAGAGGTTCATCCTGAGTGAGAGACAGGCCGGCTCACATGACAACCCGGCAAATATCACTTTTGCGGTAATCGGGTCAGTAAAGTTTATTCCTACAAAGATACTATCTAGAATTGGTCAAATACAAAGTCAAAAGTCACAATTGCAGTTCTTCTTGATGGCTTCTTTAATCTTTCAGGTAGAAACTACACCCAGAAGAGAGTAACAAGCTCACAATCTTGACAACTTGTCACGAATACACACACATAATCACAACATAGCAAATTTTGTCCAAACAACTCTTGATTGTGATGATTCAGATTCTCCCGAAGACGGCACTTCACTGCAAAGATCAATTTCACCTCAGAATTGTGTTCCACCCCTCCACTGAAGGCACAACTTCCTCAATCAAAATTGCTTCACATCAACTTCGTGCTTGCTCCAATGCACTTCACTCAAGATCAAACACACAGAATGAAGATCAAGGCTATAGATTCCAACATCCACACACACTGAATTGCTCTTCGGAATTCTCCACACACTCACAAACACAAACACAAAAGTGACAATCAGAATTAAGCTTAAGCGACAAGTACTGGGAACAACACTTCACTTTATCTATCTTCAGAAATTTGAATACTGAATACATCGTATTGCAATTGCTCCTCTTAAATACTAAAGCAAACGGCAAACTTGCCTACCTAGCACCGCTTCCTAACATCTCTTCCTACCTGCAAATCCTAAAGTGACAATCTATCTCTTCCTATCTGCTTCTTCCTATCTCAAAATTGACTTCTATCCCGATCCGATGTCTACCTCATCATCGGCTTCCAAACCCGATGATCTTCCTACTACTTCTCCTTCTTTGGGTATGGCAAATTCTGCCAAGTCCTTGACTACTTCTACTACTTCTACACTACAATCTACAATTGAGCTCATGGGTAATCCAACTACACTCTTATCTCCTGACCCACTCTTCTCTAATGTGTCAATCCTCAAGTCCAATGATACTTGTATTCCTACTTCTGCAACATCGGGTCTCTTCTCCACTGTCACACTATTCTGAATCTTCTCTAATTCCAAATTGACTAAATCCAGTCTAAGACTAACATTGTTCTCTACATCTAACATTTTCCTATCTACATGCTCTCTCAAGCGAATCAACAACGTGTTCATATCCACATCTTTGGCTTTTCTCCTCCGAGTTTCCTGCACAAGCAACTTCAACTCGTGTAGGCGGGCTTCCTCCAATCTCCCTTCAGCCTCCGTGCTTAAGATGGCTCTCAACTTCCCTACAACTTCTCCTACTGATTCCGACTCATATCCTCAAGAGCGCTCTACCTTCAGTTCTTCACAATACATCTTCAGCTCGTCTTCGTACTCCGCAGCAAGCATTTTCTTCTCCTCTGCATACTGTGTACTCTGTAACTCAGCACTTCTGACTAGCTCTCATAATCGTTCTTCTTCCTCTTGCCTGGCTGCTAACTCCCTCTACCATGCTTGATCCTTCGCTGCTGCACTCTTCTTCAAGCTATCCAACTCTTGCTCCATTACGATGTTCATTGCTTTCAAATGAACATTCTCGATGCGCACATCACTCACTTCTTCCTTCATCTTATCGAGCCACATCGTTTGTTCCTTCAATTCTCTGGCTTGCCGTTGCAATTCCTTCTCATTTTCTGCACAGCTTCCTTGTAGCAAGGTTAGCATTTTCTTCACCAAGCATTCCTCCCTCCAAAGTTCATCCACTTCCTTGTTCTACGGACTTGTTGGTCCTGTAGCTCCTTCACTTCACTCACCAGATACTTCACCATCTACAATTCGTTCATCCCCTTACTGCAATCTTGAGGAATGACTCTTTGATGCTCCTTCAAAAATTCCAGCAATGGGGTTACTACCTTCGTCATGTAGGGTATCCTGCTGAAGTGCTCTTCCTTGTCAGCGCCCTCTTCGTCTAGAGTCTTCTCCTCCGTCATCGGCTCCTTCATCCAAAGTTGCAATCTTTGTATCTTCATTGTGTCCACACTTTCTTTGTCTTGGCCTCTTGAACTCCGGCCCGTGGGATTCTCTACTTCCTCTTTTGCTCTTGACTTGTTTAATACCATCATTTGACAAGCCTCACTCATTGCTGCAGATTGCTGGACCTCTGGTTCTCCATCACTTTTGCTCCCTGACTCCTCAATTTTCAATGTGAGCTCCTCTTCTTCCGAGTCCTCTTCTTGCGACTTAGTCTCCTAGCCAGACTCCAATCCCGATGATGCCTCTTTTACAATCTTTTCCGTCTTCAACACCAGCTGCCGAGTCTTTCTTTGCATTGTTCCATCTACATTGGATGTTCCATTGTGGAGTTCCAAGGAGGTATTGCAGCAGTATGCAAATCAATTGGTGCAATAGGCTTGGAGTGGAGCCTTTGTACCATTGGCAGATGAGTGTGAGGATGAGCCTCTAGAGTCAATTGCTTTGACACCTCTCGATACCCCACTCATTGCTTGGCAGTATCCAGTAGAGGAGATATGTCTATTAGAGTTGTTCGGTGAGATTAGTGTGGTGCCCACATTTTTTGTTTTTGTTCAAAATAAAGGAGAAGAAGTGTATAGAGAAGTCAAATTGTGTCTGTATGGCCAAAGAAGGCAAAGAAAAGAGTCTTCAAGATGAAACCCAAAGTAAAGTGACTTTGGGTCATAAGGCAAAGTACTCGGAAATGCCCAGTCAGCATACAACCCGAAGTAAGGAGTCTTTGTATTGGGGGAGCTCAACCCAAGGCAAAGACAGTCTAACAACCTTTTGTCAGGGCAAGAAATTCAAGAAGGGACCGTTCAAAACCGGCGGCCCATACGCGTGAAGTACGATTGATAGTGATAGGTGCATGCAAGAGGTGCAATTTCTTGGTAGAAACTTGAATTGAAGAGAGACAAAGAAAGTGCGACTCTAAAAAAATCAGGCTCACAACGAAGCAATGTCGAGCAATTTTCCTTTGCCGTTGAGAAGTCATCCTGCAGGTGATCGTGGGAAGGGAAATAGAGTTGAAGACGCGCTAGTGTGTAAGGGAGAAGTCAAGAGGGTGAAATTGAGAGACGGTGAGAAAGCAGGAGAGATGGGAGGAGGAAAGAAGAACTCCAAATTTGTAGTGAGGAATCATGCAATTTGGAGGTTAGACATGATTGCAAGAATCAAAGTCTTGAGCCGACTTTGGATCATGTTCTTGGCATGTAACTGGAATGTTAGTTTTTGAAGTTTCATGACCAAGATTATCGAGAGCAAGTGTCTTGATGGCCCCGAGGAAGAGGGGAAGAGAGGAAATCCGGCTCGTTGGACAGAGTTGGATTAGAGATTAGTGCTCGGGAGAGAAGTAGGCACGGAGTAGGGTGCCACCTTGTGACAACCCGGCAAATATCACTTTTGCGGTAATCGGGTCAATAAAGTTCAATCCCGCAGAGATATACTCAGAATTGGTCAAATACGAAGTCAAAAGTCACAATTGCAGTTCTTCTTGATGTCTTCTTTAATCTCTCAGGTAGAAACTACACCCAGAAGAGAGTAGCAAGCTCACAAACTTGACAACTTATCACGAATACACACATGTAATCACATCATAGTCAATTCTGTCCAAACAACTCTTGATTGTGATGATTCAGATTCTCCCGAAGACGGCACTTCACTGCGAAGACCAATTTTGCCTCAAAATTGTGTTCCACCCCTCCACTAAAGGCACAACTTCCTTGATCAAAATTGCTTCACATCAACTTTGTATTGCACTCACAATTGCAGAATACTAACAATACTACAATCCCTCTCAGACCTGTCAAGGCATTGCTCCGATGCACTTCACTCAGGATCAAACACACAGAATAAAGATCAAGGCTGTAGATTCCAACATCCATAGACACACTGACTTGCTCTTTGGAATTCTCCACACACTGACAAATACAAACACAAAATTGACAATCGGAATTAAGCTTAAGCGACGAGTATTGAGAACAACACTTCGCTTTATCTATCTTCAGAAAGTTGAATACTGAATAACATCGTACTACAAATGCTCCACTTAAATACTGAAGCAAACGACAGATTTTCCTACCTAAGCACCGCTTCCTAACATCTCTTCCTACCTACAGATCCCAAGTGACAAGCTATCATTTCATATCTGTCCTTTCCTATCTCAAAATTGACTTCTATCCCGATCCAATGTCGACCTCATCATCGGCTTCCAAACCCGATGATAAACTTGCTATTTCACCTTCTTTGGGTATGACTGATTCTACTAATTTCTTTACTAATTCTACAACTTCTTCACTACAATCTTCAACTGAACTCTATTTTACTCCATCTACACTCTTATTTCCCGACCCACTCTTCTCTAATGTGTCAATTCTCAAGTCCAATGACACTTGAGTTTCTTCATCTGCAACATCAGGTCTCTTCTCCTCTGTCACACTTTTCCAAATTTTCTCTAACTCTGAATTGACTAAATCTAGCCTAAGACTAACATTATTTTCTACCTCCAACATTTTTCTATCCACGTGTTCTCTCAACCGAATTAGCAAGGTATTCATATCCATGTCCTTGGCTCTTCGCTTCCGAGTCTCCTGCACAAGTAACTTCAACTCATGCAGACAAGCTTCTTCCAATCTCCCTTCAGCCTCCATGCTTAAGATTGCTCGTAATTTCCCCGCAATGTCCCCTACTGATTCCGATGCGTATCCTCAAGAACGTTCCACCTTCAACTCAGCTCGATACATCTTCAACTCGTCTTTATATTCTACAGTGAGCATCTTCTTCTCCTCTACATACTGCATACTCTGCAATTCCACACTTCTAATGAGTTCTTGTAGTCGTTCCTCTTCTTTGTGCCTGGTCGCCAGCTCTCTCTGCCATGCTTGATCTTTTGCTGCGGCACTCTTCTTCAAGCTATCCAACTCCTGCTCCATCTCGATGGTCATCGCCTTCAGATGAACATTCTCGACGCTCACATTACTCACTTCCTCCTTCATCTTGTTGAGCCACATCGCCTGCTCCTTCAATTCCCCGGCTTGTTTCTGCAATTCCTTCTCCTTCTTTGCGCATCTTCCTTGTAGCACGCTCAGCATTTTCTTCCTTGAGTCTTCCTCCCTCCGAAGATCTTCAAGTTCCGCACTTCTTTGGATTTGATGCTCCTGCAGCTCTTGCACTTCCTTCAACAGATGCTTCACCACCTGCAGCTCATTCATCCCTTTCACCCGATCTTGGGCAATTCCCATACGATGTTCTTTCAATAGCTCAAGCAAAGGTGTGACCACCTTCGTCAAATATGCTATCCCGCCAAAATTTTCTTCTTCATCGCCATCTTTGTCTGGAGTCTTCTCCTGCGTCATCGGCTCCTTCATTCAAAGTCGCAATCTTTGTATCTTCATAGTGTCGGCACTATCTTTGTCTTGGCCTCTTGAACTTGGCCCCGCGGGATACTCCTTCTTTGCTTTGGGTCTTGGCTTGTTCTCCACCATTGCCTCACCAGCCTCACTTATCACCACCAATTGCTAGACTTCGGGTTCACCCTCACTATCACTCCTAGACTCCTCACTTTTCAAGGTGAGCTCTTCTTCTTCCGAGTCTTCTTCTTGCGACTTAGTTGCTTCATCAGACTCCTCCTCCGATGATGCCCCTCTTACAATTTTAGCGGTCTTCAACATCAGCCTCCAAGTCTTGCGTGGGATGGGCAATGATTTGGCTTCTTCGGGTTTACTTTGCTTCTTCATCTTTGGACTGGCCACATCTTTGATCTTCCACTGTCCCATCCTTGCAAAGTATTCGTCATTCGCTTGCAGATGAAGCATATATTGTTGCTCCTCTTTGTCTGCTTCCCGCCTCAAATCGAGATGCATGTGTGAGACCATATGATGATGTTCGTCTTCGGACAGTAAGTTCAGCCCGAAGTAGAAATGAGCCACGAACGGTGCGAAATAATGCGGTGGCAAGCCCGTTCTCCAATTCACCACCATCTGCCTTGTTTGGTGATGGAAGCACTTTGCCCAATTCACTGGTACTCCTAAAAACATCTGATGGAAGAAGACTGCCTGCTGCATGGTTACATAGGTCGCTCGCTCCGGCTTGAACATGGCCATCATCACCCCCAAGATACTTCTTTGGATTGGGTCCCGATAAGATTCCACCTTGTAACCATTCGTAGTTTGTGGAGCGAAAAACAAATTGCGAATCTTCGCCGTCTCCTCTGCATCATCACACTTCCAATAGAAGGTGATCCCTGTCGACTCTCTTGCTTCTCTCCCCAAGACTAAATTCCAATCTGACTCAGTCCATCAAGCCGGATTGCCTCTCTTCCCCTCTACTTTGGGACCCTCCTCACAATTACTGGCAGCGATCTTTGCCATCACTCCCGAGAAACTGAAATTCCAGTTCCATGCTAAAAGGGTGATACGAAGTCTAACCAAGACTTCAATCCTAGCTACTACATCTACTCTTGGAATTGCAAAACCTCTCATTGCCAGCGCATTGGCCACCTTCTTTGCCATGATTTGTTCTCTTGTTTTACGCTGTTGGAAAATCAGACCCTCTCCTGGACAAGACACTCTAACTCCCTCAAGGTTTCGGAAAATTTCACTCTCGATGGGCTTCCGGACACGCATTACTGCAAGACGTCTACTCAAAGGAATTGGAAATTTACTCAAAGGGTTTGAATTCCTCCTACGTAGTCGCAATTTTATATTGCCCCAAATTGCAATCATTCTTCAGTCGATTTTGTCGGTGATTTTCTCTCTTCTGCGTGCACTCCCGGTCACTGTCAAGACATGATTCTTTTGCCCCCGCCGTTTCTTGAAATGTACTTTCTTGCCACATACAGAGGTTGTTTAACGGTCTTTGTCTTTCCTACGTTTTCCAACTCGAAGACGATGATCTTTGGCCTGTTTCCAGCATACTCCTCTTCCAAACACATCCATCATCGAATCTGATGTCAGCTTCTTCGGCTTTCCTCCAAAGTTACTTTCGCCTCTTCTTTGTCCGCAATTCGACTTTTCCGTGCTTACTTCGTCTCTTAAACCCTACTAACCATAAAAAAAATGTGGGTACCACACACCTTCTTGGGTAAGGGAGAAGTAGCAGAAGAAACTCAAGAAGTGAGAGACGTGTTCTCTTCAAAGAGAACAAAGAACGGATACAAGGTTGAGAGTTACAAGGATCTAGTGAAGAGAGGGATCGTGAGTGCTCTCATGGCAATCCTGAAGCCGGAGAGAACGACTTATGTGATGAAACACCAAGCGGTGTTCTTCCATAAGCTATTTGTAGGAGAACCAATCAATTGGGCGAGGTGCTTCCATGGGAGGACGTGACAAATGGTGTGGAATCTGCAGGATAAGTCACCTCCACATTACATCATGCCGTTTGCAGCACATTTTTACCTCGGGTTAAATTTGCTGAACGCGGTGGAGCAAAATTGAATGGTATCGCACTTCCATCCCGACTTGAGAAGAGAAGTCGATATAGAGGAGCAGCAGTATATCCTTCAAATTTGGAGCACAGACGAGTACTATGCAAAGATGGGGAAGAGTGGAAATAGAAGTGAGTACTCCAAAGACAAAGAAGCAAAGTTGGCATGGCAAAGCCAAAGACAAGACAAGACCTCGGAAGACCAGGAGAGGAAACCCGAGAAGAGGCATGGTGGTGATCGCATCAGAAGATGAAGACTCGAAAGGCCAAGCCGAGTGCAAGTCCAAAGACTCGGAACACAAGGAGGAACTAGAGCTAACACTGCAAAGTGGGGATACAAGTAGCGACAGTGATGAAGGTGGAGAAATGACGTCAGTACCAGTTGGTGTGGAGGAAGAAGAAGAAGTTCAGGTGGCGCTCGAGCCAGAAGAAAATATGAAGTTGGAGGACGAGATACCTGAGCCCGAAGAGAAGAAGATCGCACTTCAAAGGGAATTTTGTTCAAGACGCAAGGCAAAGTATGAAGCGGGTCCAAGTAAGGTGAAGGAAGAAGTAAATGCTAGCTCAGGAAGTGAGGCGTCGATTCCGATACAAAGACTGTGGAGACAAAGGCAAGTATTGGGAGAACAAGAAGTGAGAAGGGAGATTGCGACGTAGGAGGAAGTAGTTGTGAGTAATGGAGTGGAGTACTTGCGGGAGATTGTGTGTCCATTGCTGGTGAAGTTGGAGCACAGGAAGAAGGAGATGCAGTCTACATGTCCAGAGGTGAAGATTGTTTTGCAGGTGTTGTCAAGATTAGAAGAAGAGAACTCGGAGTTGAAGGCGATTATAACCCGAGGTGAGGAGGAAAGGGAAGTACTGCGAGGGGAGTCAGTAGTGAAGAATCAAGTAATTGAAGACTTGAAGAGAGAGGTAATGTATCGAGAGGATCTTGTTAAGAAGAGTGACATAGCGAGGGAAAGACAAGTAGCAAAGTATGAGATCTTGAAGCAGTAGTCTGCTGATTCAAGAATAGAAATTATCCATGCTATGGCGAGGGTAGCAGCAAAGGAACAAGAGCTTGATAGAGTGATGGAGAGTGTAGAGGAGAAGAAGCAACTCTGGCAAAGGGAGTTGGTAGTGCAATATAGAGAAGAGGAGAGATTATGGGAGTTACTTCGTAATCAGGAGGAGAAGATTGAGTAGAAGGAGAAGGAGAAAGAAACAATGAAAGCCGAGTTCAAAGCGGAGTTGGCAATGTACAGGGAGGATTGGCTTGCAGATTGGGAACAAGAAAGGAAGATTTGATTGGAGCCACTGAAGGAGATTGTCCTCAGAATGAACGCGATGCTAAGTGCAGAGGCCGGCATTTGGATTGAAGAGACAAGGCTGCACGAAATTGAAGTTGTTGGTGCATGAGACGAGGAGAAGACAAGCAGAAGCACAGATTTGAATACCTTGTTGATCAGTCTAAGAACTCGGGTAGATAGGAAGATATTAGAAGTGGAAGATAATATTGCAATTAGATTAGACTTAGTGAAATTAGAGATAGAGAAACTTTGGAAGGATGTCAGAGCCAAACCCAAAGTAGACAAAGTAGGAGTACAGATGACTTCGGAGTTAGCAATGGAGACATTAGAGAAGAATGGGTCAGCAGATAAGGAGTTAGATAGATTACACACTAGTGAAATTTCAGATCAAGAAAGAGAATTATTAGATCTGGTAGAGGATGTAGGAGTTATGAAACCCAAGGATAGAATAGTACAAAGTAAAGTTACTTCGGGTTTGGGTTTGAAAGCCGAAGAAGAAGTAGACATCGGATTGGATTAGAAACCAATTTGAGATTTGAATAGGCAGATATGAAGAGGTGCATTGTCAATTTGGATCTGTAGGTTTATAGAGTCATTGGGAAGAGGAACATTAGGAAGATAATTGTCAATTGCTTCACTATTTAAGAGTGGCATTCACAATATCATGTTGTTCAGTGCTCATAATTTCTGAGAATAGATAAAGCAAAGTGTTGTGAAGTAGTGCTTGTCGCTTAAGCTTGATTCCAAGTATCAACTTTGTGATTGTGTGGAGAAATTCAAAGTGCAAGTCATTGTGCTTGTTGGATGTTGGATTCCACAGCCTTGATCTTCATTTTGTGTGTTTGATCATGAGTGAAGTGCAATCAAAGCAATGCCTTGATAGATCTAAGAGGAATTGTAGTGTTGGTAGTATTCTACATTTGTGAGTGCAGTGCAAAGTTGATGTGAAGCAATTTTGATCAAGGAAGTTGTGCCTTCAATGGAGAGGTGGAACACAATTTTGAGGTGAAGTCATTTTGCAGTTTTACAGTGAAGTGCCATTTTTGGGAGAGCCTGAATCATCACAATCAAGATTGTTTGGAAAGAATTGATGGAGTTGTGATTAAGGAGTGCTGATTTGTGACAAGACTGCGAGTCAGTGCTTGTTACTCTCTTTTGGGTGTGGTTTCTACCTGAGAGATTAAAGATGCAACCAAGAAGAACTACATTGTTATTGTTTGACTTTGTATTTGACCAATTCTAACTCGTATCTTTGCGGGAACAAACTTTACTTACCCGATTACCGCAAAAGTGATATTTGCCAGGTTGTCACAATTAGCACGGACTAGTTGCGGTATTACAGGCGGGTATACGAGTACAGAGGTACTTGTATGTAGGGAGAGATGAGACTGCTAGGCAATTCTCTTTACATCATGTGGCACACTTGGCCTATCGGTATTTGGAGTTATTATCAATGTCAGTAGTTAGAGGTTACCAGAAGGCCCTACCAGCAGACATTTCCTTACTAGCAGCGCATGACCTAGAGAGACATGGGCCTATTCACTTGGTGCTTTCTAGATGGCCATGTTAGGGACATACACGTGCGGGCCGTGGTTTGGGTCTTCAAGATCCTCATTCTGGTGTGTTTTGGGAGATGTTACGGATACTATGACATCTCTAGGTTCATCAGTCTGTTTCTCTAGCTTACCTTTTGGAGAACATGCCTTTGATGGGTGATTCTTGCACCAGAGTGGTGGTGAGTACAAAAACAGGTCCATTCTTAGATGGAACCTGTTGTATTGTTAGATGCAGCTAGAGTGAGATCACGGGCTCATCATCTTTGTCTTTGGTGGACGAATCTCTTACCTAGAGAGGTTTTACAGCGTGCTTATGATGAGATTCAATGACTTGACCACATCCTTGTTGATGACATCTTGGATGTCGAGAGTCAGTCTCAAATGGTGGTAGTGGCTGATAGGTCACCTATGGCAATGGTGAACCTAGTGGGACAGCCTAGAGCTGCATTTCCCACACTAATGAGTTTCCCAGGCTCTCATGCGTTTTGAGAGGGAGGACTTGGACTTGTTTGGGACTCACAGTTACAGTAGTTGGTGGAGCCCAATGCTAATGAGAGAGAGCGTGCAATGGATTTTCATACCGGTATTACCACTGTTTCAATAGTGTTAGAGGCATCCAGGCATCAAGTGCTAGGTTAGGGTATGGACCTGAACTGTTTGACCTAGATTGTGAGCCTTGGCTTGGCAGAGCAACGTAGGATGCGCTTGATAGGCATCACCACTCAGATACTTGTGAGCCCTATGCCTATTGAGACAATTCAGGCATAAGTTGGGGGTGATGGACCGAGTGGATAGGGTATTCTTGGGACAACCAATAGCTACTAGGGAGAGTGGTCTACTTGGAGTCCATCCAGGTGAGCGTGGGCTACTTGGATTACACCCTTGGTCCACTTGAGATCCAGCTAGAGGACATGTGGAACTTGCAGCCAGAGTGGAGGGAGTTTTTCACACAGAGGTTGGGACCTCTAGTGGTCAGGAGCATGATACTATTGCTCCCAAGGGCCCAGTTTAGCAACCAATCAGTACGTCTTCTACTCTTACAACAGTTATAGAGGATACTTGGGAGCTAGATCTTGGACCCAAGCTTACTAGAGAGGAAAGACGAAGGGTTTGGAGGTTCTTGAGGAGTCACATGAGTTGTTTTGCCTTCAGGATGAAGGATTTGGGTGCTTTAAAGGGACTTGGTATACGGATTGAGTTGACGAGCAATACAACAATTTTCTGATATTCTTATTGCTATAGTGACATGGAGGATATTGATTTAGAGCCGGACTAGTGACCTTTTTGAGGTTGGTTTGGTGGAGATTTCACATGGAGAATATGCATCAGCGATAGTGATGGTAGCCAAGAAGGATATACATGGCAATTATACAGATAGGCGGATGTGTGGAGATTACCATTCTATCAACCAACAGACTAGGGCTGATCGGTATGCCATGCCTACAACAGAGGAGATTTTTGATGTGATTGGGCATGCAAAGGTCTTCAATACTTTGGATCTTTGAGTAGGATATCATCAGTTGCCAATCAAGGAGGAGGATAAGTCCAAGAAAACATTTTGGGCTATTGATCCTCACGGCAAGGATGTGTTATATTAGTGGAGGTTCTTACCGTTTGGGTTGAAGAACACTCTTGCTGAGTTCCAGAGGGTCATGGATAGGATCCTAGTTGGATTGGATTTTGCTCATTGTTATATTGATGACATTTTGGTCTATAGCACTACTGTGGAGTAGCATGAGAGACAATTGTTGGAGGTGTTTGAGAGGTTGAGATCTCATGGACTCAAATTACATCTTGGGAAGTGTAGGTTCTTCCACGAGCAGGTTGAGTATTTGGGTCACACTATCTACCCCGGAGGACTTGGTGTTCAGCAGACCAAGGTGGAGGCTATTGCACGTATTCCTCAGCCTACGGATGTGAGCAGAGTGCAAGCATTCCTTGGGTTGGCAAAGTTCTATTGCCGCTATGTTAGAGGATTTAGTGCCATTGCCAAGGCCTTGACAAAGCTGACCAAGCTTACACAAGAGTGGTGTTGGGGAGATGAGCAAGAGAGAGCTTTTGTAGAGCTCAAGGAGAGGTTGACATTTGCTCCTATTTTGAGGAGACCGATCAAAGGATGACCATTTCAGGTTCAACATACTGATTGGAGTATGTTGGGGCTTGGAGTGGTGCTCACCCAGCATGATGATGAGGTGAGGGAGTTTGTGGTGGCCTATGCTAGTCGCTCCAACAATTCAACAGAGGCAAAGTATAGTTCATATGAGGGAGAGTGCTTGGCAGTAGTGTGGGCAGTAGCACATTTTTGATGTTACCAATTTGGTAACCCCTTCACTCTCATCACTGATCATCAGCCACTGAAGTGGTTGATGGAGTCCAACAAGCTTTCAGGGAAGCTTGCACGATGGGCTCTGATTTTATAGGAGTATGATTTCACGGTTGTTCACAGACCTGGAGTGGTGAACCGTGATGCAAATGGGTTGAGTAGAAGAAACCCATGTCCCAACCAGCAGGATCAAACTGGAGCACGTTGGCATGGTGAGACAGATGAGGAGATGTGCCAGGTTGGCATGCATCTGCCTTTCTGTGTATATTTTCTGAGGCTTTGGTGGTATCTCTCTCAGCGCATACAGGAGGAGTTATGGAGGTCATAGATTCAGAGAGCAAAGATATTGGTATAGTTCAGCAAGACATTCATGATGATGTCTTAGTGATGACTATCTTTGCGCTGGTGTTGTGGGTGGCACAATTGAGGCCAAGGAGAGAGTTCGTGTTCTTCAGCAAGCCCGATGGTTCAGATAGGAGGGCAGACACTTTGTGCGTGTATGGGAGGATGGTAGAGTGCAAGTAGTACCACTTCCATCTCAGAGACCACAGTTAGTTTGTCATGCTCACAAGGAGCTAGGACATTTTGGAGTCAAGCGTACATATAGCTTACTCTAGAGTCATTATTGGTGGTGTAGTGTGCAGACCAAGGTACAACAATTTGTTGGCAGATGTGTGGTTTGTGATTGAGTTAGAGCATCATTCAATGCTCCTACACCACAATTACACCCATTACTTATCATGGGATTGGGTTATTGTTGGAGTTTGGACTTTGTTGGACCTTTTCCGCTGACTATGAGACATCATCAGTATGTTTTGGTGATGGTGGAGCACTTCTCCAAGTGGATTGAGTTGGTGGCATTTCCTGACAAGTCTAGTGAAGGGATAGCTTACTCATTCCTAGATCAAGTTCTTAGTCATTTTGGTGCACCAGTTGAGGTTTTGACTAATCAGGGTACAGAGTTCTTGGGAGAGTTTCAGGTCTTGTGTGACAAGGCTTTGATTGATCATCGTACTACATCCCAAGATCACCCTGAGGTAGATGGCTTAGCAGAGAAAGTGGTTCAGACGGTGAAGAGAGGATTGCAAAAGTATGGTTTGCAGAGAGGCCACTTGGGAGATTGGGATCTCTAGTTACCTTGGTTGGCCATGGGCTATTGGTTCAGCTGGCAAGCCTCCTTAGCATCTTTCTCTCTGTACTTTCTACTCTATGAACAAGACCCAGATTTGCTTGCAGCCATTTGTTGAGATGCTACTATAGTTGTGGACTTGGATGACCCAGATGTATGGATGAGCGCATGTTCTCAATGGGCAGAGATCTTTTGGAGAGTGATGCCAATGGCCTTTGAGAACTTGGCAATTGCTCAGCATAGAGATACTTTACTCTATGCTACCATTCAAGGAGGAGGTTATAGACCCTCGATCCGTCAATTGCATCCAGTCGACTATGTATATCTACAGCAAACAACACCGACAACACTTGATGTTTTGACAGGCCGCACTATCTTGAGAGTGCATGAGGTTTTGCCATCTGGAGTCCTTGTGTTAGAAGGACGTGATGGTGTTTTTTGGAAGGACCATGTGCGCAATTGTGTGCCATGCCACCTCCCAAATATTGATGGTACTATGGACCCAAGCTTGGCACTTGTACGTGCAAGCTTGAGGTGTATGTTATGTGGCTCTTCTGGTGGAGCTGCTACTATGGTAGTGTGTGATAGCTGTTCGAGAGGATAGCATATGGCATGTATGACTCCTCCCCTCACGGTGGTTACTCAGGGACAGTGGTTATGTCCTAGATGTACTTGACCTATAGCTAGTTCATTCTTTATATGGTATAGATTGCAGATAGGCGACTAACAATGAGGCTCCATAGCACTCAGCCTCCTGATCTTTGCCCATCATAGAGTACACCATATACTTAGAGTAAATGGCTATTTGGAGTTAGAGGGACCTAACCACCAGCTAGGGCAGCGGTTATGGCACTTTAGAGTCTATGTATGACTTATGTGTGAGTTGTGCTTCTATTGTGTATGATGTTGACAGCGATGTATGTTGTGTAGCGATGTATATACGCATGACAACTATCACACCATTTGTAGTGTCACATCTAGATGCTCGGACACTGGAGTTCCAATGATAGTAGTTAGAGGCATTTTGGCAATTACTCATAGACTACTTTCCTATGGTCAGATTTCAAGTTTAGGGTATTGACTTCATGGCGGGGCCTACTATCACTTGCACCATCTGCACCGTCGGGTGTGCCATCAGCGGGACTGTTGGGAGGAGACTTAGGTCGAAATCAGGGGTATACCCTAGGAGTGCAGCTCCAGAGAGCTCACTTCTTTGATGTTGAGCCTTCGAGTTCCTGGCTAGAGTGGACAAAAAGCCGGCGAGCATCACCTGGAGTCTCTTAGCTAGAGTGGGTGTGGCTTGACTGTAATGGGTGCCTTGTTGTTGGCAAGTTGTTGAGGATCAGATCAAGTATTGATCTGAGTTCCATTGATTCGAGTGGTAAACGATCTGATCATTGTGGCACTTTAGAATCTATGTATGACTTATGTGTGAGTTGTGCTTCTATTGTGTATGATGTTGACAGTGATGTATGTTGCGTGGCGATGTATATATGCATGACAAGTGAGCCAAGACTACAAATACTAAAGAGCATATTGGTAGGCGATATACCCATCCCTCACCAAACTGCCAACCTGGTCTATAGGAGGCTATCTCCTCCCAATAGTCAATGCTGAAACCCATGGTGCATAACATTGCTTTGTGGGCCGGCCTATCTCTCACTCATGATGAACCTCTGATGGCTATTATGGTAGCGCACCATGGACTAAGAAGGAAAGGAACCCCAACTCCATCATTCTCCTCCAAGGCTAACACTCCAAGACTCAAGACGTTGCTCACTAGAGAACTCAATGAGAGAGAGATAGTTGCAAATGAAAGGATGATGAGTACCATCGTAATATGAGTGTTTAGATTCATCTTGGGAACATGGAAGGTCATCAAGAGTGGAAATTAAGACTATGTAAGGTTTAAGGTGATTGTAGGGGTGGATTTGAGGAAAAGAGAGTTTTCAATAGAATTTGAAGAGAGTGTTGAGAGGATCCAAAAACCTACACCACTTGGAGGAAAGAGTGAGTCTAAGTGCTTTCTATGTAGAGAGAAAGGACATAAGGCAAGTTCATGTCCATTGACCTTTGAGAGCAAGAGATTGAGGACAAGGAGAGGCTTACTTGACTTGGGTTTGCATGTTGGACCTTCTTTACCAAGATTGGGAGGGAAAAGATCTAAGACCAAGGAGTTGTGTGAGGTTTGTGGAGTGGAAGGACTTCCAAAAGGACATGAGTGTAGTGGAGTAAAAGCATTTTTGGAGACTTTGGTGAAGGATCTTGGAGAGATTCTGAGTACAGCTATAGAAATACTACCACCTTCATCAGCTAGTTCTCAAGATTAGTGATGGAGATAATCTTTCAACTTATGGATAAACTATCCATGAGAGTTTGATTAATATGCACTCTATGATTTGATGTTGCTATAGAAATCTTGGAGCAACTTGAACCTTTTGTGTTCTCTAGGGTGGATTATTCTCAAATAGTGTTAGTCATGTACATACTCTATTAGTTATAGAGTGAGAAAAAAAAAGAAAAAATTTGAGAGAAAAGAAGATAGTGAGGGGTTAAGATGGGGAAACTTCCGGTTTTCTTTGGCAAGGATGGAGAAGATGTGGAGGCCTTTGTGAGAGACTTCAAGAGAGCTTGCATAGGAAACAATGGGAGGAGGAAGAATGAGTGGGCCTCATTATTACCAGATTTCTTTGAGGATGCAGCACTTACATGGTATGAGTCAGAATACCAAAAGAGAGAGAGGAGAGATGGGGAAGAAGAGTCTTGGGAGAGTTTGACTTCAACACTCATTGAGAACTTTCTCCTAGATGAGAATTATGAGAAATTGATGAGTGAGGTTACCTTTCTCAAACAAGGAGATGGAGAGAAAGTGAGAGTCTATGTGGAAAGAGTGGAAAAGTTAGAGTCATAGGGGCCATGCATATGGGCCATGCTCACCAAGAATTTTGTAAGAGGGTTGAGACTACAAATTAGAAGCAAGGTAGGATATGAGAAACTTTTTCCAAGGTTGAAGCTATTAAGATCACAATTTGTATGGAGGAGAGTTTGGAAGGAGTTGAGAGTGATTTGGTGGTGAAGGAGGTTGTACATCCTCCTCAAGGCTACAAGTATGGTAAAACTTCTGATACTTTGGTGGCAAGGGTTGTACCACAAGTAGTAGTTGCTCCAGTTCTTGCACCTCTGCCAAAGGATCCACTTCAAACCATCATAGAACAACTTGCGGATCTCAAAATCAATGTGGTGCAACTATGGGAGAAGAGAGAGGTAGATCAGAATGTGGGGAGAGGGCCTAGGACTTATGGAAGTTATCCATATAAAAGAGGCCAACCAACCAACAATTTCAATGATAGAAATTGTTCTGGTTGTGGAGGAAGAGGCCATATCCAAATGAATTGCCCAAATTCCACTTACCATGGAGGAAGGGGTTATGAGGGAGCCAATAAGAGGGAAAGAGGGAGGTAGTGAAACCCAAGTGGCTCCTAATCCAAACAAAGGTAAGGGGATAGCATCTATAGATGTGGTTGAGAGCAAGTATGAGAAGGGAGAGTTCTCAAACTCCAAGGGTCTTAATTTGGAGCTTTTGGCACAAGAGAAGAAGAGAGCTAGTTTTGCAGAGGATGTTCACTCTTCTCAAGGATTTACTCCAAGCAAGGATACTCTTATGTCTACTAGGAGCACTCGTACCTCAACACCATCAACAACAAAGACTCCAAGGAAGAAGTTGGGGATGGAGGATTTCTTGATTTCAAAGCAACAGTGGAACTACAATGTGTTGGAGGATGTTAGTAGCCACAAGGCTAATATCACAGTGGGCCAATTGATTGCTTTGAACCCTACCTTGAGAAAAGAGCTTAGAGGTGGTTTGAGTTCTACAAGGAGCAAGGAAGAAGAAGGCAAAAGCTCAAGTATCAATGGGGATGGTGGATGCCAAGCCAGCACCATGGGAGGCTTGTGAACGTACATCCAAGATTGATGTGAGAGTGAATGGTCGCAACATCAATGATGCATTGGTTGATGGAGGATTAGCAGTAAGTGCCATGTCAGAAAGGTTGATGAAGAAGTTAGGTATGATACTCTCAAGACCTTCAACATTTGTGGTGAGCATGGCAAACAAGCAACAAGTTTGACCAATAGGGGTGATGGATAAGGTGGTAGTTTCAGTTATGGGAGTTCAAAATCTCATGACTTTCCAAGTCTTGAAGGATTCAAGCTATGACTTACTTCTTGGGAGGCCATGGTTGAGAGCAACACACACAACGGATAGATGCCACAAAGGGTACTTGAGGATTGGTCCATCAAACCATAGAGTCACAGTTCTTGTGACTAACACCACCAATACTTCACATTCAGATACAACATCTTCTGATTATTAGGAATTAGATTCTGAAGAAGGAGCTTTAGGTGTGGACACAAGCATGGAAGAGGAGACTTCCACAGAGGAGGATGAATCTAAATCTGATTCACATGTGTATCCTTTGTGTGCTATGGATTTTGCACCTAAGCTAGAGGTTTTGAAGGACCCAAATAAATCACCAGTAACACTTGAGGAGATAGAGAGAAGGTTTGCTACCCTCAAGTATGGCCCAAATGTTACCAAGGAGGAGAAGGTGATATTTGAGGAGATTTTCTGCAAGTTCATCCATGTGTTTGCTTTCAATTACAAAGATTGAAAGAAGTCACCTTGGAGGAGCACAAGATAGAGGTGGAGTCACATGCAAGACCAATCCGCCAAAAGTAACGTTGCATTAGCCCACCAATATCTTTGGTTGTGAAAGAGGAGATTGATAAGCTCAAGGAAGCTGGATTTATCTTTGAGGTGGAGAATTCAGAATGAGTGTCTCCAATTTTCATAGTGAAGAAAAATAATGGTAAGCTTTGGGTATGTGTGGATTACAAGAAGCTCAATGATGTTACCAAGAAGGACTACTATCCATTTCCATTCTGTGACAACCCGGCAAATATCACTTTTGCGGTAATTGGGTAAGTAAAGTTTGTTCCTGTAGAGATACGAGTCAAAAATGTCTAAATACAAAGCAAAGTAACAATTTCAGTTCTTCTTGGTTGCGTCTTAAATCTCTCAAGTAGAAACCACACCCAAAAGAGAGTAACAAGCACTGATTTGCAGTCTTGTCACAAATTATCACTCCATAATCAGAACTCCATCAAATCTTTTCAAACAATCTTGATTGTGATGATTTAGGCTCTCCTAAAAATGACACTTCACTACCAAACAACTTTGCCTCAGAATTGTGTTCCACCCCTCCACTGAAGGCACAACTTCCTCGATCAAAATTGCTTCACATCAACTTCGCACTGCACTCACAAATGCAGAATACTACCAACACTACAATTCCTCTTAGATCTGTCAAGGCATTGCTCCGATTGCACTTCACTCAGGATCAAACACACAGAATGAAGATCAAGGCTACGGAATCCAACATCCAACAAGCACATTGACTTGCACTTTGAATTTCTCCCACACTCACAAACACAAACATAAAGTTGATACTTGGAATAAAGCTCAAGCAACAAGCACTGCTTCACAGCACTTTGCTTTATCTATTCTCAAAAATTATGAGCACTAAACAACATCTGACTGCAAATGCCACTCTTAAATAGTGAAGCAATTGATAATTATCTTCATGAGGTACCTCTTCCTTCTGACTCTACAAGCCTGTAGATCCAAAATGACAATGCACCTCTTCATATCTGCCTATTCAAATCTCAAATTGGTTACTAATCCAATCCAATATCTACTTCTTCTTCAGCTTTCAAACCCGATCCCGAAGTAACTTTACTTCCTACTACTTTGTCCTCGGGTTTCATAATTCCTACATCTTCTACCAAATCTAACAATTCTTTTTCATGATCTGAAATTCCACTAGTGGGTAATCTATCTAACTCCTTATCTTCTGACCCACTCTTCTCTAATGTCTCCAATGATAACTCCGAAGACATCTACACTTCTACTTCATCTACTTCGGGTTTTGCTCTAACATCTTTCCGAAGTTTATCTATCTCCACCTTTACCAAGTCTAATCTAATTGTGATATTATCTTCCACTTCTAATATCTTCCTATCTACATGATTTTTGAGACTAATCAACAATGCATTCAAATCTATGTCCTTTGCATATCTCCTCCTTGTCTTCTGCACCAACAACTTCAACTCGTGCAACCTCGTCTCTTCAATACGCACACTGGCCTCTGTACTCAGCATTGCATTCATCTTGATTATGATCTCCTTCAATGGCTCCAATCTCATCTTCCTTTTGCGCTCTTGATCTGCAAGCCAATCTTCCCGGTACATTGCCAATTCTGCTTTGAACTCGGCTTTCACAGTTTCCTTCTCCTTCTCCTTTTGTACAACCTTCTCTTCCTGATTACGAAGTAACCCTCGTAATCTCTCTTCTTCCCTATATCTCACTGTCAACTCCCGTTGCCACAGTTGCTTCTTCTCTTCTACACTCTCCATTACTCTATTGAGCTCTTGTTCCTTCTCTACTACCCTTGTCATAGCATGGATAATTTCTAGTCTTGAATCAGCAAATTTGTTGCTTCAAGATTTCATACTGAGCGACTTGTCTTTCCCTTTGTAATACCAAGGGTTAGCCATATGATCTAGATGTGAAATTTGGTTTGGTAACATCTAGAATGATGTTCTACATGATGGTCAAAACAGATCAGATAGAAGTATCACCAAAAGAGTACTTCTACAAATAGTGCAGAAACCGAAATAGACTTGAGAACCTTAGAATCAATAGCTAGACATATGATTTAAAGGTGAGAATTGGTTTGGTAACATCTGGAAGGATGTTACACATGATGGACTAAACATATCAGAAAGAGGTATCACCAAAAGAGGACTTCTACTAATAGAGTAGGAACCGAAATATGCCTGAAATCTTTGAAGGCAATTTCGGAGGCCTAAACGGATGAATTAGGCCTTGAAAATGTGCAGATTCCCCCCACCCCCAATGGAGAAAAGGCTGGCCTTTCCTCCCCCTTGGTTTGTCCAGTTGAGAGCTTTCCAATGGTACCTTACTCATGTGATTCTGAGATTCCTACAGGAAGATTCCCTAAAAGATTCCCTCCGGTCAAAGCTCGTTTGACCAACCAGATAGGACCTAGACCAGATAGGACCTAGACCAGACAGATCACCCATCCAAGTAAGTAATCCAAGGGTGGAGCTTGCTGACATGTCACCTATCTGTGTCCCTAATCCTATGGTGGAGCTTCCTTGGAGGAGATCCTCTTTGCCTATATAATAAAGAGAAGGTGCTCCCTTGGAGCATCGAATGTTTGAGTGTGCAATCTGTGTTTTCTCTCTTCTCTTGTCCTCGGAGTATTACAGGAGATCAGATTTGGGTGCTGAGGCTTCCACCTCATATGCTGGTGATAGAGATGCTTTGGACTTCATGTGCGGAGCAGCACAAGTGGATGCATCTGCAGCAGTGACTAGGAGTGTAGTATGTGCTCCAGAGCCTAGAGGAGCATCAGTGGAGTTGGACCCACAGAGAGGAGAGGTTGGGAGACAGGTCAGACTTCCCCAGTCTTTCACGCTATCTGAGGCATTGCAGACGACATCCATGGTTCCTAGACGTCCCAGTGCAGGTGTGGTAGGTGGTGATGGACTACATGATGGACTACCTACTAGTCAGCCACCTGCTACTACACAAACTGAGTCTAGCATGATGTTGGGGGCGGCTCAACTGATTATGCGGCATCCTTTGTTTTTAGCCAATGACATGTTTACATTGTGAGTTGACCCAGCCCCAGTGTTCCGGTTGGCTGCCACGTTGTGTGAGAGTAGGGATGGTGCAGTTCCTACTACTAGAGCAGAGGTGGTTGGTAGTGGAGCTGACTTGGTTGAGGAGCATGGGATCCGTTCAGCGACCAGTGGTTTATGGCAGGTAGTAGCGGCTAGACTGGAGGAGTTGCCAGCTAGACCGGCCTTTGAGAGAGCGCGGTTTACACCTGGTGTTGTCCTATTGGATAACCAAAGGGGGATTTTTTGTTTGGTGGGACCTTCAGGGAAGGTCTATACACCACAGAGAGTCTTGTTAGACTCTGGTGTGCAGCCCCTTATGTTGGGGAAGGCTGCAGTTGTCGGTCTGGAGTTACGGAAGACCGATGTGGAGAGGTGTCCATTTCAGATCCAAACATCTCTTGGTGGTGGTTCGACACAATACATCACACGTGGAGAGCTTGTTGTCCAGGTTCAACCTGGTCATCCAACTGATAGCTCGGTGGTGATAGCTCAGGCTATTACGACAATAGCTGAGTCATATGATGTGCTAGTTGGGGGAGCAGTGTTATACCCTATGGGTTTAAGCATTGACTATTGGGAGGAGACAACCTCTTATAGACCTGGTTGGCAGTCTGGTGAGGGACGGGTATGTTGCCTACCAGTACGCTTTAGTAGTGGCAGTCTTGGCTCACTATAGTCCGGGACCATGGCAGCATCAGTTTTGGCTTTCAGCGGTGCAGTTACTTGGCCTGGTGACTTGTTGGAGGGGAGCACCCATGCAAAGGATACTCCAGTACCAGAGGAGATCACTCGGCTTTGGAGTACGAGTGGGGTTTTTCCATCCACCTTGGATGTTCCATTGTGGAGTTCAGAGGAGGCATTGCAGCAGCATGTAGATCAGTTGGTGCAGCAAGCTTGGAGTGGAGCCTTCGTACCATCAGGAGATGAGTGTGAGGATGAGCCTCCGGAGGCAATTGCTTTGACACCTCTGGATACCACACTCATTGCTTGGCAGTATCCAATAGAGGGGATATGCATATTGGAGTTGTTTGGTGGGATCAGCACCGGACTAGCTATGGTGTTATAGGCGGGTATCCGAGTACAGAGGTACTTGTATGTAGAGAGAGATGAGATTGCTAGACGAGTCTCTCTACATCATGTGGCACACTTGGCTTATCGGTATCCAGAGTTATTACCAATGTCATTAGTCAGAGGTTACTAGAAGGCCCTACCAGGAGACATTTCCTTACTGGGAGCGCATGATCTAGAAAGACATGGGCCTATTCACTTGGTGATTTTTGTATGGCCATGTTAGGGACATACACATGCGGGCCACGGTTTGGGTCTTCAGGATCCTCGTTCTGGTGTGTTTTGGGAGATGTTACGCATACTTTGATATCTCCATGTTCATCAGTCTATTTCTCCAGCTTACCTTTTGGAGAACGTTCCATTGATGGGTGATTCTTGCACTAGAGTGGTGGCGAGTACACATCAGGTCCATTCTTGGATGGGACCTATTGTATTGTTAGATGTAGCCAGAGTGGGATCACGGGCTCATCGTCTTTGTCTTTGGTGGAAAAACCTCTTACCCAGAGAGGTTCTACATCGTGCTTATGATGGGATTCAGCAACTGGACCACATTCTTGTTGATGATATCTTGGATGTTGGGCGTCAGTCTCAGATAGTGGTAGTGGCTGATAGGTCATCTATGGCAGTGGTGAACCTAGTTGGACAGCCTAGAACTGCATTTCCCACACTCATGAGTTTCCCAAGCTCTCATGCTTTTCAAGAAGGAGGACTTGGACTTGTTTGGGACTCACAGTTACAGTAGTTGGTGGAGCCCAACGCTGATGAGAAAGAGCGGGTGATGGGTTTTTGCACCGGTATTACCATTGTTTCAGCAGTGTCAGAGGCATCCAGGCGTCAGGTGTTAGGTCAGGCTATGGACCTGAACTGTTTGACTTGGATTGTGAGCCTTGGCTTGGCAAAGCAACGTAGGATGCGCTTGATAGGCATCACCACTCGGACACTTGTGAGCCGTGTGCCTATCGAGACGATTCAGGCACATGCTGGGGGCGATGGACCGAGTGGACATGGTATTCTTGGGACACATCCGGTAGCTACTAGGGAGAGTGGTCTACTTGGAGTCCATCCAGGTGAGCGTGGGCTACTTGGATTACACCCTTGGTCCACATGGGATGCAGCCAGAGGACGTGTGGAGCTTGCAGCCAGAGTGGAGGGAGTTTTTCACACTGAGGTTGGGACCTCTAGTGGTCGGGAGCATGACACTATTGCTCCCAAGGGCCCAATGTAGTAGTCAATCAGTACGTATTCCACTCCTACTATAGTTATAGAGGATACTTGGGAGCCAGATCTTGGACCCAAGCTTACAGGAGAGGAAAGACGGAGGGTTTGGAGGTTCTTGAGGAGTCACACGAGTTGTTTTGCCTTCAGTATAGAGGATTTGGGTGCTCTAAAGGGACCTGGTATACGGATTGAGTTGACAAGCGACACACCAGTTTTCCGACGTCCTTATCGATATAGTGATATGGAGAGGACATTGATTCAGAGCCAAAGTAGTGACCTTTTTGAGGCTGGTTTGGTAGAGATTTCACATGGAGAGTATGCATCAGCGACAGTGATGCCAGCCAAGAAGGATATGCATGGCAACTATACAGATAGGCGGATGTGTAGAGATTACCGTCCTATCAACCGACAGACCAGGGCCGATCGGTATGCCATGCCTACACCGAAGGAGATTTTTGATGCAATTGGGCATGCAAAGGTCTTCAATACTTTGGATCTTTGAGCGGGGTATCATTAGTTGCCGATCAGGGAGGAGGATAAGTCCAAGACAGCATTTTGGGCTATTGATCCTCACGGCAAGGATGTGCTATATTAGTGGAGGTTCTTACCATTTGGGTTGAAGAACGCTCCTGCTTAGTTCTAGAGGGTCATGGATAGGATCCTAGCTGGATTGGATTTTGCTCAGTGCTATATTGATGACATTTTGGTTTATAGCACTACTGTGGAGGAGCATGAGAGACAATTGTTGGAGGTGTTTGAGAGGTTGAGATCTCATGGACTCAAATTACATCCTGGGAAGTGTAGGTTCTTCCACGAGCAGGTTGAGTATTTGGGTCACACTATCTACCCCGGAGGACTTGGTGTTCAGCAGACCAAGGTGGAGGCTATTGCACGTATTCCTCGGCCTACGGATGTGAGCAGAGTGCAAGCATTCCTTGGGTTGGCAAACTTCTATCGCCGCTATGTTAGAGGATTTAGTGCCATTGCCAAGGCCTTGACGAAGCTGACCAAGCTTACACAGGAGTGGTGTTGGGGAGATGAGCAGGAGAGGGCTTTTGTAGAGCTCAAGGAGAGGTTGACATCTACTCCTATTTTGAGGAGACCGATCAGGGGACGACCATTTCAGATTCATATTGATTGGAGTATGTTGGGGCTTGGAGCGGTGCTCACCCTGCATGATGATGAGGGGAAGGAGTTTATGGTGGCCTATGCTAGTCGCTCCAACAATTCAGCGGAGGCGAAGTATAGTTCATATGAGGGAGAGTGCTTGGCAGCAGTTTGGGCAGTAGCACATTTCCGATGTTACCTATTTGGTAACCCCTTCACTCTCATCACTGATCATCAGCCGCTGAAGTGGTTGATGGAGTCCAACAAGCTTTCAGGGAAGCTTGCACAATGGGCTCTGATTTTATAGGAGTATGATTTCACGGTTGTTCACAGACCTGGAGTGTTGAACCGTGATGCAGATGGGTTGAGTAGAAACCCATGTCCCAACCAGCAGGATCAGACCGGAGCACGTTGGCATGGTGAGACAGATGAGGAGATGGTGCCAGGTTGGCATGCATCGGCCTTTCTATGTATATTTGTAGAGGCTTTGGTGGTATCTCTCTCAGCGCATACAGGAGGAGTTATTGAGGTCACAGACCAGAGAGTGAAGATATTGGTACAGTTCAGCAAGACATTCATGATGATGTCTTAGTGATGGACTATCTTTGCACTGGTGCTGTGGGTGGCACAGTTGGGGCCAAGGAGAGAGACCGTGTTCTTTAGCAAGCTAGACGGTTCAGATTGGAGGGTAGACACATTTTGCGTGTATGGGAGGATGGTAGAGTGCAAGTAGTACCACTTCCATCTCAGAGACCATAGTTGGTCCGTCATGCTCATGAGGAGCTAGGACATTTTGGAGTAAAGCATACATATAGCTTACTCCAGAGTCATTATTGGTGGTGCGGTGTGCAGACCGAGGTACAGCAGTTTGTTGCCAGATGTGTGGTTTGTGACCGAGTTAGAGCATCATTCAATGCTCCTACGCCACAGTTACACCCATTACCTATCATGGGATTGGGTTACCGTTGGAGTTTGGACTTTGCCGGACCTTTACCGTTGACTGTGAGACATCATCGGTATGTTTTGTTGATGGTGGAGCACTTCTCCAAGTGGATTGAGTTGGTGGCACTTCCTGACAAGTCTAGTGAAGGGACAGCTTACTCGTTCCTGGATTGAGTTCTTAGTCATTTTGGTGCACCAACTGAGGTTTTGACTGATCAGGGTATAGAGTTCTTGGGAGAGTTTCAGGTCTTGTGTGACAAGGCTTTGATTGATCATCGTACTACATCCCAAGATCACCCTGAGGCAGATGGCTTAGCAGAGAGAGTGGTTTAGACGGTGAAGAGAGGATTGCAAAAGTATGGTTTGCAGAGAGGCCACTTGGGAGATTGGGATCTCCAGTTACCTTGGTTGGCCATGGGCTATCGGTTCAGCCGGCAAGCCTCATTAGCATCCTTCTCTCCATACTTTCTACTCTATGGACGAGATCCAGATTTACTTGCAGCCATTTGTCGAGATGCTACTGTAGTTTTGGACTTGGATGACCCCGATGTATGGATGAGCGCATGTTCTCAGCGGGTAGAGATCTTTCGGAGAGTGATGCTAATGGCCTTTGAGAACTTGGCAATTTCTCAGCATAGAGATACTTTACGCTATGCTACCATTCGAGGAGGAGGTTATAGACCCTCGATCTGTTGATTTCATCCAAGCAACTATGTATATCTACAGCAGACAGCACCGACGACACTTGATGTTTCTACAGGCCGCACTATCTTGAGAGTGCGTGAGGTTTTGCCATCTGGAGTCCTTGTGTTAGAAGGACGTGATGGTGTTGTTTGGAAGGATCATGTGCGCAATTGTGCGCCATGCCACCTCCCAAACATTGATGGTAATGGACCCAAGCTTGGCACTTGTACATGCAGGCTTGAGGTGTATGTTATGTGGCTCTTCTGGTGGAGCTGCTACTATATTAGTGTGTGATAGCTATTTGAGAGGATGGCATATGGCATGTTTGACTCCTCCTCTCATGGTGGTTCCTCAGGGACAGTGGTTATGTCCTAGATGTACTTGACCTATAGCTAGTTCATTCTTTGTATGGTATAGATTGCTGACAGGTGACTAACAATGGGGCTCCATAGCACCCGGCCTCCTGATCTTTGCCCATTAGAGGGTATACCATATACTTAGAGTAGATGGCTATCTGGAGTTAGAGGGACCTAACCGCCAGCTAGGGGGGCGATTGTGGCACTTTAGAGTCTATGTATGACTTCTGTGTGAGTTGTGCTTCTATAGTGTATGATGTTGACAGCAATGTATGTTGTGTAGCGATGTATATACGCACGACAGCTGTCACGCCATTTGTACTTCCGCATCTAGCTGCTCGGACACTGGAGTTCCAATGATAGTAGTTAGAGTTATTCTAGTAGTTTCTCAGGGACTACTTTCCGATAGTCTGATTTGGTGTTTGGGGTACTGACTTCACGGTGGAGCCCACTGTCACTTTGCACCGTTTGCACCGTCGAGTGTGCCGTCAGTGGGACCGTTAGTGTTCCAGTGCTAGCTCAAGTCCAGGGGAGTATAGTTTCAAAGTGAGCTCCAGAGAGCTCACTTCTCTGATGTTGAGCCTTCGAGTTCCTGGCTATGGTGGACAAAGGCCGGCAAGTGTCACCTGGATTCTCTATGCTTGAGTGGGTGTGGTTTGACTATAATCAGTGCCCAGTTGTTGGCAGTTTATAGAGTGACAGATCAAGTACTGATCTGAGTTGAGCTGAGTTGAGAGTGTTAAGCAATCTGATTATTGTGGCACTTTAGAGTCTATGTATGACTTATGTGTGAGTTGTGCTTCTATAGTGTATGATGTTGACAGCGATGTATGTTGTGTAGCGATATATATACGCACAACAATGATGAATGCAATCTTCAAAGATTTTATGCACAAATTTGTGGAAGTCTTCATTGATGATTTTTGTGTGTTTGGACGAAGAGATGTACATTTGGATTACCTTTGCCAAAATTTTGAAAGATGTTGTTTTGCCGGTTTTTCATTACACCCGGAGAAATGTTTCTTTGCAATGAAAGAGGGAATTCTTCTAGGGCATTGAGTATCAAGCCAAGGTATTGAAGTTGATGTCAAGAAGGTCAAAGTAATCTCAGCGTTGGAATCCCCAAAGAATATCCGAGAACTGAGAGCCTTCTTAGGACATGTTGGATACTACAGACGCTTCATGTCAAATTATGCGGTGCAGGCTGCACCCCTTGCAAAGCTACTGATGAAGTCCATAGACTACTTGTGGGAAGCCGCGCAAGAAGATGCTTTCCAAGTATTGAAGCGGAAACTGGTTGAAGCACTAGTTATGAGGGCCCCCAAATTGGGATACCCCTTTTCATGTGTATGTGGACACTTCATCCATGGCAATCGGAGTTGTCTTAAGTCAAAAGGACAAGAAGAAGAAGGACTACCCGGTATATTATGCCAACCAAAAATTATCAGTCTCAAAAAAGAACTATTTGACGACTGAACAAGAAGCACTCGGAATGGTGTATGCCTGCAAGAAATTTTGCCACTACCTGCTAGGATACAAGTTTGTCGTCTATGTTGACCATTATGCATTACAACACTTGGCAAGAAGGCAGATTTGTCCGGGAAAATTGCACAATAGATCTTGTTGTTACAAGAATTCACATACACTATACAAGTAAGGAAGGGAGCTTCACATTCAAATGCGGACTTCTTATCCAAGTTAGAAACTCAAGACCAAGACTTGGAAATCGATGATCGGTTTCCTGATGAAGAGCTATATCATTTAATGGATGTTTGAAGTACAAGGTATGTGGAAAAAAATCACTATTTGCATACGTATCATTTTCCTGAGGGGCTGGACCCGGAGCAAAGGGCAGTCTTCCTCTGGAAAATGGGACCGTACCAATTAAAACACAACATTTTGTTTAAGATGGGCAAAGGTGAAGTACTTCGGAGATGTTTTGAAGCATATGAAGTTGGAGGAGTCATTGAATCCTTACACTCAAAAGCATCAGGAGGACACTATGCCCTGAAAATATGGTGAAGAAAATTCTTTCAGCAGGATATTGGTGGCCTATGATGTATAAAGATACTCACACCCATATTCAAAGTTGTGATGCATGTCAAAGAACAAGGAAACCGACGGCAACTTCCCAGTGGCCTTTGAAACCAATTTTGCCCCTGGCCCTATTTGAGAAATGGGGTATTGATTTTGTGGGCCCTATTCAACCAATAACCCGTGTCACGAGGAAGAGGTACATCCTGGTATGTACCGATTATGCTACCAAGATGGTGGAAGCAGAGGCAACACAAAGAGATGATGTAGAAATAGTTGCAGAATTTTTCTTCTGAAACATCATTTCCCATTACGAGTGTCCTCTGGAATTGGTCAATGATCGGGGAACCCATTTTTTGAACTCAATGATGGAAGCGTTAACCAAGTACTTCCAAATTAAACATCAAAAGACCATGCCTTACAACCTAAAAGCAAATGGACTCACAGAGAAGGCCAATGGATTGTTGTGCAAAATTTTGAATAAGGTGACAGTCAATTATGCCTATGATTGGGACACAAAGTTACTTGCAGCTTTGTGGGCTTATCAAACAATTGAAAAGATTACTACCAAGCAAACTCCTTACTTCCTGCCACACGGATTGCATCCTATATTACCAGTTGAATTTGAAGTACCAACATATCAAATTCTTTGTGAAGAACGCTTGTCGGAGGAAGAAAGCCAAGATCTTTGGATCCATCAATTGATGTGGTTGGAAGAGAAAAAGGATGATGCAATGCAAACTACAAAGGAAATTCAAGAACAACGGAAGGTCAAGCATGATAAAAGAATCAAACCTATGGCTGTTCAGGAGGAGGACTTGGTATTGTTATATGACAATCGCCGCATATTTTTTCCAAGAAAATTACATTTGAGGTGGATGAGGCCGTATTGCGTGATGCACATATATGTCGATAGCTCTATTCAACTTGCAGACCTGGACGGCAATCCTTTTGCCACTCGCGTCAACGGGTGGAGGATTAGAAAATATTGGACCCAAAACCCGACTATGTATAAAGACTCGGTTGTCGGTGTTGGCGGGGACGCTCACATTTGAGAGAGAGGGTATGTGGTACCCACATTTTTTGTTTTTTCTGTTTATTAGTATTTGAGGGAAGAAGTAAGCACGGAAAGCCGAATTGCAAAAGAAGAATGGACGGAAGTGACTTTGGAGGAAATCCAAAGAAGGCGAGATTGGATCCAATGATGGAGGTACTTAGAAGAAGGGTACAACAGAAAAAATTCCAAAGAGCATCATCTTTGGATTGGAACGCGCAAGTGAAACAAAGACCGTCTAACAACCTTGGTACATGGCAAGAAAGTACACTTCAAGAAATGGCAGAGGCAAAAGAAGCATGTCTTGACAGTGACCGGACATCAACAAACAGAAGAGGGGAAGTCAAATTTGAAATCTACTAAAGAATGACTGCAATTCAGGGTAATATAAGATTGCGATTATGCAGGGACAAGTTGAATATCCCGAGTAAATTTCCAATTCCTTTGAGTAGTTGTCCTACAGTAATGCATGTCCGAAAGCCAATTGAGAGTGCATTTTCCAAAATCTAAAAGGGGTTAGAATGTCTCGTCCAAGAGAGGGCATCATCTTTCAATGCCGAAGAACGAGAGAGCAGATCATGGTGAAGAAGGTCACAAATGCTCTAGCGGTGCAAAGTTTTGCAATTCATAGGTTAGATGTGGTAGCCAGAATTGAGGTCTTGAATAGACTTTGCATTATGTTTTTAGCATGGAACTAGAATTTTAGTTTCCCAGGAGTGATGGCAAAGATAGCTGCCAATAATTGTGAGGAGGGTCCTAAAGTTGAAGTGAAGAGAGGAAATCCGGCATGATGGACTGAGTCGGATTGGAGGTTAGTGTTGGGGAAGGAAGCAGGAGAACCGACGGGGATCACCTTCTATCGGAAGTGTGATGCTACAGAAGAGATGGCGGAAATCCAAAACTCTTTCTTTGCTCTGAGAACCACAAATGGCTACAAGGTGGAGTCCTATCGGGATCCAATTAGGAGAAGTATTGTGGGAGCAATGATGGCCATGTTCAAGCCAGAATGAACAACTTACATGAACATGCAGCAAGCGGTCTTCTTCCACCAGATGTTGTTTGTAGGGGTAAAGGTGAATTGGGCAAAGTGTTTTCACCACCAAACAAGGTAGATGATAATCAATTGGCGGAAAGGTTTGCCTCCCCATTATTTTGCACCATTTGCAACACACTTCTACTTTGGGTTGAATTTGCTAATAGTGGAGGAGGCATCGCATGGTGTCCCATTTCCATCTTGATTTAAGACAAGAAGCGGATGAAGAAGAGCAACAATATATGACACACCTGCAAGCCAATGATGAACACTTCTTGAAGACAAGAAAATGGAAGATGGAAGAAGTCACAAGTCCAAAGAAGAAGAAGCGTAGTAAACCCGAAGAGGCAAAGTCACCTCCAACTCAAAGGAAGACTCAAAGACTAGTTGTGCAGAGTAAGAAGATAGTGAGAGAAGCATCATCTGAATCAGAGTCTGAAGAAGAAATAGAGTCGCAAGGAGAGGAATCAGAAGAGGATGAACTCACCTTACAAAGTGAGGAGTCTGGAAGTGATAGTGAGGGGGAACCTAAGGTTCAGCAAGTAGCGGGAGTCAGTGAAGCTTGTCATGCGATGATTGACAGAGTACCAAGAACAACGAGTCATTGCGTAGCCCTGGTGGTGGATAAGCAAAGACCAGAGGAAAAGGAGGAGTATCTTGCGGGGCCAAGTTCAATCGGTAAAGGAGAAGAGAGTTCAGAAGCGGTGTCTTTGAAGATACAAAGATCGTAACTTTGGCAGAAGGAGCCTATGAAGGACCCGAAGAATGAAGACAAAGACGGCAATGAAGATAAAGATAACTTTGGTGGGATACTATATCTAACAAAGGTTGTCACACCATTGCTGGGAGCTACTAAAGGAGCATTGGAAAGTAATTCTCCAAGATCGTAGAAAGGTGATGAATGAGTTGCAGGTGGTGAAGCATCTGTTGAGTGAAGCGAAGGGGTTGCAGGAGCAACAAGTCCAAAGAAATGAAGAAATTGGAGAACTTTGGAAAGAGGAAATCTTGAAGAAGAAGACTTTTGAGATGTTACAAGAGAGCTGTGAGACAAGAGGGAAAGAACTACAAAAGCAAGCAGGGGAATTGAAGGAGCAGGCGATGTGGCTGAGCAAAATGAAGGAGGAAGTGGGTGATGTGTGCATCAAGAATATTCATTTGAAGGCGACGGCAGCAATAATGGAGCAGGAGTTGGACAGCTTGAAGAAGAGTGCAGCTGGGAAGGATCAAGCATCGCAGAGGGAGTTAGCAATAAGGCATGAAGAAGAAGGACGATTGTGAGAGCTGGTACGGAGTGTTGAGTTATAGAGTGCACAATATGCAAAGGAGAAGAAGCACAATATGCAAAGGAGAAGAAGATGCTCGATGCTGAGTACAAAGATGAGTTGAAGATGTACCGCAAAGAGTTGAAGGCAGAGCAATCTTGAGGGTATGAGTTGGAATCAATAGGACAAGTTGTAGGAAAGTTGCAAGAAATCTTGAGCACGGAGACTAAAGGGAGATTGGAAGAAGCACATCTACATGAGTTAAAGTTGCTTGTGTAGGAAACTTGGACGAGAAAAGCCAAAGATGTGGATATGAACACGTTGCTGATCCAATTAAGGAAGCAAGTAGACCGGAAAATGTTAGAAGTAGAAGACAACGTTAGTCTCATATTAGATTTAGTCAATTTGGAGTTAGAGAAAATTAGGAATAGTGTGACAGAGGAGAGGAAGTCTGATGTTGCAGAAGTAGGAATTCAAGTGTCATCGGACTTGTTATTTGACACATTAGAGAGGAGTGGGTCAAAAGATAAAGAGTTAGATAAGTCACTCCTTAGTGCAATTGTAGACCCTAGTGTAGAAGTAGTAGAATTAGTGCAGGAATTGGTAGAGTTAGATATACCCGAAGAAGGAGAAGTAGTAGGAAGATCATTGGGTTTGGAAGCCGATGATGAGGTAGACATTGGATCGGTGTAAGTACCAATTTTGAGATAGGAAGAGGCAGATATGAAGAGATGGATTGTCAATTTGGATCTGCAAGTAGGAAGAGATGTTAGGAAGCAGTGCATAGGTAGGAAGAACTGCCATTTGCTTCAGTATTTAAGGGGAGCATTTGCAGTACTATGTTGTTCAGTATTCAAATTTATGAAGATAGATAAAGCAAAGTGTTGTTTTCAGTGCTTGTCACTTGAGCTTAATTTCGATTGTCAATTACGTGTTTGTTGTTGTGAGTGTGTGGAGAATTTCAAAGTGCAAGTCAATATGTTTGTGGATGTTGGATTCTGTAGCCTTGATCTTCATTTTGTGTGTTTGATCCTAAGTGAAGTGCATCGGAGCAATGCCTTGACAGATTTGAGAAGAATTGTAGTGTTGGTAGTATTCTGCATTTGGGAGTGTAGCACAAAGTTCATGTGAAGCAATTTTGATTGAGGAAGTTGTGCCTTCAATGGAGGGATGGAACACAATTCTATGGCAAAATCATTTTTCACAGTGAAGTGCCGTCTTTGGGAGAATCTGAATCATCACAATCAAGAGTTGTTTGGATAGAATTTACTATGTTGTGATTATGTGTGTGTGTATTCGTGACAAGTTGTCAAGATTGTGAGCTTGTTACTCTCTTCTGGGTGTAGTTGCTACCTGAGAGACTGAGGACGTAACCAAGAAGAACTACATGTTACTGTTTGACTTTGTATTTGACCAATTCTGAATCATATCTCTATGGGAACAAACTTTACTTACCCGATTACCACAAAAGTGATATTTGCCAAGTTGTCACACCAGTGGTTTATAGCAAGCAATAGCAGCTAGATTGGAGAAGTTGCCAGCTAGACCGGCCTTTGAGAGAGCATGGTTCACACCTGGTGTTGTCTTATTGGATAAACAGGGGGATTTCTCATTTGGTGGGACCTTCAAGGAAGGTCTCTACACCATATAGAGTCTTATTAGACTTTGGTGCACAACCCCTTATGTTGGGGAAGGCTGTAGTTGTCAGTCTAGGGGTACAAAAGACTGATGTGGAGAGAGGTCCATTTCAAATCTAGACATATTTAAGAGGTGCTCAACATAGTAAATCACATGTAGAGAGTTAGTTGTTGAGATTCAGCCTGGTCATCTGATTGATAGCTCGGTGGTGAGAGCTGAAGCTATTGTAACAATAATTGAGTCATATGATGTACTAGTTGGTGGAGCAATGCTATACCCCATGGGTTTCAATATTGACTATTGGGAGGAGACAACCTCATATAGACCAAGTTGGTAGTCAAGTGAGAGACAAGTATGTCATCTACTAGTACGCTTCAGTAGTGGCAGTCTTGGCTCTCTATAGTCCGAGACCATGGCAACATCAATTTCACTTTCAATGGTGTAGTTACTTGGCCAGGTGATTTATTGGAGGGGAACGCCCATGCAAAGGATACTCCAAAGGAGATCACTCGGATTTGGAGTATGAGTGAGATTGTTCCATCCATCTTGGATGTTCTATTATGGAGTTCAGAGGAGGTATTGGAGCACCACGTAGATTGATTGGTGCAATAGGCTTGGAGTGAAGCCTTCGTACCACCAAGAGATGAGTGTGAGGATGAGCCTCCAGAGTCAATCACCTTGACACTCTAGATACCACACTCATTGCTTGGCAGTATCTAGTAGAGGGAGTATGTCTATTGGAGTTGTTTGGTGGGATTAGCACCGGACTAGCTGTGGTACTACAGGCAGGTATACAAGTACAAAGGTAGTTGTATTTGGAGAGAGATGAGATTGCTAGGCAAGTCTCTCTCCATCATGTGGCATACTTGGCCTATTAGTATCCTAAGTTATTACCAATCTCAGCAATTAGGGGTTATCAAAAGGCCCTACAAGCAAACATTTCCTTGTAGGGGGTGCATGATCTAAAGAGACATGGGCCTGTTTATTTGGTGATTTTTAGATGGCCATGTTAGGGACATACTTGTGCTGGCTAAGGTTTGGGTCTTCAAGATCCCCATTCTAGTGTGTTTTGGGAGATGTTATGCATACTTTGGCATCTCTAGGTCCATTAGTCAATTTCTCCAGCTTACCTTTGGAGAACGTTCTTTTGATGGGTGATTCTTGCACCAGAGTGGTGGCAAGTACACATTAGTTCCATTCTTGAATGGGACCTACTATATTTTTAGATGCAACTAGAGTGGGATCACAGGCTCATTGTCTTTGTCTTTAGTCGACAAACCTCTTACCTAGAGAGATTCTACAATGCGCTTATGATGAGATTCAACGACTAGACTACATCATTGTTGATGATGGTGGCAATGGCTGATAGGTCACATATGGCAATGGTGAACCTAGTTGGACAACCTAGAGCCACTTTTCCCACACTCATGAGTTTCCTAGGCTCTCATGATTTTCAAGAGGGAGGTCTTGGATTGGTCTGGGACTCATAATTATAGCAATTGGTGGAGCCCAACACCGATGAGAGAGAGCAAGCAATGGATTTTTGCACTAGTATCCATTGTTCCAACAGTGTAAGAGGCATCCAAGCGTCAAGTTTTAGGTCATGCTATGGACCTAAACTGTTTGACTTGGCTTGGGAGCCTTGGCTTGGCAAAGCAGCATAGGATGCACTTGATAGGCTTCACCACTCGGACACTTGTGAGCCTTGTACCTATCAAGATGATTCACGCACATGCTCAAGATGATTCACGCACATGCTGGGGGTGATGGATTGAGTGGACATGGTATTCTTGGGACACAGCCAATAGCTACTAGGGAGAGTGGTCTACTTGAACTCCATCCATCTAGGTGAGCATGGGCTACTTTGATTACACTCTTGGTCTACTTGGGATGTTGCTAAAGGACGTGTGGAGCTTGCAACCAAAGTGGAGGGAGGTTTTTCACACAAAGGTTGGGACCTCTAATAATCAAAGGCATGACACTACTGCACCCAAGGGCTTAGTTTAGCAGCCAATCAATATGTCTTCCACTCCTACGACAATTACAGAGGATACTTGGGAGCCAAATCTTGGACCCAAGCTTGGACCCAAGCTTAGGAGAGGAAAGACGGAGGGTTTGAAGTTTCTTGAGGAGCTACATGAGTTGTTTTGCTTTTAGTATAAAGGGTTTGGGTGCTCTAAAGGAACCTTGTATACAGATTGAGCTAACTAATGATACACTAATTTTCTGATGTCCTTATCAATATAATGATATGGAGAAGACATTGATTCAAAGCTGGAGTAATGAACTTTTTGAGGCTAGTTTGGTGGAGATTTCACATGGAGAGTATGCATCAGCAACAATGATGCCAACCAAGAAAGATATGCATGGCAACTACACAAATATGCAAATGTGTGCTTATCAATCAACAAACTAGGGCTGATCAATATGCCATGCCTACACTAGAGGAGATCTTTGATGCAATTGGGCATGCAAAGGTCTTTAGTACTTTGGATCTTTGAGTAGTATATCATCAATTGCCAATCAAGGAGAAGGATAAGTCCAAGACATCATTTTGGGCTATTGATCCTCACAGCAAGGATGTGTTATATCAATGGGGGTTTTTACCATTTGGGTTAGAATGCTCTTGTTGAGTTCCAAAGGGTCATGGATAGGATCCTAGCTAGATTGGATTTTTCTTGGTGCTATATTGATGACATTTTAGTCTATAGCACTACTATGGAGGAGCATGAGAGATAGTTGTTAGAGGTGTTTGAGAGGTTGAGATCTCATGGACTCAAATTACATCTTGGGAAGTGTAGGTTCTTCCATGACCAGGTTGAGTATTTGGGTCACATTATCTACCCTGGAGGACTTGGTGTTCAGCAGACCAAGGTGGGGGCTATTGCATGTATCTCTTGGCCTATGGAAGTGAGTAGAGTGCAAGCATTCCTTGTGTTGGAAAACTTCTATCATTGATATGTTAGAGGATTTAGTACTATTGCCAAGGCCTTGACAAAGCTGACCAAGCTTACACAAGAGTGATGTTGGGGAGATGAGCAGGAGAGAGCTTTTGTAGAGCTCAAGGAGAGGTTGACATCTGTTCCTATTTTGAGGAGACAGATCAGAGGATGACCATTTCAGGTTCACATTGATTGGAGTATGTTGGAGCTTGGATTAGTACTTACCTAACATGATGATGAGGGGAAGGAGTTTGTGATGGCCTATGCCAGTTGCTCAAATAATTTAGGGGAGGTAAAGTATAGTTCATATGAAGGAGAGTGCTTGGTATCAGTTTGGGCAGTAGCACATTTTTTATGTTACCTCTTTGGTAACCCTTTCACTATCATAATTGATCATCAGCCACTAAAGTGGTTGATGGAGTCCGACAAGCTTTCAAAAAGGCTTGCACGATGGGCTCTGATCTTATAGGAGTATGATTTCACGGTTGTTCATAGACATAGAGTGATGAACCTTGATACAGATGGGTTGAGCAGAAACCCATGTCCCAGCTAGCAAGATCAGACCGGAGCACGTTGGCATGGTGACTCAAATGAGGAGATGGTGCCAGGTTGGTATACATCTGCCTTTCTGTGTATATTTTCTGACACTTTGGTATTATCTCTCAATGCATATAGGAGGAGTTATTGAGGTCACAAATCCAGAGAGTGAAGATATTGGTACAATTCAACAAGACATTCATGATGATATCTTAGTGATGGATTGTCTTTGCATTGGTGTTGTGGGTTGCACAGTTGGGGCCAAGAGGAGAGACTGTGTTCATCTCTAAGCGCTAGACGGTTCAAATTGGAGAGCAAACACCTTTTGCGTGTATGAGAGGATGGTAGAGTGCGAGTAGTACCACTTCCATCTTAGAGACCATAGTTGGTCCATCATCCTCACAAAGAGCTAGGACATATTGGAGTAAAGCATACTTATAGCTTACTCTAGAGTCATCATTGGTTGTGCAATATGCAGACTGAGTACAATAATTTGTTACCAGATGTGTGGTTTGTGACCAAGTTAGAGCATCATTCAATGCTCTTACACCATAGTTACACCCATTACCTATTATGGGATTGGATTACTGTTGGAGTTTGGACTTTGCTGGACCTTTACCATTGACTATGAGACATCATTGGTATGTTTTGGTGATGGCAAAGCACTTCTCCAAGTGGATTGAGTTGGTGGCACTTCCTGACAAGTCCAATGAAGGGACGGCTTATTTGTTCCTAGATTGGATTCTTAGTCATTTTGGTACACCAGCTGAGGTTTTGATTGATTAGGGTATAGAGTTCTTAGGAGAGTTTCAAGTCTTGTGTGACAAGGCTTTGATTGATCATTGTACTACCTCTCAAGATCACCCTGAGATAGATGGCTTAGCAGAGAGAGTGGTTCAAATAGTGAAGAAAGGATTGCAAAAGTATGGTTTGCAAAGAGGACACTTGGGAGATTGGGATCTCCAGTTACCTTGGTTGGCCATGGGCTATTGGTTCAACGGGCAAGCCTCCTTAGTATCCTTCTCTCCTTACTTTCTTCTCTATGGACAAGATCTATATTTACTTGTAACCATTTGTCGAGATGCTATTGTAGTTTTGGACTTGGATGATTGAGATGTATGGATGAGTGCATGCTCTCAATGGGCAAAGATCTTTTGGAGAGTGATGCATATGGCCTTTGAGAACTTGGCAATTGCTCAACATAGAGATACCTTATGCTATGCTACTATTTGAGGAGGAGGTTATAGACCCTTGATCCATTGATTTCATCCAAGGGACTATGTATATCTACAACAGACAACACCAACAACACTTGATGTTTCTACAAGCCACACTATCTTGAAAGTGACGAGGTTTTGTGATCTAGATTCCTTGTGTTGGAAGGACGTGATGGAGTTGTTAGGAAGGACCATGTGTACAATTGTGCGCCATGTCACCTCCCAAACATTGATAGTACTATGGACCCAAGCTTGGCACTTATACGTGCAAGCTTGAGGTGTATGTTATGTGGCTCTTCAAGTGGAGCTGCTACTATGTTAGTGTGTGATAGTTGTTTGAGAGGATGGTATATGGCATTTATGACTCCTCCCCTCATGGTAGTTCCTCAAGGACAGTGGTTATGTCCTAGATGTACTTGACCTATAGCTAGTTCATCATTTATATGGTATAGATTGCATACATATGACTAACAATGGAGCTCGATAGCACCCAGCCTCTTGATCTTTGCCCATCATAGGGTATACCATATACTTGGAGTAGATGGCTATTTGGAGTTAGAGGGACCTAACTGCCAACTAGGAGGTGATTGTGGCACTTTAGAGTTTATGTATGACTTATGTGTGAGTTATATGTCTATAGTTTATGATTTTGACAGCAATGTATGTTATGTAGCAATGTATATATGCACGACAACTATCATGTCATTTGTAGTGTTGCATCTAGATTGTTTGGATACTGGAGCAATGTATGTTATGTAGCAATGTATATATGCACGACAACTATCATGTCATTTGTAGAGTTGCATCTAGATTGTTCGGATATTGGAGTCGCAGTGATAATAGTTTGAGGTATTTTAGCAATCACTCATAGATTGCTTTTCGACTATCAGATTTTGTGTTTGAGGTACTAACTTCATGGTGGAGCACACCATCACTTTGCACCATTCACACCGTTGGGTGTGCCGTTAGCGGGACTGTTAGGCTTTAAGACCTAGCTTGAGTCCAAGGGTATACTTTTGAAGTGCAACTCTAGAGAGCTCACTTCTCAGATGTTGAGTTTTCAAGTTCTTGGCTATGGTGGATAGATGCCAGCGAGCGTCACATGGATTCTCTTAGCTAGAGTGGGTGTGGCTTGACTATTATTAGTGCACAATTGTTGGCAGTTTATAGAATGACAGATCAAGTACTAATATGAGTTGAGTTGATTTGAGTGGTGTTAATGAACTGATTATTGTGGCACTTTAGAGTATATGTATGACTTATGTGTGAGTCATATCTCTATAGTGTATGATGTTGACAACAATGTATGTTGTGTAGCGATGTATATACCCATGACAGAGGAGAAAATTATAAAAATGAGTCAAATTGCCTTGCGTATATATTTGAGAAATGTGCAACATTTACAACGGACATGCTTCACATCTGGAGAAAATAAATAACATCATGGTGCACTTAAATAAATTATGACACTTAGGAAAACCTCTTGGGACAAGGTTTCAAAAGACCAACAAAAAAAGTTAAAAGATGTCATAATTATGAAAGGTTTTTACACTTTGGCAACATGTTGTCAGATTTGACCATTACAACATCCACATCACCCACCTTTCAATAATATACTTAAAAGTAAAAAGAAAAAGCATGAAAATTAAGAAAAAAGATATCATCAATAAGTAGAGATTACAAAATAGAAAGGGAAGGAAACAAAGATAGATGAAAACTAATGGATCTAAGAGAAAGAAAACACCATCCCTTACGATGATTACTATAGATGAAGAATTAGAAGGAAGAAAGGTTGAGTGTCATAATTTATTCAAGAGGACATGAAAAGCTCTTTAATTACTATTAAATTTAAAAAGTTAAGATCTGCTGTAGAAAAGCATAATGGTGAAGAAGTAAAATTAAAAATAAACAGAAAATTTATAGCTATACTTAGAAATAAATATATATAAAAGAATGACCGCGTAGAAAAGATGAAGGATGGGAAGACCCCATCAAGCCGTACAAGGGTAAAAAGACGAAAAAGGTAAGAAAACCAATACTTGGAAATGGGAAATTAACTATAGGTAAAGCCACGCTTCATTATAGCCAAAAACGGCGCGTTTCCCGGCCCCTTTTCTAGCCGGGTAACACGGAGGACGAGGTTTTCATCTGTCATGACGAAAAACCTGTTACAGAAGGAGATATAGAATGAACGAGTTGGAAAATGATAATAATGAAAAGGCAAATTTACAAATGAACATATTGAGATAATTATAACTGTACTTAGAAGTAAAATTAACTATCTACGTGATTAAATGATGAATAATTAGATCAGGTTGTTATGATATAATCTCAAACATCTGTTGGATTTGGATTTAGAGATGTATTGGGTGGAGCAATCCAATGCCGAAATGGCTCTGGGAATAAACTTTTTAAGATATAATCTTGGAGATGTCTTGGATGGAGCAATCCAATGCCTAGGATTAAGGAAAAAGAACTTTTTAAGACAATATCTTAAAGATGTTTTGGATGGGGCAATACAATCCCATTGGATTACATAAACGGATTAGATAATAAGTGGGTAAGCGGATTACATAGAAAAACACTAGGATTTGGAGATGTTTTTGGATGGAGCAATACGATGCGGAAGTGGACTAGAGAAAAAAAAGCTTGTTGTGATATAAGCTTAAAGTTGTCTTGGATTTGGAGGTGTCTTGGTTAAAGCAATACAATGCCAAAGAAAATTAGAGAAACAAGCTTGTTATGATATAATCTTAAAGATATCTTGGATTTAGAGATGTCTTGGATGGAGCAATATAATCCCAAAGTGGAATAGAGAAAACACATTGTGCGCGCTTCTCGAGGCACATACTCGTCAATAGCGCTGGTAGTGTCATCACCTTTTGAAGCATAAGATACACACCAAAACATAAACAAAACAAAGATTATGTACAATACTAACTTCGTGTGTTGGTTGCGTTACATTCATATAAAACGTCCTCTAATGAGGATTTCACATATGCAAGTCCGCGGAACTCTCACTAATTGCTTGACAGTCTACAGGTTCCATGATTCAAATCCATGGCCCCCATGGTGGAGTCGTGGCATGTCGCTGTTGTCTCCATATATTGCAATGTTGGGACGACGCCGCCAATGATGTATAATGGGGCTCAATCTCGGGAACAATATACATGTAGCCCAGAAACTAAAGCCGACTAATAATAATTAGATTTGGTGCTTTACAGTACCTTGTAAGAAGATGTACAAAGTGGTGCAGAATCAGGCAGGTCAAAACAGTGATAACTTTGTGGGGGCAATTTGAACTAGAATTATTAAACAGCAGCAGCAATAGCTTCTGCATATCGCTCCTTGATTTCCTGGACTCTTTTGACTGTTGCTGATTCTTCTTCTATGTAATAGGCGATTGGATCATCGAGTAGAACTTCAGGTAGGTTCAAAAGTCCCTCAATCATACCGTGAACACAATATGCAGAATAGGTAAGGTGATAGCCCCCCTCTTGCACCAAAAGTAACTTCCCTCCTGTGTGAATGTCTGCTTGTTCCCTTAAGAGTCTGCCTATCTTCCGATACCCCATCACAGTTAAACACTGCCTCCCATTCGGATCAAACTGTACACGCATAGAGGGTTGGAGGTCAGTACATATACATAACTGTAGGAGTGAGTGCGGATACCCCATTACGAGCGTTGCACCGACAACGAAAGAACAGAACCAGAACCGCACAGATGCATTATAACGAGCGTACATATAATCAAATTGCGTGTAAACAGTTAACCACAACAATGAGACAAATCCAATAATGAGATAGACATTTGTACTATGTCACCAAAAGTATCCATATGGAAATGCCACTGGGCTAGTTCAATAATAGCTGATTCCTCTTTAACTTTCAAGGTAACTGCTGCTTGGATGACATGTCTGCTTTAACTAGCTCAAATTTCGTTCTGACTCAAACGCTCCATCTATTTGCTTTATAGTACTAATTACCAGGCAGGAAAAACAATAGAGTAGTTGACCAGGTTGCTTTAAAATATGCGATGATAAATTAAAGTGGGAGGAGTTGAAAAAGAGTGCATTACTCACCGCACTGGCATCTTGACCAAAGGTAACAACCATAAGAGAGGGCTTAAAGTCTGCAAGAGCTGGAACTATGAGCTCTTTCAGAGCGTATTCGTAACCTTTATCTCCCGTTCCATTAGGGAGAGGAATATTCAGATTGTATCCAATCCCTGCACCTTCGCCAACCTCATCAGGCTGTCCTGTCTGCGGATGCGAATCTCCCCATGTTCCATGATTCATGTGAAGAGAGATAGTGAAAACGTCGTTACGTCCATAGAACCCTTCAGCAGTGCCATTACCATAATGAACATCAATGTCCACCACGACAACTCTTTTTATGTCCATATCAATCGCCAGCTGCAATCATGTAATTACAAGCGTCACGATGAATATTCGAAGCGACCGGATACTGAATACTGGAGAACAATATTAGATTTCTAAACTGTACGAAAGGGCATGGAATGTTCATAGCTGGATCACTGGCGATGCTTCAGGCGTCTCCAGGCTCGTCAGCAGAAGCTTTGAACACCTTCATATATGCATCATAAATTGACAGCGTCTCATATGGGGGGATTGAAGAAAGAGTGGTGATAGCTCCTTAGGCTACCCAAGCGCATACGACAATGTCCTGAATCTTATACTTTTCACCTCTTCGAGTCCCCTGGGCATGCTTTGCATCTGTTGGCCTCGACCTCACTACTCAAGGTTGTGTGTTGTATTCGATTCACAAATACTCTTGAATAGTCCTGTTTACCTGGATTGCCAGCCCTGCATTATTTAAAAAGCAGTAACCATCAGCTTGCGTTGGTTGAGCATGGTGACCTGGAGGTCGGACAAGTGCATATGCCAGTTTCCCAAATCCCTCAAGGATGTAGCGCATAGCCTGAGACAAAAAGCATAAGGCTGTCAAGAGCAAAACCCACTTGAGGTTTGAACAAGGTACAGGATGCTGCCAGTACATGAAGATCTTAAACAGCATACTCGCTTTCGATTCAAAGTACGTCTAGTGTTATTTACTACTAGTAGGGTTGCAAGATACAAATCGGTACTTCATATGAGAAAGTAAGAGCTGACAGCTTAGGTTCCTTTATCTATACCAGCATAGTGGACCCGGCAGCAAGAAGGGCAGCATCCCATGAGCCAGGGTTAAGCCGAGTACCCGCACACAAGGTTTTTCCACCTGCTTTATCTGCTTCTAAGAGCTCTTTTATATACTCTGCAAATGTCATGCAATACCCAACGACAGCCCCAATTGGTTCTTGACAGTCAGACAGGATCGCCAAACCTAAACCAGTAACATGAACAAATGAAAGTAGGCAAGCTATTTGTTTGATTACACCGCATGTACGATTAGAGCTTGCTTCTGGGGTCCTCACATATTCCCATCTATCTGTCAACCTCAATGAAATTCTTCTATGCTAAAGAAGCTTGAGGTAGAGAGATGAAGATATATTGAGACAGCGGTGCGTCACTAGACAGTATCGGATGCCCTACAAAAAAATGGCAGTTTCTTTGTAGATCCTGGATGTTAAATTACAAACTATGCTTATCAATACCTATCATTCGACGAGCAACACAATTTTTTCCTTTATTCTGCAGCTCAAATTATTTGGACAACATATGTGGGATAATGTAGCAAATTAGCGGACGAGCCAGACTGGTTTATGAGTTGCCTCTAAATGGCAGCCATCAAAGCGATATCTTCACATAGTGAGACGGCGGAATTAGATGAAGACCATGCATTCTCACTGGCAAAACATCGAGAAATAATACAGAGATAGAGCATTTACTCCCTAGACTTCAGTAAAGACCTCTTATGTGGAGATTGTAAGATGTGCCAGTCCATTTAAGATGATTGATCACCTAGGCACCTCATATCTATAAGGCACTAAGGCCAATTTCAGAGAAACTGGCACAGTAACTTTTTGCAGGAAAGGCGATAGACTGGCTTAGCTTTCCTCTAGAGCACCTACTATTCCTTTCCTCATTGAAAAGCATCAGACGGCAGTCTTAATATCAAGAGTAGTAAGTATGAATGGGTAAGTGTACTACGAGAAGTGGGCGACCCAGGGGAATATTTTCATATCGTTGGGAGTATATGAATTCTACAGAAAGCACTAGTGCGTGCTGGCTTGTATGACAGGTGCTTAAGGATGGTTCAAGTAACTTGACTAAAGCACGGACTTCGGCTCACCGGAACCGAATCAATTTGACCCAGGGGTTGGGCATACATCTGGTAGTAAACCTGCAGTAATGTAAAACCTAAGTCACATTTATGATACTATCATGCAATTTGGAGTAATTAAACAAGGCCCTAAACCAATAAGGTATCTCTGAGATCAACGAGTTGACACGAATCGCGGATCGCAGACTGAATTTACAGAGCCGGCGATGGAATCAAAATAGCTTTCTTGTTTAAAGCAACACTTCTCTAAAACCTCCATCTTATGTGGCAAAGAATAACAACTTTGCAGTAAATTGTCTCCAAAAAACTGGGAAAGTTTGCTAGATGTAAATTTGCCAACGCTCTGCGTTTCGAATCGATACGTACTCCGACCCGAGACAGAAGGAACTGGTCGGAACTTATAACTCAAGCCCGATCTACAGGACAAGCCAGAAAGACAGCTAGGACAGAAATTCATGCGATGACCAGGGCAAGCACTACTGCTGCAGGATCACTCCAGTACACGGAGTAGAGTCAAAACCCCCGGGTCCGCTCAATGCAAAAGTATGAGAGGTAAGAACCCTGGAGGATTACAAAGATAAAAGGTCTTACTTCAGGATCAGTTGTAACTACCTGCCGAGTGAAATAACTTCAAATCCTCAATCTCAGCTGGAGAGCCTTCGTGCCAGCGAATATGGGGCGAAATCGGACCTTCCCTCAGTATCGAGAGAATATTAAGTATCCTCTCTGGATTCTCCGGATGAGAATCCAGCACAGCAAGAAACCCAGGGTCGTGAAGTGTATCGAACAACCCCTCGCCTGCATTATGTGCTAGCATCCCATTATTCCAGAACACATTCATTCGCTCCCCTTTCTCCACCACGTCCTCCCTACCTTCTTTCAATTTCGCACCCTTTTCTTCTCCTCTCTGCTCCGCCATCTTACAGCGCCAGACAAGGCTCCCCTCGCCAGTCGAGCTCTCGAATGCTCTGTTTCACCATTTCTCTCAGTGCATAGGCCACACACCGGTACTGGTCACATCGATGTGTTTGGTCGCAGTTTCCAGTCTCGCAATTTTTCGGGATTTTGTCGTATAAGGAGCACGAGGGAACTGCGAAGGCCATACAACTGCAGTCGCCGTTAAACTGTGTTGCAGGAGACTGCAGGTGTACCCGGTTTGAAATACAAAGGTTTGGGCACTAAAACTCGTTATAATGTCCATTTCGTTTGTGTTCATGGAAGATACTATAGACATCTAAAGCTCAACCCAAACTTCTTATCCAAGACATGTTACTGAGCACTTAGAGTTAGTTCTTTTAGAGAATATTAATTATTTCAGTAATTTTGTATTTCAAGATCTATCTATTTGAAATCTAGGATGCAATTTTGCAAAGAAAAATGGCAACTAACCTGAACAGTTATCTCACAACTGGAAAGTAGGTACATCCAACCTTGCTAAGACAGCTAAAGATTTTTTTTGGATCAACCAGAAAGATCTCAACGTGAAGTTTTTAAGAAAAAAGTGGTATGAAGTTCATACGTCGTTGGTTAGTTGAAGTTAAACACAAGAAAAAGGTTGGGAAAACCTATTCTGTAGCACAAGGCCAGAAAATGGAATATAAACTTATCTAATGTATTGCCTTTCGACCTCATGATTATGTACATCCTATACTATATAGCTGTATGGATAAATACAAGATTTGAAGATCAGATCGGATCAGATCAGATCAGATCAAGCGTATCTCTTTTTACAGGAAATCATTTCCTTCTCTTATGAGGCGTTTCAAACTGACCAGCACTCGATATTTGTATCTTAATAGAAATTTAGAAACAGTAGCTTGGTTCTATTTGATGATTACTGGGTCTCCCATGTAAACTCATTCACTAGAACAAAACCTTTAAATTTCTATGATTTTAGTGATATTATCCTTCATCCACTGGCCCAACCACGGCCTATGAATGCTCACATTTACAACTTACCATAAAACATACTGAATATTCCTTGTTCTTGAAGTTGTTGGCCTCAAAATTTCTAGCAGACCTTATTTATGACGACTGCTAGGGAAATGCTCATCTAATGTTGGTAATGAGTTAAAAAAATAATTTTCTTGAGGAAGTCCCTTGATCCAATCTCCTAACCGCCCTTCCGAACAATAATGTATGCAAACTTTTGAGCTAGTTAATGGATTTTTATAGCATGAGACGAAACGGACTCGAAAATTGCCACACATGACAATGAATTCTCCATAGAATTGAAAAATAAATTACTGGAGTGTATGGTTGTTATCTGGTGGCATTAGTTGCAAGAGCCAGAGGCGAAGGACAGTGGCAACAGAACAGCTCTTGTGATGTAACTTGTCTTAGAAGACGAAGAGGTAAAGAGATGAAGGGGATTCTCTCGATGAATGAAGGCTTTCTTCTACCGCCGGGAAAGAAGCGGAGGGAGAAGAGGATTGAAGTGGTGCTACAGTCAGGTGATGAAGAAAGACACGAACACGTGCGGACGGGGAAGGGATGAGATTTTGGTCAGAAGTGAAGTGGAGGTGAATTGAGAAATCGGTGGATGGAGGAAGCAGCAAGCCGGTCCAATTCGGCAGCAGCAGCTCGTCGTGGGGGAGGTGATTGACGCTCGAGTCACGCAGATGATGGCGCATGCACCGCGCGAGACAGGACGGGTGGGAGGAATTATGAAAGGCGGAGGAGGTGAAGGGGGCGGAGAAATTCGACAGATCTGGTGCAGCAGATTGTTAACGGTTGTGTTAATGGTCTGGTTGGTGTAGTGAACGGAAGGGGGATTAACGCAGGAGGTTTTGGAGTGGAGAAGGTGGTTGTGAGGAGACGGGAGAAGGAGGAGGAGGAGGTTTTTCAAGGAAATGCAGTCGGCACAGGAGGCTAGGGAGGCCAGGCGCCGGAAGATTTTGGCTCGGGGCGCAGATCGTTTGGCTTTTATTACAGGGGAACTGCCCGCTATCTCGACACCATCGCCGACCGCAGCGACGTCTTCGTCGCCTCCTCTTGGTGCTATTCTCCCCTCTGTCTCTGCGCGATCGGGAGACGCAGCTTTGATCCGTCTCGTCGACTCTAGCTCATCCGGCCAACCGGACATTGAGGTTTCATGTGGTAATCGCTTCCTCCCATTGTTTCAGTACTGTTTGGATAAATTACTCGTACAGAATTCTACTTTGTGAGGACTGTCGAATGTAACAAGACTGTTGTTTGAATTCTTCTGCTGGATATTGGCTAACAATTTGTAGGGAGATTATTTCTGTTGCTTTACTCTCAGCCAGCTGGATGACTTCCTAGCACCAGCTTCTACCTACTTCTGTGGACTGATCGGCTAAGGTTATCTGCCTTCCATAGTGAGGTTGAAATAACTTCAGCTATTTTCAAGGTGTTTGGGACGATTTAGAAGGCAGGTTCTGCATGTTGGACATATGCTTGAACAGGTTAAATAGGTTGAACCATGACAGACAATTGAGGGCCTGTGTCTATCGTATGGTACACTTTTTTCCTGATTCCCAGCTATGTTATGAGATGGAGATCAGTTTAAAAATTAACTTGCAAGTAGGACTGAAATATGGAAGAGACTAGAGACTATGTAAGTATTATCCCAGACTATGTAGAAGGAGATTTTTCTAACCAACACAAGATGTCGGAGAATCATGAGTACCTATAGCTCTTCTTCTTTCCGGCTTCTATCTTTCTGGGTTGTTGTCTCCTTTTTCTTGTCTGATTAGTCTGTGTGACCCGTTGAATCTTCTCGTCTGTTCATAGTTTCTGATGATGATAGTTTCATAGTTACATTCCCTTCTGCATTTTCTGACTTCCCTACCTTACCAACATAGAGCTTAGTTTGCACTCAGTTGTCACATTCTTGACAAGGTTTTATAGGTGAAACTGCAAAATTGTTTAATGAAGATTTCCGTGAGAAAGGTCACTTGGCATAGGAACTTGGAGTTGTCTCTTTAAGAATAATATGTTATAATAAAGTTACATATGTTCAGAAACATCTTGACTTACTTAGAAGGACCTCTTACGTCTTTTACTCCTGGCAGGTCCTGAATTCGATGTCAAATCCAGCACACGAGTCCTGAAAGACGTCAGGGAGCAGCTTGCAGCTCTTGAGCTCCGAGACAAAGAACCTCTTCCAAAATCAAAACCAGTTCCTGTCTTGCAACCGAGAATTTTCAGAGCCAATGAGATCACGTCTCCAACAAGTGCCGACCAGAAGCATGATGCACAAGGATCTCAAGATGTCGCGCACGGCAGTGTCAGGAGATCCGTGCTTACATGGGATGGAGTAAGTCGGTCAATCAATGCGACAGAAAACATTCGTGCTTTATGGGCATCCGGTCTAGCTCTTCTCTTAGTCGCACAGAGCTTTCTGTCCTGTAATAATTCTCTAGGGAACTTTTTGAGCAACTGGACGCCACCTTGGCCAGTAGCTTTAGTCATCCTCACAGATATCTCTTTGGTCTTTGGAGCACTACTTTTCGGTAACGGACAGCCTTCACGTCCTGGTGGAGACGATGACATGGTTATGAACCAGAGTAAGTTGATGCAGGCTTTAAGTGCTGCAAGCAAGCTAGAATTTCTTCTACAGGTGGGCCTTCTTTCTATGAAGAGCTTTCAAGCTTTGTTCGTGGATTGTAGCATTTATATAGTTATCCTCACCAGTGGTGTCTCACTAGCACAGATTTGGCGACCCACATTCTGTTCATTGGTCAGCCTATATGATTGATCCAGTGGCTGTGACCTTTTTGAGATATCTTCCTCTCTTTTCTCCCTGAGCATGGAAGCTTGAAGGGGCATTAGCTATTAGAAGAAGGATATCTTGTAACTTATATGATGGAGATATTGTAAGTATAAACAAGTATGGTACATAGACCACATTTAATCTTTTACGAAGCTTCCAAGAACAAAATGCTGAGATGAACGTATTAAAATACACAGTGACCAGTATTCTCTTACAGATTGTAGATTACGCACGGGAGCCTTTCACACGGGCCTCTGATATTTTGCTCGTGTACTGAAATATGTATACCAGAACATTCTTCTCAGTCGAGCAATACCTCTAGGAAGAACTGAGTTTGCCTCGTCAGTTATGAGCAAAAGAACAGAAACTCGGGACGGGAGATACTGACATTGCATTTAGCTATCCCGACGCCTGCGCAGGGCACTGACGAAGTCGTGGGTGTTTTCGTCCAGACTTACTATGCAAAGTCTGATTCGTCCTTTTTGTGTTTTTGAAGTGTTGAACGACTCTTACCCTTGCTGACATAGAGCAACAAGAGTAAATCCCGGTCTTCTTCATACACTCGCTCCGGGGACACTCTCATAAGTTCTACGAGACTCGGGCTTTTCCTGAGTATTAACTTACTTATGGCATGCCTTCACTAAAACATCTTTGCAATTTTCGTTTTCAAATGTTCAAGTAACTCAGACTTCGAAAATGTTGCAAGCACTCCCAATTGATAACTACTATCGATGCATAGTATATGGTGTGCTAAACCTGGGTGCAGGTTTACACATACTTGCCTCTCTATGTACTTCATAGTTTTGACGATCTTTACCATCAAGCGTCAGAGTCAGACGTGTGAATGGAACCGGGTTGTTTGACAACGGGGTTCTTTATTTCATCACGTAGTATGTATTGCAAAGTAGTATATGTTCCATGTTGTGATATAGTCCTGTAAGATTCCTATCTCCATTTTGGGTCTTTTTTTTCTGATTTTATTGTAGGTACAAATTGATCGTCGGGAAACTCTGCAATTTGTAAGTAGGAGAGACGAGCAGGAAAACAGGTTGCCGATCAAGTTCGCACATGCTTCAAAGATCCTGACTGCCGTTACTATCAGATCTGTGAAAGAGTGCTCGCAGTAGGCGACGTTCGTGGTTGTATCTTCGGCCTGTGCTGAGATGACAGTTACAAGTGGCAGAGCAAAGAACTGTGGTCAAAAGGATTGGAGAGCTCCAATTGCATGGACTTAAGCAAGTGAGCAGTAGAGATTGAAATCTACAACTCTCTGCCCAGAGTGCCGAAGATAATCAGGGAACTAGGATTTCTATAAAGAACAACTATCCATTTTCACTTGTATTAGGTCGTTGGCTTCAAGGATGGCAAGGTCATTGAACGTCACTCTCCAGTGACTTGTGTCAGGCGAGTTGCAGTTGAACCCGAGGTGAATTTAGGGTGAAATGATGCGACTAAGGTGGAGGAAACTTATACCTTGCGTAAGTCATGACTGAATTTGAAATCAATTCTTTGCAGGGATGCTATAATCATGAAAGTAGTTTAAAAGCCACACACCAACTTGTTAGTAATCAAAGTCTACATTGGACGGAGTAGAAGACTTGAGAGGATGTGTCGTTGAAAACATGACTCAACAAAATGATAGAAAGAGCATATGATTCGAATTAATGTGGTTAGAAATGTTCCTACCCAAATGAACTTCGGTACCTTCCGCTGGGAATCATCTCAGCAGGGCTTATGTGGTTTGAAGGTTCTGCAAAATCATCATTCTAGATGATACTCTTTCTACCGTTAAAATGTTAAATGATTTTTATTAAAATTAAATTTATTTATATTTTTCATAGTCAGAGAAATATTTTTAATATGTAAAAAAATTTCTTATTTTGATATAGTAATTCTTATTTATCCTAAGCCCTAAAAACCTTCTTCTATTCCAATATCCTGAATCGAACAAGTATCTCTAAAATTTCCATGATAATTTTAATCTCACCCTAAACGTACGAGGACTTCTTTTAGCACATTTATTCATACAAATTATCCAAACTGCGTTGCGAAACCCATTGATGCTAATCGATAACGACTCTGAGCTTTTGATCTCTATGGGGTGATAGATACCTTTTGTCTATAATAGGTAAATATGGTGGGTCAGAAAATAAAAGCACTTTTATTGTACAATGAATTCCATACTACCTCCCGCAAGAGATCATCAAACTGATAATAAAAGTGGACAAATAACTCCACTACCAAGGGCACAAAGGTGCAATGAGACATAATGGTCCTCTTTCACCTTGGGACGATGAGTTATTTGGTATAAAACTCTCACTTGTTATTTCTTCTCATCCAATTGAACATGATATCCTTTTGTTCTCAAAATGGAATCTTGATAATGGAACTAGGTCACTGGGAGATCGGATTGTGATGTAAAAACGTCTTACCGAGGTTTTGTGTCATCACAAGGAAAATTCCTATAAATTAAACTGAGCAAAGCTTGGCAAGCAATTTGCTCGCGAGAGGTCTTTAGAGGGGCATTTATTCGCAATGAAGTGCATATGAGCTCTTAGAACAAAATACACCCTTGATTAGAAAAAATCTCAGTAAATGAATTTAAGCAAAGTTTGGCAAGCAATTTGCTTGCATGGAGGTCTTTGTAAGAACATCATTCGTCTCAATTTAGTGCATCAAACACATGATTACAAATTGCACCCTTCTTTATTTTACATTCTTTGTAAGATTAAAACAGAGCGGACCTTAAGAACAGGTGTGATGCTCTCAAAAACTTGGCAGAATAGATCGTGTACAATAGGGGGTTTCAGAAATACTTATTTGAAGTTTCATAACTGTTCATATAGATAGTTACGAAGTGTTGACTAAATGGGTACGGTGTGTGACCGGGAGGTAGAAAAGGTATCATTACGAAGTTCCGGCCAAGTTCTTTATTATTAGTGCACTCCATATGGTTCAAAGAAAATAAGGAATAAGGAATTTTCCGTTAGCACTCCGTAGTGCATTGATTACGTATTAGGGTTAATAAATTTTATCGTGTAGGGTTAGAGTGAAAGCGGTGGCCACCAAAGGGAGCATCCATGATGTTCTCAAACATCATGTTGACAAATTTATGCACTAGATGACCAAGGCCACCAAAGGGAGCATCCATGATGTTCGAGAATATCCATGGTAATTAAAAGTTGATAAATTTATGCACTAGACGAGCAAGAACATGATTTATATGGGATTTAATATGTTAATTTAGGATTAAATGGGATTTTTCTCGTCGCTGCTTGTTGTTTCTCGTTGTTGCTGGTCGCTGCTCATTGCTGCTCGTTGTTGCTCGTCGCTGCTCGTAGCCGCCCGTTGCCGCCCGTAGCCACTCGATGGCACTCAAAGCTCAAAGCTTGTTGGTGCCCGTACACGCTGGTTGCCGCTGGTAGATGCTCGTTTCCGTGGGTAGTTGCTTGATAGAGCAAGTTGATTTTGCATCCAATGTGAGCCTACATTGTAATCAGGTTTTTGTTAAATTTTTGTTGCACTTTTGGAGTAAAATTCCTTGATTTCCAATTAATTTCTTGGTTGCCGTAAGATGATGCAAATCATTTTCCATAACTCTCTCTATCTCCCTCACCACAACCACACTAATATATATGGATATGAACCAACACACCAATGCAAAACTACAAAACTCACCGGTTTAGTTTACTGACAAGAGCATTTGCACAGCATTCGCATTTGTAGATGGTGAATTTGAATTTGAATAGTTGAGAGCGGCATTTTGGATCCGCCAAAAAATTTCATAAATCCCACTCTAAGAATCACACACCAGAAAAACGTGGCAACTCTCTCAAGAAGCAACATCATCTCTTTTGACAATCATTGATTTCACTATGGAACTTCTAAACATCAGTAGTATAGCATCTGATTTTTATAAATGAATGCAAATTGCATGTGATATATCGTATAATAATTTATGAAGCATACATTTATTAGCACTTCATTTCCCTACCGAGTTCACTAAAAATAGTTACAAAGTTTATTATTTATCCCGTAAACATCCGTAAAACCTATTTCTGAAACCCCTAATGCATTCACTCTCTATGGAAGTGCACTCATGTGCATATGGAAGTGCACCCATGTGCATACAGAAGTGAATGCAAGGAGAAAAGGGTAAGACTTTTCCTTGTTCACATGGATGGTCTAGATGGAGAAGTCCTACGTGTTTGTTGTGGACTAGTTCCGGCAGAAGCAAAAGGACTCAAATTTATTCATACGGATCTGTCTATGTATAAGTTGTTCTCACCAAAACCTCTCCACCAGGTGGGTGGCTGGTTTCCCTAATACAAGATACAAAATGAAATCTGCCCCTTTCCAATTGTAATGATCGTTCCGGACAAAAAAATTTCAACAGAATACATTTTGAAACATGAATTTATGATTGATATCTTCTTTTATGTGCAAGCATTGAAAAGTCTTGGCAAGAATACACTATGGTTATAATGCAAATCCAAAGGCTTGACATACTTTTATCCTCTTATCGGATCATGATAATGAGGCAATAACTCTTGCACAAAGAACCAAAGAACCTATGTAGAATGAAGATGTAAGTCCCTATTATCAAATCACATGGAATTTGTAGCAGTTCTAGAGTTTTACGGTCATGCATAAAGATATTCTCCTCCATACGATTTATCTCCTCATAAGTTGTAAGGTTCTAGTTCTCTCTACTATTCTGAAAGATGTTTCAGAAAGCAGAAAAGCAGAACTCTATATATCATGGTTAATTGGATTTACTCTCGATTGTTCTTACAAATGCTTGAGATCTCGTCCCAAAGTACAATATCTTTCACTGAATTGGAACTTTACTCCATTTAACCTCTTTTGTCGCATCTTTGTACCGCTTGATGGGGGCTCTCATCCTTTGTGTTTTTTACGTGGTCGCCTTTTTCTCTTCACTGAAATTTTCTCTTCGTGTTTCATACGGTGGTAAACACAAAAACCGACAGAAGAAGCAGTGATCCTGCAGATATGGAGATAAACCAACAGATAAATTTTGGCGGAAACACCTCAGGAAGGCACCAAAGAAAGCTGCACGAGGGGGAAACCTCCAGATCACGCTCTTAGAACTGTTCTTGTCCGGAAAGTATCGTGGAATATTCGATTCCCTAGTTCGTTCCACCTCGCTTGCTTCTCCGTCCTTGAAGGTGGACTTTCGCCAAGACCTGTACTACACGACAAACAGGAAACCCCTCGCGTTGTTTCGCCCGGAGGGGTGGTAACGTAGTTGCCCCCGCCTGGGTTCTACATTAAGGCCTCTACTCGGTTGTGAAACCCTAGAGAGACACCCATCCTCTTGATTTGAGTGGTTTTAGGGCACGCGAGCGCTTCGAGTTTTCCTTTCCTGCTGGAGCCGATTCCCAGCGCGGCGTTCGGTCCATTTGTTCTGTGGTTCTCCCATCTTCGTTCCCTCTTTCGTTGCATCTCAATTCTGCTGTCTCCGCTTTCGCTATGGGTCGCAGTGAGTTTCTATCCCTACAGTTTGTAGATATCATGGTTTGTCGGTGAATTGTAGTGACTAGGTGCAGCCGGTGCGCCTAGTTTCTCTGATTTTAGCTCGTTAGGCTTTGTTATTATCGACCATCTGATTTTGGAAGGCCTTTGTTCATGTGGTTGTGCTGGTTTTGAGTGCCTTGTCAGTGGATGTGACTTTGTTCTCAGGAACAGATTGAGTGCGTATGATGCGTGCAAGCTGCTTAGTTGATAGATGTTCGTGGGCTCCGATCGTATTTGCAAGCCTTTCTGTCTTTCTACTCTGGAGTGACGGTGGATTTCGTTGTTTAGGAACGAACGTATGTATTAATGGATGGAGCTTGTAGTTCGAAATTACAGTTTCTGATCAGCTGAAACCTTCAAACGCAGGGCCTGCAAGATGCTACAGGCAAATCAAGAACAAGCCGTACCCCAAGTCTCGCTTCTGTCGGGGAGTTCCGGATCCTAAGATCCGTATCTATGATGTCGGCATGAAGAAAAAGGGCGTGGACGAATTCCCCTTCTGTGTCCATCTAGTGAGCTGGGAGAAGGAGAATGTATCTTCTGAGGCGTTGGAGGCTGCTCGCATTGCTTGCAACAAGTACATGACCAAGTACGCAGGAAAGGATGCTTTCCACCTGCGTGTACGAGTGCATCCTTTCCACGTTCTCCGAATCAACAAGATGCTTTCTTGCGCTGGAGCTGATAGGTATTTTCCGAATCCTCCAGGGTTTTGGCAATGAATTTTCATCAGATTAGGTCGAACTTCTTCGTTCTGAGCGTATATAGCTCCAAGTCACCGTGTGTCTGAACACGTATGGCCGTGATATGCAGGCTTCAAACCGGTATGAGAGGAGCTTTCGGGAAGCCACAGGGTACTTGCGCTCGTGTCGATATTGGTCAAGTTTTGCTATCTGTGCGTTGCAAGGAAAGCAATGGAATCCACGCTCAAGAGGCTCTTCGTCGTGCTAAGTTCAAATTCCCCGGCCGGCAGAAAATTATTATCTCCAGGAAGTGGTAAGTTAAAAACTTATACATTGTATACTTTACTGGAAGGAACACAGCGGAATTAGGTTATGCAGATTCGTTGCTGCGTCTCTTTCTTTATCGATGTACAACTATCTTCTCTAACCAAAATCATATCTTCCGCTATAATTCAGGGGATTCACCAAGTTCGCCAGGACCGACTACATCAAGTGGAAGGAAGAGAAGAGAATCCAAAACGACGGTGTTAATGCTAAGGTATGCGGGATTTACCTGTTTCACTACCATCCTAGTGTTGGTTTACTGAATAGTTATGTATTCCTTGTGAGATGAGTGAGTGGATTGAGTTGTATGATTATGGACCTGATACTATGTGTACTTGCTGCGCAGCTTTTGGGTTGTCACGGACCACTTGCCCGGAGAGGTGTTGGAAGAGCTTTCTTGGACGCCGCAATTGCATCTGCCTAGATAGCTGTTTAGATTTCCAATCTAATATACTTGCTTACATGTTGAAGATGTTTTCATCCCGAGAATGTACGTCGATGGATATCCAAAACAAAACTTTCTCATTTTTCAGAATTGAAAGGACCAAATATATAGATCCCAGGGAAAACAATGATTCGAGTATTCTGGAATTTTGCACCAAAGTAACTTTGTTGCGTCTGTAATTTGACTGCGGTGTTACTTTTTCGAATCCCTAGGTATTGTACCCATTTATGGTTGTCACAATACATTCTACCCAGTGTTACTTGGAATGACAGAATCTCGTCAGTTTATGTACAACATTCCTGTGTCTCCACGTGAACGTGTATTTTACGGCGGCGGAAGTCAATTTGAGACTGGGTGGGCTCTCTAGTCAAGCATAAGAGTCTGATACATGTTGGCATGTAAACGATAATGTTTAAACTAATTCCTCTCTCATGTGTTCATTATGAGCCTGAACAGCACTCTCGACATCTGATATTATAGATGAACTTCAAGAGGCGAACTGCCGTCTTCTGAACCTACATATCACGTGTAGAGATATGGCCTTGGGGGCCTAGGCTGTATATTGCATGTCAATATTGTCACCGAATCTGCAGGGATAGTTGGTGGCTCATCTAATGTTTCTTATGTATGGATTGGTAACGAGAACAGAAACGTGGAAAAGTGAAACCGAGCAGACCTGCTTGCATCCGGCCTCAGCGTACAGTCGTCAATAGAGCTACATCTTCCGGTCCTCATTTGCCCTGTTAGTTACATGCGTGTGTAACGGTGCTGACCTTGGGATTTACAACCATAATCTAGATGTGTACGATGACGATGGAAACTGATTTAATAACTGTATGAACGTTCTGTTTGGAGGCTCCTTCTGGACAAACGCAAGGCTAGTTAAATGTATCGCACTTTTCGAGAATTAACACCAGTTGCGACGTGAATGTCAATACGGAATATTTCGCGAACCCCTAGAGTAGAGTAAGAGCCATGAGTATCGGGCTAAGCACCAATAGGGTATCTATCTCAGAGTAAACCCCTGCACGTATTCCGACTGGCGATGGCAACTTTAACTGATGGTCTAAATATGCGCCTTAATTGTACTTGCTATTCGAAGGCGGGAGTGTCCTCGATAAATTGGTAATGCACGCCTGCCGAACTTAGCTCTCCGACTCAGAACACGCACACGTATACACATGAAGGAAAACTACCTTTGCAAATACATGTGAGCATATGAGAACCCTAAACAACTGAGAGAACAAGGCGACCGCGTAGGAAAAATGAAAGATGGGAAGACTCCATCAAGCCGCTCAAGGGAAAGATAAGAAAAGGCGAGAGACAAAAAAGGTAACATGGGACTAAGCCCCATCAATCTGCACAAGGGAGAGACAAAAAAAAGTAACACACAACTAAGCCCCAATAGAGACTATGAAATCTGCCCTATCGCACCTAACCGTGCTATGCAAGTCTAGCGCACCCACAACCGTGCTATGCAAGTCTATCGGTACCAGTTATAACCAGACAAACTATATATTCTGTGATTCTTCATCCCAAGCTAATTTGGAATTCGGCCACCTGCCACTATTGTATTACATCTATCTTCTCATGTTTTTGTCTCTATATGCACAATAACTGGTTCAGTTACCTCAAGAAGTCGCCGTGGCTTGTTAGAGCATTGGGAATGCCAGTCATCCTCTAACTCCAGGTTGTCTCGCTTCTCCCAGAAAACCTTTTCTTTTTCTAATCTTTACTCACGGCCCTGGAGTTCTACCAGTTCACACTGGTAAACGCCTCACCAAATGATCCAAGATGCCTCAACTGCATCCCAGCTTCCTTGTTCTAAATTTCCTCTCGACGATAATTCTTTTATGATATCTTCCTTTTAAGATACAAGGGAGAGATAAAAGAGTGAGAGATAAAGGGAGAGATAAAAAATAAAAGGTAGAATGGAGAATAATATACCTAATAGTCTCGAGAGCAGAAATCTGCCCTTCTGCACCTAAGATATCCTAGTTAAAGTTATATAAGTCTGGAAAGTCTATAAACAACTGGAGCATTCGGAAGAAGAAGTATCATTTAGTGTAATTGCTTCCTATGGATTGCACCATCCAATATTCTCGAGTATATTACAAAATATGAGAGAGATTGATACCTTACGTTTAATATGATAAGCTCTCGTGCATTCTTTGACGAGTATGTTGAACAATGTGTCCATTGCTCAAAAAGAAAAGAAGAAAAAATGAAGGAAGAGACATGAGGAGTGAGAAGACAAATTCGTGATTTTCCAATAGTACATTCCGCCCAGCACTTTCAAATTCCTCACCTGAACTCACCCCAGATATATTAAACATTTAATGAACTGTGCAAAGTTGCTCGAGGCTTGCTCGCAATTTCCTTCTTGAAACTCTTCCCAGGGAAGCTCAATTGTGCAATCCCGAGATAGAAGCCATCATTATGATAGTTGCGGCAAATTCAAGGTCAAGATGTTGTGTTGAGATCAGTCTTGCAGCTCAAGTTTACAACGGGATAGCCAAAGATCTGTCGACTTGCGCTTGGAGTTATTGAAATCGCACAAACAACTAACGATGCCGAGAGTTTCTCAACTATAATAAACTCTATAATCTTCACGGGTTGTTTCTTCAGGTACTATTGATCAACTTTCTTTCGCCTAAATTCCTCTGCACATAATACACAATGAGCTCACTCTGATTTCTTTTCGGGCAGTTCCCCCCGAAGTTCGGAGTTGCTCATCCAAAGAGCTTGCAACGTTGTAATCCGATATGAAATTGATGCTAATTTGATATCAATTACAAAACACAAAAGGTACTAAAAGATACTCAAAGTATACTGTTTTGGGTATCTCTGTGCTAAAAGATAAAAGATACTCAAAACACTTTGGTTGACTCCTCTTATTATAAGTCCCATCAGCTGAAATGAAAAATGGATTATTTGAGGTTAGTACGTATGTTATCCTCTTATTATAATTATTATAAGTCTAGTCATATGAAATGAAAAATGGATTACTTCCAGGCTAGTAGGTAGGTAGGTTCTAAACTAATGAAACAATTATAAATTATCACTTACTGCTCTCAAGTCCGTGCTGCTCAACCCTTTTTGACTCCAGTGCTAACATATTGATGGAATTATCTCCCGTTGGCAAGGTCAGACTTAATTATCTCACATTGGAAAAGTAAGACTTTTACATATGCCACCGGGTTGCTTTATGTAAACCTTAAATTCTAGTACTATATCGTAATAACTAAACAAACCTCAAAAACATGTACTATCATCCAAAATGCATTTTTAACATTAGTAGTACTCTAATTAATCTTTTAAATTTATGAAAATGCTCTTTTAGTACAAAATTTAAGGATTTTTAAAATCTGATTGTTAAAGTTGATGAAATAGGAAAAAAAAATCTCTTGTTGCTCTCTCGTGTAAAGATATTAGATGTTTATGTGTTTGGGTTCTTTGTGGAATTTTGGGTTGTATATTGGTTTGATATTACTTTGAGTGTCAATGCATACCAAAGTTGGATCATGTTATCCAAGCTACAATCCCTTCCATGGCTTGTGAAGCCATATTTCTTTCTTGGTAGCTAAACATATTATTATATACTCAACCTATGTGGTAGAATTAATAGTTTATTGTTGCCTCTTACTACTCCTAGTGAAGCTAGTGTTGACTATTCATCATGAATATGAAACAATTATATGACCTTCTATTGTCCAAGTTACACACAAAATTAACAAAAAAATACATTGCTAGTGTATTAGTAACATCTAATTCTCCATTGATTATTGTTAAGAGTACCTTTGAGGTTCTTGAAAATTCTTTGAATTAATTCACTATATTGATATGAAGGATTAAAACTAAAATTTGTCACTATACTAACAACATAAGTTATGGTTTCTCCCTTTTTGTAGATCTATTAACTTCCTAGTCTTATTTTGCTTCAATGACTCAAATTTCTCATCAATGACCTTCACTTACTCAAGTGATTGCATTAGAGGCTGGAAATGAACCAAATTTGCATCCAAATTTAAATCTCTCTCTCCCTTCAAGCTTAGTTGCAACAATGTAGGAATAGAATATCTTATTATAATTCCATTCACCAAGAACTAGCCATAGTAATTCCTATTCTAATAGCATATATTTAAGTTTTTTTAGTTAAAAAGCTCATAGTTGGATCTTGGGAAGGGATGAGCTGTCAGCCTCTTTTGGTGTGCACTAGTCATCTCTCCCTTTTGGCTTGGGATGCGCTTTTGGCCTTAACTGGTTGGGATGCAAAGTCTGTGATGTTAATTAGAAAAAATTAGAGTGCTCAAAACAAGCCTATGCTCTGAATACATTAGCATGGAATAACACGGTAGGACTCTAGTCTTAATGCAATTGGTCTTTAGGACCGGAGTAATGATTAATAGGGAAAGTTGGGAGCATTCATATGTCATGGTTAGAGTTGAAATTCTTGGATTCATGAAAGACAAACTTTTGCAAAAGCAAATGCCAAGGATGTTTTCATTAATTCAAGAACAAAAGTTGTGGACTCAAAGACAATCAGATACTATCCCATTCTCAACCATAAACAATGCCAACTAGGGATTAGTGGATGTTAATTTGATGACTCCATAGGCACCTCGTGAGAAATCAAAGTTTTTGGATTCCATGGGAGTATGATCACAAGGTTGAAACTTAAAAGGAATTGATGGAAGGGCACCACCAAGAGTGGAACCTGCAGCTTAATTTGACTCAACACGTGGAAAATTACCATTTCAAGACATAGTAAGGATTGATAGATTGAGAGCTCTTTCTTGATTCTATGGGTGGTGGTGCATGGCCATTCCTAGTTGGTGGAGTGATTTGTCTCATTAATTCTATTAACAAATGAGACCTCAATATGCTAAATAGCTACGCGAGGACTTCTCCTTGTGGCCAGCTTCTTAGAGGGACTATTGGCATCTAGCCAATTGAAGTTTGAGGCAATAAAAAGTCTATGATGCCCTTAGATTTTTTGGACCATACGCGTGCTACGGTGATGGACTCAACAAGTTTTAACCTAGGCCAAAGGGTCTGAGTAATCTTTTCAACTTCATCATGATGGAGATAGATCATTGCAATTATTAATCTTCAATGATGAATTATATACACATCTCTCTCCTCCTTCAATCTAAGTTGCAACAATGTAAGCATAAAATGTCTTACTATAATCTCATTCACAAAGAATTTATGATGGACTTCTCATATCTTCCTTCTACAATTTTTCCAACTTGAATGGTTGAAGTTGAGCTCATTTACAAATCAAATTTTGTGTCTTGATTATCTTCACTCTTTCTTGAAGTACACAAATACTAGTCTTCTTGTTGATTCTTTTGTAGACTCTTCTATAGACTCCATAGAAACTTGTTGATTATCTTCACTCTTTCTTGTCCTTTGGATCAAGCTTCTTTCTCAAAACTCTTTGGTTCATGCAAAAAGCTCAACAACTAAATGTTCTAAAATGTGCAACTGTTTGCTTTATTCCATGTTAAAGCTCATAAGAAATTTCTTTGAGAATCCATTTTAACTCTATTCAAAAGATTTTTATTAGCTCCAATTTTTTTCTGTCCTTAATTCTTTAGGTAGCTTGCTAGAAAGAAACATTCCTTTTGTTGCTTCAAACATTGTTTTATTATCTAAGAAATGCCATTATGCTCTAAAGTGTAAGGTGTTGTGTGCTAATGGACTAAGCCAAAATTTTATAGAAAACCAAAATATCCTAGAGTATTTACCTCCTTCACTAGATTGTAGTTTCTTGATCTTCACTCCATATTGAGTTTTTATGTGTGTTGTAGAATTACTTGAAACAAGAAAGAGTTCTTGCCTTCTCTTTAAGAAAATACACATATGAAATCACTAGTATCATCCTTGAATAGGAAATAATATCTTCATCCTCTTATGGAGCTCACACTCATATCAATACAAACATCACTATGAAAGCAATCTATAATCTTGTATTTACTTCTATTGTTGGCGGATTTTGTAAAAAAATTGTGTTACTTTCCTAAAGCACATCCATCACATAAGAAATACTTTTGATTACTAGGTTCTTTTAGTTTCAAATCAAAATACTATATAAGACCTTCTCTCTCTATCTTCTTAATGTAGGAAAGATTGATATGATTGTCATGCCATTTGTAGTGTCGCATCTAGATTGCTCGGACACTGGAGTTGCAGTGATAGTAGTTAGAGGTATTTCAGCAATTTCCCATAGATTACTCTTCGATGTTCAGATTTTGTGTTTGGGGTACTGACTTCAAAGTGGGGCCCACCATCACTTTGCATCGTTTGTACCATCAAGTTTGCCATCAGCGGGACCATTAGGATTCTAGACCTAGCTCGAGTCCAAGGGTATACTTTTGAAGTGCAGCTCCAGAGAGCTCACTTCTCTAATGTTGAGCCTTCGAGTTCCTGGCTATGGTGGACATAGGCCGGAAAGCATCACCTGGATTCTCTTAGCTAGAGTGGGTATGGCTTGACTGTAATTAGTGCCCAGTTGTTGGCAATTTATAGAGTGAGAGATCAAGTACTGATTTGAGTTGAGTTAATTAAAGTGTTGTAAACAATCTGATTACATCAAAGAAGGGAAGTCAGGGGGAAATCAAGTATAGGAATTGAGAGTGTTGGTGGTATCTCCAAGACTTGTTGATTGTTGGTAGCTTGATTGGAGCTCAGGTTTTCCCTAGTTTGTAGAAGCTTGTTCAATTGATGCAGATTTGGTAGTGAGATAGACGGTGTACGGAAGCGCTGACCAATTTTTGAGCAAAGAAGAAGAAAATTTTGAGTAGTGGTTGTGATTTTGAACTCAAGAGGTGAAGATAGTACCAATTTGATGCGAGTTGTGCTCAAAAAGCGAAATTGAAGATTGAATTGAGAACCTACACTTGTGAAATTGTGATTCGGAGAAACTCATTTTTCCAATTTGGCTTGAGTGAGGAGTTAGTAGAGGATTTAGTGGTCAGCCAACATTAGGGTTTATGTTAGATTTTGCTGGAGTTTACATCAAATTATGGCCAGATTTGGAGGAGTTTTGCTGGTTGGCCAAATTTTGAGGAGTTTCACAAGTTTTGCAAATTTGAGAGGAGTTTTGCCAGATTTGGAGAGGGTTCAAAGTGGCAAGAAGAAATGTCTCATTTGGCTTTGAGGCATAGAGTTATGAGCTATGAGAGGCTAAAAAGGCCTAGAAGGGCCAGCAAGCCAACTTGTTGGCATGAGGCTAGCTAGTTTAGAGTAAATCTTGGTTATTGTTTGGCAAAATCTACCCATCTTGCTAGATTATGCGCAATAAGGTTTGACCCCTAGATCTCTTGTTTCTAGACTGGTGCCCTAGCCAACTGGTCCACCCTCACTTGTTGTCCTAGTGATTGTGCCATTGTTATCTATACACTTGTAGCTTTGGCTAGGAGAGGCAATTTGATCTCATTCTTGGTGATCTTGGTAGCTTAGGACGTAGATACAAACTTCTCTTATGTCAAATGCTAAATGGTGGCAGAGTCAATCTTGTGTTGCTTTATGAGATGGAGGGTTTTAGTTTCGATTTCTTGTGATTGGACCCCCTCCATTCTCTACTTCCTATTCATGCACCATGTTTGTGTGAGGTGCCCTAAATTTAGAGTGTTGGTGCTTTGGTGTGCTCTTGGTAGTGAGGTTGGAGTGATGACCAATCAGACTACCTTTGTTTCTCTCTAGTGAGGTAGGAAGTGATGACCTGCAAAATGTCAGAGTGCGTGTTGTGATGGCAAGTTACAGGTTGCCTTTTCCCCTAGTGTAGTTATCTTAGTTAGGGTCACATTAGCGGGTGGTGTTCTGTGGGTATTGGCACTTGGTGGTCCCAATTGGTGTTGGCACTTGGTGGTGTTAGCACTTGGTGGAGTACTTGCGGTTGTGGTTGCAGTTGGTGGTTCCGGTTTGCAGTTACTTTGTCATGACGGAGTTCTTTGGGGATTCTAGAGGAGTTAGCTCTGTAGAATGCAATGGGTTTACTTGGAGTGGCGCTTGATATCAGCCTGTATCTCAGGTCCCAATGAGGGAGTAGATTGACTCTGAGTTGGAGTTTGACACAAGAGTTGATTCAATTGAGAGTGCACTTGGCGTGTTTGCACCATTGTTGTGGGACATGGATGAGATTTATGGGGCCTCCAAAGGCCCTAAGTGTTACTTTGGTACAATGGGTACCATTGAGTTAGATGACTTCATCCAAGAGTTTGATAGTTGGTGTGATTTGTAGTAGATGCAAAACTTGACTTTGTTTACACCTTTCATGGCATGGAAGGGGTTGTTTTAGCACTTGGAGGGTCCGCCAATAGACAACTACATTGAGTTTAGGAGAGCTCATTTAGAAGAGATTGAGTTATGGATATAGTATTGATCTCCAAACTATGTCTCTATCACTTCAGGCTCATTTGCCAGGAATAGATCGGCTGTACCCATGAGTTCTAGCTCGAGTAGTGTTGGTGGAGCTAGTAGAGGTCCACTAGCTTGAGATAGTGCTACCACAAGTGGAGGTATCGCTTTAGGAGGTGGTGTGGTACCATGGTTTAACCCCATGGTGGAGTTCTTCTAGTGTTAGAGGTAGAACTACCAGGGAGTATGGATTGACAAGTTGAGGAGCTTGTAGGAGTTCTAACGGAAGGCTAGAGAGAACCTACACAAGGCATACACTTGCATGAGGTGGCTGATCAATTTCACTCAAGAAGTTATTGAGGCCTAGACAGTCCAGTTTTGGTATGGGATACTAGACAAGGAGTTGCAACGTAGAGTTCATGACGCTATGTTGTTACAGGCTACTTCACCTACTTTGGCAGTGGTCTTTGGTTTGGTTGAGCATATTGAGCTCAACATGGTGGAGGAGAGGATAGTGACATTTGGATTTGGTAGGGAGACCTCATCCACAACTATTACTTCTTCTAGAGTGCAATAGAGTGCACCATGCCCAATTGGTTTTTGAGGATAGGGTGGGACAGCCTAGATCCTATGGAGCAAGTGGAGGGCCTACTGTAGTTAGACCCTTACCTTCCTTTTAAGGTCAGTAGCAGCCAATGAGTGGTAGTGTTGCTTGTTGGACTTGTGGTGGACTTCACCATAGGAGAGAGTGTACTCAGGGCAGCGGACTTGATACCTCTGGTGCATCATAGCCAGCATAGAGGCAATGTGAGCATTGCGACAGATTTGGTCACACTAGTGACCGGTGCTTTGACCTACACCCAAAGTTATGGAGTGGTAGGGTTGCTATGGCAGGTAGTAAAAGAGCTCCAGTTCATGGAGGACAAGGTGGTAGAGGATCTACACCTAATAGGGGTGCAGTACCTGCCCTTACTTCTGATACAGTTATGGCTACTCAAATTGAGTAGTTGGGCAGAGATTGGCTAGTATGACCATTGCTCAAAGGAGATCAGATTTGCGTGTTGAGGCTTCCACCTCATATGTTGGTGATAGAGATGCTTTGGACTTCATGTGCGGAGCAGCACAGGTAGATGCATCTGTAGCAGTGACTAGGAGTGTTGTACATGCTCCAGATCCTAGAGGAGCATTAGTGGAGTTGGACACATAGAGAGGAGAGGTTGGGAGACAAGTCAGACTTCCCCAGTCTTTCATATTATTTGAGGCATTGTAGACACCATCCATGGCTCCTAAATGCTCTAGTGTAGGTGTGGTAGGTAGTGATGGGGTGCATGATGGACTACCTACTAGTCAACCACTTGCTTCTACACAAATTGAGTTGAGCATGATGTTGGGAGCAACTCAGCTGATTATGCAGTGCCCTTTGTTTTCAACCAATGACATGTTTACATTGGGAGTTGACCCAACCTCAATGTTCCGGTTAGCTGCCATGCTTTTTGAGAGTAGGGATGATGTGGTTCCTACTACTAGAGCAAAGGTGGTTGATAGTAGAGCTGACTTGGTTGAACAACATGGGATCCGTTCACCGATCAGTGGTTTATGGTAGGCAACAACAACTAGACCAGGGGAGTTGCCAACTAGACTAGCCTTTGAGCGAGTGCGGTTCACACTTGGTGTTGTCTTGTTGGATAAACAAAGGGGGATTTTCCGCTTGGTGGGACCTTTAGGGAAGATCTATATACCATAGATAGTCTTGTTAGACTCTAGTGCGCAACCCCTTATGTTGGGGAAGGCTACAATAGTCGGTCTAGAGTTACCAAAGACCAATGTGGAGAGGTGACCATTTCAGATCCAAACATCTCTAGGTGGTGGTTTGACACAATACATCACACATGGGGAGCTTGTTGTCAAGGTTCAGCCTGGTTATCCAACTAATAGCTCGGTGGTGAGAGCTTAGGCTATTGTGACAATAGCTGAGTCATACAATGTACTAGTTGGGGGAGTAGTGTTGTATCCCATGGGTTTCAGTATTGACTATTGGGAGGAGACAAACTCCTATAGACCAGGTTGGCAGTCTGGTGAGCGATGAGTATGTCACCTACCAATACGCTTCAATAGTGGTAGTCTTGGCTCACTACAGTTCGGGACCATGGCAACATCAATTTTAGCTTTCAATGGTGCAATTACTTGGCCTAGTGATTTATTGGAGGGGAATGCCCATGCAGAAGATACTCCTGTACCAAAGGAGATCACTTGGATTTGGAGTACAAGTGAGATTGTTCCATCCACCTTGGATGTTCCATTGATGTTCAGAGAGGCATTGTAGTAGCATGCAGATTGGTTGGTGCAGTAGGCTTGGAGTGAAGCCTTGTACCACCAGGAGATGAGTGTGAGGATGAGCCTCCAAAGTTGATTACCTTGACACCTCTGGATACCACACTCATTGCTTGGCAGTATCCAATAGAGGGAGTATGTATATTGGAGTTGTTTGGTGGGATTAACACCAGACTAGCTGCGGTCCTATAGGTGGGTATACAAGTACAAGTATACAAGTATAGAGGTACTTGTATGTGGAGAGAGATGAGACTACTAGGCAAGTCTCTCTATATAGTGTGGCACACTTGGCCTATCAATATTTAGAGTTATTACTGATGTCAACAGTTAGAGGTTATTAGAAGGCCCTACCAATAGACATTTCCTTACTGAGGGCCCATGATCTAGAGAGACATAGGCCTATTCCCTTGGTGATTTTTGAATAGCTATGTCAGGGACATACACGTATTGGCTGAGGTTTGGGTCTTTAGGATCCTTGTTCTGGTGTGTTTTAAGAGATTTTTTGGATACTATGACATCTCTAGGTTCATCAGTCTATTTCTCCAGCTTACCTTTTGGAGAACATTCCTTTGATGGGTGATTCTTGTGGTGGCGAGTACACATCAGGTCCATTCTTGGATGGGACCTATTGTATTGTTAGATGCAACCAAAGTGGGATCATGGGCTCATCGTCTTCATCTTTGGTGGACAAACCTCTTACCCAAAGAGGTTCTATAATGTGCATATGATGGGATTCAGCGACTAGACCACATCCTTGTTGATGACATCTTGGATGTGGGGCATCACTCTTAGATGATGGTATTGGCGGATAAGTCACCTATAGTAATGGTGAACCTAGTTGGATAGCCTAGAGCCGCTTTCCTACACTTATGAGTTTCCCAACCTCTCATGCTTTTTGAGAGGGAGGACCTGGACTTGTTTGGGACTCACAGTTATAGCAGTTAGTGGAGCATAATGCCAATGAGAGAGAGCAGGCAATGGGTTTTTGCACTGGAATTATTGTTGTTTTAGCAATATCAGAGGCATCCAGACATCAGGTGTTAGGTCAGGCTATGGACCTGAACTGTTTGACTTGGTTGTGAGCCTTGGTTTAGTAGAGCAGCATAGGATGCACTTGATAGGCATCACCACTTGGACAATTGTGAGCCTTGTGCCTATTGAGACGACTCAAGCACATGTTAGGGGCAATGGACCGAGTGGACATGGTATTCTTGGGACACAGCCAGTAGCTTCTAGGGAGAGTGGTCTACTTGGAGTCCATCTAGGTGAGCGTGGGCTACTTGGATTATGCCCTTGGTCCACTTGAGATGCAACTAGAGGATGTGTGGAGCTTGCAGCTAAAGTGGACGGAGTTTTTCACATAGAGGTTGGAACCTCTAGTGGTCAGAGGCATGACATTACTGCTCCCAAAGGCCCAATGTAGTAGCTAGTCAATATGTCTTCCACTCCTACGACAGTTACAAAGGATATTAGGAGAGCCAAATCTTGGACCCAAGCTTACAAGAGAGGAAAGATGGAGAGTTTGGAGGTTCTTGAGGAGCTACACAAGTTTTTTTACCTTTGGTATGAAGGATTTGGGTGCTCTATATTTGGGACTTGGTATACGGATTGAGTTGACTAGCAATACACCAATTTTTTGATGTCCTTATTGCTATGATGATATGGAGAGGACATTGATTCAGAGACGGAGTAGAGACCTTTTTGAGGCTAGTTTGGTGGAGATCTCACATGGAGAGTATGCATTAGCTACAATGATGCCAACCAAGAAGGATATGCATGACAACTACATAGATAAGTGGATATGTGGAGATTACCATCCTATCAACCAAAAAACTAGGGTTGATTGCTATGCCATGCCTACACTAGAGGAGATTTTTGATGCGATTGGGCATGCAAAGGTCTTCAATACTTTGGATCTTTGAGTAGGATATCATCAGTTGCCGATCAAGGAGGAAGATAAGTCCAGACATCATTTTGGGCTATTTATCTTCATGGCAAGGATGTGTTATATCAATGGAGGTTCTTACCATTTGGGTTAAAGAGTTCTCTTGTTGAGTTCCAGAGGGTCATGGATAGGATCCTAGCTGGATTGGATTTTACTTGGTGTTATATTGATGATATTTTAGTCTATAGCATTATTATGGAGGAGCATGAGAGACAATTGTTGGAGGTGTTTGAGAGGTTGAGATCTCATGGACTCAAATTACATCCTAGGAATTGTGGGTTCTTCCATGAGCAGGTTGAGTATTTGGGTCACACTATCTACTCTGGAGGACTTGGTGTACAGTAGACCAAGGTGGAGGCTATTGCATGTATTCCTCAACCTACAGATGTGAGTAGAGTGCTAGGATTGCTTGGGTTGGTGAACTTCTATTGCTGCTACGTTAGAGGATTCAGTGCCATTGCCAAGGCCTTGACAAAGTTGACCAAGCTTACACAAGAGTGGTGTTGGGGAGATGAGCAAGAGAGAGCTTTTGTAGAGCTCAAGAAGAGGTTGACATCTTCTCCTATTTTGAGGAGACCAATCAGAGGACAAAAATTTAAGGTTCAAACTGATTGGAGTATGTTGGGGCTTGGAGCAATGCTCACCCAGCATGATGATGAGAGGAAGGAGTTTGTGGTGGCCTATGCTAGTTGCTCCAACAATTCAGCAAAAGAAAAGTATAGTTCATATGAGGGAGAGTGTTTGGCAGCAGTTTGGGTAGTAGCAAATTTCAGATGTTATCTATTTGGTAACCCTTTCACTCTCATTACTAATCATCAGCCACTGAAGTGGTTGATTAAATCCGATAAGCTTTCAAGGAAGCTTGCACAATGGGCTCTGATTTTACAAGAGTATGATTTCACGGTTGTTCACAGACCTAAAGTGGTGAACCATGATGCAGATGGGTTGAGTAGAAACCCATGTCCCAGCCAGCAGGATCAGATCGGAGCACGTTGGCATGGTGAGACTGTGAGCCGGCCTGTCTCTCACTTAGGATGAACCTCTGATGGCTATTATGGTAGCGCACCATGGACTACAAAGGCAAGGAACCCCAACTCCATCATACTCCTCCAAGGCTAACACTCCAAGACTTAAGACATTGCTCACAGAGAACTCAATGAGAGAGAGAGATAGTTGCAAATGAAAGGATGATGAGTACCTCCTCACCCCTTGTTTATATACTTGTGAAATAGTTACGTATCAAAGTTACTAATTACCGTAGTAACTCAAGTTACTAGACTAAAAGTCAAGTAAAGTCAAAAAGTAGAAAGGAATATCCATTCACATGGGCATATTCCCCTAAGCATGTGGTCTTATCTTGACCCAACCACTAAGTCAAGGATTCCTTCACATGGGCTATCCTTGGACTAAAGAAGAATCCAAAACAAAAAGGCTTGCGGGCCCAAGAGTTCTCAACTCTTTCCTCAAAGCCAAACACCTAGGAATAATACCAAGTCAACACACAAAAATCCAAAATAGTGGTGCTCATCTTTTCTACTTCCTCTAAAGTAAGGTCCCCTCTATCTTAGCTATGACTAAATTTAGCTAACCATGACTAATATAGAACCATCCTTTATCTCTATATAAATAATATCTCTTAAGTACCTGTAATACCAAGCTAAATATCACAATACCACACACATGCACAAATGGGTGTTACAAGACAGATGAGGAGGTGGTGCCAGGTGGGCATGCATCGGCCTTTCTGTGTATATTTTCTGAGGCTTGGGTGGTATCTCTTTCAATGCATACAAGAGGAGTTATTGAGGTCACAGATCCAGAGAGTGAAGATATTGGTACAGTTCAGTGAGTCATTCATGGTGACGTCTTAATGATGGACTATCTTTGCACTGGTGTTGTGAGTGGCATAGTTGAGGCCAAGGAGAGAGATTGTGTTATTCAGCAAGCTAGACGGTGTAGATTGGAGGGTAGACACCTTTTGCATGTATGGGAGGAGGGTAGAGTGAGAGTAGTACCATTTCCATCTCAAAGACTATAGTTGGTCCATCATGCACATGAGGAGCTAGGACATTTTGGAGTAAAACATACATATAGCTTACTCTATAGTCACTATTGGTGGCATGGTATGCAAACCAAGGTACAACAATTTGTTGCCAAATGTGTGGTTTGTGACCAAGTTAGAGCATCATTCAATGCTTCTACACCACAGTTACACCCATTACCTATCATGGGATTGGGTTACCGTTGGAGTTTGGACTTTGCTGGACCTTTACAATTGACTGTGAGACATCATCGGTATGTTTTGGTGATGGTGGAGCACTTCTCCAAGTGGATTGAGTTGGAGGCACTTCTTGACAAGTCCAATAAAGGAACGCTTACTTGTTCCTAGATCAAGTTCTTAGTTATTTTGGTGCACTAGCTGAGGTTTTTACTGATCAGGGTACAGAGTTCTTGGGGGAGTTTCAGGTCTTGTGTGAAAAGGCTTTGATTGATCATCATACTACATCCCGAGATTACCTTGAGGCAGATGGCTTAGTTGAGAGAGTGGTTCAGACGGTGAAGAGAGGATTGCAAAAGTATGGTTTGCAGAGAGGCCACTTGGGAGATTGGGATCTCCAATTACCTTGGTTGGCCATGGGCTTTTGGTTCAACCGGCACACCTCTTTAGCATCCTTCTCGCCTTACTTTCTACTCTATGGACAAGATCATGATTTACCTACAACCATTTATCGAGATGCTACTGTAGTCTTGGACTTAGATGATCCAGACATATGGGTGAGCGCATGTTCTCAACGGGTAGAGATCTTTTAGAGAGTGATGCCAATGGCATTTGAGAACTTGGAAATTGCTCAACATAGGGAGACCTTATGTTATGCTACTATTCAAGGAGGAGGTTATAGACCCTCGATTTGTCAATTTCATCCAGGTGACTATGTATATCTACAACAGACAACACCAATGACACTTGATGTTTTGATAGGCCATACTATCTTGAGAGTGTGTGAGGTTTTGCCATCTGGAGTCCTTGTGTTAGAAGGACATGATTGTGTTTTTTGGAAGGATCATCCACAATTGTACGCCATGCCACCTCCCAAACGTTGATGGTACTATGGACCCAAGCTTGGCATTTGTACGTGCATGCTTGAGGTGTATGTTATGTGGCTCTTCTGGTGGAGCTGCTACTATGTTAGTGTGTGATAGCTATTCGAGGGATGGCATATGGTATGTATGACTCCTCTCCTCATGGTGGTTCTTCAAGGACAATGATGATGTCCTAGAAGTACTTGACCTATAGCTAGTTCATTCTTTATATGGTATAGATTGCAAACAAGCAACTAACGATGGGGCTCTATAGCACCCGACCTTCTGATCTTTACCCATCATAGGGTATACCATATACTTGGAATAGATTGCTATTTGGAGTTAGAGGGACCTAACCGCCAGTTAGGAAGGCAATTGTGGCACTTTAGAATCTGTGTATGACTAATGTATGAGTTGTGCTTCTTTAGTGTATGATGTTGACAGCAATGTATGTTGTGTAGTGATTTATATATGCAGGATATCTGTCATGCTATTTGTAGTGTTGCATCTAGATTTCTTGGACACTAGAGTTGCAGTGATAATAGTTAAAGGTATTTCAGCAATTTCCCCATAGATTACTTTCCAACGGTTAGATTTTGTGTTTGGGGTACTAACTTCACAGTGGGGCCCACCATCACTTTGCATTATTTGCACCATTGAGTGTGATGTCAGCGGGACCGTTAGGGTTCCAGTCCTAGCTCAAGTCCTAGGGGTATACTTTTGAAGTGTAGCTCTAGAGAGCTCATTTCTTTGATGTTGAGCCTTTGAGTTCCTGGCTATAGTGGACAGAGGCCGGCAAGCGTCACCTGGATTCTCTTAGCTAGAGTGGGTGTGGCTTGACTGTAATCAGTGCCTAGTTGTTGGCAGTTTATAGAGTGACAGATCAAGTTGAGTTGAGTTGAGTTGAGTTGATTTGAGTGTTGTAAACAATCTGATTATTGTGGAACTTTAGAGTCTGTGTATGACTTATGTGTGAGTTGTGATTCTATAGTGTATGATGTTGACAGTGATGTATGTTGTATAGCAATGTATATACACACAACATGATAAAGACTTTGGTGCCCAAAGTGTAATATCTAATTTTTGACACACTTTCTTCTCTTTTTAGCCTTTTGTTCTTTCTATAACTTACAATAGTAAATTTGTATTATTATAGTGTAGTCTATCATCCTTTGAAGTGCAGTTGAGATAGGCCTTGTCCTATGAGCTGGCATGTCTCTCACTCAAGATGAACCTTTGATGGCTATCAAGGTAGCGCACCATGGACTAAGAAGGCAAGGAACCCCAACTCCATCACACTCCTCCAAGGCTAGAACTCCATGGCACCTCCAAGACTCAAGATATTGCTCACTAGAGAACTCAATGAGAGAAAGATAGTTGCAAATGAAAGGATCATGAGTATTTCCTCACCCCTAGCTTATATACTTGTAAAAAAGTTACACATTGTAATACTCCAAGGACAAGAGAACTCTCCAAGAGAGATACAAGAGAGAAAACATAGGTTTCACACTCAATCCTCTAATGCCCCAAAGGAGCACCTTCTCTTTATTATATAGCAAAGAGAATCCACTCAAAGGAAGCTCCACCCTTGGATCAGATACATGGATTGGTGACCGGTCAACAAGCTCCATCCTTGGATTAGTTATTTGGATGTGTGACATGTTAGTCCTTGTCCTATCTAGCTGGTCAGATTTGATTCCCTTTGGTTTGATTTCCTAAAGATTCCCTTTGGTCAAAGACCAAAGGGAATAGTTAGGGAATCTTCTTGTAGGGAGCTTAGAATCATATAGGTGAGGTACCATTGGAAAGCTCTCAACAAGACAAATCATAAGGGGAGAAAGGTAAGCAATTTTTTTCTTGAGGTGGAGGAAACTTTCCATTTTGAGGCCTAATTCATCCATTTAGATCTCCAAAATTGGCTTTAAAGTTTTCAAGCTATTTTTGGCTTCTACCCTATTAGTAGAAGTACTATTTTGGTGACATATCTATCTGATCTACCTAGCCCATTGTACACAACATCCTTCTAGATGTTACCAAGCCAATTTTCACCTCTAGATAATATATCTAATTGCTTGTATTATAGACCTCCCCCTTTTTAAGACGTAACATACTCATTGTGAAGTTGTTGTTCAAAAGATTGAACTAACATTAGTGTGTTGGTCAAGTTGGTTGTTGGCTCCCATATTGCCTTGTATAGTGTGTACCCTTTCCAATGGACTAGATATTCCACACGTGGATGGCGAGTACCACATATGCATTTTTGGAGAATGCATTTGACCTCATACTCCTCCGCCTCATCAACCAGGGTTGGACAAGGTCAAGTTTCTTGGATGGAAGAGAAGTGGGGCAGTCAGGAAGCATATCAACATAATGAGGAAACATGAAACATCGGGTGGATCTTCATATGTGGTGATAACTTGAGGTGATAAGCCACGGTGCCGATGTAACAAAGGATGGAGAAAGGTCAAATAAAATGAGGTATGAGCTAATGAGGACCAACTAACTTGAGGTTGGTGGTTGACAGCCAGACTTGATCTCCTATATTGAACTCCTTGTGTTTGTGGTGTGCATCTACTTAATGCTTCTGCTAATTTTGGGTGATTTGCAACCTGTGTTTGGCGTGCTCCACCCCTTGTTGGATTCAAAAAACAAAATAGTTGACAACATCAACCTTGGTAGCCACCGGACAGACCTTCATCAAGCTGGAAGGTGTGGAAGGATGCTCTCTATACATGAGGAAGAACGGTGTGACTTAAGTGGAAGCATTCACCAAATCATTGTAAGAAAATTCCACCAATGGGAGTAAGGTGTTCCAACTCTCTTGCTCATCCAAAGTAAAGCCCCAAAGCATGTCCTCAATAGTGCAATTTTCACTCTCTATTTGTCCATCAATTTGTGGATGGTAAGCTGTAGACATAGCCAATTTGGTTTTGAGGAACCTAAAGAGTGTTCTCCAAAACAAACTAGTGAATTGATTGTCTTCATGATTAGCACTCAAGACAAGCCATGATAGGAAAAGATTAAATCTAAGTACAATTGAGCTAGTTGCAAGGTAGTCACATCTCTGGTGGTAGGGCATACATGAATCATTTTGCTAAGTTGGTCGACAAAGACTACGATGGAATCAAACCCAAAGGTGATCTTGGGCAATTCACAAACCATATCCCTGCTTACCTATTCCCAATGTTGTGTAGGAGTGGGAAGAGGTTGGAGGAGTCATGTGAGAGCTTGATTAGAAGCCTTATTTTTTTGACAAAGTAGGTAGCTCTAAATATATTCCATCACATTGTTGCTCATCTTGGACCAATAGTAATGGTGTTTGATTGCTTCCAAGGTCTTGTCCATTCCAACATGACCTACAAAGGTAGAATCATGACATTCCGCTAGGATGGTGGTTCTTAGATCCATATCATCTAGGATCCACAACTTGCCATCATTGAAGGCGAGTCCTTGGGTGTTGGTGATGCCTTTGGATGATTAAGCACCTGCAATCTATGGATCAATTTTTGTAGCAGCAAGAATCCTAGGCTAGAATTCAAGGTTCATCTTGATTGTCACCACCAAATTGTTTGTCATTGGCATTTGAGTGAATGCGTCTACAAAATGCTTCTTGGCCTCCACATATTTGATTGTCATGTTGAATTCTTGTCTCCACTCTACTCACCAAATTTATCAACAAGAAAGATCTTTTTGTGTCTTGAGGTAGACTAGAGGTTTGTGGTCCATCTCTACCACAAATGCCTTCTCACCCAGATAATGCTTCCAATGCTTTGTTGCAAAGACAATGGTCAACTCTTCTTGTTTTGTAGTATGATAGTTGCATTCTTCTAGTAGCAACTTATGAGAGAAATACAGAATTGGGTGCCATCCATCTTGCCATTTTGGTTGTAGGACTGCTCCTATTGCTACACTTGATGCATCTATAGCTATCTTGATTGGACATTTTGGGTCATACCATTTCCAAATTGATGCATGTAGTAATGAGTCTTTCATCTCCTAAAAGGCCAATTCTTGTGTGGTTCTCCATATCCACCTCTTCCCCTTGCCCAATAGTGTTGTTAGAGGTTGTGTAATCTTGGAGAAGTCCTTAACAAATCAATAATAAAACCCCATCAATCCCAAGAAACTCTTGAGTTGAGTCTGATCTTATGGAGCACTCTATTTTTGAATGACCTCTAATTTATCTACTAACACTTGGATACCCTCTGCACTTATTCTATGCCCTCAATAGTCTACTTCAGATTTGCCAAACTCGTACTTTGAGATTTTGGCTTACAATTGATTCTATCACAAAATCTAGAGGACTTCCTTGTAGATGTTACTTGTGTTATATCAGCATCTTATTGTAGACTAAGATGTCACTATGAAAAATGATAATAAATTTATCCAAGTACAAATGAAATATGTCATTCATCAAACTCATCAAAGTGATCAAAGCGTTGGTGAGGCCAAATGGCATCAGCAAGTACTCAAAGTGACCATACCTTGTTTGAAAGGCCGTTTTGTGTATGTCTTCTTCCACAATCCTAATTTGGTTGCAACCGCTTCACAAATCAAGCTTGATGAAGTGCCTTGCTCCATTGAGTTGATCAAAAAAGTCATCCATGCGAGGTAATGGATATTTATTCTTCACCGTTTGTTGATTCAATCCTTGATAGTCAATGTACATGCACATTGTTCTATCCTTCTTCTTCACAAACAATACATGAGCCCCATATGGTGATACGTTAGGTTGGATAAAACCCTTCTGCAACATAATCTCAATTTGAGCCTTACACTCCTCCAACTCATGAGGTGATAGCCAATATGGGGCCTTACAAGGAGGTGTCTTCCCAAGATGTATCTCAATTTTATGATCTACTCTCCTTTTTGGTGGTAAACTTGCAAGTAATTCATCCAAAAAGACATTTTGGAATCCATTGACAACATCTTTCAATTTCTCAAGAATTTATCTATTGTGTTGAGCACTCTAGACTTCTCTTATTAAACCCATGAAATATCTATCTATCTTACCAATAGATGTGGTTCTTATGACATATAAAGACAACCCTTGCCTTTGTGATCTTCCTTTAATCCCAAAGATCTTCCATTGACTAGTTTTCACTACTTTCTTTCCCTAATCCACCATGGGGTTGTAGTGTTCTATCCACAGCATACCTAAGATTGTATCATAACAAGGTAGTTTTATCACTTGTCACTTGATTGCTTCTCGATACCTTCTTATAGAGAGTATTACCTTTCTATGTAACGACTCAATCCTCTTTGTCTAACCATTAGGTAACTCTACTTTGTCCTTCTCATCCTTCCCTAGTTCCATCTCTAACCTTATTGCAATAAAGCAAGACAAGAAATTCTCTATTTCCCTTGGGTCTATCAACACTCTCATTGGATTGCCTTCTAGCACTCCATTTACAAAAATTAATTGTGAGTTTATCTTCCTCCTTCTTTGCACACTTGTCCTCTTCCTCTCCCCACTTTTACTCTTCTTCACCGAGCCAATAAGGCCATGAGGTACATTTATTGGTGATCTTTGTTTTTTGATGTGGTTTCTATATCTTCTTCTTTAATTTGCCTCTCCATGTGGTTTGAGAGGTTGCTTGTATAAAGACCAAGCGCCTCTAAGATGACGAGCACTATAATTGATGGTTATGCGCCCAATTTGGCCACAATTGTAACATCATTGTTGTTCTGCTCAAGCCCCTTCTCCTTGTGGGACTCCTTCTTTCCTTTCTTTGAGCCATCTTGTTCTCCTTGGAGAGGTCTTGCTCCTTTTTCTTGGAACCAAATGTTGCCTAATTCTATAGCAATTAGTCCACCAGAATGGTTTGCCTTGGCCTGATAGTTTTTCATTGGTGTTATTGCTTCACCTCCTCTAAGTGCCATTGTTATTCTTTGGGCGTAGACAATGGCTTCAAAAACAATACAAGGATTTTGCACCATTACCTCTTGGTGAATTTTCTCTTTTAATCCTCCTTTGAAATTATCAAGAGCTTTGGTTGGACTCATATTGATTATTGCAACTTGTAGATTCAAAAATGCCTCCATGTACTCTTGTATGTTATTCTTCTACTTCAACTCCCAGAGTCTAGTTTGGGCTATCTGCATGGAATCTACAAACTGGAAATTCTTGAGCAACCATTCTTGCATGGCTGTCCAAGTGACCTCTCTACCTTCTACCAACAATAATTTTTCCCAAGCGTCGTACCATGTGAGGGCTTTATCAATCAAGTACCCACACACTAACACACCTATAGAATGATCAATGATCTTTGTTGTGAACAATCCAAGGTATCAATTCATTCTTGAAATCCAATTTTCCACTACTCCCATGGAATGTTGTCCCTTGTAAGGCTAAATGTTGCACACCTTTTTCATTTGTAGTAACAATGTGGCTTGGTTGTTGATTGGAATCAGTGTCATCGGCATGCATAACTCTCCATGTGATTTGATTTCTAGTGTTGGTTGTTGAGATGGCTCCCCTTCTTGCATTACTTTATCATTCTTGACAATATATATTTGATTTTGCAATTCCTCCATGGTCATCTTGATTTCTCAAAACTTGTTCAACATCCCTTGCATTCCTTGCATCAACTCTTGCAACTACGGATCCATGATTCCTACACACAACCACTATTCAATTGCTACTTCCTACTTCAATAAAGAGTTAGAATGATCACTCAAAGAGGGTGCAAACTATGGGGACTACCATTGGGACCTCACAGGCTATCACTTGTTGATAATATTCTCACCAAAATTGCAGACTACAAAATCCCTAAACATCACTTTTGGTCTAATTACATATTGGATTTCTACTTGCATATTGAAAGGATGAGGATTTGGTACATTTAGATCCATAACATCATAATAGAATGTAGATTGTCAAATCCCACTCTCTGTCATACACCACCGTAGGTAGAATCATTGAGTTTGGTGAATTCATCATTATGTCCATGAATTTTGCTCCAAAGTGATATAAACTAGAGATACTCTCATTTGCTCACACTAGATGTACATAATCTTGATGTGAAATGGATTCAAGAATGGGAACCTATGTGTAGGAAATTTTCCTCCCAGTGCATCCATCCCAATTGCTCTCTAAAGCACTTCCCAAGTCTAGTAATTGCACTATGTTCTCCACCTCAAATTACTCAGTTTCAGTAGCTTGTGCTCTTCCAAGAGAGATGATCCACTCTCTTAGGTTAAAACACTTGCTTTGATACCACTGTAATACTCCAAGGACAAGAGAACTCCCTAAGAGAGATATAAGAGAGAAAACACAAGTTTCACACTCAATCTTTTGATGCCCCAAAGGAGCACCTTCTCTTTATTATATAACAAAAGTGAGTGGAGTGGATCCTCTTATATACAAAGAGGATCTACTCAAAGGAAGCTCCACCTTGGATTAGATATATGGATTGGTGATCTGTCAATGAGTTCCATCCCTAGATTCATAGTTTGGATGGGTGACATGTCAGTCCTTGTCCTATCTAGTTAGTCAAAGAGAATCTTTAGGGAATCTTCTTGTAGGGAGCTCAGAATAGTGTGGGTGAGATACTATTGGAAACATCTCAATGTAACAAATCATAGAGGTGATAAGGCAAGCAACTTCATCCTTGAAGGGAGGAAATTTTCCATTTTTGAGACCTAATTCATCTGTTTAGGCCTCCAAAATTCATTCTAAAGTTTTTAGGTTATTTTTAGTTTTTGCCCTATTACTATGAGTAGTCTTTTGGTGACACCTCTATCTAAACTACCTAGCCTATTGTATACAACATCCTTCCAGATGTTACCAAACTAATTTTCACCTCTAGATAATATGTCATATAGTTGCTTGTATTACACACACCAAAGTTACTAATTAGTATAGTAACTCAAGTTACTAGGCTAAAAGTCAAATAAAGTAAAAAAAATCTAAAAGAATTTCAAGTACATGGGAATAATCCCATGAGTAGGTGATATTATCCTCACCTACCATCTAAGTCAAGGATTCCTTCACTTGGGCTATCTTTAGACTATAGAAAAAGTTTGCACCAACAAGGCTTGTGTGCCCAAGAGATCTCAACTTTTTCCTCAAAGTCAAATAACTAGGAATAATACCAAGTCTAGAAGATAAAATAGTTCTGCTCAATCTTTTCCTTTCCTCTAGAATAGTGTCATCTCTACTTTAGTTAGTACTAACTCTAGTTAGTCGTGACTAGTGTAGAAGCTAAGTTAAACTCCATACGTATCATATTTTTCCACCACTTGCAATACCAAACTTAATATCCCTATAGAATATACATGCACCAATGGGTGTTACAGTCCATCATGCCCACATTGCTTTTGGAATGGGATGAGAAATTGTGGCAAAGCTTCACTATTTATTAAAAGCTGAATAGTTTGGAGCTAAGACATCTTGACCTTTAGTGTCCATGCTGGTGTTTGCTAGATCAACATGACATTAGTCAAATATAGGTAAAAAGGAAGAAATGGTAGTTGTTGAGATTAGGGAAGCAAGAGAGTAGGAGGTAAGGATGGTCCTAAAACAATTAGAATTGGATGAAAAAATATGGCAAAGTGTCACTATTTATTAAGGGTTGGTCTATGTTGACATCCTCTTCTAGCTAAGGTGACACTCCGCCATCTATGTAGCATGATTCTGATTGGTTTCTTGCTCAAGTTTACTTGCTAATTTCCATTTGCATTCACAAGATCAAGGTTCCATTTTGCTATTACTGCTATACATGAATTCTAGTGATAAAATTACCCAATTCTCTTTAGTGAATTAGTTGAAAAGAAGTACAATTGTCAAAAAAAATTGGTTTTCTTTTGTGTTCACTTGACTTGTTTGACTTGGTGTCTAATTGATTGTGAAAATCCCTCTCCTAAGCTAGAAATAGATATAGAGCAAGCATCTTCTCAAACCCAATAGATGTTGATTGACCTCTTCTTGAAGAAAGCACTTTTCTTTAGGGCGAGTAGTTGAGAACCATAGAATTTTGCTCAAGTCATCTCATTTACTTATATCAAAACAATAAATAATGTTCAAAAATGCTTATGGGGTCCTTTTGTTTAAGGCATGGGAATTTAACTATAGGTTACTTTGTAGTCAATTGTTCACTATATTGTAACCATTGATAAAAAATTCAACTTTGATTGCCTCAATTGCCCAATTTCCATTTTAGTGAAATTCATAGCACTACAATCATCAAATAAAGAATTTAGCTTTGAATGCCTCAATTGAACATTTATATTTAAGTAAAATTCACTACATTTTAACCATCAATAGTGAATTCAACTTTGAGTGCGTCAATTGCACATTTTCATTTAACTTTTCACTACTTTTGAATCTCATGGAGTAACACTCAAGAGCAATTCACAAGTCAAAACTATAAACCACTAAAGCCGGTGGAATCTCATAGGCTTTAGTGGTTCATAATTTCAACTCACAAATTGGTCTCAAGCATCAATCCATGAGATTCACCACAACACCAAGTGATTTCTTTGAGATCTATCCAAGAAATAGGAGATTTCTCCCAAAGTAGCCTATCCTTTATTTTACTTTACAATGACATGATATACATGTAAAAGACCAAGACCAAGGAGAGAAATAGGAGAATGGAAGATCACATTAGGACACTTGAATGAGGGAAAAATCCAAATGCCTAGCATGAGCTTTGGCTTTGGTATTTATAAAGAGCATACAAGGCTCTTGAGAAGCTTCCTTGAATTGCTTTCTTGGAGTGCAAGCCAAGTCAACTGGGAAACTTCTCAAGAGATGACTTTCTAAAAGTCATCTACTAATATGCAAGCTAAGCTAGTTGGAAGCTTCTAGAAGCTACCTACTTAGGGTGTAAGCTAAGCTAGTTGGGAAGTATCTTAGATAATTTTAGAATATTCTAGGCTAATTTGGCCTATTCGCTACTTTGTTAGCCCTAACTAACTTCATTGCTAAACTCCATATTATTTTATATTCCACCACCGCTAGTTGGTAGTGTCCTCGTTGTCATTGAAGCTTCAAACTCCTAGAAGTGTGGTTGTGCATTATGGAGATGAAAAAGAGGTTCTCATGTGATATCATGAAGGAGATACTCTTTTCAAAGGACCTTGTACTCCGTATGTTGTCAGTGGTCTTGTTGAAGGTGGTGACTCATAAGGATATGATCAAGTTCATACTCTTTATGATCATTGATAGGGACAGGAGGAGGAGGAAGTTGGACATAAGAAGAAAAAGAAGATGGGTTAGGAACAAAGGGTTTCAACTTGAAAACATGAAAGACAAGGTGGATGCATATATGACAAGGCAAAGCAAGTCGATAAGCAACATGAGAGATGATTTGGGTGATATCAAAGGGTCCTATCCAATAAGGGAGGAGTTTACAAACTTGGGTATCAAGTGGGAGGGGTAGGTTACTAGAGGAGAGCATGACAATATCACCAACTTGAAAGATGAGATTATGACGATAGTGGTCCATATATTTTTCTATCAATTCTGAGCAACAAGGAAATGAAATTTGGCTTGTTGGAGGGATTGAGATATGGTCAAGAAGGTGGAAGTATGAGAGACATGAGATGGAGGAGTAGTAAGAAGGGAATCTAGAACAAGTGGATCTTGGCTAAAATTGAGGAAGAAAGGAGAGAATTTGGTGCTTGCTAGTTTGGAATTATTGAATGCAAACTCCATAGCTACAAGACATTCATCCCAATTGGTATGGTGGATATTGACAAAGACATGAAGCATATCCTCCAAAGTGCAATTGCATATTCAGTTTGTCCATCATTTTGAGGATGATAGGCCATGGACAAAGCAAGTTTGGTGTCGAGTATCTAGAAGAGTGTTTGCCAAAATTTCTTAATAAATTGAGGATCACGGTTAAAGATGAGTACACAAGGTATCCCATGATGCTTGAAGATAATGTAGAAGTAGATCTGTGCTAATGTTAGAGCATCCATGGTATCAAAAGTTGGTGCCAAATGGATTTGATTTTTAAGCTTATCCACAAACACCACAAATTGTTGTATGACCTTGCTTTGTCTTGGGCAAGGATGTGATGAGATCTAAGCTCACATGTTCCCATCAAGTAGATGAAATGGGGAGTGGTTGAAAGAGTCCACTTGGTTTCTAGTTGTTGGCCTTGTTGCATTGGCAACTCTCACACAATTGGACAAACTCTCAAACATCTCATGTCATATTGGGCCATCACCATTGGCATGGAGAGTACCAAAGGTCTTGTCCACACCCATATGACCAACAAATGGTAAGTCATGGGCTTCTTAGAGATGCACAAGTTGGAGATCATCCTTGGCTAGAACATAAATCCAATTCTCCTAGAATAGAAGGCCTTCATTGAAGGAGAAGGTGTTGTACTCTTTGTCGCATGTTGCAAGACAACCTTGTACCATCTAAATGAACGAATCTTGCTATAAAATGATCTTAAACTCAAGATGGACTTTGGAATCAATTGATATTGTCATAATTGCCACTTTGATGAGAAGAAGAGACTTCAAATCAGGTCATCACGATAGGGCATCAAGAATGACATGGAACCAATTGGGTTTGTACTCAAGTTTGATATCAAACAATTGTAGTTGTTCATCCTATCAATGATTTTGACTCTTCATGTGTTCCAAGTGTAATGTCTGCAACAAGGGTTTGTGATTGGTTTGCATGATCACCTATTTTCCCAAGAGATAATGCCTCCATACTTTGGTGGTATCTACCATTGCTAGTTGTTCCTAATCTTGTATAGAGTAATTATTTTTGGTGGTGTTTAATTGGTGAGACACAAAGGCAATGGGACGTAATCCATCTGGGAATTCTTGTTGCAACATAATTCCAATGGCAAAGTTAGAAGCATCAAAGTCAACCATACAATGTAGTTGAGGATCATATGGTTGAAGAATGGGTGTTGAAGACACCATATGTTTCAGCTTTTGGAATGCTTCTTCATGCTTGGTGTTCCATTGAAACCTTGAGTTTTTCTCCAAGAGGTCGGTCAATGGTGCTACCACATGCATATAATAGTGATGAATTGTCGATAAAACCTTGCCAATCCATTAACTGCTCCCACCTCTATGGTATCTTTTGAGGTAGGCATATCAGTAATGGCTTTGATTTTCTCCTCTTCCATCTTGATCCCTTTTGATGAGATCTTGTGACCCAAGAAGGTGAATTCCTTCAACCAAAAGGCACACTTTGACTTCTTGCAATAAAATTTCCATTGATGTAGTCGCCTTAGGACATCCCACACATGATTTATGTGTTCTACCTCCATCTTGTTATAGGTTAAATGTCATCCAAGAACACCACCATGTATTGATCTAGTAGTCCATCCAACACCCAATGCATCTAATCCATGAAGACTGTTGGAGCATTAGTGAGCCTAAAAGGTAGAACTCTCCATTAAAAATGCTCATACATTGTGAAATCCTTTTGCACATCCTTCCTATCAATGGAGATCTGCCAATAGCCACTATGAAAATCCAACTTGGAGAAATATTGTGCTCTAGTCAATTGATCAAGCAAGTCATCAATTCAAGGCAACGGATATGCATTCTTCACCGTTTGTTCATTGAGACCACAATCATCAATAAAAAATGAAGTACTACATCCCTCTTTGGAATAAATAGAACCGGTGCTCCCCAAGGAGATGTACTATGCCTTATGAAATCCTTCTCCAACAACTCTGTAAGTATTGTTCACAACTCCTCCAACTCCTTTGGTGAGAGCAAATAGATTGTTCTACTCATTGGAATACTCCATGGCAATAACTTAATCTTGAAGGGCATACCATAATCTCTGTGGTAGACCATCTAAAAACATGTCCACAAACTCCTAAACTATTTGATCAACCATTTTTTGATGAGGCTCTTGACTCTCCTTAGATTCTCCTTGTGCAATCGGCTTGATCCATACCATGAAAACAGACTTATCTTCCTCCAAAGCTTGCTCTATAGTTGCTTCACTAACAAACTTCCCATCTAAGGACTTATCTTCCTTCAAAGCTTGCTCTATGGTTGCTTCATTGACAAACTTTCCATCTTGGGACTTATCTTCCTTCAAATCTTGCTCCATGGTTGCTTTCTTAACAAACTTCTCATCTTAGGATTGACTATTCTTATTCATGTCTGACACAAAGGTGCTAGTCAACCCAATCGGAAATTCATCCCTTGATGTTGTGCTTGAATTTGTTGTCCATTCCAATCAAATTCAACATTATGATGTTCAAGCCAAGGCAAACCCAAAATGACATCAAAGTGTAGAGGTGCCAACACAAACCTCATACACTCCAAATACTGCTTCCTAATCTTGAAGGTAACAAGATATCATGTACGGAATGCAAAACCCTTTCTACCATCCACCATCATCAATCTACTTCCAATTACTTGCTTGATAGGAATACTCAATTCCTTTGCTAATTGCATAGACATGCGATTCTATGAACTTCCAAAATTAACCAAAATCCTACAACCATGATCAAATATTGTACCTTGCAAGTGAAGCAAACTTGCATAGGTCAAGCCTTCAATCCCATTAGATCTAATCAAGTTCCTAGTAGATGGCTTGAAATCTCCTATTAGGATTCCTTGTTTTCTTAATGAATCCACTCCACAACCTCCATTTGGGCAATTTGCCGAGTTTGCCTATTCTTGAGTGGATATTTAGCAATGCATGTCCAATTTGGCAACAATAAAAGCAACCGCCATTTTGCCGCAATCTTTCCTGATTGTTTGTACCAAGTGATCTTTGTTGGATGGCATCAATCTCCATCGGTGTTGGCTCCTCCACACATGTGTAATGTGCTAGCTGGTTTTGTGAAGGTCTGGATTGAGACCAAGTTGTTGCAACCAAAGAATCAAAGCACTTTGCTAGTTGCATGGCTTCTTCCAAGTATATTGGCTCTTGCATAGTCACTTTTAATTTGGTATGTGACTTCAAATCCCTCACAAATCAATCTAGAGTTTCACCATCCACTATATCTGGAATAATAATGGTGTTTTAGAATTGCGTGATATAGCTTCTTACAACACCAATTTGTTTCAACTCCACCAACTTATTGCGTGTAGCTTGTGTGACATTTATTGCTTGGAATTGCACAATTATTGCATCCTTGAACTCTTTCTATGTCAAGATTAGTGCAAAAAATTGTCTTTTAGCTCGCTCCACTCAGAATCGCAACCATAGCTTTGCTACTCTGTCCAATTGGCTTAAAGCTAAGAGAATTTGTTTCCATTTGTCTTGAAGATTTGTAGCCTTGAAATAACATTCACAATCAAATATAAAAATTCTCCACTATGCTCGGGAGATTCTCGCCATAAACTACCTTGGGTTTTCAAAATTGGATTTGATCTTTTTCATCTCAAACTGGTGCTCTCTTTATGTGTTCTTGTTGTTGATGATCTTGTTTATCTAGCAATTGAGTAAGGTGCTAGACTTGTTGCTACATAGTAATGATAACCTCAAGTGTTGCCACCATGGCTACTACTCTATCACACTACTCTCAATTTATCTAATTTACTAACACATAGATGCAACATGTCCACCATTCTTGATAAGTTACAATTGGAAGTACCAAGGGACAATGTGATTTCATTTAGAAACTTCTGACCAAAAATGAGATGATGAATTGTGTGAAATGATGCTTAGGTAGTAACCAAATACAAAAATCTCAATGGTTTGGCCAAAATGGATTTGGTGGTCTATAAATTCCATCCATCCCATTCTTGCTCTAATACCAATGTAAAAGACCAAGACCAAGGAGAGAAATAAGAGAATGGAAGATCATATTGGGATACTTGAATGAGGGAAAAATCCAAATGCCTAGCATGAGCTTCGGCTTTGGTTTTTATAGGGAACATACAAGGTTCTTGAGAAGCTTCTCAAGAAGCTTCCTTGAGCCACTTTCTTGGAGTGCAAGCCGAGTTAATTTGAGAAGTTTCTCAAAAAACTTCTTTCTAGAAGTCGCTTAATTGGTGTGCAAGCTAAGCTAGTTGGAAGCTTCTAGAATCTACCTACTTGGGGTGCAAGCTAAGCTAGTTAAGAAGCTTTCTAGATACTTCTAGAATATTCTAGGCTAATTTGACCTATTTGCTACTTTATTAGCCCTCACTAACTTCATTGTTAAACTCCATATTATTACAATATGCCTACATAACATATAAGTTGTACTAAACCAGCTAAAATTCCATAACTTGGACATATTTGTGGTCCATTGTAGCATTGGCGTTCGGGATAAGCAACTCTCTAGCCTTCTCTTGACTACTTACTTTGAAAATTTTCCTGTTCAAGAATTACCAAGTCATAACAAGCCAATTTTTTTTGTAGCCTCCTTCCACCATAGTTATTGTATCTCAATGCGTCCGTCAAATAATGCATATGGCCATTTATTGGAAGTGAAGGAGGCTTGGTGGGAGGTTGTAGTGTTTTTGTGAGGTAAAATTGCATCCAAGATAAGAATGGTGATACACAACATAGCCCTTGAAACTATCAGCATATTCATGAGAGAACCCTAGAAGCCAAAACTCACTGAAAACCATGGTTGTAATCATTCAACAAAGCTTATTGATAACTAAGACTCCATCTTATCCTTTGTGTGTCTAAGATGAAAAAGAATACCAAAGGCCCTATATAATACCCAAAGGAAAACAAAAAGGAGTAAGACTCATGGGAGTGCATTTATGTAATCTCTAATGCCTTGCAAGCCTCAACGTTGCAAGAAACTCCCTATAGACCTCTATTGTTGGAATTATGATGGGAAGGAATTTTTTGTGCAAACAAAAGGAGCTATAAGAGATTATTAAAAACAAAATCACTCTTGATGTAATTCCATTTTAGGACGACATTTAGCAAAAACTTTGGATCTTTATGTGGAGGAAGTTGAAGAGTGTTATTTGCATAATAAATGCATGTTAGTCCATGTTTAATGACTTGTACATAAACATTGATGAAAAAAATAATGGCAATCATACATCTATAGTGATGTACATTTAACTCATCATCTCATTGACTATCCCCAACATGGCCAATTTTATTCATTTAAGTTGAAACGTGTGGTATGTTAGAAATTTTTCCTTGTAGTTGTCTATTGGTCATTGAGTAGTTTCATGCTCTTTAGATCTTAAGAGTTTGATGGTTGGAAAGGAAATTTTGCTCATTAATTAGAAACCTAAATATCACACTTAGCTGCAAGTCAAATATTGCAAGAGGACTTGCATGGTTACAAATACAAGGGAGCTCTTGGCATATCATCATTGTTTGAGCAAAGCTTTTGATAAGTATTATAGTATGTATAATGCTACAAGGTAATTCCTCTCATCTTTTGGATATTAAGTTCATCAAGCAAGTAAAAATTAAAAGATAATTGTAGAGTTATTCAAGTAATTTTGTGCTTGTGCTCTTCCAAGTTGTTGGATCATGATCCTTCATAATCATGATGACTTCTTGCTCAAGATAACCTGGATTGTGCCAAGTGGTATCATAATACTTTATCTCAAATGAACAATTTGCTTAAAGCTTGTCATGATGTTAAGAACCTCCTTTTGTGCTTGCTTAAGGAGGGAGAAGGATTGAAGCATATTTGGAATGTGGTATGTTGTGAGAACCATTTTGATTGGTACAAACTCCAATTTCAACTTTGAGTTTATGCAAGCCTTTTTGACTTTGGATATACTGAAATTATCTCCTTTGCAATTTAGAGTAACCACTAGATGTAAGAGTAGGGTTAACCAATCTTGCAACTTGTGATACTATGTTTCTTGTCTAGATATTGGATAAATTACCCTCATGTAGATGTCAAGGAAAGTGCTTATCTGATTAGTAAAGATGGAAAAAATCTAAAAAGAGGAAGGTTGAGAGTGAATTCCTCTCTTAGTTGTACCAAACTTTATTGTGATCTCATAGTCTTTATTTGTATAAATAAATAAATAAATATATTCTTGACTAGCTTGGTGTCTTCCTTGGTCCCATTAATAATTGGCATATTTTGATGTAGCAGTCTTTGGGACATGATAATATGTTGGATGAAACCAAGGTTGGTGTGAAAAGGATAATCTTCTTGTTCAAACAATGGACATATTAGTCTCACTAATAATGTACAATCTTTCTATGGACAATCTAGTGTGTAAGAGACTCAACTAGTATGCTTGGCCTCAATCATATTAAAGAGCTTCAACCTGATTTTGCAACCAAGTACCACTTGTCATTTGCTTATATCAAGCCCGGAATCATGGTAGACCATTTATTGTCTAGACATGAAATGATTATATGGTTTAGACCACTCACATGGATCTGAATCCTTGGTGTTACAAGGAGAACAAAGCAAAGTAAGAAAGCATGGTCGGCAAGGACTCCATGATGTGCAAAAACATCAACTACTATAATTTTGACTTCATGAGTGACCTCTCCATGCCAAAAACTTGGTGAAAACTTAAGCTACTCTCCCATTGTAGGTGTAGAACTCATTCTAACTAGTTCAAGGAAGTAAAGTTTCAGTTGGTCGAAGGAAGCCGAGGGTTTAAAGAAGAAGCTTGAATGAGCCGGCAAATTCTCTATCCTAGAGGTTCTTTAATATATATTTCCGGTCTCATTTTTCATTTCTGATTGCACTATATTTCCTCTTGTGCCATTGTGTATGTAGAATTGTGTGCACAGATCCTCATTTGTGCACACAATGGTGCAAAAGTCTCAAACCACTTTTACACTTCCTCATAAAGTGTGGGGCGGGAGGTATGTGAATTTTACAACAAATTATTCATAGCCATAAAATTTTAATGACCTATTTAAAGCTTGATACTTTTTTAATGACTTGCAATCTATATAACTTAATGAGCTAAAAGTTCACTTGATATTTTTGCACATACCAAGTTCTTTTGAGGATTAAAAGCTTTTCAGCAACTTTTAAATATTGAGAGCAATTATTTGTAACAATTACAAAAAGTTTACAGATTTTCATTGATTTTGTAAAATTTGTAGATTTTTGGAACCCCTTAGAAAAGAAGTAAGCACCGTGTATCGTTACAAAGACGACGTGGCTTATAAAATTTTGATTTATATTTCTTTCCCTGCCCATGAATGTCCATAAATGTCCATCCCAATATATCACTATAAGTGGGATTGCTCTTACCCATCGCGGAGGACGAGTACCTATACTTTGGCAAAATAAACCAGTGTATCATAAATCAATATAACAAATATATAAATTATTTATTACATTAACTATTAACTAAATTATAAAACTCAACCAATGTATTAATATTGGTGGTTTACTCTAAAAGTCGAGACGGTCCTGGCCCTTATGAGTACCCACACCCGGGTGATCAGCATCTACACTGGTATTAGATAGAGGACCATCTTAATCACTTTTAAAAGATAGTTATCCCTCTATAGCATTGGGACTTAGCCCCATGTTATTATTATTTTTTTTTTCTCTCCTTTGTACGGTTTGATGGGGTCTTCCTATCCTTCATTTTTCCTACGCGGTCGCCTTCTTCTCTATAGTTCTTTAGTGTAAGTACTGGCTGCCCAAGTGGACGTACCCATCAGGCCAAGGGCAGTACACACTTTTAAGGTAAACCTCAATAATAATATATCGATATACAGGGCTTGCTTGAGAAAATGAGGAAAGCCGGTGGAGAATGACTTGAATTGAAAGAAAGAACAAAGCTTTTTAGGAAAATCATTTTTATGGTGGACAATAACTTGAATGGAAGGAAAAATCAAAGCTTTTTAAGCACATCATTTTTATAGCGGCGCATTATGCGCGAAGTTTACCCTAGTATCTCATGAAACAAGTACATCAGTAAGGTGGCTACTTGGTTAGCAGTTTATACCTTAGTATTGCTATTTGTGGCCTCACGGACGTGTATTAGTTTTTCAGCCTTTATATGTTCGCTCAAATCCAAGTCGGTACTACGTAGCAGACACAGTGCCGTACGGGCGTCAGCTGCAAACTAAGTGAGGAAGACAACCAAGTACCCAGAGGGGTTTGGCGATTCCCAGTCTCTAAAACCTCTCCTCAAGCTTTGTCGCCGGAGATAGAAGAGAAGAATAGTGAAATTTTGGTCGCAGATGATGAATTGATGACTACCCAGCGTGGTCTAGTAACTCGGACGATTGTTAGGAGTCTCACCAAGCGGTTGTTCTGGAGATTGTTGAGGTCCTGTGCTGGTATTTGACATGCGTTTAAAAAGTTGAGACTCCATCGTTCCAGGAGTGAATTCCTGGGAATTATCCGCGAAATATGGCAGCGGAGGATATCGCGCAGCAGTTGCAGCTGGTACAGCAGGAGCTCAATCAGGTTCAAGGTTCGTTTTAGTTCTTCAGCTTGGGGACTTCATAATGTCGTAAGGAGTTTCTTATGAAGAATCTTGCATTGTGGGTCCTGTGACCTGGAAATAGGTTTGCTGGCTTTAATTGGTAATTGAGCTCAGTCCAATTTTCGAAATATGTAGAACATATTTCTAGTCTTTTCAGCGTAGTTATCAAAGGTTTAATCATGCTATGGGTTCGTATTGATCCTTTTTATCGATCAATGCTTATCGGAATTTTGATGAATGCTGGTGTAGATATTATCATTCGTTGGTTTTGTCGTATGTTAGTGATACCTGTGACTGTGTTGGCTCTGTGCTATATAAGCACACCTCAGTTTTACTGCAATCGTATCAGTGCCTTGCTTGTGCACCTGATCCTACATCTCCAGTAATGCATCAGAATCTTTCTGAAGTTCGAAGCTTTTCAATACCTGTTCTTCAATTAAAATGTCGCTACCTTCGGTTGCTGCTGATTCTCCTCTCGCTTTGTTGTTAAATTCAAAACTATATCTAACGCGATCTTCTTTCTGTTCCTCCGAACAGATCAGATAACCACCTTACTGGAACACCAAGAGAAGCTTGTGGAGCAGCGAAACGAGCTCCGAACCCTTCTCGACACTTGCAGGCATGTTGCTGCTTGCTCGTTCTTTTTACTTCAGGATAGTTTGTCGGCCTTTTGATGTGCTTCTTACCTGCTTCCCGATGGTTCCTCCTGTTGATTATTGTAGGAACCACGAGGGAACGGGTACCAAAGGTGATGTGCCAAGCTCCACTAAAGATAATTGGGCAGATTCCTTTGAATGGGATAAGCGTGCAGCTGACTTACGACTGAACGTTTTCGGAATCGCTTCGTACCGCACGAATCAGCGAGAGGTTTGTTTCAGACGGAAACTGTTTGTGGTTATGGTACATGTTCCAATTGTTTGCTACCCTCTTGTACTTAAAGCTGTGAAACTCATATGGATTGCCAATATGTCAAACCAGGCCGAAAGAGTAATCTTTTTGTCAATAGTGTCCTAGTTTATACATTCTCAATTCTGTTCACAAGAAGAGAGTTGTCGTATCCTGAAATCCTGACCACCCAATCTTATGGTCTTCTGAATTATAGATCATCAATGCCGTCATGAGTGGAAGAAATGTTATGGTTATTATGGCTGCTGGAGGTGGCAAGAGTCTTTGCTACCAATTGCCTGCACTTCTACTTTTTGGGATTGCCCTGATTGTCAGCCCACTTTTATCTTTGATTCAAGATCAGGTAAACCGAACCAGTTCGTTATGTACATCTGAGGATTACTATGTCCAAACAGTAGACAGCAGCCTAGGCTACTTTATCGCACAAACTGCACGAGCTCCCTTTGCTTCACAATTTTTCCTTTCCTTTTCCTGCTCCTTGCTGCTCCTGTCCTTTGCATGTCCACTCAGACTGAGGGTGGAGATGACCGTGAAGTGCAGGTCATGGGCCTAACGGCTTTGGGTATCGCGGCTGGAATGCTGACCTCAACAACCACCAAGGATGAAGAGAAAGCTATATATCTTTCTTTGGAGAAAGGAGTTGGCGATCTTCGTATTCTTTATGTTACTCCTGAAAAGATTGCTAAGAGCAAGCGTTTTATGTCGAAGCTTGAGAAGTGCAACAAGGCTGGTCGCTTGTCCCTGTTGGCTATTGATGTAAACCTCTTCACATATGACCAAATAAACATCAATTACGTTCTTGCATGTAACACAATATGACTTCCACGGTGGGGTCTCGGGACTAGAGCAGAAGCTTCGCTGATGTATTTGGGTCTCGTTCATGCAGGAGGCCCACTGCTGTAGTCAGTGGGGTCACGACTTCAGGCCTGATTATAAGAATTTGGGAATTCTTAAGAAGCAGTTTCCGAAAGTGCCAATCATTGCTCTGACTGTAAGTTGCAACCATCCATGGAATGGTTCTTGCTACATTGTACATAGACTGCAGACGTTTATGCTGGGTGAGAAACATTACCAGTATCGGATGCTTGAGGAACCCAACCTTTTTTTCTGTTCTAAAGCTCCGAGTGAATATGTACAGGCAACTGCTACAGAACGAGTGCAGACTGACGTAAGAGAAATGCTGCAAATTTCCTACTGTGAGAGATTTACCAGCTCCATCAATAGGCCCAACCTATTTTACGAGGTAAGGGAATTGTTCATCACCGTGTTCTACCGACAGCCAAGCTGATTGTGATCTAAAGAAATTTGCTGGTTGTTAGGCTGACCCTATAGTGCTCTGGCACAGGTTCGGGAGAAGAAGGCAAATGCCAGTGCTGCTATAGATGATATTGCAGATTTCATCCGTGGAGAATACTCTGACAAGGAATCTGGGATCATCTACTGCTTTACACGTAAAGAATGTGAGCAGGTGAGACTACCATTCCTGCTTTCTTGTCATGGACTTTCATGCCCAACAGCCAATGCTGTGGGGATTACAACACATGTTTCGTACATAAAATTTGCTTCTCAAGTAGATGATGCAGCTAATCGGCTAAAGGTGGATTCTAGCATGCAAGACCTTCACCGCGAGGCCATAAGCGAAGAAATGGAAGGTTGTTACATCATGAACTCCTTTGTAGAATAGTCATCGGAATACATTGAAGGGGTTGATTAACGTTAGTCTTCTGACAAGTGAACCATTCCTCCACAGGTTGCAGGGGAGCTGCGACAGAGGAGCATTTCAGCTGCCCATTATCACGCGGATATGCCCCCAGATTTGAGAGCTAATGTTCATACAAGGTTGGCATCTCGTTTGTCACTGTTAATAATCTACATTGGATGCATATAGATCCTTTTGTGTCAGTTTCACCATCTGGCGATGATGAGAACGAAGCTTGGAGTGAACGCCTTCACTTCAGCTTATTTTACGCAAAAAGAGGTGTTATTCATCTCATTGGGGCTGAAAGAACATACCTCTTACACTTGTAATTTGCTTTCAGGTGGAGCAGCAATAAGGTGCAGGTTATTGTTGGTACGGTTAGTGCTCATTTTGTTGCTTCTCTCATGATTTAGTTTAATGCACAAACTTGTGATTATCTATGCAGATCCCCTACTTTAACTAGTCTCATCTATCCTGGAGACTTTTAAAAGTCTTATATCAGGAGTTCCACTTGCACTTACTAGAACTCTGGTGTTATTGGACTAAGTTGCATTGCTTTGAAAATTTGTAATGTCGTCCATATGCTCAACAGGTGGCGTTTGGGATGGGTATTAACAAACCTGATGGTGAGTTTCACCGAAATTTACCTTCAAGTTAATTAGAAGTACAGACTTCTCTCACAAGTTTTATCAGCTGAAATGTAAGCAAAGATCTAAGGACTAAAAACTTTGATGTAATTTATGTAAAACTGAAGAAAGGGAGTGTTTGAATCAGTTGATGAACTTTTGCGCCAACTCAGAATGCTCAAGATTTAGTGTCGGGCAGAAAAGGATTTAGAACCTGAATCCCCGTATCCTTGTTCCCGGTTCATGCATAGCGTTCTCAGAAATACAAGTTTTGAGGATGAGCGAACTCTCTCCATACAATTCTTTTTCTGACTCACTTGTTCGCTTCCCCTTGTTGCAATTGCGTAGTTATTTTAAATCATTTATCAGTTCGGTAATTGTACAAATGAACTGTTGCCAATTGTTACGGTAGGTCAGGAGATTACTGACCTTACGTCTCAGAGAACATTGTACTCAGCCCCTAGACTCTCTAATCTCGTGTCTTGAACGCTCTTCTCCAACATATATCCAACCTATAGCCCTGAAACACTCGTTGAGCAGACAGAAAGTCGGTACGAAGAGTTATTGGAACCACACCCCAATTTCTCTACACGAATGGGGGTGCACTGATGAAGTCATTCTGTATCCACGTAGACTTACGATTTGCTACTGAAAGTCTTTTGGTGTTAAGTGTTGATGCACTCATGCTGACATAGAACATGCGGGGGTAAATCTCAGTACTCATACACAGCTTCTTGGGGTTTTATAAAGCTTAGGATGGTTTCTTGCTTTACATTGCTGCACTATGAAATAAATGATGATAAACTCTAACACATTGCTATTCATCATAGATACTTGTTTTTCACTAATCTTGCTCTCAGGTACGAACCAACAAGAGAGCTTGGTCACCTCTACGTTGAATGACGGTTCTGGGGGTTTCACTGTTTATTCCTCGTGAAGGCTGGTCCAGTCTTAAGTGGGTATTGAACCTTGTTCTAATGAACGGATTCCATATTGATACACTCAATATATTCCGACCTATTTATGTTAAAAACTCCGGCAGGCATTCTACTAATCTTGTCTTTCTGAACAGTACGCTTTGTCATCCACCACAGCCTAAGCAAGTCGCTGGAGACCTACTATCAGGTGCGGATGCCATCAAGTTAATGCTATGCTTTGACTGTAGCAAAGTGTTCTCGTCGTTGCGTATTAGGGTTTAGGGTATTAGGGTATCTTCAATTTAAGATCATGTTCTGTCCTTGTATCTACGATAATCAGTAGTCATTCTGAGTGCAAGAACTCTGCTGCTTGTCTACACCTTTGAAAGAGAGAGGGTCGTGCATCCGGGAATAATGAAACTTTCAGCAAAGGAAACTAGATAGTAAGCTAATCAACCCAAGATTCACAAAACACTCATATCTTCCACGGAGCGTCCATAGCGCATGTACTTGTGATATACTATATCCAGTCCTCTATGACACTCATGAGTTTTCGAGCAGAAACTCAGTACGAGGGGTACAGACACTGCTCAGCTACTTTGGCACTGCATGAGGCAACTGATGAAGTCGCATGTGTTTTTGTGGAGGCTTACTATGGCCGCCTTCTGCTTCCCTCAGTTGTTTAGTTTCTCAGGGCTCAGGTGTCCATAGCGCTTGCTGTGCTATACTTTATCCAGTCCTATGGCGCTTTGCTCATCTTCCCTTGTTCTCTGAGCGATGTCATACTTCCGGTGCTCTGACTCATTCATCTTCCACGGATTTCGTTTCCTGACTCTTAGATCTTCCTTGACTTGCGATTCCAGACTTCCTCTTGTTTCTCGACTCCTGTTCTTCAATGGTTGTAATTTGGCTCGGTAACTTGCCATTTCTCCCTGTTGATTTTATCTCTCTACTTATGTGGGTGTTCTGTCTCCACTTCTTCAAAGCATGCATCTCAGATTTAGGTGTTGCTATTAAATTCTTTCCAAGGGACTTTTAACTAGGCTTTCATTCGATGATGTTCTTTTCTCTATATATGCAGGTGTCCTGTTTCTGTTTATTCGATGCATGCAACTAGGATATAGGTGTTGCTATTACATTGCTTCCAGGTTACATTTACTTATGCTTTAATTCGATAAGATGTTCATTACCTTGTTTACATTACTTATCGTGCACAACATTTGCATTCCAATGAGTTCTGGATCTCCCGTTTGATGAACGGCTTCTGTCCTCATTTCTCTATATCCAGTCCTCTATGATGAGAACCATGCTTCCTACTCTTTGAAGTGGAAGGTCTATCACTCACTCTTATCTCTGATGTATCAGACATCACTATTGCAATACTAGACCTCTCTCTTTGTATCACAGCTCACAAGCATCAAATAGGTTCTCTCACGCAGCACTAGTAGCCTCCAATACTGAGATGATGGTAGGCAACTCAGGATTTCACGAAATGCAAGGAAGAGGTGTTGGGAATCACCCTTGTTGAAGAACTAACTGAAACAAGAGCAGAAAGCACTCTTATAAACACTTAAGCAAACCCTAGGGGGTTGCTTTGCTTAACTCTAATTAGGGCTGTGCCCATCTTTACCCTAAGTAAAAGATATTTAGCAGGGTTTCTATAAGATTCTAACAAAACCTTAAAAACAAAAGAAATCCCTAAACTAGAGATTAACTAAACTAACACTCTATACTCGTGGAGGTTTACTATGGCCACCTTCTGCTTCCCTTAGTTGTTTAGCGTCTCAGGAGTCAAGCGTCCATAGCGCTTGTTGTGATATACTTTATATCCTGTCCTTTTTCGCTTCGCTCTCGTTACCCTGTTACACTTCGACTGGTTTCTGCAGCCACACCATCCTATAGCTCTTGAATTGTTCCACTCCTCCATTCCCCAGCTAATTCCCTCCCTACTATTTTTCCTTCGCTCTTTGCCTGATTCATGGGACCTCTTGTGTATACAGTGTTCCAATCCGACTCCAGCCCAAGTTTTTTATTTTTATCGTTCTCTTGTGTATACAGTGTTCCTACCCGACTCCAGCCCTCCCTATTATTTTTCCCTCGCTAATTGCCTGCTTCATGGTTCATACCTGACTTTCGACCTCCAGTATCTCCAGTGATCCTACCCGATTCCAGCCTACAGTTTAATTTTCTTCGTTCATACACTGGTTACTGATGGTCAATTACACAATGTTTTATATTTCTCGAATTCGTTTGAATAGCTGCTATCGATTTCAAGTTGTTTACTGGTCCTTTAGATATATGTTTTTCTCGATTTGTTACAATGATGCCTTTGCTTCAGGTTACATTGGATGCATACTACTTTAAGGATTGATCACTACTCTCGCATAGTGCATAAAGTATATCTTGGTTACCGGTCATATGCATTTAATGAGTTCTGGATCACCCGTTCCTACAACGGCTTCTGCTCTCATCTACCAAATATCTTCCACCGATATGATTAGCGTCATGATGAGGTAAAGAACGTGAGCGTTGGAGCGCCTGATAAACAAGGCAGGTTTGGGAGTCGAATCTATGTATGCTGGCTCGCTGAAGACTAACGTGGAATATTCTACTCTGAAAATATGTAGGAAAGCGGTCGTGCTGGTCGTGATGGTCTACCCTCACACTGTCTTCTTTTCTTTCGGCCAGCGGATGTTCCCCGGCAGGTCAGTGGTCAATCTTGTGCGATATGTAGGTTGCTGCAAGTATATTTGTATGCATCGTGTACATCTGCACAGGCTAAAAGAAAACATCTAAAGTTTGTCTGTATTCTATACCCTACTTGACGGGAAGCGTTATTACTCACGTTTGCACCACAGCAATTTGCATTTGTTCATACACATGAAGAATGATTGAACTCTTCAGTGAACAGCAAAGCCCACGCATTTTCTGCAAAAGTCACGTGTGTCGAAAAGAATATGTCTGCCTCATACTCAATTTCCTTAACAAGCATCGTCGTTTAAATTACCTCGAGGCAATCGTGTTTGAATCGTCATATTGAAGCTTGTAGGTCCTTACCAGCTGCACTCATGGAGAATCTTGACAGGTGTGACAGGTCTGGTCTTTTTTGGTTGTATCAGAGCTCGATGGTATTTTCTGAAGTTGCCGGCCTTCACAATCTCTACGCTATAGCACGGTTCTGCCAGGTAAACTAAACGTGCCTCTGAAGAGAGTCATGGCCGCAAAGCATTCTCTTAGTTCACGTGCAGAAGCCAGAATCTATGCGTGCGCTTCCTAGGACTAGAAGGTGAGAAAGTGTAACCCTGTTTATATAATATATCCACCTATGAGATGATAGAAGTGTGGGAAGCACTCCTAGGAGAACCGCAGTAGATTCCTGCTATTCCTGCTATGCTACAAAATATTTTCAGTGTTTAAATCACGATATCATGGTTTTTGTGTGGGTTTTGCAGTCGAAACGAGCATGCCGCCGTGCTGCCTTCTTTCGGCATTTTGGTGAACGACTGCAGGATTGCAATGGTGAGGGTGCTGACTTCCGGTAGAAGCTAACTTACTCGATTCATGACTATGCGCTCTTCAGCCCTTATTGCTTTTGCCCGTATGAAAGATGTCTGCTCGTAACTTTCTACAGATTGTTATCCTAAAACTTGCACAAATTGTACTAAAGAAGTCTGCACATAACCTTGTACTGATCGTTAGACAAAAACTTACACAAAGTGGGCAATATTTTCTGCCAGGTATGTGCGATAATTGTGCTTATGCCAAAGAGATAACAGAGGTGGATGTTACCGGTAATTCCTTTGAATACGAATCTGCTTGCTAAATGTTTTACCTTTTTGTGAATTGTATGGTTATTTGAGTTTACTTTGTTGGCAGGGAATTCCCTGTTGATTCCACCGTTCTTGCTCAAGAATCCTATCTTCTCTCAGAATGATTATCGTCTGTTCTGTGGTCTTTGGCTTTGATGATAGAATTTGCAGTAATCGTGTCCAAGTTATTTTTCTCAAGAAGAAATATGCGGAGCAATCATCAGAATTTCGACTGACAGCTTGCTTTACGTTGCCTCTACAGCACATGCCAAGTCCATAGTCACCTTGTTAAAGGATTTGGATAGTGTCGATCAGAAAACAACCATGCTGCAGTTAGTCGACAGTTGGAGAAGTAGGTCACGCCAAACAGGCAAGTCCCATAAACTACCAATTGGATAAGCAGTATCTATGTAAATATGTAAATCTAAATATGCACGTGATGGTTTCAAGTGTTGCACTTGATTTGCTAGCTATCATCAGAGTCTACCTTATCGTTGACTTGTCGTCCTTAAGCTCTCTTCACAGGTAACTTCCTTAACCTCTTCTTGATACAGAAGGAGAGGAATCCGCCTTAGTAAAGGAATTGAGCAAAGAGGACGTGGAGCGAGTGGAGATACAACTACTGCTGGATGGCATTTTGGTGAGGAAAACCATCAAATAAAAGTGTCTTTGCTATATGCTAGAGAACAGCAGAACTCACTTTCCCACGTTTATGACCCCGGTGCTCGATGGTGAATTGAAATTGTTTTGCTTGTGCAGAAAGAGGAGTTTTCACATACGGCCTATGCAACCAATGCATATGTTGCTGTCAGTACAGGCTCGCGATTACTTCTGCAAGGTGAGATCCCTGTCGGTATACACACTAGGCATACTTCTTGCATGTTCTAGCAAATGCGTATAGTGTATACCACTGCTTGCGATCTCTTGCAGCACCTGAAGACATTGGTTACGTCAATGCTCTTCTAAAATATCATTCAACAACGTTATTTGGCCTAGCTACTCTTCGTTACCTGTTCTGAGCAGGACATGTCTCCTTTATGACTTGCTCCATGGCAGTCTTCCTTAGTGATGATCAATCTTGAATCCAAAATGCTATTCATTCGAGCTGTCCTGAACCAAGATTCCACGTAGAATGTATTAAATATTGGCGAGAAATATAGTTCTTCCTTCAGTTGCTTTGCTTCTTTCTTGTCCATGTAGGCAACCGGAAGGTCACACTCGAAGTTGTACAGGGAGTCAAAGCAAAGAAGACTTCCGGAGAGATTGCAAAGCAAGACTTGAATATTCAAAGTGGCTTAGCACAAATGCTAGATGGTTTAAGGCAGCAACTAGCTGGGTCGCATGGGAGCATCTTTCCTCACTCAGTGCTCTCATCACAGCATATCAAGATGCTCTGTTCCACTCGACCTGATACACTTGACTCGGTATGTCGTTTCAGTAAATTTCACTTGGTTACTGATATGTACCCCAAGGACTCATATTACAGTGGCAATGTAGTCCTAGGAGTTAAGTTAGCAATCGAATGTATAATTTTCCAGGCCCTGTACTGCCTCCCACGTTATGTGTACGGATTAAGGTCTTGTGACATTTTTCCTACTCACCACTAACAGTCACTAAGTCTGTTAGTTTTTTGCTACATAAGGAATGCTTTCTCTAACATCATTCACCTGCAATGCTTCCTCTGTTACCTGGATCACTGTTCTCTACCTGCAGGTTTTGTGTTTCTCTTGTTCACTATCTGTCACATTTACTTAGCATACTAGCTGTTGTTCTCTTCCTTTTCTGCCTTTCAAATATATTCACCCTACAGGTATAGATAAAAGGTATGTTCTCCACTTCTGATCCTACAGATGATACACAGGTCAGTTGCTCACTCTCACCCTTCCACCTTGCTGCCCGACTGCTGGTTTCTCCTCTCCTGCCGTTCTGGTGTTCTACACACCAGACATTAAATCTTTTCTGCTTCTCTTGTCAACGGAAGGCTACAGCTAATACTGGCCTTCCTACCCCCTCATATTTCGATTGTTTGTCTGAGCACCACTTTCAGGAAGAACCGAGTTTGCCTTGGCACCCATGAGCAAACGAACACAAACTGGGGACGGAGATACTGGCATTCCATCCAGCTATCTTGGCATCCAGGAGGGTACTGACGAAGTCGTGGGTTTATCGTGCAGACTATGAAAAGACTGCTTGTTCCTTATTGTGTGTTGTAGTGTTGACGGACTCATGCTGACACAGAGCATGCAGGGGTGAATCCCAGTCCTCGTACACTCGCTCCAGGGGCGTCTCATAAAATTTGAGACTCGGCCAGTTCATGTCCTATGCACTAACATCTCCATGTTATCACCACGTCATGTTTCTCTCTCAAGGATACACTTGCAAACTCGCAATGAATTGCATGTAGCAACATCAAGCTAACCCCTGTACGCAGATTTACACATGCTTACCTCTCTCTGTAATTGATAGTTGTGACGATCTCTACTAGGTTACCACCATGTGTCAGATTTACAGTCAGTCCGGTCAGACGTGGGTATGGAACTGGGTTGTTTACTACGGGTTCTGTATCCCATTATACAATATTACTGTTGCAAGCTCCTGCAGCCCGAAAGTTGCTGCATGAAGTCATGTTCTTAACTTATGGAGGCATTCTCTAATTTTCTTCTGCTGTGTATGTTTTTGATTGCGTTGTATCTCTAGGTTGAGGAGGTTATAGGGAGGAGGAAAGTGGAGCAGTACGGACAACAGATACTTGATGCCATAATGACTTATATTGGTGAGCATCCAGAGTTAGAGCATGAGCAAACTGGACCGTGGATCACCCCCAAGAGTAAAAAGACAAGTGCATCTCAATCGACTCCGCAATCATCAACCGCTAAGAAGACACCTGCTAAACCCGGTTCAAATCATCTATCTAAGAAGGAGATGAGTGGCAAGGACACAGGCAAGGGAAAACTTCAGAGAGTCAAGCGACAGGTACGGGCTTCCTCTCCTAAGAAGAGTCCAGGGACTGCGGAGGATACGTACATTGATCTAGATAGCGATAGCGATGAGGAGGTAAAGGTAATCAGACTTCCTGGGGAAAGACAAACGATCTTGGAAGCATGCACGGGGAATCTCAAAGACGAGTTCATCATGAACGATCCAAGAACTGAAGAGCGCAAGCACGAAGATATGTCTGCATTTAAACCCGAAGCATTTGTTGAGACAGTGGGAAAGGACAAGCGGGTAATCAGTGATGATGATGACGACTTCGTATTTGTGAAGAGAGCGAGACGGAAGAAATAACTGATCTTAGTCGGAATATGTACAGGACAGCAGAGGGAGAGCCATAGGATTAGACCAATTTTGCAGAATTTGTATGAGCAATCGATGCCTAATCTAAATAAAAGATTTATCGCGGTATAAATAATTCGTCTCGTATCATACATGTCGGGATAATAATCGGGAGTTTCTGGATTGACTTCCACTTAGGCAACTACACAAGTCTGACTCAGCGTCCTCATAAGGCTTGCTGTAGTGGGCACTATCTTTCAAGGTGTGGAGGAACGACATGTCGGAATAATTTAGTTGTTCATCAGCAGTAGGCGGTGATACGCTGCTCTTTAAGTTACAGGTGAGCATGTCGGCACGATAGTCTGCGCCGAAATATTGCCATCTCAGACGAATCGGTTAACAGCTGTTGCAATTCAGTGAGAAATTCATCTCACTGAATTATCTGAAATCTTCACGATCAAGAATTCCTTCATTCACACCATAGTTTTGCCGCTGCAAGCTTTGACTTAGGTACACCTTTATGCTCCGCAGTCCAGGAAATTGAATGTGAAACTGAAATCTATAGTTGATGCAGTACATGACTTGCTAAGCATATCTGCATACTAGGTATATAACGGAAGCTGGAAGGCAGCAACTGCCATTAGTATCTCCATGTCTGGAAATTTGACTGTTGATACTGGCCGACTTCCATATCTTTCTAAACACAAGTTTCAAGAAAAGGTCATATTTAGTGGTTCAGATACGGGAATGGTCATCACTCTTCATTTTAAAGTTGCAACGCGAGCTAATCGAGCTTATCGTACTTGAAATATCAGGGCTGAATTGCTTTGTTACCGCTAAGGACAGGTCTGAGAGTCTAGGGACTTTCGATGGCTCCTACTTTTCCAGCTTCACCTTTTTGTCTGCAAACTCAGCACTTGCCGTAATTGAGAACGCCTTCCAACTGGATCAGAGGTGTTCATATGGTCGGAAGGAAGAAGTCTCATGGGGTTATTATCCTCGCTTCCCAGTTTCGAGTATCAGTACTGCATTAACAACAGCGCTAGTTCCAGATCCAACAAAATCGAACTCCTCGAGTACTCAGGGGTGGGCAGCAACAGACTGGTATTGTATAACGACGCTCCTCTGGTTGTGCACACGTGCACGCCAAATAGTCGTCATGATTTCCTGTCCTCATCTTTGTGGACCATGTGCTGGTATAAATTGTAACCTGTTTGACTTGCAGAAATTCAGTACAGAACTGTTATCTCAGATTCGATTTACATTTCAAACTGTAAGTACAGACTTCGTGTTAAATCTGAAAGACTACCATGGCCTTGGATTCGAGCACAACCTATTATTCCTCCATGCTTCTGCACATGAAGAAGAGATATCTGGAAGTAGACATCCTTTGATCATGAGTCCTTTCAAGGAACACAGACCTAGCCCGCCAAAAAAGTAGGACATACACGATGAATGTGTCAGGTGAACTTGAGTTCAGCAAAGCGTCTCAGGACTCAGCAACTCCCCTTTACAATTTATGTTAGATTTATAATAGGACATATTAGTTATTGTTCATCCGGGAGCACTGTTCATGGTCACGGTTCACATGAGTTACATGTGAACATAGAGCACTGTTCCACATGGGTTACTTGTGGAACATGTTAGCACACCCTTAAGGTATTTTGTCTGATCTCTATAGGTATATAATCCCAATCCAAGAGGTTGTTCAAAGTTAATCTATTTCATACTACACATTTCATTTTCTCACATGGTATCAGAGCTCTAAGTTTCAGAATTCCTTTTAGTTGCTAGGGGACGCCTTAGCACACACAAATTTCGAAATTCTGAGAGACCTAAGTTTTACACACTAGTGTATCCGGAAAAACAAGAGTCTCTTGTTCCTCCTCTGAAGAGTATCTCTTTCTTTGGGTTTTAAGAGAGAATTTCCTCTTATATCCTATGTTAGCCTCCTCTGTTAGTCTGGGTTTTGGGAGAGAAAATCTCCACTATCCTCTGTGCATCAAATCATCATGTCTGCTGTTGGTGTTGCTGCTCTTGCTACTGCTGGTGTTGGTGCTCCTGCTACTGTTGGTGTTGGTCCTGCTGCTGCTGGTGTTGGTGCTCCTGCTGGTGCAATATTCGCTACTCCAGCCATACGCTTTGACTCAACCTTTGTCAAATTCAATGGCAATTATTTCCAATCTTGGAAACATTGTCTTGCCCTCAAACTGAAAGTGGCTTCGGTTTTTACAATTGTTGATGGTACTGAAGTTAAGCCCACCTCAGCTGCTACTCTACCTGATTGGGAGCATAGGAATCTTGTTGCTCTTGAAGCAATCAATTCAGCGTTAGCTCCTGAGTTTGTTCCCACCATCAGCAGGCACATGTTGGCAAGCGAAGCATGGATGGATTTAACAATCATGTAACGAAGGTACCAACGATGTCACAATCATGTACCTACTGGACACTTTGATGAATTTGAAGATGCGTGAAGGCACCAATGTAGCAAAGCACATTACCAATTTTCGAGGAGTCCTCACCCAATTAGCTGCGGTGAACAACCCAATCGATGACCAGCAGGCTAAGCTCCATTTGATGAGATCTATGCCTTCTAGTTTCAAGTATTTTGTGCAATCATTGCGAACACAGAAGGCACTACATCTCTCTGATGTCATTGCTCTTCTTCTTCAAGAAGAGATCAGTATGAAGTATGAAGGTCTTGTAGAGCAAACAACTGCTCTAGCAGTCACACAAGGCTCTACATCTACTTACAGAAACAAAGGTAAAGGCAAGGGGAGCTGGAAGAATGAATCTCATGGTTTTTCTGGTCAGAACTCTTTCAGCAGATTTTTTGGTCAGAATCCTTCCCCTGGTCAGAACTCTTTCAGCAGACCTCCCGGTCAGAATCAGAGTTATTTCTCTACATCGTCTGGAGGAAATTCCTTCAGACCTTCTATCATTTGTCACTACTGCTCAAAGAAGGGACATCACATCAAAGACTGTCGCAAGCGCATTGCTGATACAAGGGAGAAAGGAGGCAAGGAACACCATCATTCCAATGCTTCTACAACTCACCTCTCTTTGTACAACATTGATGTTGTTCCTTCAGTAACTCAGGACAAGAGATGGTACATCGACACTGTTGCTTCTCAGCACATGACCTACCAACAAACCTGTTTCTTGGTCTATGAAGCATACTCACCACCTAGACAAGTTTACTTGGCTGATGGTTCCAACATTGCTATTCTAGGCCATGGGACAATTTCTGTTAAGCTTGCTTGTTCAGGGAAGTCCTACATGCTAAGATGTTCTACATGTTCCTCTGCTGAACAAGAATCTCTATTCAGCACTTCAGTTGAGCAAGTCACATGGATCATTTCAGTTAAAGGAAACCAGCATTTTCCTTTATGATGATCTGCAAGATCTGATTGCATCCTGTCCTAGATTGGATAACTTTTGGCTTCTGGGAGAGTCCATTGAGCAACCTCAAGATGTTGCAGTCTCTACATCAACTCAGTCTCAGCCATCTCAAGCTGCTGCAATCTCTATTCCAACTAGGGATACATATTCCGCTCTTACGTCCCTATGGCATTGACGACTTGGGCACATCAGCAAGAATCAACTTCAACTTCTACAAGACAAAGATCTGGTTGCTGGGATGGATAGGATCCATCCTCGTTTGTTTCCTGTTTGCTCACCTTGTCTTCATGGCAAGCAAAATCGAATTCCCTTACCTTAGGAAGGAGCTACTAGAGCCACTGTTCCATTGGCTCTCATCCATTCTGATGTTTGTGGTCCCATCTCTTCTGCCACCTACACTGGTTACAGATACTTTGTGACCTTCATTGATGATTACACAAGGTACACATTCTTGTATCTACTCAAGTTCAAACATGAAGTTTTTACTTGTTTTCAAGAATACATGACCTATGCAGAGACTCAACTCAATCAGAAGGTTCGGGTGTTGCGCTCAGACAATGGTGGTGAATACAACTCTGCAGATTTTCATCTTTTCTGCAAAGGCAAAGGTATCATGCGCCAGTTCAGCACTCCATATACTCCTCAGAAAAATGGTGTTGCTGAGAGAAAGAACAGAATATTGGTGGAAGCAGTCCTGTGAGCCGGCCTGTCTCTCACTCAGGATGAACCTCTGATGGCTATTATGGTAGCGCACCATGGACTAAGAAGGCAAGGAACCCCAACTCCATCATACTCCTCCCAGGCTAACACTCCAAGACTGAAGACATTACTCACTAGAGAACTCAATGAGAGAGAGATAGTTGTAAATGAAAGGATGATGAGTACCTCCTCACCCCTTGTTTATATACTTGTGAAATAGTTACGTACCAAAGTTACTAATTATCGTAGTAACTCAAGTTACTAGATTAAAAGTCAAGTAAAGTCAAAAAGTAGAAAAGAATAACCATTCACATAAGCATATTTCCCTAAGCATGTGGTCTTATCTTGACCCAACCACTAAGTCAAAGATTCCTTCACATGGGCAATCCTTGGACTAAAGAAGAATCCAAAACAAAAAGGCTTGCGGGCCCAAGAGTTCTCAACTCTTTCCTCAAAGCCAAACACCTAAGAATAATACCAAGTCAACACACAAAAATCCAAAATAGTGGTGCTCATCTTTTCTACTTCTTCTAAAGTAAGGTCCCCTCTATCTTAGCTATGACTAACTTTAGCTAACCATGACTAATATAGAACCATCCTTTATCTCTATATAAATAATATGTCTTAAATACTTGTAATACCAAGGTAAATATCACAATACCACACACATGCACAAATGGGTGTTACAGTCCGCACTATGTTATTTGAGTCTGGACTCCCCAAGCCTTACTAAGGCGAGGCACTACACACTGCAAAATTTCTGCAAAATCGAAGTCCTACCAAAGCCATCTCCTCCAAAGTCACACCCTTCCAACTCTGGTTTGGTTATAAACCTAATCTATCCCTTCTTCAAATTTTTGGTTGCATTGCTTATGCACATGTTCTGTCTTCTTCCAGATCTAAACTCGATTCTAAGTCTTCTAAGTGTATCTTCCTTGGTTATGATTCGGATAAGTAAAGCTTATAGACTACAGAAAATCTCTGATAACTCCATTTTTCTGTCAAGAGATGTTCAGTTTCAGGAACATACCTCCGCTCATGAACATACACAATGTTCTGACACTCAAGATGTTCAACTGGATTTCATCTATGATCCGACAATGTTCATTCCCTCTCCTGCTTCTAGTTCTTAGTCTACCCACAATCTATCCCCACCAACTCCTACTGAGTCACCTCCTCTCCACAATCTTACAGCTCCAACAATTCCTTCTCCCTGACCTTCTTCACTACAATCCTTACCTTCTAGTTCTGGCACTCCACACAGGTCCTCAGGATCCTCTATCATTGTTTACTCTAGAAGGCCAAAACCTCTACCTTCTCCAGATGCTGTCCAAGCACCTTCTGTGCGTCAAGGCACCAGGGTTCGCACTCCAGTTTGAAAATATGATGCACTGTTGGAGTCTACTAATGCATTAAGCGTGCATTACTCTGCATCTGACCCTGATCCCAACACTTATGAAGCTGCTATCGCTGGACCTGATTCCAGTAAATGGTTTGAGGCTATTCAAGATGAGCTTCAGTCCATAGAGAACAATCAAACATGGGTCATCACGGAGTTACCAGCAGGTCGCAAGGCAGTCACTTGTAAGTGGATTTTTAAGAAGAAATACGATGCACAAGGGTTGATCCAAAGGTACAAGGCTAGACTTGTTGCTCATGGTTTCTCTCAAGTTCCAGGTATTGACTACACAGAGACCTACTCTCTTGTTGTCAAATTGACAACAATCCGTCTGCTGCTTGCTTACTCAGCTCAGAATGATTTGGAAGTGCATGCTCTTGATGTCAAAACAACTTTTCTCAATGGCACATTGACTGAGAAAATCTACATGCACATTCCTCCTGGCTTGCTGACTCCTGACCAGCACAAGCAGCAACAAGCCACTAAACAAGGGCAATTGGTTTTACAGCTCTACAAGGCTTTGTATGGTCTCAAACAGTCTGCCCAACAGTGGTATCACAAGTTTGATCAGTTTTTACTAGGTTTGGGATTTCAGTGCTCTGGAGCTGATTCTACTCTCTATATCTTCCATTCTGGCTCTCATTTTGTCATCTTACATCTTTATGTAGATGATTGCATCCTTGCTAGCAATAACCTTTGTCTTCTCCTCTCTGTCAAAGAGTCTCTTAAACAGGGTTTTGAGATGACTGATCTGGGAGAGATTAGTCATTGTCTTCAATTGCAAGTCACAAGAGACAAAAAAACAAGAAAGATCAGTCTATCTCAAGAGAGATATTTAAGAGAGATTCTTACTCATTTTCATATGCAAGACTGTTAACCTGTTTACAATCCTGTAGAGTCAGGAGTGAGATTAAGTCTTCAGGATTGTCCAAAAACTGATCAAGAGAGAGAGTATATGAAAACAGTACCTTACCAATCTGCAGTGGGGAGTTTGATGTGGGCCATGGTCAGCACTAGGCCTGATCTGGCTTATGCTGTTAGTTCAGTTGCCAAGTATATGGCAAATCTTGGCCTGAACCATTGGAAGGCTGTCAAAAGGATCTTCCGGTACATTCAAGGTACACTATCACAAGGCCTAACTTACAGTGCATCTAGTACTCCCATTCATGGGTACTCTGACTCAGATTGGGGAGGAGATCAAGACACAAGGCGATCTATAGGAGGATACTGCTTTATCTTCTGTAATGCAGCTGTCTATTGGTCAAGCAAAAGGCAAGCTTCTGTTTCTTTATCCAACACTGAAGCTGAATACATGGCCTTGTCAAAGGCAGCGACTGAAGCAGTATGGCTTAAGCGCTTGTTAAGTGACCTGGGTTTTCCTGGAGAAACTATGAAGCTGTACTGTGACAACAACAATGGAATTGATCTTGTTACTCCAACAAAGCAGCATGAGAGAACAAAGCACATAGACATCAGATTCCACTTTGTCAGAGAAAAGGTGGAAGTCAAGGAGATCTCTGTTTCATGGGTGGACACCAGAGATAATACTGCAGACATTATTACAAAGGGATTGACTAGAGAACTGCATACAAAATTTTGTCATGCACTAGGAGTTATAGATAATAGACAATAACCAAATGTCCATTAAGAGGGGGTGTTAGACTTATAATAGGACATATTAGTTACTTTTCATCCACGAGCACTGTTCATGGTCACTTTTCATCTGCGAGCACTGTTCATGGTCACTGTTCACATGAGTTCCATGTGAACATAGAGCACTGTTCCACATGAGTTACATGTGGAACATGTTAGCACACCCTTCAGGTATTTTGTCTGATCTCTACATGTATATAATCCCAGTCCAAGGGGTTGTTCAAGGTTAATCTATTTCATACTACACATTTCATTTTCTCACAATTTATGCAACCGGTAAACAGCCAGTAGGGTGCGACCCATAATAAACATGTCGAAGTAGAACAGGCACCAAGAAACACAACGTTGAAGATGTGCTTACATTCTCTCCATGTACATATTACTCCATGTATCGCTATCACTCTTTTCAAGTATTTGAAGAGCAGGTCCCTAGACAGCAATCAACTTGAAGATTTTTTTCTAATTGATAACTCTGTGAACCACCAATGTGAAGATCAAAATCATCTTACTAACACGGCATGGACTCCTATCCTCACCAAAGGACCAATTTGAAGGAAGGTGAAGTTGCTGATCACGAAACAGATGTATATATGATGGCAGTTCCCTCTACTAAGAGAGCCATATAACATATACAAAAAAGTGCACATACAACTGCTAAGTTGGATCCAATTGCAATCAATATTTAGGAGGTGGGTATGGCACACACTTGCACACATGGTCCTTTTAAACAACACTATTACTTACTTCTAGCACAAGAACTATGAAAGGTAAAACCTTACAAACTCCCAAAATAGTGTGACATGTAATAACATTGATTTAGTGTCATTGGTGCATCAATCACATGTATTAAAATACCCATAATCACCAAGATGAAAGATCAAAGGGTATGTAAGTTCCCCCATCAAAATGGCAAGTCTAACTCAAGGTATCCTTATGATAAGCAAGTGCTAAGTTCTCAAAGGCCATTGACATCATTCTTTGGAAGATCTATGTTACTTTAGAACATGCTCTCACCCATGCATCAAGATTATCCAAGTCCAAAACCACTATAGATCTTGTGTGAGAGATAGGTCTAGCACAATTTTTATTTGCAATATTTTATCTTGAGATCACCCTAAGGCAGATAGTTGAGCATAGAGAGTTTTTCAAATGGTGAAGAGAGGATTATGAAAATAAGGTAGATATGTATCTCTTATTAATTTGGATTGTTTTGGGCTTATGGAAGATATCCAAATACCTCTAGTGATAAATTTTCTAAGCACCATGTGCTAGAAGGAAGAACATGTTGGTATTGGGCACCATCAAGGATAGTAACTCAATAAGAAAACTCTTAATGACTCTCCAAAATCCTTCATACTCTCCTTAAATCACTCATTAAATCTCTTATGCTAAATCTCCTCTAAAATGACACCTAAAGAAAAATTTACAAACATCAACCTAGAGGGTCCTTCTCTTACACTAAAAAATTGGTTCTCTAGACTAAAGATTCCTCCAAGATCAACACAATAGTATTTTTACTCCCAAAAGAAAATCTTACTCTTTACTCAGAAAATATAGGTAGTACTCACAAAGTCTCATCACTCTCATTCCACACTCTAAGCTCACTTTCCTTTCACCTCCTAAGCACTCTTATTATGTGCTCACCAAGATTATTGTAGTAACTTCATTGATAACTTAGTAAAATCTTTACTTTTCCTAATTTATCCAAGGGAAGGAATCTTTGGTCAAAGGGCCTTCACATTGGGTTTTGGCTTTGCATGCCTCCCTAAGTACACTTCAAAGCATAATCCCTAAGAAGCTAGGACCTTCTCCTAATTAAATATTACAATATATTCCAAAGTAAAGTCATATTTACCAAACTTGACCTACCTCCACTACTAAAGCTCACCTAAACTGCTAATACAGTTTGTCACCTCCTCTAAAGTCAGTTTGACCATGCAAAGTCTAAGATGGAAAACCTACTCAAATATAATATAGTATAAAATTCCCTAAAGAGTCTCAATCCAATATAATCTAATATAAAATTTACTAAGAGGTCCTAATGGGTATCCAATAATACGATATTATATCTCTTCCCATATTTAGCTATATCAACTTATCTAGAGATATCTCTAACTTAGTTATTATTAAAATTAGCTAGTTGTAACTATCTCAAAACCACAAAAATGCCTCCAATAACTAATATGCACCTTGGGATATTATAGTATGGGGATCAATCAATGCCTTAACAAACAAGACTAAAATAAATTTATAGATTGATCAATCAAGACCTTGATTGGTGCACCAAAATGACTAAGAACTAAATCTAAGAACAAATAAGCTATCCCTTCATCAGACTTGTTGGGAAGTTTCACCAACTCAATCTGCTTGGAAAAGTGTTCCACCATAAGCAAAATATATCAATGATATCTAATAGTCAATAATAAAGGTCCAAATACATCCAAATTTTAACTATCACTAATATTATGATAAATAATGCATATAATTATGATATATGATGATTAAATGATGCTTTGACTTGGTTGTAAATCCCACATCTAGCAATAAAATATTGCTCATAAGTCTACATATTACACTACTAGTAACAACTATAAAATAAAATATATATTTGCTTCATTGCAAAATGTCCTAGCTCCTCATAAACATGTTGCACTAATTATATTCTTAAGTTGGAATATTGCTATCTGGACTCTACCATCCTCCTATAAAGAAGGTATATGAACTCCACTCTAAATTTCCTTCCTTGTTAAGGGACATCTTCTCTCTCTTAGCACAAACCATGAAAATTATAATAGTGTAAATATATTTTATCTCCAAGATATCATCATGAATAACTTGTTGAGCTATCCCAATGGAATGAAGAGCTTTGGAACCTCAACAACTCCTTTGGTTTGCAATGAAAAAGATATTATCAAAGTCCTAGTCAACATACATAAAGTGCAAGTGCACACCAACCTATCATCTCTTCATTTGTATCACCGTACCAATGTGCTCTTATCTTATCATGGTGGTGTGTATATGAGTTTTTACTTGACCTATTTGTATCATGATTACTACTCTAGGTCCATGAAAAACCATGAAGTAATGCTCTTTCAAAATCAAAGCCCATCATGCAAGCTTCTCTAAAAGCTTGTTGGACTCCTTCAATGGTTGATTGAGTCTAATAATGATTAGAGTGAAGTGGTTCCTAAATAGATAACATTGGAACTATGCCACAACCCACACCTTTGCTAAATAATTTCTCTTGTATGAAGTGTACTTTGCCTTTGGATGAATTATTGGAGCTACTAACATAAGAAACCACAAACTATTTCCCCTTATCATCTTGTTGGATGGATACCACTCTAAGCTCCAATTAGTGTGAACTTGAAATGTGCACCCATTGGTTGATTTCTTGAGAATATAAGAGGGTATTAACTTTTCCTTGAACTCTATAAAAACTATCTCTTGCTCATTCCACAAAACCACTCATGTACAAGCTTGATCAAATTTATCAGGGTATTGATGATTACACTAAATACTTTAACATTGTAATAATAAAAATTATTCAAACAAGGAATACTTGTACACTACTCACATCTATAGATTAAGGACTATATGCAAGAGTCTCTACCTTTGTTAATTGAACATAGAGTCCACTAAGGTAGATTGTATGATCCAAATACTCAACCTACTCTTGGAAGAATTTACACTTCTTAAGATATTATTTGAGTCTATTAGATCTCAATCTCTCAAACACCTCCAACAAACATCTCTCATGCTCTTTATGGTAGTATAGTAAACTTTATTTTCATCAATGTAGTAGCAAGAAAAATCTAATATTATTAGGATTTTGTACATGACTATTGAGAACTCAACAAGAACATTCTTTATCTAAAATAGTAATAATTGCCAATGGTACAAAAAATACTTGACTTAGTTCAAATTGATAGGATCGTAATCCTCTACATATTTTTCTATTAATGTACTTGCCATGAATATCCTTCTTGGTTGGCATTAATATGGTAAAATTGATATTATCTATCTGAGAATTCTCCCAAAATAACCTCAAATAAGTCTTGACTCTTGCTCTTAATTTAAGCTGTTTCTATATTTCTATATTTATAAGGATGTCAAAAAATTAATGTATCATTGGTCAACTCAATCCAAATACCAAGCTCCTTCAAAACAATCAAACCTTCATACTAAAGGTAAAATAACTATTGTAGCTCTTCAAGAACCTCCAAAATCTTCACCTCTCCTCTCTTGTAAGCTTAGGTTCAAAGTGTGGTTCCAAGTATCCTCTATAACATACTAGAGGTGGAAGATGCAATAATAGGTTACCATAAAAGAACCTTAGGAGCATTATTATCCTGCTCTCTACCTATAAACTCCACACTATTAAAGAAAAATGCTCATTGCTTTGTCTACAAGTTGCACAATGCTCACATCATCTAACTAAATCCCAAGTAGACCAAAAGTATATCCTAAGTGGACCAAGCTTCCTCAAATGCACCCCAAGTAGATCATTCTCATAGTAGTACTTGGTTGTGTACTAAAAAATACATGCTTAATTAACATATTATACCAAGAATAACATGCTCACTCAACATTTTACCCATAAAATATACTTGTACTATCTTTTTAATCATAGAGCTAATAAGTAAATTAGCAAAGAAATTTGTTGATTGCATCTTACATTGGTTAGCTTATCCAAGACTCACAATCCATATCAATCAATCAGGTCCATAACCTAACATAGAACCTAGTGCTTGAATGCCTTTGATATAAATTACATACCATACTTCTCAATTAAATTTTCTAATAGGACAAATTAAAGTGTAAACCTTGCTTGCTCAAGTGCAAGTCTAACAAGTAACTCCTCCAACCAAGCAACTACTGCCTACCACAAGCTATTAATACCAAAATAGATCTTGTCCTCCTCAACTAGGCAAGCTAGACCATCTTTACCTCCATATTAGAAGAAACAACACAATCTCTACTATCAAAATTTATGGTAGCTAATCAAAATATTAGATCTAGATCAATATCTAATACTAATATGTTGGAAGCAAAGAACAAAGGAGAGCATGTAATAGATTGAGTTGCCTCTAACATCATCTTAATTGTTGTCTAGGATGATGTTAGAGGCAACTCAATCTATTATATACTTAGTGGAAGTAGATAGATGAACATTATCTGGTCCATCCTACCCTCTATCTTTCTCTAACACACTTGCACAAGGATGCTTATTAACCATGGATGAGGTCTAAGTACCTCAAAAAATGAGATAGATTGAGGAAGTCTAACTTTACATACCAACCTCCTCTCTTGGTAGGTCTAACTTTGCTAATGCTCTCCTAGGCTCAAGAGCATGTATTTCTCTTCTAATCACTATAAAATATGCATATATTTATGCTAATGTGCACATGAAATTAAGAAGATACTTATCACTAACATAAGATGTGAAAACTCCAATGCTCAAATTTGATCTCTTTTGAGCCATAGCTATACTAGCCAATCTTTGCTCAACTTGCTCAATTAGAGTAGCTATTTTTGTGTAAAAAAGAAGAACAAGTCTAAGCCCTACCAAGTATATATCTTCTACCATCCCTTTTTATTACCTCATCCTCCTTAATCCATAGCTCCTTGGCTTCTTGTCATAGCAATCCTACCCTACATAATTTTGGACGTAAGTCAAAGCATTGGTTGATGATGTGAAAAAAATTATAGCAACAATCATATTGCCCATGGGCTGATAATGATGCTCTCATGCCTACTACATTGAGTGCATCTTTCTTGTAGTGAACACCATCTCAAGTCCAATAAATAACACCACCACTTAATAGTTCTTGTTGACAAAAACTAAAGGTTGGGATCTTTGTACACTAGGCCTTCCACTCTCCATGAGGTTGAGGTTGTACACTTTTGCACTCCAAGCCAACACAATGCAATGAGCTTTATTGCATCTCAAAAGAAGTTATTGTTGTAAATGAGATCTCCTTACCAAATCCAAATATCACCATACTCTCTTCAATCATGTTGAACTCAATACATTCCACTAAACTAAAGATAACCACCAAAGGTTGTAAGGCCACTTGTGATATGGTAGCATCATGTACTCTACTTTGCACTTTGTTATCTAATATCCCATATGAAAACTAAAAGACTTACGTCTTATCCACTCCTTGAGTTAAGGTGATCAATTTTCTCATGCCATTGAGTGCCTTTAATAGGTTCTCTATAGCCTCTTTTTGAATTCCTACAAGCTTCTTAATTAGTCATTTTGCACTTCTTAGTATACTTGCCTCAAGTATTGGAAGAACTCTAACATGAGGACAAACCTTGGTGCTATATCACTTCTTGTAGTGGTACAATCATTTGAGGTAATTACATTACCAATCAGGGTACTAACAAGGAATAGACAAACACTACTAAAACTATAACTTGTTAGTATTGTTTGTCTACCTTTAGAAATTGTGCTTAAGGTGGTAAAGATCTAGTTTGGAGATCAATATTATCTCTACATGTTGATCTAGACAAAATATGGTTGCTTAAACCTGTGGTAATTATCCATAGGTAGCCCTCCTAAGTGCTAGAACAATCCATTCTACACATGAAGAGTAAGAGCAAAGTTTGTTCTACATTTGCTACAAATCACAACTATCAAACCCTTGGATGAAATTATCCAACTCAATAGTATGTACTATACCAAACTAGCATTTGGAGAATCTTGCAATGCTACATTCATTTGAGATAGTTGTATTTCCAACTAGGTTATTGCCAAGAATTAGACCAAAACTACTAAAACTAGAACTTGTTGATATTGCTTGTCTACCTTTAGAAATTGAGCCTACAAAGATAAAGATGTAGTTTGGAGATTGATATTATTTTGAAATGTTGATCTAGACCAAATATGGTTTCCTGAACCCATTGTAATCATCCATAGGTTGGACTCCAAGTGCTAGAATAATCCCTTCTATACCATGAAGAGTAAGAGCAAAGTTTGGACTGCATTTGCTACAAATCACAACAACTGTCAAACCCTTGAATGAAATCATCCAACTCAATAGTGTGTATTATACCAAGGTTTCACTTGGGGCAGCTTGAAATAGTACATTCATATGAGATATTTATGTTGCCAACTAGGACATTGCTAAGGAATAAACCAACATTATTAAAACTAGAAGTTGTTGGTATTGCTTGTCTATCTTTGGAAATTGAGACTAAGGTGATAAAGATGTAGGTTGGAGATCAATATTATCTCCACATGTTGCTCTAGACCAATTATTGTTGCCTAAACCTATAGTAATCAACCATAAGTAGGCCCTTTAAGTGCTAGAACAATCCCTTCTACACCATGAAGAGTAAGAGCAAAGTTGTGTCTACATTTGTTACAAATCACAACAACTCTCAAACCATAGGATAAAATTATCCAAGCCAATAGTGCATACTATATTAGAGTAGCACTTTGGGCTTTTGAGGCTCCTTAAATCTTATCAATGTCTCATAAAGCAATGTAATAACATAATATGAACTTTCCAACCAAGTCAACTTCTAAGTTAGAATCAGATCAATGTTCGCTCCTATTGGGTCATGAAACACTTTTTGATATTGTGTAGCATTCTACATAAACCTAATACTTATTATAGAAAAGTCCTCTCTTGAATTTTGGAGAATTTCTTCATGATAGCTACTCAAAAAAAAATTATGAACACCAAGTGCCACTATCCCAATTATCCAAATGATAACCCAAATAGCAAGGCACTACCTATTGATATAGCCTAAGTATATCTAATTAAGGAAAATATAGTAGGTGAAAGTGAAACTTGTAACCTGCCATCATAACATGCACAAGAAGTAGTGTGCAAGCCATCACTTCTTGCCTCATCAGAGGAAAAAATAGGTGGCTTGGCTAAACCATTTGTTTGGGAACCAAAGGTTTAGAGTTCAAATCTTTTTGCACAAAATCTAGATAGGTAGCAAAATTTTGACAAAATATTTTTGCTTTGTAGCAAGTCTAGGGTTCAAACTTATGCTAGGCTTTGTAGCCTCTCTAGGGCCTCTCTATCAAGTCTCAAGCCAACAAGCTTGTTTGCCTTTGTAGCAAATATAGGGTTCAACCTTACACTAGGCCTTTATAGCCTCTCTAGCAAGTCTCTTGCCAACCAATCTTACATTAGGTTTTGTAGACTCTCTAGCAAGTCTCAAGCAAACAAGCTTCTTTTCCTTTTGTAGCAAGTCTAGGGTTCAACCTTAAGCTAGGCATTTATAGCCTCTCTAGCAACTTTGTAACCTCTCTAGCAAGTCTCATGCAAACCAATCTTATGCTAAGCTTTGTAGCCTCTTTAATATGTCTCAAGTTAAAAACCTTGTTTGGAGCTTTGGAACATCTCCAAGAAGTCTCTCACCAACAAGCTAGCTAAAATAGCAAGTCTAGGGTTTAAATCCTCTTGCACATAAAAATTCCTAATAAATAGCCAAACTTTGACAAGTTACTACAAGAAAATGGATAAAATGTCAAGTCTTATACTAGGTCTTCATTGCCTCTCTAGCAAGTCTTATACCAATAAATTGGCTAAAATAACAAGTCTAGGTGTACCCCTAGACTTGTTATAATCTTAATAGGTGGCCAAATTTTGATAAAGTATTATAGGAAAATAGCTAAAATGGCAAGTCTTATGCAAAGCCTTTGTAGCCTCTCTAGTAAGTCTTTTTCCAATGAGTTTGTTTGCCTTCTAAACATATCTAAGAAGTCTCACACCAAAGGTAGCTAGTTGGCTATTTAAGGTTTTGTAGTCTCACTAGCCCACATCTATTATACCTCAAAGCCTCTATAAGTAAAATGTGATCCATTATGTTTATTATTATATCACATCGATAAGTTGACTTGCTTGCTTTCTAGGCCTTTTGAGCCTCCCTAGCCCACAATTATTATGCTTCAAGGCCACTATAATCCAAATTTAATTTACTTTTTTGCCACCTCAAATCCTTGAAAATTTAGGATATCTTTGCCAAATTATTTTTAATCTCTTTGCTCTACTAACTCAAGAATACACTACTCATCTAAACTCCTAAACCCTCATAATATTACTAGCAAGTCTCATGCTAGTAAGTTAGCATGTTAGCATTTTAGGCCTTCATAGCTTATCTAACCCATATCAAGTGTAGCTTGAAGCCTCTAAGAGCCAAATGTGCCCTTCTTAATTTTTATTTTGAAATCATGCAAACAAGTTGGTTTGCTAAATTTCTAGGTTTTTTTAACTCACAACTATTGTGCTTCAAAGCTTCTAAAAGCAAAATATTACTCTAAATTTCATATTAATTTCGTCTGTCTTGGCTAAATAATTTTTTGTCTTTTTTCTCTACAAATTCAAGCATACTTTTCCAAATCTAACCTCCACCAACTTCAAATCTTAAAGGGGCAAATCTAACACAAATTTTGTATTCTACATCAAATTTTACTTACAAAATTCTTAAAATATAGGCTTTGCCAACTTAGGGATATTCTATTAAAATTAAATTCCTCCAACTCCAAATCCTTGATTGTGTGGATTTTAACCTTGATTTAGTAAACTACAACAAATTTGACTTGCAAATTCTTGGAATCTAGGCTTCTCAAACCTACTTTGACATGTAATTCTAAAAATTATGCATCTTCAACCTAATTTCCCATTTCATTCTTAAATTTTGTACCTTTATTACTATCATTGCATATTATGTAGTATTTCTACTTCATCAATTTTTTGTTCTACAAAATCTAGCAATGCTTCTACTCAATCAAAGAAAAATGATAAAATATTTCTGATAATATAATGATATTTAAGATAATCTTCACTCATTGTCTACAAAGCAACTACTCAATAAAGATTAAAGATACAATTGACCATATCAAAGCTTAGATATAATATCAATGTCTACTTTCAAAACTAAAATTTTTGCACGTATATTTATGGATAATGTATTTGTAAATAAAATCAAAATCACTTCTATACTCTCCCAATAAGTAACCAAATTTACACTCAATCAAGCTAAATACATTATAGGAATAGAGAATACATATTATACTCAAAATAGCTCTCTTCACCATAACTAAGATATTGGAAGACTAAACATAAAAGAAGTGAGTTCTCAAAAGCTCTAGTTTGATTGAGGCATATTTCTTGGGAAACAAAGATTCCTAACCTTATCAACATACACAACTACAATTATAGGGTGAATAGTGGCTCTAATAATATTGAAGGAAACCCTAATAGTATAAATAGTCACTTTGAAGTAGCCTATTAGTCACTATTAACATAATTACATTTGCCAAAATAGTAATTCAACATCCTTGTGGACTAAACCAACTAAATGAAGTGACAACCATTCCTATAGAGGTAAAATAAAATAAGGATTCTATCAATATGGACGAGCATAGTCTATATGATTGATACTACCACAAGGCAATTGAGGCAAAAGAAAAATATATTGATTTGACTTCATCAATTAACTTTGTACGGATCAAAAGAATTATAATTAGTGGATTGACTGACTTTTGAACTCTTCATATCTTCACCTAGACATTAAATGTTTTCTTTTAGTTCACATGGGACATAGAAAAGTAAATCTCATTGCTTTAATTTAATAAAGAGCTAATTATTGTTTGATATGTAGCTTTCAATAACTTGTTAATCAAAGATGTTGTTAAGAGCATCCATTGGATGTTTGTAACAGTTCCATTCCCTTCTCAAGTATTAGTGCCTTAAACAATTTAGAACCATATTGAGGAAGTCACATGATTATGATAGTAATTAGAAGGACTATATTGTGCATGAGTTTGTACACTCAAAAGCTATTGCACTAAAGTGAAAACAAAGAAGTCAAGGACCCAAGAAAGTTATAGATACTCATAAATTTCAAGTTTATGTGGCCACCATTTGTAGGTTAATTGCAAAGAAGATTCTATTGTAGAGAAGATCTTGTTGAGAAGAGTAGCTTCAACTTCATAAACACACCCATTGTGATAAGTTTAATATGCTAGTTATTTCTTCCTATTAATAAGATTTGCGAGTCAATAATGGGTATGAACACCCCTTCCTTTATATCAAAATTTAAGATTAGAAAAAAAAGCAAATAGATTTAATTTTTCCACCTTTAGCATACAAGAAGATCCTTATGGAAAAAGACACCAATGTGTTTGTAGTTGGACTATAGTTGAAATATATTCCACCATTCTTGACAAGCCCAAAAGTGATCATGATACATAATATGAATTGTAGTGAGAAAAGGATTTGAGAGTGGTAGATTAAAAATGTAGAATATCTCTCAATCAAACTCACACTTTGACTCTCTAGCTCCTACACTCTACTACTACAACTCTTGACTTGCAAGACTAAAAACTCCCCTACCTTTATACATTAGAGCCCTAGAAGAAGACAAGATTCTAAACTACCTAACCAATCACTTGATTGAACATATATCTCTCACATGGTAATCTTTCAACTAGAAGATCCATTGCAAAATCTACTCCAACATTATAGAGATAAATAACACTAAATTACCTTTTCACTAGCTAAGAAAACCACAACATGACATCCATTCCCTCTTAACTTGTGCATCCTTCTTAGTTGGTATGCACCAACCAACCAGATCATATGTTGTGGTTGGCATCATACCACCTTCTCATCTCATTCTTAAGACTCTTCATCTTCCAACACTAGATCTACTTCTTAAAACTCAATAAGATCAAACTCTTTGCTAACTTCCTCCATGTTCAAGGTATGAAATTTTTGGTTGAAAAGTTTGACTTGCTTGCATGCAATTGGAACCTTAAGCTTGCTTCCATTTAACTCCCAAAGAAAGTATATAGCATTATTGTGGTACCCACATTTTTTATTTTGGACGAGTTTTGAAGAAGAAGTACCTTGCTGAAACCAAATTGAAACCAAATGGAGAAGAAATGAGAGGAAATTTATATTTTGATCAGGCCCGAGGAAGTAGACTTTCTGTCAGATGAAGACGGACTCAGCCAAGATTGAAAGAGGGCAGACCCAAAGGGGGAATGGAAGTTATAGGTCGAGATTCTTGCGAGTGCTATATCTCAATGTTCACAAGTCCAAATCAAATGTGCTACATCTCGTTAGAAGCGTCTCGTTCAGGGCTTTCCGTTGCCACCAAAATTGCAAAGTTTGGAGGTCTGTAGAAGAAGTTATAAGTATTTGAAGTTTCTGAAGTAGATGTATATAGTAGGTTAGTGTCTTCGGGTTGATGTCTTTGGTCTTCGGACTTTGGAATTGAGACATCGGACTTTGGACTTTGGACTTGAGAATTTGGTCTTTGGACTTTGGACTTTGGACGTCAGGTTTACACAACTTTGGGTTAGAAGCTTCTTTGCCTCAAGACAAAGATGACTGTATCTGAGATAGTCAGACCTCGGACTGCAATGAAGATGACTTTGAGAATCTTGCCAGAGGCATTAGAGAGAGTTAGGATAGAGAAAGAATAGATAGTTAGGATACACATGACTTCAATTTCAGTTCCAATTGAAGATGAAACAGGAATTGAAAGAGAAGTAGCAATAGTGAATAAACCCAAAGTGCAAGATCAGATTGTAAGTGTCTTTGAGTCAGTAACATGAGTGATTAGGGGAAAGTAGGTTACAAATTGAAGGCGTAGATAGTGTACCCATGCTTTCAATTACAATTTGTGATGAAGATATGGTAGAATTAGCAAAGGAATTGATTGTAATTAGACCCAATGTTGCAAAGTAGGAATTCAAGTGTCATCGGACTTGTTATTTGACACATTAGAGAAGAGTGGGTCAGGAAATAAAGAAGTAGATGGAGTAACCTTGAGCTTAATTGTAGTTCCTAGTGTAGAAGTAGTAGAAGTAGTGCAGGAATTGGTAGAATTAGCTATACCCAAAGAAGGAGAAGTACTAGGAAGATCATTGGGTTTGGAAGCCGATGATGAGGTAGACATCGGATCGGGATAAAGTATCAATTTTGAGATAGGAAGAGGTAGATATGAAGAGATGGATTGTCAATTTGGATCTGTAAGTAGGAGGAGATGTTAGGAAGCGGTGCATAGGTAGGAAGAACTACCGTTTGCTTTAGTATTTAAGGGAAGCATTTGCATTACTATGTTGTTCAGTATTCAAATTTCTGAAGATAGATAAAGCAAAGTGCTAGTTTTCAGTGCTCGTCGCTTGAGCTTAATTCTGATTGTCAATTCTGTGTTTGTGCTTGTGAGTGTGTGGAGAATTCCGAAGTGCAAGTTAGTGTGCCTGTGGATGTTAGATTCTATAGTCTTGATCTTCATTCTGTGTGTTTGATCTTGAGTGAAGTGCATCGGAGCAATGCCTTGATAGGTCTGAGAAGAATTGTAGTGTTGGTTGTATTTTGCATTTGTGAGTGTAGCACAAAGTTGACGTGAAGCAATTTCAATCAAGGAAGTTGTGCCTTCAGTGGAGGGGTGGAACAAAATTCTGAGGCAAAATTGTTCTTCGCAGTGAAGTGCCATCTTTGGAAGAATCTAAATCATCACAATCAAGAGTTGTTTGGACAGAATTTGCTATGTTCTGATTATGTGGGTGTGTATTCGTGACAAGTTGTCAAGATTGTGAGCTTGTTACTCTCTTCTGGGTGTAGTTTCTACCTAAGAGATTAGAGAAGCAATCAAGAAGAACTACATTGTGACTTTTGACTTTGTATTTGGACATCTTTGAATCGTATCTCTGCGGGAACAAAATTTACTTACCCGAGTACCGCAAAAGTGATATTTGCCGGGTTGTCACAATTATCAAGCACAATAAAAACCACATAAGGCCCAAAATAATACTTTGAGAATATCTCCACAACACTATGTTGGTTTTCTAGACTAATATTATAGAATTATACCCAATCTCCTTCTTGAATATCTTTTGGTTGTAAGTGGTGGCATTTATCAAGTGTGTTCTTGTTCCCAAGATGCTTTCTTAAGCCTCTCAATTGCTAGCTTAATGTCCTTTGGCCCTTTTCTGATTGAAAAATCCAAAGTGCAAGAAGATCCTTGTTAGATATGTGATCCCAAGGCAAGACAATCCAAGTGAGTATTTGTTACTCAATGTGCATTCTAGGTTTTTGGTCTTGCATCAACATATTATTGAACTATAAGTGGTGAAATCTACCCATAGAGCAAATGGAAACATCCTTACCCACTCTCTCACTTCCTGCACTTCTCAAAGAAATCCTTGGCTTCATGGGTATCTAGCTTTCCTTGATCCATTGTAAGTTTCCTAACACACTCATACCACATGTTGGGACCCAAACTCTTGTACTTTTGTCACTTAGAACTTCTTATTTTGACACATGGACCCCACAACTCCACTTTTAAGGCCTTGAGAAAAATTTTAGTCTCTTCTATAAAAATATGTAAATGTTTAAGTTCCAAATTTGATCATAAGTAAACACAAGGAGCATAATAGGATGTGTATTTTTCATCACCAATACCATAGATACTAGCCCAAAATGAGCTACTATCAATCCCAAAAGGGACCATGATGCATAATCTAAAACCTAATGAGAAGTATTCATCAGTGGTAGATCAAAAACAATGGACATCTTTTGATCAAACTCACCCTCTATTGCTCTAGCTCCCACACTCTTTTACAACTTGTGACTTGCAAGACTAAAAACTCCCTCCACTCTATCAAGTCTTCACAACCTATATACATTAGAGCCCTAGAAGAAGACAAGATTATAATCCATATGGCCAATCACTTAAATTTATATGTATTACTCACATGGCAATCACTCAACCATGGGATTTGTTGCACAATCTACTTGAACATTATAAAGATAAATAACATTAAACAATCTACTTAAATATTACAAAGATAAATAACATTAAATTAATTTTCATTGGTTAAGAAACATAACATGACAATGCAATTAAAACCATTCTCAACATCCACCAATGGAATAATCTGCTCCTAATGGATATTTAGGAGTGCTCTAATACAAAGAAATCAACCTTTGAGTGTAGCAACTCTAAACTAATGTGGACTAAGATGTTATCAAAAGTCAAAAAAATATTTAAGGACAATGGTATAGCTAACAAGATGCAAAAGACCTCCCCAATAGCAATTTGGTCTAATGTCTCATATATCTTTCTCCATTACAAGAAGTCAACTAGCATCTAAGTCAAAACATTGTTAGAGCCTAAGTGAGTTTGCTAGGAAATAAGAGAGTATCTTGGAAACCATAATTTTATCAACAAATACTCATGGGTTACTTGTTGGCAATTATCTACTACATTAGGGTTTATGATTACACTAATAAAGTCACCATCTGCACCATCAATAGCATTAGATGTTACATTAAGGGTAGACTTCTTAGCTTCCAAAGAAGGAGTATAATTTGAAGTGTAGCTCTGGAAAGCTCACTTCTTCTATGTTGAGCATTTGAGCTCTTGACTATGATAGATAGAGGCTTATAAGTGCAACTTGGATTCTTTGAGCTAGAGTGGATGTGGCTTGACAATATAATCAATGCATGTTGGTAGAGAGTATTAAGTGTTGAGTTTTGATCATTTGATTACACAAAGGAAGAGAGTGCAAGAATTGAAATTGAGTGCAAGAATTCTATGGATGTTGGTGGTATCTCTAAGCCTAGTGGAATTAATGGTACCTTTGATTGATTTTTGCTCAATTTTGCTTGATTGTTGATAGTTTGAATGATTGTGCACGAAAGTACCACCAATTTTGCTAGGAGATTTAATAATTAAGTGGATTTTTTTGCAAAAGCAATATCTAAATTTCTTGAAATAGAGGTCATGGGTGTCCAATTCCATCAATTAAGAAGTCAATTCAAGATTGTGAAGGTCAAATTAGTTATTATTGGTCACCAATTTAAGCCAAAACCAATATTTGGGTTGGATTTAAGAACATATTATCTTAAATTAGGTATTTTGAGGTACCTATTCTTTAAAGTGGAGGTGATTGGAGAAATTAGCTAGATTTTGGTCCACATTTTGGTAGAGAAAGAGTCTATGGACCATTTGGCTAAATTTGAAAGCACTCACTCTCCCAAGTCTTTGAGTTTGGGTTGAATGTGGTGGAGTGTAAAAGATAGACAAGCAAATAGGAGAATGGAAGATCAAACTCAAAGATCATATTGGAATTCTTAAGTGAAATAAATTATGAATTTCTAGCTTGAGCTTGGGCTTTGGTATTTATAAGTAACTCAAATGCAAAGCTCCCAAAAAGCTTCCAAGGAAGGTTCCTTTTAGTAGCTTTTGGGGTACAAGGTGAGCTAGCTATTTACTTGGTATACAATTTTCTTAAACTTGCATAAATATATGCTAATTCTACAACTTGTTAGCTAAAGTTAGCTTCTACTAACTCTATAGTATTATATATTCCTCCATCATTAGTTGGTGATATCCTTGTTGCAATGGAATCTTCAAACTCTTGTATAGCCGCCACCTTTGCATTTTGGAGATAAGAAAGAGGCTCCCAGTTGGAATTTCGAAGAGGATACTCTTTCCTAAGATTTCTATGTTCATTTTTTTGTTTGCAACCATGTTGGATGTCACAACATGCAAGTATACCATCAACTTTGTGTTATTTATGATTTTCAATAAAGATAGGAGGAAGAGGATGTTAGACGCAAGTATGATAGGGAAAATGGATTAGAATAAATGGTTTTAACTTGGAAACATGAAAGAAAAGATACATTTCCATTTGACTAAGATATGCAAATTTGTAGGCAATAGGAGGAAATGTTTGAATAATATCAAAAGGACCTATGCACTTAGGAGTAAGTTTATAAACTTGGGTGTCAAGAGGAAGAGGAAGGTTACTAGAGGAAAACATGACCTTATCACTAATTTGAAAAGTGAAATCACAATGATGATTATAAATATATTGTTTTTGCCAATTTTGAGCAACAAGAAGATGAGCCTTGGCTTGGTGTAAGGAAGCAAATAGCTTGGACAAAAAGGTAGAAGTATGAGAGACATGAGATGGTGGGTGGAGCAAGAAGAGAATCTAGAATGAGTGGATTTTGCCCATAATTGAGGAAGAAGTGAAAGAAACTTGTACTTGCATGCTTGGAATTATTGTATGCAAACTTAGCAACTGCACAACAAGTATCACAATTAATGTGATGAATGTTGACAAAGGCACTTAGCATATGCACCTTTAAATTGCAATTTTTATATTCTTTTTGCCCACCAATTTGAGGATGATAGGTTGTAGATAAGGCAAGCTTGGTGCCAAGAAGTTTGAAAGGTGCTTACCAGAATTTACTAGTGAATCAAGGATCATGATAAAAAATAGGAACCCTTTGGTATCCCATGGTGTTTGAAGATCTTTTTAAATCAATTAGGGCTAACATTGGAGCATACTATTGTATCCATAATTGTCATAAAATTTGTAGTGCTAGAGCTAGTTTGTTTGGATACTGGAGTGGTAATGTTGGCAATCATAGTTATTTTAGTAGTTGCTCATGGACTACTTGATGACAGCCATATTTCATGTTAGGCTACTAATCATATGGTGGGACTCATCATCACTTGCACCATTTGCACCATCAGATGTACTATCAATGGCACTATTAGTGCAAGAGACTTAGGTCGAGTAGAGGAGTATACTTTCAAAGTGTAGCTCTAGAGAGCTCACTTATTTTATGTTGAGCCTTCAAGTTCCTGGCTATGGTGGATAGAGGCCAACAAGCATCACATGGAGTCTCTTATCTAGAGTGGGTGTGGCTTGATTGTAATCAATGCTTGATTATTGGTAGATTGTTGAGTGGAGGATCAAGTTCAAATCCAATTTGAATGTGATGTCATACCATTTGTAGTGTCACATCTAGATTACTCAGACACTAGAGTTGTAGTGATAATAGTTAGAGGTATTTTAGTAATTACCCGTAGACTACTTTCCGACAGTCAAATTTCATGTTCGGGGTACTGACTTCATGGTGGAGCCCACCATCAATTTGCACCATTTGCACTCTTAAGTGTGCCGTTAGTGGGACCATCAGGGTTTCAAACCTAGCTCGAGTCTAGGGGTATACTTTTGAAGTGTAGCTCTAGAGAGCTCACTTCTTTGATGTTGAGCCTTTGAGTTCTTGGCTATGGTGGATAGAGGCCGGCGAGCGTCACTTGGATTCTCTTAGCTAGAGTGGGTGTGGCTTGATTGTAATCAATGCCCAGTTGTTGGCAACTTATAGAGTGATAGATCAAGTACTGATATGAGTTGAGTTGATTTGAGTGGTGTAAACAAATTGATTACATCAGAGAAGTGAGGTCAGGAGGAAATTGGGTGCAAGAACTATGAGTGTTGGTGGTATCTCCAAGCTCAGTGGATCGTTGGTAGCTCAATCAAATTTCAAGTTTGCCCTAGTGTGCAGAAGCTTGTTGATTGATGCATATTTGGCAGTGAGATAGACAATGTGCGGAAGCGCTGGCCAAATTTCAAGCAAAGAGAAGTAATTTTCAAGCAGTAGTTGTGATTTTAAGCTCAAGAGGTGAAAGCAAGACCAGTTTGTTGCGAGTTGGGCTAAGAAAGTGAAATTGAAGGTGGAGTTTGGAACCCATCCTCATGAATTTGTGATTTGGACAAACCTTTTTTTTCAATTTGGCTTGAGTGAGGAGTTAGCAGAGGATTTGATGGTCAGCCAACTTTAGGGTTTATGTCAGATTTTTGCTAGAGTTTATGTCAAATTTTGGCCAGATTTGGAGGAGTTTTGCTGGTTGGCCAGATTTGGAGGAGTTTTGAAAATTTGGAGGAATTTTGCCTGATTTGGAGAGGGTTTGAAGTGGCAAGAAGAAAGGCCTCATTTGGCTGAATTTTGGCATTTTGGCATTTAGAGGCTTTGAGGCATAAGGTTGTGGCTATGAGAGGCTAAGAAGGCCTAGAAGGGCCAGAAGGGAGCTTATTGGCGTGAGGCTAGCTAGTTTAGATTAGATCTTGGTCATTGTTTGGCAAAATCTGCCCATCTTGCTAGATTGTGCATAATAGGGTTTGACCCCTAGATCTCTGGTTCCTAGATTGGTGCCCTAGCCAATTGGTCCACCCTCACTTGTTGTCGCAGTGACTGGTCCATTATTATCTATACACTTATAGCTATAGTTAAGAGAGGCAGTTTGATCCTATTCTTGGTGATCATGGTAGCTTAGGATGTAGATAGGAACTCCTATTGTGTCAAATGCCAAATGATGGCAAAGTCAATCTTGTGTTGCTTTAGGAGATGGAGGGTTTTTGTTTAGATTTCTTGTGATTGGACCTCCTTCATTCTCTGCTTCTTGTTGGTGCACCATGTTTGTATGAAGTGCCTTGAATTTAGAGCATTGGTGCTTTGGTGTGCTCTTGATGGTGAGGCTGGAGTGATAACCAGTCAGACTACCTTTGTTTCTCTTTAGTGAGGTAGGAAGTGATGACTTGCAGACCATGAGAGTGCGTGTTGTGATGGTAAGTTACAGGTCGCCCTTTCTCCTAGTGTAGTTGTCTTAGTTAGAGTTACATTAGTGGGTAGTCTTCCGTTCGTATTGGCACTTGGTGGTGCTCAATTGGTGTTGGTACTTGGTGATGTTTGGTTGGTGGTGTTGGTTCTTGGTGGAGTACTTGGGGTTGCGGTTGGCGGTTTGTGGTTACTTTGCCATGACGGAGTTCTTTGGGGATTCTTGAGGAGATAGCCCTACAATACACAATGGGTTTACTCAAAGTGGCGCTTGGTATCAACATATATCTCAAGTCCCAATGAGGAAGGAGATTGACTCTAAGTTGGAGTTTGACATATGAGTTGATTCAGTTGAGAGTGCACTTGGCATGTTTGCACCATTATTGTGGGACATGGATGAGATTTGTGGAGCCTCTAAAGGTCCTAGGTGTTACTTTGGTACAGTGTGTACCATTGAGTTGGATGACGTCATCTAAGTTTTTGATAGTTAGTGTGATCTGTAGCAAATGTGGAACCCAACTTTGTTCACACCTTTCATGGCATAGAAGGGGTTGTTTCAGCATTTGAAGGCCTGCCAATGGACGATTACCATGAATTTAGGAGAGCTCACTTGGAGGAGATTTAGTTATGGAGACAATATTGGTCTCTGAACTATATCTCTATCACTTAAGGCTTGGTTACCAAGAGTAGATTTGAAATACCCACGAGTTCTAGCTTGAGTAGCATTGGTGGAGCTAGTGGAGGTGCAATAGCTAGAGATAGTGCTACTACGAGTAGAGGTACCGCTATAGGAGGTGGTGTGGTACTAGGGTTTAACTCCATGGTGGAGTTCTTCTAGTGTTTGAGGCAGAACTACCAAGGAGTGTGGATTGACAACCTGAGGAGCTTGCAGGAGTTCCAATGGAAGGCTGGAGAGAGCCTACGTAAGGCATACAATTGCATGTGGCGGCTGATCAGTTTCACTCAAGGAGTTATTGAGGCCTAGGCAGTCTAGTTTTGGTTTGGGATACTGGATAGAGAGTTACGGCATAGAGTTTGTGATGCTACGTTGTTATAGGCTACTTTGCCTACTTTGGCAATTGTCTTTTGTTTTGCTGAGCGTATTGAGCTCAACATGGTGGAAGAGAGAGTGGTGATATCTGGATTTGGTACGATAACCTCATTCACAACTATGACTTCTTCTAGAGTGAAGCAAAGTGCACCACACACAATTGGTTTTTGAGGACAAGGTGGACAACCCACATCCTATGGAGCAAGTGAAGGGCTTAGTGGAGCGAGACCCCTTCCTTCATTTTTGGGTCAACAACAACCAGTGAATAATGTTGTTGCTTGTTGGACTTGTGGTGGATCTCATCACAAGAGAGAGTGCTCTTAGGGCAGTGGACTTGATACCTCTGGTGCATCATAGCAAGTGCAAAGGCAATGTGAGCATTGCCACAGATTTGGTCACACTAGTGACCGGTGCTTTAACCTACACCTGGAGTTATGGAGTGGTAGGGCTGCTATAGTAGGTAATAGAGGAGCTCCAAGTCATGGAGGACAAGGTGGTGGTAGAGGATCCATACCTAGTAGAGCTGCAATACCTGCCATTACTTTTGATACAACCATGGCTACTTGCATTGAGAAGTTGGAGTAGAGATTGGCTAGTATGGCCATTGCTCAAAGGAGATCAAATTTAGGTGCTAAGGCTTCCACCTCATATGCTGGTGGTAGAGATGCTTTGGACTTCATGTGCAGAGCAGCATAGGTGGATACATCTACAACAATGACTAGGAGTGCAATACATGCTCCAAAGCCTAAAGGAACATCAGTGGAGTTGGACCTATAGAGAGGAGAGGTTGGGAGATAGGTTAGACTTCTCTAGTCTTTCACGCTCTCTAAGGCATTATAAACAACATCCATGGCTCCTAGACTTCCCAATGCAGGTGTGATAGGTGGTGATAGGGTGCATGATGCACTACCTACTAGTCAACCACCTACTACTACACAGATTGAGTCTAGCACAATGTTGGGGGTGACTCAGCTCATTATGTGCTATCCTTTATTTTCAGCCAATGACATGTGTACATTGGAAGTTGACCCAGATCCAATGTTCAGATTGGATGCCATGCTTTGTGAGAGTAGGGATGATGTGGTTCTTGCTACTAGAGCAAAGGTGGTTGATAGTGGAGTTGACTTGATTGAGGAGCTGTGAGCTGGCTTGTCTCTCACTTAGGATGAACCTCTGATGGCTATTATGGTAGCGCACCATGGACTAAGAAGGCAAGGAACCCCAACTCCATCATACTCCTCCAAGGCTAACACTCCAAGACTCAAGACATTGCTCACTAGAGAAATCAATGAGAGAGAGATAGTTGCAAATGAAAGGATGATGAGTACCTCCTTACCCCTTGTTTATATACTTGTGAAATAGTTACGTACTCAAGTTACTAATTACCGTAGTAACTCAAGTTACTAGACTAAAAGTCAAGTAAAGTCAAAAAGTAGAAAGGAATATCCATTCACATGGGCATATCCCCTAAGCATGTGGTCTTATCTTGACCCAACCACTAAGTCAAGGATTCCTTCACATGGGCTATCCTTGGACTAAAGAAGAATCCAAAACAAAAAGGCTTGCGGGCCCAAGAGTTCTCAACTCTTTCCTCAAAGCCAAACACTTAGGAATAATACCAAGTCAATACACTAAATCCAAAATAGTAGTGCTCATCTTTTCTACTTCCTCTAAAGTAAAGTCCCCCTATCTTGGCTATGACTAACTTTAGCTAACCATGACTAATATAGAACCATCCTTTATCTCTATATAAATAATATCTCTTAAGTACTTCTAATACCAAGGTAAATATCACAATACCATACACATGCACAAACGGGTGTTATAGAGCATGGGATCCGCTCATTGACTAGTGGGTTATGGCAGGCAATAGCGGCTAAATTGGAGGAGTTACCAACTAGACTGGCCTTTGAGAGAGCACGGCTCACACCTGGAGTTGTCTTATTGGATAACCAAAGGGGGATTTTTTGTTTGGTGTGACCTTCAAGGAAGGTCTATACACCATAGAGAGTCTTATTAGACTATGGTGCCCAACCCCTTATGTTAGGAAAGGTTGCAGTTGTCTATCTAGGGTTATGGAAGACCGATGTGGAGAGGTGTCTATTTCAGATCTAGACATCTATAGGAGGTAGTTTGACACAATACATCACATGTGGAGAGCTAGTTGTTCAGATTCAGCCTAGTCATCCAATTGATAGCTCGGTGGTGAGAGTAGTGGTGCCCACATTTTTTGTTTTTTCAAAATAAAGAAGAAGAAGTGTATAGAGAAGTTGGATTGCATCTATATGGCCAAAGAAGGCAAAGAAAAGAGTCTTTAGGATGAAACCCGAAGTAAAGTGACTTCGGGTCATAAGGCAAAGTACTCAAAAATACCCTGTCAACATACAACCCAAAGTAAGGAGTCTTTGTATCGGGGGGAGCTCAACCCAAGGCAAAGTCAGTCTAACAACCTTTCATCGGGGCAAGAAATTCAAGAAGGGACCGTTCAAAAACCAGCAGCCCATACGCGCGAAGGTTGATTGACAGTGACAGGTGCATGCAGGAGGTGTGATTTCTCAATAGAAACTCGAAGTGAAGAAAGATGAAGAAAGCGCAACTCCATAAAAGTCAAACTTGCAACGATGAAATGTCAAGTAATTTTCCTTCGCCATTGAGAAGTTGTCTTGCAGGTGATTGTGGGAAGGGAAATAGAGTTGGAAACGCGTTAGTGTGTAAGGGAGAAGTTGCAAGAGTGAAATTGAGAGACAGTGAGAAGGCAAGAGAGATGGGAAGAGGAAAGAAGAACTCCAAATTTGTAGTGAGAAATCATGCAATTTGGAGATTAGATGTGATTACTAGGATTGAAGTCTTGAGCCGAGTTTGGATCACTTTCTTGGCGTGGAATTGGAACGTGAGTTTTCCAGATTTCATGATAGAAATCATCAAGAGCAAGTGTCTCGATGGACCCGAGGAAGAAGGGAAGAGAGGAAATCCGGCTCGCTAGACAGAGTTGGATTGGAGACTAGTACTTGGGAAAGAAGCAGGCTCAAAGCAAGGGGCCATGTTCTTGGGGAAGGGAGAGATAGCTCAAGAGCCCCAAGAAGTGAGAGATGCATTCTCGTCAAAGCGGACAAAGAATGGGTACAAAGTTGAGAGCTACAAAGACCCTATGAAGAGAGGAATTGTGAGTGCTCTGATGGTAATCCTGAAGCCGGAGAGAACAATATATGTGATGAAACACCAAGCGGTGTTCTTTCACAAGTTATTTGCAGGAGAACCGATCAATTGGGCGAGATGTTTCCATAGGAGAACGCAACAAATGGTGTGGAATCTGTGGGATAAATTGCCTCCACACTACATCGTGCCGTTTGCAGCACATTTCTACCTGGGGTTGAATTTGCTGAACTCAGTGGAGCAAACTTGGATGGTGTCGCATTTCCATCCCAATTTGAGAAAGGAGGTTGATGTAGAGGAGCAATAGTACATTTTGCAAATCAAGAGCACCGACGAGTACTACAAGAAGATAGGGAAGAACATGGAGATCAAAGTGAGTACTCCAAACTCGAAGAAGAGAAGTCGGCAGGGCGAAGCTGAAGACACGAAGAAACCTCGGAAGACCAAGAGAGGAAACCCAAGGTGAGGTATGGTGGTGATCGAGTTGGAAGATGAAGACTCGGAAAGTGATGCCGAGCTCAAGACCGAAGACTCGGAGCACGAGGAGGAACCCAAGCTAACGCTACAGAGTGGAGATACAAGTAGCGACAGCAATGAAGGAGGAGAAATGACATCGGCACCGATGGCTGCAGAAGAAGAAGAAGAAGTGCATGCAGAGATCAAGGCTGAGGACAACACTAAGCTGGAAGATGAAGTACTTGAAGTAGAAGAAAATATTGCAGTTTAGAGAGGAGTCCGCTTGAGATGTAAGGCAAAGTACAATGCCGGTCCAAGTAATGTGCAAGAAGAAGCAAATGCAAGCTCGTGAAGTGAGGCATCCATTCCGATACGAAGACTACAGAGAAGAAGGCGAGTATCGGATGAACAAGAAGTACAAAGAGAAGTGGCCACGCAAGAAGAAGTAACCCCAAGCGATGGAGTTGAGTACCTACGGGATGTGGTATGTCCTCTGCTGGTAAAGCAAGAGTACAAGAAGAAGGAGATGCGGTCAACTTGTCCAGAGGTAAAGACTGTATTGCAGGTGTTGTCCAGATTAGAAGAAGAGAACTCGGAGTTGAAGAAGAGTATAACCCGAGGTGAGGAAGAAAGAGAAGTACTGCAAGCGGAGGCAGTAGTGAGGACTCAGGTAATTGAAGACCTGAAGAGAGAAGTAAGATATCAAGAGGATCTTGTGAAGAAGAGTGACATAGCAAAGGAGAGACAGGTAGCAGAATATGAGATCTTGAAGCAGCAATTTGCTGATTCAAGAGTAGAAGTTATCCATGCTATGGTGAGAGTAGCAGTGAAGGATCAGGAGCTCGATAGGGTGATGGAGAGTGTCGAGGAGAAGAAGCAACTCTGGCAAAGAGAGTTGGCAGCACGGTATAGGGAAGAAGAGAGATTACGAGAGTTACTTCGTAATCAGGAGGAGAAGGTTGTACAAAAAGAGAAGGAGACGGTGAGAGCCGAGTTCAAAGCGGAATTGGCGATGTATAGGGAGGACTGGCTTGCAGATCAAGAGCGAGAGAGGAAGATGAGATTGGAGCCATTGAAGGAGATTGTCCTCAGGATGAATGATATGTTGAGTACAGAGGCCAGCGTTTGGATTAAAGAGACGAGGCTGCACGAGTTGAAGTTGTTTGTGTAGGAGACGAGGCAAAGACAGGCAAAAGATATAGATTTAAACGCGTTGTTGATAATCTCCAGACTTGTGTAGACAGGAAGATCTTAGAAGTAGAAGATAATATTGCAATCAGATTAGACTTAGTGAAAATAGAGATAGAAAAACTTTGGAAAGACTTTAGAGCCAAACTTGAAGTAGATAACATAGGAGTGCAGATATCTTCGGAGTTAGAGATGGAGACATCAGAGAAGAGTGGGTCGAGAGATGAAGAGTTAGATAGATTACCCACTAGTGCAATTTCAGCTCAGGAAAGAGAATTGTTGGATCTGGTAGAAGATGTAGGAGATATGAAACCCGAGGAAAGAGTAGTAGGAAGTAAAATTACTTCGGGTTTGGGTTTGAAAGCCGATGACAAAGTAGACATCGGATCAGATTAGTAACAGTTTTGAGATATGAAGAGGCAGATATGAAGGAGTGAATTGTCATTTTGGATCTGCAGGTTAGAAGAGTTGTTGTAGAACGGTATAGTTGTTAGAACTGTCAATTGCTTCACTACTTAAGAGTGGCATCATAGAGAAATGTTGTTTAGTGCTCATAATTTCTGAGAATAGATAAAGCAAAGTGCTATGAAGCAGTGCTCATTGCTTGAGCTTGATTCCAAGTATCAGCTTTGCAATTGTGTTTGTGAGTGTGTGAAGAAATTTGAAGTGCAAGTTAGTGTGCTTGTTGGATGTTGGATTCCATAGCCTTGATCTTCATTCTGTGTGTTTGATCCTGAGTGAAGTGCAATCGGAGCAATGCCTTGACAGATCTGAGAGGAATTATAGTGTTGGTAGTATTCTGCATTTGTGAGTGCAATGCAAAGTTGATGTGAAGCAATTTCAATTGAGGAAGTTGTGCCTTCAGTGGAGGGGTGGAACACAATTCTGAGGCGAAGTCATTTTGCAATGAAGTGCCGTTTTTGGGAGAGCCTGAATTATCACAATCAAGATTGTTTGGAAAGAATTGATGGAGTTGTGATTATGGAGTGTTAATTTGTGACAAGACTGCAAATCAATGCTTGTTACTCTCTTTTGGGTGTGGTTTCTACCTGAGAGATTAAAGAACTCAAGAAGAACTGAAATTTTTACTTTGCTTCGTATTTTACCAATTTTGACTCGTATCTTTGCAGGAACAAACTTTACTTACCCGATTACCGCAAAAGTGATATTTGCCGGGTTGTCATAAGAGCTCAGGCTATTGCAACAATATCTGAGTCATATGATGTGCTAGTTGGTGGAGCAGTGCTATAACCTATGGGTTTCAATATCAACTATTAGGAGGAGATAACCTCATATAGACCAGGTTGGCAGTCAAGTGAGGGACAAGTATGCCGCCTACCAATACGCTTCAGTAGTGGCAGTCTTGGCTTGCTACAATCTGAGACCATGGCAACATCAATTTTAGCTTTCAATGGTGCAGTTACTTGGCTTGGTGATTTATTGGAGGGGAATGCCCATGTAAAGGATACTCCAATACTTGAGGAGATCACTCAGATTTGGAGTACAAGTGGGATTGTTCCATCCACCTTGGATGTCCCAATGTGGATTTCAAAGGAGGGATTGCAACAACATGCAGATTAGTTGGTGCAACAAGCTTGGAGTGGAGCCTTTGTACCACCTAGAGACCAATGTGAGGATGAGCCTCCAAAGTTGATTACCTTGATACCTCTAGATACCACACTCATTGCTTGGCAATATCCAATAGAGGGAGTATGTCTATTGGAGTTGTTTGGTGGGATTAGCACTAGACTAGCTACGGTATTATAGGCATGTATACGAGTACAAAGGTACTTGTATGTAGAGAGAGATGAGACCGCTAGGCGAGTCTTTCTCTATCATGTGGCACAATTGGCCTATTGGTATCTTGAGTTATTACCAATATCAGTAGTCAAGGGTTACCAAAAGGCCTTACTAGCAAACATTTCCTTATTGGGGGTGCATGATCTAGAGCGACATAGACCTGTTCATTTAGTAATTTCTGGATGGCCATGTTAGGGACATACACATGCTGGTTGAGGTTGGAGTCTTCAAGATCCTTGTTCTGGTGTGTTTTGGGAGATGTTACACATACTACATCTCTACGTTCATCAGTCCATTTCTTTAGCTTACATTTTGGAGAATGTTCCTTTGATGGGTGATTCTTGCATCAAAGTGGTGGCAAGTACACATCAGGTCCATTCTTGGATGGGACTTGCTATATTGTTAGATGTAGCTAGAGTGGGATCACAGGCTCATCATCTTTATCTTTGGAGGACGAACCTCTTACCTAGAGAGGTTCTACAACACGCTTATGATGGGATTTAGCGACTAGACCACATCATTATTGATGACATCTTGGATGTTGGGCATTAGTCTCAAACAGTGGTAGTGGCTAATACGTCACCTATGGCTATGGTGAACCTAGTTGGACAGCCTAGAGCCACTTTTCCCACACTCATGATTTTCCCAGGCTCTCATGCTTTTTGAGAGGGAGGTCTTGGATTGGTTTGGGACTCATAGTGACAACAATTGGTGGAGTGCAACACCAATGAGAGAGAGTGGGTGATGGGTTTTTGCATTGGTATTACCATCATTCCAATAATATCAAGGGCATCCAGGCATCAGGTTTAAGATCAGGCTATGGACCTAAACAGTTTGACGTGGATTGTGAGCCTTGGCTTGGCAAAGCAGTGTAGGATGTGCTTGATAGGCATCACCACTTGGACACTTGTGAGCCTTGTGCCTATCAAGAGAATCCAAACACATGCTAGGGGTGATGGACCGAGTGGACATGGTATTCTTGGGACACAACCAATAGCTACTAAGGAGAGTGGTCTATAACACCCATTTGTGCATGTGTGTGGTATTGTGATATTTAGCTTAGTATAACAAGTACTTGAGAGATATTATTTATATAGATAAGGGATGGTTCTACATTAGTCATGATTTGCTAAGATAGAGGTGACCTTACTTTAGAGGAAGTGGAAAAGATGAGCACCACTATTTTGGATTCTAGTGTGTTGACTTGGTATTATTCCTATGTGTTTGGCTTTGAGGAAAGAGTTGAGAACTCTTGGGCCCGCAAGCCCTTTTGTTTTGGATTCTTCTATAGTCCAACAATAGCCCATGTGAAGGAGACCTTGACTGAGTGGTTGGGTCAAGATAAGATCACATGCTTAGTGGAATATGCCCATTTGGATAGATATTCCTTTATACTTTTTGACTTTACTTGACTTTTAGCCTAGTAACTTGAGCTATTATAGTAAATAGTAACTTTAATGGGTAACTATTTCACAAGTATATAAACAAGGGGTGAGGAGGTACTCATCATCCTTTCATTTGCAACTATCTCTCTCTCATTGAGTTCTCTAGTGAGCAATGTCTTGAGTCTTGGAGTGTTAGCCTTGGACGAGTATGATGGAGTTGGGGTTCTTTGCCTTCTTAGTCCATGGTGCGCTACCATAATAGGTATCAAAGGTTCATCCTGAGTGAGAGATGGGCCAGCTCACATTTTTGGTTTCGTTACGAGGACCTCTCTAGAAGGCAAGATAATGTTCCGCTTACAATTTTATATTAGACAGAAGGGGGCTATGAGAGCTCACTTGGAGAGAACTTTAGGGAAGGAGAAGGCTGAAATTATTTCAAAAAACTTCAACCCATTTATATACCTTGTAGTTCATTATGATGTCTTTGAGGTGATTTTTTATCTCTTGTACACATGAGAGGATTTAAAGAGATTTTTGAGGTGGATTGCAGATTTTGGGGATTAAGGTGATTTTGGGCAAAATCTCAAGTTTAAGATTTGGATTTGAAATTTCTACACATGATAGCTTGGGTTATCCTTCAATTATCACACTTAAATTTATTGTGAGGGCTACTATGCACATTGAGCTAGAATTTTTGAAAGTTGATAGGGTAAACTATTCCCGCAATTACATGCTCTTTGGAAAACTATACAAAGTCTGCCATTTCTTTAATTTTCAGTGGATTTTTATGAAACTTTCCAAGAAAATTCAGTACATTATATCCTATCTTTTGACATAAAAATTAGAGAAGGTTAATTCTTGTGCAAGGAGTTATGAGTTTTTTAGTGAGGGGGGTGGTTTTTAGATCAAATCTGAAATATGTGTGCTGAATAGAACAATGCCTAGGCCAAATGACTCAATGAAAAGACCTGAAATTTTTCAAGGAGTACGCCCTAGAGTTGTTGTATAGTGTGAAAAATTTCAGGGGACTGTGATATATAAGTTGAGAGATTTGAGTGAAATTGTGAGGAAGGGTCAATTCTATAGAGTTTAGATCTCATGTATGGGAAGTGTGAGAGCAACAAAAAGCTTGTTTGAGTGTTTAGACTCATCTTGGAAACATAGAGGGTCACCAAGAGTGGAAATTGAGGCTATACAAGGTTCCCCAAGGGTTTGAGGTGATTTTAGGGGTAGATTTGAGGAAAAGAGAGTTTAGAATAGAATTTGAAGAGAGTGTTGAGAGGATCCAAAAACCTACACCACTTGGAGGAAAGAGTGAGTCTAAGTGCTTTCTATATAGAGAGAAGAGAAATAAGACAAGTTCATGTCTATTGAATTTTGAAAGCAAGAGATTGAGGGAAAGGAGAGGCTTATTTGACTTGGGTTTACATGTTGGACCTACTTCACCAAGATTGGGAGGGAGAAGATCTAAGACCAAGGAGTTGTGTGAGGTTTGTGGAGTGGAGGACTTCCAAAAAGTCATGAGTGTAGTAGAGTTAAAACACTTTTGGAGACTTTGGTCAAGAATCTTGGAGAGAGTCTTAGTATAGCTATAGAAATACTACCACCTTCATCAGCTAGTTCTCAAGATTAGTAATAGAGATAATCTTTCAACTTATGGATAAATTATCCATGAGGGTTTGATTAATATGCACTCTAGGATTTGATGTTGCTATAGAAATCTTGGAGTAACCTGAACCTTTTGTGTTCCCTAGGGTGGATTATTCTCAAATGGTGTTAGTTATGCATATACTTTATTAGTTATAGAGTGAGAGAAAATAAAAGAGAAAAACAATTGAGATAAAAGAAAGATAGTGAGGGGTTAAGATGGGAAAACTTCTGGTTTTCTATGGCAAGGATGGAGAAGATGTGGAGGCCTTTGTGAGAGACTTCAAGAGATCTTGCATAAGAAACAATGAGAGGAGGAACAATGAGTGAGCTTTATTATTACCTGATTTCTTTGAGGATGCAACACTTACATGGTATGAGTCATAAAACCAAGAGAGAGAGAGAGAGAGGAGAGATGGGGAAGAAGAGTCTTGGGAGAAATTGACTTTAGCACTCATTGAGAAATATCTTCTAGATGAGAGTTATGAGAGATTGATACGTGAAGTTATCTTTCTCAAGCAAGGAGATAGAGAGAAAGTGAGAGTCTATGTGGAAAGAGTGGAAAAGTTAGAGTCCAGATTTCACATAGTGTTGAGGAAGGGTGAGGATGATGTGGAGACTACTATGATTGGCATAGGGGCCATGCTCACCAAGAATTTTATGGCAGGGTTGAGACCACAAATTAGAAGCAAGGTGAGATATGAGAAACCTTCTTCCAAGGTTGAAGCTATCAAGATTGAAATTTGTATGGAGGAGAACTTGGAAGGGGATGAGAGTGATTTGGTGGTGAAAGAGGTTGTGCATCCTCCTCAAGGTTACAATTATGGTGGAACTTTTGATACTTTGGTGGCAAGGGTAGCAGTTGCTCCAATTCTTGCTCCTCCACCACAGGATCTACTTCAAACCATCACAAAACAACTTGCAGATCTCAAGATCAATGTGGTGCAACTATGGGAGAAGAGAGAGGTATGTAGGGAGAGGACCTAAGAGTTATGGAAACTATCTTTATAGAGGAGGCCAATTAGCCAACAATTTCAATGATAGAAATTGTTTTGGTTGTGGAAGAAGAGGCCATATCCAAAGGAATTGCCCAAATTCCACTTACCATGGAAGAAGGGATTATGAGGGAGCCAATAGAGGAAAAGAAGGGGGTTGTGGAACACAAGTGGCTCCTAATCTAAACAAAGGTAAGGAGATTGCATCCATAGATGTGGTTGAGAGAAAGTTTTAGAAGGAGGAGTGCTCAAACTCCAAAGGTCTTCATTTGGATCCTTTAGCACAAGAGAAGAAGAGAGCTTGTTTTGTAGAGGATGTGCACTCTTCTCAAGGATTTACTCTGAGACAAGATACTCCTATGTGTACTAGGAGCACTCACACAAGCACTTCAACACCATCAACAACAAAGACTCCAAGGAAGAAGTCGGGGATGGAGGACTTCTTGATCTCAAAGCAACAATGGAACTACAATGTCTTGGAGGATGTTGGTAGTCACAAGGCAAACATCATAGTGGGCCAACTGATTGCTTTGAACCCTACCTTGAGAAAGAAGCTTAGAGATGGTTTGAGTTCTACAAGGAGCAAGAGGAAGAAGAAGGCAAAAAGCTCCAGTATCAATGGGGGTAGTAGATGCCAAACTAGCACCATGGGAGGCTTGTGAATATGCTTCCAAGATTGATGTGAGAGTGAATGGTCACAACATCAAGGATACATTGGTTGATGGAGGATCAACAATGATTGCCATGTCAGAAAGATTGATGAAGAAGTTGGGTAGTTATTGATTACCTTACTAAGTGGGTTGGAGCTAGACCATTGAGGGACAACAATGAAGATGAATTTGGTAGATTTTTCATGAATGCACTATAACTAGGTTTGGATGCACTTTGGAGTTGGTTTTTGATAGAAGAGGAGAGTTTATAAGAAGCATCACTACAGCCATGCTACAACATTTCTCTAACTACATAGAAAAACTACATCGTAAGCGTTCATAAAGAAATCTACCGACTTCATCTTCATTCTTGTCCCTCAATGGTCTAGCCTCAACCGACTTGGTAAGGTAATCAATAACTACCACAATGTACCAATTGTTCCTTAGGGTTCTATTGAGAGGACCTACAAAATCAATTCCCCACTTCTCAAAAGGTCCTAGCAATAGAATTGATCTAAGTGGTGGAGTGGAAGTAGAATTTCTAGCAAAAGCTTGACAAACATGACAAGTTTTGCAATAATCAAGACAATCCTTGAAAATCCCTCTCCAATGGTAACTTGCATCTAGAATCTTGAAATCAATTACCTTTCCTACAAAGTGTCCTCCACACACTAAACCTCAATGAAACTCCTTTATGAGTAAGATAGACTCTTCATTAACCATTGCTCTTTGAAGTAGACCATCTACTCCTTGGTGAAAAAGAATTTCCTCCACTATTGTGTAAGATCTAGATCTTGCTGCAAGGGCCTTCCTCACCCTAGCATGCATCCCTTCTGGATAGTTACCTCTTGTCACAATATCCACAATCTCCTTGTACTCCATTGGAACCTCTTGAGTGATTGAGATTGTCATGAGCTCCTCATATGGGAAGGAATCATCCACTAGCTCACCTCCATCATGATCGTAAGCCCTAGATAACAAATCAGCATTTGCATGTTTCTTTCTTGGCCTATCCTCAATGGTGTAGTCATACTCAGACAAGAGTATCATCCACCTTGCTAGCCTCCCTTCCACATAAGGCTTGTTGAAGGTGTACTTCAAAGCCTTGTGATTTGTGAATTTGGTGGCTTTCCCTCCAATCAAGTAGTGTCTAAACTTCTTGAGACCAAAGATCACTGCCAACCCTTCTCTCTCTATGACAGAGTAGTTTTTTTCTACTGAAACCATCTGCCTACTAGCATAAGCTATTGGATGATCATGCCCATCTTGGTCTAATTGACTAAGAGTGCATCTTATAGCTACATTAGAAGCATCAGTGCAGAGGATGAAAGGCTTACTCCAATCAGGTTTAGCAAGAATTAGAGCTATAACAAGGGATTGCTTGAGCTCCTCAAAATCTTTGAGAGCCTCCTTGTCTTCCAAAATCACCATGTAATCTGCACCCTTCTTCATCTAGATGGTCAATGCATAAGCCTTGTTAGAAAATGAGGAGATGAACCTCCTATAGTACCCAACCATCCCCAAGAATTGGCATAACTTTGTCAAGCTTGAAGGGAATGGAAGGTCTGAGATTCTCCTCACCTTCTGAGGATCAACTGCTGTTCCATCCTTGGAGATGATGTGCTCCTAAATTAGACCTTCTTCACATCCAAAAATGCACTTCTTTGGGTTGAGTGATTCATTTGCCTCATCCAAGCATTGCAAGACCTTGATTAGATGCTCAAAGTTTGGATATCAAACCCTCATGGATAGTTTATCCATAAGTTGAAAGATTATCTCCATTACTAATCTTGAGAACTAGCTGATGAAGGTAGTAGTATTTCTGTAGCTATACTAAGACTCTCTCCAAGATCCTTCACCAAAGTCTCCAAAAGTGCTTTTACTCCACTAATGTCTTTTTGAAAGTACTTCAACTCCACAAACCTCTCACAACTCTTGGTCTTAGATCTTCTCCCTCCCAATCTTGGTGAAGAAGGTCCAACATGCAAACCCAAGTCAAGTAATCCTCTCCTTTCCCTCAATCTCTTGCTCTCAAAAGTCAATGGACATAAACTTGTCTTATGTCCATTCTCTCCATATAGAAAGCACTTAGACTCACTCTTTCCTCCAAGTGGTGTAGTGTTTTGGATCCTCTCAATAGTCTCTTCAAATTCTATTCTAAACTCTCTTTTCCTCAAATCCACCCCTAAAATCACCTCAAACCCTTAGGGAACCTTTCATAACCTCAATTTCCACTCTTGATGAACCCTCTATGTTCCCAAGATGAATCTTAACACTCAAATATGCTTTTTGTTGCTCTCAAACTCCCCATGCATGAGATCTAAACTCTATAGAATTGACCCTTCTTGTGGTACCCACATTTTTTGTTTTTTTTTGAAATGGAGAAGAAGTGTATAGAGAAGTCGGATTGCGCTTGTATGGCCAAAGAAGGCGAAGAAAAGAGTCTTTGGGATGAAACTCAATGTAACGTGGCTTTGGGTCATAAGTACTTGGACTTGCCTTATCAGCATACAACCCAAAGTAAGAAGTCTTTGTATCGGGGGGTGCTCAACCTGAGGCGAGGACAATGTAACAACTTTTCTTTGGGGTGAGAAATTCAAGAAGAGACCGTTCAAAAACCAGCGATCATATGCGTGAAGGACACTTGACAGTGACAGGCACATGCAAGAGGTTTGATTACTCGGTAGAAACTTGAATTGAAGAGAGACAAAGAAGGCGTGACTCTATAAAAATTGGGCGGACGACAAAGCAATGTCAAGCAATTTTCCTTTGCCATTGAGGAGTCATCTTGTAGGAGATCGTGGGAAGGGAAGTAAAGTTGAAGATGCGCTAGTGTGTAGAGGAGAATTTGAGAGAGCTAACTCGAGAGACAATGAGGAAGAAAGAAAGATGGGAGGAGGAAAGAAGAACTCTAAATTTGCAGTGAGAAATCATGCAATTTGGAGGTTAGATGTGATTGCAAGGATTGAAGTCTTGAGCCGACTTTGGATCACATTCTTGGCGTGGAACTGGAATGTTAGTTTTCCAGGATTCATGACCAAGATAATTGAGAGTAAATGTCTTGATGGCCCCAAGGAAGAAGGGAAGAGAGGAAATCCGGCTTGCTGGACGGAGTCGGATTGGAGATTAGTACTTGGAAGAGAGGCATGCACGAAGTAGGGTGCCACGTTCTTGGGGAAGGGAGAGGTAGCCAAAGAAACCCAAGAAGTGAGGGATGCATTCTCTTTGAAGCAGATGAAGAATGGGTACAAAGTACAGAGTTACAAGGATCCGGTCAAGAGAGGGATCATGAGTGCTCTCATGGCAATCTTGAAGCCGGAGAGAACGACTTATGTGATGAAACACCAAGCGGTGTTCTTCCATAAGATGTTTGCAGGAGAGCCAATCAACTGGGCGAGGTGCTTCCATGGGAGAACAAGGCAAATGGTGTGGAACTTGTGGGATAAGTTGCCTCCACATTACATTGTACCGTTTGCAGCATATCTCTACCTCGGGCTGAATCTGCTCAATGTGGCAGAGCACAACAGAATGGTGTCGCATTTTCATCCCGACTTAAGAAAGGAGGTTGATGTGGAGGAGCAGCAATACATTCTTCAAATCCAAAGCAATGATGAGTACTACGCGCAGATGGGGAAGAGTGTGCAGGTGGATGTAAGTACTCCAAAGTCAAAGAAGCGGAGTCGACAAGGAGAAGGTGAAGATGTCAAGAAGACGAGACCTCAGAAGACTAGAAGAGGAAACCCAAGGAAAGGTATGGTAGTAATCGTGTTGTCGGAAGAAGACTCAGAGGGCGAAGCCGAGTGGAAGTCCAAAGACTTAGAATGCAAGGAAGAACCCGAGCTCACACTATAAAGTAGGGATACAAGTAGTGACAATGATGAAGGTGGGGAGATGACATTGGTACCCATAGCAGAAGAAGATGTTCGGATGGAACTCGAGGAAGAGAGTAATGCGAAGTTAGAAGACGGAGTGCCCGAGTAGGAGGAGAAGAAGATTACCATTCAGAGAGGAGTTTGGTCTAGGCAAAAGGTAAAGTGTGAAGTGGGTCCAAGCAAGGAAAGGGAAGAGGAGAATGCCAGTTTGGGGAGTGAAGCATCCATTTTGATACGACAATTGCAGAGAAGAAGGTGAGTATCGAGAGAAGAAGAGGTAAAGAAGGAGATCACTCCGCAAGTTGAAGTAGTTGCGAGTGACGGAGTGGAGTACCTGTGCAAAGTTGTGGGTCCTCTATTGGTGAAATTGGAACACAAGAAGAGGGAGATGCAGTTGACATGTTCGGAGGTGAGGACTGTATTGCAGGTATTAGCACGACTAGAAGAAGAGAACTTGGAGTTGAAGAAAAGTATAATCTGAGGTGAGGAGGAAAGGGAAGTATTGCGAGTGGATGCAGTGGTGCAGAGTCAAGTGGTAGAAAACTTGAAGAGAGAAGCAAGGTATCGAGAGGAACTTGTGAAGCAGAGTGATATAGCAAAGGAAAGACAAATTGCTGAATATGAGATCTTGAAGCAGCAGTTTGCTGATTTGAGACTAGAAATTATCCATGCTATGGTGAGAGTAGCAGAGAAGGAACAAAAGCTCGATAGGGTAATGGAGAGCGTAGAAGAGAAGAAGCAACTGTGGCAACGAGAGTTGACAGTGAGATATAGGGAAGAAGAGAGATTGCAAGAGTTACTTTGTAATCAGGAGGAGAAGATTGTACAAAAGGAAAAGGAGAAGGAAACTATGAAAGCCAAGTTCAAAGCAGAATTAGCAATGTACCGGGAGGATTGGCTTGCAGATCGGGAGCATGAGAGGAAGATGAGACTCGAGCCCTTGAAGGAGATCATAATCAGAATGAATGCGATGCTGCGTATAGAGGCTAGTGTGCGTATCGAGGAGACGAGGCTACACGAGTTGAAGTTGTTGGTGCAGGAGACGAGGAGGAGACATGCGAAGGATACCAATTTGAACGCATTGTTGATTAGCCTTAGAACTCGTGTAGATAGGAAGATATTGGAGGTAGAAGACAATATCACAATCAGATTAGACTTAGTAAAATTGGAGATAGATAAACTTTAGAAAGATGTTAGAGCAAAACCCGAAGTAGATGAAGTAGGAGTGCATATGTCTTTGGAGTTACCATTGGAGACATTAGAGAAGAGTGGGTCTGGAGATAAGGAGTTAGAAAGATTGCCCACTAGTGAAATTTTAGATCAAGAAAGAGAACTATTAGATTTAGTAGAAGATGTAGGAGTTATGAAACCCGAGGATAGGATAGTAAGAAGTGAAGTTACTTTGGGTTCGGGTTTGAAAGCCAAAGAAGTAGTAGACATCGGATCAGATTGGTAATAGTTTTGAGATTTGAAGAGGCAGATATGAAGAGGTGTATTGTCATTTTGGATCTACAGGTTTGTAGAGTTGTTAGGAAAAGGTACATTAGGAAGATAACTGTCGATTGCTTCACTATTTAAGACTGACATTTGTAGTCTTATGTTGTTCAATGCTCATTATTTCTGAGAATAGATAAAGCAAAGTGCCGTGAAGTAGTGCTCATTGCTTGAGCTTGATTCCAAGTATCAACTCTGTGTTTGTGTTTGTGAGTGTGTGGAGAAATTTGAAGTGCAAGTCAGAGTGTTTGTTGGATGTTGGATTCCACAGCTTTGGTCTTTACTCTGTGTGTTTGATCATGAGTGAAGTGCAATCTAAGCAATGCCTTGATAGATCTGAGAGGAATTGTAGTGTTGGTAGTATTTTGCATTTGTGAATGCAATGCAAAGTTGATGTGAAGCAATTTCAATCAAGGAAGTTGTGCCTTCAGTGGAAGGGTGGAACACAATTCTAAGGCAAAGTTGTTTTGCAATGAAGTGCCATTTTTGGGAGAGCCTGAATCATCACAATCAAGATTGTTTGGAAAGAGTTGAAGGAGTTGTGATTAAGGAGTGTGAATTAGTGACAAGACTGCGAATCAGTGCTTGTTACTCTCTTTTGGGTGTGGTTTCTACCTAAGAGATTAAAGATGCAACCAAGAAGAACTACATTGTTACTGTTTGACTTTGTATTTAGACATTTCTAACTTGTATCTTTGCGGGAACAAACTTTACTTACCCGATTACCGCAAAAGTGATATTTTCCGGGTCGTCACATGATTTTTGGCACCGCTGCCAAGGATACAAATCTCAGAAGTGGAAGAATACTAAGCCAAATTCAAAACTGAGTATCAAAGCAATATGAATGTCTACATCGAGAGAACAATAGGAAGAGAGAGTTCAAAGACAAGCATTGCAGCATGAAGAAGACGAATGTCTGAAAGTCCAATACACTTTTGACAAAACTGAACGAGAGGCATTGGACTTTCAACTCCTTCACAAAGTGCAAGAAGCCCTATGAGAACTTGACCACAAGAAACGCAAAGGCGGTTGGCAAGGCTACTTTGCATCTCCCTCTTTGTCCAAGAAGAAGAAAGACTCGAGTGGCCAGACATATGCATTATGGCCCAATACACCGACTTCCCCTAAAGCTGTAAAGGAAGTCGCATCCTTAAAGAACTTTATTCAAGAAAAGACAGTACGGACACTGACGGAAGAAGAGTGTAAACATCTTCTACAAACGATTCCTTGGTTGTCCCAAAGGAATTTTGAAGAACACATTGAAGGTGTTGAGCCTGAGTCTTCCAACCGGGTTGAAGTCGACACCCTCATAGAAGAAATTGTCGAAGAAGACCCTACCTTGAATTTGATGAATTGGAATCCTTGGGCTAACAACACGGTGTCAATTCTAGCCAATTCCTCGGTTCCGTCAAGTTCAAATTTACCCCAGCCGATCCCATCGCATCAAACAATGACTTTGTTGCCTGTCACTTGACACGCCTATCAAAAGTATAAGAGGACAGAACAAGACAAAGACCCCGATGAATTCATCAAAGAATTTGAAGTCATCTCCTTTGCTAACAAGGAGCATGACTTGGCGGATCTACTGCAAATTTTCCCAAGTTTGCTCTGAAAGAAAGCTTGGAGCTGGTACACCCATGTGACCCAAAAGGGGTTTGTACCGGCAAACTAGGCAGACTTGAGAAACGACTTCCTAGAACAATTCCGGGAGGTTGATTACGATACGAGTATCTTTCCGGCACTCAATGATTTAGACCGGGGCAAGAAGGAGAAGTTGAGAGACTACTTTGAGCGGTTCATGGCACTCTTGAACCAAGTCCCAAAGCAATCGAGGGTGGTGGGTTACTCTGATGCCCAAGCCATTACTTGGTTCTTGGGAGGACTTTCACCAAAAATTTGAATCTTTGCAAGGGAGAGGAATGTAACTTCCTTTGACAAGGTACTCAAACATGTCGCCCGCTACAAGGCAGCTCACTCTCACTTTGCGTGCAATCAAAGAAATCGGGAGAAGAAAGGCAAGAAGCCTAGAAGGAGAGCTTCTCGTAGTACATCCCCTTCTTTGGAGGAATCCTCCACGTCTTTGAGCTCTTCTTTGGAATCCAAAGAAGAATCAAAGCCAAGACGAGTAAGAAGACGTGGGGGTAAGAAACCAGTAACTCCTCCAGCAAAGAGTGTACATAAGGCGGATACCAAGCTGGACGCCCTTATCAAGGATTTTTTGGATTTTAAGGTCTAGATGATTGAGGCTAAAGATAAAAGGGAGGCCTCAACATTTGGCAGATTGAATGTATGGTGCACCGCATGTGGCAAGCGGGCCATGCAAACACGGAATGCAATACTTGTAATGCATTCCCGGTGAAGCAGATTGATTGGGTTCCAGGATGGAACCAAGAAGAGGAAGAAGAGGCTCTGTACTAAACCCAAGAGGTACAGCCTTAGGCGAGCACATTGTATCAAGGTATGAGGTACAGACCAAGGGAGTATAACCCCAATGCTCCTCCACAAAGACCACCGATGAGCAACCAAAATCAACCTCAGAACGTTGCACCCGGAGCATGTTACAATTGTGGCTCGATGAGACATTGGTCTCCAAACTATCCGGAGCCAAGATGGCAAATTGGGTACATTTCCCTATGCGGAAACTGTAAAGGATTGGGCCATACAGGCAACCAATGCCCTCACCCACCAAACCCAAAGCCGCCTGTAAAATATGTACAGACCCCGCAAAGCGTGCAGAGATTCAAGCAAAGGAGGATACAAATGTAAATTGCATAACACTTGAGGAGGAGAGACCTCAGGAAGGGAGTCCGGCCTTGGAAGGGGAATGGCCGGACCTTGAAATTTTGAAGGTTGAGACACATGCAAGTAAGAAGAAGCGTGATCCCAAAGAACTGAGTACGACCTTGTTGTTGTCAAGAAAGGCAAAGAGACTGCACCCAAAGGCAATTCTTTCTGCCAAGGAGGAAAAGATCCTTGCTAAAGCCTTGCAAAAAGAACTTAAGGAGGTGATACTCAGAACTCGGTAACTGAGTTTGGAGGAGGAGACAAAGACAAAGCCTCCAGTTTTTTTGGCGGACATTCAATCCAAAGTAAAGGGTCTGATCCAAGCCAAGGTGGGCCAACTTGAGGAACCTCGGGTTAAGGCCACTAGCAATTCTGTCACCATTTTAAAACATCTCGAAGTCAAAATTGAACACGGAGAGACTTCAAAACCGAAGTAGAAGGCAAAGACGGTCAAATTGGGAAGAGTACCCCAATACAATATTGTAGCGGATTTGGCAGCCACAAATGCAAACATTACATTCAAGCAATTGTGAGAAGACAACAAGCTGTATAAGAAGCAGCTGAATTCGGCCCTTAAGAAGGTAAGGTTGATGGCAAAGAAGGACCTGCTCGCTACTTATCATATTGAACAAGAAGATCTGGGATCTCCCGAGGTTGATGCGGAGATTGCAAGGTGCATGATCACATTGATACCCATCGATTCAGGTTTCGGTGTGAATGTCATGACCAAGGATATTGCAAATTGACAGGGGTATCATACATTTGAGCCAATGCCCCAAGTCTTGAAATTTGTAGACCAAACCAGGAGATGACCTTTAGGCATGCTGTCAAACATTACCACAATCATTGGAGGGGGGCCTTTCAAGTTGAATTACATTGTGTTGCAACCAATGACTAAGACTGGTTACCCTCCGTTGATTGGAAGACCCTGGTTGTACAATGCCCAAGTTGTGGTGGATTGGCATCAACAGAAATTACGATTCAAGGACATTTTGTCCGAAGATCAAAAGCTGGTGATTGTGAGTTAGACAAAAGTTCCCCATCTTGGGGAAACTAGATGAGGATGAATCCAAAGACTCATCATCTTCGTCCTCAAACAAATCCAAAGATGAAGTCCAAGTCAATTACTTAGGAATGTTATGAGGTGGATGTCAAAGACAAAGATCCATATGACCTCACCTCGGGTGAACTTGACTTGGAGGAAGGGGGTTTGATGGCAGCTCGCCTTGGGTTAAGCCAAGTAAGCCACGTTGAGGGAGTCATCAACCCCAATGACTGTCAAGTTGTTTGTGGTGCCCACATTTTTGTTTTTTTCAAAATAAAGAAGAAGTGTATAGAGAACTCGGATTGTGTCCATATGGCCAAAGAAGGCAAAGAAAAGAGTCTTCGGGATGAAACCCGAAGTAAAGTGACTTTGGGTCATAAGGTGAAGTACTCAGAAATGCCCTGTCAGCATACAACCTAAAGTAAGGAGTCCTCGTATTGGGGGAGCTCAACCCGAGGTGAAGTCAGTCTAACAACCTTTTGTTGGGGCGAGAAATTCAAGAAGGGACCGTTCAAAAACTGGCGGCCCATACGCACAGAAGTTGATTGACAGTGATAGGTGCATGCAAGAAGTGTGATTTCTTGGTAGAAACTCAAAGTGAAGAAAGACAAAGAAAGTGCAACTCTATAAAAATCAAACTTGCAATGACAAAATGTCAAGTAATTTCCTTTGCCGTTGAGAGGCCGGATTCCCTTTTTGAGGTCTTTCTTCTAGATCTGCTACAATATCGTATTGGGGAACTCCTCGAAGACGGTCAAATTGGGAGGAGTTCCCCAATACAATATTGTAGGAGATTTGGCAGCCACAAATGCTAACGTTACATTCAAGCAATTGTGGGAAGATAACAAGCTGTACAAGAGGCAGCTGAATTTGGCACTCAAGAAGGTGAGGTTGATGTCAAAGAAGGACCTGCCTACTATCTATCATATAGAACAAGAAGATTTGGGATCTCCCGAGGTAGACACGGAGATTGCAAGAGTGCATGATCACATTGATACCCATTGACTTTGGGTCCGGTGTGAATGTCATGACCAAAGATACTGCAAATTGACTTGGGTATCACATGTTTGAACCAACACTCCAAGTGTTGAAGTTTGCAGACCAAACCAAGAGATGGCCTTTGGGCATGCTGTCAAACATCACTACAATCATTGGAGGGGTGCCCTTCAAGTTGAACTACATCGTGTTGCGACCAGTGACAAAGACTGGTTACCCTCTGTTGATCGGAAGACCCTGGTTGTATAGTGCCCAAGTTGTGGTGGATTGGCATCAACAGATTCAAGGACATTTCATCCAAAGATCAGAAGCTGGTGACTGTGAGTTGGATGGAGGTTCCCCACCTCGGGGAAACAAGTTCGTTGGAAGAGGAGGACAAATCCAAAGACTCATCGTCTTTGTCCTCAGACAAATCTGAAGACAAAGTCCAAGTTAACTGCTTGGAATGCTACGAGATGGATGTCGAAGACAAAGACCCATATGACCTCGCCTCGGGTGAACCTGACTTGGAGGAAGGAGGTTTGATGGCAGCTTGCCTTGGGTTAAGCCAAGTAAGCCACGTTGAAGGCATCATCAACCCCAATGACTGTCAAGATGTTTTATTAACTGAAGGAAAATTTTGAAAATCTTGAAGACAGTCACTTTGGAGGAGTTGGCAGGATACACTGCCCTGTTTATAGAATTCTAGGATGTATTTGCCTGGTCTATTGATCAAATGCCGGGCATTCCACGAGAATTCAAAGAACACCGGATTGATCTGGTTGAAGATGCAGTTCCGGTTTGGCAGCGACAATACCGCTTGAACCCGAAGTACTTGCTGTTGGTGAAAGATGAAATGAATAAGTACTTAGGGGCCGGAATTATCTTCCCTGTTTTAAGCAGTGAATGGGTCTCCCCCATTGTCATTGTTTCGTAGAAGAAAATAGGGAAGATCTGAGTGTGCCAAGACTTCTAGAAGTTGAACGTAGTCACAAGGAAAAATCATCATCCCTTGCCTTTTACCGATACAATTTTAGATCAGGTAGCTGGTCATCCTTGTTATAGTTTTCTTGATGGATTTTTAGGGTACAATCAAGTATCCATTTGAGAAGAGGACAAGGATAAAACTACATTCACGACTGATTGGGGCACTTTTGCTTACAATCAAATGCCCTTTGGGTTGTGTAATGCTCTAGCTACTTTTTAGTGGATGATGAATTCAATCTTCAAGGATTTCCTGTGCAAATTTGTGGAAGTTTTCATTGATGACTTTTGTGTGTTTGGGTGAAGAGATGTACATTTAGATTACCTTTGCCAAACTTTTGAAAGGTGTCATTTTGCCGGCTTGTCATTACACCCAGAGAAATGCTTCTCCGCAATGAAGGAGGGAATTCTTCTGGGGCATCGGGTGTCAAGCCAAGGTATTGAAGTCGATGTTGAGAAGGTCAAGATAATTGCAGCTTTGGAATCCCCGAAGAACATCCGGGAGCTGAGAGCGTTCTTGGGACATGTCAGATACTACAGATGCTTTGTGTCAAATTATGTAGTACTTGCTGCACCCCTTACCAAGCTTCTGAAGAAGTCCGAAGAAGCTTTCCAGGTGTTGAAGAAGAAGCTGATTGAAGCACCAATTATGAGGGCCCCAAATTGGGATGTCCCTTTTCATGTATATGTGGACACTTCATCCATGGCCATCGGAGTTGTCTTAAGTCAGAAGGACGAAAAGAAGAAGGACTACCCAGTGTATTATGCCAGCCAACAACTTTCAATTTTTGAAAAGAACTATTTGACGACTGAAAGAGAAACACTCGGAATGGTGTATGCCTGCAAGAAATTTTGCCATTATTTGTTGGGGTACAAGTTTGTCTTCTATGTTGACCATTACGCATTGCAACATTTGGTCAAGAAGGCAAATTTATCCAGGCAAATTGCAAGATGGATCTTGTTGTTACAAGAGTTCACATATACTGTACAAGTAAGGAAAGGAGCTTTGCATTTGAATGCGGACTTCCTATCTAGGTTAGAAACTCAAGACCAAGAGTGGGAAATTGATAATCGGTTCCCTGATGAAGAGTTGTATCACTTAACAGCAATGCAAAGTACAAGGTATGCAGCTGAATATCATTATCTGCATACTCTCGATTGTCTTGAAGGGATGGATCCGGAACAGCGGGCAGTCTTTCTCAAGAAAATGGGGCCATTACAGCTCAAACACAACATTTTATTTAAGATGGGCAAAGACAAAGTACTTCGGAAATGCTTGGAGTCATACAAAGTAGGAAGAGTGATTGAATCTTTACACTCCAAAGCATCGGGAGGACACTATGCTCTTAAGAATACTATAAAGAAAATTCTTTCGGCAGGGTATTGGTGGCCTACAATGTACAAAGACATGCACGCTCATATCCAAAGCTGTGATGCTTGTCAGAGAACGGGGAAGCCGATGGCTACTTCTTAATGGCCTTTGAGACCAATTTTGCCTTTAACCCCATTTGAGAAATGGGGGATTGATTTTGTGGGTCCCATTCAACCAGTGACCCAAGTCACAAGAAAGCAATACATTTTGGTTTGCACTGACTATGCTACCAAGATGGTCAAAGCTGAAGCAACTTGCAGAGATGATGCTGAAATTGTGGTGAATTCTTCTTTCGAAACATCATCTCTTGATATGGGTGTCCTCTGGAATTGGTCAGTGACCAAGGAACACATTTTTTGAACTCTGTAATTGTGACAACCTAGCAAATATCACTTTTGTGGTAATTGGGTAAATAAAGTTTGTTCCCGCCGAGATACGAGTCAAAAATGTCCAAATACAAAGTCAAACAGTAACAATGTAGTTCTTCTTGGTTGCATCTTTAATCTCTCAGGTAGAAACCACAACCAGAAGAGAGTAACAAGCACTGACTTGCAGTCTTGTCACAAATTAACACTCCTTAATCACAACTCCATCAAATCTTTCCAAACAATCTTGATTGTGATGATTCAGGCTCTCCTGTAAACGGCACTTCATTGCAAAACAACTTTGCCTCAGAATTGTGTTCCACTCCTCCACTGAAGGCACAACTTCCTCGATTGAAATTGCTTCACATCAACTTTGCACTGCACTCACAAATGCAGAATACTACCAACACTACAATTCCTCTCAGATCTGTCAAGGCATTGCTCCGATTGCACTTCACTCAGGATCAAACACACAGAATGAGGATCAAGGCTGTGGAATCCAACATCCAACAAACACTCTGACTTGCACTTCAAATTTCTCCAAACACTCACAAACACAAGTACAACGTTGATACTCAAAATCAAGCTCAAGCGACGAGCTCTACTTCACAACACTTTGCTTTATCTATTCTCAGAAATAATGAGCACTAAACAATATTTGACTGCAAATGCCACTCTTAAATAGTGAATCAATCGACAATTCTAACAACTATACCGCTCTACAACAAATGTTCTAACTTGCAGATCCAAAATGACAATGCAACCTTTCATATTTGTCTCTTCAAATCTCAAATTGGTTTCTACTCCGATCCAATGTCTACTTCTTCTTCGGCTTTCAAACCCAAACCCGAAGTAACTTTACTTCCTAATATTCTGTCCTTGTGTTTCACAACTCCTAATTCCTCCACTAATTCTAACATTTCTCCTTCTTGATATGAAATTCCTATCACAGTTAAGTCTTCTAAATCTCTATCTCCCGACCCACTCTTCTCCAAAGTGTCAAATGTCAAATCCGAAGACACCTACACTCCTATCTCTCTTACCTCGGGTTTAACTACTATCAATTCCTTTACTAATTCTATTGTGTCATCATCAAGAATTGTAATTGAAAGCATGGGTACACTATCTACACCTTCAATTTGTAACCCACTTTCCCCAAATCACTCATGTTATTAACCCAAAGACACTTACTGTTTGATCCTGCACTTCGGGTTTATTCACTACTGCTACTTCTCCTTCAATTCATGTTCCATCTTCAATTAGAACTGAAATTGAAGTCATGGGTATTCTAACTATCTTCTTTCTCTACTCTAACTTCCTCTGATCCCTCTCGCAAAAGTCCCAAAGTCACCTTCACTGCACTTTGAGGTCTGGTTACCTCAGATTTAGTCATCTTGAAGCAAAGTCTTTAGACCCAAAGTCATGTAAACCCGAAGTACAAAGTCCAAAGTACGAAGTCACATTGACCCGAAGAACCTCAACCCGAAGGACATCTACTCTCAAAATTTCAAATGCTTGTAACTTCTTCTACAGACCTCCAAACTTTTTGATTTTGGTGGCAATGGAAAACACTGAACAAGACGCTTTGAACGAGATATAGCACGCTTGATTTGGAATTGTCATCACTGAGATATGGTCCCCGCAAGAATCTTGACCTGTAACCTCCCTTCCTCCTTCGGTGTCTGATCCAAGTTTTTCCTCCTCTGACACGAAGTAAACTTCTTCGGGTTTGATCCAGTCTGAGTCATTCTTCCTCTTACATGAAGTTGACTACCTTGGGTCTGATCAAAACACAGGTTTGCACTCATTTCTTCTCCATTTGGTTTGAATTTGGTTTCAGCAAGGCACTTCTTCTTCAAAACTCGTCCAAAAATGAAAAATGTGGGTACCATAGTAATGGAGGTGTTAACCAAGTACTTTCAGATTAAACATCGGAAGACGACTCCTTATAACTCAAAAGCAAATGGCTTCACGGAAAAAGCAAATGTGTTACTTTGCAAAATTTTGAATAAGGTGACTGTCAATTATGCCTATGACTGGGATACAAAATTACCAGCCACGTTGTGGGCATATCGAACGACAGAAAAGATTACAACCAAACAAACTCAATACTTCTTGACATATGGCTTGCATCCCATACTGCCAATTGAATTTGAAGTACCAACATATCAGGTTCTTTGCAAAGAACAAATGTCGGAAGAGGAAAGTCAAGATCTTTGGATCCATCAACTAATGTGGTTAGAAGAGAAAAGAGACGATGCAATGCAAACCATGAGAGAAGTACAAGCATAGAGGAAAGTCAGGCACGATAAGAGAATCAAGCCTGTAGCTGTACGTGAAGGGGATTTGGTTTTGTTATATGACAATCACCAAATATTTTTTCCAAGCAAGTTGTATTTGAGATGGATGGGTCCCTATCGAGTTCTTCATCTTTACGAAAATGGGTCCATGCAGCTTGTAGACTTGGAAGGTAATCCTTTTGCCACTCGAGTAAATGGGTGGAGAGTTCGGAGATATTGGACCATAGACTCGGAAGTTTCTAAGACACCCAAGGTCTATGTTTGTGGGGATGCTCACATTTGAGGGAGGGGGTATGTGGTGGCCACATATTTTATTTTTTCAAAATAAAGAAGTAGAAGTGTATAGAGAAGTCGGATTGTGTCTGTATGGCCAAAGAAGGCGAAGAAAAGAGTCTTTGGGATGAAACCCAAAGTAAAGTGACTTCGAGTCATAAGGTGAAGTACTCGGAAATGCCCTGTCAGCATACAACCCGAAGTAAGGAGTCTTCATATCAGGGGGAGCTCAACCCGAGGCGAAGTCAGTCTAACAACCTTTCGTCGGGGCAAGAAATTCAAGAAAGGACCGTTCAAAAACCGGCAGCCCATACGTGCAGAAGTTGATTGATAGTGACAGGTGCATGCATGAGGTGTGATTTCTTGGTAGAAACTCAAAGTGAAGAAAGACAAAGAAAGCGCAACTCTATAAAAATTGAACTTGCAACAACAAAATGTTGAGTAATTTTCCTTCGCCATTGAGAAGTCGTCTTGCAGGTGATCGTGGGAAGGGAAATAGAGTTGGAAACGCATTAGTGTGTAAGGGAGAAGTTGCGAGAGTGAAATTGAGAGACAATGAGAAAGCAGAAGAGATGGGAGGAGGAAAGAAGAACTCCAAATTCATAGTGAGAAACCATGCAATTCGGAGGTTAGATGTGATCACTAGGATCAAAGTCTTGAGCTGACTTTGGATCACTTTCTTGGCGTGGAACTGGAACATGAGTTTTCTAGGTCTCATGATAGAAATCATCAAGAGCAAGTGTCTCGATGGACCCGAGGAAGAAGGGAAGAGAGGAAATCTGGCTCGCTGGACAGAGTCGGATTGGAGACTAGTACTTGGGAAGGAAGTAGGCTCGGAGCAGGGGGCCACGTTCTTGGGGAAGGGAGAGATAGCTCAAGAAACCCAAGAGGTGAAAGATGCATTCTTGTCAAAGTGGACAAAGAATGGGTACAAAGTCAAGAGCTACAAAGACCCTATCAAGAGAGGAATTGTGAGTGCTCTGATGGCAATCTTGAAGCCGGAGAGAACAACATATGTGATGAAACACCAAGCGGCGTTCTTTCACAAGTTGTTTACAGGAGAACCAATCAATTGGGTGAGGTGTTTCCATGGGAGAACGCAAAAAATGGTGTGGAATCTGCGGGATAAATTGCCTCCACACTATATTGTGCCGTTTGCAGTGCATTTCTACCTGGGGTTGAATTTGCTGAACTCGGCAAAGCGAACTCGGATGGTGTTGCATTTCCATCCCAATTTGAGAAAGGAGGTCGATATCGAGGAGCAGCAGTACATTTTGCAAATCAGGAGCACCGACGAGTACTCTATGAAGATAGGGAAGAACGTGGAGATCAAAGTAAGTACTCCAAACTCGAAGAAGAGAAGTTGGCAGGGTGAAGCCAAAGACACAAAGAAACCTTGGAAGACCAGGAGAGGAAACCCGAAGCGAGGTATGGTGGTGATCAAGTCGGAGGATGAAGACTTGGAAGGTGACACCGAGCTCAAGACCAAAGACTCGGAACACAAGGAGGAGCCCGAGCTAATGCTATAGAGTGGCGATACAAGTAGCAACAGCGATGAGGGTGGAGAAATGACATCGGCACCAGCTGCTGTAGAAGAAGAAGAAGAAGTGCAGGTAGAGATTGAAGCCGAGGACAACACGCAGTTGGAAGACGAAGTAACCAAGCCCGAAGAAAAGAAGATCGTAGTGCAGAGAGGAGTCCGCTCGAGACGTAAGGCAAAGTACAATGCAGGTCCGAGTACGGTGAAGGAAGAAGCACATGAAAGCTTGGGAAGCAAGGCGTCTGTTCTGATACGAAGACTGCAAAGAAGAAGGCGAGTATTGGATGAACAAGAAGTACGAAGGGCAGTGGCCGCGCAAGAAGAAGTAACCCCGAGCGATGGAGTCAAGTACCTGCGGGAGGTGGTGTGTCCTCTGTTGGTGAAGTTGGAGTACAATAAGAAGGAGATGCAGTCATCTTGTCCAGAGGTAAAGACTGTATTGCAGGTGTTGTTTCGATTAGAAGAAGAGAACTCGAAGTTGAAGAAGAGTATAACCCGAGGTGAGGAGGAAAGGGAAGTACTGCGAGCGGAGGTAGTAGTGAGAAGTCAAGTAATTGAAGACCTGAAGAGAGAATTGCATTATCAAGAGGATCTTGTGAAGAAGAGTGACATAGCAAGGGAGAGACAAGTAGCTGAGTGCGAGATCTTGAAGCAACAATTTGCTGATTCAAGAGTAGAGGTTATCCATGCTATGGCAAGAGTAGCAGCGAAGGATCAGGAGCTCAATAGGGTGATGGAGAGTGTTGAGGAGAAGAAGCAACTCTGGCAACGAGAGTTGGCAGCACGGTATAGGGAAGAAGAGAGATTACGAGAGTTACTTTGTAATCAGGAGGAGAGAGTTGTACAGAAGGAGAAGGAGAAGGAGACGGTGAAAGCCGAGTTTGAAGCAGAATTGGCAATGTACAGGGAGGACTGGCTTGCAGATTGAGAACAAGAGCGGAAGATGAGATTGGAGCCTTTGAAGGAGATAGTCCTTCGGATGAATGCAATGTTGAGTACAAAGGCCAGCGTTCGGATTGAAGAGACGAGGCTGCACGAGTTGAAGTTGTTGGTGTAGGAGACGAGGCAAAGACAGGCAAAGGACACGGATTTGAATGCCTTCTTAATTAGTCTCAGGACTCATGTAGACAGGAAGATCTTAGAGGTAGAAGACAACATTTTGATTAGATTAGACTTAGTGAAAATAGAGATAGAAAAACTTCGGAAAGATGTTAGAGCAAAACCCAAAGTAGATAACATAGGAGTGCAAATGTCTTCAGAATTACCAATGGAGACATTAGAGAAGAGTGGGTCAAGAGATGAAGAGTTAGATGGATTACCCACTAGTGCAATTTCAGATCAAGAAAGAGAATTGCTGGATCTGGTAGAAGAGGTAGAAGATATGAAACCCGAGGAAAGAGTAGTTGGAAGTAAAATTACTTTGGGTTTGGGTTTGAAAGCCAATGACAAAGTAGACATCGGATTGGAGTAGTAACAGTTTTGAGATTTGAAGAGGCAGATATGAAGAGGTGCATTGTCATTTCGGATCTGCAGGTTAGAAAAGTTGTAGAACGGTATAGTTGTTAGAACTGTAGATTGATTCACTACTTAAGAGTAGCATTCGCAATATCATGTTGTTCAGTGCTAATAAATTTTGAGAATAGATAAAGCAAAGTGCTGTGAAGTAGTGCTTGTTGCTTGATCTTGATTCCGAGTATCAACTTTGTGATTGTGTTTGTGAGTGTGTAGAGAAATTCAAAGTGCAAGTCATTGTGTTTGTTGGATGTTGGATTCCGCAGCCTTGATCTTCATTCTGTGTGTTTGATCCTGAGTGAAGTGCAATCGAAGCAATGCCTTGACAGATCTGAGAGGAATTGTAGTGTTGGTAGCATTCTGCATTTGTGAGTGCTGTGCAAAGTTGATGTGAAGCAATTTCAATCGAGGAAGTTGTGCCTTCAGTGGAGGGGTGGAACACAATTCTGAGGCAAAGTCGTTTTGCAGTGAAGTGCCATTTTTGGGAGAGCCTGAATCATCACAATCAAGATTGTTTGGAAAGATTTGTTGGAGTTGTGATTAAGGAGTATTAATTTGTGACAAGACTGCGAGTCAGTGCTTGTTACTCTCTTCTGGGTGTGGTTTCTACTTGAGAGATTAAAGATGCAAACAAGAAGAACTACATGTTACTATTTGACTTCATATTTGACCAATTCTGACTCGTATCTCTGTGGGAACAAACTTTACTTACCCGATTACCATAAAAGCGATATTTGCCGGGTTGTCACAACGTTGTTTTGACTGAAGGGAAAATTTTAAAAATTTCAAAGACAATCACTTTGGAGGAGTTGTTGGCAGGATACAGTGCCTTGTTTATAGAATTCCAGGATGCATTTTCCTATTCTATTGATCAAATGCCGGGTATTCCACGAGAATTTGGAGAACACGGGATTGATCTGGTTGAAGGTACAATTCCGGTTTGATAGAGACAATACCATCTGAACCCGAAGTACTCTCTTTTGGTGAAAGATGAAATTGACAAGTACTTAGGGGCCGGAATCATCTTGCCGGTCTTAAGCAATGAATGGGTCTCCCCCATTGTCATTGTCCCGAAGAAGAAAACAGGGAAGATCCGAGTGTGCCAAGACTTCCGTAAGTTGAACGTAGTCACAAAGAAGGATCATCATCCCTTGCCTTTTACCGATATAATTCTAGACCAAGTAGTTGGTCATCTTGTTATAGCTTTCTCGATGGATTTTCAAGGTACAATCAAGTATCCATTTGAAAAGAGGACAAGGATAAAACTACATTAACGACCAATTGGAGCACTTTCGCTTACAATCAAATGCCCTTTGGGTTGTGTAATGCTCCCGCTACTTTCCAGTAGATGATGAATTCAATCTTCAAGGATTTTGTGTGCAAATTTGTGGAAGTATTCATTGATGATTTTTGTGTATTTGGGCGAAGAGATGTACATTTGGATTACCTTTGCCAAAATTTTGAAAGGTGTTGTTTTGCCGGCTTGTCATTACACCCAGAGAAATGCTTCTTCACAATGAAGGAGGGAATTCTTTTGGGGCATTGGGTGTCAAGCCAAGGTATTGAAGTTGATGTCGAGAAGGTTAAAGTAATTGCAGCTTTGGAATCCCCAAAGAACATCCAGGAGCTGAGAGCCTTCTTGGGACATGTCGGATATTATAGACACTCCGTGTCAAACTATGCGGTGCTTGCTACACCCCTTACAAAGCTTCTGAAGAAATCCAAAGACTATCCGTGGGAAGCAAATCAAGAAGAAGCTTTCCGGTGTTGAAGGAGAAACTGGTTGAAGCACCAGTTATGAGGGCCCCGAATTGGGACATCCCTTTTCATGTATATGTGGACACTTTGTCCATGGCCATCGACGTTGTCTTAAGTCAGAAGGACGAGAAGAAGAAGGACTACCCGGTGTATTATGCCAGCCGACAACTTTTAGTTTCTGAAAAGAACTATTTGATGATTGAAAGAGAAGCAGTCAAAATGGTGTATGCCTGCAAGAAATTTCACCACTACCTACTGGGATACGAGTTTGTCTTCTATGTCGATCATTACGCATTGCAACATTTGGTCAAGAAGGCAGATTTGTCTGGGAAAATTGCAAGATGGATCTTGTTGTTACAAGAATTCACATATACTATACAAGCAAGGAAGGGAGCTTTGCATTCAAATGCGGACTTCTTGTCCAGATTAGAAACTCAAGACCTTCCTGTCTAGGAAAATTGCAAGATGGATCTTGTTGTAACAAGAATTCACATATACTATACAAGTAAGGAAGGAAGCTTTGCATTTGAATGCGGACTTCCTATCCAGATTAGAAACTCAAGACCAGGAGTGGGAAATTAACGAGCGGTTCTCTGATGAAGAGTTATATCAATTAACATCAATGCAAAGTATGAGGTATGCAGCAGTATATCATTATATGCATACTCTCCATTGTCTTGAAGGGATGGACCCGGAGCAGAGGGCAGTCTTTCTTAGGAAAATGGAGCCGTACCAGCTCAAACACAACATTCTATTCAAGATGGGCAAAGATGAAGTACTTCGGTGATGCTTGGAGTCATACAAAGTAGGAGGCATGACCGAGTCTTTACGATCCGAAGCATCGGGAGAGCACTATGCTCTAAAGAATACTATAAAGAAGATTCTTTTGGCGGGGTATTGGTGGCCTATGATGTACAAAGACACGCATGCTCCTATCCGAAGCTATGATGCTTGTCAGAGAATGGAGAAGCCGACGGTTACTTCCCAATGGCCTTTGAGACCAATTTTTCCCTTGGCCCCATTTGAGAAATAGGGAATTGATTTTGTGGGTCCCATTCAACCAGTGACCCAAGTCACAAGGAAGCGATACATTTTGGTTTGCACTGACTATGCTACCAAGATGGTCGAAGCTGAAGCAACTCGCAGAGATGATGCCAAAATTGTGGCGGAATTTTTCTTCTGAAACATCATCTCTCGATATGGTGTCCTCTGGAATTGGTCAATGACTTGTAACACCCATTTGTGCATGTGTGTGGTATTGTGATATTTAGCTTGGTATTTCAAGTACTTGAGAGATATTATTTATATAGAGATAAAGGTTCTACATTAGTCATGATTAGCTAAAGTTAGTCATAGCTAAGATAGTGGGGACCTTACTTTAGAGGGAGTGGAAAACATGAGCACCACTAGAGAACCAAGATCCATTTTTATACCTTGTAGTTCATTATGATGTCTTTGAGGTGATTTTGTACATCTTGTACACATGAGAGGAATTGGGTAGATTGTGTGAGGTGGATTGCAGATTTTGGGGATTAAGGTGATTTTGGGCAAAATCTCAAGTTTGACATCTGGACTTGAAATTTCTACACATGATATCTTGGGTTATCTTTCAGTTAGCACACTTGAAATTATTGTGATAGCTTCTATGCGCACTAGGCTAGAAATTTTGAAAGTTGATAGGGTAAAGTGCTCCCGCAATTGAATGCTCTCTGGAAAATTGTACAAAGTTTTCCATTTCTTTAATTTTTAGTGAATTGTCCTGAAAATTACCAAGAAAATTCAGTGCATTTTATCCTACCTGTTGCCACAAAAATTAGAGAGAGATCATTCTTGCGCAGGGCGTTATGAGTTTTTGAAATGAGGGGGGTGGTTTTCAGACCAAATCTGAAATATATGTGTTGAATAGAAAGGTGTCTAGGCCAAATGGTTCTATGAAAAGATCTGCAATTTTGCAAGGAGGGATGCCCTAGAGTTGTGATCAAGTGGGAAAAATTTCAGAGGACTTTCACATATTGGTTGGGAGATTTGAATGACATTGTGAGGAAGGGTCAATTCTGCAGAGTGGAGATCTCATGCATGAGGAGTTTGAGGGCAACAAAAAGCATGTTTGAGTGTTTAGATTCATCTTGGGAACATGGAGGGTCATCAAGAGTGAAAATTGAGACTATGCAAGGTTCCCCAAGGGTTTGAGGTGATTTTATGGGTGGATTTGAGGAAAAGAGAGTTTACAATACAATTTGAAGAGAGTGTTGAGAGGATCCAAAAACCTACACCACTTGGAGGAAAGAGTGAGTCTAAGTGCTTTTTATGTGGAGAGAAGGGACATAAGGCAAGTTCATGTCCATTGACCTTTGAGAGCAAGATATTGAGAGAAAGGAGAGGCTTACTTGACTTGGATTTGCATGTTGGACCTTCTTCACCAAGATTGGGAGGAGAAGATCTAAGACCAAGGAGTTGTGTGGGGTTTGTGGAGTGGAAGGACTTCTAAAAGGACATGAGTGTAGTGGAGTAAAAGTACTTTTGGAGACTTTGGTGAAGGATCTTGGAGAGAGTCTTAGTACAGCTATAGAAATACTACCACCTTCATCAGCTAATTCTCAAGATTAGTGATGGAGATAATCTTTCAACTTATGGATAAACTATCCATGAGAGTAAGATTAATATGCACTCTAGGATTTGATGTCGCTATAGAAATCTTGGAGCAAGCTAAACCTTTTGTGTTTTCTAGAGTGGATTATTCTCAGATGGTGTTAGTCATGTATATAATTTATTAGTAATAGAGTGAGAGAAAAGAAAAGAGAAAAAGAAAAAAAATTGAGAGAAAAGAAAGATAGTGAGGGGTTAAGATGGGGAAACTTCCGGTTTTCTTTGGCAAGGATGGAGAAGATATGGATGCCTTTGTGAGAGACTTCAAGAGAGATTGCATAGGAACAATGAGAGGAGGAAGAATGAGTGGGCCTCATTATTACCAGATTTCTTTGAGGATGCAACACTTACATGGTATGAGTCAGAATACCAAAAGAGAGAGGAGAGATGGGGAAGAGGAGTCTTGGGAGACTTTGACTTCAGCACTCATTGAGAACTTTCTTCCTGATGAGAGTTATGAGAGATTGATGAGTGAGGTTACATTTCTCAAGCAAGGAGATGGAGAGAAAGTGAGAGTCTATGTGGAAAGAGTGGAAAAGTTAGAGTCCAGATTTTGCATAGTGTTGAAGAAGGGTGGGGATGATGTAGAGACCACAATGATTGGCATAGGGGCCATGCTCACCAATAATTTTGTGGGAGGGTTGAGACCACAATTAGAAGCAAGGTGAGATATGAGAAACCTTCTTCCAAGGTTGAAGCTATCAAGATCACAATTCATATGGAGGAGAGTTTGGAAGGGGATGAGAGTGATTTGGTGGTGAAGGAGGTTGTGCATCCTCCTCAAGGCTACAAGTATGGTGGAAATTTTGATACTTTGGTGGCAAGGGTTGCACCAAAAGTAGTAGTTGCTCCAATTCTTGCACCTCCACCATAGGATCCACTTCAAACCATCATAGAACAACTTGCGGATCTCAAGATCAATGTGGTGCAACTATGGGAGAAGAGAGAGGTGGATCAGAATGTAGGGAGGGGGCCTAGAGGTTATGGAAACTATCCATATAGAGGAGGCCAACCAGCCAACAATTTCAATGATAGAAATTGTTTTGGTTGTGGAGGAAGATGTCACATCCAAAGGAATTGCCCGAATTCGACTTACCATGGAGGAAGGGGTTATGAGGGAGCCAATAGAGGGAAAGAAGGAGGTAGTGAAACCCAAGTGGCTCCTCATCCAAACAAAGGTAAGGGGATAGCATCCATAGATGTGGTGGTATGAGAAGGGAGAGTGCTCAAACTCCAAGGGTCTTAATTTGGAGCTTTTGGCACAAGAGAAGAAGAGAGCTCGTTTTGCAAAGGATGTTCACTCTTCTCAAGGATTTACTCCAAGCAAGGATAATCCTATGTCTACTAGGAGCACTCGCACCTCAACACCATAAAAAAAAAGACTCCAAGGAAGAAGTTGGGGATGGAGGACTTCTTGATCTCAAAGCAACAATGGAACTACAATGTGTTGGAGGATGTTGGTAGACACAAGGCTAACATCACAGTGAGCCAATTGATTGCTTTGAACCCTACCTTGAGAAAGGAGCTTAGAGGTGGTTTGAGTTCTACAAGGAGCAAGAGGAAGAAGAAGGCAAAAGCTCCAATATCAATGTGGGTGGTGGATGCCAAGCCAATACCATGGGAGGCTTGTGAATATGCCTCCAAGATTGATGTGAGAGTGAATGGTCACAACATCAAGGATGCATTGGTTGATGGAGGATCAGTAGTTAATGCCATGTCAAAAAGGTTGATGAAGAAGTTGGGTATGATACCCTCAAGACCTTCAACATTCATGGTGAGCATGGCAAACAAACAACAATTTTGACCAGTAGGAGTGATGGATAAGGTGGTAGTTTCAGTTATGGGAGTTCAAAATCTCATGACTTTCCAAGTCTTGAAAGATTCAAGCTATGACTTACTTCTTGGGAGGCCATGGTTGAGAGCAGCATGCACAACTTATCGATATCACAAAGGGTACTTGAGGATTAGGCCATCAAATCATAGAGTCATAGTTCTTATGACTAACACCACCAACACTTCAGATTCAAATACACCATCTTCTGATTATTGGGAATTAGATTCTGAAAAAGGAGCTTCAAGTGTGGACACAAGCATGGAAGAGGAGACTTCCACGAAGTAGGATGAATCTGAATTTGATTCAGATGTGTATCCTTTGTGTGCTATGGATTTTGCACCTAAGCCAGAGGTTTTGAAGGACGCGGATAAATCACCATTGACACTTGAGGAGGTAGAGAGAAGGTTAGCTACCCTCAAGTATGGCCCAAATGTTACCAAGGAGGAGAAGGTGAGATTTGAGGAGATTTTTTGCAAGTTCATCTATGTTTTTGCTTTCAGTTACAAGGATTTGAAGGAAGTCACCTTGGAGGAGCACAAGATAGAGGTGGAGTCCCATGCAAGACCAATCCGCCAAAAACAACGTCGCATTAGCCCACCAATATTTTTGGTTGTGAAGGAGGAGATTGATAAGCTCAAGGAGGCTGGATTTATCTTTGAGGTAGAGAATTCAGAATGGGTGTCTCCAATTGTCATTGTGAAGAAGAAGAATGACAAGCTTTGGGTATGTGTGGATTACAAGAAGCTCAATGTTATTACCAAGAAGGACTACTACCCATTTCCATTCATTGATGAGATCTTGGAGGAGGTTGCAGGTCATGAGAGGTATAGTTTTGGAGATGGTTATAGTGGATATAACCAAATCAAGATTGCACCAGAGCATCAACAACTCACCACATTCACCACATTCACCACACCTTGGGGAACTTACGCTTTCAAGGTCATGCCTTTTGGGCTTTGCAATGTTCCAGCCACATTCCAATGGTTCATGAACAAGGTATTTGAACCTTTCATTGGGAAATTTGTGAGAGACTTCATTGATGACTTTTGTGTCTATGGGAGCAAGGAGGAGCACTTTGAGCACCTAATCAAGGTCTTGCAATGCTTGGATGAGGCAAATGCATCACTCAACCTAGAGAAGTGCATTTTTGGATGTGAAGAAGGTCTACTTTTGGGGCACATCATCTCCAAGGATGGAATAGCTGTTGATCCTGAGAAGGTGAGGAAAATCTCAGACCTTCCATTCCCTTCAAGCTTGACAAAGTTGCACCAATTCTTGGGGATGGTTGGATACTATAGGAGGTTCATCTTCTCATTTTCCAACAAGGCTTATGTATTGACCATCTACATGAAGAAGGGTGTAGATTACATGGTGATTTTGGAGGACAAGGAGGCTCTCAAAGCTTTTAAGGAGCTCAAGCAATCCCTTGTTGTAGCTCCAATTCTTGCTAAACCTGATTGGAGTAAACCTTTCATCCTCTACACTGATGCTTCTAATGTAGCTATAGGATGCACTCTTAGTCAATTAGACCAAGATGGGCATGATCATCTAATAGCTTATGCTAGTAAGCAGATGGTTTCAACAGAGAAGAACTACTCTGTCACGGAGAGAGAAGGGTTGGCAATGATCTTTGGTCTCAAGAAGTTTAGACACTACTTGATTGGAGGGAAAGCTACCATTGTCACAGATCACAAGGCTTTGAAGTACATCTTCAACAAGCCTAATATTGAAGGGAGACTAGCAAGGTGGATGATACTCTTGTCTGAGTATGACTACACCATTGAGGATAGGCCAGGAAAGAAACATGCAAATGCTAATTTGTTATCTAGGGCCTATGATCATGATGGAGATGAGCCAGTGGATGATTCCTTCTCAGATGAGGAGCTCATGACAATCTCAACCACTCAAGAGGTTCTAGTGGAGTACAAGGAGATTGTGGATTTTTTGACAAGAGGTAACTATCGAGAAGGGATGCATGCTAGGGAGAGGAAGGCCCTTGCAGCAAGATCTAGACCTTACACAATGGTGGAGGATATTCTTTTTCACCAAGGAGCAAATGGTCTACTTTGAAGAGCAATGGTTAATGAAGAGTCTATCCTACTCATAAAGGAGTTTCATGAAGGTTTAGTATGTGGAAGACACTTTGCAGGAAAGGTGACTGCTTTCAAGATTCTAGATGCGGGTTACCATTGGAGAGAGATTTTCAAGGATTGTCTTGATTATTGCAAAACTTGTCATGTTTGTCAAGCTTTTGCTAGAAAGTCTACATCCACTCCACCACTTATATCAATTCCATTGCTAGGACCTTTTGAGAAGTGGGGAATTGATTTTGTAGGTCCTCTCAATAGAACCCTAAGGAACAATTTGTACATTGTGGTAGTTATTGATTATCTTACCAAGTGGGTTGAGGCTAGACTATTGAGGGACAAGAATGAAGATGAAATGGGTAGATTTCTTTATGAATGCATTATCACTAGGTTCGGATGCCCTTTGGAGTTGGTTTTTGAAAGAGGAGGAGAGTTTACATGAAGCATTACTACAGCCATGCTACGACATTTCTCTATCACACATAGAGTAACTATATCCTATAAGCCAAATTCTAATGGCTTGGCAGAGAGAACCAATCAGACCTTGTGCATGATGTTGGCCAAAGATGTAGAAATGGAGGGGGCTAAACATCATTAGGACAAGAGGATTCATGCGGTTTTGTGTGAGTATAGGACAACCATGAAGACTTCCACCGGATATTCTCCATTTCAATTGGTGTATGGTATTGAGTCTACCTTACCTATTTACTTTGATCTTCCTACTTTCCAAAGCATTCATGGAGATTGAAGAAAGCACAAGGAGATGATGTAGAGAAGTCAAGGAAGGATCAACTCATGGAGTTGGAAGAAGCAAGAGCAGTTGCTATGGTTTGAGTGGAGCAAGCCCAAAGGAAACAAAAGGAGGGCTATGACAAGAGGCAAGGCAAGAAGAAGGTGGAGACTTTCAAAGAAGGTGATTGGGTAATGTTATTTGATTCCATTTGATTCAAGAGAGTGCAAAAGAAGTTTTTGCCTAAGTACTTTGGACCTTTCATAATGGAGAAGGTGTGGGGCAATTACACCTATGATCTCAAGGAGTTGGGAGGAAGACACTTTGATAGGATTAACCATGATAAGTTCAAGATGTACCATAGAAGGTAGAGAGACCTTCACTTTGAGGACAAAGTGAAAACTTAGTCCGGGGGTAAATGTAACACCCATTTGTGCATGTGTGTGGTATTGTGATATTTAGCTTGGTATTACAAGTACTTTGAGTAAACGGGTGGAGAGTTTGGAGATATTGGGCCATAGACTCGGAAGTGTCTAAGACACCCAAAGTCTATGTTTGTGGGGACGCTCACATTTGAGGGAGGGGGTATGTGGTACCCACATTTTTGTTTTTTTTTTTGAAATGGAGAAGAAGAACTGTATAGAGAAGTCAGATTGCGCCTGTATGGCCAAAGAAGGCAAAGAAAAGAGTCTTTGGGATGAAACCCGAGGTAACATGGCTTCGGGTCATAAGGCAAAGTACTCAGATTTGCCTTGTTAGCATACAACCCAAAGTAAGAAGTCTTCGTATTGAGGGGTGCTTAACCCAAGGCGAGGATAGTGTAACAACTTTTCTTTGGGGCAAGAAACTCAAGAAGGGACTGTTCAAAAACCGGTGGTCATACGCGTGAAGGACACTTGACAATGACAGGCGCATGCAAGAGGTGTGATTTCTTGATAGAAACTTGAATTGAAGAGAGACAAAGAAGGCGTGACTCTATAAAAATCAGGCAAACGACAAAGCAATGTCAAGCAATTTTCCTTTGCCGTTGAGGAGTCATTTGGCATGAGATTGTGGGAAGGGAAGTAGAGTTGAAGACGCACTGGTGTGTAGAGGAGAATTTGAGAGAGCTAACCCGAGAGACAGTGAGGAAGAAAGAAAGATGGGAGGAGGGAAGAAGAACTCTGAATTCACAGTGAGAAATCATGCAATTTGGAGGTTAGATGTGATCGCAAGGATCAAAGTCTTGAGCCGACTTTGGATCACATTCTTGGCGCGGAACTGGAATGTTAGTTTTCTAGGATTCATGACCAAGATAATCGAGAGTAAATGTCTCGATAGCCCCGAGGAAGAAGGGAAGAGAGGAAATCTGGCTCGCTGGATGGAGTCGGATTGGAGATTAGTACTCGGAAGAGAGGCAGGCATGGAGCAGAGTGCCACGTTCTTGGGGAAAGAGGAGGTAGCCGAAGAAACCCAAGAAGTGAGGGATGCATTCTCTTTGAAGCGGACAAAGAATGGGTACAAAGTAGAGAGTTACAAGGATCCGGTCAAGAGAGGGATCATAAGTGCTCTCATAGCAATCCTGAAGCCGGAGAGAACAACTTATGTGATGAAACACCAAGTGGTGTTCTTCCATAAGATGTTTCCAAGAGAGCCAATCAACTGGGCGAGGTGCTTCCATGGGAGAACAAGGTAGATGGTGTGGAACTTGCGGGATAAGTCGCCTCCAAATTACATTGTGCCATTTGCAGCACATTTCTACCTTGTGCTGAATCTATTCAAATCGGCAGAGCGCAACAGAATGGTGTTGCATTTTCATCCCGACTTAAGAAAGGAGGTCAACACGGAGGAGCAGCAGTACATTCTTTAGATCTGAAGCAATGATGAGTACTACGTGTAGACGGAGAAGAGTGTGCAGGTGGATGTAAGTACTCCAAAGTTGAAGAAGCGGAGTCAATAAGAAGAAGGCAAAGACGTCAAGAAGATGAGACCTTGGAAGACCAGAAGAGGAAACCCAAGGAAAGGTATGGTGGTAATTACGTCATCGGAAGAAGACTCAGAGGGCAAAGCCAAGTGCAAGTCCAAAGACTCAGAACACGAGGAAGAACTCAAGCTCACACTATAGAGTGGGGATACGAGTGGTGACAGCAATGAAGGCGGGGAGATAACGTCGGTACCCACAGCAGAAGAAGAAGTTTGGATGGAGCTTGAAGAAGAGAGTAATGCAAAGTTAGAAGACGAAGTGCTCGAGTAGGAGGAGAAGAAGATTACCATTCAGAGAGGATTTTGGTCCAGGCAAAAGGTGAAGTGTGAAGCGGGTCCAAGCAAGGAAAGGGAAGAGGAGAATGCCAATTCGGGGAGTGAAGTGTCCATTCTGATATGACGACTGCAGAGAAGAAGGCGAGTATTGAGAGAAGAAGAGGTAAAGAAAGAGATCACTCCGCAAGTTGAAGTAGTTGCGAGTGACGGAGTGGAGTACTTGCATGAAGTTGTGTGTCCTCTGTTGGTGAAATTGGAACAAAAGAAGAGGGAGATGCAGTCAACGTGTCCAGAGGTGAAGACTGTATTGCAAGTATTAGCACGACTAGAAGAAGAGAACTTGGAGTTGAAGAAAAGTATAATCCAAGGTGAGGAGGTACTGCGAGTGGATGCAGTGGTGCAGAGTCAAGTGATAGAAAACTTGAAGAGAGAAGCAAGGTATCAAGAGGAACTTGTGAAGTAGAGTGACATAGCAAAGGAAAGACAAATTGCTGAATATGAGATCTTGAAGCAGTAGTTTGCTGATTTGAGACTAGAAATTATCCATGCTATGGCAAGAGTAGCAGAGACGGAACAAGAGCTCGATAGGGTAATGGAGAGTGTAGAAGAGAAGAAGCAACTGTGGCAATGAGAGTTGACAGTGAGATATAAGGAAGAAGAGAGATTGCGAGAGTTACTTCGTAATCAAGAGGAGAAGGAGAAGGAAACTATGAAAGCCGAGTTCAAAGCAGAATTGGCAATGTACCGGGAGGATTGGCTTGCAAATTGGGAGCGCGAGAGGAAGATGAGACTGGATCCCTTGAAGGAGATTGTAATCAGAATGAATGCAATGCTGAGTACAGAGGCCAGTGTGCGTATTGAGGAGACAAGGCTGCACAAGTTGAAGTTGTTGGTGCAAGAGACAAGGAAGAGACATGTGAGGATACTGATTTGAACGCATTGTTGATTAGCCTCAGAACTCGTGTAGATAGGAAGATATTGGAGGTAGAAGACAATATCACAATCAGATTAGACTTAGTAAAATTGGAGATATATAAACTTCGGAAAGATGTTAGAGCAAAACCTGAAGTAGATGAAGTAGGAGTGCATATGTCTTTGGAGTTAGCATTGGAGACATTAGAGAAGAGTGGGTCGGGAGATAAGGAGTTAGAAAGATTGCCCACTAGTGAAATTTCAGATCAAGAAAGAGAGCTATTAGATTTGGTAGAAGATGTAGGAGTTATGAAACCCGTAGATAGGATAGTAAGAAGTGCAGTTACTTCGGGTTTGGGTTTGAAAGCCAAAGAAGAAGTAGACATTGGGTCGGATTAGTGATAGTTTTGAGATTTGAAGAGGCAAATATGAAGAGGTGTATTGTCATTTTGGATCTGTAGGTTTGTAGAGTTGTTAGGAAAAGGTACATTAGGAAGATAATTGTCGATTGCTTCACTATTGAAGAGTGACAATTGCAGTCTTATGTTGTTTAGTGCTCATTATTTTTGAGAATAGATAAAGCAAAGTGCAGTGAAGTAGTGCTCATTGCTTGAGCTTGATTCTGAGTATCAACTTTGTGTTTGTGTTTGTGAGTGTGTGGAGAAATTTGAAGTGCAAGTCAGAGTGTTTGTTGGATGTTGGATTCCGCCGCTTTGGTCTTTACGTTGTGTGTTTGATCCTGAGTGAAGTGCAATCAAAGCAATGCCTTGACAGATCTGAGAGGAATTGTAGTGTTGATAGTATTCTGCATTTGTGAATGCAATGCAAAGTTGATGTGAAGCAATTTTGATCCAGGAAGTTGTACCTTCAGTGGAAGGGTGGAACACAATTCTTAGGCAAAGTTGTTTTGTAGTGAAGTGCCATGCATGCCTTCATGCATTGTGGATTCTTCTTCTGCTCGCCGTTAGTAAAAAAATTAGCAAAACATTACTTTGGGCAATGATTCCATCTTTATTTACCTCGATCTGGCTTGTTGTTATTCTTGCATAAACCTATTTGCTTCAGCTATCATGTCTTTTATATGCTATTTAGCATTTCTTTGTTACACCCAACACAATTATTGTCTCAGTCTGCCACCAAAATAGATCAATAGGGGGTTTCAATCGAGGCGCCGGTTCCCTCTACAATTCCATCACGGTTTGTCGGACATAATTTTTGGAGGATCTGTATCACACACCACCAGCTTTGGGGATATATATCACACCCACCTTGCCGTTGTGCATACATTTGGAAGATCTATTATAAGTTCCCATTTGGCTTGGTTTTCTTGTTCCACCAGATGGTTTCTCTTCTTGGTACTTTGTTCTTGTTATCGTTAGTTTTTGCTTTGGTTTCTCTGCACCTTTTTTTCCCTTCTAGTAGAGTCTTGGACTCTTTTTATCTTTTTGCACCTTCCGGTGCACTTGTATTCCATTTCCCCTTTGGAGTATTTATTTGAGCTTGTCGGTCTATTACTTCTTCGTTTTAATTAGTTTGGCATGGCATTTCATAGATCATACGGTGCGATGTGGGTTGGGAGGAGACCCATACATTGGGGATTTTAAGGCATGGTAGAGAGCCTGAATCATCACAATCAAGATTGTTTGGAAAGAGTTGAAGGAGTTGTGATTAAGGAGTATGAATTAGTGACAAGAGTACAAATCAGTGCTTGTTACTCTCTTTTGGATGTGGTTTCTACCTGAGAGATTAAAGACGCAACCAAGAAGAACTACACTGTTACTATTTGACTTTGTATTTAGACATTTCTGACTCGTATCTCTGCGGGAACGAACTTTACTTACCTGATAAGTGATATTTGCCGGGTTGTCACACTTCCTCACAATATCACTCAAATCTCTCAACTGGTATATCACAGTCCTTTGAAATTTTTCACATGTAATCATAACTCTAGGGCATTCCTCTGTGCAAAGTTTTAGGTCTTTCCATTGAGTCATTTGGTGCTAGATATCTTTCTATTCAACACACATATTTCAGATTTGGTCTGAAAACCACCCCCTCACTTTAAAAACTCATAATTCCTTATGCAAGAATGATGTCTCTCTAATTTTTAAGTCAACAGGTAGGATATAATGCACTGAAATTTTTTAGAAATTTTCAGGAAAATCCACTAAAAATTGAAGAAATGGCAGACTCTGTACAATTTTCCAAAGAGCATGCAGTTGAGGGAACACTTTACCCTATCAACTTTCAAGAATTCTAGCTTAGTGCGCATAGTAGCTCTTAACATTATTTCAAGTGTGCTAACTGAGATAAAACAAGCTATTATGTGTAGAATTTGAAAGTCTAGATCTCAAACTTGAGATTTTGCTCAAAATCACCTTAATCCCCAAAATCTACAATCCACTTCACACAATCTCTCCAAATCGTCTCATGTGTAAAAGATGTACAAAATCACCTCAAAGACATCATTATGAACTACATGGTTTAAAAATGGGTTTAGATTCTTTAACATAAGTTCAGCCCTCTCCTCCCCCTAAATTTCTCTCCAAGTGAGCTCTCATAGCCTCCTTCTAATATAGTCTAATATAGAATTGTACGTGGAACATTATCTTACTTTCTAGAGAGGTCTTGGTAATGGAACCAAAAATATGAGCCAACTTGTCTCTCACTCAGGATGAACCTCTAATGCCTATTATGGTAGTGCACCATGGACTAAGAAGGCAAAGAACTCCAACTCCATCATACTCTTCCAAGGCTAACACTCGAAGACTCAAGACATTGCTTACTAGAGAAATTGATGAGAGAGAGATAGTTGCAAATGAAAGGATGATGAGTACCTCCTCATCCCTTGTTTATATACTTGTGAAAAAGTTACGCACTAAAGTTACTATTTACCAAAGTTACTCAAGTTACTAGGCTAAAAGTCAAGTAAAGTTAAAAGTTATAAAAGAATATCCATCCATATGGGCATATTCTACTAACCATGTGATCTTATCTTGACCCAACAACTAAGTCAAGGAGTCCTTCACATGGGCTATCCTTGGACTATAGAAGAATGCAAAAAAAAAGGCTTGCGGGTGCAAGAGTTCTCAACTCTAACCTCAAAGCCAAACACCTGAAAATAATACCAAGTCAACACACTAGAATCCAAAATAGTGGTGCTCATCTTTTCCACTTCCTCCAAAGTAAGGTCCCATCTATCCTAACTATGACTAAATTTAGCTAATCATGATTAATATAGAACTATCCTTTATCTATAGTAAAAAATATCTCTCAAGTACTTGTTATACTAAGCTAAATATCACAATACCACACACATGCACAAATGGGTGTTACAGTACATCTAGGTGAGCATGGGCTACTTGGATTACACCCTTGGTCTATTTGGGATGATGCTAGAGGATGTGCGGAGCTTGCATCTAGAGTGGAGTGAGTTTTTCACACATAGGTTGAGACCTCTAGTAGTTGGGGGCATGACACTATTGCTCCTAAGGGCCCAGTGTAGCAGCCAATCAATACGTCTTCCACTCCTATGATAGATACAAAGGATACTTGGGAGCCAGATCTTGGACCCAAGCTTACAAGAGAGGAAAGAAGGAGAGTTTGGAGGTTCTTGAGGAGCTACACAAGTTGTTTTGCCTTCAAGATGAAGGATTTAGGTGCTCTAAAAGGACCTGGTATTCAGATTGGGCTGACTAGAGATACACTAGCTTTTTGACATCCTTATCGATATAATGATATGGAGAGGACATTGATTCAAAGTTGGAGTAAAGACCTTTTTGAGGTTGGTTTGGTGGAGATTTCACATGGAGAGTATGCATTAGCTACAATGATGCCAACCAAGAAGGATATGCATGGCAACTACATAGATAGGTGGATGTGTGGAGATTACCATCCTATCAACTGACCGACTAGGGCCAATTGATTGGTATGCCATGCCTACATTAGAGGGGATCTTTGATGTTATTGGGTATGCAAAGGTCTTTAGTACTTTGGATCTTTGAGCAAGATACCATCAATTGCCAATCAGGGTGGAGGATAAGTCCACAATAACGTTTTGGGCTATTGATTCTCATGGTAAGGATGTGTTATAGTAGTGGAGGTTCTTACAATTTGGATTAAAGAATGCTCTTGTTGAGTTCCAAAGGGTCATGGACAAGATCCTATCTGGATTAGATTTTGCTTGGTGCTATATTGAAGACATTTTGGTCTATAACACTACTGTGGAGGAGCATGAGAGACAGTTGTTGGAGGTGTTTGAGAGGTTGAGATCTCATGGACTCAAATTACATCTTGGGAAGTGTAGGTTCTTCCACAAGCAAGTTGAGTATTTGGGTTGCACTATCTACCCCGGAGGACTTGGTGTTCAATAGACCAAAGTGGAGGCTATTGCATGTATTCCTTGACCTACAAATGTGAGCAGAGTGCAAGCATTCCTTGGTTTGGCAAATTTCTATCGCTGTTATGTTAGAGGATTTAGTATCATTGCCAAGGCCTTGAAAAAGTTGACCAAGCTTACACAGGAGTGGTATTGGGGAGATGAGCATGAGAGAGCTTTTGTTGAGCTCAAGGAGAGGTTGACATTTGCTCATATTTTGAGGAGACTGATTAGAGGGTGACCATTTCAGGTTCACACTGATTGGCATATGTTAGGGCTTGGAGCAGTGCTCACCCAACATGATGATGAGGGGAAGGAGTTTGTGGAGGCTTATGCTAGTCTCTCCAACAATTCAATGGAAGCAAAGTATAGTTCATATGAGAGAGAGTGTGTGGTAGTAGTTTGGGCAGTAGAACATTTCCAATGTTATCTATTTGGTAACCCCTTTACTCTCATCATTGATCATCAGCCACTAAAGTGGTTGATGGAGTCCGACAAGCTTTCAAGGAAGCTTGCACAATGGGCTCTGATTTTATAGGAGTATGATTTCACGGTTATTCAAAGACCTAGAGTATTGAACCATGATACAAATGGGTTGAGTAGAAAGCCATGTCCCAACCAATAGGATCAGACTGACGCATGTTGACATGGTGAGATAGATAAAGAGATAGTGTCAGGTTGGTATGCATCTACTTTTCTTTATATATTTGCTAAGACTTTGGTGATATCTCTCTTGGCGCATATAGGAGGAGTTATTGAGGTCATAGATCCAAAGAGTGAAGATACCAATACAACTCAATGAGACATTCATGATGATATCTTAGTGATGGACTATCTTTGCATTGGTGTTGTGGGTGGTACAGTTGGGACCAAGGAGAGAGATTTTATTTTGCAACAAGTTAGATGGTTCAGAGGGAGGAGGGTAGACACCTTTTGCATGTATGGGATGTGACAACCTGGCAAATATCACTTTTGCGGTAATCGGGTAAGTAAAGTTTGTTCCCGCAGAGATACGAGTTAGAAATTTCTAAATACAAAGCAAAGTAACAATTTCAGTTCTTCTTGGTTGCGTCTTTAATCTCTCAGGTAGAAACCACACCCAAAAGAGAGTAACAAGCACTGTTTCACAGTCTTGTCATGGATTAACACTTCTTAATCACAACACCTTCAATTCTTTCCAAACAATCTTGATTGTGATGATTCAGGCTCTCCCAAAAATAGCACTTCACTGCAAAACAACTTCTCCTCAGAATTGTGTTCCACCCCTCCACTAAAGGCACAACTTCCTTGATCAAAATTGCCTCACATCAACCTCGCACTGCACTCACAAATGCAAAATACTACCAACACTACAATTCCTCTCAGATCTGTCAAGGCATTGCTTCAATTGCACTTCACTCAGGATCAAACGCATAGAATGAAGATCAAGGCTGTGGAATCCAACATCCAACAAGCACATTGACTTGCGCTTCAAATTTCTTCACACACTCACAAACACAATTACAAAGTTGATACTCGGAATCAAGCTCAAGCGACGAGTACTACTTCATAGCACTTTGCTTTATCTATTCTCAGAAATTATGAGCACTAAAGAACATGATACTGCGAATGCCACTCTTAAGTAGTGAACAAATCGACAGTTTTAACAACTATACCATTCTACAACAACTTTTCTAACCTGCAGATCCGAAATGACAATGCATCTCTTCATATCTGCCTCTTCAAATTTCAAAACTGTTACTAGTCTGATCTGATGTCTACTTCTTCATCAGCTTTCAAACCCAAACCCAAAGTAATTTTACTTCTTACTACTCTTTCCTCGGGTTTCATATCTTCTACTTCTTCTACCAGATCCAACAATTCTCTTTCCTGATCTGAAATTGCACTAGTGGGTAATCTTTCTAACTCTTCATCTCTCAACCCACTCTTCTCCAATGTCTCCATTTCTAACTCCGAAGACATCTGCACTCCTATGTTATCTACTTCGGGTTTAGCTCTAACGTCTTTTCAAAGTTTTTCTATCTCTATTTTCACTAAGTCTAATCTAATTGCAATATTGTCTTCTACTTCTAAGATCTTCTTGTCTACGTGAGTTCTTAAACTAATCAACAAGGCATTCAAATCAGTGTCTTTCGCTTGTCTTTGCCTCGTCTCCTACACCAACAACTTCAACTCATGCAGCCTCGTCTCTTCAATTCGAATGTTGGCCTCTGTACTCAACATTGCATTCATCCTGAGGACTATCTCCTTCAATGGCTCCAATCTCATCTTCCTCTCTTGCTCTTGATCTGCGAGCCAGTCCTCCCTATACATTGCCAATTCCGCTTTGAACTTGGCTTTTACCATCTCCATCTCCTTCTCCTTCTCCTTCTGTACAACCTTTTCCTCCTGATTACAAAGTAACTCTCGTAATCTCTCTTCTTCCCTATACCGTGCTGCCAACTCTCTTTGCCAGAGTTGCTTCTTCTCTTCTACACTCTCCATCACCCTATCAAGCTCTTGATCCTTTGCCGCGACTCTTGCCATAGCATGGATAACTTCTACTCTTGAATCAGCAAACTGTTGCTTCAAGATCTTGTATTCAGCTACTTGTCTTTCCTTTGCTATGTCACTCTTCTTGACAAGATCATCTCAATATCTCACTTCTCTCTTCAGGTCTTCAATTACTTGAGTCCTCACTACTGCCTCCGCTCGAAGTACTTCCCTCTCCTCCTCACCTCGGGTTATACTCTTCTTCAACTCCGAGTTCTCTTCTTCTAATCTTGATAACACCTGCAAGACAATCTTTACTTTTGGACAAGTTGACCGCATCTCCTTCTTCTTGTACTCTAGCTTCACCAACAGAGGACATACCACCTCCCGCAAGTACTCGACTCCATCGCTCGGGGTTACTTCTCCTTGCGTAGCTACTTCTCTTCGCACTTCTTGTTCATCCGATACTCGTCTTCTTCTCTGCATTCTTCATATCGGAATAGACACCTTGCTTCCTGAGCTTGCATTTGCTTCTTCTTGCACATAACTTGGACCTGCATCGTACTTTGCCTTATGTCTTGAGTGGACTCCTCTCTAAACTGCAATCTTCTCTTCTGCCTCGGGTACTTTGTCTTCCAATGTTGTGTTGTCTTTGGCCTCAATCTCAGCCTGCACTTCTTCTTCTTCTTTTGCACCAGCCGGTGCCAATGTCATTTCTCTTCCTTCATCGCTGTCGCTACTTGTATCTCCACTCTGTAGTGTTAGCTCGGGCTCCTCTTTGTGTTCCAAGTCTTTGGTCTTGCGCTTGGCATCACCTTCCGAGTCTTCATCTTCCAACTCGATCACCACCATACCTTGCCTCTGGTTTCCTCTCTTGGTCTTCCGAGGTTTCATCGCGTCTTTGGCTTTGCCCTGCCGACTTCTCTTCTTTGAGTTTGGAGTACTCACTTTGATCTCCACATTCTTCCCTGTCTTCGTGTAGTACTCATTAGTGCTTCTGATTTGCAAGATGTACTGCTGCTCCTCTACATTGACCTCCTTTCTCAAATTGGGATGGAAATGCGACACCATCCGAGTTTGCTCCGCCGAGTTCAGCAAATTTAACCCAAGGTAGAAATGAGCTACAAATGGCACGATGTAGTGTGGAGGTGGTTTATCTCGCAGATTCCACACCATATGTCACGCAGGACAACTTCTCAATGGCAAAGGAAAATTACTCGACATTTTATCATTGCAAGTTCAATTTTATAGAGTTGCGCTTTCTTTGTCTTTCTTCACTTTGAGTTTCTACCGAGAAATCACACCTCCTGCATGCACCTGTCACTATCAATCATACTTTGCACGTATGGGCCGCTGGTTTTTGAACGGTCCCTTCTTGAATTTCTCGCCCCGACAAAAGGTTGTTAGACTGACTTCGCCTTGGGTTGAGCTCCCCCCGATACAAAGACTCCTTACTTTGGGTTGTGTGCTGACAGGGCATTTCCGAGTACTTTGCCTTATGACCTGAAGTCACTTTACTTTGGGTTTCATCCCAAAGACTCTTTTCTTTGCCTTCTTTGGCCACACATGCACAATCCGACTTCTCCATACACTTCTGCTTCTTTATTTTGAAAAAAAACAAAAAATGTGGGCACCACATGGGAGGATGGTAGAGTGAGAATAATACCACTTTCATCTCAGAGACTATAGTTGGTCCGTCATGCTCATGAAGAGCTAGGACATTTTGGAGTAAAGCATTGTCATGGGGATTCTAAGGTCTTGAGATTGCACCAAGCACCTGGCTGCATGTGCTTAGGCTGTCTTGTTTGTCATAGACTCGGCAGTTAATCCGTAGTTTCGCACTGGTTATGCTATCTGGCTTTATGATTACAGCTTCTCTTGGGAGATTGTTTGTCACTTTTCCGGGTGCTGATCCTTGTCAATGAATACTTGCATAGGCTTAGGTTAATTTTTCCTGCTTGTTCTTTGGCTACTATTCATGATCTATAATTCTAGACTTTTTTCTTAGTCTGTCATTCTTAGGTGGGTGGGGTTTTTGCTGTAACAGTCAGGCCTGGCCGAAAGCATAGACTTGGTGGGATTCATGGACTAGTCCACAGGTCATGCAACCAATTTGACCCCAAGATTTTGTCCAAAAACCTGACTCACTTCCATGGACCGAACTGCATGCCAAAGTTTCATTCTTTTCTTATCGCTGTTTTCTTATCTTTTACATACACATTTATTCACAAGGAATGCCACTTCCATCACCGCACCAAGTTCTCCAAAATTCATAAATTCTTCAGGATGATCAAAACTCAGACTAAATAGTTTTGCATCAAGCACATTGTCTAATCAAGCATGTATAAAATAGGAAACATCCAAGTCCTAACTCATATCCCTTACAGCATTTAGCTTCTTGTATGCAGTTCCCTGCGTGACGCCCCAAGATCGCTGCTCGGCAGATCTCTTTTGGTGATTCTCCCATCTTGTTGTTATGAATTTGTACTATTGTCACCTCTGGCATTTCTCTTCTCACTATCTTGCCATGCACAGCCAGCAGATTTCTCTCAAAACTTTCTTCCTCTCTTGTCACCTCCTCAGCAGAGCACTTTCTCCAAACATCTCATGAATTCTAATGTCTCTCTTGATTTTGTCACAGTCTCCAATCCAAATGCTTGTTCAAATTTCTCCTTCTTCCCGTCTTCCTATCACAGTCCAAGTCCTCAATATTTTCCTCCTTAGTAGGACTTTGGCACTTTCAAAATCCCTCACACTCCCCTATGTTCCTTTGCATGATTTTGTCCATGTCAACTCCTCAACAAATCCTACATCCTCTTGCAAAAATCCTTCTTTTGCTTCCAAGCTTTTCTCTTTTTTGACTTTCCAACCTAATCCTTTGAAGATCTGTCTACCTTTCATTGCTCCCTGTCTCAGACCAAAGCAGAAGCCAACCTTTGAAAAGTCCTTTCTCTCTCAAATGTTTCTCCACTATTCCTCTCTTCCACTCTCACTGCTCAGGCCAAATAGAACCCTTCAAAAATTTTCTCCTGACCACTCTCACTACTCAGGGCAAACAAAACCTTGCAAAAATTCTCTTTAGTCCACTCTCACTGCTCAGGTCAAACAGAACATTCAAAACTTTCTCTTTTCAGTCTCACTGCTCAAGACAAACAAAACCCTTCGAAAATTTCTCTTTTGTCCACTCTCACTGCTCATGCCAAACAGAACCCTGCAAAATCCTCTTTTGGGCACTCTCACTGCTTAGGGTGAACAAAACCCTATGAAAATTCTCTTCAGTCCACTTTCACTACTCAGGCCAAATAAAACATTCAAAACTTTCTCTTTTCACTCTCATTGCTCACAACAAATAAAACCCTTTGAAAATTTCTCTTCTGTCCACTCTCACTGCTCAGGCCAAACAAAACCTTGCAAAATCCTCTTTTGGGCACTCTCACTGCTCAAGGCAAACAAAACCCTACAAAAATTCTCTTCAGTCCACTCTCATTGCTCAAGCAAACAAAATCCTGTGAAAATTCTCTTCACTTTCCAGCTTCTCTCACAGCAACCCTCATACCTACAACTTTCATTGAAATTCCTCTCCTTCTCTTCTTCTGTTCAGGCCAAACTCAAATCCTAGCTGTCTCTGTCCAAGGCCAACAAAATCGAAGCCTTTTCTTTCTTCTCTTCTCTTTAGCTAAATTTGAATTCCCCTCTATCTCTATCCAGGGCCAAACCCATATCCTTCTCTTTCTCTTCTCTGTCCAGACCAAGCAAACAAACAAAATTTCTCTGCTCTGGCTTGTACTCTCAAGGCATCAGCTTCCCTGCAAATTTCTCTTGCCTTGCACTCTCAAGCCATAGCTTCCTTGCAAAATTTCTCTGTTGCCTCCTCCTCTCTTACTCTTGTTTCCCCTGCAAAAATTCTCCTGTCCACCCTCCTCACTCCTGCACACTCCATGCCTTCAAAAACCTCCCTTCCTCTTTCCTTCGTGTCCAGTCCAGCCCATTTTCTGAAAAATTTACTCCTTCAGCCCGTTCTCATAAGGCTTTACACTCGAGAAATACCCTTGCCCCTATACTTCACAGTCCAGCCTCAACCCCCAAAATCTCCTTTTTTCTTCACTCCCTATCCTCCTGTCCAGACCAGCCAGCAAACAAAGTTTCTCTCTTCTCCCCCTTTTCACAGTCATGTTCAAGGCAAACCTTCCCCATCTCACTCTCCTACTCTTCCACAATTCAGCCCATTTCCTACAAAATTCAACTCCTTCCTTCCTATCTCCAGTCACACCCCAGGCTAGCAAAACCCTCAAAAATCCTCTTCTTTCTTCACTCCCTGTCCTCCTATCCAAACCAGCCAACCAACTTAGTTTCTTTCTTCTCCCCTTCACAGTCATGTTCAAGGCAAACCCTCCCGATCTCACTCTCCTGCTCTTGCCACAGTTGAGCCCATTTCCTGCAAAATTCCACTCCCTCCTTCCTGTTTCCAGTCACATCCCAGCCCAGGAAAACCCTCAAAAATCCTCTTCTTTCTTCACTCCTTGTCCTCCTGTCCAGACCAGCCAGCCAATGAAGTTTCTTTCTTCTCCCCTTCATAGTACTTTGAAATCCTCCCTAAGTCTTTCCTCTGTCCTGTCCAGGAAGCAAGCCCTTCAAGAAAATTTTCCCAAAGTCTTTCCTCTGTCCTCTCTAGCAAGCAAGCCCTTTGAGAGAATTTTCTTAAGCTCTTCCCTCTGTCCTTTCATTAAACAGCCCTCTCAACCCTTTTCTTCTTCTTTTCTCATTACTCAACATAAGTTTACCACAAGCTCATTTGATCAAAAGCACCAATACTTGGAGTAGATGACTATATGGAGTTAGAAAGACCTAACTGCCAAGTAGGGAGGCAATTGTGACACTTTAGAGTTCATGTATGATTTATGTGTGAGTTGTACTTCTATAGTGTATGATGTATGTAGCAATGTATATATGCACAACAATTGTCACAACATTTGTAATGCCAAAGCTGGTTTGCTCAGATGTTAGAGTGGTAGTATTAGTAATCATAGTTATTTTGGAAGTTTCTCATAGACTACTTGACGGGAGCTATATTTCATGTTGGGGCTATTGATCACATGGTGGGACCCATTGTCACTTGCACTATTTTCATAGTGTGATGTACTATCAATAGCATCATTAGGACTAGAGACCTAGGTTGTAAAAGACCAAGGAGAGAAATAGAAGAATAGAAGATCACATTGGGACTCTGGAATGAGAGAACCTCTGAATGCCTAACATGAGCTTAGGCTTTGGTATTTATAGGGAACATACAAGGCTCTTGAGAAGCTTTTCAAGAAGCTAACCAAGAAACTTCTTGAGAAGCTTCCTTCTAGAAGCTATATAGTTGGCATGCAAGCTAAGCTAGTTAAGAAGCTTCCAAGAAACTTCATTCTAGAAACCACCTACTTGGCATGGAAGCTAAACTAGTTAGGAAATTTCCCAAGACAATTTCTCCAAAATTTCTCCTAGAAATCACCACTTGGCATACATATTACCCAATACTTGGAAAGTAGTACCAAGTAGCTTCCTAAATGCTTCTAGAATATTCTTATAATTCTTGGCTAATTTGGCCTATTTGCTTCTTTATTAGTCTTTGCTAACTTGTCTATAAACTTCATATTGTTATATATTCTCCCACCACTAGTTGGTGATATTTTTGTCACCATGGAAGCTTCAAACTCTTGGATGGCCATTTGTGCACTATGGAGATGAGAAAGAGGATCTCTTTAGTAGCATCATGGATAGGATACTTTTTCCAAAGGACTTTGTACTCAATATGTTGTTGGTGGCAATATTTAATATGGTGATGTGCAAGCATATGATCAACTTCATACTCCTCATGATTGTTGTGAGGGATGGGAGGAAGGAGGGGTTGGACACAAGAGTAAAAGGAAGATGGATTAGAAACAAAGGGTTTCAACTTAGAAATATGAAAGATAGGATGGATTTGCATATAACAAGGCAGAGCAAATCAATAAGCAAAAAAAGAAATGATTTAGGTGACATCAAATAGACCTATCTATTAGAATAAAATTTACAAACTTGGGTATCAAGTGGGGGGGTAGGTTACTAGAAGAAAGCATATGACCTTATCATCAAGTTGAAAGGTGAGATCATGATGATGTTGGTTTGTGTAATTTTTTTTGACTATTTTGAGCAACAAGGAGATGAGATTTGACTTGTTGTAGGGATATGAGATATTGTGGTCAAGAAGGTGGAAGTATGAGGAACATGAGATGGAGGAAGAGAAAGAAGGGCATCTAGAACAAGGAAATCTTGGCCAAAATTAAGTAAGAAGAGAGAGAATCAGGTGCTTACATGCTTGGAGTTATTGTAAGCAAACTCAACATTTGCAAGACATTCATCCTAGTTAGTATGGTAAACATTGACAAAGGCACAAAGCATATCCTCCAATGTGCAATTTTCATGTTTGGTTTGTCTATTAGTTTGAGGATGATAGGCCATGGACAAAGTAAGCTTGGTGTTGAGTAGCAGGAAGAGTGCTTGCTAAATTTCTATGGTGAATCAGGGATCATAGTCAAGGATGAGTACATGAGGCACCCCATGATGCTTGAAGACATTTTTGAAGTAGATATAGGAGCATCTAGTGTATCAAAGGTTGATACCAAATGGATTTGCTTACCAAGCTTATCAACAAACATCATGATCATTATATAACCTTGCATTATCTTGTGCAAGGATGTGATGAGATCTAAACTCATGTGTTCCCATCAAGCAAATGGTATGGGAAGTGGTTGAAGGAGTCCACTTAGTTTTTGGTTACTAGCCTTGTTATGTTAGTAACTCTCACAAGATTGGAGAAACTCTTGAATCTCTCATGCCATGTTAGATCACCACCATTAGCATTGTAGGTTACCCAAGGTTTTGTCCATACCCATATGACCAGCGATTGGCAAGTCATGGGGTTCTTGAAGGAGCACAAGCTGTAGATCACCCATGGTTAGAACATAGATTTGGTTCTCATAGAATAGAAGGCCTTCCTTGAAGGAGAAGGTGTTGTATTCCTTTTCATGTGTTGCAAGATGAACTTTTACCATATGAAAGAAGGAGTCTTGTTGTAAAGTGGTCCTAAACTCATTTTTGACTTTTGAGTCAATTGACACTATCATAATTGCCATTGTGATGAGAGGAAGAGTCTTCAAATCAAGTTATTGTGATAGGGCATTGGGAATGACATAGAACCTATCGGGTTTGTACTTAAGTTTAATATCAAACAACTACAATTGTTCCTCTTATTGATGATGTTGACTCTTCATCTACTCCAAATGTAATGTTTGCAACAAGGGTTGTGATTGGTTCACTTGATCACTTTTTCCCAAGAGATAATGTCTTTGTACCTTGGTGGCATATACAATTGTTAGTTGTTCTTGATCTCAAGTAGGTAATTATTTTTTATGGTATTCAGTTGACAAGATACAAAGGTAGTAAAATGTAATCCATCTGGAAATTCTTGCTATAACACACTTCCAATGGCAAAGTTAGACGCATCAAAATCAACCACACTAGGTAGTTTAAGATCATATGGTTGAAGAATGGGTCTTGAAGACACTATATGTTTCAATTTATTGAATTCTTATTTGTGCTTGGTGGCCTACTTAAGACTTGAGGTCTTTCCCAAGAGAGCAATCAATGGTGCAGCTACATGAGCATAGTAGTGGATAAACCATTGGTAAAAACTTGCTAATCCATTTAATGCCCACACTTTTATTGCATTATTTGGAGTAGGTTAATCAGTAATGGCCTTGATTTTCTCTTCTTCTATCTTGATCCCTTTTAATGAGATCTTATGACCCAAGAAGGTAGCTTTGTTTTGCCAAAAGATACACTTTGACTTCTTGCAATAAAACTTCCATCAATATAGTTGTCTTAGGATTTCTTGTACATGATTCATGTGTTTTGTCTCCATCTTGCTATAGATTAAAATATCATCCAAGAGCACCCCACTACATACCAATCCAATAGTCCATCTAACACTTGATGGATCTGATCTATGAAGACTATTGGGCATTAGTGAGACCAAAGGGTAGAACTCTCCATTCAAAATGCCCATACCTTGTGTGGAAGGTAATCTTTGGCACATCTTTTCTATCAATGGGAATTTGCTAATAACCACTTTGAAGATCTAACTTGGAGAAGTATTGTGCTCCACTCAATTGATCTAGCAAGTCATCAATTTGAAATAAGAGATATGCATTCTTCATTTTTTGTTTATTAGAGCCACAATAATCAATATAGAAGTGAAGTCTTCTATCCTTCTTTGAGAAAATGGTACCAATGCTCCCCAAGGAGATGTAATATGTCATATGAAATCCTTCTTCAACAACTATATCAATGTTGTTCAAGGCTCTTCCAACTCCTTTGGTGAGAGTTGATAGATTGGTCTACTCATTGGAGTACTTCTTGGTAAAAATTCAATCTTGAAGGGCATACTATGATTGGAGAGTAGCCCCTTTAGCAAATCATCCAAAAACACATTTACAAAACTCTTGAACCATTTGATCAACCATTGCTTGATGAGGATTCTAGCCCTCATCAAATTCTCCATGCATGATCAGCTTGATCCACATTGCAAAAATAGGAATATTCTCCTCTAAAGCTTGCTCTATGGCTACTTTACTGATAAACTTCTCATCTTGGGACTAACTTTTCTTAGATATCTTACTCAAAGGTGCAAAATAACATTGGTAATTCTTAACTTGGTGTTATACTTGAATTTGTTGTTGGGTCCAATAAAATTGAAACTTATAACATTCAAGCCAAAGTAGACCTAGAATGAAATCATATTGTAGAGGTGCTATTATAAACCTTATACATTCCAATACTCCTTCTCAATCTTGAATGTAATTGGATGTGAGGTACAAGATTCAAAACCCTTTTTACCATCTACCATCATCAATCTACTTCCAATTACTAGCTTGATAGAAATACCTAATTCCTTGGTTAATTCCATGGCCATGCAATTCTTTGAACTTCCAAAATCAGCCAAAATCTCACAATCACAATCAAATATCACACCTTGCAAGTGAAGCAAACTTGCAATAAATCAACCCCTCAATCCCATTGGAACTAATCAAGTTCCTAGTAGGTGGCTCAAACTCTCCTATTGGGATTATTTGTTTCCTTGATCATCATACTCCACAAACTCTATTTGGGCAATTTGTCAAGGTCACCCATTCTTGAATGGACATTCAACAATACAATGTCCAATTTGGCAACAATAAAATCAATCACCATTTTTTCATAATATTTCTCTATCTATAGTGCAAAGTGGTCTCTATAAGATGGCATCAATCTCCATCAACATTGGCTCCTCTACTTGTGTGTACTGTATTGGCAGGTTTTATCAAGGTCAAGATCAAAACAAAGTTGTTGCAACCAAGGAATCAAAGCACTCAGCCAATTGCATGGCTTCCTCCAAGTGTTTGGGCTCCCACATGGTCTCTTCTAATTTGGTGTGTGACTTCAAGCCACTCACAAATTGATCCAGAGCTTCACCTTCTAACATGTCCAGAATTTTCATTATGGTGTTCTAGAATTGAATGATGTACCTTCTCACAAAAGCAATATGCTTCAATTCTACCAATCTATCTTGTGTGGCTTGTGCAACATTTATAGCTTGGAATCTCTTAATTATTGCACTTTTGAATTCTTCTTATGTTTTGGCAGATTCTTCTTAGATTGGCATAAAAAACTACCATTTAGCTTGCTCCACCATAGTTTGCCACTCCATCCATTTGGCTTGAAGCCAAGAGAATCTCTCTCCATCCATCTTGAAGATTTTTAGCTTCAAAATAATATTCACAATCAAACAAAAGATTCTCCATTGTGCTTGGGAGTTCTTACCTTGAAATAACTTGGGCTTTGGAAATCAGATTCACTCTTCTCCTTCTTGAAGTGGTGCTTTCTCTACATGCTCTTGTTGTTGATGGCATTTCCTCCAAGAATTGAGTAAGGTGCTCAATTTATTACTGCATAGCAATGATAACTTTGGGTATTTCTATCATGGCTACTACTCTATCAAACTATTTACAATTATCTAAGTTAACAATTCTACCGTTCTCTAAAAGTTTACAATAGAAAGTGTCAATGTTCATCTAACTAAGTGATTGCATTTAGAAAATTCTTCCCAAAGTATGAGATGATGAACTATGTGAAATGATGCTTGGGTAAGACATGGACACAAAAATGCCAATGGTTGAGGGAAAATGGATTTGGTGGTCCATAAATTCCATCCATCCCATTTTTACTCTAATACCAATGTAAAAGACTAAGGAGAGGAATAGGAGAATGGAAGATCACATTGGGAATCTTGAATGAGAGAACTTTTGAATGTCTAGCATGACCTTGGGCTTGGTATTTATACTGGATATACAAGGTTCTTGAGAAGCTTCTCTTAAAGCTTCCTAAAAGCCACCATCTTAGAGTGCAATTTAAGCTAACCGGGAAGCTTCTTGAGATTTTTCTTTCTAGAAACCATCTACTTGGCATGCAACTAAGCTAGTTGGGAAGCTTCCTTCTAGAAGCCACCTACTTGGCATGTAAGCTAAGCTAGCCGGGAAACTCCCCAAGAAGCTTCCTCCTAGAAGTCACTACTTGGCATACATATTACTCGACACTTGGAAGGTACCAAGTAGCTTCCTAGATGCTTCTAAAATATTCTTATACTTCTTGGCTAATTTGGCCAATTTTCTACTTTGTTAGTCTCTACTAACTTGTCTATAAACTCCATATTGTTACATAGGTTGAGTAGAGGAATATACTTACAAAGTGCAGCTCCAAAGAGCTCACTTCTTTGATGTTGAGCCTTTAAATTTGTAGCTACGGTGGATAGAGGCCGGCAAGTATCACTTGGAGTCTCTTAGATAGGTTGGGTGTGGCTGATTATAATTAGTGCCTGATTATTGGTAGATTGTTGAGTGGAGGATCAAGTTTAGATTCAATTTGAGTATGATTCAAGTGGAAGAGTGAATTGAATATTGTGGCACTTTAGAGTTCATGTATAACATTTGTGTGATTTTTGCTTCTATAGTGTATGATGTTGACCATGATATTTGTACAGTAATGGTGTATATACACATAACATAGTAAGTGCTAGGTGAATCTACTTGCTAAGCTTATTGACAAACACCATAATTGTTATAGGGACTTGATCTATCTTTGGCAAGGATGTGATGAGGTCTAGACTTACATGTTCCCATCATGAAAATGGAATAGGGAGTGGTTGGACTAGTCTACCCAATTTTTGGTTGTTGGCTTTGTTGCATTGGTAGCTCTTATACGTTTGGATAAACTTTCAAGTCTCTTGTGCCATGTTTAGCCACTACCATTGATATTGTAGTGTACTCAAGGTCTTGTCCACACTTATGTGATCAAAAATTGGTAAGTCATGCACCGCTTGAAGTTGTACCAATGGTAGACCTCCCATAGTTGGTACATAAATTCAATTTGTGCAAAAGAGAAATCTATCTTTGATTGAAAAGGTTTTGTACTCCTTATCATGTGCTACAAGATAAATTTGCACAAGATGAAAAAAGAGGTCCTATTATAAAGCAATCTTGAACTCTATATGTATCTTTGAGTCTATTGACACCATGGTGATTGTTGCTATCATGGGAGATTCAAGACGAATCTTCTAATCAAGTTGTGACATTGCATCAAGAATGACATAAAACTTTTTGGGTTGTACTTAAGTTTGATATCAAAAAACTATAGTTGTTCCTTCTATTATTGATGTTGATTCTTCACATGCTCCAAATATAAGGTCTACATGAGGGTTTATGATTATTATCATTTGTTTCTCCAGGAAGTAATGTCTTCATACCTTTGTTGCATATACCATTACTAGTTGTTCTTAATCTTGAATAGAAAAATTCCTTTCTATTATGTTTAGTCGGCAAGATACAAAGGTAATGGAATGTAATCCATCTAGAAAGTCCTATTGCAACAAAAATTTAATGGAAAAGTATCAAAGTTAGAAGTATCAAAATCAACTACATAAAGTAGTTGAGGATCATATGGTTAAAGGATGGATTGTGAATATACCATATACTCAAGTTTCTTCAATGTTTCTTCTTGCTTGGAGGTCCACTCAAAGCTTGTTGTATTTTTGAAGAGATCAGTTAATTGTATGGCCACATGAGGATAATAGTAGGTGAACCATCAATAGGAACTTGCAAATCCATTAAATCCCCAAACTTCCATGATATCCTTAGGAGTATGCCAATTGGTAATGGCTTGGTTTCTCACCTCTTCTATCTTGATCCCCTCTATTGAAACCTTATGGGCCAAAAAGTTAATTTCCTTCTACCAAAAAGCTCACTTGGACTTCTTGTAGTAGAACTTCCATTATTGTAGTAGTCTCAATACTTCTTGGATGTGGTTTGTTTTTTCTATCTATATCTTACTATAAATCAAAATTTCATCTAAGAAAGCTATCACATATCAATCAAGTAGCTCATCTAACACTTGGTGCATGTAATCCATGGAGACTAAAAAAGCACTAGAGAGCCTAAAAATTAATACTCTTTATTCAAAATGCACATACCTTATACAAAAGGCAATCTTCTACACATCTTCTCCATCAACTAGAGTATACTAGTAGCTATTTTGAAGATCCAACTTTGAGAAGTATAAGTATTAAACTCTACTTAATTGATCTAACAAATCATCAATCTAGGATAAGTGATACACATTTTTCATAGTTTGTTTATTGAGACCACGGTAGTCAATACAAATCAAACTCCTCCATCTTTCATTGGTAAACATAGTTTTGGGGCTCCTCAAGGGGATGTACTATGTTGTATGGAATCCTTCTCCAACAACTTAGTCAATGTTATTCAAAGTTCTTCTAACTTCTTTGGTGAGAGCTAATGGATTGGTCCACTCATTGGAGTATCCCTTAGCAATAGCTAAATCATGAAGCGCATATCTCAATCAAAGAATAATCCCTTTGGAAGATCCTCAAGAAACACATCCACAAAATCCTAAACTATTTGATGAATCATTGCTTTTTGAAGCTTCTTATCCTCATCAAATGTGTAGTTTGCTTTGATCCACATAAAAAAAAAGAAATAATTTTCTTCAAATCTTATTATAAAACCACTATACTAATAAACTTCACATCTTGGGACTTATTACTTTTAGGTATCTTTCTTAAAGGTGCCAAACAACCTAATCAATAATTCATAACTTGATGTTGTGCTTAAATTTTTCATTGGGTCCAATCAAATTGAACTATATGATGTTCAAGCCAAGAAAAACCTAGAATGATAGCATAGTGAAAGGAAGTTACTACAAATCTCTTGCACTCTAAATACTATAAATATTGCTAAATTTGAATGCAAAAAGATGTGAGATACAAAATGCAAAACTCTTTCTACCATTCACCATCATCAATTTGCTAACAAATATTGGTTTGATATGAATACATAATTCCTTTGCTAATTGCATGGACATGTAATTATCAAAGCTTCCACAATCAACTAAAATCCTATATCAATGGTTGGATATATTACCTTGCAAGTGTATAAAATTTTTATAGGTCAAGCTTTCAATTTTGTTGGAACAAATCAAATTTTCCAATCTATCTCATATAGCTTGTGCAATATTCACCTCTTGGAATCTCCTAATCATTACACTCTTGAATTCTTTCTATGTTAAGATTAGAACAAAAAATTGCCATTGAGCTTGCTCTTCCTAGAATTGGCATCAGAGTTTTTCCATTCCATCTAATTGGCTTGAAGCTAATAAACTACATCTTTGTTCATCTACAAGATTTATAGCTTCAAAATAATATTTTTTATAAAACACAAAATTCCCTATTGCATGCAATAGATTCTTGCCTTGAAATACCTTCAACTTTGAAAGTTGAACTTAATTTCCTCTTTCTCAAAATATTGCTCTTTCTACTTGCTCTTGTCATTGACTATCATGATCTCTCTCTTCTAATAATCAAGTAAGATACATAATCTATTATTATATAGTAATGTTCACTTTGGTCATTGCCGCTATGACTACTACTCTACCAAGCAATCTACTTTCAAATATCAATATATATATATATATATATAACACATCAACTACTCTTTGTAAATTATGATCAAAAGGATCAATGGTTCATTGGACATAGTGAACATGTTCACAAACTTATGCCAAAAGTATGAAATGAACTATATTGTCATGTTGCCAATGAAAGAGTAGTTTAATGTGATTTATTTCCATATTAATGGAGTATATTGTATAATGGATCCCATGGTTGAACTATTTCCATGTAAGCAATCTGTGAAATTTAAATTATTGGCCAGGTGAATTATGATAGTGTTTTATTCAAGAGCTTTGATGTATAAAGGTGGTGGAGATTTGATAGACAAGGCATATTCTAGTTGTAGGAGTCTCAAGTAGGAGAAGGGTAAAATCGTAATAAAATAGCAAAAATTAAATCCCAATAGGAGAAATTGGGAAGTTCTTGATATTTTGAGTAAGTCAAGAAAGGGAATTTGGAAAGAGAAGATCATTTTTGGAGAGGAGAGCTAACTAGCTATGGTTTGAAGTCAAAAAGAAAATGATTTAAGTGAAATCTAAGTGTGATATGATCAGTTGAAGCAAGAGGGAGTCAAATTCATACCCAAGGGAAAAAATTAAAGGATTTTGAAGGTTTAATCATATGTTTTGACTCTTAGTGTGGTTTAAGATAAGACAAAATTTCAATGGAGTTGAGCTTAAGATTTCAAATCTGATCTCATCAATTCAAGTTGGAGTGTTGGAAATCAAAGTGTTGGGGAGTAGATTATGATCAAGTCTGGAGTTTAAGTCACTTTTTAATATATTTTTTGAATTAGACCATGAAAAATTTCTAATACTATTGGTTATCAGGTCTTGCACCTTTGTAAAAAGGTTTCATATGAATTATTTAAATAAAGAAATTCAAGGTCTTGGATAAATTATATCTGAGTTTGTAAAGCTCAGAAGTTAGGTCAACTTGGGAATTGATCCATATCTAGGGACTGGAGTTGAGTTCAAATTCCAAATTTCATAAAGGTTTAGATAGAAGCACAAAAAATTACTATGTAAAATTTTGTTAGCTCAAGATTTAAAGAGAGATCTGATCTAATGCAACAATCTCTATTGCAAATGCTATTATAAGCTCTAATAAAATTTGTTATTTCCAACTCCAATTGAATGAAACTTCTCTCATTTTGGATCGAGGTTGAGGATTTTCAGTTTGGTGGATTGTTCTTGAGGATTTATCTGAACCTTTGAATCAAACTTTGGTAAAATTTTGCCAAGAACTAGAGTTGGATCCTTTATTTAGGGTTTCAAAATTAAGGTTTGGACTACAAATACTTAACAAGAGCTACATTAGTTAGATGGTATCTTGTCTTATATTATTGGAAAGATTATCTCATAGGCTTTCTATTGAGCCTTAAACCATCTGAATTAGAGCTACATAGAGGAAAGTATCCTAGTCTGAGTCTCACAAATATTTCTCCAAAAAAATCCATAAATTCCAACTCTTGGAAGCACCACTTGGAGTATAGATGTCAAACAGGTCTTTGATAGAGGAAAAAAAATTGATGCACAATTTTATCAAAATATGGATAGTTTTTGTCAATTTTCTTGTGTTTGAATCCTCTTTGTGGTTTGCATGCTTGAGTGTATGCTTAGTTGGCTTAGATTGGTGTGAAGATATTATGCTTAGGTTTCTTTTCCTTAGGAGTGTTGAGTATTTCTCCATGGTGATGGTAGAACCAAGACCTGATCCATCAACCAGGAGTGAGTGTTGTGAAAGTAGGTCATGTTGCCCTTTATTCCCTACTCAATAGAAGGAACATTAGAAATAAGAATAAAAGGTTCTGGTGTTTGGAGCAGACAAGTGTGCTCAAACTATTGATGACATGTCTACTTATGACCTCCTATCCATAAGCTCTATTGCTAAGCACCCAACATGTTCCTAGAGAGAGAAAAGAAAAAAACAATAACATGAAATGATACTTGGGTTATGCATGGGTACAAAAATCCCAATGCTTTGGGAGAAATGGATTTGGTGGCCCATAGATTCCATCCATTTCATTCTTGCTCTAATACTAATGTAAAAAATTGAGGAGACAAAAAGGAGAATGGAATATCAGAGTTGAAGATCACATTGAATTCTCAAGTGAGAGAAACTCCAAATACCTAATCTGAGCTTGAGCTTTGGTATGTATAAATAACTTGGGTACAAGGCTCCCAAGTAGCTTTCATGAAATGTTCCTTCTAGAAGTTGCTCTGCTTGGAGTGCAAGTTGAGCTAGTCATTTCCTTGGCGTGCAAGCTAAGTTAGTCTTTGACTTGGCATACAAGCTAAGCTAGTTTTAAACTTGGCATACAAGTTACTTGGAAAGTTCTTAGAAGCTTCATGGATATTTCTAGAACATTCTTATAGTGTCCTAGTTATATGCTAATTGCTACGACTTGCTAGCTATATTTAGCTTTTGCTAACCCCGTATTATTACATGGATGTTGCTTGAGTAAGGCTTGAATTTAGCAAAGATTGACCAAATTTTGAGATAGAGTTGGCAGATTTGGGCCTAATTAGTGTCCAATTTAAAGATTGACTAGATCTAGAAAGAGAGTTGGCAAAAGTTGCTCTAGTCAATAGAAATTTGAGACTTCAAGAGACAAGGTTGTGAGCTAGAGAGACTACAAAGGCTAGCAAGCTAGCTGATGATATGATACTTGCCCAGTTATAGCCAATTTCCATTTACTTGGCGTGCAAGTAAGCTAGCCATTTACTTGGCATACAAGCTAAGCTAGTTGTCAACTTTGCATACAAGTTACTCAACCCTTGGAAAATTTCTATAAGCTTCTTACCAAGAAACTTCTTGGATGTTTTTAGAATATTCTTAAAGTTACCCTAATTATACACTTATTTTATGACCTATTAGCTATGTTTAGCTTTTGCCTTGGAAAGTTTTGGTAGTTACTCAACCGTTGGATAGTTTCTAGAAACTTCTTGGATGCTTCTAGAACATTCTTAAAGTTTCCTAACTATATATTATTCTATGACCTATTAGCTATATTTATATTTTTCTAACTCCATATTATTACACAAGGTTGCTTGAATCAAGGTCGGATAGATAGCACTCAATTTGGAACATTCTTAAAGTTACCTAGTTGTATGCTAATTCTATAACCTAAAAGTTACATTTAGCTTTTGCTAACTCCATATTATAACATAAAATTTCTTGAGTCAAGCTTGGATAGTTGGCACCCAATTTGGAGATTGACCAGACCTAGAAAGAGAGTTGGCAAAATTTGCACCGAGTTGTGATATTTTGAGGCTTCAATATTGCATGAAAGTTGCTTGAGTCAAGATTGGATAATTAATGCTCAATTTGGAGATTAACTACATCTTGCAAGAGAGTTGGCAGAAGTTGCACTAGGTAGTGGTATTTTAAGGCTTCAAGGTACAAGGTTGTAGGCTAGAGAGGGTACAAAGGCTAGCAAGCTAGCTTAATGGTGTGAGACTTGCAAAGCTATAGTCAATTTTTTGTTTTGAAGCATTTTTAAAATTGCCTTGCTCTATGCTAATTCTATAATCTTTGATATAGAATGCTCAATTTGGAACATTCTTAAAGTTACCTAGTTATATGCCAATTTTATGACCTATTAATTACATTTAGCTTTTGCAAACTCCATATTATTACACAAGAGTTTCTTGAGTCATGCTTACCTGATTATATGCTAATTCTATAGCCTATTGGTTACATTTAGCTTTTGCTTACTCCATATTATTATACAAAAGTTTCTTGAGTCAAGCTTGGATAATTAGCACCCAATTTGGAGACTTGCCAAGTTATAGTGGAAAAAGAGCTGTCAAAAGTTGCACTAGGTACTGGCATTAGTTACATTTAGCTTTTGCTAACTCCATATTATTACATAGAAGTTGCTTAAATCAAGCTTGGATAGTTAGCGCCCAATTTGGAGATTGACCAAATCTAGAAAAAGAGTTGCACTAGGTAATGGCATTTTGAGGCTTCAAGGCACAAGGTTGTGGGCTAGAAAGCCAACTTGATGGTGTGAGACTTGCCAAGTTATAGTCAATATCTTGTAGTAGTTGGTCAAAATTAGGTCACCCATTCACAATGTACATAGCAAGGTTTGAACCCTAAACCCTTGGTTCTTAGACTAGCTTCTTAGCCAACTGATCCATCTCCACTTGTTGTCCTAAAGACCGGTGAACTCATATCCATACATGTGTAACTTTAGTTAGGAAAGTATATTTGATTCAATCCTTGGTGATCATGGTAGAGTATGAGTAGATAGATGTTCTTATTATATCAAAATGCCAAATGGTGGCAGAGTCAATCCAATTGGATTTGCAAGATAAAGGGTTATTGTTTGGACTTTTTGTGATTGAACCCATTCCATTCTCTATTTCTTATTTGTGCACCATGTTTGTGTGGGGCACCTTGATATTTGGAGTGTTGGTGCTCTAGTGTGCTCTTGGTAATGAGATTGAAGTGATGACCAATTATACTACCTATGTTCTCTTTTGTGAGACAAGAAGTGATGACTTGTAGACCTTGAGAGTGCATGATTATGATGGCAATTATAGGTTTCATTTCTCTTAAGATATTTTCTATAGTTAGAGGTTCTTATGCATTATTTTAGGTATTGTTTGGCTATTGGGAGTACTTGGTGGTAGCTCTTTGTGATTATAGTTGTGGTGTTAGGAAGTGTTATCACAATGGAGTTATAATGGATTTTAGATGAGATTTTGCTATAATACATAGTGGGTTCACACAAAGTGGCATACAATATCAGCTCGTATCTTAGGTCCATATGATGGAAAAGATTAACACTAGTTTTGAGTTTGATATGAAAGTTGATCAGGTAGGGAGTTCACATTGTGTGTCCACACCATTGTTGTGGGACATGGATAAGATTATGAGGTCTCCAAAGGCTCTCAATGCTACTCTAGTATAGTGGGTACCAATGAGTTTGACGAGTTCATTCAAGAGTTTGATATTTTGTATGATTTGTAGAAGATGTAAAACCCGCCTTTGTTCACATCCTTCATGGCATGGAAGGGATTGTTCCAACACTTGGAAGTCTACCGATGGAAAATTACCATAGGTTCAAGAGAGCATACTTGGAGGAGATTGACCTATGGAGATAGTATTGATATTTAATACTATCTCCAATTACCTTAAGCTTGGTTTCTAGAGGTTGACAAGTAGTACCCACAAGTTCTAGCTTAGTATCATTGGTGTATCTAGTGGTGCATTGAGTGGAGATGGTTTTATTACAAGTGGTGGTACTACTATAGATTTCTTTCAATGCTTGAGGTAAAACTACCAAGGAGTCCATATTAACAAGTTAAAGAGCTTGTGAATTTCCATCAATAGGCTAGAGAGGACCTAAGTGAGGTATATACTTGTATGAGGTGGCTAATCAGTTTCACTCAAGGGGTTACTAAGGCATATGTTATCCAATAATATTATGCTATACCAGACAAGGAGCTAATATGTAGAGTATATAATATTATATTATTACAAGCAACCTCATCAAATTTGATGGTTGTCTTTAGTTTGATTGAATGTATCGAGCTCAATATGGTAGAGGAAAGAATTGTGACATTTGGATTTGGTAAGAAGAACATATCTATAGTGGTTACTTCTTTTAGGGTGTAGTAGAGTACACCACACCATGTTGGCTTTCAAGGGTAGAGTAGACAACCCGAATGAGTGGTAGTGTTTCTTGTTGGACTTGTGGTGGATCTCACCACAAGAGGAAGTGTACCGAGGAGAGTGGCCATGATACCTCTAGGGCAACTTAGCCAACTTAGAAGCCATGGGATCATTATCATAGATTTGGTCACATTAGTGATTGATGCTTAGACCTACACTCGGAATTATAGGGCTACTATGGTAGATGGTAGAGGAATCACAAGGCATAAAAGATGAGATGGTAGAGATTGTGGTAGAGGACCCACACCTAGTAGGAGCACAATAATTTCTATTGCTTTTGATACAAACATGGCTACTCAAATTGAGCTATTGGAGTAGAGATTGGCTACCATGGCTATAGGCCATAGGAAATCAAATTTATATGTTAAGGTTTCCACCAATTATGATGGTGATAGAGATATCTGTGAGTTTGTGTAGATCAACATAGGTAGATGCATCCATTCTTGTGATGTAATAATATGAAATTACCAAACTAAGTTAGTAGATGCTAATGAATTGTAATCTCCAATGACAAGAGAAGAGAGAAAACACAAATTGCGTACTCAAACATTTGATGCCCCAAAGGAGCACCTTCTCTTTATTATATAGACAAAGAGGATCTCCTCCAAGGAAGTTCCACCATAGGATTAGGGACACAGATAGGTGACATGTCAGCAAGCTCCACCCTTGGATTACTTACTTGGATGGGTGACATGTCTTGTCTAGGTCCTATCTGGTTGGTCAAACAAGCTTTGACCGGAGGGAATCTTTTAGGGAATCTTCTTGTAGGAATCTCAGAATCACATAAGGTACCATTGGAAAGCTCTCAACAAGACAAAGCAAGGGGAGGGAAGGCCAGCCTTTCCTCCATTGGGGGGGGGGGGGGGATCTGCACATTTTTGAGGTCTAATTCATCCGTTTAGGCGTCCGAAATTGCCTTCAAAGATTTCAGGCATAATTTGGTTCCTACATTATTAGTAGAAGTCCCCTTTTGGTGATACCTCTTTCTAATCTTTTTAGTCCATCATGTGTAACATCCTTCCAGATGTTACCAAACCAATTCTCACCTTTAAATCATATGTCTAGCTATTGGTTCTAAGTTTCTCAAGTCTATTTTGGTTTCTGCCCTATTAGTAGAAGTACTCTTTTGGTGATAGTTCTATCTTACCTATTTTGACCATCATATATAACATCATTCTAGATGTTACCAAACCAAATTTCACATCTAGATCATATGGCTAGCTCTTGATATTACATGAATGTAATGATATGGGATGATGATGATGTAATGAAATGCTAGTAAAATAAGCCAAATATAGCTTGGAATTCTAAGAATATGCTAGAAGTATCTACGATAATTCTTGGTGAGAAGATTCTAGATACTTTTGAAGAATTAAATAACTTGCAAACCAAGTTAATGGCTAGTGTAGCTTGTATGCCAAGTATGTGGCCTTTAGGAGGAAGCTTCTTGGCTAGCTTAGCTTGCACTCCAAGAAGGTGATTTCAAGTTGGAAGCTTCTCAAGAGCCTTCTCTTGCTTCACTATAAATACAAAAGCCCAAGCTCATGCTAGGAATTTGGAGTTCCACTCACTTGAGAATTCCAATATGATTTTCCATTCTAATCTTCCATTTTCCTATTTCTCTCACATGGTCTTTTACATTAGTATCAAAGCAAGAATGAGATGGATGGAATCTATGGACTACCAAATCTATTTCTCCTAAACCATTGGGATTTCCATGTCCATGATTTATTAAAGCTTCATACAATTCATCATTTATGCTTTGGGTAAAATTTTATGAATGCAATCACCTTGTCCAATAAACCATTGATCCTTTCAATTGTAACTTACGAGAAGCAATGGATGTGTTTCATGTTAACTTTAATAATTGCAAGTAGCTAGTTTGGTGTAGTAGTAGTTGTGACAACCCAGCAAATATCACTTTTGCGGTAATTGGGTAAGTAAAGTTTGTTCCCGTAGAGATACAAGTCAGAAATGTCCAAATACAAAGTCAAACAGTAACATGTAGTTCTTCTTGGTTGCATCTTTAATCTCTCAGGTAGAAACCACACCCAAAAGAGAGTAACAAGCACTAACTCGCAGTCTTGTCACAAATTAACAATCCTTAATCACAACTCCATCAAATCTTTCCAAACAATCTTGATTGCGATGATTCAGGCTCTCCCAAAAACGGCACTTCACTGCAAAACGACTTCGCCTCAGAATTGTGTTCCACTCCCCCACTGAAGGCACAACTTCCTCAATTGAAATTGCTTCACATCAACTTCGCACTGCACTCACAAATGTAGAATACTACCAACACTACAATTCCTCTCAGATCTGTCAAGGCATTGCTTTGATTGCACTTCACTCAGGATCAAACACACAGAATGAAGATCAAGGCTGTGGAATCCAACATCCAACAAGCACATTGATTTGCACTTTGAATTTCTCCACACACTCACAAACATAGACACAAAGTTGATACTCAAAATCAAGCTCAAGCGACGAGCACTGCTTCACAGCACTTTGCTTTATCTATTCTTAGAAATAATGAGCACTGAACAACATAATACTGCGAATGCCATTCTTAAATAGTGAAGCAATCAACAATTATCTTCCTAATGTACCTCCTCCTAACAACTCTACAAACTTGAAGATCTGAAATGACAATGCACTTCTTCATATCTGCCTCTTCAAATCTCAAATCTGTTACTACTCCAATCCGATGTCTACTTCTTCCTCGGCTTTCAAACCCGAACCCAAAGTAACTTTATTTCCTACTACTTTGTCTTTGGGTTTCACAACTTCTAATTCTCTACCAGATCCAGCAATTCTCTTTCCTGATTTGAAATTCAACTAGCGGGTAATCTATCTAACTCCTTATCTCCCGACCCACTCTTCTCTAATGTCTCCATCGGTAACTCCAAAGACATTTGTACTCCTACGTTATTTACTTTGGGTTTTTCTTGAACATCTTTCCGAAGCTTTTCTATCTCTATTTTCACTAAGTCTAATCTAATTGAAATGTTATCCTCTACTTCTAAAATCTTCCTGTCTACCCGAGTCCTTAAACTTATCAACAAGGCATTCAAATCAGTGTCTTTTGCCTATCTTTGCCTCGTCTCCTGCACCAACAATTTCAACTCGTGCAGTCTTGTCTCTTCAATTTGAACGTTGGTCCCTGTACTCAACATTACATTCATCTGGAGGACATTCTCCTTTATCGGCTCCAATCTTGTCTTCCTTTCTCGTTTGCAATCTGCAAGCCAGTCCTCTCAAAACATTGCCAACTCCTCCTTGAACTCGGCTTTCATCAACTCCTTCTCCTTCTCTTTCAAGACAACCTTCTCCTCTTAATTACGAAGTAACTCTCGTAATCGGTCTTCTTCTCTGTATTGTGCCGCCAACTCTTGTTGCCAAAGCTGCTTCTTCTCCTCAACACTCTCCATCACTCTATCAAGCTCCTGATCCTTTGCAGCTACTCTCGCCATAGCATGGATTACTTCTACTCTTGAATCAGCAAACTGCTGCTTCAAGATCTCATACTCCGCTACTTGTCTCTCCCTTGCTACGTCACTCTTCTTCACAAGATCCTCTCGATAATTTACCTCTCTCTTCAGGTCTTCAATACTTGACTTCTCACCACTGCCTCTGCTTGCAACACTTCCCTTTCCTCCTCTCCTCGGGTTACACTCTTCTTCAACTCCAAGTTCTCTTCTTCTAATCGCGCTAATACCTGCAACACAATCGTCACCTCCGGACATGTCAACTGCATCTCCCTCTTCTTGTACTCCAACCTCACCAACAATGGACACATGATTTCCTGCAGGTACTCTACTCCATTTCTTGCACCTACTTCTTCCGGCATAGAAATCTCCCTCCTTACCTCTTCTTCACCCGATACTCGCCTTCTCCTCTGCAGTCTTTGTATCGGAATTGATGCCTCACTTCTCGAGCTTTTGCTTACCTTGTCTTTCGCTTTACTCGTCCCCGCTTCACACTTTGCCTTACGTCTTGAGCGAACTCCTTGCTGTACTGCAATCTTCTTTTCTTTGGGCACAGTTACTTTGTCTTCCAACTGTGTATGAAATTCTTCTTCTTCTTCTACTTCTTCAGCCAATGGAGCCGATGTCATTTCTCCCCCTTCATCACTATCGCTACTTGTATCCCCACTCTGCAGCGTTAGCTCAGGCTCTTCCTCGTGTTCCGAGTCTTCAGTCTTGAGCTCGGCATCTCCTTCTGAGTCTTCGTCCTCCAACTCAATTACCACCATTCCTTGCCTTGGGTTGTCTCTTTGCGTCTTCCAAGGTTTCTTGATATCTTCGGCTTCACCTTGCCGACCTTTCTTCTTTGTCGTTGGAGTACTCGCTTCTATCTCCACGCTCTTACCCGTCTTCGTGTAGTAATCATCCGTGCTTTGGATTTGGAGAATGTTCCTCCACGTCGACTTCTCTTCTTAAGTTGAGATGGAAGTGAGACACCATTCTGTTTTGCTCCGCCAAATTGAGCAAATTCAACCCGAGGTAGAAATGTGCTGCAAACGGTACGATGTAGTGTGGAGGCGACTTATCCCGCAAATTCCACACCATCTATCTCGTCCTCCCATGGAAGCACCTTGCCCAATTAATAGGTTCTCCTACAAACAACTTATGGAAGAACACCGCTTGGTGTTTCATCACATAAGTTGTTCTCTTTGGCTTCAAGATTGCCATGAGAGCACTCACAATCCCTCTCTTCACTGGATCCTTGTAACTCTCAACCTTATACCCATTCTTTGTTCTCTTCAAAGAAAAAGCATCTCTCACCTCCTAAGTCTCCTGAGCTATCTCTCCCTTCCCCAAGAACATGGCTCCTTGCTCCAAGCCTGCCTCCTTCCCGAGTACGAGTCTCCAATCCGACTCTATCCAGTGAGCCGGATTTCCTCTCTTCCCTTCTTCCTCGGGTCCATCAAGACACTTACTCTCGATGATTGCTGTCATGAATCTTGGAAAGCTTACATTCCAATTCCATGCCAGAAATGTGATCCGAAGTTGGCTCAAGACTTTGATCCTTGCTATAACGTCTAACCTCCGAATCGCATGATTTCTCACTGCAAATTTGGAGTTCTTCTTTCCTCCTCCCATCTCTTCTACTTTCTCACTCTCTCTCGATTTCACTCTTGCAACTTCTCCCTTGCACACTTACACGATTCCAACTCTATTCCCCTTCCCCCGATCACCTGCAAGACGACTTCTCAACGGCAAAGGAAAATTACTCGACATTTCGTCATTGCAAGTTCAATTTTTATAGAGTTACGCTTCTTCACCTTCCGTCACTTTGAGTTTCTACCGAGAAATCACACCTCTTGCATGCACCTATCACTGTCAAACAACCTTTGCGCGTATGGGCCACCAGTTTTTGAACGGTCCCTTCTTGAATTTCTCACCCCGACAAAAGGTTGTTAGACTGTCTTCACCTCGGGTTGAGCTCCCCTTGATACAAAGACATTTTACTTTGGGTTGTATACTGACATGGCATTTCCGAGTACTTTGCCTTATGACCCAAAGTCACTTTACTTTGGGTTTCATCCCGAAGACTCTTTTCTTTGCCTTCTTCAGCCATATAGGCGCAATACGACTTCTCTATACACTTCTTCTCCTTTATTTAAAAAAAAACAAAAAAATGTGGGCACCATATACCCCGTCCCTCAAATGTGAGCATCCCCGTGAACATAGACCTTGGATGTCTTAGAAACTTCCGAGTCTATGGGCCAATATCTCCGAACTCTCCACCCATTTACTCGAGTGGCAAAAAGGATTACCTTCCAAGTCTACAAGCTGTATGGACCCATTTTTGTAAAGATGAAGAACTTGATAGGGACCCATCCATCTCAAATGCAACTTGCCTGGAAAAAATATTTGGCGATTGTCATATAACAAAACCAAATCCCCTTCTCGTACAGTCACAGGCTTGATTCTCGTATCGTGCCTGACTTTCCTCTGTGCTTGTACTTCTTTTGTGGTTTGCATTGCATCATCTCTTTTCTCTTCTAACCACATCAGCTGATGAATCCTAAGATCCTGACTTTCCTCTTCCGACATTCGTTCTTTGCAAAGAACCCGATATGTTGGAACTTCAAATTCAACTGGCAGTATGGGATGCAAGCCATATGTCAAGAAGTATGGAGTTTGTTTGGTTGTAATCTTCTCTGTCGTTCAATATGCCCACACCGCAGCTGGTAATTTTGTATCCTAGTCATAGGCATAATTGACAGTCACCTTATTCAAAATTTTACAAAGTAACCCATTCGCTTTTTCTGTTAGGCCATTTGCTTTTGGGTTATAAGGAGTCGTCTTCCAATGTTTAATCTGAAAGTACTTAGTTAATGACTCCATTATAGAGTTCAAAAAATGTGTTCCTTGGTCACTGACCAATTCTAGAGGACACCCATATCGAGAGATGATGTTTTGAAAGAAGAATTCCGCTACAGTTTTGAGCATCATCTCTGCAAGTTGCTTCAGCTTTGACCATCTTGGTAGCATAGTCAGTGCAAACCAAAATGTATCACTTTCTTGTGACTTGGGTCACTGGTTGAATGGGACCCACAAAATCAATCCCCCATTTCTCAAATGGGGCCAAAGGCAAAATTGGTCTCAAAGGCCATTGAGAAGTAGGCGTCGGCTTCCCCATTCTCTGACAAGCATCACAGCTTCGGATATGAGCATGCACATCTTTGTACATTGTAGGCCACCAATACCCTGCCAAAAGAATTTTCTTTACAATATTCTTCAAAGCATAGTGTCCTCCCAATGCTTCAGAGTGTAAAGATTCAATCACTCCTCCTACTTCGTATGACTCCAAAGCATCGCCAAAGTACTTTGTCTTTGCCCATCTTAAATAAAATGTTGTGTTTAAGCTGGTACAACCACATTTTCCTGAGAAAGACTGCCCGCTGTTCCGGGTTCATCCCCTCAGGACAATGGAGAGTATTCAGATAATTATATTCAGCTGCATACCTCGTACTTTGCATTGCTGATAAGTGATACAACTCTTTGTCAAGGAACCGATCGTCAATTTCCCACTCCTGGTCTTGAGTTTCTAACCTGGACAGGAAGTCCGCATTCGAATGAAAAACTCCCTTCCTTACTTGTACAGTATACCTGAACTCTTGTAACGACAAGATTCATCTTGCAATTTGCCTAGATAAATCTGCCTTCTTGACCAAATGTTGCAATGCGTAATGGTCAACATAGAAGACAAACTCATACCCCAACAAATAATGACAAAATTTCTTGCAGGCATACACCATTCGGAGTGCTTCTCTTTTAGTCGTCGAATAGTTCTCTTCAAAAACTGAAAGTTGTTGGCTGGCATAATACACCGGGTAGTCCTTCTTCTTCTCGTCCTTTTGACTTAAGACTACTCCGATGGCCTGTGAGCCTGTCTCTCACTCAGGATGAACCTCTGATGGCTATTATGGTAGCGCACCATGGACTAAGAAGGCAAGGAACCCGAACTCCATCATACTCCTCCAAGGCTAACACTCCAAGACTCAAGACATTGCTCACTAGAGAACTCAATGAGAGAGAGATAGTTGCAAATGAAAGGATGATGAGTACCTCCTCACCCCTTGTTTATATACTTGTGAAATAGTTACGTACTAAAGTTACTAATTACTATGGTAACTCAAGTTACTAGACTAAAAGTCAAGTAAAGTCAAAAAGTAGAAAGGAATATCCATTCACATGGGCATATTCCCCTAAGCATGTGGTCTTATCTTGACCCAACCACTAAGTCAAGGATTCCTTCACATGGGCTATCCTTGGACTAAAGAAGAATCCAAAACAAAAAGGCTTGCGGGCCCAAGAGTTCTCAACTCTTTCCTCAAAGCCAAACACCTAGGAATAATACCAAGTCAACACACTAAAATCCAAAATAGTGGTGCTCATCTTTTTCTACTTCCTCTAAAGTAAGGTCCCCTCTATCTTAGCTATGACTAACTTTAGCTAACCATGACTAATATAGAACCATCCTTTATCTCTATATAAATAATATCTCTTAAGTACTTGTAATACCAAGCTAAATATCACAATACCACACACATGCACAAATGGGTGTTACATTTACCCCCGGACTAAGTTTTCACTTTGTCCTCAAAGTGAAGGTCTCTCTTCCTTTTATGGTACATCTTCAACTTATCATGGTTAATCCTATCAAAGTGTCTTCCTCCCAACTCCTTCAGATCATAGGTGTAATTGCCCCACACCTTTTCCACTATGAAAGGTCCAAAGTACTTAGGCAAAAACTTCTTTTGCACTCTCTTGAATCGAATGGAATCAAACAACATTACCCAATCACCTTCTTTGAAAGTCTCCACCTTCTTCTTGCCTTGCCTCTTGTCATAGCTCTCCTTTTGTTTCCTTTGGGCTTGCTCCACTTGAACCATAGCAACTGCTCTTGCCTCTTCCAACTCCATGAGTTGATCCTTCCTTGACTTCTCTGCATCACTTCCTTGTGCTTTCTTCAATCTCCTATGAATGCTTTGGAAGGTAGGAAGATCAAAGTGAATAGGTAAGGTAGACTCAATACCATACACCAATTGAAATGGAGAATATCCGGTGGAAGTTTTCATAGTTGTCATATACTCCCACAAAACTGCATGAATCCTCTTGTCCCAATGATGTTTAGCCCCTTCCATTTCTGCATCTTTGGCCAACATCATGCACAAGGTCTGATTGGTTCTCTTTGCCAAGCCATTGGAATTTGGCTTATAGGATGTAGTTACTCTATGGGTGATAGAGAAATGTCGTAGCATAGCTGTAGTAATGCTTCCTGTAAACTCTCCTCCTCTATCAGAAACCAACTCCAAAGGGCATCCAAACCTAGTGATAATGCGTTCATAAAGAAATCTACCCACTTCATCTTCATTCTTGTCCCTCAATGGTCTAGCCTCAACCCACTTGGTAAGGTAATCAGTAACTACCACAATGTACTGATTGTTCCTTGGGGTTCTATTGAGAGGACCTACAAAATCAATTCCCCACTTCTCAAAAGGTCCTAGCAATGGAATTGATCTAAGTGGTGGTGTGGATGTAGACTTTCTAGAAAAAGCTTGACAAACATGACAAGTTTTGCAATAATCAAGACAATCCTTGAAAATCCCTCTCCAATGGTAACCTGCATCTAGAATCTTGAAAGCAGTCACCTTTCCTGCAAAGTGTCCTCCACATACTAAACCTTCATGAAACTCCTTTATGAGTAGGATAGACTCATCCTTACCCACTGCTCTTTGAAGTAGACCATCTGCTCCTTGGTGAAAAAGAATATCCTCCACCATTGTGTAAGGTCTAGATCTTGCTGCAAGGGCCTTCCTCTCCCTAGCATGTATCCCTTCTGGATAGTTACCTCTTGTCACAAAATCCACAATCTCCTTGTACTCCATTGGAACCTCTTGAGTGATTGAGATTGTCATGAGCTCCTCATCCGGGAAGGAATCATCCACTGGCTCATCTCCATCATGATCATAGGCTCTTGATAACAAATCAACATTTGCATGTTTCTTTCCTAGCCTATCCTCAATGGTGTAGTCATACTCAGATAAGAGTATCATCCATCTTGCTAGTCTCCCTTCAACATTAGGCTTGTTGAAGATGTACTTCAAAGCCTTGTGATCCGTGACAATGGTGGCTTTCCCTCCAATCAAGTAGTGTCTAAACTTCTTGAGACCAAAGATCATTGCCAACCCTTCTCTCTCCGTGACAGAGTAGTTCTTCTTTGTTGAAACCATCTGCCTACTAGCATAAGCTATTGGATGATCATGCCCATCTTGGTCTAATTGACTAAGAGTGCATCCTATAGCTACATTAGAAGCATCAGTGTAGAGGATGAAAGGCTTACTCCAATCAGGTTTAGCAAGAATTGGAGCTACAACAAGGGATTGCTTGAGCTCCTCAAAAGCTTTGAGAGCCTCCTTGTCCTCCAAAATCACCATGTAATCTATACCCTTCTTCATGTAGATGGTCAATGCATAAGCTTTGTTGGAAAATGAGAAGATGAACCTCCTATAGTATCCAGCCATCCCCAAGAATTGGTGTAACTTTGTCAAGCTTGAAGGGAATGGAAGGTCTGAGATTTTCCTCACCTTCTCAGGTACAACTGCTATTCCATCCTTGGAGATGATGTGCCCCAAAAGTAGACCTTCTTCACATCCAAAAATGCACTTCTCTGGGTTGAGTGATGCATTTGCCTCATCCAAGCATTGCAAGATTTTGATTAGGTGCTCAAAGTGCTCCTCCTTGCTCCCATAGACACAAAAGTCATCAATGAAGTCTCTCACAAATTTCCCAATGAAAGGTTCAAATACCTTGTTCATGAACCGTTGGAATGTGGCTGGAGCATTGCAAAGCCCAAAAGGCATGACCTTGAAAGCGTAAGTTCCCCAAGGTGTGGTGAATGTGGTGAGTTGTTGATGCTCTGGTGCAATCTTGATTTGGTTGTATCCACTATAACCATCTCCAAAACTGTACCTCTCATGACCTGCAACCTCCTCCAAGATCTCATCAATGGATGGCAATGGGTAGTAGTCCTTCTTGGTAACAGCATTGAGCTTCTTGTAATCCACACATACCCGAAGCTTGCCATTCTTTTTCTTCACAATGACAATTGGAGACACCCATTATGAATTCTCCACCTCAAAGATAAATCGAACCTCCTTGAGCTTATCAATCTCCTCCTTCATAACCAAAGATATTGGTGGGCTAATGCGATGTTGCTTTTGGCGGATTGGTCTTGCATGTGACTCCACCTCTATCTTGTGCTCCTCCAAGGTGACTTCCTTCAAATCCTTGTAACTAAAAGCAAACATATGGATGAACTTGCGGAAAATCTCCTCAAATCTCACCTTCTCCTCCTTGGTAACATTTGGGCTATACTTGAGGGTAGCTAACCTTCTCTCTACCTCCTTAAGTGTCAATGGTGATTTGTCTGGGTCCCTCAAAACCTCTAGCTTAGGTGAAAAATCCATAGCACACAAGGGATACACATCTAAATCAGATTCAGATTCATCCTCCTCCGTGGAAGTCTCTTCCTCCATGCTTGTATCCACACCTGAAGCTCTTTCTTCAGAATCTGATTCCCAATAATCAGAAGATGGTGTATCTGAATGTGAAGTGTTGGTGGTGTAAGTCACAAGAAATGTGACTCTATGGTTTGATGGCCCAATCCTCAAGTACCCTTTGTGCCATCAATCAGTTGTGCGTGCTGCTCTCAACCATGGCCTCCCAAGAAGTAAGTCATAGCTTGAATCCTTCAAGACTTGGAAAGTCATGAGATTTTGAACTCCCATAACTAAAACTACCACCTTATCCATCACTCCTACTGGTCGAACTTGTTGCTTGCTTGCCATGCTCACCATAAATGTTGAAGGTCTTGAGGGTATCATACCCAACTTCTTCATCAACCTTTCTGACATGGCATTCACTGCTGATCCTCTATCCAACCAATGCATCCTTGATGTTGTGACCATTCACTCTCACATCAATCTTGGAGGCATATTGTAATACTCCGAGGACAAGAGAAGAGAGAAAACACAGATTGCACACTCAAACATTCGATGCCCCAAGGGAGCACCTTCTCTTTATTATATAGACAAAGAGGATCTCCTCCAAGGAAGCTCCACCATAGGATTAGGGACATAGATAGGTGACATGTCAGCAAGCTCCACCCTTGGATTACTGACTTGGATGGGTGACCTGTCTGGTCTAGGTCCTATCTGGTTGGTCAAATGAGCTTTGACCGGAGGGAATCTTTTAGGGAATCTTCCTGTAGGAATCTCAGAATCACATGAGTAAGGTATCGTTGGAAAGCTCTCAACGAGACAAACCAGGGGGGAGGGAAGGCCAGCCTATCCTTCTTAGGGGGGGGGAATCTGCACATTTTTGAGGCCTAATTCATCTGTTTAGGCCTCCGAAATTGCCTTCAAAGATTTCAGGCATATTTCGGTTCCTACTCTATTAGTAGAAGTCCCCTTTTGGTGATACCTCTTTCTGATCTGTTTAGTCCATCATGTGTAACATCCTTCCAGATGTTACCAAACCAATTCTCACCTTTAAATCATATGTCTAGCTATTGGTTCTAAGGTTCTCAAGTCTATTTCGGTTTCTGCCCTATTAGTAGAAGTACTCTTTTGGTGATACTTCTATCTGATCTATTTTAACCATCATGTATAACATCATTCTAGATGTTACCAAACCAAATTTCACATCTAGATCATATGGCTATCCCTTGGTATTACACATATTCACAAGCTTCCCATGGTGCTGGCTTGGCATCCACCACCCCCATTGATATTGGAACTTTTGCCTTCTTCTTCTTCTTGCTCCTTGTAGAACTCAAACCACCTCTATGCTCCTTTCTCAAGGTAGGGTTCAAAGCAATCAATTGGCCCACTATGATGTTAGCTTTGTGACTACCAACATCCTCCAACACATTGTAGTTCCATTGTTGCTTTGAAATCAAGAAATCCTCCATCCCCAACTTCTTCCTTGGAGTCTTTGTTGTTGATGGTTTTGAGGTGCAAGTGCTCCTAGTAGACAAAGGATTATCCTTGCTTGAAGTAAATCCTTGAGAAGAGTGAACATCCTCTGCAAAACGAGCTCTCTTCTTCTCTTGTGCCAAAAGCTCCAAATTAAGACCCTTGGGGTTTGAGCACTCTCCCTTCCCATACTTGCTCTCAGCCACATCTATGGATGCTATCCCCTTACCTCTGCTGGGATTAGGAGCCACTTGGGTTTCACTACCTCCCTCTTTCTCTCTATTGGCTCCCTCATAACCCCTTCCTCCATGGTAAGTGGAATTTGGGCAATTCCTTTGGATATGGCCTCTTCCTCCACAACCAAAACAATTTCTATCATTGAAATTGTTGGCTGGTTGGCCTCCTCTATATGGATAGTTTCCATAACTCCTAGGCCCTCTCCCTACATTCTGATCCACCTCTCTCTTCTCCCATAGTTGCACCACATTGATTTTGAGATCCGCAAGTTGTTCTGTGATGGTTTGGAGTAGATCTTTTGGTGGAGGTGCAAGAATTGGAGAAACTACTACTTGTGGTGCAACCCTTGTCACCAAAGTATCAGAAGTTCCACCATACTTGTAGCCTTGAGGAGGATGCACAACCTCCTTCACCCCCAAATCACTCTCATCCCCTTCCAAACTCTCCTCCATACGAATTGCGATCTTGATAGCTTCAACCTTGGAAGAAGGTTTCTCATATCTCACCTTGCTTCTAATTTGTGGTCTCAACCCTCCCACAAAATTCTTGGTGAGCATGGCCCCTATGCCAATCATTTTAGTCTCCACATGATCCCCACCCTTCCTCAACACTATGCAAAATCTGGACTCCAACTTTTCCACTCTTTCCACATAGACTCTCACTTTCTCTCCATCTCCTTGCTTGAGAAATGTAACCTCACTCATCAATCTCTCATAACTCTCATCAGGAAGAAAGTTCTCAATGAGAGCTGAAGCCAAAGTCTCCCAAGACTCCTCTTCCCCATCTCTCCTCTCTCTCTTTTGGTATTCTGACTCATACCATGTAAGTGCTGCATCCTCAAAGAATGGTAATAATGAGGCCCACTCATTCTTCCTCCTCTCATTGTTCCCTACGCAAGCTCTCTTGAAGTCTCTCACAAAGGCCTCCACATCTTCTCCATCCTTGCCAAAGAAAACCGGAAGTTTTCCCATCTTAAACCCTCACTATCTTTCTTTTCTCTCAATTTTTTTTCTTTTCTCTCACTCTATTACTAATAGAGTATGTACATGACTAACACCATCTGAGAATAATCCACTCTAGGGAACACAAAAGGTTCAGGTTGCTCCAAGATTTCTATAGCAACATCAAATCCTAGAGTGCATATTAATCTAACTCTCATGGATAGTTTATCCATGAGTTGAAAGATTATCTCCATCACTAATCTTGAGAACTAGCTGATGAAGTGGTAGTATTTCTGTAGCTGTACTAAGACTCTCTCCAAGATCCTTCACCAAAGTTTCCAAAAGTGCTTTTACTCCACTACACTCATGTCCTTTTGGAAGTCCTTCCACTCCACAAACCTCACACAACTCCTTGGTCTTAGATCTTCTCCCTCCCAATCTTGGTGAAGAAGGTCCAACATGCAAACCAAAGTCAAGTAAGCCTCTCCTTTCCCTCAATCTCTTGCTCTCAAAGGTCAATGGACTTGAACTTGCCTTATGTCCCTTCTCTCCACACAGAAAGCACTTAGACTCACTCTTTCCTCCAAGTGGTGTAGGTTTCTGGATCCTCTCAACACTCTCTTCAAATTCTATTGTAAACTCTCTTTTCCTCAAATCTATCCCTACAATCACCTCAAACCCTTGGGGAACCTTGCATAATCTCAAATTCCACTCTTGATGACCCTCCATGTTCCCAAGATAAATCTAAACACTCAAACATGCTTTTTGTTGATCTCAAACTTCTCATGAATGAGATCTCCACTCTGCAGAATTGACCCTTCCTCACAATGTCACTGAAATCTCCCAACCAGTACATCACAGTCCTCCAAAATTTGACACACTTGATCAAAACTCTAGGGTATCCCTCCCTGCAAAATTTCAGATCTTTTCATGGAGCCATTTGGCCTAGACATTTTCCTATTCAGCACACAAATTTCAGATTTGGTCTGAAAACCGCCCCTTCATAACGCCCTATGCAAAAACGATCTCTCCCTAATTTTTTTGGTAGCAGGTAGGATACAACGCACTAAATGTTCTTGGAAATTTTCAGTACAATTCACTAAAAATTGAAGAAATGGGAGACTGTGTACAATTTTCCAGAGAGCATGCAGTTGCGGGAACACTTTACCCTATCAACTTTCAAAAATTCTAGCTCAGTGCTCAAAGTAGCTCTGATAATAATTTTAAGTGTGCTAACTGAAAGATAACCCAAGCTATCATGTGTAGAAATTTCAAATCCAGATCTCAAACTTGAGATTTTGCCCAAAATCACCTTAATCTCCAAAATCTGCAATCCACCTCACACAATCTCTCTAATTCCTCTCATGTGTACAAGATGTACAAAATCACCTCAAAGACATCATAATGAACTACAGGGTATAAAAATGGATCTTGGTTCTCTAACATAAGTTCAGCCCTCTCCTCTCCTATGTTCTCTCCAAGTGAGCTCTCATAGCCTCCTTCTGCCTAATGTAGAATTGAACGCGGAACATTATCTTGCCTTCTAGAGAGGTCCTGGCAATGGAACCAAAAATGTGAGCCGGCTTGTCTCTCACTCAGGATGAACCTTTGATGGCTATTATGGTAGCGCACCATGGACTAAGAAGGCAAGGAACCCGAACTCCATCATACTCCTCCAAGGCTAACAGTCCAAAGACTCAAGACATTGCTCACTAGAGAACTCAATGAGAGAGAGATAGTTGCAAATGAAAGGATGATGAGTACCTCCTCACCCCTTGTTTATATACTTGTGAAATAGTTACGTACCAAAGTTACTAATTACTGTAGTAACTCAAGTTACTAGACTAAAAGTCAAGTAAAGTCAAAAAGTAGAAAGGAATATCCATTCACATGGGCATATTCCCCTAAGCATGTGGTCTTATCTTGACCCAACCACTAAGTCAAGGATTCCTTCACATGGGCTATCCTTGGACTAAAGAAGAATCCAAAACAAAAAGGCTTGCGGGCCCAAGAGTTCTCAACTCTTTCCTCAAAGCCAAACACCTAGGAATAATACCAAGTCAACACACTAAAATCCAAAATAGTGGTGCTCATCTTTTTCTACTTCCTCTAAAGTAAGGTCCCCTCTATCTTAGCTATGACTAACTTTAGCTAACCATGACTAATATAGAACCATCCTTTATCTCTATATAAATTATATCTCTTAAGTACTTGTAATACCAAGCTACATATCACAATACCACACGCATGCACAAATGGGTGTTACAGGCCATGGACAAAGTGTCCACATATACATGAAAAGGGACGTCCCAATTTGGGGCCCTCATAACTGGTGATTCAACCAGCTTCTTCTTCAACACCTGGAAAGCTTCTTCTTGATTTGCTTCCCACAGATAGTCTTTGGATTTCTTCAGAAGCTTTGTAAGTGGTGCATCAAGCACTGCATAGTTCGACACGAAGCATCTGTAATATCCGACATGTCCCAAGAAGGCTCTCAACTCCCGGATATTCTTCGGGGATTCCAAAGCTGCGATTATCTTAACCTTCTCAACATTGACTTCAATACCTCGGCTTGACACCCGATGCCCCAGAAGAATTCCCTCCTTCATTGCGAAAAAGCATTTCTCTGGATGTAATGACAAGCCGGCAAAATGACACCTTTCAAACATTTGGTGAAGGTAATCTAAATGTACATCTCTTTGTCCAAACACACAAAATTCATCAATGAAAACTTCCACAAATTTTGTGCAGGAAATCTTTGAAGATTGAATTCATCATCCGCTGGAAAGTAGCGGGAGCATTACACAACCCAAAGGGCATTTGATTGTAAGCAAAAGTGCCCCAATTGGTCGTGAATGTAGTTTTATCCTTGTCTTCTTCTCAAATGGATACTTGATTGTACCCTGAAAATCCATCGAGAAAACTATAACAAGGATGCCCAACTACTTGATCTAAAATTGTATCGGTAAAAGGCAAGGAATGATGATCTTTCCTTGTAACTGTGTTCAACCTCCGGAAGTCTTGGCACACTCGGATCTTCCCTGTTTTCTTTTTTGGGACAATGACAATGGGGGAAACCCATTCACTGCTTAAGACAGGGAAGATGATTCCGGCCCCTAAGTACTTGTCGATTTCATCTTTCACCAACAGCGAGTACTTCGGGTTTAGGCGGCATTGCCGCTGCCGAACCGGAACTGCACCTTCAACCAGATCAATCCGGTGTTCTCCGAATTCTCGTGGAATACTCGGTATTTGATCAATAGACCAGGCAAATACATCCTGGAATTCTATAAACAAGGCAGTGTATCTTGCCAACTCCTCCAAAGTAACTATCTTTGAGATTTTTAAAATTTTTCCTTTAGTTAATAAAACATCTTGACAGTCATGGGGGTTGATGACTCCTTCAACGTGGCTTACTCGGCTTAATCCAAAGCAAGCTGCCATCAAACCCCCTTCCTCCAAGTCAGGTTCACACAAGGCGAGGTCATATGGATCTTTGTCTTCAACATCCACCTTGTAGTACTCCAAGTAATTAACTTGGACTTCGTCTTCAGATTCGTCTGAGGACAAAGACGATGAGTCTTCGGATTTATCCTCCTCTTCCGACGAACTTGTTTCCCCAAGGTGGGGAACCTTCATCCAACTCACAGTCACCAGGTTCTGATCTTTGGATGAAATGTCCTTGAATCTTAACTTCAGCTGATGCCAATCTACAACAACTTGGACGCTATACAACCAAGGTCTACCGATCAACAGAGGGTAACCAGTCTTTGTCACGGGTCGCAACACGATGTAGTTCAACTTGAAGGGTACCCCTCCAATGATTGTGGTGATGTTTGATAGCATGCCCAAAGGCCGTCTCCTGGTTTGGTCTGCAAACTTCAACACTCGGGGTGTTGGTTCAAACGTGTGATACCCGAGTTGATTTGCAGTATCTTTGGTCATGACATTCACACCGGACCCAGAGTCAATGGGTATCGATGTGATCATGCACCCTGCAATCTCCGCATCTACCTCAGGAGATCCCAAATCTTCTTGCTCAATACGATAGATAGCAGGCAGGTCCTTCTTTGACATTGATCTCACTTTCTTGAGGGCCAAATTCAGCTGTCTCTTGTACAACTTGTTATCTTCCCACAATTGCTTGAATGAAACGTTGGCATTTGTGGATGCCAGATCTGCTACAATATCATATTGGGGAACTCCTCCCAATTTGACCGTCTTCGCCTTTGGCTTTGGGTCCAAAGTCTCTCCATGTTCCTTCTTGACTTCAGGACGCTTCAAAATGGTGACGGGCTTGCTGATGGCCTTAACCTGAGGTTCCTCGGGTTGGCCCACCTTGGCTTGGATCAGACCCGTTACTTCGGATTGGATGTCCGTTGGAAAAACTGGAGACTCTGTCTTTGTCTCCTCTTCCAAACTCAGTTCCCGAGTCCTGAGTAGAGCCTCCTTTAGTTCTTTTTGCAAGGCTTTAGCTTTGGCTTTTGCGAGGATCTTTTCCTCCTTGGCAGAAAGAATTGCCTTTGGGCGCAGTCTCTTCGCCTTTCTGGAAGATGACGAGGTCGTACTCAGTTCTTTGGGATCACGCTTCTTCTTACTGGAGCATGTCTCAACTTTCAAAATTTCAAGGTCCGGCCATTCTCCTTCTGAGGCCGGACTCCCTTCTTGAGGTCTTTCTTCCTCAAGAGTGATGCAATTTACATTAGTATCCCCCTTTGGCTGAAGTGCTGTGCGCTCAATGTGGGTCTGTACATACTTTACAAGCGGCTTCGGGTTTGGTGGGTGAGGACATTGGTTGCCCGTATGCCCCAATCCCTTACAATTTCTGCATAGGGGAACGTACCCAATTTGCCTTCTTGGCTCGGGACAGTTTGGAGACCAATGTCCCATCAAGCCACAATTATAACAGGCTCCGGGTGCAACATTCTAAGGCCGATTTTGGTTGCTCATCGGTGGTCTTTGTGGAGGAGCATTGGGGTTATACTCCCTTGGTCCAAACCTCGGACCTTGATACAATGTGCTTGCTTGAGGCTGTACTTCTTGAGTTTGGTACACAGCCTCTTCGTCCTCGTCTTGGTTCCATCTTGGAACCCAATCAATTTGCTGCACTGGGAATGCATTATGAGTATTGCATTCTATGTTGGCGTGGCCTGATTTGCCACATGCGGTGCACCATACATTCAATCTTCCAAATGCTGGGGCCTTCCTTCTATCTTTGGCCCCAATCATTTGGATCTTGAAATCCGAAAACTCCTTGATGAGGGCATCCAGCTTGGTATCTGCCTTATGTACACTCTTTGCTGGAGGAGTCACTGGTTTCTTGCCTCCACGTCTTCTGACTCGTCTTGGCTTTGATTCTTCTTCAGATTCCAAAGAAGAGCTTGAAGACATGGAGGATTTGTCCAAAGAAGGGGATGTACTATGCGAAGCTCTCCTTCTGGGCTTCTTGCCTTTCTTCTCTCAATTTCTCCGGTTACCGGCAGAGTGAGAGTGGGCCGCTTTGTAACGAGCGACATGTTTGAGTACTTTGTCCAGGGAAGTTACATTCCTCTCCCTTGCAAAAATTCAGATCTTTGGTGAAAGGCCCCCGAGGAACCAGGTAATGGCTTGGGTATCGGAGTAACCCACCACCCCCGATTGTTTGGGAACTCGGTTCAATAGTGCCATGAACCGCTCAGAATAGTCTCTCAACTTCTCCTTCTTGCCTCGGTCCAAATCGTTGAGCGCCACAAAGACACTCATGTTGTAGTCAACCTCCCAGAATCGTTCCAAGAAGTTGTTTCTCAAGTCTGCCTAGTCCGCTGGTATGAACTCCTTTTGGGTCACATGGGTGTACTAGCTCCAAGCTTTCTTTCGGAGCAAACTTGGGAAAATTTTCAATCGATCCGCCGAGTCATGCTCCTTGTTAGCAAAGGAGATGACTTCGAATTCTTTGATGAATTCATCGGGGTCTTTGTCTTGTTCTGTCCCCTTATACTTCTGATAGGCATGTCGGGTGACAGGCAACAAAGTCATTGTTTGATGCATTGGGATTGGCTGAGGAAGTGCTGAACTTGACGGAACTAAAGGATTGGTTGGTATCGACGCCGTATTGTCAGCCCAGGGGTTCCAATTTGTCAAATTCAAGGTGGGGTCTTCTTTGACAATTTCTACTATGAGAATGTCAACTTCAACCCAAGTGGAAGATTCAGGATCAACACCTTCGATTGGTTCTTCAAAATTCCTTTGGGACAACCGAGGAATTGTTTGTAGAAGATGTTGACACTTGTCTTCAGTAAGTGTTCATGTTGTCTTTTCTCGAACAAAGTTCTTCAAGGACACAACTTCCTTTACAGCTCTAGGGGAAGTTGGTGTACTGGGCCGCAAGGCATATGTTTGCCCACTTGATTCTTTCTTCTTCTTGGACAAAGAGGGAGATGCAAAATAGCCTTGCCAACCGCCTTCACGTTTCTTGTGATCAAGCTCTCGTAGGGCTTCTTGCACTTCGTGAAGAAGTTGAAAATCCAACACCTCTCGTTCAGTTTTGTCCATGGTGGATGGGACGTTCAGATGTTTGTCTTCTTCACGCTGAAGTGCTCGTCTTTGAGCTCTCTCTTCTCGTTGTTCTCTCAATGCAGACATTCATATTGCATTGAGACCCAGTTTTGAATTTGACTTCCTATTCTTCCACTTCCGAGATTTGTATCCCCAGCAGCAGCGCCAAAAATCATGTGACAACCCGGCAAATATCACTTTTGCGGTAATGGGGTAAGTAAAGTTTGTTCCCGCAGAGATACGAGTAAGAAATGTCCAAATACAAAGTCAAACAGTAACATGTAGTTCTTCTTGGTTGCGTCTTTAATCTCTCAGGTAGAAACCACACCCAGAAGAGAGTAACAAGCACTGACTCACCGTCTTGTCACAAATTAACACTCCTTAATCACAACTCCATCAAATCTTTCCAAACAATCTTGATTGTGATGATTTAGGCTCTCCCAAAAACGGCACTTCACTGCAAAACGACTTTGCCTCAGAATTGTGTTCCACCTCTCCACTGAAGGCACAACTTCCTTGATCAAAATTGCTTCACATCAACTTCGCACTGCACTCACAAATGCAGAATACTACCAACATTACAATCCCTCTCAAATCTGTCAAGGCATTGCTTTGCTTGCACTTCACTCAGGATCAAACACACAGAATGAAGATCAAGGTTGTGGAATCCAACATCCAACAAGCACATTGATTTGCACTTCAAATTTCTCCACACACTCACAAACATAGACACAAAGTTGATACTCGGAATCAAGCTCAAGCGACGAGCACTGCTTCACAACACTTTGCTTTATCTATTCTCAAAAATAATGAGCACTGAACAACATAATACTGCGAATGCCACTCTTAAATAGTGAAGCAATCAATAGTTATCTTCCTTCTTCTCCTCGACACTCTCCATCACTCTATCGAGCTCTTGATCCTTTGCAGCTACTCTCGCCATAGCATGGATTACTTCTACTCTTGAATTAGCAAACTATTGCTTCAAGATCTCATACTCCGCTACTTGTCTCTCCCTTGCTACGTCACTCTTCTTCACAAGATCCTCTCAATAATTTACCTCTCTCTTCAAGTCTTCAATTACCTAACTTCTTACCACTGCCTCTGCTCGTAGCACTTCCCTTTCCTCCTCTCCTCAGGTTACACTCTTCTTCAACTCCAAGTTCTCTTCTTCTAATTGCGCTAATACCTGCAACACAATCGTCACCTCCGGACATGTCGACTGCATCTCCCTCTTCTTGTACTCCAACCTCACCAACAATGGACACATGATTTCATGCAAGTACTCTACTCCATTTCTTGCACCTACTTCTTCCGGCATAGAAATCTCCCTCCTTACCTCTTCTTCACCCGATACTTGCCTTCTCCTCTGTAGTCTTTGTATCGGAATTGACGCCTCACTTTTCGAGCTTTCTCTTACCTTGTCTTTTGCTTTACTCGGCCCCGCTTCACACTTTGCCTTACGTCTTGAGCAAACTCCTCGCTGTATTGCAATCTTCTTTTCTTCGGGCACAATTACTTTGTCTTCCAACTGTGTATGAACTTCTTCTTCTTCTACTTCTTCAGCCAATAGAGCCGATGTCATTTCTCCCCCTTCATCACTATCGCTACTTGTATCCCCACTCTGCAGCGTTAGCTCAGGCTCTTCCTCGTGTTTCGAGTCTTCAGTCTTGAGCTCGGCATCTCCTTCTGAGTCTTTGTCCTCCGTCTCAATTACCACCATTCCTTGCCTCGGGTTGCCTCTCCGTGTCTTCCAAGGTTTCTTGATATCTTTGGCTTCACCTTGCCGACCTCTCTTCTTTGTCGTTGGAGTACTTGCTTCTATCTCCACGCTCTTACCCGTCTTTGTGTAGTAATCATCCGTGCTTTGGATTTGGAGAATGTTCCTCCACGTCGACTTCTCTTCTTAAGTCAAGATGGAAGTGAGATACCATTCTGTTTCGCTCTACCAAATTGTGCAAATTCAACCCGAGGTAGAAATGTGTTGCAAACGGTACGTGTAGTGTAGAGGCGACTTATCCCGCAAATTCCACACCATCTGTCTCGTCCTCCCATGGAAGCACCTTGCCCAATTAATAGGTTCTCCTGCAAACAACTTATGGAAGAACACCGCTTGGTGTTTCATCACATAAGTTGTTCTCTTCGGCTTCAAGATTGCCATAAGAGCACTCACAATCCCTCTCTTCACTAGATCCTTGTAACTCTCAACCTTATACCCATTCTTCATTCTCTTCGAAGAGAAAGCATCTCTCACCTCCTAAGTCTCCTGAGCTATCTCTCCCTTCCCCAAGAACGTGGCTCCCTGCTCCAAGCCTGCCTCCTTCCCGAGTACGAGTCTCCAATCCGACTCTATCCAGTGAGCCGGATTTCCTCTCTTCCCTTCTTCCTCAGGTCCATCGAGACACTTACTCTTGATGATTTCTGTCATGAATCCTGGAAAGCTTACATTCCAGTTCCATGCCAGAAATGTGATCCAAAGTCGGCTCAAGACTTCAATCCTTGCTATTACGTCTAACCTCCAAATTGCATGATTTCTCACTACAAATTCGGAGTTCTTCTTTCCTCCTCCCATCTCTTCTACTTTCTCACTCTCTCTCAATTTCACTCTTGTGACTTCTCTCTTGCGCACTAACATGATTCCAACTCTATTTCCCTTCCCTCAATCACCTACAAGACGACTTCTCAACGGCGAAGGAAAATTACTCGACATTTCGTCATTGCAAGTTTGATTTTTATAGAGTTGCGATTCTTTGTCTTCCGTCACTTCAAGTTTCTACCAAGAAATCACACCTCTTGCATGCACCTGTCACTGTCAAACAACCTTCGCGCGTATGGGCTGCCGGTTTTTGAACGGTCCCTTCTTGAATTTCTCACCCCGACGAAAGGTTGTTAGACTGTCTTTGCCTCGGGTTGAGCTCCCCTTGATACAAAGACATTTTACTTCGGGTTGTATGATGAAAGGGCATTTCCGAGTACTTCGCCTTATGACCCAAAGTCACTTTACTTCGGGTTTCATCCCAAAGACTCTTTTCTTTGCCTTCTTTGGCCATACAGGCACAATACGACTTCTCTATACACTTCTTCTCCTTTATTTTGAAAAAAACAAAAAAATGTGGGCACCATAGTTGTAGTCATGGCGGTGATGTCCTAAGTAATCATTGCTATGGAACAACAAATTGAGCACCTTACTTGATCATTTGAAGAGAGACATTGTGATAATCAATGACAAGAACAAGCAGAGAGAATAGCATTTTGAGAAAGAGAGGATCAAATTTTATTTCCAAAGTCTAAGGTGTTTGAAGGGAAGAATCTACCAAGTGTAGTAGAGTATTTTGAGAAAGAGAAGATCTAGTTTGATTTCCAAAGCCTAAGGTGTTTGAAGAGAAGAATCTACCAAGTGTAGTAGAGCATTTTGTGCTTGGTTACAAATGCTATTTTGAAGCTTCAAATCTTTGGACTAATATAGATGGATTCTCTTGGCTTCAAGTCAATTAGATGGGATGGTAAAAATATGGTGGCCATTTCAAGTAGAGCAAACTCAATGGCAAGTTTTTGCTCCAATCTCAAAATGGGAAGAATTTAGGAGGGCAATAATTAGGTGATTACAAGTGGTGTATGTTGCACAAGCAACATGAGATAGATGGGCAAAATTGAAGTAGATTGGTTCTATGAGGAGCTAAATCACTTGATTCTAAAATACAATAATGCAAATTCTAAAGATATTGAAAGGCAAAGCTCTAGATGCATTTGTGAGAGGTTTGAAATCACACACCAAATTAGAAGTAATCATGCATAAGCCTAAACACTTGGAAGAAACCATATAGCTGGCTTAGTACTTTGATTCCTTGGTTGTCATAGCTTCGTCTTGACCTTGACTTTCATAGAACTTGCAAACACACCAAACATGGGTGGAAGAGCCAACACCAATGCAAATTGATGTCATCCAATGAAGACACTTGACACTACAAATAGAAAAAGATTGAAAAAAATAGGGGTTGTTTCTATTGTTTCCAAATTGGATATTAAATTATTAGATGTCCAACTAGGAATGGACAACCTTGATCTAGTGCACAAATCAAGTTCTTGGATCATAAGGATCAATGAAGCAAAAAATCCCAATATGAGATATTGGGCCACTTATTGAGAAGCTTATTTTTTCTAACAATATTGAAGTCTCAACCTATGCAAGTTTGATACACTTATAAGGTACAATACCCAATCATAGCTATATGATTTTGGTTGATTGTGGGAATTATAAAAATTACATGTATATACAATTAGCAAAAGAATTATGTATTCTTATCAAGACACTATTTGGTAGAAAATTAATGATGCTAGATAGTAAAAAAGGTTATGCATTCCATACTTGACATCCTATTACATTCAAGATTAGGAAGGGAGTATTCAAATTGTATGAGATTTGTAGTGGCATTTCTACACTATGATATCATTCTAGGTCTCCTTTGGCTTGAACATCATGAGATTTAATTTGATTGGGCCTGCTGACAAATTCAAGTACAACACAAAGGTAAGGCTTTTTTGGCACCTTTGAGGAAGACACCTAGGTGTATTCAGTCCTAGAATGGGAAATTTATCAATATAACAAGAACAATGGAACAAGCTTTGGATGAAGATATTTCTATTTTAACTATGTGTATCAAGCTAATTATGAAAGGAGAATATAATGGGGATAAGAAGCCTCAACAAGTGATGGTTGATAAGATAGTTTAAGAATTTGTAGATGTGTTTCCAAATAATTTTCCAAAAAGATTACCTTTTGATAGAGATATGCTCTTCAAGATTGAGCTATTGCCATATAGTACTCCAATGAGTAGACCAATCTATTTGTCTCTCACCAAAGAAGTTATAAGATCTTCAAATAACACTAACCAAGTTATTTGAGAAGGATTTCATACAACCTAGCATATCTTCTTGGACAGCATAGGCACTATTTGTATAAAGAAGATAGATGCAAACCATGAAGAATACATATCCCTTGCCTCAAATTGATGACTTGTTGGATTTATTAAGTGGATCATAATATTTCTCTAAGTTTTTTCTTCAAAGCTGCTATTGGAAAATTCCAATGGTAGAGAAGATATGTAAAACATTACCTTTTGTACAAAGTATGGGTACTTTGAGTGGAGAGTTTTAACTTTCGGGCTCTATAATGATAGGAGAGTCTTTGTAGATCAAATGCAATATGTGTTAGATGGGCTATTGGATCTATACATGGTAGTGTTCTTAGATGATATTTTAATTTATAATAAGATGAAAGTGAAATACAAGAATTACGTTCAAGAAGCCTTGAGACTACTACAACAATGAACGTTTTATTGCAAAAAGTCCAAGTGTGTCTTTTGGCAAAAGGAACTTACCTTTCTTGGGCCATAAGGTTTCAAGAACGGGAGAGGGAGGAAGATCAAGATGGAAGAGGAGAAAATAAAGGCCATTACTAATTGTCCTATTCTTAAGGATGTTTTGGAAGTTGGGGATTTAATAGATTGGTGAGTTTTTACCATTACCATCCCATTACCTTTATGTCTTGAAAACTAAATACAAAAGAAATACTTATTCTACTTGAGATCAAGAAAAAGTAGCAATGGTATATGCCACAAAGGCATGGAGGTATTACTTCTTGAGAAAAAATTAATCATGTAAACCAATCACAAACCCTTGTTGTAGACCTTACATTTGGAGCACATGAAGATTCAATATCATTGATAAGAGGAAAACTATAATTTTTTGATATCAAGCTTGAGTACAACCCCGGCAAGTTTAATGTTATTCTTGATACCCTATCACAATAACCTGATTTAAAGATTCTTCTTGAACCTCTTGTGATAGTAGCAATCACCATAGTGTCCATAAACTCAAAGGTACACACAAAGTTCAAGACTACTTTACAATAAGACCACTTCTTTGAGCTAGTGCAAAGTAATCTTGTAACACACAAGAAGGAATAAAATAATAATTTAAGGAATAAAACAATAACTTTTCATTCAAGAGTGTCTTTTCTTTGATGTGAATTAAATATGTATTCCAATTATGGGTAATCTACAACTTGTGCGGCTTCAAGAGGCCCATGACTTACCAATTACTGGTCATATGGGTGTGGAAGAAACCTTGAGTACCTTCCAATGTCAATGGGTAGTGACCAAATATGGCACATGAGGTTCAAGAGTCTGTTCTATCTTGTGAGAGTTGCAAATATAACAAGATCAACAACCAAAATTGAGTTGACTACTCTAACCACTCTCCATTCTATCTATTTGATGGCAATATGTAAGTCTCAAACTCATCACATCCTTGCCTAAGACAGATCAAGGCCATACAACCATTGTGGTGTTTTTTTATAAACTTAGCAAGTAGATTTACTCAACACCCACTATGGATACCGTGCATGGTCCAACACTAGCCAAGATTTACTTTGCCACTATTCAAGCACCATGAGATAGAAGGAGTCTCATCTCCAATCATGATCCTTGACTCACTAGTAACTTTGGCCAAGCATTCTTCAAGCTACTTGGCACCAAGCTTGCTTTGTCTATAGTCTATCATCCTAAAACTAATGGGCAAACCAAAGGTACAAATTGCACCTTGGAAGGTATGATTTATGGGTTTGCCAATGTTCTCTATACTTGTCTTGTAGCTACTATATTTGCCTACAATAGTTCCATGTATGCAACACTAGATTCTCTCTCCTCTTCCTTAATTGTATGTAAGATCCACTTGTTTCAAATTTCCTTCTTGCTCTTTTGTCATCTCACATTCCTATTGTGACAACCCAACAAATATCACTTTTTTGGTAATCAGGTAAGTAAAGTTCATTCTTGTAGAGATACAAGTCATAAGTATCCAAATACAAAGCAAAAAAATCACAATGTAGTCTTCTTTATTGCATCTTTAATCTCTCAGGTAGAAACTACACCCAGAAGAGAGTAGCAAGCACTAACTCTCAATCTCATCACAAATTAACACTCTAAATCACAACTCCATCAAATTTTGTCCAAACAAATCTTGATTGTGATGATTTAGATTCCTCCAAAGATGGCTACTTCACTACAAAACATCTTTGTCTCAGAATTACGTTCCACTCCTCCACTGAAGGCACAACTTCCTCAATCAAAATTGTTTCACATCAACTCAACACTATACTCACAAATGCAGAATAACTACCAACACTACAATTCCTCTCAGATCTATCAAGGCATTGCTTTGATTACACTTCACTCAAGATCAAACACACAGAATGAAGATCACAATTGTGGAATCCAACATCCAACCAACACACTGACTTGCACTTTGAAATTCTCCACACACTCACAAATACAAGCATAGGATTGATACTCAGAATTAAGCTCAAGTGACAAGCATTGAAATCAGAACTTTGCCTTATCTATCTTCAGAAATTATGAATATTGAACAACAATACACTGCAGATGCCTCCTTTAAATAGGCTAGCACTTAATAGGTACTAACAAAATACTGTTCTACAACAACTTTACCAATTTGCAGATCTGAAATGACAATGCTCCTCTTCATACCTACCTCTTCAAGTCTCAATTTTTTTACTAATCTGATCCGATGTCAACCTCAACTTTGGCTTCTAAATCCGATGTTCCTTCAAGTATTTCTCCTTCCTCAGGTCTACCTAATCCCACTCCTAACTCTTCTATTTCTACTATTTCTTCACTATGAACTACAATTGCACTTATATCTACTCTATCTACATCACTATCTATTGACCCATTCCTTTGTATTGTCTCAGGTAACTCACCTAAAGACACTTGCACTCCTACTTCTGCTACTTTAGACTTCCTTGCTAATTTTACCTCACTATGAAGTGTATCCAAATCTATTCTAATAAGATATAATCTGAGACAAACATTGTCTCTTACCTCTAATAGCTTCCTATCTACACGATCTTGCAAATGAATCAAAAAATTGTTCAACTCCATGTCCTTTGCCTTCCTCTTCCTTGTCTCCTACACCAACAACTTCAACTTGTGCAATCTGGCTTCCTCCAACTTCCCTTCAACTTTAGTGCTAAGCAACACCTTCATCTTATTTACCACTACTCCTACATCATCAGATTCTTCTACTAGTTCTACCTTCCCTTTCTTTCTCTCCTCCTCCAACTCATTGCAATACATCTGCAACTTGTCCTTAAATTCAGCTTTCATCGCCTCCTTCTCTTGCTGATTCAACATGAGTTGATTTTCCGCTACTCTCAATAATCCTTGCAATTGTTCTTCCTCCTGACTATGCTCTGTTAACTCTTGCTGCCAGGCTTGCTCTTTATCGGCTGCCTTCTTCCTTAGACTCTCCAGCTCTTGCTCCATCACTGTTGCGCTTGCTTTCAAATGTATTATATCTACTCGTGCATCAACAATTTCCCTCTTTAGCACTTTGACCAATGTCATCTTCTCCTTTACTGCCTCCCGACACCTCACCAAATCCTCCCTCATTGCTTATAAGTGCTCACTCCAAAGAATTTCCTCCACCCAAAGTTCTTTGGTTTCCATTTCCACTCGCATTAGCTTACTTCTCAACAACAAGGTCTCCACACTCCACTTTGTCATGATTGCTAATTCATCCTTCACATCCAGATTAGCACTCGCCATTGCTGCTTTCTTCTACTACAGAAACATCAACAAGGGACATACTACCTTGGACAGATACTCCACTCCATCATATTGCATGTCATTGACCTTGACATCATTGCCCTCTTCATGTAACTCCTCTACTGGCGCCTTACCTTGAGGATGTGATCTTTGTATCTTCAATGTTTCTTCATCCGAGCTCTCTTCCTCCTTGATGGTAACTTTATTAGGTCCAACATAGACTACTTGAACACTTCTCTTCCCTTTGGCACCTCTTGTACACACCAAGACACCTTCTTCTTCCTTCTCACATCCTTGCTTGATGGTAGACACCTCTAGACTTGTCACCTTTGCTTCCACAACTCTTCCTCTTGTTTGTTGAACCTCAACCTCACCTTTGTTGTCACTGCTCAACTTCTCACTTTGCAGTGTGAACTCTTCTTCTCCTCCCGAGGCTTCTCTCTTTGATTTGATTTCTCCTTTTGATTCCTCCTCCTCCGTAGTTGAGTCTTTTACCTTCACCAACACTGCCTTTGGATTAGCCTTTTGTTTCTTTTGTAGCTATATTGATGCAATGCATCCTTTGGGTTTATCTCTCTTTCTTGGCATGGGGATGTCAACTACTATGATCCTCTCCTTTCAGCTCTTCTTGTAATACTCATCCCCTTCTTGAACCTGCTCCATGTAATATTGTTCATTTGCATCTACCTCTTTGCGCAAATCTAGATGAAAGTGCAACCACATTCTATTTCTCTCCAGCAAATTCAGCCCAAAGTAGAAGTGAGCTGCAAAGGGTACAAATTAGCTTGGTTGGATATCCATTCTTCAACCGTAATCATCTGCCCCCCTTGCTAATGCAGACACTTTGCCCAATCCACTACTTCTCCTACAAACATCTGATGAAAGAAGACTACTTGCTGCATTGTGACGTAGGTGGTTTGCTCTAGGTTGAACAATGTCATCCTTGCACTCATGAGCCCTCTTTGCATTGGGTCTCTATAACTATCTGCCTTATGCTCATTCTTGGTGAGCTGTTGATTAAAAGAATTCTTCACCTTGGCAGTTTCTTCCACTGCATCACACTTCCAATAGAAGGTGGTACTCCCTACCTCTCTTGCCTCTCTACCCAAGACCAATCTCCAATCTGACTCAATCCATTGGGCCGGATTCCCTCTCTTCCCTTTTGTGCTTTGGCCCATCCTTGCAATTGCTTGCGGTGATCTTTGCCATGAAATCTAGAAAGCTAAAATTCTAGTTCCAGGCCAGAAAAGTGATGTGAAGTTGTGACAACTCGGCAAATATCACTTTTGCGGTAATTGGGTCAGTAGAGTTTGTTCCCACAAAGATATTATCCAGAATTGGTCAAATACAAAGACAAAAGTCACAATTGTAGTTCTTCTTGATTGCTTCTTTAATCTCTCAGGTAGAGACTACACCCAGAAGAGAGTAAAAATCTCACAATCTTGACAACTTGTCACAAATACACACACATAATCACAACATAGAAAATTCTGTCCAAACAACTCTTGATTGTGATGATTCAGATTCTCCCGAAGAAGGCACTTCACTGCAAAGACCGATTTTGCCTCAGAATTGTGTTCCACCCCTCCACTGAAGGCACAACTTCCTCGATCAAAATTGCTTCACATCAACTTTGTGTTGCACTCACCAATGCAGAATACTACCAACACTACAATTCCTCTCAGACCTGTCAAGGCATTGCTCCGATGCACTTCACTCAGGATCAAACACACAAAATGAAGATCAAGGCTGCAAATTCCAACATCCACAAACACATTGACTTGCTCTTTGGAATTCTCCACACACTCACAAACACAAACATGAAATTGATAATCGGAATTAAGCTTAAGCAACAAGTACTGGGAACAACACTTCACTTTATCTATCTTCAGAAATTTGAATACTGAATAACATTGTATTGCAAATGCTCCACTTAAATACTGAAGCAAACGGCAGACTTGCCTACCTAAGCACCGCTTCCTAACATCCTTTCCTACCTGTAGATCCCAAGTGACATCTATCTCTTCATATCTGCCTCTTCCTATCTCAAAATTGGCTTTTATCCCGATCCAATGTCTACCTCATCATCGGCTTCCAAACCCGATGATCTTCTTACTATTTCTCCTTCTTTGGGTATATCTACATCTACCAAATCCTTCACTGTTTCTGCTACTTCTCCACTAGAAACTACAATTGCACTAAGGAGTGACTTATCTAACTCATTATCTCCTGACCCACTCTTCTCTAATGTGTCAATCATTAAGTCCAATGACACATGTACTGTGACTTCTGCGACATCGGGTTTCTTCTCCACTGTCACACTATTCCTAATTTTATCTAATTCCAAATTGACTAAATCTAGTCTAAGACTAACATTGTTCTCTACATCTAACATTTTCCTATCTACACGCTCCCTCAATCGAATCAATAAGGTGTTCATGTCCACATCCTTGGCCTTTCTCTTCCGCGTCTCTTGCACAAGTAACTTTAACTCATGTAGGCAAGCTTCTTCCAATCTCCCTTCAGCCTTCGTGCTTAAGATTGCTCTCAACTTCCCCGCAACTTCTCCTACTGATTCATATCCTCAAGAGCGCTCTACCTTCAGTTCTTCACGATACATCTTCAGCTCATCTTCGTACTCCGCAGCAAGCATCTTCTTCTCCTCTGCATACTGTGTACTCTATAACTCAGCACTTCTGACTAGCTCTCATAATCGTTCTTCTTCTTCTTGCCTGGCTGCTAACTCCCTCTACCATGCTTGACCTGTCACTACGGCACTTTTCTTTAAGCTGTCCAACTCTTGCTCCATTACGATGTTCATTGCCTTCAAATGAACATTCTCGACGTGCACATCACTCACTTCTTCCTTCATCTTATTGAGCCACATCGTTTGTTCCTTGAACTCTCCGGCTTGCCTTTTGTGGTACCCACATTTTTCTTTTTGGATGAGTTTTGAAGAAGAAATGCACTACTGAAACCAAATTGAAACCAAATGGAGAAGAAATGAGTGGAAACTTGTGTTTTGATCAAGCCCAAGGAAGTCGATTTCATGTTAGAGGAAGAAGGACTTGGACTGGATCAGACCCAAAGAAGCTTACTTCGTGTTAGAGGAGGGAAAAACTCGGATCAGACGTTAAGGAGGGCAAACCCGAATGAGAAATAGAAGTTGCAGGTCAGGATTCTTGCAGGGGCCATATCTCAATGACCACAAGACCAAATCAAGTGTGTTATATCTCGTTGGAAGCGTCCCGTCTAGGGCTTTCCACTATATCCAAAATCGCAAAGTTTGGAGGTTTGTAGAAGAAGTTACAAGCATTTGAAGTTTCTGGAGTAGATGTACTTTGGGTCAAAGTGTCTTCGGGTCAATGTGACTTCGTACTTCGGACTTAGGGATCACATGACTTCGGGTCATGAGACTTTGCCTCAAGATGAAGATGACTAAATCCAAGGTAAGCGGACCTCAAAGTGCAATGAAGGTGACTTGGGGAGTTTTGCTTGAGGGATCAGTTGAAGTTAGAGTAGGGAAAGAAGATAGTTAGGATACCTATGACTTCAATTTCGGTTCTGATTGAAGATATGATAGAAAGTGAAGGAGAAGTAACAGTAGTGAATAAACCCAAAGTGCAAGATCAGACAGTAAGTGTCTTCGGGTTAGTAACATGAGTGATTAGGGGAAAGTGGGTTACAAATTGAAAGTATAGATAGTGTATTCATGGTTTCAATTACAATTCTTGATGACACAATAGAATTAGTAAAGGAATTGATAATAGTTAGACCCAAGGTAAGAGAGATAGGAGTGCAGGTGTCTTTGGATTTGACATTTGACACTTTAGAGAAGAGTGGGTCGGGAGATAGAGATTTAGAAGGCTTAATTATGATAGGGATTTCATATCAAGAAAGGGAATTGTTAGATCTAGTAGAGGAAGTAGGAATTATGAAACCTGAGGACAGAGTAGTAGGAAGTAAAGTTACTTTGGGTTCGGGTTTGAAAGCCAAGGAAGAAGTAGACATCGGATTGGAGTAGAAACCAATTTGAGATTTGAATAGACAGATATGAAGGGTTGCATTGTCATTTTGCATCTGCAGGTTAGAAGAGTTGTTGTAGAACGGTATAGTTGTTAGAACTGTCAATTTGTTCACTATTTAAGAGTGGCATTTGTAGGAAAATGTTGTTCAATGCTCATTATTTCTGAGAATAGATAAAGCAAAGTGTTGTGAAGTAGTGCTCGTCGCTTGAGCTTGATTCCGAGTATCAACTTTGTGATTGTGTTTGTGAGTGTGTGGAGAAATTTGAAGTGCAAGTCAGTGTGCTTGTTGGATGTTGGATTCCACAGCCTTGATCTTCATTCTGTGTGTTTGATCTTGAGTGATGCCTTGACAGATCTGAGAGGAATTGTAGTGTTGGTAGTATTCTGCATTTGTGAGTGCAGTGCAAAGTTGATGTGAAGCAATTTTGATCGAGGAATTTGTGCCTTCAGTGGAGAGGTGGAACACAATTTTGAGGCAAAGTCATTTTGCAGTGAAGTGCCATTTTTGGGAGAGCCTGAATCATCACAATCAAGATTGTTTGGAAAGATTTGATGGAGTTGTGATTATGGAGTGTTAATTTGTGACAAGACTGCGAGTTGGTGCTTGTTACTCTCCTCTAGGTTACCTGAGAGATTAAAGACGCAACCAAGAAGAATTGAAATTGTTACTTTGCTTCGTATTTGACCAATTCTGACTCGTATCTCTATGGGAACGAACTTTACTTACCCGATTACCGCAAAAGTGATATTTGCCGGGTTGTCACACCTTTGCAGTTCCTTTTCCTTTTCTATGCAACTCCCTTGTAGCACGGTCAGCATTTTCTTCATCAAGCTTTCCTCCCTCCAAAGTTCTTCCACTTCCTTGCTTCTTTGGACTTGTTGCTCCTGTAGCTCCTTCACTTCACTTACCAGATACTTCACCATCTACAATTTGTTCATCCCCTTCCTGCAATCTTGGGGAATAACTCTTTGATGCTCCTTTAATAGTTCCAGCACTGGTGTTACTACCTTCGTCAAATAGGATATCCCGCCGAAGTGCTCTTCCTCGTCTTTGCCATCTTTGTCTGGAGTCTTCTCCTCCGTCATTGGCTCTTTCATCCGAAGTTGCGATCTTTGTATCTTCATCATGTCAGCACTTTCTTTGTCTTGGCCTCTTGAACTCGGCCCCGTGGGATTCTCTACTTTCTCTTCTGCTCTTGACTTGTTTACTACCATTGTCTGACAAGCCTCACTTACTGCTGCCAATTGCTGGACCTTTGGCTCCCCATCGCTATCGCTCCCCGACTCCTCACTTTTCAATGTGAGCTCTTCTTCTTCCGATTCCACTTCTTGCAACTCAGTCTCCTCCCCAGACTCCGATCCCGATGATGCCTCTTTTACGATCTTTGCCGTCTTCAACCTCAGCCGCCGAGTCTTCCTTTGCATAGGAAGGAGGTGACCTTGCTTCTTCGGGTTTGCCGTGTTTCTTCATCTTTGGACTGGTACTTTCTTTGACTTTCCACTGTCTCGTCCTTGCAAAGTATTTGTCATTTGCTCAAAGATGCAACATATATTGGCTCTTCTCCTCGTCTGCTTCCCATCACAAATCGGGATGCATGTGAGACACCATACAATGACGCTCTTCTTTGGATAATAAGTTCAGCCCAAAGTAGAAGTGGGCTGCAAATGGTGCAAAATAATATGGTGGCAAGCCCGTTCACCAATTCACCACCATCTGGCTCGTTTGGTGGTGAAAGCACTTCGCCCAGTTCACTGGAGCTCCTGCAAACATCTGATGGAAGAAGACAGCCTACTGCATGTTCACTTAGGTGGTTTGTTCTGGCTTGAACATGGCCATCATTGCCCCCACAATACTTTTTTGGATCAGATCCCGATAGGACTCCACCTTGTAGCCATTCGTGGTTCTCAGAGCAAAGAACAAATTGCGGATTTCCGTTGTCTCCTTTGCAGCATCACACTTCCAATAGAAGGTGATCCATGTTGGTTCTCATGCTTCTCTTCCCAATACCAACTTCCAATCCGACTCAGTCCATCAAGCCGGATTGCCTCTCTTCCCTTCCACCTCAGACCCTCCTCACAATTACTGGCAGTGATCTCTGCCATCACTCCCGGGAAACTGAAATTCTAGTTCCATGCTAAAAAGGTAATACAAAGTCTAATCAAGACTTCAATTCTTGCCACTACATCTACCCTCCCGTGCCACCAGGCGTCAGATTGCCTGTTTTGTTTCTTATCTCTAGCCACGCCTGTTTTAAATTCTCTCCTTTGGATTGCAAAACCTCTCACCGCCAGCGCATTGGCCACCTTCTTCGCCATGATCTGTTCTCTCGTTCTATGATGTTGGAAAATGAGACCCTCTCTTAAACAAGACACTGTAACTCCCTCAGGGTTTCAGAAAATCTCACTCTTGATGGGCTTCCGGACATGCATTACTGCAAGACAACTACTCAAAGGGATTGGAAATTTACTCAAAGTATTCAACTTCCCTTGCACAGTCGCAATTTTATATTGCCCCAAATTGCAGTCATTCTTCAGTCAATTTTGTCTGCAAATTTCTCTCTTCTACATGCACTCCCGATTACTGTCAAGACATGCTTCTTCTGCCCCTGCCGTTTCTTGAAATGTATTTTCTTGTGACGTAAAGAGCTTGTTAAACGGTCTTCGTCTTTCTTGCGTCTTCCAACCCAAAGACGGTGATCTTTGGACTTTTTTCCGGCGTACTCCCCTTTCGAGTACCTCCATCATCAGATCCGATGTCATCTTCTTTGGATTTCCTCTGAAGTTACTTCCGTCCATTCTTTGTCCGCAATTCGACTTTCAATGCTTACTTCGTCTCTTAAACATAACTAACCATAGAAAAACAAAAAATGTGGGTACCACACAAGTCTTGATAAGACCTTGATCCTTGCTACTACCTCTAATCTATGCATTGCAAGACCCCTCACTGTACTCTACCTACTTACTTTTGGGGCCATTGTGTGTTTCCTCACTCTCTTCTTGTCAAAGATTATACCCAAGATTCTAACCCACTCTTCTTGCATATTCAAAATTTGCATTCCTTTGGGTCGACTTTGAATAGGAACAAGATAGAATCTGGACATTCAAGTGCTTCCTCACAAAAAGCTCAATTTTATAGTCCTTTACTGATTGGTCATTCTTCAATTGCTGCTTTGTGCCACTCACTGATTCTATGAAGTGGTTTCCTATCACTATGAAGAAACTCTTGATCCCAAGGTAGTCGCTTTCTTCCTATGTACTTTCTTGCTTGGTAGACCCCAAAGAAGTTTTTTACAGGGTCTTCAGAACAGGTTGCACTACCCAATACAAAGTCCTTGTCTTTGTATTTATCTTGTACAACCCAAGTCCTTTGGACTTGACCCGAGGTTGACTTTGGTTTTATGCCAAACACACTGTTCTTCATATTTCTTCCCCGTTTAGCCCTCCTTTGGCTTTACCAACGCACTTCTTCTTCAAAACTTTAACAAAACAAAAAATGTGAGTACCACACCTATACTTTCACCTTCTTGTCCATGTTATCTAAATCCTCTACCAAGCCAAATCTCATCTTCTCATTGCTCAAAATTATCAAAAGAAATATGCTTAGCATCATCATAATCTCACTTTTCAACTAAGCAATAAGGTCATTCTTTCTTCTTATAACCTTCATCTCCTACTTGACACCCAAGTTCATAAACTTACTCCTGAGTAGATAGGTGAATGTGATATTAATCTAATCATTTTTACTATTGTCTACAAACTTGCACTTCCTAGTAATATGTGGATCCACCTTATCTTCTATATTTTGAAGTTAAAACACTTTATTTTTAACCCATCTTCCTTTCTCACCCTTGTCCAACCACTCCTCCTCCCATCCTTGTCAAATGATCACAAAGAATACAAAGTTGATTGTACACTTATGTGTTGTGACATCCAACATGGCCACCAACAACACACTAAATATAAGGTCTTTTGGAAAGGGTATCTTCTTTATGATGCCACATAGAATCTTCTTTCTTATCTCTAAAATGCAACAATGGCCATACAAGAGTTTAAAGATTACATAGAAACAAAGATATCACCAATTAATGATGGAAGAATATATAATATTATGGAGTTATTAAACAAGTGAGGAGAGGCTAATGAGTTAGTAGAATAATAAAAAATGGCTAGTAATTCTAAAGACATGCTAAAAGTATCTAGGAAGTTTCTTGGTAGAATATTCTAAAAATATCTAGGAAGCTTTTAGGTACTTTCCAAGGATTTGGTAGCTTGCACATCAAGTTAATGGTTAACTTAACTTGTGTGCCAAGTAAGCAACTTCTAGAAGGAAGCTTCTTGGCTATCTTAGATTGCACTCCATGAAGGTGCCTTTGAGAAATAAGCTTCTCAAGAACTTTATCTTGCTTCACTATAAATACCAAAGCCCAAGATCATGATAGGCATTTGGATTCCATAGTGGTCTTCCACTTTGATCATCCATTCTACTATTTCTCTCCTTGGTCTTTTACAAATGACTAGGAGTGTAGTTTTTGCTCTCAAGCCTATAGGACCATAAGTGGAGTTGGACCTTTAAAGGATGGAGTTTGGTAGACAAGTCAAGCTTTCCCAATCCTTCATACTTTCTAAGGCACTACAAACCTTATCTATGGCTCCTAGATGCCTTAGTGCAAGTATGGTAGGTAGATATAGAGAGCAAGATGGACAAGATGCTAGTAAACCACCTACTTCTATCAAGGTTTTATCTAGCATGATATTTGAGGTGGCTCAATTGATTATGCAATCACCTTTGTTCTTAGCCAACAATATGTTTACATTGGGAGTTGACTCAACTCTCATGTTCTTATTAGTTGCCACTCTTTGTGAGAATAAGGATGTTGTGGTTCTTGCTTCTCATGCAGGGGTGGTTGATGGTGGAGTCAGCTTGGTTGAGGAGCATGGAATCCATTTGGTTACTAGTGGTTTGTGAAAGATAGTAGTTTCTGGATCGGAGGAGTTACTTACTAGACCTACATTTGAGCAAGCTAGGTTTACACCTAGGGTTGTACTGTTGGACAAAAATTGTGGTATTTTTAATTTTTTTGGACCTTCATATAAGATCTATACATCACAAAAGGTCTTATTAGACTTTATTATTATACCCCTTATATTAGGGAAGGCTATAGTTCTTGATCTTGATCTTTGGCTATAAAAGACCAATGTTAAGAGGTGTGCACTTTAGATCCAAACATCTTTAGGTGGTAGTTCCATACAATATATTACATGTGAGCACCTCATTGTCCAAATTAAACTTGATCATCCAATTGATAATTTTGTGATGAAAGTCGATGCCATTGTAACAATAGTAGAGTCGTTAATGATGTGTTAGTGGGTGGAGCAATTTATGATTTAAGTATACCCTTTGGGTTTTAGTATTGATTATTGTTGGGAGATAACTTCCTATATTGCAGGTTAGCAATCACGTGAAGGATGAGGATGTAGCTTACTTGTAAAAGACCAAGACCAATGAGAGAAATAGGAGAATGGAAGATCACATTAAGACACTTGAATGTAGGTAAACTCCAAATGCCTAGCATGTGCTTTGGTTTTGGTATTTATAATGAACATACAAGGCTCTTGAGAAGCTTCTCAAGAAGCTTCCTTGAGCCACTTTCTTGGAATGCAAGCCAAGTTAACCAAGAAGCTTCTCAAGAAGCTTGCTTTTAGAAGCCATCTACTTGGCTTGTAAGCTAAGCTAGTTGGAAGCTTCTAGAAGTACTTACTTGGCATGCAAACTAAGCTAGCCAGGAAGCTTCCCAAGAAGCTTTTGAGATACTTATAGAATATTCTAGGCTAATTTGGCCTATTCACTACTTTGTTAGCCCTTACTAACTTTGTTGCTAAACTCTATATTGTTACATATTCCCCTACCGCTAGTTGGTGACGTCTTTGGCGCCATTGAAGCTTCAAACTCCTAGATGGCCATTTGTGTATTTTAGAGATGAGAAAGAGGTTCCAAGTGGTATCATGAAGCAGATACCCTTTCCAAAGGACCTTGTACTCTGTATATTGTTGGTGGCCTTGTTGAATGTAGCGACACACAAGGATATGATCAACTTCATATTCCTCATGATCATTGATAGGGATGGGAGGAGGAGGAAGTTGGACACAAGAGAAAAAAGAAGATGGATTAGGAACAAAGGATTTCAACTTGGAAATATGAAAGACAAGGTGGATGCACATATGATAAGGCAATGAAAGTCGATAAGCAACAAGACAAATGATTTGTGTGACCTCAAAGGGTCCTATTCAATTAGGAGTAAGTTTACAAACTTGGGTATCAAGTGGGAGGGGTAGGTTCCTAGATAGGAGCATGACTTTATCACCAACTTGAAAGGTGAGATCACAATGATGGTGATCTACATATTGTTTTGGATGATTTTGGGCAACAAGGAGGTGAGATTTGGCTTGTTAGAGGGATTAGGATATGGTGGTCAAGAAGGTTGAAGTATGAGAGACATGAGATGGAAGAGGATTAATAAGGGAATCTAGAACAAGTGGATCTTGGCCAAAATTGAGAAAGAAAGGAGAGAATCTAGTGCTTGCATGTTTGGAATTATTGTATGTAAACTCCAAAACTGTAAGACATTCATCTCAATTGGTATGGTGAACATTGACGAAGGCACAATGCATATCCTCCAAGGTGCAATTTGCACCTTCAATTTGTCCTTCATTTTTAGGATGATAGGCTATGGACAAAGCAAGCTTGGTGCCAAGTATCTAAAAGAGTGTTTGCCAAAACTTTTGTGTGAAGTGAGGATCACGGTCAAAGATGAGTACATGCAACATCTCGTGATGCTTGAATACATTATTGAAGTAGATTTGTACCAAGGTTGGAGCATCCAAAATATCAACAATTGGTGCAAAATGGATCTTACTAAGCTTATCCACAAATACCACAATGGTTCTGTGACCTTGCTTTGTCTTGGGCAAGGATGTGATGAGATCTAAGCTCACATGTTTCCAAGGAGATGAAATGGGGAGTGGTTGAAGGAGTTCATTTGGTTTTTGGTTATGGCTTTGTTGCATTGGCAGCTCTCACATGATCAGACAAACTCCTAAACATATTGTGCCATGTTGGGCCACCACCATTTTCATTGGAGGGTACCCAAGGTCTTGTCCACACCCATGCGACCAACAATTGGTAAATCATTGACTTCTTGAAAGTGCACAAGTTGGAGATCACCTTTGGCTGGAACATAGATCCAGTCCTCATGGAATAAAAGACCTTTCTTGTAAGAGAAGGTATTTTAATCCTTGTTGTATGTTGGAAGATGACCTTGTACCATCTAAAAGAAAGGATCTTGTTGTAGAGCTGTCTGAAACTCAATTTGGACTTTGGAGTCAACGGATACCATCATAATTACCGTTGTGATGAGAGGAAGAGACTTCAAATTAGGTTTTGTGATAGGGCATTGGGGATAACATAGAACCAACCTGTTTGTACTCAAGTTTGATGTCAAAAAATTACAGTTGTTCCTTCCATTAATAATGTTGACTCTTCATGTGTTCCAAATGTAATGTCTGCAACAAGGGCTTGTGATCAATTTGCATGACCACTTGTTTCCCCAAGAGATAATGCCTCCATACCTTGGTGGCATATACCATTGCTAGTTTTTCCCAATCCCAAGTAGAGTAATTCTTTTATGTTATATTTAGTTTTCAAGACACAAAGGCAATGTGATGCAATCCATTTGTGAATTCTTATTGCAACACAACTTTAATTGCAAAGTTAGAAGCATCAAAATCAACCACACATGGTAGTTGAGGATCATATGGTTGAAGAATTGGTCTTGAAGACACCATATGTTTTAACTTCTAGAATGCTTCTTCATGCTTGTTGGTCCCTTGAAAGCTCAAGTTCTTCCCCAAGAGATCAATCAATGGTGCGGCCACATGAGCACAATAGTGGATGAACCGTTGGTAAAAACTAGCCAATCCATTTAATGCCCATACTTCAATAGCATCCTTTGGAGTAAGCCAATTAGTGATGGCCTTAATTTTCTCCTCTTCCATCTTGATACCCTCCGATGAGATCTTGTGATCTAAGAAGGTAACTTCTTTCTACCAAAAGGCACACTTTGACTTCTTGCAATAAAACTTCCACTATCATAGTTGTCTTAGGACTTCTTGCACGTGATTTCATGTTTTGCCTTGTCTTGCTATAGATTAAGACATTATCCAAGAACACCATCATGTACCAATCCAACAATCCATCCAACACCTGATGCATCTGATCTATCAAGACTATTGGAGCATTATTGAGTCCAAAAGGTAGAACTCTCCACTCAAAATGTCCATACCTTGTGCAAAAGGTAATCTTTTGCACATCCTCCCTATGAATAGGGATTTGCTAGTAGCCACTACAAAGATCAAACTTGGAGAAGTATTGTACTCCACTCAATTGATCAAGCAAGTCATCAATTCAAGGCAAGAGGTATGCATTCTTCACTATTTTTTTATTGAGCCCATGGAATCAATCTAAAAACAAAGTCCTCCACCCTTCTTTGGAACAAATAGTACCGATGCTCCCCAAGGAGTTATACTATATTGTATGAAATCCTTCTCCAACAACTCCATGAGTGTTGTTCACAACTCTTCCAACTCCTTTGGTGAGAGTCAATAGATTGGTCTACTCATTGGAGTACTCCTTGATAATAACTCAATCTTGAAGGGCATACCACAATCAAAAGGTAATCCCTATGATAGATCTTCCAAAAACACATCCACAAACTCCTAAACTATTTGATCAACCATTGCTTGATGAGGCTCTCCTCAGATTCTCCTTGTGCAATAAGCTTGATTCACACCACAAAAATATACTTATCTTCTTCCAAAGCTTGCTTTATAGCTGCTTTGCTGACAAACTTCCCATTTAGGACTTATCTTCCTTCAAAGTTTGCTCTATGGCTTATTTCTTGATAAACTCCATCTTGGGACTTCACTTCCTTCAAAGCTTGCTCTATGGCTACTTTCCTTACAAACTTCCCATCTTGGGACTTCTCTTCCTTCAAAGCTTGCTCTATGGCTACTTTTTGTACAAACTTCCCATCTTGGGACTTCTCTTCCTTCAAAGCTTGCTCTATGGCTACTTTCCTCATAAAATTCACATCTTGGGATTGGCTATTCTTACGTGTCTTACTTGAAGGTGCCATACAACCTAATCCAAAATTCATACCTTAGTGTTGTATTTGAATTTGTCGTTGGTTGCAATCAAATTGAAACGTATGATATTCAAGCCAAGGTAAACCAAAATGATATCATAGTGTAGAGGTGTCACTATAAAACTTATACACTCCAAATACTCCTTTCCAATCCTCAATGTAACAGGATGTGAAGTACATAATGCAAGACCCTTTCTACCATCCGCCATCATTAATTTACTTCCAATTACTAGCTTGATAGGAATATGTAATTCCTTTGCTAAATGCATGGACATGCAATTCTATGAACTTCCAAAATCAACCAAAATTCTATAACCCCAATTAGATATCATACCTTGCAAGTGACGCAGACTTGCACAAGTCGAGCCTTTGATCCCATTGGAACTAATCAACTTCCTAGTATGCGGCTTGAAATCTCCAATTGGGATTCATTATTTCCCTAATCAATATGCTCTATAGACTCCAACTAGGCAATTTTTCAGGGTCACATATTCCTAAGTGGACATTCGGCAATGCAATGTCCAACTTGGCAACAATAAAAACAACCACCATTTTGTCACAATCTTTCTCTATCCAATGTACCAAGTGGTCTCCGTTGGACAACATCAATCTCCATTGGTGTTGGTTCCTCCACCCGAGTATAGTGTATTGGTAGGTTCTGTGTAGGTTAAGGTCAAGACCAAGTTGTCACAACCAAAAAAATCAAAGTGCTCAGCTAACAACATGACTTCTTCCACATTTTTTGCTCTTGATGGTCACCTCCAATTTGGTTTGTGACTTCAAGTCCCTCACACATCAATCCAAAACTTCACTTTCTTGTATATCTAGAATCTACATGATGATGTTATGGAATTGCATGATGTAGCTCTTATAGAGCAAATTTGCTTCAACTCTACCAATTTATCTTGTTTGGCTTGTGTGGCATTTATAGTTTTAAATCAAACAAGTATTGCATTCTTGAATTTTACCAACATCAAAATTGGTGCAATGATTTGTTATTAAGCTCACTCTACTCAAAATTGCCACCAAGTTTTGCCACACCATTGGCTAGAAGCCAAGAGAATTTATTTCTGTACTGTAACACCCATTTGTGCATGTGTGTGGTATTGTGATATTTAGCTTGGTATTACAAGTACTTGACAGATATTATTTATATAGAGATAAAGGATAGTTCTACATTTAGTCATGGTTAGCTAAAGTTAGTCATAGCTAAGATAGAGGGGACCTTACTTTAGAGGCAGTGGAAAAAATGAGTACCACTATTTTGGATTTTAGTGTGTTGACTTGGTATTATTCCAAGGTGTTTGGCTTTGAGGAAAGAGTTGAGAACTCTTGGACCCGCAAGCCTTTTTGTTTTGGATTCTTCTTTAGTCCAAGGATAGCCCATGTGAAGGAATCCTTGACTTAGTGGTTGGATCAAGATAAGATCATATGCTTAGGGGAATATGCCTATGTGAATGGATATTCCTTTCTACTTTTTGACTTTACTTGACTTTTAGTCTAGTAACTTGAGTTACTACGGTAATTAGTAACTTTGGTGCGTAACTATTTCACAAGTATATAAACAAGGGGTGAGGAGGTACTCAACATCCTTTCATTTGCAACTATCTCTTTCTCATTGAGTTCTCTAGTGAGCAATGTCTTGAGTCTTGAAGTGTTAGCCTTGGAGGAGTATAATGGTGTTGGGGTTCCTTGCCTTCTTAGTCCATGGTGCACTACCATAATAGCCATCAGAGGTTCATTTTGAGTGAAAGATAGGCCGGCTCACATTTTTGGTTCCATTACCGGGACCTCTCTAGAAGGCAAGATAATGTTCTGCGTTCAATTCTACATTAGGTAGGAGGCTATGAGAGCTCACTTGGAGAGAACATTAGGAGAGGAGAGTGTTGAACTTATGTTAGAGAACCAAGATCTATTTGTATACCCTATAGTTCATTATGATGTCTTTGAAGTGATTTTGAACATCTTGTACACATGAGAGGATTTGGGGAGATTATGTGAGGTGGATTGCAGATTTTGGGGATTAAAGTGATTTTGGGCAAAATCTCAAGTTTGAGATCTGGACTTGAAATTTCTACATATAATAGTTTGGGTTATCTTCCAGTCAGCACACTTGAAATTATCATGAGAGCTACTATGTGCATTGGGCTAGAATTTTTGAAAGTTGACAGGGTAAACTGCTCCCGCAACTGCATGCTCTCTTGAATATTATACATAGTCTGCCATTTCTTCAATTTTTAGTTAATTGTCCAAAAAAAACCAAGAAAATTCAGTGCATTGTATACTACTTGCTGTCTCAAAAACTAGAGAGAGATCATTCTTGCGCATGGAGTTATGAGTTTTTGAAGTGAAGGGTGTGGTTTTCAGACCAAACCTTGAATATGTGTGTTGAATAGAGAAGTGTCTAGGCCAAATGGCTTGATTAAAAGATCTGAAATTTTGCAGGGAAGTGGAGTTTTGATCAAGTGTGAAAAATTTAAGAGGACTATCACATACAAGTTGAGAGATTCGAGTGAAATTGTGAGGATAGGTTAATTTTGCAAAGTGGAGACCTCATGCATGAGGAGATTGAGAGCAACAAAAAGCATGTTTGAGTGTTAAGATTCATCTTGGGAACATAGAAGGTCATCAAGAGTGGAAATTGAGACTATGTAAGGTTCCTAATGGGTTTGAGGTGATTTTAGTGGTGGATTTGAGGAAAAGAGAGTTTACAATAGAATTTGAAGAGAGTGTTGAGAGGATCCAAAAACCTACGCCACTTGGAGGAAAGAGTGAATCTAACTGCTTTCTATGTGGAGAGAAGAGATATAAGACAAGTTCATGTCCATTTACCTTTGAGAGCAAGATATTGAGGGAAATGAGAGGCTTACTTGACTTGGGTTTGCATGTTGGACCTTCTTCACCAAGATTGGGAGGGAGAAGATCTAAGACCAAGGAGTTGTGTGAAGTTTGTGGAGTGGAAGGACTTCCAAAAGGACATGAGTGTAGTGGAGAAAAATCACTTTTGGAGACTTTGGTGAAGGATCTTGGAGAGAGTCTTAGTACAGCTATAGAAATACTACCTCCTTCATCAGCTAGCTCTGAAGATTACTGATGAAGATAATCTTTCAACTTATAGATAAACTATCCATGAGGGTTCAATTAATATGCACTCTAGGATTTGATGTTGCTATAGAAATCTTGGAGCAACCTGAGCCTTTTGTGTTCTCTATGGTGGATTACTCTCAAATGGTTTTAGTCATGTACATACTCTATTAGCTATAGAGTGAGAGAAAATAAAAGAGAAAAAAAATTGAGAGAAAGAAAGATAGTAAGGGGTTAAGATGGGAAAAATTCCGGTTTTCTTTGGCAAGGATAGAGAAGATGTGGAGGCCTTTGTGAGATACTTCAAGAGTGCTTGCATAGGAAACAATGAGAGGAAGAAGAATGAGTGGGTCTCATTATTACCAGATTTCTTTGAGGATGCAACACTTACATGGTATGAGTCAGAATACCAAAAGAGAGAGAGGAGAGATGGGGAAGAAGAGTCTTGGGAGACTTTGACTTCAGCACTCATTGAGAACTTTCTTCCTGATGAGAGTTAAGAGAGATTGATGAGTGAAGTTACCTTTCTCAAACAAGGAGATGGAAAGAAAGTGAAAGTTTATGTGTAAAGAGTGGAAAAGGTAGAGTCCAGATTTTGCATAATGTTGAGGAAAGGAGGGGATGATGTGGAGACTGCTATGATTGGCATAGGAGTCATGCTCACCAAGAATTTTGTGGGAGGATTGATGCCACAAATAAGAAGCAAGGTGAGATATGAGAAACCTTCTTCCAAGGTTGAAGCTATCAAGATCGCAATTTGTATGGAATAGAGTTTGGAAGGGGATGAGAGTGATTTGGTAGTGAAAGAGGTTTTGCATCCTCCTCAAGGTTACAAGTATGGTGGAACTTCTGATACTTTGGTGGCAAGGGTTGCACCATAAGTAGTACTTGCTCCAATTCTTGCACCTCCACCAAAGGATCCACTTCAAACCATCACAGAACAACTTGCGGATCTCAAGATCAATGTGGTGCAACTACGGGACAAGAGAGAGGTGGATCAAATGTAGGGAGAGGGCGTAGGAGATATGGAAACTTTCCATATAGAGGAGGCCAACCAGCCAACAATTTCAATGATAGAAATTGTTTTGGTTGCAGAAGATGTTCACTCTTCTCAAGGATTTACTCCAAGCAAGGATACTCTTATGTCTACTAGGAGCACTCACACCTCAACACCATCAACAACAAAGACTCTAAGGAAGAAGTTGGGGATGGAGGACTTCTTGATCTCAAAGCAACAATGGAACTACAATGTGTTGGAGGATGTTGGTAGTCACAAGGCTAACATCACAGTGGACCAATTGATTGCTTTGAACCCTACCTTGAGAAAGGTGCTTAGAAGTGATTTGAGTTCTACAAGGAGCAAGAGAAAGAAGAAGGCAAAAGCTCTTGTATCAATGGGAGTGGTGGATGCCAAGCCAGCACTATGAGAGGCTTGTGAATATGCCTCCAAGATTGATGTGAGAGTGAATGGTCACAACATCAAGGATGCATTGGTTGATGGAGGATCAGCAATGAATGCAATGTCAGAAAGGTTGATGAAGAAGTTGGATATGATACCCTCAAGACCTTCAACATTTGTAGTAACCATGGCAAACAAGCAACAAGTTCAACCAATAGGAGTGATGGATAAGGTGGAAGTTTCAGTTTTGGGAGTTCAAAATCTCATGACTTTCCAAGTCTTGAAAGATTCAAGCTATGACTTACTTCTTGGGAGGCCATGGTTGAGAGCAGCACGCATTGTAACACCCATTTGTGCATGTGTGTGGTATTGTGATATTTAGCTTGGTATTACAAGTACTTGAGAGATATTATTTATATAGAGATCAAGGATGGTTCTACATTAGTCATGGTTAGCAAAAGTTAGTCATAACTAAGATAGAGGGGACCTTACTTTAGAGGAAGTAAAAAAAATAAGTACCACTATTTTGGATTCTAGTGTGTTGACTTGGTATTATTCCAAGGTGTTTGGCTTTGAGGAAAGAGTTGAGAACCCTTGGACCCGCAAGCCTTTTTGTTTTGGATTCTTCTTTAGTCCAAGGATAGCCCATGTGAAGGAATCCTTGACTTAGTGGTTGGGTCAAGATAAGACCACATGCTTAGGGAAATATGCCCATATGAATGGATATTCCTTTCTACTTTTTGACTTTACTTGACTTTTAGCCTAGTAACTTGAGTTACTACGGTAATAAGTAACTTTGGTGCGTAACTATTTCACAAGTATATAAACAAGGAGTGAGGAGGTACTCAACATCCTTTCATTTGCAACTATCTCTCTCTCATTGAGTTCTCTAGTGAGCAATGTCTTGAGTCTTGGAGTGTTAGTCTTGGAGGAGTATGATGGTGTGGGAGTTCCTTGCCTTCTTAGTCCATGGTGCGCAACCATAATAGCCATCAAAGGTTCATTCTGAGTCAAAGACATGCTGGCTCACATTTTTGGTTCCATTACCGGGACCTCTCTAGAAGGCAAGATAATGTTCCGCGTTCAATTCTACATTAGGCAGAATGAGGCTATGAGAGCTCACTTGGAGAGAACATTAGGAGAGGAGAGTGTTGAACTTATGTTAGAGAACCAAGATCCATTGTATACCATGCAGTCCAGAATGATATCTTTGAAGTAATTTTGTACATCTTGTACACATGAGAGGGTTTGGAGAGATTGTGTGAGGTGGATTGCAGATTTTGGGGATTAAGGTGATTTTGGGCAAAATCTCAAGTTTGAGATCTGGATTTGAAATTTCTTCACATGATAGCTTGGGTTATCTTTCAGTTATCACACTTAAAATTATTGTGACAGCTACTATGCGCACTGGGCTAGAATTTTTGAAAGTTGATAGGGTAAATTGCTCCCGCAACTGCATGCTCCCTAGAAAATTGTACAGAGTCTTCCATTTCTTCAATTTTTAGTGAATTGTCCTGAAAAAAACCAAGAAAATTCAGTGCATTGTATACTACTTGCTGTCTCAAAAATTAGAGAGGTCTCATTCTTGCGCATGGAGTTATGAGTTTTTGAAGTGAAGGGGGTGGTTTTCAGACCAAACCTTGAATATGTGTGTTGAATAGAGAAGTGTCTAGGCCAAATGGCTTGATTAAAAGATCTAAAATTTTGTAGGGAGGAACGCCTTGGAGTTTTGATCAAGTGTGAAAAATTTAAGAGGACTATCACATACAAGTTGAGAGATTTGAGTGAAATTGTGAGGATGGATTAATTCTACAGAGTGGAGACCTTGTGCATGAGGAGTTTGAGAGCAACAAAAAGCATATTTGAGTGTTTAGATTCATCTTGGGAACATGGAAGGTCATCAAGAATGGAAATTGAGACTATGCAAGGTTCCCAATGGGTTTGAGGTGATTTTAGGGGTGGATTTGAGGAAAAGAGAGTTTACAATAGAATTTGAAGAGAGTGTTGAGAGGATCCAAAAACCTATGCCACTTGGAGGAAAGATTGAGTCTAACTGCTTTCTATGTGAAGAGAAGGGACATAAGGCAATTTCATGTCCATTTACCTTTGAGAGAAAGATATTGAGGGAAATGAGAGGCTTACTTGACTTGGGTTTGCATGTTGGACCTTCTTCACCAAGATTGGGAGGGAGAAGATCTAAGACCAAGGAATTGTGTGAAGTTTGTGGAGTGGAAGGACTTCCAAAAGGACATGAGTGTAGTGGAGTAAAATCACTTTTGGAGACTTTGGTGAAGGATCTTGGAGAGAGTCTTAGTACAGCTACAGAAATACTACCACCTTCATCAGCTAGCTTTGAAGATTATTGATGAAGATAATCTTTCAACTTATGGATAAACTATCCATGAAAGTTAGATTAATATGCACTCTAGGATTTGATGTTGCTATAGAAATCTTGGAGCAATGTGAACCTTTTGTGTTCTCTATGGTGGATTACTCTCAAATGGTGTTAGTCATGTACATACTCTATTAGTTATTGTGACAACCTAGCAAATATCACTTTTGCGGTAATCGGGTAAGTAAAGTTTTTTCTCGTAGAGATACGAGTCAAAATTGGTCAAATACAAAGCAAAGTAACAATTTCAGTTCTTCTTAGTTGCATCTTTAATCTCTTAGGTAGAAACCACACCCAGAAGAGAGTAACAAGCACTGATTCGTAGTCTTGTCACAAATTAACACTCCTTAATCACAACCATGAAATCTTTCCAAACAATCTTGATTGTGATGATTCAGGCTCTCCCGAAAATGGCACTTCACTACAAAACAACTTTGCCTCAGAATTGTGTTCCACTCCTCCACTGAAGGCACAACTTCCTCGATCAAAATTGCTTCACATCAACCTTGCACTGCACTCACAAATGCAGAATACTACCAACACTACAATTCCTCTCAAATCTGTCAAGGCATTGCTCCGATCGCACTTCACTCAAGATCAAAGACACAGAATGAAGATCAAGGCTGCGGAATCCAACATCCAACAAACACATTGACTTGCACTTTGAATTTCTCCAAACACTCACAAACATAGACAAAAAGTTGATACTCAGAATCAAGCTTAAGCGACGAGCATTGCTTCACAGCACTTTGCTTTATTTATTCTCATAAATTATGAGCACTAAACAACGTGATATTGCGAATGCCACTGTTAAGTAGTGAACAAATCAACAGTTCTAACAACCATACCGTTCTACAACAACCTTTCTAACCTATAGATCTGAAATGACAATGCACCTCTTCATATCTGCCTCTTCATATCTCAAAACTGTTACTAATCCGATCCGATGTCTACTTTGTCATCGGCTTTCAAACCTAAACCCAAAGTAATTTCACTTCCTACTACTCTGTCCTCGGGTTTCATATCTTCTACTTCTTCTACCAGATCTAGCAATTCTCCTTCCTGATCTGAAATTGCACTAGTGGGTAATCTATCTAACTCTTCATCTCTCAACCCACTCTTCTCCAATGTCTCCATCTCTAACTCCAAAAACATCTGCACTCCTATGTTATCTACTTCGAGTTTGGCTCTCACATCTTTCCAAAAATTTTCTATCTCTATTTTCACCAAGTCTAATCTAATTGCAATATTGTCTTTTACTTCTAAGATTTTCCTGTCTACACGAGTTCTTAAACTAATTAACAAGGCATTCAAATCAGTGTCTTTTGCCTGTCTTCGCCTCATCTCCTGCACCAACAACTTCAACTTGTGCAACCTCATCTCTTCAATTCAAATGTTGGCCTCTGTACTCAACATCACGTTCATCTTGAGGACTATCTCCTTCAACGGCTCCAATCTCATCTTCCTCTCTTGCTCTCGATCTGCAAGCCAGTCCTCCTTGTACATTGCCAATTCCACTTTGAACTCGGCTTTCACTGTCTCCTTCTCCTTCTCCTTCTGTACAACCTTCTCCTCTTGATTACAAAGTAACTCTTGTAATCTCTCTTCTTCCCTATACCGTGCTGCCAACTCTCTTTGCCAAAGTTGCTACTTCTCCTTGACACTCTCTATCACCCTATTGAGCTCTTGATCCTTCACAGCGACTCTTGCCATAGCATGGATAATTTCTACTCTTGAATCAGCAAACTGTTGCTTCAAGATTTCATATTCAGCTACTTGTCTTTCCCTTGCCATGTCACTCTTCTTAACAAGATCTTCTCGATACCTCACTTCTCTCTTCAGGTCTTCAATTACCTAAGTCCTCACTACTGCCTCCGCTCACAGTACTTCCCTTTCCTCCTCACCTCGGGTTATACTCTTCTCAACTCCGAGTTCTCTTCTTCTAATCTTGACAACACCTACAAAACAGTCTTCACCTCTGGACAAGTCAACTGCATCTCCTTCTTCTTGTACTCTAACTTCACTAGCAATGGACACACCACCTCCCGCAGGTAATCAACTCCATCGCTTGGGGTTACTTCTTCTTGCGTAGCCACTTCTCTTTGTACTTTGTGTTCATCTGATACTCGCCTTCTTCTCTGCAGTCTTCATATCAGAATGGACGCTTTGCTTCCCCATCTGCTTCTTCTTTCACGTTACTTGGACCTGCATCGTACTTTGCCTTACGTCTCGAGCGGACTCCCCTCTGAACTGCAATCTTCTCTTCTGCCTCGGGTACTTCATCTTCCAACTTTGTGTTGTCCTTGGCCTCGATCTCTACCTGCACTTCTTCTTCTTCCTCTGCAGCAGCTGGCGCCAATGTCATTTCTCCACCTTCATCACTGTCGCTACTTGTATCTCCACTCTGTAGCATTAGCTCGGGCTCCTCCTCATGTTCCAAGTCTTTGGTCTTGCACTTGGTGTCACCTTCCGAGTCTTCATCTTCCGACTTGATCACCACCATGCCTTGCATCGGGTTTCCTCTCCTGGTCTTCCGAGGTTTTGTTGTGTCTTTGGCTTTGCCCTGCCGACTTCTCTTCTTTGAGTTTGGAGTACTCACTTCAATCTCCACATTCTTTCCCGTCTTCTTGTAGTACTCGTCGGTGCCTCTGATTTGCAAGATGTACTGCTGCTCCTCTACATCAACCTCCTTTCTCAAATTGGGATGGAAATGCAACACCATTCAAGTTCGCTCCGCCAAGTTCAGCAAATTCAACCCAAGGTAGAAATGAGCTGCAAACGGCACGATGTAGTGTGGAGGCAATTTATCCTATAGATTCCACACCATTTGTTGCGTTCTCCCATGGAAACACCTTGCCCAATTGATCGGTTCCCCTGCAAACAATTTGTGAAAGAACACCGCTTGGTGTTTCATCATATAAGTTGTTCTCTCTGACTTCAGGATTGCCATCAGAGCACTCACAATTCCACTCTTGATAGGATCTTTGTAGCTCTTGACTTTGTACCCATTCTTTGTCCGCTTTGACAAGAATGCATCTCTCACCTCTTGGGTTTCTTGGGCTATCTCTCCCTCCCCCAAGAACATGGCTCCCTGCTCCGAGCCTGCTTCCTTCCCGAGTACCATTCTCCAATCCGACTCTATCTAGCGAGCCGGATTTCCTCTCTTCCCTTCTTCCTTGGGTCCATCTAGACACTTGCTCTTGATGATCTCTGTCATGAAACTTGGAAAACTCACGTTCCAATTCCACGCCAAGAAGGTGATCCAAAGTTGGCTCAAGGCTTTGATCCTCGCGATCACATCTAACCTCCAAATCGCATGATTTCTCACTACAAATTTGGAGTTTTTCTTTCCTCCTCCCATCTCTCTTGCTTTCTCATTGTCTCTTGGTTTCACTCTTGTGACTTCTCCCTTACACACTAACACGTTTCCAACTCCATTTCCCTTCCCACGATCACTTGCAGGACGACTTCTCAACGGCAAAGGAAAATTACTTGACATTGCGTTGTTGCGAGTTCAATTTTTATAGAGTTGCGCTTTCTTTGTCTTTCTTCACTTTGACTTTCTACCAAGAAATCACACCTCCTACATGCACCTATCACTGTCAATCATACTTCACGCGTATGGGCCACCGGTTTTTGAATGGTCTCTTCTTGAATTTCTTGCCCCGACAAAAGGTTGTTAGATTGACTTCGCCTTGGGTTGAGCTCCCCCCGATATGAAAACTCCTTACCTCGGGTTGTGTGCTGACAATGCATTTCTGAGTACTTTGCCTTATGACCTAAAGTCACTTTACTTCAGGTTTCATCCCGAAGACTCTTTTCTTTGCCTTCTTCGGCCATATAGGCGCAATCCGACTTCTCTATACACTTCTTCTTCTTTATTTTGAAAAAAAAACAAAAAATGTGGGCACCACAATTTTAGAGTGAGCAAAAAGAAAAGAGAAAAAAAAATTTGAGAGAAAAGAAAGATAGTGAGGAGTTAAGATGAGGAAACTTCTAGTTTTCTTTGGCAAGGATGGAGAATATGTGGAGGTCTTTGTGAGGGACTTCAAGAGTGCTCGCATAGGAAACAATGAGAGGAGGAAGAATGAGTGGGCCTCATTATTACCAGATTTCTTTGAGGATGCAACCCTTACATGGTATGAGTCAGAATACCAAAAGAGAGAGAGGAGAGATGGGGAACAAGAGTCTTGGGAGATTTTGACTTCAGCACTCGTTGAGAACTTTCTTCCTCATGAGAGTTAAGAGAGATTGATGAGTGAGGTTACATTCCTCAAACAAGGAGATGGAGAGAAAGTGAGAGTCTATGTGGAAAGAGTGGAAAAGTGAGAGTCCAAATTTTTCATAGTGTTGAGGAAGGGTGGAGATGATGTGGAGACTACATTGATTGGCATAGAGGCCATGCTCACCAGGAATTTTGTGGGAGGATTGAGACCACAAATAAGAAGCAAGCTGAGATATGAGAAACCTTCTTCCAAGGTTGAAGCTATCAAAATTGCAATTCGTATGGAGGAGAGTTTGGAAGGGGATGAGAGTGATTTGGTGGTGAAGGAGGTTGTGCATCCTCCTCAAGGTTACAAGTATGGTGGAACTTCTGATACTTTGGTGGCAAGGGTTTCACCTCAAGTAGTAGTTGCTCCAATTCTTGCACTCCACCAAAGGATCCACTTCAAACCATCATAGAACAACTTGTGGATCTCAAGATCAATTTGGTGCAACTATGGGAGAAGAGAGAGGTGAATCAAATTGTAGGGAGAGGACCTAGGAGTTATGGAAACTTTCTATCTAGAGGAGGCCAACTAGCCAACAATTTCAATGATAGAAATTGTTTTGGTTGTGGAGGAAGAGGCCATATCCAAAGGAATTGCCCAAATTCCACTTACCATGGAGGAAGGGGTTATGAGGGAGCCAATAGAGGGAAAGAGGGTGGTAGTGAAACCCAAGTGGTTCCTAATCCAAACAAAGTTAAGGAGATAGCATCCATAGATGTGGTGGAGAGCAAGTATGAGAAGGGAGAGTGCTCAAACTCCAAGGGTCTTAATTTGGAGCTTTTGGCACAAGAGAAGAAGAGAGCTTGTTTTGCAGAGGATGTTCACTCTTCTCAAAGATTTACTCCAAGCAAGGATACTCCTATGTCTACTAGGAGCACTTGCATCTCAACACCATCAACAACAAAGACTCCAAGGAAGAAGTTGGGGATGGAGGATTTCTTGATCTCAAAGCAACAATAGAACTACAATGAGTTGGAGGATGTTGGTAGTCACAAGGCTAACATCACAGTGGACCATTGATTGCTTTGAACCCTACCTTGAGAAAAGAGCTTAGAGGTGGTTTGAGTTCTACAAGGAGCAAGAGAAAGAAGAAGGCAAAAGCTCTTGTATCAATGGGGGTGGTGGATGCCAAGCCAGAACCATGGGAGGCTTGTGAATATGGCTCCAAGATTGATATAAGATGCATCAAGGATGCATTGGTTGATGGAGAATCAGCAGTAAATGCCATGTCAAAAAGGTTGATAAAGAAGTTGGGTATGATACCCTCAAGACCTACCTTAAACATTTGCGGTGAGCATGGCAAACAAGCAACAAATTTGACCAATAGAGGTGATGGATAAAGTGGTAGTTTCAGTTATGGGAGTTCAAAATCTCATGACTTTCCAAGTCTTGAAGGATTCAAGCTATGACTTACTTCCTGGGAGGCCATGGTTGAGAGCAGCATGCACAACTGATCAATGGCACAAAGGGTACTTGAGGATTGGGCCATCAAACCATAGAGTCACGGTTCTTGTGACTAACTGTGACAACCCGGCAAATATCACTTTTGCGGTAATCGGGTAAGTAAAGTTCATTCCCACAGAGATACAAGTCAGAAGTGGTCAAGTACAAAGCAAAGTAACAATTGTAGTTCTTCTTGGTTGCATCTTTAATCTCTCAGGTAGAAACCACACCCAGAAGAGAGTAACAAGCACTGATTTGCAGTCTTGTCACAAATTCACACTCCTTAATCACAACTCCATCAAATCTTTCCAACCAATCTTGATTGTGATGATTCAGGCTCTCTTGAAAATGGCACTTCATTGCAAAAAAACTTTTCGTAAGAATTATGTTCTACCCCTCCACTGAAGGCACAACTTCCTCGATCAAAATTATTTCACAGTAACCTCACAATGCACTCACAAATGCAGAATACTACCAACACTACAACTCCTCTCAGATCTGTCAAGGCATTGCTTTGATTGCACTTCACTCAAGATCAAACACACAAAATGAAGATCAAGGCTGTGCAATCCAACATCCAACAAGCACATTGACTTGCACTTCAAATTTCTTTAAACACTCACAAACACAATCACAAAGTTGATACTCGAAATCAAGCTCAAGCGACGAGCACTACTTCACAGCACTTTGCTTTATCTATTCTCAAAAATAATGAGCACTGAACAACATAATATTGCAAATGCCACTCTTAAATAGTGAAAAAATTGACATTTCTAACAACTATACTGTTCTACAACAACTTTTCTAACCTTCAAATCCAAAATGACAATGCACTTCTTCATATTTGCCTCTTCAAATCTCAAATCTATTACTACTCCGATCCAATGTCTACTTTGTCATCGGCTTTCAAACCCAAACCCGAAGTAACTTTACTTCCTAATATTTTGTCCTTGAGTTTTGTATTTTCTACTTCTTCTACCAGATCCAGCAATTCTCTTTCTTGATTTGAAATTGCACTAGTGAGTAATCTATCTAACTCCTTATCTCCCGACCCACTCTTCTCTAATGTCTCCACTGGTAACTCTGAAGACATTTGTACTCCTATGTTATCTACTTTGGGTTTTGCTCTAACATCCTTCCAAAGCTTTTCTATCTCTATTTTCACTAAGTCTAATCTAATTGAAATGTTATCCTCTACCTCTAAAATCTTTCTGTCTACACGAGTTTTGAGACTAATTAACAAGGCATTCAAATTAGTGTCTCTTGCCTATCTTCGCCTCGTCTCCTGCATCAACAATTTCAACTCGTGCAATCTTGTTTCTTCAATCCGAATGTTGGCCTCTGTACTCAACATTGCGTTCATCCTGAGGACTATCTCCTTCACTAGCTCCAATCTCATCTTTCTCTCTCGCTCTCGATCTGCAAGCCAGTCCTCCCTATCCATCGCCAACTCCTCTTTGAACTCAGCTTTCACCGTCTCCTTCTCCTTCTCCTTTTGTACAACCTTCTCCTCCTGATTACGAAGTAACTCTTGTAATCAATCTTCTTCTCAGTATCGTGCCGCCGACTCTCTTTGCCACAGTTGCTTCTTCTCCTCAACACTCTCCATCACCCTATTGAGCTCTTGATCCTTTGCTGCTACTCTTGCCATAGCATGGATTACTTCTACTCTTGAATCAGCAAATTGTTGCTTCAAGATTTCATACTCCGCTACTTGTCTCTCCCTTGTTATGTCACTCTTCTTCACAAGATCCTCTCGATAACTTACTTCTCTCTTCAGGTCTTCGATTATCTGACTTCTCACCACTGCCTCCGCTCGCAGCACTTCTCTTTCCTCCTCACCTCGGGTTATACTCTTCTTCAACTCCGAGTTTTCTTCTTCTAATCTCGCCAACACCTGCAAAATAGTCTTTACCTCCGGACATGTCAACTGCATTTCCTTCTTCTTGTACTCCAACTTCACCAACAATGGGCACACCACCTTCTACAGGTACTCCACTCCATTGCTCGGGATTACTTCTTCTTGTGTGGCCACTTCTCTTCGCACTTCTTGTTCATCCGATACTTGCCTTCTTATCTGCAGTCTTTGTATCAGAATTGAAGCCTCACTTCCCAAGCTTTCACTTACCTCTTCCTTTGCCTTACTTGGCCCCGCTTCACACTTTGCCTTACGTCTTGAGCGAACTCCTCGCTGCACTGCAATCTTCTTCTCTTCGGGCACAGTTACTTCATCTTCCAACTGTGTGTTGTCTTTGGCTTCCATCTCTGCTTGAACTTCTTCTTTGTATTTGTCAGCTGCTGGTGCCGATGTCATGTCTCCTCCTTCATCACTATTGCTACTCGGATCTCCACTCTGCAGCGTTAGCTCAGGCTCCTCCTTGTGTTCCGAGTCTTCAGTTTTTAGCTTGGCATCTCCTTCTGAGTCCTCATCCTTTGACTCAATTACCACCATACCTCGCCTCGGGTTGGCGCTCCGCATCTTCCAAGGTTTCTTTGTGTCTTTGGCGTCATCTTGCCAACCCCTCTTCTTTGTAGTCGGGGTACTCACTACGACCTCCACATTCTTCCCCGTCTTTGCGTAGTAGTCGTCAGTACTCCTGATTTGCAGGATGTATTGATGCTCCTCGACGTCGACCTCCTTTTGCACATCACGATGGAAGTGCGACACCATCCGAGTCCGCTCCGCCGAGTTCAGCAAGTTAAGCCTGAGGTAGAAGTGTGCTACAAATGGCACGATATTGTGTGGAGGCAACTTATCCCACAAATTCCACACCATCTGCCTCGTTCTCCCGTGAAAACACCTTGCCCAATTGATTGGTTCTCCTGCGAAAAGCTTGTGAAAGAACACCGCTTGGTGTTTCATCACATATGTGGTTTGCTCCGGCTTCAAGATAGCCATTAGTGCACTCACGATCCCTCTCTTCACAGGATCTTTGTAACTCTCAACCTTATACCCGTTCTTTGTCCTCTTTGACGAGAAGGCATCTCTCACCTCCTGGGTCTCTTGAGCTATCTCTCCCTTCCCCAAGAATGTGGCTCCCTGCTCCAAGCCTGCTTCCTTCTCGAGTACAAGTCTCCAATCCGACTCTGTCTACCGAGCCGGATTTCCCCTCTTCCCTTCTTCCTCTGGTCCATGAAGACACTTGCTCTTGATGATTTCTGTCATGAATCCTAGAAAGCTTACATTCCAGTTCCATGCCAGAAATGTGATCCGAAGTCGGCTCAAGACTTTGATCCTCGCTATTACATCTAATCTCCAAATCGCATGATTTCTCACTGTGAATTCGGAGTTCTTCTTTCCTCCTCCCATCTCTTCTACATTCTCACTCTCTCTCGATTTCACTCTCACAACTTCTCCCTTTTGCACTAACATGATTCCAACTCTATTTCCCTTCCCACAATCACCTACAAGACGACTTCTCAACGGCAAAGGAAAATTACTCGACATTTCGTCGTTGCAAGTTCAATTTTTATAGAGTTGCACTTCTTTGTCTTCCGTCACTTTGAGTTTCTACCGAGAAATCACACCTCTTGCATGCACTTGTCACTGTCAATCAACCTTCACGCGTATGGGCCGCCGGTTTTTGAACGGCCCCTTCTTGAATTTCTCACCCCGACAAAAGGTGGTTAGACTGTCTTTGCCTCGGGTTGAGCTCCCCCCAATACGAAGACAATTTACTTTGGGTTGTGTGCTGATAGGGCATTTCTGAGTACTTCACCTTATGCCCCAAAGTCACTTTACTTTGGGTTTCATCCCAAAGACTCTTTTCTTTGCCTTCTTCGGCCATATAGGCGCAATACGACTTCTCTATACACTTCTTTTCCTTTATTTTGAAAAAAAAAAATGCGGGCACCACACTAACACCACCAACACTTCACATTCAGATACACCATCTTCTGATTTTTGGGAATCAGATTCTGAAGAAGGAGCTTCAGGTGTGGACACAAGCATGGAAGAGGAGACTTCCACGGAGAAGGATGAATCTGAATCAGATTCAGATATGTATCCCTTGTGTGCTATGGAATTTGCACCTAAGCCAGAGGTTTTGAAGGACCCAGATGAATCACCATTGGAACTTGAGGAGATAGAGAGAAGGTTAGCTACCCTCAAGTATGGCCTAAATGTTACCAAGGAGGAGAAGGTGAGATTTGAGGAGATTTTCTACAAGTTCATCCATGTGTTTGCTTTTAGTTACAAGGATTTGAAGGAAGTCACCTCGGAGGAGCACAAGATAGAGGTGGAGTCACATACAAGACCAATCTGCCAAAAGCAACGTTGCATTAGCCCACCAATATCTTTGGTTGTGAAGGAGGAGATTGATAAGCTCAAGGAGGCTAGATTTATCTTTGAGGTGGAGAATTCAAAATGGGTGTCTCCAATTGTGATTGTGAAGAAAAAGAATGACAAGCTTCAAGTATGTGTGGATTACAAGAAGCTCAATGTTGTTACCAAGAAAGACTACTACCCATTGCCATTCATTGATGAGATCTTGGAAGAGGTTGCAGGTCATGAGAGGTATAGTTTTGGAGATGGTTATAGTGGATATAACCAAATCAAGATTGCACCAGAGCATCAACAACTCACCACATTCACCACACCTTGGGGAACTTATCCTTTCAAGGTCATGCCTTTTGGGCTTTGCAATGCTCCAGCCACATTCCAACGGTTCATGAGCAAGGTATTTGAACCTTTCATTGGGAAATTTGTGAGAGACTTCATTGATGATTTTTGTGTCTATGGGAGCAAGGAGGAGCACTTTGAGCACCTAATCAAGGTCTCACAATGCTTGGATGAGGCAAATGCATCACTCAACCCAGAGAAGTGCATTTTTGGATGTGAAGAAGGTCTACTTTTGGGGCACATCATCTCCAAGGATGGAATAGCAGTTGATCCTGAGAAGGTGAGGAAAATCTCAGACCTTCCATTCCCTTCAAGCTTGACCAAGTTATGCCAATTCTTGGGGATGGTTGGATACTATAGGAGATTCATCTTCTCATTTTCCAACAAGGCTTATGCATTGACCATCTACATGAAGAAGGGTGTAGATTACATGGTGATTTTGGAGGACAAGAAGGCTCTCAAAGCTTTTGAGGAGCTCAAGCAATCCCTTGTTGTAGCTCCAATTCTTGCTAAACCTGATTGGAGTAAGCCTTTCATCCTCTACACTGATGCTTCTAATGTAGCTATAGGATGCACTCTTAGTCAATTAGACCAAGATGGGCATGATCATCCAATGGCTTATGCTAGTAGGCAGATGGTTTCAATAGAGAAGAACTACTCTGTTATGGAGAGAGAAGGGTTGGCAATGATCTTTGGTCTCAAGAAGTTTAGACACTACTTGATTGGAGGGAAAGCCACCATTGTCATGGATCACAAGGCCTTGAAGTACATCTTCAACAAGCCTAATGTTGAAGGGAGACTAGCAAGGTGGATGATACTCTTGTCTAAGTATGACTACACCATTGAGGATAGGCCAGGAAAGAAACATGCAAATGTTGATTTGTTATCTAGAGCCTATGATCATGATAGAGATGAGCCAGTGGATGATTCCTTCCCGGATGAGGAGCTCATGACAATCTCAATCACTCAAGAGGTTCCAATGGAGTACAAGGAGATTATGGATTTTGTGACAAGAGGTAACTATCGAGAAGGGATGCATGCTAGGGAGAGGAAGGCCCTTGCAGCAAGATCTAGACCTTACACAATGGTGGAGGATATTCTTTTTCACCAAGGAGCAGATGGTCTACTTCAAAGAGCAGTGGGTAAGGAAGAGTCTATCCTACTTATAAAGGAGTTTCATGAAGGTTTAGTGTGTGGAGGACACTTTGTAGGAAAGGTGACTACTTTCAAGATTCTAGATGCGGGTTACCATTGGAGAGGGATTTTCAAGGATTGTCTTGATTATTGCAAAACTTGTCATGTTTGTCAAGCTTTTGCTAGAAAGTCTACATCCACTCCATCACTTAGATCAATTCCGTTGCTATGACCTTTTGAGAAGTGGGGAATTGATTTTGTAGGTCCTCTCAATAGAACCCTAAGGAACAATCGGTACATTGTGGTAGTTATTGATTACCTTACCAAGTGGGTTGAGGCTAGACCATTCAGGGACAAGAATGAAGATGAAGTTGGAAGATTTCTTTATGAATGCATCATCACTAGATTTAGATGCCCTTTGGAGTTGGTTTTTGATAGAGGAGGAGAGTTTACAGGAAGCATCACTACAGCCTGTAACACCCATTTGTGCATGTGTGTGGTATTGTGATATTTAGCTTGGTATTACAAGTACTTAAGAGATATTATTTATATAGAGATCAAGGATGTTTCTATATTAGTCATGGTTAGCTAAAGTTAGTCATAGCTAAGATAGAGGAGACCTTACTTTAGAGGAAGTAGAAAAGATGAGCACCACTATTTTGGATTTTAGTGTGTTGACTTGGTATTATTCCAAGGTGTTTGGCTTTGAGGAAAGAGTTGAGAACTCTTGGGCCCGCAAGCCTTTGTGTTTTGGATTCTTCTTTAGTCCAAGGATAGCCCATGTGAAGGAATCCTTGACTTAGTGGTTGGGTCAAGATAAGATCACATGCTTAGGAGAATATGCCCATGTGAATAGATATTCCTTTCTACTTTTTGACTTTACTTGACTTTTAGTCTAGTAACTTGAGTTACTACGGTAATTAGTAACTTTGGTATGTAACTATTTCACAAGTATATAAACAAGGGATGAGGAGGTACTGATCATCCTTTCATTTGCAACTACCTCTCTCTCATTGAGTTCTCTAGTGAGCAATGTCTTGAGTCTTGGAGTGTTAGCCTTGGAGGAGTATGATGGAGTTGGGGTTCCTTGCCTTCTTAGTCCATGGTGCGCTACCATAATAGCCATCAAAGGTTCATCCTGAGTGAGAGACAGACCGGCTCACAAGCCATGCTACAACATTTCTGTATCACACATAGAGTAACTACATCCTATAAGCCAAATTCCAATGGCTTGGCAGAGAGAACCAATCAGACTTTATTTGATGTTGGCCAAAGATGCAGAAATGGATGGGGCTAAACATCATTAGGACAAGAGGATTCATGCAGCATTGTGAGAGTATAGGACAACCATGAAGACTTCCATCGGGTATTCTCCATTTCAATTGGTATATGGTATTGAGTCTACCTTACCTATTCACTTTGATCTTCCTACATTCCAAAGCATTCATAGGAGATTGAAGAAGGCACAAGGAGGTGATGCAGAGAAGTCAAGGAAGGATCAACTCATGGAGTTGGAAGCGGCAAGAGCAGTTGCTATAGTTTGAGTGGAGCAAGCTCAAAGGAAACAAAAGGAAAGCTATGACAAGAGACAAGGCAAGAAGAAGATGGAGCCTTTCAAAGAAGGTGATTGGGTAATGTGGTTTGATTCGAGTCAATTCAAGAGAGTGCAAAAGAAGTTTTTGCCTAAGTACGTTGGACCTTTCATAGTGGAGAAGGTGTGGGGCAAGGAAAGTACTTAGGCAAAAACTTATTTTGCACTCTCTTGAATCAAATCGAAACAAACCACATTACCCAATCACCTTCTTTGAAAGGCTCCATCTTCTTCTTGCCTTGTCTCTTGTCATAGCTCTCCTTTTGTTTCCTTTGAGCTTGCTCCACTCAAACTATAGCAACTGCTCTTGCCTCTTCCAACTCCATGAGTTGATCCTTCCTTGACTTCTCTGCATCACCTCCTTGTGCCTTCTTCAATCTCTTATGAATGCTTTGGAATGTAGGAAGATCAAAGTGAATAAGTAAGGTAGACTCAATACACCTATGATCTCAAGGAGTTGGGAGGAAGAAACTTGATAGGATTAACCATGATAAGTTGAAGATATACCATAGAAGGTAAAGAGATCTTCACTTTGAGGACAAAGTGAAAACTTAGTCCGGGGTAAATGTAACACCCATTTGTGCATGTGTGTGGTATTGTGATATTTAGCTTGGTATTATAAGTACTTGAGAGATATTATTTACATAGAGATCAAGGATGGTTCTACATTAGTCATGGTTAGCTAAAGTTAGTCATAGCTAAGATAGAGGAGACCTTACTTTAGAGGAAGTGGAAAAGATGAGCACCACTATTTTGGATTCTAATGTGTTGACTTGGTATTATTCCAAGGTGTTTGGCTTTGAGGAAAGAGTTGAGAACTCTTGGGCCCGCAAGCCTTTGTGTTTTGGATTCTTCTTTAGTCCAAGGATAGCCCATGTGAAGGAATCCTTGACTTAGTGGTTGGGTCAAGATAAGATCACATGCTTAGGGGAATATGCCCATGTGAATGGATATTCCTTTCTACTTTTTGACTTTACTTGACTTTTAGTCTAGTAACTTGAGTTACTACAGTAATTAGTAACTTTGGTGCATAACTATTTCACAAGAATATAAACAAGGGATGAGGAGGTATTGATCATCCTTTCATTTGCAACTATCTCTCTCTCATTGAGTTCTCTAGTGAGCAATGTCTTGAGTCTTGGAGTGTTAGCCTTGGAGGAGTGTGATGGAGTTGGGGTTCCTTGCCTTCTTAGTCCATGGTGCGCTACTATAATAGCCATTAGAGGTTCATCTAGAGTGAGAGACAAACCACAGTAAATCTTGAAGATTAGTAGCTTCAAAGTAATGTTTGTAGTCAAACACAAAATTCTCCACTATGCTCAAGAGATTCTTGCCTTCAAACACCTTGGGTTTTGGAAATCATATTCAATTTTCTCCATCTTGAATTGGTGCTCTTGTTATGTATTCTTGTTGTTGATGGTCTCATTCATCTAGTAATTGAGTAAGGTGCTTAATTTGTTGTTACATAGCAATGATAACATTGAGTATTGTCACCATGGCTACTACTCTATCCCACTACTCCCAATTTATCTAATTTATTAACACATAAATGCAACACGTCCACCGTTCTCCATAAGTTACAACCGGAAGTATCAAGTGTTCCTCAAACAAGGTGATTGCATGTAGAAAATCTTGCACAAAACATGAGGTGATGAATTGTGTGAAATGATGCTTGGGTAGTACTTGGACACAAAAATCTCAATAATTTGGCGGAAATGGATTTGGTGGTCCATAAATTCCATCCATCCCATTCTTACTTTGATACCAATGTAAAAGACCAAGATCAAGGAGAGAAATAGGAGTGGAAGATCACATTAGGACACTTGAATGTAGGTAAACTTTGAATGCCTAACATAAGCTTTGGTTTTGGTATTTATAGGGAGCATACAAGGCTCTTAGGAAGCTTCTCAAGAAGCTTTCTGGAGCCACTTCCTTGGAGTGCAAGCCAAATTAACCAAGAAGCTTCTCAAGAAGCTTCCTTCTAGAAGCCATCTACTTGGCTTGCAAGATATACTAATTGGAAGCTTCTAGAAGCTACTTACTTGGGGTGCTAAGCTAGCCGAGAAGCTTCCCAAGGAGCTTCCTAGATATTTCTGGAATATTCTAAGCTAATTTTGCCTATTCATTACTTTGTTAGCCCTAACTAACTTCATTGCTAAACTCCATATTGTTACATTAATTTTATAATTTAGTAGTGGCAATCTTGGCTCACTATAATCAAGGACCATGGCATCAATTTCAATATTCAAAGTTTTTGTTACTTAGCCTGACAATTTATTGGAGGGGAATGCCCATGTAAACGATACTTTGGTACTAAAGAAAGTCACTTGGATATGGAATATGAGTTGTCATAACATTTGTAATGCCAAAGCTACTTTGCTTAGATGCTTGAGTGACAGTCATGGCAGTCATAGTTATATTAATAATTGCTCAAGACTATTTAGTGGTGGCTAAATTTTGTGTTAGGGCTATTGATCACACCATGGGACCCATTGTCACTTGCACCATTTGCACCATCAGATGTGTTGCTAGGAGTGCCATTAGGGCTAGAGAGTTAGGTCAAGCAAAGTTGTATACCTTCAAACTACAACTCTAGAGAGCTTCACTTCTCTAATGTTGAGGTTGGTGAGATTGTTAGTATTTATGATTATGCTTACTCAAAATTCTCCTTTAGTTGTGTGGATCAGGAGTGGAAGCCTTGCTTGAGTTGCTATAGATTTGATAGTGGAGCAAATAGTGTGCAAAAGCAATATCTAAATTTTGAAAATTGATCAATTTTGAGTTAGTAGATGTTCAATTTGAGGGTAAAAGAGTGAAAATGGAAGCAAATCATGAAACTTATTCTCCCAAATTAAAAATTTGGAAAACCTCATCTCTTGAATAGGAGAATTTTAGCTATTTTGGCAATGGATTTAGGGATTTCTAGATTGGTGGAAGACTTGGAGATCTATTAGATTGGAGGTTCAAGTTGGCAAGGGATAGCCAAATTTAGAGGTATGTCAAATTTGGTAGATGTTAGCTAGAATTAGTGAAGGTTTGAATTGGCAATAAGAAAAAACTCATTTGGCTAATTTCAAAGTTTAGAGGCTTTGAGACATAGGGTTGTGAGCTAGAGAGGCTACAAAGACCTAAAAGGCTAGCAAGCTAACTTATTGGCGTGAGGCTAGCCAGTTTAGTTGAGTTGTTGGTAGTTATTTGGCAAGATCTATCCACTCTTCAGAATTATATGTAATAAGATTTGAACCCTAGATCTCTAGTTCCTAAATTACTACCCTAGCCAACTTATCTACCCCCATTTGTTGTCCCAATGGCTTGTAACTTGATATATATAGTCATGTAGCTTTGGCTAGGAGAAGCAACTTGATCTTATTCTTGGCAATGTTGGTAGCGGAGGAGTAGATAGATGCTCATATTATGTCAAATGCCAAATTGTGGTTAAGTCAATTTGGTTTTGATTTGTGAGATGGAGTGTTATTATTTTGATTTCTTGTGATTGGACCCCCTTTATTCTCTACTTCCTATTTGTACACCATGTTTGTATGAGGTGCCTTGTAGTTAAAGTGTTGGTGCTCTAGAGTGCTCTTGGAAGTGAGGTTTGAGTGATGACCAATCATATTACCTTTGTTTCTCTCCAATGAGATAGGAAGTGTTGGCGTATAGATTGTGGGAGTATGTGTTAGGATGGTAAGTTACAAGTGCATTTTCCCCTAGTGTAGTTGTCATAGTTAGAATTACCATAGTTGGAGCCAAGAACCACTCACTAATTACATTAGTGGGTGGGTTTTGGTGGTTACAATTGCGGTTTGGGATACATTGTCAAGATGGAGTTCTCCAAGGATTCAAGAGGAGATTTTGCTACACTACGCAATGGGTTCACATAAAGTGGCACTCAATATCAGCCTATATCTTAGGTCCTAATACGGTAGGGTTTAAGGATTAGGGATTTTGGTTTGGAGTTTGACCCAAGAGTTGATTCAATTGATAGTGCACTTAGTGTGTCCACATTGGTATTGTGGGATATGGATGAGATTTATGGGGCCTCCAAAAGCCCCAAGCATTACTCTAGTATCATAGCTACCATTGAGTTGAATGACTTCATCCAAGAGTTTGATAATTGGTGTGATTTGTAGCAAATGCGGAACCCAACTTTTTTTCATGCCCATCATGGCATGGAAGAGGTTATTCTATCATTAAAAAGTATCCGCCAATAGAAGATTGCCAAAATTTTAGGAGACCTTACTTGAGGAGGCTGAGCTACATAGACAATAATGGTATCCAAACTACATCTCCATCACTTCAAACTTGGTTTCTATGGGTAGATTGGTAGTACCCATGTGTTCTAGCTCTAGTAGCATTCATGTATCCAATGGAGTTGCACTAGTTAGAGATAATACTACAATGAGTGGAGGTACCATTACATGAGGTGGTGTAATACTAAGGTTTAATACCATGGTAGAGTTCTTCTAATTTTTAAAGCAAAACTATTGAGGAGTGCAGATTGACAAGCTGAAGAGCTTGCAAGAGTTCCAATTGAATGCTAGAAAGCCTATGCAAGGCATAAACTTGCATGAGACTATTGATTAGTTTCACTCAAGGAATTATTGAGATCCAAGCAGTCCAATTTTGGTATGGGATCTTGGATAAAGAGTTGTGATATGGAGTACATGATGCTAAGTTGCTACATGCTACCTCACCTACTTTCGTGATGGTCTTTAGTTTGGCTAAGCATATTGAGCTCAACATGGTGGAGGAGAGAGTGGTGATATTTGGATTTTGTAGGGAGACCTCATCCATAGTTATTACTTCTTCTGGATTGCAATAGAGTGCACTACACCATGTTAGCTTTTGAGGGTAGAATGGATAGCTTAGATCTTATGGAGCAAGTAGAGGGCCTAGTGTAGCTAGACCTTTACCTTCATTTTCAGGTTAATAATAACTAGTGAGTGGTAGTGTTGCTTGTTGGACTTGTGGTGGATCTCACCACAAGAGAGAGTACACTTAAGGCAATGGACATGATACTTCTAGTGCATCACAACCTATATAGAGACAATATGACCACTGCATAGATTTGGTCACACAAATAACCAATGCTTTGACCTCCGCCCATAGCAATAGGATTGGTATAGCAAGTGGTAGAGAAGCTCCAAGTCTTGGAGGACAAGGTGATAGAGGTGATGGTAGAGGACCTACACTTAGTAAGGGCCCAATACCTACCCTTGCTTCCAATACAACCATGGCTACTTGGATTGAGCAGTTGGAGTAGAAATTGGGTAGCATGGCCATAGCTTAGAGGAGATTAGATTCAAGTGTTGAGGCTTCCACCTCTTATGTTGGTGATAGAGATGTCTTGGACTTTATGTGTGGATCAGCATAGGTAGATGCATCTACCACAAAGACTAGGAGTGCAATACATTTCTCCAAAGCCTAAAGAAGCATCGATGTGTTGGACCCACAAAGAGTAAAGCCTAATAGACAAGTCAGACTTCCCTAGTCTTTCACACTCTCTAAGGCACTACAAACAATATCCATGGCCCTAGATATCCTAGTGCAAGTGTGGTAGGTGGTAGTGGAGTGCATGATGGACTAGATATGAGTCAACCACTTGTTACTACACATATTGAGTTTAGTACAATGTTGGAAGTATCTCAATTGATTATGCACTTCCTTTCATTCTTAGCCAATGATATGTTTACATTGCAAGTTGACCTATCTCCAATGTTCCAATTTTGTGAAAGTAGGGATGATGTGGTTCTTGCTTCTAAGAAAAGGTGGTTGATGGTAGAGTTGACTTGGTTGAGAAGCATGGGATCTATGCAACAACCAATGGCTTATGGCAGGTAATAACAGTTAGATCTCCCTTTGAGCAAGCTTGGTTCACACCTCAAGTTGTCATATTGGACAACTAGAGTGGGGTTTTCTATTTGGTGGGATCTTTAGAGAAGGTCTATACACCACAAAGGGTCTTATTAGACTCTAGTCCATAGCCCTTCTGTTGGGGAAAGTTGCAATTGGTGGTCTTGGGCCATAAAAGACAATGTGTAGAAGTATTCATTTCAGATCTAGACATCTCTAGGGTGGTTCTACATAATACATCACATTTGGGGAACTCATTGTCTAGATTCAACCCAATCATCCAATTGATAGTTCTATGGTGAGAGCCCACACCATTATGATAGTAGTTGAGTCATATGATGTGCTAGTTAGTGAGTAATGTTATACCTCATGGGTTTCAGCCTTCACTATTGGGAGGAGATAGCTTCTTATAGGCCAAGTTGGCTATCAAGTGAAGGACGGGTATGTTGCAAACCGGTGCACTTTAGTAGTGGCAGTCTTGGCTCACTATAGTTGGGGACCATGGCATCAATTTCAGCTTTCAATAGTTTTATTACTTGGCCTAATGACTTATTAGAGAGGAATGCATATGTGGAAGATACTCTTGTACCAAAGGAGATCACTTGGATTTGGGGGATGAATGGGATTGTTCTATCTACCTTGGATATTCCATTGTAGAGTTCTTAGGAGGCATTGCAACATGTGGATCAATTGGTGCAGTAGGCTTGGAGTGGAGCCTTTGTACCACCAAGAGACCAATGTAAAGGATGAGCCTCTAGAGTTTATTACCTTATCACCTTTGGATACCGCACGTATTGCTTGGCAATATCTAGCAAAGGGAGTATGCCTTTTGAGTTGTTTGGTGGAATTAGCACTAGACTTGTTATGATAAGACAATTAGTTATACAAGTTTAGAGATATGTGTATGTGGAAAGAGATGAGACTATTAGGTGCATCTCTTTACATCATGTGGCACACTTGGTCTATCAACATCTTGAGTTATTACCAATGTCAATAGTTAGGGGTTACCAAAAGACCCTACCATCATATATTTCCTTATTTGGGGCATAAGATCTAGAGAGATATGGTCCCATTCATTTTTTTATTTCTAGATGGCCACATTAGGAACATACTTGTGCTTATCAAGGTAAATGTCTACAAGATCTCTATTTTGGTGTGTTTTGGGAGATGTTACATATACTTTGATATCTCTAGGTTCATCAGTCTATTTTTCTAGCCTACATTTTGGAGAACATCCCTTTGATGGATGACTCTTGCACACAAGTAGTGGTGATTACATATTAGGTCTATTCTTGGATGAGACTTGCCATGTTGTTGGATGCAGCTGGAGTTAATTCACAAGCCCATTTTCTTCATCTTTGATGGAAAAACCTATTATCTAAAGAGGTTTTACAACATGCCTATGATGAGATTTAGCAGCTAGCCTATCTTATTATTGATGATATTTTGGATGTTGAGTGCAAACTCAAATAGTGGTAGTGGATGATAAGTCATACATGGTAGTGGTGAACCTTGTTGGGCAGCTCAAAGCCACTTTACCCACACTTATGAGTTCCTCAAGCTCACATGCTTTTTGAGAGGGAGGTCTTGGACTTTTTTAGGACTCACAATTATAACAATTGATGGAGCTCAATTGAGAGAGAAAGAGAGGGCTAATGAGAAAGAGAGAAAAATGGGTTTCCATACTAAAATTATTGCTATTTCAGCAATGTCAGAGGCATCTAAGCATTAGGTGTTAGGTCAAGCCATAGACCTGAATTTTTTGATCTAGATTGTGAGCCTTGGCTTGGCAAAACAATGTAGGATGTCCTTGATAAGCATCACCACTTGGACCCTTGTGCGTTATGTGCCTATCAAGATGATTCAGGCACATGTTGGGAGTGATGGACCAAGTAAGCATGGTATTCTTGGGACATAACCAATGGCTACTAGTGAGAATGATCTACTTAGGGTTCATCTAGGTGAGCGTGGTCTACTTAGATTACACCTTTGGTCTACTTGGGATGCAACTGGAGGACGTGTCAAGCTTGCACCCAAAGCATAGGGAATTTTTTACTTTGACATTGGGGATGCTAGCAGTTGGAGGTATGACATAATTGCTCCTAAGTGCTTGATGTAGTAGCCTATCAATGTGTCTTCCACTGCTACATCAATTATAAAGGATACTTGGGAGCCAAACATTGGACCCAAGCTTACAAGAAGGGAAAGATAGAGATTTTGGAGGTTCTTGATGATCTACACAAGTTATATTGCTTTAGTATGAAGGATTTGGGTGCTCTAAAAGGATATGGTATTTGATTTGAGCTGACTAATAATACACTAATTTTTTTATGTCCCTATAGATATAGCGACATAGAGAGAGCAGTGATTTAGAGCTAGAGTAGAGACCTTTTGGGGACTGGTTTGGAGGAGATTTCACATGGAGAGTATGCTTCACCTACAATGATGCCAACCAAGAATGATATGCATGGCATTTATATAGAAGGCAGATTTGTGGAGATTACTATCCTATCAATTGATAGACTAGGGTTGATCAATATGTTATGCCTACATGGGATGAGATCTTTGATAGATTGAGCATGCAAGGTCTTTAGTACTTTGGATCTTCAAGCAAGATAGCATAAGTTGCCAATCAAGGAGGATGACAAGTCCAAGATAACATTTTGGGCTATTGATCCTCATAGCAAGGATGTATTGTATCAATGGAGGTTCCTACTATTTGGGTTGAAAATCACTCTTGCCAAGTTCTAGAGTGTCTTGGACAAGATCCTAGCAAGATTGGATTTTTCTTGGTGTTATATTGATGACATTTTGATCTATAGCAATACTATAGAGGAGTATGAGAGACATTTGTTGGAGGTGATTGAGAGATTGAGATCTCATGGACTCAAATTACACCTTAGGAAGTGCAGATTCTTCCATGAGTGGGTTGAGTATTTGGGTCACACTATCTACCTTTGTGGACTTGGTGTTCAGTAGACCAAGGTGAAAGCCATTGCATGTATTCTTTAGCCTATGGATGTGAGCAAAGTGCAAGCATTCCTTGGGTTGGAAGCAAGAACTTAGCAATTACTTAGCATAGGCATACCTTATGATATGTTGCTATTTGAGGAGGAAGTTATATATAGGAGGAGGTTATACCTTCAATCCATAGATTTCATCCGGGGGATTTTGTATATCTTTAGTAGACTACACTGACAACACTTGATCTGACTACAAGGTGCACTATCTTGAGAATGCATGAGGTTTTGCCTTTCAAAGTCCTCATGTTGAGGACATGATGGTGTTGTTTGGAAGGATCATGTGTGCAACTGTGCACCATGCCACCTCCCAAACATTGATGGCACTATGGACCCAAGCTTGTCAATTGTATGTGCAAGCTTGCGGTGTATGTTTTGTGACTCTTCTAGTGGAGCTACTATAATGTTGGTGTGTGATAGTTGTTTGAGAGGATTTCATATGGTATGTTTGACTCCTTCCCTCATAATGATTCCTCAAGGACAATGGCTATGTCCTTGATGTACTTGACCTATACCTACTTCACTCTATATGTGATATGGATTGTAGATAGGCGGCTAACAATAGGGCTTGGCTCCCAGCTGGCCTTATAGCACCTGGCCTCTTGATCTTTGCACACCATAAGGCATATCACATTCTTGGAGTAGATGGATGTCTAGAGTAAGAGGGACCTAACCGCCAACTAGGGGGCAATTCTGGTACTTTAGAATTTATGTATGACTTTTGTATGAGTTGTGTTTCTATAGTGTATCATGTTGACAAAATGTATGTTGTGTAGCAATATATATATATGCACGACAACTATCATGACATTTGTAGTGCCAAAGCTTTGCTTGGACAATGGAGTGATAATCTTGGCAGTTAGAGTTATATTAGTAGTTGCTCAAACACTACTTAGTGGCGGCCAGATTTTGTGTTAGGGCTACTGATCACACCATGGGATCCACCATCACTTGTACCATTTGTATTGTCAAATGTGTTGTCAATGACATCATTAGGGCTAGAGAGCGAGGTCAAGCAAAGGGGTATACCTTTGAAGTGCAGCTCCAGAGAGCTCATTTCTCTGATACTGAGCCTTTGTGCTCTTGGTTATGGTGGACAGAGGCCGGCAAGTATCATCTGGAATCTCTTAGCTAGAGTGGGTGTGGTTTCACTATAATCAAGGCCCGTTGTTGGTAGACCATTGAGTTGAGGATTTACTTCTGATTCAAGTTGAGTGTGAACTGATTATAGGGGTACTTTAGAATTTATATATGACTTTTGTATGAGTTGTGCTTCTATAATGTATGATGTTGACAACAGTGTATGTTGTTAACAATAGTGTATGTTGTGTAGTGATATATATACTTACAACAAAGTGGTTTGGTTTAGTTATTGGAAGTATTCTCAACCACCCAAAAAAGTGCTCAAGTTAGGATAAGAAAGTATCTTGAGGTCGTTCCCTTTAGATTTTAATTTTAAAGCTCAATTAAAGCATGAAGATATATAAGACACCCTTGATGTGAATTAATCACTCTAAACACTGAAAAATCTGAATGTCTGCATATCTTTCTGTTGAATTCTCCTGTCTTTAATTTTGGTACTGACGTAACAAAAATTGAAAAACCAAGAAAATTGATTATTCACTCATGTGCTGTATGCTAATGAGCACTCAGAGATTCTGGAATTTCTCTTGTGTCATCGCCATCCTCCTCTCAAACGCATAAGTAGAAGTTAGTTGAAACTCTATGAAACGCATGAATCTGAATCAATAAACACTGTAAGGGAAGCAGTCAGATTGTTCTAGTAAGCTTGCATGGAAACACTAACAGCTTCATCGGTCCACCACGAAACCCGAAGTTGCTTGGGGAACCCCAATACCCTTCGTACTGACGGGTGCTTCTAGAGAGTGCCGCTCGGGAACGATCGTAGTGAATGATGCAGTTACTAGCGGGCGTTAGAAGAGTAGCAGTTGTGCAGAAAATTTAGAGGTATCTTAGTAAAAGTGGAAAATCGCGAAGAGAGAATGCAAAGTGTGAATGGTGAGAACAGCAGAAACAAAGAGGTAAGAGACGAGGAAGAACATGGAGAGGAGTACGAAGAGCATGAGAAGAGAGCGAGGGAATGAGAGAGGTCGTCTTGGTGGGAGGAGCGAGTAGCGAGTCGAGTAGGGAATGCAGTTGAGTTAATATGGAAATGCACCAAAGCGAGAAAGCTAACGCAGTGAGTATGAAAGCACAATATTCAGAGGTGAGATGGGTGGAACCTCACCTTGGTAGTTCCGGGAAGGAGAAGGTTAATAATTCGGGAATAGAAGTTTACTGCTTATAGGAAGATCCCGAGGATATAAGACCGAAGGACTAGAGCTTGGATGTATATTTACCCTTCTTGCTAATATCATAAGTAGAAGTTTCTATCTACTTTCTCTAGAAGACGGTTTTCTTTCCATCTGTGCTATATCATGGTTTACTAAGTATCTTCTCCTCGAAGGATCATTTGACATGTCTTGTTCGTGATAAGAATGTAAACAATGTCTTTCCTTTATTTGGTGTAAATAAACTAATGTCATTAACTCAAACTGAATTGTGATACCTTGAATTTTCAACATATTGTTTTTTGTGATTAACACTGAATGCTAAGTATTTTATCCGCACTCTTCTCGTCCGTCGAGGAATGTATTCCATCGGTTCTAGATGCACTTGATTCATAAATCAGTTGATGATTCTCAAATTGTATGCCATAGATTTTGGCTGCATTTCAACTGGTGGCACTGTAGGCATTCATCAGCAACTCAAGCTTATTTAATGAGGTTCATTGCAATGCGCTTCACCGATCTAAATCACAGAATGCAGCTTATACCATACTGGCAAGCCTTCTGCTTGAACGCATGAATTAGCCCCAAGTTCTGGGAGATTTAAACACAATTAGCAGTCGACGTTTTACATGCGAATGCTTTACATTTCCATCGACGTACAATCTCTCTCCTTTCTCCATCAGAAGGGTCGGCTTCTAATTTCTTGCTCTGTCTACACCTCTTGTGCCTTGCAGAATTCAAAAGGGACTGATGGATGCACCACAATCGGCCCTCGTAGTAAAGCGTGACAGTTACCTCTCTGCCTGCCTGCCTCCCTGCCTTCACAACTAGAATGTAGACTGATCTATTGTACTAATTTACAAATCTTGAGATATATGGCTCGCAAAGCAAACTGAATGACTAGTGCTTCTATACTGTAGATATTTTCATTATGCTTGTACAAAGCGTGGAGCCGCTCACAAGGGGCTACATGAGTGTGCGAGCCATCTGATGCAACAAGAAAGAAACTCGGATTTTGCTACATCTACTAACCTTCTAGATTGACTATCAGGACAGAGAGAAGCTTGGTCCTCCATGCTTTGTGTTGACATGGGAAAACGCGAGAGAAAAGCTATGAGCATAGTCTGGTCACAGAGAGTACTAAGAGACGATAACTTCCTAGCGCAACGACGGCACTGTAACTTAATGACGATGTTTGAAGATATTCAATTTCATACACATGGTCTTCTCGTGAGAAAGGTACTGTTGCTCAAGGAAGCCACGACAGCTCCTCACAGGACACTCGGGTTCTTTCAAAAGCCCCTTGCTCCAAACGGGTACTAATACTGTAGTTCTTAATTTGCATGCAATCTCTAGACAAAGAAGTTCGGAATGTTGAAGCTTGAGACCGCCAAGTGAACTGAAGCCCACACCTCCCACTCAGGCGCCAAAGTGATGCTGTCTGCCTGTATCCATGGTGACTTGAACCGACGGGTCTTCTGCACATGTGAGTTGCGGTTCTGTTATGTTAGTACTATGTTTGCGTAAAACGTCGTAATCAGCACTGGAACTGATACTGATCGCATCAGGTGAGTTGTAGCGAGCGCTTCCGAGGCGAGTTCACGTTGGGGTTGGCATCCGGAGTAGCAGGATTTGGCGAGCAGGAGTTTGGAGAATTGCCTCTCTCAATGGCTCGCTTAATCGCCTCTGCTATGTCCTGCGTCGTCTGCTTCTCTAGGAGTGCAACATCAACCTGCACAATCAACCACAGTTTGTGATCTTAAGTCAGAGACTCGGTGAATTCTCCATCAATATGTTGCACGTAATTTTGATAAAACAATCACAGGAGATCGTGATCGCACACACACCTTGGCAGCGAAGACGTCATGCACAACTCCTGCGACAGTCCGGATATTAGCGTGCTGAACCTGGAGCTGCAGATCCTGCAGAGCAAACATGATATCCGTGAAGAGGCCAGGTCGATCCTTGGAACTCAGCTTGATCATTACTTGTTCATTTTCCATCATTCGCACTTCAATTTGAGGAATGTCATCCACCACCGCGAACACTACACCTTCCAGCTCCTTATTATCATCTAGGCACACATCCGACAGCTTCAGGAGTGGAGCATTGTCACCTCCACCTCTACCATATTGTTGCTGCCGGACTGGATTACGGTGGTTGTAGTCTTTTCTGAGGCTACCATAATTCACTCCTTGTACCAAACTCGTCGTCAAACTAGAACTTCTTTCCAAACTTCTGGGATTTGGACCATCATCTGAAGCTGAAGACGTTGTCGTAGACTCGCTTTCCTTCACTCTTCTCTGTAGTTCTCTCATCAGCTCAATCGCATCTCCTAGGACCGTAGCCTTGTCCCCCTGTATCGTTCTCGACGTTAGTATTGAGATTCACTCTATCTAAATTTTACTCACCTTGCAATGGAAGCAGTAACTTTACAATTGTCAGAACAATGTATCTCAATATTCCAGGCCGGATTAAAGTGATGTATTCTCAACAACTCAGCTCTCCACGGATCAAACGAAAACAATAATGGAATTACCTTCGAATTTGATTGAAGCATTGCTCTAAGAATTTGGTACTTCTCGTTCTCTTGACGCTTTCTCTCCGCCATGTTGTGGTTGAGAAAGCTGCCTAGAGTATCATTGCTATGATAGCCGTTCATGCTGAGGCCACAGAGTCTTGCTTTCTTGCTTCTGTCCTGTTTGGCTGAGCCATCCATAAACCGTCCATTTTCTGGAGTTTCGCTAGTGTCTTCCCACACTGAGTAGCCATTCTCCGCTTCTTGCTCCTGCTCGGAGATCGTGGGAGATATGGCCTCACTTGACCAGGAGTGATCAGCAGATTGTCCAGTGTGTGCCTCGCCAGTTAGCTCAGCCAGGTACTGTTGTTGCTGCTGCTTCTGCTGTCCATGAGAGTGACTGGAAGGCGGAAGCAATTCAGAAAAATGTTGTGGATGAGAATCCTCCGAGGGGCTCGCAAGCTGATGGCATTTCAAGCTGGGATCGTCAATGGTGGACACTTCAGCCAAGCCTTTGCCGGATTCAACCCTCAAAAGTCTTCTGGGTGATGGCATCCCTGGTTTAGTTTGTGTGATAGTTCTCCAGTGAATATCAGGAGATTGCGAGTGGTTCATGGAGTCTTGTAATGGTCCTCCTCCGCCGGCGACTGGAGAATGACGGGGGGAATCACTGACTACAGTCTCAGCAGAGCTCTGCATGAGATTTCCCTGCTGCTGTAGCTGGTCCTGATTGAAAAGCTGAGCTTGAAAGTCAGATAGCAGCTTCCCGGTAGATTCCACGGGTAGTGCTCCTCTTTGTGAAATGTGTTGAGCATGCGGATGGAATAGAGCTTGCTCAAATAAGGCCACACATGAGCCTGATTTAGTGAGGGTAGAGGTGGACCCTGTCAATTTGTGTTTGAGATTGGCCATGTTCTGATCCTGCATCAGGTGTTGTTCTAGACTCAGATCCCATGATCCTGCTGCTGCTTGCTGCAGATTCAGCTCCGGGCCCTGCTCACGCATTAATCCATTCAGTAGACTTGGAGGGAACGATAATGACTCCAACCCAAATGAAGAGATCTGCTGAAGAGGACTAGGGCTGCTGAAGTTGGTCTGCTGCTGCTGCTGCTGCTGTTGCTGCTGGTATGGCGGTGCCAGACCGAGACCCCTTCCAGCCGAGAAGTTCGGTAACCCTCCCGGGTTTCCCGCATTTGTCGTTGCTGTAGGAGATGAGAATTTAGAGTTCGCCGTGGCATTATTACTGGCACCGAACGGAAGTCCACTGTCCACTCCGTTGTGGTGCTCGTGCCCGCCAAGGGAGCTTTGTACTTTCGCTATCTCAGGACCTCTGTTGTACATATTTCGCACAAAATGCACGAGTGATATGTCCTGGTCGACTGAGGCCGTGGTACCCATCTCGAAAACACCTCCGGGTACTTGCAGCCAGAACACCGTCTGTCCAACAGCGAAGAAATATAGAAGCAAAATTAGATTCTAATATAGCTCAGCCCTTAGATTTCAGGAGTAAAGTCAAGCACTCGTACCGTTAAGACTTGAGCTCTAACAGTAAGCCTCGACAGATGACATCTTACGCGTCTACAGGAGACAGCAATACAGATTAGAACGACCGTTTCTGAATTGATTAAACGAAGACAGTCCAGTTTACCTTCATACCCGCATTCTGATGACGAAACGGAGGCATCCACACCAACACAAGTCAAGACATTGAGTAATTAGCGCATATTGTGAGCTCAAACACTCAATAAGATCATCTCACAAATCATATGAATAAATTCATGGAATGGAAAAGACGACTGCTCAAGGAAGGACTATGATCCTGATTTTCAGAAACTAGATTGGGTGAATGCCATGGTGCAGCTCACCTTGGCTAGATCGGCACGACTGAAAGAGGCATTGGTCAGTTCATCGAGATTACACAGCCATGCGAAACCCCCCGTCACGAGTATCTTAGCTGGTGTCCTGCATAAGCACAACCATGTGAAACCCATGAGCATCCACATGTTTTGCTTTTCGACAGAAACTATGCAAGCTGCCTGCAAACAACTTCAATATTTAGTGACAGTTCTTACCCATCAGCTCCGAGGGGAAAGCTGAACTGTCTCGAGAAGTGGTAGAACCACTCAGTACAGGTGAGGTCGGGTATTCGATCATCTGTCAAATCCTGCAGGTCCGCCAGAAGAATCCGCCTCGCTTTTCTTTGATTCCACAGTGCACTTGACGGCAGGGGTGTCTCCGCCGCTTGCAAAGGTGGTCCATTGTAATAGCCATGTGCCCATACGACCGATCTTCACACGCCAAACAAATTCGTTAAGTTTCAAGCCAGCCAGTGGTCCAGGGGGGTTGAATACTCATCTGTTTGCGGAGATATTATCACCCAGAATTGTTATCGCTTCAATTGATTTGCTACGCATTGAAATAGGGGGTTTAATCTTCGCTACGTGCCAATCAATTCGACTAGGACTCAAACTTGAACTACTCTCACACTACCTTCCGATGGACTTCCGCAGACCTGAATTGCCGCTTGTAGCTAGTACCTCTTAATTCGACATCTCTTGTATGATCAAATTGTAGAGATTGCTTCATCGAACCAAAATGGAACTCTGCGTGACTGATGGTGCAAGATCTTTTCTCGACAACAATGGTAATCACGATATAGAATCCAGGCAGGGACTTCTCTTCCCTCGATCTCCAAGAATTTGATGGGCTGGATCATAATTACCACTTCGAAACTTTTGTGCGAATGATACCCTTGAAAAGAGAGCTCCTCGAATATTGAACTGATTACTATGTGACAATGTTCAGGAGTGGAAGATTCATCAAGGTGAAGTAAATAGACAATGGATGTCACAGGATCTGAATTTATCTCCATGTTACGTCAGTTAGTAGAATTTGTATCAATTTTGCCTGTGGTGGTTGGACAATGCCCAATGCGGTAGTTCCTAAATCGGAACCACCGCATTGGATCCATGACGAGCTATAATCATCGAGTTTCAAAAGCTCAACTAAGTGAAGAATTCATAAGGGTAGATGATTCCAGGATTTCAGAGGAAATTGCTATTTTACACTGGAATCTCGAATACTGGAATCAGTGGCCCCACCAGGGCGCAAACTATAGCTGAAACTTAGATTTGCAATTTGCAGTCAAGAAGATTCGAACTCCTTCAGCAGCTGCACTTTGGCAGCAGGTAACGACAAACTTAGGAGACATGAGGCTGAGAGAAGCACGACAACAGAAAAGTTGACCGCTGGAATAGTAGCTTTCCGCTGCCATGGGCCCGCCGGGAAGGCATGCTTTGAATCTGCGAGTTTCTCCTTCCAATTTTGAAACCGTGCAATCTATCACTAAGGGAAAGGTCAGGAAAGGTCAGGTCAGGCGGCGGTAGTGGTGGTGGTCAGGAACACTTTATGCCATCAAGAAGAAGACTTACTCGAGTAATTCTCATCATGAATAAGCCTGGCCTTCCTCCCAAGCCTTCTCCTTTCTATGACACGGAAGCTACCGTAGAAGGGATGGATGGCTGGTGGGGTCTCCCCATCCGTGTGACGAGTTCAAGGTTAGCAGCTTCACACCTAGGAACGAAAAGAACGTGGTGCAGCACACGTTTACCAATCCCCTCCATATAGAATGAAGGAAATTCTAAGCTTAACCCCGAGACTCTGGGGATGAGAGCAAGCCGACATGTAGAGAGCTAGGCCGGTTGAGATGGCCCACGCGGAGTATCTTCTCGTTGATGTTCCATGAAAAGTTCTCGATTCGACCCTAGCTAGCTGCAGTAATTAGTGAATTGAGTAACCTGAAAGGTGGGAGCAGGTCTATCCCTAGCCACGACATCTTTGCCATGAGGTATACAGAAACCTCACTTCACGTTCAGGTGTTGATCACAAGACGTCAATTCTTGCTTCATAAACTCTTTCTTAGCCTTCATTCTCCCTCCTTCTCACCCACCTAGATGGGCGTGGCAGGGTGCGGGGACAAGGGTTCATGCCAGTATGCCAGCGATAAAGGCTATTGCAGACTTCATCAAGCAGATTCGAGCTATTTAAGATAATTTACTATGTATGTGGTCAATTCGCTGAGAACAGTTTAAGACACAAGTACTAGTTGTAGACACAAGTATAGGTCTCCAGATCTGTTCATTCGAGAGAGCAGCAAAGTGGTGAACACAAATCCTTGTAAACAGGTAAGGAACGGCGGAGAAGAAACAGATGAGGCTATTTCTCCGGGAAGTACATTGTCGATTTACGCGCGTAAAAAGCAATTGTGCCTGCCTGCCTATACCAGACCTAGGGGGGAGGCAAACCAGAAAAGAAATAGAAAGTCGTAGTTATTCCTTCTAGCAGACAAGGGAAAGTTGATGCATTATCCACTAGTTGAAGACACAAGTACGGAAGTGGTAAGTCACTCACTTTCCGTGGTAAGTCTCTCTGATGACCCATTATCTACATCGGGAGCCATTGGGTTCCCACCTTTCATCCTGCTGAAGCACGAATATCAAGCAGCGGGAACAAATCGTGACCCACCGAATTACAAATTGTACTGTTCTTAACGCCAGTGGTGGGCATCGAGTCATACAGTCAGTCAGCGTCCTACGTGCCGGTCCGTCCAGGCGGACCGGAATACATACAGCAGATAAACTCTGCCAAGGGTATTACCGTACCAATGAATGAAGGTTCAGCCCAGGCTCGGCTCCGACCAAAGGAGAAGGAGCTGGACATCCATATCGTGGTACGAGATGCCGATACTGTATGAATCTGATCGGGGAAGGAGCCTGAAAGATGACAAATTGTTGGCTGCGATTACGGAGCGGAATAGAAGGAAGGGGGAAGTCAGCTAGCGGCAGCAAAGGTGACGAGGGTGAATGCTACTTCATGACGAGGGGTGAGTGCTACTTCATGAACGCCGGCGCCTCCTTGCGCGGCGCGAGGCTTGGTGGGTTGGACGCCTCTGGAAGCAGTCATCGTCGGTGGGGAAAAGGCTATAGAGGAGAGGGTGCGCACAAGGGCAGTAGGGAGATGGTGTTGCGAGGGGAAGAGAGAGGACGGGGCATTACTGCAAGTGGGAGATTTCTGCCACTTACTGACTGCCAGTCTAGGCCCTCTTAGAAGCAGGGTGAAAAGCAATAACAACCAACTACATCCTGTACCTCCGCTTGTTTCATGACGTTGGCAATCAAACAGTGATCGACACCTTCCTTCAACTGCTGCTTAGCCATTTCCGTGTCTCGAGATGCGCAAACTTTCCCCTGCCCTGCCTGGTCTACTCCTCCTCCTCCTCTCCCTCCTCCTTCATTTGCACGATGACTGTGACAAGCCTGGCTTGGCTTGGCTGGCCACTGTGGACTGGACCGTCTCCTTTTCCTCTTGCATTCAATCATAGCACTCCCCTCCCCAAAGTCCTCCATGGCCCGCTCTGCCGTGGCCCTGTCCTATAATATCGCTCCACTCTCCTCTCTCCCTCTTCTCTCCTTGTCAGCCAGAGCCCGGCCCACCTTGGGAGCGAGTTTGAAACCTCCCTTCTTTCCCATTCGCACGCTTGTCGTGGCGAACCAGCCAGGACAAGCTCGACGTTTTGGCCAATTTCTTACTCGGCTGCGCCAGCAGTTCATCCCCTCACCTTAGGTGGACAGACGCAGCGCTGCGGCTGCGTCCTCTTGTTCTAGGTCCCAGCAGCTCATACATACTTGAGCTTAAATCTACACTGGACTCCACCTGGGGATCCACTATTCCACCGTGCATGCGTGCCCTACGACGACCTCCTAAGGCAGCGGCATGAGAGCAGGATCCTTTCTATCGCTCTCCTCCCATCCATGACCAATTGTCTGCTTTGGTAATAGCCATGTTGCTAGTAGAAGCTTTTTCCTAACCTTTCCAGAGCAGGTGATTCATGAACGATAATTGTTCACTCCTATTGCGGTCGACCGACTGTCTAACAGCGATCATGATCATCCCAACTCACTACTTACTATCCTCTTCAGCCCTAACGAGGATAATCTTCTTCTCCACCACGACATTCCTCGTGTCTTTTGTCACCCAGCAATTTAATTCACAGCTTATCTCTTTCAAAACAATCAGCTTATCCTCATCAATTTTTGTCCTAAAAGTGCATGAATAGTCGAGAGACTAGCGTCGTCTCTCGACGGACAGACAAGCCAGCGGAATAATCGGCACGTTTCACTAAAGCATTCTAAGTCATGAACGAACGAACCCGCGAGACAAGTGTTGAAGCGAGGAAGGAGAGAATTTAGTGGCACTCCGAGAATAAGTGTGAGTATCCTTCCACAATCTCAGCAGAAACGGCAGATATGATATCGCTTTAAGTCAAAGGACCCAACTAGCAGTTAATTATGCGAGACATTGTAAATCCCGAACCGCAACCCCATGGAGATGTTATCAATTCAGCTAATATCTCCAGCTAAGCCGTACCAAGGACGAGGCAACTCGTGACTGGGTTCTCCCGTCCATGCGAGAATGTATCATGCACGGAGGAGCAGGTCTGTCAACACTGGAAGAAGCTAGACCCCAAGGATTGACGTTAAAAACAGAATTAGATTACAGGAAGCCAAATGTCGACACCTCTCGTAGATGTAGGAACTATCACTCAAATAATCACCAGTTTCGAGTTATACGACCTTATCACCCAATCTAGAAGCTGAGGAAGCTATCATAAAACATAGATTGAATTGTCTAATTAGACAAATACTTCTACATATGTTTTAGACTTTTTTGGTCTCGATTTCCTGGCAAAGAATACTAGGCTTAGGATCAACAAACGGCCATATGAGAAAAGATTCTCGTATTTGCTCTCTCGTCTGGCATTTTGGTTTACGCATGGACATGATTCAGGTTCGGTAACTCAAGCAAAAGTATGGCTGCTGGCATGAGTTTACGCATATTGCGAGACTGTACTGCATTTCTTGAGACGTTAAACAGCGCTCGTGCTGGGGAACTTAAGCAGCTCAATTCCACGATTTAAAATTTTGAGAATCCGGCCCGTCGAAGTTCCCATATTCGTCCATCAAATCTCATATGAATCCGCCTTGAGTAGGAAGTCACTCACAGCAGGAGGTTCAGCCGAAGACTCCTAGCGGATACTGTTATCGATCGTCAAATCGAGGACAGATTGAAAGATAAAACTTCCAGAATTTTAAACTACCTACTCGTTTGATCCTTCGTTGGTATGCGGAATCTACTGACGGCAAATAGCTGGCCTACTTTAACGTTAGATTCAGAAAGATAGGAGAATGCATTTCTCGAATCCTCGCGTGTTTGGGTAATCCTCTACTAAACAGTTCACCTTCCCCATGGCGGCAATAAAAACTACATCACCGACGAAGACCTCCCATCTACCGTCTGCCGAGTGCTCCCCAAAATCCCTCATACAGTTAAAGACTTGATGCAGTCGTCTACGCGCACTACAAACGCACTCTATATCTCTCCTTGAAACCACGATAATGTCTGAGAGTGACAAACATGTTAATCATCATCGTTAAATAGCTAGAACAATGCGGTGCGATCACTTGAGATGAGGACTGCACCTGGAATCTTGTGGGGATTGCTGCCACAGGCCTGCATACACCCAACCAACGCTCTCCGTAATTTCCTTCAATCTGTCGCTTTCTCTGGACATTCGCCCCTGCATTGTCCTCCCTCCTTTCCTTCCCTTCCTGCTGTTTGTTTCCGATTTGGGCCTCAAACCCACCACCTACCACCCACCCGCCCGTCTGCCTTCTCACCTCAGCTTCACGTGAGGTACTCCTGAGTAGTGGACCTGGTTGCTTTTTCTGCGCTCCTCCTTCCCAAGCTTGCGCTTTCCATTACGCTGTACCCCGATTTCATCTGGGTAAGTAATAATCGCAGTGTCACAAAACTTTTAATTTCGCGAAAGTGCAGCCAGCAACAGCACGAAGCAAAAATTTGTGGTAGATGAAGCTAGTCCAACATCTCCTTCACTTAAGTAATGCCCATAAGCTTAATGTTCAGAGAGTTAAATTGTGTAGATTGGTGAGAGTACAGGAGCAGGAATTCGCCGTTGGACTTAATAATACAATAGAACAGCTAATTAGGTAACTGAGATATGGTATGCCGCAGCACAATATCAGCCGCTGACTGGCCTCAACTGAACTCAACCCAACTGGACTATACCATGAGTGGACGAGTGGTCTAGACTTTGAGGATGTTGGGAGGAAAGAAAGCTGGAGTTGGGATGACACTCTGAGTAGGACTGACGATTGACTGCGAACCCGGCCGCTTACTTGGCTTCATGAAATGTCCATTGTCTCCAAGCAAGGATGGAGAAAAGTAATCGAGGGAGATTGCTTGTGGAATGATGGAATTCAAACTTCCTAGTGTATTCCTTTACTGGAAGCAGCTCTCAATGTATTTACTGGGAAGAACAGTGTACTTTTAGGGATGAAGGCTGTCTGTCCGTCCGTCTGTGTCTTTCTGCCAGGTATGCGTTCTACAAGCTAGAGATGAGAGGGTGGACCACTGAAAATGCGTCAGTCTGGATACTAAAACGAATCCAAACCTCGTCCTAAATCAAAGCATGGGTCAATCATGATGTACCCCCTGATCAATACAGATTCAATCTATAGTCGGACTGACTGTAAGGAAAAGAGGCACTGAAGATATGTTCCCTGCCTGCTGAAGGAGTCCCTCACTCCAATAGTGAATTATAAGAGGAGGCATGGAAACAAGAACTCGAAAAGGAAAGAAGATGTAGGGGGTAATTGGGAGCGCACGCCACAAGTGGATTGAAAGGTTTGCGGCTTCACGTCTGCAGAAGAAGACGAAGGAGGAGGAGAAAATATGATGATGATGATGATATGAAGAAACAAATTGATTGGCAAAATGCTGTTAAACAGAAGAAGTAAAATCGGGAGAGAAGATGATGATGATGATATGAAGAAACAAATTGATGGGCAAAATGCTGTTAAACAGAAGAAGCAAAATCGGGAGAGAATATGATGATGATGATATGAAGATACAAATTGATTGGCAAAATGCTGTTAAACATAAAAGGCAAAATCGGGAGCAGCTGATGACATCGATAAAGTGCTAGACTTGTTCAAATCGCTCAAAGTTGTGACAAACTTCCGTTGCATTCCCGCACACACCTCTTAAGGTAGGCTCTCCCTCACCAATTGCTACCCTTGTTGTCCTGTTCTCCAATTGACTTCCAATGAACAACTATCTGCGCTCGTCTACCAATTTTCTCACTCACGTCGAATGTCCAGTCATGGACAACTCCTCCCCACTCATTCTCTTCTTGCTTCTCTCTTCCTAACATCAATATACCGGCTTCAACTGGTTTTCCCTCGCCGTGCCTGTGACACACTCCTGCTACTTTCTCCAATCCTTTCCCGTCGGTACCTGGTGTCAGTATTCTACATTCGTTTCTCCTGAATCTGATGATGCTCAAGAGTACTGCTCTTCACTTCAGCAGTTCAGCAATTCCCCCATCCACTCCCCCCGCTCACCCCCAACCCCCCCTCCCCCCCTCCCTTCCCCTCCCACCCCCCACCCCCCACCCCCCACGCTCCCCTCCCCCTTTCCGCCTTAGCTTACTTCTTCCCATCTAGCTTTCACTTGGATCCCCGGTCCCCATCCCATTATCGCATCGCATCCCATCCCATGCTCTGCGCATGCAGCAAGTCAATCCGTCCCTCCCACCCACCTGCTCGAGAGGAGATGTCACAACAGTCCGAAAGGATGTTCAACTGTTGTTGTGCGGGGAAGGGGCAAAAAAGGTTGTCGCTGAGGAAGGTTGCTTTCAGCTGTTGACCTTTACCTTCTTCCGTCCTCCTTCCTCTTTTCGTTTCTCTCTCTCTTCCCCAAACTTCCTCTTCTCTTCCTGTCCACTCCTACCCATCACCTCGAATCAGTAGCCATTCATCAGAAGAAGAAGATACAGGGTCGGAGTCTCGGATGTGAGCCATGGGGACCCAACATTGCTCACTCTCACTATCACCGTCATCCAAGTCACTATCACCGTCCAACCAGGGGCGCCGGTTCCGTGGTCGAATGGCTACGGCACGCAGGCACAACTTTATTAGTACAGTTCCTCCCTATCATACACACAGGGAGGCGTAGATGTCGGACCAACATCGAAAGAGGGGCTGCTGCCGGAATTGATTCCACCAATCCTTCCGCCACTACTGTATATCTCCATCCTTCCTCGGGACCACGCGATCTCCTCAGTCAATTAAGGACTTTCGCTCGGTCATTCCATCCTCTTCTCGGACTGTTTTGCTCGAATTTCTTCTCCAGACACAAGTCCAGAGTGAGTCAGTGATCACCATTTCAAGCTACTGCACTGCTGCTGCTTATTGTCTGTGAGAGGCATGGACAAGCGTGGGACAAGAAAAAAGTCTTTTTTCTCCAAACCTCCCTCCATTCACTGTAGATAGAGATTCATTTAGCTTTTGACTTCTAACATGTATTACTACTTCCTTTATGATCTCCAATTTCCCTCTCTTTAACAGTCGTTGCAGGCCTAAAGAGACGACAAATCCTATCAGGAGAACGCCCCCACCCTCCCATACTTTTCTCATTCCACCCAAGTCTCCGTAAAGGGTACTCAACTCCACTAGGCAAATCAATCAAAGTGCAACTAATGGCAAGAGCAAACAATTCAACTAGGTCCGAGCACCTGCTAGATAAGTGGGACTTCATAGCAGGGGACAACCATTGTCTTCTGATTTTCGACAGGCAATTCAATCTAGTCTTTTAATGCAGAAGGTCTTCTGTTAAGTACGACTTCTGATTATTTAAACGAATGGGTTTCCAGTACGCGTTACATCTGGATTTTAGCTCTATATATAGGATATTCATGCGGCACGTAAAATCCATAACATACAATGTCATGCTTTTGCAGCATGTGTGTTTCTAGTTTGTACGTTTTCATGTTCAACGCGCGTGTCTCTGCTTCAGACAAAATTTGCTCTTATTTTTCTAATCATAACCTTGTGACCTCTTGGTCTCTCGAGCAAAGTCTTTCAAGCGATTAAGATCTCATCAGGGAAACGGATCCATTATTTGCTTTGTTCTTTCCAGGTAAATCAGACATGCCAACTTCAACACATAGCTATCCATGTGTGTTCGCTTTTCTCCAATTTCTGACACTGGAAAGAGGCGTGATGCAATCAAATTCTTAAAGTCTACTTGTATGAAGGAACAACTTGAATTTGGTCAAAGTGTTATCGCCATTATCGTCTCCTCTCTTTGTTGACAAGGGACCATTATTCTATGTCACATCAATCTAGGGTCTACGGGTTGTCGTGGGTCCATGAGTCCTTAAGCGGACAGATGACGCTCCTGACCTAAAGGTATAGCCTCGTGGATATATGTTTTATGTGCTTAAACATGTTCAATTATGCATGTAGACATTTTGCTACACGATAATACTAAACGTACATCACGTTTAAGGCAGAAATTGGCTACTCACTAACTCTATTGATGATATACATGTGGTTGATTCTTACCTTATTGTGTTGTATCTCTATATTAGACAAATTTTACTGATATGTTTTGAGAGATTCACATTTTTTAAGGAAACATGTCCTGATTCTTTTAAGCTCCTTTTTTATCCTTATCAGGGACTCAATGACATTCGATTTTATAAGTATTCATTTACTAATTGAGTGTATTTATACATTTGGTAACTTTGTGACAGTAGCTGCAGTTTGGTCCTTCGTTGCTCAGATCTATAGGGGGGAGGTATGAAGATATATTCTCTTTTCCCGTGAATTTTGGTATGGCTAATTGAGCTCTGAGGACCATGCTTATATATTTCATCATAGCTTTGCACTTCCAGTTTGTTTTCGTTGTATGCCAAGGAATCTTCAAGGAGTTTTCGCATATCTTACGGTCTTCTCGCATAAAACTTATTATGAAAACCAAACCTTGGTAAAAGTTCAACATGTCCTGCGGCTTCTGAACCTCCACAAGTTGTTCATACCAGGATCCTGAAAGACAACATCCCTATAGCGTTTAAGAAGATCGATGGAATCTTACGACCGTCCTATTAAGAAAGCACCACCAAATAGTTATGAGACACTCACTAAGTAGGTAATAATCTGGACACCAAACTCTAGAAGAGAGAGAGAGAGAGAGAGAAGAAGACATCGGCTTGAAAAGGCCATCCTTAAACCTTTATAGGATGTAAGGATATCTTTCCGAAACATCGTCAATGTCTCCACCAATCTGGTCTGGTGCGATTAAAACTTGCCACCTAGTTCCGAAAGAAGGACGTGTTGTTATTAAGTATACCTATAGTTCACATGTGGAGCTTCACAGCTTCTTCAGTTGGCTGGTACTGTAGAGCTACAAGATCAAACGCATACAGGCAATAACTACAGTAGTCCCATGATTATGAACTGTACAAACAAGCAGGCGAGGGTATAGATACCCAATTTACTGCGCCAGGCTCTGCAGTCTTTAGGTTAGTTTTGAAAGTTCGATCTTCAAGTCTATAGTACTACATTGAATTGATCATTGTTTCCCACTTCAACTTTGTCATCATTGAGGTTCAGGAATCCTAGCATGTTCGTATAGGTAGGTTTGAACAAGTGAGGACCTTTTAACTTCCTTACATGAGGTGGTCTGCCTGCCTTGAGCCAAGCTGCCTCGAAACACCATAATTTGAACTAGTGCTGCTAGTCGCTGAACATAGTTCAGTTCATCTCATCAAGTCCAACCTTCTTCTCGCACAACCTAGTGGGAGTCTCCAGTATGATTGGTCTCCTGAAGCAACCAGTTTGTATGTGTAATGTTTCTAAATGTTGTTGCTCCCATAATCCCATCTGCCAAGTACTACAATCGAGGGACGGCTAGAGTGAAGAGACCAGGCTTTCTCAGTCAACTATAACCCCACTGCTTCGTGATCAAACGGATCTATATTGAATCAGAACCTCTAGTATCGCATGATGAAACCCAGTATCCCTGCATTCACTTTGGATTCCCTAAGGGTGGGAGAGAGAGAAAGATTGTTTAGACAAATGCCCAAGCATACATTTAGTGACTTTCAAGTTGAATACCCGAAACGGTAAGAGAGAGAGTAAGTTGATACTACCTCTCCTTCGTGAAAGTCTTCAAGACAGTATCAATACTACTATTAGGGGGATCTCCGACCTAGATAGCCAAGGCCATCTGTTTCCATGGCATCTACGTTGCAAATAAATGAGGGCACATGACCTTCTTGTCCAACTCCTTCTGACATAATTCCTGTGTCACGCCAGAAAGGTCAACGAACCCACTCCGCTGAAGCCGGAGATTATCTTCTCCATGGAGTCGATTTCTAACTTCCAACCAGCATAAACACTTTTCAGCACACCTCCTCTTTGTAAAGTAACGAGCGTTATTGCACATCAATGTGCAATAACCTTTAACCCTTACTCTCCAACCGTTACCATAAGTGTACAATCTATTTCTGCGCACACCAAGATACGTTGCCAAAATGACACCTTTATTACATACGAATGTAATGTTCAAGAATTGGGGTAGTTATTGTTTAAACCCATGTTTCACCTTTGAGCTAGCGATGATGACAATTATGATGGTGATTGTCAGCAGGAGTATGATACCATCCAAGCAATAGATTCAATGGAACAATGAAAGGCTTGAAATGGAAAGGCTTACAGTCGACTCTGGAAAAGTGCAATGCCTCCATCCGGGCATGGAGATTGGACTTATAAGAGATTAGCAGTAACTGTATTAAAAAAGATTTATAAGTACAACTTGCTAAACAGTTGCTCTCATGGAGAGTTATGGTTTGGATATGTGCAAAGTCTTAGCGAAAGTTGTAGTTATCGAGAGTAGGAGATATCCATATATGGTTTCGACATACGTCTACTGCTACCATGCACATACATTACAGTACTTTATCACTTCAACTTTTCAGAAATATTTGGGAGGTGAATCGGTAAACGCACATCAGTCTTTCTGCTCATCCATCTCAGCGGAATTAAACCGGTCAGCCTTTGCCACACTCGGCTTCAATCTTGTAATGAAATGCAAAGGTGCCCGCATTTACCTGCTGCCCAGGTGAGAAGGAATGCTAATGCCAGGTGGAAGAAACATGCGTATAACATTTGGAGCTTGGTAGTGTGAAGGGAGTCGCTCGTGGAGAAGTCACTGGAAGCACAGGTCGTGACTGCTACTGGATAAGTAGCTCAGATGCCACGTCGACCGACGACGACGTGGAACATAGTTGGCAACAGACGAGGTGGTGTTGGCAAGCAATGATCTTCTCTTTCGATTAATAACACTGTGCAACAATATTAGATGATTTACATCGTCGGCAGCCCGAGACGTGGGAGTCGGTCTTGTCGGGTCGAGTACATTCCAGTCTATAAATTATTAGAGTATTGTTTGAGGAAATAGTTTGTACGATTAATATTGACTTCCAAAACATTAAAATAAAACTTTAGATATAATAGTATTATTTTATATAATTATCGCATAGTAAACTCAAATTCCAGGAAATTTCCACATTTGGTCTTGTTTAACAAATAAACTGTGATCAGTACATTTTGCTTGTTGAAAGATGATCTCATGTGTTATTGTGAACACTTACAAGAACATCTTATCAATTCTTCGGATACCTGCCATATAGGATTGACCTACCACGTCAAGTTAGCAAAGGAACTTGGGTTACCTTTAATCGAAGTCCCAAATATAGAGTGCAGTTAAATCGTTCTCTACAATTATCGAGTATTGCACTTATGCGACTTGCTATTCTCGAGAGAGAACTGCAATCAAAACTTTGGCTTGCTGCTGAACGACAGAGTTCATTTTCCGGCGCCAATGTGGACAACTAACTTCAATGTGTTGCATGTGATGCTTGTGAGCTTGCAGAAGCTTCGATTCGATTTGCAATACATGAAACGCTTAGACCCCATGATATCGTACGGCAAGAACCCACGAGAAATGTGGTGAAATCGATATGTACGCCGTACTTCCATAGTACCACGTCACGTCACTTGGATATCCTCACATCCAAGTTCCAACCCTAAAGTTGCGTTGATCTGACCGATTTGCAGGGAGGTGGAAGATGACACCGTCTTTAGATAAGAAATATCAAATCTGTTCAGTGCCATGAGAAGTTCTACCACATGGCTTTGTATATGTGGTGGCATGCACAAAACTGGAGAAAAAAATGGGTAGCACCCGAACTATGATAAGAAGTACTAACCAGGACTAAGATGTGGAAGGTCTAGTTCAAACTACCGTAGCAGCAGCTCGCTCGTACACAAGTACAAGCCAGGGGACGCGGGTGATTTATTACGTAACTGTGATCGATCATCCCCATCGATGTCAGGTGGTGGAGGTGCTGCCTGCTTGAATCCATCACCAAACTCGCCATAATGTGTTCAAATGTAGAGGAGGACGATCGAGCTGCAAACGGAAATCCAATTTAGGGTCAAGTGAAGTTCGTGAACAAGGATCCAATACTTTCAGATTCAACGACTACATCCTCTACATGTCTAGTTACCTGCAGAGAATAACCATGAGTGTATTATTGTAGTTATAGTAGTTGTAGAGTTGCTTAAATACAAGGCTGTACGATTTCGGTAGCCAATTGCACACCAGTATTTTATTGGCTCTTTTCGCTCTTCTACCCTTCCACGTCGGTCAATTACGAGCTGTGAATCTTCACAATATCGAAAGGTGATATTATTGAGTACCAACCCAACATATCTTCCCTTACCATCGCTTTCAAACTACGGAGTTATGAGGAAGATTCCCACCCGTAGAACACTTTCATGTATCCCTATGTCTCTGAGGCTTGTCTGAAATCTTTTCTAAATTTCGTATCAATGCTACGGGAACCTGCAGTAAAGTTTATGGGAAGATTTGTTTAGAAGGTGGAGAAGTGAGAAATCCAAAAACTGAAAGGCCCTTGGTATTGCTATCATTTTCAATTGCGGATTTGAGGAGAGGGGAGGAGAGAGAACGGGGATACTCATGTCTCAAACTTTGATAACGTTGAACTTTTTTGTGAAAAAAAAGGCAATTGCAAGATGTAGTATCAATGCATGGCAAGTAGGCCATGATATTAAAATGACTTCATTGTAGAAGAGACTCCATAGACATATCCTTGCAAATGAAGGAGTATATATTTCACTATTTTAGCACAACAACAATTATCACGTAGAGTAGTGGACGATCATGATCATAATAAGATCACTGAGAGGGAATGTTTGTAATTTTATGATACGTTTAAGTATAAGATCAATACATCTTGCTGCAGCTGCTGTTTGCAACAATCAACGGCCCCGTAATACAGTTTCTGGCTCCTATATGTCAGATCGGATCGGATGGAGGGGTTCTTGATGGCACAAGATCTCAACAAATCCAAACTAATTCACAGCGTCGCAACCTCTGGAGAAGTAGATTTATGGAGGGATTGAAGGAGATAGAAAGAGAGAGGAGATAGATAGACTGGGAGATGTTTTATGCTGACTAGTGGAGTTGAGTGAGTATCAAGTACCTCCTTCCTTCCCATGAGGTTGGCAGTTGTTATAGATGTTCTTTCCAGGTACAAGTGAGCAGATAGAGGGAGAAGGCGACCGCGTGGAAAAAACGAAGGATGGGAAGACCCCATCAAGCCGTACAAGAGAGAGAAAAAAAAAAGGTTAAATAGGGCTAGGGTACAAGTGAGTAATAGATAGGGAGATATATTTTACATCTATCCTGGATAGTATCAATCCTAATCCCATCACTGCTTTCTAGATCTGACACAAAACAAAGCACCCAACATCCCCACACACTTATCTCACGCACTACTAAATCATTCGAATTCTAGGAATGTTTTCTACCGTGGACACATCCCCAAATTTGCATATACGTCCGTGTGCCTCGCACAGTTCTAAGTTCTTGGAACGAGGTAGTTACTCCAACACTCATTTATCTGCATATACTGAGGACAAATAGAAAATAGCTTGCTATTGGTAGAAGAAATATATTTCCCAAAACAGAGACACGATAAGAGACAGCAGGAGAAGCAGCACTTTAATTTCTTGCAAAGATACCCTCGCCTGGATAGGGAAAGTTTCCGGTCCTTCCCTCGGGAAGAGGAGGGTACTGTAGATCTTCTTCATCCGTGGGAAAAACACCCGATTCTGATGAATAGGCATGTCTGAACTCTAACATAAAGAGAGAAAACGGCTACCGTGTAGGATAACAACAAGGATGGGACGACCCCATCAAGCCGTACAAGGAAAAGACATAGGGGTATCGGTAAGAGTACTCTAATATAAATAGGACTACTCTAAATAGTACTCTAACATAAATAGGAGTAGATTGGGGTTTAGCCCGTGTTACTTTTTTTGTCTCTCCCTTGTATGGCTTGATGGGGTCTTCCCATCCTTCGATTTTCCTACGCGGTCACCTTTTTCCACATAAATAGGAGTAGATAAGAAAAGGCCAGTGGTCCTTACGTGAGAAGATCTTTGCCCTGAGGAGTGTGGGAGTTACCGTAGTACTCCTCCAGAATCTATTTGCATGCTCCTCCTTCTCACTATGAATTAAAAATGTGCATTCCTTGCTTGCGCTCAAGCATCATAAGGATATTACTCTTCCACTCGGACAACGATCTTGGACGAACTGCTGCATAAAGGAAGTTCAGGTTCCGATGGAGTATCTTTAGGCGAATCTTCCCAGCATTGCTTTGCTTTACGATAGTACGGCACGCATTTGCTGTGATTGATCTGAAAAAAAATTGATGGTGAGGAGGAGAATCGAAGTATTCCCACCCCACTTTCACCTGTTTAGGTTTTACCCAAACACCATTTCGAACCCCGTTCTGTTATGAATGTGGTGGTGCCGTCTGTGGTGATTCCTAAAAAGGTGGATTTTCTGTTTTGTGAGCAAATTGTACTACTGTGAGCAGATAAATAACGACACGAGCATACACATCAGCAGAATACTTAAAACATCAGCAGCAGCAAACTTGCGCAGAGAGCTAACGCTGAACGTGTGACGCGTCAGGTTAGGCTTAAGACAGGTAGATATAACAACCGTGCCTAGAAATACTGTGAGGAAGAGCAGAAACACATATATCTCTCAGCGTGAAAATGGAAGAAAATGTAGAAGACCTTTGGTGCCATTCATCAGCAACACTTGCCACCATTTCTGTCCTGCACTGAACTAGGTGCTGTATTCTTGTATTCTGCAATAGAACCAACTCTTCGAGCACGTACTGTATCTTGATCGTCTGTACATTATTAAATGCCTCGCCTTTCTTCCTTCCTTCCAGGAGGGAAGAAAGGCGAGGCTGTCTTTTGCCCTCAGAGTATTCCAAGACCTGATGATGATGAGACTGCACTTGCAGATTGTTGTGATTGATTGATTGTCCGAAGTATAGAAGGTAAAGAGACTTGAAATTGATACTCTCTGTCTGTCTTGCGTCTAGTCCTCCAAGTCAAATTGTCACCGTTATCTCGTGAGCAGCGGTGAGTGTAGGGAATCATGCAAATGGACAGTTGGTCAGTTCTCAACAGTCCCGTCCAGTAGTGTAAGATAAATTCCTACTTTCTATGACCGATCATGTTGATTGACGATGAGAGGTATGCTTCGGCTGCTATGTTCTCCGGATGCCATTGAGAAAACTATAAACTATTAATAGAGTGCAAGATATGTAACTAAATCCAATCATGCGTTACATATTGTCGGCTTCCAATCCAATCTAATACCCAAGTTTCGAAATGGAAGTCTTCAGGTTTGGGAAAAGTTTAAAAAGGTATGCACAAAAGTTAAATCTAACGACACCTGAAGCCCTGACTTTTTCTTCCCCTTGCAGCTGAACTCCTCTTATGAAGTACTGTGTAATTAATCATTTTCATCCAACACGATGAATTTCAGTCCTTCAGAAAACATAGAATAATTTTGACTCTTTCTGGATGCATGGCCCACTCAGATTCAATACAGGACTTTTTCGAACCAAGGTAATCCTTTTTAGCTCCTCCGAACTTCGGGACTATTCTTGATTTTGTTCCCTGCCATCCAAGGAACGAGCTCAATTCCTTTGGATAAGGAATTTCACTTTAATATCTGAAAATTCTATAGTTATTAATTTGAGTTCGGATGCAATTATCCAGCCCTGCTAGGACTGGTTATTAGGTAATAAATAGACCCTATTATTGAAATTATCGAGAAGTGATGGTTCAGTTCCAGTTATGCGTGACGGGTTCTAGTAATATATCGAAGGTATTTTTGTCATGACTACAGAACAGAGGACAAGTTACAGTCGACATCTATTTATAACACCAGCTCGAATCGATCGTAAGCAATTCATTCCGAATGTATGCGGAGCAGAAGAAGAGGGTAGAGTAAGATCAAGAAATGATGTCTTTGTCTTTTAGTTCTAAGTAGGAAGAGACGTGCAAGTGAAGACGTAATTAAGCACGAAACTTGGATTACAATGCAAATGGTGGTAACGGTAGTGACCAAAAGATGAAACTGCCAGTGCAAGTCCGACCAACCATACTAAATAGTGTGGAACATTCTTCAAAGCTTGGTTACAAATTATGATCACGTTCCATCACAAAGGGCTATTCACAGCTAGAAAATAAGCTGAAAGGCAAACACCGAGAGTTGAAGAGGCGTGAGGAAACTTGGTGTGTGCATAACAACAAACTAGCGAAGATCATGCCCATCACGATGAAGGGCTGCACAAAAGTCTTTCACTTCTACGAAGGAAGAAAGTCCGAGAACTTTGTGGTCTTGAGGAAAGCAGAAAAGCACATCCGAAGCAGTGGAATCGAATCATAGAGTAGTGAGGATGAGATGAGATGGGTTACCAAGCAAGTTACGGAGGAAGAAGTAGGAGGCCACGCAACGTGCAATGCAGGCCGATAAACATTCATCTGCACACTGTTTCCCGCTCTTCAGGACTGAAATGCTGGATGAATGGGGGTGTGGTGGGATAGGGTGAAGTGGGGTGAGGTGAGGTGAGGTGGGGTGGAGTTGAGAGGAGAGGGACCCACTCCCGGAGAAGGGAGGCAGGCAGGCAAGTAAGCAATGGTGGGCAGTCAGGTCAAACAATAGACATGTGCCCAAGTGGCATCCCTGCATTCTCCCAACTCCCCTCAATCTAACTCCGACTGTACTATACTCCTTCCTGACTAACTAACTGGATGAACTACAGCTCCTTGCACCTTCACGTTCTACGCGTCAAGGGACCACGAAGCGCGACAGAGAGGCCTCCATTTCTCCATTTAAATCTCGCACCCGCACGTACGCTAAGTTTCCTGACATATCTCCCCGACCGGACATTTGTAGCCATTCGATAATGAACTCTCCATCTCCCTACCCTTTTTATTATTCCTCCCACCATAGCCGCGGCTGCTGCGTCTTGGAAATTAAAATTAAATTAAAATTAAAATTAAATTAAAATTAGGCATACAAACAGCACAGTAAAGGACCGTTTGGTCAGGATTCTTCGCCTCATTTTCTTGTTTATTCAACACGAACAAGACCCAGAACCAAATTTGGCCCCCTTCCAACAACTGGTCGAGCAGATAAATGTAGGATGTAATCTGCCCCCTAGGAGCCGGGTATGTAGATAGAATCTCCAGTATACATCCCCTTTCCGTTATACTTTCTGGACCTCGCTTGCCTTGCCTTGAATCAATTGATGACTAGCTAAAAATTGGTTGATGCAACCCACAGGAAAGTAGTCCCACTAGTTGATGTTTCATCCATGTTCCAGAAGCTTATAGACTTTACAATTTGCATGGTTCAAATATTTTAAATGCAATAGATTTTTCATATCAAAATTATTGAGACCTAGCTTCATTTTAGTTGTTTTTTTTTTTTCCTTTATACTTTTGGAACCTAGCCCCTTTATACTTTTGGAACCTAGCCCCATTCTGTCTCTCCCTTGTACGGCTTGACGGTTTTTACATCCTTTGTGTTTGCTAATTTTACCAACCTTTGTGTTGCTAAGCGGTCGCTTTCTCTCAACTAGCTAAATGATTCGACTCTGCTTGACTTCGCCACTATTCCTCATCTTTGAAGCTCATTTACGTAACGTTCTGAGATCCAATGAGCATAATCTGCAGTGTGCAGTAGCAAGGTATGACCTCGAAAATGGCATGACAGGGGCTACTCCTACACTAGAGAAGACTACAGTAGTAATCTTAGTATGAACAGTGGGAATACTCAATCAGTTTGATGATACTACGATTTGGTCAAATAACATCGCATAGAGAACACTAAGGATGGGAAGACCCCATCAAGCCACACAAGGGAGGGACTAAAAAGGTAAAATGAAGATAGACACCAATAGAGTCTATATGAGAAATCTACCCTATTGCACCTAAGATATCCTAGCTACGTATGTCTTATGGTCTATAAACAATTAGAGCATCTGAAGAAGAATCATCTAGTGTGATTGTGCTCTCGTGGATTACACTAGCGACTGCACTCTGTAAAGCAATAGACATATGTAACCTAAAATATGCTATAAAGTATGAAAGTGAGAGTGATACCCCTGGCATCTCATATGATGAACTCTTGCGCACTCCCTGGCAAATGTATCTAATGCCATGTCCATCAAATGTGCACTCCCTGGCAAATGTGTCTAATGCCATGCCGATCACTCTATATAACTCCAATTGGTCAAATAACCCAATCACATTGTTATGATGGATGGCAGCTCTTGAAGCTATTTTGCTAACGGATGACCTGCATTCCGATATCACAGCCACGCCTAACCCAGGATTTGAACACAGATTGTCATGTTCAAAAAAAGGTGACCGCGTAGGAAAAACAAAGGATAGGAAGACCCCATCAAGCCGTACAAGGGAGAGACAAAAAAGGCAACATGGGGCTAAGCCCCAATAGAGTCTATATGAGAAATCTGCCCTATCGCACCTAAGATATCCAAGCTATGCAAGTCGTACTGTCTACACACAACTGGAGCATCCAAAAAAACATCACCTAATGTGATTGCTCTCCTATGGATTGCACCAGCCACTGCCCTCTGTAGAGCAATGGACACACGCTGTCTAAAATATGCTACAAAGTATGAGAGTGAGAGTGGTACCCCCTGATGCCTAACATGATAAGCTCTCATGCACTCCCTGACAAATGTGTCAAATGCCGTGTCCATTGCTCCATATAACTCCAAGGCTAGAGGAACAAAGAGGTGACCTTGCTGCATGCCCCTATACTTGGAGACCTTGCAACCTGCTGTTGCACTTGCCGCCCATCCAAGGGGATGGGTAGCACTCCCTCAGAAATTGTATCCCACGTAGGGTCTGTAACCACAACATCCGCTATTGTCACCTGATCATCTTGGACCAAGTATAAATCTGCCTTGACACGTGTCGTCTGCAAGGCATACAAATGCTCCCTCCAAGCCAAGTATCCACTCTCTCGTGCCATAGCAAACACTATGTCTCTAATGGCATCATGGGTTGCTATCCTTTGTCCTCCAAAAGGACACCGTGTCATGTGGACCGCTGCTAGTGTAGAGCCACACTCACAAGTGAGTAATGAAGATGAAGATGGGTGGACCAAACCTAGGTGAAACCTCATCGCTATAGAGAAAGTAGCTGGTGTAGTCAGAAAGCCCTAATGCACGGTCGAGCTAGGATCCAAGAGCCTATTGCCGGAGCAAGAGCATAGACGTGCTCTAGTAGCTTGAGGATTGGACGACTCAACTAAGAGAGAATGTAGCGTATGCTCACATTGTTCCTCTATCAAGAAGACTGTAAACCTCTAGTCCAACCTAACGATAGTGAAGCAAACGGTGGAAAATCCTCTTGTGCTCGTGGGGATAGACTATCTCTCATCTACCGCGATAATGTCTAGAGAGAAAAGGATCCTCCCTCCACCTTTGTCACATAAGTCTCCAAAATTGGCCTATCAACAACCACAAAACAAGAGGAAAGTAGGGGTACCAAGAGAACACAACTACCCAAAAACAATATAGGTGTCATCTCCTCCATAGAAATCAAGCCAACCCCACCACATGAGATCAGTAGAGCCGTCTGTCTACGTGACAAATCCCCTGTCACACACTCAAAGGTCCCTTGTCCAATAATATCACCAAAGATTCCCATAATCCTCCTATCAAATGCTCTCAGACGTGATAAGAAGGACGGTGAAGGGGGAACTGTACGGATGAGGTAGGATGGTCGACAAGCAATATTGGAAGAGAGTATACCAAATGCCATCTGCGGATCTCCTAGTAATGGAAGGTCATCCACATGGAGAACATCCTCTACAAGGGCAGCGATTAAGAAGCGTGTGACAAAATCCTCCGATCCTACTGGCACTCCAAGAATGCAAAGTCCATTTGTGGTTGTGATACACTCCCTTGGAAGCTCAAGGTAGGGAGGGATACCTAAAGTGGACCATGCCCTACACTTTGACACCTTGACTCTCAAGCCTACTAGATGTAGCTTGGTAGTGAAGTAGTCAAAGGCCTGCCTAATCTGATCTACAGGGCCTACCATGTGTGTATCATTTGCAAAGGAGGGAAATACACAACCTGAAATGAGTAGATAGGAGAGCTCTAAAGTGAGCCATGGCAAATAAGGCCCCCCCAAAGGATCTCCTTGACGTGTACCAACAGCATACTCCAAGACGTTGACTCCCTCCTGTGAACCACCATACTAGTAGTAAAGGGAAGCAAGAGAGCCATAAGAAGACCGCACAAAAGGAATGAGACTCGCCAATGATCCACTAGCCTCCCTAAGCTCTCTAAAGATGGATGCACATGAGGAGCTATTAAAAGCATTCTCAACATCCACTTGTAGGATGACCCACTCCAGATGGATATCTAGGAGTGCTCTAATGCCTAGTGTAAAAGACCAAAACCGAGGAGAAAAATAGGAGAATGGAAACTCACATTGGGACACTTGAATGAGGGAAAACTCCAAATGCCTAGCATGAGCTTCGGCCTTGGTATTTATAGGTAGCATACAAGACTCTTGAAGCTTCTCAAAAAGCTTCCTTGAGCCACTTTCTTGGAGTGCAAGCCAAGTTAACTAGGAAGCTTCTCAAGAAGCTTCCTTCTAGAAGCCGCCTACTTGGCATGCAAGCTAAGCTAGTTAGAAGCTTCTAGAAGCTTCCTTCTAGAAGCTACTTGCTTAGGGCACAGGTTAACTAGTTGGGAAGCTTCCCAAGAAGCTTCTTAGATGCTTCTAGAATATTCTAGGCTATTTTGTCTTATTCTCTACTTCGTAAGCCCGACTAACTTTATCTCTAAACTCTATATTGTTACACTTAGAGATATAGCCTCACATCCTCCAGGTGTAGCTACTCCAAACTGATGTGGACTAAGGTGCTGTAGAAAGTGAGAATGATGTTGAAGGACAATGGTATGATTGACCAAATGCAAAAAGATTTCTCCAATAGCAATCTGTCTAATGCCTCCCGTGTCCTTCTCCATCACAAGAAGTAGACTAGCACCTAACACCCGACTAACAGACATACGAATGTCTCCTCTCGCTACTATTGCAGCCACTTGAAAAAACTCGGTAAACCACTAAATGGATCATTTGCTTGGAAGCAATCTCTAAGGTGCTCATAAACCATCCCTAACAAGTGTAACAATATGGAGTTTAGTGACGAAGTTAATCGGGCTTACGAAGTAGAGAATAAGACAAAATAGCCTAGAATATTCTAGAAGCATCTAAGAAGCTTCTTAGGAAGCTTCCCAACTAGTTAACTTGCGCCCTAAGTAGGTAGTTTCTAGAAGGAAGCTTCTAGAAGGAAGCTTCTAGAAGCTTCTAACTAGCTTAGCTTGCACGCCAAGTAGGTGGCTTCTAGAAGGAAGCTTCTTGAGAAGCTTCCTAGTTAACTTGGCTTGCACTCCAAGAAAGCGGCTCAAGGAAGCTTCTTGAGAAGCTTCAAGGGTCTTGTATGCTACCTATAAATACCAAAGCCGAAGTTCATGCTAGGCATTAGGAGTTTTCCCTCATTCAAGTGTCCCAATGTGAATTTCCATTCTCCTATTTCTCTCCTCGGTTTCGGTCTTTTACATTACCCAATGTGAATTTCCATTCTCCTATTTCTCTCCTCAGTTTCGGTCTTTTACATTGGTATCAAAGCAGGAATGGGATGGATGGAATTTATGGACCACCAAATCCACTTCCGCCAAACCATTGGGACTTTCATGTCTAGATATTACCAAAGCATTGTTTCACACAGTTCATCACCTCACGCTTTGGGCAGGATTTTCTACATATGATCACCATGTCAGAGGAACCCTTGATACTTCCAGTTGTGACTTATGGAGAACGGTGGATGTGTTGTATCTATGTGTTAATCAACTAGATAAATTGAGGGTAGTGGATTAGAGTAGTAGCAATGACCGCAATACCGGATGTTATCCTTGCAATGCAACAACAAATCGAGCATCTTACTCGATTGTTGGATGAACGAGACCAGCAACGACGAGAACAGATAGACAGAGTGCCAGTTCGAGATGGAGAAGATCACATTCGATTTCCGAAACCCAAGGTGTTTGAAGGCAAGAATGTTCCAGGCACAGTGGAGAATTTTGTGTTTGACTGTGAATGTTACTTTGAAGCCACCAATCTTCAAGACGAGTGGAAACAAATTCTCTTGGCTTCTAGCCAGTTGGATGGCGTGGCAAAACTTTGGTGGCAATTCCGAGTAGAAAAGGCTGAACGACAAATTGTTACACCAATTTTGACATGGGCAGAATTCAAGGATGCAATACTTGGTCGATTTCAGACTATAAATGCCACCCGAGCTGCACGAGATAAATTGGCGGAGTTGAGGCAGATTGGTTCGGTGAGAAGCTACATCACACAATTTCAGAATATCATCATGCAAATTCCAGATATCCAAGAAGGTGAAGTTTTGGATCGATTTGTGCGAGGATTGAAGTCACGAACCAGATTGGAGGTGACCATGCGAGAGCCACAGAACGTAGAAGAAGCCATGCAATTGGCTGAGCGTTTTGATTCCTTAGTTGCGACAACTTGGTCTCGACCTCGACCTACACAAAACCTACCAATACCACGAGTGGAAGAACCGGTACCAATGGAGATTGATGCTATCCAACGAAGACCACTTGGCACAGTAGATAGAGAGAGATTACAACAAAATGGAGGTTGCTTTTATTGTTGCCAAGTTGGACATCGCATTGCTGAATGTCCACTTAGGAATGGGCGACCTCGACAAGTTGCCCAGATGGAGTTTGTGGAAAAGAATGATCAGGGAAACGAAGAATCCCAGTAGGAGATTTCGAGCCGCCTACTGGGAGCTTGATTAGTTCCAATGGGATTGAAGGCTCGACCTATGCAAGTTTGCTTCACTTCAAGGTATGATATCTAATCGGGGTTGTAGGATTTTGGTTGATTCTGGAAGTTCAGAGAATTGCATGTCTATGCAAGTAGCAAAGGAATTGGGTATTCCTATCAAGCCAGTGATTGGAAGTAGTTTGATGATGGCGGATGGTAGAAAAGGTTTTGCATTCCGCACCTTGCATCCTGTTACCTTCAAGATTGGGAAGGAGTATTTGGAGTGTATGAGGTTTATAGTGGCACCTCTACACTATGATATCATTCTGGGTCTACCTTGGCTTGAACGTCATAAGGTTCAATTCGATGGGACCCGACGTCAGATTCAAGTACAGCACCAAGGTAGGAATTTCCGATTAGGTTGTCTGGCACCTCTGAGTAAGACACCTAAGAATAGTCAGTCCCAAGATGGGAAGTTTGTTGAGAAGGTAGCCATAGAGCAAATCTGGAAGGGAGATGAGTCCCAAGATGGGAAGTTTGCCAAGAAGGCAACCATAGAGTAAGCTTGGAAGAGAGATGAGTCCCTAGAAGGGGAGTTTGTTAATGAAGCAGCCATAGAGCAAGCTTTGGAGGAAGATAAGTCTGTATTCGCGGTGTGGATCAAGCCGATTGCATAAGAACAATCTGAGGAGGGCCAAGTGCCGCATCAAGCAATGGTTGATCGGATAGTTCAGGAGTTTGCAGATGTGTTTCCGGATGATCTGCCAAAGGGATTACCCTTCGATCAAGGTATGCCCTTCAAGATCGAGTTATTGCCAGTGAGTAGACCAATCTATCGGCTCTCACCAAAGGAGTTGGAGGAGTTGCGGACAACACTTACAGAGTTGTTGGAGAAGGATTTCATACGACATAGTACCTCTCTGTGGGGAGCACCGGTACTATTTGTTCCAAAGAAGGATGGAAGACTTTGTTTCTGTATTGATTACCGTGGGCTCAATAAGCAAACCGTGAAGAATGCATATCCCTTGCCTCGGATCGATGACCTACTTGATCAACTAAGTGGAGCACGCTACTTTTCCAAGCTGGATCTTCGTAGCGGCTATTGGCAAATTCCTATTGAAGGAGAGGACATGCAAAAGACTGCTTTTCGCACAAGGTATGGACATTTTGAGTGGAGAGTTCTACCTTTCAGACTCACTAATGCTCCAGTAGTCTTCATGGATCAGATGCATTGAGTGTTGGAGGGACTATTGGATCGGTCCGTGGTGGTGTTCTTAGATGATATCTTAATCTATAGCAGGACAGAGGCAGAACATGTGAATCATGTGCGAGAAGTCCTAAGACGACTAAGACAGTGGAAATTTTACTGCAAGAAGTCAAAGTGTGCTTTTTGGCAGAAGGAGGTTACCTTCTTGGGTCATAAGATCTCATCAGAGGGGATCAAGATGGAAGAAGAGAAGATCAAGGCCATTACTGATTGGCCTACCCCGAAGGATGCTACAGAAGTACGAGCATTCAATGGACTGGCCAGTTTTTACCGACGGTTCATCCACTATTATGCTCACGTGGCTGCACCATTGACTGACCTCTTGGGAAAGAACTCGAGCTTCCAGTGGACCACCAAGCATGAAGAACCATTCCAGAAGTTAAAGCATATGGTGTCTTCAAGACCTATTCTTCAACCATATGATCCTCAACTACCTTGTGTGGTTGATTTTGATGCTTCTAACTTGCAATTGGAGCTGTGTTGCAACAAGAATTTCCAGATGGACTACATCCGATTGCCTTTGTGTCTCGCCGACTAAATACAGCGGAAAGAAATTACTCTGCTTGAGATCGGGAACAACTTGCAATGGTATATGCCACAAAGGTATGGAGGCATTATCTCTTGGGGAAACAAGTGATCATGCGAACTGATCACAAGCCATTGTTGCAGACCTTACACTTGGAGCACATGAAGAGCCGGCATCATCGATGGGAAGAGCAACTCCAATTGTTTGACATCAAACTTGAGTACAAACCAGGTCGGTTCCATGTCATTCCCGATGCTCTATCACGACGACCTGATTTGAAGGATCTTCCTTTTATCATGGCGGCAATTATAACGGTGTCCATTGACCCTAAGGTCCACAATGAGTTTCAATCAGCTCTACGACAAGATCCCTTCTTCCAAATGGTACACGGTCGTGTGACAGCATGCGACAAGGAGTACAACACCTTCTCCTTCAAGGAAGGCCTTTTATTCCATGCAGACCAGATCTATGTTCCAGCCAAAGGTGATCTTCGACTAGTGCGCCTTCAAGAAGCCCATGATTTACCAATAGCTGGTCACATGGGAGTGGACAAGACCTTGGGCACCCTCCAACGCCAATGGTGGTGGCCCAACATGACACGAGATGTTCGAGACTTTGTCCGATCATGTGAGAGTTGCCAACGGAACAAGGCCAGCAACCAGAAGCCGAGTGGACTCCTTCAACCACTCGCCATTCCATCCGCTTGTTGGGAGCATGTGAGCTTGGATCTCATCACATCCTTGCCAAAGACAAAACAAGGACACACCGCAATTGTGGTGTTTCTGGATAAGCTTAGTAAGCAAATCCACTTGGCACCAACCTGTGATACCGTGGATGCTCCAACCTTAGCGCAAATCTATTTCGACAATGTCTTCAAGCATCATGGGATGCCACGTGTACTCATCTCCGACCGTGATCCTTGATTTACCGAGAAGTTTTGGCAAGCACTCTTCCAGATACTCGGCACCAAGCTTGCTTTGTCCACGGCCTATCATCCTCAAACTGATGGACAAACCGAACGCGCCAATCGTACATTGGAAGATATGTTGCGGGCCTTTGTCAATGTCCACCATACCAACTGGGATGAATGCCTTGCAGCTGCAGAATTTGCCTACAACAATTCCAAACAGGCAAGCACTGGATTTTCTCCCTTCTTTCTCAATTTTGGCCAAGATCCGCTTGTTCCCGATTCTCTTCTTGCTCCCCCTCCCTCTCAGGTTCCTCATACTTCTACATTCTTGAACACTATATCCCAATCTCTCCAACAAGCCAAATCTTACCTCCTTGTTGCTCAAAATCACCAAAAACAATATGCAGACCATCATCGTCGTGATCTCACCTTTGAAGTTGGTGATAAAGTCATGCTATCCTCTAGTAACCTCCCTCTCCCACTTGATACCCAAGTTCGTAAACTTGCTCCTAATTGGATAGGACCCTTTGATATCACACACATTATCTCTCATGTTGCTTATCGTCTTGCCTTACCTTGTCACATGCGTATCCATCTTGTCTTTCACGTTTCCAAGTTGAAACCCTTTGTTCCTAACCCTTCTTCCTTTTCCTCTCGAGTCCAACCTCCCCCTCTTCCTATCCCTATCAATGATCATGAGGAGTACGAAGTTGATCGTATCCTTGCACGTCGCCATATTCAACGAGGCCGTCGCCAACACACGGAGTACAAGGTCCTTTGGAAAGGGTATCCCCTTCATGATGCCACATGGGAACCTCTTTCTCACCTCCAGAATGCACAGATGGCCATCCAGGAATTCGAAGCTTCACTGGCGACGAGGACGTCACCAACTAGCGGCGGGGGAATATGTAACAATATGGAGTTTAGTGACGAAGTTAATCGGGCTTACGAAGTAGAGAATAAGACAAAATAGCCTAGAATATTCTAGAAGCATCTAAGAAGCTTCTTAGGAAGCTTCCCAACTAGTTAACTTGCGCCCTAAGCAGGTAGCTTCTAGAAGGAAGCTTCTAGAAGCTTCTAACTAGCTTAGCTTGCACGCCAAGTAGGTGGCTTCTAGAAGGAAGCTTCTTGAGAAGCTTCCTAGTTAACTTGGCTTGCACTCCAAGAAAGCGGCTCAAGGAAGCTTCTTGAGAAGCTTCAAGGGTCTTGTATGCTACCTATAAATACCAAAGCCGAAGTTCATGCTAGGCATTAGGAGTTTTCCCTCATTCAAGTGTCCCAATGTGAATTTCCATTCTCCTATTTCTCTCCTCGGTTTCGGTCTTTTACATTACCCAATGTGAATTTCCATTCTCCTATTTCTCTCCTCGGTTTCGGTCTTTTACAACAAGCCTCTTGAGGAAAGGCGAGGGGCATTGCACAATGCTTGTGCAAATAGCGACCTATCAAGACATAAAGGCTGCTCATGCTGATAATCTAAGACCTCTAGTGGTAATGCCTCTACTGCTATAGGATGCAGTGAGCGTAAGGAAGAGATGGTCTCATCAGTAGGACTCGTTATAGACAAAGGGTGGAGCGCTCGCGCTGCTCTACTAAACTCTCCCGCCTGACCCAATGTCTTATATTGTCGTAATCGAATGGAGTCCGTGGTATCCTGTGGCGATGCTTGTCTCCTAAATCGTGTAGCCCTAACAGACTCCTTTGAAGTGCTGCACTAACAATTCCATTTGTAATCGAATGGAATCTATGGTATCCTGTGGCGATGCATGTCTCCTAAAACATTTAGCCCTAACAGACTCCTCCTGAAGGGCTGTTCGGGTTCTCGAGAATTGAACTTAGAAACATCTAAGTCACACCTTTGGAGGTCCGCACATTCAAGGTCCCCTTGGCTTTTCCAGTAAACCTGATTACCGTTGCAAAAATTGCGATCTTTCGCAGTAAGTTTCGACAAGAGATGGGATTACATGTGAGAATCGAGCATACTACGAGCCGCAACGAGTGAAATGCTCGATTCTCGCAGGAAAGGGGCTGTAGAGGATAAAATGCTATGCCAGTAACACGCGAGAGGGCTCTCTGCAAGTTATTGTGTTCTTTCACAAACTTTCACGTCTAGGAACATTAAATGGACATTAAACGCATTTCAGTTTGTACTTGCTTCCGCTAACTGTGTATTGACTTGACCCGAACGGGTAACTCCTGGTTTAAGAGAAAGGATCTGGATGAGACCCTTGAGGGATTTGGATCTCCGTCAGATTCTAATGATAATTATTTCACGACCATTACGTGAACCTTTTATTGATACTATACGGAGAGCCTCTATAGATATAGAGAAGATTATATAATTGGAAAAAATATATCATAATTTTATATTGTACTAGTTAAAAAGATAAGGTTATTAGGTAAGAATTTAATTCTAAATTTAAAAAATCATCTTTCCAGGGAATGATTATAACTTTCTTTTGGCTTTTTCATCTGGTTTAAATATTTTGGTTTTCATGTTCACTTTTGATGCAATTTCTGTAGTTTATATTAATCTAGTTCGAATTAGTTTCCGACAATTTGAGTAGTTAGAAAATTTATATATTGATATTAACGTATGAATGTTGAGAAAGGCATGTGTAAAGTATCGTAACTTCTAATAAAAATGCATTAAACATAATGATTCTCTGATGTGGTCTAATGATGAATAAAGTGGAAAGAATTGGGGTGGTGATAACTAGGAGGACGACATAGAGGTTTTATTATTGTGTTGTGTGATTGTGTGTATTGTATTGTATTGTGTTGGGTGTTGTGCCCGGTCCTTCAGAATTATTAACCGATACCGTTCACCGATTTGGTTTCTTAGATATCAAAGGTATCTATTAATACTGCGTCATAAATGCGTTTCTCATCCTGTCTACTTTGCAAGTCCTGTTGTAAATTGCTGAATCGCAAGTCCCTAGAGGATCACGGAGAACGCTAGAAGTGGAAAGGAGATCACCACTCTTGGAAATTGGAACCTTCGAAGCTCTTGAGTGCTTATTGCTGTTTTTTATTCCGGCACTTTGGTAAATATTATGTAAATATTGTGTACAATAGGAAACATAAGCTCTATCTTTTTGTTCACTCGGTGCATTTTATATCCTAAGAATAGAATAACAAACATCATCAGGTTTGAGGAAGAACATCATCAGGTTTAAGTTTGTCTTGTTCTTGAATGACCTCCTATAATATCCTTTATAGAATGGAGTAAGCATAAATATGATATTAAGTTAGTAATTCAACGAAATCAAAAGAAAAAGTGGCACAACATCTTCACTTTAAACATTCTTTGTCTAATGGAGTTAATGAAGAAAAACTAGTTCCACGCCTATCGACTTCATTGATAATTCACTTGACTTGGTAATCCTTAATAATATATACTGATGATTTCTGTTTCACCTCATCATTAACATCAATTGATAATTTTTCGTTTCTCGAAAGCTTGAAAGTGTTTGTTATCATCCTCATGCTGACTAGTTGGAAACAGCAATTGAGCATTAGCTTTTCCACTAATAGATATGTATCTGAGTAGATAATTTTATTAATTATAGATATATTTTATAAGAATAAAAGAAAAATCTTCACCAATCAACAAAGTAGAAATACTACAAGGAACTTAAATCCCTAGTCTTCAAGAAACGTTTATTGCATTTTACATAATTTTTGGAGAACCATCAACTTATTTCGAAGGAGTTGAAAATAAAATAAAATTTATAATAAATGGTAAAAATAAAATAAATATTTATAATTTATAATTTATAATTTATCTGAAAATATATTATATAATATAATATTAAAATAAATACAAAAAATAGAAAAAATATGAAATTGGAAATTATAGATTTAGTTTGAAAGGACATCAATAAACATAAAATGAAACGTAACGAAAAGGAATATAAATCATTAAATAATTAAATAATGAAAAGACATGAAATTAAAACCTTAGTATGCAGAACTTCAAGTGATTGTATTAAGTATCTCATAAATTTTAAAATTTGCAATATTGAAAACTAAGAACAATCATTAAAAATTGATACATCACCAATCTGAACCAAACTCACACGAAATAGTACATTGTACATACCACCATATACAATATACACACTCACATGTACCAATGCATACATGTATGTACTGTTACATTCATTATTTAGTCATGTGTAATACAGTAACACTCAATTCAATTTAATTAGTCATGTAATAAAATAAAGAGATAGGCGACCGTGCAAACAAAACGAAGGATGAGAAGACCCCATCAAACCGCACAAGGGAGAGGCAAAAAAGGTAAAATGGGACTAAATCCCATTCGAGTCTATAAAATAAAGCGAGCAATGCAAATGTGACAAATGAAAAATAGTTCACCAATAAGAATAAGAAGTCTCCTTATTTAGTTATAACTCAAATTTACTAGAGGAATACTCTTCATTACAGATTTTCTACTTAAGTAAATGGGGTTTCCACTTACTTAAGTAGAAAATAACTTCCTTATTTTGGCATACAAGATTTAGAAAAACCAGTTTTAACTCAAATGTATCACAAAGTACATAAATTTTTTGTTGCACTGGCTGTACAAGGGTTATACTTTACGATGAGGTAATGATCTATCTCAAAAAGGATGAAGATAGTACTTCTCATCTTGATTGGAGATGTCTTTATTTTGTGAATTCTAGTGTTATTGCATAGAAACATTTTGATTCAACCTTTTGTTTCTCAATTTTTCATTTTTCATTTCTTTTAATCTTTTTGCTCCTTTTTCCAAGAGTATTATCTTCTTTAACTCCACTTCAGCATTTAGCTTCTCTACATGGGTCACCTTTTCAATTTCAATTTTTATTAATTTACACATCTCCCTTCTTATTGTTAACGTGCTCAATTTTACATTGCTTGTAATGTAATTTCTGAAAGTCATAACAGTTAATTTATCATTATAAAATAATTTTAGAAATAAAATTTATTATTGTTTTAAATTTATTTTCGAAAAAATTCAAATTAAATTTATTTTAAATTTTCATATTTTTTTCAAGAAAAGAGAATAAGCACAAGTAATACTACACTCAAGAATTCTTAGAATTCATCAATCTACAAAGGGGTTGGGAATGAGAAGGGAAGAGTAAATGAAAAAGTTTTCATTTTTCCTTATTTCAAAAAAAAATTTTAAAAATAAAAATCTTGACTTCTTTATAACTACCATAAAAATTGATCACAAAAGAGTGAACTAATTTAACTCTACAATTCAATTTCAATGAAGAAAGGAAATAAATGATTGAAAATCATTCAAAAAGAAGTGAAAGAAATAAAATTTTATATATATAAAAAATGATTTTCATATTTTATGTGAATTTGAGAATTCATAATAATCACTATACATATATCTTATTTTAAAATATCTGCTTCATAAATTTTTACAAAAATTACTTAAAACAAAATCTGTCCTTAAAAATTTGCATAAATACTGCACAATTTTTTTAATAATTTTCAGCTATGTAAAAGATTTACAATAGAGAAATTGAAGAGTCCTCCACTCATAGTCATCTCACAAAAACAAATTTTGAAACCACTAGATTTGCTCAGATATACTACAGTACACAGAAATCTGCAACGGCAATTCCGCTCTCGTCTGCAATAACAGATTCTCACTGTACTATGTATTTGATGTTTGATATGATCGCTATTTATCACATGTTGGAGGATCGGAACTGCGCGGGTGTTTACAACCGCGCAAACTGCAATGTTAATGCTACTAGAGCGTAATGGAAACGAGACGGACATATGCGACTGCGAACCGAACCTGGTAATTTTCTTTCCCAGTGGTAACAGCCAGAAAGTACATCTGATCCTGAACTGTGCTTTGAGAATGTGTAGGTGGTCTAGACTCGATGGAAATAAGTAACGGTTTCAGGTCATTTCCGTAACTAATTATTGAGTGCTGTCGGAAGAAATTAAAAGCGAGAGAGAAAGAAATTCGTATGCTGGGATCGTAATTAAATCTGTATTACAGTACCCAACGTTTCGCAAGTATTAATGTATTGATTCAATTTGACACCTGTGGTGTTAATGATATATTCAATAAACGTTAATCCATAAAACTGCGAGCACTTGAAATTCATTGAAAAATCACTGCGAAAAAGGTCAATCTTACGTGAAATGATGTTCTATGTACATTATGCTGTTCTAGGGAACTTTTGAATCATCGAGTAGATTGTCATCAAAGATGCTACTGTTTTAGTATTTGAAATTCGAGTTCGATTAGGAAGGATTCTTGTCTATGCTGATGATCCGTGGAATCAACAAAAGACTGCAGTTACTGAAACAAATCACCACTGAGCCCGGTATCTGACCCAGTCATCGTTAAGTTCTGGCAATCAGTAGCTTTTCGATTAAAGATGGCTGCACAGTGCCGGTCGGCAAGTTAAGAGTATCTCGAAAAGCGTCAGGAGGTGCTGGAGATTGAGGACTTCCCCACTGGTTGAGGCACTGTTCAAGCTTGTGAGCACCAGTCCCGGCCCAAGGGACGGGATGAGGAGGTGGAGCTTCGTTATTGTGCAGTGGTGCAAAGTAAAATAAAGAAGAGTCGCATGCCACAATTCCGTAGCCAAGAGTGGGGAGCACTTTCGGAAACGCTCTTTTCATCCCCTTGAAATAACAAACAGTAACTTGAGATCAGACTACGTGAATTCGTGTGCAACGAGAAATATTGCGGGGCCAGTCTTAGTCATAGGAGCGTGACATATAAAATATAACAAGAAGTGTTATAACAAGGAGAAAAACCAACGATGTAAAATGGGGCTAAGCCCTAAGGTTTATGCTGGAAAGATACATAGTTGCACAAATCTGGAGGTAAAATGTAATTTATTTTATACAACTTATTTCCCCTGTTGGTTTCAATTTAGTTAGATTCTATTACTAGCACATATTTGGGGCATTAGTACTTTCAAGAATAGAAAGACTAAAGTCAAAATTCAAGATGTAGCATTATAATGAGAAACTTGTCTAATAGTATCTAGAATAAAGGAGAAACTTGTCTTATTTCATCTAGAATATCATAGGTATGTAAGTTAATAAGAAAGTGAAAGTGATAGCACTTATCATCTAGTAGTATTGTAAACCCTTATGTAATCTTTGAAGATTCATCTAAAAGAAAATCACCTAGTGTAATTGTTCTTCTATGGATTGAAATAAAAAGAGCTCTCTATCAAATAATAGGTTTTGGCTATTAAAGTAAGTTACAAAATAGAAAAGTGAAAATAATACCCTATAATAATAATACCCTATCATATAGTATTGTAAGCTCTTGTACAATCTTGTCTTTTTAAGATATCCATAGCTCCATATCCATATAGCTCCAAGGCTAGAAGAACATAGAGATGACTATGTTGCATACCCTAAACTTAAAGACAGGCCATTCAGCTTGCAGCTCATCCAAAAGGATGTGTAATAACACCTCCAAATGCATTAGTGTGGGAGTTGTAAGCAAAACATCTGCTATTATAACATGATCTTCCTGGATTTATATGAATATGTGTCATCTATAATATATATAAATGCTCCCTCCAAGTGAAGCATCCACTCTTCAATGTCATTCTATCACTATATCTAAAAAGTGTGTGATAAAATCCTTGACTTTATTAGCACTCTAAGAATACATTTGTTATCTATAGATGTAACACAACTCTTTGGAAGCTAGAGCTGAAGAGGATTACTCAAAGAACACCATGTCCTACACTTTGGGACCTTAGTGTCAACTTTGCAAGATAAAACTTTAAGATGTTTACAAAATTATCCTTGAAAAGCACTTTGAGAAGAGATATGGGGTTGTGTATGATACATGGGCAAAGAGTAACCTATCAAGATATACCAGATCCTCAAGTTGATACTCCAGTACCTTTAATAGTACTTTTTTTCTTGGTGGACGATGTATTAAACATATGAATGGAAGAGTCTTGTCAATGAGACTAGCCATAAAAAGGGTCTAATTTTTGTATTGCCCAACTATACCCTTTAGCTTGACCTAATATACTTTATCATTGTAATCAAGTGGAATTCATAAGTATCTTATAATTGAAATTGTCTTCTCAAATATACAATGCAGCCCATGCAAACTTCTTTGGTAAGGTTCTAGGTTAGAATCTACCAACCACATCTATAAACCCCCCTACTCTAGTATAACAAAAGCATCCTCATGAGAGTAAGAGAAATAAGAACTATAGTAATTCATTGTAAGGGATCTTATGCCAATCAATCAAATTGTAAGCAAAAGCTTATCTAGATTCTTCATCATGGAATGCACAAGGAAGTTTATATAATAAAAATCTACAAAAAAAGCTTAAACAGCTTCAAAATATAGTATACTTATAATGCTAACCAATACCACAACTTGACCAAAAATGATCAACAAAGACATCAACATATCATGTATAGTCTTGGACGGAAACTATATGATGTAATTGCAGCCCTCACATGTGCATTCTAAGTGGTCTAATAATGGTTATGTTGCATCTTTCTCACATGGATCTTTACTCCTTTTGAGATAAAGAGTCTCTGACACACCAAGCATGTTGTATCTTGCACCGCTCTTTTCATTTAACATGCTTATGTGGTTCTAAAATATGGGTGTATGATCCTTATGGATTAACATGAAGAGTACAACATGTAGCACTAGCTCCATAACCTTTTGGGAGGCCTATGCCCCATAGAAACTATCCTTTTGAGATTGAAGCAATTCCACATATATAAGTGAAACCATAACTAGCATAAAAATAAGGATTACAATACTTGATGCTCCATCCTTTATCTTTCCGTGCTCACAAACATACAACCCATTCATATCTCACTTCACCAAATCCATCTAAGTACATGCTAACCTTCAAAACCTTAAAAACTGTAACTATTCTTAACTTATATTTCTTATCCCTAAACTAAGTTCTAATGGACATTTGTTCTTTTTATCTATTTATTGAATATGTTTTTAAATAAACTCATCCCTTATTAAAATGACACACATGTGATTATATGCCACATGAAATCAATAATAGTGGGAGATGCTTGGGAAACTTCTTATTTTAACAATGCTCACTAACATATTATGTGATTTCTTATTATGTGTAGTTTTAACAAGGGATGGTCAATAAAAATATTATTTCTTTATATATAATATAGTAAATTTAATGTACTTTGGAAAATAAGAAATTCTTCACATATCTCTCCTCTCTCCTCCCCTAGCTCCTTTCTTGACCCGGTACTAATAACAAATCGATAAATCTTAACTCATCTTCATGGTTAGTTCTTTGCACAAAAATGAGCACATGAAGTAATATTTTTGAATACACAAGAAGTGGTCAGTATGGATTGTTCTCTTGAGTTGTGAATTTACACACAAGAGATATATCTAACCTCAACAGTATTGTTGGAGAGAACTATTGGACCAACAACATTGGGTAATATTCAATAAAATAAATGGAATGCAAGCATGGTCTAAATCTCTTTATAAAATTTCAAGGAAAGTTTTGGACATATTATATCACTAAACCCAAAAGGATACTTAAGGAAGCTGAACTAGTATTTCTTGACAAAGCAATCAAGTGTGAAAATAGTAGTAAGAATGGTCACATGGTTGCAACTAATATCTATGAGGCAATAAGGGAGTTAGTTCTTCATGAGGTACTCTTAAACTAGTGACATATTTGCGGTTTGAAATTTACAAATTTAGAAATCTTTATCAAAATTATGTTTTGCAGATTATAACACATGGTGCAAGGCAATTGAATCTGAATATTTCAAAATGAAGGAAGAAGTTTGCCAAAACCAAACTCCTCTCCTAAATTTCACTTCCTTGTAATTCTATGAATGTAAAAGACCCAAGATCAAGGAGAGAAATAGGAGAATGGAAGATCACATTGGGACACTTGAATGAGTGAAACTCCAAATGCCTAGCATGAGCTTTGGCTTTGGTATTTATAGAGATCATAAAAGGCTCTTGAGAAGCTTCTCAAGAAGCTTCATTTTAGAAGCCACCTACTTGGTGTGCAAGTTAAGCTAGTTGGAAGCTTCTAGAAGCTATCTACTTGGGGTGCAAGCTAAGCTAGTTGGGAAGCTTCCCAAGAAGAGTCTTAGATACTTTTGGAATATTCTTGGCTAATTGGTCTATTTGCAACTTTGTTAACCTTGACTATCTTTCATTGCTTAACTCTATTTTGTTACATATTCCCCTACCACTAGTTGGTGCTGTCCTTGTCACCATTGAAGCTTCAAACTCTTGGATGGCTATTTTTGCATTCTTTAGATGAGAAAGAGACTCCCAAGTGGTATCATGAAGGGGACACCCTTTCTAGAGGACTTTACTATGTATGTTACCAACATCCTTGTTAAATGTGGCGAGGTGCAAGGATCCGATCAACTTTATACTCTTCATGATCATTGATAGGGATTGGAAGAGGAGGAAGAGGTTAGCCATGAGAAGAAAAATAAGATGGGTTGGGAACAAAGTTTTTCAAACGCTGAAATATGAAAGACAGGGTGGATGCGCATATGACAAGGCAAGGCAAATCCATAAGCAACAAGAGAAATGATTTGGGTGACATCAAAGGGTCTTATCCAATTAGGAGCAATTTATGGACTTGGGCATCAAGGAGGAGAGGTTATTGGATGAGAGCATGATCTTATCACCAACTTGAAAGTTGAGATCATGACGATGGTGGTCTGCCACTTGTTTTTTACAATTTTGAGCAACAAGGAGATGAGATTTGGCTTGTTGGAGGGATTGCGATATGGTGGTCAAGAAAGTGGAAGTATAAGGGACATGACATGGAGGAGGCAAGAAGAGATTCTTACACATGTGGATCTTGGCCAAAATTGAAGAAGAAAGGAGAGAATCCGGTGCTTGCCTATTTAGAATTATTTTATGCAAATTCTACAACTGCAAGACATTCATCCCAATTGGTATGGTGAACGTTGATGAAAGCACAAAGTATATCCTCCAAGGTGCAATTTGCATGTTCAATTTTTCCATCAGTTTGAGGATGATAGGCCCTAGATAAAGCAAGCTTGGTGGATCAAGCTCCAAGTATTTAAAAGAGTGGTTGCCAAAATTTTCCATTGAATTGAGGATCACAATCAAAGATGAGTACACAAGGTATCCCATGATGCTTGAAGATAATGTGGAAGTAGATCTATCCAAATGTTGGAGCATTTGCAATATTAAAGGTTGGTGCCAAATGTATTTGCTAACTAAGCTTATCTACCAATACCACTATCGTTGTGCAACCTTGCTTTGTCTTGGGCAAGGATGTAATGAGATCCAAGCTCACATGTTCTCATTGAGCAAATGGAATGGGAAGTGGTTGAAGGAGTCCACTTGGTTTTTGGTTGCTAGCCTTGTTACATTGGTAGCTCTCACACAATCAGACAAACTCTCAAACATCTCATGCCATGTTGGACCACCACATTGGCATTGGAGGGTACCCAAGGTCTTATCCACACCCATGTAACCAATGATTGGTAAGCCATGGGCTTCTTGGAGGTGCACAAGTCGGAGATCATCCTTGGTTGGAGTATATATCCGGTCCTCATGGAAAAGAAGTCCTTCCTTGAAGAAGAAGGTATTGTACTCCTTGTTGCATGTTGCAAGATGACCTTGTACCATCTAAAAGAATGGATCTTATTATAGATTTGACCTAAACTCATTTTGGACCTTGGAGTCGATTGACACTATCATAATTGCTGCCATGATAAGAGGAAGAGACTTCAAATCAGGTCGTCGTTATAGGGCATCAAGGATGACAAGGAACCAACCTGGTTTGTACTCAAGTTTGATGTCAAAAAATTGGAGTTGCTCCTCCCATTGATGATGTCGACTCTTTACATCTTTTAAATATAATGTTTGCAACAAGAGTTTGTGATTGATTTGCATGATCACATGTTTTCCCAAGAGATAATGCCTCCATACCTTGGTAGCATATACCATTGCTATTTGTTCCCAATTTGGAGTAATTCCTTCTGTGGTGTTTAATTGGCAAGACACAAAGGCAACAGGATGTAACCTATACGGGAATTCCTATTGCAACACAACTCCAATGGCAAAGTTAGAAGCATTGAAGTCAACCACACAAGGTAGTTGAGGATCATATGGTTGAAGAATGGGTCTTGAAGACACCATATGTTTTAGCTTCTAGAATGCTTCTTCATGCTTGGTGGTCCATTGAAAGCTTGAGTTTTTCTCTACCAGATTGGTCAGTGGTGCTACCATGTGCACATAATAGTGGATGAATCATTGGTAAAAACTTGCCAATCCATTAAATGCTTGCACCTCTATAGTGTCCTTTGGAGTTGACCAACAATAATGGCCTTGATTTTTTCCTCTTCCATCTTGATCCTTTCTGATGAGATCTTATGACCTAAGAAGGTGACTTCCTTTTGCCAAAAGGCACACTTTGACTTCTTGCAATAAAACTTCCATTGATGTAGTTGCCTTAGGACTTCATGCACAGGATTTATGTATTCTACCTTTGTCTTGCTATAGATTAAAATGTCATCTAAGAACATCACCATATACCAATCCAATAGTCCATACAACACCCGATGCATCTAATCCATGAAGAGTACTAGAGCATTAGTAAGCCCAAAAGGTAGAACTCTTTATTCAAAATGCCTATACCTTGTGCAAAAGGTAGTCTTTTGCACATCCCCCTATCAATGGGGATTTGCCCATAGCTACTATGAGGATCCACCTTGGAGAAGTATCGTGCTCCACTCAATTGATCAAGCACGTCATCAATTTGAGGCACAAGATACGCATTCTTCATTGTTTGTTTATTGACCACATGATAATCCAAACAAAAACAAAGTCCTCCATCCTTCTTTGGAATAAATATTACCGGTGCTCCTCAAAGAAATGAACAATGTTGTATGAAATCCTTCTCCAACAACTTCATAAGTGTTATTTGCAACTCTTCCAACTTCTTTGGTGAGAGTCAATAGATTGGTCTACTTACTGGAGTACTCTTTGGCAATAACTCAATCTTGAAGTGCATACCACAAATAGAGGGTAATCCCTTTGGCAAATCATCTGAAAACACATCCACAAACTCCTAAACTATTTGATAAACCATTGAATGATGAGCCTCATGACACTCCTTAGATTTTCCTTGTGCAATTAGTTTGATCCATACCACAAAAATAGACTTATCTTCCTCCAAAGCTTGCTCTATAACTGCTTCATTGACAAAATTTCCATCTAGGGACTTATCTTCCTTCAAAGCTTGCTCTATGGCTGCTTTCCTAACAAAGTTCTCATCTTGGGATTTACCATTCTTAGGTGTCTTATTCAAAGGTGTCAGACAACCTAATCTGAAATTCTTACCTTCGTGTTGTACTTGAATTTGTCGTCGGTTCCAATCAAATTGAACCTTATGACATTCAAGCCAAGTCAAACCAAAAATGATATCATAGTGTAGAGGTGCCACTACAGACCTCATACACTCCAAATACTCATTCCCAATCTTGAAGGTAACACAATGCAAGGTACAGAGTGTAGAACCTTTCTATCATCCGCCACTATCAATCTACTTCCAATTATTGGCTTGATAAGAATACTCAATTCTTTGCTAATTGCATAGATAGATAGATAGATGCAATTCTTTGAACTTCCAAGATCAACCAAAATTCTACAACCACTATCAAATATTGTACCTTGCAAGTGAAGCAAACTTGCATAGGTCAAGCCTTCAATCCCATTGGAACTAATCAAGTTCCCAATAGGCAGCTTGAAATCTCCTACTAGGATTCCTTATTTTATTGATCATTTTGCTCCACAACCTCCATTTGGGCAATTTGTCAAGATTGGCCATTCTTGAGTGGACATTCAACAATACAATGTCTAATCTAGCAATAAGGAAAGCAATTGCTATTTTGCTACAATCTTTCTTGATCTACTATACCCAGTGGTCTTTTTTGGATGGCATCAATCTCCATTGGTGCCGACTCCTCCACACATGTATAATGTGCTAGTTGGCTTTGTGAAGGTCGAGGTCAAGACCAAGTTGTCGCAACCAAGGAATCAAAGCACTCTACTAGCTGCATGGCTTCTTCCAAATATTTTAGCTCTTGCATAGTTACTTTTAATTTGGTTTGTGATGTCAAGCCTCTCATAAATTCATCCAAAGCTTCACCATCCATTATATTTGGAATTTGCATAATGATGTTTTGGAAGTGCATGAGATAGCTTCTTATATCACCAATTTGCTTCAACTTTGCCAACTTATCTCATCTTGCTCGTGTTGCATTTATTTCTTGGAATTGCCTAATTATTGCATCCTTGAATTCTTCCCATGTGAAGGTTGGTGCAAAAAATTGCCTTTTAGCTCATTTCACTTGGAATTGCCACTATAGCTTTGTTGCTCCGTCCAATTGGCTTGAAGCTAAGAGAATTTGTTTTGTTCATCTTGAAGATTTTTAGCCTTGAAATAACATTCACAATCAAATAAAAAATTCTCCACTATGGTCAGGAGATTCTTGTCATCAAATATCTTGGGTTTTGGAAATCGGATTTGGTCTTCTCCTTCTCAAAATGGTGCTCTGTTTATATGCTCTTGTCGTTCTTGGTCTTGTTCATCCAACAACTGAGTAAGGTGCTTGATTTGTTGCTACATAGCAATGATAACCTTTAGCATTGCCCCCATGACTACTACTCTATCACACTACCCCAATTTATCTAATTTACTAACACATAGATGCAACACATCCATTGTTCTCCATTAGTTACAATCGGAAGTACCAAGGGTTCCTTGGACAAGATGATTGCATTTAGAAAATTATGCCCAAAATGTGAGGTGATGAAGCGTGTGAAGTGATGCTTGGGTAGTATCCACACAAAAAAATCTCAATGGTTTGGTGGAAATGGGTTTGGTGGTCTATAAATTCCATCTATCCCATGCATGCTTTGATACCAATGTAAAAGACCAAAGACCAAAGAGAGAAATATGGGAATGGAAGATCACATTGGGACACTTGAATGAGTAAAACTCTGAATGCCTAGCATGAGCTTCGGCTTTAGTATTTATGGAGAGTATACAGGGCTCTTGAGAAGCTTCTCAAGAAGCTTCCTTGAACTTCTTTCTTGGAGTGTAAGTCAAGTTAACTAGGAAACTTCTTAAGAAGCTTATTTCTAGAAGCCATCTACTTGGTGTGCAAGCTAAGCTAATTGGAAGCTTCTATAAGCTACCTACTTGGGGTGCAAGCTAAGCTAGTTGAGAAGCTTCCCAAGAAGCTTCCTAGATGCTTTTAGAATATTCTATGCTAATTTGATATATTTGCTACTTAATTAGCCTTGACTAACTTCATCTCTAAACTCCATGTTGTTACACTAAAAGAAATGTCCACAAAACTACCCAGATATTGGAATTTAGCAAATGAGTGGTGTGCATGGCAATCAAGAGAGTGGTTTTTAGCCTAGATTCTTGGTAGGAAATAGATTTCTTTTGGTAGAGTTTCAAGATTCCCGGTACATATGTGTATTTGTACATGCCAAATTTTTTTTTGCATTCATAAGAGGGTGCATTGTCACTTGAATCATGATGTACTCCTTTCCTATTCTCTCTCCAATAAAAAATTTTCTCCACTCAAATGTCTCCCACTATCATTCTTTCTACCTCCTCGGTGTCTCAATTCAACTCTAAGTGGTAAATGTTGAGAGCTCTCTACCATGATGTCCTCAATCCCTTTGTCAATGACCTCATTGCTTTTTTAATCTTGTTTAGAGAATTTTGGCTTTAGGAAGTAGAGGTAAATCTAAATCTAACAATAACAAAGATAGATGAAGGATGGTGGCTCATCAAAACACAAAATTTTAGACTATCTTGATGATCTCAAACACTTCATCAGATTCATGGGAGCCCTTGCAAAAATCCAGTTCAAAAGAGCACTACTTTTAGCATGATTTCCATATTTCTTATGAAGTTTAGTAGGGGATTTCCATGTACTATGCTTGGAGACATATTGAGCAAGAAATGGGCCAGATATATGAAGTCTTAAAATTTAACTAAAGACTTGAAAGATAAATGCACCAAAGAAGGTCTCACATAGAAGGACTTGAAATGTGGATTAAAATACTTAGATGAGAAGTTTAATTCTTTATATCCTTATTTCCATTGGATGGATGTTATGTTTGGATGCAAAACTAACATATCTCTTCCTACACTTGTAAGTTTGGGGTTGGGAAATGAAGCAAATATGAGTGTATCAATGGGTCAAACTGAGGACGTTGGAATAAGATCTAGTGTGCAAGTCCAAGAATAGGAGAAGAAAGAGTTGGTAGATGATATCCTATTTTTTGGTATTAGTGATACATTTCATAGTGCCTTTTGAGTTTGGAGAGGATACCAAGCTAGTATTAGAAGAAGAAAGTCTATTTCTTGATGGTTCTCAATTTGGTGTGAAAGATTTTGCTAAGGATTAGTTTATTTAAAGCAAGAAATTTTATAAGAGGAGGAGGAGTGAAACATGCATGCATTGATATAGAAGGAGTCTAAAATCCATGCCTTGAGAAAGAAGGGGTAAAAAGGCCACACACTTTTCAAGAATGAATGGAAGGTGTGGGTGAAAGAGGAGGAGAAGGAGAATTTAATGTATGAAAGGATCAAGAAGCATAAGGTTTGAATGGAGAATCAAGAAAGAGGAAGAAGGTAATCAAAGCCCATATAAATTTTTCATCCATACTGTTAGTCTTTTTGCAAGAGCTTGCTAACAAGGCCAAATTAAAGAGTGAGGCTATGGAAGCACAAGAGAGGTGTCAGTTAGCAAAGAAAGATGCTTAAAAACTAGCAAAGATTGAAGTAAAGAACCTAATGATGTTTGAGAAACAAAGACTTAAATTCAAGGAACTTTGATTCAAAGAGAAGGAGGTTAAGTTAGACCACTTCTATTCCATGATATTAGAATTAGCAAAAGTGGGGAACTCAATTGGTGAGATTGATAATTTAATGATAGTGATCTCTCAATTGAAACTTTTAACAAATAGTACTGATCATAATCCTAAATTTCTATTGCCAAATTACAATCACTCTACCTTAAGTGATGGCAATGGGAGTGAGGATAACTATCCTAGTGGATTTCAATTGTGATTGGAATCATAAGTATTTTGTTGTTGCATGTAAAAAAAGGATCAGCATGATCTATTTTCTCCCATTCTATTAGTTGTTCTCATGTATTGGTTCTTGGTGACTTCATTTTGTATGATAGAGTTGTCTTATCAATGATTTACCTTTAATCATTTCTATCTTGAAGATGTTATTATGAAACAAGTGAAACTTCTTTGAGTGAGTCATAGAAACAATGATTGATGGAGTGATTTATGTTTTGATATATTTGCTCTTTTGTGGAATAGAATGATATGGCAGCTATCTTTTGATAGATGCCATAGTTATGTATAAGATTTTATTTTTGTTGAAATGAGTGATGTATTGCACTACAAAGTCCTAGATGGACTATGTGCATAGGTTGCGTAAGGAACCACGGGGGAATGGAGGCCATGTTTAGGAAAAGTAGAGGGTTTTGTGGGCCAAAAGGAGTGCCAAGGGGAGCACCAAGTACCCTAACCCTAGCCTTGAGTGGGCTATGCAGTGCATACCATATATTGATCATCAAACCCATGCTACACCAAGTTGAATTTTACTATTTTATGTCCACTAGGAGGAAAAGAAGCATGGTTGATAGGCAAAAATTTAAAATTCACAAGAACTAACCATGTTATTAAGGGTAAAAAGATGGATACTAGCAAGTAATGTCTCATAGAGAAAATTTCTTGCTACAAGAGAGAACATGAACAAGGATTCTAGAATGTCTGCAAACTTCTTGTAGCACATCAAGAGATTAAATTCTAGAAAATTGCTTTTGCAACCCAGGTTTTTGCTATTAGCACTCATGATATGACAAAGATGTTTAGTGTTCCAACACTCTTCCTCTCTTTTTCCCTCCATCCCTTCCTCTTTGGTTGTGATATTGCAATGCCACTCTTCAAAAGTTCATCTTTGTTGAGTTTTGGTTGATAATAGTGGAATTCATCAATGAAGGCAATAGTAATTTCCTAATTTTACCCTAAAAATTATGAGGTTTCTTAGTTTTGGCCCCTAATTTGTCTTTTTGTAAGCCATCCAAAACTACATCCATAATATATATCCAAAGAGTTGTGCTTGCTTGCCAAGATTTTCACAGTTTTGTGCTCTCATGGTGTCTAGAAGAAGTCATAAAAGCTTTGGAGGAAAGTCATTTGTCTTTAGAATCACTATCTATATCATCCACTTCTTCACCAAATCTAGACTAGATCCAAACAAGCAAACAATATCTAGCTTCTCCATATCTACAGAAATCTATTATACAAGAGAGAAATATAGATATTTTCTACAAGAAAAAATATAAAAAATTTCTACTTAAATTCACAATTCATTGTTACCTAAATATCTTTTGAGAACCATTTATGGCATAGTCAAAACTCCAAGTAATTCTCAAGACACTATGATCTTAATCATCTTAATTACAATGCATACAAATGCAGGAGATAGTGGATGTGGCTAAATTGAACCATAATATATATATATATATATATATATATATATATATATATATATATATATATATACAATTGATATGATAATAAAATATGATAAGCCTAAGCTTTATGCCTTAACCCTCTCTCTATAGCCAAGGCATTCTATTGCCGCATCTAAGTGTGGAAATAAGGAGGAAGTAAACCTCAAACTAAAACACCATATAACACTTCTCTTGTGGGCGGTTAGAGGCAGATCTTGACCAAATCCTGATCTTGGGAAAAAATCCAGCAAGCATATCATATGGATCTAAGCTATAATCTCATAAACACCCAAATTTCCACTCCTTGGTACACAAGTCTATAGAAGAGAGGCTTGAGACTCTAAATCATTTCAATAGTTCTAGCAAGAGATCATAACATGGATTGGATGAGGTACCTACCCTAGTACGGTATGAGATGGAGCAAATCTAGGAGGAAGGACAACACCATATGATTGGTTCATACAATATAGAGGTACTGCACTATCAACCATCAAAATATCCCAAGCTGATATAGAACATTCATGGAAGGCACTATACGGTCTAACTCTCTAATCTAATTGTCTCATCCAATAACAATCCACTCCAATAATATGCCTATAATAAGTGCACTTGGGTGAAATCACTTCAAGAGGAAACCACAATCCCACATGGACCAAAGGAGGTGTACTACATCCTAATTCATACCATCTATCCAAATCATAACCTCAAATAAAGCACACAATATGAAATGAAATCCTTAACCCCAGCTGAAGTACAAATTGTAAACTACTCATGCCTAGATAAGAAGCACATCCAAATTTTTGGTCAATAAATGCCATTGAGGGAGAAGAGGGCTACTATCCCACATAATGTCCACTAGACATCAAAGTCCAAAACTAGGATCTTTTGGCGTAGATCCAAGAGTAAAAGGGACAAAAATGGATGGGAGCAGCAAATCCTCCACCTTGTAGCCTCAAGCCATGCAACCTCATCTCTCAAACTCATACTCCTCTCCTCAAGCCACTCTAACTTGCTAGACACATTTCTAAAAGGTTTTTGAAGGACCTCATGAGAGTGCTATAGGACTATTTTTGGTAGTCATTATGTACTAAAAATAAACTCTCTAGTAATAATCTCCATCCCTTTCCTGTTAGTCTAAGCACTACAAGTATGAATCTCTGTCTGAGTCCCATGAGCATGTATTTTAATTACAATATACATCCCAACATCATGTGTAATGCAAGAATTTTATACCCTAGTCCCATGTTGCTAAGCTCTAGTATGATCTAGAGCTAAGGCTATGCGGGTAAATTCCTTAAATAAATCTCTTCCATATGTCTCCACTCCTTTGGCAATCTCTCTCTCTCTCCTATTAACTATAATATCTACTTCCACCAATCTCCCCTCTCTACTCCTTTGCTCATACAAGAATAGTTCCTCCCCTTGGACTACATGCTCATGCTCAACAAGAAGACCCTCTCTTTTCAATAAGTGTGTGTCTCTCTTTCTCACATCTAAATCACTCTCTAACCTCACTTGATCAATTTGCTAGAGCAACATCCACATGAAAATCCTCTCAAGGAAAGTCCAAGCAATGGTTCTCCTAAGAAACATCTAGATGAGTATCTTTGGAAGGAACATAGCCTATAGACAATCAAGTGAAGGTGAAGTTTAGTAAAATGTTTGAAACAATGAGTTTTCAATGCAATTGATACTCCACACCAAAGCATTTATTGTATTCTCACTTACCTTCCTTCTCCAATTGAGCATTGTTAAAGTCCTCTTCTTCCTCATCATTCTCATCATAGCTTTCATATTCTAGCTTATCTTCACCTAGAAACCAAATCTCACAAAAAATATGAGTGAGAAATTGTACTATGAGAGTCTTATTGAATTGTCTCCCATCTAAATGATTCAAGTGCCTCTTTAACCTATCCAACTCTACTGAACTAATGGGAAGAATAAGCTCAGCCCAATCATAATCCTCAATTTTCAAATTCAAATTAATACAAATGTCACTAGTAAAGCTAATTAAAGTTTATGGAAATCCTATGCCCCCATAAAATTTGATGGCTATGGAATTTCCCTATAAGAAAAAAACACACCTCTCCCACCATACCTGGAAGTCATTCCAATCACACCCATAGTCATTATTTTTTTAATTTTGTTATGGAATCTTTACAAGGAACCGTAACACACTATACTTGAACCCCCTTGTGTCCATTCTAAATAAGCAAAATTGCAATCCCATCTGATCTTTACCTCTTATGTCTAGTTCTTGTTCGGCTTGCTGGAATCTTTCCATCCTTCTTGTTGTTCTACGCATGCCCTTCTTTTTCTCATTTACTATAAACTCCCCTTAGGCGGAGTAAAGTAGATTTCTCGTACTTACCGAGACTGGGCATAGCTCCATTTTACTTCTTAGTTCTCGTCCTTGTACGGCTTGATGGGGTCTTCCTACCTATTCTACGCGGTAGCCTTTTCCCCTCAAGTTCTAGATTGTCCGTTCCAAACACTAATACTAGTAGCGGCAGCACTATATGTCGGGTGCCGGAAACCGAAAGAGTCGAACTTTTCATTTAAGTTCAGTCCCCTGTGGGGGCAGAATGCATGCGAGGAAAGAGAAGCCAACATGGTTCCATAGCACAGTACTTTACCTACCATAAAGGATACTGTGTCCGCGGCAGCATTACCGTAGAAAGAGAAGACCCTCAGGTTCTTCTGCAGGAGTGAAGCAGTGTAGAGTCATAGGGAAGAGAGGTACAACAAGTCAATCAATGCAGGTCCTGGACATCCTTTTTCGTACCATAAAGACAAACTCTCTGCTGTATACTCCAATATGTGCACAAGTGGGTTGGGTTGGGTTGGGTTGGGGTGAAGAACATGCTCTGCGGCGCAATGAATGGGCTGGGCTGGGCTGACCCTGGAAAGAAATGAAATAGTACCTGCTGCTTCAATGCTTTTACCTGGGAGGATCAAAAGTTCAAAATTCTATCCTCGGATAGGACTCTGGATTGATTTCTGGATGGGAATTTTCTTAGGGGGAGATTTTGTCCTTCCTTGTCCGAGAATCGTAAACAAGACACCAAACATGGGCGACGAGGACGAGAGCATTAAAATTTAAGAGTTTCTTGTCGGCATCATGTTCGTGGTCAGATTCATCGGATTTTAGGAGCATATTACTACAGGATCTGGACCAAACATAGATCCGCTCTCCTCCTTGTTTTAGCAGGATGAGGAGGCAAATAGTGTACTGTAGCCAAAAAGCTAAATTTGTAACGGTACCCCTATGTACCGCTGAGCTTCCTTCCATCTTGGAAACATGGCCTTGCAATGATGAAGCAATGAGCTTTACAAATGTTCACAACCGAGAGATAAGGGGAACCGGAAACAAATGGGCTTCGGCACTGGAAACACATGAAGGATTTGCGGTAGCAGCTATTAGGGAATTAGAAGGGAGGCAGCAACAGTTGCTTGTGCTGATTGACATCGGGACTCAACACCCGAGGTAGCGAACTCTTGAAAAAGTGCCTGCCTACTCCACTCACATGTTGGAGGAAAATACGATCTGTTCGTTGAAGTGCTAGAGTTGCGTTGCTTTTGTTTTCCAAAAGACAGTCGCTCGCTGTTCGAATATTAGCAACTGCAATAACCCAACTAAACCTTTTAGGGAATAATTAGGCCAAGTCAAAATTTAACATCGATGATGACGACCGGCAGTTGCTTTTAAGAGAGGAAGGCGACCGCGTGTGACGAGAAGAAGGATGAGAAGACCCTATGAACCCGCACAAGGAAAAGATATGGTGGGTAAAACGCTAAACCCCAATAGTATCGGTGGCAGGTTGCTTCTAAGTAGATTGGATGGCAGTCCTGAATTTATGGTACACATGGTATGTGGTATTGAGAACTTTTAGCGCAAAATTGTCCAAGCTCCTCTTGACTTCACAGTTGTAAGACATTTCGACTGCTGACTAATCCAGAAGGGAAGTTGGAGGAGTCTGGGATTAAACTCTTCGTTCTCCCGAATGTCTTTCCTTCTTTCCTCACGGATAATTTTTGGTCAGGAGACATGCAAAGGTGACCACCGTACCCCGCTGGAGTGGATGGTTCACTTGACGCTCACCTCTAGTTTTTCTTCTGGTTTCACGCATGGTTTACCTAGTTATACCTGCAGTAGACTATACAGGCGACTGGACAAAATCCACTACATGTACAGTACTTGCATTTTAGACAGCATCGACAGCCGGATAAGAGTCGACTGCTTGACTTGTTGCTCAATTGGACTGTCGAACAGACATGAGGAGAAAAGAATTTCAAGTTGAATACAAAGGAGAGAGGAATCCGAGGATGTTGAAAATTCACGAAGAGAAAACTTGGAAAAGCCATCTTCTGAAATGGTTGAGCTTGAACTTTTCAAGCATCAAGGCGCCAACAAGCGACATTCACGTTCCCTAAAATCTCAGCAGCGGATGCACTATTTGCAGGGAAGATTCTTGTAAGTACTACAGGGTACTATTTGTAAATTCTACATGTCAAGAAGGAATATTGGGAGGGACGCTGATGTTATAATTGGTTATGAAATAAATTTGATAATAAGACATAATGAACTTAAAAGTAATATAAAAAGGTTACATATATTTCTAAAATTTCAATATCTCAAGTAAGAAATAGTGTATTTATTTCAAAATTTTGATATTACATATTATATGGAAAATTTGTATAATTTTTTGTTTATATAATAAAATTAGGATGTACGATAAAATAATTATCTAAAATTTTATGTAATTAAAAAACTTAAACTAATATAGAAGAAGAGAAGATCTTCCACAGCTCATCCGCCTTTGGAACAGTTAATCCATCAAGCGGTAGACTACAACAAAGCTGACGGACTCATGTCAAGTGAAGGAACGATTCAGGGAACTCAAAGTGATCACGTGATAAACTTAACATTGTCGCTTACGTGCTGATTAAGGATTGACCGTTTGGGTGTACTTCTGGAGCTGCTGCTAAAGTGGCTGGTCGCACCGAGAGATTAGTTATCCTTCTGTTTTACAGTACGGTCTTTCTCGTACTAGGATACCCGTCATGCGAAGCAAAGGCAATTGCTGAGAAGGGTGTTGAAAGTGTTCAATTAGGAGAGGCAACCGCGTGTTGAAGTGTCCAATTGAGATTGAGACCTGATAAATTGCGAATTGAAAAGAAGAAACATAAACATCCAAGTCTAAGGAGAGCCTTTGTTCACACATTGGGGAAAGACAGTGCGTTTGGATCTTCTACTCGTATGAACCGTTTGATCTGAACACACGTACAGGTCAATGGACACACTTTTGAAATATGCGGTAGCTTTATTGACGGGAAGAATCGTAAACGAGTCCTTATAGGGCCCTATAATGTATCGGAGGTCAAGGAGGAAAGATAGAACTAAGCACCCTCACAGTCGCAAATTCTGCCAAGCAACGAAAATTCTATTACATTAGTGGGGATTGACAATGGTGACTACTCCCCCATTCATGCCATCTTTTCAGGACAATCGATGTGGACAGATTACTCTGAATCTTACTACCTGCTGCTACCTCTAACATGATAATAACCAAACTAAGTTCTATAGACGAGCCTAATTGTTCTGGTACAAATACTGGTACCTTTCCAGGAGGCTATGATAAAGACCTTTTATTGGAGCGAACACTCTACTCAATACAAAATCTGCGTCATCATAATCTACTTATAAATCAAAGGTACCCCATGTACAAATCATTATCACTTTATTTGTCAAAATTATCCGTGAGGATAACGTACCTCCAAGTGCCGCTAAACAAGAAAGAACCGGATCAGCAACGCTTTGTTTGTCGGAGTCTGCGTCGTCGACAACTAATGCAGCCCGTACAAGTTTTGAGCTAGGTCGTGATGTCTTAGTGGGTGAGAAGGGAGCCCGAGTAGTGGGAGAGTTGTTTGATTCACTGGTGGGTTTAAGGCCCCACTGAAGCAGAAACTGGGGTACACTGTGCAACAGAAACAGACAAGGAAACGGAGGATCCAGCCACGTAAAGGGGAGATGTAGAGGGAGGAAGAAGACAGAAGGGATGTTAATAAGAGAGAGAAGGAATGGGAGGGAGTCGGAACAGACATACAGACAAACCTCGGGTGTTGGGAAAATTGCTTGCGCAGTTGACAGATAGCAAGTGCAAGAGAGTTGGCCTAATTAGCATGATTAAGAGAGAGAGACCAGATATAAGAGAGGCAGTCGTGTATCGGGGCTGATTTGGATGCTGAGAGAGGAAAAGTATTTTTATCTCTCTACAGTTGCAGCGAGCAGACCTGTGAGGATAGAGATGGTTAGCTGAGAGAATCACTTAGAGAGAAGACGTAAGCGGTGCATTATGCGAGTTCTCGTGAACTGCAGCAGTTGTACTGTAAAAGCAAACAGGACAGGGAGAGAGAAAAGAGAAGCTGTGGTTGACATCTCTTATGGTTTAAACATAAGGCGGAAGGAAAGGACGCTGGTACAAGTGGAACTTTAGCTACTGCTGCTGCTGTAGTAAGACCCTGCGGACCCAGCAGGCACCGGACGGAGCACCAAAAGAAGGCGTGTAAGTCCTAGCTTGGGTTCATCTTGTACCCTCCCTTAAGATTAGGTGTATCAAAGACGGAAACAAAAAGAAGATCTAAAAGAATTCATCACAGTGACGCATTCATTCCGTTGATCGAGCTGTCGCATGGATAGCAGCAGATACAGTAGCTTCTAGACGAAGCAAGGCTAAAGCTCCGGTTAAAGGGTAAGGTTAAAACAAACAAGCCAAGAACGTTATGATCGGGCAAGTATGCTGCCTGATGGACCGGACGGACCTTCTGCAGTTACTGTCCTACTCTACTGTAGGGGCTTAGGCATTTGGTGGACTCACATGGCATCACTGTGTACTCTACATGTACAAGCATTATTATTATAATGTCGAGAGAGAGAATCAGAATAAGTGAAAAAGTTGAAGGAATTTCAGACTGGTATGTATGAAAGAAATCTGATTAGTTGCTGACCGCATTGGTCCGAGTCGAAGGTGGGAGAGTTCAATATGGTAGAAGAAGTCGAAGGGTGCAGAACAGACCAACTCTTAAAACAGAAGGAAAAGTGGACGAATGAAAGGAAAGGAGGCACATAGCAGAACCTTACCGGAAGAGAATGGCACAGGAAAAGAACAAGAAAAGAAGAAAAAGCTAGCACAAGCGATGAAACATGAATGCATTCGGCCGAAAGACCGGGGTCTGTACTGCTGAGGACATCAATACTTTACATGCATATCCTGTACACGTATTGGGGTCTCATGGTCTTTTCTCTGAAGCGGGATATGGACAGCAGGCGATAGCGGCTTTTCACGACAGGTATTGGGAATCAAGCTGCACTCGCACCCATACACTTGACCGGCATAGGTAACTCGTGCTTCTTCTTCTCCTTCCGCTTACAGTAGAGAAGGACAATGCTGCTTACGAATGTACTGTTTGTACGATAGTTGTAGTGCATGTACGATAGTTGTAGTGCGTAACCCAAATACTAGGATGGGAGTATTCCAGTACAGTATCATCATCAGGTCTAGTGTTGTGAGCAGATGTGGGAGTAGATAGATATCGAGAGACTCTCAGGCGATCCTATCACATTGGATAGAATAAAACTTGAGGAGTAAAATGGAGCAGAAGTGGGAGATAGATAGATCTCGACAGACTCTCGGTGATCCCATCATATCCAACAAGATACAATCTGAGAAGCAAAATGGTGCTAAATGAGAATGAGTATTTTGAATGAATATGAGAATCAAAACTTTGGAATATCAACCTTATGTAAGTTCTACATACCACTCAAGTATCCCATGAAGCGTACTTAATATGATGTTCTCCAATAGTTTGCACAAAAGCTTTCCGCTCTCCATAGAGCACTATTTACTTACTGCTTAAAGTAAGCAATAAAATAGAAGAGAGAAAATGATATCCTTATCGTCTAGTAGTATTTCACTCGCGCAAAATCTAATACTTATAGAGAAAATATATTGTGCAAGTCAAAATGCTTTGATATAAGGTTGAGCAAGGATCCAAGATTCTATACCCTTAATGGAACAAGAGCAAAGATGTACACTAATAACAGAAAGAATGGATGCATCAAATAGAAGCAAATATAAAGTCTATTGAAATTATTGGTTCATCAAAGAACGCTACAAATCTTTGGTATAAAGGCAAAGGATTGAAGACCATTTTGTATCTAAGAGGATAAACCATCTCTTTGTTGCCATAATAACATGTGGATAGGAAAAGATCCCTCCTCCACCATCTCCATCAGACATATCTCTAAACTAGCTAAAGACTCACATGATCCTTTCATAAGATCATAGGAATTTCCCAAATATGATAAGAATGTTATAGAAAGGACAACAATGCAAAGTAGATAAATTGCTTGATAAGCAATTCTCCAAGACAATCTATTAAATACTAGTTGCAAATCCTATAGTAAAGAATGATTTTTTCAAATGGAAGGATAAGTTATGTAAGTGCAATGTCTAAAAAGAGTGAAAAAATCCTCCAACCCTCTTGGCACTCCAATAATTCATCAGTCATTTTAGATATAATACATCCCTTTGAATATAAAGGCAAGGAGGAATATAGAATGGGAACCATGTCTTTCAATTTAATACTTTGATCCTTAAGCTTAGAAGACAAATTTCAATAATCAAACTTGCTTCCTAAAATTGATTTTCCTTTGATATATTTGTAATTGATTCAATATTTCCTTTTATGATAGGTTGTGTTGATAGTAAAGAGAAAAGTAGAACTGTAAAAAGATGGCATCAGAGAAATAAGACTTGCCAAGACCACCATCCTCACTAAGCTCTCTATAGATAAATGCACATAAGATGCTATCAAAAGCATTCTCAACATCTTGCTACAAAACAACCCAATCTAAGAGTGCTCTTCTGACAAGAGATACAAACTCACAACCTCCTTGTGAGTGACCCATGAATGAAATAAGAGAATGAAAGATACAAGTGAAAAATAACATTGGAACTCTTAAGTGAATGACACTTTGAATTTCTAGCCTGAGCTTGGGCTTTTGTATTTATAGGCAACTTGGGTACAAGGTTCCTAAAAAGCTTCCAAGAAAAGTTCTTTCTAGAGGTTATTGTACTTGGAGTACAAGCTAAGCTAGCCATCAACTTGATGTATAAGTTAGTCAACCTTGAAAAGTTAATAAAATCTTCTCACCAAGAAGCTTCTTGGATGCTTCTAGAATATTATTAAAGTTTCTCAAGTATTTGCTAATTCTATGACCTATTAGCTATATTTAACTTTTTATACCTCTATACTATTACATATTCTCCATTGCTAGTTGAAGATATCTTTGTTGCCATGAAATCTTTAAACTCTTGTATAACCACTTTTGCATTGTGGAAATGAGAAAGAGGCTTCCATGTGGTATTATGAATAGGATACACTATCCAAAGGATCATATATTTAGTGTGTCATTGGTGGCCATATTGGATGTCACAACATGTAAGTATATGGTCAACTTCATGTTCTTCATCATGATAGTTAATAATGATTGGAAGAGGGGGAGGTTGGAAGCAAGTAGGAAAAGAAGACAAGTTAGAAATAAACAATTTTACCTTGGAAATATAGAAGATAAGATGGATTTTGATGTGATTAGGAAGGCAAGTTTGTAGGCCAGAGGAGAAATTATTTGAATAATACCAAAGAGACCTAACCAATTGGAAGCAAGTTTATGAACTCAAGGGTCAAGAAGGAGAGGAAGGTGACTAGATGAAAGCATGACCTTATCACCAATTGAAAAGTGAGATCATGACAATGACTATCAACATATTGTTTCTGCCAATTTTGAGTAACAAAAAAATGAGACTTGGCTTGGTGTAAGGAAACAAATAGCTTGGACAAGAAGGTGAAAGTATGAGAGACATGAGATGGGATTGGAAGAAGAAGGAAATTTTGAATGAGTGGATCTTGCACATAATTAAAGAAGAAGGGAAAGAATCCTATACTTGGAATTATTGTAGGTAAACTTGGTAGTTGTAAGACAAGCATTCAAATGAGTGTGACAAACATTGACAAAAGTATGAACCATATCCTCCAAAGTGTGATTTGTGCACTATGTTTGCCAATCAGTTTGAGAATGATAAGCTATAGACAAGACAAGCTTGTTGCCAAGGACTTTGAAAAGCGCATGCCAAAATTTATCAATGAATCAAGAATCATGATCAAAGATGAGATCCTTAGCATTCCATGGTGTTTGAAGACCATACTGAAGTAGATCTAGGCCAAAATTGGAGAATCCATGATATCCTCAATATGTGCTAGGTGAATCTACTTGCTAAAATTAGCAACAAATACCACAATTGCTATATAGTTTTGATCCACCTTTAGCAAGAATGTGATGAGGTCTAGACTTACATGTTCTTGTAGTGTAGATGGAATGGGGAGTGGTTGGAGTAGTCCACCCAATTTTTGGTTGTTGGCTTTGTTGCATTAACAGCTCTCATATGATCAGATAAACTCTAGAACCTCTCATGCCATGTTTAGTCACCACTATTGAGGTTTTAGGTTTTAGGGTACTCAATGTCTTATCCACACCTCTTAACGTTGCACCAATCATAGATCTCCTAAAGATGGAATGTAGATTTGGGTCATGCAAAATAGAAGCCCATCTTTGATTGAAAAGATGTTGTACTCGTCATGTGATGGAAAATGAATTTGCACAAGACAAAAGAATGGATCATCTTGTAAAGTAGTCTTGAACTCTGTATTTACCCTTATAAGTCTATCAACACCTAGGTGATTGCTACTATCATGGGAGATTCAAGAAGAGTCTTCAAATCATGTCATTGGATTAGAGCATTGAGAACAACATAGAACTTTCTAGGTTTGTACTCAAACTTGATATCAAAAATTTATAGTTGTTCCTCCCATCAAATTTTCCAACTCTTCATGTGCTCCAAATGTAATAGGTCTACTCTTAAGGATTCCATGGAGCTACAACTTGATCAATAAAAGCTTACCAATCCATTGAATCCCCAAACTTCCATGGAATCCTTAAGAGTAGACCAATTGGTAATGGTTTTGCTTTTCTATTCTTCCATCTTGATCCCCTCCAATGAAACCTTTTGGACCAAGAAGGTATTTTTCTTATGCCAAAAGACACACTTGGACTTTTTTCATTACAACTTACATTGTCTTAGTTGTCTCAAGACTTATCAGACATGGTTCTTGTGTTTTGCCTCCATTTTAGTATAATCAAAATCTCATCCAAGAGCACTATCATGCATTGATTTAATAGCCTATCTAACATCCAATATATTTGATCCATGAAGGTTTCTAGAGCATTAATGAGCCCAAAAGCTAAAAATCTCCATTCAAAATGCTCATATCTTGTACAAAAGGCAATCTTCTTCACATATTCTCTATCAAGTGGAATCTACAAGTAGCTTTTTCAAAGTTCTAACTTTAAGAAGTATCAAGCTCTACTTAATTGATCCAACAAGTCATCAATCCAAGCAAGGGATACACATTCTTCATGGTTTGTTTATTGAGACCATGGTAGTTAATACAAAATCAAAATCATCCATCTTTCTTTGGTAAAAGTAATACCGATGCTCCCCAAAGAGATTGTATTATGTCATATAAAATCCTTCTTGAATAACTCTCTCAATGTTTTTTGAATTTTTTCTAATTATTTGCTAAGAGCCAATACATTGCTCTACTAGAGTACTACTTGGAAATAGCTTGATCTTGAAGAACATATCTTCATTATAAGATAATCACTTGGAAGAGCATCCAAAAATTATATCGACAAACTCTTGAACTATTTGATCAACCATTATCTTTTGAGGTTTCTTATCCTCATCAAATTCTCCTTGCATAATCAACTTGATCCACATAGCACAAATAGTAATACCTTCCTTCAAAGTTGTTCTGCACCCTCTCTACAAACAAACTTCTCATCTTTGGATTGACTATTCTTAGGAGTATTCCTCAAAAGTGCCACACAACCTAATCAATCATTTTCACCTTAATGTTGTACTTGAATGTTTTGTCAGCCCAATCAAATTAAACCCAATGATGTTCACACCAAGGAAGACTTAGAATGATATCAACTTGTAGTGAAATAGAAACAAATCTCATGCACTCTTAATACTCTTTCCTAATCTTGCATGTAGTAGGATATGAGATAAAAAATGTAGAATTTTTTTCATCATTTACCATCATCAATCTACCACTAAATATTGGTTTCATAGGGATATATAATTCCTTTACTAATTGTATGTATAGTCAAACCCACATAAAATAATCTCCTATAAAATAATAAACTCTCTAGAATAATAATTTTTTGCACTTGGGACCTTGGGCTAAAATAATAAACTCGTAATTTTATATTATTATATTATTTCTTTGTCTCAATAGTGTATTGGTTGTACGTAAAAATAATACAACATGAAAAAAATTCTATTTATGAGTTCTTACAATGAACTACGACAAACACAAAAGATACTATACTTTGAGCTTGATAATAGATTTATCACCTTCACTTTTATACCTTGGAATTAATACAAGGTAGACAAGGAGCACAACCTTTTGATCTAGATTCACTTTGTAAACTAAATTATACCACACAAACAATATGAAGAAGCTACAAATTATTTATGAAAATAATATATTGATTCAAGATATGTGACCTAAAGCATATAATAGGAAGCATAGTGTATGACAGATTAACAAAAATATAAATATTACAACATGAACCATATCAATGAATTCATGAGAAAAACATTTCTAAAGTGGTTAGTCTTAGTTGAATTGATTATATTCTTGAAGCAATTGAAATCAAACTATGCACTTTCTTCAAGTTCACTATCTGATCTCTTGTTTGTTTTAAGAAAAACAACTTGAACCAATGTAATAGATCAAGTGCTTCTTGTGGCTTGATTGCCTCTATCTCTTTGCTATCATCTTGATCTTCTCTCCCACCTTCAACTCTCTCTCCCTCAACATTGCCCTGCTCAATCATAATAGAGTTCACAATCTAGTCAATGTTAGGAAGATATGCAACTTCCAATTCCCCAAGTGGATTGAGCAAGGAATTGATGTATATTGTGGTCTCATAATTGAGATTGAATGTCTTGCATCACCTCTGTAAAAGACCAAGGAGAGAAATAGGAGAATGGAAGATCAAAGTGAAAGATCACATTGAGACTCTTGAATAAGGAAAATTGTAATGCTTAGCATTAGATTGGGCTTTGGTATTTGTAGAGAACATACAAGGCTCTTGAGAAGCTTCCTAAAGGCCGCCTTCTTAGAGTGCAAGCGAAGCTAACTAGGAAGCTTCTCAAGAAGTATTTCTCTAGAAACCACCTACTTGGTGTGCAAGGTAAGCTAGTTGGGAAGTTTCCCAAGAAGTTTCCTCCTAGAAGTCACCACTTGGCATACACATTACCCAATACTTGGAAGGTACCAAGTAGCTTCTTAGATGCTTTTAGAATTTTCTTATAATTCTTGGCTAATTTGGCCTATTTGCTACTTTGTTAGTCTTGACTAACTCATTTGTAACTCCAAATTATTACATATTCCCCCAATGCTAGTTGGTGACATCCTCATCACCATGGAAGCTTCAAACTCCTAGATAGCCATTTGTGCATTTAGAGATGAGAAAGAGGTTTCCAAGAGGCATCATGAAGTGGATACTCTTTCCAAAGGACTTTGGACTTATTATGTTATTGGTTGCCACGTTGAATGTGACAACGTGCAAGGATACAATCAACTTCATACTCCTAGTGATCATTGATAGGGATGGGAGGAAGAGGAGGTTGGATACAAGAGAAAAATGAAGATGGATTAGAAACAAGGATTTCAACTTGAAAATGTGAAAGACAAGGTGGATTTGCATATGAAAAGGCAAGGCAAGTTGATAAAAAATAAAATAAAATTGTGTGACATCAAATGGACATTTCTAATTAGGAGCAGGTTTATAGACTTGGGTATCAAGTAGGAGGGGTAGGTTACTAGAAGAAAGCATGACCTTATCACCAAGTTGAAAGGTGAGATCACAACAATGTTGGTCCATATATTGTTTTGACAATTTTGAGCAACAAGGAGATGAGATTTGGCTTGTTGGAAGGATTAGGATATTATGGTCAAGAAGGTGGAAATATGAGGGACATGAGATGTTGGAGGAGCAAGAAAAGAATTTAAAACAAGTGGATCTTACCCAAAATTAAGGAAGAAAGCAGAGAATCCAATGCTTGCATGTTTGGAATTAGTGTAGGCAAACTCAACAATTGCAAGGCATTCATTCTAGTTGGTATGGTGAACATTGACAAAGGCACAAAGCATATCTTCCAAGGTGTGATTTACATGTTCTCTTTGTATGTTCTATTTGTCCATCAATTTAAGGATGATAGGCCATGGATACAACAAGCTTGGTCTCGAGCATCTAGAAGAGTGCTCGCCAAATTTTTTGGTGAATTGAGGATCACGATCAAAGATACATGCACAATGCATCCCATGATACTTGAAGACATTGTCAAAGTAGATCTGATTTAATGTTAGAACATCCATTGTATTAAAGGTTGATGCCAAAAAGATTTGCTTACTAAGCTATCTACAAACACCATGATTGTTATGTTACCTTGCTTTATCTAGGGCAAGGATGTGATGAGATCTAAGCTCACGTGTTTCTATCAAGAAGATAAGGTAGAAAGTGGTTGAAGAAGTCCACTCGGTTTTTGGTTGTTGGCCTTGTTGCATTGGCAACTCTCACCAGATTGGACAAACTCTCAAACATCTCATGCCATGTTTGACCACCACCATTGGTATTGTAAGGTATCCAAGGTCTTGTCCATACCTATGTGACCAGTGATTAGTTAGTCATGGGCTTCTTGAAGGTGCACAAGTCATAGATCACCCTTGACTAGAACATAGATCCGGTTCTCCAAAAATAAAAGCCCTTCCTTGAAGGAGATGATGATGTATTCCTTGTCATGTGTGGCCAGACAACCTTGTTCTATCTGAAAGGAGTCTTGTTGTAAAGTGGTCCTAAACTTGATTTGGACCTTGGAGTCAATTAACACTATCATACTTGCCATTATGATGAGAGAAAGAGACTTCAAATTAGGTCATTGTGAGAAAGCATCAAGGATGACATAGAACCTACCAGGTTTGTACTCAAGTCTGAAGTCAAAAAATTATAGTTGCTCCTCCCATTGATGATGTTGACTCTTCATTTGTTCTAAATAGAATATCTACAACAAGGATTTGTGATCAGTTTGCATGATCACTTGTTCCCCTAAGAGAAAATGCCTCCATACCTTGATGGCATAAAAAATTACTAGTAATTCTTGGTCTCAAGAAAAATAATTCCTTTTTATGGTATTTAATTGGCAAGACACAAAGGTTATGGGATATAACCCATTGGGAAATTCTTGCTACAATACAAGTTCAATGGTAAAATTAGAAGCATCAAAATCAACCACAAAAGGTAGTTGAGGATCATATGGTTAAAGAATGGGTCTTGGAGACACCATATGTTTTAGCTTTTGGCATAATTCTTCATGCTTGGTAGTCCATTGAAAGCTTGAGGTCTTCTCCAAGAGGTTGGTCACTGGTGTGGCCATATGAGAATAGTATTGGATGAACCATTGGTCAAAAAATGCCTACACTTTTGTGGTGTCCTTTGGAGTACTCCAGTCAATAATAGCCTTGCTTTTCTCCTCTTCTATCTTGATCCGCTTTGATGAGATCTTGTGACCCAAGAAGATAAATTCCTTCTACCAAAAGGCACACTTTGACTTATTGTAGTAAAACTGTGATTGACATAGTTGTCTTAGGACTTCTTACACATGAACTGCATGTTCTACCTGCATCTTACTATAGATTAAAATATCATTAAAGAGCACCATCACGTATCAATCCAATAGCCCATCCAACACCTGATGCATTTGATCCATGAAGATTGTTAGATGATTAGTGAGTTCAAAAGGTAAAACTCTCCATTCAAAATGCCCATATCTTGTGCAAAAAGTAATCTTTTGCACGTCCTCTTTATTAATGAGAAAATGCCAATAACCGCTTTGGAGAAGTATGCGCTCCAATCAATTGATCTAGCAAGTCATCAATTTTAGGCAAGGAGTATGCATTCTCCATTATTTTTTTATTGAGGCCATGATAATCAATATACAAGCAAAGTCTTCCATCCTTCTTTGGAACAAATACTACTAGTGCTCTCCAAGGAGATGAACTATATCATATGAAATCCTTCTCCAACAACTCTATCAATGTTCTTCAAAGCTCATCCAACACCTTTGGTGAGAGCCAATAGATTGGTTAATCTATAGGAGTAATTCTTGGCAATAACTCAACCTTTAAGGGCATACCGCAATTGGAAGGTAATCCCTTTGGCAAATCTTTCAAAAACATATCTGCAATCTCCTAAACTATCTGATCAATTATTGCTTGATGACGCTTTTGGCCCTCCTAAAATTCTCTATGTGCAATTAGCTTAATCCACATTGAAAGAATAGACCTACTTTCTTCCAAAGCTTAGTTTATGCTTGCTTTATTGACAAACTTCTCATCTTGGGACTGACTATTCTGATGTGTCTTACTCAAGGGTGCTAATCAACTTAATTGGTAATTTCTATCTTGGTGTTGTACTTGAATTTGTCTTTGGGTTCAATCAAATTGAACATGATGATCTTCAAGCCAAAGAAAACCCAAAATGACATCATAGGGTAGAAGTGCCACTACAAATCTCATACACTCCAAATACTCTTTCCCAATCTTGCATGTAACACAATGTGAGATACAAAATGCAAAACACTTTCTATCATCTCCACCATCATCATCTCCTTCCAATTATTTGCTTGCTAGGAATACTTAATTTCCTTGCTAATTGCATGGACATGCAATTATCTAAACTTCCAAAATTAACCAAAAACTTATAATCATGATCAAAAATCATACTTTGCAAGTGAAGCAAATTTGCATAGGTCAAGTCATCAATCCCATTGGAACTAATCAAGTTCCCAATAGGTGGCTCATGTTCTCTTATTGGGATTCCTTGTTTCCTTATTCATCATGTTCCGCAAACTCCATTTGGGTGATTTCTTGAGGTTGTCCATTCTTTAGTGACCATTTAGTAATGTGATGCTCAATTTTACAACAATAAAAACAACAACCATTTTGTTGCAATCTTTCTCTATTCATAGAGAAAATTGGTTTCCTTTGGATGGCATTGATCTCCATTGGTATTGGCTCCTTGATCCGTGTGTAGTGTGTGTGTAATGTTCTAAGTATAAGAGAGAGACACAAAAGAGAAAATACAAGTTTCATATTCTAAACTCTGATGCCCCAAAGGAGCACCTTCTCTTTATTATATAGTCAAAGAGGATCCACCCCAAGGAAGTTCCACCCTTAGATAAGTTGCTTAGATCAGTGACATGTTGGTCTTTGTCCTATCTGGTTGGTCAAACAAGTTTTGATCAAAGGGAATCTTTAGAGAATCTTCCTATAGGAATCTCAAAATCACATGGGTGAGGTACCATTGGAAAGCCTCCACTGAGACAAGCTTGGGAGGTATGCAAGGCCAGACTTTCCTTCATGGGGGAAGGGAGAGTTGCATATTTTGAGGCCTAATTCATCCGTTTAGACCTCCGAAATTGCCTTTGAAGTTTATAGGCATATTTCAGTTTCTGTCCTATTAGTAGAAGTACTCTGTTGGTGATACCTCTATCTGATTTAATAAGTCCATAATGTATAACATCCTTCCAGATGTTACAAAACTGAAATTCACCTCTAGATCATATGCCTAGCTATTGGTATGACAAACCTCCCTCCTTTTAAGATGTAACGTTCTCGTTGCAAAGCTATTGCTCAAAAGATTGCACTAACATTGGTTCATGTGTCAAGTTGGCAGTTGGCTCCTAGGTTGCCTCATATAGTGAGTAACCTTTCCACTATACTAGATAGTCCACCCGTGGATGGCAAGTACCATGGATGCATTTCTGGAGAATACGTTCTAGTTCATATTCCTCTGTGACATCAATGAGTGTTGGACAAGGCTGAATTTCTTGTATGGAAGGACAATAGCTCAATTGGGAGGCATATTTGCATAGTAATGAAACATGAACATTGTATGGATCTTCATGTGTGGTGGTAGCTCAAGGTGATAGGCCACAACGCTAACTCGATGAAGAATGGAAAAAGACCCAATAAAATGAGGTCTGAGCTTACGAGGGTCAACTCATGTGAGGTTGGTTGTTGATAGCTACACTTGATTCTTGACATTGAATCCCATGTGCCTATGTTGTGCATCAGCATATTGCTTTTGTCAATTTTGGGCAAACTGCAACCTATGCTTGGCTCTCTCCCTATTGGCTTCTAAAAACAAAGTTGTTGATTGCATCAACCTTGGTAGCCACAGAATGGATCTTCATCAAACTTAAAGGTGTGAGGAGATGCTCGCCATACATAAGGAAGAATGGAGTGACTCAAGTAGATGCATTCACTGAATTGTTGTAAGAAAACTCCACCAATGGAAGTAAGATGTCACACCTCTCTTGCTTATCTAAGATGAAGCCGTGCAACATGTCCTCAATAGTGCAATTAGCCCGCTTGGTTTTTCCATTGGCCTATTGGTGGTAATCTATGGACATGGCCAACTTGGTTTTGAAGAAACCAAAGATTGTTTACCAAAACAAACTAGTGAATTGAGTGCCTCTATCAATGATGAGCACTCAAGACAAGCCATGGTGAGAGAAGATTGTATCTAAGTATAATTGAGCTAGTTGTGGAGCAGTCACATCCTTGGTGATAGGTCACACATGAATCATTTTTTTGAGTTGGTCAACAAAGACTACAATGGAGTCAAATCCTAAGGTGGTCTTGGGCAATTCATAAACTAGATCCATACCCACATGTTCACAATGTTAAATAGGAGTAGGGAGGAGTTGAAGGAGTCCTGTAGGAGCTTTATTAGAAGCTTTGTTCTATTGATAGAGTAGGCAACTCTAAACAGTAACACCCATTTGTGCATGTGTGTGGTATTGTGATATTTAGCTTGGTATTATAAATACTTGAGAGATATTATTTATATAGAGATAAATGATGGTTCTACATTAATCATGATTAGCTAAAGTTAGTCATAGTTGAGATAGTGTGGAACTTACTTTAGAGGAAGTAGGAAAGATGAGCACCACTATTTTGGATTCTAGTGTGATTCTAGAGAACTTGGACCCATTTGTATACCCTGTAGTTCAATATGATGTCTTTGAGGTGTTTTTGTACATTGTGGTACCCACATTTTTCATTTTTTCAGTTTCTATGCAGTTTTGAAGAAGAAGTGTATAGGTAAAGTTGTATTGAACCCAAATGGCACTAGAAGGAGAAGAATTGTGATTTTGGCTTGAAACCCAAAGTAACGTGACTCTAAGTCAGAAGCAAAGTACTTGGATCAAAATCGGCCAAAACAAACCCAAAGTAAGGGGACTTCGTCTTGGGGTGATCAACTCGATGCAAAGACGGCATAACAAGTTCCCTTCAGAGGGGCAAATCAAGAAAGTACATGCAAAGAAATGGTGGACAAGGCATGAACCACTAACCTGGATAATGCCAGAAGGAAGTCATGCAAAAAAGGTGCATTTCAATGACAAGCAACGGAAAAATGGCTGATCAACAAGGAACTATAAAATTGAGACTTAGTCAAGGGGATTTTGAAATGTCCGGCAAGTATCATAAGCCACTAAGTAGTCAATCCAAAGGAGTGCCTATAGAGAAGTTGGTTGAGTGGTTGATGTTTAACAAGTCTGGAGGAGTCAAGAGCTCAAGACCAGGAGACAATAGAATTATTTTTCAATTACCACGCACTTAAGATTTCACAATACCAAAGAAAGGAGAGAAGAAGAGTCCTTCACTCATAGTACAAAATCAATGATTCAAAGATTATAAATGATAGCTTGGATTGAAGCCTTAAGTAGACTTTGAATCACTTTTGTGGCATGGAATTGGAATTTGAGCTTTCCAGGGTTCATGGCCAAAGTAGCATCAAGTGATTGTGAGGAGGGACCTAAGAATGAAGGAAAGAGAGGCAATCCGGCTTGATGGACTGAGTCAAATTGGAGGTTGGTATTGGGAAGAGAAGCCGGTGAGGAAATTGAGGCAACATTTCTTGGGAAAGGAGAGTCTACGGAGGAGACGAATGAGATCCAAAATTCTTTAACAGCGCAACACATGAAGAATGGATACAAGATGGATACCTATCAAAGCATCATTGGGGTGATGATGGCCCTCTTTAAGCCCAACTTGCACGACTTATGTAATGAAGGATCAAGCATGTCTTCTTATGTCTTCTTCCACCAAATGTTTGCAAGTGTGCCAATATATTGGGCAAAGTGCTTTCATCAACAAAAACGGTAGATGGTGTGGTGTTGGAGAAAGCAAGATGCGCCTCACTATTTGGTGCCATTTTCTACCCATTTCTACTTTGGATTGAACTTGATGAAGGAGTTTGAGTGAAGAAAGATGGTGTCACATTTCTTCTAGACTTACAAAAGATTGTAGATGACAATGAACAATAGTACATCCGACAGGTCCAAAGAAGTGATGAGCACTATGTGGGCACAAGGCAGTATCTAAAAGTATTACTGACCATTCTGAAGGCAAGGAAGCAAAGTTGTCCGGATAGAGTTTGTCGCCAATTAAGCCAAAGAAGGTGAGGAAGGTGACCTTGAGAAAGAAGTCATAGTGCTCAATGAGTCATTAGGAGCAAAAGAGTTGAAAGGCAAAGCCAAGTACAAAACAAAAGACTCGGAAGAAGAAGAAGAACCGGAGTTGAAGCTACAAAGTAAAGAGTCAAGCAGTGGAAGCAAAGTGGAGGTGGAAGTTCAACAACAAGGAGGAGATGATGCTGATGAAGAAGAATAAGAGTTCCATGTGGCAATTGATCAAATGGAAGGAGGAGGAAACCTATGTCATGAATTACCAACTGCAAAGATAGAAGAAACTTTGGAAGCTGAGCTGAAGGTAGAAGTTCAGCGGGGTAGAAGAGAAAGAAGGAGTGTTACTACTGCAAGAGCAAAAGTAAGCAATGTAAGTCCTATAGAAGAGGAGGGAGAAAGTTCAGATGAAGTACCTCTAAGAGTTAGAACATTAAGAGTATGGAGTAAAGCTCCAGTAGAAGAAGTAAGAAGCAAAGAGCTGAAGCAAGTTGAGAGCTGACAAGTCTTTGATGGGGTAGAGTACTTGTTGTGAGTAGTTTGTCCTTTCTTGTTGAAATTAGAGAAGAAGAGAGATGACTTGAAGAGAGATCACTCAGGAGTGAAAGATGAATTGGCAGTAGTGCAGTACATGAGTGATGAAAATTTGGAATTGAAAAGAAAGTTGAGTCAAGGAGGGCGTTAGTAGAGCTTTGGACTGATTGGTGCTGAGGAAGTAGGAAATAGAGAGTCTAACAAAATAATTTGTGAAGAGAGGCAAAGCCATGGCAATGCAAGAAGAAGATCAAAATGAGCAATTGAGGAAGTCTGAGTCCTTGTGGGCAGAAGTGTGTGATATGTGAGTAGAAGTTATACATTTGAAAGCAATGGTTGCTGTCATGGGACAAGAGATGGAGAGTTTGAAGGCAAATGCAGCAGAGAAAGATTGGGCTTGCCAACAAAAGTTGGCCATGTGAGATAGAGAAAAAGAGCAATTGTGGGGGTTAGTCAAGGGAATGGAAGAATAGCTAAGGCAAACTGTGAAGGAGAAAGAAGTGTTGAAGGTCAAGTTGGAAAATGAGGTGAAGATGTACCATGAGGAGTTATTACCAGAGAAGGAGATGCTTCAGATGCCAAGGTGGAAGGCAATCACAGACGTCATTGAAAGAATGAAGACAATGCTAGGGATGATGTCTGAACTTCAGTTGGAGGAAGCATGACTGCACGAATTGAAGTTGTTAGTGTAGGAAACAAGAAAGAAGAAAGTGAAGGACATTGAATTAAATAAAATTTTGATTCGCTTGAGAGACAAGTAGATAGGAAGATCTTAGAAGCATGAGACAATGTGTGTCTCAAGTCGGACTTAGTACATTTGGAATTAGAGAGACTTCATAGTACCATGAAGTTAGAGACAAAGTCCAAAGTAAGAGAAGTAGGAGTACAAGTGTCTTCGGGTGAGTTACTTGAGATAGTAGAAAAGAATGGATCAGCAGATAATGGTAGAGATAGTATACCCATGACCTCAATTGTAGTGCGGATTGAAGAAGTAGTGGAATTGGTAGAAGATTAAGTGATAGTGGATAAATCAGAAGATAGAGAATTTTAGGAAATTACTTTAGGTTTAGAAGCCAAAGTAGAGGTAGACATCGGATTGGATTGGGATCAGTTTTGAGATGAAAAGAGGTAGATATGAAGAGCTGCATTGTCATTTCAGATTTGTAGGTTGGTAAAGTTGTTAGGAAGCAGTTTAGGAAGTTAGATAACTGTCAAAAGCTCTGCATATTTAAAGGAGGCCTTTGCAATAAAATGTTGTTCAATGTTCCTTATTCTTATGAATAGATAAAGTGAAGTTTTATGAAGTAGTGCTTGTTGCTTGAGCTTAATTCCAAGTATCAATTCTATGAGTGTGCTTGTGAGTGTTGAGAGAAATTTGAAGTGCAAATCAGTGCGCTTGTTGGATTCCATAATGTTGGTCTTCATTCTCTATGATCTTGAGTTAAGTGCAATCAAAGCAATGCCTTGATAAATTTGAGAGGAATTGTAGTGTTGGTATTATTTTTCAATTGTTAGTGCAACGCTAAGTTGATGTGAAGCAATTTTGATTGAGGAAGTTGTGCCTTCAATGGAGAGGTGGAACACAATTTTGAGGTGAAGTTGTCTTATAGTGAAGTAGCCATTTTGAGCATAGATTGAATCATCACAATCAAGATTTTTTTGGACATATTTGAAGTCATGTGATTGGTGAGTGACAAATTGTGGTGACAAGATTGTGATTAGTGCTTGTTATTCTCTTCTGGGTGTGGTTTCTACCCGAGAGGTTAAAGAGGAATTCAAGACAAACCATGCTTGTTATTGTTTCACTTTTTGTTTAATTGATTCTGACTTGTACCTATATGGGAACTAACTTTATTGACCTAATTACCACAAAAGTAATATTTGTCGGGTTGTCACATACATCTTGTACACTTGAGAGGATTTGGAGAGATTCTATGAGGTGGATTGTAGATTTTGGGCAAAATTTGAGATCTAGACTTGACATTTCTACACATGATAGCTTGGGTTATCCTTTAGTTAGCACACTTTAAATTATTGTGTGAGCTATTGAGCGCACTAGCCTAGAATTGTTTAAAGTTTATAAGGTAAATTGCTTCTACAATTGCATACAAGAGTCTGTCTGCATGAGGAAAATTGTACAGAGTCTGGTATGTTTTCATTTTTTAGTTGATTGTTATAAAATTTTCCAAGAAAAATTAGTGCTCTGTATCCTACCTGTTGACACAAAAACTAGAGCGAGATCATTCTTGAATAGAGAGTTATAAGTTTTTGAAATGAGAGGGGTGGTTTTGAGACCAAATCTGAAATAAGTGTGTTGAATAGGAAGGTGCCTAGGCCAAAATAGCTCAATGAAAAAATCTGAAATTGTGTAAGGTGGGACACCCTAGAGTTTTGATCAAGTGGGAAGAATTTTAGAGGACTATGACATACCAATTGAGAGATTTGAGTGATATTGTGAGGAAGGGTCATTTCTGCAAAGTTGAGATCTCATGCATGAGGACAGAAAAGAAAGATGGTGAGGAGTTAAGATGAAGAAACTTCCGGTTTTCTTTGGCAAAGATGGAGAAGATGTGGAGGCATTTGTGAGAGACTTCAAGAGAGATTGCATATGAAACAATGAGAGGAGGAAGAATGATTGGGCCTCATTATTACCAGATTTCTTTGAAGATGCAACACTCACATAATATGAGTCAGAATATCAAAAGAGAGAGAGGAGAGATGGGCAAGAAGAGTCTTGGGAGAGTTTGACTTTAGTATTCATTGAGAACTTTCTTCCAGATGAGAGTTATGAGAGATTGATGAGTGAGGTTACCTATCTCAAGCAAGGGGTGGAGAGAAAGTGAGAGTTTATGTGGAAAGAATGGAAAAGTTAGAGTCTAGATTTTACATAGTGTTGAGGAAGGGTGGGGATGATGTGGAGACTACTATGATTGGCTTAGGGGCCATGCTCACCAAGAATTTTGTGGGAGGATTGAAGCCACAAATTAGAAACAAGGTGAGATATGAGAAATCTTCTTTCAAGGTTGAAGCTATCAAGATTGCAATTTGTATGGAATAGAGTTTGGAAGAGGGTGAGAGTGATTTGATGGTGAAGGAGGTTATGCATCATCCTCAAGGTTACAAGTATCATGGAACTTCTGATACTTTGGTGACAAAGGTTGCACCACAAGTAGTAGTTGCTCCAGTTCTTGCACCCCTACCAAAGGATCCACTTCAAACCATCACTAAACAACTTGCAGATCTCAAGATCAATGTAGTACAACTATGGGAGAAGAGAGGTAGATCAGAATTTGAGGAGAGGGCCTAGGAGTTATGGAAGTTATCCATATAGGAGGCAAGAGGAGGCAAACCAACAAACAATTTCAATGAGAGAAATTGTTTTGGTTGTGGAGGAAGAGACCATATCCAAAGGCATTGCCCAAATTCCACTTACAATGGAAGAAGGGATTATGAGGGAGCCAATAGAGGGGAAGAGGGAGGTAGTGAAACCCAAGTGACTCCTAATACAAACAAAGGTAATGGGATAGCATCTAAAGATGTGGTTATGAGAAGGGAGATGTAATAATCCTAGGACAAGAGAAGAGAAAAAACACATTACACACTCAAACACTTGATGCCCCAAAGGAGCACCTTCTCTTTATTATATAGACAAAGAGGATCTCCTCCAAGGAAGCTCCACCATAGGATTAGGCACACAAATACGTCACGTGTCAGCAAGCTCCACCCTTGGATTACTTACTTAGATGGGTGACGTGTCTGGTCTAGGTCCTATCTGGTTGGTCAAACAAGCTTTGACTAGAGGGAATCTTTTAAGGAATCTTCTTGTAGGAATCTCAAAATCACATGAGTAAGGTACCATTGGAAAGCCCTCTACAAGACAAAGCAAAGGGGAGGAAAGTCCAGCCTTTCTTGTATTGGGGCGGGGACATCTGCACATTTTTGAGGCCTAATTCATTGCTTTAAGCATCTGAAATTGCCTTCAAAGATTTATCTTTTGGTTCCTACTCTATTAGTAGAAGTCCCCTTTTGGTGATACCTCTTTCTGATCTGTTTATTCCATCATGTGTAACATCCTTCTAGATGTTACCAAACCAATTCTCACCTTTAAATCATATGTTTAGCTATGGGTTCTAAGGTTCTCAAAGTCTATTTTGGTTTTTGCCCTATTAGTAGAAGTACTCTTTTAGTGATACTTCTATCTGATCTATTTTGACCATCATGTATAACATCATTCTAAATGTTACTCAACCAAATTTCACATCAAAATCATATGGCTAGCTCTTGGTATTACAAACCTCCCTCCTTTCAAGATGCAACGTCCTCGTTGTGCAATTATTGCTCAAATGCTTGCACCAACACCGTTGCATGTCTCAAATTGGCAGCGGGCTCCTAGTTTTCTTCATTGAGGGAGTAACCTTTCCATTGCACTAGATAGTCCACCCGCGGATGGCAAGTACCACACATGCGTTTTTGGAGAATCCACTCCACTTCATATTCCTCTATGCCATCAATGAGTGTCGGACAAGGTCAAATGTCTTGTATGGAATGACCCTGGCTTGATCGGGGAGCATATATGCGTAGTAGGGAGACATGGAACACTAGATGGATGTTCATGTGTGGTGGTAGCTCAAGGTGGTAGGCCATGGCGCCGATGCAATGAAGAATCAAGAAAGGCCCAATAAAACGAGGTCTGAGCTTACCAGGTCCAACTAATGTGAGGTTGGTTGTTGATAGCCATACTTGATCCCTAACATTGAACTCCATATGCCTACGGTGTGCATCAGCATAATGCTTCTATCAATTTTGTGCAATCTGTAATCTGTGTTTGGCGCTCTCCACACCTCGTTGGATTCTAGAAACAAATGTGTTGACTGCATTGACCTTGGTAGCCACTGGACGGATCTTCATCAAGCTAGAAGGTGTGAAGGGATGGTCACCATACATGAGGAAGAACAGAGTGACTTGGGTGGATGCATTCACTGAATTGTTGTAAGTGAATTCTACCAACGGGAGTAGGGTGTCTCACCTCTCTTGCTCTTCTATGGTGAAGCCGCGTAACATGTCTTCAATTGTGCAATTAGCCCGCTCTCTTTGGCGATCCGGTTGTAGGTGGTAAGTTGTGGACATGGCCAACTTGGTTTTGAAGAATTCAAAGAGTGTTCGCCAAAACAAATTGGTAAATTGGGTATCCCTATCGGTGATGAGTACTCTAGACAAGCCATGGTGAGAAAAAATTGCATCTAAGTATAATTCAGCTAGTTGTGGAGTGGTCACATCCTTGGTGGTAGGGCATACATGAATCATTTTGCTGAGCCGGTCCACAAAGACCATGATGGAGTCAAACCCTTAGGTGGTCTTGGATAATTCACACACGAGATCCATACTCACTTGTTCCCAAAGTTAGGTAGGAATGGGGAGAGGTTCAAGGAGCACTTTAGGAGCTTGATTAAAAGCTTTCTTCTATTTACAAAGTAGGCAAATGCGCACATAGTCCATCATGTCATTGCTCATCTTGGGCCAATAGTAAGGGCATTTGATTGCATCAAAGGTCTTGTCCACTCCGACATGACCTGCAATGGCTGAATCATGATATTCTGCTAGAATAGTGGTGCGTAATTCTAGGGCATTTGGGATCCATAATTTGCCATCACAAAAGGTGAGTCCTTGGGTGTTGGTGACACCTTTGGATGATTGCGCTTCTACTATTTGTGGGTTAGTTTTTGTAGCAGCGGAAATCTCAAGCCAGAATTTAGGGTTAATCTTAACCTCTACCACCAAGTTATTTGCCATTGGCATGCGGGTGATGCATCTGCAAGTTGCTTCTTACCTTCCACGTAATTGATTGTCATGTTGAAGCGTTGTCGCCACTCTGCCCACCAAATTTGGTGACGAGATAGATCCTTCTAAGTCTTGAGGTAGACTAGAGGTTTATGGACTATCTCTATTACAATTGCCTTCTCGACTAAATAGTGCTTCCAATGCTTGGTTGCCAAAACAATGGCCAACTCTTCTCATTTTGTGGTATGGTAGTTGCGCTCTGCCGGTAACAACTTTTGAGAGAAATATGCAATTGGATGCCATGCTTCATGCCACTCTTGTTGTAGTACTGCTCCTATTGCTACACTTGATGCATCTGTAGCCAACTTGATTAGATGTTTTGAGTCATACCACTTCAAGATTAGTGCATGTAGCAAGGTGGTTTTCAATTCTTGAAAGGCCAACTCTTGTGTGGTTCTCCACATCCACTTCTTCCCCTTGCCAAGTAGTGTCATTAAAGGTTGTGCAACCTTGGAAAAGTCCTTGACAAATCTACGATAGAATCTTGTCAACCCCAAGAAGCTCTTGAGTTGAATATGATCTTCTGGGGCATTCCATTTTGAATAGCCTCTATTTTATTTGTCAATACTTGAATGCCCTCTGCACTTACTCTATGCCCCAAGTAGTCTACTTCAGACTTGCCAAACTCACACTTTGAGATTTTGGCATATAATTGATTTTGTCTTAAGATCAAGAGGACCTCTCGTAGATGTTGTTTGTGTTTCGTCATTGTGCTACTATATACTAAGATATTGTCCAAGAAGACAATAATAGACTTATCCAAGTATGGAAAAAATATTTCATTCATTAGACTCATGAAAGTGGCAGGTGCATTAGTGAGGCCAAAAGGCATCACGAGATACTCAAAGTGGCCATACTTGGTTCAAAAGGCAGTTTTGTACATATCTTCCTCTGCAATTTGGATTTGATTGTAATTGCTCCACAAGTCCAATTTGGTGAAGTATCTTGCTCCATGGAGTTGATCAAACAGGTCATCCATGCGAGGTAAAGGATATTTGTTCTTCAGTGTTTGCTAATTGAGATCCCGATAGTCAATGCACATATGCATTATACAATCCTTCTTCTTCACAAACAAGATAGGAGCCCCATATGGTGATACGCTAGGTTGGATGAGCCCTTTCTACAACATCTCCTCAATTTGAGTCTTACACTCCTCCAACTCATGAGGTGATAGGTGATATGGGGCCTTACAAGGAAGTGTCTTCCCTTGGAGTGTCTCAATTTTATGATCTACTCGCCTTTTTGGTTGTTATCTTGAGGGTAGATCATAAGGAAAGACATCTTGAAACTCATCTACCACATCCTTCAATTTCTTATGAATTTGTCCATTGAGTTGTGCACTCTAGACTTCTCTTATTAGATCCATGAAACATCTATTGATCTTACATACAGTTGTCGTCCCTATGACATATAGAGGCAGTTTCTACCTGTGTGATTTTTCTATAACCCCAATGATTGACTTTTGGTGGGTTCTCACTTCTTTCTTCCTCCAATCTACCTTAGGGTTGTAATGCTCCATCCATGGCATGCCTAAGATTGCATCATAATGAGCTAATTGTATCACTTGCCACTTAATTGCTTTTTTATATTCTCCTACAGAGAGTGTTACCCGTCTAGGTAATGATCCAATCCTCTCTATTTGCCCATTAAGTAACTCTACTTCTTCACTCCCATCTCTCTTTAGATCCATTCCCAGTCTTATTGCAATAGAGCGAGACAAGAAATTCTCTGTTGCATTCGGATCTATTAATACTCTCACTTGATTACCTTCTAGGATTTCATTCATGACAATCAATTGTGAGGTTGCCTTTCGGGATCTTTGCACATTAGTCTTCTTCCTTCCCTTGCTTCTCTGTTTCCTTATTGAGCCAATAAGGCCGCAAGGTACATTTACTGGCGATCTTCATTTTCCAAAGTGATTTCTACCTCGTCCTCTTCAATGTGCCTCTCCATGTCGTTCAAAGATTGCCTGTACAAAGGCCAAGGGCCTCTAGCAAAACAAGTGCAACAATTGGTAGATATGTGCCCAATACGGCACAATTGTAACAACGGCGTTGTTCTCCTTGAGTTCCTTCTCCTTGTGGGACTCCATCTCTTTGTTCTTCTACCCGTCCACACTCCTCTTGAACCGGTCATGCTCCTCAATCTTGGAATCAAAGGTTGCCTAATTCCATCGGTACTGGTCCACCCATGTGTGGCATTTCTGCCCAATAATGTTGAGGTGGAGCTACTCCTTCACTTCCACCTAATGCTCCTGCTATTCTCTATGCACAAGCAATGGCTTCAAATACCGTATGAGGATTTTGCACCATGACTTCTTGGCAAATCTGCTCCTTCAACCCTCATTTGAAATTGTCAAGAGCCTCTGGTGGACTCATGTTAGTTATTGCGACTGGTAGATCCAAAAATACCTCCATGTACTCTTGTACGCTATTCTATTTTCTCAATCCCCATAGTCGGGTTTGAGCCATCTGCATAGAATCCACCAATTGGAAATTCTTCAGCAATCCTTCTTGCATTGCGGTCCATGTGACCTCCCTTCTCTTTGCCAACATGGATTGTTCCCAAGCATCATACCATGTGAGGGCTTTATTGGTCAAGTACCCACATGCAAACATGTTTGCAGCATGCTCCGTGATCTCTATTGAGAACAATCAAAAATATCAATTCATTCTTGAGATCCAATTTTCCACTACTCCCATTGTACGTTGCCCCTTGTAAGGCTCAATGTTGCAGGTCTTCTTCATCTGGAGTAGCAAGGTGGCTTCATCATTGATAGGGTTTGTGGGTACATGTGCCTCTCCAAGTACTCATTTGTAAGTACTGGGTTTTGAGACGGCTCTTCTTCTTGCATGGCTTGATCGTTCCCGAGGATCTACACTTGACTTTGTAATGTCTCCATGGTCATCTTAATCCCTTGAAATTCATTCAACATCCCTTGCATTCCTTGCACCAACTCTTGCAATTGTGGATCCATGGTTCCAACAACACTCAATTGCTAATGTCTACTTCAACAAAAAGTCAATATGATCACTCTAGAAGGCGCACAAACTATTGGAACTACTATTGGGACCTTAGAAGCTATCACTCGTTGATAATACTCCTCACTGAAATTCCTAACCATACAATCTCTAAACATCACTTTTGGTCTCACTACATAACGGATTTCTACTTGATTGTTGAAAGGGAAAAGATTTGGGACATTCATTTCCATATTATCATAATAGAATGTAGATTGTCAAATCCCACTCTCTATCATAAATCACCACAGGTAGAATCATAGAGTTTGGTGAGTTCATCATCCTATCCATGAATTCTGCACCAAAGTGATAAACTAGCGATACCATCATCTGCTCACGCTACATGTACATAACCTTGACGTGGAATGGATTTGAGAATGGAAAGCTAGGTATGGGAAAATTTCCTCCCGGTGCATCCATCCCATCCGCTCTCTAAAGTCCTTCCTAAGTCTAGCAATTACTCTATGTTCTCCACCTCCAATTACTCAATTTCATTAGTTTGTGCTCTTCCAAGAGGGGTGATCCACTCTCTTGGACTAAAACACTTGCTTTGATACCATTCTAATAGTCTGAGGACAAGAGAAGAGAGAAAACATAGTATACACACTCAAACACTCGATGCTCCAAAGGAGCACTTTCTCTTTATTATATAGACAAAGAGGATCTCCTCCAAGGAAGCTCCACCATAGGATTAGGCACACAGATAGGTGACATGTCAGCAAGCTCCACCCTTGGATTACTTACTTGGATGGGTGACATGTTTGGTCTAGGTCCTATCTGGTTGGTCAAATAAGCTTTGATTGGAGGGAACCTTTTAAGGAATCTTCTTGTAGGAATCTCAAAATCATGTGAGTAAGGTACCATTGGGAAGCTCTTGATGAGACAAAGAAGGGGCAGGGAAGGCCAACCTTTCCTCCATTAGGAAGGGGATTGCACATTTTTGAGGCCTAATTCATCCGTTTAGGCCTCCAAAATTGCCTTCAAAGATTTTAGGCATCTTTCGATTCTTACTCTATTAGTAGAAGTCCCCTTTTGGTGATACCTCTTTCTGATCTGTTTAGTCCATAATGTGTAACATCATTCCAAAGGTAACCAAACCAATTCTCACCTTTAAATCATATGTTTAGTTATTGGTTTTAAGGTTCTTAAGTCTATTTTGGTTTCTGCCCTATTAGTAGAAGTACTCTTTTGTTGATATTTTTATCTGATCTATTTTGACCATCATGTATAACATCATTCTAATTTGGTTTGATGTTACCAAACCAAATTTCATATCTAGATCATATGGCTAGCTCTTGGTATTATAGGAGAGTACTCAAACTCCAAGAGTCTTAATTTGGAGCCTTTGGCACAAGAGAAGAAGAAAGTTTGTTTTCCAGAGGATGAGCATGCTTCTTAAGGATTTACTCCTAGCAATGATACTTCTATGTCTACTAGGAGCACTTGCACCTCAACACCATCAACACTAAAGACTCCAAGAAAGAAGTTGGGGATGGAGGACTACTTGATCTCCAAGAAACAATGGAACAACAATGTGTTGGAAGATGTTGGTAGTCACAAGGCTAACATCACAGTGGACCAATTAATTGCTTTGAAACCTACTTTGAGAAAGGAGCTTAGAGGTGGTTTGAGTTCTACAAGGAGCAAGAGGAAAAGATGGCAAAAGCTCCAATATCAATGGGGGTGGTGGATGCCAAACCATCACCATGGGAGGATTGTGAATATGCCTCCAAGATTGATGTGAGAGTGAATGGTCACAACATCAAGGATATATTAGTTGATGGAGGATTGGTAGTGAATTCCATGTCAAAAAGGTTAATGAAATGGTTGGGTATGATACACTCTAGACCTTCAACATTTATGGTGAGCATGGCAAACAAGCAACAAGTTTGACCAGTAGGGATGATGGATAAGGTGGTAGATTCAATTATGGGAATTCAAAATCTCATGACTTTCCAAGTCTTGAAGGATTCAAGCTATGATTTGCTTCTTGGGAGGCCATGGTTGAGAGAAGAATGCAAAACTGATTGACGGCACAAAGGGTACTTGAGGATTGGGCCATCAAACCATAGAGTCATAGTTCCAATCACTAATACAACCAACACTTCACATTCTGATACACCATCTATTGATTATTGGAAATCAGATTCAGAAGAAGGTGCTTCAGGTATGGACACAAGCATGGAAGAGGAGACTTCCATAGAGGAGGATGAATTTGATTCAGATTTTTATCCCTTGTGTGCCATGCACTTATGCTAGTAGGCAGATGGTTTTAGCAAAAAAGAACTACTCTGTCATGAAGAGAGAAGGGTTGGCAATGATCTTTGGTCTCAAGAAGTTTAGACACTACTTGATTGAGGGGATAGCCACCATTGTCACAGATCACAAGGCTTTGAAGTACATCTTCAAAAAGCCTAACGTGGAAGGGAGACTAGCAAGATGGATCATACTCTTGTCTGAGTATGACTACACCATTGAGGATAAGCCATGGAAGAAATATGCAAATGCAAATTTGTTATCCACAGCCTATGATCATGATGGAGATGAGCCAATGGATGATTCCATCTCGGATGAGGAGCTCATGACAATCTCAAGCACTCAAGAGGTTCTAATGGAGTACAAGGAGATTGTGGATTTTGTGACAAGAAGTAGCTATCCAGAAGGGATGCATGCTAGGGAAAGGAAGGCCCTTGCAGCAAGATCTTAGATCTTACACAATGATGGAAGATATTCTTTTTCAGCAAGAAGTAGATGGTCTACTTTGAAGAGCAATGGGTAAGGAAGAGTCTATCCTACTCATAAAGGAGTTTCATGAAGGTTTAGTATGTGGAGTACACTTTGCAACAAAGGTGACTACTTTCAAGATTTTAGATGCAGGTTACCATTGGAGAAGGACTTTCAAGGATTGTCTTGATTATTGCAAAACTTGTCATGTTTGTCAAGCTTTTGCTAGAAATCTATGTCCACCAAACCACTCAGATCAACTCCATTGTTAGGATCTTTTGAGAAGTGAGGAATTGATTTTTGTAGGTCCTCTCAATAAATCCCAAGGGACAATTGGTACATTATGGTAGTTATTGATAACCTTACCAATTAGGTTGAGGCTAGACCATTGAGGGACAAGAATGAATATGAAGTGGGTAGATTTCTTTATGAATGCATTATCACTAGGTTTCAATGCCCTTTGGAGTTGGTTTCTAATAGAGGAGGAGATTTTACAAGAAGTGTCACTATAGCCATGCTACAACATTTCTCTATCACACATAGAGTAACTACATCTTGTAAGCCAAATTTTAATGGCTTAGCAGAGAGAACCAATCAGACCTTGTGCATGATGTTGGCCAAAGATGGAGAAATGGAAGGGGCTAAATATCATTGGGACAGGAAGATTGATGCAATTTTGTGGGAGTAGAGGTCAACCATGAAGACTTCTACCGGATATTCTCCATTTCAATTGGTATATGGTATTGAGTCTACCTTACCTATTCACTTTGATCTTCCTACCTTCCAAAGCATCCATAAGAGATTGAAGAAAGCATAAGGAGGTGATGGAGAGAAGTCAAGGACGGATCAACTCATGGAGTTGGAAGAGGCAAGAGCAATTGCTATGGTTTGAGTAGAGCAAGCCCATAGGAAACAAAAGGAGAGCTATGACAAGAATCAAGGCAAGAAGAAGATAGAACCTTTCAAAGAAGGTGATTTGGTAATGTTGTTTGATTCTATTCAATTCAAGAGAATGAAAAAGAAGCTTTTGCCTAAATACTTTGGACCTTTCATAGTGGAGAAGGTGTGGGGCAATTACACCTATGATCTCAAGGAGTTGGGAAGAAGACACTTTGATAGGATTAACCATGATAAGTTGAACATGTATCATAGAAGGTAGAGAGACCTTCACTTTGAAGACAAAGTGAAAACTTAATCCAGGGGTAAATGTAACACTCATTTGTGCATGTGTGTGGTATTGTGATATTTAGTCTGGTATTACAAATACTTGAGAGATATTATTTATATAGAGATAAAGGATAGTTCTACAATAGTCATGATTAGCTAAAGTTAGTTATAGTTAAGATAGTGGGGAGTTTACTTTAGAGGAAGTAGAAAAGATGAGTATCACTATTTTGGATTCTAGTGTGTTGACTTGGTATTATTCCTAGGTGTTTGGCTTTAAAGAAAGAGTTGAGAACTCTTGGGCCCACAAGCCTTTTTGTTTTGGATTCTTCTATAATCCAAGGATAACCCATGTGAAGGAATCCTTGACTGAGTGGTTGGGTCAAGATAAGATCACATGCTTAGTGGAATATGCCCATTTGGATAGATATTCCTTTATAATTTTTGACTTAACTTGACTTTTAGCCTAGTAACTTGAGCTATTATAGTAAATAGTAACTTAAGTGCGTACCCATTTCACAATTATATAAAAAAGGGGTGAGAAGGTCCTCATCATCCTTTCATTTGCAACTATCTCTCCCTCATTGAGTTCTCTAGTGAGCAATGTCTTGAGTCTTGGAGTGTTAGCCTTGGAGGAGTATGATGGAGTTGGGATTCCTTTCCTTCTTAGTCCATGGTGCGCTACCATAATAGCCATGAGAGGTTCATCTTGAGTGAGAGACATGCCGGCTCACATAACATATTCCATCACATCATTGCTCATCTTAGGCTAATAGTAATAGTGTTGTACTGTATCCAAGGTCTTGTCCACTCCAACATGACCTGCAATGGCAGAATCATGACATTCTCCCAAGATGGTGGCTAATAGTTTTGTGGTATTCTAGATCCATAATCTACCATCACAAAAGGTGAGTCCTTGGGTGCTAGTGATGCCTTTGGATGATTGAGCTCCTACAACCTATGGATCAATATTTTGAGTAGCCAAAATCTTTGGCCAGAATTTAGGGTTCATCATTACCTCTCTCACCAATTTTTTTGCCATTGGCATTCAAGTTACTATTTACCAAAGTAACTCAAGTTACTAGGGTAAAAGTCAAGTAAAATCAAAATATATAAAGGTATATCCATCCACATGGGCATATTCCACTAAGCATGTGATTCTTATCTTGACCCAACCACTAAGTCAAGGATTCCTTCACATGGGCTATGCTTGGACTATAGAAGAATCCAACAAAAAAAAGCTTGTGGGCTCAAGAGTTCTCAACTCTTTCTTCAAAGCCAAACACCTAGGAATAATACCAAGTCAACATACTAGAATCCAAAATAGTGGTGCTAATCTTTTCCACTTCTTCTTAAGTAAGGTCCCCACTATCTCAAATATGACAAACTTTAGCTAATCATGACTAATGTAGAACCATCCTTTGTCTATATAAATAATATCTCTCAAGTACTTGTAATACTAAGCTAAATATCACAATACCACACACGTGCAAAAATGGGTCTTACATGTCCACTTCTTTTTGTTGCCAAGTAGTGCCGTTAAAGCCTTTGCAACCTTGGATAAGTCCTTGACAAATTGATGATAGAACCTCACAATCCCAAGAAGCTCTTGAATTGAGTCTGATCTTCTAGAGTGCTCTATTTTAAAATGACCTCTACTTTATTTATTATCTATCTACTTGGATACCTTTTTCACTTACTCTTTGCCCCAAGTAATCTACTTCCAACTTGCCAAACTCATACTTTGAGATTTTAGCATACAATTGATTATGTTTTAGAATCTAGAAGACCTCTTGTAGATATTGTTTGTGTTCCATCATCATCCTACTATATACTAAGATGTCATCTAGAAAGACAATAGCAAACTTATCCAAATATGGATAAAATATATCATTCATCAAACTCATGAAAATGGCAGGTATATTGGTGCGGCCAAATGGCATCACAAGGTACTTAAAGTGGCCATACTTGCTTCAAAAGGTGGTTTTGTATACATCTTCCTTTGCAATCTAGATTTGATTGTAACCACTCCGTAGGTCCAGTTGGTGAAGTGTTTTGCTCCATCAAGTTGATCAAACAGGTCATCCATGCGAGGTAAGGGGTATTTTTTCTTCAATATTTGCTGATTAAGGCCCTAATAGTCAATGCACATGCATATTATACCAACCTTCTTCTTCAAAAACAAGACAAGAGCCCCATATGGTGATACGTTGGGTTGGATAAACCGTTTGTGCAACATATTGTCAATTTGAGCCTTACACTCTTCCAACTCATGAGCTGATGGACGATATGGGGCCTTCCAAGGAGGTGTCTTCACTAAAAGTGTCTTGATTTTATGATCTACTCTCCTTTTTGGTGGTAATCCTTAGGGTAGATCATCTAGCAAGACATCTTGAAACTCATTTACTATATCCTTCAATTTCTCAGGAATTTATCCATTGAGTTGTGCACTCTAGACTTCTCTGATTAGACTCATGAAACATCTATCTGTCTTATAGATAGCTATTGTCCCTACAACATAGAGAGGCATTTCTTGCGTGTGTAATTTTTCTTTTAACATTTTTGATTTTCCATTGATGTGTGCTCACTACTTTCTTCCTCCAATCTACTATAGAATTGTAATGCTCTATCCATGGCATGCCTAAGATTGCATCATAACAAGCTAATTGCCACTCAATTGCTTCCTGACATTCTCATACAGGGAGTGCTACCCTTTAGGTAATGACTCAATCTTCTTTGCTAACCCATTAATGAACTCTACTTCGTTGTTCTCATCCTTCTCTAGATCCATCCACAATCTTATTGCAACAGAGCAAGACAAGAAATTCTCTATTGCCCCAAGATCTATCAATACTCTCACCTGATTTCCTTCTAGGACTCCATTCATGACAATCAATTGTGAGTTTTCCTTTTTGGATCTTTGCACACTCATCTTCTTCCTCCCCTACTCGGCCAATAAGGCCATGAGGTACCTTTATTGGTGATCTTCATTTTTTGAGGTGATTTCTGTATCCTCTTCTTTGGTACATTGCTCCATGTTGTTCATAGATTGCCTATATGGAGGCCAAGGCCTCTAGGAAGACAAGCATAACAATTGATAGATATGTATCCAATACGGCCACAATTAAAGCAATGACATTGTTCTCCTTGGGTTCCTTCTCCTTGTGGGGCTCCATCTCTCCTTTCTTCCACCCGCTCTCCTTGAAGCAATCATGTTCCTCGGTCTCAAAACCAAAGGTTACCCAATTCCATATGTATTGGTCCACCCACATGTAGCATTTTGGCCCAATAATATTGAGACTTAACTACACCTTCACGTCCTCCAAGTGCCCCTACTATTCTTTGAGTGCAAGCATACAATGCAAATACAATGCAATGCAAATACAAATACAATACAAGGTTTCAAATACAATGCAAGGATTTTTTTACCATGACTTCTTGGCAAATTTGCTCCTTCAATCCTCATTTGAAATTGTCCAGAATCTCTATTGGACTCATGTTGGCTATTGCAACTTGCAGATCAAGGAATACCTCCATGTACTCTTGTATGCTATTCTTTTGTTTCAATCTCCATAGTCAAATTTGGACCATCTTCATAGACTCCACAGATTGGAAATTCTTCAGTAGTCCTTCTTACATGCCATCCATGTGACCTTTCTTCTTTCTACCAAGATTGATCATTCCTAAGCATCATACCATGTTAGGTCTTTGTTGGTCAAGTACCTACATGCAAACATGCATGCAACATGCTTGATGATCTTTGTTGAGAACAATCGGAAGTATAGATTCATTCTTGAGATCCAATTCTCCACTACTCCCATAAAATGCTACCCCTTATAAGGCTTGATGTTGTAGGGCTTCTTCATCCGTAGTAGCAAATGTGGTTTCATCATTGACCAAGTTTGGATGCCTCTCCAAGTACTTCAATCGTAGGTATTTTGAGACAATTCTCCTTCTTACATTGCCTAATCATTCCTAAGGTCTGTACTTGACTTTGTAATGCCTCCATGGTCATCTTGATCTCTCAAAACTTGTTTAACATCCCCTGCATTCCTTGCATGAACTCCTGCAACTACGGATCCATGGTTCTTGCAAACACTCAATTGCTACTTCCTACTTTAATAGAGAGTTGACATGATCACTCAAGAGGGCATATAAACTATCAAGACTACCATTGGGACTTCAAAAGCTATCATTTGCTGATAATATTCCTCACCCAAATTCCTAACTACAAAATCCCTAAACATCACTTTTGGTCTAACTACATAATGAATTTCTACTTGAGTGTTGAAAGGGAGAGTATTTGGGACATTCAAATCCATTATAACAAAATGTAGATTGTCAAATCCCAATCTCTATCATAAATCACAACTTGCAAAATCATTGGGTTTGGTAAATTCATCATTATGTCCATGAACTCTGCTCCAAAATGGTAAACAAGATATACTCTCACTTGTTCTTGTTGGATGTACATGACCTTGATGTGAAATGGATTCAAGAACAAAAAATAGGGTGCAAGAAATTTTCCTCCAAGAGCCTCCATCCCATCCTCTCTTTAAAATACTCCTAAGCTATCAATTGCTCTCCGGTTTTTCCCCAAACTTACTTAGTCTCAATAGCTCGTGTTCTTCAAAGAGAGGTGATCCACTCTCTTGGATTGAAACACTCATTCTGATACCATTGTAATGTTTCAAGGATATGAGACACAAAAGAGAAAACACAAGTTTCACACTTAAAACTCCTATGCACCAAAGGTGCACCTGCTCTTTATTATATAATCATGGAGGATCCACTCCAAGGAAGCTCCATCTTTGGATTAGCTACATGGATGGGTGACCTGTCAGCAAGTTCTACTTTTAGATTAGTTGCTTGGATGAGTGACATGTCAGTCCTTATCCTATCTGGTTGGTCAAACAGTTTTGATTGGAGGGAATATTTAGATAATCTTCTTGTAGGAATCTTAGAATCACATGAGTGAAGTACCATTGGAAAGCTCTCATTGAGACAAGCTTGGGAAGATGGAAGGCCAACCTTCCTTCTAATGGGGAGGGAAGGTATACATTTTTCAGGTCTAATTCATCCGTTTAGGCCTCCAAAATTGCCTTTGAAGCTTTTAGGCATATTTCAATTTTTGCACTATTAGTAGAAGGGATCTTTTTGTGATACCTCTATCGGATCTACTTATTCCATCATGTGTAACATCCCTCCAGATGTTACCAAACTGAATTTCACCTCTAGATCAAATGTCTAGCTATTGGTATGATAGTGTGAGCAAGTTCTCTCAAGGTCGAGGTCTAGACCAAGTTGTCGCAACCAAGGAATCAAAGCACTCAACCAACTACATAGCTTCCTCCAAGTATTTGGGCTTCTACATGGTCACTTCCAATTTGATGCATGCCTTCAAGCTCCTCACAAATTGATCCAGAGCTTCGTCGTCTAATATATTTGGAATTTTAATTAGGGTGTTTTGAAATTGAGTGGTGTAGCTTCTTACAAAACCAATTTGCTTAAATTCTACCAACCTTTTTGGTGCAATTTTTGTGGCATTTTACAGCTTGGAATTTCCCAATTATTGTGCTCTTGAATTCTTTCCATGGTAAGATTAGCACAACAAATTATCATCCAACTCACTCCACTCAAAATTGCCACCATAATTTTACTATTCCATCCAGTTTGCTTGAAGCCAAGGGAATCTATCTCCGTTCATTTTGAAGATTTGTAGATCAAAATAACATTCACAATCAAACACAAAATTCTCCATTGTGCTCGAGAGATTCTTGCTTTTGAATACGTTGGGTTTTGGAAATCAGATTTACTCTTTTTTTCTCTTGAAATGGTGCTCTCTTTGCTTGCTCTTGTCCTTGATGATCTTGTTCATCCAACAATTGAGTTAGGTGTTTGACTTGTTGCTACATGGTATTGATAACTTAAAGCATTGTTACCATGGCTACTACTCTATAAAGTTATCTACAATTTATCTAAGTTAACTTGTAGATGCAACATGTCCACCGCTCTCCATAAGTTACAATCTGAAGTACTAAGGGTTCATCAAACAAGGTGATCACATTCAAAAGGAATTGCCCAAAGCATGAGATGATGAATTGCATGAAATCATGATTGGGTACATGCACACAAAAATCCCAGTGGTTTTGGTGGAAATGGATTTGGTGGTCCATAAACTCCAACCATCTCCTTCTTGCTCTAATACCAATGTAAAAGACCAAGGAGAGAAATAGGAAAATGGAAGATCAAAGTGAAACTCTTGAAAGAAGGAGTGGGACTCTTGAATGAGTGAAAATCCAAATGCCTAGCATGAGCTTGGGCTTTGGTGTTTATAGAGAACATACAAGGCTCTTGAGAAGCTTCCTAAAAGCCACCTTCTTAGAATGCAAGCCAAACTAATCGAGAAGTTTGTCAAGAAACTTCTTCTAGAAGCCACCTACTTGGTGTGCAAGCTAAGCTAGCCTGGAAGTTTCCCAAGAAGCTACCTCCTAGAAGTCACCACTTGGCATGCAAATTACCCAAGTAGCTTTCTAGATGCTTATAGAATATTCTTATAAATCTTGGCTAATTTGGCATATTTGCTACTTTTTTAGTCTTGACTAACTCATTTGTAAACTCCATATTGTTACAACCTCAATAGGATTTTCAATAGAAAATTATGGATTGATAATGCTCAAGCTTGATCTTCATATTCTACAATGGTCAAAGTGGTTCAAAAAAGCTTTTTCTCACTTTGTTCCATCCTGCAACACACCAAAGCATCACTTGGAGTACATTTACCTTCAAATCAACATACAATCTCCTTTTGTCTACTTTTTGGCTAGTCTTGCTATTGTTTACATATAAAAATTATATCCTCATTTGTGAGGCTTGTATGCTTAACACCTTGTAGGTGATCTTTCACCATACCAAGTTTCTGTGATAGAGAATATTGAAACAAAGATAAACAAGAATCAAAGAAAGTTGCATTTTGGGAAGGAGTAGATGAGATATGCTTATCAAAAGGAAAAATAAAATTGGAAAAATGGGGCAAATTTTTTGAGGGAAAAATGTGGTTGGCTCTTGAAAAGGAAAAGATTTGATTGGTTCTTAATTTGATTGCCAATTCATACTAAGAAAAACTCTCTATATCAATCACTCTCTAAAATGATAATTTGGATTGGTCCCAAGAAAATTATTTTAGAACGGTTCAACTGAACATGAAAATCTCAAAACTACCACAATCAATCAAAATCCTACAATTATGATCAAATATCTTACCTTAAAAGTGTATCAAATTTGCACAAGTCGAGCACTCAATCCCATTGGCACAAATTAGGTTCTTAGTAAGTGGCTCTATATCTCCTACTATAACTCTTTGTTTCTTTGATCCCCATGCTCCAAGAACTCTATATGGGTAATGTGTTGAGGTTTTTCATTCCTAGTTGGACATTCAAAAATGCAATGTCCAATTTGGTGACAATAAAAGCAACAACTATTTTTTCATAATCTTTATTTATATATAGTGCCAAGTGGTCTCCATTGGATAGCATCAATCCGTATTGCTTTTGGCTCTTTCTACCCTTGTGTGGTGTGTTTGTAGGATTTTTGAACGTTAGGTCAAGACTAAGTTGTGCAACAAAGGAATCATAGTGCATGACCAACTACATGGCTTCTTTTAAATATTTGGGCTTGTGTATGGTTACTCTCAATCCATAGGTTTTCCTTCCACTATCTCTAGAATATATATTTTTGTGTTTTGGAATTGAGTGATATAATACCAAACACAACCAATCTAGGTCAATTCTGCCAATCTATCTTGTGTGGTTCTTGTAGCATTTAATGCTTGGAACTTCCAAATTAATGCATTCCCAAATTCTTCCTATGCCAAGATTGGAGCTACAAATTACCATTAAGCTTGCTCAACTCAGACTTACCATCCTAGTTTTGGCATTTCATCTAATTGAATTGAGGTATAATAGAGAATTTTTCTTTGTTCATCTAATGATTTGTAATTTTATAATAGCATATGAAATAAATCAGAAAATTCTCTATTATACTTGATATGTTCTCACCTTCAAATACTTTTAGCTTGCAACATCAAACTCTATCTTCTCCTTCTCAAAACACCACTCTTTCTACTTGCTCTTGTTGTTAGCTATCATAATTTTGTGCAAGATCAATCATGCAATCAAGCAAGATACTCAATTTAGTGTTGTATAGTAATAATAATTTCAAGTATGTTCACCATAACTATTGCTGTATATCAAGCTATCTACTTCAAATGATGTAAGGTTACATGTATTATCAAAGTCAAGATGGGGAGTATATTAGAATACTAGTAAGGTATTAGTAACCAACTAATTAGTAATTAGTAAGCATCAATCAAGAAAGATACTCAATAATTAGTAACAAACATATGATTGAAATCAACTGGTTCAAATCAACCTAATGCTTGTTAAAATGATCAAGAGTAAATTATGATTTTAGTGACTAATTTTTTCCATGTAAAATCACACAAAAATTATATACCTATTAGGAAAAATATTGAATACCTCTCTTGGAAGGAGCATTCATATTCTTTGAATATGACATGTGGTAGAGCAGAGTTATACTTGGCCCGAGATGATCAGATGACAATTGTGGATGTTGTGGTTAGAGATCCTACTTGTGATGCAATTTTGGAGGGAGCAATTACTCATCCTAATGGATGGGCGGTGAGCGGAGCAGCAGCACACAAGATCTCCAAGTATAGGGGCATAGGGGTCACCTACTTGTTCCTCTAACCTTGGAGTTATATGGTGTGATGGACGCGGCGTTGACACATTTGTTCTTGTTGTTCTAATATGATAAGCTTTCATTGACACGAGAGCTTATCATATTAGATGCCAAGGGGTACCGTTCTCACTCTCATACTTTGTACCATACGTTAGACAGTGTGTGTCCATTACTCTATAGAGAGCATTGGCGGGTGCAATCCCTAGGAGAGCAATCACTCTATGTGATGCTTCTTCATATGCTTCAATAGTTTGTAGACCTTCCAACTTGCATAGCTCAGATGTCTTACATGGGTTGCGGAGATTCTCATATTTGTAGTATTGGGGCCTAGCCCCATTCTACCTCCTTTGTCTCTCCCTTGTATGGCTTGATGGGGCGTTCCAGTCCTTCATGTGTTCGCCGTTTTCCAACACATTAGGAAATAGAAAAAGAATACAAAACACCATGAAGTGTCATAGGGAACCTGAGCACGAAACCCCATGGAATCTAGAGGTCACAAACCCAAGCAAAACCTAGACCTTTTACCAACCCGAGTTTGAGGACACCCGTTCAGGACCCTCTTTTCAACTTCTCGTTTAAATAAGTAATCAACCATTCTGATAACGTAGACGCCTACCAACCCCCGAGTTTGAGGACACCCATTCAGGACCCTCGTGCTTTTCAACTTCTCGTTTAAATAAGTAATTAACGGTTCTGACGATAGAGAAGATGAGAATTTAATCCATAAGTTGTTTGGTCACTATGTGTTTCTTCCCGATGCACTTGTAGACTACGTGGTCAATTTGTCGCGGTGAAAGTGGAAGGCACCAAGGAGAGTAACAGTGAGAAATGGAGAGAAAGAGCCGCAAGCAATGCGATGTACGCATCCTGGAGACCTCACCCTAAGGTGACGGTTGATCGAAGGGTCCAGAAGAGGTGGAATGGGCTTATGGTCTTACACCGAAAGACTTTGGAGGGTGGGGCAACGAGCATCAGCCCATGAACTCCCCGATTCGAGAGCAGATTTAGCGGCAAACGTAGGGACAAGAGAGAACCAGCGCGGCGATATGTGGCAATGAAAATCTGACAGATCAAAATAAACAGTCTTTGAGGTTGTTCCATGCGACGGACGTTACAGCTGAGATGTAGATGGATGGGATATGGACAGGACCTGCTGCTGATGCGACATACGTCGACGAGTTAGATAGATGGATATATACATATACAGGCAGCCTGCACTGTAGACGCAACATCGAAGGAGGCTATGTGAATGTACGTGCACGTGGGCGATGATGGTGGTCTTCTCCACGTCTGCTCTTGAGGTAAGTGATGAAGTTAAAAGTCTGCTCGGACTCATATCTTGCCACCTCGACGCTCCACTTTAGATATGAGTTGCTCGGACTCTAATTGGCAAGCTCTGCCGGGTAGTTCCGTGGTGAACATGCTTTTACATTAACATAGTTGGCTTACTGGCGTCGACAACAGCGACAAGATCGAGTAAAATGACTTGCTTCAACCCGTAACCCACCACATAGTTCACGTTGCTTAGCTTGCCTTTGACAAGCTCTACCGGGAATTTTTCCTCATTTAGTGCCGGTTAGCTTCTTGGTGCAAATACTGCTTACAAGAACATAAGAGGCGTACCAGAGTCAACGAGCGCAAGGGTCCGGAAAAAGTCGGGGTGGCAAGCAAATAAGGTTGCCAGGCCAGTCTTGAACTGAATGTGAGGGGATGTGACCCAAGTTGGGGAGGAGGACCGGAGCAGCCGCCCATATTCTTTCTTCCTTCCTTCCTTCTACTGTACTGTACTACAAGATCCAGCTCCTGGCCATCGCTGGCTGGCTCGATAGATGGATGGATGCTAGCTACGTGCAGTCATGCGAGCACCTTTGCACGGCTCGTCCTTTCTTTTCTTTCTCTCATCCCAAGTCTCTCTCATTTGCTGCAGTCAGTCTTCCACTGCGTCAGACTGTCTCTCAGGTCAGACTAGTGCCAGCTCCTCCTCCTATCCTGTCGGAGCTTTCAGCAGTACGAAGTAACAGTAGGAAGAGGGTCTCTGCAGATCTCCTGCTGGCTGTTCTCCACACAGCTGCTACTCCTACTGTACTGAATGAGCTATTCATCTCTACTTTGCATGTTAGATCCATCCACTACACTAGATATGCTGATGTTCCGGACATGGGATCTCGATCTCCACCTACGATATACCCTACTGAGAACGCATCTATCTATCAATCTAGAGATCCGTCCATCACCACCAAGTTGCTTGCATGCACTCAAATCCATCATGTGTTGCTCATTCTGTGCACTCGCTACTCAACCGTGCCCAAAACCAAGGTCATTCAGGCAAGCAAGCAATCCTCCAAGTTGAGAGAACGAGTCCATCATCGCACTCTCGCCCCCTCTTTCCTGCACCACCGGCATTGCCCATCGCCCACTCCCCGCCCCATCTTCCTATCTAGCCGGCTCAGCCCCCAACTACTGTATGTCTCCTTCTCAATTCTCCTCCAGATTTTAAACTAACCCTGTTCCTTCTCCTCCAACTTGTTCCTCCCTGTCCGTTCTTCGCCCTGTCGCTAGTGTTGCATCTGGTTAATTCTTCTCCTTCGATCAGCAGCGGCAGTGGTTTAGAAACACTGCAGCAAATATGACCACCACGATAAACACGAGTCAGACCGAGCAAGAGAGAGATGAACCTGTCAACTTACGGAGAGAAAGTGAAACCCCTCTGTCTGCGTCAACGTCAGTTGTCAGCCTTGTTGACGTTCATCACTGTTGGAACTTTGTTGCACGAACGTAGTGGACACAAAAAGTATGTGGTGATCAGTTGTGGACAGAATCTCACGTGTGGAACGAAGGAAGGGCAAGGGATAATGTTAAGTCGAGCAAGCAATCTTGAATCCTTCCTTCACTTTCTCCTTTCCCCCTCACACGAGCCATGGATACGAAAGTTGGCTCGCTATTGATTTACAGTACCCAAATTCTTTGGCGGATGGGTGCCCATCTCTCTCGTCTACACTGCGGAAAGAACGAGGGAGTACTGTACAGTTCTAGTAAACTTGCCCACGTGCTCGCTCGTGTCAATGCGCGCCACGTTGGAAATGAATGCAGCATATGCTGTGGCTGCTGTCTGGCTTGTGTCTCTCTGAGAGATCAGGCAGTGGGACGAGCCATTGGTGAATGAAATGGCAATGAGTGTATCCAATTTTGAGCCCCCCGAGAGAAAGTGAATCGTGGAGACAAGCGACAGGACCAGAGCTTAGAGGGAGACGAGATGACTTGAGATGAGAAATACGGTACTGTAGTAGTACCACCATTACCACCGTCAACTGGGGAAGCAGGCAGATGCAGTGCTCACTCTATCCCACATTCACAAATTCTAACTTCTGGCATAGATATACAAATAAACGACACCCACATGGTTTTTAGTTCCCGACTGCTCATACTAGAGTACCCGTCGTTTACCGATAAGAGCATTTTTCTATCTCGGGTTGATAAACTTCTCTCTATCCAGGCCCACAAACGATGTCCTCCGACATATAAATCTATTTATATTAATATTTAAATATAGATTTGAAGAAGATGGATTCACATGGTTTGTTGTTCCCCTCTCTGTCTGCATACAATAGAGTACTGATCGCTTACCTATAAGAGAATTTCTCTATCTCGGATTGGGAACTGGAAGCAAGTACACATGTTTCACTATTAACTACATATCCTATGCTACGAACATGCTTTTTGGACGTACACATTTTAAAAGGTTTGCAATTGCGTCGACCTAATTCAAACTCGTCACTCGAATATATGTGCTATATACAAATTCGATTTATCTTCATTTCAAAGCCGATGCTTCATGCATTGTATCTTTTTATAACCTTTCGAGTACATCCGTGGTCTATCCCGTCCACATCATGATCGTACTCTCATTCTCCTTATGACGATTTATTTGATGTTTCCTCTTCAATCCTGTCTACAGTGCATCAATCCTACAAATATAACCTGCAATTGTTGGTCTAAATATAAGGATTGACTCCTCCTCAGACTTGTCAATGGTGGATCTGATCACCTTTCAGGCTTCTCCTCCATAAGGAAGAAGCCTATTATCCTTTTTATCGACCGTTAGGTCTAATGCCCAAACAATGTCCCCATTGAACCTGTGTACTGTGAATCCGATCTAGTTCAAACTATAAGGATCCAAGTACTGTTCCAACTATCAATCTATTGCTCGAGGAATAACTTTCTCCAAGGAACAGATTCACTGGATCACTCTGACAACTATTAGGTCCAAGTAACTGTTCTAATTAGCAATATACTTTTTGATCAGGAACTTTCTTCAATAAAAGATTCGCTGGATCAATCCTACAACTTTAAGGTCCAACTTTAAGTGTTTCAATTATCGATTCACTTCTCGATCTAGTTCTTGATCAGGAACTTATTCCAATAAAAGATTCACTGGATCGCTCTTACAATCATAAGGTCTAAGTTACTGTTCTAATTATCGATCTATTTCTCGATCAGGAACTCTCTCCCATAAAAGATTCACTGGTTCAGTCTTACAATCACTCTTGCAAGTATAACTTATGCATCTAAACGCTACTGTTCCCATTATCATATCTATTTCTTGTGGACGAGCAACTTTCCCCAAGTAAAGATTCGCTGTAACCTAGTCACGAAATTTGTCATATCGTTAACAGAGAGATTCAGCAGGAGCAGCAAGCGATCAAATCTTGGACAATTGAACATGATGTACAACTATTGATCAATTACTAGACTTGTAACCTGTTTATATGAGTAACCTGTTTATAGTTTATCACTCTCTCACTCTTACTTCAAACGGATCAAGCCTACTGTTCCAACTATCAGCATTTGAATTCTTTTTAAGCAAGTTTTCCAAGAAAAGATTCATGTACTATAGTCAATAAAATTTGCTTGATCATAAACGAAGAGTTCCAGATCTAACCCAGCATCGATCTCAACTTGGAAGATTGAGCAAGATGTACGAACTAAAGATCTGCTCTTACAATCATATACGCCTTCGTTCTAAGAGTTTCTTTAATTGTAAATCTCATTCTGAATTCTCATTGTAGAGTGGAATACGTGTTCATTACTCACATGCATAAGAGTAATTAAAATCGAGTGGGAACTTGGACACTGCTGCCAGTGAAGCCAACAGTCCACAAGGAGACACAAGAGGGCAAGGAGTCAGGACTTGCCTAAAAGAGAGACGAATTTACATTTAACATCTCTTCTTATTTTACATCTTTGCTTTGCCCTTTCCTTCCTTAGGATGGGAATATTAATTAATAGACTTGATGGGGACCGTTGAATAGGTTGGTGGTATCACCTCCAGGTAGTTTCCTTCCTCCTCCACCTTTTAATTGTTCAAGCTCTTTCCTTCTCTTGGAGTCGACTCTCTGGTTTGACTACCGAGTTCGACATTAAGAACGGTCTAGTAGGAGTGGTAGTAGAAGTGAGAGTACACAACGAGTCTCTGTACAGTAGCACCTAGGATGTGCCTCTCTCCACTGCAGCCAGCACCAAAGCCCCGTACTCCGAGGTTTCAAGAGGTGCTATGTGGTTTTACTTTTTTTCCTGCTCCTTCTCGATGCGATCACATGAACCATGCGCTGCTGCAACTGCTACTCCTGCCTGTTGTATCTGACTGACCCGGAACCACTAAAGTACGCCTTGACATGTAATCGTCCTTGCTTCCTTTCTCTCTCCCAGAATCTCTATCTCTCCCACCAATTCTTCCTGTACAGCGTGCATGCCATGCTTTCATCATATTCGCTAATCATCCCTATCTTTTCCTTCCACGCTCAAATTGGCAAGGCCCCTCCTGACATCATCACTGCCGAGCTCTACCTCCGTCCATCTCTCGCTCCATCCCTCCTTTCAGCTGACTGTCTGCGGCTTGTGGCGAGAGAAAGGGAGAGAGAATCACTCGTGGTCGTACTGTACACAATACTCAATGCACCTACTGCTGCTGCTACTATAGTGGATAGAGCAGCGTCTCTCTTTGCTCCTTTCTCTCCCTTTCTCCAATGGGAAGGTTTAACCCACCCTTCTCCCATAGGGCGACATAGCGTCCATGTGACCGACGACGACGCTGGACGACACTTCGCCACTGGTCGGTGAGCTTCAACCCTTCACACAGAAGGAATCAAATCTGCCGATCTCCTGATTGCACCACAAGAGGCATTCTCCGTGCACATTTGATAAAGGGTATTAATGTGGTCCAAAAATATCCTTTTCTTTCAACCCGACGGCAAGTATTGTCGTCAGTGTGTTCCATCACAAACTTCTCCCGTTTATCTTCCTTCATCTCTCTCTCTCTTCAGGTTGCTTCCTTAGTCATGCGGAGGTAGGAATTTCCCGGCCTTAGGTAATTGGATCCCACTATTAACCACAGGCTAATCAGGGTAGATTGCTCTGCTCCTCCCATGCATGTAAAAACCACAATGCGGATTCTGGGAGGAACCAAAGCTTTTGGCTGAAGGTTTCTTGTCCCTCTGCTTGTGATGACGCCGCAACACGTCGAGCTTCGGCCTATTTGCAATAAGTTTCCCGATCTCAAAGACCAAAAGACAAATTTTCGATTGAGCGCATAGAAATTTTACATCTTAGACCAATAACGTCTTAGTGAATCGTCTTCTTCGAGTTAAAGTTCCTCGGAAGTGATGGAAGTAAGGAACTATTCTGATGTTCTCTTCGGGATACGAAAATAGCTGCGGAGCGTTGTGTCTCTGCATCGTGGGACGGCGAGGCACTTGGGCATCGAGGAGCAGAACATTTCTCCTCTACACGCCAAGCTGCACTCGTATAATCACTTTCGAAGCAGCTACAGTAAGCTTTATGTCTAACGTTCATTGGACCTTCAAAGATTTCAGCAGCTTCTACGAACACACCCGTTATCTCCACATGCTCATGGAACCAACACTGCTTATTCCACCTTTTATGCAATATTTTACACGAGTTCACAACTTACAAAAGGACCTGGCACTATAAGAGCCGTCAGCTATGTCGCTTGTCGCCGCCTACGTCGCCTGTCAGCTATAGGTTGAACTACGTACCACCTCGTACTTCGATGCCCTCATATTTCCCGAGGTCTCTCAGCAGAGGTGGTCGGCTATCAATTCAATCAACAATAAATTCAGTTTTATGGGCTAAGCTGAAACTACGCAATCTCATTGCCATGACGTGTGAAGATGGTGAGGACATAAACTATCGGAAATAGCAACACCTTTAAAATGGAATCCTGAATCTGTTTTACTATACAATAATAAGAGGGCGCAAACCACTCAAAGAACCGATATGAAGACAAGTTATTCTACATGAAAACTCGAATAAATGGATACACCTACTTACCAGAAGGCGCATCTTGGACAATGAATGGGTCGAGTTTATGGTACAAAGGCTAATTCACACTAATACCCAAAGCGACATAGGAGGAACCGAACTCCCCTATGGTGGCCCAAAAATCACGTTCTGTTGATTGATATGGATATTCGACATAGAGAAATGACCCGACATGCAAGAGCTGTGGTCATGAGACTGCATCACAAAATACGAGCCAAAGTGAGAACTTTCCCGTTGACATTCGTAACGTAGGAGGGGACCCTCCTACGTTACGCGATGCTCATTATCTCTCATTATATTTGTAAATATCTTGGTAGCAAAGGCTAGCAACTCACTTCAGGCTGCATTAGTCTAATTTGAGAAGAAATGGTATGCTTGCAAACGAAGAGCACCGAAACAACTTACCTCACGCCAGCAAAGGAAATGGCGCTCCACAATACCCCTGGCCGTCTTGCACCACTATACGCCCGATATTGCACTTCGAGATATCTGTGATGAGCTGCAGCAAGAAAACAAAAAGTTTGTGTGACTTGTTTCACTGTGAAAACTAACTCCAGGGAGCAGATACAAATAACTCAAAACAAAAATTTGGTCCAAAACCTCCAAGTTCAAGATAGTATTCCTAGTAAAGGTTTGATGATTAACAATGAAACCACAGGAATTAAGTGAGCATATAAAAACGGGAGTTTTCCCAATTTTTTAGGCAAACAGAATAAAACAACCACTCCCACAACGAGGTGATTCCACGAGGAGGAAATTGCCAACCAACAATAAGCTGACTACTCAAATAGATCTTGTTGCTACGAACGACGCAATCAAGTAAGTCATTTTCAACTAAGTATATAGCTTAAAAACCCAACACAAATTCCACCGCACCTGAAATAAAACAAACGAACTCACCAGGGTTCACCGCTGGATCCATGGAGAGAACTCCTCCAGACTCGCACGTCCGACAATGGAAGCCATCTCCAGTATTGTTCCATAAAGCAATGTTGTGAGGAGGCAATCCTTGGTGGACGTATGGCAAACCATGTGGTCTACCAGCATGATTTTGCAGAGGTCGCACTCCATTATGAAATTGAGGAGGTAGTTGCGCAAGTTGTGAACTTGGCAACCACTTGCATGACTGCATAGAAGGTTGCCTTGATCTAGTCAAGGCCAAAAAACGAAGAGAATGAGTTCTGAAACTTCGAAGAGAAATGCGTACAAACAGATGATGAATTTCATAAAACATTCCACGGACTCATAGATACGACAACAGGGAAAATTGAATACAGGCATTTGTAGCTGCAAGGAGGCCAAGAGAATACACTAAACGTTGGTAATCCCTAAAGTTTCTGTTTTAATCACAACCCAGCCTTGTAATGTCCATTTCTGGGCTCATAAAAAAGATCTACACATTACAGAAAGCCATATGTTTGGGGTGAAGGTCACTCAGTACCGCCATTGTAACCAAATCCGAGATAAAAGATCATCAGGTATGTTGAACAGGTTTCCGTCTACTAGTTCTAACGGAATTGCCGTTCCTTGTCCACTTGCTTTCAAGATGGCGACCATTTCGTGAAGCTCGGGGTCATCGATAGGAAGGCAAGCCATATCTGCATTATTTTCAGCCTTTGTGGAGCACTTGCTTGTCTTCATGGACTCCGTAAGCTGGTGGGAGCTGCCAGATTCTGCAAGCCAACGTTCCATGAAGATTCAAGTTTATACGTTGAAGAAAACGTCCGTAAACTGTTGAAGAAAACGTCCGTAAACTGTTCGTGTCATCAAGACATACACAGTAAACTCGGCAACTTGCAAAAGCTGAGCCGCGTGGTTAGACCTCACCTGTTGACGCATACCAGCATACATGCCCAATACAAAGATCTTGTAGAGTTGCAGGCGATTTCATAGGGATTCCAGCATTTTTGCTCAATGCTTCAACCGCGATCCCGCAAGCCCTTTGAGACGCGCAATTTTTTAGAGTGAGAAGAAGAATCGAAGAACTACTTTTTCAGTACTCTGCAAAAACTAAGGATAGGACTAAACAAACGGCACCCCCAATCCACTCCAGACAATGTCTCGCATTACGTGACGAAAGTGTTTTCTAGGCAGATTTCTTTGAGGTCGACCTTGCCAACTTTATGGTAGCAACAGGTATTTCCCAGCCTGGTCTATAAAAGAAAATTAGGATGCTCAAAGTATCCTTTTCAGCAGCATGAGGGAGTTGTTTCTACGTCTATTCCATGTTTCGGACAAAGCGTAAAGAGATGAATGGACCAATTCTTTTTGAGCATGATATAGAGAAATGAGGACAGAAGCCGGTCGAGGAACGGGAATCCAGAACATGATATATTTACTCTTATGGATTCTTTTTGAGCATGATATATTTACTCTCATGGATCCCCATACCTTCTTAAGGTTTCTGCTGCCGCAAGAGAGGCCAAAGAGGTACTTGATGTAGTCCCTTGAACCAAAATGTCAGAAACTCCAACTGGTTGAACCCAACCAACTCTCCTCACAAGGCCCCATCTGCCTTGACCCCCTAAAGAAGGCACCCTTTGCTGAACTCTATAACCTGACAGTGAGGCGCTAACCGATCCTGGCGAATTTAAATTCATAGCTGCAGGTATGCATGAAAAGTCATCGGGGGCCGCAGCAGTGGCAGTCGCATCAACATCAATGAATTGAAAAATCTCCCATCGTGACGGTCGCACACGTGTAGCAAAAACTCTACCACTAGGCTCCACGCTTACATAACGCCTGCATGGTACAGAAGGAAGTACTCAGAAAATTTAGTAACAGATTATATGTGAAGTTAATCGTAAATCTGCGAGAGGCACGAAATAAAGGTTCACTTCCGGATACTAAAAGAGTTCCACTATTCTTCCGTCTCGAGAGGAATTGCGACAAAACTAAAGCACGTGATATAATAAGAGGAGTGAACAAGCTAACAACAGATCCTGCACATCACTTCGGTTCACCTTAACACAAAACAGATGTTTGGGCACAGGAACGTAATCCTGGTTAAATATATAGGGCTAAAACACGTAAGGTTAAATAACCAGTAAAACTTACTGCATTCCTTTGATTCGCCGTACTGTCCTTATAGTAAATCCAACAATCCCAGAGAAAGAGCAAATATTTTCATCCATGGTATCCAAGCAAGCACCAGAAACGGGTACGATCTCGAACAATGATGCTGTGGCTGGGAAGTGAACCGCTGGTGCACCGGACTGGAAAACTCACATGAAGGACAACATTAAAATATATAGGTATACGAGAACAGAAGCCGTTCTGGGAACGGGTTATCCAGAACTCATGAATTGCAAATTATCGGTAAGCAAGATGTACATGATTCACAATGCTAGAATAGTGAGAAACCCATAAGGTAGAATGTATCGAATGTAACTTGAAGCAAAGGCATAATTGAAACAAATTGAGAATAACATATGGCTAACAGACTAGTAAACCACCTTGAAATCGAGAACTCTATGCAAACGACTGCGAGAAATAGGTAACGCTATGTAAAAGACTGCCAGTAAGCAGTGCGTGAACGATAAAAGTAAAAAACGTGGGCCGGAGTCGGATAGGAACACTGTATACACAAGAGGTCCCATAAATCAGGCAAAGAGCGAAGGAAAAATAATAGGGAGGGAATTAGCTGGGGAACATTATAATATATAGATATATATTTCAAGACACTGATGGAATTACGATAAACTACAGGAATCGATTGTCAGCACAGCCCAAAATTTCTTTTGGGATTCATTTGCTGCTAAACGACCAAAATTCACAGACCCCGTTCCGCCTAAATAGGTGACCAGTGAGATCACGATAAGCAATAGCCGATTGTAGGCAAACCCTTAAAGATGACGCAAGAACTGAAATTAATCTCACCTATACCCAATGCATAAATATAAGTGACATGTCTCAAGCGAGTTAGTGAATTGGAAGCAAGGGTGTGCTCTTGCACTTTGACTTTGATCAATTGCTAACTCTATCTTTTCGGTGGATTCCAAAACTATCACTCTATCTATCACTATGGTAGATTCCAAAACTTACCTGTATGATACGACCCTTTGAGTCCACAGATAAGTATTCTTGAGCCCGGCCTTTAGCCACAGGCATTGCCACCAGTGTGTACAACGAGTCACCATGGTACCTCAGCTGCCACGCACCTACTTCACGCGCATCTCCTTTCGAATATGCACGGCATGTGCACAAGCCCCTCTGCAACCTATGTTGTTGTTCGCTCTGCTCAAATTGAACGGCTATGGAAGGATCATAGGCCAGATATCCACCATGTATGCTTCGGATGAGTACTCTTGAACCATTTGCTAAATTTAAGCTGAAGGCCTCCCACTGTTTCTTGTCAGTTTTATAGCAGAGAATTTCTCCTGAGGATGTGGCACTTAAATAGTGTCCTCTCTTTCCCTTCCTAGATTCACCGGAGTAGGGTCTGATGCTGACAGTCGGGTAACTTCTGCGGTATTGTACTGTTAACTCAAATTTCTCCATGCCACGTACGTTATCAGTAGGAGTTGTAAACAGGATACCATCTGGTTCTGCACTAAGCTGGATCAGAAAACGCATGGTTAGGAAGCGCAACAAGAGAATCAGATGGCATCTCAAAAACTGTCTAAGGTTATAGAAAGTATTGATTGACATTGGCAAAGAAAATTCGATTCAAGATTGGTTTGGGATATGACGAATAGCATTCTAAAAAACCGCATGCGTATTACCAAAGCTAGACCCGAAACAATTTGACGAGCAAAAGACTAGTTGCCCCGGAATATACAGAGCACCTTCCCTATCTCAAAAGAATATCATTACTGTATGTACCAAGAGACACATATAACACAGCGGACCTTAACCACAAATATAAATATCCTACGAATATGAGATTCTTCAATACACACCATGCGCTTGCCATCTGCGGTGCGAATTGTACAAACTGAACCATCTAGAATTTGATCAGTTCTTGAGACAGCTCCAAAGTTGGGCCTTTCTTGCTCTCCCAATCGCCTGCCCTTCAGTTCTAAATTAGGCCTCAGCACAGAGTCAACTGGCGAACGGGAACCATGCCTGGCCCTTGAAGACCGAACTGGAATCAGCGCTGGAAACTTGAGGTCTAACAAGAACTCTTCACAACAGCACGCCGCCTGCAAGTTCGCACGTATTGTTTGAAAACACCATATGTGCTTCCCAGAACAGGCTCATACACATTAGCTCTCAACACTTCCAGTTGATTCATCCTCGTCTACGTAGAGCCGAATTGGCCATTAAAATTTAAGAACTTCATTAAGAAGTTCGTGCTTTCAGGGTATTGCTACAGAGAAAAGGATTGGTCATCGTGAAGCATACCTCTGCATGAGCACATATCACTGCTGAGCCCCCACACAGGTACTTCCCTGTGTAAGCTTGTAGCGTCACTCGCACTGAGGCAGTGACAGTCCTACACCCATGAAAACTATATCCGTTCAGCAACGAGCCGTCAAAGAGGTCATGCATGTCAGTTAACTCGATGGTAGGGGAAGGAACAATAGAATATCACGATTTCTTCGACACTCACCACTCCGAATCGGGCGACATGTCCAAAAGGGACTCCTCGATCAACGTAAAATGCTCCCACTTCTGTGGTCTCTGTGTCCCGCCCCATATGCGCCCTCTGGCATCAGCAGTTACATAGCCATTGTCGTCACTCCCTCGAATCCTAACCCCTTTTGGAATGTCAAGAAAGGAAAATATAAACGCCGTTTAGTCAAACTGTAGCTGTCACCTCAAAACTATAACATTAATGACTGGTAATCCGATCGAGTGTCAACAGCTCCGCAAAAGGAGCTACTTATTGAAAATTAATACCTCCATGTGAGGATCTTTCCCTGAAAGGGCAAGGGGTGCAGATGCATAAAAGATGCAGGTGAAACTAGGTCTATACTTCACAGGATGACTAAGCACAAAAGCAATGGGCCCAGAGGCCCAAGCTTGTTGTTCAACTGCCACTCTTCCCCCGATGCGATCTAGACCTCCAAAGAGCTCAACCAGTAAGATAGGGTACTGAAAGAGTAATTGTGCAACTGTCTAATCTCATCTGCTTGTCTTTTGATCATGAGTTTACAAACGTCGTAATTCTTGCGTTCCGTCTAAAATCTCACATGGTTCCTGTTGACTCTTCTGAAGGCAGTTCAGGAAACTAACTACCAAACACTTTGTCCTGTCACATTAAAAGTACTAACGTTGATATGTAGAGTTCAAAGTTGCTGACACTCGAGCCAGAAGGTTATCTGTGATTCCATACATCCTAAAATTACTTGCTTTGCAGGTAATTTATCATACATAACGCTGTTATTCCCGCCTGTAGGGCCATTTATTAGCCTCCTCCTAATTATTCCATTTCTCTGCACGTTGTAGAAAGTAACTCCATGGCCCAGTTTCTACAATGTGTACCCAACGATGAAGAAACTGCTCTTCGAGCCTTTAGGACACATCGTCCAAGCGTTTCTAGTTTTCTCATCGTCATACTGCTAAACCATCAACAGATACAATAGTACTGCAAGGCTCTGATAGTAACAACTTCGCTACTAATATCGTTCTGGATAATTACTGGAGTTTCTTGTCTGCTATCTCAAACTCAGCGCAATGATACCAAGACCATAATAAACCCGGAATTTCCGCATCAAGAAATTGAACTTCGTTGGTGATCTACGTGATCTTCAGCAAGCAGTTTGGATCTCTACTGGCTCTTTCTCCCAGCTCAAAGAAAGACAGGACCTGAGCTTCCTCTGTTCAGTTGGTAAAACTAAGCTCGTCCATCATAAGATACCCTTCATGAGTTAGATCTCCCTTACATGACTCACTGTCCACTAATAAGATATGTCCATAGGTGGTATGTGGTGCTTTTGAAGTAAACAATCCCAACTTTGATTTACTACCCTACAAGTTCCGACGTGTTCGATAACACCTTGAACAACCTGGACCCAGTCCTGAGTTTACCTCCTGCGAACCAACCAAACCCTGGAGCTGCTTGTGCTACAAAGTGAAGTTGATATTCTCCAAACAAGCAGCATTTCACAATGTGAGGATCCTCGTATGTAATTCAGCTTATTAAAATTGAGTAGGTTGAAAATCCGAAGGCATATACTCACTTCCATGCTCGTCAAACTCCAAGAAGAACTGCGAAATCGCTTCCTCACAAGTGGCCGTGGTTACAATAATAGTGGATCCCCGCAAACAAAGAAACCAATTATCTCCACTCACGGAGTCCAATTTACCATCATCTTCACGACAATCACTAGCAACCAATTGTCTGGAGAATTCAGGTGTCGCCTTGACATTCAAGAGATCATTCCGAGCTTTCGAGGTCCTGGGCACAACTTGTAGCAAGTACGACCCGTTAACGCAAGGGCGTAACAGTATTCTCCAGCTGTCGTCCTCACATCTGGAGAACTTCACTCTCTCAAATTGCCCGTGCTCCACTGTCAGCCATTGGTGGCACCAGGACCTTACTCTATAACAAGCGACAGGGATTGCAGCTGATCCGCTAACTCCTTCAGACATCGCCATGGAGTCGGAATGCAGAATCCCCTCCTTCCGTTACCCTAAGTCACTTCAAATCCATCATTGCCGTGCACTGAGGTCAAATGACCCCACACAGCAGTGGTCAGAGACCACGCCGCTGGCAAGCATCCGAAGAGAACTTCGCCTTCGTCCAATTCATGTGCCTCAATTCACAAACTCTGCCCTACGATATTTGCAGTAGCAATGCCGAGAACTCCCGGGAGCAGGATAACCTCCCAGGCCAGCACCGTAACACCCCTTGCGAAACCTTCAGCTACTCTGCTCACCTGCGAGGAACATAAATCCCTGAATTCATTGAAGACAACTAACCCGACAAATCTTCGTCCATTCAAGTTCTAGACTCAAATTATTTCTTCTTCCTTTTACCCCGAAAGTCCAATCGACCCCCTCAAACTCCAATCTCGATCGATATGAATCACAACCTCTTGTTCTACCAATCTTCGACCAGATTAGATTCTCACCCACTGCGCCCCCGCCCCCCGCCCGCCCGCGCAGATCTCTCCTCCCCTTCTATTCCTCTTCACTGCACATTCCTCGACACAATAAACAAGAAACGCCGTTCGTTCACTCGCAATTAACGGACAATAGCTCTCCTCAAGTATCTACTCCAAATTACACCATACGCTCACGCATTGGGATCCACAGACATGTAGAGATTCAGAAGATTCTTCCATTCACGTCCTGATCTACTACTTCCCGTCGATGACCGGCCAAAAGCGAAGGTCCGGGGAATCAATTACTCCCAGCCTCCTCCCATTCCTCCCTTCCAAATCCATCACGCTACCTCCTTACTTCTCCGTCCCGCATACAGCTCGCGCACCTCTCACTCTATTAGAACACCGCCACATCTGAGTCAATACCGTGTTCCGCTTCCAGCTTGGAAACAAAAACCACTGTTGGGGAGTTTTCTGTCTGGAAACCAGTATAGTTCCCGGCTAACTTCAAAAGTGGCCGAAAGATCTGAGATGTCTTCACTTCCTCTTTTACCCCCTGTGTCTTTTCCTTGTTCGGCTTGATGGGATCTTCCCGTCCTTTTTTTTTTCGGTTCTACTCAATTTCAAGAGAAGTGTTATTATGTTATCAATCTAAATTAAAATATTGGATTTATCTGCACCTTCAAGCATATAGTGTTAATGATTTTTTATATAATAAATCATTTTCTCTCGAAAAGGTCTATCCAATAACAACCTAGACTTGGATTATTTGCATACCTTAACAACTTAACCATGATTGCTCTAGTAGTTATAAATTGAGGTAATGTATTTTAGAGCAATTGTTTCCATTAACATAGTTTTCTTCTTAAATTAGATTAGATTCACATTAAATGTATTCATTATTTCAGTATTTAACTTAATACATTAAATTAAATTAAATTATAAATTAATGTCTTTATTTATTTATTTATAATTTATCTATCATTACATATTCTAAATTAATGACTGATAATGTCTCAAAAAGCATATCAGAAATACTTCTTACCTTTAATTCGATTATATTTCTCTTATTGGCGGTAGTGCAGATTTCTCATACAGACTCTATTGAGGCTTAGCCCCATGTTACCTTTTTTTTCTCTCCCTTGTATGGCTTGACGGTGTCTTCCCATCCTTCATTTTTCCTATGCGGTCGCCTTTTTCCTTATTGGCACATCAATGATGAGGAATATGGAAAGTCAGGCGAGATACTCATCGTTATACTCAAGTGTTATGAGAAGCTAATTCATTGTAGATTGATTCAAACTTCTTCGTTATTTTCTTAATGATTAAATTGTTTATGATATACTTTCATTAACACATCAACGAATAAATACATAAACAAGTGTGATCTTAGAATATTACCAAGAGTAATTCAGCACATAAATGAAATTAAGATATAACAATAGTCTTTTCTCAATATTAAGACAGGTGAGATTTTTCAAGATACACATAATAAATTGTGACTCAAACAATGCGCATAGAAAAAATTACTTAATATCTAAAGACAGAAAAAAAAAATTGTTTTAGAATAGATTTTACCTATTAGAAAACTAGAGAATTTGCTCGTTATGGAAATAAAAACTTTACCTGTCTGAATTAACATTTTCAAAAAAATTTATACTTCAGTATATTAATAAAATTTGTGATATATATTTTTTATAACATAAAATAATAATGTCACATGTGTTTAAATTTTAATCTTTGATGTTACTTTTGTATTTAGCTGTTAGTTATATCTTAATTTTAGTTGAATCACAAGAGAGAGAAAGATAGATATAGAGAGATAGTTGAAGCATTTATTTCTAGTTCTTTTACGACACATTTTCTCATACTTATTTCTAAAATTTTAATTATTTTCCAATTATTTCTTGAATGAAACGTCCATTTAGATCCAAGACATATGCTTACGAAAATCTCAAGTCTTGGATATACATGTGATTCGAATACATATCTCAGATATCATATGAGATTAATTCATAAATTAAGTCATCTATACATCATATATCGTTATGGATCACTATTTACCTCTCATAACTGATAATATCTAGGAAAATTTGAATAATATAGCTGGATCTCATTCAATAATATGGAGATTTAATTTTCTGAATTTGAGATTAATCGTGGAGTCCGTTAAACGATATGTACCATTATATTTGTGGTTTGTATAAAAAGGTCTAATATTGTCTCAGTATTCTTCTTCTCTTTTCTTGAGAGTCATAGAAATATTTTCATCTCGATTTTTTGGAGTCGGAAAGAGATAATCTAATATAGAAGTTAAATATAACATCAAGTTGCTTTTAGGTACTTTTCTATGATTCACTGTGATATTAAAAATAACTTTGAAATAGTAAATTTTTGTTTCTAAATTATACTTCATTGAGTTAAATACACTCTAAAGTATGGCCTTCAAGAATGCTTTTAACATAACTTGAAAATATCTATATGCAACAAAATGTAGTTGTATATACACATACAAAAACGCATAAATTGATAATAAGAAAGGGAAATCTATCAAATTTATTTCAAATAAAAATTTAGCTGAAATCTAATTGAATAAAATTTAATGCTAGATATTAATAATTATTATTTAACATGTTTTACTGATGTACTAAAGGAACAAATGCTGAGCAAACTCGAAGAAATATACTTTACTTGTCCTAAAGTTTATAAACTGACGCGCTTAGTACACGAAGATTCACTGCCCGCTGAATTTTTCCCGGAGATTGATCCAACATCTCATCATTTTCCATTCCTACGTTATTAAAAAGGACTAGTCGGTGGTCCGATCTAGTCTGTCTTATTCCGAATTCGTTCAAATTCGGTTCCCTTAAAAGAATTATGATATATATAAAAAAATCAAATAATTTAGGAATTATTCGTGGTACATAAGGCATGCATTATTTTTGATTTCTTGACATGTTTAAGAAGTGCCAGTAATTTTACTTTAAGAGTTAAATTTAAGAGGTGAATGTCACTTACTACTAGAGTAGATACCTAGGGACGAGAGACGGAAGTGTTCTTGGGGAAGGGGACAGCATATGGGGACCTTGAACGGAACTATATCTAGAAACAAAAACAACAAGAAGTACTACTTAAGGAGATGGAGATAACGGTGGAGAGAGAGACCATGGGATCGAATTGTTTGTGGGGATGGGGACAAAGGGTGGAGAGGGGAATGAGGGAAGGGCAATCATGTAGAAAACACAAAGGATGGGAAGACCCCATCAAGCCATACAAGGGTGAGAAAAAATAAGTAAAATGGGCTAAGCTCCAATAGAGTCGATACGAGAAATCTGCCCTATTGCAGCTAAGATATTTGACAATACAAGTCATACAATCTACAAATAACTGGAGCATCCAAAGAAGCATCATCTCGTGTGATTGCTCTCTTATGGATTGCACCAGCCATTGCCTTCTATAGAGCAATGGACACATGTTGTCTAAAATATGCTACAAAATATAAGAGTGAGAGGGGTCCCCTTGGCACCTAACATGATAAGCTCTCATGCACTCCCTAACAAATGTGTCAAATGCAATATCCATCGCTCCATATAACTCCAAGGCTAGACAAACAAAGAGGTGACCTCGCTACATACTCCTATATTTGGAGACCTTACGAGCTGCTACTGCACTTGCCGCACATCTAGGGGGATGGGTAATCACTCCTTCTAAAATTGTATTACACATAGGGTTCGGAACCACGACGTCCGCTATTGTCACCTTACCATCTTGGACCAAGTATAAATCTACTCTAACATGTGTTGTTTGCAAAATATACAAACGGTCCCTGCAAGTCAAGTATCCACTCTCTTGTGCTATATCAAACACTATGTCCCTAATAGCATCATGGGTAGCTATCCTTGTCCTCCAAAAGGACATCATGTCATATGGACTGTAGCTACATCTAATGTAGAACCACTCTCACAAATTAGAAATGAAGATACAAATGGGTGGACCAAACCTAGGCAAACCTCCTCACTATAGAAAAAGTAGTTGGTGCAAGTCAAACCTCCTTGCTATAGAAAAAGTAGTTGGTGCAAGTCGAGATGCTCTGATGCACAATAGAACTAGGAGCCGAGAGCCTGCACCCTTACCAAAGCAAGAGCAAAGCAATGCTCTTGATACATCACCATTGATCTTTTTCTCTCTATCCTCGTTGGGAATTGGTAGAACGGAGGTGCAGAATTAGGGGAAGAGGCGTGTTGAACTAAGAAGTGAATAAAAGTAAGGATGGGTTATTATTATGGAACCCAGTTGGGAGATTACCCCTTTCATAAATTAGTGAGTTTTCTTTGGCTTGTAATCAAACAGGGTATTTGTTTTCAGATTTAATGAAAGAGCTATGGGAATAAGTTTACTTGCATACAGGTTATTAAGTTTCGGTAAAGATCATCAGCTCTAGAAATGTATAAGATCTCAAAATACATTTCGGAAATTTCTGAGAAATCAGAAAAAGATAATCAATGTAGAAACTTGACTACCTTCCAAAATGGAATTAGTACCTTAAAATGGTGTAGATCACCTTCTTATACACCACGGAACATTCGATGTAACCATACACAAAATAACATATGAAAGGGGTGTCTCCCAACCCCCATTATTATTATTATTGCTATTTATTTATTTATGTAATTGAAGAGAGAATCCAAACTCACTTTTGTCTAGATCTTCAATCTATCAGTCGATTGAAGTTGATGCCAACATATTGATCATATTTTCCACGTTCTAACTTACAGTTTGAAGGTGGAAGATCTTAACACAACTGATTACAACCTTTGATATCAACAATGAACTTAACATTTTTACACGTCAAAGCAAACTTCACTGTCTAATCATCATCTAATCAAAACTACTAAAAAGGCAGGACAACGTCAAGTTTTCCACTGACCATGAATTAAAGTACAATTACCAGGAATCTCAATTTTTCTCTCATACCAAAGAGTGATTCACTGCAGAGAGACAAAATCACAGGTACTACAATGATTAACAACGTTCCTGTATCAACTGCACGTCAGGACGGAGGACGCCCATGGTCTTTTAGCTTGAGATAGCCGTCTACAGGATTGCACTGAATTCCAAAGTGGGATTCAAATGACTGACTGAGGTAGGACACAGGAGTTCGTCCCTAAATAAACGAACTCATGATCATCTGCAGCTTTTCCACGAGACTTGGGAACGAGATTCTACGACACACACTTCGGATTGAGTTTGTCAGGCCACTTGCTTCTCGTGCTTTAACCCTCCCTTGGCTGAATGTGGCCGGAAGAACGTACTGCAGGCACCGCAATGAGCTATGAGGTGGAGCGTTATGAGGTATATAGTCACCACAGTACTGTTAATAGGCACTGTTCTTGTCAGCTTATGCCGTACTTGCGCCGCTGTATTCCTCACATGGAGCTTTCGCGCAAACCAGACTTGATTGAACCCGCAGGATCATACCAGATCAAACAAGAGAGTCGACACTCTATCCTTTCTCATTAATTAACTTTCGTTAGTTTTGAAGGGCGCAGCGCCGGCCACCTCCACAAAACTCCCAAGCCCAGAATACGCCATAATTTGCGCAACCCGTATGCACATTGCTGCGCACGATACGAACTTTCATCTCGCTGTGCGTATTTGTGTTTGATTTTGTACCCGGGTAGAAAGTGATGATCGTCGAGCGTACAGTACTGACCTTTGGTTTTGGTAGGATACTATAGAGCCTGCACCGCTGCTGAACCTATACATACGGTAGTTAATTTAGCACGTGTGGTCAGGGTGTTTGAAGCTTGTGTGTTTTACTAGTCTCATTCCATAAAATAGGGTACCCTAAAATAACCAGGTCATATGAGCAAGTGGTTAGAAAAGTCAAAATAATAGGAAATTCCAGGAATGTGTAAACTATTATGGGGTTCTAGGACAATTCCAATATCTTTAGAAGGAAGTTAGTAATGCATAGAAAATAAAAAATACCAACAAAAAAGATAAAAGGTCTTTGATGAACACATAAGATAAAAGACTACAAGTGTTAGGGCAGACTTATACTTGGTCCCAGATTATCAAGTGACATTAGCGGATATCGTGGTTATAGACACTACGCTATATACAGTTTCGGAGGGAATGATTACCCATCCCCTGGATGGGCGGCAAGCGCATCAGCAGGTCGCAAGGTCTCCAAGTATGGGGGCATGTAATGAGGTCAACTCTTTGTTCCTCTAGCCTTGGAGTTATATGGAGCAATGGACACTATGATAGACATATTCGTCAGGGAGTGCACGAGAGCTTATCATGTTAGGCACCAGGGAGTACCACTCTCACTCTCATACTTTGTAGCATATTTTAGACAACATGTGTCCATTGCTCTATAGAGGCCAATGGCTGGTGCAATCCATAGGAGAGCAATGACATTACGTGATGCTTCTTTGGATGCTCCAATTGTTTGTAAACCACACGACTTGCATAGCTCGGATATCTTAGGTGCATTGGGGCAGATTTCTCATGTAGACTCTATTGGGGCTTAGCCCTATTTTATCTTTTTTGTCTCTTCCTTGTAGGCTTGATGAGGTCTTCCCATCCTTCATTTTTTCAACACGATTGTCCTTCCCATTTCGAGAAGATAAAAAGAAGATCCAATTGAGGATCTTCGTGCATCTAAGATATCTGGCTTTGTATATAGTCCACCATCTTTGAAAGATCTCTTTGAAACTCCCCCTTTTCCCCAACCTCTTTATTCTAATATTCAAACAAGGTTTAATTGGTAATTACTCAACAAATTGGACTAAATACACTTTCACACTATGTTAATTTTATGAAGCTCTTGTCACGCCATTTGTAGTTCCGCATCTAGCTGCTCGGACACTAGAGTTTCAGTGATAGTAGTTAGAGTTATTTCAGCAGTTTCTCAAGGACTACTTTTCGACAGTCAGATTTGGTGTTCGGGGTACTGACTTCACGGTGGGGCCCACCGTCACTTTGCACCATTTGCACCGTCGAGTGTGCCGTCAGTGGGACCGTTAGGGTTTTAGTGCTAGCTCGAGTCCAGGGGGTATAGTTTCGAAGTGAGCTCTAGAGAGCTCACTTCTTTGATGTTGAGCCTTCGAGTTCTTGGCTATGGTGGACAGAGGCCGGCGAGCGTCACATGGATTCTCTATGCTTGAGTGGGTGTGGCTTGACTGTAATCAGTGCCCAGTTGTTGGCAGTTTATAGAGTGACAGATCAAGTATTGATCTGAGTTGAGTTGAGTTGAGTTGAGTTTAGTTGAGAGTGTTAAGCAATCTGATTACATCAGAGAAGTGAAGTCAGGGGGAAATCGGGTGCAGGAACGTTGAGTGTTGGTGGTATCTCCAAGCTCGGTGGATCGTGGTAGCTCGATTCAAGTTCTGTGTTTCCCTAGTGTGCAGAAGCTCATTCAAGTGATGCAGATTTGGCAATTAGGTGGACGGTGTGCGGAAGCGCTGGCCAAATTTTAAGCAAAGAAGGAGCAATTTTCGAGCAATGTTGTGATTTTGAGCTCAGGAGGTGAAGGCAGGACCAATTTGCTGCGAGTTGGGCTCAAAAAGTGAAATTGAAGGTGGAGTTGGGAAGCTCTTCTCATGAAATTGTAATTTGGAAAAACCCGTTTTGTCAATTTGGCTTGAGTGGAAAGTTAGCGGGGGATTTGGCGGACAACCATCTTTAGGGTTTATGTCAGATTTTATGTCAGATTTACGTCAGATTTTGGGCCAGATTTGGAGGAGTTTTGCTAGTTTGGAGGACTTTCACAGATTTGGAGAAGTTTCGCCAATTTTGGAGGAGGTTTCGAAGTGGCAACAAGAAAGGCCTCATTTGGCTGAATTTTGGCGTTTTGAGGCTTCAAGGCTATGGGCTATGGGCTATGAGAGGCTACAAAGGCCTAGAAGGGCCAGCAAGCCAGCTTGCTGGCGTGAGGCTAGCTAGTTTAGAGTAGATCTTGGTCATTGGTTGGCAAAATTTGCCTTTCTTGCTAGATTGTGTGCAATAGGGATTGACCCCTAGATCTCTTATTCCTAGACTGGTGCCCTAGCCAACTGGTCCACCTTCACTTGTTGTCCTAGTGACTGCGCCACTGTTATCTATACACATGTAGCTTTGGCTAGGAGAGGCAGTTTGATCCCATTCTTGGTGATCTTGGTAGCTTAGGACTTAGATCCGAACACTCTCTTATGTCAAATGCCAAATGGTGGTAGAGTCAGTCCCATGTTGTGTTATGAGATGGAGGGTTTTCATTTAGATTTCTTGTGATTAAATCCCCTCCATTCTCTGCTTCCTGTTTGTGCACCATGTTTGTGTGAGGTGCCTTGACTTTTGAGCATTGGTGCTCTGGTGTGCTCTCGATGGTGAGGCTGGAGTGATGACCAGTCAGACTACCTTTGTTTCTCTCCGGTGAGGCAGGAAGTGATGACTTGCAGACCGTGAGAGTGCATGTTATGATGGCAGGTTACAAGTTGCCCTTCCCCTAGTGTAGTTATCTCGGTTAGAGTTACATTAGTGGGTGGTGTTTTGTTGGTGTTGGCACGTGGTGGTGTTGGTACTTGGTGGGGCACTTCCGATTGCGACTTGCGGTTACGACTTGCAGTTGCAGTTGGTGGTTCGGGTTTGCTGTTGTAGTTACGTGGTCACGACTGAGTTCTTTGGAGATTCTAGAGGAGTTAGCCCTACAATACGCAGTGGGTTTACTTGGAGTGGTGCTTGGTATCAGCCTGTATCTCAGGTCCCAGTGAGGGAGGAGATTGACTCTGAGTTGGAGTTCGACACAGGAGCTGATTCAATTGAGAGTGCACTTGGTGTGTCCGCACCGTTGTTGTGGGACATGGACGAGATTTATGGGGCCTCCAAAGGCCCTAGGCGTTACTCTGGTACAGTGGGTACCGTTGAGTTGGATGACTTCATCCAAGAGTTTGATAGTTGGTGTGATCTGCAGCAGATGCGGAACTCGACTTTGTTCACACCCTTCATGGCATGGAAGGGGTTGTTTCAGCATCTGGAGGGTCCGCCGATGGATGACTACCATGAGTTCAGGAGAGCTCATTTGGAGGAGATTGAGTTATGGAGATAATATTGGTCTCCACACTATGTCTCCATCACTTCAGGCTTGGTAGCCAGGAGTAGATCGGCTGTACCCACGAGTTCTAGCTCAATTACTCTTGGTGGAGCTAGTGGAGGTGCACTAGCTGGAGATAGTGCTTGTAAAAGACCGAAACCGAGGAGAGAAATAGGAGAATGGAATTTCACATTGGGACACTTGAATGAGGGAAAACTCCGAATGCCTAGCATGAGCTTCGGCCTTGGTATTTATAGGTAGCATACAAGACCCTTGAAGCTTCTCAAGAAGCTTCCTTGAGCCACTTTCTTGGAGTGTAAGCCAAGTTAACTAGGAAGCTTCTCAAGAAGCTTCCTTCTAGAAGCCACCTACTTGGCGTGCAAGCTAAGCTAGTTAGAAGCTTCTAGAAGCTTCCTTCTAGAAGCTACCTCCTTAGGGCGCAAGTTAACTAGTTGGGAAGCTTCTTAGATGCTTCTAGAATATTCTAGGCTATTTTGTCTTATTCTCTACTTCGTAAGCCCGATTAACTTCGTCACTAAACTCCATATTGTTACATATTCCCCCGCCGCTAGTTGGTGATGTCCTCGTCGCCAGTGAAGCTTCGAATTCCTGGATGGCCATCTGGGCATTTTGGAGGTGAGAAAGAGGTTCCCATGTGGCATCATGAAGGGGATACCCTTTCCAAAGGACCTTGTACTCCGTGTGTTGGCGACGGCCTCGTTGAATATGGCAATGTGCAAGGATACGATCAACTTCGTACTCCTCATGATCATTGATAGGGACAGGAAGAGGGGGAGGTTGGACTCGAGAGGAAAAGGAAGAAGGGTTAGGAACAAAAGGTTTCAACTTGGAAATGTGAAAGACAGGATGGATATGCATGTGACAAGGTAAGGCAAGACGATAAGCAATAGGAGAGATAATGTGGGTGATATCAAAGGGTCCTATCCAATTAGGAGCAAGTTTACGAACTTGGGTATCAAGTGGGAGAGGGAGGTTACTAGAGGATAGCATGACTTTATCACCAACTTCAAAGGTGAGATCACGACGATGATGGTCTGCATATTGTTTTTGGCGATTTTGAGCAACAAGGAGGTGAGATTTGGCTTGTTGGAGAGATTGGGATATAGTGGTCAAGAATGTAGAAGTATGAGGAACCTGAGAGGGAGGGGGAGCAAGAAGGGAATCTGGAACAAGCGGATCTTGGCCAAAATTGAGAAAGAAGGGAGAAAATCCAATGCTTGCCTATTTGGAATTGTTGTAGGCAAATTCTGCAGCTGCAAGACATTCATCCCAGTTGGTATGGTGGACATTGACAAAGGCCCGCAACATATCCTCCAATGTATGATTGGCGCGTTTGGTTTGTCCATCAATTTGAGGATGATAGGCCGTGGACAAAGCAAGCTTGGTGCCGAGTATCTGGAAGAGTGCTTGCCAAAACTTCCCGGTAAATTGAGGATCACGGTCGGAGATGAGTACATGTGGCATCCCATGATGCTTGAAGACATTGTCGAAGTAGATTTGCGCTAAGGTTGGAGCATCCACGGTATCACAGGTTGGTGCCAAGTGGATTTGCTTACTAAGCTTATCCACAAACACCACAATTGCGGTGTGTCCTTGTTTTGTCTTTGGCAAGGATGTGATGAGATCCAAGCTCACATGCTCCCAACGAGCGGATGGAATGGCGAGTGGTTGAAGGAGTCCACTCGGCTTCTGGTTGCTGGCCTTGTTCCGTTGGCAACTCTCACATGATCGGACAAAGTCTCGAACATCTCGTGTCATGTTGGGCCACCACCATTGGCATTGGAGGGTGCCCAAGGTCTTGTCCACTCCCATGTGACCAGCTATTGGTAAATCATGGGCTTCTTGAAGGCGCACTAGTCGAAGATCACCTTTGGCTGGAACATAGATCTGGTCTGCATGGAATAAAAGGCCTTCCTTGAAGGAGAAGGTGTTGTACTCCTTGTCGCATGCTGTCAAACGACCGTGTACCATTTGGAAGAAGGGATCTTGTCGTAGAGCTGATTGAAACTCATTGTGGACCTTAGGGTCAATGGACACCGTCGTAATTGCCGCCGTGATAAAAGGAAGATCCTTCAAATCAAGTCGTCGTGATAGAGCATCGGGAATGACATGGAACCGACCTGGTTTGTACTCAAGTTTGATGTCAAACAATTGGAGTTGCTCTTCCCATTGATGATGCCGGCTCTTCATGTGCTCCAAGTGTAAGGTCTGCAACAATGGCTTGTGATCAGTTCGCATGATCACTTGTTTCCCATAGAGATAATGCCTCCATACCTTGGTGGCATATACCATTGCAAGTTGTTCCCGATCTTGAGCAGAGTAATTTCTTTCTGCTGTATTTAGTCGGCGAGACACAAAGGCAATCGGATGTAGTCCATCTGGAAATTCTTGTTGCAACACAGCTCCAATTGCAAAGTTAGAAGCATCAAAATCAACCACACAAGGTAGTTGAGGATCATATGGTTGAAGAATAGGTCTTGAAGACACCATATGCTTTAACTTCTGGAATGCTTCTTCATGCTTGGTGGTCCACTGGAAGCTCGAGTTCTTTCCCAAGAGGTCAGTCAATGGTGCAGCCACGTGAGCATAATAGTGGATGAATCATCGGTAAAAATTGGCCAGTCCATTGAATGCTCGTACTTCTGTAGCATCCTTCGGGGTAGGCCAATCAGTAATGGCCTTGATCTTCTCTTCTTCCATCTTGATCCCCTCTGATGAGATCTTATGACCCAAGAAGGTAACCTCCTTCTGCCAAAAAGCACACTTTGACTTCTTGCAGTAAAATTTCCACTGTCGTAGTCGTCTTAGGACTTCTCGCACATGATTCACATGTTCTGCCTCTGTCCTGCTATAGATTAAGATATCATCTAAGAACACCACCACGGACCGATCCAATAGTCCCTCCAACACTCGATGCATCTGATCCATGAAGACTGCTGGAGCATTAGTGAGTCCGAAAGGTAGAACTCTCCACTCAAAATGTCCATACCTTGTGCGAAAAGCAGTCTTTTGCACGTCCTCTCCTTCAATAGGAATTTGCCAATAGCCGCTACGAAGATCCAGCTTGGAAAAGTAGCGTGCTCCACTTAGTTGATCAAGCAGGTCATCGATCCGAGGCAAGGGATATGCATTCTTCACGGTTTGCTTATTGAGCCCACGGTAATCAATACAGAAACAAAGTCCTCCATCCTTCTTTGGAACAAATAGTACCGGTGCTCCCCACGAAGAGGTACTATGTCGTATGAAATCCTTCTCCAACAACTCTATAAGTGTTGTTCGCAATTCCTCTAACTCCTTTGGTGAGAGTCGATAGATTGGTCTACTCACTGGAGTACTCCCTGGCAATAACTCGATCTTGAAGGGCATACCTCGATCGGAGGGTAATCCCTTTGGCAGATCATCCGGAAACACATCTGCAAACTCCTGAACTATCCGATCAACCATTGCTTGATGCGGCACTTGGCCCTCCTCAGATTGTTCTTGTGCAATTGGCTTGATCCACACCGCGAATATAGACTTATCTTCCTCCAAAGCTTGCTCTATGGCTGCTTCATTAACAAACTTCCCTTCTAGGGACTCATCTCTCTTCCAAGCTTGCTCTATGGTTGCCTTCCTGGCAAACTTCCCATCTTGGGACTCAACTCCCTTCCAGATTTGCTCTATGGCTACCTTCTCAACAAACTTCCCATCTTGGGACTGACTATTCTTAGGTGTCTTACTCAGAGATGCCAGACAACCTAATCGGAAATTCCTACCTTGGTGCTGTACTTGAATCTGACGTCGGGTCCAATCAAATTGAACCTTATGACGTTCAAGCCAAGGTAGACCCAGAATGATATCATAGTGTAGAGGTGCCACTACAAACCTCATACACTCCAAATACTCCTTCCCAATCTTGAAGGTAACAGGATGCGAGGTGCGGAATGCAGAACCTTTCCTACCATCCGCCATCATCAAACTACTTCCAATCACTGGCTTGATAGGAATACCCAATTCCTTTGCTACTTGCATAGACATGCAATTCTCTGAACTTCCAGAATCAACCAAAATCCTACAACCCCGATTAGATATTGTACCTTGCAAGTGAAGCAAACTTGCATAGGTCGAGCCTTCAATCCCATTGGAACTAATCAAGCTCCCAGTAGGCGGCTCGAAATCTCCTACTGGGATTCTTCGTTTCCCTGATCATTCTTTTCCACAAACTCCATCTGGGCAACTTGTCGAGGTCGCCCATTCCTAAGTGGACATTCAGCAATGCAATGTCCAACTTGGCGACAATAAAAGCAACCTCCATTTTGTCATAATCTCTCTCTATTTGCTGTGCCAAGTGGTCTTCGTTGGATAGCATCAATCTCCATTGGTACCGGTTCTTCCACTCGTGGTATTGGTAGGTTTTGTGTAGGTCGAGGTCGAGACCAAGTTGTCGCAACTAAGGAATCAAAACGCTCAGCCAATTGCATGGCTTCTTCCATGTTCTGTGGCTCTCGCATGGTCACCTCCAATCTGGTTTGTGACTTCAATCCTCACACAAATCGATCCAGAACTTCACCTTCTTGGATATCTGGAATTTGCATGATGATATTCTGAAATTGTGTGATGTAGCTTCTCACCGAACCAATCTGCCTCAACTCCGCCAATTTATCTCGTGCAGCTTGGGTGGCATTTATAGTCTGAAATCGACCAAGTATTGCATCCTTGAATTCTACCCATGTCAAAATTGGTGTAACAATTTGTCGTTCAGCTCTTTCTACTCAGAATCGCCACCAAAGTTTTGCCACGCCATCCAACTGGCTAGAAGCCAAGAGAATTTGTTTCTGCTCGTCTTGAAGATTGGTGGCTTCAAAGTAACATTCACAGTCAAACACAAAATTCTCCACTGTGCCTGGAACATTCTTGCCTTCAAACACCTTGGGTTTCGGAAATCGAATGCGATCTTCTCCATCTCGAACTGGCGCTCTGTCTATCTGTTCTCGTCGTTGCTGGTCTCATTCATCCAACAATCGAGTAAGATGCTCGATTTGTTGTTGCATTGCAAGGATAACATCCGGTATTGCGGCCATTGCTACTACCCTAATCCACTACCCTCAATTTATCTAGTTGATTAACACATAGATACAACACGTCCACCGTTCTCCATAAGTCACAACTGGAAGTATCAAGGGTTCCTCTGACACGGTGATCATATGTAGAAAATCCTGCCCAAAGCGTGAGGTGATGAACTGTGTGAAACGATGCTTTGGTAATATCTGGACATGAAAGTCCCAATGGTTTGGCGGAAGTGGATTTGGTGGTCCATAAATTCCATCCATCCCATTCCTGCTCTGATACCAATGTAAAAGACCAAAACCGAGGAGAGAAATAGGAGAATGGAATTTCACATTGGGACACTTGAATGAGGGAAAACTCCGAATGCCTAGCATGAGCTTTGGCCTTGGTATTTATAGGTAGCATACAAGACCCTTGAAGCTTCTCAAGAAGCTTACTTGAGCCGCTTTCTTGGAGTGTAAGCCAAGTTAACTAGGAAGCTTCTCAAGAAGCTTCCTTCTAGAAGCCACCTACTTGGCGTGCAAGCTAAGCTAGTTAGAAGCTTCTAGAAGCTACCTGCTTAGGGCGCAAGTTAACTAGTTGGGAAGCTTCCTAAGAAGCTTCTTAGATGCTTCTAGAATATTCTAGGCTATTTTTTCTTATTCTCTACTTCGTAAGCCCGATTAACTTTGTCACTAAACTCCATATTGTTACAGTGCTACTACGAGTGGAGGTATCGCTGCAGGAGGTGGGGTGGTACCGGGGTTTAACCCCATGGTGGAGTTCTTCCTATGTTTGAGGCAGAACTACTAGGGAGTGCGGACTGACAAGCTGAGGAGCTTGCAGGAGTTCCAGCGGAAGGCTGGAGAGAGCCTATGCGAGGCATACACTCGCATGAGGTGGCTGATCAGTTTCACTCAGGGAGTTACTGAGGCCCAAGCAGTCCAGTTTTGGTATGGGATACTGGATAGGGAGTTGCGACATAGAGTTCGTGATGTTACGTTGTTGCAGGCTACTTCGCCCTGTGAGCCGGCCTGTCTCTCACTCAGGATGAACCTCTGATGGCTATTATGGTAGCGCACCATGGACTAAGAAGGCAAGGAACCCAAACTCCATCATACTCCTCCAAGGCTAACACTCCAAGACTCAAGACATTGCTCACTAGAGAACTCAATGAGAGAGAGATAGTTGCAAATGAAAGGATGATGAGTACCTCCTCACTCCTTGTTTATATACTTGTGAAATAGTTACGTACCAAAGTTACTAATTACCATAGTAACTCAAGTTACTAGACTAAAAGTCAAGTAAAGTCAAAAAGTAGAAAGGAATATCCATTCACATGGGCATATTCCCCTAAGCATGTGGTCTTATCTTGACCCAACCACTAAGTCAAGGATCTTCACATGGGTTATCCTTGGACTAAAGAAGAATCCAAAACAAAAAGGCTTGCGGGCCCAAGAGTTCTCAACTCTTTCCTCAAAGCCAAACACCTAGGAATAATACCAAGTCAACACTCTAAAATACAAAATAGTGGTGCTCATCTTTTCTACTTCCTCTAAAGTAAGGTCCCCTCTATCTTAGCTATGACTAACTTTAGCTAACCATCACTAATATAGAACCATCCTTTATCTCTATATAAATAATATCTCTTAAGTACTTGTAATACCAAGCTAAATATCACAATACCACACACATGCACAAATGGGTGTTACATTTACCCCCGGACTAAGTTTTCACTTTGTCCTCAAAGTGAAGGTCTCTCTACCTTCTATGGTACATTTTCAACTTATCATGGTTAATCCTATCAAAGTGTCTTCCTCCCAACTCCTTGAGATCATAGGTGTAATTGCCCCACACCTTCTCCACTATGAAAGGTCCGAAGTACTTAGGCAAAAACTTCTTTTGCACTCTCTTGAATCGAATGGAATCAAACAACATTACCCAATCACCTTCCTTGAAAGGCTCCACCTTCTTCTTGCCTTGCCTCTTGTCATAGCTCTCCTTTTGTTTCCTTTGGGCTTGCTCCACTCGAACCATAGCAACTGCTCTTGCCTCTTCCAACTCCATGAGTTGATCCTTCCTTGACTTCTCTGCATCACCTCCTTGTGCTTTCTTCAATCTCCTATGAATGCTTTGGAAGGTAGGAAGATCAAAGTGAATAGGTAAGGTAGACTCAATACCATACACCAATTGAAATGGAGAATATCCGGTGGAAGTTTTCATGGTTGTCCTATACTCCCACAAAACTGCATGAATCCTCTTGTCCTAATGATGTTTAGCCCCCTCTATTTCTGCATCTTTGGCCAACATCATGCACAAGGTCTGATTGGTTCTCTCTGCCAAGCCATTGGAATTTGGCTTATAGGATGTAGTTACTCTATGTGTGATAGAGAAATGTCGTAGCATGGCTGTAGTAATGCTTCTTGTAAACTCTCCTCCTCTACCAGAAACCAACTCCAAAGGGTATCCAAACCTAGTGATAATGCATTCATAAAGAAATCTACCCACTTCATCTTCATTCTTATCCCTCAATGGTCTAGCCTCAACCCACTTGGTAAGGTAATCAGTAACTACCACAATGTACCGATTGTTCCTTGGGGTTCTATTGAGAGGACCTACAAAATCAATTCCCCACTTCTCAAAAGGTCCTAGTAATGGAATTGATCTAAGTGGTGGAGTGGATGTAGACTTTCTAGCAAAAGCTTGACAAACATGACAAGTTTTGCAATAATCAAGAAAATCCTTGAAAATCCCTCTCCAATGGTAACCTGCATCTAGAATCTTGAAAGCACTCACCTTTCCTGCAAAGTGTCCTCCACATACTAAACCTTCATGAAACTCCTTTATGAGTAGGATAGACTCTTCCTTACCCACTGCTCTTCAAAGTAGACCATTTTCTCCTTGGTGAAAAAGAATATCCTCCACCATTGTGTAAGGTCTAGATCTTGCTGCAAGGGCCTTCCTCTCTCTAGCATGCATTCCTTCTGGATAGTTACCTCTTGTCACAAAATCCACAATCTCCTTGTACTCCATTGGAACCTCTTGAGTGATTGAGATTGTCATGAGCTCCTCATCCGGGAAGGAATCATCCACTGGCTCATCTCCATCATGATCATAGGTTCTAGATAATAAATCAGCATTTGCATGTTTCTTTCCTGGCCTATCTTCAATGGTGTAGTCATACTCAGACAAGAATATCATCCACCTTGCTAGTCTCCCTTCAACATTAGGCTTGTTGAAGATGTACTTCAAAGCCTTGTGATCCGTGAAAATAGTGGCTTTCCCTCCAATCAAGTAGTGTCTAAACTTCTTGAGACCAAAGATCACTGCCAACCCTTCTCTCTCCGTGACAGAGTAGTTCTTCTCTGCTGAAACCATCTGCCTACTAGCATAAGCTATTGGATGATCATGCCCATCTTGGTCTAATTGACTAAGAGTGCATCCTATAGCTACATTAGAAGCATCAGTGTAGAGGATGAAAGGTTTACTCCAATCAAGTTTAGCAAGAATTGGAGCTACAACAAGGGATTGCTTGAGCTCCTCAAAAGCTTTGAGAGCCTCCTTGTCTTCCAAAATCACCATGTAATCTACACCCTTCTTCATGTAGATGGTCAATGCATAAGCCTTGTTGGAAAATGAGAAGATGAACCTCCTATAGTACCTAACCATCCCCAAGAATTGGCGTAACTTTGTCCAGCTTGAAGGGAATGGAAGGTCTGAGATTTTCCTCACCTTCTTAGGATCAACTGCTATTCCATCCTTGGAGATGATGTGCTACAAAAGTAGACCTTCTTCACATCCAAAAATGCACTTCTCTGGGTTGAGTGATGCATTTGCCTCATCCAAGCGTTGCAAGACTTTGATAGGTGCTCAAAGTGCTCCTCCTTGCTCCCATAAACACAAAAGTCATCAATGAAGTCTCTCACAAATTTCCCAATGAAAGGTTCAAATACCTTGTTCATGAACCATTGGAATGTGGCGGGAGCATTGCAAAGCCCAAAAGGCATGACCTTGAAAGCGTAAGTTCCCCAAGGTGTGGTGAACGTGGTGAGTTGTTGATGCTCTGGTGCAATCTTGATTTGGTTGTATCCACTATAACCATCTCCAAAACTGTACGTCTCATGACCTGCAACCTCTTCCAAGATCTCATCAATGAATGGCAATGGGTAGTAGTCCTTCTTGGTTACAACATTGAGCTTCTTGTAATCCACACATACCTGAAGCTTGCCATTCTTTTTCTTCACAATGACAATTGGAGACACCCATTCTGAATTCTCCACCTCAAAGATAAATCCAGCCTCCTTGAGCTTATCAATCTCCTCCTTCACAACCAAAGATATTGGTGGGCTAATGCAATGTTGCTTTTGGCGGATTGGTCTTGCATGTGACTCCACCTCTATCTTGTGCTCCTCCAAGGTGACTTCCTTCAAATCCTTGTAACTAAAAGCAAACACATGGATGAACTTGCGGAAAATTTCCTCAAATCTCACCTTCTCCTCCTTGGTAACATTTGGGCCATACTTGAGGGTAGATAACCTTCTCTCTACCTCCTCAAGTGTCAATGGTGATTTATCTGGGTCCTTCAAAACCTCTGGCTTAGGTGCAAAATCCATAGCACACAAAGGATACACATCTAAATCAGATTCAGATTCAGATTCATCCTCCTTCGTGGAAGTCTCCTCTTCCATGCTTGTGTCCACACCTGAAGCTCCTTCTTCAGAATCGGATTCCCAATAATCAGAAGATGGGGTATCTGAATGTGAAGTGTTGGTGGTGTTAGTCACAGGAACAGCAACTCTATGGTTTGATGGCCCAATCCTCAAGTACCCTTTGTGCCATCAATCAGTTGTGCGTGCTGCTCTCAACCATGGCCTCCCAAGAAGTAAGTCATAGCTTGAATCCTTCAAGACTTGGAAAGTCATGAGATTTTGAACTCCCATAACTGAAACTACCACCTTATCCATCACCCCTACTGGTCAAACTTGTTGCTTGTTTGCCATGCTCACCACAAATGTTGAAGGTCTTGAGGGTATCATACCCAACTTCTTCATCAACCTATCTGACATGGCATTCATTGCTGATCCTCCATCAACCAATGCATCCTTGATGTTGTGACCATTCACTCTCACATCAATCTTGGAGGCATATTCACAAGCCTCCCATGGTGCTGGCTTGGCATCCACCACCCCCATTGATACTGGAACTTTTGCCTTCTTCTTCTTCTTGCTCCTTGTAGAACTCAAACCACCTCTAAGCTCCTTTCTCAAGGTAGGGTTCAAAGCAATTAATTGGCCCACTGTGATGTTAGCCTTGTGACTACCAACATCCTCCAACACATTGTAGTTCCATTGTTGCTTTGAGATCAAGAAGTCCTCCATTCCCAACTTCTTCCTTGGAGTCTTTGTTGTTGATGGTGTTGAGGTGCGAGTGCTCCTAGTAGACATAGGAGTATCCTTGCTTGAAGTAAATCCTTGAGAAGAGTGAACATCCTCTGCAAAACAAGCTCTCTTCTTCTCTTGTGCCAAAAGCTCCAAATTAAGACCCTTGGAGTTTGAGCACTCTCCCTTCTCATACTTGCTCTCAACCACATCTATGGATGCTATCCCCTTACCTTTGTTGGGATTAGGAGCCACTTGGGTTTCACTACCTCCCTCTTTCCCTCTATTGGCTCCCTCATAACCCCTTCCTCCATGGTAAGTGGAATTTGGACAATTCCTTTGGATATGGCCTCTTCCTCCACAACCAAAACAATTTCTATCATTGAAATTGTTGGCTGGTTGGCCTCCTCTATATGGATAGTTTCCATAACTTCTAGGCCCTCTCCCTACATTCTGGTCCACCTCTCTCTTCTCCCATAGTTGCACCACATTGATCTTGAGATCCGCAAGTTGTTCTGTGATGGTTTGGAGTGGATCTTTTGGTGGAGGTGCAAGAACCGGAGCAACTACTACTTGTGGTGCAACCCTTTTCACCAAAGTATCAGAAGTTCCACCATACTTGTAGCCTTGAGGAGGATGCACAACCTCCTTCACCACCAAATCACTCTCATCCCCTTCCAAACTCTCCTCCATACGAATTGTGATCTTGATAGCTTCAACCTTGGAAGAAGGTTTCTCATATCTCACCTTGCTTCTAATTTGTGGTCTCAACCCTCCCACAAAATTCATGGTGAGCATGGCCCCTATGCCAATCATTGTAGTCTCCACATCATCCCCACCCTTCCTCAACACTATGCGAAATCTGGACTCTAACTTTTCTACTCTTTCCACATAGACTCTCACTTTCTCTCCTTCTCCTTGCTTGAGAAATGTAACCTCACTCATCAATCTCTCATAACTCTCATCAGGAAGAAAGTTCTCAATGAGTGCTGAAGTCAAAGTCTCCCAAGACTCTTCTTCCCCATCTCTCCTCTCTCTCTTTTGGTATTCTGACTCATACCATGTAAGTGCTGCATCCTTAAAGAAATCTGGTAATAATGAGACCCACTCATTCTTCCTCCTCTCATTGTTTCCTATGCAAGCTCTCTTGAAGTCTCTCACAAAGGCCTCCACATCTTCTCCATCCTTGCCAAAGAAAACCGGAAGTTTCTCCATCTTAACCCCTCACTATCTTTCTTTTCTCTCAATTTTTTTTTTCTCTCACTCTATTACTAATAGAGTATATACATGACTAACACCATCTGAGAATAATCCACTCTAGAGAACACAAAAGGTTCAGGTTGCTCCAAGATTTCTATAGCAACATCAAATCCTAGAGTGCATATTAATCTAACTCTCATGGATAGTTTATCCATAAGTTGAAAGATTATCTCCATCACTAATCTTGAGAACTAGCTGATGAAGGTGGTAGTATTTCTGTAGCTGTACTAAGACTCTCTCCAAGATCCTTCACCAAAGTTTCCAAAAGTGATTTTACTCCACTACACTCATGTCCTTTTGGAAGTCCTTCAACTCCACAAACCTCACACAACTCCTTGGTCTTAGATCTTCTCCCTCCCAATCTTGGTGAAGAAGGTCCAACATGCAAACCCAAGTCAAGTAAGCCTCTCCTTTCCCTCAATCTCTTGCTCTCAAAGGTCAATGGACATGAACTTGTCTTATGTCCCTTCTCTCTACATAGAAAGCACTTAGACTCACTCTTTCCTCCAAGTGGTGTAGGTTTTTGGATCCTCTCAACACTCTCTTCAAATTCTATTGTAAACTCTCATTTCCTCAAATCCACCCCTAAAATCACCTCAAACCCTTGGAGAACCTTGCATAATCTCAATTTCCATTCTTGATGACCCTCCATGTTCCCAAGATGAATCTAAACACTCAAACATGCTTTTTGTTGATCTCAAACTCCTCATGCATGAGATCTCCACTCTGCAGAATTGACCTTTCTTCACAATATCACTCAAATCTCCCAACCAGTATGTCTCAGTCCTCTGAAATTTTTCACATTTGATCACAACTCCAAGACATTTCTCCCTGCAAAATTTCAAATCTTTTCATCGAGCCATTTGGCCTAGACACTTTTCTATTCAGCACACAAATTCCAGATTTGGTCTGAAAACCACACCCTTCACTTCAAAAACTCATAACTCCCTGCGCAAGAATGATCTTTCTCTAATTTTTGTGGCAGCAGATAGGATACAATGCACTGAATTTTCTTGGAAATTTTCAGGATAATTCACTAAAAATTGAAGAAATGGCAGACTCTGTACAATGTTCCAGAGAGCATGCAGTTACGGGAGCACTTTACCCTATCAACTTTCAAAAATTCTAGCCCAGTGCGCATAGTAGCTCTCACAATAATTTCAAGTGTGCTAACTGAAAGATGACCCAAGCTATCATGTGTAGAAATTTCAAGTCCAGATCTCAAACTTGAGATTTTGCCCAAAAATCACCTTAATCCCCAAAATCTGCAATCCACCTCACACAATCTCTCCAATTCCTCTCATGTGTACAAGATGTACAAAATCACCTGAAAGACATCATAATGAACTACAGGGTATACAAATGGATCTTGGTTCTCTAACATAGTTCAGCCTTCTCCTCTCCTAATGTTCTCTCCAAGTGAGCTCTCATAGCCTCCTTCTGCCTAATGTAGAATTGAACGCGGAACATTATCTTGCCTTCTAGAGAGGTCCCGGCAACGGAACCAAAAATGTGAGCCGGCCTGTCTCTCACTCAGGATGAACCTCTGATGGCTATTATGGTAGCGCACCATGGACTAAGAAGGCAAGGAACCCGAACTCCATCATACTCCTCCAAGGCTAACACTCCAAGACTCAAGACATTGCTCACTAGAGAACTCAATGAGAGAGAGATAGTTGCAAATGAAAGGATGATGAGTACCTCCTCACTCCTTGTTTATATACTTGTGAAATAGTTACGTACCAAAGTTACTAATTACCATAGTAACTCAAGTTACTAGACTAAAAGTCAAGTAAAGTCAAAAAGTAGAAAGGAATATCCATTCACATGGGCATATTCCCCTAAGCATGTGGTCTTATCTTGACCCAACCACTAAGTCAAGGATCTTCACATGGGTTATCCTTGGACTAAAGAAGAATCCAAAACAAAAAGGCTTGCGGGCCCAAGAGTTCTCAACTCTTTCCTCAAAGCCAAACACCTAGGAATAATACCAAGTCAACACTCTAAAATACAAAATAGTGGTGCTCATCTTTTCTACTTCCTCTAAAGTAAGGTCCCCTCTATCTTAGCTATGACTAACTTTAGCTAACCATCACTAATATAGAACCATCCTTTATCTCTATATAAATAATATCTCTTAAGTACTTGTAATACCAAGCTAAATATCACAATACCACACACATGCACAAATGGGTGTTACAGCCCACTTTGGCAATAGTCTTCGGTTTGGCTGAGCGTATTGAGCTCAACATGGTGGCGGAGAGAGTGGTGACATCAGGATTTGGTAGGGAGACCTCATCCACGGCTGTGACTTCTTCTAGAGTGCAGCAGAGTGCACCACGCCCAATTGGTTTTTGAGGACAAGGTGGACAGCCCAGATCCTATGGAGCGAGTGGAGGGCCTAGTGGAGTTAGATCCTTACCCTCATTTTTGGGTCAGCAGCAGCCAATAAGTGGTGGTGTTGCTTGTTGGACTTGTGGTGGACCTCACCATAGGAGAGAGTGTACTCAGGGCAGCGGACCTGATACCTCTGGTGCATCACAGCTAGCACATAGGCAATGTGAGCATTGCCATAGATTTGGTCACACTAGTGACCGGTGTTTTGACCTACATCCGGAGTTACGGAGTAGTAGGGCTGCTATGGCAGGTAGTAGAGGAGCTCCAGTTCATGGAGGATGAGGTGGTAGAGGTGGTGGTAGAGGATCTACACCTAGTAGGGATGCAGTACCTGCCCTTACATCTGACACAACTATGGCTACTCGGATTGAGCAGTTGGAGCAGAGATTGGCTAGTATGGCTATTGCTCAAAGGAGATCAGATTCGGGTGCTGAGGCTTCCACCTCATATGCTGGTGATAGAGATGCTTTGGACTTCATGTGCGGAGTAGCATAGGTGGATGCATCTACAGCAGTGACTAGGAGTGCAGTACGTGCTCCAAAGCCTAGAGGAGCATCAGTGGAGTTGGACCCACAAAGAGGAGAGGTTGGGAGATAGGTCAGAGTTCCCCAGTCTTTCACGCTATCTGAGGCATTGCACACAACATCCATGGTTCCTAGATGTCCCAGTGTAGGTGTGGTAGGTGGGGATAGAGTACATGATGGACTACCTGCTAGTCAGCCATCTGCTACTACACAGACTGAGTCTAGCATGATGTTGGGGGCGGCTCAGCTGATTATGCGGCATCCTTTGTTTTCAGCTAGTGATATGTTTACATTGGGAGTTGACCCAGCCCCAATATTCCGGTTGGCTGCCACATTGTGTGAGAGTAGGGATGGTGTAGTTCCTACTACTAGAGCAGAGGTGGTTGGTAGTGGAGCTGACTTGGTTGAGGAGCATGGGATCCGTTCAGCGACCAGTGGTTTATGGCAGGCAGCAACGGCTAGACTGGAGGAGTTGCCAGCTAGACCGGCCTTTGAGAGAGCACGATTTACACCTGGTGTTGTCCAATTGGATAACCAGAGGGGGATTTTTCATTTGGTGGGACCTTCAGGGAAGGTCTATACACCACAAAGAGTCTTGTTAGACTCCGGTGCGCAGCCTCTTATGTTGGAGAAGGCTGCAGTTGTCGGTCTGGAGTTACGGAAGACCCGATGTGGAGAGGTGTCTATTTCAGATCCAGACATCTCTTGGTGGTGGTTTGACACAGTACATCACACGTGGAGAGCTTGTTGTCCAGGTTCAGCCTGGTCATCCGATTGATAGCTCGGTGGTGAGAGCTCAGGCTATTGCGACGATAGTTGAGTCATATGATGTGCTAGTTGGAGGAGCAGTGTTATACCCCATGGGTTTCAGCATTGACTATTGGGAGGAGACAGCCTCTTATAGACCTGGTTGGCAGTCTGGTGAGGGACGGGTATGTCGTCTATCGGTACGCTTCAGTAGTGGCAGTCTTGGCTCACTATAGTCCGGGACCATGGCAACATCAGTTTTAGCTTTCAGCGGTGCAATTACTTGGCCTGGTGACTTGTTGGAGGGGAACGCCCATGCAGAGGATATTCCAGTACCAGAGGAGATCACTCGGCTTTGGAGTACAAGTGGGATTGTTCCATCCACCTTGGATGTTCCATTGTGGAGTTCAGAGGAGGCATTGCAATAACATGCAGATCAGTTGGTGCAATAGGCTTGGAGTGGAGCCTTTGTACCATCAGGAGATGAGTGTGAGGATGAGCCTCCAGAGGCAATTGCTTTGACACCTTTGGATACCACACTCATTGCTTGGCAGTATCGAGGGGATATGCCTATTGGAGTTGTTTGGTGGGATCAACACCGGACTAGCTGCGGTGTTACAGGCGGGTATACGAGTACAAAGGTACTTGTATGTAGAGAGAGATGAGATTGCTAGGCAAGTCTCTCTACATCATGTGGCACACTTGGCCTATCGGTATTCGGAGTTATTACCGATGTCAGCAGTTAGAGGTTACCAGAAGGCCTTACCAAGAGCCATTTCCTTACTGGGGGCGCATGACCTAGAGAGACATGGGCCTATTCACTTGGTGATTTCTGGATGGCCATGTCAGGGACATACACGTGCAGGCCGCGGATTGGGTCTTCAGGATCCTTGTTCTGGTGTGTTTTGGGAGATGTTACGGATATTATGACATCTCCAAGTTCATCAGTCTGTTTCTCCAGCTTACCTTTTGGAGAACGTTCCATTGATGGGTGATTCTCGCACTAAAGTGGTGGCGAGTACACATCAGGTCCATTCTTGGATGGGACCTGCTGTATTGTTAGATGCAGCTAGAGTGGGATCACGGGCTCATCGTCTTTGTCTTTGGTGGACAAACCTCTTACCCAGAGAGGTTCTACAGCGTGCTTATGATGGGATTCAGCGACTGGACCACATTCTTGTTGATGATATCTTGGATGTTGGGCGTCAGTCTCAGACAGTGGTAGTGGCTGATAGGTCACCTATGGTAGTGGTGAACCTAGTTGGACAGCCTAGAGCTGCATTTCCCACACTCATGAGTTTCCCAAGCTCTCATGCTTTTCGAGAGGGAGGACCTAGACTTGTTTGGGACTCACAGTTACAGCAGTTGGTGGAGCCCAATGCTGATGAAAGAAAGTGGGCAATGGGTTTTTGCACCGGTATTACCGCTGTTCCAATAGTGTCAGAGACATCTAGGCGTCAGGTGTTAGGTCAGGCTATGGACCTGAACTGTTTGACTTGGATTGTGAGCCTTGGCTTGGCAGAGCAGCGTAGGATGCGCTTGATAGGCATCACTACTCAGACACTTGTGAGCCCTGTGCCTATTGAGACAATTCAGGCACATGCTGGGGGCAATGGACCGAGTGGACATGGTATTCTTGGGACACATCCGGTAGCTACTAGGGAGAGTGGTCTACTTGGAGTCCATCCAGGTGAGCGTGGGCTACTTGGAATACACCCTTGGTCCACATGGGATGCAGCCAGAGGACGTGTGGAGCTTGCAGCAAGAGTGGAGAGAGTTTTTCACACAGAGGTTAGGACCTCTAGTGGCCGGGAGCATGACACTATTGCTCCCAAGGGCCCAGTGTAGCAACCAGTTAGTACGTCTTCCACTCCTACTACAATTACAGAGGATACTTGGGAGCCAGATCTTGGACCCAAGCTTACTAGAGAGGAAAGACGGAGGGTTTGGAGGTTCTTGAGGAGTCACACGAGTTGTTTTGCCTTCAGTATGAAGGATTTGGGTGCTCTGAAGGGACTTGGTATACGGATTGAGTTGACTAGCGACACACCAGTTTTCCGACGTCCTTATCAATATAGTGAGATAGAGAAGACATTGATTCAGAGCCGGAGTAGTGACCTTTTTGAGGCTGGTTTGGTGGAGATTTCACATGGAGAGTATGCATCAGTGACAATGATGCTAGCCAAGAAGGATATGCATGGCAACTATACAGATAGGCAGATGTGTGGAGATTACCGTCCTATCAATCGATAGACTAGGGCTGATCGGTATGCCATGCCTACACCAGAGGAGATTTTTGATGTGATTGGGCATGAAAAGGTCTTCAGTACTTTGGATCTTCAAGCGGGATATCATCAGTTGCCGATTAGGGAGGAGGATAAGTCCAAGACAACATTTTGGGCTATTGATCCTCACAACAAGGATGTGTTATATCAGTGGAGGTTCTTACCATTTGGGTTGAAGAACGCTCCTGTTGAGTTCTAGAGGGTCATGGATAGGATCCTAGCTGGATTGGATTTTGCTCGGTGCTATATTGATGACATTTTGGTTTATAGCACTACTATGGAAGAGCATGAGAGACAGTTGTTGGAAGTGTTTGAGAGGTTGAGATCTCATGGACTCAAATTACATCCTGGGAAGTGTAGGTTCTTCCACGAGCAGGTTGAGTATTTGGGTCACACTATCTACCCCGGAGGACTTGGTGTCCAACAGACCAAGGTGGAGGCTATTGCACGTATTCCTTAGCCTACGGATGTGAGCAGAGTGCGAGCATTCCTTGGGTTGGCAAACTTCTATCACCGCTATGTTAGAGGATTTAGTGCCATTGCCAAGGCCTTGACGAAGCTAACCAAGCTTACACAAGAGTGGTGTTGGGGAGATGAGCAGGAGAGAGCTTTTGTAGAGCTCAAGGAGAGGTTGACATTTGCTCCTATTTTGAGGAGACCAATCAAGGGATGACCATTCCAGGTTCACACTGATTGGAGTATGTTGGGGCTTGGAGCGGTGCTCACCCAACATGATGATGAGGAGAAGGAGTTTGTGGTGGCCTATGCTAGTCGCTCCAACAATTCAGCGGAGGCAAAGTATAGTTCATATGAGGGAGAGTGCTTGGCAGCAGTTTGGGCAGTAGCACATTTCTGATGTTACCTATTTGGTAATTCCTTCACTCTCATCACTGATCATCAGCCACTAAAGTGGTTGATGGAGTCCGGCAAGCTTTCAAGGAAGCTTGCACAATGGGCTCTGATTTTACAAGAGTATGATTTCACGGTTGTTCACAGATGTGGAGTGGTGAACCGTGATGTAGATGGGTTGAGTAGAAACCCATGTCCTAGCCAGCAAGATCAGACCGGAGCATGTTGGCATGGTGAGACAGATGAGGAGATGGTGCCTGGTTGGCATGCATCGGCCTTTCTGTGTATATTTGTAGAGGCATTGGTGGTATCTCTCTCAGTGCATACAGGAGGAGTTATTGAGGTCACAGATCCAGAGAGTGAAGATATCGGTACAGTTCAGCGAGACATTCATGATGATGTCTTAGTGATGGACTATCTTTGCACTGGTGTTGTGGGTGGCACAGTTGGGGCCAAAGAGAGAGATCGTGTTCTTCAGCAAGCCAAACGGTTCAGATTGGAGGGTAGACACCTTTTGCGTGTATGGGAGGATGGTAGAGTGCGAGTAGTACCACTTCCAACACAGAGACCACAGTTGGTCCGTCATGCTCATGAGGAGCTAGGACATTTTGGAGTAAAGCGTACATATAGCTTACTCCAGAGTCATTATTGGTGGCACGGTATGCAGACCAAGGTACAGCAATTTGTTGCCAGATGTGTGGTTTGTGACCGAGTTAGAGCATCATTCAATGCTCCTACGCCACAGTTACACCCATTACCTATCATGGGATTGGGTTACCGTTGGAGTTTGGACTTTGCCGGACCTTTATCGCTGACTGTGAGACATCATCGGTATGTTTTGGTGATGGTGGAGCACTTCTCCAAGTGGATTGAGTTGGTGGCACTTCCTGACAAGTCTAGTGAAGGGACAGCTTACTCGTTCATGGATCGAGTTCTTAGTCATTTTGGTGCACCAGCTGAGGTTTTGACTGATCAGGGTATAGAGTTCTTGGGAGAGTTTCAGGTCTTGTGTGACAAGGCTTTGATTGATCATTGTACTACATCTTGAGATCACCCTGAGGCAGATGGCTTAGCAGAGAGAGTGGTTCAGACGGTGAAGAGAGGATTGCGAAAGTATGGTTTGCAGAGAGGCCACTTGGGAGATTGGGATCTCCAGTTACCTTGGTTGGCCATGGGCTATCGGTTCAGCCGGCAAGCCTCCTTAGCATCCTTCTCTCCATACTTTCTACTCTATGGACGAGATCCAGATTTACCTGTAGCCATTTGTCAAGATGCTACTGTAGTTTTGGACTTGGATGACCCCGATGTATGGATGAGCGCATGTTCTCAGCATGCAAAGATCTTTCGGAGAGTGATGCTGATGGCCTATGAGAACTTGGCGATTGCTCAGCATAGAGATACTTTACGCTATGCAACCATTCAAGGAGGAGGTTATAGACCCTCAATCCGTTGATTTTATCCAGGCAACTATGTATATCTACAGCAGACAACACCAACAACACTTGATGTTTCTACAGGCCGCACTATCTTGAGAGTGTGTGAGGTTTTGCCATCTGGAGTCCTTTTGTTAGAAGGACGTGATGGTGTTGTTTGGAAGGATCATGTGCGCAATTGTGCGCCATGCCACCTCCCAAACATTGATGGTACTATGGACCCAAGCTTGGCACTTGTACGTGCATGCTTGAGGTGTATGTTATGTGGCTCTTCTGGTAGAGCTGCTACTATGTTAGTGTGTGATAGCTGTTTGAGAGGATGGCATATGGCATGTATGACTTCTCCCCTCACGGTGGTTCCTTAGGGACAATGGTTATGTCCTAGATGTACTTGACCTATAGCTAGTTCATTCTTTATATGGTATAGATTGCAAACAAATGACTAACAATGGGGCTCCATAGCACCCGGCCTCCTGATCTTTGCCCATTAGAGGGTATACCATATACTTAGAGTAGATGGCTATCTAGAGTTAGAGGGACCTAACCGCCAGCTAGGGGGGCGATTGTGGCACTTTAGAGTCTATGTATGACTTATGTGTGAGTTGTGATTCTATAGTGTATGATGTTGGGTAGCAATGTATATACGCACGACATTTTATGAAGCTCTCAATAAGTTTCACTTGGGTAGAGTATAAGTTGTGGATTGTAGATTCTGAGATATTCATATATCACACATAAGATTTTATGAAATAGGAACAAATTTATTCTAAAATGCCTAAGTTCATCAAGAAATAATCATTTATTTCATATCATGTGCAAATTTGAAAACTATCAAAGTTTCGACTTATCTATTGCTTACTTGGGTAGATAAAAAGTTGTGCATTATCGAGTATGAGATATTCATCTATCAAATATTAGGTATTATAAAATAGTAAAAATAAGTCTAAATTCATAATTTTTTAAGAAGTAATCTTCTACTTAGTGTCATGAGCAAATTTGGAAACCTATCAAAACTTCCAATTATCTATTGTTTTATTAATAGATTTTAAATTGAGCTAGTTGGAAAAGAAGAGTTTCAATAATAAGTTATTTGAAGAGATGTAATTAATACTTAATCCTTCTCCAAGGAGTTTATGATATAGATCAGAATATTTTAAATACCAAGTATTTACTTGGATTGATCATAAAGTGCGGATTATTGATTAATTTGAATTTTTCACATAGAGGATATTATGTAATAGAGATAAATTTAGGTATTACCACCCATGATATGGCCAAGATGACATGGCCCCTACCTCCTCCATACCCTACACAGCCTTGGTATTGTGTTAGCATTTGCCATTTGTCTACCCTTTCCTGTCCACTCCCCTCACATCCCATTCCAAAATCATCTTTGCTACGTCATAGGTGGTCATAGCAAAAATCTAGGTAGCAATAGCAATGCCACCAATTTATTCCTAAATTTCTAAGTATTTCAAGAAGTGATCTTCTATTCAACATCATGAGAAAATTTAGAAACCTATCAAAGCTTCCACTTATCTATCGCTCTGTTGATATTTACAAATCTTATATCAAGATAGCTAGAAAACCAAGAGAAGAGTTTCATCTGATTCCTTATTGGAATAGATAGCATACTTACTTAATCTTTCTCCAAGGAGTTTATGATATAGATCTAAACATTCAAAAAAGATAATTTGCTACCCTATTTTGAATATGATGCAAGTGAACTCACGTTATATATCAAGGCATGGAACTATCTTATGCATGAAGAATAAATTATTCATTTATATATTACACTAAAAGAGAATGAGAAGAATACCCCCTCTCTATCCAACGAGTAAACATACCTTTATAAGACAAGTAAGACCTTTTATGGTTGGAGATGAGTATGAAGTATAGCTCACTTCTCACAAATGTGAATATAAAATTTGGATATATAGAAGAGAAGAACTCTTTTTCAAGATGAGTCTAATAAGTATGTAAGAAGCAATAATAAGAACCAAGTTTAGTTGTTGTTGAGAATACCTTTGGTCTTCTGAAGAACAATAGATAATATTAAATATAAAAATATTAGAAAAACTTCTAAAATACCAATGGAATTGATGACTACAATGATGTTTCATAGTTTCATAAATAGCCACAAAGAAAAAGTAGCACAAAAAAGAACTTACTAATTCTCATACATTATAGACTATTTGTACATAGAGCATAATTTATATAAAATGAAAGTTATATAGACAAAAAAGTAGATTGAGAAAAATTATATAGCCTATCTTTTAGTATTAGAGTGAGTATTTATAAATGATATTACATCAAAATAACATAAAGAAATCTTCAATTGATTCATGATGCCTTAGAGTACAAAGATCCTTCCAAATTTTGGATAGAGTCAAGACCATAATACGCATGACCAATCACTTGAATGTACATAGACATCTCACATAGTAATTGATAAATATTATGCAAGCTGGTTGTATACCCGCAATTGGAACCTTAAGCTTACTTCCATCTAACTTCTAAAGAGAGTAAATAACATTATCAAGCACACTTACAAGCACATAAGGTCCAAACCAATGCCTTGAGAATCTCTTCATGGCACTATGTTTGTTATCTAGAATATTATCATAGACTATTATCCAATCTTTTGAATATCTTCTAGCTATAAATGATAATGTTTATCAAATTTGTCATTATTCCCAAGGTAAATCAAAGAACACAAGGATTGGACAAAAACTCCAAGACCATTCATAGTGGATCATGAGAGAGAGAGAATGTACAAGGAAGGGAAGCAAGAATGGATAGAGAGAGTGTATTCTTCTCATGTATATATAGAATACATATGTATCCTAAACTAGAATACAACTATATAGTGAGAACTAAGTCACTATGAGCTTACGATGGTATCAACACTCTTCCTCAAGCTCAACTCAATATTATCCACACCAAGGCAAAGTCTAAAAGCCTCAGACTTATATCTAGATTAAACCTTGGTGAAAATAGCAGCTATTTACTCTCTTGTGCAAACAAACTTAAGCTCAATCTGCCATGCTAGAACCTTCTCATTAACAAAGTGATAATGCATCTCAATGTATTTAGTCCTAGCTTTAAACATAGGATTACTAGCTAACTTAATGCTACACATATTATCTATGTATGGTACAATGAGAACTAAACAATCCACATCAATATTAGAAAGCAAACTCCAAAGCCAAACAACTTCACAAGTTGCATTGGTGGCTGCACGATACTTTGCCTTAGTAGAGGACAGAACTATAATTAGCTACTTCTTAGAATCCCAACTCACTATGGCGCCCCCAACTCCAAACATGTACCTTGAAGTACATCTTCTATCAAGAACACTCCTTGCCTAATCTGCATCAATGTAACCATGTAGCACCAATGATCCACCAAATTAGTAGTGAAGACCAAACTGCAAAGTGAACTTCACATATTGGAAAAATGTGCTTGAAAACCTCAAAGTGATGTTTGCATGGTGATTGCATGAACTAGCCGACAACTCCAACCGCATAACTTAAGTTAGGTCTAGTGATAATCAAATCAATAAGACTGCCAACCATCTGCCTATATCTACAAGGATCAACAAGCAACTCATTATCATCAATAACCAAGTGATGGTTTTGCACCAAAAGTGTAATCATAAGCTTACATTCCAAATCTCTTCAGCATGTCAATGGCATATTGACATTGCACAAGCCACATATCTAGTCCATCCTTGTAATATCATTAGCTAGACAAATTAGCTATAGGTCAAAATTGGCTTGGTAATATCTTTAGAGATGTTATAGATGATTGCCTAAGTAGATTAGAGAGAGGAGTTACCAAAAGAAGACTTCCACTAATAGGGTAAAAACACACCAGAAACTTCAAAGCCAATTTTAGAGGCTTAAATGAAAGAATTAGACCTAAATGAACAAATTAGGCCTAAAAAGTGAAGTGGTAGCTTGCATTGTTTGTCTTGTTGAGCTCTTTCTAATGGTAACTCTTCCATACTATTATGAACTTCTAACAAAAATGTTCTCCAAAGATGTCATTTGGTCAAACTTGTTTGACCAATAAAATAGGACAAAGATAAACATGTTACCAATCCATATATCTAATCTAAGAGTATAGCTCCTTCAAAGTAGACCATCAAATATAATAAAGACAAGGTGCTATTTTGGGGCATCAATGTTTTGTGAGAGTTCCAATCTTGTGTGCTTTTATCTTTGGGCTATTACAATAACTAATAAACTCCACAACTAAGAAATATATAAGTCCACCTCTATCTTGCATCTCAAATTGGCCTATAAGTACTCCTTAAGATAAGACACTAGCTTCTCATAGCTACTATTGATAATGACATCATCTACATAGATAATGATTATCAACTCCTGATCCACATCCCTTAAGATATACAATGGTAGGATAAGAAGGACAAATAGAAAACCTACAAGCTACCAAGAAGAAAGTAATCTTTGCATACCAAGGCCCGCTGATTGCTTCAAGCCATAGAGCACTTTTTGCAACTTGTAATCTTGAGATGGAAATTGTGGATCCTCAAAACCAAGTGCCTATACCATGTAGACCTCCTCAAGATCACCATTGAGAAATGTGTTCTTGAAATCCATATGGTGTAAGTGCAATCCTTGTTGAATTGCAACTACACCATTGTACAAATGGTTGACATCTTGGCAATAAGACTAAATGTCTCATCATAGTCCATGCCAAACTGCTGAACATAACCATTTACCACCAAGTAGCCTTGTACTTGCTCACAAATCCATCAAAATTATGCTTGATATGGAAGACCCATCTACAATCAATAGCCTTATGATCAGAAGATAGATCACCTAGCTCATATATGTGTTGGTGGTAGAGAGCAATAAGTTTTGCTTGCATGGTAGCAACATGTTATTCCTATTGTAGAGCCTCGTCCAAGGTGGCTGGTTTGTGCTCTTGCAAAATAGTAGTCAAATATGCATGATATGTAATGAGAAAAATTTCATGCAAAAATTGCCTAACAAGGTGTTTGTAATACTCCAAGGACAAGAGAAGAGAGAAAACACAGATTGCACACTCAAACAATTGATGTCCCAAGGGAGCACCTTCTCTTTATTATATAGACAAAGAGGATCTCTGCCAAGGAAGCTCCACCATAGGATTAGGGACACAGATAGATGACATGTCAGCAAGCTCCACCCTTGGATTACTTACTTGGATGGGTGACATGTCTAGTCTAGGTTCTATCTGGTTGGTCAAATAAGCTTTGACCAGAGGGAATCTTTTAGGGGATCTTCCTATAGGAATCTCAGAATCACGTAAGGCACCATTGGAAAGCTTTTGATGAGACAAAATAGGGTGGAGGGAAGGCCAGCCTTTCCTCCATGGGAGGTAAGGGGGGGGGGGAGGGGGAATCTGCACATTTTTGAGGCCTAATTCATCCGTTTAGGCCTCCGAAGTTCCCTTCAAAGATTTCAAGCATATTTCGGTTCCTACTCTATTAGTAGAAGTCCTCTTTTGGTGATACCTCTTTCTGATATGTTTAGTCCATCATGTGTAATATCCTTCCAGATGTTACCAAACCAATTCTCATCTTTAAATCATATGTCTAGCTATTGGTTCTAAGGTTCTCAAGTCTATTTTGGTTTCTGCCCTATTAGTAGAAGTACTCTTTTGGTGATACTTCTATCTTATCTATTTTGACCATCATGTATAACATCATTCTAGATGTTACCAAACCAAATTTCACATCTAGATCATATGGCTAGATCTTGGTATTACATACCTCCCTCTTTTTAAGACTCAACGTCCTCGTTGCGCAATTGTTGCTCAAATGCTTGCACCAACACCGGTGCATGTGCCAAATTGGCAGCGGGCTCCTAGGTTGCTTCATAGAGGGGGTAAAATTTCCATTGTACTAGATAGTCCACCCGTGGGTGGCGAGTACCACGCATGCATTTTTGGAGAACCGGCTCGACTTCATATTCCTCTATGCCATCAATGAGTGTCGGACAAGGTCAAATGTCTAGTGTGGAATGACCTTGGCCTGATCGGGGAGCATATCTGCTCAGTAGAGAGACATGGAACACTGGATGGATCTTCATGTGTGGTGGTAGCTCAAGGTGATAGGCCATAGCACCGATGCGACAAAGAATCAAGAAAGGCCCAATAAAATGAGGTCTGAGCTTACAAGGTCCAACTAATGTGAGGTTGGTTGTCGATAGCCACACTTGATCCCCAACATTGAACTCCATGTGCCGACGGTGTGCATCAGCATACTGCTTCTGTTGATTTTGTGCAATCTGTAATCTATGCTTGGCGCTCTCCACATCGTGTTGGATTCTAGAAACAAATGTGTTGACTGCATTGACCTTGGTAGCCACTAGACGGATCTTCATCAAGCTAGAAGGTGTAAAGGGATGCCCACCATACATGAGGAAGAACGGAGTGACCTGGGTGGATGCATTCACTGAATTGTTGTAAGTGAATTCCACCAACGGGAGTAGGGTGTCCCACCTCTCTTGCTCTTCTAAGGTGAAGCCGCATAACATGTCTTCAATCGTGCGATTAGCCCGCTCTGTTTGGCCATCTGTTTGTGGGCGGTAAGTTGTAGACATGGCAAACTTGGTTTTGAAGAAACCAAAGAGTGTTCGCCAAAACAAACTGGTGAATTGGGGATGCCTCCATCGGTGATGAGTACTCTAGACAAGCCATGGTGAGCAAAGACTACATCTAAGTATAATTGAGCTAGTTATGGAGCGGTCACCTCCTTGGTGGTAGGGCGTACATGAATCATTTTGCTGAGCTGGTCCACAAAGACTACAATGGAGTCAAACCCTAAGGTGGTCTTGGGTAATTCACAGATGAGATCCATACTCACTTGTTCCCAATGTTGGGTAGGAGTGGGGAGAGGTTGAAGGAGCCCTGCAGGAGCTTGATTAGAAGCTTTGTTTTGTTGACAAAGTAGGCAGCTATGCACATAGTCCATCACGTTGTTGCTCATCTTGGGTCAATAGTAATGGCGCTGGACTGCATCCAAGGTCTTGTCCACTCCGACATGAGCTGCAATGGCCAAATCATGACATTTCGCTAGAATGGTGGTGCATAATTCTGGGACCTTTGGGATCCATAACTACCATCCCAAAAGGTGAGTCCTTGGGTGCTAGTGATGCCTTTGGATGATTGTGCTTCTACAATCTATGGATCAATTTTTGTAGAAGCGAGAATCTCTCGCCAGAATTCAGGGTTAATCTTAACCTCTACCACCAAGTTGTTGGCCATTGGCATGTGGGTAAATGCATCTGCAAGTTGCTTCTTACCTTCCACGTAGGTGATTGTCATGTTGAAGCATTGTCGCCACTCTGCCCACCAAATTTGGCGATGAGATAGATCCTTCTGCGTCTCGAGGTAGACTAGAGGTTTGTGGTCTATCTCTACTACAAATGCCTTCTCGCCCAGGTAGTGCTTCCTATGCTTGGTTGCTAGAACGATGGCCAGCTCTTCTTGTTCTGTGGTGTGGTAGTTGCGTTCTGCCGGAAACAACTTTTGAGAGAAATATGCAATTGGATGCCATCCGTCATGCAACTCTTGTTGTAGGATTGCTCCTATTGCTACGTTTGATGCATCTATAGCCAACTTGATTGGACATTTTGGGTCATACCACTTCAAGATTGGTGCATGTAGCAAGGCGGCCTTCAATTCTTGAAAGGCCAACTCTTGTGCAGTTCCCCATGTCCACTTCTTCCCCTTGTCAAGTAGTGCCGTTAAAGGCTATGCAACCTTGGAAAAGTCCTTGACAAATCTACGATAGAATCCCGTCAACCCCAAGAAGCTCTTAAGTTGAGTCTGATCTTCTGGGGCACTCCATTTTTGAATGACCTCTATTTTATTTTTCAATACTTGAATGCCCTCTGCACTTACTCTATGCCCCAAGTAGTCTACTTCAGACTTGCCAAACTCACTCTTTGAGATTTTGGCGTGCAACTGATTCTATCTTAGAATTTGGAGGACCTCTCGTAGATGTTGTTTGTGTTCTGTCATCGTGCTACTATATACTAAGATATCATCCAGGAAGACAATAACAGACTTATCTAAGTATGGATGAAATATGTCATTCATTAGACTCATGAAAGTGGCAGGTGCATTGGTGAGGCCAAAAGGCATCACAAGATACTCAAAGTGGCCATACTTGGTTCAAAAGGCAGTTTTGTACACATCCTCCTCTGCAATTTGGATTTGATTGTAACCACTCCGCAAGTCCAGTTTGGTGAAGTATCTAGCTCCATGGAGTTGATCAAATAGGTCATCCATGTGAGGTAAGGGGTATTTGTTCTTCACTGTTTGCTGATTGAGACCCCGATAGTCAATGCACATGCGCATTGTACCATCCTTCTTCTTCACAAACAAGACAAGGGCCCCATATGGTGATACGCTGGGTTGGATGAACCCTTTCTGTAGAATCTCCTCAATTTGAGTCTTACACTCCTCCAACTCATGAGGTGATAGGCGATATGGGGCCTTACAAGGAGGCGTCTTCCCCGGAAGTGTCTCAATTTTGTGATCTACTTGCCTTTTTGGTGGTAATCCTGAGGGTAGATCATAAGGAAAGACATCTTGAAACTCATCCACCACATCCTTCAATTTCTCAGGAATTTGTCCATCGAGTTGTGCACTCTAGACTTCTTTTATTAGACCCATAAAACATCAATAGGTCTTATAGACAGTTGTCATCCCTACGACATTTAGAGGCAATTTCTGCCTGTGTGATTTTTCTTTAACCCCAATGATTGACCATTGGTGGGTTTTCACTACTTTCTTCCTCCAATCCACCATAGGGTTGTACTACTCCATCCATGGCATGCCTAAAATTGCATCATAACGAGCTAACTGTATCACTTGCTACTCAATTGCTTCCTGATATTCTCCTACAGAGAGGGTTACCCATCTAGGTAATGATTCAATCCTCTCTGTTTGTCCATTTGGTAACTCTACTTCTTCACTTCCATCTCTCTCTAGATCCATTCCCAATCTTATTGCAACAGAGCAAGACAAGAAATTTTTTGTTGCTCCCTCATCTATTAATACTCTCACTTGATTGCCTTCTAGGATTCCATTCACGACAATCAATTGTGAGGTTGCCTTTCGGGATCTTTGTGCATTATTCTTCTTCCTTCCCTTGCTTCTCTGCTTCCTCATTGAGCCAGTAAGGCCGCAAGGTACATTTACTGGTGATCTTTGTTTTCCAAAGTGATTTCCACCTCCTCCTCTTCAATGTGCCTCTCCATGTTGTTCAAAGATCGCCTAAACAAAGGCCAAGGGCCTCTAGGGAAACAAGTGCAATAGTTGGTAGATATGTGCCCAATACGGCCATAATTGTAACAATGGCGTTATTCTCCTCGAGTCTCTTCTCCTCGTGGGACTCCATCTCTTTGTTCTTCTACCTGTCCCTACTCCCCTTGAAGCGGTCGTGCTCCTCGATCCCGAAATCAAAGGTTGCCTAATTCCATTGGTACTGGTTCACCCATGTGTGGCATTTCTGCCCGATAATGTTGAGGTGGAGCTACTCCTTCACCTCCACCTAATGCTCATGCTATTCTCTGCGCACAAGCAATGGCTTCAAATACCGTGCGAGGATTTTGCGCCATGACTTCTTGGCAAATCTGCTCTTTCAACCCTTGTTTGAAATTGTCGAGAGCCTCTGTTGGACTCATGTCGGTAATTGAAACTTGTAGATCTAGAAATGCCTCCACATACTCTTGTACACTATTCTTATGTCTCAATCTCCATAGTCGGGTTTGAGCCATTTGCACAGAACCCACCAATTGGAAATTCTTCAGTAGTCCTTCTTGCATTGCTGTCCATGTGACCTCCCTTCTCTCTGCCAGCATGGATTGTTCCCAATCATCATACCATGTGAGGGCTTTATTGGTCAAGTACCCACATGCAAACACGCCTATAGCATGCTCTGTGATCTCTGTTGAGAACAATCAAAAATATTGATTCATTCTTGAGATCCAATTTTCCACTACTCCCATCGAACGCTGCCCCTTGTAAGGCTCGATGTTGCAGGTCTTCTTCATCCGGAGTAGCAATGTGGCTTCATCGTTGATAGGGTTAGTAGGCACGGATGCCTCTCCAAGTACTTCTGTAGCAGGTACTGGGTTTTGAGACGGCTCTTCTTCTTGCATGGCTTGATCGTTCTTGAGGATCTGCACTTGACTTTGTAATGTCTCCATGGTCATCTTAATCTCTCAAAATTCATTCAACATCCCTTGCATTCCTTGCACCAACTCTTGCAATTGCAGATCCATGGTTCCTACAACACTCAATTGCTAATGTCTACTTCAATACAGAGTCAATATAATCACTCTGGAAGGCATACGGACTATTGGAACTACCATTGGGACCTCAAAAGCTATCACTCGTTGATAATGCTCCTCACCAAAATTCCTAACCACACAATCTCTAAACATTACTTTCGGCCTCACTACATAACAGATTTCTACTTGAGTGTTGAAAGGGAGAGGATTTGGGACATTCATATCCATTTTATCATAATAGAATGTAGATTGTCAAATCCCACTCTCTGTCATATATCACCACAGGTAGAATCACCGAGTTTGGTGAGTTCATCACTTTGTCCATGAATTCTGTGCCAAAGTGATAAACTAGCGATACTCTCATCTGCTCACACTGGATATACATAACCTTGATATGGAATGGGTTTGAGAATGGAAAGCCAGGTGTGGGAAATTGGCCTCCCGGCGCATCCATCCCATCTGCTCTCTAAAGTCCTTCCTAAGTCTAGCAACTACTCTATGTTCTCCACCTCAAATTACTCAGTTTCAGTAGTTTGTGCTATTCCAAGAGGGGTGATCCACTCTCTTGGACTAAAACACTTGCTCTGATACCATTGTAATACTCCGAGGACAAGAGAAGAGAGAAAACACAAATTGCACACTCAAACAATCAATGTCCCAAGGGAGCACCTTCTCTTTATTATATAGACAAAGAGGATCTCCGCCAAGGAAGCTCCACCATAGGATTAGGGACACAGATAGGTGACATGTCAGCAAGCTCCACCCTTGGATTACTTACTTGGATGGGTGACATGTCTAGTCTAGGTTCTATCTGGTTGGTCAAACAAGCTTTGACCAGAGGGAATCTTTTAGGGGATCTTCTTGTAGGAATCTCAGAATCACGTAAGGTACCATTGGAAAGCTCTCAAGGAGACAAAGCAGGGTGGAGGGAAGGCCAGCCTTTCCTCTAGTGGAGCTAAGGGGGGGGGGGGAATCTGCACATTTTTGAGGCCTAATTCATCCGTTTAGGCCTTCGAAGTTGCCTTCAAAGATTTCAGGCATATTTTGGTTCCTACTCTATTAGTAGAAGTCCCCTTTTGGTGATACCTCTTTCTGATATGTTTAGTCCATCATGTGTAATATCCTTCTAGATGTTACCAAACCAATTCTCATCTTTAAATCATATGTCTAGCTATTGATTCTAAGGTTCTCAAGTCTATTTCGGTTTCTGCCCTATTAGTAGAAGTACTCTTTTGGTGATACTTCTATCTTATCTATTTTGACCATCATGTATAATATCATTCTAGATGTTACCAAACCAAATTTCACATCTAGATCATATGGCTAGCTCTTGGTATTATAGTGTTTCACCCATTGAAACTATCTTGGACCACGTATTTGACTAGTCACATCCCCTTGTGCTAATATTGTAACACCCATTTGTGCATGTGTGTGGTATTATGATATTTAGCTTGGTATTATAGATACTTGAGAGATATTATTTATATAGAGATAAAGGACGGTTCTATGTTAGTCATCATTAGCTAAAGTTAGTCATACTAAGATAGTGTGAACCTTAATTTAGAGGAAGTGGAAAAGATGAGCACCACTATTTTGGATTCTAGTGTTTTGACTTGGTATTATTCCTAGGTGTTTGGCTATGAGGAAAGTGTTGAAAACTCTTGGGTCCGCAAGCCTTTTTGTTTTGGATTCTTCTATAGTCCAAGGATAGCCCATGTGAAGGAATCCTTGGCTTTGTGGTTGGGTCAAGATAAGATCACATGCTTAGTGGAATATGCTCATGTGGATAGATATTCCTTTATATTTTTTTGACTTTACTTGACTCTTAGCCTAGTAAGTTGAGTTACTATGGTAAATAGTAACTTTAGTTTAACTATTTCACAAGTATATAAACAAGGGGTGAGGGGGTACTCATCATCCTTTCATTTGCAATTATCTCTCTCTCATTGAGTTCTCTAGTGAGCAATGTCTTGAGTCTTGGAGTGTTAACCTTGGAGGAGTATGATGGAGTTGGGGTTCCTTGCCTTCTTAGTCCATGGTGCGCTACCATAATTGCCATCAAAGGCTCATCTTGAGTGAGAGACAGGCCATCTCACAATACAAAGATTCATTCAGATGACATCTTGCATATGAGTATCATACCTACCATAATTGCCATCAAAGGCTCATCTTGAGTGAGAGACAGGCCATCTCACAATACAAAGATTCATTCAGATGACATCTTGCATATGAGTATCATACATAGGGCAAGAATTCATTAGAAGATAATTTTATCATCCTTACTAATAACAACTCCATAAGAAGAGGATATAGTAGTAGAAGCACAACCTCCCAAACTCATTAATTGGTGCATAGATTGAACAACCTCTATAGGTGCCCCAATAGATATAGAGGAAAAAATAATGGAACTAGTACTCCTTGGGCTCTAAATAGGTGGTATAGAAAACCAAATAGTGGGAACTAACATAAACCAAGAGGCTAGCTCATCAAAGCTAACATAGAACTTTTGTGTTGTGGGATTATAGTATCTATACCCTTTGGAATCTAGAGCATATCCAAGGAAATGCACTTCTCAACCTTTGGATCTAACTTCTTATGCTTCTCATAAGGAATGTGTACATAAAAATACAACCAAAGACCTTGAGGAAGGAATAGTCAAGCTTATTGCCTATAAATGCCTCCAAAGGTACATGTGAGTGAATTGGAACTATTGGTGTACAATTCATCAACCTAGACTACACATGAAACAACTTTAGCCTAATAAACCTTAGCCATATGCTTCTCATTAAGCATAAGATGTGCTACCTTAGCTATGTGACAATCTTTCACTCTACAACTTAATTTTGTTGTGGACTATAGGCATACGTCTTTTGTCTCAAGATACCTTGATCTCTCAAGTAGTGGTCAAATTTGAAAGAAAGGAACTCTACTCCTCCATCAGATCTCAACTAAAGGACATTGAAACAAGATTGCTTCTCTACTAGTCTTTGGAAAGTCTGAAATTTTGAAAGGACTTCTACGGAAGTCTTGCTTTTCAAAAAGTATACCCAAAATTAGCAAGAGTAGTCATCCATAAAAGACACAAAGTAGTGATAGCCACTTAAGTTCAATAGAAGCAATCCATACATTGGTATGAACTAATTCAAGAAGTTTGCTACCAAATCTACCTTGGCTCTTTAAGGGTTGTCTAGCTTGGTTGCCAAATTGACATGCTTTACATATGGTAGTAGTATGGTATTAACCAAACTGTTTTTGGGCAATCTAATAACCAAGCCATAGAAGGGAGACTCTTTAACATTTAGAGGTTCATATGCCTAACTTGTGCCAGATAGCAATGTCAAGCACAATTGGACCACTCTGTCCATACATGATAGATTGCAAGGGAGGTATAGAAGCATCAAGCTTAGGCAATCTGCAATTCCTACTACCTTGTGCTATAAGATTACCATCAATATCTTAAATAAAACATCTTGCACTTGCATACCTTGCTCTACTAATTGTGATACATATAGCAAGTTTTGAGATATGGTAGATACATGAAGAACATTTTTCAATCCTTAGAATGAAGAATGTGCAATAGAGAGCAAAATGTGACTTAGATGTTGAATCTAGTGCTTTGTTTCATCTCTTATCACCATGTATTGTGATATTTCTATAGGTTGAAATTAATGAACCACTCTCAATGTGATATCATGTTAGTAGTGGCACCCAAATCAAGCATCCAATCAACTTCAAGCTAGAATATTGTGTAGCTCTAATGAGTGATTACTAATAACTGCTCCTGGTCTTCTATGCAAGCATAACCTTGTTGCTTGAGCTGGTTACTCTACTTGTTGATATAGAATTTGGAAATGTGCCCCTATTGGTGATAGTAGTAGTAGCTAACAAGAGAGCATTATCTATTTTGTCACCCATTATTCTACATTTGTTATTGTGGTGCTCTGCATCCCCCATTAACTTGATTGCCAACATTGTGAACACCACCTCATGTACCATTCTTGCCTTGATCTCTATGTCAAAATCCTCCAATGCCTGCAAAATACACGACTCCTAGGACAATAAACAAGGAGGAGCTAGCACTCTATAATAGTTTTACCTCCTCACAAATTAGCATCACAACCAATTCATCACACTTTGGAAGCGGCTCTTGGGTAGAAATCAATGTCACAAACTACTTGTAGTATGGTGTTAGACCTACAACAGACCTCCAATTAGCATAGTCAGATATATTACCACCTTCATAGAGGCAAGTCGATCTACCAAGCTCTTCATATAGTTAACATAATCATTAATGCACATTGAGCCTTTCTTAGCCATATTGAACTATTATAGCAATTGCAATTTCATGGCCTTTGATCTGGATAAAAAGAAATTTGCCAAAGCATCCCAAGCCATCTTGGGTAAAGTGAGGTCTTGAGTGTGACCTAACTTCAATGATGAAACACACAATGCAATATAATGGGGTATTTGAAACAATCTACAAGCATATGCTACATGTTTTGTTTCCAATGTTACATCGCCTATAGTCACAATCAATTCTATCTCCTCCTTTGTCACAAGATCCCATAGCCTCATATCTCAAAGCATAATATTTCAAGGATAGAAGAAGCCTCAAGAGAAACACAAGAAGAAACATAAAGCTTCATACTCAATATTTTGATGCCCCAAAGGAGCACCTTATCTTTATTATATAACAAAGAGTATTCTCTCAAAGTTAGCTCTACCCTTGGATCAAATACAAGGGGATTGGTGACATGTCAATAAGCTCCACCCTTAGATTAGTTGTATGGATGAGTGACATGTTGGTTCTTGTTCTATTTGGTTGGTCAAACAAGTTTGACCAACAAGAATCTTCCTATAGAAAGCTCAAAATCACATAGATGAGGTACCATTAAAAAGCTCTCTATGAGACAAATAGTTGGAAGGAGAAGGCATATGACAATCCGACAAGTATCACTTTTGCTGTAATCAGTAAGTAAAGTTCACTCCCACAGAGATACAATTTAGAAATGGTCAAATGCAAAGTGAAACAATAACAAAATAGTTCTTCTTGGTTGTGACCTTTATCTCTCAAGTAGAAACCATACCTAAAAGAGAATAACAAACACTAAATCATAATCTTGTCACAATAAAATGTCACCCATAATCACAATACTTCAAATCCTTCCAAAAAATCTTGATTGTGATGATACAATTCTTCCCAAAGAGGTCTACTTCACTATAAAATGACTTCATCTTAGAATTGTGTCCACCTCTCTACTGAGGCACAACTTCCTCAATCAAAGTTGATTCATATCAATCCAATGTTGCACTCACAATTGCAAAATAGTACCAACACTACAATTCCTCATGGATCTATCAAGGCATTGCTTTGATTGCTAACCACTCATGATCAAACACACAATGAAATCAAAGATCTAGAATCCAACATCTAACACTTAAAATGCACCTTGAACTTCTCCAAACACTCACAAACACACACGCCGGACTGGAACTCAAAATTAAGTTGAAATGAAAAGCACTTTGCTTTACTCAACTTCAAAATTACAAATACTAAAACAAAAAATATACAAATGCCTCCTTTAAACAGACATAGCACTTTGATAGTTACTAACTAAAATATCACTTCCTAACAATCTCTAGATCCAAAATGGCAACCCTTCATATCTATCAATTCAATCTCAAATTGATTATGAATCCAATCCAATGTCTAACTCTTCTTCTTCTACACCCAATGTAACTTCCTTCTTATCTTGTACTTTGGCTCTATCCACAACTTCTATATCTTCTCCTATTTCTATCACCACTTCTGTTTGAATTGCAATTCAAGTCATGGGTATTATATCTACCTCCTTATTATCTAACCCACTCTCTCTTAATATCTCAAGTAACTCACTTGAAGACACTTGCACTCCTACTTCACTTACTTCATATTGGGTTTCTACTTTCATGCTACTCTAAATTGCATCTAACTCTAGTCCAACTAAATCTAGACTAAGACATACATTGTCTCCTACTTCTAACATCTTTTGATCCATTCTCTCTCTTTAAGAAAATCAAAAATTATTCATGTTTGTATCCTTTGCCTTTCTCCTCTTCATCTCCTGCACTAACAACTTCAACTTGTGTAGTCTTAGTTCTTCCATGTTAACTTCTGCTTCCATCTTCAACATTACTTTGATCCTCTAGATTACTTCTCCTACTTGCTTTGATGTATGATCTTGAGTTTGCTCCATTTGCAACTCTACACAATACATCTTCAATGCAATCTCAAACTTGGCCTTCAATGCTTCTTTCTCCTCTATGTATTGGGCAAGTTGGGCTTCTACATTGATGACAAGTCCTTACAATTGCTCCTCTTCTTTATTCCTCTTGGCTAATTCACGCTGCCAAGCTTAATCTTTACATTCAACTTTAGACTCTCCAATTCTTGTTCTATTACAACTACAATTGCTTTTGAGTGTATGACTTTGATGCAAGCTTCATCAAATTCTCCTTTCAACTTATCAAAAGCTGACTTCTTTTTACTCAACTCTTTAGCTTGACTTTCAAGATCACCTCTTCACTTCTCAAAAGTGTTCTACAAGTTCTTGAACCTCTTCTGCCAAAGTACTACATCAACCCAAAGCTCCTTGGCTTGCTTCTTTCCTTGGATTAACTTCTCCTTCAGTTGCACTATCTCTTCACTCAGATACTTCACAACGTGCAGTTCATCCCTTACCTCTTGATGATCCTTCTTTAGCTCTTCCTTCTTCTTCTTCTACTTCAATTCTAACATGAATGGATAGATAATATTGGACAAGTATGCTACTCCACCAAAACCTCCTTCATCTTTTTCATCTTCATACTCTGCTTGCATTAGTGCTTCTTCAACCAGTTCCTTACCCCAAAGTCGTGATCCTCTCACCTTCAGAGTAACCTCTTTTGAGCTCTCTTCTTCTCCTTCATCTTCATTGATTGTACTTGGTCCTACAATGGCAGATTGTAGAGTCTTCTTCATTCTTGTTCCTTGTGGGAATACTAACCTCAGCTCTTCTTCTTGATGCTCTTTTATCTCAACCATAGGCAACTCAAGACATGTAATATCTCCTCCTTCCATCCAATAAATTTCTGCATGGAACTCCCAATCTTCTTATGCAGCTTTTTCCTCCATTTGCTTCTGAACTTTGGGCTCTCCTTCACTCCCGCTGCTCAATTCCTCACTCTGCAATGTGAGTTTTTCTTCTTCTTCTTTGGCTAAGTCCTTTGACTTGTACTTAACTTTTTCTTTTGACTCTTCTCCCAATGACGGTCTTGCAAGACTACTTCATCCCTTGAATCCAACCTTCTTGTCTTCCATGGCTGTATTGGTGACACTAGTTCTTTGGATCAGCTTTGCTTCTTTGTCTTTGGGATGGTCACCTCCACTTTCTTTTGCTATCCCATCCTGGCAAAGTGGTCATTGCTACTTTGGATTTGGCGGATGTACTATTGCTCTTCTACATCTTCTTCTCTTCACAAATCTGGGTGAAAGTGAGAGACACCATCTTCTGTCTTTTGGCCACACTTAGCAAATTCAAACTAAGGTAAAAGTGCACTACAAACAACACTAAGTAATGTAGTGGTGATCTGTCTCTCCACTTCTAGATCATTTTCCTTGTTTGCTAGTGAAATCACTTTGCCCAATTCATTGGTTCTCTTGCAAACATTTGATGGAAGAATATGCTACATGGTGATTCATTATGTAAGTGGTTTGCTCCACCTTGAAGATCACCATCATCACTCTAATGAAACTTTGCCTTATTGGATCTCCATATGTATCCACTTTGTATCCATTCTTTTTACATGGATCACTAAAGGAATTTCACATTTCTATGGTCTCTTTTGTAGACTCTCCCTCTCCATAGAATGTGACTCTAAACTCCTCACTAGCCTCTTTTCCCAAGACTAGTCTCCAATCTGACTTTGCCCATCAAGCTGGATTGCCTCTCTTTGCTTCTTCTTTAGGACCTCCCTCACAATTTCTCATAGCTATTTCTGCCATGAAACCTAGAAACTCAGGTTCTAGTTCCAAGCCAAAGAGGTGATCCAAAGTCTACTCAAGAATTTGATCCTTGCTACAACATCTAACCTCCAAATAACAAGATTCCTCACTATGAGTGAGGGACTTTTCTTTCCATCCCTCATTGGCATTGTACAATCTCTAACTCTTTATCTCTAGAAAAATATCCCTTCCCCTAGATGCAAAATCCTCACTCCCTTAGAATTCTTGAAAATCAAACTCTCAACTAGCTTTGTGACATGAATTCCTTTGAGATGACTACTTAGTGGCATAGGATACTTGGGTGACATTTCAAAATCTCTTGACAAAGTCTCAATCTTATTGTTCTTTGCTGCATGGTCATTCCTTAGTCACTCTTCACTTGATAATCACACATTTTGCATGCATTCCTCCTATCACTATCCATTTTACCTTGCTTATGACTTAGCCATTTTCTTGCTTGTACATTCTTGACTGGCACACACAAAGGAAAGTCGTTACTTTATCTTCACATTGGGTTGATCATCCCAAGGTGAAGTTTCTTTACTTTAGGTTTCTCACCTGACTAGTCTAATCCGAGTTCTTTTTTTTTCTTGACACAAAGTAAGCAACTTTGGGTTTGACCGAAAGACACAATTCTCCTTCTTTCTTTGCATTCAGGTTCAATCCAACTTCAACTTTGCACTTCTTCTTCAAAATGAGATAAAAAAAAGAAGTGGGTACCACAAGGCAAGCCTTTTATCTTGGAGGAAAGGAACTAGGTATATTTTACATGCCTAATTCCTTTGTTAGGCCTCCAAATTTAGCTCTAAAGTTTTTAGGGTGTTTGGCTCCTGCTCTATTAGTGGAAATATTCTTTTGGTGACATCTCTATCTGATCTACTTAATCCATCATATATAACATCCTTTAGTTTATTACCAAGCCAAATTTCACCTCTAAATAATATGTCTAGCTAGTGGTATTACACAAAGAAACATCTATATGCAAAATTTCCAAATGGTCCACTTGTGCTTGTCAAGCTTCTCTTTAGTGATTACACCTCCACCCATGAATTCCATCATTGCTACAATCATAGAATTATACACCCATACTCACAAGAAAAATCAAGAACCACTTTATAAAATTAGGTGGATTGACAATATGAACCAAACATGTAATTCCTATATCAATGAGAAACACATAGCTTGATGTAGAGAGTCTAGAAAACATTGTTGCTTGAAAGTTAATGTGCCCAATATGATAGCCAATAAATGAATGATAGCTCTGATTGAGCTTAAGTTTTCCATAGTGATAGAATAATTGCTTGTGGTTTTTTTTTGCATTTTTGGTTCAACCTAAATGCTTGCCTTTGGTCTCACCAAAGGTACCTCTACAGCCTCAAAAACTGTTGTTTGGTGCTCCAAATCCATTGTAGAAGTTCTATAAAGGTGTTACTAATGGCAAAACAACCTCCAAGTGCCTACCACAAAATTGGGTGTCTACCAAATTTGATGCTTCTAAAAAAGACAAGTCTATGACTTTGGTGCATCAACTTTGTGCAAAAAACTGCAATCTTGACCTTCAAAATTATGGTTAGGTACAACACGGTGCAATTGTTGACTTCAATTGCATTAGCAAAATCCCTAAACTCTCTACCTGCTCTCACCTATCTTTCTCTAGGTGCACACATCTTGAATCAACCTCTCACTTGCTTTGATGCCTATCAAAGAACACAAGGATTGGACCAACACTCCAAGACCATTCATAATGGATCATGTGAAAGAGTGTGTACAAGGAAGGTAAGCAATAATGAATAGAGAGAGTGTACTCCTCTCATTTATATATAGTATAGATGTGTATCCTAACCCTAATAAAATTGTATAGTGAGAATTAGTCACTAACTAAGTCACTACAAGCTTGGAATAATATTAACAAGGTATACTTTCTTAAGCCTTGCAATTGCTAGCTCAATATACTTTAGCCTTTTCTCCAATTTTCAAATCTAGAGTGCAATGAAAATGCTCTCTAGAAATATAACCCTCCCAAGGTAAGACATTCCAAATATGTATTTTCTCTTATTGGTATAATAGGCTTTTGCCCTTATATCAACTCATAGTTTGGTAACTAGTTACTTAACTATGAGTGGTGCAATTTGCTCATAAAGCAAATGGCAAGAGCTTTAACTACTCTCTCACTCTCTCTTGACATGCTTCTAATGGATTCTATGATAGATGGATGACCTTGTGTTGGCAAGCTTGACCAATCTTGTAGTTTGGATGCGAGATGCTACAAGATGATCGAATTGTGGGATATCCCTTACATGGCTGGCTCTTCTTTGAGCTCAAGGAGGAACCGGTTGGATCCTTGTAGGAAATGTGCTACAAGATGGAGTTAACCATTGGACACTTAACTTAGGAGATGGCTCAAAGGTCTATCACCCTTGTGAGTGCTTTGACCTCCTTTGTTGTCATTCTCTATCAGTCAATCTAGCACTATGAGAACTATGGGACACCCCATAGCAGAACCAAGGTATGATGCACTAGCAATAGCACTAAGTCATATGCATACTTACACATTGGAATCAATACTCATCCATATACATGTATCCAAAAGATGGGGTGAAAGAGTTTATGATTATAAAATATGACTATGGGCTAAGATTACAACATTGTGGTCACCTATAATACCATTAGCTAGATATAATTTCTAGGAGTGAAATTTGGCTTAGTAACATTTGGAAGGATTTTATATATGATGGACTAAGTAGATTCAGATAGAGGTGTCACCAAAAGAGTACTGCCATAAATAAGGCAAGAGCTTAAAACATCCTAAAAACTTTAGAGCCAATTTTGGAGACCTAAACGGATGAATTAGGCTCAAAAATGAAAGTGCTCTTCTCCCTCCAAGCAAGATGGCTTGCCTCTCTTTCTCTCTCCCTCCCAAAACTATTTGTCTTGTGAAGAGCTTTTCAATGATACCTCACCATGCAATTTTAAGCTTCTTACAAGAAGATTCCTTTTGGTCAAAGTTGTTTGACCAACTATATAGGACAAGAATTGACATGTCACCCATCCATACAACTAATCTAAGGGTGGAGCTTGTTGACATGTCACCAATCCATATATTTGATCCAATGTTTGAGCTTTCTTTGAGGGAATCCTCTTTGCTATATAATAAAGACAAGGTGCTCTTTTGGGGCATCGGAGTATTGAGTGTGAAGTTTTGTTTTTCTTCTCTTGTGTTTCTCTTTAAGGTTCTCCTATCCTTGGAACATTACAATGGTATCAAAGCTTGGGTTTCAATCCAAGGGAGTGGATCACCATTCTTGGAGGAACATGGCCTATTAAGACTAAGTAATTTTGAGGGGAGAAACCAAAGTGCAATCGATATATTAGGAGTGTTTTAGAGAGAAGATGAGATGGAGGCTTCCAAAGGATAATATCCTACATATTACTTTCTATTCTTGAATCTATTCCATATCAAGATTATGTACATACAACATGAGCAAGTGAGATTATGTTTTTTTAACCATTTTGAGCAAAGTTTCATGGATATAGTGATGAATTCACCAAACTCGGTGATTCTACTTGTGATGATATATGATAAAGAGTGGGATTTGATAATCTACATTGTTTGTTGCTGGCCACTTGATCAAGATATCTATATTGGTGGTTTGACAAGAAACATACTCTTAGTTTTGACAAGATTTTTTGGACAAGAAGTGTTCATCAGTTGCTATCTATTTTGTAACATTTTTACCTGACATTCTCAACTCAATTGCTACAAGGCACAATAAATACCTTGAGACTTTACAAACTATTGCAGAAAAGTTGAAGAGAAGTGCTTATAGGTATCTTTTTCCCTGACCAAGTGAAGTTGGCATTAACAATAGTTTTTCATTAGCTTTCTCGTTTGTAGAATCATCTCTTTCACATAGTAGTGACCATTTCTGTCTTTATGTAGTTTCCTATGGGTAGTAGCCGGCAAGAAAAACAGTCCTTGAGGAGTGATAGCCTCTAATCCCAATAGTCCATGCTCCCTCTCAAGTGATCATATTACTCTTTATTGACGTAAGTAGTAGCGATTGAGCATTTGCCATGTAAAAAACTCATGGATCTATAATTGCAAGATCTAATGCAAGGAATGTAAGGGATGTTGAACAAGTTTTGGGAGATCAAGATGACCATGGAGGCATTGCAAAGTCAAGTATGTACCTTTAGGAATGATCAGGCAATGCAAGAAGGAGAACCATTCAAAACACTAGTACCAGCGGCCAAAGTACATAGGGAGTGTAATACCAAGAGCTAGCTATATGATCTCAACGTGAAATTTGGTTTGGTAACATATGGAATGATGTTACACATGATAGAAAAAATAGATCAGATAGAAGTATCACCAAAAGAGTACTTCTACTAATAGGGTAGAAACCAAAATAGACTTGAAAACCTTAAAACCAATAGCTAGACATATGATTTAAAGGTGAGAATTGGTATGGTAATATTTGGAAGGATGTTACACATGATGGACTAAATAGATTAGAAAGAGATATCACCAAAAGGGGACTTTTACTTATAGAGTAGGAACCAAAATATGCCTGAAATCTTTGAAGGCAATTTTGGAGGCCTAAATGGATGAATTAGGCCTAAAAAATGTGCAGGTCACTCCCAATGAAGGAAATGTTGGCCTTCCCTCCCCTTGCTTTGTCTCATCAAGGGCTTTCCAATGGTACCTCACCCATGTGATTATGAGATTCCTACAAGATTCCTTAATAGATTCCCTCCAATCAAAGCTTGTTTGACCAACCAGATAGGATCAGGACCAACATGTCACCCATCCAAGTAAGTAATCCAAGGGTGGAGCTTGTTGACATTTCACCTATCTATGTGCCTAATCCTATGGTGGAGTTTCCTCGGAGTAGATCCTCTTTGTCTATATAATAAAGAGAAGGTGCTCCTTTGGGGCATCGGATGCTTGAGTGTGAAATCTGTGTTTTCTCTCTTCTCTTGTCCTCGGAAAATTACAATGGTATCAGAGCAAGTGTTTAGTACAAGAGAGTGGATCACCCCTCTTGGAAGAGCACAAACTACTAAAACCAAGTAATTTGAGGTAGAGAACATAGAGTAATTGCTAGACTTGGGAAGGGCTTTAGAGAGCGGATTGGATAGATGCACCAAGAGGAAAATTTCCTACACCTAGATTCCCATTCTTGAATCCATTCCACATCAAGGTTATATACATCTAGCATGAGCAAATGAGAGTATTGCTAGTTTATCACTTTGGAGTAGAATTCATGGACAGAGTGATGAACTCACCAAACCCGGTGATTCTACTTATGGTGGTATACAAAAGAGAGTGGGATTTGACAATCTACATTATATTATGATGTTATGGATGTGAATGTCCCAAATCCTCTCCCTTTCAACACTCAAGTAGAAATTTGTTAGACCAAAAGTGATGTTTAGAAAATTTGTGATTAGACATTTTGGTGAGGAGTATTATCAACGAGTGATAGCTTTTGAGGTCCCAATGGTAGTCCCGATAGTTTGTGCACCTTCCAAAGTGATCATATTAACTCTCTATTGAAGTAGAAAATAACAATTGAGTATTGCAAGAACCATGGATCTGTAGTTGCAGGAGTTGGTGCAAGGAATGCAAGGGATGTTGAATGAATTTTGAGAGATTAAGATGACTATGGAAGCATTACAAAGTCAAGTGCAGATCCTCAAGAATGATCAAGCAATGCAAGAAGAAGAGCCATCTCAAAACCAGTATCTTTAACTAAAGTACTTGGAGAGGCACCCATGCCTACAAACCCGGTCAGTGATGAAGCCACATTGCTACTCCGGATGAAGAAGACTTGCAACATCAATCCTTACAAGAGCAATATACGACAAGAGTAGTGGAAAACTAGATCTCAAGAATGAATCTATATTATTGATTGTTCTCAAAAGAGATCACTAAGCATGCCGCAGGTGTGTTTGCATGTGGATACTTGACTGATAAAGCCCTCACATGGTATGATGCTTGGGAATGATCCATGTTGGCAGAGAGAAGGAGGTCACATGGATAGAAATGTGTAAAAGACCAAATCTGAGGAGGGAAATAGGAGAATGGAAATGCACATTGGGACACTTGAATGAGGGAAAACTCCAAATGCCTAGCATGAGCTTTGGCTTTGGTATTTATAGATAGCATACAAGGCCCTTGAGAAGCTTCTCAAGAAGCTTCCTCAAGCCACTTTCTTAGAGTGCAAGCCAAGTTAACTAGGAAGCTTCTCAAGAAGCTTCCTTCTAGAAGCTATTTACTTGAGGTGCAAGCTAAGCTAGCCGGGAAGCTTCCCAAGAAGCTTCCTAGATACTTTTGGAATATTCTAGGCTAATTTGTCTTATGTGCTACTTTGTCTTATGTGCTATTTTGTAAGCCTGACTAACTTTGTCGCTAAACTCCATATTGTTACATATTCCCCCACCGCTAGTTGGTGACGTCCTTGTTGCTAGTGAAGCTTCAAATTCCTGGATGGATGTTTGTGCATTCTGGAGGTGAGAAAGAGGTTCCCATGTGGCATTATGAAGGGGATATCCTTTCCAAAGGACCTTGTACTCTATATGTTGGCGACGGTCTCATTGAATATGGTGACGCTCAAGGATACAATCAACTTCATACTCCTCATGATCATTGATAGGGACAAGAAGAGGGGGAGGTTGGACTCAAGAGGAAAAGGAAGAGGGGTTAGGAACAAAGGGTTTCAACTTGGAAACATGAAAGACAGGGTGGATACGCATGTGACAAGGCAAGGCAAGTCGATAAGCAACAAGAGAGACAATTTGAGTGATATCAAAGTGTCCTATCCAATTAGGGGCAAGTTTACAAACTTGGGTATCAATTGGGAGAGGGAGGTTACTAGAGGATAGCATGACTTTATTACCAATTTCAAAGGTGAGATCACGATGATGGTGGTCCGCATATTGTTTTTGGTGGTTTTGAGCAACAAGGAGGTGAGACTTGGCTTGTTGGAGAGATTGGGATATAGTGGTCAAGAATGTGGAAGTATGAGGAATCTAAGATGGAGGGGGAGCAAGAAGAGAATCTAGAACAAGCGGATCTTGGCCAAAATTGAGAAAGAAAGGAGAAAATCTGGTGCTTGCCTGTTTGGAATTGTTGTAGGCAAATTTTGCAACTGCAAGACATTCATCCCAATTGGTATAGTGGACATTGACAAAGGCATGCAACATATCCTCCAATGTATGATTTGCACATTTGGTTTGTCCATCAGTTTGAGGATGATAGGCCGTGGACAAAGCAAGCTTGGTGCCAAGTATTTGGAAGAGTGATTGCCAAAACTTCTTGTTAAATTGAGGATCATGGTTGGAGATGAGTACACATGGCATCTCATGATGCTTGAAGATATTGTTGAAGTAGATTTGCGCTAAGGTTGGAGCATCCATGGTATCACAGGTTGGTGACAAGTGGATTTGCTTACTAAGCTTATCCACAAACACCACGATTGCGGTGTATCCTTGTTTTGTCTTTGGCAAGGATGTGATGAGATCCAAACTCACATGGTCCCAACAAGCGGATGGAACAATGAGTGGTTGAAGGAGTCCACTCGGCTTTTGGTTGCTGGCCTTGTTACGTTGGCAGCTCTCACACAATCGGACACATTCTTGAACATTGTATGTCATGGTGGGCCACCACCATTGACATTGGAGGGTACTCAAGGTCTTGTCTACACCCATGTGACCCGTGATGGGTAAATGATGGGCTTCTTGAAGGCGCACAAGTTGAAGATCACCTTTAGCTAGAACATAGATCCGGTCCTCATGGAATAAAAGGCCCTCCTTGATGGAGAAGGTGTTGTACTCCTTATTGCATGCCGCAAGGCAACCATGTACCATTTGGAAGAAGAGATCTTGGTGTAGAGCTAATTGAAACTTGTTTTGGACCTTGGAGTCAACTGACACCATTGAAATTGCCGTTATGATGAGAGGAAGAGACTTCAAATTAGGTCATCGTGATAAAGCATCAAGGATGACATGGAACCAACCTGGTTTGTACTCAAGTTTGATGTCATACAGTTAGAGTTGTTCGTCCCAACAATGATGTTGACTCTTCATGTGTTCCAAGTGTAAGGTATACAACAATGGTATGTGATCAGTTTGCATGATCACTTGTTTCCCCAAGAGGTAATATTCCATACCTTGGTGGCACATACCATTGCAAGTTGTTCTTGATCTCAAGCAGAGTAGTTTTTTTCAGCCATATTGAGTTGGCAAGACACAAAGGCAATGGGATGGAGTCCATCTAGGAATTCTTGTTGCAGCATGGCTCCAATTGCAAAGTTAGAAGCATCAAAATCAACTACATAGGGTAGTTGAGGATCATATGGTTGAAGAATGGGTCTTGAAGACACCATATGCTTCAACTTCTGGAATGCTTCTTCATGCTTAGTGGTCCACTAGAAGCTCAAGTTCTTTCATAAGAGGTCAGTTAATGGTGCATCCACATGAGCATAATACTGGATGAACTGTTGGTAAAAACTGGCCAATCTATTGAATGCTTGTACTTTTGTAGTATCCTTTGGAGTAGGCCAATCAATAATGGCCTTGATCTTCTCTTCTTCCATCTTGATCTCCTCTGATGAGATCTTATGACCCAAGAAGGTAACTTCCTTCTGCCAAAAGGCACACTTTGACTTCTTGTAGTAAAATTTCCATTGTTGTAGTCATCTTAGGACTTCTTGTACATGATTCACGTGTTCCGCCCCTGTCTTACTATAAATTAAGATATCATCCAAGAACACCACCATGGACCGATCCAATAGTCCATCCAACACCCGGTGCATCTGCTCCATGAAGACTGTAGGAGCATTAGTGAGTCCGAAAGGTAGAACTCTCTACTCAAAATGCCCATACCTTGTACAAAAGGTAGTCTTTTGGACATCCTCTCTCTCAATGGGAATTTGCCAATAGCCACTGCAAAGATCCAACTTGGAAAAGTAGCGTGCTCCACTTAATTGATCAAGCAAGTCATCAATCCGAGGCAAGGGATATGCATTCTTCACAGTTTTCTTATTGAGCCCACGATAATCAATACAGAAACAAAGTCCTCCATCCTTCTTTGGAACAAATAGTACCGGTGCTCTCCTAGGAGAGGTACTATGTACTATGAAGTCCTTCTCCAACAACTCTGTAAGTGTTGTTCGCAACTCCTCCAATTCCTTTGGTGAGAGCCGATAGATCGATCTACTCACTAGAGTACTCCCTGTCAATAATTCAATCTTGAAGGGCATACCTCGATTGGAGTGTAATCCCTTTGGCAGATCATCCAAAAACACATCTGCAAACTCCTTAACTATCCGATCAACCATTGCTTGATGAGGCTCTTGGTCCTCCACAAATTGTTCTTGTGCAATCGGCTTGATCCACACCGCAAATACAGACTTATCTTCCTCCAAAGCTTGCTCTATGGCTTCTTTACTAACAAACTTCCCTTCTAGGGACTCATCTCTCTTCCAAGCTTGCTATATGGTTGCCTTCTTGGCAAACTTCCCATCTTGGGACTCCACTTCCTTCAAGGTTTGCTCTATGGCTACCTTCTCAACAAACTTCCCATTTTGGGATTGACTATTCTTAGGTGTATTACTCAGAGGTGCCTGACAACCTAATCAGAAATTCCTACCTTGGTGTTGTACTTGAATTTGGTGTTGGGTCCAATCGAATTGAACCTTATGATGTTCACACCAAGGTAGACCCAAAATGATATCATAGTGTAGAGGTGCCACTACAAACCTCATACACTCCAAATACTCCTTCCCAATCTTGAAGGTAACAAGATGCAAGGTGTGGAATGCAAAACCCTTTCTACCATCCGCCATCATCAAACTACTTCCAATTCATTGGCTTGATAGGAATACCCAATTCCTTTGCTACTTGCATAGATATGCAATTCTTTGAACTTCCAGAATCAACCAAAATCCTACAACCCCGATTAGATATCATACCTTGCAAGTTTCCACCATTTTGTTGCAGTTTCTCCCTATCTGCTATGCCAAGTGGTCTTTGTTGAATGGAATCAATCTCCATGGGTGCTGGCTCTTCCACTTGTGTGTAGTGTATTGGTAGGCTCTGTGGAGGTCAAGGTCGAGACCAAGTTGTTGCCACCAAGGAACCAAAATGTTTGGCCAACTGCATGGCTTCCTCCAAGTGTTGTGGCTCTCGCATGGTTACCTCTTATTTGGTTCTCACCTTCAAGCCCCTCACAAATCAATCCAGAGCTTCACCTTCCAATATATCTGGAATTTGCATGATGGTGTTTTGGAACTATGTGATGTAACTTTTTATAGAGCCGATCTATTTCAACTCTGCCAACTTATCCCATGTAGCTCGTGTGACATTAATAGCTTGGAACCGACTAATTATTGTGCTCTTGAATTCTACCCATGTCAAGATTAGTGCAACAATTTGTCATTCCGCTTGCTACACTTGGAATCTCCACCATAGCTTTGCTACTCCATCCAATTGGCTAGAAGCCAAGAGAATCTATTTTTGCTCATCTTGTGGATTGGTAACTTCAAAATAATGTTCACAATCAAACACAAAATTCTCCACTGCACCCAAAAGATTCTTGCCTTCAAATACCTTGGGTTTAGGGAATCTGATCCAATCTTCTCCTTCTCAAATTGGTACTCACTCCACCTGCTCTTGTTGTCAAAGATCTTGTTCATCCAACAATCAAGTAAGGTGCTCGATTTGTTGTTGCATAGCAAGGATATCATCGGGTATTGCCGCCATGGTTGCTACTCTATCACACCACTCCCAATCTATCTAATTTATTAACACATAGAAACAACACGTCCACCGTTCTCCATAAGTTACAACTAGAAACACCAAGGGTTCCTTAGATATGGTGATCATATGCAGAAAATCTTGTCCGAAGTGCAAGGTGATGAATTGTGTGAAACAATGCTTGGGTAGAATTTGGACGCAATAGTTTGGTAGAAGTGGATTTGGTGGTCCATAAATTCCATCCATCCCATTCTTGCTTTGATACCAATGTAAAAGAACAAATCCAAGGAGAGAAATAGGAGAATTGAAACTCACATTAAGACACTTGAATGAGGGAAAACTCCAAATGCCTAGCATGAGCCTTGGCTTTGGTATTTATAGGTAGCATACATGGCCCTTGAGAAGCTTCTCAAGAAGCTTCCTCAAGCCAATTTCTTAGAGTGCAAGCCAAGTTAACTAGGAAGCTTCTCAAGAAGCTTCCTTCTAGAAGCCACCTACTTGGCATGCAAGCTAAGCTAATTGGAGGCTTCTAGAAGCTTCCTTCTAGAAGTTACTTACTTGAGGTGCAAGCTAAACTAGCCAGGAAGCTTCCCAAGAAGCTTCCTAGATACTTTTGGAATATTCTAGGCTAATTTGTCTTATGTGCTACTTTGTAAGCCTGACTAACTTTGTTGCTAAACTCCATATTGTTACACAATGCAAGAAGGATTGCTGAAGAATTTCCAATCAATGGAATCCGTGCAAATGGCCCAAATCTGACTATGGGGATTGAGACAAAAGAACAACATACAAGAGTACATGGAGGTACTTATGGATCTACATAATAACTGACATGAGTCATGCAGAGGCTCTTGACAATTTCAAATGAGGGTTGAAGGAGCGGATTCACCAAGAAGTCATGGTGCAAAATCCTTGCATGGTATTTGAAGCCATTGCTTGTGTGCAAAGAATAGCAAGGGCATTGGGTGGAGGTGAAGGAGTAGTTCTACCTCAACATTATTGAGCAAAAATACCACACATGGGTGGACCAGTACCAATGGAATTGTGCAATCTTTGGTTTCAAGACCAAGGAGCACGACTGCTTCAAGGAGAGCATGGACGGGTAGAAAAATAGAGAGATGGAGTCCCACAAAGAGAAGGAACTTGAGGAGAACAATGCCGTTGTTACAATTGTTGCCATATTGGGTATATATTTGCCAATTGTTGTGCTCATCTCCCTAGAGGCCCTCGGCCTTCATACATGCAATCTTTGAACAACATGGAAAGACGTTCTAAAGAGGAGGAGGTAGAAATCACTTTGGAAAACAAAGATTGCAAGTAAATGTACCTTGCAACCTTACTCGCTCAATAAGGAAGTAGAGAAACAAGGGAAGGAAGAAGACAAGCACACAAAGGTCCCAAAAGGTAACCTCACAATTGATTATTGTGAATGGAGTCCTAGAAGGCAATCAAGTGAGAGTATTAATAGATCCGGGAGCAACAGAGAATTTCTTGTCTTACTTTGGTGCAATAAGATTGGGAATAGATCTAGAGAGAGATGAGAGCAAAGAAGTAGAGTTAACTAATGGGCAAACATAGAGGATTGAATCATTACCTAGACGGGTAACAATCTCTGTAGGAGAATATCAAGAAGCAATTGAGTCACAAGTGATACAATTAACTTGTTATGATACAATCTTAGGCATGCCATGGATGGAGCATTACAGCCCTATGGTAGATTGGAGGAAGAAAGTAGTGAGAACCCACTTGTGGTCAATCATTGGGGTTAAAGAAAAATCACACAAGCAAGAACTACCTCTTTATGTCATAAGGACAATAGTTATTTGTAAGACCGATAGATGTTTCATGGGTCTAATAAGAGAAGTCTAGAGTGCACAACTCGATGGGAAAATTCATGAGAAATTGAAGGATGTGGTGGATGAGTTTCAAGATGTCTTTCTTGATGGTCTACCCTTAGGATTACCACAAAAAATGAGAGTAGATCATAAAATTGAGACACTCTTGGGGAAGACACCTCCTTGTAAGGCCCCATATTGCCTATCACCTCATGAGTTGGAGTGTAAGACTCAAATTGAGGAGATGCCACAAAAAGGGTTCACCCAACTCAATGTATCACCATATGGGGCTCTTGTCTTGCTTGTGAAGAAGAAGGATGGTACAATACGCATGTGCATTGACTATTGGGATCTCAATCAACAAACAATGAAAAACAAATACCCCTTATCTTGCATGGATGACCTGTTTGATCAACTCCATGGAGCAAGATACTTCACCAAATTGGACTTACGGAGTGGTTAAAATCAAATCCAAATTGTAGAGGAGGATGTGTACAAAATTGCCTTTCAAACCAAGTATGGCCACTTCAAGTATCTCATGATGCCTTTTGGCCTCACCAATACACCTACCACTTTCATGAGTCTAATGAATGACATATTTCATCCATACTTGGATAAGTCTATTATTGTCTTCTTGGACAACATCTTAGTATAGAGTAGCACAATGACTAAACACAAACAACATCTACAAGAAGTCCTCTAGATTCTAAGATAAAATTGATTGTATGCCAAAATCTCAAAGTGCAAGTTTGGCAAGTCTAAAGTAGACTACTTGGGACATAGAGTAATTGCAGAGGGCATTCAAGTATTGATAGATAAAATAGAGGTTATTAAAAAATGGAGTGCTCTAAAAGATCAGATTCAACTCAAGAGCTTCTTGGGGTTGACGGGATTCTATTGACAATTTGTCAAGGATTTCTCCAAGGTTGAACAACCTTTAACGGCACTACTTGGCAAGGGAAAGAAGTGGACATGGAGAACCGCACAAGAGTTGACCTTTCAAGAGTTGACAGCCACCTTGCTCCATGCACTAATCTTGAAGTGTTATGACCCAAAACATCCAATCAAGTTGGCTCTAGATGCATCAAGCGTAGCAATAGGAGCAGTCCTACAACAAGAGTGGCATGACGGATAACATCCAATTGCATATTTCTCTTGAAAGTTGTTACTATTACAGAGCATACCTATTACACCATAGAATGAGAAGAGTTGGCCATTGTCCTTGCAACCAAGCATTGGAAGCACTATTTGGGTGAGAAGGCATTTGTAGTAGAGACAAACTACAAACCTCTAGTTTACATAGAGACACAAAAAGATCTATCTCATTGCCAGATTCAATGGGCAAAGTGGCAACAACACTTCAAGATAACAATCACCTATGTGAAAGGTAAGAAGCAACTTGTAGATGCATTCACGCGCATGCCAATGGTAAACAATTTGGTGGGAGAGGTTAAGATTAACCCTGAATTTTGGCAAGAGATTTTGGCTGCTACAAAATTTGATCCATAGATTATAGGAGCACAATCATCCAAAGGCGTCACCAGCACCCAAGGACTCACCTTTTGTGATGGTAGATTATGGATATCGAATGTCCCAAAATTATGCACCACCATTCTAGCAGATTGTCATGATTTGGCCATTGCAGGTCATGTTAGAGTGGACAAGACCTTAGAAGCAATCCAACGCCATTACTATTGGCCCAAGATGAGCAACAATGTGATGGACTACATACACAACTGCCTACTATGTCAATAGAACAAACCTTCAAATCAAGCTCCTGCAAGGCTCATGTAGGGCTCCTTCAACCTCTGCTCACTCCTACACAATGTTGGGAATAGGTAAGTATGGATCTCATCTGTGAATTACCCAAGACCACCTCAAGGTTTGACTCCATAGTGGTCTTTGTGGACCAACTCAGCAAAATGATTCATGTATTATCACTAAGGATGTGACCACTCCACAACTAGCTTAATTATACTTAGATGCAGTCTTCTCTCACCATGGGTTGTCTCGAGTACTCATCACCAATAGAGGCACTCAATCACCAATTTGTTTTGGCAAACACTTTTTGGTTTCCTCAAAACCAAGTTGGCTATGTCCACAACTGACCACCCACAAATAGATGGACAGACAAAATGAGCTAATTGCACTATTGAAGACATGTTTTGTGGCTTCACCTTAAAAGAGCAAGAGAGGTGGGACACCCTACTCCCCTTGGTGGAATTTGATTATAAAAATTTGGTGAATGCATCTGCTCATGTCACTCTGTTCTTCTTCATGTATGATGAGCATCCCTTCAGACTTTCTAGCTTGATGAAGATCCATCTGGTGGCTACCAAGGTTGATGCAATTAACATATTTGTTTCTCAAATCCAACAAGGTGTGGAGAGTGCTAAGCACAGATTGCAGATTGTGCAAAATTGATAGAAGCAGTATGCCGATGCACACCGTAGGCACATGGATTTCAATGTTGGGGATCAAGTGTGGCTGTCTACAACCAACCTCACATTAGTTGGCCCTTGTAAGCTCAAACCTTGTTTTATTGGACCTTTTTCTATTCTTTGTCAAGTTGGCATTGTGGCCTATTACCTTGAGCTACCACCACACATGAAGATCCATCTAGTGTTCCATGTTCCCTACTATGCAAATATGCTCCCCAATTGGGCCATTTCCATTCCAACCTTCAACCTTGTCTGACACTCATTGATGGTACAGAGGAATATGAAGTAGAACATATCCTCCAAAAATGCATGCATGGTACTCACCATCCATAGGTGGACTATCTAGTACAATGGAAAGGTTACCCCCTCTATGAGACAACCTAGGAGCCCACTGCCAATTTGACACATGCACCGATGTTGGTACAAGCGTTTGAGCAACAACTTCACAACAAGGATGTTGCATCTTAAAAGGAGAGAGGTTTGTAATACAAAGAGCTAGCCATATGATCTCAATGTGAAATTCAGTTTGGTAACATCTGGAATGATGTTACACATGATGAAAAATAGATCAGACAGAAGTATCACCAAAAGAGTACTTCTACTAATAGGGCAGAAACTGAAATAGACTTGAAAACCTTAGAATCAATAGCTAGACATATGATTTAAAGGTGAGAATTGGTTTGGTAACATTGTGGTACCCACATTTTTTGTATTTTTTCAAAATAGAGAAGAAGAAGTGTATAGAGAAGTCGGATTGTGCCTGTATGGCCAAAGAAGGCAAAGAAAAGAGTCTTTGGGATGAAACCCAAGGTAACGTGACTTTGGGTCATAAGGTGAAGTACTCCGAATTGCCCTGTCAGCATACAACCCAAAGTAAGAAGTCTTTGTATTGGGGGTGCTCAACCCGAGGCGAGGACAGTGTAACAACTTTCCTTTGGGGTGAGAAATTCAAGAAGGGACCCTTCAAAAACCGGCGGTCATATGCATGAAGGACACTTGATAGTGACAAGAGCATGCAAGAGGTGTGATTTCTTGGTAGATACTCAAATTGAAGAGAGATGAAGAAGGCGTGACTCTATAAAAATCAAGCTAAAGAAGAAGCAATGACAAGCAATTCTCCTTTGCTGTTAAGAAGTCATCATGTAGGAGATCGTGGGAAGGGAAGTAGAGTCAAAGATGCATTGGTGTGTAAAGGAGAATTTGAGAGAGCTAATCCAAGAGTCAGTCGGAAGAATAGTCCCCAGCCTAGTGAGGAAGAAAGAAAGATAGGAGGAGGGAAGAAGAACTCCAAATTCATAGTAAGAAATCATGCGATCCAGAGGTTAGATGTGATCGCAAGAATTGAAGTCTTGAGCCGACTTTGGATCACATTCTTGGCATGGAACTGGAATGTGAGCTTTCCAAGGTTCATGACTGAGATAATCAAGAGTAGATGTCTCGATGGCCCCGAGGAAGAGGGGAAGAGAGGAAATCTGGTTTGCTGGATGGAGTCGGATTGGAGATTAGTACTCGGAAGAGAAGTAGGCATGGATCAGGGTGCCATGTTCTTGGGGAAGAGAGAGGTAGCAAAAGAAACCCAAGAAGTGAGAGATGCATTTTCTTTGAAGCGCACAAAGAATGGGTATAAAGTAGAGAGTTACAAGGATCCTATCAAGCAAGGGATTGTGAGTGCTCTCATGGAAATCTTGAAGTCGGAGAGAATGACTTATGTAATGAAGCACCAAGTGGTGTTCTTCCATAAGATGTTTGTAGGAGAGCCGATTAACTAGGCAAAGTGCTTCTATGGGCAAACACAACAGATGGTGGGGAATTTGTAGGATAAATTGCCTCCACATTACATTGTGCCATTTGCAGTGCATTTTTATCTGGGGCTGAACTTGCTCAATGCGGCAGAGCGCAACAGAATGGTGTCGCATTTCCATCCCAACTTAAGAAAGGAGGTCAACATGGAGGAATAGCGGTACATTCTTCAAATCAAGAGCAGCAATGAGTATTACGTGCAGACGGGGAAGAGTGTGCAGGTGGACATGAGTAGTCCAAAGTCAAAGAAGAGGAGTTGACAAGGAGAAGGAGAAGATGTCAAGAAAACAAGACCTTGAAAGACCAAAAGGGTAAACCCAAGGAAAGGTATGGTGGTAATAGCATCATCAGAGGAAGAATTGGAGGGTGAAGTCAAGTGCAAGTTCAAAGACTCAAAACAAGAAGAAGAACCCGAGCTCACACTGCAGAGTGGAGACACGAGTAGTGACAATGACGATGGAGGAGAGATGACATCAGTACCCGCAAAAGAAGAAGAAGCCAGGATGGAGATAGAGGAGGAAGGTAACATGAAGTTAGAAGATGAAGTGCCAGAGCAGGAAGAGAGAAAAGTTACTATTCAGAGAGAAGTTCATTCCAAGAGAAAGGTGAAGTGTGAAGCGGGTCAGAGCAAGGTAAGAAAAGAGGAGAATGCAAGTTTGGGAAGTGAAGCATCTATTCTGATACGACGGCTGCAGCGAAAAAGGCAAGTATCAAGAGAAGAAGAGGTGAAGAAGGAGATCACTCCGCAAGTTGAAGTAGCCATGAGTGAAGGAATGGAGTACCTGCGAGAGGTTGTGTGTCCCTTGTTGGTGAAGTTGGAACACAAGAAGAAGGAGATGCAGTCAAAGTGTCCGGAGGTGAAGACTGTGTTGCAGGTGTTAGCCCGATTGGAAGAATAGAACTTGGAATTGAAGAAGAGTATAATCTAAGGAGAGGAGGAAAGAGAAGTACTACGAGTAGATGGAGTAGTACAAAATCAAGTAATTGAGAACTTGAAGAGAGAAGCAAGGAATCAGGAGGAGTTGATAGAGCAGAGTGTTATAGCAAGGGAAAGACAAGTAGCTGAGTATGAAATCTTGAAGCAGCAATTTGCTGACTTGAGATTAGAGATTATCCATGCTATGGCAAGAGTAGCCAAGAAGGAACAAGAGCTCAATCTAGTGTAGAAGAGAAGAAGCAGCTGTGGCAACAAGAGTTGACAGTGCAATATAGAGAAGAAGAGAGGTTGAGAGAGTTACTTTGCAATCAGGAGTAGAAGATTGTACAGAAGGAGAAGGAGAAGGAGGCCGTGAAAGCCGAGTTTGAAGCAGAATTGGCAATGTATCGAGAAGATTAGCTTGCAGATTGGGAATGGGAGAGGAAAATGAGATTAGAGCCATTGAAGGAGATTGTAATCAGGATGAATGTGATGTTGAGTACAGAGGCCAGTGTGCATATTGAAGAGACAAGGTTGCACAAGTTGAAGTTGTTGGTGTAGGAGACGAGGAAGAGACATGCAAAGAACATAGACTTGAATGCTTTGTTGATCAGTCTCAAAACTTGTGTAGATAGGAAGATATTGGAAGTAGAAGACAATATCACGATTAGATTAGACTTAGTGAAATTGGAGATAGATAAACTTTGGAAAGATGTTAGAGCAAAACCTAAAGTAGATGAAGTAGGCATGCAGATGTCTTCAAAGTTACCATTGGAGACATTAGAGAAGAGTGGGTCAAGAGAAAAGGAGTTAGAAAGATTACCTACTAGTGAAATTTCAGATCAGGAAAGAGAATTGCTAGATTTGGTAGAAGATGTAGGAGTTATGAAACCCGAGGGAAGAGTAGTAGGAAGTGAAGTTGCTTCGGGTTTAGGTTTAAAAGCCGAGGAAGAAGTAGACATCGGACCGGATTAGTTACAGTTTTGAGATAGGAAGAGGCAAATATGAAGAGGTGCATTGTCATTTTGGATCTACAGGTTTGTAGAGTTGTAAGGAAGAGGTACATTAAGAAGATAACTGTTGATTGCTTCACTATTTAAGAGTGGTATTTGCAGGGAATTGTTGTTCAGTGCTCATAATTTTTGAGAATAGATAAAGTGAAGTGCTGTGAAGTAGTGCTCGTCGCTTGAGCTTGATTTCAAGTATCAACATTGTGATTGTGTTTGTGAGTGTATGAAGAAATTTGAAGTGCAAGTTAGTGTGCTTGTTGGATGTTGGATTCCGCAGCCTTGATCCTCATTCTATATGTTTGATCCTGAGTGAAGTGCAATTGAAGCAATGCCTTGAAAAATCTGAGAGGAATTGTAGTGTTGGTAGTATTTTGCATTTGTGAGTGTAGTGTGAACTTGATGTGAAGCAATTTTGATCGAGGAGGTTGTGCCTTCAGTGGAGGGGTGGAACACAATTCTGAGGTGAAGTTGTTTTGTAGTGAAGTGCCGTTTTTGGGAGAGCGTGAATCATCACAATCAAGATTGTTTGGAAAGAATTGAAGGTGTTGTGATTAAGAAGTGTTAATCTGTGACAAGACTGTGGATCAGTGCTTGTTACTCTCTTCTGGGTGTGGTTTCTACCTCAAAGATTAAAGACGCACCCAAGAAGAACTACATTGTTATTATTTGACTTTGTATTTGACCAATTCTGACTCGTATATCTGCGTGAACAAACGTTACTTACTTGATTACCACAAAAGTGATATTTGCCGGGTTGTCACAAACATCTGGAAGGATGTTAAACATGATGGAATAAAGAGATTAGAAAGAGGTATCACCAAAAGGGGACTTCTACTAATAGAGTAGGAACCAAAATATGCCTAAAATCTTTGAAGACAATTTTGAAGGTCTAAACGGATTAATTAGGCCTTGAAAACATCAAAATTCCCCCCCAACTTTGGAAAGGTTGGCCTTCCCTCCCACTTATTTGTCTCATCAAGAGCTTTCTAATAGTACCTTACCCATGTGATTATGAGATTGCTACAAGAATATTCCCTAAAAGATTCCCTCTACTCAAAGCTTATTTGACCTCCCAGATAGGATCAGGACTGCCATGTCACCCATCCAAGTAAGTAATACAAGGGTGGAGCTTGATGACATGTCACCTATCTATGTGCCTAATCCTATCATGGAGCTTCATTAGAGGAGATCTTCTTTGTCTATATAATAAAGAGAAGGTGCTCCTTTGGGGCATCAGATGCTTGAGTGTGAAACTTATGTTTTCTCTCTTCTCTTGTCCTCGGAGTATTGCAGAGAGTCACTCATGCCATTGACACTGACCTTGATAAAAAATGAAGCCATATTGTTATTATGGATGAAGAAAACATGCAACATCAAGCCTTACAAGGAACAAGGTTCCATGGGAGTAGTGGAAACTAGATTTCAAGAATGAATTGATACTTCTGATTATTCTTAAAGAAGATCACCAATCATTCTATAGGCATGTTTGCATGTGTGTACTTGACTGATAAAAGCACTCACATGGTACAATGCTTGGGAACAATCAAAATTGGCAAAAGGAAGAGAGGTCACTTAGATGGCAATGTAGGAAGAGTTGCTACTGAATTTTCAATTCATGAAGTTTGTGCAAATAGCCCAAACCTGAGTATGGGGGTTGAAGTACAAGAGCAACACACAAGAGTTCATGGAGGCATTTCTTGATATGCAGGTCACAATAACCAATATGAGTCCAACAAAAGCTTTGAACAATTTCAAATGAGGGTCAAAAGAGAAAATTTGCCAAGAAATAATGGTACAAAACCCTTGCACTATTTTTGAAGCCATTGCATGAACTCAAAGAATAGCAAGAGAACTTGGAGGAGGTGAAGGAGTAGTCTAAACTCAATATTATTGGGTTGAAACACCACACTTTGGTGGACCAATTCTCATGGAATTGGGCAACATTTGGTTCCAAGATCAAGAAATATGATTGCTCCAAGGAGAATGGAGACGGATTGAAGAAAGTAGAGATGGAGTTCCATGAGGAGAAAGGACTTGAGCAGAACAACATTGTTGCTACAATTGTGGCCAAGTTGAGCATACAACTATCAATTGTTGTGCTTGTCTTCCTAAAGGCCCTTGGCCTCCATACAAGTGATCTTTGAATAACATGGAGAGAAATATTGAAGAAGAGGATGTAGAAATCAAATTGGAAAAAATAATTTCCAATAAGTGTACCTCATGGCCTCAATAGAGAAGAGAAAAGTGAGGAGAGGAAGATGACAAGTGTGCAAAGGTTGAGGAAGACAAAATCACATTGATTGTTGTGAATAGTCCCAAAAGGCAATCAAGTGAGAGTATTGATAGACCCTAGAGCAATAAAGAATTTCTTGTCTTGCTCTATTGTAATAAGGTTAAAGATGGATCTAGAGAAGGATGAGAATGAAGATGTAGAGTTACCTAATAGTTAGACAAAGAGGATTGAGTCATTAACTAAAAAGGTAACACTCTTTATACAAGAGTATTAGGAAGAGATTGCATGGTAAGCCATATGGTTAGCTTGTTATGATGCAATCTTAGGCATACCATGGATGGAGCATTACAACCCTATGGTCAATTGGAGAAAGAAAGTAGTGAGAATTTGCCAATGGAATATCATTAGGGTTAAAGAAAGATCAAACATGCAAGAATTATCTCTCTATGTTATAGGAACACTAACTATTTGATAAACAGATAGATGTTACATGGGTCTAATAAGAAAAGTCTAGAGTGTACAACTTGATAGAAAAATTCCTAGGGATTTGAAAGATGTGATTAATGAGTTGCAAGATATCTTCCTAGATGACCTACCCTCAAGATTACTACCAACAAGAAGAGTAGATAATAAAATTGAGATACTTCTTAGGAAGACACCTCCTTGTAAGGCACCATATCTACCATCATCTCATAAGTTGGAGGAATGTAAAGCTCAAATCAAGGATATGTTGCAAAAAGGATTAATCCAACCTAATGTTTCACCATATGGGGCTCTTGCTTGTTTGTGAAGAAGAAGGATGATAAAATGTACATATGCATTGACTATCGGGCCTAAATCAACAAATGGTGAAGAAAAAATATCCCTTACCAACCCCACATGGATGACATATTTGACCAACTCAATAGGGAAAACCACTTCACCAAACTTGATATGCAAAGCGGTTACAACCAAAATAGGATTGTGGAGGAAGACATATACAAAACAACTTTTTGAACAAGGTAAGGTCACTTTGAGTACCTAGTGATACCATTTAGCCTCACCAACACACCAACACTTTCATGAGTTTGATGAATGACATATTTTGTCTATACTTGGATAAATTTGTTATCATTTTCCTAGATGACATCTTAGTCTAAAGTAGGACAATGATGGAGCACAAGCAACATCTACAAGAGGTCCTCTAGGTTCTATGATAGAATCAATTGTATGCCAAAATATCAATGTGCAAGTTTAATAAGTCAAAAGTAGACTATGTGTGGTATAGAGTAAGTGCAAAGGGTATGTGTAATACAAGTAGCTAGATATATTATCTAGAGGTGAAAATTGGCTTAGTAACATCTAAAATGATGTTGTGTACAATGGGCTAGGTAGATCAGACAGAGGTGTCAAAAAAAGAGTACTTTTCCTAATAGAGCAAAAACAAAAAATAGCCTGAAAACTTTAGAGTTAATTTTGGAGGCCTAAACGGATGAATTAGGCCTCAAAAATGAAAATATTCTCTCCCCTAAGGGGTTTTAAAGGCTTGCCTTCTCCTCCCTATGATTTTTCTTGTTGAGAGCCTCCAATGGTACCTCACCCATGTGATTTTGAGCTCCCTATAGGAAGATTCTCTAAATATTCCCTTTGTTCAAACCCATTTGCCCAACTAGATAGGACAAGGACTGACATGTCATCCATCCAAACAATTAATCCAAGGATGGAGCTTGCTGATAGGTCACCAATCCATGTATCTGATCCAAGGGTGGAGCTTCCTTTGAGAGGATCCTCTTTGCTATATAATAAATAGAAGGTGCTCCTTTGGAGCATCGGAGGATTGAGTGTGAAACCTATCTTTTCTCTCTTGTATTTCTCTTGGAGAGTTCACTTGTCCTTGGAGTATTACAATCATATTAGAGTGAGGTTGTTTTAACCCAAGAGAGTGAATCATCTCTCTTGGAAGAGCATAAGCTACTGAAATTGAGTAATTTGAGGTGGAGAACATAGTGCAATTGCTAGACTTGGGAAGTGCTTTAGAGAGAGGATGGGATGGATGCTCCATGAGGACAATTTCTTGCACCTAATTTCCAATTCTTGAATCCATTCCAAATCAAGAGTATGTACATCTAGCATGAACAAATGAGAGTATCTCTAGTTTATCACTTTGGAGTAGAATTCATGGACAAAGTGATGAATTCACCAAACCCAATGATTCTACATATGGTGGTATACAACAGAGTGTGATTTGACAATCTATATTCTGTTATGATATTATGGATCTGAATGTACCAAATCCTCACCCTTTCAACATGCAAGGGGAAATCCATTATGTAGTTGGACCAAAAGTGATATTTAGGGATTTTGTAGTCCACAATTTTGGTGAGGAATATTATCAACAAGTGATAGCCTCTAAGGTCCCAATGGTAGTCCTCACAGTTCATGCATCCTCTCAAGTGATCATTCTAATCCTTTATTGAAGTAGGAAGTAGTAATTGAACATTGATTGTGTGTAGGAATTATGTATCCGCAGTTGCAAGAGTTGATGCAAGGAATGCAGGAGATGTTGAAAAAGTTTTGAGAAATCAAGATGACCGTGGAGGAATTGCAAAATCAAATATGTACTATCAAGAATGATCAAGTAATGCAAAAATGGGAGCCGTCTCAACAACCAACACCAACAATTGAAGTACTTGGAGGGTTATGCATGCCAATGACATCGATTCCAATCAACAACTAAGCTACATTGTTACTACAAATGAAAAAGACATGCAACATCAAGCCTTACAAGGAACAGCATTCCATGGGAGTAGTAGAAAATTTGATTTCAAGAATTAATTGATACCTTTGATTGTTCACAATAGAGATCACTAATCATTCTCAGGTGTGTTTGTGTGTGGGTACTTGATTGATACAACCCGCACATGGTATGATGCTTAGGAACGATCATTGTTGGTAGAAGAAGAGAGATCACTTGGACAGCCATGCAAGAGGGTTGCTCAAGAATTTCCAATCTATGGATTCTGTCCAAATAGCCCAAACCAAACTTTGGGGGTTGAAGTAGAAAAATAATATACAAGAGTACATGGAGGCATTTTTAGATCTACATGTTGCAATAATGAGTCCAACTGAAGCTCTTCATAAGTTCAAGAGAGGATTAATAGAGCAGATTTGCCAAGAGGTAATGGTGCAAAATACTCATACTATTTTTGAAGCCATTGCATGTGCTCAAAGAATAGTAGGGGCACTTGGTGGAGGTGAAGCAATACCGATGCAAAACTATTGGGCCAAGACACACCATCTTGGTGGACTAGTTCCTATGGAATTAGGCAACATTTGGTTCTGAGATAAAGGAGCAAGACCTCTCCAAGGAGAATAGGGACGGGTTGAAGAAACAAAGAAGGAGCTCTTGGGAAAAAGCGGCTTAAGCAAAACAACAATGATGTTATAATTGTGGCTGAATTGTGCACATAGCCATCACTTGTTGTGCTCGTTATCTTAGAGGTTCTTGGCCTCCATAGAAGCAACCTCTCAACCACATGGAGAGGAAAATTGAAGAAGAAGATGGAAACTGCATTGAAAAACTAAGATCAACAATAATTTTCTCACGGCCTTATTGGCTTGATGAAGAAGAGTAAAAGCGGGAGGAGGAAGAGGGCAAGTGTACAAAGAAGAAGGAAGATAAACACACAATTAATTGTTGTAAATGGAGTGCTCAAAGGCAATCCGGTGAGAATGTTGATAGACCTTGGGGGCAGTAAAGAATTTCTTGTCTTGTTCTATTGCAATAAGGTTGGAGATGGAACTAGAGAAGGATGAAAAGGACAAAGTAGAGTTATCTAATGGTCAGACAAAGAGGATTGAGTCATCACCTAGAAAAGTGATACTCTCTATAGGAGGGTATCAAGAAACAATCAAGTGTTGAGTGATACAACTAGCTCATTATGATGCAATCTTAGGTATGCCATAGATAGAGCACTACAACCCCATGGTGAATTGGAGAAAGAAAGCAATGAAAACTAATCAATGGAAGATCTTTGGATTAAGGAAGATCACAAAGGCAAGAATTGCTTCTGTATGTCATAAGGAACACATCATAAGGACCTCTATATGGTAAGATAGATAGATGTTTCATGGGTTTAATAAGAGAAGCCCAAAGTGCCCAACACAATGGACAAATTCTTGAGAAATTAAAAGATGTGGTCAATGAGTTCCAAGATGTCTTTCCGGATGAATTACCCATAGGTTTACCACCAAAAAGGAAAGAAGATTATAAAATTGATATACATCTTGGGAAGACACCTCATTGTAAGGCCCCATATTGACTATCACCTCATGAGTTGGAAGAGTGTAAGGCTAAAATCAAGGATATGTTGCAAATACGACCCATTGTATCACCATATGGAGCTCCTATATTGTTTGTAAAGAAGAAGGACAAAACAATACCCATGTGCATTGACTACCAAGAACTGAAGCAACAAACAATGAAGAACAAATAGATTACCTTGCATGGATTACTTGTTTGATCAACTCAATGGGGCAATGTACTTCACCAAACTGGATTTGTAGAGCGGTTACAACCAAATCAAGATTGCAAAAGAAGACATACACAAAATGGCCTTTTGAATAAGGTATGGTCACTTTGAGTACTTGGTGATGCTGTTTGGCCTCACCAATGCTCCAGCCAATTTCATGAGTTTGATGAATGATATATTTTATCCATACTTGGATAAATCCATTATTATTTTTCTTGATGATATCTTAGTCTATAGTAGGATGTTGACAAATCACAAGCAACATCTATGAGAAGTCCTCCAAATTCTATGACAAAATCAATTGTATGCCAAAATCTCAAAATGCAAGTTTGGCAAATCTGAAGTAGACTACTTAGGGCATAGAGTAAGTATAGAGGGTATCCAAGTGTTAGTAGACAAAATAGAGGTCACTAAAAAATGGAGTTCTCTAAAAGATCAGACTCAACTCAAGAGTTTCTCGGGATTGATGAGAAGTTTTATCATTGATTTGTCAAGGAATTCTCCAAGATTGCACAACCTCTAATAGTACTATTGGGCAAGGAGAAGAGGTGGACATGGAGAACCACATAGGAATTGGCCTTTTGGAGTTGAAAGATGTATTACTACATGCATCAATCTTGAAATGGTATGACCAAAGCATCCAATCAAGATGGCTACACATACATCAAGTGTAGTAATAAGAGCAGTCCTACAACAAGAATAGCAAGATGGATGGCACCCAATTGCATATTTCTCTCGTAAGTTACTACTAGTAGAATGCAACTATCACACTACCAAAAAAGAAGAGTTGGCCATTGTCCTTGCAACCAAGCATTGGAAGCATTATTTTAGCAAGAAGGCATTTGTAATAGAGATAGATCACAAACCTCTAGTCTACCTTGAGGCATAGAAAGATCTACTTCATCAATAGATTTGGTGGGTAGAGTGTGGAAAATGGTTCAACATGACAATCATATATGTTAAAGGCAAGAAGCAACTTGCAAATGCATTCATCCAAATGCATATGGAAAACAATTTGGTGGTAGAGGTCAAGATAAACTCAAAATTTTGGCCAAGGATCTTTGTTATTACAAAACTTGACCCACAAATTGTAAAAGCTCATCCATCCAAAGGTGTCACCAATACCCAAGGACTCACCTTTTGTGATGGTAAGTTATGGATCCTGGATACCTCAAACATATGAACTACCATCCTAACAAAACATCATGATTTGGCCATTGTAGGTCACATGTGGACAAGATCTTAGATGCAATCAAACACCATTACTTTTTGTCCAAGATGAGCAACAATGTGATGGAAATTTGAAGCTACCTACTTTGTCAACAAAATAAAGTTTCTAATCAAGCTTCCATAAAACTCCTTCAATCCTTCCCTATTCCTACACAACATTGGGAACAAGTAAGCATGGATCAGGTTTGTGAATTGCCCAAGACCACCTTAGGATTTAAATCCATTGTAGTCTTTGTTGACCAACTTAGCAAAATAATTCATGTGTATCCTACCACCAAGGATGTGATGGCTCCACAATAAGCTCAATTGTACTTAGATGCAATCTTTGCTTACCATGTCCTATGTCAAGTGCTTATCACTAATTTTTTTTTTAGAATGCTCTTGGACATCTTCAAAACCAAATTGGCCATGTTTATGGTTTACCATCCATAGACCAATGGACAAACATAACGGGCTACTTGTACTCTTGTAGACATGCTGTGGGCATTCACTTTAGATGAGCAAGAGAGGTAGGACATCTTACTTCCATTGGTAGAATTTGCCTACAACAATTTAGTGAATGTATCCACACATGTCACACCATTCTTCCTCAATGTATGAAGAGCCTCCTTTCACACCTTTGGGCTTGATGAAGATCCACCCAATGGCTACCTAGGTTGACAATGTAAAATTTTTTGTTTCTAGTATACAATAGGGTGTGAAGAATGCCAAGCACAAGTTGCAAATTGCCCAAAATTGATAGAAATAGTATGTATATGCATATCATTGACACATGGAGTTCAATGTTAGGAACCAAGTTTGGCTATCCACAACCAACCTCACATGAGTTGGCCCTTGTAAGCTCAAACCTCATTTTATTGGGCCTTTTCCCATCCTTTGGCAAATTGGCACATTGAGCTACCACCACACATGAAGAGCCATTGAGTATTCCATCTTTCCTTACTACATAGATATGTAGCACCACCATCCCACGTTCCCTCCATACAAGAAATTTGACCTTGTCCAACACTCATTGATAACATAGAGGAATATGAAGTCTAATGATTCTCTAGAAATGCAGCCATGGTACCCACTATCTGCATGTAGAATATCTTGTATATTGGAAAGGGTACCCATTGTATGAGGCAACATGGGAGCAAGCAACCAACTTGACCAATGGATCGGTGTTAGTGCAATCTTTTGAGCAACAATTTTGCAACAAGGACGTTGCATCTTAAAAGGGGGGAGGTTTGTAATACCATTAGCTGGACATATTATCCAGAGGTGAAAGTTAGGCTTGGTAATATCTAGAACTATGTTATACATGATGGACTAAGTATATCAGATAGAGATGTCACCAAAAGAGTACTTTCATTAATAAAGTAGGAGTTGAAAACACCCTAAAAACTTTAGAGCCAATATTGGAGGCCTAAATGGATGAATTATGCCTAAAAAATGGAAATATCTCTTCCCCTTAGTGAAAAGACTTGCCTTTCTCCCCCCATTGTTTTTCTTATTGAAAGCTTTCCAATGGTATCTCATCCATGTGATTATGAGCTTCTTACAAGAACATTCCCTAAAGATTCTCTTTGTTCAAACTTGTTTGACCAACTAGATAGGACAAGAACCAACATGTCACCCATCCATCAACTAATCTAAGGGTAGATATTGCTGACATATCACTAATCCATGTATCTGATCCAAGAATGGAGCTTCCTTTGAGGAAACCCTCCTTGCTATACAATAAAGACAAGGTGCTCCTTTGGGCATTGGAGTATTGAGTATGAAGCTTTGTGTTTTTTCTCTTGTGTTTCTCTTGAGGGTTCTCCTATCCTTGGCATATTACACCACCACCAATCCTACAAAGGAAACTTCACTATTGCCTATCAGCCTTCCTTTGTCATGCAAAGTACTACTCTTGACTAACTTCTAATTCCCCTACATCACCAAATCCTAACACTAAGTCCCACATTGCCCCTCAATCACTTGGCTAGATGGTTTGTCAATGCTTAATGCAGAACTAGGAACTTAGGATAGATCTCCAAGGAATCATATAATGAGCTCCTCAACAAGGTTCTAATTATTGGACAAATGATGATCAACTAACGAACAAACCTAACTTGGTGGGCTAAGCTCTCTTACATAGGTGGGGTAAGAGTTTAGCCTAAAATAATTTTCTATCCCTGTGGTGCCCACATTTTTTTGTTTTTTTCAAGATAAAGAAGAAGAAGTGTATAGAGAAGTCGGATTGCACCTGTATGGCCAAAAAAGGCAAAGAAAAGAGTCTTTAGGATGAAGCCCAAAGTAAAGTGACTTTGGGTCACTTTACTTTGGCAAAGGCAAAGTTAGGCAAAAAAGTCGGATTGCACCTGTATGGCCAAAAAAGGCAAAGTACTCGGAAATGCCCTGTCAGCATACAACCTAAAGTAAGGAGTCTTCATATTGGGAGGAGCTCAACCCGAGGCAAAGATAGTCTAACAACCTTTCGTTGGGGCAAGAAATTCAAGAAGGAACCGTTCAAAACCTGCGGCCCATACGCGGGAAGTATGATTGACAATGACAAGTGCATGCAAGAGGTGTGATTTCTTGGTAGAAACTTGAATTGAAGAGAGATGAAGAAAGCGCAACTCTATAAAAATTGGGCTCACGACAAAGCAATGTCGAGCAATTTTCCTTCGCTGTTGAGAAGTTGTCCTGCAGGTGATTGTGGGAAGGGAAATAGAGTTGAAGACGCGCTAGTGTGTAAGGGAGAAGTCAAGAGAGTGAAATCGAGAGACATTGAGAAAGCAGGAGAGATGGGAGGAGGAAAGAAGAATTCCGAATTTGTAGTGAGAAATCATGCGATTCGGAGACTAGACGTAATCGCAAGAATTGAAGTCTTGAGCCAACTTTGGATTACGTTCTTGGCATGGAACTGGAATGTCAGTTTTCTAGGGTTCATGACTGAGATTATTGAGAGCAAGTGTCTCAATGGTCCAAAGGAAGAGGGGAAGAGAGGAAATCCGGCTCGCTGGACAAAGTCGGATTGGAGATTAGTGCTTGGGAGAGAAGCAGGCATGGAATAGGGTGCCACCTTCTTGGGTAAGGGAGAAGTAGTAGAAGAAACTCAAGAAGTGAGAGATGCTTTCTCTTCAAAGAGAACAAACAATGGGTATAAGGTTGAGAGTTACAAGGATCCAGTGAAGAGAGGGATTGTGAGTGCTCTCATGGCAATTATGAAGCCGGAGAGAACGACTTATGTGATGAAACACCAAGGGGTGTTCTTTCATAAGCTGTTTGCAGGAGAACCAATTAACTGGGCGAGGTGCTTCCATGGAAGGACAAGACAAATGGTGTGGAATTTGCGGGATAAGTTGCCTCTACACTACATTGTGCCGTTTGCAGCACATTTTTACCTCGGGTTGAATCTACTCAACTTGGCGGAGCAAAATTGAATGGTGTCTTACTTCCATCCCAATTTGAGAAGAGAAGTTGATGTGGAAGAGCAACAATACATTCTTCAAATCCGGAGCACGGATGAGTACTACGCAAAGACAAGAAGAGCGTAAAGATAGAAGTAAGTACTCTGAAGTCAAAGAAGCAGAGTCGGCAAGGAGAAGCCAAAGACAAGACAAGACCTCAAAAGACCAAGAGAGGAAACCCAAGGAGAGGCATGGTGGTGATCACGTCAGAAGACAAAGACTCAAAAGGCAAAGCCAAGTGCAAGTCCAAAGACTCAGAATGCGAGGAAGAACTAGATCTAACGCTGCAAAGTGGAGATACAAGTAGCAACAGTGATGAAGGTGGAGAAATGACATTGGTACCAACAGCTGCTATGGAAGAAGAAGAAGAAGAAGTTTGGGTGGAGCTCAAGCCAGAAGATAATGAGAAGTTGGAGGACAAGATACGTGAGCTCAAGGAGAAGAAGTTTGCAATCCAAAGGGGAGTTTGTTCAAGATGCAAGGCGAAGTGTGAAGCGGGTCCAAGTGAGGCAAGGGAAGAAGTGAATGCTAGCTCGGGAAGTGAGGAGTTGATTCCGATACGAAGACTATAGAGACAAAGGCAAGTATCAAGAGAACAAGAAGTAAGAAGGGAGATTGCTACACATGAAGAAGTAGTTGCAAGCAATGGAGTGGAGTACCTGCGGGAGATCGTGTGTCCATTGTTGGTGAAATTAGAGCATAGGAAGAAGGAGATGCAGTCGACTTGTCCAAAGGTGAAGACTGTCTTGCAGGTGTTATCAAGATTAGAAGAAGAGAACTCGGAGTTGAAGAAGATTATAACCCGAGGTGAGGAGGAAAAGGAAGTACTGCGAGGGGAGGCAATAGTGAAGAATCAAGTAATTGAAGACTTGAAGAGAGAAGTGATGTATCGAGAGAATCTTGTTAAGAAGAGTGACATAGCAAGGGAAAAACAAGTAGCAAAGTATGAAATCTTGAAGCAACAGTTTGCTGATTCAAGATTAGAACTTATCCATGCTATGGCGAGGGTAGCAGCAAAGGAACAAGAGCTTGATAGAGTGATGGAGAGCGTAGAAGAGAAGAAGTAGCTCTGGCAAAGGGAGTTGGCAGTACAATATAGGGAAGAAGAAAGATTGCAAGAGTTACTTTGTAATCAGGAAGAGAAGATTGTACAAAAGGAGAAGGAGAAGGAAACTGTGAAAGCCAAATTTGAAGCGGAATTGGCAATGTACAGAGAGGATTGGCTTGCAGATCGGGAGCATGAAAGGAAGATGAGATTGGAGCCATTGAAGGAGATTGTTCTCAGAATGAACGTGATGTTAAGTACAGAGGCCAACATTTGGATTGAAAAGATGAGGCTACACGAGTTGAAGTTGTTAATGCAAGAGACGAGGAGGAGATAGGCGAAGGACACAGATTTGAATGCTCTATTGATAAGTCTCAGGACTCGTGTAGATAGGAAAATACTAGAGGTAGAAGATAATATCATGATTAGATTAGACTTAGTGAAGTTGTATATAGATAGACTTTGGAAGGATATAAGAGTAAAACCCGAAGTAGATGAAGTAGGAGTGCAGATGTCTTTGGAGTTACCAGTGGAGACATTAGAGAAGAGTGGGTCAGGAGATAAGGAGTTAGATAGATTACCCACTAGTGCAATTTCAGATCAAGAAAGAGAATTGCTAGATTTGGTAGAAGAAGTAGAAGATGTGAAACCCAAGGATAGGGAAGTAGGAAGTAAATTTACTTCAGGATCGGGTTTGAAAGCCGAGGAAGAAGTAGACATTAGATCGGATTAGAAACCAATTTGAGATTTGTATAGGCAGATATGAAGAGGTGCATTGTCATTTCAGATCTATAGGTTTGTAGAGTTGTTAGGAAAGGTGTATTAGGAAGATAACTGTCGATTGCTTCACTACTTAAGAGTGCCATTTGCAGTCAAATGTTGTTCAGTGCTCATTATTCTGAGAATAGATAAAGCAAAGTGTTGTGAAGTAGTGCTCATTGCTTGAGCTTGATTCCGAGTATCAACTTTGCAATTGTGGTTATGAGTGTGAGGAGAAATTCAAAGTGCAAGTCAATGTGCTTGTTGGATGTTGGATTCCGTAGCCTTGATTTTCATTTTGTGTGTCTGATCTTGAGTGAAGTGCAATCGAAGCAATGCCTTGACAGATCTGAGAGGAATTGTAGTGTTGGTAGTATTCTACATTTGTGAGTGCAGTGCGAGGTTGATATGAAGCAATTTCAATCGAGGAAGTTGTGCCTTCAGTGGAGGGATGGAACACAATTTTGAGGCAAAGTTGTTTTACAGTGAAGTGCCGTTTTTGGGAGAGCCTGAATCATCACAATCAAGATTGTTTGGAAAGATTTGATGGAGTTGTGATTATGGAGTGTTAATTTGTGACAAGACTACAAATCAGTGCTTGTTACTCTCTTTTGGGTGTGGTTTCTACCTGAGAGATTAAAGACGCAACCAAGAAGAACTGCAATTGTTACTTTGACTTCGTATTTGACCAATTCTGACTCGTATCTCTACGGGAACAAACTTTACTTACCCAATTACCGCAAAAGTGATATTTTCCGGGTTTTCACAATCCCTCCCTCCAATATTTCTTCTCTTGCAATGGCCATCTCCTTCAATTGCCACCGCCATAAATGCCAATTGGCTCCTAATCCTTGATTCTAATCTAGATCACAATTTTCTACTTAGTGTGTTTTTTTGCATTAATTTCCTACCTGATCTTATCCTACTAATTTACTCACCCATAGAAATCTTGGCCCATTGCCTTTTTTATGCTTTGGAGAGAGGGATCCCCCAATTGATCTCTATCCTATAAGAAGAACATTCCTTGCTGAACTTTAAAATGCATGCAACAAATCGTGTCACAATGGTAGTCCCACTCTTCCAATCTCACAGTAGTTCCTTGCTTGTAGATGATACAACACTCAAGAACTACTTTGCTTGGATGACACAACCCTCTCCTAAGTCCTTGCACTCTTGGCAAGCCCTTCAAACAATATTTCTTCTTTTTACCCTTGTTTATGTAAGGGAAGAACTAGGTTCTCATCCTCTAGTAGGTGCCATTGTAATCTCTTTCTTTATAATATTTGAAAATGGTGTCCCACACTTTGGTGAATCTGTCCATGTAGGCTTACTCCAAGGTCCTTCCTAAACAACAACCCCACATGCTTGCCTATTGTACAAGGTACATGAAAGAAATTTTTTTGATCTCATCTTGGAAATAATTAATTGCACTACCTTCCTTGATATTGCCATGATCCAAATGGTCATGTAATTGAGCAAGGATTACAATACATGGTTGCTCAAAAGACTATAGGGTCTTCAGTTATATACCACTACTTCTAACAAGTTTCCAACATATCCATCATTTCCCATACTTTTGTGGGGCGGGCTTGTACCTTTGGCCAACAATGTGACTTCTTCTTATAAGAAAGGTGGTGAATCTCATAGGCATGAGGCATAGCTTTCCTTCAATTGTTCCCTTAGACCTTTAGGAAGAGCGTCCAATGGTGTGGGGAGTCCAATGGATTCTGTGACAACCCGGCAAATATCACTTTTGCGGTAATCGAGTAAGTAAAGTTTGTTCCCGCAGAGATACGAGTCAGAATTGGTCAAATACAAAGCAAAGTAACAATTTCAGTTCTTCTTGGTTGCATCTTTAATCTCTCAGGTAGAAACCACACCTAGAAGAGAGTAACAAGCACAGACTCGCAGTCTTGTCACAAATTAACACTTCTTAATCACAACTCCTTCAAATCTTTCCAAACAATCTTGATTGTGATGATTCAGGCTCTCCCAAAAACGGCACTTCACTGCAAAATGACTTTGCCTCAGAATTGTGTTCCACCCCTCCATTGAAGGCACAACTCCTTGATCAAAATTGCTTCACATCAATTGTGCACTACACTCACAAATGTAGAATACTACCAACACTACAATTCCTCTCAGATTTGTCAAGGCATTGCTTTGATTGCACTTCACTCAGGATCATATACACAGAATGAGGTCAAGGCTGTGGAATCCAACATCCAACAAGCACTCTGACTTGCACTTCAAATTTTTTCACACACTCACAACCACAAGTACAACGTTGATACTCGGAATCAAGCTCAAGCAACGAGCACTGCTTCACAACACTTCACTTTATCTATTCTCAAAAATAATGAGCACTAAACAACAGCTGACTATGAATGCCACTCTTAAATAGTGAAGCAATCGACAGTTCTAACAACTATACAGTTCTACAACAACTTTTCTAACCTGTAGATCCAAAATGACAATGCACCTCTTCATATCTGCCTCTTCAAATCTCAAAACTGTTACTAATCCGATCCGATGTCTACTTCGTCATCGGCTTTCAAACCCAAACCCAAAGTAAATTTACTTCCTACTACCTTTTCCTCAAGTTTCATATCTTCTACTTCTTCTACCAGATCCAACAATTCTCTTTCCTGATCTGAAATTCCACTAGTGGGTAATCTATCTAACTCTTCATCTCTCGACCCACTCTTCTCTAGTGTCTCCACTGGTAACTCTGAAGACATTTGCACTCCTATGTTATCTATTTTGGGTTTTGCTCTAACATCTTTGCGAAGTTTTTCTATCTCTATTTTCACTAAGTCTAATCTAATTGAAATGTTGTCTTCTACCTCTAAGATCTTCTTGTCTACACGAGTTCTGAGACTAATTAACAAGGCATTCAAATCCATGTCCTTTGCCTGTCTTCACCTCGTCTCCTACACCAACAACTTCAACTCGTGCAGCCTTGTCTCTTCAATCCAAATTCTGGCCTCTGTACTTAACATCACATTCATCTGGAGGACTATCTCCTTCAAAGGCTCCAATCTCATCTTCTGCTCTTGTTCTCAATCCGCAAGTCAGTCCTCCCTGTACATTGCCAATTCTGCTTGAACTCGGCTTTCACTGTCTCCTTCTCCTTCTCCTTCTGTACAACTCTCTCCTCCTGATTACGAAGTAACTCTCGTTATCTCTCTTCTTCTCTATATCATGCTGCCAACTCTTGTTGCCAGAGTTGCTTCTTCTCCTCGACACTCTCCATCACCCTATCAAGCTCCTGATCCATTGTAGCTACTCTTGCCATAGCATGGATAACCTCTACTCTTGAATTAGCAAAATACTGCTTCAAGATCTCGTACTCAACTACTTGTCTCTCCCTTGCTATGTCACTCTTCTTCACAAGATCCTCACTTGTCTCTCCCTTGCTATGTCACTCTTCTTCACAAGATCCTCTCAATAATGCAGTTCTCTCTTCAGGTCTTCAATTACCTGACTTCTCACTACTGCCTCCGCTCGCAGTACTTCCCTTTCCTCCTCACCTCGAGTTATACTCTTCTTCAACTCCAAGTTCTCTTCTTCTAATCTTGCCAACACCTGCAATACAGTCTTTACCTCTGGACAAGTTGACTGCATCTCCTTCTTCTTGTACTCTAGCTTCACCAATAAAGGATGCACCACCTCTCGCAGGTACTTGACTCCATCACTCGGGGTTACTTCTTCTTGTGCGGCCACTTCCATTCTTACTTCTTATTCACCCGATACTCGCCTTCTCCTCTGCAATCTTTGTATCAAAATGGACACCTTGCTTCTCAAGCTTTCATGTGCTTCTTCCTTCACCATACTCGGCCCTGCATCATACTTCACCTTACGTCTCAAGTGAACTCCTCTTTGCACTACGATCTTCTTTTCTTTGGGCTCGGTTACTTTGTCTTCCAATTGCGTGTTATCCTTAGCTTTGATTTCTGCCTGCACTTCTTCTTCTTATTCTGCAGCCGCCGGTGCCGATGTCATTTCTCCACCCTCATTGCTGTTGCTACTCGTATCTCCACTCTATAGCATTAGCTCGGGTTCCTCCTCGTGTTCCAAGTCTTTGGTCTTGAGCTCGGCATCACCTTCCGAGTCTTCATCCTCCGACTCAATCACCACCATACCTCACCTTGGGTTGCGTCTCCTGGTCTTCCAAGGTTTCTTCATGTCTTTGGCTTTGCCCTGCCGACTTCTCTTCTTTGAATTTGGAGAACTCACTTTGATCTCCACGTTCTTCCCTGTCTTTGTATAGTAGTCATCGGTGCTCCTGATTTGCAAAATGTACTACTGCTCCTCGACATTGACCTCCTTTCTCAGATCAGGATGGAAGTGTGACACCATCCGAGTTTGCTCCGCTGAGTTCAAAAAATTCAACCCGAGGTAGAAATGCACTGCAAATGGCATGATGTAGTGTGGAGGCAATTTATCCCGCAGATTCCACACCATTTGTCTCGTTCTCCCATGGATCTCCTGCAAATAACTTGTGAAAGAACACCGCTTGGTGTTTCATCACATACGTGGTTCTCTCTGGCTTTAGGATGGCCATCAGCGCACTCACAATTCCTCTCTTCACAGGGTCTTTGTAGCTCTCGACTTTGTACCCATTCTTTGTCCGCTTTGACAAGAATGAATCTTTCACTTCCTGGGTTTCTTGAGCTATCTCTCCCTTCCCCAAGAATGTGGCCCCCTGCTCCGAGCCTGCTTCCTTCCTGAGTATGAGTCTCCAATCTGACTCTGTTCCAGCGAGCCGGATTTCCTCTATTCCCTTCTTCCTTGGGTCCATCAAGACACTTGCTCTTGATGATTTTTGTCATGAAACCTGGAAAGCTCACATTCCAGTTCCACGCCAAGAAAGTGATCCGAAGTTGGCTCAAGATGTCGATCCTAGTGATCACATCTAACCTCCGAATTGCATGATTTCTCATTGCAAATTCAGAGTTCTTCTTTCCTCCTCCCATCTCTTCTGCCTTCTCACTATCTCTCAATTTCACTCTCGTTACTTTGTCCTTACACACTAATGCGTTTCTGACTCTATTTCCCTTCCCATGATCATCTGCAAGACGACTTCTCAATGGTGAAGGAAAATTACTCGACATTTTGTCATTGCGAGTTCAATTTTTATAGAGTTGCGCTTTCTTCATCTTTCTTCACTTTGAGTTTCTATCGAGAAATCACACCTCTTGCATGCACTTGTCACTGTCAATCAACCGTGTATGGGCCGCTGGTTTTTGAACGGTCCCTTCTTGAATTTCTTGCCCCGACGAAAGGTTGTTAGACTGTCTTTGCCTCAAGTTGAGCTCCCTCTGATATGAAGACAACTTACTTCAGGTTGTATGTTGACAGGGCATTTCCGAGTACTTTGCCTTATGACCCGAAGTCACTTTACTTTGGGTTTCATCCCAAAAGACTCTTTTCTTTGCCTACTTTGGCCATACAGGCACAATCCGACTTCTCTATACACTTCTTCTTCTTTATTTTGAAAAAAACAAAAAATGTGGGCACCATAGATTCCATATCTCTAATGTTAGTCATAGGAGGTATTTGTCCTCTAGTATTAAGGGACAACCAACATAGCAAGCTATCAATTTGCACTATTAGCCTTACATGGTTTTCATATTAAATTACTATATGAGAAATTGCATCACATTTGAGCATATAATAAAAACACTCATGTATAGTTGTGGGAATAATTTGGCTTCTTACTTGGATCTCCCAATCTAAGTGATAAGGTACAGGCAATCCTTTAACTTTGGACTTCTTGGACTTTGGTACATACAAGACAATTCTTGGACTGTTGGGATCACTGGAGTCTTCCTCCTTGTTGTTGAGATCTGCGTTCCATTTCTTGTTGAAACACTTGATCAGATAATTGCTCAAGGTGTCATAGGAAAGGGAGTATTTGAAAGGTTGTATTTTGGAGTGACGCACTCATTTCTCCACGATTGTTAAGAGGACCTCTACTATGGAAGCAAATCTGGTTGGGTCCTCTATCCTTATTGCTCGAATGTGGTCCTTAGTTCTTGGACTATAGTGCTAATTAGCATTGGTTGAGACCCAAGATCCTTATGAATCTTTGTGCATTGTGGGCAACTTGTAGTCTTACATCTTGGTAGATCTTGTAATTTCATCATTGGTTACTTGGGTTGTCTTGACATATTCTCATCTAAAGGGCATAAATGTGGTTTTAATGCCAAACCTTGGTTTACCAACTTCAATCAATAAGTTCCTTAGAGTGAAATATAAGAGGTTGATTGCTATATATTTTAATCTGTGAGGATACTCTAATCAAAGGTCCCTCCTTAATAGTGCCTCTACTAGTATAGTATAGGCTATGAACAGATCCCAAAACTCAATTCTCTAGCCCCATAGCATGGAAAATTGTTTGATATTGACTATTGCCTGTAATAAGATGTGTTGGTTTATAGCTGCTCTTATAATGAGGAGTGACATGCTGAATTAGTAGACTTGTTTTACCAAAGTAAAAATCAACATTTCTTGTTGTTCCCAATTGAAGGCAACAAGGACATCCACCTGCATATCATATGTCAAATTTGGTCTTTGTAGGAAAGGATACCATTCAAAGTGCTCCTTATTGTCCTTGCACATGGCTTGGGTGGCTTCTTCTACTTGGTGGACATTGATGATTATTGGTGGTCAAAATGTTACAAACAATGGATGGGTAGTGACAACAATGGGATTGTAACTTGATTCATGGTGTTGCAAAATGACCAACTTGAGCCATTTTAGGAATTTCCTTAGCTCTTGGAGAACCTTTTTGATGATCTCAAGAGGCATAAGGTTGTCCTGTTTGGTTGCCCATGTCTTTGTCAAATCCCATGCACAAAGTTGAGGCATGGGATGTCTTGCATCCTTGGTGCTACCTTCACTGGTCTTATGGGCCTTAGGAACTATGGGGCTTGGGAAATACTTATTAGGAATGGAAAATCATCTGTAATTATAGTCATACTCTTTGCTAACCAGCATACTAATTCCATTATGTTTGGTGCTAAATAAGCATGCTCGGCTTGTATCTTAGTCCATCCTAGTGAACTCTCCATAGAAGATCCTACAACCTCCCTTGGTCCAAGATGCTACACTATCAGCCCCGTAGTAGCTTCTTCTCCATCTACATATGGGCTAAGCTAGTTCATCCCCTATTCTATGATATCCAACATTGTATAATCTCTGCCTAATTCTAGAGGCTCTTCCTTTATTATCGGCTCTAGAAGGTCCTATATGTGATCACTTCAACCAAACTCCTCATGTTTTGATACTCATCAATCACCAACTCTCCTTGAGTCAATGTGTTGACTTCCATGGTGATTTGGGACTTAGTGTAAGTAGTATCCATATTCATGATTATCTCTTCTATCACAGGATTTTATTCTTCAAGTCCCCGATCTATGGGGCTACTCTTTGTTGGCTTTGTCTCCTCTTAGTGCAACTTTGGATTGTGAGCCAGCCTATCTCTCACCAGGATGAACCTTTGATGGCTATTATGGTAGCGCACCATGGACTAAGAAGGCAATGAATCCCAACTCCATCATACTCCTTCAAGGCTAACACTCCAAGACTCAAGATATTACTCACTAGAGAACTCAATGAGAGAGAGATAGTTGCAAATGAAAGGATGTTGAGTACCTTCTCACCTCATGTTTATATATTTGATTGTTACGCACCAAAGTTAATAATTACTGGAGTAACTCAAGTTACAAGGCTAAAAGTCAAGTAAAGTCAAAAAGTAGAAAGGAATATCTATCCATATGGGCATATTCCACTAAGCATATGATCTTATCTTGACGCAACCACTAAGTCAAGGATTCCTTCACGTGGGCTATCCTTGGACTATAGAAGAATCCAAAACAAAAAGGCTTGTGGGCCCAAGAGTTCTCAATTCTTTCCTCAAAGCCAAACACCTAGGAATAACGCCAAGTCAACACATTAGAATCCAAAATAATGATGCTCATCTTTTTCTACTTCCTCTAAAGTAAGGTCCACACTATCTTAACTATGACTAACTTTAGCTAATAATGACTAATGTAGAACCATCTTTTATCTCTATATAAATAATATCTCTTAAATATTTGTAATACCAAGCTAAATATCATAATACCACACACATGCACAAATGGGTGTTACATCTAACCCAGGACTAAGTTTTCACTTTGTCTTCAAAGTGAAGGTCTCTCTACCTTCTATGATACATCTTCAACTTATCATGGTTAATCCTATCAAAGTGTCTTCCTCCCAACTACTTGAGATCATAGGGGTAATTGCCCCACACCTTCTCTACTATGAAAGGTCCAAATTATTTAGGCAAAAACTTCTTTGCACTCTCTTGAATTGAATGGAATCAAATAACATTACCCAATCACCTTCTTTGAAAGGCTCCACCTTCTTCTTGCCTTGCCTCTTGTAATAGCTCTCCTTTTGTTTCCTTTGGGCTTGCTCCACTAGAACCATAGCAACTGCTCTTACCTCTTCCAATTCCATGAGTTGATCCTTCCTTGACTTCTCTGCATCACCTCCTTGTGCTTTCTTCAATCTCCTATGAATGCTTTGGAAGGTAGGAAGATCAAAGTGAATAGGTAAGGTAGACTCAATACCATATACCAATTGAAATGGAGAATCTCTGGTGGAAGTCTTCATGGTTGTATTATACTCCCCCAAAAATGCATGAATCCTCTTATCTCAATGATGTTTAGCCCCCTCCATTTTTGCATCTTTGGTCAACATGCACAAGGTCTGATTGGTTCTCTTTGCCAAGCCATTGGAATTTGGCTTATAGGATTAGTTACTCTATGTATGATAGAGAAATGTTGTAGCATGGCTGTAGTGATGTTTCTTGTAAACTCTCCTCCTCTATCAGAAACTAACTCCAAAGGGCAGCCAAACCTAGTGATAATGCATTTATAAAGAAATCTACCCACTTCATCTTCATTCTTGTCCCTCAATGGTCTAGCCTCAACCACTTGGTAAGGTAATTAGTAACTACCACAATGTCTTGATTGTTCCTTGGGGTTCTATTGAGAGGAACTACAAAATCAATTATCCACTTCTCAAAAGGTCCAAGCAATGGAATTGATCTAAGTGGTGGAGTGGACGTAGACTTTCTTGCAAAAGCTTGACAAACATGACAAGTTTGGAATAATCAAGACAATCCTTGAAAGTTCCTCTCGAATGGTAATCTACATCTAGAACCTTGAAAGAAGTCACATTTCTTGCAAAGTGTACTCCACACACTAAACCTTCATGAAATTCCCTTATGAGAAGGATAGACTCTTCCTTACCCACAACTCTTTGAAGTAGACTATCTGCTCCTTGGTGAAAAAGAACATCCTCCACCATTTTGTAAGGTCTAGATCTTGCTGCATGGGCCTTCCTCTCCCTAGCATGCATCCCTTCTAGATAGTTACCTCTTGTCACAAAATCCACAATCTCCTGGTACTCCGTCTAAATCTGTTGAGTGATTGAGATTGTCATGAGCTCCTCATCTAGGAAGGAATCATCCACTAGTTCATCTCCATCATGATCATAGGCCCTAGATAAAAAATCAACATTTACATGTTTCTTACCTGGGCTATCCTCAATGGTGTAGTCATACTCAAACAAGAGTATCATCCATCTTACTAGTCTCTCTTCCCCATTAGGCTTGTTGAAGATGTACTTCAAAGCCTTTTGATCTGTGAAAATGGTGGCTTTTTCTGTAATCAAGTAGCGTCTAAACTTCTTGAGACCAAAGATCACTACTGCCAACCCTTCTCTCTTTGTGATAGAGTATTTCTTTTCTTTTGAAACCATCTGCCTAAAAGCATAAGCTATTGGATGATCATGCCCATCTTGGTCTAATTCACTAAGAGTGCATCCTATAGCAACATTAGAAGCATCAGTGTAGAGGATGAAAGTCTTACTCTAGTCAAGTTTAGCAAGAATTGGAGCTACAACAAGGGATTGCTTGAGCTCTTCAAAAGCTTTGAGAGCCTCCTTATCTTCCAAAATCACCATGTAATCTATACCCTTCTTCATGTAGATGGTCAATGCATAAGCCTTGTTGGAAAATGAGAAGATGAACCTCGTATAGTACCCAACCATCCCCAAGAATTATCGTCACTTTGTCAAGCTTGAAGGGAATAGAAGGTCTGAGATTTTCTTCACCTTCTCATGATCAACTACTATTCCATCCTTGGAGGTGATGTGCCCTAAAAGTAGATCTTCTTGACATCCAAAAATGCACTTCTCTAGGTTGAGTGATGCATTTGCCTCATCCAAGCATTGCAAGACCTTGATTAGGTGCTCAAAGTGCTCCTCCTTGCTCCCATAGACACAAAAGTCATCAATGAAGTCTCTCACAATTTCCCAATGAAAGGTTCAAATACCTTGTTCAAGAACCATTGGAATGTGGTTGGAGCATTGCAAAGCCCAAAAGGCATGACCTTGAAAGTGTAAGTTCCCCAAGGTGTGGTGAATATAGTGAGTTGTTGATGCTTTTGTGCAATTTTGATTTGGTTCTCATACTTGCTATTAACCACATCTATAGATGCTATCCCCTTACCTTTGTTTAGATTAGGAGCCATTGGGTTTCACTACCTCCCTCTTTCCCTCTATTGGCTCCTTCATAACCCCTTCCTCCAAGATAAGTGGAATTCGGGCAATTCCTTTAGAAATGACCTCTTCCTCCACAACCAAAACAATTTCTCTCATTGAAATTGTTGGTTGGTTGGCCTCCTCTATATGGATAACTTCCATAACTCCTAGGCCCTCTTCCTCCATTCTGATCCACCTCTCTCTTCTCCCATAATTGCACCACATTGATCTTGAGATATGCAAGTTGTTTTGTGATGGTTTGAAGTGGATCTTTTGGTGGAAGTGCAAGAATAGGAGCAACTACTAGTTGTGGTGCAATCCTTGCCACCAAAGTATCAGAAGTTCCACCATACTTGTAACCTTGAGGAGGATGCACAACCTCCTTCACCACCAAATCACACTCATCTCCTTCCAAACTCTCTTCCATACAAATTGCAATCTTGATAGCTTCAACCTTGGAAGAAGGTTTCTCATATCTCACTTTGCTTTTGATTTGTGCTCTCAACCTTCCCATAGAATTATTGGTGAGCATAGCTCCTATGCCAATCATAGTAGTCTCCAAATCATCCCCACCCTTCCTCAACACTATGCAAAATCTGGACTATAACTTTTCCACTCTTTCCATATAGACTCTCACTTTCTCTCCATCTCCTTGCTTGAGAAAGGTAACCTTACTCATCAATCTCTCATAACTCTCATCTGAAAGAAAGTTCTCAATGAGTGCTAAAGTCAAACTCTCCCAAGACTCTTCTTGCTCATCTCTCCTCTCTCTCTTTTGGTATTCTGACTCATACGATGTAAGTGCTGCATCCTCAAAGAAATCTGGTAATAATGACACCCACTCATTCTTCCTCCTCTCATTTTTTTTATATGCAAGCTCTCTTGAAGTTTCTCACAAAGGCCTCCACATCTTCTCCATCCTTGCCAAAGAAAACTAGAAGTTTCTCCATCCTAACCCCTCACTATCTTTCTTTCCTCTCAATTTTTTCTTTTTTTCTTTTCTTTTCTCTCACTCTATAACTAATAGAGTATGTACATGACTAACACCATTTGAGAGTAATCCACCCTAGCAAACAGAAAAGGTTTCAAGTTGCTCCAAGATTTCTATAGTAACATCAAATCCTAAAGTGCATATTAATCAAACTCTCATGGATAATTTATCCATAAGTTGAAGATTATCTCCATCATTAATCTTGAGAACTAGCTGATGAAGGTGGTAGTATTTCTATAGCTATACTAAGACTCTCTCCAAGATCCTTCACCAAAGTCTCCAAAAATGCTTTTACTCCACTACACTCATGTCCTTTTGGAAGTCCTTTTGGAAGTCCTTCCACTCCACAAACCTCACATAATTCCTTGGTCTTAGATCTTCTCCCTCCCAATCTTGGTGAAGAAGGTCCAACATGCAAACCCAAGTCAAATAATCCTCTCCTTTCCCTCAATATTTTGCTCTCAAAGGTCAATGGACATGAACTTGCCTTATGTCCCTTCTCTCCACATAGAAAGCACTTAGACTCACTCTTTGCTCCAAATGGTGTAGGTTTTTGGATCCTCTCAATGCTCTCTTCAAATTCTATTCTAAACTCCCTTTTCCTCAAGTCTACCCTAAAATCACCTCAAAACCTTGGGGAACCTTGCATAGTCTCAATTTCCACTCTAGATGACCCTCCATGTTCCCAAGATGAATCTAAACACTCAAACATGCTTTTTGTTGCTCTTAAACTTCTCATGCATGAGATCTCAACTTTGCAGAATTGACCCTTCCTCACAATGTCACTCAAATCTCTCAAATTGTATGTTACAATCCTTTGAAAATTTTCACACTTGATCACAAATCCAAGGAGTCCTTACCTGAAAAATTTCAAATCTTTTCATTTGGCCATTTGGCCTAGGCACCTTTCTATTCAGCACACATATTTCAGATTTGGTATGAAAACCACCCCCTCACTTTAAAAAGTCATAACTCTCTATGAAAAAATGATCTCTCTCTAATTTTTGTGTCTACAGGTAGGATACAATACACTTAATTTTCTTGGAAAGTTTCAGAATAATCAATTGAAAATTGAAGAAATGGAAGACTCTGTATAATTTTCCAAAGAGCATGTAGTTGCAATAGCAGTTAACCCTATCAACTTTTAAAAATTCTAGCCCAGTGCGCATAATAGCTCTCAAAATAATTTCAAGTGTGCTAACTGGAGGGTAACCAAAGCTATCATATGTAGAAATTTCAAGTCTAGATCTCAAAGTTGAGATTTTGCCCAAAATCATCTTAATCTCCAAAATCTACAATCCACCTCACACAACTCTCCAAATCCTCTCATGTGTACAAGATGTAAAAAATCACCTCAAATACATCATAATGAACTAAAAGGTATACAAATGGGTCCAAGTTTTCCAACATAAGTTCAACCCTCTCCTCTCTTAAAGTTCTCTCCAAGTGAGCTCTCATAGACTCCTTTTGTCTAATATAGAATTGTACGCGGAACATTATCTTGCCTTCTAAAGAGGTCTTTGCAACGGAACCAAAAATGTGAGCCGGCCTGTCTCTCACTTAGGATGAACCTCTGATGGCTATTATGGTAGCACACCATCAACTAAGAAGGCAAGGAACCTCAACTTCATCATACTCCTCCAAGGCTAACACTCCAAGACTCAAGACATTGTTCACTAGAGAACTCAATGAGAGAGAGATAGTTGCAAATGAAAGGAAGCTGAGTACCTCCTCACCCCATGTTTATATACTTATGAGTTAGTTATGCACCAAAGTACTAATTATTGGAGTAACTCAAGTTACTAGGCTAAAAGTCAAGTAAAGTAAAAATGTAGAAAAGAATGTCCATCCACATAGGCATATTCTACTAAGCATGTGATCTTATCTTGACCCAAACACTAAGTCAAGGATTCCTTCACATGGGCTATCCTCGGACTATAGAAGAATCCAAAACAAAAAGGCTTGCAGGCCCAAGAGTTCTCAACTCTTTCCTCAAAGCCAAACACTTAAGAATAATGCTAAGTCAACACACTAGAATCTAGAATAGTGGTGCTCATCTTTTCCACTTCCTCTAAAGTAAGGTCCCCACTATCTTAGCTATGACTACCTTTAGCTAATTATGACTAATGTAGAACCATCCTTTATCTCTATATAAATAATATCTCTCAAATATTTGTAATACCAAGCTAAATATCATAATACCACACACATGCACAAATGGGTGTTATAGAATCCTCTCCACTAGGAGTGCTAGGACTTGACCTTTCTTATCTTCTTGTATTATCTTGAAGAGTATTAGGCCTTGAAAAAGACATCATGAGAGAGCAATTGCCTCTAGGATTGCCTCTATGTATCCCATTGGATGTGCCTACCTGGTCATCTCTAGGCCCTTCCTTGTTGGATCCTCTCCTTGTCAATTCATCCTAGCAATCTTCCTTTAGATTCTCCTTATTATCTTTTGCTTTGGAGTCCTTGGCTTCAATGGGGCTTTCTAGTTTGTTCTGGTTGAAGAATCAATGTAGCCGGCTTACTTTATGCTCCAACTTTTGATTTTGTATAGTGAGGTTATTTCAAGATTTTTGTTGTGCTTTGATCTTAGTTTGGTCTTCCTTCCTCTCTCCTTGTAGTAGAGAGGTCCTTCCAATTTAGGCCCTGCTCTATAGTAAGCTTGTTTATTGTTAAATAGAGAGAAGCCAACTCTCTCTTTGAGCACTACAAACCTCCTCTCTAATGCTCTTTTCTTTCTCCAAAGTTGAGATCTTTGAGCTGAGTTTCTTTCTCAAGAGTTGATTTGCTTCTAATTCATACTATCCTAACCTGAACTCTCCTGTCTCCTTGTGAGAGAAGCATCAACTACACAAGTTCATGTATCTTTGTATTAGAGTTCTCCTTATTGTGGAATGCTTGATCTTGGAGGGTGTGGAGTTCTCCTTCTAGTTCCTTTCCTTTTTCTTGATTGTCTACAAGTGGTTGGTCATGGTAGCCTTATCCATCCAAGAGATCTAAGTTGGAGGTGAGTTTATGCCAATTTGCCTTGAATGTTGGCAAATTGCAACTATAAAGATATCACCTTCTTGCTCTAGGTGGTCTCTAATTCTTGTATTTTGTAGGCCTTCTCCTTAATGAAATATTCACACTCTTCTTGTAGTCCTAATATCTGAGTATGGGCCAATGTCCTCCATCTAATCTCTATCAATATAGAGTTAAGGCCTTGCTTCAATTCCTGATTTGGGTTGTCTACCCATTACAAGAATTCTTCCTTGGACACCAGATTATCCACCAGAGTGTCTAGCATGAAAGAAAATGCCCCCAATTGGTAACAATCTATTGTACCATCTTCTTGTAGTCTCTTGGCCAACACATTGGTCTCCATCAACATATTTGATCTTGCTTTCACCAGAGTCTGGAACATTGGTGTTGCCTTTGGGGCAAGAAATAGTCTCTTCCTTGGTGATGTTGTAGGTGAGGTAGTTCTAAATTTCAACAATTTGGAGCGGCTTTGCACCAACAAAATTAGACTTGTCTATGTATCTTCTTCCTTATAGGGAGATTCATTAGGAGTCTTTCTTGGCTCCAACAAGAATAGTATATTATTTTGAGGTCCAAGGGAGTCATCATTGATGGTAATGATGTTGGTCTTATTTGTTGCCTCTTTGGTAACAACCCCTTTCCCTTTGGACAACAAACCTTTCATTCTTAGCGGGGCCACCTTGCTTGCTTGCCATCATTGCTAGGTTTTCAAAAGGATAGTTGCTCCTTTCTTTGGGCTTGCTGTGGTCTTTCTTTTAATGCTCACAGCCTTTGTTATTATGGGATGGAGAGGTTCTCAGATTTCCATTTCTTGGGCTCCCAAAATTATGCTCATATTTAGTCTTAGGATGTGTTCCTATTCCTTCTTGGTCCACTTAGTAAAGTGTGAGACCAACTATGATGTAACATGCATGCTCACATATTGCCTACCAATCCATTTGGTCATTTCTTGATAGCTCTTCTTGAAAGTTTGCAATTGCAATGTTGAGCTACTCCTTTTACCAAATTCTCCTTCAACTCAAAGCCACTTAGAGAAAGGTTTTCTCCCTTTTGTCTTCTAGGCAGGGACTGCTCTTTTGAAACCCATGCAATATTCCCATAACTTAGTGAGGATTATGGGGTGTAATTTGACTCCTCTGCATGGAAATATAACACTTATTTATGCATGTGTATGGTACTATGATATTTGGTTTTGTATTATAAGTACTTGAGAGATATTATTTATATAAAGATAAAGTATAGTTCTATATTAGTTATTCATAGCTAAGATAAAGAGGATCTTACTTTAGAGGAAGTAGAAAAGATGAGCATTATTATTTTGGATTCTAGTGTATTGACTTGGTATTATTCTTAGGTGTTTGGCTTTGAGGAAAGAGTTGAGAACTCTTGGATCCTCAATTCTTTTTGTTTTGGATTCTTCTATAGTCCAAGGATAACCCATGTGAAGGAATCTTTGACTTAATAGTTGGATCAAGATAAGACCACATGCTTAGGAGAATATTCCCATGAGTATGGATATTCCTTTAGACTTTAGACTTTATTTGACTTTTAGCCTAGTAACTTGAGTTACTCTAGTAATTAGTAACTTTGATGTATAATTATTTCACAAGTATGTAAACTAAGGGTGAGGAGGTACTCATCATCCTTTCATTTGCAACTATCTTTCTCTCATTGAGTTCTCTAGTGAACAATGTCTTGAATCTTGGAGTGTTAGCCTTGGAGGAGTATGATAGAGTTGGGGTTCTTTGCCTTCTTAGTCCATGGTGTGCTACAATAATAGCCATCAGAGGTTCATCTTGAGTGAGAGACAAGAGAGGTCTCAATAATGGGACCAAGGCAAATAGCCAGGAACTTGAAGGCTCAATATCAAAGAAGTGAGCTCTATGGAGATGCATTTCAAAAGTATTCCTCTTGGTCTCTAACCCTAACGGTCCCACTAATGGCACATCCAACGGTGCAAATGGTGCAAGTGATGGTGAGCCCCACCATGTAGTCAATACCCTGGACATGAAATATGATTGTCAACAAGTAGTCTATGAGTAACTACCAAATTACTCTTGACTACCAACACTACTACTCTAGAGTCTGAGCAATCTAAGTGAGAAGCTACAAATGGCATGACAATTATTATTCATATATACATCACTACATAACATACATCATTGTCAACATCACACACCATAGAAACACAACTCGCATATAAGTCATACATGGATTCTAAAGTGCCACAATCACCTCCCCAATTGGTGGTTAGGTCCCTCTAACTCCAAATAGCCATCTTTTCCAAAGTATATGGTATACCCTACGGTGGGCAAAAGATCAGGAGACCAGGTGCTATTGACACCATCGTTAATTGCTTGCAATCTATACCACATAAAGGATGAAATAGCTATAGTTCAAGTACATCTAGGACATAACCACTATCCATGAGGAACCACTATGAGGGGAGGAGTCATACATTTCATATCCATCCTCTTGAACAACTATCTCACACTAACATAGTAGTAGCTCCACCAAAAGAGCCGCATAACATACACCATAAGCCTATACGTATAAGTGCCAAGCTTGGGTCCATATTACCATCAGTGTTTGGGAGGTGGCATGGTGCACAATTGTGCGCATGATCCTTCCAAACAACACATCACGTCCTTCCAACACAAGATCTCCAGATGGCAAAACCTCATGCACTCTCAAGATAGTGAGGTCTATAGAAACACCAAGTGTCATTGATGTTATCTAATGTAGATATACATAATCACTAGATGAAATTAATAGATCAAGGGTCTATAACCTCCTCCTCAAATGGTAGCATAGTGTAAGGTATCCCTATGCTTAGCAATTGCTAAGTGTAAGGTATCCCTATGCTTAGCAATTGCTAAGTTCTCAAAGGCCATCAGCATCACTCTCTAAAAGATCTTTGCTCGTTGAGAACATATGCTCATCCATACATTTGCATCATCCAAGTCCAAAACTTCAGTAGCATCTTGATGAATGGCTGCAAGTAAATCTAGATCTTGTCCATAGAGTAAAAAGTAAGGAGAGAAGGATGCTAAGGAGGCTTGCCAACTGAACCGATAGCCCATGGCCAACCAAGGTAATTGGAGATCCCAATCTCCCAAGTGGCCTCTTTACAAACCATACTTTCATAATCCTCTCTTCACTATTTGAACCACTCTCTTTGTTAAGCTATCTACCTCAAGGTGATCTCAAGAGGTAGTACAATGATCAATTAAAGCCTTGTCTCATAAGACCTAAAATTACCCCAAGAACTCTATACCTTGATCAGTCAAAACCTTAGCTAGTGTACCAAAATGACTAAGAACCCGATCCAAGAAGGAGTAAGTAGTCCCTTCATTGGACTTGTTAGGAAGTGCAACCAACTCAATCCACTTGGAGAAGTGCTCCACCATCACCAAAGCATACCAATATTGTCTCACAATCAACGATAAAGGTCCAATAAGTCCAAACTCTAGTGGTAACCTAATCCTATGATAGATAATGGGTGTAATTGTGGCATAGGAGCATTAAATAATGCTCTAACTTAGTCACAAACTACACATCTTACAACAAACTATTATACATTGATCTACATACCATGCCATTGTGACAACCTGACAAATATCACTTTTGCGGTAATCGGGTAAATAAAGTTCGTTCCCGCAGAGATACAAGTCAGAATTGGTCAAATACAAAGCAAAGTAACAATTTAGTTCTTCTTGGTTGTGTCTTTAATCTCTTAGGTAGAAACCACACCCAAAAGAGAGTAACAAGCACTGATTCACAGTCTTATCACGAATTCACACTTCTTAATCACAACTCCATCAAATCTTTCCAAACAATCTTGATTGTGATGATTCAGGCTCTCCCAAAAACGGCACTTCACTGCAAAACGACTTCGCCTCAGAATTGTGTTTCACCCCTCCACTGAAGGCACAACTTCCGTGATCGAAATTGCTTCACATCAACTTTGCACTACACTCACAAAAGCAGAATACAACCGACACTACAATTCCTCTCAGATCTGTCAAGGCATTGTCTATTGCACTCCACTCAAGATCAAACACACAGAATGAAGATCAAGGTTGTGGAATCCAACATCCAACAAGCACTTTGATTTGCACTTCAAATTTCTCCAAACACTCACAAACACAATTGCAAAGTTGATACTCGGAATCAAGCTCAAGCGACGAGCACTGCTTCACAGAACTTTTCTTTATCTATTCTCAGAAATCATGAGCACTGAACAACATTTTCCTGTGAATGCCACTCTTAAATAGTGAAGCAATTGACAGTTCTAACAACTATACCGTTCTACCACAACTGTTCTAACCTACAGATCCAAAATGACAATGCACCTCTTCATATCTGCTCCTTGAAATCTCAAATCGGTAACTAATCCGATCCGATGTCTACTTCGTCCTCGGCTTTCAAACCCAAACCCAAAGTAATCTTTCTTCCTACTATCTTTTCCTTGGGTTTTAGATCTTCTACTTCTTCTACCAAGTCCAGCAATTCTCTTTCTTGATCTGAAATTTCACTAGTGGGTAATCTATCTAACTCCTTATCTCCTGACCCACTCTTCTCTAATGTCTCTGATGGCAACTCCGAAGACATTTGGACTCCTATGTTATCTACTTTGGGTTTTGCTTTAACATCTTTCCGAAGTTTTTCTAGCTCTACCTTCACTAAGTCTAATCTAATGGAAATGTTATCCTCTACTTCCAACACCTTCCTATCTACACGAGTTCTTAATTTTATTAACAAGGCATTCATCTCCGTATCCTTTGCTTGTCTTTGCCTTGTCTCCTGCACCAACAACTTCAACTCGTGCAGACGCGCTTCTTCAATTCTAACGCTGGCTTCTGTACTTAACATCATGTTCACTTTGAGGACTATCTCCTTCAATGGCTCCAATCTTGTCTTCCTCTCTCATTCCCGATCTGCAAGCCATTCCTCTCTGTACATCGCTAACTCTTCCTCAAACTCGGCTTTCACCGCTTCCTTCTCTTTCTCCTTCTGTTCAACCTTCTCTTCCTGATTACAAAGTAACTCTCGTAATCTCTCTTCTTCTCTATATCTTGCAGCCAACTCTAGTTGCCAGAGTTGCTTCTTCTCCTCCATACTTTCCATCACTCTATCAAGCTCTTGATCCTTTGATGCTATCCTCGCCATAGCATGGATAAGCTCTACTCTTGAATCAGCAAATTGCTGCTTCAAGATTTCGGTTTCAGCTACCTGTCTTTCCCTTGCAACATCACTCTTCCTCGCAAGATCCTCTTGATAGATCACTTCTCTCTTCAGGTCTTTGATTACCTGACTTCTCTTGACTGCCTCTGCTTGCAATACTTCTCTCTCCTCCTCACCTTGGGTTACACTCCTCCTCAACTCCGAGTTCTCTTCTTCTAATCTTGCTACCACCTGCAATACCGTCTTTACCTCGGGATAAGTTGACTGCATCTCCTTCTTCTTCTGCTCCAACTTTACTAGCAGTGGGCACACTACCTCTTGCAGGTACTCCACTCCATCATTGGCAACTTCTTCCTCCCACGGAGGGGTCTCTCTTCTCTCCTTGTGTTCTCCCGATACTCGCCTTCTTCTCTGGAGTCTTCGTATCGGGATTGATGTCTCACTGCCCGAGCTTTATTCTACCTCTGTCTTCACTCAACTTGGTCCCGCCTCACACTTCGCCTTACGTCGCGAGCAAAATCCTTGCTGCACTGCGATCTTCTTCTCCTCTGGCACCGGTACTTTGTCTTCCAGCGCTGTATTGTCTTTGGCTTCTACCTCGGCCTGCACTTCTTCTTCGTATTCTTTAGCCACAGGTGCTGAGGTCATTTCTCCACCGTCCTCACTATCACTGCTCGTATCTCTACTCTGCAATGTAAGCTCAGGTTCCTCCTCATGCTCCGAGTCCTTGGTCTTGAGCTCGGCCTCACCTTTTGAGTCTTCATCTTCTGACTCAATTACCACCATTCCTCGCCCCGGGTTACTTTTCTGCATCTTCCAAGGTTTCTTGTTTTCTTCGGCTTCTGCTTGCCGAGTCCTCTTCTTCGTCGGGGTACATACTACGACCTCCACGTTTTTTCCTGTCTTCGCGTAGTAATCGTCCGTACTCCGGATTTGCAAAATGTATGTCTGCTCCTCGACATTGACCTCCTTTCGCACATCCGGATGGAAGTGCGACACCATCCGATTCCGCTCTGCCCAGTTCAGAAAATTGAGCCCGAGGTAGAAATGCGCTACAAACGGCACAATATAATGTGGAGGCAACTTATCCCACAGATTCCACACCATCTGCCTCGTTCTCTCATGAAAACACCTCGCCGAATTAATTGGTTCTCCTGCAAACAATTTGTGAAAGAACACCGCTTGGTGTTTCATCACATATGTTGTTCTCTCCGGCTTCAGGATTGCCATCAAAGCACTCACAATTCCTCTCTTGACAAGGTCTTTATAACTTTCTACCTTGTACCCATTCTTCGTTCTCTTTGACGAGAAGGCATCTCTCACCTCTTGAGTTTCTTGGGCTATCTCTCCTTTCCCCAAGAACATGGCTCCCTGCTCCAAGCTTGCCTCCTTCCCGAGTATGAGTCTCCAATCCGACTCTGTCCAGCGAGCCGGATTTCCTCTCTTCCCTTCTTCCTTGGGTCCATCAAGACACTTACTCTTGGTGATTTTTGTCATGAATCCTGGAAAACTTACGTTCCAGTTCCATGCCAGAAATGTGATCCGAAGTCGGCTCAAGACTTTGATCCTCGCTACTACATCTAATCTCCAAATTGCATGATTTCTCACTGTGAATTTGGAGTTCTTCTTTCCTCCTCCCATCTCTTTTGCTTTCTCACTTTCTCTCGATTTCACTCTCACGACTTCTCCCTTGTGCACTAACACGAGCCCAACTCTATTTCCCTTTCCCCGATCACCTGCAAGACAACTCCTCAATGGCGAAGGAAAATTACTCGACATTTCATCGTTGCAGTTTCAATTTTTATAGAGTTGCACTTCTTCGTCTTCCGTCACTTCGAGTTTCTACCAAGAAATTACACCTCCGGCATGCACTTGTCATTGTCAATCAACCTTTGCACGTATGAGCCGCCAGTTTTGAAACGGCCCCTTCTTGAATTTCTCGCCCCGATGAAAGGTTGTTAGACTATCTTCGCCTCGGGTTGAGCTCCTCCCGATCCGAAGACAATTTACTTCATATTGTATGCTGATAGGGCATTTCCGAGTACTTTGCCTTATGACCCGAAGTCACTTTACTTCGGGTTTCAACCTGAAGACTCTTTTCTTTGCCTTCTTTGGCCATACAGGTGCAATCCGACTTCTCTATACACTTCTTCTCCTTTATTCTAAAAAAAACAAAAATGTGGGCACCATAGCCACCAATAATGACTCTAGAGTAAGCTATATGTATGTTTTACTCAAAAATGTCCTAGCTCCTCATGAGCATGACAAACCAACTATTGTCTCTTAGATGGAAGTGGTACTACTCTCACTCTACCATCTTCCCATACATGAAGAAGGTGTCTACCCTCCAATCTGAACCATCTGGCTTGCTGAAGGACACAATTGCTCTCTTTGCCCCCAATTATGCCACCCACAACACCAATGTGAAGATAGTCCATCACTAAGACATCATCATGAATGTTTTACTAAATTGTACCACTATCTCCACTCTCTAGATCTATGACCTCAATAACTCCTCTTGTATGCACTAAGAGAGATACCTCAAAAAATATACAAAGAAAGGCAGATGCGTGCCAACCTGGCACCATCTCCTCATCTATCTCACCGTGCCAATGTGCTCTGGTCTAATCTTGCTGGCTAGGACATGGGTTTCTACTCAACCAATCTGCATCACGGTTCACCACTTTAGGTTTGTGAATAACCATGAAATCAATTTTTGTAAAATCAGAGCCCATTGTGCAAGCTTCCTTGCAAGCTGGTTGGACTCTATCATCCACTTTAGTGGTGATGATCAATGATGAGAATAAAAGGGCTACCAAATAGGTAACATTGGAAATGTGCTAGTGCCCATATAGCTACAAAGCACCCTCCCTCATATGAACTATACTTCACCTCTGCTAAAATTGTTGGAGTGACTAGCACAGGCCACTACAAACTCCTTCTCCTCATTAGCATGTTAGATGAACACTACTCCAAGCCCTAACATACTCCAATCAATGTGAACATAAAATGGTTGTCCTCTAATTGGTCTCCTCAAACTAGGAGATATCAACCTCTCCTTGAGCTCTCCAAAAGCTCTCTCTTGCTCATCTCCCAAACACCACTCATGTGTAAGCTTGGTCAACTTTGTCAAGGCCTTAGCAATTGCACTAAATCCTCTAATATAATGGCAATAAAAATTTGCCAACCCAAGGAATGCTTGCACTCTACTCACATCCGTAGGCTAAGGAATATGTGCAATAGCCTCCACCTTGGTCTATTGAACACCAAGTCCTTCAGGGTAGATAGCATGACCTAAATACTCAACCTGCTCATGGAAGAACTTACACTTCCCAAGATGTAATTTGAGTCCATGAGATCTCAACCTCTCAAACACCTCCACCAATTGTCTCTCATGCTCCTCCACTATAGTGCTATAGACCAAAATGTGATCAATATAGCACCAAGCAAAATCCAATCCAACTAGGATCCTATCCATGACCCTTTAGAACTCGGCAAGAGTGTTCTTTAACCCAAATGGTAAGAACCTCCATTGATATAACACATCCTTACCGTGAGGATCAAAAGTCCAAAATGTTGTCTTGGACTTATCTTCCTCCTTGATTGGCAACTGATGATAACTTGCTCAAAGATCCAAAGTACTAAAGACCTTTGCATGCCCAATTGCATCAAAGATCCCCTCTAGTGTAGGCATGACATACCGATCAGCCTTAGTCTATCAATTGATAGAACGGTGTCACACTTTGCTTTCCTCTCTCTGGGAACACATAGAGTGCCTAGTTGTAGAGCTTATGGATCATAGATTGTGCATAAACTTTTCTCTACTAATCTGAGCGCATGTGGTACCCAGCTAGTAGAACCCTCCACTCTTGTTTCTAAGATTCCTTCTATTGGGTAAGGAAGTAACATGCAACCTAACCTATCATTATAATCCGCACTCCTAGTCTATTGGTCATCACTTCCAACATTACCAAGGAGAAAAACACAGCACACATAAAAGGAAGGAACCTAAGTGCAACGCCTGCACACCCATCCAAGCCAATTGGGCATACAAGCAGGCATGGAAGCATAGAGAGGATCCAATCACAAGAATTTGACAATAACTCTTTGTACTTTTTGTCAAAAAATAGCTTTAGAGCCTTGTTGCTCTATCATCAAGCTAATTTCAACTTGTACTCTAATTCTATTCCAATCTATTCTTCAGATTTCAACCAACTTCTAATCCAAGTAGGGAGCTTCTATATCTTTTTGAAGGGGAAAACTCTACAAAATTCATATGGACATAACCTTCTGTATGTAGCTTGGATTCAAGTGGTCTTGGATTCAATAGATAACTTGTGAGATAAAATTTCCAATGATATGAAATAATCTACAATCTAATCATGATAGCTCTCCTAAAAAGCTCTCAAACTTGGCCAATTTTTTGTAACTTTTATCTAATTTTGAAATCCCTAGTTTAGGGTTTGCTCTTGGTTCTTGGCAAATTTTCTCCAGATTTCTGAATTAGAGGTACACTTGATTCTCACAAGCACTCCAAAAGTCTAAAATCCTCAATCATAGTCACAAAAAAATAGGAGAATTGCTAGTCATTCATGATTGAAGATAAAATTGCTCTACCAAGCTTACAATAGTATTTTGGTAACACTTATTGGATCAACTCTCACTCTCCATGAACCCAAAGCTAACCAAATTTTCTATAGTAGTTGATTGTGCCCTTGTTTACCTCTTTGCAAAATTTGATGGCCTAATCCAACCCAATCCCTAGATATGGATCAATTCTTGAGTTGGGCTAACTTGTGAGCTCTATAAACCCAAGTATACTTGATCAAGACCTTGAATTATTATTTTGAGAAATTCACATCAACCTTTGCACAAAGATGCAAAACCTAACCACCAACAACATTGGAAATTTTCATAAGGTGACTCAAACCACAACTTGGTGAATGATCAAAATTTTAAACTTGATCACCAGTTCTTCTCCAACACCTTACATCCAAAAAGCACCAACTTCAATCAATCAGATCTGATTTGAGATTGATCCAAAACTAGAATGTCTTGAGCTTAGTACTATAAGCACTTTGTTTACTCTTTAACCCCACTAAAAGATAATGAAAATGTTTTAAGAAACTCTCTCAATTGCCTACTTTGTGCTCTTGGATATGAATTTTAACCCCTTGATTCAATCAATAATATCCCTCCTAGGATCTGCTCAAATGGTCTGATTCAAATCTCTAGATTGTATCCTCTTAGCTCTTCTCTCCAATTGCTGTCTTCACTCCTTGAATGCACTCCCCAAACTCCTTTGAAGGTCCAAAAACTCCCAAGTTCTCCACTTGTGATCAATCTCTTACAAGTTTGTCATTTAGTCTCTTCACTTTTTGACAAATGGACCACACAAGTCCACATTGAAGCTCATGAGAGAAATTGAGTTGTTCTCTATCTATAATAGCAAATAAATAGTTAAGTCCTAGACTTGTTCATAAGTAAGCACTAGAAGGACAATAGGATCCAGGTTTTCCTATCATTGATTCCATGAATGGTGCCCCAAAATGTGTTACCATCTAATCTCGTAAGCCATCACGGTGTAGAATCTAAAGCATGATGAGAAAAGAATTTGGGAGTGGTCAATCTGGAGCTTGGGACATCTCCTACTCAATTTCTCTCTCCAATACTTGGTCTCCATGCTCTGCTACAAGTCTCACTCTCAATATCCTCCTATCGCTCAAGACTCCTCCTTCTAAAAACACACCCCTTTGATTTAACTTTCTACCATGTATATGCATGAGAGCTCTTGAAAAAATTAGATCATAACCCACATAGCCAATTGCATACACATACATAGATGGCTCATATGGAAACAACTCAATCGTGGGATCGGTCATACAACCTACTCCACTAATGTGGACATAAACTATGCTAATTTACTTTTCCATGGCTACATGTACCACAACATGACAATGGTCATCTCTACACATCCGCCTATTTGTGTAGTTGCCATGTATATCCTTCTTTGTCATGCATATATACATCACTACACAACATACATTGATATCAACGTGATACACTATAGAAGCACAACTCACACATAAGTCATACATAGACTCTAAAGTGCCACAATAATCAGATTGTTTACAACTCTTGAATCAACTCAACTCAGATCAATACTTGATCTATCACTCTATAAACTGCAAACAATTGGGCACTGATTACAATCAAGCCACACCCACTCTAGCTAAGAGAATCCAGGTGATGCTCACCGGCCTCTGTCCACCATAGCCAAGAACTTAAAGGCTCAACATCAGAGAAGTGAGCTCTCTAGAGCTGCACTTCAAAAGTATACCCCTGGACTTGAGCTAGTTTTGAAATCCTAATGGTCCCACTGACGGCACACTTGATAGTGCAAACAATGCAAAGTGATGGTGGTCCCACCGTGAAGTTAGTACTCCAAACATGAAATTTGACCATCTAAAAGTAGCCTATGGGAAACTATTGAAATACCTCTAACTACTATCACTGCAACTCGAGTGTTTGAGCAATCTAGATAAGACACTACAAATGGCATGACAGTTGTTGTGTCTATGTACATTGCTACACAACATACATCACTGTCAACATCATACACTATAGAAGCACAATTCACACATAAGTCATACATAGACTCTAAAGTGCCACAATTACCCCCCTATCTGGCGGTTAGGTCCCTCTAACTCCAGATAACCATCTACTCCAAGTATATGGTATACCCTATGATGGGCGAAGATCATAAGGCCGGGTGCTATGGAATCCCATTGTTAGTTACTTGTATGCAATTTATACCATATAAATAATGAATTAGCTATAGGTCAAGTACATCTAGGACATAACCACTATCCTTGAGGAACCACCATGAGGGGAGGAGTCATACATGCCATATGCCATCCTCTCAAATAGCTATCACACACTAACATAGTAGTAGCTCCACTAGAAGAGCCACATAACATACACATCAAGCATGCACGTACAAGTGCCAAGCTTGGGTCCATAATACCATCAATGTTTGGGAGATGGCAAGGCGTATTATTGCGCACATGATCCTTCCAAACAACACCATTGCGTCCTTCTAACACAAGGACTCCAAATGGCAAAACCTCATGCACTCTCAAGATAGTGCAGCTTGTCAAAACATCAAGTGTTGTCGATGTTGTCTATTGAAGATATACATAGTCTCTTGGATGAAATTGACGGATAGAGGGTCTATAACCTCCTCCTCAAATGGTAGCATAGCATAAAATATCTCTATGCTGAGCAATTGCCAAGTTCCCAAAGGCCATCATCATCACTCTCTAAAAGATCTTTGCTTGTTGAGAACATACGCTCATCCATACATCTAGGTCATCCAAGTCCAAAACTACAATAACATCTTGACAAATGGTTGTAGGTAATTCTGGATCTCATCCATAGAGTAGGAAGTAAGGAGAGAAGGATGCTGAGGAGGCTTGCCAGCTGAACCAATAGCCCATGGCCAACCAAGGTAATTGGAGATCCCAATCTCCTAAGTAGCCTCTTTTGCAAACCATACCTTTGCAATCCTCTCTTTATCGTCTGAACCACTCTCTCTACTAAGCCATCTTCCTACAAGTGATCTTAGGACGTAGTACAATGATCAATCAAATCCTTGTCACACAAGACCTAAAACTTCCCCAAGAACTTTGTACCCTGATCAGTCAAAACCTCAGCTGGTGCACTAAAATGACTAAGAACTCGATCCATGAATGAGTAAGTCCCTTCACTAGACTTTTTAGGAAGTGCCACCAACTCAATCTACTTGGAGAAGTGCTCCACCATCACCAAAACATACCAATGATGTCTCACAGTCGGTGGTAAAGGTCCAGCAAAGTCCAAACTCCAATGGTAACCCAACCCATGATAGGTAATGTGTGTAATTGTGGTGTAAGAGCATTGAATGATGCTCTAACTTGGTCACAACCCACACATCTAGCAACAAACTCTTGTACCTTGGTCTGCATACCACACCACCAATAATGACTCTAGATTAAGCTATATGTATGCTTTATTCCAAAATGTCCTAGCTCCTCATGAGCATGACAAACCAACTGTGGTCTCTAAGATGGAAGTGGTACTACTCGCACTCTACCATCCTCCCATACACACAAAAGGTGTTTGCACTCCAATCTGAATCATCTAGCTTGCTGAAGGACATAATCTTTCTCTTGGGCCCCTACTATGCCACACACAAGACCAGTGCAAAGATAGTTTATCACTAAGATGTCACCTTGAATGTCTTGCTGAACTGTACCAATACTTCACTCTTTGGATTTGTGACCTCAATAACTCCTCTTGTATGCACTAAGAGAGATACCACCAAAGCCTCCAAAAATATACATAGAAAGGCTGATGTATGCCAACCTGGCACCATCTCCTCATCTGTCTCACCATGCCAATGTGCTCTGGTCTGATCCTACAGGCTGGGACATGGGTTTCTACTCAACCCATATGCATCACATCTCACTACACCAAGTTGTGAACAACCATGAAATCATACTCTTGTAAAATCAGAGCCCATTGTGCAAGCTTCCTTGAAAGCTTGTCGGACTCCATCAACCACTTCAGCGGTGTTATCGGGAAAATAGCCCACGTGTACCCTTGAGGCTTTTGGGCTTTGAGGTAAAGGACAGGAAAGAAAAGGCTTGGAGAGGGAGGACTAGGGAGGAGTTTTTTTGAAGAAGAGGGCCTGAACAGGCAGGAAAGGAGGGAGGAGAATTCTCGGAGAGATAGGCTTGGACAGGGAGGAAAAGGAATGGAAAGGCCTGCTGGGAGAAAAGGAGAATTATTGAAGGGCTAGGGCTTGGCCATGAGAGAGGGAGAATTTTAGAAAGTGCTTGCTATGCAGAAATTTGGAGAGAAAGGCCTGCTGGGAGAAAAGAGAATTATTGGAGATGCCTTAGGGCTATGTTTTGGACCAGGAGAGAATTTTTCAAAAATGTGAGAGGAGTCTTGAAGGGCTGTGCTTGGACTAGGAGAGAAATTTTTGAAATGTGAGAGGGCAGGGCTGTGCTTGGACCAGGAGAGGAATTTTGGAAATGTGAGAGGGCAGGGCTGTGCTTGGACCAGGAGAGGAATTTTCGAAATGTGAGGGGAGTCTTGCAGGGCTGTGCTTGGACCAGGATAGGAATTTTCGAAATGTGAAGGGAGTCTTGAAGGGCTGAAGGCTTTTGGAGATGCCTTAGGGCTGTGTTTTGGACCAGGAGAGGAATTTTTGAAATGTGAGGGGAGTCTTGCAAGGCTGTGCTTGGACCAGGATAGGAATTTTTGAAATGTGAAGGGAGTCTTCAAGGGCTGAAGGCTTTTGGAGATGCCTTAGGGCTGTGTTTTGGACCAGGATAGGAATTTTCGAAATGTGAAAGGAGTCTTGAAGGGCTGAAGGCTTTTGGAGATGCCTTAGGGCTGTGTTTTGGACCAGGAGAGAATTTTTCAAAATGTGAGAGGAGTCTTGAAGGGCTGTGCTTGGACCAGGAGAGAATTTTCGAAATGTGAGAGGGCAGGGCTGTGCTTGGACCAGGAGAGGAATTTTTGAAATGTGAGGGGAGTCTTGCAGGGCTGTGCTTGGACCAGGAGAGGAATTTTCGAAATGTGAGAGGGCAGGGCTGTGCTTGGACCAGGAGAGGAATTTTTGAAATGTGAGGGGAGTCTTGCAGGGCTGTGCTTGGACTAGGATAGGAATTTTTGAAATGTGAAGGGAGTCTTGAAGGGCTGAAGGCTTTTGGAGATGCCTTATGCCTGTGTTTTGGACCAGGATAGGAATTTTTGAAATGTGAAAGGAGTCTTGAAGGGTTGAAGGCTTTTGGAGATGCCTTAGGGCTGTGTTTTGGACCAGGAGAGAATTTTTCAAAATGTGAGAGGAGTCTTGAAGGGTTGTGCTTGGACCAGGATAGGAATTTTCGAAATGTGAGAGTCCAGGGCTGTGCTTGGACCAGGAGAGGAATTTTCAAAATGTGAGGGGAGTCTTGCAGGGCTGTGCTTGGACCAGGATAGGAATTTTTGAAATGTGAAAGGAGTCTTGAAGGGCTGAAGGCTTTTGGAGATGCCTTAGGGCTGTGTTTTGGACCAGGAGAGAAATTTTCAAAATGTGAGGGGAGTCTTGCAGGGCTGAAGGATTTTGGAGATGCCTTAGGGCTATGCTTGGACTAGGAGAGGAATTTTCGAAATGTGAGGGGAGTCTTGCAGGGCTGTGCTTGGACCAGGAGATGCTATTTCAAAATCTGATGCTTGAAAGTGCAGGGGAGAAAAAGTGTTTTCTCTCAAAGGAATGAACAATGTGCAGGAGAGGAAGTGCTTGGACAGAAGAGAAAATTTTGCAAGTCTGAAGGGGTTTGGGCAGAAGTTGAAGAGAACAAAATTTCATAGGGAAGCAAGAGGACAGGAGATTCAGACATTGAAGAATTTTTGCAGGTCTGAAGGGGATTTGCTGCAGAAGTTGCCGAAGGATATCTCCCAAAGTCAGGAAGAAGAGGAGGAGAATTTTGAAGTGGATCAGTTCATCTGAAGCAAGGGCAAGAAAATATTTAAAGTTGGTTGGCCTGTCTGAATGGAGTGAATCTGATCTGCAAAACAAGGCATAGGAGAATGAAGAGGTTCGGAGGGTGAGTTGCCTTGTCTACTGTTGAACAGAGTATATGTGAAGTGCCGGGCTGAGTTGATGAGCAGTTGCAACCTTAGGGGTAGGCATTGCCTTGACTAGAACTATTTGACTTATCCAACCTTGTGAACTTTGTTGTTGGAATTCTTGTGAATGATGAGTCTTGGAAGCGGATTTGTGTTATGAATTGTGACTAGAGTTGAGGAAAACTCCATTCTAGGAGCTCTTAGTCTGGTCCAGGTGAAAAGCATAATTAAATGATCTGAGTGCCCGGGTTTATGTTCAGTTAGATCACTCAGTTGCTGTTCATTTTATTTTATCAAAGGGCCACCTGACCTAGGTCTATGAACTGCCAGATCCCAAACCATAGCTTGAACCTGATGAGAAAATAGGATATGAGACCAGGCAGAGGTAGAAACCAGAACACCAGACTCGCATGACAAGATTGGTTTTGCAAAAGTCAAGGATAAAACAAAACCTTCAGGGTGAGCCAACCTCAGGGAAACTGAAACAACAAGTTCATATAGAGACAAATTCCCGACAATCCAGGAGTAGGGAAGGAATGTCAGTCTGCGGGAAAATCCAAAAGAAAGACAGTAAGGAAAACTAAGCACAAGCAGCCATGTGCTTGGCGCACTCTCAAGAGAAACGTTCCCCACGACAGCGCCTGATGATTAGTGATGAGAGTGAAGGGGTTACCAAATAGGTACCATCAGAAATGTGCTATTGCCCAAACTATTGCCAATCACTCTCCCTCATATGAACTATACTTTGCCTACGCTAAATTGTTAGAGCAACTAGCATAGGCCACTACAACTCCTTCCCCTCATCATCATGTTGGATGAGCACCGCTCCAAGCCCCAACATACTCCAATCAATATGAACCTGAAATGGTTGTCCTCTAATCGGTCTCCTCAAAAAAGGATTAGATGTCAACCTCTCCTTGAGCTCTACAAAAGCTCTCTCTTGCTCATCTCCCCAACACCACTCTTGTGTAAGCTTGGTCAGCTTCATCAAGGCCTTGGCAATGGCACTAAATCCACTAACATAGCAGTGATAGAAGTTTGCCAACCCAAGGAATGCTTGCACTCTGCTCACATTTGTAGGCCAAGGAATACGTGCAATAGCCTCAACCTTCATATGCTGAACACCAAGTCTTCTAGGGTAGATAGTGTGATCCAAATACTCAACTTTCTCATGGAAGAACCTACATTTTTCATGATGTGATTTGAGTTCATGAGATCTCAACCTCTCAAACAACTCCAACAATTGTCTCTCATACTCCTCCACAGTAGTGCTATAGACCAAAATGTCATCAATATAGCACCAAGCAAAATCCAATCCAACTAGGATCCTATCCATGACCCTCTGGAACTCAGCAAAAGCATTCTTTAACCCAAACAATAGGAACCTCCACTGATATAACACATCCTTGCCATGAGAATCAATAGCCCAAAATGTTGTCTTGGACTTATCTTCCTCCTTGATCGGCAACTGATGATATCCCGCTCAAAGATCCAAAGTACTAAAGACCTTTGCATGCTCAATCGCATCAAAAATCTTCTCCAATGTAGGCATGGCATTCCAATCAGCCTTGGTCTATCAGTTGATAGAATTGTAATCTCCACACATCTGCATATTTGTGTAGTTGCCATGCATATCCTTCTTGGCTGGCATCATTGTAGCTGATGTATACTCCCCATATGAGATTTCCACTAAACCAGCCTCAAAAAGGTCTCTACTCTGCCTCTGAATCAATATCAATCAATATCCTCTCCATGTCACTATAGCAATAAGGACGTCGGAGAACTTGTGTATCACTAGTCAGCTCAATCCGTATACCAAGTACTTTTAGGGCACCCAAATCCTTCATACTGAAGGCAAAAAAACTCGTTTAACTCCTCAAGAACCTCCAAACTCTCCGTCTTTCCTCTCCAGTAAGCTTGGATCCAAGATTTAGCTCCCAAGTATCCTCTATAATTGTTGCAAGAGTGGAAGAGATATTGACTAGCTACTACATTGGGCCTTGGGAGCAATAGTGTCATGCTTCCAACCACTAGAGGTCCCAGCCTTTGTGTGAAAAACTCCTTCCACTCTGGCTACAAGCTCCATGCATCCTCTAATTGCATCCCAAGTGGACCAAGGGTGTAATCTAAGGAGCCCATGCTCACTTGGATGGACTCCAAGTAGACCACTCTCCCTAGTAGCTACTGGTTGTATCCCAAGAATACCATGTCCACTCGATACATCACCCCCAGCATGTGCCTAAATTGTCTCGATATGCACAAGGCTCATACATGTCCGAGTAGTGATGCATATCAAGCACATCCTACACTGCTTTGCCAAGCTAAGGCTCACAATCCAATTCAAACAGTTCATATCCATAGCCTGACCTAACACTTGACGCTTGGATACCTCTAACACTACTAGAACAGCGGTAATACCAATGCAAAAACCCATTACCCACTCTCTCTCATCAGCGTTGGGCTCCACCAACTTCTGTAACTGTGAGTCCCAAACAAGTCCAGGTCCTCCCTCTTGATAAGCATGAGAGCCTTGGAAACTCATGAGTATGGGAAATGCAGCTCTAGGCTATCCAACTTGGTTCACAACTGCCATAGGTGACCTATCAACCACTACTACCGTCTGAGACTAATGCCCAACATCCAAGATGTCATCAACAAGGATGTGGTCAAGTTGCTGAATCCCATCATAAGCATGATGTAAAACCTCTCTGGATAAGAGGTTCATCTACCAAAGATGAAGACAATGAACCCGTGATCCTACTCTAGCTACATCTAACAATACAACAGGTTCCATCCAAGAATAGACCTGATGTGTACTCACCACCACTTTGGTACAAGAATCACCCATCAAAGGCACATTCTCCAAAAGGTAAGTTAGAGAAATGGACTGATGAACTTGAAGATGTTTCAATATCCGTAACATCTCCCAAAACACACCAAAATGAGGATCTTGAAGATCCAAACTTTGGCCAGCACATGTATATCCCTGACATGGCTATCCAAAAATCACTAAGTGAATAGGCCCACGTCACTCTAGATCATGCGCCCCAATAAAGAAATGTTTGTTGGTAGGGCCTTCTGGTAACCTCTAACTGCCACTATTGAAGCGTACTGGTAGGTGACATACTTGTCCCTCATGAGACTGCCAACCTAGTCTATAGGAGATTGTTTCTTCCCAATAGTCAATGCTGAAACCCATGGGGTATAACACTACTCTCCCAACTAGCACATCTTATGACTTAGCTATTGTTGCAATAGCCTGAGCTCTCACCACCAAGCTATCAGTCAGATGACTAAGCTGAACCTAGACAACAAGCTCCCTATGTGTGATGTATTGTGTCAAACCACCACCAAGAGAAGTCTAGATCTAAAATGGACACCTCTCCACATTGGTCTTCTATAACTCCAAATCAACATTCCCCAACATAAAGGGTTGTGCACCAAAGTCTAACAAGACTCTTTGTGGTGTATAGACCTTCCCTAAGGTCCCACCAAACAAAAAATCCCCTTTTGGTTATGCAATAAGACAACACTAGGTGTGAAACGCGCTCTCTCAAAGGCCGGTCTAGCTGGCAACTCCTCCAGTCTAGCCATTGTTGCCTGCCATAAACCACTGGTCGCTAAATGGATCCCATGCTCCTCAACCAAGACAGCTCCATTGTCAACCACCTTTGCTGTAGTAGTAGGAACCGCATCATCCCTACTCTCACAAAGCGTGGTAACCAATCCAAACATTGGGGTTGGGTCAACTCCCAATGTAAACATGTCATTGGCTGAAAACAAAGGGCAACGCATGATTAGTTGAGCCGCCCCCAACATTGTGCTCAACTCAATTTGTGTAATAGTAGGTTGCTGACTAGTAGGTAGTCCATCATGCACCCCATCACCACCTACCACACCTGCACTCGGACATCTAGGAGCCATGGATGTTGTATGCAATGCCTCAGATAGTGTGAAAAACTGGGGAAGTCTAACCTATCTCCTCTCCTCTTTGTGGGTCCAACTCCACTGATGCTCCTCTAGGCTCTCAAGCATGTACTACACTCCTAGTCACTATTGCAAATGCATCCACGTGTGTTGCTCCGCACATGAAGTCCAAAGCATCTCTATCACCAACATATGAGGTGGAAGCCTCAACACCTAAATCTGATCTCCTTTGAGCAATAGCCATACTAGCCAATCTCTGCTCCAACTGCTCAATCTGAGTAGCCATAGTTGTACTCAAAGTAACTGCAGGTACAACATCCCTACTAGGTGTAGATCCTCTACCACCTTGTCCTCCATGAACTAGAGCTCCTCTACAAATCTCAAGCAGAAACTGGAGAAATTAAAGGACATTACTTCAACGCTACTATAGGTACATACTACCTGCCATAGCAGCCCTACCACTCCGTAACTCCGGTCTAGGTCAAAGCACCAGTCACTAGTGTGACCAAATCTATGGCAATGCTCACACTGCCTTTGTGCAGGCTATGATGTACTAGAAGTATCAGGTCTACTACCCTGAGTACACTCTCTCCTATGGTGAGGTCCACCACAAGTCCAACAAGCAACACCACCACTCATTGGCTGTTGTTGACCTGAAAATAAAGGTAAAGGTCTAGCTCCACTAGGCCTTCCACTCGCTCCATAGGATCTAGGCTGTCCAGTAACACCCATTTGTGCATGTGTGTGGTATTGTGATATTTAGCTTGGTATTACAAGTACTTGAGAGATATTATTTATATAGAGATAAAGGATGGTTTTGCATTAGTCATGATTAGCTAAAGTTGGTCACAACTAAGATAGAGGGGACCTTACTTTAGAGGAAGTGGAAAAGATGAGCACCACTATTTTGGATTCTAGTGTGTTGACTTGATATTATTCCTAGGTGTTTGGCTTTGAGGAAAGAGTTGAGAACTCTTGGCCCGCAAGCCTTTTTGTTTTGGATTCTTCTATAGTCCAAGGATAGCCCATGTGAAGGAATCCTTGACTTAGTGGTTGGGTCAAGATAAGATCACATGCTAGTGGAATATGCCCATGTAAATGGATATTCCTTTCTACTTTTTGAGTCTAGTAACTTGAGTTACTGCGGTAATTAGTAACTTTGGTACGTAACTATTTCACACGTATATAAACAAGGGGTGAGGAGGTACTCATCATCCTTTCATTTGCAACTATCTCTCTCTCATTGAGTTCTCTAGTGAGCAATGTCTTGAGTCTTGGAGTGTTAGCCTTGGAGGAGTATGATGGAGTTGGGGTTCCTTGTCTTCTTAGTCCATGGTGCATTACCGTAATAGCCATCAGAGGTTCATCCTGAGTGAGAGACAGGCCGGCTCACATTTTTGGTTCCGTTGTCAAGACCTCTCTAGAAGGCAAGATAATGTTCTGCATTCAATTCTACATTAGACAAAAGGAGGCTATGGGAGCTCACTTGGAGAGAACATTGGGAGAGGAGAGTGCTCAACTTATGTTAGAGAACCAAGATCCATTTGTATACCATGTAGTTCATTATGATGTCTTTGAAGTGATTTTGTACATCTTGTACACATGAGAGGATTTGGAGAGATTGTGTGAGTTGGATTACAAATTTTGGGGATTAAGGTGATTTTGGGCAAAATCTCAAGTTTGAAATCTGAACTTTAAATTTCTATACATGATAGCTTGGGTTATCTTTCAATTATCACAATTAGAATTGTTGTGAGAGCTATTATGCGCATTGGGCTAGAATTTTTTAAAGTTGATAGGGTAAACTGCTCCCGCAACTGCATGCTCTCTGGAAAATTGTATAGATTCTACCATTTCTTTAATTTTCAGTGGATTATTGTGAAACTTTCCAAGAAAATTCAAAGCGTTATATCCTACCTTCTGACACAAAAATTAGAGAGAGATCATTCTTAATCAGGGAGTAATGAGTTTTTGAAGTGAGGGGGGTGGTTTTCAGACCAAATCTGAAATATGTATGATGAATAGAAAGATGTTTAGGCTAAATGGCTCAATGTGACAACTTGGAAAATATCACTTTTGCGGTAATCGGGTAAGTAAAGTTTGTTCCCATAGAGATACGAGTCAGAAATGTCCAAATACAAAGTCAAACAGTAACATGTAGTTCTTCTTGGTTGCATCTTTAATCTCTCAGGTAGAAACCACACCCAGAAGAGAGTAACAAGCACTGATTCGCAGTCTTGTCACGAATGAACACTTCTTAATCACAACTCCATCAAATCTTTCCAGAAATCTTGATTGTGATGATTCAAGCTCTTCCAAAAACGGCACTTCACTGCAAAATGACTTCACCTCAGAATTGTGTTCCACCCCTCCACTAAAGGCACAACTTCCTCGATCAAAATTGCTTCACATCAACTTTTCACTGCACTCACAAATGCAGAATACTACCAACACTACAATTCCTCTCAGATCTGTCAAGGCATTGCTTCAATTGCACTTCACTCAGGATCAAACACATAGAATGAAGATCAAGGCTAAGGAATCCAACATCCAACAAACACACTGACTTGCACTTTGAAATTCTTCACACACTCACAAACACAAACACGAAGTTGATACTCGGAATCAAGCTCAAGCGATGAGCACTGCTTCACAGCACTTTGCTTTATCTATTCTCAGAAATTCTGAACGCTGAACAACATTTCTCTGTGAATGCCACTATTAAATAGTGAACAAATCGACAGTTCTAACAACTATACCGTTCTACAACAACTCTTCTAACCTTCAGATCTGAAATGACAATGCACCTCTTCATATCTACCTCTTCATATCTACCTCTTCATATCTCAAAACTGTTACTAATCCGATCCGATGTCTACTTCTTCCTTGGCTTTCAAACTCGAACCCGAAGTAACTTTACTTCCTACTACTCTATCCTCGGGTTTTGTACTTTCTTCTTCTTCTACCAGATCCAGCAACTCTCTTTCCTGATCTGAAATTCCACTAGTGGGTAATCTATCTAACTCCTTATTTACCAACCTACTCTTCTTTAATGTCTCCAATGGTAACTCCAAAGACTTTTGTACTCCTATGTTATCTACTTCGGGTTTTGCTCTAACATCCTTCCGAAGCTTTTCTATCTCTATTTTTACTAAGTCTAATCTAATTGCATTGCAATCTTCTACTTCTAAGATCTTCCTGTCTACACGAGTCCGGAGACTTATCAACAACGTGTTCAAATCTGTATCTTTCGCCTGTCTTTGCCTCGTCTCTTGCACCAGCAATTTCAACTCGTGCAACCTCGTTTCTTCAATCCGAACGCTGGCCTCAACATTGCATTCATCCTGAGGACAATCTCCTTCAGTGGCTCTAATCTCATCTTCCTCTCTTGCTCTTGATCTGCAAGCCAGTCCTCCCTGTACATTGCCAACTCCGCTTTGAACTCGGCTTTCACCATCTCCTTCTCCTTCTTCTTATGTACAACCTTCTCCTCCTGATTACGAAGTAACTCTTGTAATCAATCTTCTTCTTGGTATCATGCCGCCAACTCTCTTTGCCAGAATTGCTTCTTCTCCTTGACACTCTCCATCACCCTATTGAGCTCCTAATCCTTTGCAACTACTCTCGCCATAGCATGGATTACTTCTACTCTTGAATCAGCAAACTGCTGCTTCAAGATTTCATACTCCGCTACTTGTCTCTCCCTTGCTATGTCATTCTTCTTCACAAGATCCTCTCGATAACTGACCGCTCTCTTCAGGTCTTCAATTACCTGACTTCTCACCACTGCCTCCACTTGCAGTACTTCCCTTTCTTCCTCGCCTCGGGTTATACTCTTCTTCAACTCCAAGTTTTCTTCTTCAAATCTGGTCAATACCTACAATACAGTCTTTACCTCCGGACATGTTGACTGCATTTCCTTCTTCTTGTGCTCCATCTTCACCAACAATGGGCACACGATCTCCCATAGGTACTCCACTCCGTCACTCGGGGTTACTTCTTCTTGTATGGCCACTTCTCTTTGCACTTCATGTTCATCCGATACTCGCCTTCTTCTCTGCAATCTTTGTATCGGAATCAACGCCTCACTTCCCGAGCTTCCACTTACCTCTTCCTTTGCCTTACTCTGCCCCGCGTCACACTTTGCCTTACGTCTTGAGCAAACTCCTCGCTGTACTACGATCTTCTTCTCTTTGGGCACAGTTACTTCGTCTTCCAACTGTGTGTTGTCTTTGGCTTCCATCTCTACGTGCACTTCCTCTTCATATTCTTCAGCCGTGGCGCCAATGTCATTTCTCCCCCTTCATCACTATCGCTACTCGTATCTCCACTCTGCAGTGTTAGCTCAGGCTCCTCCTTGTGTTCCGAGCCTTCAGTTTTGAGCTTAGCATCTCCTTCTGAGTCTTTGTCCTCCAACTCAATTACCACCATACCTCGCCTCGAGTTGCTTCTCCGCGTCTTCCAAGGTTTCTTTGTGTCTTTGGCGTCATCTTGCCGACCCCTCTTCTTTGTAGTCGGGGTACTCACTGCGACCTCCATGTTCTTCCTCGTCTTTGCATAGTAGTCGTTAGTGCTCCTGATCTGCAGGATGTATTGCTGCTCCTCGATGTCGACTTCCTTTTGCACATTGGGATGGAAATGCGACACCATCCAAGTCCACTCCGCCGAGTTCAGCAAGTTGAGCCTGAGGTAGAAGTGTGCTGCAAACGGCATGATATAGTGTGGAGGCGACTTATCCCACAAATTCCACACCATCTGCCTTGTTCTCCCATGAAAACACCGCGCCCAATTGATTGGTTCTCCTACAAAAAGCTTGTGAAAGAACACAGTTTGGTGTTTCATCACATAAGTGGTTTGCTCCGGCTTCAGGATAGCCATTAGTGCACTCACGATCCCTCTCTTCATAGGGTCTTTGTAGCTCTCAACCTTATACCCATTCTTCGTCCTCTTTGACAAGAAGGTATCTCTCACCTCCTGGGTCTCTTGAGCTATCTCTCCCTTCCCCAAGAACGTGGCTCCCTGCTCCGAGCCTGCTTCCTTCCCGAGGACAAGTCTTCAATCCGACTCTATCTAGCAAGCCGGATTTTCTCTCTTCCCTTCTTCCTCGGGTCCATCGAGACACTTGCTCTCGATGATTTTTGTCATGAATCCTGGAAAGCTTACATTCCAATTCCATGCCAGAAACGTGATCCAAAGTCGGCCCAAGACTTTGATCCTCACTATTACATCTAACCTCCAAACCGCATGATTTCTCAATGCAAATTTGGAGTTCTTCTTTCCTCTTCCCATCTCTCTTGCCTTCTCACTCTCTCTTGATTTCACTCTCACAACTTCTCCCTTGCGCACTAACACAATTCCAACTCTATTTCCCTTCCCACGATCACCTGCAAGACGACTTCTCAATGGCGAAGGAAAATGACTCGACATTTTGTTGTTGCAAGTTTGATTTTTATAGAGTTTCGCTTCTTTGTCTTTCATCACTTTGAGTTTCTACCAAGGAATCACACCTCCTGCATGCACCTGTCACTGTCAATCAACCTTCGTGCGTATGGGCCGCTGGTTTTTGAACGGTCCCTTCTTGAATTTCTCACCCCGACAAAAGGTTGTTAGACTATCTTTGCCTCAGGTTGAGCTCCCCCCAATACGAAGACAATTTACTTCGGGTTGTATGCTGACAAGGCATTTCCGAGTACTTTGCCTTATGACCCAAAGTCACTTTACTTTGGGTTTCATCCCAAAGACTCTTTTCTTTGCCTTCTTCGGCCATACATGCATAATCTGCCTTCTCTATACACTTCTTCTCTTTTATTTTGAAAAAAACCAAAAAATGTGGGCACCACACTCAATGAAAAGATTTGAAATTCTGCAGGGAAGGAGACCTTGGAGTTTTTATCACGTGTGAAAAATTTCAGAGGACTATCACATACAAGTTGAGAGATTTAAGTGAAATTGTGAGGAAGGGTCAATTCTGCAAAGTGGAGATCTCATGCATGAGGAGTTTGGAAGCAACAAAAAGCATGTTTGAGTGTTAGATTCATCTTGGGAACATGGAGGGTCATCAAGAGTGGAAATTGAGACTATGCAAGGTTCTTCAAGGGTTTGAGGTGATTGTAAGGTGGATTTGAGAAAAAGAGAGTTTACAATAGAATTTGAAGAGAGTGTTGAGAGGATCCAAAAACCTATGCTACTTGGAGGAAAGAGTGAGTCTAAGTGCTTTCTATGTGGAGAGAAGGGACATAAGGCAAGTTCATGTCCATTGACCTCTGATAGCAAGAGGTTGAGGGAAAGGAGAGGCTTACTTGACTTGGGTTTGCATGTTGGACCTTCCTCACCAAGATTGGGAAGGAGAAGATCTAAGACCAAGGAGTTGTGTGAGGTTTGTGGAGTGGAAGGACTTCCAAAAGGATATAAGTGTAGTGGAGTAAAAGCATTTTTGGAGACTTTGGTGAAGGATCTTGGAGAGAGTCTTAGTATAGCTACAGAAATACTCCTACCTTCATCAGCTAATTCTCAAGATTAGTGATGGAGATAATCTTTCAACTTATGGATAAACTATTGATGAGAGTTAGAAATATATGTACTCTAGGATTTGATGTTGCTATAGAAATCTTGGAGTAACTTGAACCTCTTGTGTTCCCTAGGGTGGATTATTCTCAAGTCATGTACATACTCTATTAGTTATAGAGTGAGAGAAAGAAAAAAAAATTTGAGAGAAAAGAAAGATAGTGAGGGGTTAAGATGGGGAAACTTCCGGTTTTCTTTGGCAAGGATGGAGAAGATGTGGAGGCCTTTGTGAGACACTTCAAGAGAGATTTCATAGGAAACAATGAGAGGAGGAAGAATGAGTGGGCCTCATTATTACCAGATTTCTTTGAGGATGCAGCATTTACATGATATGAGTCAGAATACCAAAAGAGAGAGATGAGAGATGGGCAAGAAGAGTCTTGGGAGACTTTGACTTCAGCACTCATTGAGAACTTTCTTCCTGATGAGAGTTATGAGAGATTGATGAGTGAGGTTACCTTTCTCAAGCAAGGAGATGGAGAGAAAGTGAGGGTCTATGTGTAAAGAGTGGAAAAGTTGGAGTCCAGATTTTGCATAGTGTTGAGGAAGGGTAGGGATGATGTGGAGACTACAATGATTGGCATAGGGGCCATGCTCACCAAGAATTTTGTGGGAGGGTTGAGACCACAAATTAGAAGCAAGGTGAGATATGAGAAACATTCTTCCAAGGTTGAAGCTATCAAGATCAAAATTCGTATGGAGGAGAGTTTGGAAGGGGATGAGAGTGATTTGGTAGTGAAGGAGATCATGCATCCTCCTCAAGGCTACAAGTATGGTGGAACTTCTGATACTTTGGTGACAAGGGTTGCACCACAAGAAGTAGTTGCTCTAGTTCTTGCACCTCCACCAAAGGATCCACTTCAAACCATCGTAGAACAACTTGCAGATCTCAAAATCAATGTGGTGCAATTATGAGAGAAGAGAGAGGTGGATCAAAATGTAGGGAGAGGGTCTAGGAGTTATGGAAACTATCCATATAGAGGAGGCCAACCAGCCAACAATTTCAATGATAGAAATTGTTTTGGTTGTGGAGGAAGAGGCCATATCCAAAGGAATTGCCCAAATTCCACTTACCATGGAGGAAGGGGTTATGAGGGAGCCAATTGAGGGAAAGAGGGAGGTAGTGAAACCCAAGTGGCTCCTAATCCAAACAAAGGTGAGGGGATAGCATCCATAGATGTGGTTGAGAGCAAGTATGAGAAGGGAGAGTGCTCAAACTCCAAGAGTCTTAATTTGGAGCTTTTGGCACAAGAGAAGAAGAGAGCTCGTTTTGCAGAGGACATTCACTCTTCTCAAGGATTAACTCTAAGCAAGGATACTCCTATGTCTACTAGGAGCACTCGCACCTCAACACCATCAACAAAAAAGACTCCAAGGAAGAAGTTGGGGATGGAGGACTTCTTGATCTCAAAGCAACAATGGAACTACAATGTGTTGGAGGATGTTGGTAGTCACAAGGCTAACATCACAGTGGGCCAATTGATTGCCTTGAACCCTACCTTGAGAAAGGAGCTTAGAGGTGGTTTGAGTTCTACAAGGAGCAAGAGGAAGAAGAAGGCAAAAGCTCCAATATCAATGGGGGTGGTGGATGCCAAGCCAACACCATGGGAGGCTTGTGAATATGCCTCCAAGATTGATGTGACAGTGAATGGTCACAACACCAAGGATGCATTGGTTGATAGAGAATCAATAGTAAATGCCATGTCAGAAAGGTTGATGAAGAAGTTGGGTAGGATACCCTCAAGACCTTTAACATTTGTGGTGAGCATAGCAAACAAGCAACAAGTTCGACCAGTAGAGGTGATGGATAAAGTGGTAGTTTCAATTATGATAGTTCAAAATCTCATGACTTTCCAAGTCTTGAAGGATTCAAGCTATGACTTAATTCTTGGAAGGCCATGGTTGAGAGCAGCACGCACAATTGATAGATGGCACAACCGGTACTTGAGGATTGGGCCATCAAACCATAAAGTCACAGTTCTTGTGACTAACACCACCAACACTTCACATTGAGATATACCATCTTTTGATTATTGGGAATCAGATTCTGAAGAAGGAGCTTCAGGTGTGGACACAAGCATGGGAGAGGAGACTTCCACGGAGGAGGATGAATCTGAATCTGATTCAGATGTGTATCCTTTGTGTGCTATGGATTTTTCACCTATGCCAGAGGTTTTGAAGGACCCAGATAAATCACCATTGACACTTGAGGAGGTAGAGAGAAGGTTAGCTACCCTCAAGTATGGCCCAAATGTTACCAAGGAGGAGAAGGTGAGATTTGAGGAGATTTTCCACAAGTTCATCCATGTTTTTGCTTTTAGTTACAAGGTTTTGAAGGAAGTCACCTTGGAGGAGCACAAGATAGAGGTGGAGTCACATGCAAGACCAATCCGCCAAAGGAAACGTCGCATTAGCCCTCCAATATCTTTGCTTGTGAAGGAGTAGATTGATAAGCTCAAGGAAGCCAGATTTATCTTTGAGGTGGAGAATTCAGAATAGGTGTCTCCAATTGTCATTGTGAAGAAAAAGAATGGCAAGCTTTGGGAATGTGTAGGTTACAAGAAGCTCAATGTTGTTACCAAGAAAGACTACTACTCATTTGTGGTGCCCACATTTTTGTTTTTTTTCAGAATAAAGGAGAAGAAGTGTATTGAGAAGTCGGATTGCACCTATATGGCCGAAGAAGGCAAAGAAAAGAGTCTTCGGGTTGAAACCCGAAGTAAAGTGACTTCAGGTCATAAGGCAAAGTACTCAAAAATGCCTTGTCAGCATACAATACGAAGTAAATTGTCTTCGGATTGGGGGGAGCTCAACCCGAGGCGAAGACAGTCTAACAACCTTTTGTCGGGGCAAAAATTTCAAGAAAGGGCTGTTTCAAAACTGGCAGCTCATACGCACGAAGGTTGATTGACAGTGACAAGTGCATGCCGGAGGTGTGATTTCTTGGTAGAAACTTGAAGTAACGGAAGATGAAGAAGTGCAACTCTATAAAAATCAAAACTGCAACAAATATCTAAACCAATTATAAATAGTATGTGGTGCCGTCCAATTTTGCAAAATCGACGGCTGAAAAATGCGTCCTTTTCTCAACAAGGATTACACCTCTAGTGGTTTTCCTTGTTTCCTTTATGCTTAACAAGGGGATTAAGCAACTTTAGGACTGCAGTTAGTTGAGAACAGAAAAGAGGAGTTCGAGCACTCATGGTTGCCCATTGGTGCAAAGTGTCAGGGTCAAAAGACATGACATATGACCTAAGGTTGTCGAGCAATTTTCCTTTGCCATTGAGGAGTCGTCTTGCAGGTGATCGTGGAAAGGGAAATAGAGTTGGGCTCGTGTTAGTGCACAAGGGAGAAGTTGTGAGAGTGAAATCGAGAGAAAGTGAGAAAGCAGAAGAGATGGGAGGAGGAAAGAAGAACTCCGAATTTGCAGTGAGAAATCATGCAATTCGGTGATTAGATGTAGTAGCAAGGATCGAAGTCTTGAGCCGATTTTGGATCACATTTCAGGCATGGAACTGGAATGTAAGTTTTCCAGGATTCATGACAGAAATCATCGAGAGTAAGTGTCTCGATGGACCCAAGGAAGAAGGGAAGAGAGGAAATCCGGCTCGCTGGACAGAGTCAGATTGGAGACTCGTACTCGGGAAGGAGGCAGGCTCAGAGCAGGGAGCCACGTTCTTGGGGAAAGGAGAGATAGCCCAAGAAACTCAGGAAGTGAGAGATGCCTTCTCGTCGAAGAAAACAAAGAATGGGTACAAGGTAGAAAGTTATAAAGACCCTATCAAGAGAGGAATTGTGAGTGCTTTGATGGCAATCCTGAAGCCGGAGAGAACAACATATGTGATGAAACACCAAGCGGTGTTCTTTCACAAATTGTTTGCAGGAGAACCAATTAATTGGGCGAGGTGTTTTCATAGGAGAACAAGGCAGATGGTGTGGAATTGGTGGGATAAGTCGCCTCCACATTATATTGTGCCATTTGCACCGCATTTCTACCTTGGGCTCAATTTGCTGAACTGGGCAGAGCGGAATCAAATGGTGTCGCACTTCCATCCGGATGTGCGAAAGGAGGTCAATATCGAGGAGCAGACATACATTTTGCAAATCCGGAGTACGGACGATTACTATGTGAAGACAGGGAAAAACGTGGAGGTCGTAGTATGTACCCCGACGAAGAAGAGGACTCGGCAAGCAGAAGCCGAAGAAAACAAGAAACCTTGGAAGATGCAGAAAAGTAACCCGAGGCGAGGAATGGTGGTAATTGAGTCAGAAGATGAAGACTCAAAAGGCGAGGCCGAGCTCAAGACCAAGGACTCGGAGCATGAGGAGGAACCTGAGCTTACATTGCAGAGTAGAGATACGAGCAGTGATAGTGAGGACGGTGGAGAAAATGACCTCGGCGCCTGTGGCTAGAGAATACGAAGAAGAAGTGCAGGCCGAGGTAGAAGCCAAAGACAATATAGCGCTGGAAGACAAAGTACCGGTGCCAGAGGAGAAGAAGATTGCAATGCAGCAAGGAGTTTGCTCGTGACGTAAGGCGAAGTGTGAGGCGGGACCAAGTTGAGTGAAGACAGAGGTAGAATAAAGCTCGGGCAGTGAGACATCAATCCCGATACGAAGACTCCAGAGAAGAAGGCGAGTATCGGGAGAACACAAGGAGAGAAGAGAGACCCCTCCGTGGGAGGAAGAAGTTGCCAATGATGGAGTGGAGTACCTGCAAGAGGTAGTGTGCCCACTGCTAGTAAAGTTGGAGTAGAAGAAGAAGGAGATGCAGTTGACTTATCCCGAGGTAAAGACTGTATTGCAGGTGGTAGCAACATTAGAAGAAGAGAACTCAGAGTTGAGGAGGAGTGTAACCCAAGGTGAGGAGGAGAGAGAAGTATTGCAAGCAGAGGCAGTCAAGAGAAGTCAGGTAATCAAAGACCTGAAGAGAGAAGTGATCTATCAAGAGGATCTTGCGAGGAAGAGTGATGTTGCAAGGGAAAGACAGGTAGCTGAAACCGAAATCTTGAAGCAGCAATTTGCTGATTCAAGAGTAGAGCTTATCCATGCTATGGCGAGGATAGCATCAAAGGATCAAGAGCTTGATAGAGTGATGGAAAGTATGGAGGAGAAGAAGCAACTCTGGCAACGAGAGTTGGCTGCAAGATATAGAGAAGAAGAGAGATTACGAGAGTTACTTTGCAATCAGGAAGAGAAGGTTGAACAGAAGGAGAAAGAGAAGGAAGCGGTGAAAGCCGAGTTTGAGGAAGAGTTGGCGATGTACAGAGAGGAATGGCTTGCAGATCGGGAACGAGAGAGGAAGACAAGATTGGAGCCATTGAAGGAGATAGTCCTCAGAGTGAACGTGATGTTAAGTACAGAAGCCAGCGTTAGAATTGAAGAAGCGCGTCTGCACGAGTTGAAGTTGTTGGTGCAGGAGACGAGGCGAAGACAAGCAAAGGATACGGAGATGAATGCCTTGTTAATAAAATTAAGAACTCGTGTAGATAGGAAGGTGTTGGAAGTAGAGGATAACATTTCCATTAGATTAGACTTAGTGAAGGTAGAGCTAGAAAAACTTTGGAAAGATGTTAAAGCAAAATCCAAAGTAGATAACATAGGAGTCCAAATGTCTTCGGAGTTGCCATCAGAGACATTAGAGAAGAGTGGGTCAGGAGATAAGGAGTTAGATAGATTACCCACTAGTGAAATTTCAGATCAGGAAAGAGAATTGCTGGACTTGGTAGAAGAAGTAGAAGATCTGAAACCCAAGGAAAAGATAGTAGGAAGAAAGATTACTTTGGGTTTGGGTTTGAAAGCCGAGGACGAAGTAGACATCAGATCGGATTAGTTACCGATTTGAGATTTCAAGGGGCAGATATGAAGAGGTGCATTGTCATTTTGGATCTACAGGTTAGAACAGTTGTGGTAGAACGGTATAGTTGTTAGAACTGTCAATTGCTTCACTATTTAAGAGTGGCATTCATAGGAAAATGTTGTTCAGTGCTCATGATTTCTGAGAATAGATAAAGAAAAGTTTTGTGAAGCAGTGCTCGTCGCTTGAGCTTGATTCCGAGTATCAACCTTGCAATTGTGTTTGTGAGTGTTTGGAGAAATTTGAAGTGCAAATCAAAGTGCTTGTTGGATGTTGGATTCCACAACCTTGATCTTCATTCTGTGTGTTTGATCTTGAGTGAAGTGCAATCAAAGCAATGCCTTGACAGATCTGAGAGGAATTGTAGTGTCGGTTGTATTCTGCTTTTGTGAGTGTAGTGCAAAGTTGATGTGAAGCAATTTCGATCACGGAAGTTGTGCCTTCAGTGGAGGGGTGGAACACAATTCTGAGGCAAAGTTGTTTTGCAATGAAGTGCCGTTTTCGGGAGAGCCTGAATCATCACAATCAAGATTGTTTGGAAAGATTTGATGGAGTTGTGATTAAGAAGTGTGAATTCGTGATAAGACTGTGAATCAGTGCTTGTTACTCTCTTGTGGATGTGGTTTCTACCTAAGAGATTAAAGACACAACCAAGAAGAACTGAAATTGTTACTTTGCTTTGTATTTGACCAATTCTGACTCGTATCTCTGCGGGAATGAACTTTATTTACCCGATTACCGCAAAAGTGATATTTGTCGGGTTGTCACAATGGCATGGTATGTAGATCAATGTATAATAGTTTGTTGTAAGATGTGTAGTTTGTGACTAAGTTAGAGCATTATTTAATGCTCCTATACCACAATTACACCCATTATCTATCATAGGATTAGGTTACCACTAGAGTTTGGACTTGTTGGACCTTTATCGTTGATTGTGAGACAATATTGGTATGCTTTGGTGATGGTGGAGCACTTCTCCAAGTGGATTGAGTTGGTTGCACTTCCTAACAAGTCCAATGAAGGGACTACTTACTCCTTCTTGGATCGGGTTCTTAGTCATTTTGGTACACTAGCTAAGGTTTTGACTGATCAAGGTATAGAGTTCTTGGGGTAATTTTAGGTCTTATGAGACAAGGCTTTAATTGATCATTGTACTACCTCTTGAGATCACCTTGAGGTAGATAGCTTAACGAAGAGAGTGGTTCAAATAGTGAAGAGAGGATTATGAAAGTATGGTTTGTAAAGAGGCCACTTGGGAGATTGGGATCTCCAATTACCTTGGTTGGCCATGGGCTATCGGTTCAGTTGGCAAGCCTCCTTAGCATCCTTCTCTCCTTACTTTTTACTCTATGGACAAGATCTAGATTTACTTGCAGCCATTCATCAAGATGCTACTGAAGTTTTGGACTTGGATGATGCAAATGTATGGATGAGCATATGTTCTCAACGAGCAAAGATCTTTTAGAGAGTGATGCTGATGGCCTTTGAGAACTTAGCAATTGCTAAGCATAGGGATACCTTACACTATGCTACCATTTGAGGAGGAGGTTATAGACCCTTGATCTGTTAATTTCATCTAGTGATTATGTATATCTACATTAGATAACATCAATGACACTTGGTGTTTCTATAGACCTCACTATCTTGAGAGTGCATGAGGTTTTGCCATCTGGAGATCTTGTGTTGGAAGGACGTGATGTGTTGTGACCCTAAACCCTAAGTACCGGTGCCAGAGGAGAAGAAGATTGCAATGCAGCAAGGAGTTTTCTCGCGACATAAGGCGAAGTGTGAAGCGGGACCAAGTCGAGTGAAGACAAAGGTAGAAGAAAGCTCGGGCAGTGAGGCATCAATCCCGATATGAAGACTCCAGAGAAGAAGGCGAGTATCGGGAGAACACGAGGAGAGAAGAGAGACCCCTCCACGGGAGGAAGAAGTTGCCAATGATCGAGTGGAGTACCTGCGAGAGGTAGTGTGCACGCTGCTAGTAAAGTTGGAGCAGAAGAAGAAGGAGATGCAGTCAACTTGTCCCGAGGTAAAGACTGTACTGCAGGTGGTAGTAAGATTGGAAGAAGAGAACTCGGAGTTGAGGAGGAGTGTAACCCAAGGTGAGGAGGAGAGAGAAGTATTGCAAGCGGAGGCAGTTGAGAGAAGTCAGGTAATCAAAGACCTGAAGAGAGAAGTGATCTATTGAGAGGATCTTGCGAGGAAGAGTGATATCACAAGGGAAAGACAGGTAGCGAAAACCAAAATCTTGAAGCAGCAGTTTGCTGATTCAAGAGAAGAGCTTATCCATGCTATGGCGAGGATAGCATCAAAGGATCAAGAGCTTGATAGAGTGATGGAAAGTATGGAGGAGAAGAAGCAACTCTGGCAACGAGAGTTGGCTACGAGATATAGAGAAGAAGAGAGATTACAAGAGTTACTTCGTAATCAGGAAGAGAAGGTTGAATAGAAGGAGAAAGAGAAGGAAGCGGTGAAAGCCAAGTTTGAGGAAGAGTTGGCAATGTACAGAGAGGAATGGCTTGCAGATCGGGAACAAGAGAGGAAGACAAGATTGGAGCCATTGAAGGAGATAGTCCTCAGAGTGAACGCGATGTTAAGTACAGAAGCCAGCGTTTGAATTGAAGAAGCGCGTCTGCACAAGTTGAAGTTGTTGGTGCAGGAGACGAGGCGAAGACAAGCAAAGGACACGGAGATGAATGCCTTGTTAATAAAATTAAGAACTCGTGTAGATAGGAAGGTGTTGGAAGTAGAGGATAACATTTCCATTAGATTAGACTTAGTGAAGGTAGAGCTAGAAAAACTTTGGAAAGATGTTAAAGCAAAACCCGAAGTAGATAACATAGGAGTCCAAATGTCTTTGGAGTTGCCATCAGAGACATTAGAGAAGAGTGGGTCAGGAGATAAGGAGTTAGATAGATTACCCACTAGTGAAATGTCAGATCAGGAAAGAGAATTGTTGGATCTGGTAGAAGAAGTAGAAGATCTGAAACCCGAGGAAAAAATAGTAGGAAGTAAGATTACTTCGGGTTCGGGTTTGAAAGCCGAGGAAGAAGTAGACATCAGATCGGAGTAGTAACAAATTTGAGATTTGAAGAGGTAGATATGAAGAGATGCATTGTCATTTTGGATCTGCAGGTTAGAACAGTTGTGGTAGAACGGTATAGTTGTTAGAACTGTCGATTTGCTTCACTATTTAAATGTGGCATTTGCAGGAAAATGTTGTTCAATGCTCATAATTTCTGAGAATAGATAAAGCAAAGTGCTGTGAAGTAGTGCTCGTCGCTTGAGCTTGATTCCGAGTATCAGCTTTGCAATTGTGTTTGTGAGTGTTTGGAGAAATTTGAAGTGCAAGTCAGTGTGTTTGTTGGATGTTGGATTCCGCAGCCTTGATCTTCATTCTGTGTGTTTGATCCTGAGTGAAGTGCAATCAAAGCAATGCCTTGACAGATCTGAGAGGAATTGTAGTGTTGGTAGTATTCTGCATTTGTGAGTGCAGTGCAAAGTTGATGTGAAACAATTTTGATTGAGGAAGTTGTGCCTTCAGTGGAGGGGTAGAACACAATTCTGAGGCGAAGTCATTTTGTAGTGAAGTGCCGTTTTTGGGAGAGCCTGAATCATCACAATCAAGATTGTTTGGAAAGATTTGATGGAGTTGTGATTAAGAAGTGTGAATTCGTGATAAGATTGTGAATCAGTGCTTGTTACTCTCTTTTGGGTGTGGTTTCTACCTGAGAGATTAAAGACGCAACCAAGAAGAACTGAAATTGTTACTTTGCTTTGTATTTGACCAATTCTGACTTGTATCACTGTGGGAACAAACTTTACTTACCCGATTACCGCAAAAGTGATATTTGCCGGGTTGTCACACCATTGCCATTTATTGATGAGATCTTGGAGGAGGTTGCAGGTCATGAGAGGTATAGTTTTTGAGATGGTTATAGTGGATATAACCAAATCAAGATTGCACTAGAGCATCAACAACTCACCACATTCACCACACCTTGGAGAACTTATGCTTTCAAGGTCATGTCTTTTGGGCTTTGCAATGCTCTAGCCACATTCCAACAGTTCATGAACAAGGTATTTGAACCTTTCATTGGGAAATTTGTGAGAGACTTTATTGATGACTTTTGTGTTTATGGGAGCTAGGAAGAGCACTTTGAGCACCTAATCAAGGTCTTGCAATGCTTGGATGAGGCAAATGCATCACTCAACACAAAGAAGTGCATTTTTGGATATGAAGAAGGTCTACTTTTGGGGCACATCATCTCCAAGGATGGAATAGGAGTTGATCCTAAGAAGGTGAGGAAAATCTCAGACCTTCTATTCCCTTCAAGCTTGACCAAGTTACGCCAATTCTTGGGTATGGTTGGATACTATAGGAGATTCATCTTCTCATTTTCCAACAAGGCTTATGCATTGACCATCTATATGAAGAAGGATGTAGATTACATGGTGATTTTGGAGGACAAGGAGGCTCTCAAAGCTTTTGAGGAGCTCAAGAAATCCCTTGTTGTAGCTCAAATTCTTGCTAAACCTGATTGGAGTAAACCTTTCATCCTCTACATTAATGCTTCTAATATAGCTATAGGATGCACTCTTAGTCAATTAGATCAAGATGGGCATGATCATCCAATAGCTTATGCTAGTAGGTAGATGGTTTTAGTAGAGAAGAACTACTCTGTCACGGAGAGAGAAGGGTTGGTAGTGATCTTTGGTCTCAAGAAGTTTAAGCACTACTTGATTGGAGGGAAAGCCACCATTGTCATAGATCACAAGGTTTTGAAGTGCATCTTCAACAAGCCTAATGTTGAAGGGAGACTAGCAAGGTGGATGATACTCTTGTCTGAGTATGACTACACCATTGAGAATAGGCCAAGAAAGAAACATGCAAATGCTGATTTGTTATCTAGAGCCTATGATCATGATGGAGATGAGCCAGTGGATGATTCCTTCTCGGATGAGGAGCTCGTGACAATCTCAGTCACTCAAGAGGTTCCAATGGAGTACAAGGAGATTGTGGATTTTGTGACAAGAGGTAACTTTCCAGAAGGGATGCATGCTAGGGAGAGGAAGGCCCTTGCAGCAAGATCTAGACCTTACACAATGGTGGAAGATATTCTTTTTCACCAAGGAGCAGATGTTCTACTTCAAAGAGCAATGGGGAAGGAAGAGTCTATCCTACTTATGAAGGAGTTTCATGTAGGTTTAGTGTGTGGAGGACACTTTGCACAAAAGGTGACTACTTTCAAGATTTTAGATGCATGTTACCATTGGAGAAGGATTTTCAAGGATTGTCTTGATTATTGCAAAACTTGTCATGTTTGTCAAGCTTTTGCTAGAAAGTCTACATCTACTCCACCTCTTAGATCAATTCCATTGTTAGGACCTTTTGAGAAGTGGGGAATTGATTTTGTAGGTCCTCTCAATAAAACCCCAAGCAACAATCAGTACATTGTTGTAGTTACTGATTATCTTACCAAGTAGGTTGAGGCTAGACCATTAAGTGACAAGAATGAAGATGAAGTTGGTATATTTCTTTATGAATGCATTATCACTAGGTTTTGATGCCTTTTGGAGTTAGTTTTTGATAGAGGAGGAGAGTTTACAAGAAGCATTACTACAGCCATGCTACGACATTTCTCTATCACACATAGAGTAACTATATTCTATAAGCCAAATTCCAATGGCTTGGCAGAGAGAACCAATCAGACCTTGTGCATGATGTTGGCCAAAGATGCAAAAATGGAAGGGGCTAAACATCATTGGGACAAGAGAATTCATGCAATGTTATGGGAGTATAGGACAACCATGAAGACTGCCACCGGATATTCTCCATTTCAATTGGTATATGATATTGAGTCTACTTGTAAAAGACCAAATCCGAGGAGAGAAATAGGAGAATGGAAACTCACATTGGGACACTTGAATGAGGGAAAACTCCAAATGCCTAGCATGAGCTTTGGCTTTGGTATTTATAAGTAGCATACAAGGCCCTTGAGAAGCTTCTTAAGAAGCTTCCTCAAGCCGCTTTCTTAGAGTGCAAGCCAAGTTAACTAGGAAGCTTCTCAAGAAGCTTCCTTCTAGAAGCCGCCTACTTGGCATGCAAGCTAAGCTAGTTGGAAGCTTCTAGAAGCTACTTACTTAAGGTGCAAGCTAAGCTAACCAGGAAGCTTCCCAAGAAGCTTCCTAGATACTTCCGGAATATTCTAGGCTACTTTGTCTTATGTGCTACTTCATAAGCCCGACTAACTTTGTTGCAAAACTCCATATTGTTACATATTCCCCCGCCGCTAGTTGGTGACGTCCTCATCGCCAGTGAAGCTTTGAATTCCTAGATGGTTGTTTGTGCATTCTGGAGGTGAGAAAGAGGCTCCCAAATGGCATCATGAAGGGGATACCCTTTCCAAAGGACCTTGTACTCCGTATGTTGGCGACGGCCTCGTTGGATATAGCGATGCGCAAGGATACGATCAACTTCGTACTCCTCATGATCATTGATAAGGATAGGAAGAAGAGGAGGTTGGACTCGAGAGGAAAAGGAAGAGGGCTTAGGAACAAAGGGTTTCAACTTGGAAACATGAAAGACAAGATGGATACGCATGTGACAAGGTAAGGCAAGTCGATAAGCAACAAGAGAGACAATTTGGGTGATATCAAAGGGTCCTATCCAATTAGGGGCAAGTTTACAAACTTGGGTATCAAGTGGGAGAGGGAGGTGACTGGAGGATAGCATGACTTTATCACCAACTTCAAAGGTGAGATCACGACAATGGTGGTCCGCATATTGTTTTTGGCGATTCTGAGCAACAAGGAGGTGAGACTTGGCTTGTTGGAGCGATTGGGATATAGTGGTCAAGAATGTGGAAGTATGAGAAACCTGAGATGGAGGGGGAGCAAGAAGAGAATCTCAAACAAGCGGATCTTGGCCAAAATTGAGAAAGAAGGGAGAAAATCCGGTGCTTGCCTGTTTGGAATTATTGTAGGCAAATTCTGCAGCTGCAAGACATTCATCCCAATTGGTATGGTGGACATTGACAAAAGCCCGCAACATATCCTCCAATGTACGATTTGCACGTTTGGTTTGTCCATCAGTTTGAGGATGATAGGCCGTGGACAAAGCAAGCTTGGTGCCGAGTATCTAGAAGAGTGTTTGCCAAAACTTCTCGGTAAATCAAGGATCACGGTCAGAGATGAGTACACGTGGCATCCCATGATGCCTGAAGACATTATTGAAGTAGATTTGCGCTAAGGTTGGAGCATCCACGGTATCATAGGTTGGTGCCAAGTGGATTTGTTTACTAAGCTTATCCACAAACACCACGATTGCGGTGTGTCCTTGTTTTGTCTTTGGCAAGGATGTGATGAGATCCAAGCTCACATGCTCCCAACAAGCGAATGGAATAGCAAGTGGTTGAAGGAGTCCACTCGGCTTTTGGTTACTGGCCTTGTTACGTTGGCAGCTCTCACACGATCTGACAAATTCTTGAACATCTCGTGTCATGTTGGGCCACCACCATTGACGTTGGAGGGTACCCAAGGTCTTGTCCACACCCATGTGACCAGCGATGGGTAAATCATGGGCTTCTTGAAGGCGCACAAGTCAAAGATCACCTTTGGCTGGAACATAGATCCGGTCTGCATGGAATAGAAGGCCTTCCTTGAAGGAGAAGGTGTTGTACTCCTTGTCACCTATTGTTAGACGACCATGTACCATTTGGAAGAAGGGATCTTGTTGTAGAGCTAACCGAAACTTGTTATGGATCTTGGGGTCAATTGACACCGTCGTAATTGCTGCCGTGATGAGAAGAAGGGACTTCAAATCAGGTCATCGTGATAGAGCATCAGGGATGACATGGAACCAACCTGGTTTGTACTCAAGTTTGATGTTGAACAATTGAAGTTGCTCTTCCCATCGATGATGTCGACTCTCCATGTGCTCCAGTTGTAAGGTCTGCAACAATGGCTTGTGATCAATTTGCATGATCACTTGTTTCCCCAAGAGATAATGCCTCCATACCTTGGTGGCATATACCATTGCAAGTTGTTCCCGATCTTGAGCAGAGTAATTTCTTTCAGCTGTATTTAGTCGGCAAGACACAAAGGCAATGGGATGTAGTCCATATGGAAATTCTTGTTGCAACATAGCTCCAATTGCAAAGTTAGAAGCATCAAAATCAACCACACAAGGTAGTTGAGGATCATATGATTGAAGAATTGGTCTTGAAGACACCATATGTTTCAACTTCTGGAATGCTTCTTCATGTTTGGTGTTCCACTGGAAGCTCGAGTTCTTTCCCAAGAGGTCAGTCAATGGTGCAGCCACATGAGCATAATAGTGGATGAACCGCCAGTAAAAACTGGCCAATCCATTGAATGCCCGTACTTCTATAGCATCCTTTGGGGTAGGCCAATCAGTAATGGCCTTGATCTTCTCTTCTTCCATCTTGATCCCCTCTGATGAGATCTTATGACCCAAGAAGGTAACCTCTTCTGCCAAAAAGCACACTTTGACTTCTTGCAGTAAAATTTCCATTGTCGTAGTTGTCTTAGGACTTCTTGCACATGATTCACATGTTCTGCCTCAGTCTTGCTATAGATTAAGATATCATCCAAGAACACCACCACTGACCAATCCAATAGTCCATCCAACACCCGGTGCATCTGATCCATGAAGACTGCTGGAGCATTAGTGAGTCCAAAAGGTAGAACTTTCTACTAAAAATGTCCATACCTTGTGCAAAAGGCAGTCTTGTTGTGCACATCCTCTATATCAATCAGAATTTGCCAATAGCCGCTACAAAGATCCAACTTGGAAAAGTAACATGCTCCACTTAGTTGATCAAGTTAGTCATCGATCCAAGGCAAGGGATATGCATTCTTCACGGTTTGCTTATTTAGCCCATGATAATCAATATAGAAACAAAGTCCTCCATCCTTCTTTGGAACAAATAGTACCAGTGCTCCCCAAGGAGAGGTACTATGTCATATGAAATCCTTCTCCAACAACTCTGTAAGTGTTGTTCGCAACTCCTCCAACTCCTTTGGTGAGAGCCAATAGATTGCTCTACTCACTGGAGTACTCCCTGGCAATAACTTGATTTTGAAGGGCATACCTCAATCTGCAAACTCCTGAACTATCCGATCAACCATTGCTTGATGCGGCACTTGGCCCTCCTCAGATTGTTCTTGTGCAATTGGCTTGATCCACACCGCGAATACAGACTTATCTTCCTCCAAAGCTTGCCTATGGCTGCTTCCTTAACAAACTTCCCTTCTAGGGACTCATCTCTCTTCCAAGCTTGCTCTATGGTTGCCTTCTTGGCAAACTTCCCATCTTGGGACTCATCTCCCTTCCAGATTTGCTCTATGGCTACCTTCTCGACAAACTTCCCATCTTGGGACTGACTATTCTTAGGTGTCTTACTCAAAGGTGGCAGACAACCTAATCAGAAATTCCTACCTTGGTGTTGTACTTGAATTTGGCGTCAGGTCCAATCAAATTGAACCTTATGACATTCAAGCCAAGGTAGACCCAGAATGATATCATAGTGTAGAGGTGCCACTACAAACCTCATACACTCCAAATACTCCTTCCCAATCTTGAAGGTAACAGGATGTGAGGTACGGAATGCAGAACCCTTTCTACCATCCGCCATCATCAAATTACTTCCAATCATTGGCTTGATAGGAATACCCAATTCCTTTGCTACTTGCATAGACATGCAATTCTTTGAACTTCCAGAATCAACCAAAATCCTACAACCCCTATTAGATATCATACCTTGCAAGTGAAGCAGACTTGCATAGGTCGAGCCTTCAATCCCATTGGAACTAATCAAGCTCCCAATAGGTGGCTCAAAATCTCCTATTGGGATTCCTCGTTTCCTTGATCATTCCGCTCCACAACCTCCACTTGGGCAACTTGTCGAGGTCGTCCATTCTTAAGTGGACATTCAGCAATGCAATGCCCCAACTAGCGACAATAAAAACAACCACCATTTTGTCATAGTTTCTCTCTGTCTGCCATGCCCAGTGTTCTTTGTTGAATTGCATCAATCTCCATTGGTGCTGGCTCCTCCACTTGTGTGTAGTGTATTGGTAGGCTTTGTGGGGGTCGAGGTCGAGACCAAGTTGTTGCCACCAAGGAATCAAAACGTTCGGCCAACCGCATGGCTTCCTCCAAGTGTTGTGGCTCTCGCATGGTTACCTCTAATTTGGTTCTTGCCTTCAAGCCCCTCACAAATCGATCCAGAGCTTCACCTTCCAAAATATCTAGAATTTGCATGATGGTGCTTTGGAACTGCGTGATGTAACTTCTTAGAGAGCCAATCTGTTTCAACTCTGCCAACTTATCCCGTGCAGCTTGTGTGGCATTTATAGCTTGGAACCGATTGATTATTGTGCTCTTGAATTCTACCCATGTCAAGATCAATGCAACCATTTTTTGTTTGGCTCGCTCCACTCGAAATCTCCACCATAGCTTTGCTACTCCATCTAACTGGCTAGAAGCCAAGAGAATCTGTTTTTGCTCATCTTGTAGATTGGTAGCTTCAAAATAACATTCACAAGCAAACACAAAATTCTCCACTGCACCCGAGAGATTCTTGCCTTCAAATACCTTGGGTTTAGGGAATCTGATCTGATCTTCTCCTTCTCGAATTGGTACTCTCTCCACCTGCTCTTGTCGTCAAAGATCTCGTTCATCCAACAATCGAGTAAGGTGCTCGATTTGTTGTTGCATCGCAAGGATAACATCAGGTATTGCCGCCATGCTTGCTCCTCTATCACACCACTCCCAATCTATCTAATTTATTAACACATAGAAATAGCACGTCCACCTTTCTCCATAAGTGACAACTGGAAGTATCAAGGGTTCCTCAGACACGATGATCAGATGTAGAAAATCTTGTCCAAAGTGCAAAGTGATGAACTGTGTGAAACGATGCTTGGGTAGTATTTGGACGCAAAAATCCCAATGGTTTGGTGCAAGTGGATTTGGTGGTCCATAAATCCCATCCATCCCATTCCTGATTTGATACTAATGTAAAAGACCAAATCCGAGGACAGAAATAGGAGAATGGAAACTCACATTGGGACACTTGAATGAGGGAAAACTCCGAATGCCTAGCATGAGCTTTGGCTTTGGTATTTATAGGTAGCATACAAGGCCCTTGAGAAGCTTCTTAAGAAGCTTCCTCAAGCTGCTTTCTTAGAGTGCAAGCCAAGTTAACTAGGAAGCTTCTCAAGAAGCTTCCTTGTGGTGCCCACATTTTTTGTTTTTTTCAAAAAAAGGAGAAGAAGTGTATAGAGAAGTCGGATTGCGCCTGTATGACCAAAGAAAGCAAAGAAAGGAGTCTTCGGCAGGAAATCCAAAGTAAAGTGACTTTGGGTCATAAAGCGAAGTACTCAGAAATGCCCTGTCAGCATACAACCCGAAGTAAATTGTCTTCGGATCGGGGAGGAGCTCAACCCGAGGCAAAGACAGTCTAACAACCTTTCGTCGGGGCGAGAAATTCAAGAAGGGGCCATTTCAAAACAGGCGGCTCATACGCGCAAAGGTTGATTGATAGTGACAGGTGCATGTTGGAGGATTTCTCAGTAGGAACTCAAAGTGACGGAAGACAAAGAAGCACAACTCTATAAAAAATTGAAATTGCAACGACAAAATGTCAAGCAATTTTCCTTTGCCGTTGAGGAGTCGTTTTGCAGGTGATCAGGGAAAGGGAAATAAAGTTGGACTCGTATTAGTGCACAAGGGAGAAGTCGTGAGAGTGAAATCAAGAGAAAGTGAGAAAGTAGAAGAGATGGGAGGAGGGAAGAAGAACTCCGAATTTGCAATGAGAAATCATGCGATTCAGAAATTGGATGTGATAGCAAGGATCAAAGTCTTGAGCCGACTTCGTATCACCTTTTTGGCATGGAACTGGAACGTGAGTTTTCTAGGATTCATGATAGAAATCATTGAGAGTAAGTGTCTCGATGGACCTGAGGAAGAAGGAAAGAGAGGAAATCCGGCTCGCTAGACAGAGTCGGACTGGAGACTTGTACTCGAGAAGGAGGCGGGCTCGGAGCAAGGAGCCACGTTCTTGGGGAAAGGAGAGATAGCCCAAGAAACGCAAGAGGTGAGAGATGCCTTCTCGTCAAAAAGAACAAAGAATGGGTATAAGGTTGAGAGCTACAAAGATCCTGTCAAGAGGGGAATTGTGAGTGCTCTCATGGCAATCTTGAAGCCGGAGAGAACGACTTATGTGATGAAACACCAAGCGGTGTTCTTCCATAAGTTGTTTGCATGAGAACCTATCAATTGGACGAGGTGTTTTCATAGGAGAACAAGGCAGATGGTGTGGAATCTGCGGGATAAGTCACCTCCACATTACATTGTGCCGTTTGCAGCATACTTCTACCTTGGGCTCAATTTGCTGAACTCGGCGGACCGGAATTGGATGGTGTCGCACTTCCATCCTGATGTGCAGAAGGAGGTCGATGTCGAGGAGCAGCAATATATTCTCCAAATCCGGAGCACGGACGACTACTACTCGAACACAAGGAAAAATGTGGAGGTCGTAGTAAGTACCCCGACAAAGAAGAGGACTCGGCAAGGAGAAGCTGAAGAAAACAAGAAACCTCAGAAGATGCAGAGAAGTAACCCGAGGCAAGGAATGGTGGTAATTGAGTCAGAAGATGAAGACTCAGAAGGCGAGGCCGAGCTCAAAACGGAGGACTCGGAACATGAGGAAGAACCTGAGCTGACACTGCAGAGCGGAGATACAAGCAGTGATAGTGAGGATGGTGGAGAGATGACCTCGGCGCCAGCGGCTGAAGAATACAAGGAAGAAGTGCAAGCCGAGGTAGAAGCCAAAGACAATACAGCGCTGGAAGACAAAGTACCGGTGCCAGAGGACAAGAAGATCGTAGTGCAGCAAGGAGTTTGCTTGCGACGTAAGGCGAAGTGTGAGGCAAGGCCAAGTCGAGTGAAGGCAGAGGTAGAAGAAAGCTCGGGCAATGAGGCATCAATCCCGATACGAAGACTTCAGAGAAGAAGGCAAGTATCAGGAGAACACGAGGAGAAAAGAGAGACCACTCCGTGGGAGGAAGAAGTTGCCAGTGATGGAGTGGAGTACCTGTGGGAGGTAGTGTGCCCGTTGTTGGTAAAGTTGGAGCAAAAGAAGAAGGAGATGCAGTCAACTTGTCCCGAGGTAAAGACTGTATTGCAGGTGGTAGCAAGATTAGAAGAAGAGAACTCGGAGTTGAAGAGGAGTGTAACTCGAGGTGAGGAGGAGAAAGAAGTACTACGAGCGGAGGCAGTCGAGAGAAGTCAGGTAATTGAAGACCTGAAGAGGGAAGTAAGCTATCGAGAGGATCTTGCAAGGAAGAGTGACATAGCAAGGGAGAGACAAGTAGCAGAGTATGAGATCTTGAAGCAGCAATTTGCTGATTCAAGAGTAGAAGTAATCCATGCTATGGCAAGAGTAGCTGCAAAGGATCAGGAGCTCGATAGGGTGATGGAGAGTATGGAGGAGAAGAAGCAACTCTGGCAATGAGAGTTGGCGGCACGATACAAAGAAGAAGACCGATTACAAGAGTTACTTCGTAATCAAGAGGAGAAGGTTGTCCAGAAAGAGAAAGAGAAGGAGAAGGAGTCGGTGAAAGCCAAATTCAAGGAAGAATTGGCAATGTATAGAGAGGAATGGCTTGCAAATTGGGAATGAGAACGGAAGACAAGGTTGGAGCCAATAAAGGAAATTGTCCTCCAGATGAACGCGATGTTAAGTATAGAAGCCAGCGCTCGAATTGAAGAAGCGCACCTGCACAAGTTAAAATTGTTGATGTAGGAGACGAGGCGAAGACAAGCAAAAGACACTGAGATGAACGCCTTGCTGATCAAATTGAGAACTCGTGTAGATAGGAAAATACTAGAGGTAGAGGATAACATTTCAATTAGATTAGACTTAGTGAAAGTAGAGCTAGAAAAACTTCAAAAAGATGTTGAAGCAAAACCCAAAGTAGATAACATAGGAGTCCAAATGTCTTCGGAGTTACCATCAGAGACATTAGAGAAGAGTGGGTCAGGAGATAAGGAGTTAGATAAAATACCCACTAGTGAAATTTCAGATCAGGAAAGAGAATTGCTGGATTTGGTAGAGGAAGTAGGAGATCTGAAACCCGAGGAGAAAATGGTACGAAGTAAGATTACTTCGGGTTCGGGTTTGAAAGCCAAAGAAGTAGTAGACATCAGATCGGAGTAGTAACCAATTTGAGATTTGAAGGGGCAGATATGAAGAGGTGCATTGTCATTTTGGATCTACAGGTTAGAACAGTTTTTGTAAAACGGTATAGTTGTTAGAACTGTCGATTGTTTCACTATTTAAGAGTGGCATTCGCAAGAAAATGTTGTTCAGTGCTCATAATTCTTGAGAATAGATAAAGCAAAGTGCTGTGAAGCAGTGCTTGTCGCTTGAGCTTGATTCCGAGTATCAACATTGTACTTGTGTTTGTGAGTGTTTGGAGAAATTCGGAGTGCAAGTCAGTGTGCTTGTTGGATGTTGGATTCCACAACCTTGATCTTCATTCTGTGTGTTTGATCCTGAGTGAAGTGCAATCGGAGCAATGCCTTGACAGATCTGAGAGGAATTGTAGTGTTGGTAGTATTTTGCATTTGTGAGTGTAGTGCAAAGTTGATGTGAAGCAATTTTGATCGAGGAAGTTGTGCCTTCAGTGGAGGGGTGGAACACAATTCTGAGGCAAAGTTGTTTTGCAATGAAGTGCCGTTTTCGGGAGAGCCTGAATCATCACAATCAAGATTTTTTGGAAAGATTTGATGGAGTTGTGATTAAGGAGTGTGAATTTGTGACAAGACTGCGAGTCAGTGCTTGTTACTCTCTTCTGGGTGTGGTTTCTACCTGAGAGATTAAAGACGCAACCAAGAAGAACTGAAATTGTTACTTTGCTTCATATTTGACCAATTTTGACTCGTATCTCTGTGGGAACAAACTTTACTTACCCGATTATTGCAAAAGTGATATTTGTCGGGTTGTCACATGATTTCTGGCGCCGCTGCCGGGGATACAAATCTCGGAAGTGGAAGAATACAAAGCCAAATTGGAAATTGGGTATCAATGCAATATGAATGTCTGCATTGAGAGAACAACGGGAAGAGAGAGCTTGAAGACGAGCACTTCAGCGTGAAGAAGACAAACGTCTGAACGTTCCATCCATCATTGACGAAACTGAACGAGAGGCGTTGGATTTTCAACTCCTTCACAAAGTGCAAGAAGCCTTGCGAGAACTTGACCACAAGAAACGCAAAGACGGTTGGCAAGGCTACTTCGCATCTCCCTCTTCTTCCAAGAAGAAGAAAGAATCGAGTGGGCAAACATATGCATTGCGGCCCAGTACACCAACTTCCCCTAGAGCTGTAAAGGAAGTTGTTTCCTTGAAGAACTTTGTTTGAGAAAAGACAACATAAACACTTACTGAAGACGAGTGTCAACATCTTCTACAAATGGTTCCTCGGTTGTCCCAAAGGAATTTTGAAGAACCCATCGAAGGTGTTGATCCTCAATCTTCCACTCGGGTTGAAGTTGACACCCTCATAGAAGAAATTGTCAAAGAAGACCCTACCTTGAACTTGACAAATTGGAATCCTTGGACTAACAACACGGCGTCAATTCTAGCCAATCCTTCAGTTCCGTCAAGTTCCACATTACCTCAGCCGATCCCAGTGCATTGAATGATGACTTTGCTGCCTGTCACCCGACATGCCTATCAGAAGTACAAGGGGACGGAGCAAGACAAAGACCTCGATGAATTCATCAAAGAATTCAAAGTCATCTCCTTTGCTAAGTCATCGACTGAGAATTTCCCAAGTTTGCTCCGCAAGGAAGCTCGGAGCTGGTACACCCATGTGACCCAGAAGGGGTTTGTACCAGCGGACTGGGCAGACTTGAGAAACAACTTCCTGGAACGATTCCGGGAAGTTGACTACGATACGAGTGTCTTCGCGGCACTCAACGATTTGGACCGTGGCAAGAAGGAGAAGTTGAGAGACTACTCTGAGCGGTTCATGGCACTATTGAACCGAGTTCCCAAGCAATCAGGGGTGGTGGGTTACTCCGATGCCCAAGCCATTACCTGGTTCCTCAAAGGCCTTTCACCAGAGATACAAATCTTTGCTAGGGAGAGGAATGTAACTTCCTTGGACAAAGTACTCAAACATGTCGCTCGTTATGAAGCGGCCCACTCTCACTCTGCCGGAAACCAGAGAAACCGGGAGAAGAAAGGCAAGAAGCCTAGAAGAAGAGCTTCGTGCAGTACCTCCCCTTCTTTGGACAAATCCTCCATGACTTTGAGCTCTTCTTCGGAAGCCGAAGAAGAATCCAAACCAAGACGAGTCCAAAGACGTGGAGCCAAGAAACCTATGACTCCTCCAACCAAGAGTGTACATAAGGCGGATACCAACCTAGATGCCCTCATCAAGGAGTTTTCGGATTTCAAGATCCAGATGATTGGGGCCAAGGACCGAAGGAAGGCCCCAGCATTTGGACGATCTAATGTGTGGTGCACCGCATGTGGCAAATCCGGCCACGCCAACACAGAATGCAATACTCGTAATGCATTCCCGGTGCAGCAAATTGATTGGGTTCCGGGATGGAACCAAGACGAGGACGAGGAGGTTGTGTACCAAACTCAGGAGGTACAGCCTCAAGCGAGCACATCGTATCAAGGTCCAAGGTTTGGACCCAAGGAGTATAACCCCAATGCTCCTCCACGAAGACCACCGATGAGCAATCAAAATCACCCTCAGAATGTTGCGCCCAGAGCCTCTTATAATTGTGGCTCAATGGGACATTGGTCCCCAAACTGTCCCAAGCCAAGAAGGCAAATTGGGTACGTTCTCCTATGCAGAAATTGTAAAGGATCGGGGCATACGGGCAACCAATGCCCTCACCCACCGAACCCGAAGCCCCCCGCTGAGCGTGCAGCACTTCAGCCAAAGGGGATGATACTAATGTAAATTGTATTACTCTTGAGGAAGAAAGACCTCAAGAAGGGAGTCCGGCCTCAGAAGGAGAATGGCCAGACCTTGAAATTTTGAAGGTTGAGACACGCTCCAGCAAGAAGAAGCGTGATCCCGAAGAACTGAGTACGACTTTGTTGTCCTCCCAAAAGGCAAAGAGACTTTGCCCAAAAGCCATTCTTTTGGTCAAGGAGGAGATCCTTGCAAAAGCCAAAGCTAAAGCCTTGCAGAAAGAATTAAAGGAGGCATTACTCAGGACTCGGGAACTGAGTTTGGAAGAGGAGACGAAGACAAAGTCTCCAATTTTTTTGGCGGACATCCGATCCAAAGTAAAGGGTCTGATCCAAGCTGAGGTGGACCAACCCGAGGAACCTTGGGTTAAGGCCATCAGCAAGCCCGTCACCATTTTGAAGCGTCCCGAAGTCAAGAGGGAACATGGAAAGACTTCGGACCCAAAGCCGAAGACAAAGACGGTCAAATTGGAGGAGTTCCCCAATATGATATTGTAGCCAATCTGGCCACCACAAATGCCAACGTTACATTCAAGCAATTGTGGGAAGATAACAAGCTGTACAAGAGATAGCTTAATTTGGCCCTCAAGAAGGTGAGGTCGATGTCAAAGAAGGACATGCCTGCTATTTATCGTATTGAACAAGAAGATTTGGGATCTCCAGAGGTAGACGCGGAGATTGCAGGGTGCATGATCACATCAATACCCATTGACTCTAGGTCCGGTGTGAATGTCATGACCAAAGATACTGCGAATTGACTCGGGTATTATACATTTGAACCCACACTTCAAGTTTCGAAGTTTGTAGACCAAACTAGGAGACGGCCATTGGGCATGCTGTCAAACATTACCACGATCATTGGAGGAGTACCCTTCAAGTTGAATTACATCGTGTTGCGACCAGTGACAAAAACTAGTTACCCTTTGTTGATCGGCAGACCCTGGTTGTACAGTGCCCAAGTTGTAGTGGATTGGAATCTGCAAAAGTTAAGATTCAAGGACATTTCATCCAAAGATCAGAAGCTGGTGATTGTGAGTTGGACAAAGGTTCCCCATCTTGGGGAAACAAGTTTGTTGGAAGAGGAGGACGAATCCGAAGACTCATCGTCTTCGTCCTCAAACAAATCCAAAGACAAAGTCCAAGTTAATTACTTAGAATGCTACGAGGTAGATGTTGGAGACAAAGATCCATATGACCTCGCCTCGGGTGAACCTGACTTGGAGGAAGGAGGTTTGATGGCCGATCGCCTTGGATTAAGCCGAGTAAGCCACGTTGAAGGAGTCATCAACCCCGACGACTGTCAAGATGTGTTACTAATTGAAGGAAAAATTTTAAAAATTTCGAAGATAGTTATTTCGGAGGAGTTGGCAGGATACAGTGCCCTGTTTATAGAGTTCCAGGATGTATTCGCCTGGTCAATTGATCAAATGCCGGGTATTCCACAAGAATTTGGAGAACACCGGATTGATTTGGTTGAAGGTGCAGTTCCGGTTCGGCAGCAACAATACCGCCTGAACCCGAAGTACATGCTTTTGGTAAAAGATGAAATCAACAAGTACTTAGGGGCCGGAATCATCTTCCCTATCTTAAGCAGTGAATGGGTCTTCCCCCTTGTCATTGTCCCGAAGAAGAAAACAGGGAAGATCCGAGTGTGCCAAGACTTCCAAAAGTTGAACGCAGTTACAAGGAAAGATCATCATCCCTTGCCTTTTACCGATACAATTTTAGATCAGGTAGCTGGGCATCCTTGTTATAGTTTTCTCGATGGATTTTCAGGGTACAATCAAGTATCCATTCGAGAAGAAGACTACATTCATGACCAATTGGGGCACTTTTGCTTACAATCAAATGCCCTTTGGGTTGTGTAATGCTCCCGCTACTTTCCAGCGGATGATGAATTCAATCTTCAAAGATTTCCTACGCAAATTTGTGGAAGTTTTTATTGATGACTTTTGTGTGTTTGGGCGAAGAGATGTACATTTAGATTACCTTCGCCAAACGTTTGAAAGGTGTCATTTTGCCGGCTTGTCATTACACCCAAAGAAATGCTTCTTCGCAATGAAGGAGGGAATTCTTTTGGGGCATCGAGTGTCAAGCCGAGGTATTGAAGTCAATGTTGAGAAGGTTAAGATAATTGCAGCTTTGGAATCCCCGAAGAACATCCGGGAGCTAAGAGCCTTTTTGGGACATGTCAGATATTACAGACGCTTCATGTCAAACTATGTAGTGCTTGCTGCACCACTTACAAAGCTTCTGAAGAAATCCGAAGACTATCTGTGGGAAGCAAATCAAGAAGAAGCTTTCCAGGTGTTGAAGAAGAAATTGGTTGAAGCACCAGTCATGAGGGCCCCAAATTGGGACGTCCCTTTTCATGTATATGTGGACACTTTGTCCATGGCCATCAGAGTCCTCTTAAGTCAGAAGGACGAGAAGAAGAATGACTACCCGGTGTATTATGCCAGCCGACAACTTTCAGTTTCTGAAAAGAACTATTCGACGACTGAAAGAGAAGCACTCGGAATGGTGTATGCTTGCAAGAAATTTTATCATTATTTGTTGGGGTGTGAGTTTGTCTTCTATGTTGACCATTACGCATTGCAACATTTGGTCAAGAAGGCAGATTTATTGGGACGAATTGCAAGATGGATCTTGTTATTACAAGAGTTCACGTGTACTGTACAAGTAAGGAAGGGAGCTTTGCATTTGAATGCGGACTTTCTGTCCAGGTTAGAGACTCAAGACCAGGAGTGGGAAATTGACGATCGGTTCCCTGATGAAGAGTTGTATCACTTATCAGCAATGTGAAGTACAAGGTATGCAGCTGAATATAATTATCTGAATACTCTTCATTGTCCTAAGAGGATGGACCCGGAACAGCGGGCAGTCTTTCTCAAGAAAATAGGGCCGTACCAGCTTAAACACAACATTTTATTTAAGATGGGCAAAGACAAAGTACTTCGGCGATGCTTGGAGTCATACAAAGTAGGAGGAGTAATTGAATCTTTACATTCCGAGGCATTGGGAGGACACTATGCTCTGAAGAATACTGTAAAGAAAAATCTTTTGGTAGGGTATTGGTGGCCTACAATGTACAAAGATGTACATGCTCATATCCAAAGCTGTGATACTTGTCAGAGGACGGGGAAGCCGATGGCTACTTCTCAATGGCCTTTGAGACCAATTTTGCCTTTGGCCCCATTTGAGAAATGGGGGATTGATTTTGTGGGTCCCATTCAACCAGTGACCCAAGTTACAAGAAAGCGATACATCTTGGTGTGCATTGACTATGCTACCAAGATGGTCGAAGCGGAAGCAACTCGCAAAGATGATGCAGAAACTGTGGCGGAATTTTTCTTTTGAAACATCATCTCCCGATATGGGTGTCCTCTAGAATTGGTCAGTGACCGGGGCACACATTTTTTGAACTCAGAAATGGAGGCATTAACCAAGTACTTTCAGATTAAACATCGGAAGATGACTCCTTACAACCCAAAAGCAAATGGCTTAACGAAAAAAGCGAATGGGTTACTTAGTAAAATTTTGAATAAGGTGACTGTCAATTATGCCTATGACTGGGATACAAAATTACCAACCGTGTTGTGGGCATATCAAATGACATAGAAGATTACAACCAAACAAACTCCATACTTCTTGACATATGGCTTGCATCCCATACTGCCAGTTGAATTTGAAGTTCCGACATATCGGGTTCTGTGCGAAGAACGAATGTCGGAAGAAGAAAGTCAGGATCTTCGGATTCATCAACTAATGTGGTTAGAAGAGAAAAGAGACAATGCAATGCAAACCACAAAAGAAGTACAAGCACAGAGGAAAGTCAGGCACAATAAGAGAATCAAGCCTGTGACTGTACGAGAAGGAGATTTGGTTTTGTTATGTGACAATTGCCAAATATTTTTTCCAGGCAAGTTGCATTTGAGATGGATGGATCCCTATCGAGTTCTTCATCTTTACAAAAATGGATCCATGCAGCTCGTCGACTTGGAAGGTAATCCTTTTGCCACTCGAGTAAACGGGTGGAGAGTTCGGAGATATTGGACCATAGACTCAGAAGTTTCTAAGACACCCGAGATCTATGTTCGCGGGGATGCTCACATTTGAGGGAGGGGGTATGTGGTGCCCACATTTTTTGTTTTTTTCAAAATAAAGGAGAAGAAGTGTATAGAGAAGTCAGATTGCGCCTGTATGACCAAAGAAAGTGAAGAAAGGAGTCTTTGGGAGGAAACCCGAAGTAAAGTGACTTTGGGTCATAAGGTGAAGTACTTAGAAATGCCCTATCAGCATACAACCCGAAGTAAATTGTCTTCGGATCGGGGGAAGCTCAACCCGAGGTGAAGACAGTCTAACAACCTTTCGTCGAGGTGAGAAATTCAAGAAGGGGCCATTTCAAAACTGGCGGCTCATACGCGCAAAGGTTGATTGACAGTGACAGGTGCATGTTAGAGGTGTATTTCTCGGTAGGAACTCAAAGTGACAAAAGACAAAGAAGCGCAACTCTATAAAAAATTGAAACTGCAACGACAAAATGTCAAGCAATTTTCCTTTGCCGTTGAGGAGTCGTTTTGTAGGTGATCGGGGAAAGGGAAATAGAGTTGGACTTGTGTTAGTGCACAAGGGAGAAGTCGTGAGAGTGAAATCGAGAGAAAGTGAGAAAGTAGAAGAGATGGGAGGAGGGAAGAAGAACTCCAAATTCGCAGTGAGAAATCATGCAATTCGGAGATTAGATGTGATAGCAAGGATTGAAGTCTTGAGCCGACTTCGTATCACCTTTCTGGCATGGAATTGGAACGTGAGTTTTCCAGGATTCATGACAGAAATCATCAAGAGTAAGTGTCTTGATGGACCCAAGGAAGAAGGAAAGAGAGGAAATCCGGCTCACTAGACAGAGTCGGACTGGAGACTTGTACTCAGGAAGGAGGCGGGCTCGGAGCAAGGAGCTATGTTCTTGGGGAAAGGAGAGATAGCCCAAGAAACGCAGGAGGTGAGAGATGCCTTCTCGTCGAAAAGAACAAAGAATGGGTATAAGGTTGAGAGCTACAAAGATCCTATCAAGAGGGGAATTGTGAGTGCTCTCATGGCAATCTTGAAGCCGGAAAGAATGACTTATGTGATGAAACACCAAGCGGTGTTCTTCCATAAGTTTTTTGCATGAGAACCTATCAATTGGGCGAGGTGTTTTCACGGGAGAACGAGGCAGATGGTGTGGAATCTGCGGGATAAGTCACCTCCACATTACATTGTGCCATTTGCAGCACACTTCTACCTTGGGCTCAATTTGCTGAACTCGGTAGAGTGGAATCGGATGGTGTCGCACTTCCATCCTAATGTGCGGAAGGAGGTCGATGTCGAGGAGCAGCAATATATTCTCCAAATCCGGAGCACGGACGACTACTACGCAAACACAGGGAAAAATGTGGAGGTCGTAGTAAGTACCCCGACAAAGAAGAAGCCTAGGCAAGGAGAAGCCGAAGAAAACAAGAAACCTCGGAAGATGCATAGAAGTAACCCGAGGCGAGGAATGGTCGTAATTGAGTCAGAAGATGAAGACTCAGAAGGCGAGGCCGAGCTCAAAACGGAGGACTCGGAACATGAGGAGGAACCTGAGCTGACACTACAGAGCGGAGATACGAGCAGTGATAGTGAGGACGGTGGAGAGATGACCTCGGCGCCAGCGGCTGAAGAATACAAAGAAGAAGTGCAAGCCGAGGTAGAAGCCAAAGACAATACAGTGCTGGAAGACAAAGTACCGGTGCAAGAGGACAAGAAGATCATAGTGCAGCAAGGAGTTCGCTCGTGATGTAAGGCAAAGTGTGAGGCGGGGCCAAGTTGAGTGAAGGTAGAGGTAGAAGAAAGCTCGGGCAGTGAGGCATCAATCCCGATACAAAGACTCCAGAGAAGAAGGCGAGTATCAGGAGAACACGAGGAGAAAAGAGAGACCACTCCCTGGGAGGAAGAAGTTGCCAGTGATGGAGTGGAGTACCTATGGGAGGTAGTGTGCCCGTTGTTGGTAAAGTTGGAGCAAAAGAAGAAGGAGATGCAGTCAACTTGTCCCGAGGTAAAGACTGTATTGAGGTGGTAGCAAGATTAGAAGAAGAGAACTCGGAGTTGAAGAGGAGTGTAACTCGAGGTGAGGAGGAGAGAGAAGTACTGCGAGCGGAGGCAGTCGAGAGAAGTCAAGTAATTGAAGACCTAAAGATGGAAGTAAGCTATCTAGAGGATCTTGCAAGGAAGAGTGACATAGCAAGGGAGAGACAAGTAGCAGAGTATGAGATCTTGAAGCAGCAGTTTGCTGATTCAAGAGTAGAAGTAATCCATGCTATGGCAAGAGTAGCTGCAAAGGATCAGGAGCTCAATAGGGTGATGGAGAGTATGGAGGAGAAGAAGCAACTTTGGCAATGAGAGTTGGCGGCATGATACAAAGAAGAAGACCAATTACGAGAGTTACTTCGTAATCAGGAGGAGAAGGTTGTCCAAAAAGAGAAAGAGAAGGAGAAGGAGTCAGTGAAAGCCAAATTCGAGGAAGAATTGGTGATGTACAAAGAGGAATGGCTTGCAGATCGGGAATGAGAACGAAAGACAAGGTTGGAGCCAATAAAGGAAATTGTCCTCTAGATGAATGTGATGTTAAGTATAGAAGCCAGCGCTCGAATTGAAGAAGCGCACCTACACAAGTTAAAATTGTTGATGCAAGAGACGAGGCAAAGACAAGCAAAAGACATTGAGATGAACGCCTTGCTGATCAAATTGAGAACTCGTGTAGATAGGAAAATACTAGAGGTAGAGGATAACATTTCAATTAGATTAGACTTAGTGAAAGTAGAGCTAGAAAAACTTCAAAAAGATGTTGAAGCAAAACCCGAAGTAGATAACATAGGAGTCCAAATGTCTTCGGAGTTACCATCAGAGACATTAGAGAAGAGTGGGTCGGGAGATAAGGAGTTAGATAAATTACCCACTAGTGAAATTTCAGATCAGGAAAGAGAATTGCTGGATCTGTTAGAGGAAGTAGGAGATCTGAAACCAGAGGAAAAAATGGTAGGAAGTAAGATTACTTTGGGTTCGGGTTTGAAAGCCAAAGAAGAAGTAGACATTGGATTGGAGTAGTAACCAATTTGAGATTTGAAGGGGCAGATATGAAGAGGTGCATTGTCATTTTGGATCTACAGGTTAGAACAGTTTTTGTAAAACGGTATAGTTGTTAGAACTGTCAATTGTTTCACTATTTAAGAGTGGCATTCGTAGGAAAATGTTGTTCAGTGCTCATAATTCTTGAGAATAGATAAAGCAAAGTGTTGTGAAGCAGTGCTCGTCGCTTGAGCTTGATTCCAAGTATCAACGTTGTACTTGTGTTTGTGAGTGTTTGGAGAAATTCAAAGTGCAAGTCAGTGTGCTTGTTGGATGTTGGATTCCACAACCTTGATCTTCATTCTATGTGTTTGATCCTGAGTGAACTGCAATCGGAGCAATGCCTTGATAGATCTAAGAGGAATTGTAGTGTTGGTTGTATTTTGCATTCGTGAGTGCAGTGCGAAGTTGATGTGAAGCAATTTTGATTGAGGAAGTTGTGCCTTCAGTGGAGGGGTGGAACACAATTCTGAGGCGAAGTCGTTTTGCAGTGAAGTGCCATTTTTGGGAGAGCCTGAATCATCACAATCAAGATTGTTTGGAAAGATTTGATGGAGTTGTGATTAAGGAGTGTGAATTTGTGACAAGACTGCGAGTCAGTGCTTGTTACTCTCTTCTGGGTGTGGTTTCTACCTGAGAGATTAAAGACGCAACCAAGAAGAACTGAAATTGTTACTTTGCTTTGTATTTGACCAATTCTGACTTGTATCTCTACGGGAACAAACTTTACTTACCCGATTACCACAAAAGTGATATTTGCCTGGTTGTCCCATTCATTCTAGAAGCCACCTACTTGGCATGCAAGCTAAGCTAGTTGGAAGCTTCTAGAAGCTACTTACTTAAGGTGCAAGCTAAGCTAACCAAGAATCTTCCCAAGAAGCTTTCTAGATACTTCCGGAATATTCTAGGCTACTTTGTCTTATGTGCTACTTCGTAAGCCCGACTAACTTTGTCGCAAAACTCCATATTGTTACACTACCCTACCTATTCACTTTGATCTTCCTACCTTCCAAAGCATTCATAGGAGATTGAAGAAAGCACAAGGAGGTGATGCAAAGAAGTCAAGGATCAACTCATGGAGTTAGAAGAGGCAAGAGCACTTGCTATGGTTTGAGTGGAGCAAGCCCAAAGGAAACAAAAGGAGAGCTATGACAAGAGGCAAGGCAAGAAGAAGGTGGAGCCTTTCAAAGAAGGTGATTGGGTAATGTTGTTTGATTCCATCCGATTCAAGAGAGTGCAAAAGAAGTTTTTGCCTAAGTACTTTGGACCTTTCATAGTAGAGAAGGTGTGGGGCAATTACACCTATGATCTCAAGGAGTTGGGAGGAAGACACTTTGATAGGATTAACCATGATAAGTTGAAGATATATCATAGAAGGTAGAGAGACCTTCACTTTGAGGACAAAGTGAAAACTTAGTCCGGGGGTAAATATAACACCCATTTGTGCATATGTGTGGTATTGTGATATTTAGCTTGGTATTACAAGTACTTGAGAGATATTATTTATATAGAGATAAAGGATGGTTCTGCATTAGTCATGATTAGCTAAAGTTAGTCATAACTAAGATAGAGGGACCTTACTTTAGAGGAAGTGGAAAAGATGAGCACCACTATTTTGGATTCTAGTGTGTTGACTTGGTATTATTCCTAAGTGTTTGGCTTTGAGGAAAGAGTTGAGAACTCTTGGGCCCGCAAGCCTTTTTTTTCTGGATTCTTCTATAGTCCAAGGATAGCCCATGTGAAGGAATCCTTGACTTAGTGGTTGGGTCAAGATAAGATCACATGCTAGTGGAATATGCCCATATGAATGGATATTCCTTTTTACTTTTTGAGTCTTGTAACTTGAGTTACTGCGGTAATTAGTAACTTTGGTACGTAACTATTTCACAAGTATATAAACAAGGGATGAGGAGGTACTCATCATCTTTTCATTTGCAACTATCTCTCTCTCATTGAGTTCTCTAATGAGCAATGTCTTGAGTCTTGGTGTGTTAGCCTTGGAGGAGTATGATGGAGTTGGGGTTCCTTGCCTTCTTAGTCCATGGTGCGTTACCATAATAGCCATCAGAGGTTCATCTTGAGTGAGAGACAGGCCGGCTCATGGTCCACCATGTCCTTAAAAACCAATTGGGTGTGGTGCACTCTACTACACTCTAGAAGAAGTAACAACTATGGATGAGGTCTCCCTACCAAATCTAGATGTCATTACCCTCTCCTCTACCATGTTGAGCTCAATACACTCAGCCAAACCAAAGACCATTGCCAAAGTGTGCAAAGTAGCCTATAACAATGTAGAATCACAAACTCTATGTTGTAACTCCTTGTCCAATATCCCATACCAAAACTAGATTGTTTGGGCCTCAGTATTTCCTTGAGTGAAACTGATCAGCCGCCTCATGCAAGTGTATGTCTTGCATAGGCTCTCTCCAGCCTTTTATTGGAACTCTTGCAAGCTCCTTAGCTTGTTAGTCCGTACTCCCTAGTTGTTTTACCTCAAACACCTGAAGAACTCCACCATGGGGTTAAACCCCGGTACCACACCACCTCCTACAGCGGTACCTCCACTCGTGGTAGCACTATCTCCAGCTAGTTCACCTCCACTAGCTCCACCAACACTACTTAAGCTAGAACTTGTGGGTATAGTAGATCTACTCTTGGCAACTGAGCTTGAAGTGATGGATATATAGTTTGGAGACCAATATTGTCTCCATAACCCAATCTCCTCCAAGTAAGCTCTTGTGAACTCATGGTAGTTGTCCATTGGCAGACCCTCCAAATGCTAAAACAACCCCTTCTATCCCATAGAGAGTGTAAACAAAGTTGGGTTCCGCATCTACTACATATCATACCACTATCAAACTCCTAGATGAAGTCATCCAACTCAATGGTACCCATTGTACTAGAGTAACACTTGGGGCCTTTGGAAGCCCCATAAATCTTGTCCATGTCCCACAAAAATGGTGCGGACATACCAAGTGCACTCTAAACTGAATCAACTCGTATGTCAAACTCCAACTCAAAGTCAATCTCCTCCCTCACTAGGACCTGAGATACAAGCTAATATTGAGTGCCACTCTGAGTGAATACACTACGTATTGCAGGGCTAACTCTCTGGAATCCCCAATCTTGTGTCAAAGTAATCACAAACTGCAACCTTAAGTACCCCACCAAGTGCCAACACCAACTGAGTGCCAACACCACCTAAGCACCACCAAGTGCCAATACCCATGGAACATCACCCACTCATGTAACTCTAATTGAGATAACTATACTAGGGGAAAGGGCAACCTATAACCTACCATCACAACATGCATTCTCATGGTCTTTAGGTCATCACTTCTTGCTCCACTAAAGAGAAACAAAGGTAGTCTAACTGGTCATCATTCTAGCCTCACTACCGAGTGCAAACCCAAGCACCAATGCTCAAAAATCAGGGCACCTCACACAAATATGGTGTACAAACAAGAAGTACAGAATGGAGGAGGTCCAATCACAAGAAATCTAAACAAAAACCCTCCATCTCATAAAGTAACACAAGACTGACTCTGCCACCATTTGGCATTTGACATAAGAGGAGTTTGTATCCATGTCCTAAGCTACTAGGATCACCAATCATGAGATCAAACTGCCTTTCCTAACCAAAGCTACAAGTGTATAGATAACAATGAGCCAGTCACTAGGACAACAAGTGAGGGGAGACTAGTTGGCTAGGGCACCAATCTAGGAACAAGAGATCTAGGGGTCAAACCTTGTTGTGCATAATCTAGCTGGATGGGCAAATTTTGCCAAACAATGACCAAGATCTACTCTAAACTAGCTAGCCTCACACCAGAAAGTTGGCTTGCTTGCATTTGTAGCCTCTCATAGCCCATAGCCCTATGCCTTGAAGCCTCTAAATGCCCAAATGAGGCCTTTCTTCTTCCCACTTCAAACCCTCTCCAAATCTAGCAAAACTCCTCCAAATTTGGCAAAAAATCCACCAACTCTAGCCAAAATCTACAACAAATTGGTCTTGCCTTCACCTCTTGAGCTCAAAATCACAACCACTACTCTAAAGTTGCTTCTTCTTTGCTCAAAAATTGGCCAGCGCTTCTGCACATTGTCTGCCTTATTGCCAAATCTGCATCAAGCAATGAGCTTTTGCACACCAAGGAAAAACTGAACTTCAATTGAGCTACCAATGATCCACCAAGCTTGGAGATATCACCAAAACTCAAAGTTCCTACACCCAATTTCTCCTTGACTTCAATTCTCTGATGTAATCATATACAACTCTCTAATCAACTCAACTCAGATCAATACTTGATCTATCACTCTATAAACTACCAACAATTGGGCATTGATTACAGTCAAGCCACACCCACTCTAGCTAAGAGAATCTAGGTGATCCTCATCGGCCTCTGTCCACCATAGCCAGGAACTCGAAGACTCAACATCAAAGAAGTGAGCTCTCTAGAGCTGCACTTTGAAATTATACCCTTGGACTCAAGCTAGGTCTGAAACCCTAATGGTCCCATTGATAGCAAACTCGACGGTGCAACTTTCATGGATAGTTTATCCATAAGTTGAAAGATTATCTCCATCACTAATCTTGAGAACTAGCTAATGAAGGTGGTAGTATTTCTATAGTTGTACTAATACTCTCTCCAAGATCCTTCACCAAAGTCTCCAAAAGTGCTTTTACTCCACTACACTCATGCCCTTTTGGAAGTCCTTCCACTCCACAAACCTCACACAACTCCTTGGTCTTAGATCTTCTCCCTCCCAATCTTGGTGAGGAAGGTCCAACATGCAAACCCAAGTCATGTAAGCCTCTCCTTTCTGCCAATCTCTTGCTCTCAAAAGTCAATGGACATGAACTTGCTTTATGTCCCTTCTCTCTACATAAAAAGCATTTGGATTCACTTTTTCCTCCAAGTAGTGTAGGTTTTTGGATCCTCTCAACACTCTCTTCAAATTCTATTGTAAACTCTCTTTTCCTCAAATCCACCCCTATAATCACCTCAACCCTTGGAGAACCTTGTATAGTCTCAATTTCCACTCTTGATGACCCTCCATTTTCCTAAGATGAATCTAAAAACTCAAATATGCTTTTTGCTGCTCTCAAACTCCTCATGCATGAGATCTCAACTCTGTAGAATTGACCCTTCCTCACAATGTCACTCAAATCTCTCAACTAGTATGTAATAGTCCTCTGAAATTTTGCAGACTTAATCACAACTCCAGGATATCCTCCCCTGAAAAATTTCAGATCTTTTCACTTAGCCATTTGGCCTATACACCTTTCTATTCAGCACACATATTTCAGATTTGGGTATGAAAACCACCCCACTCACTTTAGAAACTCATAACTCTTTGCACAAGAATGATCTCTCTTTAATTTTTGTGTCTACAGGTAGGATACAATGCACTGAATGTGCTTGGAAATTTTCAGAAAAATCCACTAAAAATTGAAGAAATGGTAAACTTTGTACAATTTTCTAGAGAGCATGTAGGAGCAGTTGCTAGAGTAGTTTACCCTATCAACTTTCAAAAATTATAGCCTAGTGCACATAGTAGCTCTCACAATAATTCCAAGTGTAATGACTGAGGGTAACCAAAGCTATTATGTGTAGAAATTTCAAGTCCAGATCTCAAAGTTGAGATTTTGCCCAAGATCACTTTAATCCACAAAGTCTGCAATCCATCTCACACAATCTCTCCAAACACAAATCTCTTCAAGTGTACAAGATTTACAAAATCAACTCAAAGACATCATAATGAACTACAAGGTATAAAAATGGGTCCAAGTTCTCTAATATAAATTCTCCTTTAAAGTTCTCTCCAGGTGAGCTCTGATAGCCTTCTTCTGTCTAATATAGAATTGTACGCGGAACATTATCTTGCATTCTAGAGAGGTCCTGGCAATAGAACCAAAAATGTGAGCCGGCATGTGTCCCACTTAGGATAAACCCTTTGATGGCTATTATGGTAGCGCACCATGGACTAAGAAGACAAGGAACCTCAACTCCATCATACTCCTCCAAGGCTAACACTCCAAGACTCAAGACATTGCTCACTAGAGAACTCAATGAGAGAGAGATAGTTGCAAATGAAAGGATTATGAGTACCTCCTCACCCCATGTTTATATACTTGTGAAATAGTTACACACCAAAGTTACTAATTATTGGAGTAACTCAAGTTACTAGGCTAAAAGTCAAGTCAAGTCAAGTCAAGTCAAGTCAAGTCAAGTCAAGTCAAGTCAAAAAGTATAAAGGAATATCCATCTACATAGGCATATTCCACTAAGCATGTGATCTTATCTTGACCCAACCATCAAGTCAAGGATTCCTTCACATGGGCTATCCTTGGACATAGAAGAATCTAAAACAAAAAGGCTTGTGGGCCTAAGAGTTCTCAACTCTTTCCTCAAAGCCAAACACTTAGGAATAATACCAAGTCAACATACTAGAATCCAAAATAGTGGTGCTCATCTTCTCCACTTCCTCTAAAGTAAGGTCCCTTCTATCTTAGCTATGACTAACTTTAGCTAATCATGACTAATGTAGAACCTTCCTTTATCTCTAAATAAATAATATCTCTCAAGTACTAGTAATACCAAACTAAATATCACAATACTACATACATATACAAATGGGTGTTATAGTACTGCACTCCTAGTCAATGCGGTAGATGCATCCACCTATGGTGCTCCACACATGAAGTTTAAGACATCTCTATCACTTGCATATGATGTGGAAGCCTCAACACCCAAATTTGATCTCCTCTGAGCTATGGCCCTGCTAGCCAATCTCTGCTCCAAATGCTCAATGCAAGTAGCCATGGTTGTATTAGAAGTAAGGGCAAGTACTACATCCCTACTAGGTGTGGATTGTCTATCACCACCTCTACCACCTAGTCTTCCATGACCTGGAGCTCCTCTACCACCTACCATAATAGCCCTACCACTTCATAACTCTTGGTGTAGGTCAAAGCATTGGTCACTAGTGTGACCAATCTGTGGCAATGCTCATATTGTCTCTATGTTGGCTGTGAAGCATCAAAGGTAAAAGGTCTACTGCCATAAGTGCACTCCTTCTTATGGTGAGGTCCATCACAAGTCCAACAAGCAACACCACCACTCATTGTTTGTTGGTGACCCAAAAATGAAGGTAAGGGTTTAGCTATAATAGGCCTTCTACTAGCTCCATAGGATCTGGGTTATCCTCAAAAACCAAGATGGCGTGGTATACTCTATTGCACTCTGGAAGAAGTAATAGCTATGGATGAAGTCTCCCTACCAAATTGAGATGTCACCACTCTCTCTTCTACCATGTTGAGCTCAATACGCTCAACCAAACCAAAGACCATTGCCAAAGTAGGTGAAGTAGCCTTTAACAACATAGCATCATGGACTTTATCTTGCAACTCCTTGTCTAGTATCCCATACCAAAATTGGACTGCCCAGGCCTTGATAACTCTTTGAGTAAAACTGATCAGCAATCTCATGCAATTGTATGCCTTGTGTAGGCTCTCTCTAGCCTTTTGTTGGAACTCTTGCAAGCTCCTTAGCTTGTCAGTCTACATTCCTTGGTAGCTTTGCCTCAAACACTAGAAGAACTCCACCATGGAGTTAAACCCTGGTACTAACCTACCTCCTATAGTAGTACCTCCACTCATAGTAGCACCATCTCCAAGAGATCCACCAATGCTACTAGAGCTAGAACTTGTTGGATCTACCCCTAGAAATTGAGCCTGAAGTAATGTAGACATAGTTCAGAGACCAATATTGTCTCTATAACTTAATTTCCTCCAAGTTAGCTCTCCTAAACTCATGGTAGTTGTCCATTAGTGGACCTTCTAAGTGCTAAAATAACCCCTTCCATACCATGAAGGGTGTGAACAAAGTTGGGTTACCCATCTACTGTAAATCACACCAACTACCAAACTCCTTGATAAAATTATCCAACTCAATGGTACCCACCATACCCTAGTAACGCTTGGGACCTTTGGAGGCCCCATAAATCTTATCATGCCCCACAACAATAGAACAAACATACCAAGTGCACTCTCAATTGAAGTAGCTCTTGTGCCAAACTCCAACTCAAAGTCAATCTCCTCCCTCACCGGGACATGAGATATAGGTTGATATCAAGCACCACTCTAATTAAACCCACTATGTTTTGCAGTGCTATCTCCTTCAAAATCCCCAAAGGACTCCATCATGACAAAGTAACCAAGAACTACAACTTGCAATCAAAACCACCGCAAGTATCCCACCAAAAATCACCACCAAGTGCCAACACCACCAACTGAATGTCATCAACTAATGTAGCTCTAACTACAAAAATTGCACTAGGAGAAAAAGGCAACTTGTAACATGCCATCACAACACGCACTCTCATAGTCTACAGGTCATTATTTCTTGCCTGACCGGAGAGAAACATAGGTAGTATGATTGGTCATCACTCTAGTATCACTATCAAGAGCACACCAAAGCAACAACGCTCTAAAGTTATGGCACCTCACATAAACATGGTGCACAAACAAGAAGTTGAGAATGGAGGGAGTCCAATCACAAGAAATCTAAACAAAACACTCCATCTCATAAATCAAATTGGATTGACTTTGCTACCTTTTGGCATTTGATATAATAGTAGTTCTCTACTTCCTAAGCTACTAGGATCACCAAGAATGGGATCAAAAATATCTTTCTTAGCAAAAGCTACAAGTGTATGGTAATAGTGGAATAGTCACTAGGACAACAAGTGAGGATCAATTAGTTGGCTAGGGCACTAGTCTAGGAACCAAAGATCTAGGGGGTCAAACCTTGTTGCGCACAATCTAGCAAGGTAGGCAAATTTTGCCAAACAATGACCAAAATCTACTCTAAACTAGCTAGCCTCATGTCAGCAAGCTAGCTTGTTGGCCCTCTCATAGCCCACAATCCTATGCTTCAAAGCCTCTAAATGCCTTTCTTCTTATCACTTTGAACCCTCTCCAAATCTAGCAAAACTCCTCTAAATTTGGCCAAGCTCCTCCAACTTGAGCCAAAATCTATCACTTTGAACCCTCTCTAAATCAACAAAAATTTAATGTGAAATCTGATATAAATCCCTAAAGTTGATTGACTGCCTAATCCTTTGCTAACTCTAACTCCATTTGAGCCAAATTGAAATGATAGGTTTCTCCAAAGCACAAATTCACGGAGATGGGTTCCCAACTCTACCTTTAATTTTGCTTTTTGAGCTCAACTTGCACCAAATTGATCTTGCTTTCACTCTTGAGCTCAAAATCACAACTATTGCTTGAAAATTGCTTCTCTTTGCTCAAAATTTGGCCAGCACTTTCGTACATTGTTTGCCTCACTACCAAATCTACATTGATTTGAAGACCTTTTGCACATGATCATTCTCCGGGAAACTCTAGACCATCATTGAGCTACTAATGATCAGCAAGGCTTGGAGATACCAAAAACAACTTAAGTCCCTACACTTGATTTCTCCTTAACTTCACTTCTCTAATGTAATTAGTTTGTTTACACAACTCAAATCACACTCAATCAATCAGTACTTGATCTATCACTCCATAATTTGCCAACAATTGGGCACTAAATATAGTCAAGCCACACCCACTCTAGGAAAGAGAATCTAGATGATACTTGTCAGCCTTTGTCCACCATAGCCAGGAACTCAAAGGCTCATTATCAAAGAAGTGAGCTCTTTGGAGCTGCACTTTGAAAGTATATCCCTTGGTCTCCAACCCTAATGGTCCCATTGACGGCACATCCAATGGTGCAAGTGACGGTGGGCTCCACCATGTAGTCAGTACCCCAAACACAAAATCTGATTGTCAATAAGTAGTCTATGAGTAACTACCAAAATACTCTTGACTACCAACAGTACTACTCCAGAGTCCAGGCAATCTAGGTGTGAAGCTACAAATGGTGTGACAAGAAGTAGACTATCAAAGCTCACTTGGAGAGAACATTAGGGGAGGAAAAAGCCAAACTTATGTTAGAGAACCAAGACCCATTTGTGTACCCTATAGTTCATTATGATATCTTTGAGGTAATATTGTACATTTTGCACACATGAGAGGATTTGGAAAGATTATATGAAGTGGATTGTAGATTTTGTGGATTACAATGATTTTGGGCAAATCTATAAGTTTAAGATTTGAACTTGAAATTTTCAAAGAGGATAGCTTGGATTACTTATTATGTGAGACAATTGTAATTATTGTAAGGGCTACTACAAACATTGAGCTAGAATTTTTGGAAGGTGGTATGGTAAATTGTTCTTGTAAACTGCATGCTCACTAGAATTTTATACAGAGTTTACTATTTCTTCCTTTTTTGTTGGATTATTTTGAAATTTTCCAAGAAAATTAAGTGCATAGCATCCTAAATCTTGGCTCAATAATTAGAGAGAGATCAATTTTTTTGCAAGAAGGTATGAGTTTTTAAAGTGAAGGAGTGATTTTTAGACCAAATTTGAAATATATGTGTTGAATAGAAAGATGCCTAGGCCAAATGACTCATTGAAAAGATCTGAAATTTTGCAAGGGAGGATTGTGATTAATTGTGAAAAAATTTAGAGGAATATATTATAAAAATTGAGATATATAAGTTACATTATGAGGAGGTCAATTTTGGAGAGTTGAAATCTCATGCATGAAGAGTGTGAGAGCAACCAAAAGCATGCTTGAGTGTTTAGACCCATGTTGGGAATATGAAAGGTCACCAAAAGTGGAAGTTAAGGCTATGCAAGGTTCTCCAAGGGTTGAAGTCATTGCAGGGATGGATTTGAGAGTTTAGAATAGAATTTTAAAAGAGTGTTGAGATGATCCAAAAACATACACTACTTAGAAAGAGTGATTCTAAGTGCCTTTTATGTAGAAAGAAGAGACATAAGGCAAGTTTATGTCCATTGACCTTTGAGAGCAAGAGATTGTGGGAAAGGAAGGGCTTACTTGACTTGGGATTGCATGTTGGACCTTCTTCACCAAGATTGGGAGGGAGGAGATCTAAGACCAAGGAGTTTTGTGAGGTTGTGGAGTGGAAAGCATTCCAAAGTGACATGATTTCAATATAGTAACAACACTTTCTGAGACTTTAGTGAAAGATCTTGGAGAAAGTCTTAGTAACACTCTAGAGAAACTACCACTTTCATCAATTGGTTCTCAAGATTAGCAATGGAGATAGTCTCTTAACTTATGGATAAACTATCTATGAGAGCTAGATTAATATGTACTCTAGGATTTGATGTTGCTATAGAAATCTTGAATTACCTAAACCTTTTGTTTTCCATAGAGAGGTTTACTCTCAAATGGAGTTAATCATGTATATCCTCTGTTAATTATAGAGTGAGAGAAAAGAAAAGAAAAGAAAATATTAAGAGTTTAACTTCAACATTCATTGAAAACTTTCTCCCAAATGAGAGTTATGAGAGATTAATTAGTGAGGTTACCTTCCTCAAACAAGGAGATGGAGAGAATATAAGAGTGTATGTAGAAAGAGTGGAGAAGTTAGAGTCCAAATTTTGCATAGTGTTGAGGAAGAGTGGAGATGAGGTGGAGTCTATTATGATTAGCATAGGAACCATGCTCACAAATAATTTTTTTTGGGAGGTGTCATGCATATATACATTGCTACACAACATACATTGTTGTCAACATCATACACAATAGAAGCACACCTCACACATAAGTCATACATAGACTCTAAAGTGTCACAATAATCAGATCATTTACCACTCGAATCAATTGAACTCAAATCAGTACTTGATTTGATCCTCAGCAACTTGCCAACAACAGGGCACTGATTACAGTCAAGCCACACCCACTCTAGCTAAGAGACTCTAGGTGATGCTTGCCGGCTTTCTGTCCACTCTAGCCAAGAACTCAAAGGCTCAACATCATAGAAGTGTGCTCTCTGGAGCTGCACTTCCAGGGTATACCCCTAATTTTGACTTAGGTCTCCTCCCAACGGTCCCACTGATGGCACACCCGACGGTGCGGACGGTGCAAGTGACTATGGGTCCCACCATGAAGTCAATACCCTAAACCTGAAATCTGACCGTCAGAAAGTAGTCTATGAGTAACTGCCAAAATGTCTCTAACTATTATCACTGGAACTCCAATGTTTGAGCATCTAGATGCAACACTACAAATGGCATGATAGTTGTCGTGCGTATATACATCACTACACAACATACATTGTTGTCAACATCATACACAATAGAAGCACAACTCATACATAAGTCATACATAGACTCTAAAGTGCCACAATCGCCTCCCAACTGGCGGTTAGGTCCCTCTAACTCCAAATAGCCATCCACTCTAAGTATATGGTATACCCTATGATGAGCAAAGATCAGGAAGCCGGGTGCTATGGAGCCCCATCGTTAGTCACCTGTCTGCAATCTATACCATATAAAGAATGAAACTAGGTATAGGTCAAGTACATCTAGGACATAACCACTATCCTTGAGGAACCACTGTAAAGGGAGGAGTCATACATGCCATATGCCATCCTCTCAAACAGCTATCACACACTAACATAGTAGTAGCTCCACCAAAAGAGCCACATAACATACATCTCAAGCCTGCACATACAAGTGCCAAGCTTGGGTCCATAGTACCATCAATGTTTAGGAGGTGGCATGGCGCACAATTATGCACATGATCTTTCCAAAAAACACCATCATGTCCTTCTAACACAAGGACTATAGATGGCAAAACCCCATGCACTCTCAAGATAGTGCGGCCTATAGAAACATCAAGTGTCGTCGATGTTGTCTGCTATAGATATACATAGTCTCTAAGATGAAATCAATGGATTGAGGGTCTATAACCTCCTCCTTGAATGGTAGCATAGCGTAAAGTATCTTTATGCTGAGAAATTGCCAAGTTCTCAAAGGCCATTGACGTCATTCTCCGAAAGATCTTTGCCCGCTAAGAACATGCGCTTATCCATATATTTGGGTCATCCAAGTCCAAAACTACAATAGCATCTTGATGAATAGCTATAGGTAAATTTGGATCTCATCCATAGAGTAGAAAGTACGGAGAGAAGGATGCTAAGAAGGCTTGCCGTCTGAACCGATAGCCCATGGCCAACCAAGGTAATTGGAGATCCCAATCTCCCAAGTGGCCTCTCTGCAAACCATACTTTTGCAATCCTCTCTTCACCGTCTGAACCACTCTCTCTGCTAAACCATCTGCCTTAGGGTGATCTCGTGATGTAGAACAATGATCAATCAAAGCCTTGTCACACAAGACCTAAAACTCCCCCAAGAACTCTATACCCTGATCAGTCAAAACCTCAGCTGGTGCACCAAAATGACTAAGAACTCGATCCAAGAACGAGTAAGTTGTCCCTTCAGTAAACTTGTCATGAAGTGCTACCAACTCAATCCACTTGGAGAAGTGCTCCACCATCACCAAAACATACCGATGATGTCTCACAGTCAATGGTAAAGGTCCAGTGAAGTCCAAACTCCAACGATAACCCAATCCCATGATAGGTAATGGGTGTAACTGTGGTGTAGGAGTATTGAATGATGCTCTAACTTGGTCACAAACCACACATCTGGCAACAAACTATTGTACCTTGGTCTGCATATGTGACAACCCGGCAAATATCACTTTTGCGGTAATCAGGTAAGTAAAGTTCGTTCCCGTAGAGATACGAGTCAAAATTGGTCAAATACAAAGCAAAGTAACAATTTCAATTCTTCTTGAGTTCTTCTTTAGTCTCTCAGGTAGAAACCACACCCAGAAGAGAGTAACAAGCACTGACTCGTAGTCTTGTCACAAATTCACACTCCTTAATCACAACTCCTTCAATTCTTTCCAAACAATCTTGATTGTGATGATTCAGGCTCTCCCGAAAATGGCACTTCATTGCAAAACGACTTTGCCTCAGAATTGTGTTCCACCCTTCCACTGAAGGCACAACTTCCTCGATCAAAATTGCTTTACATCAACTTCGTACTGCACTCACAAATGCAGAATACTACCAACACCACAATTCCTCTCAGATCTGTCAAGGCATTGCTTTGATTGCACTTCACTCAAGATCAAACACACAGAATGAGGATCAAGGCTATGGAATCCAACATCCAACAAGCACTCTGACTTGCACTTTGAATTTCTCCAAACACTCACAAACATAGACACGAAGTTGATACTCGGAATCAAGCTCAAGCAACGAGCACTGCTTCACAGCACTTTGCTTTATCTATTCTCAGAAATAATGAGCACTGAACAACAATTTCCTGCAAATGCCACTCTTAAATAGTGAAGCAATCGACAGTTCTAACAACTATACCGTTCTACAACAACTGTTCTAACCTGCAGATCCAAAATGACAATGCACCTCTTCATATCTGCCCCTTCAAATCTCAAATCGGTTTCTACTCCGATTCGATGTCTACTTCTTCCTCGGCTTTCAAACCCAAACCCAAAGTAATCTTACTTCCTACTACATTTTCCTCGGGTTTCAGATCTCCCACATCTTCTACCAGATCCAGCAATTCTCTTTCCTGATCTGAAATTGCACTAGTGGGTAATCTATCTAACTCCTCATCCTTTGACCTACTCTTCTCTAATGTCTCTGAGGGCAACTCCGAAGACATTTGGATCCCTATGTTATCTACTTCGGGTTTCGCCTTAACATCCTGCCGAAGCTTTTCTAACTCTATTCTCACTAAGTCTAATCTAATTGCAATATTGTCTTCTACTTCTAAGATCTTCCTATCTACACGAGTTCTCAATTTAATCAACAAGGCATTCAAATCCGTGTCTTTTGCTTGTCTTCGCCTTGTTTCCTGCACCAACAGTTTTAACTCGTGCAATCTCGTCTCCTCAATTCAAACGCTGGCCTCTGTACTCAACATTGCGTTTACTCTGAGGACAATTTCCTTCAATGGCTCCAATCTTGTCTTGTGTTTGCGTTCCTGATCTGCGAGCCATTCTTCTCTGTACATCACCAATTCTTCTTCAAACTCGGCCTTCACCGCTTCCTTCTCTTTCTCCTTCTGTGCAACCTATTCTTCCTGATTACGAAGTAAGTCTTATAATCTCTCTTCTTCTCTATATCTCGCAGCCAACTCTCGCTGCCAGAGTTGCTTCTTCTCCTCCATACTCTCCATCACTCGATTGAGCTCTTGATCCTTCGATGCTACCCTCGCCATAGCATGGATAAGTTCGACTCTTGAATCAGCAAACTGCTGCTTCAAGATTCATGCTCCGCTACCTATCTCTCCCTTGCAATGTCACTCTTCCTCACAAGATCTTCTCTATAACTCACTTCTCTCTTCAGGTCTTTGATTACCTGACTCCTCTTGACTGCTTTTGCTCGTAGTACTTCTCTCTCCTCCTCACCTCGGGTTATACTCTTCTTCAACTCCGAGTTTTCTTCTTCCAATCTTGATAAGACCTGCAACACAGTCTTTACCTCTGGACAAGTAGACTGCATCTCCTTCTCCATCTTCACCAACAGCGGGCATACTACCATCTGCAGGTAATCTACTCCATTACTGACAACTTTGTCCTCCCGCGGAGTGGTCTCTCTTCTTTCCTCGTGTTCTCCCGATACTCGCCTTCTTCTCTGGAGTCTTCATATCGGGATCGATGCCTCACTGCCCGAGCTTCCTTCTACCTCTTCCTTCACTCTACTCGGTCCCGCTTCACACTTCGCCTTACGTCTCGAGCGAGTTCCTTGCTGTACTGCGATCTTCTTCTCCTCGCACACTGGTACTTCATCTTCCAGCGCCGCATTGTCTTCGGTTTCTACTTCGGCTTGCATTTCTTCTTCATATTCTTCAGCAGCTGGTACCGATGTCATCTCTCCTCCTTCCTCACTATCACTGCTCGTATCTCCACTTTGCAATGTCAGCTCAGGTTCCTCCTCACGGTCTGAGTCCTCCGTCTTGAGCTCGGCTTCGCCTTCTGAGTCTTCATCTTCCGACTCAATCACCACCATTCCTCGCGTCGGGTTATTTTTCTGCATTTTCCAAGGTTTCTTGTTTTCTTCGGCTTTTGCTTGCCGAGTTCTCTTCTTCGTTGGGGTACTTTCAACGACCTCCATGTTCTTCACTGTCTTTGCGTAGTAATTGTCCGTGCTCCGGATTTGGAGAATGTATTGCTGCTCCTCCATGTCGACTTCTCTTCTCAAATTAGGATGGAAATGAGACACCATTCGATTATGCTCTGCCAAATTGAGCAGATTTAACCCAAGGTAAAAATGGGCTGCAAATGGTACGATGTAGTGTAGAGGCGACTTATCCCGCAGATTCCACACCATCTGCCTTGTTCTTCCGTGAAAGCACCTTGCCCAATTTATCGATTCTCCTGCAAATAACTTGTGAAAGAACACCGCTTAGTGTTTCATCACATAGGTAGTTCTCTCTGGCTTCAGGAGGGCCATTAGTGCACTCACAATTCCTCTCCTCATTGGGTCTTTATAGCTCTCAACTTTATAAAGTATAAAGATGCCTTCTCGTCCTCTTTGACGAGAAGGCATCTCTCACCTCCTGCGTTTCCTGGGCTATCTCTCCTTTCCCCAAGAACGTGGCTCCCTGCTCCGAGCCTGCCTCCTTCCTGAGTACGAGTCTCCAATCCGACTCTGTCCAGCGAGCCGGATTTCCTCTCTTCCCTTCTTCCTCAGGACCATCAAGACATTTACTCTCGATGATTTCTGTCATGAATCTTGGAAAACTTACGTTCCAGTTCCATGCCAAAAAAGTGATCCGAAGTCGGCTCAAGACTTTGATCCTTGCTACTATATCTAATCTCCGAATTGCATGATTTCTCATTGCAAATTCGGAGTTCTTCTTCCCTCCTCCCATCTCTTCTGCTTTCTTTTGGTCTCTCGATTTCTCTCTCTCGACTTCTCCCTTACGCACTAACACGAGTCCAACTCTATTTCCCTTTCCCCGATCACCTGCAAGACGACTCCTCAACGGCGAAGGAAAATTGGTTGACATTTCGTCATTGCAGTTTCGATTTTTATAGAGTTGCACTTCTTTGTCTTCCGTCGCTTTGAGTTTCTACCGAGAAATCACACCTCCGGCATGCACCTGTCATTGTCACTCAACCTTCGTGCGTATCAGCCACCAATTTTGGAACGGCCCTTTCTTGAATTTCTCGCCCCGACGAAAGGTTGTTAGATTGTCTTTGCCTTGGGTTGAGCTCTCCCTGAGCCGAAGACAATTTACTTCGTATTGTATGCTGACACGGCATTTCAGAGTACTTCGCCTTATGACCCGAAGTCACTTTACTTTGGGTTTCACCCCAAAGACAATTTCCTTTGTCTTCTTCGGCCATACAGGCGCAATCCGACTTCTCTATACACTTCTTCTCCTTAAATTTTGGAAAAAAACAAAAAATGTGGGCACCACAGCATACCACGCCACCAATAATGACTCTGGAGTAAGCTATATGTACATTTGACTCCAAAATGTCCTAGCTCCTCATGAGCATGACAAACCAACTGTGGTCTCTGAGATGGAAGTGGTACTACTCGTACTCTACCATCCTCTCATACACGCAAAAGGTGTCTACCCTCCAATCTGAACCGTTTGGCTTGCTGAAGGACACGATCTCTCTCCTTGGCCCCAACTGTGCCACCCACAACACCAATGCAAAGATAGTCCATCACTAAGACATCATCATGAATGTCTTGCTGAACTGTACAAATATCTTCACTTTTTGGATCTGTGACCTCAATAACTCCTCCTATATGCATTGAGAGAGATACCACCAAAGCCTCCAAAAATATACACAGAAAGGCATATGCATGCCAACTTGGCACCATCTCCTCATCTGTCTCACCATGCCAACGTACTCCAGTCTGATATTGTTGGCTGGGACATGGGTTTCTACTCAACCCATCTGCATCACAGTTCACCACTCCAGGTTTGTGAACAACCGTGAAATCATACTCTTGTAAAATCAAAGCCCATCGTGCAAGCTTTATTGAAAGCTTGTCGGATTCCATCAACCACTTCAGTGGCTGATGATCAGTGATGAGAGTGAAGGGGTTACCAAATAGATAACATCAGAAATGTGCTACTGCCCAAACTGCTGCCAAGCACTCTCCCTCATATGAACTATACTTAGCCTCCGCTGAGTTGTTGGAGCGACTAGCATAGGCCACCACAAACTCCTTCCCCTCATCATCATGTTGGGTGAGCACCGCTTTGAGCCCCAACATACTCCAATCAGTATGAACCTGAAATGGTCATCCTTTGATCGGTCTCCTCAAAATAGGAGCAGATGTCAACCTCTCCTTGAGCTCTACAAAAGCTCTCTCCTACTCATCTCCCCAACACCACTCTTGTGTAAGCTTGGTTAGCTTCATCAAGGCCTTGGCAATAGCACTAAATCCTCTAACATAGCGGCAATAGAAGTGTCACCAACCCAAGGAATGCTCACACTTTGCTCACATTCGTAGGCCGAGGAATATGTGCAATAGCCTCCACCTTGGTCTGCTGAACACCAAGTCCTCTGGGGTAGATAGTGTGACCCAAATACTCAACCTGCTCATGGAAGAACCTACACTTCCCAGGATGTAATTTGAGTCCATGAGATCTCAACCTCTCAAACAACTCCAACAATTGTCTCTCATGCTCCTCCACAGTAGTGGTATAGACTAAAATGTCATCAATATAACACCGAGAAAAATCCAATCCAGCTAGGATCCTATCCATGACCCTCTGGAACTCAGCAGGAGTGTCTTTAACCCAAATAGTGAGAACCTCCACTGATATAACACATCCTTGCCATGAGTATCAATAGCCCAAAATGTTGTCTTGGACTTATCCTCCTCCCTGATCGGCAACTGATGATATCCCGCTCAAAGATCCAAAGTACTCAAGACCTTTGCATGCCTAATCGCATCAAAAATCTCCTCCAGTGTAGGCATGGCATACCGTTCAGCCTTGGTCTGTCAGTTGATAGGACGGTAATCTCCACACATCCACCTATCTATATAGTTGCTATGCATATCATTCTTAGATGGCATCATTGTTGCTGATGCATACTCTCCATGTGAAATCTCCACCAAACCAGCCTCAAAAAGGTCACTACTCCGGCTCAAAATCAATGTCCTCTCCATGTCACTATAGCGATAAGGCCTCAGAAAACTGGTGTATTACTAGTCAGCTCAATCCGTATACCTAGTCCCTTTAGAGCACTTAAATCCTTCATACTAAAGGCAAAACAACTCGTGTGACTCCTCAAGAACCTCCAAACCTTCCATCTTTCCTCTCAATAAGCTTGAGTCCAAGATCTAGCTCCCAAGTATCCTTTGTAACTGTCGTAGGAGTGGAAGACATATTGACTGGCTACTACATTGGGCCCTTGGGAGCAATAGTGTCATGCTCACGACCACTAGAGGTCCCAACCTCTGTGTGAAAAACCCCCTCCACTCTGGCTGCAAGCTCCACACGTCCTCTAGCTACATCCCATGTGGACCAAGGGTGTAATCCAAGTAGCCCACGCTCACTTGGATGGACTCCAAGTAGACCACTCTCCCTAGTAGCTATTAGATGTGTCCCAAGAATACCATGTCCACTTGGTCCATCACTCCCAGCATGTGCTTGAATCATCTTGATAAGCACAGGGCTCACAAGTGTGCAAGTGGTGATGCCTATCAAGTGCATCCTATGCTGCTCTACCAAGCCAAGGCTCACAATCCAGGTCAAACAATTCAGGTCCATAGTCTGACCTAACACTTGATGCTTGGATGCCTTTGACACTACTAGAACAGCGGTTATACCAATGCAAAAACCCATCGCCCGCTCTCTCTCATCAGCATTAGGCTCCACCAACTGCTGTAATTGTGAGTCCCAAAACAAGTCTAGGTCCTCCCTCTTGAAATGCATGAGTGTGGGAAATGCAGCTCTAGGCTATCCCACTAGGTTCACCACTGCCATAAGTGACCTATCAGCCACTACCACCATTTGAGACTGACGCCGAACATCCAAGATGTCATCAACAAGGATGTGGTCAAGTCGCTGAATCCCATCATAAGCATGCTATAAAACCTCTCTGGGTAAGAGGTTCATCCACCAAAGACAAAGATGATGAGCCCTTGATCCCACTATGGCTGCATCTAACAATACAACAGGTCCCATCTAAGAATGGACCCGATGTATACTCACCACCACTCTGGTGCAAGAATCACCCATCAAAGGCATGTTCTCCAAAAGGTAAGTTGGAGAAACGGATTGATGAACCTAGAGATGTCGTAGTATCCATAACATCTCCCAAAACACACCAAAATGAGGATCCTAAAGACCCAAACCGTAGCTCGCACGTGTATGTCCCTGACATGGCCATCCAGAAATCACAAAGTGAATAGGCACATGTCTCTCTAGGTCATGTGCCCCCAGTAAGGAAATGTCTGCTTGCAGGACCTTCTGGTAACCTCTGACTATTGACATTGGTTATAACTCCGGATATCGATAGGCCAAGTGTGCCACATGATGTAGAGAGACTTGCCTAGTAGTCTCATCCCTCTCTACATACAAGTACCTTTGTACTCATATACCTGCCTGTAATACTACAGCTAGTCTAGTGCTAATCCCACCGAACAACTCCAATAGACATATTCCCTCTACTGGATATTGCCAAGCAATGAGTGAGGTATCCAAAGGTGTCAAAGCAATTGCCTCCGGAGGCTCATCCTCACACTCATCTCTTGATGGTACGAAGGCTCTACTCCAAGCCTATTGCATCAACTGATCTGCATGTTGCTGCAATGCCTCCTCGAAACTCCACAATGGAACATCCAAGGTGGATGGATCAATCCTACTTGTACTCCAAATCCAAGTGATCTCCTCTAGTACTGGAGTATCCTTTGCATGGGCATTCCCCTCCAACAAATCACCAGGCCAAGTAACTGCACCACTGAAAGCTAAAATTGATGTTGCCATGGTCCCAAACTGTAATGAGCCAAGACTACCACTACTGAAGCATACTAGTAGGTGACATACCCGTCCCTCACCAAACTACCAACCAAGTCTTTAAGAAGTTGTCTCCTCCCAATAGTCAATGCTGAAACCCATGGGGTATAACACTACTCCTCCGACTAGCACATCATATGACTCAACTATTGTCGCAATAGCCTGAGCTCTCACCACCGAGCTATCAGTTGGATGACCAGGCTGAACCTGGACAACAAGCTCCCCATGTGTGATGTACTGTGTTGAACCACCACCTAGAGATGTCTGGATCTGAAATGGACACCTCTCCACATCGGTCTTCCATAACTCCAGACCGACCATTGCCGCCTTCCCCAACATAAGGGGCTGTGCACCAGAGTCTAACAAGACTCTTTGTGGTGTATAGACCTTCCTTGAAGGTCCTACCAAATGGAAAATCCCCCTTTGGTTATCCAATTAGACAACACCAAGTGTGAACCGTGCTCTCTCAAAGGCCGGTCTGGCTGGCAACTCCTCTAGTCTAGCCATTGTTGCCTACCATAAACCATTGGTCGCTGAACAGATCCCATGCTCCTCAACCAAGTCAGCTCCACTACCAACCACCTCTGCTCTAGTAGTAGGAACCACATCATCCCTACTCTCACAAAGCATGGCAGCCAACCAAAACATTGGAGCTGGGTCAACTCCCAATGTAAACATGTCACTAGCCAAAAACAAAGGACGCCTCATAATCAGTTGAGCTGCCCCCAACATCATGCTGGACTTAGTTTGTGTTGTAGCACGTGGCTGACTAGCAGGTAGTCCATCATGCATTGTATTTGTGCATGTGTGTGGTATTGTGATATTTAGCTTGGTATTACAATACTTAAGAGATATTATTTATATAGAGATAAAGGATGGTTCTATATTAGTCATGGTTAGCTAAATTTAGTCATAGCTAAGATAGAGAGGACCTTACTTTAGAGGAAGTAGAAAAGATGAGCACCACTATTTTGGTTTTTAGTGTGTTGACTTTGTATTATTCCTAGGTGTTTGGCTTTGAGAAAAGAGTTGAGAACTCTTGGGCCCGCAAGCCTTTTTGTTTTGGATTCTTCTTTAGTCCAAGGATAGCCCATGTGAACGAATTCTTGACTTAGTGGTTGGGTCAAGATAAGACCACATGCTTAGGGGAATATACCCATGTGAATGGATATTCCTCTCTACTTTTTGACTTTACTTGACTTTTAGTCTAGTAACTTGAGTTACTACGGTAATTAATAACTTTGGTACATAACTATTTCACAAGTATATAAACAAGGAGTGAGGAGGTACTCATCATCCTTTCATTTGCAACTATCTCTCTCTCTCATTGAGTTCTCTAGTGAACAATGTCTTGAGTCTTGGAGTGTTAGCCTTGGAGGAGTATGATGGAGTTGGGGTTCCTTGCCTTCTTAGTCCATGGTGCGATACCATAAAAGCCATTAGAGGTTCATCCTGAGTGAGAGACAGGCCGGCTCACATTTTTGGTTCCATTGCCGGGACCTCTCTAGAAGGCAAGATAATGTTCCATATTCAATTCTACATTAGGCAGAAGGAGGCTATGAGAGCTCACTTGGAGAGAACATTAGGAGAGGAGAGAGTTGAACTTATGTTAGAGAACCAAGATCCATTTGTATACTCTATAGTTCATTATGATGTCTTTGAGGTGATCTTGTACATCTTGTACACATGAGAGGAATTGGAGAGATTGTGTGAGGTGGATTGCATATTTTGGGGATGGTGATTTTGGGCAAAATCTCAAGTTTGAGATCTAGACTTGAAATTTCTACACATGATATTTTGGGTTATCTTTCAGTTAGCACCCTTGAAATTATTGTGAGAGCTACTATGCGCATTGGGTTAGAATTTTTGAAATTTGATAGGGTAAAGTGCTCCTGCAACTGCATGCTCTCTGGAAAATTGTACAAAGTCCAACATTTTCTTTAATTTTCAGTGAATTGTCCTGAAAATTTCTAAGGAAATTCAGTGCATTGTATCCTACCTGCTACCACAAAAATTAGAGAGAGATCATTCTTGCGCAAGGAGTTATAAGTTTTTGAAGTGAATGGGGTGGTTTTCAGACCAAATCTGAAATATGGGTGCTGAATAGAAAAGTGTCTAGGCCAAATGGCTCAATGAAAAGATTTGAAATTTTGCAGGGAGGGACGCCCTAGAGTTGTGATTAAGTGTGAAAAATTTCAAAGGACATTGACATACTGGTTGGGAGATTTGAGTGACATTGTGAGGAAGGGTCAATTCTACAGAGTGGAGATCTCATGCATGAGAAGTTTGGGATCAACAAAAAGCATGTTTGAGTGTTTAGATTCATCTTGGGAACATGGAGGGTCATCAAGAGTGGAAATTGAGATTATGCAAGGTTCCACAAGGGTTTGAGGTGATTTTAGGGGTTGATTTAAGGAAAAGAGAGTTTACAATAGAATTTGAAGAGAGTATTGAGAGGATCCAAAAACCTACACCACTTGGAGGAAAGAGTGAGTCTAAGTGCTTTCTATATGGAGAGAAGGGACATAAGGCAAGTTCATGTCCATTGACCTTTGATAGCAAGATATTGAGGGAAAGGAGAGGCTTACTTGACTTGGGTTTGCATGTTGGACCTTCTTCATCAAGATTGGGAGGGAGAAGATCTAAGACCAATGAGTTGTGTGAGGTTTGTGGAGTTGAAGGACTTCCAAAAGGACATGAGTGTAGTGGAGTAAAAGCACTTTTGGAAACTTTGGTGAAGGATCTTGGAGAGAGTCTTAGTACAACTACAGAAATACTACCACCTTCATCAGCTAGTTCTCAAGATTAGTGATGGAGATAATCTTTCAACTTATGGATAAACTATCCATGAGAGTTAGATTAATATGCACTCTAGGATTTGATGTTGCTATAGAAATCTTGGAGCAACTTGAACCTTTTGTGTTCCCTAGAGTGGATTATTCTCAGATGGTGTTAGTCATGTATATACTCTATTAGTAATAGAGTGAGAGAAAAGAAAAGAGACAAAAATTGAGAGAAAGAAAGATAGTGAGAGGTTAAGATAGGGAAACTAGTCATTGCTTTAGATGCATCCACCTGTGCTGCTCTTCACATGAAATCCAAAGCATCTCCATCACCAGTATATGAGGTAGAAGCCTCAGCACCCAAATCTGATCTCCTTTGAGCAATAGCCATACTAGCCAATCTCTGCTCCAATTGCTCAATCCAAGTAGCCATAGCTGTATTAGAAGTAAGGGTAGGTACTGCACCCCTACTAGGTGTAGATCCTCTACCACCACCTCTACCACCTTGTCCTCCATGAACTAGAGCTCTCCTACTACCTACCATAGTAGCCCTACCACTCCGTAACTCTGGGTGTAGGTCAAAACACCAATCACTAGTGTGACCAAATCTGTGGCAATGCTCACGTTGCCTTTGTGATGGTTGTGATGCACCCAAGGTACCAGATCCACTACCCTGAGTACACTCTCTTTGATGGTGAGGTCCACCACAAGTCCAACAAGCAACACTACTACTCATTGGCTGTTGTTGACCCAAAAATGAAGGTAAGGATCTAACTCCACTAGGCCCTCCACTCGCTCCATAGGATCTGGGCTGTCCACCCTGTCCTCAAAAACCAACAAGGTGTGGTGCACTCTGCTGCACTCTAGAAGAAGTCATAGCCATGGATGAGGCCTCCCTACCAAATCCAGATGTCACCGTCCTCTCTTCTACCATGTTGAGCTCAATATGCTCAGCCAAACCTGTAACACCCATTTGTGCATGTGTGAGGTATTGTGATATTTAGCTTGGTATTACAAGTACTTAAGAGATATTATTTATATAGAGATAAAGGATGGTTCTAGATTAGTCATGAGCAGCTAAATTTAGTCATAGCTAAGATAGTAGGGACCTTACTTTAGAGGAAGTAGAAAAGATGAGCACCACTATTTTGGATTTTAGTGTGTTGACTTGGTATTATTCCTAGGTGTTTGGCTTTGTGGAAAGAGTTGAGAACTCTTGGGCCCGCAAGCCTTTTTGTTTTGGATTCTTCTTTAGTCCAAGGATAGTCCATGTGAAGGAATCCTTGACTTAGTAGTTGGCTCAAGATAAGACCACATGCTTAGGGGAATATGCCCATGTGAATGGATATTCCTCTCTACTTTTTGACTTTACTTGAATTTTAGCCTAGTAACTTGAGTTACCTTAGTAATTAGTAACTTTGGTGCGTAATTATTTCACAAGTATATAAACAAGGGATGAGGAAGTACTCATCATCCTTTCATTTGCAACTATCTCTCTCTCATTGAGTTCCCTAGTGAGCAATGTCTTGAGTCTTGGAGTGTTAGCCTTGGAGGAGTATGATGGAGTTGCGGTTCCTTGCCTTCTTAGTCCATGATGTGCTACCATAATAGCCATCAGAGGTTCATCCTAAGTGAGAGACAGGCCGGCTCACCAGCCACCAAGCCTGAAGTGATAGAGACATAGTTTGGAGACCAATAATGTCTCCATGACTCAATCTCCTCCAAATGAGCTCTCCTGAACTCATGGTAGTTGTCGATCGGCAGACCCTCCAAGTGCTGAAACAACCCCTTCCATGCCATGAAGGGTGTGAACAAAGTCAGGTTCTGCATTTGCTGCAAATCACACCAACTATCAAACTCTTGGATGAAGTCATCCAACTCAATGGTACCCACTATACTAGATTAACGCTTAGGGCCTTTGGAGGCCCCATAAATCTTGTCCCTATCCCACAACAACAGTACGGACACACCAAGTGCACTCTCAACTGAATCAACTCCTGTGTCAAACTCCAACTCAGAGTCAATCTCCTCCCTCACTGGGACTTGGGATACAAGCTGATACCAAGCACCACTCCGAGTAAACCCATTGCATATTGCAGGGCTAACTCCTCTGGAATCTCCAACAAACTCCGTCGTGACAAAGTAACTACAACTACAATCGCAAACCGGAACCACAAGTCGCAACCGCAAGTACTCCACCAAGTGCCAACACCACCAAGTGCCAACACTAACCAAGCACCACCAAGTGCCAACACCAACCGAGTACCACCAAGTGCCAATACCAACCGAGCACCACCAAGTGCCAAAACTAACAAAACATTGTCCACTAATGTAACTCTAACCGAGACAACTACACTAGGGGCAAGGGCGACCTGTAACCTGCCATCACAATATGCATTCTCACGGTCTGCAGGTCATCACTTCCTACCTCACCGGAGAGAAACAAAAATAGTCTAACTGGTCATCACTCCAGCCTCACTATCGAGAGCACACCAGAGCACCAATGCTCAAAATTCAGGGCATCTCACACAAAAAGAGGTGCACAAATAGGAAGCAAAGAATGGAAGGGGTCCAATCATAAGAATGCTAAACAACACTCCATCTCATAAATCAACATAGGACCAACTCTGCCACCATTTGGCATTTGACATAATTCGAGTACCTATCTACTTCCTAAGTTACGAGAGCACCAAGGATCGGTTTCAAGTTCTTTTTGCCAAAATTTGACATAACTCCTTCACAAATCTGACGTAAAATCTGACATAAATCCCTAAAAATGGCTGACTACTAAATCCTCAACTAACTCTTCACTCGAGCCAAATTGGAAAAATTAGTTTCGTCCAATTTTCAATTCGTGAGGATCTGCTCCCAACTCCACCTTCAATTTTAGTTTCTGAGCTCAACTCGTAACAAATTGGTCATGAGCTCAAAATCATAGCTACCGCTTGAAAATTGCTTCTTCATTGGCTCCAAATTTTGCCAGCGCTTCCGCACACACACTCTCTCAGGGCATTCTAAACTACTTGATCAAGACATCACGATCCACCAAGCTTGGAGATACCACCAACACTCGTAGTTCCTACACCCAATTTCCCCCTGACTCACTTCTCTGATGTAATCAGATTGTTTACCACTTGAATCAGTCTAACTTAGATCAGTACTTGATCTGATCCTCAACAACTTGCCAACAACAAGGCACTGATTACAGTCAAGCCACACCCACTCTAGCTAAGAGACTCCACTTGACGCTCGTCGGTTTTCTGTCCACTCTAGCCAGGAACTCAAAGGCTCAACATCATAGACATGGGCTCTTTGGAGCTATACTCCTAGGGTATACCCCTGATTTTGACCTAGGTCTCCTCCCAATGGTCCCACTGATGGCACACCTGACGGTGCAGATGGTGCAAGTGATGGTGGCTCCCGCCATGAAGTCAGTACCCTAAACCTAAAATCTGACCGTCAGAAAGTAGTCTATGGGTAACTGCCAAATGCCTCTAACTACTATCATTGGAACTCTAGTGTCTGACCATCTAGATGAATCACTACAAATGGCGTGACAGAGGGTTGAGACCGTAGATTAGAAGTAAGGTGAGATATGAGAAGCCTTCTTCCAAGGTTGAAGCTATTAAGATTACAATACATATGGAGGAGAGCTTGGAAGGAGATGAGAGTGATTTGGTGGTGAAGGAAGTTGTGCATCCTCCTAAAGGCTACAAGTATGGAGGAACTTCTAATACTTTGGTAGCAAGGGTTATACTACAAGTAGTAGTTGCTCCAGTTTTTGCACCTCTACCAAAAGATCCACTTCAAACCATCATAAAACAACTTGCAAATCTCAAGATCAATGTAGTGCATTATGGGAAAGAGAGATGTGGATCAGAATTTTAGGAGAGGGCCTAGGATTTATGGAAGCTATCCATATAGAAGAGACCAACCAACCAACAATTTCAATCATAGAAATTATTTTAGTTGTGGAGGAAGAGGTCACATTCAAAGGAATTGTCCAAATTCCACTTACCATGGAGGAAAGTGTTATGAGGGAGCCAATAGAGAGAAAGAAGGAGGTAGTGAAACCCAAGTGGTTCCTAATCAAAACAAACATAAGAGGATAGCATCCATAGATGTTGTTGAGAGCAAGTATGAGAAAGTGGAGTGCTCAAACTATAAAGGTCTTAATTTGGAGCTTTTGGCACAAGAGAAGAAGAGAGCTTATTTTATAGAGGATGTACACTCTTCTCAAGGATTTACTCCTAGCAAGGATACTCTTATGACTACTAAGAGTACTTGCACTAGCACTTCAACACCATCAATAACAAAGACTCCAAGGAAGAAGTTGAGGATGGAGGAATTCTTTATCTCAAAGCAACAATGGAACTACAATGTGTTGGAGGATGTTGGGAGTCATAAGGCTAACATCATAGTAGATCAACTGATTGCTTTGGATCCTACCTTGAGAAAGGAGCTTAGAGGTGGTTTGATTTCTACAAGGAGCAAGAGGAAGATGAAAGCAAAAGCTCTGATATCAATGGAGGTGTTGGATGCCAAACCAACACCATGGGAGGCTTGTGAATATGCCTCCAAGATATAGGAGAGTGAATGGTCACATCATCAAGGATGCATTTGTTGATGGAGGATTTGCAATGAATGCTCTGTTAGAGAGGTTAATGGAGAAGTTGGGTATGATACCCTCTAGACCTTCAACATTTATGGTGAGCATGGAAAAAAAGCAACAAGTTTGACCACTACGGGTGATGGATAAGGTGGTAGTTTCAATTATAAGAATTCAAAATCTCATGACTTTCCAAGTTTTGAAGGATTCAAGCTATGATTTACTTCTTGGGAAGCCATGGTTGAGAGTAGCATGCACAACTAATCAGTGGCACAAAGAGTGCTTGAGGATTGGGCCATCAAACCATAGAGTCATAATTCCTATGACTAACACCACCAACACTTCACAATTAGATACACCATCTTCTAATTATTGGAAGCCAGATTAAGAAGAAAGAGCTTTAGGTATAGACACAAGCATGGAGGAAGAGACTTCCATAGAGGAGGATATGTATCCATATGTGTGCTAAACTCAGATGTGTATCCATTGTATGCTATTGATTTTGCACCTAAGCTAGAGGTTTTGAAGGACCCAGATAAATCACCATTGATACTTGGGGAGATAAAGAAGAAGTTTTCTACCCTCAGGTATGGTCCAAGTGTTACCAAGGAGGAGAAGGTGTGATTTGAGGAGATTTTCCACAAGTTAATCCATGTATTTGTTTTCAATTACAAGGATCTAAAGGAAGTCACCTTGGAGAAGCACAAGCTAGAGGTGGAATCACATGCAAGATCAGTCCACCAAAAGCAACATTGCATTAGCCCACCAATAGCTTTAGTTGTGAAGGATGAGATTAATAAGCTCAAGGAGGCTGGATTTATCTTTGAGGTGGAGAATTTAGAAAGGGTGTCCCCATTTGTGATTGTGAAAAGAAAAGAATAGTAAGCTTCAAATATGTGTGGATTACAAGAAGCTCAATGTTGTTACTAAGAAGGACTATTACCCTTTGCCATTCATTAATGAGATCTTGGAGGAGGTTGTAAGTCATGAGAGGTATATTTTTGGAGATGGTTATAATGGATATAGCCAAATCAAGATTGCACCAGAGCATCAATAACTCACCACCTTTATCACATCTTGGGAGACTTATGCTTTCAAGGTCATGCCTTTTGGGCTTTGCAATGCTCCAGCCACATTCTAGCGGTTCATGAATAAGGTACTTGAACCTTTCATTGGGAAATTTGTGAAATACTTCATTGATGACTTTTGTGTCTATGGGAGCAAGGAGGAGTACTTTGAGCACCTAATCAAGGTCTTACAATGCTTGGATGAACCAAATGCATCACTCAACCCAAAGAAGTGCATTTTTTGTTATGAAGAAGGTCTACTTTTGATGCATATCATTTCCAAGGATGGAATAGCAGTTCATCTTAAGAAGGTGAAGAAAATCTTAGACCTTCTATCTCAGACCAAGCTTGACAAAGTAACACCAATTCTTGGGAATGGTTGGGTACTATAGTATTTTTATCTTCTCATTTTCCAATAAGGCTTATGCATTGACCATCTACATGAAGAAAAGTGTAGAATACATGGTGATTTTGGAAGACAATGAGGCTCTTAAAGTTTTTGAGGAGCTCAAGCAATCCTTTGTTGTGGCTCCAATTCTTGCTAAACCTAATTGGAGTAAGTGTTTCATCCTCTACATTGATGCTTCCAATGTAGCTATAGGATGCACTCTTAGTCAATAAGACCAAGATGTGCATGATCATCTAATAGCTTATGCTAGTAGGCAGATGTGTTAGCAAAAAAGAACTACTCAATCATAGAGAGAGAAGGGTTGGCAATGATCTTTGGTCTCAAGAAGTTTAACACTACTTGATTGGAGGGAAAGCCTCTATTGTCATGGATCACAAGGCTTTAAAGCATATCTTCAACAAGCCTAATGTGGAAGAGAGGCTAGCAAGGTAGATGGTACTCTTGTTTGAGTATGACTACATCATTGAGGATAGGCCAAGGAAGAAACATACAAATCTTAATTTTTTATCTAGGCCTATGATTATGATGGAGTTGAACCAATGATTCCTTCTTGGATGAAGAGCTCATGGCAATCTCAATCACTCAAGATAGATTGAGTACAAAGAGATTGTAGATTTTGTAACAAGAGGTAATGTGGTGCACACATTTTTTGTTTTTTTCTCTGTTTATTAGTATTTAAGGGAAGAAGTAAGCACAAAAAGCCAAATTGTGGAAGAAGAATGGACGGAAGTAACTTTGGAGGACATCCAAAGAAGGCAACATCGGATCCGATGATGGAGGTACTCAGAAGAAGGGTACGACAGAAAAAAGTCCAAAGAGCACCGTCTTCGGGTCGGAAGGTGCAGGTGATGTGAAGACCGTCTAACAACCTTGGTACGTGGCAAGAAAGTACACTTCAAGAAACGGCGGAGGCAGAAGAAGCATGTCTTGACAATGACCGGACATCAACACGCAAAAGAAGAGAAGTCAAATTTGAAATTGATTGAAGAATGACTGCAATTAGTGTAATATAAGATTGCAATTGCGCAAGGACAAGTTGAATATGCCAAGTAAATTTCCGATTCCTTTGAGTGGTCGTCCTACAGTAATGCGTGTTTGGAAGCTGATTGAGAGTGAAATTTTCCAAAATCCAGAAGGGGTTAGAGTGTCTCGTCCAAGAGAGGGCATTGTCTTTTAGAGTCGTAGAACGCAAGAGCAGATCATGGCAAAGAAGGTCACAAATGCGCTGGCGGTGCGGAGCTTCGCAATTTGTAGGTTAGATGTAGTAGCCAAAATCAAAGTCTTGAATAGACTTTGTATTACATTTTTAGCATGGAATTGGAATTTCAATTTCTAAGGAGTGATGGCAGAGATAGCTACCACTAATTGTGAGGAAGGTCTCGAAGTTGAAGGGAAGAGAGGAAATCCCGCTCGATGGACTGAGTTGGATTGGAGGTTAGTATTGGGGAAGGAAGCAAGAGAGCCAATGGGGATCACCTTCTATCGGAAGTATGATGCTGCAAAAATGACGGCAGAAATTTGAAACTCATTCTTTGCTCCAAGAACCATGAATGGCTACAAGGTGGAGTCCTATTGGGATCCGATTAGGAGAAGTATCGTGGGGGCGATGATGGCCATGTTCAAGCCAGAGCAAACAACATATGTGAACATGCAGCAAGCGGTCTTCTTCCACCAGATGTTTGCAGGAGTCAAGGTGAATTGGGCGAAGTGTTTTCACCATCAAACGAGGCAAATGGTGATCAATTGGCGAACAAGTTCTCCTCCTCATTATTTTGCACCATTTGTAGCACATTTCTACTTTGGGTTGAACTTACTGACGGTAGAGGAGCGGCATCGCATGGTGTTCCATTTCCATCCTAACTTAAGATGGGAAGCAAACAAAGAAGAGCGACAGTATATGATACACCTGCAAGCCAACAACGATCATTTCTTGAAGACCAGACAAAGGAAGATAGAAGAAGTCAAGTCCAAAGATGAAGAAGCGCAGTAAACCCAAAAAAGAAAAGTCACCTCCCGCTCAAAGGAAGACTCGAAGATTGGTTGTGCAGAATAAGAAGATGGTGAGAGAAGCATCATCAGAATCAGAGTCCAAAGAAGAAACCGAGTCGCAAGAGGAGGAATCCAAAGAAGATGAACTCACCTTAAAAAGTGAGGAGTCTGGAAGTGATAGAGAAGGGGAACCTGAGGTTCAGCAATCGGTGGCAGTCAGTGAAGCTTGTCATATGATAATTGACAGAGTACCTGGAACAACAAGTCATTGCGTAGCCATGGTGGTGAATAAGCAGAGACCAGAGGAAAAGGAGGAGTATCTTGTGGGGCCGAGTTCAATCGGTAAACAAGAAGAAAGTTTAGATGCGGTGTCTCTGAAGATACAAAAATTGTGACTTTGGATCAAGGAGCTGATGAAGGAGGTGAAGACTGAAGACAAAGACGCCGACAAAGATAAAGAAAGCTTTGGTGGGATACTATATCTGACAAAAGTGGTCACCCCGTTGCTGGAGCTGTTAAAGGAGCATTGGAATGTAATTCCCCAAGATCTAGGAAGGGGATGAATAAGTTGCAGGTGGTGAAGCATCTGTTGAGTGAAGTTAAGGGGTTGCAGGAGCAACAAGTCCAAAGAAATGAAGAAATTGAAGAACTTCAAAAGGATGAAGTCTTGAAGAAGAAGACTTTCAAGATGTTACAAGAGAGCTGCAAGTCAAAAGAGAAAGAACAGCAGAGGCAAGCCGGAGAATTGAAGGAGCAGGCAATGTGGCTGAGTAAAATGAAGGAGGAAGTAAGTGATGTGCACATTGAGAGTATTCATTTGAAGGCAACAGCAGCAATAATGGAGCAGGAGTTGGACAGCTTGAAGAAGAGTGCAGCGGGGAAGGATCAAGCATGGCGCAAAGAGTTAGCAGCCAGGCATGAAGAAGAAGAATGATTACAAGAGTTGGTCAAAAGTGTTGAGTTATAGAGTACTGTGACAACCCGGTAAATATCACTTTTGCGGTAATCGGGTAAGTAAAGTTTGTTCCCGCAGAGATACAAGTCAGAAATGTCTAAATACAAAGTCAAACAGTAACAATTTCAGTTCTTCTTGGTTGTGCCTTTAATCTCTCAGGTAGAAACCACACCCAGAAGAGAGTAACAAGCACTGACTCGCAGTCTTGTCACAAATTAACACTCCTTAATCACAACTCCTTCAATTCTTTCCAAACAATATTGATTGTGATGATTCAGGCTCTCCTAAAAATGGCACTTCATTGCAAAACGTCTTTGCCTCAGAATTGTGTTCCACCACTCCACTGAAGGCACAACTTCCTTGATTGAAATTGCTTCACATCAACTTTACACTGCACTCACAAATGCAGAATACTACCAACACTACAATTCCTCTCAAATCTATCAACGCATTGCTTCGATTGCACTTCACTCAGGATCAAACACACAGAAGATCAAGGCTGTGGAATCCAACATCCAACAAGCACTCTGACTTGCACTTCAAATTTCTTCACACACTCACAAACATAGACACAAAGTTGATACTCGGAATCAAGCTCAAGCGACAAGCACTGCTTCACAACACTTTGTTTTATCTATTCTCAAAAATTATGAGCACTGAACAACATGATACTACAAATGCCACCCTTAAATAGTGAAGCAATCAACAATTCTAACAACTATATCGTTCTACAACAACTCTTCTAACCTGCAGATCCAAAATGACAATGCACCTCTTCATATCTGCTTCTTCAAATCTCAAAATTGTTACTACTCCAATCTGATGTCTACTTCTTCCTCAGCTTTCAAACCTGAACCCAAAGTAATCTTACTTCCTAATACTTTGTCCTCGGGTTTCATATCTTCTACCTCTTCTACCAATTCCAACAATTCTCTTTCCTGATCTAAAATTCCACTAGTGGGTAATCTATCTAACTCTTCATCTCTTGACCCACTCTTCTCCAATGTCTCCAATGGTAACTCCAAAGACATTTTCACTCCTATGTTATCTACTTTGGGTTTTGCTCTAACATCTTTCCGAAGCTTTTCTATCTCTATTTTCACTAAGTCTAATCTAATCAAAATGTTATCCTCTACCTCTAAGATCTTTCTATCTACACGAGTTCTAAGACTAATTAACAAGGCATTCATATCTGTATCCTTTGCTTGTCTTCACTTTGTCTCCTGCACCAACAACTTTAACTCGTGCAGCCTCGTCTCTTCAATTCAAATGTTGGCCTCTGTACTTAACATTGCATTCATTTGGATGACTATCTCCTTCAATAGCTCCAATCTTGTCTTTCTCTCACGTTCCCGATCTGCGAGCCAATCCTCTTGGTACATCGCCAACTTTGCCTCGAACTCGGCTTTCATTGACTCCTTCTCTTTCTCCTTCTGGACAACTCTCTCCTCCTGATTACGAAGTAATTCTTGTAATCGGTCTTCTTCTCTATATCGTGCCGCCAACTCTCGTTGCTAGAGTTGCTTCTTCTCCTCGACACTCTCCATCATCCTATCGAGCTCCTGATCCTTTGCAGCTACTCTTGCCATAGCATGGATTACCTCTACTCTTGAATCAGCAAATTGTTGCTTCAAGATCTCATACTCAACTACTTGTCTTTCCCTTGCTATGTCACTCTTCTTCACAAGATCCTCTCGATAATTTACTTCTCTCTTCAGGTCTTCAATTACCTGACTTCTCATTATTGCCTCCGCTCGCAGTACTTCCCTTTCCTCCTCACCTCGGGTTATACTCTTCTTCAACTCCGAGTTCTCTTCTTCTAACCACGCTAAGACCTGCAACACAATCTTCACCTCTAGACATTTTGACTGCATTTCCTTCTTCTTGTGCTCCAGCTTCACCAACAATGGGCACACAATCTCCCGCAGGTACTCCACTCCATCGCTCGGGGTTACTTCTTCTTTTGCCTTACTTGGCCCCGCTTCACACTTTGCCTTACGTCTCGAGCGAACTCCTCTCTGCACTATGATCTTCTTCTCTTTGGGCACAGTTACTTCGTCTTCCAATTGTGCATTATCTTCGGCTTCAATTTCTGCCTGCACTTCTTCTTCTTCATCTTCTTCAGCCACCGGCACCGATGTCATTTCTCCCCCTTCATCGCTATCGCTACTTGTATCTCCACTCTGTAGCATTAGCTCAAGCTCCTCCTCGTGCTCCGAGTCTTCAGTCTTAAGCTTGGCATCACCTTCCGAGTCTTCATCCTCCGACTCGATCACTACCATACCTCGCCTCGGGTTGCCTCTCCGTGTTTTCTGAGGTTTCTTTGTGTCTTTGGCTTTGCCTTGCTGACTCCTCTTCTTTGTATTTGGAGTACTCACTACGACCTCCACGTTCTTCCCTATCTTCGTGTAGTAGTCGCCGGTGCTCCTGATCTGCAAGATGTATTGCTGCTCCTCGACGTCGACCTCCTTTCGCAAATCAGGATGGAAGTGCGACACCATCCAAGTTTGCTCCACTGAGTTTAGCAAATTTAGCCCGAGGTAGAAATGTGCTGCAAACGGCATGATGTAGTGTAGAGGCAATTTATCCCGCAAATTCCACACCATCTGCCTTGTTTTCCCGTGGAAACACCTCGCCCAATTGATCGGTTCTCTTGCAAATAGATTGTGAAAGAACACCGCTTGGTGTTTCATCACATAAGTGGTTCTCTCCGGCTTCAGGATGCCATCAATGCACTCACAATTCCTCTCTTCATAGGGTCTTTGTAGCTCTCAACCTTGTACCCATTCTTCGTCCACTTTGACGAGAAGGCATCTCTCACCTCCTGGGTTTCTTGAGCTATCTCTCCCTTTCCCAAGAACGTGGCCCCCTACTCCAAGCCTGCTTCCTTCCCGAGTACAAGTCTCCAATCCGACTCTGTCCAGCGAGCCGGATTTCCTCTCTTCCCTTCTTCCTCGGGTCCATTGAGACACTTGCTCTCGATGATTTTTGTCATGAAACCTGGAAAGCTCACATTCCAGTTCCATGCCAGAAACGTGATCTAAAGTCAGCTCAAGACTTTGATCCTAGCTATTACATCTAACTTCCGAATTGCATGATTTCTCATTGCGAATTCAGAGTTCTTCTTTCCTCCTCCCATCTCTTCTACCTTCTCACTATCTCTCGATTTCACTCTTGCAACTTCTCCCTTATGCACTAACACGATTCCAACTCTATTTCCCTTCCCGCGATCACCTACAAGACAACTTCTCAACGGCAAAGGAAAATTACTTGACATTTTGTTGTTGCAAGTTTGATTTTTATAGAGTTGCACTTCTTTGTCTTTCTTCACTTTGAGTTTCTATCAAGAAATCACACCTCCTGCATGCACCTGTCACTATCAATCAACCTTTGCGCGTATGGGCTGCCGGTTTTTGAATGGTCCCTTCTTGAATTTCTCGCCCCGACAAAAGGTTGTTAGACTGTCTTCGCCTTGGGTTGAGCTCCCCCCGATACGAAGACAATTTACTTTGGGTTATATGCTAACATGGCATTTCTGAGTACTTCGCCTTATGACCCGAAGTCACTTTACTTTGGGTTTTATCCCGAAGACTCTTTTCTTCACCTTCTTTGGCCATACAGGCGCAATCTGACTTCTCTATACACTTCTTCTTCTTTATTTTGAAAAAAAACAAAAAATGTGGGCACCACAAGTACACAACATGCGGAGGAGAAGAAGATGCTTGATGTAGAGTACAAAGATGAGCTGAAGATGTATCGTGAAGAGTTGAAGGTAGAGCGCTCTCAAGGATATGAGTCAGAATTAGTAGGAGAAGTTGCTGGGAAGTTGAGAGCAATTGTAAGCACGGAGGCTGATGGGAAGAAGCCCATCTACATGAGTTGAAATTGCTTGTGTAGGAAACTCGGAAGAGAAAAGCCAAAGATGTGGATATGAACACGTTGCTGATCCGATTGAGAGAGTGTGTAGACCGGAAGATGATAGAAGTAGAAGACAATGTTAGTCTTAGATTAGATTTAGTCAAATTGGAGTTAGAGAAAATTAGGAATAGTGTGACAGCGGAGAGGAAGTCCGATGTCACAAAAGTAGGAATTCAGGTGTCATCGGACTTGTTAATTGACACATTAGAGAAGAGTGGGTTAGGAGATAAAGAGTTAAATAAGTCACTCCTTAGTGCAATTGTAGTTCCTAGTGTAGAAGTAGTAGAACTAGTGAAGGAATGAGTAGAATTAGCTATACCCAAAGAAGGAGAAGTATTAGGAAGATCATCGGGTTTGGAAGTTGATGATGAGGTAGATATTGGATCGGGATAAGTATCAATTTTGAGATAGGAAGAGGCAGATATGAAGAGATGGATTGTCATTTTGGATTTGCAAGTAGGAAAAGATGTTAGGAAGCAGTGCATAAGTAGGGAACTGCTGTTTGCTTCAGTATTTAAGGAGAGCATTTGCAGTATTATGTTGTTCAGTATTCAAATTTCTGAAGATAGATAAATTGAAATGTTGTTTTCAATGCTCGTCGCTTGAGCTTAATTCCAATTGTCAATTTGGTGTTTGTGTTTGTGAGTGTGTGTAGAATTCCAAAGTGCAAGTCAGTGTGTCTGTGGATGTTGGATTCTGCAGCCTTGATCTTCATTCTCTGTGTTTGATCCTGAGTGAAGTGCATTGGAGCAATGCCTTGACAGATCTGAGAAGAATTGTAGTGTTGGTAGTATTCTGCATTTGTGAGTGCAGCACAAAGTTGATGTGAAGCAATCTTGATCGAGGAAGTTGTGCCTTCAATGGAGGGGTGGAACACAATTCTGAGGCAAATTGTTGTTCGTAGTGAAGTGCCGTCTTTGGGACAATCTGAATCATCACAATCAAGAGTTGTTTGGACAGAATTTGTTATGTTGTGATTATGTGGGTGTGTATTTGTGACAAGTTTTCAAGATTGTGAGCTTGTTACTTTCTTCTGGGTGTGGTTTCTACCTGAGAGATTAAAGACGCAACCAAGAAGAACTGCAATTGTTACTTTGACTTTGTATTTGGAAATTTCTGAATCGTATCTCTACGAGAATGAACTTTACTTACCCGATTACCGCAAAAGTGATATTTGCCGGGTTGTCACAGGTAACTATCCAGAATGGATGCATGCTAGGGAGAGGAAGGTCCTTGCAGCAAGGTCTAGACCTTACACAATGACTATTCCAATAGAGTACGAAGAGATTGTAGGTTTTGTTACAAGAGGTAACTATCCAAAACAGATGCATGCTAGGGAGAGGAAGGCCCTTGCAGCAAGGTCTAGACCTTACACAATGATGGAAGATATTCTTTTTCACCAAGGAGCAGCTATCTATTTCAAAGAGTAAAGAGTAAGGAGTAGTCTATCCTATTTATGAAGGAGTTTCATGAAGGTTTACTATGTAGAGGACACTTTGCATGAAAGGTGACTACTTTCTAGATTCTAGATGCAAGTTATCATTGGAGGAAGATTTTCAAGGTTGTCTTGATTATTGTAAAACTTGTCATGTTTGTCAAGCTTTTGCTAGAAAGTCTACTTCTACTCCCACTTTTAAATCAATTCCATCATTAAGACCTTTTGAGAAGTGGAGAATTGACTTTGTGGGTCCTCTCAATAGAACCCCAAGGAACAATTAGTACATTGTGGTAGTTATTTATTACCTTACCAAGTGTTCTAGCCTCAACCCAATGTGGCTAGACCATTGAGAGACAAGAATGAAGATGAAGCTGGTAGATTTCTTTATGAATGTATTATCACTAGGTTTGGGTGCCCTTTGAAGTTGGTTTTTGATAGAGGATGAGCGTTTATATTGAGCATCACTACAGCCATGCTACATCTCTTTATCACACATAGAGTAACTACATCCTATAAGCCAAACTCCAATGGCTTGGCACAGAGAACCAATCAGACTTTGTGCATGATATTGGCCAAAGATGCAGAAATGGAGGGAGGTAAATATCATTGGGACAAGAGGATTCATGTGGTTTTGTGGGAGTATAGGACAGCCATGAAGACTTCTACTAGATATTCTCCATTTCTTTTGGTATATGGTATGGGGTCTACCTTAACTATTCATTTTGATCTTCCTACCTTCCAAATCATTCATAAAATATTGAAGAAAGCACAAGGAGGTGATGCATAGAATTCAAGGAAGGATCAACTCATGGAATTGGAGGAGGCAAGAGTAGTTGCTATGGTTTGAGTGGAGCAAGCCCAAAGGGAAAAAAAGGAGAGCTATGACAAGAGGTGAAGCAATTCAAAGAAGGTGATTTGGTAATTGTGTTTGATTCTATTTGATTCAAGAGAGTGCAAAAGAGGTTTTTGCCTAAGTACTTTGGACCTTCATAATGGAAAAGGTGTGGGGAAATTACACTATGATCTCAAGGAGTTGGGAGAAAGACACTTTGATAGGATTAACCATGATAAGTTGAAGATCTATCATAGAAGGTAAAGAGACTTTCACTCCAAGGACAAAGTGAAATCTTAGTCCAAGGGTAAATGTAACACCTATTTGTGCATGTGTATGATAGTATGATATTTAGTTTTGTATTACAAGTACTTGAGAGATATCATTTATATAGAGATAAAGGATAGTTCTACATTAGTCATGATTAGCTAAATTTAGTCATAGCTAAGATAGAGGAGATCTTACTTTAGAGGAATTGGAAAAGATGAGCATTACTATTTTGGATTCTAGTATATTGACTTGGTATTATTTTTAAGTGTTTGGCTTTAAGGAAAGAGTTGAGAACTCTTGGACCCACAAGCCTTTTTGTTCCAGATTCTTCTATAGTCCAAGGATAACCCATGTGAAGGAATCCTTGACTTAAAGGTAAGACAACATGCTTAGGAGAATATTCCCATGAGTATGGATATTCTTTTAGACTTTTGACTTTATTTAACTTTTAGCCTAGTAACTTGAGTTACTCCAGTAATTAGTAACTTTGGTGTATAACTATTTCACAAGTATATAAACTAGTGGGGAGGAGGTACTCATCATCCTTTCATTTGCAACTATCTTTCTCTCATTGAGTTCTCTAGTGAGCAATGTCTTGAGTCTTGGAGTGTCAGCCTAGTGGAGTATGATAGAGTTGGGGTTCTTTGCCTTCGTAGTCTATAGTGTGCTACAATAATAGCCATTAGAGGGTTCATCTTGAGTGAAAGACAGGCTGGCTCATAGACCACACTTCTAATGATGGCATCTACAAAGGATAAGTTCAAGTATAATGTGTTTTTCTAGCCTCCAATGAGGTAGTGGAAGTTCTTCATTGCAAAATAAAATGGTGGATACATTACCATCACCATTGGGAATCCATTTTTGTGTTTTGTTCTTGACATATTCTTTGATGGCTTGAAGAAAGAAAGCCCTAGTAAGAGTTTGAGCTAAATTGGAATTCCTTCCAAGCTAGAGGGATGTTAGTTGACTTCTTGGGTAGGGACAACACCCTAAAAATTGTTTCCTCTATTACATTAGGAAATCTATTCCTCTATTAGGAAACAATTCCTATTTTAGGATTGATATAGGAATTGGCAAGTGGATAAATGTCAAATCCACTTGGATCTCCTCCATCATCCTATACACTCTATTGAGCTCCTTGTCAATTAGGAGATAGAATTTGTGGACCACAATGTTCCACAATTTGCCTATTTCCATGTTCCTCCTTGTTTCTAGGTCCATACTGCTAAAATTTCATAAGTGGCCTCAATGCATAAAGATTAGTGCCATTACTCCTTCCCATAAGAGTTCTTACTTTATGGCATTGTTTCTTCTTTGGCAGAATTTTCCATGTCCTTGAAGACTTCCACAAAGACTTCCTGCAAAACTTATGTTGGTTGAACCTTATCAACTTGGTGGCTCTTTGCTTCTTAACAAATCACTTGAATGATAGCTCCCCAACTTTTTTGATCTAGTCTATCCAAGATTGCACTCACAATCACTCTAGAAATAAGGTGTTTTTCTTCTTGCATAACAATCTCTATTTCTTGTTAGTTTCTTGATAATTTTAGCATTGTTGCATTGGAAAGCTGGCAATTATTTCCTAGTAGTGAACTCATTGCATGAGTGCAAAAATGTTAGATCTATAAAATAAAGAGTCCACAAAATTCTACATGGTATTTATAGGGGCAGAATTGCATCTTGGGAAATTTGTACTTTCTTGCAAGGAATTCAATTTCCTACACATTTCATTGCTCTACTTTGAGATCTTAAGTGTTTTGATGATTATGGAATTTTTTTGTGTTTGGATAGCAATAGTCGGAAATTTTGCACTATTTAAGTATTGGAGGTGAATCATCTTTTGTGTGGCACCATTTTGCTCTTGAATGTGAAATGGCACGACCATTAATTGTTATAGGGATTTTAAGGTTCTATAGTTTTTTGTGGATTTCCTCTTTGGGATTGTAGGTTTAGGCAAGAATATCCTATAGCACAAGGGACCCTACAACCAATCCCTAGTCATACAAGAAGTACTTCAAATCTCAGAGGAGGGCCTTCTTGCACTATCTTCCTCCATGATAAGACAATAATGGTTTTCTTATGGGATCTTTTCTTCCTTGCTCCACAATGGAATGAAGTACAGGTTGTAAGGCCTGCACTTTGGACCATTAGTACGAGACTCCAAAATTTCTCCATCCAATGTCTTTAATTGTATTGACCCTATTGTTGAAAACTTCCCAAATTTGGTAAGGACCTAGCTATTGCTATGTGAATTTGCTAGAAAACCAGCCAACCTTGTCATTGAACTTAAAACTATAACATTTTTCTAAAACAAGACTTCCTTGGTTTTAGAGTCAAAAGAGATTTTGCGCTTGGCATGGGTGGTGTATAGTGTATATAGAGCCTATAGATGTTTTTTGGTACTTTATGCGGTGCAAAAAACCACTTTTCATGATTTCCACACTCTTCAAAGTAAGACATTTCTACCTTAGCCCACTTGGTTATGTAATCAACCGCAACAATTATGTAATGGTGTTTAGTTTTACAAGTTGTGGGATTAACAAGTCCTACAAAATTGGTCCCCTACTTTTGAAATGGTTGAGCTACTAAGATTGGATGAAGGTACATGTGGTATCTTGATAAGGCCTTACCAATGCATTGACAAGCATCACACATGTGGGTGTACTTGTTGGCATCTTGAGAGATAGATAGACGCTAGTACTTGGCAAGTTACACTTTTCACATAGTACCTTACTAGAGAAATGCTCAATTGAGTCATTTGAGTGCCACACTTCCAATACTTTGGGAATTTCCTCCGGACTGATGCAATGGCAAATCACCCTCTTGACACCCATTTAGTACAAGTCTGTTTGCAATATAGTGAAAGGAAGTGTTGATATGTGAAACATTGTGTGTTGAGCTTTTGGTAAATCAAAAGGTACATTGCCCATAGAGAGGTAATGCTTGCTTTGGATCATCTAAGAAGATTGTGTAATTATGCTTTGTGGTACATAAAAAAATGGAAGTCTATGAAATCCATACTAAGGGAACAAACTACAAGAGGTCATGGAATATGTAAGAGGAAATCTGCATTATCATGAGATTTCTCAATGCAATATTCCACTATGAAAGAAAATTCTTGTAGGAGTAGCATCCATCGGGCCACTCTTCCCATAGGACATGATTTGTTGATTAGATACTTGAGGGCTTCATTTTCTACATGGAACACAAAAATTTTGCCCATAATGTAGTGTCAAAACTTCTGCACTGCAAAGATCATCCCAATGCATTCTTGCTTTGTGGTAGAGTGGTTTCTTTTGGCCAAGCTAAGTTGTCGGCTTGCATAGTAGATCAGGTGTTCCCAAAATTCCTCATCATATTAAGCAAGAACTACACCCATGGCATTGTTTGAGGTGTAGAAAAATACATGAAAAAATATTTCCAATTAGATAGAGCTAATATTGAAGCAATAGTCAACTTTTGGTTTAAGGTTTCAAGTGCATTTGTGCATTGGTCCATCCAAATGAAATTGACTGCAGAGTGTAATAGGGCTTACAATGTGGAAGTGATCTTTGCGTACATGTGGACATATCTCCTTTAATAGTGTAATACCCCAAGGACAAGAGAACCCTTCAAGAGAGAAAACATACATTTCACACTCAATCCTCCAAAGCCCCAAAGGAGCACCTTCTCTTTATTATATAGCAAAGAGGATCCACTCAAAGGAAGCTCCACCCTTGGATCAAATACATGGATTGGTGATTTGTCATCGAGCTCCATTAATGGATTATTTTTTTGGATGGGTGATATGTCATTCCTTGTCCTATTTAGTTGGTCAAATGGATTTGACCAAGGGAATCTTTATGGAATATTCTTGTAGAAAGCTCAAAGTCGTATGGGTAAGGTACCATTGGAAAGCTCTTGATGAGAAAAATCATGGGGGGAGAAGGCAAGCATTTCTTCTCTTAAGGGATGGAATTTTTCCATTTTCAAGGCCTAATTCATCTGTTTAGGCCTCCAAAAATGGCTTTAAAGTTTTCAAGCTATTTTTGGCTTCTACTTTATTAATAGAAGTACTCTTTTGGTGACACTTCTATCTGATCTACCTAGCCCATTGTACACAAAATCCTTCTAGATATTAACAAGCCAATTTTCACCTCTAGATAACATGTCTAGCTGCTTGTATTACAAATAGCATGTATAGCCTAGAAAGATTTGAAGCTCGCCTATTGTCTCTAGTGCAAGCAACTCCTAGATGATTTGGATCTTTTTGGGATCTTTTATGATACCATTCACAAAGATATGGTGGCCAAGGAGAGTTCCACAAGAGTAGCCAGAATACCAATCCATGAATGAGAAATAACAATCTAGTTGTAGCCAAAATATCAATCCATGAATGAGAAGCATTGGTTATGGGCAACCTTGTCCAACAGCTTATCAACAAATGGAATTTGAAAGGGGTCCAAGATGGTTTGGTTGTTCAGCCTTTGGAAGTCCACACATATTTTCCCCTTGCATGTATCCTTCTTAGGGACCACTAAGATTGGCGAAGCTCATTCTATTTTCTCTATGAGATATATACACCTCACTTGAGTAACTTATCTGGTTTGTCCCGCACCTTTTGCAAGTAGGATGGGTTCAACTTGTATGGTTTGGACCTGAGGCATCCTAAAAGACCAAGAGATTTGAACCTTTGGGTAGAGTAAAATCCAATATTGACACCTAAAAGTTGTGTGTAATCATAGGCAAAACACATCTTGAAACTTGCAAAAGAGACTTTGATAGGTAAGCCAATCATCATTTGGCATGTTTGTGTTGAACTTCACTTTTTTTGGCTCCTCCTCTATGCATGAAATGTCTAGGTCACAAAACTCATTCACAACCTAAATGTGAAGAGGAATAGTTTTGGAAGATTGCTCTAGGGATTTCTCCAAGAAATAACATTGTAACTTGTCTTTAGGGATTTCATGGTGGACATCCTATTCCTTCATAGCTCACTTTATGGATTTTTTTGGTATGATCCATAATGATGGTGTGGCTTTATATCAAAGATGGATCAAGATGTGGGAGCAAGGAGTGGTCATTTGTAATATTAGTAGGAATGACTTCCTTATGCATAGAAGGCATGATATATTTTGCTCTTGGAATGAGGGATTGTCATGAAGAGATCCATCAAGATGAAGACATTCCATATCAATTTCATCATCTTAGAAATACATGGCATCTTTGATGTAGAAATAGGAGGTATGATGAGTATGCTCCTTTGTGTAAGGCAAAGGGAACTTGGTTTGGTGGAAGATAATGTCATTTAACTTAGTAGAGTCATCCTTCAGTGCAAGAAGGCATCGTTGAGAGTTAGGAAAATGGGTATGTCAAGAATACTCTTGGCAACCTTGGTCAAAGAGTGGAGCTAAGGCTAGCTGAGGTCAAGGCATTTGTGACCTTGTACATGGCAAAGCTACTCATTTTTTACCTTAATTATGAACAAGCAATTAGCAATGGCATTTGTGATTTCTTCATCTTTGTCAACATGAGCAGGACCCCATGAATCAATGTTGAAACTCAATTCTCCCTCTTGATCCATGCTTGGAATAGGTTTGGTTGGGTACATTAGAAGCATTGTATGTTTTGCTTTCCTTCCAAATATCAACTTTCTAGTTCTTGAAGAGGTGATGACATCAGCCTCTACTAGCCACAAGATGCCTAATAATAGTGGAAATTGTGTTGGCACAAGCATAGTCATGATCAGGAAATCAACTAAGAAGGTCTACTCATTGATGAGTGTAAGGGTTTTTGATAAAAGGGGGTGCATAGGGGATGATATCTCCTCCCATCTACCATTTAAAGAAGAGTAGAAGTGTTTGGCATTCCTTTCAGTCCCATTGTATCCATGAGTCACTTGGTCATGATATTCACTAAGGACCATAAGTCAATGCAACAATTTGGGATGACACTGCCTTCAATTGTTATAAGAATATTGGGGTTGTGGACCTTGGTGTACAACACATGGTGATCAACTAACTTTGTGTCTATAACATCAATGTGGGGGCTTCTTTTAGTTAGAGCTTGTGGGCATCCATAATTTAGAAGGTACAAAATACCCACAATCAGAGTTGGTGGTAAGTGGATAAGATTATGTCCTTATGGTTGGACTTTTTTATTAGCAGTTCCTTAAAGCGTACTATGAGTTGTTCTTTTGATAGAAAGTTTTGTTCCTTTGATAGAAGTTTCTTGTGCTCTATAGAGGACACTTTGCAATGCTATTTGAAAGTAATATTTGCTCTCACATTGACCAAATCAACAATAATGTCATAGTTGTGTATGATAGAAGTGTGTGGCTGCCTTGCCAAGGTGTCAAACATAGGAATTGTTGCCATGTATATCTCAAGAGTGGGTTGAGTAATTTCTTCCCACATGGTCTCTTTGTCAAAAATTTCAGAATAGCTCTTGGAGCTGGAGTTACTTATCAGATTTTGCATGTCATACATGCAAGATCAAGTTGTGAGAAAGACATTCACCTTTGTAGTAGCACTTTCATTTGCTTGGGACTATTTTTCTTAAAATAGAAGCTTCTTTAATTGTGATGAAATGCACATTCTAATTAGGACCAACATTGCTGCATTGGTTGTTTTCTATGTGCATTCCCCATGCTTGCATGATAAAGTTCTAGAAATCTGAGCATTGTACTAGAGTGTGTGCACCAAAGCAAAATGCACAATGGGCGGGCATATTATGATATTGATTTGCATAGTGATTCTCACTACAAACATGATAGTGTATATTGGATTTGGGCAATCTTCATCCTCCTCCATTTCCTCTTCCACCTCAAGAGGATGGATCTTGTAAGTGTAGGTTGAAGTTTTTATGCTACGGGATGACATCTACAATCTTTCGTCTTGCGGCTCATGGTATCTTTGCAATGTTCTACAATTTTCCATGACATGCCCGTATCTTCCGCAATGGACACAAAAATTTAGAATGTCTAGAATAGCACATTGAGCATTGGTGTGGCCCTATCCCATGCAACAAGTACAAGAGATTTCTTCTTGGGTGGTAGTGTTTACTAGGTTCCACACTTTTAGTTGTTGGGCTAAGTGAAGATTCTTGAGGCATTCCAACTTTACTAAAATATCTTCCATCTTGGTGATTTTCACATAAAAATGGTAGCTATGGGAATTGATAGTGCTAGTGGAGCTGCAAGAGGAAGCACAGAAGTTGTTGTAGGAAATTGATCATTTGTGTGCACTAGGTGTAGTACCACATAAAGGGTCAGTGCAGCTATGGGAGTTCTACCATAGAAGTAATTTGACTATGGGAATCCTTGAGTAGCAGCATAGGAGTTATGCATTACACTTCCCTTGAATCCTAGTATGATGGAGTAGGGTCTGGCAAGGCTATATCCCGCTCATTAGCTTGAGCCCAACAGCATGAATCCTTGAAGGTTTGAGCTAGAATTTTTAGCCTTGTTGTAGATTAGAAAGTTTTGGATATCCTTAAGTAGAGCATCCTTTAAACCAATGGAGATTTGTAGTTTGGTTTGGGGTTTGTGTTATCATTGATGATATGTATTGGAACCTTTAAATAAATGCTTGCACAGTTTCATTGTGTCCTTTGCAAAGTTGGTTTATTTTGCAAAGTTGGTTTATTTTGCAAAGTTGGTTTATTTTGTCCCTGAGTTGTTCTTGTTGTCTTGGCAAGATGTATTTGTGTTGCCCTTCTTTTTGGTATCAACACATAGCTCATCCTCATGGTAGTGGCAAGACCATTGAACCTTGCATGACCTTGATAAATCATTGGTTGATTTGTTGTGCCATGACAACATTGCCCACAATATTTTGTGCCATATAAACATTCTTGAACATTTGTAAGAATGACTCAAAATCTTCATGCCCTGTGAATGTTATCATTCTAGAAGGTATGCAATTGTTTTTCCTCTTGAGGTCAAAGCCATTGTAGTTGGGGCTACAAGAACTTCAGGAGTCAGGATTTGTGGTGTTGTTGTTGGAATTTGAGTAGTTGCCTAATGTGATGCCAAAGTAGAGGGGTTCTCTTGGGAAAAGTACTTGTCATAAAAGGAAACATCACTTGAATTTGAGATTTAGCAAGGGTACTAATGAATGCAAGAGGTAATGCTTCCCCAGGTTTAGTACCTATAGAAATGGGATTTAGTGCTTCTACCTGATTAAAAATGTCTCCATTGTTAAATTGGAAGGTAATGCGTCCTCTAAACTGAATTCAATAGTATTTACAAAAATAAAAGGTAATATTTCCCCTTGCTTGAAAATAGCTTTTCCTATAGAACTTGGAGGTAATGCATCCTCAAAACCAAAAATGGTTGCACTTGTATATATGAGAGGTAATGCTTCTACCAAACCAAAAATAGATATCCTTGTCAAAATGGGAAGGAATGCTTCTCCAAACTAAAAACAACCATGTCCTTGTGGGATTATTAGATGGTAAATATTAGCAGCTAGTGCAAGTTAGAGAAGGTAGTGGAGAGGGCATACAATTCAGCCAACAGCGGTGCCAAAAGTGTTGGTGGGCTTGACCAATACCGTAGTTGATGAAGCTCTCAATAGATTCTAGAGTGCATTTTATTGCAATATGCAATGGGCTTACATACAGTGATACATGGTATCAGCCATATTTTAGGTCCTAATGAGGGAAGTGATCAATTCTAGTTTTAAGTTTTACACAAAATTGATCTAATTGAGAGTTCATATTGTGTGTCCACACCATTGTTATGTGATATGTATAAGATTTATGGGACCTTGAAAGGCCCCAAGTGCTACTCTAGTATAGTGGGTATCATTGATTTGGATGATTTCATCAAAGAGTTTGATAGTTGGTGTGATCGACAATAGATGCAAAACTTGACTTTGTTTACACCCTTCATGGCATAGAAGTGATCTTTCCACCATTTGGGGGTCCACCTATGGACAATTATCATGAGTTCAAGCAAGCATAGTTGGAAGAGATTGACTTGAGCAAATAATATTGGTCTCCAAAATACATCTCTATCATATCAAGCTTGGTTTTTAGAAATCACCATGTAGTACTCATGAGTTCTATTTCTAATAGCATTGGTGTGCATTGATTGGAGATGATTCTATTATGAGTGGTGGTACTACTACAAGAAGTGGAGTGAATGCAGGTTTAACCCATGGTAGAATTCTTCTAGTGCTTGATCTAGCACATGCTAGAGAGAACCTATGCAAGGCATACACTTGCATGAGATAGCTGATCAATTTTACTCAAGGAATTGAGGCACAAGCTATCTAGTTTTGGTATAGGGTACCAGACAAAGAGTTGAGATGTAGAGTGCATGATGCCACCTTATTATAAATGATATCATCAAACTATGGTTTGGCAAATCATATTGAGCTAAACATGGTGGATGAGAGAGTGATGACATTTGGACTTAGTAGGGAGACCTTATCTATAATAATTACTTCTTTGAGAGTGTAATAGAGTACTCCACATCATGTTGGCTTTTGATGGTAGAATTAACATCCATAAACTTATGGAGAAAGTTGAAAGCCTAGTGTACATATACCATGACCCTCATTTTCTAATCAACAACAACCAAAAAACAATGGTGTTGCTTGTTGGACTTGTGGTGGACATTAGCACAAGGAGTATATCCAAGGTAATGAGCATGATAATTTTGGAGCAACATAACTAGCCCAGATTCAATATGACCTTTACCATAGATTTTGCCACAATAGTGACCAATGCTTTGACTAACACCTTGAGTAATGGCATGGTAGGGCTACTACGGCAAAAGGTAGAAGAACCACATGTCATAGAGGATGAGGTAGTATAGTTGGTGATTGAAGACACACACCTTGTAATAGCATGTTATCTTCTCTTGTTTATGATACAGCCATGGCTACTTGGATTGAGTAATTGGAGATTAGTTAGCATAATTATGTCTCAAAGATTAGCTAAAAGATTAACTAGTATAGTTATGGCTCAAAGGAGATGAGATTTAGATGTTGAGACTTCCACCTCTTATGTTGGTGATAGAGACATCCTTAACTTCATGTGTGGATTAGCATAAGTAAATACATTATTTTAGTGACTAGGAGTGCAATATATGCTCTTGGACCTAGAGGAGAATCAATGTAGTTAGACACATATTGAGAGGAGGTTGGTAGATAAGTCAAGGTTCCCCAATCTTTCACACATTTTAAGGCATTATAGACCTCATCCATGGCTCCTAGACACCTTAGTATAGGCATAGAAGGTAGAGATAGAGTGCAAGATGGATCAAATGCTAGTAAGTCACCTCCTTCTACCAAGATTTTGTTAAGCACAATGTTGGGACCGCTCAATTGATTGTGTGATCCTCTTTGCTCTCAACTAACAATATGTTTACATTGGGAGTTGACCTAGCTCCAACAGTCTAGTTGGTTGCCACTCTTTGTGAGATTAAGGATGGTATGGTTCATGCTTTTAGTGTGGAGGTGGTTGATGGTGGAGCTAATTTGGTTGACAAGCATGGGATCCATTCTACTACCAATGGCTTGTGGCAAATAGCAGTTGTTAGATTAGAGGACTCACATACTAGACCTACATTTGAGTGAGCTAGGTTTACACTTGAGGTTGTCTTAGTAGACAACCAAAGTGGTGTTTTTAGTTTGGTTAGACCTTTAGCAAAGATCTATACACCACAAAGGGTCTTATTAGACTCTAGTGCTCAACCCCTTATGTTAAAGAAGGTTTCAATTCTTGGTCTTGTGCTACAAAAGACCAATGTTGAGAGGTATCCATTTTAGATCAAGATACCTCTGAGAGGTGGTTCTTCACAATGTATCATTATGTGTCCAAATTCAACCTAGTCATCCAATTGATACTTATGTGATATGTGATGAGAGCACATGCTATTGTGACAACAGCAAAGCAGTATGATATTTAGTTGATGGAGCAGTGTTATACTCCATGGATTTAAATATTGACTATTGGGAGGAGATAACTTCTTAGAGACCAAGTTTGCAATCAGGTGAGGTATGAGTATGTTTCCTACTTGTATGCTTTAGTAGTGGTAGTCTTGGCTCACTACAATCATGAACAAAGGCATCAATTTCAACATTTAGTGGTTTTGTTACTTGGGCCAATGAGTTATTGTGGAGGAACACCCATGTAGAGGATAGTCTAGTACTAAAGCAGATCACTCAGAATTGGAGTATGAATAAAGTTGTTTTATCCACCTTGGATGTTTCTTGTGGAGTTTTGATGAGGAGTTGAACCATTGTATAGATAGGTTGGTACAAAAAGCTAAGAGTGGAGCCTTTGTACCACCAATGGACTAGTTTGATAAGGATTCTCTAGAGTCTGTTACTTTGTTATCTTTTGATACCACACTTATTGCTTGGTGGTATCCAGTAGAGAGACTATGCTTATTGGATTTCTAAGCACTTATCTAGTTGTGATTTTGCAAGCAAGCATACATGTTCAAAGGTACTTGTATGTAGATAAGGAAGAGATTTCCATATGAATCTCTCTACATCATATGGAAAACTTGGCATACTTATATCTAGAGATGTTATCGATATCAATAGTTAAGAGTTACAAAAAGACCTTAAAGAATTTCAAAGACTTCCTTGATTTCCGTGGAGGCATAAGATCTTAAGAGATATGGTACCATTCATTTGGTGATTCCTAGATGGTCATGCCAAGGATATACCTATGCTAATCAAAGTTAGGGTTTACAAGATCCCTTGTTTGGTATGTTTTGGTAGATGTTATGTATAGCCTCATCATAGAGTGTATAGAGAAGCCTATGGAATAGGCATGGAAAAGGAAAACTAATCTCAAATAACCCCAAAGTACAAACCACTTGAGATGCTAACCACTCCCATGACTTGATCAGTATTCCCAAAGTGGTCAATCAAGGGACAGACAAAGCGTGTGTAATCTTGAGTGTCAATAATCTTGATGTGGTTGTTCATATCACATGAGCATCCCAAGTGGTCCAATCATAGTCCTTGTGCATCATTCTCACATGGATCAGTACCACTTGTGAGGTAAAGAATAGATGACACACTGTGCATGGTGTATCCTAAGCTACTCTAGACATCCCCACATGTGGAAATGAAGCCATAGCGAGCACAAGAATAATGATAATAAGATGTGATGTTCCTTTCATTTCATAGCTCACTATACTTGTAAAACCATAACCTCTCATATCCCACTTCATATATCTAAATGTTAACTCTCAAAACACTAAAATATTATAAACTCTAATAACTTCCAATTTATATCTCTATAGAATATGAAAGCAAAGAGATTAAAATTGAAAGTTTACGACCCATTATAATGAGAGTAATGGATAATAAACTTTCAATTTTAATCATTCCAAACCCTAAATATTTTTCTCCGTAGCTTTAGGTACTAAAAGAACACAAATTGCTTTATGAGTACGTTTTAACTTTGTATTAATAGTTGTTTTGTCGGAAAAGCTAAAATGGATATTTTGCCCGCTTTCTTTACAGCTATTAGGAGAGCTTCGTAGGGTTTACCACTTCCTGGTGGAGCTGTAATTAATGCGATCTTAGCCTTTTAATAGTATTCAGAAAGGGTTCAATTATCCGCGGCGGGGGAACTATCTTCCTGTTCCTCCGGTACCAGGATTATACGGTGAACTTGAATTGGTCATCACATACGTTTTAGAATATAAAATATAATACGTTTCAATATAAATATTGAAAAACAAAAAGAATCAACTATTCACTCGTGTGGTATAGACTAGAATATATTCTCATCAATTCCAGAATTTCTCTTCGCTCTGTCGTCTCTCCCTTCTCCCCTCTCCTCCGATCGCCTGAATTTACTTTAACTAGTGGCTTGCATGCTTGTTCCAAATATAGGCTTTTCAAGTTACATTTTGATACTTGGGTATATAAGTTAAGTGAGAAAAAGTGAAAAAGGTCTTCTTTTATTTCTATGTCTCTAAGTGAGAATTTAAATAAGATTTTCGTCATGCTTTTAAATAAAAGAATTTCAGGTCTTGAGCGGAAGATATGATGAAAATAGGAGTATACGAGGGAAAAAATTTAACGTATTCCAGAGGTTGACCTATTTGAGAACTCCTCCAGGTAGATCTTTGTAATATCATTGACTCTCTCTTTTTCTTATAGTTCTTTGGAAGTTTTTAGACTTCTTTCATAGGGGAGAAAGATTCATACAGAGAAACATCCATCGCACAACGTAAAGTATCATTAAGTTGAATTACATTAATTAATTACTCAGATTATATGTACGATGTATACAATATAAGCAATTCTGGTACAATGTGAAAGTATGATCAGTTCAGAGATTATCAAATTATTTATCTTTTGTATATATTTATTTGTTTACATATTTTTGTTGATATGTAACGTGCCACTGTCCATGATCTTTTAATCATTTCATTTACCTAATGACATTGTTTCAAGTTCGACCTCTTATCAATTTTCTTTTTCTGTTTTTCCCCAATGATACAGCGCCAGGTGATAATAAGTGGGTGTAAGTAGCCTGAAATATAAATATCAATCTTTTTACAAAATACCATCATAACAAATGAAGAAACTTGTAATTTTGATTTATTTTATTCACGTCGGACCATTTCGTCCTGCAAATGGTCTTTTAATTATTTTATTACATTTTTGCGGTTATTTTTCCATATTTTCATATTCACCTTGGAGATAACTGCTTTTCTCAAGTTGCAAGGAAATGATCCCAATCCCTTGCCAAGTCCCAGTACCTGGGTAGAAGTTTGAGGGTCTCCCTATCTTGAAAGATTGGATCACTAAATCTATATCGATTCAAGAGACAATGAAGATCCTTCAATTGTACCATATATTTCAGGAGCATATTACAAGAAGTATACATTACAAGTTATAAGTTACTTTCGGGACGTTGACGATATTGGACAACCGGACTCCTCTTGTATCCGACTGCGCTATTGAGGAGTTCATGTGTAGTTGAACTCACAATGGGAAAGAGTTTTACTCCAACGCAAGCGCAAAATATTTCTTTGTGAAGTGTATAGATATACATATACAGATGGAATCCACATTAAAAGTAATCCACATCGGCCGTGGATAACCGGTGGGCATCATCCCAGAAACGATGGGTTCTGTCTGCTCATGTGTCCAATCAACTCCGAGTCTAATGATGGCCAACGTTCCGGACATGGCTCATGTCTCAGACCAACGGGGTTTATTAACCTCTCTAGGCATGAGCAAGGGCCTTTTCTGCCCCGTTCCACGTAGGTTGTAAAGATTCTGTTCAGGAAGTACATCTGTTCAACACCGTGATCAAGCGAGTCGTCTCATGAGGATGTCGAATCCATTGGTGTACTTGCGGGTATTATATGATTAATTAGGACAGGACAATCAACCCAAAAGATCCTCGGTTATGAAAACATGTTAGATTCCAGATTCAAACCAGCAGCGTAACCATGTTCTTGCATCAGACGAAATGGGTCAGACAGGCGCCGTAGTTTGGCATGGCGCGGTCCAGGGCGAATTGTAACACACTAAGTACGTCTTCCGACTAGTTCAGCTTTTGACTTCACAGAACCCCGTATCTGCTCGTAAGCCCCAACCAAGTAAATTACACTTAATTATCTATAGAGGCTTCAAAGCTGCGCATGCAGATTCTTTCAACCAACTACTTGGCAAGAGTGGGTATCCCCGATGCAGGACAGGTCCATGGAAATTCTTAGGAAAGACTCGGGTTGAAACAATATTTTGTTGTTCACAATAATCGTTACAATGAGCGACGCACGGCTCTCATCGCTCTATATTACGTACCCTCACGTCTCAGAAGCACGATACAGGAACATATCAAGGTCTCCCTCCAGTACCAAAACAGTAACCTCAGCTTTCAGGTTTTGAGGTGGAGATTACCACGCTTGCACTCTCGGCATTCTAGCGGACTTCAGACAACAGAGGTAAAAAGTTCGGTAGAATGCGAAGTTTCATGAGCTTAAGGTGGAGAGTCAATCACATTGCATGAGGGAGTACATGCAGCTCGCATCTCTCAGACTTGGTTTTACGGCCGGTTCCTTCCTGCATGTAATATGACCAGTGTTTGGGCCTGCTGATAAGAACGGATTTTTTATATCTAGATATTGCAAGAAGACATACCTTCAGCCAAAATTCTCGAACATCTAGCGGCTGTCTCTCTGTCGATTAAACGATATACAGCATAATAACCTACTACGCCAATCTTCATTCATAGATGCTGCGCCTTCAACGAACTGTGCAAGGAATAAGGTCAACTCGTTGACGATGAGACACTGATGATGAAGGAGACTAGATAGAAAAAACCAGCCTTGCATAAATGGAACAATAGGGAGGCATCCACAACGGATCAAAAAGGAAGAGATAATCTGCATGCCTACATCCACATGAATAGGAAAGTGATACCGAGTACGGAACTCCATAACTGTACTCAAGGTCACTTGAGACTAAAGCTACTACCCTGTAACTGAGAGCGACTCCAATTAGCAGGATCCTATCATATTGTGACCAGTGGTGTGTAGAAGATCAATGGGTAGATAAAACTATGGGGAGCTGCGAACAAATTCCACTTCTTTGAGGACATAATAAACAACGCACAAGGCTGTCACGATCAACCAAGAGGACAAACCATGTCGCTAAGAAAAATCCTCCAAACGTTGCCTATCACGGACTATAGCAATCATTTGATCGCCTTTCAGGTATGCACATAGGCAGAAAATCATGGAAATAAAAACCTGTGCAGGAATAAATAACGTCTTGCTGGATGTATACAGGCATTCTGCAACAAAACGTTAAGAAAACCGAGCTCACAGCTGAAAATAAGCGCAGGACTGCATCGCTCTAATGGGCAGAGAGTCATTTGAAAGGCTATCTGGAAAGCATTTAGTTCCAAATTAGGAAGAAAATTTATTTGGGAAAATCTATTCCGAAGCGGCAGGATCGCTTCACATTCTTGTAGCTGAGCGTAATTGATTCGATATCAACGATGGCCTACTGAAGGAGTGGATACTTATAGCATAGAAAGACATCAAGTACTGGCATATGAAACATCTGAAAAGACCAGGTTCCCATTTTACATCGTAGGGGTGAATATAGCTAACACACCAACTCTAGAAAATGTGATTAATCGACCAACTGAAGATGAGTACCTAATACGCCAAAGGCACCAAAGGTCCATGCCAAAATTTTCTACAACTGAACGATAAGATACCGATGTTTTGAGTTATCCAGGTTTGGTGGATGGGACTAAAACGCACACGTACCAGGTCTGAAATCGGTGATTTAAGCACGGACACGTACGAAAGCCAGTTTTCACATAATTCCTGTAGTTGCACCACAGTTTTGACTACGGGTATCGCGATTCGACGATTCTTGTGAGTGAGTTATCAACCAAGTTATCAACCAAGTTACCAAGAGGTTCTTGACTTCAGAGCTGAAGACACATCAGACGTAGAAAGTACAACCGGCAGCAAGACTGGACCAAAAGCAGGCTCACTGAGGCAGCGCGATGAGACGTAAGCCATGACTCGCAAGAAACATTATGCAAGATCTCGCAAGCTTTAGCCATGAACCTTCTGTTCCGCGAGGACCTCGCATGCATGACGTTTGCGAAAACCACTGACCACAAAGTCCCTCGTTCATACTAGGACCCCTTTTATAGCACACAATTTACAGCTGAATGCAAACCTTTGTGACTTAAAAGAAATATGAAAAGTAAGGTCCAGACGAGGCGCACATATACAGTTGAATTTGCTTCTTAACAGAGTGATGTTCTGCCCCGTCCGCATTATAGCCCAAAACTCGTGAGTTAGAGAACTCTCTACTTGTAACGTTTGGGTCAGATTCATAGGAGTTAGGCTGGCATACATGAGTCAGATTGAATATGTGATAAACTAACACGGCGGCAGACTTGACCATGAAAGCTTCGTATTACATCCACCATGTAGCCAGATAGCAGATACACAGTTTTTGATCCGCCATTTCGGTGGAAACAAAGAAGAAAATGTAGTCGAAACATACAATAACCAGCCATTCTCAGATAATGAACAGGTACCACAAGTGCCCACATTGATTACACAGTTGAAATGCGAAGCTGAGTAACAATAGCGACACGTCTATTAAGGTGGAATCTTTTACAAGTGAGCACCTCCAATTGCTGCGTAATGTACATGGGTGGAATGCTATCACCGCCAGGAGAGATGAGATATGTAGGGATGGTACAGACTTAGGCAGTGAGAGAACTTCCACGGATAGGAAGTGAGCAGGTGAGGACAACGTACTTCTTTATTTATCCATACGAAAGACACAGAATAGTTTGACAGAACATTTGAATAAATTTTGAAAAGATGGGTTCAATCACCTTGAATCTTACACACCTACAAGCCATATGTACATTTAAACATGCTCTGCTGAGCACTTGTGAAGATCTTAAAATGATCTCGGCAGTCCGGGATTGTAATCTTACAAAGAGAGATAGAGAGAAAGGAGAAGAAACGGGAGGGAGGAAAGGAAAGATGGATGGATGGAAGGAGAAAGGGGAAACAGAGGGGCTGCAGAAAGCTTCCCTTTGGAAGTTATAGATATACAATGCACAGAGAAAAAAAGGGATTGACTCACCTATCCCATCCAAAGACATTCAAGTCAAGCTCTCTGCCTCGAGCTCCCTCCTCTCTGGCGGAATTCAAATCAAGAGGCCCGTCCGCCGCCTTGGAAGTAGTAGTGGTGGTGAAGTGGGAGGTTCCCATATCAGCCGGGTAGTTTCCCTGCAGAGGAAGCAAAGCACCAGCCTTAACGAGCGAGCAAAGTCTTGAATCGTCGGAAAGCAGAGCAGCGCCTCTCCTAGGGGTTGGCCTTTCAATAGCAGGAGACTTTGAGTCTGAAAAGGATTGGGCTTCAGCCGAGTTTATAAATCCCCTCAGCATACTACCATCAGAAGACATTGTGCCCGCCTCTTCCCCACTGAAAAACCCTCTGTCTGGAGACACCATCCGCTTTGAGACTGAAGCAGACTTTGCCTGCCTATCCTCAGCCCGGGTAAAATTCCCACCCTGAGATAAACAATTAGTACTAATTTCTTGGAGTTCGGTCTCACCCCCATCCTCATCTGAAATGAGCCGTCCATCATCATCACCACTAAAGTAGGAGCTGCGAGCCTGTATCTTACCCGTGGATTGCTTTTGTTCGCTGGGCTCGTTGCCGTCGGGGTTCCCACTGCAGGCAAGACTTGTAAGGTAGCTCTGCGAAGAACAATCTGAAAGACGAGATTGGGGGTTTGGAGAAGAAAGTTGATGCGGCACCCCACCGCATTGCTGCTCACCTCCACGTACGGATAGCTCAGCAACCGTTAAAGACGGCATGCTCATAGAGGGTACTCCGGTCAAAGAAAATGCTGGGCTGAGACCTTCGGTGGTCACTTTGGATGCCAAATCTGAGAGCTCAGCATGTGCAGCTTCTAAGCCAGGCGATGCTGCAGTGTGACCGGCCAAAGTCTCCCGCGCTTTCTCCAAAATAGACTGCAGATATTTCCCTTGAGCTTCAATGCGCAGTTGAAGATGTCTTTGCACCTGGCTCGGAAAGGAACCATGTCAGGAGTCAACTTAAAATCAAGTACACTCTAGCAGCCAGAAGAATGAACTTAGAATTCCAAGCCATTAAAATAAAAGGCGCTAGTACATGCGTGTCTGCAAACAAGATACACTCAACAGACTTAGATCATATTTGTGTATAAGATGAACCATCACCTCAAGTTGCTCATGTAATCTCTTTTGAACCTCCATCTGCAACCGCAAAGCTTCCGTGATTTGCAGACTCCTGGAACAAGCGACAAGAGATGAGTTGCAAGATCTCAAGTAAAAACGCTTGCGAGAAGACTTCATCAATACGGAGCCTGAGGCGTAGAACAAAGACCAGCCCGACTCTTGAGAATAAGGTAGAATTACTCACTCCTTTGGGTTTTGCGTTATAACACTTTCAGTAGCAGTTCCACTGCTCGGTCCTTGTCCTTCGGACGACCCTGTTAGAAATGTCAGCATTACTTGGTCACAGTATCTAGACAAACTGCACCATTTAAAATCCTAAACGAACAACTGCACTTGACTATAATTGAGGGTTCCCAAGTGGAGGTGGTAAGCCGTAATATCCAGTACTAATTCAGGTAATGGCTCGCCAGGAAATATAACTAGTAAGATTATGACAGGTCGCAATCTGACCCCACAGACATGATCGGCACCCGAACAGCAAGTGCACTAAATGCATCCATGTGTAATCCCGTCGTAACCATTTCCAATCATAACTCGGGTAGATATGCCTTGTATTTCGATTGGGTGCTGCAGTATGTACCTTGGTCTTTGATAGTTTCTACGTTGACCTCTTTATGAAGCTGCTTTCCCAGCCTATATTTCTGAAATAAGAATCGACAAGGTAACCGTTAAGCATAGGTTTTGAAATAGGAAGCAAACTAAACGATCATGTCTGAGATGAACTTTGATAGGCCCCCCTAAGTACATTGAATGTTAAGATACAGAACCCGTTACTATATCCCGGTTCAGTGCTCACGCCTACAAGCATGACCGGACGTGATTCTGCCTCCCTAACTATATGCATCTCCAGGCCGTAACATCAAGTTCTGGACTGCTTTTTTAGCACTTCCATCTCTCTCCAAAGGACAACGCTCCAAGGGTACCGACATCCACAACGTGGAGGTAGTCCTATAAGTTGCATATCATATCCAGTAAAAGTAGCACAAATGTCAAGTTAACACCGTCTAACATGTCCCCGTGGGCAACCCTGCCACACAGTACTAAGTGCAATTCGGCCTAAATACCTGGAGATGACTCTTGAGGTGATAAAGAGTCAGTCCTTTCACTCCCATGACTCTCATGACTGCCTTCGGTGTTGCTTCTGCAAAATCAATAACACCACAGTGAGTCAAGCGTTCGTACTTGTAACGTCCACTCTGATTACCGAACTTATCAAAAGTCAGATTTTTCTTCTATTGTAATACTTAGAGAAGACCTTTCTCCAGTTATCAGTACAGCTTGTCCAGATGCAACGCAGTGTAAAATATTCCGAACCCGCCTAACCCGCTAAGTAATGAGAAAATTAGTACACATTTGTGTCGAAAGCATAAGTTATTCCTTCCTGAACAACCGTTTCACATCGAATGTCCCTAAAATGTAAATCTCAACAGAGTAATAGTGCTTCAGGGTAGGAAGGCTTCAGTGCTTGTGAGAGGCATATTTCTATCTGACTGAGGAGAAGCACAATGAGATAAAAGTAGAAGACACCATCATCAGGTTTGCTTAGACTCTTTACTAGGGTGATTAAGGACCATTGCAAAACTATACAGCAGTGACAAAGGAGGAAACGATAAAAGCTTTGTATTCGCTTTTCTTTCTTTCTTTCTTTGTCTTAACATGATAAACTCGAAAAAACCTTGGCAACCAAGGCAAGATACAGGAAGCTTTCGGCACTGCACGAAATTACACTTTACAAGTCGGTCTGAATACTGGTTAACTACTGAAAGGCCGGAGAAATATACTGGAAATATCTCTGGTATAGGACACATGAACAAAGAGCAGGGCAACTATATTTCATACAAAGTGAGAGCATAGATGTAGGTGGGAGAACACTTGGATGAATAAAATTTGCAAGAGGGATAGAACTGTATCAGTTGCAGCTAAGTACATAGAGATGAGAATGTCGTTGCTTGTTACAGGAGAAGGATCACTCCTTGGCTAGCCCAACCGTTCATCTTGATCAGACCTTCATCATTTACCAAGCTTATACATTGAAGATACACTACAGCACAAAAGAAAGGAAGAAACATCCAGTAGGTGTAAGTGAGCAACCAAAGTAAAAGAAACTTGCACTTACTGTCAGCCCCGCCCAGCTGAGTCACGGCATCTACAAAGCGTTCATGAAGTTCTGGGGTCCAGCGCAATCGTGGCTTCGGATCAGCAGACGTTACAACCCCTGCATCGCCCGGAAGGCTGCCCCCGTACATAGATCTCTCTTGCTGGGAAGATGTTTGACCTCGATGAGGTACTAGCGACGTATTTGAATACTTCTTCATTTGGTACATCCTCCGTCTACAAGATTGGAGATGACAAAATCCTTTCCATGTTAGCCGAGTTTTGATTCAAAAACATTTGACGTAAACATAGGAAAAACTCGTGGGATTGATAGGTCATGACTAAAGTGCTTGTGCTGATTAGAATTTCTGCCCTCCAGCATATCCACATGGTACGCACCTGTGGTCTAGTACACACTACAAGTATTTCCTAGATTCACAATCTGTTTCTCAACCTCTACTCAGATCACTTGGGACCAGAAGTTCCAAGTGATCTGAGTAGAGGTTGACTTGTAGTCTAAAGCATAAGGCAGCCCAGAAAGGCCTGTAGCTATGTTCCCACGTCTCTTCGGCTGACAAGTTTGAAATTGACAAAACAGGCCGAACAGGTAGAATACTCTAAATTGTGGCCAACCAGGAGACTCGTCTTGGTAACCAAGGTACTTAGAGCCAAATATTGGGACAGAGAAACTGAGCCCATTGACTGCGAGAGTAGCGTAGAGTACAGAAGGATCCCATGATCCTCCCCGCCGGATAGGACTCGTAATCCCTTTAATCAGGGGGATAGACATCCTGGAGCCGGTGGGGTAAAACTGGAGGCAAACCATGCGCCAAGTAGCACATAATTTTGAAGTGTAGCGTCCCTGATACTAGATTCGAATCCAATAAAAGTGATATTCGAATACAAGGGGTCCACTTTGAGGGACAAACGTTCTTCTCGAGTCTCGACTCGAACCCAAGGACTAGGGGGATTGCAAAACCTTGCTGGAAGTCCTGCCACCTCGACTTCATTCTACTGCAAGTTTCGACGGGCAGTGATTCAGACTGACGCTGGCTGAGACAAAGCGGGACGACGTGAGTGAAGACACCCCTCTCAGGTAAAACTCCATGCGTCAAGCAGGGTGGAAACACAAAGGCAGTAAGCCGACGCTCTTCATGGATCTGATCTCTCATAGCTTGAAGCGTTTCAGCGGCATTTCTCTTCGCGCTGTCACCTCAGAACAGGTGGATAAGTACAGGCGGTAAAGGGAGATAGGACCCCTTCTTCACCGATGCACAAAGATATGCTAGGATAGAACGAGTTCTAAGAGACAGGCACACGGAGCCTGAGTTCGAGAGAATTTCCAAGCCCCTTGGAAGAGGCGGTCTCCGGCGCTCAGCACGTTCGCTACGAAGATTCTCTTTGGTTGAGAATTCAAAGTGAACGGCTGCTTTACCGAACCATTGAGATAGGGCATAGATCCACCTTGACCACCAATTCATATCCAAACGCTTTCTCGACCTAGACGGATACTAACCACTACTGGCTCCATTAGCTACGTACTCATCAGGACTGTCCAATTGAATAGAAAAGAAGTGACACCTTTAGAGGGACACCCTACAGTTCGGCTCGGTACTATATCAACACATCCCATGAAGACACATTTGACAGCAAAACCTGTTATCTTCCCCTCCCAACAGTGACTCCCCTCGCTCAATCGCCTCTCAGAGAGTTGAGTACGTTTTCCACCCTAGCTTCGTCCTACTGCCCTTTCTTTCGGGGGAGAGTAAAGGTCCTCACTAACTTCCATCTAGATCATCCATGTTGCTTAGAGTTCCCATATATCCAAAACCAGCAGCCGCTTGAGACTCTTCAAGTCCTCTCCCTTTGTCATACTCCATCTGGGAAAATTCCTGGCTCCGTCATCGACAAACGCCTCATCTGGAGATTTGCTGGCTCAGAGAGTTTGACATTCAGAGTTCAAAGACTCTAGAAGGTGAATCTAGGACATGTGGGACTTGTGTTCCACTCCACTCGCGTTAAAGCTTCTTCAGTAGCTCATCCAGTGCAAGCTGCTCTGTCTTCTTAATTTCTAACAAGTCGCCCGGAATCATCAATATCTGCAGAAGTGCGTACTCGAGATCTTCTAACCCTTCACCTACTAACTTACCAAGTTAGCTTTTCCTTCTTTCTTCGAAAACCGCTATCTCATTCGACCACCGCCAACGTTAAGTCCACCTGATACTCCTACACAAGAAGGTCCGACCGAAGTTCCTTCCGCGGATTACCGCGTTCAAAAGAATCACATTACTTTGAACTATTCCCCGTCAAAGGGTCCATGTCCTCTTCCGAGCGCAGTTCGCAGAACTGAAGTCTCATGTCACAGATCTCTTGTCCACCGACCTCCCTTTAAAATGCAGCAGACTCTGCAACACCCAGCCCGAAACAAGTCCCGTTGCTTATGAATTTCTGTCACTCGCACTTTCTTCAACAAACTTTCAAGATTCCTCCTGATTAACAAAACAACTCGAAATCTCTCTCCAAACATGAACCCTGTCCCCTTCTCGCTCATCCACCACGCGTCCTTGACAAAATCATTCTCCCTCTCTCACTCCCCTACGTTCTCCTGCTTTGTCAGATGCTTCCCCGCCCGGTTCTCTTCTCTCTCTATGCCTAAAATTACTCTCCCTCCTTAACCCTCTCTTCTCTCACTAGCTCAAACAGGAGAACAACTGAAAAAGATGCACAACTGCTAATAGATAGATTACGGGGACCGCGGAATAAAAGCAGAGGACCGAATAAGATAGATACCAGTCGTAGTGATGTATGTAGGCTTTCAGGCAAAAACTAAACGCAGGGCAAGCCCGCCAGCCAGCCAGCCAGCCAGCCGCGCTAGCCTTCACCCCAATATGTTCCCTCACTCACATAGGAGAGAGAAGAAGCTCAAGAGGGAAGAACCGGGAAAAAAAGGCCTCAGAACTCTCCTTCCTGTACCAACCCTTCCTCTCTCTCTCTCTCTCTCTCTTGCGAATCACTGGAAGGGAATGAGCGAGACAGATTCCGCGTCAAAATGTTCTCGTCGAGTTGTAGTAAAAGTTACTGTATAAGAAACCTCACCTCCCTTCACTCTCTCCCTCTCTTCCCCACTATCCCTCTCGGCATAACAAGAAGAAGAAGATGATGATGCTGCACAACAGCGGCAGCAGAAGGAGAAGGCAAAACCTCCAAAATTCTATTAAAACTGCAGACGACGAAAGTGACAGAAAAAAATTCCTCCCTACTGACACAGATCAGCGGCAGATGAACCCGCCTTCTGTTCGCTGAATGTACGTAGTAGTAGTAAGTGGTAAGTGGTAAGTGGATGCGGACTTGAAGGGATCCCTTCCTCCCACGCCTCACATATCCTCTGTAGCTTTCTCCTTCGTTCGTTCCTTTCCTTCCCTTTGATTCCTCCTCTAATTCTTATCAATACTCTTATGCACCCCGGGTGGTGTTGTACGAGACCAGGCAGGAGGAGATTACCGTAGACGAATAATTGATATTATAATATAGAGGACGAAGAAGCTCCTCAATTTCTCGATCTTTCTTTCCCCTCTTCATACATCAGACGACCCACATTTCCCCTTCCACCAACTCCGTAACCCTAAAAGCAGCGCAAACAAACCCTAAAGTCCTTTTAACCGTCTGTCAACGCCTGGGACCGTCGACCGGTCCGCCGGCAAAGTTTTTTCGGGACCGGTCCGCGTGCTCGCTCGTTTCTTCGTTTTCACCGCGCTCGGAGCAAAGACCCGGGTATTTCCAAAGACCGCCGGGTAAAGACACCGGATAGCTATAAGATAATCTCGGAGATTATCTGTGGATTATGACCAGGGAGATCATTGCACGTAGTAATAAAGTCTGTAGAGACCTGCCCTACAAGGGGGGAATTGGTCGAGTAGTTTATTGACTTAGTCTGATCATGTCATTGATGCAGTATTTGAATGCGTCCTGATGATCCAGAAGTATTGACTTATAGTACCACTCTACAAACGCTTTTTCCATACACGGACTGCTACTGATGATCAATATTACGGTACAATCACAGACCTCCACACCACATTATGGTTCAAAACAGGCAATTAGACACTAATCTTACCATCATTCTCTGACTCATACATGCACTTCCAGCACCCTCTCGTCTTACTTCTGGCAGATCCACTGACCCACATACAGTGTGCTCCACTCTGATTAGCAATACTAATTGTATATGGAGTGGATGGCAGCACATCGAGGGAGAGTGCCTATATATCCAGCGCTATAGAAAGCCTTATATGATAATCAGACTTGTGAAATTCTGGAGATTCCTTGAATTGAGGTAAAGCATTTATATAGCTTGAGGAATTATTGATCTTTTCGAAGACCTGTAGGAGCATGAGAAAAGGTCTCTGTAAAATATTTTGTGAAAGAAAAATTAGCTTTTGGTTTCTTCACCTAAACCATGTATGCACATGCCACTACTAAGTTCTCGACTATATCTTAAAATATATTTCTTTCTACCATAAATGGGAATCTTTGGAAATCTTCTAAAGGGAAGGGACCACCCTAGGGTGATGACCCAGCTACCATCAGGGAGGTGAATGGACTATCTAAAAAGACTGCTTCTTTTTCACCAGTCGAAAGCGGTGCGCTTGAGCATGTCGATCCAAAGCGGTAAAGTATTGAACTTACCATGCCGTTGGGTTGCAATCACAAGACAACACCATTCTCTATCCCTCTTGACTAGATTCAATCGTCATTTGAGGATCTTGTGTCGAAAAGCGACCCACTAGATCGAGTGTAAGTTGAGCAGCCTTCAACATCAGCTCCAACACAAGCCTTCATAATATCGGTGAGATGCTATACAGTATTGTAAGAGACAACATCAGATAATTTACACTAATTGCGTCCTTTGTAGAAAAAGCGTTCCAAGCCATCAGATTTCCCACTCTGCGTGTTCCCAGACCTTTTTTTCAATTGCTTCGATCAATTGACATACATTGGGTATTACAATATACGATTAAAAAGGCGACCACATAGAACACATGAAGGATGAGAAGACCCCATCAAGCCGTACAAGGGAGAAACAAACGAGGTAGAATGGGGCTAGGCCCCAACAGTATCGAATTACATATAGTATTACAATATACTGGAATGTGCTTTCTTCTTTGTTGTACGTGATGTCTGGAGTGGTAAGCAAGACGTAAAGTTTCTTAGCTTCGTAAGTTTGTAGGAGGGTCCAAAAGTAAGATTTTAACCAGGATAATTGACCTTACACCGGCTGCTGCTGGGTACTTGACCATCTTTTGTTGTTGCTATCATTGAACCCTTTTCTGCTTGTACGACTATTCTTTGCATGTACCCTACTAGTACTTGCCTCACCCACACCTACATACAACTGTATTGAAAATGATAAAGTACTCCTTTGCTCCTACAACACCCACAGACTTCTGCTCTTACATCACTTTAAACTCCGTTCCTCTCCGTTGCAGCATGTCAGTTGAGGGTGTTGTTTGTTTCGATATCTATGGACGAGTATCGAATTCGAATGAGCTTTGCAGATTTCGCAGATAGTACAGTGTTCTAAAGAAGAAGGACTAACTGCTCTATATGTGTGTGTGTTTGTGTGTGTGCGTGTGGAGTGGAGTAGAGAGGAAAGCATAAATATTCAAATCGACCTTGACATTCCTTATTCTTGTGAAAGACTTTTCTCCGATATGGTACTATTCATTCTATATACAACTCCCCCCAACTTCTGGTCCCAATCTCTCATAAATGAGCGATTCTTAAACCCATCCGAGTATAGATGATGGAAGATCTTTTTGTGGACGTATGACTTTTAGCCTTCTCAATAGTCCAAACCGTCTGCTTTCTGAATGGATCTCTTAGATTCAGATCCTTATCTCACCACGCTATAGATCCCCCACCGTGAGAGGCTGCTGAGATTAGTCTCATTCCATGTAGGGAAACAAGAGGAAATCCCATTGTATGCACAACTTCTTCTTCTGTTGCTTGGAACATGGGTTCACTTTATTTCCCTAATCTCAACAATCTCTCTTTTAATATTCATCCGAAGGAGACAAAGAAACCACAAACTCGATGCTTAAACTATCAGCGTTCGGAAAATCATTAAGCCTTTATTTCTGAACTTTTGTGCTAAAATCAACTTGCCTTGTATACTTTGCTATCACCAACCTCAGTGGTTCCTTACAACTCAACCTTGTTCCATTCTATAATTGCATCATAGCCTTTTCGGCTGTATGACAGACAACTTCAGATCGACCTGACAAAAACGCACTACGTGTGGAAATATATCACTTTAATACATACTCTATCGAGGTTCAAATTCTAAACTTTTCCATGATTATTTCCACCCATACGTCCCCTCTGGTTGGCTTGAAGAATTGGGTGATTTGTTGTGCCATCCTCTGACAAAATCTCCTGACGATACTAGAGCATTACGGCAAGGGCCCCGGCATCTCAACTCATCCATCCGTCCATCCATCCATTCATCCATCCGTCCGTGTGGAGATCCTTCCAGGGAACTGACTTAAAACTCACCTGCCGTGGTCCTAAAGTCCCAGGACAGAACAATTCAGAAAAAGTTAAGGCTTGATGAGGCTTCGGATCTTGAAGTGGAGCAGAGCATCATGAGGTGGTGGTAAGTTTACACCTCAGCTTTAGTCACAGCACAGTGAGCTCGTCGAGTTCGTGGCCGAGTCGTGCGCTTATGTAAGCCTTCCAACAAGACGGGAAGGGATAGATGTAAGCCACAAATTTCACGAGGCGAGAATACTCCATTTTATGGAGCGAGACAGTCCAAATAGCGGAGTGCAGAAATGATTGTAACTCTGATCGGACTAGCTCTGTACAGATCGATGAAAGACTGCTACGTTTCGGGGCCGGGATTGAAAACCGCCAAATCTGGCTGGAGGCCGGGGTTTCCAGAGTAGTGCCAGTAGACTCCAGAGAGGTCAGGGCTGACCGTAAACCGGCGGCGCCAGGTTAGCGACCGGGCACTTCACGACCTGCGGTCGGATGCCACCTAAAAGTAAGGGGAACACAACACGCCACGTGGCCCGTAATAGTGGGAAGCAAAAAAAAGTATTGATCTTCTAACTTTCGTCCCCGGTTATCCTTTGGAGCAAGTTACTGAGATTTCTTAGGCCTTCTTAGACGTTCAGCTTTGGCCAGTCGAGCCTCCGGCTCCAACCGCACCCACCCTCCCCTACAAGAACGTCAAGAACCTCAATCAGTTTGCAAGGTGTCTTTTATCAGTCACTGACCATCTGTTATTAGCCGGTTTCAATTGCATATTTATGCATGCCATGAAAATGAAGTCATTTCCGTCAAAATAAGATAATGATAAGACAAGGATTCCGTGCACAGCATTTGTTCTTCTGTTATTAAGGATTCAAATTCTCTCCAGGCCAACAAAACCCAACATCTTTTTCTTTCATCTCTGCAATTTGGACAAGTTATCAATTGAGATTTCAGATAAAATTTCTTCTCGTACCACCGCTGCACCAACCGAAATGCCACGAAATCTAGCAAAGGTTCTCATTATTGCGTGGAAAGTGAAAATATTATGATAACTAGCATTCCATTACCTCAGTTATACATTGCACCCAGCGAAGATTTCCCTCTCTCTCAGCAGGATTTGGCATTAGGTGTATATCTTTCTTGTCCATCAAGTTACAAAAAGGTATCCGACTCCTAAATCTCGTATTAGGCAAAGTGTGTATACATAAATTTATTTATTAGATAGACTTTAATAAAGGATATGGGTATAAAGATGATGAAACATCATAAAACATAAATTTACCTCAAGAAGCACTTCTATTTACGTTTAAACGCACTGAATCTCCTCTACCTCAAATGACTTGGTCTCGTCAGATAATATATGTCTGGAATAATATGAATATTAAGAATGTTATTAAACTGACTCCCATATTAGTATATTTTTTCCTTTTATATGTATATAGAATATCAAAGAAAAAAATATACTAATATGGGTGTCGGTTTAATAACAAATTTTTAGAATGAAAATAATAATTTTTAGACCATCAATCCTTTGTATCTAAAATTGGTCTACGATGATAATTCTTGAAGAGTATACATTCTTGGTTTTCCAAAAAGTGAAAGGGAGTACTAATTTGAATACAAATCTTCACTAAGCATAAAATCTGGAAATGTAATGTAAGTTATACTATAACCAGAGGAGAAGACAGCTATTTAGGGAGTCCAACTAAAAGAATAATAGTCTATTCAATTATAAAAGTTATTTGTTGTACATTATTTTGGTGAAATTCTTGGGATGACTTTGTAAAGGACCTCTTGATCATAACGTGCTAAGAACAATGCATGCATTTCTAGTGGATAACTGGAATTAGATATATATTGTTTTGCTTTATGATCATTTTTTATGATCATAAAGCAATTTTTCATTGAATTGAAATAAAAAAAATCATTGAATCCGTTGTTACAATGAATTCCAATTCCAATGTACTAAAGTAATTTCATCATCTATTAGGATGATACAAAAATTCATTTCTCTACTTACGAATTATCACAATGTAGAAGTGTAGTATGTGCAAACAAACATGAGTAAATGTTTGAAGCATATATATACAAAGACAAATCAATAGTATTTGCAAGATGTAATACAAATTGCTATAGAAGTATGACTACTACGTATTACACTGTTCCTAAATCAAAACATACTTTTTTATTTCTTGTATCATGATATAGGTATATAGGTATACTTTGAGGTATAGAATACATTGACATCTAGAAATGAAGCACAAACATAAAGTTAACATAATATATTGCAATTTAAAGAAAGTTGATGATATAAATAATTAGATTTACACTTTATCCAAGATGATTGTATCATGTTATTGACTATTTGGACAATATAATAGTCATTAAATCAACTAACGCTAATAGTCATAAATTTACTTCATAACTTTCTACCTATTCTTTGTAGTTTCTTATTAATACAATTTACTATTGTGATCTTAAATAAGTCTTTTTGATAGTATTATGATGGGGCATGTACGATAAGTGCAATAAGGAAAGCAAATATATTAGATATATATGCTTAGATATGCAATGTTAGATAATAAGATTTAACATAGTACTTTGCCTAGGACAACAAATGTGGTAAAAGTCAAAATATATTTTTTGTGTTAAGGACTATGAAAAGTTTCATTAGACCATGCATAATAAAAAAATATTTTTTATCAAAATAAGACCAATAAATTTAGTTGAACATGCCATCGAACTTAGCAATAAATTAACTATGTTGCTTACAAGGCCAAAGAACTAAGTGGTTAATCAAGTCACAAACAAACCTCACTTATATTAGGTGATGCTTCTTTGAATATTCCATTAGTTTGTACACCACATGATTTGCATAGCTATGATATTTTAGGTATAGAATAACATTTTTTTTTAATATTATTGGAGCTTAGCTTTGTTTTATCTCTTATGGTTTATCCTTGTATGACTTGATAGCTTGATGAACTTTTTTCCATCCATCTTCTTATCCTGTGTGGTTGCCATTGCCTTAGCTAGATGTGAATGCAAATGTGAGCCACTGTAATCAATCAAATCTTTAGTCAAATTTACTGCTTATGTAAATTTATGTATTAAAATATAATAGTTTGCAAATATTTTCATAATACTTAAAATCTTGCATGAAATATAGATTTCATCTTTTATCTTTGTAATCACTTTCTATATGTGTGAATAATTTAATAAATAGTCTATTACATTCTCTATTGACCACATGCTTTGAAATACAGGTCACAAAGTTCAAATTCAATTGTTAATGGTAACATTTATGAAACACAAAGATGAACAATGGTTTATCTTTTTTTTTTTTATATCATCAAGGAAATTTGAAGAGTGTTGCTATCTTATACCTTGATAATTTCTGATTTACAAGAAAATCAATCAATCTACTAGAATATCATAAAAAAACTTATAAATAAATTATTTTATAAAAAATTGATATTAATATATTCAAAATATATATAATATTACCATATATAAAAACTAGTTTCACAGAACTAGTAAATAAAAAGATAAGATCATATTTTTGTTTTAAATTAAGTTATCTATTATTTAGTAGTTTATCTTACATAAGTCCAAATAATCCAATGATTTAAAGATACCTTGAAATTGATCATTGGATTTCCTTCTTTCATTTAATAATTCTAAGACAATAATATATGTAGCTATCAAAATTATTGATAGTAAACTTCTCTTTTTAGGATTCAAACCTCAAACTAATATCCAAGACTCGTGTATTAAGCAATAGAAAATTTTATCATGTATCATGTTATGATACATGATTCATAAGTAGCTATCTTCAAAGTATTATATATATATGTGTGTATTTTGCATTAAAACATGGTCTAGAGCTCTATATCTTGATATCTAAGAAACAAGTCAAAATAACATATATTTCATAATTTAGCAACAAAATTTGATATTTTACAAGGAAAAGTGGTAAAAATTAACAAATATTAATTAATCATGTTTATTTTCTTTATGTTTGTCATGGTCATCTATTAATCACAAAATATAACACTTTAAAATCCTTACTCTATAGAGAAAAATCATACAAAAACCTTCTTTTATATAGGATGCAATAACAAGAAAGATATATATATGATTTTAGTATATTTTATCACAAAAATCCTATAAAATTAGATAAATAACATACAAGTTTGTTTTTATTTGATTTATATTACACATATTTCAAAACAATTAATATCATAAGGATCATAATTATAATTAATTTTTCATCACATGATATCCAATAAAATATTCATAATTTCACATTTCCACCTAATTTTAACTAACAAGTTCACAATCATGGATTGCCTATAAATAAAATATCATATAAGGACCTTTTTTCATTAAAAAAACATTATTAACAATGCAACTATATGATTTTACTGAAGTTTACAATTTAAACTCTCTAAATTAGATAAATAACATACAAGCATAAGCTTGGGATTGATTTACATTACACATATTTAAAAAAGTTTATATCCTTAGAAGCATAAGTGAAATTAATTCACACCCTATGGATTTCCAATAAATTTTTAGATGAATGGTAATACTTTTCTAAAAAAACATAGTAAATAATTTTTTCAATTTTAGTTCTATATAGGCTGAGAAAGATGAAATAAACATGAAATTTTTTAAAAATTAATTTATATTTTATGGATAAGTATTTTTTGATAGCCTTCTTCACTTTGTACCAAAGTGGATAAAATATACTAGTTATTGTACTTGTTGCATATAAGTATTAGGTTGTATAATATGACATAATAGCTTGACATAACATGAGTTCAATTTAATCTCTAGAGTATATATACTAAAATATACTTATGCTTAATTTGAATCCATGCTCTTTTTCTCATTATTTGCAAATTTAAATTCTAGAGTAATGACTTATGCAATTTCCTTAGGTTTTTTGTCATTTATTCAAAGAAAATTACTTTGATTAGGTTTATGATGTTCCAATCTCCTAGTTTTCTATTCTGTCTCGCAAAATAAAAATCACTCCAATAATCATTACATTTAGAATATAAATGTAAAAAATTATAACTGAAAATAATATAGCTATTTTCAGTTTAAAAATATAAATAATGATGCATATATAAAAAATTATATTCTTATATATTTCATCATTTATAATAAAACTTATTATTGGTAGAATTTATGTTATTTTAATCGTTTAAGTATTGGTACAATTTATGTTATGTTAGAAATTAGGTGGTATGTATAGATTTGGAATGCATTTCTATATTTATGGTACCTTATTATTTCCTTGACAGTGAAGTATTCGTTATATTCATGTGAAGTTTAGATGTTGAGACGTTTATTATTTTTATAAAAAAATCTGAATATAATGACATATACTAGATTTTGATACTTTAAATCTGTTAGAATCTTACTTTTCATAATCCTTCTAAATTTCAAAACCAGATAAATGAAACACAGTGTAACCGTGTACTTTGTTATCTCTTTATTATAAAGAAGCCTACTTTATTATGTTTTATTGCATTCTCATACTCTTTTTTCCGTTCAAATATACCAACAATATGTCTTCTTTCCAAATTACATGTTTTTTCGCTATAGTTTACACTCCATGCCTTGTCGATGAGCATAAGAATGTATCAAGACTACACTGAAAATTAAAGCATGTAGAGGATGATAATCCATAAATATTACAAGAGTTGATTTTATGATGCTTCTGTCGTCAAATCTCCCCCAACCCATACTCCAACATGTTTTATACTACTTTGCTCATTATATATATATATATATATATATATATATATATATATATATATATATGTTATATTATTTTCACATCGTTCTTTTTATTTCACAATCAAAGAAGTTATGTTGGAGAATGTTGATGAAATTTTGTTCACTATTGAAGGGTCTTCTCTTTTCTTGACTTTTTGGTGGATCGAGGGGACTAAAAATTGTATTAAGTGATATGATTCGTCTGGAAATAAATCATTGAATGGAATGAACCTCGCTATCTACTCGTGAAAATCCATGGTACAATAGAAATTGTCATATTGAAACAAATCACTAAGCAAGGTATCCATTCGCTTTCAAAGAATGTATTGAGATTCCCATCATAAATTTCTGTATAAAGAAACTGAACATCATAAAAGAAAGAGAAAGGTTAGGGCATTCATATAAATTTTTTGTAAATCTTAACCTTAGAAGAACAAGGCTTGTCATTAAGCTCAGGCTCATCTCACAAATAAAGGAAAGAAGCCGTTTCTAAGCTGTGACTTGTATAATACTAAATCTGTAATAAGCCTTTTTTTAAGCACACATGTAACTAACTAACTACTGTAGTAAATGGATGCCGTTGGTTTCCACAAGAGGTTTTGTGTAGTCAAGAATCCATTTCATTACGTTATGGGAATTTGGATTCTTAAATGAGTAACTGATGTTTACAGTATACTATCATTTGGGCTCTAAATATTTAGACTTATTATATAGAAAACGGATACATCTTCAACACATGATGTATCCATGACGTCAAAACTTTCTCCGAGAAGGCGAAGGAATCTTGACAAGAATTGATAAATATTTGGACGCAGAAGAGGACCGCCAAGACTATCATATATTATTATTATCATGCAGCCCGGAATAGAGGGAAGACGACTGCATGAGAGACGTTCTTGTAGAAAATGTCACACTACTAAGAGAAGGAGGAGAAGTACCTTCCTCCTTACGCAAAGGCAAAAGAAAATCTCTCAAAACAAGCGAAGCGGCGGGGTTATATGGGGTGAGGGATAACGTACTTTCGGAGGCTAAATTTGGACCCCCCTTTTGGTAAGAAATTTAACTCTAACGCTGAAAATAAGAGAATAAAGGCAAGGACCCTGCATGCTGAACTTTGTCTAAACTGCCATCAGACCTGATTACCTGAAAGTAGACTCAAGAGTAACCAGTCCATGAGGCGCGTAGTTAAGAGTAATCCCGACTTCTTGGAGGAGGACCGTGCAAGCATCACGCCTTTGATTCTGCCCGCCTGCGATTAGTTTACCGGTATTAGGCAAAGAGCCGTTGAGAAAGTGGGCCAGTTGGGGAGTCAAATCCCCGTGGTTTCTGGTGCATTTAATGGACGGGAAGGTCATGGCATGGCCTGATGGCAGGTGGTACGGTCATGGTCTGGGCGATCTAACAAACAACTTAAGGACATACAGTAGCAGCAGGGTAACTTTTGAGTGCATGAATGTACTCTCGTGAACTGTAGTTACCACTCTAAAATATCTTTCTACTCTATTTCCTCTTCTTTACTCCCCTGCTTTGTCTGCCGGGCTCAGATCTCCCTTTCCGCCAGGACTGTGCAGCTGGGTTCTCCGTCTTACAACTTGGTTCTTCAATCATTCAGCTGCTAACTTGATGGTTGGTTGCGTAAGACGGTATCTTGATGGACCTTGTGAAAAGGCGCTAAACGAGAGGAAGACGGAGCGGCGCATATGTGTAGTAGTAGTGGTACAGACCACACTGTACTGAATAAGTGTTGCTGAGTTTTGGCTGGGTAAAACAACCGACGGTAACTGCAATGGACCTCAGAGCATACCCACCACAGATAATTATGAGTGCCATGGTATTCTGGATATTGTTGAGTATATTACAATACTCGAATTTAAAAGTGTAATATGCGACCATGAATTATCATAATCCAAATTCTAATTCTTGAATTAACAAGTTAAACTCATAAACAAATTGAGAGATTCGCAAAACTCCCACAACTGCAATTTTTGGGGGTGGGATTGAAGCACTGAACTTGTCTAAAGTGGGTTGTATGATCTGATCTAGGCATGGTGAACAGATTTACGTCTGTCCAAGAATCAGAGCACTGATCAAGTTGCTTTGCTATCGTTCTTTTCCCTTTCACACTCTTCGCAACTTCAATTGGATATTTGTGGAGAGCGCCTAAATCGGAAAGCCACGTATTGTGCTGGCGGCATAATTTCGATGACACAGATTTGAGTTTTAAATATGGGGTGAGTAATCTCTTTCCCTATATTATGTTGAGTCTACTAATTGGGTGGCCTTTCTTCCCCACAACATGACGAGAGGAATAGTATGTTCCTTCTACTTGCATTGAAATCAACCGAATCGGGCTTTTCGAATAAAAATTGATTGATCTATTTGCTTGAAACTCTTTTACATGTCTTTCAAACAACATATAATGAAAGGCGACCGCGTAGGAAAAACGAAGGATGGGAAGACCCCGTCAAGCAGTATAAGGGAGAGACAAAAAAGGTAACATGGGGCTAAGCCCCAATAGAATCTATATGAGAAATCTGCACTACCGCACATATCAAACAACTAGATCAATCAATATTTATTATACTATAATTTAAATTACAATGATCCATTAATTACTAATTTCCATAAATAACCCAATGTTTAAAACTGTCCTCGCTTGTGAAACTGGTGCGTAGGCAACGGAGAGGGAGTTCCAGGGAGACTTAAGTCATTACTAATATAAAAATAAATATCCAACTAGAGGTATATTCTTAGTTAGAACATTGGAAATCTGCTGTGTTTACGAAGAAAGATGGTAAAGTCCATGTTATGAAAACATGTTAGGTATCTTCATTTATCATTCTACCGTTCAGCTTAACTTCATAGCCGAATTTGGCCTCGTTATATTCCTCTTTAATTCATATTAAATTCACATTTGTTACCATTGTATTTTGCTCGCGGAAAAGCAGGAAAGTACTCCTATGGATTAACATTATAATCAATAAACCTTGAATCGTGCATTGAACTAAAATTGGAGTCTACACAACACACACGAAGCTTTTGTCCTTCATTTATTCAACCGCATTCATAAGTAGCACTCGCTTTTAAATTATATATAATATGATATGAGAAATTGTAAATAAAATGTGTAGGCGCATTATGATAATAAGGGATATTCTAAAAAATCATAAAAAGGAATGCATCTACAAATTTTATTTTTTTTATGGTTAGTTATTGAGGTACTAGGCAAGATTGTAAATGCGATGGGAAATAGAGCTTCAACCCTGAACCTTCAACCCTAAACCTGTAAATTTTAAATAAGTTTATAAGTTTATAATTTCAAGTTTATTTAGATCTAAAGATAGTCCTTTATAATAAAACTTATCAACATACTTCCCGTGAAAGTTCTTTCATGAACTTTAAATTAGCATGAAGGCAGTTCTAAGTATTAAGATGAACATAATAATTGTTAGTGAAGTATAAGTTAAGGATGGTCTAAATAGTAGAGTCTCGGTAAACACAATTATATATTTGATAGCAGCATGTGCATTCCCATAGAATAAATATTTTAAATCTTGAACACACTAGCTCACTTAAGTTGAATTGGAAGGTTTCTCTCCGAGTTATGAATTATTAAGAGGAGGTATACCCAACACAACAAAACATAACAAACATTTAATTGTACGTTTACTTTTAAATAAGAAACAAGTTAGCTTTTCCTCACTTGCAAAGGCTAGACTGTCAATGAATGGAGGGGAACTTGTCTTCTTTGCTTAATATCTAGTAGAGTCCATCTTTACTTAATGTATAAATATAATACGCAATCAAGTATAAACTTCAAATATTTCACTTAAAACTTTTGTTCGAATTCACCATCTGGGCATAATGAGAACAGAGAGAGTTAATTCTGAGATTGAAGAATACTAAAACGAGTTTGTAATTCTAACTAATTTAGATACTGAAATATTTGCTATGTAAACTCAAAATAAATCATAATTCTTTATATCTATATCACTAAGTGGACACATCTGTACTATTAAGATGATGTGCTTGCATTATATTCTTACAAGTACTAGCACACACTATGTAAATTCAATGCTTTGTTTATTGAAAAAAAGGTTTGAGATGATGCATTCAAATAATGATAATTGGACATCTATATATTATGACATATTCATTTAATTGTCATGAAAAGAAAAAGAAAATTAATTTAAATGATAAATATTATTTGACTAATAAATATTTATATTTTTTGATTAAATATCTACCAAATAAGTTATATGATAACTTTTGAAAAGTGATATATACAATACAAGCATATACCATTTAGATAACAACAAAAGCATTCTTATTGAACCTTTCCAACCTGATATTTTCTTTGAAATTTTGATTTTAGATACATAATCAAATCATAAGCTACTGAAAGAATCAAAGTAGCTTAAATTTATATTTAATGTAAAAATATATATATTTCATCAAATTTCAATAATTTACCTTAGATTTTGTGTCAAATTTACTAAGAATCTAAAGAATAATAAGAATTTTAAGTTGAGATGTAGAGTATTGAGAATCATTACATTATTACCAAGAATTACGAAGCAATGCCTACGTACCAAGTCCAACCTTGTCAAATTAGAGTAAAAGATTATAAAACTTAAGATTTGCAAAGCAAATGATATGGTTAAGAAAATTTGCAGGATCTTAATTTTAGAGATAACTAGTGCTAGATAGTAAAAATTTAAACAATAAAGAGTAAAATAATTTCCAGGAAGCTTTTTTATAAAGTGTCACGTGTCCAAGAGAGAAACAAGTAAATATTTGTTCATCTTCTCTTTTATACCTTCTTTTAAATGAGATTTGACTCATCAAATGAATAATCAAAGAGCTTTATAATTGTGCTATACAAAGTTAAACAGGAAAGAAAACTATTGCAACCTAGAAACAAACTACATGAAGAAGCTGCAACAAATATTTGATGTCAATCTCTTGCATTGTTACATTATCTAAACATTTGGACTCTAAAATAATTAGTTAGGAGCTATTGGTTTTTGAGTGTTCTGACTTTGAACTCCAAACCTTAAAATTGAGTACTAAATGAAAATTATTTAATCTGTTTTGTTGTCAACCATTATACTGTACATTTAAAAACACACAATAACTACAATAATCTGAAAATAAACGTACTTGTAATATCTCACCATATAACGATCAAGACTAAAAACTATTGTGAATAAGAGTTTTTTTCTAAGTAATACAATTTTGGACCTTAAAGGTGGAATAATATTAACTAAGAAATTAGATTTGAATAACATCTTCATTATCTTTAGGTACACAACTTATAGTGTTTTTTGATGCAAACACAAAAACTTGTAACAACTATAAGATATAAAAGTTACAAATAATAAGGAAATAAAAATGTTCACCTTATTTCACTCATTCTTACTTTTTACTCCAAAATCATGAAATCTGAAAAAGTCTTATAGACCGCACTCTTACTTCTAAGTCCTTAAATGAAATTTACAATTCCACAAACCTGGTATTTGACTATACTTTACAAATATTTGTTAAGACATTCATAATACTTAGTGCATAGTCTAATCAAAGTCCTTCTTTTTAATGGTAGAGCTTCTGCAAGTTATGAAAACAATGGATTATTAGCTAAGCATCCCATAGATACTTGGCCTGTAATTCCTATATAATACACATTTCAGTTCCATTAAATTCCATATCAAATCTAATATACAAAATTTCCATATCATTGTGAAGTGGGTTTAATTACAGTACATATAATTTACCTTCAAAGTGTGATAATCATCCTAAATAAAAGTGCAACATGTCAATAATGTTAATGATAATACCTTATACTGATTCTTTATCATTTTAGTTTTATATGGAAAGTCTACAAAATACATTTGAACCACCTACTACCACAAATATAAACAGATTTTAACTTTATGGTGATACAAATATCCTTTTGAAAAATAAAAAAGTGATATCAAACATGAAAGATTTATGATTCTCTGAAGAATTTTTTGAAGGAATGCATTAATTTATGATCAAACAAGCTTTACAACCAACGTATAGAAATTGAAAGTAAAATTCTATATGTAAAACCACCAATCTAGTTATTAAATTTTACAAAAATATTCATCAAGATATGATAAACAAAAATAACAATCTTATAAATAAAAATCACATTTAACTCGAGAGGAGTTATAATGAAAATTCCATACTAAAAATATAAATTATATTTTAATCCACACAGATCATAACTTATAAAACATTTAAAACATGGTAGTCTTTTGATTAAGTTTGTCATTAAATACCTATTATTTTTGCAACTTCTTTATTATAAATAAATAAATTTCCTTTATGACTTTATATTTGTATATGTAAAACTTCTTATAGTAGCATTATATATAATTAAATACTAATAGTTCAAAATTACATGCAACTAAATATACTGTGAACTTTTATCTATAATATTCTTATATTATGTCCTTTAGCTAATCTGAAAATCTTCAAGAGAACATTCTCCAATTCAATCATCAAAAACTTATTGTTTGAAGCACAAAACCATGATTCACTCTAGAATAATATTGCAATTATTAGTATATGATTTAATATTCATAGATTTCATAGATGGTATATTTGTTGAATCTATTTCTGCACTCACATAGCTAAACATATAACTTGCCTATTATTGCAAAGTTTATTTTTAAATTTTTGTTCTTTTATACCTGTCTCAAGATAAGGCTTAATAGCATACTTTTCTTCATATCTAATTCAAGTTGATTTGTAAATCTTGATTGTTTTGTACCTAACTCAAGATATGTACCTACATTACTTCATATCTAATTCATGATTAAAAAAATACACTTGAAAGACAATATCAATATTATTCCAATTTAATTTCATAATATTATATTTTTTTGCCAATCAACAAAAGTTAGATGTTTAGATAAGGTCCAATGTGTATTATGATAAGTATCTCATTGGTACCTTCATATGTGATGAATGTTACATTGTAGAAAACCCTAGTAATCAAGTGATTATTGTGAAAACAAACTAAAAATTGTAGCATATATATTGACAAATTTTATTATCCTCTTGATGGTACAAAGATAAAAGCTTTATTAATAAAAAGTCCATCCTTGATCATAAATCCAAAGTAGTTATGAAGGCTTTTATTTATACAAGGAACTCTTTTTATAATAAAGCAAACATTAGCATTCTATCTTATAGATTTATATTCCTCAATATACATTGGTATACATTAAGCATTTTATATTCAGCAATATGGTATTCTATGATTTAAATATAATTATATGCATAGAAAATTTATTGCACAATGTGGTGTACTCTTCTATATAAGAAAAATGCATAAGCAAACTACCTTGTGCATGTATAATAATAAGTATGCATTTATATGCATTGAGAATTATACATGGAATCTTATATATCAAATATACCATAATTTTTTGATATATTTTCAACTCTTATTTATTTGATGTATCTTTGACTAGTATAGCATATATTAGTAAAGTACCTTATATATGAACACACTACTAACTTATGCATGAATAATGCTCAATATGTATATGAAAATGTATTATATAATTTTTTTTATGTTATTTTTTTATTTTATTTCCCTACCACAATTTATATTGAATATTTTATATGCATATCATAATTTCTAATGGATATTTATTTGTATGATGAGATACACAGTACCACATTGTGCATGTATAATCTACACTACATAAACATACCAAATTCACAAGTATTATATTACTAAAGCTTATTACACATATAATTTAATTAAATTTTTTCTTCCTTCAAATTTTGTAATATTATTTTGTATTATACATCTAAGTGGTCAAGGTCATCCTTTCTTTTGTTTATTTCATTGGTAATATAAAAGTAAGAGATAAATATCAAGTAAGATGGAGATGACAAGGATAAAATAATAATATTAAAATTCCTCAATATTTAGATAAATATTTTAAAATAGGATATGGCCAAGAGTGCTTGATGTCCTATTTAAGATAAAGGATACCTTTCTTCATTTCTATGGTTAATTGTTAGATTGTATTGATAAGGTTTTAGGTGCTTGTTAAGATTGTATATTCTAACATGTCACTCTAATATATAATCATTATATTCAGGAGTTAATTATTAATTGTTTTTATCTTTCTTAGTAATGAAATGTATTTTGATCTAATAAACCATATCATAATCTAAATAGGTAATATTATATATTTTTATAAGTAAAAAGTCTGATCTTATGGTTGATATGATTAGTTTTAATCTACCATGCATGATAGCCCAAATAAGAACTCTTCATAATATCCAATTTGAATCTTTGTTTTTTGAATGGAATATTTAAAACTACTTTGTAGGTATTATGTTTCAACATAAGATATATTTATCAACGTGAAAAATGTCTCTACAATTTAAAATGTATTTAAACATATTTATTATTTATTATGACTAAAAAAATAGAAAATATAATTCTACCCCAAATTATATATATATATATAATTTATGGTTATTCACTACCATAGTTGGTATTTTTTCATAAATTTAATATTATTAATAATTTAGGTAGATTGATATGTTATAAAATAATTTTTTATTACCAGCAGATATTATTTTGTATTAAGTACATATATGACATTAAAAATCTTAGTATGTACTACAAAAATAACTTATAAACTAGTTATCTATTCAACCTGGATACATTAAAATTAAATTTGTTGAACTAGATCGTTGTATTCATTTATAAGTAAACATATTTTGGAAGATATCTAATAATTCAACGATGGTGTATAAAACCATACTGGTTTCACAGAAGATATTATGCATTACAAATGAATGCAGAGTATAAAAATGGAACAAAACATTGAAGTTATTGAAGAAGGGGTTTTGGGTACTCTTGTCAAGCAATTATATTATTGGAATGAAATAATTGCAGTATATAATGAAACTGTTCTATATATTTGAGGATTCTGATTGAACCAATAAGAAAATTATTTATGAATGCTAATTAAATTTTGGTAATAGGAGCAGATAATTTTTATATGATACTCGGTCAAGATGTTGAGGTGAATTTATTAATTAACTCGAGGGGTTGACGTCAAATTATCATTTTTCATATATCTTCACCATATAAATGTAACTTATCGCATTTTAATGGATTATTAAATCATCCATATACAAGGTGAAATAACAGAGACAACATATATTAATGATATCATGATAAAAATACTTAAGGTAGTTATTTTGTAAGTTAATGCACACAAATACTTCTCTACAAAGAATTTCAAAAGTTAAATCCTCACGAAGGTTCACTTACTTTACTTTCTTTCTATATTGAAGTGCTAATACATAGTCTCATTATCATTTTCACACAAACTAATGATATACCGTACAAGACAAATATAATCGATATACTAGTCAAGACTTCACCTTCAACTCTTGACCAACTCCTCTTAACTTCTATCATAACTTTTCACTAACTACTCTAGATTTGACACATATACTCTGGGGTTTGTACACGAGTATTTACAAAGTATTCTTGACTTCCTTTAGAAGTCTATGCTTGATTTCGTTCACAAGTGTTTATCAACGAGTGTACTGATGAACATCTTTGATCAAATCAGAGCTCTAAATTTTATTTTCACTAACCAAAGATTGCTATTCTTTGCTTATGGGAAGAATGTTTATTTCAAATTCCATATGTCATTTCCAATTATAATGAACTTCTTCTACTTTATCAATAAAAGATACCTATTAGTTTTATCATGTATTTTCCATTTTGGGTTATTATGAACTTCTACTTTGATACCAAAGTGTTGTTATGCGGTTCAGAATCCAAAGGGGTTTTTTCGATGTAAATTATGTATTTTTCGCGTTATACAAAATTACACCTATAATAATATGGCACCATTCCATGTCCAACTCTAGTCTTACTGGTATTACAAATTCTAAAACGAATAGAGCCATTGACCCCGATCCGGGCAAAGGCTTGGATTGGATCAGATAGCCAACAAGAAGGTTGATTATTCTTATCCACAGTCAAGTGTCTAGACCGTCTTAGAGAGTGTAAGGAAACGGAAATTTCTCATATAATATTGTAGCTTAGTGCATATAAATTCACGATGGAAAACAAAAGAATTTCTAAGATTTCCCACACTTTTTGTCCACTTGTAGCTTAAAAGATACACCAATGTTAATCTTTCAATGAAAATATGATATATTTTAGGACTCAGGTTAAGAGCTGTAGAGCATGTCCTGACTCATAATTCTCTCACGGAGATGTGCACCTCAACATAATTGTACTTAATATCTACCGTCAGCATAAGAGACGAAATATAGGATTCTCGACCATTCGATTATACCAGATAGGCAGCAATATCAAATGCCTTAAACTCTAGAAATCTTACCACCATCTCCCACTAAACTCCGATATCTTCTTGTCCTATTCGTGTCATAACTCTAATAGACTGCAGTCACTGAAGTATCTTCGTTACGGTGTGTAAGGCCGAGAAGGCCTCCTAGCGCTAAATTCACTCACTAACCCAGTCATCTAATAGTAAGCGTGCGTGTAAGGTCCGGACTGCAAACTCAGATAAGACTACAGTTGCGTGGCTCAGAAATAAATGGTGTTTCTGCTAACAATCCAGATTATGTCTGGAATCACCTACATACATACAAATGTCCAATCAAATAGCAACTTGCAGTTCTGTTGTCACGACAAATCAGGCGCATTCTCTGTCCTCAGTGAGAAACCTACCTGGCCTGAAGAGTTTATGAACTACCGTATTAGAAGTTGTCCCACACTGTTGGCCTTTCGCCTTTAAGGAAAACACCCATCGCTCGGTTGGTTGGTGGTCATCTTACAGGGCATGTCCACTGACGAACATGTACCGTATATGAAAAGCCTATGAATTCAGAAAATATTCGAATCAATACACTAGTCTGGTAAAACCATACTATCAAACTCACTTTCTCTGTTCATCTATTTCCTTTTCTATTGGAAAGAATGTCTCCATGATGTGTGATGTTTCCAAGACCTTTTGAGTATTGGTCTACGCTAAAGAATTTCGTCTCGGTCATCAAGGCGAGGAGAAGAGGCACAAATTTTGGGGAAGAATAGGCAAGGAAGATGCGCTGCAGCATGAGACGACGTGAATCATTTTCTCTAGTTTCTTTTTGGATCGAGGAGACTTTTGTCGACCTCCCCTACGTGAGAAGAGGATGTGGAGGACATACAGTAAGCCTGTTATAATTGAGCTTGATCGACCTTCCATTCTGTGGGTGGCCCCCCGTGTTGCTGCTGCTGTAAGAATCGGCTCGATGCCAACATCGGGATCACGAACGTTATTCACATGCACCAATTGCTGTCCTATCTTCTACAGTACGTACGCGGATGAGTTTATTTCTGCTTTCCACGATGATAAAAGAATAAGCAGAATCGTATAAGATTCAATTGATTCTTTCTAGGTAGAAAAGTGACTTTCAGTCCTCAGATCTTTCAGGTTGGCGGGGAGGAGGAGTTTTAAATCTGTTTCTCTATGTTTGGAGAATCTCATTTGCATCTTTTCTTGTCAGCACAAAGTTATGTCACCAGAGTTTGTTAAAGCGAGAATATATTATGATATCTGGAAAATCAAATCAAGGATTTTCCCACCCTTTCAGTCTAATTCTTGCTTGCCAATCTCCTCGTCATGGAAGAAAAATGGTCATGATTACATCCAGATTCCAAAGTTAAATGATGCATTTTTGCTAAATTTGCGCGTGCCTGAACTCAGAAGCTCCTCCCAAGTCCTCGCTTCCACTCAATAGCACTGAAATCTTCTTTGGTTATATCAATAATTTTCTTTCTTGACAAGTACACAATATGTAGCTGGTCATGATTACCCTAGAACCCAGTATAAACTACGCATACCTACGTTTGTTGTGCAACATTGATCCCGAGGCTTTCGCATGGTACTCTTAGCTCGCAGATATGCAGTAGGGGGTTTCAATAGGGTACTCACGCAATTTCGTAAATCGTTTTAAGCGTTTTCTCGTCAAATTCTACGGGAGGTCGAATAAGGTGACTCATAAAATCTCAAGGCTATAATCTAACTCTATTTCTTAATAAGTTTCTGTAAATAAGTTTCAGGTTGTTGTGTTGATTAGCTTTTTAGGCCTTTTTAGAGATGTCGGTAATTGGTGTTATGATCTTATTCAAATTCAGGGCCTGCGGTCCCTATAAGATGAAATATGCGATGATAACCTAATCCGTAGCATTTCCGAGAAAATCTGGAATTGAGACTTCCTACTGTATATGCAGATCGTTGGGTTCCCCGCCCCTACGGCACTTCTGAACGATACTTCTTTCGTTATATCATCAAAGGGTAATATCCATTCATGATTGCCTGTGGAATTTCAGGTTGACACTGCGATTTGTACTAGGTTGCGTAGAATAAAATCCCAAGGCATTCATTTGATAAGATCAATTGTAGGGTCTGAAATTTCGAATATATCATTGATTTGAGCATTCTCGTAATCTTCTGTTATAATTGCTGATTAATCTTTTCATCATCGGAGTAAGATGAGAGGATATAGGGTTTTGTGAATTGTGCGAGTGTCTCGAGTGGTTCGTTTCCTTACTTTCATCATCACGAGTTTTCCATTCATCATCGGAACCCGATACATTTCATATTGGTGATGATCATTGTGGAATAAATCGATCTCATGTGGTGGCATTGATCCCAAGGCAGCAGGGACGCCGGCAGCTCTGAGTTTACTACAGGGCTAGAATTGAACATAAAAGAGTAAAATAGTAGGATCTGATAATTGGATCTTCGTCCTAGAAAGGAATCCTTTGCTATCAGTTATATCTCATAATAGAAGGTATACTTCCCGTTCCAGGATGAATCCTCTGGCCAAAATGGCCACACACGCGATCCGAATCAACTGGTGAATATTTAGCGATTAGTTCGTGCGCTGTAAACATCTAGAGTTTGGAAAACAATTGAATATCTATACATTATCTATAGCAACTGAGAGATAGGTAGTAGTAGCGGTACCCTGGTGGTTGGGAATATTTTCAACCTGCTTTCTTGTTGAAAAGATGTCATTCGATAAAGCTTTTTGACCTCCACCCCACCTCCACGGAAAGTACGAACTTACTACGTACTACACACGTACTTTGCAGAAATTCTCTTGGCCATCTAAGGACAGTAGGTGGACTGGGCTGCTGCTGCAGCAGCAGCAGGAGCTGCTGCCACCGATCAATCTCAAACAGGAGATGAGATGGGTACACTTAGACCGTCACACATTATTTGATTGCTGAGGGCAAAATGTTCATGAGAATCACACCAGTCGGAGCATCCTTTGGGGTTTATCGACTACTGTTGGCGACTAGTTTATTCATCTTAGATCTTCCACGGAGGAGGATTTCACTTAAAGTGGTGGCACTGGTGCACAAATTGTCCAGTTTAAACGCACCAATTGCGTCAACAGTCACCATCGTGAGGTCATTTGAGTCACTTCTTCGCACACGAACCCAGAGACTCCCAAGAGGATAGAGACGGACCATGGAGTCAACTAATTATATCTTCCTATAATAAGAGAGACTACTTCTCATGCAGTAAGTTGTTCTTAGCCTTTACAACTCATGGATTAAGAATCTCTCTGTGCATGAGAGGGAGGAGGCTTAGAGTTTGAGAACGTGGTGTAAGCGAAACTGTCCTTAATCGGACCTGGGGTTCATTGGATCCTCGTGCGTGTAAATTGTCTTCAAACCGAGTACAAAACGAAGAAAGAGACCACTTCTTTGCACATGCCGGTTGAACTTTGGCACGAAAAAGGAAATGCTAAGAGTGAGTGTTTTATTGGACCTGATGCCGAAACCAAACTTCTGTTTGACCAGGTTTAGCAGGGGAGGTCCAACAACTGTAGTTGTGAATGCCTGGTGCTGCTACTGTTCTGCTGCTGCTGGTGGGCATTTCTGAAGATTGACATTATTTCGTTAGTACCAGGTCCTCCTCGTCTTAGACAGGTTCAAGGAACCACTGCCGATTCGTTGACACAGCCATGCAAATAGTATTCTTGACAGAGTTCTTTGTAAAAGCCTGCTTAATCAACCGGCAGATGACCAAATACGTACTATAAAATTCATTGACTTGAATTAAAATCTTTCATTAAAGTGGAGCGGGCCACTTCCATTTGTTGGGTACTGAAAATTAACATACAGAATGTGAAGTAGGGGAAGTAGGGAATATATTTAGGAGGTTGACTACGGGTTTTCTTTTCCCTGGAATAAGAACCGAAATGGCAGTTTCACTTTTTGCAGCAGATAAGTACATCTGCACTCATAAAACAGGTAAAAGTAGTATATTGATTGTTTGGCCATGCAAATATTCTTCTCGGTATTCACCTCAACCTACAGACTACTATGTCTTCACAAAATCGCTTGTGCGCTATGCAGCTACGAAACAAGGGTAGACAATTTCGCCATGATTTCGTTTTCTTTACTCTATGGGCCACTGTGGAGTGCAATTAAAGAATAATCTATATTCTTTCTAAATTACTACAGCGAGCAGTAGTAAAAAGCATCTTCAAAGGTCCTGGTAATAGTGTCAATACACATACCGTGTGAAATTTATATTCCAACTCACCATATAGAATATACCTTGGAAAGAAATTATATATATATATATATATATATATATATATATATATATATATATATATATATATATATATAGTGACCTGCTCTGTGCTAAAGGCTTGTGATAAAGACTTTCAGGTTATTAGCTACCATCCTCCGAGCTTCCACATTGTCTGCATACGGCGCGATCATCCAAAATAATTACGTCAAGGTCGGCCAAATAAGGGAATCTTTTGCATGAAAGGTACGGTGAGAAAAGAGTTTCTTGAATATAGTAAATCATCTCTTCTGTTGGAGTAAAAAGCCAAAGAGCTTCCAGTTTTTATTCTGAATAATATTTAGTTGCGTTGAGGGACGCAAACAAAAAGAAATGCCCGAGTTCAAGTTTTGGCAGAAAGATGCTGAAAGCAAATACAGATTGAAGAATTCAAAATCGAAATCAAGTTCCTACGTTGCAACGAAACAATCAACTCACAGTGAGACCCCCACTGTAGTTTCTGTGATAGATCAGTTCTTATAAAAAAACCATTTGACTGAGGGGCCTGCAAATGATAAGATTCCTTTGCCCAGGTCAATCGAGTTGTATATTTTGTTAAATTTTGTAGCTGAAACTGACTTGATGCCCCTATGCTGCCGACAGAAAGCTAGCAGATCTTGGTACAGAAATCGCAGACATGATCAACACGAGGTGATGCCACTGAAGATTGAAGCTACTCTTTACATGAAGCAACTTGAACTTCTCTGTCCTTTTGTTTCTTTTAGTGCAAAATCTTTGTTATTAGATCTCGAACCATGAAATTGACGAGCTCAAACACAAGTCTCATATTACGGATATAACAAGAACGAAGCTCGTAATCTAGAAAGAGAATTTCGATTCTCTCAATGCAGAATGAATTTCCACAAATAAACTAAACTAAAAGTAAAATCAGCCATGGAAAACAGATACAAGTACAAGCTAGGTAGGAAAAGAAGTTTCTGCCAACTAATTTAACGTTCCCAGGTATTTAACAATCATTTCCTGCAAAATAATTCCATATATGAGTGAGAAAAGGAAATGAAAATAGCAATAATAGACATATCACGTAAATGGCGGAGAGGAAAGAAGAAAGAATGATCACTCAGCTGCGTCGGTGACTGACGCTGGCGGTCTGTCGGTTCCAGCCTTGCGGATAACACCTCCCAAGCGGACTACCACTCTTAAACGCCAGATAATAACAACACCTCATCGTGGAACAGGTCCAACGTCGTCTTCCGTCCATTGGGACGGAGCCTCGTACAATAGGTCACGTTGAGTAGGTGACGGACGTCCGTAAGATTATTGACTCCGTTGAATCGCCGGTGCGCTTGACTTCAAGATTCCGACAGGGTAAATGGGCACTGTAGGTTTCTGAACTGAATAGTAGTATCCATCCTGTCCTTGAAAGCAGACGGAAATAAGTATATGTTTTCTATTTATTGCTATTTCGCTATTTTATGGAGCGATTCTTGACTCTTCTTCATTGCTATTTTCTTCATTACTTGCATTGTATTTGAACCCCTCCACCGAAATTCTGTTCTTCGTCCTCCTCTGGATATATTGACCACCCACCAAAGGCAGAAAGCGTGTTTGAGCTTTAATTTTCCCGCTGGTTCACGGATCAAATGATTTATTTTTAGGCTCGTGTTGTGTATTATGTATGTTATGTGGACATCTATTGCTGGACGCCACATTATATTTGATTTCCCCTTATATGCAATGATTGGTGCAAGCAATTTATGATAGGAATCACCTCTCCTATCGGCTCGGCAAAGAAACATTATTCCGGAGAAAACCGAAAAGGGCATACTGTTGAATGATACCTATATGTATCATCACCACGGAAATGATTATCCATGGACCAAAACTTGAAAAACGTGTAGAGATGTAATGATTGAAGGAGGAAGCAATTTTCACTACAGTTTAGCCTACAGTCAAAGTTCCAAAACTTGAAAAAACAAGGATAACTCTCTTCTCATAATATAGTTTAGGGTGTCTTGATATTGCATGGTCAGCCGGATCTCAACGATATATGGGTGAAAGTGGATCCATATCATTAAGGCTACAGATTCTTCTACAACAAGGCTCACCTTTATCCATTGCAATCATATATTATAAATTTGTCCATATTCATTTTACCTAAGGATTGATGAAGTGTAAGTACTGTTTTGTGATGGTAGTGGCAATCAGTCTGCTGTCACAACTCTCATCAGACCTCTTTCGCCTAACTGTGGGGCTTAGCCCCATTTTACCTTTGTGTTTTATCCGGGTACGGCTTGATGGGGTCTTCCCTCCGTCTTGTTATCGCCTTTCTTTCGTGCAACTCCTTCATATTTATCGGCGATGAGCATCGTTTTCTTGTCGTTGTTATATAGGTACACTAAGAGATGTAATAGTTTTATTTCAAATACAAATAATTAATAGATGCAGTGCATTTGCTAGAGTGAGAGACGATAGCTAGGGCTTGATCATACTTCTGCTATTTAATTTGGAAAGATTTATCAAGGACATAATTTTTTCTGCTTATATGGCGAGACTATCTTATTTAGCCCTTCAGGTATACTGTAAACTCCCATATTATACATCCAGATGCATGGAGAGAATTTCTTTTTTAAATCATAGGTTTCAAAGAAACTTTCATGAAATTTGAATCTCATTCATTGCAAATTCTTTGAATCTAAGAAAGAGACTTAGATATAGTGAGATCTATGTTTTAATGTACCATGAAATTATGAAAAGAAAGTATTTGGAAATGAAATAAGAGACCAATGTGTTGATAATGTTTACTCTTGGTAAGGAGGTGAAAGCATTTTTAAGTCACTTTTGCCTCTTTACATATACAATCTTCATATAAGATTTTGTTGCTATTCAACACACTATTTGGATTTATCATTTGGATAGCACTTACGTGTTTCAATCATAGTTTTATGATCTACCTCAAAGACAAACTCCATTTCTCTCTAGTAATGTTTTCAATACTTAATACCAATTGCTAATTCCTCACTCTTCATCTTGGCTGTGTGGTAATTTTGCTCCTCTAAAAATAAATTTTGAGAAGAAAAAGCATTGATTTTCATCTATCCTCCAACTCTTATGAAAGAAACACTAATAATTGCTAAGTTGGATGAATTTGTAGCTTACTTAGATCGTATTATCATAGTCATAACTACATTCTATAATGCATATTTGAAAGCTTTGAAAATAAGGATTTGACAAATCTATGATAGTATCTTGTGCATTTTAGAAAATTCTTTCATTGAGTTTGTTCTCCAAGTGAATTCCATTTGGATCATTTCTATCTTATTATTTATAACTTGAATGCTTTCTATACTCACTTTATTGCCCAAAGTAATCAGCCTCAAATTTACAAAATTTACACCTTGAATCTTTTGCATAAAGATTATTACCTCTTGGACTGTAAAAGACTTGTCTCAAGTTTGGCTATAGACCAAAATTTCATCTAAATTTTTAATGTCAATTTTTTCTAAGTATATAGTTAAAAGGTATTTTTCATCAATCCTATGGATTTAGTAGATGTATTAGTGAGACCAAATGATATCACATGTACTCTATGAACTGATACTTGTCTTTGCAACATCCTCATCCACCATTTAAATTAGATTATATCTACTTTAACAATCTAGCTGTAACACTCAAAAGAGAAAGACCATAAGATTGAAATCCTTAATACTCTGATGCCCCAAAGTAGCACTCCGACTTTATTATATAATGGAGAAGAACCTCTCCAATGGAGCTCAACCCTTAGATTAGATACATGTATTGGTGATATGTCAACCTTAGGCAATTTGGTGGGTCAAACAAGTTTGACCAAAGGGAATCTTTCTATAGACACCTTAGAATAGAATGGAAGCAGTATCATTGGAAAGATCTCAACAAGAAAAACTGAGGAAAGGGGGAAGGGGAGGAGTACAATTTTATTTTTTGAGGCTTAGTTCTTTTGTTTAGGCATTCAAAATTAGCTCTAAAGCTTTTGAAGTGTTTCTGGCCTTTGCTCTATTAGTAGAAGTATTATTTTTTTAACTCCTCTACCCACTTGATTTAGACCATCAAGTATAACATCTCAAAAAATATTACCAAGCAAATTTTCACTTTTACCTAATTTATCTAGTTAATGGGATTACACTAGCTTGATAAAGTACTTGATGTTAATCAAACAAGTCATACATCTTGGATAAATAATACATGTCTTTGATAATTTTTTATTTAATACACTATATTCACTACATTTTCTCATACTTCTATCATTTTTCTTTAAATCAAGATTGGAGGTTGATACAAACACATCTTTGTCAATTGAATCCTTTCTCTAAAAGTTCCTCCATTTGGGCTTTATGTTTTTCTGGCTCATTAGGAGTCAACTTATGTGGAGCTTTATAAGGTTGTGTATTCCATGCAAGTACATAATCTTGTGATCCAATCTTTGCTTAAGCAAAAAAATAACAAGTAATTCATTTAGGAATATGTCCTTGTACTCCTCTATTGAATCTCTCAATTCCTAATCTTTTTCTTCCTTCTTGTCCTTTTCTCTTTTTGGTAGAATTAAAAATACCAAAAGTCCAAGTTATTAATGAGCTTTGTTTTCTCAATCCTCCAATTCATCTTTTGCATTCTCTTCATCATGCTACTTGTCACTTGCATACACATTATTGAGAGGCACATACCTTGGATGTTATTGTGGCCAAACATAAAATTTCTTGCAAAATTAAAGTTTCTCCTATATTGACTATATAACTTCTGCAATAAGTTCATCCTTCTAGAATACATGACTTATTGGTGTGCATCTTGATAATGCATATTTCTCCAATACTATGGTGGGATACATTTTTTCATTAAACATTCCTCAACTCCAAAGATGTATGGTCATTTGACTCATCTTGAACAATTCTTCCCTAAAGTCAAAACATAATATATTATTTTGGAATTATTTAATATAATCATTAATAGTCTCTTATTCATTCATGAATAATTTTTCTTTGGATATATTTTTATATTTTTTTTAATAAATAATATAACTATCTTTGCTTCATTCTAGATTTGAAAATTACAAAAAAATTTCAAAGTACTCATAGATTGGATTTTGTTAAAGTGAGTCACACAACTTCCTAGGAATCACCACCAGAGGTGAATCTACAACTTTGAAATCACTAATCTTACCTTTTTTCACAAGACTCTAAAATTTGAAATTTGAAGACATCTTTGGAAACAAGGATCATATTTGAAGTCCAAAACTAAGTGACTGAGTAAGTGAAGGCAGAAGACAACCTTGAGTAATTGAGTGAGAAAGGAAGGATAGAAAGCCATCTTGAGAATATACATGAATAATTTATCCTAATTCTTACTTCAAAGTTGAATAATTAGTGAGAGAGTATAGAAGGCAACCTTTGAAACAAACATCTGAATTAAAATCCCTCTCTAAATATGAATGACTGAGTGGAAGAAGATAGAAAGTAACTTTAAGAAAATACAATACATTTAAACTGAGTCACAAGAAATAGAACTCACAAGTTTCTTAATCACATTAATCTGTATTATCTTAAAACACTCATTTTGCATATGTACCTTAATGGTGTGATACACTTTAATAAATTCACTAAATCCACATCTATTATTGTTATATATTTCAATTATTTTAAATTATTTAATCCATACTAGTTATAGAGACCACCTAAAGACCAGCGGTCATTAAACTCAAAGTTTACGATGCACACTAGTTACACAAAAGAGTATAATATCCGAATACTCTTGAGATACTGAGAGGAGCCTGCGAGCATGGTGGATACGTGCCATAGAGTAGAGTAACGTGAAGAAAATATTTGAGAATATCTGATTCTACCGCGATCCCTTCATGGCACAGTCTCACCTCCACAGTAAACTCAGAGTGAAAACTACTTTGTCCACTTCTTAGAATATTCTCTATTTACGCGTGACTAGATACTCGCGACGTAGAACACGGATTAAGAAGAGGAAGAGGAGAAATTACCCACTGAGACGACTAGACAAAACGTTGTCGACGTCCTTGTCCTTGTCCTCATCCTCATCCTCGCCAAGGCCGATTTGGATGTCTGTTCTTCCGTCTGTCGTCGTTCTTGTCCTACATCTTTTGGGGGTACCCGTTGTTAGTTCGTCAACTTTGGATGTCTGTTCGTCGGTCTGTCGTTGTTCTTGTCCTACATCTTTTAGGGATATCCGTTGTTATTCAACCTTCAGTCCCGCTGTTACCTTTGCTTACTGTGCTTTCAATTTCCGAAATTTATTTAAAATTTGTTTTTTAATTCACATTATATGCAGAAAATTAAAGTGAAGACAATCGGTCACCGAACCTAACGGGCGTTCTTTCTTGCTTTTACGAGTGATACGAAATGACATGCGCAACTCATTTCCCGTCAGCAAATAATTTAAATAAAATTAATTGTCGCTGACTATGTCGACTCATCCCCACCAAATACATCATATCAAGCACATAAACGTGTCGCATGCCCAAGATGAAGTGAAATGAACTCCGAAGACCATATCCTGACGTCGTTTCGGCCGTTATCTGGTTGAGTGACAAAGCAACCGAGTAGGACGTGGTGGCCCACAGTCCACCGCAGTCTAACCATAGAAGACATTTAGGGTGGGGTTTGTCTCATTGTAGAGCATCGTGTTGTAAGTAAATTGCTTTTATCTTTACAACTGTTAATAGGTAGGCTAGGCTTATAAAATCTCCTATAGTAAGGCCTCTTTTAGTTTTTCATGTTAGGTTTTATCCTCGATGGGTCTCCAGATCCTTCTTGTTATCCTATGTGTATCTTTATGTCTATAGTCAAATGACGGGATATAAGAAGAGAAAAAGAGTTAGACTTCGGGCCGGAAATGATCATTGTCCTTTATGTTGGATAATAACTTTGTAAGGTATACTTAAATAATAGGAATGTAATATCTAATATGATGTAATAAATCAGAATAACATTTGGGTGAATAAAATATCCTATCAAGCTTTATCGAGTCCCTTCGAAATTAACTAGGATATTAAACAAGATAGGATATCTGTTCCACCAACTTGGTTTTGAGTATAACCAAGGAACAGAATGATTTCTATTCTATTTATTTTGTCTACTAGTTTTTGATTATATATTCTCTTTGAAATATATTTCACCTTTTTTGACTTAATGCTAGGACAACCAACGAGAGGTTAATTTTTTAATTGTGTATGTACTTGCTCACTTAGTTGTCTTTACATCTCTATTTATTTAATATCATATTTGATATTCATAATATAATGTGATATTACGATCTTAGACAATCAGTCATCTAATTAATAACATTCAAAATAATTTTTACTCAAATTTTTCTCACTATCTATTTTTCATCTTTTTATTTCTTAGAGAATAGTGTTGTTGAATGTTCTGGATTTGATTAATAATTTATTAGGTTCTAATTTCTCCATGGAAAATAATATAAATTTCAGAGAATATGTTGTAAATACTGTTCTTCATCTTACATAAAAATAAATAAAATGTTAGATTTTGTTCATGTCTTATTTTTAAACATTTCTTGTTAAATTATGTTTTAAAACTCATACAACAAATCAAGGTCTTTTGAGTTTTCCCCTCAATGCCTTTAGATAAGATATAAATATATAATATAAGAAGTAGAAATAATAAATATCTTTCAAGATAAGTCTACTATCCTAAATAGATATTTTCTTGTTCATTTTAGTTAGTATTGATATTTTTCATAAGAGTACTTAATTGTCTCTATTTGGAGGCAAAAGGGAACTCAAAATCTCCTTGAAGATGAGGTCTAGAATAGATGTTTCATCATTGTCAGATATATACATTTTGCATGTGCCATATTGATAAATCTAAGTCTGAATATTTTGAGAAAGATATACTTAACGATTTGAATAATTCGTTATGGATTATATCAAGATACAAATGATAGCATCCAAACCTTCAAATAACAAATATCACCTCAAGATACTTCTTCTATTATTCTTTCTATTTTACTAACATTACTTCAATTTATTCTCTAAACATGTTTACGAGACACACAAGAATCATATGATGCATAAAGGAATATATTAATAAATTTACTATTCATAATATTTTGGAAATTTAGCTTCCTTATAAGTAGATAATTTCACTAAGAAATAAATTTTTAATAAATAAATATAAATTTTAAAAATATATAGACACAATTAAATATATGATTATGTGTTTGATGGAAATTTATATTCAAAATTTGTGTATATAGAATGAAATATTTTAATAATAAATTATGTTAAACTTAATTTGAAGTTTCTTTTATGAAACCCTATTATTTGATACCAAATATGAGTGCTATTCTTAATAAAATAAAATCGCATAAAATAAAATAAAATAAAAATCTAATATCATGTTTTAATAAGTTTAAATAATAAAACATATTAAAAATTATATATTTGATAAAAAAATGTATATTTAAACATAAACATGTGGATCAAATACATATAAAACTATCAACCTACAATATTAAGTACATTATCCTAGAAGTAAGGAAAAACACTTCAAGAATATAATCAGTACTAGAAGTTTCTAGGTACTTTATACAAAACCACAAGCAAATTTTTTACACTCACCCAAATTAAATTAATATAAATAATAGAATTATTATAGCACTGTATATTGTCTCATACTATGAAATCTAATTTATGGAAATTTAGAGCAAAATATCCTTTATTCCCAATATTATATATTTTTAAAATAAGTAAATTTCATATATGATGAAGCTTATAGGCAATTTATATTTTAGACTATGTCATTTTTTTTAGTAAAAAAGATGAGTCAGAATTAAATAATGAAATGAAACAAACAAATATTTTCTATCCAACTAGTGCAATTTAACTTTTAAACTATATAACTAGTTTGAAAAGTAAATTAGTTTAGTTTAGTAAATTTATAGTGAATCAATACAAAGGATAAAGGACTCAAAATCTTCAAGGAGTATTACAATTACCCATTATATCAATATCTTTTTATGGGAAAAAGTTTTGAAACAATAATTTTTTACAAGTTACCAATATGAAGTATCATTTATAAGTTGTACTTGAATGTTGAATATTCAAGGTATACTCCCTACTAAGGACTATAAAGGAATATGCATAATGCAAAGCTAACATCAATGTAGCTTTAAAGGCCAAATGAATGAATGAATGAACAAATGAATGAATGAATGAATAAATAAATAAATGATAATAATAATAATAAATAGATAAATAAATAATCAACCATTTTAAATTTTATAGTTGAACGTATAATATTTGTAAAAAGGTATATTTTTTTTACTACAAAACCGAAAGTAAGGACAAGAAAGTGTCTAACTAAAAAATTGTGAAATAACATACCAATTCTTTATTTACTTCCCAATCTATAAGAACATTATTTATGCTTGTTTATATACCAGACCTTTGTTATTTTAGACTTATGTAGGCCGGGCCCTTACTTATACTTTTCCATTGTGCGTGTACTAATGTGTAGACTAGTCTTATGCTATCTTTACTTTTACTTTTTACATTTATGTGGAGTGTAAATCCTAGTTATCTTTGTTTATGTTTAAGTGTTAATGTATAGGCTAATTGTATTCACTTGTGTAAGTTAAGGTCTAGTTATCTCTTGTTGAGAGTTTATCCTTTAAGAATTAACAAGCTCACTGGTTTGTTCTTATAATTGGTAAGGCAAATAGTTTATTGCAAGTACTAAAGGTTTTAATATTGAGCCAAATAGTCTATTGCAAGAATTACAGGTTTAGAGAGAGAGAAAGTGATGCGTAGACTTCTCTCCTCCATGTTTCATATGAAAGAAAGAAATATATAAATTGTATTCTCCACAACTTACCAATATTTCAGTGAATCTTTTCAAGAGGTAAGTGCAAGATTGAGAAAAGGGAGAAGATGGAGAAATGGAAAATGAGAGGTATTTTTGATGATTGATCCATCAGGAGAAGTCCATCAAACTACATTGTTGTAATAAGCTCAGTAGAATAGAATTTAAAAGATTGAACCATTGGAAACATATAAGAATTGTGTTATTTATGACTTGAGATGTTTTTAATACTACCAAAATAAATAAATAAGACATTAAAAAAAATAAAAAAAATAAAGGAATTTCTCAAAATTTCTCCCTATAATTTAAAATTTTACAAACCTTGAAAAGTAAAATAAGTGATTATATTTTGGTACAAGACTCCAAAATAAGTAGTGGATATCTCACACTAATGAGTAGGCAAAATTGTAATGGTTAGGTAATATGAATAGAGAGATTAAGGGGTTCAGATAGATTTATACAAAATTTCTAGAGATGTTTAGTAACTAAGCAATTATATTTGAAATAGATTAGTTAAACATCTATTATTTAGCTAAATATCTAGTATCTTTTCTAGTCTAAGAGGTAGATGTATTTCTTACAATTAGATACATAATCAATAGGATCACATTTTGCTTGTTGAATTGAGTGAGGTGACCTGTATCAAGTGGTACCAAAAAATCTAGAGTTTAGATTCAAGATCAATATGCACCATACATCCCAGAACTAGATAAGTGTCTCCAAGTGCAAGTGTATATATAGTGTAAGTGTTGGTATTAGTGGTACTTTGATAGTCCTTGTTTTGACAATTCTTGATTGAAAATTCAAGAGTAAATAAAGATCACGTGTAGTTGTAGACGGAGGCAAAATTTGCCTGAACCATATGAAATTTGATGTAATTTCTATATATGCTTTTCTTGACCAAATTGATGAATGATTTATGCTCCATCACATAACTAGATTTAGATTCCCATTGTTCTCTCAAATTCCTAGTTGCAAATTTTTCTCTCAATAGGAAGTTACACTCCAATTAATATATTTTTATTTTTCATATAATTTCTAATATATTCTAACCTTCTTGTCATCAAGGAAGTTATATCACAAGGTTCATTAGTAGAATTCTTGGTAAAAGAGTGTAATATAATCAATAAGATCACATTCTGCCTCTACCTAGTTAATACATGAATGGATGTCTCTTTGATGTAAAAAACTACTCAACAACTTAGGAAGTCCAATTAATTTATTATTATTATTATTATTGAATACTTTCTATTGTGTTTCTATATAGAGAAAAAAATTTGAATTGAATTGAGCTTGCATGCATAACATAAATCTTTTTAAAATTATCATTGAATTGATTTTTGATTAGGTTGTTGAAATGTTATGGTTTTTTGAAATCATGAGATGCTTTTTATCCTCAAACTTAAGGTTTTCGTTCTTTGATTTATAGAACTGGTTCAATATTCTAATTTCAAAAAACTTCAAAAAATGAAGTGTTGCTTTTGGCTCTAAAAGATGATATGCTAAACCAATTATTTGTATAATGGAATTGCTTTGCCTCATGTTTTACTCTATATTATTTCTTTGGTATAAAACCTCAGGTCATGCAAGTTTAGAAAATGGAAGAGTTTCTAAAATATGAGATTTAGATCTTTAATTAAACAATAAATAAATGATATATTTAATTCTTTCATTCTTTCATAGATATATAATTGAGCTCTACATGAAGTTTAACAACCATAGAAGTAACTACAAATGGCTTATTTATTTGCACTTAGTGATAAAATAGTAAAATTTGATGACCTCTACATTTTGAAAATATTAACCTTCCAAACCTAGAATGCCAATGCTCTAAGTTAGGGGCAAATAGGGTTTTATAAAATGTTATCCTAGAATAAGGGAATTTGTTCTTGGAGCATAAATTGTGGGTCAAAACTAATAAGAACAAGAAATATCAAGAAATATCAAATTTTGTTATTAATATCAATAGAATAACAAGAAAAGCTGTTGAGCTAGTCAGTTAAGTTCCTACCTAGGCTAGAGACTTTGAGTAATTACAAAAATTATAGTAATATTGAAGCTCAGTTCTCTAATGTTAAAGTTTAACTTCAGGGAATTCTGTCAACAATAGTCTAGGTAGTCATCAAAGTCTCTAATCTAGTCAAAAGAGTCTTTGGTCTAATTGACTAATTAGCTGATGTTCTGCTAGTATAAGCCAAAATCTTATGGATATCCACAAAATTTTATAATTATTATAATATTACTTGTACACTCAAAATCTTTGTTAGTGGATTAGTTCATAGGTTTGGAAAGTGATTAATCACAATTAAAATAAAATAAAATTAATAGTATTAGCAGAAGCCTCCAAAACCAAATTTGATTAAGTAAAAATTTGAGACAAGAAAATTATACTATTTAAGGCTAGCCTAGAAAGTCCTTATAATAATTATAAATGATTTCAAAGCTAGATATTTTCTTACTTTTGTTTTAAGAAGTATGTAATAAAGAAAGGTATGTTTAAACCAAAAGATTTATTATGATAATACTGGTATTGATCTAAGAAGGAAATTAAAAATCAAGGCTAAATTTAAATATACTTGATTGACATTAGATAACTAAAAATACAAATCATAAGATAAGATATTTTTCCTAATTAAGAAGATTATCATAGGAGAAAAATTTGCTTGCTTTTATTTTATCTATAGTTTCTTGTGTTTGAGAGAAATTATCTTGCTTGTGTTTGTTTAAGAAAATAGTGGAAGTGAGCAATCATAGAAAAAATGAAGGATGGGAAGACCCCCATCAAGCCGTACAAGGGAGAGACAAAAAAGATAAAATGGGGCTAAGCCCTAATAGAGTCTATATGAGAAATCTGCCCTACCACATCTAAGGTATCCAAGCTATGCAAATCTACAAACAACTAGAGCATCCGAAGAAACATCACCTCTACATACTCTCTTGAACTCCTCCCGCAACTGCAAATATGGTTTGCTCATATATGCTCATATTTGAAAATATGTTATCTCATCCAACTTAAGATGTTTTGAGGTTGAAAAGTCATTGATCCAATTTTGCAAGGATTAGGGGTTATTCTACCCCTTTTTTGGAATATGTGCTTGGATCATCCTATTTAAGACATTTTGAGCATGAGTGGAAGATCATACCATTCATATGGTTAAGGGCTGAAATAGGATTTAGTTAGAGGTAATAGTTGTCATACCATTTGTAGTGTCATATGTAGATTGCTTGGACACTGGAGTTCCAAATGATAGTAGTTAGAGGTATTTTGGCAATTACTCATAGACTACTTTCTGACGGTCAGATTTTGTATTTAGGGTACTGACTTCATGGTGGGGCCCACCGTCACTTGCATCGTCCACACCGTCGGGTCTACCATCAACGGGACCGTTGGGATGAGACCTAGGTCAAAATCAAGAGTATACCCTAGAAGTGTAGCTCCAGAGAGCTCACTTCTCTGATGTTGAGCCTCCAAGTTCTTGGCTAGAGTGGACAAAAAGTTGACAAGCGTCACCTAGAATCTCTTAGCTAGAGTGGGTGTGGCTTGACTGTAATCAATGCCCTATTGTTGGCAAGTTGTTGAGGATCATATCAAGTATTGATTGGAGTTTGATTAATTTGAGTTGTAAATGATTTGATTTATCAAAGAAGTGAGTAAGGGGGAAATTGTGTGCAAGAACTGTGAGTGTTGGTGGTATCTCCAAGCTCGATAGATCATGGTGTTTCAATTGAGTAGTTCATATTTCCCTAAGAGAGATTGTGTGCGGAAGCGTTGGCAAAATTTGGAGGCAAGGAGAAGCAATTTTCAAGCAGTAGTTGTGATTTTGAGCTCAAGACCAATTTGTTACGACTTGAGCTCAAAAACTGAAATTGAAGGTGGGGTTGGGAGGAAATCATTGTAAATTGAAAATTGGATGAAACCCATTTTTCCAATTTGGCTCAAGTGAAGAGTTAGTGGAGGATTTAGCGGTCAGCCATTTTTAGGGATTCATGTCAAATTTTATGTCAGATTTTGTGAAGTAGTTACGTCAAGTTTTGGCAAGAAGAACTTTGATCCGATCTTCGGTGATCCTTGATGATCCTCATACCTCAAGAAGTAGATAGTTACTCCAATTATGTCAAATGCCAAATGGTGGTAGAGTGAATTTTGTGTTGATTTATGAGATGGAGGGTTGTTGTTTAGCATTTTTGTGATTGGACTCCCTCCATTTTCTGCTTCCTGTTTGTGCATCGTGTTTGTGTGAGATGCCCTGAATTTTGAGCGTTGGTACTCTAGTGTGCTCTCGATAGTGAGGCTAGAGTGATGACCAATTAGACTATCTTTGTTTCTCTCCGGTGAGGCAGGAAATGATGACCTGCAGACCATGAGAATGCGTGTTGTGATGGCAGTTTACAGGTTGCCCTTGCCCCAAGTGTAGTTGTCTCAATTAGAGTCACATTAGTGGATAGTGTTCCGTTAGTTTTGGCACTTGGTAGGGTACTTGCGGTTGCGGTTTGCAATTGCATTTGGTGGTTCCAGTTGCAATTACTTTATCACGACGGAGTTCTTTGGGGATTCTAGAGGAGTTAGCCCTCTAGTACGCAATGGGTTTACTCAGAGTGGCACTTGATATCAGCTTATATCTCATGTCCCAATGAGAGAGGAGATTGACTCTGAGTTGGAGTTTGACATAGGAGCTAATTCAGTTGAGAGTGCACTCAGCACCGTTGTTGTGGGACATGGACAAGATTTATAGGGCCTCCAAAGGCCCTAGGTGTTACTTTGGTACAGTGGGTACCATTGAGTTGGATGACTTCCTCCAAGAGTTTGATAGTTGGTGTGATTTGCAACAAATGAGGAACCCGACTTTGTTTACGCTCTTCATGGCATGGAAGGAGTTGTTTCAGCATTTGGAGGAGATTGAGTTATGGAGACAGTATTGGTCTCCGAACTATGTCTCTATCACTTTAGGCTTGGTTGCCAGGAGTAGATCGGCTGTACCCACGAGTTCTAGCTCGAGTAGTGTTAGTGGAGCTAGTGGAGGTGCACTAGCTAGAAATAGTGTTACCACAAGTGGAGGTACCGCTGCAAGAGGTGGTGTGGTACCGGGGTTTAACCCCATGGTGGAGTTCTTCCAATGTTTGAGGTAGAACTACCAAGGAGTGCGGACTGACAAGCTGAGGAGCTTGCAAGAGTTCCAACGGAAGGTTGGAGAGCCCCTACATGAGGCATGCACTCGCATGAGGCGGCTGATCAGTTTCACTCAGGGAGTTATTGAGGCCCAAGAATTCTAGTTTTGGTATGGGATATTGGATAGGGAGTTGTGACGTAGAGTTCATGATGTTACGTTGTTATATGCTACTTCGCCTACTTTGGCAGTAGTCTTTGGTTTGGGTGAGCATATTAAGCTCAACATGGTGGAGGAGAGAGTGGTGACATTTGGATTTGGTAGGGAGACTTCATCCACAGTTGTTACTTCTTCTAGAGTGCAATAGAGTGCATCACGCCCAATTGGTTTTTGAGGGCAGGGTGGACAGCCCAGATCTTATGGAGCAAGTGGAGGGCCTAGTGGAGTTAGACCCTTACCTTCATTTTTGGGTCAGCAGCAACCAATGAGTGGTAGTGTTGCTTGTTGGACTTGTGGTAGACCTCACGATAGGAGAGAGTGTACTCAAAGCAGTGGACCTGATACCTTTGGTGCATCACAGCCAACACAGAGGCAATGTGAGCATTGCCACAGATTTGGTCTCACTAGTGACAAGTGCTTTGACCTACACCCAAAGTTACGGAGTGGTAGGGCTGCTATGGTAGGTAGTAGAGGAGCTCCAGTACATGGAGGATGAGGTGGTCGTAGAGGATCTACACCTAGTAGAGGTGCAACATCTGCCCTTACTTTTGATACAACTATGGCTACTTGGATTGAGTAGTTGGAGCAGAGATTGGCTAGTATGGCTATTGCTTAGAGGAGATCAGATTTGGGTGCTGAGGCTTCTACCTCATATGTTGGTGATAGAGATGCTTTGGACTTCACGTGTGGAGCAGCTCAGGTGGATGCATTTGCAGCAGTGACTAGGAGTGCAATATGTGCTCTAGAGCCTAGAGGAGCATCAGTGGAGTTGGACCTACAGAGAAGAGAGGTTGGGAGATAGGTCAGACTTCCCCAATCTTTCACGCTATCTCAGGTATTGCAGATGACATCCATGGCTCCTAGCTGTCCCAATGCAGGTGTGGTAAGTTGTGATGGAGTGCATGATGGACTAGCTACTAGTCAGCCACCTGCTACTACACAGACTGAGTCTAGTATGATTTTGGGGGCAGCTCAGCTGATTATGCGGTGCTCTTTGTTTTCAGCCAATGACATGTTTACATTGGGAGTTGACCTAGCCTTAGTGCTTCGGTTGGCTGCCATGCTTTATGAGAGTAGGGATGTTGTGTTTCCTACTACTAAAGTAGAGGTGGTTGGTAGTGGAGCTGACTTGGTTGAGGAGCATGGGATCTATTTAGCGACCAATGGTTTATGGCAGGCAGCAACGGCTAGACTAGAGGAGTTGCCAGCTAGACCGGCCTTTGAGAGAGCACGGTTCACACTTGGTGTTATCCTATTGGATAACCAAAGGCGGATTTTCCATTTGGTGAGACCTTCAGGGAAGGTCTATACACCACAAAAAGTCTTGTTAGACTCTGGTGCGCAATCCCTTATGTTAGGGAAGGCTGCAGTAGTGGGTCTAGACTAATGGAAGACGGATGTGGAGAGGAGTCCATTTCAGATCCAGGCATCTCTAGGTGGTGGTTTGACACAGCATATCACACGTGGGGAGCTTGTTGTCCAAGTTCAGCCTGGTCATCCGATCAATAACTTGATGGTGAGAGCTCAGGCTATTACGATAATAACTGAGTCATACAATGTGCTAGTTGGGGAAGCAATGTTGTATCCCATGGGTTTCAGTATTGAATATTGGGAGGAGACAACTTCCTATAGACCAGGTTGGCAGTCTGATGTAATACTCCGAGGACAAGAGAAGAGAGAAAACACAGATTGCACACTCAAACATTCGATGCCCCAAGGGAGCACCTTCTCTTTATTATATAGACAAAGAGGATCTCCTCCAAGGAAGCTCCACCATAGGATTAGGGACATAGATAGGTGACATGTCAGCAAGCTCCACCCTTGGATTAATGACTTGGATGGGTGACCTGTCTGGTCTAGGTCCTATCTGGTTGGTCAAATGAGCTTTGACCGGAGGGAATCTTTTAGGGAATCTTCCTGTAGGAATCTTAGAATCACATGAGTAAGGTACCGTTGGAAAGCTCTCGACAAGACAAACCAGGGGGGAGGGAAGGCCAGCCTTTCCTCTTTTGGGGGGGGGGAATCTGCACATTTTCGAGGCCTAATTCATCCGTTTAGGCCTCCGAAATTGCCTTCAAAGATTTCAGGCATATTTTGGTTCCTACTCTATTAGTAGAAGTCCCCTCTTGGTGATACCTCTTTCTGATCTGTTTAGTCCATCATGTGTAACATCCTTCTAGATGTTGCCAAACCAATTCTCACCTTTAAATCATATGTCTAGCTATTGGTTCTAAGGTTCTCAAGTCTATTTCGGTTTCTGCCCTATTAGTAGAAGTACTCTTTTGGTGATACTTCTATCTGATCTATTTTGACCATCATGTATAACATCATTCTAGATGTTACCAAACCAAATTTCACATCTAGATCATATGGCTAACCCTTGGTATTACACTGGTGAGGGATGAGTATGTCGTTTACCAATACACTTTAGTAATGGCAATCTTGGCTCACTACAGTCCAAGACCATGGTAACATCAATTTTAGCTTTCAATGGTGCAGTTACTTGGTCTGGTGACTTGTTGAAGGAGAACGCCCATGCAGAGGATACTCCAAAGGAGATCACTTGGATTTGGAGTACGAGTAGGATTGTTCCATCTACCTTGGATGTTCCATTATGGAGTTCAGAGGAAGCATTGCAGTAGCATGCAGATCAGTTGGTGCAACAGGCTTGGAGTGGAGCCTTTGTACCATTGGCAGATAAGTGTGAGGATGAGCCTCCAAAGTTGATTACTTTGACACCTTTGGATACCACATTCATTGCTTGGCAGTATCCAGTAGAGTGGATATGTCTATTAGAGTTGTTCGGTGGGATTAGCACCAAATTAGCTACGATATTACAAGTGGGTATACGAGTGCAAAGGTACTTGTATGTAGAGAGAGATGAGACTACTAGGCGAGTCTCCCTACATCATGTAGCACACTTGGCCTACCCATATCCTAAGTTATTACCAATGTCAGCAATTAGAGGTTACCAACAGATATTTCCTTACTATGGATGCATGATCTCGAGCAACATGGGCCTGTTCACTTGGTGATTTCTAGATGGCCATGTTAGGGATATACACGTGCTAGCTAAGGTTTGGGTCTTCAGGATCCTTGTTCTGGTGTGTTTTGGGAGATGTTATGGATACTACGACATCTCCAGGTTCATCTGTCCGTTTCTCCAACTTACCTTTTGGAGAATGTTCCTTTGATGGGTGATTCTTGCACCAAAGTGGTGGCAAGTACACATTCTTGGATGAGACCTATTGTATTGATAGATGCAGCCAGAGTAGGATCACATGCTCATTGTCTTTGTCTTTGGTGGACAAACCACTTACCCAAAGAGGTTCTATAGGGTGCATATGATAGGATTTAGTGACTAGACCATATCCTTGTTGATGACATCTTGGATGTGGGACGTCAGTCTCAGACGGTGGTAGTGGTTGATAGGTCACCTATGGCAATGGTGAACCTAGTTAAATAGTCTAGAGCCACTTTTCCCACACTTATGAGTTTCCCAAGCTCTCATGCTTTTTGAGAAGGAGGACCTGGACTTGTTTGGAACTCATAGTTATAGCAGTTGGTGGAGCCCAACGTCGATGAGAGAGCAGACAATGGGTTTTTGCACTGGTATTACTACTGTTCTAGCAGTATCAAAGACATCTAGGTGTCACATGTTAGGTCAAGCTATGGACCTGAACTATTTGACTTGGATTGTAAGCCTTGGTTTGGTAGAGCAGCATAGGATGCTCTTGATAGGCATCACCACTCGGACACTTGTGAGCCCTATGTTTATTGAGATGATTTAGGCACATGCTAGGGGCAATGGACCAAGTAGACATGGTATTCTTGGGACACAACAAGTAGCTACTAGGGAGAGTGGTCTACTTGGAGTCCATCTAGGTGAGCGTGGACTACTTGGATTACACCCTTGGTCCATTCGGGATGCATCTAGAGGACGTGTGGAGCTTGCAGCCAGAGTGGATGGAGTTTTTCACATAGAGGTTGGAACCTCTATTGGTCAGGGACATGACACTATTGCTCCCAAGGGCCCAATGTAGCAGCCAGTCAGTACGTCTTCCACTCCTCTGACAGTTATAGAGGATACTTGGGAGCCAAATCTTGGACCCAAGCTTATTAGAGAGGAAAGACGGAGGATTTGGAAATTCTTGAGGAGCTACACAAGTTGTTTTACCTTTAGTTGAAGGATTTGGGTGCTCTAAAGGGACCTGGCATACGGATTGAGCTAATTAGTGATACACCAGTTTTCTCATGTCCTTATCGATATAGTGATATAGAGAGGACATTGATTTAGAGCCGGAGTAACAACCTTTTTGAGGCTAGTTTGGTGGAGATTTCACATGGAGAGTATGCATCAATGATAGTGATGCCAGCCAAGAAGGATATACATGACAACTACACAGATTGGCAGATGTGTGGAGATTACCATCCAATCAACCAACAGACCAGGGTTAATCAGTATGCCATGCCTACACCGGAGGAGATATTTGATGCAATTGAGCATGCAAAGGTCTTTAGTACTTTGGATCTTCGAGTAGGATATCATTACTTGCCAATCAGGGAGGAGGATAAGTCCAAGATAACATTTTGGGCTATCAATCCTCACGGTAAGGATGTGTTATATCAGTGGAGGTTCTTACCATTTGGGTTTTTTTAGTGGTATTGGAGAGATGAGCAAGAGAGAGGTTTTGTAGAGCTCAAGGAAAGGTTGACATCTTCTCCTATTTTGAGGAGACCGATCAGAGGACAACCATTTTAGGTTTATGTTGATTGGAGTATGTTGGAGCTTGGAGCGGTGCTCACCCAACATGATGATGAGGGGAAGGAGTTTGTGGTGGCCTATGCTAGTCGCTCCAACAATTTGGTGGAGGTAAAGTATAGTTCATATGAGAGAGAGTGCTTGGTAGCAGTTTGGGCAATAGCACATGTCCGATGTTACCTATTTGGTAACCCCTTCACTCTCATCATTGATCATCAATTGCTGAAGTGGTTGATAGAGTCCAAAAAGCTTTCAAGGAAGCTTGCACAATGGGCTCTCATTTTACAAGAGTATGATTTCACGGTTGTTCACAGACCTGGAGTGGTGAACCGTGACGCAGATGGGTTAAGTAGAAACCCATGTCCCAACCAGCAGGATCAAACTAGAGCACATTGGCATGGTGAGACAGATGAGGAGATGGTGCCAGGTTGGCATGCATATGCCTTTCTTTGTATATTTTCTAAGGCTCTGGTGGTATCTCTCTTAGTGCATACAGGAGGAGTTATTGAGGTCATAGATCTAAAGAGTAAAGATATTGGTATGGTTCAGCGAGACATTCATGATGATGTCTTAGTGATGGAGTACCTCTACATTGGTGTTGTGGGTGGCATAGTTGGGTCAAAGGAGAAAGATCATGTTCTTCAGCAAGCTGGACGGTTCAGATTGGAGTGCAAACACCTTTTGTGTGTATGGGAGGATGGTAGAGTGAGAGTAGTACCACTTCCATCTCAGAGACTACAGGTGGTCTGTCATGCTCATGAGGAGCTAGGACATTTTGGAGTAAAGCATACATATAGCTTACTACAGAGTCACTATTGGTGGCATGGTATGTAGATTGAGGTACAACAGTTTGTTGCCAGATGTGTGGTTTGTGACAGAGTTAGAGCATCATTCAATGCTCCTACACCATAGTTACACCCATTACCTATCATGGGATTGGGTTACCGTTGGAGTTTGGACTTTGCCGGATCTTTACCGTTGACTGTGAGACATCATCAATATGTTTTGGTGATGGTAGAGCACTTCTCCAAGTAGATTGAGTTGGTGGCACTTCTTGACAAGTCCAGTGAAAGGACAACTTTACTTTACCTGGATCGTGTTCTTAGTCATTTTGGTGCACCAACTGAGGTTTTGACTAATCAAGGTACAAAGTTCTTGGGGGAGTTTCAGGTTTTGTGTGACAAGGCTTTGATTGATCATTGTACTACATCCCGAGATCACCCTAAGGCAGATGGCTTAGCAAAGAGAGTGGTTTAGACGGTGAAAAGGGATTGCAAAAGTATGGTTTGCAAAGAGGCCACTTGGGAGATTGGGATCTCCAATTACCTTGGTTGGCCATGGGCTATCCGTTCATCCGGCAAGCCTCCTTAGCATCCTTCTCTCCTTACTTCCTACTCTATGGACGAGATCCAGATTTACCTACAGCCATTTGTTTAGATACTATTGTAGTTTTGGACTTGGATGACCCAGATGTATGCATGAGCGCATGTTCTCAACGGGTAGAGATCTTTCGAAGAGTGATGCCGATGGCCTTTGAGAACTTGGCGATTGCTCAACATAGAGATAATTTACGTCATGCTACTATTTGAGGATGAGATTATAGACCCTTGATCCATCAATTTCATCCAGGAGACTATGTATATCTATAGCAGACATCATCGACAACACTTGATGTTTTGACATGCTGCATTATCTTGAGAGTGCGTGTGGTTTTGCCATCTAGAGTCCTTGTGTTGGAAGGACGTGATAGTGTTATTTGGAAGGATCATGTGCATAATTGTGCGCCATGCCACCTTCCAAACATTGATGGTACTATGGACCCAAGCTTGGCACTTGTATGTGCAAGCTTGAGGTGTATGTTATGTGGCTCTTTTGGTGGAGCTACTACTATGTTAGTGTGTGATAGCTATTTGAGAGGATGGCATATGGCATGTTTGACTCCTCTCCTCATGGTGGTTCCTAAGGGACAATGGTTATGTCCTAGATGTACTTGACCTATAGCTAGTTCATTCTTTATATGGTATAGATTTCAGACAGGTGACTAACGATGGGGCTCCATACCACCCGGCCTCTTGATCTTTGCCCATCATAGGGTATACCATATACTTGGAGTAGATGGCTATTTGGAGTTAGAGGGACCTAACCGCCAGCTAGGGAGGCAATTGTGGCACTTTAGAGTTTATGTATGACTTATGTGTGAGTTGTGCTTCTATAGTGTATGATGTTGATAGCAATGTATGTTGTGTAGCGATGTATATACGCACGATAATTGTCACATCATTTATAGTGTCACATCTAGATTGCTCGGACATTGTAGCTCTAGTGATAATAGTTAGAGGCATTTTAGCAGTTACTCATAAACTGCTTTCCGAGGGTCAGATTTTGTGTTTAGGGTACTGACTTCATGGTGGGGCCCACCGTCACTTGCACCATCTGCACTGTTGGGTATGCCGTTAGTGGGACTATTGGGATGAGACCTAGGTCAAAATTAGGAGTATACCATAGAAGTACAGCTCCAGAGAGTTCACTTCTCTGATGTTGAGCATTTGAGTTCTTGGCTAGAGTGGACAGAAAGCCTGCGAGCGTCACTTGGAGTCTCTTAGCTCTAGCTAAGAGACTCCAGGTGGTTGTGGCTTGACTATAATCAATGCCCTGTTGTTGGCAAGTTGTGGCACTTTAGAGTTTATGTATGACTTATGTGTGAGTTGTGAGTTGTGCTTCCATAGTGTATGACGTTGATAGCAATGTATATACGCACAACATTGTAATCTATATAAACACTAGATGACCATTGGGCCAATACTTGGTTATAAGAATGATCAAAATATTTTACTTATTAGCTTATATTATAGAGGAGCTAAGTATTTAGAACCTCCATATATGCTAGTCTCAATCTTGTGGATATTCATTGCCAGTGGTATATATTAGCATGTATGTATTTTCCAATGGCGAACAACTTGAGGTGGTTGATGAGAGAGGGACTATTTACGAGTTATTGGGACAACGTCATTTATGGGGATATGAAAAACCTAAATATTCATGTCTGAAAATAAAACATGTATAGATTACAGACAAAGAAGAAAAATAGGAAAATCATAAATAATTATGAGTCCTACAGAGTGGGTGCTTATAGTGATACCATTCATTCCCGATCGCCTTATCTTTTATCTATATCTTTTAACATCTATTTAATATAGATAAAAGATGAGGTGATCGGGAATGAATGGTATCACTTCCACACGAGGTGTATAATGATGTAATTGACATGGTTTTTACCTGTAAATAAGAAGAAATTTGTATTCCATTTGCTCAGCTTCCGAGTGCAGTTGGTAGGGTGACCCCCAAAATTTCTTCTTCTTTATTACGACATGCATGCTGGTGTTGATCGAACTTCGTCAATGTTTCAAATAAATCATAGCTTTAAGATAAACATCTTGTTTCACAAACACTGGTAACGGACGAGTTACTAACCGGGACAACAGAAACAATATCAGAGAGGATAAGGTTTGAAAAGAGATGATATTCATAGGAATTTGTCAACTTCTATCACTATCAATGGTGATTTCAGAATTACATTGCTCTGAAAACTTGTTTTGAGAAAAGAGAGATGCGTTTCGTCATGATTTCATTCTCATTCCTCTTCTTCCAGTGGACTGTTTGCTGGGGATGCAAAGGCCAGTAGACAATAGATAATGATCAATGAATAGACTAGAAGAGAAGAGAAGAGAAGAAGAGAGGATGAGGAGGCCAACTTGAACTCGAGCTCTGCACTTAACAATACGTTGAACCACAAGTACACAAGCAAGAGATGAGAAACCTCGCTATTGACAGTGCTGCCAGAGCAAAGTCCACACTGGTATAATCGACGCTTTGCAAATCCATGGAGAATCGGTCAAACATACGTATACTGTGAGGAAAAACCTCTGGTACTGCTGTTTACTCATTACTGTGTTGGAGGCGTCTAACTCCACCTCCAACAAGAGCTTGCAACTCAGGACCAAATCTAATTCATGTGCACCGGGGTTTACATTGATTCATCACTTTACTGTACATCGAGGTATTGGTCTGTCTTCAGTATCTTCGCGTTCCCCTGTTGTAGTAGAAGTAGAACTTGTATGTCGGTAAGGTAAGTAAATACAGCACTTGCAACCAACACTTGCAAAACGACATAAGAACGTGAGGAATCACGCGTAATTGTAATCCACACATTGGGCATGTTCAATAGGACAAGAGTCCGCACTTTTTCCTCTGCGGCATGTAGAGGTTTGTGTTTGCACACCTTGGTTCTTCTGCATGATTGTGGAAGAGTCTCTCGTCAAAGAGAACAGAGCAGAGCAGAGAGACAGAAGTGATGGGAATAGTTCTGATCTTAAAAGTGAAATGCATTTCATCTCGCAGAGAAGAGGGTGTTAGGCCCTACAGAAAAGAGTAAAGGAAAAGGAGGAGAGCAAAAGGTAAAGTAACGTGCTTGATTTGCTTCCCTTCCTTTACTTTCCTTCTCTTTGCTTTGATTTTACTGCTCAAATGAGTAGTTCTATTGGCACCTTGTCCGTACTATCCGGTCTACTGGAGAATCACATTCCAGAAGAATATAAATCCATGCAACATGTACGATGGACGGAGAGAGAGGGAGGGAGCTTCTTCCCGTTTGGACCTTGATTACTTTTCTCATATCCGGAGGTTGTTGTTGTTGTTTGGGGAATTCGACAACAATGGCAAAAAGAAAAGAGGAAGGCGAGAGAGAGTCCAGAATATGACTTGATGTTGTTTGTGAGGTTGTGGGAAGGGAATGAAATCTTTGCCCTAATCAACTGCGCTCTCGTGTGGTCTCCCCTGTTGTTGTATGCTGTATGGTTGAGGAGAAACTTGGACTGCGACTAATACTGCATGATTACTTAGGTGAACAGCAACAGAACAGGACTTGTGAATTGGAAATATCGATGGATGGGAGGGGTGTACTTTACTACCAGTTAGTTTCCCCTTTACGTTGTGGTGTGTGATAGCTTCAACAGTTCTCACATGACAGCTAGTCAGCTGAGGAAGAACCAGGAGCAAATAATGATCGACCTCGCCCTTTATTGGGTGCCCACATTCAAACTGTGCAGCAGAAATGCGGTAAAGTTTGACTGATTGAACCATGTCCAAAAGTCCACATTGACTTTCAGGTCATTTGGAGTCCATCATGGACATCGTTCTGAGGCGAGAATTAAGTTGAAACCCATGGAAGATGCTTTGTGTAGCAACACACTTGTTGTTTGCAGCGCCAGCCATGACAATGAGAGAACGGCTCGATTCAACTATCTCGTCAATCATGAAAATACCCTAACAATCAAACGGGAAAGAAAATATATTAGGAGAATACATATAATACTCTAGACCCGAGCTAAGAAAGGAGGAGATCAACAGGCAAAGTGAAGGGCTACGAGATGGACTGCGTAGGAATAAAGGTTCAACGTGGAGCACAACTCTTGACATTGTCCTCGAATCTTTTTTTATAGTGGGTGATCAATAAGGTCGTGGGCACCACGCCCTGGGTACGTTTGAGCAACCTCTATATAGGCGCCAATTTTAATACGAATGATCAGTGGGGCCTGATAGGCCGCCTCTACAGGTTTATGAATATAATATGCGTGTGTGTCAGAATAGTCGACAAGTGACATAAGGTCTATTGAAATATTGGAACTCGGTCACATTCCTTCATCATGAAGTAAGCCAAGATGCATCAGATGGGAGGACGGGGAAAGGGAAAGAAGAGGAAATAGATTATTCAACTCATAGAAGGTTTATCATCAGATAAGAGAATGTTAATTACCAAGAATGATGTAAAATTCTCTTCGGATTAGGAAGGGACTCAAGTACAGATGATGTAATCTCCGGTGTCATAAATGGCCATTGAGTTTGCAGTGATGATATTCTTCAATTGTGAGTGCAGGTGTCTGGCTTCGAGAGGAACAAGAGGGAGAGTACAACTATTAGCACCACCCATGACGTTATTTAATTCCAATCAGCACGTAGAGAGCAGTGTCTCAAATTACTAGCAAACACCAGTGGGTATTAAAGCACTCGGAGACACACAGTTGATGATGGAATTCGTGGGTTGCATCATAAAATTATGCAATAACAAGGACAGATGGACTTTGATGTGCTTGCTGTCTAAGTCATGTCCGGGATGGAGTTTCTCTTATCATCATCAACGATTCCCCAAAGGTCGTTGAGTATTGGGAAACAGTGTAGAGACAGACATTCCCTCTTAGGCAACTTTGTGCTCGGATCATTTAGGACAAGTTCTAGCTTGTGAATATCGTGCTTGTCGAGTTCTTCACTAGATCTGCTAACTTGCAACTTTCTGCACTACAGGTCAGATTAGCTGTTGCAGGCGTTGAGATGAATAAGTGCCTTTAACCGGCTAAAATTTATCTATCCTTCTGCTGCTTACAGTATGGGCAAAAAGAAATACGTGAAGTGCTGAGAACTTGAGAACTCACCCAAACCGAAACGAAGTTTAGTGACCGCTTCGTCCTCATATTCCGTATGCTTGCGTGAATCTTGAAGGGATGCACTTACACCTCCAGGTTTTCGAGACATAAAATGTGGCCAAGCTTCAATCGATACGAGTACAGTACAGTTCCACCAGGTCAACTTCTTTCAAGATCTTGTTGACTTGCTTTGTAACTAATGTTACTTCTTCGAAATTTCTAAGAGTTGAAGATGCTCCCGTCAATATGGTATCTCCTCTTACGTGTGCTTCCAGTCTTGCCCTACCTCTTTAGTCGCAAACAAGTGGCAGTCATACAATATGAGATGCACCCAGAAGTATTATACATTTACTCAACAAGGTGAGAAGCGCATGTGGACAAACTTCAAGTTGCTTCGAGGCTAGGAGATCAGACTCTGGTCGGAGAGCAAAGATTTGCCATTCTTGAGAAGTGACGCAGAGAGAAGTGACGCAGGTGCACAAGCAGGATTCCGACGAAGTTGATAAGATTACTGCGCTGAGCGGCAGTTAATTGACACAACCATCAACTCTAGAAGCACATTTACAGCTATTCTACATTTCTCACGGTGGAATTTGTGGAACTACGTGACAAACCTTCTCCAGCTACTACTTTGATGCCTATTTAACGCGAATCAACAGGATGAACAAAACAGATGGTTTGGTCCACCTTCGAGAACTGGGACTCCACCACTGACCAGGGTGGATTTGCGAAAAAGCAACGGCACGGATCTCCCTGCATCAAAGAAGGAGACGGATATGGGAGCGCACCCACCGTTGCACATCAGCCAAATTTAGTAGACCTGGACTCATTTTCCTACGAATTGGATTTGACTGCTTCTGGGGCAAGAAAAACTTGACGGGATTTGCCGCTCCTTTCGGGTGCTTGTTTCACCCCAAATATAGTAAAGAACGGGCACCGCAACTTAGCATGGAGAAGAAGCGCATGCTGGGGAAGAGGAGAGGGTAAAGGACTAGATTAAAATCCACAGCAGGATGAGCGGCATTGACTTGGCAGGCATGGGGTGCCCACAACAATAAAAATTGTTGATCTTCCACTTGCTTCCGGCAGCGGATTGCTAAAGATCTCACACGGTCAGACGAGGGTCAGAAGTGCACGTTCACGTTCGCTTGACTTCTAGGGAGAGGGATGAGAAGAAGCGCTGAAAGTAATTTTCTGTAGCGGGAGTGATGTAGTGTACAGTTACTTAGGGCAACCCACATGGGTCATCGATAGAGCTGAAGGACTGTCGTCTGCGCACAGTCTCTAGTCCACTTTCTCCTCCGGTTAGACACTGCTGAAGCTGGGAAGGAGACTGAGGATCTAGCGACCCTGCCAATTGGGAGCTGGGTGGTTCTTTCAGCGGCACTGTAGCAACCGAGGGACGCAAACGGGGCAAGGACATCACACGCAAGGGGGTGACATTCTTCTGAGCGACTTGTTGAAGAACAGTGGCAACTGTCGCAGCAGCTGCCACATCTGCGACCGCCCCTGCTAAACATGTCTCCTCCTGCGAAGCACGCAAAGGGCCGTGAGGGGGCTCCCGAAGTCGAAATTGGGTTGTTGTATGAGAGTGTGGAGTGAGAGCTTGCTGAGAGACACTGCTTGGCAAGGCGGAATGCGTTCGGGCTCTTGGAGTACGATCTTGCCAAGTCACGCGGGGAGTTGAATTTGCACGACCATCTCCACGTGGGGAGAGGAGGTTGCTAAGAGCTGACTTCCTCATCGCAGAAAACACAGGGCTCCTCGGTATATCAGCTTGGTTTGAACCCGTTAGGTTCCATGGACGTACTAATCTGGATCTCGAGCTCAGAGTCCTTCCAAGATTTTCCTTTTCAGCCATCTGCTTGTTTGTCCCCCGATTGCAGCTGTCCTGCGCGGTTTTGCATATCTGCTCAGTTGCTGCGGATCGGATGTTAGCAGAAACAGGGGTCCTCGGCACTCCAGGTGTAGCGCCATTTGTAACTTCATCGTGAACAGGAAGCGCAGCAACCACCTTTGCTCGAGCTTTGGCGGCCTCATGCTTCTGCATGTCGTAAAGAATCTCCTTCTGAAGCTGCTTATCCGCAACCAATATCTCCTCTATCTCGTTCTTGTAGTCCTTAAGCATTTGCCGCATGCTGTCCATCAGCAGGCCCATCAATGGGCTATTTTTACTCTCCAACAACCTAATGTAGACATCCAGTTTTAATAATGCACTGAAAAATGAGAACGTCACTTGACAAAAACGGAACACTGAACAATATTAGAGGTCATTCAAGAGACACCTAGAAAATCCGAATTTTAGACAACAATGGGCTCTTCAGTTAATGCACGAAAACTCACCGCTTAAGTTCAATGAAGATAGGTACTGCGTTTTGTACTAGATTCTTCTTCATCAACTGTGTAACAACCCGTCCTTTAACAGCTGCAACCGCTTCCGCGGCTCCCCCCTCCTCTTCTTCCAGCTCAGAAGCTCCAGCTCCCGTCCGAGAGCTGATGACTCTGAGCTCTTTCGATGCCAGTAGTAGCAAAGCATCCTGATGCACACCGGGAAAAGAAACTTCAACTGAGACTCGGGGTACAAGAGTATTGTTATAGAACGACATGTATAGTTTGGAATAAGTAGACTTGTGAATGGAATCTTATTTCGTTGATCATCTTGCACTGACGAGCGAACTACCTGTCAAATCAATTACATTTCAGCTATCCATCACCAATTTATATGTAAGGGAAAAGCTTCAGGTGTGTAGTAGTCTAGGTTTACCTGGAGTACACATTGGCTAGGGCCATCTTTCAGGTCAAGCAGACCATCAGCTGCCGCAGCTAAAACTTCTGCGCATAATTTTGCAGAAGTGGCCAGGATATGCTCTGGATTCATCTGCTGGAGGAGCATACGATAAATTCGCCTTCTCTTCTCCACTGCATCTTCTGAATTTCCTCTGCACAGTCAGCCGGTCATGCAACAAGTTTGAAGCACTTCGTCCGCAAAGCAAATCATCAAACAGCAGATTTGTTATGGCCGATATCCCACAAGAACTCAAAACTCCAAACGAGAAAAATTTTAAAAGAGAGATTGAAGATGTGATTATTACCTGATTGAGAAGAGAGAACGCTCACTTTCAGGAAGTTGCAGCATAGCACTTGAGCTTGCTTGTGAAACACAATCATTCAACACGAATATTGTTTCCACAAAACTGTTGTAAGCCAGTAAAGGAGCCTTCACTACGAACGACATGGAAGCGCAAGTTAGTTTAAAGAGATATATGGAGTGGAAGCACTCGATCACAACCAACTGATGTATGTGACCACTGGTATGGGTAATGCTGAGCAGCGATTGTTAGCATGGACACTCACGTTTCAAGATGCTGCTGAAGACGAACTTTGCTAGCTGAATAATCTTTTCGGAGTCATCTACCAGCATGAGAAGAAATCGATGGAATAACATTCCTCTCCACTTCACGTAGTCTTTCTGTAGATAGTTGCAAAACGAGTTGATGTTAGATCCAGCCGGGGTACTCTATGATGGGTTCTTCTCGTCCTTAATATATGTGGAAACTGCTCACAGAGGAAGCAAGCCCTTGGGTTCTAGAGTCCCCTTACTAATATAAGGGCCCAATTAAGAAAGGACTTGCCTGCAATAAAGCCAAGTAGTAAGAGCAGAGAGAAGACGAATTCGGGAATCAGTACGACTCTGGGACGAAACGGTGTATACAATAGTGTAGCACATCAACGCACAATGGTGTGGGGTGAACCAGATGCAGATGATACTGCCGCAACCCTCGAGAACCAACAGTTTCAGTGAGGGACTTCCAACGGCCTGAGCTTCTATTACCACTCAATATGAGGTAGGAACATTCAGTGAACGTTGGCTGGGTGGGTGGCTAATTGTGACACTGTCACTTTAACAAACAGGCGATGTGATGACAGGACTAAGCACGAAAAGAGAGTCCAGGGCGGGAACATCCCAAATAGAGAAAAAAGATGTGACGTCATACCTGGAGCAGTCGTGACAGGAGCACAAATGCTTGTCTACGGACAAGTTCACATGGATCCCTCAGTGATTTTGTCAGGTCATGAATGTATCTGTTCAGAATGTCATTTCATCGTTCAGTAAGGAACAAATGTTGAGAGGTTACATACAACCACTTTGATATTGAGCTATAGTTGGAAAGAGGTATTCATGACCTTAGCAGTATGCTGCATAGTTTGCCAGACAGAAGTATCTACTTCCAGTTTAGAAACAGTGTGAAACCAACTATTTATTGATTTTGAACGCGACTGTATCCTCTGATTCAAGAAATTGTTAAATGTTTTCAAATTGCAAGAGACTCCAGTTCACCAGGTATGAAGTTATCACACCAAGTCCATATGAGTGAGATACTGAATGTCACGTGGATACATCGCCGATGAAACAAACTACGAACTAATATACCTATAGTAAATTTTAAAACTAGAGTCCAAGTATGGTACCAATCGTTCACATGAACATATAGATACTTTTCCTTGAGTGAAACCGATCGTAAGAACTCTGTTTCTGAAGGCAGAGTAACGTACCCGTCTACAAGGGCAGTGTATCGAACACAAAAGTCCGTCATGACTATCATGATATTGTTCCGTACGGCTGCTGAGTTTGTTCTCCCCAGTTCCTGCGGTAACAGCAGCCGGGTATCAGACTTGTGCCAGTGAATAGAACAAAGTATGACAAGTCGCACATTAAACTAGAAGAAGAAGCAGCAATAGTAGACAGCAAACATATTGTGTATGGAATATAGAACCCCTTGTAAACAACGCAGTTCCATACCCACGTCTGACTGGACACCAGTCTAGACAGCAAAGATATTTCTTAATGACTTACGTTAGCAAACATAGTCTAGACTGGTATGTTCAAGCATATTACCAGCAATAAAGATTTAACAAGTATAAAGGCATGTCGCAAGTGTTGAGGAATGGGTATTTTGAAAATGGGCATATTAAACGTATGGACATTCTAACGGGCATACAGTACCTGAACGAAGAGAGGGATGCATCGCTTAGCAAGGGCATCATCCGCGAGGCAAAGTTTGCCAAGAGCCACCCACACATGAACGTAAATCTCTTGAGTGATTTTCTCCGTCATAGGGATTCTCTGCGCTTCACCGTCCCTCGAGCGCCCTATCAAGCTCTTGGCAGGAGTAACGAAAGTTTGCAGCAGAGTAACCACATGAGCTTCTTTCACTTGCGGACATACAAGTGCAAGGGCTCCAACCGTAAAAATTACAGTCACAACTCGCGTAGTTTCACCTATGGAACTGGACTGCCCAGGCACGCTGTCTTGTCCGTTTCTACTCTGTGTCTGTTTATTCTGCTGCATCCTCTCAGAGTTTGTGCTTGGGGTTGAGAAAACACTTTGTGGTCCATCATCTTTAGCAATATCGGAGGACCCTGGAGAAATATAAGCCTGGAGAATGTTTCCAGCCTCCTCCAGGAGCTGCTTGACCCAAACTTCTACGAGTTGATCTCCCTGTTCAGCAGCTCCTGCCTTTCGTGTACAGAGTACTGCAAGGGCTTTGATATGAGCTCCAACCTGGAACAAACAGACGGCAAAGCAACAGAACGGGTTATTACCAAAGATACTCGTGAATTATGATGTTCAAGCTTTGAGCGAGCTGGGACAAGACGACAGTGCTCCAATCACTACATTTGTAGTATCCCAAGATATGGCTTTCTTCATGCAATTACCTCAGCTGGATGCATATCAAATGCCTGCAGTCTCTCCAGCAGCTCTGTGGCCAAGTCAGCCGCAGCATCCGCAGGGAGCTCCACAGCCACATTGGAAATAGTCTGGAGAAGGTGAACTCGGTTGACAGCCCACTTTGAGGAGTTTTCATTCGCAGTTTTTGATCTTTGAGCACGTCCTTCGCTGTTTGACCCGTTGTCTACATACAAGTAGCATCAATTTCTGAATATTGGAAAGTCCTCACTATAAATCTCAGCAGAAATTGTTCATAGTACAACATAGAGAAATAGAGGAGGGAGATTCAAAATTGCTCTAAGTTCTCATGACTAGAGCTAGGGGAAACTATGCTGTGGGTTGATGTGGACCCTGACTTCAACATAGTCTCACTGAAGTTTACGGACTTGAACAACCGCAAGCTTTCCAGGTATTTTTCTACGTGTCTAAAAGACGACAATGACTGTGAGTGTTCCTTGTTTGCAGTAGAGTTACCTCTGCCATCAAGCAGTTGCCAGTGTGTACGCAAGAATTCCCACCCAATGGCTTTTGGCACAAAACTTGAAACTTCAGAGAGGAGAAACCATGCTCCACTTGGAGAACTGTGTGCAGAGATCAGATTTTGCAGCGCAAGCGCTATACCGGGCCTCAGTCGCTTCTTCTTGCCTAAACTGCAGCAGATACGCTTCACACAAGAAGAGATTGAACTTCCGTCTGCCATTTCCTTCAAGAGGCCTAAAGCTCCTGTAGGTAAAAGCTTCTCCACTGCACTCTGCTGAGTGTCCTGAGAAGCAAGAGACATCCCATTTCTAGAGGTATTTGGGAGATTGCCTCTAGGAAGCTTCAAAGTCGAGATCAAGGATACTCTGTCTACAACTAGCTCTTCAAACAAGTTCAGACACTCGTCTTGAATGGTTGTCTCGTTGTCAAAGGCCAGCGGTAAGGCAGACCTGAGCCATTCCCTGGCCACCCTTAAATCTCCTGGAAACTTTCTCAGTATCTACAAAATTTGCAGACAACATTGTTAGGAAAATGAGGTATAAAAGTGGGACACCCAACACGTGAGTACAAAATCAAGTAAACAAGTGGAATTTAACAGGAAGCTCACCTCTGAGAGTGCAGCAAGGGCTGATTTCCGTATGCTAGTCATTGCATCACCACAAGCAGCACCCATAGCCTGAAGGATAGCATCCTCTGGAGCCTTCCCTAAAAGGATTGTTGACTTTTTCATTAAAACTAGAGCTGATTTCCTAACCACGACTTTGTCATCCAAGCACCTTCTTTGAAGTAGCGACCACAAATCACGATGTCCTGCACCCGGCGTGAGCGGAGTGGCACTGGGCCTGTCCAAGCTCGGCTCTGGAGATGGGGTATATCCGCCCAGTATAAGAGTTTCAACAGAATTGTTGAAGCTGATAACACTTGGAATAGCATCTGTAATTCTTGTCCCATGAGAAGCAATCCCACTAAATCCAAGGAGAAATTGAATATGGCGACGGGAGCTTACATCCACTGAAAGAAGCTCAACGGCTTGGGCCAAGTTAGCCAGAGCTCTAGCTCGAATTGAGGGGACCTTGTCCGAGGACCTATGAAGTAACACTTCAATACAAGTGATACCCCAACACTGGCTCCCAGAATCTTCGTCTACTAGGGGTACTTCCTCTTCAGGTTGCTTATGTTGAGGATCACGGTTCTCCTCGTCATCTCCACTTCCTGAAGCCCCCTCAATTATAAATTGGTCTTCAACTCTTTGTGCCTTCTTTGCTGTACCTTTACTTCTGGGAACTTGAGTTCCAGGACCCCTCTCATACGGGGAAGGATCTGCCGGATTACGGCCGAGGGCAGAAGGAGGTGATGGGCACTTCAAAGCATCTGGAAAACCTCCGATGAGGGCAAGAGCAATGTCGACAGCCATCAGACGATGTCGGGGTTTAGAATGGGACAACTTTGAAAGAAAATCTGCAAACCGACACAAATCCTTGGTGTCAAGTGGAGTAAGCAGTGTCATCACACTGTCCACAGCCAAGGATCTTCCATCGGTCTTTTCTGGAGCTTTGCAGGAGAGATATCGTGGAAGAGCTACTACTGCTGGTCGTACTGAGGTACCTCCTGTCTTTAATAACGTGCGCTTAACGAACTGTAATGCGCTACTCCGAATATCAACTCTTCCAGCTCCTCCTGGGTGGGTGAGAAGTATTGTTGGAGTGAGCTCTCGAAGCATTAAGATCGAGTTCTTAAGTGGCTGCCCATGCACCGGATCGAGCAGCTTTTCCAGGGTTTGAAATACGGTGTCTGAGATTGATCGTCGCGGTGATATATGGACCGATCTTTTCTTCACACGGCCACCTTGTTCAGTCCGGCCATCTTCCTCCTCACTCATGTCGCTTAAAAGGTGCAACAAGTTTACAAGCAGCTCCAGAATTAACTTCAGAGTGTCTTGACGTTCTCGGAGATGAAGAACAACAAGAGCCTTTTGCAGTCTGATCAGCAGAGACAAAATGTCCTCAACACTGACCACTTCCGTCACTTGAGAAGGAGAACCCTGTAGACTGTGACAGTAATCATGTTCATCATCGCCCGGTGAAGAACTCTCCGCACCTCGTATCCTCTTCCCTTTCCTCTGTCCTTTTTTACACTTATAAGCTCCCTGAGTATTTCTTTCCATTGAGGTTTTTACTGCAGTGCTGGGCCTACAAGAATTTCGCAAGCACCTGGCCAAAGAATCGAATGCCATTTGACTGTAAAGACTGTACACGGGAGAATCGGGAGACATCAGAAGTGATAAGTAGACTCCCACTGCTTTGATCCCAGACATTCCCCCTCTCTGCATTGTCCCTGATAAAATTTCTACAATGGCTCCCAAAGGAACCTGTTTCTCGGACAGCTCTTCCCATAAGCCATCGAGCGCTCTTGTCCCGCCCTCAGAGTCGAAAAAAATTTCATGGAGTTGGGAAAGTACAATGGCGGACAGGCCGTAATCCTGTACTCCATTCGAACCCATCCTGCCACCAGCTAATTCATACTCTGCCGCCGCTGTTTGAAGAAGCGACGGGAGATGCTTCACGGTGTCCATTTCTCCTCGCAATTCAAGAGCGAGGAACTCGCACTAGCTATCTAACCAGATTTCATTAGAATGTAGGAAATCTATAATATCGTGAAATAGCAATAGCTAATAATTAATTTAGTTTGCTCTCCGCTGCTACATATCCGCGAACTAAAACGTTTGCGAGACGGCCAAGGCTCACTCTTGCGAGCATAATTTGCAAAGCCTGTATCGTCTGGAGAACTCGTACATCACCAGCCAATTGCAAAGCTTCAAGCGTCTCCAATACACAAAGTTCACCAATTCCTTCCTAAGTTCAGAGAGATTGTTTTTGGTGGACGCGGAAAACAAGCGGTTCATGCAAGCTTTTGATTTACTCTACTAAATCTACAACCCGTCGCAAATGCCTCGCTCCATCTTCGAGATTTGGTACATCAAAAACCGGATTGAACTTATGAAATGTATCAAGGTGTGATGATGCTTGTCCAGTACGCTGAAAGCGCATCTGCTCAAGGTCTTTCAGGTCAGCCAATCCTGAGCGTCTGCATGAGTAAAATCAAATTCCAAGGCGTCAGTAAACATCGATCCCTTCTTAAAAGCATAGGAAGCGGGAATTTTCGAGCTTCAGGGCGCCAGGATAAGACGAATAAGTCAGCGAGCAATTGTTTCAACCCCGAGCTGCCAACAAATTAACGTGCAGGTTGGAGGTGGGCAGAAAAACAGCAACAAACATCCGACATTGCAAGTCCTGATCTGCCAAAAGTCTCAAATTGAAATACCTGAAGGTTTAAATTGTAGTTCCAGACGCAAATTCTCGAACTAGACGCTGGCAACTTACTCAAGAAGTTCATAAACCGGGTAATATTTGAGTATGAGCATAACCAGCTTTTACTAAGTAAATTCACATAAGAAAACTAGTCTTGTCAGCGCCAGGGAACAGAAATGATGAGGCAAAGCCAACAAAAATTAGAGTCAGAAAGCTAAAAATTGGTCCACATTGTTGAGAATTATGCTTGTAGTAAAACATCACCTATTGTTACAAGACTGTACAACATCGGCTATGAAATGGATATGAGGACACGAGAGCAGAAGCCGGGGGGATCCCCAGAAAGTGGATACTAGGCCATATAAAGTGGATAATGTATTTTATCAACGTATTCTCTGAAAGACAAGAGGAAGAGCCATAACACGATACAAGCAACCGCGCTTAGAAATTGAATCGAGAAACTCCGACCAGCTCTAAGGCCACACAGCTTGTAAACTCCTCTATACCTACTCTTCTACACTGATACAGAGAACATCACACTCGTAAGTCCAACGAGCTAATATCTCGCTCATAAGCTACATGAAATAGACGTTGACATCAAGAGCACGAAACCACTGCAAAAGTTGATACATGTTTTTTCCTTGCTCAGACCGCAAAACGTTGTGTTCAAGGATTCGATTCTGTACCTGAATTTTCCTCTCATTTTCCCGTTGAAGTAAACAATTAATGTGCGAAGCAATCGAAGACAGTAACGAGCAATCCTTCGATACCTTCAGTTCACCGTTATTCGGCCCGATCGAATTTGTCCTCCTCTCCGGGCAAAGAGCAGTACAGTATTGCAACGGAGAAATGGGAGGGAGATTTCAAATTCTCCGTACATACGAAACAAGCATTGTTATGTGCCGTACATGTACACTTAGGTTTAATCATTTGTCCGTATATAGGTTAGCGTTTCTTCAGTAGAACCCCACGTAGCACTGCATTCCCAACACCTGGTTATTCTCGTAAATGCCACTCAGCCAGTAAATTTACATTTTGTTATTCGTCGGACGCCAAGCGGAACCGTTGGACTATGCTCTGGCCACTTACGTTTTCGTGAAGCTGGCATAGGTGATTTCATTAAGTAAATAGCTGATATTAATAAATATTCACTCTTTTTGATTTTAGCAAACAGATCCCAAGTGCAGATAATAAATATATATTTATAGATAGAATTATAATTATAAAAATGTGATGAATTGTTTTAGGAGATTGCTTTTTTATACCATCTTTATATCAAATTTTCTCAAATATCCATAAGAGTTTATTTATTTGTTTTACATAGAGAATAGTTTTATTATTTCTTAAAAATATTGGAAATTTTTATTTTTTTGTTTTTCCAATACATTTTTTTATTTTGAAATTCCAATTAAATTCCAATTTTGAAAATTGGAATTTAATTAGCAATCTAAATCATCTCTATTAACTGAAAAACTACAAAACCACACCTGCAAATATTAACTTTGTATTTTTCTCAATTGTGTGAAAGATGTCATCTCAACGTCCCTTTGCTTGATGATATATTTGGAAGGTAAGTAGGGTCAAAGTCAAAGATTTCATGTATGTTTACTGTATACTTCATTCTCTTGAAAAGTGATGTATTTTATGAGTAATTTGGTTAGGAAGTTAACGGCTAATTTTACCTAGAAAGTACACTTAGTAATTGCTTTGAATAAAAATAATATAAGCATGGAATACCTTTCTTTTTGAAGTATATTTAATAGGATTCTTTGTATATTTATTTTCTTTTATCTTCTTTGCTTGTTCACTTTGATTCAAATATTTTTTCATTGATATCAAAATAGTAATGAGATGCATATCCTATATGATCTTGAACAACTAATTTTGTATTGTGTGCTTTTATCCATAGTATGTTTAAAGAAGACTCCAACTTCATCATTTCATAGTGTCTTATATATATAAATATATTAGTTTGAGATTTTGTGTTATTTTATTATAATAATGAGAGTAAAAATAGATATACTAAATAAAATTATGATTCCATCAATGCAACAAAAAATTGAACATCTTACTCAATTATGAAATTCTCAACCCCAATAAGTAAGAAAAGTTTCATTTTAAGAAAAAGAGAATTTTTCATGTTCCAAAGCTAAAAGAATTTGGTGAAAAGATTTTAGTTTTCAAATAAGTAGTACGTTCGTGATACTAATGAAAACTATGTTAATAACAAAATCGTATTCATTTCATATCAAGTAGAAGGTATCACAAAATCTTGGTAGATATATGAAGTGAAGTAGATCATATATGGTAATTACTTTCTAGCAAAAAATTTAGAAGACCTAATCTCTCAATTTCAAGTCATCAATATAGTTATGATTTCATCCATCAAATCTCAAAAAATTAGTTTTGTGGAGAGTTATTTACTTTAATTGCAATATACTTATCTAAATTCCAATATCTAAATATAATTAAAACAAAATTATATTTATTATATATGTAGATTATAATCTTACACAAAGATAAATATAATAATGTGCAAAGTTTTTAAACTCAAAGAAGCTTTCCTTGTAGCTAAGAGATTGCAAAAGCTTACACTAAAGTTAATCTTTTACTAAGCTTGATTCTCTTATCTCTTTAACATATATAAATCACTCCTCTCAAGAAGTCATGCAAGTACATACAAAAGTAAATAAAGTGGTTCTATGGAGATAAGTGCAATTCAATATAAACCACTTATCAATGTTGATAAGTTATAACTATAAGAAATATGAATCATGTGTCTATTGCTAAAAGCTTTAGCATTGCATTGTGGATTATCCAAATTATATGAGACAAACATTATTAATTACATAAGTTGAATATAAAAGAATCAATCAATAAAGAAAATACCAATTCTTAACAAGAAGAATTAAGTAACTAATTAGAAGAATCATTTGTGATGATATTCTTGAGAGCTCAACATGCATAAATTTGTTTCATCTTCATAATTTGATCCAAAATTTTCCATAAAATACTTTGGATCTTTGAATTTTTAGATTTTGAAAAAAAAAAATGCTTAGGTAAATTTTGTTGTTCAAAAGTTTAGGTATTAGTCTATTTTTATAGGAAACTAGATCTTTTATTCCAATAATAAAGGGAAGTTTCCTTTGTGATTAAAGATGGACTAAAATTTTTTATTTAATATTATTAAGACCAAATAAATATAAAAGTGAAAATCATATTATTTTAGGTTTATTTTGACTTGGATGTTATCATGTTCAAATTAGCTCAACCAATAACAAATTCAAGTGAATACAATAGGTAAAGTACTTCATTTAGGATGTTTGCTAGCTTTGTTAAAGACATCACTTATAGCACTTGAATATGAAAGTTAAATACATCATTGCTATTGAGCAAGAAATGAAGGACAAAATAATAGTTGGTTGTTGTTTGGATCAATTAAAAGTACAAGTTCATAGCTTAAAGATAAAGACATCTAAATCATAGGTGGTGTTGTGGTGACCCACCTTTGCTTTATGAATATATTTTGTTGGTTTAGTTTTATAGGATAATACAAGGTAGTGTAGTAGTTAGGAGACAAGAATGAAGGAATGTTTGTTATTCTTTATTGAACTCATAAGATGGACTGAGATGATGCCTTTTGCCACATGGACCTACAATTGGAAGGACAAAGTACAAGACTACTCTTGCAACAAGGCAGCCTACAACAATAAAGACCATGTGTCTTGTTTTTTTAACTAAATTATCTGGTGATAGTCCGTCAACTTCATGATGTTTGTGAGTACGTGCCAAACAATCTCAATTATTGTAAATATACAAGGTCTAGGATCTCAAAGACCTCTATGCCTTTATATGACCAAGCAATACAAGTTTGAGTTCATGAATTTGGTATGACAATTATCACACATTTGCACCACCAAGTATCAAGAAGGATTGAAGTACATTCAATCTACATGACCGGTGTGTATTTGCATTATGTATATGCATTCAATCTATATGACTGACCAGAGAATAGAAATATGGACCATTGGAATTGACCAACACACCTTTATGCCAAACATGTGATCCTTCACCAATTGTTGTGATTGCCAAATGATGGAACAATTTGCCTTGACTAGAAATTGAAAACTCATACTGTGGGTAATTCTTTTTGGCATTATCACTTTTTACTCTTTTGATACTTCTCACTCTTTCCACTTTTTTGACACTTCATCCTTGTTGAAGCTTGTACTTACAACATTATAACCTTGAACACTTGTGGTACAAGGAGTGTTTGGGTAGTGTAGATATTTGTGTCAGTATTTATCACTAAGGGTAGTTGTAAAAGACCAAGACCGAGGAGAGAAATAGGAGAATGGAAACCCACATTGGGACACTTGAATGTGGGAAAACTCCAAATGCCTAGCATGAGCTTCGGCTTTGGTATTTGTAAACAACATACAAGGTTCTTGAGAAACTTCTCAAGAAGCTTCCTTGAGCCGCTTTCTTAGAGTGCAAGCTAAGTTAACCCAAAAGCTCTTCAAGAAGCTTCCTTCTAGAAGCCGCTTACTTGGTGTGCAAGCTAAGCTAGTTGGAAGTTTATAGAAACTTCCTTCTAGAAGCTACCTACTTAGGGTGCAAGTTAAGCTAGTTGGGAAGCTACCAAGAAGCTTCCTAGATACTTTTAGAATATTCTAGGCTAATTTGGCTTATTATCTACTTTGTTAGCCTTACTAACTATATCATTAAACTGCATATTGTTATAGTAGTCATGGCACAAGGAGATCATTAATAAAATCAAAAATTTCTGAGTGTGGATTCTATCTTAGAGGCAAATACATTAAAAGTAGGAAACTTGAATTCCTACAATAGAACTAGAACATGTTTGATGTTTCCATGCAAGAGGAAATTTGTGTCAATGATAATATGAGTAGTATATTTATGAAAAAAGCTTTACTTTTGGATAGAAGACCACTAGCAATCGGTTTTGGGATATGAAACCTTCTAATTTGGACATATGTTTATAGGTATCCATCATGCTAGTCCTATAAAAAATTTAAGACCAAGATAGATGACTCATTTGAAAAAGTAAAACAACTAACAACTATCAAGTGGACCCCCTCAAAGATCCATTCCAATGAATCATCACCAAAATGATCACCAAGCTATTCAAATCCAAACAAACAACTTATGTCAACTTGAACCAAACCATTTTCTTCCAACTCCTTCATGAGGGAAAATCAATAAGTTGGGCTGGATGTTATGTGAACAAGTGGTTGAGTTAGTGCAGGAGATGAAAGAGCAAGGAAGATCTATGATCATTTCATTGTTTATAGTTCACTTCTATCTAGGTATGAACTCCTTACAAAGGAGGAGAAGAAGAAATACATGAATCAATTCTATCACCCAGACTACTTTGATACATACCCATACATAGAGCAAGAAACAAAGAAATACCAATAGGCAGATACAAATTATAAACGCTCTCAAAGGTTTCTACCAATGGAAGAATTTTACACAATAAACATGCATAGAAGGTTATTGTCACATTACCCAAAGTTCAAGCTTCCAACAAGTGGAAATGAACTATCCAAGTGATAAATATATCTTTTGGAGAAAGTGGAGGCAAACAATAAAATGAGGGAAATGAAGGAAACAAGGAGGAAATAGATGAAGCAGGTCATTTTGGATCACAAACTACCTCAACTTGTGTGAAAACAATCTTCAAGAATAATGATGGATGAGGAAGCAATAGCTCATTCACTCTCATGTTGTTGCCCATCAAAGGCAAAATGGTAGCATTAAGGGGCATGAACAACAAAGCCTAGTCATCTCAACCATCTAACAAAGGCAAGGATGGGAGTAGCTCTCTTATCAAGGAGAAACTACAATGGAAAATGACAAGTACATTGCTATCTTCCACTTGAAAAGGACACCCAAGAAAGTAGCCAACATCTTAAAATTTGTCCTATGTACTCGTAACAATAACATCACAAAGTGAGCAAGACAATGATGTTCATACAAATGAACCCAATGGTGTTACCAAAAAATGTGGCTCAAAAAAGGAGCCACTTACATATGAAAGAAGAGGTCCTTAAAATAAACAAGGAGGAGTCCATAGGAGGGTGACTACAAGACAAGAAGGAAGATGCAAGTGTGGCCAATCATAACAACCTGAGAAGCAGAAGATTGGACTCTAGAAGCACACAAGGTTGGAACTCTCAAAAAACTCCAATGTCCCAAAGGAGCACCTTGTCTTTATTATATAGCAAAGAGTATCCCCTCAAAGGGAATTGCACCCTTAGATTAGATACATGGATTGGTAACATGTCATCAAACAACATCCTTAGATTAGAAGTATGGATTGGTGACATGTCTTGTCTTATTTGGTTGGTCAAACAAGTTTGACCAAAAGAAACATTTAGAGAATCTTTGTATATGAAGTTAAGAACAACATGGAAGAGGTAGTATTGGAAAACCTCAATGAGACAAACAACAAGGGGAAAAGTCGACACCTTTTCTTGTAGACATAGGGGTAAGATTCCATTTTATAGGTCTAATTCTTTCATTTAAGCCTCCAAAATTAGCTATGAAGTTTTTGTGTATTTTTGATTCTGCACTATTAGTGGAAGTCCTCTGTAGACTCCTATATCCAATCTACTTAGACCATCATGCATAACCTCTCTAAAGATATTACTGAGCCCATTATCACTTATAGCTAATTTGTCTAGCTAATGGCATTACACCAATGATGTGGCCATAGCACACAAGGAAATGGATCCTAAATGTCAACTTACAAACCCACCACTGATAAAAAATGTAAGGGCAAAGACTGATAGTTCAATGAAAGACCTCCTTTGTAAGCTGAAGCATGAAGATAACTCACTCTTGTGGCTGATGATGGTATATATCATCAACATGGTAGCACCAATGATGGAAGCCTTAGAGGAATTCCTACCATTCTACTACAAGCTAGATAACACTATCAAAGACACAACAATAACTGTAAGGATAATCTACCATCTTGCCTAAATATGTACAAAGGACAAGGCTTTACTTTGTAGTGAGCTAAATGACATCCAATAGAAGCTTGCTACAAAGGAAACTTGTTCTTGAGAGAGAGAGATTGGTTGTTGGAAGAATACTAGAAGGATGAGCTCACATGAGAATGAGAGAGAGAGGGTGTTTTTCAAGCTGATCTCAACATCCTAAGTAACAAAGTTGCACAACAACAAACCAAACATGAAAAATAATTGCATGCACAAGATGAAGAGGTAGCATCTTTACAAATGGAGTTAGACAAAGCACATTCTAAGATGATGACATAAGAATTCCATTGCAAGAATATAAAAGGGCTAACAAACCTTCATATTCAAGAGCTTACTATGAGCCTCAAGCAAAGGAGAAAGATGATGAAATCAAGACAAAGGTTCATGATGAAGTGACGATAGAGCTCTAGAGTGAATAGACAAACTATGAGAACAAACAAATAGGTCTGCTTGTAACCATTAGTCATACTACTACTCAACTTCTTGAGAAATTGAAACAAATAGTAGCTGAGCACTCACAACATACAAAGATGAAGGACCTCAAGATACAAATCAATGTATTGTAGAGGAAGGTCTACAAAAACAACCAACTCAAGGCGGTGTCATTCAAGTTGTAGACTCATAACAACCCCAAGTTCCAAGAGATGCATACCATTCTTGCACAAGAAATTGGTGGCTATAAGGAGAAACTTGTAGAGCTCATTTGGCAATATAAAAGCAAAAGGAGTTTAGGCAATCAAAAGCAATCTGACCTTGTATGAATGACCATCAATTGACCTTGTATGATACAAACCTTTTTCAACTTAGTAGAGAACAATACAACACAACTTGTAGTTAGGATAGGATAGATCTTGTGTTTGTAACTCAACGCAATTTGTATTTATACATACTATGTAAAACTCATTTTGGACACAATCTTATGTAAACAACTACATGAAAAAATATTAGTAAAGACAAGAGGTTGAGGTGGCCATTCCATGTGAACCACACCTACTTAAGGTTAGATCGGGACAAGATAAGATCAAATTAGTGAAGGATAGATGTAATTAGAAGATCTCTTGTACATTGTAGCCACTAGATCTCTTTGGTAGCTATGTAGGACATATATAAAAGGCTTCTACCCAATGATCACCAAGTTCATTCAATGCATCCTTCTTTTGCAACAAAATGAAGTTTATACTATAAGACAATCGAGTAGGTGCATGTGTATTTGTCTACATAGTGTATGAATGATTGCATGCTTAATCAAGTGAAAATGAGCAATCTTGATATAGGAGAAAAAACACTTGAGAAAGAGTATCCATCTCTAGGGGCTCTATAGAGATTAATGATGACACAATGATATACTGCCAAATGCCCAAGTACCATAAAGAAACATAGGAGTCTAAGATTAAGCGGCATGATCCATTTTTGACTCTTATGACATCATGCTTTTTGGGAATTAAAGAATGCTACTTCATAATTGTAGTTGTTAGGATGGACCCTTGGAGGATCTTACTTCCTCATTGTATGCACATTTTAGGATAATACTCTAAGGACTTTATAATAGTGTTGATCTCATATGGTCACAAATTTTGTGATGTTAACAAGGATCTTAGTACAAGGATCTTAGTCCATGATGTTAATTTGGCATCCAGCCATCCAAGAGGAAGTTAGGGAAATTCCAAGGCAAAGTGACCATTACAATGAGCCTTTCATATTTAGGAACTATTTGGATTTAATTCTTAGTGTGTGATAACTTTGATTTATCTTTTTGTAGTGAGCACAGTGTGGTTATATTACTCTCCCAAGAGGTTAAATATGAAACAATAACCTATCATCATTATTTTTTATCATCTTCAACTTTTATCCTTATGGGACCAACAGGTCCTTACAAAATTATCACAAATTTAAACAATACTTAGTTGTTACATATGCATTAAGTTTAATGAGAGTTTATACATATATTCCTAGATGATTTACCTAAATTTTTAATTTTGATCAAGGAATTTTATGTAAAATAGACTTTCTCCTTAATAATAAATTTGTTAGTAGATCTATCTATCACTTATCTCTAAGGGATTTGGAAGATCTATATTTTTTTATATTTTTATATTTTTTAGGTTTACTATTTATTTCTTATCTCCAAATAAAGTTAGAAGATCTTGATGAAGCTTATTTAGAAGGATTTTTACAAGAAATCACCCTTGGAGAATATTTATAATGTTTATTAAAAGCCAATGATGATGTTACATTTTTATTGATAATTATATATTGAGAAAATAAATAGAGGAACATTTTAATCCCTCCTTTGATTGATGATGTGCTATGTCAATTAAGTAGATCTATATTCTTCATCAATTTTTATCTTCATATTGAATATTTGACAAATATCAATTAATCAATTTTTTCAATTTTTATCAATTAATAAATTTTTATCTTCATATTGAATATTTGACAAATAACCAATTAATCAATTTTTATCAATTAATCAGTTTTTATAAATAGCATTGATATAAACAAAGAAAATAAGGTGAATAAATTTTAGACAATTTCATTGAAAAAGAGAAGAAAATCACTACAAGAAAAGAACAACATGTAGACTTTTCTATATATGTGAGAGTAGTTAAACCCACATCACATGTTTTGCTCATCCACCTCAATGTAGAATATTGACCAATCTGATTGTTTGGTATGACAAGATTAGATCCAATGAACTATGAACAATAGTTAGTAATGAACAATAGCAAGTAATGGCGGGGTCAAGAATGCCTACACTCAACTGGGATCTTGCTGTCAGGTCAGCAAGTGGGGGTCAAGGGGAGTCCTCTCCTTGTGGCAGCACCTCGGAAGAAAAATTCACAAGAGTTGGAGTTGGAGTTTGATAGCTTGCACTTGCCTACTTGTTGTAATCTGCTTGTGCTTGCTACTAGTGCAATTTCTCTATTGTTACTTTTATGCCTCTGAGGACCACTCTCTGTGTTCTTATACCACTTGTTCTTGATGAAGCCATTGAAGCTTTACAATCTCACACATATTTTAAGGTTTCGCAACCAAAATTGAGTGCACATGCACTATAGGCAACAAGAGAGATGCTCCAATAAAAAACTAAGCAGTACATTGTGTCCATGGTGGTAAGAACACCACCAAAGTTTTCTTGTGCAACATCATTAGTGTTTGCATATATTTTACTTTTTACATGGTCATTTTCAAGGAAGAAAATGGAACTTGGATGATAGAAGTCATAACATGAATCATATGATGAGCAAGCATATGACATTGTTGCATATCCATGTGCAAGAGTGCTCTTGACTGTAGAGTTTTAATTGTATATCAATTGAGCAAATTTGGCATAGCACCGTCTATAGTTGTTAGCACTCTTTGTGAAACCAACACAAGCTATTGTGCAACAAAGCAAGATATCTACAATGTGAAGCATGCTCAAAAAAGGAAAGTGCTTTATGGACGATATGCTATAGAGACCTTGTTGGATGCACTCATTGAGCATGGTGTTAACCATGACCTTCAATGTGATGATGGGGGAAATCTAAACCCACATGTTCATTCTCCTAAAATCTATCAAGAAAATCATACAAACATTCTCTAGAAACAAGATTTGGCCTTTGGATTCCACAAAATAAAACAAATCAATACCAAATGCCCTTGTTGCATGGAATTGGTGTTTTAGCAACAAATCAAACATTCCCTTTGTTCAATTGTTTTATGCAACAAGAAACTTTTGAGGATTAGAGTTGTGCAATGAGAAAGCTACAAAAGACCTTTGGCAAAAAAGTTGGAATGGATCCAAGTTGTTGCTTTGTCTTTGTGTTTGACTATGAACTGGCATTAATGAATGCAATATCATTAGTTTTCCCAAGTTCAATCAATATGTGTTGTGTGTGGCACATTAACAAGAACAATTAGCGCACAACATTTGACTTTGAAGATTCTTAGACTAGCTTCATGTAGTTATCGCAAGGCATTATTGCTTTTTTAAGTGAGGAAGAGTAACAAGAAAATATCCATCAACTTACTAGCAATACTCCCTATGTGGATTTCCATTATCTTGCAATGACATGGATGTGACACAAGGAGAAGTTTTTTGTCACATGGCTTTGACATATTTTGCACTTTGAGCACACATCAACTTCTCAAGTAGAAACTGCACATGTCACATTGAAGTGCTGGATCTAGAGGTCAATTAGAGATTTACTTGATGTTTATGAGTTGCTTGATGTTTCTTGCAACCAATAGCTCTCCAACATCAGCCACACCAATATTTACCACCTTACTTGATCTCTTCTATCCAATGGAGAGGAACCTTTGTGGAAAGACATGATGAAGAAGATCTCAATCTTTGCAATGAGAGAAGCTTTCAAAAAATACCACAAGTTGCTTTCTTTGTCAATGGATGATCAATGAACGATGTGTACTCATCAACAATGTGCATTAGTTGTTCACATCAAAGCAGACAAATGAAGGAAAGTGATGCCAATGTGTCTTTGTATATTTTGCATTTTGACAAGCAATGGTGGCTTCAACAACCATTCACCGCTTGACCAATGCATGAATTTTGAACAATTGTGGAGATCATGGAGCGTATTCAAAAAAATCACAAAATATTGCTTCCCCATCAACAACAAATGATGGAACATGCTCTTGTTGAGATTTCTATGCAAGATTTTGTAGTGCATAATCCCTTAATAAATCAACCAAGCGTTTGGCCTTATGGAACAAGGCGGGAAACACAATTCCATGAGATTTGACCTTTTGCCTTTGATCTTTGGGATGCCTTGAGACAAGGACTAGGCTTCCACCTGCATAAGTTTTGAGCACCATGTGGCATTTTGAATGCTTTGTACTTGGAGTATGCTGCACGGAAGTTACGAGACACAGAAAGCGTAAAATTCTGCCAGCTAGCCCCTGCTGCTGCCTAGTTACTACTTCCATCTCGCCAAACCTCATTCAACCCGAAAGCTGTAACATCAGACAAAATATCTGAGCATCCGAGGTGATAACTGTACACTGCCCCACCATGGAATCTGTCATGAGCTTGGTCACAATGCTAGAAGGTGTTACAAATTCAATGTTGGGGTCAAGCTACATAAAGCAACAGTTTTTGACCATTTCTGTTTTGATGCAACAGATTGCAATTCTTAAATTCAAAGCAGTAATATAGAGGAAATTAGCAATTCCTTAAACAATTTTTTTCTCTCAAACAACATGCCGGGCCCCTTGCTGACCTCACAGTGAGACTCTAGCTAGGGGGCCTGGCCCACTGTTACTGATTATTATTTATTAGATCTAATCTTGTCCAACTAAACAATCAGATTGGTAGGTTTGTATGGGGAGGTGGACATGCAAAAAATGTGAAATATGTATATATATATATATATATATATATATCGCTGTAGTTTGCATAGATGTTCTTGATTTCAAGTTTGTTTATTAGTCTGTCAGCCATATGTTATATCTATTATACATGTAGCCATATATTCAATTATACCTTTGCTTCAGGTTACATTTTATGCATTCTACTTTATGAATTTCTCACTATTCTAGCATTGTGAATCATGTACATCTATTCTATGCATTCTACCTTATAGATTTCTCACTATTCATGAATTTCTCATTGTTCTAGCATTGTGAATCATGTACATCTTGTTTTCATAATCATTTGCATTTCATAAGTTCTCGAAACGGCTTCTGCTCTCATATATATATATATAGCACTTTAACTGCAGTTAAGTAAACATTCACGATACTAGTTTCAAAACTTATGACGTCTTACTGAATCTTAAATTTGAGACTTTAAATCTAGTGGTTCCTGAAATGACAGTTCACCACATGTCTAACAATTCCGATTAGACTTGATATGAGTTTCATTTTCGTGAGACTGGAAGTAGAAGACTAGTTCCTCCTTAATAAACAGTTCTAAGACGAATAAAAATCAGGAGGTGATTGATTCTGTGTACTATATATTATGTTGAAGATCCAAGAAGGTAACGTTACAGTAACTATATATATATATATACGGCGCAGAACGATTCTTCCGTGCGTGGAGCAAAATGCCTGCGAAGCATCCCTGGTCGTGGTTCAGTTGGTTCAGTGATGATAAATTTTACACTATCACATCATAGCTGCAGGATGTTCATTGAACATGTGTTGGGGCACGAAGCATGTTGGTTACTTTTGATATTGCAGCTCAATGGATGGTTTTTGAGTTCGATGCATCGGAATCGCAAAATTCAAAAGTGATGTAAACGGTTTATACCTCTGTCAATTCTTTGGTAGCCACGCTGTAGTGTATGAAGAGCATACAATATACTAATGACGGATGACCAGTGTCTAGAGTTTCCATGCCTCGCGAATCTCGATTACATTCAGCGGGACGTCTCCTGAGGGGCTTATAATTGGTTAACCATCAGCTCGAGCTCCTTTGTACTCTCATGTATTTGATAAGAACGTCAGGTTGAGTGTAATGACCCTCAGACTTACGATTTCTGATTCAAGAGAAACTCTGAGGAGACATAGACATTGCAATTGACATCCGTTCCACCGACCTGCATGAATATGTTTCTGAGAAAACGAAGAGTTTATAACGGTTGGCTTGCAGCTGCAGCATCCAACGGGTGTCAATTCCTGAGAGGAAGTCAGAACGCGCGACTGAAAGGAAGTGGAAGTTGTGAGGTCAAGATAAATTTTTGGCCATGTTTGACTTGGTCCCAGTTTTAGTTCTGATTACCATGATCATGACTTGGAGAGCTATTGCTGCGGACTACGAATTGAAAGAAGTCAGCTTTACGTACCTGAGATATCTGGATACAGTATGTTTGAATCAATGGAGATAGCTACAAGTACAGCAGTGCTTGAATAGCCCCGAAAGTTTTTCACGAGGTCCTGACTAACTGTGGACCACAAGTCCTTGCATATACTAGTACTGACTGTTAGTGTTGCAGTAGTCTTAGATAGGAACTTGAAGAGTAATACTTGAGGAGACTACCGCTTGTTCCGAGAGTTGATAATGAAGACAAGAAATCTGTATTTGTCGCAAAGGCGATGCAGATAGCAAGAGTCCACATTTTGAGATTATCGGAAGTCGCTCTCGGGAAGTAACTGGTCTGCGTCCCACGTTGTGTTTTCTCTGTGCATACCAATCCTTCGTTTGTCGGGTGCACGTGGGTCCTGGTCCACATGGGTCTCAAGCAGCCCCTAGGAAAATTCTTGTTATCTAGATCTGGCCTCTGTAGATCCATATCTCAAATATCGTTCTTCTTACCTTGCTGATCAGTTGCTGTTGATCAGCAAGTTAATGATACTAAGCCATTATGTGATATACTGAGGTTGTGGATCGCTCTATAACGAAGTGTATGTTGCTGTCAGGTCACAAGACCTGAAACATGTAAATGTGCACTAGCTTGGTTACGTGTACTAACTTCGAAAATTTGCAACAGTGTCATTTCACCGAGGAGTTTGATCTTTCGACCTTTTCCCTGGGTCTAGACGCTGTCTATGATGGTCCATGTTGTCTAACGATGAAGCTTCAAATCGCGGGACAACCCAGCCTGTTGGTGAAAACCTCCTCCACTGTACAGTAAGATTAGTCTCATATCAGTGGAGATCTGCAACAATAAGCCCTTAGGATCCAGACAATTTTGAGCTGCTGTGTCCTATCTAGATCTAGACATAATTACCGTAGCAATCAAGCTAACAGAACTGGACCGTTTGTTGGAAATATCTGTAAGCGGTTTGACTAACATTTTGCCTTATATTTGAGCTTGAGGTCCATAATATTTCGAAACAAAGCTAGTCGTGATGATCAGTCGCTCAAGAGGGGATTACAAATTAGAAAGTGACGGATACTTACGGGCAATATAGTGATATCTTTTTATAGTCATAAGAGGTAAACAGAGTGAGGTGGAATGCTCCGGCGTGAATCGATATACAATAGGGGTTTCATAGTCCATATTTTCCAAAAATTACTCGCATCGATACACAATAGGAGGTTTCAAAGTCCATATTTTCCAAAAATTACGGGCAAAGCCTCGGGAATATTGTTCCAATTACACGTAACGGTCTTGTAAATTTTGTTACATGTACCCGCGGTAACGCGGGTACATGTAACAAAATTGGTGACGCGGTAAATGAAGTTACATTAAAAAGTTACGAAATAGAGTTACGGGTATCCAAAAATGCGCGCGGGAATGGTTCCAGTTTCAAATTGATATGAGACTATCCGGTGGAGAGATCCGGCCATTAATTAGTATGAGAGATCCGGCAATTAATTAGTGTCTTAATTTGAGGTCAATGCTAACCACCCATATTAGTGAAATCAGCAATTAATTAGTGTCCTAAATTGATGCCAATGCTAACTACCCATATTTGAGAGAAATTAATGAATAAGCATGTGTTTAATTCATTTTGAAAATTTTTAACACTCTCCATTTCACGGTTCCTAAACACTAGTGAGTGAGGGGAGATGGTTTCATGTCTAAAGGATTGTTTTTTTTGTGAATATGTTAGATCTAGGATTAAACATGCCGCACCTTGCACAACAAGAGGACATAACTAGTAATAGTTTGCATGGGCAAATTGAAATCCAAGATCGGAATTTTTTGGTGAAATATGGAAGCATGGATGAATCTCCCACTCCCATTCGAGATTGCAAAGAACAAGTTCATTTTGCACACTTCACACCTCTCCCTCTTTGATTTCAAGAACTGCTCAAGAAGATGATTGCATCTGGTCCAATTTTTGCCAGCAAGGGTGTTTCAAATGGATCTGGGAGCAAAGCTGGATCAGGTGCGTCCCGGAGTGGCAATAGCAAAGCAACTAAGGGCGAGGATAATATTTCAGAATTGTTTCTCACCACTATGCCATATACTTGACTATTTGGATGACACCAAAACACTTTAGTCAGATTCATGATGGGAATAATAATAATGGGACGACATGATTTGGTGAGCATTGGTGGTGGTATTGAGGATGCAATTTGGATCATGGATGGAACATGCAAAGGTGGTGCTGAAGAATTGTGCCAAAATTCTACACTTGATTCAACATTAATTAGCATCCCAAGCACCCAAGGACCCTTAGAAGGTCAGATGAATAGGTTTGAAGAGGAAGGTCTAAATTGCAAGTGTCCATTTGGAAATCTTGAGTGTGGGTCAAGAGGAGTTCAAGAGGATGACAGTCAGTCCTTGACAAGAGAAAATGCAGAGGAAGAGTTTCTCCTAAGGAGAGCAAAGGAGATTTAGTCACGGGAATATCAGGCAGCAACAAGAACAGCACATGAGAATCTCTCCGTACGAACACCCAATGAAACAAGAGAAGCACACAAGATCCTGCTCAGAGGAGTACCTATGAAACAAGAGAAGAAGAGGGTAGAGAAGACATTGGAGAGTGCACAAGAGAAGCATCCAACTAGAGAAGTTTCAACGGAGAAGGAAAGTGACAAGTTAAAGAAAAGAAATTTCTAAAGTTGCCAAGATTACACCTGCACTTGCTTCTTTCTCACATGATTTAGCTAGCCATAACAAATAGAAAAGTGACTCCCTTGAATCCAAAGAGAGGTGTACAATTGTTGAGATTGAAGCACAAGAAGTTGTAAAGATTGCAAAATACAAGAGACAAGTAGAGGCTGAGAATATATTCAGAACAAAGAAAGTAAGGTCAAAGGTAGAAAGGCTCTATATAAAAAAGAGAGAGGCAAAATCAAATTTCTTTTATTCCATAACACTTGAACTAGCTTGGGATGAGGAGACCCCAAGGAGACCACAAGTATTTTTACCACTTTATATGGTATAGATTCACATCCTTACAATGGCTCTAGTGCAGTTACAACATGGATACCAAGTTCCCTATACCAAGGACCAATTATACCACAGATTTCACAAGTTTGAAAGAGTGTGAAGAATAGTAAGAGCTCTTAGACATTTGTAGGGTGTAGCTAGCTCTTGGAGGTTTTTGGAATAGTAAGAGCTCTCTAAAGTCTTTTAAAATAACAAGACATCTTAGAGCAATGGTACGATCTCTCAATCTCATATGTCAACTGATGATTTTATATAAAGTTTCTGTTGTTTGCATTACATTTAAACCATTCCAGGTAAACTTGTAATGCTGTCTAGTCATGCTAGATAGAATGGCAATTCATCTTTTATATCACATATTTTCTCTTGTCATATGCAACATAAAACATAACAGCAGCCATACAAGGTACACTTATATTACTTGATTTTTTAATGATCAAACCAAAATAGCCGGGATCCTACAACACACCCTATGCAAACAATATTGCATGGTTGTGTGTCTACTTAGTCTACTTTGTTAATCCAAGCTTCTGCGGTTTACATGGTTTATGTGTTCCATGGAAATATGTTTGCATGGTCTATGTGGTCTACAAATTGCAATAAAATCTTCCACAATTTGCATGGTTTACACATTCCAATCAATTTTTTTGCATGGACTGGTGTTTAACTTGGATAGATTGGTGTTTAACTCAGACCAATGTTTAACCATCAAACAAGCCTTAAGAATTGGACCATTAAAAACGCAATTATCATGAGAATAGCTAAAGTTTAAATTAGTCCATGGTCATGGACTATAATCCCTTCATGACCAATAAAGTACAAAACAACAAAGGAGTCCATCCAAATAGAAACAAGTTATGGTGCAAGTACAAAACATCAAAGGAGTCCATCAAAACCAAAAAAAGTTATGGTACAAGTATAATAGCTAATGTATATAGTCCATGGAGCTATAAGACCTCATGTAAGTACTATAATCCTTTGTGTACTAATAAAGTACAAAAAATCAAAGGAGTCCATCAAAACCATAACATAACCCAAACATCCAAGTAAGTGGTGCAAGTATGGTACATGAAGTGTAAAATACATAAATATACATGTCCAGACCATAGGCTAGGCCTAAACTCCTAATATAGTACATACAACTCTATAGTACATGTCATTCCAAGACCTCATGTAAGCGCCTATAGAAGATAGGCCTAATAGAAAAAGTACTATAGCACCACAACCATCTCCTCTCTTGCTCATGCATCTCAAGCTCACTGAATGCTTGCCCTATAAGATCATTAGGGTCAGAATTATAATCCCTCAATCTACCCATGGTTCATTCCTCCTCTAGGAAATGTATAACAAGAAGAGTGGAGGCTTTAAATCTATCTAGAGGAGCTACAAGAAATTGAAATAATGATGGATATGAAGTACAAAGCATAGCCATTGGTCCAAACCTAGGGATGTATAGCTCCGTAAGGATGGTTCCTACAATAAGGTAGAGCATGGTTTTCCACAAATAATACATCTTGGATGGATAAACCTAATGATGCAAATTTAATATAGGGTCTAACCTTAAACCTCTATACTCATCAAAGTATCCATTGCTCTCAAAAATGCATATCATCAAACATGATCCAATATGTACTCTAGTAGGTAGTAGACCATGCTCCCACATAGAATTCAATAGAACTTCCACCTCACACTTTGGACCACATGTCCATATGATCACCTGAAAGTGTGTAATAGAATACTCCACAAACTCTTTCATGGTTGGTTGTGTGACATATCATAAGGTATTACTCATTTGGTAGTAACATCATCCCTTCCTTATCATCTCCACACACCACTCCATGAAATAAGGTCTAGTAGGAACTCTTATGTTTGCTATATAACTCACATCTAATACTCTATATAACTCACATCTAATACTAGAATACTCCTCCTATAATCAAGGTGGAAAGCTATGCATGGGATAAATAATTTAGATAAGCTTATACTCTCTCTCAATTGAGTGAGTCTTTGTACCTCATCACTCAAAGAAGCCCTTGTCTCATCTTGGAGCTCCCAATACTCATGGGAAGTACTACTAAATCTTGAAGCCCGGGCTATATCCTCCTTTGTGTGAGGAGGATATAGCCTCCTCCAAGATACAATATCCTCACCAACATGCAAATAAGGCTCATATCTTGGCCCCACCACGAGAATCTACCATGTAGTAGTAGTAGTGGCTCTACAGTGATGCACTCCCTCAAAAGTAGGTGTAGTTTGTGTTGCTCTAGTCACCATCCATTGAAGAGGATGATGCTCTTTCCATGGATGGAGCTCTACCTCTTATGCATGATGGACTCCTTTAAAAGAAGGGGGTGTTTGTGTGGCTCTAGTCTCCATTCCTCCTAAAGAAGAAGGAGATGTAACACCCATTGGTGCATGTATAGAGATATTAAATTTGGTATTGCAAGTAGGGAGAAATATATCTATATGGAGTTTAGCTGAGCTTCTACATTAGTCATGATTAGCTAGAGTTAGTCCTAGTTAAGATAAAGGTAACTCTATTCTAGATGAAGGAAAAAGAGTGAGTACCACTAGTGTATTAACTTGGTATTATTTTTAATTATTTGACTTTGAGGACAAAGTTGAGAACTCTTGGGCCAAAAGTCTTGTTGGTGTGGACTTTTCTATAGTCCAAGGATAGCCCATATGAAGGATAACCCATGTGACTTAGTTGGTAGGTGAGGATAAGACCACCTACTCATGGGATTATTCCCATGTGCTTGGATATTCTTTTAGACTTTTATACTTCATTTGACTTTTAGCCTAGTAACTTGAGTTACTCTAGTAATTAATAAATTTAATATGTAATATTTTCACAAGCATATAAGCTAGGGGTGAGGAGGTACAAGAAAATGGGCTTACATGGGGTTTTTAATACTCAATCCTTAATGAAATCTTGGCCCAAGTGCATCTAAGTCCTCTTTGTGAATCCTCTATGATGCATCCCTGATTTGGAATTTATTTAACCAACACCATTCAATGTAAGGCATATAATCCACCAAGGTGTGAAACCAGATTAACCATAGCCCCTTATCATCTCCTTTATATGTTCAGCAGTCTCAAGTGATCTCTCATATGTCTCCATATTGTGCTATTATAGATTTGAGCTTTTACAAATTTCAGATGGTTTCACTAAACCCTATGCTACCTGATCTTGATTTTGGATGGTTATATTGTCCCACCCTATGGCAAAGGCCCAAATTGGCTTCTTTTTCAATAATTTCCCCTCTCTACTATCTCCTATTTACTATCACCTTGGAATCAAAGCTCCAAATTCCTCTCCCATGTCCCTTGATCCCTCCTTAATTTTGAACTAGCTTCTTTGTCAGTAAATATTCCTTCTCTCTTGTCCTCCAATTGCTCTTCCAATTATTGTCACCAATTCTTCTCCCATTACTATCACCAATTCTTCCTTTAATTACTATCGCCTTGGGCTCAAGGCACCAAATTAGATTCCTCTATCTTCTCTCTTCTTGTTCTACTCTTGAAAGTCTCTATTGTGAATACTTAAAATTTATTCTACCTTGTTTTCTTGCAAACTCTCTTTTGACCAAAAATAATCATCAACTCTCTACTCTTGAAACCTCTTGAGCTTGAAAATGATCCTCAATCTCTCCTTGATATAACAATATAGAGTTTACACATGAGTTAGTCAGGATTAATAAAGTAACAAATATGCCAAATTAGCCAAAAATTATAAGAATATTCTAGAAGCATCTAGAAAGCTACTTGGTACCTTCCAAGTATCAAGTAATGTGCATGCCAAATGGTGATTTCTAGGAAGAAGCTACTTGGGAGCTTCTTGGCTAGCTTAGCTTGCATGCCAAGTAAGTGGCTTCTAGAAAGAAGCTTCTCAAGAAGTTTCTTGGTTAACTTGGCTTGCACTCAAAGAAAGGGGCTTTTAGAAAGCTTCTTGAGAAGCTTCTCAAGAGCCTTGTAAGTTCTATATAAATACCATAGCCCAAGCTCATACTAGACATGCAATTTCTCTCTCATTCAAGAGTCCTGTCATGCATATATACATCGCTACACAACATACATTGCTGTCAACAACATACACTATAGAAGCACAACTCACATATAAGTCATACATAGACTCTAAAGTGCCACAATAATTAGATTCCTTACCACTCTCAACTCAACACAACTCAGATAAGTACCTGATCTATCACTCTATAAACTACAAACAACTGGGCATTGATTACAGTCAAGCCACACTCACTCAAGCATAGAGAATCCAGGTGACGCTCGTCGGCTTTTGTCCACCATAGCCAGGAACTTGAAGGCTCAACATCAGAGAAGTGAGCTCTCTGGAGCTCACTTTAAAACTATACCCCTGGACTCGAGCTAGCTCTGAAACCCTTACAGTCCCGCTGACGGCACACTTGACGGTGTGAACGGTGCAAAGTGACGGTGGGCCCCACCGTGAAGTCAGTACCCCAAACACAAAATCTGACCGTCAAAAAGTAGTCTCTGAGAAACTGCTGAAATAACTCTAACTACTATCATTGGAACTCCAATGTCCGAGCATCTAGATGCGGCACTACAAATGGCGTGACAGCTATCGTGCGTATATATTGCTACACAACATACATCGTTGTCAACAACATACAATATAGAAGCACAACTCACACATAAGTCATACATAGACTCTAAAGTGCTACAATTGCCCCCCTAGCTGGCGGTTAGGTCCCTCTAACTCCCAATAGCCATCTACTCTAAGTAGATGGTATACACTCTAATGGGCAAAGATCAAGAGGGTGGGTGCTATGGAGCCCCATCATTAGTCGTCTATCTACACTCTATACCATATAAAGAATGAACCAACTATAGGTCAAGTACATCTAGGACATAACCATTGTCCCTGAAGAACCACCGTGAGGGGAGGAGTCATACATGCCATTGCCATCCTCTCAAACAACTATCACACACTAACATAGTAGCAGCTCCACCAGAAGAGCCACATAACATACACCTCAAGCCTGCACGTACAAGTGTCAAGCTTGGGTCCATAGTACCATCAATGTTTGGGAGGTGGCATGGCGCACAATTGCGCACATGATCCTTCCAAACAACACCATCATGTCCTTCTAGCACAAGGACTCCAAATGGCAAAACCTCACGCACTCTCAAGATAGTGCGACCTGTAGAAACATCAAGTGTCATTGGTGCTGTTTGCTGTAGATATACATAGTCGCTTGGATGAAATCGACGGATCAAGGGTCTATAACCTCCTCCTTGAATGGTAGCATAGCGTAAATTATCTCTATGCTGAGCAATCGCCAAGTTTTCAAAGGCCATCGACATCACTCTCCAAAAGATCTCTACCCATTGAGAACATGTGCTCATCCATACATCGGGGTCATCCAAGTCCAAAACTACAGTAGCATCTCAACAAATGGCTACAAGTAAATCTAGATCTCGTCCATAGAGTAGAAAGTATGGAGAGAAGGATGCTAAGGAGGCTTGCCGGCTGAACCGATAGCCCATGGCCAACCAAGGTAATTGGAGATCCCAATCTCCCAAGTGGCCTCTCTACAAACCATACTTTTGTAATCCTCTCTTCACCGTCTGAACCACTCTCTCTGCTAAGCCATCTACCTCAGGGTGATCTTAGGATGTAGTACGATGATCAATCAAAGCCTTGTCACACAAGACTTGAAACTCCCCCAAGAACTCTGTACCTTGATCAGTCAAAACCTCAGCTGGTGCACCAAAATGACTAAGAACTCGATCCAGAAATGAGTAAGCTGTCCCTTCACTAGACTTGTCAGGAAGTGCCACCAACTCAATCCACTTGGAGAAGTGCTCCACCATCACCAAAACATACCGATGATGTCTCACAGTCAATGGTAAAGGTCCCAAAAAGTCCAAACTCCAACGGTAACCCAATCCCATGATAGGTAATGGGTGTAACTGTGGCGTAGGAGCATTGAATGATGCTCTAACTTGGTCACAAACCACACATCTGGCAACAAACTGCTGTACCTCGGTCTGCATACTGCGCTACCAATAATGACTCTAGAGTAAGCTATATGTATGCTTTACTCCAAAATGTCCTAGCTCCTCATGAGCATGATGGACCAACTGTGGTCTCTATGATGGAAGTGGTACTACTCGTACTCTACCATGCTCCCATACACGCAAAAGGAGTCTACCCTCCAATCTGAACCATTTGGCTCGCTGAAGAACATGGTCTCTCTCCTTGGCCCCAATTGTGCCACCCACAACACCAGTGCAAAGATAGTCCATCACTAAGATATCATCATGAATGTCTCGCTGAATTGTACCAATATCTTCACTCTTTGGATTTGTGACCTCAATAACTCCTCCTGTATGCGCTGAGAGAGATACCACCAAAGCCTCTGCAAATATACACAGAAAGGCCGATGCATGCTAACCTGGCACCATCTCCTCATCTGTCTCACCATGCCAACGTGCTACGGTCTGATCCTATTGGCTGGGACATGGGTTTCTACTCAACCCATCTGCATCACGGTTCACCACTCCAGGTCTATGAACAACCGTGAAATCATACTCTTGTAAAATCAGAGCCCATCGTGCAAGCTTCCTTGAAAGCTTGTCGGACTCCATCAACCACTTCAACGGTTGATGATTAGTGATGAGAGTGAAGGGGTTACCAAATAGGTAACATTGAAAATGTGCTACTGCCCAAACTACTGCCAAGCACTCTCCCTCATATGAACTATACTTTGCCTCCGCTGAATTGTTGGAGCGACTAGCATAGGCTACCACAAACTCCTTCCCCTCATCATCATGTTGGGTGAGCACCGCTCCAAGCCCCAACATACTCCAATCAGTGTGAACCTGAAATGGTTGTCCCCTGATCTGTAAGCCGGCCTATCTCTCACTCAGGATGAACCTCTGATGGCTATTATGGTAGCGCACCATGGACTAAGAAGGCAAGGAACCCCAACTCCATCATACTCCTCCAAGGCTAACACTCCAAGACTCAAGACATTGCTCACTAGAGAACTCAATGAGAGAGAGATAGTTGCAAATGAAAGGATGATGAGTACCTCCTCACCCCTTGTTTATATACTTGTGAAATAGTTACGTACCAAAGTTACTAATTACTGTTGTAACTCAAGTTACTAGACTAAAAGTCAAGTAAAGTCAAAAAGTAGAAAGGAATATCCATTCACATGGGCATATTCCCCTAAGCATGTGGTCTTATCTTGACCCAACCACTAAAGCAAGGATTCCTTCACATGGGCTATCCTTGGACTAAAGAAGAGTCCAAAACAAAAAGGCTTGTGGGCCCAAGAGTTCTCAACTCTTTCCCCAAAGCCAAACACCTAGGAATAATACCAAGTCAACACACTAAAATCCAAAATAGTGGTGCTCATCTTTTCTACTTCCTCTAAAGTAAGGTCCCATCTATCTTAGCTATGACTAACTTTAGCTAACCATGACTAATATAGAACCATCCTTTATCTCTATATAAATAATATCTCTTAAGTACTTGTAATACCAAGCTAAATATCACAATACCACACACATGCACAAATGGGTGTTACATTTACCCCCGGACTAAGTTTTCACTTTGTCTTCAAAGTGAAGGTCTCTCTACCTTCTATGGTACATCTTCAACTTATCATGGTTAATCCTATCAAGTGTCTTCCTCCCAACTCCTTGAGATCATAAGTGTAATTTCTCCACACCTTCTCTACTATGAAAGGTCCAAAGTACTTAGGCAAAAACTTCTTTTGCACTCTCTTGAATCGAATGGAATCAAACAACATTACCCAATCACCTTCTTTGAAAGGCTCCACCTTCTTCTTGCCTTGCCTCTTGTCATAGCTCTCCTTTTGTTTCCTTTGGGCTTGCTCCACTCGAACCATAGCAACTGCTCTTGCCTCTTTCAACTCCATGAGTTGATCCTTCCTTGACTTCTCTGCATCACTTCCTTGTGCTTTCTTCAATCTCCTATGAATGCTTTGGAAGGTAGGAAGATCAAAGTGAATAGGTAAGGTAGACTCAATACCATACACCAATTGGAATGGAGAATATCCAGTGGAAGTCTTCATGGTTGTCCTATACTCCCACAAAACTGCATGAATCCTCTTGTCCCAATGATGTTTAGCCCCCTCCATTTCTGCATCTTTGGCCAACATCATGCACAAGGTCTGATTGGTTCTCTCTGCCAAGCCATTGGAATTTGGCTTATAGGATGTAGTTACTCTATGTGTGATAGAGAAATGTCATAGCATGGCTGTAGTAATGCTTCCTGTAAACTCTCCTCCTCTATCAGAAACCAACTCCAAAGGGCATCCAAACCTAGTGATAATGCGTTCATAAAGAAATCTACCCACTTCATCTTCATTCTTGTCCCTCAATGGTCTAGCCTCAACCCACTTGGTAAGGTAATCAGTAACTACCACAATGTACCAATTGTTCCTTGGGGTTCTATTAAGAGGTCCTACAAAATCAATTCCCCACTTCTCAAAGGGTCCTAGCAATAGAATTGATCTAAGTGGTGGAGTGGATGTAGACTTTATAGCAAAAGCTTGACAAACATGACAAGTTTTGCAATAATCAAGACAATCCTTGAAAATTCCTCTCCAATGGTTACCTGCATCTAGAATCTTGAAAGCAGTCACCTTTCATGCAAAGTGTCCTCCACATACTAAACCTTCATGAAACTCCTTTATGAGTAGGATAGACTCTTCCTTACCCACTGCTCTTCGAAGTAGACCATCTGCTCCTTGGTGAAAAAGAATATCCTCCACCATTGTGTAAGGTCTAGATCTTGCTGCAAGGGCCTTCCTCTCCCTAGCATGCATCCCTTCTGGATAGTTACCTCTTGTCACAAAATCCACAATCTCCTTGTACTCCATTGGAACCTCTTGAGTGACTGAGATTGTCATGAGCTCCTCATCCGGGAAGGAATCATCTATTGGCTCATCTCCATCATGATCATAGGCTCTAGATAACAAATCAGCATTTGCATGTTTCTTTCCTGGCCTATCCTCAATTGTGTAGTCATACTCAGACAAGAGTATCATCCACCTTGCTAGTCTCCCTTCAACATTAGGCTTGTTGAAGATGTACTTCAAAGCCTTGTGATCCGTGACAATTGTGGCTTTCCCTCCAATCAAGTAGTGTCTAAACTTCTTGAGACCAAAGATCACTGCCAACCCTTCTCTCTCTATGACAAAGTAGTTCTTCTCTGCTGAAACCATCTGCCTACTAGCATAAGCTATTGGATGATCATGCCCATCTTGGTCTAATTGACTAAGAGTGCATCCTATAGCTACATTAGAAGCATCAGTGTAGAGGATGAAAGGCTTAATCCAATCAGGTTTAGCAAGAATTGGAGCTACAACAAGGGATTGCTTGAGCTCCTCAAAAGCTTTGAGAGCCTCCTTGTCTTCCAAAATCACCATGTAATCTACACCCTTCTTCATGTAGATGGTCAATGCATAAGCCTTGTTGGAAAATGAGAAGATGAACCTCCTATAGTACCCAACCATTCCCAAGAATTGGCGTAACTTTGTCAAGCTTGAAGGGAATGGAAGGTCTGAGATTTTCCTCACCTTCTCAGGATCAACTGCTATTCCATCCTTGGAGATGATGTGCCCCAAAAGTTGACCTTCTTCACATCCAAAAATGCACTTCTCTGGGTTGAGTGATGCATTTGCCTCATCCAAGCGTTGCAAGACTTTGATTAGGTGCTCAAAGTGCTCCTCCTTGCTCCCATAGACACAAAAGTCATCAATGAAATCTCTCACAAATTTCCCAATGAAAGGTTCAAATACCTTATTCATGAACCGTTGGAATGTGGCTGGAGCATTGCAAAGCCCAAAAGGCATGACCTTGAAAGCGTAAGTTCCCCAAGGTGTGGTGAATGTGGTGAGTTGTTGATGCTCTGGTGCAATCTTGATTTGGTTATATCCACTATAACCATCTCCAAAACTGTACCTCTCATGACCTGCAACCTCCTCCAAGATCTCATCAATGAATGGCAATGGGTAGTAGTCCTTCTTGGTAACAACATTGAGCTTCTTGTAATCCACACATACCCAAAGCTTGCCATTCTTTTTCTTCACAATGACAATTGGAGACACCCATTCTGAATTCTCCACCTCAAAGATAAATCCAGCCTCCTTGAGCTTATCAATCTCCTCCTTCACAACCAAAGATATTGGTGGGCTAATGCGATGTTGCTTTTGGCGGATTGGTCTTGCATGTAACTCCACCTCTATCTTGTGCTCCTCCAAGGTGACTTCCTTCAAATCCTTGTAACTAAAAGCAAACACTTGGATGAACTTGCGGAAAATCTCCTCAAATCTCACCTTCTCCTCCTTGGTAACATTTGGGCCATACTTGAGGGTAGATAACCTTCTCTCTACCTCCTCAAGTGTCAATGGTGATTTATCTGGATCCTTCAAAACCTCTGGCTTAGGTGCAAAATCCATAGCACACAAAGGATACACATCTGAATCAGATTTAGATTCAGATTCATCTTCCTCCGTGGAAGTCTCCTCTTCCATGCTTGTGTCCACACCTGAAGCTCCTCCTTCAGAATCTGATTCCCAATAATCAGAAGATGGGGTATCTGAATGTGAAGTGTTGGTGGTGTTAGTCACAGGAACAGTGACTCTATGGTTTGATGGCCCAATCCTTAAGTACCCTTTGTGCCATCGATCAGTTGTGCGTGCTGCTCTCAACCATGGCCTCCCAAGAAGTAAGTCATAGCTTGAATCCTTCAAGACTTGGAAAGTCATGAGATTTTGAACTCCCATAACTGAAACTACCACCTTATCCATCACTCCTACTGGTTGAACTTGTTGCTTGTTTGCCATGCTCACCACAAATGTTGAAGGTCTTGAGGGTATCATACCCAACTTCTTCATCAACCTTTCTGACATGGCATTCATTGCTGATCCTCCATCAACCAATGCATCCTTGATGTTGTGACCATTCACTCTCACATCAATCTTGGAGGCATATTCACAAGCCTCCCATGGTGCTGGCTTGGCATCCACCACCCCCATTGATACTGGAACTTTTACCTTCTTCTTCTTCTTGCTCCTTGTAGAACTCAAACCACCTCTAAGCTCCTTTCTCAAGGTAGGGTTCAAAGCAATTAATTGGCACACTGTGATGTTAGCCTTGTGACTACCAACATCCTCCAACACATTGTAGTTCCATTGTTGCTTTGAGATCAAGAAGTCCTCCATCCCCAACTTCTTCCTTGGAGTCTTTGTTGTTGATGGTGTTGAGGTGCGAGTGCTCCTAGTAGACATAGGAGTATCCTTGCTTGAAGTAAATCCTTGAGAAGAGTGAACATCCTCTGCAAAACGAGCTCTCTTCTTCTCTTGTGCCAAAAGCTCCAAATTAGGACCCTTGGAGTTTGAGCACTCTCCCTTCTCATACTTGCTCTCAACCACATCTATGGATGCTATCCCCTTACCTTTGTTGGGATTAGGAGCCACTTGGGTTTCACTACCTCCCTCTTTCCTTCTATTGGCTCCCTCATAACCCCTTCCTCCATGGTAAGTGGAATTTGGGCAATTCCTTTGGATATGGCCTCTTCCTCCACAACCAAAAAAATTTCTATCATTGAAATTGTTGGCTGGTTGGCCTCCTCTATATGGATAGTTTCTATAACTCCTAGGCCCTCTCCCTACATTCTGATCCACCTCTCTCTTCTCCCATAGTTGCATCACATTGATCTTGAGATCCGCAAGTTGTTCTGTGATGGTTTGGAGTGGATCTTTTGGTGGAGGTGCAAGAACTGGAGCAACTACTACTTGTGGTGCAACCCTTGTCACCAAAGTATCAGAAGTTCCACCATACTTGTAGCCTTGAGGAGGATGCACAACCTCCTTCACCACCAAATCACTCTCATCCCCTTCCAAACTCTCCTCCATACGAATTGTGATCTTGATAGCTTCAACCTTGGAAGAAGGTTTCTCATATCTCACCTTGCTTCTAATTTGTGGTCTCAATCCTCCCACAAAATTCTTGGTGAGCATGGCCCCTATGCCAATCATTGTAGTCTCCACATCATCCCCACCCTTCCTCAACACTATGCAAAATCTGGACTCCAACTTTTCCACTCTTTCCACATAGACCCTCACTTTCTCTCCATCTCCTTGCTTGAGAAATGTAACCTCACTCATCAATCTCTCATAACTCTCATCAGGAAGAAAGTTCTCAATGAGTGCTGAAGTCAAAGTCTCCCAAGACTCCTCTTCCCCCTCTCTCCTCTCTCTCTTTTGGTATTCTGACTCATACCATGTAAGTGCTGCATCCTCAAAGAAATCTGGTAATAATGAGGCCCACTCATTCTTCCTCCTCTCATTGTTTCCTATGCAAGCTCTCTTGAAGTCTCTCACAAAGGCCTCCACATCTTCTCCATCCTTGCCAAAGAAAACCAGAAGTTTCCCCATCTTAACCCCTCACTATCTTTCTTTTCTCTCAATTTTTTTTCTCTTTTCTTTTCTCTCACTCTATTACTAATAGAGTATATACATGACTAACACCATCTGAGAATAATCCACTCTAGGGAACACAAAAGGTTCAGGTTGCTCCAAGATTTCTATAGCAACATCAAATCCTAGAGTGCATATTAATCTAACTCTCATGGATAGTTTATCCATAAGTTGAAAGATTATCTCCATCACTAATCTTGAGAACTAGCTGATGAAGGTGGTAGTATTTCTGTAGCTGTACTAAGACTCTCTCCAAGATCCTTCACCAAAGTTTCCAAAAGTGCTTTTACTCCACTACACTCATGTCCTTTTGGAAGTCCTTCAACTCCACAAACCTCACACAACTCCTTGGTCTTAGATCTTCTCCCTCCCAATCTTGGTGAAGAAGGTCCAACATGCAAACCCAAGTCAAGTAAGCCTCTCCTTTCCCTCAATCTCTTGCTCTCAAAGGTCAATGGACATGAACTTGCCTTATGTCCCTTCTCTCCACATAGAAAGCACTTAGACTCACTCTTTCCTCCAAGTGGTGTAGGTTTTTGGATCCTCTCAACACTCTCTTCAAATTCTACTGTAAACTCTCTTTTCCTCAAATCCACCCCTATAATCACCTCAAACCCTTGGGGAACCTTGCATAATCTCAATTTCCACTCTTGATGGCCCTCCATGTTCCCAAGATGAATCTAAACACTCAAACATGCTTTTTGTTGATCTCAAACTTCTCATGCATGAGATCTCCACTATGCAGAATTGACCCTTCCTCACAATATCACTCAAATCTCCCAACCAATATGTCATAGTCCTCTGAAATTTTTCACACTTAATAACAACTCCAGGGCGTCCCTCCCTGCAAAATTTCAGATCTTTTCATAGAGCCATTTGGCCTAAACACCTTTCTATTCAGCACCCATATTTCAGATTTGGTCTGAAAACCACCCCCCTCACTTCAAAAACTCATTTCTCCCTGCGCAAGAACGATCTCTCTCTAATTTTTGTGGCAGCAGGTAGGATACAATGCACTGAATTTTCTTGGAAATTGTCAAGACAATTCACTGAAAATTGAAGAAATGGCAGACTCTGTACAATTTTCCAGAGAGCATGCAGTTGCGGGAGCACTTTACCCTATCAACTTTCAAAAATTCTAGCCCAGTGCGCATAAAAGATCTCACAATAATTTCAAGTGTGCTAACTGAAAGATAACCCAAGCTATCAGGTGTAAAAATCTCAAGTCCAGATCTCAAACTTGAGATTTTGCCCAAAATCTGCAATACACCTCACACAATCTCTCCAATTCCTCTCATGTGTACAAGATGTACAAAATCACCTCAAAGACATCATAATGAACTACAGGGTATACAAATGGATCTTGGTTCTCTAACATAAGTTCAGCCCTCTCCTCTCCTAATGTTCTCTCCAAGTGAGCTCTCATAGCCTCCTTCTGCCTAATGTAGAATTGGACGCGGAACATTATCTTGCCTTCTAGAGAGGTCCCGGCAACGGAACCAAAAATGTAAGCCGGCCTGTCTCTCACTCAGGATGAACCTCTGATGGCTATTATGGTAGCGCACCATGGACTAAGAAGGCAAGGAACCCCAACTCCATCATACTCCTCCAAGGCTAACATTCCAAGACTCAAGACATTGCTCACTAGAGAACTCAATGAGAGAGAGATAGTTGCAAATGAAAGGATGATGAGTACCTCCTCACCCCTTGTTTATATACTTGTGAAATAGTTACGTACCAAAGTTACTAATTACCGTTGTAACTCAAGTTACTAGACTAAAAGTCAAGTAAAGTCAAAAAGTAGAAAGGAATATCCATTCACATGGGCATATTCCCCTAAGCATGTGGTCTTATCTTGACCCAACCACTAAAGCAAGGATTCCTTCACATGGGCTATCCTTGGACTAAAGAAGAGTCCAAAACAAAAAGGCTTGCGGGCCCAAGAGTTCTCAACTCTTTCCCCAAAGCCAAACACTTAGGAATAATACCAAGTCAACACACTAAAATCCAAAATAGTGGTGCTCATCTTTTCTACTTCCTCTAAAGTAAGGTCCCATCTATCTTAGCTATGTCTAACTTTAGCTAACCATGACTAATATAGAACCATCCTTTATCTCTATATAAATAATATCTCTTAAGTACTTGTAATACCAAGCTAAATATCACAATACCACACACATGCACAAATGGGTGTTACAGATCGGTCTCCTCAAAATAGGAGCAGATGTCAACTTCTCCTTGAGCTCTACAAAAGCTCTCTCCTGCTCATCTCTCCAACACCACTCATGTGTAAGCTTGGTCAGCTTCGTCAAGGCCTTGGCGATGGCACAAATCCTCTAACATAGCGGCGATAGAAGTTCACCAACCCAAGGAATGCTTGCACTCTGCTCATATCCGTAGGCCGAGGAATACATGCAATAGCCTCCACCTTGGTATGCTGAACACCAAGTCCTCCGGGGTAGATAGTGTGACCCAAATACTCAACCTGCTTGTGGAAGAACCTACACTTCCCAGGATGTAATTTGAGTCCATGAGATCTCAACCTCTCAAACACCTCCAACAACTGTCTCTCATGCTCCTCCACAATAGTACTATAAACCAAAATGTCATCAATATAGCACCGAGCAAAATCCAATCCAGCTAGGATCCTATCCATGACCCTTTAAAACTCAGCAGGAGCATTCTTTAACCCAAATGGTAAGAACCTCCACTAATATAACACATCCTTGCCGTGAGGATCAATAGCCCAAAATGCTATCTTGGACTTATCCTCCTCCCTGATCGGCAACTAATGATATCCCGCTTAAAGATCCAAAGTATTGAAGACCTTTGCATGCCTAATTGCATCAAAAATCTCCTCCGGTGTAGGCATGGCATACCAATCAGCCCTGGTCTATCGGTTGATAGGATGGTAATCTCCACACATCCGCCTATCTGTATAGTTGCCATGCATATCCTTCTTGGCTGGCATCATTGTTGCTGATGCATACTCTCCATGTGAAATCTCCACCAAACCAGCCTCAAAAAGGTCACTACTTCGGCTCTTAATCAATGTACTCTCCATCTCACTATATCAATAAGGACATCGGAAAACGGGTGTGTTGCTAGTCAGCTCAATCCGTATACCAGGTCCTTTCAGAGCACCCAAATCCTTCAACTGAAGGCAAAACAACTCGTGTGACTCCTCAAGAACCTCCAAACCCTATGTCTCTCCTCTCCAGTAAGCTTGGGTCCAAGATCTGGCTCCCAAGTATCCTCTTTAATTGTAGTAGGAGTGGAAGACGTACTGATTGACTGCTACACTGGGCCCTTAGGAGCAATAGTGTCATGCTCCCGACCACTAGAGGTCCCAACCTTTGTGTGAAAAACTCCCTCCACTTTGGCTACAAGCTCCACACGTCCTCTACCTGCATCCCATGTGGACCAAGTGTGTAATCCAAGTAGCCCACGCTCACCTGGATGGACTCCGAGTAAACCACTCTCCCTAGTAGCTACTGGATGTGTCCCAAGAATACCATGTCCACTTGGTCCATTACCCCCAGCATGTGCCTGAATCATCTCGATAGGCACATGGCTCACAAGTGTCAGAGTGGTGATACCTATCAAGCGCATCCTACGCTGCTTTGCCAAGCCAAGGCTCACAATCCAGGTCAAACAGTTTAGGTCCATAGCCTGACCTAACACCTGACGCCTGGATGCCTTTGACACTATTGGAACAGCGGAAATACCGGTGCAAAAACCCATCACCCGCTCTCTCTCATTAGCGTTGGGCTCCACCAACTGCTGTAATTGTGAGTCCCAAACAAGTCCAAGTCCTCCCTCCCAAAAAGCATGAGAGCCTAGAAAACTCATGAGTGTGGGAAATGCAGCTCTAGGTTGTCGAACTAGGTTCACCACTACTATAGGTGACCTATCAGCCACTACCACTGTCTGAGACTAACGCCCAACATCCAAGATATCATTAACAAGGATGTGATCAAGTCGCTGAATCCCATCATAAGCGCGCTATAGAACCTCTCTGTGTAAGAGGTTCATCCACCAAAGACGAAGACAATGAGCCCGTGATCCCACTTTGGCTGCATCTAACAATATAGCAGGTCCCACCCAAGAATGGACCTGATGTGTACTCGCCACCACTCTAGTGCAAGAATCACCCATCAAAGGAACGTTCTCCAAAAGGTAAGCTGGAGAAACAGACTGATGAACTAAGAGATGTTGTAGTATCCGTAACATCTCCCAAAACATACCAGAACAAGGATCTTGAAGACCCAATCCTCTACCAGCACATGTATGTCCCTAACATGGCCATCCAGAAATCACTAAGTGAATAGGCCCATGTCTCTCTAGGTCATGCGCCCCCAATAAGGAAATGTTTCCTGGTAGGGCCTTTTGGTAACCTCTGATTGTTGACATCAGTAATAACTTCAGATACCGATAGGCCAAGTGTGCCATATGATGTAGAGAGACTTGCCTATCAGTCTCATCCCTCTCTACATACAAGTACCTCTGTACTCGGATACCTGCCTGTAACACCGCAGCTAGTCCGGTGCTGATCCCACCAAACAACTCCAATAGGCATATCCCCTCTACTGGATACTGCCAAGCAATGAGTGTGGTATCCAGAGGTGTCAAAGCGATCACCTTTGGATGCTCATCCTCACACTCATCTCCTGATGGTACTAAGGCTCCACTCCAAGCCTGCTGCACCAATTGATCTGCATGCTGTTGCAATGCCTCCTCTGAACTCCACAATGGAACATCCAAGGTGGATGGAACAATCCCACTCGTACTCCAAAGCCGAGTGATCTCCTTTGGTACTAGAGTATCCTCTGCATGGGCGTTCCCCTCCAACAAGTCACTAGGCCAAGTAACTGCACCACTGAAAGCTAAAACTAATGCTGCTATGGTCCCAGACTATAGTGAGCTAACACTGCCACTATTGAAGCGTACTGGTAGGCGACATACCCGTCCCTCACCAGACTGCCAACCAGGTCTATAAGAGGTTGTCTTCTCCCAATAGTCAATGCTAAAACCCATGGGGTATAACATTGCTCCCCCAACTAGCACATCATATGACTCAGCTATCGTTGCAATAGCTTGAGCTCTCACCACCGAGCTATCAGTCGGATGACCAGGCTGAATCTGGACAACAAGCTCCTCACGTGTGATGTATTGTGTCGAACCACCACCTAGAGATGTCTGGATCTGAAATGGACACCTCTCCACATTGGTATTTTGTAACTCCAGACCGACAACTGCAGCCTTCCCCAACATAAGGGGCTACGCACCAGAGTCTAACAAGACTCTCTATGGTGTATAGCCCTTCCCTAAAGGTCCCACCAAACAAAAAATCCCCCTTTGGTTATCCAATAGGACAACACCAAGTGTAAACCGCGCTCTCTCAAAAGCCGGTCTAGTTGGCAACTCCTCCAGTCTAGCCGTTGCTACTTGCCATAAACCACTGGTCATTGAACGGATCCCATGCTCCTCAACCAAGTCAGCTCCACTACCAACCACCTCTACTCTAGTAGTAGGAACTGCACCATCCCTACTCTCACACAACATGGCAGCCAACCGGAATACTGGGGCTGGGTCAACTCCCAATGTAAACATATCCCTGGCCAAAAACAAAGGACGCCGCATAATCAGCTGAGCCGCCCCCCATGCTAGACTCAGTCTCTATAGTAGCAGGTGGCTGACTAACAAGTAGCCTATCATGTACTCCATCACTACCTACCACACCTGCACTGGGATGTCTAGGAACCATGGATGTCGTCTGTAATGCCTCAAATAGTGTGAAAGACTGGGGAAGTCTAACCTGTCTCCCAACCTCTCCTCTCTGTGGGTCCAACTCCACTGATGCTCCTCTAGACTCTAGAGCATGTACTACACTCCTAGTCACTGCTGTAGATACATCCACCTGTGCTGCTCCGCACATGAAGTCCAAAACATCTCTATCACCAATATATGAGGTGGAAGCCTCAGCACCCAAATTTGATCTCCTCTGAGCAATAGCCATACTAGCCAATCTCTGCTCCAACTACTCAATCCGAGTAGCCATAGCTGTGTCAGAAGTAAGGGCAGGTACTGCACCCCTACTAGGTGTAGATCCTCTACCACCACCTCTACCACCTAGTCCTCCATGAACTGGAGCTCCTCTACTACCAGCCATAGCAGCCCTACCACTCCGTAACTCCGGGTGTAGGTCAAAACACCGGTCACTAGTGTGACCAAATCTGTGGCAGTGCTCACACTGCCTCTGTGCTGGCTGTGATGCACCAGAGGTATCAGGTCCGCTGCCTTGAGTACACTCTCTCCTATGGTGAGGTCCACCACAAGTCCAACAAGCAACACCACCACTCACTGGTTATGTAATACCAAGGGTTAGCCATATGATCTAGATGTGAAATTTGGTTTGGTAACATCTAGAATGATGTTATACATGATGGTCAAAATAGATTAGATAGAAGTATCACCAAAAAAGTACTTCTACTAATAGGGCAGAAACCGAAATAGACTTGAGAACCTTAGAACCAATAGCTAGACATATGATTTAAAGGTAAGAATTGGTTTGGTAACATTTGGAAGGATGTTACACATGATGGACTAAACAGATCAGAAAGAGGTATCACCAAAAGGGGACTTCTACTAATAGAGTAGGAACCAAAATATGCCTGAAATCTTTGAAGGCAATTTCGAAGGCCTAAACGGATGAATTAGGCCTCGAAAATGTGCAAGTTCCCCCCCCCAATGGAGGAAAGGCTGGCCTTCCCTCCCCCCTGGTTTGTCTCGTCGAGAGCTTTCCAACGGTACCTTACTCATGTGATTCTGAGATTCCTATAGGAAGATTCCCTAAAAGATTCCCTCCGGTCAAAGCTCGTTTGACCAACCAGATAGGACCTAGACCAGACAGGTCACCCATCCAAGTAAGTAATCCAAGGGTAGAGCTTGCTGACATGTCACCTATCTATGTCACTAATCCTATGGTGGAGCTTCCTTGTAGGAGATCCTCTTTGTCTATATAATAAAAAGAAGGTGCTCCCTTGGGGCATCGAATGTTTGAGTGTGCAATCTGTGTTTTCTCTCTTCTCTTGTCCTCGGAGCATTACAATGGTATCAGAGCGAGTGTTCTAGTCCAAGAGAGTGGATCACCCCTCTTGGAATAGCACAAACTACTGAAACTAAGTAATTTGAGGTGGAGAACATAGAGTAATCGCTAGACTTAGGAAGGACTTTAGAGAGCGGAGGGGATGGATGCGCCGGGGGGACAATTTCCCGCACCTAGCTTTCCATTCTCAAACCCATTCCACATCAAGGTTATGTACATCCAGCATGAGCAGATGAGAGTATCGCTAGTTTATCACTTTGGTGCGGAATTCATGGACAGAGTGATGAACTCACCAAACCCGGTGATTCTCCCGGTGGTGATATATGACAGAGAGTGGGATTTGACAATCTACATTCTATTATGATAATATGGATATGAATGTCCCAAATCCTCTCCCTTTCAACACTCAAGTAGAAATCCGTTATGTAGTGAGGCCGAAATTAATGTTTAGAGATTTTGTGGTTAGGAATTTTGGCGAGGAGTATTATCAACGAGTGATAGCTTCTGAGGTCCCAATGGTAGTTCTGATAGTTCGTGCGCCTTCTAGAGTGATTATATTGACTCTGTATTGAAGTAGGCGTTAGCAATTGGGTGTTGCAGGAACCATGGATCCGTAGTTGCAAGAGCTGGTGCAAGGAATGCAAGGGATGTTGAATGAATTTCGAGAGATTAAGATGACCATGGAGACATTGCAAAGTCAAGTGCAGATCCTCAGGAACGATCAAGCCATGCAAGAAGAAGAGCCGTCTCAAAACCCAATACCTACAACTGAAGTACTTGGAGAGGCACCCGTGCCTACGAACCCTATCAACGACGAAGCCACATTGCTACTCCGGATGAAGAAGACCTGCAACATCGAGCCTTACAAGGGGCAGCGTATGATGGGAGTTGTGGAGAATTGGATCTCGAGAATGAATCGATATTTTTGATTGTTCTCAACAGAGATCACAGAGCATGTTGCAGGTGTGTTTGCATGTGGGTACTTGACCGATAAAGCCCTCACATGGTATGATGCTTGGGAACGATCCATGCTGGCAGAGAGAAGGGAGGTCATATGGATAGCAATGCAAGAAGGATTGCTCAAGAATTTCCAATCGGTGGATTCTGTGCAGATGGCTCGAACCCGACTATGGGGATTGAGACAGAAGAATAGCGTACAAGAGTATGTGGAGGCATTTCTGGATCTACAAGTCGCAATTACCGACATGAGTCCAGCAGAGGGTCTTGACAATTTCAAACGAGGGTTGAAAGAGCGGATTCGCCAAGAAGTAATGGTGCAAAACCCTCGCACAGTATTTGAAGCTATTGCTTGTGCGCAGAGAATAGCCGGAGCATTAGGTGGAGGTGAAGGAGTAGTTCCACCTCAACATTATCGGGCAGAAATGCCACACATGGGAGGACCAGTACCGATGGAATTGGGCAACCTTTGATTCCGGGATCGAGGAGCACGACCGCTTCAAGGAGAGCAGGGACGGGTAGAAGAACAAAGAGATGGAGTCCCACGAGGAGAAGGGACTCAAGGAGAACAACGCCGTTGTTACAATTGTGGCCGTATTGGGCACATATCTACCAATTGTCGCACTCGTTTCCCTAGAGGCCCTCGGCCTTCGTACATACGATCTTTGAACCACATGGAGAGGCACATTGAAGGAGAGGAGGTGGAAACCACTTCGGAAAACAAAGATTGCCAGTAAATGCACCTCGCGGCCTTACTGGCTCAATAAGGAAGCAAAGAAGCGAGGGAAGGAAGAAGAATAATGCACAAAGATCCCAAAAGGCAACCTCACAATTGATTGTCGTGAATGGAATCCTAGAAGGTAATCAAGTGAGAGTATTAATAGATCCGGGAGCAACAGAGAATTTCTTGTCTCACTCTGTTGCAATAAGCTTGGGAATGGATCTAGAGAGAGATGGAAGTGAAGAAGTCGAGTTACCAAATGGGCAAACAGAGAGGATTGAATCATTACCTAGACGTGTAACACTCTCTGTAGGAGAATATCAGGAAGCAATTGAGTGCCGAGTGATACAGTTAGCTCATTATGATGCAATTTTAGGCATGCCATGGATGGAGCAGTACAACCCAATGGTGGATTGGAGGAAGAAAGTAGTGAGAACCCACCAATGGTCAATCATTGGGGTTAAAGAAAAATCACACAGGCAGAAACTGCCTCTATATGTCGTAGGGACGACAATAGTCTGTAAGACCGATAGATGTTTTCTGGGTCTAATAAGAGAAGTCCAGAGTGCACAACTCGCTGGACAAATTCCTGAGAAATTGAAGGATGTGGTGGATGAGTTTCAAGATGTCTTTCCCGATGATCTACCCTCAGGATTACCACCTAAAAGGCGAGTAGATCACAAAATAGAGACACTCCCGGGGAAGACACCTCCTTGTAAGGCCCCATATCGCCTATCACCTCATGAGTTGGAGGAGTGTAAGACTCAAATTGAGGAGATGCTACAGAAAGGGTTCATCCAACCTAGCGTATCACCATATGGGGCCCCTGTCTTGTTTGTGAAGAAGAAGGATGGTACAATGCGCATGTGCATTGACTATCGGGGTCTCAATCAACAAACAGTGAAGAACAAATACCCCTTACCTCGCATGGATGACCTGTTTGATCAACTCCATGGAGCGAGATACTTCACCAAACTAGACTTGCGGAGCGGTTACAATCAAATCCGAATTGCAGAAGAGGATGTGTACAAAACTGCCTTTCGAACCAGGTATGGCCACTTTGAGTATCTTGTGATGCCTTTTGGCCTCACCAATGCGCCTGCCACTTTCATGAGCCTAATGAATGACATATTTCGTCCATACTTGGATAAGTCTGTTATTGTCTTCTTGGATGATATCTTAGTATATAGTAGCACGATGACAGAACACAAACAACATCTACGAGAGGTCCTCCAGATTCTAAGACAGAATCAGTTGTACGCCAAAATCTCATAGTGTGAGTTTGGCAAGTCTGAAGTAGACTACTTAGGGCATAGAGTAAGTGATGAGGGCATTCAAGTATTGACAGATAAAATAGAGGTCATTCAAAAATGGAGTGCCCCAGAAGATCAGACTCAACTTAAGAGCTTCTTGGGGTTGACGGGATTCTATCGTAGATTTGTCAAGGACTTCTCCAAGGTTGCACAGCCTTTAACGGCACTACTTGGCAAGGGGAAGAAGTGGACATGGGGAACTGCACAAGAGTTGGCCTTTCAAGAATTGAAGGCCGCCTTGCTACATGCACCAATCTTGAAGTGGTATGACCCAAAACGTCCAATCAAGTTGGCTACGGATGCATCAGGCGTAGCAATAGGAGCAATCCTACAACAAGAGTGGCATGACGGATGGCATCCAATTGCATATTTCTCTCGAAAGTTGTTACCGGTAGAGCGTAATTACCACACCACAAAACGAGAAGAGCTGGCCATCGTTCTAGCAACCAAGCATTGGAAGCACTACTTGGGCGAGAAGGTATTTGTAGTAGAGACAGACCACAAACCTCTAGTCTACCTCGAGACGCAGAAGGATCTATCTCGTCGCCAAATTCGGTGGGCAGAATGGCGACAACGCTTCAACATGACAATCACCTACGTGGAAGGTAAGAAGCAACTTGCAGATGCATTCACCCGCATGCCAATGGCCAACAACTTGGCGGCAGAGGTTAAGATTAACCCTGAATTCTGGCAAGAGATTCTAGCTGCTACAAAAACTGATCTACAGATTGTAGAAGCGCAGTCGTCCAAAGGTGTCACCAGCACCCAAGGACTCACCTTTCGGGAGGGCCGATTGTGGATCCCAAATGTCCCAAAATTATGCACCACCATTCTAGCGGAATGTCATGATTCGGCCATTGCAGCTCATGTCGGAGTGGACAAGACCTTAGAGGCAGTCAAGCGCCATTACTATTGGCCCAAGATGAGCAACGACGTGATGGATTATGTGCGTAGTTTCCTACTTTGTCAACAGAACAAAGCTTCTAATCAAGCTCATGCAGGGCTCCTTCAACCTCTTCCCACTCCTACCCAACGTTGGGAACAAGTGAGTATGGATCTCGTCTGTGAATTACCCAAGACCACCTCAGGGTTTGACTCCATTGTGGTCTTTGTGGACCGGCTCAACAAAATGATTCATGTACGCCCTACCACCAAGGAGGTGACCGCTCCACAACTAGCTCAACTATACTTAGATGCAGTCTTTGCTCACCATGGCTTGTCTAGAGTACTCATCACCAATAGAGGCACCCAATTCACCAGTTTGTTTTGGCAAACACTCTTTGGTTTCTTCAAAACCAAGTTGGCCATGTCTACAGCTTACCACCCACAAACAGATGGCCAAACAGAGCGGGCTAATCACACAATTGAAGACATGTTACGCGGCTTTACCTTAGTAGAGCAAGAGAGGTGGGACACCCTACTACCGTTGGTGGAATTTGCCTACAACAATTCAGTGAATGCCTCCACCCAGGTCACTCCGTTCTTCCTCATGTATGGTGAGCATCCCTTCACACCTTCTAGCTTGATGAAGATCCGTCCAGTGACTACCAAGGTTGATGCAGTCAACACATTTGTTTCTAGAATCCAACAAGGTGTGGAGAGCGCCAAGCATAGGTTACAGATTGCACAAAATCGACAAAAGCAATATGCTGATGCACACCAAAGGCACATGGAGTTCAATGTTGGGGATCAAGTGTGGCTATCGACAACCAACCTCACATTAGTTGGATCTCGTAAGCTCAGACCTCGTTTTATTGGGCCTTTCTCGATTCTTCGTCACATCGGCGCTGTGGCCTATCACCTTGAGCTACCACCACACATGAAGATCCATCCAGTGTTCCATGTCTCCCTATTACGCAGATATGCTCCCCGATCAGGCCAAGGTACTTCTACACAGGACATTTGACCTTGTCCGACAGTCATTGATGGCATTGAGGAATATGAAGTGGAGCGGATTCTCCAAAAGCGCATGCGTGGTACTCGCCATCCGTGGGTGGAATATCTAGTACAATGGAAAGGTTACCCCCTCTATGAAGCAACCTGGGAACCCGCTGCCAATTTGGCGCATGCACTGGTGTTGGTGCAAGCATTTGAGCAACAATTGCACAACGAGGATGTTGTGTCTTAAAAGGAGGGAGGTCTGTAATACCAAGGGTTAGCCATATGATCTAGATGTGAAATTTGGTTTGGTAACATCTAGAATGATGTTATACATGATGGTCAAAATAGATTAGATAGAAGTATCACCAAAAAAGTACTTCTACTAATAGGGCAGAAACCGAAATAGACTTGAGAACCTTAGAACCAATAGCTAGACATATGATTTAAAGGTAAGAATTGGTTTGGTAACATTTGGAAGGATGTTACACATGATGGACTAAACAGATCAGAAAGAGGTATCACCAAAAGGGGACTTCTACTAATAGAGTAGGAACCAAAATATGCCTGAAATCTTTGAAGGCAATTTCGAAGGCCTAAACGGATGAATTAGGCCTCGAAAATGTGCAGATTCCCCCCCCAACGGAGGAAAGGCTGGCCTTCCCTCCCCCCTGGTTTGTCTCGTCGAGAGCTTTCCAACGGTACCTTACTCATGTGATTCTGAGATTCCTATAGGAAGATTCCCTAAAAGATTCCCTCCGGTCAAAGCTCATTTGACCAACCAGATAGGACCTAGACCAGACAGGTCACCCATCCAAGTAAGTAATCCAAGGGTAGAGCTTGCTGACATGTCACCTATCTATGTCACTAATCCTATGGTGGAGCTTCCTTGTAGGAGATCCTCTTTGTCTATATAATAAAAAGAAGGTGCTCCCTTGGGGCATCGAATGTTTGAGTGTGCAATCTGTGTTTTCTCTCTTCTCTTGTCCTCGGAGCATTACAGGTTACTTCTGACCCAAAAATGAGGGTAAGGGTCTAACTCCACTAGGCCCTCCACTCGCTCCATAGGATCTAGGCTGTCCACCCTGTCCTTGAAAACCAACTGGGCGTGGTGCACTCTACTGCACTCTCAAAGAATTCACAACCATGGATGAGGTCTTCCTACCAAATCCAGATGTCACCACCCTTTCCTCCACCATGTTGAGCTCAATACGCTCAACCAAACCAAAGACCACTACCAAAGTAGGCAAAGTAGCCTGTAACAACGTAGCATCACAAACTCTACGTCGCAACTCCCTATCTAGTATCCCATACCAAAACTGGTCTGCCTGGGCCTCAATAACTCCTTGAGTGAAACTGATCAGCCGCCTCATGCGAGAGTATGCCTCACGTAGGCTCTCTCCAGCCTTCCGTTGGAACTCCTGCAAGCTCCTCAGCTTGTCAGTCTGCACTCCTTGGTAGTTTTGCCTGAACTCCACCATGGGGTTAAACCCCAGTACCATACCACCTCCTGCAGCGGTACCTCCAATCGTAGTAGCACTATCTCTAGCTAGTGCACCTCCATTAGCTCTACCCACACTACTTGAGCTAGAACTTGTAGGTACAGCTGATCTACTCCTGGCCACCAAGCCTGAAGTGATGGAGACATAGTGTAGAGACCAATACTATCTCCATAACTCAATCTCCTCCAAATGAGCTCTCTTGAACTCATGGTAGTCATCCGTCGGCGGACCCTCCAAATGTTGAAACAACCCCTTCCATGCCATGAAGGGTGTGAACAAAGTTGGGTTCCGCATCTACTGCAGATCACACCAACTATCAAACTCCTGGATGAAGTCATCCAACTCAATGGTATCCACTATACCAGAGTAATGCCTAGGGCCTTTGGAGGCCCCATAAATCTTGTCCATGTCCCACAACAACGGTGCAGATACACCAAGTGCACTCTCAACTGAATCAACTCCAGTGTCAAACTCCAACTCAAAGTCAATCTCCTCTCTCATTGGGACTTGAGATACAGGCTGATATCGAGTACCACTCTGAGTAAACCCTCTGCGTATTGCAGGGCTATCTCCTCTGGAATCCCCAAAGAACTCCATCGTGACAAAGTAACTGCAACAGCAAACCCGAACCAACAATTGCAACCGCAAGTCGCAACTGCGAGTACCCTACCAAGTGCCAACACCAACTAAGCACCACCTACTAATGTAACTCTAACCAAGATAACTACACTAGGGGAAAAGACAACCTGTAACCTGCCATCATAACATGCACTCTCACGGTCTACAGGTCATCACTTCTTGCCTCACCGGAGAGAAACAAAGGTAGTATGACTGGTCATCACACCAGCCTCACCATCGAGAGCACACCAGAGCACCAACGCTCAAAAGTCAAGGCACCTCACACAAACATGGTGCACAAATAGGAAGTAGAGAATGGAGGGGATCCAATCACAAGAAATCTAAACGAAAACCTTCCATCTCATAATACAACATGGGATTGACTTTGCCACTATTTGATATTTGACATAAGAGAAGTTCATATCTAAGTCTTAAGCTACCAGGATCACCAAGAATGGAATCAAACTGCCTCTCCTAGCCAAAGCTACATGTGTATAGATAACAGTGGCACAATCACTAGGATAACAAGTGAGGGTGGACCAATTGGCTAGGGCACCAGTCTAGGAACAAGAGATCTAGGAGTAAAACCCTATTGCGCACAATCTAGCAGGAAATGCAGATTTTGCCAACCAATGACCAAGATCTACTCTAAACTAGCTAGCCTCACGCCAACAAGCTGGCTTGTTGGCCCTTCTAGGACTTCGTAGCCTCTCATAGCCCATAGCCCTATGCCTTGAAGCCTCAAAATGCCGAAATTTAGCCAAATGAGGCCTTTCTTGTTGCCACTTGGAACCTCCTCCAAAATTGGTGAAACTTCTCCAAAATCTGCGAAAGTCCTCCAAACTAGCAAAATTCCTCCAAATCTGGCCAAAATCTGATGTAAATCCCAACCAAAATCTGACATAAAATCTAACGTAAACCCTAAAGTTGGCTGTTAGCCAAATCCCCCGCTAACTTTCCACTTGAGCCAAATTGACAACACGGGTTTCTCCAAATCACAAATTCATGAGAAGAGCTTCCCAACTCCACTTTCAATTTGACTTTTTGAGCACAACTCGTAGCAAATTGGTCCTGCCTTCACCTCTTGAGCTCAAAATCACAACCATTGCTCAAAATTTGGCCAGCGCTTCCGCACACCGTCTGCCTAACTACCAAATCTGCATCAATCAATTGAGCTTCTACACACTAGGGAAACACTGAACTTGAATTGAGCTACCAACGATCCACCAAGCTTGGAGATACTACCAACACTCAAAGTTCCTGCACCCGATTTCCCACTGACTTCACTTCTTTGATATAATCAGATTGCTTACCACTCTCAACTCAACACAACTCAGATCAGTACTTGATCTGTCACTCTATAAACTGCAAACAATTGGGCACTGATTACAATCAAGCCACACCCACTCAAGCATAGAGAATCCAGGTGACGCTCGCCGGCCTCTGTCCACCATAGCCAGGAACTCGAAGGCTCAACATCAAAGAACTGAGCTCTCTAGAGCTCACTTTGAAACTATACCACTTGGACTCGAGCTAGCTCTGAAACCCTAACGGTCCCGCTGACGGCACACTTGACGGTGAGAATGGTGCAAAGTGATGGTGGGCCCCACCGTGAAGTCAGTACCCCAAACACAAAATCTGACCGTCGGAAAGTAGTCTCTAAGAAACTGCTGAAATAACTCTAACTACTATCACTAGAACTCCAATGTCCAAGCATCTAGATGCGGCACTACAAATGGCGTGACAATCCCAATATGATCTCTCACTTTGATCTTCCATTCTCCTATTTTTCTCCTTGGTCTTTTACATTGGTATTAGATTAGGAATGAAATGGATGGAATTTATGGACCACCAAATCCATTTTTGCCAAACCATTGGATTTTCTTGTCCATGTACTACCCAAGCATCATCTCACACTTTGGGCAAATTTTTTTTGAATGTGATCACCTTGTCTGATGAACCTTTGGTACTTCCAAATCTAACTTATGGAGAACGGTGAATGTGTTGCATCTACGTGTTAACTTAGATAAAATATAGATAGTTTGATAAAGTAGTAGTTATGGCATCAATGCTCAAATTGATCATTAACATGTAGCAACTAAATTACTTGATTATTGGAAGAAAAAGATCATCAATGACAAGAGCAAGTAGAGAGAGCACTATTTTGAGAAGGAGAAAAGCAAATCCAATTTCCAAAGCCCAAGGTATTTAAAGGCAAGAACCTCCCAAGTAAAATGGAGAAAGATATTTTGAAGCTACAAATCTTCAAGATGGAAAAAAATAAATTCTCTTGGCTTCAATCCAATTGGATAGAGTGGCAAAACTATGGTGGCGATTCTAAGTGGAGTGAGCTAAATGACAATTTGTTGTGCTAATCTTGATATGGGAAGAATTCAATAGTGCAATAATTAGGTGATTCCAAGATATAAATACCACACTAGCGGCACAAGATAGATTGTATAAAAGACCAAGACCGAGGAGAGAAATAGAAGATCATATTGAGACACTTGAATGTGAGAAATCTTTGAATGCCTAGCATGAGCTCTGGCTCTTGTACTTATAGGGAGTAAACAAGGCTCTTGAGAACCTTCTCAAGAAGCTCTTGAAGCCCTTGAGGCACTTTCTTGGAGTGCAAGCCAAATCAACCAAGAAGCTTCTCAAGAAGCTTCCTTCTTGAAGCCACCTACTTGGCATGCAAGCTAAGTTAGAGGGAAGCTTCCTAGATACTTCTTGAATATTCAAGGCTAATTTGGCCTATTCCCTACTTTGTTAGCCTTGACTAACTTTGTTGCTCAACTCCATATTATTACATATTCCCCCACCGCTAGTTGGTGACGTCCTCATTGCCATTGAAGCTTCAAACTCATGGATGGCCGTTTGTGCATTTTGGAGATGAGAAAGAGGCTCCCAAGTGGCATCATGAAGGGAATAGCCCTTCCAAAGGACCTTGTAGTCTATATAATGTTGGCGGCTGGGTTGGATGTGGCAACATGCAAGTATATGATCAACTTCATACTCCTCATGATCATGGATAGGGATGGGAGGAAGAGGAGGTTAGATATGTGAGGAAAAAGAAGATGGATTAGGAATAAATGTTTAAACTTGGAAATATGAAAGATAGGGTGAATGCACATATGACAAGGCAAGGCAAGTTGATAAGCACTAAGAGAGACTATTTGGGTGATATCAAAGGGTCATATCCAATTAGGGGTGAGTTTACAAACTTGGGTATCAAGTGGGAGGGGTAGGTTACTAGAGGAGAGCATGACTTTGTCACCAACTTGAAAGATGAGATCACGATGATGGTGATCATCATATTTTTTTGATAATTTTGAGCAACAAGGAGATGAGACTTGCTGGAGGGATGGTGATATGGTGGTCAAGAAGGTTGAAGTATGAGAGACATAAGATGGAGGAGGAGCAAGAAGGGAATCTAGAACAAGCAGACCTTAGCCAAAATTGGAAAAGAAAGGAGAGAATCCGGTGCTTGCTTGTTTGGAGTTATTGTATGTAAACTCCATAGTTACAAGGCATTCATCCCAATTGGTGTAGTGAATGTTGATGAAGATATGAAGCATATCCTCCAAGGTGCAATTTGCATGTTCAATTTGTCCATCAGTTTGAGGATGATAGACCATGGACAAAGCAAGCTTGGTGCCGAGTATCTAGAAGAGTGCTTGCCAACACTTTCCAATGAATTAAGGATCATGATTGGAGATGAGTACACGCTGTTGTGGGGTTTTTGTGGTCTCAAGAGTGCACCATGCACCTGGCTGCTTGTGCTTAGATTGCTCTTGTTGTCAATGACTTGAGACTTCTTGTAGTCCGACACTCTCTCTATTACTCTAGTATGGTCGGCAATCTCATCCCTAATAGGGCAGGTTGTTCTAATTGCTCCAAGGGGTAGGCTTCTCCTAGGGTTTGTAGGTTGGATCTCGCAGATTAATATTGATCTTCATAGAATTATTGTGTTCAATTGTGTTTGGCCTTGTGGCTCTACTCCTATATAGTCTTATTTCTAGTTCTCTTTTAAGCTTGAGTTTGTGGTTTTGGATCAGACAGATTCCTCGGACAGGTTTTGATGAGACTTATAAAATAGTCACAAGCAAACTAACCATGACCAAACCCGTGCGTCCAGATCATTGAATTGTGTCAATCACATAGACTGGACCAAGAGCTCTTAAAATGGAGTTCTTCTCTTGACAATATTCATAATTCAAAGTGCACACATTTGTTCATGAATCATGATTTTAACCAATCATGCAGTTATAAGTTGGACAAAGGCAAACAGTCCTTTTCTATGCAGTGACCACACCTAACTCATCCAATCAACTCATTCAACAAATCTTTCCATCCTTGTCCAATCACAAACAAACAACCTTCTAAACTTCTTCTCTTCTATGCCCCGCCATAGTTAAGACAAGATCACTCTAGAAAATTTGTTGGTCTTCTCTGCTTGGCACAACCAAGCATTTCTCTCTTCCTTCTGCCCAGACTTTCCCCTTGAAGGCCCCTATCTAGATCTCATTTGATGCATCATCTCTCTTTCTTCTCTCTGCTCATACAAGCAATATCTCTCGCCTTTGAAGTTCTCTGCTATAACCTTCAGCCTGCCAAGAAACAAATTTTTTTTTTCTCTCCCTTTGCTTATGCATAGCCAACTTCCTCCCTTCAGAGATTTCTCTTCTTTGCAGCCTTTATCAAAACCTTCACCTTCTTTCCTTAAATCCTCTCTAGCCTTGTTTCAGCCAAGGACCACCTTCCTGACCAATCAAAGCTTCTCCCAAACCCTTTCATGGCACTTCACTGTCAAGACTTCTCTCTCTGATCTATCAAAGAATCCTCAAAGCCTAAGTGTCCTTCATGAAAAAGCCCTCTCTCCTCCCTACGTTTTCCTCTCAAGCCTTTGTTAGAAATTTCATTCTCTGTCCAAGTTCCCAACTCTTGCACATTTGCACTGTCCTTCAAGAAAACTCTCCCCCCACTCTACCTTGCACTCTCAAGCCTTCATTCAAAATTTTCATTCTCTGTCCAAACTCACATCTCCTACACATTCTCACTATCCTTTGAGAAAATTCTCTCTATCTCTCTCTCTCTCCTCCAAAAACCTTCCTATCAGCCCTACACCTTCAAAGCCCTTTCTCTTCCCCTATCAGGCTATCTCTCAAATGTTCTCCTTGCAGCCCACACTCTCCAGCCTTTCACTTTGCCATCTCCCCTTAGATAAGGCACACTATGTTCTTGTCAAAGCTCTCCTTCTTCAATGCTTATTGTCTTGCCAAACTCCTACATTATCCTACCAAAACCCTCTTCTCATTTCTCTCCCTGCCCAGACACAAAACCTTTTGATGCTTCTTCTTCTCTATGTCTTGCACCCAACACAGCCTAATCCTATTCAAATTTCACTTCCTTGTCATTGGTACTCCAGTTCATGCACAACCCTCACATTCAAAAATCTCATATCCTGGCAACCAGCACCTTCACCTTGAATTTGCCAGCCCTTCACTTTGAAATTGCACTCTCTCTTCTATATCCAAGCAGGCCTTTTCTCCTTTGGGATAATCCCTTGTCAATTCCTGTCCAAACCCTCTATTCAGGTGCTAGTCTTCTCTCAAAAACCTTTCCCTTACTACCCTGTCATTGCTTCAACAAGATCTCCTTCAAACATTTTCTCATTAAACCCTACTGCCCTATCACTGCTTCAGCAAGATCTCTCAAAGCATTCTCTCAACACCCTTAATTCCTATCACCAACAAGATCCTTCTCTTGAGCATTTCTCATTAAACCCTACTGCCCTATCACTGCTTCAACAAGATCTCTCGAAGCATTCTCTCAACACCCTTAATTCTTGTCACCAGCAAGATCCTTGTCTTGAGCATTTCTCATTAAACCATACTGCCCTATCATTGCTTCAACTAGATCTCTCAAAGCATTCTCTCAATGCCCTTAATTCTTGTCACCAGCAAGATCCTTCTCTTGAGCATTTCTCATTGACCCTTACTGCCCTGGTCCTCTCATTCTCAAGGCTTCCCTTTGAAGTCTCCTCCTAAACCCTTACTCCTGTCTTGTCGTCAGCCATCAGCCCTCCTTTTTTTATTCCTCTCTTCCTTTCTAGTCCTCTTCTCCAAGCTCTTCTTTTGAAAAAAATCCTCCCTCTCTTTTGTCCTACCAAAAGAGGAGACTATCTCAAATATTTCTCTCACCTTGTCCCCAACTCTTTCTATGGGAAATTTTTGTCTCTTCAACTCCTGAACAGTCTTGCACTTTCCTTCCAGAAACCTTCCTTCTCCCTTGCACACCTCTCAAGGCCTACTTTCAAGAAATTATTCCCCTGAATCTGACTTTTGGTTCTCCCCAAGCCACACTTCTCCTTTCTCTTTTTCAAGGCACTCCTTCAAAGCTAAAAAAAAGGTCTTTTGCTTTGCCACTAATGAAATATACTCCCAAGGCCCCATAGCACAAACAAAGTCCCAAACTTGTGTAACATTAATTTAAGCTCCAAGTTTGTATAACACAAAGAAACTCTTGGCTCAAGCAAAATTAAATGAACTCTTGAGCTTACAGCAACACAAAACTACTTTTGGCCTTTACAATAATATAGAAAATATTTCTGGGACAAGGTAGCATAAAACAACTCCCGAGACAAATTGATATAAAAAATCCAAGTTCCTTGCAACAAGAAGAAGAGGAAAAAAAACTTTCACACCAAATGGCATCAAGGGTACGAGTGGGCTATTTTCTTGATGACAACATGACATCTCTTGATGCTTAAAGACATTATAGAAGTAGAGTTGCACTAATGTTGGAGCATCCACAGTATCAAAGGTTGGTGCCAAGTGGATTTGCTTACTAAGCTTATCCACAAACACCACAATTTCCATGTGACCTTGCTTTGTCTTAGGCAAGGATGTGATGAGATCCAAGCTCATGTGTTCTCATCAAGCAGATGGAATGGAAAGTGGTTGAAGGAGTCCACTCAATTTCTAGTTGCTAGTCTTGTTGCATTGGTAGCTCTTACATGATTGAACAAACTCTTGGACATCTTGTGTCATGTTGGGCTACCACCATTGGTGTTGGAGAGTACACAAGGTCTTGTCTACACCCATGTGACCAACAATTGGTAAGTCATGGGCTTCTTGGAGGCATACAAGTTGGAGATCACCCTTGGCTGGAACATAGATTTGGTCCTCATAGAATAGAAGGCTTTCCTTGAAGGAGAAGGTGTTGTACTCATTGTTGCTGGTTGCAAGATGCCCTTGTACCATTTGAAAGAATGGACCTTGTTGTAGAGCTATCCTAAACTTGATTTGGACCTTGGAATTGACTGACACTATCATAATTGCTACCATGATGAGAAGAAGAGACTTCAAATCATGCTGTCATGATAGGGCATCAAGGATGACATAGAACCAATTGGGTACTCATGTTTGAAATCAAACAACTATAGTTGTTCCTCCCATTGATGATGTTGACTCTTCATGTGTTCCAAATGTAATGTTTGCAACAAAGGGCTTGTGATCAATTCACATGATCACTTGTTTCCTTAAGAGATAATGCCTCCATACCTTGGTGGCATATACCATTGCTAGTTGTTCTTGATCTTGAGCTGAGTAATTCCTTTCTATTGTATTTAGTCTGCGAGACACAAAGGCAATGTGATGTAATCAATTTGTGAATTCTTATTGCAACACGGCTCCAATTTCAAAGTTTGAAGCATCAAAATCAACCACACATGGTAGTTGAAGATCATATAGTTGAAGAACTGTTCTTGAAGACACCATACTTTTCAACTTCTAGAATACTTCTTTGTGCTTGTTTGTCCATTGAAAGTTTGAGTTCTTCCCCAAGAGATCGATCAATGGTGCGACCACATGAGCATAGTAGTGGATGAATCATCAATAAAAACTGGCCAATGCATTAAATGCCCATACTTCAATAGCATCCATTGGAGTAGGCCAATCAATGATGGCCTTGATTTTCTCCTTTTCCATCTTGATCCCCTCCGATGAGATCTTATGACCTAAGAAGGTAACTTCCTTCTACCAAAAGACACATTTCAACTTCTTGCAATAAAACTTCCATTGTTGTAGTCATCTTATGACTTCTTGCATGCAATTCAGATGTTCTAGCTCTTTCTTGCTATAGATTAAGATATCATCCAAGAATACCACCATGTACCGATCCAATAGTCCATCCAACACCTGATGCATCTAATCCATGAAGATTGTTAGAGAATTAGTGAGCCCAAAAGGCAAAACTCTCAACTCAAAATGTCCATACTTTGTGCAAAAGGTAATCTTTTGCAGATCCTCCTTATCAAAAGGGATTTACCAATAGCTGTTGTGACGATCCAACTTGGAAAAGTATCATGCTCTACTCAATTGATCAAGCAAGTCATCAATTCAAGGCAAAAAGTATGCATTCTTCATTGTTTGTTTATTAAGCCCACAATAAAAAAATACAAAAAAGGTCCTCCATTGTTCTTTGGAACAAATAGTACTAGTGCTCCCCAAGAAGATGTACTATGTTGTATGAAATCCTTCTCCAACAACTCCATAAGTGTTTTTTGCAACTCCTTGACTTCTTGATGAGAGCTAATAGATTGGTCTACTCATTGGATTACTCCTTGGTACTAACTCAATCTTGAAGGGCATACCACAATCAAAGGGTAATCCCTATGACAGATCATCTAGAAACACATCCACAAACTCTTGAACTATGTGGTCAACCATTGCTTGATGCGGCTTGACTCTCCTTAGATTCTCTTTGTGCAATCAGCTTGATCCACACTACAAAAATAGACTTATCTTCCTCCAAAGCTTACTTTATAGTTGCTTTATTAATAAACTTCCCATCTAGGGATTTATCTTCCTTCAAGGCTTGCTTTGTGGCTACTTTCCTAACAAACTTCCTATCTTGGGACTTCTCTTTCTTTCAAACTTGCTCTATGGTTGCTTCCTTTACAAACTTCTCATCTTGTAGCTTCTCTTCTTTCAAAGCTTGTTCTATGGCTGCTTTCCTTACAAACTTCCCATCTTGGGATTGACTATCCTTAGGTGTCTTACTCAAAGGTGCTAGACAACCTAATATGAAATTCCTACCTTGGTGTTATACTTGAATTTACTGTCGGGTCCAATCAAATTGAATCTTATAGCCAAGGTAGGCCTAGAATGACATCATAATGTAGAGGTGCTACTACAAACCTCATACACTCCAAATACTCCTTCCTAATCTTGAAGGTCACAAGATGCAAGGTACAAAATATAGAACCCTTTCTACCATCTACCATCATCAATCTTCTTTCAGTTATTGGCTTGATAGGAATACCCAATTCTTTTGCTAATGACATAGACATGCAATTCTTTGAACTTCCAAAATCAACCAAAATCCTACAACCACAATCAGCTTCACTTGCAAGGTAGAGCCTTCAATCCCATTGGAACTAATCAAGTTCCAAGTAGGTGGCTCAAAATCTCCTACTAGGATTCCTTGTTTCCCTAATCATTTTGCTCCACAAATTCCATTTGGGCAACTTGTTGGGGTCACTTATTCTTGAGTGGACACTTTGCAATGTGGTATCTAATTTGGCGACAATAGAAACATCCACCATTTTGTCGTAATATTTCATGACCTATTGTGCCAAGTGGTCTTTGCTAGATGGCATCACTTTCCATTGGTGTTGGCTCCTCCACCCATGTGTAGTGTGTGGGTGGGTTTGGAGAATACTAAAGTTGTGTAATATTGCAAGGATAGCAAGGAAACATAGACGTACAAACACAAGTTTCACACTCAAACTCCGATGCCTCAAAGCAACACCTTCTCTTTATTATATAGACAAAGAGGATCTCCTCCAAGGAAGCTCCACCATAAGATTAGGCACATAGATAGGTGACAAGTTAGTGAGCTCCACCCTTAGATTAATTTCTTGGATGGGTGACATGTCGGTCTTGGTCCCATCTGGTTGGTCAAATAGGCTTTGACTAAAGGGAATCTTTTAGGGAATCTTCATGTAAGAATCTCAAAATCACATAGGTGAGGTACCATTGGAAAGCTCTTGATGAGACAAACCTAGGATGAGGGAAAGGATAGCCTTTCCTTTGTTGGGAGGGGGGATGTGCATATTTTTGAGGCCTAATTCATCCATTTAGGCCTCCAAAATTGCCTCAAGTTTAGGTCTATTTTGGCTTTTGTCCTATTAGTAGAAGTGCTCTTTTGGTTATACCTCTGTCTGATTTACTTTCTCCATTGTGTGTAACATCCTTCCAGATATCACCACTCCAAGTTTCACCTCTAGATCATATGCATAATGTAATACTCCGAGGACAAGAGAAGAGAGAAAACACAGATTGCACACTCAAACATTTGATGCCCCAAAGGAGCACCTTCTCTTTATTATATAGACAAAGAGGATCTCCTCCAAGGAAGCTCCACCATAGGATTAGGGACGCAGATAGGTGACATGTCAGCAATCTCCACCCTTGGATTACTTACTTGGATGGGTGACATGTCTGGTCTAGGTCCTATTTGGTTGGTCAAGCAAGCTTTGACCAGAGGGAATCTTTTAGGGAATCTTCTTGTAGGAATCTCAGAATCACATGAGTAAGGTACCATTGGAAAGCTCTTGACAAGACAAAGCAAGGGGAGGGAAGGAAAGCCTTTCCTTGGTGGGGGGCATCTGCACATCTTTGAGGCTTAATTCATCCATTTAGGCCTCTGAAATTGCCTTCAAAGATTTCAAGCATATTTCAATTCCTACTCTATTAGTAGAAGTCCCCTTTTGGTGATACCTCTTTCTGATCTGTTTAGTCCATCATGTGTAACATCCTTCCAGATGTTACCAAACCAATTCTCACCTTTAAATCATATGTCTAGCTATTGGTTCTAAGGTTCTCAAGTCTATTTTGGTTTCTGCCCTATTTGTAGAAGTACTCTTTTGGTGATACTTCTATCTTATCTATTTTGACCATCATGTATAACATCATTCTAGATGTTACCAAACTGAATTTCACATCTAGATCATATGGCTAGCTCTTACAGATAGGTATTATAGACCTCCCTCCTTTTAAGATGCAACGTCCTTGTTGTGCAATTGTTGCTCAAATGCTTGCACCAACACCGGTGCATGTGCCAAATTGGCAGCGGGCTCCCATGTTGCTTCATAGAGAGGGTAACCTTTCCATTGTACTAGATAGTCCACCCGCGGATGGCGAGTAACACGCATGCATTTTTGGAGAATCCGCTCCACTTCATATTCCTCTATGCCATCAATGAGTGTCGGACAAGGTCAAATGTCTTGTGTGGAATGACCCTGGCCTGATCGGGAAGCATATTTGCAAAGTAGGGAGACAGGGAACACTGGATGGATCTTCATGTGTGTGGTGGTAGCTCAAGGTGATAGGCCACAATGTTGATGTGACGAAGAATCAAGAAAGGCCCAATAAAACGAGGTCTGAGCTTACGAGATCCGACTAATGTGAGGTTGGTTGTTGATAGCCAGACTTGATCCCCAACATTGAACTCCATGTGCCTACAATGTGCATAAGCATATTGCTTATATCAATTTTACGCAATTTGTAATCTATGCTTGGCGCTCTCCACACCTTGTTGGATTCTAGAAACAAATGTGTTGACTGCATCGACCTTGGTAGCCACTGGACGGAGCTTCATCAAGCTAGAAGGTGTGAAAGGATGCTCACCATACATGAGGAAGAACGGAGTGACATGGGTGGATGCATTCACTAAATTGTTGCAAGCAAATTCTACCAACGGGAGTAGGGTGTCCCACCTCTCTTGCTCTTCTAAGGTGAAGCCGCATAATATATCTTCAATCGTGCAATTAGCCTGCTCTGTTTGGCCATCTATTTGTGGGTGGTAAGCTATAGACATGGCCAACTTTGTTTTGAAGAAACCAAAGAATGTTCGTGAAAACTGGTGAATTGGGTGCTTCTATTGGTGATGAGTACTCTAGACAAGCCATGGTGAGCAAAGATTGCATCTAAGTATAATTGAGCTAGTTGTGGAGCGGTCATCTCCTTGGTGGTAGGGCATACATGAATCATTTTGCTGAGCCGGTCCACAAAGACCACAATGGAGTCAAACCCTGAGGTGGTCTTGGATAATTCACAGACAAGATCCATACTCACTTGTTCCCAACGTTGGGTAGGAGTGAGGAGAGGTTAAGGAGCCCTATAGGAGCTTGATTAGAAGCATTGTTCTGTTGACAAAGAAGGCAGCTATGCACATAGTCCATCACGTTGTTGCTCATCTTGGGCCAATAATGGCGCTTGACTGCATCCAAGGTCTTGTCCACTCCAACATGAGCTGCAATGGCCAAATCATGACATTCTACTAGAATGGTGGTGTGTAATTATGGGACATTTGAGATCCATAATCTGCCATCCCAAAAGGTGAGTCCTTGGGTGCTGGTGACACCTTTGGATGATTGCGCTTCTACAATCTATGGATTAGTTTTTGTAGTGGCCAAAATCTCTAGCCAGAATTCAAGGTTAATCTTAACCTCTGCCACCAAGTTGTTTGCCACTGGCATGCGGATGAATGCATCTGCAAGTTGCTTCTTACCTTCCATGTAGGTGATTGTCATGTTGAAGCGTTGTTGCCACTCTACCTACCAAATTTGGTGATGAGATCGATCCTTCTGCGTCTCGAGGTAGACTAGAGGTTTGTGGTCTATCTCTACTACAAATGTCTTCTTGCCTAGATAGTACTTCCAATGCTTGGTTGCTAGAATGATGGCCAACTCTTCTTGTTCTGTGGTGTGGTAGTTGCACTTTGCTGGTAACAACTTTCAAGAGAAATATGCAATTGGATGCCATCCGTCATGCCACTCTTGTTGTAGGACTGCTCCTATTGCTACGCCTGATGCATCTATAGCCAACTTGATTGGACGTTTTGGGTCATACCACTTCAAGATTGGTGCATGTAGCAAAGCGGCCTTCAATTCTTGAAAGGCCAACTCTTGTGCAGTTCCCCATGTCCACTTCTTCCTCTTGCCAAGTAGTGCCGTTAAAGGCTATGCAACTTTGGAGAAGTCCTTGATAAATCTACAATAGAATCCCGTCAACCCCAAGAAGCTCTTAAGTTGAGTCTGATCTTTTGGGGCACTCCATTTTTGAATGACCTCTATTTTATTTGTCAATATTTGAATGCCCTCCGCATTTACTCTATGCCCCAAGTAGTCTACTTCAGACTTGCCAAACTCACACTTTGAGATTTTGGCATACAATTGATTCAGTCTTAGAATCTAGAGGACCTCTCGTAGATGTTGTTTGTGTTCTGTCATCGGGCTACTATATACTAAGATATCATCCAAGAAGACAATAATAGACTTATCCAAGTATGGAAAAAATATGTTATTCATTAGACTCATGAAAGTGGCAGGTGCATTGGTGAGGCCAAAAGGCATCACAAGATACTCAAAGTGGCCATACCTGGTTTGAAAGGCAGTTTTGTACACATCTTCCTCTGCAATTTGGATTTGATTGTCACCGCTCCACCAGTCTAGTTTGGTGAAGTATCTTGCTCCATGGAGTTGATCAAATAGGTCATCCATGCAAGGTAATGGGTATTTGTTCTTCATTGTTTGCTGATTGAGACCCCGATAGTCAATGCACATGCGCATTGTACCATCCTTCTTCTTCACAAACAAGACAAGGGCCCCATATGATGATACGCTAGGTTGGATGAACCCTTTCTGCAGCATCTCCTCAATTTCAGTCTTACACTCCTCCAACTTATGAGGTGATAGGCGATATGGGGCCTTACAAGGAGGCGTCTTCCCCGGGAGTGTCTCAATTTTGTGATCTACTTGCCTTTTTGGTGGTAATCCTGAGGGTAGATCATTGGGAAAGACATCTTGAAACTCATCCTTCACTTTCTCAAGAATTTGTCCATCAAGTTGTGCACTCTGGACTTCTCTTATTAGACCCATAAAACATCTATCGGTCTTACATACAATTGCCGTCCATATGACATATAGAGGTAATTTCTACTTGTGTGATTTTTCTTTAATCCTAATGATTGACCATTGGTGGGTTCTCACTACTTTCTTCCTCCAATCCACTATAGGATTGTACTGCTCCATCCATGATATGCTTAAAATTGCATCATAACGAGCTAATTGTATCACTTGCCACTCAATTGCTTCCTGATATTCTCCTATAGAGAGGGTTACCTGTCTAGGTAATGATTCAATCCTCTTTGTTTGCCCATTAGGTAACTCTACTTCTTCACTCCCATCTCTCTCTAGATTCATTCACAATCTTATTACAACAAAGCGAGACAAGAAATTCTCTGTTGCTCCCGAATCTATTAATACTCTCACTTGATTACCTTCTAGGATTCCATTCATGACAATCAATTGTGAGGTTGCCTTTCGGGATCTTTGTGCATTATTCTTCTTCCTTCCCTTGCTTCTCTGCTTCCTTATTGAGCCAATAAGGCCGTGAGGTACAATTACTGGTGATCTTTGTTTTCCAAAGTGATTTCCACCTCCTCCTCTTCAATGTGCCTCTCCATGTTGTTCAAAGATTGCCTGTACGAAGGCCGAGGGCCTCTAGGGAAACAAGTGCGACAATTGGTAGATATGTGCCCAATATGGCCACAATTGTAACAACGGCATTGTTCTCCTCAAGTCCCTTCTCCTCATGGGACTCCATCTCTTTTTTCTTCTACCCGTACCCGCTTCCCTTGAAGTAGTTGTGCTCCTTGATCCCATAATCAAAGGTTGCCCAATTCCATCGGTATTGGTCGACCCATGTGTGGCCAATATTGAGGTGGAACTACTCCTTCACCTCCACCTAATGCTCTTGCTATTCTCTATGCACAAGCAATGGCTTCAAATACAGTGCGAGGATTTTGCACCATGACTTCTTTGCGAATCCGCTCTTTCAACCCACGTTTGAAATTGTCAAGAGCCTCTGCTGGACTCATGTCGGTAATTGCGACTTGTAGATCCAGAAATGCATCCACATACTCTTGTACGCTATTCTTTTGTCTCAATCCCCATAGTCGGATTTGAGCCATCTGCATACAATCCACCGGTTGGAAATTCTTCAGCAGTCCTTGCATTGCTGTCCATGTGACCTCCCTTCTCTCTACCAATATGGATCATTCCCAAGCATCATACCATGTGAGGGCTTTATCAGTCAAGTACCCACATGCAAACACACCTGCAGCATGCTCTGTGATCTCTGTTGAGAACAATCAGAAATATCAATTCATTCTCAAGATCCAATTTTCCACTACTCCCATCGTACATTGCCCCTTGTAAGCCTTGATGTTGCAGGTCTTCTTCATCCGGAGTAGCAATGTGGCTTCATCGTTGACAAGGTTCGTAGGCACGGGTGCCTCTCCAAGTACTTCCGTCATAGGTACTGGGTTTTGAGACGGCTCTTCTTCTTGCATGGCTTGATGGTTCTTGAGGATCTGCACTTGACTTTGTAATGTCTCCATGGTCATCTTAATCTCTCAAAATTCATTCAACATCCCTTGCATTCCTTGCACCATCTCTTACAATTGCGGATCCATGGTTCCTACAACAATCAATTGCTAATGTCTACTTGAATACAGAGTCAATATAATCACTCTAGAAGGCGCACAAACTATCAAAACTACCATTGGGACCTCAGAAGCTATCACTCATTGATAATACTCCTCACCAAAATTCCTAACCACAAAATCTCTAAATATCACTTTCGGTCTCACAACATAGTGGATTTCTACTTGAGTGTTGAAAGGGAGAGGATTTGGGACATTTATATCCATATTATGATAATAGAATGTAGATTGTCAAATCCCACTCTCTATCATATATCACCACCGGTAGAATCACCGGGTTTGGTGAGTTCATCACTATGTCCATGACTTCTGCACCAAAGTGATAACTAGCAATATCCTCATCTGCTCATGGTGGATGTACATAACCTTGATGTGGAATGGGTTTGAGAATGGAAAGCTAGGTGCAGGAAATTGTCCTCCCGGGGCATCCATCCTATCTGCTCGCTAAAGTTCTTCCTAAGTCTAGCAATTACTCTATGTTCTCCACCTCAAATTACTCAGTTTCAGTAGTTTGTGTTCTTCCAAGAGGAGTGATCCACTCTCTTGGATTAAAACACTCGCTCTGATACCATTGTAATACTCCAAGGACAAGAGAAGAGAGAAAACATAGATTGCACACTCAAACATTCGATGCCCCAAAGGAGCACCTTCTCTTTATTATATAGACAAAGAGGATCTCCTCCAAGGAAGCTCCACCATAGGAATAGGGATGCAGATAAGTGACATGTCAGCAAGCTCCACCCTTGGATTACCTACTTGGATGGGTGACATGTCTGGTCTAGGTCCTATTTGGTTGGTCAAACAAGCTTTGACCAGAGGGAATCTTTTAGGGAATCTTCTTGTAGGAATCTCAGAATCATGTGAGTAAGGTACCATTGGAAAGCTCTCAAAGAGACAAAGCAGGAGGGAGGGAAGGCCAGCCTTTCCTTTGTTGGGGGGGGGGTCTACACATTTTCAAGGCCTAATTCATCCATTTAGGCCTCCAAAATTGCCTTCAAAGATTTCAAGCATATTTTGATTCCTACTCTATTAGTAGAAGTCCCCTTTTGGTGATACCTCTTTTTGATCTGTTTAGTCCATCATGTGTAACATCCTTCCAAATGTTACCAAACCATTTTTCACCTTTAAATCATATGTCTAGCTATTGGTTCTAAGGTTCTCAAGTCTATTTTGGTTTCTACCCTATTTGTAGAAGTACTCTTTTGGTGATACTTCTATCTTATCTATTTTGACCATCATGTATAACATCATTTTAGATGTTACCAAACCAAATTTCACATCTAGATCATATGGCTAGCTCTTGGTATTACACATAGCTATTGATTCTAGAGTTTCCAAGCATGTTTCAATTTCTGGCCTATTAGTAGAAATATTCATTTGGTGATACCTTTGTCTGATCTACTTGATCCATCATGTATAACATCCTTCAAGATGTTACCAAACCAAATTTTATTTCTAGATCATATGTCTAGCTATTGGTATTACAAGATGGGATGGGAAGTGGTTGAAGAAGTCCACTTGGTTCTAGTAGCTGACCTTGTTGCATTTGTGGCTCTCATAAGATTGGAAAAACTTTTGAACATCTTGTGTTATGTTGGGTCACCACCATGGGCATTGTAAGGTACCCAAGGTCTTGTCCACACCTATGTGACCAGTGATTGGTAAGTCATGGGCCTCTTGAAGGCACGTAAGTTGTAGATCTCCTTGGCTGGAATATAGATCCAGTTATCATAGAATAGAAGGTTTTCCTTGAAGGAGAAGTGTTGTATTCCTTGTCATATTCTACAAGATGACCTTGTACTATTTGAAAGAACATGTCTTGTTGTAAAGCTATCCTAAACTTGATTTGGACTTTTGAGTCAATTGCAATGCTGTAATTGCAACCATGATGAGAGGAAGAGACTTCAAATCTGGTTTCCACAATAAGGCATTGGAGATGAAATGGAACCTGTGAGATCTATACTCAAGTTTGATGTCAAATAGTTGTAGTTATTCCTCCATTGATGATATAGACTTGAAATGTTATGTTTGCAACAAGGGTTTATGATTGGTTTGCATGATCACTTGTTTTCCTAAGAAATAATGCCTCTATACTTTAGTGGTATAAACCATTGCTAGTTGTTCTTGATCTTGAGTAAAGTAATTTCATTTTGTAGTGTTTAGTTGGTGATACACAAAGGAAATGGGATGTAACCCATTTGGAAATTTTTGTTACAACACAACTCCAATGGTAAAGTTAGAAGCATCCAAATCAACCTCACAAGGTAGTTGAGGATCATATGGGTGAAGAATGGGTCTTGAAGACACCATATGTTTCAACTTTTTGAATGATTCTTTGTGCTTGGTGGCCCTTGAAATCTTGAGGTCTTCTGTGGTGCCCACAAATTTTTTTTTCAAAATAGAGAAGAAGAAGTGTATAGAGAAGTCGGATTGCGCCTATATGGCCGAAGAAGGCGGAGAAAAGAGTCTTCGGGATGAAACCCAAAGTAAAGTGACTTTGGGTCATAAGGCAAAGTACTCGGAAATGCCCTGTCAGCATACAACCCAAAGTAAGGAATCTTTGTATTGAGAGAGAGCTCAACCCGAGGCGAAGACAGTCTAACAACCTTTCGTCGGGGCGAGAAATTCAAGAAGGGACCGTTCAAAACCGGTGGCCCATATGCGTGAAGTACGATTGACAGTGACAGGCGCATGCAAGAGGTGTGATTTCTCGGTAGAAACTCAAATTGAAGAGAGACAAGGAAAGCACGACTTTATAAAAATCGGGCTAACGACGAAGCAATGTTGAGCTATTTTCCTTTGCCATTGAGAAGTCGTCTTGCAGGTTATCGTGGGAAGGGAAATAGAGTTGAAGATGCGTTAGTGTGTAGAGGAGAAGTCGAGAGAGTGAAACCAAGAGACATTGAGAAAGCAGGAGAGATGGGAGGAGGAAAGAAGAACTCCAAATTTGTAGTGAGGAATCATGCAATTTGGAGGTTAGACGTGATCGCAAGAATCAAAGTCTTGAGCCGACTTCGGATTATGTTCTTGGCATGGAACTGGAATGTCAGTTTTCCAAGTTTCATGACTGAGATTATTGAGAGTAAGTGTCTTGATGACCCCAAGGAAGAGGGGAAGAGAGGAAATCTGGCTCGTTGGACAGAGTCGGATTGGAGATTAGTGCTCGGGAGAGAAGCAAGCATGGAGCAGGGTGCCACATTCTTGGGTAAGGGAGAAATAGCAAAAGAGACTCAAGAAGTGAGAGATGCTTTCTCTTTGAAGAGAACGAAGAATGGGTATAAGGTTGAGAGTTACAAGGATCCAATGAAGAGAGGGATTGTGAGTGCTCTCATGGCAATCCTGAAGCCGGAAAGAACGACTTATGTGATGAAACACCAAGCGGTGTTCTTCCATAAGCTGTTTGTAGAAGAAACAATTAACTAGGCGAGGTGCTTCCACGAAAGGACAAGATAGATGGTGTGGAATTTGCAAGATAAGTCGCCTCCACATTACATTGTGCCGTTTGCAGCACACTTCTACCTTGGGTTGAATTTGCTCAACTCGGCGGAGTGAAATCTAATGGTGTCTCACTTCCATCCCGACTTGAGAAGAGAAGTCAATGTGGAGGAGCAGCAGTACATTCTTCAAATCCAGAGCACGGATGAGTACTACACGAAGATGGGTAAGAGCACAGAGATAGAAGCAAGTACTCCAAAGTCAAAGAAGCGGAGTTGGCAATGAGAAGCCAAAGACAAGACAAGACCTCGGAAGACCAGGAGAAGAAACCCGAGGAGAGGCATGGTGGTGATCGCGTCAAAAGACGAAGACTTGGAAGGCAAAGCCGAGTGCAAGTCCAAAGACTCGGGACGCAAGGAAGAACTGGAGCTAATGCTGCAAAGTGGAGATACGAGTAGTGACAGTGATGAAGGTGGAGAGATGATTGTACCAACTGCTGCAGAAGAAGAAGAAGAAGTTCGGGTGGAGCTTGAGCTAGAAGATAATGTGAAGTTGGAGGACAAGATACTTGAGCCCAAGGAGAAGAAGTTTGCAATTCTAAGGGGAGTTTGTTCAAGACGTAAGGCTAAGTGTGAAGCAGGTCCGAGTAAGGCAAAGGAAGAAGTGAACGCTAGCTCGGGAAGTGAGGCGTCAATTCCAATACAAAGACTACAGAGGAAGAGGCGAGTATCGGGTGAAGAAGAAGTAAGGAAGGAGATTGCTACGCAAGAGTAAGTAATTGCAAGCAATGGAGTGGAGTACCTGTGGGAGATCTTGTGTCCGTTGTTGGTGAAGTTGGAGCACAAGAAGAAGGAGATGCAGTCGACATGTCCAAAGGTGAAGACTGTTTTGCAAGTGTTAGCAAGATTAGAAGAAGAAAACTTGGAGTTGAAGAAGAGTATAACCCGAGGTGAGGAGGAAAGGGAAATACTAAGAGGGGAGGCAATAGTGTAGAGTCAAGTGATTGAAGACTTGAAGTGAGAAGTGATGTATCGTGAGGAACTTGTTAAGAAGAGTGACATAGTGAGGGAAAGACAAGTAGCAGAGTATGAAATCTTGAAGCAGCAGTTTGCTTATTCTAGATTAGAAATTATCCATGCTATGGCGAGGGTAGCAGCAAAAGAACAAGAACTCGATAGAGTGATGGAGAGTGGAGAAGAGAAGAAGCAACTTTGGCAAAGGGAGTTGGCAATAAGATATAGAGAAGTAGAGGGGTCACGAGAGTTACTTCGTAATCAAGAGGAGAAGATTGAGCAGAAGGAGAAGGAGAAAGAAACGGTGAAAGTCGAGTTCAAGGCGGAATTAGCAATGTACAGAGAGGATTAGCTTGTAGATCGAGAACGTGAAAGGAATATGAGATTGGAGCCATTGAAGGAGATTGTTCTCAGGATGAACGCAATGCTAAGTACAGAGGCCAACATTCGGATTGAAGAGACAAGGCTGCACGAGTTGAAGTTGTTGGTGCAGGAGATGAGGAGGAGACAGGCAAAAAACACAGATTTGAACGTGCTGTTGATAAGTCTCAAGAATCGTGTAGATAGGAAAATATTAGAAATAGAAGATAATATTGCGATTAGATTAGACTTAGTGAAATTAGAGATAGATAAACTTTGGAAAGATGTCAGAGCCAAACCCAAAGTTGATGAAGTAGGAGTGCAAATGTCTTCGAAATTACCATTGGAGACATTAGAGAAGAGTGGGTTGAGAGATAAAGAGTTAGATAGATTACCCACTAGTGGAATTTCCGATCAGGAAAGAGAATTGTTAGATTTGGTAGAAGATGTAGGAGTTATGAAACCCGAGGATAGAGTAGTCGGAAGTAAAATTACTTTGGGTTCAAGTTTGAAAGCCGAGGAAGAAGTAGACATCAGATTGGATTAGAAATCAATTGGAGATTTGAATAGGCAGATATGAAGAGGTGCATTATCATTTCGGATCTGCATGTTTGTAGAGTCATTAGGAAGAGTTGCATTAGGAGGATAACTATCAATTGCTTCATTATTTAAGAGTGGCATTCACAGTATTATGTTGTTCAGTGCTCATTATTTCTGAGAATAGATAAAGCAAAGTGCTATTCTTAGTGCTCATCGCTTAAGGTTGATTCCGAGTATCAACTTTGTGATTGTGTTTGTGAGTGTGAGGAGAAATTTGAAGTGCAAGTCAATGTGTTTGTTGGATGTTGGATTCCACAGCCTTGATCTTCATTCTGTGTGTTTGATCTTGAGTGAAGTGCAATCAAAGCAATGCCTTGATAGATCTAAGAGGAATTGTAGTGTTGGTAGTATTCTGCAGTTGTGAGTGCAGTGCAAAGTTGATGTGAAGCAATTTTGATCGAGGAAGTTGTGCCTTTAGTGGAGGAGTGGAACACAATTCTGAGGCAAAGTCGTTTTGCAGTGAAGTGCCATTTTTGAGAGAGCCTGAATCATCACAATCAAGATTGTTTGGAAAGAATTGAAGGTGTTGTGATCAAGGAGTGTGAATTTGTGACAAGACTGCAAATCAGTGCTTGTTACTCTCTTCTAGGTGTAGTTTCTACTTGAGAGATTAAAGACGCAACCAAGAAGAACTGCAAGTGTTACTGTTTGACTTTGTATTTAGACATTTCTGACTCATATCTCTACGGGAACAAACTTTACTTACCCGATTACCAAGTGATATTTGCCGGGTTGTCACATCTTCCTCAACAAGGTTGGTCAATGGTGTGGCCACATCAAAATAATAGTGGATGAATAGTCAATAAAAACTTGCCAATCCATTAAATGACAACACTTCTATAGCATCCTTTGGAATAAGCAAGTTAGTAATGGCCTTGATTTTCTCTTCTTCTATTTTGATCTCCTCTAATGAGATCTTATGATCCAAGAATATAACTTCCTTTTGCCAAAAGGCACACTTTGACTTCTTGTAGTAAAACTTCCATTGACATAATCATCTTAGGACTTCTTGCACTTGATTTGCATATTCTACCTCTATCTTGCTATAGATTAAAATATTATCCAAAAACACCACCATGTATCAATCCAACACCCAATGCATTTGATCCATGAAGACTACTAGAGCATTGGTGAGCACAAAAGGTAGATCTCTCCATTTAAAATGCCCTTACCTAGTGCAAAAGGCAATCTTTTGCACATCTTCTCTATCAATGTGAATCTGGCAATAGTTGCTTTGGAGATCCAACTTGGAGAAGTATTGTGCTCCACTCAATTGATCAAGCAAGTCATCAATTTGAGACAAGTAATATACATTCTTCACTATTTATTTATTTACTAAGGATGGAGGACTTCATTTCTATATTGAATCAATATAGAAATGAAGTCCTCCATCCTTCTTTGGAAAAAATAGTATCAATGCTCCCCAAAGATATATACTATGCCATATGTAAAGTCAAAAAGTAGAAAGGAATATCTATTCACATGGGCATATTCCCCTAAGCATGTGGTCTTATCTCTACTCAACCACTAAGTCAAGGATTCCTACACATGGGCTATCCTTGGACTAAAGAAGAATCCAAAACAAAAAGGCTTGCAGGCCAAAGAGTTCTCAACTCTTTCCTCAAAGCCAAACACCTAGGAATAATACCAAGTCAACACACTAAAATCCAAAATAGTGGTACTCATCTTTTCTACTTCCTCTAAAGTAAGGTCCACTCTATCTTAGCTATGACTAACTTTAGCTAACCATGACTAACATAGAACCATCCTTTATCTCTATATAAATAATATCTCTTAAGCACTTGTAATACCAAGCTAAATATCACAATAACACACACATGTACAAATGGGCATTACAATACAACTCCTTTGGTGAGAGCCAATAGATTGGTTTACGCATTGGAATACTTCCTAGCAATAACTCAATCTTGAAGGGCATACCATGATCGGAGGGTAATTCCTTTTGTAGATCATCCAAAAATACATCTACAAACTCTTGAACTATTTGATCAACCATTGCTTGATGAGGCTTCTTGCCCTCATCAAATTCTCCATGTATAATCGGCTTGACTCACATCACCAAAATAGGCTTATCTTCCTCTAAAGCTTACTCTCTGGCTGCTTTATTGATAAAATTCCCATCTTGGGATTGACTATTCTTAGGTGTCTTAAAGGTGCCAAAAAACCTAATTGAAAATTCTACCTTGGTGTCATACTTAAATTGTTATTGAGTCCAATCAAATTGAACCTTATAATGTTGTCATGTTGTGGTTTGCATAACCCATGAAAAAGTAAATTAACATGATTATCTCCATATTAGTTGAGTAGGTTATATGATGGATCTCACGGTTAAGCTATTGAAATATGAGCAATCCATGTACATATATGCGATTGGCCATGTGGGTTATGATCTTATCCTTTTCAAGGGCTCTAATATATATAGGTGATGAAGAGGTGAGAGAGCAAGGGGAGGAAGAGTGTTTTAATGGGAGGAGGACATTGAGAGTGAGATTTGTAGCAAAGCATGGAGACTAGGTGTCAAAGAGAGCAATTGAGAAGAAAATGCCTATGCTCCCTATTTGCCACTCCCAAATCCTTTTCTCATCAGGCTTCAGATTCTACACCGTGATGGATTACGAGACTAGACGGTATAGATTTTGGGGCAGCATTCATGGAATTGGTGATGTGAAACCTTGATCCTATCATCCTTCCAATGCTTACTTATGAGAAAGTATGGGATTTCAAAATTTATGTGCCCTTATAAATAGAGAACAACTCAATTTTTCTCATGAGCTTCAAAGTGGATTTGTGGGATCTATTTGTCAAAAGTGAAGAGACTAAATAACAAACTTGTAAGAGATTGGGTCCAAAGAGGAGAGCTCAAGAGTTTTTTGACCATCAAAGGAATTTGGAGAGAGCATTTGAGGAGTGAAGACCATAGTTGGAGAAAAGAGCTAACATGTTATAATTTGGAGATAAAAAACAAATGATTTTAGTAGAGTGTGGGAGATATGATTGATTGAATCAAGGGGGTAGAATTCATACCCAAGAGTATAAAATAGGCAATTTTGAGAGCTTTGTGAGATACTTTTATGATTTGTTAGTGGGATTGGAGAATAGAGAAAGTGCTTATAGTTTTGAGTGCAAGAAATTCTAGTTTTGGTTCAATCTCAAATCAGATCTGGTTGATTGAAGTTGGTGCTTTTGGGATGTAAGGTGTTGGAGAAGAGTTGATGATCAGCTTTGGAGTTTTGGTCACTCCCCAAGTTGTGGTTTGAGTCACTTTATGAAAATTTCCAATGGTTTTGGTGGTTGAGTTTTGCACCTCTATGCAAAGGTTTCATATGAATTCATAAAAAGGAGAATTCTAGGTCTTGAATTAAAAATACTTGGGTCTATAGAGCTCACAAGTTAGCATAGCTTAGTAATTGATCCATATCTAGGGGTTGGGGTTGGGGTTGGATTAGGCTATCAAACTCTAGAGGGTTAGACAAGGGCTCAGCCAACTACTATATAATTTTTTTTGGGTTTGGATCCATGGAGAGTGAGAGTTGATGCAACAAGTGTTACTAAAATATTGTCATAAGCTCAATAGAGCAATTCTATCTTCAATCATGAATGATTGGGAATTCTCCTTTTCTTTGTGATTGTGATTGAGGATTTTAGACTACTAGAGTGTTTGTGAGGATCAATTGTAACTCTGCTTCAAAAATTTGGGGAAAGGTTGTCAAGAATCAAGAGCAAACCCTAGATTAGGGATTTCAAAATTAGGGTAAAAAATACAAAAACCTAGCCAAGTTTGAGGGGTTGTGAGGTGAGCTGTCATGATCAGATTGTGAGTTATTTCATATCATCAGAAAGCTTATCTCATAGGATCTCCATTGAATCCTAGAACACTTGAACTCAACTCACACACAAAAGGTTATATTCATATGAGTTTTGTAGACTTTTCCTCAACAAAAAGACATAGAAGTTCCATACTTGGACTAGAAGTTGGTTGAAATCTGAAAAATAAATTGGAGAATGACAAAGCAAGAAGGCTCTGAAGCTCTTTTTTGACAAAAATCACAAAGATTTGTTGTCAAATTCTTGTGATTGGATCTTCTTTGTGCTTGCATGCTTGGTTGTATGTCCAATTAGCTTGGATTGGTGTGTGGGCATTGCACTTAGGTTTTGTGGTACCTACATTTTTTTTCTACTTTTGAAGAAGTGTACATACAAAGTTTTATTGTACTTGTATGGCATTGGAAGGCAAAGAATGGTGTCTTTGGGTTGTAACCCAAGGAAAAGTGACCTTGTGTCAAAATATGAAGTACTCGGATTGGTCCTGTCAGCATTCAACCCAAAGTAAGGAAAATTTGTCTTGGGGTGCTCAACTCAAGGCAAGGATAGTGTAATAAATTTCCTTTGGGGTTGGACATTAAAGAAGGTACTGCACACAAAAATGGTTGGCCTATGAGCGGGGGAAAATTGACATTGATAGGAGCATGCAAAAGGTGTGAATTCTTGGTAGAAGCTCAAAATGAAGAAAGATTGAGAAGATGCACCACTATAAAATTTGGGATTGAGACAAAGAGATGACAAGTTATTTCCCATCACCATTAAGGAGTCGTCCTGAGGGAGATTGGGGAAAAGGGATTGTAGTAAGAGACGCACTTGTGCATCAAGAGGAGGTCAAGATCATTAGTCCAGGAGTAGGGCAGAAGCATAGTTACCAACCTAGAGTGGAGGAGAGTTAAGATGGGAGGTGGAAAGAAGAACTCGGAATTTGTAGAGAGAAATCATGCAATTTGGAAGTTAGATGTAATTGCAAGAATTGAAGTCTTGAGTAGGCTTTGGATCAAATTTCTGGTATGGAATTGGAATCTGAGTTTTCTAGGCTTCATGACCAAAATAATAGAGAGTAAGTGTTTGGATGGACTCAAGGCAGAGGGTAAGAGAGGAAATCCAGCTCGATGGACAAAGTTGGATTGGAGGTTAGTAATCAAAAGAGAGGCGGGTGAGGAGCAGCAAGCCACATTCTTGGGGAAAGGAGAGGTAGTTGAGGAAACTCAAGAAGTACGAGATGCCTTTTCTTCAAAATGCACAAAGAATGGATATGAGGTTTAGAGTTATAAGGACCTTGTGAGGAACGGCATTGTAGGAGCAATGATGTCTATCTTCAAGCCATAGCAAACCACTTATGTGATGAAACATCTGTAACACTCCGAGGACAAGAGAAGAGAGAGAAACACAAATTACACACTCAACATTTGGTGCCCCAAAGGAGCACCTTCTCTTTATTATATAGACAAAGAGGATCTCTTCCAAGGAAGCTCCACCATAGGATTAGGCACACAGATAGGTGACATGTCAGCATGCTCCACCCTTGGATTACTCACTTGGATGGGTGACATGTCGGTCTAGGTCCTATCTGGTTGGTCAAACAAGCTTTGACCGGAAGGAATCTTTTAGGGAATCTTCTTGTAGGAATCTCAAAATCACGTGAGTAAAGTACTGTTGGAAAGCTCTCAATGAGACAAACTAGGAGGAAGGGAGGCCACCCTTTCTTGTTTTGGAGGAAATTTACACATTTTCAAGGCCTAATTCATCCGTTTAGGCCTCCAAAATTGCCTTCAAAGATTTTAGGCATATTTTGGTTCCTACTCTATTAGTAGAAGTCCCCTTTTGGTGATACTTCTTTCTGATCTGTTTATTCCATCATGTGTGACATCCTTCCAGATGTTACCAAACCAATTCTCACCTTTAAATCATATGTCTAGCTATTGGTTCTAAGGTTCTCAAGTCTATTTTGGTTTTTGCTCTATTAGTAGAAGTTCTCTTTTGGTGATACTTCTATCTGATCTATTTTGACCATCATGTATAACATCATTCTAGATGTTACTAAACCAAATTTCACACCTACATCATATGGCTAGCTCTTGGTATTACAATATCAAGTAGTGTTTTTCCATAAGATGTTTGGAGTGGAACCAATCAACTGGGCAAAGTGCTTCCATCAACTCACAAGACGAATTGTGTGGAATTTGCAGGATAAGTCACCTCCACACTACATTGTGCCATTTGCAGCCCATTTTCACTTGCAATTGAATCTATTGGATGCAGCAGAATGACACAAGATTGTGTCGCACTTCCATCCCGACTTAAGGAGAGATGCTGATGCGGATGAGCAACAATACATTCTTCAGATCAAAAGCAATGATGAGTACTACACACTGACGGGGCAGAGTGTGAGATTGGTGGTGAATGCTCCAAAGTAGAAGAAGAGGAGTCGACTTGAAGAAGAAGTAGTGGTGACCAGACCGCGGAAGACCAGGAAAGTGAACCCAAAGAAAGACTTGGTTGTAATAGCGTCGTCGGGAGAAGAATTGGAAGGAGAAGCCAAGCACAAGTCAAAAGACTTGGAGAGAGAAGAAGAACCCAAACTCACATTGCAAAGTGGTGAAGCAAGTTGTGAGAATGAGGATGGAGTGGAGATGTAGCCAGTACAAGAGGAAGAGAAGGGAAAGCTAAAGATGGTAAAAGAAGATATCCAAAAGGAAGAAGAGGAAGTTCTAGAGAAAGAGGAGAAGAAGGTTATCATTCAGAGAGGTTTCCAATCCAAAAGAAACATGACGTATGAGGCAGGGCTAAGTCAAAGAAGGGAAATGGAAAGTGAAATTTTGGTGAGCAAGGAATCAATTCCGATTAGGCAACTTTGGTTGAGGAGAAGAGTGTCCAATGAAGAAGAAGCAAAGAAGGAGAAAAGCCCGCAAGCAAAAGGGAACTAAACGGAAGTAGTGGAGTATATATGGGAGATTGTCTATCCGTTGCTGATGAAGCTTGAGGAGAAGAAGAAAGAAATGAAATTGGAGTATCCGGATGTAAAGATGGTGTTGCAGGTGTTGGCGCAATCAGAAGAAGAGAACTTGGAGTTGAAGGCAAGTATAATCTGAGGAGAGGAGCAAAAGGAGGTACTACAAGTAGATGTAGTAGTCCAAAATGAGGTGATTGAGAATTTGAAGAGAGAAGTGGGGAGTAGAGAGAGAATAATATAGCAAAATGTCATAGCCAAGGAAAGACAAATAGCTGAGTATGAAATCTTGAGATAGCAATTTGCTGATTCTTGATTAGAAATCATCCATGCTCTGGCAAGGGTAGCAGAGCTTGATAAAGTGAAGAGCTTGATAAGAGTAAGGAGCAAGAGCTTGATAAAGTGATGCAGAGTATAGAAGAGAAGAAGTAGCTATGGCAAAGAGAGTTAACAGTGAGGTATAGAGAAGAAGAAAGATTGAACGAGTTACTTTGTAATCTGGAAGAGAAGTTAGTGTAGAAAGAGAAGGAGAAGGAGAATGTGAAGGCCAAATTTAAGGCATAGCTGGCAATGTATCAAGAAGATTGGCAGGCAAATTGGGAACGTGAGAGAAGAATGAGGCTTGAGCCATTGAAGGAGATAGTAGTGAAGATGAATGCAATGCTGAGTACTGAAGCCAATGTACAAATTGAAGCAATGAGATTGCACGAGTTAAGATTGTTGGTGCAGGAGACAGGGAGAAGAAATGAAAAAGGATAAAGATTTGAATGCTCTACTGATTAGCCTCATAACTAGTGTAGATAGGAAGATATTGGAAGTGGTAGATAATATCATGATTAGATTAGATTTAGTTAAGTTAGAAATAGATAAACTCCAGAAGGATGTAAGAGCAAAACCCAAAGTAGAAATGATAGGAGTACAAATATCTTTGGAGTTGCCATTGGAGGTATTAGAGAAAGATGGGTTGTAGGGAGAAGATGTATGTAGATTGCCCATGACGGGAATTGTAGATCAGGAAGAAGAAGTGTTATAATTGGTAGAGGAGTTAGTTGTCGTAAATCTTGAGGATAGAGTAGTATGTGAGGTTACTTTGGGGTTGAAAGCCAAAGAAGAAGTAGACATCGGATCAAATTAGTTATAGTAATAGCCATAGTTAGAGATATGAAGAGGTAGGTATAAAGAGGTGCAGTGTTATTTTGGATCTGTAGGTTGGTAAAGTTATTGTAGAATGGTATAGTTGTTAGATAACTGCTAAAAAATTTGCCTATTTAAAGGTGGCATTCATAGTCTAATGTTGTTCTATGAGCCGGCTTGTCTCTCACTCTATGAACCTTTGATGGCTATTATGGTAATGCACCATGGACTAAGAAGGCAAGGAACCCCAACTCCATCATACTCCTCCAAGCTTAACACTCCAAGACTCAAGACATTGCTCACTAGAGAACTCAATGAGAGAGAGATAGTTGCAAATGAAAGGATGATGAGTACCTCCTCACCCCTTGTTTATATACTTGTGAAATAGTTACGTACCAAAGTTACTAATTACTGGAGTAACTCAAGTTACTAGGCTAAAAGTCAAGTAAAGTCAAAAAGTAGAAAGGAATATCCATTCACATGGGCATATTTCCCTAAGCATGTGGTCTTATCTTGACCCAACCACTAAGTCAAGGATTCCTACACATGGGCTTTCCTTGGACTAAAAAAGAATCCAAAACAAAAAGGCTTGCAGGCCCAAGAGTTCTCAACTCTTTCCTCAAAGCCAAACACCTAGGAATAATACCAAGTCAACACACTAGAATCCAAAATAGTGGTGCTCATCTTTTCCACCTCCTCTAAAGTAAGGTCCACTCTATCTTAGCTATGACTAAATCTAGCTAATCATGACTAATGTAGAACCATCCTTTATCTCTATATAAATAATATCTCTCAAGTACTTGAAATACCAAGCTAAATATCACAATACCACACACATGCACAAATGGGTGTTACATTTACCCCTGGACTAAGTTTTCACTTTGTCCTCAAAGTGAAGGTCTCTCTACCTTCTATGGTACATCTTCAACTTATCATGGTTAATCCTTTCAAAGTGTCTTCCTCCAAACTCCTTGAGATCATAGGTGTAATTGCCCCACATCTTCTCCACTATGAAAGGTCCAAAGTATTTAGGCAAAACTTCTTTTGCACTCTCTTGAATTGAATAGAATCAAACAACATTACCCAATCACCTTCTTTGAAAGGCTCCACCTTCTTCTTGCCTTGCCTCTGGTCAAAGCTCTCCTTTTTTTTCCTTTGGGCTTGCTCCACTCAAAACATAGCAATTGCTCTTGCCTCTTACAACTCCATGAGTTGATCCTTCCTTGACTTCTCTACATCACCTCCTTGTGCTTTCTTCATTCTCTTATGAATGCTTTGGAAGGTAGGAAGATCAAAGTGAATAGGTAAGGTAGACTCAATACCATATACCAATTGAAATGGAGAATACCCAATGGAAGTCTTCATGGTCATCCTATACTCCCACAAAAATGCATGAATCTTCTTGTCCCAATGATGTTTATCCCTCTCAATTTCTGCATCTTTGGCCAACATCATGCACAAGGTCTGATTGGTTCTCTCTGCCAAGCCATTGGAATTTGGCTTATAGGATGTAGTTACTCTATGTGTTCTAGAGAAATGTTGTAGCATGGTGGTAGTGATGCTACATTTTAACTCTCCTCCTCTATCAGAAACCAACTCCAAAGAGCATCCAAACCTAGTGATAATGCATTCATATAAAAATCTACCAACTTCATCTTCATTTTTGTCTCTCAATGGTCTAGCCTCAACCCACCTAGTAAGGTAATCAGTAACTACCACAATGTACCAATTGTTCCTTGGGGTTCTATTGAGAGGACCTACAAAATCAATTCCCCACTTCTCTAAAGGTCCTAGCAATGGAATTGATCTAAGTGGTGGAGTGCATGTAGACTTTCTAGCAAAAGCTTGACAAACATGACAAGTTTTGCAATAATCAAGACAATCCTTGAAAATCCCTCTCCAATGGTAACCTGCATCTAGAATCTTGAAAGCAATCACCTTTCCTACAAAGTGTCCTCCACACACTAAACCTTCATGAAACTTCTTTATAAGTAGGATAGACTCTTCCTTACCCATTGCTCTTTGAAGTAGACCATCTGCTCTTTGGTGAAAAAGAATATCCTCCACCATTGTGTAAGGTCTAGATCTTGCTGCAAGGGCCTTCCTCTCCCTAGCATGCATCCCTTCTGGATAGTTACCTCTTGTCACAAAATCCAAAATCTCCTTGTAATCCATTGGAACCTCTTGAGTGACTGAGATTGTCATGAGCTCCTCATCCGGGAAGGAATCATCCACTGGCTCATCTCCATCATGATCATAGGCTCTAGATAACAAATCAGCATTTGCATGTTTCTTTCCTCGCCTATCCTCAATGGTGTAGTCATACTCAGAAAAGAGTATCATCCACCTTGCTTGTCTCCCTTCAACATTAAGCTTGTTGAAGATGTACTTCAAAGCCTTGTGTCCGTGACAATGGTGGCTTTCCCTCCAATCAAGTAGTGTCTAAACTTCTTGAGACCAAAGATCACTGCCAACCCTTCTCTCTCCGTGACAGAGTAGTTCTTCTCTTCTAAAACCATCTGCCTACTAGCATAAGCTATTGGATGATCATGCCCATCTTGGTCTAATTGACTAAGAGTGCATCCTATAGTTACATTAGAAGCATTAGTGTAGAGGATGAAAGGCTTACTCCAATCAGGTTTAGCAAGAATTAGAGCTACAACAAGGGATTGCTTGAGCTCTTCAAAAGCTTTGAGAGCCTCCTTGTCCTCCAAAATCACCATGTAATCTACACCTTTCTTCATGTAGATGGTCAATGCATAAGCCTTGTTGGAAAATGACAAGATGAATGTAACAATATGGAGTTTAGCGATGAAGTCAGTCAGGCTCACGAAGTAGCACATAAGACAAATTAGCCTAGAATATTGCAGAAGTATCTAGGAAGCTTCTTGGGAAGCTTCCCGGTTAGCTTAGCTTGCACCTTAAGTAAGTAGCTTCTAGAAGGAAGCTTCTAGAAGCTTCCAACTAGCTTAGCTTGCACGCCAAGTAGGCGGCTTCTAGAAGGAAGCTTCTTGAGAAGCTTCCTAGTTAACTTGACTTGCACTCTAAGAAAGCGGCTTGAGGAAGCTTCTTGAGAAGCTTCTCAAGGGCCTTGTATGCTACATATAAATACCAAAGCCAAAGCTCATGCTAGGCATTTGGAGTTTTCCCTCATTCAAGTTTTCCCTCACATATGATCACCGTGTCAGAGGAACCCTTGATACTTCCAATTGTAACTTATGGAGAACGGTGGACATGTTGTATTTATGTGTTAATCAACTAGATAAATTGAGGGTAGTGGAATAGAGTAGTAGCAATGGCGGCAATACCGGATGTTATCCTTGCAATGCAACAACAAATCAAGCATCTTACTCGATTGTTGGATGAACGAGACCAGCAACGACGAGAACAGATAGACAGAGCGCTAGTTCGAGATGGAGAAGACCGCATTTGATTTCTGAAACCCAAGGTGTTTGAAGGCAAGAATCTTCAAGGCATAGTGGAGAATTTTGTGTTTGACTGTGAATGTTACTTTGAAGCCACCAATCTTCAAGACAAGCGGAAACAAATTCTCTTGGCTTCTAGCCAGTTGGATGGCGTGGCAAAACTTTGGTGGCGATTCCGAGTACAAAGAGCTAAACGACAAATTGTTACACCAATTTTGACATGGGCAGAATTCAAGGATGCAATACTTGGTCAATTTTAGACTTTAAATGCCACCCAAGCTACACGAGATAAATTGGTGAAGTTGAGGCAGATTGGCTCAGTGAAAAGCTACATCACACAATTTTAGAATATCATCATGCAAATTCTAGATATCCAAGAAGGTGAAGTTCAAGATCGATTTGTGCAAGGATTGAAGTCACAAACCAAATTAGAGGTGACCATGCAAGAGCCACAAAATGTAGAAGAAGCTATGCAATTGACTGAGCATTTTGATTCCTTAGTTGCGACAACTTGGTCTTGACCTCGACCTACACAAAACCTACTAGTACCACGAGTGGAAGAACCGGTACCAAAAGAGATTGATGTTATCCAATGAAGACCACTTGGCATAGCAGATAGAGAAAGATTACGACAAAATGGAGGTTGCTTTTATTGTTGCCAAGTTGGACATTGCATTGCTGAATGTCCACTTAGGAATGGGTGACCTCGACAAGTTGCCCAGATGGAGTTTGTGGAACAGAATGATCAGGGAAACAAAGAATCCCAATAGGAGATTTTGAGCCGCCTATTGGGAGCTTGATTAGTTCCAATGGGATTGAAGGCTCGACCTATGCAAGTTTTCTTCACTTGCAAGGTACAATATCTAATCGGGGTTGTAGGATTTTGGTTGATTTTGGAAGTTCAAAGAATTGTATATCTATGCAAGTAACAAAGGAATTGGGTATTCTTATCAAGCCAGTGATTGGAAGTAGTTTGATGATGGCGGATGGTAGAAAAGGTTCTGCATTCCACACCTCGCATCCTGTTACCTTCAAGATTGGGAAGGAGTATTTGGAGTGTATGAGGTTTGTAGTGGCATCTCTACACTATGATATCATTTTGGGTCTACCTTGGCTTGAATGTCATAAGGTTCAATTCTATTGGACCCGATGTCAAATTCAAGTACAACACCAAGGTAGGAATTTCCGATTAGGTTGTCTAGTACCTTTGAGTAAGACACCTAAGAATAGTTAGTCGTAAGATGGGAAGTTTGTTGAGAAGGTAGCCATAGAGCAAATCTAGAAGGGAGATGAGTCCCAAGATGTGAAGTTTGCCAAGAAGGCAACCATGGAGCAAGCTTGGAAGAGAGATGAGTCCCTAGAAGGGAAGTTTGTTAATGAAGCAGCCATAGAGCAAGCTTTGGAGGAAGATAAGTCTGTATTTGCGGTGTGGATCAAGCTGATTGCACAAGAACAATCTGAGGAAGGCCAGGTGCCGCATCAAGCAACGGTTGATTGGATAGTTCAGGAGTTTGCATATGTGTTTCCAGATGATCTGCCAAAGGGATTACCCTCTGATCAAGGTATGCCCTTCAAGATTGAGTTATTGCCATGGAGTACTCTAGTGAGTAGACCAATCTATTGGCTCTCACCAAAGGAGTTGGAGGAGTTGCAAACAACACTTACAGAGTTGTTGGAGAAGGATTTCATACGACATAGTACCTATCTGTGGGGAGCACCAATACTATTTGTTCCAAAGAAGGATGGAGAACTTCGTTTATGTATTGATTACCATGGGCTCAATAAGCAAACCGTGAAGAATGCGTATCCCTTGCCTTGGATTGATGACCTGCTTGATCAATTAAGTGGAGCACGCTACTTTTCCAAGCTAGATCTTTGTAGCGGCTATTGGCAAATTCCTATTGAAGGAGAGGACGTGCAAAAGACTGCCTTTCGCACAAGGTATGGACACTTTGAGTGGAGAGTTCTACCTTTTGGACTCACTAATGCTCCAATAGTCTTCATGGATCAGATGCATTGGGTGTTGGAGGGACTATTGGATCAGTCCATGGTAGTGTTCTTAGATGATATCTTAATCTATAGTAGGACAAAGGCAGAACACAAGAATCATGTGCGAGAAGTCCTAAGACGACTACAACAGTGAAAATTTTACTACAAGAAGTCAAAGTGTGCTTTTTGGCAGAAGGAGGTTACCTTCTTGGGTCATAAGATCTCATCAGAGGGGATCAAGATGGAAGAAGAGAAGATCAAGGCCATTACTGATTGGCCTACCCCAAAGGATGCTACCGAAGTACGAGCATTCAATGGATTGGCCAATTTTTACCAACGGTTCATCCACTATTATGCTCACATGGCTGCACCATTAACTGACCTCTTAGGAAAGAACTTGAGCTTCCAATGGACCACCAAGCATGAAGAAGCATTCCAGAAGTTAAAGCATATGGTGTCTTCAAGACCCATTCTTCAACCATATGATCCTCAACTACCTTGTGTGGTTGATTTTGATGCTTTTAACTTTGCAATTGGAGCTGTGTTGCAACAAGAATTTCCAGATGGACTACATCCTATTGCCTTTGTGTCTCGCCGACTAAATACAGCTGAAAGAAATTACTCAGCTCGAGATTGGGAACAACTTGCAATGGTATATGCCACCAAGGTATGGAGGCATTATCTCTTGGGGAAACAAGTAATCATGCGAACTAATCACAAGCCATTGTTGCAGACCTTACACCTAGAGCACATGAAGAGTTGACATCATCAATGGGAAGAGCAACTCCAATTGTTTGACATCAAACTTGACTACAAACCAGGTCGGTTCCATGTCATCCTTGATGCTCTATCACGACAACCTGATTTGAAGTCTCTTCCTCTCATCACGGCAGCAATTACGACGGTGTCAATTGATCCCAAGATTCATAACAAGTTTTGGTTAACTCTACAGCAAGATCCCCTCTTCCAAATGGTACATGGTCGGCTAACAATAGGTGACAAAGAGTACAACACCTTCTCCTTCAAGGAAGGCCTTCTATTCCATGCGGACCGGATCTATGTTCCAGCCAAAGGTGATCTTTGACTTGTGCGCCTTCAAGAAGCCCATGATTTACCCATCGCTGGTCACATGGGTGTAGACAAGACCTTGGGTACCCTCCAACATCAATGGTGGTGGCCCAACATGACATGGGATGTTCAAGAATTTGTCCGATCGTGTGAGAGCTACCAACGTAACAAGGCCAACAACCAGAAGCCGGGTGGACTCCTTCAATCGCTTGCCGTTCCATCAACTCGTTAGGAGCATGTGAGCTTGGATCTCATCACATCCTTGCCAAAGACAAAACAAGGACACACTACCATCGTGGTGTTTGTAGATAAGCTTAGTAAGCAAATCCACTTGGCACCAACCTGGATGCTCCAACCTTAGCGCAAATCTACTTCGACGATGTGTTCAAGCATCATGGAATGCCATGCATACTCATCTCCAACCGTGATCCTTGCTTTACTGGGAAGTTTTGGCAAGCACTCTTTCAGATACTCGGCACCAAGCTTGCTTTGTCCATGGCCTATTATCCTCAAACTGATAGACAAACTAAATGTGCAAATCGTACATTGGAGGATATGTTGCATGCCTTTGTCAATGTCCACCATACCAATTGAGATGAATGTCTTGCCGCTGCCGAATTTGCCTACAACAATTCCAAATAGGCAAGCACCGGATTCTCTCCTTTATTTCTAAATTTTGGCCAAGATCGGCTTGTTCTAGATTCTCTTCTTGCTCCCCCTCCATCTTAGGTTCCTCATACTTCCACATTCTTGACCACTATATCCCAATCTCTCCAACAAGCCAAGTCTCACCTCCTTGTTGCTCAGAATCGCCAAAAACAATATGCGGACCACCATCGTCGAGATCTCACCTTTGAAGTTGGTGATAAAGTCATGCTATCTTCTAGTAACCTCCCTCTCCCACTTGATACCCAAGTTCGTAAACTTGCCTCTAATTGGATAGGACCCTTTGATATCACCCAAATTGTCTCTTCTGTTGCTTATTGTCTTGCCTTGCCTTGTCACATGCGTATCCATCCTGTCTTTCATGTTTCCAAGTTGAAACCCTTTGTTCATAACCCCTCTTCCTATCCCTATCAATGATCATTAGGAGTACAAAGTTGATCGTATCCTTGCGCGTCGCCACATTCAACAAGGCCGTCACCAACATACGGAGTACAAGGTCCTTTGGAAAGGGTATCCCCTTCATGATGCCACCAGGGAACCTCTTTCTCACCTCCACAATGCACAGACAGCCATCTAGGAATTCAAAGCTTCACTGGCGACGAGGACATCACCAACTAGCGGTGAGAGAATATGTAACAATATGGAGTTTAGCAATGAAGTCAGTCAGGCTCACGAAGTAGCACATAAGACAAATTAGCCTAGAATATTGCGGAAGTATCTAGGAAGCTTCTTGGGAAGCTTCCCGGTTAGCTTAGCTTGCACCTTAAGTAAGTAGCTTCTAGAAGGAAGATTCTAGAAGCTTCCAACTAGCTTAGCTTGCATGCCAAGTAGGCGGCTTCTAGAAGGAAGCTTCTTGAGAAGCTTCCTAGTTAACTTGGCTTGCACTCTAAGAAAGCGGCTTGAGGAAGCTTCTTGAGAAGCTTCTCAAGGGCCTTGTATGCTACCTATAAATACCAAAGCCAAAGCTCATGCTAGGCATTTGGAGTTTTCCCTCATTCAAGTGTCCCAATGTGAGTTTCCATTCTCCTATTTCTCTCCTCGGTTTCGATCTTTTACAATGAACCTCCTATAGTACCCAACCATCCCCAAGAATTGGTATAACTTTGTCAAGTTTGAAGGGAATGGAAGGTCCAAAATTTTCCTCACCTTCTCAAGATCAACTGCTATTCCATCCTTAATGATGATGTGCCCTAAAAGTAGACCTTCTTCACATCCAAAAATGCACTTCTCTGAGTTGAGTGATGCATTTGCCTCATCCAAGCGTTGCAAGACCTTGATTAGGTGCTCAAAGTGCTCCTCTTTGCTCCCATAGACACAAAAGTCATCAATGAAGTCTCTCACAAATTTCCCAATGAAAGATTCAAATATCTTGTTCTTGAACCGTTGGAATGTGGCTGGAGCATTGCAAAGCCCAAAAGGCATGACCTTGAAAGCATAAGTTCCCCAAGGTGTGGTGAATGTGGTGAGTTGTTGATGTTCTGGGGCAATCTTGATTTGGTTATATCCACTATAACCATCTCCAAAATTGTACCTCTCATGACCTGCAACCTCCTCCAAGATCTCGTCAATGAATGGCAATGGGTAGTAGTCCTTCTTGGTAACAGCATTGAGCTTCTTGTAATCCATACATACCCAAAGCTTGCCATTCTTTTTCTTCACAATGACAATTCAAGACACCCATTCTAAATTCTCCACCTCAAATATAAATCTGGCCTCCTTGAGCTTATCAATCTCCTCCTTCACAACCAAAGATATTGGTGGGCTAATGCGATGTTGTTTTTGGCTATTTGGTCTTGCATGCAACTCCACCTCTATCTTGTGCTCCTCCAAGGTAACTTCCTTCAAATCCTTGTAATTGAAAGCAAACACATGGATGAACTTGCAGAAAATCTCCTCAAATCTCACCTTCTACTCCTTGGTAACATTTGGACCATACTTGAGGGTAGATAACCTTCTTTCTTCCTCCTCAAGTGTCAATGGTGATTTATCTGGGTCCTTCAAAACCTCTAGCTTAGGTGCAAAATCCATAACACACAAGGGATACACATTTGGATCAGATTCAGATTCATCCTCCTTCGTGGAAGTCTCCTTTTCCATGCTTGTGTCCACACCTAAAGCTCCTTCTTCAGAATCTGATTCTCAATAATCAAAAGATAATGTATCTGAATGTGAAGTGTTGGTGGTGTTAGTCACATGAACTATGACTCTATGGTTTGATGCCCCAATCCTCAAGTACCCTTTGTCCCATCAATCAGTTGTGTGTGTTGCTCTCAACCATGGCCTCCCAAGAAGTAAGTCATAGCTTGAATCCTTCAAGACTTGGAAAGTCATGAGATTTTGAACTCCCATAACTGAAACTACCACGTTATCCATCACCCCTATTGGTCAAACTAGTTGCTTGTTTGCCATGCTCACCACAAATGTTAAAGGTCTTGAGGGTATCATACCCAACTTCTTCATCAACCTTTCTGACATGGCATTCACTGCTGATCCTCCATCAACAAGTGCATCCTTGATGTTATGACCATTCACTCTTACATCAATTTTGGAGGCATATTCACAAGCCTCCCATGATGCTGGCTTGGCATCCACCACCCCCATTGATACTGGAACTTTTGCCTTCTTCTTCCTCTTGCTCCTTGTAGAACTCAAACCACCTCTAAGCTCCTTTCTCAAGGTGGGGTTCAAAGCAATCAATTAGCCCATTGTGATGTTAACCTTGTGACTACCAACATCCTCCAACACATTGTAGTTCCATTGTTGCTTTGAATTCAAGAAATCTTCCATCCCCAACTTCTTCCTTGGAGTCTTTGTTGTCGATGGTGTTGAGGTGCAAGTGCTCCTAGTAGACATAGGAGTATCCTTGCTTGGAGTAAATCCTTGAGAAGAATGAACATCCTCTGCACAACGAGCTCTCTTCTTCTCTTGTGCCAAAAGCTCCAAATTAAGACCCTTGGAGTTTGAGCACTCTCCCTTCTCATACTTGCTCTCAACCACATCTATGGATGCTATCCCCTTACCTTTGTTTGGATTAGGAGCCACTTGGATTTCACTACTTCTATCTTTCTCTCTATTGGCTCTCTCATAACCCCTTCCTCCATGGTAAGTAGAATTTGGGCAATTCCTTTGGATATGGCCTCTTCCTCCACAACCAAAACAATTTCTATCATTGAAATTGTTGGCTGGTTGGCCTCCTCTATATGGATAGTTTCCATAACTCCTAGGTCCTCTCCCTACATTCTGATCCACCTCTCTCTTCTCCCATAGTTGCACCACATTGATCTTGTGTGACAACCCGACAAATATCACTTTTGCAATAATTGGGTAAGTAAAGTTTGTTCCCGCAGAGATATGATTTAGAATTGGTCAAATACAAAACAAAGTAACAATTTCAGTTCTTCTTTAGTCTCTCAAGTAGAAACCACACCCAGAAGATAGTAACAAGCACTGACTCGCAGTCTTGTCACAAATAACTCCATAATCACAAATTAACACTCCATAATCACAAATCCATCAATTCTTTCCAAACAATCTTGATTGTGATGATTCAGGCTCTCCCAAAAACGGCACTTCACTGCAAAACGACTTTGCCTCAGAATTGTGTTCCACCCCTCCATTGAAGGCACAACTTCCTCGATTGAAATTGCTTAACATCAACTTTGCACTGCACTCACAAATGCAGAATACTACCAACACTACAATTCCTCTCAGATCTGTCAAGGCATTGCTCCGATTGCACTTCACTCAGGATCAAACACATAGAATGAAGATCAAGGCTGTGGAATCCAACATCCAACACACACTCTGACTTGCACTTCAAATTTCTCCAAACACTCACAAACACAATTGCAAAGTTGATACTCGGAATCAAGCTCAAGCAACGAGCACTGCTTCATAGTAGTTCGCTTTATCTATTCTCAGAAATAATGAGCACTAAACAACAATTTCATGCGAATGCCACTCTTAAACAGTGAAGCAATCGACAGTTCTAACAACTATACCGTTCTACAACAACTCTTCTAACCTATAGATCCAAAATGACAATGCACCTCTTCATATCTGCCCCTTCAAATCTCAAATTGGTTACTACTCCGATCCGATGTCTACTTCTTCCTCGGCTTTCAAACCCAAACCTGAAGTAATCTTACTTCATACTACTCTGTCCTCGGGTTTCACATCTTCTACTTCTTCTACCAGATCAAGCAATTCTCTTTCCTGATCTGAAATTCCACTAGTGGGTAATCTTTCAAACTCTTGATCTCTTGACCCACTCTTCTCTAATGTCTCTGATGGCAACTCCGAAGACATTTGCAGTCCTATGTTATCTACTTTGGGTTTTGCTTTAATATCCCTCCAAAGTTTTTCTATCTCTACTTTCACTAAGTCTAATCTAATGGAAATGTTATCCTCTACCTCCAAAACCTTTCTATCTACACGAGCTCTTAATTTTATTAACAAGGCGTTCATCTCAGTGTCCTTTGCTTGTCTTCGCCTTGTCTCCTACACCAACAACTTCAACTTGTGTAGTCGTGCTTCTTCAATTCAAACGCTGGCCTCTGTACTTAACATCACATTTACCCTGAGGACTATCTCTTGCAATGGCTCCAATCTTGTCTTCCTTTCTCATTCCCAATCTACAAGCCATTCCTCTCTGTACATCGCCAATTCTTCCTCAAATTCGGCTTTCACCGACTCCTTCTCCTTCTCTTTCTGGACAACCTTCTCTTCCTGATTACAAAGTAACTCTCGTAATCTCTCTTCTTCTCTATATCTCGCAGCCAACTCTCGTTGCCAGAGTTGCTTCTTCTCCTCCATACTCTCCATCACTCTATCAAGCTCTTGATCCTTTGCTGCTACCCTTTCCGTAACATGAATAAGCTCTACCCTTGAATCAGCAAACTGCTGCTTCAAGATTTTGTATTCAGCTACCTGTCTCTCTCTTGGGATATCACTCTTCCTCGCAAGATCCTCTCGATAGCTCACTTCCCTCTTCAGGTCTTCAATTACCTGACTTCTCTCTACTGCCTCCGCTCGCAGTACTTCTCTCTCCTCCTCACCTCGGGCTACACTCCTCTTCAACTCCAAGTTCTCTTCTTCTAATCTTGCTACCACCTGCAATACCGTCTTTACCTCGGGACAAGTCGACTGCATCTCCTTCTTCTTCTGCTCCAACTTCACCAACAGCGGGCACACTACTTCTCGCAGGTACTCCACTCCATCATTAGCAACTTCTTCCTCCCACGGAGTGGTCTCTCTTTTCTCCTTGTGTTCTCCTGATACTCGCCTTCTTCTCTAGAGTCTTCGTATCGGGATTGATGCCTCATTGCCCGAGCTTTCTTCTACCTCTGCCTTCACTCGACTTGGTCCCGCCTCACACTTTGCCTTACGTTGCGAGCAAACTCCTCGTTGCACTACAATCTTCTTCTCCTCTGGCACCGGTACTTTGTCTTCCAGCGTTGTATTGTCTTTGGCTTCTACCTCGGCTTGCACTTCTCCTTCGTATTCTTCAGCCACTGGCGCCGAGGTCATCTCTCCACCGTCCTCACTATCACTGCTTGTATCTCCGCTCTGTAGTGTCAGCTCAGGTTCTTCCTCATGTTCTGAGTCCTCCATCTTGAGCTTGGCCTCGCCTTCTGAGTCTTCATCTTCCGACTCAATTACCACCATTCCTTGCCTCGGGTTACTTCTCTACATCTTCCGAGGTTTCTTGTTTTCTTCAGCTTCTGCTTGCCGAGTCCTCTTCTTTGTTGGGGTGCTCACTACGACCTCCACGTTTTTCCCTGTCTTTGCGTAGTAGTCGTCCGTGCTCTGGATTTGGAGAATGTATTGCTGCTCCTTGACATCAACCTCCTTTTGCACATCAGGATGGAAGTGCGACACCATCCGATTCCGCTCCGCCAGAGTTCAGCAAATTGAGCCCGAGGTAGAAGTGCACTGCAAATGGCACAATGTAATGTAGAGGTGACTTATCCCGCAGATTCCACACCATCTGCCTCGTTCTCCCGTGAAAACACCTCGCCCAATTAATTGGTTCTCCTGCAAACAATTTGTGAAAGAACACCGCTTGGTGTTTCTTCACATATGTTGTTCTCTCCAGCTTCAGGATTGCCATCAAAGCACTCACAATTCCTCTCTTGATAGAATCTTTGTAACTTTCTACCTTGTACCCATTCTTTGTTCTCTTCGACGAGAAAGCATCTCTCACCTCCTGAGTTTCTTGGGCTATCTCTCCTTTTCCCAAGAACGTGGCTCCCTGCTCCGAGCATGCCTCCTTCCTGAGTACAAGTCTCCAATCCGACTTTGTCCAGCGAGCCGGATTTCCTCTCTTCCCTTCCTCCTTGGGTCCATCGAGACACTTACTCTTGATGATCTCTGTCATGAATCCTAGAAAACTTACGTTCCAGTTCCATGCCAGAAAGGTGATCCAAAGTCGGCTCAAGACTTTGATCCTTGCTGCTACATCTAATCTCCAAATCGCATGATTTCTCACTGCAAATTCGGAGTTCTTCTTCCCTCCTCCCATCTCTTCTGCTTTCTCACTTTCTCTCAATTTCACTCTCGCTACTTCTTCCTTACGCACTAACCCTAGCCCAACTCTATTTCCCTTTCACCGATCACTTGCAAGACGACTCCTCAACGGCGAAGGAAAATTGCTCGACATTTTGTCGTTGCAGTTTTGATTTTTATAGAGTTGTGCTTCTTTGTCTTTTGTTACTTTGAGTTTCTACCAAGAAATCAAACCTCCGGCATGCACCTGTCACTGTCAATCAACCTTCGCGCATATGAGCTGCCAGTTTTGAAACGGCTCCTTCTTGAATTTCTTGACCTGACAAAAGGTTGTTAGACTGTCTTCGCCTCGGGTTGAGCTCCCCCCAATCCAAAGACAATTTACTTCGTATTGTATGCTGACAGGGCATTTTCGAGTACTTTGCCTTATGACCCGAAGTCACTTTACTTCGGGTTTCAACCCGAAGACTCTTTTCTTTGCCTTCTTCGGCCATACAGGCGCAATCCGACTTCTCTATACACTTCTTCTCCTTTATTCTGAAAAAAAAACAAAAAATGTGGGCACCACATCTTGAGATCCGCAAGTTGTTCTGTGATGGTTTGAAGTGGATCTTTTGGTGGAGGTGCAAGAATTGGAGTAACTATTACTTGTGATGCAACCCTTGCCACCAAAGTATTAGAAGTTCCACCATACTTGTAACCTTGAGGAGGATGCACAACCTCCTTCACCACCAAATCACTCTTATCCCCTTCCAAACTCTCCTCCATACGAATTGCAATTTTGATAGCTTCAACCTTGGAAGAAGGTTTCTCATATCTCACCTTGCTTCTAATTTGTGGTCTCAACCCTCTCATAAAATTCTTGGTGAGAATGGCCCCTATGCCAATCATAGTAGTCTCCACATCATCTCCACCCTTCCTCAACACTATGCAAAATCTGGACTCTAACTTTTCCACTCTTTCCACATAGACTCTCACTTTCTTTCCATCTCCTTGCTTGAGAAAGGTAACCTCACTCATCAATCTCTCATAACTCTCATCAGGAAGAAAGTTCTCAATGAGTGCTGAAGTCAAAGTCTCCCAAGACTCTTCTTGCCCATCTCTCCACTCTCTCTTTTGGTATTCTGACTCATACCATGTAAGTGTTGCATCCTCAAAGAAATCTGGTAATAATGAGACCCACTCATTCTTCCTCCTCTCATTGTTTCCTATGCAAGCTCTCTTGAAGTCTCTCATAAAGGCCTCTACATCTTCTCCATCCTTACCAAAGAAAACCGGAAGTTTCTCCATCTTAACCTCTCACTATCTTTCTTTGTCTCAATTTCTTTTTCTTTTTTTTCTCTCACTCTATAACTAATAGAGTATGTACATGACTAACACCATTTGAGAGTAATCCTCCCTAGGGAGCACAAAAGGCTCAGGTTGCTCCAAGATTTCTATAGCAACATCAAATCCTAGAGTGCATATTAATCAAACCCCATGGATAGTTTATCCATAAGTTGAAAGATTATCTCCATCACTAATCTTGAGAACTAGCTGATGAAGGTGGTAGTATTTCTGTATCTATACCAAGACTCTCTCCAAGATCCTTCACCAAAGTCTCCAAAAGTGCTTTAACTCCACTACACTCATGTCCTTTTGGAAGTCCTACAACTCCATAAACCTCACACAACTCCTTGGTCTTAGATCTTCTCCCTCCCAATCTTGGTGAAGAAGGTCCAACATGCAAACCCAAGTCAAGTAAGCCTCTCCTTTCCCTCAATCTCTTGCTCTCAAAGGTCAATGGTGTGGTACCCACATTTTTTGTTTTTTTTAAATATGGAAGAAGAAGTGTATAGAGAAGTCAAATTGTGCTTGTATGGCTAAAGAAGGCAAAGAAAAGAGTATTTGGGATGAAACCCAAGGTAAAGTGGCTTTGGGTCATAAGGCAAAGTACTCGGAATTGCCCTATCAGCATACAACCCAAAGTAAGGAGTCTTTGTATTGCGAGTGCTCAACCCAAGGTGAGGATAGTGTAATAACTTTCCTTTGGGGCAAGAGATTCAAGAAGGGACCATTCAAAAATGGCGGTCATACGCGTGAAGGACACTTGATAGTGAGAGGAGCATGCAAGAGGTGTGATTTCTTGGTAGAAACTCAAATTGAAGAGAGACAAAGAAGGTGCAACTCTATAAAAATTGGGCTAAAGACAAAGTGATGACAAGCAATTTTCCTTTGCCGTTAAGAAGTCATCCTGTAGGAGATCATGGGAAGGGAAGTAGTGTCAAAGACATGTTGGTGTGTAAAGGAGAATTTGAGAGAGCTAATCCGGGAATTAGTAGGAGGAATAGTCCCCAACCCAAAGAGGAAGAGAGAAAGATGGGAAGAGGGAAGAAGAACTCCAAATTTGCAATGAGAAATCATGCAATTTGGAGGTTAGATGTGATCGCAAGAATTGAAGTCTTGAGCAGACTTTGGTTCACATTCTTGGCGTGGAACTGGAATGTGAGCTTTCTAGGGTTCATGACTGATATAATTGAGAGTAGATGCCTTGATGGCCCTGAGGAAGAAGGGAAGAGAGGTAATCTAGCTCATTGGACGGAGTTGGATTGGAGGTTAGTACTCGGAAGAGAAGCAGGCATGGAGCAGGGTGCCACATTCTTGGGGAAGGGAGAAGTAGCAAAAGAGACCCAAGAGGTGAGAGATGCTTTCTCTTCAAAGTGCACAAAGAATGGATACAAAGTAGAGAGTTACAAGGATCTTGTCAAGCAAGGGATCGTGAGTGCTCTAATGGTAATCTTGAAGCCGGAGAGAATGACTTATGTGATGAAACACCAAGCGGTGTTCTTCCATAAGATGTTTGTAGGAGAGCCGATTAACCTATGCAAAGTGTTTTCATGGGCAAACAAGACAGATGGTGTGGAATTTGTGGGATAAATCACCTCTACATTACATTGTGCCATTTGCAGCGCATTTTTATCTAGAGCTGAACTTGCTCAATGCGGCGGAGCACAACAGAATGGTGTTGCATTTCCATCCTGACTTAAGAAAGGATGTTGACATGGAGGAACAATAGTACATTCTTCAGATCCAAAGCAGCAATGAGTACTACGTGCAGACGAGGAAGAGTGTGCAGTTGGACAAGAGTACTCTGAAGTCAAAGAAGAGGAGTCAACAAGGAGAAGGAGAAGACGTTGAGAAAATAAGACCTTGGAAGACTAGAAGAGTAAACTCGAGGAAAAGTATGGTGGTAATTGCATCGTCGGAGGGAGAATCGGAGGGCGAAGCCAAGGGCAAGTCCAAAGACTTGGAAAGAGAAGAAGAACCTGAGCTCACACTCCAGAGTGGAGACACAAGTAGTGACAACGACAATGGAGGAGAGATGACATTGGTACTTGAGGAAGAAAAAGCCATGATGGAGATAGAGGAGAAAGGTAACTCAAAGTTAGAAGACAAAGTGCCAGAGCAAGAAGAGAGAAAAGTTACCATTCAACAAGGAGTTCATTCCAGGCAAAAGGCAAAGTGTGAAGTAGGGCCGAGTAAGGTAAGAGAAGAGGAGAATGCAAGTTTGGGGAATGAAGCATCCATTCCTATACGGCGACTGTAGCTCAAAAGGTGAGTATCAAGAGAAGAAGAGGTGAAGAAGGAGATCACTCCGCAAGTTGAGGTAACTCCAAGTGAAGGAGTGGTACATGCAGGAGGTTGTGTGCCCCTTATTGGTGAAGTTAGAACATAGGAAGAAGGAGGTGCAGTCAAAGTGTTTGAAAGTGAAGACTGTGTTGCAGGTGTTAGCACGATTAGAAGAAGACAACTCAGAATTGAAGAAGAGTATAATCCGAGGTGAGGAGGAAAGGGAAGTACTACAAGTAGATGTAGTAGAACTGTAACACCCATTTGTGCATGTGTATGGTATTGTGATATTTAGCTTGGTATTACAAGTATTTAAGAGATATTATTTATATAGAGATAAAGGATGGTTCTATATTAGTCATGGTTAGCTAAAGTGAGTCATAGCTAAGATAGAGGAGACCTTACTTTAGAGGAAGTAGAAAAGATGAGCACCACTATTTTGGATTTTAGTGTGTTGACTTGGTATTATTCCTAGGTGTTTGGCTTTGAGGAAAGAGTTGAGAACTCTTGGGCCCGCAAACCTTTTTGTTTTGGATTCTTCTTTAGTCCAAGGATAGCCCATGTGAAGGAATCCTTGACTTAGTGGTTGGGTCAAGATAAGACCACATGCTTAGGGGAATATGCCCATGTGAATGGATATTCCTTTCTACTTTTTGACTTTACTTGACTTTTAGTCTAGTAACTTGAGTTACTACGGTAATTAGTAACTTTGGTACGTAACTATTTCACAAGTATATAAACAAGGGGTGAGGAGGTACTCATCATCCTTTCATTTGCAACTATCTCTCTCTCATTGAGTTCTCTAGTGAGCAATGTCTTGAGTCTTGGAGTGTTAGCCTCGGAGGAGTATGATGGAGTTGGGGTTCCTTGCCTTCTTAGTCCATGGTGCACTACCATAATAGCCATCAGAGGTTCATCCTGAGTGAGAGACAGGCCGGCTCATAGTTTTGGTTCCGTTGCCGGGACCTCTCTAGAAGGCAAGATAATGTTCTGCGTTCAATTCTACATTAGGCAGAAGGAGGCTATGAGAGCTCACTTGGAGAGAACATTAGGAGAGGAGAGGGCTGAACTTATGTTAGAGAACCAAGATCCATTTGTATACCTTGTAGTTCATTATGATGTCTTTGAGGTGATTTTGTACATCTTGTACACATGAGAAGAATTGGAGAGATTGTGTGAGGTGGATTGCAGATTTTGGGGATTAAGGTGATTTTGGGCAAAATCTCAAGTTTGAGATCTGGACTTGAGATTTTAACACATGATAGCTTCGGTTACCTTTAAGTTACCACACTTGAAATTATTGTGAGAGCTTTTATGCGCACTGGGCTAGAATTTTTGAAAGTTGATAGGGTAAAGTGCTCCTGCAATTGCATGCTCTCTAGAAAATTGTAAAAAGTCTTCCATTTCTTCAATTTTCAGTGAATTGTTCTGAAAATTTTCAAGAAAATTCAGTGCATTGTATCCTACCTGCTGCCACAAAAATTAGAGAGAGCTCATTCTTTCGTAGGGAGTAATGAGTTTTTGAAGTGAAGGGGGTGGTTTTCAGACCAAATCTGAAATATGGGTGCTGAATAGAAAGGTGTCTAGGTCAAATGGCTCAATGAAAAGATCTGAAATTTTGCAAGGAGCGATGCCTTAGAGTTTTAATCAAGTGTGCAAAATTTCAGACGACTGCAACATACTGGTTGGGAGATTTGAGTGACATTGTGAGGAAGGGTCAATTCTGTAGAGTGGAGATCTCATGCATGAGGAGTTTGAGATCAACAAAAAGCATGTTTGAGTGTTTAGATTCATCTTGGGAACATGGAGGGTCATCAAGAGTAGAAATTGAGATTATGCAAGGTTTCCCAAGGGTTTGAGGTGATTGTGGGGGTGGATTTGAGGAAAAGAGAGTTTACAATAGATTTTGAAGAGAGTGTTGAGAGGATTCAAAAACCTACACCACTTGGAGGAAAGAGTGAGTCTAAGTGCTTTCTATGTGGAGAGAAGGGACATAAGGCAAGTTCATGTCCATTGACCTTTGAGAGCAAGAGATTGAGGGAAAGGAGAGGCTTACTTGACTTGGGTTTGCATGTTGGACCTTCTTTACCAAGATTAGGAGGGAGAAGATTTAAGACCAAGGCTTTGGTCTTAAATCTCCACCTTCCTAATCTCCACTCCAAATGTGAGGTTTGTGGAGTGGAAGGACTTCCAAAAGGACATGAGTGTAGTGGAGTAAAAGCACTTTTGGAGACTTTGGTGAAGGATCTTGGAGAGAGCCTTAGTACAGCTACAGAAATACTATCACTTTCATCAGCTAGTTCTCAAGATTAGTGATGGAGATAATATTTCAACTCATGGATAAACTATCCATGAGAGTTGGATTAATATGCACTCTAGGATTTGATGTTGTTATAGAAATCTTGGAGCAACCTGAACCTTTTGTGTTCCCTAGAGTGGATTATTCTCAGATGGTGTTAGTCATGTATATACTCTATTAGTAATAGAGTGAGAGAAAAGAAAAGAAAAAAAATTGAGAGAAAAGAAAGATAGTGAGAGGTTAAGATGGGAAAACTTCCGGTTTTCTTTAGCAAGGATGGAGAAGATGTGGAGGCCTTTGTGAGAGACTCCAAGAGAGCTTGCATAAGAAACAATGAGAGGAGGAAGAATGAGTGGGCCTCATTATTACCAGATTTCTTTGAGGATGCAGCACTTATATGGTATGAGTCAGAATACCAAAAGATAGAAAGGAGAGAAGGGGAAGAGGAGTCTTGGGAGACTTTGACTTCAGTTCTCATTGAGAACTTTCTTCCTGATGAGAGTTATGAGAGATTGATGAGTGAGGTTACATTTCTCAAGCAAGGAGATGGAGAGAAAGTGAGAGTCTATGTGGAAAGAGTGGAAAAGTAGGAGTCCAGATTTTGCATAGTGTTGAGGAAGGGTGGGGATGATGTGGAGACTACAATGATTGGCATAGGGGCCATGCTCACCAAGAATTTTGTGGGAGAGTTGAGACCAAAAATTAGAAGCAAGGTGAGATATGAGAAACCTTCTTCCAAGGTTGAAGCTATCAAGATCGCAATTCGTATGGAGGAGAGTTTGGAAGGGGATGAGAGTGATTTGGTGGTGAAGGGGGTTATGCATCCTCCTCAAGGCTACAAGTATGGTGGAACTTCTGATACTTTGGTGACAAGGGTTGCACCACAAGTAGAAGTTGCTCCAATTCTTGCACCTCCACCAAAAGATCCACTCCAAACCATCACAGACAACTTGCAGATCTCAAGATCAATGTGGTAGAACTATGGGAGAAGAGAGAGGTGGATCAGAATGTAGGGAGAGGGCCTAGGAGTTATGGAAACTATCCATATAGAGGAGGCCAACCAGCCAACAATTTCAATGATAGAAATTGTTTTGGTTGTGGAGGAAGAGACCATATCCAAAGGAATTGCCCAAATTCCACTTACCATGGAGGAAGGGGTTATGAGGGAGCCAATAGAGGGAAAGAGGGAGGTAGTGAAACCCAAGTGGCTCCTAATCCCAACAAAGGTAAGGAGATAGCATCCATAGATGTGGTTGAGAGCAAGTATGAGAAGGGAGAGTGCTAAAACCCCAAGGGTCTTAATTTGGAGCTTTTGGCACAAGAGAAGAAGAGAGCTCATTTTGCAGAGGATGTTCACTCTTCTCAAGGATTTACTTCAAGCAAGGATACTCCTATTTCTACTACAAGCACTTGCATATCAACACCATCAACAACAAAGACTCCAAGGAAGAAGTTGGGGATGGAGGATTTCTTGATTTCAAAGCAACAATGAAACTACAATGTGTTGGAGGATGTTGGTAGTCACAAAGGTAACATCACAGTGGGCCAATTGATTGCTTTGAACCCTACCTTGAGAAAGGAGCTTAGAGGTGGTTTGAGTTCTACAAGGAGCAAGAGGAAGAAGGCAAAAGTTCCAATATCAATGGGGGTGGTGGATGCCAAGCCAGCACCATGGGAGGCTTGTGAATATGCCTCCAAGATTGATGTGAGAGTGAATGGTCACAACATCAAGGATGCATTGGTTGATGGAGGATCAGCAGTGAATGCCATGTCAGAAAGGTTGATGAAGAAGTTGGGTATGATACCCTCAAGACCTTCAACATTTGTGGTGAGCATGGCAAACAAGCAACAAGTTTGACCAGTAGGAGTGATGGATAAGGTGGTAGTTTCAGTTATGGGAGTTCAAAATCTCATGACTTTCCAAGTCTTGAAGGATTCAAGCTATGACTTACTTCTTGGGAGGCCATGGTTGAGAGTAGCACGCACAACTGATCGATGGCACAAAGGGTACTTGAGGATTGGGCCATCAAACCATAGAGTCACAGTTCTTGTGACTAACACCACCAACACTTCACATTCAGATACACCATCTTCTGATTATTGGGAATCAGATTCTGAAGAAGGAGCTTCAGGTGTGGACACAAGCATGGAAGAGGAGACTTCCACGGAGGAGGATGAATCTGAATCTGATTCAGATGTGTATACTTTGTGTGCTATGGATTTTGCACCTAAGCGAGAGGTTTTGAAGGACCCAGACAAATCACCATTGACACTTGAGGAGGTAGAGAGAAGGTTAGCTACCCTCAAGTATGGCCCAAATGTTACCAAGGAGGAGAAGGTGAGATTTGAGGAGATTTTCCGCAAGTTCATCCATGTGTTTGCTTTTAGTTACAAGGATTTGAAGGAAGTCACCTTGGAGGAGCACAAGATAGAGGTGGAGTCACATGCAAGACCAATCCGCCAAAAGCAATGTCGCAGTAGCCCACCAATATCTTTGGTTGTGAAGGAGGAGATTGATAAGCTCAAGGAGGCTGGATTTATCTTTGAGGTGGAGAATTCAGAATGGGTGTCTCCAATTGTCATTGTGAAGAAAAAGAATGGCAAGCTTTGGGTATGTGTGGATTACAAGAAGCTCAATGCTGTTACCAAGAAGGACTACCACCCATTTCCATTCATTGATGAGATTTTGGAGGAGGTTGTAGGTCATAAGAGGTATAGTTTTGGAGATGGTTATAGTGGATACAACCAAATCAAGATTGCACCAGAGCATCAACAACTCACCACATTCACCACACCTTGGGGAACTTACGCTTTCAAGGTCATGCCTTTTAGGCTTTACAATGCTCCAGCCACATTTCAATAGTTCATGAACAAGGTATTTGAACCTTCCATTGGGAAATTTGTGAGAGACTTCATTGATGAATTTTGTGTCTATGGAAGCAAGGAGGAGCACTTTGAGCACCTAATCAAAGTCTTGCAACACTTGGATGAGGCAAATGCATCACTCAACCCAGAGAAGTGCATTTTTGGATGTGAAGAAGGTCTACTTTTGGGGCACATCATCTCCAAGGATGGAATAGCAGTTGATCCTGAGAAGGTGAGGAAAATCTCAGACCTTCTATTCCCTTCAAGCTTGACAAAGTTACGCCAATTCTTGGGGATGGTTGGGTACTATAGGAGGTTCATCTTCTCATTTTCCAACAAGGCTTATGCATTGACCATCTACATGAAGAAGGGTGTAGATTACATGGTGATTTTGGAAGACAAGGAGGCTCTCAAAGCTTTTGAGGAGCTCAAGCAATCCCTTGTTGTAGCTCCAATTCTTGCTAAACCTGATTGGAGTAAGCCTTTCATCCTCTACACTGATGCTTCTAATGTAGCTATAGGATGCACTCTTAGTCAATTAGACCAAGATGGGCATGATCATCCAATAGCTTATGCTAGTAGGCAGATGGTTTCAGCAGAGAAGAACTACTCTGTCACGGAGAGAGAAGGGTTGGCAGTGATCTTTGGTCTCAAGAAGTTTAGACACTACTTGATTGGAGGGAAAGCCACCATTGTCACGGATCACAAGGCTTTGAAGTACATCTTCAACAAGCCTAATGTTGAAGGGAGACAAGCAAGGTGGATGATACTCTTGTCTGAGTATGACTACACCATTGAGGATAGCCGAGGAAAGAAATATGCAAATGCTGATTTGTTATCTAGAGCCTATGATCATGATGGAGATGAGCCAGTGGATGATTCCTTCCCGGATGAGGAGCTCATGACAATCTCAGTCACTCAAGAGGTTCCAATGGAGTACAAGGAGATTGTGGATTTTGTGACAAGAGGTAACTATCCAGAAGGGATGCATGCTAGGGAGAGGAAGGCCCTTGCAGCAAGATCTAGACCTTCCACAATGGTGGAGGATATTCTTTTTCACCAAGGAGCAGATGGTCTACTTCGAAGAGCAGTGGAGAGAACCAATCAGACCGTGTGCATGATGTTGGCCAAAGATGCAGAAATGGAGGGGGCAAAACATCATTGGGACAAGAGGATTCATGCAGTTTTGTGGGAGTATAGGACAACCATGAAGACTTCCACCGGATATTCTCCATTTCAATTGGTGTATGGTATTGAGTCTACCTTACTTATTCACTTTGATCTTCCTACCTTCCAAAGCATTCATAGGAGATTGAAGAAAGCACAAGGAGGTGATGCAAAGAAGTCAAGGAAGGATCAACTCATGGAGTTGGAAGAGGCAAGAGAAATTGCTATGGTTTAAGTGGAGCAAGCCCAAAGGAAACAAAAGGAGAGCTATGACAAGAGGCAAGGCAAGAAGAAGGTGGAGACTTTCAAAGAAGGTGATTGGGTAATGTTGTTTGATTCCATTCGATTCAAGAGAGTGCAAAAGAAGTTTTTGCCTAAGTACTTTGGACCTTTCATAATGGAGAAGGTATAGGGCAATTACACCTATGATCTCAAGGAGTTGGGACGAAGACACTTTGATAGGATTAACCATGATAAGTTGAGATTGTACCATAGAAGGTAGAGAGACCTTCACTTTGAGGACAAAGTGAAAACTTAGTCCGGAGGTAAATGTAACACCCATTTGTGCATGTGTATGGTATTGTGATATTTAGCTTGGTATTACAAGTATTTAAGAGATATTATTTATATAGAGATAAAGGATGGTTCTATATTAGTCATGGTTAGCTAAAGTGAGTCATAGCTAAGATAGAGGGGACCTTACTTTAGAGGAAGTAGAAAAGATGAGCACCACTATTTTGGATTTTAGTGTGTTGACTTGGTATTATTCCTAGGTGTTTGGCTTTGAATAAAGAGTTGAGAACTCTTGGGCCCGCAAACCTTTTTGTTTTGGATTCTTCTTTAGTCCAAGGATAGCCCATGTGAAGGAATCCTTGACTTAGTGGTTGGGTCAAGATAAGACCACATGCTTAGGGGAATATGCCCATGTGAATGGATATTCCTTTCTACTTTTTGACTTTACTTGACTTTTAGTCTAGTAACTTGAGTTACTACGGTAATTAGTAACTTTGGTACGTAACTATTTCACAAGTATATAAACAAGGGGTGAGGAGGTACTCATCATCCTTTCATTTGCAACTATCTCTCTCTCATTGAGTTCTCTAGTGAGCAATGTCTTGAGTCTTGGAGTGTTAGCCTTGGAGGAGTATGATGGAGTTGGGGTTCCTTACCTTCTTAGTCCATGGTGCGCTACCATAATAGCCATCAGAGGTTCATCTTGAGTGAGAGACAGGCCGGCTCACAAAACAGAATCAAATGATTGAGAATTTGAGAAGAGAAGCAAGGAATTGGGAGGAGCTGATAGAGCAGAGTGTTATAGCAAAGGGAAAGACAAATTGCTGAATATGGAATCTTGAAGCAGCAGTTTGCTGATTCAAGACTAGAAATTATCCATGCTATGGCAAGAGTAGTCAAGAAAGAACAAGAGCTTGATAGGGTGATGGAGAGTGTAGAGGAGAAGAAGCAGTTGTGGCAACAAGAGTTGACAGTGTGGTATAGAAAAGAAGAGAGGTTGAGAGAGTTACTTCGCAATCAAGAGGAGAAGATTGTGCAAAAGGAGAAGGAGAAGGAGGCTATGAAAGCCGAGTTCAAAGTAGAGTTGGCAATGTCAGAGAAGATTGGCTAGCAGATCAAGAACGGGAAAGAAAAATGAGATTGGAGCTATTAAAAGAGATCATGATCAGGATGGATGCGATGCTTAATACAAAGGCCAGTGTGCGCATCGAAGAGATGAGGTTGCATGAGTTGAAGTTGTTGGTGCAGGAGATGACGAGGAGACATGCAAAGGACAAAGACTTGAATGCTTTGTTGATCAGTCTAAGAGCTCGTGTAGATAGGAAGATATTGGAAGTAGAAGACAATATCATGATTAGATTAGACTTAGTGAAATTAGAGATAGATAAACTTTGGAAGGATGTCAGAGCAAAACCCAAAGTAGATGAAGTAGGAGTGCATATGTCTTTGGAGTTACCATTGGAGATATTAGAGAAGAATGGGTCGGGAGATAAGGAGTTAGATAGATTACCTGCTAGTGGAATTGCAGATCAAGAAAGAGAACTATTAGAATTGGTAGAGGAATTAGGAGTTGTGAAACCCGAGGATAGAGTAGTAGTGAGTGAAGTTACTTAAGGATTGGGTTTGAAAGCCAATGACGAGGTTGACATCAGATTGGATTAGTAACAATTTTGAGATAGGAAGAGGCAGATATGAAGAAGTGCATTGTCATTTTGGATCTGCAGGTTTGTAGAGTTATTAGGAAGCGGTACATGAGGAAGATAACTATCATTTGCTTCACTATTTAAAGAGTGGCATTTGCAGTATTATGTTGTTCAATGCTCATTATTTCTAAGAATAGATAAAGTGAAGTGTTGTGAAGTAGTGCTCGTCGCTTGAGCTTGATTCCAAGTATCAACATTGTGCTTGTGTTTGTGAGTGTGTGGAGAAATTCAAAGTGCAAGTCAATGTGCTTGTTGGATGTTGGATTCCACAACCTTGATCTTCATTTTGTGTGTTTAATCTTGAGTGAAGTGCAATCAAAGCAATGCCTTGATAGATCTGAGAGGAATTGTAGTGTTGGTAGTATTTTGCATTTGTGAGTGTAGTGCAAAGTTGATGTGAAATAGTTTTGATCAAGGAAGTTGTGCCTTCAGTGGAGGGGTGGAACATAATTCTGAGGTAAAGTTGTTTTGCAGTGAAGTGCCATTTTTGGGAGAGCTTGAATCATCACAATCAGGATTGTTTGGAAAGATTTGATGGAGTTGTGATTAGGGAGTGTTAATTTGTGACAAGACTGCAAATCAGTGCTTGTTAATATCTTCTAGGTGTGGTTTCTACCTGAGAGACTAAAGGAGAACTCAAGAAGAACTACATTGTTACTGTTTGCTTCGTATTTGACCCATTCTGACTTGTATCTCTACGGGAACAAACTTTACTTACCCGATTACTGCAAAAGTGATATTTGCTGGATTATCACAAATGGACATGAACTTGTCTTATGTCCACTCTCTCCACATAGAAAGCACTTAGACTCACTCTTTCCTCCAAGTGGCGTAGGTTTTTGGATCCTTTCAACACTCTCTTCAAATTCTATTGTAAACTCTTTTCCTCAAATCCACCCCTACAATCACCTCAAACCCTTTGGAAACCTTGCATAGTCTCAATTTCCACTCTTGATGACCCTCCATGTTCCCAAGATGAATCTAAACACTCAAACATGCTTTTTGTTGCTCTCAAACTCCTCATGCATGAGATATCTACTTTGCAGAATTGACCTTTCCTCACAATTTCACTCAGATTTCTCAACTAGTATGTGACATTCCTCTAAATTTTTCACACGTGATCAAAACTCTGGGGTGTCTCTCCTTGCAAAATTTCAGATCTTTTCATTGAGCCATTTGGCCTAGACACCTTTTTATCCAGCACCCATATTTCAGATTTGGTCTGAAAACCACCCCCCTCACTTCAAAAACTCATAACTCCCTCCGTAAGACTGATCTCTCCCTAATTTTTGTGGCAGAATGTAGAATCAAATGCACTGAATTTTCTTGGAAAGTTTCACAATAATCCATTGAAAATTGAAGAAATGAAAAACTCTGTACAATTTTCCAGAGAGCATGCAGTTGCGAGAGCAATTTACCCTATCAACTTTCAAAAATTCTAACCCAATGCACATAATATCTCTCACAATAATTCCAAATGTGCTAACTAAAAGATAACCCAAACTATCATGTGTAGAAATTTCAAGTTCAGATCTCAAACTTGAGATTTTGTCCAAAATCACCTTAATCCCCAAAATCTACAATCCACCTCACACAATCTCTCCAAATCCTCTCATGTGTACAAGATGTACAAAATCACTTCAAAGATGTACAAAGACATCATAATGAGCTACAGGGTATACAAATGGATCTTGGTTCTCTAACATAAGTTCAACCCTCTCCTCTCCTAATGTTTTCTCCAAGTGAGCTCTCATAGCCTCCTTCTGCCTAATGTAGAATTGAACGTGGAACATTATCTTGCCTTCTAGAGAGGTCTCGGCAATAGAACCAAAAATGTGAACCGGCCTGTCTCTCACTCAGGATGAACCTCTGATGGCTATTATAGTAGTGCACCATGGACTAAGAAGGCAAGGAACCCCAACTCCATCATACTCCTCCAAGGTTAACACTCCAAGACTCAAGACATTGCTCACTAGAGAACTCAATGAGAGAGAGATAGTTGCAAATGAAAGGATGATGAGTACCTCCTCACACCTTGTTTATATGCTTGTGAAATAGTTATATACTAAAGTTACTAATTATTGGAGTAACTCAAGTTACTAGGCTAAAAGTCAAGTAAAGTCAAAAAGTAGAAAGGAATATCCATTCATATGGGCATATTCCCCTAAGCATATGATCTTATCTTGACCCAACCACTAGTCAAGGATTCCTTCACATGGGCTATCCTTGGACTAAAGAAGAATCCAAACCAAAAAGGCTTGCAAGCCCAAGAGTTCTCAACTCTTTCCTCAAAGCCAAACACCTAGAAATAATACCAAGTCAACACACTAGAATCCAAAATAGTGGTGCTCATCTTTTCCACCTCCTCTAAAGTAAGGTCCCCTCTATCTTAGCTATAACTAAATCTAGCTAATCATGACTAATGTAGAACCATCCTTTATCCCTATATAAATAATATCTCTCAAGTACTTGTAATACCAAGCTAAATATCACAATACCACACACATGCACAAATGGGTGTTACAATTCAGTGCTCATAATTCTGAGAATAGATAAAGCAAAGTGTTGATTTCAATGCTCGTCACTTGAGCTTAATTCCAGGTATCAGCATTGTGTTTGTGTTTGTGTTTGTATGGAGAATACTGAAGTGCAAGTTAGTATGTTGTTGGATGTTGGATTTTGCAGCCTTGATCTTCATTTTGTATGTTTGATCTTGAGTGAAGTGCAATCAGAGCAATGCCTTGACAGATTTGAGGGGAATTGTAGTGTTGGTAGTATTATGCAATTGTGAGTGCAACATAGTGTTGATGGGAAGCAATTTTGATTGAGAAATTTATGCCTTTAGTGGAGGGGTGGAATGCAATTCTGAGATTTTGCAGTGAAGTGTTGTTTTTGGAAGAGATTGAATTATCACAATCAAGATTGTTTGGAAAGATTTGATGGAGTTGTGATTATGGGTGACAAATTTTTGTGACAAGACTGCGAGTCATTGCTTGTTACTCTCTTTTGGGTGTAGTTGCTACTTGAGAGACTAAAGACGCAACCAAGAAGAACTACTTGCTACTATTTGCCTTTGTATTTGGAAATTTCTGAAATGTATCTCTGCGGGAACAAACTTTACTTACCCAATTACTGCAAAAGTGATATTTGCCAAGTTGTCATAGGTTCCTTCCTTCTAGGTATGGTGTGTTTTTCTACTTGATAATGTTGGAAGTGATGACCAATAGACTAGAATTGTGTGTTATGATGATATGTTAGGTTGCTTGTTACTCCTCTACCCGATAGAAGGAATCTTAGAAACAAGAGTGGAGGGTTCTACTAGTTGGGTACCATGTGCGCTCTGATTTATAGTGACAAGTCTATGCACAACTTCTCATCCATAAGCTCCATAATTAGGTATCCTATGTGTTTCTAGAGAGAGAAGGGCAAAGTACAACAATTGATGAACTCGACATGAAACTTCTGGGGTGGAGAGAGAGAAAATAGGTTGTTAGTGGACATGGATTGGAGATCTGACAAGAGTATAGTGGATTTGGGTGCTATTTGCTCTACAAAGGCACCCACATTATAGCTTTATCAGGCTACAACACAAATGTCCCAAGCATTTGCATTATATGTGCAACAACACCAAGTTGGCAAGTTGGAACGTAAGGAGGCATCGGCTACTAAAGCCTTGCAATCGGTTGTGGGATGTTGGATCAGTTTGATGGGAGGAACATCTCAAAGTATTTGAACTATACTTGAAGGAGATGGAGCTTAACAAGGTTCCTAAACGGGAGATGATACATACATTTAAGCTTATAGTTATCTTAGAGCTCTATGTACAAGTGAAGGAGATCATTTGAGCTCATAGAAGCAATTGGGAGAGATTTTCTTTTCATTTGAAGGAGGAGTATTGCTTGGAGGATGTAGATTGGATAACAAATAATTCATTCATGGAGTGGGTGAACAAAGCTACCAAGAGGCTGAGTGCAATTGAGCTATTTTGGGAGTTTGAGAGACAATATTCACAATTGTCTTGAATGGAGAAGCTCACCCTTGAGAGTGACAAGGTGGAATTGTTCCTTCAATCAGCGGATAGTGAGTTACAAAGAGTTGGAGGTCTTGTTAGAGGATAGATTAGAGGAAAATGGGTTGACATCTGATTGGAAGAAGGTGTAAAAAATGGTGAGTATTCTTCCCAAGCAAGAATACCGTAGAAGGAAGTGGTGGTAAGATCAGAAGTAGTACCACCAATAATTGCAAGGGCTCCAAGGCAGCTAGTGATACCTAGTGCCATAGAACCAACTATCACTAATCCAATTATCACCACTCCATTACAAAAAACCACCATTGATGATTTGGTGAAAGGAATGAGAGATTCACAAATCAAATTGGTGAGGTTGGAGGAGAAAGCAAGCGGTTCCAAAACAAGAATGGTGACAACACTAGGCTATGTACAAAGGTGCATTTGGTGTGATAGAATTGATCACACCAAGAAGGAGTGTGGTGACTTTGCTGATACTATTTAGCAAGGAGTGATTTTTTTTGGAAAGATGGGAAAATTGCATTAAAAGACACGAGGAAAATCCCAAAAACCAAATTTGGAAAAGAAGGAATGCGGAAGTTGTTGGAGGATTTCTTGTCACTACAAACTACTGCATCAATTGAGGCTACTACCTATGGAATAGAGGTAGTAGGAAATGGAGAGGAAACATTTATTTTGCGTGTAGATATAGGAAGCATGTGGAGCATTGTTGTACATATAATGGAGAAGGGGAAAACCGCAAGAGGAGAATTATTACAAGCTGCTACAAAAATCAAGAATGCCACTCAATGGGCTGAACCAGTGGATACTATGTCTGTCCATGTCTACTTGGCAAGAAACCAACATGAAACTCTCATCAAAGAAAAACAAAGGAGAGAAGATAGAGAGCTTGGTGATAAGAGATCAACTCAAAAAAGACAATTGAGGGGAGGCAGACTCCGTCAAGAGGGTGCTCCCCAAAGACAAGGAGTGGTACCTTTGCAGGAGGAGGTCATGGAGGATGCCTTGCCTTCTGATTCTGAAAAATTAATTAAGGAGAAGGAGAAGGAGAAGGGTACACTATCCACTTACAAGCTTCAATCGGATATTGAAGCGGCTATTGACATGAAAGGAGTTCTAGAAGAGAGAGTACTGAATGCAAAGATGGATCCTTGGGATTACTAAGAAGGAGTTTCATGATGTCATCATAGATACTATCAAGTGCAAGTGTCAATTGATAGGAGAAGTTACTCTATCAAACACTCTTGATACTATGGTTACATAAGAAGAGGAGTTAGAGCTTGCTCGATGTTGCAACAATCGTAAGGTCAAATTTGTAGGGGATGAGGGTGATGATGATGGGATCTCTAGTCACTATGGAAATTGGGATAGAGTTACCACTTAAACCTTGGTCAAGATTGGCAACATGAAAAATCCCGTGGTTGCTCTTATCAATCACGAATCAAACATCAACATTGTTTCCAAGGAGGTCTACAAGCAAGGGAAATGGCCAATTGATATAGATCATGGTTGGGTGATCAGGGCAGCAAAAAATACCAAGGGAGAGCTCTATGGTGCCAACCTAGATGTGAGGATGTAGTTTGGGGATGTAATTATTGAGCAAAATTTCTTTGTTCAAGAGACAACATCATACCCGGTGATCCTTTGGATAACTATTCATTACAATGGTGAGGATGGAGAGCAAAGTCCTTGATGACAATTCTGCCTATGCTTGGATTAGAAGCCAAGATGGCAAGAAACTGGTGCAATTCCTCACTATACCTGCAAACCATGAGCACAACCAAAATTACTTGAGGAGTGGTTCTCTACCTAAAGTGACGGTGGAGTTCAAGGATTTTCTCCCAATACCACTATAGTGCAAGAATATAATGTTACATTATAGAAGGTGCTCTTGCTTCAAAGGGGAAGTAACTTATGTACAAGAGCAATGAGATTTTCTTAGAGTAGGTTTAGTGTGTAGACACAACTTGCCAATTTGCAAAAATGGTGGTGGAAAGTTGTGCAAGAACAAGAAAAAGAGGTAAAAAGAGTAGGGTTGATTGATGAGGATGACACCATATTAGGAGTGTACATGGAGATAGGGTTGGATGATACTCTAGGAGAGCTCAAGAGGATGGATAGAGCCTAAGCATGAGCATGAGGATCAGGTGGTGGAAATACATTCAAGAAGCTCTATTCAACGATACAGTCCTTTTTCGATTCTGAGGCTAGGGTAAAAACCACATACAAGAATGTGGAGAAAAAGATTAGGCTTGTAGCTAAACCTCTTCCAAGTGACTCTGATCAACATGTAAAACTTGCTCAAAAACAAAAGAGCTTAAGGGATCCAAATCAGGTAGGTCACAAGTTCATAGAAGCTACACTTAAGGAGTTGAAGATTGGTTCATTTGATTTTCTTCTACCAACAGAGGAGAAAAGGTTTTGGGAGATGTTGAGTCAGCATGGAAAATCTTTCTCTTTTAAGCGTTTTGAAATTGGGTGTGTAGATCCAAGTGTTGTGGCTCTGATGATCATTTTTATGGTTTGACATGCACCTTGGGACTTGAGACCCATTTTGGTACCTAGAGCTTACATGCCAAAACTTATGGATCTCTTGAAGGAGAAAATTGATGCAAAGATCCTAGAGCCATCAATGCCTAAGAAGGACAAAGCTTTGAGGTTCATTCAAGATATATAGCCAGTGAATCGAGTGACAATTAGGAACACAAGAATAGGGCCAACTGTTGGAGAATTTGCTGAAGTTTTTCCGGGGAGAGCCATATATTCCTTGGGAGATCTAAACTCTGGTTATGACCAATTCCAACTTGCTGAAGGGAGTAGAGATGAATTACCACAATGAGGATGCTATTGGGGTTGATGAGGATGCGCATATTGCCGCAAGGGGCAACAAATTATGTTGCACATATCATGAACAGAATGAATAAAATTCTTAGGGAGTTCATTCCAAAGAAGACAATGCCTTTTATGGATGATATTCCAATAAAAGGGTGCATAGAGGAAGAGAATGATGAAGTAGTGGATCAAAGAGAGTGCCATAGGTTTGTAGTTGATCACATTTCAGATTGTGATCAGATTCTATCATGGCTTGAGGAGGTTCATTTGAGATTATCATGTGCTAAATCCAAGTTCAGGGTTGAAGAGGTAGTCATTGTTGGGCATTTATATGGATAGTTTTGTTGTAAACCTGATCCAAGAAAGGTGGATGCAATTTAGTGGATGAAGGACACATACAACTCACCAACAGAAGTAAAGATGTTTTAGGAGCTTGCATGTTTTATCATGTGTGGATCCGCATTTTGCCCATGTGGTAGATCCTCTCTACGAGCTATTGCAAAAATGTCAAAAGTTTAGTTGGGAGGAGAGACACACAAGAGCAGTTCAAAACCTGAAACAATTGTTTTTTTCTCCACCTATATTATGACGGATCAGCTATGAGAACAATAAACCTATAATTCTCATGGTTGATATTAGTCCCATAGCTATTGGTCAGGTGGTAGGGCAAGATGATGAAGATGGAACTAATATGCTGTAAATTTTGGGCCAAAGGTGTTGAGGGAGCACCAAAGAGCCTACCCTCAAGTTAAATGAGAGCTCTGGAGAGTGGTTATAGTTATGAAGTCAGAGAAATACTACTTGATTGATGCACTAGTTATAGTGGAAATAGATTGTTTACCACTATTGAGGATGGTTACAAATTGTAATACCTTGGACATTGTGATGCTCAGGTGGGTAGCATACATCAAGTCATTGAATCTTGAGTTTTGACACATAGCAGGCAAGGATAATCTATTAGCTGATATGTTATCACGGGCTGAGTATCAAGATGAGGAATTGATGGTTGACAATTCTAAAGTTATAGGCAATACTTTCTTTTTGAGGGCTCAAGTAGGAGAGCATGAGCATCCTAGGTTCTTCATGGAGGAGCTCTATGAAGGAGAATGGATGGATATTGGGTGTTACCTTACTTCCTTGACCAAGCAACCAGAATGGAATGATGCTTGGTACAAGGTGAAAAGCCTACAATTACCTTTTGGAAGGGGGTTATTTGTGGAAGAAAGCTAAACGGAGTGGTGAGTCTCCACAATGGGCTGTGTGCAAGGAGGAGACCAGGAAGCTATTGATGAGAGAATTCCACAAGAGTTTATGGGCTAGACATAGGGGTATTTATGCTACCTTTTCCAAGCTGAAAGAGAGATATTGGTGGCGTAATATGTACAAAGATGTAGTTCAGTTTGTGAAGACATGTAAAATCTGCCGAACATACTCAAATATCCAACATAGAGATGGATTGCATCCTAAACCCTAAACCCTACCTACCCGCTTGCAATGCATTTCAAGTGGGTTGTGGATCTGGTTACTATGTTGGTCGGGATATGGTAGATGTAGTACTTGGTTTTAGCACGGGAGGATTTGTCTAACCAAGTGGAAGGACGAGCCTTGAGGACCAAAACTATAATGCTCCAAGGATATGAGACCTGAGAAGAAACACACCATGAGAAACACACAATTTTTCACTCAACCTCCAATGCCCCAAAGAAGCACCTTCTCTTTATTATATAGACAAAGAGGACCTCCTCCAAGGAAGCTCCACCCTAGGATTAAGCACATTGATAGATGACATGTCAGCAAGCTTCACCCTTGGATTACCTACTTGGATGGGTGACATGTTGGTCCTGGTCCTATCTAGTTGGTCAACCAAGCTTTGACTAGAGGGAATCTTTTAGAGAATCTTCATATAGAAATCTAAGAATCACATGAGTGGGGTACCGTTGGAAAGCTCTCGACAAGACAAAGCAAGGAGAAGGGAAGGACTAACTTTCCTTATTTAGGGGAGGGGATTTTGCACATTTTTTAGGTCTAATTCATCTTTTTAGGCCTCCAAAATTGCCTTCAAAGATTTCATGCATATTTTGGTTCCTACTCTATTTGTAGAAGTCCCCTTTTGGTGATACCTCTTTTTGATCTATTCAGTCCATCATGTTTAACATCCTTCTAGGTGTTACCAAACCAATTCTCACCTTTAAATCATATGTCTAGCTATTGGTTCTAAGGTTTTCAAGTCTATTTTGGTTTCTGCCCTATTAGTAGAAGTACCCTTTTGGCGATACTTCTATCTGATCTATTTTGACCATCGTGTATAACATCATTCTTGATGTTACTAAACCAAATTTCACATCTAGATCATATAGCTAGCCCTTGGTATTACAAAAACCAACAAGGCAGATTTATGTTGGAGGATGTGGTTTGTAGATATGTGTGTAGGAAAAATTACAATAGATCAAGGAGAGCTAAATACCCAAGTAGCCAAGGCTTTCTTTGAGAGGTGTGGAGTCAAATTGGCTCTTACGACAACTTACAACCCGGAGGGAAATGCCAAGAGTGAGCGAGGTCATCCGCATATTGTGAAAGCCATTATGAAAGCATGCCAAGGGAGAGTGAAAGATTGGCCAAGACTCTTACCATTTGCTCTATGGGTACATCACACCACCCATAGTTCAATAATTGGCTATATGCTAGCATAATTGATGCATGGGTAGAAATCAATTATGCCAATTGGAGAGAAAATACCCACTTGGAATGTCCTACCTTGGGAAGATCACATATCTTAGGAGGAGCTTATAGCACTTAGGATTTACCAATTGGAGAAAAGGCCAAAGGATATTGTGGTGCCCACATTTTTTCTTTTTTTTTGGTTTTGTTAGCATTTGAAGAAGAAGTAAGTAGATAGAGCCTAAAGAGAGCTAACCTAGGAAGAAATAAGAAGAAGCGGGAGTTTGAAGTAAAACCCAAAGTCGACCTCGGGTCAAGACCCAAAGACAAGAAGACAAAGATGAAGAAGGAGAGACTTTGTATCAAGCGGCATGAGTGGATCCAAAGAACCTATAACAAACTTCTTTGGAGTCGGTGCAATCAAGAAAGTACGCGAGAAGAAAGTAATGACCTCGGGATCAAGAACTTCTTGATAGTGACAGGAAACAACTTCACCAAATCAGGAGAGGAAGAGCAACTGAAGACTGACTAATTGGCATAGGACTATAAAATTACGAGTGGTGCGAGGAAGTAGAGCAATGTCTAGTCGCTACCTAGTTCCTATTCAGAGTTGACCCAAAGTAATGCAAATTGCAAATCCGCAGGAAGAAGAGTGGGTTAGGATCTCAAGAATGATTTTCCATAGGAAGAAGGTGAGGAAGCACATAATGACCCCAAAAATGAGTAAGAAAAGTGCGGTGAGGGGGCTTGCAATTTATAGATTAGAAGTAGTAGCGCGGATCGAAGTCTTCACAAGACTTTGTATCTTGTTCCTGTCCTAGAACTGGAACTTCAGTTTTCCAGGTTTCATGGTAGAAATTACAACAAACAAGTGTAAGGATGGACCAAAGCACAAGGGAAAGAGAGGAAATTCCGCTTGATGGACGGAGGCAAATTGGAGAGTAGTTTTAGGAAGAGAAGCATGAGTGGTAGGAGGTACCACCTTCTATCAAAAGTGTGATGCTTCAGAAGAGACTGCCAAAGTGAGGAATTCATTCAATCGACCTCACACTAAGAATGGGTATAAAGTGGACAGTTATAGAGACTCTGAGCGGAGAGGGATAGTAAGCGCGATGATGGAAATGTTCAAGCCATAGCAAACCACCTATGTTAAGATGCAATAGGCGGTGTTCTTTCACCAAATGTTTGCAGGAGAGGTAGTAGATTGGGCAAAATGTCTGCATCATAGAGTGGGGCAGATGATTTTGGGGTGGAGAATGGATATGCCACCACATTACTTTGTGCCATTTGCAATACACTTTATTTTGGGTTGAATTTGCTGAATTTGGAAGAAAAAAATAGAATGCATTTGCACTTTCATCCGGATTTACGAAAGGAGGTAGATGTGGATGAGCAATATTATATGGAGAGAGTGCGAGATGGGGATGAGTACTACAAGGAGAATGGGAAGGAGAAAATCATAGCAATTGACCTTCCAAGGGCAAGAAAGAGAGCCAAGCCTGAGAGTTGTGTTGCGACAGTCGAGCCACAGAAGGTTCCGAAGCTTAACCCAACGGTGGTGGTAGTAAAGACAAAGGGAGCCATGCCAGAAGTAGAAGAAGAGTCGGAAGGAGAGACTGGATCAAAGGAAGGAATGTCAGGAGAGGATTTCATGCTATGGAATGAAGAATCGAGCAGTGATAGCAAAGGCAAAGTGGAGGTTCAACAAACATGACAGCCGATGATTGAGGTAGGAAAGCCGAGTCCCAAAGTTTTCATGCTCAAACGAGAAGTTGATGAAGTAGAAGGAGTCGTCAATGAAAACAAGACCATGCTGAGCACAAAAGTTGAATGCAAAGAGGTGAGATTGCATGAGCTAAGGTTGTTAGTGCAAGAGACGCGCAAGAGGAAGGCAAAGGACACAAAATTGAAAAATCTATTAATTTGTCTATGGGATCGTGTAGATAGGAAGATGTTAGAGGTAGGAGACAATGTGTGTCTTAGACTAGATCTTGTTAGAACAGAGTTAGCTAACATTTGTAGTGAAGTATAAGAAGTACGAAGACCCAAAGTAAGAGAGATAAGAGTGCATGTGTCTTTGGATTTGAAATTGACATTTTAGAGAAGAGTGGGTCAGGAGATAAAGAGTTGGAACAATTACCTGAGACCTCAATTGTAGTTTGTAGTGAAGAAATTATAGAAATAGAAGAGTTAAGGGTAGAATTAGATAGACCCAAGGATTGTGAAATTATCAAGGGATCATCGAGGTTGAAAGCCAATGATGAGGTTGACATCGGATTGGAGTAGTAACAATTTTGAGATTTGAAGAGGCAGATATGAAGAGTTGCATTGTTAGTTTGGATCTGCAGGTTTGTAGAGTTGTTATAAAACAATATTTTTGTTAGAATTGTCATTTGCTTCACTATTTAAAGGTGGCATTTGCAGTCATATGTTGTTCAATGCTCATTATTTCTAAGAATAGATAAGGTTGTGAAGCAATGCTCGTTGCTTGAGCTTAATTCTGAGTATCAACTTTGTGATTGTGTTTGTGAATGTGTGTAGAATTTTGAAGTGCAAGTCAGTGTGTTTGTTGGGTGTTGGATTCTACAACCTTGATCTTTACTCTGTTTGTTTGATCCTGAGTGAAGTGTGATTGGAGCAATGCCTTGACAGATCTGAGAGGAATTGTAGTGTAGGTAGTATTTTGCATTTGTGAGTGCAGCACAAAGTTGATGTGAAGCAATTTTGATTGAGGAAGTTGTGCCTTCAATGGAGGGGTCGAACACAATTCTGAGGCAAAGTCGTTTTGCAATAAAGTGCAGTTTTTGGGAGAGCATGAATCATCACAATCAAGATTGTTTGGAAAAATTTGATGGAATCGTGATTAAGAAGTGTGAATTCATGACGAGACTGCGAGTGTAATACTCCGAGGACAAGAGAAGAGAGAAAACACAGATTGCACACTCAAACATGTGAGCGCTTTATCGGTCAAGTACCCACATGCAAACACGCCTGCAGCATGCTCTGTGATCTCTATTGAGAACAATCGGAAATATCGATTTATTCTCGAGATCCAATTTTCCACTACTCCCATCATTCGATGCCCCAAGGGAGCACCTTCTCTTTATTATATAGACAAAGAGGATCTCCTCCAAGGAAGCTCCACCATAGGATTGAGGACACAGATAGGTGACATGTCAACAAGCTCCACCCTTGGATTACTTACTTGGATGGGTGACTTGTCTGGTCTAGGTCCCATCTGGTTGGTCAAACAAGCTTTGACCGTCGGGAATCTTTTAGGGAATCTTCTTGTAGGAATCTCAGAATCACGTAAGGTACCATTGGAAAGCTCTCGATGAGACAAAGCAGGGTGGAGGGAAGGCCAACCTTTTCTATGTTGGTGGGGAGGAGAGAATTTGCACATTTTTGAGGCCTAATTCATCCATTTAGGCCTCTGAAATTGCCTTCAAAGATTTCAGGCATATTTTGGTTCCTACTCTATTAGTAGAAGTCCCCTTTTGGTGATACCTCTTTCTGATCTATTTATTCCATCATGTGTAACATCTTTCCAGATGTTACCAAACCAATTCTCACCTTTAAATCATATGTCTAGCTATTGGTTCTAAGGTTCTCAAGTCTATTTCGGTTTCTGCTCTATTAGTAGAAGTACTCTTTTGGTGATACTTCTATGTGATCTATTTTGACCATCATGTATAACATCATTCTAGAAGTTACCAAACCGAATTTCACATCTAGATCATATGGCTAACCCTTGGTATTACAGACCTTCCTCCTTTTAAGACGCAACGTCCTCGTTGCGCAATTGTTGCTCAAATGCTTGTACCAACACCGGTGCATGTGCCAAATTGGCAGTGGGTTCCCATGTTGCTTCATAGAGGGGGTAACCTTTCCATTGTACTAGATATTCCACCCGCGGATGGCGAGTACCACGCATGCATTTTTGGAGAATCCGGTCCACTTCATATTCCTCTGTGCCATCAATGAGTGTCGGACAAGGTCAAATGTCCTGTGTGGAAGGACCTTGGCCTGATCGGGGAGCATATCTGCATAGTAGGGAGACATGGAACACTGGATGGATCTTCATATGTGGTGGTAGCTCAAGGTGATAGGCCACATCGCCGATGCGACAAAGAATCGAGAAAAGCACAATAAAATGAGGTCTGAGCTTACGAGATCCAACTAATGTGAGGTTGGTTGTCGATAGCCACACTTGATCTCCAACATTGAACTCCATGTGCCAATGGTGTGCATCAGCATACTACTTTTGTCAACTTTGCGCAATCTGTAACCTGTGCTTGGCGCTCTCCACACCTTGTTGGATTCTAGAAACAAATGTGTTGACTGCATCAACCTTGGTAGTCACTGGACAGATCTTCATCAAGCTAGAAGGTGTGAAGGGATGCTCACCATATATGAGGAAGAACGGAGTGACTTGGCTAGAGGCATTCACTGAATTATTGTAAGCGAATTTCACCAATGGTAGTAGGGTGTCCCACCTCTCTTGCTCTTCTAAGGTGAAGCCGCATAACATGTCTTCAATCGTGCGATTAGCCCACTTTGTTTGGCCATTTGTTTGTGGGTGGTAAGTTGTAGATATGGCCAACTTAGTTTTGAAGAAACCAAAGAGTGTTCGCCAAAACAAACTGGTGAATTGGGTGCCTCTATTGGTGATGAGTACTCTAGACAAGCCATGGTGAGCAAAGACTGCATCTAAGTAGAGTTGAGCTAGTTGTGGAGCGGTCACCTCCTTGGTGGTAGGGCGTACATGAATCATTTTGCTGAGCTGGTCCACAAAGACCACAATGGAGTCAAACCCTGAGGTGGTCTTGGGTAATTCGCAGACAAGATCCATACTCACTTGTTCCCAACGTTGGGTAGGAGTGGAGAGAGGTTGAAGGAGCCCTGTAGGAGCTTGATTAGAAGCTTTGTTCTATTGACAAAGTAGGCAGCTACGCACATAGTCAACCACGTTGTTGCTCATCTTGGGCCAATAGTAATGGCGCTTGACTGCATCCAAGGTCTTGTCTACTCCAACATGAGCTGCAATGGCCGAATCATGACATTCCGCTAGAATGGTGGTGTGTAAGTCTAGGACATTTGGGATCCATAATCTGCCATCCCGAAAGGTGAGTCCTTGGGTGCTGGTGACACCTTTGGACGATTGCGCTTCTACAATCTATGGATCAGTTTTTGTAGCAACTAGAATCTCTTGCCAGAATTCAGGGTTAATCTTAACCTCTGCCACCAAGTTGTTGGCCATTGGCATACAGGTGAATGCATCTACCAGTTGTTTCTTACCTTCCACGTAGGTGATTGTCATGTTGAAGCGTTGTTGCCACTCTGCCCACCAAATTTGGCGACGAGATAGATCCTTCTGCGTCTCAAGGTAGACTAGAAGTCTGTGGTCTGTCTCTACTACAAATGCCTTCTTGCCCAGGTAGTGCTTCCAATGCTTGGTTGCTAGAATGATGGCCAGCTCTTCCCGTTCTGTGGTGTGGTAGTTGCGCTCTGCCGTGAACAACTTTTGAGAGAAATATGCAATTGGATGCCATCCGTCATGCCACTCTTGTTGGAGGACTGCTCCTATTGCTACGCCTGATGCATTTGTAGCCAACTTGATTGGACGTTTTGGGTCATACCACTTCAAGATTGGTGCATGTAGCAAGGCGGCCTTCAATTCTTGAAAGGCCAACTCTTGTGCGGTTCTCCATGTCCACTTCTTCTCCTTGCCAAGTAGTGCTCTTAAAGGTTGTGCAACCTTGGAGAAGTCCTTGACAAATCTATGATAGAATCCCGTCAACCCCAAGAAGCTCTTAAGTTGAGTCTAATCTTCTAGGGCACTCCATTTTTGAATGACCTCTATTTTATCTGTCAATACTTGAATGCACTCTGCACTTACTCTATGTCCTAAGTAGTCTACTTCAGACTTGCCAAACTCACACTTTGAGATTTTGGCGTACAACTGATTCTGTCTTAGAATCTGGAGGACCTCTCGTAGATGTTGTTTGTGTTCTGTCATTGTACAACTACTATATACTAAGATATCATCCAAGAAGACGATAACACACTTATCCAAGTATGGACAAAATATGTCATTCATTAGGCTCATGAAAGTGGCAGGCGCATTGGTGAGGCCAAAAGGCATCACAAGATACTCAAAGTCGCCATACCTGGTTTGAAAGGTAGTTTTGTACACATCCCCCTTTGTAATTTGGATTTGATTATAACCGCTTTGCAAGTCCAGTTTGGTGAAGTATCTCGCTTCATGGAGTTGATCAAACAGGTAATCCATGCAAGGTAAGGGGTATTTGTTCTTCACTGTTTGCTGATTGAGACCCCAATAGTCAATGCACATGCGCATTGTACCATCCTTCTTCTTTACAAACAAGACATGGGCCCCATATGGTGATATGCTAGGTTGGATGAACCCTTTCTGTAGCATCTCCTCAATTTGAGTCTTACACTCCAACTCATGAGGTGATAGGCAATATGGGGCCTTACAAGGAGGTGTCTTCCCCGGGAGTGTCTCTATTTTGTGATCTACTCGCCTTTTAGGTGGTAATCCTGAGCGTAGATCATTGGGAAAGACATCTTGAAACTCATCCACCACATCTTTCAATTTCTCAGGAATTTGTCCAGCGAGTTGTGCACTCTGGACTTCTCTTATTAGACCCATAAAACATCTATCGGTCTTACAGACAGTTGTTGTCCCTACGACATATAGAGGAAATTTCTACCTGTGTGATTTTTCTTTAACCCCAATGATTGACCATTGGTGGGTTCTCACTACTTTCTTCCTCCAATCCACCATTGGGTTGTACTGCTCCATCCATGGCATGCCTAAAATTGCATCATAACGGGCTAACTATATCACTTGCCGCTGAATTGCTTCCTGATATTCTCCTACAGAGAGGGTTACCCGTCTAGGTAATGATTCAATCCTCTCTGTTTGCCCATTTGGTAACTCTACTTCTTCACTTCCATCTCTCTCTAGATCCATTTCCAATCTTATTGCAACAGAGCGAGACAAGAAATTCTCTATTGCTCCCGGATCTATTAATACTCTCACTTGATTACCTTCTAGGATTCCATTCACGACAATCAATTGTGAGGTTTCCTTTCGGGATCTTTGCGCATTATTCTTCTTCCTTCCCTCGCTTCTCTGCTTCCTTATTGAGCAAGTAAGGCTGCAAGGTATGTTTACTTGTGATCTTCGTTTTCCAAAGTGGTTTCCACCTCCTCCTCTTCAATGTGCCTCTCCATGTTGTTCAAAGATTACCTGTACGAAGGCCGAGGGCCTCTAGGGAAACAAGTGCCAAAATTGGTAGATATGTGCCCAATACGGCCACAATTGTAACAACGGCGTTGTTCTCCTCGAGTCCCTTCTCCTTGTGGGACTCCATCTCTTTGTTCTTCTACCCGCCCCCGCTCCCCTTGAAGCGGCCGTGTTCCTTGATCCCAGAATCAAAGGTTGCCCAATTCCATTGGTATTGGTCCGCCCATGTGTGGCATTTCTGCCCAATAATGTTGAGGTGGAACTACTCCTTCACCTCCACCTAATGCTCTTGCTATTCTTTGCGCACAAGCAATGGCTTCAAATACCATGCAAGGGTTTTGCACCATGACTTCTTGGCAAATCCGCTCTTTTAACCTTCGTTTGAAATTGTCGAGAGCCTCTACTGGACTCATGTTGGTAATTTCGACTTGTAGATCCAAGAATGCCTCCACATACTCTTGTATGCTATTCTTTTTTCTCAATCCCCATAGTCGGGTTCGAGCCATCTGCACAGAATCCACCGATTGGAAATTCTTCAACATTCCTTCTTGCATTGCTGTCTATGTGACCTCCCTTCTCTCAGCCAGCATGGATCGTTCCCAAGCATCATACCATGTGAGCGCTTTATTGGTCAAGTACCCACATGCAAACACGCTTGCAGCATGCTCTGTGATCTCTGTTGAGAACAATAGGAAATATCAATTCATTCTCGAGATCCAATTTTCCACTACTCCCATCATACGCTGCCCCTTGTAAGACTCGATGTTGCAGGTCTTCTTCATCCGGAGTAGCAATGTGGCTTCATCGTTGATAGGGTTTGTAGGCACGGGTGCCTCTCCAAGTACTTCGGTCGTAGGTACTGGGTTTTGAGACGGCTCTTCTCCTTGCATGGCTTGATCGTTCCTGAGGATCTGCACTTGACTTTGTAATGTCTCCATGGTCATCTTAATCTCTCAAAATTCATTCAGCATCCCTTGCATTCCTTGCACCAGCTCTTGCAATTGCGGATCCATGGTTCCTGCAACACCCAATTGCTAACGTCTACTTCAAAACAAAGTCAATATAATCACTTTGGAAGGCGCACAAACTATCGAAACTACCATTGGGACCTCAAAAGCTATCACTCGTTGAAAATACTCCTCACCTAAATTCCTAACCACAAAATCTCTAAACATCACTTTCGGCCTCACTACATAACGGATTTCTACTTGAGTGTTGAAAGGGAGAGGATTTGGGACATTCATATCCATATTATCATAATAGAATGTAGATCATCAAATCCCACTCTCTGTCATATATCACCACAGGTAGAATCACCGGGTTTGGTGAGTTTATCATTCTGTCCATGAATTCCGCACCAAAGTGATAAACTAGTGATACCCTCATCTGCTCACGCTAGATGTACATAACCTTGATGTGGAATGGGTTTGAAAATGGAAAGCTAGGTGCGGGAAATTGTCCCCCCGGCGCATCCATCCCATCCGCTCTCTAAAGCCCTTCCTAAGTCTAGCGATTACTCTATATTCTCCACCTCAAATTACTCAGTTTCAGTAGTTCATGCTATTCCAAGAGGGGTGATCCACTCTCTTGGACTAGAACACTCGCTCTGATACCAATGTAATACTCTGAGGACAAGAGAAGAGAGAAAACACAGATTGCACACTCAAACATTTGATGCCCCAAGGGAGCACCTTCTCTTTATTATATAGACAAAGAGGATCTCCTCCAAGGAAGCTCCACCATAGGATTAGGGACACAGATAGGTGACATGTCAGCAAGCTCCACCCTTGGATTACTTACTTGGATGGGTGACCTGTCTGGTCTAGGTCCTATCTGGTTGGTCAAACAAGCTTTGACCAGAGGGAATCTTTTAGGGAATCTTCCTATAGGAATCTCAGAATCACGTAAGGTACCGTTGGAAAGCTCTCAACAAGACAAAGCATGGGGAGGGTAGGCCAGCCTTTCCTATGTTGGGGGGGAATCTACCCATTTTTGAGGCCTCATTCATCCGTTTAGGCCTCCGAAATTGCCTTCAAAGATTTTAGGCATATTTTGGTTCCTACTTTATTAGTAGAAGTCCCCTTTTGGTGATACCTCTTTCTGATCTGTTTAGTCCATCATGTGTAACATCCTTCTAGATGTTACCAAACCAATTCCCACCTTTAAATCATATGTCTAGCTATTGGTTCTAAGGTTCTCAAGTCTATTTCGGTTTCTGCCCTATTAGTGAAAGTACTCTTTTGGTGATACTTCTATCTGATCTATTTTGACCATCATGTATAACATCATTCTAGAAGTTACCAAACCAAATTTCATATCTAGATCATATGGCTAACCCTTGGTATTACAGCGAGTCAGTGCTTGTTACTCTCTTCTGGGTATAGTTTCTACTTGAGATATTAAAGACGCAACCAAGAAGAACTACATTGTTATTGTTTGCTTTGTATTTGACCAATTCTGACTAGTATCTTTGCGGGAACAAACTTTACTTACTTGATTACCGCAAAAGTGATATTTTCCGGGTTGTCACAAATATTGAGTTAGCAATTGAGAGGCTTAAGAAAGCACGCTTACAAAATAAAGATAGATTTGACAAATGCCACCATTTGAGTCCAAGAGATATTCAAGAAGGAGATTAGGTGCTAGTCAACAATAGTAGTCTAGATAACCAACATAGTGCTATAAAGAAATTATCAAAGCGTTGGTTTAGACCTATGTGGTTTTTTGTGTGCTAGATAATGCTACTTACTCTCTTTGAGAGTTGGATGGAAGCAAACTAAAGGTTCCCATTACGGGCAAGCACATCAAGCTCTTCAAATAGTGAGAAGTTGGGGCATGAAGGAAGTTGGCAAAGCCATTGATTTCTTTTAGTTCCAAGATGAAGATCTATTGGTAGAGGATGATGAGTCTCTCCAATTAAATGAGGAAGTAGTATGACTCCAACCATAATGTCTGGTCTAATCAATTGGTGCATATCAAAGGATGCATAGATTAGAGGAGGTGGATGTCATGTTGTGGTTTGTGTAGCCCATGAAAAAGTAAATTAGCATGGTTATCTCCACATTAGTGGAGTAGGTTGTATGACAGATCCCACGGTTGATTTGTTGCTATATGAGAAATCCATGTACATGTATGCAATTGGCCGTGAGTTACGATCTTATCTTTTTCAAGGGCCCCAATGTATATAGGTGGTGGAGAGTTGAGAGAGCAAGGAGAGAGGAGTGTTTTAGTGAGAGGAGTCTTGAGAGGGAGGAGTACATTGAGAGTGAGAGTTATAGTAGAGTGTGGAGCCTAGGCGTCAGAGAGAGCAATTGAGTAAGAGATGTCCCATGCTCCAAATCTACCATTCTTGAATCCTTTTCTCATCAGGCTTCAGATTCTACACCATGATGGCTTATGAGACTAGATGGTGACACATTTTGGGGTGGCATTCATGGAATTGATGGTGGGAAACCCTGATCCTATCATCCTTCTAATGCTTACTTATGAGCAAGTATGGGATTTAACAATTTATGTGCTCTTATAGATAGAGATCAACTCAATTTTGCTCATGAGCTTCAAGGTGGATTTCTGGGATCCATTTGTCAAAAGTGAAGAGACTAAATGACAAACTTGTAAGAGATTGGGTCCAAAGAGGAGAGCTCAAGAGTTTTTTGACCACCAAAGGAATTTGGGGAGGGCATTTGAGGAGGAAGACCACAGTTGGAGAAAAGAGTTGCCATGTTACAATTTAGAGAGAGAAAACAAATGATTTGAGTAGAGTCTATGGGAGATAAGATTGATTGAATCAAGGGGGTAGAATTCATACCCAAGAGTATAAAATAGGCAATTTGGAGAGCTTTGTGAGATATTTTTATGATTTGTTAGTGGGATTGGAGAAAATAGAAAGTGCTTATAGTTTTGAGTGCAAAAAATTTCTAGTTTTGCGTCAATCTCAAATGAAATTTGGTTGACTAAAGTTGGTGCTTTTGGGATGTAAGGTGGTGGGAAGAGTTGATGATCAGCTTTGGAGTTCTGGTCACTCCCCAGTTGTGGTTTGAGTCACCTTATGAAAATTTCCAATATTTTTGGTAGTTAGGTTTTGCACCTCTATGCAAAGTAAATGTAATTTGAGAATCTTTCATGTAAATTCCTAGAAAGGAGAATTCCGAGTCTTGGATCAAGTATACTTGGATCTGTAGAGCTCACAAGTTAGCCTAGCTCAGGAATTGATCCATATATAGGGATGGGGGTTGGATTATGCTATCAAACTGTATAGAGGGTTAGACAAGGGCTCAGCCAGCTACTATAGAAAGTTTGTTTGGGTTTGGATCCATGGAAAGTGAGAGTTGATGCAACAATGTTACTAAAATATTGTTCAAGCTCGATAGAGCAATTCTATCTTCAATCATGAATGATTGGCAATTCTCCTTTTTGTGATTGTGATTGACAATTTTAGACTACTTGAGTGTTTGTGAATGTCAAGTGTACCTCTAATTCAGGAATCTGGAGAAAAGTTATCAAGAATCAGGAGCAAACCCTAAATTAGGGATTTCAAAATTAGGGTAAAAATTGCAAAAAGTTGGCCAAGTTCAAGAGGTTGTGAGGGAAGCCGTTGTGATCAGATTATGACTAATTTCATATCACTAGAAATATTATCTCATAGGATTTCCATTGAACCCTAGAACACTTGAATCCAAGTCACACACAAAAGGGTGTGCTTGTATGAGTTTTACAAACTTTTCCTTATAAAAAAGACATAGAAGTTCCACACTTGGAATAAAAGTTGGTTGAAATCTAAAGAGAAAATTGAGTCTAGGTTGAAAATAGCTTGATGACAAAGCAATAAAGCTTTGATGCTCTCTTTTGACAAAAAGCACAGAGAGTTGTTGTCAAATTGTTGTGATAGGATCCTCTTTGTAGTTGCATGCTTGTTTGTAGGCCTAGTTGACTTTGGTTGGTTTGCGGGCGTTACGCTTAGGTTCCTTCCTTCTAGGTGTGTTTTGTTTTTCTCCTTGGTAATATTAGAAGTGATGATCAACAAATCAGGAGTGCGTGTTATGATGATAGGTTAGGTTGCTTGTTACTCCACTACCCGATAGAAGGAATCTTAGAAACAAGAATGGAGGGTTCTATTGGTTGGGTACCACGTGCACTCTATTTAGTAGTGACAAGTCTATGCATGACCTTTGATCCATAAGCTCCACAACTAGACACCTTGTGTGTTCCCAAAAAGAGAAAGGCAAAGTATGACAATGTTCAAGCCAAGACAAACCAAGAATGAGATCATAATGGAGAGGTGCCACTACAAACCTCATTCTTTTTGAATACTCCTTCCCAATCTTGAGTGTAATAGGATATGGGGTACAAAATGCATAACACTTTCTACCATCTACCATCTTTTATCATCAATTTATTTGTAATTGTTGGCTTGATAGGAATACTTTATTCTTTTCATAAGAATACTTTATTCCTTGCATAAGTCAAGCTTTTAATCCCATTGGAACTAATCAAGTTCTCAATAGGTGGCTTGAGCATATTGGGATTCCTTGTTTCCTTGATTATCATGCTCCACAAACTCCATTTGGGAAATTTGTTAGGGTCATCTATTCTTGAGTGGACATTGACCAACATGATGCTCAATTTGGCAACAATAAAACCAATCACCATTTTGTCACAATCTTTCCCTATTTGTAAGGCCAAGTGGTTTCCATTGGATAGCATTAATCTCCATTGGTGTTGGCTCCTCCACTTGTGTGTATTCTATGTGTAGGTTCTGTGAGCTTTGAGGTCGAGACCAAGTTGTCACAACTAGGGAATCCAAGCGCTTATCCAAACTACATGGCTTCTTCCAAGTGTTTGGGCTCCCACATGGTCAATTCTAATTTGGTGTTTGACTTCATGCCCTTCACAAATTGATCCAAAGCTTCACCTTCTAATATAATTGGAATTTACATTATGGTGTTATGGAATTGAGTGATGTAGCTTCTTATAAAACCAATCTACTTCAATTCTACCAGCCTAATGCAACTTGTGTAACATTTATTGCTTGGAATTGCCCAATCATTGCACTATTGAATTCTTCTCATGTCTAGATTGGTGCAACCCACTACTGTTTAGCTTGCTGAACTTGGAGTTGCCACCATATTTTTCCCACACCATCCAATTGGCATGAAGCCAAGAGAATCTACCTCCATTCATCTTGAAGATTTGTAGCTTCAAAATAACATTCCCAATCAAACACCAAATTCTCCATTATGCATGAGAGGTTTTTACTTTCAAATACCTTGGGCTTTGGAAATTAGATTCTCTCATTTCCTTCTCAAAATAGTGCTCTCTCTACATGCTCTTGTTGTTGATGATCTTGTTCTTCCAACAATCAAGTAAGATGCTCAATTTTTTGCTGCATAGCAATGATAATTTCAAACATTGTAGCCATAGCTACTACTCTATTAGACTACCTACAATTTATCTAAGTTAACACATAGATGAAACACATCCACCATTCTCCATAAGTTACAATTGGAAGTACCAAGGGGTCATCAGACAAGGTAATCATATTAGAAAATTTTACCAAAAGCACAAGATGATGAATTGCATAAAATGGTGCTTAGGTAGTACATGGATACAAAAATCCCAATGGTTTGGTTCAAATGGATTTGGTGACCCAGAAATTCCATCCAACCCATTCCTTATCTAATACCAATATAAATGACCAAGAGAAATAGAAGAATAGAAGATCGGAATGAAAGATCACATTGGGACTCTTGAATGAAGGAAACTCCAAATGCCTAGCATGAGCTTGGGCTTTGGTATTTATAGAGAAGCATACATGGCTCTTTAGAAGCTTCCTAAAAACCAATTTCTTAGAGAGCAAGCCAAGATAACCAAGAAGCTCTTAAGAAACTTTTTTTCTAGAAGCCGCCTACTTGGCATGCAAGCTAAGCTAGTTGGGGCTTCCCAAGAAGCTTCCTTCTAGAAGTCATCTTCTTGGTGTACCAATTAAGCTAATTGGGAAACTTCTCAAGAAGTTTCTTCCTAGAAGTCACCAATTGGCATGCACATTACCCAATACTTGGAAAGTACCAAATAGCTTTCTAAATGCTGCTAGAATATTCTTATATTTCTTAAATAATTTGGCCTATTTTCTAATTTTTTAATCTTGACTAACTCATATATAAACTCTATATTGTTACAAATAAGGTTGGAGAACAATAGAGGATAAGTTCAATCATATGTGTCCCTTTGTGTAATACTCCAAGGACAAGAGAACTCTCCAAGAGAGATACAAAAGAGAAAACATTCAATCCTTTGATGCCCCAAAGGAGCACCTTCTCTTTATTATATAGAAAAGAGGATCATCTCAAAGGAAGCTCTACCCTTGGATCAGATACATGGATTGGTGGCCTGTCAGCAAGCTCCATCCTTGGATTAGTTGTTTGGATGGGTGACATGTCAATCCTTGTCCTATCTAGTTAGTCAAACGGGTCTTCTTGTAGGGAGCTTAGAATTATGAGAGTGAGGTACCATTGGAAAGCTCTTGATGAGACAAATCATAGGGGGGAGAAAGCAAGCCATTTCTTTCTTGAGATTTTTGAGACCTAATTCATCCGTTTAGGCCTCTAAAATTAGCTTTAAAGTTTTCAAGCTATTTTTGGCTTCTGCCCTATCAGTAGAAGTACTCTTTTGGTGACACTTCTATCCAATCTACCTAGCACATTGTACACAACATCCTTTTGGACGTTACCAGGCCAATTTTCACCTCTAAATAATATGTCTAGTTGATTGTATTACACTTTGATTGCATGGATGTATTATTTAAAAATCATGCAAATATATCTCCTCTTGCTCTAGTTAGTATTTGTGGTGGTGTTGTAGAAAATATTAGAGATGTTCACTTGTTGCATGAACTTGAAGAGGAAGGAGCACAATCTAATCTTCATGGTGGGGAAAATATAGCCAAAGAAGAAATGGAGTACAATTTCCAAGAGTCTAGAGTGGATTCAATTCCATTCATGGTACCAAGTACTCAAGGGTTGCATTTGGATGGGAGGAGAGCCTTACTCAAGGGTTGCATGCAAAGTTTCAATAGTAGTACCCAAAGATGGAGTTTCACCACCCAATGAGATAAGAGGACATGATGAGAAAGAAGAGTGAAGAAGAGATTGCATCCCAAGAAGGAGAAACCAAATCTCACAAGAGCAGAAAGCTCTCTTGATTGAATATAAAGACTACCTAAAATATGGCTACTTTGTGACAAGATTTAGCAAACTATAGCAAATGGAAGAATGAAGTTTTAGAAGGACAAGAGATGTATCTTTGCCAAGATAGAGGCTGAGAAAGTTTCAAAACTAGAGGAACATAAGTACCTTGTAGAAGTAGAGAAGAGGAAAAGGAAAACACATCAAATATTGCATATAGAGAAAATAAGGTCTAAAGTGGAGAAACTAACTATCAAGGAGAGGAAATCCAGATCTAAAAAATATTATTCCATGACTCTTGAGTTAGCCAAAATAGGAAAGACACCAAACTAGATTTAGAGCATAATTACACACTTGTGGGGAATAGCTTATCCAAGATATGGAACGGATGGTAGTAGTAGTTGTGTATGGTACCCACATTTTTCATTTTGGACAAGTTTAGAAGAAGTGCATAGCTGAAACCAAATTGAAAACAAATGGAAAAGAAATGAGGGAAACCTATGTTTTGATCAAGCTCAAGGAAGTTGACTTTGTGTTAGAGGAAGAAGGACTCAGATTGGATCAGACCTGAAGAAGCTTACTTCGTGTTAGAGGAGGAAAAAACTCGGATCAGATGCCGAAGGAGGGCAGACCCAAAGGAGGAAGGGAAGTTGTAGGTCAAGATTTTTGCGGGGGCCATATCTCAGTGCCAACAAGTCCAAATCATGCGTGTTATATCTCGTTGGAAGCGTCTTGTTGAGGGCTTTCCATTGCCACCAAAATCGTACAAGAGGTTACAAGCATTTGAAGTTTCGAGAGTAGATGCAAAAAGTAGTTTAATGTCTTCGGGTTGGTGACTTTGGACTTGAGACTTTGGACTTCGGACTTTGGACTTCAGGTTTACACAACTTTGGCTTAGAAGATTCTTTGCCTCAAGACAAAGATGACTAGATTTGAGATAGTCGGACCTCGGAGTGCAATGAAAGTGACTTTGTGAATCTTGCCAAAGACATTAGAGAGAGTTAGGATAGAGGAAAATAGATAATTAGGATACCCATGACTTCAATTTCAGTTTTGATTGAAGATATGATAAAATTAGAGGAGAAATAGCAGTAGTAAATAAACCTAAAGTGCAGGATCAGACAGTACGTGTCTTTGGGTCAGTAACATGAGTGATTAGGGGAAAGTGGGTTACAAATTGAAGGCATAGATAGTGTACCCATGCTTTTTGTTACTCTTGATGAGGATATAGTGGAATTAACAAAGGAATTGATAGTAGCTAGACCCAAAGTAGATAACATAGGAGTGCAGATGTCTTCAAAGTTACCATCGGAGGTATTGGAGAAGAGTGGGTCAGGAGATAAGGAGTTAGATAGATTACCCACTAGTAGGATTTCATATCAAGAAAGAGAACTGTTAGATTTGGTAGAGGAATTAGGAGTTGTGAAACCCAAGGATAGGGTAGTAGTGAGTGAAATTACTTCGGGATCGGGTTTGAAAGCCAAGGAAGAAGTAGACATCGGATTGGAGTAGTAATAGTTTTGAGATAGAAAGAGGCAGATATGAAGAGGTGCATTGTCATTTCAGATCTGCAAGTTAGAAGAGTTGTTGTAGAATGGTATTTTTCTTAGAACTGTTGTTTGCTTCACTATTTAAGAGTGGCATTCGCAATCATATGTTGTTCAATGCTCATAATTTTTGAAAATAGATAAAGCAAAGTGCTGTGAAGCAGTGCTCATTGCTTGAGCTTGATTCCGAGTATCAACTTTGTGTCTATGTTTGTGAGTGTGTGGAGAAATTCAAAGTGCAACTTAGTGTGCTTATTGGATGTTGGATTCTGCAGCCTTGATCTTCATTCTGTGTGTTTGATCTTGAGTGAAGTGCAATCAAAGCAATGCCTTGACATATTTGAGAGGAATTGTAGTGTTGGTAGTATTCTGCATTTGTGAGTGCAGCGTGAAGTTGATGTGAATCAATTTCAATTGAGGAAATTGTGCCTTCAGTGGAGGGGTAGAACACAATTCTGAGGCAAAGTCATTTTTTAGTGAAGTGCCATTTTTGGGAGAGCCTGAATCATCACAATCAAGATTTTTTGGAAAGATTTGATGGAGTTGTGATTAAGGAGTGTTGATCTGTGACAAGACTGCGAATCAGTGCTTGTTACTCTCTTCTAGGTGTTGCTACTTGAGAGATTAAAGAAGAACTCAAGAAGAAGTACATTGTTGCTGTTTGACTTCATATTTGACCAATTCTGAATCGTATCTCTATAGGAACAAACTTTACTTACCCGATTACCGCAAAAGTGATATTTACCGGGTTGTCACATTATGTGGTAGATCCTGAATTCAGTATAATTGATTACAATTTTGAGGATGAAGACTAGAGGATGAAGACTAGAGGATGAATGATTTGGAACAACTTTCAATAATGTAGACTAGAATGAGATATGTAGGTCTATTGGAATTTAAAAGTTGTAAAATTATGCACTCAAATCAAATTATGTGTTTACTACTTCTAATTCCATTAAATTATTAATTAGCAATGTTCTTTTTGTTCATGAATGTACAATAAGTCATTTCTATATTTTGTATTCTCAACTCATCACCATCGTCAACCCTCCTCATATGTCCTCATAAGCATTCCAATGCTTCTCATTTAATTCCTCATTTCTGATTTTGATTCTATTCTGAGTAGTTAATATTTGGATAGAAGACACTCTTTTTTCAAACTTAGAGAATAAGAGGAAGAGGATACATTGACAATTTGAGTTCCTCCCATACCATGCAAATTGTGGATTCTATGTAGACCTTGTAGTCAGTACAGATTCATGTGCATGAAACTAGGGTTGTTTTCAAAGCATGTGAAATTGAAAAAAATCATGGAGGTTTAAAACATGATGAGCCTTCTTTAATATCAAAAATTTTGCAGTCATTTCCTTAAAACATGATATAAACACATCTCAAAAATAATTATTTTATCAAGTGCTCTCTTTGCCCCTAGTAACATATTGTGACCAATAGTTATCTATGAACAAGTTTATAGAGGAATATGTTGAAGTGCATACCAAAGAGTTAAGATATGAGGTTGTTGAGAAAAAAATGTAAGGAAAATAGAATAAACAAAGCATGATGCCCTTGCTAGAAAACACAAATTTATGGCAAGAAATTCCAATACCTAGCATGGGAATTTTATTGAAGACTATGCATTATTCTTATTATTAAACTAGAGCGTGTAGTTTCAAATCTTGCATACACAAAAACATACACTAATATAAATACAATTAAAATAAAACATAAAAAATAATAGAACATCTTATGAGTTATTTGTGCAAAAAGTTCCTAATAGTCCAATCAACATAATGCATTCCATGGAGAACCATATAGTCTACTTATGGGCCTCATTGATTTTGGGAAAACCAACTAGAGAGTTTATTTTCACATTATTTTCACCATTAATAAATACACATTGTGATGCATGGTTGGATTCCTAAAACCCAATGTTAAAGAGTCAAAAGGATGTTCATTATACTCACTAAATCTATGAGAGGACCACTCTCTGCCTAGAAACATAATACTTAAAATGTACCAAGAGTAGCTACCCTGCAGTTTGATAATGAAAGATATGAGATACTAGATGTGTCAATGGGACTAAATATAGGAGGTATGTATAGCACAATGGAGTTGGTTTCTATAGTAAGGTAAGCATATCCTATATCAACTATCAACTATCAAAATATCTCTAAGAGACAATCCTAAAGAGGAAAATGTACTATTAGATCTCACCATATAACATCTATACTCATCCAAATACCCATCCTTCTCACCAAGGCATGCCATGAGCCTAGAGCCTTTGTGTATGCTGGGTGGTAAGAAACCTAGATCTCACATTGAACGGAATAGCTACTCCATCTCTCTCGTATTATCTTTAGTCCAAATGATAACCTCAAAATATGAAAAACAATACTCAACAAGCTCTCTAATTCCATGATGGGAGATGTACCACATTTGGCATTGTAATGATAAAATTTCTAGATAAACTCATCCTCTCTCTCAAGTTTGTGAGTCTAGATACCTCATCTCTTAGAGATACCTTCCTTTCTTCAAGCCATAATATCTCCTTGATAGTACCACTCATTTGAGGTAGGGATGCAAGATCATCAAAAGTGCATGGTCTCCAAGATACAAATTGAGCATCAATCATGCATAAATAAGGCTCCTCATGGGGCTCATTGATCATAGTATTCATTGTTTTTGTACCATGATTGAAAGTACATGTGTAAGGAGTAGAAGTCTCATGAGAATGCATCTCTATCCCACTAGTCTAAGACCCCCTTGTGACTCTAGATATACTCTAGGTTTGAATACCCACATGCATTGCAATATCAACAAGAAGAGATCTCCTAACCTCTACACTATGTGCATATGTTTGAATCCTCACATGCAAAAGGAGGAAATGTCCAAGGGGATCATAACCTCTCTTCTAAAAACCAAGATTGCACCACTTCATGATCCCCCTCTAACTTGGCCCTAAAAGTGGCTAACTCCATTCGGGTTTCCTCCAAATTCTTCATAGTAAATGTACACTCAAGGCATATCATCTTTATTAAAGCTTCTCTTTGGGTCACAAGGAAATCTAAAGGATTTTCACTATCCTCCTTATATTGCACAAGTCTATCCAAATCCACTATCCTCTCAATCCTATCACTAACCTCTACCTCCTTCTCTACTAAATCTCTATCTGGATGAGCCAATCTCTCAACTCTAGTACTCTCTTCAATACTAAATACAACTCCTCTTTGGCTAGCCTACTTTCCCTCTCAAATGATGCTCTTCTACACAAAGTTGTACCTCTAATTCTCCAAGTCTATGCTCCATGTGAGTAAGACTCTTGATTCATGATCCTAAACTCCCTCTCTACTAGTACTCTCTCCCTCTCAACAAGAAGATGCTCCTCTAAACTCATATCAATAACATGATGTGAAACTCTACTCTAACTCTTAACTAACCCATCGTGCTCTATGACACCCATTTGTGCATGTGTATGTTATTGTGTTGTTTAGCTTGGTATTACAGGTACTTGAGAGATATTATTTATATAGAGATAAAGGATGGTTATATATTAGTCATGATTAGCTAAAGTTAGTAACAGCTAAGATAGGGGGAAGTGAAAAAGATGAGCACTATTATTTTGGATTCTAGTGTGTTGACTTGGTATTATTCTTAGGTGTTTGGCTTTGAGGAAAGAGATGAGAAATCTTGGGCCCGCAAGCCTTTTTGTTTTGGATTCTTCTATAGTCCAAGGATAGCCCATGTGAAGAAATCCTTGACTTAATGGTTGGGTCAAGATAAGATCACATGCTAGTGGAATATGACCATGTGAATGGATATTCCTTTCTACTTTTTGACTTTACTTGACTTTTAGTCTAGTAACTTGAGTTACTATGGTAATAAGTAACTTTGGTATGTAACTATTTCACAAGTATATAAAGAAGGGGTGGGGAAGTACTCATCATCCTTTCATTTGCAACTATCTCTCTCTCATTGAGTTCTCTAGTGAGCAATGTCTTGAGTCTTGGTGTGTCTTGAGCCTTGGAGGAGTATGATGGAGTTGGGGTTCCTTGCCTTCTTAGTCCATGGTGCACTACCATAATAGCCATCAGAGGTTCATTTTGAGTGAGAAACAGGCCGGCTCACATTTTTGGTTCCGTTGCCGGGATCTCTCTAGAAGGCAAGATAATGTTCCACGTTCAATTTTACATTAGGTAGAAGGAGGCTATGAGAGCTCACTTGGAAAGAACATTAGGAGAGGAGAGGGCTGAACTTATGTTAGAGAACCAAGATCCATTTGTATACCCTGTAGTTTATTATGATGTCTTTGAAATGATTTTGTACATCTTGTACACATGAGAGGATTTGGAGAGATTGTGTGAGGTGGATTGTAGATTTTGTGGATTAAGGTGATTTTGGGCAAAATCTCAAGTTTGAGATCTCAACTTGAAATTTCTACACATGATAGCTTAGGTTGTCTTTCAGTTAGACCATTTAAAATTATTGTGGGAGCTACTATGGGCATTGGGCTAGAATTTTTTCAAATTGATAGGAAAATTGTATAGAGTCTGCCATTTCTTCAATTTTAAGTGGATTTTTGTGAAACTCTCCAAGAAAATTGAGTACATTCTATCCTACCTGCTGACACAAAAATTAGAGAGAGATCAGTTTTGAGTAGGGAATTATGAGTTTTTGAAGTGAGGGGGGTGGTTTTCAGACCAAATCTGAAATATGTGTGTTGAATAGAAAGATGTCTAGGCCAAATGGCTTGATGAAAATATCTGAAATTTTTCACGGAGGAACACCCTGGAGTTGTGATCAAGTGTGAAAAACTTCAAAGGACTTTCACATACTAGTTGAGATATTTGAGTGAAATTGTGAGGAAGGGTCAATTCTGCAGAGTTGAGAACTCATACATGAGGAGATTGAGAGCAACAAAAAGCATGTTTGAGTGTTTAGATTCATCTTAGGAACATGGAGTGTCATCAAGAGAGGAAATTGAGACTATGCAAGGTTCCCAAAGGGTTTGAGGTGATTTTAAGGGTGGATTTGAGGAAAAGAGAGTTTACAATAGAATTTTAAGAGTGTGTTAAGAGGATCCAAAAACCTACACCACTTGGAGGAAAGAGTGAGTCTAAGTGCTTTCTATGTAGAGAAAAGAGACATAAGGCAAGTTCATGTCCATTGACCTTTGAGAGCAAGAGATTGAGGGAAAGGAGAGGCTTACTTGACTTGGGTTTGCATGTTTGACCTTCTTCACCAAGATTGGGAGGGAGAAGATCTAAGACCAAGGAGTTGTGTGAGGTTTGTGGAGTGGAAGGACTTCCAAAAGGACATCAATGTAATGGAGTAAAAGCACTTTTGGAGACATTATTGAAGGATCTTGGAGAGAGTCTTAGTATAGCCACAGAAATACTACCACCTTCATCAGCTAGTTCTCAAGATTAGTGATGGAGAAAATCTTTCAACTTATGGATAAACTATCCATGAGAGTTTGATTAATATGCACTCTAGGATTTGATGTTGCTATAGAAATATTGGAGCAACCTGAAACTTTTTTGTTCCCTAGGGTGGATTATTCTCAAATGGTGTTAGTCATGTACATACTCTATTAGTTATAGAGTGAGAGAAAGAAAAGAGAAAAAAATATTGAGAGAAAAGAAAGTTAGTGAGGGATTAAGATGGGGAAAATTCCGGTTTTCTTTGGCAAGGATGGAGAAGATGTGGAGGCCTTTGTAAGAGACTTCAAGAGAGCTTGCATAGGAAGCAATGAGAGGAGGAAGAATGAGTGGGCCTCATTATTACCAGATTTCTTTGAGGATGCAGCACTTACATGGTATGAGTCAGAATACCAAAAGAGAGAAAGGAGAGATGGGGAAGAAGAGTCTTGGGAGAGTTTGACTTCAGCACTCATTGAGAACTTTCTCCTAGAGGAGAGTTATGAGAGATTGATGAGTGAGGCTACCTTTCTCAAAGAAGGAGACGGAGAGAAAGTGAGAGTCTATGTGGAAAGAGTAGAAAAGTTAGAGTCCAGATTTTGAAGAAGGTGTTGAGGAAGGTTAGGGATGATGTGGAGACTACTATTATTGGCATAGGGGCCATGCTCACTAAGAATTTTGTGGGAGGGTTGAGAGCACAAATGAGAAGCAAGGTGAGATATGAGAAACCTTCTTCCAAGGTTGAAGCTATCAAGATTGCAATTCGTATGGAGGAGAGTTTGGAAGGAGATGAGAGTGATTTGATGGTGAAGAAGGTTGTGCATCCTCCTCAAGGCTACAAGTATGGTAGAACTTCTGATACTTTGGCGGCAAGGGTTGCACTACAAGTAGTAGTTGCTCCAGTTCTTGCACCTCCACCAAAGGATCCACTTCAAACCATCACAGAACAACTTGCAGATCTCAAAATCAATGTGGTGCAACTATGGGAGAAGAGAGAGGTGGATCAGAATGTAGGGAGAGGGCCTAGGAGTTATGAAAACTATCCATATAGAGGAGACCAACCAGCCAACAGTTTCAATGATAGAAATTGTTTTGGTTGTGGAGGAAGAGGCCATATCTAAAGGAATTGCCCAATTCCACTTACCATGGAGGAAGGGGTTATGAGGGAGGTAGTTAAACCCAAGTGGCTCATAATCCAAACAAAGGTAACGGGATAGCATACATAGATGTGGTTGAGAGCCAGTATGAGAAGGGAGAGTGCTCAAACTCCAAGGGTCTTAATTTGGAGCTTTTGGCACAAGAGAAGAAGAGAGCTCATTTTGCAGAGGATGTTCACTCTTCTCAAGGATTTACTCCAAGCAAGGATATTCCTATGTCTACTAGGAGCACTTGCACCTCAACACCATCAACAACAAAGACTCCAAGGAAGAAGTTGGGGATGGAGGATTTCTTGATTTCAAAGTTCATCCATGTGTTTGCTTTTAGTTAAAAGGATTTGAAGGAAGTCACCCTGGAGGAGCACAAGATAGAGGTGGAGTAACATGCAAGACCAATTTGCCAAAAGCAATGTTGCATTAGCCCACCAATATCTTTGGTTGTGAAGGAGGAGATTGATAAGCTCAAGGAGATCAGATTTATCTTTGAGGTGGAAAATTCAGAATGGGTGTCTCTAATTGTCATTGTGAAGAAAAAGAATGGCAAGCTTCAAGTATGTATGGATTACAAGAAGCTCAATGTTGTTACCAAGAACAACTACTACCCAGTGCCATTCATTACTGAGATCTTGGAGGAGGTTGAAGATCATGAGAGGTGCAATTTTGGAGATGGTTATAATGGATACAACCAAATCAAGATTGCACCAGAGCATCAACAACTCACCACGTTCACCACACCTTGGGGAACTTATGCTTTCAAGGTCATGACTTTTGGGCTTTGCAATGCTCCAACCACATTCTAATGGTTCATGAACAAGGTATTTGAACCTTTCATTGGGAAATTTGTGAGAGACTTCATTGATGACTTTTGTGTCTATGGGAGCAAGGAGGAGCACTTTGAGCACCTAATCAAGGTCTTGCAGTGCTTGGATGAGGCAAATGCATCACTCAACCTAGAGAAAGGCATTTTTGGATGTGAAGAAGGTTTACTTTTGGGGTACATCATCTCCAAGCTGGAATAGTAGTTGATCCTAAGAAGGTGAGGAAAATCTCAGACCCTCCATTCCCTTCAAGCTTGACAAAGTTACACCAATTCTTGGAGATGGTTGGGTTTTATAGGAGGTTCATCTTGTCATTTTCCAACAAGGCTTATGCATTGACCATCTACATGAAGAAGGGTGTAGATTACATGGTGATTTTGGAAGACAAGGAGGCTCTCAAAGGTTTTGAGGAGCTCAAGCAATCCCTTGTTGTAGCTCCAATTCTTGCTAAACTTGATTGGAGTAAGCCTTTCATCCTCTACACTGATGCTTCTAATGTAATATAGGATGCACTCTTAGTCAATTAAACCAAGATGGACATGATCATCCAATAGCTTATGCTAGTAGGTAGATGGTTTCAGCAAAAAAGAACTACTCTGTCACAAAGAGAGAAGGGTTGGCATTGATCTTTGGTCTCAAGAAGTTTAGACACCACTTGATTGGAGGGGAAGCCACCATTGTCATAGATCACAAGGCTTTGAAGTACATCTTCAACAAGCCTAATGTTGAAGGGAGACTAGCAAGGTGGATGATGTCTGAGTATGACTACACCATTGAGGACAGGCCAGGAAAGAAACATGCAAAGGCTAATTTGTTATCTAGAGCCTATGATCATGATGGAGATGAGCTAGTGGATGATTCCTTCTTGGATGAGGAACTCATGACAATCTCAGTCACTCAAGAGGTTCCAATGGAGTACAAGGAGATTGTGGATTTTGTGACAAGAGGTAACTATCCAGAAGGGATGCATGCTGAGGAGAGGAAGGCACTTGCAGCAAGATCTTAGCCTTACACAATGGTGGAGGATATTCTTTTTTCACCAAGGAGCAGATGGTCTACTTCGAATAGCAGTGGGTAAGGAAGAGTCCATCCTACTTATAAAGGAGTTTCATGAAGGTTTAATGTGTGGAGGACACTTTGCAAGAAAGGTGAATGCTTTCAAGATTCTAGATGCAGGTTACCATTGGAGAGGGATTTTCAAGGATTGTCTTGATTATTGCAAAACTTGTCATGTTTGTCAAGCTTTTGCTAGAAAGTCTACATCCACTCCACCACTTAGATCAATTCCATTGCTAGGACCTTTTGAGAAGTGGGGAATTGATTTTGTAGGTCCTCTCAATAGAACCCCAAGGAACAATTGGTACATTGTGGTCATACTGATTACCTTACCAAGTGGGTTGAGGCTAGACCATTGAGGGACAAGAATGAAGATGAAGTTGATTGTAAGATGAAATCTACCAACTTCATCACAATGAAGTTGAACGTATTATCACTAGATTTGGATGCCTTTTGGAATTGGTTTCTGATAGAGGAAGAGAGTTTACAAGAAGCATTACTATAGCCATGCTATGACATTTCTCTATCACACATAGAGTAATTACATTCTATAAGCCAAATTCTAGTGGCTTGGCAGAGAGAACCAATCAGACCTTATGCATGATGTTGGCCAAAGATGCAGAAATGGAGGGAGCTAAACATCATTGGGACAAGAGGATTCATGCAATTTTGTGGGAGTACAGGACAACCATGAAGACTTCCACCGGATATTCTCCATTTCAATTGGTATATGTTATTGAGTCTACCCTACCTATTCACTTTGATCTTCCTACCTTCCAAAGCATTCATAGGAGATTAAAGAAAGCACAATGAGGTGATGCAGAGAAGTCAAGAAAAGTATAACTCATGGAGTTGGAAGAGGCAAGAGCAGTTGCTATGGTTTGAGTGGAGCAAGCCCAAAGGAAACAAAAGCAGAGCTATGACAAGAGGCAAGGCAAGAAGAAGGCGGAGCCTTTCAAAGAAGGTGATTGGGTAATGTTGTTTGATTCTATTTGATTCAAGAGAGTGCAAAAGAAGTTTTTGCCTAAGTACTTTGGACCTTTCATAGTGGAGAAGGTGTGGAGCAATTACACCTATGATCTCAAGGAGTTGGGAGGAAGACACTTTGATAGGATTAACCATGATAAGTTGAAGATATATCTTAGAAGGTAGAGAGACCTTCACTTTGAGGACAATGTTAAATGCCAAATTGCAAACTACATAAGCCACTTAGTCTATGCACATTGTTTATAATCTATGGTCTTTGCAAGATGCTTGCTAATAAAGTTGCATCAAGACATAATCGAAACATCCTGAGTAACTCCTACATAACACTTATAGAGAACTATTGTAGACCAAAATAAATGCATAATCAAACATCTCTTGAGTAACACCCCTACAAAGAACTAGTACAGACCAAAGTAAAGAAGTAAAGGCATAATTGAGTAACACGTGCAGAGAACTAGTATACATTGTGTAACCACAAGCATGAGCAACACTTGTAAAGAAATAGTATGCATCATGTAACCATAAGCAAGATGCAACCAAGTAAGCATCTAAAACCATGAAATAGTGATGCATCAAGCCAAGAGTAATATACAGATTGTTAGTTGAGGTGGGTGGAATGGAGCAAAGTGGGAAAGGGGTGCTAAGGCAAAGTATGATAAAATTTTGACTGTTTGTTATATTGCAGAAAATATATAAATTAGTCTCTTCTAGTGCAAAATGAACTTTGATGGTTTGCCAATATAAGCTTTGAAAGTAGAGACATCCCTTGAGGCAATGATTGATAAGATTGACAAAGGAAACATTTCATATGGCTTACTTTGTGAAATAATTATCTACTTAAGATAAGTATTTCTGCTTATTTGCTATTTTTGCCTAAGAAGTATAAACACAATGAGAAAGAGAAAACAAACAGACTTGCACATCATGGGAGTCTTAAACTGATTCTTTTGACTGAGGTTCTTCCAAGTTTTGAGTAATAGTTCTACAAAAATATTTAATTCAATTTTAAATCTAGCGATCTTGTAGATTTGGAAGTCTTACATGTGGATGTGGATACTATATGGCAGTTAATAGTTTGAGACACAATGCATTTAGATCAACTTCTTTGATGTTACTCACTGATTGTTTGATTTAGTGCTTATCTAACCAACATCATGCAATGAATGTCATGTTGTCCTTCATAGTATGGAGCTCTATCATAAAAGGACCACTTGGGTACCTTTCATCTTGTCTTCCTTGATAATTCTCCGGTAATTTTCCATTGTCATTGTAACAAACTCACAAATCTCAAATGTTATGGATTCAAAAGTGATTGTGAATGCTACCCTTTGAAACTATCTCTTCCTCTTCTTGAACTTCCTCAATCACTTGAACTTGTTATTTTTTCTACTTTTTGCAACAAGCTTGCTTGAACTTGATTTTCAATTTTGTGCTATGTCTATCATTGTCACAATGTCGGTCACTCTAAACTGTCATAAGTTGAGGTCTCTCAAATTTTGCACATCTTTTCTTGCTACCTAAATTGTAAATCTGCAGCAACCATTAAATCTAAACCCTTCCAAAACTTGAGCTCTCCAACTTGAATCTACTCCACTACAACTCATATTCTAGATTCTAGGTTCTCAAACTCACACTCTACAACTTGAACTCAAAATGACACTAAACTCAAAACTATCACTCTAAACCCTCCCAACTCTTCTCCCAAACTCCAGCCTCAAATTCTACAACTCAAAACCTAAACTCAAAGACTACTCTACTTGAAGACTACTCTAATCAAAGACTGCTTTACTTGAAGGCAGAAAAACTCCAACCTCAAACTCTGCGACTCAAAATCTAAACTTGAAGTTTGCTCAAAGATTGTTGTATCTCTTAATCCTCTCCCAAAGCTTAGGCTCTACAACTTACAACTGAAAATCTTGCAACAAGAAATTCCAACTCCCGCAACTTTGCTTCCAAACTCTCCATACTCTAAGCATTACTCCTCACAAAAAAATTTCTTGTCTTGAAATTCAAGAGGAGTGCACTCTATCAACTCTTTGAACCTAAACTCACAACAAACTCTCTACTCCCAACTTGAAGCACTTTCTTCTCTCCTTTTATGGATATCTCTTCTCATACTTTGCAATGAGGCTTTTCTAAATCAAGCAATGTTTCTTTTAGAGACCCAATTGAATTATTTATGGAGAGAATAAAATGACTCTATAAGACCAAATCTTTTTGAATATATCTTTTGTATATAAATATATTTTAGCAAATAACTAGAAAATTAATGACATCTAAAAATTCAAATACTCTCAATGGAAATGTGAAATTTTGATTAGTTGCACCACTACATAACGGTAGGAAGTGCACCAACACATTGAGAAACCCAAGTATTAGCTTTAAGCAGGTGCACTAGTACCTTGAGAAACCAAAGTACACCAAGCACACCAGTACTCATTCATAATTCCATATATCATTTATTGAATTCAAATTTCCTTGCAACTTTATTTCCAAACTTGAATTCCAATAAAAGGTTGGAATAATTGTTACACCTTCAAGAAACCACATTTTTGGCAATTAAATGTTAAACATTAATGCAATACTCCATTTCTAGTTTGTTCTTTATACTCTTGGTGGGGCTCAAAATGAAATTCTAATACAAATCTTGAATTGATATCTTCTTCTTCTAAATTAACATCTTCCTCTTCCCATATATTAGAGCAATTGATAAGAAAACTATATAAAATTATGCTTATTGTAACTCACTTTAATAAACAGGCATTTCTGAAGGAGTTATTTAACTACAACCTTATTTCTCTTAATGAATGCCATCTTGCCTTTAGAACTTCTATGAAATGCTCATTTAGTACTTGAGTATGAGCCACACATATATTGAAATCAGATTATCCCAAGAGCATGCTTGTTTGAAAGATGGAACAAGATGACACACTAATACATAACCAACATCCCTTCACAAATACTCTGATTTCTCAAACAAATCAAAATCTCCTCTTATATTTAAACGAGTCAAAATAGGTGACCTCTACAAGTAAGCCGTATCATGGCAAGAGCTTGGCATAGTTGAGAACCAAATATTAGTGCATACAAATTTAATATTTAATGAACTCTTTCAAAAGCACAAAGCAAATATGAATCAAAGTTACCTACTAAAAAATGGTTTATTCTCTTTTTGTCATTACAAACTACCTAACCATTTATAGAGTAAAAAGCTTGCATATTATCTCATATCAACACTATTGGGGTTTTGCACCATTTTACCTCTTTTGTCTCTCCTTTGTATGGCTTGATGTTTCTAATCCTTAGTGTTTGCTAAGTGGTTGCCTTTTCTCATTAAAATATGTTTCTTCATCAATTGTAAGTTTTTGTGCAAGTGGAAAAAGTGTACCATTGACTAAACCTATGCAATAGAGGAACCCTTTTAGTGAAAACACTAAAGAGATTCTTGCTTTCTCATCGATTTTGTGCCACAACACCTTCTTCCCAAGGAGGGAGATAATTGCTATCATTACTTGATTAGTGATGAAGCTCACTATGGATCCTACATTAGTGCCACTTGCTATGGAAGTGTAGTTCCTATGATGCCCAAATTTGTCCAATGCTAGAGCAATTGGATCCACATATGAGTTTGGCTTTTACAGGATGAATTTAAGAAAAAGTATGGTCCTTAATAACATCCACTAATGCTTGAAATGAAAAAACATCCATCCTAGTGAGTTGCCTAAATGCATCTAATTCATGCAGAAATTTAAGCACAACTCTCAATTGCAAGACAATTGAATCCTCCATTGCAAATAGCAAGAAGTATTTATGAAATTCCATCACCTAAATAACAAATCTAATATAACTTCCTTGTTTGTATTCATCTTCAATCCAATTATCATCCCAATCTCTCCTCATTATCCTCTCTATTATGGCTCAAATACATTTCATGATTTTGTGATGAAGTAGGCATTGAAGATTGATGCATGGCATTGGAGTCTTGGAATGAGAATCACTAAACTCACTAATTGGAGTGAACAATCTAGACACTTGTGAATTTTGCAAGAATTTTGCATTCATTGAACTTAGTAGGAGAGGATTTGAGTATTTCACTTCATTGAGAAGGAGAGGCTATTCAGGAAAGGATGGCTAAGTGAGGAGTTTATAAGTTTATTTTGAATCCACCCATTGCTCTATAGCTCACCATTAAGTTAATAGGGGGTTTTAAAAATAATATTATGAAGCTTTGTATATTTCATAAAGGTTTTTACAAAGCATTGACTAAATCAGTATGGGGTGCGAGCCAGAGGAAGAAAGAGACCCATTATACAGTTTCATCCAGGTTCCTTATTATTAGAAAACTCCATAAGAAGTGGTTTGTAAGGGATATGGAGTTTTCCATTGCACGCCATAAAGCATTAATTACAATTTATTGTTCATAAAGTGCCTAATTTAGGGTGCCACTAAAGGAGTGAGGTGATTGTTCTCTAGATGTATGAGAACAACATGTGAGATATAGAAGGACAAGAATGAGAAATTGACGGTGGGGTGGGAAGAATGTGTGAGGGGTGGGAAGAAGGTTGTGTGAAGGTTGGAAGGAAGGAGAGTGAATTTAGTTGAAGTGCAATCCAAATACCACAATTTATTTGTTTGAAAATTCCTTATTCAACTAGTACAAGTTTCAATGAATTTCTTATTCTACTCTCTTGTTCATTGTGCAAAGAATGTGAAGAGACTAGAGCATGCCAAGAGGTAGCACTTACGGGTGTTGTTTTGTAGATTCAAGAATTATGGAGAACAAAGTAGAACATGCCGACAGGTAGCACTTGTGAAGAACTAACTAGAAACATTAGGAAATGTATACAGTGGATTATACAATTAGATTTGGAGATATCACCGCATGGACTAGAAGATGAAGATGAAGATGAAGAAGGAGATTTAGATATGCTAGAATTATTGATTAGTGGGTTGGAGTATACACATATGCATAGGTACTTAAAACCCATATTTACATACCTTGTAGTCAGGAATTTGTGATGAAATATTTTAGAAGCCTAGATGCAAAGGCCTTCTGCAAGCTGATTAGAATGGATGTTGATTCCTTTTCAAAATTAGTAGATTTGATGAAAACTCACTATTTTTATGAAAAGAACTATTGAGGAGAGCAAACACAGATGTGGATCCAATTTGCTCTAGTTCTTAATAGATTTGGGCATCATAGTAATGGAGCTTTTGTTGCAAGGGGGTTAAAAATTTGGGGCATTAGTGCAAGTTCAACCAATTTCCTTTAATGACAAAGTTACTACAACCATATTAGATTTGATGATGAGTCAAGTAGCATAGCTTGAGCACAAGGAGAGGAGGAGAATATCCATAGTTTTTTCACATAAAGGTTTCCTTTGTTGTGTTGGTTTGATAGATGGAACATTATTTCCTCTTGTAGCTCAATCCACAATGGATGGAGAAATCTATTGCAACAAAAAGGGCTCATATTCCATAAATGGTTAAGTGATTTATGATGATAAAACAAGAATTATACATTTTACAAGAGGCAAGTGTTAGTTGTAGCTATTTTTTTAAAATTTTTTAGTTCATTAGCATTAGTGCACCTTCTTGTCATTTGCCATGATTTAATTAAAGGTTAGATTTGATTTGTTTATTTTTAGATGCCAAGATCATATCATGATATGATGTGTTTGAAAAAATCATCATTATGGAATGATAGAGGAGGATGTCTTAGTTTCAAGGCCAAAGAGTACCTTTTAGGTGATTCTAGTTATGCATCCATGCATCACTTAGTCCCAACTTTCAAGTAGGCCAAAATGGAGGACAAACAAGAGTTCAAAAACATTTGGCAAAGGCAAGGGTGATAAATGAGCATTGTATAGGAGTATTGAAAGCTAGATGGCATCCTCTTTGAGAGTTGAGAGTGTTACTTAAAGAAAATAGTAGAAATGAATATTTGTTAAATAAATTTTAGTTATTATTATTTTATATAACTTTTGTATCAAAAGGTCAGATGGTGAAGACAATGGTGGATTTATAGAAGAAACTTAAATAGATTCAAAAATATCTCTTAATAGAATGAATCTCAATAGAGAAGAAATAAGGTCAAGGGTGATGCAAAAATGCCTTGCTCATCATCTCAACTATATGGAATGAGAACATGTTTCTTTATAATAAAAATTTCATTCTATTATTCTTCTTCAATTGTTCAATAGAATGTAAATCTTGTATTGTTTCCATTGATGATCATTAACACCAATTTTACAATTTATATTGCAAGTTTGGCAGGTTTTTGTCCATTGACACGTTGCAGATTTTATTTTATCTACAATTTAGTATTCTAAGATAAGCAAGTTGCTGCAATTTGAACACCAATTGTGGATCTGAAGTAAGAAGGCAAGAGGTGCTGGATGATGCCCGGTGTGCACTTGTAGGTGTTGGGGATGCCCAATGTGCATTGGAAGATGCTAAATGATGTTAGGAGATGCTCTATGTATATTGGATAGTGCTAGTTGGTAGGGTGGCACCTATTGATGCTTGGTGTAATAGAGAAAAGTCACACACAGATGCTACTCGATGCCAATTGCCACCTAGTGCAATGTGTAAATTTGATATTATATAGGCTTTTGCCCATCATTGCTTGATGGTGCCCATTGCCACACGATGGTGCTCATATGTGTTCATAAGTGCTCCTTCTCAAGGTAACAGTTGGGTGCACCGGTTGGTGATATGGCATATCCCATGTCATTATTGGTTTCCGGTCAAGATTTTAAAACTTTCTCCTCAACTTAGGTTCTTCTTAGTGAAGTATGAATTATTTTAATGCAAAATATGGATTTATTTTTGCATGCGGGTGGCTATATAAACTCTCTTCTTGCACTTTCAACAATTCACCAATCTATTTACAATTGAGCACAATTATTTGCACTTCAACTAACAATTTGGGGTTTTGAAGGAGGAGAGGGATTCTTTGAAGGAGGAGAAAAATTTGGAGTTTTCAAAGGGAGTACCTATTTGAGTGATATCTGAATTTTAGGAGAAGAATAAGGAGTTTGAGTTGTTGAGGTTGGGAGAGATTTGCATTTTGAGACCGGATTTGTTTTTTGGGACTAGGATTTGGAACCTTGTAGAAGGAGAGGAGAGGGTTCAAGAGAGTTTTAGGAGAGTAGAAAGAGAGTTTTTGAAATTTCAATTAAGAGGTGAGAGGAGAGCAAGGAGCCCAAGAATTTCCAAAATCAAGTTTCTTTTAAGTTCCAAAATTTCCCTTGAGTCTTCATGGCAAAAATTTGGGGTTATGAGAAAAATGTGGATGGTGAGAACATGAGGAATACTCAGGAAGGAGATTGAATAATTGGTTTTCCTCCATTCAACATGCAACAAACTTCATAAAATGGAGTATATACCCATAATGAAACGCATACCCAAACAAATGCCACCCATGTGACAAATGTCACCCATTGTGTTACCCACAATGTAATGACTTGAGAGACCCAAGACTTTGCCTCCCATTCCTCACCTCATAGTATGGTGACTCAACGGGCTTAGATTGAGTTTAGAGAGAGGCTTTGTCTATTAGGAGAGTGTATTCCATGTATTTTCTTCCTAGGGTTCTTGTAGAAGAAGATTTTTGTTGTGGATGTTACCTGTTTGGCATCATTATGGCTTCATGGTAGCACCACTTTTTGTGTGTGGGAGAGCTAGACAAGTAGATATGGCTGGTACTTTCATACAAAATCACAGCCTATAGGATGGGTAGCATGTCATGGTATTAGCTATTTCATCCAATTCTGTTTGGTCCGCTTTAAGGTTATATTGTGGATAGATCTTACTCTAGATAGAGTAAAGTGGTTGCTACAAAGCATGTGGTAGTGGTCAGAAATCCCAGAGGGAGTTCACATTAGGTCTTGCCTCATAGCTTGTTTATGTTCTACAGATGTACAACAAGATGATGAGTTCAAAGGACTTGGAGTTAGATCATATGAGCATCTCACTTTATTAGGCTTACTTCTTCATGATCTTTTGATCCTAGATAGTTATGCACTCTCTTATTGGAGGAACCATCCACATGGTGCTATCCATCCTACCCACTTCTGTCCTTACAAGGTAGAGAGAATATTTGACTCCTTGATGAGTACTTTGGATAGATTTGTGCATGATGATAGGCTTGCTATTAGTTGGGCAAAAGAGGAGTGTATGTCTAGCAGAAAAAGTTCTTATAATAGTGACCCTTATTCTCTTCTTGCTAGCGTGGTATCAAGCACCGATACTTGGATGAGACCAAGTGGCACCTTTGGTGGTCATTGAGTCCATTTAGGACTCAACATCATGTATACCGATGCAGACTTGAGGATGCAATAGCAACACATAGACTCCATGTTGCATCTCTCTCTTCTTCTTCTTCACCTCCTTCTCCTTTAGCATAGTGACTAGCTTTAGTGGCTACACATTTATACACATCTTATGTAAGTTTATACACATTTATACATATTTTATGTATCATATTCTTTATTATACTTTGATTCCCATTCCCAATTTCTTTTTGTCAAACCCTCATATCTCATATCATGTGATATGTATCAAATTTTTTATTCTACTTTTATTTCACTTAGCTCTACTCTTATTCCTCATATCATGTGTGCCTTGACACTTTTCTCCACTCTCATTCCTCATGTCACTTGAAGTTTATTATCTTGGATGTTTATAATCACGTGTCACTTGGCACCTATACACGCTGTTGTACTATTCCTTTCTCTCTTTGGAAACACACTAGGTGCCTAGCTGTGGAGACTACAGATCAGAGGCTGTAGGTAAACCTGTAACTACTTGTCTGAACACACGCATTACCTAATCGCCGGAACCTCCTCTCTCGTAACTAGTTTTTGTGTTATTGGGAAGGGTAGTGACAGGCAACCTAACCTATCATCAAAACATGCACTCCTGGTCTGTTGGTCATCACCTCCATCATTACCAAGGAGAAATACATATTACTACTAGAAGGAAATAACCTAAGCGCAACGCCGGCACACCAATCCAAACCCATTGGGCATACAAATAGGCATACAAGCACAGAGAAGATCCAATCACAAGAATACGGCAACAACTCTTTGTGCTTTTTGTTGGAAAAGAGCTTCAAAGCCTTCTTGCTTTGTCATCAAGCTCATTTCAACCTATACTCCAAGCCTCCTCCAATCTAAACTTCAGATCTCAACAATTTTCTATTCCCAGTGGAGAATTCCTATGTATTCTTGATGGGGAAAACTCTATGCGGCTCATATAACCATACTTTTTTTGTGTAGCTTGGATTCAATAGTTATAGAATTCAATGGAAATTCTATGAGATAAGCTTTCCAATGACATAAAATAGAGCTCAATCAGATCACTACAACTTCCTTGACAAGCTCTTAAAGTTGACCAGATGTTTCACAACTTTCACCCTAATTTTGAAATCCCTATTTTTAGGGTTCTGTCTCTGGTTCTTGTCAACTTTCCACTGATTTCTAAATCAGATCTTCATTTGATCCTCACAAAACACTCTAGAAATCTGAACTCTCAATCATAGTCACAAAAGTGAGAGAATTGATATTCAATTATGATTGAAGAAAGAAATGCTCCACCAAACTTACAAGTCTTTCAGCCAAACTTGTTGCATCATATCTCACTCTCTATGAATCCAAAGCTAACTAAATTTTCCACAGTAGTTGGTCATGCTCTTGTTTAACACTTTGAAAATTTTTATGGCATAATCCAAATCCAATCCCTAGATATGGATCAATTCCTAAGCTGCACTAACTTGTGAGCTCTGTAGACCCAAGTATACTTGATCCAAACCCAAAATTTTCTTTTTGAAGAATTCAAATGAAACCTTCACACAAAGGTGCAAAAACTAACCAACAACAAGACTAGAAATTTTCATAAGGTATCTTGAACCACAACTTGGGGAGTGACCAAAACTCCAAACCTGATCACTAGCTCTTCTCCATCACCTTACATCTCAAGAGCTTCAAATTCAATCAACCAGATCTGATTTGAGATTGACCCAAAACTGGATATTCTTGAGCTCAATACTGTAAACACCTTGTCTACTCTCTAATCACACTGAAAAATAGTGAAAATGTCTCAAGAAGCTCTCTCAATTGCCTACTTTGTGCTGCAAGGTATGAATTCTACCCCCTCAATTCGATAATCGATAATATCTCTACTAAAATTAACTCAAATTGTGTGATTTCTATCTCCAGATTGTAGCTTGTTAGCTCTTCTTTCCAACCATGGTCCTCATTCCCCAAATAGCCTTCCCAAACTTCTTTGATGGGTGAAAAGCTCCTGACTCCTCTCTTGGGACCCAATCTCTTGCACATTTGTCCTTTAGTCTTTTTACTTTTTGACAAATGGACCTTGAAGCTTATGATAAAAAATTAAGGCATTCTCTAACTATAGAAGCACATATATTGTCAATTCCTAGACATGATCATGAGTAAGCACCGGAAGGATGATAGGATCTAGGTTTCCCATCAGCGACTCCACAAATACTGCCCCAAAAGGTGCCACCAACCAGTCCCGTAAGCCATCATGGGGCAAAATCTGAAGCCTGATGAGAAAAGGATTTGGGAGTGGCAGATTGGGAGCATTGGACATCTCATGCTCAAATGCTTCCTATGATGTTCTACCACTTGTGTACTGCTACAACTCTCACTCCCTACATCCTCCTCCCCCTTGAGACTCCTCAACTAAAAACACCCCTCCGTCTCTCCACTTGTCCTCATCTATATTCATCAAAGCCCTCAAACATGATAAGATTGTAACCCATATGACCAATCATATACATGTACATAGATTGCTCATAGGGCAACATCTCAGCTATCGGATCTAGTATACAACCTACTCCACTAATGTGGAGATAAACAATGATAAGTCACTTTTTTACAAGCTACAGAAACCACAACACGACAATGCCACCCACTAACAATGAGTGCCATCATGCATTGCCCTAAACCAAACCAACATCACTTGGCTATGGTGCACATATTGGCACGTGGTACCTTGCAACATCATGTGGCATTGAGCACTTATGTGCTCATTTGAATCAACGTCACTTGGTGCCTACGTGCACTACTCACTCACAATGGGTGCCAGTGCACATCTCCCATTCCCAACCAATATCACTTGGCTTTAGTGCACACTTTTTGGTATGCGGTACTAGGCAAGTTAAAGTGCCATTGGGTGCTAACATCCAACATTGACAAGCGGCATCATGCGCCATAGTCATAATACACAACAATTAATCATAAAAAAATTCAATTTAACTCATCTTTATTATAAACATACTCGTGTTACATTGTAAAGGTATCATATTTTCTATCACTAGAGTATGAATTTGGAGTGGGATTTTATGGCTTGGGACTATAACTTATAGCAGAAGGCTTGATTACATGCTTAACTTGAGTAAGCACTTTGAAATATTGACTTATTTCCTCAATAGATTTTCTTGCATATAGGAGACTCATTTTGATTTCGTGAGTGCACTTTGATTCTAAACTCATCTGCCTTGAACCTATGTTTGTCGACCCTAGCTTTCCTTTTAATGACACTCAATTTCCCCTTAATTTCAACTTTCATCTTCTCTATTTCTAATCTAACATGCTTAGCTTCCATTGTCATCAATGTTTTTTCTCTTTTCCTCATGTTGGTGGCTTCAAGTTCAGCTAGTCATAACCTCTTCCTAGATCCTATAATATTGGCCTTCAACATGGTGATCTTTGCTAAATCTTAAGACAATGACATACTAGGTGACATTTGGGATACCTTGCTTGATGATATTCCACATTTTCTCCTCTTTGGCTCAAGTTCTCCTTCTTGGTCAAGGAAAGCGCACTTTGACCCATACCTTGTAGACGTTAGTGGAGGTGGTGTAATGAAAGGTGAGTCCTCTAGTGGTGCAACAAATTTTGACTCCTCTTTGGGTGATCGGATTCCATTGTCCTTCTAAACACTATGTATACTTTCCACTCCTTGGGTTGGAGTGTTCAGAAAAAACTAGGGGCATGAGTTTAGGAGCACCACCTCTAGGAAAGATGGGAATTGAGAGCTCTCCTCAGCACCTGCATGGACCTCCTTGGCACCAACCTTGCTTGAATTGCATTTTAAATCTCCCTAACTTACCATAGTAGGTGGAGTAATGTTTGGTCTATTCCCAAACATGGCTTCTATTCTAGCAAAATGTGCACACATTCTATTCAATTTATCCTTTATTGTTTTCTACCTTTGCCATATTCCTTCTCCATGAGACCTCTAGTAGACTTGTTCTTCAACTCTTGAGTTTCTTTGTACAATTTCATGTAACTCAACCATTTTTTGTAAAGCCTATCACCTGTCATAGAAGTAGGAAATCCTTGCCCCTCTCGAATCAGAAATGTGTCCATGAAACTGAAAGAAGTAGATTTTTGAATGAACTTTTTGCAATTCCTACCATGAATATGTGCAAAATGTGCAAGGTCTTCAAAATAATCCAATATTTGGCCATAATGAGGCATCACCATGCGGAACTGTTTGTCCCCATTTGTTTTGCTAGGCGCGGAAGAAGCCATCTTCAACAAATCTCTAAATTTCCTTAATGATTGTTCAGGTTGTGAGTCCAAATGTGAGTCTATACGTCTTGGTTCTGCATCCAAATGTGAGCCTCCTACACTACAATCAGGTACTTGTTCTCCCATTGCTGATTTTTTGTTGTCCTTTTGGAGTAAAATTCCTTGATACCCAATCAATCTCTTGGTTGCTGTAGTGCGGCATGGATCATTTTCCATAGTTTGTGCTATCTCCTTTGCCGCACTAATCTATGGAAATGAACCACCACACCAATGCAAAACTACAAAACCCGTCATTTAATTTATTGACATGAGCATTTGCACACTGATGGTGAATTTTAGTTCAAATAGTTGACAGCGGCATTTTGGATCTGCCAAAAAATTTCATGAATCCCACTCTAAGAACCACCCACCCAAAACTGTGGCAACTCTCTCAAGAAGCCGTGTCAACTCTTCTAGCAATCATTTATTTCAAAACTGCAATTCTAAACATCCTTAATATAGTGCCTTATTTTTTTAAATGAAAGCAACTTGCACTAAATATACTGTAATGCAATTTCCGGGCGTTCATTTATTAGCACCTCATGTCCTTACAAAGTTCACTAAATAGTTATGAAAATTGTCATTTATCCTGTAGACATCCAGCAAAACTATTTTTGAAACCCCCTGTTGTGGTGTTTCATTAAGAATTGCGAGAAAACTGTAACAGTAAAAACAGTGTAACTGAAAAAGCCCACGGGGTGACGATTTAAAAATAGCTGTAAAAGTTTTACAACAAGTGACAGAACACTATAATTTTCCACTGTACCCGAGACTTGACTGCTCGTAACACTTTTATAGTCTGCGTTATAAACTCTTTTACAAATATTTACTGAACCCATCAAACCTAAGAATGAAACCCCCTATTCCCGTTATATCGATTGAGGCCCCAAAGGAAACGATCGGGACTGACAGATGACCACCTTGAAGGTGTTTGGTCGACTTACATATGGTGTGGCACCGGGACTGGCTTGCAGGCACGGAGTACTTCATGCAGGGCTCAACTGTGAAATCAGACTATGGCCAGTAGTCTGATTACACTCTTGCTTTGGTCTTCCCGATTCAAATGTGCTACAGTATTTACAGCCAACCTCTAGAAGATGCAGAAACTTTATACGAATCATATGCAGCAGTGAAGACGAAATAATTTTCAGTCGATCAGAGTCGGAGGATATTCATGAAGACCGGAACGGTGACCGTGATCATACGTATCTTTGGTTGTATGTATAAGCATATTTCCTGTATCAGGCGAACTGTTGTATCGATTATCAGCTTATAAACATATATTTTCACCCAAGAAAAAGGCAGAGACTCAAGTAATCTAGTTTGTTTATGACCTTCTGGAAGGATGACTTCTTGAGCGTGCTTCTGACTTTGGGCACAGTATCAGTCTTCAAGATTTGACCAGAAGATGGCTATCTTTCCTACAAACTCGAGTCCATATTCCCTTTCCTTTTCCCTCGGACCGCTGCAGGTGATGTAGGTTTGTATGTCTACATCCACAGTCGGGCCCGAGGCATGGCCAAGGGACAGAACTGAACCCTTCCAACCAAGTACACCAAGTATCAGATAGATGCATTGATTCCCATTGGCCTCGTGCATGATCATGAGACTCAGAACTGAGCTAAACTTTGGTAGGAGGTCGATTATGAGAACTTATGCACTCATGCATTACTGTCAAAAACATAAGTTAGTAATATATGCGGAGTCCATTGGACTAGACTCGACTCCAGTGGATCATCATCTCAACTCTCGTCTCGACACCATCCGATGTTTTGTCAGTTCATGTAAGTGACGTATCATTCAGAAAAATTACCACCGAGTCTGGAGAATGATGACCTCTCTGTTTTCATTTCTCAAAGTAATTATGTATCGTGCTTTAACATCTTCCAAATCTGTTCAGTAAATATGCACGTGTCATCGCTGTCGGATAGTACATTGCAAATCAAATTTACGTTATGTTATTTAGGCTCCTTGACTTGCACTTGGAAGTTGAGATGATAAGATTTCAAATTTATTTTTCTTCTTCCGACAGGAGTAGATACAATGTCACTATAGTATGTGGTTGCTCGGAGTATAACAGAAAGCAATGGTTACTGTGCTAAATTTTCGATCAGGATTAGAATTCCGGTCTTTGAGATGTCAATGTAAGAGATTGAGTATTGATTGAGAGAAGTCTGGGTTGTAACTCTAACAATGAGTAGTCGTGGAATTTACATATGGACGATCCTACTGAAGTTTTAAGTACATTTAAATCATACACATGCATGTGAGAGTGGAGGACAAAGGTCCAATGCCTATTCACTAAAATGGCTTAAGTCCAATTTTCAGAGCTCAAATATTGATCTTCAATGAGAAGTATCCAATATTGAAACCTTAAAAGTTTAATCTGAAAAAAAAAATCCAAACTTACATCTCAAATGTCTAAACCTACAAACCAAATGTACAAATTTGCAAAGCAAATATAGAGTAAAACCTCCCCATAGTGCAATAAATTAATACCAGGGGTAGATGTCATTAATTGGAAGTTGTTTCTCACCTAAGAAAGACTGCAACTTTTCATTCCTGACTATAGGTACAAGCATATCTTAAATACTTTATGACATGATGCTATACAAAAATATATTATCTTATTAGTCTCATATATTATCTTATTAGTATCTTATATTAGAAATATGCTTATTTGAAATAATTCTGATTGCAAAGTGATAATAATAAAAAAATATTATATCTAAAATATTTACTAGAAAATTCAATATATATTAAAATAAGAACCTATTAAGCATCATTCATAGCATAATTATCTAAAAAAAACACAAAATCTGGAATTCATTATACTTTACTCAAATAAAAGTATATTGTACTTTGTATGGATAATACATGGAGGTTATTTGATAGAATAATTAAGCTATGTTGGTGGTATTATCTATTACTCCTCCAAACTCTATCTAAGCCTTGCATTTTGTGCAGGTGCATGTAGATCTTCAAATTGGTTGGTCAATTGAAAGATGGTCTTGAAACCTATGTGCATTCATTGCAATTTAGAGTTAATAAATTATCTCATTTAGGGTGAATGTGGTGGCCACCAAAGGAGTAGATGGATTTTGGGATGATGTACAAGAAAAATCCAAGATGGCGAGATGTACAAGGATGAGAATGAGAAAATTGACGGTGGAGTGGGAAGAATATGTGCGGGTGGGAAGAAGGTTGTGTGAAGGTTGGAAAGGAGGAGTGAATTCACTTGAATCACACTCCAAATTCCACAATTTCCTTGTTTGAAAATTCACTAATTAACTAGTACAAGTTCCAATGAATTCTTATTCTGCTCTCTTGTTCATGGTGTAGAGAATGTGAAGAGAGTAGAGCATGCTGAGAAGTAGCACTAACAAGTGTTATTTTTTTAGATTCAAGAATCAAGGAGAACAGAGTAGAACATGTAAAAGAAGTAACACTCATGGAGAGCTAACTAGAATCATTAAGAAATGTATACAATGGATTATATCTTTAGAATTGTAAATATCACAGCATGGACCAAAAGATGAAAATGAAGAGGAAGATTTAGATATGCTAGAATTATTGATTAGTGGGTGGGAGTATGCACATATGCATAGGTACTTAGAACCCAAAGTTACATACCTTCATAGTCGGGAATTTATGATAAAATATTTTAGAAGTCTAGATGTAAGGCCTTCTACAAGCTTAATAGAATGGATGTTGATTCATTTTCAACATTAGTAGATTTGATAAAACTCATTGTGTTTCTAGAAAGAACTATTGATGGGAGTAAACACCGGTGTGGATCCAATAGCTCTAGCTCTCAATAGATTTCGGCATCACAATAATGGAGCTTGTGTTGCAAGGGGGTTAAACATTTGGAGCATTAGTGCAGATTCAACAATTGACTTTATCAATAGAGTTATGACTACCATATTAAATTTGATGGGGAGTCAAGTGGTATGGCTTTAGCATGAGGAGAGGAGGAGAATATCCATAAATTTTTCACACAAAGGTTTCCTTGGTTGTGTTGGTTTGGTAGATGGAATGTTATTTCCTCTCACTCAATTCACAGTGGATGGAGAAATCTTTTTCAACAGAAAGAGCTCATAATTATAAATGGCCAAGTGATTTATAATGATAAAAGGAGAATTATACATTTTACAAGAGGTTAGTGTTAGCTATAGCTGTTTTGTTTTGTTTTGTTTAGTAGCACCTTCTTGTATATTTGTCATGATTTAATTAAAGGTTAGATTTGATTTGTTTATTTGCAAGAATGCAAGGGTCATGTCACAACATGACTTGTTTGAAAAAAATCATCACTATGGAACCAGAGAGGAGGATGTCTTAGTTTCAAGGCCAAATACTACCTTTTAGGTGAATCTGTTATGTACCCATGCATCTCTTGGTCCCAGCTTTCAAGTAAGCCCAAATGGAGGACAAGCAAGAGTTCAATAAATATTTGGCAAAGGCAAGGGTGATAAATGAGCATTATACAGGAGTATTGAAAGCTAAATGGCATTCTCTTTGGGAGTTGAGAGTGCATCTTAAAGACAATAGTAGAAATTCATATTTTTTAAAGTGGATTTCAATTTGTGTTATTTACATAAATTTTGTATCAATAGGTCAAATGTTTGGTTAGAAGACAATGGTGGATTTATAAAGAAAACTCAAATAGATTCAAAAATATCTCTTACTGGAATGAAACTTGGTAGAGAAGAAAGTAGGTCAAGGATGATGCAAAAATACCTTGCTCATCATCTTGAGTATATAGAATGAGAACATCTTTCTCTATAAAAGTATCATTTTGCAATTTTTCTTCAATTGTTCCAAAATGTAAATCTAGTATTGTTTTCATCAATGCTCATAAACATCATAGATTGCTGCTCATTGACTCCCATTGTGGATTTAATTTAATTTACAATTCAGTATTCTAAGATAAGCACCTAGCTACCCACTGAACACAAGTTGCATATCTTGCATATCTTGTACAAAGGCAAGAAGGCATTGGATGACGCCCAATGTGCCAATGTGCACTTGTAGGCATTTAGTAATGTCTAGTGTGCACTAGAAGATACAATATGGCATTGGGTGATGCCTTGTATATATTGGATGGCATTGGTTGGTAAGGGTGGCGCCTATTGACACTTGGTGTGATAGAGAAAAGTTGCACATAGACATTGGTTAGAGTTGGTTGCTACCCAATGCTTTTAAAAAAAATTTGATATTATAAAGGCTTTGCCTATTGGTGCTTGATGGTACTTGTCATGTCTCTATGTGAGGCACTTGAAGGTGCACCTTCTTGAAGTAATGATTGGGTGCACCAGTTGGCAACTTGGTATGTTGCATCTCATTGTCGGTTGCCACTAATTGATTCTATTTCTCCAAATTTGGATTCTTCCTAGTGAAATATAAATTTTTTTGTGCGATAATAAAAAGATTTATATCTCATGTGGGTGGCTATATAAACTCTCCTCTTGCAAAGAAGTTTCATAGTTCATCAATTTATTTGGAATTGAGCTGTTTCAAGGAAAGTTTTTGAGGAAAGAAGTTTGCACTTCAGCTTTGTGGTCTCCAAAGGAAGAGATTGTTTTTCAAAGGAGTAGAGCAATTTGGACTTTTCAAAGGGTGTTTGAGTTTGAGTGCTATTTGAGTTTTGGAAGAATAAGGAGTTTGAATTGTGGGGTTTGGGAGAGATTGGCATTTTGAGACACAATTTTCTTTTTGGGACCAAGATTCAAAACTTTGTAAAAGGAGAGGAGAGGGTTTGGGAAAGTTTAATGAGAGTAGAAGGAGAGTTTTTTAAATTTCAAGTGAGAGGTGATAGGAGAGCAAGGAACCCACAAATTTCCAAAATCAAGTTTCTTTTGAGGTTATTTCAAGTTCCTAAATTTCCCTAGAGTCTCCATGGAAAAAATTTGGGGTTATGAGAAGATTGTTGACTGTGAAGACATGAAGAATACTCAGATTGGTTAGCCAATTTCCACACCATTCAACACCCAACAAACTTCATGAAATGGTGTTGGATGGATAAACATCAAGTTTGAACTGCGGTTGTTAGAATTAAAGAGGTAGATCTCAATGTAATTGGCCTCAAAATAACCCTTGGCCTACATTACCCACATCCAAAGGTATTCTTCTTTCTTTATTTCTTTATTTTTTCTAGTTTTCAAAAGTTCAATTCTCCATTTCATTTTTTCTTGAAAGTTTTAGGTTTCAATTATTAGTGGTTACAGGTGTCACAGAGTGCCAATTGGGTCTGTCCTATAGTGGCTTCTTGAATTTCCTATGTTTTCCATACTTAAACCTTAAATCCTACTCATGTCTCATAGCACCAACGAGCATCATCCGATGCCACTTTGTGTTATTTCTGATTATTCCCTATCCAACAAAGGCACCCAATGTTGTTGCACCTGCACAGTATTGACGGTGAGCATCCCCTTGAATCACCGGGTGTCTCCTTACATCACCTACACTCATTTTCTATTGAAAATTTTAGGTCCAACCGCATTGACGGCATCATTTGACACCCTTTTAGGATTTGCTCTATCATGCAGCAACGCTTGGCACCATAGCACCTATTCGGTAGTCCTAGTAGACATCATAAAATGTCAACCTTATAATAATTCCCTATCCCTGTATGACAAGGAGTGGCATCCCGTGGTATCCCTTCAATTTTTTTCTGTCCAAGGGTGCCACCAAGTGGCATCCAATGTCTTCATGTATCAGTAATGAAGCTTACACTTTTTTGGTTGGTGATTTTTGTAGGTACTTGCATGTACAAAGTTTGTGAGTTCTTGGGACAAGAATTCTTGCATAAGTTTGATTAGAGGGAGGTAGTTTCAATTGACCACAGATATAGTTAGAGATGCACTTGCAATGCCAAGAGGGAGGACACCAAGAAGGAGGATTGTTCCTTACACAACTATTCTAGATTGGTTCCCACAAAGAGATAAGGTTCAAGGATGTATTTGGCAAGGTAATGTGTGTATCCTACATTTAGGGCTTTGTTCCAATAGTTGGTGCACTTGTGGCACCAACTATCTGGCCCAAGATTGTACATGGGCATTTGGTTCTCAACACCAAGACAAAGTTGTGGAGGATTATGATTGAGGGGAGTTAGCATTTTGAGCTATCATTGCAGAGGTGGGGAGTTTGCAAAGCCAATTGAGGAGACCTAAGGGGCACATGTTAAGAGTCATCTTCCTTGGGCAGATACTCACTCACCTCTTTGTGGAGAGAGGTTACATTCTTGATGAATTCTCCTACTTGAGTGATGGAAGGGAGGAGATTGTATGTGATGAAGAGGATGATGATGATCATGAAGATGGAGAAAGTGAGGATGAGGACAAGAGTGCTAATGATGGGGAGGATGAGGACGGTGAGTGACTGATTAAATTTGAGTTTTGGCATAGTTCTGTATATTTTATTGTTTAAAAAGAAACAAAGTTCTAATGTATACACCATTACCAGATTTTATAAATGAGTTAATTTAACATACCTTAACTAATGAACTTGTATATTAACTTGATTGAAAGCGAGTTTTACTTGATGATGACTATATGTATCACTTGTGAACACATGCTCAATAGATTTGTGTTGTGACACATTCCTTACAAATAGAGAGGTTATTGAGTGATAGTTTTAGGGAGAGAGTTCCTTCTCCATCTTCATCCTTTGAGATAGGTCCTTCTTCCTCTTCTTCCCCGTCTCCATTTGAGGAGAGTGCACCCCTCACACTTCAAAGTACCTTCATTCTCTTGTTCTATTCACATAACATGTGTTTTAGATGATTGTGTCCATGTAGAGAGAGAGACTTTTGGTTGAGCAAGAGAGTAGATTGGAGAGTGTAGAGGAACAAGAAATATTAGTGCATGAGCGTGAGAGTAGATTGGAGAGTGTAAGGGAGCAAGAGAGATTAGTGCTTGAGCACGAGAGTAGATTGGGGAGTGTAGGGAGCAAGAGAGATTAGTGCTTGAGCTTGAGCTTGAGCTTGAGAGTAGATAGAGAGCTTGGAGGAGCATGGTAGATTGTTAGTAAAGAGATAAGGAGAATCCTTTGTGAGCAAGAGGATACTCTTGTTGCAAAGGAGGAGAGGCATGTAACCTTTATGAGATGGAGAGAGAGCAGAGGTTAGCTAACTTGGACTTGGATATCCTAGGTGCCACTACTATGGTTCTGCCCTATAACCCATATAAGGCAAAAAGGAAAGATAGTTATAGAATCATGCACAAGAGTTAGCATTTTTTATGGAGACGTGCAAGAGTGCACATGTTCAAGTAGAGGGGAGTGAGAGTAGTCTATTTTAGGCAAGGGCTTGTGTGGCTTGTGAGCCAACTTGTCTCTCACTTTGGATGCACCTTCAATGGCAATTATGGTAGCACACCATGGACTAAGAAGGCAAAGAACTTCAACTCCATCATATGCCTCCAAGGCTAACATTCCAAGACTCAAGACATTGCTAACTAGAGAACTCAATGAGAGAAAAATAATTTCAAATGAAAGGATGATGAGTACCTCCTCTCCCCTAGCTTATATACTTGTGAAATAGTTATGCACCAAAGTTACTAATTATTGAAGTAACTCAAGTTACTAGGCTAAAAGTCAAAAAGCTAAAGGAATATCCAAGATCATAGGAATATTCTCATAAGCATGTAGTCTTATCTTGACCTAACCACTAAGTGAAGGATTCCTTCACATGGACTATCCTTGGACTATGGAAGAATCTAAAACAAAAAGGCTTATGGGTCCAAGAGTTCTCAACTCTTTCTTCAAAGCCAAACACATATGAATAATACCAAGTCAACACACTAGAATCCAAAATAGTGGTGCTCATCTTTCCACTTCCTCTAAAGTAAGGTCCCATCTATCTTAGCTATGACTAACTTTAGCTAATCATGACTAATGTAAAACTATCCTTTATCTCTATATAAAAGATCTCTTCAGTACTTATAATACCAAACTAAATATCACAATAACACATGCATGCACAAATGGGTGTTACATTACTCTTGGACTAAGATTTCACTTTGTCCTCAAAGTGAAGGTCTCTCTACTTTCTATGTTACATCTTCAAATTATCATGGTTTATCCTATCAAAGTGTCTTCCTCCCAACCCCTTGAGATCACAAGTGTCATTGCCTTACACCTTCTCCATTATGAAAGGTCCAAAGTACTTAGGCAAAAACTTATTTTGCACTCTCTTGAATTGAATAGAATAAAGCAACATTCTCCAATCACCTTATTTGAAAGGCTCCACCTTCTTCTTGCCTTGCCTCTTGTCATATCTATAATTTTGTTTCATTTGGGCTTGCTCCACTCAAACCATAGCAACTGCTCTTGCCTCTTTCAATTCCATGCGTTGATCCTTCCTTGACTTCTTTGCATTGCCTCCTTGTGCTTTCTTCAATCTCCTACGAATGCTTTGGAAAGAAGGAAGATCAAAGTGAATAGGTAAGGTAGACTCAATACCATATACCAATTGAAATGGAGAATATCTGGTAGAAGTCTTCATTGTTATCCTATAATCCCACAAAACTGCATGAATCCTCTTGTCCCAATGATGTTTAGCCCCCTCCATTTTTGCATCTTTGGCCAATGTCATGCACAAAGTCTGATTGGTTCTCTCTACCAAGCCATTAGAATTTGGCTTATAGAATGTAGTTACTCTATGTGTGATAGAGAAATATCATAGCATGGTTGTAGTAATGTTTCCTACAAACTCTCCTCCTCTATCAAAAACCAACTCCAAAGTGCACCAAAACCTAGTGATAATGCATTCATAAATAAATCTCCCAACTTCATCTTGATTCTTGTCCCTCAATGGTCTAGCTTGAACCCACTTGGTAAGATAATCAATAACTACCATAATGTAGCAATTGTTCCTTGGGGTTCTATTGAGAGGACCTACAAAATCAATTCCCACCTTCTCAAAAGGTCCTAGCAATGGAGTTGATCTAAGTGGTGGAGTGGAAGTAGACTTTCTAGCAAAAGCTTGACAAACATGACAAGTTTGCAATAATCAAGAAAATCCTTGAAAACCCCCCTCCAATGGTAACTTGCATCTAGAATCTTGAAAGCAATCAACTTTCTTGAAACTCCTTTATGAGTATGATAGACTCTTCCTTACCCATTGCTCTTTGAAGTAGACCATTTGCTCCTTGATGAAAAAGAATATCCTCCACCATTGTGTAAGGTCTAGATCTTGCTGTAAGTGCGTTCCTCTTCCTAGCATGGATCCCTTTTGCATAGTTACCTATTGGAACAAAGTCCACAATCTCCTTCTACTCCACTGGAAAATCTTGAGTGACTATAATTGTCATGAGCTCCTCAACTGAGAAGGAATCATCCACTGGCTAATCTCCATCATGATCATAGGCCCTACATAACAAATCAACAATTGCATGTTTCTTTCTTGGCCTATCCTCAATGGTGTAGTCATACTCAAACAAGAGTATAATCCACCTTGCAAGCCTCCCTTCCACATTAGCCTTGTTGAAGATGTACTCAAAGCCTTGTGATCTGTGACTTTGGTGGCTTTTCCCTCCAATCAAGTAGTGTCTAAACTTCATGAGACCAAAGATCACTACCAACCCATCTCTCTCTATGCTTACTAGCATAAGCTATTGGATGATCATACCCATCTTGGTCTAATTGACTAAGAGTGCATCCTATAGCTACATTAGAAGCATTAGTGTAGAGGATGAAAGGCTTACTCCAATTAGGTTTAGCAAGAATTGGAGCCACAACAAGGGATTGCTTGAGCTCCTCAAAAGCTTTGAGAGCCTCCTTGTCCTCCAAAATCACCATGTATTCTACACACTTCTTCATGTAGATGGTCAATGCATCAGCCTTGTTAGAAAATGAGAATATGAACCTCCTATAGTACCCAACCATCCCCAAGAATTAGCATAACTTTGTGAGGCTTGAAAGGAATAGAAGGTTTGAGATTTTCCTCACCTTCTCAATATCAATTGCTATTCTATCCTTGGAGATGATGTGCCCCAAAAGTAGACCTTCTTTACAACCAAAAATGCACTTCTCTAGGTTGAGTGATGAATTTGCTTCATCCAAGCATTGCAAGACCTTGATCAAGTGCTCAAAGTGCTCCTCCTTGCTCCCATAAACACAAAAGTCATCAATGAAATCTCACAAATCTCCCAATAAAAGGTTCAAACACCTTGTTCATGAACCATTGGAATGTGGTTGGAGCATTGCAAAGTCCAAAAGGCATGACCTTGAAAACATAAGCCCCCAAGGTGTGATGAATGTGGTGAGTTATTGATGCTTTGGTGCAATCTTGATTTAGTTATACCTAATATAACCATCTCCAAAATTATACCTCTCATGACATGCAACTTCCTCTAGGATCTCAGCAATGAATGGTAAAGGATAATAGTCTTTCTTAGTAACAATATTGAGCTTCTTGTAATCCACACAGACCATTCTTGCCATTCTTTTTCTTCATAATCACAATTGGAGACACACATTTTGAATTCTCTACCTCAAAGATAAATCTAGCATCCTTGAGCTTATCAATATCCTACTTCACAACCAGAGTTATTGGTGGACTAATGTGACATTGCTTTTGGCAAACTGGTCCTGCATGTGACTCCACCTCAATCTTGTGCTCTTCCAAGGTGATTTCTTTTAGATCCTTGTAATTGAAAACAAACACATGGATGAACTTGCAAAAAATCTCCTCAAATCTTACCTTCTACTCCTTGGTAACATTTGGACCATACTTGAGGGTAGATAACTTCCTCTTTTTCTCCTCAAGTGTTAATGGTAATTTATCTAGGTCCTTCAAAACTTTTGGCTTATGTGAAAAATCTATAGCACACAAGAGATACACATCCAAATTAAATTCAAATTCATCCTCCATGCTTGTTTCCACACCTGAAGCTCCTTCTATTGAATCTGATTCCCAAGAATCAAAAGATGGTGTATCTAAATGTGAAGTGTTGGTGATGTTAGTCACAAGAACTATGAATCTATGGTTTGATGGCCCAATCCTCAAGTACACTCTGTGTCATTCATCAATTGGGCATGTTGCTCTCAACCATGGCCTCCCAAGATGCAAATCATAGCTTGAATCCTTCAAGATTTGGAAATACATGAGAATTTGAATTCCCATAATTGATACTATCATCTTATCCATCACCCCTACTGGTCAAACTTGTTACTTGTTTTCCATGCTCACCATAAATGTTGAAGGTCTAGAGGGTATCATACCTAATTTCTTCATCAATCTTTCTGACATGACATTTATTGTTGATCCTCCATCAACAAGTGCATCTTTGATGTTGTGGCCATTCACTCTTACATCAATCTTGGAGGTATATTCACAAGCCTCCCATGGTGTTGGTTTGGCATCCACCATCCACATTGATTCTAGAGCTTTTGCCCTTTCTTCCTCTTGCTCCTTGTAGAACTCAAACCACCTCTAAGCTCCTTTCTCAAGGTAGGGTTCAAAGTAATCAATTGGCCAATTGTGATCTTAGCTTTGTGACTACCAACATCTTCCAACGCATTGTAGTTCCAATGTTGATTTGAGATCAAGAAGTCTTCCACTCCCAACTTCTTTCTTGGAGTCTTTGTTGTTGATGGTGTTGAGGTGAGAGTGTTCCTAGTAAACATAGGAGTATCCTTGCTAGGAGTAAATCCTTGAGAAGAGTGTACATCATTTGCAAAACAAACTCTCTTCTTTGGCTGTGCCAAAATCTCCAAATTAAGACCTTTAGAGTTTGAGCACTCTTCTTTCTCATAATTGTTCTCAACCACATATATGAATGCTTTTCCCTTACCTTTGTTTAGATTAGGAGCCAGATGGGTTTCATCACCTCCCTCTTTCCCTCTATTGGCTCCCTCATACTCCTTCTACCATGGAAAGTGGAATTTGAGGAATTCCTTTGGATGTGACCTCTTCTTCCACAACCAAAATAAATTTTTTAATTGAAATTGTTGTTGGTTGGTTGGCCTCCTCTATATTAATATTTTCCACAACTCCTAGGCCCTCTCCCCATATTTTGATCCACCTATCTCTTCTCCCATAGTTGCACTACATTGATCTTGAGATATGCAAGTTTTTCTATGATGGTTTGAAGTGAATCTTTTGGTAGAGGTGCAAGAACTGAAGCAACTACTACTTGTGATGAAACTCTTGCCACCAAAGTATTAGAAGTTCCACCATAATTGTAGCCTTGAGGAGGATGTACAACCTTCTTCACCACCAAATCACTCTCATCTCCTTCCAAACTCTCCTCCATATGAATTGCAACCTTGATAGCTTCAACCTTGGAAGAAGGTTTCTCATATCTCAGCTTTCTTTTTATTTGTGGTCTCAACCCTCCCACAAAATTCTTGGTGAGCATGGCTCCTATGCCAATCCTAGTAGTCTCCACATCATCCTCACCATTCCTCAACACTATGCAAAATTTGGACTCTAACTTCTCCACTCTTTCTATATATAGACTCTCACTTTCTTTCCATCTCCTTGTTTGAGGAAGGTAACTTCACTCATCAATCTCTCATAACGGTCATTTGGAGGAAATTTTTCAATGAGTGTTGAAGTCAAACTCTCCCAAGACTCTTCTTGCCCATCTCTCCTCTCTCTCTCTCTTGGTATTCAAACTCATACCATGTAAGAGTTGCATCTTCAAAAAATCTGGCAATAATGAGGCCCATTCATTCTTTCTCCTCTCATTGTTTCCTATGCAAGTTCTCTTGAAGTCTCTCACAAAAACCTCCACATCTTCTCCATCCTTGCCAAAGAAAACCAGAAGTTTCTCATCTTAACCCCTCACTATCTTTCTTTTCTCTCAATGCTTTTTCTCTCATTCTATAACTAATAGAGTATGTACATGACTAACACCATTTGAGAGTAATCCACCCTAGAGAACACAAAAGGTTCAACTTGTTCCAAGATTTCTATAGCAATATCAAATCCTAAAGTGCATATTAATCAAACCTTTATGGATAGTTTATCCATAAATTGAAAGATTATCCCCATCACTAATCTTGAGAACTAGCTAATGAAGGTGGTAGTGTTTCTGTAGCTATACTAAGACCCTCTCCCAAATCCTTCACCAAAGTCTCCAAAAGTGCTTTTACTCTACAACCCTTATGTCTTTTTGGAAGTCCTTCCACTCCACTAACCTTACACAACTCCTTGCTCTTAGATCTTCTCCCTCCAAATCTTGGTGAAGAAGGTCCAACATGCAAACCCAAGTCAAGTAAGCCTCTCCTTTCCCTCAATCTCTTGCTCTCAAAGGTCAATGGATATAAAATTTCCTTATTTCCCTTCTCTCCATATAAAAAGCACTTAGACTCACTCTTTCCTCCAAGTGGTGTATGTTTTCAAATCCTCTCAACGCTCTCTTCAAATTCTATTCTGAACTTTTTTTTCTTATATCCACCCCTACAATCACCTCAAACCCTTAGGGAACCTTGCATAACCTCAACTTCCACTCTTGGCGACCCTTCATGTTCCTAAGATGAGTCTAAACAATAGAACATGCTTTTTGTTGCTCCACACTCCTCATGCATGAGATCTCAATTTTGCAAAATTGACCTCTTCTCACAATATCACTAACTGCTCTCAACTCTGATGTCATACTCCTTTGAAATTTTGTACAGTTTATCATAACCCCAAGGTGTTGTCTTCTGCAAAATTTCAAATTTTTTTATCAAACCATTTGGCCTAGGAATCTTCCTATTCAGCACACATATTTCAGATTTGGTCTTAAAATCACCTTTTTCATTTTAAAAACTCATAACTCCCTGCATAAGATTAATCTCTCTCTAATTCTTGGGCCAAGAGATATGATACAATGCACTTAAGTTTCATAATAATCTATTAACAATTGAAGAAATGGCAAACTATGTACAAATTTCCAAAGAGCATGCAATTTCGGGAGCAATTTACCTTATAAATTTAAAAAAATTCTAGCTCAATGCGTATAATAGCTCTCACAATAATTTTAAGTATGCTAATTGGAAATTAACCCAAGCTATCATATATAGAAATTAAATTCTAGATCTCAAACTTGAGATTTTAATCAAAATCATCGTAATCCCAAAATCTGCAATCGACCTCATACAATCTATCCAAATCCTCTCATGTGTACAAGATATACAATATCACCTCAAAGATATCATAATAAATTATAGGGTATAAAAGTAAGTCTTGATTCTCTAACATATGTTCAATTCTTTCTTCCCCAAATGTTCTCTCCAAGTGAGCTCTCATAGCCTCTTTTTGTCTAATATAGAATTGTACGTGGAACATTATATTACCTTCTAGAGATATCCTAGCAATGGAACCAAAAATGTGACCCAACCTGTCTCTCACTCATGATGCACCTCTCTGATAGCTATTATGATAGCACACCATAGACTAAAAAGATAAAGAACCTTAACTCCATCAAGGCTAACATTCCATTACTCAAGACATTACTCACTAGAGAACTCAATAAGAGACTGATAGTTGTAAATGAGAGGATGATGAGCACTTCCTCACCCCTAGCTTATATATTTGTGAAATAATTATGCACCAAAGTTACTAATTATTGAAGTAACTCAAATTATTAGACTAAAATTCAAACAAAATAGAAAAGCTAAAGGAATATCCATACTCATGAGAATATTATCCTAAGCATGTGGTCTTATCGTGACCCAACCACTAATTCAAAGATTCTTTCACATAAGCTATCCATGGATTATGGAAAAATCCAAAATAAAAAGACTTGTGGGTCCAAGAGTTCTCAACTCTTTTTTCAAAGCAAAACACCTAGGAATAATACCAAGTCAACACACTAGAATCCAAAATAGTGGTGCTCATCTTTTCCATTTCCTCTAAAGTAATGTCCCTTTTATCTAAGCTATGACTAACTTTAGCTAATCATGACTAATATAGAATTATCATTTATCTCTATATGTATAATATCTCTCAAGTAATTATAATACCAAACTAAATATCACAATAGCATATACTGCACAAATGGATGTTATAGGCTTATCTTTGTAATACTCCGAGGACAAGAGAAGAGAGAAAACACAGATTGCACACTCAAACATTCGATGCCCCAAGGGAGCACCTTCTCTTTATTATATAGACAAAGAGGATCTCCTCCAAGGAAGCTCCACCATAGGATTAGGGACATAGATAGGTGACATGTCAGCAAGCTCCACCCTTGGATTACTGACTTGGATGGGTGACCTGTCTGGTCTAGGTCCTATCTGGTTGGTCAAACGAGCTTTGATCGGAGGGAATCTTTTAGGGAATCTTCCTGTAGGAATCTCAGAATCACATGAGTAAGGTATCGTTGGAAAGCTCTCGACGAGACAAACCCGGGGGGAGGGAAGGCCAACCTTTCCTCCATTGGGGGGGGAATCTGCACATTTTCGAGGCCTAATTCATCCGTTTAGGCCTCCGAAATTGCCTTCAAAGATTTCAGGCATATTTCGGTTCCTACTCTATTAGTAGAAGTCCCTTCTTGGTGATACCTCTTTCTGATCTGTTTAGTCCATCATGTGTAACATCCTTCCAAATGTTGCCAAACCAATTCTCACCTTTAAATCATATGTCTAGCTATTGGTTCTAAGGTTCTCAAGTCTATTTCGGTTTCTGCCCTATTAGTAGAAGTACTCTTTTGGTGATACTTCTATCTGATCTATTTTGACCATCATGTATAACATCATTCTAGATGTTACCAAACCAAATTTCACATCTAGATCATATGGCTAACCCTTGGTATTACAAACCTCCCTCCTTTTAAGACGCAACGTCCTCGTTGTGCAATTGTTGCTCAAATGCTTGCACCAACACCGGTGCATGTGCCAAATTGGCAGCGGGTTCCCAGGTTGCTTCATAGAGAGGGTAACCTTTCCATTGTACTAGATATTCCACCCGCGGATGGCGAGTACCACACATGCGCTTTTGGAGAATCCGCTCTACTTCATATTCCTTTGTGCCATCAATGACTGTCGGACAAGGTCGAATGTCCTGTGTGGAAGTACCTTGGCCTGATTGGGGAGCATATCTGCGTAATAGGGAAACATGGAACACTGGATGGATCTTCATGTGTGGTGGTAGCTCAAGGTGATAGGCCACAGCGCCGATGCGATGAAGAATCAAGAAAGGCCCAATAAAACGAGGTCTGAGCTTACGAGATCCAACTAATGTGAGGTTGGTTGTCGATAGCCACACTTGATCCCCAACATTGAACTCCATATGCCTACGGTGTGCATCAGCATACTGCTTTTGTTGATTTTGCGCAATCTGTAACCTGTGCTTGGCGCTCTCCATACCTTGTTGGATTCTAGAAACAAATGTGTTGACTGCATCAACCTTGGTAGTCACTGGACGGATCTTCATCAAGCTAGAAGGTGTGAAGGGATGCTCACCATACATGAGGAAGAACGGAGTGACCTGGGTGGAGGCATTCACTGAATTGTTGTAAGCGAATTCCACCAACGGTAGTAGGGTGTCCCACCTCTCTTGCTCTTCTAAGGTGAAGCCGCGTAACATGTCTTCAATCGTGCGATTAGCCCGCTCTGTTTGGCCATCTGTTTGTGGGTGGTAAGCTGTAGACATGGCCAACTTGGTTTTGAAGAAACCAAAGAGTGTTTGCCAAAACAAACTGGTGAATTGGGTGCTTCTATCGGTGATCAGTACTCTAGACAAGCCATGGTGAGCAAAGACTGCATCTAAGTATAGTTGAGCTAGTTGTGGAGCGGTCACCTCCTTGGTGGTAGGGCGTACATGAATCATTTTGCTGAGCCGGTCCACAAAGACGACAATGGAGTCAAACCCTGAGGTGGTCTTGGGTAATTCACAGACGAGATCCATACTCACTTGTTCCCAACGTTGGGTAGGAGTGGGAAGAGGTTGAAGGAGCCCTGCATGAGCTTGATTAGAAGCTTTGTTCTGTTGACAAAGTAGGCAGCTACGCACATAGTCCATCACGTCGTTGCTCATCTTGGGCCAATAGTAATGGCGCTTGACTGCCTCCAAGGTCTTGTCCACTCCGACATGAGCTGCAATGGCCGAATCATGACATTCCGCTAGAATGGTGGTGCGTAATTCTGGGACATTTGGGATCCACAATTGGCCCTCTTGAAAGGTGAGTCCTTGGGTGCTGGTGACACCTTTGGACGCTTGCGCTTCAACAATCTGTGGGTCAGTTTTTGTAGCAGCTAGAATCTCTTGCCAGAATTCAGGGTTAATCTTAACCTCTGCCGCCAAGTTGTTGGCCATTGGCATGCGGGTGAACGCATCTGCAAGTTGCTTCTTACCTTCCACGTAGGTGATTGTCATGTTGAAGCGTTGTCGCCACTCTGCCTACCAAATTTGGCGACGAGATAGATCCTTCTGCGTCTCGAGGTAGACTAGAGGTTTGTGGTCTGTCTCTACTACAAATGCCTTCTCGCCCAAGTAGTGCTTCCAATGCTTGGTTGCTAGAACAATGGCCAGCTCTTCTCGTTCTGTGGTGTGGTAGTTGCGCTCTGCCGGTAACAACTTTCGAGAGAAATATGCAATTGGATGCCATCCGTCATGCCACTCTTGTTGTAGGACTGCTCCTATTGCTACGCCTGATGCATTCGTAGCCAACTTGATTGGACGTTTTGGGTCATACCACTTCAAGATTGGTGCATGTAGCAAGGCGGCCTTCAATTCTTGAAAGGCCAACTCTTGTGCAGTTCCCCATGTCCACTTCTTCCCCTTGCCAAGTAGTGTCGTTAAAGGCTGTGCAACCTTGGAGAAGTCCTTGACAAATCTACGATAGAATCCCGTCAACCCCAAGAAGCTCTTAAGTTGAGTCTGATCTTCGGGGGCACTCCATTTTTGAATGACCTCTATTTTATCTGTCAATACTTGAATGCCCTCTGCACTTACTCTATGCCCTAAGTAGTCTACTTCAGACTTGCCAAACTCACACTTTGAGATTTTGGCGTACAACTGATTCTATCTTAGAATCTGGAGGACCTCTCGTAGATGTTGTTTGTGTTCTGTCATCGTGCTACTATATACTAAGATATCATCCAAGAAGACAATAACAGACTTATCCAAGTATGGACGAAATATGTCATTCATTACGCTCATGAAAGTGGCAGGCGCATTGGTGAGGCCAAAAGGCATCACAAGATACTCAAAGTGGCCATACCTGGTTCGAAAGGCAGTTTTGTACACATCCTCCTCTGCAATTCGGATTTGATTGTAACCGCTCCGCAAGTCCAGTTTGGTGAAGTATCTCGCTCCATGGAGTTGATCAAACAGGTCATCCATGCGAGGTAAGGGGTATTTGTTCTTCACTGTTTGCTGATTGAGACCCCGATAGTCAATGCACATGCGCATTGTACCATCCTTCTTCTTCACAAACAAGACAGGGGCCCCATATGGTGATACGCTAGGTTGGATGAACCCTTTCTGTAGCATCTCCTCAATTTGAGTCTTACACTCCTCCAACTCATGAGGTGATAGGCGATATGGGGCCTTACAAGGAGGTGTCTTCCCCGGGAGTGTCTCTATTTTGTGATCTACTCGCCTTTTAGGTGGTAATCCTGAGGGTAGATCATCGGGAAAGACATCTTGAAACTCATCCACCACATCCTTCAATTTCTCAGGAATTTGTCCAGCGAGTTGTGCACTCTGGACTTCTCTTATTAGACCCAGAAAACATCTATTGGTCTTACAGACAGTTGTCGTCCCTACGACATATAGAGGCAGTTTCTGCCTGTGTGATTTTTCTTTAACCCCAATGATTGACCATTGGTGGGTTCTCACTACTTTCTTCCTCCAATCCACCATTGGGTTGTACTGCTCCATCCATGGCATGCCTAAAATTGCATCATAACGGGCTAATTGTATCACTCGCCACTCAATTGCTTCCTGATATTCTCCTACAGAGAGGGTTACCCGTCTAGGTAATGATTCAATCCTCTTTGTTTGCCCATTTGGTAACTCTACTTGTTCACTTCCATCTCTCTCTAGATCCATTCCCAATCTGATTGCAACAAAGCAAGACAAGAAATTCTCTGTTGCTCCCGGATCTATTAATACTCTCACTTGATTACCTTCTAGGATTCCATTCACAACAATCAATTGTGAGGTTGCCTTTCGGGATCTTTGCGCATTATTCTTCTTCCTTCCCTCGCTTCTCTGCTTCCTTATTGAGCCAGTAAGGCCGCGAGGTACATTTACTGGCGATCTTCGTTTTCCGAAGTGGTTTCCACCTCCTCCTCTTCAATGTGCCTCTCCATGTTGTTCAAAGATCGCCTGTACGAAGGCCGAGGGCCTCTAGGGAAACGAGTGCGACAATTGGTAGATATGTGCCCAATACGGCCACAATTGTAACAATGGTGTTGTTCTCCTCGAGTCCCTTCTCCTCGTGGGACTCCATCTCTTCGTTCTTTTACCCGTCCTCGCTCTCCTTGAAGCGGCCGTGCTCCTCGATCCCGGAATCGAAGGTTGCCCAATTCCATCGGTACTGGTCTACCCATGTGTGGCATTTCTACCCGATAATGTTGAGGTGGAACTACTCCTTCACCTCCTCCTAATGCTCCGGCTATTCTCTGCGCACAAGCAATGGCTTCAAATACCGTGCGAGGATTTTGCACCATGACTTCTTGGCGAATCCGCTCTTTCAACCCTCGTTTGAAACTGTTGAGAGCCTCTGCTGGACTCATGTCGCTAATTGCAACTTGTAGATCCAGAAATGCCTCCACATACTCTTGTACGTTATTCTTCTGTCTCAATCCCCATAGTCGGGTTCGAGCCATCTGCACAGAATCCACCGATTGGAAATTCTTGAGCAGTCCTTCTTGCATTGCTGTCCATGTGACCTCCCTTCTCTCTGCCAGCATGGATCGTTCCCAAGCATCATACCATGTGAGGGCTTTATCGGTCAAGTACCCACATGCAAACACGCTTGCAGCATGCTCTGTGATCTCTGTTGAGAACAATCGAAAATATCGATTCATTCTCGAGATCCAATTCTCCACTACTCCCATCGTACGCTGCCCCTTGTAAGGCTCGATGTTGCAAGTCTCCTTCATCTGGAGTAGCAATGTGGCTTCATCGTTGATAGGGTTTGTAGGCACGGGTGCCTCTCCAAGTACTTCAATCGCAGGTATTGGGTTTTGAGACGGCTCTTCTTCTTGCATGGCTTGATCGTTCCTGAGGATCTGCACTTGACTTTGCAATGTCTCCATGGTCATCTTAATCTCTCGAAATTCATTCAACATCCCTTGCATTCCTTGCACCAGCTCTTGCAACTGCGGATCCATGGTGCCTGCAACACCCAATTGCTAATGTCTACTTCAATATAGAGTCAATATAATCACTCTGGAAGGCGCACAAACTATCGGAACTACCATTGGGACCTCAGAAGCTATCACTTGTTGATAATACTCCTCACCAAAATTCCTAACCACAAAATCTCTAAACATCAATTTCGGCCTCACTACATAACGGATTTCTACTTGAGTGTTGAAAGGGAGAGGATTTGGGACATTCATATCCATATTATCATAATAGAATGTAGATCGTCAAATCCCACTCTCTGTCATATATCACCACAGGTAGAATCACCGGGTTCGGTGAGTTCATCACTTTGTCCATGAATTCAGCACCGAAGTGATAAACTAGCGATACTCTCATCTGCTCACGCTGGATGTACATAACCTTGATGTGGAATGGGTTTGAGAATGGAAAGCTAGGTGCGGGAAATTGTCCCCCCGGCGCATCCATCCCATCCGCTCTCTAAAGTCCTTCCTAAGTCTAGCGATTACTCTATGTTCTCCACCTCAAATTACTCAGTTTCAGTAGTTCGTGCTATTCCAAGAGGGGTGATCCACTCTCTTGGAATAGAACACTTGCTCTGATACCATTGTAATACTCCGAGGACAAGAGAAGAGAGAAAACACAGATTGCACACTCAAACATTCGATGCCCCAAGGGAGCACCTTCTCTTTATTATATAGACAAAGAGGATCTCTCCAAGGAAGCTCCACCATAGGATTAGGGACATAGATAGGTGACATGTCAGCAAGCTCCACCCTTGGATTACTGACTTGGATGGGTGACCTGTCTGGTCTAGGTCCTATCTGGTTGGTCAAACGAGCTTTGACCGGAGGGAATCTTTTAGGGAATCTTCCTGTAGGAATCTCAGAATCACATGAGTAAGGTACCATTGGAAAGCTCTCGACGAGACAAACCAAGGGGGAGGGAAGGCCAGCCTTTCCTCCGTTGGGGGGGGGATCTGCACATTTTCGAGGCCTAATTCATCCGTTTAGGCCTCCGAAATTGCCTTCAAAGATTTTAGGCATATTTCGGTTCCTACTCTATTAGTAGAAGTCCCCTCTTGGTGATACCTCTTTCTGATCTGTTTAGTCCATCATCTGTAACATCCTTCCAGATGTTGCCAAACCAATTCTCACCTTTAAATCATATGTCTAGCTATTGGTTCTAAGGTTCTCAAGTCTATTTCGGTTTCTGCCCTATTAGTAGAAGTACTCTTTTGGTGATACTTCTATCTGATCTATTTTGACCATCATGTATAACATCATTCTAGATGTTACCAAACCAAATTTCACATCTAGATCATATGGCTAACCCTTGGTATTACAATCTTAGACCAAGATTATGTATTATTGCTTACCAAAGTTGCAGTGAGATGCAAACCTAGACCAATGCCACCCACCTTCCACTGTTGTGACTAAAGAGACCTAGACTTTTGTCTCCCATTCATTACCTTATAGTGTGGTGAATCAAGGGACTCAAATTGAGTTTAGAGAGAGGCTTTGTTTATCAAGAGAGTATATTCCATGTATTCTCTTCTCCAAAGTCCTATAGAAGAAGAGTATTGTTGTGGATGTTACTTGTTGGGCATCATTATGGCTTTGTGATAGCATTGGTTTTTGTTCATGGGAAAGTTGGATGACTAGGCATGGCTTGTGGCCTCACACATAGTCAAAGCTTGTATGGTGAGTAGCACGTCTAGGTGTTAGCCATTTTATCCAATTTTATTTGTTACACTTTGAGATTATCTTGTGTATAAATCTTACTCCGGATGGAGTGGAGTCGTTGTTATGGAGCATGTGGTAGTGGTCAGAACTCCCGAAGGGAGTTCACATTGGGTCTTGCCTCATGGTCTATTTTTTTTAAGTAGATATCTTGCAAGATGATGAGTTTAGATGACTTTGAGTTAGATCATATGAGCATCTCACTTCATTAGGTTTGCCTCTTCATGATCTTTTGATCCTAGATAGTTATGCATTCTCTTACTATGGGAACCATCCACATGGTGCTATCCATCCTACCCACTTTTGTCCTTACAAGGTAGAGAGAATATCATACACTTTTTCATTTGACCCCTTGATGAGTGCTTTGGATAGATTTGTCCATGATGATAGGCCTATTGTTAGTTGGGCAGAAGAGAAGTGGATGTCTAGTAGACTAAGTTCTTATATAGTGGCCCATATTCTCTTCTTGCTAGCAATATCAAGCTCCAATACTTGGATGAGAGAGAGTGGTGCCTTTGGTGGTCATTGATTCCATTTAGGATTTAATATCATTATACCAATGCAGATTTGAGGATGCAATAGTAGCATGTAGACACCATGTTGCATCTCACTCTTCTTCTTCACCTCCTTGTCCTTTGGCATAGTGACTAGCTTTAGTGGCTACACATTCATACACATCTTGTGTATATTTATACACATCTTATGTATCATATTCTTTACAATACTTTTATTTCCATTCTCAATTTCTCTTTGTCAAACTCTCATATCTTATCTCATGTGATACGTATGATATTTTTGATTCTACGTTTATTTACACTTTTTTGCACTCTCATTCCTCATATCACTTGTGCCTTGACACTTTGCACAATTATTGAACTTTATAATTGGGCATCACCTAGTGCCTTTGTGTGCCATTGGGCATCACCCTAAACCCAATCAGCACCACTTGGCTTTGGTGCACACTTCGGTGTGTGGCACCTTGCTGCACCTTGCGGCATTGGATGGCTACATGCACTTTTGAATCAGGATCACAAGGTGCCACTCCCCAACAATAGGTGCAATCGTATGTCACCTTAAAACCAACCAATGCCATTTGGCTTTGGCACAAACTTTGGCATGAAACACCTAGCTGTATTGGGCTACATTGAGGTGCCATTGTGCGCCAACAAGTAGCAACATGTGCCATAATCATAATACACAATCTTAGTCATAGTACAAGTCAATTTAACTCATAATTATTTACAAATATATTCAGGTTACATTGTGATGGTATCACATTTGCTGTCTTTGGAGTAGGATATTTTTGGCTCCAGAGTGTAACTTGTAATAGAAGGCTTGATCTCATGTTCGAGTTGAGTTAATACTTTGAAATACTTACTTATTTCCTCAAGAGATTTTCCTACCCATAGGAGACTCATTTTGATTTCATGAGTGTGCTTTGACTTTAAACTCATCTCCTTGATCATGTGTTTTTTTGCCCTAGCTTTCCTTTTATCTACACTAAATTTCTTCTCAATTTCAACTTTCATCATCTCTATCTCTAATCTAACACGCTTAGCTTCTATTTTCATCCATGTTTTTCTGTTTTTTCCTCATGTTGGTGGCTTATAGTTTAGCTAGTCGTAAAATCTCCCTAGATTCTATAGTATTGGCCTTCAACATGGCAATCTTTGCTAAATCTTGAGACAATGATATACAATATGACATTTGGGATACCTTACTTGCTGCTATTCCACCTTTTCTCCTCTTTGGGTCACATTCTTCTTCTTGGTCAAGGAAATCATCCTTTGACCCATCTCTTGTAGAAGTCATGGAGGTGATGCAACAAAAGGTGAGTTCTCAATTGGTGCAACAAATTTTGACTCCTCCTTGGGTCAATGGATTCCATTATCCATGTAAACACTAGGTATACTTTCCACCCCTTGGGTGTTTGGGACAAGTTGGAGGCACAAGTCCAAGAGCACCACCTCTAGGGGAGATGGGAATTGAGAGCCCTCCTTGGCACCTTCATGGACAACCTCAATGCCAACCTTGCTTGAATTGGGATTTAAATCTCCCTACTACCATAGTAGGTAGAGCAATGTTTGCTCTATTCCCAAACATGGCTTCCATTCTAGCAAAATATGTGCATATTCTATTCAATTTAGTGTCTATAGTTCTCCACCCTTTGCCATATTCCTTCTCCATGAGACCTTCTCCAATAGACTTGTTATTCAACTTCTGAGTTTCTTTGTACAATTTCATGTAACTCAACCATTTCTTGTAAAGCTTGTCACCTGTCATAGAAGTAGGAAATCCTTGCCCCTCCCAAATAAAAATTGTTGCAATGAAGCTAAAAGCAATGGATTTCCAAATGTGCTTTTTGCAATTCATACCATGAATTTGTGCAAAGTGTGCGGGGTCCTCCAAATAATGGTGCATTGCCATGCGGAACCTTTTTTTCTCTTTTGTTTTGCTAGGCACGGAAGAAGCCATCCTCAATAGTTCTCCAAATTTCCCTAATGATTGTTCTTGTTGCAAATCCAAATGTGAGTCTATAGGTCTTGGTTCTACATCCAAATGTGAGCCTCTTGCACTACAATTAGGTACTTGATCTCCCATTGAAAAATTTTTGTTTCCCTTTTGGTATAAAATTCCTGACCCCCAATCAAGTTCTTGGTGCTATAGGGTGGCGTGGATTATTTTCCATAACCACATGTTGTCATACTTTGCTTTTCTCTCTATTGGAACACACAAGTTGCCTAGCTATGGAGCCTCTAGATCAGAGGCTGGAGGTTAACCTATCCTACTAGTTTGAGTGCACGTATGACCCAACCCAACCAATAGAACACTTCCTTCTAAGTTTTGTACTTTTGCTATCGAGCAGGGTAGAAACAAGCAACCTAACTTATCATCATAGCACTCACTCTTGGTCTGTTGGTCATCATTTCTAGCATTACCAAGGAGAAATACACAACATTACTAGAAGAGAAGAACCTAAGCACAATGCCTGCACACCAATCAAAACCAATTGGATGTACAAATAGGCATGTAAGCACAAAGAGGATCCAATCAAAAGAATCTAGCAGCAACTCTCCGTGCTTTTTGTTAAAATTGAGCTTCAAAGCCCTCTTTCTCTTTCATCAAGCCAATTTCAACCTATACTCCAAGCTTTCTCCAATATGTACTTCAGCCTTCATCCAATTTGTACTCAAAGTGGAGTGACCCTATGTCTTATTAACAAGAAAAATCCTATGTAACTCAAATGTGCATAACTTTCTCTATGTGACTTGTATTCTAATGTTCTAGGACTCAATGGAAATCATATGAGATAAGCTTTCCATTGATATAAAATAAACCACAATCTGATCACTATAGCTCTCTTGACAAGATCTCAAACTTGGCCAACTTTCTATAATTTTTACCCTAATTTTGAAATCCCTAATTAGGGTTTGCTCCTAGTTCTGTGTAACTTTCCTCAGATTTTTGGATCAAAGGTGCACCTAATCCTCATAGACACTCTTAAAATTCTAAAATCCTCAATCATAGATACATAAATAGGAGAATTACACTCAATCATGATAAAAGATAGAAATGCTCTACCGAGCTTACAACAATATTTTTAGTAGAGTTTGTTGCATCAGCTCTCACTCTAGATAGACCTAAAGTCAGCCAAATTTTTTATAGTAGTTAATTGTGCCCTTGTCTAAATCTCTATAAAGTTAGTATCCTAATCTAACCCTAAACTCTAGATATGGATCAATTCATGAGTTGGGCTAACTTGTGAGCTTTGCAGACCCAAGTATGCTTTATCCAAGACCATGAATTTTCTATTTGAGGAATTCACATGAAACCTTTGCACAAAAGTGCAAACCCTAGCCACCAACAATACTGAAAATTTTCACATGGTGATTTGGACCACAACTTCAAGAGCGACCAAATCTTCAAACCTGATCAACATCTCATCTCTAACTCCCACTTTCCAAAGCTCCAACTTCAATTGGCCAGATTTGATTTGAGATTATCAAACCCTAAAATTTCTTGAGCTCAAAAGTAGAAACACTTTTTTGACTCTCTAACCCAACTGACAGATCATGAAGATGTCTCATAAAGTTCTCTAAATCACTTATTTTTTGCTCTTGGGTATGAATTTTACCCCCATTGATTCAATCAATCATATCTCCCAAAAAATTGACTCAAATTACTAATTCTAATCCTCAAATTATAGTATGTCGTCTCCTCTCTCCAACCGTGGTACTCTCTCCTCAAATGACCTCCCCAAACTCCCTCTCTGGTCAAAAACTCCCACCTTTTTTCTTGGACCCCAATCTCTTGCAATTTTGTCATTTAGCCTCTTCACTTTTAACAAGTGTACCCCACAACTCCACCTTGAATCTCATGAGCAAAATTGAACCATTTTTCCAACTACAAGATCACATAGATTGTCAAGTCCCAGACCTGCATGTAAGTAAGCACCAGAAGGACAATAGGATCTGGTTTTCCATCATTGACCCAGTGTATACCGCACCAAAACATACCACCATCCAATCCCGTAAGCCATCACGGTGTAGAATCTGAAGCCTTATTAGAAAAGGATTCGGGAGTAGCAAATCTGGAGCATGGGACATCTCTTACTCAATTGCTCTCTCTAAAACCAGGCCTCCACGCTCTGCTACAACTCTCACTCTCAACGTCCTCCTCCCGCTTAAGACTCCTCCCACTTGAGACTCCTCCAACTAAAACACACTTTCCTTTCAACTCTCCACCACTTATATACATAAGATCATAAAGAAAGTAAGACCATAATCCATGTGGCCAATCATATACATAAACATAGATTGCTCATATGGCAATAGCTTAACCGTGGAATCTATCATACAACCTACTCCGCTAATATGGAGATAAATTTTACTAATTTACTTTTCCATGGCTACACAAACCATAACACGATAACACAATATCCTTTACCACACTAATCTATAGAAATGAACCACCACACCAATGCAAAACAACAAAACCCGCAGTTTAGTTGCTTGACATGACCATTTGCAACATGAAGGGTGAATTTGTGTTTAAATAGTTGAGAGTAACATTTTGGATCCTCCAAAAATTTTCATAAGTCTCACTCTAAAAAACCACTCACCAAAAAACTTAGTAACACTGTCAAGAATCTACCTCACCTCTTATAATAAGTATTTATTTTAATTCACAATACTAAACATACAACCATCATTTATTTCGATACTACGATTCCTAAACATCAGCAATATAGCGCTTGATTTTTATAAATGGAAACAACTTGCACGAAAATATTCCCAAACCCAACGGGTGTTCATTTATTAGCATCTCATCTATAAATCTCTTTATAGATGAGATGACGAAGTATTAACAAATATTAACGAAGTTTGTTATTTATCCCGAAGATATCCCTCAAAACTATTTCGAAAGCCCTATTATGTCCATATCTAGCGATGCTCAATATCCTCCACTACTGTCCAGCATGTGGTCTCGCAAGACTGCTCCTGTGGCAACGAGATGACTAAATGAACCGCACAATGGTCCCGATGTTTGAGATAAGTTTTTAAGGCTTGGCCCCTGCCACCAACCAGGTCTTGCGAGACTGAAGGAAGAAAGGAGGACCAATCGAGTTGCGTGAACGATTGCAGAGAAACTCGTCTAAGTACGGAAGAAAGCTACAATAGATTCTTCAGACCGAATGATGACATCAGGTCATTATGAAGAACTCAATTCAACCCTAAACCCACCTCACGGATCTAGAAGAGGACAAGTTTTCGTTAGCTTCACAATCAATTTGTTTACCCAATCGACGGTGTTGACTGGACACCCGACAGATATACAATACATTACAATTGCAAGTCATCGATTCTGCATCTTTCGCACGCGTTTGCGTAAATTCAAGTCTAGCAGCCTGCTATTGTAGATGTTTAGTAGTAGGACCTATATTTCGATCACTTCAGAACCCTTTAAATGGTGTCTTCCCCTTATGTTCCTCAAAAGTGGCCATTTTAACGTCGAAGGCTTTGCAACCCAGAAGGCTTATTTGCCGGACGCGATGTATATCTGTATGCATTTGCAGCTCCACAGGATTGCTGGCCTCTAGCATTCAGTTCAAGCAGTTTCAAGGGTTCCGCAGGCCTTCCAACGGGGCTTACGAAGCAAGGGTTCTGCCGATCAGTATCTTTGAAGGACGCACTACTATTCAAGACCACAGCAGATGGAATTTAGACAAGGGTCTAGGATCTACTCACTTTGTCGATTTTTTCGTTGACACTGGTCAATGTCCAAATGTAGATTGTAAAGGAAACAATTATGTTGATTATAATTTTTGCGCCATTACTCTCTGGTAGCAAGAGCCTTGTAGCTAAGCACAGAAGAATATCTCGGACAATGTTGAAGATACTTGTTGCGCAATGTTGGCACTGTCAGTCACGTTGGGACGCTGGTGAAACTATTGTCAAGAGTTTACATGAGCACACGTACAGTTTAGCTCCCTGCACCTGGATCATGTTCATAAGCTCCCTCAGATGCCGAAACTTAACTTAAAGCTTGAAGCCGGTCGAAGTGCGTGAAATAAGCTAGTGTCTAACATGCAGAGACAGTTTAGATTAGGTTACTGCAGAACTTGGTTCGGCTGGTGCCTTCGGTCTCAATTCCTAATCGATACATACAGGCCTCTTCAAAGTAGGCAAAATTGGAGAGCAGTTTCATTAATTACTCGCCATGAAACCACTCTCGTAAATCGTTTCTGTCTGGCATGGATCTCATGATCAAAATCTCGTTATGACCAAATGATATTTCGACTTGCAGTTCAGCCCGAAGATCCCAGCTGAACCATGCTATGCCGTAATTACTTGATCTTTCAGGGCTACAGTTACAGGCAGCTGCGGCTATTTACAAAAAATCAGGCACTAAGAAAATTTTACTGTACTAATCATGACCGTGCACCTTTCGTTGATGTATACATTTAACAATTGCAAGATACTACAGATGATTGAAAATATTACCTAAAATATTCTCTCTCTCTCTATATATATATATATATATATATATATATATATAGTGCTGTTACAGGTGACTAATCACTCTATACTAGAGGTTTATGTTTCTGTCCGCTTATAATCGGAGGAACGTCCAGCTCACGCTGCGTACGAACTTTATGGTCATGATATTCTTATCCTCGACGGAGCAGCACCTGATCTCAATACGTGAATGATAATTACCATATATATAGTTTGCGGTAGCATTTTGTATTTATTCACAATCAGTCCTTTGCAAATTTGACTAGTTTTCATGACTGTTTGCAGTTCTGTAGCCCTGCCAATAGATTTTCTGGAGTTCGTTACTATGAGGTGGGCTTGTGATTCAACCTTGCAGGTTTGGAGCGAAAATTGGTAGCAAGTTTACCTTGACAGTCCTCGACATGCGTGGAACGTTAGTTGAAGAGACTCTCAGAATTTAATCCATAGTATTTACAAGAGCGATCTATAGCTAGAAAAATTCTAGCTTTTCGCGTCTAGGCCTTGGCTTACTGCCGATCTTCATGATGTCCTCGGGGAAACTGCTGCAATAGGGAAAGGATCTAACTCTGCAGAAAGTGAACAGATATTCAGGATGTATACTTGTTTGAACATTGCAGACTAAGTCAGTGTAAAGGGTTGTTGACGTATGACGTATTCACTTTAATTTTTAGAAACACTTGATTCAAGGCTAAAACCACAGTAGCGATCACGAGTATCAAACTCTTAATCTGTTGAACAATCTGGTATTGTAGGGGTGGTATTCGCAAAGTGGCGCAATAATAGAGATTTTCTTAGCTGCTGATATCTTACTCCACCTGATCATGATCATTAATAACATTCATTCATCCATATAGCTTGTGCCCGTATGTCATCGCTTCCAGTGGTGGTGTTATGCGTGAAGGTCTCGAAGAACAAAAAACTGGAGCTCTAGCCACCAAATTCGACATGGTTTCATGAGCAAGCTTCTCTCAGTTAACAGGTACGTACGAGATTACCATTTTCATTTGTTGATGAGTTTTATTATGTTTGCTGCCGCATAGATCATGAGTGGACCCTTGAAACTCTCACCATCAATCTAAACCCATGCCCTTGGGTCTCCCAAATAATGCAGAAGCAAGCTCGCAACATCAGACTTCTCTACATTACAGACTTCGACTGGTAACTTGTGAATTCCAAAATATAGTGAGAATCCCAAGTGAGCAGTTTGATCTGAAAGAAATTCTGGATTGAATTCTATAGCTAGTTGAAATTAAAAATAAGATTGAATGTAAACTTTAAGCAGATGTGACCTTCAACTCATCAAAACATGGTCAGATCTAAAACAAACGGACCTGCTCTTTGTTGGTGTGAAGCGTTTCGATTGGGATTGTTATATGTATACCAGCTCTTTCATAATAACGAACGATATATTTGCTCTTTCCTGCAAATGTTGCCTCCCACAGGAAGCACTGTAGTCACTGGCCGTGGACTACATTCTTTTCACGTTGCAGATCTAGAGAGTTAGTATCTGCCAAAAGGTTAAAATTATTATGAATTTGCGATAAATGTCTTCTAGCCATGACTTGATACAGCTTGATACTATACGAAATTGCCGCGTGTGCCTTCTGCAGGCATTCAGATCGGTTGGCACACGAAGTAAACCGGAGCAAATTAAAGAAGAGTGCAGCCACACAACTAGTTTAGATTCCTGGATAGGAGCAGCCAACCGATATCTTTATTAAAGAACACTCTAGAATTAACATTTCTAAATATAAATCTATTTAGAAGTGGGCCTTTATTGTAGATATTAGATTAGAATTCCTCCTAAGGATCGTAGTGTTGCATGTAAATATATTTTCTAAACCTTTTCCTGTGTATTTGAAGAATATATATCTCTCTCTCTCTCTTTCTTTTTCTTGTTGCCATAATCTTTCGGATTATACCTTCACTTTTCCTATGTCGTACCGATCATGTGGTTCTACCCTTTTGCCACAATAAGTATTTATCCTTCCACTCTTCTCTTCAACCTTCTTTTGGTTCTTGATCTCACTTGGTCAAGGCTTGGGAACTTGACCTTCCTTCATAAGAGCTGGCCTCTCTACTCTAAATCAATTATCGACCAAGATTGTGCTCCGCTCAAGCCAACTTGCCTCTCCCAATGTCTTGCACGATTTGTATTATTGCTAAAACACTTCACATTATACTTGCATTCTTTCTATATAGTATATATCATATGGCTTCTACCCTTTACCACAACATACTATCTCTCCTTGTAGTCTCCTCATCAGCCTTCCTTCTGTTCATGATCTCCCATCGTCAAGTCCAGCTCGACTCTTCTAATGAACAATCTCTTATTGAATATAACTTAGTGAGACTACTTATTGAGGGGGTAGTTCATGTTAAAATTCTTACAACCCCATTATTAGGCGTCCGCCTAAGACTATCGCTCTAGTTAGCGCCACCACAATTTTGCTTAGATCTTTATACAAGCCACGTAAGTTACCACAGACTATTGAAGTCCAATCACCCTAACACTCAAATAGTCAAATTTAATTCAGCAGTTACCCTCGGACTCACCGTCTCTCAGAAGAGCTAGCTGCCCAACTCTCGACGTTATTCCCTCGACAAGCCAACTTGCCAATGTCTGCATTACCATGAGGAGCGCTCTCTTGTACTCCTTTTGAAGCAGTCAAATCTCGTTCACAGCGGTTCTCGAACTCGCTTGCTCCTCACAAAAACTGTCCGCCCATGTCAAGCCAACTTGCCAACGTCTGTGCTCATACGAGGAGCTCTCCTACCAACGGCCACAAGATCCGAACTTAGTGAGTAAACTGCACTTCTCTCTTTCTGTACCATGATCACTTCTGTATGACAATGTTCACTTATTCTACACTCTTCTCCGTCCATTGATCCCTTAGTGAATACAACTTCTTGAGACTATAGCCTGAAAGGTAACATGGGGAGATGTCGGAATTCTTGCTACTTCTTGTCACCTAACACCCATATTAAGACCATCATTTTGCCACGTAACTTCACCCTTAATATTGAATATCCACAATCTACCGGGTAAGAGCATAATAAGCCCAACTCGAAGTCCCTATATTCCTGATTAATCAATCAATCTTTTCCAAGACCTCTCTTCTATTTGATGCAAATTGCGCCAGCTTCCTCGTCTAAGCTAAGAGGAGAAAACATCACTAGCTGAATGTTGGACGATTTCGTGCAAAATTCTTGAGACCTCTCATCGAGTGGTTGAAGCTCGGGACTCCATTGATTTCCTATCAATCCACGAGAAACGCTATCATCCCATTGTTACTATTGCACCAAATGTTTTCGACATCACCACAAACCTCAGCATCGAGTATATCTCGACCGTCCAGAAGAAGCCAAGCTGACTGCTAATAAAAAGAGGTAATCACCCGTACATGAGAAGTCCGCAAGCAGAGATAACACTAGTTGAATCGGTATGCTTGCTAAGGGACCTTTCTTTCATTCTCAATGAGATTCATTAGTCGATTTGGTGAACATGATTATTACTTATCAGTAATGTGACCAGAAATCCCTCTACTCCCGAAATACAAGGGCAGGTGACAGGAGGCCATGCTTAGGACGTATCAGAGGCTCCGTCAGGAACAGATTGCTCCTCATGCACGCCAGATTGATCATATATGCTGCACCAATTTGGGATGGATAGCGAACATGAGTTCCCCATCGATGGACGGGGCCAGAATGCACACACGTCTCGGGTTGGCTGTCCGGTCACTGTTTGAGGGGTCCCAGGAAATTACTCTTTACATCGACCTGAAGCGTGGAGTCCAGTTAATTCCGAGTGCGACTGCTCAGCAACAGTGCTAAGCTCGAGTCCAGTTGTGCATTGCGCAGTTTATCATTAACTGGTTGACCATTACGAATACTGAAACTACTTGGTAGCTCAAACTTGTCTTGTACTTGCAAAGAAAATGACGGTTCACCACTGCAAAACGAGATCTATGTATGAGAAGCTTGCGAACCAAGTTTCGTTGGAAAGTTTACACCTAAGTTGCTGACGGCATATCTCCGAATCAATGCCAACGACGTCGTGATTTGTCGTTGTTGCACTTGTGTAGCAAACCCAGATACAATGCCCCACTAGGGTGCACGATCGGAGCACAAAGTGAGGATGGAACCTGCAGGAGCGGGAGTGGCTGCCTATTTGCCGGCCGACCTTCACGTGCATTAGGAAACTACACTGCTGCCTGATGGATGAGATCGGCAACTCCTCATCCTTAAAAGTACTCATAGCACTAAGAAGGATCTTCAACTCATTCCTCATTCGCGTACATTCTAGCACTTGCCTGCAAAATCAATCTAGACGCTAGGCAGGCAGGAGCGATCTAGCTCCTCTTGCTCGGCGGGTACGTGTTCCATCTTTTGATAGATTTGATATTCTGCTTCTCCCATGTGCCGGAGATGTCTTCATCGTCTTCTTGATTTCACCCTAGGGCCTTAAGTAGAACAGAGACTGGAACCTGACATTGTGTGTCTATTCTCCTTATCGACGAAACATCTAGAAGATTTATTGCAAACTTCACCACACTACGTTATGGCTCTTTCAACCTGGGTCGGCATCTGTCTCATTCTTTCGCTATCTGTACAATTCACTGGCGCTCAAGACGAGCCAGTAACACATAAAGTTGGTGATTCCACTGGTTGGACATATATCAATGCCTCGAGTGGACAACCTGCAGACTATGCGGCTTGGGCATCTCAGTACCAATTTTGGGTCAAAGACGTTCTCAGTATGTATAAATGAAACACTCACAATATTCACAGTTCTTCAAAATTCCTTCAACTTCACCTTGTAATTTTTTCTGTTGCCGATGATTTTGGTAGATCATGCACCTTAGGCTATCTTGGGAAGAAGGAAGTCCAGTTTTCCATCTGATTTATTATCTGGTTTATTTATGTGGGATTTATCACTGCCGTGCAGGATTCGTCTACGAGCCCAACAAGCAGAGCATCTACAGCTTCAGAACGAAGGCTGCATGGGAAGCCTGTAATTTCACGGAAGGCAGGTTGCTTGACAACGGGACTTCCGGGTTCTCCGAAGTACGAATATCTCCTCTCCTGTTGTTGTCTTCTCTGGTTTTGCTGATGTCGAAACTATGGGAGTAAATTGGGGATTTCGATTGCTAGACTAAGCATTGACCCACAGATGATCTCTTGTACATCTGCAGTGGATCTTGAGCAAGTACGCATACTACAACCTTGCCAGCGGAAGCCACTGCGAAAAGGGCCAGAAATTTAGGATCCTGGCTGGCAATAGGAGTCTTCAGAACACAGGTAATTCGGAAATGTAGATGACTCTGGTAATCATGGCATCTATAACCGTAATGTGGATCTGGAGTGTTTGCAACTGACTCATATGGATGATACTGTCATCTTGCAACGAATCTCCAGGCCAATGCTTGTTTGCCATATTCTTAGAGAAAGTTATGAGAGTGTGAGGGCGTGTGAGAGTGAAAATTTGAGGTATATTGAATCAAATAGGATTCCCAGTCTCCAAGAATTGAACTAGAACGAGCTCTGACAAATGTAGCCAAGATTTGTTTGACTGCAACTTCTTAGTTACTTGGTCTGCTTCTGGTCTTCACTTTGGCTCAATTAAAAGTCGACTACGAGGAGAGTAGGCATCCGCTTGATCCTATTTTGGAACATAGAATCATGTTATATATAAAATCGCCACACCTGAATTACTACTTCCTATGTGCCAAACATCGATGCACTTCTAAATCCATTGAGGAGTTGGATTGAGGCGTTCCAGGATGCTTGGGCATGTGAATGAGTTTCATTATCGATTGGGTGATGGAATCGAATCTTCTCTCTTTAACCCTTCTAATAGCAAACTAATGTACTATCTCCTTCGTTTTCTGCTGGTTGCCTGGTCCTCATGGTTTTCCTGAACCTTTGTGGAATTGAAAACCCTGCAATCCCGAGGGTATGACACTGCAAGAAAATTATCCTAACGTCGAATGTCTTTCTCTCTGCAGGCCAGCTCGCACCGACTGCTGCTCCAGCTCCCTCAAGAGTTGCACCGTCACCTAGCAAGCTCGCGCCTACTCCAAGCACGACGCTCTCCCCAGCCATGTCACCCGCTTCCCCACCAGCAGATCTCTTGCTGAGTCTCAACCGTGGCCCTGCCGTAGCACCTGTTGTTGCTCCATCTGCCTCTGTCCCCGCAACTTGGGTCCAAACATTGATTTTGACCACTGCAGGTATTGCAATTACAACAAGCATGTTGGTGCTTTAGGCTAGCGAAGCATCATAGAACGACTGCTCGCTCCCCTTTCTCTCCTTCACTTTCTCATCGAATTCAATTTCCCTGTTGAGAAGTGATGAGGAGTGACATATATACCATAGATCGACGACCACAAACCTTCCCCTATAGAGGAAGCATTCTTTAGGTCCGGGTTCAGTCCATCGCCAGTGAAGAATATATTACTTCACTGAGAATATTGACCACACCCGAGTGACTGGAGGAGGATCACAATTAAGTAATCATCAAACAGCAACTAGTTTATAATGACCATCTAACCAGAAATCACCTTAGTAGCTGAACTACTCCATGGAGATGCCAGTCAGTCCAAGTAATTATGAGTACCCCTCCTCATGAGTTGGCTGTGGCTACTTATATATTAAGTTCTAGAGTAGAGCAAGAAAACTCACATGTTATGAGCTCAATTTGGCTGTGTAGGCTTGATATTAGATTAGTGCAACAAACCTCACACATTGTGGAAACAAAACTGTAATACTTGGGAGACATAAGCACCCACTCATGAACACGATACTCCTGGGTGCTTCACATTGAATACCCTATGAATTTGTTGGCACTGCTTTGGAGCGATAGCCCATTGGCTTGCTAACTTCTGTTCCCCTAATTTCTCGATCACTTTGTTTTGATATTGTTATCGATTCATCGATAATTTTATGGGATAAAGGTGATTCAGCTTGTTGACAAAGGATGGGACCCGAGGTCCAATGAGCAAACATCTAGTGAATCGAGCTACTTGGAGTGAGGTTTCACAAAGCTAGATTTGACAAATACTAGATTTTCAGTTGCGAGTCTATACATTGCTACATAATATACATTGTTGTCAACAACATATACTATAGAAGCAAAACTCACCCATAAATTATATATGAACTCTAAAGTGCTACAATAAATCAATTCTTCTCCAACTTGATATCACATTCAAACAGATCAATACTCAAATAGATCACTCAACGCTTAGCAAACAATCGGGTACGGATTACCATCAAATCACACCCACTCCAGCTAAGAGACTCTAGGTGATGATTGCCGATGTCTGGCCACCATAAAACACAAAGGCTCAACATTAGATAAGTGAGCTCTCTAGAGTTGCACTTCAAAAGTATACCCCTATGCTTGACCTAGGTCCCGTGTCCTAACGGTGCCATTGATGGCACATCTGATGATGTGAACAGTGCAAGTGACAGTGGATCACACCATGTGATCAATAGCTCTAACATGAAATCAAATCGTCAACAAGTAGTCCATGAGTAACTACCAAAATACCTATGACTACCAACACTTCTACTCCAATGCCCGGGCAAACTAGCCTTGGCGCTACAAATGTCATGAAAGTTGTCATGCATATGTACATCATTGCATAATATACATCATTGTAAAAATCATATACAATAGAAGCACAACTCACACATAAGCCATAAATGAACTCTAAAGTGCCACAATTGCCCCCTACTTTGTAGTTAAATCCCTTGAACTCCATATAGCCATCTATTCCAATTATATGATATACACTATGGTGGGCAAAGGTCAAGAAGTCCAATGTTTTCTAACCCCATCATTAGTCATTTGTCTACACTCTATACCACATAACGGGTGAACTAGCTATATGTCAAGTACATCTAGGATATAACCACTATCCTTGAGGAGCCATCATGAGGGGAGGAGTCAAACATGCAATATGCAATCCTCTCAAACAGCTATCACACTCTAACATAGTAGTAGCTCCACCAGAAGGATCACATAATATACACCGCAAGCCTGCATGTACAAGTGCAAAGCTTAGGTCCATAGTACCATCAATGTTTGTGAGGTAGCATGGTATATAATTGCGCAAATGATCCTTCCAAACAACACCATCATATCCTTCTAACACAAGGACTCTAGAAGGCAAAACCTCACGCACTCTCAAGATAGTGCAGCTTGTAGTAACATCAAGTGTTGTTATTGTTGTATGTTATAGATATACATAATCACTTGGATGAAATCAATGGATTGTGGGTCTATAACCTCCTCCTCAAATAGTATTATGGTGTAAGGTATCCCTATGTTGAACAATTGCCAAGTTCTCAAAGGCCATTTGCATCACTCTCCAAAAGATCTCTACCCATTGAGAACATGTGCTCACCCGTACGTTTGGATCATCCAAGTCCAGAACTATAGTAGCATATTGAAAAATGGCTCCATAGAGTAGAAAGGAAGGAGAGAAGGATGCTAAGGTGGCTTACCGGCTGAATTAATAACCCATGGCCAACCAAGGTAAATGGAGATCTCAATTTGCCAAATAGCCTCTCTGCAAGCCATACTTACACAATCCTTTCTTCACCATTTGAACCACTCTCTCTACTAAGACATTTTCCTTTAAGGCAATCTTGAGAGATAGTATAATGATCAATTAGAGCCTTTTTACACAAGACGTGAAACTCTCCCATGAACTTTGTACCTTGATTAGTCAAAACCTCAACTGGTATACCAAAATGACTAAGAATCTGATCTACAACAAGTAAGCCATCCCTTCATTGGACTTGTTAGAAAGTTCCACCCACTCAATCTACTTGTAGAAGTGCTCCACCATAACCAAAACATACCAATGATGTCTCACAATCAACAATAAAGTTCAAGCAAAGTCTAAACTCCAATAGTAATCCAATCCTATGATAGATAATGGGTGTAATTGAAGCAAATGAACATTAGATGATGCTCTAACTTGATCATAAATCACAAATTGGGCAACAATTGCTATACATTGGTTTGCATATTGCACCACCAATAATGAATCTAGAGTAAACTATATGTATGTTTTATTCCAAAATGTCCTAGCTCCTCATAAGCATGATGGACCAACTATGGTCTTAGAGATGGAAGTGGTACTACTCACACTCTACCATCCTCCTATACATGAAGAAGGTGTCTTCACTCCAATCTAAATTTCCTAGCTTGTTGAAGAACATGGTCTTTTTCTTTGGTTCCAACTATGCCACCCACAACACTCTAGTGCAAAGACAATCCATCACCAAGACATCATTGTAAATGTCTTGTTGAACTATACCACTATCTCCACCTTTTGGATATGTGACATCAATAACTCCTCTTATATGCGTTGAGAGAGATACCACCAAAGCCTCAAAGAATATACATAGAAAGATAGACACATACAAACCTGGCACCATCTCCTCATTTATCTCACCATGCCAAGGTGCTCTAGTTTGATACTATTGGTTGGGATATCGGTTTCTACTCAAGCCATCTTCATCATAGTCCAACATTCCAAGTCTATGAACAACCATGAAATCATACTCTTTTAAAATCAGAGCACATCATGCTAGCTTCCCTAAAAGCTTGCTAGACTCCATCAACCACTTCAATGGTTGATAATCAATGATGAGAGTGAAGGGGTTACCAAATGATAACATTTGAAATGTGCTACTACCCATATTGCTACCAAGCACTCTCCCTCATATGAACTATATTTTGCCTCCATTGAATTGTTGGAGTGACTAACATAGGCCACCACAAACGCCTTCCCCTCATTATCATGTTGGGTGAGCACTGCTCCAAGCTCCAATGTACTCCAAATAGTATGAACCTAGAATGGTTGTCCTTTGATTGGTCCCTTAAGAATAAGGGCAGATGTCAACCTCTCCTTGAGCTCTATATTTTTCTTGGTCATCTCCCCAACATCACTCATGTGTAAGCTTGGTCAGCTTCATCAAGGCCTTGGAAATGGCACTAAATAGTCTAATATATTGGCAATAGAAGTTTGGCCAACCCAAGGAATGCTTGCACTCTACTCACATCCATAGGCCAAGGAATACGTGCAATAGCCTCCACCTTGGTCTATTGAACACCAAGTACTCCAAAGTAAATAGTGTGACCCAAATACTCAACTTGCTCATGGAAGAATCTATATTTTGAGGATGTAATTTGAATCCATGAGATCTCAATCTCTCAAACACCTCCAACAAATGTCTCTCATGCTACTCCACAATAATGTTATAGATTAAAATGTCATCAATATAACACCAAGCAAAATTCAGTACTGCTAGGATCTTGTCCATGACCCTCTAGAACTTAGTAGGAGCATTCTTTAACCCAAATGGTAAGAACTTCCATTGATATAATACATCTTTATTGTGAGGATCAATAGCCTAAAATGCTATCTTGAACTTATCTTCATCTTTGATTGGAGGTTGATGATATCTTGCTTGAAGATCCAAATTACTAAATACCTTTGCATACCCAGTCATATCAAAGATCTCCTTTGGTGTAGGCATGGTATACCAATCAGCCTTATTCTATTGGTTGATAGGATGGTAATTTCTATACATCCGCCTATTTGTGTAGTTGCCATGTATATCATTCTTGGTTGGCATTAATATAGCTAAAGCATACTCTCCATGTGAAATCAAACCAGCCTCAAAAGGTCTCTACTCCAACTCTAAATCAATGCTCTTTCCATATCTATATATCTATAGGGATGCCAAAAAATTGGTGTATCACTAATAAGCTCAATTTGAATATCAAGTCTTTTCAAAGCACCCAAATCCTTCATATTGAAGGTAAAATAACTCGTGCAACTCCTCAAGAACCTCTAAACTCTATGTCTTTCCCCTCTTGTAAGCTTTGGCCCAAGATCTAGCTCCCAAGTATCCCTTATAATTGATGTAAGAGTGGGAGATGTATTGACTAGTTGCTACATTGGGCCCTTGGGAGCAATAGTGTCATGCCCCCAACCACTAGAGTTCCCAACCTTAATGTGGAAAACTCCTTCCGATCTTGCTACAAGCTACATGTATCCCCTAGCTGCATCTCAAGAAGACTAAGGGTGTAACCCAAGTAGACCATGCTCACCTGGATGGACCCAAAATAGAACACTCTTGCTAGTAGCCATTGGATATGTCACAAGAATATCCTACACACTTGGTCCATCGCCCCCAACATGTGCCTAAATTGTCTTCATAAGCATAGAGCTCACAAGTGTTCGAGTGATGATGCCTATCAAGTGCATCCTAGGCCACTCTGCCAAGCCAAGGCTCACAATCCTAGTCAAATAGTTTAGGTATATAACTTGACCTAACACCTAATGCTTGGATGCCTCTAACACTATTTTAATAAAAATAATACATGTACAAAAACCCATCACCTACTCCTTCATATTGGCATTTGGTTCCATCGATTGTTATAATTGTGAGTCCCAATCAAGCCCATGACCTTCCTCTCAAAAAGCATGGGAGCTTTAGAAACTCATAAGTGTGGGTAAAGTGGCCCTAGGCTATCCAACAAGGTTCACCACTACCATAGTTGACCTATCAAGGACTACCACCATTTGAGACTAGCACCTAACATCCAAAATGTCATCAACAATAAGGTGGTCTAGTTGTTAAATCCCATCATAAGTAGGTTATAAAACGTCTCTAGGCAAGAGTTTTATCCACCAAAGACAAAGATAATGAGCACATGATCCCACTCTAACTACATTCAACAACACAACATGTCCAATCCAAGAATGGACCTAATGTGTACTCGCCACCACCTGAGTAAGAGAATCACCCATCAAAGGAACATTCTTCCAAAATGAAGGCAAGAGAAATGGACTGATGAACCTAAAGATGTTATAGTATAAGTATCCCAAAACATACCAAAACAAGGATCTTGGAGACCCTAATCTTGGCCAACACGGGTATGTCCTTGACATGGCAATCATAATAAGACCATATCTCTCCAAATCCTATGCCCTAGCAAGGAAATGTCTATTAGTAAGGTCTTCTAATAACCCTTGACTGTTGACATTGGTAATAATTCAAGATACCAATACGCATAGGCCAAGTGTGCCACATGATGTAGGAAGACTTGCCTAGCAGTCTCATCTCTTCCTATATACAAGTACTTCTATACTTGAATACCTACTTGTAATACCGCAACTAGTCCAATGTTAATACTACCAAGCAACTCTAAAGACATACACCCTCTATTGGATATTGCCAAGCAATGAGTGTGGTATTCAAAGGTGAAAACGTGATAGACTTTGGAGGCTCATCCTCACATTGGTCTCTTAGTGGTACAAAGGCTCCACTCCAAGCTTGTTGCACCAACTAAATTACATGATGCTACAATGCCTCCTCAGAACTCCACAATGGAACATCCAAGGTGGATAGAACAATCCCACTTGTACTCCAAATGTGAGTGATCTCCTTTGGTATTAGAGTATCTTGTGCATGGGTGTTTCATTCCAACAAGTCACTAGGCCAAGTAACAAAATCACCAAAAGTTGAAACTTATGTCATGGTCCCTGGTTGTTGTGAGCCAAGATTGCCACTATTAAAGCTTACTAGTAACAACATACCCATCCCTCACTTGACTGCCAACTTGGTCTGTATGAGGTTGTCTCCTCCCAATAATCAATTTTGAAACCTATAGGGTATAATAATGCTCCACCAACTAGTGCATCATATGACTTAGTTACTATTGCAATGGCCTAAGCTCTCACCAAAGAGCTATCAATATGATGATCAGGTTAAATCTAGACAATGAGCTCTCTACATGTGATGTATTGTGTAAAACCACTCCTAGGGATGTCTAGATTTGAAATAGATACCTCTCCACATCAGTCTTTTGTAGCTCCAGACCAACAACTACAGCCTTCCTTAACATAAGGGCTATGCACTAGAGTCTAATAATACCCTTTTTGTTGTATAGACCTTCTTGAAGGTCCCACCAAAAAAATCATCCCTCTTTAGTTATCCAATAAGAAAACACCAAGTGTGAACCACGTTCCCTCAAAGGTAGGTTTGGTTGGTATCTCCTCCAATCTAACTGCTACTACCTACCATAAACCACTTGTCATTAAGCGGATTCTATGCTCCTCAACCAAGTTACTCCACTATCAACCACCTCTATTCTAGAAGCATAAACCACATCATCTTTACTCTCACAAAGTATGGCAGCTAATTGGAACATTGGAGTTGGGTCAACTCCCAATATATACATGTCATTAGTTAAGAATAAAGAAAGGTGCATAATCAATTGAGCCACCCTCAATATCAAGCTAAACTCAATCTTTGTAATAATAGGTGGCTGACTAGCATGTAGTCTATCATGCCCATCACCACCTACCACATGTGCACTAGGATGTCTAAGAGCCATGGATGTCATTTGTAGTGTCTCAAAAATGTAAAAGATTGGGGAGTTTGACCTGTCTATCAACCTTTCCACTCTATGGGTCCAACTCCATTGATGCTCTTCTAGGCTGTGGAGCATGTACTACACTCCTAGTAATTATGGGATATGCATCTACATGTGTTTCTTCATACATAAAGTCTATGATGTCTCTATCACCAACATAAGAAGTGGAAGCCTCAACATCCAAATCAAATCTCCTCTAAGTTATGGCCATGCTAGATAATCTCTACTTCAATTGCTCAATCCAAGTAGCCATATTTGTATCAAAATTAAGGGCAAGTACTACATCCCTACTATGTGTGGTTCCATTACTCCCTTGTCCTCCATGACCTAGAGCTCCTCTACCACCTACCATAGCCACCCTACCACTCCGTAACTCCTAGTGAAGGTCAAAGCATCAATCACTAGTGTGAACAAATATATGGCAATGGTCACACTATTTCTATATTGGCTGTGATGCACCAGAGGTATCATGTCGGTTGCCTTGAGTGCACTCTCTCTTGTGGTGAGATTCACCACAAGTCCAACAAGCAAGACCACCACTCATTGGCTATTGTTGATCTAAAAATAAAGGTAAAGACCTAGCTACACTAGGTCCTCCACTTGCTCTATAGAATTTAGGCTTTCCACTTTGTAACAATATGGAGTTTAGCGACGAAGTTAGTTGGGAGTTTAGCGATGAAGTAGTCGGGAGTTTAGCAACAAAGTAGTCGGGCTTACAAAGTAGTACATAAGACAAAGTAGCCTAGAATATTCTAGAAGTATCTAGGAAGCTTCTTGGGAAGCTTCTTGGTTAGCTTAGCTTGCACCTTAAGTAAGTAGTTTCTAGAAGGAAGCTTCTAGAAGCTTCCAACTAGCTTAGCTTGCACGCCAAGTAGGTGGCTTCTAGAAGGAAGCTTCTTGAGAAGCTTCCTAGCTAACTTGGCTTGCACTCTAAGAAAGCGGCTTGAGGAAGCTTCTTGAGAAGCTTCTCAAGGGCCTTGTATGCTACCTATAAATACCAAAGCCAAAGCTCATGCTAGGCATTCAGAGTTTTCCTTCATTCAAGTGTCCCAATGTGAGTTTCCATTCTCCTATTTCTCTCCTCGGTTTTGGTCTTTTATACACTTTGTCCTTGGAAGCCAACATGGCATGGTGCACAATGTTGAACTATAGAAGAAGTAATAGTTATGGATGAGGTCTCCTATAAAAGACCAAGACCAAGGGGAGAAATAGGAGAATAGAAGATCATATTGGGACACTTGAGTGTGAGAAACTTTGAATGCCTAACATGAGCTTCAAATTTGGTATGTATAGGGAGCATATAATGCTCTTGAAAAGCTTCTCAAGAACCTTCCTTAAGCCACTTTCTTGGAGTGCAAGCCAAGCAAACCGGGAAGCTTCTCAAGAAGTTTTTTTCCAAAAGCCATTTACTTGGCATGCAAGCTAAGCTAGTTGGGAAGCTTCCCAAGAAACCTCTTCCTAGAAGTCACCACTTGGCATGCATGTTACTCAATACTTGGAAGGTACCAAGTAATTTCCTAGATACTTCTAGAATATTCAAGGCTAATTTGGTCTATTTGCTACTTTGTTAGCCTTGACTAGCTCATCGGTAAACTCCATATTGTTATATATTCCTCCACCATTAGTTGGTGACATCCTCATCACCATTGAAGCTTCAAACTCTTGGATGGCCGTTTGTGTATTTTGGAGATGAGAAAGAGGCTCCCAAGCGCCATCATGAAGGGGATATCCTTTCTAGAGGACTTTGTATTCTATATGTTGTTAACAGCCTCATTGAATGTGATGATATGCAAGGATACAATCAACTTCACACTCCTCATGATCATTGATAGGGATGGGAAGAGGAGGAGGTTAGACACAAGCGGAAAAAGAAGATGGATTAGGAACAAATAGTTTCAACTTAGAAACATGAAAGATAGGGTGGATGTGCATATGACAAGGCAAGGCAAGTTAATAAGCAAAACGAGAAATGATTTGGGTGACATCAAAGGGTCTTATTGTAATACAAGTAGCTATATATATTATCTAGAGGTGAAAATTGGCTTGGTAACACCTAGAAGGATGTTATTTATAATGGGCTAAAAAGATCAAATAGAGGTGTCACCAAAAGAGTTTTTCTACTAATAGGGTAAAAATAAAAAATAGTTTGAAAACTTTAGAGCCAATTTTGGAGGCCTAAATGGATTATTTAGGCCTCAAAAATAGAAAAACCCCATCTTCTTAAGGAATAAAGGCTTGCCTTCTCTCTTCTATGTTTTTTCTCATTGAGAGCTTTTCAATGGTACGTCACAAATTTGATTCTAAGCTCCTTACAAGAAGATTCCCTAAATATTCCCTTTGGTCAAACCCGTTTAACCAACTAGATAGGAAAAGGATTGACAGACCACCCATCCAAATAACTAATCCAAGGATGGAGCTCATTGACAAGTTACCAATCCATGTATCTAATCCAAGGGTGGAGCTTCCTTTGAGAGGATCCTCTTTGCTATATAATAAAGAGAATGTGCTCCTTTGGGGCATCAAAGTATTGAGTGTGAAACTTGTGTTTTTTCTCTATTGTATCTCTCTTGGAGAGTTCTCTTGTCCTCACAGTATTACACCTATCCAATTAGGGGCAAGTTTATGGACTTGGGTATCAAGTGAGAGGGGTAGGTTACTAGACGAGAGCATGACTTTATCACCAACTTGAAAGATGAGATCACAATGATGATGGTCTATGGTAATACGAATAGCTAGACATATGATCTAGAGATAAAATTTGGTTTGGTAATATTTGGGAAGATGTTATACATGATGGACTAAGTAGATCAGACAAAGATATCACCAAAAGAGTGCTTCTACTAATAGACTAGAAACCAAAACATGCTTGAAGACTTTAGAATCAATAGCTAGACATATGATCTACAAGTAGAATTTGGGTTGGTGACATCTAGAAGGATGATACACATAATGGATGAAGTAGATCAAGTAGAAGTATCACCAAAAGAACACTTCTACTAATAGGGTAGAAACCAAAAAAGCCTTAAAAACTTCAGAGGAAATTTTGGAGGCTTAAATGTATGAATTAGGCCTCAAAAATATACAAATTCCTCCTCCAATAGAAAAGAGGCTTGCTTCCTCTCCCCCCTCCCCCCCCCTTAATTTGTCTCACCAAGACCTTTCAAACAATACCTCACACGTGATTCTAAGATTCCTATAGGAAGATTCCTTAAAAGATTCTCTTTGGTCAAAGCCTATTTGACCAACCAGATGAGACCAAAACCAACATGTCACCCATCCAAGCAAGTAATCTAAGGGTGGAGCTTGCTGATAGGTCACCTATCCATATACCTAATCTTATGGTGGAACATCCTTGGAGGAAATCCTCTTTGGCTATATAATAAAGAGAAGGTGTTCCCTTTGGGCACCAAAGTTTGAGTGAAACCTATATTTTCTCTTCTGTGTTTCTCTATTATCCTTAGAATATTACATATGCATATTGTTTTTGATAATTTTGAGCAATAAGGAGATGAGATTTGGCTTCTTGGAGGGATTGAGATATGGTGGTCAAGAAGGTGGAAGCATGAAGGACATGAAATAGAGGAGGAGCAAAAAGAGAATTTGGAACAAATGGATCTTGGCCAAAATTAAGAAAAAATAGAAATAATCCAATGTTTGCCTTTTTTAAATTATTGTATGCAAACTCAACAACTACAAGATATTCATCTCAATTGGTATGTTGAATGTTTACAAAGGTACAAAACATATCCTCCAAGGTGTGATTTGCATGTTCAGTTTGTCCATCAATTTGAGGATGATAAGCCATGGAAAAAACAAGCTTGGTGCTGAGTATCTAGAAGAGTGCTTGCCAAAAATTTCTAATAAATAAAGGATCACAGTCAGAGATGAGTACACAAAATATCTCATGATGCTTGAAGACATTGTCTAAGTAGATCTAAGTCAATGTTGGAGCATCTATGGTAACAAAAGTTGGTGCCAAATAGATTTGCTTATTAAGCTTATCCACAAACACCACAATTATTATGTGATCTTGCTTTGTCTTGGGCAAGGATGTGATGAGATCTAAGCTCATGTGTTCTTAACAAGTAAATGGAATGGAGAGTGGTTGAAGGAGACCACTTGGTTTTTGGTTGTTGGCCTTGCTGCATTGGCAACTCTCACAAGATTGAACAAAATCTTGAACATCTTGTGCCATGTTGGGCCATCACCATTAGCATTGGAGGGTATCCAAGGTCTTGTCCACACCCATGTGACCAACAATTGGTAAATCATGGGCTTCTTAGAGACGCACAATTCAAAGATCACCCTTGGTTGGAACATAGATCTGATTCTCACAATATTCTCACATAAGGCTTTCCTTGAAGGAGAAGGTGTTGTACTCCTTGATGCATCTTGCAAGATGACCTTGTACCATCTAAAAGAAAGGATCTTGTTGTAAAGTTATCCTAAACTTAATTTGGACTTTGGAATCAATTGATACTATCGTAATTGCCATTGTGATAAGAGGAAGAGACTTCAAATCAAGTTGTTGTGATAATGCATTGGAGATGACATGGAACCAATCAGGTTTGCACTCAAGTTTGATGTCAAAAAATTGTAGTTGTTCCTCCCATCAATTGATGTTGACTCTTCACGTGTTCCAAATGTAATGTCCGCAACAAGGGCTTGTGACCAATTTACATGGTCACTTGTTTTCCCAAGAGATAATGCCTCCATACCTTGGTGACATATACCATGCTAGTTGTTCTCAATCTCAAGTAGAGAAGTTCCTTATTGTTGTATTTAGTTGATAAGACACAAAGGCAATGGGATGTAACACATTTGGGAATTTTTTATGCAACACTGCTCCAATCACAAAGTTAGAAGCATTGAAATCAACCACACAAGGTAGTTGAGGATCATATGGTTGAAGAATGGGTCTTAAAGATACCATATGTTTTAGCTTCTGGAATGCTTCTTTGTGCTTGGTGGTCCATTGACAGCTCAAGTTCTTCCCCAAGAGGTCAATCAATGGTGTGGTCACATGAGCATAGTATTGGATGAACCATAGATAAAAACTTGTAAATCCATTAAATGTTCATACTTCTATAGCATCCTTTGGAGTATGCCAATCAATAATGGCCTTGAATTTCTCCTCTTCTATCTTGATCTCCTCAGATAAGATCTTGTGACCCAAGGTAACTTCCTCTTGCAAAAGGTACACTTTGACTTCTTGCAATAAAACTTCCAAGGATGTAGTTGTCGTAGGACTTCTTGTACATGATTTGTTCATTTTGCCTCTATCTTGCTATAGATTAAAATATCATCCAAGAACACCACCATGTACCAATTCAATAGCCCATCCAACACTCAATGCATCTGATCCATGAATATTATTGGAACATTAGTGAGCCCAAAAGGTAGAAGTCTCCACTCAAAATGTCCATATCTTGTGCAAAAGGTAATCTTTTGTGTATCTTCTATATCAATGTGAATTTGCCAATATTCACTTTGGAGATCTAACTTGGAGAAGTATTGTGCACCACTCAATTGATCAAGCAAGTCATCAATTTGAGGCAAGAGATATGCATTCTTCATTGTTTTTTTTATTGAGGCCATGATAATTAATACAAAAGCAAAGTCCTCCATCCTTCTTTGGACCAAATAGTACCAGTGCTCCCCAAGGAGATGTAATATGTTGTATGAAATCCTTCTCCAACAAATTTATCAATGTTGTTTGGAGCTCCTCCAATGCCAATAGATGGTCTACTCACTAGAGTACTTCTTGGCAATAACTCAATCTTGAAGAGCATACCATGATCGGAGGGTAATCCCTTTGGCAAATCATCTAGAAATACATCTAAAAACTCCTAGACTATTTGATCAACCAGTGCTTGATGAGGCTTTTGATCCTCAATGCACAATAGGCTTGATCTACACCGCAAAAATAGACTTATCTTCCTCTAAAGCTTGCTCTATGGCTTCTTCATTAACAAACTTACCATCTTGGGACTTTTCTTCCTTCAAAGCTTGCTCTATGGTTACTTTCCTAACAAACTTCCCCTCTTAGGACTGACTATTCTTAGGTGTCTTACTCAAAGGTTCCAGATAACCTAATCAGAACTTCCTACCTTGGTGTTGTACTTGAATTTTTTTGCTGGCTCCAATCAAGTTGAACCTTGTGATGTTCAAGCCAAGGTAGACCTAGAATGATGTCATAACACAAAGGTGCCACTACAAACCTTATACACTCCAAAAACTCCTTCCCAATCTTGAAGGTAATAGGATGTAAGGTACAAAATGCAAAACCCTTTCTACCATTTGCCATCATTAATCTACTTCCAATTACTGGCTTGCTATGACTACTTAATTTCTTTGCTAATTACATAGACATGTAATTTTTTGAACTTCTAGAATCAACTAAAATCTTATAATCACAATCAGATATCACATTGCAAGTGAAGCAAACTTGAGTAGGTTGAGCCTTCAATCCCATTGAGACTAATCAAGTTCCCAGTAGGTGGCTTGAAATCTCCTATTGGGATTCCTCATTTCCTTGATCATTCCGCTCCACAAATTCCATTTGGGTGATTTACCAAGGTCACATATTCTTGAGTGGACATTCAACAATGTGATGTCCAAATTGGGAACGATAAAAGCAACCACCATTTTGCCACAATCTTTCTTGATCTATTGTGCCAAGTGGTCTCCATTGGATGGCATCAATCTCCATTGGTGTCGACTCCTCCAACTATGTGTAATGTGTTGGTAGGTTTTGTGAAGGTTGAGGTCAAGATCAAGTTGTTGCAACCAGGAATCAGAGCACACAACCAATTGCATGGCTTCTTCTCAATGTTTTGGCTCTTGCATAGTCACTTCCAATTTGGTTTGTGACTTCAAGCAACTCACAAATAGATCCAAAGCTTCACCATCCAATATATCTAGAATTTGCATAATGGTGTTTTGGAATTGTGTGATGTAGCTTCTTTGGAACCAATCTACTTCAACTCTTCCAACTTATCTTGTGTTGCTTGTATGGCATTTATTGCTTGGAATTGCATAATTATTGCATCTTTGACTTCTTTTCATGTCAAGATTGGTGCAAAAAATTTCCATTCAACTCACTCTACTCAAAATTGCCACCATAGTTTTACCACTCTATCCAATTGGCTTGAAGCTAAGAGAATCTATTTCCATTCATCTTGAAGATTTTTAGCCTCAAAATAACATTCATAGTCAAATACAAAATTCTCCATTGCGCCCAAGAGATTCTTGCAATCAAATACCTTGGGTTTTGGAAATTGGATTTGCTCTTCTCCTTCTTGAAATGGTGCTTTCTCTATGTACTCTTATCATTGATGATCTTGTTCATCCAACAATTGAGTAATATGCTTGATTTGTTGCTATATAGTAATGATAACCTTGGGCATTGCCACCATGGCTACTACTCTATCACACTACCCCTAATTTATCTAATTTTATTAACATATAGATGCAACACGTCCACCATTCTTCATAAGTTACAACCAAAAGTACCAAGGGTTCCTCCGACAAGGTGATCATATTCAGAAAATTCTACTCAAAGCATGAGGTGATGAATTGTGTGAAATGATGCTTGGGTAGTACCCAAACACAAAAATCTCAATGGTTTGGTGGAAATAAATTTGGTGGTCCGTAAATTCCATCTATCCCATTCTTGCTCTAATGCCAATGTAAAAGATCAAGATCAAGGAGAGAAATAGGAGAATGTAAGATCACATTAGGACACTTGAGTGTGGGAAACTCCAAATGCCTAGCATGAGCTTTAGCTTTGGTATTTATAGAGAGCATACAATGCTCTTGAGAAGCTTCTCAAGAAGCTTCCTTAAGCCGCTTTCTTGGAGTGCAAGCCAAGTTAGCCAAGAAGCTTCTCAAGAAATTTTCTTTTAGAAGTCGTCTACTTGGCGTGCAAGCTAAGCTAGTTGGAAGCTTCTTGAAGCTACCTATTTGGGGTGCAAGTTAAGCTAATCGAGAAGCTTCCCAAGAAGCTTCTCCCTAGAAGTCACCACTTGGCATGTACATTACTCAGTACTTGGAAGGTACCAAGTAGCTTCTAGAATATTTAAGGCTAATTTGGTCTATTTGTTACTTTGTTAGCCTTGACTAACTCATCAATAAACTCCATATTGTTATATCTCTCTACCAAATCCAAGTATCACCACTCTCTCTTCCACCATGTTGAGCTCAATATGCTCAACATAACTAAAGGCCATTGCCAAAGTAGGTGAAGTAGCCTATAACAACATAACATCACTTACTCTATGTCACAACTCCCTATCTAGGATCCCATACCAAAACTAGACTTCTTGGGTCTCAATAACTCCTTGAGTGAAGATAATCAGTTGTCTCATGCGAGTATATGCCTCATGTATGCTCTCTCCAACCTTCTACTAGAACTCTTACAAGCTCCTCAACTTATTAGTCCGCACTCCTTGGTAGTTCTACCTCATGCACTAGAAGAATTCCACCATGGGGTTAAACATTGGTACTACACCACCTCCTATAGTGTTCCTTCACTTGTAGTAGCACCATCTCCAACTAGTGCACCTCCATTAGACCCACCAATGCTATTAGAGCTAGAACTTGTAGGTACTACCAATCTACCCCTAGCAACCAAGCCTAAAGTGATTAAGATGTAATTCAAAGACCAATATTGTCTCCATAGGTCAAACTCCTCCTAATAAGCTCTCCTAAACTCATTATAGTTGTCTATTAATGGACCCTCCAAGTGCTGAAACAACTCCTTCCATGCCATGAAGGGTGTGAACAAAGTTGGGTTGCACATTTGCTATAGATCACACCAACTATCAAACTCCTAGATGAAGTCATCCAATTTAACCATCACCCATTGAACTAGAGTAGCTCTTGGGGCTTTTGGAGGCCCCATAAATCTCATCTATGTCCCACAACAATGGTGTAAACATACCAAATGCATTGTTAATTAAATCAGCTCCTCTATCAAACTCCAACTCAGAGTCAATCTCTTCTCTTACTATGACCTGAGATATAGACAAGTACCAAATGCCACTCTAGGTAAAACCACTATGTATTGTTATGATATCTCCTCGAGAATCCCGAAAGGACTCCATTTTGATAAAGTAACTTAAACCGCGATTGTAACCATCACAAGTATTTCACCAAGGACCACCACCAAGTGTCAACACCAATTGAACACCATCCACTAATGTAGCTCTTACTATGACAATTACACTAAGGGAAGAGGTGACTTGTAACCTACTATCATAACATGCACTTTCATGGTCTATAGGTCATCACACCCTATCTCACTGAAGAGAAACACAAGTAGTTTGACTAGTCATCACTCCAGCCTCACTATCAAGAGCACACCAGAGCACCAATGCTCTAAAGTTAGAGCACCTCACACAAACATGGTGTACAATAGGAAATAGAGAATAAAGTGCATCCAATCACAAGAAGTCTAAACAAAACCTTCCATCTCATAAATCAACACCAAACTAACTTTATCACCATTTGGCATTTGACATAATAGGAGTGTCTACCTACTTCTTAAGCTATCATGATCACCACAAAGAGAATCAAATTGCCTCTACTAGCCAAAGCTAGATGTGAATAGGTATTAGTGGAATAGTCACTAAGACAAGAAGTGAAGGTGGACCAATTGGTTAGGGCACCAATCTAAGAAAAACTCATCTACACTAGCTAGCCTCACGCCAACAAGCTAGTTTGTTGGCGCTTCTAGGCCTTCATAGCCTCTCATAGCCTTATGCCTCTAAATGCCAAAATTCAACCAAATGAGGCTTTTCCTCATGCCAATTTGAACCCTCTCCAAATTTGGCCAAGCTTCACCCAACTTGAGCCAAAATCTAACTTAAAAATGAAGTCTTTCTTCTTGCCAATTTGAACCTTCTCCAAATTTGGCCAAGCTTCACTCAACTCAAACCAAAGATTGATGTAAATTTGACATAACTACTTGTAATACTCCAAGGACAAGAGAGAAAATATAGATTTCACACTCAATCATTCGATGCCACAAAGGAGTACCTTCTCTTTATTATATAGACAAAGAGGATCTCCTCCAAGGAAGCTCCACCATATGATTAGGCACACAGATAGGTGACATGTCAACAAGCTCCACCCTTGGATTTTACTTACTTGGATGGGTGACATGTTGGTCTATGTCCTATCTGGTTGGTCAAACAAGCTTTGACCGGAGGGAATCTTTTAGGGATCTTCCTATAGGAATCTCATAATCACATGGGTAAGGTACCATTGGAAAGCTCTCAATGAGACAAACCATGGGGGAGGGAAGGCAAACCTCTCCTTTCTCAAGAGGGGAATTTGCACATTTTTTAGGCCTAATTCATCCATTTAGGCCTCCAAAATTGCCTTCAAAGATTTCAGGCATATTTTGGTTCCTACTCTATTAGTAGAAGTCCCCTTTTGGTGATACCTATTTCTGATCTGTTTAGTCCATCATGTGTAACATCCTTCCCGATGTTACCAAACCAATTCTCACCTTTAAATCATATGTCTAGCTATTTGTTCTAAGGTTTTCCAATCTATTTTGGTCTCTGCACTATTAGTAGAAGTACTCTTTTGGTGATACTTCTATCTGATATATTTTAACCATCATGTATAACATCATTCTAGATGTTACCAAACCGAATTTCACATCTAGATCATATGGCTAGCTCTTGGTATTATATTACTCCACCAAATCTACATAAATTGACAAAATTCCTCTATGGTTGACTGATTGCCAAATCCTCTACTAAATCTCTACTCGAGCCAAATTGGAAAGATGGAGATCTATAAATCTCTAATTCAAGGAGATGGGTTCCCAACTCCACCTGCAATTTTGAACTTCAAGCTCAATTTGCATCATATGGATATGATTTCACCACTTGGGCTCAAATTGAACATCTATTGTCTAAAATTCACTCCATTCTCAAAATTTTGGCCAATGCTTATGCACACCATATGCCCCATTACCAAATTTGCATCATATCACATAGAGCTTGCACATACTATCACTCTCAAGGAAATCTAAACCACTATCAAAATAACAACGATCTGCCAAGCTTGGAGATACAACCAATACCCTCGGTCCTTGCATCAAATTTCCCTTTGACTCTCACTTCTTTGATGTAATTAGTTTTTCTTCAATTTGATCACACTCAAACAAATCAATACTTGATCATTCACTCATGCCAACAATCGGGCATTGATTACAATCAAGCCACACAAAATTTAGCTAAAAGACTGCAAGTGATGCTTGTTAACCTCTATCTACCATAGCTAGGAACTCGAAGACTCAACATCAAAGAAGTGAACTCTTTAGAGTTGCACTTCAAAAGTATACCCCTCTACTCGACCTAGGTCTCCAACCCTAATGGCGCAGTTGATAGCACATCCGATAGTGTGAATGATGCAAGTGACCATGGGTCCGACCACGTGATCAATAACTCTAACATGAAATTGGATCGTCAACAAGTAATCCATGAGTAACTACCAAAATACCTATGACTACCAACACTACTACTCCAACGTCCGAGCAAACTAGCCTTGGCGCTACAAATGTAGTGATATCTCTTTTTGCAATCTGGATTAACACAAAGATATGTCTTACTCGTGAACCAATCCATGCAATCTGAATTAACACAAAGATAGGTCTTACTCATGAACCAATCCATGGAGCATGAGTGTAGCATGGAATAATATTTTGTTCAACATCTTACTCATGAACAAGATCCGTTATACTTCAAATAAACAGCGGGAATGGAATTAGACTTTGTTCCATATCTACTCATGAACAAGAGCCCTTATACTTCAAATAAACAGCGGGAATACTCCATCTATAATAAACTGTGAAGTGTCTAGTGCTTAAGAACTTTAATCTCAAATCAGCAAATGATTCATTGATCTCATTATGCTTAATACAACGTCCCTTAGCTTAAGCCTTATGAATCTACCACTAGTTCACATTTGTCTGCGTTGATAAAATGGATATTGCACACTGAAAGATGTATTAATTTTTGCCGATACTTTTAAATTTTGGAATGTTTTGTTATAATATATGACGGGAGGACGAGGGAGAAATGAAAAGCAATTCAAAGTCCACAACTAAAATTTACTATATTGCGTGTCAGTATCGAGAATTATAAGTCAGTATGAAAGAAATTGAAGTAATATTTCGGTATTCCCTAATCTAAAACTGAAGCAAAATATTCTCTATACAAATTATCCCCTCGCTAGGGTTAGGAGTTACCGCAAGTGTGGTACATCTTGAAAGATTATAGTGATTACATTTTGTATTATTTTTCCTTGAGATTCAGTGGTGTATCCATTTAATTCTATTCTACCACACCACTCACCCAGGCACAGTTAAAACCCAGACCTTATGCTATCCAAATAGAAAAGAGGATTCGAGCGCCATAAACTTTAAAATCAACCATCAAGTTAACCTTAAATCTTCTTCCTCTAAAAAGATAAAATGAAAGAAAATAAGTCGAGTTAACTACAAGAAAAGAACAAGGGTCCTCAACAGGCTAACTTGCCCATAGATACAGATCACAGTTATGCTGAACCATGTCCTTGTTTTATTGTTTAACTATTGTGGTGAGTGGGTCCACCACAGTAGCTGATCCAACTTGACACACCATGTCGTGTGCTGTACTGCGTGCAAATTTGCATGAACAATCAGAAACTATGAGGTTTTTGTACTGGGGTCCTGCCAAGAGGTCCATCCTACTTTACCCAAAGCGATACTTTCTGCAGGCTTGGTCATCTGCATGTTGAACTCAGCAGAGGATGTTTTTGCTATTCACGTCTCCTAGTTGGATGCATCAATTAGAAATTTGGTTGTCCGCCATGCTTACATGTGTTTATAACAGTACTAATTCAAATTTTGGAGAGAGAGGAGTACAGTGTGAAGAAACTTGTTCTAACCCTGAAAGAAGAGAAGGCCCACGATCTTGAAGTACACTAGTTTCAGAGTTTCAAGACACACACTATTGGTTCCTTGACAGATCCATGAAGAAGACACTTCAAAGTCTTAAGAGCCTCATCATACTGTGTTGGTGTGTCGAGCGGTGAATAGCACACCTCGTTGAGGACTAGCTTGAAAATTATAGAAATGAATATCTACACTTCATGCGGACTCAAATATGCCGAATCAACAATCTGCAAGGGCATTCGGCACTCGTGTGGAATTGGACGAAAATTTCCGTTCATTGGGTGCGTGGAAAGCGGACCCACCATCATAGAATCAACGTCAAGCGGCTGTAGGCAGGCAACACAATGACGACAACTAGCGAAGTGTAACCCGTTGGACAAACTGTTGTGCTTGATTGATGAGAAGCAGCTAGAATTCGCCAACAAAAATGCGACAGGCATAGATTTGATTACAGGGAGGTAAAATTCTGTGGCCTCCGAGCATCTCTTTGATGCTCGGAGCACCACATGCTGCTGCTCCGCAATGTCTGACATGCGGACGAATCCACTTCGTTCTTCTGCTTCGACTGATGCTAGTCTTCTGATCCGTTGACAAGTTGCATCAAGTACCACGAAAGGGAAAGAGCTGCTTTTGTCCATCACCAATCTGCAATGACAAAGAGGATGACTGATTGTCACCGATATTGATTTACATTTTGATATGAATAGGATATCATTGGAATAGGATAAAGTTGGAACCACCGAATTCAGATGTTGCGTTACTATAGCAAGCGATTTTGTAGTTGAGAACACTTGGATCGTGTAAATGAATCTTGTATATCTAGTTCATGTAGTCGTTTAGCTTCTTGTGTGATTTGTATCTGAATGTGTTTTCTTGAGTGAGCCGAATCCAATTAAAGACACAGACTCTTCTGTTCCATTACAAAAGCGCCAACTGCAACTGCAAGATACTTCTAGCGCCTGACGATGTTGTTGTTTCCTGAGGATTTGATAGAGAAGCTGTGCTCAACGGAGCGGGCGTCTAGGATGTCCAGTCTACAGTTCCCAATGGGGTTGCACGGGTGCAGAATCCCGTAAGAAGGAAAAGCAGTAGAAGACAAGCATGCAGTTCTATAACAGTGAGCGATCGATGGTAAAGTTAGATTTCAAGTTGTTACGTGTTGCGACCTTCAAAGATAGTAGTACAATTGCAAGGATAGACGTGCCAAACTCTAATAGAATCATGCAATGTTGTACATCGCTTCAATTACAACAGCAAACTACCAACATCAAAATCTTTATACTTTGTTATGTGGCAAACTTCAGCAGAAATCGCTAAAGCTAGAATGACGGATCATCTTCTGATTCGCTTTGTGTATATCTTCAACTCTTTTACCTTTAGTACTACTATTTCGGACTAAGTCGTGGAAATAACCTTGGTCATTAAGGGCAGCAAGTGAGATGATCAGATGTTGATTCAAGAGACAGAGTGAACCTGGGATAGTACCTAGGACATGTCTAGAAATTCAGAAGATTGAGCAGTGAGTTGTATAAGATACGGGAATAGGAAAATCAAGTTACGGAAACAGGCACTTCCCAAATATTCCAATCAAGAAACCTGCAGTGGAAGCGTTTTGGTACCGAGGCTGCATGGACCTCCTGCAAGCTTCCGTATTTGCAGAAAAATAGGGTAAATCAAACTTAGGCTTGAGTTCCCGCTTGGCAGTTGGAACTTGATTTGAAGACAAGCTCAGTTTAGAACTTGGCTTCTGTACAGACCCGAACGAAAGCCAAGTAACCGGGGTCACATTACCGCCTGTACCGGTGATCCGCCGGATTCGACGTCACTTGACGGGATTTTGGCGAATTTGACCCCTCCTGTTGAGAAGAAATCTGAATCCGCACTTGTTCCAAAACCGGCGAAAGGTCTCTTGATGCCGGGATTCACCAAAATATGCCGGAACGTATTGCACCCCTTGCCGGGATGCTCCGAGCGCTGGAATGAGAAAAGAGGAAAAACGTCGTTGGACTGCGGTTGTTTGTTTGTTTGTTTAGCGGGGAGTGTCGAGAGTTTAGGGTGGAGGAAGGAGGCAGTGCTCGAGAAGGAAGGAAAGAACTATAGACTGAGTGAGGAACCGCGGACGAAGGAAGGAACGAAGGAAGGAAGGAAAGAGGGGGAGGGGGTAAAGCAGGGAGATGTGCAGAAGATGATGACTGTTGGTTGTATGTTCTTCGAGAGGGAAGGGAGACGCACGAGAGAGGAAGAGACGGAAGAGAGGGAGTGGGAAGGAAAGGGGAGAGGTGAGGAGATGAGAGTGCAGTAGAGGAGGTCGGGACGGACTGGACTGGACTGACTGGGATATAATGAATCCAGAAATGGCAGGTCGGTATCTGCAATTTTCCCCCTCCTCTGGTTCCTCACCACAGCTCACTGGCCTACGTCCCTCGAGTGCAGCTGCAGCAGAACATGACAAGTACGTTGTTGATTTGTTTGTCTATATGAGTCTCGGTTAATCGTTGCTCGGCCGCTGGGACTCTGTGTAGATGATGAAGCTAGTGGAAGATATTTTCGGAGAATTGTGTTGGGCGTAGTGCTGTGTGATTAGTCTTGCGTTTTGCGAGGAAGGCACATATCTGTTTGAAGCAAGCGTTTTGCGCGCTTAACGGTTCTAAATCTTTGTCAGCGAATAGCCTTCATTCTGTTTTTTTGTAACTGCTGATGGAGACAAGCACCCGTTGCATACGATAAGATTAGTCGTAGCGTCTGATGAGGTATCTCCTCGAAGATTAGTACCTCTGTCATGCAATTTTCTTTATACAAGATTGTGGAGGAATTTGTAGTGTTTCCAAGCCTTAGCCTTAGTTTTGCTCCTTGAATGTGGAGGAGTTCTTGTGACTGTAACTAGGATTCTGAATATCTTCCAACTACAAGAAAAAAATGATATATTTGGTGTTGTAGTGCTTTTATGTTTGTTTGAGCAGGCTTTAGAAAGTGTCAGATTGACAACACAGTATTGACGCAGGGAATTGCTGAGATCAATTTGACAATCTGAGTCTCTCTAAAGCAGCACAAATTTTACACCCATTGATTTCGTGGTGCCACTTTCTTGTGCAGATATCTCTCTGAGCTCCTTGCAGAACGTCAAAAGCTCGGTCCGTTTATGCAGGTCTTACCCAATTGCAGCCGCTTATTGAATCAAGGTGCATTTCTTGATTTCTAATTTCTTCGTAGCTTCAGAGTAAGGAGCTCGTCGTGTGCTTGCAGAAATTATATTAGTCGAGTAATCACAAGAGGATGTTCGCCGAGCAAGGAAAATGTTCTGACTTTGCCTTCCACCGTCCTTAATCTTGCAGAACCCTCTTATTGGTGATAGTTTTAGGCTCTTACCTGTGGGCAGGGATGAGAGCTTTATCTATTGTTACGCTGTTCGATTGAAACATAGAAATGTTCTTAGTGAATATACAAATTGGACATGGCGTATGTTGCTCGAAATCTCTTAGTCCAGTTCACAAGTCATTAGATTCATGTTCATCACATTGATACTGCGTGCATGTTATTCTTGGTGAAAGAAACTGGATTCATTACAGTCTAGTTCCGAGACAGACTTGAACTTTTGCATTACGAAAGGTAAACAAGTACTAGATCTGGAGTTTGCTCTCCACCGTCAGAGGACCTCCGGATTTTGAATGATGAGTATATGGAACATTTTCACGTCGCCACATTGTTAGGTGGTGAGGTTATTCTAGTTTATCTGGGGGCTCGAAGGATTCGCAAACCTTATTGCCACAGCACCAGATTTCACTTCAGCTCCCATCTTCTCGTTTTTCACCTAATTCCTAGTTGTCCGGGTTGATCATTCCCCTGGCATCACCTGCAGAAAGTGGCCACGAGACCGTTGTGTATTAGGTTTGATTTTATGGATAAGATTGGCCGTACGTATTGTTTTTGTCCATACTGCTAGGGTTTACATGGGTCGATGTCCCCTACATTAACGATCGTCCACTTTTTAACCACTTTTACGGTGAGCTTATTGGCACTTTTGGAGGTGCCCAAATTCCTCATTGCAAGTGAAATACTTGAGGAAAATTAAGCCCCCGCTTGTAATACTTCATGAAGATGTCTCGTTATGTAGTTCAAAGAAATGTACTCCGCAGCTCGTCTTTCAAGCCAGCCGGAAGAAATGTATGATGCAGCTTTCAAACCTAGGGAAGAAACCGTAGTCGTGGCAGGTGACGGGCAGTGTGGATTCTGCCTAGCTTCTAAGGATTCGTATGACATTTCTTTCCTCCTCGCATAGAATTTTCCCTCCACGGCAGTGATTAGAACGGCTTTCAAGTCTATCGTGAGACTTTGCCTTCATGACGTCTATTAGTCTCCTTCCTTCTTGCTAAGAAGCTTCTCGGATATAAAATCTGTTTACAACTTTGTATGCTCTCAGTTGCTTTCATATAGATAGAAGTATACCAAAACAAGAAACTGATGGGAACTCTTTTCCAGAAATTGTACGAGTGACGGCACTGGTGGGAAATTCGACCTTTCTGGAACAAGATGGTTTAGATCATCATGGAAGTCATGGAAGTCATGGGAGTCACGGCAGTCCTCTTGCGTCATGGGAATCGCCACACGTAGTCACTAACGGCGGTGGAGGTGGTGGAGGAGGAGGGGGCGGAGTAGGCATAAGCGGAGGCATAGGAATCGATCACAATGGCTGGGGTGGGGTTAGCATGCAGACGGATGTACGAATCCTACTAGAGACACCTTGTCATTTGAATTGTATCAATGTAGTATTATTATGGTTTCCTGCCACCTAATTTAACTTAGACCTTTCCTGGGGTTCAAGATACAGAATGGAACTTACTATTCACGCAGTTGATGGTGCTCAACGCAGAGGCTTGCTATCTCCACTCAAGGTGCTACTATGGGCTGGCATGGAGTTCCAGGAACCGCGGGAGGACCCATCATTAAGAAAACTCAACGCATTGAAGTTCCCGTTGACAAGTATCCAAATGTATGTCCTACTTCATCTGGAGTCTCGGACTTGGTAGTCAAGAATTTTTTGCACTCTTATAGAATCACTGGCACACTCGTTAGTAATACCGGAGGTTTCAAGTAGTCCGTGAAGCACACCTGAAAGAGCCATGAACTTCTCTTGGCTTGTATTAACTCTACTTTTGATTCAAATCAACAGTTCAATTTCGTGGGCCGAATTCTTGGACCTCGGGGTAATTCTTTGAAGCGAGTAGAAGCGACTACTGGATGCCGTGTGCTGATCAGAGGACGAGGATCGATCAAAGACAGTGCTAAGGTTAGACGAGTGGCTTGTTTTTCTCTTGAGTTTTTAACTGCGCCTACATGCTCTGCACTTGGCAAAAGCGTATATTCTCATTCATATTCTTTGGGGAGCTCAGAAGAGCATTACTAGATGGTTCTGCATCCTATTTCCACGGATCGTAGGATCAAGACGTAGTTGCAAGGTCTATTTACTGTTTGTTGCTATTCATACCTCATCGGTTTTGACAGAGTAGTCCTTGAAACATAAGGTTGATAGAGTAAAAGGACCGAGCTCAATTTAGATGTATGAGCAAGCCGATCGTATCCGGGTATTGCTTGATCCAATTTCCACTCAATTTAAGTTTCCCGAAGATTCTTAGTCCATTTATGTTAGGTAGTCACGTCACCACCGCTCAATGGACAGTAAATGGTTATATGGTCATTTTTTGATCTCTTGGTCTTGGAGTTTCTCGGATCTGCAGAGTTGCTGCTCGTAACCATTTGGAGACAGGAGACTGATTTTGTACTTTCCATCCCCTTCACTTGTCGGGTTGTATCCAGCAGGAGGACAAGATGAGAGATAAGCCAGGGTTTGAACACCTAAACGAGCCTTTGCATGTTTTAGTGGAAGCTGAATTGCCAGCGAGCGTCATTGATGCGCAATTGAGTCATGCACGAGAAATATTGGAAGAACTGCTGAAGCCTGTGGTACGTTTCGTGGTAACCCTTCTAGCGCAAGAGTTCTGTCTTTGGACATGTGACCGGAAATTGGTTGGGATATCCAAGACGCAACGAGTTTGGTAAACGTTTTTGATCCCGTCATAGGTTTTTGCCAAGTTTTCGTTTTATTGCCCTTGCTCTTCAAGAAAAGAATTAGTAGGAAGGAAGTGAAGCACAATGTCAGAATCTTCATTTTCATCTTATATTCTCGTACTTCTGTTGTTGTGAATCTCAGGATGAAACTTTTGACCTTGTGAAGAAGGCACAGCTCAGAGAGCTGGCAATCCTGAATGGGACCTTAAGGGAAGATAGTCCTGCCTATATGAGTGGTACTGTTTCTCCATTCAACAATCCAGGCATGAAAAGAGCCAAGACCAGACGTTAACCAGAAACCCATCATCTCTTTGAATTGTCAAAGGATATTACAAGTTCAATTTTGCAGAGGCCACCAATAATCAGTGCAGATGTTCAGATGGTGGTGCTTTTAGGCTCAGAAGAAAGGAGTTTGGTGCACTGGTCCACATCACCAGCTCCGTACGAATCAAGAAGGTGCAGTCATTTACTATATAAGCTGTAATTTGTGGCTTTAACCCTAGATCGAATGAGCACTACTTGCGAGGCACTTTTTAGGAATTTAAGCTACTGTCAGAAAATCGGCAACATACGTAGGTCTGACTAAACACATATTACAGTAGTTTCTGGCCAACAACTCTTGTAACACTATGCTGACGTCAGGCGAACAAAGAGGCTACCTTTTGGTTACTAGGAGTCATGAGAGGTCGACCTTGAAGTACTTTCTCATGAGTTGATGGCATTAATCTTTGTTGGTTTTTGGTTGCATTGATGGTGCTAAGCTTGTTTTACTACGGCCTCATACCCATACGTATCTGCCAATCCAATGTGACATGGAGAGTCTTTAACTTGCAAGATTGGCATGATGTTATTTTTGCCATGCATCATCCGAATGTCTAACACCGTGTCACTGATTGATCGAGCGTTGTAACCAAGACTTTCTCCTTCTGTTCTCTCACAGGCAGTGCCGAAAGTCTTTTGCGATGTTGTTTGCCATGTTTCTTGTTGCAAATTTGATTATTAAATATGTTTCTGAGAGGCGTAGAAGCAAGATTGACTTCTCTAGGAGGTTCGGCTTCTTTCTGAAGTAACATGATTCCCTACGGGTGTTCACAAGGCACTTTTCAGTTGCAGCCCAGTACACGACTAAGCAACCCATTTAGCCGGCTAAACAGTGGTGCATTTATCAGTGGAAGTGTCATCAGATCACCTTCACTGCTCTCAGTTTTTAGAGCTATAGAAATTTCTGCTCATTTGTACCAGAAGAAGAGCTACGTATGATATGCCGATGTCACTCATTGATAGTAAAGACAACGAGGACAAGGCTTGAACAATTTGATGGGCAATTCTTTACCCACTACTTAAATTTTGGATCTCACTTTAGGTGACTTAGCTGAGATGACAGGAGTTTATCAAAAAGTAGAGGGGCCGAGGAGGTCAGTTTCACTTTCAATGGAAGAACTAAATCATATTCATAGATTTGAGTTATCTCGTGGGAATTTGTGGAACTCCACTCTGACATCTGACAAGTGAAGCAGATGCCTTTGATCTCTTTGACTTATCACGCTGACATTGACGCCATTTTCAAGGTAATTCTAACAGTACCATGGTCGCTCTTTGACTTCGCTACTTGAAGCACATTCTCAAGTGCAGAAGTAGCCTGACATCGCTTTTGAATCCTTTATAATTGTAGCCCGTTTCTTGTTAGTACTTAATGATGTCAAGCTCGTGACCAATTGTCACTAGCTCACGGATGGGACTTGGTTTAGCTAACTGATTGGGGTAGATAGTTTTCAAAGGTAGATACGGAGATTCCTCAGATATTTTTGAGTTACACGTAGCTCTATTACTATACAAGAGAGCAGGGTATTTGGGACCTCTTGTTTTCACTGGCAGTAGTTGTGAATCATACCTGCTAATAAGCACTGCTGTTTCTTGCAGATGCTTTACTTCCGCTTGGACACTAGCTTTGAGGTCCCCACCAAAGGTAATTTCGTCAACGTGTTCACTTGACTTAAGCGTGAATTTGTAACTGGTTGCCCGAACTCCTGAGAGATGCTAATCGCCTTTCATGCATACAAACTTGATTTCAGACAAGATCGTCCGTGGAATTCTGGAGGTTCTCTGAGGTCCACGCAGAGCTGGAGTCCAACGTGAGCTTCCGGGTGGAAATCAGAATGTGAGTTTTTAGATTCAAAACTGCTGACAGTATTTTCTTATTTCCCACGGAAATGCGGGGCACATCTTGAATTAAATATGCACATTCGTCCAAAGGTGAGTATGCATCCAGATACAGCCAACTGTACATCCATTTGTATATGGACAACCGACTCTGTGCGGGTACAAATCTTGGATTTGTGAGTCACTTGTGAAACATCTTACCAGCTAAGTTTACGACATAGCTGGTCTTGCTACATGTCGGCATCCACTAGTCTCATGCCTGAAATTGTCGTTACCCACCGCAGACACAGCAGATGTAAATTTGATAGTCATCTGGACTGATATCTTTCAATGATCTCAAATATCTACTTGTTCCAATGGTTACTCTAGCTGAACAGTACTTTGGTCTCATTCTGCTTTGAGCCCCGAGATTTCTTACTTTTCTTAGTCAAGTTGCATAGTACGCTAGTTATCTGGTAGACTTTCATGGCATCAATTAGTGCTCTTGACGTCGAGCTCAATCTTCACAACTGGTCTTAGCTAACCGCGAACACATGTCATGTATTAGGTACCTTACTGCCTTCCTGAATTAAATTTGCGGCAGTTCAATTTGTAAAAATTATGAGAGGTACCGAGGAGTCACATTTAAAGCGTAGATACTTCCCAAGTGTAAATCTGTTGGAGAGAGATCAACAAATGCTCCCAGAATCAATTACGGTAGAACGTTTAATGTTTCAACTTGGACACTTTTTGCGCCGAAGAAGGTCAACAGTGCATGGTAGAGATAGGTACTTTACAAAATCGAGATTTCTATCCAGTTGTCTCCACTGAGTGCAGGCATACTTGGCCTAGTAAATATCTGAGGAGACGACCACTAAACGAGCAGATCAGCTTATGATAAATCTGGATGCTCGAGGAGTGCAAGGGTGTAGTAGAGGGTATCAAAGATGATAATACTACTGTCGGGTTAGACCTGGCAATCTAGGTGTATGTTGGTGTGCAGCTAGCAATTCTGTAGGTCACAATGTGGTGAAAGTCTTTTGCTGTTTTGACTAACGAAATTGGAATACATATGAACTTTTAAGTAGTGGGAGATGAATCTCATCTTCAATGACAGCTAATTTAACTCTGCACCACCTTAGCGCATCGCTTACGTTTCACCCGAATAATCTTCAATGCCATAATAAGACCAGAACAGAAAAGTACGCTAAAGAACTTAATGTGAACAGCAGTCTTAATCTGGTCGATTCAACAAGTATCCTAGGATAAATAGAAACAATGCCGAGCCAAAGTTCTTGCTTAAAGTTTGCTCCTAAAATGAGAATGTCGATTCCCCAAACTTTATGTCTACAGCCAGTTCAGAGAGCACTGCCGAATCACTAGCGGAAAAGAGGAGGATAATAGACGAGTTATGATTGAGCTTGTCTCTGTAATTTCTGGCGTATTGTATTGTGTGGTGAGGGTTTTGAATTTTAAACGACGCAAAGGAGTGAAACAGAGTACTCAGTAAGATATTGGAAGCAGCTAGCAATGACCGAAGAGGTGACAGATAAGGTGGAACAAAGTATATAACAAGTGTCTAGTTTAGTCTCTCCCTTGTACGGCTTGATGGGGTCTTCCCAGTGGAGTTTTCTACGCGGTCGCCCCTTTCTCGTCAAAACAAGGGCAGTGCTAAATCCATCCATTCCCTAGTTAAATTGACATCCGGTGATCATGCATTTTAATGGTTCAACAATACCGTAAGGCATCTTTACATTATATGTTGCTTCTTCTTCCGGCCCTATAATAATAGTTATGATAGAGATCGGAATGAAAAGTATAACCATTAATATTTCATGACGTATAATGCTACATTCAAGCTTTTCATCAAATATGTGTGTATTACTTAACCTCTTCTTTTCGACTTACCCCCTAAAGTGGATCAAAATCATTATATCCTTGGTAGTAAGATCTTTGTAATCTTTAACGAGCACTTATTGCAAATATTGGGACAAACAGGACTATATTCATGTTTACAAGTTCCGTCCTCGTTTGTTTCTAATTAAAATGAAAGGGAAGAACTCCTGTTTAATACAACCCCTCGCGTTATCACCTGAGAAAATGCGATTGACGCCAATTGCAAGTTAACCTGTAGGATTGGAAAGGACAATAGGTTGACATTTATGACTTATTCATGTAAATATTATTATTAGATAAGATTAAATCACAGCAGTAAAGATAATCTACTAAGCTACCAAATTTTATAATTATTTTGCTCTGCTGTATACTAAGTTAAATTGCTGTACATAACGTAAAGTCAGGGAAATGCAGTAAGAGCATGTCAATATCGTTTCCTCATTGAGAGTTTAGGGTATCAGATCGAGACCATGTGAAAAGAAAAGAAAAGGAAAAAGTCCTCAAAAGATGTTTTAATCGGGGGAGAAGGCGACGGCGTAGAAAAAACGAAGGATGGGAAGGCCCCATCAAGCCTTACAAGCCGTACACGGGAGAGACAAGAAAAAAAAAAACGGTAAAATGGGGCTAAGCCCCAATAGAGTCTATATGAGATCTGCCCTACCGCACCTAAGATATCCGAGAATCTAAGAAAGAATCAGTTCAAAATCATCCCAATGTCATCATGCTTGTACAATTCAATCTAGGTCCAAACCTTCACGCCCTCCGGTTCCGTACAAGTAGTGATCCCAGGAACTTGTGGATTGTTACCATACGCGCGTCCCTATCAATGAAAACGGCTTCTAGGACAAACAGATTAGTACGATCGGCCTTAAGTTGAGGAGTACTGTTTCCATTTTGCTCGTAGGACATAGACCTTAGTTTACAAAAACATTTCTTCATACGTTCGTTCGGATGAACTTAGCTGTCCAAATTAGCATTTAAACAACTCAGGAGTAACCTGCTATACCATTATCAAGAAACAGTGCTTCTATGTTTATCGGCTTATCCCAAAGGCATGTGACATCCAGAAGAATCCATTTGATATAGACTGAGAGTGTAGAAGTACACCTTGTATATTCAGAAGAGGCAACGCCAATCAAACTCTGGAAGTTCTGCAAGGAGCTTTAAGGTACAGAACTGTGGGAAACGCATTGTAACACTTTACCCTCAAGTATTACTGCTTATTCATGAGCTTTGGCCACCAGCACATTCCCTGATACACCATCATGGGTGTTCCAAGAGGTAACAAGCCATAGATTCACCATTCTGGTGAAGCCAGCATACCATCCATAGAGTACAACTACAGTGATCCTTAAACCACGTCCGTGTCGCCAATCAATCAGAACAAATATGATACGAAACATCTACTCAAACACCAAGATCGTTGATAATACTCAAGTTCCGTCGTGAAAGAATGTTCTGATTGTTTGAGGCATTTCAAAACAAGGTAGGGACAACCATCCAACCAGTCTACACTGCACTTCTTTCCTGTACGCATCTCGTGGACCGAAAATAGAATTTATAACTTGCCATGGCTGTTGGTGACAGAATAGAGGAACGAAATTACAGGTGGAAGAGCTTGGCTGTAGTCTATGAGTAGAGGGCCCAAGTAACATCACTAACAGCTAAGCTGCAGGAGGCTAGCTGCCTACCGTAGGTCAATTGATGCAGATTCTTCCGTTGGACGGTGAAATGAGGCCACTCTCCATTCACTTCACCAAACCAGTATAATCTTCTCGCAGAATAGAGATCAGAAGATGAATATCACAAGATGCTTCTCGTGAATCAGAAAACTACGAGCAAAGAGAAAGCGATATAGATTAGTCCACATGGATATGCCACCAGTGACCTGTGCTCGTCAGCTGTGGGGAAAAGCACAACCAACAAACTCGTGCACGCCCGTGTGCTCCAAAGCACCGCTGAGAAAGACATAACGAATGTGACGATACGCCTACACACACGACATGTCAAAAGAACTTCATATACACGACATGGCCAGACCCGGCGGAGTAAGTGGTTACCACAGGTCAGCAGCTAGTCACAAGCGTACTCAAACCAAACTAACACTTACTTACTACGAACGAAAGTTAACATGACATACTCGGCAGGAGTCGCTCCTTTTAACTTGTTATGTTGCATCGCAAATATCTTTTAGTTGCAAAAAGGTATTCATGTAAGCTACTCAAAATCTTCACGAACTGTTGATTGATACTTCACTGAATTTAGATCACCGCAGTAGTGTTAGGTGAAGAAACTCCGTTACAAATACGCTTATCATTAAAATTTCACGTCATTTACCAACAGAAAAAGGATCAGGAGAGTTACCCATGAGGAACGAAGAGAAACAAAGCCGAGAAGATGACCATCGGCAGTAGACAATACCCAACCAAACTAAACGCGCGGTACAGCTCAAGGCTCCCATTTCTGCCGGCTAAAAGATTGAAGACCACGTACAGGAATAACGAGGCCAACGCTGTCCAACCTAATATGATTCCGAAATGAAACTTCCCGGCGAGAAGCTGACACAACCCAAACAGCATGCAGAACATGAAAGGTCCTGAAAGATCTGCATCCTCGTGGAGGTCTGGGTTTATTCGGAGAGGATTCAATACAGTAAGGGTCTTACGAACAATTTGAGGGACATTGATACCGAGTTCTGCAATTGCCACATCAAAGAACATCAGAAGGACAAACAGCAACCATTTCCTATTCAACCAATTTTCTCTGACAGATAGTCCCTTTATGTATCAGGTTATGAAGATAGAACACTGGAGCAACTTAACTTCTACCTTGACAGCGCCCCTGGGCAGGACTTCTACGTAGTCAGCTTCAATATATCTGTGCGAACACCAGTTTCTTTTGCTGGTACACTATTAATGTTCAGGCTCATCTCCCATGAGATGCATAGTATAAACAAAGAAAACATAAACATAAGTGACGGTTAGAGTAAACTGAAGAACTAAAGCAAAGGACTGAAATTTGCTAAACCTTATATCGTCTTCGATATCAATTGAAGGTACGAGTTTTGACCACTTCAAGTCCAGACTCCTAAATATGCACGCTCTAAAACTAACAACAGATTCTACCCTGCCGGTACATTTGTTCCGCTACTACGTTACTCCATGTGGTGCTACATCCAAAGATTCCCTGTACCACAGAGGCACTGAGAATTCTAGAGATGGCATTCTCATAGATCCAGTGACATCACCAAAGGAGGAAATACCATGACAGTGCACTGCTTAGTCAGGATTTTGTCCCCCCTTATATGAAAATTTTGATGGAAAATAAACCCCCCGAATAAAGGAAGTTCGGAAAGAGTTCGTAGCTAATTTCAGCCTATCACTTTTTCCAGAGTCTTATTGAAATCTCATATGAATAATAAGGTTCTCCCATTCTTCCAACAAATAACGATTGCCAGGTAAACACCTCTAGGGGGTGCAGCAACTCACCTTCAAGCAAAGGGGGCTCATCCTCAAAAGCACCAAATCCTCCGGCTCCACCACCACCGTAAGAAACTCGAGGAGGAGGTACAGAATTGGACGTAGAACCAAGATCGAAATTCATAAACTGCAAATTCGAGCTTCCGCCGGGGCCTCCCATCATATTCGATCTCTGAGGTATCCCTGCAGTCCTACTACTTCTGTAATGCGGAGCATTGATATTCCCAGTTTCAAACGACAATGCTACGTCGTCCTTCGGCCCCATTGCCAATCAAAAGCAAGCTCCTCCTCAACCCCTCTCGCAACCTCTCGATCCCCAAATTCTTCTCCTCCTCAATCGACCAATCTACTGTAAAAATAATTTCTGCCTTGATCTCGCTCCTCCGTCGCCCTCCAAAACGATCTCAGGCTTTTCGCATTCGAATCAGAATTTAGAAATAGTTCTCATTTCAAATCCGGCCCGATCTGGTTGGCCGGGGATCTTATTCGTCGGAGAGTGGCCCCGAATGTATTGATCAACTCATGAAACAGAGGAGCAGCACAGACTCCTGCCCGCAACGCAAGCAGAGAGAAACTCTTCCTGGTTCTTAGGGTTGTCCACTTCCTTGCCTTTCTCATCAGCGCCGGCTCTGCTCTGACCCGGCCCGTTCTGCCGTCTGCTCTACACGTACGTTACTTGAAGAAAGGAAAGGTGTCCAGAGCGGAGTTCGGGTACCGTAGCTACACTAGTTTTCGGGAATCTATTTTCGGGACTAGTTCTACAAAGGAGAAGGATTCAAATAATGGATAAAAAATATATATTACTTTTGCATCTTTGGAGAATTTACATCGTCAGTGCTTCAGAACACGGTTCAGCTGCCGCAGTTTTCGGGACTCTTGATTAACAAGTGAATTCCTAATAGTGGTGGGACTATTATTTTTGGGAATTTAATTTATTTTCAGTTCTCTTAAAATAGCAAAAGAAATTTCTCCATCGAAAAAAGAATGGGAACGGAATCGGATGGCCTTTACCTCAACTCAAGAACAAACAAAAGCTTACTGAAAGAGTCGTGGTGTATAATAGTAGAACCTACAAACAATCTTGTTATGAGTTAACATATTCAAATTTCTTAAGAATTCTCATGCAGTATCATCAGTGTCGTGGTGCACGCAATACAGAGATAGATTCCGTCAAGTCATGATAAGATTATGCTAAAACAGTTAAACTACAATGTTGCTGAATACTCAGTACAGTAACTTACCTAGTCAAACTTGTGAATCAACATTTTATTTTGCACATAATTCTAAGAACGATATTTGTTCTAGTTTAGCTAAGTTGATCGATCCATTCTTTTAAGTCCATAGTCCCTAATACCCTCCTTTTGTGAAGACAAGGACAAATACCATCTGATTCTTAATCATCGTAAATGAAGGATTCAATCCTATAGTGTATCTTACTGCCTTGTGGGTGGGTCCCATCCCGGGCTGATTTGACCGGCAGTAGCCGGTCACCTTGGCCACTGGCCTTCTTTGTGTGGGGGTCCAATCCGTGCAGGTAAACCAGTTCAAAGCTCTACCATAGAAACAGTGGAAAAAGAGGATGAGATATGCTGAATCTTGGTTGTTAATCGATAGACGTTTTCGGCTACTGAGACCACCTAGCTCTGTACTTGGATCTACAATCGTTGACACAAGACACATTACGATGTGCTCAGATATCCTAGGTGATGTAGGACAGATTTCTCGTACCATAGTTCAGATATATTAGGTAGGGAAGGACAGATTTCTCTTACCATAGCCCATATGTCTTAGGTGCTGTATATATTTTAGATGCTGTAGGAAGTAGTTCAGATATTTTAGGTACTGTAGAACAGATTTCTCATACCATAACTCATAACTTAGATATTTTAGGTGCTGTAGGTCAGTAGTTCAGATATCTTAGGTACTGTAGTATAGAATTCTCATACCATAGCTCAGATATCTTGGCTGTTGTAGGACAGATTTCTCATGCCAATAGTATTGGGGCTTAGCACCAGTTTAACTCTTGTGTTTTATCCTTGATGGGTTCTTCCCATCTTTCTTGTTATCCTACGCGGTCTCTTTACTCGTCTATGATATCATTATATGGAAGCTTCACACCCTCTACCATTTCTACGATATCATTAGATGCACTGAAGTTAGGTGCATGCTTCACACACTGCTGAAGCCTAACGTTGGACCACAACATCAAGGAACTTATCGGATCCAAACTCCCATCTCTACAATTACAGTCCTTACTTAGTCTACCTTTTGGATGTCGGATTGCCAACGTAATGGAGAAAGACCTAGATATGTACATCACTGCACTAAGAGATGGGTGCTCTTTGCTATCCGGTCTGCTGTTGGTTGCTCCATCACACTTGGTGATTCTAAGACTTATACACGAAGATGAAACAGAGAGATTAAACCATATACCATTCCCCAACCGTTAAAATGAGTTTTAAAACATTATCCTTAATGTCTCTACTTATCAAAAGTGAGTCTTTTATGTGAATATAAATGCTTCCTCTACCTACTCAGTTTTTCGGACTCCACGATCTAATACTTCTCTTATATTACACATCATGATTGACTCAATTTAATATAATCATTGAACACATTTTCTACCAGGTGTATCGATAGTACATTTGATGTAAATTAGCCTCAGAAGATCTTTCGCCTTTTGCCTGATGTCCAAACTACTCTGGGAGTACATCAACAGCACAAGAATCATGCAGACATTCTGTTCCACTGCTGATTCTTGTACAGAAGGATCGGTTGAATAGCGAACAAGTAACTGAAGAATGCTCATGGCGCTTCTCGTGACTGCTTCAGAGACGGCTCCAATTTCCTTCAGAAGTACAGTCATGGCTGACGAGTTTCTGCAGAATTGTCTTCGTCCTTCATCGTATAGGCAGAAAGTTTCCAGAAGCCCTAAAGCTTTCTCAACATGTAACCCAGATGCTCCAGGAAGAAAACCTAAAACTGCTGTTAATCCCCCGTGTCGAATAGCTTTCAGTCTGATCTCTCGGGTCTTGTATGGGTTCTTCCGATCTGACAGACTCATCGTTAGGAGTGCTTCTAAGCTGTCTATTCTAGCTGGTTCTAAGATGGTGTTTCTCCTCTCCTTTAAGATGTTTATGAGAGCTTTTAGGATAGCTGAAAAAGAAGCCGAGGCTATAGGCTCATCGTCAATGAGGACAGTTGTCAACAGTCTAGCGATGCTGCTTTTGGCATTCATATTACCAAAGGTGAGGAACCAAGCGAGTGTGTTTATTTCTCTTTGGCCGATAGGAGGGATAAATGCTCTGACCTTATCATGTCGCGATATAGTTGCCAGAATATCCAGGGTAATCTCCACAGCAGTATCATTAACTTCCTCCGGATCCTCATGCCTCCAAAACCCCAAGTGAATTCTCCCCATGGACGATGAATCAGATGGATCTTCTTCTGCAACAGCAAGAACGTTTGCCCTGATGTTGGAAGTCTTGTGAGAAGCCACAGTACGGTACAGAAGGGAGATTAAACCTACACAGACAAGAGTGCTCTCTCCAATTATTTCACCACATTGTGCCAGCATTCCTCGGAGCTTCTGCAACCTCCATACTCGGTCATTCCCTGAGCTGCTGTCAATTCCTTTAACCAATTGATGCACGGATAAAATGTAATCCTTCCTCTCAGCAACGCCCATTCGCTGAGGCTCCTTGGCCGTTTCAGGCAGATGAACTCTACACCAATTCAGAATATTGCGCTGGAGAGGATGGTTTGGTATGAGCTCTGTTGACTCCAGTGCCTGCATGGACACCGGACAAGTCCGGGTTCCAGCTTGTAGCCAGTTCTCTATGCTGGGCCTGTCATATGTAAGTCCACTACCGCTCAAAATCACGGGATCCTTCATCAGTTGCAAGGATATTGGACACTTGAAACAATTTGGCACTTCGTTTGCTTGGGACATCTTCTCTACTCGGCTGTTGGTGTCAAACTTGACTAACAGAGCGCCTCTGAGGTAGTGAACCTTCTTCAGAGATCGAACATCGAGGACATTGGACATGAAAAAAGATGCACCTGTTCGTTGAGAGCATCATCAATGATAAGACGAAGCAAACTACTAATGCACAAACATCAAAGCAATCTACCACTACACTGTCTGAAGTTACAACCGAGAAGCTTGTGTCTAAGAGACTCACTGTATAAATACACAGTCTGGAGTACAAAAGAGAAGCTCATAATATATAATAGATAGATTCTATAAATTCGTAGGCTGCACATGTGTTAATTACGATTTATAATCAGTTTAGTCAAGCTTAGTAACTTAATTTCAATTCATTGGTTAAATTCAATTCAATTAAATAGTGTATAATCATACAATTCTCTTGGGGCAGTCTCTTCCAGCAAAGAAAAAGTCAATTGTGGGTTGATCTGTCTCGTCGAACGACACCAACATCCGTCTCGTTTTCCTTGGCAAGGGGACGTGGAGGGATTGCGATAGGGGTGACAACTAAGGAGTACTTGCAATCGATCACATCAAGGAGAAGGCGGGGTTCGGACTGCTCCTAAATTTCTTCCAAGAAACTTCATGAAATGGGCGGGTCTGACTCTTGCTATAAAATGTAACAGTCATCTTCAACAAACACAAGGGCAATAGCTCAAAACAAGTTGCAGCTACAGTAATCGCCCAGCTGCTGTAGCCAGCTACGCCCACTTGATCATGAGTAATCCAGATATCTATCATGTCAAGTCATATCGGGAAGTTCGGCAGTGATGTACAGCCCTGTTTTCTTTCTCAGCTTATGCTTCGCAACCACCCAGTACTCAACCTGCGATGGACCATTCTTCTAAGTGCAAGACTTAACAGTCATTCTGGTGACTTGACATCAAACTTAATACTGGATAGATGACTACGATGCTCCTGGAAAATTGAAGTTTGTGCTTCATATGCTTGTCAAGTAGGTTACATAGTATATCCTTGCAATTCCAGTACATGTGCATTTGAATGTGCGTTATACCCAAGTGTACATAACTTTTAACTTACAGAACCATGACCCGTCTGAAAGACCGACCACGGTCTTGTCATTCCGATATTATACCAAATAGCTCGATCTGATCCTGAATATGAGTCACTCTAAATCCTGAATCATCTACTAGGATTCTACTCACCATTTTATGTCCAGATGTCGCCTCACCAGGAAGTCAAAAGCTTTAAAATTGCTAGCAGGAACAAAATGTATCGAAGCATCGAGGAGTAGACGACCTCTGATGTGGATATGACAATTGTTGAACAGTGGACCAGCAATAATAAGTGCGAGACTGAAAGAACAAGCTGTGGCTTGTGTTTGATCCTTCCAGCAGTAGACTGTCTAGTGTCATTTTGCTACTTGGGCTAGGAATTCGCAAAGCTAGCAAGCATTTATTCGTAAGAACTGCCCTTGAAGTTTATGAACAGTTTTGCTACAAAGAAGGGAGTCTCAAGATAAGAATTCAACTAATTTGCACCCTGATCTCTCACCTGCTAAGAGATAAGTTCAATGCAAACAAATGGATCAAATATAGTTCTAACGTGAGATGAGATCGTTATTCAATTGTAAGGGAACTTATGTATCAAAGAAGCAAGTACCGTCAAGAACAAGACACGGTAATTGATAAGCTATTAGTCATCGCTTCCACCCTGCTTCTGGAAGAAGAATCCCGGGATGCAAGATAAAATAATGAAATCTCGTGTAAAAATCAGATTCGTCTGAAAAGTTTCAGAAAAGTAGGTCGCTTGAATCGACTATGACTTCACTGTCATGTAGTTTTGACGGGAAATAGTCAACCAATTCTGGTAGTGTTTACTGTTTCTTCTAACAGATGTTGGAGACCTGAAAATGTTTACCCCTGTGCCAGGTTCCACCTTCATGTTTTACTCGACTCCATTCAGATGGTTTCCGTTCTTGGGACACTTACGACGACTTCAAGCCAGAACGCTCCTTCTCATTAGATTCTTGCTCTTTGTACAGTCAGTACCTCGAACTTGCCGTTCCACCCGCATTTCTTGGAGGGTTTCTGCGGATGACTGATGGCTGATGTCCAGATGGAAAGTGCAAGTTTAATCCCCTGCAGATTTCATCCACCCTGGATCTGAACCCAATCGACGCCCCACTTGGCCGCGAAAAAACGTGTTGGAACGATCTAGAATTTGGGGTGGCCTGCCAGAGAACTGAATTCAGACCAGAATTCTTGCATAAGGTTTAGATACGTGGGTTCTCAAAGAATAGTCAGGAGATACCGTCATTTAGAGGTTGCTCCACTGGATGAAACTTGTGATCTACAAGACTTCGTGTACTCACATCTGATGATCTGTATTGCTTTCTCTATTGTTGAGTTCCTTCATTGTCAAGCTTCACCTGTGCAATGATCAACATGCCCGGTGGCAGCACAAGTTCTACTGGAGTTCATCGACCCGTCTTAAATTAAATTCATTGATTGTCAAGCTTTGAGTGAGGAATGATCGGCACGTATTTGGTGGCAATGACAACGTCTACTGGAGTCCATCGAACCCTCTTATGTTGATTGTCAGGCTAGCCCTTTGCGTGTACAACGTCGACATAAATCTGATGGTGGCCATAAGGTGGCCATAAGATGAACTCCAAGGTATATACATTGGAGTTCATCCTGACGTCTTTTCTTGGAATCGATGAGTTTAAGAGTGCTGTGAGCAGTCCGGGAGAAGTTCGGTCGAAGTTTCTGAATGTTGTGTATGATGTTTTTGTGATTTCAACACCATACAGGTCGTTCCATATTAAAATACAGTGCGAGTCTTCAAGGTCGAACTCTGTTGACCTTGCTACGCTCTTCGAAACATTGTACAGTCCAGTCCACTTAAGCATGGAATCTTCATTCTCAAATTCTCAAAAAAGTATACAGCAGTTAACCAATGATGTCTAGTGCTTCACATACATTCGTGTGATGTCCATAAGGTTACAGTACTTAAAAGCGAGTGGAGCCCATAGTATCCAACAGCAATTTCTGATCATTAAGACATCTGATCGACCATGAACCTCTGCCAAAGGATAAGATAAGAGAGATCTGCCATCTTGTGTTTCCACATCTGCGTGTATCTGGTTTTTTGTTGACACTTTGATCATCTCCGTGTTTGCAACAGCACTCATTAGACCGTTGGAGAGACCGGCCCCGGAGGGCTCCCTGCCAAGAACCATGAAGTCTATACCTCAAGATGAAGAATGTGGTTTATTCTGACCTTTCATTGTAAATGTACTGAGCACTTTACAGAATAGATTTGAAATGTATTATCGATAAGTCACGGAATGGAAACCAACTGCCGTTCAGTAGTAGTTGAAGGCCGTTCCTAGTTTGAGTCACGGAATGGAAACTAATTAACTCATTAACGTTCAGTAGTAGTTGAAGGTCGTTCCTAGTTTGAGTCACGGAATGGAAACTATTTAACTCATTAACGTTCCTTAGTTGAAGGTAGTTCTTAGTTTGAGTATGAGACAAACAGGCCAGTAAACTCTTGTAGAGTATCTCCTAAACCTGATAATTCTTTCAGTTTTTACATCAAGAGTTTACTTGACTAAACATGTTTTTTGTTGGTTTTTAAGCGTGTACTCACCTAAAAAATGAAATAATATAAAAGAGTTGTTGCCCAGTTTGAGACAACTATCTGAAATCAGTAAACTCTTGTAGCATCACCTAGACCTGATGACTCACTTAGTTTCTACATCTTTTTTGTTCTTACTCAATTAAAAGATGAAGTAATGTAAAGACTTTTTGCTTGAGCATCACCTAGACATAATAACTCGTTTAGTTTCTACATACTCTTTTGTGCTGTAAAGATTTTACTTAACTAAAACAATGATCTACTCTCAAAGAGTTGTTGCTTGGTTATCTTATTTTGGTAGCAACAACGTAGAAACCATGGCAGATTTGAGACAAAAGTACCCAGGATATCATTGAAAGAGAAGGGATAGAACATTCAGGATATTGTTCTTTGAATGTGTGTTCTCCTTGTTGAATTTGATTTGAGACGAAGGCATCCTGGGCATCATTGAGAGAGAAAAGATAGAACATTATGGATATTATTCCTTGAATATTTACATATATTCTCATTGATGAACCTGGAGGCATCCTGGACATCATTGAGAGAGAAAAGATAAACATTGTGAATGTTGTTCCTTGAATATCTGTTCTCATTGATGAACCTGATCAGCGAACTTGTGGAAGCAGGTTAATGGGCACTCAAGATTCTTGCCCATTGTAAAGAGTAGCTGGTAGAGACCGTGGAGGCCATGGTTGAAGTGCAAATAAATAAGAGAAGTTACATTTGTGTTGAAGGCTATATTCAATATTATTACGTTGTTATAGTTGGCAGAAGACTTAGAATCTACCTTTCGTAGCCCGAGGTTGTTGAACAAGTACTTGGTTATTGAAGAAACATGTATCAAGCACCCGGCCGCAAAAGAAAAGTTGAAGAGTTTAGTGGTAGATTTTGGTAGGGCAGATTTGAAATTGTGAAGATTTAAATATCTACAAGTTCCTTTCATGTTGTTGCAAATTTCTCCTGGGAGAAAACTTGAGTAAATCCTTGATTCCAATAAATGCTTGGTGTTGATCAAACTTGATTCTTGGGAGTTCCTTTGTTAGCATATTTGCCAATTGTTGTTGTGTAGAAAGGTATTGGACTGCAATTTCTCCTATGACAACTTTTTCTCTAATGAAATGATGGTGAATGCCGATATACTTTGTTCTTGCATGAAATGTTGGATTATTAGCTAGCTTTAATATCACTTTGATTATCAAAATGAATAACCGTGGTAGACTTCAATTGTTCTAGTTCTTGAAGTGTAAATGTTATCTTGGTATATTAATAATTAAGATGAGTGGGATGGGAGGAAGAGGTGTTCTATTCAATTCTTGAATTAGTTACCTAAGACATTAAGTAGCTAAGCAAAAATTTGGGTAGCTGCATCCTATATTGACTTTGGCAGTCCTCCCAATAGGATAAGACTTCTTGTCATCTTTGATCTTTGAGATGATTTAATTCTACCACTCAGAAACTCTATCTGCACGTGTTTATAAATTGTGAATTTTCTCCTACACACAAAAGTAGTTAAATGCAATATGTGTTCACCATCTTTTCTTCTCAATTGGCTAGTTTTAAATTACCACTAATTCCATTTTGAAGTCCTTGAATTGTTGAAGTGTAGTATCTTTTATTCAAAGGATGCTACATATTTTATGTGTGTAGTGATCTGTGAACATCAAGATATAGCAAGCACAAGATATAGATTCACAAGGCAAAGGTACGAGTAAATAAGTTGTAGTACTCATACTTGTAGAGTCCTACAAGTATGAGTGGTAGAGAATTATGGAACTTCATCTCTATTTTGCTTTGCTTAGGGTAAGTCACACACAATGAATTGATGTATTTGATTTGTGGCTTCCTGACATCAACCTTATAATATGACATTAACTGTAGTTTTGGTAGTTAATGTATCATATTTGTGTTAGAGTTTAAGTTGAGCAACTGAACAATTGTTGATTAGATCCATATTTTTGGTCATAGTCTAGATGTTAGATGAACAAAAGAAAGTAAAGCTTGAAAGAATGAGTGCTCTAGGAGAAGTATTCTTCAGTGGGAATTCCATTGGAAACTTACTCCATAGCTTATATAGACCGTTTGTGGAATCTCTAGTTCAATGAAAAGGTATTTTCTTAGAATTTTCTCTTTCAAAGAGAGGTATAGGCCTTTATCTATAATTTTACAACAAAAATAAGACATTTTTTTATACCAAGCATGTAAAAAATATTTAATACTTTATTTTTGATCAAATAGAATGGAGCCCTTTTTTCCTATAATAGTAGGTTGTGTTCTCTATGTGACCTCATTATGGATTGACAAAGATTATAAGTTTGACAAAAGGATTTGATTTCTATTGAGATGAAAGGTAATACCACTATCAAAATACCAACTACCATCTTGATTTACTTTTGTCATGAAGAAAATAAGGATTATGTTGCATTCCTCTCTTGTTGCTAAGGAGTACCCATTGACATGAAAGGCAACCCATAGATATCTTCTTTATCATCAAGGTAATGTTTGAAATTGGCAAAATTAACATCAACTTGCCATGTATTCTTGGGATTGTCCATTTGGAGTTGTAATGCTTAAATTTATTGTTCACACAACAATAAGATTTTTTTGCTCACACTCATATGCCTGATGCCAAGCTTTACCACACTTATTGTAATTAACTATCTTGACAAAAAAATTCACATTGTTGGAGTTCCCAAATACAAGGGTCTAGGAATCATATTTTCAGTCAAAAGAATAGTGCTTAGATTTGAAGCTGACTTCATACCTTGGTTTTGAGTTAATAATGTTGGTTTTGGAAATAAAAATTATCATACTTTTTACCTTATTCTTGATCATCATAACAATGGTCTTCATACCTATGACCTTGGTTGTGGCCATGGCACTTTTCTTGACCTTGTCTCCTATCATATTGATGTGTTATTGTAAGCTTGAGCAACCAATGTATTGTCCTTTGAAACCAATGATAAGGCTTAGTGAAGATCTTAGAGCAAGTGAAATCCTTAACCTTGAGTATAGTTTGAAGGGATTGAAGCATTGGCCAATAAAAGGTATTGGTACTGACTTAAAAAAACAATGCAAAAGGAGCACTAACACAATGGAAGATTCATTAGCATAGTATAAACAAGCTCTATATTAGACCACTCTATAATTTGCCAATTAATAGAGCAAAGCTTTGGTTTCTTGGTCATGGAGCTCAATTGGTTACTTCTCCTTGAATGACACTCACCTAGCTTTCAATGGATCAATTATTGCTACTTTTTTGTTGCATTGCAAACATGGAGATAGGTCTTTTCCAATCTCATGAGGACTAATTATTGGAGCAATGTAGTAAAAATTGTGGTCTCAAGCTCCATGTTAAATATAATATTTGATCATCTTTTTACAATTTGACTAGGATGTTGCATGATTCAATAAGTGCATCATCAATTTGATTTGAGTAGTTCATCAAGTTCAAGTGATGATTTACAAGAGTTTAATTATCTTGGATAGCACTCAAAAACTATCTTGGATAGCATTCTTGGTTACACTTGGATCTCACACTCAAAATAGCAATGTCCACTACTAGCTAGGAATAATCTACAACTAATAAATATTAATTATTAGTTATAGATCATTCCTAGCTAGTAATGGACATTGCTATTTTGAGTGTGAGATCCAAGTGTTACCAAGGTGTTATCCAAGATAGTTTTTGATAAATATTAATTAGTTTTGTTTACTATAAACAACAAAAATTTGTAGTCTTGTGACTCATCAATAACATACCAATCTTGTACATGTTTTGTTGTCTTTAATTTCAAATTTATTGAATAAAGTTCCCATTGAATTCTACATGGTATTTTTGTGCACACATTTTTGTAACATTTGTGTTTTTGCTTTGTTTTCTTTCTTTTTGTAAAGTGAAGTGCAGAGATTTCCATGTTTGGAGCAAGAAACCTTTTGTTTTGACATGCTTCAAATTCATCTTTATACATGCTAAGACACAAAGAACTTAGCTGTGAAGATTTGCAAGGTACAAAGAAGGAAGCTTGAGGAACCCAAGTACATAGAATGGTTGGAACAAAAGAAGACAAATGCAAAGATTCTTTGCCCAAATATTTTAGAGCCAAAGACTGTATGATATTTTGAATGATACCACCACATAAGCAAAGAACTGCCACCAAGGACTGTTGATGCCTACCAAAGAGTTCTCATGTGAGGATGATGATTGTGTACCCATTAAAGACTGTTAGCCAAAGAGCCTTAGTTATACTATTGAGTGTTGGGCAAGTAATTTCACTTTTTAGAAGAAATTTTTTTTGGGAGTAATCCAAAGAGCAAAGAGTGAGTGTATAATTTTGGACGCAACCATTCTTTGGGTGGGTAATTCTTTGTGGTGACAAGATGGTGTAAGAAAAAGACCTCAACTATTATCCTTTGCTAACTAGTGGTGGATAAGTGGGATAGGCATGTTTGGGATGAGTTGTTGTAAAATTGCATTTGAACTTTTTTTGTGGAGTTGGGACCTTGGCTCTCCTACAATTACCCAAGACTTGAGGAGTACCAAGCACAAGGAAATGGTAAACCTTTAGTGCAATTTCAATGTATGGACCAAGGCACACTTGAAGATGATGCTTGGACTGGATGCATGAATCTTAAAAGGATTAATGCTTGACATTAAGTTTAACGGTGTTGGAGAGAAGATGAACATAGATCAAAGGGATTAACACTAAGTTCATTGATATTATGGAGGAGATGAATAAATAGATAGTTGACTCTTTTAGTGAAGAGAGCTAGATTAGTAACAAATGGAGGGTTTACCATTACAAAGACCCAACAAGAAGAGCAATTATAGTCTCCTTGATAAGGTTTTTTTCCCAAAACAAACTAAATATTTAACCATTAACAAAGCTATCTCCTTCAAGCATGTATACCAAGGAGTTGTAATGAATTGGAGTAATATCTTCTACTGGAAAACTTGAGCAATGGTCAAGGATATCTAAGAAGATGCGTGTGCTACTAACCTTGCCCCATTTGTAGTACATTCTACATGGGGGTTGAACACATTTCTACATGGGGTTGAACATGCTTACAAGTGAAGAGAGAAATGGTGTACTAGCCACTTCTGGTCCAAATAATACTTTGCCACTCAAAGTGAGGCAAAGGCAATCTGGGAGGCAAATCAAAATTTGCGTAGACCAAAAGATTTGTAGAGGTACATAAGGAGAAGACCACCAAATTTCAAAGTCTATACCAATAAGTGCAATCAAAACAATCAAATGGCAAAGAAGAAATCCTCATGTAGTGGACTTGTCTTCCAAAGATGAAGAAGGTAAGGATGAAGTAGAGAAGCTTATCTTACAAGACACCAAAATCAAGTCAAAAGAGGAACAAGGATATAAGGATATAGAGTCAACACCTTCAAGGGAAGAAGAGCAAGTAGAGTGAAGTCATCTTACCAAAGAAGAAGAAAAAGTTTGGTCCAAAGATCTTATGGCATTGGTGCATCCAAGCTCACCCTCCAAAACAAAGACATGAAGTTGAAGGAGAAGGGGCTAAAATACATATAGAGATCCAAGACAAAGAAGTCTACAAAAAAGTCTCCTCCAAAGACAAAGGTGTTATTCCAATAGATAGAATATCCATGCATCCAATGGAGCACCCTTCATATTAGACACTATTTACCCATTTTTTAAATACTTACATATAATTATGCCATTGTACAATGAGAGTTGGCCAGAAGTAGTAAAATATGTTTCCTTGGTAAAGATGATGCATACAAACAAGTATGCACTATAAGAAAAGAATGATAACGTGAGGGAGGAAGTAGAGAAGAATTGACATTTGTACAAGGAAATGTGCCAAAGAGGTGATGACTTATTGCAAGAGAGCTAGGAGAATTCCTTATTGGTAGAATTCTTTGCTGGTTGTTGAGAAGAACATCTATGAGTATGAGGTACAAAGACTCCAAGAAGACATGAGTGCTCTTTGGATGTCCAGCAATCAAAAGCAAAAGTGGTTGAAGAGCAAGTTACAAAACCAAGATGCACATTCTTTTGCTACAACATGAGATAAAACAAGGAAGGAACATCTTTCAAGACGACACTAGGGAGGAATACAAAAGGAAACATGTCTTTGGTTGGAGGCACTACAAGTAGATTTGTAGAAGGAGAAGGAAGAGCAAGTAGCAAACCAACCTAGGATGTTGGACAAGGTCACTACTTAAGTCCAAATAGCATACAAGAGAAAGCAAAGCCAACTAAAAAGATGATGAAGATGTTAGAGGATCTTTAGGACCAGCTTTTCAATTTTCCAAAGAAGCCATTGAGAGGAGGTTGACCAAGTCAAAGTTGTGTGAGTTGAAGTTGCAGATGCTACCTTGTGCAAGAAGACAATTGAAGACAAGAGGGTATAGCACTTAATCTTGGACCTTAAGGAGCATATCGTGATACTTTAAGATTAGAAATAATATGTTACAAGGAGAAGATTGAATTTCTCTTTAAAGCAATTAGATGCAAAGAAAGTTCTTTGGAATAAGATCTTTGTAGTTTAGTTCTTAGAAGATAAGATCTTTGTAGTTAGTACTCTTTGTGGTAGGAATCTCCAAACTAGTATTAGTAACCCAAAGAAGACAAGAAGGAAGTTTCTTTGGAGTAGAATTAGTATCATGTTGTCTGTATATACATTGCTACACAACATACATTGTTGTCAACATCATACACTATAGAAGCACAACTCACTCATAAGTCATATATAGACTCTAAAGTGCCACAATAATCAGATTGTTTACAACACTCAAATCAACTCAACTCATATCAATACTTGATCTGTCACTCTATAAACTACAAACAACTGGGCACTATTATAGTCAAGCCACACCCACTCTAGCTAAGAGAGTCTAGGTGACGCTCGCTGGCCTTTGTCCACCATAACCAAGACCTCAAAGGCTCAACATCAGAGAAGTGAGCTCTCTGGAGCTGCACTTTGAAAGTAAACCTCTAGACTCGAGCTAGGTCTAGAACCCTAATGCTCCCATTGATGGCACACTCGATGGTGCAAATGGTGCAAAGTGATGGTGGGCCACACCGTGAAGTTAGTACCCCAAACACAAAATCTGACCATCGAAAAGTAATCTATAGGAAACTATTGAAATACCTCTAACTACTATCACTACAACTCCAGTGTCTGAGCAATCTAGATGCAACACTACAAATGGCGTGACAGCTGTTGTACATATATATATATCATTGTCAATAGCATACATATAGAAGCACAACTCACACATAAGTCATACACAGACTCTAAAGTGCCACAATTGCCCCCTCCCCCCCTATCTGGCGGTTAGGTCCCTCTAACTCCAAATAGCCATCTACTCCAAGTATATGGTATACCCTATGATGGGCAAAGATCAAAAGGCCAGGTACTATGGAGCCTCATTGTTAGTCGTTTGTTTGCAATCTATACTATATAAAGAATGAACTAACTATAGGTCAAGTACATCTAGGACATAACCATTGTCCTTGAGGAACCACCGTGAGGGGAGGAGTCATACATGTTATATTTCATCCTCTCAAATAGCTATCACACACTAACATAATAGTAGTTCCACCAGAAGAGCCACATAACATACACCTCAAGCTTGCACGTACAAGTGCTAAGCTTGGGTCCATAGTACCATCAATGTTTGGGAGGTGGCACAATTGTGCACATGATCCTTCCAAACAACACCATCATGTCCTTCTAACACAAGGACTCCAAATGGCAAAACCTCACACACTCTCAAGATAGTACGGCCTGTCAAAACATCAACTATTGTCAATGATGTCTATTGTAGATATACATAGTCACCTGGATGAAATTGACGGATCAAAGGTCTATAACCTACTCCTCAAATAGTAGCATAACGTAAAGTATCCCTATGTTGAGCAATTGCCAAGTTCTCAAAGGCCATTGGCATCACTCTCCAAAAGATCTTTGCCCATTGAGAACATGCGCTCACCTATACATCTGGATCATCCAAGTCCAAGACTACAGTAGCATCTCAATGAATGGCTGCAAGTAAATCTAGATCTCATCCATAGAGTAGAAATTAAGGAGAGAAGGATGCTAAGGAGGCTTGCCAGATGAACCGATAGCCCATGGCCAACCAAGGTAATTGGAGATCCCAATCCCCTAAGTGGCCTCTCTGCAAACCATATTTTTGCAATCCTCTCTTCATTGTCTGAACCACTCTCTCTGCTAAGCCATCTGCCTCAGGGTGATCTTGGGATGCAGTATGATGATCAATCAAAGCCTTGTCACACAAGACCTAAAACTCCCCCAAGAATATTGTACCCTGGTCAATCAAAACCTCAGCTGGTGTACCAAAATGACTAAGAACTTGATCCACGAATGAGTAAGTTGTCCCTTCACTGGACTTGTCAAAAAGTGCCACCAACTCAATCCACTTGGAGAAGTGCTCCACCATTACGAAAACATATTGATGATGTCTCATAGTCAACAGTAAAGGTCCGGCAAAGTCCACACTCCAACGGTAACCCAATTCCATGATAGGTCATGGGTGTAATTATGGTGTAGGAGCATTGAATGATGCTCTAACTCGGTCTTAAACCACACATTTGGCAACAAATTGATGTACCTTGGTCTGCATACCACGCCACTAATAGTGACTCTAGAGTAAGCTATATATACACTTTACTCCAAAATGTCCTAGCTCCTCATGAGCATGACGGACCAACTGTAGTCTCTAAGATGGAAATGGTACTACTCTCACTCTACCATCTTCCCATACATGCAAAAGGCATCTTCCCTCTAATCTGAACTGTTTGGCTTGTTGAAGAACATGATCTCTCTCCTTTGCCCCAACTGTGCCACCCACAACATTAGTACAAAGATAGTCCATCACTAAGACATTACCATGAATGTCTCACTGAATTGTACCAATATCTTCACTCTCTAGATTTGTGACCTCAATAACTACTCTTGTAGTGTTGAGAGAGATACCACCAAAGCCTCAAAAAATATACACAAAAAGGCCGATGCATGCCAACTTGGCACCATCTCCTCATTTGTCTCACCATGCCAACATGATCCGGTCTGATCCTGACGGCTAAGACATGGGTTTCTACTCAACCCATCTACATCACAGTTCACCACTCCAGGTCTATGAACAATTAGAAAATCACCTCCTATAAAATCAGAGCCCATCATGCAAGCTTCCCTGAAAGCTTGTTAGACTCCATCAACTACTTCAGCGGCTGATGATCAATGATGAGAGTGAAGGGGTTACCAAATAGGTAACATTGGAAATGTGCTACTTTCCAAATTGCTGCCAAGCACTCTCCCTCATATGAACTATACTTTGCCTTTGCTAAATTGTTGGAGCGACTAGCATAGGCAACCACAAACTCCTTCCCCTCATCATCATATTGGGTGAGCATTGCTCCAAGCCCCAACATACTCCAATCAGTATGAATCTGAAATGGTTATCCTCTGATCGGTCTCCTCAAAATAGGAGAAGATGTCAACCTCTCCTTGAGCTCTAGAAAATCACTCTCTTGCTCATCTCCCCAACACCACTCTTGTGTAAGCTTGGTCAGCTTTGTGAAGGCCTTGGCAATAGCACTAAATCCTCTAACATAGCAATAATAGAAGTTTTCCAACCCAAGGAATGCTCGCACTCTACTCACATCCGTAGGCCAAGGAATACATGCAATAGCCTCCACCTTGGTTTGTTGAACTCCAAGTCCTCCGGGGTAGATAGTGTGACCCAAATACTCAACCTACTTGTGGAAGAACCTACACTTTCCCAAGATGTAATTTGAGTCCATGAGATCTCAACCTCTCAAACACCTCTAACAATTGTCTCTCATGCTCCTCCACAGTAGTGCTATAGACTAAAATGTCATCAATGTAGCACCGAGAAAAATCCAATCCAGCTAGGATACTATTCATGGCCCTTTGGAACTCACCAAGAGAATTCTTTAACCAAATGGTAAGAACCTCCACTGATATAACACATCCTTGTCGTGAGGATCAATAAACCAAAATGTTATCTTGGACTTATCCTCCTCCTTGATTGGCAATTGATGATATCCTGCTCAAAGATCCAAAGTACTGAAGACCTTTGCATGCCCAATTGCATCAAAAACCTCTTCCGGTGTAGGCATGGCATACCATCAACCCTAGTCTGTTGGTTGATAAGACGGTAATCTCCACACATCCGCCTATCTGTGTAGTTGCCATGCATATCCTTCTTAGTTGGCATCATTGTGGCTGATGCATAATCTCCATATGAGATCTCCACCAAACCAGCCTCAAAAAGATCTCTACTTTGGCTCTGAATCAATGTCCTCTCCATGTCACTATAGCAATAAGGACATAAGAACTAGTGTATTGTTGGTCAGCTCAATCCGTATACTAGGTCCCTTCAGAGCACCCAAATCCTTCATACTGAAGGCAAAACAACTCGTGTAGCTCCTCAAGAACCTCCAAACTCTCCGTCTTTCCTCTCTTGTAAGCTTGGGTCCAAGATTTGGCTCCCAAGTATCCTCTGTAACTGTCATAGGAGTGGAAGACTATTGATTGGCTGCTACACTGGGCCTTTTGGAACAATAGTGTCATGTCTCCGTCCACTAGAGGTTCCAACCTCTGTGTGAAAAACTCCCTCCACTTTGGCTGCAAGCTCCACATATCCTCTAGCTACATCCCAAGTGGACCAAGGGTGTAATCCAAATAGCCCACGCTCACATGGATGGACTCCAAGTAGACCACTCTCCCTAGTAGCTATTGGTTGTGTCCTAAGAATACCATGTCCACTCGGTCTATCGCCCCAACATGTGCTTGAATCATCTCGATAGGCATAGGGCTTACAAGTGTTGGAGTGGTGATGCCTATCAAGCACATCCTACATTGCTTTGCCAAACCAAGGCTCACAATCCAAGTCAAATAGTTTAGGTCCATAGCCTGACCTAACACTTGACGCTTGGATGCCTCTGATATTGCTAGAACAGCGGTAATACCAATGCAAAAACCCATCACCCGCTCTCTCTCATTGGCATTGAGCTCCACTACCAGCTATAATTGTGAGTTCCAAACAAGTCCAGGTCCTCCTTCTCAAAAAGCATGAGATTTGGGAAACTCATAAGTGTGGGAAAAGTGGCTCTAGGCTGTCCAACTAGGTTCACCACTACCATAGGTGACCTATTAGCCACTACCACTGTCTGAGACTGACGCCCCACATTCAAGATATCATCAACAAGGATGTGGTCTAGTCGTTGAATCCCATCATATGCACGCTATAGAACCTCTCTGGGTGGTACAAAGGACCAACCAATTTGCATGTTGCTGCAATGCTTCCTCTAAACTCCACAATGGAACATCCAAGGTGGATAAACAATCTCACTCGTACTCCAAATCCGAGTGATCTCCTCTGGTATTGGAGTATCATTTGCATGGGCGTTCCACTCCAAAAAATCACCAGGCCAAGTAACTACACCATTGAAAGCTAAAATTGATGTTGCCATGGTCTTGGACTGTAGTGAGCCAAGACTGCCACTACTGAAGCGTATTAGTAGACAATATACTCGTCCCTCACCGGACTGCCAACCTGGTCTATAAGAGGCTATCTCCTCCCAATAGTCAATACTGAAACCCATGGAATACAACATTACTCCCCCAACTAGCACATCATATGACTCAGCTATTATCACAATAGCTTGAGCTCTCACCACCAAGCTATCAGTCAGATGACCAGGCTAAACCTGGACAACAAGCTCCCCACGTGTGATGTATTGTGTTGAACCACCACCTAGAGATGTCTGGATCTGAAATGGATACCTCTCCACATCGGTCTTCCGTAACTCCAAACCAACTACTGTAGCCTTCCCCAACATAAGGGGTTGTGCACCAGAGTCTAACAAGACTCTTTGTGTTGTATAGACCTTCCCTAAAGGTCCTACCAAAAATCCTCCTCTGGTTATCCAATAGGACAACACCAGGTGTGAACCACGCTCTCTCAAAGGCTGGTCTAGTTGGCAACTCCTCTAGTCTAGTTGTTGTTGCTTGCCATAAACCACTGGTCGCTGAACGGATCTCATGCTCCTCAACCAAGTCAGCTCCACTATCAACCACCTCTGCTCTAGTAGTAGGAACCGCATCATCACTACTCTCACCAAGCATGGCAACCAATTGGAACATTGGGGTTGGGTCAACTCCCAATGTAAACATGTCATTGGCTAAAAACAAAGGGTACCGCATAATCAGCTGAGCCGCCCCCAACATCGTGCTTGACTTAGTCTATGTAGTAGTAGGTGGTTGACTAGTAGGTAGTCCATCATGCACCCCATCACCACCTACCATACCTGCATTGGGACGTCTAGGAGCCATGGTTGTCATTTACAGTGCCTCATATAGCGTGAAAGACTAGGGAAGTCTAACGTGTCTCCCAACTTCTCCTCTCTGTGGGTCCAAGTCCACTGATGCTCGCTGTCATGCCATTTGTATTTCCGCATCTAGCTGCTCAAACACTGGAGTTCCAATGATAGTACTTAGAGTTATTCTAGTAGTTTCTCAAGGACTACTTTCCGACAGTCTGATTTGGTGTTCAGGGTACTGACTTCACGGTGGGGCCCACCGTCACTTTGCACCGTCAAGTGTGCCGTTAGTGGGACCGTTAGGGTTCCAGTGCTAGCTTGAGTCCAGGGGGTATAGTTTTGAAGTGAGCTCCAGAGAGCTCACTTCTCTAATGTTGAGCCTTCGAGTTCTTGGCTATGGTGGACAGAGGCCGGCGAGCGTCACCTGGATTCTCTATGCTTGAGTAGGTGTGGCTTGACTATAATCAGTGCCTAGTTGTTGGCAATTTATAGAGTGACAGATCAAATACTGATCTGAGTTGAGTTGAGTTGAGTTGAAAGTGTTAAGCAATCTGATTACATCAAAGAAGTGAAGTCAGGGGGAAATCGGGTGCAGGAACGTTGAGTGTTGGTGGTATCTCCAAGCTCGGTGGATCGTGGTAGCTCGATTCAAGTTCTGTGTTTCCCTAGTGTGTAGAAACTCGTTCAAGTGATGCAGATTTGGCAGTTAGGCGGAAGGTGTGCGGAAGCGCTGGCCAAATTTCAAGCAAAGAAGGAGCAATTTTTGAGCAGTGTTGTGATTTTGAGCTCAGGAGGTGAAGGCAGGACCAATTTGCTGCAAGTTGGGCTCAGAAAGTCAAATTGAAGGTGGAGTTGGGAAGCTCTTCTCATGAATTTGTGTTTTGGAAAAACTTGTTTTGTGAATTTGGCTCGAGTGGAAAGTTAGCGGGGGATTTGGCGAACAGCTATCTTTAGGGTTTATGTCAGATTTTACGTCAGATTTTGGGCTAGATTTGGAGGAGTTTTTGCTGTTTGGCCAGATTTGGAGGACTTTTGCTAGTTTGGAGGACTTTTGCAGATTTGGAGAAGTTTTGCCAATTTTGGAGGAGGTTCGATGTGGCAACAAGAAAGGTCTCATTTGGCAGAATTTTGGCATTTCAAGGCTTCGAGGCATAGGGCTGTGGGCTATGAGAGGCTATGAAGGGCCAGAAGGGCCAGCAAGCCAGCTTGCTGGCGTGAGGCTAGCTAGTTTAGAGTAGATCTTGGTCACTAGTTGGCAAAATTTGCCTTTCCTGCTAGATTGTGCGCAACAAGGTTTGACCCCTAGATCTCTTGTTCCTAGATTGATGCCCTAGCCAACTGGTCCACCCTCACTTGTTGTCATAGTGATTGTGCCACTGTTATCTATACACATGTAGCTTTGGCTAGGAGAGGCAATTTGATCTCATTCTTGGTGATCCTCGTAGCTTAGGACTTAGATACGAACTGCTCTTATGTCAAATGCCAAATGGTGGCAGAGTCAGTCCCGTGTTGTGTTAAGAGATGGAGGGTTTTTGTTTAGATTTCTTGTGATTGGATCCCCTCCATTCTCTGCTCCATGTTTGTGTGAGGTGCCTTGACTTTTGAGCATTGGTGCTCTGGTGTGCTCTCGATGGTGAGGCTGGAGTGATGATCAGTCAGACTACCTTTGTTTCTCTCCAATGAGGCAGGAAGTGATGACCTGCAGACCGTGAGAGTGCGTGTTATGATGGCAGGTTACAAGTTGCCCTTCCCCTAGTGTAGTTATCTCGGTTAGAGTTACATTAGTGGGTGGTGTTTAGTTGGTGTTGGCACGTGGTGGTGTTGGCACTTGGTGGGGTACTTGCGACTTGCGGTTGCAATTGGTGGTTCGAGTTTGGTGGTTTCGAGTCGAGTGGTTACTTTGTCACGATGGAGTTCTTTGGAGATTCCAATGGAGTTAGCCCTGCAGTACGTAGTGGGTTTACTCAGAGTGGTGCTCGGTATCAGCCTATATCTCAGGTCCCAGTGAGGGAGGAGATTGACTCTGAGTTGGAGTTTGACACATGAGCTGATTCAGTTGAGAGTGCACTTGGTGTGTCCGCACCGTTGTTGTGGGACATGGATGAGATTTATGGGGCCTCCAAAGGCCCTAGGCGTTACTCTGGTACAATGGGTACCATTGAGTTGGATGACTTCATCCAGGAGTTTGATAGTTGGTGTGATCTGCAGCAGATGCGGAACCCGACTTTGTTCACACCCTTCATGGCATGGAAGGGGTTGTTCCAGCATCTGGAGGGTCCACCGATGGATGACTACCATGAGTTCAAGAGAGCTCATTTAGAGGAGATTGAGTTATGGAGACAGTATTGGTCTCCACACTATGTCTCCATCACTTCAGGCTTGGTGGCCAGGAGTAGATCGGCTGTACCCATGAGTTCTAGCTCGAGTAGTGTTGGTGGAGCTAGTGGAGGTGCACTAGCTGGAGATAGTGCTACTACGAGTGGAGGTACTGCTGCAGGAGGTGGGGTGGTACCAGGGTTTAATCCCATGGTGGAGTTCTTCCTGTGTTTGAGGCAGAACTACCAGGGAGTGCGGACTGACAAGCTGAGGAGCTTGCAAGAGTTCCAGCGGAAGGCTGGAGAGAGCCTACGCAAGGCATACACTTGCATGAGGCGGCTGATCAATTTCACTTAGGGAGTTACTGAGGCCCAAGCAGTCCAGTTTTGGTATGGGATACTGGACAAGGAGTTGCGACGTAGAGTTTGTGATGCTACGTTGTTGCAGGCTACTTTGCCCACTTTGGTAGTAGTCTTTGGTTTGGCTGAGCGTATTGAGCTCAACATGGTGGAGGAGAGAGTGGTGACATCTGGATTTGGTAGGGAGACCTCATCCACGGCTATGACTTCTTCTAGAGTGCAGCAGAGTGCACCATGCCCAGTTGGTTTTTGAGGACAAGGTGGAGAGCCCAGATCTTATGGAGCGAGTGGAGGGCCTAGTGGAGTTAGACCCTTACCCTCATTTTCGGGTCAGCAGCAGCTAGTGAGTGGTGGTGTTGCTTGTTGGACTTGTGGTGGACCTCACCATCGGAGAGATTGTACTCAGGGCAGCGGACCTGATACCTTTGGTGCATCACAGCCAGCACAGAGGCAGTGTGAGCATTGCCACAGATTTGGTCACACTAGTGACCGGTGTTTTGACCTACACCCAAAGTTACGGAGTGGTAGGGCTGCTATGGCAGGTAGTAGAGGAGCTCTAGTTCATGGAGGACGAGGTGGCAGAGGTGGTGGTAGAGGATCTACACCTAGTAGGGATGCAGTACCTGCTCTTACTTCTGACACAACTATGGCTACTCGGATTAAGCAGTTGGAGCAGAGATTGGCTAGTGTGGCTATTGCTCAGAGGAGATCAGATTTGGGTGATGAGGCTTCTACCTCATATGCTGGTGATAGAGATGCTTTGGACTTCATGTGCGGAGCAGCACAAGTGGATGCATCTGCAGCAGTGACTAGGAGTGCAGTACGTGCTCTAGAGCCTAGAGGAGCATCAGTGGAGTTGGACCCACAGAGAGGAGAGGTTGGGAGACATGTCAGACTTCCCCAGTCTTTCACGCTATCTGAGGCATTGCAGACGACATCCATGGTTCCTAGACGTCCTAGTGCAGGTGTGGTAGGTGGTGATGGAGTACATGATGGACTACCTGCTAGTCAGCCACCTGCTACTACAGAGACTGAGTCTAGCATGATGTTGGGGGCGGCTCAACTGATTATGCGGCATCCTTTGTTTTCAGCCAGTGACATGTTTACATTGGGAGTTGACCCAGCCCCAGTGTTCCGGTTGGCTACCACGTTGTGTGAGAGTAGGGATGGTGCAGTTCCTACTACTAGAGCAGAGGTGGTTGGTAGTGGAGCTGACTTGGGTGAGGAGCATGGGATCCGTTCAGCGACCAATGGTTTATGGCAAGCAGCAGCGGCTAGACTGGAGGAGTTGCTAGCTAGACCGGCCTTTGAGAGAGTGCGGTTTACACCTAGTGTTGTCCTATTGGATAACCAGAGGGGGATTTTTTGTTTGGTGGGACCTTCAGGGAAGGTCTATACACCACAGAGAGTCTTGTTAGACTCTAGTGCGCAGCCCTTTATGTTGAGGAAGGCTACAGTTGTCGGTCTGGAGTTACGGAAGACCGATGTGGAGAGGTGTCCATTTCAGATCCAGACATCTCTTGGTGGTGGTTCGACACAGTACATCACACGTGGAGAGCTTGTTGTCCAGGTTCAGCCTGGTCATCCGACTGACAGCTCGGTGGTGAGAGCTCAGGCTATTGCAATGATAGTTGAGTCATATGATGTGCTAGTTGGGGGAGCAGTGTTATACCCTATGGGTTTCAGCATTGACTATTGGGAGGAGATAGCCTCTTATAGACCTGGTTGGCAGTCTAGTGAGGGACGGGTATGTTGCCTACCAGTACGCTTTAGTAGTGGCAGTCTTGGCTCACTACAGTCCGGGACCATGGCAGCATCAGTTTTAGCTTTCAGCGGTGCAGTCACTTGGCCTGGTGACTTGTTGGAGGGGAACGTCCATGCAGAAGATACTCCAGTACTAGAGGAGATCACTCGGCTTTGGAGTACGAGTGGGATTGTTCCATCTACCTTGGATGTTCCATTGTGGAGTTCAGGGGAGGCATTGCAGCAGCATGCAAATCAGTTGGTGCAGCAGGCTTGGAGTGGAGCCTTCATACCATCAGGGGATAAGGGTGAGGATGAGCCTCCAGAGGCGATTGCTTTGACATCTCTAGATACCACACTCATTGCTTGGCAGTATCCAATAGAGGAGATATGTCTATTGGAGTTGTTTGGTGGGATCAGCACCGGACTAGCTGCGGTGTTACAGGCGGGTATACGAATACAGAGGTACTTGTATGTAGAGAGAGATGAGACTGCTAGGCAAGTCTCTCTACATCATGTGGCACACTTGGCCTATCGGTATCCGGAGTTATTACCGATGTCAGCAGTCAAAGGTTATCAGAAGGCCCTACCAGGAGACATTTCCTTACTGGGGGCGCATGACCTAGAGAGATATGGGCCTATTCACTTGGTGATTTCTGGATGGCCATGTCATGGACATACACGTGCGGGCCACGGTTTGGGTCTTCAAGATCCTCGTTCTGGTGTGTTTTGGGAGATGTTACGGATACTACGACATCTCCAGGTTCATTAGTCTGTTTCTCCAGCTCACCTTTTGGAGAACGTTCCTTTGATGGGTGATTCTCGCACTAGAGTGGTGGCGAGTACACATCAGGTCCATTCTTGGATGGGACCTGTTGTATTGTTAGATGCAGCCAGAGTGGGATCACGGGCTCATCGTCTTCGTCTTTGGTGGACAAACCTCTTACCCAGAGAGGTTCTACAGCGCGCTTATGATGGGATTCAGCAACTTGACCACATCCTTGTTGATGATATCTTGGATGTTGGGCGTCAATCTCAGATAGTGGTAGTGGCTGATAGGTCACCTATGGTAGTGGTGAACCTAGTTGGACAGCCTAGAGCTGCATTTCCCACACTCATGAGTTTCCCAAGGTCTCATGCTTTTCAAGAGGGAGGACCTGGACTTGTTTGGGACTCACAGTTACAACCGTTGGTGAAGCCCAACGCTGATGAGAGAGAGCGGGCGATGGGTTTTTGCACCGGTATTACCGCTGTTCTAGTAGTGTCAGAGGCATCTAGGCGTCAGGTGTTAGGTCATGCTATGGACCTAAACTGTTTGACCTGGATTGTGAGCCTTGGCTTGGCAGAGCAACGTATGATGCGCTTGATAGGCATCACCACTCTGACACTTGTGAGCCCTGTGCCTATCGAGACGATTCAGGCACATGCTGGGGGCGATGGACCGAGTGGACATGGTATTCTTGGGACACATCCAGTAGCTACTAGGGAGAGTGGTCTACTTGGAGTCCATCCAGGTGAGCGTGGGCTACTTGGATTACACTCTTGGTCCACATGGGATGCAGCCAGAGGACGTGTGGAGCTTGCAGCTAGAGTGGAGGGAGTGTTTCACACAGAGGTTGGGACCTCTAGTGGTCGGGAGCATGACACTATTGCTCCCAAGGGCCCAGTGTAGCAGTCAATCAGTACGTCTTCCACTCCTACTACAGTTACAGAGGATACTTGGGAGCCAGATCTTGGACCCAAGCTTACTGGAGAGGAAAGACGGAGGGTTTGGAGGTTCTTGAGGAGTCACACAAGTTGTTTTACCTTCAGTATGAAGGATTTGGGTGCTCTGAAGGGACCAGGTATACGGATTGAGCTGACTAGCAACACACCAGTTTCCCGACATCCTTATCAATATAGTGATATGGAGAGGACATTGATTCAGAGCCGGAGTAGTGACCTTTTTGAGGATGGTTTGGTGGAGATTTCACATGGAGAGTATGCATCAGCTACAGTGATGCCAGCCAAGAAGGATATGCATGGCAACTATACAGATAGGCGGATGTGTGGAGATTACCGTCCTATCAACCAACAGACCAGGGCTGATCGGTATGCCATGCCTACACCAGAGGAGATTTTTGATGCAATTGGGCATGCAAAGGTCTTTAGTACTTTGGATCTTTGAGCGGGATATCATTAGTTGCCGATTAGGGAGGAGGATAAGTCCAAGATAACATTTTGGGCTATTGATCCTCACGGCAAGGATGTGTTATATCAGTGGAGGTTCTTACCATTTGGGTTGAAGAACGCTCCTGCTGAGTTCCAGAGGGTCATGGATAGGATCCTAGCTGGATTGGATTTTGCTTGGTGCTATATTGATGACATTTTGGTTTTATAGCACTATTGTGGAGGAGCATGAGAGACAGTTGTTGGAGGTGTTTGAGAGGTTGAGATCTCATGGACTCAAACTACATCCTGGGAAGTGTAGGTTCTTCCACGAGCAGGTTGAGTATTTGGGTCACACTATCTTCCCCGGAGGACTTGGTGTTCAGCAGACCAAGGTGGAGGCTATTGCACGTATTCCTCGGCCTACGGATGTGAGCAAAGTGCAAGCATTCCTTGGGTTGGCAAACTTCTATTGCTGCTATGTTAGAGGATTTAGTGCTATTGCCAAGGCCTTGACGAAGCTAACCAAGCTTACACAAGAGTGGTGCTGGGGAGATGAGCATGAGAGAGCTTTTGTAGAGCTCAAGGAGAGGTTGACATCTGCTCCTATTTTGAGGAGACCGATCAGGGGACAACCATTTCAGGTTCACACTGATTGGAGTATGTTGGGGCTTGGAGCGGTGCTCACCCAGCATGATGATGAGGAGAAGGAGTTTGTGGTGGCCTATGCTAGTCGCTCCAACAATTCAGCGGAGGTGAAGTATAGTTCATATGAGGGAGAGTGCTTGGCAGCAGTTTGGGCAGTAGCACATTTCCGATGTTACCTATTTGGTAACCCCTTCACTCTCATCACTTATCATCAGCCTCTGAAGTGGTTGATGGCATCCGACAAGCTTTCAGGGAAGCTTGCACGATGGGCTCTGATTTTATAGGAGTATGATTTCACGGTTGTTCATAGACCTGGAGTGGTGAACCGTGATGCAAATGGGTTGAGTAGAAACCCATGTCCCAGCCAGCAAGATCAGACCGGAGCACGTTGGCATGGTGAGACAGATGAGGAGATGGTGCCAGGTTGGCATGCATCGGCCTTTGTGTATATTTTTTGAGGCTTTGGTGGTATCTCTCTCAGCGCATACATGAGGAGTTATTGAGGTCACAGATCCAGAGAGTGAAGATATTGGTACAGTTCAGCGAGACATTCATGATGATGTCTTAGTGATGGACTATCTTCGCACTGGTGTTGTGGGTGGCACAGTTGGGGCCAAGGAGAGAGACCGTGTTCTTCAGCGAGCCAGACGGTTCAGATTGGAGGGTAGACACGTTTTGCGTGTATGGGAGGATGGTAGAGTGCGAGTAGTACCACTTCCATCAAAGAAACCACAGTTGGTCCGTCATGCTCATGAGGAGCTAGGACATTTTGGAGTAAATCATACGTATAGCTTACTCTAGAGTCATTATTGGTGGCATGGTATGCAGACCGAGGTACAGCAGTTTGTTGCTAGATGTGTGGTTTGTGACCGAGTTAGAGCATCATTCAATGCTCCTACGCCACAGTTACACCCATTACCTATCATGGGATTGGGTTACCGTTGGAGTTTGGACTTTGCCAGACCTTTACCGCTGACTATGAGACATCATTGGTATGTTTTGGTGATGGTGGAGCACTTCTCCAAGTGGATTGAGTTGGTGGCACTTCCTGACAAGTCTAGTGAAGGGACAGCTTACTCGTTCCTGGATTGAGTTCTTAGTCATTTTGGTGCACTAGCTGAGGTTTTGACTGATCAGGGTACAGAGTTCTTGGGGGAGTTTCAGGTCTTGTGTGACAAGGCTTTGATTGATCATTGTACTACATCCCGAGATCACCCTGAGGCAGATGGCTTAGCAAAGAGAGTGGTTCAGACGGTGAAGAGAGGATTGCAAAAGTATGGTTTGCAGAGAGGCCACTTGGGAGATTGGGATCTCTAGTTACCTTGGTTGGCCATGGGCTATTGGTTCAGTTGGCAAGCCTCCTTAGCATCCTTCTCTCCATACTTTCTACTCTATGGATGAGATCCAGATTTACTTGCAGCCATTTGTCAAGATGCTACTGTAGTTTTGGACTTGGATGACCCCGATGTATGGATGAGCGCATGTTCTCAACGGGCAGAGATCTTTTAGAGAGTGATGTCAATGGCCTTTGAGAACTTGGCAATTGCTCAGCATAGAGATACTTTACGCTATGCTACCATTCGAGGAGGAGGTTATAGACCCTCGATCCGTCGATTTCATCCAGGCGACTATGTATATCTACAGCAGACAGCACCGACAACACTTGATGTTTCTACAGGCCGCACTATCTTGAGAGTGCACGAGGTTTTGCCATCTGGAGTCCTTGTGTTAGAAGGATGTGATGGTGTTGTTTGGAAGGATCATGTGCGCAATTGTGCGCCATGCCACCTTCCAAACATTGATGGTACTATGGACCCAGGCTTGGCACTTGTACGTGCAGGCTTGAGGTGTATGTTATGTGGCTCTTTTGGTGGAGCTGCTACTATGTTAGTGTGTGATAGCTGTTCGAGAGGATGGCATATGGCATGTATGACTCCTCCCCTCACGGTGGTTCCTCAGGACAGTGGTTATGTCCTAGATGTACTTGACCTGTATCTAGTTCATTCTTTATATGGTATAGATTGCAGATAGGCGACTAACGATGGGGCTCCATAGCACCCGGCCTCTTGATCTTTGCCCATTAGAGGGTATACCATATACTTAGAGTAGATGGCTATCTGGAGTTAGAGGGACCTAACCGCCAGCTAGGGGGGCAATTGTGGCACTTTAGAGTCTATGTATGACTTATGTGTGAGTTGTGTTTCTATAGTGTATGATGTTGACAGTGATGTATGTTGTGTAGCAATGTATATACGCACGACAACTATCACGCCATTTGTAGTTCCGCATCTAGCTGCTCGGACACTGGAGTTCCAGTGATAGTACTTAGAGTTATTCTAGTAGTTTCTCAAGGACTACTTTCCGACAGTCTGATTTGGTGTTCAGGGTACTGACTTCACGGTGGGGCCCACCATCACTTTGCACCGTCGAGTGTGCCGTCAGTGGGACCGTTAGGGTTCCAGTGCTAGCTCGAGTCCAGGGGGTATAGTTTCAAAGTGAGCTCCAGAGAGCTCACTTCTCTAATGTTGAGCCTTTGAGTTCCTTGCTATGGTGGACAGAGGCCAGCAAGCGTCACCTGGATTCTCTATGCTTGAGTGGGTGTGGCTTGACTATAATCAGTGCCCAGTTGTTGGCAGTTTATAGAGTGACAGATCAAGTACTGATCTGAGTTGAGTTGAGTTGAAAGTGTTAAGCAATCTGATTATTGTGGCACTTTAGAGTCTACGTATGACTTATGTGTGAGTTGTGTTTCTATAGTGTATGATGTTGACAGCGATGTATGTTGTGTAGCAATGTATATACGCACGACATCCTCTAGGCTCTGGAGCATGTATTGCATTCTTAGTCACTATTGCAGATGCATCCACCTATGCTGCTCCGCACATGAAGTCCAAAGCATCTCTATCACCAACATATGAGGTGGAAGCCTTAGCACCCGAATATGATCTCCTCTTAACAATGGCCATACTAGGCAATCTCTGCTTCAACTGCTCAATCCGAGTAGCCATAGCTGTATCAAAAGTAAGGGCAGGTACTGCATCCCTACTAGATGTAGATCCTCTACCACCACCTCTAACACCTTGTCCTCTATGAATTGGAGCTCCTCTACTACCTGCCGTAGCAGCCCTACCACTTCGTAACTTTGGGTGTAGGTCAAAGCACCGGTCACTAGTGTGACCAAATCTATAGCAATGCTCATATTGTCTTTGTACTGGCTGTGATGCACCAAAGGTATTAGGTCTGTTGCCTTGAGTACACTATCTCCTATGGTGAGGTCCACCACAAGTCCAACAAGCAACACTATCATTCATTGGCTGTTGTTGACCTGAAAAGGAAGGTAAGGGTCTAACTACAATAGGCCCTCCACTCGCTCCATAAGATTTGGGTTGTCCACGCTGTCCTCAAAAACCAAGTGGGCGTAGTGCACTCTGTTGCACTCTAGAAGAAGTAATAACTATGGATGAGGTCTTCTTACCAAATCCAAATGTCACCACCCTCTACTCCACCATGTTGAGTTCAATACGCTCAGCCAAACCAAAGACCAATGCCAAAGTAGGCAAAGTAGCATATAACAACATAGCATCACAAACTCTACGTCGCAACTTCCTATCCAGTATCCCATACCAAAATTAGATTGCTTGGGCTTCAGTAACTCCCTGAGTGAAATTGATCAGCTGCCTCATGCAGAGTGTATGCCTCGCGTAGGCTCTCTCTAACCTTCCGCTGGAACTCCTACAAGCTCCTCAGCTTGTCAATCCATACTCCTTGGTAGTTCTACCTCAAACATTGAAAGAACTTCACCATGGAGTTAAACCCTGGTACCACACCACCTCTTGCAGCAGTACCTCCACTTGTGGTAGCACTATCTCCAACTAGTGCACTTCCACTAGCTCCACCAACACTACTCAAGCTAGAACTCATGGGTATAGCCGATCTATTCCTAGCAACCAAGCCTGAAGTGATAGAGACATAGTTTGGAGACCAACACTGTCTCTATAACTCAATCTCCTCCAAATAAGCTCTCCCAAACTCATGGTAATCATCCATCAGTGGACACTCCAAAGTGTTGAAACAACCCTTTCTATGCCATGAGAGGTGTAAACAAAGTCAGGTTCCGCATCTGCTGCAAATCACACCAACTATCAAACTCTTGGATGAAGTCATCCAACTCAATGGTACTCATTGTACCAAGTAACGCTAAGGGCCTTTGGAGACCCCATAAATCTTGTCCATGTCCCACAACAACGGTGTGGACACACCAAGTGCACTCTCAACTAAATCAGCTCCTGTGTCGAACTCCAACTCAGAGTCAATCTCCTCCCTCATTGGGACTTGAGATACAAATTGATATTGAGCGCCACTCCAAGTAAACCCACTATGTACTACAGGGCTAACTCCTCTGGAATCCCCAAAGAACTCTGTTGTGATGAAATAACCGCAAATCAAAACCACCAACTACAACCGCAACCGCAAGTACTCCACCAAGTGCCAACACCACCAAGTGCAAACACCAAGTGCCAATACCCAAGGAACACCACCCACTAATGTAACCCTAACTGAGATAACTACACTAGGGGAAAAGGTGACTAGTAACCTGCCATCACAACACGCACTCTCACGGTCTACAGGTCATCACTTCCTGCCTCACCGGAGAGAAACACAAAGGTAGTCTTACTGGTCATCACTCCAGCCTCACTATCAAGAGCACACCAAAACACCAACGCTCTAAATTCAAGACACCACACACAAACATGGTGCACAAATAGGAAGTAGAGAATGGAGGGGCCCAATCACAAGAAATCTAAACAAAAACTCTCCATCTCATAAAGCAACACAAGACTAGCTCACCATTTGGCATTTGATATAAGATAAGTTTGTATCTACGTCCTAAGCTACCAAGATCACCAAGAATGGGATCAAATTGCCTCTCCTAGCCAAAGCTACAAGTGTATAGTTAACAGGGGCATAGTCACTAGGACAACAAGTAAGGGTGGACCAGTTGGCTAGGGCACCAATCTAGGAACAAGAGATCTAAGGGTCAAACCTTATTGCGCACAATCTAGCAAGATGGGCAGATTTTACCAAACAATGACCAAAATCTACTCTAAACTAGCTAGCCTTGCTGGCTTGCTGGCCCTTCTAGGCCTTTGTAGTCTCTCATAGCCCACAGCCCTATGCCTCAAAGCCTCTAAAAGCCAAATGAGGCCTTTCTTCTTGCCACTTTGAACCCTCTCCAAACTTGCAAAACTCCTCTAAATCTGGCCAACCAGCAAAACTCCTCCAAATTTGGCCAAAATCTGACATAAGATCTTATGTAATCCTAAAGTTGGCTAACCGCCAAATCCTCCGCTAACTCTTCACTTGAGCTAAATTCAAAAAATGGGTTTCTCCAAATCATAATTTCCCAAGGATAGGTTCCAAACTCCACTTCAATTTCACTTTCTGAGCCCAACTTGCAACAAATTGGTCTTATCTTCACCTCCTAAGCTCAAAATCACAACCATTGCTCAAAATTTGCTTCTTCTTTGCTCAAAAATTGGCCAACGCTTCCACACGCCGTCTATCTCACTTCCAAACTGCATCAATTGAACAAGCTTTTGCACACTAGGGAAAACCTGAGCTCTGATTGAGCTACCAAAAATCAGCGAGTCTTGGAAATACCACCAACACTCTCAATTCCTACACCCAATTTCCCATTGACTTCACTTCTTTGATGTAATCAGATTGTTTACAACACTCGAATCAACTCAACTTAGATCAATACTTGATCCGTCACTCTATAAATTGCTAATAACTGGGCATTGATTATAGTCAAGCCACACCCACTCTAGCTAAGAGAATCCAAGTGATACTTGCCGGCCTCTGTCCACCATAGCCAAGAACTCGAAGGCTCAACATCAAAGAAGTGAGCTCTTTGGAGTTGCACTTTGAAAGTATACCCTGAACTTGAGCTAGGTTTGGAACCCTAACGGTCTTACTGACGGCACACTTGATGGTGCAAATGGTGCAAAGTGATGGTGTGCTCCACCGTGGAGTTAGTACCCCAAACACAAAGTTTAATTTTCAGAAAGTAATTCATGGGAAACTGCTAAAATACCTCTAACTACTATCACTGCAACTCCAGTGTCCAAGCAATCTAGATGCAACACTACAAATGGCATGAGAATCATCCAAAGACAAGTGGATAATAATTGTAAGTGTATTGGATAAGGAGTGTAAGGAGACAAAAAATATGTATAGTGGAGATTAAGACAATTGCAATTTTCATAGATCTTAGCATTGGTCCTAACAATTAGATTTCTTAGTTTCCAAATGGCTTTTTGCTACTCAAGGCTGCTATTTAGCATAAATATTCATTCAATAATGCCAAAGATAAATATGGTGTTATACATCACTTTGCTTAATTTTGAACTTTGTAATAGTTATTTGCCTAATGGATATGGGGAGTGAAATTCAATGCCTTTTGTATTGGGATCCTTGGTATTCATAGCCTAGGGTGTTTGATCCTTGGTATACTTCTCTTGAAGCAATGCCTTGATGGAACTTAGGTGATCTATAGTCTTGACAATACTTTGTAGAAGCAAAGACAAAGAGTGGTCATATAGGCAAAGACTCCTCGAAAGAAAACATGCCTTTAGAGAACTATATAAACATTTTTTTTGGAGTAGGAATCTTTATGGTGAAGCAAACTCTTCATATCATGTTGAATTATCACATTTAGAGTTAAGTTGAAATTCTTCTTGCACCATCTGGATTTTTCATTTTCATCTTTCTACAATGTGCCTTCTTGGTATCACTTCTCTCTTTTGGGAGTGGTTTTTGCATAAGAGTAAAAGGTAAAAAGTGAAACCGTAAAAAGCTACATTGTGACATTTTCCTTCACATTTGAGCATTTTTTAATTGTATCCTTGTAGAAACTACCTGTTTCTTATTATTTTACTACTGTTTAATCAACATTGTGTTACCATACGTATCAAAACATGGGCAAGAAGGCAAATGAAAAAAAATATCTTGATTTTGACTAATGTAGAGTTAATGATATGCTAGGCATTTATAATCTTGTTTACTGATTCAATGTCCAAGAGGATTTGTTGCTCTAATACTAAGCTCTAATACCCCGAGGATTTTACTGAATTTTACCTCGCAAGGGGTAAAGACCCATGTGGGAAGGATGCACAAGGACTATGATTGGACCACTTGGGATGCCCACGTGAGACGAGCAACCACATCAACAGCAATGACACTCGAGATTATGCATGCTTCTTCTATACCTTCGTTGATTGTTCCAGGGATACCGATCGAGTCGTGGGAGTGGTTAGCTTCTCAAGCGGGTTGCATTTTGGGGTTATTTGAGACTAGTTTTCCATGTCCACGTCTATTCCATAGGCTACCCCGCACACTCCATGATGAGGCTAGACAGGCTTTTTGCCTACCACTGGATTGTTTGGCACGTGATCCCTTGGACGAGGTAGCATGGTTCCTATTCCTCCTACTCCCTCGATAGTGTCTTCATTATGCTAGAAGTGGACGTGCAGGGCATAGAGAGGTGGCGGCTAGATTTTGTCAATTCCAAGCGGGGGATTGGGCAGCCCTTCAAGAGGAGTCTATTAGGGCTACACAATTTAGGAGACAAGCATCACCACAGGATACCACAGATTCTACTCGATTAAGACAATGTAGGACATTGGGTCAGGCGGGAGAGTTTAGTAGAGCAGCATGAGTGCTACACCCTTTGTCTATAGCGAGTCCTACTGATGAGACCATCTCTTCCCTACGCTCATTGCATCCTATAGTAGTAGAAGGACTACCACTAGAGGTCTTAGATTATCAGCCTGAGCAGCCTTTATGTCTTGATAGGTTGCTATTTGCACAAGCATTGTGCACTGCCCCTCGCCTTTCCTCAAGAGGCTTGTCAGGGATGGTTTATGAGCACCTTAGAGATTGCTTCCAAGCAGATGATCCTTCTAGTGGTTTTACCGAGTTGTTTCAGGTGGCTGCAGTAGTAGCAAGAGGAGACATTCCTATGTTTGTTAGTCGGGTGTAGGTGCTAGTTGACTTCTTGCAATCGAGAAGGACACGAGAGACATTAGACCAATTGCTATTGGAGAGATCTTTTTGCGTTTGGTCAGTCGTACCATTGTCCTTCAGCATCGTTCTCACTTTCGACAGCACCTTAGTCCACATCAGTTTGGAGTAGCTACACTTGGAGGATGTGAGGCTATATCTCTAGGCATTAGAGCACTCCTAGATATCCATCTGGAGTGGGTCATCCTACAGGTGGATGTTGAGAATAATTTTAATAGCATCTCATGTGCATCCATCTTTAGAGAGCTTAGGGAGGCTGGTGGATCTTTGGCGAGTCTCATTTCTTTTGTGCGGTATTTTTATGGCTCTCCTGCTTCCCTTTACTACCAACATGGTGGTTCACAAGAGGGAGTCACCGTCTTGGAGTCAGCTATTGGTACACATCAAGGAGATCCTTTGGGGAGGCCCTTATTTGCCATGGCTCACTTTAGAGCTCTCCTATCTACTACTTTGGCCATGCCAGGTTGTGTATTTCCCTCCTTGGCAAATGATACACACATTGTAGGCCTTGTAGATTAGATTAGGCAGACCTTTGACTACTTGACTACCGAGCTACATCTAGTAGGCTTGAGAGTCAAGGTGTCAAAGTGTAGGGCATGGTCCCCTTTAGGTATCCCTCCCCACCTTGAGCTTCCAGAGGGGTGTATCACATCCACATATGGACTTCGTGTTCTTGGAGTGCCAGTAGGATTGGAGGATTTTGTCACACGCTTCTTGGACGTTGCCCTTGCAGAGGATGTTCTCCATGTAGATGACCTTCCATTACTAGGAGATCCGTAGGTGGCATTTGGTATACTCTCTTCCAGTATTGCTCGTCGACCATCCTACCTGATCCGTATAGTTCCCCCTCACCGCCTTCCTTTCACATCTATCTGAGAGCATTTGATAGGAGGATTATGGGAGTCTTTGGTGATATTATTGGACCAGGGACTTTTGAGTGTGTGACAAGGGATTTGGCACATAGACAAACGGCTCTACCAATCTCATGTGGTGGGGTTGGCTTGCTTTCTATGGAGGAGATGGCACCTATAGCGTTTTTGGGTAGTTGGGCTCTCTCAGCACCCCTACTTTCCTCTTGTTTTGTGGTTGCTGATAGGCCGGTTTTGGAGACTTATGTGATAGAGGTGGAGGGAGGATCCTTTTCTCTCCATGTGTTATTGCGGCAAACAAGAGATAGTCTATCCCCACGAGCACGAGAGGGTTTTCCACCGTTTGCTTCACTATCGTCAGATTGGGCTAGAGGTCTACAGTCTTCCTTGATGGAGCGACAGTGTGAGCATACGCTACATTCTCTCTTAGTTGACTCATCCATTCCTTAGGCTACTAGAGGACATCTACGCTCTTGCTCCGGCAAGGGTGCAGGCTCGTGGATCCTAGCTCGACCATGCATTAAGGCTTTTCGACTCGCACCGGCTACTTTCTCTACAACGATGAGGTTTCGCCTAGGTTTGGTCCACCCATCTGCATCTTCACTACTCACTTGTGAGTGTGGTTCTACACTAGATGCAGCGGCGGTCCACATGACATGGTGTCCTTTTGGAGGACAAAGGATAGCTACCCATGATGCCATTAGAGACATAGTGTTTGCTATGGCGCGAGAGAGTGGATACTTGGCTTGGAAGGAGCGTTCGTATGCGTTGCAGACGACACATGTCAGGCAGACTTATACTTGGTCCGAGATGATTAGGTGACAGTAGCGGATGTTGTGGTCACGAACCCTACGCGGGATACAGTTTCGGAGGGAGTGATTACCCATCCCCCTGGATGGGCGGCGAGTTCAGCAGCAGGTCACAAGGTCTCCAAGTATAGGGGCATGCAGCGAGGTCACCTCTTTGTTCCTCTAGCCTTGGAGTTATATGGAGCGATGGACACGGCATTTGACACATTTGTTAGGGAGTGCGCGAGAGCTTATCATGTTAGGCGTCATGGGGTACCACTCACACTCTCATACTTTGTAGCATATTTTAGACAGCGTGTGTCTATTGCTCTTCACAGGGCAGTGGTTGGTGCAATCCATAGGAGAGCAATCACATTAGGTGATGTTTCTTCGGATGCTCCAATTGTGTGTAGACCGTACGACTTGCATAGCTCGGATATCGTAGGTGCGGGAGGGCAGATTTCTGAGATCTGAGAGATCTGAGAGATGGGAAAAAGGTATAGATGGGAAGATCCTTTGTATCGATCCTTTGTATATGATTTTCAGGACATCCTGCTTCCGTTGCGTCCCTTTAAGTTCCAGTCCGAGAGACTCGGTTCTGAGTTTAAAGGGGGAGCTGGAAATGGCCTCTCCAACAGGACGAAAAGTAGAGATCAATTTGTTGAAGTGACTTAAGTTGATGAAGTAGGATTGGGACAGAGACCTTTTAGCAGATAGCTGCATTGCCAAGAAGAAGCTATCAGAGGTCCATGAGGGAGAACTATTTACTGCATAGCTAGGGGAGATGGACAAGCTAGCTATGAAGCACGTGGGCAGAGAATTTCCTTCAATGGTTCGTGACGAAGGTGAGATAGCCAACAGGTAACAAAATGAAAATCCACAAGACTGAGTTTAACTCAGACAGAACAGGTTGCATGAGATACTAGACAGGAGTAAAGGCTTCCAACTTGCTTACTAGCTCTACCACGATCTTTCTAGTACCAGAGATGTTCCTTCACAGGAGGTTCTCTTGATTGTCCTGAAAGATGTCATGGGCATGTCCGTGGCAAATGGAAATTCAGTTTAGCAGGACCAGGACTCTTCTGAATTCACACTTCCCGTCAACTCACGGACTAATCCAGTCACGTTGTAAATGCAGTTTAGTCCTGGAGTTTATAGCAAATCAGGCGGCCGCTGAGGCCCATATCTGAATGTCAGTGACGTAGGTGAATGGATGCACTCAGCCTTTTCTGAGGTTGAAGGTGGAACATATCTAGGCAGTATGTGATGACTTCTGTAGATGCAGAACTGTGTCAGAATCTTCGGATCATTCCGCCAAGTCAAAAAAAAAAAAACGCTACTCAGTGAACTGATAGAATCCATTCAGGTGACAGTCTCAATGCAAAGCTTAATCCTTTGTAGACTCAATGTGCTTGTAAATCTAAATCCAACGGAGTAAATCCAACTGATAGAAATCTGATTCTATCAGTTGGTGACAGTCTCAATGCAACTAAATGCTTTGTCGACCTGAGTTCATCGCTTTCAGCTAATGATAACGTTGTAACTAGCTTGACATAAAACACATCTTTCTTTAAGCCACAGAATTTGATGTAGCTCATGATCACGAGCGTCTGCACCTTCTGTTGGTTATGATGGTTGAAAAGAGAGGAAATTAGTCCAAAGGGGACATATTTAAAGCTTTGTAATACCTTACTTCAAATAAATATTTATAAACAACGTGATTAAAGTGACAAGCTTTGGGAAGACAATGTACTTCAATTTGGAGTAGTGTGGCTGAAATATGTGCAACTGTTCTCTAGCCTTTTAAGACAGTGCACATTAGGGTATGCAGCACATCCCAGGGTTATCAGCTTGAAGATTCAATCCACGCACACAATTATGTCTACAGAATTTGTTCCATTCTATGGGTCTGTCAACAAGATTAACGGAGCAAATTTATTTCCATATCTGATCGCATAGTTTTAAAGTTACGTACTCCAAATTGTAAAGGGAAACAACAAAAGAAATGTATCCAGAAATTTCAATACTTTGTGTAGACAAAGAGTAGACTCTTCCGGTATCTGATATATAAACTAGTCTACGTATGATAATATGCCATTGAACACTTTGAGGTTTGTTCAAGTTCAAACATACGGAAATTTGACCTTATCCTCAAGTACAAAACAATTATAATTCTTAAAGCCCTTTACCTTCCCCAAATATTGAAGAATAATTTATTGACGTAATCGATGTAGACTCAAAGTGAATAGCAGCAGCTTAAACGATGGAGAAAATTGATTTGTTTTGAGTTTTCTCTCCAACACTGATATATGAATAATTCATTATGTGGTTATCACAAAATCCATCCCCTTTACTCAACTACTACAAGTTAGTGCTCATTTGAGGACAAGAAAGACTTATTACTTGATATTTTCCCGTGTAAGAACATTTAAAAATATTAGTGCAAATCACAAGGAATGTATTCCAAAGAAGATCTTTCACTTCTTTAGATCCCCCCATTAATGTGATAACCTTTAGGTAATTCTGTTTGCTGCATTCTGAGCTGTAGTTTAAAGCTTATTTCTATGTGTTCAGAGCTTGGGGAAAGGAAGTAAAGACATTTTTCGGGTCATTTCGGGCTCCATATGTGAAAGAGAATAACGATCTTATATTGCCTCTTCCGTATGAGCTCTTTCCCATCTCGAATGTGGAAGGGCATCGTCAGAATAAGTGAGTGAGAGGGAGAAAAGGGAGAATGCGGAGAGGTTTCCGGTCTCTGAGGAGGATTTGAGGGAGTTCCAGTGATCTGGACTCTTCAGGAGTAAGGAAAGGATTTCAATGTACTGTACCTGAAGTAGAAGGGGTCCTTGGGGGTTGTGGTTGCGGAATTCGAGTTTTTTATCACTGTTTCGGTATTTCCTGTTTGTAATTGACGAGGTTTGTCAAATCAGGGGGAAAGGACTGCGAGAGTCAGCTTTCGGAGAAGGAACAGTGTCTGGAATTGAGATTCGATGGATCGACTGATTTGATGAGGTCCTTTAGGGGTTTAGGACAACGAAAGGGGAGAATTGAGAAAGGATTGTTGCTGTAATTGAAGTATGAGGAAGAGCAAGATTGTGTACAAAGCTCTTCGATCTGTCGCTTCAAGGCAATCCACATCCCTCGCGCCTCCGTCCTGCTGTGGCTGCAGTTCTAGCAGCAGACGTGGAGTTTTTGAGGAATCCGTCGGTTCGGATGAAGCAATTCTTCCACTATCTCGTGAATGCTGTAAGATCTCGATTCTGGAGACATTCTTCTTCAATATCTAATTATCGCAAATTTATCTAATATCATTTTGGTAATTGTTGAGGTGCAATCCTGATCATATAGCTTCCATCGTAATCAACAATATGCTGGTTCACTTTAGCGCTCTTCCGAACTTGGATGCATCCTGACTTTCACGCAAGTTTCTGTCACAGTATTTCAGTCCTTATTTCGCCATAACTTCCAGCCTTCACATGCTTACTTTGAAATCTTCAGATAATTTCTTATCTTTGCGATTGAATACGCCGAACTAAGCCTAACGAGGGTATAAGCGGCCAGAACTAAATTTCCCAAACAGTGTGTTTCAAGTCTCTGCAAGCAGGAGGAGAACTTACCGCCTCATTAAATGAATTTCATGCAAATGTGTGAAGTCTTGTAAGCCGTAAATAGCGAAACTTGACGGGAGATTTATCGGGCCAATTTTTCAATTGGAATTTGCGTGTCGTGCTTTCCTTGAAGATATCTAAATACATAACGTGTTTCTACACCGTGGATCCCCTTAATTTGAAGCCACTCCAATCTGATCTCTCTCGGGGAATAATCATCGTACCTCAAAGATCGACTTTTAAATTAGGGCGTACATGACAGCGTGTTCACTGATATACCGATGAATATGATGCAGAACGTTTTCGTTAAATAGCTTTAAAGTTGGAATCGCTCTGTAGATGGGAGGTGTGAAAAGATGACTTATACATCTCCTTCAGAAGAAAAGAATTCTGCAGTATGGAAATTGTTTTAGATACCAGTATGATGCAGGTGTTGTGTACAGAAGATATGGAAAGCACAAACGATGGCACATTTGGATACTGTCTTGGTTCTATACATATTTGTTCGTATAAGAACCAGGGCTAATAACTTGAGGAGCATGTGTACTTCGATAGGGTTAGGAGCAGCTAGCGCGGTACCTCGTGGTGGAAATCTTTGCGTACAAGAGCTCAGAAGGTGGAATCCATGGACCACAAGTGCCGGATTGTTTTTAGGAGCAGCAACACTTCCCTTGCTCGCTCTCAATGAAGCGAAAACAGTGAGATTTCAGTTGTTCTCTTGTTCTCCTCCGCCTGTAGACGAGTGTCTTTCATCTTTGATAGCAGCGCCTGTTTTGGTCAGGTTTTGGTTAAGTCTTGCTCCTGATCGAGCATGTTCCAGGCGGTTCGTTTATTGAGATTCCTCATTGTCCATCAGATAGAGCGTCTGACAGTCAGTTTTTAAATAATCAGATTGAATTTCTTGCTTGTAGGAGCAGGGTGACAGACTTGATGAGAGAGATGGAGCAGCGTCAGCTGGAGGTAATAGGGTGGACATGGAGAAGGTCCTACTACAAGTTCAAAAGGGAGTTGATGAGAGGCTAGAAGCGTTGAAACTGCGAGCATCTGTCCCCCCGAATTTCAGCATATCTGCCAAAGGTCAACAGGTAACCGGTGAATACTGGAACCCACGTATAAACTCAAACACGAAAGTTGTTTTTCATTTGTCGCCACTGCAGTTCACGACAGAATTCTAGATATATCTTTCATCTGTTAAGTGAAGGATTGCGAAAACAATGGCGGACGCACGAATATCAAATTAATAGTCCATTTGAACCCATTAGAATCGGGGAATACTTTGGCAATAAGTGACTCTTCTGTTCGGCTACCTAACCGCCAAGAATGGGGGCAGGTGTCCATTCGGTTCACTATATCACCATCATGCGATGTCTCTCACTTGATTGTGGACATGGTCAACCGGCTTGGGAGCAATGTTGCTGGGAGAGGAGGTGCTAGTGAGATGATTGTTCAGGCATCAGATAGGTGAGGAATATCATCAACCAAACCTTAGACCCTTTTCTTTGTCAAACTAGAGAAGGTTGAAGTCACTTTACGCGCGGTTCCGTTGCCATGTAGGTAGCAATTTGATTTCCATCTGCATATAATGCCAAAGTATGTTAAAGGATGTTCGTCTAGAATTTGGTTATTTATCAAAATCGTTTTATCTTCAAAATAGGACTTTCCAGAGATTATATGGAGAGTTGATCAAATTCTCAGAGTACTGTAAGGACCATCACCACCATCCGAAGTAGACTCCTTCATTCATCATGTCATGCGTCAACCCAAAGGTACCAACTTACATCCCCTGTATGGCGTTAGAAGCACCTACATGCCTAATTGACACAATGATCATTCTTTTGTCACAGCACTGTGGCTCGTCAGCTCATTATTACAGCTTCGGAGCTCTCAACGTCGTCAAGAGATGGCCAGAGTGTAGCTGTAAGTCAGTGCTCCGATCAATCAGAGGATAAAGCTATCCAATCAAACAAGCTTTGCATTCTGATGTTCGAGCCTCTTATTGGTGATTACAAGACCGTTGTAAGTAGCCCTCCATTTCTCATGAATACATAGAATGGTGAGCATATTTTGAGTTTTGCATGTACAAACACATGTGCTCAGATCCACCAATGATTATCATTTACGTATGCTATTATGCATACCACGCAATTATTGATTGCATGTTCTCATACCCAGTTATCTCTGACGTCGAAGTAGCCTTTCTTGACACAGATGCACTTTTAGCAATTGAATGAAGTTTTAAGGCAAATGGCTTCTGAATTACCAGCGGATGTCACCGATAACAGATCATTCATTCACTTGTGCACTTTGATTTTGATTGCCATTCAGATCACCCTTGCACCTTTTCCAGCCTAGTTCATAGTTACCCTTCGTTTTTCCTACGCGGTTGCCCTTTCAGTTCATGTAGCTTTGGTTTTAAGTTGTTTCTTTTGTACCCAGGAAGTGGAGTTCCTCAAGAAAGGCTCTCTCACGACGAATGAGCTGGATGCTGTAATCAGCTCATTACGCATAGCTGGAGGACAAGAATTTGCAACGGACAAGAAGAAAACCAGAAAACGAGAAAGTGGCTTAGCGACAGATTTTCCCAGTGAGTCCTTGGGGGAAGTTGATCGACAGTCAGAACCTATTGATGGATGGACCTCTCAGAGTAGCCGATGGAAGTATCGAAGTGGAGTGGGAGAAGCAGCCAAAGAGCGATCAAACGGTGCACAGAATCGTTTTGCTGGTAGAGGGAAAACAAAAGTATTGGAAGCACTGGAGTCCATGGGAGTGAAAGTGTATGGGACCAGTATGGCTGATAGCACTGATTTGGAGAAAGTCACGTGGGATTCCCTTGCAGGCTATCATGAGCAAAAACGGTTGGTTACTACCCAGCTAAAATGTTCACCGTTTTAACTGGCAACAGAGAAGTATAGTTTAAGAAATCAGGATCGGCAGACCAGAGAAAGCGAACTTCAGAATTTGGTTAAACTAACAGGGAAAATCATAGGTTTTCCAATCAACTTAAGTTGATGAATGACTCACCCCACCAGCTATAAGATTCTTGCAGTGATCGTTGATGACATTTACAATAATGTTGTGTCATGCGGTGTGGGTGGTGTTAGAGAGATAGAAGATATTGTGTTACTGGCCCTAAAGCGACCTGAGGTTTACGACACAATTGCTCGAGGAACACGACGAAAATATGAGTCAAACCGTCCACGTGCCATATTATTTGAAGGACCTCCAGGTAAATCATCTTCCTCGTTGCTTTCCCAGTTGGTAAACGTTGTTCTGGCTTTTCTAAATGGCTCAAATTGGTCTCCTACGCCCTTCAGGCGAGCCTTCAATCCAGTCAGACTAATTGAACTTGCAAAATTGGTGCAGGAACGGGCAAAACTTCATGTGCGAGAGTCATAGCTAATCAAGCGGTAATGTAATCAAATGTGGTCGAGCCTTTTTGCAATTCCTTATGTCCATGGAGGCTTATCGGCGGGAATACTTGAAATATGCAGCTTTCAAGCAAAAGCTTCTCTAATTTCCTCCGCTCTATGTCATGCTCTATGACTTTAGGCATGCGCAACGAGTAAAGAGCAAAACATAGTTTTGACACAAGGATTTCATTCTATGAGCAGTAATGCTAGATATATACAAGACACGGTAGAAAGACCGGTTTTAAGTTTTTTCTCTAGTGCATGCGCCTAAGGAGAAAGTAATCGTCATATGCTACAGGGTGTGCCTTTGCTATATGTGCCTCTTGAAGTGGTGATGTCGAAGTACTTTGGCGAGAGTGAGCGTTTACTAGCATCAATCTTCCATGCTGGGAATGAACTCCCAAATGGTGCGATTCTATTTTTAGATGAGGTTTGTCCTGCAAATTTAACCTAGTAGAACATTTGTATGCAAATTATGTGCAAATATGGACAATTCTGAATGTGAAGTATGGCCAGGAATCCTACACCATGTCTTGTTGTACTTCGTTTTGTTGGACGGACACGCTGTGATGTCCGGCATTATCTTACCAGCATATCACTGATACAAGTCTTGCATGGCAAAAATTTCGTACTTGAATGTTCAAGACGTCTACATCACGATGTCGTAGTCAAGACTATTTGGAAATATTGGCCCAGAACTCAGTATTGTTTTAATTTTAGTTTCGTTCTGAGATTTGTATGTTCGTCGAGCATTGCAGATCGATGCCTTGGCGACGTCACGTGATTCAGAAATGCATGAAGCTACCAGACGGATGCTCAGTGTTCTTCTGAGACAGGTCATTACCAGTTTTCTGTGTAAAAGAATTATGGTCATGTACTCATGTTTCACCTTCAGAAAGATTACAGTAAGATTAATCGTCAGTAGATCCTTGCTGTAGATCTTCTTGACTTTTTCAAGTGTATTCTTGTTGCAGTTCGCCTGGTAATCAGGTGTAAGAAAGAGGACATGCATGTACTTACCTTGTTCAGTTTTGATCTGCTGCGACAGATGGATGGATTCGAGCAGGACAGTAAAGTCGTTGTAATAGCCGCAACCAACCGGAAACAAGACCTTGATCCAGCTCTCCTCAGGTTGATCTATATTAACTACCAATAGATACGCATGTAGTGCTTAGGAACTGTCCTGGTTTTGTTTCATTACGTGGAAACTGTGTTGTACCATTCATAGTCTTCTCCTCGTCTCTAGAACTGGAATGTGATCTTCCAGTTTTTGTCCTATGTTTCCTAGATGAAACAAAACATTGAGTTGGTCTTTCATACGCATAACTGTTAACTGTTACTGGGAGCGATTCTAAGAGTTGTGTTTCAAATGCAGCCGCTTTGACTCATCAATTCTATTTAACCTCCCTGATCTGGTAACCCGCCAAGACATTGCTGCACAGTATGCCCAGCATTTGAGCCCCACAGAATTGGCTTCTTTAGCAGCAGTTAGTGAAGGGTAAGCTCGTGTTTTCGTCGCCCGATCTGGTTAGATGTTTCTTTAAAGGAAGGAATATTTTGTCACTGCTCAGTCCGGGAACTAAGAATTATCAAACAAGCAAAAAACTTGCATCGTATGCTCGCCGAAAGGATGTTGAATGACTCTTTGCACTGAACACCTAGCTTAGTTTCCCGCTCTACTGGATTTCACGGCAGACGAAGTTCGTAATAAACCTTCATACCTTCCGGGAGAGTTGGTGGGTCAAGTTGACGAAGTTCGAAATGCCTGTCCGTTCATTTCTGAATTCGTGGTAGCCCATTGCTACAGGATGTCTGGGCGTGACCTTCATGACGTGTGCCAGCAGGCTGAAAGGAAGTGGGCTTCAAAGGTACAACCTCTCTGAGCAAGAGCTTCCCATCCTGTCAAATAGCCCTTACAACAAAAGGAACATACTTTGCATCAAACAGCAGAGCTCCCTTAGACTACACGGATTGTCAATGGAAACAGGGAGTTGCGTATTGTTTTTAGGAGGCACTGTCTTCTATTGAAACGTTATTCCGTAGCATAGTGCAGTGTGTTATACTGTCAAAATGGCATGGAAATGACATCGTGGTTTGGCGTGTACAGCTCATTCGAGGTCTGGCTGGAACTCCTTCACAGCCCCTCCCACCAGTTCAAGACTACATCGAATGTGCGGAGAAACGAAGGCAGAGTATATTGTATAGGTATCAAGATCAGCGTTATTTCAGCCACTCGTTGAAGCAAAATCAGGACAAGGCTTGGTGACATCATTCATCACTCGTGTTTGTTTTGATTGCAAATCTAGTCGTTGAATTTAGGGACTTTAGACGTTATATCTATTGTTGCACAATTTGCTCTTAGAAGTGTATCTTCATCCTATTGAAATGTTATGTGTTTATAATAGAAACTATTGAATTTCTTTCCGTGAGCATTTGGTTCAACTTTGCTTGCAGAAATAAAACCGCTTCTGACCAAGCACGTCCTGTATACCGTTCTGCTTACCTAGGGCCCGCTCGTGTAGTGCCCACTTCACCTGAACAAAATCACCTCAATTCAGTTCATTTCTACAAATTTGTCAAATATTACATCTGATGGATGCACGGACTTAGCGTACTCTTGTCAAAATTGGGTGGTAAGTAACAATCTATATGTTGTACAATAGAACTATAGCACCTTTCCTTCTTACATAATCAATTTTTTACTCCAGTCTACACTCGTTCGTGGCCCGTCAGAACCCGTCTATGTGAAACTTGTTCTCTGCAATCATCGTCCTCACAGGCACCTGCTTACTTATTTGACCATCTCTCAGTACATCAATCTAAATTTGATTATTTTAGTTGCCTCTTGTAAGACCTGACATTCTCTTTATCTTGGACGGATATTTCTTGCTAAAATTCCGACTACTGCATATGGTTACTTCTCTCTAGTGAAATAAGCATGCTGTTCTTACAGGGCATATAAGGTATAGTAACTGTGAAATGCGAAAACCCAAAAGAGAAGTGTAACTTTGGGACCACCAGTTTGTCAGCTTTCTGAAAGGCACGTTCATTTATGCTTCCAGAAATTGAGGTCAGAACTCTCATTAACTTCAGACGTGTCATTGAAAATGGTCAAGACAAACTGTCATGTGTACATACAGTCAATCCTGCACTTTGAATAGCCACTCTGCACTGTGCACTGTGCAAACGGTTGGTCTGTGGCCCGAATGACAACCAGGGCTGAACCATACACATCTTAGTGCTTTCCATTAGCTGGTGCCTTATGAATGATGAACTTCATCATCCATTCTGCACTTACGTGCACGGGATGCAATTCCAGGACGATGGGTCGATTCTATGATACTTACATCAACTCTTATACTAGTTTAGACCTCCTCAACGACGAGCTAGAGAGAACTGCTCAATCCCACTGCCTCCCAGACATTGAAAATCCGCACATGCAGATTAAACATCATTATTTACAGTGCGTAATCGGTGTAGATCAAGAATTCATTTTTGCGGCTGACCGTTGCAAGAAGAAACAGAGTAGTGGCGTTTCGGGCTGGTCGAAAACCGGTCTTGAATATTATGGTCCGCAGGGACGGATACTTATTTGAAGCCATCGAAGAGGAAATCTGCAGTCCAGTGAATTAGTTGGAGTCTTGTCACCCGGAGATTAGACCATCTGTGGGAGGAGAACATGGCCTTGTGCTGCTTTTCATGTCTCTAATATGGTGCCTTGAGAGATCGATTGGGTGGCTCACAAAAGTACATTCATTACAAGCCTATGTAAGTATCATCAAGTGCAATTACTCGAGACATTCTCCTAAGAAAAGTGCCAATATAAGGAAAACTCCTGTGGCTAAAAAAGCCTGTTATTCGTTTTCTGAAAGTACATGACCCAATCAAAAGCTCACGAACTAATCAAAACGACTGTTGAAGTTGAAGCAACCCTTTGACCCCATTCTTTTACCCAGGACAACTGTCTCGCGCTGTTACAGATGATTGTAGCTGTTTTGAACTTCCACCTGCACACACAGGAGGCCTTCTTATGTAACACCCACATCAAGGCGGATGGTCCGGCTTCTGAAGAAGTTGATCTCAATCATGCCTGCTGTACTACAACCTACCAGATCGACACCGGAGGAAACTTCGGATGGACACTATTTGAGAAACTGGCAATAGAAAACCGAGTGACATTAATCAACGTCTTGAGAACCGTGAACCCTAAAATATATGAGCGTGCATGACTAAAAACCGAGCCGCGCAGTCAGTCAGTCAGTCAGTCAGTCAATCAATCAATCGTGTGAGATATATGGGGTATCGATCGATCAATCATGTAAGAAGGGAAATCGAACATCTATAGAGGCAGATATTGTGGGCACGATCTTTCCTACTGCTGGGTCAATCACTCAGTAACCACAACACCGTTCCAACTCCGACCATGTTGTTCTGAAGACATGATTGCGCATCAAGAGCCAACAAGTACGCTCTTGCTATATTACTACAACAGGATAGACTAAAGCAGCTTACAGAACCATATCCTTCAAAATTTTCAGACATGGTGGGGGCACCATGAGCTTTGAATACAGAGTACTACACATTTCGTATTCTGCAACAACAGCAGGAGCAGCCTGCATGACTACCTGCAACTTGAATACTACCCATATGCCAACGCAAAGACAAGACCAGAGCTGGCTGGCCCATTCCGTAAATCCAAGGGTAGGAAAATAAAATATCTTAGAACTGAAACAACTTTGCATAAAGCCACTCGAGCGGAAAGACAAGTTGGAACGACCATGGCAGGAGTACAGAGCGAATACCACACTACAGACAACACATGAGCTGCTACTATCGTGGTACAGTGAGTAGCTTTTTTCCAGATCTCGCAGCAAAGGAAACAAACAGTCCGAAATTATCCAATATCTCTGTTGCAGGATTTCGGACTATGTAGATAATATATTATTCTCGGATTCAGTAGCAGTAACTGCACTTCACTACTTCTGTGGAGTTTGTAGACCCAAAAGCATCCACGAGCGATCGATCCCTTCATGGTTCTGGCACGAGAAGAGACTTCATGCATGCATTATATACTCTGCCAAACGAGAAAAGAAATGAAAAGAAAGTGGATTGCATTTCTCTCTTCCAACGTTTGCTTACAGAAACAGCAGCAGCAGCAGTAGTAGTAGTAGTAGAGGTAGTAGTAGTAGTAGTAGCAGCAGCAGCAGTAGTAGTAGTAGTAGTAGTAGTAGTAGTAGTAATAGCAGTACAAGTACCTTCTTAGTTCGTCCTGTAGTACGAGAGTCTGCTGCTGCTGCCACTAAATGCCTGAAAGGTGCTATCGTGAAGGAAAAGGAGGAGAAGATACTTTATGAAGAACGCAAACGCATTGTCGATCCTGTGGCCGCACGATTCTGCTGTATCCACGTTCCAGCGATCATCATCAGGTGGACTCTGTCGTCCTTCATTCCGCCCCTCCTCGCGTTTCCTTCCCGACTCGTAATACACAAAAAGCTGCAACAGCTGTCTGTAGGGTGGGGTGGGTTGGGTTGGGTTGGGTTGGGTTGAGTTGAGTTGAGTTGAGACGGTTGGGTAGGGTTGCATGGGCTGAGAGAGCACTCACTACTGTAGAGAATGTAGCCCAGAGTTCACACACCTACGTTTCTCTCCCTCCCAATCGTATCTCAATGCAAGACATCACGAGTACATTTGAGTTTCTCTCTCCTTTCTGTCTCTCAGAACAGAATTACTGTACTGGCAAAGCTACACCCAAGTTTCTCAACCTCATGCGATGTCTCGAATTCACAACTACAGGATGACTACTACTGCCAAAGCAGCAACATCCTGTCTGGGCATTCTTACAATCTGGCTGCACTGAAAAAGAGCAGTGTCTTTTCCACCAGTGGACGGACCTGGACTGGACTCTGAGCATGTAAAGTAGATCTGCGCTACCAACTTGTGTCTTTCTTTCCCTTGGGGGAAATTTCGGAATAATCAGATATGCTCAGTAGGAAACGAGAGCAGTAGGGACTAGGAGCGCTGCTGCGGCTTTTGAGTTTGAATGTTTTATTAAAAAAAAAAGTAAAAAGGCGACCATATAGAACGCATGAAGGATGGGAAGACCCCATCCTTCATGTGTTATGGGAGATGTTTTATTTGGGGAGAGGGAATATTTTGTCCCTTTCAGATGAGGAGATGTTCGCCGTAACCCGATGGAAAAGCAGCAGCGGGGGTGAAGGAAGGAAACGAGCCAAGGAAGAAAAGACTGGAGAAAGTCTAAATTCAGCCAGTGGAGAGAATGAGTGAGCTGTTGGAATTCAAATAATCTCCCTCTTCAGAAGCAAAGGGAGGGCAGAAGGATCGGTCGGGCACTCGATCCTGGTGTCCAAAGCTAGAAGCGTGTGATGAATATCTGAGATGGGTTGGGGTGGAACTGATTGCATCTCGTCGTTTTCCCTGCTCGGCACCAGCGGTGTTCTGGAAGATCCATCATTAATAAACTCGCCTCGTTATCAGAAGTCAGGCATGGGGGCCTTTCATTCGTGTGTTTATTGGGTGGCTAACTGGAATCACGGGGTGGGAATTCGAAGGGTTTACCTATGAATGCGCTCATAGGCATGGACCATTATAGGTAACTCATAATTTAGAAGGCTCTCATCTCATCCTGGAATCGCGTGTCAGAATATGTAGCAACGATTTCACCACGGTGAAAGGGTTGGTCAGACGAGGGGGAGACGGGAGGGGAGCAGCAGCAGTTCATTCTTTTGCGATGCATGAGGATGTCAGACAATGAGCTGTGAAGTTAGAAAGTTTCGGGGCCAGCCAGCCGGAAACCTCCCTCTTTCTTTCTTTTCCTCTCTCTGAGAGACAGCATGTGACGCGCTCCTCTCTCATCAGATCTCTAGGGCTGGGTTGTGCCATTGTGGCACCAGAGGTAGATTTGCTGATGCCACAAGATATTTCCGTCAAGGATCTGGAGAGTTCAATCTCGTCCATGCTTTCACGAACGAGAATGAAGGGCAGACAGGGTCAGAATATGTGAGCAACTACTATTGTTGGTGATAAAGCAGCTCACTCACTGAGCTTTGGATCCACTGGTACTGTCGATGCGGCCAGACTAAAATGCAGGGCCCCACAAGAATTTCTGCTTTGGAGGTGCTTGCCAGCTAGACAACTGATCACGGGGACGAAGGAGTGTCACCATTCGGGAAATTAAACTTGGGAAAAGGAAACCCGGGCGTCACGCACTACGGTTTGCGGAGAGGCAAGTCGTGACTGGAGTGCACAGGTCGTGCTCGCAATAAGAAGGTGATGACATTAAATGTCACATGTTTTACCGTCAGAATCCAGGAAGCTGGCAAAGGATCAGAAAAGACAAAGAGCGGGGCGTGACCAAGAGAGAGCCTTGCAATACAACCAGGACAGCATGCGCAGTGATCTGCTGATTCAAAGCAGGTTCAGTACGTCAGACCTAACTAAACAATCGGGAAAAGCCTGAAGTGCAGACCCGATCGAGGGCCCATTTGCATGGTTAGGGGCGGAATCGGGAGCTGACAATGCAATACTTCTTACAGCAGTCCCTGCAATATGGGGCGAAGAATGCTTGCAGGGGCCTGAAAGAGAAGCGAACGGAATCGAAGTAATGAGAATGTAGCTATAATCAGAGTAGTCTCCTTTTATTATGTTGTACAGTCTACATAGGCATCGTCGAATGACTGGTCAATAAATGATTTACGACTATTCACAAAAAATAATTGAGGAATGAGCCATCAGAACTAAACTAAGGGGACACAAAACTAGGAGTGAACATAGACCTAGGACCAGGGCGAAGGCAGATGCCCTCCACTCTATATGATCTTTTTTATGCACAGCCAAAGGATCAATCAAGCAATCACGAATCTGAGTACACCCCACGTTCAGTATACACGCTTTGCTCTGAGCCCAATCCTCCGTGAGCTACAGAACACCTGACCTCCAGAGGAACTTGACAGCATCTAGCTTTCTAAAACTCCGTCCTCCGAAGAGCAATCTTTAGTGACAGTCTAGAACACCCTGGACCAATTGGCATCGGTATTTGGAGCTTCTAAACACAACAACAACAACAACATCAACAATAACACGATACACTATCTTTCCCACTACGATGACGGGGCCACGGACTCCTTGGCGGGGGTGGCCGCTGGAGCCGGGGTAGCTGCCGGTGCTGCTGATACTTCGGTGGTGGGGGCTGCGGGAGCTGGAGTCGCATCAGGAGTGACCGCAGCCGGAGCTGGTTCAGCAGGCGCGACGGTTTCGGCATCGCTCTTTTTCTCCGCTCCTGGCTCAGCAGCTGGGGCTGCGGCTGGTACCTCCACCTCCTTGCTGGTGCTGGTTTCTGCGGCAGCCGGGGTCTCGGCGGCAGGGACCTCAATTTCCTTGCTCGCAGATTCTGGGACCTCAGCAGCGGGCGTAGCTTCAGTTGCCACAGGCAGTACTGGAGCCGGTTCGTCCACAACGAAAGGCGACACCTTTTGGAGCACGAATAAGACTTGATCGGGTAGAAAAGCTGTACCGAATTTAGCAGTGGCTTCGCTCAGAAGCACAGCGCCGGGAATGCCTGAAGCAAAGTTATCATGATTCGTTAAATTTGCATCGCGTGAAGATCTCAGATCACGAAAAATCGTCGCGTTCTGATCCTATCATGCAAATCACCGGGCACTACTCATGAACAGGCAGCCGAGTTCGCTTAGGTTCATGAAAGATTTTGCACCTCGGATATGTTCGCACGGCCTCTGCGAATTGTAGCTCAAACTATTCCACTGACATATATGAGTAAGGACTACGACCATCCATAAGAATTACGTTTCCTCTTAGTACACCAGAATATCTATTTACCTGCTTTCCCAAGCTCCACCAGTAAGGCCTGGACAGCATCAGGTTGAGCCTTGATACTCTCTTCTGTTGGACTTTTCAACACAGCCTGCAAGTTCACATAACCGTCACGATCGTCAAACATAGTTGGAGAAAGTACAGGGCGGCGAATTTCGTTCAACGAAGTGGTATGAAACACCACCTTCTGTCCTACTAACTAAGGCAGAATGCAGAGTCCCATGTGTGCTGATCGATCTCGTATATTTCATCACTATGTCACGTAAAGTCGTTCCGCAGCTTGTGTCTAGCATAGGACAAAACTTTCGCAGTGCTTGAAGTGTTCCTTGAGGTTATATTGTGATGCTTCTATTTTCAAATGCAAATACAAGCACTTGTCGCAGATAAGTCCCTCCATACCTGCGTTTCGGGTGAAGAGTTCTTGTAGATCTCTACTACTTTCGGTTGGAACTCATCCTTCTTGTCTTCGGTTTCCTTAGCAAAAGCTTCCTGAAACATGAGCGAAAGTCTTCCCACGTAAGTAAACTCTATCGCTCATTCTATGGTTGGATTCAAAACGAGTCCAGAATTGAAGCCTACTTTTGATCTACGATGTTAGGAAGACACCACTAGAGTCAGCTACTGATCTATAATATAATTTACCAAGCAGATCAAGACTCATTCCGCGGAAGGATGCGCTTCCACAAAAATTTCAAAGAAAGAGTATGGGCCTTTCTCTGCAAACCACCGATGTCTCCAGGTAGCTCGTTGAACAAATGATTTAAGAATTACTCGAACTAATCAAATTGAGAAAACGAGTCGCATGACACCGAAATCACAGTCAGAATCTAATTCAATGGTCACAGAGAAAGGCTAACCGGTCCTGTATTTGATAACGACAGAGGGCTGCAGGCTGTGCCAAGTATTGTTGTGGAAACGCTGGACCATGTCTAGATGCACATACGGAAGGAAGAGCTCTAAAGGAAAAATCAAACGTGCTGGACATGCGTGGTGTACAAGCTCCACAGTGTTACCGGTGGAGAACTAAACGAAACGAAATTCGAATTTCGATAGGTCCGAGGGAATTAATTTAGATGACCGAGAGCAATGAAGTCGTCACGTAACTAAAAGCTATAGATCGTACCTTCTGTGTGTCGAACTTCTTGCTCGCGATACTCGCTCCCTTTTTGTTTCCCTTCTCGAGAAACTTTTTGATCTTGGGGAGCACCTTGGTCTTCCAGTAACTCATTTTGAAAAGTCTTTTCTGTCCGAGAAATAAAACCTCGGGTTCTCTTTCTCTCTCGCAACCTCTTGTCGGGAGCTAGACGATGAATGAAGAATGTAGCGAAGATGGAGATCAATCACTGATATAAGCTGCTAGAGCTCCCTGATGTCAACCAAGCGGCCAATTCTGCTAAAGTCACAACAATTGAGTGTTCAGAGTAGATGACTTATGAAAGCAGAAACACACACAAGCCGCTGGACTTGATTGACACCAGAGAAGAGAAAGGAACTGAGAGAGAGACGAAGGACTCGAGTGTGCTCTACTCTGCAGAATGCCGCTAGTCTAATAGACAACCTCCGGGGCCCTTTGCGACAGACAATTCGAGAAACGTGCCAGAAAGCCCGGGTGAGAAAGGTGAGCAGCAGTAGCAAGCGCTTCGAGGATCAAGAGTAGAGGACACACACGACTTTTTGTGGCGGAGATATCGTTAGGAATGTTGGCGAAAGTTAAAAAACCAGCGCGCTTCTCAGCGTTGTCCAGCACCAAACTGCACTCAGTACTCGCAACTCACTTCGCAACCCCCCGCCGCTGCTGCACACCACCCTCCTCCTCCTCCTCCTCTCTCTCTCTCTCTGTTCTTAGTGCAGCAATGAGGCGGCCGCGGGCGGAGGGGAGGCCACTACAAGCCTAACTGGCTTGGCTTGGCTGGAAGAGAAAGGAGTTGGATGGATGGATGGACGGATGGACAACCCAGCTAGCCAGCTAGCCAGCAAGCCACAATCCACAAGCGGCACTACTGTAGTGGGACTGCAGCTACTGCAGTTGCGTGCTCTCTCCCTCCCGCTGTTTACCGACAGGTTGGCAATTCTTACCTTCTTGCTCGGTTGCATGTTTATAATTCTCTTTGCTTCCGCCCCTCTCGTCTCCCAGAATTCGCTTAACCTGACCATAGACCTCGGGACATCGGTATTTATTTAACCAGATCCTGGCCACAGGTTATCATCCTTTGTTTGCATGCGAGGATTAGAATGTTTACCAACACGATGGCAGTTTTTACCTTCTCGCTCAGTTGGGAATACTTTAGCTTCTTCTGATGAATCCTGTCTCTCTCATCACCTCCGTTCCCCAATGTACTCAACCGGAGCAATGGCTGATAACCACAGTCACTCATGGGGGACTTCCTCCTTACATCATCATGCTTCACTTTGACCATGCCTTCAACCTAGCAAGAAGGTAAGCAGTGCCACCGTGTCGGTGATATCCTGGACCAATTTTAGATTTTGTTTCCATCGAAACGCGATACCCACTTGTAATGAGGTACCCGTTGGTCGAATTCATAACCAAGGGATATCACGTTTGGTTGACTGGTGACCGCTGGCCCGGGTTTGGTTAAGTAAATTGTGATGTAGGTATCCATAAAATCCCATGAACATTGCGAGGGCCGGTGAGTTTCTGCCGTCTCCCCTCTCTCCTTGGAGAAGGCAAAGGCAACCATTGATCCATCCTCGGCGCGTTCTCCGCCCGGCCGACGGTGCTGAGACCGTCGACGGTGCAGTGCCAGCTAGACACAACATGCGAACGTGGATGCTGATGCTCCGACTATCCCGTCCCATCATCCACCCTGGCCTTCCTTCGCCTCTCCTTGCCTTGCATCGCCTTCTTTCCTTACCCGAGAAAAGATCTCTGCTCTCGGTTGATAGCCGATCCCGCTCGACGCATTGCCGCGCAAAGGTTTACCAGAGCAAAGCGGAGCTAACCTTTTTCATCTCTCACCTCTAGCGTCAGTTAGAATGTGGTAGATAAACATTGATTGCACGGATAAGATTTAGTCGGACACAGTTTCACCTGATTGTATTTAGAGTGAAAGATAAAAAGCGTTAACTCTGGCTGGCATTGATATGCCTCGCGCGGAATCGGCCGTTAACCTTCGTTCCCCAGAAGAAATCTCCGCTCTCTTCCCTCTCCACGCTCCGACCGACCGACCGACCGACCGACCGAGACGACGACGAAGACGACCTCCTTCGTAGTCTGTCTCCCTCTCCTAACACAAAATCCAGATAGCGTGCCAGCGAGACGTCAGGCTCTTTCCACCCCGTCCCGCGACTCTCTCGAGTGCCCACCCTTTCGTCACACACCAGCCCAGATCAAGCTGTCACTTCTCTCGTTTCTGTTCCTTCCTCTATCCGTAAGTAAACTTTTTCTCCTGTAAGTAAACGCTAAAGGACAAACCCATCCCATGATCGCATCCTCCCCGCTGTTTCCGTCACTTCTTCACGTCTTCTCTCCTCCCCCACCTTTTCTTGTCCAATGGTCCTCCTTCCAGGTCCAAGGGGCATTCCATTTCCCTCCCACCTTTTGAGGATTTCCCTCTCCTTCGCTCTACCCTGGTGGAATTCAACCCCTGCCTGCTCCTCACATGATATAACTCTTTTGTTTCGCTTTTTATTCTCTAAGCCATGGGGGGTTGAAACATATCTCCTGCAGTCAACCTATCACCAAATCTTTTTAGAACACGCTGACGAGCCCATTCTTGAGTTTTAAATGCAGCACCTAACCTATTACACTCTCTAACTCATTCTAAACATGGCAACCAAGGCTATCTCATAGGTAGACTGGGCAAACAAATTGAGGAAAGAAATAATGGTAACCGAGGTTTACTTATACACAAGAAAAGGAAAATGATCAGTTCCTGCCAAAATGATGATTTTGAACAAAAGTTGTACCATGATGAAAACTAAAAGCATCCTTCTAAGGAGACTGAAAAGGAGACTTGGGTTTTGGTCGCTTTGCTTTTCTATTTTTAAGCTAAGCAAACTGGTTCTATCGGATTCTATATGCGATTGCTGGTCATTAGCTATAGGATCAATGTCTAGTAATAGTACCTTGGCAAAAAGGAAATCTTCGAATCCAAAATTTTGTAAGAACTTGGTGAAATCTCAGTGATATTTTCCATGGCAGAAGACTATGCGCGAAGTTCTGTCTCGTGAAGTTAAAAAACAAAAAAAACAAAAAAAATTCTATTACGAGCAAAAGTGAGAGAAATAAGTCAGAGGTTTGGTCTTTGATATGACCAAGCAATTTATTCTAAATTTTGACAACAATCATTACTACATCCATCACAACTTAATCGTTCTACAAGACCTACCTCTTCTCTTTATCTTTCGATATTTAACTTGTTGCGTAGAAAATACTGTAACAAAAGAACGGCCACTTTCCCATTTTATAGAATGATTCAAGACAAACTTAGTCCACCTTAAGAAGTGGCAGGAAGATTTTCCCATATACTAGGTGTGTTTTTGCACATGGTAGCTTGGTTTCTTTTCTCAAACTATTTTAATAGAGTAAAGTAGAATAGAGTAAATGTTATGGTATCAATGTTCCTATACCTAGGAGGGTTTATAACTCTAGATTCAAGGACACATACATGGATGCTACTGTCATCTCTAGTTTACATAATAACCACATCGATAATATCTTGTCTAGTACAAAAATATTTCTGCAGCTGTAAGAACTTCTGGAGAGAAAATCACAGTGTCAGCTCTTGAAATGCTAAATCGCAAAAAAAATTATACAGGAACTTCTTATCTTTTGTAGAAGAAAACTTGTTGCTCTACAATATTTCTTAAAATCCAGCTGTTATATGACACAATGATGGAATAAGTTTATAGTTTCTGTAGCTTTTGGTCTTTCCATTAATTAGATATGGTAAAACTAAATCAGAAATTGGTCAATGAGCAGACCGGTTTTTCGTTTTGTTTGATGTTTGAACTAAAAGATGGCCGGTAGGTGATCATGTATATTTATTGTGTTGATAAATTCATTCAATGATAATCACATCCAGCGAGAAATGTTTCTACCCTCTCAGCTAGGAATAAATCAGAATTTTGTGACTCTTCTATTAATATGAGGCAGGGACATTTTCCCCCAAGAGGAAGCTTGTGGATTTAAAGTAACTACTTTATATACACCGAGAGTTATATGTGCAGTGTGTCTGCATTAGAGTGATGATTTTAAATTTGATTGAATGGCAAACATGGCCAATGAAATACCCTAAAGGGAAGGAAAAGGAAAAAAGGAATACAAGTGTACCAAAAAGTGCAAATACAAGGGAAGAGTCCAAGACTCTATGAAAAGGCAAATATGCAAAGAGAAACTCTAAATAACGCTTGTACAAAGCATTATTTAGAGTAACCTACACTAGAAATATGTAAAATGAGCGATATGGGAATGTATAATTCAATGGTGTGATAGAGATCCTCCAAGAGTATGTCTGGAAAATGCAAAGGGAGTGTAGTCAATGGAATGGGAGAGCACACTACTGGTGCACATCAATAAAGACTCAAAGCTTATGATCTCTATAGGGTGACAGAGACCCTTTGCAAAATAAGAGGTAAGCATGGTGGATGAGAAACCCAAGGCACCTCTCCTTTGTTGTGAGCCCCATGCTGCCTCTTGAAAGAGACCATCAAACTAATGATGAAGGTGGCCAAAATTCTACACTGGTAGAGGGACAAAGGTAAGCCATGGAGCATAGTCGCACTCCATCTCCCTAATGGAGATGATCATTATAGCTCTTTCTTGGATGCTAGCTTGTGCAAAGGACTTTGGTCAAAGTGGGTTCACCACCATATCATACAAAGTACATTGGCTATCCTTGAAATTAACAGTATATATTTGTATCCTCTAGTTAGGTGGGCCTAATAGTACCATCCATGACTCAATTTGAACCTATGAGCACAAGGATCACATGATTTAGGCCACCGCATCTCTAATTGCCTTGTGGACTCTAGTATGCTCTCCTCTTATAGCACATCGTAAGATGTAGATGCACTCTGCATCAAAGTAGAGCCACATGGCCATTGGTCCTATATGCCCAAGAGTGATGAATGTTGTCGACTTTGCTGAAGCCAAAAGGTCATGGTGAACTCCTCCAACATGAACCAAAAGTCCACAGTCAAAGAAGAAGCGTGAAGTCAAGCTCTGTTGCTCTTCCCACCACAAGAGTGGATCCTAGCTTTGTCAAGTAAAGGTGCAGCGGTGAGTATGCTAGAAAAGGTGTGAGTATGCTCATTGAACTCTACTTCAATTTTTCTAGAGTCTAAGGATACAAAGTTTGAAAAGGAGAGTGTTGTACATGCAAGTCCTAGCAATAAATCATGAGCCAATCAAAGAGATGTTTGGAAATCATGGATGCTTGAGTTCACTATCAGGATAAGTGGTAATAAAAATAGGCACCCATCGTGTAAAAAACTAAGTGCCAAAAGTGGAGCCACTAGTGCACACGCTCCTAGGTAAGTTGCCGGCGTGATAGCCTCCTATCATCTGATACGACATCCTCTCATAGTTATGGGAATATCTATTTGTAATAGCTTCTAGTCATTTGGTGATTGTGTGACCATACAATGCCCTAAGAGTGTGGAGAAGGTATGGCGTATGTGACTATCAAATGATTATAGATGTGGTAGGAGTACCTCTATGGGAGGATATGTACACACCAAATAAGAAGCTCTTGAGACATAAATTTTCACAAGGAGTGAGTAGACCACTTGTGTGTTCTCCATCCGGGGGAGTAGATGAGCATAGGTAGTAACTTGAGTCAAAGTATTTAAGATAAATACACTACAAAAGTTCTCATGTCCAAGAAGGGAGTCCAATACCATCAAACCTCCTATTGGGAACTAGAATACTAATGGGGGTTGAGGATTGTATGTGGGTTCTAGACCTTGCATTTATGAGTGTGAACTTGTAAACCTAAGTCTCAACATAAATGTACTACATGCATGCATGTTACTAAAAGCATGCACTACATGGACTACATAGTCCAAGGTGCCCAAGATGTGTGTATTATCTAATACGGATGGAAAAAAACATGTGAGAAAGGCAGTTGCAACTTCATGCACAGTTGTGTGGTGAGTTTAGCCCTCCCAAAGGTTCTCCTTAGCGTGTACCCTCTATAAATGCCAATTGAGTGAACTCTCCTCTTGTTGTATGGTGTTTATATAACAATTGTTGTAAAAAGTATGCGCAAAAGGAATCAGAGAAACAAGACAATCCCCTACCTAACGAAGAGCTCAAAATAAAGTTGGACGAGAAATGATATTGAAGGTATTTGAGATATCCACTTGGATGACCACCCAATCCAGGTGGAGGTCCAAGAAAACTCTAATACTTGCAATAACCATCTCAAAACTACCTAGCTGTGGCCAATGCATACTGATGAGGAGACAAGAAAGATGAAAAGCAATGGTGAATAGAACTAGAATAGAATTGGATGTTGATAAAAATTGATAAAAATCAATTTGTAGGTTTTCATCTTAATACTCTCTATCTGAAACCTGCAATTATGGCCTAGATATAACTACTATGTGTATTTTTTCTAGGAGATATTATCGTATAAGGTTTATGTGTCATCTCGCTAGTAATTATAGATCGGCTTTTGAAACCACCTGAGCTTTTCATTGAGTGTGTGGAAGAAGAAAACTTCTGAACGTGTATTCCTTTGAGGAAACAATGTCAACCATGATAATTTTTTATCCTTCTTTTCTCACAATTTTGCTTATATGTGTACGCCACTTCTTCCCTCTGATTTGAGGAGTATAAGTCAATCTTCCAAGGAAACTATTTATCTTTCACCTTACCGGGAATATCATGCTTTTACACCGACCAGATACAGACGAGTCCATGAGATTTGACAGCACTATTCGTGCCTGACAAATAGTGTGCTGCTGTTTTGGACGTAAGAGAATAAATAACGGAAAAGCTTTCAAAAATAACTTTACATGTGACATTCTTCTCTCCAGAAACTTGAAGATCGTAAACGTACTAATAAGAACTGATGGAAACACTCATTATATACTAAAGATTGAGTGGTAAACCTTTAGAGATTTAACAGCTCGTCTCCTTTATATAACTTGTTTTCAATGAGAACTTATGTAGTCACGGCACCTTTAAATTGTGCTGCAAATTTAAGTATATTCTCAACATTCATAGCAATTTATCGTTTCAAAATGTGTTGCAAATAGATAGATCTCTTGTGCTTCTTCCGATCAAACGAACTTATTGCATTCCTATAATAAACTTTCAAAACATCAATCCAAATCTTACTAGAAAGGCTCCAAGATTCCTTACGGACTTTCTTATTTTAACCACCCTCAAAATAGAGAGATCTTTTGCTTCGCCCTTACAGAGAAAGAGAGAAAGGATCATTTCTCTCCTGTCTTCCAGTTTCATCCTCTTTGCCAGTACAGAGGAGAAACAGTAGGAGAAACTACGCCGGCAAAATTCAACACGAGCGGTCCCGCCGGGCCAGGCAAGCCTGCTCCCGAGATCTGGGGCCAGGACCGGCCGGGTATCGTTCAGCCTGGTACCCGGCAGACAGTCAGATTCAGGCTTCCACTACAGGAGACTGCATGGCTGGCAGGATGGCCAGGTTTACCACAAATAGTAAGCCAGGTCATCCTCCCCGTTCTTTGGCTGCAAGCATGTGGCTTCAAACTATGAGGGCCAAAACTACTATTTCAGTAGTAGCTTGTTGACGTACAATTAATACTTCTGTTAATATAATTCTTACTATTAATCCATATGTTCATCATTCTTACATTTGAGCATCGACAAATTTTGCGCCAAATCTTGGTACGTAGTAGTACTTTGGAAAACTCTAACATATTTAGAATTAAAAAAACATCTACTTTCCTATTGGATAGGATTCCAATAAGGAAGATGTGTCTACTTTAAGTTTTAGTTCACTCGTTTGGATTGGTGAAAGCTGCTACCTCCTTAGATACGAGTAGTGGCTTAAAAAGTATATACCGTATGTAGCTTTGGGAAGCCACGAGAACCTTAACCATGTTAAGTATGGACACCTTACCATTAAGTTTGGTAAACCAACCAGTTATCATTCTGAAGAAGTCTTGAGTTAGCCAAGGTTGTCTTTCTTCTCTCAACGATGATTACTCATCATCCCACATTAATGTTCAACTCTACTGTGGGATGAGATTGGATCTGTTCACCGGGTTGGTGGTAATAAGAAGAACATCAATTTAGCACTTTTGAATATAGCAAGGCGGATTCTACTGCACCAGCCACAGATGGAAGCTTGAACAAGATTATTCTAAGCGTTATTGATACGCATTTTTGGGTTACTATTTGTAAGAACTGCAGAATGATACTGTTTCTAATAGACAACATTGTGGTCATAAACTACCGACGATGCTATTGTAATTGTAACTGCTATGAAGCTGGTGTTCTCGGAATATAGTATTCTCTGCCTTGTGGAAGGAAGCAGAGAAGTTCTGTTTATGTTCGAAATTGAGTGTGTAACACTCAATTGAAAACACTCTAAAACTACAGCTGTTGCTGATGGCATTTGTAGAGTGTAAGTGAAGGATTTCTCTATTGGACGAGGGGATTTTGACCTGCTTATCGTGTTGGCAGAATTTGCATACCTACACGTGAGAAGGTGAGTCTTTAGAGTATCTAGGAGTAAAGTACAAACAATCCTTCTTTCGTTCGAAACTAATCAGCACACACATTGACATACGAGTGAGTGATTCTGTCCGCAGCCAGACCAGATCAGACCAGAAGACTTGAGACTGCGTATACGACAGAGAGGAGGAGCTCGGAGAATCGGTAGAGATGAGTACAGTGTGTGTATGTGATTATACGTAACTGGACTTGAGAGCCCCACACGACAGGCGGGTGGGCTGGTTCAGTAATGTTTAAGATTCTTGTGGATAGTCAGTTCTTCCGAGTGAAGTATAGACTTGTATGATCACTGGAAAAAAAAGATACGTCTTTAATATGTGATTATTTTTTTTCTCGAACGTGAATGGGATGGGATGGGATGGGATGGGAGGTTATTTGGGTCGAGATTTGTAGATCTACCATCAAGTCTCGCGGCCGTTAGGAAAAGTCCAAGGGGTGTTGACACTGAGGACTAGAGTCCCAGGATTGGGGTGGGGTACTATAGGGATGTAAAGAAAGAAGAAGAATATTGGTAGTTCGGTTCACAGGGTTGGTGATGTTTATCCAAGTGTTTCAGACTAAATGCACGCACTGTGGGTCCTGGATTAGGACTAGAGAGTTCCAGAAACAGCAGGAGTAGAGGAACTGAGCCGTCAATGTTTTGATAGGCGTGGAATATGCGTTTGGGTTTTATGTATAATAGCTTGTTGCTATTCATCCCCTTGAATCATTTGAGATGTTAACGGACTGATCAAGTTACTTGACCGCTATCATTACATCACTTGATACGGTGTAGAAGACAATCCTTGTACTTACTTGGTTGGGCTTTCTACTGCAAAGACGAATTAGGGGGATGCCACATCTCGAGGATGAAGATGTTCATTGACTACTGCCACCAAGCCGTCAATTGAAGAACCACATTTGAAGAACGAGGAGGAAAAAATTTTCTGAACGTTTGTTCGATTGCTCACTTTGCTGATAGAACCCTGAGGAAGCATCTCAAAACTGTTTCTTCTCGCATGAGCGCGGGAGTTTCTTTCTGTACTTTGAACGCTTTCGTTGGAGCTTGAAGAGAGGAGAGAATGCGACGCACGTAGGGTAACAATAAGGGTTGGAACGGCCATCATCCGAACAAGGATAAGACCTACGAGGTATGGGCTAAGCTCAAATCATCGGAAGGGGAAACCTATGGAAGTCAAGCTTCGCAAGCGCCTTCGTAGAAGTAAGCCATTTCTTGCAAGAAAAGAGAGGAAAGTCTGGCAAAAGTTCTGAAACAGAGGGCCTAAGCAGAAACTCTCAGCTCAACCCGTTCCTCCGAGTCTCTTGCTGCCAATCCTTCTTTACATGATCCTATTCTCTTCGTTGGACGTGTAGCTCTGGTTCTGTTGAAGATTACACCTGTGTGGCAAGGGCAATGTCTCCTCCCAGCTCTGTTTTCTATATCCGATACACATAGAGACAGAGGATGTGTTGTTGTGACGAGAACCTAAAACTTTTCTCTGCTACGCGCATCCTCCGCGGGAACGGATTTTGTTCAAATCAACCTTCACTGATTTAGAGATGCGCCAGAATGTTTGATATTACAAACTCGTCGAAACAAGTTAATTCGATCTGAAAACGAACTCAACGTAAGTTGTGGCTTCATCCTGATTAAAAGTGCATTTGGACAAACTTGAGGACTAGGTCAAACTTGTAGAGACTCCACCACGAAGTACCCCTTGTTCTGAATGCATATTGGAAAACTAGGATCGCGTAGAGGGACACGTGAGCAGATCCCACCAAGCCCTACAAATAAAAGCCAGTGACCCATGCACATTGGAGAACTCGACTATGGCACATGTGAGAGAATCCAATCATGCGGTACATTCGACAACAGGCAACCATGTAAATCAGTGAACTCGGTCTCTGAGCTCCACACGTAGAAAGACCCATCATGTCGTACAAGGAAACTCAGAGAAGCATGCATTTTACAATCATGCATCATGCCGCACAGGGAACCGTGCATATAACTAGGAACTGCACACATAGAAAGGGACCCATCCAGCCGTACGAAGAAAAGAAAAACCGAAACCTTGAGGATGAACCCCGTGATCACAATAATACAATCTCTTCAGATGCTCAACATCTTGGTTGCCCCCAAGATATTAGGGAGATATCCTCAAGTTACCAAACTTTCCCTAAAGTTGCGTTTACGTTTACATTTAAGTCTGTCTAGCATCTAAAGAGATAGTTTAGTGTGATCACGCTGAGAGTATATTGAGCCCAAAATTCACCTAGTGTTGAACCCTAAGGCTAGACCGACTACTGCCTTTGTCTTCAGGTCGGGTCCAAGATGGTTGATGGTCACAGAACTAACATACAAATCTTGTGGTGTAATCCCGAATTCATTGCGTTATAAACAAAAGGATTTAAGTACTTACTTGCTCGTCACGTAAAACATGCATTAACATTTTGATATAATTACAGGAAATGAATCGGTCTTCCGTCGCAAGAATCAAGCGATAAACTGGATGACAAACGTAACCAGAGACGATACCCCGTGGACGAGTTGAATTGCTCTCATGCAAAGCAAGGTTAGAAATCTGGTTGAATGTGAAACTCTTTATACAATGGCTCTTTTCGTTATTAGGAAGTCGCACACTTACTTCCTGCCAAACCTTAACAATAATATTCAGAGATATGCTACAGTATGATCCTGAATGTTCTCGATTTCAGGAAAGTTCGATTCTCGACAAATGAAAGTCTCTGTCGAGATATTTGCTGTTTGTTCCCTCATTATTTCTCCGTGAAAATGACTGTAGATCTGAGAGGATCAAAACATCGCATGCGTTCAGCGTAAAGTAGGATATTTTTAACAGTTGGAATCCGAAGAACGTAACATCAAGTAAAATTTCCTACTTCTGAAACAGAGGAGGAAGGACTTTGTAACTTAGGGTAAAGGGCAGACATCCAAAAGCAACCAAGTCTGCAGTTAAAACGTAGGTGACGCAATTTACATCCGGAACTGTGACAATCAGGTGAGATAGCTTGAACTACCACACCCAAAGGACCTCATGCACACTGAACATCGCGACCCAGCCACACAGCTGATCAAATACAATCTCCAAATACATTCACAATGTCGAGCATCAATGTCTTATCAACCAAATGCACTAATACAGCACGGGAGAGGAGATTGGATACATACCGCCCTGATGGTTCATGAGAAAACCCAAGTTACATAGACTGTCGAGATTTACTGAATGCAATACCAAAATACAGCAAATCAAATCTTTTCAACTAAGAAACTATTGGAGATTTTTGTATGAACTACACCAGTTGTTGACTCCTTCAAGTTTCTTGAAGCATGTACACAGGCAGCTTCTCTGGGAAATTCTCAACCAACTATGACTCCTTAGAAAATTTACTCCAGTTCATTCTTTCACTTGATTGAAGTGAGACAATGAACTGCCTGGAGAGTATAAGAACCCTCTTACCTGCTCGGTACATCAGGAGTCCCCATGCACAAGGTGGAAATTCAACAGACCTAGCCGCTTGTGTAAAGTGCTAGAAGTTGGAGCTAGTCCCATCATCCTGTTTGATTGGAAAATCTAGTTCCCGCTCAGTCCGTAGAGCTTAAAGCTAGTTCCCCCACATCTCCTGAATGATGTGATGATAATGAACAGACTCCATTTCTTCGTTATTCATTCATTACAGGCTTGTTCTCGTTGGCCTTAGGCTTCTGAGAGTTAGGCTTGTGCTCTTCCGACTTCCTGTTACACGAAGAATCTGCAAAGATTAAAACATCATCCCCGCGTACGCGTAGGCTAAAAAGAACTAACTTAATTCATTACGTGAAACAGAATGTGCCACTATGCACGATAAACATTCAATCCCTCATGACCAAGGGAAGAAATTCGAGGAAACAAGGGCCAAGACGATACTGGCGTACTAATTGGTAGTTGATTGGATCTACATTGTAAGTTCCAGGGCGGTCTAGCGAGGTAGACGAAGGATATCCCTCTAGCAAAAGCTCAGCAATTGTCAATCTATTATACATTCGGCGGGGACTATAATCAAAACAATATGGTAAAATCCACGAACCAATACATCGAAATTACAACTTCCCAATAGTCACCGTCGTAACAACCAAAAAATTGCGGAGAATTTTGACATCAACGACAACTGAATATACTTTCCTACGGGACTACAATGAAGGAATACCTCTTGTCGGCAGCACCGCCCTTCTGGCTCAAGAAGGATCGGAAAAGAGCAGAATTCACATCATAAATCATGTCTGTTGACTACCGAAGATGTAGACGCGATTAAATCGAAGAAATCTCAGGCCGAAATTGAAGGCAGCAAAGCTCCGAGGAAACACGATAGCAAGAAAAGCCGATACAATGAGTTTCGCTTTACTGTTAGGGCGGACGTCACCTCTTTGTGTCCCTCGATTGACTTATCATTCGAACGAACAGAGTATCTACTTCCGTCCAGTATAAAATGGATGGGACCCTTTCCGTGGATAGAACTATCCTCTCTTCTGTGGGATTTGTAATTTATGCTGTTAACTGAACGGAAACCGAAAAAGGGCGACCGCGTAGAAAACACGAAGGGTGGGAAGAACCCCATCAAGCTCTGCAAGGGTAAGACAAAATAGGTAAAATGGGGCTAAGCCCCAATCGAGTGGGGATATGTTGGGGATATACAAGGACTAGAGTGGACAAAGCTAAATAGTTTTGAATCTATGAAATAAATAAAAATATGAAAATATGACATATGATATTGCTTAGCAAGAATAATGAAAGGTTTGAGTTAACGTTCTTTTCTCTGCTCTCTTTTGATTATATATTTTCATTAATTTAAGCATGGCATGGATAAACATCTTACCAGAGCAGTTGAAGTTGAGTAGAGGGGAGATAAGCAGGAAACCTAATTTATGTAGTATACCAAAACTAATTAAATCAAAGATGAAGGAAAGAAAGAAGCATTACCCCAACCATTTCATAGTTATGTTGTTTTTGTTTCATTATTTTATTATATTCCGGATTGGTATTCTCCAACCAAGAATGGCCTTATGCACAAACGATAGATGCGATCAAATTTTGCAAGCCTTTCAATCAAGCAAATTAAACAAAATATTCATTAATTGGAGACTGAAAAATAAATTAATCTTAATAATCATAAATAAAAGCAAAATATCACGCACATCCTTTGGGAATTGAAAGTTTAAATTTCATTTCATTGAATTTAAGATAAAAATAGGGTATTTAATAGTGAACTTATCAACATTCGACCTAAACTCATAGAGACTAGCAACTAGCAAAAGAGGACTTACTCATTAAAAAGAATGGCTCTACTTGTAACTAGCATCATGAATCTGTTTAACTTTGTAAGCTGTAATCTAATAAGGTATTTGCAAGTTTGCTTTTTAGTTTGTAATCCCAGTTTTTGTAATAATAATGTAAGACGGCATTTTGATGCATCAAAATAGTTTAGACCTGATCTACAAGTCCTCAAGAAGTCAAGCTATCCCAGTCAATCTAATCTAATCTAATCTAATCTAATCAGTCAAGCTATCCCTAGTCCTAATCCCAGTCAAGCTAGTTGAAGCTAAGGTACTTATAAACAAAGCTATATTACTCTTTGTCAGACGAGGTCGCGCTACAATCAATGGTAGTCAGAAGAGCATTTATAATGACATGTTTATATCAGTATATTGTGGCGGAGCGTTTGGATACTCAATATTTGCAACACATATGCCTCACTAGCTGCTAACTAGGTCACATTCATGTAGTATTTTTAGTAAAGCGGGTAAATTTGGAATATTGGTATAATATCTATCTTATTTGCATGGTTGACGTTATTTTTATTTATCTCTTTATAATTTTTTAGTAATTATACTACAAAATCTTACAGAAATAGCAAATATTTAGAGCTATTTAGTAAATATCTTATCTTAACTTGATTGACCTACTGTTTATTGAATAAAATTATTTGAAATTTTCTATGGGTTCTTTTTATGTAGTAAATTGATAATGTACATATTTATCTCCATGTTCCCTTAAGGTTTTATTTTGTAGGTTAAATTTTACATAATTATTATTTTAGCATAAGAAATATCAACTTCTTCGCCTTTATTATGAAGTTTGCTAATGATTCATATTGGTAGAATTTGAATGAAATAAATTAATTAAGAAAGGAAAATAACATATAATGTCCATAAGACTACATATCTTCAATATATGTGCTAAGAGGATTTGTTGATACAAACATACAAAAAACATAAGCAATAAATAATTTTCATTATATAATATTTTCTGAATTTTTACATTCCACTTAAATCCTAGAGTATTTAATAATGAAATTGCCTTTCATCTTATTACAATTCAGTTACAAATAGAAAACGATTTCCATCCTACTTTGATATAATATTAAACATTTAAAATACTTAGAATCAAATACAATTTTTTTATTGAAGATGATAAAATTTTTAACACCATCAAGGTCAACTTTGTCAAATATATGAAAAGGATAAAAGAATATAATAGAACAAGTAAGTAGCACAGAATAATAAGATTTACATAAGCTAAATTTAAAAAAAGTTAGGTGTCAAATTACTCAAAAGTTTACCTGACATTGTTATTATTATTGACCAACAAAAAGAATTTATAGCAATTCAAGAATGTATTATTTTAGGAATTCCTACTAAGACTGCTAAGACGTTACCTATACACCTTGTTGTCCAAGCAGATAGATAAGTTCTTGAGTACTTTATTAACCTACTTAATCCTTGTAATGGTTTATAAGTATCTTTTAAACATATTTTTTTGAAATTTTCTTTGTACTTGATGGAGTATATTTAATATTTTTGTATTTTATATGCATCTCTCTCTCTCTCTCTTATTTATTGGTATAATTATTTTACTCTTACATATTTTTTTAATGCAAATAAATGTACCTCAAATTCAAATTTGTTCATAACTTCTTCAAAAGTATGAGTTTCTCTCACTTAGCATTACCAAGCAAATAACTCTTCCAGAGAAATTAAATTCCACATATCAATAATGTCAATAAGTAACCGCTAGCTTGGCAACAATTTGGTGAATCAAATAATCCTTCATATCTAAACTGCAAGTGAAGAAGGTTGAATTTCATAAAGAAAGAAATAAAGATGGGTTCAAAATGAAAGGTTTTAATTCAAAAGTATGGAAGAAACATTCACTGCAAATATGTAAAGTATATCAAGTTCATTAAGCAATGAAAGAGATAACTTTAATAAAATAGAAAGGTTCAAACTACTCGGAAGCCAATTTAAGAGAACTTGGGTATCAAAGTACATGGATAAATCATAACTAGAAAGTATAAATCTAGTACTAATTGACAAAGAAATATTAGCATAATACATATTAATGTTCTTTCATGATGAGGTAACAATATAAGCTTTCACACATTATAAAGAAGAAGATAAGATAGGTAAGAAAATTGAAATGATAAGAGGATTGGAATAAACAAACTATAAAGAGTTAAGAAATCTTGAGCATAATTAATAAAGGAAATTTGATACTTGCTTGCTTGGAACTGCTTCTAGGTAAACTTCATAGTTAGTAAGATAATATCTTAATGTTTGATATATGGGTACAAATAAATAAGTGGATGGTTAAATCCACCCACTCCTTGTTAAATAGCACTTGCTATGCTTATGGGCCACCAAAAGTAGTCATAATAATAGTGGATGTGTGTTATTTTAATGATGCTTGCAAAAAAGTCATATGATTCCTTATAGTGAGTAATCATGGAGTGGGTCATTTTAAAAGAGAGTGGGTAGATTGAATAATACACATAAACAAAAACATATTTTTCTCAAGTAAAATAAGCTTCTTTAATTTGAAATCAATTTGGGATGATGAGTAGTAAACCATTTAAGCTTAGTGTTAAGAATCTTGAAGAATGCTTGCAAAAACATGTAATGGTAGAGTGTCATTCAAATTCATAATAATGTGGTATGAACTGATTGGTCCCACAAGGATACAAGCTGGAATAATTAAACCGCAATTAAGTGTCACAATGATGGTTGTCTATTGTTTTGTATTTAATTGCATGGGCTGAATCATTCTCATAAGAAGGTAATTCCTCTACACTTGATACGCAACAAAAATGAGGTTCAAAATTAATAACGCTCATTTCAAATGTAATCCAAATGATTCTTGGAAATGATTAAAACCATGATAAAGTGTCACAGTGATGATTGTCTATTGTTTTGTATTTAACCTCTTGGGTTGAGTCATTCCCATAAGAAAATAATTAAAACACACATTGTGCACAAGAAAACAAAAATTTAAAATTGATACACTCACTTTAAATCTAATCCAAATGATTCTTGAATGTGATGGTTCATTCATAACAAGAGTCACTTTGATTTGGATGGTCCTTGTATTCCCTTGGCACAACCGGTTCCAAGTTGGTGTCATTGTGTCTCTTGGATTGACTATGTTTATTACTTGCTTTGCTGAGGTTTTAATTGTACAAGCTGAACTCTACACTGAAACACTATGCAATAGACACTAGAATATGCATGTGAAAAGGAAATAATAGTTTCTCAAATGTCCTATCACTTTGACAAACTACCATTGTAAAGTAGTATTCTACACTTCCTTGAAGGTACTACTTCATAGGAGTATGAAAATGCCATACTACTTTGTTGACAATATTCAAGTATTGTATGATACTCCTCAATGTATCATCCTTGATCTTTCAAAGCTCCTAGAAGCAATGCTTCAGTCAAACATGAATGAACTTACTCACTCAAGTGTATTTGCTCCTACTTCTAGGATTCCTCACTCTGACTTGATCAATCCAACAACCATTCAAACAAAGTGCAAACAAACATACATACACAAACTTAACTTTTATGGTATGAAATTTGGTTATGGAAATGGAAGAATGTACCAAATGAAGATGGTATTCATTGGGACTAAGTCTTTAATACATGTCCTACTTGGCTGCCAAAGAAATCCAATGGCTACAATGTCCTAGAGATCTACTACTTGCACCTATATCTCACTAATCTTATCTTATCCTAATCTCATCTTAAGTAGATGTGGTTCACATGGAGTAGCCAATTTGTAAAAGACCAAGATCGAGGAGAGAAATAGGAGAATGGAAGATCATGTTGGGACACTTGGGTGTGTGAAACTCTAAATGCCTAGCATGAGCTTCAGCTTTGGTATTTATTTATAGGGAGCATACAAGACTCTTAAAAAGCTTCTCTAAAAGCTTCCTTAAGTCATTTTCTTGGAGTGTAAGCCAAGTTAATGAAAAAGCTAATTAGAAGCTAATTAGAAATTAATTAGAAGTTATAAGTTAATTAGTTAATAATTAGATGTTAATTAGAAGTTGCTTACTTGGCATGCAACCTAAGCTAATTGGAAGCTTTTAGAAGCTTTTTTCTAGAAGCTACCTACTTGGGGTGCAAACTAAGCTAGTTGGGAAGCTTCTAAAGAAACTTCTTCCTAGAATCATTACTTAGCATGCATGTTACTCAATACTTGGAAGGTACCAAGTAGCTTCCTAGATATTTCTGAAATATTCTAGGCTAATTTGGCATATTTTCTACTTTGTTAGCCGTGACTAACTCATTGGTAAACTCCATATTGTTACATATTCTCCCATTGTTAGTTGGTGACATCCTCATCACCATTGAAGCTTCAAACTCTTGGATGCTCATTTGTGCATTTTAGAGATGAGAAAGATGCTCCAAAGTGGCATTATGAAAGAGATACCATTTCTAGGGGACTTTGTACACAATATATTGTCAATGGCCTTGTTGAATGTAGCAATGTGCAAGGATAAAATCAAATTTATACTCCTCATGATCCTTGATAGGTATGAGGAGGAAGAGGACACAAGACAAAAAACAAGATGGATTAGCAACAACGGGTTTCAACTTGGAAACATGAAAGATAGAGTGGATGCGCATATGACAAGGCAAGGCAAGTAGATAAGCAATAAGAGAAATAATTTAGGTGACATCAAAGTGTCCTATCCAATTAGGAGCAAGTCTACAAAGTTGGGTAGGTTACTAGACTAGAGCATGACCTTATCACCACCTTGAAAGCTAAGATCATGATGATGGTAGTTTGCATATTGTTTTTGATAATTTTGAGCAACAAGGAGATGAGATTTGGCTTGTTGGAGGGAATGGGACATGGTGGTCAAGAAGAAGGAAGTATGAGGGACATAAGATTTAGGAGGAGCAAGAAAGGAATCTAGAACAAGAGGATCTTGGCCAAAATTAAAGAAGAAAGGAGAGAATCTGATGCTTGCTTGTTTGGAATTATTGTATGCAAACTCAACAATTACAAGACATGCATCCCAATTAGTATGGTGAATGTTGATGAAGGCATGAAGCATATCCTCTAAGGTGCAATTTTCACATTCAATTTGTCCATCAGTTTGAGGATGATAGGTCATGGACAAAGTAAGCTTGGTGTCAAGTATTTGGAAGAGTGTTTGCCAAAATTTTCTAGTGAATCAAGGATCATGGTCAAAGATGAGTACATGAGGCATCCCATGATGCTTGAAGATATTGTCAAAGTAGATCTGTGCCAATGTTAGAGCATCCATAGTATCAAAGGTTAGTGCCAAATGGATTTTCTTACTAAGCTTATCCATGAACACCACAATTATTGTGTATGACCTTGCTTTGTCTTGGGAAAGGATGTGATGAGATCTAAGCTCACGTGTTCCAAATGAGTAGATGGAATAAGGAGTGGTTGAAAGAGTACACTTGGTTTTTGGTTGATGTTCTTTTTGCATTAGCAGCTCTCACAACATCAAACAAACTCCTGAACATCTCATACCATGTTGGGCCACCACCATTAGTGTTTGAGGGTACCTAAGGTCTTGACCTCATCCATGTGACCAACGATAGGTAGGTCATGGGCTTCTTGGAGGCATACAAGTTAGAGATCATCCTTGGCTAGAACATAGATCTAGTTCATACAAAATAGAAGGCCTTCCTTGAAGAAGAAGGTGTTGTACTCCCTATTGTATGTTATAATACGACCTTGTACCATCTAAAAGAAAGGATCTTGTTGTAAAGTTGTCCTAAACTCAATTTGGACTTTGGAGTCAATTGATACCATTTTTATTGTTGCCATGATGAGAGGAAGAGACTTCAAATTAGGTCGTCATGGTAAAGCATTGAGGATGATATAGAACCAACCGGGTTTTTACTGAAGTTTGATGTCAAACAATTGTAATTGTTCCTTCCATCAATGGTCTTGACTCTTCATGTGTTCCAAATCTAATATTTACAACAAAGGCTTGTGATTAGTTTGCATGATCACTTGTTTCCCCAAGAGATAATGCATCCATACCTTGTTGGCATATACCATTGCTAGTTGTTCTCAATCTCAAGTAAAGTAGTCCCTTTCTTTGTAATTAGTTGGGCAAGACACAAAGGCAATGGGATGTAATTCATCTAGGAATTCTTGTTGCAATATAGCTCCAATCCCAAAGTTAGAAGCATCAAAATCAACCACACAAGGTAGTTGAGGCTCATATGGTTGAAGAATGGGTCTTAAAGACACCATATGTTTCAACTTTTGGAATGCTTCTTTGTTCTTGGTGGTCCATTAAAAGCTCGAGTTCTTCCCCAAGAGGTCAGTCAATGGTGCGGTCACATGAGCATAATAGTGGATGAACCATTGGAAAAAACTTGCCAATCTATTAAATGTTCATACTTCTATAGCATCCTTTGGAGTAGGCCAATCAATAATGGTCTTGATTTTCTCCTCTTCCATCTTGATCCCCTCCAATGAGATCTTGTGACCCAAGAAGGTAAATTCCTTTTGCCAAAAGATACACTTTGACTTCTTGCATTAAAACTTCCACAAACATAGTTGTCTTAGGACTTCTCTAATGTGATTTTCATGTTCTACCTCTATCTTGCTATATATTAAATGTCATCCAAGAACACCATCACATATCAATCCAATAGGCCATCCAACACCCAATGCATCTAATCCATGAAGACCATTTGCACATTGGTGAGCCCAAAAGGAAAAACTCTCCACTCAAAATGTCTAACTTTGTGCAAAGGTAGCCTTGTGTACATCTTTTCTATCAATGTGAATTTGGAAATAGTTGCTTTAGAGATCCAAATTGGAGAAGTATCTTGCACCACTCAATTAATCAAGCAAGTAATCAATTTGAGGTAATAGATATGTACTCTTCACTATTTTTTTACTAAGGCCACAATAATCAATATAGAAGCAAGTCTTCCATCCTTCTTTGGAACAAATAGTACCAATACTCTCCAAGGAGATGTACTATGTCATCTGAAATTGGTCTCCAACAACTCTATCAATGTTATTTGGAGTTCATCCAACTCCTTTGGTGAGAGCTAATAGTTTGGTCTACTCATTAGAGTACTTTGTGGCAATAACTCAATCTTGAAGTGCATACCATAATCTGAGTGTAATCCCTTTGTATATAATTAAAAAATACATCTAAAAAATCTTGTGCTATTTGATCAACCATTGCTTGATGAAGCTTTTGATCTTCCTTAGATCATTCATGTGTAATTGGCTTGATTCACACCACAAAAATAGACTTATCTCCCTCCAAAGCTTGCTCTATGGTTGCTTCACTAACAAACTTCCCATCTTGGGACTTATCTTCTTCCAAAGCTTACTCTATAGCTACTTTCTTAGCAAACTTCCACTCTTAGGATTGATTATGTTTAGATGTCTTACTCAAAGGTGTATGATAATCTAATAAAAAATTCCTACCTTGGTGTTGTACTTGAATCTGTTCTCGACTCCAATCAAATTGAACCTATTATGAGGTTCAAGCCAAGGTAGACCTAAAATGACGTTGTAGTGCAAAGGTATCACTACAAACTTCACACACTCCAAATACTCCTTCTCAATCTTGAAGGTAATTGGATATGAGGTATGAAATACAAAACACTTTCTACCATCCACTATCATCAATCTACTTCCAATTACTGGTTTGATAATATTACTTAATTCTTTTCCTAATTGTATAGATATGTAATTCTTTGAACTTCCAAAATCAACCAAAATCTTACAACCATGATCAAATATCATACCTTGCAAGTGAAGCAAACTTGCATAGGTTGAGCCTTCAATCTTATTGAAAATAATCAAGTTCTCAATAGATGACTTAAAATCTCCTATTGGGTCTTCATTTCCCTAATCATTTCACTCCACAAACTCTATTTGGGTGATTTGTCTAGATCACTCACTCTTGAGTGAACATTCAACAATGTAATGTCCAATTTGGCAACAATAAAAACAACCACCATTTTCCATAATCTTTCCTAATCTATTGTGCCAAATGGTCTCTATTGGATGGCATAAATCTCCATTAGTGCTAGCTCCTCCACCTATGTGTAATGTGTTGGTAGGTTTTGTGAAGGTGAAGGTCAAGAGTAAGTTGTTGCGACCAAGGAATCAAAGAGCCCAACCAACTACATGGCTTCTTCTAGTGTTTTGGCTCTTGAATAGTCACTTCCAATTTGGTTTGTGACTTCAAGCCACTCACAAATTGATCCAGAGCTTCACCATCAAGTATATATGGAATTTGCATAATGGTGTTTTGGAATTATGTGATGTAGCTTCTTACACAACCAATTTGCTTCAACTTTGCCAACTTATCCCATGTGGCTTGTGTGGCATTTATTGCTTGGAATTGCCCAATTATTGTACCCTTTAATTCTTCCTATGTCCCATTGGTGCAACAAACTGCCATTCAACACGCTCTACTTGGAATTGTCATTATAGTTTTGCCACTCCATCCAATTGCTTGAAGCCTAGAGAATCTATTTCCATTCATCTTGCAGATTTGTAGCCTCAAAATAACATTCAAAGTCAAATACAAAATTTTCCATTGCGCTCAAGAGATTCTTACAATCAAATACCTTGGGTTTTGGAAATCATATTTGCTCTTCTCCTTCTTGAAATGGTGCTCTCTCTATGCGCTCTTGTCATTGATGGTCCCATTCATCCAACAATTGAGTAAGGTGCTTGATTTGTTTTTGCATAGCAATGATAACCTTGGGCATTGCCACCATGGCTACTACTCTATCACACTATCCCTTATTTTATTTATTTATTAACACATAGATGCAACACATCCACCGTTCTGCATAAGTTACAATCGGAAATACCAAGGGTTCCTTGGCAAGGTGATTGCATTCAAAAAATTATACACAAAGCAAGATGTGATGAATTATATGAAATGATGTTTAGGTAGTACTTGGACAAAAAAATCCTAATGGTTTGATAGAAATGGATTTGGTGGTCCATAAATTCCATCCATCCCATTTGAACTTTGATACCAATGTAAAAGACCAAGACCGAGGAGAGAAATACGAGAATGGAAGATCACATTGGGACACTTGGGTGTGTGAAACTCCAAATACTTAGCATGAGCTTTGGGTTTGGTATTTATAGGGAGCATACAAGGCTCTTGAGAAACTTCTTAAGAAGTTTCCTTAAGCCATTTCTTGAAGTGCAAGCCAAGTTAACCAAGAAGCTTCCTTCTAGAAGCCGCTTACTTGGCATGCAAGCTAAGCTAGTTGGAAGCTTCTAAAAGTCTCCTTCTAAAAACTACCTACTTGGGGTGCAAGCTAAGCTAGCCATGAAGTTTCCTCTTAAAAATCACCACTTAGCATACACGTTACTCGATATTTGGAAGGTACCAAGTAGCTTCCTAGATACTTCTAGAATATTCTAGGCTAATTTGGCCTATTTTCTACTTTGTTATCCTTGAATAACTCGTTGGTAAACTCCATATTGTTACACAATTCAACTTCTTGTCATTTACACAATTTGGACTTGTAGGTAATAGGCTAACCAAGACGTTCATATCATAATGTAACTAGCCCAAGTACAATGTATGTATAGATACAAAGGACCTCAAGTTATGATTATATGAAACATATCTTATCTTAACTACAAGATGAGTCACTCCATACAAATTTGCCCGCATATAATTTCTTATGAAGTTGTTACTCTTTTTTTATGATTTGGTGGCACTTGGGATGAACTTCCTTCTCCTCTACATAATCATAAGCTTTAAGAGTGCCTTTTTATAACCTTCAATGGCTTGTCTAAAACTAGTCATTGCTTCTTAGAACTTAGTTGTGGAGAATGCTTGTACCTTAATTGCCAATGCCTTGAGCTCGTTGTTCATAAATACCTTATGTTCTAGCACATTGATCTACCTCTTGAGGTCCTTCAGCTTTGTACCTTATGGTTGCTTGGTTATGGTTTGTTCCAATTTTTTGAGGAGTTGAGTGGCGGTATACTCCACTATCAAAAGTAGACCTATTTTTTTGTTTGCAATGTGTGTATGCTTGCTTTGGAGTTCCTTTGTCAACTCATCATAAAGCTTGGCCATCAACTAGTGATCTTTATCTTTTGGGCATTTCAAGCTTGTAATGAGTTCTTTCACACAGATATCAATAAGCTCTTTGTAGTTCTTGGAGTGTACTTTGGCTATAGTTGTCTTGGTTCTGGCCTCCTTCAATTTTGTATGTTGTGTCATTACCTCTTTGTCATGTGCTCATATTTGGTCATTATGTTGGGCTTGCAAGCATCATAGCACCACCTCATGTTGCTCTTGTCATGTGAGTTCTTCCTTCCAAAATTTCTCTAGCATACTATCTTTCTTTTTGCACTTATCTATTTCTATCTTGAGCTCTTGCTTGATGTGATAGATCTCACTACAAAGTAGTGCCTTTTGTTTCACCATTTTTTGAGTAAGCTTATGCATGTGTTGTATGAGTATTAATGGGTTGTTGATTGTATGATCTAGTTCATGTAGAACAGCATGAACTCCTCCAAGTCCTTCATCATTGGTTTAACCATGTTGATAGTGTATACTACCATTAGCCACCATCAGCCACCATTTCTTTTGTATTTTAGTCATTATAGGATATCCTCTTGTGTGTTGGCATTCTTTGTCTAATCTTTGTAATGGCCATTGCTTTGTAGTCTGATATTGATTATCTTTCTTTTTGGATGTTGTGGTTGTATTTTTAGCCTCATCCATATTGTATCATATTGTATCTATCCGGCCTGCATTCTTTGTCAATATAATTTATTTTTTTGTATGGTTCTTGTATAGTACTTCTTGAGACAATCTAGCTTCATTATCCAAGGCATTTAAAAATAAGTTCAGCATTGCAGCAACCTTGTTTGATTCTTTTCTCAAGTTGGAAATGGGGGTATTCTTATCATCCTTCAGTCATTCCCTAATTGGCTGAAGACTTACCCCAATCCTTGCCTTTATTTGTCTGAAATAACTATTCTTCATCATTCAGATCCCCACATTCATCTCATTGGGACAAAATAGAAGTGAAAAATTTGTCACTCCTTGATCCCTTATTTTTCACCAAAGCAACCCTCTTGTGCTCAAATGCAGTTTGGGAACCCAAGTTTCCTACCTCGTCCATACTTTCATTGTTTTCCTCATTCCCTTTGTTGTCTCTTAAGAATACATCTATTATTTATACATTTCATTTTGGCTTCTTAGATGCTTGGATCTTGGCTAGTAATCTTCTTACAAACATTTGATATGTTGTAATATTCATCTACTTTGACAAAATTTGTTGTACTTGCATACTATTTTTGGTTGCCTTGTATTTTTATATCTCCTTTAGGGCATCAAGTTTTGAGAAGAAGTAGTTGGGATGATGAAAATGACTCAAATACTTCTTTTTTTCCTCCTTTGTAAGGAAGTCCATACCAAAAGGGATTTATGAATGGAAATCTCATTATAGCACCTCCTTGCTCCTTCATTTCTTCTACTAAGGCTGTCGCTCATTCACAAAACATCCATGCTCAACTCACTAGATTTCTCTTGTGGAAGAGTTTGAAATAAGAGGGTTTGGTCAAGTTTACATAAGTTGTTTGTTTAGCCTGGAATAGCATCATAATAGTTTTTGTAACAACTTGGTAGAAGGGATCTTTCATGGAGTCTATATAATAGCCATAAGGCATTTTTGCTTCAAATAAGTCATCTATTTTGGCTTTGAGTTTTGGACTGGGCCAACCATGTTGTGTATCTATGAACATCTAACCAAATGTGGAGGTTTCATGCCCAAGAACCCATTGCCAATCATATTTTGTCCAAATTGGAGGATTGCTTCTCAAGAATTTATTGCTTGGCTCACTATCATTATGAATCTCTTCTAGCATGGAAACATTTGAGAAGTTTTAATCCTATATAAAGAATTATATCTATCTACTTTGAATGTAGTTGGCTCATTGTATAATCTCCAGTCAAAGACGTCCATCATCTTGTTAATAATTTGACGGAGTTCTTGTTGTTTCTTCTTGCCTCTCTTGTCTGGTGCCATTGCTCCACTTGTTTATTGCACACTAAACATGAAATTACCCTTCCAAAATCCACCCTCTCACTTAGACTCTCAAAATGCAAGACCATCAAAATTGACCTCTTGCAAAAATGAGGCAATAGATGGAGAGAATTACCAAAAAGTGAATTTGTGAAAAGTTTTGCCAAAACTATGCAAGTTTTCATTTTATACTTGTTTTGTTCTTATGTACCATTTCAACAATTTGCAGTTGCATCAATTGGTGAAGAGTCATGCATTTGGCATGAAAGCATTTGATTCAAGGAAAATAGTTTGGATTTCTACTTTTTAGATGTGCATTCATGCCACTTTAATTTTTGTATTGACACTTGGCTGCATGAATGCAACTATTGATTTACCACTCACAAGCTTGTATTCATGTCCCTTGTCCACAAGAAGTTGAATCAATCTTCATTTATTCTCGACTTTGTATTCTCTTTTAGCTTGTAATTACAAAACCATGAGGTTCAAAGCAACAAAGCTTACAAACTATTATTATACAATTGTGGTTATGGCACCAAGATGTAAAAAAATGACTATGAGGGTCTTCATCCTTGTGGGCTGCCTTGTTGTAGGAGTGATCATATACTTGGTCCTCCAAGCCACATGCCCATATGACAAAGGACATCATCCTATACATATTACAAGATGGACAAAAGAATAACAAAATGCACTCTGTTTTTGTCACCTAAATACTAAACTGCCTACTATTATACTACAAAATTGAGACATAAAAACAATTCTCCTCACCTAAGGCAAAGGTGGATCACCACAAAAATTTCCAATGAAATCTTGATAAATATAAAAATAAAGTATAACTCTTGTTAGACAATGAAAAAAAAACAAATCTTATTAGACAACAAATTTGGAAAAAAATATTTAACAAGATTTTGGACAACTATTAGATCAATAATTAGAACTAAAGAGATATAATTACTCAATCTCTCCATAAATATAAATATTTTAATATATATTAACTTGAGAAAATAGAATCATATTTAAATCTGCATTTTGTAATATGAGCTATGGATTAGTAAATTGTTAGAAAATCCAATTAGATTGAGACTTAAAGCCTTATTTTCTATAAGCTTTAAGAATAGTACAAAAATGCATAAACATCATGCATCATATTGTAGTTCTCATAAATAATATTAAAGAAGATCATTGTTTTTATATAATCCAAAGATCATATGAGTTGGGAAGATCAAGTTCTTCATGTAAACAAACTAAGCAAAGAGTAAGATAATATAACATGTATATACTTGGTATCCTTATTTAAAAATTTCCTCTTTATGGACAAAGCAACATAATTTTTTTACTTAATAAATATTTAACTTAAAATGAGTTTGAAACTATCTTTAATAGATCACTTCAATATTCTAACTTGTGTTGTTTTCCTCTTATTTTTTGATGGTCATGGTAAAGTTACTGAATTTTAGTGCATGTAGCTTGAGGATTCTGAAGGAGTAGGGAGATGGAAGTTGAGGATATCATACTATCTATGGGAAGGGTTGACCAGTATGTTATGGGAATTGGCCAACGTTCTCTAGTAGGAGTTTTTTGTTACTCATAGGCCTCAAGTCCACTATGGCTTGGGCTTAATAGAAATTGTTAACTTCTATCCTATCTCAATGTAGAGGATGAATGGTGAAGTGCAACATGTTATGCCCCTTGTATCATGAATCAATGAGACACGCAATTGAGGAGCATTGATTGAACGAATAAAAGGTTGTACAAGGAATCTATATTTGGATGTGTTGTGTAAATCATTAAGTGACATACCACAAATGCCAAAGGGTTTGTGTGGATGATAGATCCTTGAGCCATCCCCAAGGGTAAATGTCCATGGGAGATTCTTGTCTAGTGGAATTACTATTAGCTACAAGAATTTGGACTACAATTCCTTACCAAGCCAAGTAAATAGCCAATCGTGCAAGGACTATACCGTCGTGTACCTTGCCCTTGTAGCTCCTTGCATTTGCACTATGGGACTGGATCAACCCATCCAAGATTTTTGTAATATAGGTCCAAAGAGTTGTATTTGAATCTATAAATTGTTTGTAACATGAAGAACAAGATAATACATCGTAACCAATATAGAAGTTTGTTGTTTGTAACATAGAAAGGAAAAAACATATATTAAAAAATGTAGAAATTTGCAAGCTTATAATTTTTTATAAAATTATAATATGAGAAATAATCTATAAATAATATAGAAATTTCTTTGTTTGTACTCAAGTTTGATGTTTTGTAGTTTGATGTACTTCTCCAACAATAATGATGGTAAACAATTGCATTGATTTTTTAATTGTCTACATACATACTAATCAATTTACGTAAAATATATTGTGACTTAACATTGATAGTGAAAACCATAAGTAATTATTTAAAATCTCAAGTTGAATAATTACTTTGAATGAAGTAGCATCCTTTTGAACCAGTATTCATTTGATATAAGTGCATGTAAAAATTATAATTATAATAAAAAAATTTAATAGAAAAGTGAGAATTATTTATATAACATCAGATAAATTGGTACCATATGGTTGTAGCATCAGTTAAGTAGGTATCAATTTCTTAAGTTGTTGAAATATGGTTTCTTTTTTATCAATCCAATAGATTTTAATAACTGTAATATGACTTCTATATAACTGGGAAGTGTTATTATTATATATCAATAAATATATAAATTTCAGAAAATGCTAGTGAATATGCCAATTCTTGGAAACAACTAACATCTTTACAGTTTTCTCTTTACAGTCTTTTCTTCATCTATCATGATCTAATCAATAGGAAATCTCAACGCAAAGAAAGTAACCTCCTCTTTCAGATATTCATACTCCATTTCCTTACTAAATAAATTGTAATTTTAGATCACAAATATGATCATTGTACTCTATTTCTATCTTATTTTATATTATTTTATGACCAAAGTTCCATGTAATGTATATCCAAAGACCACTATAGTACTTAAAACTTTTAATTAATTCAAATTATGGTATTGGTGAGTCAAAAAGGAATGAACTTTCATTCAAAATCTATCATTTGTATGAAAGGTTGTCTTGGATACATCTCTTATTGAAATGTGAATCTACCAACATAATGAAGATGATGAAGATACAATGATGAAGATGCAACTTTGTAAATAAAAAGCCATGTTTTTGCAACACTGCAAATATTTTATAGAAAATCATGTAATTAAATGTAAAAAATTATATTTTTTATTTTTTATTATTCACTTGTTATTTGCATCCTCATACAAAAAATTCCAAATATTATCAGAGGTAAGGTGCTTCTAAGCACAAGATGTGTTCACCTTTGAAAAGTGATATTTTTCCTTCTGGTTAGAGACAGATGACATTGGATGTATTTCCAAGAGTGATTTTTATTATTGTTATATATTATTTGTTAGCTTTCTTGCCACACGAATCACTATATTTTCTTTATAGATTAATATGCAGCCACAAAGGCCAAACACCATACCTCACATTGATAGATCTTGGATGTAATCTATGGGGAAACACAACTAAAGACACTTGTAATACATTAAGTACAAGAGAAGAGAGAAAACACTGATTTCATACTCAATCATCGGATGCACCAAAGTAACACCTTCTCTTTATTATATAGACAACGAGTATCTCCTCCAAGGAAGCTCCACCATATGATTAGGCATACAGATAGGTGACATGTCAGCAATCTCCACCCTTGGATTACTTACTTGGATGGGTGACATGTCTGTCTTGGTCCTATCTGGTTGGTCAAACAAGCTTTGACCAGAGGGAATCTTTTAGATAATCTTCTTGTAGAAATCTCTGAATCACGTGGGTGAGTTACCATTGGAAAGCTCTCGATGAGACAAAGCAGGGAAGGGAAGACCAGTCTTTCCTCTATTGGGGGAAGAGTATGCACATTTTCAAGGCCTACTTCATCCGTTTAGGCCTCTAAAATTACTTTCAAAGATTTCCGGCATATTTCGGTTCATACTCTATTAGTAGAAGTTCCCTTTTGGTGATACCTCTTTCTTATCTGTTTAGTCCATCATGTGTAACATTCTTCCAGATGTTACCAAACTAATTATCACCTTTAAATCATATGTCTAGCTATTGGTTCTAAGGTTTTCAAGTCTATTTTGATTTCTGCACTATTTGTAGAAGTACTCTTTTGGTGATACTTCTATCTAATCTATTTTTAACATCATGTATAACATCATTCCAGATGTTACCAAACTGAATTTCACATCTAGATCATATAGCTAGCTCTTGGTAGTACAACACTAAAATAATATATTAATCAAAGACTTTATTTATAGGTTTTCATCAACTAGTTTATTGAAGGACTTCACCACCAATAATTCACTAAATAGTTCATTAGTCAAAGATTCCATACACACATCTTTACTAGCTTCTTTACAAGTAAAAAATTTACCAATTAGTCTTTACTTTAAGCCAACATCTTTGATGAAAATACTACCATTAGTTTGACTGATTCAAGATGGGTTGCAATTCTCACCTTTTCAACTCATATTGTCATAATTATAGAATCCTTATACATTTATAACTAGTAGTGGCACTTCAGTTACAAGAGTTACTGAATTCTATGTAGCTTCATATAATAGATATTGTTCCATTGAACTATGTATCTATCAACAATGTCAATTTTTTAGATTGGTGATGGTATGTCTATCCTGTGAGGATTTGCTCTACTTTAAACTCCTTGTGATTATACTTCAATAAAAAAAGAGTGGTGGTTTGTGCATATTTTTTAATTATGATAAACATATTTAACACTTATATGAAATACACAAATTTTCATGTGATATTGGTAATTCTAGTCAACAAACCTTAACTCCAACTAATATGATGATGGTTGTTATAGTGAATATGCCAAGGTATTAAAGGCTAATGATTTTTGCTCTTGTTAAGGAAATATCATTTTTTTATAACCATAACTTGATTCCATTGCCTTAAACTCCATAGTTTATTTATGTAAGCAAACATAATGCATTTATTGATTCTATGTAATGATTATAATCCCTCTTCAATGTTCAAATCCTTGATACTTGATTATAGATGTCTCTTTATAATGAAAGAAGACACTATAAATAGATGTATCCATATAATTACATGTATCTCTTTATAATTACATTCATTAAAAAGTGTTAATTGGTCGAAGGATAAATGCACACAAATTATCTTCAACAAAAATTCTGGTTGTTGTTTTTTTCTATCAGCATTGATATGCAATTATGTTAGATAACATTTTTCTTTATATGAATTACTTTGTAACTTTTTGTATGAAATTATTCTCTTACCCATTAGGTCATAGAAGCACAATTTCTTGAAAGTTAGGCAAATCAGCACTCTTCAACTTGGTGGACTCCTCTTTTTAGCATTTTCATAATTATCTTTCTTATTTACAAGGTTTTCTTTATCTTCCATGAATCCACCAAATCTGCATAAGAATGTTTTTAACTTCAATAATATAGCTCTTCATTAAATCTTTAGCTATATAGATTAAGTACTTGATCACTTTAAGAACTTAAAAGTAAGTAGTTAGATTTTTTCTAATTTTATCAACAAATAATGAGAATACTGAATCCATGTTGTATTTGTTACACTCAATATCTCTAACAAGATTTGGTGATCTCTTCTAATTGACTTGCAAAACAATGATTATGTCCATACAATTATTTTAGCTAGATAATTTTAAAATATTGGTCAGAATCAAAAATATTATCCTTTGATACCTTTGTAATTATATTCTCACCAAATGATTCACTTATGAAAATGGACATAACTCTCTTATTCAAAATAAAACTCTTTTTCATCTATTGTAGTCAAATTAATTAAGATAATTTTTATCATTGCATGGGTTTATTTATGTATAAATGGATCATTGCTATTTATAGTTTCTTATAAGTGAATAAATATAAACATTATACTACAATATAAATAATAATGATCCATATTTAACACCAAATAATGAAATAATATACTATGTTTAATATAACTAGTGTAAGAACAATAAGCAGCTAATATCAGTAATTATTTAAATTAATTTCAATCATTTTTAGTCAACTTTTAACTTTTAACTAGTCACTAATATGACTAAAATGACAAAAAATGAAATGAAATTATTTGATATATGAATTGTCCCTTGTTTTTCATCTTAATGAGGATTTTATTTCTGAATTTTGTAACAAGCCGAAATAATAAAATGGTACTTAGCTATATTGTAGAGAAAAGCTTATAATAATTAGTATGTAATTCATCACAAGAACATGAATTTAATCTTCTCATTATTTTTCTAGTATGAATATATGTTACCAAAATCTACAAGATCAAGTAGAGAAAATGATAATAAAAAGGATAATATAAATAAGTAGATGAAATACATTTTATAATTTATAAATCACCTAAGGTTTTATTACCTACCCCTAGAAGATGTAAGCTTACTTCTTAGTGAATGTAACTATTAAATTCTTAGCATAATTACTAATATGGAAAGAACTTCTAAAATATATTCACATTCAAGAGGAAGGTTATTGAGACCTTATTATACTTAGGACGCTGATTCCTTTTCTTTTAAAAAGTGATTTTGATAGGTGGAAAATTATAATAAAATCTAGATATTATAACACTACAAAAATGAGAACAGAAGTTTGATAAATACTCTAAGTATAAAAAACTGAAATTTCCTAATAATCATAGTAATGAATATATAGGTAATACTTTCTCTTCTTCAAAATCCACAAGTTTGATAGATATTATAAGTATAAACCACTTAAAAATCCGTCTAATCATAGATAATGAACATGTAGTTAATACTTTCTCCTCTTCAAAGTCTACAGCTTTATTAGTTGTGGATTTATTTATGTTATACAGGTGTAATTCATGTGTGTTAGTAAAACATGTTAAAGAGGAACATATATTTTACATTTGAACCATTGAAATTTTGAAATGAATAATTTGTAGTAATCAAATCTCTACTATATAAAATAAAGTATCATTTCAAATACATTGAACTTCATTTTATGATTAAATATGAACTTAAATTAAGTATATTTATGATTTAGGTTAAAATATACATATAAATACAACTATAAGAAAGAAAAGATCAACCATTTATACACATGATATTTCAATCAATTTCATACTTGTTAAAATAGAATTTCCACGTTATCAATTTATATTGTTAGTATCTGAATGATCAAATGCTCTAGTAAATAAACAGTCCAATTCCTACAATGATTATTTGTTAAGATTTGAGTAAAGTTAGCTTTTATAAGGAATAAAACTTACTTACAAATTAGTAGATTAAAATTTTTATTTATATATTTGAATGTATGAGACAAGTAACTAATTTAAATTCTAAAATTTATTTCCTTTTAATTATAAGTTATGTAACCAACCAATTAAAACATAGTTGTATACTTTTTAAATTATAAAAGACTAAAGGGTTAAACAACAAAACCTTAAATGACAAAAAATCAAATTTTTTATATATTTTGAATTAATAAATCAATTATTGATTATCTATTATAATAAAGCTTTATAAACTTTAGTAGTTAAAACCATTGACTTTAGAGTTGGTAACATTAATAAGCCTTGTTAGTATTTAGATATTGTGAGCGTGCCTTTCCAAAGTAGCAAAGCTAACTCAAAAGTAATTTCAACTATTCTCATTTAAGTTCTTTTACTCTTAACTCTAATACACTTGCCAAGTGTAATACCAATAGCTAGGCACAAGATCTAGAGATGCAATTTGGTTTAGTAACATATGTAAGGATGTTATACACGAGAGACTAAGTAGTAAGCTAGAGGTATCACCACAAGAATACTTCTACTAATAGACCATAAACCAAAACATGATTGGAAACTTTAGAATCAATAGCTAGGCATATGATCTAGAGGTGAAACTTGGGGTGGTGACATCTGGAAGGATGTTACACATGGTGGAGAACATATATCAACTAGAGGTATCACCAAAAGTGCCCTTGTACCATTAGGGCAGAAGTCAAAAATAGCATGAAAACTTTAAAGCCATTTTCAAAGGCCTAAATAGATGAATTAGGTCTCAAAAAGCAAAGATTTTTCCCCTTCAAGCCACTCCCATAGAGGGGAAAGCCTTCTCTCTCCCATAATTTGTTTCATTGAGAGCTTACCAATGGTACATTACCCATGCAATTCTAAGCCTCCTACAAGAAGATTCCCTAAAGATTCCCTTTGGTCAAACCCATTTGACCAACTAGATAGGACAAGGACTGACATGTCACCCATCCAAACAACTAATCCAAGGATAGAACTTGCTGACAGGTCACCAATCCATGTATTTGATCCAAGGATGGAGCTTCCTTTGAGTGGATCCTCATTGCTATATAATAAAGAGAAGGTGCTCATTTAGGACATCTGAGGATTGAGTGTGAAATCTATGTTTTCTCTCTTGAAGAGTTCTCTTATCCTCGAAGTATTACACCAAGGCTAGCTAAAGCTATGATTAGCTTAATTTAGGTGATTTATAATTTAATTTAGGTGATTTTTTGATTTTATTTTGTAGGTGATTTAAATAGAAATAAGTAGATAATATTTTTTAATATTTTTTTAAAATATTCTTATAAATATACTATACTTGGATTATTGACTATATAGAATGGAATAAATGCCATTATCTTTATTATTTTATTATCATAGTATTATTTCAAATGGTTATGGTGTACATTTTTTTATTTCTTAATTTCACTTTTATTCATGAAGAATGAATGAACTCCTATTTGTTTCAAGGGGAAAAGCTTTTTAGAAGAATTATATTTAGAAGTAGACTCAAATTAAGACAAAGTGTGGAAGACATTAGCACAAAGGTGAGTCACTTGGAAAGACATAACCCCAAGTGGTGGCATCAAACTTGAACCCAAATGATTTGACCAGAAGTAGAGTATCACAAAAGGCCTTTGGTATGGAGTACCTTCAGCCCAGATTTATTTGCACCTAAAGTTTGTCAAATATTTGGATGCAATACCACCTAATCAAAGAACTATACACAAGTACCATTTTCATTCAACAAGGACAATTTGCATTTTGCAAAGGCCTAATGTGGGGTAAAAGGTACAATTTGGAGGAATAATTTGTATGCATGGAGAAGTACCACATCAAAATTGCATGAAAGGAGCACTCAACCACTTTCCACTCCCAAATGATTGAAGAATGACAAGGACTTTGCATACAAAACTAAATGAGCACTTTCAAATTCCATTTTTTTAGAGTGGAATTTTCAATCAGCTTTGAGCTCAATTAGAAAGTGTCTAAGTCATCAAGCTTTGATAGAAGTTCCTAATTCCAAGCGTAATCGCAATTGGCTTAGTTTATTAGACTTCCTCCAAGAGTCAAGATGGTATTAATCTAGAAATCCATGAAGAAGATCCTTGAAGCTATATTCATAAACCCTATTGTCAATAAGGAAGCAATGTAGTGACAAGTGAGGTAATCTAGAGTAAACATTTCCTTTGGAATTGGGAATTGAGTGACTTTGGCGTGATACACAAGATGAAGGGCAAGAAGGAAAGAACCACAAGGAGTCTAAGATGGAATCCTTACAATTGGACCAAAGAGAATTTGAGGACAATTCTCGATGTAGATGTAGGTGAACCCAAAGTGATGATTATAGACCCAAAGTATACAAAAAAATACTCAACCGATGACATCTAAACCACATTTGATGAGAAACAAAATAAGAACAATAGTTGGAGAGTAAGGATTACAAGGATCTAGGCTAAAGGGCAATTTTGGAGGCCATTATGAAGTTGTTCAAGCATAAACAAACAACTTACATGACAAACAACCAAGCAGTTGTCTTCTATTATATGTACAAGGAAAAACCAATGAAGTAAGCAAACATGTTCTACTTGCAAGCAAAGACTATCCACCAAAACTTTAAAGAAGATGGTGGAGTGCTTACCTAGTGCCCTTTGCAATCCATTTCTACATGGCTTTGAACTTGCTAACAAAGGAGGAGAGGAAGCGGTTCCAAAGCCACTCCCAGCCAAAGGAGTACTTTAATACCCAGATTGAGGGAAGGACCATGTTGAAGAAGTATCAGAAAAAAATTGCGGAATTTGCAAAGTCAAGGAGGTTTGTGCTAGTAGAAGAAGAAGACGGTCTTGCACTAAAGTCTAAGAGGAAGAGAGCTACTCAAACTACATCCAAGCAAGCCCAGAAGACAACCCAAGTAATAGATATCTCCTGGAAGAAGAAGCATGAGACAAGGAAGAAGAAAGAGAGTGATCGTTCATCCTCCAAGAATCATGAGAAAACTCAAATGAAAGAATAGGCCTATATTGAGATGCATGATCAACCCCAAATCCAAAGCCAAGCAAAGGAGAAACTTCTCATTGTCCTAAGGCACCTCTCAATCTTGGACTAGAACACAATGCACTTGAACCAAGATCATAAGGAGAGGATGCCCATGTGGATTAAGACTAAAGTTCCTGATCAAGACTAAAGTTCTTGGTTGGCTCAAAGCCAAATGAAGTCCTCTATTAAAATAGTCAAAGAAGAAGGAACCAAAGTACCTTAGGCTTTGGTGTGAAACAGAGAAGGAGGGTAATCCATTTAGTGGGAGCAATGTTATAATTTATTGAGCTAATGCTTCCATAGCACCAAGAGTAATGCTTAGACAAAACTAATTATACAACACAAATGAGATGAATGCACAAGTAGTTATACACAAAGAAGGCTACCAAAGCAAAGGCAAAGAAAGAACTAGCAAAGATTAGCAACCTTTATAAAATGAAGCTAAGAAGATGAATACACTAACCCAAGACCTTTATGGTGAACAAAGTGCCTCCTTCACTCAGAGTCAACAACAGAAGGAGAAAGAATTGAGGTAAGTGCAATTGGAGTTAGGACAATTGCAAATGGAGAAGAACAAGATGCAGCTGAAATATAAAGACCAACTGAAAGCAAGGGACAAAGAGGTAATTAGTCTTTGCTTTGAGTTGGAAAATGACAAAGTATGAATTTTCATGCTTGATCTATAGATGGCCAAATATCAAAAGGAAGTAACCATGAAGTTGGAGCAGTTGGAAGAAGACATCAAGAGGGAGAAGGTTGATCGAGAATCAGATTGCACCCAAATGTAAGAAGAAGTAAAGAAGGAGGTGGGCATCTTGAACTAACACTTGGAGGAAGAAAACGCAAAGGCAATCCAACTTGGAGGAGGTGTGTGATTAGTTTGTAGCCATGATGAAGGAAGAGGCTAAAAGGAAGGCCTTGAAGGAATAGATACATGAGTTGAAGTTACAAGTTCAATGCTTAGAAGAGAAGACATAGGATGAGGAGTGTATGGACAAGTTTGCAATTTGAATTAAGGAGCCTTTATGTAGGAAGTTCACATAAGTATGTGACACTTACTTGTTATGCATAATTGATTTCTTAGAGTAGATCAAGGAATGGTTCCACATACTTAGAGGCAAAGTTAGTAACACATAGTTAGAGTGTAATGTTTTGAGCATAGTAGAGAAACACAAAAGAGAAAGCACAAGTTCACACTTAAACTCTGATGCCCTAAAGGAGCACCTTGGCTTTATTATATAGCAAAGTAGATACACTCAACGGAAGCATAACCCTTGGAATAGATATATGGATTGGTGACATGTCATTGATCTCCACCCTCAGATTAGATGCATGCATGGGGGACATGTCGGATCTGGTCCTATCTGGTTGGTCAAACTAGTGTTGACTTAAGGGAATCTTAGGAATCTTCTTGTATAAATCCCAAAATTGTATGGGTGAGGTACCGTTGGAAAGCTCTTGATGAGAAAAACAAGGGGGAGGGAATGCCAAATTTTTATTTTCTAAGGGGGGAATCTTCACATTTTCAAGGCCTTATCCATCCTTTTAGGCCCTCAAAATTGCCTCCAAAGATTTCAAGTATATTTTGGTTTTTTCTTTGTTAGTAGAAGTACCCTTTTGGTTATACATCTTTGTGATCTATTTAGTCCATCATGTGTAACATCCTTCCAGATATTAACAAACCAAATTTCACCTCTAGATCATATATCTAACTATTGGTTCTAAGGTCTTCAAGTACGTTTTTGTTCATGCCTTATTAGTAGAAATATTCTTTTGGTGATACCTCTATCTAATCTATTTAGTCCATCATGTATACCATCCTTCCAGATGTTACCAAACCAAATTTCACCTTTAGATCATATGTCTAGCTATTGGTATTACATAGAGCCTCTAACCAAAGACACTCCACTTAAGGAAAGTCCCTAAACAATCATAGTTCAAGAGTAGACTAAATACCGTATGCTTTGTGCATAATTTTTAGGAAGAAGGACTTTTGTCTTGCACTTGAACTTTAGGAGGAATGTCTTTGGTGACATACATAATTTATCAAAGAAAGGACTTTGCTACATATAAAATTAGAATACTAAGTATATGATGTAGGATTAAGAAATATATTACCAAGAAACCACTTGAAGGGGCTTTAGGACAAAGTATGAATTGTATATAAGGATTTGGCCAAACAATCTACAAAATCACTTTTTCATGCAACTTTGTGTATAAACCAAATTTCAATCTATTATCTATTTGTCTTGAATGTTTGAGGGAGGCATATGCATGAGTAGAGCCGTAGAAAAACAAGTGCTCAAGTACAGAAGGTTGGATTTACACTTGATTAGGATGTTTGATTCTTGAGTGTTCCAAAGAAGCAAACTAATGCAAAGAGGAATCTGATAAGTTTGGAGCATTACCAATATCATGGATTCAAAAGCCAAAAACATTTGGCTGACAAGGAGACTCTTTTTGTTGTGTTGTCTAGGAAGAGTAATACATAGCGTTGTAGTTGTAGTCTTTGGGATGAAGTGATCTTTGGGGCAAAGTGAACAATTATCCTTAAGAGTAACTTGGAATCATTAGCAATGACTTTGATTTTAGTTCTCTTTTTCCATAGAATGTTGTAGCATGTGACATCACACTCTTTTGGGAGTGGTTCTTGCACAAGAGGTTAAATTAACTATGGCTAGTGATACTTTCCCTTGCTTTTAGTAATTTCTTACCCTTGTCCTTGAGGGAACAACCTGTTATTATCAATTTTACTAGTATTTGGCTTGCTATGAGTCACCACAATAGTCAAATTAGTTAGGATATTATTAAAAAAGGATAAATATTTTTACAAATGCAACATCTAATAGACCTAAATCTAAATAAGCTAAAAGAATGTAGAGCTAGTCCTCCAAGTAGTAAATAAACTTTCAATACAAATGAGCAAAATTATTGACTAAAAAATAAATTTCATATAATTATAATTATATATATAAATACATAATTGACTATAATTTATAATATATGAAATATTTGCTAACTTATATAGTTATGCAATTGATTTTTTATTGATATATTTTTATATATACCATGGTCATAAGATGATTTATTCATTAAAAGTTCAAGTCATTGTATTTCTTCATGATAAATTTCATTGATAATTGATCATTCTACTAGATTAAATATATTAATAAAAAATTCATATCATTAAAATTCATAATTCGATTTATTACTTATAATTAGCTCAAATTAGTAAACAAAATTATATTCTTATTTTACTCATAGCTGAAACTATATCAAAAATAGTTTAAATTTAGAAAATGTGAGATTATAGCATAAAGAAAACTGGCTTTTAAAGAAGCACAATAAAACAAGTTCTTAAATAAATCAGATTTAGAGATTTAGGTAATACAAAAAAATAATTTTGAGTTCTTTGTAAAATATATCTCAATTGAAGGGAAGAGAGAATATTTTAATTAAACATGATATTTGGGTGATATAAAAAAGTTGCTGAATTTTACTAGCTCTAATATAGAAAATTGGCTCTATATAATCAACATAATTGAGATTTACTAACCTTAGTATTGAATAATTAATTTTCATATGACATAGAATTATCTTGATTTATCTAAATTTTTTTTGTATAATTAAACTACATGCAAATGGAGAAAATATATTTCTATTGCAATTAGATTCCATTTAACATGAGTATCTTAAGGAGTTGATCTAAATTAAGAAATTGTGAAAAAGAGATTGTACGGTTTTGTGATATATAAACTTACTAATTTACTTTAGCTTGAAAGAACAAACAATCATATTATATTATATTTCATGTTTTTTTCTACATAAATAAACTTATATAAGAAGTAATCTTACTTCACTTGTTTTCTTCTAAATTTTCCAATAAATTGATTTGTTGAAATAAGTAACCTAATAGGAAATATAAATTTTTTGCTAATCTCAACCAGAGTTTTACTGATATCAATTGAGAGTCAACAAAGTTGATGAGCGGGTAAACTTGGCTGCTGACGTTCTATTGAGATCATTACTATTTACTACTATGTTAGTTTGCTTCCATTCTTTTTAATTTTTTTCTTTATCTGTTGATACATCTTTTCAATATCACTTCACTCTTCAATTCTCCTCTTCTCGTTACACTTAAAGTTGTATTTAATTTAATATCTTTTACTATGGAAGTATCTCCGGTGATGTTAAATTTTGATAGACTAGACTTGAAAGTAATTAAAAATAACGAAGTACCCTTGTAAATGATTACTTTCATGTAAATTATGTCACACTATTTTCTTAAATTCCATAGATATCTAAACGCCTGACAAATATTAGAAAGCTGTTATTGCAATTTATGTCTTCATCCTTGTTGGTTATATATGCAAATCCGATGTTTCTTTCTAATTTGGGTCAAGGATTCTTACATACCAATTTGTAGATACTGGTTTGTAGAGTTAGGCGGATAGCTAAAGCTTACATACCTCTAAGTCATAGCTAAATTTTAAGTACCTTTAGAACTAGTTGACAATGTCACTAACTATATAAAGTAACCTCAACAAACCAAGCTTAAGCTCTATTAATTTCAAAGAAGCTAGCTACAAGTAAATTTAGGTTAGTTAAGTGGTAATAATAGAGCCATAATGTTATATATTCATAAATATAAATATGGTGTAATGCGATCCTAAATAGAAAAAAAAATCCTTTAATAAGTTAGTTGATAGTATTTTACATTCACTATTAACGTGGTCTGTCATTAACAAAGGTTATTATTGTATTAAGTATCTTATAAATTGCATATAAACATATACTTATTTATTTCTTGGAAGAACCAAAAGCTCCTAAAGAATTCTATTACAGAACTTTACCAAATACTATCTAAGGATTAAATGTTATAGTATTAATAGGTGGTAGATTTGCGTGTTCAAACTCAAAGATATTTTTTAGATAGTGAAAATATGGATATTTCAAAGAATATATGTTTTGGTCACGGAGATAACTCAGTAATATAAAATATGATAGTATGAAGGTAAATCATATTATCAATGTCTTATTTTAGCCTTCCCTTTTTCGACTAAAGAAGCTTCTTGCATTTTGCTGAAGATATTATCATTTTTCATGTTTGGAGATATATTATTACAATTTTAAAGCTTCACTATAGATACATTAAAAATTTTTATATAGTAAATTACTGGAAGTTATGAAATTTTATATTACAATCCAATACCTAGATGATTAAATTATAAAACCTACATTATTTCCACTCTCCAAATAAGCTAAATTTTCTATAAAAAATAGATAATTAATCTAAATAAAATTACATTTTCAATTATAATGTAATTTGAAAATGCATAATAAAAACATGTGAAAGATGAAAAATATCCTACATGATTAATTGGTTATCATAGAAAACAGTTAATTTCTAAGAAAACTAAACTAATATTAAAATAAAATAAAATTACCAATTAAAAACTTATGGGTTTTTAAGTTAACCCAATTGAGGAAAATGTATATTGGGTTATGAGTGTGCCTAAACAGTAGTTGCACTTGCTTACTCTTTATGCTTGATATCCATATGTTAAAATCAATTGCTTGTCAATTTGAATTATTTCGGACCATATGAAATATTACCTGGATTTGATGGGTGGCAAGTGTAGCAACAAGTCTCCAAGTAGAGGGGAATGTAACGAGGTTACCTCTTTGTTCCTCTAGCCTTGGAGTTATATGGAGAGATGTACATGACATTTGACACATTTATCGGGGAGTGCATGAGAGTTTATCATGTTAGGCGCTAGAGGGTAACATTTTCACTCTCATACCTTGTAGCATATTTTAGATAACATGTGTCCATTACTCTACAGAGTGCAGTGACTGGTGCAATCCATACGAGAGCAATCACACTAGGTGATGCTTTTCCTGGTGCTCTACTTGCTTGTAGACCACATGATTTGTATAGCTTGATATCTTAGGATGCTCTAGTTGTTTGTAGACCACACAACTCCTATATCTTAGGTGGAGTACGGGCAGACTTCTCATATAATTTCTCTTATAGACTCTATTGTAGCTTAACACCATTTTACCTTTTTCATCTCTCACTTGCATGGCTTTCATCTCTCATGGCTCGATGGGGTCTTCCCATCTTTGTTTTTTTTGGTCGCCCCCTCCCTGTTCTTTCGGTTTTATTCTAGTGACAAATAGATCTAAAAAGAACTTGGTCTGAATATGTATACGGCCCCAGCCGCCCGGAAGGACACCGTCGTATGAGGTATATTCCTTCTCAGTTGCCGCAGCCGGATGGTGATTGTATCATGAAGTGCATCGCTGAACCCACTTTGCAAGGAAAAAGGAGGAGGAGAACAGAGCACACAGCAGCAGCAGATCGGACTCCTCCTTGACAGATCCATCACACTTCTCAATTGTTCTTATGAGCTTCTAGTGAGCGAATTGCCGTGCCAGTACTTCGAATCTCATCAACTGAGGGATCTTTTCGTCGGTTTGGTCGATCAGCAGCGATTAGAACGAGCAAGCTTAGGGTCAGTCGGGAGAAATGGAAGGAGATACGTTGGCCTCGACAGTGCCCGTCACCACTTCTACGGTGTTGATGTCTACCTCCAAGCACATCACATCCAAATGTGGAGAGCAGAATCGGGATTTTTTGAACTGCAAGCGGGACGATCCCAACCCTGAGAAGTGCCTGGTTCAGGGTCAGAAGGTCACCAAATGTGTTGTTTCTTTGTAAGATCGCGATCCTCCTTTTTTGATTTTCCTATTTCCGTGTTCTACCGGTCTCTCTTTTTTCCTTATAGCTCCTTAGGTTTTTAAACCGGTGCCTTGTCAATTGAAAGTCATGTTTGTTCAGTTTTGTCAATTTTGCTGGCTTTCCAATTCAAACTGCTCACTGCGTACTTAGCATTGGTTACATCCACAAAATGTATCCATTTAATGAATCCTCAATGGATTCCCGCATTATCGGGTTTATTACCTTTCTGCATGCATCAAACTCAACCTCACTACTCTCCCTACATTATTCTCACTGCATTCTGCAAATTTTTGTCCTCTCTCTTTACAGGTATGTCTTCGTTCATAGTCTTGCGGTACTATCTATTTTAAGATATCCTTGATTCATAACATTCTCTACAGTTTCCGTTTGCTGCATCCAGACACTTCCATTCAGGGATTCTTAGCTTCCTTGTCTTTCTCTATATTTCATAGTCAACCTTCCTTGCATCCATACATTTTCCTCATTGCTTGCCCGCATTCCTATCTTCCTTCCTTTTCTGCAGACTTCAAACTCAAGGTTCAAACTCAAGGTTCAAACTCTGCATACTTCAGCCTCAAGCGTACTGTGCATACATTGTCCTTACTGCATTCAGGCAGAATTTCGTCTCTCTCTTGACAGGCAAGTCTTTAGTCATAGTCATCAGTGCTGATTATTTGTAAGTTGTCTAAATTTAACGGTCCAGTTCACGGTTCGGAATTCATGTTGGAGTGACATACAGTTCCTTGTCAGTACTTGGAATGACTCTTTTGCTGGATAATATAAAGTCATTAGCAGAAAGAGGACATGGATGACGAGCTTGAACATTTGTTTCACACTCAACCTTTCTTGCATCGATAGATTTCCTGAACTGCGTACTTATTCCCTCCCATCTCCCATCATAGGTATATCTAGAGTCCTGGTCATCACCGAAGTTCTTCAATGCAAATGTTTGTTTGTTTGCACATTAGGGTTATCCTTCTCCTCGTAGACGGTACCTGTACTAATGCCTGTCATATATTAATATATTCAGCTTCCCTGTACCTTCCATTTCATGCCCAGTGTAGTAGGTTGTCAGTCCCTGCGAATAGCCGAAGCTGTACTCGGTGTCGTCCAAGATCCATCGATTTAGTCACATGTTCAATCACTCCTTTCATCATTCCTGATATTTTATGCCGAATGCATCTCTTCAGTTTGTTTCTGAACAAGAGATAGTTGCGGAATACCTCTTTCTTGTATGCGTCCTTTGGGCTCTGTCCCTGTTTTTCTTCCTTGGTGTACCTTAGCTTGAATGCTTCAAACTAAGGTACACCAAGGATTGAATAACAGGGACAGAGCCTGTCGAGCATTGATGGTCAGTAACCTTCGGTAGAGGAAACCAGAAAGGTTGACGAGATGCACGCAGGGGGAGTATGAATGGGCCTACTTTTCTTGCTCTGTAATAATAGTATCTGATATTGCCTGCAGGCTGCGTGAATTGCATGATACGTGCCCCAAGTCTATGGATGCATTCACCAAGTGCATGGACTACTATGGGAATGAGTTCGAACTCTGCCGAAAGCAGCAAGCGGAGTTTGAGAAGAATTGCCCGATTTAAGGTGTTTACATGTAGTGACCGGGACAATTTATCTACTCATGAAGGAAGGTTTTGTCGACTTTGCCAGCAAGTGGTGCTTATTCTCGATACAGCCGGACACTGCCTAGCTGTGCCTCATTAACTAGCTGTAGAGATTTGTTCTTCTAATTCCGTTCCCATAAATCGACTGTTCCGTTAGTGACCGATAACTTTAACTCAGAGGTTTCTAAGTTTGTTGGCAGTTTCCACCCACGGGCGTTTCCTGTAAATTTTGACGTCGCCGATCTTTTCTCTGGTCTAGTGCTCCATGGAAGATGGTGATATTTTTTGCTTGATTCCTCGTCCGCTCTGCGTACGTCTAATGCATTGATGCTCGTCTCTTACAAGCTGGGGAGCTTTTAGAGCGTGGTGAAGTTATATGAATTTGCAGTAACTATCTACAGATATGAGACTCTGATGAAGCTTGTTAAGACGAACGGTCCGAGGGTTTAGGATAAAATTGATTGAGCTTGGAACAAAGTCGATGTCAATCACGTCGGAGTTTAGAGTGCAGAATTTATGTGGTCCTCAAACCCAGGACACATGATCTCAAACAGTTACACAACCTTAGAAGTTGTGTAAAGGACTGCTGATATTAGACTCTTCTTCGTCTTCCGACACATCAACGACGCCCTTTATGTCGAAGTTTTAAGGTGAAAAGTAACCAATATCAAATCGTGTCGTGGTTTGCACTAGAGTCCGTAATCCCAAGGATCTTTGGTGCTGTATACGCCTATTGTCGATGTGAATTGTCCACTTTATCTACTGTGTTGGCATCGGGGCAGATTCTCCTTCTGTAGAAATACGATTACTGGAGAATAACAACTTAACAATTTCTGTACGTTCTTTCTGTCCAATATATTTTTCTTCTGTTTTCTGGGCCACTTGATATGGAATCTCACAAGTGTGCGAGAGATCCCCAGGACATCCAACTAACTATATTCAAACTGGGGCCCTTAGAGCTTTTTGGTGGAGGTGCCATTTACATCTGCCAAACTTTCCAAACAGAAATCTAAAAGGTCTTCACACATCGATACGATAGTACTTCGGGTAACGCACCTATACAAAGGTGAGCGTCTCCTAAAGTTGCCTTTCGAAATCTCTTTTCCGTACAGAATCCCATCCTGTGAGTGTGATCCCAAGTCTCCAGCAATCAATTCCAGTACAGATAAAATAATTAGATTGCCACCATGCAACCAGTCCAAGTCCAATACCAATGTCTCGTATCGGTAGCTGTGACGAAAAAGCGCTTAGTGCACAGCCAACCATGCATACTTATTTCTAAAAGTATTGTAAAGAAGTGTGTGCATGCAGAGGCTCATCGTCTAGTGTATGTATAACTGTCTTGTACATTGTTCGTTTTGATATTTTTCTCCTTCTCCTAGGATACGGCTACATCCCTCAACCGAAATTTCCAAGGGAAGAAGACCAGAAAAGCAGCAAATGAAAACGGTTAAGACAACAGTTCAAACATGAAAAAACATTCCAAACAGACTGTTCGTGATCTGTTGTGTGAAACAAACTCATCGTCTAGTGTAGAAGAGATGTATCATCTATCTGAACCACACAAGAGAATACACTCTCGAGTCTGGCATACTTTTCAGTACATCGAAACCTCACGTAAAACATGCCCTGTCATAGGTCCTTGAAATACTCTCATCAAGGCCTATCATTTTACTCAGAAACTTCTGAAGTAGCCCGAACTCTACTGTCGTGCAAGCGAAGCCACGACTGCATCCTTTTGCTTAGCCAACAATTCGAACAATATTGAGAAAGAAAACCTGTAGAACGTACTAACACAAACAGTTTGACGTGCATCTGATTCAGAAACTGCGATGCCAGCCAGGTACAATCAGGTTAGTGAAGGAAAACCATATTAAACTAATGCTTGTCCAACAAGCAGTAAGTTCTCTACACCAAGTCCTGTATCTATTGCGTTCTAGAACCCCAAAACTTACATCCTACGGGATGTCCATACTGTGGAATTGACTTGCAAGTTATGGTTTGGATGATTTCAGTTCAATATTATCTGTTGCAAGTGATCTCAAGGAATTAGATCCTCTAACTATTGATTCTCATGTATTCATCGTCACTTACTTCTTCAATTAGCGAAGGTCAAATCTTCACTCTATTCAAGAGAAAAAGTGGGTAATTCTTTCTGCATGATTCCATGGTGGACCGAGGAAGTTAAAGTTTGCCTAAGTATACATATTGGCAGTATATCTTGTTGATGCATAACATGGCCTAAATTGAAAAACGTTCTGAACCGTTATAAATAATTTACTTTTCTCATCTTTGAGTTGTAAATACATGAAATTCTCTTCGGCTTTGCTTTCCTTATTAAGTTCCCTACTCCATACAGGATGCATCCAAATATCAGACTCGATAGATAACTCTCGAGTTCTATGGATATCCTCGTCTGAGTTTGGATACATCAAAAGCCTTTAGAAATTCTAGTCCTATCTCGGGTTCCTTGTGTTCGTTTCTCCTTGTTTGGATATCAAGGAAGGGGAGAGCAATCGGCCATCAATGGTGACAACATAGCGATTTAGACATTCTTTTGATCTCTTCACATTTTCAATAAGATATTTTCCACCATTTTCCAATTAATAAATAAGTTAAAAAAAGCTATATGAAACACTTGGAACTAAAAATCAACATGACATACATTCAATATTAAGTATGTACATATTACTTGTAGCATGTTAGCCTTTGCTTGTAATTTTTTGTTATCAAATGAATATTGAAGAAGTTTCTTCCATATCCTATGTTTTATTTAATTTTTGCGATAAATATCTTATAAGAAATTATTTAAAAGCCTGTATCAAGAAAGTAAAAAAATATTGAAAGACGGAGAGTCTACTTTATTAGATTATTACAAGATGGATGCAATAGTCATCCAAAATTTGGAATTTCAAAGTATTTAATATCTCATATATTTTTAATAAAATCAACAAAAAATATAGTGAAACCTAATATCTGAGGAGAATAAGGTAAAAATCATAAAAAATTGTCCAAAGAAAGAATTCATTTATTTCTTCTAGAAAGTATTACCAATGATCTCTAATAGTGAGATATAATATTATCTATCATTATGGAGCTTTTATAGGATGAGTTGTTCAAATACTTATTAATCAACCAAGCAAGAGGAGTTTAATATCAAATTTTTATCTTTGTCCAGTAATGATTTTCATTTCTAGTTTTTGGTTATCTTTTGAATGTTATTTCTAAAAATTCCAATAAATTTTGAGCAAATTGACTATCTTTTAGTTGTAGTGCTAGCTACATATCCTCTATGAAAAATAATTAATGTTCTCTTTGAGCGTAATTTAAATTTTTGATTTACTTACAACTTCATCAATATGGTTTTTCCTTACTTATTCACCTGTAGCACACAAAGTCTTTCAAAGTCATTAATTATCCTTTATATAATCATTATCTTTTAGATAACGTATATAATCAAAGAAGATATAATGAAGGTAAAGCAAAGTCTAATGTTGAAAATATTAATGGATATAATTGGATATTTCAATGATGGAATAATTCAAAAAACTGAAAGATTTAACTATAAGATAAGATAAGCTGCAAATAGTCAAAGGGTAGATATCCAACGATAAAAGATACCAATCTTGTTGTTTGAATGCTTATGAATCGTGGTGGAGTTTCTATTTAGAAAGAGGATTTCAAGACTATTACTATTTCTTTCAATTATACAACATAACTTAAGAAACTATATTAAAGTGCATAAACAATCATACAAGAGCGCTGAACCAAAGTATGAAGTTTATAAAAGGAACATGTTGATCTTTACAATCCCAAGTTATCCATTCAAATATACTCTTTTGTTATGGACAGAACAAAGAAAATCTTATAAGTGTCCAGCTAGATCTCCGTCTTCAGTATTATGAATTTCTTTTGTTCATTTTCTCTCACATCAAGATCTTTATGTTATCTTTATTTCATAAATTTTTGAGAGATAAAAAACATGTAAGCCTTATTCTTATTATTTTATTATTATTATATCTGTTGTCCTTGATATGCTAGATTTCAAGCTCACTTTCTAATTCAAGTCTTAGATTAATAGGAATTACAAAATGTTTGGTCTTATATACAAGTAAGACTTATGTTTCTCAAGAATTTGCTTCTAAAGTATAAAAGCTTACAAAAACTAATTAACATCAAGACTCATCCTATATACTTAATATCCAAAAACATCTAATTTTAAAAATTCATTACAAATAATATAATGATTAATTTTATAATTATATTTCAATGAAAATGAATAGTTATCTAAATTATATATATATATATGATCTTTTTTGTAGAAATTATTTTTCAGATTAAGTATCAAGATTCTACACTACAAACTAGCATCTAGACTTCAAATATCAAGATTAAATTAAGACCATGGAAAATTTAGCTGCAAAATTTGAAACATGCTTTTAAAGTTAATTATTCTTTATGATAAAGAGTTCCTTTTTTGTAGAAATTTTTATGATGAATGAGTCTTTGAACTACTTTCAAAGACTACAATTGTAGAGAAACCTTAATTATGAGGATTTTTCCCAAAGGAAGGTAAGAACATCTCTATTTCTATGATAAATGATTTTCTTACCTTAAAGATCCATTACAAATATTACTTTTTCTTTACTCCAATGGTAAAGGATTCTTGTATAGATAATATGTTTTTATCAAGTGTAAACGAATGATGAAATTTTTGGATACAGTGAAGTGCTGTTTTGACCTTCTATTTCTCATCTTTTTGAAACATAAAGGATCCTTCTACTTTGACGAACGAAGATTTCTTGATCACAAAGATCCCATGTAGTTTTTTTTATCTCCTTTGTATCCCCAAGGTAGACAATTAATTTAGTATTAAACGTTCCTTCTATCCTTACATTCTGTTCTGAAACAATTTTTTTTATTTTGAGTGACTCCTCTTCCTCAGGAATTAGGATCCTTTATCAAAACATTAAAAAAGTACTTTGTATTGAGAGAGACGTCTTGGGTCTTTCTTTCTATTTCCCTGATAAAAGAGCATTTGATTGTGAATACATCATTCTTTCTCAACCATACAATTTTTCTTACTTCAAAAAGAACGAAAATGCGTTATACTTAGGTAAGGTAATGCGTGGGCTTCTTTTGGAATCCATATAGAATGAAAATTTAGACAATCTAATCATGTATTCCTTTTCATTTGGCTTTGAAACGTAAACCAATATAGGAACTGGTATTGGATAATATGACATTCTATGCAATAGAGATATCTTTCTTAATATCGTTTCAGTTCAGCCTCATAACTTCTTCAACTCCATGTATCACCCAAGAGAGTATCACTCTTCCTCGAGCAATTTTGAAGTCGAAAGACATAGATGACTTCATATTGCTTGGATAGATTGGACACATGATTTATGATAGAAACTGCTAGAGAATGAGGTTAATATGTAGTAAGATTTCTAGTTGAATATTATTTTAATATCGGGGTAGAGAGATCTTACCTTAGATTAAATTTTTTTTACCTACCGTTGATGTATTGAGGTAAAGATATCTTTACAATTGTAAGGGGAGGGTCTTGTATGGAGGAAAGTATTCTCATATCATTGAATTAGAAGCGGACTGACAATTAATTCCTACTCCTACTTCTGGTTCTACATTTGGGATTAAATTCCTTTGTACCATAATATATTGATAGATATATTTAACATATATGGAAATGCAAAATAATAATACATTCATAAATTTATATAACGAACATAATAAACATAAATGATAGTGTCCCTCAATTCAATCTATAGATGAACATGTAAATAAAGCATACACGAAGGTTGCATGATTCCGTATGTTGTATGCAAGGCAAATCATACACCAGTGCCCTAGCCTTTTGCAACAACCTTGTCTGGTGACTAAGTTTTTGTTGTATTTTTTATTAATAGTAATGTCCAAGATTTAACCCGGCTAAAGTTTGATGGTAGAAGACGTTTAAATATTTGAATGACATAACTACAACCTTATTTGCTTCGTTCTTTTGCTCAACACAAAAACTACTCGCGTGACAATTACCTATTTTATTTCGCGTTTGCATCCTTAATCACCTGGACCCGGTTCGTCTACCCATGTACAACAAAAAGCATTTAATCATTCACTACTAGTCGGTTCTTTATCCATAAGTTTGTGGTATGAAATTCTCATACACTTGTGATATAGTTCAAGACTACATAGATTGGTTTTAGTACGTCTTTCGATCGCTTAGGTGAAAGATGTGGCTCTTATAGTAATCAAGAAGTACACAACATGATGAAGATCCAAAGTGAAAGAATATGGATTGGATGCAAATCAGTGGAGAAGTCAAATTACTTTGTCAATTGTGGATTGCTTTGCTGGTTCAACGGGTGGGTTTCTCAAACTGGTTTAGAGTGTACTACATGTCTATAAGTACTCGGTCGACGATACTCAATTTTGACGAAGGGGCTCCAATAATCGTACATGCGAATCAGGGCCTGCTTGGCTCATGACCCCAAGATTGGACGTGTATAAGAACGCTTTAAGACGAATCATAGAAAATTGAAAATGCATGTTTATGTCGTCAACCTGAAATCAGTATGGTGGAGCAGATTCTAACAAGAATTCAAGGTTATTGTCAACATTTGTATTTCAGAAAAGACATTGTCGTCCCAACTAGATGTTGACGGAGTCCAATCTTGGTTAGTTACTTGGTCTTGGTCAACAGAGGTGAGTGTGTAAATAAAAATTAGTCAAATCGGAACTTCAACTTCAATCTAAACGCGACGAGAGGCGACGGACGTGGGACAGACTCTAACAAGAATTCAAGGTCATTATCAACATTGTTATTCCAACTAGATGTTGATGTAGTTACTTGGTCTTGGTCACCATAGTTAAGTGTGGAAATAAAAATTAGCAAATTGGAACTTCCACTTTAATCAAAACGACGAAATTCTGAGGAGAAGTAGGCATTCCTTAAGGCTAATATTTTGAAATTTCCAAGGATATAATAGCATTTCATATACAAGGGAATAGGCAATTCTTTGGTTTCAATTTTGGTTCCATGGTACCAAGATCAGAGAATTTAGTAAAAATATGAGAATATTCAATCTTTTAGAGTTTGAAATGATTATTTTGGTACAAAAGAGATGGGTTGAGAGTTTATACTTCTAATCTATTGGTTTTTTGTATTTTATTCTATTTGAACTTAGTTTGAAAATTATGGAATAGAAGTTATGATAGTTTATAGTTTTCAAAGTTAGCACTTTTTCCTATGTGGTGAGAAATTAGTGAGTTATAGTTTTATAATAATTTGGAGAGATATATGAAATATAATTAATTATATAATAATAATAATAATAATTATTATTATTATTGTGGTGCTGGTTATGACTTTAGTTTCCCATGTGTGATTGCTTAGAGTGGTGTTGTGTTATGGTTTACTTAGTGAGTGAAAAGGTAATTTAATATTTTTTATCTATGTAATTTTGTAGTAGATTATGCAAAATGCCTTACATGATCCATTGTCATGTGAATATTCTGTGTATATTAAAATGATAGGCCGTTGGCGTGTTGTGATTTGCAGCCAATGAAAGAATAATTTTGTGCGTTTTATCTCCATATCATTAGTTTAGAGTAGACAATGGATCCCACGGATGAGCTAGTGCCATGCAAGCAATCTATGTATATTTAAGTGTTTGGCCATGTGTATTACTACCATGTTCTCTTTAAGGCGTAGATGCACATTAGTGATGGAGATTTGATAGATGGTGTTTTAGTTTTAGGAGTCTTGAGTGTGAAAAGGACATTGAGAGTGAGAGTTAGAGTAGAATATGGGATCTAGAGCGTTGGAGGAAGAGTTGGACCAAGAGATGTTCCATGTTCATGATTTGACATTCTTAAATCTTTTTCTCATCAAGCTTCAGATTTTTCACCTTGATCACTTTCAATTTTGGATGGTAGTACATTTTAGGCTTGCATTTATGACACCAATGATGGAACCCCAAGTCCTATTGTCCTTGGTATGCTTACTTATGGATAGTTTTGGGACTTGAAAATTTATATGCTCTTGTAGAAGAAGAAGTACTTAATTTTGTTTGAGGGCTTTAAGATGGAGTTGTGTGGTCTATGTGAATAATAAGTGATAAATAGCAAGAATTGAATCCCAATAGGAGGAGTTTGGAGGTTTTTGACGTTTTGAGGGAGTTAAAGAAAGGCATCTGGAGAGGAAAGACCATGGTGAAAGAGAGGAGCTAACATGCTATGGTTTTATGATAAGAAACAACGGATTAGAGTAAAATCTAAGTGTGATATGATCAATTAAAAGCAAGGGGTGTCAAATTCATATCTAGGAGCACAAACTTGAAGATTGTGAGAGTTCTATCACACTTTTTCATGATCTGCTTGTTGGTTTTGGGAGTAGACAGAGTGCTAGTTGTGTTGAGCTTAAGAAATTACACTTTTAAGTTAATCTCAAACATGATCTAATCAATTGAAGTAGGATTATTGGAAATCAAAACATTGGGGAGTAGATTATGATCAATTTTCAGAGTTTGTTCACTTCTCAATCTCTGGTTTGAATCAAACCATGAAAATTCAATAATTGTTGGTGGTTTGATCTTGTACCTTTGTGTAAAGGTTTCATGTGAATTATTCAAATAAATAATTCAAGGTTTTGGACCAAGTATACCTAGGTCTATAGAGCTCAACTGTTAGCCCAACTTGGGAATTGATTCATATCTAGGGATTGGAGTTGAGTTAAAATTCCAAATTTCACAAAATTTTAGATAGAGATACAACTAACTATGGTGTAAATCTTGTTGGCTCATAATTTATAGAGAGATCTGTTGTGATGCAACAAATCTACTACAAATACTATCATAAGCTATGAAGACTTATTCTATTTCCAACTCCAATTGCATGAAACTTCTCTCATTTACGATCAAGGTTGATGATTTTCAATTTGGTTGATTGTTCTTGAGGATTTTTATGAACCTTTGAATCAAAGCTTTGGTGATATTTTACCAAGAACTAGGGTTGTACCTTTAATTAGGGTTTCAAAATTAAGGTGTGGACTACAAACACTAAACCAAGTTCAAGAGATTGTCATAAGAGCTATAGTGGTTAGATGGTAGCTTGCCTTATATCATTAGAAAGCTTATCTCATAGGCAGCCCTAAACCATGTAAATGAGAGATACATAAAGGAAGGTATCTTAGTTTGAGTCTTGTAGATATTATCCTACAAAAAGGTATGAAATTCCAACCCTTGGAAGCAACACTTGGAGCTAAGATTGAGAACATGTCTTGGACAAAGAAAAATTTCTTTGATGCAAAATCTTATCAACATCATGGAGATTTGTTATCCATTTGCTTGTGTTTAGATCCTTTTTGTTATTTGTGTGCTTGATTATACTCCCAATTGGCTTGGATTGGTGTGCAAGCATTGCACTTAGGTTCCTTTTCCTTAGGAGTGTTGTTTAATTCTCCATGGTGATGGTAGAAGTGATGCTTCTCAGCCAGGAGTGCGTGTTGTGATGGCAATGCATGTTGCTCTTTATACTCTTCTCAATAGAAGGAACACTAGAAACAAGGATAGAAGGTTTTGGTGGTTGGGGCAAACAAGTGGGCTCAAAGTATTAATGATAGGTCTACACACAAGCTTGTATAAATAAATCCACATCTAGGCACCCAACATGTTCCTCAAGAGAGAAAAAGAAAGTACAAGACCATATAGATCATGATCTTTGTCATCTTCTAGGGCTTTGATGTATATAGGTGGTTGAAGTTCCATACAGATCAATGCGTTTCAGTATTATGAGTTGTAAGTGGGAGTAGAGCTTGGGAGTTGGAGTGTTTGAGAGCTAAATTGAGAGATGTTCCTCGCTCATGAGCTAGTTTTTTCAAACACTTTTCTCATCATGCTTTGAATTTTGCATTGTGATAATTTTTGGACCTAGATGGTAGCTCATTTTGGTCATGCATTGATAGCATTGATGGTGTAGAATCAAGATACTATAATCTTTCATGTGCTTACTTATGAACAAGTTTTCATGTTACCATATATATATTCTTTTGTAGAGTAAAATGCACCAAAATTTTGTTCAATACTTTGGGGTGGAGTTTGGAGGCTTATGTGTCAAAAGGAAAAATTGGAAAGTATCTAAAGCACAAGGAGTTGACTCATACCAATTCAAGAGGAGGGTTTTGGGCATTTAGAGCATTCTATGGTCCATTTAAAGAAAAAAGACCACCATTGGGAAGAAGAGAAAAATAGGCTATAATTAGAAGACAAAAAGTGTGTGATTTGAGTGAATAATGCTTGACATATGATCAATGAAAGCAAGGGAGATCTTATTTGCACCTCGGCAAATGATTTGGGATTTTTATAACAATATTATGTGATGTATCAGCTGTGTTGTAGAATAGAGTAAATCGTAGTTTTTTTTCATTTGAAACATGCTACATTTGGGTTAGTTTTGAGCCTGATGTAATTGATGGAAATTGGTAAACTTGAAATCAAGGTATTTGGATGGAGATTATGATCAGGTTTTGTAAAAGACCAAAACCAAGGAGAGAAATAGGAGAATGGAAACTCGCATTGGGACACTTGAATGAGGGAAAACTCCAAATGCCTAGCATGAGCTTTGGCTTTGGTATTTATAGGTAGCATACAAGGCCCTTGAGAAGCTTCTCAAGAAGCTTCCTCAAGCTGCTTTCTTAGAGTGCAAGCCAAGTTAACTAGGAAGCTTCTCAAGAAGCTTCCTTCTAGAAGCCACCTACTTGGCGTGCAAGCTAAGCTAGTTGGAAGCTTCTAGAAGCTTCCTTCTAGAAGCTACTTACTTAAGGTTCAAGCTAAGCTAACCGGGAAGCTTCCCAAGAAGCTTCCTAGATACTTCTGGAATATTCTAGGCTAATTTGTCTTATATGCTACTTCGTGAGCCTGACTGACTTCATCACTAAACTCCATATTGTTACATATTCCCCCGCCGCTAGTTGGTGACGTCCTCATTGCCAGTGAAGCTTTGAATTCCTGGAAGGCCGTCTGTGCATTGTGGAGGTGAGAAAGAGGTTCCCATGTGGCATCATGAAGGGGATACCCTTTCCAAAGGACCTTGTACTCTGTATGTTGGCGACGGCCTCGTTGAATGTGGTGACGCGCAAGGATACAATCAACTTTGTACTCCTCATGATCATTGATAGGGATAGGAAGAGGGGGAGGTTGGACTCAAGAGGAAAAGGAAGAGGGGTTAGGAACAAAGGGTTTCAACTTGAAAACATGAAAGATAGGATGGATACGTATGTGACAAGGCAAGGCAAGACGATAAGCAACAAGAGAGACAATTTGGGTGATACCAAAGGGTCCTATCCAATTAGAGGCAAGTTTACAAACTTGGGTATCAAGTGGGAGAGGGAGGTTACTAGAGGATAGCATGACTTTATCACCGACTTCAAAGGTGAGATCTTGATGATGGTGGTCCACATATTGTTTTTAGTGATTCTGAGCAACAAGGAGGTGAGACTTAGCTTGTTAGAGAGATTGGGATATAGTGGTCAAGAATGTGGAAGTATGAGGAACCTGAGATGGAGGGGGAGCAAGAAGAGAATCTGGAACAAGCGGATCTTGGCCAAAATTGAGAAAGAAAGGAGAGAATCTGGTGCTTGCCTATTTGGAATTGTTGTAGGCAAATTTGGCAGCGGTAAGACATTCATCCCAATTAGTATGGTGGACATTGACAAAGGCAAGCAACATATCCTCCAATGTACGATTTTCACGTTTGGTTTGTCCATTAGTTTGAGGATGATAGGCCGTAGACAAAGCAAGCTTGGTGCCAAGTATCTGAACGAGTGCTTGCCAAAATTTCCCGGTAAAGCAAGGATCACGGTCGGAGATGAGTACACGTGGCATTCCATGATGCTTGAAGAAATTGTCAAAGTAGATTTGCACTAAGGTTGGAGCATCCACGGTATCACAGGTTGGTGCCAAGTGGATTTGCTTACTAAGCTTATCCACAAACACCACGATGGCAGTGTGTCCTTGTTTTGTCTTTGGCAAGGATGTGATGAGATCCAAGCTCACATGCTCCCAATGAGCTGATGGAATGGCAAGCGGTTGAAGGAGTCCACCCGGCTTTTGGTTGCTGGCCTTGTTATGTTGGCAGCTCTCACACGATCAGAAAAATTCTTGAACATCCCGTGTCATGTTGGGCCACCACCATTGATGTTGGAGGGTACCCAAGGTCTTGTCCACACCCATGTGACCAGCGATGGGTAAATCATGGGCTTCTTGAAGGCGCACAAGTCAACGATCACCTTTGGCTGGAACATAGATCCGGTCCGCATGGAATAGAAGGCCTTCCTTGAAGGAGAAGGTGTTGTACTCTTTGTCACTTGTTGTTAGCCGACCATGTACCATTTGGAAGAAGGGATCTTGCTGTAGAGCTAACCAAAACTTGTTATGAATCTTGGGATCAATTGACACCGTAGTAATTGCTGCCGCGATGAGAAGAAGAGACTTCAAATCAGATCGTCGTGATAGAGCATCAGGGATGACATGGAACCGACCTGGTTTGTACTCAAGTTTGATGTTGAACAATTGGAGTTGCTCTTCCCATCGATGATGTTGACTCCTCATGTGCTCTAGGTGTAAGGTCTGGAACAATGGCTTGTGATCAGTTCACATGATCACTTGTTTCCCCAAGAGATAATGCCTCCATACCTTGGTGGCATATACCACTGCAAGTTGTTCCCGATCTCGAGCAGAGTAATTTCTTTCAGCTGTATTTCATCGGCGAGACACAAAGGCAATAGGATGTAGTCCATTTGGAAATTCTTGTTGCAACATAGCTCCAATTGCAAAGTTAGAAGCATCAAAATCAACCACACAAGGTAGTTGAGGATCATATGGTTGAAGAATGGGTCTTGAAGACACCATATGCTTTAACTTCTGGAATGCTTCTTCATGCTTGGTGGTCCATTGGAAGCTCGAGTTCTTTCCCAAGAGGTCAGTCAATGGTGCAGCCACGTGAGTATAATAGTGGATGAACCGTCGGTAAAAATTGGCCAATCCATTGAATGCTTGTACTTTGGTAGCATCCTTCGGGGTAGGCCAATCATTAATGGCCTTGATCTTCTCTTCTTCCATCTTGATCCCCTCTGATGAGATCTTATGACCCAAGAAGGTAACCTCCTTCTGCCAAAAAGCACACTTTGACTTCTTGCAATAAAATTTCCACTGTCGTAGTCGTCTTAGGACTTATTGCACATGATTGTTGTGTTCTGCCTCTGTCCTACTATAGATTAAGATATCATCTAAGAACACTACCACGGACTGATCCAATAGTCCCTCCAACACCCGATGCATCTGATCCATGAAGACTGCTGGAGCATTAGTGAGTCTGAAAGGTAGAACTCTCCACTCAAAATGTCCATACCTTGTGCGAAAGGCAGTCTTTTGCACATCCTCTCCTTCAATAGGAATTTGCCAATAGCCGCTACGAAGATCTAGCTTGGAAAAGTAGCGTGCTCCACTTAATTGATCAAGCAGGTCATCAATCCGAGGCAAGGGATATGCATTCTTCACGGTTTGCTTATTGAGCCCACAATAATCAATACAGAAACAAAGTCCTCCATCCTTCTTTGGAACAAATAGTACCAGTGCTCCCCATAGAGAGGTACTATGTCGTATGAAATCCTTCTCCAACAACTCTGTAAGTGTTGTTCGCAACTCTTCCAATTCCTTTGGTGAGAGCAAATAGATTGGTCTACTCACTGGAGTACTCCCTGGCAATAACTCAATCTTGAAGGGCATACCTTGATCAGAGGGTAATCCCTTTGGCAAATCATCTGGAAACACATCTGCAAACTCCTGAACTATCCGATCAACCATTGCTTGATGTGGCACCTGGCCCTCCTCAGATTGTTCTTGTGCAATTGGCTTGATCCACACCGCGAATACAGACTTATCTTCCTCCAAAGCTTGCTCTATGGCTGCTTCATTAACAAACTTCCCTTCTAGGGACTCATCTCTCTTCCAAGCTTGCTCCATGGTTGCCTTCTTGGCAAACTTCCCATCTTGGGACTCATCTCCCTTCCAGATTTGCTCTATGGCTACCTTCTCAACAAACTTCCCATCTTGGGATTGACTATTCTTGCGTGTCTTACTCAGAGGTGCCAGACAACCTAATCGGAAATTCCTACCTTGGTGTTGTACTTGAATTTGACGTCGGGTCCAATCGAATTGAACCTTATGACGTTCAAGCCAAGGTAGACCTAGAATGATATCATAGTGTAGAGGTGCCACTACAAACCTCATACACTCCAAATACTCCTTCCCAATCTTGAAGGTAACAAGATGCAAGGTGCGGAATGCAGAACCTTTTCTACCATCCGCCATCATCAAACTACTTCCAATCACTAGCTTGATAGGAATACCCAATTCCTTTGCTACTTGCATAAATATGCAATTCTTTGAACTTCCAAAATCAACCAAAATCCTACAACCCCGATTAGATATTGTACCTTGCAAGTGAAGCAAACTTGCATAGGTCGAGCCTTCAATCCAATTGGAACTAATCAAGCTCTTAGTAGGCGGCTCAAAATCTCCTATTGGGATTCTTTGTTTCCTTGATCATTTTGTTCCACAAACTCCATCTAGGCAACTTGTCGAGGTCGCCCATTCCTAAGTGGACATTCAGCAATGCAATGTCCAACTTGGCGACAATAAAAGCAATCTCCATTTTGTCGTAATCTTTCTCTATCTGCTATGCCAAGTGGGTCTTCATTGGATAGCATCAATCTCCATTGGTATCGGTTCTTCCACTCGTGGTATTGGTAGGTTTTGTGTAGGTCGAGGTCAAGACCAAGTTGTCGCAACTAAGGAATCAAAACGCTCAGCCAATTGCATGGCTTCTTCTACGTTTTGTAGCTCTTGCATGGTCACTTCCAATCTGGTTTGTGACTTCAATCCTCGCACAAATTGATCCATAACTTCACCTTCTTAGATATCTGGAATTTGCATGATGATATTTTGAAATTGTGTGATGTAGCTTCTCATTGAGCCAATCTGCCTCAACTTTGCCAATTTATCTCATGCAGCTTGGGTGGCATTTATAGTCTGAAATTAACCAAGTATTGCATCCTTGAATTTTGCCCATGTCAAAATTGGTGTAACAATTTGTTGTTCAGCTCTTTTTACTCGGAATCGCCACCAAAGTTTTGCCACGCCATCCAATTGGCTAGAAGCCAAGAGGATTTGTTTCTGCTCATCTTGAAGATTGGTGGCTTCAAAGTAACGTTCACAATCAAACACAAAATTCTCCACTGTGCTTGGAAGATTCTCGCCTTCAAATACCTTGGGTTTCGGAAATCGAATGCGATCTTCTCCATCTTGAACTGGCGCTCTGTCTATCTGTTCTCGTCGTTGCTGGTCTCGTTCATCCAACAATCAAGTAAGATGCTCAATTTGTTGTTGCATTGCAAGGATAACATCCGGTATTGCCGCCATTGCTACTACTCTATTCCACTACCCTCAATTTATCTAGTTGATTAACACATAGATACAACACGTCCACCGTTCTCCATAAGTTACAACTGGAAGTATCAAGGGTTCCTCTAACACGGTGATCATATGTAGAAAATCCTGCCCAAAGCATGAGGTGATGAATTGTGTGAAATGATGCTTTGGTAATCTCTGGACATGAAAGTCCAATGGTTTGGCGGAAGTGGATTTGGTGGTCCATAAATTCCATCCATCCCATTCTTGCTCTAATACCAATGTAAAAGACCAAAACCGAGGAGAGAAATAGGAGAATGGAAACTCACATTGGGACACTTGAATGAGGGAAAACTCCAAATGCCTAGCATGAGCTTTGGCTTTGGTATTTATAGGTAGCATACAAGGCCCTTGAGAAGCTTCTCAAGAAACTTCCTCAAGCCGCTTTCTTAGAGTGCAAGCCAAGTTAACTAGGAAGCTTCTCAAGAAGCTTCCTTCTAGAAGCCGCCTACTTGGCGTGCAAGCTAAGCTAGTTGGAAGCTTCTAGAAGCTTCCTTCTAGAAGCTACTTACTTAAGGTGCAAGCTAAGCTAACCGGGAAGCTTCCCAAGAAGCTTCCTAGATACTTCTAGAATATTCTAGGCTAATTTGTCTTATGTGCTACTTCGTGAGCCTGACTGACTTCATTGCTAAACTCCATATTCTTACAGGTTTGGAGCTTTGGTCAGATCTCAAGTTCTTGTTTGAATGAGCTTGTGAAAATTTCTTGCATTTTTTGGTGTCTTGGTGTTACAACCCCATGAAAAATTTCATATGAAGTACTCAAATAGAGAATTTAGGGTCTTGTCTCAAGTACACCTAGGTCTATAGAGCCCAAAAGGTAGTACAAATTTGGACTTGCTCCATATCTAGGGATTGCTTTTGAATTTGGATGCAAAGCTTCAAATAGATTTTAAACAAGTGAGAACCAACTACTATGTTAAATTCAGTTGCTCTAATATTATAGGTAGTGAGATTTGATGTAATAAAGTGTATTCAAAAACGTGTCATAAGCATTGAGTAGTTATTCTATCTCCAACTATAATTAGATGTCAATTTTCTCATTTGAAATAATGATTGAAAGTATGAAAATTTGTTAGAGTTTTCTCTATTATGTACATGAATTCTTAGGTCAAAAATCTAGAAAAATTAATGCAAGAATAGGATGGGAGAATCTTGATTTGGGTTTTGAAACTAGGATTTGGACTATGAAATAAGGCTAAGTTTGAGAGACTATCACAAGAGCTGCAGCAGTCTAATAAGTGCAAGTTGTATATTGTTGGAATGCTTATCTTGTAGCCTTTCTATTGAGTCCTAGAACATTTGAATCAGAGCTATATAAAATAAGTTACAAGTTGGAAGCATACCCTGGTGTTTTGACCAAGAACAGCTCTTGGATAGAATTAGGAAAATCTGGATTATATTTTTACTTGAAGCATGGGTAGTTATTGTTAATTTTGTGTGTGTTTGGATCCTCTTCATGCTTTGCATAATTGCTTGTATTCCTAATTTGCTTGGATTGGTGTGAAAGCATTATGCTTAGGTTTCCTTTCCCTAGATGAGTTCTATATTTATCCTTGGTGATGTAGGAAGTGATGATCAACAACCAAGAGTGCGTATTGGGAGGTAAGTTAGGTTGTCTTGTTTTCCTATATGACTAAAAGGAAGTTTGGGAACTTATGTAGAAATACTTTAAAATTAGGATTACAAGTATTGTTAACCACTCTTGATAGGTTTAGATTCATCTTCACTACTTCAAAACTAGGTACTTGGTATGTTCCCAATGAGAATAATGCATAATATAAAAATGATTGGGATACATCATACTTGGTGTGTCACAAACTCTTTTTTCCTTACCAAAGATGAAGACCCATGTGTGAAAGATGCACAAGGACAATAATTGCACCACTTGGGATGCTCATGTGAGTCAACCCACCATATTTATATTATTGACATTAAGGATTACATACATTACGTCCATTTCTTGTTTGACCATTTTGGGAGAATTGATTGAGTCGTGGATGTGGTTAGGATCTTAAGTAGATTGTATTTTTGGGGCCATTTGAGACTACTTTCCATATCCATGCCTTTTCCATAGGCTTCCTCATGCACTCCATAATGAGACTATATAAGATTTTACTTAGCACTTGATATATTGGCATGTGATCCCTTGGATGAGTTAGGATGGTTCTTATGCCTCTTACTCCCATAATGAAGTCTTTGTTATTCTAGAGAGGAATATATGAAGCAAAGAGAAGTGGTTGTTAGATTCCAAGCAAGCAATTAGGCTATCCTATTGGAGGATTCTATTTAGGCTACACATTGTACAAGACAAGCTCAACTACAAGATATGACAAATTCCACTCAAATACAATAATGTTGGATAATGAGTCAAGTTGGAGAGTATAATAGAGTAACATGAGCCCTAAATCCTTTGTCTATGGATAGTCCATTTGATGAGAAGATCTCTTCTTTATTTTTTTTACATCCCTTTGCAAAAAAGAGAGTACCATTGGAGGTCTTAGAGTATCAACTATAGGCCTCTATATCTAGATATATCACTTTTTGCACATGTAGTGTGCAAAACTCCATGCCTCTCTTGAGGAGGTTTGTAAGACATGGTTAATGAGCATCTTAAAGATTATTTATAAGCATATGATCCCTCTAATGATATTACCAAGTTGTTTCAAGTGTAGTAGTATCCAAGGGGCAAGATTCTTATGCTATGTTCAATCAAGTGTTAGTTGCTAACCAACTTCTCAAAATGGAGAAGGACATAGGGAGCAATAGACCAATTGCTAGTGGGGAGTTATTTTTTTCTCTTATTATCCATACCATTTTCCTTAGAAATTATTCTCACTTTTAATGGCACCTTAGTCCACATCAGTTTGCAATTGCTACATTGGGAGGTTTTGAGGCTATATCTCTAAGCATCAACGCAATCCTAGATATCTAGATGTTAGGAGTTGTTTTGCAAGTAGATATTGCAAATGATTTTAAAAGCATCTCATGTGCATATATATTTTAAGAGAGTTTAGGGAAGTCTATGGATCCCTTGCAAGTCTTATTCCTTTCATGTGTTCCTCTGTAGTTCTCCTTCTTCTCTCCATTACTAGAATGGTTTTTCTCACAAGAAAGAAACACCATCATACAATCAGTTGTTGGTACATGCTAAGGAGATCCTTTAGGAGGAAATTTATTGACCATGGCTCACTTTGAAGTACACTTATCTACTATTGCAACAATGGTAGGTTGTGTCTTTCCCTCTTGGTAGATGGTACACATTGTGAGCCTTATAGATTAGATTAGGTAGGATTTTGACCACTTGACATCTTGTATGCTTGAGAGTCAAGGAGTCAAAGTGTAGAGCATGGTTCCATTATTCAACTCATCTCCAACTTCCAAGGGGGTGTATAACATCTACAAGTGACCTATGTATTCTTGGAGTGCTAGTAGGATTTAAGGATTTTCTCACACTCTTTTTAGATGTTTCATTTTCAAAGGATATTCTTTATTTAGATGAACTTCCTCTAATAAGAGATCCAGGCCTTGTTTTAGTATACTCTTCTCTAATATTTCCCATCAATTGACTTACTTATCAATTTGACTTACTTACCCATGGTTCCTTCTTCTCTACACTTCCTATCACATTTGGAAGCTTTTAATAAGAAGATAATGGGAATATTTGGACCAAGGACCTTTGAGTATCTGACAAGGGATTTGGCATCATCTCTACCAATCTTGTGCAAAGTGGTAAGTCAACTATCTATGAAAGAGATAACACCTATTTTGTTTTTGGGTAGTTAGAATTTTTAGTCAATTCAACTTTCCTCCCATTTTATGGTTGTTGATAGGCCAATCTGGGAGACATATATGATTGAGGTAAAGGAGAGATTTTTTTCTCTCCATGTACTATTGTGGTAGGCAAGAGATGCCTTATCCCCATAGTTACAAGATGGCTTTCTATTATTTCCCTCCTTACCTTTTGATTGGACTAAAAGTTTGTGGGCTTCCTTGATAGATTGATAGTTTGAGAAAGTGCTATATTCTCTCTTAATTGACCCATCCATTCTTTGTGTACTAGAGCACATCATTGCTATTACTTTGGCAGGGGTCCAAGCTCTTGGAATCTAGCTCAACCTTGCATTAGGGTATTCCAACTTGCCACCAACTATAGTGTTATCTCCCTAAGTTGATCCTTCCTAACTTGATATCCTCCAATATTGCACCTCATCCACCAAGTTGGTTTTATGGTTATAAGTTAATACCTCTAATCTGCAATACTCAATATCTATAAGAGAATTATGATCAAGTTAGTGAGGTACATGTTCTTTAGATGAGATGATGATTCTTATTTCAAAGCTAACTATTTAAGGTGGTTTGTCTTGTTTCTTCTGCACAAATTGGAGAACTTGATGAGCTATAAAGTGGGTGGGCAAAGAAGGATCAAGAAGGCTAACAACTCTATTAAGGATAGCAAGCTTTCAGTTGCTGAAAGTTGGCAAGTCATATATATTGTCTTCCTCTTCCCCTTGCAATTTTGCTCCTACCTTGTCTTTTGTTTCTTCTCTTGATGTAGCTAATGCAAATAACTTGTCATTGGAGAGCATTGTGTTACATTAGCCTCTCTGATGAGATCCATTAGGTCTTTGATTGACATGATACCTTCAATATTAAGTGCACAAAGTGCTTCCAAAATCTTCCTTTCAATTGCTTGCTCAATTTCCATATCAACTGATCTTGCTTTTGCCTTACAAACTACATTGTTTTTGAAGAGCTAGGTGTGTCAAAAGTAGTTGGCAATCATCTTTGCAAAGATTTTATTCCATGCAGTGTTGCTCCACTACATTTCTATGAGTTGATCCACTTTATTAATGTCATGCTCTTTGACATCATCATGATTGACTATGTGTTGTAGTTGAAACTGATGGTAATGGTGCTTGAATGCGAGCAATGATAAAAATGTCCATCGGTTGTATCTTTGAGGTCATATTGGAGAGCAATGTACACACTTCCATGTTAGTGAGCTAACGGTCACTGATGATGTGAGAAGGCATATTCCAACAAAAGGAGGATGCTCTAATTAGATCACCACATTTTTATGTCAAAGTCTTCAAGCCATTCATGAGAAATTGTGCCAATCATCCATGCCTTTTGATTATAGTAATTGTTGAAGCCAAGGTTCTTCTTAGTGTTTTTTGGGAAGCATTGTGGCTTATTTCCATGGCCAATGATGAGTGGCTCTAATTTGTTTGATCCATCTGCATTTGCAAAAAATGACAGCATGAATTGTGCCTTGTCCTTTTTGGATCTGATTTTGTGAGTTGGTCTGGTCTGGGATCATTCAAAAGAAAAGGCTACTTTTTACCAAATTGTAAAGATTTCCTTAGCATATGTTGATATTTTGGCTCAAAGGTCAAGAAGTTGCTCAACAATGGCTACATTATCAACAAAGCCACTTTCCCATATGACCTAGGCTTTTCCAACCTATGGTATTGCTAGAATTTCTATAGCAGGCTATTGGAGAGTGTCAATGTATTTTCATAGGACTAATGCTATGGCAAGCAATCTAGCCTTTTCCTTGATTAAGTCAGCAAAAATGCTGATGTGGTGAAGGTCACACTAAATACCCAAAGTGCAAACACTTTGTCAAGCTATAGAATATATGATAATGTGCTGCCTTTTAGCATCAGACTAAGCACAATCAAGGTTCTTGAATGCATATATCTTGGCTAAGATATTGCTGATCATCCCTTGGGAGAGTGCTTTGGGAAGCTTGAACTTTATTTTGGCCCAATCACAATGCAATTTCTGATATATTGACAGATTGGCTTGACTATATTGGCAGAGTTCTCATTTTTGTGTGTTTGTCAATGTCACAAATGTGCACTTTGACAAGCTTATGTTGTGGCCACTATTCAAAGACAAAGACTTGGCAAGCAAGTTGTTTTCCTTTGTATTCTTTATTCAAGGGCATATTAGAGCACAACCCAAACATGTACAAATGGGGCCTTTGAAGCCAACACTTTAGATAGAACACTTCTAGGGTCCAATACAACAATTCTAAAACTCTTCACTAAGTCTAAAAAATTTAGAGTTGCTATGCTGAAACAAAGATACATGATTCTTACAATAGGTGTAAACACTCAACAACTAGTGCTATCAACCATGCACCCTAGTCTCCTTCCACATCTTGATACATGAAATAATCAATGATGATATTGAGTCTAAGAAAAACTCTCAATCTTGATAACCTCTATTACTCAATACAAGTTTTGGCAATGGGTTGTATTGACTTAGGGAAGTAACACTCTAACTCTTCTAAAGTGATAAGGATCCGCTTAGGTTTTGTCCACCCATCTCCATCTTCATTACTTGCTTGTGAGGGTGGTCCTACACTAGATACAATAAGGGTCCATATGATTTGGTGCCCTTTTGGAGAATAGAGGCTTACTACGCATGATGGTACCAAATATATAATATTTGCCATGGTACACTTTGCAAACAACATAAGTTAGCATAGATTTGTATATGGTAGAAGATGATCAAATCACAAGAGTGGATGTTGTGGATGATATGGATCCCACATGGTGCAATTTTGGAGGTGGTGATTATCTATCTTCCTGGATGGGCAGCGAGAGGAGGTGCAACAACCATAATCTCCAAGTATAAAAAGATGCAACAAGATCACCTCTTTGTTTGTCTAACCTTGAGTTATACAAAGCAATGAAGATAACATTTGACATGGAGGCCTATCATGATGGACGTCAGGTGTACCATTCTTATTTTTCTATTTAGTTGGTTACTTTAGATAACATGTGTCCATTGCTCTCTAGAGAACACATGTGAATGTAATCCATAATAAAATAATCACATTAGGTGATGCTCCAATAATATGTAGACCATGCAATTTTCATAGTCACCTATCTTAGTTGCTGTAGTACATATTTCCCATATCGATATAATGGAACCTAGCTTCATTTTACATGTTACAATTTGTGTTTAATACTCTACACGGCTTGATGGGGTTCCCATCCTTCTTGTTATCCTGCGCGGTCACTATTCTGGAGCAGATAGTGTACACCTGCACGGAAAGAAGCTCATTGTATCGACTCGATGAATCCGGATGAGATACGTTGAATTTCAGTTCAGATGACTACTCACAGGTCAACATTAGTCTCTAGGTTTAGCCACAGGTTTTTGTGTAGTGAATTGAGTGACTTCATCCACCGAGTTTGAGAGAGCTGAAGTAATGGTCCAGTCATTTACAGGTTCCATTTTCTCACACTGCCTGTTTGATACGAGAATCACCGTGTACAATCAGATCCATCTTTGCGACATTCTCCGAGATATTCCTTTTTACAAGTATGGGAGCGAGGCTCATACATGCTAGCAAACTGTTTAGAGATTTTCTTTCCGTGAGGGGCAAATAGTCCAGCAATTGTTTTTTGAACATTCGGATTTTGTATGTGGGCGATGCTCGTGTGATAAGAATTTCGTGCATTCTCTGTTCCTCAAGATCAGCCAGTGGACCACTGATTTGATGCTTGCATTCCCGAATCCAAGTTCTAGGGGTTAGGCCTTCCTTTTGTTAAGGATGATTGATCAGAGGAGCATCTTCCCAACAAAATTTGCAGTGTACCTGGGAGACTATATGTAACTTCCAAGAATTGCGAGTGGAAGATCATGCGACGCAATTAGTATTGTATTGAACTGATGATGAGTATTGAAACAATACTCATCATCAGTTCCTTGACGATTCCTTTGATGTTCCATCTGCCGGTCACCTGAGACATACATGTAATAACGTGTTCTTCTCAACGAGTCAGAAGCTCAACGAGTTGGTCATATCTTATTCACGATATTATTCGAGCGAGTTCTTTCACACTTATATGAGGGAGTTTCATCTGTTTACAGTGGAGCAGATGAAAAGGTGCTTGGACGTCTGTGAATAATCACGTGATGATGGTTTTATCTTCAAGGAAGAAACAGTTCCTTGCTGACTCTTTCTATCTAATGAAATAACAGTTTTGAATGTCAGAACTGGTCATTCGAATTACAATTTCGGATGACAACGCTTGGATTCGTCCCCGAGATTATCCAAGACATGACATACACTGTTGCAAGAAACAAAGTCTAATATATAATCGGAATGATCGCGGCCTTTAAGACCACTTTCTCCCTTCTTATTCGAGGGTTTTATTCTCGAGCTCATACAGACCAGGTGCAAACTGGAAGACCCGAAAAGATAGATAAATCGTGACTGTGCAAAGGAATGAGGAACCCCAAGTTACGTTGCAGTTGACCAGGTGAAATGCTGCAAAATGCAGCGCTATGCACATCCAGTGGAAGATCGATCGTATTCGACAGAGTGGATAACTGCTGTCATGCGCAGATAAGTCTTCCGCGTTCCACAGAGTGACGTTGCCTATCTGGATCCAAAGCTTTGGAAATTGGGATCTGCCCTGGGAATGCGTGAGAAACAGGAGGAATATACAAAGCAAGTTGAGTTCTTGTCGCCACTGCGAAGATATCCACTCCAGTTACCACAATGCGGAGCAACTTGGGATACAGTAGACTGAAATTCTATCCTCTGGAACAGTAGTAGAATTGAACTTTTGAAACTAGCAGGATCAACAGATAAACCGGAAATCGACTCTTGCCGTACTCTCTACAAGACAGCTTTCTACAGCCGCTCTATATACAATTCATGTCACAAGTAAGATAAGAATATATGACACAACAAACAAGCATCTCGGATACATAAAGGATGAAGTTGTTCTACTCTTACTAGAATAGCTATAGAATGTCATATTCTTAGTACCATCAATCCTAGAAGTTTACATTTCGAAGATCAACTAATAGTTAGGAAGGGATGATCATATGCTGATGACATGTCCTCCAAAGCAATTAATCTGAGGAAATATGCAGGTTCTCGAAATGACCGAAGATGAAACAATCCAGCGCATATAAAGTGCCGGCTGCTGTATTTGTATAGGAAACTTATTATTGATACGGATACAATATGAAAGAGGCTAATGAACCCAGAACCCCGGTAAGGCACTCTTGTGGATTATATTAGATTCATCTGATTGATTGATTTATATTCAAATTACGTAAAATGAAAATTAACACTTTCTTAAACCAGAGTATTATCTTATCTCACAACGGTGGATAAGAATTCATTTCCTAATATCGATTAGTGCGGGAATAATTTACCAAAACAAAACACGAAATCTCGTTTTACAGTAATATGGTTCATTACATAAAACATATAATTATGAAATTAGTATCATATTCATTTTGTGTTTAGGATAATGAATAACTCGCAAACAGCTTTTCAAGTTGACCCCCTTCAGTGTATCTTGTTGCCGAGTCAAGTCAATTTGTACCAAGTCAATATCTTATTTACCAAGATAATATTTAATATTACTTTTAGTTCCTCCAAGATATTAAGTTGAACCCAATTAAATTTTTTTGAGAAGAGGTATTCAACGCCTCCAACCCAGTTTTCACCCAACTCATTCACTTACTTTTTATTGTTCGTTCGCCTTCCCAATGAATTCACTCAAATTCACTCAAATGATAATTATGGAACATACTTGGGTATTAAAAGTCAATAAATAGGTGTAAATATTTTTTAAAAAACTAAATAAATATTTTGAAATATTTTATTATATTCATTGAAATATCACTAGAAAATCCTATAAAAGTTGGCCTAGGAGCATGAACTTCAATTTGAATCAACTTTTTTTTTCTATCCAAGTTGTAAACAAAGAAAATTACCAATGCGATAATTCATGCGAATCATAGAAGAAACGATGAAAGGATAACATAGAAAAATGAGATTGAATTACCATTGTTATCGCAAGTCCTCGACAAACGACCTCACTGCTTTTGAACTTCCAAATGCCAGTTCCACTTTCGTTGACCAAATTGCTTTACAGTCACGAGGCAACCTTTCCAGAAGTTCCACGTCATATCCACCCTGGTTGCGGACACGTGCCATCAGACAACTCACTGCAGTCCAAGCCGCTAAATTGACGCGAATGAAACGGCGTTCAGGATTGATTTCGTCACAAAGTGGAGGATAGTGTGGTTGCTGACGCATTTTATATTCAGGTGATGGGTGAGAGACACTTTGGGCCCTTCTGACCCACCTCGTAGACTGTCGTTCCTGTACTGTAGTTGTTCCAAGGTACAGTACTGTACTGTAAAGAAGGTGCAAGTTTGTTTCACCACGTAGCTTTCGACCAACCCTGCTCACTATAGTCCGAGTTCCACACAAGGTGAACTTCGTTACACCGTCGATCGAAGAATGTCTTGATGAAGGAATTTCGGGGTAGTTGGAAATCCTACTGCGTAGGAAATTCCTGGGGAGTGATCCTCATTCCCATCCAAGAGGAAGAACTACCATTCGCTGAAATCACGTATGCTACACCTCACGTGTCACGAGGTGGTGGGCCATCTACTCGGCACATGTTTCTGGCTTTCTCGAGCAGCAAAATTTCCACGCGTCAAGTGCCTGACACCCGACGTTGGTTTTCTCATGAGTTATATCGACGCGTTTTCCATGCGAATGCTGTTGACGAATTTTGGTTAGATTTTGACAAATTTTGTGCAGATTGGACAAAATTGACAACAACTTTTGCTTATTTCTCCTATACATACAACGGAACCTACCCCCATTTTACCTCCTCTGTCTCCCCTTGTACGGTTGAAGGGTCTTTCCCATCCTTCATGTGTTCTACGTGGTCGCCCTTCTCTTAGAATGTTCACCTAAATGACATTTCGCTTGGATTCATGGAGGGGTCTTTCCCATCCTTCATGTTCTACGTGGTCGCCTTTCTCTTAGAATGTTCAGGTAAATGACATTTTGCTCGGATTCATGCAGAGCTTTTGAAGCTGGTTTAAGACGACCAAAATCTGTATTTTGAGTTCTGATTAAGGGGTTACTTATGGGAGGACTACGCGGTAGGGTCAGACAGGTCTGTCGAAATTTTTGGATACTTGTAAGCGGTCGCAAGACGCTGTTGAACAGGTTCATACAATGGTTTTATGACAGTTTCAAGAATGTTGGAACCGAATAATTGTTCACAGGAATGGGCGGAGATCTTACTGAATTGCATATACCCATACAAATTCATGGTTATCCTATAGGTCGACATAAGATCCCCCACTGAAACCCCCTAATATAACCGAGCAGAGATCTACATCAGAAAATGATGAGGCAATAAACACATTTGTTTGTACGTGTGTCTTGATGTGGCTCGACGGGATCTTCGCATCCTTTGTGTTTTCTACGCGGTCGCCTTTTTCTCCTTGTACTTCTATCTCGTGTAGGTGCGCCATAGAATTTACCTCCAATTATTCGTTGCTGAATAGCATCATTAATGCTTTCCAAATATTAGTAAAGTGCGCTACAGGTCACAAGATTTTGTTCGCATGGGCTAGCGTACAAAGTAAACCTAGGGTTACACAAGAACCTATAATTCCACGTTTTCATTACAGGGTTTTAAATAACACAAAGAAGGCTTCCGCGTAGGAAAAACGAAGGATGGGAAGATCCCATCAAGCCGTACAAGGGAGAGAAAAAAAAAGTAACATGGGGCTAAGTGTCAATAGAGTCTATATGGGTTTTAAATAGGGGAAGGGGGAGTACTCCAAGCGCTATGTGATCCTTGTAATTATTATCTGGTGAACTATTCGTATCCGGTACTATGGGTAAACAAAGTCTAACGTCGTGTATGCTTTACCCTTTAGTAAGTTCCTCATATCTGCATTCGGATTACACCCTGACAGTCTATGTTTCGTACCATTTAGGATGTGGTTTCGCATGGAAAGCAGTAAACTTTGACACTGGAAGAAGTGCAGCTCTGCCGTACCTACCAAATGCTTTTTCTGTAGCAGGAGGTACGGTTAACCGTCAATGAGGTGCTTTTTGCGTAAGAAGCCTAGGCAACAGACAGTAGTCCTATTCCATTCATCACTATCCATAGTTGTTTAGGTCCATGGTGTTACAGTGGTGAGAAAGACCAGGGTTATTACGTTGTGGTTCATTTTGAAATTGCTGTGCGGATGTGGAAACACTAACAGTGCGATATCATCAAAATGTACATGTGCTAATCAATCGATATCTACTTTTAAATACGCTGGCATCATTAGGTCATTGAAGGTTATGAGGATAAAGGTCCTTTGAGTTAGTCCTTATGTCATAACCATGAAGATGTTTCCATAACCAAGACTCCATACGATATTTGCACCAACTACTACAACGAGGATGTTTAGTCTAGGTTTGGTCCACCCATCTACATCTTCATTAATCATTTGTGAGTGTGGTCCTCCACTAGATGCAATTGCGGTCCATATGACATGGTGTCCGTATAGAAGACAAAGGATAGCTACCCATGATTCTATGAGGGACATAGTGTTTGCTATGGCACGAGAGATTGGATACTTAGCTTGGATACTTAGCTTGGAAGGAGCATTTGTATGCTTTGCAAGCAACACATGTCAGGGCAGACTTATATTTGGTCCGAGATGATCAGGTGAAAATAGTGAATGTCATAGTTATGGACACTATGCGGGATACCGTTTTAGAGGGAGTGATTACCCATCCCCTTGGATGGGTGGCAAGTGCAGTAGTAGGTCGCAATGTCCTCAAGTATAGGGGCATGTAGCAAGGTCACCTCTTTGTTCATCTAGCCTTGGAATTATATGGAGTGATGGACACGACATTGACACATTTATCAAGGAGTGCATGAGGCCTTATCATGTTAGGCGCCAAGGAGTACCACTCTCACTCTCATACTTTGTAGCATATGTATGATAGTGTGTGCCCATGCTCTATAGAGGGCAGTGGTTGGTGCAATCCATAGGAGAGCAATCATACTAGGTGATGCTTATTCAGATGCTCCAGTTGTTTGTAGACTGCACAACTTGCATACCTTGGATATCTTAGGTGCAATAGGGCAGATTTCTCATATAGACTCTATTGGGGCTTAGCCCCATTTTAAGTTTTTTGTCTTTATCTTGTGCAGCTTGATGAGGTCTTCCCATCCTTCAAATTTTCTATGCGGTCTCCCTTTTCCTCTCTTAGACTCCATAACTATATGACCTTGTTATGGTCCCATTCTTCCTAAAATTGTCCTTATGTTTAGATATGTCCAGGGTAAGTAAAGTATGATGATAGTGAATGGGTATAGAGAGGCAAACATCGAGTACAGAGTGAACTGGTCAGAGTGGGAGTGATCAATAGAGTCAAACAATAGCAATGAGTGTTAAGTGTTGAGGATTGTTGAAGAGACAACCTGCAAGTGTAAGAAATTAATCAATTATTATTTTCCTCCCCTCCCATTGATGATTGTCTGGAGAGGTAGAATGAATGAAAGCCAACCTCATAGAACACAAGAAGGACGAAAAGACCACATCAAGCTTTACAAGGGAGAGACAAAAGAGGTAGAATGGGACTAGGCCTCCATTGTCTTGTTATGAGAAATTTTCCCTACCATGCAGGGTCTTCAAGCTATACAAGTTGTAAGGTATACAAACTATTGGAGCATCCAAAAGAATATCACCTAGAGTGATTGCTCTCCTATGGATTGCACCAGCTAATGCTCTTGTCGAGCAATGGACACATGGTGTCTTAAGTATGCTACAAATTATGAGAGTGAGAGTGATACACTTGGCGTCTAATATGATAAGCTCTTGTGCGCTCCCTGACAAATAACAAATGATACTTAATGACAAATGACACTTGAATACCATGTCCATTGCTCCATATAATTCCAAGGCTAGAGTACAAAGAGGTGATCTTGCTGCATACCCATATACTTGAAGACCTTGCATGCTAGAACATTGCTCCAAAATTAGAATTAGAATTAGAATTAGAATTAGAATTAGAATTAGAATTAGAATTAGAATTCAAATTAGGTAGAATTAGCCAAATGTGAAGAAGTGTTTAAGCTTTGGAGTCCATAAGGAGGTTTAAGCTTTGGTGGATGTCTATTGGATAAGGAATGAATTTCATAATATTTTAAGTGAACTTTGTAGCTTGCTAATGAACTAATAATTAAATCCACCATAATCCCTTTATGGAGAAATTAGTGTAACTTACATTCATTTCTCCAAATCAGATTCTAGCTTATGGATATTTAGACGTACCATAATGGAATAAATTTTAGACCAAATAGGTGCCATGGATGATAAATTGGATTGACACAAGACTTGTAAGAGTGTATTTGAACAATCAATGCAAACAACACCTACCTCATTGAAATGAAAGGCCGTGCGTCCGTCAGTACTTTCAGCATTGCTTGCCACCTTCTAGCACCTTCTTGAGACTTTCCTTGGATTCCCTCTTGAACCATTTAAACAAAATTCAAATCAGATAATCTATTATTAACCCTGAATTATAATTAGTGCTAATTAATTCTTTACGTGGTTACAATGCAAACTCCATATCCATTATTTGCTAAGAACCATCTATTATGGAGTTAAAGAAAAAAGAGGAACTTGGATAGATCTCCATAACTACCCAAATGTACTTTTTGAGTGGTCCATACAGATTTTTCACACACTTCACAAATAAAATTTATAAATTACATGAAAGTTTGTAAAGTTATTTTTGAAGTCCCTATAGTATCAAGTGAATAAGGGCTTGAGTGATTAAGAGTGTTTAGAGCTAAGTAGATTAAGAATGATAGAATGTTTAAGAGTGCTTAGAGCTTGGAAAAATAAGATTAACTTGTGAGATTAAATTTAAACCAAGTTTAGGAGTATTGGAAGTCCGCCTATTCCTTGCAAGGAATAACCCATAGCTATTCCTTGCAAGGAATAGCCCTACCCACCCACCACCCTCCCCATCCCCACTAGATCATTTGGATTTTCCTCTCATGCTGACCACTCTACCACCTCCTTTGGATCATTTTCCTCTACTTGGGCGCTCAACACATCCTTATATCTTGCTCCATCAATCTCACACCCATAGTCTTATCTTGATTGTATGTGGATAGAGATTGGTCTTGCATAACATAGAGGGAGATCTCATTGTTTGAATATGCAAGGAGAGGCTACTATTGTCTAAACATAGTGTGGATAAGAGGAGGGAGGCCCCTCCTCCCATCCATACTATGTTTTTATATCTACATGCTTTCCCCAACTCATACTCTTAACTACACTCCTTGGACCTTACATAGGCAAGTGTGCCACAACCATAGATGTAAATTGTGATCCTTATGCCTTAGCATCCTCTTGTTGGATCCATGTTCTCTCTCCTACAATTAACTATTTTGAGTGATGACCATGGGCAAGATGTTTCCATTTGGATGTTATTGGCTCTTTTTCCCCAATGGATATTACTCCTTCCAACCCATGAGGTGCTTTGGGCATCAAGAGATTAATAGGTTCTTGAGAGGAAACAAGGCAGCCCTCCAAGAGGACGTACTCCATTAGGCCCTAGGCTATAGCCAAGTAGATTGCAAATTCTCCACAAACCCATACTTGTAAAAGATCAAGGAGAGAAATAGGAATATGGAAGATTAGAGTGAAAGATCACATTGGGACTCTTGAATGAAGGAAACTTTGAAATGCTTAGCATAACATTAGGCTTTGGTATTTATAGAAAGCATACAAGGCTCTTGAGGCTTCTCAAGGAAACTTCCTAAAAGCTATCTTTTTGTAGTGCAAGTTAAGTGGATCAAGAAACTTCTTTAGAAGCTTCCTTCTAGAAGCCATTTACTTGGCATACAAGCTAAGTTAGTCAAGAAACTTCCCAAGAAGTTTCCCTCTAGAAGCCACCTACTTGGCTTGCAAACTAAGCTAGCCAAGAAACTTCCTCCTAGAAGGTACCACTTGGCATACACGTTACCCAATATGTAGAAGGTACCAAGAAGCTTCCTAGATGCTTCTAGAATATTTTTATAATTCTTGGCTAATTTAGCCTATTTGCTACTTTGTTAGTCTCAACTAACTCATCTATAAACTCCATATTGTTATAATACCTTACTCCTAAGCATCATCAACTTGATCACACCATGATATTAAGTGAGGTAGGAGACTACACATAGGTAGTCCAAGGACTCTCACCCTCTTAGCTAGCACTCTTCTTCTGTGACACCTTATTAGACTTACAGACCTTACATCCACTTGCCATTGAGGAACTTCTTTTATTCCTCCATGATTTTTAGCTAGATGGGGTCTTATATTTGATAGAATATTGCTTTACCTATGCTCTACTCCACTCTCTACACTTCTCAATGGTAGCCCATCAAGCTTAGTTTTTGAGCATCTACAAGATTGCCTCTCTTTAGATGCTCCAAATTTTGATTTTCCTCTTCTCTTGGCTTTTTGTCAATGCATTGCCTCCAATTGTGCCCCTCAGAGGAACTCATCTATTTGGAGCTTCTTTTCTCCTTGCTCTTGTGAAGGAAACCTCAAGTGTGTGTCCCACACTGTGACCTCAAGTGTGTGCTCCATTGGAGATTTGTTTTTGAGTTTGGTTTCTCATACTATTTGCTTATAGACGTAATAGTCTTTTTCTACCTTCTTGTCTCCCCATCAGTTTGCTATGGCTACTCCAAGAAGATGTGTGATGGTTATTATGTGCATTCAAACATCCTTAGAAATTCATCTAGATTGGATGGTTGTCCAAGTTGATGTCTCCAATGCTTGAATTTTATCTAGCATTGTTTTATGCACTTTGCTCAAATATAGATCATATCTCCTCCTTGATCCCATTTGTATGTGCTTTCTATGGGATTGAGACACCTCTATTGTATAGCCACCACATCATCACAAGAGAGTTCTTATAATTGACATCAACCAAGTGCACATGGTAGAAGGATCTCCTAGGGAGGCCTTGCCATAGCGCATTATTCAACTTTATAATAGGTTGCAACAACATTTTTGTCTTGTCTTTTCCCATCCATCTCAAATGACACTCATATACTATGTACTTAGGAGGATACCATTAGAACAATATCCAATTTCATACTCAACTTAGACGCCTTAGGTCTACAATTTGAGACTCATAAATGCAAGGTCTAGAGCCCCCGCATAATCCTAACTCCTATTGACTTCCCACCAGGATTTGAGTTTCCTATCAATGGTTTGCAAGTTTTGGATAAGAGGATTTTTGTAGTTTGTTCATATCAAACACCTTAGTATAGGCTACATCCCATGATCACTTCCTCCTCATGGAATGGAGTAGGCTACTCCATTCTTACTTAATGTTACTTCTTTTAGGCCTCATATTTAGCATGGACTTTCTTGCCTATAGAGGCACTATTGCTACATTTATGGATGTTTGATAGTATATCCGCCATACTTTCTCCCCTCTATTAGGGCCATAAATGTTCCCATAAATATCAAATGAGTGGTGTAGGTAGTAGTTAGCTCTCCCTATAGTCATGGGCAAATATGGGCCTCTTAGGGCAAGAGGTCACAACACCAACAACATGTATCCATGTTTGGGCTCTAGTGGTCCCCTGTCAAGCAGATAGGTTTGTACATCAAGGCCATCCATTCTTGTTGGGACCTATCATAATAGTGGGTACATGCACTTATAATGTCTAGGCACATCTTGGATTGGCTCATGACTTTTTCCCAGACCTTGCATGCTTGTGACTCCCTAAGTCTATTGAATTTGTCTCCCTTGACTCTAGGAAGCTCTAGGCAGATCTTAGTAAGGTTATGCACACTCACAAACTCACACACTTACTAGCATCCTCATTGATGTGCCTCTACCTTATAGAGATAAGATCCTATTTTACATGGGAGAAAGGCTCTTGAGCTTGGTTCCAAGCTTTACCCTTGATTGATCACTTCTGTTTTACATCCAAAGAGTTTATATAACACTATGCTTGAGATTGGGTCTCCTACATCAACTCTCACAGAGCTTCTAGCCTAATACATATGTAGATCCCTATACAACATGCATGGGATACATTTTTTATGTTGTGCAATAGGTGGAGAGCCACCAAAGTCCATGATGGAGTTTGTAATATTGTTGCTCAACTCTTACAAGCTACAAGGAACTAGGTTCAGATTGAGCAATGGTTTGATCTACCAAGACTACCTATCCATTAGGTGCAAGCAAATATTGCTACTTTCATGGATGGTCATTGCATATTACATGACATGATAGTGGTGAATCTTCTACAAGTGGAGTCATTGGCATGGGCAAGCATACAAGCAGGAGCAACAACAACCACTTCCTTTAAGGACAAGGGAGACCAATATGCACCCAAGCTATCCTTACATACATTTGTCTCTTTAGCAATTGAGCTTTTTGGGCATCTACATCACCATGATGGTCTTCTCAAGGATGTAGCACAAGGTTCTTTGTAAAGGTGAGAGGTTCTAGTTGTCTTTCCAGCCATGCTCATATCCTATTACCAATAACATGTTTCAGTCACTTTGCAACACACACAAGCTTTGTGTTTGCATTGACCGGAAGTTGCTATAGGCATACCCTCTCCACTTACCAAAGATACCATTGGAGGACCTTTATCCCATAGTTCAAGAGTAGGCTTCCCTTTCTAGTTTCTTTGGTGCAGGTTGTCCGCTTGCTTCTTCTCCTTTAGTACCTTTGGGCTCTACTTTGTTGTGCATTTTTGTTGGTCATGTGTGTCTTTTGGGCCTTGCATCTTGGTTCCTTTTGCACTTATTTGAGATTTTACTCTCCTTTGGGCTCTACTTTGTTGTGCATTTTTTTTGTCCACATGTGTCTTTTGGGCCTTGCATCTTGGTTCCTTTTGCACTTGTTTGTGCCTTGTACTCCTATCTCCTTTCCTTTGGGGTCGTATATATATTTAATAAATAAATAATAAAATCATGGAGTCTTGGACTCTCCATTTTTATTTTGACTTTTTGATGACCATGTATTCCTATTTTCCTTTTCCTTTGGGTATATTATTGGACCTGTTAAGCACCTTTCGGATGAAGATAGGAAGATGTGGATTGTATATACAAAGAAATCAAAAATATTACCTAAGGTGAAATTGAAAATCCTTTTCTAAGCTTTTTCTTTGGTTTTATGGAAGCAATGATAGATTGCTCAAGTTTTTTAGTTAGAAGTAGTTTATCTTTTGCAAAGTACATAATTGGGGGATTTTAGTTTAAGCTTTTTGGATGCCATAAAGATCTTGTTAAAAAAATCTATAAAAGCTCTTGTAAAACTTTATGGGATATAAGAAAGGGTTACAAAGAAAATTAATGGGATAGCCCATAGCCATAAAGGAGCTATGGGTCACATTTTTTGTGACCATAAGATCTTACAAGAATTATGCGGCATCCTATAAATCTTAATAAGAGGACATTGAACTAATTTGAAATGGATGAATAGGTGTAAAGCTCACAAGTATTGAGATGTCATTGCAATTTGAATAGAAGGCAATAGCTTCCCTTGATACTATTGATTGGTAGCATTTTGAAATGTCATAATTTGAATATGAAGGAAATATTTTCACTCTCATTCACAATTCCCTTGCGTGTTGAAAAAAATTTCCTTCTTTTTAGCTCCTTGATGGCATATCCTTCAATCAAGTGACAATTCAGCTACATTAGTTCCCTTGTTTGTTGACAAGAATTCCCTTCTTCATAACTCCCAAATGGCATATCCCTTGATCAATTGACAATTCAGCTGCACTAGTTTGATTAATATTTTGATAATTCAGCTTCATTTTAGTCCCAATAGTCCAACCTTCATATCAAATACATCCCATTTGTAGTTCTTGAGAGGTGGCACTAAAAATAGCACAAAAATAAACCGGGTTTACAATGTTGTAGGTGAGAGTTGGAATACCTCATATGTATTGGGGGAATCCATAACGCCTCATATTAGTACTTGGAAATTGTTAAGGAAAGAGTTGAAAATGTCAATATGCATCCATATAATAGAATTTTAAGAAATTTTAGAAGAATGATCAAATGATGAAATGGTCAAATTCTTTTTGAGATTTAGATTCTAGTTGGGATTTGGATATATGGGAAGGGAATGGAGAAAAGAAGAAGAAGATATGGATATGGGTGTGCTTGATAGACTTTTTGAATGGTAGACATGTGTACATAAGAGGCAATACTTGAAAGAGAGGATTTCAAACTTCCAATTATAGTGAATTTTCTTACACATTTTTCTCTATAATTGATCCTCTTGCTTTCAAACAACTTGTCAAAATGAATATGGCCTCTTTTATGACTTTAGTGAATTTGCTCATAGAGCATGATGTCTTCAAGAGAAGGAGGAGCCCAGTAGACTCCAAACATGTATATGGCTTCAAGTAGCATTAACATTAAATATTTTTGAACATAATAATAATGGAGCTTGTGGTGCAAGGAGAATGAACTTATGGTGAATGAGTGCAAGGTCCACAAGTGAATTTATAGAGAGAGTTATCAGTGATTTATTATCCATCCTAAGAAAGGAAGTGCAATAATTAGGGATTAGGGAGAGAACTAGAATTTCCTTTGTATTTGCACAGACAGGATTTGTTGGGTGTGTAGACCTAATGGACGGAACTTTCTATTTGTCACAATGGCCCACCATTGATGGGAACTGTATTTCAACCAAAAGGGGAGTTACTTAATTAATGGTCAGGTGATATGTGATGACAAGCACTGGATTATACAATTTGCAAGAGGTGAGATGTAATCTATATTCATTGTGTAATTTGATAAAAGTGTTCAATTGAGTGATAGATGACCAATGAAGGATTTTTGCTTTGAAATTAGTGTGCTTTATGGAAAAGTTTGGTTGAGTTGTGAGGGATATGTGCTAATAAATCAGTTGATGCTCTTGTTCAAACAAACAAATTTGCAAGAGCGGAAGGATTTTAATCAATGTATGACTAGAACAAGGTCTTTACTAAGAGCACATTGATATTCATTAAGGGAGTTGAGGATGTAGTTAAAGAATAAAAAACTAATGCACATCTCTTACATTGGATTTCTGCATGTGTTATATTGTGCAACTATTTCATTAAGAGGTCTGATATGTGGGAAGATGAAGAAGACCTTTCAAGAGATGAAGCTGATTCCATAAGTGAAGCAAATGGAATCTATCACAAGAGTATAGAAGAAATTAGGCAATTCACAGTAAAACGTGTTTGGGCTTCAATACAGCACCCAATGGATATTTATATCATATCCCATGTAACAATATGGAGTTTAGTAAGAAAGTTAGTTAGTGTTAACAAAAGAGTGAATAGGCCAAATTAGCCTAGAATATTCAGAAGTATCTAGGAAGCTTCTTGGGAAGCTTCTTGGCTAGCTTAGCTCGCACTCCAAGTAAGTAGCTTCTAGAAGGAAGTTTCTAGAAGCTTCTAACTAGCTTAACTTGCAAGCCAAGTAGGTGACTTCTAGAAGGAAACTTCTTGGTTAACTTGGCTTGCACTCCAAGAAAGGAGCTCAAGGAAGCTTCTTGAGAAGCTTCCTTGTCTCTCTATTGTCTCTTCTCAAGAGCCTTGTATGCTCATTATAAATACTAAAACCAAAGCTCATGCTAGGCATTTGGAGTTTACCCTCATTCAAGTGTCCCAATGTGATATTCCATTCTCATATTTATCTCCTTCGTCTTGGTCTTTTATATTGGTATCAGAGCAGGAATGGGATGGATGGATGGAATTTACGGACCACCAAATTCATCTCTACCAAACCATTGGGATTTTGTGTCCAAGTACTACCCAAGCTTCATTTCACACAATTCATCACCTCACACTTTGGACAAGATTTTTTGCATGCAATCACCTTGTTTGAAGAACCCTTGATACTTCCAGTTGTAACTTATGGAAAAGGGTAGACATGTTGCATCTCTGTGTTAATAAATTAGATAAATTGGGAGTAATGGGATAGAGTAGTAGCCATGCTAACAATATTCAATGTTATCATTGCTATGCAATAACAAATTGAGCACCTTACTTAATTGTTGGATGAACAAGACTATCAATGACAAGAACATGTAGGGAGAGCACCAGTACAAGATAGAGAAAATTGAATCTGATTTCCAAAACCCAAGGTGTTTGAAAGCAAGAATCTCTTGGGCACAATGGAGAATTTTGTGTTTGACTATGAATGTTACTTTGAAACTACCAATCTTCAAGATGAACAGAAATAGATTCTATTGGCTTCTAGCCAATTGGATGATGTGGCAAAACATTGGTGGCAATAACTTGGTCTTGATCTCAAACTACATACAATCTTTTAGTACACTACACACGGGTGGAGGAATTGATACCAATGGAGATTGATGTTGTCCAACGAAGATCACTTGGTACTGTAACACCCATTTGTGCATGTGTGTGGTATTGTGATATTTAGCTTGGTATTACAAGTACTTAAGAGATATTATTTATATAGAAATAAAGGATGGTTCTATATTAGTCATGGTTAGCTAAAGTTAGTCATAGCTAAGATAGAGAGGACCTTAATTTAGAGGAAGTAGAAAAGTTGAGCACCACTATTTTGGATTTTGGTGTGTTGACTTGGTATTATTCCTAGGTGTTTGGCCTTGAGGAAAGAGTTGAGAACTCTTGGGCCCGCAAACCTTTTTGTTTTGGATTCTTCTTTAGTCCAAGGATAGCCCATGTGGAGGAATCCTTGACTTAGTGGTTGGGTCAAGATAAGACTACATGCTTAGGGGAATATGCCCATGTGAATGGATATTCCTTTCTACTTTTTGACTTGACTTGACTTTTAGTCTAGTAACTTGAGTTACTATGGTAATTAGTAACTTTGGTACGTAACTATTTCACAAATATATAAACAAGGGGTGAGGAGGTACTCATCATTCTTTCATTTGCAACTATCTCTCTCTCATTGAGTTCTCTAGTGAGCAATGTCTTGAGTCTTGGAGTGTTAGCCTTGGAGGAGTATGATGGAGTTGGGATTCCTTGCCTTCTTAGTCCATGGTGCGCTACCATAATAGCCATCAGAGGTTCATCCTGAGTGAGAGATAGGCCGGCTCACAGTACAGCAAGAGAGAAAGATTGTGAAAAATTAGTGGTTGTTTTTATTATTGCCAAGTTGGGCATTGCATTGCTGAATGTCCACTTAGGAATGGGTGACCTCGACAAATTGCCCAGATGGAGTTTGTGGAGCACACTGATCAAGGAAACAATGAATCCCAATAGGAGATTTTGAGCCGCTTGCTGCAAACTTAATTTGGTCCAATTGGATTGAAAGCTCAACCTATGCAAGTTGGCTCTACTTGCAAGGTATGATATCCAATTGAGGTTGTAGGATTTTGGTTGATTTTGGAAGTTCAAAGAATTGCGTGTTTATGCAATTAGCAAAGGAATTGAGTATTCATATCAAGCCAATAATCGGAAATAGATTAATGATGGCGGATGGTAGAAAGGGTTATGCATTTTGTACCTTGTATCCTATTACCTTCAAGGTTGGGAAGGAGCATTTGGAGTGTATGAGGTTTGTAGTGGCACCTCTACACTATGATGTCATTCTAAGACTACCTTGGCTTGAACGTCATAAGGTTCAATTTGATTGGACCCGGTGACAAATTCAAGTACAACACCAAGGTAGGAATTTCCGATTTGGTTGTTTGGCACCTTTAAGAAAAGCCAATCCTAAGATGGGAAGTTTGTAAAGAAAGCAACTATAGAATAAGCTTTGAAGGAAGAGAAATCCCAAGGTGGGAAGTTTGTAAGGAAAACAACCATATAGCAAACATTGAAGGAAGATAAGTCCCTAGATGGGAAGTTTGTTAGTGACTCAGCTATAGAGCAAGCTTTGGAAGAAGATAAGTCTACTTTTGCAGTGTTGATCAAGCCGATTGCACAAGGAATGTAACAATATGGGTTTACCAATGAAGTTAGTTAGAGCTAACAAAGTAATGAATATGCCAAATTAGCCTAGAATATTCTAGAAGTATCTAGGAAGCTTCTTGGGAAGCTTCTTGGCTAGCTTAGCTTACATCCCAAGTAAGTAGCTTCTAGAAGGAAATTTCTAGAAGCTTCCAACTAGTTTAGCTTGCAAGGCAAATAGATGGCTTCTAGAAGGAAGCTTCTTGGGAAGCTTCTCGGTTAACTTGACTTGCACTCCAAGAAAGTGGCTCAAGGAAGCTTCTTGAGAAGCTTTTCAAGAGCCTTGTATGTTCTTTATAAATACTAAAACCAAAATTGATGCTAGGCATTTGGAGTTTACCCATATTCAAGTGTCCCAATGTGATATTCCGTTCTCATATTTCTCTCCTCAATCTTGGTCTTTTACATTGGTATCAAAGCAAGAATGAAAAGGATGGAATTTATGGACCACCAAATCCATCTCTGCTAAACCATTGGGATTTTTTGGTAATACCCAAGCATCATTTCACACAGTTCATCATCTCACGCTTTGGGTAGGATTATTTTGCATACTATCACCTTGTCTAAGGAACCCTTGATACTTCCAGTTGTAACTTATGGAGAAGGATAGACATGCTACATCTATGTATTAATAAATTAGATACATTGGGAGGTGTGGGATAGAGTAGTAGTCATGGCGGCAATACTCAATGTTATCATTGTTATGTAGCAAAAAATTAAGCACCTTACTCAATTGTTGGATGAATGAGACCATCAATGACAAGAACATATAGAGAGAACACTAATTTGAGATGGAGAAGATCAAATCCTATTCCAAAACCCAAGGTGTTTGAAGGTAAGAATCTCTCGGACACAATGGAGAAATTTGTGTTTGATTATGAACGTTACTTTGAATCAAGATGAAAAAAAACAAATTCTCTTAGCTTCTAGTTAATTAAATGGCATGGAAAAACTTTGGTGGCAATTCCGAGTGGAGTGAGTTGAACGACAAATTGTTGCACCAATCTTGACGTGGGTAAAATTCAAGAATGCAATACTTGGTCAATTTCAAGCTATAAATGTCCCATGAGCTGCATAAGATAAGTTAGCAGAGTTGAAGTAGATTGGCTCCATAAGGAGCTACATCACATAATTCTAGAACATCATCATATATATTCCAGATATACAAGAAGGTGAAGTTGTGGATTGATTCGGAAGAGCTTGAAGTCACAAACCAAATTGGAGGTGACCATGTGAGAGCCACACAATGTGGAAGAAGCCATGTAGTTGGTTGACGCTTTGATTCCATGGTTGCAACAACTTGGTGTTGACCTTGACCTACACAGAACCTACCAATACACTACACATGAGCGGCACCAATGGAGATTGGTGTTGTCCAACGGAGACCACTTGGTATAGTAGATAAAGAAAGATTGCAACAAAATGGTGGTTGTTTTTATTGTTGTCAAGTTGGACATTGCATTGCTGAATGTCCATTGAGGAATGGGCAGCTCAACAAATTGCCCAAATGGAGTTTGTGGAACACATTGATTAGAGAAACAACAAATCTCAATAGGAGATTTCAAGCTGCCTTCTGGGAACTTAATTAGTTCCAATGGGATTGAAAGCTTGACCTATGCAAGTTTTCTTCACTTGCAAGGTACAATATCTAATCATTATTGTAAGATTTTGGTTGACTCTGGAAGTTCAAAGAATTGCATGTCTATGTAATTAGCAAAGGAGTTGAGTATTCCTTTCAAGCCAATAACTGGAAGTAGATTGATGATGGCGGATGGTAAAAAGGGTTATGCATTCCATACCTTGTATCTTGTTACCTTGAAGATTGGGAAGGAGTACTTGGAGTGTATGAGGTTTGTAGCGGCACCTCTACATTATGTCATTTTAGGACTACCTTGGCTTCAACGTCATAAGGTTCAATTTGATTAGACTTGATGACAAATTCAAGTACAACACCAAGGTAGGAATTTCCGATTAGGTTGTCTGGCACCTTTGAGTAAGACACTTAAGAATAGCCAATCCCAAGATGGGAAGTTTGTAAAGAAAGCAACCATAGAGTAAGCTTTGAAGGAAGAGAAGCCCCAAGATGGGAAGTTTGTAAGGAAAGCAACCATAGAGCAAGCTTTAAAGGAAGTGAAGTCTCAAGGTGTGAAGTTTGTTAGGAAAGCATCCAGGGAGCAAACCTTGAAGGAAGATAAGTCTCTAGATAGGAAGTTTGTTAGTGAAGGAACTATAGAGCAAGCTTTGGAAGAAGATAAGTCTATTTTTGTGGTGGGATCAAGCCGATTGCACAAGGAGAATCTGAGGAGAGTCACAAGCCTTATCAAGCAGTGGTTGATCAAATAGTTTAAGAGTTTGAAAATGTATTTTTGGGATTGTACTAAAGGGATTAACCTTTGATTATGGTATGCCCTTCAAGATTGAGTTATTACTAGGGATTACTCTAATAAGTAGACCAATCTATTGGCTCTCACCAAAGAAGTTGGATGAGTTGGGAAAAACACTCATGGAGTTGTTGGAGAAGGATTTCATATGACATACTACATCTCCTTGGAGAGCACCGGTACTATTCATTCCAAAGAAGGATGGAGGACTTTGTTTCTATATTGATTACCATGTGCTCAATAAACAAATAGTGAAGAATGCATACCTCTTGCCTCAAATTGATGACTTGCTTGATAATTTGAATGGAGCACAATACTTCTCCAAGTTGGATCTTGGCAATGGCTATTGGAAAATCCCAATTGATAGGGAGGATATGCAAAAGACTACCTTTTGCACAAGGTATGGATATTTTGAGTGGAGAGTTTTGACTTTTGAACTCACTAATGCTTTAGCAATTTTTATGGATCAGATGCATTGGGTGTTTGTGGTACCCACATTTTTTGTTTTTTTTGAAATGGAGAAGAAGAAGTGTATAGAGAAGTTGGATTGCACTTGTATGGCCAAAGAAGGCAAAGAAAAGAGTCTTGGGGATGAAACTCAAGGTAACGTGGCTTCGGGTCATAAGGCAAAGTACTTGAACTTGCCCTGTCAGCATACAACCCAAAGTAAGAAGTCTTTGTATCATGGGGTGCTCAACCCGAGGCAAGGACAGTGCAACTTTTCTTTGGGGTGAGAAATTCAAGAAGGGACTGTTCAAAAACCAGCGGTCATATGCGTGAAGGACACTTGATAGTGACAGGAGCATGCAAGAGGTGTGATTTCTTGGTAGAAACTCAAATTGAAGACCGACAAAGAAGGCGCAACTCTATAAAAATTGGGATAACAACAAAGCAATGTCAAGCAATTTTCCTTTGCCGTTGAGGAGTCGTCCTGCAGGAGATTGTGGGAAGGGAAGTAGAGTTGAAGACGTGCTGGTGTGTATAGGAGAATTTGAGAGAGCTAATCCGAGAGACAATGAGGAAGAAAGAAAGATGGGAGGAGGAAAGAAGAACTTTGAATTCGTAGTGAGAAATCATGTGATTCAGAGGTTAGATGTGATCGCAAGAATCAAAGTCTTGAGCCGACTTTGGATCACATTCTTGGCATGGAATTGGAATGTGAGTTTTCCAGGATTCATGACCAAGATAATCAAGAGTAAATGTCTCGATGGCCCTGAGGAAGAGGGGAAGAGAGGAAATCCGGCTCGCTGGACGGAGTTGGATTGGAGATTAGTACTCGGAAGAGAGGCAGGCACGGAGCAGGGTGCCATGTTCTTGGGGAAGGATGAGGTAGCCAAAGAAACCCAAGAAGTGAGGGATGCATTCTCTTCAAAGCATACAAAGAATGGGTATAAAGTAGAGAGTTACAAAGATCCTATCAAGAGAGGAATCGTGAGTGCTCTCATGGCAATCCTGAAGCCGGAGAGAACAACTTATGTGATGAAGCACCAAGCGGTGTTCTTCCATAAGATATTTGCAGGAGAGCCAATCAATTGGGCAAGGTGCTTCGATGGGCAAACAAGACAGATGGTGTGGAACTTGCAGGATAAATCGCCTCTGCACTATATTGTGCCATTTGCAGCACATTTCTACCTTGGGCTGAATCTGCTCAATGCGGCGGAGCACAACAAAATGGTGTCGCATTTTCATCCCGACTTAAGAAAGGAGGTCGACACGGAGGAGCAACAATACATTGTTCAGATCAAAAGCAGCGACCAGTACTATGCGCAGACGGAGAAGAGTGTGCAGGTGGACGTGAGTACTCCAAAGTCAAAGAAGAGGAGTCGACAAGGAGAAGGTGAAGATGTCAAGAGAACAAGACCTCGGAAGACCAGAAGAGTAAACCCAAGGAAAGGTATGGTGGTAATCGCATCATCAAAAGAAGACTCGGAAGGCAAAGCTGAGTGCAAGTCGGAAGACTCGGAATGTGAGGAAGAACCCAAGCTCACACTATAGAGTGGAGACACAAGTAGTGACAATGATGAAGGCAGGGAGATGATGTCAGTTCCCATAGCAGAGGAAGAAGTCAAGATTGAGCTCAAGGAGGAAGGTAACGTGAAGTTAGAAGACAAAGTGTCAGAGCAGGAGGAGAGGAAGGTTACCATTCAAAGAGGAGTTTGGTCTAGGCAAAAAGTGAAGTGTGAAGCAGGTCCAAGCAAGTTAAGGGAAGAGGAGAATGCTAGTTTGGGGAGTGAAGCGTCCATTCTGATACAATGACGCATCGAAGAAGGTGAGTATCAAGAGAAGAAGAGGTAAAGAAGGAGATCACTCTGCAAGTTGAAGTAACCATGAGCGATGGAGTGGAGTACCTATGCAAAGTTGTGTGTCCTCTGTTGGTGAAATTGGAGCACAAGAAGAAGGAGATGCAGTCAAAGTGTCTGGAGGTGAAGGTTGTATTGCAGGTGTTAGCACGATTAGAAGAAGGGAACTCGGAGTTGAAGAAGAGTATAATCCAAGGTGAGGAGGAAAAGGAAGTACTACGAGTGGATGAAATAGTGCAGAGTCAAGTGGTAGAAAACTTGAGGAGAGAAGCAAGGTATCAAGAGGAACTTGTGAAGTAGAGTGACATAGCAAAGGAGAGAAAAATTGCTGAATATGAGATCTTGAAGCAGCAATTTGCTGATTTGAGACTAGAAATTATTCATGCTATGGTGAGAGTAGCAGAGAAGGAACAAGAGCTCAATAGGGTGTTGGAGAGTGTAGAAGAGAAGAAGCAAATGTGGCAACGATAGTTGACAATGAGATATAGAGAAGAAGAGAGGTTGCAAGAGTTACTTTGTAATAAGGAGGAGAAGGAGAAGGAAGTTGTGAAAGCCGAGTTTGAGGCAGAATTGGCAATGTACCAAGAGGATTGGCTTGCAGATCAGGAGCGAGAGAGGAAGATGAGAGTAGAGCCATTGAAGGAAATTGTAATTAGGATGAACGCAATGTTGAGTATAGAGGTGAGTGTGCGTATTGAGGAGACGAGGCTGCACGAGTTGAAGTTGTTGGTGCAGGAGACGAGGAGGAGACATGCAAAGGACACCAATTTGAATGTGTTGTTGACTAGTCTCAGAACTCGTGTAGATAGGAAGATATTAGAGGTAGAAGACAATATCACAATCAGATTAGACTTAGTCAAATTAGAGATAGATAAACTTCGGAAAGATGTTAGAGCAAAACCCAAAGTAGATGAAGTAGGAGTACAAATGTCTTTGGAGATACCATTGGAGACATTAGCGAAGAGTGGGTCGGGAGATAAGGAGTTAGAAATATTGCCCACTAGTGAAATTTCAGATCAAGAAAGAGAACTATTAGATTTGGTAGAAGATGTAGGAGTTATGAAACTCAAGGACAGAATAGTACGAAGTAAAGTTACTTTGGGGTCGGGTTTGAATGCCAAAGAAGAAGTAGACATCAGATTGGATAGTAACCAATTTGAGATTTGAAGAGGCAGATATGAAGAGGTGCATTGTCATTTTGGATCTAGAGGTTTGTAGAGTTGTTAAGAAGAGGTACATTAGGAAGATAACTGTCGATTGCTTCAGTATTTAAGAGTGGCATTCACAGTATTATGTTGTTTAGTGCTCATAATTTCTGAGAATAGATAAAGCAAAGTGCTGTGAAGCAGTACTCATCGCTTGAGCTCGATTTTGAGTATCAACTTTGTGTTTGTAATTGTGAGTGTGTGGAGAATTTCAAAGTGCAAGTCAGTATGCTTGTTGGATATTGGATTCCGCAGCCTTGATCTTCATTTTGTGTGTTTGATCCTGAGTGAAGTGCAATTGAAGCAATGCCTTGATAGATCTGAGAAAAATTGTAGTGTTGGTAGTATTCTGCATTTGTGAGTGCAGTACGAGGTTGATTTGAAGCAATTTTGATCAAGGAAGTTGTGCCTTCAGTGGAGGGGTGGAACACAATTCTAAGGCAAAGTTGTTTCACAGTGAAGTGCCGTTTTTGGGAGAGCTTGAATCATCACAATCAAGATTGTTTGGAAAGATTTGATGGAGTTGTGATTAAGGAGTGTTAATATGTGACAAGACTGCAAATCAGTGCTTGTTACTCTCTTTTGGGTGTGGTTTCTACCTGAGAGATTAAAGACTCAACCAAGAAGAACTAAATTGTTACTTTTCTTTGTATTTGGACATTTTTGACTCGTATCTTTGCGGGAACAAACTTTACTTACCTGATTACCGCAAAAGTGATATTTGCCAGGTTGTCACAATGTTGGATGGACTGTTGGATTGGTACGTGGTGGTGTTCTTGGATGATATCTCAATCTATAGCAAGACATACGTAAAACATGTGAATCACATGTGAGAAGTCCTAAGACAACTATGATAATGGAAGTTTTAATGCAAGAAGTCAAAGTGTACTTTTTGGCGGAAGGAAGTTACCTTCTTGGGTCACAAGATCTCACCGGAGGGGATCAAGATAGAAGAGGAGAAAATCAAGGCCATCACTGATTGGCCTACTCCAAAGGATGCTATTGAAGTATGGGCATTTAATGGATTGGCTAGCTTTTACCAAACGGTTCATCCACTACTATGATCATGTGGCCACACCATTGATCAATCTCTTGGGAAAGAACTTGAGCTTTCAATGGACCAACAAGCACAAAGAAGCATTCTAGAAGTTGAAACATATGGTGTCTTCCAGACCAATTCTTCAACCATATGATCCTCCACTATCATGTGTGGTTGACTTTGATGCTTCTAACTTTGCAATGGAAGCCATGTTACAACATGAATTCACAAATGGATTGCACCCATTGCCTTTGTGTCTCGGAGATTAAATATATTGGAAAGGAATTAGTCTAGTCAAGATCATGAACAACTAGCAATGGTATATGCCACTAAGGTATGGAGACATTATCTCTTGGGGAAACAAATGGTCATGCAAATTGATCATAAGCACTTGTTGCAAACATTATATTTGGAACACATGGAGAGTCTACATCATCAATGAGAGGAACAACTACAATTGTTTGACATCAAACTTGAGTACAAACTTGGTCAGTTCCATGTCATCCTTGATGCCCTATCACAATGACTTGATTTGAAGTCTCTTCCTCTCATCACATTGGCAACTACGATGGTATTCGTTGACTCCAAGTCCAAATTGAATTTCAAATAGCTCTATAACAAGATCCTTTCGTTCAGATGATACAGGGTCGTCTTGCAACATACAACAAGGAGTCTAATACCTTCTCCTATAAGGAAAAGCTTCTATTCCATGAGGATTGGATCTATGTTCCAACCAAAGGTGATCTCTAACTTTTGCGCTTCAAGAAGCCCATGATTTACCAATTGATGGTCACATGGGTGTAGACAAGACCTTAGGTAACCTCCAATGCAAATGGTGGTTGCACAACATGGCACAAGATGTTCAGGAGTTTGTCCAATCATGTGAGAGTTGACAATGCAACAAGGTCAATAACCAAAAACCGAGGGGACTCCTTCAACCATTCCCCATTCCATCTACTCATTTGGAACATGTGAGCTTAGATCTCATCACATCCTTGCCCAAGACAAAGCAAGGTCACACAATCATTGTGGTGTTTTGTGGATTAGTTTAGTAAGCAAATCCATTTGGCACCACTCGTTGATATTGTGGATGCTTCAACCTTGACATAGATCTACTTTGCCAATGTATTCAATCATCATAGGATGTTGCGTGTACTCATCTTTGACCATCATCCTTGCTTCATTGGAAATTTTTGGCAAGCACTCTTCCAGAAACTTGGTACTAAGCTTACTTTGTCTATGGCCTATCATCCTCAAACTAATGGGAAAATTGAATGCAAAAATCACACCTTGGAGGATATGCTTTGTGCCTTCATCAATGTTCACCGTACCAAGTGGGATGAATGTCTTGCAATTGTGGAGTTTGCATACAATAATTCCAAACAAGCAAGCACCAAATTCTCTCCTTCCTTCCTCAATATTGGACAATATTGTTTCAGATTCATTCTTGCTCCTCCTCCATCTCATGTCCCTCATACTTCAACCTTCTTGACTGATATATCCCAATCCCTCCAACAAGCAAAATCTCACCTCCTTGTTGCCCAAAATTGTCAAAAAAAATATGCAGACCACCATCATTATGATCTCACCTTTCAAGTTGGTGATAAAGTCATGCTCTCATCTAGTAATCTACCACTCCCACTTGATACCCAAGTTCATAAAATTGCTCCTCATTAGATAGGACCCTTTGAGGTCACACAACTCATTTCTCCTATTGCTTATCGACTTGCCTTGTCTTGACACTTGCGCATCCATCTTATCTTTCACATTTCCAAGTTGAAACTCTTTGTCCCTAATCCATCTTCTTTTCACTCTTGTGTCCAACTTCCTCCTCCTCCTCCCATCCCTATCAATGATCATAAGGAATATGAAGTTGATCATATCCTTGCACGTCGTCACATTCAACAAGGCCGTCAACAACATATGGAGTACAAGGTCTTTAGAAAGAGTATCCTCTTCATGATGCTACATGGGAACCTCTTTCTCATCTCCAAAATGCACAAATGGCCATCCAAGAGTTTGAAGCTTCAATGGCAACAAGGACGTCACCAACTAGCAATGGGGGAATTTGGAACAATATGGAGTTTAGTAACAAAGTTAGTTAGGGCTAATGAAGTAGAAAATAGGCCAATTTAGCCTAGAATATTCCAGAAGTATATAAGAAGTTTCTTGGGAAGCTTCTTGGCTAGCTTAGCTTGCACCCCAAATAAGTAGCTTCTAGAAGGAAGCTTCTAATAGCTTCCAACTAGCTTAGCTTGCAAGCCAAGTAGATGACTTCCAGAAGGAAGCTTCTTGGAAAGCTTCTTGGTTAACTTGGCTTGCACTCCAAGAAAGTGGCTCAAGGAAGCTTCTTGAGAAGCTTTTCAAGAGCCTTGTATGCTCCCTATGAATACTAAAACCAAAACTCATGATAGGCATTTGGAGTTTACCCACATTCAAGTGTCCCAATGTGATATTTCATTCTCTTATTTCTCTCCTCGGTCTTGGTCTTTTACATCCCATTCTAGTAATAAAAAGCAAAAAATTATTTTAATGGGTTTATCTAAATAGGTTTGATATTTTTGAATGGATTTTTGGATGGGTTTGCTCATTGATAGGCATTGGTGTTGCTCATTTTGATGGCACCACTTGCCTGATTTATACATTCACTGGTTTTGAGAGTTGGGTCTCCTTGTCAAGCATGGTTTGCTCATTCATGAAGAGCAGACTTGAGTGAGGTCACGTGGTTGGGGATTGTGGGCAAATGATATCTGCTTGATATGCACATGCATTAAATTGAAAGTGTCATAAATTTGAGTTCATAGTTTGAGTGGATAGTTTATTGCTAAACTACTTGCTCAAAATCACTAAGTTGTGTGATTCTTGAATCTTATAGGTGTGGTGTTTTTATTGTTTAGTGTAGTTTCTATGAATTTATGTGAATCAAGTTCAATGTTAATGAGTATCAATTTTTTGAATGTATGATTTTTAAGTGATTTCATTTGAATTTGGTCCAATAAAGTTATCTGAATTGAGTTCAATGTTAATGGTTTCAGTTCACCTATTTTTGAATTGAGTTGGATGATTATATCAGAATTGAGTTCAATGATTTTCTTTGAATTGAATTGAATGTTAAAGTTTGAATAGATTGATAGAGACCTTGCCCCTAGAGCAATGTTTTAGAAGAGTAGACCAAAGGTGAGGGTAGAATACATATGTGAAATTAAAGACCATAAGGAGTGCATATAGGTGAATTTGCCTATTGGAAGGAAAGTGTGGCAATTCAAAATACTTATTGAAATGCCATAAATTCCCAAGGCATTCATGCCATTTGCTAAAGTGCAACATTTGAAGCCCAAACTATCCCAACACACAAACCCCACATCCCACAAAATTTTTTATATAGAGAAACCCCACAGATAGCTCAATTTCACTTGAGGAGTTTTCATATAGTGTACAACCTTTGAGTGTGGGAAAGATTTATTATTATTACAAGTTGAGAGGAACAAAGTGCAATTTGAATAGAGTTTGAGCATTTTGAGTTTAGGTGAAGTGAAGAGAGTTCACAAAGTAGGGCAATTTTGGTGGGAGAAGTGTGCAATTGTTTCAAAGAGAGACAATGCAAGAGTTTAGGAAAGGGTGATTTCTAAGAGAAGGGGTCTTTGAATGGTCAAAGAGTGGTTTTTTTAAAGTTTTCAGATCTTGATTTTCCAAATTCTAGGGGAAGGCTTTTCAAAGTGGAGAAAAGTTAAGGTTTAAGTGAGAAAAGAGGAGAAGAAGAGAAGTTTTGAAGCTTCAAGTTTCAGGTCTTGGTTTTCTGAATTCCAAGGGAAAGCTTTTTGAAGTTTGGGAATGTCAAGGTTTAAGTGAGAAATAGACGAGAAGAGACAAAGAAGAGGAGTAAAGGATAGAGATATAATTTCCAAACGCAATCCATAAGTAGAGCTCACCTTTGAATTTGAATATCAAAGCACAAAGGAGAAAGAAAAGAGAATGGGAAAATTCCAAATTACCAAGAATGTTGGGAATCCTCCGTGGAATATATCAATAAGGGTCTTTATTGATATATCCACAAAGGATTCCCAACATTCATGGGTATTAGATAATCAAAAAATTGAAGACAACATGATGAATATTACATAGAGTTGATTGGATAAGAGCTAGGTCTGAGCTGTGCTTGAAGGAATTTATGAGGGACAACTTGATGCACTAGGCTTGAAGGTTTTCCTTGGGCTTGTGTATGCTTGTCCCAATGTGAAAGTCAATTTCTATTTTAGCTTTCAAAGTTTACTATTAAAAAATCTGCTTAGAGATTGGTAAAATGGTAAAATTTCTACAATTTTTATGTAGAATGCCTTTTGTAATCACTCACTTTCTATTTCAACTTTCAAAGTTTACTGTTCAAATATTTGCTTAGGAATTGGTAAAATGGTAAAATTTCTACAATTTTTTATGTAGAATGCCATTTTTAAAACCCTTGTAAAAGACTAAGGAGAGAAATAAGAGAACAAAAGACAAGAGTAGAAGATCACATTAGGACTCTCAAGAGAAGGAAACTCCAAATGCATAGCATAAGCTTGGGCTTTGGTATTTATAGGGAAACATACAAGGCTCATGGGAAGCTTCCTTCTAGAAGAAGTTTACTTGGCATGCAAGCTAAGCTAGTCATGAAACTTCCAACGAAGCTTCTTCTTAGAAGCCACCCACTTGGTATACACATAACATGATACTTGAAAGGTATCAAGGTGCTTCCTAAATGCATCTAGAACATTTTATAATTTCTTGGCTAATTTGGCCTATTTGCTAACTCATCAGCCTCTACTAAATTTTTTGGTAACTCCATATTATTACATATTCCTTCATTGCTAGTTCATGATGTTCTTGTTGGTTGAGAGTCTTGGAGAGCCCCTTGACCATTTTGGAGGTGGGAAAGAAGCTCCCATGTGGCATTGTGACAAAGATACCTTTTCCAAATGACCTTATATTCCCTATATTGCTAGCAGCCATGTTGGATGTAGGAACGTGCAAGTATACAATCAACTTTGTATCCTCATGATTGTTGATAACAATGAAAGGAAGAGGGGTTTGGACACAAGTAGAAAAGGAAGATGGATAAAAAACAAAGGGTTTTAACTTTGAAACATGGAAGACAAGATGAATCCGGATTTGACTAGAAGTAAATTTTCCAAGGATAGGAGAAATTCCAAGAGAAACACATGAGAAGAAACACAAAGCTTCATACTCAATACTGTAATGCCCAAAAATAGCACCTTGTCTTAAATGTATAGCAAAGAGGACTCCCTCAAAGGAAGCTCCACCCTTGGATCGGATACATGGATTGGTGAATTGTCAACAAGCTCCATCCTTAGATTAGTTGCTTGCATAGGCATGTTGGTTCTTGTCCTATTTGGTTGGTCAACCAATTTTGATTGGGAGAATATTTAGGGAATCTTTTTGCAAAAACCTCAAAATCACATGGATGAGGTATTGTTGGATAGCTCTTGATGAGGCAAATAGGAGGAGGGAAGCACAACCTTCTATATCTTGGGGAGGAGATGGAATCTTACCCATTTTCAAGGCCTATTTCATATGTTTAGGCCTACAAAATTGGCTCTAAATTTTTCAATGTATTTTTAGCTCTTGCTTTATTAGTAGAAATACTCTTTTGGTGACATCTCTATTTGATCTACTTAGTCCATCATATATAACATCTTTTTAGATGTTACATAACTAATTTTCACTTCTCGATAATATGTTTAGCTATTGGTATTATACTAGATAAGGCAAGGCAATAGTGCATTAGAGATATAATTTGATTAACATCAAATAGATTTATCCAATCACAAGCAAGTTTACAAACATACATATTTCATTGAGCTAAGTTCACATGTTCTGATCAAGCAGATGGGATTAGGAGTAGTTGAAGTAGTCCGCTTAGTTTTAGTTGTTGGCTTGGTTGCACTAGTAATTCTCATAAGATTAGAAAAAGTCTCAAACTTCATGTTCTATGTTTGACCATCACAAATTTCATTGCAGAGTGCTCAAATTCTTGTTTATCCCCATGTGTCATGCAAATGGTAAGTCATGTGCCTCTTGAAGTTGCATCAAGTATAGATCTCCCATAGTTGGAACATAGATGTGGTTCTTGCAATATAGAAGCTCATCTTTGATTGAAAATATGTTGTACTCTTTGTGATGTGCTGCAAGACAAAGGAAAGGATCATGTTGTAAAGCAAGTTTGAAATTTGTGTATACCTTTGAATTAATTGACAATATGGTGATTGTTGCTATCATGGAAGATTTGAGAAGAATCTTCAAGTTAGGTTGTCATGACAAGGCATTGAGAATGACATGGAACTTGTCTGGGTTTATACTCAAGCTTGATATCAACAACCATATTTTTTCGTCCCATTGATGATGCCAACTCTTTGTATGCTTCAATTGTAAGGTTTGAAACAAGTATCTATGATTGATCCGCATTATTACCTATTTCTCCAAGAGACAATGTTGCCACAATTTTTTTACATACACAATTGTTAATCTTTCTTGATCTTGAGTAGAGTAATTCCTTTCTATTGCATTTAGTCATCAAGATACAAAGGGTATGGGATGCAATCCATCTAAGAATGCTTGTTGCAACTTAGCTCCAATTTAGAAGCATCAAATTCAACCACACAAGGTAGTTGAGGATCATATGGTTGGAGGATGGTCATGAAGACACCATATCTTTTAGTTTCTTGCATGTGGCTTCTTGCTTGTTTTTCCATTCAGAACTTATTGTCTTTCCCAAGAGGTCAATTAATGGTGTAGCCACATGAGCAAAATAATGGATGAACTATTGAACTTGCCAATCCACTAAATACCCAAAATTCTACAACATCCTTAAGAGTAGGCCAATCAATTATGGCCTTGATTTTCTCCTCTTCCATCTTGATCCCTCTCCATTGAAACCTTATGGTCTAAGAAGGTAATTTCCTTTTGCCAAAAGACACACTTGGACTTCTTGTAGTAGAACTTTCATTGTCATGGTCTTCTCACAACTTTGCAAATGTGGTTCTTGTATTTTGTTCTATATTACTATAAATAAAAATGTCATCCAAGAACACTACCACATATTGATCCAAGACCCATCCAAGATCCAATGCATTCGATCCATAAAGACTATTGGAGCATTATTGAGCACAAAGGGTAAAAATCTCCATTTGAAATGCCCATACCTTGTACAAAGGGTAGTCTTTTGCACATTTGTTCCATCATTTAGAATCCTTAGTAGCTTCAGTAGCCAATTCAAAGATCTAACTTTGAGAAGTATTGGGCCACACTTAATTGATCCAAAAAGTCATCAATTTGATTCAAGGGATTCATATTCTTCAAATTTTTTTATTGAGAACATGATAATCAATACAAGATCAAAACCTTTCATCCTTCTTTTAGACAAAAAATACTTGTAATTCCCTTGATGATATATTATGTCATATAAAATCCTTCTCCAACAACTTGATCAATGTTATTCAAATCTCTTCTAACTCCTTTAGTGAGAGTTAATAGATAGGTCTATTCACTAGACTACTACTTGGCAATAGCTCAATCATGAAGAGCATACCACAATTGGAGCAGAATCTGTTTGGAAGATCATCCAAAAACACATTTGCAAACTCCTTAACTATTTGATTAACCACTACTTGATGAGGCTTCTAATCCTCATCATATTCTCCTTGCATAATAGATTTGATAAAAAATAGGAATATCTCTCTCCAAAGCTAGCTCTACAATTTCCATATTGACAAACTTCTCATCTTAAGAGACTGATTAGTTTTAGGTGTCTTACTTAGATGTGCCATACAATCTAATCAATATTCTTATATTGGTATTGTACTTGAATTTATCATCAAGCCCAATCAAATTGAACCTTATGACTTTCAAGCCAAGAAAGACCTAAAATGATATCATAGTATAGATAAGCTACTACAAATCTCATACACTCTAAATACTCCCTCTCAATCTTGAATACAACATGATGTAAAGTATGAAAAGCAAAACTCTTCTTACCATCCACCATCATCAAATATATTAGCTAATACTAGTTTGATAGGAATGCTTAATTTTGCTGCTAATTGCATGGGCATGCAATTCTCCACACTCATAGAATCAATCAAAATCCTACAACCATGATCAGATATCATACCTTGAAAGTGAATCAAAGTTACACTGGTCAAGCCTTCAATCCCATTGGAACTAATCAAGTTCCTAGTAAGTGGGTCAATATCTCCTTTAAGGACTCTTTCTTTCCTTGATCATTACACTTCAAAAATTCCATTTGGGCCATGGTAGGGGTTGTCCCTTCCTAGTTGGACATTTGGCAATGTAATGTCCAATTTGGCAACAATAAAAGCAACCACTATTTTGTTGCAATTTTTCTCTACCTAGAATGCCAAGGAGTTTATGTTGAATGGTATCAATCTCCATCAATGCTAGCTCCTACAATCATGTGTAGTATGTTTGTAGGTTTTGTAAAGACCTAGATCAAGACTTAGTTGTGGTTACCAAGGAATCAAAGTGCTCAACCGATTGCATTGCTTCTTCTAAGTGTTTAGAGTTACTCATGTTTACTTCCAATTTGGCATGTGATTTCAAGCCCATCTCAAATTAATCTAGAGCTTCACCTTCTAGTATCTCTAGAATTTGAATGATGGTGTTTTGGAACTATGTGATGTAGCTCCTGACAAAACAAATTTGCTTCAATTCTACCAATCTATCTTGTGCAACTCGTGTAACATTCAAGACTCAATTATTACATTCTATGATTCTTCCCATGTTTAGATTGGAGTAAAAAATTGTTATTGAGCTTACTCCACTTAGAATTATCACCATAGCTTAGCCACTTTATCCAATTGGCTCAAAGCCAAGAGAATTTGTCTTTGTTCATCCAAAAGATTTGTGGTTTCAAAATAATATTCACAATCAACACACAATTCTCCACTACAGTCAATAGATTCTTACCATCAAATTCCTTTAGCTTTGGAAATTGGACTTACTCTTCTCCTTCTCAAAATTCTACTCTTGTACATGCTCTTGTTGTTGACTATCATGATCTCTCTCTTCCAACAATTGAGTTAGGTGCTTGATCTCTTATTGCATAACAATGATAACTTTGGGCATTCCCGCCATGTCTATTACTCTACAAGACTATCCAATTGCAATTAGCTAAGCTAATAAATAGAGGCAATACATTTATTTCTCCTTGTAAGTTACAATTCATAGAATGAATGGTTCATTGGACAAGGTGATTGCATTCAAAAAAATTACTTAAAGCATGAAATGATGGACTATGTGAAATGATGCTTTGGTAGTTCATGGATACAAAAATCCCAATGGTTTGAAGGAAATATATTTGGTGGTCCATAGACTCCATCCATCCTATTTCTACTTTGATAATAATGTAAAAGATTGAAGAGAGAAATAGGAGAAAGGAAGACAAGGTGGAAAATCACATTGGGATTCTCAAGTGAGGGAGCCTCCAAATGCATAGCATGAGCTTGGGCTTTGGTACTTATAGGAAAACATACAAGACTCTTGGAAGCCTTCCTTCTAGACGTTGCCTACTTGGTGTGCAAGCTAAGCTAGCTAGAAAGCTTCCCCCTAGAAGCTACCTACTTGGCATTACAATAACATGATACTTGGAAGGTACTGAGAAGCTTCCTAAATACTTTAAGAACATTTTTAGAATTTATTGGCTAATTTGGCCTATTTTGCAACTCATTAGCCTCTACTAACTTGTTTGCTAACTCCATATTATTACAACTCTAAACTCGTAAGCAAAATTAAAGGAAGTGAGTGAAACTATTCCCTCAAAGCCATTTCAAAGGGGAATGAAAACCTAAGATAATAAGCTAGTGAAAACTACACTATTTTGTAAAGAAAAGAGGAAAGCTAAGATTTACACTTTAAAAGACCATTAATTTCTTTTGAGATTACAAAATATGAGTCAAATTTTGGTTTAAGTATCTTTCTCACTTTGCAGGTCCAATATCTAAGTTTCATTAAAAATCAATTTTTATTATTTACATATTAAAATAAAAAATAAGATAATAATTGATTAAAAATGAATATTGTAATTTAGAAATGATAACAAATTAAAAAATTATACTAGTGTCCAATTCATAATAAATTGTTTGTGTTCTAATTTAAAAAGTCAATTGAAATAATTATTCTTCATGTGGTAAAGAATCATTATTTTATTTAAAAACATATAATAATAATAATAATAATAATAATAATAATAATAATAATAATAATAATAATAATAAAGAAGCTACAAGCTCTTGAGCAACTCCATATTTGTGCTAGTGAACCCATCCAATCTAGTTTGATTTGCTCATTGAGAGGAGAAAACCCTAAACTCACTTGAGCAAATGTATTTGTTAGATGATTGTGACCCATAATCTCGAATCCCAACTTATTATGAGAAAATCCTTTCTCATGTGTACAAAGTCATTTTCTTTTGAGCAAACTGCCTCTCTGTGGGTAAAATTTATCTTGCCATAAGCAAAGCTAATCTGAAATGAGCAAAGACATTTTGTTATTTGGTTAGATACCAAACTTGAACTATCATGCAAGCAAACTACACACCTATTTTCTATATTTTTTCCACAACAATATCATTCCTTCTAATTCTTCCATAGACTAGAACAAAGGCATCATTAAAACTCAGAGAAAAGATTGACATCCACCCTCTTGGTCTTGGAATTGGATTATCAACATAATGAAAAGAGATATAATGCTACAAGTGCAGATCATTTGACTTGGAACAAAAAAAAATCAAGGAGAGCACGACTATGTAGTGAATGTGCAGATCATGCATTAACATACACCTTTGATCACAAATGGATGTGCCTTATAAGCAAAAAAGAGCCAACCAATACTAGATGTTCTTTTGTATTGAAATAAATGTTTAGTATGTTATCAGATGAAGAAATGAATGAGTCTGAAATGCTGTTCCTAAATTGTTGTATCTTCTTGTGGTTTGCTTTCTTGTTCATTTTCAATACCTTCCATTGCATTATTTTCTTGTGGTTTGGGACATGATATGAGCTATGGATTTGGAGATATTAGCTTCTTTTTTGTTAGGTTGGCTTGTGCACCAAAATTGTTTGGACTTGGGAGAAGCCCTCACATACAAGATTGGTGAGTGAGAGCACTTTCACCTTGACTCTAATTACCAGATGAAGTGCATTTGTGTTGGTAGAAGGTACAATAAGGAAAAGGAGATAAGTTCTTCACTACTTGATTGAAAAGTGGTTTCTAGTGTGGGACTTCACTACAAAGAGATATCCTGCACGCAAATGTATTTATCCTACATGGAGACCAATTTTCCATTTGCTGAGTTCCCTTGTCATTCCCACTAGGCTGCCCAAGGTGGTACATGGATATTCTATTCTTCATGTGACCACAAAGCGTTTTGGGGTAGTAGAGGATTGTGATTGGATGGAGCTTATGCTTTATGTACTTGAGGCAATTTTATGGTTCTTGTAGAATCAATTGAGACACCTAGGTGCTAGGTGGTACAAGAGTAGTTTTATAGGGCAATTTTTGACCTATTTTCTTTGGAGAGTGGACTTATGGGTGAGGATAAGGTCACCTATGAGTACACTATTGCCTCAGATGTCTATATTTACCCATTTGTAGAGTGGAGGAGGATAGAGGATGACCATGCAAATGATGAGGATGGTGTGTGAGGTTTAGAGTTGGGAGCTATGTTGGATATATGATGTGTATTTTTTTGTAACACCTCTTAGTATATTTAATAAATGTACTTCCATTTTGCTTATTATTTCTCCTTGATTAGTGATGATATTGTTGATATAAGCTTTGAATGTATATGTGTACTTGTACATAGGTCTCTATGTTCAGCCTTTGCACTTGAAGGACACTATCTTTTATGAGCAGCCTCTAGAGGATACATTCCTCTATGATCAGCCTTATGAAGATGCCTTCTCCCATGTTATGCTATTAAAGAGTGGGGTTTCCTCCTTGGTCAACCTTCAAGGGTGGGTTAGGGAGAGGAATGGAATAAGGAGAACTATTTGGAGAGAATGAGGCAAGAGAGAAGGAAGTAGAGTTAGTTAGGAGGGAGGTAGCTATTCTTGAGAGAGAGCATAGTCTAGCAAAGCAAGAGGATTTTGTGATTGAGCAAAGGACTAGGTTGAAGCAATTAGCTAAGTTAGATAGACTTGTCTTAGTGAGGGATGATAAGGAGGAGGAGTTGCTCAGGTTGGAGGAGTTTTACTAAAGAGAGCTTAGTATCACACACGAGCTATTGGAGGAGGCACAAAGGCAACATGAGCAATGTGAGGAAATAGAGAGGGAGATATGGAGACACATATATACACTATACCTAACACATGGGACTAAGACGGACACTATACCTCATATCACCCATGGGATACAAAATAAGCATCATCCCATGGGATACACAATAAGCTTCATCTTCATGGTATGTCTAAAGAGTAGCCTAGAGTGATGATCCAAGATGATGACATTATTGCATGGAGACCAAGACTATTGGATGACTGATCCACTCCCTCTTTTACACATACCCATAAAAAGTGCAAGTGGCTTGAAGAGAAGAAGATGACACTCTTGGGTGAGATTAGTAGACTTACCGTTTTGAGGCGGAACATGACATTGTTTATGCAATTCACTCCTTGTCTTGTCTATGCTCATGAGACAAAAGAAGATTTAGTATTGGATGTTAGTTGTCTCATGGACCTTATATGGGATAGTAGTTGGCTCTTCACTCAATGGTTTGACTTAGTCATGCAGTATGGATGATCACATTATAGAGGTAGGGGTATGTTTAGGTACATTATGCATCTAGGAGTCAAAGAGTTTATGGAGTATTGTGTGCATTTCCTTAAGGTGATCATTTGGACCTATGAGCCGGCCTGTCTCTCACTCAAGATGAACCTCTGATGGCTATTATGATAACGCACCATGGGTTAAGAAAGCAAGGAACTCCAACTCCATCATACTCCTCCAAGGCTGAGAATCCAAGACTCAAGATATTGCTCACTAGCAAACTCAATGAAAGAGAGATAGTTGCAAATGAAAGGATGATGAGTACCTCCTCACTCCTTGTTTATATACTTGTGAAATAGTTTTGCACCAAAGTTACTAATTATTGTAATAACTCAAGTTACTAGACTAAAAGTCAAGTAAAGTCAAAAAGTAGAAAGGAATACCCATTCACATGGGCATGTTCCACTAGCATGTGATCTTATCTTGACCCAACCACTACATCAAGGATTCCTTCACTTGGGCTATCCTTGGACTATAGAAGAATCCAAAAACATAGGCTTGCGGGCCCAAGAGTTCTCAACTCTTTCCTCAAAGCCAAACACCTAGGAATAATATCAAGTCAACACACTAGAATCCAGTAGTGGTGCTCATCTTTTCCACTTCCTCTAAAGTAAGGTCCCATCTATCTTAGCTATGACTAACTTTAGCTAATCATGACTAATGTAAAACCATCTTTTATCTCTATATAAATAATATCTCTCAAGTATTTATAATACCAAGCTAAATATCATAATACCACACACATGCACAAATGGGTATTACATACCTCTAGTACTAAGATAGAGTTAGAGCACTTGCTCAGTCCATGTGGGAGAGGGGCTTCTTACCAAGTAGAATACACACCAAAGATTGCCTCATGGTCTTGTTTAATGTTTGATGGGTACATGGTTAGACCTTATGCAACATTCATTACTTTAGGTTTATCATTGAGTTGAAGCAAGGAGGGTGGATAGCTCCACCCTCCTTCTTACACTAGGACAATCACCATAGGTCCTTCATTTAGTGGACATCTTCATTGCCTCCTAGATAGATTTCAGACTTATCCTTGCTTTGCTATACATTTTCTCACCAAGGAGTGGATGTTGGGTCATCTTAAGGACTATAGTGCAGATTGATATGTGACTTTAGTAGCATCCTTCCCCAACTCTCTTATGTGTCATCATGAGTGGAAGTGTATATGGTGTTATAGTATGGTGTAGATCCATTGACCTATAGTTAGACATCTTGATGATGCACTGGAGTGCATCAGAGTAGTATGCCTTCTCCTTGCTTCCACTACCTCCTTTGAGGATGCCAAGTTATGTAACTAAGTAGCCAAATGATGATAATATCACATAACACAAAACTTACGTATTTCAAGTGCTAGTTGTTTGAGGTGTTTTTGCACCTCAGAAAGGTTCTAATCAGGCATTGTATTTTTTATTTCTTCAATTTTTTATTTAAGTTTTTTGATGACTAAAAGCTTTCAATCCAACCTTGTTCTTTGAAGCATCTTAATTTCTTTCCTTGTCCATGTAAACATGACATCTTGCTCTAGTTAAGATGTGAAATACTACATGTATTTCAATAGTGTTGTATTTGAGGTATTCAAACCTTGCAATTTTGCTTTGTCCTCTGAAACTTCTTTGTCCTAAAAAACATGATATATGTATGAATCACATACGTAAACCATAGTGACATACATTGTTATATTTGTTATCTTTGTCACATCATTTAAAGTGTCGCATCTAGATTGCTCAAACATTGGAGTTGTAGTTATAGTAGTTTTAGAGGTATTTTAGCAGTCACTCATAGACTACTTTCCAACAGTCAGATTTTGTGTTTGGGGTACTGATTTCATGGTGGAGCCCACCGTCACTTTGGACCGTTTGCACCTTGGGGTGTGCCGTCCATGGGACCGTTAGGGTTTCAGACCTAGCTCAAGTCCTGAGGTATACTTTCAAAGTGCAGCTCCATAGAGCTCACTTCTTTGATGTTGAGCCTTCGAGTTCCTAACTATGGTGGACAAAGGCCAGCTAGCATCACCTAGAGTCTCTTAGCTAGAGTGGGTGTGGCTTGAATGTAATCAATACCCAATTGTTGGTGGTTTATAGAGTGATAGGTCAAGTACTAATATGAGTTGAGTTGATTTTGAGTGGTGAAACCAAATTGATTACATCAAAGAAGTGAGGTTAGGGGGAAATTGGGTGCAAGAATTGCAAGTGTTGGTGGTATCTTCAATCTCGGTGGATCGTTGGTACTCGATCAAAGTGCAGGTTTTCCTTGGTGTGCAAAAGCTCGTTGATTGATCTAGATTTGACGGTGAGGTAGACGGTGTGCGCAAGCATTGGCCAAATTTTGAGCCAAAAGAAGGAATTTTCAAACATTAGTTGTGATTTTGAGCTTAAGAGGTGAAAGCATGACCAATTTGTTGTGAGTTTGGCTTAGAAAGTGAAATTGAAGGTGGAGTTGGGAACCCACCCCAATTAATTTGTGATTTGGAGAAACCTATACTTTCAATTTGGCTCAAGTAAAGAGTTAGTGGAGGATTTGGCAATCAATCAACTTTAGGGATTTATGTCAAATTTTATATCAGATTCTTGTTGGAGTTTACACTAGATTTTGGCCAAATTTGGAGGAGTTTCATAGATTTGGAGGAGTTTTGCCAAATTTAGACAACTTTAGGGATTTATGTCAGATTTTACATATATTATTGTTGGAGTTTACATTGGATTTTGGCCAGATTTGGAGGAATTTCATAGATTTGGAGGAGTTTTGCCAAATTTGGAGAGGGTTTGAAGTGGCAAGAAGAAAGGTCTCATTTAGGTTTTAGAGGCTTTGAGGCATAGGACTATGGGCTATGAGAGGCCTAGAAGAGCTAACAAGCCAAGCTATTGGCGTGAGGCTAGTTAGTTCAGAGTAGATCTTGGTCATTGTTTGACAAAATCTACACATCTTGCTAGGATTGTACGCAAATGGGTTTGACCCCTAGATCTCTGGTTCCTAGATTGATGCTCTAGCCAACTCGTCCACCCTTACTTGTTGTCCTAGTGATTTGCCCACTATTATCTATACACTTATAGCTTTGGCTAGGAGAGGCAATTTGATCCCATTCTTGGTGATCTTGGTAGTTTAGGACATAAATAAGATTTCCTATTATGTCAAATGCCAAATGGTGGCAGAGTCAATCTCGCATTTCTTTATGAGATGGAGGGTTTTTGTTTAGATTTCTTGTGATTGGACCACCTCCATTATTTGCTTCTTGTTTGTGCACCATGTTTGTGTGAGGTGCCCTAAATTTAGAGCATTTGTGCTTTGGTGTGCTCTTGATGATGAGGTTAGAGTGATGACTAGTCAGACTACCTTTGTTTGTCTCTAGGGAGATAGGAAGTGATGACTTGCAGAGCGTGAGAGTGCATGTTGTGATGGAAGATTACAAGTCACCCTTTCTCCTAGTGTACTTGTCTTAGTAAGAGTTACATTAGTGGGTAATGTTCTATTGGTATTGGCAGTTGGTGGTGCTCAATTGCTGTTGGTACTTGGTGGTGTTGGTTCTTGGTGGGGTACTTGCGGTTACAGTTGTGGTTACTTTGTCACAATGGAGTTATTTGGGGATTCCAAAGGAGATAGTTGTGTAATACGCAATGGGTTCACTCAAAATGGTGCTTGGTATTAGCATACTCATGTCCCAGTGGGAAAGGAGATTGACTCTGAGTTGGAGTTTGACACAAGAGCTGATTTAGTTGATAGTGCTCTTGGTGTGTCTGCATTGTTATTGTGGGACATGTATGAGATTTATGGGACCTCCAAAGACCCTAGGCATTACTTTGGTACAATGGGTACCATTGAGTTAGATGACTTCATCTAAGAGTTTGATATTTAGTGTGATTTATAACAAATGCGGAACCTGACTTTATTCACACCCTTCATAGCATAGAAGTGCTTGTTTTAGCATTTGGAGGGTACGTCGATGGACAACTACCATGATTTCAAGAGAGCTCACTTGGAGGAGATTAAGCTATGGAGATAGTATTGGTCTCCAAACTATGTCTCTATTACTTCGGGCTTAGTTTCTAGGAGTAGATCGGCTGTACCCATGAGTTCTAGCTTGAGTAGTGTTGGCGGAGCTAGTGGAGATGCACTAGCTAGAGATAGTGCTACTACAAGTGGAAGTACCGCTATAGGAGGTGGTGTAGTACCTGGGTTTAACTCCATGGTGGAGTTCTTCTAATGTTTGAGGTAGAACTACCAGAGAGTGCAAATTGACAAGCTAAGGAGCTTGCAGGAGTTCCAATGGGAGGCAGGAGAGAGCCTACATGAGGCATACAATTGCATGAGATGGGTGATGAGTTTCACTCAGGGAGTTACTAAGGCCAAGGTAGTCCAATTGTGGTATGGGATATTAGATAGGGAGTTTTGAGGAAGAGTTCATGATGCTATGTTGCTAGAGGATACTTTGCCCACTTTGGCAATGATCATTGGTTTGGTTGAGCATATTGAGCTCAACATGGTGGAGGAGAGAGTGGTGACATCTAGATTTGGTAGAGAGATCCCACCCAAACCTATGATGTCTTCTAGAGTGCAATGGAGTGCACCATAGCAAGTTGGATTTTGAGGACAGGATAGACAGCCTAGATCCTATGGAACAAGTGGATGACCTAGTGGAGCTAGATCCTTGCTTTCATTTTTGGGTTAGTAGCAACCAATAAGTGGTGGTGTTGCTTGTTGGACTTGTGGTGCAACTCACCATAGGAGAGAGTGTCCTCAAGGCAGTGGACTTCATACCTCTAGTGCATCACAACCAACATAGAGATAGTGTGAGCAATTGTCACAGAGATGGTCACTCTAGTAACCAATGCTTTGATCTACACCCGGAGTTACGGAGTGCTAGGGATGCTATGGCAAGTAGTAGAGGAGCTCCAATTCATGGAGGATGAGGTGGTGGAGGTGGTGGTAGAGGATCTACACCTAGTAGGGGTGTAGTACCTAGCCTTACTTTTGATACAGCTATGGCGACTAAGATTGAGCAGTTGGAGCAAAGATTGACTAGTATAGCCATTGCTCAAAGGAGATCAGATTCGGGTGCTGAGGCTTCCACCTCATATGTTGGTGATAGAGATGCTTTGGACTTCATGTGCAAATCAACACATGTGGATGCATCTATAGTAGTGATTAGGAGTGCAGTATATGCTTAAGAGCCTAGATGAGCATCAGTGGAGTTGGACCCATAGAGAGGAGAGGTTGGGAGACAAGTTAGACTTCCCCAGTCTTTCACACTCTTTGGGGCCCTACATATGTCATCCATGGCTTGTAGACGTCCTAGTGAAAGTGTAGTAGGTGGTGATAGGATGTATGATGGACTACCTACTAGTCAGCCACATGCTACTACACATATTGAGTCTATGGTGTTGGGGGCGGCTCAGCTGATTATGCGCTATCCTTTATTTTCAACTTTGTGACATGTGCATATTGGAAGTTGACCCAACCCCAATGTTCAGATTGGCTGCCATGCTTTGTAAGAGTAGGGATGATGTGGTTGCTACTACTAGAGTAGAGGTGGTTGATAATGGAGTTGACTTGGTTGAGGAGCATGAGATCCGCTCACCGACCAGTGGTTTATGGTAGACAACAACGGCTAGATTGGAAGAGTTGCTAGCTAGACCGGCCTTTGAGAGAGCACGGTTCACACTTGGTGTTTTCCTATTGGATAACCAGAGGGGGACTTTCCATTTGGTGGGACCTTCAAGGAAGGTCTATACACCACAAAGAGTCCTATTAGACTTTGGTGCACAACCTCTTATGTCGGGGTAGGCTATAGTTGTCAGTCTAGGGTTATGGAAGATCGATGTGGAGAGGTGTCCACTTCAAATCCAAACATCTCTAAGAGGTGGTTCAACATAGTACATCACACATAGAGAGCTAGTTGTTAAGATTCAACGTGGTCCAATTGATAGCTTGGCGGTGAAAGCTTAGGCTATTGCAACAGTAGTTGAGTCATATGATGTGCTAGTTGGTGGAGCAGTGCTATACCGCATGGGTTTTAGTATTGACTATTGGGAGAGGACAACCTCCTTTAGACCATGTTGGCAGTTAGGTGAGGGACAAGTGTGTCGTTTACTAGTACACTTTAGTAGTGGTAATCTTAGCTCACTATAGTCGGGGACCATGGCAACATTAGTTTTAGCTTGTAGTGGTGTAGTTACTTGGCCTGGTGATTTATTGGAGGGGAACACCCATGCAAAAGATAATTCAATATCAAAGAAGATCACTCGGATTTGGAGTATGATTGGGATTGTTCAATCCACCTTGGATGTTCCATTGTGGAGTTTAGAGGAAGCATTGCAACAACATGCAAATCAATTGGTGCAACAGGCTTGGAGTGGAGCCTTTGTACCACCAGGAGATTAGTGTGAGGATGAGCCTCCAAAGTCCATTACCTTGACACCTTTAGATACCACACTCATTGCTTGGTAGTATCCAATAGAGAGAGTATGTCTATTAGAGTTGTTTAGTGGGATTAACACCAGACTAGTTGTGGTACTACAGGCGGGTATACAAATACAAAGGTATTTGTATGTGGAGAGAGATGAGACTGTTAGGCGAGTCTCTCTCTATCATGTGGCACACTTGGCCTACAGGTATCATGAACTATTACCAATTTCCTTATTGGGGGTGCATGATTTGGAGAGACATGGGCTTATTCATTGGTGATTTTTTAGATGGCCATGTCAAGGACATACATACACGTGATGGCCAAGGTTTGGATCTTCAAGATCACCGTTCTGGTGTGTTTTGGGAGATGTTACATATACTTTGACATCTCTAGGTCCATCAATCCATTTCTTGAGCTTACCTTTTGGAGAACATTCCTTTGATGGGTGATTCTTGCACCAGAGTGGTGGTGAGTACACATTAGGTCCATTCTTGGATAGGACATGCTATATTGTTAGATGCAGCCAGAGTGGGATCACGGGCTCATCATCTTTGTCTTTGGTGGACAAACCTCTTACCTAGAGAGGTTCTACAATGCGCTTATGATGGAATTCAATGACTAGACCACATCATTGTTGATGACATCTTGGATGTTGGGTGTTAGTCTTAGATGGTGGTTGTGGCTGATAGGTCACCTATGGTAGTGGTGAACCTAGTTGGACAGCCTAGGGTCACTTTTCCAACACTCATGAGTTTCCCAAGCTCTCATGCTTTTCAAGAGGGAGGTCTTGGATTGGTTTGGGACTCACAATTATAGTAGTTGGTGGAGCCCAACACCGATGAGAGAGAGCGGGCAATGGGCTTTTGCACTCGTATTACCGCTATTCTAGTAGTGTTAAAGACATCCAAGTGTCAAGTTTTAGGTCAAGCTCCAAACATGAACTGTTTGACCTGGATTGTGAGCCTTGGCTTGGCAGAGCAGCGTAGGATGCGCTTGATAGGCATCACCACTCGGACATTTGTGAGCCTTGTGCCTATCAAGACGCTTCAAGCACATGTTGTGGGCAATGGAACAATTGGACATGGTATTCTTGGGACACAACCAATAGCTACTAGGGAGAGTGGTCTACTTGGAGTCCATCTAGGTGAGCGTGAGCTACTTGGATTACACCCTTGGTCTACTTGGGATGCTACTAGAGGACGTGTGGAGCTTGCAGCTAGAGTGAAGGGAGTTTTTCACACATAGGTTGGGACCTCTAGTAGTTGAGGGGATGATACTACTGCTCCCAAGGGCCTATTGTAGCAGCTAGTTAGTACTTCTTCCACTCTTATGATAGTTATAGAGGGTTTGGAGGTTAAGCTTAAAAGAGAGGAAAGATAGAGGGTTTGGAGGTTCTTGAGGAGCTACACAAGTTGTTTTGCTTGGTATACAGATTGAGCTGACTAGCTATACACCAATTTTTTTATGTCCTTATTGATATAGTGATATGGAGAGGACATTGATTTAGAGCCAAAGTAGTGTCCTTTTTGAGGCTGGTTTGGTAGAGATTTCACATAGAGAGTGTGCATCAATGACAATGATGCCAACCAAGAAGGATATGCATGGCAACTACATAGATATGCCGATGTGTGGAGATTACCATCCTATCAACAGGCATACTAGGGCTGATTGGTATGCCATGCCTACACCGGAGGAGATCTTTGATGCAATTGGGCATGCAAAGGTCTACAATACTTTGGATCTTTGAGCAAGATATCATTGTTGCCATTAGGGTCGAGGATAAGTCCAAGACAACATTTTGGGTTATTGATCCTCATGGCAAGGACATGTTATATAATTGAAGGTTCTTACTATTTGGATTTAAGAATGCTCTTGTTGAGGTCCAGAGGGTCATGGATAGGATCCTAGCTGGATTGGATTTTGCTTGATGCTATATTGATGACATTGTGGTCTATAGCACTATTGTGGAGGAACATGAGAGACAAATGTTGGAGGTGTTTGAGAGGTTGAGATTTCATGGACTCAAATTATATCTTGGGAAGTGTAGGTTCTTCCACAAGTAGGTTGAATATTTGGGTCACAATTACCATGGAGGACTTGGTGTTCAATAGACCAAGGTGGAGGCTATTGCACATATTCCTTGACCTATAGATGTGAGTAGAGTGCAAGCATTCCTTGGGTTGGCAAACTTCTATTGCCGCTATGTTAGAGGATTTGGTGCCATTGTCAAGGCCTTGATAAAGCTGACCAAGCTTACATAAGAGTAGTGTTGGGGAGATGAGTAGGAGAGAACTTTTTTAGAGCTCAAGGAGAGATTGACATATGCTCCTATTTTGAGAAGACCAATCAGAGGACGACCATTTCAGGTTCACACTGATAAGAGTATGTTGGGGCTTGGAGTAGTGCTCACCCAACATGATGATGAGGGGAAGGAGTTTGTGGTGGCCTATGCTAGTTGCTCCAACAATTCAAAGGAGGCAAAGTATAGTTCATATGAGGGAGAGTGCTTGGCAGCAATTTGGACAATAATACATTTTTTATGTTACCTATTTGGTAAGCCCTTTACTCTCATCATTGATCATCAGCCACTGAAGTGGTTGATGGAATCCAACAAGCTTCCAAGGAAGCTTGCACAATGGGCTCTGATTTTACAAGAGTATGATTTCATGGTTATTCACAGACCTAGAGTGATGAACCATGATGCAGATGGGTTGAGTAGAAACCCATGTCCTAACCAATAGGATCAAACCGGAGCACATTGGCATGGTGAGACAAATGAGGAGATGGTGCCACATTGGCATGAATTTGCCTCTATATATTTTTTGAGACTTTGGTGGTATCTCTCTCAATGCATACAAGAGGAGTTATTGAGGTCACAGATCCAAAGAGTGAAGATATTGATATAGTTCAGTGAGATATTCATGATGATGTCTTAGTGATGGACTATCTTTGGACTGGTGTTGTGGGTGGCATAGGGGGTCAAGGAGAGAGATTGTTTTCTTCAACAAGCCAAACGGTTCAGATTGGAAGGCAACCACCTTTTGCGTGTATGGGAAGATAGTAGAGTGAGAAGAGTATCATTTCCATCTTAGAGACAACAGTTGGTCCGTCATGCTCATGAGGAGTTAGGACATTTTGGAGTAAAGCATACATATAGCTTACCCCTAAGTAATTATTGGTGGCGTGGTATGCAGACCAATGTACAACAATTTGTTGCTAGATGTGTGGTTTGTGACCAAGTAAGCGCATCATTCAATGCTCTTACACCACAATTACACCCATTACCTATCATGGGATTGGGTTACCGCTGGAGTTTGGACTTTGCTTGACCTTTACCATTGACTGTGAGACACCATCGGTCTGTTTTGGTGATGGTGGAGCAGTTCTCTAAGTGGATTGAGTTGGTGGCACTTCTTGACAGGTCCAATGGACAACTTACTCATTCTTGGATTGGGTTCTTAGTCATTTTGGTGCACCAATTGAGGTTTTGACTAATCAGGGTACTAATGAAAGTTCTTGGGAAAGTTTTAGGTCTTGTGTGAAAAGGCTTTGATTGATCATCATACTACCTCTTGAGATCACCCTAAGGCAGATGGCTTAGCAGAGAAAGTGGTTCAAACGATGAAGAGAAGATTGAAAAAGTATGGTTCGCAAAGAGGCCACTTGGGAGATTGGGATCTCTAGTTACCTTGGTTGGCCATGGGCTATTGGTTCAGTTGGAAAGTCTCCTTAGCATCCTTCTCTCCATACTTTCTACTCTATGGATGAGATCCAAATTTACGTGCAACCATTCATTGAGATAATTTGAAAACATGAAAGACGGGGTGGATTTGCATATGATAAGGTAAGGCAAGGCAAGGCTATAAGCCATAGGAGAAATGATGTGGATGATATCAAATGAGCCTATCCAATTAGGAGCAAGTTTACAAACTTGGGTACCAAGTGGGAGGGGAAGATTACTAGAATTTCTTATCACCAAATTGAAATATGAGATCAGAATAATGTTGATCCCATATTGCTTTTGACAATTTTAAGCAAAAAGGAGATTAGATTTGGCTTGTTGTAAGAAGTGGGATATTATGATCAAGAAGGTGGAACTATGAGGAACATGAGATGGAGGAGATGGAACAAGTGGGTCTTGGCCAAAATTGAAGAAGAAGAGAGAGAGAATCTGGTGCTTGCATACTTGGAGTTATTGTAGGTAACTTCAATAGTCACAAGGCATTCATCTCAATTAGTATAGTGAAAAATAATGCTTTTGTACCTTGGTGGTATACATTATTGCTGTTGTTTTTTTTGTCTAGAGTAATGTCATTCCTTTCTACCGTGTTTAGTTAGCTAGACACAAAGGCAATGGGATGTAATCCATCTAGAAATTCTTGCTTCAATTAAGCTCCAATGGAAAATTTAGAAGCATCAAAATCAACCACACCAAGTAATAAAAAATCATTTGGTTAAAGAATGGGTCTTGAAGACACCATATGCTTCAACTTCTTGAATGATTATTTGTGCTTGGTGGTCCACTAAAAGCTTGAGGTCTTCCCCAAGAGATCAATCAATGGTGTGGTCACATGAACATAGTAGTGGATGAACCATTGGTTAGATCTTGCCAATCCATCAAATGCTCACACTTCTATGGTATCCTATGGAGTAGGCCAACCAATTATGGCATTGATTTTCTCCTCTTACATCTTGATCTCTCCAATAAGACCTTATGATCCAAGAATTGCCAAAAAGCACACTTTGTCTTCTTACAATAAAACTTCCATTGATGTAGTCATCTTAGGACTTCTCGCATGTGATTCATGTGTGAGGCCTCCATCTTGCTATAGATTAAAATATCATCAAAGAACACCATGTACTATAATACACATTTATGCATGTGTGTACTATTGTGATTTTTAGTTTGGTAATACAAGTACTTGAGAGATATTATTTATATAGAGATAAAAGATGATTCTACATTTGTCATGATTAGCTAAAGTTAGTCATAGCTAAGATAGAGTGGACCTGACTTTAGAGGTAGTGGAAAAGATGAGTATCATTATCTTGGATTCTAGTGTATTGGCTTGGTATTATTCCTAAGTGTTTGGCTTTGAGGCAAGAGTTGAGAACTCTTGGACCCATAAGCCTTTGGTTTCAGATTCTTCTATAGTCTAAGGATAGCCCATGTGAAGGAATTTGTGACTTTGTGGTTGGGTCAAGATAAGACCATATGCTTATGGGAATATTCCATGAGTAGTCCTTTAGACTTTTGACTTTATTTGACTTTTAGCCTTGTAACTTGAGTTAATCTAGTAATTAGTAACTTTTGTACATAACTATTTCACAAGTATATAAATTGGGGGTGAGAAGTACTCATCATCCTTTTCATTTGCAACTATCTCTCTCTCATTGAGTTCTCTAGTGAGTAATGTTTGAGTCTTGGAGTGTTAGCCTTGGATGAGTATGATGGAGTTGAGATTCCTTGCCTTCTTAGTCCATGGTGTGCTACCATAATAGCTATCAAAGGTTCATCTTGAGTGAGAGACAAGCCGGCTCATAGTACATATCCACATATCCTATCCAATAGCACATCCAACAACATCCAATGCATCTAATACATGAAGACTACTAGAGCTATAATGAGCTCAAAATGTAGAACTCTCTATTCAAAATGCACATAGCTTGTACAAAAGGTAATCTTTTGCACATCCTCTCTATCAATGGGAATCTACCAATAGTCACTTCAAAGATCCAACTTGGAGAAATATTGTGCTCCTCTCAATTGATCTAACAAGTCATCAATTTAAGACAAGGGATATTCATTCATCATTCTTTGTTTATTAAGGTCCCAATAATCAATACAGAAGCAAAGTCCTCTATCCTTCTTTGGGACAAATAATATTGGTGCTCCCCAAGGAGATGTACTATATTGTATGAAATCCTTCTCCAACATTTCTATCAATGTTATTTGAAGCTCTTCCAACTCCTTTGGTGAGAGCCGATAGATTGGTCTGTTCACTAGAGTACTTCTTAGTAATAACTTGATCTTGAAAGGCATACTACAATTGGAAGGTAACTCCTTTGGTAGATCATCTAGAAATGTATCTGGAAACTCCTGAACTATCTTATCAACCATTGCTTATTGATACTTTTGGCCCTCATCAACTTCTCCATGTGCAATTGCCTTGATACACACCACAAAAATAAGAGTATCTTCCTCCAAAGCTTGCTCTATCGCTGCTTTAATGATAAACTTCCCATCTTGGGAATGATTATTCTTAGGTGTCTTAGTCAAAAGTGCCAAACAACCTAATTGGTAAATCCTACCTTGGTGTTGTATTTGAATTTATCATTAGGCCCAATCAAATTGAACTTTATGACTTTCAAGCCAAGGCAAACCTAAAATGACATCCTAGTGTAAAGGTACCACTACAAACTTCATACACTCCAAATACTCCTTCACAATCTTGAATGTAACAAGATGTGAGGTATGCAATGTAGGACCCTTTCTACCATTTTCTATCATAAATCTACCTCTAATTATTACCTTGATATTAATACATAATTCATTTTTTATTTGTATGGACATGCAATAAACAATCCATCCAAAATTAACCAAAATATTACAATCACTATCAGATATCATACCTTGCAAGTAAAGCAAACTTGCATAGGTCAAGTCTTCAATCCAATTGGAACTAATCAAGTTCCCAATAGGTGGCTTGAACTCTCTTACTTGGATTCTTCATTTCCTTGATCATTATGCTCCAAAAACTCCATGTGGGCGGTTGGTCGGGGTCATCCATTCTTGAATGAACATTCAACAATATGATGTCCAATTTAGTGACAATAAAAGCAAACACCATTTTATTGTAGTCTTTCCCTACTTATAGTGCCAAGTGGTCTCCATTGGATGGCATCAATCTCCATCAGTGTCCTTTGCTCTACTTGTGTAGTGTGTTGGTAGGTTTTGTAAAGATCAAGGTTGAGATCAAATTATCACAACCAAAGAATCAAAGTACTCAACCAACTTCAAGACTTCCTCCAAGTATTTAGCTCTTGTATGGTCACTTCTAATTTGGTGCATGCCTTCAAGCCCATCATAAATTGATCTCGAGCTTTACTCTCTAGAATATGGTGATTTAGTGTATATTGGAATTGAGTGATATAACTTCTCAAGGTAGTAATTTCCTTGAATTTTGCCAACATATCTTGTGCAACTCATGCAACATTTATAGCTTAGAATCTCCCAATTATTATGCTCTTGAATTCTTCACATGTTGAGATTAATGCAAAAAAGTGCCATTTAGCTTGCTACATGTGGAATTGCCACCATAATTTTGCCACTCCATCCAATTGCTTGAAGCCAAAGGAATTTTCTCTGTTCATCTTGAAGATTTATAGCTTCAAAATAACATTCACAATCAAATATAAAATTCTCCATTTTACTTGGGAGATTTTTGCCTTCAAATACCTTAGGCTTTTGAAATCAGATATTCTTTTCTCCTTCTTGAAATGGTGCTCTCTCTACATGCTCTTGTCGTTGATGGTCTCTTTCTTCCAACAATCAAGTAAGGTGCTCAATGTGTTGCTACATAACAATGATAACTTTGGGCATTGTCACCATGATTATAACTCTATCAAACTACTTATAATTATCTAAGTTAACACATGGATGCAATACATCCACCATTATTTGTAAATTACAATCAAAAGTATCAAGGGTTCATTAGACAAGGTGATAGTATTTAGAAAATTCTACCCAATGTGTGAGATGATGAACTACGTGACATGATGCTTGGGTAGTACATGGATACAAAAATTCCAATGGTGTGGGGTAAATGGATTTGGTAGTCCATAAGTTCTATCTATCACATTCTTGCTTTGATACCAATGTAAAAGACCAAGGAGAGAAATAGGAAAATGGAAGATCAGAGTGAAAGATCACATTAGGACTCTTGTATGAAGAAAAATTTGAATGCCTACCATGAGCTTGGGCTTTGGTATTTATAGGGAACATAAAGGCTTGTAAGGAGCTTCTTAGGAAGCTTCTTACAAGATGTCTTCTTAGAGTGCAGGCTAAGTTAATTGGGTAGCTTCTAAGAAGCTTCCTTCTAGAAGCCGCCTTTTGGCATGTAAGCTAAGCTAGTCAGAAAATTTCCCAAAAAGTTTCCTTCTAGAAGCCACCACAATGGCGTGCAAGCTAAGGTAGTAAGGAAGTTTCCCAAGAAGTTGTCACTTGGTATACATGTTACCCAATATTTTTTATGTACCAAGAAGCTTCCTAGATGCTTCTAGAATATTCTTATAATTCTTGGCTAATTTACTACTTCATTAGTCTTGACAAACTCACATATAAAGTCTATATTGTTACATTAGGGTTGCTTATATCATAATGAGTTGCATTGGTTCCTTCCATTTTAGAAGAAAACATACTCACAAGGCTTGAGTTCTAGTGTTGATTAACCTACTTTGGCTAATTCTATAGTCTTTGTTAATTGAAGTTTGCTATCCTTTCCTTAAATTTAATCTCTAAGCTTTTGATCTTGCCTCAACTTCTACCTTTACCTTGATTTTTTCTATTTTAGTGGTTCTAAAAGTATCAATTTCAGCTAATGTGCACCTCTCTCTTCCTTTAATCAAATCCATCCTTAATTTGGTATGGTTACCCATGCCTTGGGCACAAGCAATAAGTGTTGGGAAATTCTTTGGATTTGTTTTCAAGAACTTCTTCCTTTTGTGCAATTCTCTCTCACTCTTGTCCAAGGCATCTACTCCATCCTTTTCACCTTTCTCTCTTGCTTGTACTTGTGTGTCTCTTTCTTGTGCTTGTGTAAGCATATCATCTTTTGCTCTATCCTCTTTGCTTTTGTGAATCTCTTTTGGACTTCTATGAATCTCCCCAGGTGCTCTTGCTCTTGCAGTCCATTGTGTAAATCGGATATCCTCCTCTTCATAAGATCTAAATGGCTCACTTGGTGCATATAGGTATTTTTGCTGGGCAAACTTGTGTATATTCTCCTCTTGGGTACTTGCAATGCTTCTTGGTAATGGTATCAATCCATGTAGGTCAAGAGTTGGTGAAACCCTCAACAAAGGAGTATTTTCTCCAAACATTTCCTCCTCGTTTGGTGAAACTCTGCATATTTCATCTTCTTTACGCAACCATTCAAAAAGATTCAATTCACTACCCATCTTCAAATTTACAAAGGAGAGAGATATATTAGCTCTTCCTGCAAATAGAACATCCATCATAAAAAAGGACATATATTATTTAATTTTATTCTCAATTATCCATCCGCATTTGATCTACTTATCAATGATTTCCTCACCAATGGATTTGTCTTCCAATTACGAGTAGTTCGTATCTTCTTCAACTTTTCTTTGTTCATGGAAAATGGAAATCCTTTACCAAATCTTAACAAAAAATTTCCATGTTAATGAATGTTGTATTCTTTTGAATGAGTTTCTTGCTACTTCCACCACGGATTTGTTTAAAGTGCTCAGTATCTTCCAGATGATCCAAAATTTGGCTTTCTCTTTTCCCTTGCTCAATTTTGGAGTAGTATTTACAAGGCACTTTGCTTTACTCACTAGATTGAAAAGATGCATTGCTTTATTCATTGGAGCTATAGATGGCCCTCACGTTGATGTTGTAGAGCAAACCATTTTTAAAAGTTCTACAAATCCAGGTGCACAAATGCAACTGCAAGTGTGGCAAGATCAGAGATGAGATTAGAATAGTGCAGATTGGCAGGAGAACTGCAATCTATGTATAAGTGAGGTGGGTGCGGAATAGTATCAATATGATAAGTACTCTCCATATTCACTAATCTAATTGGCCAAATTTCCAAGTGTGAATGCTCAAAGTTTGATGCACCATGAATGGTTTCATGTAAAAAATATAGAAATATGAGTACACTGGGAATTCTCTTAGAATGGCACTAGGTATAACCTCCCACCTCCACCTTGGTATATGCACAAATCAATCAGATTTGAGTATTGAGAGCTTTGATTGCATTCCTTCGTACCATTTTTTTAATTCAACCTTGCCCGCTCATACTTCCTCTTTGATTATTGGACTTTAATCCTCCGTCCCACGAGTGCTTGAATCCCCATTTTATTGAATTCTTATCACGAGTGTTCGAATCCCATGTATGACACGAGACACTAGGTATCTCTAACTCCATTTGTGACGCATGCTAAGAACGTTTTCAGGAATACACGTAACTCTCGGCGTAACAATCCCGTACCCCATTTATCAAAGCAAACCCCATTATGAAACGACGCGTATAACCTTTCAGTAGCCATGAAGAAACTTTACGTCCTGTTCATTTGTGACTTTTGATTACGGTCCCGCAGAAAAATATATGGGACATGTCCAATAGCCGCAAGCGACCCTGAACTTTCAAAACTGAAACCCCCTAATGAATGCGTTGTTCTCCAGATACAACTGGCCATCCCAGAGTCAAATGGCCGTCGAGCTGACAGAAATTTGCCAAGACAATTTTGGAACTTGTGAATCCTCGATGGAGAGAAATGCTTATGGAGAACAGTCCCTCCAAGGATTACTGGCACAGGAAGTCTGGCTTCAGTTGTTATCGGTCATTTTCTAAGACAGCACTAGCTTGTAGAAACAAAACGTGTTCCCTGGATCCAAAGTTTAACTCATCCCTTCATCTTATCATCCAAGAAAGAACTTGAATCTTGAAAGGAGTGTTTTCGTGAATTCAAAACAGTTTCAAACGCGATTCCAGATATTTAATTCAGTTCGAACTGGATCGTCAATCGAGATAGATCCGTACGACCCAGTCCCAATTTCACTCCAAAGGCTCATGAAGCCCAATGTTCTCATGAATCTTGCAGATACAAATTTGAGACGGTGTTAGTTAATACTGGAGGGCATTAATGTGATGCAGCGCACCAAAATACTAAATTGAGACACAGGGCAAAACTTTTATAAAAGATGAAGGACAGAATGAGAATTAGATGGTTTAAGATTGGGTACAACATGTATGATTGTTCTGCTGGAGATTATTAGAAAAGGCCCTAGAAAGGGGAGGAAATAAGGGAGCACAGTCTCTTGTATTTGTCTTCTAAATTGGATAAACAGACAAAATAGATGAACTTTTAACTTTCTAATCAGATGTAAAGTGCACACTTGCATACTGTTCAAGCGATTCTCTTGTCAGCTTCATGATGAGTTAGTTTAAGTGGCTGTCCCCGCAATGCTGATAAAATTTGCCTACTCACTTGGCCTTGTGGGCTCTTGGATTCCACTCACTACTTAATTGGTATCGCACGGGTTCTACGGAGGAGGACAGGCAAGCTCAATACAAACTAGAAACACTTTCTGCTGTTCTAGTAGCTGTACTTTATTGCATTTAGGCGCAGAGCTAGGGAAGGGTTCGATAAAAATTGACGATTAGTGGATTGTGAATGTTAACTACTACGCCTTTACGTTTGCTGCATGGGTCTTGCAATCATAATCGCAAGTTCCATGTTTCTCGAGTCGAAACAAGAGAGTAACACCAGCTCGATTTATACTCAACCCATCACTCCGTGCTAGCTCTTGACATTTATGCATAGGTGGGTTGCTGACAACAACCAGATGCATCAGTTTACCCTTTACATATACCCTACAATCTTCATCCACTTACAGCAACTTACTCTAGTGCGTTGATTTGAAGTGTTGCAACAACCAGGTGCACCAGTTACCATTCACGTTATCAGTTCGATAGTCATGAGATTGCAGCAATTCACTGTACACACTGCTGTGTTTGTGCATGCATTTCTGATATCCTTACAGTAAATTTCTCTTATTGGTCTAGTTTGCTGAAGCAGATTCCCAATCAATAAATCTCTTGCGAGCCTGTACTTATCCCTGCTTATTCTTTTACGCATTGGAAATGAGAGCGGGAGATACCAAAGTTCACCATCTCCATAACACTAGTTGTGCTCCAAAATTTTAAAAAAAGAAGAACTTATATATATAGATACTGTATGGAGTCTTTCTTTACCATAAATTTAAACTGGTAGCTAAAGATTATACGTTCTCGGACAGAGTAACAATTAGGAATATTGGCTTATGACACTCGATCTACACTCTCCCTCAAACTAACATCAATAGATGTGAAGCAAAATTAACATCAATGGCATTTCTATATTTTGGTTTTGTCGATGATACAACAACACTAGGTTGCTTCTTTATGATGAACTAAAACTAGAATTTCCCATGTTAAACATATTCACTTGATATAAATCTTCTATCTTGAGCAGTTCGTGCCGAGTCCACATCAATAAAATTTTTTATAGCAAGTAACCCACTAATTCACTAGTGAAGTTCAAGTTGAATGGTAAATTTCATGTAGCATAAAATTCCTTGGAACATTATCAAGATGTGACTTCCTTGGTGCTTGTACAAAGATTGACTCACTAGTCCAACAATGGAACTTAGATCTGGTCTAGTAAAAGTCAAATAAATGAAACTTCTAATGATCTGTTTATACATATTTGGATCAACCAACCACTCACCAGCTTAAGTTTAATTTAATAGAATTTTAGAGAGGAGTAGAAATATGTTTACACACTATCATACCAAACTTATCCAACATATTAAAGAATATTGATCTTGTAATAACCAAAAGTTGTTGCAATATTGGATAAAATCAATACCTAAGAAGCATTTGAAGTCTTTTATATCAAAGTCTTCTTTCACTAGATCTTTTACATGCAAATTGAGATGTTGAAAATTACCAGTAATGATCAAGTCATCAACATAGGTGATGATCAAGTAATAAACAAAGATGATTAATAAAACTATATTGCTACTAGCTTGTAGTTGGTACATCAAAAATTCTAAACTGCAAACTTGAAATCCAATAGATAAGAGATCAGGTGATGATCAAGTCATCAACATAGATGATCAATTAAACCATATTTTTACTAGCTTGTAGTTCATACATCAAAGAATCTAAACTGCAAACTTGAATTCCAATAGATAAGAAATAGAAATTCATCTTGGCATTCCAAGCTCATGGTGCCTGCTTAAGTACATAAAGAGAATTTTTCAATAAACAAACTTGTATCTTAACAATGTTTGCATATTTTAGATCTTCATATCTAGTTGGTTGTATCATGTAGACCTCCTCTTCCCAATCTCCATTGAAGAAAACATTATTGAAATCCATTCAATAAAGCTTCCACTTATTTAAGATGGCAAACATTGAGACAACATGAATTGATGACATCTTAGCAACAAAGCTGAATATCTCATCAAAATCAATTCCATATTTATATGAATAGCACTTTTCTACTAGTCTAAACATAATGATGATAGTTTATCTTTTTCTTAAAGATTTACATTTAGCAATTGACCTTCTTACCTAGAAGTATCCACCAACTCCCATATCTATTGTTGATGTAGGATTGCAACTTCAAGCTCCATGGCTTGCATCCAATTTGCATGATGTATTGCTTCTTATTCTTGGATAGCCTTCACCATATATGTATGGTGTCGGGTTAAAAACACTTCAAGTTGAAAGGATCTAATTAGATATTTTGGCCTGTGTATTTTTCCTTGTTGAGGCATAGGTTCAGGTTGAGAAGTGCTACTTGTAGCCTTTAAAAGAATTGTTATTTCTGAATTGCATGGTTGATTGAACTTTTATTCCAACAAAGGTTTAGCATTATCAGTGGACAAAGTAGGAAGTAAATTTCCTACTATTTGAGAGATTTGGAGTAAAGGCTCCTCAACAACCTGTCCTGACCAAAGATAATAAATAGATGAAAATGAGAGTGCTCACCAGACACCACAGAAGTACTAGCTTTAACATCTGAAGTACTAGCTTTAACATCTGAAGTACTAGCTTGCAAAACATAAATACTATTGGATCGATGAAAGAAGTAGAGGGTACCATAATTAAATCAGATGTGCAACCTGTAGGAGCTTGATACTAAGATTTTAACTCCTCAAATATGACATCTCTATTGATAAAAAAATCTTAAAATTAGTATTCTGATACCTATATTCTTTGGAATTTGAGGCATATCCAAGAAATATGCATTTTGTTGAGGTATGTAGGTGCAAGTAACTTCATGCTTGATACCTTGCTCACATAAGAAATCATGAAAATGTAGGATATTAAAAACGCATTTTTTCTACACAAGTAACTTGAATATTTGGAAGACCAAAAGGATATCTGATTTTGCTTTAAAAGGGTAGACGTAATTATATCTTGAAATGTCATCAATATAGAAGATAAAATATTTAGAACCTATCAAACTCTTTTTTGAAGTACTCCATACATCCATGTGGGTCAATTCTAGCACTCTAGAGACCCTTGTACCGTGATGATTGAAAGGTTTCTAGCTTGCTTAGCAAATTGATATGCCTCACAAAGTCCTAAAAGCCAAGAATAAAAAAATCTTGGAAGACCAATGACTAGATCTAAGGTTAGTAAAATCTTCAATCTCTGTAATTTCATATGGCTCACTCTTTTACCGAACATCTCAAGATCTGAAAGTAGAATCATGCCATGAATAAACAAAGCATTTTGATATTAGCATTAGTGATTTCTAACTTACACATCCTTCCAATTTCGAATTCAAATATTCATTCCCGACATATAGCTCATTTCTAATACTTGTCAAAAACAACACTATCTTGGTTAAATAATATCTAAAAACTATTCTGAATGATTTGCTTCAAAAAAACTAGGTTATTGGTGATTATATGCATGTGATGGACTTTTCCTAAACTACTTAAATTCTGTGATGGAGTTGAGAATGGCATAGTGCACATATGAGTGATAGTATGTTTGGTATCATCATCCATATTTCCAACCAATAATTCAGATAATGGTTCTCTAGAACTAAATTTACTAGCCTAATGAGTCATATGGTTTGAGTCGATAGATCACTCTTCTTCATTTTTAGTCAATGCTATAGCTTTGTGAGTCACATCCATCACAAAATTGCTTTGTGTTAATTGCATCATAGCCTAATAGGTCGCAAACATAATAGACTAATGGGTAATTGCATAATAGCCATATGGTTTGAGTACTTGGAGTCTATGAAGCACTATTCTTCACTCTTAGTCATTGATGTAGTTGTGTGAATTATCATCAGTAGATGATCCTTGGAGTAGAAATTATTCTCCATATAATTTTTTTGAGGGAGTTTACTTGATCAAATATCTACTTACTTCTTAAAATGAGTAATTGATTCATAGTAATTGCATAACCTATCCCTCACAAATGTCTTTGTGAGTATTGACTTCTTCCAATGGCACCTTTACATCCTTTGCCTTTGCCTTGACCACTCCCTTGCAAAAAATATCTGATCTTGAGTGATAAGACTATTGCAACCACCTTGGAACTACATCTCTTTAAAGACTAACATCAAGACTAGCTCATAAGTATCTTCAATGACTAAAGATATCTCAAAAATTCTATGCTCCTTTATAAGACCTTGAAATTAGTATGTAAATAGTATGTAAAATTAGATCATCATCTTCAACCTTAACTTCAATGCTATTTATTTGTTCAACCAAACCAAAAAAGTGATAGATATAAATTGTAATGTCCAAATGGTCTTTCTTAAAGTCCATTAATTATTACTTCAATTGAAGCCTTCTTACCTTTGTCAACATCTAAAAGACATCTTCTAATGCATCCCAAACCTTTTTAGGAGTATCAACTTGTTGTATGCAACAAAAAAATGAGCTTGAAACACACAAAGAAAGACAATGCATAGCTTGATTAGTATGTTTCTTCCAAGCATGTACATTAGGATCTAAAGGAGCAATAGACATGCAAGATATAAAACAATTCTTGGTGTTTCAAAAAGCCAATATTCTATACTTTCATATTGAATCATTCTTCTTACTCAAGGCTTCACACTTGATGCCCCCAAGAGTATAGAGTTTGTCATGACATTTGTGGTACCAAAGCTAGTTTGCTCGGACATTGGGATAGTAGTGTTTGCAATCATAGTTATTTTGGTAGTTGTTCATGGACTAGTTGATGGCCGCCAGATTTCATGTCACATGGTGGGACTCCCTATCACTTGTGCCATTAATGATCCCTTTAGGGCTCGATATCTAGGTTGAGTAGAGTGGTATACTTTGAAGTGCACTTCTAAAGAACGCACTTCTCTAATGTTTAGCCTTCAAGTTCTTGGCTATGGTGGATAGGAGCTGACTAGAGTCACTCAGAGTATCTTAGATAGAGAAGGTATGGCTTGATTTTAATCAATGCCCAATTGTTGAACTATTATCTCAAAACTTAGATCAAACAAATCCATTAACTGGATTAAGTCCACCCCAAAAAGTTAAAAAACTGGAGTATTCAGACCAATTTAAAGTATAATTGTTTAAAGTTGAGTTGAGTGGAGGATCAAGTTTAAATCCAACTTGAGTGTGATTCCAATGGAAGAGCAAACTAATTATATAAGATAACTACAAGGCAAGGGTACATTGGATGCAAGAATTGATAGTGTTGGTGGTATCCCCAAGCTTAAAGGATCCTTGGTACTTTTGATTGTGGTCTTGGATTTCCTCAAGAGTAATCATGCATGGAAGCATTGTGTGATTTTTTGGAGATTCGACAATGAGGCAAATAGTGTATGGAACCGCTGCCAAAATTTGGTGAAGATTGAAGTTGAATTGAGACATGTTGTTCAATGTCATTGATTGGTGAGGCCGATTTGAGAGTGAGAGGTCAAATTGGCAATTGAGAGTGGCAATTTGCAAAATTGGAGGCAATTTGAGAATCCATCTCCTCATTTAGTGATTGGAGGTCTTTATGTACTCAATTTGGCCCAATTTGATAATTAGCAATCAATTTGGAGGTTAAACAACTTTAGCAAAGGTATGATAGATTGGCATATGTCTCGAAAGATGGAGATTAAGTTTAGCGGAGGCCGTCTAGAGTTGGAGGTTGCCCGAGTTGTATCAAATTGGTGGTGGCTTGCCCAAGCTAGTTCTCAAGTTGGTGGAGGTTAACCCTATGGGAGAGAGGTCAATTTGGCTAGAAAAAAGGCCTCATTTGGCTAAATTTTGAGGCTATGATGCATGGGACTATGGGCTAGAGGAGCTATGAAGGCTAATAAGCTAACTTGTCAACACGAGGCTAACCAATTTAGTTGAGTTTTTGGTAGTTGTTTGGCAAAATCTGCCTACCCTTCTAGATTGCGCATAATAGGGTTTGGATCCCATATCTCTAGTTTCTAGATTGGTGCCTAAGCCAATTGGTCCACCTTCTCTTGTTGTCCTAATGATTTGTAAACTAATACCTATACCAATGTAACTTTGGCTATGAGAAACATTTTGATCTCATTTTTGGTGATACTTGTAGCTTAGGAGTAGATAATATCCTTATTATTATGTCAAATGCCAAAATGGTGGTAGAGTCAGTCTACTTTTGATTTTTGAGATGGAGGGTTTCTTGTTGTATTTTTTATGATAAGACACTCTCCATTCTCTACTTTCTATTTGTGCACCATGTTTGTGTGAGGTGCGTTGACTTTAAGGCATTGGTACTCTCATGTGCTCTTGATAGACTAGAGTGATGACCAATTAGACTACCTATATTTCTCTCCAATGAGGTAGGTAATAATGATCTACATATAGTGAGAATGCATGTTGTGATTGCAGGTTATAGGTTGTACTTTCCCTAAGTATAACTATCACAATGAGAGCTACATTAGTGAGTCATGTTCAATTGGTAGTGGCACTTGGTAGTGATCCTTGTTGGGTTACTTATGGTGGTTACGATTATAGTTTGAGTTACATTGTCACAACATAGACTTTGGGGATTCTAGAAGAGATATTGTTGTAATACATAAGGGGTTTACATGGAGTGACACTCATTATCAACTTGTATTTGAGGTCCTAGTGAGAAAGGAGATTGACTCCAATTTGGAGTTTGATATAGAAGTTGATTTGGCTAAAAGTGCATTTGGTTTATCCGCACCATTTTTTATGGAAGATAGATTAGACTTATAAGGTCTCTATGGGCCCTAAATGCTACTCTGGTATAGTGGGTATCATTGAGTTAGTTGACTTTATCCAAGAGTTTGATAGTTAGTGTGATCTATGGCAAATGTGGACTTTGTTCACATTTGCCATAGATCTTTGCTCACACCTTTCATGTCATGGAAGAGGTTGTTCTAGTACTTGAAAGTTCTACCAATGGATGACTACCATGAGTTCAAGAGAGTTCACTTGGAAGAGATTGAGCTATGGAGTCAATATTGGTTTCCAAACTACATCTCTATCACTTCAAGCTTAGTTTCTAGGAGTAGATTGGGAGTCCCCATAAGTTCTAGCTCTAATATCATTATTGCAATGTTCCAAGAGAAACCCCAAGAGAAAACCCAAAAGAAGAAACACAAAGCTTTACACTCAAAATTCAGATGCCCCAAAGGAGCACCTTGTCTTTATTGTATAGCAAAGAAGATTCTCTCAAAGGAAGCTCCATCTTTGGATCAGATATGTGGATTGGTGAGTTATCAACAAGCTATATCCTTAGATTAGTTGCATGCATGGATAACATGTTGGTTTTGGTCCTATCTGGTTGGTCAAACAAGCTTTGATTAGAGAGAATCTTTAGAGAATCTTCTTATAGGAATCTCAAAATTGCATGGATGAAGTACCATTAGAAAGCTCTCAACAAGACAAATAATGGAGGAAGGAAAGCCAACCACTCTCCATTCACAACAAAGGAAGGCTTAATTCATCCGTTTAGGCCTCCAAAATTGACTAAAGTTGTTAGGCTATTTTTGGCTTCTACCCCATTAGTAGAAGTACTCTTTTGGTAATATTTCTATCTAATCTACTTTTTCCATCATATATAATAGTTTTCTAGATATTACCAAGCCAATTTTCACCTCTAGATAATATGTCTAGCTATTGGTATTACAAACCTCTTTCCTTTTAAGATGCAATGTCCTTGTTGCAAAGTTGTTGTTCAAAAGATTTCACTAACATTGGTGCAAGTTGGTTGTTGGCTTTCATGTCACCTTATACAATGAGTACACTTTTCACTATACAAGATATTCCACATGTGTGATGGCAAGTACCAAGGATGCATTTTTGGAGAATACGTTCAATTTCATATTCCTCCGCATTATCAATGAATGTTAGACAAGGTCAAATATCTTGTATGAAAGGAAAGTGAGGTGGTCGGGAGGCATATCTAAATATGAAGGAAACATGGAATATTGGATAGATCCTCATGTGTGGTGGTCGCGGAAGGTGATAGGCAACTACACCAATTCAACAAAGAATGGGAAAAGGCCTAATAAAGTGAGGTCCGAGCTTACGAGAGCCAACTATTGTGAGGTTGGTTGTTGAAAACCATACTTGATCTCCAACATTGAACTTCATGTGTTGGCAGTGTGCATTTGCATACTACTTCTATCAATTTTGGGTGATCTGCAACCTATGCTTGGCGTTCTCTACACCTTGTTGGATACTAGAAACAAAAGTGTTTACAATGTCAACCTTGGTAGCCATTGGCCAGATCTTCATCAAGCTCAAAGATGTGGAAAGGTGCTCTCTTTATATGAAGAAGAATATTGTGATACGTGTGGATGTATTCACTGAATTGTTGTAAGCAAATTCCACCAGTGGAAGTAAGGTGTCACACCTCTCTTGCTCATCTAAGGTGAAGCCCCAGAGTCTTTAATAGTGCGATTAGCCTGCTCTATTTGTCCATTGGTCCATGGATGGTAAGCTAGACATGGAAAATTTGGTTTTGAAGAAACCAAAGAGGGTTCTCCAAAATAAACTATGGAATTGAGTGACTCTACTGGTGATGTGCACTCAAGACAAGCCATGGTGAGAAATGATTGCATTTAAGTACAATTGAGCTAGTTGTGAAGTAATCACATCCTTGGTGGTAGAACTCACATGAATCATTTTGCTAAGTTGGTCAACAAAGACTACTATAGAGTGAATCCCTAAGGTGGTCTTGGACAATCCACAAACTAGATCCATGCTTACTTATTCCTAACATTGTGTAGGATTGTGGAGGTGTAATACCAATAGCTAGACATATGATCTAGAGGTGAAATTTGGTTTGGCAAGATATGGAAGGATGTTATATATGGTAGACTAAATAGATCAGAAAGAGATATCACCAAAAGGGTATAGCTAATATCACTAATAGGGCAGAAACCAAAATATGCTTGAAACCTTTAGAGGCAATTTTGAGGACCTAAATGGATGAGTTAGGCCTAAAAAATGTGCAGATTCCCTCCCCCAAGGAACAAAAGATTGGCCTTCTCTCCCCCGTTTTTATCTCATCAAGAGCTCTTTAATGGTACCTCACCCATACAATTCAAATATTCCTACAAGAAAATTCCCTAAAGATTCCTTATGGTTTGTAACACCCATTTGTGCATGTGTGTGTTATTGTGATATTTAGCTTAGTACTTGAGAGATATTATTTATATAGATAAAGGATGGTTCTACATTAGTCATGATTAGCTAAAGTTATTCATAGCTATGATAGAGGGGACCGTACTTTAGAGGAAGTGGGAAAGATGAACACCACTATTTTGGATTCTAGTGAATTGACTTGGTATTATTCTTAGGTGTTTGGCTTTGAGGAAAGAGTTGAGAACTCTAGGGTCCGCAAGCCTTTTTATTTTGGATTCTTCTATAGTCCAAGGATAACCCATGTGAAGGGATCCTTGATAAGTTGTTGGGTCAAGAGAAGATCACATGCTTAGTGGAATATGTCCATGTGGATGGATATTCCTTTATACTTTTTGACTTTACTTGACTTTTAGCCTATTAACTTGAGCTACTTTGGTAAATAGTAACTTTAGTGCGTAACTATTTTACAAATATATAAACAAGGGATGAGGAGGTACTTATCATCCTTTCATTTGCAACTATCTCTCTCTCATTAAGTTCTTGAGTGAGCAATGTCTTGAGTCTTGGAGTGTTAGCCTTGCAAGAGTATGATGGAGTTGGGGTTCTTGCCCCTACTCCATCATACTCCTCCAAGGCTAACATTCCAAGACTCAAGACCTTTTTATTCCATGGTGCGCTACCATAATAGCCATTAGAGGCTCATCTTGAGTGAGAGATAGACCGGCTCACATTTTTGGTTCCGTTGTCATGACTTCTCTAAAATGCAAGATAATGTTCCGCATACAATTCTATATTAGACAGAAGGAGGCTATGAGAGCTCACTTGGACAGAACATTAGGGGAAGAGGGGATTGAACTTATGTTAGAAAACTTTTGTATACCTTGTAGTTTATTATGATGTCTTTGAGGTGATTTTGATTATCTTGTATACATGAGAAGATTTGGAGAGATTGTGTGAGGTGTATTGTAAATTTTCGGGATTATGGTGATTTTGGGCAAAATCACAAGTTTGTGATATGGACTTAAATTTCTATATATGATAGCTTGGGTTATCCTTCAGTTGGAAAACTTGAAATTTTTGTGAGAGCTACTATGTGCACTGGGCTAGAATTTTTGAAAGTTGATAGGGTAAATTGCTCCTAGAACCGCATGCTCTCTAGAAAATTGTAAAAGTCTACCATTTCTTCAATTTTTAGTGGATTCTTCTGAAAATTTTCAAGAAAATTCAGTTTATTTTATGCTACCTACCTACAATAAAATTAGAGAGAGAATATTCTTGCACAATGAGTTATGAGTTTTTAAAGTGAGGGGGGTTGTTTTTAGACCAAATCTGAAATATATGTGTTGGACAGAAAGATGCCTAGGCCAAATGGCTTTGAGTGTTTAGATTCATCTTGGGAACATGGAGGGTCATCAAGAGTGGAAATTGAGACTATGCAAGGTTCTCTAAGGTTTTGAGGTGATTGTAGGGTGAATTTGAGAAAAAGAGAGTTTATTATAGAATTTGAAGAGAGTGTTGAGAGGATCCAAAAACCTACACCACTTGGAGGAAAGAGTGAGTCTAAGTGCTTTCTATGTGGAGAGAAGAGGCATAAGGCAAGTTCATGTCCATTGACCTTTGAGAGCAAGAGATTGAGGGAAAAAAGAGGATTACTTGACTTCAGTTTGCATGTTGGACCTTCTTCACTAATATTGGGAGGGAGAAGATCTAAGACCAAGGAGTTGTGTGAGCTTTGTGGAGTTGAAAGACTTCCAAAAGGACATGACTGTAGTGGAGTAAAAGCACTTTTGGAGACTTTGGTGAAAGATCTTGGAGAAAGTCTTAGTACAACTATAGAAATACTACCACCTTCATCAGCTAGTTCTCAAGATTAATGATGGAGATAATCTTTCAACTTATGAATAAACTATCCATGAGGGTTTGATTAATATGCACTATAGGATTTGATATTTCTATAGAAATCTTGGAGCAACCTGAACCTTTTGTATTCCCTAGGGTGGATTACTCTTGAATGGTGTTAGTCATGTACATACTCTATTAGGTATAGAGTGAGAGAAAAAAAAAGCAAAAAAGAAAAATTGAGAGAAAAGAAAGATAGTGAAGGGTTAAGATAGGGAAGCTTCTAGTTTTCTTTGGCAAGGATAGAGAAGATGTGGAGGCCTTTGTGAGAGACTTCAAGAGAACTTGCATAGGAAACAATGAGAGGAGGAAGAATGAGTGGTTCTCATTATTACCAGATTTCTTTGAGGATGCAACACTTACATGGTATGAGTCAGAATACCAAACGAGAGAGAAGAGAGATGGGCAAGAAGAGTCTTGGGAGATTTTGACTTCAACACTCATTGAAAACTTTCTTCCAGATGAGAGTTATGAGAGATTGATGAGTGAGGTTACATTTCTTGAGCAAAGAGATGGAGAGAAAGTGAAAGTCTATGTGAAAAGAGTGGAAAAGTTAGAGTCCTAATTTTGCACAGTGTTGAAGAAGGGTGGGGATGATGTGGAGACTACTATGACACATGGGCCATGCTCAACAAGAATTTTGTGGGAGGATTGAGACCAAAAATTAGAAGAAGGTGAGATATGAGAAACCTTCTTCCAAGGTTGAAGCTATCAAGATTGCAATTGGTATGTAGGAGAGTTTGGAAGGGGATGAGAGTGATTTGGTGGTGAAAGAGGTTTTGTATCTTCCTCAAGGTTACAAGCATGTTTAAAATTCTGATACTCTGGTGACAAGAGTTGCACCAAAAGTAGTATTTGCTCCAGTTCTTGCACCCCTACCAAAGGATCCACTTCAAACCATCATTGAACAACTAGTAGATCTTGAGATCAATTTAGGGCAACTATGGGAGACAAGAGAAGTGGATCAGAATGTAAGGAAAGGTAAATCCTATTTATGGAAACTATCTATGTAGAGGAGGCCAACCAACCAACAATTTCAAGGATAGAAATTGTTTTGGTTGTGGAGTAAGAGGCCATATCCAAAGGAATTGCCCAAATTCCACTTACCATGGAGGAAGGGGTTATGAGGGAGCCAAGATAGGGAAAGAAGGAAGAAGTGAAACCCAAGTGGCTCCTAGTCCAAAAAAAGGTAATGGGATAGCACCAATAGATGTGATTGAAAGCAAGTGTGAGAAGGGCAAGTGCTCAAACTCCAAAGGTCTTCATTTGGATCTTTTGGCACAAGAGAAGAAGAGAACTTATTTTGCAGAGGATGTGTATTCATCTCAAGGATTTATTCATAGCCAAGATACTCATATGCCTACTAGGAGCACTCGCACAAGCACTTCAACACCATCAACAACAAAGACTCCAAGGAAGAAGTTGAGGATGGAGGACTTCTTGATCTCAAAGCAACAATGGAACCACAATGTCTTGGAGGATGTTGGTAGTCATAAGGCTAACATCACAGTAGGCCAACTGATTGCTTTGAATCCTACTTTGAGAAAGGAGCTCAAAGGTGGTTTGAGTTCTACAAGGAGCAAGAGGAAGAAGAAGGCAAAAGCTTAGTATCAATGGGGGTGGTGAGATGCCAAACTAGCACCATGGAAGGCTTGTGAATATGCTTCCAAGATTGATGTGAGAGTGAATGGTCATAACATCAAGGATGCATTGGTTGATGGACGATCAGCAATGAATGCAATGTCAAGAAGGTTGATGAAGAAGTTGGGTATGATACCCTCAAGACCTTCAACATTTGTGGTGAGGATGGAAAACAAGCAACAAGTTTGACTAGTAGGGGTGATGGATAAGGTGGTAGTTTCAATTATGGGAGTTCAAAATCTCATGACTTTCCAATCTTGAAGGATTCAAGCTATGACTTACTTCTTGGGAGGCCATGGTTGAGAGCAACACACACAACTAATCAATGGCACAAAGGGTACTTGAGGATTGGAACATCAAACCATAGAGTCACAATTCCTGTGACTAACACCACCAATACTTCACATTTAGATACACTATCTTCTGATTATTGGGAATCAGATTTTGAAGGAGGAGCTTAAGGTGTGGACATAAGTATGGAGGAGGAGATTTCCACGGAAGAGGATGAATTTGAATCTAATTCAGATGTGTATCCCTTGTGTGCTATGGAATTTGCACCTAAGCTAGAGGTTTTGAAGGATCTAGATAAATCACCATTGACACTTGAGGAGATAGAAAGGAGGTTATCTACTCTCAACTATGGTCCAAAAGTTACCAAGGAGGAGAAGGTGATATTTGAGGAGATTTTTGCAAGTTCATCCATGTGTTTGCTTTCAGATACAAGGATCTAAAGGAAGTCACCTTGGAGGAGCACAAGTTAGAGGTGGAATCACATGCAAGACCAGTCTGCCAAAAGCAACGTTTCATTAGCCCACCAATATCTTTGGTTGTGAAGGTGGAGATTGATAAGCTCAAGGAGGCCGGATTTATCTTTCAGGTGGAGAATTCAGAATGGGTGTCTACAATTGTCATTGTGAAATAAAAGAATGGTAAGCTTTGAGTATGTGTGGATTACAAGAAGCTCAATGATGTTACCAAGAAGGACTACTAACCATTACCATTCATTGATGTTGAAGGAGATTGCAAGTCATGAGATGTATAGTTTTGGAGATGGTTATAGTGGATATAACCAAATCAAGATTGCACCAGAGCATCAACAACTCATCATATTCACCACACCTTATTCCTAGGTGTTTGGCTTTGAGGAAAGAGTTGAGAACTCTTGGGTCCAAAAGCCTTTTTGTTTTGGATTCTTCTATAGTCCAAGGATAACCCATGTGAAGGGATCCTTGATAAGTTGTTAAGTCAAGATAAGATCACATGCTTAGTGAAATATGCCCATGTGGATGGATATTCCTTTATATTTTTTGAATTTACTTGACTTTTAGCCTAGTAACTTGAGTTACTTTGGTAAATAGTAACTTCAATGTGTAACTATTTCACAAGTATATAAACAAGGGATGAGGAGGTACTTATCATCCTTTCATTTGCAACTATCTCTCTCTCATTGAGTTCTTGAGTGAGCAATGTCTTGAGTCTTCGAGTGTTAGCCTTGGAGGAGTATGATGGAGTTGGGGTTCCTTGTCTTCTTAGTCTATCGTGTGCTATGATAATAACCATTAGAGGTTCATCTTGAGTGAGAGACAGGCCGGCTCATAGGTCAAGATTGGTTTGACCAACCTGATAGGACCAGATCCAACATGTCACCCATGCATGCATCTAATTGGAGGGTTGAGATCAATGACATGTCTCAAATCCATGTATCAGATCCAAGGGTTATGGTTCCGTTGAGTATCTTTGCTTTGCTTTATAATAAAGCTAAGGTGTTTCTTTGGGGCATTGGAGTTTGAGTGTGAAACTTGGGTTTTTTTTCTTTTGTGTTTCTCTACTATCCTTGGAACATTACAAGAGGGGTTGAAGGAGTCCTATGGGAGCTTGATTAGAAGTTTTATTTTGTTGATAGAGTAGGTAGGTCCAAACATATTCCATCACATCATTGCTCATCTTGGGCCGATAGAAATGGCATTTGATTGCATCCACCGTGACTTGCAATGGCAGAATCATGACATTTAGCTAGGATGGTGGTTCTTATATCTATGGCATTTAGGATCTATAACCTACCATCACAAAAGGTGAGTCCTTGTGTGCTAGTGATGCCTTTGGATAGATCAAAGCTCTTGCAATTTGTGGGTCAATTCTAGTAGCAGCAAGCATCCATGGCCAATTTTAGGATTCATCTTCACCTCCACCACTAGATTGTTTTGGCATTTGGATGAATGCATGTGCAATTTGCTTCTTGCCTTCCACATATGTGATTGTCATGTTGAACCATTGTCTCCACTTTGCCCATCAAATTTTTAAATGAGATAGATCTTTTTGTGTCTCAAGGTAGTTTAGAGGTTTGTGGTCTTTCTCCACTACAAATACCTCCTCACCAAGATAGTGCTTCCAAGGCTTGGTTGCAAGGACAATGGCCAGCTCTTCTTGTTTGTTGGTGTGATAGTTGCGTTCTATCGATAGCAACTTTTGAGAGAAATATGCAATTGGGTACCATCCGTCATGCCACTCTTGTTGTAGGATTTCTTTTATTGTTACACCTGATGCATTTGTAACCAACTTGATTGGATGTTTTAGGTCATATCATTTCAAGATTGGTGCATGTAGTAATATTTTTTTCAATTCTTGAAAGGCCAATTCTTATTGGTTCCCCACATCCACTTCTTCCCCTTGCTTTATAGTGCTCTTAGAGGCCATGAAACCTTAGAGAAGTCCTTGACAAATTGACAAAAGAATCCCATCAACTCCAAGAAGCTCTTGGATTGAGTTTGATCTTCTGGGGCACTCCATCTTTGAGTGACCTCTATTTTATATGTAAAGACTTGGATACCTTTTGCACTTACTCTATGCCCCAAGTACTTCTGACTTGCCAAACTTGCACTTTGAGATTTTGGCATACAACTAATTCTATTGTAGAATCTGGAGGACTTCTCGTAGATGTTACTTGTGTTCCATCATCATCCTCCTAAGATGTTGTCTAGGAAGATGATAATAGATCTATCAAAGTATGGAAAAAATATATCATTCATCAAACTCATGAAAGTGTCTGGTATGTTGGTGAAGCCAAATGGCATAACCAAGTACTCAAAGTAGGCATACCTTGTTTGAAAAGCAATTTTTGTGTATGTCTTCATCCACAATCTAGATTTGGTTGTAACCGCTTTGTCGATCAAGTTTGGTGAAGTGTTTTGCATCATTAAGGTGATCAAATAGGTCATCCATGTGAGAAAAGGGGTATTTATTCTTCACCATTTGTTGGTTTACACCTTAATAGTCAATGCACATGCGCATTGTATTGTCTGTCTTCTTCAACACCAAGACAAGAGCCCCATATGATAATACACGGGGTTGGATAAACACTTTTGTAGCATATCCTCAATTTGAGCCTTACACTCCTCCAATTCATGAGGTGATAGACAATATGGGGCCTTATAAGGAGGTATCTTCCTCATAAATATCTCAATTTTATGATCTACTCTCCTTTTTGGTGATAATCTTGAGTGTAGATTATTCATGAAGACATTCTTGAAACTCATTGACTACATTTTTTAATTTCTTAGGAATTTTTCCATCAAGTTGTGCACTTTGGACTTCTCTTGTTAGATCCATGAAACATATATCTATCTCATAGATAGTTATTGATCCTATGACATAGAGAGGAAAATTCTTGCTTATGTGATTTTTCTTTATGATCTTCCATTAGAAAGTCCTCACTACTTTCTCCCTCCAATAGACCATATGCTCCATCCATATCATGCCTAAGATTATATCATAACAAACTAATCATATCACTTGCCACTTAGTTGTTTCCTAATACTTTCTTCTAGAGTGTTATCTATCTAGGTAACTACTCAATCCTTACCCATTTGGTAGCTCTACTTCTACATTCTCATCCTTCTCTAGAACCATCTACAATCTTATTGCAATAGAGTGGGACAAAAAATTCTCTATTTCTCCAAGGTCTATCAATACTTTCACCAAATTGCCTTCTAGAATTCCATTCACAACAATTAATTGTGAGTTTGTCTTCCTTGATCTTTGTGCACTTGTCCTCTTCCTCCCCTCACTTTTTTGCTTGTCTATTGAGCCAATAAGGCCACAAGGTACATTTATTGGTGATCTTTGTTTTCCAATATGTGATTTTTGCATCATCCTCTTCAATTTGTCTCTTTGTGTTGTTCAAAGATTGCTTATATGGAGGCCAAGGGCCTCTAAGGAGATGAGTATTGTAGTTGATAATTATGTGCCTAACTTGGCAGCTATTATAACAATGATGTTGTTTTGCATAAGTCCATTTTCTTGTGGGACTCCATCTTGCTTTTCTTCCCTCCGTCCTTATTCTCCTTGGAACGGTTGTACTCCTCAATCTCAAAACCAAATGTTTCCCAATTCCATAGGAATTGGTCTACCAAAATGATGTGTTTGAGCCCAATAATGTTGAGTTGGACTACCTCTTCATCTCCTCCAAGTGCCCTTGCTATTATTAAGTGCAAGCAATGGTTTTCAAAATTATGCAAGGATTTTATACCATTAATTCTTGGCAAATTTGCTCTTTTAACCCGCATTGGAAATTGTCCAAAGATTCTTTTGGACTCATGTTGGTATTGAACCTAGTAGATCAAGAAATACCTCCATATTTTATTGTACATTGTTCTTCTACTTCAACCCCCATAGTTGGGTTTGGGCCATTTGTACAAAATCCACATATTGGAAGTTCTTTAGCAGCCCTCTTACATTGCCGTCCAGATGACTTCTCTTCCTTCTACCACTGCTTGTTCCCAAGCATCATACAATGTGAGGGTTTTATCATTCAAGTATCCACATGCAAACATGCTTATAAAATGATCAATTATCTCTGTTGTGAATAATCACAAGTATTAAATTCATTCTTGAAATCTAGTTTTCCATTATTCTCATGGAACATTGCACCTTGTAAGGCTCAATGTTGCATGTCTTCTTCATCCGTAATAACAATGTGATTTCATTGTTGACCAAGATCAATGTCATCAGCATGAGTGATCTCCAAGTACTTCAGTCAAGATAGATCCACTTCTTGCATTGCTTGATCATTCCTAAAGGTATGTACTTGACTTTGCAATGCTTCCATGGTCATCTTTATCTCCTGAAATTTATTCAACATCCCTTGTATTCCTTGCATAAAATATTATAACTGTGGTTCCCTTATGCCTACACACAACAATGCTAAAATGCTACTTCCTATTTCAGTATATTGTTCATATGATCACTGAGGATGGGACACAAAATATTGGTACTACCATTGGGACTTCAAAGGCTATCATTTGTTGATAATTTTCCTCAGTGTGGATAAAAACATTCCAAAATTGTGGACTACAAAATCCCTAAACATCATTTTTGGTTTAACCACATAACCAATTTCTATTTGAGTGTTGAAAGAGAGAAGATTTGGTATATTCATATTCATCATAATGTAATATAGATTGTCAAATCCCACTCTTTATCATAGATCATTTCAGGTAGAATCACCAAGTTTGGTGAATTCATCACTATATCTATAAACTATGCTCCAAAATAATAAACAAGATATACTCTCACATGCTCTCATTAGATATACATAATCTTGATGTAGAATAGAAAACAGGGTGAAGAAACTTGTCCTCCAAGAGCCTCCATCCCATTCTCTATCTAAAAACACTCCTAATCTATGGAGTGATTTCACTATGGTTTCTCTCTTGAAAATTACTTAATCTCGATAACCCATGTTCCTCCAAGAGGGATCCACTCTCTTGGATTGAAACACCTGCTCTGATACTATTATAATGTTCCAAGGATAGGGGAACTTCCAAGAGAAAACCCAACATAAAAAACACATAACTTCACACTCAAAATTCCGATGTATAAAGAAGCACCTTATCTTTATTATATAACAAAAAGGATTTATTCAAAGGAAATTCCACCCTTGGATCATATACATGGATTGGTGATATGTCAATGAGCTCTACCCTTAGAGTAGTTGCATGCATGGGTGACATGTTGGTTCCGGTCCTATCTGGTTGGTCAAACAAGCTTTGATTGGAGGGAATCTTTAGTGAATTTCTTGTAGGAATCTCAAAATTGCATGGATGAGGTACGGTTGGAAAGCTCTTGATGAGACAAACAGAGGAGGAGGGAAGGCCAACAAGTTCTTCTCTTTATGGAAATGTGCACATTTTAGAAGGCTAATTCATTTGTTTAGGCTATCATGTCATTTGGAGTGTTACATCTAGATTGCTCAAACACTGGGGTTGCAATGATAGTAGTTAGAGGTATTTCAGCAATTTCCCATAGACTACTTTTTGATGGTCAGATTTTGTGTTCATGGTACTGACTTCATGGTAGAGCCCATTGTCACTTTGCACCATTTGCACCATCGAGTGTGCCATCAGCAGGACCGTTAGGGTTCTAGACCTTGCTCGAGCCAAGGGTTATACTTTTGAAGTGCAGCTCTAGAGAACTCACTTCTTTGATGTTGAGCCTTCAAGTTCTTGGCCAAGGTGGACATAGGCTGGTGAGCATCACTTGGATTCTCTTAGTTAGAGTGGGTGTGACTTGACTGTAATCAATGCTCAGTTGTTGGCAGTTTATAGAGTGACAGATCAAGTACTGATCTGAGTTGAGTTGATTCGAGTGTTGTAAACAATCTGATTACATCAGAGAAGTAAGGTTAGGACAAAATTGGATGTAGGAACTTTGAGTGTTGGTGATATTTCCAAGCTCAATTGTTGGTAGCTCAATTGAAGTTCAGTTTTCCCTTGGTGTGCGGAAGCTCGTTGCTTGATGCAGATTTGGCAGTAAGGCACACGATGTGCAGAAGAAGCAATGACAATGGACAATTTTTGAGCAAAGAAGAAGCAAATGTAGAGTAATGGTTGTGATTTTGAGCTCAAGAGGTGAAAGCAAGACCAATTTGTTGCAAATTGGGCTTAGAAAGCAAAATTGAAGGTGGAGTTGGGAAACTACCTATGTGAATTTGTGATTTGGAGAAACCCGTTCTTTCAATTTGGCTCAAGTGAAGAGTTAGTGGAGGATTTGGTGGTCAACCAACTTTAGGGTTTACATCAGATTTTACGTCAAAGTTTTGCTAGCATTTTTGTCAAATTTAGCCAGATTTGGAAGAGTTTCATAAGTTTGGAGGATTTTTGCAAATTTGGGAGAGTTTTGCAAAATTTGGATAGGGTTCAAAGTGGCAAGAAAAAAGGCCTCATTTGGCATTTCAAGGCTTTGAGGCATAGGGTTGTGGGCTATGAAAGGCCTAGAAGGGCCAGCAAGCCAGCTTACTAGCATGAGGCTAGCTAGTTTAGAGTAGATCTTGGTCATTGTTTGGCAAGATCTGCCTATCTTGCTAGATTGGGCACAACAAGGTTTGACCCCTAGATCTCTTGTTCCTAGACTAGTGCCCTAGCCAACTGGTCCACCCTCACTTGTTGTCTTAGTGACTGTGCAATTGTTATCTATACACTTGTAGCTTTGGCTAGGAGAGGTAGTTTGATCACATTATTGGTGATCCTAGTAGCCTAAGACGTAAATACAATTTTCTCTTATATCAAATGCCAAATGGTGGCAGAGTCAGTCCCATGTTGCTTTATGAGATGGAGGGTTTTTGTTTAGATTTCTTGTGATTGTGCCCCTTCTATTCTTTGCTTCTTGTTTGTGCACCACGTTAGTGTGAGGTGCCCTAAAATTAGAGTGTTGGTGCTCTGGTGTGCTCTTAGTATTGAGGCTGGAGTGATGACCAATCATATTACTTTTGTTTCTTTCTGGTGAGGCAAGAAGTGATGACCTATAGATTGTGAGAGTGCGTGTTGTGATGGTAGGTTATAGGTTGCCTTTTCCCCTAGTATAGTGATCTCAATTAGAGTTACATTAGCGGATGGTGCTCCGTGGGTATTGGCACTTGGTGATGATTAGTTGGTGTTGGCACTTGGTGGAGTACTTGCGGTTGCGGTTTGTGGTTCCAGTTTGTGGTTCCAATTGTCATGATGGAGTTCTTTGGGGATTCCAGAGGAGTTAGCCCTGCAGTACTGTGAGCCGGCCTGTCTCTCACTCAGGATGAACCTCTGATGGCTATTATGGTAGCGCACCACGGACTAAGAAGGCAAGGAACCCCAACTCCATCATACTCCTCCAAGGCTAACACTCCAAGACTCAAGACATTGCTCACTAGAGAACTCAATGAGAGAGAGATAGTTGCAAATGAAAGGATGATGAGTACCTCCTCACACCTTGTTTATATACTTGTGAAATAGTTACGTACCAAAGTTACTAATTACCGTAGTAACTCAAGTTACTAGACTAAAAGTCAAGTAAAGTCAAAAAGTAGAAAGGAATATCCATTCACATGGGCATATTCTCCTTATCTTGACCCAACCACTAAAGCAAGGATTCCTTCACATGGGCTATCCTTGGACTAAAGAAGAATCCAAAACAAAAAGGCTTGCGGGCCCAAGAGTTCTCAACTCTTTCCCCAAAGCCAAACACCTAGGAATAATACCAAGTCAACACACTAAAATCCAAAATAGTGGTGCTCATCTTTTCTACTTCCTCTAAAGTAAGGTCCCATCTATCTTAGCTATGACTAACTTTAGCTAACCATGACTAATATAGAACCATCCTTTATCTCTATATAAATAATATCTCTTAAGTACTTGTAATACTAAGCTAAATATCACAATACCACACACATGCACAAATGGGTGTTACATTTACCCCCGGACTAAGTTTTCACTTTGTCCTCAAAGTGAAGGTCTCTCTACCTTCTATGGTACATCTTCAACTTATCATGGTTAATCCTATCAAAGTGTCTTCCTCCCAACTCCTTGAGATCATAAGTGTAATTTCCCCACACCTTCTCTACTATGAAAGGTCCAAAGTACTTAGGCAAAAACTTCTTTTGCACTCTCTTGAATCGAATGGAATCAAACAACATTACCCAATCACCTTCTTTGAAAGGCTCCACCTTCTTCTTGCCTTGCCTTTTGTCATAGCTCTCCTTTTGTTTCCTTTGGGCTTGCTCCACTCGAACCATAGCAACTGCTCTTGCCTCTTCCAACTCCATGAGTTGATCCTTCCTTGACTTCTCTGCATCACTTCCTTGTGCTTTCTTCAATCTCCTATGAATGCTTTGGAAGGTAGGAAGATCAAAGTGAATAGGTAAGGTAGACTCAATACCATACACCAATTGGAATGGAGAATATCCAGTGGAAGTCTTCATGGTTGTCCTATACTCCCACAAAACTGCATGAATCCTCTTGTCCCAATGATGTTTAGCCCCCTCCATTTCTGCATCTTTGGCCAACATCATGCACAAGGTCTGATTGGTTCTCTCTGCCAAGCCATTGGAATTTGGCTTATAGGATGTAGTTACTCTATGTGTGATAGAGAAATGTCGTAGCATGGCTGTAGTAATGCTTCCTGTAAACTCTCCTCCTCTATCAGAAACCAACTCCAAAGGGCATCCAAACCTAGTGATAATGCGTTCATAAAGAAATCTACCCACTTCATCTTCATTCTTGTCCCTCAATGGTCTAGCCTCAACCCACTTGGTAAGGTAATCAGTAACTACCACAATGTACCGATTGTTCCTTGGGGTTCTATTGAGAGGTCCTACAAAATCAATTCCCCACTTCTCAAAGGGTCCTAGCAATGGAATTGATCTAAGTGGTGGAGTGGATGTAGACTTTCTAGCAAAAGCTTGACAAACATGACAAGTTTTGCAATAATCAAGACAATCCTTGAAAATCCCTCTCCAATGGTAACCTGCATATAGAATCTTGAAAGCAGTCACCTTTCCTGCAAAGTGTCCTCCACATACTAAACCTTCATGAAACTCCTTTATGAGTAGGATAGACTCTTCCTTACCCACTGCTCTTCGAAGTAGACCATCTGCTCCTTGGTGAAAAAGAATATCCTCCACCATTGTGTAAGGTCTAGATCTTGCTGCAAGGGCCTTCCTCTCCCTAGCATGCATCCCTTTTGGATAGTTACCTCTTGTCACAAAATCCACAATCTCCTTGTACTCCATTGGAACCTCTTGAGTGACTGAGATTGTCATGAGCTCCTCATCTGGGAAGGAATCATCTACTGGCTCATCTCCATCATGATCATAGGCTCTAGATAACAAATCAGCATTTGCATGTTTCTTTCCTGGCCTATCCTCAATTGTGTAGTCATACTCAGACAAGAGTATCATCCACCTTGCTAGTCTCCCTTCAACATTAGGCTTGTTGAAGATGTACTTCAAAGCCTTGTGATCCGTGACAATTGTGGCTTTCCCTCCAATCAAGTAGTGTCTAAACTTCTTGAGACCAAAGATCACTGCCAACCCTTCTCTCTCTGTGACAGAGTAGTTCTTCTCTGCTGAAACCATCTGCCTACTAGCATAAGCTATTGGATGATCATGCCCATCTTGGTCTAATTGACTAAGAGTGCATCCTATAGCTACATTAGAAGCATCAGTGTAGAGGATGAAAGGCTTACTCCAATCAGGTTTAGCAAGAATTGGAGCTACAACAAGGGATTGCTTGAGCTCCTCAAAAGCTTTGAGAGCCTCCTTGTCTTCCAAAATCACCATGTAATCTACACTCTTCTTCATGTAGATGGTCAATGCATAAGCCTTGTTGGAAAATGAGAAGATGAACCTCCTGTAGTACCCAACCATTCCCAAGAATTGGCGTAACTTTGTCAAGCTTGAAGGGAATGGAAGGTCTGAGATTTTCCTCACCTTCTCAAGATCAACTGCTATTCCATCCTTGGAGATGATGTGCCCCAAAAGTAGACCTTCTTCACATCCAAAAATGCACTTCTCTGGGTTGAGTGATGCATTTGCCTCATCCAAGCGTTGCAAGACTTTGATTAGGTGCTCAAAGTGCTCCTCCTTGCTCCCATAGACACAAAAGTCATCAATGAAATCTCTCACAAATTTCCCAATGAAAGGTTCAAATACCTTGTTCATGAACCGTTGGAATGTGGCTGGAGCATTGCAAAGCCCAAAAGGCATGACCTTGAAAGCGTAAGTTCCCCAAGGTGTGGTGAATGTGGTGAGTTGTTGATGCTCTGGTGCAATCTTGATTTGGTTATATCCACTATAACCATCTCCAAAACTGTACCTCTCATGACCTGCAACCTCCTCCAAGATCTCATCAATGAATGGCAATGGGTAGTAGTCCTTCTTGGTAACAGCATTGAGCTTCTTGTAATCCACACATACCCGAAGCTTGCCATTCTTTTTCTTCACAATGACAATTGGAGACACCCATTCTGAATTCTCCACCTCAAAGATAAATCCAGCCTCCTTGAGCTTATCAATCTCCTCCTTCACAACCAAAGATATTGGTGGGCTAATGCGACGTTGCTTTTGGCGGATTGGTCTTGCATGTGACTCCACCTCTATCTTGTGCTCCTCCAAGGTGACTTCCTTCAAATCCTTGTAACTAAAAGCAAACACATGGATGAACTTGCGGAAAATCTCCTCAAATCTCACCTTCTCCTCCTTGGTAACATTTGGGCCATACTTGAGGGTAGATAACCTTCTCTCTACCTCCTCAAGTGTCAATGGTGATTTATCTGGGTCCTTCAAAACCTCTGGCTTAGGTGCAAAATCCATAGCACATAAAGGATACACATCTGAATCAGATTCAGATTCATCCTCCTCCGTGGAAGTCTCCTCTTCCATGCTTGTGTCCACACCTGAAGCTCCTCCTTCAGAATCTGATTCCCAATAATCAGAAGATGGGGTATCTGAATGTGAAGTGTTGGTGGTGTTAGTCACAGGAACAGTGACTCTATGGTTTGATGGCCCAATCCTTAAGTACCCTTTGTGCCATCGATCAGTTGTGCGTGCTGCTCTCAACCATGGCCTCCCAAGAAGTAAGTCATAGCTTGAATCCTTCAAGACTTGGAAAGCCATGAGATTTTGGACTCCCATAACTGAAACTACCACCTTATCCATCACTCCTACTGGTCGAACTTGTTGCTTGTTTGCCATGCTCACCACAAATGTTGAAGGTCTTGAGGGTATCATACCCAACTTCTTCATCAACCTTTCTGACATGGCATTCACTGCTGATCCTCCATCAACCAATGCATCCTTGATGTTGTGACCATTCACTCTCACATCAATCTTGGAGGCATATTCACAAGCCTCCCATGGTGCTGGCTTGGCATCCACCACCCCCATTGATACTGGAACTTTTGCCTTCTTCTTCTTCTTGCTCCTTGTAGAACTCAAACCACCTCTAAGCTCCTTTCTCAAGGTAGGGTTCAAAGCAATTAATTGGCCCACTGTGATGTTAGCCTTGTGACTACCAACGTCCTCCAACACATTGTAGTTCCATTGTTGCTTTGAGATCAAGAAGTCCTCCATCCCCAACTTCTTCCTTGGAGTCTTTGTTGTTGATGGTGCTGAGGTGCGAGTGCTCCTAGTAGACATAGGAGTATCCTTGCTTGAAGTAAATCCTTGAGAAGAGTGAACATCCTCTGCAAAACGAGCTCTCTTCTTCTCTTGTGCCAAAAGCTCCAAATTAGGACCCTTGGAGTTTGAGCACTCTCCCTTCTCATACTTGCTCTCAACCACATCTATGGATGCTATCCCCTTACCTTTGTTGGGATTAGGAGCCACTTGGGTTTCACTACCTCCCTCTTTCCCTCTATTGGCTCCCTCATAACCCCTTCCTCCATGGTAAGTGGAATTTGGGCAATTCCTTTGGATATGGCCTCTTCCTCCACAACCAAAACAATTTCTATCATTGAAATTGTTGGCTGGTTGGCCTCCTCTATATGGATAGTTTCCATAACTCCTAGGCCCTCTCCCTACATTCTGATCCACCTCTCTCTTCTCCCATAGTTGCACCACATTGATCTTGAGATCCGCAAGTTGTTCTGTGATGGTTTGGAGTGGATCTTTTGGTGGAGGTGCAAGAACTGGAGCAACTACTACTTGTGGTGCAACCCTTGTCACCAAAGTATCAGAAGTTCCACCATACTTGTAGCCTTGAGGAGGATGCACAACCTCCTTCACCACCAAATCACTCTCATCCCCTTCCAAACTCTCCTCCATACGAATTGCGATCTTGATAGCTTCAACCTTGGAAGAAGGTTTCTCATATCTTACCTTGCTTCTAATTTGTGTTCTCAATCCTCCCACAAAATTCTTGGTGAGCATGGCCCCTATGCCAATCATTGTAGTCTCCACATCATCCCCACCCTTCCTCAACACTATGCGAAATCTGGACTCCAACTTTTCCACTCTTTCCACATAGACCCTCACTTTCTCTCCATCTCCTTGCTTGAGAAATGTAACCTCACTCATCAATCTCTCATAACTCTCATCAGGAAGAAAGTTCTCAATGAGTGCTGAAGTCAAAGTCTCCCAAGACTCCTCTTCCCCCTCTCTCCTCTCTCTCTTTTGGTATTCTGACTCATACCATGTAAGTGCTGCATCCTCAAAGAAATCTGGTAATAATGAGGCCCACTCATTCTTCCTCCTCTCATTGTTTCCTATGCAAGCTCTCTTGAAGTCTCTCACAAAGGCCTCCACATCTTCTCCATCCTTGCCAAAGAAAACCGGAAGTTTCCCCATCTTAACCCCTCACTATCTTTCTTTTCTCTCAAATTTTTTTTTTCTTTTTTTTTTTCTCACTCTATTACTAATAGAGTATATACATGACTAACACCATCTGAGAATAATCCACTCTAGGGAACACAAAAGGTTCAGGTTGCTCCAAGATTTCTATAGCAACATCAAATCCTAGAGTGCATATTAATCTAACTCTCATGGATAGTTTATCCATAAGTTGAAAGATTATCTCCATCACTAATCTTGAGAACTAGCTGATGAAGGTGGTAGTATTTCTGTAGCTGTACTAAGACTCTCTCCAAGATCCTTCACCAAAGTTTCCAAAAGTGCTTTTACTCCACTACACTCATGTCCTTTTGGAAGTCCTTCAACTCCACAAACCTCACACAACTCCTTGGTCTTAGATCTTCTCCCTCCCAATCTTGGTGAAGAAGGTCCAACATGCAAACCCAAGTCAAGTAAGCTTCTCCTTTCCCTCAATCTCTTGCTCTCAAAGGTCAATGGACATGAACTTGCCTTATGTCCCTTCTCTCCACATAGAAAGCACTTAGACTCACTCTTTCCTCCAAGTGGTGTAGGTTTTTGGATCCTCTCAACACTCTCTTCAAATTCTATTGTAAACTCTCTTTTCCTCAAATCCACCCCTACAATCACCTCAAACCCTTGGGGAACCTTGCGTAATCTCAATTTCCACTCTTGATGACCCTCCATGTTCCCCAAGATGAATCTAAACACTCAAACATGTTTTTTGTTGATCTCAAACTTCTCATGCATGAGATCTCCACTCTGCAGAATTGACCCTTCCTCACAATGTCACTCAAATCTCCCAACCAATATGTCACAGTCCTCTTAAATTTTCCACAATTGATCACAACTCCAGGGCGTCCCTCCTTGCAAAATTTCAGATCTTTTCATTGAGCCATTTGGCCTAGACACCTTTCTATTCAGCACCCATATTTCAGATTTGGTCTGAAAACCACCCCCCTCACTTCAAAAACTCATAACGCCCTGCGCAAAAACGATCTCTCTGTAATTTTTGTGGCAGCAGGTAGGATACAATGCACTGAATTTTCTTGGAAATTTTAAGGACTATTCACTGAAAATTGAAGAAATGGCAGACTCTGTACAATTTTCCAGAGAGCATGCAGTTGCCGGAGCACTTTACCCTATCACCTTTCAAAAATTCTAGCCCAGTGCGCATAGAAGTTCTCTCAATAATTTCAAGTGTGCTAATTGAAAGATAACCCAAGCTATCATGTGTAGAAATCTCAAGTCCAGATCTCAAACTTGAGATTTTGCCCAAAATCACCTTAATCCCCAAAATCTGCAATCCACCTCACACAATCTCTCCAATTCCTCTCATGTGTACAAGATGTACAAAATCACCTCAAAGACATCATAATGAACTACAGGGTATACAAATGGATCTTGGTTCTCTAACATAAGTTCAGCCCTCTCCTCTCCTAATGTTCTCTCCAAGTGAGCTCTCATAGCCTCCTTCTGCCTAATGTAGAATTGGACGCGGAACATTATCTTGCCTTCTAGAGAGGTCCCGGCAACGGAACCAAAAATGTGAGCCGGCCTGTCTCTCACTCAGGATGAACCTCTGATGGCTATTATGGTAGCGCACCACGGACTAAGAAGGCAAGGAACCCCAACTCCATCATACTCCTCCAAGGCTAACACTCCAAGACTCAAGACATTGCTCACTAGAGAACTCAATGAGAGAGAGATAGTTGCAAATGAAAGGATGATGAGTACCTCCTCACACCTTGTTTATATACTTGTGAAATAGTTATGTACCAAAGTTACTAATTACCGTAGTAACTCAAGTTACTAGACTAAAAGTCAAGTAAAGTCAAAAAGTAGAAAGGAATATCCATTCACATGGGCATATTCCCCTTATCTTGACCCAACCACTAAAGCAAGGATTCCTTCACATGGGCTATCCTTGGACTAAAGAAGAATCCAAAACAAAAAGGCTTGCGGGCCCAAGAGTTCTCAACTCTTTCCCCAAAGCCAAACACCTAGGAATAATACCAAGTCAACACACTAAAATCCAAAATAGTGGTGCTCATCTTTTCTACTTCCTCTAAAGTAAGGTCCCATCTATCTTAGCTATGACTAACTTTAGCTAACCATGACTAATATAGAACCATCCTTTATCTCTATATAAATAATATCTCTTAAGTACTTGTAATACTAAGCTAAATATCACAATACCACACACATGCACAAATGGGTGTTACAGTACGCAATGGGTTTACTCGGAGTGGTGCTTGGTATCAGCCTATATCTCAGGTCCAAGTGAGGGAGGGGATTGATTTTGAGTTGGAGTTCAACATAAGAGTTGATTCAGGTGAGAGTGCACTTGGCATGTCCGCACCGTTGTTGTGAGACATGGACAAGATTTATGGAGCCTCCAAAGGCCCTAGGCGTTACTCCAGTATAGTGGGTACCATTGAGTTGGATAATTTCATCCAAGAGTTTGATAGTTGGTGTGATCTATAGCAGATGTGGAACTTGACTTTGTTTATACCCTTCATGGCATGGAAGGGGTTGTTTTAGCACTTGGAGGGTCCGCTGATGGACGACTACCATGAGTTCAAGAGAGCTCATTTGGAGGAGATTGAGTTATGGAGATAGTATTGGTCTCCGAACTATGTCTCTATCAATTCAGCTTGATTGCCAAGAATAAATCGGCTCTACCCACGAATTCTAGCTTGAGTAGTATTGGTGGAGCTAATGGAGGTGCACTAGTTGGAGATACTGCTACCACAAGTAGAGGTACCACTACAAGAGGTGGTGTGGTACCAAGTTTTAATTCCACGGTGGGGTTCTTCTAATGTTTGAGGTAGAACTACCAAGGAGTAGGGACTGACAAGCTGAGGAACTTGCAGGAGTTCTAGCAAAAGGTTGGAGAGAGCCTATGCAAGGCATACACTCGCATGAGGTGGCTAATCAGATTCACTCAAGGAGTTACTGAGACCCAGGAAGTCCAGTTTTGTTATGGGATACTAGACAAGGAGTTGTGACGTAGAGTTTGTGATGCTATGTTGTTACAGGCTACTTTGCCTACTTTGGCAATAGTCTTTGGTTTGGCTGAGCGCATTGAGCTCAACATTGTGGAAAATAGGGTGGTGACATTTGGATTTGGTAGAGAGACCTCATCCATAGCTATTACTTCTTCTAGTGTGCAGCAGAATGCACCATGCCTAGTTGGTTTTAGAGGAGAGGATGGACAACCCAATTCCTATAGAGTGAGTGGAGGACCCAATAGAGCTAGACCCTTACCTTCCTTTTCAGGTCAACAGCAGCCAATGAGTGGTAGTGTTGCTTGTTGGACTTGTGGTAGACCTCACCATAGGAGAGAGTGTACTCAGGGCAATGGACCTAATACCTCAGGTGCATCACAGCCAGCATAGAGGTAGTGTGAGGTAAGGAAGAGTCTATCATACTCAGAAAGGATTTTCATGAAAGTTTACTATGTGGAGGACACTTTGCAGGAAAGGTGACTGCTTTCAAGATTCTAGATGTAGGTTACCATTGGAGAGGGATATTCAAGGATTGTCTTGATTATTGCAAAACTTGTCATGTTTGTCAAGCTTTTGCTAGAAAGTCTACATCCACTCCACCACTTAGATCAATTCCATTACTATGATCTTTGAGAAGTGGGGAATTGATTTTGTAGGTCTTCTCAATAGAACCCCAAGGAACAATTGGTATATTGTGGTAGTTACTGATTACCTTACCAAGTGGGTTGAGGTTAGACCATTGAAGGACAAGAATGAAGATGAAGTTGGTAGATTACTTTATGAACGCATTATCACTAGGTTTGGATGCCCTTTGAAGTTGGTTTTTGATAGATGAGAAGAGTTTACATGAAGCATCACTACAGCCATGCTATGACATTTCTCTATCACACATAGAGTAACTACATCTTGTAAGCCATATTCCAATGGCTTGGCAAAGAGAACCAATCAGACCTTGTGCATGATGTTAGCCATAGATACAAAAATGGAGGAGGCTAAACATCATTGAGACAAGAGGATTCATGGGGTTTTGTGGGAGTATAGGACAACCATGAAGACTTCCATCGGATATTCTCCATTTCAATTGGTATATGGTATTGAGTCTACCATACTTATTCACTTTGATCTTCCTACCTTCCAAAGCATTCATAGGAGATTGAAGAAAGCACAAAGAGGTAATGCAGAGAAGTCAAGGAAAGAACAACTCATGGAGTTGGAAGAGGCAAGAGCAATTTAGGAGAGCAAAAGGAGAGCTATGACAAGAGGTAAGGCAAGAAGAAGGTGGAGCCTTTCAAAGAAGGTGATTGGATAATGTTTTTTGATTCTATTTGATTCAAGAGAGTGCAAAAGATGTTTTTGCCCAAGTACTTTGAACCTTTCATAGTAGAGAAGGTGTGGGGCAATTACACCTATGATCTCAAGGAGTTGGGAGGAAGACACTTTGATAGGATTAACCATGATAAGTTGAAGATGTATCATAGAAGGTAGAGAGACTTTCACTTTGAGAACAAAGTGAAAACTTAGTCCGGAGGTAAATGTAACACCCATTTGTGCATGTGTGTGGTATTGTGATATTTAGCTTGGTATTACAAGTACTTGAGAGATATTATTTATATGGAAATAAAGGATGGTTCTACATTATTCATGATTAGCTAAAGTAAGTCATAACTAAGATAGAGGTGACCTTAATTTAGAGGAAGTAAAAAAGATGAGCACCACTATTTTGGATTCTAGTGTGTTGACTTGATATTATTCCTAGGTGTTTGGCTTTGAGGAAAGAGTTGAGAACTCTTGGGCCCGTAAGCCTTTTTGTTTTAAATTCTTCTATAGTCCAAGGATAGCCCATGTGAAGGAAACCTTGACTTAGTGGTTGGGTCAAGATAAGATCACATGCTAGTGGAATATGCCCATGTGAATGGATATTTCTTTCTACTTTTTGACTTTATTTGACTTTTAGTCTAGTAATTTGGGTTAATACGGTAATTAATAACTTTGGTGCATAACTATTTCACAAGTATATAAACAAGGGGTGAGGAGGTACTCATCATCCTTTTATTTGCAACTATCTCTCTTTCATTCAGTTCTCTAGTGAGCAATGTCTTGAGTCTTGGAGTGTTAGCCTTGGAAGAGTATGATGGAGTTGGGGCTCCTTGCTTTCTTAGTCCATGGTGCACTACCATAATAGCCATCAAATGTTCATCTTGAGTGAGAGACAGGCTAGCTCACAGACCTCTAGTGGTCAAAGGCATGACACTACGGCTCCCAAGGGCCCAGTGTAGCAATCAATCAGTATGTCTTCCACTCTTATGACAATTATAAAGAATATTTGGGAGCCAGATCTTGGACCCAAGCTTACTGTAGAGGAAAGACGGAGAGTTTGGAGGTTCTTGAGGAGCTACACAAGTTGTTTTGCCTTTAGTATGAAGGAATTGGGTACTCTAAAGGGACCCGGTATACAGATTAAGTTGACTAGCGATACATCTATTTTTTGACGTCCTTATTGATCTAGTGATATGGAGAGGACATTGATTTAGAGTTGGAGTAGTGACCTTTTTGAGGTTGGTTTTTCACATGGAGAGTATGAATCAGTGATAGTGATGCTAGCCAAGAAGGATATGCATGGCAACTACATAGATAGGCGGATGTGTGGAGATTACCATCCTATCAACCGATAAACTAGGGCGGATCGGTATGCCATACCTACAACAAAGGAGAATTTTGATTCAATTTGGCATGCAAAGGTCTTCAATACTTTGGATCTTTGAGCGGGATATCCTCAATTGCCGATCAAGGAGGAGGATAAGTCCAAGACAACATTTTGGGCTATTGATCCTCACGGAAAGGATGTGTTATATTAGTGAAGGTTCTCACCATTTGGGTTAAAGAATGCTCATGTTGAGTTTTAGAGGGTCATGGATAGGATCCTTGCTGGATTAGATTTTTCTTGGTGTTATATTGATTACATTTTGGTCTATAGCACTACTGTGGAGGAGCATGAGAGACAATTGTTGGAGGTATTTGAGAGGTTGAGATCTTATGGACTCACATTACATCTTGGGAAGTGTAGGTTCTTCCATGAGCAGGTTGAGTATTTGGGTCTCACTTTCTACCTTGGAGGATTTGGTGTTCACCAGACCAAGGTGGAGGCTATTGCACATATTCCTTGGCCTATGGATGTGAGCATTCCTTGGGTTGGCGAACTTCTATTGCCACTATGTTAGAGGATTTAGTGCCATTGCCAAGGCCTTGACAAAGCTGACCAAGCTTACACAAGAGTGGTGTGGGGGAGATGAGCAGGAGAGAGCTTTTGTAGAGCTCAAGGAAAGGTTGACATCTACTCCTATTTTGAGGAGACCAATCAGAGGATGACCATTTCAAGTTCATACTGATTGCAGTATGTTGGGGATTAGAGCAATGCTCACCCATCATGATGATGAGGAGAAGGAGTTTGTGGTGGCCTATGCTAGTGGCTCCAACAATTCAGCATAAGAAAAGTATAGTTCATATGAGAGAGAGTGCTTGGCAGCAGTTTGGGCAATAGCACATTTCCAATGTTACCTATTTGGTAACCCCTTCACTCTCATCATTGATCATTAGCCACTGAAGTGGTTGATGGAGTCTGACAAGCTTTCAAGGAAGCTTGCACGATGCGCTCTGATTTTACAAGAGTATGATTTCACAGTTGTTCACAAACCTTGAGTGGTGATCCGTGATGCAGATGAGTTGAGTAGAAACCCATGTCCCATTCAGCATGATCAGACCGGAGCACATTGGCATGGTGAGACAGATGAGGAGATGGTGCCAAGTTGGCATGCATCTGCTTTTCTTTGTATATTTTTTGATACTTTGGTGGTATCTCTCTAAGCACATACAGGAGGAGTTATTGAGGTCACAGATCCAAAGAGTAAAGATATTGGTATAGTTTAGTGAAGCATTCATGATGATGTCTTAGTGATGGATTATTTTCACACTAGTGTTGTGGGTGGCACAATTGGAGCCAAGGAGAGAGACCATGTTCTTCAACAAGCTAGACAATTCAGATTGGTGGGCAGACACCTTTTGCATGTATGGGAGGATGGGAGAGTGCAAGTAGTACCACTTCCATCTCAAAGACTACAGTTGGTCCGTCATGCTCATGAGGAGCTAGGACATTTTGGAGTAAATCATACATATAGCTTTCTCCAGAGTCATTATTGGTGGTGCAGCATGCAGACCAAGGTATAGTAGTTTGTTGCCAGATGTGTGATTTGTGACCAAGTTAGAGCATCATTCAATGCTCCTATGCCACAATTACACCCATTACCTATCATGGGATTGGTTTACCGCTAGAGTTTGAACTTTGCCGGACCTTTACCGTTGACTGTGAGACATCATTGGTATATTTTGGTGATGGTGGAGCACTTCTCCATGTGGATTGAGTTGGTGGCACTTCCTGACAAATCCAATGAAGAGATGGCTTACTCATTCTTGGATCAAGTTCTTAGTCATTTTGGAGCACCTGTTGAGGTTTTGATTGATCAGGGTATAGAGTTCTTGGTTTCAGGTCTTGTATGACAAGGCTTTGATTGATCATTGTCCTACATCCCAATGTCACCTTGAAGTGGATGGCTTAGCAAAGAGAGTGGTTCAAATGGTGAAGAGAGGATTGCAAAAGTAAGGTTTGTAGAGGGGCCACTTGGGAGATTGGGATCTCCAATAACCTTGGTTGGCCATGGGCTATCAGTTCAGCCAGCAAGTCTCCTTAGCATCCTTCTCTCCTTACTTCTTACTCTATGGACAAGATCTAGATTTATCTACAACCGTTTGTCGAGATGCTATTGTAGTCTTGGACTTGGATGATCTAGATGTATGGGTGAGCGCATGTTCTCAACAGGTAGAGATCTTTTGGAGAGTGATGCCGATGGCCTTTGAGAACTTGGAAATTTCTTAGCATAGGAATACCTTACATTATGCTACTATTCAAGGAGGAGATTATAGACTTTTGATATGTCAATTTCATCCAATTGACTATGTATATCTACAATAGACAGCACCAATGACACTTGATGTTTTGATAGGCCGCACTATCTTGAGAGTGTGCAAGGTTTTGCCATCTGGAGTCCTTGTGTTAGAAGGACGTGATGTTGTTGTTTGGAAGGATCATGTGTGCAATTGTGTGCCATGCCACCTCTCAAACATTGATGGCACTTGTACATGCAGGCTTGAGGTGTATGTTATATGGCTCCTCAGGTGGAGTTGCTACTATGTTAATGTGTGATAGCTATTCAAGAGGAGGATGGAAAATGGCATGTATGACTCCTCCCCTCATGGTGGTTCCTCAGGACAGTGGTTATGTCCTAGATGTACTTGACCTATAGCTAGTTCATCCTTTATATGGTATAGATTGCAGAGAGGTGACTTACGATGGAGCTCGATAGCACCTGGCCTCCTGATCTTTGCCCATCATAAGGTATACCATATACTTGGAGTAGATAGCTATCTGGAGTTAGAAGGACCTAACCGCCAACTAGGAGGACGATTATGACACTTTAGAGTCTATGTATGACTTTTGTGCAAGTTATGTGTCTATGGTGTATGATGTTGACAGCAATGTATGTTGTGTAGCAATGTATATATGCACAATAGCTGTCATGTCATTTGTAGTGTTGCATCTAGGTTGCTTGGACATTGAAGTTGCAATGATAGTAGTTAGAGGTATTTCAGTAATTTCCCATAGACTACTTTCCGACAGTCAGATTTTGTGTTTGGGATACTGACTTCATGGTGAGGCCCACTGTCACTTTGCACCATTTTCACCATTGAGTGTGCCATCAGTAGGACCATTAGGGTTCTAGACCTAGCTTGAGTCTAAGAGTATACTTTCAAAGTGCAACTCCAGAGAGCTCACTTCTTTGATGTTGAGCCTTTGAGTTCCTGGTTATGGTGGATAGAGGCCGATGAGCATCACCTAGATTCTCTTAGCTAGAGTGGGTGTGGCTTGATTGTAATCAGTGCCCAATTGTTTGTAGTTTATAGAGTGATAGATCAAGTATTGATGTGAGTTGAGTTGATTTTAGTGTTATAAACAATCTGATTATTGTGATACTTTAGAGTTTATGTATGACTTCTATGTGAGTTATGTGTCTATGGTGTATAATGTTGACAACGATGTATGTTATGTAGTGATATATATACGCACGACAAGGCCTCCAAAATTGACTGAAGTTTTTAGGCTATTTTTGACTTCTGCCATATTAGTTGAAGTACTCTTTTGGTGATACTCCTATCTGATCTACTTAGTCCATCAAAAAAACATCATTCCAAATGTTACCAAGCTAATTTTTATATCTAGATAATATGTCTAGCTATTGGTATTACAATTGGTGTATCCAATGGAGGTGCACTAGTTAGAGATGGTGCTACTATGAGTGGAAGAATCACTAAAGTTCAAGGGGGTGAAATATTGGGGTTTAACCCAATGGTAGAGATCTTCTAATGTTTGAAATAGAAATACCAAGGAGTGTGGAGTTACAAGCTGAGGAGCTTGTATGAGTTCCAACAGAAGGTTGGCAAGAGCCTATGTGAGGCATACACTTGCATGAGATGGCAAACCACTTTCACTCAAGGAGTTATTGAGGCCCAAGCAGTCCAATTTTGGTATGGGATCTTGGACAAGGAGTTGTGATATATAGTACATGATGCTACATTATTAAAGGCTATCTCACCTACTTTGGTGGTGGTCTTTAGTTTGGTTGAGCGTATTGAGCTCATCATGGTAGAGGAGAGAGTGGTGACATTTGGATTTGGTAGGGAGACCTCATCCATAGCTGTTACTTCTTCTAGAGTGCAAAACATCACACCATACCATGTTGGCTTCCAAGGGTAGAGTGGACAACCCATATTTTATGGAGCAAGTGGAGGGCATAGTGCAACTAGACCCTTACCCTCATTTTTTGATCAACAACAGCCAATGAATAGCTGTTGGTGTTGCTTGTTGGACTTGTGGTGGACCTTATCACAAGAAAGAGTGCACTCAAGGCAATGGACATGATACTTTTGGTTCATCACAACTAGCACAAAGAGAGTGTGACCATTGCTATAGGTTTGGTCACTATAGTGAATGATGCTTTGACCTTCACGTAGAGTTATAGAGTGGTATGGCTACTATCATAGGTAGTAGAGGAGCTCTAGGTTATAGAGGATCAGGTGGTAGAGGACCTACACCTGATATTGGCCCAATACTTGCTCTTGCTTTTGATATAGCTATGGCTACTTGAGTTGAGCAATTAGAACAAAGATTGGCTACCATGGCCATAGCTCAATGGAGACCAGATTCAAGTGCTAAGGCTTCCACCTCTTATGTTGGTGATAGGGATGTCCTAGAATTTATGTGTGGAGTAGCACAAGTAGGTGCATCTATTATAGTGAATAGGAGTGCAATACATGCTCTAGAGCCTAGAGGACCATCATTGAAGTTGGTCTGTAGAGAGGAGATGCTAGTAGATAGGTCAATCTTCCCAAGTCTTTCACACTCTTTGAGGCACTACAAATGACGTCTATGGCTCCTAATTGTCCTAGTGTAGGTGTGGTAGTTGGTGATGGAGTGCATGATGGACTAGATACTAATCAACCACTAGCTACTACAAAAAATTAAGTCTAGCATGATGTTAGGGGTAGCTCAATTGATCATGTGCTTCCCTTTTTTCTCAACCAATGACATGGTTACATTGAGAGTTGACCCAACTGTAGTGTTCTAGTTGGTTGCTACACTTTGTGAGAGTAGGGATGATGTGGTTCCTATTTCTAGAGCAAAGGAGGTGATAGTGGAGTTGACTTGGTTGAGGAGCATGGAATCTATTTAACAACTAGTGGTTTATGGTAGTTAGCAGTAGGTAGGTTGGAGGAGTTACTAACTAGACCTACCTTTGAGCAAGCTTGGTTCACACTTGAAGATGTCGTATTGGACAACTAGAGTGGGAATTATTTGTTTCATGGGACCTTTAGGGAAGGTCTATACAAAGGGTCTTATTAGACTGTGGTGCATAGCCCTTTATGTTGAGGAAGGCTATAGTTATCAATCTTGAGCTATAGAAGACCAATGTGGAGAGGTATCTATTTCAGATCCAAACATCTTTAAGGAGTGGTTCTACACATGTGGGGAGCTCATTATCCAAATTCAGCTTAGTCATCTGACAAATAGCTCTATGGTGATAGCTCAAGCTATTGTGATATGAGTAGAGTCATATGATATGCTAGTTAGTGGTGCAACATTTTACCTCATGGGTTTCAATATTGACTATTGGGAAGAAACAACTTCCTATAATGTAGATTGGCAATCAAGTGAAGGATGAGTATGTTGCCTACCAGTGCACTTTAGTAGTGGTAGTCTTGGCTCACTGTAGTCAAAGACCATGGCATCAATTACAACTTTCAGTGGTTCTATTATTTTGCTTGGTGACTTATTAGAGGGGTATGCCCATGTGGAAGATACTCCTATTCTAGAGGAGATCACTTGGATTTGGGTGACTTATCAGAGGAGAATGCCCATGTGGAAGATACTCCAATTGTAGAGGAGATCACTTGGATTTGGAGTATGAGTGGGATTGTTCCATCCCCTTGGATGTTCCATTGTGGAGTTTTGAGGAGGCATTGTAGTAGCATGTGGAGTAGTTGGTATAATAGGTTTGGAATGGAGCCTTTGTACCACCATGAGATCAATGTGAGGATGAACAATTTTTTTATGTCCTTGTAAATACAATGACATGGAGAGAGCATTGATTTAGAGTCAAGAGTAGAGACCTTTTGGAGGTTGGTTTGGTGGAGATTTCACATGGAGAGTATGCTTCAACTATAGTGATGCCAACCAAGAAGTATATGCATGGAAACTACACAAATAGGCAAATATGTAGAGATTACCATCCTATCAATGAATAAACTAGGGCTGATTGGTATGCCATGCCTACATTGGACAAGATCTATGATACGATTATGTATGCAAAGGTCTTCAATACTTTGGATCTTCAAGGAAGATACCATCAATCACCAATCAAAGAGGAGGACAAATCCAAGATAGCATTTTAGGCTATTGATCCTCAAGGCAAGGATGTATTATATCAATGTAGGTTCTTAACATTTGGGTTAAAGAACCCTCCTACCAAGTTCATGAGGGTCATGGACAAGCTCTTAATAGAACTGGAATTTTCTTTATGCTATATTAATGAAATTTTGGTCTACAGCACTACTCTAGAGGAGCATGAGAGATATTTGTTAGAGGTGTTTGGGAGGTTGAGATCTCATTGACTCAAATTACAATTACATCTTGGGAAGTGTAGATTATTCCACAAGTAGGCTGAGTATTTTGGTCATACTATCTACCCTAGTAGACTAGGTGTTCAATTGACCAAGGTCAAGGCTATTGCATGCATTCTATGGCCTATAGATGTGAGTAGAGTGGAGGCATTCCTTGGGTTATCAAACCTCTATCATTGGTATGTTAGAGGATTTAGTGCCATTACCAAGGTCTTGGCAAAGCTGACTAAGCTTACATAGGAGTGGTGTTTGGGATATGAGCAAGAGAGAGCTTATATAAAGCTCAAGGAGAGGTTGATATCTGCTCTTATTTTAAAGAGATCGATAAAAGAACAACCATTGCACGTTCATACTAATTGTAATATGTTGGATCTCAAAGAAGTGCTCACCTAGCAAGATGATGAGAAGAAGGAGTTTGTTGTGGCATATGCTAGTTCCTCAAACAATTCAATGGAGGTAAAATATAGTTTATATGAGGGAGAGTGCTTGGCAAAAATGTGAGAAGTTGCACATTTCCAATGTTACCTATTTGGTAACCCCTTCACTCTCATCATTGATCATCAACCACTAAAATGGTTGATGGAGTTTGATAAGCTTTTAGGGAAGCTTGCATGATGAGCTTTGATTTTACAAGAGTATGATTTTGCGGTTATTCATAGACTTGAAGTGATGAACCGTGATATAGATGGGTTGAGTAAAATTGCATGTCCTAGCCAAAAAATCAGATTGGGGTACATTGGCATGGTGAGAGAGATGGAGAGATAGTGCTAGGTTAGGCATGCTTCTACCTTTCTATGTATATGTTTATAGGCTTTGATGGTATCTCTCTCAGCACATATAGGAAGAGTTGTTGAGATCATAGATCCAAGAAGTAGAGATGTTGGTACAACTTAATGAGACATTGATGATGATGTCTTAGTGATGGATTATCTTTTCATTAGTGTTGTGGGTGGTACAATTGGTGCCAGGGAGAGAGACCATGTTGTTCAATGAGCCAAGCAGTTTAGATTGAAGGGAAAACACCTTCTTTGTGTATGGTAGAGTGTAAGTAGGACCACTTCCATCTCAAAGACCACAATTGTTACGTCATGCTTATGAAGAGCTAGGACATTTTGGAGTAAAGTGGACATATAGCTTACTCTAGAGTCATTATTAGTAACATGATATGAAAACTAATGTATAGCAATTTATTGCAAGATGTGTAGTTTGTGACCAAGTTAGAGCATCATTTAATGGTCCTATGCCACTCCTACTTATCTCTTACTCCTTTATGCTCCTACTTATCATGGGATTGGGTTACTATTAGATTTTAGACTTTTTTGGACCTTACTTGTTGATTGTGAGACATATTGGTATGTTTTGGTGATGGTGGAGCACTTCTCCAAGTGGATTGAGTTGGTGGTACTTTGTAACAAGTCCATTAAAGGGACAACTTACTCATTCTTGGATTGGGTTCTTTGTTATTTTGGTGCACTAATTGTGGTTTTGATTGATCAATATACAAAGTTCTTGGGAGAGTTTCATGTCTTGCGTGAAAAGACCTTGATTGATCATTATACTACCTCTCAAGATGGCTTAGCAGAGAGAGTGGTTCAAATGGTGAAGAGAGAATTTCATAAGTATGGTTTGTAGAGAGGTCACTTGAGAGATGGGAATCTCTAGTTACCTTAGTTGGCCATGGGCTATTGGTTCAGCCAGCAAACCTCTTTAGCATCCCTCTCTCCTTACTTTCTACTCTATGGATGAGATCATGGATTACTTGCAACCATTCTGCATGATGTTATTGTAGTTTTGGACTTGGATGATCCAGATTTATGGGTGAGTATATGTTCTTAACAGGTAGAGATGCTTTAGAAAGTGATGTTGATGGCCTTTGAGAACTTGGAAATTGCTCAACATAAGGATACCTTATGCTATACTATTATTCAAGGAGGAGGTTATAAATACTCAATCCGTTGATTTCATCCATATGACTATGTATATCTACAATAAATTGCACCAATAACACTTTATGTTACTATACGCCGCACTATCTTGAGGGTGTGTAAGGTTTTGCCTTTTGAAGTCCTCATGTTGGAAGGACATGATGGTGTTTTTGGAAGGATCATGTGCATAATTATGCACCATGCCACCTCCCAAAAATTGATGGCACTGGACCCAAGCTTGGTACTTGGTGTAGACTTGTGGTGTATGTTATGTGGCTCTTTTGGTGGAGTTGCTACTATGTTGGTGTGTGATGGCTGATTGAGAGGATGGCATATGGTGTGTTTGACCCCTCCTCTCATGGTGGTTCTTCAAGGATATTGGTTATATCCTAGATGTACTTGACTCATAGTAAGTTCATCCTTTATGTGATATAGATTGCAAATGAGTGGCTAACAAACGGGCTCTATAGCACCCGACCTCTTGATCTTGGCCCACCATAGAGCATGTCACATACTTGGAGTAGATGACTATTTGGAGTTAGAGAGACCTAACCATGAGCTAGGAGGCCAATTTTTTGCACTTTAGAGTTCATGTATGACTTATGTGCGAGTTGTGCTTGTATAGTGTATGATATTGACAATGATGTATGTTATGTAGCACTACATATATGCATAAAAACTATGACAACATTTGTAACATCAAAAATAGTTTGCTCAGATGTTGGAGTGGTAGAGTTGGCAATCATAGTTATTTTGGTAGATTTCTCATGGACTACTTAATGGAAGTCATGTTAGGACTACTTATCACATGGTAAGACCATCAATTGCATCATTTGCACAATCAGATGGACCACTAGTGATGCCATTAGGGCTAGAGACTTAGGTCAAGTAGAGGAGTATACTTCTAAAGTGTAGCTCTGAAGAGTACACTTCTATGATGTTGAGCCTTTGAGTTCTTGGCTATGGTGGATATAGACCAATGAGCATCACTTGGAGTCTCTTAGCTGGAGTGGGTATGGTTTGATTGTTATCAATACCCAATTGTTGGAAGATTATTGAGTACATGATCAAGTTCAGATTTGATTTGAGTGGAAGAGTGTGAATTGATTATTGTGGTATTTTAGAGTTCATGAGTGACTTATCTGTGAGTTGTGCTTCTATAGTGTATGATGTTGATAGCAATCTTTATATGCACAATAGCTTAGTTAAATGAAGGCAAGCATATACCTCAATATTATTTGTAAATTTTGCAATTTGGAAGCACATGAATAATTTCATTTCTCTTTTGAGCCATTTTTGTGTACCTAGGTGGTGCATTGTGAATAAAGCAAACTCCTATTGAATTGGAGATGCAAAATTTTCCTTCTCGCATGTGAAATTCAAACAAGCAAATACTTTCAAAACAAGAGTTATCAATATCACAATAAAATGGGATTGCAACCCTAAATTTCTCCAAAAGCAAGCCAGGGAAAATCTTTTCAGTAAATTTTTTGTGTCACAAACTATCACACCTTATTGCCACATTGAACAAGAGGAACCAGAGGATCAGGTCACATGGGATAATGTATCGAAGGGAGTAGTTTCAAATTAATTTAAAACACATTCCACCTGTTACCATCTTTTGAGTTTAATTAAGGCGAACTACTCAATGTGTACAGGATATCTCTAAATCTCACATAAACCCATAAGAATTTATGGGACCAACCGTCTTCAACCTTAACATATCAAGGAACATTACATTTTAACCCAGCTAATGACTGCAATATGAGCCGCTAGAAGAAAAGCATAGGGTAGTATAATTGATCTTTGGAAGAATGCATAGAAAACTCACAATTTGGTTTTCTCTTGTCTAGGGTGAAGTCTTGGCGGGTGTGTTGGTTCTGCTTATCCAGAACAGTTCGGGGATCCGTATAAATTAGTCGTTTTGTGTGAAGGCACAAAAAGGACTTCTGGTGACTTGGAAGTCTATATTCGCCGCCTAGCTTTACCTTTGCATATGCAGAAGAGACCTAACCACGCGACAACAGATCAGTAGTGTACAACCTATTCGTACATTGTTGCATGTGAACTCGACAGCAGTTTTCCTTGAAATGGTTTTACAACGCAAAGTGGACCCAACTGTCTCCTTGAGTCTTTGCCACAAGGTTTGTACTAAGATTGTGTAGTATTTTACAAATAAGAAGACGTCCTAGTCCTAGCCATTGTATAATTTAGCAGGATGCAGCCGGATAAATTTCTCATACCAATACTATCGGAGCTTAACTCCATTTTACCTCTTGTGTTTTATGTGAGATTGATGGGATCTTCCCATCCTTGTTATCCTACGCCTTTCAAACTTAAGGAATGATCCATCCTTGGGATGGATGCGGAACCCAGCCCAGAGTAGTAGTTCGGGAGTTGACCGAGCCGGGCTCGGGAGTATCGCAAGCGGAGCCTACCCTGCAGTAGATATTCAGTAGATAAATTGGCAGTATCTCGTGATTTCTTACCACGCATGATTGACTATGTGGTATTACGAGGAGCCCGGGGGCGATTTTCTTCGGGATTAGGACGGCGTAAAGAGGATTGAAGTGAAGAATTTCATGCAGATGAACCCATAGTTTTGAGCTGAGTTGAATTGAACTCATTCAAATCGAATTCTCTACTGTGCATATTGCCGTCGAAGATGTGAGACGCGGTAAACGAATGATATTTCATAATATTTTTAATGAAGTACAGTGATTGGAAGTGAGGATTTTCTACAATTACTTGCAGTAGAAAACAAAGTGGACGTCCGTGACTGTGTTCAAATTAGAGCCTATTTTCGCTTCGTGTGTCTTAGGAATATAAAGAAAATATAATATCATTGATTTTGATTGACTTGACGGTCAAATTTTCTTCTATCAAAGGTTCGATCGACCAGATTGTCACGTTCTCCGGACTCTCGTCTTCTCTGTCAGGAATCTAAAACATTTCAAACTTCTGTTATCGTCATAGAGCTTCAGCAGATTGATGGACAAGATGATTCTTGTTAAACGGCAGTCCTTTCCTCCATATGAAAGTTGATTATCATAACAATGACTGAATTTTCTAAGCATTCAATCCCCGAACATCAGAAGAACTCGTCCCGAAGTCGCCCCGAACTTCGCCCCGAACTTCCCCAGAGAGACCTCTAGAATTCGCCCAAACTCCAAGGGAGCTGATTCGCCGCTCTCATCCCCATATTTCTCCCACATTAAACTAATTTTTGTGCGACTCAGCCGAATTTCTGAAGACCTCAGCTGGTTAGCCGCCCTGAAGTTTTGGAGTCAAATTTGAAAAGCTCAGCCGGGACGCCCCGAAAGTTCACCTCGAAGTTCAGAGGGATTCCACCAATGAGGCGAGCTCCCCAGTTTGAACCCGAACTGCATTATCTTTAAAATCACGAACTTCGATACCTGTGTAACTGGGTTTATCCACAAGAACATAATTACTTTCAAGCAATAGATTCGTTGCCAACCAAACAATTAGCTGCCACGTCGGTCCACGTCAAGCATGGGGTACTGTTAAGTCTTTGTGTTTCTTAGGTACTGATAAGTCGAAATGTCAATGTACTGGGTGCTGTGTCCCAGATATGAATGTGACTTCCATTACATCCACAGTTTCCTAGCTCCACCATATTCATGACAAGTGCTCTTAGCAGATTGATTGCCAGACAAGGCGTTACATAAACAAAATGTCTTGAGTCATATATATTGTGTTAAGGGATTCGAGGCAACTTAGACACGATCACCTCGCTCGTAATTCTCAATATCCAAGCCATCTTACGTCGTAGGTCCCCATAAGATATATTATACTTGTGGTGGAAATGGAACACCGCGTCAGTTCTGTACCATAGCGGATTCGCCGCATCCACCGTTTCGTTTCATTCATTTGGGTCTCGACAGCCCATCGATCTCCATGTGAAGATACTCAAACCCACCGTCAGGAAGGACGATCAAGTACCTTTAAGAAATTGTTGCAAAAGACTTAGCGCCGACACATACATGGGCACTCATTTTCCTCGCAATCTCGTTTCATTAAAAAGAATTATATTGACAGAAGCAATTTCTGTGGATTCACCGGTCAACTGGAGTCCTGACACGATTCTCCACTAGATTCCTAAGCCTTGCCATCGCTCACACAAAAAGTCAGACGCGAATCCGAAGAACAAAAACTATTGGACAATTAGAACCTCCTGGTCGAGGATCTCTAGCCATATTATGTAGCCCCAACTTTTAAAGCTAAGGCTGCTACAGGATAGAATTAGGACGGCTGCGGAGGTTTAACTCCACAGGTTCTGAGAAATATATTTATAAATAAAACCTTTCGGATTATAATCCGGTTTCTAAACTTTCGTTCTTGGTCTACTGATATCGCACTCTTTTGGTCTAACTTAAGTTCGGCTTAATGCTTAAATTACTGCAAAGGTAGTGTGACTCGATTGTTTCTTCAAGTTCCAACAATCGTGAAAAATAACAATTTGTTTTGTTTAGCTGGATCTAGATAGTAACCTCTCTCCGGATATCTTAAATAACGCTCAAATCCTCTCTCTTTTTGTCTGACAGTGCCCTGGCCCTTTCAATTTAGCTATCTTATAAGGGTTGTGTAATGGATAAACGTATAATTCAGAAATCATTAGCTTTAGCTCACTCATACCTGAATACCACAAAATCCATCCAGCTGTCTAAACTTATGACGTGACCGGAAGTAGGATTTTTCAGCCCCCCTTTTATCCCCGTCAGGAGATAATTGCAGGGCCTCGTTTTCACCCCCGTTAACGTTAAATCCTTGGTGTAGACTCACCAGACAACGGGCATAATATTTACCACCCTCTCTTTGGCACTCTCGACGAGGCCCATAGGGTGGTCGAGTGCTACGCACCTCCTTTCGTAAAGCGCTCCAATCGTAATGCCCAAGGAGTGCGGCCCCCTGCCCCATTAGGAAATCCAAACGTCCAAATGGTTCACCGGTTCCACTGAATGCTCGGAATTGGATGCTTTTGGGCGTCTTCGCGCAGTTTTCAGCTGCTTTAGATACCGTCTTACATTTATGTATCCTTTTTGGTAGGCCTGCGGAGAGCTAAAGCCTTGAGGGGGGATTTCTCTATATATGATAGATAATCAGCCGCGAAAACAAAGATTTTCTTTTGTGCTGCGTCCTCTGTTTTTTATGATAATTCATCTTTTTATGAAGTTTCTGAAAGAGCACATGTTATTCTTCAATTATGACAGACCCAGCTTCTTATTCGATAGCGAACACAGGGACCAAGACTAATCAAAACTTTTGTGGGATTTTTACTAAATGTGCTGATACTCGTTTGCCTACATCGTCCAGTGATTCCTTAGAAGTTGCATCCACCGCGACGCGTTGGACGATACCAGGCATGGAATGCACCACGCACTCGATATGCAACAGGAAAGGAGTTAGAAGTCAGGACTCGTACATCCCACATTCGCCCCTCCAAGTGGCGATATTATAGAATGAAAGGCGACCGCGAAGGAAAAACGAAGGAGGGGAAGACCCCATCAAGCCGAACAAGGGAGAGACAAAAAAAAGGTAACCTGGTGGCGATATTCACACCTCTACCTTCTCTTGTCACTGTCAGGACTCTTGTCAATGGAAAGTGGAGTCGTGAAATGGTGGCGTAATATATAAAGTCAAACGTGCTGGCAGAAGAAGCAGCGCTGTAGAAACTCATTACACAGATAGACTTAGCAGACCCACATATTTGATTTGGCATTTCGACTTGGCCCATTAGCAGGAGAAAAGGGCGACCGCGAAGAATGGGAAGACCCCATCAAGGGTGAGACAAAATAGCTTCAATGGGGTTAAGCCCCCTTAGAATCGATACGAGAAATCTGCCCTACTGTAACTGAGAATTAGCCAAGTTGACAAAATGACGTTACCCAACATTCGAACATTTGCCACGACGCGTCAGTCCTCTGTGGCAATGCGCTCGGTGGACACGCCAATATGAAACACAAGGGCACGTCAGCTTCACTCTATGCAAATTATTAGTCACCGCTACGACGTTGGACGTGGCACTTGTAGCGTAGTCAACGTGGAGGTTGGTTAAGTGTCTCTCTGCAAACATAATTAGGCAAGTATGGAATATTTAACTTGCTTCGGCCAGCTGTTCACCTCTCCGTGCATTCCGCCTGCCGACTAGGAACGGACAAGTGAATGCTAAAAGTGTTCTTCTTGTTACTTCAGTGCTCCGGTATACAGTAACTATCGACGAAATACAACTTCTAAATTAGACCGGGGGCCCTAGCAACTTCATAATGACAAGAAAATAAAGTCCGACAAAATTTGTTAATCTCATAAAAAGTGGCTGGAGATTTATGAGTGCTTTCCCTGCAAGCACAGACAAATCTCGGGTTAGTGGGAAATTCCATTCTTTTCATAAAATGTTAACAAACCTTATTCCTGAAACGTAGTACTGAAACTCACCACAGACTTACTACAATAAGTTAAGCAGAAAATGTAGTCACTGGTTGGCCCCCAATACACAAGCTCGATTCTTATGAGATAGACTTTTCGCTTTTACTGCTGCCACGCTCCAATTGTACCCAGAAGATAGGGAAAAATACCAAGAAATTTAAAACTCGAAAAGTGGCCACCGCGCAGGAAAATAGTCTGAATTTATAAGTCTGAGAAACTGTAGATCATGAAGCAAAGTTACACCATTCTATAAAAATTTTGTTCATAGAAAAGGTCAAACTACATTTGATTTGATGACATATTGTAACAGGTTACCTCAAGGTATTTTAAATTTTAAATTTTTTATCATTCTATCCTTACTTACTCATCTTTTTACTTATCATTCACTTCATGTGTTCCGGGTATTTAACTATTTAACCCAACTTATCGGATATAGATTCGTCCAGGCAGGTTAATTTTCTTCCTTTAGTCCATCTATGTCCAAAAATATTATCATTTAGTGCATCTAGCATTAGAGTTTATAAAAATTAAAATCTATTAAGAACAACAAAAGTATACTAGAATATATTTTTCAAAAAAGGAACTACAAAAACCCCTAGTGGACAAACGGAAGATGTTCATAAACAAAATTTCAATAATTATGATAGTAATATTCAAAAAATCATTCATGAAACTCAAATTTATATGAAAAGTAAAAGGATTATATCATTTAGGTGTAGTTTGGCATGTGTTTGTAATTTCTATACAAAGCATCTTTTGATATTAAGGCTAAAAGGCAAAATGGTACTAGAAGAAAAAGGAATACAAGACACTAAGAAGGGCAAAAGTGATAATGAGCATAGGCTAAAGGAGAAGTGCTAAAATCCAGTCTAGAACTAAGTAAAGAAACAAAGTATATACTACTAAACTAGATGATATAGATACTCCAATGGTATATTGGTGCAGAAGAGGATAATGAACATTGGCTTAACAGAAAAGTGCTAACGTCCAATCTAGAACTAAGGCTACCAACCAAAAAAGGGAAAAATACACAATGTAGATATTGCTAAACTATACTATATAGCTATAGGCACTCCAAATGGTATATATGGTAGATGGGGAGTGAGTATTTTAGACATGATGGTAGCTCCTACTCCCATTGTTTCCCTATGATGACCTAAGGCTTGAGACAATTGTAAAAGGACAGAGACTCTTTGTCTAAAATAAAATGGGAGCATGGTTGGAGAGATAGCTAAAGCTCTTATCTTTTACAAGGAACCTCTTGTTGCCTCTCAAAAGAGACTATTAAATTGGTGATACCGATGCCCATAAATCTTTACAACCAAAGATACAAAGGTGTCAAGGATAAATGTGTGTATAATTATCCTCCTTCTCTTTGGTATGATGTTTGGTGTTATTCTTGCTTGAATGCAAGCTCATGCTAATGACTTTGCTTGTAAGAGATTTTCAATTAGCACATCAAACAAGATATATTGAAAGTTCATGAATATGACTAAATCTGCTCTCACATACAGATAATCTAGGATTGTTGTAAAAGATCGACACCGAGGAGAGAAATAAGAAAATGGAATATCAAAGTGAAAGATCACATTGAGACTCTTGAATGAGAGAAACTTTGAATGTGAGAAACTTTGAATGTCTAGCATGAGCTTGGGCTTTGGTATTTATAGGGAGCATTCAAGGCTCTTGAGAAGCTTCTCAAGAAACTTCCTCAAAGCCACTTTCTTAGAGTGCAAGTCAAGTTAACTGAGAAGTTTCTCAAGAAGCTTCCCAAGAAGCTTCTTCTTATGAGTCACCACTTTGCATGCACGCTACCTAATACTTGGAAGGTATCAAGAAGCTTCCTAGATGCTTCTAGAATATTCTAGGCTAATTTGGCTTGTTTGCTACTTTGCTAAGCTTGACTAACTCATCGGTAAATTCCATATTGTTACATATTCCTCCATTGCTAGTTGGTGATGTCCTTGTCACCACTGAAGCTTCAAACTCGTGGATGGTAGTTTGTGCTTTCTGGAGATAAGAAAAGGCTCCCAAGTGCCATCATGAAGAGGATACAATTTCTAGAGGACTTTACACTCTGTATGTTATTGGCGGCCTTGTTGAATATGGCAACGTGCAAGGATACAATCAACTTCATACTCCTTATGATCATTGATAGAGACCCAAAGAGGATGAGGTTGGACACAAGAGGAAAAAGAAGATGGATTAGGAACAAAGGGTTTCAGCTTGGAAACATGAAAGATAGGGTGGATGTGCATATGAGAAGGCAAGGCAAGTCAATAAGCAACACAAGAAATGATTTGGGTGACATCAAAGGGTCCTATCCAATTAGGAGCAAGTTTACAAACTTGGGTATCAAGTGGGAGGGGTAGATTACTAGAGGAGAGCATGACCTTATCACCAAGTTGAAAGGTGAGATCATGATGATGGTGGTATGCTTATTGTTTTTGATGATTCTGAGCAACACGGAGATGAGATTTAGCTTGTTGGAGGGATCCGGATATGCTAGTCAAGAAGGTGGAAGTATGAGGGCCATGAGATGGAGAAGGAGCAAGAAGGGAATCTAGAACAAGGGGGTCTTGGCCGAAATTAAGGAAGAAAGGAGAGAATCCGATGCTTACCTATTTGGAATTATGATATGCAAACTCAACAATTGCAAGACATTCATTCCAATTTGTATGGTGAACGTTGACGAAGGCACAAAACATATCCTCCAAGGTGTGATTTGCACATTTGGTTTGTCCATCAATTTGAGAATGATAGGCCACAGACAAAACAAGCTTGGTGTCGAGTATGTCAAAGAATGCTTGCTACAATTGCTATGTGACCTTGCTTTGTCTTGGGTAAGGATGTGATGAGATCTAAGCTCATCACATGTATTCTTATCAAGCAGATGGAATGCGGAGTGGTTGAATGTAATACTCCAAGGATAAGAGAACTCTTCAAGAGAGATACAAGAAAGAAAATAGAGATTTCATACTCAATCCTCCGATGTCCCAAACGAGCATCTTCTCTTTATTATATAGCTAAGGAGGATCTCCTCCAAGGAAGCTCCACCATAGGATTAGGTACATGGACATGTGACCTGTCAGCAAGCTCCACCCTTAGATTACTTGCTTGGATGGGTGACATGTCAGTCTTGGTCCCATCTGGTTGGTCAAACAGGCTTTGACCCAAGGGAATCTTTCAAAGAATCTTTGTGTAGGAATCTCAAAATCACGTGGTTTAGGTACCATTGGAAAGCTCTTGGTGAGATAAACCAAAAGATGGAGGACTAGCCTTTCCTCTTTACATTTTGAGGCCTAATCCATATGTTTAGCCCTTTGAAATTGCCTCAAGTTTTTAGGCCTATTTTGGCTTCTGCCCTATTAGTAGAAGTGCTCTTTTGGTGATATCTCTATCTGATCTACATTCTCCATCATGTGTAACATCCTTCCAAATGTCACCACCCCAAGTTTCACCTCTAGATCATATGCCTAGTTATTGCTTGAACTTCAAATCGAGTTGTCATGATAGGGCATTGGGGTTGACATTGAATTGACCGAGTTCGTACTCAAGTTTGATGTAAAAAAATTGTAACTGTTCCTCCCAACAATGATGTTGACTCTTCATGTGTTCCAAATTTAATTTTTACAACAATGGTTTGTGATCGGTTTGCATAATCACATGTTTTCCCAAGAGATAATGCCTCCATACCTCGGTGGCATATACCCATTGCTAGTTGTTCCTAATCAAGCAAAGTAATTCCTTTCTATGATATTTAGTCTGCAATACACAAAGTCAATGGGACATAATCCATGTGGGAACTCATGTTGCAACATGGCTCCAATTGAAAAGTAAGAAGCATCAAAATCAAGCACATAAGGTAGTTCAAGGTCATATGGTTGAAGAATGGGCCTTGAAGACACCATATGTTTTAGCTTCTAGAATGCTTCTTTGTGCTTGGTGGTCTATTGAAAGCTTGAGTTCTTTCCCAAGAGGTTGGTCAATGGTACAACCACATGAGCGTAGTAGTGGATGAACCATTGGTAAAACCTTACCAATCCATTAAATGCTTGTACTTCTATAGCATCATTCGGATTAGGCCAATCAATAATGGCCTTGATTTTCTCCTCTTCCATCTTGATCCCCTCTGATGAGACCTTGTGACCCAAGAAGGTAAATTCCTTCTACCAAAAGGTACACTTTGACTTCTTGTTATAAACTTCCACTAACATAGTCATCTTAGACCTTTTTGCACGTGATTTCTATGTTTTGCCTTTGTCTTGCTATAGATTAAAATATCTTCCAAGAACACCACCATATATCAATCCAATAGCCCATCCAACACCTAATGCATATGATCCATGAAGATTACTAGAGCATTATCAAGACCAAAAAGCAGAACTCTTTACTCAAAATGCACATACCTTGTGCAAAAGATAATCTTTTGCACATTTTTTCTATCAATGGGAATTTGCCAATAGTTGCTTTAGAGATCCAACTTGGAGGAATATTTTGCTCCACTCAATTGATTAAGCAAGTCATCAATTTGAGGCAAGGGATATGCATTCTTTACTATTTGTTTATTGAGGCTACAATAATCAATATAAAAGCAAAGTACTCCATCCTTCTTTGGAATAAATAGTACAAATGGTCCCCAAGGAGTTGTATTATGTTGGATGAAATTTTTCTCCAAAATTTTTGTTAATGTTGTTCAAAATTCATCCAACTCCTTTAGTGAGAGCCGATAGATTGGTCTACTCATTGGAGTACTTCTTGGCAATAACTCAATTGTGAAGTGAATACCACAATCAGAGTGTAATCCCTTTGGCATATCATCTAGAAACACATCTAAAAGCTACTAGACTATTTGATCAACCATTGCTTGATGAGGCCTTTAGTACTCCTGAGATCTTCTTTACACAATCAGCTTGATCCACACCGTAAAAATAGACTTATCTTTCTCCAAAGCTTGCTCTATGGTTATTTTATTGATAAACTTCACATTTTGGGACTTATCTTCCTTCAAAGCTTGCTCTATGGCTGCTTTCTTGACAAACTTTCCATCTTGGGACTAACAGTTCTTAGATGTATTATTCAAAGTGCCAAACAATCTAATTGGAAATTCCTATCTTGATGTTGTGCTTTAATTTGTCATTGGTTCCAATTAAATTGAACCTTCTAACGTTCAAGCCAAGACCTAGAATGACATCATAGTGTAAAGTTGACACTACAAACCTCATACACTCTAAATGCTCCTTCTCAATCTTGAATGTAATAGAATGTGAGGTACAAAATGCAGAACCCTTCCTACCATCTGTTGCCATCAATCTACTTCCAATTACTGGCTTGATTGGAATACTGAATTCCTTTGCTAATTGTATAGACATGCAATTCTCTGAAATTCCAAAATCAACTAAAATCCTACAACCATGATCAAATATCATATCTTGCAAATGAAGCAAACTTGCATAGTCATGACTTCAATCCTATTGAAACTAATCAAGTTTCTATTCTTCTTGATTATTCCACTCCACAAACTCCATTTGGGTAATTTTTTGAGGTCACCCATTCTTGAGTGGACATTCAGCAATGCAATGTTTAATTTGATGATAATAAAAGCAACCACTATTTTATCACAGTCTTTCTTGATCTACTATGCCAAGTGGTCTTTGTTGGATAGCATCAATCTTCATTTGTATCGGCTCCTCCATCTGTGTGTAATGTGTTAGTAGTTTTTTTGAAGGTCAAGGTCAAGACAATGTTGTCGCAACCAAGGAGTCAAAACACTCGACCAACTACATGGCTTTCTCCAAGTGTTTTGGCTCTTGCATAATCACTTCCAATTTAGTTCGTGACTTCAAGCCCCTCACAAATTCATCCAAAGCTTCACCATCCAATATATCTAGAATTTTCATAACAGTGCTTTGGAATTGCATGATATAACGTCTTATAGAACCAATCTACTTCAACTCTACTAGCTTAATGTGTGTGGATCGTGTGACATCTATCGCTTAGAATTGCCTAATTATTGCACTCTTGAATTCCTCCCAAGTTAAGATTGGTGCAACAAATTTCCTTTCTGCTTGCTCCATTTGGAACTGCCACCATAGTTTTGCCACTTCATCCAATTGGCTAGAAACCAAGAGAATCTATTTTCATTCATCTTGAAGAGTTATAGCTTCAAATTATGATTTGCATTCAAACACAAAATTCGTCATTACACCCGGGAGATTCTTACCTTCAAATACCTTGGGCTTTGGAAATTGGATATTTCTCTTCTCCTTCTTGAAATGGTGTTTTCTCTACATTCTCTTGTCGTTGATGATCTTGGTCCTCCAACAATCAAGTAAGGTGCTCGAGCTGTTGTTGTAATGATATGGTAATGATAACCTTAGTCATTGCCGCCATAACTACCACTCTATCAAACTACCTATAATTGATCTAAGTTAATAGATAGATGCAACACATCCATAGTTCTCCATAAGTTACAATATGGAACTACCAAGGGTTCACTCGACAAGGTGATTGCATTCAGAAAATTTTACCCAAAGCGTGAGATGATGAAGTGAGTGGAATGATGTTTGCGTAGTACATGGACATAAAAACCAATGGTTTGGCGGAAATGGATTTGGTGGTCCATAAATTCCATCCATCCCATTCCTTCTCTGATACCAATGTAGAAGACCAAGAATGAGGAGAGAAATAGGAGAATGGAAGATCAAAGTGAAAGATCACATTGTGACTCTTGAATGAGTAGAACTTTGAATGTCTAGCATGAGCTTGAGCTTTGGTATTTATAGGGGAACATGCAAGGCTCTTGAGAAGCTTCTTGAGAAGCTTCCTCAAAGTTACTTTCTTAGAATGCAAGTCAAGTTTCTAGAAGCCGCTTACTTGGCGTGCAAGCTAAACTAGAAAAGAAGCTTCCCTAGAAGCTTCTTCCTATGAGTCACCACTTGGCATGCATGTTATCCAATTCTTGGAAGGTACCAAGAAGCTGCCTAGATGCTCCTAGAATATTCTAAGCTAATTTGGTCTATTTGCTACTTTTTTAGTCTTGACTAACTTGTCAGTAAACTCCATATTGTTACAATTGTAGATTGTAGAATATGTGCCATTATATCTTGGATAACATTATGAAATTTATTGTATTCTCCACCTAAAAAATATCATAGAATGTGTATTCCGTGTGAATTAGGTTTACCATATCCAACATTTATAGGGTTATTAGACCAATGACCAAGTGCCATAATAAACTACCCAAATGTGAACCAAAAGTGCTCAATCAAAGGAGAGATATGGAGCAAAGCTCATTAGTCTTTCCTTCCATAAAATAATATCTTAGCTCTATTAAGTAAAAGTATATTAATGAGTATATTAGTAAAAATGTGAATATTCATACACTCATTGACTAAATCTTACTAGAGTTCTAGTGATAAAAAAATCAATATATGTGAATAGTGTTTTGTATGCAATGTTGGGTAATAGATCACACACCAAACAAATACATAATTTGAAATTATAAGTGCTTGATGGAATCCACTATTGTCATAGGTCCCAATCAAAAACAGCTAGTAGGAAGTCACTAAAACACATGCTCCTAGATAAGCAGTTTGTGCAATAACCTCCTATATGAGACATTGAGAGTACATCCCACCATGACTATAGGAAGAACTATCTATAAACTACACCAATCCTTGGATAGCTACGGGAAAACCTTATCAAAATGGAGAAAGTGTGACACATAGTCAGAAAAAGAGATAGAAAAAGAATACATATGTATAGATGTAACATAACATCTCGTCAAAATAGGGACGACACATCTATGTTATGTTCCGCCACCAAACCAAAGGAAATAATACAAAATACTTCGTATCTCTAATGGTGTTAAGTTTAGGGACCCTTCAAAATATGAAGTAATGCAAAATGTAGAAAGCAGACAGACAAACTGTTCTGGTATGTTGCGGCTTGATAAGATCTTCACCTCCACCTTTTTGCGATCTCAAGTGCATCAAATCTCTCACTTGCTCCTTGGAATTGTATCTCATTGTTTCACTTTTCAGTGAAATGTACCATCAGATAAAAGATTGCGTGGCTTTAAACTGCATCTTTGATATTAGTAATCCACCCATCCTAGATTTATCAATCCTAGGCCTCTCAATGCCTTCGATTCTGATCCCGGATGCTCAAGGTACATCCAGTTTGTGAAAGTTACTTCCGGTCATCGACCACTGAACAGTCATCATGCCTAAACATGAACATTTTCCTTTCTTCCACTTCTGTTTTTATCGTGTTGAATTCTTGTCGTCTTGTCAAGATGAATAACACCCGGTGATCACCTCGCTAATTATTTGGTTTCGCACGTTACCGACTTGCAATTACCAATTTCACCTTACCAATTTGCATCTACCAATCTGCACTTGCGTTAGCCGAAGAGTAAATTTGGGATACGGAAGGAAACAGAGACTGCCGAAGAAATGGATGCGCGGAGCCGAGAAACGAGAAATTTACATTATGGGGATCGAGCTACAACGTTTGTGGGTTTCGGTCAACGATCGGAACGATGGAGGATGTACGTCCAATTACCACTACAGTATTCGTCTTTTGTATCCTACAATGCAGTTTCTTAAGCCTATTGTCGTCATCGGTCTGCTTGTCGCTCGTTGGGGTGACATGACCAGTTGAACTCGGGGGAAAGGTGAGGTTACGTGGAAGCCGGACCTTTCCATCTTAAGACGAAGCATCGGAAGGCCAGCCGGTACTGGGGCGAGCACATCAGGATGCAGGCAAGATGCTAAGAAATGTGAATGGAAGATAGTACTTTTGGGTGGAACTTGATGTGATAAGAGCGGCCCACATGGGTTGGGTTTTCAGGAGAAGGAGAGTCCATATTGCAAGATGAAGAGCTGGCAAGTACAGTATCGGATCTTCATATGACTGTTACTAAGATTTGGCTCCAAGACTCCTGACGTGTTCGAAATAATGACGTTCCGTAAAGTAAATTGATCACGAGTGAGCTTCTCATGGTGACAATGCAAAAAGATTCGATGTTTAAATTCGACTCCTTCAGCTGAAACGACATCTCTGTGACAGATATTCTTGCAAGGCTAAGGTTACCTGTGTCAACGTAAATTTGGTGAGCACCTGAATGCTTTGCTTGTGGAAAACCGCAGGAGGGGAAAATATGTGAAGTTGAAGAAAGTTTTACCTAGTATTCCTGCTGAAAATTTGTGAAAACCTTAATAAGAGTGTTGGGTGCAAGTTATTGTTGGGAATCACGATATAGAATCTATCTTTCCTGCAAGCATAAGAAAACATTTGTTGTGATAGAAATGTAGTTGTACATCATAGGGGTCCAAAAACTTCGTCAAAAGACAGTATTAATGAAATAGTAATGAAAGTTGATGCAACAAATTAAGTTGAAAGGAAGCATGACATTGTATCACCAGGAAATGTGGTCTTGTGTTGCGCAGACAAGCATGAATTACGAGTTGAAAGCTGAAGCGTATAAATTAGTGCTCCATCTTGGATTTCATTCCAAACATCCTGAGTATCCATCCAGTTCAAGCCTGATCATGTCTACCGCACGAAGAATCTGCAATTGTACTTTCCGGAATATAGAGACGAAAAAACAAAAAAAAACAATATTGTAACTAAGTATCAAGAGACAATGCATCCGCTTCAGAATTTATTAGCGAACTTGCTCTACGTGATTCATATTATTTACACTCCTATTCACACTGTTTCTCAGTCACAAAAGTGATTAATGTCAGCGAAAGTTAAATGCGCTTCTAGAACAGGGTTGCAACGGTACACGTAGTTTGTGGCAATTTTATAGAATAAGTTTTGTAGTGCTTACGAGGTTTGTGTAGCTCTCGCAACTCAGGGAATTATGACTCCATTTCATCGGTACAGTACTCCAGCGTGCTGAAGACGAAGCAGTAAACTCTGAGATGTCTGTGGATAACATGGTCAAGGAAAGCTGTCTGGTAATACTAAGGTCACTTTTATAATCAGAAGCTGATTAGTACCTCATCAGTTCTCGGATGTCCTTCCCGAAAGTTGATAGGCCCTAAGATGGTAAAGTTGAATGCGGATAAATTGTGTAAAGAAAAAGTCCTGCATGAAAGAAAGCAGAACTGGAAAGAAGAATATGATTAGTTACTGCGTTGGCGCAAGGATTTTCCATCACCGAGGAGCCACGAAAAGACTCACAACGCCAAGGTCAGAAAGACTTATTTTTTGTGCCGTTGGGCATCTTGTTACAACTTTTCAGGTTACTGCGTAGGCATGCGAGGGTTCCATCTCGTGAATCTGGCATCTCCTAATTTTCTCATGGCCTCAGTAACAGTCTGTGAAAGAAAGAATGGTGCCCATTGCAGGCCAGGACGGACAAGGCCACAAAATTTGCGAGCCACAAAGGAACTCCTTAGTCTGATTGGTTGCTTGCTCGAGTGATCCATCGAGAAGAAAACCAATAATGTATCACATAAAATTCGGAATTCTGGCAACGATCATGCGCTGTGGGAAACCGAGTGGGCACAAGATGAGGTGCTAGTACCGAGTGGCTGACCAGGCCGAGGCCGATGGGATTGATTGACTACTAGCGCGGAGGAGATCGGTTCTAGAAGCTCGCCGTGGAAATTCGGCCCGACTGCCTCGTCGTCGGGATTGTAACTGCAGGACACGTGTGCTCTGTCACGCATGTCGTTTATGTTTCACATCTGGATTCTGTTAGTGGTGGTGGTCAGTCTAGGCTTCGGCCCCGCACGCAATAAGGCCACATCCGCCTGGCTCCGGCCCTGGTTGGCAGAGCTCGAAAGGCGCCAGTAACCGGTGAAACTTTCCTCCCGGTAAAATTGAGGATCTCCGGCAGTAGAGCACTTTCGTCGGGGTTTAAACAGGTGAAGTATTCAGGTAGATTCCCAGCTAATTCGCGCAACATTCCGTAATTTTCGGGATCAACATGAAAGATTCTAGGAGATGAGAAGAAACCGGTGAGTGCCATGGTTAGACTGGAGGGTGAGAGGGTCCCCGAAAAGCGTCCCCGAGGACAGCTTCGTTGGCAGTGTGGCGTCCTAGTCTTGATAACTGGAGAGTAATCTCAGTGCGCTCAAATTGATTTCAAGTATCCCACATTTCACTTCACCCTTCATGGTCTTCTGTTCTCCTTCTGTTCCCTTTCTTTGCGTCTTTTACCTTCTCCCGTAGCTGCAGCTACTGCTGTTTTATTGTGTTGGCTGGCCCTCGTACGCTCCCCCGTGTCTTTTCCATCCTCCGCTGTTGTTGTTGTCACTGACTACTGAACTCACCTACTACACTGCTACACTACTCATCTACTTTTGTCATACCTGCTGCGGGGTAGTAGTCCCAGAGAAGCCCTTGTTGGATCTGGGTATGTGTTTCATCGATTCCACCACACCCTACATACACCCCCTCTCGCCTGGCTGCATCGTCCTCAACTCTTCTGGAACCGAGGATTTAAAGATCTCGCTTGTGGGTTGCTGATCCATTGAAACAGGTGGAGAAGTTGGTCGATGTGTTGGTCTGCAGACTAGGCTTAGAAACTGGATATAAATCGTAGGCAAAAGGGTAGAGATTCCTGTTCTGCAAGGAGGAAGTGAAGTTTTCCGCAGTTCAGTTGGAACTGCTGCTACTGAGTATTGTTGGTGTTGCTGGTGCTGAAGGTGAGTGGTGAAGAAGAAGAACAAAAGGAATTGAAACAATATGTCGATGGAGACTGCGGAGTTGGAGCAGATTGCAGGCCATCAAATCGCCGGTGAAGGGTTTCAGTGGGAGAGGCTATTGAGTGATGAAGTGACGGAGTGCATCCTGTCACGAGTTCCCTTGAGCAGTCTAGTCCGGGCATGTGCTGTGAGTAAACACTGGAAGGCGATCATCCGGTCTCCTGAATTTGGGAAGTTGTGTGCTGAAGTTAGACCGAGTAACCCATGGCTTTTTGTATACTGCACGAACTTTCTGGTGCCCGGGAAGAATCAGGCTTATGCATACGATCCAGATGCCCACAAGTGGTACACCATTCCCTCTGTGACCCCTCCGACGCACTCTCGTGCTTCAATGGCAGGAGGGGTAGGAGGAATTATGGTGGCAACCATGGGGGGTACCCAGTCTCGTCTGTGCTATAACCATTCTCTGTTTATCAAGAAGTGGAAGCAGACGACTGAAATGTGTGTTTCTAGGGATGCTCCCCTTGTGGGGTTCGTGGAGGCGTCGGGTACAGGAAGTGATGTTTCTCAAAAGCTGATTGCTGTTGGAGGGGTGGAAATGTTCGAGGATGATGACCTAGCAGTGGAGATTTATGACACGGTTAGGAAAGAATGGGAGGTCACTAAGAGCCTTCCTGGTGAATTTAGAGGGAACAGTTCTCGTCACTGGTTGAGCGGGGCTGTTTGGAATCGGAGACTTTATGTTTTGGAAATCTACTCAGGATCTGTAGCATCATTTGACCTGTCTACCAAGACTTGGACTTCGGTGCAGATTTTAAGGCCAATGACACCCTCTGGGGTGAAGTATGCGTACCTGCTGATCTGCGAAGGGATGCTCATCCTGGCTGGGGTCTGCCATCCGCCGGAAGGACACGTGAGCTTCAAGCTGTGGCTGGTGGATGACTCTGTCATGCAATGCAAGGAAATGGCAGTTATGCCTCCCGAGTTCTTCTCCATGTTCGCTAAGGGTGACGGAGAGAAGAATGTCCTGGGAATGAAGTGTGTGGCCTGTGGGCCGCTTATATACGTCTACAGCGTCTCTCCTGATGCAGAATACCCTATGGTTGTGTGTGATATATCCAAAGGCTGGAACTCTTGGAAGCGATTACCTGAACTGCCTTCACACGGGAACAGATTTGACACAATGGTTGGATTTTGCTCTTCGGTAACCATGGCGTCTTTCTACTAGGCTGAGTACACTGCACATGGGATAATTTGATTCATTCATCGGTGGTCGCCTTGTACTTCTTGCACGATGGAAGACTCTTTAACTCAAAAGTGTTAATGGATTGCCTCGCAAGATTGGTTTCTTCCTTGTAGGTGGAACGTCAGTATGATAGACATCTTTGTCTGTGGTAGTTAGAAGTAATGCGTTCTCAGTTTCTAGATAGATGGGGATAGTCGTGTGGACATGTTCTGAAACCTATTTCAATCCGAATACCTCGAGCTGCCGCAGATGTGTTCTAATTGAACTCTGCCTTGCGTTGTGCAAGCCTGGGTCCATCTCTTGGATTCGTATTTATTGAGCCAAAGCTTTCATTTTGCCCATTGACACGCTCTCATTTAGTGCTCCCTTTTAGTATACATTTCCTTTCTATATGGGCTATGTGATAACTAGCATTATCACTTGCACAAGAAAACTTGAATAATGTGTGATATCCATTGGACCATATATCTGAATTATGTGACAAGAATCGGATTTGGTGGATTGGACTCCTGTACGCCTTGGATAATGGCGTGGACTCATGTGAATGAGAAGTGCCTTGGGTTACACCTTTGTTTGCAGTAAATAATAGTTCGTTCTCTGAAAAGGGACATGTGATGGAATTGATCAAGTGATTATCTTTTGGTATTTTCCGCATATTATTGTCTCTCATGGATGGGAATGTGTCACAATACCGTTCGTTCTTTAATATGCTTGAAACTGTTTCCAGTATTGTAACTGCATACCCCCCCACCCACCCACTCATTTTATTGTATATGGCCTAATTTTAATATAGCTTGAAAGCTATATTATGGGGGACCTGCTGTTGTGTCACTGCTGAAGAGTGTGGCTCTGCTCCATAAGTCCGTAATTTTAGCAACTTTTTCACTCATCATGTCCGATATTTGCTTTCTTACTGCAGACCAACTCCTCCAGCATCATCAAAGTTCCTTCATCTGCACACTTCATTCCATTCACGACCTCTTAGCGTCATCCCAGTAATGCTCTAGAGACCTTTCTGCCATCCATCACCTCCTCCACTGCGTTCTCGCGTTTTCTCATCCCCTTCGCAGATATGTCTTTAGAACCAGTCTTCAACATGTATTTTCTGTTCTTACGCACATTCTCAGTTCTGGTTTAGATTTAGGGTGGGGTTACCACAGTTGCTCGTAGTGGTTACTTTACTAGTTATTGCCCAAGTATATACATAGCTTTCAAGTAAGTTGTTTTGTTCTCAGTGTCAGACCGGGTTCTCGGATCATGGACTAAGCTTTGAGCCTCCACTCCTCCGTAAAAGTTCAAAGTTTTAGGGTTCCTGGTGGGCGAAAAACTGTTCTGGTGTCTGACTCATTCTTGACACCCTTCTCTCTCCTGGCAGCCTCCCTTCCTCCGTGAGAAATTCGAAGCTGTCGGGTTCCTGGTGGACTAAAAACTGTTCTGGTGTCTTGACTCATTCTTGACAGCCTCTTCCCTCCGGACAGAGTCTTTGATACATGGCGAGTCCATACTTCCTTGAGCCGACTTCGTTCTTTGCAGCATTGGTATGATCGTGAAAGCGTCACGTGGGGCAAGCTCTGCTCCGAAGCGGTGAAAGAGCAAACCAACTGACGTGACCATCGAAACTCGGAGCGAGAGAGATGATCAGTTGAACGAAGAGATGTATATGAAATGAATGTCAAGTTGATGTTCAATAAATTGATATCTAAGGGAGTTGCCTAGTGAACTGCTTATATTCTGTAGATGTAGTGGAGCCTCTGTCGGGTAGTGAACTGGTATATCCAGACTGATTCTGACGTCTTTTGTACTTCTTTCACACAATGAAAGATTAAAGTCACCTGTTCTTACAGCGTAGCCGAAAGCTCTGTTTATGGCTAGTGGGTATCATCACTTCGTCGTGCTAAAGGCAAATATCTAACCGAAAGCATTCCATGCCGTAATTCGCAGCTCTTTATGCGCTTTCACCTTTGCATACATTTGGTGCAGTGGGTTTGCACCGGTGTTCCGCGGAATCCGAGATCTTGCAAACCAAGAACTGAATAACATGCATCGCCAGCGTATGAACCTATTGAACAGCGAAATGAACATCTTGCATCGTCTGTGCTAAAAGTACATATCAACTGAAAGCACTTCTTGCTGTAAGCGCATTTAGTGTTTCGCAACCAATTTCTATCCGCTTACAACTTTGCCGTCATTTGCTGTGGTGGGTTTGTACTTGGCTTGCAAGATCTCGGATTCCGCGGTGCCTCGCGGAATCCGAGATCTTGCAAGCCAAGTACTGAATAGCATGCACCGTCAGCGAATGGACCTGGCAAACAACGAAATGAACATCATGCACCGTCAGCCGCGCAAGAACCAGTCAAGTTACGGGCATAACTGACTTGAAATGTCAACGCCGTACGCTTAACCTGTTAATTTTATCTGTAAAATATTCACCGGAACCGCATATAAGCTCCAGAGCGGTCCATATATCAGACCTCTCTTCAGAGTTTGATATGCTGGGGAATGTATTAACTACCTTACGCGCTCGTCACACTTCCAACTTCTTTGTTTCCCTCAGTTTAAAACCAGCTGTTCACCGATTGCTCTTTCTCGTCTTATTTAAACTGCCAACCTACCTCCTGTAAAGTCGCTTTCTTGGTTGTTCAATTACCATACACCATTTGTTTCTCTCCACATAAAGCCAGCACGCAGTTCCTGTTTTGCACACCAAATTATGATCCATTGCATGTCACTCGGAGTCATTTAGTTTGTCAAATCGTAGCTTACTTGACAATTTCAGAAAGGGAAAAGGGCGACAGCATAGAAAACACAAAGGATGGGAAGACCCCATCAAGCCTTACAAGGGTGAGACAAAAAAAAGGTAAAATGGGACTAAGCCCCCATAGAGTTGATATGCGATATCTGCCCTGCTGCACCTAAGATATCCAAGCTATGCAAGTCGTACAATCTACAAACAACAAGAGCATCCAAAGGACCATCACCTAGTGTGATTGCTCTCCTATGGATTGCACTAGCCACTACCCTCTATAGAGTAATGTACACACGCTGTCTAAAATATGCTACAAAGTATAAGAGTGAGAGTGATACCCCTAGCGCCTAAAATGATAAGCTCTCGTGCACTCCTTGACAAATTGTGTCGAATGTTGTGTCCATATAACTCCAAGGCTAGAGGAACAAAGAGGTGATCCCGCTGCATACTCCTATACTTGGAGACCTTACGAGCTGCTGCTGCTGCACTTGCTGCCCCTCCAAGGAGGATGGGTAATCACTCCCTCCAAAAATGTATCACACATAGGGTCCGTAACCATGATATCCACTACTATCACCTAATCATCTCTGACCAAGTGTAAGTCTGCCCTAACACTGAAAGCTCCCTCCAAACCAAGTATCCACTCTCTTGTGCAATAGCAAACACAATGTCCCTAACAGCATCATGTGTAGCTATCCTTTGTCTTCCAAAAGGACACCGTGTCATATGGACCGCTGTTGCATCTAGTGTAGAGCCACACTCACAAGTGAGTAATGAAGATGCAAATGGGTGGACCAAACCTAAGCAAAACCTCATCACTATAGAGAAAGTAGTTGGTGTGATTTAGAATGCCCTAATGCACAATCAAGCTAGGATCCAAGAGCACGCACCCTTGCTGGAGCAAGAGCAAAAACTTGCTTGCTTGAGGAATGGACGAGTTGATTAAGAGAGATGTAGCATATGCTGACACTATCTCTCCATCAAGGAAGATTGTAAACCTCTAGTCCAATCTAAAATAATGAAGCAAAAGATGGAAGGTCCTTGTGTGTCCGTGTGGATAAACTATCTCTCATTTGCTGCAAGAACATCTGGAAAAAAAGGATCCCTCCTCCACTCTTGTCACATAAGTCTCCAAAATGGACCTATCAATAATCACAAAATGAGAGGAAAGTAGGGGTGCCAAGAGAACCCAACTACCCAAAAACATTATAGGTGTCATTTCCTCCATAAATAGCAAGCCAACTCCTCCACACAAGATTGGTAGAGATGTTTGTTTATGTGCCAAATCCCTATCACACACTCAAATATCTCTAGTCCAATAATATTGCCAAAGGCACCCATAATCCTCCTATCAAAGGTTCAAAGACATGATAGGAAGGTCAAGGAGGGAGAAATGGTGCAAAAGAGGTAATTTGGTTGACGAGCAATACTAGAGGAGAGTATACCAAATGCCACCTGTGGATCTCTTAATAATGGAAGGTCATCCACATGAAGAACATCCTCTACAAGGGTAGCATCTAAGAAGTGTGTGAAAAAAATCCTTAGATCCTACTAGCACTCCAAGAACACGTAGTCCATCTATAGATATGATACACCCATGTGGAAACTCAAGGTGGGGAGAGATACCTAAAATGGACCATACTCTATACTTTGACACCTTGACTCTCAAGCCTACTAGATGTAGCGCTACATCTAATAGGCTTGAGAGTCAAGGTGTCAAAGTATAGGGTATAGGTATCAAAGCATAGCTTGGAAATCAAGTGGTCAAAGGTGTAATACCAAGAGCTAGCCATATGATCTAGATGTGAAATTCGGTTTGGTAACATCTAGAATGATCTTATACATGATGGTCAAAATAGATCAGATAGAAGTATCACCAAAGAGTACTTCTACTAATAGGGCAAAAACCAAAATAGACTTGAGAACCTTAGAACCAATAGCTAGACATATGATTTAAAGGTGAGAATTGGTTTGGTAACATCTGGAAGGATGTTACACATGAGGGACTAAACAGATCAGAAAGAGGTATCACCAAAAGGGGACTTCTACTAATAGAGTAGGAACCGAAATATGCTTGAAATCTTTGAAGGCAATTTCAGAGGCCTAAACGGATGAATTAGGCCTCAAAAATGTGCATTTACCCCCCCCCAGCAGAGAAAAGGCTGGCCTTCCCTCCCCCCCTGCTTTGTCTCATCAAGAGCTTTCCAACGGTACCTTACTCACGTGATTCTGAGATTCCTACAAGAAGATTGCCTAAAAGATTCCCTCCGGTCAAAGCTTGTTTGACCAACCAGATAGGACCTAGACCAGACATGTCACCCATCCAAGTAAGTAATCCAAGGGTGGAGCTTGCTGACATGTCACCTATCTGTGTCCCTAATCCTATGGTGGAGCTTCCTTGGCGGAGATCCTCTTTGGCTATATAATAAAGAGAAGGTACTCCTTGTGGGCATCGATTGTTTGAGTGTGCAATTTGTGTTTTCTCTCTTCTCTTGTCCTCGGAGTATTACAATGGTATCAGAGTGAGTGTTTTAGTCCAAGAGAGTGGATCACTCCTCTTGGAATAGCACAAACTACTGAAATTGAGTAATTTGAGGTGGAGAACATAGAGTAGTTGCTAGACTTAGGAAAGACTTTAGAGAGCGGATGGGATGGATGCGCCGAGAGGCCAATTTCCCGCACCTAGCTTTCCATTCTCAAACCCATTCCATATCAAGATTATGTATATCCAGCATGAGCAGATGAGGGTATCGCTAGTTTATCACTTTGGTGCTGAATTCATGGACAGAGTGATGAACTCACCAAACCCGGTGATTCTACCTGTGGTGATATATGACAGAGAGTGGGATTTGACAATCTACATTCTATTATGACAAAATGGATATGAATGTCCCAAATCCTCTCCCTTTCAACACTCAAGTAGAAATCCGTTATGTAGTGAGGCCGAAATTGACGTTTAGAGATTTTGTGGTTAGGAATTTTGGTGAGGAGTATTATCAACAAGTGATAGCTTCTGAGGTCCCAATGGTAGTTCCAATAGTTTTTGCGCCTTCTAGAGTGATTATATTGACTCTGTATTGAAGTAGACATTAGCAATTGAGTGTTGTAGGAACCATGGATCCGCAATTGCAAGATTTGGTGCAAGGAATGCAAGGGATGTTGAATGAATTTCAAGAGATTAAGATGACCATGGGGACATTACAAAGTCAAGTGAAGATCCTCAGGAATGATCAAGCCATGCAAGAAGAAGAGCCGTCTCAAAACCCAATATCTGCGACTGAAGTACTTGGAGAGGCATCCGTGCCTATGAACCCTATCAATGATGAAGCCACATTGCTACTCCGAATGAAGAAGACCTGCAATATCAAGCCTTACAAGGGGCAGCGTTCGATGGGAGTAGTGGAAAATTGGATCTCGAGACTGAATCAATATTTCCGATTGTTCTCAACAGAGATCACAGAGCATGCTACATGCGTGTTTGCATGTAGGTACTTGACCGATAAAGCTCTCACATGGTATGATGCTTGGGAACGATCCATGCTGGCAGAGAGAAGGGAGGTCACATGGACAGCAATGCAAGAAGGATTGCTGAAGAATTTCCAATCGGTGGATTCTGTGCAGATGGCTCAAACCCGACTGTGGGGATTGAGACAGAATAATAGCGTACAAGAGTATGAGGAGGCTTTTCTGGATCTACAAGTCGCAATTACCAACATGAGTCCAGCAGAGGCTCTTGACAATTTCAAATGAGGGTTGAAAGAGCGGATTTGCCAAGAAGTCATGGTGCAAAATCCTCACACAGTATTTGAAGCCATTGCTTGTGCGTAGAGAATAGCAAGAGCATTAGGTGGAGGTGAAGGAGTAGCTCCACCTCAACATTATCAGGCAGAAATGCCACACATGGGTGGACCAATACCGATGGAATTGGGCAACCTTTGATTCCGGGATCAAGGAGCACGACCGCTTCAAGGGGAGCGGGGACGGGTAAAAGAACGAAGAGATGGAGTCCCACAAGGAGAAAGGAATCAAGAAGAACAACACCATTGTTACAATTGTAGCTTTATTGGGCACATATCTACCAACTGTTGCACTTGTTTCCCTAGAGGCCCTCGGCCTTTGTTCAGGCGATCTTTGAACAACATGGAGAGGCACATTGATGAGGAGGAGGTGGAAATCACTTTGGAAAATGAAGATCACCAATAAATGTACCTCACGGCCTTATTGGCTCAATAAGAAAGCAAAGAAGCGAGGGAAGGAAGAAGAATAATGCGCAACGATCCCTAAAGGCAACCTCACAATTGATTATCGTGAATGGAATCCTAGAAGGTAATCAAGTGAGAGTATTAATAGATCCGGGAGCAACAGAGAATTTCTTGTCTCGCTCTGTTGCAATAAGATTGGGAATGGATCTAGAGAGAGATGGAAGTGAAGAAGTAGAGTTACCAAATGGGCAAACAGAGAGGATTGAATCATTACCTAGACGGGTAACCCTCTTTGTAGGAGAATATCAAGAAGCAATTGAGTGGCGAGTGATACAGTTAGCTCGTTATGATGCAATTTTAGGCATACCATGGATGGAGCAGTACAACCCTATGGTGGATTGGAGGAAGAAAGTAGTGAGAACTCACCAATGGTCAATCATTGGGGTTAAAGAAAAATCACACAGGCAGAAACTGCCTCTATATGTTGTAGGGACGGCAACTGTTTGTAAGACCGATAGATGTTTTATGGGTCTAATAAGAGAAGTCCAGAGTGCACAACTCGATGGACAAATTCCTGAGAAATTGAAGGATGTGGTGGATGAGTTTCAAGATGTCTTTCTCGATGATCTACCCTCAGGACTACCACCAAAAAGGCAAGTAGATCACAAAATTGAGACACTTCCAGGGAAGACGCCTCTTTGTAAGGCCCCATATCGTCTATCACCTCATGAGTTGGAGGAGTGTAAGACTCAAATTGAGGAGATGTTGCAGAAAGGGTTCATCCAACCTAGCGTATCACCATATGGGACCCCTGTCTTGTTTGTGAAGAAGAAGGATGGTACAATGCGCATGTGCATTGACTATCGGGGTCTCAATCAGCAAACAGTGAAGAACAAATACCCCTTACCTTGCATGGATGACCTGTTTGATCAACTCCATGGAGCAAGATACTTCACCAAACTAGACTTGCGAAGCGGTTACAATCAAATCCGAATTGCAGAGGAGGATGTGCACAAAACTGCCTTCCAAACCAGGTATGGCCACTTTGAGTATCTTGTGATGCCTTTTGGCCTCACCAATGCACCTGCCACTTTCATGAGTCTAATGAATGACATATTTTGTCCATACTTAGATACGTCTATTATCGTCTTCTTGGATGATATCTTAGTATACATTAGCACGATGATAGAACACAAACAACATCTACAAGAGGTCCTCCAGATTCTAAGACAGAATCAGTTGTACGCCAAAATCTCAAAGTGTGAGTTTGGCAAGTCTAAAGTAGACTACTTGGGGCATAGAGTAAGTGCAGAGAGCATTCAAGTATTGATAGATAAAATAGAGGTCTTTCAAAAATGGAGTGCCATAGAAGATCAGATGCAACTTAAGAGCTTCTTGGGGTTGACGGGATTCTATCGTAGATTTGTCAAGGACTTCTCTAAGGTTGCACAGCCTTTAACGGCACTACTTGGCAAGGGGAAGAAGTGGACATGGAGAACTGCACAAGAGTTGGCCTTTCAAGAATTGAAGGCTGCCTTGCTACATGCACCAATCTTGAAGTGGTATGACCCAAAACATCCAATCAAGTTGGCTACAGATGCATCAGGCGTAGCAATAGGAGCAGTCCTACAACAAGAGTGGCATGACGGATGGCATCCAATTGCATATTTCTCTGGAAAGTTGTTACCAGTAGAGCGCAACTACCACACCACAAAATGAGAAGAGTTGGTGATCGTTGTAGCAACCAAGCATTGGAAGCCATACTTGGGCGAGAAGGCATTTGTAGTAGAGACAGACCACAAACCTCTAGTCTACCTCGAGACACAGAAGGATCTATCTCGTCACCAAATTTGGTGGGCAGAGTGGCGACAACGCTTCAACATGACAATCACCTACGTGGAAGGTAAGAAGCAACTTGCAGATGCATTCACCCGCATGCCAATGGCCAACAACTTGGTGGCAGAGGTTAAGATTAACCCTGAATTTTGGCAAGAGATTCTGGCGGCTACAAGAACTGACCCACAGATTGTAGAAGCACAATCATCCAAAGGTGTCACAATACCCAAGGACTCACCTTTCGGGATGGCAGATTATGGATCCCAAATGTCCCAAAATTACGCACCACCATTCTAGCGGAATGTCATGATTCGGCCATTGCAGCTCATGTCGGAGTGGACAAGACCTTGGATGCAATCAAGCGCCATTACTATTGGCCCAAGATGAGCAACGATGTGATGGACTATGTGCGTAGCTGCCTACTTTTCCAACATAACAAAGCTTCTAATCAAGCTCTTGCAGGGCTCCTTCAACCTCTCCCCACTCCTACCCAATGTTGGGAACAAGTGAGTATGGATCTCGTCTGTGAATTACCCAAGACCACCTCAGGGTTTGACTCCATTGTGGTCTTTGAGGACCGGCTCAGCAAAATGATTCATGTATGCTCTACCACCAAGGAGGTGACCGCTCCACAACTAGCTCAATTATACTTAGATGCAGTCTTTGCTCACCATGGCTTGTCTAGAGTACTCATCACTAATAAAGGCACACAATTCACCAGCTTGTTTTGGCGAACACTCTTTGGGTTCTTCAAAACCAAGTTGGCCATGTCCACAGCTTACTACCCCCAAACAGATGGCCAAACATAGGGGCTAATTGCACAATTGAAGACATGTTACGCGACTTCACCTTAGAAGAGTAAGAGAGGTGGGACACCCTACTCCCGTTGGTGGAATTTGCCTACAACAATTCAGTGAATGCATCTACCCATGTCACTCCGTTCTTCCTCATGTATGGTGAGCATCCCTTCACACCTTCTAGCTTGATGAAGATCCGTCCAATGGCTACCAAGGTCAATGCAGTCAACACATTTGTTTCTAGAATCCAACAAGGTGCGGAGAGCGCCAAGCATAGATTACAAATTGCACAAAATCGACAAAAGCAGTATGCGGATGCACACCATTGGCACATGGAGTTCAATGTTGGGGATCAAGTGTGGCTATCGACAACCAACCTCACATTAGTTAGACCTCGTAAGCTCAGACCTTGTTTTATTGGGCCTTTCTCGATTCTTCTTTGCATCGGCATTGTGGCCTATCACCTTGAGCTACCACCACACATGAAGATCCATCCAGTCTTCCATGTCTCCCTACTACGCAGATATGCTCCCCGATCAGGCCACGGTCATTCCACACCATACATTCGACCTTGTCCGACACTCATTGATGGCACAGAGGAATATGAAGTGGAGCGGATTCTCCAAAAATGGATACGTGGTACTTGCCACCCACGGGTGGACTATCTAGTACAATGGAAAGGTTACCCCCTCTATGAAGCCACCTGGGAGCCCGCTGCCAATTCGGCACATGCACCTGTGTTGGTGCAAGCATTTGAGCAACAATTGCACAACGAGGACGTTGCGTCTTAAAAGGAGGGAGGTCTGTAATACCAAGAGCTAGCCATATGATCTAGATGTGAAATTTGGTTGGGTAACTTCTAGAATGATGTTATACATGATGGTTGAAATAGATCAGATAGAAGTATCACCAAAAGAGTACTTCTACTAATAGGGCAAAAACCAAAATAGACTTGAGAACCTTAGATACAATAGCTAGACATATGATTTAAAGGTGAGAATTGGTTTGGTAACATCTGGAAGGATGTTACACATGATGGACTAAATAGATCAGAAAGAGGTATCACCAAAAGGGGACTTCTACTAATAGAGTAGGAACCAAAATATGCTTGAAATCTTTGAAGGCAATTTTGGAGGCCTAAACGGATAAATTAGGCCTCAAAAATGTACAAACCCCCCCCCCCAATGGAGGGAAGTCTGGCCTTTCCTCCCCCTGCTTTGTCTCATTGAGAGCTTTCCAATGGTACCTTACTCACGTGATTATGAGATTCCTATAGGAAGATTCCCTAAAAGATTCCCTCCGGTCAAAGCTTGTTTGACCAACCAGATAGGACCTAGACCAGACATGTCACCCATCCAAGTAAGTAATCCTATGGTGGAGCTTCCTTGGCGGAGATCCTCTTTGGCTATATAATAAAGAGAAGGTACTCCCTGTGGGCATCGATTGTTTGAGTGTGCAATCTGTGTTTTCTCTCTTCTCTTGTCCTCGGAGTATTACAAAAGGCCTGCCTAATCTGATCTATAGGGCCCATGATGTATGTATCATCTGCCAAGGAGAGAAATACACAACCTAGCATGGTCAAAGTAGTAGCTAAGAGAGCTGTAAAGTGAGGTATGGTAAATAAGGGCCCCCCTAAAGGATCTCCTTGACTTGTACCAACAATTAACTCCACAAAAATGACTCTCTCTTGTGAACAACTATGCTAGTAGTAGTAAAGGGAAGCAAGAGAGCCATAAAAAGATCACACAAAAGGAACAAGACTCGCCAAAGATCCACTAGCTCCCCTAAGCTCTCTTAAGATGGATGCTCATGAGATGCTATTAAAAGCATTCTCAATATCCACCTACAGGACAATCCACTCTAGATGGATATCTAGGAGTGCCATAATGCCTAGAGATATAGCCGCATATCCTCCATGTGTAGCCAAACTAATGTGGATTGAAGTGCTATTGGAAGTGAGAACCATGCTGAAGGACAATGGAGCGGCTGACCAAATGCAAAAAGATCTCTCCAATAGCAATCAGTCTAATGCCCCAATGTCCTTCTTCATTGCAAGGAGTCAACTAAGACCTTACACCCGAATAATAGATATGGGAATGTCTCCTCTCGCTATTGTTATAGACACCTAAAACATCTTGGTATGACCACTAGAAGGATCATCTGCTTGAAAGCAATCTCTAAGTTGTTCATATACCATCCTTGATAAGGCTCTTGAGGAAAGGTGAAGAGCAATGCATAATGCTTGTGAAAAAAATGACCTATCAAGACATAAAGGCTGCTCAAGCTAATAATCTAAAACCTCTAGTGTTAATCCCTCTCTTGCCATAGGATGTAGTGAACATATGGAAAAGATAGTCTCATCAGTAGGACTAGCCATAGACAAAGGGTGTAGCACTTATGTTGCTCTACTAAACTCTCCTACCTGACACAATATCCTACACCATCTTAATCAAGTGGACTTTGTGGTATCAAGTTGTAAAACTTGTCTCCTAAAACATGTAGTTTTAACACTCTCCTCATGTAGGGCCACCCAATCTCCCACTTGGAATTGATGAAATCTAGGAGCCACTTTGTTATACCTTGCACATCCCCCTCTAGCATAACAAAGACGCCATCAAGGGAGTAAGAGGAATAGAAATCATGCTAACTCATCAAAGGGATCATGTGCTAAAAACCCTGGTAGGAAAAAACCCTATCTAGCCTCATCATGGAGTGTACGGAGTAGCCTATAGAATAGATATGGACATGGAAAACTAGTCTCAAATAACCCAAAAATGCAACCCGCTTGAGAAGTTAACCACTCCCATGACTCAATTGGTATCCTTAAAATGGTCAATGAAAGAGCTTGAATATGCAACAAAGTTTTAAAGGAATGTACTCTTTCTTGTACAACTCTGGCCAGCGTATGTCCCATCCCTCTATAGTGCATGTTGAATGTAAACCACACAAACAGTATACGCATCTTCAGACTTTGTACTTTTGTACTTTCCTTGGATGCCTCACAATCTAAATGCCAACATTACAAAGGACTATATTTGTCTATGGTAAAAGTTGCTTACCTATTGCAATCATCTGTAGAGTGTGTCTTATATACTTCTAGTTTACTTACATGTTGTCTTACCTTCATCAAATAAGATGTGGGATTTAATATACCATTTCTGGATGATTTAGGATTGAAATTCATGCAAATTTTCTCTTTGAGCTCTATAATAATGTTGAAATTTGTGGTGAAATTGATGCAAAACTATACATCAATCACAAATCACAAAGAGCATTTAATACTCCAAGCATTTATGTGATTTTCTCTTATTACAAATCTAGTCACATGAAATGAATAATGAATTACCTATAGACTAGGTATGGAAGTTTTGATTTCTAATTATTGAAATACTATAGCTAGTGTTGTTTCTCTCAATGATTTCTCTCACAATTTTGCTTCTCAACCATTTTAGATTACAGTACAAACATTTTGATATTATGGAAATCTTCACATTAAAAGGTAAAACTTCTATATAAAGATTTGTGTATTTTATGCAAACTTTTAACTAGCCTCATTATGATTATGGGGTGCTTTGCACAAACCCTAATATTTGATACTTTATGGAAGTAGCTATAGCAACCTCAACTACCAAAAGTACCATATATGTAATAACAAAAATTTCAACGCTCCCCCTCATTGAACATTGAAGAAACAGTAGTACTATAATTGAACTTCTAAACTTATCTACAAATAATTTGACTATTAGTGTTGGTGTAGTTAAAAGAGATTTCTTATTTCTCTTCTTACTCTCTTAGACAATGATATTGAATCTATAAGTGTTTAATTCTATTGTGAAATTTTGGGTTGTAATCCAATTTAATGATAATCTGATTATTATTGTATATTGAAGTTGGACCATCTTATCCAAATTGGGGGTTTATTTAGTGATTGAGAAAAGCCATATTGCTTCCTTAGCAGCTAAAAAAATTGCTAAACACTCTACCTATATGGTAGAAGTAACTAAGTATTGTTGTCTTTGGTTACTCCAAGCTAGTGGTACACCATTCATCATGTGAAATCACTATGTGATTTTCTATTATCTAAATCACTTGAAAAATCAACATCACATTACCCTATTAGTGTATAGTTGTATTTGATCCTCTATTGAATTCTTATCCATAGTTCAAACTACGTTTGAGATACTTGAGAATTCTCAAGTATCTCAAAAGTACAAAGAACAATAAAATGAAAATTTTATGGATAATCCATAAAAGCTTTATGATAACATTATAGAGTACTTGAGAAAATGTCCATAACCATATAGAATCTTATGGGCAGTGAAAAAAATTTACCTATGAATTTTCACAAGTCATGAGCATTTTGTAAGATTTAATGATTCTAAAATCTGCTCAGAATTTTTGTCTATAAAAAGTATTTTCTAAAATCTAAAATTGTAGGGGAATGTTTATAAATGACACCCTAAAGTTTGCTGCAAATTTTGCTTACATAGATTTTTATTTTTTTCCTAAAACTCTAAAATTTGAGGGGAGTGTTCATAGATGAGCCTAATCCTTTTTTAATGAACTCCCGTACAAGAGGTTACAAATATCTACCACGGAAGAATCCGGATGAATCAATATTTGAAACCCCTATTTTAATCTACACGCCACAACATATCTAAACCATATAAATTTAGATTCATATGATTCCAATCCATGAAAATGTATTAGGTGGAAAACACCAACAAACATTGCTACCACGGACGAGGTAGAAAGATGGGTTTACACGAGAAAATATGATGGAGATCTCGAAATGAATTGAAAAACGTTGTTGTTGTATATGGAGCTGTTTAATTCCTAATGCCTGTGATCCCTACAGTACGTCTCCTAAAATTTAAGGTAAATTTGATTTTCGTAGCATTTCCATAAATCCGGAAATTGAAACACCCTAATTTATCTTCAACGCCAGTTGAAGTTTTACGAGCATTGTTTGGGTGAAATCTTCTAAGGACAGTCGACTCTCTTAATTTGTTGTATAAACGTTATTTTCTTTGGATGTTGCAGATTTCAGTTCTCTATGTCAGTCACAACGAAAATCTTTTGAAGATATCCTTTTTTCGAGAATTTTTTACTCCTGAGTTGTATATATTATATTTTTCCACCGAAGGTTATATTAAAATATTTTGCAAAATTTGTGAAACAATCATTTATGAGGATATTAATTTTTGGATAATATATTGTATTTTTTTATTTTAAATAATTATGTATTTTTTATTATAAAATAAATTTTTTATCAAATATAAATTTATTTTTTAATTTTAAAATTTTTTTAAGAAACATTTAAATTTATTCAGTATTTTTCTCACTATTATCTTTGAACTATTAAAAAAATTAATTTAATTTTGAAAAAAATATTTTTAGAAAAAACTTAAATTTTAGTCTATATTTTCTCTCATTATTATCTTTTGAAATATTCATGATAAAAAGAACGGGCCCAGTCCACTAGAAAACACGGAAGATGAAAAGACACCTCAAGCCTTACAAGGATTAGTCAAAATAAATAAAATGAGACTAGGCGCCGACATCAACTTTGACTTACTCCAAGTACTAACTTAGAGATAGTCAACTGTATCGTTCTTGCGATCACCGTTCGTGCCAACTTGTGGGCGTTGAGATTCGGTCCACTCACTTGTCCCAGTAAGTATCAAGTAACGCTCTATCGAATCGCGAAGATCTGGCAACCTGTACCAGTTGATGATCTGGTACAGATTGCAGTAGTGGAAGGAGATTCATCCGATTACATTTTCAAAGGTGCATGATAATTAAGTACAAATCACATTCTCACCATTTTTTCACATTAATACTCTCTTTACTCTCCATTGAGAGTAAAGAGAGTGATTGTTGATATCTCAGATTAAAATGGAGGAAGCATAATTAGAATCCCATTGCCAATTAGAATTTACCTGACTCGAATTTCACAAACAAACATTTGCGTACTTGAGGTGCGGGTGAAAGTGCCCAACTTAGGAGTGTTGGTTGAGTAAAAAGTACCCAACTTAAGTATATTCCTGCAGAGTTGGCATCGTCGGGTGATTTTGTATCAAGCGTCACTCATGTGCCAAACGGCAGTAGATTCTCGGAACAGTCATCGAGTGTACACGGGACAGGAACAACAACACTTACCTTTGCAACAATTCAGGCCCCGACATCATGGAGTTATTCTGCCGTATGTATCACTACAAGGGATTGGATATAATGTCAGTGGCAGCTAGGTAGGTGTTAATGAGTCAAGCGGATGACTTGCAAAACTGCAAAACACGATATCTCTTTATTCGTTTCTGGGCAAGTCAGTGATTTCCAGGATGCTCGCTTGCTGCATCCTGGAATAAGCATTGAGAAGCGGCACGACGGCAAGAAGCTGTATAGTTGGCCAAGATGATCGGCGCATCAAACGAGATGATGCATTAGCTTGACTGTGAGAAAGGCAAATGAGAGACATGAGGTCTGTTTAAGGGCATGAAGTAATGACGTACAAAATGAGGTCGAACATTGTCTGACATGTGAGTGATTTTGTGTGCAACTAGCCCTCTGGACAGCAGCGTAGTGAAGCACACTAAGGTGTTAACAACTTAAGCTGAAAGTGTGCTGGACGGCACGCAAGTTTACGGGAAAATATCATGGTCGAGCAAGTTAGATATTATGGACGGTCTCCGAAGAGTCCGGGAATCTACAGAAGATGATTTTGAGATTTCCCTTCGCGAATAAGGCGAAATCTGAGATAAATGCGAACCGAACAATAGGTACTCACTCTCCTGCATGCTGGTATAATTTGCCATATCTGCTATATTGCGTCAGACTGTTCAAAAAGAATGTGGAAAACTGAGAGTAAGAAGTACAGCCCGTTTCTTATACGTCCCCACTCAATTGGGTAAGAGAAGAGGTCATTCACAAGACTTGTAGGAAACCAATCATTTTTCTGATTTCGTCCTCTCAGTTGTACAGTCAGAGTTCTCGAGACACTGAGCTCTTGACAATTTAAATATTTCACTAGATACAGAGCTCTACAGGTATGGACAAACTTCAGTTTCGGTGAATGCCACTGAGTTCATGAGGCATTCGTGAGGCATAGAGAGAGCTTGCTATATTGAGGGAATCAGGTCATTGTACCTCTAAAGCTCTGAGCATTCTTCTACTCCACGAGCTTTTCTTAAGGAATACGCATCTATTATAAGCATGTACCATGGTTCATCCTTGACCCTTCCTAATTCTTTACACACTATCTTGACTGAAATAAAACCCCTGAATTCATTGGAACAGCTGTTCAAACTTATTATCAGGAATTATGCTCCTTGATTACCGAAACCTTGCCTCTCAGACAGAAGCAATGGTGTGGCGTTCTCCAATTCAACAACCACATGAGGTAGAGATCCAAATGTGAAAATCTAAAACTGATATCTACATGTACGCGGTAGGAAATATAAAATCTCAGCGGGTACCTTCTTTGGCAGATGAAGTTACTTCACCCGATATCTTCCGACGATGCAAACAATCAGCTGCAGTGAAAAGAGAAGACAATCCCTCCTCCATATTTAGCATATAGATATTCTTCGTCCATTCACACCCGTTGTTATCGAGCTCAAAAGAAGCCTCTGAGGACAATCCCTGGAATTCGAATTCACCTTGACTGGTGTGTTGATGGCAGTGAAATTCCTTGTGATCACTTTTGATGCCCGTTCACATGTGATCAAAACAAAGCTTCGAGTCTCACCGGGGAACTGAGCCGCATGGATCTTTCAACCACATGGTTGAAAGATCCATTTCCTGGCAGAGGTGGTAGAAGACTCCACTTCCCAACCTGACCTGACAAATCGCAGACGACGACCTGACTTTCTCGGTATTGCTCCCTCGAAAAGATGTAGATAAGATCTCCGGAAGCGATGCATTGAATTCTCTCACCTTTCCTCCCCTCGCTCTCATCATCATTACTGTTGGGCCCAAATATCTCACACAGTACAGAGGGCATGCAGGCGATCTCCTCACAGCACTCTTGAGCGGCCACATTCACCTTCCAGACTTTGAATGTAAGCTTGTCTCCGGAGTGCCAGGAACCGGCCAGCAGTAAATTGCCTTGGCAGGACAGAAGGTGCGAATGTACAACTCCTGAAGGTCGTAGAGTTCCTACCCTACTCCACCGCTTGCTCTCCAAGTCAAATGAGGCGACGAGACCAGAATATACCATGGCCACAAAGAACTTGCCGGCAGCAACAGCCGATGTCATCCAGTGCCGAGAGCAGTGGTTGCGAAATTCCCTGGGTAAACTCTCGCAAACCTCCCAATCCCCACACGCAGAGTCATAAATCTCGAGCGCTAGATCATCATCATCGAAAAAAGAGACTCCTCCAGCTACAATCAACTTATGAGAGGACTTGTTCGGCGCCTCCACCAAACCAACGAGAGGAGCCTTTCTCGAGTACTTCATGCCGGGGGCCTCCTCCCATCGGTGGGATAGAAACTCGCGCTTGTAGGTGAGATCAGAGAGAGTGAATATGGAGTACAGAAGGCCATCGGGACTGCCTGCAAGGGCGATTTTATCCTGCTCCTTGGGGAAGCATCTGGACGCAACCTTGTGCCATTGCTTGGACTCGGGATCGTATCCATAACCCTGGTTTTTGCCCGGGATCAAAAAGTTTACACAACATTGAAAGAACCATGATTTCCTGCCGGGCACTTGGTCGTAAAACTTGGTGAACCTACCAGACCGCACAATCGAGTACCAATTTTTGCACACTTGAGCCGCTTCCAGCACGCTGACCACTGGTAACTTGGCTAAAATGAGCTCCAGCACCTCCTCACTGATGGAGTCAAATGGCCCCGCCATGATGGCGCCGAAATTCGACCCCACGTTTAACACAGAGCTCATTACCGCAGACTACAATGCCAAAATCACCGACGAGAACACTGATCTTTTTCCTTGACCGAAAACCGAGATTGTGCCAGGAGAAGCTAGTAGGCAGCTACAATCGATGCATGTGAGAACCAGCTGCTGCTGTGTAAAGACCACCTAGTCCTTGATCTTCAGAAGCGAAAGGAGAGCTTAAAAACCATGCACGAGCGAAAGAAGTTGGAGAAATTGTCAATTCCCACGTTGTTGAAGTTCCGCAAAGAGTAAAAGTAGAAGTTTGATCAAAAGCTCCAGACTTGGGAGAGAGGACAAGACACTAAACAATCAACACCACCGCCCAAAACCCACAACGCCCACGACGAGCAGATCAGCAGAGCTTCATCGTGTAGAATCGAAGATAAACGGTTGAGACGATTGGACAAGATCGAATTGTCACAGTCGATCAGCGCACATACCCTCGATACAACGCAACCGATCTGCACTACTTGTAGCTCTCCCTTCACATTCACAGTTTTCTTTACTGTAGCTGTGCTCTTTCTCTGTTCTGTTCTGCTCTGCTCTACATTTGAGGTCGTAAGAATGCATCAGCAGCCGCAGTAGAATTCACTATTCAGAATGCTACGCCTGTCGAGCAGCCGTGTCTGATCTGCCTCAGGAGTTTCAGTCCCTGTTTTATCCGGTCTCCGTTAATCTACCAATCGGCCGTTGCAATTCTCCCCCCAACTGGGAACGGGCCGGGCCCAACAGAAAGCCATGGGCATGCCAAGGTTTCAAGTGCTCACACTTCAAACCTTCACCAGAGTTTCATCCTAACCTCACCACTTTACTCTGTAACTCTAATCCACTGGTCAACGAGATTTCCATCTTACAAGGTCCTCGATATCTATCTATCCGCAAAAATCTATCGGACATAGACCTTGCAGTTAATTTTTTTAGCAGGTTAAAATTTCAAACTTAACCTGCTAATTAATTTTAGCGATTAATTTAAGAGATTTCTTGTACTTTAAACCGAATCATTCAAGTTAAATAAAGAAGAAAATTAGTATCTTTAATACTGAATAAAATGTATATTGAAGAAGAATTATAACTATAAGGAAAACATTTAAAAATATTCTCGACAGTACCATTAATAGTCCTTTCTCATAACCGATCCAACGTAATACCTTAGTAGCGGCTATATGTCCGAGACTCTCTGACGGACCAATTTCTCAATTTCTCTGCTTTAATTAATTAATTCATTACTTAATTTCTCTGCATTCAATAATATTGCCATGCATGCATTCACTAAAAGGAAAGGTGGTGTCTCAAACTCGCTATAGCTTTCCCTTTTTGATATTCCTTTCCTTCTGTGGAATCTTATCTTTAAATTTTGGAAGTACTCATTATAAAGTTCTATGGCCTTCAATATCTTGGCTACTGATTTTCTTTCAGATCTCCAGAGATAGAATGGACCTTGAAGCTTTGACGTGGCGCATCAGTCCTACGTGACAAGGGGTTTTACGAGAAGTTCACGGTGTCCAAGAGGAACCGCGTTGGACCGTCCGAGACATTGCCACCACGAACTCATTCCATGCCAAGTTTTACTTGGAGACGCCACGTGTAAACACGTGGCACTGGATGTATGTTCAGTCTAAATGGTTGAGATCTTTCTTTCTCTACAGATTTTAGAATGAAAATGTTGTAAGCACGAACGTTGCGTTACGAACAGTCCATCTGTTCAATTACCGGATACAAATACCGAATTCCATACACCATATTGGAAATTCTTTTATGGATGATCCTGGAATTGGAAATTTTACCGTAGCGCATATTGGGGCTTAGCCCCATTTTACCTATTTTGTCTCGCCCTTGTACGTGTTGTGGGGGGTCTTACGTCCTCCGTGTTTTCTATGCGGTCGCCCTTTCAGTTTCACTATATCGCATGTGTTTTCTACGCGATCGCCCCTTCAGTTTCGCGATATCGCATATGGCAAACTACAGCTATTGGGGTTTAGCCTCACTTTACCCTATTTTTTTAGTTGGGATATCTAAGTCACTGTATCGCATGTGTTTTCTACGCGATCGCCCTTTTAGTTTCGCGATATCGCATATGGTAATTATAGCTATTGGTTTTAGCCCCTATTTGTTTAGTTGGGATATCTAAGGTGCAATAGGTCGATTTTTCATCTAGACTCTATTGGGACTTAGCTCTGTTTACCTTATTCGTCTCTTCAGTGAAAGACTTGATGGGGTCTTTGAAAGACTTCGTGTTTTTTTTTTTTTTTTTCCTTGTACGGCGTGATGGGGGTCTTCCCCTCCTTCTTGTTATCACACGCCTTCTTCTATTATAGTAAGAGCTTCTGAGAATCCAGAGCGCTGAATTTACTCGAGTCGAAAAGAGACGCAGCCAACGTACAAAGCATCCCTTTACAGTCATATTCGTTCTGCATGTCTCCAGAATCCAGACCACAGACCAGCACATCAGCCAATCACAGAAAAATGAGCGAACCTGAGATGACAATGTTCGACCGAATTCTGCCTAAACAGACTATGTCTAGTAAGGCAAATTATTGAGGTCAGTGGAGGGTACACTTGACCGCTCACACACCTAGGTTTACGGATGATTCGTAAACTTTCGATGGGGTAAATAACGAAAATGCTATAATACTATATGGGTCTTTGCTCCTTTTAGTAAAACTTGTCATTCAATTTGGTACTCTTTTGTTAGTTGTTTTGGGTGCAAGATTCTTAAGAATTCCATAAATGATTTCATAAACGTGTTCATCTAAGATTCCAATGTTTCCAGAGCCTCTCGGCCTTGAATCCGTATGCAAAACAGAAATGGAAAGAAAATGAAAGAGTCCTTTGTAGTGACGATCATTCCTATCTCTTGTAGTGTCCTGTGATGCTAATTCTATGCGATTCCAGTTCTAGTACGTAATGATTTGATGGCGTGAGTTAGTATGCGAGATGTTCTTACGAATAAGATGTGTTAAAATTGCAATTGACAGGACTAACTACAAAATTGTGTGGTTATGCACGTTTCCTTAGACAACATAATTCGGAGTTCAAAGTTCGTTCTTTAAATTCATCATTTCGCTGGATGGTTGCCATCAAGCTCAAGAAAATTGGTAGGTTGTGACGGAATCTAAAAATATGTAGCGAAAAGAAAGCGCTCTGCCCCAGGAAACATATCGACAACTGTAATATACTTCATGACGCTCTACACCTGCATGGTAGCCAGTATGGAAGAAAGAGCATGCAATCGTCCCAATTAGTAAGGCGAATAATAGGTAAAAAGACACCACATTTAAATCCCTTCATGATAGGCATAATGATTAGACAGGCATTCCGGTTTTGCATTTACAAATGACGAAAATTGAAAAAGCACCTCTCATACCCACTCTAAAGTAAAACCAGGGTCTTCGTGTTCGTTACACAACCGATTGCGATCCAAGTTGTTTAGCGGGTTAACAACTGTCGCAAGTTGCAGCACTTTTTTAGAGATGTCCACCTCCAACGCTCGTTGCTAGTGCTTGGAGTACTTTCAACTCCAAAAGATTATGTGTCTAGAATAATTTTGACCGCACCAAGAAGGAAGGTCAAGTGACTCTCCAACATCTCGGGAAACGTAGTGTAACCTTTGGTCCTTCACCACAACGTGACGAGATTCAATGAGAGAACAAACAAAAAATTGTCCTAACGTTTGTAATATACTATTCGACTTAACTCGAAGAATAGGTGCATTCTTCGGGTGCACCCTTAGAATGTATACAATTTCTTTCTTGAGAGTGTAAAGGAAATTTTGTAGGCATTCGAACACCGTAAATGGATCACACTCTTAAAGTATTACTCTGAAAACATTCCCACTAATTATTTCTGCTCCATCATCTGTAGTTTGGAGAGTAATCATATATCTATCAATGTGGATATCTGATTTGGCGTTAGGACGATGTCACTTTGATCATTAAGTCCTCACTGAGTATCCTACACTTTCGAACATGCGCTTTGCTCGGAGAATTTAGGGAATTGACTGCTTAACAAGCTGTAATCAGCTAAATGTCTAGGAAATTTGTTCACACCTAAACTCCAACTAGTGCAGTTTTGCTGTAAAGTAATGTGCTCAGAATAGAGAATTGAACGTTAACCCTATATAACTTCTGTAAGGAGCTATTCCGCATAAACCTCAAAGTAGACTGACTACGGTAGGATATACGCTCTGCAGTGCACTGATCCAATGCAACCTGCCTCTCATAAATTGGTAAGTCTGGATCCCCTAAAAGAAATTCCTACCAATGTGGAAAAAGTCAATGGACATAAAGCTCTTCAAGTTACAGGCCAATCTCAGGGCGGCGGCCTGCCTGCTGGAAAACCCGTGATCTTGAGTCTTGACCAAGTTGTTAAAGCTCCAAGATATTCTACCTGCAAATCCTGCACAAGAAGTCACACTGATCTACTTGACGAAGACTTTCACACAAAGCCTCTTCGGTAGATTGACCAATGGTCAACAACAGCCCAAATAAACACCCCGTAGGAGAAGGGTATACAAACGCCCCCAAAAAAGCGAAAAGATAGAAAGAGCCCAAGACTCCAAGGAAAAGGAAACCCGGCTAGGAGAGGCCAAAGTCTACCTGGCAAAGCGAACCAAGCACAATGAAAAGTAGAAGGCGACCGCCTAGAAAAAACGAAGGATGGGAAGACCCCATGAAGCAATACAATGGAGAGACAAAAAAAAAGGTAAAATGGGGCTAAGCCTCAATAGAGTCTATATGAGAAATCTGCCCTATCCCAGGTAAGAGAACCTAGCTATGCAAGTCTGTACTGTCTATACACAACTGGAGCATCCAAAGAAACATCACCTAATATGATTTCTCTTCTATGGATTGCACCATAAGTAAGGTAAAGTAAAAGGAAAAATAAGGTACCCCATAGAAAAGAACCTAAACCATATTAGAACATATAACTGCGCAGTTTGATATAAATCCCTTAAGGGTATGTATGATAAGAGTGAGGTGGAGGCAGTAGATAGAATAGGCGCACCCACTACTAATGCTTACAATGAAGACTCAAAAGAGGTGATCTCGGTAGTTACTAATGCACTATGCAAAAGACTCAAAACATGTGATTTGTGTAGTGTGATAGAGACTCTGCCAAAAATAAGAGGTAAGCATGGCAAGGGAGAAAGTCAAGCCTCTTCTCTGCTGAAATGAGCCACATGTTGCCTCTTGAAGGAGACTATCAAACTGATGATGTAGGTGGCCAAAAGGTTTCATTGCTAGAGGGATGAAGGGGTGGAAGGCAAGCCCCATGGCATAGTGGTCCTCCTTCCTCCTGGTGGCAATGATCACTACAGCTATGGCCTGGATGCTAGCTTGTGCCAAGGACTCTGGTCCAAGTGGATTTGCCGCCACCACCATATCATACAAAGTACGTTGGCTTTCCTTGAAGGTGATAATATCTATCTGGTCCTTCCGTAAAGGTGGGCCTGGTAGGACCATCCATTGCTCAATTTGAACATGAGAGCAAGTAGATTGTAGGATTTGGGCCACCCCATCTCTAATAAAAGCATGACCTCTAGTAGGCTCTCCACCTATAGTGCATCATAAGATGTAGATGCACTCAACATCAAAGGTAGAACCACACAAGCATTGGTCCGATAAGCCCAAGAGTGTTGGATGTGGTAGTCCTAGTCGAAGCCAAAGGGTAGTGGTGAACTCTTCTTGAGCGAACCAAAAGTCCTTAATCAAAGGGGAAGCATAAAGCCAAGCTCAGCTCCCTTGCCGCTACAAGAGAGGATCCTAACTCTCAAGTAAAGACACTTCAATGAGGATGTTAGAAAAGAGTTTGATTGTGCATACACTCATTGAGCTCCGCCTGAATCTTCCTAAAGTTAGAGATATAGAGTCCATAATGGGGGGAGTGTTGTATGTACAAGTCCTACTAACTAAATCCCGAGCCAACCAAAGAGATATCTTGAAATCATGGGTGCTTGAGTCTGCTATTGTGATAGGTGACAATAGAAATGGGTGACCTTCTTGTAAAAACCTATATGCCAAAAGAGGCGTCACTAGTGCGCATACTACTAGGTAAGTTGCTATGGCAATAGCCTCTTGTGAAGGTGATACCACATCCTCCCATGTTTATGGGAAGAGCTATCTGCAATCATTGCCAATCATCTAATAAATATGGGAGCATGGACAGTCCTTAACAGACTCAATAGTCAAACCAAGATGGATGATTCTAATACTTTGGTCTATTGTTGGTGGTTGGATGAATCAAAACAATATAAGTATGTTAGTCAGGTTACCTTAGTGTATGTAGGACCTCGATACATATTTTGTGGAGTTTGCACAATAATAGTAATTGTCAATCACTTGGAAACATAAGGGATCAATCCAAAGTTTAAAGCATGAAATTATCGATGTCCCACGTTATCACTCTCAAGGACCAGTTTGCCTTGGTAAGAATGCACTGTCAGAAAGCACCGAGCGGACCCTCTAGTGTCAAACTTCATAAATTTCAAATGTAAAAGTTCTCCTCACTATGACTTTTTGGTCACGTGAAGGTGATCAAGGGGATCAATCTAAAGTTTAAAGGTCTCACTTTGTCACTCTCAAGTACTTCGCATTCGTTTTCTATCGTTAACATCAATACAACCCTCCATGCAGCTTCAGATTCTTGCATGGGACCAAGAATGATCAAAGCATCACCCTTCATTGTCAACAGTGTCACTGTGTAACGATAAGAAACCCCACCAATTCTTAATATGCAAGCTTATCTTGTTCTGCAGACCTTTTGTTTCGATGTTGCAGGAAGCATCTGGGTTTTCAAGGAATTCAGAAACTATATATTCAGTTTGATGAAGTTCCAGGTAATTATGCTGAGTCCAGTAACGTGATGTGAATTCAGGTGGAAATAACTTCCATGCTGTAACGGAGATCTCTGAACGCAATCAAATGGTGATCTTTGTCTGACAATTCCTTGATACTGACTGGTATTCAGATAGAGTTTTGGCTCAGTTTGCAAGAAACTCAGCTCTCTTTGGCATCCTAATCTACAAAGCTCAGCTGATTGGATGAATCCACATCAGCGACATTATCTATTGACCAGTCGGATTAGGTTTGGGTCCAAGACATTAACTCAAAGCCAAGCCTGGACACACCGTACATCCTTTTGGATATAGTTGAATTGAAAGCCCAGGAATCTTGAGAAAGACTTAACAGTACCCTAAATTTGGCAATCCGACTTCCTCATTTTACCTCTTTTGTCCTTCCCTTATACGGCTTGATGGATCTTCCCTTCCTTCTACGTGGTCGCCTTTCTCTCTAGTTTGCAGAAACATTTGAAAGTCCTCTTTCGTATCGCGTTAGCACGATCGGACTATCTTGTTACACCTCTTGGGCATCATGAGTGCGTCTTCGCAAACTAAGTTTTTGTCAAGGTATTAAGGAACACGGTTTGGGATAGGGAAATAGTGGATTTCTTTCCTTTTTCCTTTATATATATATATACCAAACCAACCTCGGATCGGTATGATAGTAATGGAATCTTAACAGATACGAGACTGGAGTTTTGATAGATTATTTTTGTATCATTTCATTATCATTTTATCCTTTGGAGACCCAAGCCCCCGACTGGGTCTCACTGCCAGGTCAAGGGGAGGTCTCCCTTTGCAGGGTGGTGCCCCGGAAGAAAATTCTCAAATGCAGTTGAATTCTTAATGGCAAATCTGTAATAAAGTGGAAATCAATTACAGAGAGATTTTTATTTTACTGTATAATAAATGAATATTTATATTCATATGAGGCTGGTTATTATGTGAAAAAGGTGTAAAAAAAATCATGGGGAATATTGTGGTTTTATATTCAAATAACCAAAATTCAAAATTCCATTTTACCTATTTTATCTCACCTTTGTACAGTTTGATGGGGTTTCCCATCCTTCTTGTTTTCTAAATTCCTAAATTCAAAATATATGATATATAATTTTATATTAATTATTTTAAAGATAATTTAAAATGTTCTGTTTTTATATATTATCATAAATTAAATTTAAATTAAATTTAAAATGAATGATTCACTAGTCTTTGTTTCTGAAATACTTTTTATATTTATATATTATCTCCAAAAAAATTACAAAGAGATACAGAATTCAGTAATCTAAACTAGTTAAAATAGAAATAAATACTAATAAAATTTTAAAATTACATTTATAAATTATAAAATCAAAAATAACATTAAAAGACAATCTCCCTTGACTAAATTATATGATAAGGATCTTCCAAAAAAAAACCGACTCTAGAGTACTCCCGTTGCGAACTACAGTACGACGTGAGGTTCTACTTTCTTGAGGACCCACTTACACTAAAGTGCGATTCCGATGCGCCTGGTCTTCCGTAATTCTCGGTCTTCGATACTATCTGATGGGCTACTGTACTGGAAAGTAAGTAAGGTTTTTGCAAGCTTGACGGTCAGAATTAACTGACGAACTTTCAAGCTCGTGAGATCGAGTTAGTAGTACAACGACATTTCTCACATGGTTTGACCTGAACTGTTCTCTAGTCGCCAGAGGATGGATGGTCGAGGCCCATGGATGGATATTCTCTTAAAGCAGTCTCTCGAGAAGTTCGACAAGTGTTCAACGCACAAAACAAAAACGGATTAATGTCTCTCCTTCCTGCTTGATTTGCGGAATACTACTCGCACGCAGTGGTGGGTTTCAAATCTGGAAAAGAACGGATCTCTCCGGAAGAAGGTCACTTTTGAAAAGAATTTGACGGGTACCCGTAAAGCAAAGCGCCTGGAAATTTAACGCTACCACAAAAATTATCTGTGGACGAAGAAAAATTGTATGGGCTGTTTCAGATATAGTTTATGGGTGTGATTAGGTGCAAGTTAAGGTCAGAGTAATATTAATGAAGGCTACGTGTGTAGAGTGAAGAATCTATCAGAACTTGCTATGTTACATGTGTAAGGATTCTAAACCTTTGAATTTCTTGTAATTTCAAAATGGAGTTTGCCTTTGTGCGTCGAGCATAACCAGTTCCTTCCCCAACCCCACGGTTCCTTTAATTAATCACTTTATTTTTTGTGTTCAATTTCGTAGTTCCCTCCCTTCATAAATTGATTTCTATGGTTATGTATCGATATTTTTCAGGTTGCTATTCACAGGTGTGCTATTATTGAAACTATGGAGTACTCCTCTCCTTTGACACCCACCACGGACATTCGTTCTCCTCCTGCTCCTTCCATTCAAGTGATTCCCAATGTCATTCTTTCTACTCCTATTTCCTCTCCTTTTTATCTCCATCGATGGATTTTGAAAGCTGTTGAGTCTAGTGTACTTAATATCTTCAATGGGGAGTAAAGGTAAAGTCAAACCTAGCAAGGATAAGGATAGATGTAAGAGACAGATTTTAGATCATCACGACAATCCTGAGCATTCTTCAATCAGATTTATAAAGGCTCTTACAAGAGGCATTTCTCATGAAGTTTAGCAAGTGATTTCTCGAGTCCACGACAAAAAAGAGCTTGTACAAGAAATGTGAGCAATACAGAAAAGTCTTACAAATCTACTAAAGAGTGGAAGAACAAATGCACTCAAGCAGGTCTGAAAAAAGGAGTTGAAACAAGAGTGGAAAACCATAAAGGTTAAATTAAATCATCTTTGTACTCATTTCAAAAAAATAGATAATCTATTTTGGATGTTGAGCTAACCTATCTCCACATGCTCTTGTAAGTATGAGGTTGGGAAATGAGGTGAATATTAACAAATTGATGGAGCAAAATGAACAAATTGGATTGAGATCTTATGTGCAAATCAAGAATGAAAAAGATGTTGGAAGTCATATCTCTTTGTTTGGCACCATTGAGACATTTCCTTTTGCAAGTATCCCACATACATTGGGGCTAGGAGAGAAGAGTGAGCATTGCTAAAATGAGAAGGTACATTGGATGATGATACTCAAGCAAGTGTGAAAGACACTCATATCAATGAGTTTACTTGCTACAAGAAATGTATAAAAGGAATGAAAGATCCACATCAAGACAAAGAACCAAAGGGAAATGGAAACTCAAACATATGGAAATATTTTCAAGAAGCAAACAAAGAGGGAGGGTGTCAGACGGAGAATCATAAAAGAGGAGGAAGGTTTCTAAAGTGTATTCAAAACTAACACCCATGTTAGCAGCTTTCTTGTAGGATCTTGCTAGCCAATAAAACTTAAAAGGTGCAGCTATAGAAGCACAAGAGAGTTGTAAGGTAGTAGAAATTGAAGCTCAAAAATTGGGAAAGATAGAGAAGCTCCAAGTGAAAGTGGAGGCAAAGAAAATGTTGACGGCCAAGAATTTAAGATCTAAACCAAGAACTTGAGATTCAAAGAAAGGAAAGCACAGTCAAAATGCATCCATTTCATGATACTAGAATTAGCAAAGGCAAAAAGGTCCTCCAAGAAGATAAAAGGTTTAATCACAATGCTGTCTCATATATATAGTAATCCATATGATAGTTATAATATTGATCCAAATTTCAATGCTAAATTACAATCTTTGCTTGATAAGTGCAAATAATAGCAATGAGTATTATCCTAGTGGATTTGAGTTGCAACTGCCCCAAATTTCACTTTAGAACCTTCACTCTGCTGTATATGTTCTCATCATACTCATTTTGTCATGCAATTTTGTGATTCACCTCTTGAGTTGAGTGGATTCACTAATAGATGTTTTGAGGATAGAATAAATAAAATGAAGAATCACAGTAGGTAAGAATACATTGTAAAACCCCAAGTGTGCTTAGTGTGCGTTGGGACTATGCTATGAAGATGTTGTATGTACTAATTTTATGGTCAGCTATGCTTGGGTTGCATTGGTGTGCATTGGTATACCTTGGATAGGATGTACCTTGTTTTCTATGTGTGTATAGTGTTTTGGCATGCACTTGGGCTATGCTTGATCTAGGGTGTGTATGCACTTGTTTAGACTAGAGATGAATCCTCATCTCAATTTATGGTCTTTGCCATCAGTTAAGTTTACAATTGTTTTATTACAATGGTAAGCTCTTCCTCTTTGTACTTCAAGAACCAAGGAGTGAAGACAAGAAGATCCTTTCAGAAGTAATGAGATCAAGATTCAATATTTTCATTGATGAGAAAAATAAGTATAATCATATCATCATCATATGTATCACCTAGTCAACTAAGATCCTCCTTGTTTGAAATGAATGTAGTGACATTATTCCTAGTTTGAAGGGTAAAAATATGATTATGTTGTATGTTCCTCCTACCTCTTGCTCCTAATTGCTCATAGACTCAAATGAACATATCACATCTCTTGTGAGAAACAAAAATAACTTATGAAACTATCTTGGATAAAATTATCAAGGAGTCATTTGGAGGAATATGAATTCACCATTTGAAGAGACTCTATATCATGCACATCCAAGTATGCCTTTTTTTGAGGTTGTCTCATCTTGGAGTGGTGAATACGAGATGCTATCGAAAAAAGAGAGGTCCATATAGTCCTTGTATAATAATATGGAGTTTACAAAAAAATTATTCGGGACTAACAAATTTGCAAATAGGCCAAACTAGCCAAGAATTATAATAATATTCTAGAAGCATGTAGGAAGCTACTTGGCACCTTCCAAGTATTGAGTAATGTGCATGCCAAGTGGTGATTTCTAGGAGGCTTCTTGGCTAGCTTAGCTTGAATACCATGTAGGTTGCTTCTAGAAGGAAGCTTCTAGACTAGCTTAGCTTTCATGCCAAGTAGACGGCTTCTAGAAGGAAGCTTCTCAAGAAGCTTCACAATTAGCTTTGCTTGCACTCTAAGAAAGTAGTTTCCTAAGAAGCTTCTCAAGAGCATTGTATGTTTTGTATAAATACCAAAGCCCAAATTCATGCTAGGCATTCAGAGTTTCACTCATTCAAGAGTCCCAATGTGATCTTTTACTCTGATTTTCCATTCTCTTCTTTCTTTCCTTGGTCTTTTACACCTTGTGCAACCGGTAGTTTACTTGGCTCAAGGGGGAGGTGTAGATAGGATTCTTGTTGCCATTGGTAACTACACTTAGGTACAAGAATCCCCCAAAGACACTTACTCTTGGAGTTAACCCACAAGTCTATCACCCTTGTGAGCTCTCTAGCCTCCTTGGCATGGTCCATGCGGTAGTTCCTTCTAGAGTCTTGTCAAGCAAGTCTCTCATGCATCCCTTATGTTGAATCAGACCGGGCAATAACTACATGAGTGGTATTACTACTCCCTAACACAACAGATAGGACTAAATAGAATTCACACTTTCCACTTATCAAAATCAAAATAGAGTCATGGCTTGTTAATTATCATTAGATACTTAGATCCTAAGGCCAACATTAAAAATGCCTCCTTATTGCACAACAAACTTGGATTCCTACAATCACACTCATACCCATTCTTCCAAGCATGTAAGTGAACACAAGGTTATGAGGGATGAGTGGCTTTGATGAGAATCCCTAGTCATAGACTTTGGAAGTGAAGATTACCCCTAAAGGACTAAAACCACCCACTTAGATAGCTATTCTAAACCTAAAAGGAATTTGGTCTACCCTAATCACTTCTCTTCCTATGCCTACTGCCTTCTTACATGTTTGCACCAAGAATGCCAATTGGCTTTTCTCTCCTAGATGTTCCTAACCCACTCTAAATACCATCATAGAGCCACTTAATTACTACCTATGTCTTTTGCTACCTACGTCTTAATTACTACCTACATCTTTTGTTGTAATACAAGAACTTGTAACTTTTTTCACCCATACTCCTTTACTTACTCAGCCCATAGAAGATCCCTTAACACTTCTGTACTTTTCACACACTTGGACTTAGTCGGCCCATAGAGATTGTCTCCTACAGCCATGCGATAGGATCTTGTAATCCTTCACTATCCCACACTTATATACCATCCTATAGATAGTTTCTTGCTCTTTTGATTGGGTACCTTTGCCAATCCACACCCCTTGGGCCACTCCACACATTGTTATGAACAAGTATGATTTTCCCTACACTTTCATTATTTGGCAAACATTTCTATAATAAAAAATTTGTTGGTTGCAAAGGCATTCACCTTTGATTCCTTACCCAAGCGGTATCTTGGTACTAAGGAAGGATAGTTTCAACACTCAAAATAAGGACATTATATTCAAATTTAAAAAGAATTAATATAAGGATATTATATTTAGACTGAGGAGAATATATATTTATAGTCTGATGGGCTAGTGAAATGATACAAATATACACAAAAGTACATCAAATATATACAAATGAAGTGATAGAAACATACATATGGTAATAAAATGCATACAAATGGGCATGAAATATACATGTGTAGGAATAACACATCCACATAAGTATCTATGGAGCTCTATCATCTTTATGCATATGAAGTGATACAAATATATAAAGTACATGAAATATATAAAATGTATAACTGAAGTAATAATACATCCATATGAGTATCTTTAGGGTTCTTTTATCTCTATTGCTAAAGCAATCTAGTGTTGCATTAAGGTGTGCCCATAGAACTATAACACCACATGTATTACCTCTCCAAAGGATGCATAGGTAGATCCTAAAAGACTTGGGTAAATTCTCATTTGGATTTACACTCTAATTATAACGAAAATTAAAAGTTTGCTCCTCCAAGAAAAATGACACAATATAGTATGTACATGCTCTAAATCTATTTGAGGGAGCAATCAAAAGGTCCCATGATAAAATGTGTGATGTACTTACTCTAGTATGATAAGGAATAAATCTAGGAGGCACTCCAATATTTACTCCTTCTCATACTAGATAGCACCATGGGAATGATTTGTATAATAGGGACCTACAAACCGCACTATCAACTATCAAGATATCTCAAATTGAGAGGCAATTCATGAAGAACAATATAAAGTCTAATCAAAACACCTCTCAATGCTTCCATATATGAATCTTCCTTGGTAAACAAGCCCATCAAATGCATCGCTCGAGTAGAAAATCATCATCCTACATGGACCAAAGAAGGTATACTAACTTTTCCATGGAGCTTCCTATCTAGATGATAACCTCAAATGAGGTTACACAATATGATTAAATCTCTAACTCTAGGTTGTAATACATACCAAAAAGTACTCATACCTCTATAGAACTTCATCTAAACTATTTTGTAATTCACATTATTGGGTGAAGAGAGGACTATTGTCCGGCATAAAGGACACTAAACATCCAATTTCCAAAATTAAGATCTTGCTTTGCAACTCTCATAAATAAAGGATACACAGAATAAATTTTTAGATTAAAGATATATGTTGCCTCAAATCCTTGTGTAGAAACTTCATCTCTCAAAATCATACTCCTTTCCTCAAGCCACTCTATTTCTCCATGTCCATATCTCTAAAAGGAGATGGGAATGAATGATCCACACTAATTCTAGATCTTTGCTCACCAAGCTCTACCCTAGGCTCTCTATAAAAGGTGTCATGAATTTGTATACTCATAGTCTACATAGTAAGAGTCTACATCTCAATACACATAATTGTAAATCATAAGTATGCATCTCTATACCCATAGTCTTTGTCCCAAGTGTATGGATCTATTTACCCATAGTATGTATCCTATGAGTATGCATCTTTGAGTCTCAACCTCCCATGTAATCCGGCCTTGGCCTTGTCTAAAGCACTAGAGACTCCTCCAATGTAGTCCTAAGAATAAAAAACTCTCATGCATAGAATTACTTGATTCTCCTCAAATCCTCACACAATAGGGGGTTTCAAAAATAGTTTTGATAGATGTCTACATGATAAATCACAAACTTTTTAATTATTTTTAGTGAACTTTGTAATTATTTTTAGTGAACTTTGTAAGGAGATAAGGTGCTAATAAATGAACACCTCATAAAAAATTTTATGGTGTATCTAATGAAAACTATGTTCATGTATAAAAATCAAGCGCTATATTATGGATATTTAGGATTGTCATATTGTGATAAATGATAGTCAAAAGAGATGATGTGGCTTCTTGAGAGAGTTGCCACATTTTTTTGGTGTGTGAGTCTTAGAGTAGGATTTATGAAATTTTTTTGGTAGATCCAAGATGCCACTCTCAACTATTCAAATTTAAATTCACCATTTTTGTGCAAATGCTCTTGTTATTAAACTAAACTGGCATGTTTTATAGTTTTTCATTTGTATGGTGGTTCATTTCCATAGATTAGTATGGTAAGAGAGATAGCACAAGGTATGGAAAATGATCCACATCGCCATGTGACAACCAAGAATTGATTGAGGTCAAGGAAATTACTCCAAAAGGGCAACAAAAATTTAGCAATGGGAGATCAAGTACCTAAATGCAATGCAAGCTCACTTTTGGATGTAGAACCAACAAGCACCAACATATGCCATTGAGCAGCTATGGGCAACAACATGCACCATTAAACGGCTACGGGCAGCTATGAGTGGCATCAAGCGGTGATGAGTGAAATCCCATTTAATCCTAAATTAACACTTTACTAAATTAACACATTACACCAGGTGGCAACCAATGCTGACCAGATTCACCCTAAACAAGACACTTTATTAACCCTAAATTGTTATTAATGCTTTATGATGTGGCAATAGAAGATTCCATATCCCTTATTTCCTATGAACCACATGTTATGGAGTTTGCTAATTATAAAGAACTTGACCAAAAATCCATAATGGGTCCTTTTCTTCCTCCTGCCTACACCCCATACCAATTTAGTCAATGCTTTGTAACAAACTATATGAAAATATACGGAACTTTGTAAAACTACTTTTGAAACCCCTAATATCTCTCTCAAATAAAATCAAACTCAATCAATCTCTTTGATCTAGTCCTTTACGAAGACCTAAAGAGTTTCTCTTTCTCTACAAGTAAACTCTAAAGAAGAAGATCTTTCTACTAAGTCTAGCTTCCTTCCTTGAGGTCTTCAGCTCTCTCTTTGAAACCTTACTCTCTCCTTAACATCACTATGGGAAGTATAGACTTCTCCTCAAGGTCCTCTAGACGGTAATCTAAGATAAGGTCCTCCAAAAGAACATCTAAGACTTTGGCTTCTATATCTAACTAGAAGAATAACATGGTTGTGGTGACTTATGCATAGATAAATACATTCAGATAGGGTAAACTAACCATAAAGTAAAATAAAATCAAACAAGGAATTGTACAAGTTCCTTTATTAAGTGTAGTAAAGGTATTAGAAAATTCAAAACACCTAGCTTTCAATACTAATTATTATTCTACTCTCACTCACTCTACCCTCTTTGTCCTCCTCTTCTACAAGGCTCTTGTATCTTCACTCATGAATACTCTCTCCAAGAAATGTCCATGAGAAACTATCATATGAAAATCTCTTTGAAGCATAAGCCATTTGGCTGATTTAATTGCCTTTGTAATACAACCAAATCCACCAAAATTGCTAGAAGTACCAAATTTTCCCAATCATAATCCTTTACCCTAGACCATGCAATCTTGGTCTTAAGCATTGAGCATGATATGCCCATGCGCCACCTTGATCCTCCTTGCTAAGATAATGAGCAAACTTATCATCTAAAAAAGGGGTCTCCAAGTAATGTATGCACATTGTCTTGTGAGATACCTCCTTGTTATAAAATCCTTGATTGAGAACTAATCTTCCATTGGGTGTCCATCTACAATTTTCTTCTTCCCACTATTGCTCTTAAGAAGTGCAAAAACCTCTCTTATTAGGTTCAAACTCAAAATCAATGGCCACTTATGCACTCCCCCAATGTGTGTCCTTGTCTGTCCTTGTCCCTCCTTGTCCCAAGTCCAAAAAAAAATTTTGCACAAAAGAACTAGTAGAAAACATGCAAAACTTGGTCCTCAAATTTTTGATCAAATAAGTATGTGCTCATGTAAAAGTTGGTGTGTGTTGAGGTAAATTGGGTTGCGCTAATGAGTGTTGATGTGCACAAATGGCAAGTGCAAAGATACTTTGGTGTGAACTTGCAAAGCTTAGGGTACATTAGGTCTACCCAAATGTGCACAACTGGTATAGATCAAGAGTACAGCCAGTGCGTAGGATGCACTAACGGTGCTAGAAGTGCACTCACTAAAAGAGTTGGCTCTAGAGTGTGTTTGTGTAATACCAATAGGTACACATTTTATCTAGAGGTAAAAATTGGTTTGATAATTTTTGGGAGGATGTTATATATGATGGACTAAGTAGATCAAATAGAGGTGTCACCAAAAGAGTACTTCCACTAATAGGGTAGGACTTGAAAACACCCTAAAAACTTCAAAGCCAATTTCAAAGGCCCAAATGGATGAATTAGGCCTTGAAAATGGAACTTATCTCTCCATGGACAAATAGATCAGCCTTGTTCCCTCATTGTTTGTCTCATCAAGAGCTTTCCAATGGTACTTCACCCATGCAATTTTGAGCTTCATATAGGAAAATTCCCTAAAGATTCCCTCTAGTCTAACTTGTTTGGCCAATCATATAGAACAAGGACCAACATGTTACCCATCTAGGCAACTAATCTAAGGGCGGAGCTCATAGACATATCACCAATCCGTTTATCTGATCCAAGGGTAGATCTTCCTTTGAGAGGATCCTCTTTGTTATATAATAAAGACAAGGTGCTCCTTTGTGGCAATTGGAGTATTGAGTGTGAAGCTTTGTGTTTCTTCTCTTGTATTTCTCTTGGTGGTCCTCCTATCCTTGGAATATTACAATATATCAAAGCAAGTGTTGCAATCCAAGAGAGTGGATCACATTTCTTGGAGGAACACATGCTATTGAGATTGGGTAATTTTGAGGGGAGAAAACATAATATAATTGATAAATTGGGGATTTTTTAGAGAGACAATGGGATGAAAGCTCTTGGAAGATAATTTCTTGCACCTTTTTTTTGTTTTTTAATCCATTCCACATCAAGATTATTTACATTCAGCATAAGCAAGTGAGATTATATCTTGTTCATCATCTTGGAGTAGAATTCATGGACATAATGATGAATTCACCAACCCCAATGATTCTACTTGTGGTGATATATGGTAGAGAGTGGGATTTTACAATCTACATTTTATTATGAGGCAATGGATCTGAATATACCATATCCTCTATCTTTCAACATGCAAGTAGGAATCTGTTATGTAGTTAGACCAAAAGTGATATTTGAGGATTTCATAATCCATAATTTTGGTGAGAAATATTATCAATGAGTGATAGCCTCAGATATCCCAATGGTATTTCCAATAGTCCATGCCTCTCTTGAGTGATTATATTAACCCTCTATTGAAGTAGGCAATAGCAATTGAGTGTTTACCATGTGTACAAATCATGGAGCCATAGTTGTAGGATTTGATGCAAGGAATGTATGTGATGTTAAACAAGTTTTGGGAGATCAAGATGACAATGGACGCATTATAAAGTCAAATATGTCCTTTCAAGAATGATAAGGTAATGCAAGAAGGAGAACCATCCCAAAACCCAATACTAGTGGTTGAAGCACCTAGAGAGTCACCCATGTTAATGACACCAACCCCATTCAACAATGAAGCCACATTGTTACTATGAATGAAGAAGACATGCAATATTAAGCCTTAAAAGGGATAAAATTCCATGGGAGTAGTGGAAAATAGGATTTCAAGAATGAATCAATACTTTTGATAATTCACAGTTGAGATCAATGATCATTACACAAGTGTGTTTGCATGTAGGTACTTGACCAATAAAGCCCTCACATGGTATGATGCTTAGGAATGATCATTGTTGGCAAAAGAAAAAGAGATCACTTGCACAACAATACAAGAAAGATTGCTAAAGAATTTTCAATATGTGGATTTTGTGTAGATGGCCCACACCCAACTTTGGGAGTTGAAGCAAAAGATAGCATACAAGAGTACATGGAGGCATTTCTTGATCTATAAGTAGTGATAACAAATATGAGTCCAGAAGAAGCTTTAGACAATTTCAAATGGGAGTTAAAAGAGCAAATCACCAAGATCTAATGGTACAAAATCCTTGCACTATTTTTTAAGCCATTACTTGTGCTTAGAGAATAGCCAGGGCACTTCAAAGAGGTGAAGAGGTAGTTCCAATGAAACACTTTTGGGCTAAGACACCCCATTTTGGTGGACCAATGCCTATGGAATTGGACAATATTTGATTTTGAAAACAAGGAGCACAACAACTCCAAGGAGAACGGAGATAGGTCAAAGAAAGGAGAGATGGAATCCCATGAGGAGAAGAGGCTTGAGGAAAACCATGATGTTGTTACAATTACAGCCAAGTTGGGCGTATAGCCATCAATTGTTGTGCTTGTCTTCCGAGAGGCCTCCAACCTTCATACAAGTGACCTTTGAACAACATGGAGAGATGAATTGAAGAGACAATGTTGAAATCAAAATAGAAAACAAAGACCGTAACCTTATAACACCTCATAACCTTATTGGCTCAATGGAGAAGAATACAAGCTAAGGGAGGAAGAGGACAAGTGTGCAAAGGTGGAGGAAGACAAACACACAACTGCTTGTTGTAAATGGAGTCCTAGAAAGCAATCAAGTAAGAGTATTGATAGACCTCAATGCAACAAAGAATTTCTTGTATTGCTCTATTGCAATAAGATTGGGGATGGAATTGGAGAAGGATAAGAATGATGAAGTAGAGTGATGAAGTGATGCAAAGAGGATTGAGTTGTTATCTAGAAAGATATCACTTTCTATACGATAGTATCAAGAAGCAATTGAGTGGCAAGTGATATGGTTAGCTCATTATGATGCAATCTTAGGCATGCCATGGATGGAGCACTATAACCCTACAATTGATTGGAGAAAGAAAGTAGTGAGAACTAGCCAATGGAAGATCATTGGGGTTAAAGAAAGATCATAAAGGTAAAAATTGCCTCTCTATGTCATAGGGACAATAGCTATTGGTAAGATAGATAAATGTTTCATGGGTCTAAGAAGGGAAGTCTAGAGTGCACAACTTAATAGATAAATTCTTCAAATTTTGAAAGATGTGATCAATGAGTTTCAAGATGTCTTTTAGGATGATTTATCATCAAGATTACCACCAAAAAGGAGAGTAGATCATAAAATTGAACTATTTCCAAGGAATATTCCTCCTTGTAAGGCCCCATATTGACTATCATCTCATGAGTTGGAGGAATATAAGGCTCAAATTGAGGAAATGTTGCATAAAGGGTTTATTCAACCTAATGTATCACCATATAGGGTTCTTGTCTTGTTTGTGAAGAAGAAGGATGGTACAATATGCATGTGCATTGACTACTAGGGCCTAAATCAACAAATGGTGGAAAAAATACCCTTAATTTGCATGGATGACCTATTTGATCAATTGAACGGGACAAAGCAGTTCACCAAACCAAACTAAAATCAAATTAGGATTGTGGAGAAAGACATACACAAAATTGCCTTTTGAACAAGGTATGGTTACTTTGAATATTTAGTAATGCCATTTGACCTCACTAATGCACCAACCACTTTCATGAGTTTGATGAATTATATATTTTATCTATACTTGGATAAATGTATTATTACTTGTCTAGATGATGTCTTAGTTTACAACAGGATGATGATGGAGCACAAGCAACATTTACATGAAGTTCTCTAGATTCTATGACAAAATTAGATGTATGCTAAAATCTCAAAGTGAAATTTTTGCAAGTCTTAAGTAGACTACTTGGGGCATAAAATAAGTGCAAAAGGTATCCAAGTATTAATTAATAAAATAGAGATCATTCAAAAATGGGGTGTTATGGAAGATCTGACTCAACTTAACTCAAGAGTTTCTTGGGATTGATGTGGTTCTATTGTCAATTTTTCAAGGACTTCTCTAAGGTCACACAACCTCTAATGGCACTATTTGGGAAGGGGAAGAAGTGGATATGGAGAACTATACAAGAATTGGTCTTCCTAGAACTGAAAGATGCATTACTACATGCAATTATCTTGAAATGTTAATCTTGAAAATGTCCAATCAATTTGGCTATAAATGCATTAGGCATTGCAATAAGAGCAATCCTACAACAATAATAACATGATCGATGGCACCCAATTGCATATTTCTCTCAAAAGTTATTACCAAAAAAAATGCAATTATCACACTACCAAACAAGAAGTGTTTGCCATTGTCCTTGCAACCAAGCATTGGGAGCACTATCTTGGCAAGAAGGCATTTGTAGTAGGGATAGACCATAAACGTCTAGTCTACCTCAAGACACAAAAAGATCTTTCTCATTGATAGATTTGGTGGGTAGAGGAGAGACAACGGTTAAACATGAAAATCAGCTATGTGGAAGGAAAAAAGCAACTTGTATATACACTCTCTCAAATACCTATAGCAAACAATTTGGTGGTAGAGGTCAAGATAAATCTAGAATCTGGTCCAAGGATTCTTGCTACTAGAAAAATGACCCATAGATTGTAGGCACTCAATCATCCAAAGGCGTCACCAATACTCAAGGACTCACCTTTCATGATGGCAAGTTATGGATCCTGGATGCCACAAACATAAGAACCACCATCCTAGCAAAATATCATGATTTTGCCTTTTCCGGTCACATTGGAGTAAACAAGACCTTAGATGCAATCAAACAACATTACTATTGGCACATGATGAGCAATAACATGAAGAGTATATTCAAAGCTACTTAAAACATTAACAAAATAAACCTTGTAATCAAGCTCTCATAAGACTCCTTCAACCTCTCCCTACTCCTACACAATGTTGGGAACAAGTAAGCATGGACCTGGTTTGTGAATTGCCCAAGACCATTTCCAAGTTTAACTCCATTGTAGTCTTTGTTAACCAACTTAGAAAAATGATTCATGTACATCCTACCGCCAAGGACATGATTGCTCCACAATTAGCTCAATTGTACTTAATTGTAATCTTTTCTCACCATGGTCTATCTCGAATGCCCATCATTGATAGAGGCACTCAATTCACTAGTTTGTTCTAGAGAAAACTCTTTGGTGTCTTGAAAACCAAATTGTTCATGTCCATGGCTTACCATCCACAAATCAATGGACAAAGAAAGTAGGCTAATCACACATGCTTTAGGGCTTCACCTTAGGTGAGCAAGAAAGGTAAAACATCTTACTTCTACTAGTAGAGTTTTCCTACAACGATTCAATGAATGCATCCACACAAGATACACCATTATTCCTCATGTATAGAGAACATTCTTTCACACCTTTGAGCTTGATGAAGATCTGTCTGTGGCTACCAAGGTTGACATTGTCAATACTTTTGTTTCTAGAATCCAATAGGGTGTGGAGAATGCCAAGCACATGTTACAAATTGCCTAAAATCAACAAAAACAATATGCAAATGCACATCACCAACACATGGAGTTCAATGTTGGGGATCAAGTCTGGCTGTCCATAACCAACCTCAAGTTAGTTGGCCCTTGGAAGCTCAAAACTCATTCCATTGAGCCACTTCCCATCTTTTGTTGAATTTTTACAATGGCATATCACCTCTGGCTATAGCCACACATGAAGATCCATATTGTGTTCCATGTTTCTTTACTATGAAAATATGCACCTAAACCACCTCCCTTTCCTTCCATACAGGAAGGAAGATCTTGTCCAATACTCATTTATGGCACAAAAGAATATGAAATCAAATGCATTATCCAAAAAACATTGTGGTACCCGCCATCCATGTGTAGAATATCTTGTATCCATTGTATGAGGAAACATGGGAGATAATAGCCAACTTAGTGCAATCTTTTGAACAACAACTTTGCAACAAGGCTATTGCATCTTAAAAGGCAAGAAATTTGTAATACTTGCAGCTAGACATATTATCTAGAGGTGGAAATTGGCTTGATAACATCTAGAAGGATGTGATATATGGTGGAATAAGTATATCAAATAGAGGTATCACCAAATTAGTACTTCTACTAATAAGGCAAGACCCAAAAACACCCTAAAAAATTAAGAGCTAGTGTTGAAGACCTCAATGGATGAATTAGGCCTCAAAATAGAAAGATGATTCCCCATGGCCAAATAGGTTGGCCTTCCTTCCTTGATATTTGTCTCATTGAGAGCTTTCTAATGATACCTCACCCATGTGATTCTTAGCTTCCTATAGGAAAATTCCCTAAAGATTCCCTCTTATTAAACTTGTTTGACCAACTAAATAGGACAATGACCAACATGTCACCTATCCAGGCTCACCGACATGTTGCCAACATGTCACCAATCCATATATGTGGTCCAAGGGTGGTGCTTCTTTTGAGTGGATCCTCTTTGCTATATAATAGAGACATGGTGCTCCTTTGGAGCATCGGAGTATTGAGTGAGAAACTTTGTGTTTCTCTTGGGGGTTCTCTTTTCCTTAAAATATTACAGTTTGGTAATCATCGGCTACACTTATTTCACTTGGGTTTTTGCTTAGGGTGCATTGGAAAGCCTGGGTTTAGAATTTGACCTGTCAATTGCACTTGCATGCATAGTGAATCTTGCTACACGGAGGTCAAAATCAAAGTAAGGATGCTTGGGATTTGCCCGGGTCTTTGGTGTTAGGTGGGGTTTTGTTAGGCTACATTGCATAGATTTCCCAAATCCCTAATTTCTATCTATCTTTGTAGGTATGTGCAAGGGTATATAGTGTAGAGTGAGGTGTGTGTGGGTCTTCCTAAATGGGAAAGACCTTGGACTAAAAGATGGAAATTGAGAAAATGATAAAGGAAAACTCACATTGGCACTTGGATATTCAATAAAAATAGCCACTTTCAAACCCATAGAACTCAAAATCACTTATTGAATTTTTTTCATAGACTCTTTGATTTGGGATTTGTACATCCATTTCCACTTGATGAAAATCATAAGATTTGGGATTTTATGGATGTTAACTAACCAAGGTTCCTCATTCAGCTCCTCCATATTCTTATCATCCACTTTTCTTATATACTCCCCTATGAGGGCCATCTCTGGTCTCTCATTTGGCTTTTTTCTATTCTCATCACCCATGTGTTTCCAATATTCCTCATTGTCATGTGATTTGTTCTTAACTATAAAAATTGTGCAAGAGCTTAATGTTTATTTCTTCTCTCTTCTTCCCCATATTTTCTTCTCTCCTCTCTCTTGAATATTTCTCTCCTTTGTTGTGTTTGGCTTGCTATTTAGTATTGATTGAGTGTTGAAGATTGACACAGCTAAGAGAAAACATGATGGCTAGGACAACAAGGTGCAAGATAGGCCTTAATCAAGATCTGCTCAGTTAGGACTATGCTGAAGTTGTAAATTGACAAGACCCACTTAGTCTAAATCATTCAAAAAGATCAAACTAGGAACAAGCCATCACTTATTGTGGTGCCTGAATAAATCTGTAAGATTGTTTGGTTGTGGATATAGCTTTCAAGATAGGAAGTGAATCATATTATATCTTGTTGTCACTTGATGTTTAGTGATTTATTTTTAGTAGCTTTTCTATCTTAGGATAGAAAAGGAAACAACAATTTGTATTATAGCAAAGTGTGTACAGATTTTCACAATGGTTGAGATAATATCAATATTAAATGCCAAATTATAGTGGAGAAGTTTGATGGAAAACACAAATTTGGGTTTTTGCAATTGAAGGTGAGTGTCCTACTTGTGTACAGCAAGGGCTACACATGTTGCTAAGGACAGAACCTAAGGACAAGAGTGACAATGAGTGGGAGGATGCAGATCTCAAAGCCATTAGCACTATTTGGTTAAACCTTACTTATGAGGTGCTATATAATGTAATGAATGAGGACTCTATAATAAAGATATGGGCTAAAATATAGAGTCTATATTTGCCAAAGTCCTTGACAAGTCAATTGTATCTACAACATAAGTTGTATATATTGTGGATGAGGAAGGTTAAATTATCAATGAGCACCTCATTTCATTTGGCAAAATCATTTGTGAGTTAATATAGAGGTTATATTATAAGGGGAGGATAAGGCACTTCTATTATTGACTTCACTATCCCTATCATATGGGCATTTGTTCATAAAACTTCTATATGGGAAGGATGATATAAACTTTGAGTTCACTTCAATATTACTATCAAATGAGATGCATAAAACAGACAAGAAGAAAATAAAAATCTAGAGGGTTTGTTCATTTGAAGAACTACAATGGATGGAGGTTAGATCAAGGGTAAATATAGATCAAAGTCTAGACCTAGAAGCACCAAATGCAAGTGCTAGATCTATGGGAAGGTTGGATATTTCAAGAAGGACAATAACAATAGGAGGCTTGAACCCAATTGATAAAGGTAAGCTTTCAGATCAAGCAAGTAAAGTAGGGTCATCTAGATATATGGACAGCTTTCTATTTATGACTCAAGACAAAGATCAATTTGAAGACTCCTAGATATTGGACTCAAGTTGTACTTACCACATATGTCCAAATAAGGAGTTTTTCCATGAGCACAACACATTCAATGCGGATCTATAATAATGGGAAACAATATTGCTTGTAAAGTAGTTGGCTTATTGATACAATACTCATTAAGATGATTGATAATCTTTTGAGGACTCTTGCTGATATGTGGTATGTTCTTGAGTTAAAAAAGAATTTAATATCACTTGGTACATTGGACTCAAATGCTTGAAGATGGGAGCAGGAAATGGAACACTAAAGGTATCAAAAGGAGCATTGGTTGTAATGAAGAGCAAGAAGATAGAAAATCTTTATGAGCTAGTTGGAGATACCATTACAAGAGGAGTGAAAAGTATAGTTTCTGAAAAATAAGATCATTAATATCTCTCACAATTATGGCACCTATGTTTGGATCATGTGATTGGAAAAGGTCTAAATGAATTGTCCAAGCAAAACATATTGAAGGGATTTAAGAATTGTGAATTAAATTTCTAGGAGCATTGTGTTATAAGAAAGCAATGGAAGGTGAGTTTTGCCACAATAGTTCATTGCACAAGGGAAATTTTAGACTATGTGCATTCTGAAGTTTGGGGTCCTACACCTATACCTTCAAGATTTGCTTTTATCCTTGGTAGATGACTATTTTTGGAGAGTATCGGTATACACCATGAACCAAAAGTTAGAGGTATTCTCTATCTTTAAATAATAGAAGGTGATGATGGAGAAACAAATTGAAGGAGAATGAAGTGTTTGAGATTTGATATTGATAGAATACAAATCTAGAAAGTTTGAAATAGATATTGGAAGAGTGAATGGATATTTCATCACTTCACCATAATGGGTATCCCTCAATAGAATGGTATGAGAGAGCAGATAAATTGTACAGTCTTGGAGAAAGCAAGGTGTATGTTAAGAAATGTTGGATTGGAGAACTTCTAAGTAGAAGGTGTAAATACAACTTACCATTTTGTAAACATTTCTCCTTCTACTGCTATTGAGTTTAGATTACCTATGGAAAAATGGATACGTTGGCCAATATGTTACTCTTCACTTGGAGTGTTTAGATAGATAGCTTGTATTCATATTCAACAAGAATAAAGGACAAAGTTAGATCCTAAATCTAGAAAATATATATTCTTAGGATATAGAAAGAACCACATGAATATAGTGTTATATCATTAGTTGGACAGATTATCTAAAGGTAAAAATTGGCTTGGTATATCTTGAGGGATGATATATATGATGGTCTAAGTAGATCAGATAGAGGTGTCACCAAGAGAGTAATTTTATAAATAGGGTAGAGGTTGAAAACACCTTGAAAACTTTAAAGCCAAATTTGGAAGTCTAAATAAAGGAATAAGACCTTGAAAAATAAAAAAAATTGCCCCTCTTGGGAAGAAGCATTGAACTTTCTCCCTGATTTGTCTCATTGAGAGCTTCCTAATGGTAACTCATCCATGTTATTTTGAGCTTCTTATCGGAAGATTCTCCAAAAATTCCCTTGGGTCAACCTTATTTGACCAACCAAGTAGGACAAAGATCAACACATCACCGATCCATGTATCTGATCCAAGGGTGTATCTCCCTTTGAGTGGATCCTCTTCGCTATATAATCAAGACAAGGTGCTCCTTTGGGGCAGCAAAGTATTGAGGGATGAAGTCTTGTGTTTCTCTTGGGTTTTCTCTTGTCCTTTGAACATTACATATAGATTATGTAAGTTAGAAAGATGTTGCTTTGTTGTGAGTGAGGATGTAGTTTTTGATGAGACTAGTATGATGGAGATGACTACTATATCTGAAGAAAAGAAAAATTAAATTAAATCAGATGTTGTTAAGGTAAAGTTTGATGTCAAAAGTGAAGATATCTCACTTCTTATAGATCTCTTAAATGATCCATTGGAAGAGCAAAATCCAAAATTTACAAACTAATATAGGTATCTAGACAAAGATTGAAGGCCTAAAAAGAGATTTGACAATCCATTTGTAGCCTTTGCTCTTCTAACATAGAATGGTGATCCTTCTTCATATGAAGAGGCAATTTAAAATTAAGAGTATCAAAAATAACACTATGCAATGGAAGAGGAGATGAGGTCGTTGATCAAAAATCAAACTTGAAGATTTCAAAAATTGCCTATGGGAAAGAACTAAATTGGTTGTAGATGGATATATTGAAGGAAGGAAGAACTTCCAAAAGTAGGTGCAGATATGTATAAACAAGGCTTGTAGCAATATCTTATACCCAAAAAGAATGCATTGAATCCAACAACATATTTTAATCAATGGTAAAAATCTCTTCAATTTATGTGTTGTTGGCAATAGGTACTTTGCATAATTTGGAATTCAAGTAATTAGATGTTACAACTAAAAATTTTACATTGAGAATTGAAGGAAGAGAGAGAGATATATATATAAATAAATAAATATATATACCAAGATAATTAAATCAAAAATATAGTCCCATGTATCTTTTTAAGGTACACACAACAATCTAAATTCTTTTGGTTGTATCCATGCTTCAACATAAAAGCATCTCATTTCATGTACCAAAGCCTTGGACTTTGCTTCAGTCCATATAATGATTTTTATAACCCACAAACTAGGTTCTCATTCCTTGGTATGCATGGTTGAGGTGGAGAAATTAAAATGGTAATGAGTTTGATATGAAGGACTTGGGTTCTTAAGAAATGGCTCGGATTGAAATCCACCAGTACATCAGAAATGTAAAATTGTGCATATTTCAAAGGAGGTATTTGGAAAAATTAAATGCATGTTTTAGCATAAAGAATGCCAAAATTGTGATCACTTTACTTGCAAGTCATTTCAAGATATCATTAGTGCAATGTCCATCAAATGAGGAGAGAAAATTCACATCAAGTATTCCTTATGCTAGTGTTGTTGGGAATTTAATGTATGCAATAATTTGCACCATTGCTAGATATCTCATATATTGTGAGCATTGTGAGTGAATATATGGAAAATATAAGGAGATGATATTGTGAAGTTGTGAAGTGGATACTTTGTTCCTTGAAAGGAAATGTAAATATTATTATTGTCTTTCATGATGAGAAGAACAAAGAAAGAGTTATGATAGGATATGTAAATTCTTATCTTGTGTGAGACTTAGATAAGAGAAGGTCTATAAGAATATTTTATTTTTACACTTGTTAGTGTATGGTCAATTGTAAGTCTATTCTCTAGTCAACTATTGCTCTTTCAACTAAAGGAGCAAAAATATATGGCAACAATTGAGGTTGCTAAAGAGGCAATTTGACTACAAAGATTTGCCAAGGAGGTAGGACTTGTGAGAATGAAGTCCATGCTTTATTGTGATAGCTAGAGCACTATTCAATTGGCCAAGAATCAAGTACATTATTTTCAAACAAAGCACATTGATGTAAAACATCATTTTATCAATGAATCCATGACAAATAAAGAGATTAATTTGCAAAAGATAGGCACTAATGCAATTGATATGTTAACTAACCCTGTTATTGTTAAGAAGTTCAAAGTATGCATGAACTTTCTCATCAAGATAATGTAGTTGAATAGGGTTTCTAGAAATTATATGGACAAGATAGAATAAAAGCAAAGGTGAAGATTTTTTTGTTTGGCTGCTATTTGAGTACTGATTGAGTGTTGAAGATTGAGATAGCCAATAGTAAAATTGATAGTTGGGATAACAAGATATGAGATAGGACTTAATCAAGATTTACTAACTTAGGAGGCCTATACTTGAGTAGTAAATTGATAAGACATAATTAGTTTGAATAATCAAGGAAGATCATATTGAAGAACAAACCATCACTTATTGTATATATTTGTGGTGCTTGAATAAATCTATGAGATTTTTTGGCAGTGAAGGTAGCTTCCATGACAAGAAGTGTACCATGTTATGTCTTGTTGTCACTTGATGTTTAGTTATTGTGGTATGTTTAGTGCTGTTGCATGAGTATATCAAGGCAAAAAAGCTAACATCCTTTTTCTTTCTCTTTTCTCTTCCTTCCTCTCTCTTGAACTTGCAAAACTTTCCCTCCTTTCTCTCTCCTTGAATTTGTGAATTTCTCTCTCTTCTTGACCTTCTTTCTCTCTTCCTAATTTATGAATGTGTTCTCCAAAATTCTTGATATATTTGATCACAAAATTCAGTCATTTAAATATTTGGAGGTGTGGGTAAGGGGCTATACCTTTTGAAAGCAAGTTCTTAGCCTCTACTCACTAATTCAAACTTTCAAATTTTCTTTCAAATTGATTATGGATCTCAAATGGATCTCATGTGATATCATGTCCCAAATGGATCTCATGTGACCCCAAGCAACATTGGGAATACACAAACACACCCTAAACAATCCCAACATACACTTCACACTCCCAAGTGTGCCCAAAATTACTACAATGTATCAACATGACCCAAGCACACATTAGATGATAATAGAAGATACTTGAGCAAGTTTTGAGTGTATGAAGCTCAACCCCATTTTGCTCAACCATACTAAACTAAATTCACAAGCACACACTAATACGTACCAACACATAAATGTGCACTAACAAAATTCCATTGCAAAAAGAGAAAATTTTCATTTGTCTTTTTGAGAGAAAAAAAATATTTATTGTCTATTGAAGGCAAGATAATTGTGCATCACATTTAATCTTGTTTCTTCTTGGTCATTACCCTGCTCTCTACTTGGGATTAATTGGGCCATCATTTATAAAATATTTATCCTTTTCAAACCAAATATCAAATATGATGATTAAGAAGTTGTGCAAGATCACTAAAAAGCTAATCCATCTTAATATATATCATTTCTCTTATGACTGAATTGTACTCTTAAATTCCCTTATTAATGCCATTTTTCTTTTAAAATTCCAGTACAGTACTCATTGAGTACCCAATAATGTACTTTGCCTTGTTTTTATATGAACATAATTGGTGCCTAGCTATAGAGTGTATGGATAAGAGGTTGTATCTAGACTTGCAAAGAGTGGTTGTGCACACTTATATTCTTAACTACTAAGAACTTCACACTTAATTCCCAATCTTCCTTTTATTGCATAAAAAATAGAGCAACCTAACCTGCCATCACAACATGAATTCTTGGTTTGATATTGTAATGTTCCAAGGACAAGAGAAACCCCAAGAGAAACACAAGAGAAATAAAAGGTTTAATTCCTCAGTACTTTGATATCCCAAAAGAGCACTTTGACTTTATTATATAGTGGAGAAGATACCTTCCAAAGGAGCTACATCCTAAGATTAGATACATGGATAGATGATATGTCTACAAGCTACACCATTAGATTGGATCCATGGGTTGGTGACATGCCAAGGTCCAATCTAGTTGACTGTAGGGATCTTTTGCAAATCTTCTTAGAAAAAACTCAAAATAGTATGGAAGTGGATTGGTTGGAAAGATCTTGCGGAGATAGAGTGAGGGGGTAGAAGGCAAGCCTTTTATCTCTTTGGAGGGAATATGCAACTATTTTTTGAGGCTTGATTTATTCATTAAGGCCTCTAAAATTAGCTTTGAAGGTCTTTGTGTGTTTTTTGCCTTCCCTCTATTAGTGCAAGTCCTCTTTCGGTGAGACATCTATTTGATCTACTTAGAACTTTGTGTATAACATCCCTTAATATATTATCAAGCTAATTTCCACCTCTATACAATTTCGTCTAGCTAATGGTATTACAAACCTCTCTTCATTTAAGATGCAACGTCCTTGTTGCAAAGTTATTGCTCAAAAGATTGCAATAACATCGGTGCCTTGGTCAAGTAAGTTGCAAGTACCCATGTTGCCTCATGCAATAGCTTCAATTATCAATGTATGAGATATTCCACACGCTGATGGCAAGTATCATAGATGCATTTTTGGAGAATGGATAGCTGACTTTGTATTCAATGCATTTGACTTTACATGCAATCAATGAGTGCTAGACAAGATCAAGCTTCTTGTATGGAAGGAAAGTGGGGAGGTTGGATGCTATGCAGAAATATGGAATACTGGATGGATCTTCATGTATGGTGGTAGCTTGAGGTGATAAGCTAATTGCTCCAATTCAATAGATGATGAAAAAAGTGCCAATAAAACAAGGTTTGAGCTTACAAAGGCCAACCAACATAAGGTTGATTGTGGACATCCACACTTGATCCCCAAGGTTGAACTCCAAGTGCTTGTGATGTACATCTACATATTGTTTCTACAAATTTTGGGCTATCTGCAATCTAATGTTGGCGTTCTCCACACCTTATTGGATTCTAGAAATAAAGGTGTTCATAACATCAACTTTTGTAGCCATTGGGCAGATCTTTACCAAGCTCAAAGGTGTAAAGGAGTGTTCTCCATACATCAAAAAATTCTCAAAGAGTGTTCTCTAAAAAAACTAATGAATTGAGTGACTACCTAATTAGTGATGAGCACTTGAGATAGTCCATGGTGAGAGAAGATCACAACTAAGTGCAATTGAGCTAATTGTGGTACAATCACATCCTTGGTTGTAGGACACACATGATCATTTTCCTAAATTGGTCTACAAAGATTACAATGGGGTCAAACGTGAGGTGATCTTGGGCAATTCACAAACCAGATCCATGTTGACATACTCTCACATTGTGAAGGAGACATATGAGAGTCTAAATAAGGGCTTTATTTTGTTGATAGAATAGGTAGTTCTGAATGTATCCATCACATTGTTGCTCATCTTGTACCAATAATTATGGCATTTGATTGTATCTAAGGTCTTTTCCACTCCAACATAACTTGCAATGGTGAAATCATGACATTTTGCTAGAATGGTGGTTCTTAGGTCCAAAGGATATGGGATCCATAACTTTATATCATGAAAGGTGAGTCCTTGGGTATTGGTTATGCCTTTGGATGATTGAGATTCTACAATTTGTTGGTTAGTCTTTGTAATAGTAAGACCCTTGGCCAAAAATTTGGGTACATCTTAACCTCTACAGCTAGATTATTCACCATAAGCATTTGCAAGTTGCATCTTGCTTTCCACAAGTGTGATTGTAATTTTGAACCATTTTCTCCACTTTGCCCAAAAAAGCTATCAACAAGATAGATATTTTAGTGTCTCAAGATAAACTAGTGGTTTTGTATGTCTTCACTAGAAATGCCTTCTTACCAAGATAGTGCTTCCAATGCTTGGTTGTAAGGACAATGACAAACTCTTCTTGTTTGGTGGTGTGATAGCTGCGTTCCATTGGTAATAGCTTTCACAAGAAATATGCAATTGGCTACCATCCATCATTCCATTCTTGTTGTAGGACTTCTCCTATTGCAACACTTAATGCATGTGTAACTAGCTTGATTGTGGAGTCATACCATTTCAAGATTGATGCATGTAGTAATGCATCTTTCAACTCCTAAATAGTCCATTCTTATGTGATTCACTCTATTTACTTCTTTCCCTTGCCAAGTAGTGCCATTAGAGGTTGTGAAACCTTGGAAACGTCCTTGAAAAAGTGATGATAAAACCTAGTCAATGTCAAGAAACTCTTGAGTTACTTTTATCTTTTAGAACACCCAATTTTCTAATGATGTCTTTCTTATCTATTAAAACTTGGATACCTTTTACACTTACTCCATGCCTCAAGTAATCTACTTCAAACTTGCCAAACTTGAATTCTAATGGCATATAATTGGTTCTATTTCAAAATCTAAAGGACTTCTCTTAGATGTTGCTTTTGCACTTTCATTGTCCTACTATAGACTAAGATGTCATCTAGGAAAATAATAATAAATTTATCCAAGTATGGACAAAATATGTTATTCATCAAACTCATGAAATTGGCTAGTACATTGGTGAGGCTGAATGGCATTACTAAGTACTCAAATTGACCATACTTTGTTTATAAGGTAGTTTTGTATATGTATTCCTTTGCAATCTTGATTTATTTGTAACTGCTCCATGGATTGAGTTTGGTGATGTGTTTTGCTCCATTCAATTGATCAAACAAGTCATATATTTAGGTAATGGGTATTTTTCTTCATTTTTTATTGATTTAGCCCTTGGTAGTCAATGCATATTTACATTGTATCATCTTTCTCATTCACAAACAAGACAAGAGCCCCATATGTTGATACATTGTGTTTGATAAACCCCTTTTAGAATATATCTTTGATTTGAGCCTTGCACTTCTCCAACTCATGAAGTGATAATTGATATGGTGTATTACAAGGAGGCATCTTTTGGGGAAGCATCTTGACTTTATGATCTATTCCCTTTTTGGTGATAATCTTAAGGGTAAATCATCAAGAAATACATCTTGAAACTCATTGATCACATCCTTCAAATTCTTGGGAATTTTTCCATTGAGTTGTGCACTCTAGACTTCTTTTATTAGACCCATGAAACATCTATTTGTCTTACCAACAATTTTTGTCCTTATGATATAGAGAAGCAATTCTTTGCCATTGGAATTCTTTGCCTTATCTTCAAATATCTTCCTTTGGCTAGTTCACTCTACACACATGCAAACATGCTTGTAGAATGATCAATGATCTATGCTATAAATAATTGAAAGCATTGATTCATTCTTGAAATCTAACTTTTCACTACTACTATAGAACATTGTCCCTTGTAAGGCTTGATGTTGCATGTCTTCTTTGTCTGCAGAACAATGTGATTTTATTCTTGATCAAGATTGGTGTTATTGTCATGAGTGACTCTATAGGTGTTGTTCAGCTGTTGTTATTGGGTTTTGGGATGATTTCCTTTCTTACATTACATGATTACCTTGGATAGTATATACTTGACTTTGTAATGCCTCCATTTTCATCTTGATCTCCTAGAACTTGTTCAACATTCCTTGGATCAGATCCTACAATTATGATTCTATGGTTCATACACACAATAGATGCTCAATTGATACTTCCTACTTCAATAGAGGGTTAATATGACCACTTGGGAAGAATGATTAAGACTACCATTAGGACCTCAAAGGCTTTGACTTGTTGGATCCATGGGTTGGTAACAAGTTGGTTTGGGTACTATTTGGTTGATTGTATGGAGTCTTTTGGGAATATTCTTGTAGAGAGCTCAAGACAATATGGAAGTGGTACGGTTGGAAAGATCTTGATAAGACAAAGTGAAGGGAAGAGAAAGCAATCCTTATTTCCCTTTGGAGGTAGAGAAGATTGAATATTTTGAGGACTAATTCATTTTCAGGCCTCCAAAATTGGCTTTAAAGTTTTTGGTGTGTTTTTGGCTTTTTTTGTATTAGTAGAAGTCATCTTTTTGTGACATATATATCTGATCTACTTAGACCATTGTGTATAATATCCCTAAAGATATTACAAAGGAAATTTCCACCTCCAAATAATTTTCCTACTTAATGGTATTACAAATATTCATGACTTCCAACATTACCAAGGAGGAGTGCATAACATGCTAAAGTAAAGAAACTTAAGCATAATGCATATATACTAATCGAACCATTCAAACATAAAATCAAATATGTAAACATGGAGAGGATCCAAACACAAGAAAATTAACCATAGCTATCCAAAAACTTTGTACACAAATGGCTCACAAAATTCTTGCTCTATCTGAGACCTAATTCCAACATATACTCCAAGAGCTAATTTCAACTTATGCTCCAAGGAGTAAAATTCTACGCCTTTGTTGAGGAAATAATGTTGAGACTCAAATTGAGATCAACTCTTCACTATAGTTTCAATTCAAATTTTATAGAAATCAATAAAAATCCCATAAGATAAGGTTTCTAATGATATATAACAAGCTTCAATTTGATATTTATAGCTCATGTGACAATATTTTGAACCTAGTTTGATTTCTATGGCTCCAACATTAACTCAGAACCCTAATCAATGTGTTACTCCTTGTGCATCCCAAAATTTCAAATATTTTTACTCAAGAGTTCATGTATGTGCCAAAAATACTCTAGCAAGCTCCCACTTTTTCAACCATGAACCCAAATGGGAAAGTTAATAATCAATTGTAGTTGGAGATAAAACGATTGATCAAAGCTTATGAAAATATTTTATTAAATTTTGCTACATCATACTCACTAGTTTTACACCCTAAGATAACCAAAATTTGCAAAGTAGTTGGTTGTGTCCTTCTCTAGTCCTTTGTGAAGTTTCTCATTTGAAGTTTAAACCACTCTCTAGATGTAGATCAATTCTCAAGGTGAGCTAACTATTTAGCTGTATAGACCAAAGTATACTTGAACCAACACCTTGAATCTTCTATTTGAGTAATTTACATCAATTAACATTAAAGCTACAAGGCTTAGCCACCATAATGTTGGAATTTTTCACTAGTTGATTTGAATCAAAACTTCATCACGTATCAAGTTTTGGTTCAAATTAGCAATTCAAATATTTGATTTCACAATTGGCTTTCTAATTAAACTTAGTAAGATCCAGTTGAGGCTTATAATCAAGTACAATACTACTTAGAGTTGGCTCATATATATAGAGATGCATTCTCTAGGTGATATGGTCTTTTTTAGATTACTCATTTTTAATGGAGAAACTCAAATTCTTGGAAACCTCTTTTTTGTGGTTATCAAAATAAGTTAGTCATGTTTATTACTTATCCATGAAAGGCATATAAAGAGAGGTAATAAAAATATCAAGAATATGTCATGGGCATTTATGTTAGACTAACAAAATGTATGGGATACCTTGCTACACCTTGTCAAGTTTCCATACAATAACTCTATGACTATATCAACCAAGGTCACATTATTTTACTTGATGTGTGTAAACATCTACTTACACTAGCTTTGTAGTGTAGGAGAAGTAATTATACTAGGAAAAGACTTTCCTTGAATATCTTTGATCAAGAAAATTATCCTCAAATAACATACTAATTTTAAGAAAGTAACTTAGTTTATATTTTAGAAGATTATGATACTGTAAAATATTGTGATTATTATCTTTAAAACTATCTCTTTAATTTATTCTTTTATTTAACTATATTTCAATAATATAATCATTGGATTTTTAATAATGATTCTTTGTATATAATTTTCATTATTATTCAAAGTATTCAAAGTAATGATTAAACTATTATCACTATAGCCTATTGAGAATATCATCTTTATTGATTGGAGAGAGATTGCACTTCCTATTCAACTCTAAAGTGCAAATTAATTCATGAACTCTCTACTTGCAAGTAGGATTTAATATTTGATGTTATAATATATTATCTTTATATTTAACATATATGTATGTTTATTTATTTCCTTTATCATAAATGTATACTTTAACTCAAAAAATATGTACTTTAAAACTCAAAAAAAATTGAAGTTAGTGATGACTACTTATTTTCTCATAGTGATGCAACTAAATTGATTAGATATCCATCTTTCATCATATAAGTAAAACATCTATAGATTATTGTAGTAACTAAGTATCCATTGAAATGTAATAATTTGGCAAGTAATAGGCAATCCTTTGAGGTTACAGTTTGGAAATGACTAGCACTACAGTGTTACAAATGTGTCACATATGGTTATTCTTTATTATCTCTTATCTAAGCTCTTAGGTAGGATTATTGCTAAAGAAGGTAACATCTCCTTATTGCACATTATTGACAAGAACTAAATCACTTTCACTATAAATCTTTTCCAAATTACTCCTATAGGTGATGGCTCACTCTAATATGGAGGTCACTTCTTCCTAAATATCACTTCACCCTAAAGGTCATTTTACCCCAAAGGTTAGTTCCACTCCAAAGATCATTTTACCCTGAAGGTCCTATCACTCTAATACCTATAACTTTGAATACTACATATAATCCTTCCTAAAAAGTGCAATCCAAAAGGACTTGCCTTTCAATTTTGTGGTACTATCAATGCCCCAAATCACCCTAACCCCTTTAACACATTGTCGTGCGTATATACATCGCTACACAACATACATCGCTGTCAACATCATACACTATAGAAGCACAACTCACACATAAGTCATACATAGACTCTAAAGTGTCACAATAATCAGATTGCTTACCACTCTCAACTCAAATCAACTCAGATTAGTACTTGATCTGTCACTCTATAAACTGCCAACAACTAGGCATTGATTACAGACAAGCCACACCCACTCAAGCATAGAGAATCTAGGTGACGCTCACCGACCTTTGTCCACCATAACCAGGAACTCGAAGGCTCAACATCAAAGATGTGAGCTCTATGGAGCTCAGTTCAAAACTATACCCCCTAGACTCAAGCTAGCTCTGAAACCCTAATGGTCTCGCTGACGGCACACTCGACGGTGCGAACAGTGCAAATGACGATGGGCCCCACCGTGAAGTCAGTACCCCAAACACAAAATCTGACCGTTGGAAAGTAGTCTTTGAGGAATTGCTGAAATAACTCTGACTACTATCACTAGAATTCCAGTGTCCAAGCATCTAGATGCGGCACTACAAATGGCATGATAGCTATCGTGCATATATACATTGCTACACAACATGTATCGTTGTCAACATCATACACTATAGAAGCACAACTCACACATAAGTCATACATAGACTCTAAAGTGCCACAATCGCCCCCCTAGCTGGCGGTTAGTCCCCTCTAACTCCAGATAGCCATCTACTCTAAGTATATGGTATACCCTCTAATGGGCAAAGATCAGGAGGCCGGGTGCTATGGAGCCCCATTGTTAGTTGCATGTCTGCAATCTATACCATATAAAGAATGAACTAGCTATAGGTCAAGTACATCTAGGACATAACCATTGTCCCTGAGGAACCACCATGAGAGGAGGAGTCATACATGCTATATGCCATCCTCTTGAACAACTATCACACACTAACATAGTAGCAACTCCACCAGAAGAGCCACATAACATACACCTCAAGCCTGCACGTACAAGTGCCAAGCTTGGCTCCATAGTACCATCAATGTTTGGGAGGTGGCATGGCACACAATTGCTCACATGATCCTTCCAAACAACACCATCACATCCTTCTAACACAAGGACTCCAGATGGCAAAACCTTGCGCACTCTCAAGATAGTGCGGCCTTTAGAAACATCAAGTGTCATCGGTGTTGTCTGCTGTAGATATACATAGTTGCCTGGATGGAATTGATGGATCAAGGGTCTATAACCTCCTCCTCGAATGGTAGCATAGCATAAAGTATCTCTATGCTGAGTAATCACCAATTTCTCAAAGGCCATCGGCATCACTCTTCGAAAGATCTCTGCCCGCTGAGAACATGCGCTCATCCATACATCGGGGTCATTCAAGTCCAAAACTACAGTAGCATCTTGACAAATGGCTGCACGTAAATCTAGATCTCATCCATAGAGTAGAAAGTATGGAGAGAAGGATGCTAAGGAGGCTTGCCGGCTGAACCGATAGCCTATGGCCAACCAAGGTAATTGGAGATCCCAATCTCCCAAGTGGCCTCTCTGCAAAACATACTTTTGCAATCCTCTCTTCACCGTCTGAACCACTCTCTCTGCTAAGCCATCTGCCTCAAGGTGATCTCGGGATGTAGTATGATGATCAATCAAAGCCTTGTCGCACAAGACCTGAAATTCTCCCAAGAACTCTGTACCCTGATCAGTCAAAACCTCAGCTGGTGCACCAAAATGACTAAGAACTCGATCCAAGAATGAGTAAGTTGTCCCTTCACTAGACTTGTCAAGAAGTGCCACCAACTCAATCCACTTGGAGAAGTGCTCCACCATCACCAAAACATACCGATGATGTCTCATAGTTAGTGGTGAAGGTCCGGCAAAGTCCAAACTCCAACGGTAACCCAATCCCATGATAGGTAATGGGTGTAACTATGGCATAGGAGCATTGAATGATGCTCTAACTTGATCACAAACCACACATCTGGCAACAAACTGCTGGACCTTGGTCTGCATACCGCACCACCAATAATGACTTTGGAGTAAGCTATACGTATGCTTTACTCCAAAATGTCCTAGCTCCTCATGAGCATGACGGACCAACTGTGGTCTCTAGGATGGAAGTGGTACTACTTGCACTCTACCATCCTCCCATACATGCAAAAGGTGTCTACCCTCCAATCTAAACCGTCTAGCTCACTGAAGAACACAGTCTCTCTCCTTGGCCCCAACTATACCACCCACAACACCAGTGCAAAGATAGTCCATCACTAAGACATCATCATGAATGTCTTGCTGAACTGTACGAATATCTTCACTCTTTGGATCTGTGACCTCAATAACTCCTCCTATATACGCTGAGAGAGATACCACCAAAGCCTCTGCAAATATACACAGAAAGGCCAATGCATGCCAACCTGGCACCATCTCCTCATCTGTCTCACCATACCAACGTGCTCCGGTCTGATCCTGCTGGTTGAGACATGGGTTTCTACTCAACCTATTTGCATCATGGTTCACCACTCCAGGTCTGTGAACAACCGTGAAATCATACTCCTGTAAAATCAGAGCCCATCATGCAAGCTTCCTTGAAAGTTTGTCGGACTCCATCAACCACTTCAGCGGCTGATGATCAGTGATGAGAGTGAAGGGGTTACCAAATAGGTAACATAAAAAATGTGCTACTGCCCAAACTGCTACCAAGCACTCTCCTTCATATGAACTATACTTCACCTCCGCTGAATTGTCGGAGCAACTAGCATAGGCCACCACAAACTCCTTCTCCTCATCATCATGTTGGGTGAGCACCGCTCCAAGCCCCAACATACTCCAATCAGTGTGAACCTAAAATGGTCATCCCTTGATCGGTCTCCTCAAAATAAGAACAGATGTCAACCTCTCCTTGAGCTCTATAAAAGCTCTCTCCTGCTCATCTCCCCAACACCACTCCTGTGTAAGCTTGGTCAGCTTTGTCAAGGCCTTGGCAATGGCACTAAATTCTCTAACATAGCGGCAATAGAAGTTTGCCAACCCAAGGAATGCTTGCACTCTGCTCACATCCGTAGGCCAAGGAATACATGCAATAGCCTCCACCTTGGTCTACTGAACACCAAGTCCTCCGGGGTAGATAGTGTGACCCAAATACTCAACCTGCTTGTGGAAGAACCTACACTTCCCAAGATGTAATTTGAGTCCATGAGATCTCAACCTCTCAAACACCTCCAACAACTATCTCTCATGCTCCTCCACAGTAGTGCTATAAACCAAAATGTCATCAATATAGCATCAAGCAAAATCCAATCCAGCTAGGATCCTATCCATGACCCTCTGGAACTCAGCAGGAGAGTTCTTTAACCCAAATGGTAAGAACCTCCATTGATATAACACATCCTTGCCGTGAGGATCAATAGCCCAAAATGCTATCTTGGACTTATCCTCCTCCTTGATCGGCAACTGATGATATCCCGCTTGAGATCCAAAGTATTGAATACCTTTGCATGCCCAATCGCATCAAAAATCTCCTCCGCTGTAGGCATGGCATACCAATCAGCCTTGGTCTGTCAATTGATAGGACGGTAATCTCCACACATTCGTCTATCTGTATAGTTGCCATGCATATCCTTCTTGGTCGGCATCACTGTCGTTGATGCATACTCTCCATGTGAAATCTCCACCAAACCAACCTCAAAAAGGTCACTACTTTGGCTCTGAATCAATGTCCTCTCCATATCACTATATCGATAAGGACGTTGGAAAACTAGTGTGTCGCTAGTCAGCTCAATCCGTATACCAGGTCCCTTTAGAGCACCCAAATCCTTCATATTGGAGGCAAAACAACTCGTGTGACTCCTCAAGAACCTCCAAACCCTCCGTCTTTCCTCTCCAGTAAGCTTGGGTCCAAGATCTGGCTCCCAAATATCCTCTGTAACTGTAGTAGGAGTGGAAGACATACTGATTGACTGCTACACTAGGCCCTTGGGAGCAATAGTGTCATTCTCCTGACCACTAGAGGTCCCAACCTCTGTGTGAATAAATCCCTCCACTCTGGCTGCAAGCTCCACACGTCCTCTAGCTGCATCCCATGTGGACCAAGGGTGTAATCCAAGTAGCCCACGCTCACCTTGATGGACTCCAAGTAGACCACTCTCCCTAGTAGCTACTGGATGTTTCCCAAGAATACCATGTCCACTTGGTCCATCACCCCCAGCATGTGCTTGAATTGTCTCGATAGGCACAGGGCTCACAAGTGATGCTTATCAAGTGCATCCTACGCTGCTCTGCCAAGCCAAGGCTCACAATCCAAGTCAAATAGTTTAGGTCCATAGCCTGACCTAACACCTAACACCTGGATGCCTCTGACACTACTAGAACAGCGGTAATACCAATACAAAAACCCATCGCCCGCTCTCTCTTATCAGCGTTGGGCTCCACCAACTACTATAACTGTGAGTCCCAAACAAGTCTAGGTCCTCCCTCTCAAAAAGCATGAGAGCTTGGGAAACTCATGAGTGTGGGAAATGCGGCTTTAGGCTGTCCAACTAGGTTCACCACTGCCGTAGGTGACCTATCAGCCACTACCATTGTCTGAGACTGACGCCCAAAATCCAAGATATCATCAACAAGAATGTGGTCCAGTCGCTGAATCCCATCATAAGCACACTATAGAACCTCTTTGGGTAAGAGGTTTGTCCACCAAAGACAAAGACGATGAGCCCATTCGTGATCCCACTCTAGCTGCATCTAACAATATAGCAGGTCCCATCCAAGAATGGACCTGATGTGTACTCGCCACCACTCTAGTGCGAGAATCACCCATCAAAGGAACGTTCTCCAAAAGGTAAGCTGGAGAAACAGACTGATGAACCTGGAGATGTTGTAGTATCCGTAATATCTCCCAAAACACACCAAAACAAGGATCCTAAAGACCCAATCCTCTACTAGCACGTGTATGTTCCTAATATGGCCATCTAGAAATCACCAAGTGAATAGGCCCATGTCTCTCTAGGTCATGCACCCCCAGTAAGGAAATGTCTCCTGGTAACCTTTGATTGTTGACATTGGTAATAACTCCGAATACCGATAGGCCAAGTGTGCCACATGATGTAGAGAGACTCGCCTAGCAGTCTCATCTCTCTCTACACACAAGTACCTCTGTAATTGTATACCCGCCTGTAACACCGCAGCTAGTCCGGTGCTGATCCCACCAAACAACTCCAATAGGCATATCCCCTCTATTGGATACTGCCAAGCAATGAGTGTGGTATCCAGAGGTGTCAAATCAATCACCTCTGGAGGCTCATCCTCACACTCATCTCTTGATGGTATGAAGGCTCCACTCCAAGCCTGATGCACCAACTGATCTGCATGCTGCTGCAATGCCTCCTCTGAACTCCACAATAGAACATCCAAGGTGGATGGAGCAATCCCACTCATACTCCAAAGGCGAGTGATCCCCTCTGGTACTGGAGTATCCTTTGCATGGGTGTTCCCCTTCAACAAGCCACCAGGCCAAGTAACTGCACCACTGAAAGCTAAAACTGATGCTGCCATGGTCCCGGACTGTAGTGAGCCAAGACTGCCACTACTGAAGCGTACTGGTAGGCGACATACCCGTCCCTCACCAGACTGCCAACCAGGTCTATAAGAGACTATCTCCTCCCAATAGTCAATGTTGAAACCCATGGTGTATAACTCTGCTCCCCCAACTAGCACATCATATGACTCAGCTATCGTCGCAATAGCCTGAGCTCTCACCACCGAGCTATCAATAAAATGACCAGGTTGAACTTGGACAACAAGCTCCCTACGTGTGATGTACTATGTCGAACCACCACTTAGAGATGTCTGGATCTGAAATGGACACCTCTCCACATCGATCTTCCGTAACTCCAGACCGACAATTGCAACCTTCCCCAACATAAGGGGCTACGCACCAGAGTCTAACAAGACTCTCTATGGTGTATAGACCTTCCCTGAAGGTCCCACCAAACAAAAAATCCCCCTCTGGTTATCTAATAGGACACACCAAGTGTGAACCGTGCTCTCTCAAAGGCCGGTCTAGCTGGCAACTCCCCCGGTCTAGCCGTTGTTGCCTGCCATAAACCACTGGTCGATGAACGGATCCCATGCTCCTCAACCAAGTCAGCTCCACTACCAAACCACCTCTGCTCTAGTAGTAGGAACTGCACCATCCCTACTCTCACACAACGTGGCAGCCAACCGAAACATTGGGGCTGGGTCAACTCCCAATGTAAACATGTCGCTGGCTAAAAACAAAGGATGCCGAATAATCAGCTGAGCCGCCCCCAACATCATGCTAGACTTAGTCTGTGTAGTAGCAGGTGGCTGACTAGCAAGTAGTTCATCATGTACTCCATCACCACCTACCACACCTGCACTAGGACATCTAGGAACCATGGATGTTGTATGTAATGCCTCAGATAGCGTGAAAGACTGGGGAAGTCTGACCTGTCTCCCAACCTCTCCTCTTTATGGGTCCAACTCCACTGATGCTCCTCTAGGAGTGCAGTACATGCTCCTCTAGGCTCTAGAGCATGTATTGCACTCCTAGTCACTGCTGCAGATGCATCTACTTGTGCTGCTCCGCACATGAAGTCCAAAGCATCTCTATCACCAGCATATGAGGAGGAAGCCTCAGCACCTAAATCTGATCTCCTCTGAGCAATAGCCATACTAGCCAGTCTCTGCTCTAACTGCTCAATCCAAGTACCCATAGCTATGTCAGAAGTAAGGGCAGGTACTACATCCCTACTAGGTGTAGATCCTCTACCACCACCTCTACCACCTCGTCCTCCATGAACTGGAGCTCCTCTCCTATAGCCATAGCAGCCCTACCACTCTGTAACTTTGGGTGTAGATCAAAACACCGGTCACTAGTGTGACCAAATCTGTGGCAATGCTCACACTGCCTCTGTGCTGGCTATGATGCACCCAAGGTATCAGGTCCACTGCCCTGAGTACACTCTCTCCAATAGTGAGGTCCACCACAAGTCCAACAAGCAACACCACCACTCACTGGCTACTACTGACCCGAAAATGAGGGTAAGGAGAACTCCACTAGGCCTTCCACTCGCTCCATAGGATCTGGGCTGTCCACCCTATCCTCAAAAACCAATTGGGCGTGTTGCACTCCGTTCCACTCTAGAAGAAGTCATAGTTGTGGATGAGGTCTCCCTACCAAATCTAGATGTCACCACCCTCTCCTCCACCATGTTGAGCTCAATATACTCAGCCAAACCAAGCACCACTGCCAAAGTAGGCAAAGTAGCCTGTAACAACATAGTATCACGAACTCTACGTCGCAACTCCCTATCCAATATCCCATACCAAAACTGGACTGCCTGGGCCTCAGTAACTCCCTGAGTGAAACTGATCAGCCGCCTCATGTGAGTGTATGCCTTGCGTAGGTTCTCTCTAGCCTTCCATTGGAACTCATGCAAGCTCCTCAGCTTGTCAATCCGCACTCCTTGGTAGTTCTGCCTCAAACACAAGAAGAACTCCACCATGGGGTTAAACCCCGGTACCACACCACCTCCTGTAGCGGTACCTCCACTCGTAGTAGCACTATCTCCAACTAGTGCACCTCCACTAGCTCCACCCACACTACTCGAGCTAGAACTTGTAGGTACAGCCGATCTACTCTTGGCCATTGAGCCTGAAGTGATAGAGACATAGTTCGGAGACCAATACTGTCTCCATAACTCGATCTCCTCCAAATGAGCTCTCCTGAACTCATGGTAGTCATCCATCGGCGGACCCTCCAGATGCTGAAACAACCCCTTCCATGCCATGAAGGGTGTGAACAAAGTTGGGTTCCGCATCTGCTACAGATCACACCAACTGTAAAACTCCTGGATGAAGTCATCCAACTCAATAGTACCCACTATACCAGAGTAACGCCTAGGGCCTTTGGAGGCCCCATAAATCTTGTCCATGTTTCACAACAATGGTGCGGACACACCGAGTGCACTCTCAATTGAATCAACTCCTGTGTCAAACTCCAACTCAGAGTCAATCTCCTCCCTCACTAGGACCTGAGATACAGGCTGATACCGAGCACCACTCCGAGTAAACCCACTACGTACTACAGGGCTAGCTCCTTTAGAATTTCCAAAGAACTCCATCGTGACAAAGTAACCACAATAGCAAACCCAAACCACCAACTGCAACCGCAAGTCGTAACCGCAAGTGCCCCACCAAGTGCCAATACCAACTAAGCACCACCCACTAATGTAACTCTAACCAAGATAACTACACTAGGGGTAAGGGCAACTTGTAACCTGCCATCATAACACGCACTCTCACGGTGTGCAGGTCATCACTTCCTACCTCACCGGAGAGAAACAAAGGTAGTCTGACTGGTCATCACTCCAGCCTCACCACCAAGAGCACACCAGAGCACCAACGCTCAAAAGTCAGGGCACCTCATACAAACGTAGTGCACAAATAGGAAGTAGAGAATGGAGGGGATCCAATCACAAGAAATCTAAACAAAAACCCTCCATCTCATAACACAACACGGGACTGACTCTGCCACCATTTGGCATTTGACATAAGAGAAAGTTCATATCTAAGTCCTAAGCTACCAAGATCACCAAGAATGGGATCAAACTGCCTCTCCTAGCCAAAGCTACATGTGTATAGATAACAATGGCATAGTTACTATGACAACAAGTGAGGGTGGACCAGTTGGCTAGGGCACCAGTCTAGGAACAAGAGATCTACGGGTCAAACCTTGTTGCGCACAATCTAGTAAGAAAGGCAGATTTTGCCAACCAATGACCAAGATCTACTCTAAACTAGCTAGCCTCACACCAGCAAGCTAGCTTGTTGGCCCTTCTAGGCCTTCATAGCCTCTCATAGCCCACAGCCCTATGCCTCGAAGCTTCCAAATCACAAATTTATGAGAATAGCTTCCCAACTCCACCTTCAATTGGACTTTTTGAGCCTAACTCGTAGCAAATTGGTCCTCCAAATCTGGCCAAACAGTGAAAACTCCTCCAAATCTGGCCAAAATCTGATGTAAATTCCAACCAAAATCTGATGTAAAATTTGACGTAAACCCTAAAGTTGGATGTCCGCCAAATCCCCCGCTAACTTTCCACTTGAGCCAAATTGACAATACGGGTTTTTCCAAATCACAAATTCATGAGAATAGCTTCCCAACTCCACCTTCAATTTGACTTTTTGAGCCCAACTCGTAACAAATTGGTCATGCCTTCACCTCTTGAGCTCAAAATCACAACCACTGCTCAAAATTTGCTCCTTCTTTGCTCAAAATTTGGCCAACGCTTCCGCACACCGTCCACCTAACTGCCAAATCTGCATCAATTGAACAAGTTTCTGCACACTAGGGAAACACTAAACTTGAATAGAGCTACCAATGATATACCGAGCTTGGAGATACCACCAACACTCAAAGTTCCTGCACACGATTTCCCCCTGACTTCACTTCTCTGATGTAATCAGATTGCTTACCACTCTCAACTCAAATCAGTACTTGATCTGTCACTCTATAAACTGCCAACAATTGGGCACTAATTACAGTCAAGCCACACCCACTCAAGCATAGAGAATCCAGGTGACGCTCGCTGACCTTTGTCCACCATAGCCAGGAACTCGAAGGCTCAACATCAAAGAAGTGAGCCCTCTGGAGCTCACTTTGAAACTATACCCCTTGGACTCAAGCTAGCTCTAAAACCCTAACGGTCCCACTAACGGCACACTCGACGGTGTGAAGTGACGGTGGGCCCCACCGTGAAGTCAGTACCCCCAACACAAAATCTGACCGTCGGAAAGTAGTCTTTGAGGAATTGCTGAAATAACTCTAACTAATATCACTAGAACTCCAATGTCCAAGCATCTAGATGCGGCACTACAAATGGCGTGACAACATTGCTTTGCTCATTTGGAATCCAAGGGATCCAACACTCTAGACAAGAGAAAATTTCTCCCTATATTCAAGTACTTGTGTTCCTACTATGAGATTCCTTACCACTACTCAACCAAATATGGAATAAATTATGCAAATGTAGACAATCAATGTTAAGGATCATGGAGGTCCTTGCATTTATCTTTGATTTATCTTTGATTATGAAAAGCAAAAGCCATTTCATTGCATCAAAGCTTTTATACAATTCCTAGTTTATGAAAAATAGTTCTAACAACTAAGTGAAATGTTGGAAATCTTTTGATTACATCCAGATCACTTATTTCTTATTCTATCCACTTATCTACTTCTCCTATCATATCCTAGTGCACTTAATTAAGAGTTTCCTAGGTGTTTGAGGCTAGATCAAATCCTCAATTTGTCATTTATTCCTTCTTTTCTTGTGATTTTACAACCTTGAAGGCCTTTGGCACAAAAAATTCCCACTACACTGAAGGTGTTCTACGCCAAAGGTATATACAACTATGAAATTTTTGGTGTTGAAGGTCAACTTCCTTCTCAAAGGTTGTCATAGGCCAAAGGTTTCTTAATCTCAGAATATTTACATTATCTATTTATGGTTATGTCTTCCCTTTGTCTTGATAATCGTTAGTTATACTATTGCAAAGAACTACCCTTTCCCCTATTGTTCTTATTAGCAATTCCACTAACCTTATAATTTTCCAATTTGAGGAGTAAGGTGTCCATTGATTTCCAAGACTTCTGGTTGATATGTTCCTTCAACCAAACCAATAGTTGAATGAGCTGTTCATTGGTGTAGACTTTGGCCTCCAAGGCATGGATCTCACCTTCAACTCCTATAGCTTTGTGTCTGATGTATTTTTGATTTGGCCGCCTTATTTCCAAGGCTTAACAATTTGTCCCTTATCTCCTTTATCTTTGCAAGAATTTTTGCCTTCTCATCCTTCAAGCTCTTCCAAATGTCCTATAATTTGGCCATCACTTCCTATTGTATCCATACCTGATCAACCTTCTCTTCCTCTTCCTTCTTCTACAATTTCATAAAAAAATACTTGACTTGGGTCTTTGCTATTTCTTGATAATCAATATGTTGGACCTCTACGATGACCATCATTTTCATTGCCTTTCATAATTCACCTTGGAGGATGTCTACTTCTTTGTTGAAACCTTCAATTGCTCCTTGAAGTCATCTTGCCTTTGATTTTGCCTCAAGATGAAGCATCCTCACTTCTCCTTGCAACTTTTGGATGTCTTCTTTTTACTTCCTCTAGGTGATCTCTCCTTCACTCTTCAAGCAAAAGGTCTCTTGTACTAAGTCATTGTTCTACTTCCTTCAATGATTTACAAGTTGATGACTCCAATTAACTCCTCTTAAGCCTTGCCTTCTCCTTGTGAATAGCTTGAGCAGTTAAATGGAGCTTTCTAATTAGTATTGTGCAGTTTGTTATGTTTCAATAAAGCTCTTTATAGGAAGGAAGAATTTGCTCTTTCATCTCTAACATTGATCCTATTGTATGACTAACTAATAAGGAGATGTGACACACCTCCTCATGAAGGTGTGTCATGAGGAGAAGACACACCTTCTTGGCGTGTCTTCACCTCATGATATTATTGTTCACCATCTTACTTCTCTATTTCAAAAATTTTCTTTGATGATGAATGTTGAATGCTTTGGTCTCCTACACTCCTTCTTTGTCTATTATTAGGTATTTGGCCTTAGATATGTCTTCATCTTTGTCTTTTACAAGCCCTTTGGGTTTGGGTTCTTCCTTTTTGTTATGTTTCCCTTCTTCTCTGTCCTTTGACTTAACAGGCCACACTTTGCCTTTGGCCTAGAGACTCTCTTTCCCATCTATGATTACTTGGTCTACTTCAGTTAGGGCGGATTGAAAATCTCTTCCTTTGTTGTCCTTCCACTCCTTGTCCAAAGATATGATTATGCAAGTGAATAAATCCTTGCTTGTGGAGTTGGTACTCTTGTTCAAATCCTTGATTTCCTCTTATATGGAATCTTCAATCACTTAGGGGTTCTTCTTTTGCCTCGTGGCCTTTACCTTTGATCTAGCAAGTATTGAATTCCTCTTCTTGTTGAAGCTACATATGTTGTTGGCTTCCTCCACATGGATAAACTTCTTTGTCCTAGAAAATTCTTTGTTGGCTAACCTTTACTTCTTGTACATTACCTTTGCCTCCAGATGTCTAGAGAAGTAGAGAAGTATCCCTTGGGATGAAAATGTTTAGAGAACTTCCTTCTTTCCTCCCAAGTTAGCATCTTCACACTCATGTAGAAATGTATTACAAATAGAGCTAAATGTGTTACTCCTCTATCCTTATCATGTCCCTATATATACTCCAAACTCATGTACAAAACATCTCAACTTAGTTCATTGTCCTTCCTCTATATAGGTAGGTAAAGAAAATTGCATGGCTATTCAAGTAAGTTGTATTCTCTGACTTGAATAACTTCATTACTACTTCCATGATGGCTCTTTGGGTAGGATTGTTGTAGGCTTCCATTTTCCATCTATTAATTTTTCCTCCTCTTTGAAGTAAGCTCTCAATCTTGCTTCCATACTTGCAGCCAGGCAAGTCCATTGAGTCTCTTGGGTCATTGCTCTTGGTAGTGAATTCTCAAGACCAAGGATATCTCACAAATTCTTCTCTATCCATGCAAACACATTTCCTCTCACGTTCACCATTCTTGGATCCCTATTATCTCTTATCTTTTGGAGCATGGTGTGGTCATTTAAGTCTCAACTTCACATCAAGAATTCAAGTTTCTTGTTGTAGACTAACTCATTTCTATACTTGGAGTGCCCGTTTATTCACACTACGTGATTTAAGGATTATTTGGAGCACTTGCCTATGTTGATTCAACTTGAACACCTTGTTGCAAATTGATGTCTAACATGAAGGGGAAGGGAAATCTTTTGTGTAGAATTTACAACTACCCAAATACCCCATTCACTCAAACTCTCAAATGTACTTCATCAAAGGTGTAGAAATTCATGCATGTTCAAGTCTTGCTCTTGTCTAGATTTGGAAAGATGAAAAGTGATTGAGAACATCCAAATTTTAGAGTTTTAGTTTGGCTATTACTAGGTTTTGGTGTATGCAACATGGGTGAGCAATTCACATGTGTGAAATTTCATTATAATCAAACGGTTATGACTTATAATTTGTTTAGGTGGTGGCATATTCAAGCCATCTGAAGTTTTTTGAAACTGATTGACTCCCAAGCTGAAGGGTTGTAGGCCAAAGATCTAGCAGGCCTAGCGTTGGAGATGCCCAAGAATTAAAAATGCAAAATGTTGAGAATGGTGATTTTTTTCCATGTATTCCTTTAGAGCAGGTTCTCCTTTGTGTCCAACCCCTTTGGACTTAATCCTTCCCAACTTTCCATTCTTTGCTTCCTTTTTTTTGGTGTGGTTTCCTTCTATGCCAAAGATAAACTATGTAAAACTATCTTCTAACCTTGGTAAGCTTTTAACTTATCATATCTTCAAGAAAATATGGTGACTTGAAAGAAAATTTTATATTTAATGAAAAAGTAGGATGCCACAATTATATACATATTTTTGAGGCAATAATAATTACAATATAATATATAATATATCATTAATAATGCATAAATTATTTCTAATTTTCATAATTAATGAGATATTTTACATGGCATTAAGTGAGAATGATAAACCTTGATGAGAATTTGAAGTTAAATAAATTCTAAGTATAATTTTTAATCTAATAATTTATCCAAATTATTATTATTTAAAATTATTATTTTTAAATTAAAAATTTTAGTATATTATTTTAATTATATATGTGATAAAAGGAAATAGAATTGGTTGACTAAAGTTGGAGAAAGTTAAACATTTACTTCAACTGAACTATTACACTTGGAGATATTGTGATATATTAACCACAAATATCATGAAGCATATCATTATGAATGATATGCTTTATGAGCTTGTTGAACAATTCAAAATGATTAAATGACTTGGATTTCTTCAGGGTAGACTGATTTTGCCACCAAAAACTAAAACATAGGTATCATGGTATTCACATGTTATGCATTACTCCCTAGAGAGGTAAATTCATTCTTAAAAAAGATTTTAATTTCATATTTTTAATATAAGAATTTATAGTAATATTATTTGAGATGTAAGTTTGATGTATGTGTTTTTTCTTTATGAGTTTGATTATTTAATTTTGCAAGAGTATCCTTTTAATCAGAGTTGATTCTACTTTTGATGAAAGCACTAGCCATATGCTTAGTTTTTTAAGCTCATATCTAATGTGTGGTTTACTTCCATTAGTTTCTAACATTGACCTATAGTTTCTAACATTGCATATTGTAAACAACATGGAGTCGGCCGTCCCGTTTTATCAAGCAATTCACACATACTTTTAGTATATCTGATTTTGGATTACCGTTTGATTTGCATAGGCTTTGAAACATGTTTGTCAAGCTTTAAGCATAATCGTCATTAAATCACAAATTCAAACTTCAAAGCATATATATGTATATATTTTTTTTTCTATTCTTCATGGTTAACTAATTATAAATATTATCTGAGGCGGGTACTTACAATTGTATATTTGTCATGATCTATAAAGTTTGTATTCAAAGAAAGATGGTACTCACATAAAAGATATCTTATATAATAGAAGGTTTTGATCACCAACTTGAAAGCTTAGATCACGGTGACAATGATCCACATATTGTTTCTGCTAATTTTGAGTAACTGTAATACTCCAAGGACAAGAGAAGAGAGAAAACACAGATTACACACTCAACATTCGGTACCCCAAAGGAGCACCTTCTCTTTATTATATAGACAAAGAGGATCTACTCCAAGGAAGCTCCACCATAGGATTAGGCACACAGATAGGTGACATGGCATCAAGCTCTACCCTTAGATTACTTACTTGGATGGGTGACATGTTGGTCTAGGTCCTATCTGGTTGGTCAAACAAGCTTTGATTGGAGGGAATATTTTAGGGAATCTTCTTGTAGGAGTCTCAAAATCACCTGAGTAAGGTACCATTGGAAAGCTCTCGATGAGACAAACCATGGGGGAGGGAGATGGCCAGCCCCTCCTCCATTGGGGGGGAATGTGCACATTCTTTAGGCCTAATTCATCCGTTTAGGCTTCCAAAATTACCTTCAAAGATTTCAAGCATATTTCAAATCCTACTCTATTAGTAGAAGTCCCCTTTTGGTGATAACTCTTTCTGATCTGTTTAGTCCATCATGTGTAAGATCCTTCCAGATGTTACCAAACCAATTCTCACCTTTAAATCATATGTCTAGCTATTGGTTCTAAGGTTCTCAAGTCTATTTTGATTTCTACTCTATTTGTAGAAGTACTCTTTTGGTGATACTTCTATCTGATCTATTCTGACCATCATGTATAACATCATTCTAGATGTTACCAAACCAAATTTCACATCTAGATCACATGGCTAACTTGTGGTATTACAATAACAAGGAGATGAGATTTGGCTTCTTGGAGGGATTGGGAGATGGTGGTCAAGAAGGTGGAAGTATGAGGGACTTCAAATAGAGAAGGAGCAAGAAGGGAATTTGGAACAAGTGGTCTTGGCCAAAATTGAGAAAGAAAGGAGAGAATCCGGTGCTTACCTATTTAGAATTATTGTATGCAAACTCCGTAGCTGCAAGATATTCATCCTAATTGGTATGGTGAATGTTGATGAAGGCACAAAGCATATCTTCCAAGGTGTGATTTTTATGTTCAGTTTGTCCATCAATTTGAGGATGATAGGCCGTGGACAAAGCAAGCTTGGTACCTAGTATCTAGAAGAGGGCCTGCCAAAACTTTTCAATGAAGAGAGGACCACAATTTGAGATGAGTACATGCGGCATTTGATGATGCTTGAATGTATTGTCAAAGTAGATTTGCACCAAGGTTGGAGCATCCATAGTATCAACCGTTGGTGCCAAATGGATTTGCTTACTAAGCTTATCCACAAATACCACAATTGTTGTGTGATCTTGCTTTGTCTTGGGCAAGGAGGTGATGAGATCTAAGCTCACATGTTACCAAAGAGTAGATGGAATGGGGAGTGGTTGAAGGAGTCCACTTGGTTTTTGGTTACTAGCCTTGTTGCATTGGCAACTCTCACACAATTGGACAAACTCCTAAATATCTTGTGCTATGTTGGGCCACCACCATTAGCGTTGGAGGGTACCCAAGGTCTTGTCCATACTCATGTGACCAGCAATTGGTAAATCATGGGCTTCTTGAAGGTGCATAAGTTGGAGATCACCTTTGGTTGGAACATATATTCAGTCCTCATGGAATAGAAGGCTTTCCTTGTAGGAGAAGATGTTGTAATCCTTGTCACATGTTGCCAAATGACCATGTACCATTTGGAAGAAGGGATCTTGTGGTAGAGCTTACCAAAACTTGTTTTGGACCTTGGAGTCAATTGACACCATTGTAATTGCCACCGTGATGAGAGGGAGAGAGTTCAAATTAAGTCATCATGATAGAGCATAAGGGATGACATGGAACCGACATGGTTTGTACTCAAGTTTGATGTCAAACAATTGGAGTTGCTCCTCCTATCAATGATGTAAACTCTTCATGTGTTCCAAGTGTAAGGTCTACAACAATGGTTTGTGATCAGTTTGCATGATCACTTGTTTCCCCAAGAGATAATGCCCCCATCCTTGGTGGCATATACCATTGCAAGTTGTTCCCAATCTTGAGCATAGTATTTTTTTTAGCTATAGTTAGTTGGTAATACACAAAGGTAATGGGATGTAGTCCATATAGGAATTCCTATTGCAACATGGCTCCAATTGCAAAGTTAGAAGTATCAAAATCAACCACACAAGGTAGCTGAGGATCATATGGTTGAAGAGTTGGTCTTGAAGACACTATATGTTTCAACTTTTGGAATGCTTCTTTGTGCTTTGTGGTCCATTGGAAGCTTGAGTTCTTCTCCAAGAGGTCAATAGATGGTGCAGCCACATGAGCATAATAGTGGATGAACCGTTGGTAAAAACTGGCCAATCCATTAAATGGTCATACTTCTATAGCATCCTTTGAAGTAGGCCAATCAATAATGGCCTTGGTTTTCTCTTCTTCCATCTTGATCCCCTCCAATGAGATCTTGTGATCCAAAAAGGTAACCTCTTTCTGCCAAAAGGCACACTTTGACTTCTTGTAGTAAAATTTCCATTGTCATAGTCGTCCTAGGAATTCTTGCACGTAATTTAGGTGTTTTGCCTTTGTCTTGCTATAGATTAAGATATCATCCAAGAACACCACCACCACATATTGGTCCAATAGTCCATCCTGCATCTAATCTATGAAGACTACTGGAGCATTAGTGAGTCCAAAAGGTAGAACTCTCCACTCAAAATGCTCATACCTTGTGCAAAAGGCAGCCTTTTGCACATCCTCCCTATCAATGGGGATTTGCCAATAACCACTACAAAGATCCAACTTGGAAAAGTATTGTGCTCCACTCAATTGATCAAGCAAGTCATTGCTCCGAGGAAAACAATATGCATTCTTCACTATTTGCTTATTGAGCCCATGATAATCAATACAAAAACAAAGTCCTCCATCCTTCTTTGGAACAAATAGTACCAGTGCTCCCTAAGGAGAGGTTCTATGTTGTATGAAGTCCTTCTCCAACAACTTTGTAAGTGTTGTTTGCAACTCCTCCAACTCCTTTGGTGAGAGCTGATAAACTGGTCTACTCACTAGAGTACTCCATGGCAATAACTCAATCTTGAAGGGCATACCACGATCAAAGGGTAATCCCTTTGGCAGATCATCCTGAAACACGTCCGCAAACTCTTGAACTATCTGATCAACCATTGCTTGATCAGGCTCTTGGCCCTCCTCCGATTGTCCTTCTGCAATTGGTTTGATCCATATCGCAAAAATAGACTTATCTTCTTCCAAAGCTTGCTCTATAGCTACTTCACTAACAAACTTCCCATCTAGGGACTCATCTCTCTTCAAAGCTTGCTCCATGGCTGCCTTCCTAGGAAACTTCTCATCTTGGGACTCATCTCCCTTCAAGGCTTGCTCTATGGCTACCTTCTTGACAAACTTCCCATCTTAGGACTGACTATTCTTAGGTATCTTACTCAAAGGTACCAGAAAACCTAATCGGAAACTCCTACCTTGGTGTTGTATTTGAATTTGTCTTTTGGTTCAATCAAATTGAACCTTATAACATTCAAGCCAATGTAGTCCTAGAATGATATTATAGTGTAGAGGTGCCACTACAAACCTCATACACTCGAAATACTCCTTCACAATCTTGAAGGTAACAAGATGCGAGGTACAAAATAAAGAGTCTTTTCTACCATCCACCATCATCAATCTACTTCCAATTACCGGCTTGATAGGAATACCCAATTCCTTTGCTACTTGCATAAACATGCAATTTTTTGAACTTTGAGAATCAACCAAAATCCTACAACCCCAATTAGATATCGTACCTTGCAAGTGAAGCAAACTTGCATAGGTTGAACCTTCAATCTCATTGGAACTAATCAAGTTCCCAATAGGTGGTTCAAAATCTCTTATCAGAATTCCTCATTTCCTTGATCATTCCGCTCCACAAACTCCATTTGGGCGACTTGTCAAGGTCGTCCTAAGTAGACATTCAACAATGCAATGTCCAACTTGTTGACAATAAAACAACCACCATTTTTTTGCAATCTTTCTTTATCCGTTGTACCAGGTGGTCTTTGTTGGATAGCATCAATCTACATTGGTGCCGGTTCCTCCACTTGTACATAGTGTACTGGTAGGCTTTGTGTAGGTTGAGGTTGAGGTTGAGACCAAGTTGTTGCAACCATGGAATCAAAGCGCTCAGCCAATTGCATAGCTTTTTCCTCATTTTTTGGTTCTTGCATGGTCACTTTCAATTTGGTTTGTGACTTCAAGCCCCTCACAAATTGATCTAGACCTTCATCTTCTTGTATATCTAGAATCTGCATGATAATGTTTTGAAATTGCGTGATGTAGCTTCTTATAAAGCCAATCTGCTTCAACTCTGCCAATTTATCTCATACGGCTTGGGTGGCATTTATAGTTTGAAATTGACCAAATATTGCATCTTTGAATTCTGCACATGTCAAGATTGGTGCAACAATCTGTCATTCACCTCGCTCCATTCAAAATCACCACCAAAGGTTTTCCACACCATCCAATTTGCTAGAAGCCAATAGAATCTATTTTCGTTCATCTTGAAGATTGGTAGCTTCAAAGTAACATTCACAATTAAACAAAAAATTCTCCACTATGCCGAGAAGATCCTTGCCTTCAAACACCTTGGATTTTGGAAATTAGATTCAAGCTTCTCCATCTCAAACTATAGCTCTTTCTCTATGTTCTTGTTGTTGTTGGTCTTGTTCATCTAACAATTGAGTAAGGTGCTCAATTTGTTGCTGCATAACAATGATAATGTTTGGTATTGCCACCATGACTACTACTCTATCCCAGTACTTGCAATTTATCTAATTTATTAACACATAGATGTAGCACGTCCACCATTCTCCATAAGTTACAACCAATAATATGGTTCCTCAAACAAGGTGATTATAAGTAGAAAATTCTATCCAAAGTGCAAGGTGATGAATTGTGTGAAATGATGTTTGGGTAGTACTTGGATACAAAAATCCTTATGGTTTGGTGGAAATGAGTTTGGTGGTCCATAAATTCTATCCATCTTATTCCTGCTCTGATACCAATGTAAAAGATCAAGATCAAAGAGAGAAATGGGAGAATGGAAGATCACATTGGGACATTTGAATGTGTGTAAACTCTAAATGCCTAGCATGAGCTTTGGCTCTTGTATTTATAGGGATCATACAAGGCTCTTGAGAAGCTTCTCAAGAAGTTTCATTGAGCCACTTTCTTGAAGTGAAAGCCAAGTTAATCGGGAAGTTTCTCAAGAAGCTTCCTTCTAGAAGCCGCTTACTTGGCATGCAAGCTAAGCTAGTTGGAAGCTTCTAGAAGCTTCTTTCTAGAAGCTACCTACTTGAGGTGCAAGCTAAACTAACCAGGAAGCTTCCCAAGAAGTTTCCTAAATACTTATAGAATATTCTAAGCTACTTTGTCTTATTTACTACTTTTTTAGCCGTACTAACTTCGTTGCTAAACTCCATATTGTTACAAAAACTATCTAACTTAATCATAGAATGTCTAAAGAAATCTATGGAATAAATAAGGACATGGAGTAAAGTCATTAATCAAAAATCATTTTATAATATTAATCTAGTAGTAGTCAAGTTAAAAGCAACCTTATCTTTACAAGGGTGGAGGTGCCTCACTATACCAAGTTGCACATCAGCAACCTGATCTACCCAATGCCACAATGCAGATTTTGAAAGGTAAGGATCCATTGTTTGCCAAGTTGCACACCAATAATCTAGTTAAGAATAACAATTTGTTTGTAAAATTTACCAAGCCACTTTTCCTACTACCAAGATTGCATAGACTGTCTTTGACTAGGATGGTGGTAGATGTTGACTCAAAATTAGATTTGTCCTACTATGTAATCTAGATATTAACACTATTCATAATTTAAAAGTATGTTTTTCTAAAACTTGTGTGAAACTCACTTGAAAAAAAGTAATACTTATGGTAAACTTAATTGAGAGTTAAACTCATAATTACAAGAACATGTTTGATCTAAGTGATTGAAAAGTCCAACAAATGATGAAACCCTCACCACTTGATACATGGATACCATTTAATGACCAAGACCACCAGATTAACTTGTGGAAACTTGTAATAAACTCTTTAGTGGTAGTTTTTTTGTGTTTATAAGTTTACCCATACTCACTAAATAACACAACATTGGCACTCCATTGTTTTTTGCAAATGGTTTTTTAAGAAAATCACTTCTTTAGATACACATAAATAACAATTTTTTGGTTTTTTGCTATTAATGGACCAAGGCCACAAATTGGACTTCAAGAATTGCATACAATCAGAACAATGTGGTGGTCATGCAAGAATCTATTAAATTATGTTTCCTAAATTTTTCTCAACAACGGACAAAAAGGGATAAAAATTTGAATACACAATTCAAATTTCTCTCATAATCATATGAGTGTTACAAGATCATTCAATCCTTGATTTTTCACTTCAGTTCTCCACAAAATCAAATAGAGGGTCTGCAAGTCATGAATATTTTGTCAACTTTGATATTGAAGAAGTCTAGCAAAGTGCAATCTACTGTTTTTGGTGTGGAAGCCGTATCAAGTTCACCACGAGAAGTCATTGAGGTGGAGAAAGATGTCATACTTGTAGCCAAGAAACAAGGTCAAGATCTTGCTACTGCATGGTCCATGTTGTCCTCTAAAAAGATCCCAATTCTATCTAGAATAATCAATGCATACATTGCCTTGGTTTTTTCCTTCATCACAAGAAGAGCAAGATTGTCAAGAGGTATCTCAACTTGTGTGACAAGTTTAAGAAGTATATGAAGTAGTTACAAACTTTGCAATATCCTGATTGGCTTGTGATGTAAGGCTTGAAGAAATCTACTACAACAAGTTGCAGCTTTGCTGTTAGTGGTCACATGTAGTAGAGCAACATGCATTCATTTGGTTGCCCAAAGTTGTCAAAGAAGTTGTTAAAGAAGTTGTCAAAGAAGGAGTTAGACTCATTTCAAGAACAAGTTGCTATGCATTGATACATGATTGCTTCAACTTTTGCTCACATCAAAGAGCAACACTTAGAAGTTGCTCTAAAATTGATGCATCCAGATGTGAAGTGACCTTCACATAAGGACTTGGCTAGTAAGCTACTCGATATAGGCTACCTTAAAGTCAAGGAGAAGGTTGAAATGTTTCTTTCACAAGATAAATTTCATTGTCTAACAAGTAATGGCTGATCAAATATGAATAAATAAACTAATTATCAACTATATGTTGGTTTCACCAACCGCTAACTTGTTCCTTGAATTAGTGAACAAGGATACAATTCTTAGTTCTTATTTGAGGACATGACTTAGATTATAAAAAATTTTCTTGGCAAGTCTCCAAATGTGTAATGGACAACACTTTTGCTAATTAAACTCCCTGGGCAATATTGCAAAAGCATCAGCCTTCCAAGTATTTTCATGGTTGTGTCTCCCATGGGCTTCATCTATTTATTAAGAACATTTTCACTACAAAAAAGGCAAAATGGGGTCAAGAAATACATGATTATCTAGATAGGTACCCATTTGAGCACTTACTAAAGTTTACTACCTCTTGTAAAGATGTTGTGAAATTCTTTCACAATCATCATGCCCCAAAAGCCCAACTGCAAAAAGTGCTCAAAGTTACAAAGCTTAGAAATCTTGTCACTCTAACTCCCACATGTTGGGGCACTCTACAACGCTGCTCTTCTTTGCTGCTTGCAGCCAATAAGGTAATACATTCTCTTGTCAACTCCCATGATTCATAAATGGAAATGGTAAACAACAAGAGGCCAAGATGATGATCCAACAAACCGTCTACTTTGATGATTTTATTCCACTCTTGCAGAAGAGTATTGCCATTTTGGAACATCTTGACGTTGCTATACAATTCTATCAATCTAATAGTGTACCTATCCATGAGATATTTTGAATGTCTATCAAGAAGTTAGTTGATGAGTTCAATGGCTTTCAAGCAATAACCACCAATGAAAGAGTCTATCTATTGAAATTGAATCAATTACAATTCTAGTTTATACATAGACTTGGCTATCTTTTGGATCCGAGATATGCTGGTGATGGAATGCTAGACCCAATTTGTGTGATGATTGAGGATCAGATTTATATAGTTTCACTTCAAGATGATATTGTGTAAATGCAAGATATGCATAAATAATTTACCAAGAGTACACAAGTTTCCATATCTTTGCTTTGCAACAATTGGCTCAAACCAAAGTACCAATTGCCCTGCGAACGCTCAAGGAACACAAGTTATGGATGTCTCAAGGGACCCAATGGCTCACTATTCAAAACTAGCTGGATCTTCACATTGATGACATCAAGCACTGCATCAGTATGCAACTTCTCCATCTCTGGTTTCATTCATTCAAAATTAGTCAACTGCCTCTCACCCGATGCCATCATGAAGTTGGTCTACATCAAGACAAACAATGTGCAGTGCACCAAGCAAACTGAGGTCAGCTTCGAGTGCATGTCTAATGATGACTCTTCATCCGTGGTGGAGTTGATTGATGGCAATGAGAATTGACTGGTTGTACATGCTAATAACTGAATTTTGCTCCAATGTAATACAATCTCCAATTGAGGAAATTCTTGGTTTACCATTATTGGAGATAATTTGAACCGATAATTTGAACTCTTCAAATTTGGATGCTTTCACTTACAAGTTAAAGAACCATTGAAACCGTTGGTATTGGTTTTTTGGAATAAAACCATAAACGACTTCTTTGGAATCCGGATTAATTGGTTTTTCCCGGCCCTGGAATAACATATTCGCAGGTTCACACTCTCACACAGTTTAAAGTGTATGTAGGGACTTTGCGGATGACGTTATTGAACGTTATAGTTGTCGCAAAGCCGTCTTCTGAAGAGGTGGAGAAATACAGTCAAGAATGAAGGATGGTCCATTCAAATCTTCACTTTACTTTGGATTCAATAACGTTATCCGCAAAGTGACGACCGGATTTTCTGAAACTCGTGTGAAGCCGTATTTTACCTCTTTTGTCTCCCCCTTGTACGACTTGATATTACCTCTTTTGTTTCTCCCTTGTACGGCTTGGTAGGGTCTTCCCGTCCTTCATGTGTTCTAATCGTCACTCTTTCTCGTCAAACTCTTGAATAATTGACGTGATGCAAAGTGAAATGAGAGAAGTTAATTGGCAGCAAACTGTAGATTACGATGGATATCGTGAAGGGAAACCGATGACATTTAGTGGAAGATTATAAGGTATGGTGGACACGGATCATTCTGCTCTCCTATTGAAGTCCTCTCCAGTGATCATGAGTTTCCTTTCCAAACTCGCCATAAACTAACGAGAGAGTCATCTCGATGTGTCCATGAGATTTGTAAAACTCGCATAGTAACCATCTCAACACGTGCAGACTATTCACCTAGTTTAACGTGTGTTTAGGGACAAAGTTAATACCTAGGTCAGGAAGGAGGACGTTACAAACCGTAAGTCAACTCTACCAATGACCTTCCGGATCATAATATTTTCCGAACCGATTGAGATGAATTTATACTTCAGAGATAGAAAAACATTATGGCTCACAACTAGTAGGTACATGACAGATGACCTGGTTCCTTCTTCACTGCCAAAGCTCACAGCAATCGTCGATCTGAATGTTAAATAGGTTACCTATTTTTAAAAGTTTGTCCCGTACAGTCGACTGTCTAGAAATTCAATATTATCTAAGTGTTATCTGAATGTTGAGGATCTCAGTACTCGTGTGTCGAGGACACAGAAAAATCTTTTTACAATTCTGAAAAAGTAAATTTTAAGTATCCTTTCTAGAAGACTACATGTAATTTCTGAAAATATATTTCTGAAAGAAGATAATAAAGTTTATCTTTTTCTTGATACTTCCCTTTTGGTGCGATCCTCTTGCTTACGAAAGTTATCTTTTGCTTTCATTGAAGCATGCCTTTACCACCTATTATTGTACGTGTAGAATATCAAGAACAAAGTTGAATGTTTTCCATGGTAGTTAAATTAATATCCACAATGAGAATGCAGGTTTTCTTTGATCAAGTTGAAGACAGTCGACCCATGAATTCTCATTATCAGCAATCGTCCTGAAGACTCATTGAATAGCAAAGTGAACATTCCAAATAGAAATCCTGCTTTGTATAAATTGAGTTGAATAAAGCTACTTCACCATGATTTTATGGTATGATATTGAAGAGACAATGAGTAATCCTACATAATAATACGTTTATTCACTTGAGATGATATTGAGAAGGTCTGAGGAACGAATGACATATTAATAATCATCTGCATGTCAGGGATAAGTAACGAGTACAACAGTGTAATATGAATACCTTGAGTATGACATGATAAAATTGAATAGATCCAATGAAGTTCTTAGAAATAGAATATATGTGAAGATGAATATTTTCCCCGTTTCCTTTTGTTGTTTTTTTCTCTAATTACTACTTTTGAGGTACCCCCGACCATTGACAATCAGAGAATCGACTGTATTCTTGCAGCATGCAAATGAAGACAGTCATTCTGAAAATCTCACGCGTCAAACGCCATATCTCTGTACTGTTTGAGTCATTTGCAGTGTCTTGCCTATCCACTAGAGGATCAGCGTATCATGCTCCAACTACAGTCGACTTTCGATGATGCAAGTTGGAGAAGTTGAACTCTCGATAATTGCGGTGGATTTTGGTTGAAACGGAAAATAGACAGATAACAACAAACTATTGCGCTTTTTACAAGTGTAACAGACCTACTACAGACAATTTTATGAATGCAGTCTCTCTTTAAGTGCAACCTGAATAAAATATTCAGTAGTACAAACTTAAGATTGCTTGAAATTTAGAGGGATCTAGAGGCGGAACGCTTCCAATCCATGTGCATTGATCTCGCAGCGAAAATGAATTGTAAAACAGGAATTATAATGTATTGCAAGTATCATGTGCTAAATTTGGTAAAGTGCTAACACAGCAAACCATGCCAAGATCTGAAACAGGATTAAAAAGCATTTGAGTTTAGGCTGGACTTGTGTTCCTGTTTACTCAAATGGTAACAAGATTCTGCAGTTAGGCTTCACAAAACGTGAAACAAGATACATGTCACATGATACACCAATCTTTAAAAGACTCCAAACCTTAGAGAGCAGAAAGTAAATGCTTCAATTCTCGTAGGTTAATCTTTCAAAACTTGCATTAACAGTACAGTTTTTCTGATACAAATTCTTGGTAGTACAAATTCAGGTTGGAACTGAAGCATCGCACTTTCAGTGGATTGTAGTTTACTTCAAGCTATTCTGAGCGACAAGTGGACAAGTAAGTAATCGTCCTTATTCCGACATCCTTATGATGGAATGAGACCATTTCAAATACCCACCCCAATCCAAACCTTGTTTGTTGTCTTCAGTATCTGATCAAACTTATCCGCTTCTGACATTTGCAGTTAGCTTGACATTACCCCCTTCTGACATTTCCGGTTGCAGTAGCTGGACTCCGTATAGATACGGGTCCAGAATCTATCAAAGTGTTGAATCTTGCCTCCTCATTCTGACATGGATATGTGAGATAACGTGTTAGTTGTTTGTCCCGTTTGAATCCCGAGCCAATCACGACACTATATTTCCGCCGAGGATGAAATCGAGACATACGCACAATGTACAGAATTTGATGACAGGGTCTGCACCATGATGATTCCATGTCATTTTGGTTGGAATCACCGTTTGGATCCAGTTTGAGAATTGGCACTCAGGGCGGCCAGCAGATATTAATCTTCAAGGTACCCTCTGGTGATCTGATGAGGTGGGACAGCTTTTCCGTTCTTAGAGACCCTCTTTCTCATGCAAAAACCAAATCATTTGATCAGATATCGATCACCATCGTCATCGTGCATGTAGCACGATCTAGTGATCATTGCTATATCGTGTTCCACAGCAGATCGCCGCGTGCAAACTTCGCTCTATAGTCCAGCTCACCACCGTTTGATTGTTGTTCGATAAACGTCCTTGAAATTATGAACCGCGCTCATAAGATAGCAAAGAAGATGGGAAGTCACGTGGAAAGACACTTTTGTGTTTTACTGTCAAAGTCAAAAGGCGATCGCGTAGAACAACCTTAAGGAAGACCCCATCAAACCGGACAAGGGAGAGACAAAAGATAAAGGTAAAGTGGGGCTAAGCCCCAATAAAATCTATATGAGAAATCTGCCCTAATGCATCTAAAATATCCGAGTTATGCAAAGCGCACGATCTACACACAACACAACTGGAATATATTAAAAAATATCATCTAATTTGATTGTTCTACTACGGATTGCACCGGGCACTGCACTCTTCAAAAGGAATAACTGAGTGCGAGTATACCATTGTGGTCTTTGATTCTTCCTGCGTTAAGGTCATTGTGAGTGCTTTTTAATGCATTGGGGGGTTTCTGTTTTCGATTCTACGGATTCAGACCACTACCTCTGAACTAAGTTTTAGACGGGTACTGTAAAAGGAAATCGGGGTTCATTTATAAACGCTGTCGTGTAATTTTGGATGGTTAAGAAAATAATTTACATGCAAAAATTTAAAGTAAAATTCTTATTTATTCAATTAGTCCGACTTTTTATAAGTTATAAAAATTTATGACTCATGTTTTCATTTTTTGTAAAATTTAATTTAACCATGGACATTTTTTTTATAATTCACATGCCTTTTACCATGCTACCCATACAAAATTTCACGACGATTTACAGATACCCGGAAATGGATTACTAAAACCCCAATTGTCTCAAATGAGCCTAGCCTGAAAGGAAAATGCCTTTTGGTTTAGTTACCCTAAACCAAGTTTTAATACAAAATGCATTATGTTTCGTCGTGTGTTGAACTTGATCAAAACGAAGAAAACGCAAAGCAAAAAGTTAGAGCAAGTGCTTCGATAGGAAATAGGAAATGCTCAGATTCGAACTTAGATTGGTTAAGGATTTGTTACGAACTAATAAAGCCTTCCATGCAATGGCTTCTAACTTCCTTTGGTTTAGTTACCCTCAACCAAAAGGCATTTTTCTTCCAGGCTAGTCAACTAGTTATTTCGGGTTTAGTTACGGGTTATGTCATCTAGGGTTTAGGGTGGGAGGAATACGAACATCCTTTTAATCATAAAATTATCACTAATGGATAATATATGCTGAATCCTAGATAGCTTGATGGCTTTTCCCATCCTTCGTGTTGCCCTTTTCTCAGATAAATGAAATTGAATGATCTTTCAACATCCGTCATTTATAATATTACATTTGATAAATAATTCTATGTGTTATAGTGACCAGTTAAAAACTCTCGCCTTGTTATTGAAATCCATTATCGAACTGGGCTCACACGCCATGTAAAGCCTTCAATACTTCACGGTCGTTTAGCGGTACCGAGTCTTTTGGCGGGACTTGGGGGTACAGGAAAGGTACTTTACTATGAAGTTTGATGATAAACTTTAATTACACGGTATTTCAAGAATTTTGAATATTGTCTGCGTACTTTTACTAGCTAGCGTACAACAATCATGAGATTGACTGAACTTTTCACGAAATATATTAATATCCTTATAAATTATAGAGTATAAACAACAAGTTTTCATGAGATGGACTGAACTTTTCATGAAATTCTTAATATCATTGTAAGTTATAGAATATAACGAAACAATATTAACTTTACGTCCTTTTGTCTATAAAGACTATTTCCTCTTTTATTCATTATATTCTTTATAAGAAGAGAGAGTTCGATTGAAATTTTGGAGTAACATTTTGAAAAGTTTTTATATTTGGATAGATTGCTAACTGCTCATGCATATAGGTCATCAGCTCTCCTTAGGATGATTATCAAGGATGGTTTACGAACATCTAAGGGATCTCTCTAGTGATATTTGATATATTCTTTTTTAATATTGCTCCTCGACCAATCAACTAATCGATCATCATATTGTTTGCCAATGATTAACTAACTAATTAACTAACTGTAGAATCAGGAAAGAGTGAAGAGTCATGGTAGTTTTGGTGATATCATTAGATTAAGAACTGAAGATTGAGCCAAAATATCTAGATAATGGTAGACAAATATCTTTATCAATTTCATATATCTTTAAAAGCAATTCTATTTTATATGCAAAAGCAATACTTCTAACCTTTAAAAGAATGTGATAAGGGATTTGGCACATAGCCAACAATCTCTACCAATTTTGTATGAAAACTTATTATTTATGAAAGACATGATATTTGTAATATTTTTAGATAGTTTTGCATTCTGGATGCCTAGTTTATTTATAGACAAGTCTCTTGGAAATGTGTCTAATGGAAAAATAATCTTTTCCTCGAGTACTACTAGGGTAAGCTCCGTCCAAGATACCAAATAAAAACAAAACATATAGTCCCCGTCCCAATAGATAATTCTGTCCGCAAATCTCCAATCTCCGTCCGTCTGTCACCCCTCATCTCCCATGACAGTTCCGGGCCCTTGTGTGTGTAATAGAAAGTAATCTTTTCTTCAAGTACTATTATGGTTGATAAGGTATGAATTGTTTTCTCGAGCACAAGATGATATCCATTCTTTGCCTCTATTATGATTTATAAGAGATGATTTGTTCTCTCGAGATGATATCAAATAGGCTCTACTTTCTGTTCTACTTAACCAAACCATTCTTCATACTATTAATGTATGTCTTAGCTCTTGCTTTAGTAAGCTCTTCCTCTAGTAAAGGTAGATCTTACTCAACTTTCCATCGACTTTGCATTAGAACATTTCGACTGCCATCAATTACTTTCTCGATAGTTCATCGTGTTTACTAAACTTATAATTTAGCTTTGTCTAGATATGATCAGTATATATTGAGTATATATGGTAATGATTCCAGTCAATTTGTGGATTTGAGATTGAAACGAACTCTGAATCGAACTTAGGTGTTAACCTGACGTATAGTAGTTTACTGAAGAGGGACAGTTTGGAAAAATGTGAGTTCTCGTCAATTTCGAACACAAACATGTTGTTTCTTTCTGAATCTCGGTACCATGGACTGCCTGCACATTTATAGTGAAGCTTCAATCACTCTGGAGACATCGATACGTTCGTTCTAATTAAGAACTTACTTCGCACAAGCCCGACAACGTACATAATCGTGATTCCCATCTCACTCCAGTTGAGCCCTGGAATATAGATCCAGCTGAGCCCCATTTTAACCGTTGTGTTTTATCTTTGTACGGCTCTTGTGGATTGATGGGGTCTTCCCATCCTTCGTGTTATCTTACGCGGTCGCCTTTCCTCTAGATCCAGCTTTCTTCCCCTCGCGGTGATGTGGGTGTGGCGTAATCTCAACACCTCTTCTGGAATCGTAGTCCGTTGATACTTCTTGAGGAACGAGCCTCTAGTTCCAGCTTTCTACCCCTCGCTGTGATGAGGGTCTGGCGTAATCTCAACACCTCTTCTAGAACGGTAGTCCTTGATACTTCTTGAGAAACGAGCGTTTCCTCCGGCTTAAGCTTCAGATGCAGCTTTTGCATTTCAGCTCCCAAGCTATGAACGTAGATGCTGCAGTCAGCTCTCAACGGTTCCGCTCTGGGAAATATCTCAAGGTGTGGGATCTATTTTAACCGAATCAGCGGTAGCAAACCAGGTTTTCTACGTCTTTCATCCCTCTAATTCAATAACGCTGAATGGTTCCCAATCTTTGAAGGTGAACACATCCTACATCGTCCGTCAGTAATCATTATAAAGAGAACGCAATAGGGGGTTTCACAAATAGATTTGACGGATGTCCAAGGGATTCTTGACAAACTTCGCAATATATTTTAGTGAACTCTGTAACCAGACTAGAGTGTAATAACTGAAAACTCTGTAAATTCAGTTATGGGATATTTTATCTAAATTGCATTCATTTATAAAACTCAAGCTTGATGTTTTGGATGTTTAGGAATGTCGTAACTAAATAAATAACTAAATAATGTTTCGGATTGTCAGACAAAGTGATGTGTTCTCTCAAGAGGTGGACATGTGGTTAGATGAGTCAAAATGATTTATGATTTGGTTTGCATATTCAAGATCCAAATGCCCCACCTCAACAATTCAAAATTCTAAACTCAAATTCACCACCCTCCCGAGCAAATGTGCAAGTTGTCAAGCAACTAACGGTTTGTAGTTTTGCATTGGTGTGGGAAATGATCACGCCGCCATTTGGCAACCAAGAATTTGATTAGGGGTAGAGGAATTTGATGTTGGGAGTGCAAATTTTTTTTTGCAATGGGAGATCACATACCTTGTTTTAGTGCAAGAGACTCACATTTTGATGCTGATCCAAGACCTATAGAGTCATCTTTGGATCCGCAACCTCAACAACCATTAGGGAAATTTGGAGACCTGTTGAGGATGGCTTCATCTGAGCCGGTCAAAACAAAGGAGGATGAACAATTTCACATGGCGTCGTGCGTATATCCATCACTACACAACATACACCGTTGTCAACAACATACACTATAGAAGCACAACTCACACATACGTCATACATAGATTCTAAAGTGCCATAATCTGGGCACTAATTACAGTCAAGCCACACCCACTCTAGCTAAGAGAATCCAAGTGATGCTCACCGACCTCTTTCCATCATAGCCAGGAACTCGAAGGCTCAACATCAGAGAAGTGAGCTCTCTGGAGCTGCACTAAAAAATACACCCCTAGACTCGAGCTAGGTCTGAAACCCTAATGGTCCAACTGATAGCACACTCAACGGTGCAAACAGTGCAAAGTGACGGTGGACTCCACCGTGAAGTCAATACCCCGTGAAGCATGAAATTTGACCGTTGGAAAGTAGTCTCTGAGAAACTGCTGAAATAACTCTAACTACTATCATTGGAACTCCAATGTACACAATTTGTCACCTAGTATGTCATTGTCTCATGATTTAGCAAAAATAATGATGTTGAAGGCAAATATTATAGAATCTAGGAAGAGGTTACAACTAACTGAACTAAGAGCTACCAACATGAGGAAAAGAGAGAAAAAAATGATGAGAATGGAAGCAGAGCGGGTTAGATTAGAGACAAAGAATATGAAAATTGAATTAAAAAAAAATTGGCATAGACAGAAGGAAAGCTAGGGCAAACAAACACAAATTTAAGGAGAAGAGTTTGGAATCAAAGTGCACTCATGAAATCAAAATGAGTCTCATATAGGCAGAGAAAAATCCTAAAGAGATAGTCACTATTTCAAAGTGCTCACTCAAGTTCAACGTCCATCCTACTCTACTGATAGTGATAGCAAATAGTATACCAACATGTAACCTTTATTATGATTATAATAAAGATGAGTTATGGAAACTTAAGAAATGCTGCTAGTCCCTAGTCATAACCTCTTTACCACTCAGTTCCTCCCATGTTTTTTCTCTGTTGCACCTAGTCTGCCCAAGATGCCACAAGTTGCCACTCATTGTCGCCCATAACTCATTTTTGTCACCGCTAGTGGCCGCTTAATGCCACACTTTGTTAAATTAAGGCCAAAGCCACTCGTTGGCACTCCTCTATGCTCGGCTGCACTTGTAGGCGCTCACTTTAAATTGGTGGCGCTCATCTTGGCTTGTTGGTGCTCGTCAATGCGCGTAGACGCTCATTGGCACTGAGTGATGCTTGTATTGGGTTAAGTGTGATGACTCATGATGTGGATGGCGCACATAGGTGCCATGTGATGTCTTATTTGATGCACAAGGCACAATTTAGTATATAGCACATGAAAATATGAGAGTTAAACAAAATTTTGAGAACTTCACAAGTGTAAACTAAAATATATATGAGAATAAAAGATAAGTATACATGGAGATAAATGAAAAAAAGATGTATATAAATGGGGAGCCAATAAAACCTAAATGTGTGACTATTGGTAGAGGAGGAGGTGAAGAAGAAGAAGGAGATTTACCATGGTATCTAAGTGCTACTATTGTGTAGTCAAGTCTACAACGATGTACATGATGTTGAATCCTAAATGGACTCAATGACCACCATAGGGGCCACTCGCTCTCATCCAAGTCTTGGTGCGTGATACCACTAGCAAGAAGTGAATATGGTCACTACTATAAGACCTCAATCTACATGATGTCCACTCCTCTTCTGCCCAACTAACAACACTCCTATCGTCATGGACAAATCTGTCCAAAGCACTTATCAAAGGGTCAAATGACCAAGTGTATGATGCTCTTTGCATCCTATAAGGATGGAAGTGGGTAGGGTGAATAACAACATGTTGATGGTTCTTGTAATAAGAGAGTGCATAACTATCTATGATCAAAAGGTCACAAAGAGGTAGACCTAGTGAAGTAAGATGCTCATATGATCTAACTCTAAGTCCTTTGAACTCAAAATCTCATTGGATATTTGTAGAACACAAACAGGCCATGAGGCGAGACCCGATGTGAACTCACTATGGGAGTTTGGACCACTGCTACATGCTCTGTAGCAACCACTCCACTCCATCTGGAGTAAGATCTATCCACAAGATAACCTCAAAGCGTAGCAAATAGAACTAGATGAAATGGCTAACATTAGGACGGGCTACCCATCCTACATGCCCGGCTAGTGTTTGAGGGCACCAACCATGCCTAGTCGTCTTGCTCTCCCATGAACGGAAATCATTAGCACCACAAATCCATAATGATGCCAAACAAGTAACATCCACAATAATAATCTTCTTCTTTAAGAAGACTGGGAAGAAGATACATAGAATATACTCTCCTAATAGAAGAATCCTCTCTCTAAACTCAATCTAAGTGCCATGAGTCTCCATACTATGAGGTAACACATGGGTGGCATTAGTTTGGGTCTGCACCTCATGACAAGTATGGGTCTGGCGAGCAATAGTATGTAGTCTTGGTCCAAGATAAGCCACACAAGCCCTCATCTGAGCTAGACTACTCTCACTTGCCTCTACCTGAACATGTGCACTCTTGTACCTCTCTATAACATATGCTAACTCTTGTGCATAATTCTGTAACTAGACCCTATAACCCCTTGCCATGGCAACGGCACCTATTATGTCCAAGTCCAAGTCAGCTAATCTCTACTCTCTCTCCATCTCAAAAGTAAGCAAGGTCTGATGCCTCTCCTCCTTTGCAGCAAGTAAATCCTCTTGCTCACAAAAGAGTCTCTCTCGCTCTAGCAGGTATTCTCTCTCTCTCCTCTATACTCTCTAATCTACTCTTGCGCTCAAGTAGTAATCTCTCTCTCTCTCCTTTACACTCTCCAATCTAATCTTGCGCTCAAGCACTAATCTCTCTCTCTCTGGTCTACACTCTCCAATCTACTCTCACACTCTAGGAGATTTCTCTCTCTACACTTAGCCACTCAAACACAATCATCTAAAATACTACTAATTTCAATTGAACAAGAAGGAGGTGAAGGTACTCTGAAATGCATGGGTCATCAACCCCCTCCATAGATGTAGAAAGTGGTGAAGTGGAAGAAGAGGGAAAAGGAGTTATCGCAACAAAAGGTAAGGACTATGTCTCAACACGAATCTGATGAACATCTGTTCACAAGTGGTACATTTGGTGGTTATCTATCAAGTACAAATTCATATTAGGAAAACACCAAGTTCATAAGTTCATTAATTAAAGCTTCTTAAATCAGCTCATTTATTAAATCCAATACTGGTATATATAAAAGAACTTTGTATGTTTTCTAACATACAAATAAATAAATAAGACAAAACTCAAACCTAATCAATCACTCACCATCCTCATCCTCTCCTTCATCCTCCACATCATCATTAGTCTCATCCTCATCCAAGCTCTGCATCCTCATAATCATCATCATGCTCTCCTTTGTGTATAATCTCAGCCTCTCCATCACTAAGGTACATCACATCTTCCTTTGGAATGAAACCTCTTTCCACAAAGGGATGAGTGAGTATTTGCCCAAGGAAGGTGACCTTGAACCTGCGCCCCTTAGGACTACTCAATTGACTTTGCAAACTCCTCACCTCCACAATGATAGTTCTAAATGTTAACTCTCCCCAATCATAATCCTCCACACCAAATCTCTTCAACTTGGTCTTGGTGTTGAGTACCAAATGCCCATGTACAATCTTGGGCCTAATAGTGGGTGCAACAAGTGCACACATCAACTAGAAGAAAGCTCTAAACACATGATACACACATTGCCTTGCAAGATATCTTTTTGCAACCTTGTCCTTTTGTGGAAACCAGTCTAAAATAGTTGTGTAAAGAACTATCCTCCCTCTTGGTGTTCTCTCCCTTGGCATGGCAAGTGCATCTCTAATTATATTTGCGGTCAATTGAAACTATTTCTCTCTTACCAAACTTGTGCAAGAGACCTCGTCCCACGAACTCACAAACTTTGTTCATGGAAGGACCTGCAAAACCCACCAAGAAAATTGACTTAAACCTCAATCTTATAGACTCAAGACATTGGGTGCCGCTTGCCGCCACCCAAAGCTGCCCCTAAATAGGAAAAAAGCAACAAATGCTATTAGAGGCCGCTTGTTGCCACCACGGGGCACCGCTCAAGGATGCCCAAAGGCTCGTGGGGCGCCGAGAGGTCACCTAATGCCATGCATTGACGTACGTCGCTGCCCAGCGACGCAACAGTGTTGGAAGCCATTGGGGGGCAATGGTTTTTGGGAAGGACTGCCAAATGCCGTTGGGTGATGCTTGGAGCCGCTGGAAAGTGTGCATGCAAAGGGTTTAGGGTTTAGGGTTGGCTCTGGATGGCACCAGGAGATGCTAGGGGATGCTGGGAGGCGCTACGGGACAAGGCTAGGGGGCATTGACAATTTGGAGGCCTAACATGCATAAATCACAATCTTGAGGTGCTGGAACATATGAAAGTAGAGAGAAATGAAGAGAAAACAATTAAGAAGGTTTGAATAATACCTCTGGATATGGATAGTGAAGTCCAAGTGTAATTTTGAGTCTGATTACGTCTAGATTGACCTCCCAAATTCTAGAGACAGCAATTCAAATTGGATGTTTGTCCAGCCAATACCACTTGATGAAATTCACTGGGTGTTGAATGGTATGAAAAGCTATGAGCCAATCTCCTTCCTAAGTATTTCTCATGTTAGGCCCGCCTATTATCTTTTCATATCCCCATATTTTTGCCATGGTTCAAATTTAGTCTGTACATCCTGGAAAATCTCTCTTCTCTATCTCTCAAGTGCTCTCCTTCTCTCCTACTATTTGTCTCAAATCTTGAATGCTCTCTTCCTCTCAAATGCTCTCTTCCTCTTGAATTCTGAATTTTCCTCTTCCTCTAAAAGTTCCAACTCTCTTCCTCTCCTTCAACAGCAAGTTTGCCGGCCTCCTTTGAGTTTACCTCTTTCAATTTTACCTCCTTCAAACACATCCCACACAACAAAATGACTCCTTCAAACACCCCACACCAGCAACAAAATGACTCTCAAACACCCCACACCCACACACTTGTGAAATGACACACTCGCAAAATGACACACTCACGATATGATTCCTTCAAACGCCCACCCACGTAGTGAAATGACTTTTGTTCAAATCTGAAGTTTATATAGCACTACGTTGGAAAGAAAGTTTAAATATCCAAACATCCAAAATGTGCACATTTGGTAGAAAGATCAATATTTGAGAGGAAAGAATTGAAATCTTGAGCGGCAAACATGCGGCACTCCACGTTGCCAACAAGCGCACCCAAGCATTACAATTATTGCACAACACCTACCAGCGCCATCATGCAGCGCCTACCAACATCACTTGGTGCCAACGAGTGCAATAATCTTTTCAGTAGGAAGGCGGTCTCCAGTGTCTTCCAGCATCAACAAGCACCATTGCATGGAACCTTACGAGCGGCGTTGACGGGCATTGATTGGTGCAAAAATTATTTTTTTGGAAGTTGGAGGGCGACCCCCAATGTGTAAGAGCACAATCGCACTATGTCTACCGACATCTACAAGCGTCATGGGACCACTTGATCTTTTTTCCAACAACATATAGCTACTTTGAAGTGTAAACTTGCCCAGCACCACACCACTCCATGTAAGTGTTAGCTCAAGCACTACAAATGTACAGGTAAAGCTCACAAGAATTCTTTTTGCATCCAACAAATTCTTATTCCAATATTACATAAAGATACATTCATGGTCTAAGTTACAAGAATATGGGATATGAGATGAGGAATTGAAAAATAAATAATTTATCAGATGGAAACTCACTCAATTGAGTATATCATCATTGTGATAATCAAGGTAATGTTGCATCATCCTTGATCTACTTTCTTCTCTACCAAGTTCTATACCATTAAAAGACATTTTTGAATCTATTTCCATTTCCTCTATAAATCTGCCATTGTCATTTGACCAAAGGTCTGATCTATTGATTAAAAAATTATGTAAAATAATACACACGGACACCCACTTTAATAAATAAGCATTTCTACTATTTTCTTTGAGTTGCACTCTTAACTCATGAAGAGAATGCCATCTAGCTTTCAATACTCCTATACAATGCTCATTTATCACTCTTGCCTTTGCCAAATATTTATTAAATACTGCTTGTCCTCTGATTGGGCTTGCTTGAAAGCACGGACTAGGTGATGCATGGGTATATAACCCAAATCCCCTAAAAGGTACTCTTTTGCTTCAAAAGTGCGACAACCTCCTCTTTGGTTCAAATTCATTCTGTAATGATGATTTTTTCAAACAAGTCATGTCATGACATCATCATGGCATTCCTGCAGATAAACAAATCAACTTATGCTTTTAGTAAACCATACAAAGAGATCACCAATGCATTGAAAAAATACCTAAAAAAACAACACATACTTACCTCCAGAAAAATATATAATTCTTCTTTTATCATCACAAATCACTTGGCCGTTTATAGAATATGAACCCTTGCGGCTGAAATATATTTCCCCGTCCACTATTAGTCGAGTTGTAAGAGGAAAAAATGTTCCATCTACCAAACCAACACAACCAAGAAAACCATGTGTGAAAAAATATTAGATATCCTCCTCCTCTCCTTGAGCTCAAGCCAAGCAACTTGACTCCTCATCACATCTAATATAGTTGTCATAACTCTATCAATAAAAGCAATTGTTGAACCAACACTAATGCCCAAAATATTTAATCCTCGTGCAACACAAGCTCCATTGTTGTGATGTCCAAATCTACACAAGGCTAGGGCAACTTTGATCCACACGGGTGTTTGATCTCTTTGGTACCTTTTCTCAAAAATGGTGTATCTTAATCAAATCCACTAATGTTGAAAAAGAATTGACATCCATTCCAATAAGCTGGCAAAAGGCCTTAGTATTGAGATTTCTAAAATACTCCATCACAAACTCTCTACTATGAGGGTAAGTAACATGGGGTTCCAAGTATCGATGAGTATGTGCATACTCCCACCCACTAATAAAAAATTCTAGCATATCTAAATCTCCTCCAAAATCTTTGTCTTCATCTTCTTCTAATCCTTATAGCGATATCTCCAAATCCAACCGAATCATCTATTGAATACATTTTCTAATATTTCTAGTTAGTTCTACACGAGTGCTCCCTCTCGGCATGACTTTACTTTGGATTTTTATTCACCGCATTTAGCTCCTTATCAGGCAAAGTTGCATCCCTAGTCTTTGTGATTATTCACCTCCCTCTAGGCATGACTTGACTTCAGATTTTTATTCACCACATATAACTCCTTATCGGGCAAAGTCACATCTCTATTCTCTATGTTTATTCACCTCCTTCTCGGCATGACTTGACTTTGGATTTTTATTCACCACATATAACTATTTATTTGGTAAAGTCGCATCTCTATTCTCTGTGTGCATAGATAAAAGAACAACCTTGTAAATTTTGGCAAAGGGGCATCTCTATTCTGTGCACACAAAACAAAAAAAAACCTTGTAAATCTAGGCAAAGGGGCATCTCTATTCTATACGCACAGAACACAAAAACCTCGTAAATTTGGGCAAAGTGGCATCTCTATTCTCTATGCACTGAACAAAAAGAAACCTCATAAATTTCAGCAAAGGGACATCTCTATTCTCTACGCACATAAAACAAACAATCTCATAATTTTCATTCCGTAACAAGAAAACAAGTTCATGAATTTCATTTCATCACTCAAGGGGGAACAAGGGCATATATTTCATAGTAGTACCAAGAGACAACAATCATAAATTAAAATCTTTTAATAATGAAATCTAGAATTTTGGAAAGAAACCCTTCAAACAAAATCACTCCTCCTTCTAACCTTCCCAAAACCTGCACTCAAATCTTCTCACTCCAAACCAATTCACTTCCCCTTCCAACTCTGGCTACGGGTCTCTCAAATCTTCTTCAGTTGTCAAAATTCACTCCCCCTTCCAACTCTGGCTATGGGTCTCTCAAATCTTCTTCCGCGGTCAAATTTTCATGCACTCAAATCTTTCAACTCATAGTCACTCCAATCTTCCTCTGTGGTCAAAAATCTCGTTCCGGGTAATCTAGTGCATAAATCTGTCAACTTTTGATTACCATGGGTGTTCTCTAACATCATGGATGCTCCCTTCGGTGGCCGCCACTTTCATGATAACCCTAAATGATATACTTTACCTTAAATGATATACTTTATTAACCCTAATACATAATCAATGCATTACGTTATCATTACGTTATCACACGGAAAGTTCCTTATCCCTTGTTTTCTACAAACAATCTCATATGGAGTGTGCTAATAATAAAGAACTTGGTCTGAACTCAGGAGCGAGACCTTTTCTACCTCCTGTTCACACCCCATATTATCCCTTGTTTTCTACAAACCATCTCATATGGAGTGTGCTAACAATAAAGAACTTGGCCTGAACTCAGGAGCGAGACCTTCTCTACCTCCCGTTCACACCCCATACTGATTTAGTCCACGCGTTGTAACTATCTATATGAAAAGTTATGAAACTTAGTGTAACTATTTATGATACCCCCTAATGTTTCCTAGTCGTTGGTAGATCACATTGCGGTAAGGTTTGTCATCACTGGATACATAATGAGAATTTCAAGCTATCAAATATTTTCAACATCTACTGGAACTAAAAACATTAGACACCGTCATGCAACGTCAGTTATAAAAAGTTTCGTCAGTCATAAGACGCACATCGGAATTTTACGTCCCTAATGAGCAATTTAAACTCTCTTGTTCTCTTCGAAGATGTTTCAATCAGTCACTCCCAATGGACAAACTGTTAAAGCTATTATTGTAAACGATTTTACTTAGCGCAATCTGACTCACGATTAACAACCAACGTAATCCATACTCAAAGCTAACAAAAATTAGCGGAAATATGATACTGCTCGAAGTCAATGACGAGAATGTACAAAAAAGATTTAAGTTTCGCAGAGTAGAGTATTTATTTTCTCAGTCTGACATGGAAATAACACAGAAAGTGTTTCAGTACAGCGTGGAGAGAATGCATGCGACGGGGAACGATCTTCAAGCAGCAACAACCGGAACTGTTTGCAGGAGTCTGTATCTTAAAGTGGTAGAATCAAGAAGAAACGGAGGCGTTTGCTTTCAGGCTCCGAATGGAAGGAGATCGAGTTCGGTGATCTCATCAGGGAGTTCACCGGTTCATGACAATAAATCTGGAACGTGGTTGACAACAGCATTGTCCTGTACTTACCTTTAATAAGTATTAGGATTATCCTCCACCTCCTCCTGTAGTAGAAAGTCACTGTGTATCACAATGTGGCAAGGGATGGGTTGTCCCAACGCAAGGTTCTACAGTAGCGCACATCAGTACGTTGGCGCCATGTTTTGTAGGTTGAGCGTGTCAATGCACAGTTTTTAGGGCTAAAGTAAAAGCGTAGTTTCGCGGTTTCCAGTTAGAGGTGATTTTTCACTACTTCCGTTTGGATGTGCTAGACACATATCTCCAAGCAATGGTGATCGTGGTGAAGATTGAGAGTCCTTCAATAGTGAGAGGGCATGGAAGATAACGGGAAAGCAAAGTTGCTTAAGGAATTTCAACGGCTGACAAGAAGCCCAACGGCCCTGGAAAGTAGAAAGATATGTTCATAATTCATGTCACGAACGGAGTTCCAGTAGGATGAGTGGTAAGGTAAGCACACGAGGATAAGCTGGAACATGATGGTGCAGGAAGATAGTTGTGTAATGTTGCTCAGTTGCCCTCAAACCTCTAGTCATCAATCTGATCAAACTCGAGGAAGGGTTTTTGGGCAACAGGGTAATAACGACGATATTTTGTTAAGCCGTACGCTGAATATCGATCAGACAGAGATGGAAGTTGTAGGCAAGTAGTGGAGTTTACAGTCTCCAGGAAACGACCCACACTGCCGCTATTCATTACCTTGTAATGACTCCTGCTCAGCAGATTACAGTATTCTCAGAATCACAGACCTTATGGCATCCGGACTCTCCCCCGATAGTGAGCACACCAATGATTACGAAAAATCGGCACTCAGTTGCACCGGTTTATCCTATTCATCCATATATTCTTTCTCCTCACAGAGTGTTGGGAAGTAATCTCTGGACACGAGCAATTCTATCCAGTATGAATACGATTCAATAGTACTAGGTAGCAATTTCTCCATCCACCACCAATCTAACAGCTCGTGGCATAGGCATTTATATGTCAATATCGGGGAGTAGTCGTCACCTCTTCAACCATTCAAATTCTGGATGAGTATCAATCGTCCTCCAGTAGCCACTCTGGACAAAGTCTCCAATGTACACTAGAAATAAGCAAACATCCTTCGGGTGAACAGTAAACTTCTTCCCGCAATTCGGTGAATGAATCAGGACTTGACCATACTAAAACACACGAGCATGCATCGAACCAATCAACCGGCCAAATCTACAGGGCATGCGTGTACACAGAAATATAGAAACGTCCCTGAAAGAAATTGCTAGAATTGTCGTATGTCTCCGTTTCCTGTCGCCTCAAGTTTGATGCGGAACGAAATCTGTCATTAGCGCGAGCTAGAAAACGAGGTTTTCCTGACAAAATGGATGGTAAGAAAGTATAACAAAGCTTAACTTGCTTGCTCATTCTGTGATTGAAAACGGAAGGAGAAGTTCGAAACCATGGTATGGTACGTACGCATGGCGTGTAGAGAACACTCCGTAATTACATGTGGCCTACATACGTTGCCATCCTCAAGGAAGTCGGCTGCGCGCGTTCCATAGAGCTTCTTCCCTAAGGTTGGGAATAAAAGTCAGGGACCTGCGCCACGTGGATATTATATAGAGATTCGCGACGTCGTACGTTCTTGTGCAAAGAGACCCGGTTTAGGGTGCATCGAGCTTAGGGTTAGGGTTTTAAACGAATTCTCAGGAGAATTCTCGAGGACATTGTGAATTCATCGAGACTGGATATTGCTGAACGTTGTCCTTCGTCAATCTTGATCGACTCTTGTCACATTCGTGGTGGCCAGGCTTTCATGTTGTGTTCACAATGGGGGGTAATCAAAAGTCGCAGAAAAACAAAGCTCATAAAACACGATTTGCTTCTAAATCTTCCCGCAATGTTCACAAGCTAGCTGGTGACGGTAAGAATCTATGTCGCCTTACAAATGCTCAGGCTCTAATTGGCATGTGAAATCAGCAATTTTATTATGATAACTGTGACGCTGCACGTATACCTGCATTGTGGTTCAACTCGATGCCTTGAATTGCTGAGAAGAAGCGTTAGCAGGGGAAGCGCTCCTGTCTTGAATTCTCAATGTTATATGAGAATGAGCAGGAGTGAAAGTCTTGGCAGGCACTGCCAATTCAACAACAAATAGATCTGAAGCTCATTATCTACCTTAATGTGCGAGGTTCTATGAGAATGAACAGAGACGGAAGCCTTGACAGACATTGCTAATTCAATATCAAGTAAAACCGAAGCTCAGTATCTACATAGTCTAGTTGAGTTCACATTGAGTTGTTTTCGTGCAGTTCCCAAAGGGAGTGGAAAATCAGCTGCTCGTGTGCCACCACACGGCCAGCGTGCCAAGGATCTGAGACACCAACGCACAAAAAATGTGAGTGTACGAAGAAACCAGGAAATTCTGAGAGAACCGGTCTAGAATGAATGCTAGTTGTTGTGTACGATTAGACGCTCGCCAAAGTTTGATGATTGTCGCTGTGCTGAATTGAAGACACTGAGCGTCGCATTCACAGATAAGAGATCACAAGCGTGCAAATCTTCTGGCCGAGAAGCGTGCCCACAGTGGATTAGTGAGCTCTCCTCGCATTCTGGTAACACTCGTTACACCTTCTAGACTGTTTTCTTTCGTCCGAGTCTTCACGGTGTCCTCTTTGGCTCAGCAGGAAAGAAAAACCCCAGCTCGGGTCCGTTCCTTTCTAAACGGGTTGGCTTCATTAATTTTGATGATGATGGCTTTTGGAATGATACAATTATAATTTGGCAGGACGGCTGGATTTGATCCCTAGTCCTCATCAGAAGTAGATCAAAGTAGGATGATCAGAATTGGTGGTTCAAGTCCTTTCTAATGTATCTCGACGAGAATTCGCGCGGATAGGGAGAAGAGAATTCAACACGTCATTTGGTAGAGTTTGCGAAGGTTTATAAAACACTAACGGGACTATATCTGTGGACAAACGGAAACTATTCTACACACTGGAGAAGATACATCAATGTTAGACAGCCGTTCGGATCGGCTTGTGATTGTGCAAGTGACCAGTTTGACATACTCAACATTCTAGTAGTAAATGATTAAGGATAGAGATACACACAGATAGGTATTTAGGTGTGTAGAGCGGGTTGATGGGTTGTTTACAATGGGTTCTATATTCCATCACTCAGTACGTAGAGTGTTTACAGTGCTTATTCCGTAAAGAAGTTAATGAGCCTAATTACCCCATTGGAAACACGATGTACAGGCTATAGTGGCGTTGTCTGCGAAAGTCGATGTACTGCAGTTGAAGAAGTGGTTCGTCTCAACTGCCTCCTCGGATGATCACGGGATGGCAAGTAGGTCCAGTGATGATGCCATGGAAATAGAGGAGGAAATCTCTGTGGACTCAGGGCTGACGACTGTCGTGGTCCCACGGTACAAGTCCCGAATTACAGTGAGTTGTTCATCTAGTGCACCCTAGGATTTATGAATGTTCATCTCGCCTCATTCTCATAAAACTTTTCTGCCTGGTTGCTCAAGTAATAATACATTTGAGTCTATCTGATCATCACTTGATATTGACCCTGCCTAGCCTCGTCACACAAAGTATGTATGTTCCTCAGCACAAGTCCTTTCTTACATGTCATGGGAATTACAAGTATGCTACGATCATAAAATGTACTTATAAAATGTACATTTAAAGTTCGAATCTCTGCTGTGATGGTGAAGGTCATTGAAGCACCCCGGGATGACCTTCAAGCTTGCCTAGAAGCTGTTAAGGTAGAAATTTTGACCTCCTCCATGTGATGCAGAAGAGTTCAGAATTCTCGTGTAATAAGTCCACTTACTTCATTATTGAATCAGGTGCCATGAGTCCCTTGAATACGTCCTTTTTGATCACTAGGAGCCAAAAGTTTCCCCCCTGTTTTACTATCTTACTTAATTATATTGCGCATCTGTGAAATTCGTCAACAGGTGGCAGATATTGTGGCTTTGGCTGTACCTGTTGAAGATGGAGAGTATGTCGATACAGTAGGCAAGACCCTTCTTTCTATGTTTCGTGGAGCAGGATTGCCGAATACCACTGGGTTCATTGCGGTAAGGCAAAGCGTGCGTCGTTTACCTTACGTATGAATAACTGACATGACTCACCGATCAGAAGCTCACTGCTTTCTTGGAAAACAGGGTTTGGCAAGTATCCCAGCCAAGAAACGACCCGATGCTAAAAGGGCTGCTTCTGCAGCTTTGATGGCGGAGCTTCCTGACGACAGCAAGTGTTTCTCCACAGATAGTCTCGATGATTTCCAGCAGGTACGGAATACACAGTAAGCATAGTACGATGTCGGAACCACTTAGGCTATATGTGAGATAGTGTTGTGGCGTTGCCTGCACGTACATATGAATTATACCACTCTAGGCTTATGTACTCATCAAGGTTTACGTGGTACTAACGTTTATGAGCAGGTAAATGCATGTTTACCTCTATGTAACACGCAGTCATGAAGATTTTTCTACGTTCTGTCAAATGTCAGAGTCAAGTCTGGTCGAACGTGGGAATGGAACTGGGGTGTATACAACTGGTTCTGTATTCCATTACCCATTTCGCTCATCCGAAAATTCTCATGAAACAGATGATGCGACACTTGTCTGAGCAACGACTATCGGAACCCAAGTGGCGCAGTGAAAGGCCTTACATCGTAGCACAAGAGGTACTTTAGTCCTTGGTAGTCTTTGAGTAGACAATTGACTGTGCGGGAAGGTACCCTTGTGCGGAAAGATTGTTGCACTAAACCAACGGTGTGCTTGATGTCTGGTATATTTATTTTGCAGCTTACATTCTCTGCAACTTCTCCAGATTCAGGAACGTTGCTCCTTGCGGGATTTGTTCGGGGTCGAACTATCTCTGTAAATCAGCTGGTAGGCTTCTGGTTGCTATTTAAGTTGGTAGATGTATAAGCCTTAAACCTTGATGCACGGTAGATTCAGCTCCTATTAGCCGTCACTCTTCTCAGTTGTTTAGTGTGTCAGGACTCATCCGCTCATAGAGCATGCTGTGACATATACTTTCCAGTCCTGTCACACTTCGCTCCAGCCTAGCCATCACCCACTAACGTTATGCTTTTCAACTTGTTCAATGCTGTCCCTTTGCTTTCGGATGTATCCTTCCTACTCGCTCAATGGTTTTCCTCTGCTTTCACTTTCAGATGTCTCCTTTGTTTCTGCTCGAGAAGTCTCTCCCTATCTTACATGCTGCACACCATTTTCACTATAGATAATGTAACAATATTCGCTTCTGCTTTCCATATATTTGGCTTATGTTCCGCTTTTACTTGCTCAGTTCCCCAGACTTCAGTTTCAATCCGTTCTTGGTTGCTTTTCGTTGCTTCCATATGCATGTTCTCGTCCCTTAGTAGGTCCTGGATCGCCCGTTCCGTAAACTGCTCCTGCTCCCATTTCTCATATATGGTATTTCTCAGGTGCACGTGGCTGGAGTTGGGGATTTTCAACTCAGTCAGATTGACGTTTTGGAGGATCCTTCGCCTCTTCGTCAGCGGAAAAAGCAAGCTGGTCCTGAGAAAGATGGGCAAATGGTCGTTGAGAACTCCTGCGAGCAGAAGGTTTGAATTTCCAACACATACCGAAGACATGCAATGAATCGTACCAGTTGGTGGCTATTGTCTTATATGCCGCTCCGCAGGTCTCTACATAATGTAGATAATTTTTCCTCTAGTTACAGGATGTAGTATCGTCTGGTGAGATCCTGTGACTTTATAAAAACCAGTTCTTCTTGATTGGCTTTAGGATTGTCGTCAGACGCGATGTCCATCAAAATTAACTGTCCGTAGGCCACAGGACTTCTGCTGAAAGAGACAAGCTATAAGTTTGGTTTGGAAATCATGTTTACAAAACCATAGAGCGTTCATCATATCTGCGATGTGTGGTGAAACTTTTCAAACTAGTCGGGTTCTTTATTATGCAGTAAATGAATCGAGAACTTTCGGGTAGTAGTATTGATTCTGGTAATCCAAGGTAGCAGTGATGACTAATTGTCTTACCTAATTAATGTGTATTCAAGCTGGAGGTTACTTCAGGCAAGTATGACTACTCGACTCAAAACCGCTTGCAATGCATGCAGGAACTGGTCACCGTACGACCAGACTCCGAGAGTCAAGAACCTCTTGTAGTCGAGAATACTCCCGATACTTTGGCGGGGGAGCAGGTAACTTTTTGTTATAAGTCTAGGTAGTACTGGGCTGCGTGTGTTATAATAGCGTAACATTCTACACTCACTCTACTGAAATATACCTTGGAATTTGTTCGAACGCTTGCTGGATGGGAAGGCTTTAAAGGGAAACTTCATTTAAAAAAAGTATAACTGAGCTCGATGATCTTGAGTATGATCGAGAAGTTTCAAGGTTTACCTGGCTGGAGATTATACAGTTTGGATCGAAACTTTGTGAAGACTCATGTAGTCGATTGTTTCTATGTATAATGTATGCCTGCTCGCAAGTTGGAGCACTCTACCCTGGTCTGAAGTATGTATTTATGATATGCACGCAGACTTGGCCAACGGAGGAAGAGCTTGCCCAGGCGGGAGCGGACAACAGCAGAAAGTCGAGAAAAAGGCTGCTTCCTAAAGGAACATCTGACTATCAGGTGAGGGGCTAGCTTGGCTCAAACTGCTGCATTGTACTTGACGGTGCACATCCTTGTCCATTTCTGCTAGGGATTCGCACCTGCTCTTGTTAAATATATACAGAACAACAGACTTTGTCGAAATTGTAACTAAAACCAGATCTCTTACCATTCTTCTGCATGGTCGCAGGCTTCTTGGATTGTTGAGGATTCAGATGAGGAACAAGAAGATGTTCAAGATGAAGGGGAGGACGGGTCTATGATGGCTGCAAGTGAAAATGGCGATGAAGATGAAAAGGAAGAGGGCAGCGTTATCTCTGAGGATAATCAGCAAAGCAATTCTAAGGCAGAATCCGTTTGGGATGAGGAGGAGGATACCCAAAGTGAAATGATGGTAACTTTATATGGTCTTTTCTTTGAAGACTGTTCCTTGAAAGTTCTTTGCATCAAGTGCTTAGGCAACTCTTTGCATGGTCCTTGCCAATAGCAGACTGGCGTCATCTTGACGACAATATCCAAATGGATGTAAGTTGGTTGCATCTCGCATGTTTCTGCGTTGGCTAATAGTATATTTGTAATGTTCAAGAATGTGACTTGTTAAGTGAAATGTTCTTGTTGGTTTCAACCAACGATCTTTGACTAAAGGATGACGAAGATTTAACTCCAGCACAGAGAGCAGCTGAGATTCAGAGACTTAGAGCTGCTCATGCCACTGATGAAGGTACGTAGAAAATGGTTCGGGGTCCTTATGCCAGGAGTTCTTCCGTACCATCCTTGTCCTTGTGGTGTAGAAACGATTTTGTAGCATCTGATGACTACATATGTTCCATTGCACTGTGTGCGGGATATTGGCCTCACGAACTCGAGACGGACCGTCTTTTTGTTAGTCAGAGTTCTTACAAGTTGGCTTTGGCATGCAGAATTTCCCGATGAGATCGACACACCTATGGACAGACCAGCGAGGGAAAGATTCGCCAAGTATAGGGGCCTGAAGTCCTTCCGAACCTCGCCATGGGATCCAAAGGTATGTTGATGCCAAAAATGACTGACTTTCACTCTCGCTAATTGTGACTGAAACATAAGACAAGCAACATAGAAACTATATAATTATGGAGCTCTGACATGTGATTGGTGGGATTACTTCTCACAGGAATCTTTGCCGCTTGAGTACAGTAAGATTTTCGCGTTCGACAATTTTGTAAGGACCCAAAAACATGTATTATCCAAGGTAGCAGAAAAAGACCGTAAGCAATTGCCTGGGTGCATTGCTGCCCATACTTATGTCAGACTGCATATCAAAGACGTTCCTCTGAGATCCGCAGAGTCACTAATAACGACTTCTCGTCGAGTTCCCCTGGTCGTCTGTGGACTATTCCAACACGAATCGAAAATGTCCGTGTTGCATTTTAGGTAAGTACTGGTGATTTCAGCGTTTTCTTCTTACGTGGCTACGTTCATACGGAAGTTCCAAGAAATTATCTAACCCTTAAGAAGCTTATGGCGGACGTTGATATTATACTTGCGCCTCCTTTGCCAGCCTCAAGAAGAATGAGGGATATACTGAACCTATCAAATCCAAGGATACACTCATATTCCACACGGGCTTTCGTCACTACACTACAAGGTAGCTCTCTACTCCGTCTTCTAGGTCTTGTCAAGTCTATCTTAGGAGCTCCAAGATAGTTGCGGTCACTCTGACGTCTACTTGTCACTGCCTTTTGCCCGAGTCTTTGCAGACTTGGAAAAGTTATTCGTTCCTTCACTGTCTTCACGGGAAATTTCAACTCTCTTCAAACTTTTTATTAGTTCTTACTTCCATCGCTCTGTCGTGATTGCAGGCCCATATTTTCATCTGATGATATGAACATGGATAAGCATAAATATGAAAGATTTCTTCGACCGGGCCAATTCGCCATGGCCACAGTTTTCGCTCCAGTAACTTTCCCACCGCATCCTCTCGTTGTGTTTAAGGAATTTCCAGATGGTGCGAAGCTTGTCGCTTCAGGGTCACTTCGCAGCGTTGATCCGAATCAGATCATTCTGAAAAGAGTTGTACTTTCCGGGTTGGTTACTTTACTTTTTACCATAAAGCTGCTTTTGGATTGGAATTTTCAAATCTTCAATAAAATATAATATGGTCAGTTGAATAGAAAACATGTGCGCTTAGCTTTCGATGTTTTTATTCATCCGGCGTTCTCCTTGAGATAACACCCATCATGTTGAGGCTTCTAAGGATATGTATTTGCTGCACATGCAGGTACCCACACCGAGTTTCCAAACGTAAAGCAGTGGTGCGATTTATGTTTCACAATCCTGAGGATGTTCGATGGTTCAAGGTATGCCCTTGCATCTGCCGTTTCCATCTTTCTTTCTGAAATGAATTCAAGCATAGTCGCTTGCACTTTGCGCTTGTAACGTTTTATGTAGCGCGGGAGTGTGTCTAGTCTCAAATTGTTGCCAGGTTGCATTGCTGACGAGTTGACTTTCTTTTGCTAGCCTCTGGAGCTGTGGACTAAGTACGGTCGACGGGGAAGAATCAAGGAACCAGTTGGAATTCATGGTATGCCATTTTCTTGTTTCAGCTCTCCTTCTCGTGCGTACGTTTAGGTCGTTCACCTCTTTTGTCATCGGAAGTGGGTTTGTAGTTTAGATGTTTCTAGTTGAAGCGTATTGCAGATATTAATGAGTTGAGAATATTGTTTAACGTTTACAGGGTCAATGAAGTGTGTTTTCGATGGAGTAACACAACAACGTGATGCAGTTTGTGTGAGTTTGTACAAGAGGGTCTACCCGAAATGGCCATTACAGTGAATCATCCCATACCTGAATTTGAGATAGATTTTCCCTGTTATCATCAAATTCTATACAATCCTTCTGCTCGAAGGAGTTTCTAAATTTTCCTGCGAGATATACTCTAGTCATCCTGCGAGTGTCATTGCATAAGCAGCGAGAAATGTCTACTCTAGATACCATTTTACCATTAATTCCATATTTCCTTTGTAAGGCATGTTTGCCGGGCATGTGTCTTGAAGACAATGAGCAGTATGACATATAACAGGCCATGTCTAGCCTGGAATGGTGCCATACAAAGACCAATCACCGAGGAGAGACCAATTACCAATCACCGAGGAAGTGATAAACCTTCATGCGTTGTGGATCTTGCAGCAGGAATAGAAAGCTGCCCTGAAGCTTAGCAAGAGTGGTCAATGTAAAATAGAGGAGATTCGTTGACGAAAACCACCTTAGGTGTTTCTTTTATTCTAATTAAATCACAACGGAGTTATCCATCTTTTGAATCTAATTTACAAGGTGGATACAGGTTTATTGGCCCGTTCTTACTATATGAGATCAAATTACACGCATCGTCGTCTTATCTCCTCCTGTCAAGAACCTGTGCATTTTCTTTTCTACCTATCCTTTATGAGTGCATGGTTAGACAATCACAGAACTGACTCCAGGATGGATTCACAGAACTGGCTCCAAAATATCGGACCCGTCAGCCTTACATAACCTCTTCCCAAGAAGAGAGAGATAATGGCTCATTGCAACACGAGAGCCATTGTTTACATTCCTCATATTCTAATGTTATATGCCAATGTTGTTTACATTTCTTATATCCTAATGGTATATATACTCGTATTTGTAATTTGGCTCTCTTAAACATAGATCAATTGATGAATAATTTAAACTTTCTTGAATTACCATTATTATTCTTATGTAAAAATTTGAAGAAGGATGTTACATGTCTCTAGTAAGCATGTCGTGCAATTTATAATTGTGTCTGATCATATTTTAAGAGCTATTACATCGAAAGGTATGTGTACTACCCTAAGTCGTGGTATATGGTTATCTTTCTCAAGTGCCATGTTATTTTATATGCATTTCTATGTTCATCTATCTGAAAATACGATGGTCAGATCTATTGCAGTATTCAATCGCTAGATGAACAAGGTTTAGTATTCTGGTACATTTTGTACAATTTCCTCTACAGATAAAAATAGGAAATGGATGTTCTTCTAGTTAATACATTAGCGTTCTATATTTCTATTGATTTTCTTCTTCACCCATTTTTGAACATGTGAGTGTCTTTGCTTCACTCATATAAACAATTAGAAAATGAAGATTTTAAAATATTTTAATTTATTCATAAATAGTCATTTTGTAAACAAAATTCTAAAAATCCATGCGAGCGTCATCAAGAAACCTTTAGTACGAAATCCTAAGTAAGCTTTATCTCACTAGACTACAAAGGTCTTGTCTTGTTGACCATGAGAAGCAATAATTTTGTGTAATCTTGGAGCAACTCTAGAACAATATCAAGCAAAAAATAATCAATTTGATATTCTATTCTATAAAACTATTCTATTTTAAATACAGTTCAACTTCAGAGTACTTTGTCATCTTTTGTGAAAGTTCTTGAGTCCTATTTGTCCATGTTTTTTAATTTGAAATCCAATAAAAATCTTAATGCTATTTACTAGATCTTGAGGTAATACTCATCAGCAGACTTGAACTCCTTTCATATAAGTCCTTAAATGTTAATTTTTCAACTAAATTTTTCCTTTCTATAACGCTTGATGTCAAAATTTGTAGCTAGCTTTATATCAAACTCATTGCTCCTTACAAAAATGGTTAGTACATTCCATTGATCTTGATAAGTAATCATCAAAAGCATCACCAATTTGGGAGGCTCTATCACTTAAATCATGAAGTTCATGCAAAATACATGTACCAAATGTTGTTCAAGATATGCTTGTCCAAAAACTAAATGGTAATTTGACAAGCTTATGGGGAGGAAATTTGAGATAAGATACAGTCCACGATCATCTATTCTATTTCATGTCTTGGCTTCAGAGCTGCATCTAGTAGGCTTGAGAGTCAAGATGTCAAAGTGTAGGGCATGGTCCCCTTTAGGTATCCCTTCTACATCTAATAGGCTTGAGAGTCAAGGTGTCAAAGTCCAAGGCATGGTCCCCTTTAGGTATCCCTTCCCACCTTGAGCTTCTAGGGGGTGTATCACATCTATAGATGGATTACATGTTCTTGGAGTGCCAGTAAGATTCGAGGATTTTGTCACATGCTTCTTAGACGCTGCCCTTGCTGAGGATGTTCTCCATGTGGATGACCTTCCTTTACTAGGAGATCCACAAGTGGCATTTGGTATACTCTCCTCTAGTATTGACTTACCTCATTCATACAATTCCTCCCACCTTGTCCTTCCTATCTCGTCTAAGAGCATTTGATAGGAGGATTATGGGAGTCTTTGGTGAATTATTGGACCAGGGACATTTGACTGTGTGATATGGGATTTGGCAAGTAAACAGATGGCTCTGCCAATCTCATGTGGAGGATTTGGCTTGTTATCTTTGGAAGAGATGGCACCTATAGCGTTTTTGGGTAGTTGTGCTCTCTCAATACCCCTACTTTCCTCTCATTTTGTGGTTGTTGATAGGCCTGTTTTGGAGACTTATGTGACAGAGGTGGAGGAGGGATCCTTTTCTCTCTAGATGTTATTGTGGCATACGAGAGATATTCTATCCCCACAATCACAAGAGGAATTTCTACTTTTTGCTTCACTATCGTCAGATTGGACTAGAAGCTTATAGTCTTACTTGATGGAACAATAGTGTGAGCATATGCTACATTCTCTCTTAGTTGACTTGTCCACTCCTTAGGCTACTAGAGCACGTCTTTGCTCTTGCTCTGGCTAGGGTGCATTGTAACAATATGGAGTTTAGCGATAAAGTTAGTCGGGCTTACAAAGTAGCACATAAGACAAATTAGCCTAGAATATTCCAGAAGTATCTAGGAAGCTTCTTGGGAAGCTTCTCGGCTAGCATAGTTTGCACCTCAAGTAAGTAGCTTCTAGAAGCTTCCAACTAGCTTAGCTTGCAGCCAAGTAGGCGGCTTCTAGAAGGAAGTTTCTTGAGAAGCTTCCTAGTTAACTTGGCTTGCACTCTAAGAAAGCGGCTTGAGGAAGCTTCTTGAGAAGTTTCTCAAGGGCCTTGTATGCTACCTATAAATACCAAAGCCAAAGCTCATGCTAGGCATTTGGAGTTTTCCCTCATTCAAGTGTCCCAATGTGACTTTCCATTCTCCTATTTCTCTCCTCGGTCTCGATCTTTTATATTGGTATCAGAGTAGGAATGGGATGGATGGAATTTATGGACCACCAAATCCACTTCCGTGAAACCATTGGGATTTTCATGTCCAGATATTACCCAAGCACTGCTTCATACAATTCATCACTTCATGCTTTGGGCAAGATTTTCTACATATGATCACCGTGTTTGAGGAACCCTTGATACTTCCGGTTGTCACTTATGGAGAAAGGTGGACGTGCTGTATCTATGTGTAAATCAATTAGATAAATTGGGAGTAGTAGGATAGAGTAGTAGCTATGGCGGCAATACCAGACATTATCATTGTGATGCATCAACAAATCGAGCACCTTACTCGATTGTTGGATGAACAAGACCAACAACAACGAGAACATATAGAGAGAGAGCCACTCAAGATAGAGAAGATCATATTCAATTTCCAAAACCCAAGGTGTTTGAAGGCAAGAATCTTCTGGGCACAATGGATAATTTTGTGTTTGATTGCAAACATTACGTCAAAGCCACCAATCTTCAAGATGAACGTAAACGTATTCTCTTGGCTTCTAGCCAATTGGATGATGTGGCAAAACTTTGGTGGCGATTTGGAGTGGAGCAAGCAAAATGACAGATTGTTGCACCAACCTTGACATGGACAGAATTCAAGGATGCAATGCTTGGTCAATTTCAAACTATAAATGCCACCCAAGCCGCACGAGATAAATTGATGGAGTTGAAGCAAATTAGCTTTGTAAGAGGCTACATGACATAATTTCAGAACATCATCATGCAAATTCCAGATATACAAGAAGGAGAAGTTCTGGATCAATTTGTGCGGGGATTGAAGTCACAAACCAAATTGGAGGTGACCATGTGAGAACCACAAAATGTAGAAGAAGCCATGCAATTGGTTGAGCACTTTGATTCCTTGGTTGCGACAACTTGGTCTTGACCTCGACTTACACTAAGTTTACCAATACAATCCGCACGGGTGGAAGAACTAGCACCAATGGAGATTGATGCTATCCAATGGAGGCCACTTGGTGTAGTAGATAGAGAAAGATTACGACAAAATGGAGGTTATTTTTATTATTGCCAAGTTGGACATTGCATTGCTGAATTTCCACTTAGGAATGGGCGACCTTGACAAGTTGCCCAGATGGAGTTTGTGGAACCGAATGATTAGGGAAACAAAGAATCCTAATAGGAGATTTCAAGCCGCCTACTGGGAGCTTGATTAGTTTCAATGGGATTGAAGGCTCAACCTATGCAAGTTTGCTTCATTTGCAAGGTACAATATCTAATTTGGACTATAGGATTTTGGTTGATTCTAGAAGTTCAGAGAATTGCATGTCTATGCAAGTAGCAAAGGAATTGGGTATTCTTATCAAGCCAGTGATTGGAAATAGTTTGATGATGGCGGATGGTAGAAAGGGTTCTGCATTCCGCACCTCCCATCTTGTTACTTTCAAGATTGGGAAGGAGTATTTGGAGTGTATGAGGTTTGTAGTTGCACCTCTACACTATGATAACATTCTAGGTCTACCTCGGCTTGAACGTCATAAGCTTCAATTTGATTGGACCCAATGCCAAATTCAAGTACAACACCAAGGTAGGAATTTCAGATTAGGTTGTCTGGCACCTCTGAGTAAGACACCTAAGAAAAGTCAGTCCCAAGATGGGAAGTTTGTCGAGAAGGTAGCCATAGAGCAAAATTTGAAGGGAGTGGAGTCCCAAGATGGGAATTTTGCCAAGAAGGCAACCATGGAGCAAGCTTGGAAGAGAGATGAGTCCTAGGAAGGGAAGTTGGTTAGTAAAGCGGCCATAGAGCAAGCCTTGGAGGAAGATAAGTCTGTATTTGCGGTGTGGATCAAGCCGATTGCACAAGAACAAGTAGCTACATTGCAAGTGAAGTAAACTTGCATAGGTCGAGCCTTTGATCCCTTTAGAACTAATCAAGCTCCCAATAGGTGGCTCAAAATCTCCTATTGGGATTCCTCATTTCCCTAATTGTTCTGCTCCACAAACTCCATCTGGGCAACTTGTTGAGGTCGTCTATTCTTGAATAGATATTCAAAAATGCGATGTCCCAATTGGCAACAATAAAAACAACCACCACTTTGTCACATTTTCTCTCTATTTGCAATGCCAAGTGGTCTCTATTGAATGACATCACTCTCCATTGGTGTTGGCTCCTCCACCCGTGTGTAGTGTATCGGTAAGTTTTGTGGAGGTCAAGGTGGAGGTCAAGTTGTTGCAACCAAGGAATCAAAACGTTTGGCCAACCGCATGGCTTCCTCCAAGTGTTGCGGCTCTTGCATGGTTATCTCTAGTTTGGTTCTTGACTTCAAGCCCCTCACAAATCGATCCAAAGCTTCACTTTCCAATATATCTAGAATTTGCATGATGGTATTTTGAAATTGCGTGTTGTAACATCTTATAGAGCCAATCTATTTCAACTTTGCCAACCTATCCATGTAGCTCATGTAGCATTTATCGCTTGGACTCAACTAATTATTGCATTCTTGAATTCTGCCCAAGTCAAGATTGGTGCAAAAATTTGTCGTTCAGCTCACTCCACTCGGATTCTCCACCATAAGTTTGCTACTCCATCCAATTGGTTAGAAGCCAAGAGAATCTGTTTTTGCTCCTCTTGCATATTGGTAGCTTCAAAATAACATTCACAATCAAACAAAAAATTCTCCACTACACCTGGGAGATTCTTGCCTTCAAATACTTTAGGTTTAGGGAATTGGATTTGATCTTTTCTTTCTTAAACTGGTATTCTCTCTACGTGCTCCTGTCATCAAAGCTCTCATTCATTCAACAATTGAGTAAGGTGCTTGATTTGTTGCTACATAGCAAGGATAACATTGGGCATTGCCACCATGGTTGCTACTCTATCACACCATCCCTAATCTATCTAATTTATTAACACATAGAAGCAACACATCCACCGTTCTCCATAAGTTACAACCGGAAGCACCAAGGGTTCCTCAGATATGGTGATCATATGCAGCAAAATCTTATTAAAAGTGTGAGGTGATGAATTGTGTGAAATGATGCTTGGGTAGTACTTGGACACAAAAATCCCAATGGTTTGGTGGAAGTGGATTTGGTGGTCCATAAATTCCATCCATCCCATTCATACTCCAATACCAATGTAAAAGACCGAGACAAAGAAGAGAAATAGGAGAATAGAAACTCACATTCGGACACTTGAATGTGGGAAAACTCCAAATGCCTAGCATGAGCTTTGGCTTAGATATTTATAGGTAGCATACAAGGCACTTGAGAAGCTTCTTAAGAAGGTTCCTTGAGTTGCTTTCTTAGAGTGCAAACCAAGTTAACTAGAAGAAGATAATTATACAAGCCGTCTACTTGGTGTGCAAGCTAAGCTAGTCAAGAAGCTTCCTAGATGCTTCTAGAATATTCTGGGCTAATTTGGCTTATTCTCTACTTTGTTAGTCTTCCTAACTATGTCGCTAAACTCCATATTGTTACACCAAGGAGGAGAAGGTGAGATTTGAGGAGATTTTCCGCAAGTTCATCAACATGTTTGCTTTTAGTCACAAGGATTTGAAAGAAGTCACCTTGGAGGAGCACAAGATAGAGGTGGAGTTACATGCAAGACCAATCTGCCAAAATCAATGCCACATTAGCCTACCAATATCTTTGGTTGTGAAGGAGGAGATTGATAAGCTCAAGGAGGCTGGATTTATCTTTGAGGTGGAGAATTCAGAATGGGTGTCTCCAATTGTGATTGTGAAGAAAAAGAATGGCAAGATTCAGGTATGTGTGTATTACAAGAAGTTCAATATAGTTACCAAGAAGGACTACTACCCGTTACCATTCATTGATGAGATCTTGGAGGAGGTTGCAGGGCATGAGATGTATAGTTTGGGAGATAGTTATAGTGGATATAACCAAATCAAGATTGCACCATAGCATCAACAACTCAACACATTCACCACATCTTGGAGAACTTACACTTTCAAGGTCATGCCATTTGGGCTTTGCAATACTCCAGCCACATTCCAACGGTTCATGAACAAGGTATTTGAACCTTTCATTGGGAAATTTGTGAGAGACTTCATTGATGACTTTTGTGTCTATGGGATCAAGGAGGAGCACTTTGAGCACCTAATCAAGGTCTTGCAACGCTTGGATGAGGCAAATGCATCACTCAACCCAAAGAAATGCATTTTTTGATGTGAAGAATGTTTACTTTTGGGGCACATCATCTCCGATGATGGAATAGTAGTTGATCTTGAGAAGGTGAGGAAAATCTCAAACCTTCCATTCTCTTCAAGCTTGAAAAAATTATGCCAATTCTTGGGGATGGTTGGGTACTATAGGAGGTTCATCTTATCACTTTCCAACAAGGTGTATGCATTGACTATCTACATGAAGAAAGGTGTAGATTACATGGTGATTTTGGAAGACAAGGAGGCTCTCAAAGCTTTTGAGGAGCTCAAGCAATCCTTTGTTGTAGCTCCAATTCTTGCTAAAACTGATTGGAGTAAGCCTTTCATCCTCTACATTGATGCTTTCAATGTTACTATAGGATGCAATCTTAGTCAATTAGACCAAGAGGAGCATGATCATCCAATAGCTTATGCTAGTAGGCAGATAGTTTCAGTAGAAAAGAACTACTCTATAACGGAAAGAGAAGGGTTGGTAGTGATGTTTGGTCTCAAGAAGTTTAGACACTACTTGATTGGAGGGAAAGCCACCATTATCATAGATAACAAGGCTTTCTAGTACATCTTGAACAAGCCTAATATGGAAGGGAGACTAGAAAGATGGATGATATGGTTGTCTGAGTATGACTACACCATTGAGGATAGGCCAGGGAAGAAACATACAAATGCAGATTTGTTATCTAGGGCCTATGATCATGATGTAGATGAGCCAGTGGATGATTCTTTCTTGGATGAGGAGCTCATGGCAATCTTAGTCACTCAAGAGGTTCCAATGGAGTACAAGAAGATTGTGGATTTTGTGACAAGAAGAAACGATCCATAAGGGATGCATGCTAGGAAGAGGAAGACCCTTGTAGCAAGATCTAGACCTTACACAATGGTGGAGGATATTCTTTTTCACCAAGGAGCAGATGGTCTACTTCAAAGAGAAGTGGGTACGGAAGAGTCTATCCTACTCATAAAGGAGTTTCATGAAGGTTTAGTGTGTGGATGACACTTTGCAGGAAAGGTGATTGCTTTCAAGATTCTAGATGATGGTCACCATTGGAGAGAGATTTTCAAGGTTTGTCTTGATTATTGCAAAACTTGCCATATTTGTCAAGCTTTTTCTAGAAAGTATACATCCATTCCATCACTTAGATCAATTACATTGCTAGGACCTTTGGAGAAGTGGAGAATTTTGTAGGTCCTCTCAATAGAACCCCAAAAAACAATTATTACATTGTGGTAGTTATTGATTACCTTACCATGTGGGTTGAAGCTAGACCATTGAGAGACAAGAATGAAGATGAAGAGGATAGATTTATTTATGAATGCATTATAACTAGGTTTGGATGCCCTTTGGAGTTGGTTTCTCATAGAGGAGGAGAGTTTACAAGAAGCATCACTGCAACCATGCTACAACATTTCTCTATCACACATAGAGTAACTACATCCTATAAGCCAAATTCCAATAGCTTGGCAGAGAGAACCAATCAGACCTTGTGCATGATGTTGGCCAAAGATGCAGAAATGGAAGGGGCTAAACATCATTGGGACAAGAGGATTCATGCAGCTTTGTGAGAGTATAATACAACCATGAAGATTTTCACCAGATATTCTCCATTTCAATTGGTATATGGTATTGAGTCTACCTTACCTATTCACTTTGATCTTCCTACCTTCCAAAGCATTCATAGGAAATTGAAGAAAGCACAAGGAAGTGTTGTAGAAAAGTCAAGGAAGGATAAACTCATGGAATTGGAAGAGGCAAGAGCAATTGCTATGGTTTGTGTGTAGCAAGCCCAAAGGAAACAAAATGAGAGCTATGACAAGAGGCAAGGAAAGAAGAAGGTGAAGCTTTTCAAAGAAGGTGACTGGGTAATGTTATTTGATTTCATTCAATTCAGGAGAGTGCAAAAGAAGTTTTTGCCTAAGTACTTTGGACCTTTCATAGTGGAGAAGGTGTGAGATAATTACACCTATGATCACAAGGAGTTGGGAAGAAGACACTTTGATAAAATTAACTATGATAAGTTGAAGATGTATCATAGAAGGTAGAGAGACATTCATTTTGATAACAAAGTGAAATCTTAATCTGAAAGTAAATATAATACACATTTGTGCATATGTGTGGTATTATATTATTTATAGAGATAAAGGATGATTCTCTATTAATCATAATTAGTTAGATTTTAATTATAACTAAGATAATAGGGACTTTATTTTAGAAAAAGTGGAAAAAATGAACACCATTCTTTTGGATTGAAGAAATGATTCATCTCTATTGCCTCCTCGGGTGATCACGAGATGACAAGTAGGTCCCGTGATAATACCATGGAAATAAAAGAGGAAATCTTTGTGGACTCGAGGCCGATGACTGTCATGGTCCCACGGTACAAGTCCCGAATTACAGTGAGTTGTTAGAGCTATGACAAGACGAACCACTTCTTTCACTACTTAATCGCCGGGGTTACCAGGACAGGACGGTAACTCCGGCGATTAAGAGTTGACTTACTTAAGGGCCCACAGTTGAGGAGTCGGTAGATTACAGCATAAGCAGACCTACTACGCGTGTTGGTATTAACTTAGTGAAGACATGCATTGCAAGAGTCACTAAGGTAGATTCGAGGCGATAGATTCATTTGGGATGTGTACAAAAAAGTGTCACGCACTTAACGACCTGCAGTAGTCTCCTGACCCTTAACTTGCAGAGTAGTGTTAAAGGTGGTTGATTCCTTTGTGAAAGTTTATCATGTTAGTCTACATATAGAAAATTATTTTTATATTTATATTATATAATATATTTTAAATAATATATATTTATTTTTTTATATAATATATTGATATTATTTTATAATATATTTTAGATAATATGTATTTATTATTTTATATAATATAATGAATTATGTAATCCATGGAAAGATAATGTTCGTTGGGTGATGTTTCTTCGAATGTTCGTTAGGGTACATTTCTTCGAATGTTCCTTGTGTATAGACCGAATGATTTATATAACTGGGGCGGTAAGGTAGATTTCTCCTATAAACTCTGTTGGGGCTTAGCCCCATGTTATTTTTACTTTTTTCCCCTCTCCGAGAGCTGTATTCCACTGCGTAGTTTCTCCCACACATACCGAATGTTGAACTCGAGTTCAAACAGTTTCATCGACTGTGGTAAGGGATTCCCAGGACCTATGATGATGACAAGGTACATGGCTCGAGGAGATCGAGCCATGCTCCCAGAAATCCCCTTCTCCGACTTCAGACTCGGCTCGCAATTTTTTGCCATCAGGAGAAGACACGCCGTCATGATCAACCGAGATACCAAGTATTGGTCCAAATTGACGCTTCCCTGTGTGAGAAATATAGATTCGTGCTACCCTGACGAACATTATGTGCAGACTGTGATCGGGAATTTGGATGAGCCTGCCTGTAATGGTACCCCCACGTTCTTAAGCTGGAACGGGTCCAAAGGAAGGCATCCTCATAGCTTTGGCAGGGAAGAAATTACCCCGCACCTGATTGAGGCCATGCAGGCAACGCAAAATAGTCGCTTTCTCTTTGCACGGAAGTTTCGGTGGGAAGCTTTGGAGCCTCTTATGGCATACAAAGATTTGCTCTTTCGATGATCAAACAGCTCATTATTATGCCTACTCTGGCTTCCCTGTTCTTCATCCATTTCTCACTCCTTAAGGTACAAAATGACATGAGAGTGCTGATCGAATCCATGGGTGCCAAGACGATGAGAGAGTCTGAAATTGGATATGAGTTCAGTCTCTTGGCATTGAAGTACTGATACAAGTATCCGAAACCTGCAAACCTCGCCAGTTCAGTGTTAGGGTTTTCTCACTACAATGTATCAACGAGGTTGTACCATCAACTCATTCGGGTCCGCTGACTCGTGGCTCAATCAAATTAATTATACATAGTGATCTCGGCAAGTTATTATTAAAGTCACCTCATCGTCTGCCAGGCATTGGTGGCTGTCTGGAGTGAACAAAAACCAGCAGTAGGATCAAGCCACGTTGCAATGAGAAGCCGTACAATGACTGGACAAGGTGACACTTGTTGGGCTCGGAGCTCTGGAACGCGGCGTGCGGGCGGAGACCATGAGATCTATACATCGTTAGTTCTCTTGGACGTCGTCAGCGGACCGACGAACCAGCGTGGTTACTTTACCGGAGTGCAAGAAGCACGCTTTCAGGCGTGAGCTATTCGAACCTCGGCACGTACTTGGGCTGTTTACAAACTTCTGGACGCGATCATGTTCCTTCGCGTGTGATTGCTTTAGTGTCAAACTTCAATGACGTGAATAGGTGATTTTACATAGCCGATTTGGATTGAGTCCAAGCAGAGTTGTTCTCTGAAGTCAGTAAAGGATAATGTTTAAGTATGAAAAGATTATCAGAAAGTTCTGGAATATGGATGAGTGATATCCATCAGAATTTGCAAAAGTAAAAACCCACCAAATACTTGACATTGTTTGTTATAAATGCGTGAACTAATTCATATATATATATATATATATATATATATATATATATATATATATATATATATATATATATATATATATATATATATATGTCATACTATATGAGCCCCCAATGATTCAAGAATGTAAATTTGTCTTGAAGAGTGGTTAATTTAATGGGTGGGTCATGGCCTACATCGACCCGGTGATTTCTAGTTTAGAATTTAATCTAAATTTTTAAAGAAAAGAGGTTTTTTAAATAAGTATTTAAGCTCTTGACCATTGAATTATTGACCCTATTTTAGAATGACCAATAATAAAAGATGCACTTCATGCAATAAAGAGTAGGGTCGGTGGTACTCAATATACTTTGAATCATATTTTACTTCCCATTTTAGGAACTTTACAAATTTACAAATTACATTTTAGGAACTGGACCAGCTCCGCTGCTCCAGTTAGTGTATGGGGTGTACTGGACACAGTTCTCGTCTGAATATTGACCTCGACGAAGACTGGGGCTTGTTCGCTACTGCAAGTATCGAAGGCAGCTAATGAGAGCTCTCTCGTCAATTCAGAGGACTCCCCACCGGAGGGTGACTTGGACAAGCCGTGTCACAACCAGTTCGAACCTCAGTGTACAGGGAAGAAGAAACATTGATGAAGCCTCGAATTTGGTCCACAACTGCAATGCGGGGTCGTTGCAAGTCAAAGTCGTGAAAGCTTGAGATTAGAGCGACCGCATTTTGTCCTTACCTCGTCTAGACGTTGTAGGGTGGCGCGTGTCACTCTTCGGGGAAAAACGAGTGAATCAAAAAGTAAAGCCACAGGAACTTCTTCTTTGTTGCGCCTTGGTTGTTATATAATGGCTCAAGCTGCGGATACTCGCTGTAATTCTCTAGTTATGTCAGCTGAATCCGCGGACAGGATGAACTTGCCGTGTGGTTGTGTACATGACTGCGTGCTGTACACGCTATTGCATTGAGCCACTTCGGCTCCACTTGTTATAACCTTACTTGTTTCTCTCTCACTCTCTCCTCCGTTCTTGTGTTTGAACATATGGTCAGATCTTCCTCTCACCGTGTGTTCTCGTTGGCAGCCCAATTGCTCGGCGTTTTGTGTTGTAAATTTCGTTTTGGTTGATGAGATCATCCACTCACCGTGTGTTCTCGTAGTAAAATCAATCATTACTCCTTTGCTTTCAAACATGTCTTGCCCTGGAGTTCCGTGGAGTCCCCAAGGGAACTGCGAAGCCTTACGTCCGGCAGCGATCGTCTCTTCGTAGAACTGATAGTGTGTTAATCATCTTCAGGGGCCTCGATTTCTCCTCAATTATTAGCACCTCTCGTGTCCAAGACCTTAAATTTTGGACACACATGTACAATCTCGGATAATCCTTTTCTCTTCTGGAGGAAACGATCCCTCAGCGTAAAATCCTGGGGAACAATTGGAGTCTAGGTGATGCGGGTACTGACGGATTTTCAATGCTATCCAGAGCTCCGAACGGCAGTGCCCCAATCGACAGTTGTCCCGACCCAAGACATGAAGGTGTAGATCCCCTGAAGACTAAGAATTGACCATTATTGGGGTTCTTAGAGCTACATAAGTAGGTCTATGTTTTGACTCTGCATTCCTATTTGTGTATCGTGTGCATCCAGTGTAGACAACTCATGGTATATTGCGTACGGTCGTTTGCAGGGAAGGAAATTATCCGATCATCTACACGAGCTTCATCGCGAGAATGGCTACAATGTGGAGATCGTGTTATTTCCAGGATTCCAGTATAAGGAAGAGGCCTCTGTCCATGATTACTTGGAGACTTGGACAATGAAGAATTCCAAGGAATGCTGGCTTGTGACTCTGCTTCCTAGAATATTCACCGATTCCGAGGCCCAATGTAGGTTGCGTGTTCTGTCGGTGTCTTATCAAGGCATGTTAGATCTAAAAGATCAAGGGACAGATAGTAGTGATGAGTATCTTATCTCCGAGAATCTGCTGATGGACCTGATCAGACTGGGAAATGTGGGGCAATCTCATGATGTTCCGGTGATTTTTCTTGGACACGACGTGGGAGGTTTCCTGATAAAGAAATTTGTGGTGCTGGTCGACAACAAACTCGGGATGGAGTGTCAAGAAGACATTAAGAAGATGCTGACAAACTTTTTGGGGAATCTGAAAGGAGTTTTCTTTTACGCCACGCCTCACAGTGGATCAGTAGCAATTGACAAGAGGGCCAAATGCATCACGGAATCGTCTCGGAATCAGATGCTTCGGCTTATGATGGTGCTGAATAAAGTACCAGCAAGGACCAATGCGGACTTTAACAAGATTCGGTTGTTAAACGGGATTAACACATTTGCCATCCATCCGATATTTCTAACAAATCAGGTATGTCGAAAATTTGACCAATAATGAGAGGAAAAAAAGTTGCAGGCTGTACGACACACATCGGTGGCTTTATACCAGAGTGTTTTTATGCTTCCTTTTGAATCGAACTGGATGCTTGCATAATACTCGATCCCTAATCTCGTAAATTTTGTATGTCAGTCGTGTTCTACATGTGTGGGTCCTATTTTATTCTTAAGAGGTATTATGCAGTGGTGTGAGGAAGATAATACCATGTGCACGCATAGCGATCTTCATGAGTTTAAGGGGGTCTAGGAACTTCGAGGGCGAGATTAGTCTGGGTGTTCTGTGCATGGAAGCATTGTCTAGTTGACACCTTCCTCTTTTTAAGTGTTTGTGTGCCCATCTGTAATCTGTCGCACCCAAGTTAACCGGAGTTTTGTTTTGAGTTGATGCTAAATTCAGGATGATCGTCATGAGGACACTATACGTCGTAAATCAGTCTTAATTTAATGTGTATCACAGGGGGGATTCGCAAACGAGGAAGTGGTATCTGAAGGATCGTCCAGACAGGATATCGACGACTTCCACACTGTACAAGCTGATCATTTTGAGGTGTGTCAAGCTGAAAACGAGAGTTCAACTGTTGTTAGACAGCTCAAGAATTATGTTCTGAAGGTTGTACAAGCTACCTCTAAAAGGCCGCCCACTTTTGTTAGAAGCTTGAGTAAGAAACAAAAGCGAATTCATCCATCACCTCCCGATACTCCTTAGCAGCTATGAGTAAGGCGTTGATGGCATCTTTGTCGTTGACTTTCTGGATCTGTGTAAGAATTCTTTTAACATCGGCTTCTGTTGGAAGCATAGGTAGTTAGAGTTAATTGTAGATCTATGGAACCTTATGGGACGGAGGCTATCGGTTATTTACATCGACATTGAAGGGAACAAGGGCACTTCTAGGACACATTGTTCGCGATTCAAGAATTGAGCCTAATGTAATAGGAATTGGACGCGATGAGTAGCACAAGTCAACACATTTTTACAGATCATTTACAATGTACTTCGGCCGTACATGGCACTTGTAGATATTAAAGTAGTAAATTCCATCTGTCAGGCAGGCAGGAAAGGGTAGATGAAAATTTTATTTTGAACGTGATGGATGTCTTCAATAAGACTGCTGAGACAGGCTTCACAACGTTCAATTCACAGTTCTCGTCTGGCTAGACCGAATCTGACCGTTTTTGCTCCATCTTGCTTGTACTTCACATCCCATGAGCTTTTCGTTCTCCTGATGTGACAAGCACACACACTTGGCAGCTAAATTCACCATGGTAAGTACTGTCAGAAAATAGTTTCGGGGAGGTTATTAAGACTCTTTGATCTGGTTAGTACAGTTACTAGTAACTCATGAGTCTAACTAGCAGATTTGCCATGTGGTGTCCTATCAGGTTCGCAACTCAATGGCATATTAAGAATTTAGAGAGTGAAGATGCAATTTAGAAAGAGTGAACGGGCTTTCGTTTGGAGGGAGCACCATGCGATGAGATTGAGAAAAAATTCTGGAATTTACATATCACATATTGAATAGTAGTTTCTTTTTGCTTTTCGATTCCAAATCCGGTTTTATTTACAATGAAGGCAACAGAGAATCTAATAGAAAGATGAGAAGACATTTAGATTCATTTAAAGTTTGGAATGATTAATTAGTATTGAGGGTGCCAATTTTCAGTTTCATTCTCTTGATCTTCGCATTTTGATTCCATTGTGATTTAGTTTTAAAAATATGGAAATATAAATTGAAATTTATTAAATTTTATAGTATTTTAAAGTACTCAAAATTCATATATACTCGACAAAATAAAAATTGAAAATTATAAAAATTTATGTTATTTTAAGGTTTTGAAAATTAACATATATTCATGAAATATCCCTTGCTTTCTACACTTCCATCTATGTTCTTTTTGACATTCCCATTACTTTTGAGCGGGCACTTTAGGAGAGCAACCAAGTTTACCTTTGCACTCATGAGTTTTCGGGCAGAAACCCGGTATGAGGGATATTGACAATTGCTCAGCTACTTCGGCAGTACGTGAGGCACTAATGAAGTCGCATGTGTTTTAGTGAAGGTTTAGTATGGCCGCCATTTGCTTCCCCTTTGCTGTTTAGCAACTCAGAACTCAAGCGTCCATAGCGCTTGTTGTGATATACTTTATATCCTGTCCTTTTTCACTTTGCTCTCGTTACCACACCATCCTATAGCTCTCGCATTGTTCCACTCCTCCATTCCCCAGCTAATTCCCTCCCTATTATTTTTCCTTCGCTCTTTGCCTGATTCATGGGACCTCTTGTGTATACAATGTTCCTACCCAACTCCAGCGCACGTCTTTTATTTTTATCGTTCACGCACTCCTTACAGGCAGTCTTTTACATAGTGTTACCTATTTCTTGCAGTTGTTTGCATAGAGTTCTCACTTTCATGGTGGTTCACTAGTTTGTTAGCCATATGTTATTCTCAATTTGTTTCAATTATGCCTTTGCTTCAAGTTACATTCGATGAATTTTACCTTATGGATATCTCACTATTCTAGCATTGTCAATTATGTACATCTTGCTTATAGATCATTTGCATCTCATGAGTTCTGGATAACCCGATCCCAGAACGGCATCTGTTCTCATATACCTATATATTCATGAGATGGGATGGGAATGTGTTATGGTTTTATAGGTATATGGAACTATGGATATGAGTTATATATTTTATTATCATTATTCTTGTGCTAATTACTGCTTCACTTCCCTATGTGGAGCAAACTAGACCATCTTGGGATACATTATGCTCTATGTGTCACCAACTCTTTATCTCACAAGAGGTAAATATTCATGTATGAAAGATACACAAGGAGTATGATTAGACCACTATGGATGCTCAGGTGAGGCAAGTGACCATATCAAGATAAGTACACTCGAGATCATGTTACAAGGATAATGATAATGATAGTAATACATATTTCTCCTCTCCGTAGCCCCTTGTACATGAAAAACCACAATGCATTCACATCCCACTTCACATGAGTATATGTTAGTGTAATACTCCGAGGACAAGAGAAGAAAGAAAACACAGATTGCACACTCAAACATTCGATGCCCCAAGGGAGCACCTTCTCTTTATTATATAGACAAAGAGGATCTACTACAAGGAAGCTCCACCATAGGATTAGGGACACAGATAGGTGACATGTCAGCAAGCTCCACCCTTGGATTACTTACTTGGATGGGTGACTTGTCTGGTCTAGGTCCTATCTGGTTGGTCAAATGAGCTTTGACCGGAGGGAATCTTTTAGGGAATCTTCATGTAGGAATCTCAGAATCACATGAGTAAGGTACCGTTGGAAAGCTCTCGACGAGACAAACCAAGGGGGAAGGAAGGCCAGCCTTTCCTCTGTTGGGGGGGAGGAGTATCTGCACATTTTCAAGGCCTAATTCATCCGTTTAGGCCTCTGAAATTGCCTTCAAAGATTTCAGGCATATTTTGATTCCTACTCTATTAGTAGAAGTCCCCTTTTGGTGATATCTCTTTCTGATCTGTTTAGTCCATCATGTGTAACATCCTTCCAGATGTTACCAAATCAATTCTTACCTTTAAATCATATGTCTAGCTATTGGTTCTAAGGTTCTCAAGTCTATTTCGGTTTCTGCCCTATTAGTAGAAGTACTCTTTTGGTGATACTTCTATCTAATCTATTTCAACCATTATGTATAACATCATTCTAGATGTTACCAAACCAAATTTCACATCTAGATCATATGGCTAACCCTTGGTATTACAGACCTCCCTCCTTTTAAGACACAACGTCCTCGTTGTGCAATTGTTGCTCAAATGCTTGCACCAACACCGGTGCATGTGCCAAATTGGCAGCGGGTTCCTAGGTTGCTTCATAGAGAGGGTAACCTTTCCATTGTACTAGATATTCCACCCGTGGATGGCGAGTACCACGCATGCGCTTTTGGAGAATCCGCTCCACTTCATATTCCTCAGTGCCATCAATGACTGTCGGACAAGGTCGAATGTCCTGTGTGGAAGTACCTTGGCCTAATCGGGGAGCATATCTGCGTAATAGAGAGACATGGAACACTGGATGGATCTTCATGTGTGGTGGTAGCTCAAGGTGATAGGCCACAGCGCCGATGCGACAAAGAATCGAGAAAGGCCCAATAAAACGAGGTCTGAGCTTACGAGATCCAACTAATGTGAGGTTGGTTGTCGATAGCCACACTTGATCCCCAACATTGAACTCCATGTGCCTACGGTGTGCATCAGCATACTGCTTTTGTCGATTTTGTGCAATCTGTAACCTGTGCTTGGCGCTCTCCACACCTTGTTGGATTCTAGAAACAAATGTGTTGACTGCATCAACCTTGGTAGTCATTGGACGGATCTTCATCAAGCTAGAAGGTGTGAAGGGATGCTCACCATACATGAGGAAGAACGGAGTGACCTGGGTGGAGGCATTCACTGAATTGTTGTAAGCGAATTCCACCAACGGTAGTAGGGTGTCCCACCTCTCTTGCTCTTCTAAGGTGAAGCCGCGTAACATGTCTTCAATTGTGCGATTAGCCCGCTCTGTTTGGCCATCTGTTTGTGGGTGGTAAGCTGTAGACATGGCCAACTTGGTTTTGAAAAAACCAAAGAGTGTTCGCCAAAACAAACTGGTGAATTGGGTGCCTCTATCGGTGATGAGTACTCTAGACAAGCCATGGTGAGCAAAGACTGCATCTAAGTATAATTGAGCTAGTTGTGGAGCGGTCACCTCCTTGGTGGTAGGGCGTACATGAATCATTTTGCTGAGCCGGTCCACAAAGACCACAATGGAGTCAAACCCTGAGGTGGTCTTGGGTAATTCACAGACGAGATCCATACTCACTTGTTCCCAACGTTGGGTAGGAGTGGGAAGAGGTTGAAGGAGCCCTGTAGGAGCTTGATTAGAAGCTTTGTTCTGTTGACAAAGTAGGCAGCTACGCACATGATCCATCACGTCGTTGCTCATCTTGGGCCAATAGTAATGGCGCTTGACTGCCTCCAAGGTCTTGTCCACTCCGACATGAGCTGCAATGGCCGAATCATGACATTCCGCTAGAATGGTGGTGCGTAATTTTGGGACATTTGGGATCCACAATCGGCCCTCCCGAAAGGTGAGTCCTTGGGTGCTGGTGACATCTTTGGATGACTGCACTTCTACAATCTGTGGATCAGTTTTTGTAGCAGCTAGAATCTCTTGCCAGAATTCAGGGTTAATCTTAACCTCTGCCGCCAAGTTGTTGGCCATTGGCATGCGGGTGAATGCATCTGCAAGTTGCTTCTTACCTTCCACGTAGGTGATTGTCATGTTGAAGCGTTGTCGCCACTCTGCCCACCGAATTTGGCGACGAGATAGATCCTTCTGCGTCTTGAGGTAGACTAGAGGTTTGTGGTCTGTCTCTACTACAAATGCCTTCTCGCCCAAGTAGTGCTTCCAATGCTTGGTTGCTAGAACGATGGCCAGCTCTTCTCGTTCTGTGGTGTGGTAATTGCGCTCTGCCGGTAACAACTTTCGAGAGAAATATGCAATTGGATGCCATCCGTCATGCCACTCTTGTTGTAGGACTGCTCCTATTGCTACGCCTGATGCATCCGTAGCTAACTTGATTGTACGTTTTGGGTCATACCACTTCAAGATTGGTGCATGTAGCAAGGCGGCCTTCAATTCTTGAAAGGCCAACTCTTGTGCAGTTCCCCATGTCCACTTCTTCCCCTTGCCAAGTAGTGCCGTTAAAGGCTGTGCAACCTTGGAGAAGTCCTTGAGAAATCTACAATAGAATCCCGTCAACCCCAAGAAGCTCTTAAGTTGAGTCTGATCTTCTGGGGCACTCCATTTTTGAATGACCTCTATTTTATCTGTCAATACTTGAATGCCCTCTACACTTACTCTATGCCCTAAGTAGTCTACTTCAGACTTGCCAAACTCACACTTTGAGATTTTGGCGTACAACTGATTCTGTCTTAGAATCTGGAGGACCTCTCGTAGATGTTGTTTGTGTTCTGTCATCGTGCTACTATATACTAAGATATCATCCAAGAAGACAATAACAGACTTATCCAAGTATGGACGAAATATGTCATTCATTAGGCTCATGAAAGTGGCAGGCGCATTGGTGAGGCCAAAAGGCATCACAAGATACTCAAAGTGGCCATACCTGGTTCGAAAGGCAGTTTTGTACACATCCTCTTCTGCAATTCGGATTTGATTGTAACCGCTCCGCAAGTCCAGTTTGGTGAAGTATCTTGCTCCATGGAGTTGATCAAACAGGTCATCCATACGAGGTAAGGGGTATTTGTTCTTCACTGTTTGCTGATTGAGATCCCGATAGTCAATGCACATGCGCATTGTACCATCCTTCTTCTTCACAAACAAGACAAGGGCCCCATATGGTGATACGCTAGGTTGGATGAACCCTTTCTGTAGCATCTCCTCAATTTGAGTCTTATACTCCTCCAACTCATGAGGTGATAGGCGATATGGGGCCTTACAAGGAGGTGTCTTCCCTGGGAGTGTCTCTATTTTGTGATCTACTCGCCTTTTAGGTGGTAATCCTGAGGGTAGATCATCGGGAAAGACATCTTGAAACTCATCCATCACATCCTTCAATTTCTCAGGAATTTATCCAGCGAGTTGTGCACTCTGGACTTCTCTTATTAGACCCAGAAAACATCTATCGGTCTTACAGACAGTTGTCGTCCCTACGACATATAGAGGCAGTTTCTGCCTGTGTGATTTTTCTTTAACCCCAATGATTGACCATTGGTGGGTTCTCACTAATTTCTTCTTCCAATCCACTATTGGGTTGTACTGCTCCATCCATGGTATGCCTAAAATTGCATCATAACGGGCTAACTGTATCACTCGCCACTCAATTGCTTCCTTATATTCTCCTACAGAGAGTGTTACCCGTCTAGGTAATGATTCAATCCTCTCTGTTTGCCCATTTGGTAACTCAACTTCTTCACTTCCATCTCTCTCTAGATCCATTCCCAAGCTTATTGCAACAGAGCGAGACAAGAAATTCTATGTTGCTCCCAAATCTATTAATACTCTCACTTGATTACCTTCTAGGATTCCATTCACAACAATCAATTGTGAGGTTGCCTTTTGGGATCTTTGTGCATTATTCTTCTTCCTTCCCTCGCTTCTCTACTTCCTTATTGAGCCAGTAAGGCCGCGAGGTACATTTACTGGCGATCTTCATTTTCCGAAGTGGTTTCTACCTCCTCTCCTTCAATGTGCCTCTCCATGTGGTTCAAAGATCGCTTGTACGAAGGCCGAGGGCCTCTAGGGAAACGAGTGCGACAATTGGTAGATATGTGCCCAATACGGCCACAATTGTAACAACGGCGTTGTTCTCCTCAAGTCCCTTCTCCTCGTGGGACTCCATCTCTTCGTTCTTCTACCCGTCCCCGCTCTCCTTGAAGCGGCCGTGCTCCTCGATCCCGGAATCGAAGGTTGCCCAATTCCATCGGTACTGGTCCTCCCATGTGTGGCATTTCTGCCCGATAATGTTGAGGTGGAACTACTCCTTCACCTCCACCTAATGCTCCGGCTATTCTCTGCGCACAAGCAATAGGTTCAAATACTGTGTGAGGGTTTTGCACCATTACTTCTTGGCGAATCCGCTCTTTCAACCCTCGTTTGAAATTGTTGAGAGCCTCTGCTGGACTCATGTCGGTAATTGCGACTTGTAGATCCAGAAATGCCTCCACATACTCTTGTACACTATTCTTCTGTCTCAATCCCCATAGTTGGGTTCGAGCCATCTGCACAGAATCCACCGATTGGAAATTCTTGAGCAGTCCTTCTTGCATTGCTGTCCATGTGACCTCCCTTCTCTCTGCCAGCATGGATCGTTCCCAAACATCATACCATGTGAGGGCTTTATCGGTCAAGTACCCACATGCAAACACGCCTGCAACATGCTCTGTGATCTCTGTTGAGAACAATCAAAAATATTGATTCATTCTCGAGATCCAATTCTCCACAACTCCCATCATACGCTGCCCTTTGTAAGGCTCAATGTTGTAGGTCTTCTTCATCCAGAGTAGCAATGTGGCTTCGTCGTTGATAGGGTTCGTAGGCACGGGTGCCTCTCCAAGTACTTCAGTCGCAGGTATTGGGTTTTGAGACGGCTCTTCTTCTTGCATGGCTTGATCGTTCTTGAGGATCTGCACTTGACTTTGCAATGTCTCCATGGTCATCTTAATCTCTCGAAATTCATTCAACATCCCTTGCATTCCTTGCACCAGCTCTTGCAACTACGGATCCATGGTTCCTGCAACACCCAATTGCTAACGTCTACTTCAATACAGAGTCAATATAATCACTCTGGAAGGCGCACGAACTATCGGAACTACCATTGGGACCTCAGAAGCTATCACTCGTTGATAATACTCCTCGCCAAAATTCCTAACCACAAAATCTCTAAACATCAATTTTGGCCTCACTACATAACGGATTTCTACTTGAGTGTTGAAAGGGAGAGGATTTGGGACATTCATATCCATATTATCATAATAGAATGTAGATTGTCAAATCCCACTCTCTGTCATATATCACCACCGGTAGAATCATCGGGTTTGGTGAGTTCATCACTCTGTCCATGAATTCCACACCAAAGTGATAAACTAGGGATACTCTCATCTGCTCACGCTGGATGTACATAACCTTGATGTGGAATGGGTTTGAGAATGGAAAGCTAGGTGCGGGAAATTGTCCCCCCGGTGCATCCATCCCATCCGCTCTCTAAAGTCCTTCCTAAGTCTAGCGATTACTCTATGTTCTCCACCTCAAATTACTCAGTTTCAGTAGTTTGTGCTATTCCAAGAGGGGTGATCCACTCTCTTGGAATAGAACACTCGCTCTGATACCATTGTAATACTTCGAGGACAAGAGAAGAGAGAAAACACAGATTGCACACTCAAACATTCGATGCCCCAAGGGAGCACCTTCTCTTTATTATATAGACAAAGAGGATCTCCTACAAGGAAGCTCCACCATAGGATTAGGGACACAGATAGGTGACATGTCAGCAAGCTCCACCCTTGGATTACTTACTTGGATGGGTGACCTGTTTGGTCTAGGTCCTATCTGGTTGGTCAAACAAGCTTTGACCGGAGGGAATCTTTTAGGGAATCTTCCTGTAGGAATCTCAGAATCACATGAGTAAGGTACCGTTGGAAAGCTCTCGACGAGACAAACCAGGGGGAGGGAAGGCCAGCCTTTCCTTTGTTGGGGGGGGGGGGAATCTGCACATTTTTGAGGCCTAATTCATCCGTTTAGGCCTCCGAAATTGCCTTCAAAGATTTTAGGCATATTTCGGTTCCTACTCTATTAGTAGAAGTCCCCTTTTGGTGATACCTCTTTCTGATCTGTTTAGTCCATCATGTGTAACATCCTTCCAGATGTTACCAAACCAATTCTTACCTTTAAATCATATGTCTAGCTATTGGTTCTAAGGTTCTCAAGTCTATTTCGGTTTCTGCCCTATTAGTAGAAGTACTCTTTTGGTGATACTTCTATCTTATCTATTTCAACTATCATGTATAACATCATTCTAGATGTTACCAAACCAAATTTCACATCTAGATCATATGGCTAACCCTTGGTATTATAGTTAGTTCTCAAAACCCTAAAATATTGGAAATTCTCATAACTTTCAATTTATATCTCCATGAGTATATGTTAATTCTCAAATCAAGGAAGAGTTTGTATATCACAAGAGACACGTTCAACCATAAGATACTATCAATTCCACTAGACTCTAATGGTGTAGAATATTGGGTCAAACTAGAGTATAGTAGAGCAACATGAGCCCTACATCCTTTATAGATGGCTAGTCCTACTAATGAAACTATTTCTCTTCCTTAAGGTTATTACATCTTGTTGTAGGAGAAGGAGTACCTTAGAGGTGTTAGAATATCAGCATGAGTAACTTTTATGTCTTGATATACCACTTTTTGCGCAAGCACTATGTATTGCATCTTGCCTCTTCTTAGAAAGGCTTGTCAAGGATAGTATTTGAGCATTTTAGAGATTACTTCAAGCCAAATGATCCCTCTTTTGGTTTTATTGAGCTATTGCAAGTGGTAGTAGTAGAGAAGGGAGAGATTCATACATCATTAGTCAAGTATTAAGTGCTACTTGACTCCTTACATGGAAAAGAATATGAGTGCATTAGATTGATTGCTATTGGGGAGGTCTTTTTGCATCTTGTTAGCTGTACCATTTTGTTTCAACATTGTTCTCACTTTGATATCACCTCAATCTTGATCAATCTAGAGTTGCTACACTTGGAGGTTGTGAAGTTATATCTTTATGCATTAGAGCGCTCCTATATATCCACCCAAAGTGGGTTTTTTTATTGGTGGATATTGAGGACACTTTTAATAGCATCTCACGTGCATCCACCTTTAGAGAGCTTAGGGAGTCCTATGGATCCTTGGAAAGTCTTATTCCTTTTGTGAGGTCTTTTTATGGCTCTCCTTTTTCCCTTTATTACTAATATAGTTTTTCATATGAAGGAGTCACTATCTTGGAGTTGGTTGTTGGTATATGATAAGGAGATCCTTTAAGTGAACCTTTATTTTCCATGGCTCACTAAAGAGCCCTCTTATCTATTACTTTTTCTATGCTAGGTTGTGTTTTTCCTTGGTAGATGATAAACACACATCGTAGGCCTTTGATCTCTTGACTACCAAGCTTCATCTTGTGCACTTGAGAGTCAAGGTGTCAAATTGTAGAGCATGGTCTCCTTCAGGTATTCCTCCTCACCTCAAACTTCAAGATGGGTATATCACATCTACATATGACTATGTATTTCTTGGGATGCCAATAAGATCTAAGGATTTTGTCACACATTTCCTAGACCTAGCCCTTGCAAATGATATTCTTCATGTGGATGACTTCCTTTCACTAAGATAACCATAGGTGATGTGACAACCCAATATCAACATATGAATAGTATAATGGTAAGAAAAAGTTGTTTGCTGAAGGATACGGGTTGGAAATGACAAAAAGTGAAGCTAAAGTATCACAATATCACATGTTGTTTATTCTTGCTTGTTTAACCTCTTGGGCAAGAACCACTCCCAAAAGAGGGTAGAGATATCCACTATGGCAACCTACAAACAAGAAATATTAACAATCACTCTCATTAAATATCTAATCTGATAATCTCTTGATGGTGATAGTTCACTTCATACCAAAGGCCTCTCCCCCCTAAAGAGTTTCTTTCTGAAGATTAGTCTCTCCCTCAAGGCTTATTTTACTCAAAATATTTTTTCAGCTTGACATCATTACTAACTACATATGTCCCTTTCCAAAAAGCACAATCCCAAAAAAAATCCAAAATTGACTATCTACTTGGATTTTCTATTCCATGGTATTTTCAAAGCTTCATCATTCCTAGAACCTTTCCTCAAATAGACTTCCACATTCAAAATATCAAGGGTAACTTCCTTGATTTGTGAAAATTTCATGAGAAAGTACTCAAGCATTCATTCCTACTGAATGTCAAGGTAAGGAATCTTGCAATAAGAGTGGATGCTTGAGTATTTTCTTAGGAAATTTGCATTGTATCAAGGAAATTACCATTGACATTCAGTAGGAATGAATGCTTGATACAATGCAAATTTCCTAAGCAAATACTCAAACATCCACGCTTATTGCAAGATTCCTCACCTTTACTCTACCAAGCATACAACCAAATATGTAAGTGCAACCAATTCAGCACAAAGACTAGAGAAATACTCAAGCTCAATACTTCAATCATCAAAGAAGTGAATCAATCTTCTTTGCGTAGCAACCTATATATACATATTCCTAACTTATTGATGAAGATAATAAGCAGCTAAGGGATGCTTGTAATCTCCTAATTATATCTAAATCACTCATTGTTAATCCAAACTAATCTTATCTTAATGTGCAATTAAGAATTGCCTATGCATCTACCGCTAGTTCTGCCACTCAACTTGTCTTTACATAGGTTACAAGTTCTTCAACCAAAAAATTATTCCAAAGTCTAAAAATATTTTAGGCCAAAGGCCTTTCAAGACAAAGAGCTCTTCATTGCCAAAGGTCGTTCTACACTTAACATTTTTCTATCATTTTACCTTTGGCTAGAGTTCTATTCTTCCTAAAACTATGGTAAAGAACTACCCTTGCCCTAATAGACCCCAATCAGCACGTCAATCCTATCTCAATATTCAGCAATCATGCCTAGTAGTGCCTTTTTGGAATCCTCAAAGTTTCTTGAGATATGTTTGTGAAGTTTGGTGGACAACCACTATATGCACTTATCTGTATAAACCTTTGCCATCAGAGCATGTGCCTAAGACCTGAAATCTTGAGACTTCAACTTCTCCTAAGGTGGACTGCACTACCTCTTGTACAATTCCTACTGTTGATCCTATGCCATTTCCATCTTTGCCAGGATTGTGGTCTTCTCTAGGTTGAGCTATGTCCAAATACCCTACAACTTTGCCAAGATTTTTTCCCAAATGGCCAAGTGATCTTGCTTGTGCTCTTCTTCCTTCTCTTTAATATTTTTGGTGAGCTTCTTCACTTGTACTTTTGCTACTTGTAGCTCCTCTTGATGTCACAATTCCATTCTGATGAGAACCATCTTTGCTTTCTCCACTTCTTTTTCAACAAATCAATTTCTTTGGCCTGAGCTTTTACCTTCTCCTCAAGTTGCATACAAAAACACATTTTTTATTCTCTACAAATTCTCTACTCCTACACCTCCTCCAATGCTGCTCCTTTTTCCTTGAGCTTGGGCACCTCTTATGCCAAGTCATTATTGCATTTCCCCATCTCCAAGTGTTGGGCTCAAACTTCAGCCAATTTGTCTTGCACCTTTGTCCTCTCATGAACAACCCTTGTGCCAATTGATGGAGATGACTTAGGAAGGTGGTGTAATTGATAACCTTCCTATTACATTCCCTGTACATGGGAAGGAGCTGCTTTATTAATTCCAAAGTTGGGCCTAATGTGTGCACAACTAATTTGGAGCAAGGCAACAAAATGATGTGCAAAGCTTCTCTCCTACTCAAGCTAGCCTTCTTCACCATTCTAAATGACGCCAAAGGTCTACTCTCCTCCTTCTAGATCTTGACAAAGAGGGTGAGATCTTCTTGCTTGTGTTCTCTTCTCATCATTGTGGGACTTTGGTCTTGGATGATCTTTCTTCTTGAAGATATCCTTTGGCCTAAAGTCCATCTTTTGGCAAAATTTGTCCCTCAGCCAAGCAAGAGCCCACATCTTTTGCCACTTCTTCAGCTTTGAGCATGTCTTCCTCCTTGAATAATCCTTCTTGCAACTTTGCTTCTCTTGCAAGTGGAAACAAGGAGAATCTTGTTATCTCAAGCTCTTTGCTATATTCTTTTTGGAGATTGAAGGCCGTGCTTCTCTATCATATCTTCTTGAAATAAGCATTTGTTATTTTATCAAAAGATTGTCCTTAATCCTAGGGAAGTCTAGGCTGATTTTACTTCTCCACTCTAGTCTTCTACAACCTCCTTGTCCAATAAGATGACAACATAGGTGTTGTACCTTGCTCACAATGGGTGTGTGTTCTGGTTGTGGTCTAGCTTTACCTTCATCCTCCACAAGGGTCCTATTCATCTTTTTCATAGCCATCATCTTTGGTATGGAAGGCATTGTAGGTCTCTTCCTTTCCTTAACCAAGTGCTTTGCTGCTAATTCATGTTGCTTCTTCTTCTCAAAGCCTAGAATGTTGTAGGATTCCTTCACCTATACTTTGCTATATGGGTGAACTCTCCATCTGCCTATGCATATTTTCTCATCATCATTGCTCATTTGTGTGGCTACTCAAAATGTCTTGCAGGGAAGAAGTGATTGGGGTACTTCTCCTTCTTGGTTGGGGTTAAGAGATTCATCTCTAGGTAAAAATGAAAAAAAGAGAGATATAAAAGTCACCACATTCTTCATTCATGTTTCCAACAAGCTCTTGTGCTCATGCCTAGAACATCACTTCTCATTCATAAGCTTCTCTTTGTACAAGTACTCAAAGAAGATCACATGGCTATTGTTTGTTTGGATTTGAACAACTTCATCATTGATTCCACTAGGATCCTTTACACCGGACCTTTAATTCTAGGGATAGACCAACCCATTTTTGGTCATGTCATCCTTGAAGGTCACCCTAAATTTTTCTTCTGGAGCTAGATTAGGGCAAGTCCAAGGGATATCCAAGGTCATGGCATCTGGGGGAGAATTTGTGTGCCCCAATAGTTTCCACCAATGTTCCTTTATCTAAGAAAAGAGGTTGCCTCTCAAGGTCTCTATCCACAAATTACAATCATCTTTTTTCTCATGCAACATTGCATGATCACTCAACTCCTAATTCCACAACAAGAATTCCACCAGCTTGTTGTGAAGAAATTCTTGTGTATAAGAAGTGCCAATTAACCAATCTGTGGGACTTAATTATGAATATGAATGCTCTTCTCATACACCTAGGTGCTCAAGGGGTTGCTACTTCCTTTCCTTTCATCACTCTCAATCATTTACACACATCCACACTATAAAAAACCAAGACCGAGGAGAGAAATAGGAGAATGGAAACTGACATTGGGACACTTGAATGAGGGAAACTCCAAATGCCTAGCTTCGGCTTTGGAATTTATAGGTAACATACAAAGCCCTTGAGAAGCTTCTCAAGAAGCTTTCTTGAGCCACTTTCTTAGAGTGCAAGCCAAGTTAACCAGGAAGTTTCTCCAGAAGCTTCCTTCTAGAAGTTGCCTATTTGGTGTCCAAGCTAAGCTAGTTAGAAGCTTTTAGAGGCTTCCTTTTAGAAGCTACTTGCTTGGGGTGCAAGTTAACTAGTTGGGAAGCTTCCCAAGAAGCTTACTAGATGCTTCAAGGATATTCTAGGTTAATTTGGCTTGTTATCTACTTCTTTAGCCTTTCTAACTACGTCATTAAACTCCATATTGTTACATATTCCCCCACCGCTAGTTGGTGACGTCCTTGTTGCCATTGAAGCTTCAAACTCCTGGATGGCTGTCTGTGCATTCTAGAGGTGAGAAAGAGGTTCCCATGTGGCATCATGAAGGGGATACCCTTTCTAAAGGACCTTGTACTCTGTATGTTGTTGGCGTCCTCGTTGGATGTGGCAACGTGCAAGGATATGATCAACTTTGTATTCCTCATGATCATTGATAAGGATAGGGGGGGGGGGGGGGGGGGGGGGGAGGAGGTTGGACTCGAGAGGAAAAAGAAGAGGGGTTAGGAACAAAGGGTTTCAACTTGGAAACATGAAAGACAAGATGGATATGTATATGACAAGGCAAGGCAAGTCGATAAGCAATAGGAGAGACAATTTGGGTGACATCAAAAGGTCCTATCCAGTTAGGGGAAAGTTTACAAACTTGGGTATCAAGTGGGAGGGGTAGATTACTAGAGGAGAGTATAACTTTATCACCAATTTCAAAGGTGAGATCACAATGATGGTGGTCTGCATATTGTTTTTGACAATTTTGAGCAACAAGGAGGTGAGATTTGGCTTGTTGGAGAGATTTGGATATGGTGGTCAAGAAGGTTGAAGTATGAGGGACCTGAGATGGAGGAGGAGCAAGTAGAGAATTTGGGACAAATGGATCTTGGCCAAAATTGAGAAAAAAAGGAGAGAATCTGATGCTTTCTTGTTTAGAATTGTTGTATGCAAACTCCGTAGTTATAAGACATTCATCCCAATTGGTATGGTGAATGTTGACGAAGGCACAAAGCATATCTTCCAAGGTGTGATTTGCACAGTCAGTTTGTCCATCAGTTTGAGGATGATAGGCTGTGGACAAAGTAAGCTTGGTGCCAAGTATCTAGAAGAGGGCTTGCTAAAACTTTCTGGTGAAGCAAGGATCATGATTGGAGATGAGTACATGTGGCATCCCATGATGTTTGAACACATTATCAAAGTAGAGTTGCGCCAAGGTTGGAGCATCTATAGTATCAACCGTTGGTGCCAAATGGATTTGCTCACTAAGCTTATCTACAAACACCACAAGTGTTGTGTGACCTTGTTGTGTCTTGGGCAAGGAGTTGATGAGATCTAAGCTCACATGTTCCCAACAAGTAATTGGAATGGGAAGTGGCTGAAGGAGTCCACTCGGCTTTTGGTTCCTAGCCTTGTTGCGTTAACAACTTGCACATGATCGGACAAATTACCAAACATCTTGTGTCATGTTGGGCCACCAACATTGGCATTGGAGGGTACCCAAGGTCTTGTCTACTCCTATGTGACCAACAATTGGTAAATCATGGGTTTCTTGAAGTCAAAGATCACCTTTGGTTGGAATATTGATCTGGTCCGCATGGAATAGAAGGCCTTCCTTGAAGGAGAAGGTGTTGTACTCCTTGTTGCATGCTTTTAGACAACCATGTACCATTTGGAAGAAAGGATCTTGTTATAGAACTAACCAAAACTCGTTATGGACCTTGGGGTCAATTGACACCATTGTAATTGCTACTGTGATGAGAGGAAGAGACTTCAAATCAAGTCATTGTGATAGAGCATCAGGGATGATATGAAACCAACATGGTTTGTACTCAAATTTGATGTCAAACAATTGGAGTTGCTCTTCCCATTGATGATGTTGACTCTTCATGTGTTCCAAGTGTATGGTCTGCAACAATGATTTGTGATCAATTTGCATGATCACTTGTTTCTCCAAGAGATAATGCCTCCATACCTTGGTGGCATACACCATTGCAAGTTGTTCCCAATCTTGAGCACATTAATTTCTTTCAGCTGTATTTAGTTGGCAAGACACAAAGGCAATGAGATGTAGTCCATCTGGGAATTCTTGTTGCAACATGATTCCAATTGCAAAGTTAGAAGCATCAAAATCAACCATACAAGGTAGTTGAGGATCATATGGTTGAAGAATGGGTCTTGAAGAAACCCTATGCTTTAACTTCTGGAATGCATCTTCATGCTTGGTGGTCCATTGGAAGCTTGAGTTCTTTCCCAAGAGGCCAGTCAATGGTACAGCCACATGAGCATAATAGTGGATGAACCGTCGGTAAAAACTGGCCAATCCATTGAATGCGTGTACTTCTATACCATCCTTTGGAGTAGGCCAATCAATAATTGTAACAATATGGAGTTTAGCAATGAAGTTAGTCGGGCTTACAAAGTAGCACATAAGACAAATTAGCCTAGAATATTCTAGAAGTATCTAGGAAGCTTCTTGGGAACCTTCCCGGCTAGCTTAGCTTGCACCTCAAGTACGTAGCTTCTAGAAGCTTCCAACTAGCTTAGCTTGCAAGCCAAATAGGTGACTTCTAGAAGGAAGCTTCTTGAGAAACTTCCTAGTTAACTTGGCTTGCACTCTAAGAACACGGCTTGAGGAAGTTTCTTGAGAAGCTTCTCAAGGGCCTTGTATGCTACCTACAAATACCAAAGCCAAAGCTCATGCTAGGCATTCGGAGTTTTCACACATTCAAGTGTCCCAATGTGAGTTTCCATTCTCCTATTTCTCTCCTTGGTCTTGGTCTATTACATTGGCATCAGAGCAAGAATGGGATGGATGGAATTTATGGACCACCAAATCCACTTCTGCCAAACCATTGGGATTTTCATATCCAGATATTACCCAAGCACCACTTCACACAATTCATCCCTCACGCTTTGGGCAGGATTTTCTGCATATGATCACCATGTCTGAGGAACCCTTGATACTTCCAGTTGTCACTTATGGAGAAAGGTGGACGTGCTATATCTATGTGTTAATCAATTAGATAAATTGGGAGTAGTGGGATAGAGTAGTAGCTATGGTGGCAATACAAGACGTTATCCTTGGGATGCAGCAACAAATCGAGCACCTTACTTGATTGTTGGATGAATGAGACCAACAACAACAAGCACATATATAGAGAACGCTAGTCCGAGATGGAGAAGATCATATTTGATTTCCAAAACCCAAGGTGTTTGAAGGCAAGAATCTTCTGGGCATAATGGAGAATTTTGTGTTTGATTCCAAATGTTACTTTGAAGCCACCAATCTTCAAGATGAACAAAAACATATTCTCTTGGCTTCTAGCCAATTGGATGGTGTAGCAAAACTTTGGTGGTGATTCCATGTAGAGCGAGTTGAATGACAGATTGTTACACCAATCTTGACATGGATAGAATTCAAGGATGCAATACTTGGTTGATTTCAAACTATGAATGCAACCTAAGTTACACAAGATAAATTGGCGGAGTTGAAGCAGATTGGCTCCACATCACACAATTTCAGAACATCATCATGCAAATTCCAGATATACAAGAAGGAGAAGTTTTGGATTAATTTGTGTGGGGATTGAAGTCACGAACCAAATTGGAGGTGACCATGCAAGAACCACAAAACGTAGAAGAAACCATGCAATTGGTTGAGCACTTTGACTCCTTGGTTGCAACAACTTGGTCTTGACCTCAACTTACACCAAGCTTACTAGTACAATACGTATGGGTTGAAGAACCAACACCAATAGAGATTGATGCTATCCAATAGAGGCCACTTGGTGCAGTAGATAGAGAAAGATTGCAACAAAATGGAGGTTGTTTTTATTGTCACCAAGTTGGACATTGCATTGCTGAATGTCCACTTAGGAATGGGTGACCTTGACAAGTTGCCTATTTGGAGTTTGTGGAACTGAATGATCAGGGAAACAAAGAATCCCAATAGGAGATTTTGAGCCGCCTTCTGGGAGCTTGATTAGTTCCAATAGGATTGAAGGCTCGACCTATGCAAATTTGCTTCACTTGCAAGGTATGATATCTAATCGGGTTGTATGATTTTGGTTGATTTTCAAAGTTCAAAGAATTGCATGTCTATGCAAGTAGCAAAGGAATTGGGTATTCCTATCAAGCTAGTGATTGGAAGTAGTTTGATGATGGTGGATGGTAGAAAGTGTTCTGCATTCCGCACCTCACATCTTGTTACCTTCAAGATTGGGAAGGAGTATTTGAAGTGTATGAGGTTTGTAGTGGCACCTCTACACTATGATATCATTCTGGGTCTACCTTGGCTTGAACATCACAAGGTTCAATTCGATTGGACCCGACGCCAAATTCAAGTATAACACCAAGGTAGGAATTTCTGATTAGGTTTTCTGGCATCAATGAGTAAGATACCTAAGAAAAGTCAATCCCAAGATGGGAAGTTTGTTGAGATAGGTAGCCATAGAGAAAACCTTGAAGGGAGTGGAGTCCCAAGATGGGAAGTTTGCCAAGAAGGCAACCATGGAGCAAGCTTGGAAGAGAGACAAGTCCCTAGAAGGGAAGTTGGTTAGTAAAGCAACCATAGAGCAAGCTTTGGAGGAAGATAAGACTGTATTTGTGGTGTGGATCAAGCCGATTGCACCAGAACAATTGGAGGAGGGCCAAGAGCCTCATGAAGCAATGGTAGATTGGATAGTTTAGGAGTTTGCAGACATGTTTCTGGATGATCTGCCAAAGGGATTACCTTCCAATCAAGGTATGCACTTCAAGATCAAGTTATTGCCAAGGAGTACTATAGTGAGTAAACCAATCTATCGGCTCTTACCAAAGGAGTTAGAGGAGTTGCAAACAACACTTAAAGAGTTGTTGGAGAAGGACTTCATACAACATAGTACCTTTCCTTGGGAAGCACCAGTACTATTTGTTCCAAAAAAGGATGGAGGACTTTGTTGTTGTATTGATTACGGTGGGCTCAATAAGCAAACCATGAAGAATGCATATCCCTTGCCTTGGATTGATGACTTGCTTGATCAACCAAGTGGAGCACGCTACTTTTCCAAGTTGGATCTTTGCAGCGGCTATTGGCAAATTCCTATTGATAGAGAGGATGTGCAAAAGACTACCTTTCATAAAAGGTATGGGCACTTTGAGTGGAGAGTTCTACCTTTCGGACTCACTAATGCTCTAGCAGTCTTCATAGATCAGATGCATCAAGTGTTGGATGGACTATTGGATAGGGCCATGGTAGTGTTCTTGGATGATATCTTAATTTATAGTAAGACAAAGGTAGAACACATGATTCATGTGCAAGAAGTCCTAAGACAACTACGATAATGGAAATTTTACTGCAAGAAGTCAAAGTGTACCTTTTGGCAAAAGGAGGTTACCTTCTTGGGTCATAATATCTCATAAGAGGGGATCAAGATGGAAGAAGAGAAAATCAAGGCCATTACTGATTGGCCTACCCCAAAGGATGCTATAGAAGTATGAGCATTCAATGGATTGGCAAGTTTTTACCGACGGTTTATCCATTATTATGCTCATGTGGCTGCATTATTGACTGACCTCTTGGGAAAGAACTTGGGCTTCTAATGGACCACCAAGCATGAAGAAGTATTTTAGGAGTTAAAGCATATGGTGTCTTCAAGACCCATTCTTCAACCATATGATCATCAACTACCCTGTGTGGTTGATTTTGATGCTTGATACCCAAATGGTACATGGTTGCCTTACGGCATGCAATAAGGAATACAACACCTTCTCCATCAAGGAGGGCCTTTTATTCCATGAGGACCGGATCTATGTTCTAGCTAAAAGTGATCTTTGACTTGTACGCCTTCAAGAAAGCCCATGATTTACCCATCGCTGGTCACATGGGTGTGGACAAGACCTTGAGTACCCTCTAATGTCAATGGTGGTGGCCCAACATGACATGAGATGTTCAAGAATTTGCCCGATTGTATGAGAGCTGCCAACATAACAAGGCCAACAACCAGAAGCCAAGTGGACTCCTTCAACCACTCGCCTTTCCATCCACTTGCTAGGAGCATGTGAGCTTGGATCTCATCACATCCTTGCCAAAGACAAAACCAAGACACACCATAATTGTGGTGTTTGTGGATAAGCTTAGTAAGCAAATCCACTTGGCACCAACTTAGCTGATAAAGAAGTAGATGGATTAGCCATGGTTCCAATTTCAGTTCAGACTGAAGAATTAGGAAAAATAGAAGAGGAAGTAGTAGTATTAGATAGACCCAAAGAAGGGGAAATACTTGAAGGAACATAAGGTTTAGAAGCCAAAGTCAAGGTAGACATCAGATTGGATTAACCTATGCTATTGTGGATGCTCTTACCTTAGCGCAAATCTACTTTGAGAATGTCTTCAAGCATCATGGGATACCACATGTACTCATCTCCGACTATGATCCTTGATTTACCAAGAAATTTTGGCAAGCACTCTTCTAGATACTCGGCACCAAGCTTATTTTGTCCATGGCCTATCATCCTCAAACTGATGGCCAAACCAAACGTGCAAATCATACATTAGAAGATATGTTGCGTGCCTTAATCAATGTCCACCATACCAATTGGGATGAGTATCTTGCAGTTGCAGAATTTGCTTATAACAATTACAAACATGCAAGCATTGGATTTTCTCCTTTCTTTCTCAATTTTGGCCAAGATCCACTTATTCCAGATTCTCTTCTTGCTCTCCCTCCATCTTAGGTTCCTCATACTTCCACATTCTTGACCATTATATCCCAATCTCTCCAACAAGCCAAGTCTCACCTCCTTGTTGCTCAGAATCGCCAAAAACTATATGTGGACCACCATCATTGTGATTTCACTTTTGAAGTCGGTGATAAAGTCATGCTATCCTCTAGTAACCTCCCTCTCCCACTTGATACTCATGTTCGTAAACTTGCATCTAATTGGATAGGACCCCTTTGATATCACCCAGATGATCTCTCCTATTGCTTATTGACTTGCCTTGCCTTGTCACATGTGTATTTATCCTGTCTTTCATGTTTCCAAGTTGAAAACCTTTGTTCCTAATCACTCTTTCTTTTCCTCTCAAGTCCAACTTCCCCCTCTTCATGTCCCTATCAATGATCATGAGGAGTACGAAGTTGATCGTGTCCTTGCATGTTGCCATATTCAACGAGGCCGTCGCCAACATATGGAGTACAAGGTCCTTTGGAAAGGATATCCCCTTATGATGCCACATGGGAACCTCTTCTCACCTCTAGAATGCACAAATGGCCATCTAGGAATTTGAAGCTTCACTGGCAACAAGGACGTCACCAACTAGCGGCCGGGAAATATGTAACAAAATGGGATTTAGTGACAAAGTTAGTCGGGCTTACAAAGTAGCACATAAGACAAATTAGCCTAGAATATTCTAGAAGTATCTAGGAAGCTTCTTGGGAACCTTCCCGGCTAGCTTAGCTTGCACTTCAAGTAAGTAGCTTCTAGAAGGAAGGTTCTAGAAGCTTCTAACTAGCTTAGCTTGCACGCCAAGTAGGCAGCTTCTAGAAGGAAACTTCTTGAGAAACTTCCTAGTTAACTTGGCTTGCACTCTAAGAACACGGCTTGAGGAAGTTTCTTGAGAAGCTTCTCAAGGGCCTTGTATGCTACCTATAAATACCAAAGCCAAAGCTCATGCTAGGTATTTGGAGTTTTCTCACATTCAAGTGTCCCAATGTGAGTTTCCATTCTCCTATTTCTCTCCTTGGTCCTAGTCTTTTACAATAATGGCCTTGATTTTCTCTTCTTCCATCTTGATCCCCTCTGATGAGATCTTATGACCCAAGAAAGTAACCTCCTTCTGCCAAAAGGCACACTTTGACTTCTTCCAATAAAATTTCCATTGGTGTAGTCGTCTTAGGATTCCTCGCACATGATTCATGTGTTTTGCCTTTGTCTTGCTATAGATTAAGATATCATACAAGAACACCACCATAGACCAATCCAATAGTTCATCCAATACCCAATGCATCTGATCTATGAAGACTGCTGGAGCATTAGTGAGTTTGAAAGGTAGAACTCTCCACTCAAAATGCCCATACCTTGTGCAAAAGGCAGTCTTTGGCACATCCTCTCTATCAATAGGAATTTGCCAATAGCCGCTATGAAGATCCAACATGGAAAGTATCATGCTCCACTTAGTTGATCAAGCAAGTCATCGATCCGAGGCAAGGGATATGCATTCTTCATGGTTTGCTTATTGAGCCCACGGTAATCAATATAGAAATGAAGTCCTCCATCCTTCTTTGGAACAAATAGTACCGGTGCTCCCCAAAAAGACGTACTATGTTATATGAAGTCCTTCTCCAACAACTCTGTAAGTGTTGTTTGCAACTCCTCCAACTCCTTTGGTGAGAGCCGATAGATCAGTCTACTCAATGGGCATACCTCAATCGGAGGGTAATCCTTTTGGTAGATCATCCATAAATACATCCGCAAACTCCTGATTTATCTAATCAACCATTGCTTGATGAGGCTCTTGGCCCTCCTCAGATTGTTCTTGTGCAATAGGCTTGATCCACACTCAGAATACAAACTTCTCTTCCTCCAAATCTTGCTCTATGGCTACTTTACTAACAAACTTCCCTTCCAAGGACTCATCTCTCTTCCAACCTTGCTCTATGGTTGCCTTCTTGGAAAACTTCCTATCTTGGGACTCATCTCCCTTCAAAGCTTGCTTTATGGCTACCTTCTCGACAAACTTCCCATCTTGGGACTGATTATTCTTAGGTGTCTTACTCAAAGGTACAAGACAACCAAATTGGAATTTCCTACCTTGGTGTTGTACTTGACTTTGTCATCGGGCCCAATCAAATTGAACCTTATGATGTTCAAGCCAAGGTAGACCCAAAATGATATCATAGTGTAGAGGTGCCATTACAAACCTCATACACTCCAAATACTTTTTCCTAATCTTGAAGGCAATAGAATGCGAGGTGCGGAATGCAAAACCCTTTCTACTATCCGTCATCATCAAACTACTTCCAATCAATGGCTTGGTAAGAATACCCAATTCCTTTGCTACTTGCATAGACATGCAATTCTCTTAACTTCCAAAATCAACCAAAATCTTACAACCCTGATTAGATATTGTACCTTGCAAGTGAAGCAAACTTGCATAGATCGAGCCTTCAATCTCATAGGAACTAATCAAGCTCCCAATAGGTAACTCAAAATCTCCAATTGGGATCCTTGTTTCCCTAGCCATTTTGTTCCACAAACTCCATCTATGCAACTTGTCGAGGTCACCCATTCCTAAGTGTGCATTCAGCAATCCGATGTCCAACTTGGTGACAATAAAAACAACCTCCATTTTGTTGCAATCTTTCTCTATTTGCTGTACCAAGTGGTCTCCATTGGATAGCATCAATCTCCATTAGTGCCGGTTCTTCCACCTGTGCATAAGGTACTAGTGGGCCTTGTGTAGGTCAAGGTCAAGACCAAGTTGTCGCAACCAAAGAATCAAAGTGCTCAACCAATTGCATGGCTTCTTCTACATTTTGTGGTTCCCGTATGGTTACCTCCAATTTGGTTTGTGACTTCAATCCCTGCACAAATCAATCTAGAACTTCACCTTCTTGTATATCTAGAATCTGCATGATGATGTTCTAAAATTGTGTGATGTAGCTCCTTATTGAGCCAACTTACTTCAACTTTGCCAATTTATCTCGTGTGGCTCGAGTGGTATTTATAGTTTGAAACCGACCCAATATTGCATTCTTGAATTCTGCCCATGTCAAAATTGGTGCAACAATCCGTCATTAGCTTGCTCCACTCGGAATCACCACCAAAGTTTTGCCACATTGTCTAATTGGCTAGAGGCCAAGAGAATCTATTTTTGTTCATCTTGAAGATTGGTGGTTTCAAAATAACATTCGCAGTCAAACACAAAATTCTCCATTGTGCTTGAAAGATTCTTGCCTTCAAACACCTTGGGTTTTGGAAATCAAATGCAATCTTCTCCATCTCAAATTGACACTTTCTCTATATGTTCTCGTCGTTGTTGATCTCGTTCAAGAAATTGAGTGCGGTGCTTAATTTGTTGGTGCATCGCAAGGATAACGTCCGGTATTGCCGCCATAACTACTACTCTATCCCATTGCTCCCTATTTATCTAATTGATTAGCACATAGATGCAGCACATCAACCATTCTCCATAAGTTACAATTGGAAGTATCAAGGTTCCTTAGACACGGTGATCATATGTAGAAAATCTTACCCAAAGCGCGAGGTGATGAATTGTGTAAAATGATGCTTGGGTAATATTTGGACATGAAATCCCAATGGTTTGGCAAAAGTGGATTTGGTGGTCCATAAATTCCATCCATCCCAACCTTGCTCTAACACCAATGTAAAAGACCAAATCCAAGGAGAGAAATAGGAGAATGGAAACTCACATTGGGACACTTGAATGAGAGAAAACTCCGAATGCCTAGCATGAGCTTTGGCTTTGGTATTTATACGTAACATACAAGATCTTTGAGAAGCTTCTCAAGAAGCTTCCTTGAGCCGCTTTCTTAGAGTGCAAGCCAAGTTAACTAGCAAGCTTTTGAAGAAGCTTCCTTTTAGAAGCTGCCTACTTAGCATGCAAGCTAAGCTAATTAGAAGCTTCTAAAAGCTTCTTTCTAGAAGCTCCCTGCTTGGAGCGCAAGTTAACTAGTCATGAAGCTTCCCAAGAAGCTTCCTAGATGCTTTTGGAATATTCTAGGCTAATTTGGCTTATTCTCTACCGTGTTAGCCTTACTAATTACATTTCTAAACTCCCTATTGTTACATAATGCCTCCATACCTTGGTGGCATATACCATTGCAAGTTGTTCCCGATCTCAAGCAGAGTAATTTCTCTCAGCTATTATTAGTCGGCAAGACACAAAGGCAATGGGATGTAGTCCATTTGGAAATTCTTGTTGCAACACAACTTCAATTGCAAAGTTAGAAGCATCAAAATTGACCACACAAGGTAGTTGAGGATCATATGGTTGAAGAATGGGTCTTGAAGACACCATATGCTTTAACTTCTGGAATGCATCTTCATGCTTGGTGGTCAATTGGAAATTAGAGTTCTTTCCCAAGATATCAGTTAATGGTGCAGTCACATGAGCATAATAGTGGATGAGCCATTGGTAAAGACTGGCCAATCCATTGAATGCCCGTACTTCTGTAGCATCTTTCGGGGTAGGCAAATTAGTAATGGCTTTGATTTTCTCTTCTTCCATCTTGATCCCCTTTGATGAGATCTTATGACCCAAGAAGGTAAGCTCCTTTTGCCAAAAGGCACACTTCGACTTCTTGCAGTAAAATTTCCATTGTCGTAGTCATCTTAGGACTTCTTGCACATGATTCACGTGTTTTACCTCTATCTTACTATAGATTAAGATATCATCCAAGGAAACCACCACGGACCAATCCAATAGTCCATCCAACACCTGATGCATCTAATCCATGAAGACTTCTAGAGCATTAGTGAGTCCAAAAGGTAGAACTCTCCACTCGAGATGCCCATACATTGTGCAAAAGGCAATCTTTTGCACATCCCTTATATCAATAGGAATTTGCTAATAGCTGCTGCAAAGATCCAACTTGGAAAAGTGGCTTGCTCCACTTAGTTGATCAAGCAAGTCATTGGTCTGAGGCAAGGGATATGCATTCTTCACGGTTAGCTTATTAAGCCCACGATAATCAATACAAAAACAAAGTTCTCCATCCTTCTTTGGAACAAATAGTATCGGTGCTCCCCAAGGAGAAGTACTATGTTGTATGAAGTCATTCTCTAACAACTCTGTAAGTATTGTTTGCAACTCCTCCAACTCCTCTGGTGAGAGCAAATAGATTGGTCTACTCACTGGAGTACTCCTTGGCAATAACTAGATCTTGAAGAGCATACCTTGATTGGAGGGTAATCCCTTTGGTAGATCATCCAAAAACATGTCCACAAACTCTTGAACTATCTGATCAACTATTGCTTGATGAGGCTCTTGGCCCTCCTAAGATTTTTCTTGTGCAATAGGCTTGATCCACACCACTAATACAAAATTATCTTCCTCAAAAGCTTACTCTATGGCTGCTTTACTAACCAACTTCCCTTCCAGAGACTCATCTCTCTTCCAAGCTTGCTCCATGGTTGCCTTCTTGGTAAACTTCCCATCTTGGGACTCATCTCCCTTCAAGGTTCACTCTTTGCTACCTTCTCAACAAACTCTCCATCTTGGGATTGACTATTCTTAGGTGTCTTACTTAGAGGTGCCAGACAACCTAATTGGAATTTCCTACCTTGGTGTTGTACTTGAATTTGTCGTCGGGTCCAATCAAATTGAACCTTATGACGTTCAAGCCAAGGTAGATCTAGAATGATATCATAGTGTAGAGGTGCCACTACAAACCTCATACACTCCAAATACTCCTTCCCAATCTTGAAAGTAACAAGATGCAAGGTGCGGAATGCAGAACCCTTTCTACCATCCGCCATCATCAAACTATTTCTAATCACTAGCTTGATAAGAATACCTAATTCCTTTGCTACTTGCATAGACGTACAATTCTTTGAACTTCCAAAATCAACCAAAATCTTACAACCCCAATTATATATTGTTCCTTGCAAGTGAAGCAAACTTGCATAGGTCAAACCTTCAATCCCATTGGAACTAATCAAGCTCCCAATAGGCAGCCCAAAATCTCCTACTGGGATTCCTCATTTCCCTGATCATTCAGTTCCACAAACTCCATCTGGACAACTTGTTAAGGTTGCACATTCCTAAGTGGGCATTGAACAATATGATGTCCAACTTGGTGACAATAAAAACAACCTCCATTTTGTCGCAAACTTTCTCTATCTGTTGTACCAAGTGGTCTTCATTGGATAACATCAATCTCCATTAGTGACGGTTCTTCCACCCGTGCATAATGTACTGGTAGGCCTTGTGTAGGTCAAGGTCAAGACTAACACCCATTTGTTCATGTGTGTAGTATTGTGATATTTAGCTTGGTATTATAAGTACTTAAGAGATATTATTTATATAGAGATAAAGGATGGTTCTATATTAGTCATGGTTAGCTAAATTTAGTCATAGCTAAGATAGAAAGGACCTTACTTTAGAGGAAGTAGAAAAGATGAGCACCACTATTTTGGACTTTAGTGTGTTGACTTGGTATTATTCCTAGGTGTTTGGCTTTGAGGAAAGAGTTGAGAACTCTTGGGCCTGCAAGCCTTTTTGTTTTGGATTCTTCTTTAGTCCAAGGATAGCCCATGTGAAGGAATCCTTGACTTAGTGGTTGGGTCAAGATAAGACCACATGCTTAGGGGAATATGCCCATGTGAATGGATATTCATTTCTACTTTTTGACTTTACTTGACTTTTAGTCTAGTAACTTGAGTTACTCCGGTAAATAGTAACTTTGGTACGTAACTATTTCACAAGTATATAAACAAGGGGTGAGGAGGTACTCATCATCCTTTCATTTGCAACTATCTCTCTCTCATTGAGTTCTCTAGTGAGTAATGTCTTGAGTCTTGGAGTGTTAGCCTTGGAGGAGTATGATGGAGTTCGGGTTCCTTGCCTTCTTAGTCCATGGTGCGTGACCATAATAGCCACCAGAGGTTCATCCTGAGTGAGAGACAGGCCGGCTCACATTTTTGGTTCCGTTGCCGGGACCTCTCTAGAAGGCAAGATAATGTTCCGCGTTCAATTCTACATTAGGCAGAAGGAGGTTATGAGAGCTCACTTGGAGAGAACATTAGGAGAGGAGAGGGCTGAACTTATGTTAGAGAGTCAAGATCCATTTGTATACCCTGTGGTTCATTATGATGTCTTTGAGGTGATTTTGTACATCTTGTACACATGAGAGGAATTGGAGAGATTGTGTGAGGTGGATTGCAGATTTTGGGGATCAAGGTGATTTTGGGCAAAATCTCAAGTTTGAGATCTGGACTTGAAATTTCTACACATGATAGCTTGGGTTATCTTTCAGTTAGCACACTTAAAATTATTGTGAGAGCTACTATGCGCATTGGGCTAGAATTTTTGAAAGTTGATAGGATAAAGTGCTCCCGCAACTGCATGCTCTCTGTAAAATTGTACAGAGTCTGCCATTTCTTCAATTTTTAGTGAATTTTCCTGAAAATATCCAAGAAAATTCAGTGCATTGTATCATACCTTTTGCCACAAAAATTAGAGAGAGATGGTTTTTGTGCAAGGAGTAATGAGTTTTTGAAGTGAGGGGGGTGGTTTTGAGACCAAATCTGAAATATGTGTGCTGAATAGAAAGATATCTAGGCCAAATGGCTTCATGAAAAGATCTGAAATTTTGCAAGGAGGGATGCCTTGGAGTTGTGACCAAGTGTGAAAAATTTCAGAGGACTGTGACATACTGGTTGGGAGATTTGAGTGACATTGTGAGGAAGGGTCAATTCTGCAGAGTGGAGATCTCATGCATGAGGAGACTGAGATCAACAAAAAGCATGTTTGAGTGTTTAGATTCATCTTGGGAACATGGAGGGTCATCAAGAGTGGAAATTGAGATTATGCAAGGTTCCCCAATGGTTTGAGGTGATTGTAGGGGTGGATTTGAGGAAAAGAGAGTTTACAATAGAATTTGAAGAGAGTGTTGAGAGGATCTAAAAACCTACACCACTTGGAGGAAAGAGTGAGTCTACGTGCTTTCTATGTGGAGAGAAGGGATATAAGGCAAGTTCATGTCCATTGACCTTTGAGAGCAAGAGATTGAGGGAAAGGAGAGGCTTACTTGACTTGGGTTTGCATGTTGGACCTTCTTCACCAAGATTGGGAGGGAGAAGATCTAAGACCAAGGAGTTGTGTGAGGTTTGTGGAGTTGAAGGACTTCCAAAAGGACATGAGTGTAGTGGAGTAAAAGCACTTTTGGAAACTTTGGTGAAGAATCTTGGAGAGAGTCTCAGTACAGCTACAGAAATACTACCACCTTCATCAGCTAGTTCTCAAGATTAGTGATGGAGATAATCTTTCAACTTATGGATAAACTATCCATGAGGGTTTGATTAATATGCACTCTAGGATTTGATGTTGCTATAGAAATCTTGGAGCAACCTGAACCTTTTGTGTTCCCTAAGGTGGATTATTCTCAAATGGTGTTAGTCATGTATATACTGTATTAGTTATAAAGTGAGAGAAAAGAAAAGAGAATAAGAAAAATTGAGAAAAAAGAAAGATAGTGAGAGGTTAAGATAGGGAAACTTCCGATTTTCTTTGGCAAGGATGGAGAAGATGTGGAGGACTTTGTGAGAGACTTCAAGAGAGCTTGCATAGGAAAAAATGAGAGGAGGAAGAATGAGTGGGCCTCATTATTACCAGATTTCTTTGAGGATGCAGCACTTACATGGTATGAGTCAGAATACCAAAAGAGAGAGAGGAGAGATGGGGAAGAGGAGTCTTGGGAGACTTTGACTTTAGCCCCTCATTGAGAACTTTCTTCAAGATGAGAGTTATGAGAGATTGATGAGTGAGATTACATTTCTCAAGCAAGGAGATGGAGAGAAAGTGAGAGTCTATGTGGAAAGAGTGGAAAAGTTAGAGTCCAGATTTTGCATAGTGTTGAGGAAGGGTGGGGATGATGTAGAGACTACAATGATTGGCATAGGGGCCATGCTCACCAAGAATTTTGTGAGAGGGTTGAGACCACAAATTAGAATCAAGGTGAGATATATGAGAAACCTTCTTCCAAGGTTGAAGCTATCAAGATCGCAATTTGTATGGAGGAGAGTTTGGAAGGAGATGAGAGCGATTTGGTGGTGAAGGAGGTTGTGCATCCTCCTCAAGGCTACAAGTATGGTGGAACTTCTGATACTTTGTTGGCAAGGGTTGCACCACAAGTAGTGGTTGCTCCAGTTCTTGCATCTCCACCAAAAGATCCACTTCAAACCATCACAGAACAACTTGCGGATCTCAAGATCAATGTGGTGCAACTATGGGAGAAGAGAGAGGTGGATCAGAATGTAGGGAGAGGGCCTAGGAGTTATGGAAACTATCCATATAGAGGAGGCCAACCAGCCAACAATTTCAATGATAGAAATTGTTTTGGTTGTGGAGGAAGAGGCCATATCTAAAGGAATTGCCCAAATTCCACTTACCATGGAGGAAGGGGTTATGAGGGAGCCAATAGAGGGAAAGAGGGAGGTAGTGAAACCCAAGTGGCTCCTAATCCCAACAAAGGTAAGGGGATAGCATCCATAGATGTGGTTGAGAGCAAGTATGAGAAGGGAGAGTGCTCAAACTCCAAGGGTCCTAATTTGGAGCTTTTGGCACAAGAGAAGAAGAGAGCTTGTTTTGCAGAGGATGTTCACTCTTCTCAAGGATTTACTTCAAGCAAGGATACTCCTTTGTCTACTAGGAGCACTTACACCTCAACACCATCAACAACAAAGACTCCAAGGAAGAAGTTGGAGATGGAGGACTTCTTGATCTCAAAGCAACAATGGAACTACAATGTGTTTGAGGATGTTGGTAGTCACAAGGCTAACATCACAGTGGGCCAATTAATTGCTTTGAACCCTACCTTGAGAAAGGAGCTTAGAGGTGGTTTGAGTTCTACAAGGAGCAAGAAGAAGAAGAAGGCAAAAGTTCCAGTATCAATGGGGGTGGTGGATGCCAAGCCAACACCATGGGAGGTTTGTGAATATGCCTCCAAGATTGATGTGAGAGTGAATGGTCACAACATCAAGGATGCATTGGTTGATGGAGGATCAGCAGTGAATGCCATGTCAGAAAGGTTGATGAAGAAGTTGGGTATGATACCCTCAAGACCTTTGTGGTGAGCATGGCAAACAAGCAACAAGTTCGACCAGTAGGGGTGATGGATAAAGTGGTAGTTTCAGTTATGGGAGTTCAAAATCTCATGACTTTCCAAGTCTTGAAGGATTCAAGCTATGACTTACTTCTTGGGAGGCCATGGTTGAGAGCAGCATGCACAACTGATCGATGGCACAAAGGGTACTTGAGGATTGGGCCATCAAACCATAGAGTCACAGTTCATGTGACTAACACTACCAACACTTCACATTTAGATACGCCATCTTCAAATTATTGGGAATCAGATTCTGAAGAAGGAGCTTCAAGTGTGGACACAAGCATGGAGGAGGAGAATTCCACGGAGGAGGATGAATTTGAATCTGATTCAGATGTGTATCCTTTGTGTGCTATGGATTTTGCACCTAAGCCAGAGGTTTTGAAGGACCCAGAAAAATCACCATTGACACTTGAGGAGGTAGAGAGAAGGTTAGCTACCCTCAAGTATGGCCCAAATGTTACCAAGGAGGAGAAGGTGAGATTTGAGGAGATTTTCCGCAAGTTCATCCATGTGTTTGCTTTTAGTTACAAGGATTTGAAGGAAGTCACCTTGGAGGAGCACACAATAGAGGTGGAGTCACATGCAAGACCAATCTGTCAAAAGCAACATCGCATTAGCCCACCAATATCTTTGGTTGTGAAGGAGGAGATTGATAAGCTCAAGGAGGTTGGATTTATCTTTGAGGTGGAGAATTCAGAATGGGTGTTTCCAATTGTCATTGTAAAGAAAAATAATGGCAAGATTTGGGTATGTGTGGATTACAAGAAGCTCAATGTTGTTACCAAGAAGGACTACTACCCATTGCCATTCATTGATGAGATCTTGGAGGAGGTTGTAGGTCATGAGAGGTACAGTTTTGGAGATTTTTATAGTGGATATAACCAAATCAAGATTGCACCAGAGCATCAACAACTCACCACATTCACCACACCTTGGGGAACTTACGCTTTCAAGGTCATGCCTTTTGGGCTTTGCAATGCTCCAGCCACATTCCAATGGTTCATGAACAAGGTATTTGAACCTTTCATTGGGAAATTTGTGAGAGACTTCATTGATGACTTTTGTGTCTATGGGAGCAAGGAGGAGCACTTTGAGCACCTAATCGAAGTCTTGCAACGTTTGGATGAGGCAAATGCATCACTCAACCCAGAGAAGTGAATTTTTGGATATGAAGAAGGTCTACTTTTGGGGCACATCATCTCCAAAGATGGAATAGCAGTTGATCCTGAGAAGGTGAGGAAAATCTCAAACCTTCCATTCCCTTCAAGCTTGACAAAGTTACGTCAATTCTTGGGGATGGTTGGGTACTATAGGAGGTTCATCTTTTCATTTTCCAACAAGGCTTATGCATTGACCATCTACATGAAGAAGGGTGTAGATTACATGGTGATTTTGGAAGATAAGGAGGCTCTCAAAGCTTTTGAGGAGCTCAAGCAATCCCTTGTTATAGCTCCAGTTCTTGCTAAACCTGATTGGAGTAAGCCTTTCATCCTCTACAGTGATGCTTCTAATGTAGCTATAGGATGCACTCTTAGTCAATTAGACCAAGATGGGCATGATCATCCAATAGCTTATGCTAGTAGGTAGATGGTTTCAGCAGAGAAGAACTACTCTGTCACGAAGAGAGAAGGGTTGGCAGTGATCTTTGGTCTCAAGAAGTTTAGACACTACTTGATTGGAGGGAAAGCCACCATTGTCATGGATCACAAGGCTTTGAAGTACATCTTCAACAAGCCTAATGTTGAAGGGAGACTAGCAAGGTGGATGATACTCTTGTCTGAGTATGACTACACCATTGAGGATAGGCCATGAAAGAAACATGCAAATGCTGATTTGTTATCTAGAGCCTATGATCATGATGGAGATGAGCCAGTGGCTGATTCCTTCCTAGATGAGGAGCTCATGACAATCTCAGTCACTCAAGAGGTTCCAATGGAGTACAAGGAGATTGTGGATTTTGTGACAAGAGGTAACTATCCAGAAGGGATGCATGCTAGGGAGAGGAAGGCCCTTGCATCAAGATCTAGACCTTACACAATGGTGGAGTATATTCTTTTTCACCAAGGAGCAGATGGTCTACTTCGAAGAGTAGTGGGTAAGGAAGAGTCTATCCTACTCATAAAGGAGTTTCATGAAGGTTTAGTATGTGGAGGACACTTTGCAGGAAAGGTGACTGCTTTCAAGATTCTAGATGCAGGTTACCATTGGAGAGGGATTTTCAAGGATTGTCTTCATTATTGAAAAACTTGTCATGTTTGTCAAGCTTTTGCTAGAAAGTCTACATCCACTCCACCACTTAGATCAATTCCATTGCTAGGACCTTTTGAGAAGTGTGGAATTGATTTTGTAGGTCCTCTCAATAGAACCCCAAGGAACAACCGGTACATTGTGGTAGTTACTGATTACCTTACCAAGTGGGTTGAGGCTAGACCATTGAGGGACAAGAATGAAGATGAACTGGGTAGATTTCTTTATGAATGCATTATCACTAGGTTTGGATGCCCTTTGGAGTTGGTTTCTGATAGAGGAGGAGAGTTTACAAGAAGCATTACTACAGCCATGCTACGACATTTCTCTATCACACATAGAGTAACTACATCTTATAAGCCAAATTCCAATGGCTTGCCAGAGAGAACCAATCAGACCTTGTGCATGATCTTGGCCAAAGATGCAGAAATGGAGGGGGCTAAACATCATTGGGACAAGAGGATTCATGCAGTTTTGTGGGAGTATAGGACAACCATGAAGACTTCCACATGATATTCTCCATTTCAATTGGTGTATGGTATTGAGTCTACCTTACTTATTCACTTTGATCTTCCTACCTTCCAAAGCATTCATAGGAGATTGAAGAAAGCACAAGGAGGTGATGCAGAGAAGTCAAGGAAAGAACAACTCATGGAGTTGGAAGAGGCAAGAGCAGTTGCTATGGTTCGAGTGGAGCAAGCCCAAAGGAAACAAAAGGAGAGCTATGACAAGAGGCAAGGCAAGAAGAAGGTGGAGCCTTTCAAAGAAGGTGATTGGGTAATGTTGTTTGATTCCATTTGATTCAAGAGAGTGCAAAAGAAGTTTTTGCCTAAGTACTTTGGACCTTTCATAGTGGAGAAGGTGTGGAGCAATTACACCTATGATCTCAAGGAGTTGGGAGGAAGACATTTTGATAGGATTAACCATGATAAGTTGAAGATGTACCATAGAAGGAAGAGAGACCTTCACTTTGAGGACAAAGTGAAAACTTAGTACGGGTGTAAATGTAACACACATTTGTGCATGTGTGTGGTATTGTGATATTTAGCTTGGTATTACAAGTACTTAAGAGATATTATTTATATAGAGATAAAGGATGGTTCTATATTAGTCATGGTTAGCTAAATTTAGTCATAGCTAAGATAGAAGGGACCTTACTTTAGAGGAAGTAGAAAAGATGAGCACCACTATTTTGGACTTTAGTGTGTTGACTTGGTATTATTCCTTGGTGTTTGGCTTTGAGGAAAGAGTTGAGAACTCTTGGGCCTGCAAGCCTTTTTGTTTTGGATTCTTCTTTAGTCCAAGGATAGCCCATGTGAAGGAATCCTTGACTTAGTGGTTGGGTCAAGATAAGACCACATGCTTAGGGGAATATGCTCATGTGAATGGATATTCATTTCTACTTTTTGACTTTACTTGACTTTTAGTCTAGTAACTTGAGTTACTGCGATAATTAGTAACTTTGGTATGTAACTATTTCACAAGTATATAAACAAGGGGGGAGGAAGTACTCATCATCCTTTCATTTGCAACTATCTCTCTCATTGAGTTCTCTAGTGAGTAATGTCTTGAGTCTTGGAGTGTTAGCCTTGGAGGAGTATGATGGAATTCGGGTTCCTTGCCTTCTTAGTCCATGGTGCGCTACCATAATAGCCACTAGAGGTTCATCTTGAGTGAGAGACAAGCCAGCTCACAGACCAAGTTGTCGTTACCAAGGAATCAAAGCGCTCAGCCAATTGCATGGCTTCTTCTACATTTTGTGGTTCCTGCATGGTCACCTCTAATTTTTTTTGTGACTTCAATCCCTGCACAGATCAATCTAGAACTTCACGTTCTTGAATATCTAGAATTTGTATGATGATGTTCTAAAATTGTGTGATGTAGCTCCTTAATGAGCCAACTTGCTTCAACTCCGCCAATTTATCTCGTGCGGCTTGGGTGGCATTTATAGTTTGAAATTGACCTAATATTGCATTCTTGAATTCTGCCTATTTCAAAATTGGTTCAACAATCTGTCGTTTAGCTTGCTTTACTTGAAATTGCCACCAAAGTTTTGCCACATTGTCTAATTGGCTAGAGGCCAAGAGAATGTGTTCCGTTCATCTTGAGGATTGGTGGTTTCAAAGTAACATTCGCAGTCAAACACAAAATTCTCCACTATGCGCGGAAGATTCTTACCTTCAAACACCTTGGGTTTTGGAAATCGAATGCAATCTTCTGTATCTCGAATTGGCACTCTCTCTATATGTTCTTGTTGTTGCTGATCTCGTTCATCTAGCAATTGAGTAAGGTGCTTGATTTTTTGCTGCATTGCAATGATAACATTTGGTATTGCCACCATAGCTACTACTCTATCCTACTACTCCCAATTTATCTAGTTGATTAGCACATAGATGCAGCATGTCAATCATTCTTCATAAACAACCAAAAGTATCAAGGGTTCCTCAGACACGGTGATCATATGTAGAAAATCCTGGTCAAAACGCAAGGTGTGTGAAACAATACTTGGGTAATATCTGGACATGAAAATCCCAATGGTTTGGCAGAAGTGGATTTGGTGGTACATAAATTCCATCTATCCTATTCTTGCTTTGATACCAATGTAAAATACCAAGACCAAGGAGAGAAATAGGAGAATGGAAACTCACATTGGGACACTTGAATGAGAGAAAACTCCAAATGCCTAGCATGAGCTTTGGCTTTGGTATTTATAGGTAACATATAAGGCCCTTGAGAAGCTTCTCAAGAAGTTTCCTTGAGCGGCTTTCTTAGAGTGCAAGTCAAGTTAACTAGGAAGCTTCTCAAGAAGCTTCCTTCTAAAAGCTACCTACTTAGCATGCAAGGTAAACTAGTTAGAAGCTTTTAGAAGCTTCCTTCTAGAAACTACCTACTTGGAGCGCAAGTTAACTAGTTGGGAAGCTTCCCAAGAAGCTTCCTATATGCTTCAAGAATATTCTTGGTTAATTTGGCTTATTCTCTACTTTGTTAGCCTTATTAACTACGTCACTAAACTCATATTGTTACACACTCACTCCTCATTCAAATTCCTAAGTTCTACAAATTATTACCAAGGGTGGGGAAATCTTGGTCTTGATTTGGTTAATTGTGCAAAAAGTAAAATGGATCTAAGCCCAATGCGGGTAATTTAGGTGATGGCTCAACCTTTATGAATCTTTAATATGGTGCTCTTTGGTGAGCAATTGCGTCTCACACATGCAAATGGTCAATACAATCAAATAATCATCAACATTAGTTCTTGATGCATCGATATCACATTGAAGTCCTTACTATTATTGCAAAATTATTGTCTTTTAGGCCAATTGGATCTCAGGCCCAATGGCCTTTTGGCAGAAGGTCATCCTAGGTGAAAGGTTTCCTTTCAAGACAAAGGTCTCACCAAAGGTTTCTCTAACTAAAGGCCTTATTTGTTGAAGAGCCATGTCCTAGGCTCTTCATTCTTATACACTACTACTGATCTTCTTGTGGCACATTCCTTATATGTCTTCTTTCCCCTTAAGGGTTTAGTTTCCAATGAGATGGAAGGCAAATGACAATAAGCCTCTTTTCTTCTCTATTGTGCAACTATTTCTTTGTCTTCATGACTAAATGAAATAAATTGAAAGGAAAAGATGTACTTTGGAAAGAGGTGAGGCATTTGGTATTTGGGATACTTTCCTCTAGATTGCCTACAGACCAACCTATCTTCTTGGAATAGTTCTCCCTTTTGTGACCAACTTATCACATTGGGTGTTTGAGAGGAGGATTATGGGTGTCTTTGGTGATATCATTGGACCAAGGACATTTGAGTGCATGATAGGGGATTTGGCACATAGACAAACATCTCTTCCAATCTTGTGTAGAAGCATAGGCTTACTATCTATGAAAGAGATGACACCCATAAGATTTTTGGGTAGTTTGGCTCTCTTGGCATTACTACTTTCCTCCATTTTTTGGTTGTTGATAGCCCAATCTTGGAGGCATATATGATCAAGATGGAGGAGGGATTGTTTTCCTCTAAGTGTTATTACAACAAAAAATATATTTTTTATCATCAGAAGCACAAGAGGACCTTTCATCCTTTGCTTGCCTACCATTAATTTGGACCAAAGGCTTGTAGTCGTCCATGATTGATTGATAGTTTCAGCATACATTATATCCTCTCTTAGTTGATTCATCCATTCCTCATGCTACTAGAGCACATCTTTGCTTTTGCTCTGGCAAGGGTGCAAGCTCTTTGTCATACTTATATATATTGCTACTCAACATACATAATTTTCAACATCATACACTATAGAAGCACAACTCACACATAAGTAATACATTAACTCTAAAGAACCACAATAATCAGTCCACTCTTCCACTCAAATCACATTCAAATCAAATTTGCACTCAATCCTCCACTCAACAATCTGCCAACAATCAGGCACTGATTATAGTCAAGCCATACCCACTCTAGCTAAGAGACTCCAAGTGATGCTCACCGGCCTCTATTTACCATAACCAAGAACTCAAAGGCTCAACATCAAAGAAGTGAGCTCTCTAGAGCTACACTTTGAAAGTCTAACCCTCTACTCGACCTATGTGTCCAACCCTTATGGTGCCATTGATAGTGCAAGTGGTGCAAGTGATAGTGGGTCCCACTCTGTGATTAGTAGCCATAACATGAAATGTGGTCACCATCAAGTAGTCCATAAGCAACTACCAAAATAACTATGATTATAACATTACCACTCTAGCATCCAAGCAAATTAGCTTTGGCATTACAAATGTCATGACATCTTGGATTCTAGCTTGACTATATATTAGGGCATTTTGAGTCACATTAGCAACTCTCTCTACAATGATTAGATTCTACCTAGGTTTGGTCCACCCATCTATATTTTCATTACTCATTTGTGAGTGTTGTTCTACATGAGATGTAGTAATGGTCAATACAATATGGTATCCTTTTGGAGGATAGAGGATTGCTACCCATGATGCTTTTAGGGATATAGTGTTTGACATGGTACAAGTGAGTAGATACCTTGCTTGGAAGAAGTATTGGTATGTTTTACAAACAACACAAGTCAATGCAAACTTGTACTTAGACCAAGAGGATGAGATGACAATAGCAAATATTTTGGTTATGGGTCTTACACATGATGTAGTGTCAAAGATCCATCATCCAACATGTATGGTCTACAAAAAATTGGAGCATCAAATGAACATCACCTAATGTAATTGCTCTCCTATAGATTGAACCAACCAATGCTCTTTACATAGCAATGGACACATGCTATCTAAAAAATACTATAAAATATGAGAGTAAGAGTGATACCCATGATGTCTCAAATGATATGCTATCACTTACTCCTTGAAATATGTGTCAAGCACCTCATCCATTGGTCTATATAATTTCAAGGCTAGAGGATCAAAGAGGTGACCTTGTTGCATACCTCTACAATTGGAGAGCTTGCAGACTATTTCTCCACTTGCTGCCCATCCAAGAGGATGGATGATCATTAGAGCAATGGATGAAGTCCTTGACACATTTATCAAGAGGTGTGTAAGGGCATACATCATGGGTATCTACACTATGATAATTGCAGAAAAACACATTTAGAAGAGTACAATATTTAGCTACATGGCCACTTTCCTCATAAAATTTTAGAAATAGGTTCTCCAAGTCAATGATTGGAGAGAGATTGCAGAAAAATGTGCTTGATATATGAAGTCCTATAAACAAGCTAGGGACTGGAAGGATAAGTACAGAGGTGAGTCTCATTGAGAAGGAGATAAAGCACATATGGACAACTATAGAACACAAATTGAATCACCTTTGTCCTTATTTTGACTAAATGAGCTTTGTTTGGGAGTAGAGCAAACATTCACCAACGTCCTTTGTAAGCACAGGGACGGGGAATGAAATGAACATTTCTGAATGGTCAAGTAGAGAGAAGGAAATACAAGAAAAAGTTACCATATAAGAGTAGAAGGAAATTTTCAAAGAGTACACTCCTTTGTCAAGAACTTCACATGCTTATAGTATCCCATTTGGTACATCTCTTTCCATTTACAATTCTTGGCAAGCAAGAAGAGAGGTTGGAGGAGTTTAGTAGAGGGTTAGATGAATTTGAGGAGGATGTTCCTATTGCTCCAACAAGAGGGAGAAAGGAGGGAGGGAAGGAAAGAGATAAAGAAGGAGAGCTTGAGAGTGAGGTGGAACACCGCAAGAGGAGGAAATCCTCTATAGGAAATCCAAAATTTATCCCTATATTATCTTCTTTTATTCAAGATATGGCGAGCTACACCAAATTGTGGAACAATTTCTTTGAAGGCTAAGTTGAGGTGTAAACTAGCATAGCGCATTGCTCAAAACATGAAAAAGATCAAAAAGTTGAAAATTAAAGTTAAATCTCTGCAAAGGTCAAAAATATAACAATCAAGATTCAAGGAGAGGAATGCTAAATCAAAATGGTTTTATGTGATGATACTAGAATTAGCTTGGAAATGAAAAACACCAAAGGAAATCAAGAGCATCATGATGCTCTAAGGAATAGATGCCCAACACGATGATGGTATATCCAATAGTGATCTTGTCCCTAAATGCACTCCTTGTAGTTCTAGTGCCATTGATAGTGACTCTCTCTTGTACAATTTTAAACAAAAATAAAGTTCATAACTTTTGTGTGTGCATGCAATTGATGAATTGAAGCAAGTTGAAAAAAATTACTTGTGTAATTGATGAATAAACCAAATTGCCAAATTTCAAAGCATATCACTTACACTTTACAAGGTTTTGCTTGTTTTTTGGAAGCTTTGATTGCTTATGTTGAGTGTTTGCTTGCATGAATATTAAGTGGTCATGGATTTGCTTGCTTGGAAGTAGGCCTTGCTTGTCCATTGCTGGCCTTGCTTGATAAGAGTGCCTTGCTCACCCATCTCGAGGTCTTGCTTGCCCGTCAAGGAAGCTTGCTTGGCTAAGGGAGACCTATCATCTCCCTCATGGTATTCTTGGCCTCCTTTTTTACCTCAAACTAAACTATGATTCACTAAACTCTATATAGCTAAACTTTATATGAACTACTCTACAAAGGATGATAAAAAATAAAAAATAATTAAAAAAGTATTAAATTCAAGAACAAATGTATTAAAAATCTGAAGTATTTTATACATGATGATAGGTTAAAAATGCTTCAAGAAAAAAAGTTTTAAAAGACTAACCTCTTAAATTTAACTCTCCATGATGCTAAGGGTTTCAAAATTTTCAAGAAGAAAAGTATTTAAAAATTGAAGAATAATGTTTAAGAGGCCCAAAACCTTTCCTATCACAATCATAATCTTGCAACCTTGTAATCATGTTCTCCTAACATTGCTTTTGTTATTCCTCAAAGAGATTTGTGGCTCAAAGAGCTAGAAACATATTTACCTTTTTAGATACTAACATATTTATAGTCTTCCCACCAACATAAACATATTCTTCATTTTTCACACTAACATAACATAATAGAAACATGTATAGAAGTCTTCAAACTAACATAAAACATATTCACCAGATTTCACACTAATATATTTACCAAAGAAAACCAAAATAAATAAATTTGCACTTAAATAACAATGAGTGGCAAATAAGAAATGTGGGTAAAAAGGTACTAATATATATAGATATGTAAAAAGGTAGCACTGTAATGTACAAGTGACCATATCATCTAATGGGTAGCCTTGAGCTCTATCTAGTTTGCTCTATTGTATCATCAAGGCATCTAAAGATATATTGATGGAGATACACGACTATTTCCACATCAAATCCCACTCATCCTAGCATTATCATGAAGTAGACTACTTACCTTTTAACTAGAGTTGTCTTTTTTAATGTTTTTAGGAGAATTTTAAAGGATCCTTTACTGTACACATTTAGGAGCAAATATTTCACTTATTATATTTTCAAGTGGAGTATGCTTTATCTCATTGGAATATTCTTATCAAGTGCTTTCTATTGAGACCAACATCATAACATTTATACATCTATACCAAACATTACAAGAATGTGTATCCCAAAGTGGTGTAGACTTTTGTAACAATGTGTAATTTTGGGGTTGATATCTTTATGATTATATGTCCAAATTAGGTGCATGTTATGTCATTAAAAATATCTTCTCAAAAGCTTTTCATAAATATCAAAAGCATAGCATTTGGAAGTTTGTAGCAAATGTTACAACCATCTAAAGACAACTTCAAGTTCATAACTTTCAAGATGACACCTTTGGGTGGGGATTAATTTCTGCCCCAAATACACTTTTGGGTAGAAACTACCATAGTGCATACTTTGGGGTTAATATCTCAAAGATAACAAGTCCAAATTGACTATGCTTTGTCTCATTAGTAGCATCTTCTCCTATGCTTTCCTTTGACACCAAAATCATATTATTTGGAGGTTTGTATCAAAAATTACAACCATCTAAGATACATTTGGGTTCATAGCTTTGGGATAACACCTTTGGGTAGGGATTACTTTTGGCCTAGGACACACCTTTGGGTTGAGATCACATTGGCCCTGAACAAACCTTTGGATAGAGATCTGTAACACCCATTTGTGCATGTGTGTGGTATTGTGATATTTAGCTTGGTATTACAAGTACTTGAGAGATATTATTTATATAGAGATAAAGGATGGTTCTACATTAGTCATGATTAGCTAAAGTTAGTCATAGCTAAGATAGACGGGACCTCACTTTAGAGGAAGTAGAAAAGATGAGCACCACTATTTTCGATTCTAGTGTGTTGACTTGGTATTATTCATAGGTGTTTGGCTTTGAGGAAAGAGTTGAGAACTCTAGGGCCCGCAAGCCTTTTTGTTTTGGATTCTTCTATAGTCCAAGGATAGCCCATATGAAGGAATCCTTGAATTAGTGGTTGGGTCAAGATAAGATCACATGCTAGTGGAATATGCCCATGTGAATGGATATTCTTTTCTACTTTTTGACTTTACTTGACTTTTAGTCTAGAAACTTGAGTTACTACGGTAATTAGTAACTTTGGTACATAACTATTTCACAAGTATATAAACAAGGGGTGAGGAGGTACTCACTAGCCTTTCATTTGCAACTATCTCTCTCTCATTGAGTTCTCTAGTGAGCAATGTCTTGAGTCTTGGAGTGTTAGCCTTAGAGGAGTATGATGGAGTTGGGGTTCCTTGCCTTCTTAGTCCATGGTGCGCTACCATAATAGCCATTAGAGGTTCATCTTGAGTGAGAGATAGGCCGGCTCACATTTTTGGTTCCATTGCCGGGACCTCTCTAAAAGGCAAGATAATGTTCCGTGTTCAATTTTACATTAGGCAGAAGGAGGCTATGAGAGCTCACTTGGAGAGAACATTAGGAGAAGAGAGAGCTGAACTTATGTTAGAGAACCAAGATCCATTTGCATACCCTATAGTTTATTATGATGTATTTGAAGTGATTATGTACATCTTGTACATATGAGAGGATTTGGAGAGATTCTGTGAGGTGGATTGCAGATTTTGGGGATTAAGGTGATTTTGGGCAAAATCTCAAATTTGAGATCTAAACTTGAAATTTCTACACATGATAGCTTGGATTGTCCTTCAATTATCACACTTGTAATTATTTTGAGAGCTATTATGCGCATTGGGCTAGAATTTTTTTTAAGTTGATAGGATAAACTACTCCCGCAACTGCATGCTCTCTGGAAAATTGTACAGAGTCTATCATTTATTCAATTTTTAGTGGATTGTTGTGAAACTTTCCAAGAAAATTTAATACATTATATCCTACCTACAGACACAAACTTAGAGATATATAATTCTTGAGCAGGGATTTATGAGTTTTTGAAGTGAGGGGTTGGTTTTTAGACCAAATCTGAAATATATGTGTTGAATAGAAAGGTGTTTAGGCCAATTGGCTCAATGAAAAGATCTGAAATTTTGCAAGGAGTGATGTCATGGAGTTGTGATCACGTGTGAAAAATGTCAAAGGAGTGTGACATAATGGTTGGGATATTTGGGTGACATTGTGAGGAAGGGTCAATTCTTTAGAGTGGAGATCTCATGCATGAGGAGTTTGAGAGCAACAAAAGGCATGTTTGAATGTTTAGATTCATCTTGGGAACATGGAAGGTCATCAAGAGTGGAAATTGAGACTATGAAAGGTTCCCAAAGGGTTTGAGGTAATTGTAGGGGTGGATTTGACAAAAAGAGTGTTTACAATAGAATTTGAAGAGAGTGTTGAGAGGATCCAAAAACCTATGCCACTTGGAGGAAAGAGTGAGTCTAAGTGCTTGCTATGTGGAGAGAAGGGACATAATGAAAATTCATATTCATTGACCTATGAGAGCAAGAGATTGAGTGAAAGGAGAGGCTTACTTGACTTGGGTTTGCATGTTGGACCTATTTCACCAAGATTGGGAGGGAGAAGATCTAAGACCAAGGAGTTGTGTGAGGTTTGTGGAGTGGAAGGACTTCCAAAAGGACATGAGTGAAGTGGAGTAAAAGCACTTTTGGAGATTTTGGTGAAAAATCTTGGAGAGAGTCTTAGTACAGCTGCAAAAGTTCTACCACTTTCATCAACTAGCTCTTAAGATTAGTGATGGAGATAATCTTTCAACTTATGGATAAACTATCCATGAGAGTTAGATTAATATGCACTCTAGGATTTGATGTTGCTATAGAAATCTTGGAGCAACCTGAAACTTTTGTATTCCTTGGAGTGGATTATTCTTAGATGGTGTTAGTCATGTATATACTCTATTAGTTATAGAGTGAGAGAAAAGAAAAAAGAAAAAAGAAAAAAAAATTGAGAGAAAAGAAAGATAGTGAGGGGTTAAGATAGGGAAACTTCTGGTTTTCTTTGGCAAGGATGGAGAAGATATGGAGACCTTTGTGAGAGACTTCAAGAGAGATTGCATAGGAAACAATGAGAGGAGGAAGAATGAGTGGGCCTCATTATTACCAGATTTCTTTGAGGATGCAGCACTTACATGATATGAGTCAGAATACCAAAAGAGAGAAAGGAGAGATGGGGAAGAAGAGTCTTGGGAGAATATGACTTCACCACTCATTGAAAACTTTCTCCCAGATGAGAGTTATGAGAGATTGATGAGTGAGGTTACCCTTCTTAAACAAGGAGATGGAGAGAAAGTGAGAGTTTATGTGGAAAGAGTGGAAAAGTTAGGGTCTAGATTTCACATAGTGTTGAGGAAAGGTGGGGATGATGTAGAGACTACTATGATTGGCATAGGGGCCATGCTCACCAAGAATTTTGTGGGAAGGTTGAGACCACAAATTAGAAGCAAGGTGAGATATGAGAAACCTTCTTCCAAGGTTGAAGCTATCAAGATCACAATTCGTATGGAGGAGAGTTTGGAAGGAGATGAGAGTGATTTGGTGGTGAAGGAGGTTGTGCATCCTCCTCAAGGCTACAAGTTTGGTGGAACTTCTGATAGTTTGGTGGAAAGGGTTGCACCACAAGAAGTAGTTGCTCCAGTTCTTGCACCTCCACCAAAGGACCCACTTCAAACCATCATAGAACAACTTGCAGATCTCAACATCAATGTGGTGCAACTATGGGAGAAGAGAAAGGAGGATCTGAATGTAGGGAGAGAGCCTAGAAGTTATGGAAACTATCCATATAGAGGAGGCCAACCAGCCAACAATTTCAATGATAGAAATTGTTTTGGTTGTGGAGAAAGAGACCATATCCAAAGGAATTAACCAAATTCCACTTACCATGGAGGAAGGAGTTATGAGGGAGCCAATAGAGGGAAAGAGGGATGGATCCTAATCCAACTAAAGGTAAGGAGATAGAATCCATAGATGTGGTTGAGAGCAAGTATGAGAAGAGAGAGTGCTCAAACTCCAAAGGTCTTAATTTGGAGCTTTTGGCACAAGAGAAGAAGAGTGCTCATTTTTCAGAGGATGTTCACTCTTCTCAGGGATTTACTCCAAGCAAGGATACTCCTATGTCTACTAGGAGCACTTGCACCTCAACACCATCAACAACAAAGACTCTAAGGAAGAAGTTGGAGATGGAGGATTTCTTGATTTCAAAGCAACAGTGGAACTACAATGTGTTGGAGGATATTGGTAGCCACAAGGCTAACATCATAGCGGGCCAATTGATTGCTTTGAACCCTACCTTGAGAAAAGAGCTTAGAAGTGGTTTGAGTTCAACAAGGAGCAAGAGGAAGAAGAAGGCAAAAGGTCCAGTATCAATGGATGTGGTGGATGCCAAGCCAACACCATGGGAAGCTTGTGAATATGCCTCTAAGATTGATGTGAGAATAAATGGTCACAACATCAAGGATGCATTGGTTGATGGAGGATCAGTGGTAAATGCCATGTCAGAAAGGTTGATGAAGAAGTTGGGTATGCTACCCTCAAGACCTTCAACATTTGTGGTGAGCATGGCAATCAAGCAAAAAGTTTGACCAGTAGGGGTGATGGATAAGGTGGTAGTTTCAATTATGGGAGTTCAAAATCTCATGACTTTCCAAGTATTGAAGGATTCAAGCTATGACTTACTTCTTCAAAGGCCATGGTTGAGAGCATCACACACAACTGATCAATGGCACAAAAGGTACTTGAGGATTGGGCCATCAAACCATAGAGTCACAGTTCTTGTGACTAACACCACCAACACTTCACATTTAGATACACTATCTTCTGATTATTGGGAATCAGATTCTGAAGAAGGAGCTTCAGTTGTGGACACAAGCTTGGAATAGTAGACTTCCACAGAGGAGGATGAATTTGAATCTGATTCAGATGTGTATCCTTTGTGTGCTATGGATTTTGCACCTAAGCCAAAGGTTTTGAAGGACCCAGATAAATCACCATTGACACTTGAGGAGGTCGAGAGAAGGTTATCTACCCTCAAGTATGGTCCAAATGTTACCAAGGAGGAGAAGGTGAGATTTGAGAAGATTTTCTGCAAGTTCATCCATTTGTTTGCTTTTAGTTACAAGTATTTGAAGGAAGTCACCTTGGAGGAGCACAACATAGAGGTAGAGTCACATGCAAGACCAATCCGCCAAAAGCAACATAGCATTAGCCCACCAATATCTTTGGTTGTGAAAGAGGAGATTGATAAGCTCAAGGAGGCTGGATTTATCTTTGAGGTATAGAATTCAGAATGGGTGTCTTCAATTGTCATTGTAAAGAAAAAGAATGGCAAGCTTTGGGTATGTGTGGATTACAAGAAGCTCAATGTTGTTACGAAGAAGGACTACTACCCATTGCTATTCATTAATGAGCTCTTGGAGGAGGTTGCAGGTCATGAGAGGTACAATTTTGGAGATGGTTATAGTGGATATAACCAAATCAAGATTGCACTAGAGCATCAACAACTCACCATGTTCACCACACCTTGGGGAACTTACGCTTTCAAGGTCATGCCTTTTGGGCTTTGCAATGCTCCAGCCACATTCCAACCATTCATGAACAAGGTATTTTAACTTTTCATTGGGAAATTTGTGAGAGACTTCATTGATGACTTTTGTGTCTATGGGAGCAAGGAGGAGCACTTTGAGCACCTAATCAAGGTCTTGCAATGCTTGGATGAGGCAAATGCATCACTCAACCTAGAGAAGTGCATTTTTGGATGTGAAGAAGGTCTTCTTTTGGGCACATCATCTCCAAGGATGGAATAGTAGTTGATCTTGAGAAGGTGAGGAAAATCTCAAACCTTCCAGTCCCTTTAAGCTTGACAAAGTTATGCCAATTCTTGGGGATGGTTGGGTACTATAGGAGGTTCATCTTCTCATTTTCCAAAAAGGCTTATGCATTGACCATCTACATGAAGAAGGGTGTAGATTACATGGTGATTTTGGAGGACAAGGAGGCTCTCAAAGCTTTTGAGGACCTCAAGCAATCCCTTGTTGTAGCTCCAATTCTTGCTAAACCTGATTGGAGTAAGCCTTTCATCCTCCACACTGATGCGTCTTATGTAGCTATAGGATACACTCTTAGTCAATTAGACCAAGATAGGCATGATCATCCAATAGTTTATGCTAGTAGGCAGATGGTTTCAGTAGAAAAGAACTACTCTGTCACGGAGAGAGAAGGATTGACAGTGATCTTTGGTCTCAAGAATTTTAGACACTACTTGATTGGAGGGAAAGCCACCATTGTCATGGATCACAAGGCTTTGAAGTACATCTTCAACAAGCCTTATGTTGAAGGGAGACTAGCAAGGTGGATGATACTCTTGTTTGAGTTTGACTACACCATTGAGGATAGGCCAAGAAAGAGGCCTTCTCGAATGAGGAGTTCATGAAAATCTCAATCACTCAAGAGTTTCCAATGGAGTACAAGGAGATTGTGGATTTTGTGACAAGAGGTAACAATCTAGAAGGAATGCATGCTAGGGAGAGGAAGGCCCTTGCAGCAAGATATAGACCTTACACAATAGTGGAGGATATTGTTTTTCACCAAGGAGCAGATGGACCCTAAACCCTAAACCCTTCAAAGAGCAGTGGGTAAGGAAGAGTCTATCCTACTTATAAAGGAGTTTCATGAAGGTTTAGTGTGAGGAGGACACTTTGCAAGAAAGGTGACTACTTTCAAGATTCTAGATGCAAGTTACCATTGGAGAGGGATTTTCAAGGATTGTCTTGATTATTGCAAAACTTGTCATGTTTGTCAAGCTTTTGTTAGAAAGTCTACATCCACTCTACCACTTAGATCAATTCCATTGCTAGGACCTTTTGAGAAGTGGGGAATTGATTTTGTAGGTCCTCTCAATAGAACCCCAAGGAACAATCAGTACATTGTGGTAATTACTGATTACCTTACCAAGTGGGTTGAGGCTAGACCATTGAGGGACAAGAATGAAGATGAACTGGGTAGATTTCTTTATGAATGCATTATCACTAGATTTGGATGCCCTTTGGAGTTGGTTTCTGATAGAGGAGGAGAGTTTACAAGAAGCATTACTACAGCCATGCTATGACATTTCTCTATCACATAGAGTAACTACATCCTATAAGCCAAATTCCAATGGCTTGGCAGAGAGAACCAATCAGACCTTGTGCCTGATGTTGGTCAAAGATGCAAAAATAGAGGGGGCTAAACATCATTAGGACAAGAGGATTCATGCAATTTTGTGGGAGTATAGGACAACCATGAAGATTTCCACTAAATATTATCCATTTCAATTAGTATATGGTATTGAGTCTACCTACCTTACCTATTCACTTTGATCTTCCAACCTTCCAAAGCATTCATAGGAGATTGAAGAAAGCACAAGGAGGTGATGCAAATCAGTCAAGGAAGGAACAACTCATGGAGTTGGAAGAGGCAAGAGTAATTGCTATGGTATGAGTAGAGCAATTGCTATGGAAACAAAAGGAGAGCTATGGCAAAAGGCAAGGCAATAAGAAGGTGGAGCCTTTCAAAGAAGGTGATTGGGTGATGTTATTTGATTCCATTTGATTCAAGAGAGTGCAAAAGATTTTTTTGCCTAAGTACTTTGGACCTTTCATAGAAGAGAAGGTGTGGGGCAATTACAACTATGATCTGAAGGAGTTGGGAGAAAGACACTTTGATAGGATTAACCATGATAAGTTAAAGATATATCATAGAAAGTAGAGAGACCTTCACTTTGAGGACAAAGTGAAAACTTAGTCCGGGGGTAAATATAACACCCATTTGTGCATATGTGTGGTATTGTGATATTTAGCTGGGTATTACAAGTACTTGAGAGATATTATTTATATAGAGATAAATGATGGTTCTACATTAGTCATGATTAGCTAAAGTTAGTCATAGCTAAGATAGACGGGACCTTACTTCAGAGGATGTGGAAAAGATGAGTACCACTATTTTGGATTCTAGTGTGTTGACTTGGTATTATTCATAGGTGTTTGGCTTTGAGGAAAGAGTTGAGAACTCTTGAGCTTGCAAGCCTTTTTGTTTTGGATTCTTCTATAGTCCAAGGATAGCCCATGTGAATGGATATTCCTTTCTACTTTTTGACTTTACTTGACTTTTAGTCTAGAAAATTGAGTTACTGCGGTAATTAGTAACTTTGGTACGTAACTATTTCACAAGTATATAAACAAGGGGTGAGGAGGTACTCATTAGCTTTTCATTTGAAACTCTCTCTCTCATTGAGTTCTCTATTGAGCAATGTCTTGAGTCTTGGAGTGTTAGCCTTGGAGGAGTATGATGGAGTTGGGGTTTCTTGCCTTCTTAGTCTATGGTGCGCTACCATAATAGCCATCAAAGGTTCATCTTGAGTGAGAGACAGACCGGCTCACAAATCACCTTTAGCCTATCACACAACAACAACTGGACTTTTGGTACAAGTTAGGGCTAATGTGTAGGAATTACCTTTGACTTGCCACTTGTCACACAACAATAGTTGGACTTTTGGCACAAGTTAGGGCTGTCATCAAGTACTTACGTGCCCACTTGTGATGGATTGGGAAAATTTTGTTGGTGTTTTGGAGCACTATGGAGGGATATTGCATGATTCCACAAGAGAGGACTTTGGGGAGAATTGATGAGGATTGAGGGTTTAGGAGCTCTTGTCTGATATATTGACAAAGATTGAAGGAGAATGGTTTGAAGATACAAGATTTCTTAATTACCCAAATAGGAGTTGATGGAGAAAAGGATTTTAGGAAAGAGAGTTTGAGGTGCAAGAAGTGTTAAATCAATTCAATGGGATGGTTGGAGAGAGTGGGTTTTGACAAGAAGGGTTTTAATTGATAGAGCAACAAATGGAGATGGATTTTTTACAAGAAGTGTTTTAATTGATAGAGCAAGGAGTCAAGAGGTTTTTGATAGGAAGTGTTCTTGATTGATAGAGGAGAAAAGGAGGGTTTCAAGAGTTATGGTTCAATCAACAAGGATTGAAGGAGAGGTTGGAGGCTTCTAGGAGTTCTTTTTGATTGGGATTGACAAGAGGATGGCTTGTTAACAATTCTTGATAATCAAGAAGGAGTTTTTTAGGATCAATATAGGAAGTGAGGGAAGAGACATTCTATTTCATACAAGTGTGATGAATTGTATACTTTAGAAACTTCTTTGAGTAAATATCTTGAGTTTAATAATTGTTTTGGACTAAGAGTGTTTTGATTCATTTCAAAAGTTGTGTTTGGAAGGATTGAAAAGTAATTTGGATCAAAATATCACTTGTAGTCAAACAAGCCTGATTTTACTTAGCAAGGGTTTTGGTCTTTTGGTTGTTGGAAATTAAACTCCATGAAAATACATGGAGAGGATCTTGAAACAATAAATCCAAACTCACATATGGATCTACACTATAACCTCTAAGATGACCTGATCTCCTCTCCAAGTTAAAGAAGTAAATAATTGAGCATGTGTCTACTCAAAATCTATCTAGAGGAGCTCAAAAGAGGACCCATGATGAGGTATGTTAATCTCCTACTCTAGTAAAAAACAGAGTTAATGCTAGGGGATGGATAGCCCCATGGGGATGATTGCTACAATATGGAAGGAATGCATTATCAATTATCAATATTTTCAAAGGTATAGACATGAATTCACCATAAGATCTATATGTGTAACCTCAAAACTTATCATGATACTCATCATCTATGGGTGTGACAACTTAATGTCAACATACTAATAATATAAACATAAGAACAAGTTGTTCTCTCAAGGATACAAGTTGGAAATAACTAGAAGTGACGATTAAGTGTTACATATTTAACCTCCTAGACAGAAACCACTCCCAAATGAGGGTAGTGTCATCCAGTATGGCACACTATCAAGAAAGCAATTAAAATTACTCTCACAAAAGATCTAGTCCAACTAATCTCTTGAAGGTGATGGTTCATTTCATGCCAAAGCCCTCTTCCTCCTCAAGAACCTTTCACTCCAAAGGTTGTTTTACCCAACAGGTGGTATCACCATGATACCATCATTGACTACATATGTCTCTTCCCAAAAGATGCAATCCCAACAAAATTCAAAAGTGTTTTTCTTCTTAGCTTTGCTATTCCATGGTACTTTCAATACTCCAATATTCCTAAAACCCTTTCTTACATTGACTTGGCCCTTCAAAATGTCAAGGATACATTGCTTTGATTTGTATGAACTTCCTAACAAGTAGTCAAACACACATCCTTAATGTAAGATTCCTTGCCACTACTCAACCAAGCACACAACAAAAGACATAAATGTAGAAAATTCTGTGATAAGGACTCCGAAATCCTTTATGCTCAATACATAGATTGTGAAAATTGAATTGTCATCCGGAAAAAGTAGGTACTAAGGGTATTGTAGGTTGTGGGAAAATTGGTACTATAGGTTATGGAGTATGGGACTTTTGATATGGGCAAATTACTATGGGATTTCAATTATGGGATTTTTCTATGGGACAAATGGGAGAATGGGCAAGACCATTACGTGTATGTAGAATAGTAAGACAAAAGTAGGTGAGAAATAAATGAAAAAATGGCATGTTGACATACTTAGGTAGAATAGTCTAGATTAGAGTCAAGGATTAGGAGCCAATTGGCATTAATGAGGTGACATTGGAAGGAGACGGTCTCTATAGAGAACGGATTAAGGAGGATAGTTTATTGTTTTAGTGTTCAACCCCATGTACAAAAGAGAGCTCAGTCCATTAAGAGGTTGGTTGGTTGGTTGATTGATTGCTGATGAATGATGAATGATGGTTGGCATTAGTTCCAACACTTGAGTCAATCAAGAGCCACTCAATAGAATAAGGAGTAGGGAGTTGGACTAGGAGAGGAGGAGCCGATAGTAGTAAAGGCACTGGTTGCAAGGCAAGACAAGAAATAGTCCTTTGTTGTTAAGTGACAACTTACACCCAAGGGTTATAAAGCTTAAGTGCCTTGTCTAATGGGGCTCTCAGTATCTCACATAGATGAATGTAAACTTGTATGACTTGATGGATGGTTGATCCTTGCTAACCTATGATCCCACTATAGGATGTCTTGTAGTCTACTGCTAAGTGTGAGGAATGTTGAGTAGAGAGTGACAAACAAGGAGGGTGACAGACCTATGAGTCATCTCCAAAGTTAACTATTCGGACACTTGTAAACTTTGTGCCTATCAAGATGATTCAAGCACATATTGGGAGTGATGGACCAAGTGGGCATGGTATTCTTAGGATACAACCACTGGCTACTAGTAAGAGTGGTCTACTTGGGTTACACCCTTAGTCTACCTAAGATGCAGCTAGACAACATATGGAGCTTGCAACCAAAGTAGAGGGAGTTTTTGTGTTGAGGTTAGGGACTGTAGTGGTTGGGAGCATGAAATTACTTCTCCCATGGGCCTAGTGTAGTAGCTAATTAGTGCAGCTTCCACACTTACATCAATTTCAAAGGATACTTGGGAGTTAGACATTGGACCTAAGTTTAGAGGAGGAGAAAGACAAAGACTTTGGAGGTTCTTGAGGAGCTACATGAGTTGTTTTACCTTCAATATGAAGGATTTGGGTGCTTTATTTTGATTTGGTATCTGGATTGAGCTAGCTAAGGATACATTAGTTTTCATATCCGTACAAATATAGTGATATGGAGAGAGTATTGATTTAAAGCTAAAGTAAATATCATTTTGAGGTTGGTTTGGTGGAGATTTCACATGGAGAGTATGCTTCAACTATAGTGATGCTAGTCAAGAAGGATATTCATAGCAACTACATAGATAGGTGGATGTGTAGAGATTACTTTCTTATCAATCAATAAATTAGGGTGACCAATATGTTATGCCTACATTAGAGTAGACCTTTGATGCAATTGGGCATGCAAAGATCTTCAATACTTTGGACTTGTGACCAGGATATCATTAGTTGCCAATCAAGGAGGAGGACAAGTCCAAAACAACATTTTGGGCTATTGATGCTCATGGTAAGGATGTATTTTATCAATGGAGGTTTTTACCATTTGGGTTGAAGAACATTCCACCAAGTTCCAAAGGGTCATGGACAAGATCCTAGTAGGATTGGATTTTGCTTGGTGCTATATTGATGACATTGAGATCTATAGCACTATTGTGGAGGAGCATGAGAGACATTTTTTGGAAGTGTTTGAGAGGTTGAGATCTCATGGACTCAAATTAGATCTTGGGAAATGTAGATTCTTCCATGAGCAAGTTAAGTATTTGGGTCTGTGAGTCGGCCTGTCTCTCACTCAGGATGAACCTCTGATGGCTATTATGGTAGCGCACCATGGACTAAGAAGGCAAGGAACCCAAACTCCATCATACTCCTCCAAGGCTAACACTCCAAGACTCAAGACATTGCTCACTAGAGAACTCAATGAGAGAGAGATAGTTGCAAATGAAAGGATGATGAGTACCTCCTCACCCCTTGTTTATATACTTGTGAAATAGTTAAGTACCAAAGTTACTAATTACCATAGTAACTCAAGTTACTAGACTAAAAGTCAAGTAAAGTCAAAAAGTAAAAAGAAATATCCATTCACATGGGCATATTCCCCTAAGCATGTGGTCTTATCTTGACCCAAACACTAAGTCAAGGATTCCTTCACATGGGCTATCCTTGGACTAAAGAAGAATCCAAAACAAAAAGGCCTGCAAGCCTATTGGGCCTGCAAGCCTTTTGGGAAAAGGCCTGCAAGCCTATTGGGCCTGCAAGCCTATTGGGCCTATTGAGGAAGTAGAAAACTAGGAAAGGCTTGATATTCCCAAAAAGGCCTGCAAGCCTATTGGGCCTATTGAGGAAGTAGAAAACTACTTCCTCTAAAGTAAGGTCTCTTCTATCTTAGCTATGACTAACTTTAGCTAACCATGACTAATATAGAACCATCCTTTATCTCTATATAAATAATATCTCTTAAGTACTTGTAATACCAAGCTAAATATCACAATACTACTCACATGCACAAATGGGTGTTACATTTACCCCCGGACTAAGTTTTCACTTTGTCCTCAAAGTGAAGGTCTCTCTACCTTCTATGGTACATCTTCAACTTATCATGGTTAATCCTATCAAAGTGTCTTCCTCCCAACTCCTTGAGATCATAGGTGTAATTGCCCCACACCTTCTCCACTATGAAAGGTCCAAAGTACTTAGGCAAAAACTTCTTTTGCACTCTCTTGAATCAAATGGAATCAAACAACATTACCCAATCACCTTCTTTGAAAGGCTCCACCTTCTTCTTGCCTTGCCTCTTGTCATAGCTCTCCTTTTGTTTCCTTTGGGTTTTCTCCACTCGAACCATAACAACTGCTCTTGCCTCTTCCAACTCCATGAGTTGATCCTTCCTTGACTTCTCTGCATCACCTCCTTGTGCTTTCTTCAATCTCCTATGAATGCTTTGGAAGGTAGGAAGATCAAAGTGAATAGGTAAGGTAGACTCAATACCATACACCAATTGAAATGGAGAATATCCGGTGGAAGTCTTCATGGTTGTCCTATACTCCCACAAAACTACATGAATCCTCTTGTCTCAATGATGTTTAGCCCCCTCCATTTCTGCATCTTTGGCCAACATCATGCACAAGGTCTAATTGGTTCACTCTGCCGAGCCATTGGAATTTGGCTTATAGGATGTAGTTACTCTATGTGTGATAGAGAAATGTCATAGCATGGCTGTAGTAATGCTTCCTGTAAACTCTCCTCCTTTATCAGAAACCAACTCCAAAGGGCATCCAAACCTAGTGATAATGCGTTCATAAAGAAATCTACCCACTTCATCTTCATTCTTGTCTCTCAATGGTCTATCCTCAACCCACTTGGTAAGGTAATCATTAACTACCACAATGTACCAATTGTTCCTTGGGGTTCTATTGAGAGGACCTACAAAATCAATTCCCTACTTCTCAAAAGGTCCCAACAATGGAATTGATGTAAGTGGTGGAGTGGATGTAGACTTTCTAGCAAAAGCTTGACAAACATGAAAAGTTTTGCAATAATCAAGACAATCCTTGAAAATCCCTCTCCAATGGTAACTTGCATCTAGAATCTTGAAAGCAATCACCTTTCCTGCAAAGTGTCCTCCACATACTAAACCTTCAAGAAACTCCTTTATGAGTAGGATAGACTCTTCCTTACCCACTGTTCTTCGAAGTAGACCATCTGCTCCTTGGTGAAAAAGAATATCATCCACCATTGTGTAAGGTCTAGATCTTGCTGCAAGGGCCTTCCTCTCCCTAGCATGCATCCCTTCTGGATAGTTACCTCTTGTCACAAAATCCACAATCTCCTTGTACTCCATTGGAACCTATGTGTGACTGAGATTGTCATGAGCTCCTCATCCGGGAAGGAATCATCCACTAGTTCATCTCCATCATGATCATAGGCTTTAGATAACAAATCAGCATTTGCATGTTTCTTTCTTGGCCTATCCTCAATGATGTAGTCATACTCAAACGAGAGTATCATCCACCTTGCTAGTCTCCTTTCAACATGAGGCTTGTTGAAGATGTACTTCAAAGCCTTGTGATCCGTGACAGTGGTGGCTTTCCCTCCAATCAAGTAGTGTCTAAACTTCTTGAGACCAAAGATCACTGCCAACCCTTCTCTCTCTATGACAGAGTAGTTCTTCTCTGCTGAAACCATCTGCCTACTAGCATAATCAATTGGATGATCATGCCCATCTTGGTCTAATTGACTAAGAGTGCATCCTATATCTACATTAGAAGCATGGGTGTAGAGGATGAAAGGCTTACTCCAATCAAGTTTAGCAAGAATTGGAGCTACAACAAGGGATTGCTTGAGCTTCTCAAAAGCTTTGAGAGCCTCCTTGTCCTCCAAAATCACCATGTAATCTACACCCTTCTTCATGTAGATGGTCAATGCATAAGCCTTGTTGGAAAATCAGAAGATGAAGCTCCTATAGTATCCAACCATCCCCAAGAATTGGCGTAACTTTCTCAAGCTTGAAGGGAATGGAAGGTCTGAGATTTTCCTCACCTTCTCAAGATCAACTGCTATTCCATCCTTGGAGATGATGTGCCCCAAAAGAAGACCTTCTTCACATCCAAAAATGCACTTCTCTAGGTTGAGTGATGCATTTGCCTCATCCAAGCATTGCAAGACTTTGATTAGGTGCTCAAAGTGCTCCTCCTTGCTTCCATAGACACAAAAGTCATCAATGAAGTCTCTCACAAATTTCCCAATGAAAGGTTCAAATACCTTGTTCATGAACCGTTGGAATGTGGTTAAAGCATTGCAAAGGCCAAAAGGCATGACCTTGAAAGCATAAGTTCCCCAAGGTGTGGTGAATGTGGTGAGTTGTTGATGCTCTGGTGCAATCTTGATTTGGTTATATCCACTATAACCATCTCCAAAATTGTACCTCTCATGACCTGCAACCTCCTCCAAGATCTCATCAATGAATGGCAATGGGTAGTAGTCCTTCTTAGTAACAGCTTGAGCTTCTTGTAATCCATACATACCCAAAGCTTGCCATTCTTTTTCTTCACAATGACAATTGGAGACACCCATTCTGAATTCTCTACCTCAAAGATAAATCCAGCCTCCTTAAGCTTATCAATCTCCTCCTTCACAACCAAAGATATTGGTGGGCTAATGCGACGTTGTTTTTGGCAGATTGGTCTTGCATGTGACTCCACCTCTATTGTGTGCTCCTCCAAGGTGACTTCCTTCAAATCCTTGTAACTAAAAGCAAACACATGGATGAACTTGCGGAAAATCTCCTCAAATCTCACCTTCTCCTCCTTGGTAACATTTGGGCCATACTTGAGGGTAGATAACCTTCTCTCTACCTCCTCAAGTGTCAATGGTGATTTGTCTGGGTCCTTCAAAACCTCTGGCTTAGGTGCAAAATCCATAGCACACAAAGGATACACATCTGAATCAGATTCAGATTCATCCTCCTGCGTGGAAGTCTCCTCTTCCATGCTTGTGTCCACAACTAAAGCTCCTTCTTCAGAATCTGATTCCCAATAATCAAAAGATGGTGTATCTGAATGTGAAGTGTTGATGGTGTTAGTCACAGGAACTGTGACTCTATGGTTTGATGGCCCAATCCTCAAGTTCCCTTTGTGCCATCGATCAGTTGTGCGTGCTGCTCTCAACCATGGCCTCCCAAGAAGTAAGTCATAGCTTGAATCCTTCAAGACTTGGAAAGTCATGAGATTTTGAACTCCCATAACTGAAACTTTATTCATCACTTTATTCACCACCCTTACTGGTCAAACTTGTTGCTTGTTTAAACCTTAAACCACTTTATTCATCACCCTTACTGGTCAAACTTGTTGCTTGTTTGCCATGCTCACCACAAATGTTGAAAGTCTTGAGCGTACCTTTCTGACATGGCATTTACTGCTGATCCTCCATCAACCAATGCATCCTTCATGTTGTGACCATTCACTCTCACATCAATCTTGGAGGCATATTCACAAGCTTCCCATGGTGCTGGCTTGGCATCCACCACCCCCATTGATACTGGAACTTTTGCCTTCTTCCTCCTCTTGCTCCTTGTAGAACTCAAACCACCTCTAAGCTCCTTTCTCAAGGTAGGGTTCAAAGCAATTAATTGGCCCACTGTGATGTTAGCCTTGTGATTACCAACATCCTCCAACACATTGTAGTTCCATTGTTTCTTTGAGATCAAGAAGTCCTCCATCTCCAACTTCTTCCTTGGAGTCTTTGTTGTTGATGGTGTTAAGGTGCAAGTGCTCCTAGTAGACATAGGAGTATCCTTGTTTGGAGTGCATCCTTGAGAAGAGTGAACATCCTCTGCAAAACAAGCTCTCTTCTTCTCTTGTGCCAAAAGCTCCAAATTAAGACCCTTGGAGTTTGAGCACTCTCCCTTCTCATACTTGCTCTCAACCACATCTATGGATGCTATCCCCTTACCTTTTTTGGGATTAGGAGCCACTTGGGTTTCACTACCTCCTTCTTTCCCTCTATTGGCTCCTCATAACCCCTTCCTCCATGGTAAGTGGAATTTGGGCAATTCCTTTGGATATGGCCTCTTCCTCCACAACCAAAACAATTTCTATCATTGAAATTGTTGACTGGTTGGCTTCCTCTATATGGATAGTTTTCATAACTCCTAGGCTCTCTCCCTACATTCTGATCCACCTCTCTCTTCTCCCATAGTTGCACCACATTGATCTTGAGATCCGCAAGTTGTTCTATGATGGTTTGAAGTGGATCTTTTGGTGGAGGTGCAAGAACTGGAGCAACCACTACTTGTGGTGCAACCCTTGCCACCAAAGTATCAGAAGTTCCATCATACTTGTAGCCTTGAGGAGGATGCACAACCTCCTTCACCACCAAATCACTCTCATCCCCGTCCAAACTCTCCTCCATACGAATTGTGATCTTGATAGCTTCAACCTTGGAAGAAGGTTTCTCATATCTCACCTTGCTTCTAATTTGTGGTCTCAACCCTCCCACAAAATTCTTGGTGAGCATGGCCCCTATGCCAATCATTGTAGTGTCCACATCATCCCCACCCTTCCTCAACACTATGCAAAATCTGGACTCTAACTTTTCCACTCTTTCCACATAGACTCTCACTTTCTCTCCTTCTCCTTGCTTGAGAAATGTAACCTCACTCATCAATCTCTCATCAGGAAGAAAGTTCTCAATGAGTGCTGAAGTCAAAGTCTACCAAGACTCCTCTTCCCCATCTCTCCTCTCTCTCTTTTGGTATTCTGACTCATACCATGTAACTGCTGCATCCTCAAAGAAATCTGGTAATAATGAGGCCCACTCATTCTTTCTCCTCTCATTGTTTCCTATGCAAGCTCTCTTGAAGTCTCTCACAAAGGCCTCCACATCTTCTCCATCCTTGCCAAAGAAAACCGGAAGTTTCCCCATCTTAACCTCTCACTATCTTTCTTTCTCTCAATTTTTTTCTCTTTTCTTTTCTCTCACTCTATTACTAATAGAGTATATACATGACTAACACCATCTGAGAATAATCCACTCTAGGGAACACAAAAGGTTCAAGTTGCTCCAAGATTTCTATAGCAACATCAAATCCTAGAGTGCATATTAATCTAACTCTCATGGATAGTTTATCCAAAAGTTGAAAGATTATCTCCATCACTAATCTTGAGAACTAGCTGATGAAGGTGGTAATATTTCTGTAGCTGTACTAAGACTCTCTCCAGGATCCTTCACCAAAGTCTCCAAAAGTGCTTTTACTCCACTACACTCATGTCCTTTTGGAAGTCCTTCCACTCCACAAACCTCACACAACTCCTTGGTCTTAGATCTTGTCCCTCCTAATCTTGGTGAAGAAGGTCCAACATGCAAACCCAAGTCAAGTAAGCCTCTCCTTTCCCTCAATCTCTTGCTCTCAAAGTTCAATGGACATGAACTTTCCTTATGTCCCTTCTCTCCACATAGAAAGCACTTAGACTCACTCTTTCCTCCAAGTGGTGTAGGTTTTTGGATCCTCTCAACACTCTCTTCAAATTTTATTGTAAACTCTCTTTTCCTCAAATCCACCCCAACAATCACCTCAAACCCTTGGGGAACCTTGCATAATCTCAATTTCCACTCTTGATGACCCTCCATGTTCCCAAGATGAATCTAAACACTCAAACATGCTTTTTGTTGATATCAAACTCCTCATGCATGAGATCTCTACTCTGCAGAATTGACCCTTCCTCACAATGTCACTCAAATCTCCCAACCAGTATGTCACAATCCTCTGAAATTTTTCACACTTGATCACAACTTTAGTGTGTCTTTACTTGCAAAATTTTAGATCTTTCCATCGAGCCATTTGGCCTAAACACCTTTCTATTCAGCACACATATTTCAGATTTGGTCTCAAAACCACCCCCCTCACTTCAAAAACTCATTTCTCCTTGCGCAAAAACGAGCTCTCTCTAATTTTTGTAGCAGAAAGTAGGATACAATGCATTGAATTTTCTTGGAAATTGTCAGTACAATTCACAAAACATTGAAGAAATGGCAGACTCTGTACAATTTTCCAGAGAGCATGCAGTTACGGGAGCACTTTACCCTATCAACTTTCAAAAATTCTAGCCCAGTGTGCATAGTAGCTCTCACAATAATTTCAAGTGTGATAACTGAAAGATAACCCAAGCTACTATGGGTAGAAATTTCAAGTCCAGATCTCAAACTTGAGATTTTGCCCAAAATCACCTTAATCCCCAAAATCTGCAATTCACCTCACACAATCTCTCAAATTCCTCTCATGTGTACAAGATGTACAAAATCACCTCAAAGACATCATAATGAACCACAGGGTATACAAATAGATCTTGGTTCTCTAACATAAGTTCAGCCCTCTCCTCTCTTAATGTTCTCTCCAAGTGAGCTCTCATAGCCTCCTTCTGCCTAATGTAAAATTGAACGCGGAACATTATCTTGCCTTCTAGAGAGGTCCCGGCAACGGAACCAAAAATGTGAGCTGGCCTGTCTCTCACTCAGGATGAACCTCTGATGGCTATTATGGTAGCGCACCATGGACTAAGAAGGCAAGGAACCCAAACTCCATCATACTCCTCTAAGGCTAACACTCCAAAACTCAAGACATTGCTCACTAGAGAACTCAATGAGAGAGAGATAGTTGCAAATGAAAGGATGATGAGTACCTCCTCACTCCTTGTTTATATACTTGTGAAATAGTTACGTACCAAAGTTACTAATTACCATAATAAATCAAGTTACTAGACTAAAATTCAAGTAAAGTCAAAAAGTAAAAAGGAATATCCATTCACATGGGCATATTCCCCTAAGCATGTGGTCTTATCTTGACCCAAACACTAAGTCAAGGATTCCTTCACATGGGCTATCCTTGGACTAAAGAAGAATCCAAAACAAAAAGGCTTGCGGGCCTAAGAGTTCTCAACTCTTTCCTCAAAGCCAAACACCTAGGAATAATACCAAGTCAACACACTAAAATCCAAAATAGTGGTGCTCATCTTTTCTACTTCCTCTAAAGTAAGGTCTCTTCTATCTTAGCTATGACTAACTTTAGCTAACCATGACTAATATAGAACCATCCTTTATCTCTATATAAATAATATCTCTTAAGTACTTGTAATACCAAGCTAAATATCACAATACCACTCACATGCACAAATGGGTGTTATAGGTCACACTATCTACCCTGGTGGATTTGGTGTTTAGTAGACCAAAGTGGAGGCTATTGCATATATTCCTTGGCCTATAGATGTGAGCATAGTGTAAGCATTCCTTGGGCTGGCAAACTTTTATTGCTGATTTGTTAGAGGATATAGTGCCATTACCAAGGCCTTGACAAAGCTAATGAATCTTACACAAGAGTGGTGTTGGGGAGATGACCAAGAGAGAACTTTTATAGAGCTCAAAGAAAAGTTGATATTTGCCCTTATTTTCAAGAGACCAATTAAAGGACAATCATTCTAGGTTCATATTGATTGGAGTACATTGGGGCTTGAAGCAATGCTCACCTAGTAGGATGATGAGGAGAAGGAGTTTGTGGTGGCCTATGCTAGTCACTCCAACAATTCAATGGAGGCAAAGTATAGTTCATGTGAGAGAGAGTGATTGGCAGTAATGTAGGCACTAGCACATTCCCTATAACTATTTTGGTAACCCTTCACTCTCATCACTAACATCAACCATTGAAGTGGTTGATGGAGTCCGATAAGCTTTCAAGGAAGCTTGCACCATGGGCTCTAATTTTCTAAGAGTATGATTTCATAGTTGTTTTCAAACCTAGAGTGGTGAACCATGATGTAGATGGGTTGAGTAGAAACCCATGTCCCAAGTAGCAAGATCAGACAAAAGTACATTGGCATGATGAGATAAATGAAGAGATGGTGCCAAGTTGGCATGCATCTACTTTTCTATGTATATTTTCTAAGGCCTTGATGGTATCTCTCTTAACACATATAAACGGGTTTTTGAGGTTATAGATCGGTAGGGTCGAGATATTGGTACATGTTAACAAGACATTCATGATGATATCTTAGTGATGGATATTTTTACATTGGTTTTGTGGGTGGCATAATTGATGCCAAGGAGAGAAATTGTGTCCTTTGGGAAGCCAAGTGGTTTAGATTGGAAGGCAAACACCTTCTTTGTGTATGGGAGGATGGTAAAGTGCAAGTAGTATCATTTCCATCTTAGAGACCATAGTTGGTATGTCATGCTCATGAGAAGCTAAGACATTTTGGAGTTAGGCATACATATAGCTTACTCTAGAGTCATTATTGGTGGTGCGGTATGTAGACCAATGTATAACAATTTTTTGTCAAATGTGTGGGTTGTTACCAAGTTAAAGTATCATTTAATGCTCTTACACCATAATGATACACATTATCTATCATAGGTTGGAGTTTGGACTTTTCTAGACCTTTATGATTGATTGTGAGACATCATCAATATGTTTTTGTTATGGTTTCTCACTTCTCCAAGTGGATTGAGCTGGTCACACTTCTTGACAAGTCCAATAAAGGGACAACTTACTTGTTCATGGATTGGGTTCTTAGTCATTTTGGTACACCAATTGAGGTTTTGACTCATCAAGTACAAAGTTCTTGGAGGGAGTTTCATGTCTTGTGTAACAAGCCATTGATTCATCATTGTACTACCATTATACTACCTTGTATGGGCATATGTCCTCAAAGTGCAAGAGTAATGCAAATTGCCTTTGATAACTAAACAATTGCTTAATGTAAACATATTTTATGCTATGCTAATATTTGAAGAAGAGTTTATAGACCCTTGATTCATCAATTTCATCCAAGTAAGTATGCATATCTATAATAGATTGCATTGAAGACACTTGATATTACTATTGGCCATATTATGTTGAGAGTGCATGAGATTTTGCCTTTTAGAGTCCTTATTTTGGAAGGATATGATGGTATTATTTGGAAGGATCATGTGTGCAATTGTGCATCATGTCACCTTTCAAACATTGATTGCACTATGGACCCAAGCTTGGCACTTGTATGTGCAAGGTTATCATGTAAATTACATGGTTATTTTGGTGGAGTTGATACTATGTGGGTGTGTGATGGTTGTTTGAGAGGATGGCATATGGCATGTTTGGCCACTCCTCTCATGGTGATTCCTCAAGGACAATGGTTATGTCCTAGATGTATTTGACCTATAGCTAGTTCAGCCTTTATGTGATATAGATTGCAGATAGGCAACTAATGATGGGGCTCAATAGCACCTTGCCTCTTGATCTTGGCTTGGCCCACCACATGGTGTATTATATACTTGGAATAGATGACTATCTATAGTTAGAGGAACTTAACCACCAACTAGGGGGTGATTGTGGTACTTTAGAGTTCATGTATGAGTTGTGCTTCTATAGTGTATGAGATTGATAACAATGTATGTTGTGTAGCAATGTATATATGCACAATAGCTCTCATTACATTTGTAGTGCCAAAACTAAGTTGCTCGGACATTGGAATGGTAGTGTTGGCATTCATAGTTATTTTGGTAGTTGCTCATAAACTACTTGATGGCGGCCAGATTTCATGTCATGACTATTGATCATATGGTGGTTTGCACAATCAGATGTGCTATCAACATTGCCGTTAGGGCCAGAGATCTAGGTCCAACAAAGGGGTATACTTTCAAAGTGCAACTCTATAAGCTCACTTCTCTAGTGTTGAGCCTTCATGTTCCTGGCTATGGTGGATAGAGACCAGTGAGTATCACCTAGAGTCTCTTAGCTAGAGTGGGTGTGGCTTGATTGTTGGCAGATTGTTGAGTGAAGGATTGAGTTCAAATCCAATTTGAGTGTGATTCAAGTGGAAGAGTGAATTGATTATTGTGGCACTTTAGAGTTCATGTATGACTTATTTGTGATTTGTGCTCCTATAGTGAATGATGTTGACAACGATGATGTATGTTGTGTAGCAATATATATATGCACGATATTACACCTAAGGCAATTCACTTTATATTTTGAACATAAAAATCTCTAGTTTTATCAGCAACTTGTCCAATTGCATTGCTAGATAGATCCCCCATACTTTAGGAATTCTACTTCTCCATCCATTATTGGCCTAGGAAAATCTTGTTAATATGGACTTACTCTTAAGGACATCCAGAGCACCAAAAATGACATATATAAACACCAAGATAATTAAATTCATCCTTTCTCACATCTCTCAAGCCAAATCCACCACCTCCCAAATGCACAAGATGAACCAATTTGTCTTATCTGAAGAATAGATTCTCCCCTAGTAATTTATTGAAACTAAAGTAAACTCAAGACCTTCCACAATGCACCTTCTTTGCATATATTGTTGCAAAGATGCCATTAGCAACTTGGAATTAACAACATCCTCCAGCATTGTGTATGCCTTGAAGACACCTAAACCATGCTCCAAGCATGTTATAGCAAACAAGTAAGGCCACTTTAAGAGTACCTCCAGCCCAAAAGATATACACCACAGGTTACTAGTGGCATGTAGCAACTCGGGATGCCTTCAAGCTTACTCAGCATTGTGATTCATGCAAACAAAAAAAAGGGTAAATCACTCAAGATATTTAAAATTCTCCTCTAACCAATCCTTATATCCTAAATCTTTTACAATGGGTTTTGGATTTTGTAGGAACAGTCCACCTTCCCACAACTCATACCTATGACCAATACATTCTTGTTGTTGCATATTACGTTAAGAAGTAATGTGAAACTCAACCTATCAAGGCAGCCTCCAAAAAGGTAGTCCTTAATTTCCTCCACAACTATATTGTCACTTTATGTGGAGTTATGGTGTCCATTGTCACTGATGTTTGCAAATGTTTGACATGAACTTCATGATCCAGGTAATGGAGTTCCAAGTTTTGTGTTTCTTTTAATGTTACTTGTTATGTTGATCAATGAAATTATACTATTTACATTCTTATGAGCAATGAATTTAAATAGAGAACCACTTTTAAGATTCCATCTATGAGTTGTTGAGCTAAAAGTAATATAAAAGGATTGGATCATTCAGAAGATTTTGTGAACAGAAGTATTGCAAGATTTACTATTAGCATTTAATGTTTGCAGTGTCAATAATTTTATATGGATGTACATATATTATCCACCACATACTACCAATTTCAACTATAAGAAACAAAGAAAATAACTAAACCATATAAGCTTGTCTCAAAAAGTAATACAATAATTTTGAGCATTAAGGCTTAAGAGTTGTATTAAATAGAAAGATAGTCCTCACTATCAAATATTCAAAACATTTAAGAGACAGAAAATTTCACTAATGGAAAAACATTAATAGTGGAAGATGGTTAACAAGAACTCTTGGAAAGATGAGAAAGGATTCTAAAGTTGAATTTTATAGAGAATGCTGAATAGTGAAAGTAATTGAGGTCTAACTAATCTAGATACTTCCATATTGTTTAGTGCTTTTGAGTAAAATGCTATAATTTCATTTGAGTGATTATGCATGAAAGTGCTTGAATGTGACTCAAAGTTTATAAAAGGTTTTATTTCTGAGGGTTGTTAGATTTTGTAGTATCTAAATGAAACAAATTTTGATTAATAATTTCAACAATGTAGATTCACTTGAGGTAGGTTGTATGAAGCTTGAGACTTAGCTCAAAAAGAGATTATGTATATATTCAAGAACTTTATAATCTCCCTTATTTAAAAGAAATTAATTTAACAAATTGGGGAATTATTCTTGAGAAAACCAAGGACTTACACATTTATTTATATTTAGAAAAAATTTTTGCTTATGTTCATAATTGAAAAATTAGTACTTGATATGCTAGATATTACTATATCCATATCTACGGAGTTAGAATTTTACATTTAATTTTCTTATGCTTATTATATAATTTTTAATATATCATTTGTCACATGATAGGTCTCTAACTTCTTAATCCAACATTATTATAAACTTCATCTGTCAAGGGGAAACAAATATTAAAAGTTAATTGAACTAGTGTCTACGCATGGGGTGCACTGGACAAAGTTCTAGTCAGAATTTTGACCTTGGTTATCGATGACTGGGGCTTGTTGGCTAGTGCGAGTATCGAGTTTGCTCGGTGATGTATCTTCAATTCAGTGTACTCCCACCCGAGGATGACTAGGACTAGCCGTGCCACGACCAGTTCCATCCTGAGTGTACAAGGTGAAAAAAGGCATCCGTGTAGGAAAAATGAAGGATGGGAAGACCCCATCAAGCCGTACAAGGGAGAGATAAAAAAGGTAACATGGGGCTAAGCCCCAATAGAGTCTATATGAGAAATCTGCCCTACCGCACCTAAGATATCCGAGCTATGCAAGTCGTACGGTCTACACACAATTGGAGCATCCGAAGAAACATCACCTAATGTGATTGCTCTCCTATGGATTGCACCAGCCACTGCCCTCTGTAGAGCAATGGATACACGCTGTCTAAAGTAAGTTACAAAGTATGAGAGTGAGAGTGGTACCCCCTGACGCCTAACATGATAAGCTCTCGCGCACTCCTTGACAAATGTGTCAAATGCCGTGTCCATCGCTCCATATAACTCCAAGGCTAGGGGAACAAAGAGGTGACCTCGCTGCATGCCCCTATACTTGGAGACCTTGCGACCTGCTGCTGCACTTGCCGCCCATCCAGGGGGATGGGTAATCACTCCCTCCAAAATTGTATCTCGCGTAGGGTCCGTCACCACGACATCCGCTACTGTCACCTGATCATCTCGGACCAAGTATAAGTCTGCCCTGACACGTGTTGTCTGCAGCGCATACGAACGCTCCCTCCAAGCCAAGTATCCACTCTCTCGTGCCATAGCAAACACTATGTCTCTAATGGCATCATGGGTAGCTATCCTCTGTCCTCCAAAAGGACACCGTGTCATGTGGACCGCCGCTGCATCTAGTGTAGAACCATACTCACAAGTGAGTAGTGAAGATGCAAATGGGTGGACCAAACCTAGGTAAAACCTCATCGCTGTAGAGAAAGTAGCCGGTGCGAGTCGGAAAGCCCTAATGCATGGTCAAGCTAGGATCCACGAGCCTGCACCCTTGCCAGAGCAAGAGCGTAGACGTGCTCTAGTAGCATGAGGAATGGACGAGTCAACTAAGAAAGAATGTAGCGTATGCTCACATTGTCGCTCCATCAAGGAAGACTGTAGACCTCTAGTCCAATCTGACGATAGTGAAGCAAACGGTGGAAAACCCTCTCGTGCTCGTGGAGATAGACTATCTCTTGTTTGCCGCAATAACACCTGGAGAGAAAAGGATCCTCCCTCCACCTCTGTCACATAAGTCTCCAAAACCGGCCTATCAGCAACCACAAAACGAGAGGCAAGTAGGGTGCCAAGAGAGCCCAACTACCCAAAAATGCTATAGGTGCCATCTCCTCCATAGAAAGCAAGCCAACCCCACCACATGAGATCGGTAGAGCCATCTGTCTACGTGCCAAATCCCCTGTCACACACTCAAAAGTCCTTGGTCCAATAATATCACCAAAGACTCCCATAATCCTCCTATCAAATGCTCTCAGACGTGATAGGAAGGACGGTGAGGGGGGAATTGTACGGATGAGGTAGGATGGTCGACGAGCAATACTGGAAGAGAGTATACCAAATGCCACCTGCGGATCTCCTAGTAATGGAAGGTCATCCACATGGAGAACATCCTCTGCAAGGGCAGCGTCCAAGAAGCGTGTGACAAAATCCTCCGATCCTACTAGCACTCCAAGAACACGAAGTCCCTCTGTGGATGTGATACACCCCTCTAGAAGCTCAAGGTGGGGAGGGATACCTAAAGGGGACCATGCCCTACACTTTGACACCTTGACTCTCAAGCCTACTAGATGTAGCTCGGTAGTCAAGTAGTCAAAGGCCTGCCTAATCTGATCTATAAGGCCTACGATGTGTGTATCATCTGCCAAGGATGGAAATACACAACCTAGCATGGCCAAAGTAGTAGACAGGAGAGCTCTAAAGTGAGCCATGGCAAATAAGGGCCCTCCCAAAGGATCTCCTTGACGTGTACCAACAGCTGACTCCAAGACGGTGACTCCCTCCTATGAACCACCATGCTGGTAGTAAAGGGAAGCAGGAGAGCCATAAAAAGACCGCACAAAAGGAATGAGACTCGCCAAGGATCCACCAGCCTCCCTAAGCTCTCTAAAGATGGATGCACGTGAGACGCTATTAAAAGTGTTCTCAACATCCACCTGTAGGACGACCAACTCCGGATGGATATCTAGGAGTGCTCTAATGCCTAGAGATATAGCCTCACATCCTCCAGGTGTAGCTACTCCAAACTGATGTGGACTAAGGTGCTGTCGAAAGTGAGAACGATGCTGAAGGACAATGGTATGACTGACCAAACGCAAAAAGATCTCTCCAATAGCAATCGGTCTAATGCCTCCCGTGTCCTTCTTGATCGCGAGAAGTCGACTAGCACCTAAGACCCGACTAACAAACATAGGAATATCTCCTCTCGCTACTGCTGCAACCACCTGAAACAACTTGGTAAAACCACTAGAAGGATCATCTGCCTGGAAGCAATCTCTAAGGTGCTCATAAACCATCCCTGACAAGCCTCCTGAGGAAAGGCGAGGGGTAGTGCATAATGCTTGTGCAAATAGCAACCTATCAAGACATAAAGGCTGCTAAGGCTGATAATCTAAGACCTCTAGTGGTAGTCCCTCTACTGCTATAGGATGCAATGAGCGTAAGGAAGAGATGGTCTCATCAATAGGACTCGCTATAGACAAAGGGTGTAGCGCTCGTGCTGCTCTACTAAACTCTCCTGCCTGACCCAATGTCCTACATCGTTGTAATCGAGTGGAATCTGTGGTATCCTATGGCAATGTCTGTCTCCTAAATCGTGTAGCCCTAACAGACTCCTCCTGAAGGGCTGCCCAATCCCCCGCTCGGAATCGACGAAATCTAGCCGCCACCTCTCTATGCCCTGCACGTCCCCCTCTAGCATAACGAAGACACCATCGAGGGAGTAGGAGGAATAGGAACCACACTGACTCGTCCAAGGGATCACGTGCCAAACGATCCAGTGGTAGGCAAAAAGCATGTCTAGTCTCATCATGGAGTGTGCGGGGTAGCCTATGGAATAGACGTGGACATGGAAAACTAGTCTCAAATAACCCCAAAATGCAACCCGCTTGAGAAACTAACCACTCCCACGAGTCGATTGGTATCCTTGGAACGATCAACAAAGGTATAGAAGAAGCGTGCGTAATCTTGAGTGTCACTGCTGTCGATGTGGTCGTTCGTCTCACGTGGGCATCCCAAGTGGTCCAATCATAGTCCTTGTGCATCCTTCCCACATGGGTCTTTACCCCTTGCGAGGTAAAGCGTCGATGACACACCGGGCATGGTGTATCCCGACCCGCTCTAGGTGACCCCAAATGGGAAGGTGTAGCCATGGCTAGCACAAGAATAGTGATAGTAACACATGATACTCCTCTCCATATCTCCCCATATCTGCAAAACCACAACCCCTCACATCCCAATTCCCATAAGAAAACAATCTCTCCCAACCCTAAAATCTATAAACTCTCATAACTTTCAATTTTCATCTCCAAAATTTTCAAATTGGATTCACATGGAAATTAATCATGAAAACCCAGAGATTAGAAATGAAAATTCACAACCCATCACTCTCAATGTATAATGATCACTCTCAACCCTAAAAAGGCTACAAAACTTCATATTTTTCTATTCCATTCTCCATAGTCTTCAATCTAGATGCCAATGGAACCGAAATTGAAAAACGAAGAAAATCTTCTATTCACTCGAAAGCTACATGCTAGAGAGCACTCAAATTTTATCAAAATTGTCTCACGTCTCTCCCTCTCCTCTCCCGTCTCCACACTCTCCCCGCAGCTCCTCCCGCAGCAATACCAGTGTGCAGGGAAGAAACATCGACGAATTTGGTTCGAAAGTCAATGCGGGGCCGTTGCAAGTCACCGTCGTCAAAGCTTGAGATTAGAGCGACAACATTTTGTCCTCCACCTCGTCTGGACAGTGTGTTTGTTGCGAATTCGTGATTCTCTGCTAGCTCAAGCTGCGGATGCTCGCTGTCATTTCTCTAGTTATGTCAGCGGAATCAGCGGAGTGCATGCCCGGCAGGATGAACTTGCCGTGTGGTTGTGTAGATGATGCATGCTGTACACGCTATTGCATCCCATCGAGCCCATCCGGCTTCAGATTCTGAGATTTATAACCCCACTTGTTTCCTCTCGCTCCCTTTTCTTCTCTTTTCCTCACAAGAAACATGTGACAATAGTATTTAAGATTGTAGAGTACAAGGAGAGAATTAAATTCCTCCTTAGGTAAAGCTCATTCTTTACAATAGTTTTGGGAACAAAGAACTTTCATTGAATAAAGTATATATGCAGTTGTAGTACTCTTTGGAGTAGGATAAAGATTTCCAAAGATGACAAAGTAGGAAATTACATGTCCAAGACGCATGGTAGTCAATCAGCAATGCTTAGATCCTCAAGATAGGAGAAGACAAGGATGATAAGATCTTCAATGTACAAGGGAGAATTGCACTCTTGGTAGATCTTAGTACTTCCTCAGTCTTTAGATTCCTTTAGTCCTGGGTAGAAAGTACTTTCTAGAATCTCAATCCATATGTAAATATTCATTCAATCAATGGGAGATATATCTCGGGAAAGACCAAAAAGCTCTTTGTTCAATTTTTGAGTATTGATGTCAAACCTTTGTTGAGTTCAGGGGAGGAATCTTTGTAAGAGGAACCTAAGTGACTGAGTGCATCTGATCACTAGTACTTGTGGCTAGGGTGTGCAATACTTAGTAGTTCCAAGAAACAATGCTTTGATGGATAAGGGAGAGAACTGTAGTGTTGATAATACTCTCTAGACTCCAAGACAAGGACTAGTAATCAATACAAAGATCCTCTGGGAAAAGTTGTGCGTGCAGGAAAGGGTGGAATTTGGTCTTTGGAGTAGGAGTTTTTGTAGTAGAAGTAGATTCTTTGTAGTTGCTAGATCACCACCTTTAGTTTATAGTTGTTTTCACATGCTTCCTCTCTCTTTTCCTCTTTTGTGTTCTCACATCTCACTGTGTGTTCTTGTGGGCAGCCCAATTGTTCGGCTTTGTATTTGTAAATTTTGAACATCACAGTGCGTTCTCGTTGTCTGCCCGATTGTTCGGATTTGTGTGTTTGTAGATTTGGTTCTCGTAGGTGAGGTCATCCTCTCACCGTGTGTTCTCGTCGTAAAATCAATCATTACTCCTTTGCTTTCAAACATGTCTTGCCCTGGAGTTCCGTGGAGTCCCCAAGGGAACTGCGAAGCGTTACGTCCGGCAGCGATCTTCTTACAATTGACTGTTGTGTAACCATCTTCAAGGCCTCGATTTCTCGTCAATTAATAGCACCACTCATGTTGAAGACCTTAAATCTTTATGCGCACGGACAATATCGGATTCTTCTATTTCTCTTCTGGAGGAAAAGATTCCTCAGAGTAAAGTCCTGGAGAAGGTTGATAGTCTAGTTGGTGCGGGTACTAACAGATTGTCAACGGTATTCTTAGCTCCGAGCAGCAGTCCTGCACCGACAGTTTTCCCGACCCATTACTCCAAGTTGTAGATCTCTTCACTAATAATTGATTATTCTTGGCTTTCTTAGAGATGCATAAGTAGGTCTAGGTTTTGACTCTGAATTAGTATTTGTGTATTGATTCATTCAATGCATACAACTCATGGTTTATCGCGTATGTTCATTTGCAGAAGTGGAGATTATCTGGTCATCGACACGAGCTCCTTTGTGAGGAAGACTACAATGTGGAGATCGTGTTATTTCCAGGATTCCAGTATAAGGAAGAAGCCTCTGTCCAGGACTACTTGGAAACTTGGACAATGAAGAATACCAAGGATTGCCGGCTTGTGACTCTGCTTCCTAAAATATGCACCAGTGTAGATTTCGTATTCTGTCGGTGTCTTCTCAAGGCATTTTAGATCTAAAAGATTAGGAGACAGATAGTGTTGATGAATATCTTATGTCCGAGAATCTGCTGATGGACCTCATCATATGGGGAAATGTGGGGAAATCTCGTAATGATCCGGTAACTTTTCTTGGACAAGACGTGGGGGGTTCCTGATAAGAAATTATGTGTTGCTGGTCCACGACCGACACGCGCCTGGAGTGTGACGAAGCCAATAAGAAGATGCTGGCCAACTTTTCGGAGATTCTAAAAGGAATTTCCTCTTCGCCACGCCTCCAGTGGATCAGTGGCTATTCACAAGTGGGGGCGAATGCATCAAGGAACCGTCTCAGAATCAGATACTTCGGCTTATGATTCTGCTGAATAAAATACAAGCAAGAATCAATGCGGACTTCAGGGAGTTTCGGCAAAACCGAATCAAAACACATGAACCATCCACCCAACATTCCTAACAAATCAGGTATGCTGAAATTTGATCAATAATGGGAGGACAAAAATGGCATGCAGTGGGGACGCACATCGGTGGCTTCATACCAGAGTGTTTTCTCAATTCATCTTGAACTGAAGTTGGATGCTTGCATAATACTCGGTCCTAATCTCCTACATTTTATACATTAGTCGTATTCTACCTGTGTGGGTCCTATTCTTAAGAGGTAAGAATTATCTTTATTAGCACAGAAACACCTTTCACGGGACATTCAGTTCACAGTTCTCGTCTGACCGTTTTGGCTCTGTCATGTTTGTACTTCACATGGCATGAGCTTCTCCTTCTCCTGATCTGATTAGCACACACATTTGGCAGCTAAATTCACAATGGTCAGAACTGTCAGCAAAAGAGTTTTAAGGAGATTATTGAGATTCTTTGATCTGGTTAGAAACTCATTAGTAATTCACAAGTCTAACTAGCAGATTTGGTTTCCTCTCAGGTTCTAAACATTATGGCACTGCCATCTATTTTTGCTTGGTTAAGTGCAAGATAAGATGCCAGCAGGGCTGAAACTCCCGCTCGATAAATCTGTGGAGTTTCTGCTTTGGTTTCTAGGATTGCTATGATTCCCCTATTAAAAATATAGGTCAAACTATAAGAGTTAGAAGAGTATTAGATCTATCATATGTATCTCACGCAGGTCTACTTCAATCCTTGGGATTAGTTCTTTAGAAGGTAATTTGTTTGTTCCTCTAAGTATATACACCGTGGGGATGGAGGAAGGTGGTATGTCCAAATCTTGAGCATAGAAGGCTTGAGGCACGGAAACCTGGTTGTGAATATACCAGCCACGGAATTCAAGTGATGAAGTATGGACTCAGGTTCCATGAAAAAGAAGTCAACGTATAAGGATACTGTTTATCGGAAGGGCAAGAGATGGATTTTCTAACAATTTACAATTTGCAATGATTTTTTCTTTGCATCGCCTTTATGATGAGAAATTTTTCAGAGTAAATTTTTAATAATTTGGATTTTAATTTAAGAATTACTATAAAAAAATTAGCCGCATGAAATATATCAAGATTTAGTTTATAAAATTTATTTAAATAGATAAATATATTTACTTTAAAGATAATTGTTCAAGGATGGAAAGAACTATAATACATAACATCTATAAAAAGTACCATTCATTTTTATTATAAATATTGCAATTATAAATATCATACTTATTTTTATTTTTTTTCCAGAACATATTATTAAATCTATTATGACCAATATTTTCACTTTCTCAACATGCCATATTGAAATATCAAATTTGACTTATAGATTCTACGCTATTTTATTTGATATTACATGATAATCTTACAGCGACAAAAAGAGGCTCAGAGGGCCAAAGGCCAGAGTGGTTTCTGATGGGCATTTGTGTATCAGACCTGGCGGCAGCCCATAGGGCCCTCAGGAATCTGCAGTGACATGCTGGTAAGTAACAAGATGTTCTCTCAAGGATATAGGTTGGAAATAGCTAGATTTGAAGAGAATTATAAATATTTTAGAATTATTTTTTCATTTTCATTATATATTTAACTTCTTGGGTAAGAATCACTTTTAGAAGGGGAAGAGGATAATATCACCCCTTATGGCACATTATGGAAAATGAAAAACTAAAATTTATTTCATTACATGTTAATCCCAAGTTTATCCTGAAAGGTGATGATTCACTCCACTTCACCTGCACTATGGAAAATGGAAAATTAAATATTACTTTCATTGCAAGTAAATCCCAAGTTAATTGTGAAGGTGATGATTCATTCCACTCCAAGTGCCACTTCACATTATTGACATTAACTCCAAATATTGCATGCTACCTTTCCCAAAAGGCACAACTCTGAAGGAGTTTGCACATTGGCCTTCTCCTCCTCCGAATGATCACTTGCTACTTGGACTTTTGCAATGATCCCCTTCACTATTTTTGTAACCACATGGAATCAGCATACAAGTTAGTAAAGGCTAACATATTAGCAAATAGTCCAAATTAGCTAAGCAATCTAAGAATGTTCTAAAAGCATCATGAAAATTTCTGTGTACACTCCTTATATCAAGTAATATGTGTACCAAGTAGGTAGCTTCTGAGAGGAAGCTTCTTAGAAAGTTTCCCAACTAGTTTAGCATGCCTGCCAAGTAGGTTGTTCTTGGGAGGAAGCTCTTTGGAAGCTTCCCCGGCTGGCTAGCTTGCACTCCACGAAGTTGGTTTCTAATAGGAAGATTTCTTGGGAACTTCACAAGAGCCTTGTGTGTTCTATATACATACCAAAGCCCAAGTTCATGCTAGGCATTTAGAGTTTCACTCATTTGAGATTCCAAATGTGATTTTCAATTTTTGTCTTCCATTCTCCTATTTCTCTCCTCAGTCTTTAACATTGGTATTAGAGCAAGAATGAGATGGATGGAATTTATGGACCACCAAATTTACTTTCTCCAAATTGTTGGGATTTCTAAGTCCATGTACTACACCATTATCATTTCATGCTTTGAGCAGAACTTTTTGAATGCAATCACCTTGTTTGATGAACCATTGATCCTTCCAATTGTAACTTATGGAGAGCGGTGGACATGTTACATCTACATTGCTATGTAACAACAAATTGAACACCTTACTTGATTATTTGAAGAGAGTTCATCATCAACAACAAGAGTATGTAGAGAGAAAAGCATTTTGAGAAGGAGAAGAGGGAATCTGATTTCTAAAGCCCAATGTATTTGAAGGCAAGAACCCCTAGAGTTTAATGGAGGATTTTTGTTTTATTGCATATGTTATTTGGAAACTACATATCTTCAAGATGAATGGAGGTAAATTTTATTGGCTTCAAACCAATTGGATAGAGTGGCAAAACTATGGTGGTGATTTTGAGTGGAGCAAGCTTAATGGCAATTTTTTTACGTCAATCTTGGAATGGGAAGATTTCAAAAGTGCAATAATTGGACGATTCCAAGCTATAAATGTTACACAAACACAAGTTAGATTGGCAGAATTGAAACAAATTGATTTTATGAGGAGCTACATCACTCAATTCCAAAACACTTTAATGCAAATTCTAAAGATACAAGAAGGTGAGGCTTTAGATTGATTTGTGAGGGGCTTGAAGTCATGCACCAAATTGGAAATGACTATGCAAAAACCCAAACATTTGGAGGAAGCCATATGGTCTATTGAATGCTTTGACTCCTTGGTTGCCACAACTTGGTCTTGATCTTGACCTTCACAAACCTTCCAACACTACACATAGGTGGAGGAGCCAACATTGATGTAGATCGATATCATCCAATGGTGGCTACTTGGATGGAGATTGATATCATCCAATGGAGACTACTTGGCACTAAATATAGAGAAAGATTACCATAAAATTATTTCTTTACTTGTAAAATATGATATTTGATCGTAGTTGTAAAATTTTGGTTGACTTGGAAATTCAAATAATTGCATGTCCATGTATAAAACAAAGGAATTTATATATTCCTATTGAGGAAGTATTTGGAAATAGATTGATGATGGTAAATGGTAGAAATTGTTTTGTATTTACATTCAAGATTGGAAAGGAGTATTTGGAGTTTATGATATTTGTAGTACATGATGTTTGTAGTTATACCTCTACACTATGATGCCATTCTAGGGTTATTTTGGCTTTACCATCATACGTTTCAATTTCATTAGACCCGATGATAAATTCAAGTACAACACCAAAGTAAGAATTATTGATTAAATTCTCTAACACTTTTTAGTAAGACATCTAAGGATAGTCAATCCCAAGATGAGAAGTTTTTGAGTGAAGTAGCCATAAAGCAAGCTTTAGAAGATGATATTCTTGTTTATGTAGTGTGGATCAAGCAGATTGTGCAAGGAGAATGTGATGAATGCCAAAAGCCTCATCAAACCATGGTTAATCAAATAATTCAAGAGTTTGTAAATATATTTCCAAATGATCTACCAAAGGAGTTATCAAGGTATGCCTTTCAAGATTTAGCAATTACCAAGTAGTACTCCTATGAGTAGACCAAACTATTGGTGCTCACCAAAAGAGTTAGAAGAGCTTGGAACAACGCTAACTAAGTTGTTGGAGAAAGATTTCATATGACATAGTACATCTCCACGGGGAGCACCAATACTCTTAATATCAAAGAAGGATAGAGGACTTCAATTTTGTATTGACTAGCATGGCCTTAATAAACAAACCATGAAGAATGCATATCTCTTATCTCAAATTGATGAATTGCTAGATCAATTGAGTGGAGCACAATACTTCTCCAAGTTGGATCTTTGAAGCAATTATTGGAAAATCCCCGTTGATAGGGAAGATGTGCAAAAGATTACCTTTTGCACAAGGTATGGGTATTTTTAATAGAGAGTCTTACCTTTTGGGTTCACTAATGCCCCGGGCCATTTTCATTGATCAAATGCATTGGGTGTTGGATGGATTGTTGGATTATTATGTGGTAGTATTCTTGGATGATATTTTAATCTATTGCAAGATGGAGACAAAACACAAGAATCATATATAAGAAATCCTAAGATGACTACACCAATGGAAGTTTTATTAAAAGAAGTCAAAATGTACCTTTTGGAAGAAAGAAGTTAGCTTCTTGGGTCATAAAGTCTCATTTGAAGGAATCAAGATGGAAGAAGAGAAACTCAAGGCCATTATGACTTGGCTCACTCCAAATTATGTCATGTAATACCAAGAGCTAGCCATATGATCTAGATGTGAAATTCAGTTTGGTAATATCTAGAATGATGTTATACATGACGGTCAAAATAAATCAGATAGAAGTATCACCAAAATAGTACTTCTACTAATAGGGCAGAAACCAAAATAGACTTGAAAACCTTAGAACCAATAGCTATATATATATATATATATAGATATATATATATATATATATATATATATATATATATATATATATGATTATGTGATGATTATGATTATGATTATGACATATGAGCTAGATATATGATTTAAATGTGAAAATTGGTTTGGTAACATCTAGAAAAATGTTACACATGATGGACTAAATAGATCAAAAATAGATATCACCAAATGGGGACTTCTACTAATAGAGTAGGAACCAAAATATACCTGAAATCTTTGAAGGAAATTTTAGAGGCCTAGAAAGATGAATTAGGTCTCAAAAATGTGCACATTTCCTCCCAATAGAGGAAATGCTAGCCTTCCCTCCCCCCTACTTTGTCTCATCAAGAGCTTTCCAATGGTACCTTACCCATGTGATTTGAGATTCCTAGAGGAAGATTCCCTAAAAGATTCCCTCCGATCAAAGCTTGTTTGGCCAACCAGATAGGACCTAGACCAACATGTCACCCATCCAAGTAAGTAATCCAAGTGTGGAGCTTGTTGACATGTCACCTATCTGTGTGCTTAATCCTATGGTGGAGCTTCCTTGGAGGAGATCTTCTTTGTCTATATAATAAAGAGAATGTGCTCCTTTGGGGCATCAAATGTTTAAATGTGAAATCTTTGTTTTTCTCTTCTCTTATCCTCAAAGTATTACATGTCATAGCTATACAAGTATTTAATAGATTGGTAATTTTTTTACCAAAGATTCATCCATTATTATGCTCAGGTGATCGCACCATTGATTGATCTCTTAGAGTAGACCTCAAGCTTTCAATTGAAACTATAATGTTTCAAGGACATGAGAAACCCCAAGTGAAATATAAAAGGAGAAACACAAGAGAAACATAATATTTAATTCTTCAATAACCCAATGCTCCTAGGACCACCTTGTCTTTCTTATATAGTAAAGGATCTATTCAAAAGGAGTTACACCCTTAGATTAGATACATGGATTGATGACATGTCAGTGAGCTACACCCTAAGATTAGCTACATGGATTGGTGACATGTTAATCCTTGTCCTATTTGGTTGGTCATTCAAAAAGAATTACATCCTTAGATTAGATATATGGATTGATGTCAGTAAGCTACACCCTTAGATTATCTGCATGGATTGGTGACATGTCAATCCTTATCCTATTTGATTGGTAAAATTTTTTGACCAAAGGGAATATTTGGAGAATCTTCTTGTAGGAAGCTCAAAATAGTATGAGTGAGATACCAATGGAAAATTCTTCATGAGAAAAACAAAGGGAGGATTTTACTGATCTACTTAGACCATTGTATATAGTATCCTTAAAGATATTACCAAGCCAATTTCCACCTCTAAATAATTTGTCTATCTAATGGTATTATAACAACCAAGCATACAGAAGTATTTAAAAAATTGAAGCATATGGTATCTTCACAACCCATCTTCCAACCATATGATCCTCAACTACCTTGTGTGATTGATTTTGATGCTTCTAACTTTACCATTGGAATTGTGTTACAATAGGAATTTCCAAATGGGTTACATCCCATTGCCTTTGTATCTTGTCAACTAAACACCACATAAAGGAATTACTTTGCTTGGGATTGAGAACAACTAGCAATGTTATATGCCAAAAAGGTATATAGGCATTATCTTTAGTAGAAACAAGTGATCATGCAAACCAATCACAAACCTTTGTTGCAAACCTTACATTTGGAGCACATGAAGAGTAGATATCATTGGTAGAAGGAACCACTACAATTGTTTGACATCAAGCTTGAGTACAAACCTAATAGGTTCTATATCATTCTTGATGCACTATCACAACATCTTGATTTGAAGCTTCTTCCAAATCTTGCACGGTAGCAACAATCACCATAGTGTCAACCGTCTCAAAGGTACACATGGTGTTCAAGATTTCTTTACACTAGGACTCCTTCTTTTAGTTGGTACAAAGATGACTTGCAATGCATGACAAAGAGTACAACACTTTTTCCTTCCAAGAGTACCTTCTATTTCGTGTGGATCTATATTCTAGTTATGGGTAATCTTTGACTTATTCAGCTTCAAGAAGCCCATGACATACCAATTGCTAGTCATTTGGTTGTGGATAAAACCTTGAGTATAATCCAACATCAATGGTGGTGGTCAAACATGGCACAAGAAGTTCAAGAGTTTGTTTGCTCTTGTGAGAGTTGCAGATGCAACAAAGTCAGCACCCAAAAATTGGGTGGACTCCTTCAACTAGTTTCCATCCCAACTACCCAATGGGAACATGTAAATCTTGACTTCATCACATCCTCACCAAAAATAGATCAAAGTCATACTGCCATTGTGGTTTTGTCAATAAATTTAGCAAGCAGATTCATTTGGCACCCACCATGGATACCATGGTTGCCTTTATGCTAGCCAATGTTGAAATTTTCTTCAAGTACCATGGGATGCCAAGGGTTCTCATCTCCAACTATGATAAAAAATTCATTGGTAATTTGGCAAGCACTCTTCAAGTTACTTGGTACCAAGCTTGCTTTTTCTATGGCCTATCATCCTCAACCTGATGGGAAAATTGAACATGCAATTCCACCTTGGAGGATATGCTTCATGCCTTTGTCAATGTTCACCATATCAATCAAAATGCTTACCTTGTGCTCGTTGAGTTTACCTATAATGACTCCAAGTAAACAAGCATCAAAGTCTCTCTCTTTTTCCTTAATTTTTTCCATGACTCACTTGTACTAGATTCCCTTCTTTCTTCCCCGCTATCTCACATTCCTCATACTTCCACCTTCTTGTCTATAATATCTAAATTCTTACATCAAGCCAAATCTCATCTCCTCATTGCTCAAAATTGGCAAAAGCAATATGTTGATCAACATCATCATGATCTCACCTTTCACCTGGGTGATAAGGTCATTTTTTCTTCTAGTAACTTGCCCCTTCCACCTAATACCCCAGTTTGTAAACTTTTTCCTAATTGGATAGGTCCATTTGATGTTACCCAAATTATTTCTCTTGTTATTTATCAACTTGCCTTACCTAGTCATATGAAAATCCACCCTATCTTTCATATTTCAAAGTTAAAACCCTTTGTTTCTAATCCATCTTCATTTTCCACTTGTGTCAGACCTCCTCCTGCTCCCATCCCTATATATGATCATGAGGATTATTAAGTTGATCATATCCTCACACATCACAACATCCAACGTGGCTGCCAATGATAGATTGAATACAAAGTTCTTTGGAAAGTATATCTCTTTCATGATATTACATGGGAGCCTCTTTCTCATTTCCCACAAGGCTTAAATGGCCATCTAAGAGTTTGAAGATTCCATGGAAATGAGAACATCATAAACTAGTGGTGGAGAAATATGTATCAATATGGATTTAATAGACAAGTTAGTAAAGGCTAACAAGTTAGCAAATAGGGAAAATTATCAAAGCAGTCTAAGAATGTTCTAGAAGCATCTAAAAACTTCTTGGTACCTTCCATATATCAAGTAATGTGTATGCCAATAGGTAGTTTCTAGGAGGAGCTTCTCGCTTAGGTTACCAAGTAGGTGGCTCCTAGGGAGAAGCTTCCCGGTTGGCTTAGCTTGCATTCCAAGAAGGTGGCTTCTAGTAGGAAGCTTCTTTGGGAACTTTCCAAGAGCCTTGTATGTTTCCTACAAATATCAAATCCCAAGTTCATACTAGGCATTTGGAGTTTCACTCATTTGAGAGTCCTAACATGATTCTCCACTATAGTCTTCCATTCTCTAATTTCTCTCCTTGGTCTTTTAAAATTTGAGGTTGGCTCTTTCACTCTCCTACTTTTCATTCTTAAGCTTGGCAACCATCTCTTCAAGTTGAATCGCCACTTCAATGTTATATTCAACAAAATGTACATCAAGGGTCACTAAGCAAATTTTGGCCTTCTCCAACTCCCCTTGGATGCTCTCCACTTCCTTGTCCTTGGCCTTAAGTTTTTCTTTCTACCATGCTACTTACCTTTTTCCTTGAGCAAAAGGGCTTTGAGCTCTCCTTGTAGTTTCCTAATTTCTTCTTCCTTATCAGTTTGATCTGCAAGAAGTAAAAGAGTTTGGGTTTGGATCTTTGTCTCAAAGTTTTCATGCAAAAAAGCATTTGTACTCCTTGATTCCTCCTTGTACGAGTTCCACATTTTCCCCATCTCCTCCTGTGCCTTGGCCTGCTCCACCTTCATCAAGTAGGAGTTTTTATGTAACTTTTTGATAAGAGAGATTTAGTCGGTGATGTTTTGCATGAGTCTTGGTAGGTGGGAAAGATCTTCTCCAACAACTCCAAAGGATACCTTCAAGGACTCTCTTCCTCCACTTGGTATAAATACCATATTCCTATCAAAGATGGTAAGGGTTCAAAGACTAAGGTGAAGTTTTGAGCTCAAAAGCAAAGGCTTGGACAGCTACAAAGGCAAGAAAGAACTACAATGGATTGGAAGCTCTAAATACTTCTTTAGCTTGTGACTAAAATTGACTATAGAAGGTGAAATTGAGTCAGATACAACTTGAATTTATAACCAAAATCTTTCAGTCATCTGCATTCAATTACTAAGTAATGGGTGGGATGCCACTCTCTACACATGCAAGGCCTTCAATTGAATGCAAATAATCTTTTTGGCAGTTTTTATATAGGTGATGGTGCATTCAAATTGATGTACATCCTTCAAATGCAACAATATTCAGGCTGAAGGTCTTTGCACTTGAGCTATTTTCTGTCAACCACCCTTCAGGGTCAACTCTTCAGAGTGCACTATTGCATGTACAAATGCAACTCCAAAGGAAACCTGACTAAGAAATTTTACTTCCTAAACAATAAAAGATTCAATCATATCTTTGAGAACAAGAATAAAATAAAAATAATTTTACTTTATTTTAAATGCAAGCACCATATATTGCTTGACAAGGAATGGTCTCTTATGGTAATTTGTGGATCAATATTACACTAATATAATATTTTGCTCCAAAATGCAAGTGAAACCTTGATGATGCAATTTTAACTATTCTCATAAAAATCATTTTATGGTCAAAATGGATTTATTTTTCTTTGTAATAATTATATGATATGGTAACTAGTCTGTTTTTCCATTCCATTCCATTTCTTGCAAGTAAATAAGAATTTTGGTTTTGAAATTTTGTTGCTAGAAAACTTGATGAATTTTATCTTGACTTTGCCTTGAATTTTGGTTTTAACTTTCAAATTTCAAATTGAAGGTTTAAGCATTAGAGTTAAGAATTCTTAATCAATTCTTTTTCTCATGGAATATCACTTTCCTAAATCTTCACTAAACTAGCACCAGTTCAAACTGGCCAAAAATCCAAATAATATACCCCAAAGGAACCACACATGGAATATAAGAGCACAAAAAGTGCTGAAGAAGAACCTGAGCCTGAGGCCCATGCAAAAGGGCTAAAAGCCACTAAGAACAAAGAGAAAATCTCCACAGGTCAGACATTGTAACCTAGAAAGTAACCTACTCCTGAACTCTATGATATAGATACTCCAAAGGTATATCTGGTAATTGAGGGGGAGGGGCCTAGATGCATCGGGAGCACCTATTGCCGCTTCTTATTGGTCAAGACCCAATGTATGTGAGTGCCGTAGGGTGAAGGATAACCACAAACAAAAGTAAGATGTGAGCATAGAGGTAGTGCTCCTCCCCTATGTATAGAACCTCTTGCGGTCTCATAAATAAGGCCATTAAAGTGATGATGGAGATAGCCAAAAATTTCAACCACCAACAAGACAAAGGTATTGGAGGCATGTCAGAGTGGATAATGTTCCTCCTTCTCCCTAGTGGCAATGATTGCTGCAACTGCCACCTACGCGCTTGCTCGGATCAAATACGCTAGTCATAGTGAGTTTGTCAGTCTCAAAATGAGACTACGAGTAGCAGGAACAACCAACACAACTAGGGCTTTGCCTCTCCATTGGAGGACCTTTACCATATAGTTGAGGAATAAACTTAACTCTCCTTTGCTTTTTTGGTGCTTGTTGTTAGGGAACATTTTTAGTTTGTTTTTTGTTTGTGCTCCATTTTTGTTTATTTTTCTTGGCCATTTAGGACTATTACCCTCATACTTTTTTTCGTTCACATGTGTTTGTGCCTTGTACTCTTTTCCCTGATCTATATATATATATATATATATATATATATATATATATATATATATATATATATATATATAATGTCAAGATATTTGCACCTTTTGTGGGGAGTGGAGGATGCTTGCAACAAATCTATGTTGAATGCAATTGAGTTTTATTGCTTGCACAAGAGATTCCTTTAACTCTAAAAAAACAGAAGTTCTTTCATAAAATGATTCGGGTAATTTCATAAAACTCACAATAATAAAAGGTTCAGACCTAGGATAATAAGCTTATGAACTTAGTTTTATTGAACTATCAAAAAAAGGGTGAAAAGTGACTACATTTTGTGCAAATTTTTTGTTACGATCCATTGCTTTTTGTTTCTTATATATATTTATTAGTTCTTTTTCCAAAAAAATCATAAAATTTTTAAAAATTTAAAAGTTTTTATTTTCTTTGTTTATTACTTTAGATTCTTTCATTTCCATGTAAAGATCATTTCCTTCACGAGTTCGTTTGCCAACTCCTCCAAATACTGGTATACCGCAGTGGGCCTCCATAGTTGAAACGAATAAAGTAAACAATTGACGCATCATATCATCCAAATAAAAAGAAAATCTCAAAAAATTTCAAATTTGACAGCAAGTAAATAATTTTATTGTAAAAAAATTTGACAAATAATTTGAAATTTCTATCCGTTGTGTGATAAGTTGCTACTATGGGGTCGCTTAGACGTCAATTTTAGATTTTATACAAAATAAGGTCTTGAAAAAATCGATATTTGTTTATTGATCGATTATTTGATATTTTGTCTCATGTCAAAATATCAAATATTAAGATTTAGACGCTGCATCAGAAGGCGTGTCGCAAACAATGAGTGGTGCGTTGTATTCCATTTGTGAGATGAATTAAGCTAATAAAGTTTAGGTCTGTCAAGAGTAGACGTGACAGGCGTGCAAATATAATTTCCCTATATACATCATGTCTAATCTGTGAGAAAGCTGTATGAAAAAAATCATGTGACAAATCCGATCTTACTTTACTGTGTGCACGTACACTTCGCAAGAGAATGGAACTAAACCCCAGTCCTAATAATTAAATAACCGGTCCTCTCGAGAACTTTGGAACCCATTCTGATGAATCATAATTGGCGTGTGAAGTAGAACGTTCTTCCTCTCCTGATCGGAGTCACATAATGTATTACATTATCTTACAATAGACGTAGTCACAGTATTGCAGTTACAAGCTAGAGTAAAGCTATACCATATTATCGTGTGGAATTTAACATTCTAACGTGTACATATCAGAGTCATGGTCATCGAATCTTGAGTAGTTATTCCAAATATTAAGAAAATCTTCGAGTGTCTGTATGAATAAAGTGTAAGGTTTTAAAGTAATCAATTCATTTGGGAAAGTAGTAACCTAGAAATTTCAATTGAACTTCGATTGGATGAGGATTCGCATTGTTGCAGGGTATACTTTAAATTTTTTGAATTTGGTATTGTCTAAAGTGGAAAGGTTCATCAATTTAGTTTGTAAAAAGCTATCAAAGAAAGGAATTTAATTCTTGAATAAAGATTTAGTTTGTGAGAGTCAATATTAGAAAAGAAATATCCGAGTGATTTGAGTAAGCCGAATAGCAAAAGTTATAGTGCATTTTACTTTATTGTGAACTAAAGGGTCATATTAAGAGAGTATGACTTTTGTATATTGTCAAGTATGTGAAATGAGAAGAGACATAGGACCTATTACGGTGACTTTTATAAGAGAGCTGAATTTTTTGGTAATTATTGAAATTTTCTGACAAAATTCTTAGAATTTTCATTTAAAATAGAAAAGTAAGGAAGCATTGGATATATATTTTAAGAAGTATTAGGAAGTAATGCAAGTAGAAAATTTCTCTTGAGACAGTTATGAAATACTCTAAAAGTGGAGGAAAAAATTATCAATAAGTAAGAATTTGATTGGCATTAAACATTTGGAGAAGTAACTATTAACCTAAGTAACTATCACACGCATAGTTGAAGGTGGAGGATGAGGATCTAGGGCCATTAAGGATGAATATAGAACATGTCTTTGTAAGAGTGCAAAGATGACAAAAAGATTATGCGGTGCTTCCAACAAGCTAAATAATAAATTTTATATTTCATGTAATTTCAAAGCAAACTCAAGTGTCTTTTGGCGGACATTAAGAATACATGATGTTCGATATATTATCGCATGTGAGATGAAAAGTGAGCAATTTCAATGACTTCGACAAGAGAGCTACAAAAGTTTGGCCATCATTGAAATATCTATACAAAACTCTAAAACTTCTCAAGCACAAATGTAAAAATAGCAAATTAAGGAAGCGTACATATTACTAAAGGAAGCATTGGATATATTGATAATAACTCACCATCTAGAATGAGCAGGAAGTATCCAAGTACAAGTACGTCTCAGGTGTACCAGAATGTCACAGGAGTCATTTTGCACACGACCATATGTCAGTGAACTCTGACTTCAGCAAGAAATACTAACACTAGATTGAATTCTCAAGAATCTCAGAATTTTCATCGTGTTAGCAATCATATTTGCAGTATCTCTAGATGCTCCTTGCAGTCAATTTTTAATCAAGAGATGTTTAGAGATATATATAGTCAAGGAATTCGCTAATTATGAAGTTGGGCATTCGGACACTAACTAAGAATCACCGAGATGCACTGGTCGATCGATCGATCAATTTCAATTTGGTTTTGATCAAATGATGTCGAAAGTTTATGCGTCATCACGCAGTAACAAACACCGGAATATTTGCCTTTTTCAATGTCGTGTCTAATGATTGGATTTGTACACGGTAAAATTCCAAGCATAATCTTTACCACAATTTGCTTAGGGTGGGCTGTGACCAGATCTATTCAAGTGGGCCAAATCATGATGTCCGCATATTTGTACACCCGAATCAATGTCGATATTTATGCAGTTTGATCCTTCCTGTCTGCACTGCATAGGAGGCAGCGGAGAAAGACTTAACCGACCACATTTATGTTCAATTTAAGCAATCTCCAAGTCCCGGAAATAATAATTAACCTACCTTAATTGCCACGTTGTTCAACCTGGCATCCGAGAAATAGTTTACCTGACCTATTCATTGCCAGATAGAATTGGTGCGCCCGGTCAATGTCTCAAGGGGCTTGGTTAAGTCTATCTTGATGGGTCATATTTTAATATTTCATATCGACTCTATTCGGGTTTAATCCCATTTTATCTATTTTGTATTATTTATAATCTCATTCGGCTAAAAGGGAGTTAAACTCCACTTTATCTATTTTGTTTCAACATTGTAGTGCTTCCATCCTTAGTGTTTTCAAAGCGGTCGCCTTTGGATCAAATCATTTCTTAGAGGGTCTCTATCACCACCGGCTGTTCAGTAGGTACAAAGAGATAGAAGTTAGCAACAACAAAATTGAGAGCTATCGTGGATAGTGTGCATCTTTCGACATTAGTTGCAGATTATAATTTACTTTTTGCTAAATACTTTGAAGGTAGGATGAATGTTATGCATCTTTGCTTGTTATTAAAAAGTACATCCTACTTCCACTTTTGCTAAGAAGAGTTTAAAGATCCATTTACAAGAGGAGCGGGGACCTTTGAAGATGATAAATTCTATCGACGGGATTGGCAAAGTGGAACTGCCATCGGATGAGATTCTACATCAACTGAAGATGACGGGAAAACCAATCTAAGAGGAACATCATTCAAATGCAAACTGATATCCTATATGGAAAGTCTTCAAGCTCCCCGGCCGAATCAAATCATGCTTCTTCTGAATTTGTCAAGAAATTAATTAAGGTATCCAGCAAAATGCTAGCTTCTTCCTCAGTACTATTCACTAAGGCACAAATGCTTCAATGACAATTAGATGCAGTTACCAAACTTGCTACGGAAGTGACAAAGATTAGAAAAATGAGCAATCAATTGAATGCAGCTAAATTGTTAAAATAAACCTTGCAAATTTGAGGAAATATCTTTGCCCGATGAAATACTCTTGCTAATTTTGCCAGAGCTTAGAACATCTAAGAATGTTCACATCGTGATATTTAGTTGGATATCACACATAGATGTAAAAAAAGAATCTCATTATGGTCAACCATCGCAGTGTTGTTCAAACTATAAATCTTCTTTTGTCTATCGAACCAATGTTTGTGCAGAGTATTCTGATATGGATGACAAATTTTTACTAGGTTCCATCAATAAACTCTGTACAGCATTTTGAATTCTGGTAACACTCTACCGGGCTATAATTTGTTCATTGTACTCAGCCGTCAAATTTCAGAAGCTGCTGCTAAATTTAAGCAGCTTGCTATCGGCTATATTTAGTTCATCTGCACTCGGCCATCAAATTTCAGACGCTGGTGCTGAATTTATGCAGCTTGCTATGAAGACACAATCATCATTCAAAGTTGTTCAAGCCCAATTCCACTGAGTGTGTCATGGGTTAAGATGTTATCATGCTTCATGTACATGATAAAGCTCAGAAGATGCTGTTCAGGACTGAGTTTACTAGGACATCCAAATTTCCACGACCTCTCCATGTAGATCTAGAGCGACGTACAATTAGATGACATACGAGTTGATAGAATTCTTCAAATTTGTGAGGGGTGAAATTTGTGAGAGTCTTGAACAAATAAGGCGTAACCTGTAACGTTGCCAAATTACTTTGCACTGCAGTTGAAAGATGCTGTAGGTTAAAAGAAGGGAAGAATACAAAACACCAACGTATGTAAAGAAGGAAAAGCACAAGACGAGTATATACTGCTTTCGATGCCAGTTACAGACCAGTATATAAATGCCAGTTACAGACCAGTATATACTGCTCTGTAAACCTGAAGCTCATCACTGTGGATTACTTTGTCTATGGCACTGTACTCAACAGTGAGAGAAACACGTCCTACGTCGTAATGCTGAACCGGCGGTCGGTTCGGCAACAGGAATTTCAGAGTCTTGTGAAGGAGATGCTTTGTAATCTACTTTTGGAAAGTAAAAAACAACAAAGGATTCGAAAAACTAGCGCCAGCTAAGGTACGCATGCCGTGCAGACAAGTTGGGATTTTCATGATCACTCCTGGTTAGTGATAGCCACAAGGATTAAACAGGTTTTAATCTAAATCACGGTTAGTCCGCTCCATACCAACCGGGCGGCTTTGCCCATATATAGCATCGGGGATGCAGCATCTTTTGTTTCGCCTAGGTTTCAATAACAAAAAGTGGACTTCCCGACAACTATCTGCAAGTGTATTCAGACAAGGAATATATTGCATCTGCCTCTTCAGAATGCGTTTATGTGTAGTGAACCACTGTGAGGGCATGTTTACATACACTCGGAAGCTGAATCTGCTTCTGTGGAGCATCATTCTAGCTACAGTAGATTGGTCAAAAGAGCCGTTATAGCTGCATCAACTTGAGCTGCAGAGGAGTTGTTCAAATTAAACAAGATATTCAACAGCTACAGATGCATGTGAACGCACTCGCATTGTCTTGTCCATAGCGAAACTATTTTCGGACTTTAAATCCCTCCATCTGCGCACAATCCGATCACAATCAGCCAAGAACGACAAAGTTTGTGTAATTGCTACGTAAACTACAGCGCTCTCTCAAGGAATCCAAGTTGGAGAAATACAATCATCGGGGAAGTGCAATGCATGAGTCTGGTGGAACACGGGAAATTACACCTGTAGAGTAACAAATTGCAATCATTTTGCCGGATGACCCTGTATTATACCCACAAAATTATAAAAAGAGTAATGGACCCTTCATAGTACTCACTATATATAAGTTTATATATACTCTCAACTTTGCTTTTTATTATGAAGCTATATTGGGCACCAAAGATATTTTTGACCAATGGAAAGTCACCCTTCTACAAAAAGTTAAACTTTTACTCAATCTCCATCCCATTTCAGACGATTTCAATTTTGTAGATCAGATTTTCCTTTCCCCCATGATAGAATTTTTTTTTCTCATTTCAAATCCCATTTCATTATTACTAAAAATGTACCAATAATTTTGTATTCATTTGTAGACAATTTTACATTCAAACTTTACCCAACGAGCTTCATTCTACTTCAGCTACCTATAAACACTCAGTGATTCCTCAAAACCAGCAATTCCTTTCTCACCACAGTTTCAATATCTCTCAAAGATTTCTCACTTCCATGGATTCTGAGAAACTCCCATACTTCTGTTGTGCTTGGAATTCCATAAGTCTCCAGTTGTTCCTAGGTTCATTGCTGCAGAATACTCTTCTTCATTATCTGAACTTTCTTGCTGGCTAAGCTCCCTCTTCAAAGCACTGCTACCTTCTGCAAACTACCTCTGGAGGAACGAATTCTTATGTGTGGGGCTGATGGTTGACTCTAGCTGGATCTTGGACTACTCTTCTGGAGTTCCTGTTTTACTTGAGAAGGTGCAAAGACTATGCAAGACTAGATCCTCTTCTCCCCCAGACTCTGGTTTGCAACAGACTCATACCACCTTGGAAAAAATTCTTTTTCAAAGTTTTGATTTCACCACCCCATATACAAAGATCCACCTCCCGGATCTCAAAACAAGGTTGTCTACTCTCATCAGATCTATTTTCCATTACAGGTTCACTCTGAATAGGGAAATTCTGTTGCTTGTTGAGACCTCTACACTTGAATTCAAATATATATGGCTTAAAAACAGAAACAATATCTCTCAATCAACAAAACACCTCAAATTCATGGCTATTAATGAGGAATTTCTCATCTGTTGGATGTTATTCCTTTTTGATAACCTCTACATAACTTTTTGAAATCATCCCTTCTGTCAAGAGATTGGGATTCTTATGGGGACACCTTGTGCTATCTTCGTGGCTAACCTCTTCACCTATGAACTTGATTTCATATGCAGATTACTGGATGCCAATGATGTTGCCCTATTGCACGACCTGTCCCAAATTCAAAGATATGTCAATGATCTTCTGGTGATCGGATCGGGACTTGATCATTTCATGGATTTCATGTATAAGGATGATGCTGCTAGAGGAGGAGGGATATATCCCATAATTTCTTGTGAGCTAGTTTGAACTCATTTTGGCACTCATTTTGATTATCTTGATTGTTTCATTACCCAAGACGACTTCATTCTTTGTCTCTATCTATGATAAGAAAGAGCTGCCTCACTTTGCTCACATCAAGACAATCTTGCTCTCTCATGTTCTTCCAACATTTCTTCCAAATGTAAATTAGGGATTATAAAATCAAAGTGTGTTAGACATAGATGAATATGTTATTCCAAAAGTCATACCTTTCAGCTTGTAGGAAACTTATAAATAGTTTGTCTCCAAAATTTACCCTCTTCACATGATCCAGAAATTTTTCTGTCTTACAAATGGAAAAAGATATCCATGGTTATCATGGGCTGAGTATCTAATAGAGATTTAAGAAAATTTGTTCTTTCTGCCAGGCAGGGAGCTCATGTTCAAGCCCACCAATAGTTTTTCCTATATATATATATAGGCTTGTTTACCATACCGGTGATCAGGACTTGTTATTGACTGTTTATTTAGGCATGGGTCAGAACAGTTTCTGTTCTCATATACATATATACATGTCTCATGTTTGATGCATTGCTCATTCTCAGATATGTGACTATCCACTCTCTTCCCTTTTGCCCCAACACACATTTGTTGTTTTGCTTCATGGTTCCTTTGCATGTGTCCTGAACAGTCTATCATTTTCAGTTCCCCCAGAATGACTTATTTTTGAGTTGTAGGTCTTGAATTACAGCTTGTTTCTTACACTCCTTACACTACTTCACGTTTTGGTATATGTATTCTCTCCCTTTGATCAGGTTACATTGATATTACTAGTAGAGTAATAAGTAGCATAGCTACTATGATATGTAGCGGTATACTCTATCCAAGCTATTGAGTTATAGTTCCCTCCCTCCTGGAGTTAGTCTTGGTATACTCTATCCAGTCTACTGCGTTATAGTGCATTCCTCTTGGAGTTAGTCTCCACAACATTTCTATTTTGAGCCTTTCAACTACTCACACAAACTAAATACCCATGTTGTTGTTTGGCTGACATGTGGCACCATCTCACACGTGTGACCATCTTGCCTTGTGGCTCTCCCTTCCTTCATAGTTCCTGAGGCCTCTCTGAGCACCCGAGGCCATTCTCCCCTCTCCTTTGCTTTCTGCTTGTTTAGGTTATAGTTCTTGCTTAGCTCATAGTGCGTTCTCCCTCGTTAGTTCCACCTTTTCATGCCTGTCCATTCTGCCTTATTCTCTGCTCTCTAGCTCTCAGCTTGACACTCTTCTAACTTGGCTCATTCCTTTCTCTTCTTAATAACTCCTCCTGGGTTCTTCGTGGTTTGATATCTGGTTTTACTTGCTGCTAATAGACTTTGTCCTTGCAGGCATTTTCTAGGGATGTCTAGAATCACTCACACTCTCCTGCTTTTGATCTTATTTTCTTCTTTCCTTTGTTCACTATTTCATTCATGCCTACATTCTGCATACGTCCGATTTCTGCTCTTTGGGACTTTAAGCTCCATTTGTTCATTTCTGTAGCCTTCCGTTTCTATAAACTTCCCCTTGCGGTTTATTATTTTGTGTAGCACTGCTGAACGATGGCTGTTTATTACTTCAAGCGGTGCTGTTGGAAGCAACCGAGTTTGCCTTGGCACTCATGAGTTTTTGAGCAAAAACTTGGGACGAGGAGTCTTGACATTTGTTCAGCTATTTCAGCATTGCGTGAGGCACTATGAAGTCATTGGTGTTATCATGGAGGTTTATTATGGCCGCCTTTTGCTTCCTTTAGTTGTTTAGCGTCTTTGGACTCCAGTGTCCATAGCACTGGGTGTGATATACTTTATATATTCTGTCCTCCTACACTTCACTTTTGTTACACTCTTACATTTAGACCCATTTCTGCAGCCACATCCTTTGAGAATTCTTGTTTGGTTCCACTCCTCCATTCCCCTACTACTTCACTCCCTAGTCCTTTCCCCTTTGATCTCTAACTGCTTCCTGTCTCGACCTCTAGTGTTAATTATGTTCCTCCCCAACTCCATCCCACGTTCTTCATCTTCATCCACGCACTGTATCCTGGTGGGCTCTTACAACAAGTTTCCTATTAATCTTGCTTCATCCACGCACTGCATCCTGGCGGGCTCTTACAGCACACAACAAGTTTCCTATGCCTCTCTCTATCGGTTGCAATGCTGCTCTCCATTTCATTTTTTTACTGGCAAACTCTTACATCAAGCTTTCTATCCCATGCTCACATTGGCATTGCTGCTCTTGATTTCACGTTCTTTACTGTCCATTGGCAGTCCGGTATTCTCAATTTCTTGCACTTATGTCTTTGCTGCACGTTACTTTGTTGTACTTATGCCTTTTCTGCATGTTACTTTTGATGCATTTTACATTAAAGATTTAATACTACTCTAGCATTGTGATTCAAGTACATGTTGTTGCACTTCATGAGTTCTGGATAACCCGTTCCCAGAACGGCTTCTGCTCTCATATACCAATATAAATATGTCTCATTTTTTTATGTTTCCCTCCTTCTGAGACTAGACAATCTATTCTCTTCCCCTTCGCCCCAACTCACATCTTTTGCTTTGCTTCATGGTTCCCTTATATGTGTTTTGTACAATCTGTCAATTTCAGTTCTCCTGAAATGGTATAGTTTTGACTTGTTTGTCTTCAATCACATCTTGTTTATTTTGCTACATGCATTACTTAGCATTGATGTATATCTGTTCTCTCCTGTTGATCAGGATATAGTGATATTCATTTGTGCTTTGCATTTAATCTGATAGATTATTTACCTTAATTTAGGGTTTTATTGCTCATCTCTATTTGCACAAATCATGTTTAGCTAACCTCTGTTCTCTTTAAGTAGCATGTGTTTTTGTCTTTTTATATGAATATTATTTTCTACTCTAATCCATGTGGCTGATCACCTAATCATAAAGAGAATCCAAGGCTCTCTTTCTCTTCAAACCTCCTCCTTCCATCTCCCTCTCTTCTTTCATTTTGCATTAGGTTTTTGTCTCATTTTCCTCTCTTAGCTTCCAAAGTTTGTTTTCTATTGCCTGATTTGATTTCATATGATTTCTTTACCTTTGCTTAACTAATCTTGGTTATCTTTCAGGTCTTCACCATGTTTGTTTTGTTCTCTTCCAAATTTCTTCTTTTGCTCATTTGACATTGCAGACTTTATTTCATTTTCAACAATCTTTTCTTAGTTCTTCTCTCATTTGGATCATTGGCTTAAAGCAGTTACAGAGATATAATCTAACCAATAATATGAGTAGAGTAATATGTAGATTAGTTATAGTGATATGCAGTGGTATACTCTATCCAGTCTACTGGCATTAGTCTCCAAAACATCTCTTTGTCCAACCTTTCAATAGCTTACATGACCTTATACCCCTTATGTTGACACGTGGAACCACTTTTCACTATAGCTCCTTTCCGTCACAATTCCTGAGGTACCCAAGGCAATCATTCCCTTGGAAACCCTCTCCCCTCCCCTTTGCTTTCTGCTTGTTTAGGTCAGCATTTGTTCCTCCCTTGGTAGTTCCACCTTTGGTGACTGTCTATTCTGCCTTACTATCGGCTCTCAAGCTCCCGGTTTGACACTCAATCAACTTTGCTCATTCCTTTGTTTTCCTACTAATTTCTCTTGGGTTCATTGTGGTCTGCTTTCTGGTGTAGTCTTATTACTCTATCCTTGATTTCGCTTCATATTTTGCTAGGTTTTACTTGCTGCAAATACTAATCAATGTTTTCCTTGCATACATTTTCAAGGGATGTCTCAAATACCTCACACTCTCCTGCCTTTGATTTTATTTTTTTGCTCTATTTGTTGACTATTTTGTTTTTGGCTACATTTTTCATTTTTCCTATTTTTGCTCTTTTGGGAGAACTTAAATTCCATTTTTTTGTTTCTATATCCTTCCGCTGGCTGTTTATTATTTCAAGCGGCATGGTTGGAAGCAATCAAGTTTGCCTTGGCATTCATGAGTTTTTGAGCAGAAACTCGGTATGAGGAGTACTAACAATTGTTCAGCTCTTTCGGCACTTAGTGAGGTCCTGATGAAATCACAGATGTTTTTGTGGAGGTTTACTATGGCCTCCTTCTGCTTCCCTGTGCTGTTTAGTGTCTCATGACTCAAACATCCATAGCACTTGTTGTGATATAATTTATATCCTGTTCTCTTACAATTAGCTCTCATTACCCAGTTCCACTTCAACCCGTTTCTGCAGCCACACCATCCTATAACTCTTGTATTGTTCCACTCCTCCATTCCCCAGCTAATTCCCTCCATAGTATTTTTCCTTTGCTCTTTGACTGATTCATGGTTTGACCTCTTGCGTCTCCCATGTTCCTACCCGACTCCAGCCCATGTTCTTTATCTTTATTGTTACCGCTTTGCTTATTGGCAGGCTCTTACATATAGTTTCCTATTTCTTGCAGTCATTTGCATAGATATTCTTAATTTCATGTTTTTTACTTGTTTGTTGACCATATGTGATTCTTGATTTGTTTCAATTATACCTTTGTTGCCGGTTACCTTCGATGCATTCTTCGTTAAGGTTTCAACACTACTCTAGCATGGTTAATCAAGTCCATAGTGCTTATCAAATCATTTGCATTTCATAAGTTCTGGATAACTCATTCCCAAAACAACTTTTTTTCACATATATATATATATAAGTTTACATGTAGAATTTTGAATAAAATTTATTTTAAAATAAAATAACTTAACAATTTTCTCTAGTGCAAAATGTATACTAATTTGAATAAAATCGATGTTTAATATTTAAATAAAAAGTTATTTTTCTCTATTTATCCAATTTTATTTTGCTTATTGAAATAATAATTGAAAAGATTATAGAATATGTATTTAGGGCGCCAATTCGGAGACACCCTTCTTTGGTTGGGAGACGAACATGATGTGATGTTGCACACGAGTCCTTTTTGTAATAAAGAGCTTACACGGTGTCAAATATATTTAACTAAATCATTTTCTCCCTAACTTCATCCCCAACTCTCCCAGCATTGTCCTCTCTTTAACCTCTTCCTGACTCGACTTCCCGTACTTCTTCAGGATCTCCTAAACTTAGCACTTCTCCAAAATTCTCTTCTCTTTAATTTCCTCCCTACTCTTCTGGAATTCATCCCAACTCTCCCGCATTGTCCTCCCTTTAACCTCTTCCTGACTCGACTTCCCGCCCTTCTCGAGGGTATCCTAAACTTCGCACTCCTCCAAAACTCTCTTCTCTCTAATTTCCTCCGGACTCTTTTGGAATTGTCCCTTTCACGTCTGCGCCACCTATTACCATCATTAATAAAATATTCGCACTTCACTTCTGCGCAGTCTATTAGCTCTTTAATAAAATATTCGAAACGGAGGACCTAGTCTTGACTGGTCACACTACATGAACGTTCTCCTTAGATGCATTGTACCGGTAGTACATATCAATGAAGGCTCTAGACAGGAACTTCGAAAGATGAACATAATGCCCTGCTAATAGGAGTAAAACAAAACTCCAAATTGAATCTTTTCATAGCCATGTAATATAGCGAACGGTTCAATATGTTTAGGCTAAAAGCATGCACAATTCGTATGAGACTTTTTGTTGTAGAAAAAAAGAAATGTCCTCGCGGCACTTGCAAGCTGTCAATTGTGGTGCGGGTATCGAAGCTGATATCGAAGTGGTAAAATAATTTTTTGGGCTGACTATTTGAAATTTGAATATTTGAAGCTAGTTACCATTCCGTTCCAACATTTAGTTCTTGTTCAAGTAATTAGGAATTGAGTTACTTGAGCTTGTCATTTCAAATCCGGACACTGGACTAATTAATGCAAGATATCTACAGGATTTTCAAGAAAACTGGCAGCACGAGCACCCTGGGAGATGAAGGTGATCACCTTGAAAGATGTAGGATCTGCTAAATTCCAACGAGGATATGAACCATTCTTACAGTATCCGCGGCTGCAGTTCGAGTCATATACTTGCAGACTTGGATATCATATCGTGTGTAACATCATATCACATGTGTGGGGTGTCCACCAACGGGCTCCCATTATAGTATACCTGCAAAACCTTGGGGCCAAGAATGGGAACATCATTCTTAGAGCGAGTGGATTGTGCATTGCAATCTTTCATGCATAACGCGATATATATATAGGTATACGAGAACAGACACCGTTCTGGGAACGGGTTATCCAGAACTCATGAGGTGCAAATGATCAGTAAACAAGATGTACATAATTCACAATGCTAAAATAGTGAGAAATCCATAAGGTAGAATTCATCTAATGTAACTTGAAGCAAAGGCATAATTGAAACAAATTGAGAATAACATATGGCTAACAGACTAATAAACCACCATGAAATCAAGAACTCTATGCAAACAACGGCTAGAAATAGGTAACACTATGTAAAAGACTGCCAGTAAACAGGGCATGACCGATAAGAATAAAAGACGTGGGCTGGAGTCGGGTAGGAACACTCTATACACAAGAGGTCCAAAGAGCAAAGGAAAAATAATCAGGAGGAATTAGCTTGGGGAATGGAGGAGTGGAACAATGCGAGAGGTATAGGATGGTGTGGCTGCAGAAACTTGTCAAAGTGTAACAGGCTAACGTAAAAGGACATGATATAAAGTATATCACAACAAGTGCTATGGATGCTTGAGTCTTGAGACGCTAAACAGCAAAGGGGAAGCAGAAGGCAGCCATAGTAAACCTTCACAAAAACACCTACAACTTCATCAGTGCCTCACGCATTGCCAAAATAGCTGAGCAATTGTTAGTACCCCTCATATCGAGTTTCTGCTCGAAAACTCATGAGTGCCAAGGCAAACTCGGTTGCTTCACTAAAGTGCCGCTCAAAAGTAATGGGAATGTGAAAAATAACAGAGGTGGAAGTGTCGAAAGCAAGGGCAAACAAAATTGCAGGCACTCACTTAAGCGCTGGAGTCTTAGCCGCATAATGAGTATCAGTCCAGAAAGAAAAGAATGCACGTGAGTAAAATGAGGGAAGAAATAGAGACATACCTGATGGATCCCTGAAATCAGAAACATTCATTAGTAGAGAGAAAGTCCATGACACAACAATGAGAAAGAGTCAAGCAGAGGTTTGCTAGTGATACAAGAGTGGAGCAACAAAACTTCAGCGCTGCACGGGAAGGGGATGAGTCAACTGAAGCGGGAAAAGCAGAGGTGAAGTGAATGAAGGTGAAAGTGAAGTATACATTATAGATATGAATTCAGAAGTCAAGAAGGACTCCCAAACAACAGTATGGTACACAGGCCTCTCGGCAAATGCGGTATATATGTTTATCACGGACAAGTAGAACCCAAACCTGGAATAATCTCTTTGTTCCTTTAGCTTTGGAGTTATATGAAATGGTGGACATGGCGTTCAACACATTTGCTCCGGAGTGCATGAGAATTTATCATGTTAGGTGTCAAGAGTACCACTTTATAACATATTTTATATTGCATGTGTTCATCACTTTATAAAGGATAGTAACTGTGTAATCCACAAGAGAACAATCATATTTGGTGATGTTTCATAGATTGCTCCGTTGCTCAATCCATAAGAGAATAATCATAGCAGGTGATGTTTCATCAATTGCTCCATTGCTCAATCCATAAGAGAATAATCATAGTAGGTGATGTTTTATTAATTGCTCCATTGCTCAATCCATAAGAGAATAATCATAGTAGGTGATGTTTCATCAATTGTTCCATTGCTCCATGGTAGACTATATGATTTGTATAACTCAAATATCTTAGATATTTTTGATAATTTTTAATATAGACTCTATTGGAGTTTAGCACTATTTTATCTCACCTTTGTATTATTTTATTTTATTGGAGAAAAAAAAAGCAACCCCGGAAGAAAAATGCAGGATGGGAAGACCCCATCAAGCCGTACAAGGGAGAGACAAAAAAGGTAACATGGGGCATTTTACTTTATTTACTCTAAAGCTTGATGGGGCCTTCCCATCCTTGTACGGCCTGATTGGTCCCTTTGTGTTGTCTACGCGGTTGCCCTCCTACTGGACAACGTGCACAATTTGGCATGATTGACAATCACATGTCCAGAAACTATCCTGTTTGACTTTCAGCAAGTCTCCCTCAAGACTTATGCGGTACTAAATTGTCTGATTGCTGGATCCGCACTGTGTATCCAGATATTCATGCACGGTATATGCCTATGTATCGTAATCACTACTTTTAGTTACATGGTTTCTTTTCTGGTATCTAACAGAGCACACAGAACTCTGTTGACCATCACCATAAGACTTGTTGTAGAAGCTAGGCGCCCCTTCCTCTCACTGCAATAAGACGCCATGACCTCGTCAGTTAGAAGATTCTTCCAGGCAGCGAATTAGAACTCTGACAATTACTGTGACATGCAGGTGTCCTGTGGGTAAAAGTGAGAAAGATCCGACAGCCTGTATATGAGACACTCTGTACCTGATGGTATGAGTATAATGACTTGGAAATATCCTGCGTTTTAAAGTCTTCTCCTTGTGTCAAATAAATTGGAAGTTCAGCTGTACTCGACCTGAGTCTCGTCTTTCATTTCTCGTTCAGCCTTTCTCTTGGAATCTATACACGAAACTTTCTCTTGGAACCGAATATGTGCTTGTAGCTTTGAAGTATGTCATTACCCATTTCCCATTTCAGAAGAGCTGGGTTGCGGAAGTTTCCGAAGTTCGCTTTCGAAGGTATACGAAGCGATTGCCTCGTTTCAGACAGGCACGAGTGAGATCTTCTGGGCCTGTTGTGCTCGGGCTATGCATGAGCACAATGGGCGCTAGCGTTTCAAATACCATGGCCCATGGGCAGGCATATGATTCGCACGACCAACTCAATGTATTAGTTTACTCTGGAACGAAATATTCAAACGATATCTCTTGCGTCATCGTCTCCCTGCTTAGCATTAACATGTCGGCCACTAATTCTATGCAGGTTCCGGAAGGGATCAACAAACTAAATGATAATGTCTTTGAGCTTTTAATTGAGTTGAACCCCTATGTGGAGTTGGTACTCTTCCACGGAATTCAATTGCCAGGTTCAAGACCACAGCATACCTATTGGAGAACATGGAAAATGAGAAACAGCGAGGAGTGCTGGCCGATGACATTGCTACCTGAACTTCTTGTGAAAAGAAAATATAAGCCTTGGGTTCTCAGTATCATATGAAGGGTCGCCAGATTTGCGCAACGTGCCAGTGGACCCTGACTGTTGTGATGAATTTCTTCTTGCAGAAATGCTCATCACGGACCTCATATTCCATGCCCGTGTTGGGCAGGGAGATCACATTACCGTGATTCTAGTCGGGCATGACTTGGGCGGAATCATGATTAAGAAATTTGTGATGGAAGTAGAGAATAAACATTCCATTGAGGTGGACGGCGCCAACCGTGTCATGCTACAAAATTTCCTGAACAATTTGAAAGCAGTTTTTTTCTACGCTACACCTCACAGTGGTTCACCAGCTATCGAAAGGTACTCTCGAAAGTACCAACAAATCAGCAGAATGAGAAATTCAGGCTTATGAATGTGCTAAACAAACACCAAGCCAGAATCAATGGAGCCTTTCGTCAATTCCGAAATGTAATGAAAGAGGGAAAGAAGTGCTCAAGATTCAGTACGCATGCGATCCACCCCACACATGCAACCAACAAGGTACTTCAAAATTTCCCTGATTTGCATGTAGTCCCAATCGTTTAACAGATCTTAGAAAGCCTACCACGTTGATCATGATGTTGTCTCCGAATTTTCGATGTCTTTATTGTAAATGTTGGAAATCCTACAAAAATGCTGCTTACATTTACAACCCTGCTCAATTACCTGCCACGGTCACATTGTTGCTCGTTACGGATGTATTTGCAAGGTATGGATTTCTAGGAAGGGACCGAAATAACGAGAAAGCCACAATGCTGTTTGACTTGTTCAAGTGGCATCGTTTACAGCTAGGGTTCTCCAACGAATTGGTGATTCCCGAGGGATCTGCCAGGCAGGATGTCGACGACTTTTTGAGTGATCATGCAGATCATTACGATGTGTGCCAACCCGTAGCCCCATGGGCGAGCTCAGTAACTAAGTTAATTGATTGCATTGTGGAGGAGGTTGACAGGTCACGGTTACTGTTACCACTTGAAAACTAATCATCACAATCAAACGACTGAACCTGGGAGACTGGCCTAGCAGTCGGGTTTGAAGCATTATTATACTTGGCACAGAAATCTCACATCCATCTTGTTCATCAATACATCCTTTTGTCGGATCAATATGCATGCAAGTGTATAGGGTTTTGAGCAATAATTTTACTAAGGGAGTGATGTAATCGTTTGTTTCTAATCTCTTGCTTTTTATGTATACATATTATTTCGACTGGAATTTACTTTGAAATCTACAAGGATGCGAAATACAAGTTATGAGTGTGTTTATAGGTTTTTTTGGTTTTGAGAATTAACATCAACTCATGTGAGGTGGTCGTGGTTTTACCAGGATGTGAAAAAGAAGTTATAATTTTTTTATAGATTTTAGGGTTTTAAGAATGAAAGTCAACTCATGTTAGTTGGTTGTGATTTTACAAGTTTGGAGGAATAAAAGATGAGACATCTTGTGTCATTATTGATAATTTTGATGTTAGTTATGGGTTCACTTCCCATGAAGAACTGGCTACTGTGATATGAGATATACTATGCGTGGGACTTCATGATTCCTTACCTTGCAAGCGGTGAAGGTCAATGTGGCAAAGATGCACAAAAACTATTATTAGACCACCATTCCATGTGAGGTGGAAAACCACATTAAGATTTTTGATATTTGATATTTCACACAATATGTCTATCCCTTTGTTCATCATTTCGGATGTATTAAAACAAAATAATGATGAATACAGAAATAATGCTTGTCTCTCATCCAAGGAATATCTCTAGCAAAACCGTGTATGTGTATCATGAACTAAAAGAATGTAAAATTGATATTAAGCATCATTGGGAATAAAAACTCAAAAAGAGAACTCACATTCACTCTTCAAAACTTTGATTCACTCTAGATGCAAAGGCTCCTCCAAACCGGCATAAAGAGGAAGACTTTAACAATATCAACATAGATGATCAAGATAGAAAGTCCTACACTAAAACTCAGAAAAGATTCCTCTAGAGCTAAATGTTTCTCTACATTAACAAATACAATAATGAAAATCTCAAGTAGAAATTCTCAATCTTTACTTAGCAAATATAAATAAGATTCACAAAGTCTCCTTTATCTCACTCTTTCTATGCTCCGAGCTATACTCTAAGCTAGCTCTTTCTAGGCCCCATAAGGAATAGATAAATTCCCTCTTCTACTCCCCTCATATGTTTACCAAATTTATCACAATAAGTATCATGGTAACTTTGTAAAATTTAAACTTTACTTGATTACCCTAGATAAATATGTTTGGTGTAACAACTCAAAAACCACCAAATTGAACCATTTCAATACATAATAGCTGTTTTCATGAGGATAAAAGTCAGAAATGATCAAATACAAAGGAAAGCTTACATTTGAGTCCTTTACTATTTACTATTTAACCTCTTAGGCAAAAAAACTCCTTGTTAAGGACAATAACACCAAAAAGGTACACCATGGAAAATGACAAACAAAAATCACTCACACTAAGGTATATAGTTTCAAGAAAAACCAAGAAAGTGATGGTTCAGAACAAGGATGGTTCTCTTCTCCAAAGGTCTCCTAAAGACACTTCCAAATTTAAATGTCCTACCCTTCAGAAGGCACCATCTTCACTGAACGACCAATGTTCTACCCTTTGAAATTCATTGTCTTCACCCAATAACCAATATCCTATCCTTCCAAAGGCATCTTTTGCAAAAGACTATAGCATCTTCATGACAATCTTTCCATTCAATATTCACATTTTTGTTACTTGCAACACTACAACATAGTGAAATCAGTCAAGACATTTGCAAAGAAGCTAAGGACCAAACACACAAAGCAACCAACAATTCTTACTAGGATTATTTACCAAAGCATAACTATGAATAGAGAAAATTTCATAAGAGATTAGCAAGCAAAAAGGAAGCTTAGAAGCTCTTCCACTTTATTCACCACTTGTATTCTTGACAAAGCAGCATTCAAATGCTTCATTCAAATAGTTACAGACATTTGGGAGCTTAAACAAGAAACCTAATAAAATGGCTATTGCCCAAGACATGAAATCAGGAAGATCTCTAACTAGCTATCCATTGAGATCCTTAATGGTGCCATGGACCTAGGTGGGTATGAGAGAGGTTCTCATGGTGCAATGTGCTCCTCCTCCACCAATTCCTCCATCTCTAAGTACTCTATTGCATGGTTAAACCACTCCTTCATTTCTGATAAAGACATGTGCAGATTCATCCTAAGTTCTCTAAATTTTCCCTCAATCTAAACCTTAATGTTTAATGCTACTCTCTCTGCTGTCTGATCATCAAGTGGCTCCATGAGCTTTTGATGCACTTACCTAAGCTCATGTTCTTCTCTAGTAGTGGTAGTTGTCGCCACAAGCTCTACCATCATGGTCTCCATCACTTCACACACCCATTTCATAATATTTGCCTTTATTCTTGGGCCAAATCCTACACAGTGAGACAAACTAGTACTTCTACTTCAAGACTCTCATCCTTCTTCTTCAATGCCATACAAACAAGATCACCCTAATTTTTTCTACTCATGTTGTGACATTCCATAACTCTTTCCTCAATTGTGCTTCCTTTGCATGTACAAGTGAGACCTCCTCTTGATACTACTTTATGTGGATACAAGTACCCTAGTGGTATGTGACTTTTGCTTCCTCATAGCTGGCTTTCTATATGGCAGCCAATGCTTGTTTTGCCATCATTTTCCTGAGCTACACTTTGAATTGGAGAATTCTTTTATCACATGTTGCTTGCTCTATTTTTGCATTCTTCTCAAGGTTGGCCATCTCCTTACAAAGATTCTTTAATTGATTCTTTAGCGTACCATTCTCCTCTTCAACTTGATCCTTCTCCTACAATAAAATCCAAAGACCAGCCAGCTCCTTCTCTACTCAACCACCTTCATGACCTTTAGTTGTTCACCCTTCATTATTTTGCATTGACATTCTTCAAGGTATCCAACTCTTCTTGTAATACAATTAACTCAATGCCCAATTTCTTTTGCTCTTCATGAAGAAACAAAATCTTGATCTTGAAGGTTTCAGCCTCCATCTTGTGATGTTCTGTTGAGTGTGTAGTCTGATTGGAGTTTTTAGTTCATGACCCTCTTATATTCTTGCAGATGTGGTCTAGGGTGGGGCCCTAGGAGCAGCAGCCCCAATTGGGATCTTGCTGCCAAGTCAGCAAGTGGAGGTCAAGAGGAGTGCCCCAAATTAATTTATTTCTGTTGAGAGCTTATACAGGCATGGTGACATATTGTAATATGTGTGACAAAGTACACTAATGTTGAAATTAGTGCAGTTGTGGACATAGGCAAATTCATGGCCAAACCACATAACAAACTTTGTGTATGTTTCTTCCTATTGTGGGATGATTGAGCTTGTTTTACTAGATTGCAGATTCACACACCCAACATGTTCAAGCTGAACATGCATTTTAGCAACTATGGAAGCTTGACCCGTCACTTTGGAACAACTTCTTTCATGTGGGGTAGGTATACATGGCCATCATTAAGAGTAGCAACTTGGTGTTGTTGTATCACACCCCAAGCAACTCCATAAGGAAAATCCATTCTTCATCCATGGTGTGTCTTTGACATATTCTTTCAATAAGTAGGTGGATCCTTGCAAAGGTATTATAGTCTCTTGTGAAGGCATGTAAGGTATAGCATCTTGAACTGAGTCCTCTTCTTGAATCTCCTTTTGCAAACCCAAATTTTGAATGAGCAACTTCTTGGGCTTATTTAGAGGATCTTGTTTAGCAAAACTATGCTACCAATGCCTAAGATTTTGACATCATTGGGAGCTTCTCCCTAATCCTGAACTCTTTATCCTCTTCTTGGTCCTCTTCCATACCTTCGCCTTCATCCAAGTTGGTCTCATATACTTTCAAAGGCCTTTCTTCCAAGGGTTCTTTGAGTTATAATCTTCAACACAACTCAAAGATTTCTTTGATTTGTGTTCTTCCCTCTCTTTGGTAGATTCCTTAATGGCTTGAAGATCATTTTGTCTCTTCCATGTAGGAATCTTCACCAAATGAGAGTTTGTGTTGAATTAGGGCTTCTTCTCCTTCTTGATAGGAGATAAAAACTGTCTAGTTAGCCCACAATTCTTATTTGCCTCTTGCATGAGCTTCATATGCTGCATCCCTTTTGGGTCTTCTCTGAAATAAAATGGTGCAACTTCATGGAATAGGAACTCAAGTTTCTCCTCCTTATTGAGTAATTTCTACCTAATGTAAAAATGAATCACAAAGTGCATTAGGAAATGGGGTCTTGGTCCTTTGAAGACATCATACATCCTCTAAATATTTTTATCAAAGATGCATCCCCACCTATTAGGCTCTTTGAGTACAAGTGCTCAAAAAATGCCACTTGAAGATCTTTATCAATGCACCTGCTATCTCTCCTCTCATTGGGTACTTGTATTCCATTATAGAGCCATCTATTGAATGGATGCTTCTTATGCCCAAAAGCCTTCTCTATCCTCTTCTACATTTTCTCATTCAAATTAAACCAAGACTCAAAATTGTACCCCCAACTATTCCTTGATCATTTTCCAATATCTTCATCCAATGGAATAAATTTCACTCAATTCCTACCCCTCCATGCTCTCTTCTCTGATCAATGGTGTCTCCAAAATTTGTGAAGGATTTTAGAATTACTTGCTTGTGGTGTCAAGGTTTATATCTCTTCCCTCTTCTTGGCTACAATGCTATTCAATCACCCAATGCTTTTAAGCTAGCAAATTTGTAGGCACTCTTTTCATGATATTACAACCTATTTCTCTTCCAAATAATTCTTACACTCTACCAAAAGTTGAGTTATACTACCTCCCAAAGAACTAGTGCCCAAAACCTTTCTTTTGAAGAGGATGGCACCCTCTCTCAAGACAAGGTTATTCATCTACAAGAGAAGTGGTTGTCTCATCTTCCAAAGAGAGTACCGAAACACCCATTGGTGCATATATATTTTGTTATGATATTTAGTTTGGTATTGCAAGTAGTTGAAATAGATTATTTATATAGAGTTAAAGTAAAATTTTACATTAGCCATAATTAGCTAGAGTTAGTCATAGCCAAGATAACATTGAGTCTATTCTAGAGGAAGGTGAAAGAGTGAGCACTACTATTTGGCATTCTAGCATATTTACTTTATATTATTCCTAGGTGTTTGAGTTTGAGAAAAGAGTTGTGAACTCTTGGATACACAAGCCTTTTTGGTTTAAATTCTTGTATAGTCCAAGGATAGTCCATGTGAAGGAATCCTTGATTTAGTAATTTGGTTAAGATAAGACCACATGCTTAAGGGATTATTCCCATGAGTTTAGATTTTCTTTTAGACTTTATATGACTTTTTGTCAAATAACTTGAGTTACTATGGTAATTAGTAACATTGGTGTGTAATTATTTCAAATTTATATAAACTAAGAGTGAGGAGATACTCATAATCCTTTCATTTTCAACTATCCCTCTCTATGTCATTGAGTTCTCTAGTAAAGATGCCTTGGAAGAATGTGATGGAGTTTTGGTTTTTGCTTTCTTAGTCCATGGTGCACTACCTTAATAACCATGAGAATTTCATCTTGAATGAGAAACATGCCATCTCACAATACAACCTTACCTTCCAAAGACCTTGGTCTTCCAAAGAAGCCAATATTCCAAAAAACCATATCTTCAAAAGAATAGAGATTTGTATAATTTCTTTTTTAGTAAGAGAAATTCTCTACTTCTCTTGGCACAAAACAAAGAAAAAAGTAACAAAAACAGAAGATTTTCCCAAGTACCACATTAGGTCAATGGGTCTTCACACGATTTTTTAGCCTCACATGCTTCCCTTTAGAAAATCTCAAGCATATTTCCTAGCAATCTAGGACCTTCTTTTAATTAAAAAATTATAACTTGACCTACCTCTATCACCAATGGTCATCTAACTTGGTCAAACCAATAGTAATTTGATATTTACTATATACCAAGTTCATTCTACCATGCAGATTCCAAGGTGGATGTCCCATTTTAGTATAACATTCTCTACAAGGTCCCAAAATACTACTAGATGCTAGCATGCCTCTTTCAATATTATAGATCAAGGTTTGGTTTGCATCCCATGTAAGCTATATTTTGGAGCTATTTGAGACTAGTTTTCTATGAATTTACTTTATTGTAAACTTCTTATGAAAGTCTATAATGAGGCAAGATAGCCTTTTTAGTTACCATTTGATATGCTAATTGATCAAAATTGGTATATGATCCCTTAGATGAGTTACCATTACCTATTTCTTTTATTCCCATAATATCTTTATTATACTAGAAAGGGGCATATAGAGTAAAGAAAAGTGGTTGCTAAATTTTGGAGATCTTATATTTGGGATTAGGCTACGTTACAAGAAGGATCTATTTGGGATGCATATTTAAGAGATAGTTTTAATGACAAGATACTATAAAAAAGTTTTTGAATATGATGATGTAGAATCTTGGGCTAGAGTTTAGAGAGTATATCTCGGATATACTTATCCTACATCCTTTGTCTTTGGATGCTTGGCAAGTCTTATACCTCTTGTGCAGTCCATCTATGATTCTACTTCTTCTCTTTACACAAACATGGCTTGTAAGAAGAGAAAGTTATTATTCTTCAACAAACTGCCAATACTAATAAGATCTATAAGGAGAACTTCAATTTGGCATGCTCAATTTTAGCTCTTTTATATACTACATTGGCCATGCATGAGTTTATTTCTTTCCCTCCTTAGTAGACATGATACATACAAATTGTAGCCATGTGGGCTAGATAAGGTTAACATTTTACCTCTTGACCATAAAGCTTATCTTGTATGCGGGAGATTCAAGGTGTTAAAGTATAAGATAAACTCTTATAGCATAGAGTAAAGTCTCCTTTAGGTATTCTTCTTGATCTCTAGCTTCTAGAGTAGTGTTTTAAATCTATAGATTACTTACATATTCTTAGAATGCTGGAGGGTCCCAAGTATGTTCTCATATTCTAATTAAAATTTGCCTTTGTGGAGGATATTCTTTATATGAATAACATTCTTCTATTAGAGAACCTACATGTGATGTTTGATATTTTAGTATTACTCATTAACTTATTTACCTCTATTATATGGATCCTCTTTCTCCAACCTTTTTAATTAGGGGAGCCTTTGGTAGGAGGATCATGGGAGTGTTTGATGATATTATTGGACCATAGACTTCCGAGTGTGATAAGAGATATAGACATCTATGCCAATCCTATATGGAGGAACTAAACCTACAACTTGGAGAGTATTTTGAGTGTATGGTAAGAGATATATACATCTATACAAATCCTATATGCAATAATAAGTCTACTATTTAAGGAGGATTTTTCTTGAAGGAGTAGATTGACTATCTATGGAGGAGATGACACTCATCACATTTTTGGGTAGTTGAGTAATCTTAGCAGTTTTCCTTCTCTCCATTTGTGGGTACTTATAGGCCAATCTTATATATTTATATGATGGAGGTCAAGGAGATATCACTTCTTCTCCAAGTACTATTGTAGTAGAAAATAGATGGGTTGGCCCCTTGGATACAAAATGATCTTCCATCCATTGCTTCCTTACTTCTAATTAGACAAGAATTCTTAGTCTTCCTTGATGGATTGAAAATTTGACAAAATATTTTGACAAGCTCTATAATCTTCTCTAGTTTACCTATCTATTCCTATGCTACTAAGGCATGTGTGTGCTATATATTCTCTTGTAGTTGATCCATCCATTCCTTGTGCTACTAGAGTATATCTTTGCTTCCTTTTCCTTGGCAAGGATGTAAGCTTTTAGATCTTGTAACCTTGTATTAGAGCTTTTACACTCTCACTAGCTATTCTTTTTATTATCATAAGGTTCTACCTAGATTTGGTCACCCATCTATATCTTCATTACTCACTTTTGAGTATGGTGTTATGTTAGATATAGTAAGCGTATATATGACTCACTTCCTTTTGGAGGACTAAGGATAACTACCCAAAATCCAATCATAATATAGTTTTTAAGATGGTACAATAGAGTGTAAATTTCACTTGGCATGTAATAATATGGAGGTAGCAAAGACTGATAAGTTAGTAAGTCAAATATAGTTAGAAATTCTTTAAAAAAATTTAGATGCAGTCTGGAAGCTTCTTAATGGGAAGCTTTTAGGTACCTTCTAAGGATCATGTAACTTGCACATCAAGTTAATGGCTAACTTAGCTTGTATGCCAAGTAGGTGGCTTCTAATATGAAGCTTCTAATATGAAGCTTCCTTGGCAACTTCTCATGTAGTTTAGCTTGAACTACAAGAAGATGGCTTTGAGAGGAAAGCTTCTCAAGAGCTTTGTGTTACTTCACTATAAACACTCAAGCTCATGCTCAGCATTTGGAGTTGACCACAATTGAAAATTTCAATCTGACCCGGCCTTCCATTCTCCTTTTTTTCCTCAATCTTTTACATAGGTATCAGAGCAAGAATTGTATGGATAGAACCTATGGACGACCAAATCAGTCTTCTCAAGCACACAAAGACCATTTCTAATATTTCATAACTTCTTGCTTTGGTCAAGATTTTTTGAATGTGGTCACTTTGTCTGATGAACCATTGATCCTTTTGATTGTAACTTATAGAGAGCAATGGATGTATCACATCTATGTGTTAATCTAGATAATTGCAAGTAGATATTTGACAGAATAGTAGTCATGGTAACAATGTCCAAAGTTATCATTGCTATGTAGTAGCAAATTGAGCATCTTAGTAAATTGTTGGACAAGAGATATTGTGATAGGCAATGACAAGAGCAATTGGAGAGTAAAATATTTTGTGAAGCAAAATATTGTTTTTAATTGCCAAAACCAAATATCTTTGAAGGCAAGAACCTAATGTATATAGTAGAGAACTTTGTGTTTGATTGTGAATGTTACTTTGAAGCCACAAATCTCCTAGATGATTAGAGATAAATCCTCTTAGTTTCAAGTCAACTAGATGGAGAGATGAAATTTTGGTGGCAATTCTAGATATTGCAAACTCAATGGCAATTTTTTGTGCCAATTTTAACCTAGGAAGACTTCAAGAGTGTGGTCATTGGGTGATTCCAAACCATGAATGCTACAAATGTTGCACAAGATCAATAAGAAAAATTGAGGCAAATTGGTTTAGTTAGTAAGTTATATTTCTCAATTGTAGAACACCATGAATGTTTATTCCAAACATACAAGAAGGTGAAGCTTTGGACCAGTTTTTGAGAGGCTTGAAATCATGCACCAAATTGGAAGTAACCATGTGCAAACCCAAGCATCTCAAAGAAACCATGCAGTTGGTTGAGTGTTTTGGCTCCTTGGTTACCACAAATTGGTCTTGACCAAGACCTCATAAAACCTAAAAATACACCAAGCAGAGGTGGATGAGCCAACACCAATGGAGACCACTTGGCATGGAAAACTAGGAGTGGTTACAAAAAGATTATGGTTTTTTTTATTGTCACAAAATTAGACATCATATTGTTGAATGTCCATGCTGAAATAGATTATCCTATTAAGTTGTCCAGATGGAGCTTATGGAGAATAATGATCAAGTAAACAAAGAGTACCATTAGGAGATATTGAGCCACTTACTAGGAACTTGATTAGTTCCAATAGGATTGAAAGCTCAATTGCAAGGCATGCTATCCAATCGTAATTGTAAAATTTTGGTTGATTTTAGGAGTTATGAGAGATACATGTCCATGTAATTAGTGAAGGAATTAAGTATACCTATAAAGCTAGTATTAGGTAATAAATTGATGATGGTGGATGTTAGAAAGAGTTTTGCATTCCAAATCTCACAACCAACTGCATTCAAGATAGAGAAAGAGTATTCTAAGTACATGAGATTTGTAGTGACTTCCTTATACTATGACATCATTCTAGGTCTTCCTTGGCTTGAATGTCATGAAGTTCAATTTGATTGGACCTCATGAAAGATTCAAATCAACATCAAGATAAGAATTACCAATTAAGTTGTCTAACACCTTTGAGTAAGACACTTAAAAGTAGTTGGTCCTAAGATGAGAAATTTCTCAAAATAGCAACTATACAACAAGCTTTGGAGGAAAATAAGGACTAAGATGAGAAGTTTCTTAGTATAGCAACTATAGAGCAAGCTTTGGAGGAAAAGAAATCTTTTTGTAGTGTGGATCAAACTTATTGCAGAAGTAGGCTCTAATGAAGATCAAAAGCCAATGGTTGATCAAATAATTCAAGAATTTAAAATTTGTTTCTAGATGATCTTCCAAAGGGTTATCCTTTGATTAAGGTTGAGCTACTACTAGGTAGTACTCCAAGGAGTAGAGCACTCTATAAAATCTCACCAAAGGAGTTAGAAGAGCTTCAAACAACATTGACTGAGTTTTTGGAGAAGGATTTTGTGCAATATTGTACATATCCTTGGGGAGCACAAGTATTGTTTGTACCAAAGAAGGAGGGATGAATTTGATTTTTTATTGACTATTAGGGCCTCAATAAGCAAATAATGAAGAATGTGTATTCCTTTCTTGAATTGATGACTTGTTGGATCAATTAAGTGGAGCACAATACTTCTTCAAGTTAGATCTTTGAAGCACCTATTGGCAAATTGCTATTGATAAAGAGGATGTGCAAAAGATTACCTTTTGCACAAGGTATAGGTATTTGAATGGAGAGCTTTACCTTTTGGGCTCACTAATGCTCTTGAAATTTTCATGGATCAAATGCATTGGATGTTTGACAAACTATTAGATCAATATGTGATGGTATTCTTGGATGATACTTAATCTATTACTAGATAGAGGTAAAACAAAGAAATCACATATGAGCAGTCTTAAGATAACTATGCCAGTATAAGTTTATTGAAAAAAATTGACGTATACCTTTTGGCAAAAGGACGTTATCTTCTTGGGACACATGGTCTCATTAGTGAGAAAATCAAGGCCATTATTGGAAAGAGTATCCTCTTCATGATGCCACATGGGAACCCCTTTCTCATCTCTACAATGCACAAAAGACCATCCAAAATTTCAAAGATTCCATAGCAACAAGGACATCACCAACTAGAGATGGGGTAATATATAATAATGTGGAGTTAGTAGAGACTAATAAGTTAATAAAATAAGCTAAATATAGTTAAGAACTCTTAGAATGTTCTAGAAGCTTCTTGGTCAAATGTTCTAGAAGCAATTTGGAAGCTTCTTAGTGGGAAGCTTCAAGGTACCTTCTAAGGATAGGGTAACTTGCACATTAAGTTAAGGACTAGCTTAGCTTGTATGCCAAGTAAGTGGTTTCTAGTAGGAAGTTTCCTGGGCAACTTCTTGTGTAGCTTAGTTTACACTCCAAGAAGACAACTTTGAGAGGGAGGCTTCTTAAGAGCTTTGTGTTACTTCACTATAAATACCAAAGCCCAAGCTCATGCTATGTATTTGGAGTTCCTTGAAATTTAGAGTTTCAATATGACATGATCTTACATTCTTGCATTATCCTATTTATCTCCTTTATCTTTTACATGGAAGAAGCATTAATTGTTAAAAAAAATCCCCAAGATATCCACACTCAAACAAAGAATATACTCATCAATGGGAAACTAAACATAAGACATACTAGTTTGCATCATAACTTGGAAGCTATGTCCAGTGCCAAACACTCTTGCAGATTATTTATTGAAGTATCACACATACTATAAAGTTTATGATAGTCTCTCATCAATCACGTCCTCCAATATACTCTCAACAATGTGATATGGAACAAGATCACTTCATAGACATTTATATCTTTCTTAGTAGAGTTTTCACACCTAGACTTGAGAACTACTCAAATTCAAGCCACCTTAGTTATCTATAAGAAAACTCATCATCCACTGGATTGTAGAAGGTTGTCTACCATTGGATCTAAAAAGACTTCATTCCTAGATAAAATAACAAAACATACTCAACAATCTCTACCTTTGCTTGTGTTCTATCTAGCTAATAAAATTTCTAAGAATATTTAGCTACATCATTGTCTTGATTAACACCATTGTACATTGTCCAAGTTCATGCATAACTTGAACTTCTCAATTGGAATAGGCTGAGTTAACATATCAATTGCATTCACCTCCATGTCTATTTTTTGTAGATTGATCCTTCCACTTATCACAACTTCTCTAAAAAAGTGGTGTATTATATTGACATGCTTTGTTTGGAATAGTACACTTGATTCTTGGTCAAGTGAATAGCACTTTGGCTATCATAATAAAGCTTGAACTTCAGTTTTGCAAGTCCTACATCCTTGATTAATCTTTGTAGCCACATGGCCACTTTAGCTATCTTAGTTGTTGTCATATATTCTGCTCTTTTTGTTGAAAGAGAATAATAAGTTTGATAGTAGACTTCAAACTCATTGCATTGCCAACAAGTATAAATGATTTTAGATCTCCTCTTATCTAGACTTTTGGCAAAATCAGCATCCACATACACTATAATTACTCCTTCTTGGTCTTGTTCCATATCAAAGACAATGCAAAGATCTGTTATCTCCTTCAAGTAACATAGTATCCGTCATAATTTCCCAATGTTGCTTCACAAGATTGCCATATATCAACTTACTATGTTCACCATATATGAGATGTCCAGTCCAATGTAGACCATTTTTTACATTAAGCTCCTAACTAGCATAAGGAATATGTGACATGAATCTCTTCTCCTCCTCATTAGACAAACATTATGTCAATGATATCTTAAAATGATTTGCCATTGGATTTCAATCCTAGATACCCTCTTAGTCCTTTATAACAAAATTTTTACCCAACTATGCTTTTAATTTCTCCACTTTAACCATATTTTCCATAGAAATCAACATTATCATCCACATATAGAACCAAGATATTTAATCAAAAAATCTACATCCATGTAGCTTTTGATGTATGAAAAATAATCTAACTTGCTTTGGTTGTATCTATGCATTAACATGAAATCATAAAATTTCTTGTACCATAGCTTTGGACTTTACGTCCAATCTCAACAATGATTTTTGTAACCTACAAACTAGGTTATCTTTCATTTGTACCACAAAACACTCCAATTGATATATGTAAATCTCCTCCTCTAATTTTCCATGTAGAAATGTTGTTGTAACATCCAATTTCTTCAACTCCAAATTATGGAAGGTAACTATTGCTAATGATACACAAATTGAAGAGAATTTTACCATCAATGAAAATATCTTGTTGAAATTGATACCTTTCTTTTGGCTGTAACCTTTGCTACAAGAATTGCTTAATAACAATATCCACTTGCTTTTGGAAATTCTTCCTTCTTCCAATATATCCATCTACAACCAATTGCCTTCTTTCCTACATGAAAATTTTCAAGTCTGTAAGTTTGGTTTTTGGCTAGAGACTTCATTTCCTCTTCCATTGTACAATTCTATCTTTGACACTCTTGATCTTGCATTGCTTGCTCATGTGAAGATGGCTCATTTTTCTCTATAAAAAGAGCATAAGCTACAAACAAATGCTCACATATCTTTGGAGGCTTCCAATTTCTATCTAGAAACCTATGTTCTTGTGTAACTTTTGGACTTTGCTCTTTGAGTAGATGACTTAGAAGATCAGAATTTTGTCAAAATTCTTCCCTTCAAAAATCAATCTCTATCTTAGAAAAACATTGAATTAAATTTGATTTTTCTTTGTTTCAATATAGCAGTCATTTCCATCATACTAACAATGTCTTACCAGATCAATAAATAAAGCAATAAAGCAATGTCTTACCAGATCCTACAATCTATATCTCTTCTTATCCTTCTCATATCCTAATAATATAAATCTTCTAAATTTAGGATCAAATTGTGTCCTTTGCTCTTATTGAATATGAATGTAAGCTTTGTATCCAAACACTCTAACTGAAAAATCATCTACAAGCCAACATGTATATTTTTTCATCTATATCCTACACTCAAGAGTGATGGAGGAAGAAATTTTACCAAATGACAAGTTGTGTTTATAGCTTTTTCTAAGAACCTCTTCTCCAATCTGGTGTTTTTTAACATACTCCAAGCTATACACAAGAATGTATAATATATCCATTTTTCCACACCATTTTGTTGAGGGTGATAGTGGTGGATTATCTCTTTGCTCTTACAAACCTCTCTTGATATGTACTCTCCACCATTATCAAATCTTAAAAACCTCACTCTTCTCTTGGTTTGCTTCTCATCATAACCTTCCATTTTTTAAAGATAGAGAAGACCTTTCATTTTTGCTTCACGGTGTAGATTTAGAAAAGACCAAGGAGAGAAATAAGAGAATGAAAGATGAAAGTAAAAGATCACATTGGGACTCTTGAATGAGTAAAACTCAAAATTTTAGCATAAACTTGTGCTTTGGTATTTATAAGGAATATACAAGGCTCTTGAGAAGCTTCTCAAGAAGTTTTCTAAAAGCAGTCTTCTTAGAGTGCAAGCCAAACTAACCAGGAAGCTTCTAGTATGAAGCTTCCTTCTGGCTACCTACTAGAAGGAAGCTTCCTTCTAGTAGGTAGCTTCCTTCTAGAAGCTACCTACTTGGCATGAAAGCTAAGATAATCTAGTTGGGAAGTTTCCCAAGAAACTTCCTTCTAGAGGTCACCTACTTGACGTGCAAGCTAAGCTAGCTAGGAAGTTTCCCAAGAAGCTTTCTTCTAATTCACCACTTGGCATGCACATTATCCAATACTTGGAAGGTACCAAGTAGCTTCATAGATGCTTCTAGAATATTCTTATAATTCTGGGCTAATTTGGCATATTTCTACTTTGTTAGTCTTGACTAACTTGTCTTTAAACTCCATATTTTACAAGATCCATTCTTCTAGAGTTTATCTTATACCAAGGATTGCAAAATATAATGCTCCCAATTTTGAAGCTATAGAAGTGGAGCTCATGCATCATGATGCACATAGTCTAAAATTATTTTTTGCAATGAATTGTTGTCAAAAAGCTGACATTCCATTGCTTTCATATTACTCAATTCTCATAAAATTTTAAATATAACTCTTCACACTCTTCACTTATTATTGCTTGCATGATTCATTTTAATGTTGTTCACTCATATGGCCCAAACATAGATGCTACAAGTGAGTGAGGTCTTTTGGATCTTCTTCTTCAAATAGTAACCTTTGCACTCCACTTGTGATGGTGTCTCCAATCAGCTCATGTAGATTGCCTACATTTTGGCTGTTAATCACCACCAATACTCATTTTGATATATTAAAAATTCCATTTTTTGCTCCGTACCTCCAACCATTTGAGTTCATCGTACCCAAAAATATGAAGTCCTTCTACAGCTCAAGAACATGATGCACATTGGCAAGGGTACTCACAACACTATCAAACATCTTGATGCTTATTGTACCAATCCATATTGCTTTACAAGCCATATTTATCCTCATTTAATAGGGATCTTCCAGTGAATGGTTTGTTACATGTGAAACCAATCCTTCTTAGCACACATATGGTAAGAGCAACCTAAGTCAAGTATCAAAGACTCTTCAAATTGATCTTTGCTACCATGGGACCCATAAATTATTGTAAATGTATCCAAATGATTCTATTGCATGTGCTTGATCTGAAAATTGACCTTTATCTCTACTAGGTTCAGGATTCTAACTTGTACAATCTTTTTGGAAAAGCCCTATTTTCTGTAATACCAATAGCTAGACATATGATCAAGAGGTGAAATTTGGTTTGGTAATATCTGAAAGGATGTTATACATGATGGAATAAATAGATCAGATAGAGGTATCACCAAAAGAGTACTCGTACTAATAGGGAAAAATCTAAAATAAACTTGAAAACCTTAGAACCAATAGCTAGACATATGATCTAGAGGTGAAATTGGTTTGGTAACATCTGAAAAGATATTATACATAATGAACTAGATAGATTAGAAAGAGGTAACACCAAAAGGGTACTTCTACCAATAGTGAAAAAACCAAAATATACCTGAAATCTTTAGTCAATTTTGGGAGCCTAAACAAATGAATTAGGCCTCAAAAATGTGCAGAACCCCCCCCCCCCCCCCCATCAATAGAGGAAAGACTGGCCTTCCCTCCCCCCAGCTTGTTCTTGTCAAGAGCTTTCCAATGGTATCTCATCCACATGATTTGGAGGTTCCTACAAGAAGATTCCCTAAAGATTCCCTTTGGTCAAAGATGGGTTGACCAACCAGATAGGATCAGAATCAATATTTCAACCATGCATGCAACCAATCTAAGGGCAGATCTTGCTTACAGGTCACCAATCTATATATCTAATCCAAGGGTGGAGCTTCCTTCAGAGGAGTCCCTTTGCTATATAATCCAATCAAGGTGCTCCTTTGGAGCATCGGAGTTTGAGTGTGAAACTTGTGATTTTCTCTTTTGTGTCTCTCTACTATCCTCAGAACATTACACTTCCACACAAATACAAATTTTGGCTTTGGTGCCACTCGATCTAGACTTTATCTATTTATTACACTTGACATGGCCTCTATATATTGTTCTACTTCTAATAAACAAAGCCTTGAAATTCCTATCCTCTTGGTTAGGTTATTTGTGCATCTCATTTGATAGTAAGGTTGAAATGACCTCCTCATAAGCTACATTGTCCTTCCCATTGAAAAAATTTGTGACTAGATGCTCATTCAATGAAGAAAATCAAGTCAATAGCAACAATACCTTATCTTACTTCTTTAAAGTAACCTCCATACTCATCAACTCACAAATGATTTTGTTGAACTTGTGAAGGTGCTTAATGATGCTCTATGATGCTCTAACCCTTGCTTATCTGCAATGTATACGACTTTTGTCTCACATATAATTGATTTTTAAGGACTTTGTCATATACAAACTCTCCAATTTGGACCATACCTTTGGTGCTAAGTCTTTGTTCTTTACATTATACAATACTTCATCAGCAAGATTTAATCCAATTGGGCTAATAGTCATTAGATTGGCCTCCTCCCAATTATCACCATTGTAGTATATTTTCTTCCCTAGACTTGTATGCCACTTGTTGTACAAGTAAGTTCCCCACCTTCAGTTGCCATAGCCAAAGTTATTCTTCTCATCAAATTTCTTCATTGCAAACTTTGGATTTAAGATTAATATTCTTCTTGCTTTTGTGATCTCTAGATAAACTTTGCTCTGATACAGTTGTTACAAAATGCATCCTCAAGATCTCTACACTCAAGCAAAAGATCCACTCATCAATGAGAAACTAAACAAAAGATATATGTGGTTCACTTCTTATCTTGCAAACTGCATCCATGGCAAAACACTAAATTATTCATTGAAGCATTGCACAAACTATACAATTCATGATCATTTCTCATTAATCACGTTCTTCAGTATACTCTCGACAATGTGATATGGAATTAGATCTCTTATATTCCTTTACATCTCTCTTCGTTGATTTTCCTGGCTAGACTCAAGGCCTACTCAACCCTAGCTACCTAAGCCACCATAGCTGTCTATAAGAATACAAGAAATCACATCTACTGCTGGATTATAGAAGTTTGTGTACCATTGCATCTAGAAAGCATTTATTCCTAGATAAAGTAACAAGATATACTAAACATTAACATCAATTGTACACAACACAAGTGAAAATAGAAAATGTTACAATTACATGCAATGCATATCCTAAGGGGATTGATTACCTACTCTCTTGGATGTGCAGCAAGGATTGTAATGATAGCCAAGGCCTCCAAGTATAGAGATATGCAACAAGATCACTTTTTTTCCTCTAGCCTTCAAGGTATACATTTATAAATCCCTTATAAATTTATATTATATATATATAAGTATAAATAAAGGGATTTGACAAGATGTTACTATACCAGATTATAAGTATTAATTTCTTTTCCTAATTTCTCACTTATTTTCGATAACTTCCTTTAAACAGTGAATGTTCATAGTTCTATAGAAAGCACTCACTATATAGTTATAAATGAGCAACCCAACTAAATGATGCTCTTTAAATACTTGAATTGCATGTAGATGTAAACATTGAGTTGTAGATGTAGATGTAAACATTGAGTCACATAGCTCTTATGTTCTAGATGATATGCCAAATTTCTAGTTCTGATACTATTAGATTCTGATCAACCTCATTTTACCTGTTAGATTTTATCCTTAAGTGAGGCTTGGTTGCGTCTTCCGATCTTTTCTTTGATCCTTGGTGTGCGTTGCGTTTGCATGTATTCAATGTCCCATCAATCAAGCCATGATATTCGTCACATGTTGATTAGATGCTCGTATCTTATTTCCGTGTTGTGTTCATTCAATTGATCGACAATATCAACTTTATGAAGTAAAGGTTTCTCACATGGTCCATCGATATCCCCATACATGGAAGTTGGTACTATGGTCGGACAAGAAACTTTTGATATAAACGTGTCCTGTATATGTTTTGATATAAATGTGTCCTGTATGGAGTGGATAGATATTATCTTCTACTTCAATCTGATGTCTTCCACATGTGTAAGCATAAACAAAAGACTCTTTCTCCTCGTACAAGTTCTGAACTTGAGTTTACGCGGTCAAACGCAGAACCACCGATAGTTCCATTGCCATTGGCATCTTGTTCCCATCTAAGGACTTTAAAGCTACACTTCTCTTTCCTTCGTTACTCCTCAACGGTCTCATTTGCTCCGTTACATTGCTTCTCGAATTTGTTTCTTCGGCACCACAGGAAGAGATCTACAGACTCAAGAGATAACAATTCATCTTCTTCTCGTGCTTTTCTCATCTTGAATCTCTTTTGTACGTCGCTTGAATTCTTAATGTCCTCTGACCGTGTGAATGATTCATTCAGATCTGTACGTCGTACGAAACTGGCTATAAACTAACCTGATAAACGGAGACGCTGAAGACGGTGAACAGACACGCGCACTCACAGGATGTAGCCCATGGCTGCGATTCTTATACTAACACCCTCATGGGTGAAACAATTAATTATTAAGAATTCACAATAAAAAATCTGGAGAACTCTCTCCCGAAGTCAATTTCCGTATACAGTCAGCTCGTCTCTAGCTTGCTATATGGTATCAGAGCTATGTCAATAACTCAAAACTAGCACAAAACCCACCGGGACGCCTATGGCACATTCTCTTTACTTAAACTCGAGTAACACAATAATATAATTTACTTTTATGGTACAAAGAAAGGCAAATTAACGGAAATTGACTCTCACACCCAATGAATTAGCTACTTGCATGCTTCATCCTTCCTATCAACAGCCTCATATTCACGATCACATGTTTTACAAAATCCAAAATGATAATCGTTGCCTTGCCCAATGCTTCCCAATCCAATGCGTTCCAACACAATGCAAGAATCATCGAGCAAATCACAAAAAGTTCAACCAAGCACCTCGTCGTCCTGTCCCGACTGCCAGCATATCAACTTCCACTATGTAGGACGACAATGAATGGGAAACAATTTCATATCTCGCATCCATCCCTGGTTGAGAGGTAACCCTACACTTCTCGTTGTGTCCTACCCTCGTTGTTATGGATCCTCCCTTGGATCCTATTTGGAAAATGTAAATGTTTTAAAAAGTCAGGCACATCCTCCACACTAGCCACCGGTAATCAATGAGAAAATCAATGCACTTCATCGCTTATTTCACTTCCATAATAACCAAGATGCCACGGTGCTAAAGTCTCCTAACACTAAGTCCATCACTTTTGATAGACCTGACGATGCTACTTGGTTTCCTTCTCCCAAGTATGCATATGTTGCATCACTTTTACAACAAACTCTTTCATTCCAAGACAAATTTTATGTAATTACCGTAGAAATATGTGGAAGATCTTTTGCTACATATACTACTTTTACTAATGAAAATAGTGAACAAGCTGATGCTCATCCTTCACTATCTTCATAACTTAAAAATAATATTTTATTTCATGAGTTTTCTTATACTCCTGCCGACACAATCGTTGCACTTGTTGCAAACACCTTGCCAAACTTTTTCCTACTCTGCAAATTAACTTATCTCACTCAGGAAAAACTGCTCAGCTCTGGCACAGATGCTTAGAACATATCAGTTCAAATAGACTACTAGATCTCACAAAACATGATATTATCAGTGAACTTAAAATTCAACGTATTCCACTACATGTTTTCACAACTTGCGTGCATGGCAAGCATGCAAGGCCTAAATTGCCCCATCAGGCCACTTTTAGGGCAACTTAGAACTTGTGCATACTGACCTCAGTGGACAAATATCCCCTTCAACTTTTACAGGATATGAATACTTTGTGGCTTTTATGAACGAACTCCCGGTATACATATCTTCAGCTACTAAAACAAAAGTAGGACTGCCTTGCTGCTTTTATTCGGTTTGTCACCTTTGCAAAAGACAGATAAGAAATACTTAAAAACTTTACAATCTGATCTAGGAGGATAATACTTAGGTTTAGATTTTAATGCATTTTAGAATCAAATGGGGTTGAATGACAACTAACGAATTGATATACCCCGTAGCAGAATGGCATCGCTGAGCGCAAAAATCGTACACTCTATAGCATGGCATTTTGCATGGTCCATGAGTCTAGGTTAGTTAAACCCTATTGGATGGCATTTACTTGTGCTAGATATTTACAAAGTAGATGCACAACTAAAGCCATCCCTCGATTCACAACTCCTTTTGAACTTTGGCATAAACAAAAACCAAACTTATCTCTTGCAAGTTTTTGGCTACAAGCTAAAAAATTTGCTCAAATCCTAATCAAAATTTGATCCAAGTTTGAAGAATGTCGTTTTCTAAGATACAACACAAGGTAAAATGCTATAAACATATAAAAGGGCGGCCGCATAGAAAACACGAAGGATGGGAAGACCCCATCAACCCGAACAAGGGAGAGACAAAAAAAAGAGTAAAATCGGGCTAAGCCCCAATAGAGTCTACATGAGAAGGCTATAAACTACAGCATGAAAGACTATAAAACTACATATATATGAAAGCATATATCCATATATGGGAGGCTGTAAACTACAGCATTGCTGTGATGGTTTTGTATTTACCTGACAGGACATAGTCTTTATGGAAGAAGAATTGTTAACTAATATCCTTGGTGTCATACCTGAGCCTCCATCACGTCCTCCATCTGACTTAGATATTCAATCACAAGATTCAACATTACTCCACTTGGCTATTTTCCAAATATTCATCCAACTGCACCTCCAGGTCCCCGCCCAATTATCTATACCGAGACCTGTCAACCTATATTGGCTCCACCAGCTCAACCTGTTAATCTTTCTCAGACATCACCATTTATCATCCTCAACTCCAGCACGGCCTAGACCACCTCTTATAATTCCAATCCCAATCGTTACCCCTCGTGATACTTAGCAATCGGTTTCCTCCCCCACCCTAACCCTACCTCCTTCCCAATCCTTCCAAGATAATTTATTGCTGCGAATTTCTGGTCTACATTCCCCATTTCAAAACCGTCTCTTCGAAGTCTGTTCTAGGAACCCACTCTTTGAATCTGATCCTCCTGATACTAAATCTCTTTCATACGAGCCTAGCACTTTTCGTACCCAAGGGCTTCTACTTGGTTCTTTCCCTCCATCTGTTAGGTCCTCTCCCATCACCCAAAGAGTTAATTACTCTAAGGAACTTTGTCAACAACCAGGTTGATAATCTCACATGTTCTCTTTGACGTAGACCATCTGCAAATTATTAACAACCATCTATATCTGGCAGTCAATCTACTCAACCTGATGATATACCACTCCCTACTCTTTGTCAAGCTCCGGAGCTTCGACACTCTACTAGAATAAATCAAGGAAACCCCCCTTTTTATTATGAAGAGGAGAATTATGTCAATTCTCATTGCCAAAACCAGTCCAAAGAAATCTATTGCTCTTGCTACTATTGGCCCATCCATACCTTTAGAGCCATCTACCTACCTTCAGGCTCTAAGGTCCCCACAATCTATTCAGTGGCAAGAAGCTATAGCCAATGAACTTTGCTCCCATAAACTCAAAGGTACTTTGGAATATACCTCATTGCTCCCGACCAAGAGAGTCCATGACATGGAAGTGGTTGTTTAAATTAAAAATTAAGCCATATGGATCCATCCGATAGCTATAAGGCATGGTTGGTAGCTTGAGGTTTTACCCAACAATACGGCTTATATTATATTGATACATTTTCACCGGTCGTTAGGATCCAATCTATTCGGCATATTTTAGCTCTTGACACACAGTGGGACCTCCATGCACATCATATGGAGGTTAAAACCACATTTCTTAATGGCACTATTCATGAAATCGTATACATGACTATACCTGAGGGGTTAATCCTCCTACCGGCATTAACTGTTGTCTCATCAAGCGAGCCTTATATGGACTGAAACAATCGGCCCGAGAATGGTACCTGGTCATACATGGCTATCCGGTAGAAATGAGGTTTCAACAAATCAGAAGTTGACAGCAACGTTTACTTCATCCACCGAGGATCAGATTTTGTTATGCTCGCCTTATATGTAGACAATATTTTAATCGCATGCACTAACCTTTCTCTGCTGATAGAGATTAAGGCCCAACTTAGCAACTGGGGCTTGGGGCTTAGCCCCATGTTACCTTTTTTGTCTCTCCCTTGTACGGCTTGATGGGGTCTTCCCATCCTTCATTTTTCCTACGCGGTCGCCTTTTTTCTACTTAGCAACAGGTTTGACATAAAAGACTTTGGTGAAGTTCACCACCGTCTCAACCTGTAGATAACACGGGAGCATCACGTCGGGTGGATTTGTCTCTCTCAGCGCCTCTACTTAACACAAGTCTTCATTCAATATTGTTATCAGAATGTAAAACCTGTATCTACTCCTCTTCCCCGGGGATTTATCCCTCTTTAGCCAACTGCCCTACTACTAATGCAGATAAAGAGGAGTGCAAGCAATTTACGTTGTCAAGCAAACGTTGTTGGATCCCTCTTATGGGCCTCTACCAGTACAAGACCTGACTTGTCTTGTTCCGTGAACGTTCATGCACAACTCATAGCCAATCCAAGACTGAAACATATTCAAGCCATCAAGCACACTCTCCGGAACGTAGCTGGTACACTTCAGTTATTTTTGCAATATTAACATCATCCGGAGTGTAGCTGGTACACTTCAGTTATATTTGCAATATTAACATCAAACTGATCCACATTCTCTGTTTGGTTACAGTGATTCTGATTGGACTAGCGACGTTGATGACTGTCGATCCCCATCCGGACATTGCTTCCTCTTCCCTGGGAGTGTAATCAGTTGGGGAAGCACTCGGCAAAAGACTACAGCTCTTTCTAGTATCGAAGCTGAGTACGTAGCTACGGCTACAGCTGCCTCTAAAGCTGTTTGGCTACGTCAGTGGTTAGAAATCAATAACTTTACCCCGACAAAGGCGATCCACATATATATTCTGATAACCAGAATCCCTAAACACTCATAGACACCATCTGCTTAAGCGTCATAAAGTTTGAGGAGGAGTGTAGGACACAGGTTATAAACTAACCTGATAAACTTAGACGCTTAAGATAAAGATGGTGAACAGACACACCGTTGTGTGTATGTGATGGGTTCCGATTCATGTACTAACACCCTCATGGGTGAAACAATTATTAAGAATTCACAGTACAAGATCTTTAGAGAACTCTCTTCCGGAGTCAATTTCTGCATACAGTTAATTCGTCTCTAGTATTGCTATATACGGTTCCTCGATCCCTCCATGAGGGAACGTAAAATGTTCCAAGTCGGTCCAAGCTCCGGGGATTTCTCTGTTCAGTATATCTTTTTTAGACACAAGAGGAGAGTAGTAAGCTAATATGAGTACCAATCAGTGGCTCGAGCCGGTAATCATTAGCAAGCTTACCGTAAATCGAGACCGAGACCCGCATCCTTTGCTTACGACGAACGTATGGATCTATTCAGGTCCATACTGATCGTGTTGAAACAGTTTTACCAAGTCGAACTCTGCTGTCGACTGATGCAGAGCAATGTAGAAAACGTGTTCGACACGTTATAACTGACACCACGGTTTAATCAGCATTCCTGTCGGAGACTCAAAAGCTTTAGCGTACAAGTCAAGTTTATTCATCGTTAAAATCCTCCCTTCTCGTATCTTCTCGTATCTCGACTTTCAGTATCCTCGCAATCCTGTGAACTCTGCCCTGAACATCTGAGTTCGATCTGTCACATCATCAATACGCCCTATTCGATTCTTACTTGCGGTGGAGTCGTTTACGCTCGAGCTTTGGGGAAGTATCAAAGATTAAGCCGTCAGAACTGATCCGATTCCGGTGCAAGTGTCAATTGTGCGAGACATTCGTGCACTGATTCAATTTGGTAAATTGCAATTCTGGGCTTGATCACTGGATCAAGCAATGACTTACGAAGCAGCAGCGGCAGCTGCTAATCATGCTGGTGTTGGATCCACAATTTCGTGCGGAGTAGCGGCAGCAGTAGGCAAAACTATCAAACGCGTGAAAGATACAGTCATTCCACTCATTCGCAGCTCCAAAAAATGAAATCCATCTGCATTTGTCAGAAACAATTTCAGATCCAGAGCATCAAGCCAACTATTTGGCAGTTAACATGTTGATCGCAACAACCACGAGGAAATGTTACCGCAGTTTTGTTTCTTGATGTTGCTCTAAGTGAGCAATCGAATTGTAGCTGCTTAGTCCTACTTTAAAGTCGAGTCTCAGTTCGATGGCACTCTGTATCTCCATCATTTGAAGCTTCATGTCACTCAAGAGCAGCGGAATTCCGGATGTTCGGCAGAAAATTGAGAGAAGAGAAGAGAAACACAAGACTTGATATGTATGTACTGCAGAAATTTGAGATAGGAAGTCTTCTCCTTGTCGCAGATGACTGAGTACCCTCAGTGAAGAAGTCAAATTTTGTCGGTCTTATTCTTTGCCTGTATAGTACACAAGTCCACTATATAAATTCTTGAGCCCAAACTCGAAACTCTGGTTCCCTTCACTTCCGACCGAATACTTCATGAGATCAAAATCCTCCGGTTATATCGTCATGGCTGATAATTCTGAAGCATGTTCGTCTCTGTTTCCCAGATGAGCTTAACGGTAAATCGCACCTGTGAGCTTGGGATAATGTCATTCTCTTAAGTGAAGGGAAAGCATACAGTTGAGGGAACATTTCTTATTTTCTGTTGTGGTTACACATTCAAAATTGAAATATTCACCACTAGCATGCACTACGATATGTCCTTATGAATGATGACACACATGATACCAACTCTGTAAACTCGACAGAATTGTAACTTATCTCACTGCCAACCTCGAAGGACTTATGATTGTTAATTATCTATGAGTAGCATTGCCTATAATGTCCCTTGAGTAGTATGGGTAATGGAGAAACTGAGTCGAGCTATTTGATTGTAGTTGGTCTCAGAGAGTTCCCTAAGGAGATGCACTGATGTAGAAAAAGCTTCCACGAGCGGTTAAGGTAACCGTTAACTGATCATCATGAATCTCCGCCAAATGTTGAGCATTTGAAAGTAGTGCCTGGATCTGCAAGTTTTGGGGCAACACACGCCATCCCGGTGACAACAGCCGGCTTTATGCTGTTATTGACATCTGCTAGTACATTGCTGTTGCAGGTCAGTGATCCATTGAACAGGTTGTTTTGGCCGATGGTGAGGATGGTGTTCTCTTGGTACATAGCAAAAAGTGTGTTCAGCGAATTGATATATGCTGCTGGTTTCTCTGCAATTGCAAGTCAAGTCAATGTAAAATAAGATCGACAGATTTTATAGACAGAAGAATACCTACGATGGTAAAACGTTTGAATCTTGGAACTGGTGAAGAAATTACAGCGTGTTACTTACTTGCTGCATATTGCTTGAAGTCACCCAAATTTTTCTCAGTCTTGGCATTTTTGGCAAGAGTTGCGTTGAGCTCTTCCCAAGCTTTGAGTGGCAAACGGTCAAAAGCACCTGCAGCACTGGCAGCCTGGTAGGATCGAAGAGTGGTGTTGAAATACTTGTACCACTGAGTATTGATGGCTGCTATTTCTGTTTTGTAGTTGTTAACTGCCTGTGAATCGATGGCAGAAGGTGCATAAAGGCCCTGCATAAAAGATGGATTACCAGTCAATCACCGTGCTCAGACTGTGTGAAAATGCGAAGTTGCATTTTACAACTACTCACGCGGAATAGTTTGAAGGGGAACTGTCTCACACAATAAAAGACCATTCTCAATGTTTTGACTTACTTGTGCGAAGAGTGCAGCCACTGTCAATCCTACGACAAGAGTACTTAAAGCCCACCCGATGACCTGCATGCCGAATTGCGGCCAGTTGACAACCCTTCTTCCCTCTACTAATCCTACTCCCACAATGGCACCCACTATCACAAGACTACCGGACTGAGGAAGACCATACCTGTACATAAAGTCGTTCAAATAATGGAGTTGATGGCTGGTCAGTCTACCCATTCAGAGGGGAAAGAGGAAGCAAACGTAAGTAATTTCAAGAAAGCCCATTTCGTCTTCAAATCCTAGAGTTGAGTAGTAGACAAACGACTAAATCAAGATGTATTAGTAGAAGATCACTCACTGTGAGGCAACCATGACGACCATAGCAGTTGCGAGCTCAGGACAGAATCCAAGGGTAGGTGTGATCTTCACAAGCTTGACTCCCACGGCACGCATTGTGTGGTATCCGTCAGTAGCCAGACCAGAGATTAAAGCAAGACCTCCAAATACCACCACCCACATCTTGGGTTACACATTTTTGGTCAGCTTTCCGTCCTGTACACCTGAAGGATGACAGGCATTGACCCCGCTGCATAGCCGACCTCCCCGCCTCCATGTGAGAAGATAACACTGATGGCTGAGAAAACCTGCGCAAAACAGTAGTGCTGATCGTTCAGGTTTTGAATTGCCACGAGTTCCTTCAAACAGAAATTCAACAAGCGTATAAAATTTAGGCCAGTTTACTCACCTGAAGATGCATGAAAGCATACTCTACTCTTGGCTCGAAAATCTCCGCATGCTGGTGGATATCACGAACAGTTTTGTTTGTATCGACTACGTCGTGAATATCTTGGATCCAACAGTGAGATACGACCTTCCAGATCTTGGATCCTATATTTCATGGAGTTGTTATTTTGCAATCTTTCCATCCGACTCAATAGTTTTGGCTGGCTTCTTGTCATGAATGCCAGGAGCACCTTCAATATCGACAATTCGGTTACTCTCCCTGCAGATCATTGAGCAGGTGCAGTAGCAGACCTCGAGCATACTTCTGCAACCACAATCCAACATGCTAAAAGGGAATACCAAGAGATAACAGGTACGAGTTCAGTGAAGTCAAAGCTTAAAATTATCAGCAAAGAACCGAAGAAGATTATAAGACGTGGAAACCAAGAGCTGCAAATTAGAATTTGAGGCTCACTGGTCGAATGTGTCATTCATCTTCTTGTACAAGAAAGGAACAACCGTGATGGCAGAAATAACCGCTACACCTAATGCAATTACAACTGAGATCCAGGCGGTTTTGGAATAAGACCAATGAATACCATCCTTGTCCATTTGCTTCTTGGCTCCCTGCATATTGTCATAATTATAGATGTTGATTTAAACTGCATATTGTCATAATTATAGATGTTGATTTAAACTGTTGATATATGGATGACGCGCTTCATAAACTCTATAATATCTGGACTTCCAATATATGCCGGGGATTTTCAACTCTGATCAATTATTTGGGGCTGAATTTCACTAGAACATCAGAATCAATTTAGAGTAATTAAAGAAGATGGGAGGATCATCTATAGACCTTCGTGAGAATGAAGTACATGTTGGCGAACACTGTGAAGAATATGACTGTTGGCAAAGTCCAGAATGCAACTTTATGAGCAATTTTTGCGTCGTAGGACCAGTGTCCGAAGGGCCAAGCAAAGAAGTCCTGAACCAGCTGCGGCTAGGACTGGTGAGGACTGGTGACATGATCCAAGACGTGACAATGGAGATCACTCCCTTGAATGGGAAAGCGTCGATGCTGTTGTCTCTTGCAGCCCAGTTGAAAGCATCTTTACCGTCCCAGATTAGAGAAAAGGCGATGACACTCCCGACTGCAATCGCAGTTAACGCGATTCAGTTCCAATTTCAGTGAAGTTCATCAGCTCAATTTAGTGTCTGAAGTCAAGACCAAAACAATTTAAAGTAAGTGCATTCTTTGCCGGTCTGAGTCTTCAACATTGCAAAGACAGGTCTTTTCAAAGTGAATTGTGATTTTCTAATTCACAGCAATACAGGCTACGTATCCTCGAACGCGAGGAAATCGATCCTTCTTACTTACCAATAAAATGGGTTCCCGAAACATTAACACCAATCCTGGATGGCACAGCTAAACAGAAGGCACCAGCAGTGCAAGCACAAATCATCCCGTAGGCATAGACCTCTGGATTTCCTAGGAAGTTGTTGAGATCAGCCACTCCACTCGCAATAGTCGACGTCACAATTCGGCCCAGAAAGTCAAACATTAAAGCAATATTCAAAACAAGTAAAACCATTCATGATCATTGTCAACGTTAAGCTTGAAATTGTAAAGCAGCAAATTTTACTGGAAAATACATGGGAGGAGACTGCAAACAGATGTAGTAAGAGAATACTTACAAGAAACGCCTGGCCCATGGTGAGTGTCTTACTTCCCAAGAAGTGGCAAACCCATTAAGGTCGTTGGCACCTGCAGATGCATTACCAAACAACAGGGTTCTTACCAAGACTATCCTTGTCCAGGTGCAATATCACGACAGGGTTCTTACCAAGACTATCCTTGTCCAGGTGCAATAATTAGAACTACAATGGATAAATTCAACAAGAATGGGTCAATGACTCACCATTACCCTACCCGAAGGCAAATGCCACAAAGGCACCAACGATCACGAACCACAGGTACTCCGGCATGGCGGCCATTGTATATTAGATTAGCTGCAAGTTCAGATGATCTCCTCTTTAAGAATATTTATCTCTAGACATCATAAAAATTGACCCTTCCCAGCTTTAGCTGCATGTCTGGCCCCCAGTTAGAAGAGAAGGTGAAGTCTTAGTCCAACTTTGAGGTATTGAAAAGGCTCCACTTCCCATTAGATGCCGTTGACGTTGCCTTCCTTCCTTCATGTGCCCATGGGGAACTGCTTAATTGTGTACCTTCCACCACGGAAAGTACACTTGAAACAGTACTGGAAACTGTTGCCGACACTCGACTAGACAACCGTCTGTGTTCGAATTTAATTCTCTACACCACCTTCCATTAGTTCCGCATTACTTTCATTTGGTCTTCAAAGACGATCAGACGAGTACGTACCACCCCAGCTTTAGCCTTCTCCACGACTCGCCTTGAGTTTGTCTACGTGTCTCTTCACCCACTATAAATTCCATAACCAAGATGCGAGTTATAGAAGTGAAACTTTTAGTGTATCACTGGGATATATCATTGAGAAGGGAACACTACATGGAACTACGTCTATACAGTCTTGTTATCTTTGACCCCGTATAGGTATTGACTTAATTCATTCAGACTAAGGACATTGATACATGCAATCAGTTTTAAACATTTGTTGCAATTCGAACGGCACCAATTCCTAATTTGGATTCTTTTGTGACAGCGTTCCTTCATGTTCATAATTATCTCGTTGCAATGCGGCAATGATACTTATTAAAACATCGTCTCTGAAATTCGAGATACTATTACTAAAGAACAACATTATTCTTACTACAGGGACAAGTTCCAGATTGCTTGACGGATTCGGAATGCTGTACTCAGTAGGTCATGGTAAGATTGCTGACCTAAAAATTTCGCAATCGCAAGAGCTTCAAGCAAGTTGTCGAGGTAATCCTACTGAATTTCGGCCTCAGCAGAATGCCAAGTTTGCTATCATCATCGTGGACATTGGCATCCAACTCATTTCGAACAAGAAATATTGGGCATGTCTGCAAGGAGTAGTCGGGCACACGCCCCCGTGTGGACGCATTTCTAACTTGTGCCGCCACAATGAGATTTTTATTTTATAGTCTGAACGGCTGACTCACCTTGCCATCGTTCTTCAGCGCTGCTTCCCCAAGTCTATTGATCTTCATCTTGTCTCCTTCGATCCAAAATTTTTGGGTCAAACGAAGAGGATATAATATAAAAGACACACAGGGGTGACCTATTGTGCACATGGTTGATATATGTACTGGGTAGAGGGAAATTTTGCGGTGGATGTGTTCATGAAAACTTTCCTTCAAGCGGTACCGAGGGTCCTGAACTGACCGAACAAGGTTTTGGAGACTTTGTTCCTTGAAGTATACTTAAGGGAAATCTTCAATAAAGTCACTGATAGCTGTGGAGCTAGAATCGTTAGTTCATACCTCTAATCAGAGCTCCTAATTATACATAGGCATCAACCTAGGGGTAGATATTTTTGAGTCAAAAGATCATACACAATAGTGTTGCAGTTGATCGGAAGCGAATCCCATCTACTTATTATATGTACTGCTTAAGCTCGATACTGTTGATGAGTGTTGACTTCTGTGACCAATATGGAGGATATGGAGGACACTCCATACCGGTACCATCAATCAGGTCAGCTGTTGAAAGTGATGCATCATTAACACACTTGTTTGATACGGCTGGCTGAACTTTAAATAATAGCCTAAAGTCACTGACAGTTCCCGTAAGAACAGTATTCTCTTAGCAGTTCAACGAATTTCAGTGGACAGTGCGTTCTTGGATCAGATTAAGAGTTGTCGTTTCCTCCGAAGTTTCACTCACTTCGACCTTCAACCTGAGGGTCAAACTGATAACCTTTGTACTTCAATGGTAAGGTACTCAACATAAACCCATAGATTCTGGAATAAAACCTCTTGTGTATATTCTCTCAAGTACGAGAAGGTATCAAGAACACGATAGTACCTGGTGTGAAGAGATTGTTCAAAGACAGCGCAAATTAATGGATTGAGATCCCGAGTATGTTTAGCTCGAGTGCGAGAAAGTATTAGGAGCACGAAAATACCTGGTAGGAAAACGTAGTCCTCAGAACTACCTCCTCGACTTGGTCATGATCCGTACGATTCCATGGCCCTTTCACTGCGCCAACCCTACTGACTAAACAAAGTCTTCACATCCAAGGAGACCAGTCTATGGTCCCCTTGAAATTTGTATATAATTAGAAATCCGACCGCAACTCAATCGAGCCCCTGCTCTATGCAACAATGCACAGCGTGTGTTGATGCAAGTTTGTTGACATCAGATACATGCAGAAATTAAGGATAAATGTTGAACAGAGTCATCTTGCAATTGTGTCCTTTCTAGTGTACTTTTGTTGCAGGAAATGTGCTTCAAATCACCGTGGAGGAAAGAACAGTATTTACTTCAGCCCTAAAGCCATGTTAGTCAAAAATTGGATCGCAGAAGTTGTACCAGGTTTGAGAGCAGAATGGTCCATTTCTGTCTACGATCTGATGAGAACTGTTGAGGTTACTCGACTCAGCAACATGTCCATGAGAGCATCCAAAGTAAAAGGGCATGTCTTTCTTACAGACTTCTGCCGCACATGAAACTGCTCATAAATCATTTTTCATTTCTGTACGATGAGAACTCAACAGAAATGTGAGACTGGTGCCAATACATCGCTCTTTTACATCCACAGATCTAGAACCTCTGATCGTCAAACCCCAATTCGCTTATGATCTCGCAGTATCTTCAGTCATCTGGTCTCTGTAGGATGATGCTGAAGATTGAGACAGTCGGTACTAAATGAGACGTGAAGCTTGCTATCTATATTTAGAGATCAATGACAGGTTATCATATCGGAGCACTCGAGCTCGTACTATTTGGACAACTTGTACTTGAAGAAGTATGGCAATTATGTACCGGTTGCAACAAGTACAGGAACTAGGGCACGGGTGGTAAAGCTTTGGTGCCGGCCGGCTTGATTGAGAGTGACGGTTGGATGGTCATACCTTATGCAAATCGATTCTCTCTTTCGTAGTCGAGACGATACCCCTCCATTGAAATCAATTTTCAAGATAAAACCTGGGGCTCTGTTTCAAAGAAAAGAAATAGCCGGGCCGAATCGCTGCGTGCGCTTCTAGGCTCCGACTCGAATCGGAGAAAAGGAGAAACGGGACTCTTTATCAATGCGTTAGATGGTATAGGTCAAGTTATTCATAAAATAAATAGTTTTATGTATACTTCCAAACACAATACATTTTACTGGTTGATGGATTGGTTGTGCATATGTCAGAATATTATGTTCTTTTTGCTCTCGAATGCTTGGCTTTGTGGTTTCTTCTAGCGAAATGGTAGCTTCCAGTTTCGAACCATCGACACATTTCCATTTCATTTGAGCTAGAATAGAGTAAGTTTCAGAAACAAACGAAAATAGATACTAGACTGACGCTTGAACAAATTGGAACACAAGTTATAGTTTCCAAGGTTAGTCCTAGAGTGATTGGCGTAGTGCACATGCAGCATATGCACACAACCTTCCTTTCACAGGTTCATTGGATAGTTCCGGCAATCTCCGTCATGGGCTACGATAACTTTGTTAATTTCGATTCTCCTAATAACCAACTTAGCTTCTAGTCTGTCAGCATTCTAGATCTCTGACCATACAATTCCACATCCAGCAGCCGGTTTGCTAATAGTTGAGCTCAGGCTTAAGTTGAGGTCAACAAGATCGAAGCAGTGGAAGTGGATGCATATTACTTGGCTAAGTCCATTGCTTCATACCTTTTTTTCCAAGAACCCTGAACAAGAAGTCAGTTTCTGCTAATTTGTTGAACCTGAGACTCAGACTGATTTCTGCTCATCAAAGATCAATAGTTTTGTTTTGATGTGCATGGAAAGAGGGCCAATCTCAAACGATGTCAATAGGTCGGTATCGGAATTATATAATTCCTGGAGTATTCGAGAAATATATTCCTTTTCTTTCTGCTTTGCAGGTCAAATGCCCTTTGAAGCGGTTGGCAGAAGTCCAAATATAAACGACATGATCTCATTCAACGCTTAAATGTTTGATTGAGATCATCTCGTGAGCTCATCAAGGTTCGCTCCAATGTAGTCGTCTGGACTTTAAGACTGTCAAACTATCATTCCAGCACCACTTCTGGTGCAAAGAGTGGAGTTGCTTATCCGAGATTTGTTTTGTCCGTAGGGCGTGATACTCCGGGGGAGGCTTTCTCTGAGTGAGATCTATAGACATTAGGGGGTGAGTCTTGCAGAAAACGGTAGCTTTCTGCCACAAGCGCTGAACAACGCAATACTCTAATATTGTCATGCGGCTATTTACGATGCTATTTAGTATACCGCAGCTTAAGCTCATAGGATGAAGCACAAGCAATGAAGCAGCTTGCATGCCAGTTTAGCTACTGCATTGGCCGCTTCTGGCAGAAATCCCCTGTGAGAGGAGATACATTGGTGCATCAAGAACAGTGTCAACCGTATGCAAAACTTCCCAGGTTTGTCATGCCACCTCATCCATTCCGAGCTTTCTCTTCAAACGCAGAGAAGAATATCAGTTAAGGTCGTCGAATTGCATGGATTTTCGAATCAGCAGGTACACATAGTCCAGCAACTGCTAGTAGCTAGACTCGAGGTAACTATGACAATCCCTAACTAATGGATCATAAATAACTGAAGATACGCTGGGTAATGGAGCCTGAATGGAAATTGATTTATTAAGGATACTAAGGTTGAAGTACCTACGGTACTATTAAACGGATTGGTTCTTGCTAGGATGAAGAAAATCAAGTGTACAGAAATGAGACAAAATTCCTGTGAGTAGGTCTACATTTGTCTACATTCAATAACAAATCATTAGTCTTGACCTTCTCCAGCAACAAGATTATCTCGAGAACATGAGCATATGCACCGAAAACAACATAATAGAAGTATCTACTCCAGAGGATGTTTCAATCTGATACAAGTTACGCATTACTTCATCCAAACATAGACTTAAATAGTGTTGTATCTCTCATCTAGTCTTACACTTTTGGTGTGCATGTACACTATCTGATTTTGAGGCAAATTGAAATTTCAAGGGAGACCTATTAACAGCGATGTCACTCACTTGTGGTACAACTCTCACTACCGCGTGATAGGTATGGTGTAGTTTGGGATAATAACTGGCAGTATGCCATTAGATACTCGATCGAGTGCTGCAGAGATCTGAGATTCTGAACATCCAAGGATGAAATATACCTGTGGTGAAACTAACGGCACAACAGAGAGGATGTACGGCGTCGAATAGAAGCTGAGAGGGAGAGATGACAGGGTACAAAATGCAAGAAGTTTCAAGAGAAATATGAAATTGAATCGAGGGGCCAAGAAATGACCACAATCTAGACTGTGCACAATTTAGGTTATAGATTCTAGTGCATGAGTATTCATCGCCCAAGATTCATCTTCAAATTTAATAGCTTAAAGACTGGTCACGGATCAAGATGTTATCAAAATCGAAAAGAGTACAGTTGCAAAACTGACATGCTGGACAGAGGATATATAATCTGGGAAGAGACTTATGAGGTCACATTAAACTCGTTCATTCTCAATGTTCTGGATAGGAAGCTCTTCATATTCCAGTGTGTGCTTTGTTTATCAGTATCAACTTTCATGAATTTCTATACCATATGAAAAGGTGCAGAAATGGAAACTGTAATTTTGATCCTCACGAGATAAGAACATCATGACTTGTTCATAGTTCATACATGTGGAATGTTTCACTACTAGTAGCTAAGTTACAGACCATTTCCATGCTTGAAGTTTCTGTCAGCCAGGCTCAAGGGCGAACAATAATGGCAATAGCAAAAATTAGACTTTGATCATCTACAGGAAGTGCAGTCGATGGAAAGGTTAGGGGACAGACAACAAAGAGGTGGTCATGATCTAGATATCTTCGCTGAGGAATCCGTAAGACAGTAAATACTTTTATCTTTCCTAAGATTAAGGAAAGATGACAGAAGTCAAAGGTTGATATTTAAGTGTTGGAAAGGAATCTAATCGAATGTTACAGCTTGCACCATAAGGGACAATAACCGTAGACTGGAAGTCTGGCCTACATGATTGATCAAAGATTATCTCTATCTATGATTGACTTTCATGTGAAGTCCTTGCAACAAGTTTTTTCTGCCAAATCCCTTGCCTCTGAGCACTTGACTTGCTTTGCTGGCAAGCTCTCCTTTCGAACCGCCTTACTATCTTTTTAGCTCCGGTACTAACTCCTGACTCTCTCTTTGATCGAGAATTTGCAGACAGTGGACCATCGCCATAACCGTTTGCCTTGAGCACAACAATTTTTCCAGATTTTGAGCACTGGAGGTGCCTTCTGTTAGAGACACATAGGACAAAATTCGATGCAATAGGTGGTAGCTCTTCATGCCGTTTGCCACCACTCATTATAACGACCCTATGATCCTGCTTAGACTGCATCATGAAATTGACCATAAAGCTTACACCTCATGCACGGGCCGGCCTGTTTCTAGGAGTTTCGGTTGCCATTACTCGCACGGTGGCTCATGAGCATTCAATTTCTGCATCTCCTGTGTCCACCAGGCCAAGCCCTGTTTGGCTTCCACAGGTTTCCAGAGTTTCCAGAAATATATGCACCAACTTCAATAAATGTGAGATTTCAAGACCTTCGTCGTCATAAAACGCGTAAGAAAAACCATTCATTACCAGTTATTGTAACCGGATACACCCGAGCTCTCGAGCCCTCAGCACCCATTCCTTTCCAAATTGTCAAGGTTTTATCTGTTGAGAAACAAATTCAATGTACGTAAGTAGGATGACTTAGCCCTCGGCGCTCTACGCTATGGATGCTCATCAACCATTGCACCCCACTGGAGTCTTATCTCGGTTCTGCAATCGTCGTTCGTTCCGAGTAAACTATCTTAAACCTACAAGTAGTTACGTGTTGGGGTCATAGGGGGATCAAGCACAGAGAGCTGCAGTAAAATGGTGTTGGCCCGTAGTGACTGGAGCCTAGAACACGGACGTAAAAGTTTCTGGGAATTCAGCAAGTCTAGTGGGATTAGATGATCACTCCTCCATGTGCGAAACTAGGTGGTTAGGAACGTAGGGTAGTTCAAGCTACAGGTTTCCAGAGCACTCTACTGTAAAGAAGGAAAGAGCACCAGCTGCAGAACGAAACAGACAGTATGTGTGAGAAGTGCTTATTACTTGGAATGTGGGATTATCCTCGATGGGCAACCGTAGTTTGATTCGAGGTTTACGGTGATCTCAGTTGCGTGAGCTTGAAAACGAGGCAGGAGCTTTCATATCTTCCAGCTATGATGGAGAAACACGGATCCCTTGACACTGACCCATAGACCAACTCGAAGTTTCCGGTACATGCATGTACAAGCACTACAGGATTTCATTTTGACATCCGGATAAAGGTGAGGTAAAGCTGCCGGATTTCAAGAACACTTGTTCTGAATCACCATTTCTTATTATTCCTTTCGGCTGTAAAGTGGAGCGAGGAGCATCTGACTTTGACTGGCAGTGTGATTGAGGACATTGCAGCACAATGTATCTAGAACCACTCCGCAGCTTTGATATCTTCTTTGAAGACAAGATATACAACCAGCTAGGACTTGATTGCATTTGTTTTTTCTTACTGGGGGTCGTCATAATCAGCCCCGGAATTAATATGATTAACTAGATGCAACGTACTTACCTGAATTCACTTTCTTATCCGGCTCTCAGTTTCAAACAGCCTCCATAGAACGGCAGCAAGAAACCTGGCTACGGCGGTCCATACTTTTTTATCTGCTGCCAAACAGTTCCATATGCCTGATCAGACGGCGTGTTGATAGCCGATGGCATAAATCCCTCTATGAATGTCTACGCAACTCCTACGAGGAAACATGGACATAGAAAGCAGGCCAAACAAGTGACAGCTTCGACGTATACGTCCTTCCTGTCTCTCCAATCTAGCGCCTATGGTTTGTGCAGAGGACATTCCGGAATTAGGAATTGCTTGCCAGTAGAGGCTGGGTTAACCCCCTATCATCCCTTACATGTAGTCAGGTGGTGTAATGAAACAATTAAATAGTCCTATGAAACAGGGAGATAGTGATCATACAGATTTATCTGCCAGTGCTTTTGTGACGTCTCAATACGTCAACATCCTGTCCCCGACACGAGCTATCAGTCTAATCCTCACGGCCGCTCGGCCAGATGTGCCCCAACACATTGAATGCGCAAGTAAAGGACAGCAGCCCTGAACTTGATAGAATGTACGTAAGTAACTCTACAAGCTATTGAATTGTACAATGTTCTCGATACGAACATTGATTGCCGATTCAAATTGGTTGGTTTCAGGAGGAGAACCCTGGCTTGAAGAACCCACAATTTTCTAACAGAGAATTCATGCATCACGGCTGTAGGACAGGACCTTGAGGATATATAGGTGATCTGTTCAACCTATCCAACTATCCTAAAAGTCGATGCCAACTCTTACGTGCTATCTGGAGGCTAAAATGAGCTCTCAGTGCTAGGTAGATGGATGATTTTGCCCCGCCGGACCGGACATCTGGTAAGCTCAACCCGTGGTTTATGACACAATAGTTGAGCAGGACAGCGGACACAAATACCATATAGTTCTCTTGCGGTTTCCAGTATGAACTTTCGACAGAACTCGATACCAAATTTTCCACCCACCACTTACTACTGCCACAAGGTACCAGGTATCGGTCGCGTCCACTCTTGCCACCTACCTCCGCCGATGAGGTACGGGATCTCGAAAAGAGAAAGCACCGCTACCGGATCTTTAAAGCTGTGTAAATACGCTAAGCGTCAAAAGACTTGTTATACTGGATCTTGTACTGGGCATTTCTAATCAAGTAAAATAGAGCCATAGTAGATGGGAACAAGGTACATTCTTACGGTACGCTGTTTCTGCTTACGGTCTTATGAAGTGGGATCCGCCATTGCAAGAAGAAAGAAGGTTTGATCTTGTTATACGTGAAGTTTAAAAAGATTTCTTTTAAGATTTGAGCTACACATTCTCGCCACTGCTGATTATTCAGACTCGAGGATTCTGCTTCATTGTAACCATTTTCAGCTCGAGAATTTGGTCCATTTTAAGACGGCAGAAGTGTCACAAAATCTTAGTCCAACGGGACATATCGATAGAATCTTTTAGACTACCATAGCATCCGTTCCATTGCAAGCGAAGCACACGGAGGAGTCTGCAGTTGAGGTTGATACATGCAGATTACTAACCTTCGTGAGGTTCACGCAAGAAGTGTTCTTGTGCCTGTCGAGATGCCAGTTGAGGATTTAGGGTCGTAAATTAGCAAAAAAACAATATGCCAATCACTACTTCAAGCGGATGAACGGGGATGAATCTCTAGAATTACGTTACAAGAAGCATAACCATTGAGCAAAACCATGATCCGATCACATCTTTGGATAGGTATGTGGAATACGGGTTTTGCCCTGTCCTAAGTACACTTTCTCCTCAGTGATCTCCGTCCGAATGTAGCGATTACCTGGAGTTTCGTATGAAACGGTGCTGTAACTAAATTACATGCCATGTTCTCCGAGAGTGGCAGCTAGGAAGCACCGCCGGGGCCCAGGGAGTGTACAGTAGCTTGTGGTAGCTGTAGTGCTTCTGCGGATGCCAAATATTCCGACAAACTACCACCGGCCTCGTCTCTGACCGTGGTATGCGACTGAACAGAAGCACCAGAGAGGCAGCAAGGCAAGAACCGAGTCCAAGTGTACAAAGATCGTCAATCGTGGCCCTCTTTGGGACTGGTAAAGGTCTGGCCAGTTGGCAGTACATACTTTTCGAATCGACCTGCTGCACATGATATCCACAGCTATCTGAGCAAGCTTTCGGTAAGGAGAAGAAATATCTCTGTCTTATGGAGGGAACTCCAAGCTTGTCCATGGTGTAGAAGATTTCTGATACCAGGTAGTCATCTGCAATGAACTTCGATTTCACACTTATCTATCCGAAGCATGGTGAATATAGCTGCCCTTCAAAAGCATTGAATGCAGAATTATTCGAGTGTCATTTCTTGGCCGACCATCTTCTCGCCGGAACGCACAAGCACCAGTGCTTTCCAGGGAAAGCACCACTCTCTAGCTCTGGGACATCATCTTCTATTGAGTTTTATTGGATTCCGCGATTCTTGCCAGCCACATCCCTATCGCGCCGGCTGGCCACCTTCTTCGGCAACTGTATGATTCATGGAGCTTTGAAGAGTAAACGTGCAGACGGACATTCGTCTTTCCGGAGCGCCGACTAAATAATACTCTGTGCAGTAAATAGATGAGAAAAGGGCGATCGCGTAGAAAACACTTGCTTGATGAGAGCCGTACAAGGGTGAGAGACAAAATAGTTAAAATGGAGCAAAGCCCCACAAGAGTCCCAGTATATATAAATAGATTGGGGCCAAAGATGGCGAGGTACTCATGAATGGCGAACTCTCAACTTCCCCAGAGCGTGCAAGGGACGGCCATCATCCGTACCGCTCTTGTCAGCTCACCTAGATCATGGGAGGACAAAAATGCCGGTTTTGCGGCCAAGTTCAGGGAGGTGTTTTACCCGTAGGATCGTTAAAGTTAATAATTCAAGAGGAAGTACTGGGAAATATCATCGCGAGTTGAACGTTGAATTCCGGGAACGTTGACGGTGTTACCCTTAAATAAAACCATCCACTACCAGACCTAGGATGGATATTTCAAGACAGTTCCTGGCCAAAGAGGAGTAGAGATGGACTGAACAGTGCCCCCAACTTTGGCATATAGTCGTAACGGCACCCCGAGTTGGTAGAAAGACTTTTAACTGTACACCTATGTGCCACGTAGTCTCACGTGTCAAGTGTTTGTATTAGTTGGCAAATGGGGGCTCGTGTTGGCAAATAATGTTCTTGACAAGATTAGTCTTCCTACACAGAACTGGCGGACTTTCCTGTCGGGGTAGAAGAAAAATTATGTATGATAAATGCTTTTATCTCGAGGCTTTCCTTCAGATATTTCGTAGAGCTGAAAAAATTTCTAATCGATATTTTTGCGCCGAAATCTGCTTCGGGTTCGAAACGAGAATATTTTCTGAATGAAGTTCGGTCATTTGTTTTGGCTAATTCTGATCGGGCACACACTCTAAATCAGGTCAAAAGTCTTTTGTGTTTTGATTGGAATCCTCTCGCCAAGTGGCAGAAATCTAATTTTTTATTACTGAACCCCAAGCCCAAACTTCCCATCACTCCCATGAAACTAAGTCTTTCTGGTTGAAATCCAGTTCGCCCCGAAGGTTTAAAGTTTTGTGCTTCCGACTTGAACTCCCGATCGGGGCCGACTGCTCCATCCATCTCAAAATCTAATGCGTTATGTTACTAGTTTGAACTTCAGCTCGGCTGCAACTTCATGTCGAATTCTTCGTTCAAGCTGAAAATCTAATCTAAGTTCTTTCGCATCAAGCTGACCTCCAGTACGAAACATTATTTGTTTACAATCCCACTTGCCCATTAAGCATTCCGGGCCGAGCCGGACTGTTCTTAGTATGCAACCGTTGACATCCACATTTCCATGTGAATTATAGGAATTTTCAATAGGCCAGTTAATTTAAAAGTCCTCAACTACAGGAAAGTACAGTCCGATTTTTAGCAACCATTGTAGATAACCGGGCATCTACTACTATTTGGAATTAGATCCTTCCATACAGCAGGGAATTTTAAGACCATAGACTAGAACACGTGAAATTAGGTTGCGCACGCCACGGCATATTCTTCTGTATTCACCATGCTTCGAACAGGGAGTCTCTTTTGTCAGCTGAGGGAGCCGTTCAGTCTGTGAGCCAAAGCTGATCAGACATTCTCTGAAGAAGGCACAGAAGTGTGAAGAACTCTCTCATTCCCGTCATTTGCTAAACTTCATCGTTTGGCATAACTTCGGGCTGGAGCCCATAGTGAATTGGTGAATTACGAACGGGAGATCCCACTAATATTTCGAGAGCTCGGTTTATATTCATCGCGAACTGCACTGCGTATGATTTTCAAGCATCAACAGAGAATTTCGAGTGGATGAAAGGTTAATGTTTACCAATCACCCCGATGGCCGTTACATCCTGATTTCTCTAGTTCTACAACAAAGCTCCATTTGCAGATAGTGAGAGACGCCGATGATTACTCTAATCAATGCATTTCATGGAAACTTAAGTACGATGCGCGGACAACTGTAAGAAAATCTTGAGAACCTCCAGGGTAGGGTACGGCATTGGTCTGTCGACCCACACTTTTGTCCAGATACTACACATGTAGTGCAGCTCTTGTGCCAACTAACGCCCTCACATTCTGAAATGGCAGTGCAATGGCGAACCGCAGGACGAACATTCACAGTACGCCTGGTTTGAAGGGCTGTACCTAGTTACCAATCACAGAATGGTCTTAGTGTGCGGGCAGCATGCCGAACACAAGACGCCTGCGTAGAAGGGCAATGCCTACGAATGCTTCGATTCAGAGTCACTTCAGAGCTTGCAACACTTATCTGTCAACTCCGTGTTCCTCTGTTTTGCTCAGTGCTCATATTGAGCGGTGACTGCGGAGAAAATGGCCATTCTTCAACGGTATGATTAGCTTTCCTGGTTCCCAAAATCAATCTTTTCCTGCATAAACGCAGTCTAAGAGACGTGCGTAAGGTTTCTCTTCACCTGGTGGACTCCGGAAAACTTCCCGCCATACGAGCGGCTTCATATGTGAGAATAACTCGGTGAGGGTAGTGATACGACATATCCACAGGAAATGATATCGAGAGGAAGTTTGAACTATGTTCCGAAGTTCCAAGATTTTTCGTACACCGGTGAAGTTTCAACAATCTCTTCTACTAAACAGAGTAATCCATGAATCGAGCTATATACTTCATGACTAAGGACGCAGTGTGTAGTGCTATTTCTGGGGGTTCACTTGGATTGGTGGAGACCATACATCCTTACCTGGTTCCGACCCCGCAACCCCGCAAGACAGCTACGGCAGGCAAAACACCATAATATTCCAGTATTTCTCAGATCAAGCAACGAAGTCACAAACCAAAGAACAAAGCAAGTGTCTTCCGAGGGTGGTGAGAACGATAAAAGGAGAATGTAACGTAAACTAAAGCTTTTCAGCTTCACTTCGGTTTATCCATATGATACTGCAATGCATCAAAAGAACAATGAATCTGTACAAGAAACTATACGGAGGCAGACTGGGACATAACATTGAATGTCCAGCGTCCTAACTTTTCTCAGTAAACTCAAACTAGCTACCACAGCTGTGAAACGTCAACACGGAATTTAAAATCAAGGAACGCAGAGTGAGTTTTTCCCGACTTTTGAGCTGCTTCTCCTGGGAAGAATCCAGCGCTGCGGGTCCAGAGGCAGCTAAACAGGCTGTTTATTTCCTCGACCGACCTACGACCATGAGTTCACTCTTCCAGATCTGCATGTCTTTCCCAGGATGGAAAAATCAAAAGTAAGAGAGCCTGAAATAAATCCTGCTAGCAGACCGCACGCTTCCTCCCTTCAATCAGCAGCCGATAGTATTATATTCGACCTTAAATAAATCAATTTCTCATTGCCAGAAACGAGAACACCGTCACCAGAGCCGATGCTACGATCGATGGCAACAACATGGCGCCGTCGTTATCAGGCTCTGGCGCCGGCGCCGGTGCGTCCTGTGCTGCCACATGCGTCGCTGCCACGAAGAGCGCCGCCGCGGCGAACACCACGCTGTTCCTTGCCACCATTTTCATCGACGCCATTTCTCTCGTAAAGACCTCCGAAAAAATTGCACACGCTTACTTCCTTCTTCTACCAACTGAACTCGAGACCTGTTTCACAATTTCCTCACTAGTCCACAACCTGTCCGAGCGTTGTGGTAGCGGGTCAAAGCTGCTCAAGATTCAAGACAAGATGGTGGAGAAAGAAACGCTGAAGCCGCGAAGTTGATCGTGGAGGGAGGACTGGGCTCGCCGAGAATCTTATATACGAGAAATCTTCCGTTGCGGCTCGCGAGGATCCCAGGGTGAGGATGGAACGACGGTAGATCGATGATGCGACGAGATGCTCATGTGTGTCTTTCTCCCACCGCAGTCTGCGGAGAGACAGTAGAGCATTCGCTGTCTACAAACGCATGGCGGGCCCATCAACGTACCGGTACTCTGCTGTTTCATGCATTTGGAAGTCCAGCTGGCGACCTCCAGGGCTGGATTTTTCCAAACCGCCGATTCCCGTCCCATCTCCGCACTGCGCAGCTGGTTGCAGCCTGGCATCCATCCTCCGGCTCGTGTTCCAGAGCCTTGGATTTGCTAGGGCAAAACTCCTTCCCATGGTAAACTCAACTCTCCCTTTTCGTTCTACCCAGGTTGCCAGCCACCTATTGCGAATCTCACAGATTCCCTTGCCTGCTGCAGCTTTTGATTCCGTCCACCAGCAAGGATCGACCAATTGACAGGCATCTTCCAAAAGCCTTTTACCCATATGCACGAACAGCCGCTGGCTGCTCCTCACTTTACCGAAACACTTCGAAGCTCGGCTAATGGAAGACAGTTGTTGCCGCAGGACATCGACCATGACAGTTGCAGTAATGTGTCGATCCGGCGCCAACGCCGTAGCCCTGGACCACGTCAACTTCATCAGGCTGGGTTCACTGAGTTCGCTGGGTCAACTTTACCGCGGTACATTTCATAGTGCAATGAGAGGATCGCAAATATCTTGAATCGAGAAATTATAAGTTGGTCTCGTAAGGTACCCAGATTTGACTAGTTTTTGTATAGGAACAACTTTTTCATTTAAGTTTTAGATCATTTATCAAGTTTCTTATCGTCATGTAGTATTAACAAGAAAATGTTATACAATTACTGAATGTTTTCCTCTAAGTTAAGATATTCTTTCCTTCTAATTCTATCACTCAGATCAATAAGTAGTGAAACTGAAATGGTATTTCCAAGTGTTTGTAGGTACAACAAAAAAACACATTTTTCCTCTACGCAGAATATATGACAAGAAAGACCCGATCCAGATTACGTTAATGTTATATAGCGATGGAACGATAAACAATAACTAAACTTGCCAAGTGGAATTACTCAACAACTTCTATTCGTTGGATTCGCTTCGAAGGAATATAACTAAACTTGCCAAGTGGAATTACTAAATAACTTCTATTCGTTGGGTTCGCTTCGAAGGAATAAAGCATGTACCTTTAATTATGTGAGTGCAACAAGAAAGTCTGCATTTTATTCGGTTCCACATTCTTTCAGGCGGAATAGTCTCAACATATGTTAATCTTTTTCTTTTTCTTTTGGTGTTTTGCGTACGTAAAGCAGACCGTGACGAAGACTAAAGTCGCCAGAAATCAATATGCGTGCTTCACGAATAGGTCAACTACCGACCAAGTAGCCCAGCCACCAAAAACAACTACGAAGCTTCGTGTGTGAACTACCAGAGGTCAACTACAGGAATGAAGTTTACCTGACTACCAACAATATCGAAGTCCCGTGCTTAGTTCCTCAATGGTCATCAACTAAACAACAAGACCTGATGTTCACTTTACTACCATAATGCAACACTACGATGCACTGTGAGAGCAGAATAGGCTCATGCAAGCAGCTCGGACATTCGCAGCATGTACTTGAGCAAGAAGATTGTCTTCATCTATCTATTTTAGGAATTCCTTGTTCCGGTTGTATCTAATTACATTCTTACATGTATAGTTTGTTGATGGTACTTTGATATAGAAAACTCCGTCTTGCTCCTGCTGCTGCTGCTGCTGCTGCTGCTGAGTCAAAAAATGTCGGGACATACACTCTTTGCGTTTTACGAGAATCTTTCAAGATGCAGAGTGATGGGACTTTAGACGCCACACTGAAGAAACCGACCTCATGATTTTTCAGACCTGTCTGGTCATGTCGATAAAGTTGAATTTAAATCAATAGCAGATCTTTTCTATGTGTAAGAGGCGAAGCCTTCTTTGCTTCTGTATAGAAATGTCGCCCTAGGAAGTTGGACCTCTTGCATAGGAAACTGTGCAAAAGCGTGACCTGAGATGCACTCATTGCAGATTTTCGGTACACGTTTTCCCTCCATGTTGTTCTCATCCATTTAGACAAGGGTCTAACTGAGTATCCCGAACCCGAAAAGCTGACTTCGCCGTACAAGTCTCAGTACCGCATGTGCGTCCCCGCTTCCCAGCGCTAGACTTGTGGTTAGATCTACGTGCCAAAAGCGTCAAATCGACGACCAGCAATCTTTATGCTTCGATAATCTTGTAAATTTTCATGGAGCGGTTTAATGCGCGAAAGTCCGCACGCACCATTCGCAGACTTAACTGGAAGAGACCCGAAGGCCATGGAGCACCCCGAAAGGAAAGAGAGAGTATAAAAGTACATAGAAGTGCGAAATTGAGCAACCGAGTCGGACGTCCAAGTCAAAAGGGCCCAAAAGCCGAGAAGAAACAACTGCCAAAGCCATAGATGGAAAAGTAAAGTTCCTGTACATCCAACTCACACTTCGATTTTGCAATTGTAACATCGGTAATGGTAGAAATTGCCGTCGTCGCATAAGTCGAGCACAAGCTGTAGACTCTAACACTCTCACGTGGTTTGTGTTGTCAATATGATCCTGTATGCTACCTGAAAGTGTGCTCGCTATGACGCCAATGCGTGAGCTTTCCTGCTCCAGGACACGAGCGGTCATCCCAGACAAACGATACTCGCTTCGAGTTCCTCATTCAAAGTCGAAGGCCAAGCTAGGAGCCTCGTGGAGGCGGCCTGGACTGAAAGATCAAGTACATGATTCAAGTAGAACTACGCAGACATTTCATCCAATCAGAACAATAATTTAATTATCCATGCAGATTCCCAAGCCGTAGGACTTATCGGTTTATTTATATATCTTCAACAATATAATATATTCGTCAGGTGAAAACAATGCTCCAAAAGATAGGTGGATTTAAACAGGCGAGGAAACATAGTAAGTGACGTACAACCTCGTCCAATATCTCACAGTAAAAATGCATGAGACTTGGTAGAAAAGGCTGTACTGAAGCTGTATTTGCACATTGCAATATATAGAGAACAACCTTATCTCAAATCGACATCGTGGTATGCTGGAAGTATGCTCATCATAGCCCCTTTCTAATGGAATGATTTGCTTCCTGGTGCATGCGGTACACTGGGGCTTTTGTACATACCTCGCCTTCTTTATTTGATTTTTCTTTATTCTTCCCTCGTGAAGTATTCTACATTGAAAATGGTTGAAGGCCCTCGACTGTTTTCGATGGAGGAATATTAAGCCGCATGCATCCCCCCCAACTACAAAAATCTACACTTGATCACCTTCGTAAATGAGGCGATAATTCGTACAATAAGTTGTTACTCGAGTAGCAGCCATATAACAATGAACTGCCTCCGGGCGCCGAATTTTAGACGAGTACGAATTTCACCTCATCATATCCAGTCACATGATCTAGTAACAATTAGTTGGTCCTAGATCTGGGGGGGGGTATGGCGGCAATGTAAAATTCTCTGAAGTCGACCTCAAATCTCCAGATGTCCTCTTCAAGATCCGACGATGCCTTCCTGGAGGAATCTTTGTTATAATACAGACATGCGCAACAATTGCTGCTTGTGTAGCAGTAGACAGTTGGTGGTTAAATTACTGATAAATTACTCTGTCTGGAAAGGCTAGGGCTACCACATCGAGTCGGCTTCATATAGACGCCAATACACACTGCCCAGAATCACGTTTCAAGATGTGCGATGTTCGTTATGTGAGGGTCTAAGAAATATAAGTGTGTGTACTAGTCCGCACAACCGTTGTTTACTGAGGTAAAAGAACCAGTCACGTTGTTCTTTTAAATGTCTTTATTCTGATTATCAAATAAACTATGAAGATACAGCTTATATTGGAAGTTTGCTAGGATGACTTGAGTTCTCGATAACAACCTCTCCGGAGCCCTTCGCAATGGGAATGAACTGCAAAGTCTTTATCTGTATACATTACTACTAAGTCACATACGTCTTTGTTCAGTAAGATGGGAAACGCATCCAGCAATTGTATTTGCTTTCCATTCTACACTAACTTCTCTACACTTTCATACGGTTACTACAGTAGCATAACTAGAAAGGATTACCCTATTGGTATAGGCCAGCGAAAGAACAAATGGAATAATGACCAAGAGATATATGTCTCATGCACTCGTCTTGATTTTGGTAGTATACTGAAGCAAACTCGTGTTCTCTTTCAACTATGAGTTACATGTACCAATCATAAATACAGGAGGGAAATGGATTGGCTTTACGCCAATTCAAGGTCATTCATTGACCAAAACGAAGGGAAAGTCCGACGAAGAAGATGCGGACGACCTTCATTTCCGAGGGCGGGTAACGCATGGACAAGGTTTTAGATGTGCACCTATTCCCTGTAGCTCTCTTTTATCTCTATGGATACCGGTAATGTTGTGGAGCAAACGATTTTGTTTCTTCTTTCCCCTAAGGCGAGGGAGTGGTGCTTTTTGACTACGCTGTTCTTTTAGATGGGTGGTGAAGACTGATGTCAACTAGTCTTATAAAAGATGACCGTTAAAAGGAAAGGAACGGCATACATGTCTTTGTTGTTAGTCCATGTGCGGTAGTCGGTAGTCGTCACTCAATTTTGCTGACCAGAAACAACAATTTTGATTGTTTCTAAAGTGCTTCTTTAAGGGATGGGTGAAAGAACGAGATAGGGTTTATACGAATTTTTTGAATGTTGTGTAAATAAATTTTAGCAAAAGACCTCATCATTATTTTAAATTCTTTAAGAAAGCTCATAATTTTTGATAGTTCAGTTGTATTACAGGATTTTCTACTCGAGCAGCTGAATTCATATGAGATCCTTTTAGATTGGATTTATGAGATCTTGATTTCATCCGTAAAGTTCATATAAGATCCTTCACTTTATTAGTAAATTGACGTTTTCCAGTCATTTATATCCAGTTCAAATCCCCATTCCAACCACTTTCAAATCTCCACAAACCAAAGATGGTAGAGTAACATATATAGATATTTGATCATATATATCCAAAGATAGATATGCAACATCCATTTCATAAAATGGATGTTGCATCTTTAACTTTAGAGCCTACAACATTGGGCTAAAAATGAATAAACTAAATCTCAACTTTTCTTCCAAGCATAATCACCAATTTTAACATTCTCAAGAGGAAAAGATGAGATTTAAATGCTTTATATGAAGTTTCAATTAGAAATACCAAATTATTATTCTATAATAATTTTTACTGATATATATTCATATTACATGTGTAAATCATCAATACACATAGTATTGAATCTTTTTTCTTTTTTTTGTTTGGCTACATAATGGTAGAGCAAGTTTTGTATTTTTTAACTTGGATACAATCATCACATCTCCCTATTGGTATTATATAATTTTCCTTCAAAGATAAGCCAAATATATTATCTAATAAAATCCATTACTTTTATCTGAATCAAGATAGTCTTACTATTTTATTCTTGAAGTTAAGCAAAGCCATTCAATTACTCTTCAAGATCACACTTCCATGCTTAAAGATAAGGAAAAATTGTATGTGAGAATCTTACATAAAACCACTTCAAATTGTGTATTCTTTTGCTTCTCACTTTGAGACCAAGGTAAATTAATAAGAGATTCTAATAAATATCAAGAGACCTTTGACAAATCTGCAAGTCTCTAATAAAGATCTAATGGTTTAAGAGTCCTTAAACATCAAAATAAATCTAAAATAGTTGTGAGCCTAGTTTTTGTCCTATTTTTCTACCAAAGCTTCATATATATAGTAGATCTATATCCATTAAGCCAATTAACTATAGTTAGGTATAAAGAAGCAACGTACATATTGATCAAGGATTATAGTTAATAAAGGTAATCACGGGATGAGGATTTACTTGGGAAACCATTGAGATACATCTTATATGATGAAGCAACTACACATCTAGGATAAGAAAATGATGGAACAAGCCTTGTCTCTTTTCATAAGAAACTTTGTTTCCAAGTTTCCCTAGAATTATTCCAATTCTTCCTTCCTATTAGGCCAAAAGAACCTCTTAGCCAAGATATATACCAAAAGTGTATATCTTCATCTTGTAGTTTGTCATAGTTCCATCGTGAAACTCTTTCATTGATTTGATACAAAGCTTACCTTGACCAACATAAATCTAGCTTTACTTGAACCCATGTAAGTTTTATATCAAGGTCTATTTGCTAGCTTTTCTCCCTTCTTTGTTTATCCAACTTCTCTTATGGTTGTGCATAAGTCATACATCCTTCATAAATCTCTCCTTACTAAATGTATCTCTTTTGTACATGTTTCTCTCAACACTTGTTTAGAAGATGGCATATTTGCACCACTACTCAAAGATTTTGGAACCATTTTGTCTTTTCCAAACTTGTGGATAAACCTTACATTTATGAGTGCAAATGTGTTATGCAATTATGTTGGTTTATAATAACCTTGCCTCAAGAATAAAGACATATATTATCAATGAAAGCTTTGGTCTAATAAACCTCCAAATAATAGCACAACTTCCTCAAACAATGAACCTTTACTTACAACTCTTTCTCATGAGTTGGTTGTCTATGTTGTACCGCACTAGGCTTCTTGCTTTTGAAATTCACTTGCCTTCCATTATAGACTCGTATAATAGCAAATGTAAAATCGTTTGCATCTATGTCACTTTCTAATATCTTCAAACTTAATTAACTTTAAATAGGCTCACTTGCTTGAGCCTATTGAAAGCTTGATCTACCTCCTTTATCCATGCATTATTGGAAATTGGTCATCTAGTAAGTGAGAGGCTCACTATTTATGAGAGTTGTTTCACATAAGTTTTGGGAGAGTTATACCAATTCAATGAAATTATGAATTTTCTGTACTATTAATGGAAGTTTCAACACATCAAAAAGCTTTAACCCTCTCTTTATTTTGGCTTACCTTATTTGAACTTATCATATATCCCAATTAGTTGATCTTGTTTGAGGTAAAGATATTTTACCAAGGTTTTTTCCTAACTTATCTTTTGTGAATTTTGATAATGCAAAATTTGAATGACACATGCACTCCTTCATAAAATTCTTATATAGATAAGAATCTTATTTATGTAAATGATGAAAAAATCATATATTTCTTCTTGGAAAAATATTTTATTGTAATGGAAATTGAAGATGCATAGTATAAAAAAAAATATTACAAAAAATTCAAAGGAACCATATCTAGCTCTACAAGTGATCCTAGTGATGTTAGCTTCAATAGTTTGTTTATAGCAGATTAAATTAAATTCTACTAAACCTAAACATCAACCAACTCATTGAATAATTTATCATCCCTTGTAAGGAGTAGTCATTCTTCACCATCACTTAGTTAGTATCCAGTGATGAAAATTAAGTCACAACTTATAGAGCTCAAAATATCTTTCAATATTACACCACTTTTCCTACATAGTCCATTGTTCCTTTGACTCTAGAAGCTTATTTTGGTAAAATGTATATAGTGCCTTAGAATGTGGGTGAGAACACAAAATAACTTCTATCTTATAATTAGCTTTTGTTGTGGTAAGCTTTTAAGTAAATCCTTATCCCCAAACTTCCCAACCTAATTTCTTGAGGAAATAAATGGAACATAGCTTGTGTTGACTCTTTAACCAAATGCTCATTTTTCTTTGTGGAACCACACATCAAGAAAAAGAACTCAATTGCATAGTCTTTATTAGTAGTTATTGGGAGGATATTATATATGATGGACTAAGTAGATCAGATAGACATGTCACCAAAAGAATACTTCCACTAATAGCATAAGAGCCAAAAACACCCTAAAAACTTTAGAGCCAATTTTGAAGGCCTAAACACAAGAATTAGGCCTCAAAAATGAAGAGATTGCCTCTCCAACTATGATTATGGGATGAGGTGAAAGAAGGAGAAAAGGTAATACTTTTCCTCTCATTTTTCATCTTGTTGAGATTTTTCCAATGGTACCTCACCCACATGATTTTGAGCTTCCTACAAGAAGATTCTCTAAAGATTCCTTCCGGTCAAACTTGTTTGACCAACTAGATAAGACAAGAACTGACATGTTACCCATCCATGAAACTAATCTAAAGGTGGAGCTCACTGAAATATCACCAACCTATGTATTTGATCCAAGGGTGCAACTTCGTTTAAGGGAATCCTATTTGCTATATAATAAAGACAAGGTGCTCCTTTGGGGCATTGGAGGATTGAATGTGAAGCTTTGTGTTTCTTTTCCTGTATTTCTCTTGAGGGTTCTCCTATCCTTGGAATATTCTAATGGTATCAAAGCTTGGGTTTCAATCCAAGAGAGTGGATCACCCCTCTTGGAGGAACATGGGATGTTGAGATTGAGTAATTTTGAGAAGAGAAACCTTAGTCCGATAGATTAGGAGTGTTTTAGAGAAAGGATGAGATGGACACTCTTGGAGGAAAATTTCTTGCACCCATTTTCCATTCTTGAATCTATTCCATATCAAGATTATGTCCATACAGTGAGAGTATATCTTGTTTACCATTTTGGAGCAAAGTTCATGGATGTAGTGATGATTTCACCAAACCTGGTGATTCTATATGTAGTGATATACAACACAAAGTAGAATTTGATGATCTACATTTTATTATTATGCAATGGGTCTGAATGTACCCAATCCTCTCCCTTTCAACACTCAAGTAGAAATCCATTATGTGGTTAGACCAAAAGTGATATTTAGGGATTTTGTAGTCCACAATTTTGGTGAGGAATATTATCAACAAGTGATAGCATCTGAAGTCTCAATGGTAGTCCCAATAGTTTGTGCTTCCTCTTGAGTAATCATATTAATTCTTTATTAAAGTAGGAAGTAGCAATGAAGCATGTGCCATATGTAAGAATCATGGATCTATCTATAGTTGCAGGATTTGATGCAAGGAATGCAAGGGATGTTGAACAAGTTTTGGGAGATCAAGATGACCATAGAGGTATTGCAAAGTCAAGTATGTACCTTCAAGAATGATTAGGCAATGCAAGAAGGAGAACCATCCCAAAACCCAATACTAGCGGCCAAGTACCTAGAGTGTCACTCATGCCAATGACACCAACCTTGGTTAACAATGAAGCCACATTGTTAATACGGATGAAGAAGACATGCAACATCAAACCTTACAAGGGACAACGTCCCATCAGAGTAGTGGAAAATTGGATTTCAAGAATGAATTGATACTTTTGATTATTCATAATTGAGATCATCGATTGTTTGGGAAGCATATTTGCATGTGTGTACTTGATTGATAAAGCACTCACATGGTTTGATGCTTGAGAACTATCAATATTGGTAGAAGGAAGAGAGGTCACTTGGACATCAATGCAAGAAAGGCTACTAAAGAATTTTCAATCCGTGGATTTTGTGCAGATTGCCCAAACCCGACTATGGAGATTGAAGCAAAAGAGCATTGCACAAGAGATGTGGAAGCATTTTTTTATCTATAGGTTGCAATAACTGATATGAGTCTAGCAAAAGCTTTGGCCAATTTCAAAGAAGGTTTAAAAGAGCAAATTTGCCAAAAATTAATTGTACAAAACCCTCACACTATTTTTGAAGCCATTGCTTGCACTCAAAGAATAGCATGGGTACTTGAAGAAGGTGAAGAGGTAGTCCCAACTCAACACTATGGGGTTGAAATACCACACTTTGGTGGACTAGTTCCTATGGAATTGTGCAACATTTGGCTCCAAGACCAATGACCACAATTGCTCCAAGAATGGGGACGGATCAAAGAAAGGAAAGATAGAATCCCACAAGGTAAAGGGACTCAAGCAAAACAATGTTGTTGCTATAATTACAATTGAGTTGTGCACATAGCCATCAATTTTCATGCTTATCTTCCAAGAGGCCCTCAATCTCTATACATGTGATTTTTGAAAACATGGAGACACAAATTGAAGAGGAGGATGCAAAAATCACATCAAAAAACAAAAATCACCAATAAATCTACCTTATGGCCTTATTGGCTCAATGAAGACAAGAAAAAAATGAGGGGAGGAAGGGGACAAGTGCAGAAAGATTCAAGAAGACAAAATCACAATTGATTGTTATGAATGGAGTCCTAGAAGGCAATCAAGTGAGAATATTGATAGACCCCAAAGCAATAGAGAATTTCTTGTCTTGCTTTGTTGCAATAAGGTTGGAGATGGATCTAGAGAAGGATGAGAATGAATAAGTAGAGTTACTTAATGGTCAGACAGAGAGGATCAAGTCATTGCCTAGAAAAGTAGCACTCTCTATAAGAGAGTATTAAGAAGAGATTGATATGGTTAGGTCATTATGATGTAAACTTAGGCATGTCATGGATGGAGCACTATAACTCCATGGTGGATTGGACAAAGAAAGTAGTGAGAACTTGACAATGGAATATCATTGGAATTAAAGAAAGATCACACAAGCAAGATTTCCTCTTTATGTTATAGGGATAATAACTATCTTTAAGATAAATAGATGTTTCATGGGCCTAATAAGGAAAGTCTATAGTGCATAACTCGATGGTCAAACTATTTGGAAATTGAAAGATGTGGTCAATGAGTTTCAAGATATCTTCTTGGATGACCTACCCTCAGGATGACCACCAAAAAGAAGAGTAGATCACTATCACCTCATGAGTTGGTGGAGTGTACGCTTCAAATTGAGGATATGCAACAGAAAGGGTTTATCCAACCCAACTTATCACAATATGAGGTTCTTGTCTTGTTTATGAAGAAGAAAGAAGGTACAATACACATTTGCATTGACTATTAGGGCTTAAATCAACAAATGATGAAGAAAAAATATCCCTTACTCCGCATGGATAACCTGTTTGATCAACTCAATAGGACAAAACACTTTCACCAAACTTGATCAACAGAGCGGTTACAACCAAATGTAGATTATGGAGGAAGACATACACAAAATAAACTTTCAAACAAGGTATGGTCACTTTGAGTACTTGGTGATACCATTTGTTCTCACCAACCACTTTCATGAATTTGATGAATGATATATTTTCTCCATACTTGGATAAATCTATTATCGTTTTCTTAGATGACATCTTAGTCTGCACCATGACAATGATGGAGTACAAGCAACATCTACAAGAAGTCCTCTAGATTCCATGATAGAACTAGTTGTGTACCAAAATCTCAAAGTGTGAGTTTGGTAAGTCAGAAGTAGACTACTTGGGCATAAAGTTAGTGCAGAGGGTATCCAAGTATTAATGATAAAATAGAGGTCATTCAAACATAGGGTTAGGTAAGAAGATTAGACTCAACTCACAAGTTTTTTGGGATTGATGGAGTTCTATTGTCAATTTATCAAGGACTTCTCCAAGGTCATATAACCTCTAATTGCATTACTTGGCAAAGGGAAGAATGTGGAGAACCGTACAACAATTGACCTCTCAAGAACTAAAAGATGTATTGTTATATACACCAATCTTGAAATGGTATGACCCAAAATGTCCAATCAAGTTGGCTATAGATGCATCAAGCATTGCAATAAGAGCAATCCTACAACAAGAGTGGCATGACAAATGGCACCCAATGGCATATTTCTCTTGAAAGTTGCTACCAATAAAATACAACTATCACAACACCAAATGAGAAGAGTTTGCAACTGCCCTTATAACCAAGCATTGGAAGCACTATCTTGGCAAGAAGGTAATTGTAGTGGAGACAGACCACAAACCTCTAGTCTATCTCAAGACACAAAAAGATCTATCTCATTGATAGATTTGGTGGGCAAAGTAGAGACAATGGTTCAACATGATGATCACATATGTAGAAGTCAAGAAGCAACTTGCAAATGCATTCACCCAAATGCCTATGGAAAATAATCTAGTGGTAAAGATCAAGATGAATCCAAAATTTTGGCCAAGGATTCTTATTATTACAAAAGCTAACCCATAGATTGTAGGAGTTTGTTCATTCAAAGGCATCAAAAATATCCAAGGACTCACCTTTTGTGATGGTAAGTTATGGATCTCGGATGCCACCATCCTAATAGAATGTCATGATTTTGTCATTGTAGGTAACATTGGAGTAAATAAGACCTTAGATGCAATCAAACGCCATTACTATTGGCCCAAGATGAGCAACAATATGATGGAATACATTTGAAGCTACCTACTATATCAACAAAATATAGCTTCTAATCAAGTTCTCGTAGGAATCCTTCAACCCCTCCCTATTCCTACAAAACATTGGGAACAAGTAAGCATGGATTTGGTTTGTGAATTGCACAAGACCACCTCAGGATTTGAGTTCAATGTAGTCTTTGCCAATCGACTTCGCAAAATGATTCATGTGCATCCTACTACTAAGGACGTGATTACTCTACAATCAACTCAATTATACTTAGATGTAGTATTTTTTCACCATGGCATGTCTCAAGTGCTCATCACTAATCAAGGCACTCAATTTGCTAGTTTATTTGAAGAAACTCTTTGCCATCTTCAAAACCAAATTGGCTATATCTATGGCTTACCATCCACACATTGATGGAAAAATAAAGTGGGCTAATTGTGTTATTGAGGACATGCTTGGGCTTTCACCTTAGATAAGCAAGAGAGGTTGGATACCTTACATCCAATGGTGGAATATACCTACACAAATTTAGTGAATTCATCCAAAAAGGTCACACCATTCTTCCTCATGTATGGCAAGCATTGTTTCATACCTTCAAGCTTGATGAAGATCCACCTAGTGGCTACCAAGGTGATGTTGTCAACAGTTTTGTTTCTAGATGCCAACAAGGTGTGGAGAATGCCAAGCACAAGTTGCAAATTGTCCAAAATAAAAATAAAAACAATATGCAAATGCACATTGCCAACACATGGAGTTTAATGTTTGAGATCAAGTCTGGCTGTCCACAACCAATTTCATGCTAGTTGGCCCTTGTAAGATCATACCTTGTTTTATTGGGCCTTTTCCTATCCTTTGGTGAATTTGCATAATGGCCTATCACCTCAAGCTATCACCACACATGAGGATCCATCTAGTGTTCCTATGTTTTCTTACTATGCAGATATGCATCCTAACCACCCCACTTTCCTTCCATACAAGAAATTTGACCTTGTCCAACATTCATTGATGACACAGAGGAATATGAAGTCAAAAAATGCGTTCGACTTCATATTCCTCATATATCCGTGGTACCCACTATCCATGTGTACAATATCTTGAACATTGAAAATGGTATCCACTATATGAGGCAACATAGGAGCCAGCAGCCGAATTGACTCATGCATTGGTGTTATTTCAATCTTTTGAGCAACAACTTCATAACGAGGACATTGTGTCTTAAGGGGAAATATTTGTAATACCATTAGCTAGACATATGTTACCAAACCAAATTTCTGGAGGTGAAATTTGGCTTGGTAACATCTAGGAGGATTTTATATATGATGGACTAGTAGATCAGATAGAGGTGTCACTAAAAGAATACTTCCACTAGTAGGGTAGGAGCCAAAAATACCCTAAAAACTTTAGAGCCAATTTTGAAGGCCTAAACGGAGGAATTAGGCCTCAAAAATGAAAAGATTACCTCACCAACTAAGGATGAGAGAAACAAGGTGCTCCTTTAGGGCATTGAAGGATTGAATGTGAACCTTTGTATTTCTTCTCTTGTGTTTCTCTTGAGAGTTCTCTTATCCTTAAAATATTATAGATATTAGTCTATTATTTACAACACATTGGGTAATACAAATATTATTATTACTTTCTATCCGTAAATTTCTTCCCAACCATCATGCTCCCTGGTACAACCATCTAATCCTAGTTAGATGAGTGGTGTAACATCCTATTTGTAACTTTTCAACCATTATGCTCTCCAACACCACCACCACTTCATCTTAGTCACAATAAACATAATCTTTTGCATTTTATGATTTTTTCTCAAGAAGAGATTTAGATAGATATGGAGGAGCTTGATACACTTTTTACTCTCTAAGGGAGATGAATATTATCTTCTTTTACAACAAAATAAATGAATTTATAGAAATTTACTATCAATCGACTTTAAAATATCTTTGTCTAACAAATAATAATATCAAGATATAGAGTCAAAGTAATGGGGTCTTTATTAGTTCATTTAATAATAATTTTTTGAGAAATTTGATTGCAATGATAAGGAGTGACGCTTTGTGCAAAAACTCTACTAAGTTTATCTTTATCAACTAGGATCATAAATATATATTCAAATTCCTCTAGTTTATTCTTCATTTATAGCAAAGGTATTCTATATCATATCTATGTTATCAAAAAGTATAAATTTTCATAAATCTCTCACCCTCATAAAATGCATGTCAACATATCTAACAAAAAAGTAGTAGATACTAATAAACACTATCTACTTGTTGTCTATTTTAATTATTTATTATGATAATGGTACAAAGTGAGGTTGATACAAAAATAGATTACCATCAAATCTCCTCCTAACCAAGAAAATTAACTTAACTTTGACTAGTCAAGTAAATTAAGTCTTTTCAAACCATGAGTTCTAATTTTTTCTTGTTATCAGTCTTCCAACCAACGACATCAACAAATATCTTTTTTAGTCTCCAAATTCATATGGACTTATGTGTGAAGTTGCATATTTGGACAACTTACTTCTACTATTGTGCATGTTACAAATGTCTATCCATACAGACTAGCCATTATAAGGCCTATGTAGTAAATAGTTTAGAGTTTTTGTACCATAGTTACTTAAATATATTTCTCAACTAATTTTTGGTGATGCCAAATCCAAAAGTATTGAATCCTTTGATATGGACTTGCATCAATAATTATTTTTAAATTCCTTCAATTTTAAAAAATCCAAGAAAGTTGATGCTGAGATTTATCTCCTTTACGTAGATGTACTGATCTTCTATCTTATGCAATAATGTGTAATAATTATGATTCAACTCTCATAGTTTTATAATTAGCAACTACTAAAGCAACTTGAGTAAATAGATAACCCAAGTCAAGTAAAGGCTCTTAATCAGAGAAAATTAAAGCTATACAAGACCAAATTTAGCTCAAATAGTAAGGAAACTTTTTTTAGGATTAAGGTTATCAATATACAATGATTGTTACAATCTTACGATTGATTTAGATTATGTTAAAGTTCAAAATTACATAACTCTGGAGTATATATAGGATACCAAAGGTTAAGGAAAGATATTTCAAATCATATATTAGAAGCTTTTTATGTTTGAAAATATATTTTTATTTTTCATATCATATTTATTATCATTTGAGATAAAAATGTCTTTGGAATTTAGATAAAAACTACCATCCAAACTTTAAAAACATTCCAAAAATTATAAAATTAGAAATAAGTGTATTATATAAATTTGAGCAATGTAAAAAATTTGTATTTCATAATTCCATCTATACATTACTTTTACAACTTAGTATCAAGAAATATTAAGTGATGTATGGATTGGCACATAAATATAAGCTACATTTGGCAATGACATGATTACTATTATAATTTTCATGGAATATTGTGCAATGCACCCAAATCTATCAATACCCTCTATGACTAGATTACATCTTCTCAAAATGTCGTGCATTATCTAAAATATATGCACCGGCATCTATAATATCCATATTGAAAGGATTTTCCTTTAAAATTTGTGCTCAAATAATTAAAATGCTTATAGAATGTATATACACTTATTTAATCCATTAGAGATCCATTAGATATTAAATTATTATAATCATATCTCAAAGATTTGATATTATAACACACAAGATGGAAAAGTGGATCTAATGATATAGATTAGTACTTGTATTTTACAAGAAAATGATGTGTATAATAGGTATGTGTGTTGTTTGATTAGAGAGTTAAGGTAGGAGCATGGAATATGTCTCACCTTAGCTTAAATATAGAGCTTAGGTAATTCCTATTACAAATTTCATATTGGTAAGTCATAACACTAAAGACTAGGTGCTTTCAATTAGCCATTTATGGAATTCCACAACAAGTCTACAAATTATTTTTTGAATGACCCCATAAATATTACAAAATTTGTAACAAGGTAACTTGTGAAACTTAACAATATTTAGTCTATTTCTTTAAATGATCACTTTCTTGTATTTATAACTCTCTTTTGATTTCTTGGATATACTCATAATCAATTTTATAAAAAGTTCCAATTTGAGTGTTTCTTTTTCTCTCAATAGGATGGGTCTCTTGTAAGTTTTATAATATCAAATTCACTCTTGTACATTTTCATAAAATCTACATTTGAAATCCCTAAATGTAGCAATAAATCCCATGAGATGTCAAATGGTTTGTTAGATCTCTAGACTTTGAAAGATTGAAACCATAGAGAGTACTACTATTGCCATTTATAGATATTAATTTAATTATTTATATATGAAGCACTTAAAAATAAAATCTCTTATAATCAATATGGAATTTAATATAAAAATTAAGCATCTATACAAGAAAATGGTATAAATATCAATATATGTCATTAGATCCTATTACAACTTTGACTTTTGAGAGGTACCCAAGAATTGAAAATGATCTTGATTTATTCCATGTTCTTTGTTAAAAGTTTAGATTTTAGAAAAATAGTGCTTTTGTGGTGATGGGGTTTTTTTTGGATTAGTTTTGCTAATATTGTTTAGTGAAAGAGGTTCTTCTTTGCCTTCAAAAAAGCAAAGAAGAATGAAGAAGAGTGCTTCATTATTGGAAGGTATTAAAAGATGGTCTTTGCCTTTGAGTTAGAAGAAGGAAATCCAAAGAGCAAAGGTGTAGGGTGGAGGGTATAAGTACAGCCAAAGGCAAAGAAAATAAACATTTGTGCAAAGAAAAATTGGCAAAGATTGGCAAAAGATTTTTCTTATGTTTAAACCCAACTGTGTCAAAGAAAAGATTGGCAAAAGATTTTTCTTATGTTTAAACCCAACTGTGTTAAAAAGAACTGCTAGAGTTCTCACATGAGAATAGTAATGTAGTACACACTATCATTGATTGTCAACAAAGAGAGTCACTAAAAATCTGCAAGGGAATTGAGCTTGAGTTTATTGTACTCATGTTTAAATCCAACCATGTAAAAAGAACTGGCAAAGTTCTCACATGAGAATAGTAATTTAGTACCCACTATTATTGAATGTCAACAAAGGGGGTCACTATAAATCTGCAAGGGAATTGAGCTTGAGTTCATTTAGTACTTCATGTCATTGGACTTGGGAATTAGAGTGATTTCTTGACCTAGCAATATTAATCTTGGGAACTTCTTAGAATTCAAGTGACATGTTGGTGCAAAGGATGATGCAAGAGAAAGGATGCCCAAAGTCAACAAGTAATATCAATCAAAATCCATAGATTGATAAGTGGGAGCTAGATGCAAAATAAGAAAGATTGCTGTGCTTGCACTTATTCTTTCTTTTGTGAATTGTGATATTGGGTTCCCTCAATTCTACATGAGATGATTGATGGAAGCCAAAGGATACCAATAATTGAGGAGAGAACCCCTTGACATGGACCAAAGCTAATGGGGAAATGGTATTGGGTGATGATGTAGTAGATTGTAATACTCCAAGGATAGGAGACCTAAAGAGAAACACACCATGAGAAACACTCAATTTCACACTCAAACCTTCGATGCCCCAAAGGAACACCTTCTTTTTATTATATAGACAAAGAGGATCTCCTCAAAGGAAGCTCCACCATAGGATTAGGCACACAGATAGGTGACATGTCAACAAGCTCCACCCTTAGATTACTTACTTGGATGGGTGACATGTTGGTCCTGGTCCTATCTGGTTAGTCAAACAAGCTTTGACTAGAGAGAATCTTTTAGGGAATCTTCCTTTAAGAACCTCAGAATCATGTGGATGAGGTACCATTGGAAAGCTCTTGACAAGACAAACCATGGGGGAGGGAATGCCAAACTTTACTTTGTTTTGGGGAGGGGGGGGGGGGAATCTATACATTTTTAGGCCTACTTCATCTGTTTAGGCCTCCAAAATTGCCTTCAAAGATTTCAGGCATATTTTGGTTTCTACTCTACTAGTAGAAACCCTCTTTTGGTGATATCTCTATTCGATCTATGTAGTCCATCATGTCTAACATCCTTCTAAATGTTACCAAACCAATTCTCACCTTTAATTTCATATGTCTAGCTATTGGTTCTAAGGTTTTCAAGTCTATTTTGGTTTTTGCGCTATTAGTAGAAGTACTCTTTTGGTGATACTTCTATCTGATATATTTTGGCCATCATGTATAACATCATTCCAGATGTTACTAAACTGAATTTCACATCTAGATCATATGACTAGCTCTTGGTATTACAAACCTCCTTCCTTTTAAGACGTAATGTCCTCATTGTGCAGTTGTTGCTCAAACGCTTGCACCAACACCGGTGCATATGTAAAATTGGCAGCGGGCTCCTAGGGTGCTTCATAGAGGGGGTAACCTTTCCACTGTACTAGATAGTCCACCCGCGGATGGCGAGTACCACGCATGCATTTTTGGAGAATATGCTCCACTTCATATTCCTCCATACCATCAATGAGTGTCAAATGTCTTGTGTGGAATGACACTGGCCCGATCAAAGAGCATATCTGCATAGTAGGGAAACATGGAACACCGGATGGATCTTCATGTGTGGTGGTGGTGGCTTGAGGCAATAAGCCACAATGCCGACTCGACAAAGAATAGAAAAAGGCCCAATAAAACAAAGTCTGAGCTTATGAGGTCCAACTAATGTGAGGTTGGTTGTCGATAGCCACACTTGATCCCCAACATTGAACTCCATGTGCCTACGGTGTGCATCACCATATTTCTTTTGTCAATTTTGTGCAGTCTATAATTTGTGCTTGGCGCTCTCCACACCTTGTTGGATTCACACCTAGATCATATGGCTAGCTCTTGGTATTACAAAGATCCAAAGGGACTAATCGTGGACATGAAGTTTGACACAAGAAAGGAGATTAGCAACAAGCTTGTAAGAGATTTTTTTGAGGCCAAAAAAATTTAATAGTTTTTGGATGAGCTTGTATAAAGATCTAGTTAAGCACTCAATCATGACTTCATTGATGAGGTTGTTTAAACCAAAGCGTACAACTTATATTGAAATTAACCATACTATATTCTTTGATGTGGCATACAAAATTGAAGAGATTAATTGGAATCACATGTTCCATCACCAAGGTTATAAGATGGCTCAAGATTTGAAGGTGGACTATGAGCCGCACTACATCACCCACTTTGCCTTCTATTATTACATGGGATTGAATTTGCTGAATGAGGATGAGAGAGTAAGGTTCCCAAGGCACTTTAATTCTTGAGAGACTTTATATTTGCTCCACAAGGACATTTCCTTCATGAAATCTCTTAAGGCAAGAGATGAGCAATTTCAGAAGTTTGAGGAGGTCAACCACACCTCACAAGGACAGGTAAGGAAGAAGAAGGTGCAACAAAACACCCTATGAAGCTACTAACTAAGTCATCAAAAAGGCACTAAGTAGAAGTAGAAGAAGAACTATTGAAATTTCTTCCAAAGGAGATGCAATGGAAGAAGATGAACTAGAAGACAATGAACTCACTCTGTGAGAATCAAAAGATGAGTCCAAAGACATGAAAGAGCAAGAGGATGCACAATCAACACTTCCATTAGAACCAATTCTTGAAGAAGCTAAAGGTGAAGAAGAATATTATCACTCTATGGGAATATCCTTCTAGACAAAAGAAGAGCCTTTAATGTTGGGCTAAGAAGGGCATTGCCAATTACACCTCAATTTACACTCACCAGATTGAGAAGTGCTCAGGGTAAAAAAAGTGAATTGTAGATGAGGCTTGGTTTGCATTGGAGATGTTAAACCATATCCTTAGTTTTCTACACATGGTTTTACCTTTGTATAGAGCCAAATTGGATGATATGACTGATTACATGTTGTAAGTGAAAACTATTCATGCAAATGACTATGCTCTTTGGGTTAAAGTAGAAAGTATTAAAGAAGTGGAGCATCACCAAGGTTTATACAAGGACCAGTGTGCTAAAAAAATACCTTGTTGCAAGAGAATTGAGACTTGAACCAAAGATTTCTTAGAAGTCAACATGATTGGAAGCTAATACACAGTACTTGAGACAAATGCAAGAAAAGTTAAGAGAGTTGCATTCAATGAGTTCCAAGAAGCAACAATTGCAAGAAGAGCTTTGGAAAAGGAAAGATGAATGAGAACAATTCAAATAATTGGCAAACAACTGGGAAAAGAGGGTTACTTTGGAGTCAGTTCTTGTAGGATAATTGAAGGAAACAACCTTATTGATTTAGGCATTGCAAAAAAAATTAAAGAAAGAACACAAAGAGTAGGAAGCCAAGCATGTTTGCGGTGAAGAGGAAGTGGTAGCTTGCATGAAGGAGTTATTGCACAATAAGAATAGAAAAGAGTTGAAGATATGCAAACTATGATGGAGTGTAATTCTAATGAAATATTTTGAGATCTTCAATTCCAATTTCAAGCAGTGATATAGATTGTAGCCAAAGGCATAATTGCATGAGTTGAAAATACAAGTGCAAGAGATGAGGAAGAAGCCTATAAGAGATGTTGATATAAGTAGGCTTTTGGTGAAACTCAAGAGCAATTGCAACAAAAGTGTAACAATATGGAGTTTATAGATAAGTTAGTCAAGACTATTGAAGAAGCAAATAGGCCAAATTAGCCAAGAATTATAAGAATATTCTAGAAGCATCTACAAAGCTACTTGGTATCTTCCAAGTATTGGGTAATGAGCATCCCGAGATGTGACTTCTAGGAGGAAGCTTCTTGGTTAGCTTAGCTTGCACACCAAGTAGGTAGCTTCTAGAAGGAAGCCTCTTGACAAGTTTCCCGGTTAGCTTGACTTGCACTCTAAGAAGGTGACTTTTAGGAAGTTTCTTGAGAATCTTTCCAAGAGCTTTGTATGTTCCCTATAAATACCAAAGCCCAATCTCATGCTAAATATTTATAGTCTTCCTTATTCAAGAGTCCAAATGCGACCTTTCACTTTGATCTTTCATTCTCCTATTTCTCTCATTTATCTTTTATATTGGTATTAGAGAAAGAATAGGATGGATAGAATTTATGGACCAACAAATCAGATAGAATTTATGGACTAACAAATCCATTTCTACCAAACCATTGGGATTTTCATGTCCTTATACTACCCAAGCATCATTCATGTAGTTCATCATCTCACACTCTTGGCAGAATTTTTTGAATACAATCACCTGTTTGATGAACCCTTGGTACTTCCAATTGTAACTTATAGCGAAAGATGGACATGTTTCATCTACATGTTAACTTAGATGATTATAGGTAGTTTGATAGAGAAGTAACCGTGGCAGCAATGCTTACAGTTATTATTGTTATGCAATAATAAATCAAGCACTTTATTCAATTTTTAGATGAACAAGACCATTAACAACAAGACCATGTAGAGAGAGCATCATTTCAAGAAAAAGAAGAGCAAATCCAATTTCCAAAGCCTAAGGTATTTGAAGGCAAGAATCTCATGAGCATATTGGAGAATTTATGTTTGATTCTCAATGTTATTTTGAAGCTAAAAATCTCCAAGATGAAGAAAGACAAATTCTCTTTGGCTTCAAGCCAATTGGATGGAGTGGTAAAACTATGGGATGGAGGGAGTGGTAAAACTATGGTGGAAATTCCAAGTGGAGCAAGTTGAATAGCAACTTTTTGTGCCAATCTCAACATGGGAAGAATTTAAGATTACAATAATTGGGCAATTTTGAGCTAAAGATGCCACACAAGCCGCACAAGATAGATTCGCAGAATTAAAGAAGATTGGTTCTATAAGTAGTTATATCACTTAAACTTAAAACACCATAATACATATTTTAGATATATTAGAAATTGAAGCTCTAGATTGATTTATAAAAGGTTTAAAGTCATGCACTAAATTGAAAATGACCATGCAAGAGCCCAAACACTTGGAGGAAGTCATGCAATTGGTTGAGCACTTTGATTCCTTGGTTGTGAAAACTTGGTCTTGACCTCAACCTTCACAAAACCTGCCTACACACTACATACAAGTGGAAGAGCCAGCACTAATGGAGATTGATGCCATTTAACATAAACTACTTGGCACTACAAATAGGGAAAGATTATGAAAAAATTAGTGGTTGCTTTTATTGTTGCCAAATTAGGCATCACATTGTTGAATGTTCATTCAAGAATGGACAACCCCAAAAAATCACCCAAATGGAGTTTGTGGAGCGCGATGATCACAAAATTAGAGAATCCAAGTAAGAGATTTGAGCCAACTATTAGGAACTTGATTAGTTCTAATGGGATTGAAGGTTTGACCCATGCAAGTTTATTTCACTTGCAAGGTATGATATCTAATCATGGTTGTAGAATTTTGGTTGATTTTAGAAGTTGAGAAAATTGCATGTCCATGAAATTAGCAAAGGTATTGAGTATTCCTATCAAACCAATAATTAGAAGTCAATTGATGATAGCAAATGGTACCATTGGAAAGCTCTCGACAAGACAAAGCTAGGGGGAGGAAAGGCCAGCCTTTCCTCTATTGGAAGGGGGGCATTTGCACATTTTCGAGGCCTAATTCATTCGTTTAGGCCTCCAAAATTGCCTTCAAAGATCTCAGGCATGTTTTGGTTCCTACTCTTTTAGTAGAAGTCCCCTTTTGGTGATACCTCTTTCTGATCTGTTTAGTCCATCATGTGTAACATCCTTCCAGATGTTACCAAACCAATTCTCACCCTTAAATCATATGTCTAGCTATTGGTTCTAAGGTTCTCAAGTCTATTTCGGTTTCTGCCCTATTAGTAGAAGTACTCTTTTGGTGATACTTCTATCTGATCTATTTCAACCATCATGTATAACATCATTCTAGATGTTACCAAACCAAATTTCACATCTAGATCGTATGGCTAGCTCTTGGTATTACAGACCTCCCTCCTTTTAAGACACAACGTCCTCGTTGTGCAATTGTTGCTCAAATACTTGCACCAACACATGTGCATGTGCCAAATTGGCAGTGGGCTCCTAGGTGGCTTCATAGAGGGGGTAACCTTTCCATTGTACTAGATAGTCCACCCGTGGGTGGCGAGTACCACGCATGCATTTTTGGAAAATCCGCTCTACTTCATATTCCTCTGTGCCATCAATGAGTGTCGGACAAGGTCGAATGTTTGGTGTGGAATGACCTTGGCCTGAGCGGGGAGCATATCTGCGTAGTAGGGAGACATGGAAGACTGGATGGATCTTCATGTGTGGTGGTAGCTCAAGGTGATAGGCCACTGCGACGAAGAATCAAGAAAGGCCCAATAAAATGAGGTCTGAGCTTATGAGGTCCAACTAATGTGAGGTGGGTTGTTGATAGCCACACTTGATCCCAACATTGAACTCCATGTGCCAACGGTGTGCATCAGCATACTGCTTTTGTCGATTTTGTGCAATCTATAATCTGTGCTTGGCGCTCTCCACACCTTGTTGGATTCTAGAAACAAATGTGTTGACTGCATCGACCTTGGTAGCCATTGGACGGATCTTCATCAAGCTAGAAGGTGTGAAGGGATACTCACCATACATGAAGAAGAACAGAGTGACCTGGGTGGATGCATTCACTGAATTTTTGTAAGCAAATTCCACCAACGGGAGTAGGGTGTTCCACCTCTCTTGCTCTTCTAAGGTGAAGCCGCGTAACATGTCTTCAATTGTGCGATTAGCCCGCTCTGTTTGAGGGTGGTAAGTTGTGGACATGGCCAACTTGGTTTTGAAGAACCCAAAGAGTGTTCGCCAAAACAAGCTGGTGAATTGGGTGCCTCTATCGGTGATGAGTACTCTAGACAAGCCATGGTGAGCAAAGACTGTATCTAAGTATAATTAAGCTAGTTGTGGAGCGGTCACCTCCTTGGTGGTAGGGCGTACATGAATCATTTTGCTGAGCCGGTCCACAAAGACCACAATGGAGTCAAACCCTGAGGTGGTCTTTGGTAATTCACAGACGAGATCCATACTCACTTGTTCCCAACATTGGGTAGGAGTGGGGAGAGGTTGAAGGAGCCCTGTAGGAGCTTGATTAAAAGCTTTGTTCTGTTGGCAAAGTAGGCAGCTACGCACATAGTCCATCATGTTGTTGCTCATCTTGGGCCAATAGTAATGGCGCTTGATTGCATCAAAGGTCTTGTCCACTCCGACATGAGCTGCAATGGCCGAATCATGACATTCCGCTAGAATGGTAGTGCGTAATTCTGGGACATTTGGGATCCATAATCTGCCATCCCGAAAGGTGAGTCCTTGGGTACTGGTGACACCTTTGGATGATTGCGCTTCTACAATCAGTGGGTCAGTTTTTGTAGCCGCCAGAATCTCTTGCCAAAATTCAAGGTTAATCTTAACCTCTGCCACCAAGTTGTTGGCCATTGGCATGCGGGTGAATGCATATGCAAGTTGCTTCTTACCTTCCATGTAGGTGATTGTCATGTTGAAGCGTTGTTGCCACTCTGCACACCAAATTTGGCGACGAGATAGATCCTTCTGTGTCTTGAGGTAGACTAGAGGTTTGTGGTCTGTCTCTACTACAAATGCCTTCTCGCCCAAGTAGTGCTTCCAATGCTTGGTTGCTAGAACGATCACCAACTCTTCTCATTCTATGGTGTGGTAGTTGCGCTCTGTTGGTAACAACTTTCGAGAGAAATATGCAATTGGATGCCATCCGTCATGCCACTCTTGTTGTAGGACTGCTCCTATTGCTACGCCTGATGCATATGTAGCCAACTTGATTGGACGTTTTGGGTCATACCACTTCAAGATTGGTGCATGTAGCAAGGCGGCCTTCAATTCTTGAAAGGCCAACTCTTGTGCAGTTCCCTATGTCCACTTCTTCCCCTTGCCAAGTAGTGCCGTTAAAGGCTATGCAACCTTGGAGAAGTCCTTGACAAATCTACGATAGAATCCCCGTCAACCCCAAGAAGCTCTTAAGTTGAGTCTGATCTTCTGGGGCACTCCATTTTTGAATGACCTCTATTTTATCTATCAATACTTGAATGCCCTCTGCGCTTACTCTATGCCCCAAGTAGTCTACTTCAGACTTGCCAAACTCACACTTTGAGATTTTGGCGTACAACTGATTTTGTCTTAGAATCTGGAGGACCTCTCGTAGATGTTGTTTGTGTTCTGTCATTGTGCTACTGTATACTAAGATATCATCCAAGAAGACAATAACAGACTTATCCAAGTATGGACAAAATATGTCATTCATTAGACTCATGAAAGTGGCAGGTGCATTGGTGAGCCCAAAAAGCATCACAAGATACTCAAAGTGGCCATACCTAGTTCGAAAGGCAGTTTTGTGCACATCCTCCTCTGCAATTTGGATTTGATTGTAACCGCTTCGCAAGTCCAGTTTGATGAAGTATCTTGCTCCATGGAGTTGATCAAACAGGTCATCCATGCGAGTTAAGGGGTATTTGTTCTTCACTGTTTATTGATTGAGACCCCGATAGTCAATGCACATGCGCATTGTACCATCCTTCTTCTTCTTCACAAACAAGACAGGAGCTCCATATGGTGATACGCTAGGTTGGATGAACCCTTTCTGCAACATCTCTTCAATTTGAGTCTTACACTCCTCCAACTTGTGAGGTGATAAGCGATATGGGGCCTTACAAGGAGGCGTCTTCCTCGGAAGTGTCTCAATTTTGTGATCTACTTGCTTTTTTGGTGGTAATCCTGAGGGTAGATCATCAGGAAAGACATCTTGAAACTCATCCACCACATCCTTCAATTTCTCAGCAATTTGTCCATCAAGTTGTGCACTCTGAACTTCTCTTATTAGACCCATAAAACATCTATCGGTCTTACAGACAATTGCCATCCCTACAACATATAGAGGCAGTTTTTGCCTGTGTGATTTTTCTTTAACCCCAATGATTGACCATTGGTGGGTTGTCACTACTTTCTTCCTCCAATCCACCATAGGGTTGTACTGCTCCATCCATGGCATGCCTAAAATTGCATCATAACAAGCTAACTGTATCACTCGCCATTCAATTGCTTCCTAATATTCTCCTACAGAGAGGGTTACTCGTCTAGGTAATGATTCAATCCTCTTTGTTTGCCCATTTGGTAACTCTACTTCTTCACTTCCATCTCTCTCTAGATCCATTCCCAATCTCATTGCATAGAGCGAGACAAGAAATTCTCTATTGCTCACGGATCTATTAATACTCTCACTTGATTACCTTCTAGGATTCCATTCACACCAATCAATTGTGAGGTTGCCTTTCGGGATCGTTGCGCATTATTCTTCTTCCTTCCCTCGCTTCTCTGCTTCCTTATTGAGCCAATAAGGCCACGAGGTACATTTACTGGCGATCTTTGTTTTCCAAAGTGATTTCCACCTCCTCTTTGTCAATGTGCCTCTCCATGTTGTTCAAAGATCGCTTGAACAAAGGCCGAGAGCCTCTAGGGAAACGAGTGCAACATTTGGTAGATATGTGCCCAATACGGCCACAATTGTAACAACAGCATTGTTCTCCTCGAGTCCCTTCTCCTTGTGGGACTCCATCTCTTTGTTCTTCTACCTGTCCCTGCTTCCCTTGAAGCGGTCGTGCTCCTCAATCCCGGAATCAAAGGTTGCCCAATTCCATCGGTACTGGTCCACCCATGTGTGGCATTTCTTCCTGATAATGTTGAGGTGGAGCTACTCCTTCACCTTCACCTAATGCTCCTGCTATTCTTTGCGCACAAGCAATGGCTTCAAATACCATGCGAGGATTTTGCACCATGACTTCTTGGCAAATCCGCTCTTTCAACCCTTGTTTGAAATTGTCAAGAGCCTCTGCTGGACTCATGTCGGTAATTGTGACTTGTAGATCCAGAAAAGCTTCCACATACTCTTGTATGCTATTCTTATGTCCCAATCCCCATAGTCGGGTTCGAGCCATCTGCACAGAATCCACCGATTGGAAATTCTTCAACAATCCTTCTTGCATTGCTATCCATGTGACCTCCCTTCTCTGCCAGCATGGATCGTTCCCAAGCATCATACCATGTGAGTGCTTTATCGGTCAAGTACCCACATGCAAACATGCCTGCAACATGCTCTGTGATCTCTGTTGAGAACAATCAGAAATATTGATTCATTCTCAAGATCCAATTTTCCACTACTCCCATCGAACGCTGCCCCTTGTAAGGTTTGATGTTGCAGGTCTTCTTCATCCGGAGTAGCAATGTGGCTTCATTGTTGATAGGGTTTGTAGGCACGGATGCCTCTCCAAGTACTTCATTTGCAAGTATTGGATTTTGAGACGGCTTTTCTTCTTGCATGGCTTGATCATTCCTGAGGATCTGCACTTGACTTTGTAATGTCTCCATGGTCATCTTAATCTCTCAAAATTCATTCAACATCCCTTGCATTCCTTGCACCAACTCTTGCAATTGCGGATCTATGGTTCCTACAACACTCAATTGCTGATGTTTACTTCAATACAGAGTCAATATAATCACTATGGAAGGCGCACAAACTATTGGAACTACCATTGGGATCTCAGAAGCTATCACTTGTTGATAATACTCCTCACCAAAATTCCTAACCACAAAATCTCTAAACATCAATTTCGGCCTCACTACATAACGGATTTCTACTTGAGTGTTGAAAGGGAGAGGATTTGGGACATTCATATCCATTTTATCATAATAGAATGTAGATTGTCACATCCCACTCTCTGTCATATATCACCACAGGTAGAATCACCGGGTTTGGTGAGTTCATCACTTTGTCCATGAATTCTGCGCCAAAGTGATAAACTAGCAATACCCTCATCTGCTCACGCTAGATATACATAACCTTGATGTGGAATGGGTTTGAGAATGGAAAGCTAGGTACGGGAAATTGGCCTCCCGGCGCATCTATCCCATCCGCTCTCTAAAGTCCTTCCTAAGTCTAGCAACTACTCTATGTTCTCCACCTCAAATTACTCAGTTTCAATAGTTTGTGCTATTCCAAGAGGGGTGATCCACTCTCTTGGACTAAAACACTTGCTCTGATACCATTGTAATACTCTGAGGACAAGAGAAGAGAGAAAACATAGATTGCACACTCAAACAATCGATGCCCAAGGGAGCACCTTCTCTTTATTATATAGACAAAGAGGATCTCCGCCAAGGAAGCTCCACCATAGGATTAGGGACACAGATAGGTGACATTTCAGCAAGCTCCACCCTTGGATTACTTACTTGGATGAGTGACATGTCTAGTCTAGGTCCTATCTGGTTGGTCAAACAAGCTTTGACCGGAGGGAATCTTTTAGGGAATTTTTTGGTAGGAATCTTAGAATCATGTGAGTAAGGTACCGTTGGAAAGCTCTAGACAAGACAAAGCAGGGGGGAGGGAAGGCCGGCCTTACCTCCATTGGGGGGGGGGATCTGCACATTTTCGAGGCCTAATTCATCCGTTTAGGCCTCCGAAATTGCCTTCAAAGATTTCAGGCATATTTCGGTTCCTACTCTATTAGTAGAAGTCCCCTTTTGGTGATACCTCTTTCTGATCTGCTTAGTCCATCATGTGTTACATCCTTCCAGATGTTACCAAACCAATTCTCACCCTTAAATCATATGTCTAGCTATTGGTTCTAGGTTCTCAAGTCTATTTTGGTTTCTGCCCTATTAGTAGAAGTACTCTTTTGGTGATACTTCTATCTGATCTATTTCAACCATCATGTATAACATCATTCTAGATGTTACCAAACCAAATTTCACATCTAGATCATATGGCTAGCTCTTGGTATTACAAGCACAATACTTCTCCAAGTTGGATCTCCAAAGTGGCTATTGACAAATTCTCATTGATAAATAGGATGTTCAAAGGACTATCTTTCACACAAGGTATGGGCATTTTGAATAAAGACTTCTACCTTTCAAGCTCATTTATGCTCTAGTAGTCTTCATGTATCAATTGCATTGGATGTTGGATGGGCTATTGGATTGGTTTGTGATGGTGTTCTTGGATGATATTTTAATCTATAGCAAGACATAGGTAGAACACACAAATCATGTGCAAGAAGTCCTAATATGACTACGTCAATGGAAATATTAAAGCAAGAAGTCAAAGTGTACCTTTTGGCAAAAAGAAGTTACCTTCTTGGGTCATAAGATCTCATGAGAGGGTATGAAGATATAATAGGAGAATCAAGGCCATTGTTGATTGGCCTACTCTAAAAGATATATAGAAATGTGAGCATTTAATGGATTGGCAAGTTTTTACCAATAGTTCATCCACTACTATGCTCATGTGACCGCACCATTGACTAACCTCTTGTGGAAGACCTCAAGATTTTAATTGACCACCAAGCACAAAGAAGCATTCTAGAAGCTGAAACATATAATGCCTTCAAGACTTATTCTTCAGCCATATGATCCTCAACTACCTTGTGTGGTTGATTTTGATGCTTCTAAGTTTGCCATTGGAACTATGCTGCAACAAGAATTTCTTGATGGGTTTCATCCAATTGCCTTTGTGTCTTGCCAACTAAACACCTATAATACTCAAGGGACAAGAGAACTCTCCAAGAGAGATACAAGAGAAAAATACAAGTTTCACACTCAATACTCTGATACCCCAAAAGAGCACATTGTCTTTATTATATAGCAAAGAGGATCTCCTCAAAGGAAGCTCCACCCTTGGATCAGATACATGGATTAGTGACATGTCAGCAAGCTGCACCCTTAGATTAGTTGCTTGGATGGGTGACATGTCAGTCCTTGTCCTATCTAATTGGTCAAATAGGTTTTACTAGAGAGAATCTTCTTGTAGGAAGCACAAAATCACATGGGTGAGGCACCACTAGAAAGCTCTCAATGAGACACACCATGTGGAGGGAGGGAGAGAAGGCAAGCCTCTCTCTCAAAAGACAAGAGTTTCTTCCATTTTCAAGGCCTAATTCATCCATTTAGGCCTCCAAAATTGGCTCAAAAGTTTTCAAGCATTTTTGGCTTTTTCCCTATTAGTAGAAGTACCCTTTTGATGACACCTTTATCTGATTTACCTAGCTCATCATACACAACATCCTTTTAGATGTTACCATGTTAATTTTCACCTCTAAATAATATGTCTAATTATTTGTATTACAACACCACAAAAAGGAATTACTTTACTTGATATAAGGAATAACTAACAATAATATATACCACAATGACATGGAGGCAATATCTCTTGGGGAAACAATTCATCATGCAAACCAATCACAACTCCTGGTTGCAAACATTACATTTAGAGCACATGAAGAGCCTATATCATCAATGGGAGTAACAACTATAGTTGTTTGACCTCAAACTTGAGTACAAACAATCCGATAGGTTCCATGCCATCTCTGATGCCCTATCACAAAAACCTGATTTGAAGTCTCTTCCTCTCATCATGGCAACAGTTAAAACAATGTCAATTGACTCAAAATTTCAAATCAAATTTAGGACCACTTTACAACAAGATCCTCCTTTCTTTCATATGGTACAAGGTAATTTTGCATCACATTACAAGTAATATAACACCTTCTCCTTCAAGGAAGGCCTTCTATTCTATGAGAACCGGATCTATGTCTCAGCCAAGGGTGATCTAGAATTTGTGTGCCCCAAAGAAGCACATGACTTACTAATTGTTGGTCACATGGATGTGGAAAAGACCTTGGGTACCCTACAACACCAATGGTGGTGGCCCAACATGGCATGAGATGTCCAAGAGTTTGTTTGATCTTGTGAGAGCTACCAATGCAACTAGGTCAACAACCAAAAACCAAGTGGAACCCTTCAAACACTTCACATCCCAACTACTAAATGGGAACACAAGAGCTTAGATCTCATCACATCCTTGCCCAAGACAAAGCAAGGTCATATAACAATCATAAGTTTATCGATAAGCTTAGTAAGCAAATCTATTTTGCACCAATTTGTGATACAACGGATGCTCTAGCGTTGGCAAAGATCTACTGTGACAATGTCTTCAAGCATCATGGGATGCCTCATGTACTCCTCTCCAACTGTGATCCTCGATTCACTAGAAATTTTTGGCAAGCAATCTTCTAGTGACTCAGCACCAGAAGGGCTCTAGTCACAACATTGTATGAATAAATCTTATGTGATTGTGAGAAAATGGATGGATTACTTCAAGCTATAGTCTAAGAGACACAAAAAGGTGGCATTAAGAAGTTGTCAATAATAATGAATATCTAATTGACAATTCTACCTCCAGCAATAAGAATATCCATAATTGCTTATTTTGTATAAGGTGGCTAAGAAGGTTTTCAAGGAGATCTCTGGACGCAAATATTAATTTGTTGATGTAATGTTTAGAAAAAATATAATAGAAATTAGACACAAAAACACTTTATATAACACTTGTACAATGTTCATGATGCCACAAAACTTGGATTTGTTGGATACATTTTCCAAGATATACCTTATTTCAAAGCCAATTTGAAAGTTTTCAATCATCTAGGATGTTTTAATAGGTCTAGAAGCCTAGAAGATTCAAGTTTACTAAAGCTAATAAAGACATATTAATGATTCAAAACAAGGTTTATAGCTCAGATAAATAATGACTTCTTGATGAAAATGGGATAGGGATGGTTTTATGATGAGTCCAAAAGGAGGTCATTCCTATCAATGATCTTTTAAGAAAATACCATAACCAATCAAGAATATAAATGAAATTATCAAGAGAGTGTTATAATATTGATCAAGTCCTTTGAAAAGTTGCTGCTAATTATCCAACTAGGGCTTTGTTAGTTAAAGCCCTTGCACTGCATTGGGAAAAAACACAAGAAGAACTAAAGACAATTTTTCCTTATGATGTATGGTAGAGGACACAATTTTTTCCTGATTATGTAATTGGTCTATCCAAGATAATTTCAGATTTTTTGGCCTAAAACTATGCAACCAAAAAATATTAGTATTGATGGATCTCCAAAATTTAAAGGTATAAGCTCACTAGATTATTATTGTGGACATAGTAGATTCTTCACAAGAGACTTTGAGACAATAGAAATATTACCTTAAGTTGGAGTAGATTTTGTGCTAGTTAGGCCAAAATTTCTAAAGGATTCCCTAATATATATAGGCCAAGTGTGGTCTATTGATAGTGAAAAAGAATTTATAATCAAATACTAAGAACAATTTCATTCTATTGCACATTAAGATTTATTAGATGTCCATAGGGATGGAAATTAGGATTAAGGCATTAGGAGCTAATAAGATGATAAAGTGGAGACATGTCCACATAAAGAAATTTTAGCAATATTCATTAACAATAGTAATCTAACAAGAAGGAGGTTTGGTGTCTATATCCACAAATTTTTACAGAATTTGAAGAAAAATAAGGAAGTAGCATTATACTAAGTATTTATCATGTTATAAAATGATTAGAATTTTTATAATAATCTTCAAATCTTAGTTAATATGTAAATCCTTTTGATTTTTGATAATGAGTGGGAGTAATGTTTATTTTTGGCCTTTTACAAGGATCATGAGTTTTATATGAAGATATCAATCCATATCTATAATTAAACTTCAAATGCAAGATATCATTTACAAACTATCTTAGTACACTTGTGATTATGGTCTATATAAATACCATCCATATTTACATTTCTTGCTCATAAAATATGAATGGATTTAATAATTACTCTATAACCAAATTTTGAAACCAATTGCAAGATGCTACTTAAATAATTGAGATAACCTTTTAGACGGGATATCATTATATATATATTGGTTGTCCATATTATGTATGCCATTGATGTTATCAAATCTATTTTAGGGTTTTATCTACATAATTTGGCCCTTATGTAAGGAGTGCAATCCATGTCTAATTTTATTGTTATAGTTTCTTGATTGTGTTTACCAATCACTCTATTCATGGGGAGTTTGATAAAGGCTCCTCCTTCTGCTCTAAATGATGTTCAAATGGTTGATAACATCTTTGCAAGTGGAATATTAGTCAAATATTATCTATCTTTATTCTTGAAAATTCCGTATCAATTATGAGTGATGATGATTTGTGACTTTGGGTATTTTTGATGCCAACATTATCTTCTATTGAGTAGATGTTCAGGTGATACATATAATGTGAATTTTTATATACCCATTGCTATAATATGCTTTAAAATTCTATTCTAATTCCTAATCATTGTTCTCTTGGGTGGAAAAAATGCAACTTAACTTGCTACTATAACACTTACTCTCTAGTTTTATTGTCATCACTTCAAGCATTACCAAGGAGACATATAAAACATGCTTAAAGAAACAAACTTAAGCATAATGTACATATATCAATTAAAACCAACTAGGCATACAATAAAGCATTCAAAGCTTGGATGGGATCCAAATATAATTAACTTAACCATAACTTCCCATAGAGGAAAAGTGTCCAAAATCATTTTGGGGCATTCTTGCTCCATCTAAGAGTTGGTTTCAACTTGTAGTTTAGAAAGGAAATTTTATGCCTTTTGTACAATGTGTTGTTAGGGAAATAATCTTGAGGTTAAGCTTAAGATAAAAGTTTCATTTTACCTCCATGTAAGATATTCTAGTACTCAATAGGTATGATGTAATATATAATATGTCTTGATTTGACCACCACAACTCTATTAGTATAATCTTGAACTTGGTTTGATTTTATGGCTCAAAATTCTACTTTGAAATCCTAAGCAAGGTGCAACTTAAAATTCCTAAACTCTAGCAAGAGTCTTAGATTAGAGGTTTATTTAAGTATCAAGTACTGTCCTATAGGTTATGCTCCTTCAACTATGACCTCAAAAGTGAAACTTGCAATTAATTATAGTTATAAATGGAAAAAATCCTTGGGTGCTTATAATAGTATTTTTCCTCAAGTTTGGTACATCAGATCTAGCTTTCTAATTTAACAAGGTATTTTTTTATGCACTTCTTCAAACTTCTATGAATTTTGGTATCTAAATTGTAATGTTTTGAATACCAATCCTTAAGATATGGATCAATTCCTAAGCTAGACCAACATCTGAGCTCTACAGACCTAGGTATACCTTATCCACAACCTTGAATTTTGAGTTATAACATATCTTATAAAATATAACACCAAAATTAACATAGAGGTACAAAACCAAGCAATCAACAATCCTAAAGAATTTCATAGATCACCTTAAAAAAATCTTTTGATATGATCAAAATCCCCCAACCTAATCATAAACTCTATCTTGGAATTTAAGTCTTCCACTCTTTAATTGATCATATCAGATTTAGGATCAACTCACAAGAAAAATTTCTTGGGTGTAGCATGACTAGAACCTTTTCTAAAATCCAAAAATTTTGATTGATCATCAAAATATTTTGTAGATTTCTCTAAATTCTCCAAATTTTTTTCCTCAGTATCAAATGAAACCGCCTTGATCCCATTGATCAAATCTCAATACTTAGTTCTTCAAATCTTACATTTTGGGTTTCTCATTCTAGCCTATTTGCATATCTTTCCAAAGATGATCTCCCTTCCTAGATTTCCCCATTCATGCTCTCCCAAACATTCCAAACACTCAACTTATTCTTGTACCTTAGACTGTTGGCAAGTCCTCCTTTTTACACATTGATCCTTAAACTCCACCTACCAAGGCTTGCACAAAAGTGTTGGTTCCTCATTCTTCTACAAAAGTTACATTTCTGATTTAAACAAGTCGCACATACACTCTAGTACATACTCCACCACAATATAAATGGTTTAGTCTACCAAATATCAATTAGTTTGTACTAGGAGGATAACAAAATCTAGATTATCCATCATTGATCTTCTAAACTCAAGACAAAAATGAAGTACTATCTACATTTAAAAGTGATTGTAAGGCATAACTTGGAGCTTAATGTGAAAAGTGTCTAGAAATATAGATCAAGAACATAAAACATTTCTCCAATCAAGTTCACCTCATAAAAAATTTATAATTATTCAAGACTCTCAAGACTAAAACACACTTCTCTCTACCAAGCCTTCATCACCTATACACATAAATGTCCTAAATGAGGACAAGGTAGTAATCTCCATGGCCAATCATTAAGAAGGACATGTATTTCTCATATGGCAATTCAGCAACTTGTAGGATCCCTTAAATAGTATATTATTATACTATATAGATAAACATAAATAAAATACTATATTATTTGATTAACTATGTTAACCATGATACAAAACAATAATTTCTAAATTGATTCTTTTAAATACAGCAAGAGTATTAATTAAAACCAATACTTGATTTCTCTTTTTGATAATTATAATTATAAGAGTATCATATAAGCTTTGCTTTTAGATTTCCCCAACTGCAATTGAGAAGAATCAAGTGAGAGAGAGCAAGATCTAAGGAATAGTAAATTTTTTATTTTCTCTATATATAAATTTATAAAATGAGTCACATGCTCTAAACACTTGAATTGGGGAGGTGAGTAATTCTCCTTTATGACTTGTGGTCTCAAGATTTGCATTGCTTCTTTATTTTTATGTTATATGATAATATTATTAATGAATTTAATATTCTTCTCTCAAATTCAAAATACCTCAAGATAATATATGGAAATATTTTGAATCATGGGAATATAAGGCTATAGATGAACTCACAATAGCTCAAAGCATGTTGTGATGCAAAGTCGGATAACCATTAATGCCACAAATGCAATAAATTAGTAAGTAATCATTCATTCCTATGAGGATATCGGTCAAGAATGGTTATATACAAAGGAAAAGGTTACAAATGAAGTTCTTTACTACCTATCTTTACAATCTTGGGAAGAAACACTCACCAAGATGTGCACTACAAAAAGATCAACTCAAAAATCACTATTGCAAAGGATAAAATTCCAACTTAGAACCTAGAGTGATCTTTCAATTTGATACAAAAGCTCTACTTCCATACAAAGGTCATTCTTCCAAAATCATGATTCATCCCAAAGGCACATATTCTTGCAAATTAATTTTTTCAAAAATTCTTACAGATCATCTTGATTGCCTTAATACTATAAATACTACAATTTACTCAAGACTTATCAAGGCATTACTCCTTAAGAATTGACCAGGATTAAATACACAAATCTCTAAATGCTTAGTATCTATGGGCTAGTCTATCTCTCACTTAAGATGTACCTCTAAATGAGTATTAGGGTAGCACATAATGTATTTGAAGTCAAAGAACCAAACTCCATCACACTTCTCTAAGGCTAAAACCCCAGGGCACTTAGCTCTAAGACTCAAGGTATTGCTCACTAGAGAACTCAATGAGAGAGAGATTATTGCAAATGAAAAGGTGATGAGTACCTCCTCAACCCTAGTTTATATATGTGTGAAACAATTGCAAATCAAAGCTACCAGTTACTAGTCTAACAATCAAAATTCCAAAATAATATCCAAACTCATGGGAATAGTTACCAAAGCATATAGCCTTATCTTGACCTAACAACTAAGTCAAGGGTTTTCCTTCACATGGATTATCTTTTGACTATAGAAAAATCCCCACCAAAATGACTTGTGGTCCAAGTGTTCTCAACTTTTTCCTCAAAGCTAAATATTTAGGAATAATACACAATCAATACACTAGAATCCAAAATAGTGATGCTCACTCTTCTTACTTCCTCTAAAGTAGAGTTACTTTTATCTTGGCTTTGACTAACTCTAGCTAATAATGGTTATTGTTGAAACTTAGTTAAACTCCATATAAATAATATCGTTCAAATATTAGTAATACCAAATTAAATACCCATAGAGCATACATGCACCAATAGGTATTATATTTAATCCTAAACTAAGATTTTCACTTTGTCCTTGAAGTGAAGGTCCCTTTACCTTATATGATACAACTTCAACTTATCATGGTTAATCCTATCAAAGTGTCTTGCACCTAGTTCCTTCAGATCATAGGTGGAGTTTTTCCACACCTTTTCTACTATGAAAGGTCCAAAATATTTAAGCAATAACTTCTTTTGCACCTTCTTGAATGAAATGGAGTCAAACAACATTATCTAATCACCTTCCTTCAAAAGCTGTACCTTCTTTCTACCTTACTTCTTGTCACAAATCTCCTTTTGTGTTTTTTGGGCTTGCTTTACTTGAACCATAGCAATTGCTCTTGCCTCTTGCAATTCCATGAGTTAATCCTTCCTTGACTTCTCTACATTACCTCCTTGTACCTTCTTCAATTTCCTTTATATGCTTTAGAAGGTAGGAAGATCAAAGTGAAGAGGTAAAGTAGATTCAATGCCATATGCCTAATGAATGGAATACTTGGTGCATTTTTCATAGTTGTTCCATGCCCTCACAAAATTAGATGAATTCTCTTATCTCAATGATGTTTAGCCTTTTTTTTTTTGCATCTTTGGCCAATATCATGCATGAGGTTTGAATTGTTCTCTTTACTATGCATTGGAGTTTGGCTTATAGTTTGTGGTTAATCTATGTGTAATAGAGAAATGTCATAGCATGGCTAAAATGATGCTTGATGTAAACTCTCCTCCTCTATCCAAGACCAACTCGAAAGGGTAACCAAACCTAATGTTGATGCATTCATAAAGATACCCACCAACTTCATCTTAATTCTTATCTCCCAATGGTCTAGTCTCATATGATGATAATGTAATAAGTAACTACCACAATATATTAATTATTTCTTGCAAGGACCTACAAAAGGGTACCTTGATTCACCACTTCACAAAAGGTCTTAGTGGTAATGGAATTAATCTAAGAGGTAGAGTGGAGGTAGAATTTCTAGCAAAAGCTTGACAAACATCACAAGTTTTGCAAGAACCAAAATAATCCTTGAAAATCTCCATCCAATGGCAACTTGCATCTAGAATCTTGAAAGTGGACACCTTTCTTGTAAAGTGATCCTCACACACCAAACCATCATGAAACTCTTTCATGAGTAGGATAGATTCTGTGTTACCCATTGCTCTTCAAAGTACACCATCTATTCCTTGATGAAAAAGAATATCCTCCACCATTGTGTAAGGTCTAGATCTTGGAACAAGAGACTTCTTTTCTCTAGCATGCATATAACGTGTAACAAAATCCACAATCTGCTTGTATTCTATTGGAACCTTGTGAGTGATTGAGATAGTCATAAGCTCCTCATCCAAGAAGGAATCATCCACTTACTTAACTCCATCATAATCATAGGCCCTAGATAATAAATCAGCATTTTAGTGTTTCTTTTATGACCTATCCTCAATGGTGTAAGCATACTAAGATAAGAATATCATTTACCTTGCTAACTTTCTTTCCATATTAGGCTTGTTGAAGATGTACTTCAAAGCCTTATGATTTATGACAGTGGTGTCTTCCTTCCAATCAAGTAGTATCAAAACTTCTTGAGACCAAAAATCACTAATTACTAGTAATAATTGGAACCATATAAAGGAACCCTTCTCTTTCTATGATTAAATATTTTCTCTTTGCTAAAACCATTTGTCTTCTAGCATAAGCTATTGAATGATCATGATTATCTTTGTTTAATTGATTGAGAATGAGACCTTAAGCTACATTAGAAAAATCAGTGTAAAGGATAAAGGCTTACTCTAATTAGGTTTAACAAGAATTGGAACCATAACAAGGGATGCTTGAGCTTCTCAAAAGCTTTGAGAGCTTCTTTGTCCTCTAAAATCACCATGTATTCCTTGCCCTTCTTCACATAAATGGTCAATACATAAGCCTTATTAGAAAATGAGAAGAAGAACCACCTATAATACTCAACCATCCCCAAGAATTGTTGTAACTTTGTCAAGCTTGAAAGGAGTGGAAGCTTTGAGATTTTCCTCACCTAAGGATCCACCATTTGTTTTATCCTTGTAAGCCATTTGCTCCAAAATTTGACCTTTTTCAAAACCAAAGATGCACTTCTTTGCTTTGAGTGATTCATTTACCTCATCTAAACATTACAAGACCTTGATTAAGTGCTCAAAATTCTCCTCGTTGCTCTTATAAATAAAAAAGTCATCAATGAATCTCTCATAATTTCTCAATGAAAACTCTTGTAATTTCCCAATGAAAGGTTCAACACCTTATTGATGAATTTTTGAAATGTGACTAGAGCATTAAAAAATCAAAAAGGCATTACCTTGAAAAAATAAGCCTCCCAAGATATGTTGAATGTGGATATTCTTGTTAATGCTTTGATGCAATCTTGATTTAGTTATAACCACTAAAACCATCTCCAAAACTATAACTATCATGTCATACAACCTCTTCCAAGATTTCATCAATGAATGGCAAGGGATATTAGGTCATCTTGGTAATAGCATTGAGCTTCTTGTAATCCACACATACTCCAAGTTTTCCATTCTTCTTCTTCACAAGCATAATATGAAACACCCATTCCAAATTCTTCTCTTGAAAGAAAAACCAGACTTCCTTGAGCTTATCAATATTTTTTTTCACAATCAAAGATGTTAGTGGGCTTATATAACGTCACTTTTGGCAAATAGATCTTGTATCTTGCTCTATTTGTTGCTCATCCAAGTTGATTCCTTAGGATCCTTGTAACACATGGATGAACTTATAGAAAATCTCATCAAATCTTATCTTCTCCTCCTTGGTAACATGTGGACCATACTTGAGGGTAGATAGTCTCTTCTCTATCTCCTCAAGTGCCAATGATGATTTCCTAAGGTCCTTTAAAACACTTAGCTTAGGCATAAAATCCATGGCACACAAGAGAAACATATTTAAATAAGATTCAGATTCATCCTCATCTGTGGAGGTCTCTTCCTTTGTGCTTATATCCACTCCTAAAGCTCTTCTTCTTAATCTGGTTCCCAATAATCAGAAGATGGTGTATCTTAATATGAGGTATGATTGGTGTTAGTTACACAAACTATAACTTGATGGTTTGGGAATCCAATTCTCAAGTACCCTTTTTTCCATTGATCAATTGAATGAGCTACTCTCAACCATGGCCTCCCAAGTAGCAAATTGTAACTTGAATCTTTCAAAACTTGGAAGGTCATGAGATTTTGAACTCCCATAACCAATATTACCACCTTGTCCATCACACCCACCAGCCAAACTTGTTACTTGTTTGCCATGCTCACCACAAATGTTGAAGGTTTTAGAATGTATTATACTAACTTCTTCATCAACATCTCTAATATGTCATTCACCACATATCCTCCATCAATAAGCACATTATGACAAACCTACTATTAATGTAATAATAGTATAAATGATAGGAACAAGTTATTCTATCAAGGACATGGTTTAAAATTGATAGGATTAAGAAGGAAAAGTGTCACAAATGGAAACGTGTTTATTATTGCATATTTACCATTTGGGAAAAATCAATCCCAAAAGAGTATAGTTTCACTTGCCATGGTACACTAAAAAAATGGTAAAAAACCAAAATCACTCTTACAAAGGATCTAGTTGTGACAACTTGGCAAATGTCACTTTTGTAGTAATAAGTGAGGAAAGTTTGTTCCCATAGAGATATTGATAAAAAATGGTCAAATATGAAGTCAAAAATAACAAAAAGTTCTTCTTGGTTTCATCTTTAATCTCTCATGTAGAAACCACACCCAAAAGAGAGTCATAAGATTTGATTCGCAATCTCTTCACAAATTAGCACTCATAATTGCAATTCCATCAAATCATTCCAAACAATCTTGATTATGATCATTTAGATTCTTTTGAAGAAAGCTACTTCACTACAAAATTATCTCACGTCAAAATTTTATTCCATCCCACACACACAACTTCCTTGATCAAAATACTTTGCATCAACCTCGTGTTACTCTCACCAATGCATAATACTACCAAGACTACAATTCCTCTTAGATATGTCAAGAAATCTGCTTTGATTGCTATTGATCAAACACACAAAATGAAATCAACACTATGGAATCCAACATCCAACATCTAACAATCTCACTAACTTGCACTTTGAAATTCTCCAAACATTCACAAATGCACACACAAGATTGATACTCAAAATTAAGCGTAAACAATGAGCACTAAGATACAACACTTTGTTTTACTCAACTTCAAAAATATAAATACTGGACAACAATATACTACAAATGCTTCCTTCTATAGGCAAAGCACTTGATAGTTACTAACTAAAATACCATTCCTAACAATCTCTAGATCCAAAATGACAAACCACCTTTTCATACTTGTAGATTCAAATCTCAAATTGGTTATAAATCCAATCCAATGTCAACCTTAACTTCTGGTTCCAAACCCAATGTTCTTACAAGTACTTCTTCTTCTTTGGGTCTATCTAATACTACTACTTAGTCAACTATTTCTACTATCTCTTCACTCTAAATTGAAATTGCATTAATCTAATCTATTCTACTCCTTTATTAGCCAAACCACTCTTCTCTAATCTCTCAAGTAACTCACCCAAAGACACTTACAATACTACTTGTACTACTTTGGACTTCTTATTCACCTTCATCTCACTACAAAGTCTATCCAAATCCAATCTAAAAAGATCTAATCTGAGATAGACATTGTCTCCTACTTTTAACATCTTTCTATCTACTCAATCTCTCAAGAAAATCAAAAGATTGTTCACATATCCATGTCCTTTTCTTTCCTCTTCCAAGTTTCCTGCACTTTGGGTTCATTCAGTATTGCTATTTTCCCTTCTAATTCTATCTTATCTTCAATCAAGACTAAAATTGAAGTCTTGGGTATCTAACACTATCTTCCTTTCTCTACTCTAACTTCTTGAGATGACTCTAGCAAGACCCCTTAAGTTACCTACATCCGATGTCTGACTACCTTGGTTGGGTCACCTTCATCATGAGGCAAAGTAGCTTCTAACCTGAACTTCTCTACACTTGAAGTACTCAACTACTCTATATATCCATATCAAAACATTCAAATGCTTGTAACTTCTGCTCCAGACCTCCAAACTCTACAATTTTGGTTGTAATGGACAGGCCTAAAAGAGATTCTTCCAAAAAATATAGCAAGCATAATTTGGACATGTTGTCACTGAGATACAACCCCCACAGTAATTTTGACTTCCAACCTGCAAGCAATGTGAAGTAACCCTCCTTTTGACCAAGTCCTTCCAAATCCAATCTGAGTCCTTCTTCCTCTAACACAAAGTCAACTTCCTTGGGTTGGATCAAAACACTCCACTTCTCAATTTTGTTTTAGCAATGCACTTTTCTTCAAAACTTGTAAAAAATGAAAAATGTGAGTACCACACTAGTCCACATGGGCTCTTGAAAGTGATGGTTTAGTCTACACTAAAGGTCACTTTCACTCCAAAGGTCATTGCCTATAAGATGAATACTACTCCAAAAGTCACTCCCAACTCAAAGGTATGTGTTACTAAAAAGGTGGTCTTTTCTCGAGAGATCAATGCTCCCCCCAATTATTTATGCTCTGATTACTGCAATACTTGTGCTTACATTCTACTCTTCCTCCAAGGTATCACCTAGAATTTTTATTATATATGGTATTTCACAATACTCCCAATCTTTTATGAACTTTGAATGTATGGTGAGTTAGCTTATCTCTCACTCAAGATGAACCTCTATTGGCTATTAAGGTAGTGCATCATGGACTAAGAAGGCAAAGAACCAACACTCTATCACACTCTTCAAAGGTTAAAAATCCAATGTACCTCCAAAACTCAAGCCATTGCTCACTAGAGAACTCAATGAGTGAGATATTAAAAAATGAAAGATGATAAGTACCTCTTCACCCCTTGCTTATATACTTGTGAAAAAATTACACATAAAAATTATGTATTATTAAAATAACTCAAGTTACTAGACTAAAAGTCAAATAAAGTGTAAAATCTAAATGAATATCTAAGCATATAGGAATAATCCCATGATTAGGTAGTCTTATCCTCATTTACCACCTAAGTCAAGATTTCTTTCACATGGGTTATCCCTGGACTATAGAAAAATCCAGACTATAGAAAAATCCACACCAACAAGGCTTATGGCCCAAGAGTTCTCAACACTTTCTTCAATGCCCAATAACCAAGAATAGTACCAAGTCAATACACTTAAAAGACAAAATAGTGATGCTCACTCTTTTCCCTTCTTCTAGAATATGGTCACTTGTATCTTAGCTAGGACTTACTCTAGCTAATCATGACTAATTTAGAAGCTTGGCTAAATTTTACATAGATAATATTCTCAACTATTTGCAATACCAAACTTAATATCCATATAGACCATGCATGCACCAATAGATATTACATCTACCCTTGGACTAAAACTTCACTTTGTCCTCAAAGTGAAGGTCCCTTTATCTTTTATGATATGATTTTAACTTGTCATAATCAATCCTATCAAAGTGTCTTCTTCCCAACTCCTTGAGATCATAGATGTAATTGGTCCACACCTTCGCCATTATGAAAGGTCCAACGTACTTGGGCAAGAACCTCTTGAATTGAATGGAATCACACAACATTATCCAATAACCTTCCTTGAAAGGCTCTTCCTTCTTCTTGCCTTTGCATCTTGTCATAACTCTCCTTTTGTTTCCTTTGGGCTTGCTCCATTCAAACTATAGCAAATGCTCTTGCCTCCTCCAATTACATGAGTTGTTCTTTCCTTGACTGTTGTGCATCACTTCCTTGTGCCTTCTTCAAAACTGCATGAATCCTCTTGTCCCAATGATATTTTTCCCCATGCACCATTTCTGCATCTTTGGCCAACATCATGTATAAGGTTTGGTTGATTCTCTCTACCAAGCCATTGGAGTTTGTCTTATAAGATGTAGTCACTTTATGTATGATAGGGAAATGTCATAGTATATTTGTAGTGATACTTCTTGTAAACTCTCCTCCTCTATTAGAAACCAACTCCAAAGGGCAACCAAACCTACTGATGATGTATTTGTGAAGAAATCTACCAACTTCATCTTCATCTTGTCTCTCCATAGTCTAGCTTCAACCTCCTTGGTAAGGTAATCAATAACTACCACAATATACCAATTGTTGCTTGGGATGCTATTGAAAGGACCTACAAAGTAAATTCTCCACTTCTCAAAAGGTCATAGTAATGGAATTGATTTAAGAGGCAAAGTAGAGGTAGACTTTCTAGCAAAAGCTTGACAAACATTACAAATTTTGCAATAATCATAACAATCCTTGAAAATTCTCCTCCGATGATAACCTGCATCAAGAATCTTGAAAGTAATCATCTTTCCTATAAAGTGACTCCCATATACCAACCTTTCATGAAACTCCTTCATGAGTAGGATAGACTTCTCCTTACTCATTGCTCTTCAAAGTAGAACATCTACTCCTTGATGAAAAAGAATGTCCTCCACTATCATGTACGGTCTAGATCTTGCTACAAGGGTCTTCCTCTCCTTAGCATGCATCCATCAGGATAGTTATCTCTTATAATAGAGTCCATAATCTCCATGTAATGCATTGGAAAATTTTGAGTAATTAAGATCTATGAAAGAATCATCCACTTGCTCAACTTCATCATGATCATAGGCCTCACATAACAAATCAACATTTTCATGTTTCTTCCTTGGCTTACCCTCAATGGTCTAATCATACTCAGACAAGAGTATTATCCACCTTGCTAGCCTCTGCTCCACATAGGGGTTTTTGAAGATGTACTTCAAAGCCTTATGATTTATGACAATGGTCACCTTCACTCCAATCAAGTAGTGTCAAAACTTCTTGAGGCCAAAAATCACTCCCAACCCTTCCCTTTCCATGATTGAATAGTTCTTCTTTGCTTAGACCATCTTCTACTAGCATAAGCTATTGGATGATCATGCACATCTTGGTCTAGTTGACTAAGAGTGCATCCAATAGCTACACTAGAAGCATCAATGTAAAGGATGAAAAGCTTACTCCAATCAGGTTAGCAAGACTTGGAGCTATAACAAGGGATTTCTTGAGCTTTGCAAAAGCTTTGAGAGCCCCTTTGTTCTCTAAAATCACCATACATTTTACCACTTTCTCCATATAAATAGTCAATGCATAAACCTTGTAGGAAAATAAGAACATGAACATCCTATAGTATCCAACTATCTCCAAGAATTGGCATAACTTTGTCAAGTTTGATGGGAATAAAAGCTCTCAGATTTTCCTCACCTTTTCAAGATCCATTGCTATTATATCCTTGGAAATGATATACCCCCAAAGTAGACCTTCTTCACAACCAAAGATGCACTTCTTTAGGTTGAGTGATACATCTACCTCATCCAAGTAGTGCAAGACCTTGGTCAAGTGCTCAACCTCCTTCTCCTTGCTCCCATAGACACAAAAGTCATCAATGAAATCTCTCACAAATATCCCAATGAAAGGTTCAAATATCTTACTCATGAACCATTGAAATATAGCTAGAGCATTTCAAAGCACAAAATGCATGACTTTGAAAGCCTAAGTAACCCAAGGTGTGGTAAGTTGTTGATGTTTTGGTGTAATCTTGATTTGGTTATACCCACTATAACCATCTTAAAATTGTAACTCTCATGACATGAAACCTCCTCTAGGATTTCATCAATGAATGGCAAGCGGTAGTAGTCCTTCTTAGTGATAACATTGAGATTCTTGTAATCCACACATACATGGAGTTTGACATTCTTCTTCTTCACAATCACAATTGGAGATACCTATTTTGAATTCTCTATCTCAAAGATGAAGATGAACTTAACCTCAAGATGAACTTGGCCTCCTTGAGCTTATCAATCTCCTCTGTCACAACCAAAATTGTTGGTGGGCTAATGCAACTCTTTTTTTTGGCAAATAGGCTGTGCATGTGACTCCACTTCTATCTATGCTCCTCCAAGGTGACTTCTTTGCAATCCCTATAACTAAAAGCAAAACATATAGGTATACTTGTAGAAATTTCTTCAAATCTTACCTTCTCCTCTTTGGTAAATTGAGGCCATACTTAAGGGTAGATAATCTCTTCTCTACCTCCTCAGGTGTCAATGTTGATTTATTAAGAACCTTCAAAACCTGTAGCTTAGACACAAATCCATGGTACACAAGGGATGCACATTAGAATCAGATTCAAGTTCAACCTCATATAAACAGGTCTCTACCTCCATGCTAGTGTCCACACGTGAAGCTCCTTTTGAATCTGATTCCCAATAATCAAAAGATGGTGTATTTTAATGTGAAGTATGGTTGGTGTTGGTTACAGAAATTGCAAATTGATAGTTGGATGGCCCAATTCTTAAGCATCCTTTGTGCCATCTATCAATTAAGCATGCTACTCTCAACCATGATCTCCCAAGTAGCAAATCATAACTTGAATCTTTCAAGACTTGAAAGACATGAAATTTTGAACTCCTATGATTGATCCCACCACCTTGTCCATCAAAACCAATAGTTGAACTTCTTGCTTGTTTTTCATGATCACCACAAAATTTGAAGGTCTAGAGGGTATCATACCCAACTTCTTCATCAACTTCTCTGACATGGCATTTCCCGTATATCCTCCAGCAACAAGTGCATCCTTGATGTTATGACCATTCACCCATCACAAAAATCTTGGAAGCATATTCATAAGCCTCCCAAGGTGCTGGTTTTGTATCCACCATCCCCATGGATACCAAAACTTTTACCTTCTTCTTTCTTTTGCTCCTTGTAGAACTTAAACCACCCCCAAGTTCCTTCCTCAAGGTAGAATTTAAAGCAATAGATTGACCCATTGTGATGTTGGCCTTGTGACTAACAACATCCTCAAATACATTGTGGTCCCATTTTTTCTTTTGTCATGCATATATACATTACAACACAACATAGATTGTTGTCAACATCATACACTATAGAAGCACAACTCACACATAAGTTATACATAGCCCCTAAAGTACCACAATAATTAGATTGTTTAAAACTCTCAAATTAACTCAACTCAGATCAGTATTTGATTTATCACTCTATTAACTTGCCAACAACTGGGCATTGATTATAGTCAAGCCATACCCACTCTAGCTAAGAGAATCCAAGTGACTCTCATCGGCCGCTGTCCACCATAGCCAGGAACTCAAAGGCTCAATATCAGAAAAGTGAGCTCTTTGGAGCTGCACTTCAAAATTATACCCTTGGACTTGAGCTAGGTCTGAAACCCTAATGGTCTTGTTGACGGCACACTTGACGGTGCAAATGGTGCAAAGTGATGGTAGGGCCCACCATGAAGTTAGTACCCCAAAACAAAAAATCTGACCATCAAAAAGAAGTCTATGGGAAATTACTGAAATACTTCTAACTACTATCATTGCAACTCTAGTGTCCAAGCAATCTAGATGCAACACTACAAATGGCATGACACTTTGGGATCAAGAAATTATCCATCTCCAACTTCTTCCTTGTAGTATTTGTTGATGGTGTTGAACTAGTAATGCAAGTACTCCTTGTGGGCATTAGAATATCCTTACTAGGAGTGAATCCTTGAGAAGAATGTATATATATCATTTGCAAAAGTGGCTCTCTTCTTTTTTGGTGCCAAAACTTCCAAGTTAAAGCTTTTGGAGTTTGAGCATTCTCCCTTATTATATTTACTCTCAACAACATCTACTGATGCTATCCTCTTACCTCTTTTTTGCACAAGAGGTACTTGGCCTTCACCACCTCCCTCATTCTCTCTATTTAGCTCTCATATGGTACATTAAATTTGGACAATTCCTTTAGCTATGACCTCTACCTCCACAACCAAAACAATTTCTATCATTGAAATTGCTAATTGGTTGGTCTCCTCTATATGGATAGTTTCCATACCCTCTCCAAACATTTTGGTCCACCTTTCCCTTCTCCCCTAGTTGCACTACATTGATATTGAGATCTGTAAGTTACTATGCACTGGATCTTTTGATGGAGATGCAAGAACCGGAGCAACTATTACTTGTGTTGCAACCCTTACTACCAAAATATTATAAACTTCACCATAGTTAATTCTTGTGGAGGATGCACAATTTTCTTCACCACTAAAATAATCTCATCTCCTTCCAAACTCTCTTGCATATGAATTACAATCTTGATATTTTCTACCTTGGAAGAAGGTTTCTCATATCTCACTTTACTTTGAATTTCTTGGTTCAACCCTCTAACAAAATTCTTGATGAGTATGGCTATTATCCAAATTATAGTAGTTGTTTCCACATCATCTCCAATCTTTCTTAGCATTATGTAGAATTGGGACTATAATTTCTATCCTCTTTCTACATAGACTGTCAATTTCTCTTCATTTCCTTACTTGAGGAGTGTAATCTCACTCATCAATCTCCTATAATTCTCATCTAGAAGAAAGTTCTCAATGAGTACTATAGTCAAACTCTCCCAAGACTTATCTTACCTATTTCTTCTCTCTTTTGGTATTTCAACTCATAAATGTTTTTCTTTCTTGTTTCTCACCCTATAGAGTATAACATGATGAACACCATTTTAAAGTACTCAACAAGAAGTGACACAAAAGGTGTAGTTTGCTCTAGGATTCCACCACACAATCAAATCCCAAGGTGCATATTAGTTAACCTATCATGGATAGTTTATCCATCAATTGAAAGATTATCTCCATCACTAATCTTGAGAACTATTTGATGAATTCAATTTCTTTGCAGTGGTACTAAGACTTTCTCTAAGACCTTTCACTAAAGTATCCAAAAGTGATGTCACACCACTACACTCATGCTCTTTTGGAAGTCCTACTCCACAAACCTCACATATCTCCTTGGCCTTAGATCTTCTCCCTCCTAATCTTGGTGAAGAAAGTAAAACATGCAATCCCAATGTCAAGAAATCCTATCCTTTCCCTCAATCTCTTGCTTTCAAAGTTCAATGAACATGAAATTCCCTTATGTTCCTTCTCTTCATATAAAAATCACTTAGAAGAACTCTTTCTTCCAAGTGGTGAAGATTTTTGGATCCTCTCAACACTCTCTTCAAATTCTATTCTAAACTCTTTCTTCTACAATCACCTAAAATCACCTCAAACCCTTGGGGAACCTTTCATAACCTCAACTTCCACTCTTGATAGCCCTCCATACTCCCAAGATGAGTCTAAACACTCAAACATACTTTTTGTTGTTCTCGCATCCCTCATGCATGAGAACTCAACTCCCTAAAAATGACCTTTCTTTCCAATCTCTATCAATCCTCTACAATTTTGCACACACAAGCCCCACTCTAGGAAGTTCTTCTTGAAAACTTTCAATCCTTTTCTTTGACCCATTTGGCTAGAAAAACTCTCTATTTATCACATATCTTCCCAAATCTGGTCTTAAACCACCCCCCTCACTTAAGAAATTCATAATTTCTTGCACATGAATGACATTCCACCAAATTTTGAGAAAAAGGGTTTAATATCTTGCACATAATTTTCTTAGAAAGTTTAAGAACAACGCAATGCAAAAGGAAGAAATGGTAAACTTTGTATAAAATTTCAGAGAGCATGTTGTTTGCAAGAGCAATTTACCCTACCACCTTCTAAAAGTTCTAGCTCAATGCTTGTAGGTGCACTTATAAAAAATTTGATTATCCCAATTAAAAGATAACCCAAGCTCTATGAAAATTTTAGATGCAACTCTCAAACTTGAGGTTTTGCACAAACACCATAATCTCCAAAATCTACTATCTTCCTCATACAATCTCTCCAATTTTTCTCATGTGTATAAGATGAACAATATCACGTACAAAATATCATAATGAACTATAGGGGAGAAAAGTAGGTCTTGTTTATCTAAGATAAGTTCAGCCCCTTACCTAATGTTCTCTCCAAGTGAGATCTCATAGCCTCTTTTTATCTTATATACAATTGAACTAGGAACATTATCTTGCCTTCTAGATAGGTCTTTGCAATAGAACCAAAAGTGAAGGCCAACCTATCTCTCACGTAGGATGAACCTCTATTGGTTTAAGGTAGTACACCATGGACAAAAAAGGCAAAGAACCAACACTCCATCACACTCCTCCAAGGTACCTCCAAAACACAAGCCATTGCTCACTAGAGAACTCAATGAGAGAGATAGTTACAAAAGAAAGGATGATGAGTATCTCTGCACTAATTGCTTCTATACTTGTAAATAAGCAAGGAGTGAATGGTAACACACCATAAATTATTAATTATCAAAGTAACTCAAGTTACTAGACTAAAAGTCAAATAAATTCTAGTGTCTAAATGAATATCTAAGCACATGGGAATAATCCCATGAATAGATAGTCTTATCTTCACCTATCAACTAAGTCAAGGATTCCTTCACATGGGCTATCCTTGGACTATAGAAAAATCCACACCAACAAGGCTTATGGGCCCAAGAGTTTTCAATTTTTCCACAAAGCCCAATAACCAAGCATAATACCAAGTCAATACACTAGAAGAGAAACAAGTGATCCTCACTCTTTTCCATTCTGCTAGAATATGGTTACTTTTATCTTAGCTATGACTAGATCTAGGTTATCATGACTAATGTAGAATCTTGGCTAAACTTCATGTAGATAATTTTTCTCAACTATTTGCAATCCAAACTTAATATCCCTATGCAACATATATGCACCATGCACCAATGTGTGATATAGTATCACCTTGAGCTTGTGGAACCTTAAGATTCAAATCAAGATCCAACATTCAAGTCAAGCAAATATGTACACTTGCACTTTAATATAGGCATTCCTACTTCAAGTTCCTCTTCATTACTCAATCAAGCATTCACAAAACACATAGACACAATGATGTTCTAATGTTCTTGGAGGTTCCCAATACATCCACTTTAGATAATAGAATCCAATTCATGCTCACCAAGCCACATATGTTGAGTAAGCACAGATTGAATGAAAAAAACTAAGATCTAAACTCAAATTACTTTGGGACAAAGCTATTTATAATTCCTACTAAACAATGATGGGGCAAATCTAGGTGTTATGTGCTGCCAAAATCCCCAGACTAATTCTACTCTTATCAATGCTAATCTTATCTAATCATCTTAACTTATTGTAATTAAGATTTGTGAAAGTGTAGCTTATATGGCAACGTCCAAGCTATACACTCTACTTTTTATTTTGTTCCACCTCAACATTGGCAGAATGGTCCCAATCACTTGTTACTACAAAACTGTCTATTTTACACAAGTGATACTATGCCAAACGGTCTATATAAATGGTCAAGTACAAAGATATCCTACCACAAACATGTTTGTTCTATGCCTATTCTTATCAGCCTATCAATTTTATCCTTCTATTTTTCAAATTCCTTTAGCATAGTAGCTAAGACTTCCTTGAACTTGGCCTTGGTATGCACCTTCAATTGAGTAGCCAACTTGTTCATTTGTCTGTTAGAGTAAACTTTTGCTTCCAATGCATAAATTTATACCTTCTATTCCTACACTTCATTTGATGAGTTTGAGTTATGATTGCCTTCTATGTATGATCTATTAATTGGCATGCAATGCTTCATGATTGTGAGGATTCTCATTTGTTCCTCATCCAAGGCATTGTGAATGGATTTGATCTCCATCTCCACCTCTCGTCATACCTGTACACAAAGGATCTACTCTCTCTCCTTGTGTTCATGGGCTATTTTGGTTAACCACTCTATGTAGATTTTGGCCATCTCCTTATAGTTTTGATGTATCAACTTCTCCATCATGACCTTGATTTGTGCCTTAGTTAATTCCTCCTTGATCATGATTACTTCTTCATTACGTGCATGTAATTGCTCCTTGTGTCTCTTCAATTGGTCCAAGAACTCCCAAGTTTTTGGTCATTTGCTATCTTTGGAATGGTGACTTGGGCTTTCATCCTCTACATCTCACTATCATATTTCTGCCAGTGTTCTTCCTTGTCTTTCTTCCACTGGTTCCCTATCTTTGAAAAGTAGCTAATCTCTCTCAATGTTAACATTAAGTCTCTATGTAGAGTCACAAGCACTTCTTCTAATTTTAGATCTTTTGTACATTAGCAATCCTTAATTTCTCCTTCATTGTTGTAGCTTCATCACAAGATTGAACCATCTCTTTGTGAGCTCATGCTATCTTGCTTCAAATCTCCATATTCTCTTGACTAGCACTCCATATTGTCTAATATAGGAACTCCAATTGTTTCATAGGGTTGTTTATGTTTGGATGTAGTTCTTTGTAGAAGTGAAGAACATCCTTCATTACTTATAGTGCTGGTCCTACCTTATTGATAATCCACCATGACATTGGCACAACTTCCCAATGTCTTTGGGTTGGTTCTTCCTCTTCATCTTCCTCATGTGATGACTTCAAAGGCTTAGCAACCTTTGGGTTGACACTCTCATCACCTTCTTTCTTTGGTGTTGGGTACTATTGGGATGCTCTAAATTTTAAGCTCCTCCTTCAGTTTTGGACTTACCTTCTCCTCTCTTGTGAGTTTCTCCTTCTTTGGAAGATCCCCATTTGATTTCATTATCATAAGTCTCTCACCTTTGGGCAACTCACCATTGGGTTGGTCTATCTTTCACTTACCTAAAGAACATGTGTTTGTTGGACCTCTTGCTATATCCAGCTTGGAGGTTGGTGTTTCAACATCATGCCTTTGTAGTTGCATAATTAGGATGTATTTGTCCTCTTTTATAAAAGGCTCACTCTTCCCTAAAGAGAATATATCTTCATGGTGATCCACCTATATTCTTGTTGTGGAAGCAAATTGTACTTCTCCTTGCTGTCCTTTATCTCTCCCTTCCTAATCTTAATAACATTCAATCTTGGAAAATGATGGCACTTGCCTTGGTTGTGGTTGCTCTTGATCTTAGGTGCACACCTTCTTTTCCCTCCTACATAACTTCCAAGTCAAGGGTAACCTCTACTCCATGGTTACCTTCATCCTCAATCTTTGACTCATATTTCTCATCTTCATTGGATTTATTATCCTCCAATGATTCTTCAAGTATCTATGGGTTGAGCTTTTCCACTTTGCAATTTGTACCTTTGCTTGTGCAGTCAATGTCTTCTTCTTCCTCTTGCTAGAGCTTGGGTCCACGGTATTTGGTACCTATCTCTTGATACTTCACCAAGATTTCCTCGTCCTTTTGGGCCTCTATGTTGTACTTAGGTTGTGATTGATAATACCTTTGTGGGTAATGATGTGAATGGAATGACTTCCTATCTTCTTTCTTCATTAATTTCATGCTAATGTAAAAATGTAGCTCAAATGGAGAGAGAAAAGTATTTCCTCCATTCATGTTAATGTTTTCTATTAGCTCTTATACTTGATGATAGAACATGTTTGCCTAGTCCATGTGGTGCTTAATTTGCATTATCTCTAAATTCATTCTTCACTCAAGTCTTCATGATCACCCACTCACACAAATCTCTTGTTCTATTCTCATGCAATGTGCTTCCACCTTGGGATGATCTTGTTTTAGCATGAAGTCTATCTTATTCTCTCAAAACTACTTGAAAAGGCTTGCATGAATTTCAATAAATAAATCTCACTTGCAAAGCTTTTAATTTATACCTTACACTCAACCACTTGATAAATTTGGCAGGCATTTGAGGTGAGCCATTGTTGTTTCCAAATGTAAGAAGTTCAATGACTGCAAATAATTACCAACATCAGTTCTTTGATACAAGTGGAAATATTTTGCTTAAAAAACTGCCAATATGGATAATTGACTTCTAGATCAAAGGATTCTATAGCAAAGTGTGCTTGTGTCCAAACGTATATGAAATTAAAGTGTTTGTCACCAAAGGCATCACATAAAATGCTATTAGGGAAAATTTCCAACCCCAAGATATTTTTGGGCCCAATGTCTTTGGACTTGTTCTTCCATGCTTTTGAATTTCCTTCTAGGCCAAAATACAACCACTAATCCTTTCTCCTAACTTTAATCTTCATTAAATACTATCAAACTTCTAAGTAAGAATTAGAGAAAAGTAAAATATGCCTATAAGGAGGCAAAGTGTGCTACTTCATACACTCCTCCTCAAATGTAAGCATACCTGCAAACAAATGGTTACACCTCCTTCTCAAACTTAGTTGTGGAACTTACAAACATGCCAGCCATTCACTCGTGTGGCAAAGAGATTTCCTTCTTGATTTGCCATTTGCAAGGATTCATTATCATAGACTCTTTCTACACAGTAGTGTCCCATCCAACAAATGTGTAATTTCCCAAGGAAGAATTTGTGGCTATTGTCATAGAGTAGAACTAAATCATTTGTGCTACCTACACCTACCTTATTTTCTTAATGCAGTGCTCTTTCCTCCATTATCAGTTATCCTTCATACACTTATACATATCATCTTGCTTCTCCTCCAAGAACATTAATTGTTGCAGTAAAAGTTCTTGGCTTTCTTCCTCCACCATTTTTTCCTCTAAAAGAATTATGTAGGTGGGAACCTTAAATTCAATAGGTAGAATTGGATGTAAACCATTTGTACAAAAATATAGTACTAGCTTAGTGGTAATCTTCTCCATTGTGCAATAAGCACACATAGTTGTTGGCAACTTGGTGTACCAAATATACACAAAGTTGATTGTCACCTTATTTAGGATCTTGCACAACAATCCAGTTTTTCTTGGTTAATCTATTGGCTTTTGGATTCTAAGGAGTGGTTTTCTTATGCTTGATTTGAAAGTACTTTGTAAGAGATTCAATCAAGTTGTTCAATAATTGCACTCCACTATTACCTACTAATTCCAAGAGACAACCATATCAAGAGATGACATTGCAAAAGAAAATTTGTGCTACTATATTGGCATCATCTCTTTTTGTAGCTTTGGCCCAATAATCTTTATAACATAGTCTACACATACTCAGATGTACCTTTTGCATGTAGTCTTTGGGATAGATTCAATGAGGTTTATAAAATCAATCCTCTATTTCTTGAACAATGCCACAAGTAGAATGAGCCTGAGAGGTAGAATGTGCTTGGATATTCCTTTAGATTTTTAGACTTTATTGACTTTCAGCTTAGTAACTTGAGTTACTCCTATAATTAGTAAGTTTGGTGTGTACCCTTTTCACAAGTATATAAGCTAGGGTCAAGGTACTCATCATCCTTTCATTTGCAACTAGCCTCTCTCATTGAGTTCTCTAGTGAGCAATATCTTGAGTCTTGAAAGTGCCTTGGAGTTCTAGCCTTGGAGGAGTGTGATGGAGTTGGAGTTCTTTGCCTTCTTAGTCCATAATGCACTGCCTAAATAGCCATTAGAGGTTCATCTTGAGTGAGAGATAGGCTAGCTCATAATACATATTGATGTAATCAAAAGGGAAGGTCACTTTGCCACTTGTGGTGTTTACCTTTGTCAACATTCCCTAGTGTATTCTTCTTGTTTGGTTTGAAAATCAGAATATGCATAAAGTAGTGTCAAACTTGATATATTCCAACTTAGTTATAGTCTATTCCATCATATCATTAATCCTTGATTCAAAATTCATAGGAACCAATTTGATCATGCATTGATTTATCTCTATCTCCACTTTAGGACACCTTAAGCCATCCAACTCTATCCTGTAAATTGTAGGTAAGTTGGATTGTCTTCTTTTCTACACATATTGAAGAGCCAAGGCCAATTGTCTTGTGTACAACTTGTTATCCTTCTGTAGTTGTTTGAACATGACATCTAGCTTGGAAGATCCCAAATCTGCAATGATATCATATTGGGTTACACCTAGCAGCAAACCAGCTGTCTTACATTATTCTTGAGTGTCTCCTTTTGGTCTAAGAACACCTTTCAAGTAGAACTTCTTCAACTAACTTCTGCCACTACATTTTCCTTTGGTTTGGTGTCTTTTGAAAGAGAGATCCTATGGAGATAAAGCAGTTTCACCATCATTGCAGTCTATACCAAGGTGAGGATCAAGGGTGGGGAAATACAAAAGTCTTTTCAATCTTTCTCTCTTGTGGTGGTGCTCAATTCTTGGTGAAGTATACCAAATTTTGGGGTTAGCTTTTCTACAATCCTTGGCAACTAGAATTGCTTGCCCTCTCTAAAACTCTTCTTTTAGGTCTTGCACTTCTCTTCTTACAAATGGAAGGAATTTGGGATTACCTTTCTTGTTCTCTTTGGGTACCATTTGGTTTGTAGCCTTTCTTTCTTTGTATAGGAGGAGATTTGTTGTCTCACTTCCTTCTAGTTTCTTTAGATTTAGCCTTGCTAGAAGCTTCAACTCCTTTTTGGATAAAAGTCTACATGATCACTTTCAATTTTCTTTCAATTTTCTAGAAGTAAGTTATTTTGAGATAACTTACTTCTAATCTTCTTTCTATTGTTCATTCTATTGGGATAGGGGAATAATGGGCAACCTAACCTATCATCGAACATGCACTCCTGGTCTACTAGTCATTTCTTCCATCCTTACAAAGAAGAAACCCATAACATGCCAGGAAGAAAAGCATGGAGAGGATCCAAACACAAGAATTTTCCAAAATCTCTATACACTTTTGGTGGAAATAAGCTTTGGACTCAGATTGGGAATAAACAAGAAATCTTTGCAAGACTCAAATTGGGAATAAATTTTTGTTTATGGCTTTGATGCAAATGTTCTAGGAATTGAAAAAAAGCCTAAGAGATAAGCTTTCCAAAAATATAAAGTCAACTTCAATCTAACTAGTATAGCTCTCTTAACAAGATCTCAAACTTGGGCAGATTTATGTAGTTTCAACTCTTATTTTGAAATCTCTAATTGAGAATTTTTCATCAAAGTTCAATCTCAAAGATACACATAATACTCATCAACACTCTAGAAATCTAAACTCTTCAATTGTGGTGCCCACATTTTTTGTTTTTCTTCAAAATAAAGGAGAAGAAGTGTATAGAGAAGTCGGATTGTGCCTGTATGGCCGAAGAAGGCGAAGAAAAGAGTCTTTGGGATGAAACCCGAAGTAAAATGACTTTGGGTCATAAAGCGAAGTACTTGGAAATGCCCTATCAGCATACAACCCGAAGTAAATTGTCTTCGTATCAAGGGGAGCTCAACCCGAGGCAAAGACAGTCTAACAACCTTTTGTTGGGGCGAGAAATTCAAGAAGGGGCCGTTTTAAAACTGGCGGCTCATACATGCAAAGGTTAATTGACATTGACAAGTGCATGCTAGAGGTGTGATTTCTTGGCAGAAACTTGAAGTGATGGAAGACAAAGAAGCACAACTCTATAAAAATTGAACTTGCAACGACGAAATGTCGAGTAATTTTCCTTTGCCGCTAAGAAGTCATCTTGTAGGTGATCATGGGAAGGGAAATAGAGTTGGAATCGTGTAAGTGGGCAAGGGAGAAGTTGCGAGAGTGAAATCGAGAGAGAGTGAGAAGGTAGAAGAGATGGGAGGAGGGAAGAAGAACTCCGAATTTGCAGTGAGAAATCATGCGATTTGGAGGTTAGATGTGATAGCAAGGATAACAGTCTTGAGCCAACTTCGGATCACATTTCTGGCATGGAACTGGAATGTAAGTTTTCCAGGATTCATGACAGAAATCATCGAGAGTAAGTGTCTCAATGGACCCGAGGAAGAGGGGAAGAGAGGAAATCCGGCTTGCTGGATAGAGTCAGATTGAAGACTTGTACTCGGGAAGGAAGTAGGCTCAGAGCAGGGGGCCACGTTCTTGGGAAAGGGAGAGATAGCTCAAGAGACCCAAGAGGTGAGGGATGCCTTCTTGTCAAAATGGACAAAGAATGGGTACAAGGTTGAGAGCTATAAAGACCTGGTGAAGAGAGGGATTTTGAGTGCTCTGATGGCTATCTTGAGGCCAGAGAGAACCACTTATATGATGAAACACCAAGCGGTGTTCTTCCATAAGTTGTTTGCAAGAGAACCAATCAATTGGACGAGGTGTTTTCACGGGAGAACAAGGCAGATGGTGTGGAATTTGCGGGATAAGTCGCCTCCACACTACATTGTGCCGTTTGCATCACACTTCTACCTCGGGCTCAACTTGCTGAACTTGGCGGAGCGGACTCGGATAGTGTCGCACTTCCATCCTGATGTGCAAAAGGAAGTCGATGTTGAGGAGCAGCAATACATCTTGCAGATCAGGAGCACCGACGACTACTATGCAAAGACAGGGAAGAACATGGAGGTTGTAGTAAGTACCCCGACAAAGAAGAGAGGTCGGCAAGGTGAAGCCAAAGAAAGCAAGAAACCTTGGAAGATGCAGAGAAGTAACCCGAGGCGAGGTATGGTGGTGATTGAGTCGGAGGATGAGCACTCAAAAGGAGATGCCGAGCTCAAAACGGAAGACTCAGAACACAAGGAGAAGCCTGAGCTAACATTGCAGAGTGGAGGTACGAGCAACAATAGTGATGAAGTGGGAGAGATGACATCGGCGCTAGCAGCTGACAAATACAAGGAGGAAGAAGTGCACGTTGAGATGGAGGCCGAAGACAATACACAGTTGGAAGACGAAGTAACTGTGCTAGAGGAGAAGAAAATCGCAGTACAGCAAGGAGTTCGCTCGAGATGTAAGGCGAAGTGTGACATGGGGCCGAGTAAGGCAAAAGAAGAGGTAAGTGAAAGCTGGAGAAGTGAGGCATCGATTCCAATATGAAGACTGTAGAGAAGAAGGCGAGTATCGGGAGAACACGAAGTAAGAAGAGAGACCACTCCGCGGAAGGAAGTAGTTGCCAGTGATGGAGTGGAGTACATGCAAGAGATCGTGAGCCCATTGTTAGTGAAGTTGGAGCACAAGAAGAAGGAGATGCAGTCGACTTGTCCAGAGGTAAAGACTGTATTATAGGTGTTGGCGAGATTAGAAGAAGAGAACTCGGAGTTGAAGAAGAGTGTAACCCGAGGTGAGGAGGAAAGGGAAGTACTTCGAGCGGAGGCAATAGAGAGAAGTCAGGTAATTGAAGACCTGAAGAGAGGAGTAAGTTATCGAGAGGATCTTGTGAAGAAGAGTGACCTAGCAAGGGAGAGACAAGTAGCAGAGTATGAAATCTTGAAGCAGCAGTTTGCTGATTCAAGAGTAGAAGTAATCCATGCTATGGCGAGAGTAGCAGCAAAGGATCAAGAGCTCGATAGGGTGATGGAGAGTGTAGAAGAGAAGAAACAACTCTGGCAATGAGAGTTGGCGGCAAGATACAAAGAAGTTGGCGGCAAGATACAGAGAAGAAGTTACTTTGTAATCAGGAGGAGAAGGTTGTACAGAAGGAGAAGGAGAAGGAGATGGTAAAAGCCGAGTTAGAAGTGGAATTGGCAATGTACAGAGAGGACTGGCTTGCAGATCGAGAACGAGAACGGAAGACAAGGTTGGAGCCTTTGAAGGAGATAGTCCTCAGGGTAAACGCAATGTTAAGTACAGAAGCCAATGTTTGGATTGAAGAAGCAAGACTGCATGAGTTGAAGTTGTTGGTGCAAGAGACGAGGTGAAGACAATCAAAGGATACAGATATGAACGCCTTGTTGATTAGTCTCAAAACTCGGGTAGACAGAAAGATTTTAGAGGTAGAGGATAACATTGCAATTAGATTAGACTTAGTGAAAATAGAGCTAGAAAAACTTCGGAGGGATGTTAGAGCAAAACCCAAAGTAGATAACATAGGAGTGCAAATGTCTTTGGAGTTACCATCAAAGACATTAGAGAAGAGTGGGTTGGGAGATAAGAAGTTAGATAGATTACCCACTAGTGGAATTTCAGATCAGGAAAGAGAGTTGCTGGAATTGGTAGAAGAAGTAGGAGATATGAAACTCGAGGAAAAAAGTAAGATTACTTCGGGGTCGGGTTTGAAAGCCAAGGAAGAAGTAGACATCGGATCGGATTAGTAATAGATTTGAGATTTGAAGAGGCAGATATGAAGAGGTGCATTGTCATTTTGGATCTGCAGGTTAGAAGAGTTGTTGTAGAACGGTATAGTTGTTAGAACTGTCCATTTGTTCACTATTTAAGAGTGGTATTTGCAATTAGATGTTGTTCAGTGCTCATTATTTCTAAGAATAGATAAAGCAAAGTGTTGTGAAGCAGTGCTCGTCGCTTGAGCTTGATTCTGAGTATCAACTTTGTGATTGTGTTTGTGAGTGTGTGAAGAAATTCAAAGTGCAAGTCAGAGTGTTTGTTGGATGTTGGATTCCACAGCCTTGATCTTCATTTTGTGTGTTTGATCGTGAGTGAAGTGCAATCGAAGCAATGCCTTGACAGATCTGAGAGGAATTGTAGTGTTGGTAGTATTCTGCATTTGTGAATGCAGTGCAAGGTTGATATGAAGCAATTTTGATCGAGGAAGTTGTGCCTTCAGTGGAGGGGTGGAACACAATTCTGAGGCAAAGTTGTTTGCAGTGAAGTGCCATTTTTGGGAGAGCCTGAATCATCACAATCAAGATTGTTTGGAAAGATTTGATGGAGTTGTGATTAAGGAGTGTTAATTTGTGACAAGACTGCGAGTCAGTGCTTGTTACTCTCTTCTGGGTGTGGTTTCTACCTAAGAGATTAAAGACGCAACCAAGAAGAGCTACATTGTTATTGTTTGACTTTGTATTTGGACATTTCTGACTTGTATATCTACGGGAACGAACTTTACTTACCCGATTACCGCAAAAGTGATATTTGCCGGGTTGTTACATCAATCATAGTTAGAAATAGAAGAACTTACATTCAATTGTGATTGGAAGTAGAAATGTTCCATTGAGCTTACAATAATATTTAGTAGAATTATTGCATTACCTCTCATTCTCAATAAACCTTGAGCCAACCAAAGTTTACACAATAGCTGTTTGTATCCATGTCTAAATCTTTGTAAATTTTCAAGGCTTAATCTAATCCAAATCCCTTAGATATGGATCAATTCCTAAGTTGTTCTACCTTTTGAGCTCTACAGACCTAGGTATACTTGATCCACGGCCTTGAATTTTCTATTTGAGAAATTTACATGACTCTTTGTACAAATATGCAAGATGTAACCACCAACAATAATGGAAAATTTCATAGCCTTATTTGAACTAGAGCTTAAGAAGAAACCAAAACCCCAAATTTGATCATAATCTTCTCCTCAACAATTTGATTTCTAGATCTCCAACTTCAATTGATTAGATCTTATTTTATATTGATTCAAATATGTAACTTATTAACTTAGAAGAGTAAGCACTTTATATACTCTCAAATCTTGCTAGTAGATCATGAAGAGATAAGGTAGAATTCTCAAATCCTCCAATGTGCTCTTCTTGATATGAATTTGACCCTACTTGCTTCAATTGATGTGAACCCACTCAAAATATGCTTAAATTCCTTGGTTTTTGTCTCCAAACCATTGCATGTTAGCTGTTCTCTCCAATCATGGTCTTCTCTCCCCAAATTTCTTCCCTAAACTCCATGAATCCTCAAACACACAAGACTTCTCCTATTATGACCTAATCACTTGCAATTTTTTTACTTAGCTTTTTCTCTTTTTGAAAAATGGACCCCACAACTTCCTTTTGAACCCCTCAAAATAATTAAATTCTTATTCTTCTACAAGAGCAAATAGATTTTCAAATCCTAGACCTATCCATAAGTAAGCATATGAAGGAAAGTAGGACTTGGCGTTTCCATCATTGACACCATAAACATAGACCCAAAATAAGCTACCATCCAAGCTCAAAAGTGATCACGATGTAAAATCTAAAGCTTGACAAGAAAAGGATGTGGGAGTGGCAGATTAGGTATGTGGAACATCTCTTTATTCTGACTCTTCATTTGATGCTCTAGCTCTCATACTTTGCTACAACTCTCACTTCCAATGTCCTTCTTCTACTCAATACTCCTAAAACTAAAGCACACCCTCTATCAAATCTCTACCACTTATATACATCAAAGTCCTCAAATAGAACATAATCTATGTAGCCAATCACTTGAATGTACATTGATTTCTCATGTGGTAGTAGCTCAACTATGGGATCCATTGTACAATCTACTCCAATAAAATGGAGATAACTAAATTACTCTTTCATTAGCTATGCAAACCACAACACAACTCCATCCATTTCTAAATCTCCTACCTCTAAGGGCTAAAAGGGAACCACTCTAGGAATTTTGTCACAACCATCTTCTTGTAATGCTTCCTTGTCTTTGTCCTCTACTTCAAGGTTTTGGTTGGTCGTGCTAGTTGGTGGAGAAACAATTAAACGTAAAAGGAGTAGGAAACAAGTTTCATGTGATATTTTTGAATCCCACTTCCCTTGTATTCAACAATTATCACCAAATAGCTAACTCTATATCCTTCTCAGTTTTTCTCTCAAGTTGAGATACACTTGCTTGAGCTTTCTATTCTTCTGTAGAGCACAATGCAACTTCACTCTTTTAATCATATCTAGTTGCTCTTCATTGGCAAGGTGTTTGAATATCAACAACACAATGACATTCATAGCTTCATGCTATTTCTCTTTCTAATCAATCCAAAGATTTTATTCTTGGTAGTGGCACTAAAAAACATGTGACAACCCAATCTTGATATACTAAGTATTAATGAGAAGAAAAAGTTGCTCCCTTAAGGATAGAGTTTGGAAAGGATTGGACTAAGAAGTAAACGTATCACAAATAAGTTTTTATTATTATTGTGTATTTGACCTCTTTGGAAAAATCAATCCTAGGAGAGCATAGTGTCACCTACCATGAAGCACAACTAAAAAGGGAAAAAAAATTCCCCTCATACAAGATCTAGTCTACATGGGCTCCTAAAGGTGATGGTTTAGTCTGCATTGAAGTTCATTTTGACCTCAAAGGTCACTACTCCGCAAGTTGTTACTCAAAGGTGAATGCTATTATGAAGGTCACTACAAAGGTGGTATCTGCCCTAGAGATCAACACTTCTCTAAAGGTATTTATGCTATGTTTACTATTATAGTTGTGGTAATCTGCTACCCAAAGGTATCACCTCAATGACATTAAAGGTTTGTGACATCCTAGAATTTTTGTTATATGTGGGACTTCACAAGACTCTCTATCCTCCATGAAATTTCAATATACCACTTCAAGCCTTTAGAATCCCAAGGATGCAACTTCCCAATCAGGCACAAATGCACTCGTGCACCCTTGTACATGGATTCTTACTTCAAGTTCCTCACCACTTCTTAATCAAGAATTCATGAAGCATACATAACATTGACAACAATGCTTTGAGGATCTTGGAAGTCCCCATGCATCCACTTCAAATAACAAAATCCAATTCATGCACACCAAGCTCCATATGTTGAGAAGCACAAAATTGAATGAAAAGATTGAGGTTTGAATTCAAATTACTTTGGGATAAAGCCCTTTAGACATCTTACTACACAATCATGGAGCAAATCCAATTGCTATGTGCTACTTGAATCCCCTAACTAATTCTACTCCTATCAATTAATCTTATCTTAATCAAGATTTTCAATAGAGTGGCCTACATGGTAATGTCCATGCTATACACTTTGTTTGTTGTTTCTTTCCACCTTAGCATTGGGAGAATGGTCCTAATAACTTGTCACTACAAAATTATCCTTTTGTATGCAAGCTCACCACATCAAAGATCTACACAAATGGTTAGGTACAAAGATATTCTACCTCAAAATTATTTCCTTTGTCCTATATCTATGTACAATTAAATTTATTGAGTTGAGCTACCTTTACATTTGCATATTCTTATCAACCTATCAATTTTATCCTTATATTTTGCCAATTCCTTTAGCATAGTGGTTTAGACTTGCTTGAACTTGGCCTCAATATGCTCCTATAATTGAGTAGCCAACTTTTTCAATTGTTTATTGGAGTAACCTTTGCTTGCAATACATACATCTATGCCTTCAATTCCCACAATTTTGTTTGATGTGCTTGAGCCAGGATGGCTTTTTGCAAATGCCATATTAATTGGTATGCAATATCATCCATGATCATGAGGATTCTTGTTTGTTCCTTGTCCAAGGCATTATGAATAGATTTCATCTCCATCTCTACATCCACCTCTTGTTGTACTTGTACATAAAGGATCTACTACCTCTTCTTGTATTCATTGGCTATTTTTGTTATGTGAAGTTTGGGCATCTCTTTGTAGTTTTGATGCACTAGCTCCACCTTTGCAACCTTGATTCATGCATTGGTTAATCCTCCTTGATATTGGCTACTTCTTCATCATAGACATGTAATTGCTCCTTGTGCCACTTCAGTTGGTCCAAGAACTCCTTAGTCTATTGGTCATGTATTATCTGTAGAATGTTGATATGGTGCTTCATCCTCCACATCTCACTATTATAATTTTTTCAACATTCCTTCTTTTCTTTCTTCCATCAGTTCCTTGTCTTTGAAAAGTAAATGCATTCTCTTTGTAGAAATAGCAGGTCTCTATGTTGAGTCACAAGTGCTTTTTCCAACTTGTGGATCTTTTGTACATTAGCAATCTTCAACTACTTCTTCATTGCACAACTTTGTTAGGAGCTTGAAACATCTCTTTGTGAGAGCATGCTAGCTTGCTTTGGGTCTTTTCCTTCTCTTGAGTGGCACTTTGGACTATCTGATATAAGAACTCTAACAGTTTCCTAGAGGTGTTTCTGTTTGGGTGTAGTTTTTGGTAGAAGGGAAGAACGTCCTCCATTACTTGTAGTGTTAGTCTCAACTTATTGATTATCCACCATGACATTGGCATAGCTTTCCATTCTCTTTGGGTTAATCTTCCTCTTCCTCCTCTAATGACTTTGAAGGCTTACTCCCTCCAAACTGTGACACTCATTACCTTCCCTTCATTGGGTTTCCCCTTCAATATCAAGAACCATTGGTGCTCCCCACTTTTAGCACCTCTTTGGAATAGGACCCTACTTCTCCATCTTGGTTTGTACTTTTATTTACCCAGGCTTGGATAGAGGACTCTTTTTTTATTTTTAGTTCTTTTGCAAATAAGGTACTCCTTCACTTTTGGACTTACCCTTCTCCTCTCTTGTAAGTTTCTTCTTCTTTCAAAGATCCCTTTCTAATCTTGTCATCATAGGTCTCCGATGTTTGTGCAACTTACTATTGGGTCCGTCTTGGTCCATCTTGCTTGCCCAAAGAACCTATGTCTATCAGAACTCTCTCTATGTTTGGCTCAATGGTTTGTGTCTCAACATTGTGTCTTTGTAGTTGCATAATTGAGATGTCTTTGTGCTCTTTCACAAAAGGCTCACCCTTCCCTAATGAGAAGATATCTTTTAGTGACTTCTGTCTACTCTTGTTGTGGAGGCAGATTTTTCTTTGCCTTGTTGGTTTTCATCTCTCCCTCCTTGCCTAAGGGGAGTTCAATCTTGGAGAATGATGGCACTTGCTTTGGTTATGTTTGCTCTTAATCTTGGGCACTACCATCTTTTCTTCCCTCTTGCACATCTTTCAAGTTGGGGGTAACCTTTGCTCCTTAGTTACTTTCATCACTCACTCTTCTTGGTTACCTTCATCCTCACTTATCTTCTTCATCTTCATTGGAGCTATTGTCCTCCAATAGTTTTTCAAGTACTCATAGGTTGGGTTTGTGCCACTTTGCAGTCTATACCTTGGGTTGTGCAATTTACTATCTTCTTCTTCCTCTTGCTAGAGCTCAAGCCAATGGTCTTTGGAATTCTGAACCACCTACACATCTCTTGATACTTTAGCAAGTCTTCCTTGTAGTTTTGTGCTTCTATGACATACTTTGGTTGTGACTAATAAAACCCTGTTGGGTTATGATATGAAGGGAATAAAGTCTTCTCATCTTTCTTCATTAATTTCATCCTAATGTAAAAAGGTGGCATGAATGAGGAGATATTAGTGTTTTTGATACTTGTCATGTTCTTCAAGTTTTTCATGTTCTTAATCAACTCTCATACTCACTAATTGAACATCTTTGCTTAGTTCATGGGGTGCTCTTTGTTAGGTGAAATAGCTGATATTAGATATTAGGTGAAAAAATGAAGATTTCTATTGTTAAGACATTTAGTTCTTGTTGACCTGAACAACTTCAAAGATCAGTGTAACAACATTGTGCCTTATTGGATTGTTACACCCTTTTACCTTCTAGCAATTGCTGGTCCTTTTATTCTTGAATGAGGATAGAAACTTACTAGTGATTGCCTTATTTGGTCTAAGCCACTCCTAATCTAGGTGCATTGCTCTTGAGGTAGAGATTGCATCTCCAAGGACCTTGTGCTAATGTGCTTTGTCCAAGCATTTTTTCTCAATAATATAAAGTTTGGGTTCTTCTTCTCCCAAATCTCTTGCACTATTGCAAGATATGTGACCTCCTAACTAAACAACAAGATTTTCACCCACTTTGTGTTGATGTGCTCTAAATTTTAGTAGTTTGCCCATTTCTCCACTTCAAGAGACCTCAAACTCACCTGTGGCACTACTTTGCACTTCTTAGTGTCATCTAATTTCCTAGTTTTGTGTTGTGGTGCTTACTTTTCACTTATCCCTAGATTTAATCTTCCATCAAGTCCTCCCAATCACCTACTCACATAATCTATAATTCTATTTTGCATGATGTGCTTCCATCTTGGATTGATCTTGTTCTAGCATGAGGTATATCTTTCTTAGAATTACTTGACAAGCTTTGTGTGAATTTCAATAACTAAATCTCACTTCCTTGCAAACCACTCAACCACTTCAAGAATTTGGTGGCTATTTGAGGTGAGTTGTTGTTGTTCCAACATGAGAAGTGCTATAACTCTAAATGGTTACCAAAATCAAATCTTTGATACAAATGGAAATACTTTACTTGCATGGTTGCCAATATCAATAAGTGCCTTCTAGACTAAAGTCCTCCATGGCAGAGTGTGTTCATGGCTAGAGGTGTACAAAGCTAAAGGTGTTCATGGCTTAAGGTATCAAAGAAAATTCTATCAAGGAAAAGTTCCAACCCAAAGGTCCTTTTCTCAATCTGGAGCAGAGTAATTTCTTTCAGCCATATTTAGTTGATGAGACACAAAGGCAATGGGATGTAGTCCATTTGGGAATTCTTGTTGCAACATGGCTCCAATTGCAAAGTTAGAAGCATCAAAATCAACCACACAAGGTAGCTAAGGATCATATGGTTGAAGAATGGGCCTTGAAGACACCATATGTTTCAACTTCTAGAATGCTTCTTCATGCTTGGTGGTCCACTGGAAGCTTGAGTTCTCCTCCAAGAGGTCAGTCAATGGTGTAGCCACATGAGCATAATAATGGATGAACCGTCAATAAAAACAGGCCAATCCATTAAATGCCCATACTTTTGTAGCATCCTTTGTAGTAGGCCAATCAATAATGGCCTTGATTTTCTCCTCTTCCATCTTGATCCCCTCCGATGAGATCTTATGACCCAAGAAGGTAACTTCCTTTTGCCAAAAGGCACATTTTGACTTCTTACAGTAAAATTCCTACGACTACAACTTCCATTGTCGTAGTCATCTTAGACTTCTTGTACATGATTCACATGTTTGCCTTAGTCTTTCTATAGATTAAGATATCATACAAGAACACCACCACGTATTGATCCAATAGTCCATCCAACGCCCGATGCATTTGATCCATAAAGACTACTAGAGCATTAGTGAGCCCAAAAGGTAGAAATCTCCACTGAAAATGCCCATACCTCATGCAAAAGGTAGTCTTTTGCACATCCTCCCTATCAATAGGGATTTGCTAATAGCCGCTACAAAGATCCATTTTGGAAAAGAATAGTGCTCCACTCAATTGATCAAGCAAGTCATTGATCCAAGGCAAGGGATATGCATTCTTCATTGTTTGCTTATTGACTCCACGGTAATCAATATAGAAATGAAGTCCTCCATCCTTCTTTGGAACAAATAGTACTAGTGCTCCCCAAGGAGAGGTGTTATGTTGTATGAAGTCCTTTGCCAACAACTCCGTAAGTGTTGCTCTCAACTCGTTCAACTCCTTTGGTGAGAGCCAATAGATTGGTCTACTCACTAGAGTACTCCTTAGCAATAACTCAATCTCGAAGGGCATACTATGATCCGAGGGTAATCCCTTTGGTAGATCATCCAGAAACACGTCCGTAAACGCCTGAACTATGTGATCAACCACTGCTTGATGAGGTTCTTGGCCCTCCTCAGATTGTCCTTGTGCAATCTACTTGATCCACACCGCAAAAATAGACTTATCTTCCTCCAAAGCTTGCTCTATGGCTGCTCACTAATCAACTTCCCATCTAGGGACTCATCTTTCTTCAAAGCTTGCTCCATGGCTGCTTTCTTGGTAAACTTCTCATCTTGGGACTCATCCCTCTTCAAGGCTTGCTCTATGGCTACCTTCTCAACAAACTTCCCATCCTAGGACTGACTATTTTTAGGTGTCTTACTCTGAGGTGCAAGACAACCTAATCAGAAATTCCTATCTTGATTTTGTACTTGAATTTGTCGTTAAGTCCAATCAAATTTAACCTTATGACATCAAGCCAAGGTAGTCCTAGAATGACATCATAGTGTAGAGGTGCCACTACAAACCTCATACACTCCAAATACTCCTTCCCAATCTTGAAGGTAATAGGATGCAAGGTACAGAATGCAGAACCCTTTCTTCCATTTGCCATCATCAATCTACTTCCAATTATTGGCTGATAGGAATACCCATTTCCTTTACTACTTGCATAGACATGTAATTCTCTAAAGTTCTAAAATCAACCAAAATCCTACAACCCCAATTAGATATCATACCTTGCAACTAAAGAAAACTTGCATAGGTTGAGTCCTCAATCCCATTGGAACTAATCAAGTTCCTGGTAGGCGGCTCAAAATCTACTTCAAGGATTCCTCATTTCCTTGATTGTTCCGCTCCACAAACTCTATTTGGGCAACTTGTTGAGGTCACCCATTCTTGAGTGGACATTCAACAATGTAGATTCCCAATTGGTGACAATAAAAAAAACCACCATTTTGTCACAGTTTCTCTCTATCTGTAATGCCAAGTGGTCTTTGTTGAATGGCATCAATCTCCATTGGTGTTGGCTCCTCCACTTGTGTGTAGTGTATTGGTAGGTTCTATGGAGGTCAAGGTCTGTGAGCCGGCCTATCTCTCACTCAAGATGAACCTCTGATGGCTATTATGGTAGCACACCATGGACTAAGAAAGCAAGGAACCCCAACTCCATCATACTCTTCCAAGGCTAGCACTCCAAGACTCAAGACATTGCTCACTAGAGAACTCGATGAAAGAGAGATAGTTGCAAATGAAAGGATGATGAATATCTCCTCACTCCTTGTTTATATACTTATGAAATAGTTGGGAATGAAAGTTACTAATTATTAGAGTAACTCAAGTTACTAGGCTAAAAGTCAAGTAAAATCAAAAAAATATAAAGAAATATCCATCCATATGGGCATATTCCACTAAGCATGTGATCTTATCTTGACCCAACCACTAAGTCAAGGATTCCTTCACATGAGCTATCCTTGGACTATAGAAGAATCCAAAACAAAAAGGCTTGCGGGCCCAAGAGTTCTCAACTCTTTCCTCAAAGCCAAACACCTAGGAATAATACCAAGTCAACACACTAGAATCCAAAATAGTGGTGCTCATCTTTTCCACTTCCTCAAAAGTAAGGTCCCATCTATCTTAGCTATGACTAACTTTAGCTAATCATGACTAATGTAGAACCATCCTTTATCTCTATATAAATAATATCTCTCAAGTACTTGTAATACCAAGCTAAATATCACAATACCACACACATGCACAAGTGGGTGTTACATTTACTCCCGGACTAAGTTTTCACTTTGTCCTCAAAGTGAATGTCTCCCTACCTTCTATGATACATCTTCAACTTATCATGGTTAATCCTATCAAAGTGTCTTCCTTCCAACTCCTTGAGATCATAGGTGTAATTGCCCCACACCTTCTCCACTATGAAAGGTCCAAAGTACTTAGACAAAAACTTCTTTTGCACTCTCTTGAATCAAATAGAATCAAACAAAATTACCCAATCACCTTCTTTGAAAGGCTTCACCTTCTTCTTGCCTTGCCTCTTGTCATAACTCTCCTTTTGCTTCCTTTGGGCCTGCTCTACTCAAACCATAGCAATTGCTCTTGCCTCTTCCAACTCCATGAGTTGTTCCTTCCTTGACTTCTTTGTATCACTTTCTTGTGCTTTCTTCAATCTCTTGTGAATGCTTTGCAAGGTAGGAAGATCAAAGTGAATAGGTAAGGTAGACTCAATACCATATACCAATTGAAATGGAGAATATCCAGTGGAAGTCTTCATGGTTGTCCTATACTTCCACAAAACTGCATGAATCCTCTTGTCCCAATGATGTTTAGCCCCTTCCATTTCTGCATCTTTGGCCAACATCATGCACAAGGTCTGATTAGTTCTCTGTGCCAAGCCATTGGAATTTTGCTTATAGGATGTAGTTACTCTATGTGTGATAGAGAAATGTCGTAGCATGGTTGTAGTAATGTTTCTTGTAAACTCTCTTCCTCTATCAAAAACCAACTCCAAAGTGCATTTAAACCTAGTAATAATGCATTCATAAATAGATCTACCAACTTCATCTTCATTCTTGTCCCTCAATGGTCTAGCCTCAACCCACTTGGTAAGGTAATCAATAACTACCACAATGTACCAATTATTCCTCGGGGTTCTAATGAGAGGACCTACAAAATCAATTCCACACTTCTCAAAAGGTCCTAGCAATTGAATCGATCTAAGTGGTGGAGTGGATGTAGAATTTCTAGCAAAAGCTTGACAAACATGACAAGTTTTGCAATAATCAAGACAATCCTTGAAAATCCCTCTCCTATGGTAACTTCCATCTACAATCTTGAAAGCAATCACCTTTCTTGCAAAGTGTCCTTCACATACTAAACCTTCATGAAACTCTTTTTATGAGTAGGATAGACTCTTCCTTACCTACTACTCTTTGAAGTAGTCTATTTTCTCCTTGGTGAAAAAGAATATCCTCCACCATTGTGTAAGGTCTAGATCTTATTGCAAGGGCCTTCCTCTCTCTAACATGCATCCCTTTTGGATAGTTACCTCTTGTTACAAAATCCACAATCTCCTTGTACTCCATTGGAACCTCTTGAGTGACTGAGATTGTCATGAGCTCCTTATCCGGGAAGGAATCATCCATTGGCTCATCTCCATCATGATCATAGGCTCTAGATAACAAATCAGGATTTGCATGTTTCTTTCTTGGCCTATCCTCAATGGTTTAGTCATACTCACAAAAGAGTATCATCCACCTGGCTAGTCTCCCTTCAACATTAGGCTTGTTGAAAATGTACTTCAAAGCCTTGTGATCCATGACAATGGTGGCTTTCCCTCCAATCAAGTATTGTCTAAACTTCTTGAGACCAAATATCACTGCCGACCCTTCTCTCTTTGTGATAGAGTTGTTCTTTTTTGTTGAAACCATTTGCCTACTAGCATAAGCTATTAGATGATCATGCCCATCTTGGTCTAATTGACTAAGAGTGAATCTTATAGCTACACTAGAAGCATTAGTGTAGAGGATGAACGGCTTACTCCAATCAGGTTTAGCAAGAATTGGAGCTACAACAAGGGATTGCTTAAGCTCCTCAAAAGCTTTGAGAGCCTCTTTGTCTTCTAAAATCACCATGTAATCTACACACTTTTTCATGTAGATGGTCAATGCATAAGCCTTGTTGGAAAATAAGAAGATGAACCTCCTATAGTACCCAACCATCCCCAAGAATTGGCATAACTTTGTCAAGCTTGAAGGGAATGGAAGGTTTGAGATTTTCCTCACCTTTTGAAGATCAACTACTATTCCATCCTTGGAGATGATGTGCCCCAAATGTAGACCTTCTTCTTATCCAAAAATGCACTTCTTTGGGTTGAGTGATGCATTTGCCTCATCCAAGCATTGCATGACCTTGATTAGGTGCTCAAAGTGCTCCTCCTTGCTCCCAAGACACAAAAGTCATCAATAAAGTCTCTAACAATTTCCCAATGAAAGGTTCAAATACCTTGTTCATGAACCGTTGAAATGTGGTTGGAGCATTACAAAGCCCAAAAGGCATCACCTTGAAAGCATAAGTCCCCAAGGTGTGGTGAATGTGGTGAGTTGTTGATGCTCTCGTGCAATCTTGATTTGTTTATATCCACTATAACCATCTCCAAAACTATACCTCTCATGACCTGCAACCTCTTCCAAGATCTCATCAATGAATGGCAATGGGTAGTAGTCCTTCTTGGTAACAGCGTTGAGCTTCTTGTAATCCACACATACCCAAAGCTTACCATTCTTTTTCTTCACAATGACAATTGGAAACACTCATTCTAAATTCTCCACCTCAAAGATAAATCCGGCTTCCCTGAGCTTATCAATCTCTTCCTTCACAACCAAAGATATTGGTAGGCTAATGCATTGTTGCTTTTGGCGGATTGGTCTTGCATGTGATGCACCTCTACCTTGTGCTCCTCCAAGGTGACTTCTTTCAAATCCTTGTAATTGAAAGCAAGCACATGGATGAACTTGCAAAAAATCTCCTCAAATCTCACCTTCTCCTCTTGGTAACATTTGGGCCATACTTGAGGGTAGCTAACCTTCTCTCTACCTCCTCAAGTATCAATGGTGATTTATTTGGATCCTTCAAAACCTCTGGCTTAGGTGAAAAATCCATAGCACACAAGGGATACACATCTGAATCCAATTCAGATTCATCCTCCTCTGTGGAAGTCTCCTACTCCATCCTTGTATCTACACCTAAAGCTCCTTCTTTAGAATCTTATTCTCAATAATCAGAAGATGGTGTATTTGAATATGAAGTGTTGGTGGTGTTAGTCATAGGAGCTATGATTCTATGGATTGATGGCCCAATCCTCAAGTACCCTTTGTATCATCAATCAGTTGTGCATGCTACTCTCAACCATGGCCTCCCAAGAAGTAAGTCATAGCTTGAATCCTTCAAGACTTGGAAAGTCATGAGATTTTGAACTCCCATAATTGAAATTACCACCTTGTCCATCATCCCTATCAAAAAATTTGAAGGTCTTGAGGGTATCATGCCCAACTTCTTCATCAACCTTTCTGACATGGCATTCACTGCTGATCCTCCATCAACCCATGCATCCTTGATGTTGTGACTATTCACTCTCATATCAATCTTGGAGGCATATTCACAAGCCTCCCATGGTCTTGGCTTGCCACCTACCACCCCCATTGATATTGCAGCTTTTACCTTCTTCTTCCTCTTGCTCCTTATAGAACTCAAACCACCTCTAAGCTCCTTTCTCAAAGCAGGATTCAAAGCAATCAATTGGCCCACTATGATGTTAGCCTTGTGACTACCAACATCCTCCAAGACATTGTAGTTCCATCTTTTGATCAAGAAGTCTTCCATCCCCAATTTCTTCCTTGGAGTCTTTGTTGTTGATGGTGTTGAAGTGCTTGTGCGAGTACTCCTAGTAAGCATAGGAGTATCTTGGCTAGGATTAAACCCTTGAGAAGAGTGCACATTCTTTGCAAAATGAGCTCTCTTCTTCTCTTGTGCCAAAAACTCCAAATTAAGACTCTTGGAGTTTGAGCACTCTCCCTTCTCATACTTACTCTCAACCACATCTATAGATGTTATCTCCTTAACTTTGTTTGGATTAGGAGCCACTTGGGTTTCACTACCTCCTTCTTTGCCTCTATTGGCTCCTTCATAATCCCTTCCTCCATGGTAAGTAGAATTTGGGCAATTCCTTTGGATGTGACCTCTTCCTCCACAACCAAAACAATTTCTCTATTAAAATTGTTGGTTGGTTGGCCTCCTCTATATGGAAAACTTTCATAACTCTTAGGCCCTCTCCCCACATTCTGATCCACCTCTCTCTTCTCCCATAGTTGCACCACATTGATCTGGAGATCTGCAAGTTGTTCTGTGATGGTTTGAAGTGGATCCTTTGGTGGAGGTGCAAGAACTGGAGCAACTACTACTTGTGGTACAACCCTTGCCACCAAAGTATCAGAGGCTCCACCATACTTGTAACCTTGAGGAGGATGCACAACCTCCTTCACCACCAAATCACTTTCATCCCCTTCTAAACTCTCCTCCATATGAATTGCAATCTTGATAGCTTCAACTTTGAAAGAAGGTTTCTCATATCTCACCTTGCTTCTAATTTACGGTCTCAGTCCTCCCACAAAATTCTTGGTGAGCATGGCCCCTATGCCAATCATAGTAATCTCCACATCATCCTCATCCTTCCTCAACACTATGCGAAATCTAGACTCTAACTTTTCCATTCTTTCCACATAAACTCTCACTTTCTCTCCATCTCCTTGTTTGGGAAAGGTAACCTCACTCATCAATCTCTCATAACTCTCATCTAGAAGAAATTTCTCAATGAGTGTTGAAGTAAAACTCTCCAAAGACTCTTCTTGCCCATCTCTCCTCTCTTTCTTTTGGTATTCTAACTCATACCATGTAAATGTTGCATCCTCAAAGAAATCTGGTAATAATGAGGCCCAATCATTCTTCCTCCTCTCATTTTTTCCTATGTAAGCTCTCTTGAAGTCTCTCACAAAGGCCTCTACATCTTCTCCATCCTTGCCAAAGAAAACCAGAAGTTTCCATATCTTAACCCCTCACTATCTTTCTTTTCTCTCAATTTTTTTCTTTTTCTCTTTTCTTTTCTCTCACTCTATAACTAATGAAGTATATACATGAATAACACCATCTGAGAATAATCCACCATAGGGAACACAAAAGTTTCAGGTTGCTCCAAGATTTCTATAGCAACATCAAATCCTAGAGTGCATATTAATCTAACTCTCATGGATAATTTATCCATAAGTTGAAAGATTATTTCCATCACTAATTTTGAGAACTAGCTGATGAAGGTGGTAGTATTTCTAGAGCTATACTAAGACTCTTTGCAAGATCCTTTACCAAAGTCTCCAAAAGTGTTTAACTCCACTACACTCATGTCTTTTTGAAAGTCTTTCCACTCCACAAACCTCACACAACTCCTTGGTCTTAGATCTTCTCCCTCCCAATCTTGGTGAAGAAGGTCCAACATGCAAACCCAAGTCAAGTAAGCATATCCTTTCCCTCAATCTCTTGCTCTCACAGGTAAATGGACATGAACTTGCCTAATGTCCACTCTCTCTACATAGAAAGCACTTAGACTCACTCTTTCCTCCAAGTGGTGTAGGTTTTTGGATCCTCTCAACACTCTCTTCAAATTCTATTGTAAAATCTTTTTTCCTCAAATTCACCCCTACAATCACCTCAAACCCTTGGGGAACCTTGCATAGTCTCAATTTCCACTCTTGATGACCCTCCATGTTCCCAAGATGAATCTAAACACTCAAATATGCTTTTTGTTGCTCTCAAACTCCTCATGCATGAGATCTCAACTTTGCAGAATTGACTCTTCCTCACAATGTCACTCAAATCTCTCAACTTGTATGTCATAGTCTTTTGAAATTTTTCAGACTTTATCACAACTCTAGGGTGTCACTCCTTGCATAATTTCAGATATTTTCATCAAGCCATTTGGCCTAGGCATCTTTCTATTCAGCACACAGATCTCATATTTGGTCTGAAAACCACCATCTTCACTTTAAAAACTTATAACTCTCTGCTCAAAAATCATCTCTGGTCTAATTTTTGTGTTAGTAGATAGGATACAATGCACTGAATTTTCTTGGATAGTTTCATTACAATCCACTGAAAATTGAAGAAATGGCAGACTCTGTACAATTTTCCAAAGAGCGTACAGTTACGTGAGCAGTTTACTCTATCAACTTTCAAAAATTCTAGTCAAGTGAGCATAGTAGCTCTCACAATAATTTTAAGTGTGCTAACTGAAGAATAACCCAAGCATGTAGAAATTTCAAGTCCAGATCCTAAACTTGAGATTTTACCCAAAAAGCACCTTAATCCCCAAAATCTACAATCCACTTCACACAATCTCTCCAAATCCTCTCAAGTGTACAAGATGTACAAAATCACCTAAAAGAAATCATAATGAACTACAAGGTATAAAAATGGGTCCAAATTCTTTAACATAAGTTCAGCCCTCTCCTCTCCTAAAGTTCTCTCTAAGTGAGCTCTCATACCCTCTTTCTGTCTAATATAGAATTGTACGCAGAACATTATCTTGCCTTCTAGAGAGGTCCCGACAACAAAACCAAAAATGTGAGCCGGCCTGTCTCTCACTCAGGATGAACCTCTGATGGCTATTATAGTAGCACACCATGGACTAAGAAAGCAAGGAACCCCAACTCCATCATACTCCTCCAAGGCTAGCACTCCAAGAATCAAGACATTGCTCACTAGAGAACTCAATGAAAGAGAGATAGTTGCAAATGAAAAGATGATGAGTACCTCCTCACCCCTTGTTTATATACTTGTGAAATAGTTATGCACAAAAGTTAATAATTATTGGATTAACTCAAGTTATGACTAAAAGTCAAGTAAAATCAAAAAGTATAAAGGAATATCCATCCATATGGGCATATTCCACTAAGCATGTGATCTTATCTTGACCCAACCACTAAGTCAAGGATTCCTTCACATGAGCTATTCTTGGACTATAGAAGAACCTAAAACAAAAAGGCTTGCGGGCCCAAGAGTTCTCAACTCTTTCCTCAAAGCCAACCACCTAGGAATAATACCAAGTCAACACATTAGAATCCAAAATAGTGGTGCTCATCTTTTCCACTTCCTCTAAAGTAAGGTCTCCTCTATCTTAGCTATGACTAACTTTAGCTAATCATGACTAATGTAGAACCATCCTTTATCTCTATATAAATAATATCTCTCAAGTACTTGTAATACCAAGCTAAATATCACAATACCACACACATGCACAAATGGGTGTTATAGGTCGATCCCAAGTTATTGCAACCAAGGAATCAAAACATTTGGCCAACCGCATAGCTTCCTCCAAGTGTTGCGGCTCTTGCATGGTTACCTCTTATTTGGTTCTTGACTTCGAGCCTCTCACAAATCAATCCAAAGCTTCACCATCCAATATATCTGGAATTTGCATGATGGTATTCTAAAATTGCATGATGTTTCTTACAGAGCCAATCTGTTTCAACTTTGTCACCCTATCCCATGCAACTCATGTGGCATTTATAGCTTGGAACTGACTTATTATTGCACTCTTGAATTTTTCCCAAGTCAAGATTGGTGCAATAATTTTTTTTTCAGCTTGCTCCACTTGGAATCTCCACCATAGCTTTGCTACTCCATCCAATTGGCTAGAAGCCAAGAAAATTCTTTTTTGCTCGTCTTGCAGATTGGTAGCTTCAAAATAACATTCACGGTCAAACACAAAATTCTCCATTGCACTCAGGAGATTCTTGCCTTCAAATGCCTTGGGTTTAGGGAATCAAATTTGGTCTTCTCCTTCTTGAATTGGTACTCTCTCTCCGTGCTCCTATTGTCCAAGCTCTCATTCACCCAACAATCAAGTAAGGTGCTTGATTTGTTGCTACATAGCAAGGATAACATTGAGCATTTCCGCCATGTTTGCTACTCTATCATGCCACCCATAATATATCTAATTTATTAACACATAGAAGCAACATGTCCACCATTCTCCATAAGTTACAACCAGAAGCACCAAGGATTCCTCAAATATGGTGATCATATGCAAAAAATATTGTCCAAATTGTGAGGTGATGAATTGTGTGAAATGATGTTTAGGTAGTACTTGGACACAAAAATCTCAATGTTTTGGTGGAAGTGGATTTGGTGGTCCATAAATTCCATCCATCCCATTCATGCTCTGATACCAATGTAAAAGGTCGAGATCGTGGAGAGAAATAGGAGAATGGAAATTCACATTGGGACACTTGAATGGGGGAACACTCCAAATGCCTAGCATGAGCTTTGGCTTTGGTATTATAGGTAGCATACAAGGCCCTTGAGAAGCTTCTCATGAACCTTCCTTGAGTAGTTTTCTTAGAGTGCAAGGCAAGTTAACCATGAAGCTTCTCAAGAAGCTTTCTTTTAGAAGTTGCCTACTTGGCGTGCAAGCTAAGCTAGTTGGAAGCTTCTAGAAGCTACCTGCTTTGGTGCAAGTTAAGCTAGTTGGGAAGCTTCCCAAGAAGCTTCCTAAATGCTTTTGGAATATTCTGGGCTAATTTGGCTTATTCTCTACTTTGTTAGCCTTACTAACTATGTCTCTAAACTCCATATTGTTACAATCTTCTACCAATGTGTTTCAATCCACAAAAATACATTCTTCCTTAATGATTCTTACTTGGTGTCTTGATTATCTCTAATTTCTAAAATCATTGCTAAGTCACATAAATTCTAATTTTGCAATAAGAAAAATTAAGTTACTTGTTGTGGATGATATCCTCCCTACAATGGAGTGACCACTTACTTACACAAGGTGATTTCAAAATCACCTCTAGAGGTACATAACATCTTCTTGGTTGGAAAGCCATCTTGCTTGCTCATGATTGCTTTGATAAAAAAGCAATGTACACCCAAACTCCAGCTCACACAATCTCTTTAGCTCTAAACTCGTGTTTCTCATTGACAAAATTCTTAGACACTTTGCACTTGAATTCACAAATTTGTTGAGTCAAAAGAAGACATTATATGAGCAAAGGCCTTGAATTTATAGCTTGAGGTAAACTATTTTGCAATTCAATGGGTGCATCCCTGGTGAACCATCACTATTTGTGCATATGAGTGTTTTGGCCAATTCTAACAGTCATCAATTTCTATTCTTTGCCTTTGTGGCAGTATATTCAAGTTGTTTGAATTCTCCAAGATTGTTTGACTATCAAGTCGATGATGATCTAGGCCGATGACATTCAGGATGGAATTCTTTGTTATGAACTTCAACCTAAGTGTTTTCAGCATTGAGGACTCATAACCACAAGGGTCCCAATCTCAAAGATCCAACCATGGGGTCTTCATCCTTGTGATCCTTGAACATGAAAGATCCATGGTGTTTTTCATGTGTCATCTTCTTTTCCTCTTCATGGTTATATTCTAGGCAGATGATAAGTAGCAAAATCTAATGTTCTAGCCTTAACAACTTTCCTAACCTTCAACTAATCTACAAAAATGAAAAAAAATTAAGAATGAATGTACTAGTAGTCCAAAGGTGGGTAAATTTATAACATGGAAATTTGAAGGTAAATTTATAACATGGAAATGTGGTGAGTGTCACCACACCACATTTCCATGTTATAAATTTACCTTCAAAGATAGTACTCTCTTCTTGAAGGTATAGAAATAGCTTTTGCAAAAAAGGATGGATGGATGGTTAGATTTATATCTAAAATATAACACTCTTGTCTCTTATAGGATAGACAAAAGATAATAAAATAATTATCTGATTCAAATATTGTTAGTAGTATTGATTTGAAATAAGCATTGAGGAAGAATATGCTAGATCATAAAAAAATTAAAAATTGAATTGCTTAACCAGTTAAATTTTAGAATAATAAATTTTAATTATTTAGTTTTATATCCAATTTTTGTATGAAATACATTCTATTATTTTAATTAGGTTAAACATAAAGCATTTAGAATAACATATAGAGCATCATACATTTATAAGTGGGTCACTCACTGCCTTTTCTTAAATTGGTGTGTTGCATGATAGATAGGCTTCCATTGCCTTCCAATTTATGATTTCATTTTCCGCTTAAGATTCTGAAAAGGTCCTTATCTTTTAAGTTTATTGACATACATTGGTCAAAAATAGTATCGAAGTAAAATCTTTCAAAGATTAGGAAAGTTTGTGATGTTATAGAAAAGCTGGTCCTACTAAATTATATATAATTTAACACTGCATTTAGTAACTTATCTTTCTTATTAGGATTGACTAATGAATCATAAATTTAAACTTTAAAAATTAGAAAATTGACCAATATACACAAATAAAAGTTAGTTAATAATCAGTAGATCATCAACTAAGCTAGTTGAGTAGTTTAGCTTAGTTAATGAGCAATCTAGAGACTTTAATGAGTACTGGTTAAGTTCTGTAGCTTTTTTAATATAAGCGAGGGAACATACTGGTGTTATGAATTAAATAAGCCAAAGACATTGTTTACTATCCCATCAAAGTCTCTGGCTTCTTAAGTAACATATATTATACTATATTAATATTAGTACCAAATTTTTCAATTTGAAATATATAATTCATACTCTTCTCAATTACATGTCTTTCTCTTTGAAGTTTTCTTTTCTATTCTCATGTTGTAGTCATAATAATTGAATTTTAAAACTCTTTGATACAACTACGTGCATTTAGCAAGAGTGTCTAACTGATTGGATCCTATTCTAAGTTGTTATTGATAGTCATATATAGTTGATTAATCTAATTCTATTGTAACTTTAACCTCTGTCATATTTATCAAGAAAGTCTTTGAGAACTTTAAGCTTGATTTGTAAAATAGGTCCAAAATTCTTCAGACTCTATGCATCCATATATCCTCATTAAAACCATAAGCTTGCCTAGAGCCAAAATTTATTGTCTTGCCGTAAGTGATATGAGATAAAACTTACGTTTTTAGATTGATGTTATATATTATGCTCTATAATATGTTCAATCATTATTTCAGCTTCTAAAATTAAGAATTTTAAACATACTTAACTAAACAACCATATATGAGATCAATACTTTATAGTCATATCCTTTTATGAAATTCATTATTCATTTAATATGAATAACAAATTATTCATTTATAAATAAGTTGTGTATGATAAATTACTATGCCAATTACCTGAAAAAAAAATTATTACCCTAATAAAAATTGCTAGTTTCTTGCAACAAGTAATTTTTACCGTAAAAATTGCATGTGGAGCTTTGTTGAGGCAAGGACTTCTTTGATATATTTTTCTACATTTTTTTCATAAAGGGATTGAGATACTAGCTTCAAGCTTTCACGAAAAGGAATGGAAATGGAAATGGAAATGATCTCCCTTAGAGTTTTGGGATTCTTTTACTACACCAAGTGTATTGATCCTATCTCGGAACTATGTTTCAAATAACAGCTGTAGGTTACTTGATAAAGTAGCAAGTGCTACATGCTAGGTGTGTTAACAAACCACCTAGGCATGAATGGTAATTTTATCGATGTTTGCGATGCTTTCTAGCCCAACAGTTCTTCAAATAAAACTTTCTTGCCATGAGAGTTTCCTCTTGTCTCACTTGATGGCTTCACATCACCAACCAGAAGTAAACAACAAAGTGCAACTTTTGAACATCTCTGATCTCCAGATTCTATCACTGACTATGGCCTCGTAGTCAGATAAGCCCTGGTCGGTCGCCCATACGTAGTGCTTGCAGCGCAGAAGGCTCGGAACAGGAAGGTCCGATACAATGAAAGTGGTAGGTCACTTTAATTTGCGACAAGTGCAGTTGTGGGACGCACTAGGGACTGCATGGAGCAAATTCTCTATCCTGTGATCCTTGTTTATGGTAGTTCCGGAGCACATTTTGTAATGCATGATCTGTGGATAGCTGCTTATCCGTTAAATGTAGCACAACTTTACAATCGAGATTGACAGGAACTTACATACATATGCAGATACGTGCAAGTTCGAGGGTTTTACAAGCCATTTGCGCTCCTGTCAAGCATTCAGAAAAGCATATGGAGAACCTATGGGTCAGACGAGCATACTCGTGTCGTAGGGATGAATTTTTGGCGGTCCACACTTTCAAATTGTTTGCCAGTTTTTCAAACGTTGAAGACAAAAGCTGTAGAGCCTGAGCCTGAGCATGAGCATGAGCTACAGTTTCGATCACCAGCTCAATCAACCCACTGGTACTGACATCCTTACTTACCGTATGGGACCTACAGCTTTCTGCATGTAACTTGTAGGTACCTTCTGGCGGATTCCTGGTGATGTTACACTCTTGCCGGAGAGCCGATCGATCAAGTACCAGGCACTCTACAGTTCTCTTGTAGGCGTGTCTTGTATGCCGGACTCTAAGTTCATATGGAAAGTACCAAACTTTGAGCTCGCCACTGTCAAAATGGATAAAATATGCAGTGTTCTTCAAATTTTGGGCGTTCAACCTAGCCTTGGAAAAATGACCACATCTTACAGCAATAAGGAACGATTCGTGTTGTTTACCAAGAGCCTGCAGAGGACAGTAAGACACTCACCAAGTTTGTCTTCAGCCAGACGGGAGGGCCACCCTAGCTGACAGACCTAAATAGCAACAGGCTTTACCCGAGGATGCTGCAGGATTCGAAAGGCCCGACAACCTCTGCTCAAATTCAAATGTCTGCAGTCGCTCCTGTACAAGTACAGAAATTCTAAAGGTGTACCGCAATCCGTTGTGTGTCTATCGGCCAATGTCTTGGTAACTAGAACCCTCTCCTTTTAGCGGGGAATTCGAATTTGGACCTAAATGTTGGACTTCAGCCGGATTGTTGCTTTTGACCGGACCTGATCATCTGCAACCCGTTAAACTAAGTTTAAAGATTCTACCATCGAAAGTAGGACTGCTAAAAGTACAGTTGCGAGCAAACGGTAACATGTCTTCGTCTTATCACGAAATTGGAGGTGTATCGTCGAGAGAGGAGTCTGAGCACAAGTTGCAAGTTTCGGATGTTTTTAAATCCGTGAAAGCGAAAATATGTTAGAGAAACAGTGAACTCTTTGCCTGGTTTGGTACTTCGCAATCTTGCACTCTTTGAACCATGAACAGATTTGTCTGCTCGGACAAGTTCGCATAACTCTGCAGTCTAGCACTCTTTGAACCATGAACATACGTGTCTGCTGGGACGTAGTTCGCGTAACTTTGCAATGTAGCATTCTTTGAACCATGAGAATATTTGCTGCTCAAACATAGTTCGCATACTAATCCGCCCACAATCTGCTCAGATATATCCTTTTGCCTCGTACTTTGCTTAGACAATGAGTTTTTTTCCATCGACATGAGAGGAACTGATCAAGGTGGAGTTCGTTGATGCAAATCTGCACCTCTATTATAAAATACAAGGAGCACTAACATATATTCCAAAGCACTTCCGCATCCTTCTTTTTATTCCAAATCTACTCCCATCCAATGAAAAATCGATTATTTGCAAGTTACTATGCAGGTTCTAAACTAATACTTATGGAATAATGAAACATCTGGACTCTTAACTATGCATCTTAATGAAATTGTTCACATCGGAAAGGTAAGAACTATATATAAGCATAGGGTGTTTTGTGCTAACTCTAACTAGCATGGTTGCCATGTGTTTTGTGCAAACCTTAAATTCTAGTCACCGGTTGCTAACTCTAAGTTTTCTTATTAGAGTTATTCTAGCATGTGGTCCCATGCAATCATCTAAAGAGTTTTGAACCCGTGTCATGATCGGTTGAGATTCATATGTCTATAGCCCCATGCCATTGGGCCACAAGTTATTACCTGGTAGCCCAATAGTTCACTTTGCCTCACTTTGAATCCCGTGTTTTTGGTTGTTGTGTATGAATTTATATGTTTTTCCATCTTTGGGTGTTGAAAGGTTTTGCATTTTTGTGTTCAAACATATCATAAGTATGAACTCTTCGACTAGCACAACTAAAGCTAACCCTATGCAAGCATTTGATGATATGGAAGTTTTAGAAGGCTTCTTGAAAGCCCTTGCACTTGATGCTAACTATACAAAAGTGCATGTGCTATACAAAGGACAGGTTTCCCAAATGTGGGAAAGCAATCTGGAGTTCTCTGCAACTTATGCAGCTTGAACCAGCTTTATTATTTTTACTTCCATATCCAAACTTCCACTCACTAAAAGCAAGAGTACAAAGTTTGTCTACAATTGCCAAGGTGCTCCATACAAATAGTTGATACCCATAGATGTGCAATTATGCCATACTCCTAGTAGATGTGTTGGCTGCAAAGCACACATACGGCTTGCATATTTGGAGGCTGCCGAAATTGGTCACCGGCAGTTGGGTGGAAGATCCAATTAGATTATAATTATGATTTGCTTACTAGTAGTGAGCATGCTCTGCTTTTACGCACCATCCATAAGGAAGATTTGAAGGAATTACAATTTTTGGAAAGTTCAAGTGCCACCATTTGTTAGAGCATGGAGGTAATGGCAATAGAGAAGAAAAAAGTATCACCAATCTTGGCTATAGTGACAAGGATGTGCAAAACTTTGCAGTTAGGGTTTCTAAGAAGAATGTCCAAAACAATGCACTACATATGAGTGATGCATTGAAGGAGCAGCAAGATCAAGAAATTCATTTCTTCTCTCACTTTACAATGGATCTAGAAGGTCACTTAGAGCAAATCCTCTCAATCAATGGTCCATAACATCATGGATTCATAATTTTTGGGGCGATGTCATTGTTGTGGATACCACTTATCAATTAAATAGATACAAAATGCCCCTTGCAATCTTTGTTGGGCTAAATAAACATGGCCAAAGTGTTCCATTTGGATGTGCATGGCTACAAATGAAGAATGGGCAATGAGAAATGTGATAGTTTTAAATGGCTTTTCCAAACTTGGAGCACCGCAATGCCTTGACTGCCCATCATTATGTTTACCAACCAAGATGAGTGGATGACAAGAGCAATTGCAAAGGCTTTACCGACTACTCTACGCTGTTCTTGTCCTTGGCATATTCTTCAAAACTTTCCTTTGTGGTTTCTGTCCATTTTGTGTAAGCAATCTCACCAATTCATGCTTCATTTTTGGGCACTTGTGCAATTTCCATCATCATATGCAAATCAAAGGAAATCAAAGGATTGATAAGCTCTTTGTATCCATCATCAATGAGTTGAGCCACATTTCCACAATATATTTATTGTAGGGTTATCAACAACCCAATGAGTTGAAAAGTTGAATGCTTATTTGAAGCATTCCTTGAGTTGGCGGACCTCACTCAAAGATTTCATATGCATTATGGAAAATGTATGGACACAACAAGGTCATGCAATTAATGTTGTAATTTTTCACAATGTGCTCGACCAACCTATACTAATAGTTGTATCTCTAATGGAGAAGCAACTTGCCCAAATATTAACAACTTACATATTTGTGAAAAGTCAAAAATAGATGTAGGAGGCCATGCAATATGCATGTGATAGTGTGCATTTAGTTTGGAGTTCAATTGACAGATCTCAAGATAAAGCTCACATCACTGAAATTGATGGGACCACATGACACGTAGTAGTATGCTCGTGTTGCTCATTTGAAACAACAAGGATCATTTGTATGTATCTCTTCAAGTTTTGGATTATTATCAATGTCTTTTCTCTAGAAAAAATTTATTTGCCAATACAATGGTATTGCAGCATAACACCCATCAATCAAGTATCTGATGGGACCATGGCTGTTTTAATCATTATCGAGTCTTTCGCCATCCACCTGTAATCAAGACCAAAGGACCCTAAACCCTAAACCAAAAGTGAATTTGATTGAGCTATGAAATCAATGCAATAAACAAGAAGCAAAAATCATGCATTTACTATCATCAACCTAGCCATAAGATTAAAAAATTCCCAAACAAAGAGAATGTAACACACAACATTCTCTAGCAAAAAGACAATTGAATAAAAGTGTGTATTTTCCTATAGCTTCTTGTTTAAGAAAATTCTTCTTGCTTAAATTTTCTTGTAAGACTTATAATGATGTAAGATTCATGGTTTGTGGGCTTATGTTGTTGATTTAAAACAAAAAATATTGTCTCCATCATACAAAACATACCTTGATGATAGCAAATGATTGATATGTTCTTGGAAGAAAATAGTGTCCTAGCAAATCTCAACTCATGGTCCATTGACTTTTTGTGTCATTGCTGCCAATGCTCTTGTAGATTCATTTTTATAAAAATGAAAGCAAAAGCAATAACAAATAACTTCTTTGAGGAAGTCATATCAAGATTGAAAGTTTACATGTGATGCTACTAATATGCCATGCACGTGCTAATGCTGCATCAAAGCATTCAATCATACATAAAAGTTCTACAAAAGCATGGTGCATACCATAATGATGCTAGATGCAAGAGAAATTTTGCTTACTAAGAACATGATTTTGTTCCTTCTCCTTTGTAGTTAAAATCCATTTATTGCATTTTTTGCTAAGATTGTGAAACATCTAACAACCACTATGGTGAAATTTTATCCCCAAGATAAGAACATGATACCATTCACAATAAGGAAGTAAATTCATTCCACATGCCCTATATAAGTATCTTTGTTAAGTGATGTCAGCTTGAATGGATGGTGATAGTGTATAGGTTGCCATTGCCTTTTTCACCAAAATCTGCTTTAGAATAATTGCCTTAAAGTTATTGTAACAAAAGTAGCTACATTTTTTGGTTGATAACTTTCATTTACCATTGATGGATTTGAATAGGTTGATGGAGCCACTAACTACTTCATTGACCATTGACTGATTTGAACAGGTTGCAAACTAAACATAGACTAAGCTGATATGTTGATGGAGCCATTGACTACTTCAAGAATAGAAGCTTAAATGAGAGTGGAATAAAATTTGTATGGGTTATTTGGAAGAAATTGAGGGAGTAAATCAGATTGTGATTGAGAAATAAAGATGTAGATCAAATGAGTAACACATTGTTTTTACAAGTGTGTTGGATAATAAAAATAATTGATTACTATGGACCTAGTTTGGAAAAGATTGGATTTCATAGAAGGTATATACCAAGCAGACATTTTGAGGCAAATCTAGCATCAATCCAATATCATTGTTCAAGCCAAGCACATTGATAGCAAATAATTTAGCCCGGATGCTATCATTTTTGCATATGTTCAAATAGCATGTTCTTCTTTCCTCTACTCTTAAGCCTATGTACAAGTCATAATGTCCAAATTGTATTCATGAAAAGCTTGCATGCTGAATTTATCATTTTGATGATCTGGATTTGATAAAGAGAAATCTGTAAATTTCAACCATGACATGGGCTCACTAGCATATGACTTCTCAAGCACAGCCAAATCATCACTCAAAAAAATACAAAAACATATAAAATGCAAAAACCTACAAAAACACACAAAATATCTGAAAACATGCAAAGAAAAGCAAGACAAAATGAACCATTAGACCACAATGTAATAACTTGTGGCTTTATAGTATAAAGCCACATGCATGTGAATCTCAAGCAATCATGATACGGGTTCAAAACTGTTAGGTGTGGAGTCTAATTAATTATGTGAATACTCTATTGGACAAATATCCTATGGGATGTAGAAGAGTAAGTATGGGACAGATCTTCTACAATAACATTGAAGAGTCAATATGGAGTAGATCTTCTATAGAGTGTAGAACTGTAAGTATAGGATAGATCTTCAGATCACACAATTCTATTTATGGGAATAAACAAAAAGAAGTAGTTCACATTGGGACCCATATCTTTGTGGATACATATGAAAATGCTGTGTGCCTTATTTCATTTGAAGATATTCTCAAGGGCTTTCCATAAACACAAAGATCATGGAAAATAAAACCCTAAAAAAGAAGGTATGCTCACTTGAAGTTCAAGACAAATGTATCTTATCATAGCTAGGGGATTCCATTCCCAATAGGCTTTAGGAGTTGCATGCACCTTTGGGCATGAGACCTATGGGAATGGCTCCTACGTGCATGGGATTTGCAAGAAGGCTCCAAGACAACGGGACCTCCGGGAAGGCTACTTGCATGGCCTCCACTTGTGGAATTGAGTGAGGTGACATGTATCAATCAGTACCAAAAAATCTAGGAGTATATGCGGCCACTTCAAGAGACCTCAAAGTAACATCCCTCTATCTTAGCTATGACTAAATTTAGCTAATCATGACTAATGTAGAACCATCCTTTATCTCTATATAAATAATATCTCTCAAGTACTTGTAATACCAAGCTAAATATCACAATACCACACACATGCACAAATGGGTGTTATAGGTCGAGCCCAAGTTGTTGCAACCAAGGAATCAAAATGTTTGGCCAACCGTATGGCTTCCTCCAAGTGTTGCGGCTCTTGCATGGTAACCTCTAATTTGGTTCTTGACTTCAAGCCGCTCACAAATCAATCCAAAGCTTCACCATCCAATATATCTGGAATTTGCATGATGGTCTTCTAAAATTGCATGATGTTTCTTACAAAGCCAGTCTGTTTCAACTCTGCCAAACTATCCCATGCAACTTGCGTGGCATTTATAGCTTGGAACTAACTAATTATTGCACTCTTCAATTCTACCCAAGTCAAGATTGGTGCAATAATTTTTTGTTCAGCTTGCTCTACTCAAAATCTCCACCATAGCTTTGCTACTCCATCCAATTGGCTAGAAGCCAAGAGAATTCTTTTTTGCTTGCCTTGCAGATTGTTAGCTTCAAAATAACATTCCCAATCAAACACAAAATTCTCCATTGCACTCAGGAGATTCTTGCCTTTAAATACCTTGGGTTTTGGGAATCAAATTTGATTTTCTCCTTCTTGAATTGGTACTCTCTCTCCGTGCTCTTGTTGTCCAAACTCTTGTTCATCCAACAATCAAGTAAGGTGCTCAATTTGTTGCTGCATAGCAAGGATAATATTGAGCATTTCCGCCATGGTTGCTACTCTATCATGCCACCCCTAATATATCTAATTTATTAACACATAGAAGCAGCAAGGATTACCATTCTTTATAAGTTACAACCAGAAGCACCAAGGATTCCTCAGATATGGTGATCATATGCAAAAAATATTGTCCAAAGTGTGCGGTGATGAATTGTGTGAAACAATGTTTGGGTAGTACTTGGACATGTATCAATAAGTACCAAAAAATCTAGGATTTAGATATGGTATCAATCTGCACTACACATTCCAAAACTAAATAATGGTCTTTAAGTGCAAGTGTATAAATATGTGTGGAATTTGTAGTCAAAAGTGACTTTGATAGTTCTTGTTTTACAATTCTTGATAGATAGTTCAAAGGTGAATAAAAATCTTGTGTAGTTGTGGACATAGCAAATGTTGGCCAAACCACATGAAAGTTGGCATAATTTCTATGCATGCTTTTCTTGACCAGATTGATGAATGTTTTTTGCTCCATTGCATACCTTGATTCAGATTCCCATTGCTCTCTCAAATTTCCTAGTTGCATATTTTCTCCCAACAAAAACTCCATAGATGATTACCCAAGGATATAGGCTAAGAACCTATGCCCCATGCCACACTCTATAATAACTCTTGTTATTATATGGTAATAGCTATGTCAACCTCAACTACCACATATTACATGTTAATACATAAATACCATATATGAAATTCAATTTCAACAAAGCTAACTCACTAACTATAAATTTGCATCATAGTAGGTACCAACATAAGACATAAATTTGTGATAAATCTCCTTAGCTTGATAGGTATGTGCAAAGTATGAAGTTTGAAGAAAGCACATTTTGAAGTCTTTTAGAGTTTTGCAAATAATGGTCATGAGATTGTGAGAGATTGAGGATGCAAGAAGTTTGAAGTATTGACAAAAGTGCATCATGAGGTCTCTTGAAAGCATTGCAAGTAATGGTCATTAGATTGTGAAGCATAGAAAATATTGTAGAGAAGAACTTAAAGGTGATATTTGTGAGAGATAAGAAAGTGGAGAAAAATATTAAGCAAGAGGAGAGCAAGACCTAAATCTGCAACGTGTAGAATAAATATCAAAGAAAAATATTGGGAATGTAGGAAAGTAACACACATTAAGGAATGTTACAAGATTGGCAACAAAATATGAACGTCTCATTGAAAGAATGATCTATCATGAGAGCAAGCTAGCTTTTCATATTCGAATAGAGATACTGGTGATATTCTTCATAATATGATATAGAGTATTACAAGGATTTGTGGATTTTGGATTCCAGATTTTCATATCAAATGTATATACCAAACATGTTTCACCATTACAATCCCTACTATGGTTATGGAGAAATGATGTTGCTTGTAAGACTGCAAGGATAAGGCTGATCAATATCAAGATGTTTAATGGAACAATGAGAATCTGATAGATCTGTGGTATATATTGGATTTGAGAAAGAACACAATTTCCTTGGCTGTAATGATTTCTTGGGTACACTTATCTCAAGTGGATGTAAATATATATCTCAAAATGAAGTTTCTAAAGTTGTAAAGATGTCCTTATGGTCATAAAAGTGAAGAGTGAAGAATCTTTACAAACTAGTTAAAGATATAGTGATTGATAACTATAATGTTATTGTAGCTTCTCAATTGTGTGCTACTCATTTGGGTCTAATGATCAAGGAAGGTTTGAGAGTTCTGTAAGCAATACTTGAAAAAAATAAAAATTAAGGGTGTCAAGAATTTTAAACTTGATATGAGCATTGTATCTTTGGGAAATCACAAAGAGTGAGATTTAACTTACAATTCATAATACCAAAGGCAATTTGGATTATATGTATTGATGGAATGGGAGATATTATCTAATTTTTGGAGACTAACTCCTATTCCATCAAAAGTGAGAGATTTTTATTGAATTTCTTTCATTAATGACTAATCAAGAAAAGTATGGATGAAATTAATAAGAAAAAATTAGAAGTTTTTTTTATTTCACAGTAATTGAAATTGAGCAATAGTATAAAACCAGTAAGAAGGTCAGATTTTTATATGTATGAGTACTAAAAATGAAAAAGTACAAGTCTTGAGAGTTTAATAAATAATGCAAAGATGAAAGGTATCATTTATCATTTCATGGTTCAAGAACAATTTATAGCATGGAATTACAAAAAGGTTCAACCAAATGTTATTAGAGAAAGCAAGAAGTATGTTGAGCAATGCAAAAATACACAAGAGAGTTTGGGTCCAAATTGTAATACAGCTTGGTAAACATATCTCCTAGCATTGTAATTGTAATTGATTGTAGAGCTCTTGAATATATTGATTAAAATAACCTACAAATTTATTCTAAACTTGGTATGTGTTTTTGTTTTGCATGCATACATATACCACATGCTTACAAATGCAAAAACAAAGTTAGATCCCAAATCCAATAATTATATCATGAACAAAAATAATTTTATCTCCTTTATATAAGAGAGTTGTAAAATATATAAACTATGATCCTAGTACCCGTAAAAGAAAGGAAATCATTAAATGAAATTACTTTCCTAAACTTCCAACTTAAGATATCAAGATAATAAACTATTTAAAATAATGCATGAGAGTTCCTTAAATTGGTGGAAAATGCGTATCAGGTTATATGTTCATTATGAGTTGATCTTGGTATTCAAGAAGACCCATGAAAGCTAACACTCTATAGATCTCTGCAAAAATTTAAGGCTCCTCACTAATATGAGTTTGAGGATATCATTGCTTTTGTATCGATTATAAAGAATGAAGAATCCTTTAGTTTCTACGTTGCAACAAAAAAAATGCAGACAGAAGCAATGGAAATCTGCTATGGACAAAGAAATAAGTCTCTGACAACAATAGACATGGAGTTTGGTGAAATTGCCTCCTCAAAACAAAGCAATTTGCTACAAGACATAAAAAAGCAAGTGGAGATATATTCAAAGTCAATGTGATTGCAAAAGTATTTGCATAAACAGCAATATAAGCAACATGAATTTAAGTGAGATCTTCTCACCAATTATTAAGATCCGTTCTATCATGTGCTATTTGTGATTGTTGCTTTCTTTCATATGGAGCTTCAATAGATGGATGTCATTACAACTTTCTAAATGAAGAAATTTACATGCTATTAAAAGAAAATGAAGTCAAGGTCCCTTGAAGTCCAAGTTGCAAAAATATTTGTGTCTCAACGTAATATATGGATTGATTCCTTCATGACAAAGCAAGGATATATGAGGTTTGCATATCCCTTTTATATGCACTTGAAGAGGACTCAAAAAAATTTTCATTGTGCTAGTATTGTATGCAGATGATATGCTACTTTGTTGTGCGTATATACATCGCTACACAACATACATCGCTGTAAACATCATACACTATAGAAACACAACTCACACGTAAGTCATACATAGACTCTAAAGTGCCACAATTGCCCCCCTAGCTGGCGGTTAGGTCCCTCTAACTCTAGATAGCCATCTACTCTAAGTATATGGTATACCCTCTAATGGGCAAAGATCAAGAGGCCGGGTGCTATGGAGCCCCATCGTTAGTCGCCTGTCTACAATCTATACCATATAAAGAATGAACTAGCTATAGGTCAAGTACATCTAGGACATAACCACTGTCCCTGAGGAACCACCGTGAGGGAAGGAGTCATACATGTCATATGCCATCCTCTCGAACAGCTATCACACACTGACATAGTAGCAGCTCCACCAGAAGAGCCACAAAACATACACCTCAAGCCTGCATGTACAAGTGCCAAGCTTGGGTCCATAGTACCATCAATGTTTGGAAGGTGGCATGGCACACAATTGCGCACATGATCCTTCCAAACAACACCATCACGTCCTTCTAACACAAGGACTCCAGATGGTAAAACCTCACGCACTCTCAAGAAAGTGCGGCTTGTAGAAACATCAAGTGTTGTCAATGCTGTCTACTGTAGATATACATAGTCGCTTGGATGAAATTGACGGATCAAGGGTCTATAACCTCCTCCTTGAATGGTAGCATAGCATAAAGTATCTCTATGTTGAGCAATCGCCAAGTTCTCAAAGGCCATCGGCATCACTCTCCGAAAGATCTCTGCCCGCTGAGAACATACGCTCATCCAAACATTGGGGTCATCCAAGTCCAAAACTACAGTAGCATCTCGACAAATGGCTACAGGTAAATTTGGATCTCGTCCATAGAGTAGAAAGTACAGAGAGAAGGATGCTAAGGAGGCTTGCCGGCTGAACCGATAGCCCATGGCCAACCAAGGTAATTGGAGATCCCAATCTCCTAAGTGGCCTCTCTACAAACCATACTTTTGCAATCCTCTCTTCACCGTCTGAACCACTCTCTCTGCAAAGCCATCTGCCTCAGGGTGATCTTGGGATGTAGTACGATGATCAATCAAAGCCTTGTCACACAAGACCTGAAACTCCCCCAAGAACTCTATACCCTGATCAGTCGAAACCTCAACTGGTGCACCAAAATGACTAAGAACTCGATCCAGGAACGAGTAAGTTGTCCCTTCACTAGACTTGTCAGGAAGTGCCACCAACTCAATCCACTTGGAGAAGTGCTCTACCATCACCAAAACATACCGATGATGTCGCACAGTCAGCGGTAAAGGTCCGACAAAGTCCAAACTCCAACGGTAACCCAATCCCATGATAGGTAATGGGTGTAACTGTGGCGTAGGAGCATTGAATGATGCTCTAACTCGGTCACAAACCATACATCTAGTAACAAACTGCTATACCTCGGTCTGCATACCGCGCCACCAATAATGACTCTAGAGTAAGCTATACGTATGCTTTACTCCAAAATGGCCTAGCTCTTCATGAGCATGACAGACCAACTGTGATCTCTGGGATGGAAGTGGTACTACTTGCACTCTACCATCCTCCCATACACGCAAAAGGTGTCTACCCTCCAATCTGAACCGTCTGGCTCGCTGAAGAACATGGTCTCTCTCCTTGGCCCCAACTGTGCCACCTACAACACCAATGCAAAGATAGTCCATCACTAAGACATCATCATGAATGTCTTGCTGAGCTGTACCAATATCTTCACTCTCTGGATCTGTGACCTCAATAACTCCTCCTGTATGCACTGAGAGAGATACCACCAAAGCCTCTACAAATATACACAAAAAGGCCGATGCATGCCAACCTGGCACCATCTCCTCATCTATCTCACCATGCCAACGTGCTTTGGTCTGATCCTGCTGGCTGGGACATGGGTTTCTACTCGACCCATCTGCGTCACGGTTCACCACTCCAGGTCTATGAACAACCATGAAATCATACTCCTATAAAATGAGAGCCCATTGTGCAAGCTTCCCTGAAAGCTTGTCGGACTCCATCAACCACTTCAGCGGCTGATGATCAGTAATGAGAGTGAAGGGGTTACCAAATAGGTAACATCGGAAATGTGCTACTGCCTAAACTGCTGCCAAGCAATCTCCCTCATATGAACTATACTTTGCCTCCATTGAATTGTTGGAGCGACTAGCATAGGCCACCACAAACTCCTTCTCCTCATCATCATGTTGGGTGAGCATCGCTCCACGCCCCAACATACTCCAATCAGTATGAACCTAAAATAGTTGTCCCTTGATTGGTCTCCTCAAAATAGGAGCACATGTCAACCTCTCCTTGAGCTCTACAAAAGCTCTCTCTTGCTCATCTCCCAAACACCACTCCTGTGTAAGCTTGGTCAGCTTCGTCAAGGCCTTGGCAATGGCACTAAATCCTCTAACATAGTGGTGATAGAAGTTTGCCAACCCAAGGAATGCTCACACTCTGCTCACATCCGTAGGCCGAGGAATATGTGCAATAGCCTCCACCTTGGTCTGCTGAACACCAAGTCCTCCGAGATAGATAGTGTGACCCAAATACTCAACCTGCTTGTGGAAGAACCTACACTTCCCAGGATGTAATTTGAGTCCATGAGATCTCAACCTCTCAAACACCTCTAACAACTATCTCTCATGCTCCTCCATAGTAGTGCTATAAACCAAAATGTCATCAATATAGCACCAAGCAAAATCCAATCCAGCTAGGATCCTATCCATGACCCTCTGGAACTCAGCAGGAGCGTTCTTTAACCCAAATGGTAAGAACCTCCACTGATATAACACATCCTTGCCATGAGGATCAATAGCCCAAAATGTTGTCTTGGACTTATCCTACTCCTTGATTGGCAACTGATGATATCCTGCTCGAAGATCCAAAGTACTAAAGATCTTTGCATGCCCAATTGCATCAAAAATCTCCTCCGGTGTAGGCATTGTATACCAATCAACCCTGGTCTATCAGTTGATAGGTGTAATACTCCAAGGACAAGAGAAGAGAGAAAACACAGATTGCACACTCAAACAATTGATGCCCCAAGGGAGCACCTTCTCTTTATTATATAGACAAAGAGGATCTCCGCCAAGGAAGCTCCACCATAGGATTAGGGACACAGATAGGTGACCTGTCAGCAAGCTCCACCCTTGGATTACTTACTTGGATGGGTGACATGTCTGGTCTAGGTCCTATCTGGTTGGTCAAACAAGCTTTTACCGGAGGGAATCTTTTAGGGAATCTTCTTGTAGGAATCTCAGAATCACGTAAGGTACCATTGGAAAGCTCTCGACGAGACAAAGTAGGGGGAGGGAAAGCCTCCTTCTCCTCCATTGGGGGGGGAGCATCTGCACATTTTCAAGGCCTAATTCATCCGTTTAGGCCTCCGAAATTGCCTTCAAAGATTTCAGGCATATTTCGGTTCCTACTCTATTAGTAGAAGTCCTCTTTTGGTGATACTTCTTTCTGATTTGTTTAGTCCATCATGTGTAACATTCTTCCAAATGTTACCAAACCAATTCTCACCTTTAAATCATATGTCTAGCTATTGGTTCTAAGGTTCTCAAGTCTATTTTGGTTTCTGCCCTATTAGTAGAAGTACTCTTTTGGTGATACTTCTATCTGATCTATTTTGACCATCATGTATAACATCATTTTAGATGTTACCAAACCGAATTTCACATCCAGATCATATGGCTAGCTCCTGGTATTACAATAGGACGATAATCTCCACACATCCGCCTATTTGTATAGTTGCCATGCATATCCTTCTTGGTTGGCATCACTGTTGCTAATGCATACTCTCCATGTGAAATCTCCACCAACCAGCCTCAAAAAGGTCACTACTCCGGCTCTGAATCAATGTACTCTCCATCTCACTATATCAATAAGGACGTTGGAAAATTGGTGTGTCGCTAGTCAACTCAATCCGTATACTAGGTCCCTTCAGAGCACCCAAATCCTTCATACTGAAGGCAAAACAACTCGTGTGACTCCTCAAGAACCTCCAAACCCTTTGTCTTTCCTCTCCAGTAAGCTTGGGTCTAAGATCTGGCTCCCAAGTATCCTCTGTAACTATAGTAGGAGTGGAAGACGTACTGACTGACTGCTACACTAGGCCCTTGGGAGCAATAGTGTCATGCTCTCGACCACTAGAGGTCCCAACCCCGGTGTGAAAAACTCCCTCCACTCTGGCTGCAAGCTCCACACGTCCTCTAGCTGCATCCCAAGTAGACCAAGAGTGTAATCCAAGTAGCCCACGCTCACCTGGATGGACTCCAAGTAGACCACTCTCCCTAGTAGCTACTAGATGTGTCCCAAGAATACCATGTCCACTCGGTCCATCACCCCCAGCATGTACCTGAATCGTCTCAATAGGCACAAGGCTCACAAGTGTCCGAGTGGTGATGCCTATCAAGCGCATCCTACGCTGCTCTACCAAGCCAAGGCTCACAATTCAGGTCCATAGCCTGACCTAACACCTGACGCCTTTGACACTGTTGGAATAGCGGTAATACCGGTGCAAAAACCCATCGCCAGCTCTCTCTCATCAGCGTTGGGCTCAACCAATTGCTGTAACTGTGAGTCCCAAACAAGTCTAAGTCCTCCCTCTCGAAAAGCATGAGAGCTTGGGAAACTCATGAGTGTGGGAAATGCGGCTCTAGGCTGTCCAACTAGGTTCACCATTGCCATAGGTGACTTATCAGCCACTACCATTGTCTAAGATTGACGCCCAACATCCAAGATATCATCAACAAGAATGTGGTCCAGTTGATGAATCCCATCATAAGCACGATGTAGAACCTCCTTGGGTAAGAGGTTCGTCCACCAACGACGAAGATGATGAGCCCGTGATCTCACCCTGGCTGCATCTAACAATACAGCAGGTCCCATCCAAGAATGGACCTAATATGTACTCACCACCACTTTGGTGCAAGAATCACCCATCAAAGGAACGTTCTCCAAAAGGTAAGTTGGAGAAACGGACTGATGAACTTGGAGATGTCGTAGTATCCGTAACATCTCCCAAAACACACCAGAACAAGGATCTTGAAGACCCAATCCTCTACCAGCACGTGTATGTCCTTGACATGGCCATCCAAAAATCACCAAGTGAATAGGCCCATGTCTCTCTAGGTCATGCGCCCCCAGTAAGGAAATGTCTCCTGGTAGGGCCTTCTGGTAACCTCTGACTGTTGACATCGGTAATAACTCCGGATACCAATAGGCCAAGTGTGCTACATGATGTAGAGAGACTCGCCTAGCAGTCTCATCTCTCTCTACATACAAGTACTTCTGTACTCGGATACCCGTCTGTAACAACGCAGCTAGTCCGGTGTTGATCCCACCAAACAACTCCAATAGACATATCCCCTCTATTGGATACTACCAAGCAATGAATGTGGTATCCAGAGGTGTCAAAGCAATTGCTTCTGGAGGCTCATCCTCACACTCATCTCTTGATGGTACGAAGGCTCCACTCCAAGCTTGCTGCACCAACTGATCTACATGTTGTTGCAATGCCTCCTCTGAACTCCACAATGGAACATTCAAAGTGGATGGAACAATCCCACTCGTACTCCAAAGCCAAGTGATATCCTCTGGTATTGGAGTATCCTCTGCATGGGCGTTCCCCTCCAACAAGTCACCAGGCCAAGTAACCACACCACTGAAAGCTAAAATTGATGTTGCCATGGTCTCGGATTGTAGTGAGCCAAGACTGCCACTACTGAAGCGTACTGGTAGGCGACATACCCGTCCCTCACCAAACTGCCAACCAAGTCTATAAGAGGTTGTCTCCTCCCAATAGTCAATGCTGAAACCCATGGGGTATAACACTGCTCCCCCAACTAGCACATCATATGACTCAACTATCGTCGCAATAGCCTGAGCTCTCACCACCGAGCTATCAGTCGGATGACCAGGCTGAACCTGGACAACAAGCTCCCCACGTGTGATGTACTGTGTCGAACCACCACCTAGAGATGTCTGGATCTGAAATGGACACCTCTCCACATCGATCTTCCGTAACTCCAGACCGACAACTCCAGACCGACAACTACAGCCTTCCCCAACATAAGAGGTTGCGCACCGGAGTCTAACAAGACTCTCTGTGGTGTATAGACCTTCCCTGAAGGTCCCACCAAATGGAAAATCCCCCTCTGGTTATCCAATAGGACAACACCAGGTGTAAACCGCGCTCTCTCAAAGGCTAGTCTAGCTGGCAACTCCTCCAATCTAGCCGCTACTGCCTGCCATAAACCATTGGTCGCTGAACGGATCCCATGCTCCTCAACCAAGTCAGCTCCACTACCAACCACCTCTGCTCTAGTAGTAGGAACTTCACCATCCTTACTCTCACACAACATCGCAGCCAACCAAAACACTGGGGCTGGGTCAACTCCCAATGTAAAGATATCATTGGCTGAAAACAAAGGATGCCGCATAATCAGCTGAGCCGCTCCCAACATCATGCTAGACTCAATCTGTGTAGTAGCAGGTGGCTGACTAGCAGGTAGTCCATCATGTACTCCATCACCACCTACCACACCTGCATTGGGACGTCTAGGAACCATGGATGTCATCTGCAATGCCTCAGATAGCATGAAAGACTAGGGAAGTCTGACCTGTCTCCCAACCTCTCCTCTCTATGGGTCCAACTCCATTGATGTTACTTTAGGCTCTGGAGCACGTACTGCACTCCTAGTCACTGCTGCAGATGCAGTCACCTGTGCTACTCCGCACATGAAGTGCAAAGCATCTCTATCAGCAGCTTATGAGGTGGAAGCCTCAGCACCCAAATTTGATCTCCTCTAAGCAATAGCCATACTAGCCAATCTTTGCTCCAACTGCTCAATCCGAGTAGCCATAGTTGTGTCAACAGTAAGGGCAAGTACTACATCCCTACTAGGTGTAGATCCTCTACCACCTTGTCCTCCATGAACTGGAGCTCCTCTACTACCTGCCATAGCAGCCCTACCACTCAGTAACTCCGGGTGTAAGTCAAAACATCAGTCACTAGTGTGACCAAATATGTGGCAATGCTCACACTACCTCTGTGCTGGCTGTGATGCACCCGAGGTATCAAGTCCATTGCTTGAGTACACTCTCTCCGATGGTGAGGTCCACCACAAGTCCAACAAGCAACACCACCACTCATTGGCTACTACTGACCCAAAAATGAGGGTAAGGGTCTAACTCCACTAGGCCATCTACTCACTCCATAGGATCTGGGCTGTCCACCCTGTCCTCAAAAACCAACTGGGCGTGGTGCACTATGCTGCACTCTAGAAGAAGTCACAGCCGTGGATGAGGTCTCCCTACCAAATCCAAATGTCACCACTCTCTCCTCCACCATGTTGAGCTCAATACGCTCAGCCAAACCAAAGACTATTGCCAAAGTGGGCGAAGTAGCCTGCAACAACATAGCATCACAAACTCTACGTCTTAACTCCTTGTCTAGTATCCCATACCAAAACTGGACTACCTGGGCCTCAGTAACTCCCTGAGTGAAACTGATCAGCCGCCTCATGCGAGTGTATGCCTCACGTAGGCTCTTTCCAACCTTCCACTGGAACTCTTGCAAGCTCCTCAACTTGTCAGCCAGTCTGCACTCCTTGGTAGTTATGCCTCAAACATATGAAGAACTCCACCATGGGGTTAAACCCCGATACCACACCACCTCTTGCAGCGGTACCTCCACTCGTAGTAGCACTATCTCCAACTAGTGCACCTCCACTAGCTCCACCCACACTACTCGAGCTAGAACTCGTAGGTACAGCCGATCTACTCTTGGCCACCGAACCTGAAGTGATAGAGACATAGTTCTGAGACCAATACTGTCTCCATAACTCAATCTCCTCCAAATGAGCTCTCCTGAACTCATGGTAGTTATCCCTTGGCGGACCCTCCAAGTGCTGAAACAACCCCTTCCATGCCATGAAGGGTGTGAACAAAGTCCGGTTCCGCATCTGCTGTAAATCACACCAACTATCAAACTCCTGGATAAAGTCATCCAACTCAATGGTACCCACTATACCAGAGTAACGCCTAGGGCCTTTGGAGGCCCCATAAATCTCATCCATGTCCCACAACAACGGTGCAAACACACCAAGTGCACTCTCAATTGAATCAGCTCTTGTGTCAAACTCCAACTCAGAGTCAATCTCCTCCCTCATTGGGACTTGAGATACAGGCTGATACCGAGCACCACTCTGAGTAAACCTATTGTGTACTACATGGCTAACTTCTCTGGAATCTCCAAATAACTCCGTCGTGACCAAGTAACTGCAACAGCAAACCCGAACCACCAATTGCAACCGCAAGTGCCCCACCAAGTGCCAACACCACCACGTGCCAACACCAACTAAGCACCACCCACTAATGTAACTCTAATTGAGATAACTACACTAGGGGAAAGGGCAACCTGTAACTTGCCATCATAACACGCACTCTCACGGTCTGCAGGTCATCACTTCTTGCCTCACCAGAGAGAAACAAAGGTAGTCTGATTGGTCATCACTCCAGCCTCACCATCGAGAGCACACCAGAGCACCACCGCTCAAAAGTCAGGGCGCCTCACACAAACAGGAAACAGAGAATGGAGGGGGTCCAATCACAAGAAATCTAAACGAAAACCTTCCATCTCATAACACAACACGTGAATGACTCTACCACCATTTGGCATTTGACATAAGAGAAATTTGTATCTAAATCTTAAGCTACCAGGATCACCAAGAATGGGATCAAATTGCCTCTCCTAGCCAAAGCTACATATGTATAGATAACAATGGCACAATCACTTGGACAACAAGTGAGGGTGGACCAGTTGGCTAGGGCACCAGTCTAGGAACAAGAGATCTAAGGGTCAAACCCTATTATGCACAATCTAGCAGGAAAGGCAAATTTTGTCAACCAATGACCAAAATCTACTCTAAACCAGCTAGCCTCATGCCAGCAAGCTGGCTTGCTGGCCCTTCTAGGCCTTTGTAGCCTCTCATAGCCCATAGTCCTATGCCTCGAAGCTTCTAAACGCCAAATGAGGCCTTTCTTGTTGCCACTTCGAACCTCCTCCAAAATTAGCAAAACTTCTCTAAATCTGCAAAACTCCTCCAAACTAGCAAAACTCCTCTAAATCTGGCCAAAATCTGACATAAATCCCAACCAAAATCTGACATAAACCCTAAAGTTGGCCGTCCGCCAAATCCCCCGCTAACTTTCCACTCGAGCCAAATTGACAACACGGGTTTTTCCAAATCACAAATTCATGAGAAGAGCTTCCCAACTCCACCTTCAATTTGACTTTCTGAGCCCAACTCGCGGCAAATTGGTCTTGTCTTCACCTCCTGAGCTCAAAATCACAACCACTGCTTGAAATTTGCTCCTTCTTTGCTCAAAATTTGGCCAACGCTTCCGCACACCATCCGCCTAAATGCCAAGTCTGCATCAATTGAACGAGCTTCTGCACACTAGGGAAACATTGAACTTGAATCGAGCTACCAACGATCCACTAAGCTTGGAGATACCACCAACACTCAAAGTTCCTGCACCCAATTTCCCCCTGACTCCACTTTTCTGATGTAATCAGATTGCTTACCACTCTCAATTCAACTCAACTCAGATCAATACTTGATCTCTCACTCTATAAACTGCCAACAATTGGGCACTAATTACAATCAAGCCACACCCACTCAAGCATAGAGAATCCAGGTGATGCTCGCCGGCCTTTGTCCACCATAGCCAGGAACTCGAAGGCTCAACATCAAAGAAGTGAGCTCTCTGAAGCTCACTTTGAAACTATACCCCCTTGGACTTGAGCTAGCTCTGAAACCCTAACGGTCCCGCTGACGGCACACTCGACGGTGCAAACGGTGCAAAGTGACGGTGGGCTCCACCGTGAAGTTAGTACCCCAAACACGAAATCTAACCGTCGGAAAGTAGTCTCTGAGAAACTGCTGAAATAACTCTAACTACTATCACTAGAACTCCAATGTCCGAGCATCTAGATGCGGCACTACAAATGGCATGACAACTTGGGGCAAAGATCAAGGATAATATGATTGCATTGAAAGAGAACCTGAGCTTAGCATTTGTATGAAAGATCTTGGTCCAACCAAAAAAATTCAGGGTATTGAAGTTCATAAAGATAGATGTAAATACTCCATTAAGTATGTGTTTTCATCTCTCTCTATATATGAACTCTCTCTATATATGAAAATGGTAGGCAGCCTGACGCACACCATGGTAAGCTCTAGACAAAAAAAATTTCCTCATGTTATTTCTCATAGTTAGTAGATTCACAAAGCATTAACAAGCCATGAAATGGATTCTTAGGTATCTTGCATGAAATAAAGAGATGGGGATTCTATTTTGTGGAAGACATGAGAGAAGAGGTACTACAAGGTTCATTGTTTTTATTTTACTAGAGACTTGAACGGAAGACTGAGTATTATAGAGTACGTGTTTACCATAAAAGGTGGACCAATTCGTCGGAAATGAACTCTTCGACATCTTCAGGTCCTATCTATAACAGAGATGGAGTATTTATAACAATAGAGGTTGAGAATATGGCAGGTATTGAAGCAATTAGGAAGTAATGTGGTTGAAAGATCAAGTATCTACAAAGATGGAGAATATTGTAACTACTGAAGCAATTAGGAAGCATTGTTCTTGGAGAGATTGATTGCTAAACTACAGTTGGTAAAAGGGCTACTTTGACAATCAAAGTGCTTTCAAGTTAATAATCAGGTTTATTTATCACTCTAAGACCGAACAAATTGATGTAGAGTATCTCCATATTAGAGATGGGATTGCAAGTGGAGAAGTTTTACTTCCAAAGGTAGATACTAAGGAGAATCGTATAAAGATATTATTCATGCAGAGGTGGAGAATATGGCAGCTACTAAAGCAATTAGGAAGCATTGTGGTTGAAGATATTGATTGCTGAATTAGAGTTGGTATAAGATCATGCGTTGGTCTACCGGTCTACCGTGACAATCAAAGTGCTGTCAGGGTAATAATCAGGTTTTTCACTCTAAGAGTACACAAATTAATGTAAAGTATCTCTATATAGAGATGAGATTAGAAGTAGAGAGTTTTCTTCTAAAGGTGGAGACAAAGGAGAATTTTGCAAAAAATATTACCCAAAACTCCGATATGGGAGAAAATCAAGCATTATTTGAACTTGCTCAATATAGTTTATTGTACGTCATTCCTATCACTTCTAGACTTAGGATCATTGAGAGCATGCTCTTTGGTTAACTTTAATATTTAGAAAGAATATTGTCCAAGATAAAGGTTGTTAAAGATGCCAAATATTCTGTAAGGTTAAAGTCAGTGGATCTACTAAGGAAACCTTTAAAGTTTCATTTACTAGCATGTAGTGGTTAGGATTCCTTAAATAACTACAGTGCCACCCGAAGTTCAGTGGCGGCTATGCTTTAAGGTTTAGATTTAATTGATCTAAGACTGGATGGATAAATGGACAAGGATCTGTTCAAGGGGTGTTGCTGGTTTCTTTGAGTGAGTAGTACTGAAGACATATATGACATGCCATACGGCTACATTTAGAAGAGAGAAAATTTTCAGTTAAGGAGGAGACTCCATTCTCTTTACCTCTGGATGTAACTTTGGTGATGAAGTGAACCACAATATATTTACTATAATTCCAATTGACGGCATGCTTTATCTCATGGTTTTTCTCAACAGGTGACTCCTATTTCTATTTCTGTTCAATCATGCTCCAATGTATTGTATCAAGATGATAAAATCGATTCAATTAAGATAATCTTCTCACCTTTGCCCATCCACATACTTATTTCCTTGCAATATTCAAACTTAAAGAATCATGCATCTAACAGGTTTCCTGAGTCTAATTGATTGAGATCCATAGATTTGTAAACCTGAATTATCTGCCGGGGTGCTCAGGTATGAACACATACATATCGCAGGCAACTCCAGGATGAATCCGGGAACTATTCTATTTCATTTGGCCCTTGAGTCTTCATCTCTTTGGATACAACCTTTTATCGCATCCGGATTTATAGACAGATCTATCACCAAGTAAGATTATGAACATATATGACAGGCAATTTCACGATGAATCCGGATTTTACTCTATTTCATTTGGGTCTTCCGTCTTCATCACCCAGGTTACAACATTGTATTGCTTCGGGATATGTAGACAGATCTAGAACCAAGTAAGCTTATGGGCTTCCATGACCGAGGTAACTTCGTCCTTACTCTGTTCCATCATAGGCTCCATCCATCTCCAAGGCAATACTGGACTCATGTCGATTATTGCAACTTGTAGATCCAAAAATGCCTCCATATACTCTTGTACGCTGTTCTTTTGTCTTAATCCTCATAGTCGGGTTCAGGCACGGAATCCACTGATTAGAAATTCTTCAGCAATCCTTCTTGCATTATTGTACACGTGACTTTCATTCTCTATGTCAACATGGATTGTTCCCAACATCATACCATGTAAATGCTTAATCATGCAAATAAGCCTGCAGCATGCTCCGTGATCTCTATTGAGAACAATTGGAAATATCAATTCCAGGTGCAGACGGATCTCTTATTCAGTAGGGAAACTTCAACTTCTCGATTTTATTTCATCTAGTGAAATGGAAGGTGATCAAATCTAAGAGAATCGTCCTCCTCCCAGAATCATGGATTATATTAGGATCAGCATTGTCTTCGAGCTCAGCTTCACTAGAACTTATAATCGATCATCATCGTTGATGTAGACAACTACACAAAATATCAAAGTTACATAGGCGGACGGGATTGCCTAGGTTTGATCTCAAAAAGAAGACATTTTTTTCCTTGATAAAGTCAAGCACAACAGGATCATTTTGACAATGGAAATGCTCGAACTTTAGAAACTCCCCCTGTACTTGGAGTAACACCGTATAGTAGAGGTTTGAAACCGGACAAGGTCCTCGTCGTAAACCTGTTTGTACAGGCGTGCATACAGGCGATGTTCAGCATAATGCAAACGAAATTGCCAGAAAACCCAGTGAGCAAAAGTTACAACACTTCGTCGTGACATACAGAAAACTCAGTGAGTAAGATTTAGGGTTGCATGCAGGAATGTGATAGAAGGACAGAATTCCGATATGAATCAGAATCGGAATGCTTGATCTGTATCGGAATTCATCAAGAAACTACAGTATTGCAAGTTCTCAGTTCTCTTATGATGAAGAGTATTGGTAGTACCTGGATAGAAACAAGTTCATCTGGCCGACAGTTCTCTCAATCATGTCAATGAATCTTTTCTTCCAGTTTAGAGGAGATGACGATTGATAGTATGGAGTCTCTGGCTTAGTCGAGGACACTCCTTAACTGATACTACTGTTGTAGATTTTCAGTAGAAATTGATATTGTAATTTCCTGCAATCTCTTGGTTTATTGAGGAAAACAAAATTTGCTGGTATGACAGTTATAGACTTCCCGAGGAAGTTGACTGATTTTCATCCTCTCCAAGCAGTACATCTAGATTTTAGATCGACTGCTTCGATGTGAAGCATCTGCTAATGGTCTCATTCCATTCGAGCCTTTCTTAGACTGGGGTTTATATATTGATGGATTGATTGACCACTGTGACGACTAGTAAAACTGACTACAAAGATATCAATTTCATCTGAAAGCATATAAAAATCTTGTCATACTGTTATACACGGAAACGCTACTTAAAGAGATAAAAGTTTAAGGAGTGAAAATAAACCAGAATGGTACTTACAAACTGACTAACTTTTCTACGCGGTCGTCCTACTTACTAACTGAAAGGTGGAATGGGAAAAGAAATCTTGGTCTGGCACATGGAGATGGAGCAGAATCAAAATTGCTGCGGTAAAGAGAGGTTATGGTATTCGGAAGGACGAGCAGAAAGGGACAGAAGTTCTTGCTCTGTAGTGATGTGAATGAGAATCACATTCTGTCGCGCAGTAACCGGGAAGAAAAAGAAGATGTTCAAAAGATTTCAGAGGGAAAGATGCACATACGTTAAAATCACAATGGTTGTGCTGTGTTGAAAGACTCACGAGCAAGGAATTTAATTAACAGGCGAGGAAGAAGAGGACAATCATAGATGATGTATACAAAAAAGTGGATCCATTCAAGGAACCCGAGGTTACGATCTGAAGGTAGGTAGTCCGATCTACGTCAGGAGCAAAGTGCAAATGAGATCATCGAAAATACACCCAGGAGAACCCAAGGAGATATATGCACTTTAAAAATCGAAGAACACAACAATCCCCTATACAAATATTTGAGGGTTAAAAGCTGAAACGCAAGGTTCAAATTGACGATTCTCGAAAAATCTGACTGAATATCGGAGGCGAGTGAGGTTGACAGAAAACTCTCTGTAATTTCCGAATTTGACCGTGAACTTTACCGTTGAAATGGACCGTTGAAGCTCCACAAATTCGTTACTATGGATGCTCCGAAGTGCATGTTACTTTAGATTTTGAATTTCTGAAACGAACAGTCGAGCTTCCCAGGTTCAAGTTGTGTGATAATTCAGGATCCAGCGATTTGGGATTCCAATACAGGTATCAGCACAAAGCGACCCATGTTGTTCTACGGTAGTTTCTGTACCCTGAATAGAGCAGCAGGAAAGACTCCACTAAAGTATACCGTTCAGGGAAGGAGCCATGTGGGGATATCTTAATAAATTTTGCCATCGTCGTTGAGAATTCGATCTCTAAAGCGGGTCCCGGAGGTGTGGTTCTTGGCTTACTCTTGTTGTTGACTTATTTCTCCTTTTGACTTATTTGTTGTCTATCTGATCGATCATTTCCTGCCATAAGCTGAACAAGATTGCACAGTCCACGTTGAAAATCTTCTGGCGTAATGTGAATTGCTTTTAAGCGTTCTATTAACTTCAACACGCAACCTCCGAACAGTATTGTGGTTGTCCATAGTGTACACCCTTCGCCTGAGTTTGAGAGTGTTATTTTGGGGCATAAAACTCTCAGAGCCAAGGCGGAGGCCAATCCAAGTTGTTGCCAATCCCGTAATAAAATTTCAAAACCAAACTCGATATTACTGTTAACGTGCTGTTTCCTGTTGGTAATTCAGTCCTTGTCTCTCTCATACAACATTACGACTGAACTCTGAACTCTTTAGGCTATTGAACACTTCTGGACCTACATTCTGGAACTATTCGATTTCGATCGAGGACGTCTGTACTCGTGGCGTCTCGGGGGCCTGTTCATGCATGAAAACCAAAGGTCGGGTAGCTATAATACTGATTCAAATCGCTGACAGAAGAGCTAGCTGGGAATTCCTGTGGATAATCAGTAAACGGCTGCGCTGGAACTTCTTTTGACAGATGAGAATCCGTATCTGTCAAGTACCATTAGATGTTGACTAGAACTGAAGGGTACTATATGGATGAGATATGGAATTTGCCCTCTTCAAAGATATGGTCCTGCACATATATACGCCTCCAAGATATTGTATGGAGCTATTCTTGTTGCTCTATTCAGAATTTATCGTACTGCATACCACTTATATTCTGTTTGCCGTCCATTCAGGGTCTGTTTCTCCATGGACATTTTGATCGAGTCCGAGAAGAAACTGGCGTCTAAAGATCCAGGAGAAGAATCTCAAGACGTACTTTCAGATTCTGAAGGAGCAGTATTACAAGATGAACTTATAGGTAGTCAGGGAGAAGTGTTACAGAAACCGTTCCAGACTCTAACAAAGGAAGTGAAGCGGAGGGAACGATGATTTCTGCAGGTCCTGGGGTGGAGAAGACACCGGAGGAAGTATTGACTTCAATTTTTCTCGCTCTTCCATATGGAGAGGCTTCATCTTCTGCGGATGTCTCCACGCAGTGGAAGTCAATCTTAGAGAGTCCATCATGGCCGGAGAAAAGAAAGAATGCTCTGTATCCAAGCACTGAAGAACTTAAGCAATCCACGATTGACGCTGGATATGATCCTCCCATCGAAATAATGAAAATTGAAGGCATTTTGGAAGCTGAAAGTACCAATAAGTAGATAGATGTTTGACCTTTCCCTTCCATTCACATCTTATCTTGCAGGAATTTCCACAATGAAGATTAAACTCTGGAAGCTCAAAATACCGTATGTAGACAGGTGTTTGATTTCCCATCCGGTACATCTTATGTTGCATGAATATCCAGTAGTGAACAACAGAGAAGGGAAGATAATTTCAAGGGCACTGGCAGGGTTGACTTCTGTCCTTTGTGAAGAAGTTGTGAGATCTGGAACTGACCAGTAATAGACCATCATTTTAGACGTGATATGTCAATGCATATTGATATTCAGCACATGGTAGAGACACCTAAGAAAAAACATTATTGTCCGATTATCCACAAGTTACGAAGGATATGATAGGAGAAAGCGTTTGCTCTTGTTTTTCTTCTTTAGTTTTGCATGTTCCTAAAAGTGTGGTTAGGGACTGTGCCTTCTACTCGTTTTATTTTTCTTATTCTACATTGTCAAATAGGATCGGTAATCATAAGATAAAACTCCTCTCATTTGTTGATTGTGGAAAATATATTTTAAATATTCCAAGAGTATTCTTTAAATCTTAAAACTATCCTCGAGTGTAAGGTTTTTTGAATTTTTGTAGGTGTACTTTGTATAAATGAATACACATAGATCAACTTCTTTGTATTCGTATTATTTACAGAATGTTAATGAATGTTAATGAGTGAACTTTCTCGTGTTATATGTTGGATTTGACTCAGGTAAAAGAGTTTTCAAAATATACTAATAAAATAGTACAGAGTGGGAGAGAAACTCTCTGTACTTGTATAAAAACAAAAAATATACTCTCAAGTAAATAAAAATAAAATATTCTTCTTGCATGGTACCTCAAGGTTTAAAACATAATAAAGATTTTGAAATGAAAGAGTAGTGGGCAGAGGCCCCTAGTATAACTCTCTAGCCCCAAAATATGATAGGAATTCTTCTTCTTGCTAATGTATGCTATCACGTCTTTTGGATATAATGATCTTATAATTGATAAATTAATATGTATCTTAATATAACTTCATTCTTGCATTCTCTTGGTAATTAAATCCAGTCTATTATGTCTTTTTATCTGGAGAACTGAATAAAGTATCTAGAATGTGATCAGTCATACATTTGAAGGTGACTTCATCTCCTTGCGTAATAATCCAATGACAACGAGCCAAAAGTATACGGATAATATCTTATAACAAATATCAATCAAATTGGAGACAAATAGTCATGATATTTATTTATATTTATATAAATAAATAAGCATAAGATCATTCGACTGTGACAGATGAGCAAAATAGCTCAAATTTAATGAGCCAATTGGTAAATGGTAAATAGTAGAGAAAATAAATAGAAATAAGTAAACGGGATTCATATTAGACTTGTGCACTAGTAGTTAAGCATGGGCTCATTGCATATGCCAAGTGTCATTAATTGAATGGCTTGTTATAAGCGAGACCTCCTCATGAGGCATTAACCAAAAAGTGCTCAGGAGTAAAAGTATACAATTAGTGTATGATCTACATAATAGTTACATAAAACAAGACATAGATTGTATAGCTCATTCCTTATACGATCTGGTTTGTTGCAAATAAGATTCAGATTACCGCTCTCATTAGAAGAACCTTAAATCAACAAAGCATAAGATCTCATTTTTACCATATATATTCTAAAACTTAAAATGAAGTATTAGGATAAATAAAGAATAAGACATAAATGGAAATATAATAATTTCTATTCAAATTTAAATATAAATTTAAAATAAAAAGCGATATAGTCATATATTTAAGTGTAAATTACATATAATGGGAAAATGTAATTCCAAGCTACCGTGAATTGGTATCTTAAGCTTAAACAGAGTCGAAAACGAAGCTCGGTGAACTTGGACTTAACTGCTGATGAATCACAGCTGCGTAGTGCTTACTACAAGAACTCTGCAATCTGTCATCAATTCTTGTTGTGGTACATCTATATATTTATTTGGTCACTCCTGTGTCATGATCATCTATTTCGTGATCATGGCACAGGAGTTATCAAATCATCTGAATCAGACACTCCTGTGTCCACTAAAGATTTGAACTTTCTAGTCTGATAAACAGAATGCGAATATGCGAATACGAAATGCGTTTAGAATCTTGTAAGGGAAAAGAAGAGTTACTGCACACTTGGATCTGATTTGGTCTTTTCAACGCATCGAGATTGAAGCGCATGAAATGTGGAGAAACTGAGGAAGCTGACGGTAAGACATTTAGGTTCTCGGCGTGGATTCACACTTGAGAAGAGAAGCAGGGAAATTTAGCTCGTCGTCGGCCATCGCAGTTCGATATAATCTCTCCTTTGAAGGTCGTTGCCAGGAAAGCAACTTGCTTTCGGTTCCTGGAAACTCATCGACTTTTGGTCGATCCTGACTGGTTTCTTTCGGCTGCTCACTAGAGTGATGGATTGCTTTAGATACGGCGCTTTCCGCCGTGTTGGTCTGTTCCACAACTCCTGTCTGTCCCATGGACGGTGGTATTGAGCCTTTTCTCTAAAAGTGAGTGGCCGATTATTTGTACGTCTGTGGATTTGCATGGTAGCGCCAAAAGCTGAACCCCCGTGCGTTCCAGATTTCGTTAAGTGCTACTCACGTTGCCATTCCTCTGATACCAAAAGTTCACGATCCATGATTATTTAGAGAGAAGAAACTGGAAACTGTGATGCACATGGTTCGTTAAAGATCTGAGAGTCTTTGTTGTATCAAACTCTCTACATTTTCCATCAATTAAAACTGTTCTGCGACTAATAATATTCAATCTGCTAATGTGCTTAACCCATTTTGTGGTACTACCATTCTTCCGTAAAACCAACTCCTTGATTTTTCTAATCGCACGTTAAGTGGTTTCAATCTAACCAGATCTTACTTAGTGTATGCTTCTTTTTCGTCCGTCTTTAACATCTCCCACCGGCGGAAATCGATTTTGTTTTGTGCTTGATGAAATTGATAGACGTGGTTGGCACTGGAGTCTGCAAACAGCTCACCATCAGAGAAACACGACACAAAGTTTTCAGTTTGAGACTGAGTTCCAAATTTTCATTCTGGTGCAAGTTCCTCCAGTAGGTAGTACTGCGGCACAATGACTGATTGACAGAGCCCAGGGGACCCCTTCATTACTTCAATGCGACAAAATTCTATCCAGACCTCGCGGAATTACACTCTGGAATCGATATCGATATGGAAGTTCCACAGAATGCAGCAGAAAGTACCGTGATTAACATTGTTTGGTAAGCCTTAGAGTGAGTTGATTCATCCGAATGTACAGGTATAGCTTACGGTGATGGAGAAAATCAACGCAGGCATCTACTCTCGTTTGCTCCATCAGGGTGGCTAAACTTAGCCGCCCGAAAAAAGTATCTGATTGAATGGATGAGAACGTACAACTTTTCGAGTTTTAGGTTTTCTCTCCTCGTGCTGATGCAATAATACGCTGTGAGGACAGGAGTTGGTGAATCGATAGCTTTCCTTATGTCCAAATTCATGCCATGGGCACACCGCATTGCGCGATGTCCGGGCACAAGTGTGGTCCTACCGACTCGGATGTGACTGTCAGTATGTGCCGACCAGAGTAGGTAACGTGGGGCAGACCTCTCAAACTGCATGTTGTAATGTGCCAAGATTGTGCCAAGATTGTGCCTTCACAAAATTGATGTGTCACTCCCTCGACGGAGATTCAACGTTATGGTTCTGACCAGCCTTTCCAGGAACCGGCATGATCGAAATCGTCTAAGACCTGGATGGAAACTTTCCGTATCCGCCATGGTGAGTGACAAGGATATTGGTCGACATGACCAGTTGTGGTCTACAAGCCCTAGAAAATTCTCAAGCGGTTACCAGAAAGACTTAAGAGCGAGTTTTTGCTTTTCCGTGGAGTTCCAACGTTAAACTCTCAAGAAAGTACCAGATCATGACGAACTCAGGCGTGGAACGCACTCGAGACTGAAATCATAATCTGTGATGATCACTAGCATCTTCTGAGCAAAATATTCTGACAAAACGGTGCAGGATGATCTTGGAATAGACTTGCAATTTCTGCATCTGGAGTGTTACAAAGTCATGAACGCTTGAAAGTGCTTCATGTGTAGTAAATAAAAACCTTGGCAGATAGCTATAGATGTCATTACCGGCAAACACTCGAACCCTGGATGACAACGAGTACACAAAATATTACCTGAAATTACCCCCATCCCAATTTCTTACTCCATTTGTGTTCTCAACGCAACTAGTACTATATAAAGTCGGTGAAATATTCACTACAAGTTTGCTCTAAAATGATAAGTATTCAACCAGCAGTGAAGGGTGAAGGTGACGACCTGAACCCCTAGCATATGGATATCACTCCTTGTGAAGCTGTCAACAAGAAACTGCGGATGACACGGATGTACCTGGTTAAGAATTCGTGCCTCGCAATTGACAAACGAAACTATTGCAGACGCACTCGGTACGTTGAAACAATTACTGGTTCCAAATATGGTGGAGTTCATGCATACTCTCACATGTACAGGCATATCGCAATAATGCAGCACATCCGTACCATCCGCTTTGTTGCACCTATGAGCCGCTCCTAACATGTCACATTTGAATTTCAGAAGTGCGCCCCGCTGCGAGATCATTCTTTGCAAAGCCTCCTATCTAAAAACTTTGTTTTGGTCAATGTACACCTGTACAACAGTTCGATACATAAATCTGCCCTATCATGCGCATAAGTAACAATGCCTTGTCTACTATGCCCTGACAGTGCTTGAAGGTAATCTTGCTTGTGAATGTCACTCAGAAATTCATGGTTTTAGATATGTAGTTCAAAGATCTACAGAGATTCACTCTCCGGCGCCAGTACGTAGAAATTGGGGACTCTTTCAGTGAAGCCGTTCATGACTTCAAGCGCGGAGCTGTCCCACGAAGAACAGAGAGCTTTGAGAAACACAGAACTGTACATATCAACAAGGAGGATGAAATCCTCCTCAATCAGGATATTGCTGCAAACACGTTTCCCAGAATGATAACAACTGCAGAAGCCAAAAGTGAGGGCACGCGGCTGCTGCTGATTCCGGTGACACCATTGCTCCTAACATTCGGCGACCCACGCCTGGCCACAGTCTTCACGCTCCCTAGGTCGGAGAGACCCACTACCGCGGCGTCCGCATGGGGGAGCGCAGCCTGAGCAGTTGTTACACTCAGAGTAGTTTCAGCAGTCGACTTTTCGCAGTGTACAGAATCTGAGACAGAGATGAGCATAACAACGAACACGACCGCGAAAAATCTGCTGGAGAAAGCCATTAGAAATAATATCACAACGCCCCTATCAAATCAAACCAGAAATCGATGCGACACGAGCTGAACAAGAGATTGTATATGTAGCCTTCAGTTCCACTAGAAAGAATAAATACTGAGGACGCTCGAAGTTCAGACACTCTCGGTTGTCGTGGAGAGTGAGTCGCACTTTAACGAAGGCTGCCGATAATCTTGCTGTCACTGGAGATTGCGTACAGTAGTAAACACTACCTGGGGTAGATGAGACTGGATACTGAGAGCCGTATCGAGTTAAGGAGCTTTCTGAAACACTGGCACAAGTAATTCATGATCGCCGATCTTGCACAGAGCTTCATATGCACACAAGCGTTGTATCCATAGGTTCGAGTTGGGGACAGAAACTGACTCGAAACTGTTCAGAGGAATTGGGACCCACCCTCTGTCTCTGCACTTTAATCTCCGTCGGTTGATTTTGCAACATCGAGACTACTGCCGTCTATAGGTCACGTTCAGGGTGCACCACATCCCGTCTGTTTGGGGACGGAGGATGTAAAGCTCTCCTTCTATAGGACAATGCTTTTCTTCGCTTCTATAGGTCTCTTGTTTCGGAGATGTTTCGCAGCGTCCTCCTGCTTAATCCATGCTGCATGGCAATGAATGTTTCAATCTTTCATTAACAGTGCCATGCCCCTCCGAGATTTTTCCAACGGTCCAGAACCGTTTTCAAGAAAAGAAATCTTCTGCAGAAAAAGAGACGGGACTCGTATAGTCATAGGTTTCGAGGATCCTTCAAAACCACGAGCTCTTGCCACCGTTTTCATCACGCATCTTCAATGCTATATAGATGTAGGTAGAAACAAAGGCCAAAAGGAATCGATCCATGAGATCCAGGCGTCTTTAACAGCCCAAATCTCAAAGCCATTTTCACATTCAAGTTCGCACTATATAACCCTACCAATCTATTGCGGACTTGAATATTCCAGCAAGTTCAAGTTTTACCGGAACTTGATAAAAGCAACAGCACACCCAGGAATGTTGTAGGAGGAGACGGATCAGTCATCTATGGTGGAGGTGGAACTGTACGTAGACTAGCCACGAGGTAACAAGTAGCTACTTGATTGAATCTGATCTTGTTCTAGAGGATTGCGACATGGTGTGTACTCACTCACACATGCGAGTTAGTGAATGGTCATAATCAATGAATGTATATCCATCCCGAGGATCAGAAGGTCAGATTTCTTATGCTTATGGTTAGAGAAAATCCATCGTACAAAATAGTCTATTCTTAGGCCAGGATCTAGTAGAGAATGAGTACGGTTCCTCCAAGGATATGCAAGCCTTTACTTGTAGATCTTGCTTTTCTGTTCCGCGTTGACACTTTTGCTTGTCGCCGATTTATTTTGTTTATCTGTAGGAATAAATATCCAGGAGCCTTCGTTTCTTCTAGCCCCCATGCAGAAAATCAGATCTACATCTATATAAGGGAGCACCCAAGAAACACACATGTCACGACTCGTGACATGTTCTAACTTGGATGGGAGAGGGAGCACTTACGCTATGACGCCCGAAAGATGGTCTGTCATGGTATGCGCATGCTCTACTACTGTTGATTTAAGCTCACTCGCACAGATAGATCGAGATTGCAACATGCATTTTGAACCACAAGCGACGCATCAGGAAACAGTATCAAAGACCTGCTATAACAACTCAAGTCATTGTAGTGACTCGAAGCCACTCACCCGACATTCACTTGTCATCGTTTCATTTTATGGCATACATTGAAAGTACTGTATCATTCTCAATTTTCTAGAAGTTGTTCACGATAGGCTTCAGCAGATTATCTCGTTTCTTGGTGCAATGGCCAATACATCCGATATCACAATTTTCAGAGAACCAATTGTTCATAGGGGTTTACACTGTGGCTCTAAAGAAAGGACACCTAACCTGGCGCTAATCAAACGACTCCACCAGTTCAGTTCTTGCAAAAAGTAAACGGAAACATCTTATTGAAATCCGAAATGGCAGATAGGACATTCACTGAACGCAAAAGAGTAGCAATACTTTGGTTCTATGTTGTATGATTCATGAAGAGGATGAAGATGAATACTTCAAGGATTAAGAACTTGACCATTACCTTTTCCTTTAGCAGATGAAGATTTCTCCAGTCAAACACCGAAGTGTCTTTGTCCCCAGTATTCCCATATATACTCAATTTATACACAAATGAGTCAAACGAGCCCATACCTAATTTGGTGATGATGGAAAGTTGTAAAGTGCAGTGTGGCTCAATTCTTTACTGTACTCCTTACTCTTCTTCTCCAGTCTTAGAACTGCCTCATTCATCTGCAGTCGACCTCTTTAGCGCGCACATTTCATAATGCAAAACTTTGTGAATTTTCATGTGAACTTCCAGCCGATATTGTACATTTCAGAGCAGTGTGAATGATTCAACCAATTTTGATTTTCTGTCTTACGATCACCATCTGCACCATCTGCATACGCGTGTAGTGAGTTGACTCGAAGTTCATCCTCTGTTCTTCCTGTTGTCAAAAGACGTTCTTCTTAAAGGGCTCCATAAAATCCTAGTATTTTATACACAAATTTTTTATTTACTCATGTTTTCCATGCTAGGTGTTTAAAGTTTAAATGGTCTTATATGTTCTTAACTGAATTATATCTACAAATTATTTCAAGTCAGCTTATTGAACGTTACAGTCGTATCTTATAAAATTTGGGACTATCAAAACCTCTAGAGAAGTTCCCTTTTAATTTTTGTAAAAGGCTGTGCATTGCACGGGCACCAAACTAGTTCTTATTGTAAGGGCTCCACAAACATAAACAAATCGATCTGCCGCTTAAGTTCCGTTCTCGTAATTTTAATTAGGAAGGACATCCATCGATTACCGCAAAGATCGTAAAAAGGGCTGTCAAATTTCAATTATAGTTCCCGATTGTCTTTATGGGACAAGGGCTATAACGTAGAAAAGATGAAGGATGGGAAGACCCCATCAAGTTGTACAAGGGGAGATTAAAAAGGTAAAATGGGGCTAAGCCCCAATAGAGTCTATATGAGAAATCTGCACTATTGCACCTAAGATATCTTAGCTATGCAAATCTTGTGGTCTACATCTAGTGTGATTCTCTAATGGATTGTACTAACCATTATCCTCTATAGAGCCATGACACATGCTGTCTAAAATATATTGTAAAGTATAAGAGTGAGAGTTGTATTTCTTATACCTCCTAACATGATAAGCTCTCATGCACTCTCTGTCAAATGTGTCAAAAGTCGCGTCCATAGCTCCATATGACTCCAAGGCTAGAGGAACAAAGAGGTGACCTTGTTGCATGTCTTTATACTTAGTAGACCTTGTGACGTACTGTTACACTCACCACCTATTCAAGGAGATGTGTAATCACTCTCTTTGAAATTATATCTAGTATAGGGTCCGTAATCATGACATCCACCACTATCACTTGATCATCTTGAACCAAGGATAAATATGCTCTACCATGTTTAGTATACAAAATGTAAAATTGCTCTCTCCAAGCCAAATATACACTCTCTCATTTAGTCTACAAAACGTAAAATTGCTCTCTTCAAGCCAAATATACATTTTCTCTCACACAAATAAACACTATGTCCCCAATAAAATCATTACCCTTATGCAAGGATAAAATTTATCCATAAAGTTCCTCCATCCTAAGATAGTTTTAATCCCTTATTCTACCGGGGAATGTTACGTAGGTCAGTGGGCCCGGCCCACTGATTCCGTCGCCCAGGCCCCAAACTGGATTTGGTAGCATGTCAGCAACGAGGCTACCGAATCCGACGGTGCCTACTTTGCATTCTGTAACAGGTTTTGTGCCGTAGATGAGCTGCTATGGTACTTTGCGTCGTCTGATGTTCCTCCACACGTTTTCCTTCTTTCCAGATGAACTGAATCAGAAGCTGGCATACGATAAGAAACTTATGGCTGTAGTAATTCACCGATTTTTCTCTCGCCGTCCCGAAAGGGGTTGGCTTGATCGCCTACATTAAGTTGAGAGCAGGACTCGCAATGCTGAGGAGTTCACTACGACGAAAATACCTTCAAAAGTGAAAGTATGTGAAAAGACGAACACAACGTTAGTCAGGATATGGTAATCAGTCGCAGTTCTCGAACCAGCGATCCATTTGCGTATTCGTTGGCAGAAAATATCACGTGATATGTGTTCTTCCCTGCAATTCAATCGATGCTTTGTCTGCTATAGTCTAGTATAAAACTGAAGGTTTTAATGGATAGATACATTAGTTTTTAAGCTTGATCGGGTACAACTGCACTGTCAATGAAGAAAAGGACGCACAGATTGTGACCAGGAAGCACATAAATCGTTGTACAGTACTCGAGTTTTCAAATCGGGAGGAGAACTCTTCCCTTCGATAATGATCATCTACGAGTTCAAAAGTAAATAATGAAGTACGAGTTCACAAGTGAATAATGAAGATGTAAATGGATGTACCAAACCTAAGCGGAACCTTGCAATCATGGTCATTTACAAACTCACAACCTTGCAATCATGGTCATTTACAAACTCACAAGTGAATAATGAAGTTGCAAATGGATGTACCAAACCTAAGCGGAACGCCACTTTAATTCACAAGTGAATAATGAAAATGCAAATGGATGTGCCAAACCTAAACGGAACCTCACTTGTAGAGAAAATAACTAATACAAGTCATACTGCTTTAATGCATGGTGGAACTAGGATCCAAGAGACTACACTTGCTAGAACAAAAGCAAAGATGTGCCATTGCTGGAGAATGTGATGGGTCAACTAAGAGATAATGTAATATATATACTGAAATTGTAACTCTATCAAAGAATAGCGTAAATCTCTTGTCCAATCAAAAGATTAAAAAGCAAAAAATGAAAGTTCATTTCATACTTGTATGATGGAACTATCTCTAGTTTGACACAATAACATTTGGAGAGAGAAGTATCCTTCCTTCACCTCCATTATATATATCTTCAAGATTAGCTTATAAACAATTATAAAATCAGAGGAAAATAACATTTGGAGAGAGAAGTATCCTTCCTTCACCTCCATTATATATATCTTCAAGATTAGCTTATAAACAATTATAAAATCAGAGGAAAATAGAGGTGGAAGGAGCACAACTACCAAAAACACCATAAGTATCATCTCCTTTATAAATAGTAGATCAACCACACAAAATCAGAGGAAAATAGAGGTGCTGTGAGTACCCAATAACACTATAAATATCATCAATTTATAAATAGGAGGACTCCTCTCCGCCCGTGCGGTCGGGGTAAAATATCTGTATACATGCAAATTCATTATCACACACTCAAGAAGAGAAACCTTGCAAAGTAGGGAAGGCCAAATATCGTCCGTGATATATAGAATCGACCTTGAAGTTCATTGTCTTATTCCCTAGCTCCATTAAAACTCCTTAGAGATGCCATTCCTATTTGTGTAACTCTGTGACAGCTCGTAAACTACGACTACATTGTCACTAAGCTGACTAATAAGTTTGAAGGACTCCTCAACCTTGAAGATTCAACACAATGTAGAGTCAATCTGTGATGATCGGAACTTTTGTTCTACTCCGCTACACCGAGTTGCAGAATAGATTCATGTTCGGTTGAAATAATACTATCATAGATCTTTGAAATCATTCAATATCTTCTTCTAGTGGAATTGCAATAAGCTCTCGTAATTTAATAGGAAATAGGTTAGCTAGTAGAGTTGGAATTATATATAGATTTGCAAGTAATACAATACAGTAGGTGCTGAAATTTGAACTGGTGCTGACCTTGCTCCCCTAATATAGATATATTCCACGTGAATACCACTTTTGCTATTCAAGTTTCGCAACACAATTTGGACCTTGATATTTCCAATGGCCGTCCATTGACTTCTCCTGCTGTGGACGCGGTGTTGTGGAAATATCTGCAGATCGGTGTTGTGGAAATCAATGTTCCGAGTTATCGTTTTAATTGGAGGAATCGTCAGATGTCTTGTGGTCATCAAGGAGGCAGGTGCAAGAACTCACAAGTCTTCAGATGCAATGCCGTCCAACATCCAGCTAGGGAGAGAAGAGGAACACAATCAATATACTTCAAGGAATGTCCACCCTGAAGAGCTTCGGAAGTGGTCGTGACGAAATAATTGAACTTGTCACACAAATGCTTGCAAACCGGCCGAGAGATTCAAACATATGATGAGATCGATGACGTTCACAAGTCCATGACAGCAGTAAAGAGCAACCTTTCAGTATCCAGGTAAAGCTTCTGTGCCGAGAAATTAGCAGCAGAACTACAATATTGTGATTAATTCCCTCCATAATAGAGCCTAAGCATGAGGCACATTGTCAAAGATCTAATGAATATGGGACAGAGTTAAGAAAGAAATCCCGGCCGGACTTATCCAAGTGACAATTGAGGTCACTAAATGTCACAAAGCTTAACGAGATGGAAAATAGCAACTCTGTGAATTTGGTTTCTCGTAAGATGTATTTCCTCCCTTCAGACGCATAGTGCCTGTTCGTGAAGAATGGGCGGGATCCTCCAAAGCAATTTGAATAAGGTTGCTGTCTCCCTGATCTTCTTTGGATTTGGCACTACATGTACAGTGGGCGGTTAACTTTGCACTCCGGATCCATGAGCCTTGAGCAGGCAGGGAAGAGTAACTAACTGCAGAGGAATAAGCCGACTGACTGTAAAGTTTGTACTGCCATTCAGAGCTTTTGTATTGCAGGCATAAGAGGCTTTCCCACCACGTGCCTGAGTTCGCAGTTATGATTCATCCATTCCATACATTCTACATTATCGTAAGGAGTTAGACGCGGGTAGTTTGAGCGGGAAAGAAGATTGACTGTAACCGGTGAAAAGAAAATTCCCATTTTAGATGCACAACCTAAAATTCCCATTTTAGGTTGGAGTCTTGATATTGATACGACTGAAAGTTGCTCTCGTTTGAGCTGTGTGAAATTGTGACTGCGTCTACTGTGGTTTACGTACGCTCACACCTGCACTCGTGGTGCGAAGAGTGTTCCATGTCGTCTACGCTAAATCTACAAAATCAGGAGGATTACCCGCCGAAATGGGGACACGTCAGAAACCTCAAACATCCGTAAGCAGATATTGATGTCCGAGTGTGACCGGCTGTCCTGCTCAGTAGTCATGGATTGTCCTGGTGTTTGTTCGTTCAACACCTCGATAGTCTTCCTATCTCCAGTACATCACTGACAGACAGGTCACTTCTACGGACTTCTCTCACAAATTCTCGCAGGTCCGAAAACTCACAGTTGAGCTCCAGAAGTTCCTGAAAAATGAAAAGCCAGGTGAACGACGAACGCTGGCTCGACACTCCCTTGTGCCATTTGCTAGCGATTGCGTGTGTACAGTACTTTTGTAAGCAGTGGTGCAAAGACCTGGATGGGTAGATCCGAGTACGGTACTCACGAAGCACGGATGCTACCTCTAGCACGCGCATCAACTACGTGTACTGTTCCCAATCCTGCTGTCCGGAATGTCTAGTTGTCTAAATCGGAAATACAAGAACCTCCTCGATCTAAAATTCTCTCAATTAATTTCAATGTGATAAGCGCAGATGATCGAGCACTTCTTGAACCGATTTTGCCAACGTCAGGTGAACATGACAACTCGCACATTCTGTATTCCTTAGTAACTTACTACATAATGGAAGCACCTAGATAATCAGGTTATGCTACGAAATCGAGGGAAAAGGGCGACCGCGTAAGATAACAAGAAGGATGGGAAGACCCCAATCAAGCAATACAAGGACAAAACATAATGAAGATTTTATGCTATGAAATCTGCATTAGTGTGTCTGAAGTTTAAAGTCCCTCATCCCAAGGACGAGCGACGTCATAGAGGAACTTGCTGACCAGTATATTCATTCTGGATGCGGATCTCGAACTTATTGGGGGTCATCACTCTGAGTCGTAATTCATAACTGATGGCAACTTCAGAAGAAGGCGACCGCGTAGAAAAAACGAAGGATGGGAAGACGGTATCTGATGGCAACTCAGGGCCCGTAAAGAAGTCCGGGGCTCAAACTTCAAAGATTTACACTATGATGCACGGCTTTAGGGTACGATAACGGTGCATGTACTCTGTGCGTATGACAGGCGGAAGCTGATCATGTGCTCATGTGCTCATCGGTTGGAGGATAACTGCTACAGAAGCTATAAACTTTTTAAACGTGAGCATCTCTACATGCGTGTGAAGTGTGCTGCCTGCCTTTACAGGTCTAAATGCCAGGCTATCGACCCTCGTAAGAGAATACCCCCAAGGATGTTAAAACTTCTAGAGCAGTGTATGCAAAGTGAATTGCCCGTAAAATTTAACTCAAGAAAGCAACCATTCCAAATGCCCTGGTGTTTCAGGGTTTTTGAAAGGGCTCTATCTTCGACACATTTCTCATGAACGAATTCAGCCACTGATCAGAAATGTGGGACAGAACTGGATGCCTTAATGGATTGCTTGTCCATCGATCTGCGTCAACAAAATTCTAGCTGCTTGAGCATCCATCGATCTCCAGATTTTGCCGCTTGTATATCCATTATACCTTTCAACGCATGCACTTCCTCCTTATGATTTTCTATCACTTTCTTAAGCAGAGTCCATGGCTCGATCATTGCCCTTAGGCCGTTCTGATTAACCTTTTTCTTCGTTCTCTTCTTTTTCATCTTCGATTCTTCTTCAGACAGTCCAGTTGCGCCTTCGGATGCAGACGCTTTGGATGATTTCGAGCGACGTTCCTTCTTTATTTTCTTCGGTTCAGATCCTTCTGCTGCTGATTCATTTTTGTCGTCTAAGAGTGCACCTTTGCTTATCTTTGGAATACTTTCCTTCTTTATTGTCATTAACTTTGATCCTTTTTCTTCCAACACATTTCCATCTTCTAAGACACCGCCATCTTCTGCTTTTGAGATACGCTCTTCTCTAGTTTTTTTTACCTTCATTTCTTCTCCTTTTTCTCCGGATGAATCTCCCTCTTTTAAGACTCCACAATCTTCTGCTTTAAGACGCCTCAGTTTCCTAATTTTGCTTACCTTCAATGCTTCTCCTTCTCTCGACATGATCCCATAATTCCAAACTCCACCGTCTTCTGCTTTTGAACGCCTTTCTTTTCTAACTTCACTTACCTTCTTTCCTTCTTGTCCCTGTCCAATTTCCTCCTCCGAAACCGCGCTGATGCTCGGTTTTGAACGACGCTCCCTCGTTATTTTCACCGACATCGGTCCTTCTTTGTTCACCAGAACGACGTCCTCCACTTTCTTGTTCTTCATCAGCTTCGTCCCTTCGTCCAACTCGTGCTCTTCTGCCGAAAACCTAACACTCTCCCTTCTCGATGGACGTTCCTTCTGGACCTTAACGGACCCCGATACTTCAGCTGCTGACACAGTTTCGTCCATAGGAGACTTCACCGCATCCGTCCTTGTGGAGCCGCTCCTTAGCCTTTCCCCGGTTTGATTTGTCTCCCGCTGATACGATTTCGTTTCCAGAACCGTACTGTTCTCATCGTTCAGGCGACTACTCTTCTCGACCCTTCTCGTCTGCTTTGATTCTTCAGCCAACAGATGGTTGTCATTCTCAAGTGGAGTGCTCTCTCTTCTGAGACTATGTCTTGATTTAACTCGTATCGCCCTTAGTCCTTCCTCGGCTAACAAAATTTTATCTTCCGAAATCAGAACTTCTCCCGTTTCAGCACGCCGTTGCTTCCTTAATTTCACTGGCTTCGGTCCGTCCTCTCTTGACATACTGGTGGCTCGGACCTTTAAAGTTTTCCCCTTCCTTGACCTCGGGTGGGCACGAGATGTTTCGAGAGACTAATTGAACAAGGTGAAAATCAAGTTGAATGTACACTGACACAAATGTGTGAGATAGATCTCAAGGAACCAGAGGTTTACTTACACCCAGTCGCAACCTACCTGACCAAAAATTCGCATGTAAGAAGACAACTACATAGGCATGGTGGAACGGTGCGATTTAAAGGTGACATCTCCCCAAACCTTCCAACACAACTTCACAGGACGGTCCATAGTGGTAATCACCAGTGGGGGGAAATATTTCGTGAGCCAAGTTTGATAGGATGACAGGAATATTGCATGCAATTTCAGCGGAGAAGAACTTAAGTATTGTCTGTTTGCGACATTTCGAGAGAGATAGTAGTATTTTGGTTGTAGAGACGGATATGCAATTGCGACGGGGTTAAAGTGGCACTAAATTTATCAACCGTACGAATATGTCCCGTTTCTGTCAAGCTGGACAGATTATTCAGTTGTTCCAACGATAAAACATGTCTGCAAGCGGCTTAAAAATTAATATAGTCATCGCTAGTTCGAAAGGAACATCAAGAGACCATTTCACTCGCGAGTAGTCCACGCATGATAGATTCCCTTGCGCAGGTTGAAAAAATAATCGAACTTCGATATTGTTTACAAACTCTTCCAATTTCCTTGTAAGACACGTTTGTGTACTGAAGGGCAACACTATACAGGGATAGAGACGCATGCGAGATCCTTCATACTATGATACAGGAGAGAAGTCAAAAAGTTGACAACTCAATCTTCCAATTCTGCTTGTTTACCTTGGCAAAAAAAACCAAAGCGGCTCCGTGTCTAAAAGTTATGCTAGTGTATACCCAGAAAGGCTATCGTTGCCAAAATCTTTCTCCGACATCGATGACTGCTTCAAGTTGGTTTACCTTTCAACTTGTAGATGCGTATGGTTTACCTTTCAACTTGTAGATGCGTATCCAGGTACATGTGGTGTCGATCAACCTAACTGATGAAATCCTGCCACAAGCTCCACTTGAACAACCCATGTCATATCTTTGAGAGAGGTATAGGGATGCGTATAGGCGTTGTCCGTACTTCAGTCTGCATCCTCCACATAGTACTAGTTTGGTTGGTTGCCCGTAGTGGACCACCTTCGCCTTAGTCTGGAAGAGCTGTTCCTCTCTCCAAGTTGTTTCTGATCTCAACAGTGTACTTTCCAAAAGCACGCTCAATTTTACGATTGAAGTGTTCGTTCCTGTCGTTGATAGAGTCAATATCTTTCTCATCATGAAACTTGCGACGACGACTGAACTCTTTGCGCTGAGTACTTCTGGAAGTAAGCTCTGCAACCATTCGATCGACATTCTCTTCTGGGATCTCTGGGGCCTGTTTAAATGCGAAATGAGGGTTAGAACTGAATTCCCCAGTTCACGAGGAGCTAGTGCTGATCGAAATCTAGGATTTCGATCAGACAGGGCTTGTAGTCACACAACAAGAGCGGTCCACATACCTAGACACTGAATCTCCTATCGTCTAAACGTGTGTTACAATATCTCTGAATAAGCCCAAAATGGTCGAATCAATCACAATCCATGTCAATGACGTATACTGAGTCTTCCATACCTTGCCATACTGAAGGCTGCTTCCATCCCTGTAAAAATCTGGATCTGCATCCTTCACTTTGTTGTAGTCGTCCATCCCATACGGAATATCCTTCGTTCGCTTTTTGTAGGCGTTGTATAAGGATTTTTGGTTGAAAACTATAAGATGGCAACATAGCGCATTAGCTCGGCTACTAGTTACTTCTGGAATCAGTCGGCTTCTGACACAACGCAAATAAACCATTAAGGACAGTGAAAGTCATACTTGTAGTGTAACAGGAAAGACTATCTGAGTTCGGAATCCTTTTATTCTCTTGAGCCAACGACCAGTATTCGACTCGATTTAATGGACCAAAACTAAAAGCTCAGAAGAGCACATGGCATAAGACCTCGCAACACAAACACCAGTAATCCAAGTCACACAGAAACACATTAAAGTGAAAGCGAATATCCAGAAGAACAAAGGAGCCAAATGAGGGGACGTATGTACCATCCCATCCAAACGCTGCGGGCTTCTTATCCCACTTCTCATATTTCGCCTCTGCCTGCTCCTGTGTATCAAGCAGGTACGCTTTCTTCATATCAAGACCATTTGTTTCTAAGACTTTTCCCATTCGCTTTTGCCGCTCTTCGAACCACTTTGCTTTAGAAATACCTCGAACCTCCTGTGGCGCCTCCTCTCGTTTCCTTTCAGCGACAATGGCCGTTTGGTTGGCTTTGCGAGCTGCATTCTGCATTCAGAATCGCACGAGTGAACTATATTAGACTTGAACACAGGACCAAAAACCATAAGGCCCTTCGCTCAACAGTAGGTCATACAGTCTGTCTGTTCGCACTTATGAGCAACTATTTCAGGCCTGGAAAGAGACTGAGAGGCAAACTGTGCCACTATAGTAATGTTTACTCTATCAATGAAGGAAATAGAGGAGATTAAAGTAATTAAAGTGACCTTGTGCAATTAATCCTGTGAATGATGATAACCACAATCGGATTAAATCTTGTGAATTGTGAATTTTTAAACCCATCAATTCGCACTCGTGAGGATCATGACCTTTGTGGATAGAGAAACGTGCAAGAGATCCCTACAGTTCAAAATCGTACTTAGAATTGTCAATACTGAGCAATATTTGCAATGTAATACCATTCATCCCATTCGGCTGGTTGGTAAACTGAAGAGAGACTGACCAGCTTGAGTCGTAGATCGAAAAGCTTTTTCTGTTTGTCGTTCATCTTGGCATAGGCTTCCCTTTGCCGTTGCTCTTCGGCTTCCTGAGCCGCCTTGTCCTCCTCAGACTGCACTGGATCATCTCGGACTGAAACACAATCAAAACTTTAGAAAGGAGCAGACTGCATGGACAATGGTCGACCGAAACTGTGCATGGAGCTTAAATTTTCTTTTAAATTTTACAGCTTGACTGAACATCACAAAATTCCAGCCCCCTACCTTTGCCCTAAAAGTCAAGCTACCGAGCGAGGACAAAAGCAATAAATTGCCCCCCCACTCACTGACACCAATACATGCACAGAGCAAATGCAGATGAAACAATCTATGACAAATATGCGACAGTGGGAACACCCTACCCGGAGACGGAGGGCTCTGTGATTTGGTGGCAGTCTCATGACTCTCATCTGGCTGTGCCTGCGACTTCCTTTCAGCAATTACCCGAAAACAAAACTCCGTGCATTCATGGTAGCGATTCGATGCGTTGATACAGTCCGGATGCACGCGCCCTTCCCGTTCCGCCATCTTCACTGATACTCCCAGCCGTAAGAACGTTCGTCAAATTTCTCAAACAATCTCCCCCATGGTTTCTTCTGTTCAATAAACCATTCATAAAAGAACTTCTTGAGAACCTCAAAAGATCTTCGTGCCCCCCTGTGTTTCGAGCCCGTCCGTGTGAGACGGGTGCCCGGCCTTTGAGAAGAAGTAAACTGCAAACAAAACACTGATTATCTCCTAACACCAGCTAATCAACTTAGGTGACATATCGTCACTAAACACTATCAGTAACCATGTTCCTGAATAAAACATTTACAAACGAGCAATGTATTTTTAAGCGAGTGTATTTCCCCACCTGCACTTTACAATGAAAGGAGGGAATTAACATATGAAAAAGCATTTTGGAAAAATTATTTAAATTACTATATATTTTATGTGTAGAAGATAATTTTAAACATAGAATTTCGATTTATCAAAATGTAATAAAAGTCATACTAATCATTTAGAGTATTTGAAGTCTAGTTATATTCATATCTTGTGGGGAGAGCTAAGAGATAAAGTGCTAAATAATTTTTTATGTCCCGCTGTTGGACTCTTCCCCTATACAATTTGCATCTTCCAACTTGTCTTGAATTTCTCAAACATCTCCCTTCTATGGTCTTCTCCTTGAGTGACCAGGACCTTATGGAGTTGGACACTCCTTAAAGTAACGTTAATTGCAATAAATTATTTACTATTTATTTATTTATTGCAACTGCTTTGGTAAAATATCTTTCTTTCTAATTTTATTTACTAGACAAATTATTTTGTTTTCCATGTACATTTATATACAGTAAATAAAAATAACATAATATTAAGATAATAAACATCTTCTAAAGTGTAATAAAGGATTTCAACATAATAAAAACTTCCATTCTATGTATAATCCTTTAAATAAATAAAAAATTAACAAGAAAGGATATAAAAGCACCAAGTTCTTTCCAGCAAATAGATAAGACAAGATATAAAATAAGAAACAACTTACAAGCTGAAATTAGACAAATACATAACAAAAAGAAAATATATAAGAGTATCTATTAGGTCATTGTCAAAATCAATATAATATAAATTCAATATATGTTAATTATAAAGATTAAAGTTATACTAAACCAATCATAATCATGCTTCTTTTTCATAATAAGCATGTCATTAATTGAAGATATAATTTTATTTTTTATGTCTAGGAGAAAACACGGTTTTGTTTTGAAATTAATTTTGAGAAAAATTAACATAAACCAAAACCAATAAGAATTTCAAAACTAAATCTGAAAATTTAATTTCATATTGAAATAGATTTAAGAATCAAACCTAGCCAAGACAACACATCTTAAGCATCAAATTGATGTGGGATTCAACTATTTGTGTTTTATATTCTATTTGATATTGAACTCATCGTTGTTATAATGACTTTATTATTATAGTCTTGTTAAGTAAATCTGGATAATAGTATTTAACTAAGAATAGAAGAAACTAGAAAATATATTCACAATCCTTTGGTCTTTGCAATGAGAAGAAGACAGATTTAAGTGAATATAAACAATAACGAGTCATTTCACATAAGAAGAGCAAAGATTATCATTGCATTTTAGTCTTTCAAATCATATACTTATATTTTGTCTCTCTTTGGTGATATGTGGTTATAGAGAGTAATTTATATATATATATATATATATATATATATATATATATATATATATATATATATATATATATATATCACTTCCTTCTAAACTTTAGAAACTAAAGTGATTAGAGGTGTATTTGTAAATTCTATTATACTAACAAATTTTAGGAAAAGCATTTTATTTTAATATTCTTGATAAGAGAAGGATAATCATTTATTTCAAACCTTATTACACAAAGATATATTTTATCAAGTAATAAATCTAGCTTCTAATTAAGAAAAATTTAGAAGCAAAAAAGTGCTTTGAAGTGTACCTATAAATTTTATTATAAAAGTGAACATCAAACCAAAATCTTTAATTTATACCCTATTAAGATGATATGGTGGAAACCTAAATCTCTATACTGATAAATTACGAATAGTTATAAATATATATATCATTAAAAAATAACTAATTATCAAAACATCATTAGAAGGTAAAATTTTGATCTAAACAAAATAATTAGATACAAAATATTTTAACAGAATATAGAATACCTAATGGATTTTAATGCATTTAATGAAGGAAATTAGTTATAAAGTAGTTAGTATGGGGCAATTTCTAATAAATTTATCCATGAGTATAATGAGATTAGTAAGAGAGGTACTTAAGTATGACTAATATAAATAACAGTGTACAAACTATTATACTCATCTTCATGTCAAATATAAATTATGCATATATTTTAAGAATGTGATAAGAAGTTACGATACCTCATAGAAAAGCATAGGTTTTGCTGAGAAAATTGTATTATGTTTCCAAGATTGTGATTTGACAAGTAACTATAAGCTAAAGAGAAAGATTTGTACTCATTTGCATCAATACTTCTAAATCTTATTAAAATACATGTTAAGTGAGTAAGAGGTTTTTCTAAGACAACAAGAAGATGGATTTTAAGACCTTGGCAAGTCATACAAGGATAAATTCACCTGAGGCAGTGAAATCAATATACTTAGCGGTGACTATTAAGGTATTCTTATGTACCTTTAGTGTACTTATTTATTCCCACTCATTTATTCCAAGTAGTAATTGGGTTCACAAGATAGATATAGCTATAGATGTGGTGTAAGAGAGCTCAAACTATCTAAGTTGAATCTTTTAGGCTACTAGTTACTAGTTCAACCGCTATGATAGTAACCTCAAGTAGGTTAGCACTTATTGTTTGTGAATATAATCAATCTAAAGAATGTTTTATAGAATATAAAATTGGAATACTTGGACCAAATGAACGAAGAAGCTTGAAGGAGTGAAAGAAAATTTTAATTTGAGGATATTTATATGTTTATATATGGCGTGAAAAAATTATCAATTCAAATGTCTACTTCATTTATGCTAAAATGAAGGTAAAAGTATTGCACAATTTAACATTGAATTTGATCAAAATTATAGTCTTTTACATTAGAATTAGAAATATGAAGTAGAGTTCTTAGGCAATAATACTTATAAGCTAGAGAGATTATGAAGATTGAAGACATTAGTAAGCAAACTTTACTTTGCAACTTGAGGTACATAATCATGTAAAAATAATATGATAATTACCATAGTAATTTAGTGAAGTTTTATTAAAAAGATCATTTTAAATGTTTGGAAAGTACTTAAGGATCTTCTTAGGGACAAAATAGTATTGAAAGGTGCTAAGAACTTTTTTATAGACTTGGACTATATTTAGAAACTTTCATAGGGATGGAGTAACCTTGCTATGAAGTTTTCATATCCATCTCTTCTCTCCTATCTTCCTTGCTTATTATCTTGAATTTTAGTCTTCTAGAATAAATTACTTAAAGATAAAGGGTTAGAGGCACAATGGTTGTAGGCTAAAGGAGATACAAAGAGGTAAGAGACTAGTTAGCCATATAAGCTTTGAAAATTTAGGACTTCTTTATAGTTGCTTAAGTTTTGAGGCATATTGCTTGTGAGCTAGAGAGATTAGAAGACCTAAAATGCCAACAAGCCAACTTTGCTATGCAGTTTTAAGGATTTCTTGAAAGGTGATTATCAAAGCTTGGAGGCAACAATGTGTAGATGAAAAAAATCCATGAAAACATGTACGAAGGATAAAAGAGAAGCATTCTAATCTCATACCTTACTCAAGTATGCAAGAACCATACAAATATTAGTATTCTCAAATTGTAATGTTTCAAGGACATGAGAAATCCCAAGAGAAACATAAGGTTTCATTTCTCAATACTTTGATGGCCCAAAGAAGCACCTTGGCCTTATTATATAGCAAAGATTCTCAAAAAGAGAGGTACATCCTTGGATAGAATACATGAATTTGTGACATGTCAACAAGCTCCACCCTTAGATTAGTTACATGGATTGGTGACATGTTGATCTTTGTCCTATTTGGTTCGTTAAACAAGTTTGACCAAAGGTAATCTTTGAAGAATCTTCTTGTTGGAAACACAAAACAACATGGGTGAGGTGCCATTGGAAAGACCTTGATAAGACAAACTGCTAGCAAAAGCAATGTCTTTTCCTTAGGAGAGTGGAGCAAAAGATTCTATTTGTTGAGAACTAATTCTTTCTTTTAGGCCTCCAAAATTGGCTTTGAAGTTTTTAGGGTGTTTTTGGCCTTTTGCCTTATTAGTAAAAGTATATGTTGGTGAAACCTCTACTTGATCTACTTTGACTATTGTATATAACATCCCTAAATATATTACCAAGCTAATTTCCACCTCTAGATAATTTGTCTAGCTAATGTTATTACACAAATCTAAGATGAGAACTATTTTGGGGAACTAATTAAGTATTATAAGGTAAGGTTAACCGACTCTCTTAAAAAGTGCTTCTAATAAGACCAAGAAAACCAATAATAGCCATACACTTAATTAGGTATGAAGTTTAACCGTAAAGCTAGATTCAAAAGAAACAAAGTAGATAAAGGCTAAGGCTAGGATAGAGTAGCACAAGATTTTACAAGTTGAGTGTAATACCAATAACTAGATATATTATCTAGAGGTGAAATTGACTTGGTAACATCTAGAAGGATATTAGATATGATGGGCTAGGTAGATTAGATAAAATTGTCACAAAAAGAACACTTCTACTAATAGAGCAAGAGCTAAAAATAGCTTGAAAATGTAATATCAATATCTAGACATATGATCTAGAGTTAAAAGTTGGATTATCAACATCTAAGAAGATGTTATAAAAAATGGACTTAGTTTATCAGATAGAGGTATCACCAAGGAAATACTTCTACTAATAGGACAAGAGGTGAGAATAATATGAAAACTTGTCAATTTTAGAGGCCTAAATGAATGAATTAGGCCTAAAAAATGTGTTGAATCCCCCCTTCCCAAACAAATGAAAGGTTGGCCTTCCATCCCCTTAGCCTTGTCTCATCGAGAGCTTTCTAGCGGTACCTCATCCACACAATTTGGAGATTCTTACAAGAAGATTCCCTGAATATTCCCTTTGGTCAAAGACGGTTTGACCAACCAGATAGGATCAGAACTGACATGTCACCCATGCATGCAATGCACCCACCCTAATCTAAGAGTAGAACTAGTTGACATATTACCAATTCATGTATCTGATCCAATGATGGAGCTTCTATCAGGAAAGTCCCCCTTGCTATATAATACAATCAAGGTGCTCCTTAGGGCATTGGAGGATTGAGTGCAAAGCTTGTGTTTCTTCTCTTGTGTTACTCTTAAGGTTTTATCCTCAAAAGATTACATTAAGCAATGCTAAAATTCTAAATGAAAAAAGTAATACAAGGGATTGTGCATTGAAACCGCTAGCCAAAGATACAAATGGAAGTACTAAGGCTAAACCAAATTGGAATTATCAAATTAAAACAAGAAATTATTGGTAAGAAAACACATATTTTAAATTTTAATTCAAGATTTTAGAATTTTTGAGTAGTAATTCATTAGAAAGTAAATGGAAAGAGCATTTTAACAAGGCTAAGTATAAATTCAATTCATGAGTGGAAGTCCATAAAATATGGATTGAACTGGTGTCTTTGAAGAGCAAACAATATGTGTATGGAAAAGTGTACCTAAAGAGACTAAGGATTGGAACTTGACCTTAGTAACTTTTTTGCAAATAATCAAATGGATATGAGGTAGAGGCAAGAGGTAGTGTTGAAGGGTTAGTCTCAACTTAATCATGACTTAGGCTTATTTTAGACCTTAATATTAACCTATATCTAGTACCAAGTACATAAGTATTAAGAGATGTTGGCCATATCCTAGACTCTTAGACAGTTTGCTATTATGTTAGAAGTTCATTGTATGAGGATCACATATTATTAAAAAAGTCTATCTATGTCATAAATGATTTGTTCATGTTGGGAAATGAATAATAGGTAGTTTTAACTATGCATGCAAATATGTTGAGCTTGAGAAGATAGCTTTGGCTATAAATTGGGACAAGATAGCACTAGTTGATGCCTTATATATTACTATGGTTTACATGGTGTAGTGCAATGACAAGAGCATGAGCTACAAAATGCAAGCTTTGAGAACACACTAGACAAAAGTTTGGATGGTAGGGAATGGAAAAAAGTGATGTGCAAACTTTTGCTTAAAAAGTACTCACAATCTAAAGATGGCTTAAAGTTTTTTGTTTGTATTTAAGGTAAATACAAGCTTATCTTAGTCAACTTTGCTTTCTAACAAAGTTACAAGTCATATTTTGCTAGTTGATGATATGATCATCATATGCTCTAGTTTTCAACTCTTAGATGACACATAGAGCAATGTGAAAGTGATATAGGTGCTCTCATGTAGCATTTTTATATGGGTAACTCTTAAAAAAAACTTTGTATTCCATATATTATGGTAACCTGTAATACCAAGAGCTAGCTATATGATCTAAATGTGAAATTTGGTTTGTAACATCTGTAATGATGTTATATATGATGATCACAATAGATCAGATAGAAGTATCACAAAAAAAGTACTACTACTAATAGTGCAGAAATTGAAATAGACTTGAAAACCTTAGAACCAATAACTATACATATGATTTAAAGGTGAAAATTGGTTTGGTAATATCTAGAAGGATGTTACACATGATGGACTAAACAGATTAGAAAGAGGTATCACCAAAAGGGGACTTCTACTAATAGAGTAGGAACGGAAATATGCCTGAAATCTTTCAAGGCAATTTCAGAGGCCTAAACGGATGAATTAGGCCTAAAAAATGTGCAAATTCTTCCCCAAAGGAAGATGTGTCGACCTCTCTCCCCTACTTTGTCTCATCAAGAGCTTTCAAATGATACCTCACCCACATGATTATGAGATTCCTATAGGAATATTCCCTAAAGATTCCTAATAGTCAAAGCTTATTTGACCAACCAGATAGGACAAGGATCAACATGTCACCCATCCAAGTAAGTAATCCAAGGGTGGAGATTGCTGACATATCACCTATCTGTGTGCCTAATCCTTTGGTAGAGCTTTCTTGGAGGAGATCTTCTTTGCCTATATAATAAAGAGAAGGTGCTCCTTTGGGGCATCAGATGATTGAGTGTGAAATTTGTGTTTCCTTTCTTCTCTTGTCCTTGGAGTATTACAATGGTATCAGAGCAATTGTTTTAGTCCAAGAGAGTGGATCACCTCTCTTGGAAGACCACAAACTACTGAAACTGAGTAATTTGAGGTGGAGAACATAGAGTAATTGCTAGACTTAGGAAGGACTTTAGAGAGCGGATGGGATGGATGCATTAAGAGGAAAATTTCCGGTACCTAGCTTTCTATTCTTGAATCCATTCCACATCAAGGTTATGTACATCTAGTATGAGTAAATGAGAGTATTGCTAGTTTATCACTTTGGAGCAAAATTCATGGACAAGGTGATGAATTCACCAAACCCGGTGATTCTACCTGTGGTGGTATACGATAGAGAGTAGGATTTGACAATCTACATTCTATTATGATGTTATGGATATGAATGTCCCAAATCCTCTCCCTTTCAACACTCAAGTAGAAATTTGTTTGTAGTGAGACCAAAAGTGATGTTTAGAGATTTTTTGGTTAGGAATTTTGGTGAGGAGTATTATCAAAAAGTGATAGCTTTTGAGGTCCCAATGGTAGTTCCGATAGTTTGTGCGCCTTGCATAGTGATCATATTGACTCTATATTGAAGCAGATATTAACAATTGAGTGTTGCATGAACCATGGATTCACAATTGCAAGAGTTGGTGCAAGGAATGCAAGGGATATTGAATGAATTTTGAGAGATTAAGATGACCATGGAGACATTACAAAGTCAAGTGTAGATCCTCAAGAATGATCAAAAAATGCAAGAAGAAGAGCCGTCTCAAAGTACTTAGTCGGCGGAAGTACTTAGAGAGGCACCCGTGCCTATGAACCCTATCAACAATGAAGCCACATTGCTATTCCAGATGAAGAAGACCTACAACATCTAGCCTTACAAGGGGCAGTGTATGATGGGAGTAGTGGAAAATTGGATCTCAAGAATGAATCAATATTTTTGATTGTTCTCAACAAAGATCACGGAGCATGCTGCAATTATGTTTGCATGTGGGTACTTGACCGATAAGCTCTCACATGGTATGATGCTTGGGAACAATCCATATTGGCAAAGAGAAGGGAGGTCACGTAGACAACAATGCAAGAAGAATTGTTGAAGAATTTCCAATCGGTGGATTTTGTGCAGATGGCCCAAATCCAACTATGGAGATTGAGACAAAAGATCAATGTACAAGAGTATGTGGAGGCATTTTTGGATCTATAAGTTGCAATAATTGACATGAGTCTAGTAGAGACTCTTGACAATTTCAAACAAGGGTTGAAAGAACAGATTCGCCAAGAAGTCATGGTGCAAAATCTTTGCACAATATTTGAAGCCATTGCTTGTGCACAGAGAATAGCAAGAGCATTGGGTGGAGGTGAAGGAGTAGTTCCACCTCAACATTATCGGGTAGAAATGCCACACATGGGTGGACCAATACCAATAGAATTGTGCAACCTTTGATTTTAAGATCAAGGAGCACGACCGCTTCAAGGAGAGCATGGATGGGTAGAAGAATGAAGAGATGTAGTTCCACATGGAGAAGGAACTCAAGGAGAACAACGCGGTTGTTACAATTGTGGCCATATTGGGCACATATCTATCAACTGATGCACTTGTTTCCCTAGAGGCCCTCAGCCATCATACAAGCAATCTTTGAACAACATGGAAAGGTACACTAAAGAGGAGGAGGTGGAAATCACTTTAGAAGACAAAGATCACTAGTAAATGTACCTCGTGGCCTTATTGGTTCAATAAGGAAGCAGAGAAGCAAGAAAAGGAAGAAGATGAAAGGTCCCAAAAGGCAACCTCACAATTGATTGTTGTGAATAGAGTCTTAGAGGAAATCAAGTGAGAGTATTAATACATCGGAGAACAACATAGAATTTCTTGTCTCTCTCTATTGCAATAAGATTGGAAATGGATCTAGAGAGAGATGAGAGTGAAGAAGTAGAGTTACCTAACGAGAAAACAGAGAGGATTGAATCATTACCTACACGGGTAACACTCTCTGTAAGAGAATATCAAGAAGTAATTGAGTGGCAAGTGATACAATTAGCTTGTTATGATGCAATCTTAGGTATGCATGGATGTGCATTACAACCCTATGTAGATTGGAGGAAGAAAGTAGTGAGAACCTAGCAATGGTCAATCATTGGGGTTAAAGAAAAATCACACAAGCAAGAACTGCCTCTGTATGTCATAGGGACGGCAATTGTCTGTAAGTTCGATAGATGTTTCATGGGTCTAATAAGAGAAGTCCAAAGTGCACAACTCAATGGACAAATTCTTGAGAAACTGAAAGATGTGGTGGATGAGTTTCAAGATGTCTTTCTTGATGATCTACCCTCAGGATTACCAACAAAAAGAAGAGTAGATCATAAAATTGAGACACTCTTAGGGAAGACACCTCCTTGTAAGGCCCCATATTGCCTATCACCTCATGAGTTGGAGGAGTGTAAGACTGAAATTAAGGAGATGCTGCAGAAAGGGTTCATCCAACCTAGCATATCACCATATGGGGCTCCTTTCTTGTTTGTGAAGAAGAAGGACGGTACAATACGCATGTGCATTGATTATTGGGGTCTCAATCAACAAACAATGAAGAACAAATACCCCTTACCTTGCATGGATGACCTATTTGATCAATTCCATGGAGCAAGATACTTCACCAAATTGGACTTGCGAAGTGGTTACAATCAAATCCAAATTGTGGAGGAGGATGTATACAAAACTGCCTTTCGAACCAAGTATGGCCACTTCGAGTATCTTGTGATGCCTTTTGGCCTCACCAATGCACCTGTCACTTTCATGAGTCTAATGAATGACATATTTCATCCATACTTGGATAAGTCTGTTATTGTCTTCTTGGATGACATCTTAGTATATAGTAGCACGATGACAAAACACAAATAACATCTACGAGAAGTCCTCCAAATTCTAAGACAAAATTGATTATATGCCAAAATCTCAAAGTTTGAGTTTGGCAAGTTTGAAGTAGACTACCTAGGGCATAGAGTAAGTGTAGAGGGCATTCAAATATTGACGGATAAAATTGAGGTCATTCAAAAATGGAGTGCCCCAGAAGATCAGACTCAACTCAAGAGCTTCTTGGAGTTGACGGGATTCTATTGTAGATTTGTCAAGGACTTCTCCAAGGTTGCATAGCCTTTAACGACACAACTTGGCAAGGGGAAGAAGTGGACATGGGGAATCACACAAGAGTTGGCCTTTCAAGAATTGAAAGCCGCCTTGCTACATGCACCAATCTTGAAGTGGTATGACCCAAAATGTCTAATCAAGTTGGCTATAGATGCATCAAGCATAGCAATAGGAGCAGTCCTACAACAAGAGTGGCATGACGGATGGCATCCAATTGCATATTTCTCTCAAAAGTTGTTACCGGTAGAGTGCAACTACCACACCATAGAAGAAGAAAAGCTGGCCATTGTTCTTGCAACCAAGCATTGGAAGCACTATTTGGGCAAGAAGGCATTTATAGTAGAGATAGACCATAAACCTCTAGTCTACCTCGAGATGCAGAAGGATCTATCTTGTTGCCAGATTTGATGGGCAGAGTGGCAAAAATGCTTCAACATGACAATCATCTACCTAGAAGGTAAGAAGCAACTTGTAGATGCATTCACCTGCATGCCAATAACAAACAACTTGGTGGAAGAGGTTAAGATTAACCCTGAATTTTGGCCAAAGATTCTGGCTGTTACAAAAACTGATCTATAAATTGTCAAAGCGCAATCATCCAAAGGCGTCACCAACATCCAAGGACTCACCTTTCATGAAGGCAGATTATGGATCCCAAATGTCCAAGAATTATGCCCCATCATTCTAGCAGAATGTCATGATTCAGCCATTGCAGGTCATGTTGGAGTGGACAAGACCTTGGATGCAGTCCAATGCCATTACTTTTGGCCCAAGATGAGCAACACTATGATGGACTACGTTCACATCTGCCTACTTTCTCAACAAAACAAAGCTTATAATCAAGCTCTTGCAGTGCTCCTTCAACCTCTCCCCACTTCTGCCCAACATTGGGAACACATGAGTATTGATCTCGTCTATGAATTACCCAAGACCACCTCAAGATTTGACTCCATCGTGGTCTTTGTGGACTGGCTCGGAAAAATGATTCATGTACGCCCTACCACCAAGGATGTGACCGCTCCACAACTAGCTCAATTATACTTAGATGCAATCTTCTCTCACCATAGCTTTGTCTCGAGTACTCATCACCGATAGAGGCCCTCAATTCACTAGTTTGTTTTGGCAAACACTCTTTAGTTTCTTCAAAACCAAGTTGGCCATGTCCACAAGCTTACCACCCACAAATAGATGGACAAAGAGAGTGGGCTAATTGCACTATTGAAGACATATTACGTGGCATCTCCTTAGAAGAGCAAGAAAGGGGGGACACCCTACTCCAGTTGGTGGAAGTCACTTACAACAATTTAGTGAATGCATCCACCCATGTCACTCCGTTCTTCCTCATGTATAGTGAGCATCCCTTCACACTTTTTAGCTTGATGAAGATCCGTCCGATGGCTACCAAGGTCGATACAGTCAACATATTTGTTTCTAGAATCCAACAAGGTGTGGAGAGCGCCAAGCATAGATTACAAATTGTGCAAAATTGACATAAGCAATATGCTAATGCATATTGTAGGCGCATGGAGTTCAATATTAGGGATCAAGTGTGGCTTTTGACAACCAAACTCACATTAGTTGGACCTTGTAAGCTCAAACCTCGTTTTATTGGGCCTTTCTTGATTCTTCATTGAGTCGGCATTGTGGCCTATCACCTTGAGCTACCACCACACATGAAGATCCATCCAGTGTTCCATGATTCCCTACTACGCAGATATGCTCCCTAATCATGCCAATGTCATTCCACACAAGACATTTGACCTTGTCCGACACTCATTGATGGCATGGAGGAATACGAAGAGTAGCGTATTCTCCAAAAATGCATGTGTGATACTCGCCATCCTCGGGTGGACTATCTAGTATAGTGGAAAGGTTACCTCCCCTATGAAGCAACCTGGGAGCCTACTGCCAATTTGACACATGCATTGGTGTTGGTGCAAGCATTTGAGCAACAGTTGCACAACAAGGATGTTGCGTCTTAAAAACGAGGGAGGTCTGTAATACCAAGAGCTAGCCATATGATCTAAATGTGAAATTTGGTTTGGTAACATCTGTAATGATGTTATACATGATGGTCAAAATAGATTAGATAAAAGTATCACCAAAAGAGTACTTCTTCTAATAGGGCAAAAACCAAAATAGACTTGAAAACCTTAGAAGCAATAAGTAGACATATGATTTAAAGGTGAAAACTGGTTTGGTAACATCTGGAAGGATGTTACACATGATGGAATAAACGGATCAGAAAGAGGTATTACCAAAAGGGGACTTCTACTAATAAAGGAGGAGCCAAAATATGCCTGAAATCTTTAAAGGCAAGTTCGGAGGCCTAAACGGATGAATTAGGCCTAAAAAATGTGTAGATTCGCCCTTAATGAAGGAAAGGTAGGCCTTCCATCCCCCTTGCTTTGTCTCATCGAGAGCTTTCCAACGATACCTCACTCATGTGATTATGAGATTCCTATAGGAAAATTCCCTAAAAGATTCTATCCGGTCAAGCTTGTTTGACCAACCAGATAGGACAAGGATCGACATGTCACCCATCCAAGTAAGTAATCCAAGGGTGGAGCTTGCTGACATATCACCTATCTGTGTGCCTAATCCTATGGTGGAGTTTTCTTGGAGGAGATTCTCTTTGTCCAAAGAGAGATCAAGGTAATAACAGTAGGAGAGGTCATAGTAAAAGAGATTAAGGTAATAACAATAGGAGAGATAAGTTTATGAATAAAGAAAAGTACTATTCAATTGGTAGTTAATTAATAAATTTTAGTATTCAAGATTAAAAGAAGATTATTAATAGAGAGTATAATTTGTTACCAACTATAAAAGATAAATTATGATATTATGTATCAATAACATCCAATGTTTGAACCATTCTATGTTCTATGTTTTAGATCTAAGAGACCAATAACCACTTTTGTTTTGCAACTTTGGGTACTTTTATATGGGTATTGCTTTGAAGGACTCTTTCAACTTTAGATGTTTTTGGTGTGTATTTCTCAAAGCTTTGAGGTATAGAGGTTGCATAAAAGAGAGGCTACTAAGATCAACGAGCAAGTTTGTTTTGGAATCTAAGGGGTTCCTTTGTGGGTGGTGTGTGTTTGGCAAAGCTTAAAAACATAATGGTTGTGGATTTCTATGAATCTAACAATATTTGAAAGTTGTTTTAAAAATGTATCCAAAGTAACGTCCTTTACTTTCATATTTGATTAAACTTTGTGCACTATCAGGATATCTTAGTATTTTTGAGAACACCTTTACAAAATAAATTTTTTACTTTCAAGAATGACTATATAAGATATCTCTTAAATAAATAAATAAATAAATAAATACTTTTAAGAGAGAGTTATCTTACTTTTGCGCTTCTAATTTTCTTAAAAGTACCTTATAAGTTGATTAATCTGAACTAGCAACCAAAACAGCATAGACAACGTCCTGACATAGACCGATGTAACTAGGGTCCTGAGAAAACAATAAGTAGATTAAAATTTTTATTTCTCAAGTCTACCGATTACAAAGCCATATAAAGGGAGTGAAATGCATGCACAAAATTCAGGGTTGATAGATCGTAGCCTTAACTATTCAATTGCAACCCCCCAAATCTATTCAATGCATTCTTCATTACATAAATTTGAACCAAGATGATATTTAAATCTGTATTCGTGAAACACCATTAGAGCATACCATAATAAAAGAAGGGGTTGGAATGGCAATCAAACCCAAGCCTTCGCAAAGGGGAAGATTCTTTTATGAAATAAAAGAAAAAACGAAAAAGAAAAGAACGGGAGATTCTTCTTACGCAAGGAATGTATTCCAAATATTCGAAACCCCTTTTAGTACTTCTTAGTACATTTTAGTACTTCAAACCCAAATTGGGGCTTAGCCTCATTTTACTTATATATATATATATATATATATATACGTACGGTCTTCCCATCCTTGGTTTCTTTTACGCGGTCGCCTTCTTTCTTTTAGTACTTCTCCATTCAAACCTCGCTTCTCAGGCTAGGGTTGAGCGCTATGTTCACACCAGTTTAGCTAACCATGATTGAATCAGTACACAGTAAGACTTGCGGTCGAAATGAACACATTGTCTAGAGGCTACGTCCATTTACTCTGAACTGGCCTGATCAGGCAAGCTTCTGCAGAAATTGCCCTTGGTTGCATGAAAAGGTCATTTAACTGTGTAATTAAGCTCACAGACGAACAGCGCAGGATTCTGTTCCTCAACGACAGAATGCTCTTTCCTTTCATGTGATTTTACCGCGAATGATTGGGCCCTCTCCTTTACATTGGTTTTTCTCCTTGACGCCTTGAGTCCTTGGATACATTGGGGTTTAAGCTTAGAGCTTCACAAGGACGAGTTTGCAGTACCACGTTTGGAACTGATAAGCAGATGAGGACGAAAATGTTTTGAAATCTGGACTTTGAAACCGATGAGCATTGCAGCCGGATCACGTAAGTTGACGACATAATGATCCGAATTGCTAGCAGAAGGGGTGGGGTTCTGGGATTGAGCAGATTGGCTGGAACAGTCGACATTCTTGCAGGATCGCGGTGTTGTGAGGCGTTGGTAGTTTCGCAAGCGGGGAGTGTTCATCACAGCGAGTTTGTTCAAGTTTCAGGGATCCATTTTGGGAATCAAAATGATGGCTTACCAAGAGGTGTGCGCTCCTTCAGCAGTGGGAGATTTCGGGATGAATCTGGGGGATTCAGGTACGAGTTCAAGATATGATTTAGGGCATTATGCCTGATACAATTTGAGGACGTTGAGTGTCTGTGGTGAATTTGTGCTGTGACTGCTGAAACTCTTCTGCTTGGCGGGTACTTTCGCGAGCGACTTGAGCTACCTACCACTTAAATTTCGTGGATCGCCTCATTTCTTAGGCTTTCCTTGCCACTTTTCGTGTTAAACTAAGAGGCCGATGTCTGTTTCCTTTTTATTCTCATAGTTCAGCCGCTTTGTGCTCTAGAGATCATTCAAGAAGTTTAACGTAAAATTTTATAACGCAGAAAGCAACTTAATTCATGTTTCCGAGAACCCTAGTAATGTGAATTGACCAGTATTGATAGATTGAGTGATCCGATGTGAGTATTTCACAATGGATACAGGGACTAATGAGGGTCGGATAGTATTGTAACTTCATCTACTAGAAAAGCCATTGCATCCTAGTTGAATTGAGACAGGCTTCGCGATCACTGTATGCACGATGTCAGCACTGGGAAGGGAAGATCCTTTCTACCAAAACTTTCTGAAAGAAGCAGTATATCTGGACAAGTGTCCCCGTGGAGACTTCTCTTTACAACCTCCGGCACATATTCAGCACCCATCAAAATATTGTTCAGACATAATAAAACCTGTCATGTGTGACTGCAGGTTTGACGTGTCACCTCCTACGAATTTTGGAGTCCGGATTGTGCCGGAGAAAAAAGCATTTGTGATTGAGCGTTTTGGAAAGTACCTGAAGACCTTGAGTTCCGGCATTCATATTCTCATTCCCTTGGTTGACCGCATAGCCTATGTGCACTCTCTGAAGGAGGAAGCTATCCCTATCCCCAATCAGTCAGCAATTACGAAGGATAATGTCAGCATATCTATTGATGGTGTACTGTATGTCAAGGTAATGGAACTCGGGTGTCGATCTACCTCACACTCCTTGTCTGCTGTTATGAAGCCGGGAACTCAGTCGAGGATGCAGATTTCTGATTTCTTGGTCTATTTAAGGGTTTTATTTGGGAACTATAAATTACCTGCATCATATCACTTAGGGTTTAGGCCTCAGTCTTCTTTGTAAGGTGATTGTACAGTGCCAAAAGTGAAGTTTTTCCTGCACGCACTCGATTTGCAGACAGTTCAGTGAGGGATCTTCATATTTTAGAGCAATGAGCGAGCATTCAAGAAAAAATATTTGCGCTATTTACAGTACACATTAGATATCTGAGAGTAACTTCTGTAGCCCTTAAGGATCAACTAGCTGCCTTACTTAGTGGGCGATTCCCGTTTTGTTCTTCAAATGTCCAATTTTAGTTCAATGGAAGGCTGTCTCCGTCTTCTTTCTTAAGTTTGAAACTTATACTACATGTGCAGATAGTTGATCCAATCAAAGCCTCTTATGGTGTTGAAAATCCAGTCTACGCTATCATACAGCTTGCTCAAACTACGATGCGAAGTGAGCTTGGAAAGATAACTCTGGACAAGACCTTTGCAGAGAGAGACACGTTGAATGAGAGCATTGTGGTAAGTCATTCTTTGAGGTTCTTTTCTACCCGAGATATTCATTTTTGAACGAGCAGCTTTCTATGAAATGAGCAGCAGGATCACTGTGCAGCTAGCGGGATAGAATTTGGAGAACCTTAGGTGGACTTTTTCTTGAGTAGACTGGAGTTGGGTGTTCTGTTAGTGTGAATTGAACATAATAGAATTGTGAAAATATCCAGACACTGATGCAGTCTATTCTGATCTGCTGCAAGTTACATATGAAAATGCAACTGAACATAGCCTCAGTGTACAGAGTATATTACTAACCAAAGCAAAAAAAATGTTTGTTATTTGTCAATTGTTTTCCATTGCCTTTGTGCTGATAATTGTAATTGTCATGTTTAGAAATCAATCAATGATGCCGCCACTGATTGGGGTCTCCAATGTTTACGTTATGAAATTCGTAAGTGGACAACTCCATGGATAACTTTCTGGCGTAGCTCATATTCCATATTCCACGTTAACTATATGCGTCGAGCTTGTCTACTCGCTCCTTGCTGGATAGATTCTTGGCATCAGAGTGTGGATCTGGATACTGTTTCACAGAATGGTACTGTTTCAAGTGCTGACGAAATTTGCCTTGTGCAGGTGACATCAACCCACCCCCTGGTGTCAGAGCTGCGATGGAAATGCAAGCAGAAGCTGAGCGGAAGAAAAGGGCTCAGGTCCTTGAGTCCGAGGGTAATTTGTTTCCCTCTGGTTTTGACCTTTGTACTGTACTGCCCTTCTTTTGATTGAACACAAACTTCAGTCACCTGCCAGGCACAATCCGTGTGGCCTTCTCTTATGGACCCATAAATTGATGAAACTTACGAGTATGTTCTCTTTATGGCAGTCTTCACTGTTAGCTGTATGGTTCATTATTGAATACTTATATCGGATGCGGTTTGCTTTACAGGAGAACGGCAAGCGAATATCAACATCGCAGACGGAAAGAAGAGTTCTGTCATCTTGGAGTCCGAGGCTGCTATGATGGACCAGGTGAATCGAGCCAAGGGTGGGTAATTCTCTCCAATAATAAATTAATAATGTTCATGCGGGGATCCAGATATCTTGAGCTCGTTACCTGGAAACCCTCCCATGCTTTAATTCTAATTCGTTGCAAGTCGCCATCTTGAGATGTGCGGCGTGTTTGGAGGAAAGATAAGAATGTAGAATCACATAGTGGATACTCTAGACCTATGACCCTAAACTCTCCATCAATACATTCCTGCTCCTTGGTTGAAGCACGTATGAGTGCTCTACTAACAGAACATTGAGTCGTTTGCAGTTAAGATGCAGTCTACAAGTCTGAATGGTCTTCATCTCTGATTCCACAGGGGAGGCCGAGGCAATATTTGCTAAGGCAGAAGCTACTGCGAAGGGGATAAGGGAGCTATCTGAAGCCTTACGAGCTGAAGGAGGTCCCGAGGTTTGCGTCTTTTAGTTAATGAATAATTATCTTGCTTATCTTGTCATCACGGTGTGTGTCTCCTCCTGTCTTGGAGTTATCTTCCCTTTGTGCTCCGGATTCCCTCAATACTTCTACGAGAATTTGAAGGTCCTATAGATCAGGTTACTTGGCATGTGCTGACTTCGTCTGGACTGGTCTTGCCTTTCCTTCCGTACCACTTTGGCTTCCTTTTTGAGAACCTGTCTTGGCAGCACACGCAGTAAAGTTCATTGCATACGGGTGGATGACAGAACACGTTATGACTGTTTTGCAGTTTCTTCTATCTATGAATTGAACCTCTGTTCCCGTTTGTTCAAATGTTCACTCTATCTCTCTTTTCTTCTCTATTTATTATTGTTTGGATCCAATATTAAGACACTGTCATGGCAGAACAAATAAACACTGGGGTTCCTTTATACACCATCATGTTGCATAAGCTTAATACCAGGATATGACAGCTTTGTATTGTCTTGTACTTATGGTTGCCAGAGCAGAAGATATTCGTAGGAACCCACGTGTGACCTCTTATCGGTATATGTGGCATATTTGCTGGTTTTTGGAATTAGATGCATTGAGACTGTACCACACTACGTTCTACGGTCCAACGTTGTCATATTTCCATCCGTCTTCTTCTCATGCATGGAGATGAATCATAGTTTGACTCATTTGGGCATCCTCGATGCATACTGCTGTGGTCCTATCTTGGACATTTGTTATCTATAGAGATAGAGACCAAACCATTGGTGACATCTGTTCACTTTGCCAGGTTCATTTGCATCAGTTGATGCCTAGAAGCGATTCTATGAGTTGCAAACTTGGTTCTCGCGTTTTCAACGGATAGAATCTTTCGTTTTTGCAGGCGGCCTCTCTAAGAGTGGCGGAACAGTACCTTCTCGCCTTCAGTAACATCGCCAAAGAGGTACTTAAATCTTTTCAGTATCCCCCCGGCATGGCAGAATTCGTCCGTTTAAACTGGATCAAGTCTCCACGAAAGGCTCGATTTGAAAGTATAAAGCTTAAATTAAAATCTGCAGCAACTCTTGAACTAAGTCAGTTAATAGATCACAAAGCTGAAGTTTAACTATTGGTTCTGTTAGACTGACTCCACAACCGGGTTCGTTGTGGATTATAGGGCACAACCATGCTATTACCCAGTAATGCCGGGGATCCAGCAGCCATGATGGCACAAGCGATGTCCATATACAAGGGTGTTGTCGGTCCGGGTGGAACGTCTAAGTACCCAACACGAGCAAATCAGAATTCCTCGTTTCAAGTAGGGGCGAAGAAGAGCAAAGAAGACGGTCAGACTTTGGACGCATGGGAACCTGCATCAAAGCCAGATCGGACGGTTCGTGCAGACAAAAATGGGGAAACGAGCATTTTGCCCTACGGTGGGGACCCTGCTATATTCAGCTTGCAAAATCCTTCGAAACACCCTCCCACTCCTTTCTCCCTGTCTTCTCCAAGTGAGTAGGAACCAGATAGACAGTCCTGATCTTTTTACATCTCGACGTCAAGAGCCGAAACGCTGTGTGCTTCTTGTGCGTGTAGGGAGAGAGAATCGAAGCCAGTAATGAACAAATTTTGCAGCAGCAGCAAAACGGTACACTGTTCAACTCTAATGGGTATCATCGTGAACAGTGTAGAGCCAAAGGCCAGACCACAGCCACTTGAGAAAAGCTGTTCGCCCTACCAAGAACACCAGCCTAGGTGGACTCCGCCAGCTTTAGAAAATCATATCCAGTCAAGTCATTTGAAGAGCGATATATATCTGTCAACTGTCTTAAAGAAAATTTAATGAAAGATGTTTTTTCATCAATCGAGTCAATATGTCGTGTGCTTTCGTGCGCATGTAAAAGCTGTCCCTTACTGCATTTTTTAATCCATATCCCATGTGGGCCTAGAACCTTGCAAGTATCCACAATGCAGTCCTTTGCGTCTTGAGCCCAGATTCGATTAACGTAGTGCCTCTGGCTTCTATTATCCACCCAGTGTTTCGGTACACATGTCGTCTGCTGCAGGTCGGAATCTGAATACTGTTGGGAAGTTTCGCTACCCCACCGAAGGTTCAAAACCATTGTCCTTTTACTTACCCTACTAACTTAACTTAATGCTGCATTGCACGCAAGACGGTCTAGACAACAACTAATGATGATGCAGCCATTAAACGCAGACCGAAAGCATCCACATCACATTTGCATGCATTGAACTCAGCAACGATCACGGAGGACCATCCCAGCCCATGAAGTGTGTAGGGACGTGGACGAAACTGGACATGGATTTAGATTGCCACAAACGCGCTCAGTCAAGTCTTACTCAGGCAGATTGCCATGCAAGACTAACTTCTTTTACCCACTTTCCTGTTCCGCACCCCTGTTCTCGTAGCCCAGTAGCTTGCAGAAAGTACGAACTGCATCTGAAACTGATAAGTTCCGACCTTTACACTCAATCACATCATTATGATCTATCACAAGCCGGTCACTTACTAACCGAAGACTACAAGCGTATGCATAGTTCTCTCACTTCTAGCAGGCTACTGGTGGGGGTCCAGGACAATTCACACCTGGTAGACTTGAGAATATGAAAAGAGTTAGAGTACTGGGCTGTATTACTGTATACTATATTCTAGAAATCGACAGAGATGGAGTTACCAGTACGGAGGTCGACAGAGATGACAGACAACAGAGACAGAGATGGACTTAAAAGTACCCCACTTTGGAACATTGACTTAACGGCACCCCAAGTTGGCAGAAAGACTTAACAGAGCTCCTTTTTAGCTTGTCGTGGCACGCGAGTCCTACCTGGCATCGAATATCCCGAACAGCTAGACTATTTTCTTGTAATTCCCTGCTGTACTTATAAGATCCAATTGCACACAGAACATGGCAGGTCATCTTTGTTTATCGTGTGCCATGTTCATCTTTGTTTATCGTGGTAGCTCGAAAACGGACTGGAGTTCTCTGTCATTGAGGGCTTTTGAATTGACTGTCACTTGAGTCTTTTGGAGAACGGTGATTGATCTATAATTGAGACGGAAATGTCTCTTCTCAGCAAAGCATTTACTTTAGGGCAAAATGCTTTTCTGAGAAGATTTATCGTGGTAGCTCGAAAACGGACTGGAGTTCTCTGTCATTGAGGACTTTTGAATTGACTGTCACTTGAGTCTTTTGGAGAACGGTGATTGATCTATAATTGAGACGGAAATGTCTCTTCTCAGCAAAGCATTTTCTTTAGGGCAAAATGCTTTGCTGAGAAGAGATCGTCCGTGTCCGGCTTGAGGTGGATAGCAAGGTGTATGGGGGGAATTATGAATTTCGAACACGATATCTAAACAGAGTTCAAAACTGGAGTTCAGCTCGAACCGCAAAAGATTAGATTTTCGAGTTGAGCGAAGAATTCAACTTCGGAACGTGATCTGTAAACAGAGTCTCGGACTGGAGTTCAGCTCGAAGCGCAAAGGATTAGATTTTTGAGTTGAACGAAGATTCAACCCGAAGTTGCGGGTCAGACTGGAGTTCAACCGGAAGAAATTAGATTCTCAAGCGGAACGAGGAATTTCGCTCGAAATTGCGGACCGACTGGATTTCAACAAGAAACAGAACAAATGAGACTTTCGAGCAGGACGGAGAATTCGGCACGGTCTGGAGTTCAAGCCCGAAGCAGAAGAGATTACACTTTCGTCCCGGACTGGAATTCCTCCAGAAGAATTTAGATTTTCCGGTGAATGAGAGAGTTCGGCCGAAATTTTGGGTTTGATTGAGGTTCAGCCGTAAGAAATAGAATTTTGGGATTTCAGAGAAAAAGAAATGACACGAATTCAGCAAGGTCGGGCTCGAAACTCTAACGATTTTTTTAGACTTTGGGTTCAGCCGTAAGAAATTAGATCGAGTCTAATCCGTGTGGGACAATCCTGACTGGAATTCAGCAGAAAAGGTTAAACTTCCGGGCCCGATTAGAATCTAATCAAAAGAAATGACTGGAGTTCATCCAGAGAAGATTTAGACTTTCGAACCCGACACAGATTTCAGCTCAAAGAAATGACAAGAAACTTTGTTCAACTCTTCTGGAAACCTGAGGGAAAATCTCGAGGTACACACATTTGTCGGTACTGTCTGCCAGTTGCGTTGCAATTCCTGTGTACTGTGTAGGTTTAGTATTTTGACAAGAACATTCGTTGCCACCACGGAGCCGCCATTGCCAACTATTACTGCCGATGACACGTCAGACAAAATGGTAATAAACGGCGCTGTGAAGTCTGCCAACTTACTTGGGGTGCCCTTAAGTCTATGCGCCAAAGTTGGGGTACTCTGACGTCCATCTCAGAGTAGAATTCACGCATGGCAGATATGAAAAGAGTTACAACACTGGGCTGTCTTACTGCATGCTATATTCTAGAAGTACTTTCGTGGTGGAGTTCTAAAACCTGGATAAAGTATCGCCTTTTGGGCATCTTTCTGACACCTTTGCTTGCGTATCTCGCGATGATGAATTACCGGGTAACGCTTAGACAAATATCGTCTAGATCGTGCCTACAATATCTGTTGTTGCCAATCTAAAATATCATGGATATTGTCCTCTCCAACTGTCAAACTTGACGATTCTCCATCATCTTCATAAAAGTAACTTTGATCATATGGAGTAAGCTCAGAATATTATATATCGGAATCATATCTCTAATTTTAGACTGATTTAGATAGAGGTCTTGATGGGCATTTCCAATCAAGTATTTATCTCAAAATGTGCATATTTTCCCCATTCTTTATCCAAATGGATCTTTTGATATTTTACAGAAGTTCCAAACATGGATAGTTTATCATCAAATCAGAGCCTTTGATTGGTGTATGGAAGATTTTCACATTTTCCATCCGGGGTACTATTGCAGGAATATGTTTCATGAGGGGGCAAGCCATGACACCATAATACTATGTGAACGTTGCAAGGTGATCACACAAGACCAAGCAGGGCGTGTGTTTCTTCCTTACATGGACAAACAAAGATCGAATTGCAGTGTGTACTATCTCCGAGATAAAGTTACTTTCTATCCACTTACTGAGGTTTCTGACTTTGAAATGTCTTTTGTGAGCGCCTTGGATACTGGAATCTCGAGTAAAGCTCAAGCTGGAACAATCTGAAGAAATATAGCATATAAAACCTATGATAGTTCTTCTCTAACGTCACGTTGATATAGCTGTTGAAACCTGTCCTAAATGATTTTAACTGCTCATTGTAATTTCTCAAAGAGGATATTACATTCTGAGGTACTAAACATAACCATGAGACATATTTGGATGAAGCACCAAAGGCAACGCTCATGCTTATAAATAGATAGTAATATAACAATTTAAAAGAAAACAAGATAAGAAAAGCATCATCATCGCGCTGTAAATAAAGCATCGGAAGAAAAGCAGTGAGATTCCACCTCATATTGGGCTAGGACTCTTGAATTCAAATATAATAAACCACCACGAAGGTTCCCATTGGGTTTAGGACTTCAAACTAGACAATCCATGCACCGCCCGGAAGCTTAGGGAACCAACACTCAACATCTTCTTGCGACGTATGTACCTAGCACAATACTGCATATGGTACCCAACAGTTACGACTCTCTTTATAATAATCAAGCATTCACCGACGATACCTTAGAGTCCGCAACAAAGGACAATGTATCCCTTATCTCCAGAAGAATCTTGTGCCATATATAAGGATTTAGATTTGGATATGTGGATTCGCGATCTGAGAAGCGAAATAAACTATGTTCGAGAGAAGTAGGCCGTAACTAACCTACACAGCTTAAACTAATGGAAAACTAAATTTAGCTGATTCTCGAAAGTATTGAGAGCAGTTTAGACACGATCCCAACTTAAGGAAGCTTGCTCTGTGACTGGAGCCCAAGAGACATTCAGCTTGGTCCGAACGCACTCTTCTTGAATATCCCGGATATCTCGTTTACCCGGCGGAAGCTCTCCCTCTGCGATGATGGACGTGAGCAAACGTCCATTAAGGTCCGTCCCGTGGATCCAGAGTTCCGTCCCGTACTGGAGAGAGCATGTTGTGCCAAGTGCCTTAATAAGATAGGTTACTCTATTCGGGGAAAGTGAGACCTTTAAACAGCGCTGTAAGCCGGATTTAGTATTTGATTAACCATAAGTGGGAGCGATACGCAGATGCCGTGCAGGGTGACCAGATATGTAGAAGACTGGAACCTACTGTAGTACAATAGTAACGAAGGTACGAAGGGAGGAGCGTTGGTAAAGTTCCCCTCTTGAGAGTTGTTCTTCTGCTTCTGTCTTTCTACCCACGAAATCGTTGAAAACATGATCATGAAATCCACTTTGAATAGGGCCACTTCCTAGACGGAGCGGGTGTCTAGTTTTTGATTGGCCTGTAAGGAGAAGACGTAGGTGCTCTAAAACGTAGACTGGCTTTAGGACTCCACTTGAGGTCCAAGTGATAGGTTCCACGGCTAAAAAATGAGGTAATGAGGAAATGTGGGGGAGTAGGGTAGTGTACGGAAGGACACGCCAGTAGATTACGAGTTAATACAGGAGGTGATCCAAGTGATGATTGGGAAGAAGCTCGGTCATGTAGTGAAGATTAGAGTGCCGGACGCCATTATGAGAGGTAACTGCGTCACAATTAAGGCTAATGTGAGAAGCCGACCAAATGGGAAATCGGAAGATGGACGAAATACTCAATGGAAAAACAGAACAAGGACGTGACGTACAGAAGTGGGATGAATAAAAAAGTTTTTTTGACGTTTGGGCAGGGACTGCAAAGGCCATGACAGATTGGACGTCGACACGTGTGGAATTTGGAATCGGGCAGGTAATTCCTCTTTACGTTCGGTAGCTTGTCTTTCCGAGGGCACACAGAAGTCCGTTCCCAAGGGGATAGAGAATGTCTTTGCCAGGAGTAGGAGCGAGTTCCTTTCCTCCCGCGCTTTTTACTCTGTCGGACCAGACTCCGAGCTTTCCCCTTATGGCAGAAATTTCAGTGAAGCTCCTGTGTGACATATTTCGAAGGAATTTCAGAACGCAATAAAGTTTGGGATTGATCCACAGCTGAATCTGGACTTCTAGTTCGCGACGAAATCGGCCAGAGGAGGCGGTGGCCGTCGTCGGACAAGCAGCAATAGGAGAGAGGGAAAAGAAGTAGAGAGAGGAAGAAGAAGAAGAAGTGCACAATTGGGAAGGCAGTAGTAGTGGTGAGCGTGAGCCAATTTTTTTTTTCTTTGACTTCTTGCGGTCTTTCTTTCGGTTGCTCTCTCTCTCTCTCTCTCTCGGCGCGTCCCTGCGCTGTGCACGAGCATGCATGTGTAGTCCTGGTTCATTCCGGTTCGTTGCAAGGCGGGAGGAGGCTTCATCTCTTATATAGTAGGAGTCATGAAAGGCCGACAGACACTTGGATAATTCAGTAGCTGGTTTTAGCGCGTCTCCTGCTCCAGAGTCTTCGGAGTTTTCGCTTTGCTTTTGCTTGCCTTGGATCGCGTCCGAGATACGTTCCTCTCTACTCGGCGCTGCCCTGAAATGGCTTGTCTTTCGTGGATTAAATAATTGGGGGAAGACGGGAGGATTAAAATGATGATAGGAGGTAGAGAGCTGTCGATTTTTGTGGCCTTTACCTTGGTTGTTGCCGGGTGCCCGGGCCAGTGCTGAGCTTTCTTGTTGTCCGTGTAATTGATCATGTGATTGTCAGTAATTCCCTTCTGATTTTACGATGAAGTTTGGAGAGGTTGCATGTTGTGAAAGTTGGAGCGTGTGAGAGTTAAGGATTGTGAAGGAATGCCGTGTTTTGGGAAGAGATACTGCTGCTGTGGCATGCAACAACAAGAGTGGAATGATACATTATTCTACCGGTATTTGGAGGCCTTTTGATAACACAGCCTAGGGTCCATCCATGGCTGCGTGATGATATTGTACTAATGGAAATTAGAGAAGACATCAGCCGAGGATGTAGTCGTTCTACTATACCGGTTTGTTCACTGAGGAAATCCTTCGATTTACACCTCTCTATCAAGTGACTTCGCCCGCAGACGAACCGAATGTGATTTGCATGTGGATTGTTGGGCTTTACAGCCGAGTCAAACATGCAGTTCCTTGCTTCAATTATTCAGAGAGCGATCATGTCAAAAGTTTGGTGAAGTTAAGAGGCCTTACAAGGCAGTTTTAGCTCGGCCTCCAAGCAGACGGAAGGCAGTGGTAGCAGAGGAGGGAGAGAGTCAATAATATGGAGCCTACGTCGAGCCAGTCTCACTTAGAGCATTCTGCATTCTCGCCTCATCCAAACCTCCTGTCAAACAATAATCAGGTTGACCACCCTCATCTTCTTTCACCACTGAGCCTACCTTCGTCTTACGCCTCCTTTCCTCGGAGTGAGAGGCAATCATATACCCCAGACTACCAGAAGGATGCTTTCAGTCGAGATAGTTACAACGTGAGAGGAGGAGGAGATGGCTTCGCGTCCGGGAGGGAGTCCTTTGGAGCCGACAGGGTAAATTACGTTGGTCCCGGGGAAGCGTTCTCCAGAGAGAGAGAATCTCTTGCGAAGGATGCGGACGCCTTCCACTCCCGAGGAGGGGGAGATCCCAGAGTCACGTATTCGCGGGACCCGGACAATTGTTTATCTTCACCGTATTCTAAGGACAAGGATAGTCTGAGCAACGATGAGAGAAGCAATAAGAAAATTAAGCGAGGAGGCTGGTGGCATGAATCTGAGAGCGGTGAGAGGCCCTCGGACGCAACAAAAGAAATGGAAGCGAACCGTAAGGATACGGAGAGCGGAGCAGGAGTTTTTGTAGGTTCAGTGGGAGGCGTAGGAGCCTTTCGTAATGTTGTTGGAGTTGGATCGAGAGGAGCAGTCGGAGGCCTGATGGGGCCTGTTTCAGACGGTTGTGGAGATTTGGGGGGCGGATTAGTGAGAGGAGCTAGCGCAGACGTAGAAGTTGGAGTGGATGTTGGAGATGGAGGAGGTAGCTGCGGGGGCAATGGTCTGGACGTGGAAGTCGGAGATGATCTCGATGGCGAGGGCCGGGATGGAGATAGCAGAGACAAAGGAGAAAAGGATTGCAGTGGGAAGAAAAAGCGGGCAGAATTATGGCAAGATGCCGAAATGGACGCCCTGGTTAGTGCATACAGGCAAATCCACATGAAATTGGCCGTTGCAGGCAAGAAGGGAAAACACGTGTTCAAATCTGCAAACGAGAAATGGAAGGAGGTAAGAAATTTGCTGCTTCCTCTAGGGGTCGATCGTCAACCCAAGGAAATTGAGCGGAAATGGTCAAATCTATCAACGGCCTTTAAACAAATAGCTGACTGGAACAAGAAAGTCGGAAGACCGAGCTACTGGGAATTAGACGAGATGTTGAAAAAGGAAAAGACCAAGGCGAAAGAGCTCCCGGCCACTTTCCGGGTACAGCTATACGAGTCCATGGCCGAGTTCTTGGGAGACAGAACGGCTGCTAGGAGGAGTCGTGGCTGGACCCAGTATGATGGGCCTGATCGAGCGCCGCTGATGATTGGATCTGGCAATGGAGTTTCAGGGGGAAGCGAATGCTCATCCGGTAGGTGATGTGAAAAGGGTCGTCTAAGTAGGGCACATCTTTCCCTCTCCTATGTGTAGTTACATGCGTTGTACACTTGTTGCTCTTGAAGAGAATCTTGATCTTTCTTTACACACTGATGTGGAATCTCCTATGCTGTTGATGGGCCAGAGCATTCAAGTGCTTGAATGGTCCCGATCGTGATGTTCAGATCGACCTTCCCAGAGTTGTTTTTCTACGGTCTCCCGAGTCTCTTGTCCATTTCCTCCCTCCAACTCCAGCGGTGTCCTCACTATTGTAGACGGCACAGGTGCAAGTGGCCTCAAGGCTTGAGTGATCGTCGTTGTGTTGCTCAAAATCTAGAGCTCTGTCAATTTATTGTTGGTACATTCTCGCGCGTGGATGACAGGAATCGTGGAAATCCCTCTTCCGATGGACAAACTCTCCAGTCAGCCCTCCGTCGACGTTATGGACCAGTAAGTGTGCATTTGTGTTGACTTGCATATACTTAAGGAGGAGGCACCTGGTAAAATTCAATGCAGATTATTAAATTTCGTGCAGACTTTGTTGCTTCTCTTGCGAACAGTCTTGCGCCCTTTACATCACACAAGGTTACATGCAACCCATCTTACATTTCACCCCCGGTATGACTGATCGATCGTTTAGAGTCAATTAACAATCTTCTACCGCTAACACTGAAATGCTTGGCCGATAGGGTTTGCCTACTTTTGAAGGTGTCCATCTGATTTATGGCTTCGTCACATGTGGTTTTGGCCATTGAAGGCCCTGTGAAACAACCATAGAATGTGATAATAGAAAGGAACGTAATTTGGGATTTGTTAGGAGTAAAGAAAGAAGTTGTGGTTTTGTAAGGATGAACGTGGGTAACGGAGGCGATCAGGTCTTTAGGTCCGCATTATCGCGTCATTGGATCGTTTAACAATTTTCGACGGGCCTTCCCATTAAGCTTGAATCGAATGAATTCAAGTTGAAGATGCTGTACAGCAGATCAATGCGTTGCCTCATTGGCAAAGCTTGCGCAGCAATGTCCTCGCCGCAGCTGTCGCTCCATGCAGAAGATCTCCCTGGTTTTATTGGGTGTTCCGGATTCTAATGGAATAGCTCCCAGGTGTTGTGGATGTTATGCATTTCGTTAACGAGGATGAGAAGAAATTGTTGACTGGAAGGATACCATAAGTGGCTCTGATGGTTGCTGAGCTCGCTGGATCTTAGTTTACTTCAGAGACCTTGCTATTATCATTCTTAAAGGGTTCACTGGTGTTTATCAGGCTGTGAAGATTAGAGTTTATCAGAGCCTAGCTACAGGATGTTGCACACTGTCAAGAACGTCTATCCAAGACACAAGGGATGAGGATTAATGTATTGTAATTCTATCTTCGTATCCAGATTAGATGAGCACTCGTTCTGGGACTTCGAAGTATTCTTTCTTGTGCGGGGCAATCGAGATTGAGTTGTTTCCATTTGCTGAAAACTTACTTAGCTGACAGCTACTTAAGCGTTTCCACCCTATATCAGCAGGCAGAGTGTACAGAGCCTTCCCTTTCTAGCAGACAGTTCCTAACTCGACCATGTCCATTATTAAAATCAACCTGTTGTTCCTTCGACTCTTCCTACTGCTCTTTAACTGCAACTACTTGTCTTTGTGACTTGTTCAGGAAGAGAACACGAGTTGTCCTGGTAGCACCCGGGAGTTTCAACCCACCTACTTATATGCATCTTCGAATGTTTGGTGGGTTCCGATGTGCTGTAATATTCAATCGTTTGTTCGCTGCGTTCGTTTGATAAGAGTTTATTTCCAAATAATTGGCAAGAAGACAAGAAGAGATATGGACCAGAAATTGAAGAGCTTAATAACACTATTTGTTTGTGGAATGGAATTACTTTCTTGATTGACAAGCAATAGGCACCACTTTGGTTTTCAGAACTTGCACGCGATGCTCTCATTGGCGAAGGATATGATGTCCTTGGGGGTTACATGTCTCCCGTCAATGATGCGTACGGGAAGAAGGTACGTTCTGAGTTTCCTTCCACAGTTTCTTTCTGGTCACTTGCGCTGGGATCCGAGCCGTCTCAATGACAAAGACTTACTGATCACTTTCATAATTTACGGCAAAAATGCGGCAGTGGATAAATTTTCTCTGAAATGCCACGTCCGGGATTTAGATAACATACAAGAAGTTTTAACGAGGCAGGTAAACATCATAGAGCTTTGTTGATACTGATCCTTCTTCTCCATGCTGCCATTCTGCCTATCGTTATTATATTGGATCGTTATTCGTCCTCAGGACTCTTGTTTTGATATGATATGTTGGTTTCTGGCAAAGGGTTTGGCTGCCGCAGAGCACCGCATCCGGATGTGCCAGCTGGCATCAATTGATTCCCCGTTCATAATGGTGGATCCGTGGGAGGTGTGTATTTGATAACTTTTGTAATTCCGTGCAACTTGCTGTAATGTGCTTTGGGCAACATGTCTTAGGCTGTTTGATTAGTCAGTAGGTAAGCAAGTTAAGATTCACATATAAATCCAAGATCGGTCAAAAAAGCCGATCTCGATGGTTTACAGCGGGCTTCCTTTGTTACCTTTATAAGTTTGTAATTTACAATCGGGTTGATGCAGATTGTATGTCCAGTCCTCCCTTGTTGGATCAAACTAGAGATGTGTTTGCTCATCGAGGACAAGCACTCAATTTTAAATATACACTTGTTTGACTTCTACTATTTTCTATTATCCCTTTTGAATTGTGTAGTCGGTTTGTAGTGAGCTTGAGTCAACATTTTACATATCCATCCTCGATAGTTGTTCCAGATTAGAAATGTCTGATCTTTAAGGGCAGGTAAAGAAGGTCTGTAATTTCTGCAAAGTTAGTCAAGACGTTGAGGTGAGTGGGTCGAATGGGATGGTTGAAGTAGGCGAAGCAGACCAGCTATCAGCGCACCCACACTGTGTTGAATCGAGTGGATCATGCTGTCATTACCCTCGGCTTTGCCAGCGACGGTACTATACTTCTGCCCACCTCATATTCGCTGATTCTTGTAACAGCCTTGATATTGTGAAGTAATACGTCGAGTTGAACCATTGGTCTGTCCTAGACATTCTCTAAAAAAAAGTAAAGAGTTTGTAATATGGGATAAATTTTATAGATGAAAGATTTTGTCGCTTTTTGACTGCAGAAAAGGTTCGCGTGATGCTATTATGCGGTGCTGACCTTCTAGAGTCCTTTACAACTCCTGGCGTTTGGATTCCTGAGCAGGTACATACTCATGAGAATGTTTTTCATGCTTTTAGTAAGTTAGACGAATTGCGTTCGATTATACCTGAAGTAACCTTTCCGTGAGTTAGTAAATTAGGTTTGTCATAATTATTGTCTGCTTGAAGTAATCATTGTTTCGCTCGGTAGTGTATACGATCTATTTTCTCTTAACTAATAATTTTCCCTGCACAGGTACAAACTCTGTGCAACGAACATGGTGTTGTGTGTATATCCAGAGATGGGAAGGATGCACGCAGTATGGTATTTGAACATGATATGCTGTATGAACTAAGGGTAAGTACTCCATTGATTAGACTTGTGATTATATATGTAACATCTGAATGTAAAAGAATGTTAGAAAATAAATAAGAGAAGTAAATAAAAGAAACTGCAGTGGATTTTATGTCTAGAGATCCATACAATTGTTCCTCAATCTTTTCTAAATGAGAAATCCAGTTTCTTAATTCAGAATGAGAATCCTGAGTTTTGGATAACTTTTGTGAGGATGAAGGCTGGAAAACTCAATAGTATACACTGTTTTACTATGAAGAGACTATGAAGAGTAAGTATCTGACTATATACAACAAGTATATAAACGTAGTAATTAGGTGATTTTCTTGATGGTACTTGTATACGTGGAACAACAATATGATATGACATGTTATTGTGTTCATCATATGTTTCATGTGGTTCAGAGGAATATCATTGTTGTGGACGATGCTGTCACTAACAACATCAGCTCCACCAAACTCAGGTAAGATAGATTTACCATTGAACGTTTCTTTTGATTTCTCCTGACGGATAAGTAATCCAAGTTGTGTGTTGGTCAAATCCCAAAATATAAATAAAATAGAATCGAATTTTTGCTTTTTCTCTTATTTTCTTCTTGACATGACTATCTTCTGAGGTAAATTTAGAGACGTAAATTTAGAGAGTCAATATGAACGCCCAAAGATAGTCTGTCCAATAGGATCAATTCAGATTTGTTTGGAGCAGGAAGATAGTAATTTCCTGTATAATATATCTAGGTTTATTGACATACCCCTATTGACAATCCGGAATGAAGATGAACACATGAAAATACGGAAAAGCGGAATGCTTCTATAAAAACTTGTTTACATAGAGAAGACCAAAAGACAAGACAACAGTGTTTCAAATCGTAGTATAACCTACAATCGTGTGTTATCTACAGACGAAATCTGGCCCGAGGATTGTCTGTGAAGTACTTGACGGCAGACAATGTCATCAACTACATCAAGATGCATAATCTATATGACACAAATCAATTTTGATGTGTGCGAGGTATGAGTTGGAGTAAATAGTGGTAGCACATTAGTAGGCGGATGTAGAGCCTCAATTGTTTTAATTGAAAGAGATTCCTATACCGTTCTTTGGTAAAAATTCCCCTCGTGAACCAATTGGCCATGACATTGCTAGATTGAGCTTAGCAGCATTGAGCTTGATATTCTTTCTGGCTTGTGGGTGGTTCCATCCTTAAATCAATAGATGGTGAACTCTTCTACTCAGGTTTGATTCCTTGTTCTTAGCCCATTTTCATTTTAGTGAAAACTATTAGAAGAGACTTAGGAACATTCACCAAGGAATCCAACATTTTGTAGTCTCTAGATGAGGGGAGCAAGTTTGCAGGTTTAGCCTAGCGCTTGATCATAGAAACCCTCTTCGATGACGCAGTGCGAGTACATGCTTGCACATCAAGGGTTGAAGGGAAAATTCTCCGAGATCGTAGACAATGAGAATGAATTGTGTCATTGTACAATATGGATATAAAGCTGTAAGATCTGAGAATTCTTTTTGTGAACATATGATTTGATTTTGAGAGATGAGTATCAATGGGGTGGGTACCCTAGTCTCATGCTTCCTCCGATCGTGATTAATTTCACAATCAATTTAGGCATTTTCACAATGCTACATTAAAGACTCTGTTTGAATCTAATACATGTCGCTGATTAATCTTAGCCAAGTTAAGGATCAGAGTCCGTCAGATAGGTGGTAGGAAGTATATCGCCTAAAGCAGCAAAAACAGGGAAAGTCCGCTGCCGAAGCAAAACTGCCGGGGTGATTTATGTATAAGGTGCAAAATAATGTGAAGAGGGAGATGCTGTGGGAGCCAAGTTCACGTGCACACGAGACTCAATGCCAGAAAAGTTTTGAGTGTAATGTTGAACAAACCGCGGTGCTAAATGAGCGCGAGTTAAACCCTCAAGCGAATGTCAAGAAATCTATCTACCAGGCATAATCCACCACAAAAAGGATGGACACCTCTAAAGGTGAGAGGTGCAAAGGCTCCTATGGCTGAAGCAGTTGATAAGTTATAGTTTGATCCAATAAACCAAATGTATAGGAGCAAAACTGAAGAGTTTCGCACACAAAAAAACGACTTCTTTTAGTTTAGCTTTGCCACTTGGTTTGCTGTCAATGAAACTCCATCTTCAAGCTCAAGATAAGTTTCTCGAGATTTCCTCTTCTGCGTGGGTCCTCTCATCTACGTGACTGTAGAGCTCAATTACAGTTACTGCACAATATCATATCACTATTGTCAGGTGGGAAAATCAACAGAAAGGATAATTCTCTTACCTTAAGCGTACCTACATGAACACCATATGCTTGTATGGACGAACAGGACAACTACTTTTAGTCATGAGTATGTCCAGGGGCCAAAAGTTTGCCACCTAGTCGCAAATCGAAGTCGCCAAAGGATGAGCAACAGTTCATTTGGAACCTGACAGAATCAACACTTGATGTAAAAGGCAACTTCCCCTTAGAATTGAAATCTAGCCTGATAGACAGGATTCGACACAACGGGCGGACTTCTAGTACAAAAGTATTTCACCATAGTGACATTGCTCATGGAGATGACCAAAGATCTATGTCTGTCTATATTAGGTTAACCTGGAAATGAAGGCTATCGAATAATCAAAACTGGTTTTCATTCTTGAATTTCAAAGAAGGCAGTTTCAAAGCAGTACTAGATTAAGAAGGACCCATAAAGATCATGAGGTCAAAAATCAGATCACAAAACAGATCCAAGACCAAAGAAAATGATGAAATGAATCGTGCACTTTCATGGGGTTGGATTATAAGCTACGGACCGGCCACACTATCAGAATAGAAGTTTCATACTTACAGGATAGTAAAGCTCCTCAAGTTGGTAGACTGAAACGGAAGGTGTTAGAGCAGACAAGCTACATTAGGATGAATGATCAATGTTCATTTGATGGTATAAATGAAACTCGGGGGTTAGTTATCAATGTTCAATCTGTGGTACACACGGAACTCGAGATACATCATTCAGCAACATTCACTTCGATAATCAAATAGGTTTGTGAAATGCGGCCAAGTTTAGGGTAGAACTTCCAAACTGTGAGCAATATCTAAATTGCACTTCATACTATACAATGATATTTCCATGATTTTGATCCAAAGAAAGGTCAGGTCTAAATTTCTCATCTATCAGTACAGGCAGAGAATGTCCTATCCGAGTTCTCTTCATACTCATCACAGCGATTTATCTCATTCACTTTAGAAACTAGAATCTAGTGAATCTTCCGGTCTCGACACTCATTCAAATCACGAGTGACCTTACGTACTGAGGAGAGAGAAAACGACAAAACCAGAATGAAAACAAATAAGCTAAAGAGGCATAATCTCTCATGGCGGATAATTGAATCGTAAAATGGCTACCTCTCTTTCAAGCTCTACTCTGAGCGATGGCAGTCTCCTCTACTGGATCCGTGCGTCCGGGGATGCGGCCCATACGTAGATCCATCAAGAACTTGTGATTGTTCTTGTCCGAGTTCCACGAACCGTACTGCTTTACAGGCTGCGCCCACTGCTCCTTGAGCTTCTCGGACTGAGCTTTGGTCGTCTGCACGTGCAGTCTGAACTTGCGATCCCGCTCTTCTGGATCCTCCATGCTTCTTCGAATCCAGTTCTCTGCGAACTCCATGATGAACGCCATCGATAATTCACACAATCCACCCGATAGAAGAAGAAATCACCGCGAATTCTTCTGCTATACAAACACCAAAATTCTCTCGACCCTCTGCTTCTTCTTCTTTCGAACAAACACTTCTCTCAGGGGCCGCACGGGACTCGTCCACATTCTGCAACTCGAGAATATTCCTCCTCCCACAGAGCCCTCAGCTTTCTGCTCCCTGAGTTGATGCCCTAGGAGTTCATCCATCCGCCCCCTAGCCTTCGTGTACGGACTTCCTCACACATCCGTCGCTGCCTGCGTGCTCTTTGGCCGGAGTGGCGAAGATTGATGACGGACTGGGATCTTTCGCCGCTACCATGCTCTCCCGTCCGTCAACGGTCGTGGGTGGTAGGTTGTGCTGAAATTCGCTCAGTTCTTCTCCGTCTTGGCAGTGCGCAAAGAATCTAGAATATTCGTGACTGAACCTTCAGATAACTTCATTGCTGAAATCTGCTCAGTTTTTCTTCCTCTTGCTGAAGAAGCAATTTACAATATATCGTGATGGAACCTTCGGGCCGTCGTGACATGATAAATCCGACTACCGGATGGAAGAATTTCAAACTACAGGGCACGGGCTCCGATTGATGATTTTCTCTGTGGTATGGTGGAAGAAGGCTTGAGGACCAACGATTCACGATTTGCAGGTACTGAATGATTCATCAGACTTTTTTCGTCTGTTCTTTTTTCACTGTCGAAGTGTTTTTTGGATTTTCTTCAGTTGTCTACTAGATCGGTTGCCTTCTCGAGAGAGAATGAAATTCTACTGTCATGAGGAAGGAGCTGGAACAGTTTCGTATCTGAGTGATTATATTCCGGAAATCGGTTTTGAATTTGATTTGATTGAACATGATTTTGAATGTCTCTGTTAATCTGGCCGATCACGGTTCACTTCCAGAGAGTGTGGGGAGAGAACTTGAAAAGACTTGAATAGCAGAAGGCTTGAGTATAAGCTAACGCAGGAATGTCTTGGATCATGCTGTTGGTAATTTTCTGTCATGCTTACCGTATTTTCATGCACCAACAGGTTGCCGTGGGAGTGTAACAATGCTGACGATCGGTCTAAGATGCAGTAAGGATTTCTCAGATGCTATGCTTCAGAACCCAAATCCTCTTCAAATTTCCGGGCAGTGGTACGTTTGATCGACCTGCATATTGGGTGGTTACAAACCAAATCTACGGCGTGTGTAAGAAGTCGCCCACATTGGGCATGCCGGCTTTGATGATCCAATCAAGACGTTTTGTAGGGTTTAGTTGGACAAAGCTTAGTGCTGCCAAATTTTTGAGAGGAACTGCCGCTTATGGAGTCCTGTTCGAAAGTCTTTGTTAAAGGCAACGCTTTCTCGGGTTCTGAAATTCAGTTTCTTTGACTCCAACTGTCCAAGGACAGTTTGCACAGAGGAACGACTGAGAGACGGCTGTTATTTTTCATCGATCCCAGCCCAAATGAAGATTTCTGGTTTCCATGACCTTTTCTGGACGGTGTCTGTTTCTACTTGCATAAAGCTCTTGTTGGTGCCCTCCTACTACAGCACAGATTTTGAAGTACACCGACACTGGTTAGCAATCACCAATAGCCTTCCGTTGAAAGAGTGGTACATGGATGAAACAAGTGAATGGACCCTGGATTATCCTCCCTTTTTCGCTTGGTTTGAGCGTTTCCTCGCCTTCTTTGCCAGTGGCGTAGATCCAAAGATGGTGGATCTTGTTGAAGGCCTCAATCATGCCAGCGATAGAGTTATTTTGTTTCAGAGAGCAACGGTGATGATGGCAGACTGTGTGCTTTACTGGGGACTGTGGAGGTTTTGCCGTAATTTTGCAGTAGAGAAGCAGAGGATCGTTCATGCGGCAGTAGTATTTTCTCCAGGACTGCTCATGGTGGACCATATGCATTTTCAGTACAACGGATTTCTTCTCGGGATGTTACTACTTTCTCTCTCCTATCTACGAGACGGGAGAAATTTGATAGGAGGTTTCTGGTTTGCTGTGCTCGTTTGTTTCAAGCATTTATTTGCTGTAGCAGGTCCTGTCTACTTCGTGTACTTGCTACGGCATTACTGCAGAGGACCCTCGTGGTTCTCGAACTTCTGGAAGTTGGCGTCGACTGTTCTATCTGTTGTGGGAGTCGCTTTTGGCCCATTTGTCTACTATGGACAGGTTTGACCTCACCTGGAAGTTATCCTCTTGTAGAGACCGTTTTCAACATAAAATTGTCTGTTTATGTTTGGCTCTTTACTGAATCACTTGTAATTTAGTTTTGAAAGGAAGGGTGAAAAGTTTGTGTAGTCATGGATTATCATTATAAACGAGACTAGAGCAATCTCACTGTCTGATCTGATGTTGTGTAGGTCTGTCTTGTGGAAACGGCAGATGGGTCAAATTTTGAAGAGGCTTTTCCCTTTTGGAAGGGGGCTCTGTCATGCCTACTGGGCACCTAACTTTTGGGCCCTTTACAACACTGTAGACAAGGTTCTTGCAGTGATTTTCAGACGGTTGGGGATGGATATCCCTACACCAAAAGCAGCTTTGACCGGTGGACTTGTTGGCGATTCCTCTGGGCATGCAGTACTGCCAAAGGTAGATGATTCATTGGAAGTTGGGAAATTTGCGCTTCTTAACTATGAGCAGGCATGAAAAGTCCGATAGACTAACAGGATTATGTCTCTTCACATTTCTTTCTTTCCTGACGGCCGTGAAGCTAACTGCTGTAAAAATCCTGAGATCTAAATGATTTTCCTGAGGGCTTGCTTGACCGCTGTTAGCATTTTCCCTCGTATTATCTTGACTTATGTGAGTTCTATCCTTTTATAATTGGCCAGGTAACCCCGGCTTTAACTGCAGCTCTTGTGCTTTTGGCGATGCTACCATGCTTGCTTCGAATTTGGAGAAGGCCGAGGCGATCTGAGGTGGTGCAGTGGATAGTGTACGCATACACTTGTGGTTACATGTTCGGTTGGCATGTACATGAAAAAGCAGCCTTACACTTCGTCATTCCTCTGAGCTTGCTGATGGTGGACAATGTGGAAGCTTCTGGGAATTTTTTCTTTGTCTCAACAGGTCAGATTTTGAAATTGTTTCATGTTGCATGTACGTTATTAGTGGTCTCTGAAATTTTGTGACGGGAAGTGTCTGGAAATCGAGAAATTTTGTTGAACAAGAGTCAGGTTGTATCAAGGACTTTGTTGTACTTTAAACGTCATCCTTCGTGTTAAAACTTATTTGTGCTTACAGTTATGTTTCAAGAATTGTCGTTGTAGAAAGATCCTGATAAGTTTCTACAATTTAGAAGCATCATATCTCTTCAAGTACTCTTCTTCACGCGATGTATGTTGAAGTAAACAACGAGGAAATGTGTTTGCCGGACTTATTTTTCTCTTTGTTTTTATGCAGTTTCATATTACTCTCTATTCCCGCTTCTCTTCAAAAGCAGAGAGTATCCCATCAAAGTTCTCTTGCTGCTGCTCTACACCTTTGGCATGATCATCTATCAGTCTCAATATTTTGGGGAGCTATCAGCTCGTGGAGTGAACGTAACGAGTGAAGACAACTCCCGAAAATCTGGATCTGGACTCCGGGAACCTGGGGCCTTTAGGTTATTGGGTACTAAAAGGAAGCTCTATTTATATGGTCTGATCCTAGTTGAAATATATTCCCAGTTTCTTCATGAATATTTCTTTAGTGATCGCCTTCCCTTTCTTCCCCTTATGATAGTCTCGGTCTACTGTGCGGTAGGACTTTTCTACGCTTGGGCAAAGCAGCTAACTACTTGTCTCGAAGACCTAAACTCTAAAATAGGTTGATTTGACGAAGTATGTTCACACCTGATACTTTAAAGATCCAGAGAAACGTTTCCACTCAAGGCTGTGCCGCACCTAATTGCAAGTGTTCAGGACGAGAGACATCATGTTAAACAAATGTAAAGCATCTTTGTCGCCGCACATAATGTAAAGATCTGCAATCAGTAAAATTCTCCACTGAAAACTTGTCTCCATTTCTTTTTAACACAGTTATAGAGTGCTGATACCATTCAACAAGCTGTTCCGTTTAATTGATGAAGTCAATTACATACCAGTTAGCTTCAACAGTAAAACCTTGTAAGACGGAACACATTTTCTCAACCAGTTTACATTGCTCCTGGTAGTGTGATAGTCTGGTGAACAGCAGACGTTTATCTGTACATTAAACTTCAAGCCTGAATCTCAATGGGTTGAGCTGTGGTGCCCGTCTTTGCAGTGTAAGCACTTGTTTATCATCTCCTCGTGCCCACCGGCTTTCTAGACATTTTCACTTGCAAACAACCTACTTCTCCTTTTGTTGTGAAGATTTGTACTTGAAAGCAAGTATGCCATTGTTTGTGCAGTATGCACTCTTGAATATAAGCTGTATTTTAGGTAAACAACGTCCTTGTCAGCAAAGAGGCTATGCGCATCATAACACGTTCGTGTATGCAATATGAACTCAACGAGTCAATTAGTCAATGCATCCATTCAATCGCAGATGAACACAACTTTAGCAGAGTCCCTGATTCTTATGGACGATAGCAAGTTGCTTTTTGCTTTGAGACTTGCTCCTGTCCATGATTCCACTTCTGGAGGAAAGGAAGAAGAAATGTATTCTCCCTCATCATATAGAACTGAAGACACAAGATCGGACAGTTTCTGCCGTCTGTTATTTCTGGATATTTGTCAAAGACTGGTAGTTTCCAAGCTAAGTTGCCATGGCGGTTCCATTGTAGGAGTGGCAACCTCTTACTTCAATTCTACTTATCAATCTTACTGAAAGACCTACTCCGGAATTACTAGATATCCACCAAAAGACAGGCGTCCATCCACGGTCGATATATAGTTTCGTGAAGGACTAGATCTACCAGGTAACTTGGTTGAGTTGAAGAGTTAGGGGACAGTGAGCTAAGGAGCAATAACCTATCGTACTGCGTGGTCGCCACGATTGAGGTAAGACGGATCTCGGAAACCGTGACGAAACTGCGTCATAGGCTGTCGGTTGTTGAGATGCGGCACACGGACGGGGTGACGTGGACAAGACATGCCACGAGATTGTGGATTATGGAGGCTATGGATGTCGGACGGCAGAGTAAAAGTGGACCCTGCAATCTAGAATGCGGGGAAATGACTGCTGGTGTGATGATTTGACGTAAACCAGGTGGTGACGTATGAAGGTTCCGGAAGACTGCTGTATGAGACGTGATGTCGCGGGTGGCGTGGGTATCGCGGGCTGGGACGGAGGGAAAGTTGGTCGGGCTGGCTCAATGAGGAGGGGGAGTCCACGGGAAGGGGTCTGTGGAGAGGGTGGATCGATCGACTACTTGAATGTGCTTTGAGTCAAACGTTTGAAGAAGAGTTCGATGTATCGTTCCCCGGCTTCTGTCTCTGGTACCTTCTCCTTTAATTTTGAACTTCAGGGATGGCCGGTAAGTGAACAATTATTCTTTCCTCTCGTTATGATGATTCTGTAGCTTGTTGGAAATTAATCGATGATGAATGATGGAGATGGAAGATTAGCGTGACAGGAGCTGGTTGAGTAAGTCGTCATCCGGGAGGTAGCCGATCTGAAATTGATCTTGGTACAGTTAAGCGAAGGGAAATCGATATTTAATGAATTATGGAACTAGAGAGAATAATTTCAGAGTAGACTGAGAGAATTGAAATTGATGGATACTCTGTGCCTCCAGACAAATTTTGAACTCGAATCTGTGTCCAGTGACCGGAAAATAAAGACCTCAAGTTCGGGAAAGTAGACCAGAGAAGGAAAGGAGGTTACGAGCGTTGAAATTGTTCCAGAGTGAAGCCGATAAAATGGTGCAGTGCGAGGCCGGTAGGTTATGATATTCATTGTGCTCAAGTTGTCCACGCCCCGCATATGGAACGTGATTGGAATTGCTTGGTGTATGAGAATTGAGCGTCGTGAAACTTATCCGATCCGATTCTGAACTAGGTGTTAAGAAGCTCCAGTAGCTAGAACACAACTGTGTCTCGTTAAGTCTGACTGATGAGTGTACGGCTTCAATAGATGGAGATAGTGACTGGCACAGAACGGTTACGCAGTTTTAGATGAGGATATAGATATGTCAGAACCTTATATAGCTTTCAAGAGCTTGAATGCTATATAAGACTTTTGAAGACAAATTATTGTATCCACCCCAATGAATATGCTAGCTTGCTAGTATCTTTTATAGATCATTACAAGGACCTGCATGAATATATTCAGCTATTTGTCGATCAGATTAGTTCTCTCATGCCTCTTGGACTCTAAAACTAAGTCTTGGTTTTTTTTTCTGATATCAAATAAGCAAGTTCTGCTTTCTGTAATGGCTACAGATAAAGCGTTAATGTTCCTGCTATATAGAATCTGTTCTAAAGAACCTTTTCTTCCTTTTTAAAACTTCATTCACCACGGATTCTGCAGAAAAAGAGAACAACACTTGCCCATTGTATCACGAGAAGCAACACCCCTTGATGTGGGCACTCATTTTCCCCGCGTGTTCTCATTTCTTTAGGTAATTCCACATGCTGTAGTCACTCTAATGTCCAATTCTCCTTTAATTTAGATAAAGACTTTCCACTACTTGTTACAAAAGCTATTCTGCTTCGGTGATTAAGCTAGATGCTGTCAAGTTGGCTCCTGCCGGAATAGAGTAAATTACGTAGGCTAAGGTCAAGTCCACGCTATGGGTCAAGTCCAGACTATGATCATGGAGGACTCCCTTGATTTTGAACTCTATGCATTCACACACAAGATGGAAATCATTCTGCACACTGGAAATCAAACAGCAAGGGTTAAACATCTCCGCCTTTCACCTAGATAGGGGAAGTGAGGATTTTCTTGCGTTCTCCTAGAGAGTTGATGTGGAATCCAGTTCCAAGCTTACGCGGGTGTTATCGTGCAGACTGCTTCTTCGTTATTGTGTTTTGTGGTGTTGACGGACTCATGCTGACACAGAGCATGCAGGGGTTCATCCCAGTCCTCATACACTCGCTCCGGGGGCGTCTCATAATTTTTGAGACTCGGGCAGTTTATGTCCTATCCACTAACATCCTCATGCTTGCACCAAGTTATGCTTCGCTCTCAAGGTCACACTTGCTCGCACTCACAATGTACTGCAGGTCCCTATGCATCACAACCGTCATGCTAACACCTGTACTCAGACTTACGCTGTCGTACCTCTCTATGTAACTGATAGGTATGACGAATTTCCCTGGGTCACCATCATATTTCAGAGTCTGAGTCAGTCCTCTTAGACGTGGATATGGAACCAGGTTGGTTACAACGGGTTCTGTATTACATTACACAAGTAATTTTTATTCCTACTCGATAGAGCAAGCATTCCTTGTCTGAGATAGAGCTCTGCAGTACTATGAAGGGAAAATGTACTATAGCCCTTGGCTACAGTACAGTTCTGCTCCATCAGGAGTGGACCTTTTGTACTTAGTCACATAGTTCGAAGTCTTACTATTCAAAATATATATCTCTTGTTGTATTCTGGTATATTCTACGTATTTTACTGTTTTCTGCTTTGAATCACACGTGTTACATCCAGTCACAACTTGCCCCTCTCACTAAAACGACCTCCGTCACACGACCTTTACCATTCTCACACTCGCCTCTGATGCTATCTTTCTGCTCTTTATACTCTTCTCCAAGTTTTTGTCCCTGCTCTTACCGCTCTGCTTTCCCCATGCTCACCATTTGCATATTGCATTCTCGTTTTGTCTGCTCGCTTGCAACTCTTATAATCCTAACCATTGCTTTCTCAGGTATTGCCAAAGTGCATCTCATATCCCTTCCATGCGCATACTTCGATTGTGCATTTTGTATGAGCATCATCTGCGCGGTTTCCTTTTCTATCAGGATAAAGTTTTCTTCTTACTGCCACACTCTCCACGGCAGGCTAAGTTCCTGCACAATTTACTCTGATCATTCCTCAGCGGGACTTCTTGGAAGCAACCAACTTTGCCTTGGGACTCATGAGCTTTCGAACAGAAACTCGGTACGAGGGGTACTGGCACTTGCCCAGCTACTTCGGCACTTAGTGGGGCTCTGATGAAGTAGTTCGTACTTCCGTGCAGGCTTCCTATTACAGTCTGACTGCTTCCTTAGTGTTTAGTGTTTTGAGACTCATGCGCTCATAGAGCATGCTGTGATATCCATATCATACAACCCACTTCGCTCCACCCCACACTTGTTGATCTGTTTCATGGTTCCTATACATGATTTCTGCCCAGTCTTCCGATTTCAGATCATTTAAACTTTCAAGTCTTGCTTGTTGGTCTTCGATTACATGTTGTGCTCTATTTCTCTAGATGCTTTGCTTAGCGCCTATCGATTACATGATGTTCTCTACTGCTATTGATCAGAAAATATTTATATTACGTCTGTGCTTGGCCCTTACATTCGATCTGTTAGATTCACTTCATCTCCTTCACGGATTTATTACTCATCTTGATTTGCATAATATCATGTTCATGGGCTTTCAAACAGAAACTCGGTCCGAGGAGTACTGACATTTGGTCAGCTACTTCGGCACTACGTTTGGCACTGGTGAAGTTGTATGTGCTTTCGGGGAGGCTTTCTATGGCCGCCTTCTACTTGCTCTGGCTGTTTCAGCGTTCCAGGACTCATGCGTCCATAGTGCATGCAGTGATATACTCTATCCAGTCTCCAGTCTCTCTACCAGGCGGGGAGCTCCAGTCTGAGCCCACCAGTAGTTACTCACACACTTGTGTGTTTAGACCTGATTTCTGCATTCAGTTCTAAAATTCTTTCACACCCTATGTCTGTGGTCACAGCATTAATATACCTACACGTGCCATTCCAGGCTGTCAGAGTACTGACACCTGGTCCCACCCTGCAGGCTCCCTCACTTCTTCCGAGACTTACATCCTGACTCTTTTCTTACGTTTTTGTTAGTCCCCTGTTTTTTCTTTCGTTCTGGCTCTTCGCCCATTTGGAGTTGCCTCACCCCCTTTCCTTGCATTTGTGTTGTTTCTCACCCCTCGTATCTTGATGGAGCTTCTACTTTTGAACTGCTGCTTTGGAGAACTGTGCCTTGTGATGCTTGCTTCTCTTCTAATCTGTACTTTTGTTTTCAGGGCTTCTCCAGGTACGTTTCGATTACTCCTCCTCCTTCTTCGATTGCTCCTTCACTGTTGATGGTTTCTTTGCACATCCTCTGTCAATTGGTAGTTTCATTTTAATTTCTTTGATCTGTATGTTCCTCTTGCGGTGAGTTTGCTCCTTCTTTCCACTCGCTAACTATTCTCGACAGATTCCACTCGCACTCTCCACTTCACATTGCCCAACATAAACCTTAGCCAGTTTTCTTTCCACAGCATTTGTTTTCATTTTGAGCGGCACTGAAGGAGGCAACCGAGTTTGCCTTGGCACTCATGAGCTTTCAAACAGAAACTCGGTACAAGGAGTACTGGCATTTGCCCAGCTACTTCGGCACTACGTCTGGCACTGATGAAGTCGTTTGTGCTTTCGTGGAGGCGTACTATGACAGATTCTGCTTCCCTCTGTGTTTTGGATTTAGGACTCATGTGTGCATAGCACATGCTGTGATATTATCGATATCCAGTCCTATAATGCTTCGCTCTTCTTCCCTCATTCTCTGAACGAACTCATTTATTTTTTCCAGCTTTCATAAGTTCAGGCAGTCTGACGGATCTTCCTCGATTTTCCTTCCTTAGTTCTCTGTGCAATTTCACACTTTCAAGTTTTCACTCGTTCGGTCTGACTCTAGTTTCTTCCTCGACTTGTGTTTTACTTGCGGCTACATGGTTTTTCAACTCAGGTCTATATTTATCTTTCACTTCTGGCTCTTCATGTTGATTTTATTTCTCTTCTTGCACTTTCATGTTTCCGCTGTGTAATTGCAGGTCTTTGGTATATAGGTTTTACTCTCCATTTGTTTCCATGTTAGGTTTATTTCTGCTCTCGTTAGATCAGAAGATTGACATATTGCTTACTTTACATATCTTGCATCTCATTTGCATCTAAACCCCCGTTCAAGGAACGGCTTCTGTCCTCATTTCTCTATATCCAGTCCCCTAATGTCATGCTCTACTTTACGGGCATTTTAAGATAGCTGATAGCTGCAACACTTCTGATCGACACACAGCCTGTTCTTTCTTCAACAGTCTTACTATCGTTGAGTGGCACTTTGGGGAGCAACTGATTTTGCCTTGGCACTCATGAGTTTTCGAGCAGAAACTCAGTACAAGAGGTACTGACACTTGATCATCTACTTGGGCACTGATGAAGTTGCATGTGCTTTTGTGGAGGTTACTATGGCCACCTTCTGCTTCCCTCAGTTGTTTAGTGTTCCTGGACTCTAGCGTCCATAGCGCTGGTTGCAATATACTCTATATCCAGTCCTCTTTCCGATTTCGAGCAGAAACTCGGTACAAGGGGTACTGACACTTTCTCAGCTACTTTGGCACTGCATGAGGCACTGATGAAGTCGCATGTGTTTCCATGGAGGTTTACTATGGCCGCCTTCTGCTTCCCTTTGCTGTTTAGTGTCTCAGGACTCAAGCGTCCATAGCGCTTGTTGCAATATACTTTATATCCTGTCCTCTTTTGCTTCGCTCTCATTACCCTGTTACACTTCAATATGTCTCTGCAGCAACACCATCCATAAGCTCTCGCATTGTTCCACCCCTCCATTCCCCAGCTAATTCCCTCCCTATTATTTTTCCTTCACTCATTGCCTGATTCATGGTCGACCTCCGGTGTCTACAGTGTTCCTACCTGACTCCAGCTGACGTTTTAATTTTCATCGTTCACGCACTGCTTACTGGTGGTCTATTACATAACTTTTTATATTTCTCGCATTCGTTTGCATAGCTGTTATCGATTTCAAGTTGTTTACTAGTCCTTTAGATATATGTTATTCTCACTTTGTTGCAATTATGCCTTTGCTTCAGGTTACATTCGATGCATTCTACTTTTATGGATTTATCACTATTCTAGCGTTGTGCATAAAGTACATCTTGGTTAACGATCATTTGCATTTCATGAGTTCTGGATCACCCGTTCCCAGAACGGCTTCTGCTCTCATATACCTATATCCAGTCCTCTTTCCCTTCGCTCTCATCTCCTAATATCGTGTTGCTTTACACTGTTACTCTTCGAGACGTCTCAGAATAAACACCATCCACTCCGCTCCTGCATTGCTCCACTCCTCCCGTCCTCAACTAATTCCCCACTATTATTTTTCACTCGCTCCTTTCCTGCTTCTCGTGCTTCGTGGTTCATTCTTGACTTTCGATCTCCAATGTTCCTGCCCAACTCCAGACTATAGCTTATTTTCCTCGTTCACACGGTGCTTATAGTGGTCAATTATCCAATGTTTTATATTTATCGATCCCTATATCCAATCCAGTCTTGGTTACTTGGAACACTCCTCTTCCTACACTTGGTTCATCCCTTTCCTTCCAGTTGCCTGGCATTCGAGATAAATCCTGATAAATTCTACTGGACATCGCTGGTCCACACATCATTTTCCACCGTGTTATTCTCTCAGCACTTTTCTCAGCCCGGGTTCTACTTTAAGCGACACTTTGAGGAGCAACCGAGTTTGCATTGGCCCTCATGAGCTTTCGAACAGAAACTTGGTCCGTCATATCCAATCTCTCATTTCCTCATACCCAATCCTGTGAAACTTCGCTCCAGCCCAGCCATCATCCACTAATTCCATGCATTTCTACTTGTTCAATGCTTTCCCTTTGCGTTCTAATGTATCGTCCTACTAGCTCGATGGTTTTCCTCTGCTTTCAACTGCATCCTCTTTTTGCGCTCGGGAAGGCTCGCTTCCTTTATTACGCTATACCACTGTTCATGCTACTCAAGAGAAGTACATAATAGAAGGACTGCGATGGCTGTCTAACTACTGGCTGGCTTGGACGATAGTTAGGGTACATGAGTAATGGGAGCAGAAACCGTTCACGGAACGGGGGATCCATCAATCCTATGAGTCGTGTGAGGTAAGTAAGCATTCCTCTTCTTAGAGGTGATGGATTCGCAAGTACGGTGAGAAATGTAAAGCAAACATATCTTAACTGTTGCTTCTTACTACCAGTGCGTCCACGAGGGAATGACCCATTTTGGTTAGAGTAAGAGCTTCTCAGTAACTTAGCCGATCTCTGTAATTGTGGTGAGAACCGCCTAACTGTTGCTTGTTACTACACTGGTATGATCCCCTATGGAATTACGTTTACTCTAAATGGCAGTGAAGAAAGAAGAGAAAGAACTAGAGCCTTACATCTGATAAGCATCCCTTTCTCCGTTACAAATTTTCTGCAACGACAATGAAGAACAGACAGGACTACAGCCTAATTATCCTAGTCCTCTTTCAACTACATTTGCAGTGAAGAAAGAAGAGAAGAAATTACAGCCTAATTGTTGTTATATTGCTTCTTACCACAAATCTTTTGACATCATATTATACCGTGGGGTAGAGTAAGCATTCCTCTTCTAGTCAGCGGTGCTCTGCTATTATGCGAAGAAGGAAAAGACATTACAGCCTGGGGTGTGGGTAGAGTAAGCATTCATTTTTTAATTATTACTTGAGAAATTGCAATGAAGAAAGAATGGAGATTACAGTAGAACTTTCGCCGAGGGCTTTGCAAATCTCCTCCAGCAAAGAAACTGGGATTGGAATACTCGCTGGTATTTATTCTACAGCATTACAAGTTCCTACAGAATATATTCACTTGTGATACTTGTAATGTAGCTTTCTCTGTGAGTACTTGACTACATGTCTCTGAAGCAACAAGTTTTGGGATGCCGATGTCTCACCATCAATTTATATTCATGCAGATATGGGGATGTGAGTCCAGTCAGACGCGGGTATGGGACTGGGGTTGTTTACGAGGGGTTCTGTATTCCATTACACCATATGGGGACGTGAGAATTTCCTCGAATTCTATTAGAAAGTTCTTGGAATTTGAGATGTTGGGCTGAACAAGCTTTATGATGTTTCCAAGTTGAACATTCCAAGGATGAAAGGATTCATCATATTGGCTTTTTGCTTTTTCTTGTTGTCTTTGTGAATAGCAGCTAGGAATAAAGTCATTGGCAAGTCAGGCAAGTTTGCGGTTTTCCTGGGAAAAGGTAATAGTATCAGGATTAAGCACATTGCAAAGCAATAGGTTTATTGAAATAGTCACCTCCATCCTTATAACAAAAATCATCATCACGGGTCACAATAAAGCAAATGATCATTGTGCACAAATAATAAATTCAGGCGTCAGATCACAACAAATGATTGGTATGCATAAATAAGGAGAGAAAATGTGCACAAATAATAAAGTCAAGTGACATGTACAATTAAGAAGAGAAAGATAAGGCACTTCTATCCTGAAGAGAGTGCTGGAGATAAGATGCAAATATAGCAAACTCATGTAGTGCTTACCTTAGTCCAATGGTTTTATCGAGAATCTGGTCACGGCTAGAGAGTGCACATTACTAGTATACTTGTGCACATATTCGCGTCCATGTAGCACGAAGATGGATCTTTTGGAATCTAATACTCTTACCTGTATTTCAGTTTATTCATGGGGCAGAGGAGACTTTGGACAACTTGGCCTCGGTGATGAAAGCGATCGCCATCATCCAACTTTAGTACAGAGTCTTAGAGACAAGGATGTTCTACATATTGCAGCGGGCGACTTCCACACTGCCTTTCTCACAGGTTAGTCTCTCAATCAAGTTCCATATACTCACAGTTGTAGCATCTTTGTTTTATTTACATTAATTTCTCCATCCAGACTATCCTCCTATCCAACTTACTTGTTCTATAGTTCTCTGATTGTCCCATGCCCTCTAGTCTGCATTATTCTCCATGGACTATCCTTTTGTTGTCTTCATTCTCTCAGACTAGTTCCTCACGACTCTGATTGTACCCATGCGGACTAGGTTGACTTCATTCTCTCCATCCCTTATGCTCTTAAACTAGTTTATTGTACCCATGTGGGCAACGTTGGCTTCATTCTCTCCATCCCTATTATTCTCTTGAACTAGTTCCTCACCTCTGTAATGGTACCGTGCGGACAGGGCTGTTTTCATGCTCTCCATCCCTATGGAGAGAATGAACCCAACTAGTTCCTCACCGCTCTTGTTGTTTCCATGTTAGGTTGTCTCATTCTCGCGACCCAAACTAGTTCCTCTCCCCAGTTGCTTCCATCCCCACACTCTACCTGTATCGGTACTGAGTAGTTCCTCTCTCTAGTAGCTTTCTCTCCATGAGTTTGTTCCTCGACTAGTCTGTCTTCATTCTCACCATCTGGACTATCCAGCCACTGTCCCGTTCTGGATCTCCCGTTCCTTGAACAGCTTCTGTCCTCCTTTCTCTATATCCAGCCCACTATCCAACCTCGTTCTCTGGACAATTTCATACTCTCAGTCTGCTGACTCACGGATCTTCCACAACTTTCTATTTCCAGGCTTCTACATGACTCTCGACTTCTGTTTACCTTCATCTTTCTAGTCTGGCTCGTTATGTTGTCGTTTTTCCTGCTGATGTTATTGCTCTACATGCGCTGTTCTAGCTCCGCTTTTTCGATGCATGCTACTTGTATATAGGTGTTGCTCTTGAAATATTCCCAGGTTACGTTTACTTATGCCTTCATTCAATCGCATGTTCGTTATCTTGTTTACATTACATATCTTGCATCTCATTTGCATTCAATGAGTTCTGGATCTCCTGTTCATCGAACGGCTTCTGTCCTCATTCTCTATATCCGGCCCACTAGTTCCTCCAGGGACTTCTCCACCCCAGATTCTGAAGCAAATTTCATACTCACAATTCAGCTACAAATCAATGTAGGAGCTAGATATCCAATTTATGTGGACTTGCAGGGCATTATTGTGTGATCACTAAATCGTAATTATTGCCATTTAGAACAAGATTCGGACAAGTTCTAACGTTGGCTTTGTTTGTTGTGTTTTCCATCTCCTAAGGAGATGGGGAGCTTTATACAACTGGCAGCAATGAATGTGGTCAGCTGGGTGCGAAATTGCGAGAACCACAACTGTCCCCTATTCGTGTTGCTGCTTTGGATACATATACTATAAGTCATGTCGCTTGTGGTCAAAAGCACACGGTGGCCGTCACAGGTATTCCCCATTTGACTCAATATGCCTACAGATTCAGCTTGAAAAGCATCCTCCAGGCATTCACTTTATCTCACTACGTCTGATGGTACTACACAGGTAGGAAGTAGGAAGCAAGTAGGAAGCAGAATCATTCAATTGAAGTCCATTATGGGTTTTAGACACCATTTGGTCACTGAAGTTTCTTCTTATTGCGAGATTCCATAGTTGGGAATGTGTTTGCTTAAGTTGACTGTATGAATAGTGATAAACAAGCCTTTGATACTGACATATTGTATAAACATGATGCAGACACGGGTGCTTTGGCATCATGGGGAGCAGCGGAGTTCGGCCAAGTAGGACATAAGGAGGTTGCAGGCAGTGTTGAATTCGTGCAGCCTCGAATAGTGAAGGGCACGCGGGAACTTCAGTTCGTACGGGTTGCATGTGGTGCTGCTCACACCGTAGCCTTGACAGGTGCATTCATGGTTGCCTCGCATATATTCAACTGATCAGTTATGGCAAGGCCTTGCTCTCAAGCTGCACTTGTTCACACGAATAAGGATGTGGTTGCCTCACATATATTGATTTATCAGCTTTGGAATACCCTCTATCCGTTGCGGTGTTCATGTGCAAGCAGCCCCTTTGTGGTGAGGCAAGTAGTTGCGGGGGATATCTTAACAAGGTTAAGGTTTATGTATGAAACAACGGCACTATCATGGAAGTATAAGCCGAGCACTTCCAATGCCTACAGCCTCATTATATATAAAGTTTATGAGCTAAAGAGCACAAACTCCGTACGAGGAGTACTGGCATTGCGTCCAGCTATTTTGGCACCTCGAGAGCACTGACGAAGTACTGACTGTTGTCGCGCTCATGCTGCATGCACTGGTTATTCCCAACCCTTATAAATTAGGGGTGGGGGGGGGGTGGTCTATTGATTCTCCATTTGGAGAGTTATGCTGTTTATGTCCTGTGCACCAACAGTATGATGTAGTAAAACCTATGCTGTTTCTCAAGGTTACACTTGCCCCGCTAACACTGTACTGCAGATACATATGTATTACATCTTAGATAATCATCAAAGACACCAGGGTACTGACCCCTGTATGCAGACATACGCATGCTACCCTCTCTATGTACTTACATAGTAATGAAGATTTTTAGTATGTTACTGTCAAATGTCAGAGTCAGTCCGGTCAGACATGGATATGGACAGGGTTGTTTGCAATGGGTTCCATTACTCAATATGACGCTGTTGTTATCTAAGTTCATTCAAACTCAGCATTCTCCATATGTTTGACGATATAAAAATTTCCGTACCTGTATGTTCTCTCCATAATTACCTCCTGGAGTCTGGTTTCAGTTGAATATAACCGGAATTCCTGTTATGAAACCTGCAGGCAGTGGGGAAGTGTACACTTTTGGTCAAGGAGGTTTTGGCGCCTTGGGACATGGAAACAACGATGATATTGGTGCACCTCAACTTGTGGAGAATCTTTGGGGTTTGGGGATTGTCCAGGTAGATAAGCTTTATACAGAATAGCTTCCGGCTCTTACTGATTTCAGAGCTTATGGAATGACGTGTTTGCTTTTATCTTTTTGGCTAGGTCCAGCCTCGATAAATTGTTATATCAGAGTTGCAATAGCCTTGCTTATACCTGTGGTCTAATCCTTCATACCCTAGTGCGTCTCCTTTTATGGCCTTCATATAGCCGATCAGTACTGTCTTGTATGTACAGGTTCTTGATACAAAGGACAGATGAGTGGATATTTTCATTCACAATAATTGAGTATCGACGTAGGAATGGGTTTGCAATTCAGGACTTGAAATTCCAGGAATGTTAGAACATGCTAGTTGTTTACTAGCAAATTTAGATATCTTTGAACCCAACTGTATCTTTAGAACCGTCTTTTGGGGTGTTCATGATGTCCACTATCACCGTGGATTCTCTTGTTGCTTTAAATCAGATTTCGCAATCTCAATTCCTGTTGTCGTTCATTTGTGTTTCAAATATATCCAAGGCGACTTCAGGCTATGGTCGATGGTGTGTAACGACATAATGTTTGGTTGTGACAGGTCGCCTGTGGAGAGAACCACTCTGCTGCCCTATCAGCTGATGGCCAGGTCAAACTCAAAAGTCTAATCTCAGGATCGCGAACTTGATCTTCCTGTGGGAATGTGAACTCATTAATCATGCTTTCAAAGGAGTTTTTTACCATATATGCAAGATATAGATACTAGACCCCACCAGTAGTTTCCAATAGGCACTCAGAACCGTGAAGGTTTACTTGTGTATGACATGACTTGTGTACTTGTATATATGTTGTTCCCAGAGGCCTGTATACCATACTGTTGTTTGGGAGTCCTACTTGACTTCTGAATTCATATATACACTGTATACTTCACCTTCACCTTAATTCACTTCACCTCTGCTTTTCCCATTGACTCATCCCCTCCCCGTGCAGCGCTGCAGTTTTCTTGCTCCACTCGCATATAACTAACGAACCTCTGCTTGACTCTTTCTCATTGTTGTGTCCTGGACTTTCTCTCTACTAATGAATGTTGGTGATTTCAGGGATCCATCAGGTATGTCTCGATTTCTTCCCTCATCTTACTCATGTGGATTCTTTTCTTTCTGGACTGATCCTCACTATGTGGCTAAGACTCCGGCACTGACGTATGTGCCTGCACTTTTGCTAGCCCTTGCTTTCACACTTCCACTTCAGTTCTTTTTGACATTCCCACTCCTTTTGAGCGGCACTTTAGGGGAGCAACCGAGTTTGCCTTGGCACTCATGAGTTTTCGAGCAGAAACTTGGTATGAGGCGTACTGACAATTGCTCAGCTACTTCGGCACTGCGTGAGGCACTGATGAAGTCGCAGGTGTTTTCATGAAGGTTTACTATGGCCATCTTCTGCTTCCCTTTGCTGTTTAGCATCTCAGGACTCAAGCGTCCATAGCGCTTGTTGCGATATACTTTATATCCTGTCCTTTTTCGCTTCGCTCTCATTACCCTGTTACACTTCGACAGGTTTCTGCAGCCACACTATCCTATAGCTCTTACATTGTTCCATTCCCCAGCTAATTCCCTCCTTATTATTTATCCTTCGCTCTTTGCCTGATTCATAGGACCTCTGGTGTATAGAGTTCTCGATTTCATGATGGTTTACTAGTCTGTTAGCCATATGTTATTGTCACTTTGTTTCAATTATGCGTTTGCTTCAAGTTACATTCGATGCATTCTACATTGTGGATTTCTCACTATACTAGCATTGTGAATCTAGTACATTTTGCTTACCGATCATTTGCACTTAAATGAGTTCTGGATAACCCGTTCCCAGAACGGCTTCTGTTCTGGGAACGGCTTCTGTTCTCGTATACCAATATGTTGTTCCTGATATGTTGCGATTATGCCTTTGCTTCAGGTTACATTCGCTGCGTTCTACGTTAGGGATTTATCACTCTTCTTGTTCTGAGCATATCTTGGTTACCTTTCATATGCATTTAATGAGTTCTGGATCACCCGTTCCTAGAACAACTTCTGCTCTCATCTACCAATATCCAGTCCTCTCCCGTTCCTTGAATGGCTTCTGTCCTCATTTTCCTATATCCAGTCCTCTCACACTTCGCTCCGACTCAGCCAAGACACCATCCACTTCTCTCCCACTTCACCGCACTCCACCCATCCTCATCTAATGCTTTGCATATTACTCTTAGCTCGATGATTGTCTGTTTCATGTTTCCTACCCGACCTTCTATTTCAGATACCTAATCGGTCACGTCTTGCTGATGGTTACACGATATATACTATTTCTCTGCACTTGTTGCTCATGAGATGTTGCAATTATGTCTTTACTTTGGCTTACTTTCGTTTTGTTAGATTCACTTGATCTCCACTTCCGGAGTTGCTATTCATTTCGATTTGCCAAAATCGTGCTTATTATTATTTTATTATTGCCTTGGCACTCATGACCTTCAGAACAGAAACTTGGCTCGAGAGGTATACACTACATATCTTGCATCTCATTTGCATTCAATGAGTTCTGGATCTCCCATTTGATGAACGTCTTCTGTCCTCAGTTCTCTATATCATGCTTATATTAGCTCGGCTCATTTGCTCAGCTACTTCGGCACTACGTTTGGCACTGATGAAGTTGTATGTGCTTGCGAGGAGGCTTAGAATGACCGCCTTCTGCTTCCTTCAGTTGTCTCAATGTCTGAGGACTCATGTGTTTATAGCACATGCTGTGATATACCTATATCCAGTCCTCGTTCTTTCCACACTTCCACTTCTGTTCTTCTGTTCTTCAACATTCCCACTACTTATGAGCAGCACTTTAGGGGAGCAACCGAGTTAGCCTTGGCAGTCATGTGTTTTCGAGCAGAAACTCGGTACGGAGGGGTACTGACACTTGCTCAGCTACTTCGGCACTGCGTGAGGCACTCATGAAGTCGCATGTGTTTTCGTGGAGGTTTACTATGGCCGCCTTCCATTTGCTGTTTAGTGTCTCAGGACTCGAGCGTCCATAGCGCTTGTTGCGATATACTTTATATCCTGTCCTCTTTCGCTTCGCTCTCGTTACCCTGTTACACTTCGATATGTCTCTGCAGCAACACCCATCCATAAGCTCTTGCATTGTTCCACTCGTCCATTCCCCAGCTGATTCCCTCACTATTATTTTACCTTCGCTCTTTGCCTGATTCATGGCTCGACCTCCTGTGTCTACAGTGTTCCTACCCGACTCCAGCCTACGTTTTAATTTTCATCGTTCACGCACTGCTTACTGGTGGTTCTATTACATAACGTTTCTCGCATTCGTTTGCATAGCTGTTATCGATTTCAAGTTGTTTACTAGTCCTTAGATATATGTTATTCTCAATTTGGTGCAATTATGCCTTTGCTTCAAGTTACATTCGATGCATTCTACTTTAAGCATTTATCACCATCTAGCATTGTGCATAAAGTACATCTTGGTTACCGATCATTTGCATTTCATGAGTTCTGGATCACCCGTTCCCAGAACGGTTTGTACTCTCATATACCTATATCCAATATAATTAGCTTTTGAATAGAAACTCGGTCCAAGGGGTACTGGCATTCGCCAAGCTACTTTGGAATTGCGCTAGGCACTGATGAAGTCATTAGTGCTTTCGTCAAGGCTTGCTATGACCGCCTGTCTACTTCCTTTGATCTACTTCTACTCGTGCACCTCATATGCATTTAATGAGTTCTGGATCACCCGTTCCTAGGATGGCTTCTGCTATTATTTATTAATATCCAGTTTGTTAGATTTATTTCATGTCCTTCCCCATTTACTATTCATTTCGATTTGTAAATATCATATTCCCATTCCCATTCCCATTCCATCTGCACTTCATATGCACTTAATGAGTTCCGGATCTCCCGTTTGAGGAACGGCTTCTGCTCTCATTTCCTCATATCCAGTCCTCTTTCGCTTCGCTCTCGATACACTGTTACAGTTAGATATGTCTCAGCGAAAACACCATCCACTCCGCTCCCGCACTGCTCCACTCCTCCCTTCCTCAGCTATTTTCCTCGCTATTATTTTTCACTCGCTCTTTGCCTGCTTTATGGTTCCTACCTGATTTTCGATCTCCAGGTTCCTACCCGACTCCAGACTACAGTTTATTTTCTTCGTTCTTGCGATTGCTTATTGGTGGTCAATTGCACAATGTTTTATATTTCTCGAATTCTGTTGCATAGGCGTTATCGAATACACGTAGTTTACTAGTTCTTGAGATATATGTTGTTCTCGATATGTTGCAATTATGCCTTTGCTTCAGGTTACATTCGATGCATTCTACTTTAGGGATTTATCACTTTTCTCGAATCTCGCATTTATCGCATTTATCTTGATTACCGGTCACATGTACTTAATGAGTTCTGGATCACCCGCTCCTAGAACGGCTTATGCTCTCATCTACCAATATCCAGTCCTCTACGCTTTGCTCCAACACTGCCAAGACACCATCCACTCCACTCCCACTTCGCTCCATTCCACCCATTCTCAACTAAAGCTCTGTCTTTTGCTCCTTGCCCGATGTTTCTCTGTTTGATGGTCCTCTGCTTTCAATTTCAGATGCTTAATCTCTTGTGTCTTGATTCTTCTTTCATGATGTATACTAGTTTTCTACAGGTGCTACTTATGAAATGTATGAATCTTCGTAATGTTGATTCACTTACATTCTACTTGCTTAAATTCAATTCATTTATATTTGCATACGGTCATGCATGCTTTTCATATGCACTATATATGCACATTCTCGGTTCCAAACTTAGTGAGTCTGGATCCCCCGTTCTTTGAACCGCTTCTGGTCCCATTTCTCAAGTATGTTCATGGACTGGGTCAATCGTCGCTTCTGCTTTCAATCGATTTGGGCGGTGTGTTTTGTCAATTCCTAGTCTCTTAGACTTGCATGCATTTACCTGCTTAGATCTGCATGTCTTCTATTTGTATCAGTCCTGTCCTAAGTTGGGTGGATCCCCCGTTCTTCAAACGACTTGGTGCTCCCATCACTCATACGTTTGTAGCACTGAGACTTTGTTCCCTGTGTTCCAGGTTTTCACCTGGGGAAGAGGAAAATATGGTCAACTTGGGCATGGAACTGTGCAATCCGTGTTCCACCCCATTGCAGTTACAGCGTTGGCAGACCAGATGATTGTTCAAGTTGTTTGTGGGGGGGATCACACGATGGCTCTGAACAGTGAAGGTGAACTTTTTGCTGTAAGTCATAGTCAGACTTGTCATCCAATCTAGTATGATAAACAAAGTTGACAATTTTTGCCTTTATGATGCAAGCATGGCTCAGGATGTCATCTCTGGAAGTTACTGGGTCAGGAAGCAGCAGCCATCTGTCAGACATGCTTTTTAATTGATTAGCCTTATGGCTCAACCTAGCTAAAATTCTACTCTTCAGGGTTGATGCTTCAACTTTGGTTCCATACTCTTGAAATTACAAGGTTTGAAATAATTTCTAATACAAAAGCAATGCCCAGTGGGGACGAGGACTTTGGGGACAGACCGGGATGGGGGACAAGGAGGATATACTTGCTCCAAGACAAGTTGTTTCCCTGAAAGGTGACCATATCATTCAGGCATCTGCAGGTGCAAGACATTCTATTGCTCTGACGAACAACGGAAGGGTTTTTGGATGGGGTGACGGTGAACAGGGCCAACTAGGACAGGCAAATAGGTTGGTTCTTTTTGCTTCTACGACGTGGTTTGCAACTTAGAACAATTATGTGACTGATTGTACATGATTTAATTCTCGTACATAGATCTCAAGGTCATATCTTGTCCAAATTTCTTCTCAAACCTACTCTCACGTGATTATGGGATTATGGGATTACACTCAATATGCTGATGTCTGAAATATCTCAGGTAGACAGGGCTTGTTAAGTTGCATTATTTTATTCAGATAACAGGGCGTATGATATAGTGATATCTCCAGTTCTGTGCAGGTGCTTCCAAGTATAATCACGGAAATCGAACATCCTGGAAATCAACTTCTCTATGTGGTTGCTGGAGGAGAGCATACTTTGGCCGCATACGAGCACCCACTCTCACAAGGACAAAGGTGACTACCCTGTAGCCTCGTGCCTTTTTGATGTTGAGATTTAGATCCTTGGAACATCAGCAATTGGCAATTGTTAAAAATATCACCATCTCAGGATTCCTTTTGTTTGTGTTCCAGATCTTTGGAATTCTCAGAAAACAATGGAACAAGTGTTTACTGTCAAGAACAACTGCAGCTCAAAGGAAGTCAGTTGGACCTGGACAAGGAGCATGCTGTGTGCCTACAGAACGGAACGCACTTGCATGGAGAGGGCCTTAAACGGTTAACCTTACACCCTATAATGAAAGTCCTAGAGGACCTAAAGGTGGGTCATACTTGGTTTGGTCGTATAGCAACACATAGAACAGAGAAGCTCTTAATGTTCCCCCATTGTGTACCCTGATTCTACTGCCTGCAGAGCACGTGCAAGTAGAGTCATGATTCTTGCAGACTGGTTGTTGGCACTCATGACCGATATGTTGCTTCTTGTGATTTTGCTGTAGATCGTCCATGTGGTTCTATGCTCTGGTAGATAATCTTTATTATAGACATGTGAACATTAGTTGTGCTGTCAAGCAATATTTCACCCCTTGCTTAATATTCTTCCAGAATGTCTGGCCATCTGCTTTGTGTTGTTCCGTTCTGTGGACGAAAGAGAGATGTTTTTGTTGTCCGAAAGTTCAAAATGTATTTGACCATGGATGGTGGATGTGTAAACCGTTAACCTGGCAGTTTTAGAATTCTGATCAACTTTTTGTTTCAATCCAATCTCTTGCAACCGTTGCGGTAATTGCAAGGCTTCTTTCTACCTTCAAGAGAATAGGTTCATTTGTCTAGCATATCTTGGTTTACTGACAAGCAACCGCTGCCTATGCTTGTTCTAGGCAGCACAAGCTTCTCCACGTGAGATCTCAAATTTGACCCAGACCTTGGAGCACGTTTTTGCTTCTGTGAAATTTCTAATTCTTACATTCAAGGAGCGCCACGAAGGGGGACTCAAAACAGGATCGAAGGACGGAGGTAGATCACTCTCTTTCCAGTTTAAGTCACTTAGTTGTACGTCCCATGACTACTTTCATAGTTGCTGGAGGTTGGATCGCTGAAGGTGATTTCCCTGGTTTTCTTTCAACCCTTGAACGAGTGCTTCAGGAACTACGTCCAAAGCAACGACTCTGGTTAAGTAGCTTGGGCACTCTTTTGACACAGATATGTTCTCTATCACTTCAAATTGAGACACATTTTCTCACCTCTAATACGTCTAATATCTATTTTACTACTTGTAGTGGGACGGATGGAAGGGCCGGGATTAGACACGAGCCTAGTACGGGATGCCTACCAGGGAGTCCTGGAGTTATACAACGCTGAGGTATCTGACCAGATCTTCTACTTCTTTAGAATGTGAACATGTTTTCCTGTTTCTGGACTTTCATCCTTAGATCTGGTGCCATTTCTCGTAACATTTACCCAAGCTTCTGGCCGTTGGCAATCTCAAACACGGGGTATTTAGCTACCACTTCCCGTCAGGTCCTTTTGTTATCAAGAGGCCAACCCTGTGCATAAATTCAAGGGCCCAACCCTGTCCATAAATTCATGTTAACCATTAGGTACAAATAATCCACATGTTTGTGTTTGTAAATCGCTTATGATCGTCCAGAAAACATCACAAATTCTTGGAGAAACAAATGCAGTTTAAAAATCACGCAAGTCGATGCTCAAGCACCTTAAGAATTCATCTGTGACACAAGGCTGCCGAATAACCTATGGATCTAATTGCAGGTCGTCAAGAAAATAGGAGCTGCCATGTTGAGGTTACTGGAGGCCGTGGAGAAGCACATGGATCACGTGCCGGAGTCCCGGTGGTTACGGGTAGGTATCAAACTTTTTTCTACTCCGTTCCAATGGCTAGTTTGTGAAGGGATTCTTTAAGTGGGTGATAAATGTCAAGGACCTCTTTGCTACCTGGTTGTTGAATCGATGAAACGTGATCAGAAGAAGTGCTTCTCTTACTTGAATGCGGTTGGTAGCATTAAGTAAAGCGTTTCAGAAGATTGGTAACTAATGAATAGGGTGCCTTAAACACCTTAAACAGGTTATCCCGATCATTCTCCAAAATCCTCTAATTGGCGAGAAAGGGTGAGTGTATTCTTTCTCTTACGTCAGCTTTTGCTAGATTGAATTAGATGATGTGCTAGTTCGAAAGTAGTACGTTCGTGTACCTATTCATGAAGTTGAAATTCAGTTACCGTTGCTCCTCTGTTCCTCAAATTCTGGACCCTTGGACTGAATCAGGACATAAGCTCTAGTAACATTGTCATCAACAACATTCCAGTGACTCAAGTGGTTATGCATAAGCTCCAGTCCTTGACATATCATGATGTCTCATTATCAGGGTTGGAGACGTGGTGTCAGCTCGCTTATTCTCCGTAGTTATGCGATTGTCACCATCTGCATCAAAGGTTTGCTATTGGAAAGTTTTGGGTCGTTCAGAATTGGGTTTCGGGGTTTGCGGGGGGAATAGCAACTATTCTGCTTGCTGATCACTGTTTATATCTATCTCTTTAAGAGGCGCATAGATATTAGCCATCTAAGAATCAACCACCGTCATTGTTCTTCAGGAACGTAACGGTATCTGCACCAGATGGCCATGGCCTAACAGATCTATATTATGTGGTATTACTGCAGAAAATCACTGAATGGGTCAGGACCTATCCCAAAGAGACTTTTGGGGGCCGCTTTGTGAGAGGAGTACAGAAATACATCACAAACAGGTTGTATGCTGGCCCCTTTCTGTGCGTTGAATTATTGCAGTGCCCTCTCAGACAAGCTTGCTGTATCTTATGAAAGTCTTTGTGGAGAAAAACTTCAGTTTATCATGCCCTGGGTCTCCTGTGGAATATCCTTAAAGTTGTTAAAAGTGTACTAGCCAGAACGCCAACTTGCTGCCTAAGACTCGGTGTTTGACACTGCGAGTCTGTTGCACATCTCTGTAGGCGTCTTTTGTGCCGGTTCACAAATCACTGAGACAGAAAGTGGACCACTGTTACGTCAATGAAAGTAGGGCGGATAAAGAAGACGTGCAGTAATTACTGCAAACTGCATGGCTTGCAGTGACGAAGTGGTGTTTTTACCTTCATGCACCTTCGGAGAACGTAGTATGATCTAACAAGAGTCTAAATAAGCTTGTTATCCTGCTTTCTAGTATTCTGTGTATGGATCTAACAGACTTTGCGCGCTCATGTTTCTTTTTATTCCAGGTTGCTTGTCTGGGGTGGAAAAGGTAAAATACCCGGCGAAGTCCTCGCTCCTCTCAAGGTAGGTTTGACCCATACTATCAGGCGTTACGATGGTTTTCTTATGACAAATATTGTTGGGTATTTGAAGTAAACTAATTGCTAAGCAAAGGTGTTTCGTATCGCTCGCAAATTTAGGCCTTCATAAATTCGGAGATGATGTATCCAAATATTTAAGAAAATAGCCCATCAAAATCTAACTCAGGGGACGACTCTCGAGGGGACTAATTAACAGGGTGACTCAGCTTGGGAGGCGGTAGAAAGGTCGAAGAAAACAAATACATCTGGAAGAAATATCTGGCTTCTGCTCCCATTATTCATATTATCTGGAAGGAAAATCTCACCCTAAAACAAGGTTTTTAGATGTATTTTCTATCCCCGCTACTAATCATTCCATTTAAATTCCAGCATTACCTGGAACAAGCACACATTTTTGGTAATCAAGAGTAAATAACATTGTGAGCGATATTTTTCATTGACATTACTGCTTTAACTTTACCTCTTAAATCTTTGTCTGAAAGAGTCTATACTCTATGTGAGGGATAAGCTGAACCTATATTTCGACGCTTTTGATTTGGACATCCTAAAGTTGATTGGATAACTCTCATACGAGCTGTTTAGGGGTCAAGGCACCCACACGAGGAATTTGAAATTGCTGATTAGGTCATCTTGCGGTTCCTTACTTGTTGATGATTAGGTGGCTGTTTACTACCTGAGCTCCATTCCTCTAATCTTGCTAAGTGTCGCAGTTTGTCTTCATGGACTTCGGGTCAATTAACTCTGATATATCAAATCTTTATTTATTGCCCTGGACACTCCATGAGCCTGACAGTAACTCGGTAACTACAGGTACTGAAACTCCAAACCGATACCTCGGCACAAATGGGGGGACTGATGATGTCATTCAATGTGTTCCCGTGCAGACCTCCTATGAAACTCTTGCTACATCCTTTTGCTGTTATGTGTTGATGGGCTGATGCTGACATAGAGCATGGGGTGAATCCCTGTTCTCATGCACGGTTCATGAAGGTTAGGACGTTTGTTTGTATGATTTCAACCCATGGCGTGACTACTGCTGATAGCACTAAATCAGGGAGAATTGATGAGAATTGTTGTTTCCTCTGAATGAAGTTGAAGGTCTATCCTCAATCATTCTTACTTTCGATGTATCAGAAATCTTAGCACTCAGCTTTCCCAGTCTCACCAGAGTAGACACTCCTGATTGCTCACCACAATACTCAAGTCATACTCTCTCTCTCTCTGAGCCTTCAGAGATAGTACACAAGAGTGCACTCACGCAGCATGATAACCACCCCAAGATAAGCAGCACAGAGAACACCTGAAAGCATGTTCAAGGTGCTAGAAATGACTCTTGCAGGAGAACTGACTATTCCAAGCTCAGAGAACTCAGTTATATATGCAGATACCAACCCTAAGAGGTTGCTTTTCCTTAACCCTAATTGTGGCTGCGCCACTTTATCTTAAAAGATGGCAGAAGCCTTGTGGTATCTAAACAAAACCACACAAACTAGAAATTGTGCTAAACTAGAGATTAACTAAATCTAACAGGATCCCTGTTCTCATCCACGGTTCATGAAGTTTAGGACGTTTGTTTGTATGATTTCAATCCATGCCGTAACTACTGCTGATACCACTAAATCAACTTTGACTCAAATCGCTGATCCTCGAGATAACACTTGCCCAAAACCTTCACCTCGTCTGCAGGTACAAATGTTTTAGAGTGTAAACTCTACACTAGGCTTGGCTAATCATGGAGTTTAGTCTTGCTAGCACTAATCCTCGTCCACAGGTATATAAAACTAACAGGAGACTTCGCTCACCACTATGTGTGAATGGCAACTATGACGATTTTCTTCTAATACCTTGATCGCAGTTTCTTGTCTTGTCCAGTTCTACGTGGCTATGGAACCGTGTTCCAATGAACGGGATCCAAATTCATTACTCGGTATATCAAAAATTTAACGGCTAAATTGCACATACTTGTAATATTTGCAGGCTCTAGAATTGCTACATGAGGCCAATATGAAAGAGAATCTAGTTCCTTACTCCGATTTTTATAGCTATGCCATCAGCGACAGCATAAACTTTCAGGTATGTCTTCCTTGGACGATGTCGTTTTTCATGGATTCTATTGTACTAGGCACAAAGCAGGGCTCATAGCATTTGCCAAAATTATAAGTGGCATCAGTCAATGAAAACATCCAGAGCTGATGTAATATTTTCTCCTGTCCTCTTTCTCTGGTGAAGGTGTCAAGTGCACACCTTATCATGCCTGACTGATGCTGAAAGGTGCTCTGGGCCTACTATTTTGCAGGAGCAATATGTAAAATGGCTAGAATATGACTTCCCCACGAATAGGCCCGTTGTTTCTTACTGTCAGGTAAGCCTGGACCGAGAGTTATACATCGCTCATCGATCTGGCAAATTGAGAGATCTGTAATGCTCCTTACAGCCTTATTGACTGTATCACTCCCATTGTTATCCTTATCAGGTTCCATTTGTCCTAACGCCTGATGCTAAAAGCAAGATACTACAGGTAACTCGGAACTTGCAGGTCGAGACTTAAAATAGCACATTCCGTTACTCTGAAGTTTCACCAAACAGAAGCAAAAGCTGTTAGTCTTTTAGCACGTAATCTTTGACGTGCTTAAAGTGTTTTCTATTCTGATGACCTAACCAGATGTAATGAACTTGACCAGGCTGAGGCAAACATACACAAGCAACACACTGCGCAATGTGCTGTCCTCACCCAGCTATTGGGGAATACATACAGTATCCCTTTTCTCGTTCTTACAGTAAGTCTGTAGTGAGGTCAGCTGTTTGAATCATGCCTCTCAGTGATAATCATGCCTTTACTGCTGGTTGGCTGGTGCAACGCAAGATTACTGTAGCGCCATCATGCCACTATACACGCTCAAAGGCGAGGTTGTCCTCGCCCAATGCATTCACAGATCCATGGATATGTCGAATGACATTGAAAGCTCCTTACAGTAAATAACACTTGCATCTCCATGGACCTCCTTCAGGTTCGAAGAAGCTCTCTGATATTGGATACATTGCAACAGTTGCATGTGTACGATCACTCGGAGTTGAAGAAGCCACTAAAGGTGTGTATCAAACAGTGAGTTTTAACCTCTGTAATGTTCATTTCTACAACATCAGGTACTGTGTATCTGGAAAATATGATCTAAAGCCACTTAAACTTTGGGGGTGAGGGCAGGTAGTGTTTGACGGCGAAGCTGGTATCGATGAAGGAGGAGTAACGAAAGAGTTCTTCCAACTCTTGGTCCGTGATTTATTTAGCGTTAGTTATGGTGAGAGATCCCTAACCTGATTTTAGGCAAACTCTGAGGTTTCCGATGTGACGGATGGCCACCTATTGAGGGTAACCTGGAGAAAGGAGTTAATTGAGAACAGACTTTTCTCTCTCGTTCTTTCGTTTTCGGAATCAAGCTTATTTATCAGCAGAACAATCGTATGTTTCTCTTGTCATCGAGTAAAAGTTCTTACACGAAGCATTCTCAGGAATGTTCACCTACAACGAGGAATCGAGAACGATTTGGTTCAATCGCAATTCCATTGAGAATCCAAATGAATTTCGCCTGGTGAGACGTAGTTGAATTGTGCTGATTGTTAGCATGTTGGAAAGGATGTGTATTCAAAAGGAAAAAGGAGAATCAATGCTATGGGCTGTTTCTGTTTTTCCTTCGTTACAGAAGTAGGTAGAAAACTGATCTTTCTTGAGGCATAGCCTCGGCTCACATGCTCTCTTATCCCAGTCTTTCCCATCTCGTTGTTAACGGCCTTTTCTGTTAAATTTCATCCCCTGTAATGTCTTTTGAGGTTCTTAACGGAGGGCTTGAACTGTGCAGGTTGGTATAGTTTTAGGCCTTGCTATTTACAATGGTGTCATCTTGGATGTGCATTTCCCACTGGTATATCCGTTACCCGTTACATACATATCTGATGCTTTTCTTACCAGCACTTCTGTCTGTTTTGTTTGTATGTTGCTGGTGAATGGTTTCCTCCTGTGCAGATTTATAAGTTAGATATAATATTCTAACCACTATAGATCTATAACTCTAGGTATCGAAAGTATACTATAAACCTCTTTGGTATACGTGGCCCTCGTGAGCCATCTCATCGCTTCTCTGCAACTGCAGAATTCACTAGTTTCATGACAGTTCCTATGTCGCTAATTATCCCGACTTTCTGCAGACTGTGTACAAGAAAGTTTGTAAATTGGAGATGCAACTAGACGATCTAAAAGATGTAGAACCTGATCTCTATCGAGGTCTAAAGCAACTGCTTGACTTCAAGGGAGATGTTGAAGGCACATTCTGCCTGACATTTCAGGTACCTATCACATGTCATATTTTCCCGCCTCTGCCTCGCTTTCAGTTGTCGATCCCGTGTAGTCTGCCCTTTTATTGCTGCATTCCTTATACAGAAAATTCCATGTGCGCGTGTCCAAACTATTCCAGCCGCATAGGCGTTCCCGTTCCCCTTCCCGAGTTCTTTCCTCTTTGTTTATTCTGTCAGTATTAAGATTTGTCGCAAGGAAACATCTGTAGACTTTGTGAATCATACTGGGTTGGAAAATGAATTATCTGCTTTTAATATCAAATGCATGATCGATAATATTGCATCAGGTCGAATACGAGTATTTTGGGCAGATTAGAACCCATGATCTTATTCCAGGTGGTTCCGAGATTACCGTAACAACAGAGAACAGGAAGAGGTAAATCGATACTTCAGACGGATGGATGACTGCTTACTGTTTCGTCACTCGTGTGTATATTAAATTTGATGTAAATGTTGCATATACACCGAAAAGTTGGATTTCTTTCCTAAAGACTTTAACTACCTCTATGTCTTCCAGCATCTATATTGCTCAACGAGGGGACAAAGCAAATCTAGTCATTGACTTAGATTGGCTCAGTAGCAATGAACACTTCAACTCAATCCCAAGAGTAAAAAATCTGCATCATTTACAATGACGAGCAGTCATGCTGTTTGCTAGTGAAATTCTCCCAATCTGGATTGTATTTAATTGATGATATTGCACTCCTTCAGCTTTCTTATTATGTGTTGGACTCCGCTAGATTAGCTTTGGGCATCAATGTCAGCGTGCGTTGCGTCTTCAAGTTGTATGATTTAGTCCCGTAGGTATCACTCAAGGTGGAGAAATGAATCTTTAGCTAGAACTGACGCTCGAGATTACTGATCATATTACGTTTGAATCCGAGCAGATACGTGGACCTCTACGTCAGTTATCTGCTAGAGGAGTGTATTGAGAAGCAATTTACCTCGTTTAGAGACGGGTTTATGCAGGTAAATCCCTTGGTCCTGCGTCTCTACGAACTATGGTTTGGGACGAGTGAAATTGGTTCATAGTGGTAGCAGATGCATAAGTGGAACCCCTCGCTGAAGTGACAGGACTTGTCTCGCACATGACTTTTAGTCACCAGGAACAAGATTGTTTTCTTCTTAGAACATTTTGCTCTACTTTAATGCACACCGGAGTTAACGGGTTAGTCGAAATCGACTAACCCGTTATACCATGTTCTTCGCATCAGGTTTGCTTGGGGAAAGCGCTGTCTCTATTCCGTTATGAGGAGCTTGAATTACTAATTTGTGGTCTTCCCCATTTCGACTTCGATGTAAGCTTCGAATCTTAGACCAATTTTTTGCGATTTCTTGTTTTCTTGCGTTTGTAACGTCAAGCTCTAGGTACTAGTCATGAGGAGGCTGCATTTGAAATCAGGACAAATTTCAGTTAATCGGGTGTATTCTATTGCTTCACTAGCTCATTTATTGGTCAAGTCCCGTGTTATTTTGTGCTTTAGGCTTTGGAGCGCGTAACTGTCTACCAAGGAGGATACACGAAGTATACCAGGATTATTGCCTGGTTTTGGGAAGTGGTGAGGGAGCTCTTATGCGTCTGGTCTTTGGACATGCACTTTGGGAGACATTTCCTAGACCGTAGTCCTGGCTTTGCTGACAAAATTACTTTCTTTTCATGTTACTAGTAAGAAAGGGATACGGATCTGCAAGGATCAGTTTAGGATCTGATTCGATCGTTGTGTCGGGTTCAGGTTAGGGCGATGTCTCTGGAAGAGAAAAAACAGCTCTTATTCTTTTCTACAGGAAATGACCGAGCTCCCATCGGTGGCCTTGCTTGCCTCAAATTTATAGTTCAGAAAAACGGGGACGACACCGACAGGTAAGAAGTTTTGAAACTACTGTTCTTCTTCGAGGAGTACTTGAAGGAACTCTTCTTTCCAGGTCCTGTCCATGACGAAGAAATGTGCTTACTACTGGAGGGTGAGGTTCTCATTCCTGTGATTGTGGTGTTGTCTGCAGATTACCAACATCACACACTTGTTTCAATATTCTGATGTTGCCAGAGTACAGCAGTAAAGCAAAACTTGAAAATCGCCTTAGAGTGGCCATACAAAACTCGACTGGTTTTGGGCTACAGTGATATTATCACTTATATACGTGTGGCCTTACCACAGTTGATTCATGTCATCCTGTAGTTAGTTTTTTGTTCAAAAGTAGACACACCGACAGAACCATGTCTATCTCTCGTTTCTTACAAACTCTCCACGCCAGTACATATGAGAAACTTCGCAACATTAGTTTACGCCAAAGCAGAGTATTCACACTATCATATTGTGGTCTGAAAGTTACCTTGGAGGCGGCCTAGTTGGCCTTAGCCGTTCGTCCTTTGTAGTCCGAACTCTTGTCTGACCTTTCGTGTTGTTGTCTGGCCATGGATGCAAACCCAATAAACGTTCATGTGGGTTGTACCCTTCTGTGTGAACCGCCTCATCTTTTACCATAGAGCTCTAAAACTGAGGGAGTATTACTATAATGATACCACGTCCGATTCGGTTGATTGATAAAAGTTGCTGCTATATTAGGCCAATATCACATTGACTTTGCTTCCTCTATTATATCAAACTTCAAGTTGTCGTGGTGCGATAAAAGCGGCATGGAGTCAAGTTCGTTCCATTTTATCTATGACTTCCCTTAGGTTTAGATCGCTATCCAATTGTATCTCCAACTGCAGTTGGTGAGTGAGTAAACATAACATAGCAATTGAAACAAAAATTTGTAAAAATTATCCATGTTCTTACAAGCCAAGAAGTGAAAGTAATGTTCCAAGTTCTTTTGCCTTCACAGCTTGCGTCCCCAGTGTACTGACATGTAGCTGCAAGGAGCAAAAGGATTTAGATGAACAAGAGAAGAGGCACCCAATGCACGAGGGAATGGAGTTGTGTGATTGTAAAGAACTTCGGGATCTTTCCAGCCCCAGATCATGTCATTGGTGTGTCATTGCTACTGGATCCATTGGGGCAGTACAACTCCGAGTTGAGTAAATTATTACTATTCTTGTATACATCGCTCAAGTAGCACCACTTAACTAACCTCTGAAAGATCATGCGAGTTGCTCTGTCCTTCATATGAAATAAAGTTGGATTTTGTGGTTATCAAACTTATTGCAAATTTTAGTATCTTTATTCATATTGCTTTAGGATGTGAAAGTCGTCCCATGTCTTTGGCATACTTATACAACCTTGGACAAGATATATGCTCTCCGATGTCAATTTGTGAATTATTCGGGTTAACTGGTCGAAACTGAAATTATATCTCTCGTTCACACTTGAAACATCGAACCAACTCCAGATATAAACGATTAGTGTCTGCCTAAGCAACATACAGACAGGAGAATCTCCTTGATTTGACTTAATTTATTTCAAGAAATACATTTAAAGAAAGGATAATCAAGAGCAATCCTGATGTAACCTATCCATCTAAAAAATTTAATTTATTTCTTGTCTCTTGCATAAGCTCTTTATCTACAAATTGGTATTTTTTTAAATCTCTAGGACATAGTACTCTTGTTTTGGATGGACAAGTACCATCACTACATCTCTATTTTCAAAAAAAGGCTATAAAATGCTTTGAAAGCATCCATATACTAACAATGTATGCTTGATATTTGTACCATATTATGAATCAATTTTATCATTGAAACAAGTCTTTGGCAACGTTTTTGGAGGTTCAAATAAGATATCATGCATATATATTGCCAAAAATTGTGTCTCAAAAGCTACACAATTATGACCTCAATACAGCATAAACCCAAATATCGATCCAAAAGAAAAATAACTTTAATAATTAACTTTAATAGTAATTAACACACTTACTCTTCCAGTCGTTCATATGTGTTTTAACATTGCTTATCAATAAGTATACCACTTATGTCTGCATCTATTACAGTCATTCCTACATCGATAATATTCGTAACGTCATCGTCTAGTGCATCAATGGTTAAGCATATTTGGAAATGAGAGCCAAAGGCGTTCGAAGAACGGGAGATCCGGAACCCATTACGTGAGGATGGAATGCGAATGTAATGAAAGCAAAACCAAATGAAAGTACATGCGGAAAGGAGATGAAGTGAAACACACGAAACGAATGTAAGGCTAAGCACTATCATAATATGATTATCAGAAGATAACAACATGCCGAGAACTGTTAACCATCATGTAATCGAAGGGAAATGTAAAACCTCGTGTAATCGACAAGCGCTAATCAAACGGATGTAAAGAAGTAGTAAACAACGTGTAATCGAAGACCATTGAGCTGGACCTGAACTCTTAAGCAATCTGAGGAGTCGGGTAGGAACCATGAAGTCGAAAGACGGGTAGGATCCACGAAACAGACACCATTCGAAGGAGCAATAGTTGAGGATGGGTGGAGTGGAGCGCAGTGGGACAGGAGGATTGGAAGGTGTCTTGGTTGAATCGAAGCAAGATGAAAGAGGACTGGGTATGAGGAAAAGAGAGAAGAAGCCGTTCAGAGAAGGGGGAAAGTAGAGCAAAGCGTTAGAGGACTCGATTAGAGAATATGGCTGCATGCTCTATGGCCTAATGAATCCTAAAATACCCAACACTGAAGGAAGAAAAAAGCGATCATAGTAAACCTTCACGAAAGCACTTATTATCTCATCAGTGCTTAAGTAGCAAGCGAATGTTAGTACCACTCTGCCTGAGTTTCTGTTCAAAGCTCATGAATACTAATGGTTAAAAGATATTATGACGTTAGATGGAAATGGTTTCCATCCTCATATTATAAAGTGATTATGTGGATAATATCATTGTCACTTGATGTTTATGAAGTTTAAATTAATTGGGTTTAAAAAAATCTATATGATGCACCAAAACTTTAATAAATTCTGCTAATTACAGTAAGTTTTTATTGTTATGAAAAGTACTGAAAAAAAAGACTTCTGGGGTATTTCTTATCATAGTCCATACATTCTTGTACAAAATGACAGAATTTGATGGTTATAAACATAACTGGAACTTGTCAACAACACATTTGAATATATGAGGATTAAATCTTATACCACTGTTTTATAATGCTGAGTTTTCTATTTAAATCAATCTCTTGGATATTTATTTTATAATTGTATTACTGTCCAAGAGAAAAATAAAATATATTATCAGTTTATTGTAAATTTCACATTAGACCTCTATTTTTTTTCTTGATCTGAGTAAACTATAATTCAAAGATTACTTAAAGTCCACACTACATGAAAATGTTTAAAGAACTCTATATTCACAATCTTTTCTTTTGTCTCACTATTCTGATTCCAAAATTGTGATTAAAGAGTCCTTGATTGTTAAGTTGTAATTTTGTACTCCAAAATTGTAACATAATATACTCAAGACAAAATTGGTCATATTTTTCATTTCACCATAACTTATACTTCTACATAGGGTGCTATGATTTTGATCTCATTATTTGTAAAATTCAAAGAGCTTTTCAATGTAATCGCAATAACTTGATATATACTCTAGATAAAAAATAATTCTTTTACCAAATCTACATAAATTAAATCTTTTTCTTTCCTATATTATTGGTCAATTTCAATACCAAAATAAATATTATATAATATTTGATTTTTCAGTATTCCTATTTATTGCAAATCAGGTTGACCCAAGAAGAAAAGAAATTATCTTTGGTATTTATATAATTTTTACATTGAGTCTTAACTTCTATGATTTTGGTCTCAAAAGATATAAAATTAGAATATCTTTCTAATGCAACCCAGCTACTTGGAAATATATAAGATAATATTAAATAGACATGCAACTAAAACTCCATAATAGAAAATTTTATTTTATTCATCATTTATAGATTTAGACTTTGAAATTATTATTGAGGTATTTTTGATCCTTTAGTCTCATAATTTCAAACTCCAAAATCATAAAATTATGTCTTAAAGAAAGAAGAATTATATTTTGATTTTGGTATAACTAATTATTAGTGCTCAATTTTATATGATTTTTGTCAATGGATACATAATTAAATGATCTCTCAAAAAATGAGATAAATAGCCATGCACCGGGTACCAAGAACTAAAAAAGATACCACAAACTAACTAGGAAGTAGTAGTAGACTATTAAGTTAAGACATGTTAAATTAGGTTTGGTAATTTAAAAATTAGGAAGGTTTACATTGTAGAAATGAAATTATAATTCAAATAATGTCAAGGTCTTGTACTCGGAGATCTTTAAGGAAATGAATACCAAATCCATGAGGAGCTTCAATAATGTTCACTATATATGTTGTAAAGATGTTCATAAAATCACAAGTCTAATATGTCGTGCATATATACATTGTTGTCAACATCATACACTACAAAAGCATAACTCATACAAAAGGTATACATGCACTCTAAAGTGCCACAATAATCTGTTCATTTCACACTCTAAGCTCAAGAAACTATCATCAAAAGGCTCCACTTACATAGTAAAACCACACCCACTTTAGCTAAGAGACTCCATGTGACACTAGCCAATCCTTGTCTACCATACCTAGGAGCTCAAAGGCTCAACATTAGAGAAGTGAGCTCTTTGGAGTTGCAGTTCAAGGTGTACCTCTTTGGACTTGACCTAGCACTCCAACCCTAACGGCATTGCTAACAGTGCAAATAGTGTAACCAATGGTAACTCCAACAGTGCTTTCAATAGCCCTAATACAAAACCTAGAGTTGTCTACGTTGCCAAGAAATAGTTCCAAAACACGAGTAAGAAACCGGTGTATTTTCACAGGACGCCATCGTTCCGTATATAAGTTATTTCACATTTCTCGTATATTTTTTCATGAATTAGCCTTTAAAGGTTCTTTAATAGGCATAAAAAAATACCACTAAGTAGTCTTTGAGAAACTACATGCATAACTCTAACTGCCAAGACTAACACTCCAATGTCCAAGCAAACTAGCTTTGGCGTTACAAATGTCGTGACAAATATAAGATCCATAAAACACATAAGTCTTTGAGACTCCTAAATCATAAGATAAGGTCCTAATAAATTATTTTTATATGTATATATATCTCTATAATTTCCATTTAGCTTCTATATACTATGATTTTTATTTCATTAGATATAAAAGTCACTACAACCATTAAAAGCAAATAAAATATAAAAAGAAATGAAAAATCTATTTTTTTTATATATTTTTATTATATATCTCCTTTGTATTAATTATTCCTTATTATTTGAGTATTATCATTTCAAAAAATAAGTATATCACTTATAAAAATAGGATTCATTAACAACAATTAACATCTTCTTTTTTTAATGCAATTTATCAAGTAAATATACAACATATACTATAGAAACAAAACATATAGTATAGAATCTACAACTCATACAAAAAGTCACATATAAACTCCAAATACTCACAAAAATACAACAATTAGTAGCCCTTAAATTGAATTAAGTCTCAAATCTTAACACTAAGTCAATAATATATAAATTACATACCTTTATTACATTGTCAAGCCACATCCACTCTAGTTAAGAGAATCAAGGTGAAGCTCACAAAATTTTGTCCACCATAGCCAGGAGCTCAAAAGCTTAATATAGAAAAAGTGTAAAAGACCAAGACCAACGAGAGAAAAAGGAGAATGGAAGATCACATTTAGACACTTGAATGTGGGTAAACTCTAAATCCCTAGCATGAGCTTCAACTCTAGTATTTATAGGGAGCATACAAGGCTCTTGAGAAGCTTCTCAAGAAGTTTTCTTGAGCCACTTTCTTGGAGTGCAAGTCAAGTTAACCAATAAGCTTCTCAAGAAGCTTCCTTCTAGAAGTCGCATACTTAGTTTGCAAGCTAAGCTAGGTGGGAGCTCACCAAAATCAAGGTGAAGCTCACCAAAATTTTGTCCACCATAGCCAAGAGCTCAAAAGCTTAATATAGAAGAAGTGTAAAAGACCAAGACCAATGAGAGAAAAAGGAGAATGGAAGATCACATTGGGATACTTGAATGTGGGTAAACTCTAAATCCCTAGCATGAGCTTTGGCTTTGGTATTTATAGGGAGCATATAAGGCTCTTGAGAAACTTCTCAAGAAGTTTCCTTGAGCCGCTTTCTTGGAGTGCAAGCCAAGTTAACTGAGAAGCTTCTCAAGAAGCTTCCTTCTAGAAGTCTTATACTTAGTTTGCAAGCTAAGCTAGGTAGGAGCTTCTAGAAGCTACATACTTGGGGTGCAAGCTAAGCTAGTTGAGAAGCTTCTTGGGAAGCTTCCTAGATACTTCTAGAATATTCTAGGCTAATTTATCCTATTTGTTACTTTGTTAACCCTAACTAACTTCATTGCTAAATTCTATATTGTTACATATCCCCCTACTACTAGTTGGTGATGTCCTTATCGCCATTGTAGCTTCAAACTCATGGATGGCCGTTTGTGCATTCTAGAGTTGAGAAAGAGGTTCCCATATGGTATCATAAAGAGGAAAGGCCTTGTATTTTATATGTTGCCAGTGTCCTTGTTGAATATGGCTATGTGCAAGGATACAATCAACTTTGTACTCCTCATGATCATTGATAAGGATGAGAAGAGGAGCTTGGACACGAGAAGAAAATGAAGATGGGTTAGGAACAAAGGGTTTCAACTTGGAAATGTGAAAGATATGGTGGATACGCATATGACAAGGCAAGGCAAGTCGATAAGCAACAAGAGAGATAATTTGGGTGACATCAAAGTGTCCTATCCAATTACAGGCAAGTTTGTCTTGGGTATCAACTTGGGTTGATACCCAAGTTGATACTAACTTGGGTATTGAGTGGAAGGAATAGGTTACAAACTTGGGTATCAAGTGGGAGAGGTAGGTTACTAGAGTAGAGCATGACTTTATCATCAACTTGAAATGTGAGATCATGATGATGGTGGTACACATACCAATTCTGAACAACAAGGAGATGAGATTTGGCATGTTGGAAGGATTGGGATATGGTGGTCAAGAAGGTGGAAGTATGAGGGACATGAGATGGAGAAGGAGCAAGAAAGGAATCTAGAACAAGTGGGTCTTGGCAAAACTTGAGGAAGAAAGGAGAGAATCTGGTGCTTGCCTGTTTGGAATTATTGTATGCAAACTCCACAACTACAAGACTTTCATCCCAATTGGTATGAGGGATGTTGATGAACATAAAAAGCATATCCTCCAAGGTGCAATTTGCATGTTCATTTTTTCCATCAATTTGAAGATGATAGGCCATGGAAAAAGCAAGCTTGTGCCAAGTATCTAGACGAGTATTTGCCAAAATTTCCCAATGAATCAAGGATCATGGTCAAAGATGAGTACATGAGGCATCCCATGATGCTTGAAGACAATGTTGAAGTAGATATGTGCCAATGTTGGAGCATTCACCTTATCAAAAGTTGTCACCAAATGGATTTGCTTACTAAGCTTATCCACAAACACCACAATCATTATTTGATCTTGCTTCATCTTGGGCAAGGACGTGATGAGATCCAAGCTCAAACATCTTGTGTCATGTTGGGCCACCACCATTGGCATTGGATAGTACCCAAGGTCTTTTCCACACCAATGTGACCAACGATTGGTAAGTCATGGGCTTCTTGGAGGTGCCTAAGTCGGAGATCACCCTTGGCTAGAACATAATCTGGTCATCATGGAATAGAGGGCCTTCCTTGAAGAAGAAGGTGTTGTACTCCTTGTCACATTTTGCAAGACAACCATGTATCATCTAGAAGAAGTAATCATGCTGAAGAGTTCACCTAAAATTGTTTTGGACCTTGGAGTCGATTGACACCGTTGTAATGGCTGCCATGATGAGAAGAAGAGACTTCAGATCAAGATATTGTGATAGGGCATCAGGGATGACATGAAACCAACTTGGTTTGTACTCAAGTTTAATGTCAAACAATTGGAGTTGCTCCTCCCATCGATGATGTTGACTCTTCATGTGTTCCAAGTGTATTGTCTGCAACAATGGTTTGTGATCAGTTTTCATAATCACTTGTTTTCCTAAGAGAGAATGCCTCCATACCTTGGTGGCATATACCATTGCTAGTTGTTCCCAATCTCAAGTAGAGTAATTCCTTTCAATTGTATTTAGTCGGCAAGACACAAAAGCAATGGGATGTAATCTATCTGGGAATTCCTATTGCAACACGGCTCCAATCAAAAAGTTAGAAGCATTGAAATTAACCACACAAGGTAGTTGAGGGTCATATTGTTGAAGTATGGGTCTTGAAGACACCATATGTTTTAGCTTTTGGAATGCTTCTTTGTGCTTGGTGGTCCATTGAAAGCTTGAGTTCTTCCCCAAGAGATCAGTCAATGGTGCGGCCACATGTACATAATAAAGGATGAACCATCGGTAAAAATTGGCCAATCCATTAAATGCCCATACTTCTATTGCATCCTTTGGAGTAGGCCAATCAATAATAGCCTTGATTTTCTCCTCTCCATCTTGGTCCACTCCAATAAGATCTTGTGATCCAAGAAGGTAACTTCCTTCTACCAAAAGGCACACTTCAACTTCTTACAATAAACTTTCCACTATTGTAGTTGTCTTAGGACTTCTCACACAAGATTCAAATGTTTTACCTCTATCTTGCTATAGATTAAGATATCATCCAAGAACACCACCACGTGTCAATCCAATAGTCAATCCAATACCCGATGCATCTAATCCATGAAGATTGTTAGAGCATTAGTGAGCCCAAAAGGTAGAACTCTCTACTCAAAATGCCTATACCTTGTACAAAAGGTAGTATTTTGCATATCCTCCCTATCAATGGGGATTTGCCAATAGCTGTTGTGAAGATCCAACTAGGAGAAGTATTAAGTTCTATGGAATTGATCAAGCTAGTCATCAATTTGAGGTAAGGGATATGCATTCTTCACCATTTGTTTATTGAGCCCACGTTAGTCAATATAGCAACAAAGTCCTCCATCCTTCTTTGGAACAAATAGTACTAGTGCTCCCTTAGGAGATGTATTATGTTGTATGAAATCCTTCTCCAACAACTCCGTAAGTGTTATTTGTAACTCTTCCAACTCCTTTGGTGAGAGCCAATAGATTGGTCTACTCACTAGAGTACTCCCCAACAATAACTCAATCTTGAAAGCCATGCCACAATCAAAGGGTAATCCCTTTGGCAGATCATCCAGAAACACATTTGCAAACTTGTGAACTATTTGATCAACCATTGCTTGATGAGGCTCCTGCCTCTCCTTAGATTCTCCTTGTGCAATCGGCTTGATCTATATCGTAGAAATAGAATTATCTTCCTCCAAAGCTTGCTCTATAGTTGCTTCACTAACAAACTTCCCATGTAGGGACTCATCACCCTTCAAAGCTTGCTCCATGGTTGCTTTCCTAACAAACTTTTCATCTTGGGACCAACTATTCTTAGGTGTCTTACTCAAAGGTGCCAAACAACCTAATAAAAAATTATTACCTTGGTGTTGTACTTGAATTTATCATCAATTCCAATCAAATTGAACCTTATGAAGTTCAAGCCAAGGCAAATCAAGAATGATATCATAGTGTAGAGGTGTCACTATAAACCTCATACACTCCAAATACTCATTTCCAATCCTCAATCTAATAGGATATGAGGTACATAATGCAAAACGCTTTCTACCCTCCGCCATCATTAATTTGATTCCAATTACTAGCTTAATAGGAATGTGTATTTCCTCTGCTAGTTGCATGGACATGCAATTCTCCAAACTTCTAGATTCAACCAAAATCCTACAACCTTGATTAGATATCATACCTTGCAAGTGAAGCAAACTTGCATAGGTCGAGCCTTCGACCCCATTGGAACTAATCAATTTCCCAATAGGTGGCTCAAAATCTCCTATTTGGATTCATCATTTCCCTAATCAATGTGCTCCATAGACTCCATCTAGGAAATTTTTCAAGGTCACCCATTCCTCAGTGGACATTTAGCCATGCAATGTCCAACTTGGCAATAATAAAATAACCATCATTTTATCGTAATCTTTCTCTATCCATTGTACCAAGTGGTCTCCATTAGACAACATCAATTTCCATTGGTGCTAGTTCCTCCACTTGTGTGTAGTGTACTGGTAGGTTTATATATGTCAAGGTCAAGACCAAGTTGTTGCACCCAAGAAATCAAAGCGCTCAGCCAATTGCATGGTTTCTTCTACATTTTGTGGCTCTCGCATAGTCACCTCTAATTTGGTGTATGACTTCAAGCCCCTCATGAATTGATCCAGAACTTCACCTTCTTGTATATCTAGAATCTATATGATGATGTTTTGGAATTGTGATGTAGCTCCTTATAGAGCCAATTTGCTTCAACTTTGCCAACTTATCTTGTGCAGCTTGTGTGGCATTTATAGCTTGAAATCGACCAAGTATTGCATTCTTGAATTCTTACCACGTCAAGATTGGTATAAAAATTTGTCATTCAGCTCGCTCTACTTGAAATTACCACCAAAGTTTTCCCATGCCATTCAATTGGCTAAAAGCCAAGAGAATCTATTCCTGTTCATCTTGAAGATTGGTTGCTTCAAAGTAACCTTTGCGGTCACACAAAAAATTCTCTATTGTGCCTAAGAGATTCTTGCCTTCAAACACCTTGGGTTTTGGAAATTGGATTTGATTTTCTCCATCTCAAATTGGTGCTCTCTTTATGTGTTCTTGTTGTTGATGGTCTCATTCAACCAACAATCAAGTAAGGTGCTTGATTTGTTGCTGCATAGCAATGATAACATCTGGTATTGCCACCATGGCTACTACTCTATTCTACTTCTCCCAATTTATCTACTTTATTAACACATAGATGCAACATGTCCACTGTTCTCCATAAGTTACAATCAAAAGTATCAAGGGTTCATCAAATAAGTTGATCGCATGCAAAAAATCTTGCCCAAAGCATGAGATAATGAATTGTGTATAATGATGCTTGGGTAGTACTTGGATACATAAATCCCAATGGTTTGGCAGAAATGGATTGGGAGGTCCATAAATTCCATCCATCCCATTCCTTCTCAGAAACCAATGTAAAAAACTAAGACCAAGGAGAGAAATAAGAGAATGAAAGATCACATTGGGACATTTGATTGTGGGTAAACTCTGAATGCCTAAGATAAGCTTCTCAACGTTGAGAAGCTTCCCAAGAAGTTTCCTTCTAGAAACCACTTACTTGGTATGCAAGCTAAGCTAGGATGGAAGCTTCCCAAGAAGCTTCCTCCTAAAAGTGAGAAACTAGGCATGCACATTATCCAATACTTGGAGGGTACCAAGTTATCGTGCGTATATACATTGCTACATGACATACATTGTTGTCAACATCACACACTATAGAAACACAACTCACACATAAGTCATACATGGACTCTAAAGTGCCACAATAATTATTTTGTTTACACGAGTCAAATCACACTCAATCAGATCAGTACTTAATTTGTCACTCCATAATTTGCCAACAATTGGGCACTGATTACAATCAAGCCACACCAACTCTAGCTAAGAGAATCCAAGTGACGCTTGCCGACCTCTATCTACCATAGCCAAGAACTCAAAGGCTCAATATCAAAGAAGTGAGCTCTTTGGAGCTGCACTTTGAAAGTATACTCCCTTGGTTTCCAACCTTAATGGTTCCACTAATGGCACATCTGACGGTGTAAATGGTGCTAAGTGACAGTGGGCCACATCATGTAGTCAGTACTCCAAACACAAAATTTGACCGTCAATAAGTAGTCTTTGAGTAACTACTAAAATACTCCTAACTACCAACACTACTACTCTAGAGTCTAAGCAATCTAGGTGCAATGCTACAAATGGCATGATAGAGTAGCTTCTTAGATGCTTCTAGATATTCTTATAATTCTTAGCTAATTTGGCATATTTGCTACTTTGTTAGTCTTAACAAACACATTGGTAAACTCCATATTGTTACATATTATCCCATTGCTAGTTATTGACGTCCACATCACCATAGAAGCTTCAAACTCCTGAATGGTCGTTTGTGCATTTTTGGAGATGAGAAAGAGACTCCCAAGTGGCATCATGAAGTGGATACCTTTTCCAAAGGACTTTGTAATCCATATGTTATTGGTGGCCATGTTGAATATGATGACATGTAAGGGTAAGATCAACTTCATACCCTTCATGATCATTGATAGGGATGGGAGGAAGAGGAGGAGGTTGGACATGAAAGGGAAAGGAAGATGGATTATTAATAAAATTTTCAACTTGGAAATATGAAAGATAGGGTGGATTTGCATATAAAAGGCAAGGCAAGTCGATAAGCAATAGAAGAAATGATTTAGGTGATATCAAATGGACCTATCCAATTTAAAGCAAGTTTACAAACTTGGGTATCAAGTGAGAGGGGTAGTTTACTAGAAGAAAGTATGACCTTATTACCTAGTTGAAAGGTAAGATCACAATGATGTTAGCCCACATATTGTTTTTGACAATTTTGAGTAACAAGGAGATAAGATTTGGCTTGTTGTAAGGATTGAGATATTATGGTCAAGAAGGTGGAAGTATGAGGAACATGAGATGGAGGAGGAGAAAGAAGTGAACCTAGAACAAGTGGGTCTAGGCTAAAATTAAGGAAAAAGGGAGAAAATCCAATTGTTACTTATTTGAAATTATTGTAGGTAAACTTATCAATCGGAAGATATTCATCTCAATTGGTATGGTAAACATTAACAAAAGCAAGGAGCATATCCTCCAAGGTACAATTTTCACATTTGGTTTGTCCATCAATTTGAGGATGATAGGTAGTGGACAAAGCAAACTTGGTGCCGAGTAGCTAGAAGAGTGTTTGCCAAAAAAAATTGGTGAATCAAAGATCACGGTTGGAGATGAATACACAAGGCATCCCATGATGCTTGAAGATATTTTCAAAGTAGATTTGGGCCAATGTTGGAGCATCCATTGTATCAAAGGGTTGGTGCCGAATGGATTTGCTTACTAAGATTATCAACAACCACCATGATTGTTGTGTACTCTTGCTTTGTCTTGGGCAAGGATATGATGAGATCTAAACTCATAAGTTCCCATTGAGTAGATGGATAGAAAATGGTTGAAGAAGTCCACTTGGGTTTTTGTTGTTGGTCTTGTTATGTTGGCAACTCTCAAAATATCAAACAAACTCTTGAACATCTCATGCCATGTTGTGCCACCACCATTGGTGTTGTATGGTACCAAGGTCTTTTCCACACCCATGTGACCAATGATTGGTAAGTCATGTGCTTCTTCAAGAAGCACAAGTCATAGATCACCCTTGGTTGGAACATAGATCTGGTTTTCACAAAACAAAAGGCCTTGAAGGAGAAGGTGTTGTATTCCTTGTCATGTGCTATAAGATAACCTTGTCCCATTTGAAAGAAGAGGTCTTGTTGTAAAGTTGGACTTTTGATTTAATTGACACTATCATAATTGCCATCATGATGAGAAGAAGAGACTTCAAATCTAATCATTGTGATAGGCATCGGGGTTGACATATAACCTATCGGGTTTGTACTCAAGTTTGAGATCAAACCATTGTAATTGTTCCTCTCATTGATGATATAGACTATTCATGTGTTCATAATGTAATGTTTGCAACAAGGGTTTGTGATAGATTCACATGATCCCTTGTTTCTCCAAGAGATAATGCCTCCGTACCTTGGTGGTATATACCATTGATATTTGTTCTCAATCTTGAGCATAGTAATTCCTCTTTGCGGTGTTTAGTCGACAAGACACAAAGGTAATGAGATGTAACCCATTTGAAATTTCTGCTTTAACACAAATCCAATGGTAAAGTTAGAAGCATCAAAATCAACCACACCAGATAGTTGAAGATCATATGGTTGAAGAATGGAACTTGAAGACACCATATATTTTAGCTTGAACTCTAATACCAAGAGCTAGCCATATGATCTAGATGTGAAATTTGGTTCGGTAATATCTAGAATGATGTTTTACATGATGGAAAAAATAGATCAGATAGGAATATCACCAAAATAATACTTCTACTAATATGGTAGAAACCAAAATAGACTTGAAAACCCTAGAACCAATAGCTAGACATATAATTTAAAGGTGAGAATTGGTTTGATAACATCTAGAAGGATGTTACACATGATGTACTAAATAGATCATGATGAGGTATCATCAAAAGTGGACTTCTACTAATAAAGTAGGAACCAAAATATGCTTGAAATCTGTGAAGACAATTTTAGAGGCCTAAATGGATGAATTAGGCCTTGAAAATGTGCAATCTCTCTTGCCCCATAGAGAAGAGGTTGGCCTTCCCTCCCCCTAGGTTTGTCTCATCAAGAGCTTTCCAACATTACCTCACCCACATGATTTTGAGATTCCTACATGAAGATTCCCTAAAAGATTCCTTCTAGTCATAGCTTGTTTGACCAACCAGATAGGACCAAGACCGACATGTCACCCATCCAAGTAAGTAATCCAAGGGTGGAGTTTGCTGACATGTCACCTATCCATGTGCCTTATCCTATGGTGGAGCTTCCTTGGAGGAGATCCTCTTTGTCTATATAATAAAGAGAAGGTGCTCCTTTGGGGCATCAGAGGATTGAGTGTGAAATCTGTGTTTTCTCTCTTCTCTTGTCCTCAGAGTATTATAATGGTATCAGAGCAAATGTTTTAATCCAAAAGAGTGGATTATCTCTCTTGGAAGAGCACAAACTATTGAAACCGAGTAATTTAACGTGGAGAACATAGAGTAATTGCTAGACTTTGGAAGGGTTTTAGAGAGCGGATGGGATGGATGCATTGGGAAGACAACTTCCCACACCTAGCTTCCCATTCTTGAATCTATTCCACATCAAGATTATATACATCTAGCATGAGCAAATGAGAGTATTGCTAGTTTATCACTTTGGAGCAGAATTCATTTATAGAGTGATGAACTCACCAAACCCAATGATTCTACCTGTGGTGGTATGTGATATAGAGTGGGATTTGACAATCTACATTCTATTATGAAGCTATGGATGTGAATGTCCCAAATCCTCTTCCTTTCAACACTCAAGTAGAAATTTGTTATGTAGTGAGACCAAAAGTAATGTTTAGAGATTTTGTGTTTAGAAATTTAAGTGAAGAGTATTATCAAGGAGTGATAGCTTTTGAGGTCCCAATGGTAGTCCCGATAGTTTGTGCGCCCTCCAAATTGATCATATTTACTCTCTATTGAAGTAGACAGTGGCGATTGAGTGTTGCAAGACCCATGGATATGTAGTTGCAGGAGCTGGTGCAAGGAATGCAAGGGATGTTGAACAATTTCAAGAGATTAAGATGACTATGAAGGCATTACAAACTAAAGTGCAGATCCTTAGGAATGATCAAGCAATGCAAGAAGAAGAGCCATCTCAAAACCTAGTACCTGCAATTGAAGTACTTGGAGAAGCATCCGTGCCTACAAACCTAGTCAACAATGAAGCCACATTGCTACTCCGGATGAAGAAAACCTACAACATTGAGCCTTACAAGAGGTAGCATACAATGGGAGTAGTGGAAAATTGGATCTTGAGAATGAATCAATATTTCTGATTGTTAACAACAGAGATCACTAAGCATGTTGTAGGCGTGTTTGCATGTGGTTACTTGACCATTAAATCCCTCACATGGTACAATGCTTGGGAATGATCCATGTTGGCATAAAGAAGGAAGGTCACATGGACAACAATGCAAGAAGGATTGTTGAAGAATTTCCAATCGGTGGATTTTGTACAGATTGCCCGGATCTGACTATGGGGATTGAAACAAAAGAATAGTGTACAAGAGTATGTGGAGGCATTTTTGGATCTACAAGTTGCAGTAACCAACATGAGTCCAATAGAGGCTCTCAACAATTTCAAACAAGGGTTGAAGGAGCGGATTTGCCAAGAAGTCATGGTACAAAATCCTCACACGGTATTTGAAGCCATTGCTTGTGCATAGAGAATAGTAGGGGCATTGGGTGGAGGTGAAGAAGTAGTTCCACCTCAACATTCTCGGGCAGAAATGCCACACATGGGTAGACCAATACCGATGGAACTAGGCAACCTCTGGTTTTGAGACCAAGGAGCACAACCGCTTCAAGGAGAGCATGGACGGGTAGAAGAATGGAGAGATGGAGTCACATGAGGAGAAGAAATTCATGGAGAACAACACCGTTGTTACAATTGTGGCCGTATTGGGCACATATCTACCAACTATTGTGTTTGTCTCCCTAGAGGTCCTCAACCTTCATATAGGCAATCTTTGAACAACATGGAGACACACACTAAGGAGGAGGAGGTGGAAATCATTTTGGAAAACAAAGATCACCAATAAATGTACCTCATGGCCTTATTGGCTCAATAAGGAAGCACAAAAGCAAGGGAAAGAAGAAGACAAGCACACAAAGGTTCAGAAAGGCCACCTCACAATTGATTGTCGTGAATGGAGTCCTTAATCAAGTGAGAGTATTAATAGATCTAAGAGCAACATAGAATTTCTTGTCTCACTCTGTTGCAATAAGATTGGGAATGGATCTCAAGAGAGATGAGAGTGAAAAAGTAGAGTTACCAAATGGAGCAAACAAAGAGAATTGAATCATTACCTAGACGGGTAACACTCTCTGTAGGAGAATATCAGGAAGCAATTGAGTGGTGAGTGATACAATTAGCTTGTTATGATGTAATCTTAAGCATGCCATGGATGGAGCACTACAACACAACCCTATGGTAGATTGGAGGAAGAAAGTAGTGAGAAACACCAATGGTCTATCATTGGGGTTAAAGAAAAATCACACAAGTAAGAATTGCCTTTCTATGTCATAGGGATGGTAGCTATCTGTAAGACCGATAGATGTTTTATGGGTCTAATAAGAGAATTCCAGAGTGCACAACACGGTGGAAAAATTCCTAAGAAATTGAAGGATGTGGTGGTTGAGTTTCAAGATGTCTTTCTTGATGATCTATCCTCAAGATTACCACCAAAAAGGAGAGTAGATCATAAAATTGAGACACTCCCGGAGAAGACACTTCCTTGTAAGGCCCCATATTGCCCATCACCTCACAAGTTGGAAGAATGTAAGACTCAAATTGAGAAGATGCTGCAAAAAGGGTTCATCCAACCTAGCATATCACCATATGGAGCTCTTGTCTTGTTTGTGAAGAAGAAGTACGATACAATGTGCATGTACATTGACTATCGAGGCGTCAATCAGCAAACAGTGAAGAATAAATACCCCTTACCTTGCATAGATGATCTGTTTGATCAACTCCATAGAGCAAGATACTTCACCAAATTGGACTTGCGGAGTGGTTACAATCAAATCCAAATTGTAGAGGAGGATGTGTACAAAACTGCCTTTTGAACGAGGTATGGCCACTTTGAGTATCTCGTGATGCCTTTTGGCCTCACCAACTCACCAATGCACCTACCACTTTCATAAGTCTAATGAATGACATATTTTGTCCATATTTAGATAATTTTGTTATCGTCTTCCTCAATGAAATCTTAGTATACAGTAGCACAATGATGGAACACAAACAACATCTATGAGAATTCCTCCAGATTCTAAGACATAATCTATTGTATGCCAAAATCTCAAAGTGCAAGTTTGGCAAATCTAAAGTAGACTACTTGGGGCATAGAGTAAGTGTAGAGGGTCTTCAAGTATTGATAGATAAAATAGAGGTCATTCAAAAATGGTGTGCCCTAGAAGATCAAACTCAACTCAAGAGCTTCTTGGGGTTGATAGGATTCTATAGTTGAATTGTCAAGGACTTCTCCAAGGTTGCATAGCCTTTAACGGCACTACTTGGCAAGAGGAAGAAGTGGACGTGGAGAACCACATAAGGTTGGCCTTTCAGGGATTGAAAGCTGCCTTGCTACATGCACCACTCTTGAAGTTTTTTGACCTAAAACATCCAATCAAGTTGGCTATAGATGCATCAGGCGTAGCAATAAGAGCAATCCTACAACAAGAGTGGCATGACGGATAACGTCCAATTGCATATTTCTGTTGAAATTTGTTACCAGTAGAGCACAACTATCACACCATAGAATGAGAAGAGTTGGCCATTGTCCTTGCAACCAAGCATTGGAAGCATTATTTGGGCAAGAAGGCATTTGTAGTAGAAACAGACCACAAACCTCTACTCTACCTTCAGATACAAAAAGATCTATCTTGTCGCTAGATTTGGTGAGAAAAGTGGCAACAACGCTTCAACATGACAATCACCTATGTGGAAGGTAAGAAGCAACTTGCCAATGCATTCACACGCATGCTAATGGCAAACAATTTGGTGGCAGAGGTTAAGATTAACCATGAATTCTGGTCAGAGATTCTGGTTACTACAAAAACTGATCCATGTATTGTAGGAGCGCAATCATCCAAAGGCGTCACCAACACCCAAGGACTCAACTTTTGTGATGGTAGATTCTGGATCATGAATGTCCCAAAATTACGGACCACCATTCTAGTAAAATGTCATGATTTGGCCATTGCAGGTCATATTGGAGTGGACAAGACCTTGGATGCAATCCAACGCCATTAGTATTGGCCCAAGATGAGCAACAATGTGATGGACTATGTACACAACTGCCTACTATGTCAATAGAACAAAGCTTCTAATCAAGCTTCTGTAGGGCTCCTTCAACCTCTCCTCACTCCTACACAATGTTAGAAATAGGTGAGTATGGATTTCATCTATGAATTACCCAAGACCACCTTAGGGTTTGACTCCATTGTAATCTTTGTGGACTGGCTCAGTAAAATGATTCATGTATGCCCTACCACCAAGGATGTGACCGCTCCACAACTAGCTCAATTATACTAAGATGTAGTCTTCTCTCACCATGGCTTGTCTTGAGTACTCATCACCGATAGAGGCATTCAATTCACTTGTTTGTTTTGGCAAACACTCTTTGGTTTCTTGAAAACCAAGTTGGCTATGTCCATAACTTACCATGCACAAATAGATGGATAAACAGAGTTGGCTAATCGCACTATTGAAGACATGATGCATGACTTCACCTTAGAAGAGCAAGAGAGGTGGGACACTCTACTCTCCTTGGTGGAATTTATTTACAAAAATTTGGTGAAGGCATCCACTCGTGTACCTCCATTCTTCCTCATGTATGGTGAGCATCCCTTCATACCTTCTAGCTTGATGAAGATTCATCCGGTGGCTACCAAGGTTGACACAATCAACACATTTGTATCCAAAATCCAACAAGGTGTGAAGAGCGCCAAGCACAGATTGTAGATTGCACAAAATTGCCAAAAGTGGTATGCAAATGTACATTGTCGGCACATGGAGTTCAATATTAGGGATCAAGTGTGGCTGGTTACAACCAACCTTACATTAGTTGGCCCCTATAAGCTCAGACCTTGTTCTATTGGGCCTTTTTCTATTCTTTGTTGAGTCGGCATTGTAGCCTATCACCTCAAGCTACCACCACACATGAAAATCCGTTCAATGTTCCATGTTTCCCTACTTTGCAAATATGCTCCCCAGTTGGGCCATTTTCATTCCACACAAGACCTTTGACCTTGTCCAACATGCATTGATGGCACAAAGGAATATGAAGTGGAGCGTATCCTCCAAAAATACATGTGTGGTACTCGCCATCCACGAGTGGACTATCTGGTACAATGGAAAGGTTACCCCCTCTATGAGGCAACCTGGGAGCACGCTACCAATTCGACATATGCACAGGTGTGGTACAAGCGTTTGAGCGATAGCTACACAACAAGGACGTTGTATCTTAAAAGGAGGGAGGTTTGCAATACCAAGAGCTAGCCATATGATCTAGATGTGAAATTTGGTTTGGTAACATCTGGAATGATATTAAACATGATGGAAAAAATAGATCAGATAGAAGTATCACCAAAAGAGTACTTCTACTAATAGGGCAGAAACCAAAATAGACTTGAAAACCCTAGAACCAATAGCTAGACATATGATTTAAAGGTGAGAATTGGTTTGAAAAATTCAAGAATGCTTCTTCATGCTTGTGGTCCATTGAAAGCTTAAGGTCTTCTTCAAGAGGTTGGTCAATTATGTGGCCACATGAGCATAATAATAGATAAATCATTGGAATAAACTTGCCAATCCATTACATGCTTGCACTTCTATGGCATTCTTTAGAGTAGGCCAATCAATAATAGCATTGATTTTCTCCTCTTCCATCTTGATCCACTTTGATGAGATCTTATGACCCAAGAAGGTAACTTTCTTCTACCAAAAGGCGCACTTTGATTTCTTACAATAAAACTTCCATTGATGTAGTCGTCTCAAGACTTCTTGCATGTGATTTGCATATTATGCTTTAGATTAAAATATCATCCAAGAAACCACCATATACTAATCCATTAGTTTATCCAACACCCAATGCATCTAAACTATGAAGATTGTTGGAGCATTAGTGAGCTCAAAAGGTAGAACTCCCTATTTAAAATGCCCATACCTTGTGTGAAAGGTAGTCTTTTGCACATCCTCCCTATCAATGGGAATTTGCCCATAGTTGCTTTAGAGATCAACTTGGAGAAGTATCATGTTCCACTCAATTGATCAAGAAAGTTATCAATTCAAGATAAGGGATATGTATTCTTTACTATCTATTTATTGAGACCATGGTAATCAATACAAGAGAAAAATTTCTCCATCTTTCTTTGGAACAAATAGTACCAGTGCTTCCCAAAGAGATATAATATGTCATATGAAATCCTTCTCCAACAACTTCCATCAATGTTGTTTGAAGCTCATTCGGCTCCTTTGGTGAGAGTAGATAGATTGGTCTACTCACTAGAGTAATTCTTTGCAAGAACTCAATCTTGAAGGGCATACCATAATTAGAGTGTAATCCCTTTGTGAAATCATTTGAAAACACATTTGCAAACTCTTGAAAAGTTGATCAACCATTGCTTGATGAGGCTTTTGGCCCTCATCAGATTCTCCATGCATAATTGGCTTGATCCACACCTATAATCCTCCGAGGACAAGAGAAGAGAGAAAACATAGATTTCACACTCAACATTCGGTGCCCCAAAGGAGCACCTTCTCTTTATTATATAGACAAAGAGGATCTCCTCCAAGGAAGCTCCACCATAGGATTAGGCACACAGATCGGTGACATGTCAACAAGCTCCACCCTTGGATTAATTACTTGGATGGGTGACATGTTGGTCTCGGTCCTATCTGGTTGGTCAAACAAGCTTTGACTAGAAGGAATATTTTAGGGAATCTTCCTGTAGGAGTCTTAGAATCACATGAGTAAGGTACCATTGGAAAGCTCTCGACGAGACAAACCAAGGAGGAAGGAAGGCCAGCTTTGCCTTATTTGGAGGGGGATTTGCACATTTTCAAGGCCTAATTTATCCGTTTAGGCCTCCAAAATTGCCCTCAAAGATTTCAAGCATATTTTGGTTCCTACTCTATTATTAGAAGTACTCTTTTGGTGATACTTCTATCTGATCTATTTTGACCATCATGTATAACATCATTATAGATGTCACCAAACCAAATTTCACATCTAGATCATATGGCTAGCTCTTGGTATTATAGACCTCCCTCCTTTTAAGACGCAACATCCTCGTTGTGCAATTGTTGTTCAAATGCTTGCACCAATACCGGTGCATGTGTCAAATTGGCAGTGGGCTCCAATGTTGCTTCATAGAAGGGGTAACCTTTCCACTATACTAGATAGTCCACCCGTGGATGGCAAGTACCACGCATGCATTTTTGGAGAATATGCTCCACTTCATATTCCTCCGTGCCATCAATGAGTGTTGGACAAGGTCGAATGTCTTGTGTGGAATGACCGTGGCCTGATCGTAGAGCATATCTGCGTAGTACGGAAACATGGAACACTATATGGATCTTCATGTGTGATGGTAGCTCAAGGTGATAGGCCACACCACCAACACGACAAAGAATCAAGAAAGGCCCAATAAAACAAGGTCTGAGCTTACGAGGTCCAACTAATGTGAGGTTGGTTGTCGATAGCTACACTTGATCCCCAATATTGAACTCCATGTGCCTATGGTGTGCATCAACATACTGCTTCTGTCAATTTTGTGCAATCTATAATTTGTGCTTCGTGCTTTCCACACCGTGTTGGATTCTAGAAACAAATGTGTTGACTGCATTGACCTTGGTAGCCACTGGACTGTGAGCCGGCTTGTCTCTCACTCAGGATGAACCTCTGATGGTTATTATGGTATTGCACCATGGACTAAGAAGGCAAGGAACTCCAACTCCAACATACTCCTCCAAGGCTAACACTCCAAGACTCAAGACATTGCTCACTAGAGAACTTAATGAGAGAAAGATAGTTGCAAATGAAAGGATGATGAGTACCTTCTCACCCCTTGTTTATATACTTGTGAAATAGTTACGTAACAAAGTTACTAATTATCGTAGTAACTCAGTTACTAAACTAAAAGTCAAGTAAAGTCAAAAAAGTAGAAAGAAATATCCATTCACATGGGCATATTCCCCTAAGCATGTGGTCTTATCTTGACCCAACCACTAAGTCAAGGATTCCTTCATATGGGCTATCCTTGGACTAAAGAAGAATCCAAAACAAAAAGGCTTGCGGGCCCAAGAGTTCTCAACTCTTTCCTCAAAGCCAAACACCTAGAAATAATACCAATTCAACACACTAAAATCCAAAATAGTGGTGCTCATCTTTTCTACTTCCTCTAAAGTAAGGTCACTGTGGTACCCACATTTTTCATTTTGGACGAGTTTTGAAGAAGAAGTGCATTGCTGAAACCAAATTGAAACCAAATGTAGAAGAAATGAGTGCAAACTTGTGTTTTGATCAAGCTTGAGGAAGTCGACTTTGTGTTAGAGGAAGAAGGACTTGGACGGGATGAAACCCGAAGAAGTTTACTTCGTGTCAGAGGAGGGAAAAACTCGGATCAGACGTTGAAGGAGAGCAAACCCGAATGAGAAATAGAAGTTACAGGTCAGGATACTTGCGGGGGCCATATTTCATTGCACAAAAGTCCAAATCAAGCGTATTATATCTTGTTGGAAGCATCTTGTCTAGGGCTTTCCATTGCCGCCAAAATTGCAAATTTTGAAGGTTTGTAGAAGAAGTTACAAACATTTGAAGTTTCTGGAGTAGATGTACTTCGGGTCAAAGTGTCTTCGGGTCAATGTGACTTTGGACTTTGTACTTTGGACTTCGGGTCTAAAGACTTCGTCTCAAGACTAAGATGACCGACTAAATCTGAGGAAGCCGGACCTTGGAGTGCAGTGAAGGTGACTTCGGGAGTTTTGCCAAAGGGATCAGAGGAAGTTAGAGTAGGGAAAGAAGATACTTATGATACCCATGACTTCAATTTCAGTTCAAATTGAAGATGGAATAGAAATTGAAAGAGAAGTAGCAGTAGTGAATAAACCCGAAGTGCAGGATCATACAGTAATTGTCTTCGGGTCAGTTACATGAGTGATTAGGGGAAAGTGGGTTACAAATTGAAGGTGTAGATAGTGTATTCATGTTTTCAATTACAATTCTTGACGATGACACAATAGAATTAGTAAAGGAATTGATAGTAGTTAGACCCGAAGTAAGAGAGATAGGAGTGCAAGTGTCTTCGGATTTGACATTTGACACTTTAGAGAAGAGTGGGTCGGGAGATAGAGATTTAGAAGACTTAACTATGATAGGAATTTCATATCAGGAAGGAGAAATGTTAGAATTAGTGGAGGAATTAGGAGTTGTGAAACCTGAGGAAAGAGTAATGGGAAGTAAGATTACTTCGGGTTTGGGTTTGAAAGCCAAGGACGAAGTAAACATCGGATCGGATTAGTAACCGATTTGAGATTTGAAGAGGCAGATATGAAGAGGTGCATTGTCATTTTGGATCTGCAAGTTAGAATAATTGTTGTAGAAATGGTATAGTTGTTAGAACTGTCGCTTGCTTCACTATTTAAGAGTGGCATTTGTAGTCAAATGTTGTTCAGTGCGCATAATTTCTGAGAATAGATAAAGCAAAGTGTTGTGAAGTAGTGCTCGTCGCTTGAGCTTGATTTCGAGTATCAACTTTGCAATTGTGTTTGTGAGTGTTTGGAGAAATTTGAAGTGCAAGTCAGTGTGTTTGTTGGATGTTGGATTCCACAACCTTGATCTTCATTTTGTGTGTTTGATCTTGAGTGAAGTGCAATTGAAGTAATGCCTTGACAGATCTGAGAGGAATTGTAGTGTTGGTAGTATTCTGCATTTGTGAGTGTAGTGCAAAGTTGATGTGAAGCAATTTCGATCGAGGAAGTTGTGCCTTCAATGGAGGGGTGGAACACAATTTTGAGGCGAAGTCATTTTGCAGTGAAGTGCCGTTCTCGGGAGAGCCTGAATCATCATAATCAAGATTGTTTGGAAAGAATTGAAGGATTTGTGATTAAGGAGTGTGAATTTGTGACAAGACTGCGAATCAGTGTTTGTTACTCTATCCTGGGTGTGGTTTCTACCTGAGAGATTAAAGACGCAACCAAGAAGAACTAAATTGTTACTTTGACTTTGTATTTGGACATTTCTGACTTGTATCTTTGCGGGAACAAACTTTACTTGCCCGATTACCGCAAAAGTGATATTTTCCGGGTTGTCACAATCACCTCTATCTTAGCTATGACTAACTTTAGCTAACCATGACTAATATAGAACCATCCTTTATCTCTATATAAATAATATCTCTTAAGTACTTGTAATACCAAGCTAAATATCACAATACCACACACATGCATAAATGGATGTTACAGGACATATCTTCATCAAGCTAGAAGGTGTAAAGTGATGCTCACCATACATGAGGAAGAACGGAGTGACATAGGTGGATGCATTCACTGAATTGTTGTAAGTGAATTCCACCAACGAGAGTAGGGTGTCCCACCTCTCTTGCTCTTCTAAGGTGAAGCTGCATAACATGTCTTCAATCGTGCAATTAGCCCACTTTTTTTGGCCATTTATCGGCCTCTATTGGTGAATATTTTTGGCCATTTATCGGCTTTTTTTGGCCATTTATTAAGTGCCTCTATCGGTGATAAGTACTCTAGACAAGCCATGGTGAGAGAAAACTGCATCTAAGTATAATTGAGCTAGTTGTGGAGCTGTCATATCCTTGGTGGTAGGACATACATGAATCATTTTGCTAAGCCGGTCCACAAAGACCACAATGGAGTCAAACCCTGAGGTGGTCTTGGGTAATTCACATATGAGATCTATACTCACTTGTTCCCAATGTTGGGTAGGTGTGGGGAGAGGTTGAAGTAGCCCTACAAGAGCTTGATTAGAACCTTTGTTTTGTTGACAAAGTAGGCAGCTACACACGTAGTCCATCAGATTGTTGCTCATCTTGGGCCAATAGTAATGGCATTGGACTTCATCCAAGGTTTTGTCTACTCTGACATGACCTGCAATGGCCAAATCATGACATTCCGCTAGAATGGTGGTGCGTAATTCTAGGAGATTTGGGATCCATAATTTACCATCACAAAAGGTGAGTCCTTGGGTGCTGGTGATGCCTTTGGATGATTACGCTTCTACAATCTGTGGATCAATTTTTGTAGTAGCCAAAATCTCAAGCTAGAATTCAGGATTATTTCTTAACCTCTTCCACCAAGTTGTTTGCCATTGGCATGCGGGTGAATGCATTTGCAAGTTGCTTCTTACCTTCCATATAGGTGATTGACATGTTGAAGCATTGTCGCCACTCTACCCACCAAATCTGGCAACGAGATAGATCTTTTTGTGCTTGAGGTAGACTAGAGGTTTGTGGTCTATCTCTACTACAAATGCCTTCTCACCTAGATAGTGCTTCCAATGCTTGGTTGCCAAAACAATGGCCAGCTCTTCTTGTTTAGTGGTGTGGTAGTTGCGCTCTGCCGGTAATAACTTTCAAGAGAAATATGCAATTATATGCCATCCATCATGCCACTCTTGTTGTAGGACTGCTCTTATTGCTATGCTTGATGCATCTGTAGCCAACTTGATGGTTGTTTTGGATCATACCACTTCAAGATTGGTGCAAGTAGCAAGGTGGATTTCAATTCTTGAAAAGCCAACTCTTGTGCGGTTCCCTATGTCCACTTCTTCTCCTTGCCAAGTGGTGCCGTTAAAGGCTATGCAACCTTGGAGAAGTCCTTGACAAATCTACGATAGGATCCCGTCAACCCCAAGAAGCTGTCACGCCATTGGTAGTGCTGCATCTAGATGCTTGGACACTGGAGTTCCAGTGATAGTAGTTAGAGTTATTTCAGTAGTTTCTCAGAGACTACTTTCCAATGGTTAGATTTCATGTTTGGGGTATTGACTTCACGGTGGGGCCCACCGTCACTTTGCACCGTCAAGTGTGCCGTCAGCGGGACCGTTAGGGTTTCAGAGCTAGCTCAAGTCCAGGAAGTATAGTTTCAAATAGAGCTCAAGAGAGCTCACTTCTCTGATGTTGAGCCTTTGAGTTCCTAGCTATGGTGGCCGGCGAGCGTCACCTAGATTCTCTATGCTTGAGTAGGTGTGGCTTGACTGTAATTAGTGCCTTGTTGTTGGCAATTTATAGAGTGATAGATCAAGTACTGATCTGAGTTGAGTTGAGAGTGGTAAGCAATCTGATTACATCAAAGAAGTGAAATCAGGGGGAAATCGGGTGCAGGAACTTTGAGTGTTGGTGGTATCTCCAAGCTCGGTGGATTGTTGGTAGCTCGATTAAAATTCAATGTTTCCCTAGTGTGCAGAAGCTCAATCGATTGATGCAGATTTGGCAGTTAGGCAGACGGTGTGCGGAAGCACTGGCCAAATTTTGAGCAAAGAAGGAGAAAATTTCAAGAATTGGTTGTGATTTTGAGCTCAAGAGGTGAAGGCAAGACCAATTTGCTACGAGTTGGGCTCAGAAAGTCAAATTGAAGGTAGAGTTGTGAAGCTATTCTCATGAATTTGTGATTTGGAAAAACTTGTGTGGTCAATTTGGCTTGAGTGGAAAGTTAGCGGGAGATTTGGCGGATGGCTAACTTTAGGGTTTATGTCAGATTTTATGTCAGATTTTGGTTGGGATTTATGTCAGATTTTGGCCAGATTTGGAGGAGTTTCACTGTTTGGCCAGATTTGGAGGACTTTTGCTAGTTTGGAGGACTTTCACATATTTGGATAAGTTTCACCAATTTTGGAGGAGGTTTGAAGTGGCAACAAGAAAGGCCTCATTTAGCTAAATTTTGGCATTTAGAGGCTTCAAGGCATAGGGTTGTGGGCTATGAGAGGCTACAAAGGCCTAGAAGTGCCAACAAGCTAGTTTGTTGGCATGAGGCTAGCTAGTTTAGTTTAGATATTGGTCATTGGTTTGCAAAATTTGCCTTTCCTACTAGATTGTGCTCAACAGGGTTTGACCCCTAGATCTCTTGTTCCTAGACTGGTGCCCTAGCCAACTGGTCCACCCTCACTTGTTGTCATAGTGACTGTGCCACTGTTATCTATACACATGTAGCTTTGGCTAGGAGAGGCAGTTTGATCCCATTCTTGGTGATCCTGGTAGCTTAGGACTTAGATCCTAACTTCTCTTATGTCAAATGCCAAATGGTGACAGAGTCAGTCCTGTGTCGTGTTATGAGATGGAGGGTTTTTGTTTGGATTTTTTGGATTTTTAGATTTTCTGTGATTGGATCCCCTCCATTCTTTGCTTCCTATTTGTGCACCACGTTTGTGTGAGGTGCCCTGATTTTTGAGCGTTGGTGCTCTGGTGTGCTCTCGGTAGTGAGGCTGGAGTGATGACCAGTCATACTACTTTTGTTTCTCTCCGGTGAGGCAGGAAGTGACGACCTGCAGACCGTGAGAGTGCGTGTTATGATGGCAGGTTATAGGTTGCCCTTTCCCCTAGTGTAGTTATCTTGGTTAGAGTTACATTAGTGTGTGGTGCTTAGTTGGTCTTGGCACTTGGTGGGGCACTTGCGGTTGCAGTTGGTGGTTTGGGTTTGTTGTTGGGGTTACTTTGTCACGACGGAGTTCTTTGGAGATTCCAAAGGAGTTAGCCCTGCAGTACGCAGTGGGTTTACTCGGAGTGGTGCTCGGTATTAGCCTGTATCTCAGGTCCCAGTGAGGGAGGAGATTGACTCGGAGTTGGAGTTTGACACATGAGCTGATTCAGTTGAGAGTGCACTTGGTGTGTCCGCACCATTGTTGTGGGACATGGACAAGATCTATGGGGCCTCCAAAGGTCCTAGGCGTTACTTTGGTATAGTGGGTACCATTGAGTTGGATGACTTCATCCAAGAGTTTGATAGTTGGTGTGATTTGCAATAGATGCGGAACCCTACTTTGTTCACACCCTTCATGGCATGGAAGGGGTTGTTTCATCATCTGGAGGGTCCGCTGATGGATGACTACCATGAGTTCAGGAGAGCTCATTTTGGAGGAGATCAAGTTATGGAGACAATATTGGTCTCCAAACTATGTCTCTATCACTTCAGGTTTGGTGGCCAGGAGTAGATCGGCTGTACCTACGAGTTCTAGCTCGAGTCGTGTGGGTGGAGCTAGTGGAGGTGCACTAGCTGGAGATAGTGCTACTACGAGTGGAGGCACCACTGTAGGAGGTGGTGTGGTACCGGGGTTTAACCCCATGGTGGAGTTCTTCCTGTGTTTGAGGTAGAACTACCAAGGAGTGTGGACTGACAAGCTGAGGAGCTTGCAGGAGTTCCAGTGGAAGGCTGGAGAGAGCCTACGCAAGGCATACACTCCCATGAGGCGGCTGATCAGTATCACTCGGGGAGTTACTGAGGCCCAGGTAGTCCTGTTTTGGTATGGGATACTGGACAGGGAGTTGCGACGTAGAGTTCGTGATGCTACGTTGTTGCAGGCTACTTCGCCCACTTTGGCAGTAGTCTTTGGTTTGGCTGAGCGTATTGAGCTCAATATGGTGGAAGAGAGAGTGGTGACATCTAGATTTGGTAGGGAGACCTCATCCACGGCTGTGACTTCTTCTAGAGTGCAGCAGAGTGCACCACCCCCAGTTGGTTGTTGAGGACAAGGTAGATAGCCCAGATCCTATGGAGCAAGTGGAGGGCCTAGTGGAGTTAGACCCTTACCCTCATTTTTGGGTCAGCAACAGCCAGTGAGTGGTGGTGTTGCTTGTTGGACTTGTGGTGGATCTCACCATCGGAAAGAGTGTACTCAAGGCAATGGACCTGATACCTCGAGTGCATCACAGCCAGCATAGAGGCAGTGTGAGCATTGCCACAGATTTGGTCACACTAGTGACCAGTGTTTTGACCTACACCCGGAGTTACGGAGTGGTAGGGCTACTATGGTTGGTAGTAAAGGAGCTCTAGTTCATGGAGGACGAGGTGGTAGAGGTGGTGGTAGAGGATCTACACCTAATAGGGGTGCAGTACCTACCCTTACTTCTGACATAGCTATGGCTACTCGGAATGAGCAGTTGGAGCAGAGATTGGCTAGTATGGCTATTGCTCAGAGGAGATCAGATTTGGGTGCTGAGGCTTCCACCTCATATGTTGGTGATAGAGATGCTTTGGACTTCATGTGCAAAGCAGCACAGGTGGATGCATTTGCAGCAATGACTAGGAGTGCAGTACGTGCTTCAGAGCCTAGAGGAGCATCAATGGAGTTGGACCCATAGAGATGAGAGGTTGGGAGATAGGTCAGACTTCCCCGGTCTTTCATGCTATCTGAGGCATTGCAGACAACATCCATGGTTCCTAGACGTCCCAATGCAGGTGTGGTAGGTGGTGATGGAGTGCATGATGGACTACCTGCTAGTCAACCACCTACTACTACACAGATTGAGTCTAGCATGATGTTGGGAGCGGCTCAGCTGATTATGCGGCGTCCTTTGTTTTCAGCCAGTGATATATTTACATCAAGCGTTGACCCAGCCCCAATATTCCGGTTGGCTGCCACGTTGTGTGAGAGTAGGGATGGTCTAGTTCCTACTACTAGAGCAGAGGTGGTTGGTAGTGGAGCTGACTTGGTTGAGGAGCATGGGATCCATTCAGCGACCAACGGTTTATGGCAGGCAGCAACGGCTAGACTGGAGGAGTTGCCAGCTAGACCGACCTTTGAGAGAGCGCAGTTTACACCTGGTGTTGTCATATTGGATAACCAAAGGGGGATTTTTTTTTGGTGGGACCTTTAGGGAAGGTCTATACACCACAGAGAGTCTTGTTAGACTCTGGTGCGCAGCCCCTTAGGTTGGGGAAGGCTACAGTTGTCGGTCTGGAGTTACAAAAGACCAATATGAAGAGGTGTCCATTTCAGATCTAGACATCTCTAGGTGGTGGTTTGACATAGTATATCACACGTGGAGAGCTTGTTGTCCAGGTTCAGCCTGGTCATCCAACTGATAGCTTGGTGGTGAGAGCTTAGGCTATTGCGACAATAGCTGAGTCATATGATGTGCTAGTTGGGGGAGTAGTGTTATACTCCATGGGTTTCAGCATTGCCTATTGGAAGGATAGCCTCTTATAGACCTGGTTGGCAGTCTGGTGAGAGATGGGTATGTCGCCTGCCAGTACGCTTTAGTAGTGGCAGTCTTGGCTCACTACAGTTCGGGACCATGGCAGCATCAGTTTTAGCTTTCAGTGGTGCACTTACTTGGCCTGGTGACTTGTTGGAGAGGAACGCCCATGCAGAAGATACTCCCGTACCAAAGGAGATCACTCGGCTTTGGAGTACAAGTGGGATTGTTCCATCCACTTTGGATGTTCCATTGTGGAGTTCAGAGGAGGCATTGTAGCAGCATGCAGACCAGTTGATGCATCAGGCTTGGAGTGGAGCCTTTGTACCATCAGGAGATGAGTGTGAGGATGAGCCTCCAAAGGTGATTGCTTTGACACCTTTGGATACCACACTCATTGCTTGGCAGTATCCAGTAGAGGAGATATGCCTATTGGAGTTGTTTGGTGGGATCAGCACCGGACTAGCTGCGGTGTTACAGGTGGGTATTTGAGTACAGAGGTACTTGTATGTAGAGAGAGATGAGACTGCTAGGCGAGTCTTTCTACATCATGTGGCACACTTGGCCTATTGGTATCCGGAGTTATTATCGATGTCAGCAGTCAGAGGTTACTAGAAGGCCCTACCAGGAGATATTTCCTTATTGGGGGCATATGACCTAAAGAAACATGGGCCTATTCACTTGGTGATTTCTGGATGGCCATGTCAGGGACATACACGTGTTGGTAGATGATTGGGTCTTCAAGATCCTTGTTCAGGTGTGTTTTGGGAGATGTTACGGATACTACGACATCTCTAGGTTCATCAATCTGTTTCTCCAGCTTACCTTTTGGAGAACGTTCCTTTGATGGGTGATTCTCGCACTAGAGTGGTGGCGAGTACACATCAGGTTCATTCTTGGATGGGACATGCTGTATTGTTAGATGCAGCCAAAGTGGGATCACGGGCTCATCGTCTTTGTCTTTGGTGGACGAACCTCTTACCTAGAGAGGTTCTACAGTGTGCTTATGATGGGATTCAGCGATTGGACCACATTCTTGTTGATGATATCTTGGATGTTGGGTGTCAGTCTCAGACAGTGGTAGTGGCTGATAGGTCACCTATGGCAGTGGTGAACCTAGTTGGACAGCCTAGAGCCGCATTTCCCACACTCATGAGTTTCCCAAGCTCTCAGGCTTTTCAAGAGAGAAGACTTGGACTTGTTTGGGACTCTTACAGCAGTTGGTGGAGCCCAATGTTGATGAGACAGAGCGGGCAATGGGTTTTTGCACCGGTAGTACTGCTGTTCCAGCAATGTCAGCGGCATCCAGGCGTCAGGTGTTAGGTCAGGCTATGGACCTGAACTGTTTGACCTGGATTGTGAGCCTTGGCTTAGCAAAGCAGCGTAGGATGCGCTTGATAGGCATCACCACTCAGACACTTGTGAGCCCTGTGCCTATCAAGACGATTCAAGCACATGCTAGGGGCGATGGACCAAGTGGACATGGTATTCTTGGGACACATCCAGTAGCTACTAGGGAGAGTTGTCTACTTGGAGTCCATCCAGGTGAGCGTGGGCTACTTGGATTACACCCTTGGTCGATATGGGATGCAGCTAGAGGACATGTGGAGCTTGTAGCCAGAGTGGAGGGAGTTTTTCACATAGAGGTTGGGACCTCTAGTGGTCGGGAGCATGACACTATTGCTCTCAAGGGCCCAGTGTACCAGGCAGTCAATACGTCTTCCACTCCTACTATAGTTACAGAGGATACTTGGGAGCCAGATCTTGGACTCAAGCTGGAGAGGAAAGATGGAGGGTTTGGAGGTTCTTGAGGAGTTACACGAGTTGTTTTGCCTTTAGTATGAAGGATTTGGGTGCTCTGAAGGGACATGGTATACGGATTGAGCTGACTAGCTACACACTAGTTTTCAGACGTCCTTATCAATATAGTGATATGGAGAGGACATTGATTCAGAGCCGGAGTAGTGACCTTTTTGAGACTAGTTTGGTGGAGATTTCACATGGAGAGTATACATCAACGACAGTGATGCCAGCCAAGAAGGATATGCATGGCAACTATACAGATAGGCGGATGTGTGGAGATTACCATCCTATCAACCGACAGACCAGGGCTGATTGGTATGCCATGCCTACACCAGAGGAGATTTTTGATACGATTGGGCATGCAAAGATCTTCAGTACTTTGGATCTTCGAGCGGGATATCATCAGTTGCCGATCAGGGAGGAGGATAAGTCCAAGACAACATTTTGGGCTATTGATCCTCATGGCAAGGATGTGTTATATCAGTGGAAGTTCTTACCATTTGGGTTAAAGAACGCTCCTATTGAGTTCCAGAGGGTCATGGATAGGATCCTAGCTGGATTGGATTTTGCTTGGTGCTATATTGATGACATTTTGGTTTATAGCACTATTGTGGAGGAGCATGAGAGACAGTTGTTGGAGGTGTTTGAGAGGTTGAGATCTCATGGACTCAAATTACATCCTGGGAAGTGTAGGTTCTTCCACAAGCAGGTTGAGTATTTGGGTCACACTATCTACCCCTAAGGACTTGGTATCCAGCAGACCAAGGTGGAGGCTACTGCATGTATTCCTTGGCCTACGGATGTGAGCAGAGTGCGAGCATTCCTTGGGTTGGCAAACTTCTATCGCCGCTATGTTAGAGGATTTAGTATCTTTGCCAAGGCTTTGACAAAGTTGACCAAGCTTACACAGGAGTGGTGTTGGGGAGATGAGCAGGAGAGAGCTTTTGTAGAGCTCAAGGAGAGGTTGACATCTGCTCCTATTTTGAGGAGACCGATCAAGGGACGACCATTTCAAGTTCACATTGATTGGAGTATGTTGGGGCTTGGAGCAGTGCTCACCCAGCATGATGATGAGGAGAAGGAGTTTGTGGTGGCCTATGCTAGTCGCTCCAACAATTCAGTGGAGGCGAAGTATAGTTCATATGAGGGAGAGTGCTTGGCAGCAATTTGGGCAGTAGCACATTTTTGATGTTACCTATTTGGTAACCCCTTCACTCTCATCATTGTTCATCAGCCACTGAAGTGGTTGATGGAGTCCGACAAGCTTTCAGAGAAGCTTGCAGGATGGGCTCTGATTTTACAGGAGTATGATTTCACGGTTGTTCACAGACCTGGAGTGGTGAACCATGATGCAAATGGGTTGAGTAGAAACCCATGTCCCAGCCAGTAGGATCAGACCGGAGCATGTTGGCATGGTGAGACAGATGAGGAGATGGTGTTAGGTTGGCATGCATTGGCCTTTTTGTGTATATTTGCAAAGGCTTTGGTGGTATCTCTCTCAGCGCATATAGGAGTAGTTATTGAGGTCACAAATCCAGAGAGTGAAGATATTGGTACAGTTGAGCGAGACATTCATGATGATGTCTTAGTGATGGACTATCTTTGCACTGGTGTTGTGGGTGGTACAATTGGGGCCAAGGAGAGAGACCGTGTTCTTCAGCGAGCTAGACGGTTCATATTGGAGGATAGATACCTTTTGCGTGTATGGGAGGATGGTAGAGTGCAAGTAGTACCACTTCCATCACAGAGACCACAGTTGGTCCGCCATGCTCATGAGGAGCTAAGACATTTTGGAGTAAAGCATATGTATAGCTTACTCCAGAGTCATTATTGGTGGCGTGGTATGCAGACCGAGGTACAGCAATTTGTTGCCAGATGTGTGGTTTGTGACCAAGTTAGAGCATCATTCAATGCTCCTATGCCACAATTACACCCATTACCTATCATGGGATTGGGTTACCATTGGAGTTTGGACTTTGCCGGACCTTTACCATTGACTGTGAGACATCATCGGTATGTTAAGGTGATGGTGGAGCACTTCTCCAAGTGGATTGAGTTGGTGGCACTTCCTAACAAGTCTAGTGAAGGGACAGCTTACTCGTTCCTAGATTGAGTTCTTAGTCATTTTGGTGCACCAACTGAGATTTTGACTGATCAGGGTACAGAGTTCTTGGGAGAATTTCAGGTCTTGTGTGACAAGGCTTTGATTGATCATTGTACCACATCCCAAGATCACCCTGAGGTAGATAACTTAGCAAAGAGAGTGGTTCAAAGGGTAAAGAGAGGATTGAGAAAATATGCTTTACAGAGAGGCCACTTGGGAGATTGGGATCTCCAATTACCTTGGTTGGCCATGGGCTATCGGTTCAGCCGGCAAGCCTCCTTAGCATCCTTCTCTCCATACTTTCTACTCTATGGACGAGATCCAGATTTACCTATAGCCATTCATCAAGATGCTACTGTAGTTTTGGACTTGGATGACCCCAATGTATGGATGAGCGCATGTTCTCAGCGTGCAGAGATCTTTCGAAGAGTGATGCCGATGGCCTTTGAGAACTTGGCAATTGCTCAGCATAGAGATACTTTACGCTATGCTACCATTCGAGGAGGAGGTTATAGACCCTTGATCCGTCAATTTCATCCAAGCAACTATGTATATCTATAACAGACAACACCGACGACACTTGATGTTTCTATAGGCTGCACTATCTTGAGAGTGCACGAGGTTTTGCCATCTGGAGTCCTTGTGTTAGAAGGACGTGATGGTATTGTTTGGAAGGATCATGTGCGCAATTGTGCGCCATGCCACCTTCCAAACATTGATGGTACTATGGACCCAAGCTTGGCACTTGTACGTGCAGGCTTGAGGTGTATGTTATGTGGTTCTTATGGTGGAGTTGCTACTATGTTAGTGTGTGACAGCTGTTTGAGAGGATGGCATATGGCATGTATGACTCCTCCCCTCACGGTGGTTCCTTAGGGACAGTGGTTATGTCCTAGATGTACTTGACCTATAGCTAGTTCATACTTTATATGGTATGGATTGCAGACAAGCATGTGATCTGCATGTGGGCACCACAAAAACAAAAAATGTGGGCACCACAAATGTCTTAATTCTTGGAGTGTTAGCCTTGGAGGAGTATGATGGAGTTTGGATTCCTTGCCTTCTTAGTCCATGGTGCGCTACCATAATAGCCATCAGAGGTTCATCCTGAGTGAGAGACATGCCGGCTCACATTTTTGATTCCGTTGCCGGGACCTCTCTAGAAGGCAAGATAATGTTCCGCGTTCAATTCTACATTAGGCAGAAGGAGGCTATGAGAGCTCACTTGGAGAGAACATTAGGAGAGGAGAGGGTTGAACTTATGTTAGAGAACCAAGATCCATTTTTATACCCTGTAGTTCATTATGATGTCTTTGAGGTGATTTTGTACATCTTGTACACATGAGAGGAATTGGAGAGATTGTGTGAGGTGGATTGCAGATTTTGGGGATTAAGGTGATTTTGGGCAAAATCTCAAGTTTGAGATCTAGACTTGAGATTTCTACACATGATAGCTTGGGTTATCTTTCAGTTAGCACACTTAAAATTATTGTGAGAGCTTCTATGCGCATTGGGCTAGAATTTTTGAAAGTTGATAGGGTAAAGTGCTCCCGCAACTGCATGCTCTCTGGAAAATTGTACAGAGTTTGCCATTTTTTCAATTTTCGTTGAATTGTCCTGAAACTTTCCAAGACAATTCAGTACATTGTATTCTACTTGCTGCAACAAACATTAGAGACAGATCATTCTTGCGCAGGGTGTTATGATTTTTTGAAGTGAGGGGGGTGGTTTTCAGACCAAATCTGAAATTTGTGTGCTGAATAGAAAGGTGTGTAGGCAAAATGGCTCAATGAAAAGATCTGAAATTTTGCAGGGAGGGATATCCTAGAGTTGTGATCAAGAGTGAAAAATCTCAGAGGACTGTGACATATTGGTTGGGATATTTGAGTGACATTGTGAGGAAGGGTCAATTCTGTAGAGTGGAGATCTCATGCATGAGGAGTTTGAGATCAACAAAAAGCATGTTTGAGTGTTTAGATTCATCTTGGGAACATGGAGGGTCATCAAGAGTGGAAATTGAGATTATGCAAGGTTCCTCAAGGGTTTGAGGTGATTGTAGGGGTGGATTTGAGGAAAAGAGAGTTTACAATAGAATTTGAAGAGAGTGTTGAGAGGATCCAAAAACCTACACCACTTGGAGGAAAGAGTGAGTCTAAGTTCTTTTTGTGTGGAGAGAAGGGACATAAGGCAAGTTCATGTCCATTGACCTTTGAGAGCGAGAGATTGAGAGAAAGGAGATGCTTACTGGACTTGGGTTTACATGTTGGACCTTCTTCACCAAGATTGGAAGGGAGAAGATCTAAGACCAAGGAGTTGTGTGAGGTTTGTGGAGTTGAAGGACTTCCAAAAGGACATGAGTGTAGTGGAGTAAAATCACTTTTGGAGACTTTGGTGAAGGATCTTGGAGAGAGTCTTAGTACAGCTACAGAAATACTACCACCTTCATCAGCTAGTTCTCAAGATTAGTGATGGAGATAATCTTCCAACTTATGGATAAACTATCCATGAGGGTTCGATTAATATGCACTCTAGGATTTGATGTTGCTATAGAAATCTTGGAGCAACCTGAACCTTTTGTGTTCCCTAGGGTGGATAACTCTCAAATGGTGTTAGTCATGTATAAACTTTATTAGTTATAGAGTGAGAGAAAAGAAAAGAGAAAAAAAATTGAGAGAAGAGAAAGATACTGAGAGGTTAAGATGGGGAAACTTCCGGTTTTCTTTGGCAAGGATGGAGAAGATGTGGAGGCCTTTGTGAGAGACTTCAAGAGAGCTTGCATAGGAAACAATGAGAAGAGGAAGAATAAGTGGGCCTCATTATTACCAGATTTCTTTGAGGATGCAGCACTTACATGGTATGAGTCAGAATACCAAAAGAGAGAGAGGAGAGATGGGGAAGAGGAGTCTTGGGAGACTTTAACTTCAGCACTCATTGAGAACTTTCTTCCTGATGAGAGTTATGAGAGATTGATGAGTGAGGTTACATTTCTCAAGCAAGGAGATGGAGAGAAAGTGAGAGTCTATGTGGAAAGAGTGGAAAAGTTGGAGTCCAGATTTTGCATAGTGTTGAGGAAGGGTGGGGATGATGTGGAGACTACAATGATTGGCATAGGGGCCATGCTCACCAAGAATTTTGTGGGAGAGTTGAGACCACAAATTAGAAGCAAGGTGAGATATGAGAAACCTTCTTCCAAGGTTGAAGCTATCAAGATCGCAATTCGTATGGAGGAGAGTTTGGAAGGGGATGAGAGTGATTTGGTGGTGAAGGAGGTTGTGCATCCTCCTCAAGGCTACAAGTATGGTGGAACTTCTGATACTTTGGTAGCAAGGGTTGCACCACAAGTAGTGGTTGCTCCAGTTCTTGCACCTCCACCAAAAGATCCACTTCAAACCATCACAGAACAACTTGCACATCTCAAGATCAATGTGGTGCAACTATGTGAGAAGAGAGAGGTGGATCAGAATGTAGGGAGAAGGCCTAGGAGTTATGGAAACTATCCATATAGAGGAAGCCAACCAGCCAACAATTTCAATGATAGAAATTGTTTTGGTTGTGGAGGAAGAGGCCATATCCAAAGGATTTGCCCAAATTCCACTAACCATGGAGGAAGGGGTTATGAGGGAGCCAATAGAGGGAAAGAGGGAGGTAGTGAAACCCAAGTAGCTCCTAATCCCAACAAAGGTAAGGGGATAGCATCCATAGATGTGGTTGAAAGCAAGTATGAGAAGGAAGAGTGTTCAAACTCCAAGGGTCTTAATTTGGAGCTTTTGGCACAAGAGAAGAAGAGAGCTCGTTTTGCAGAGGATGTTCACTCTTCTCAAGGATTTACTTCAAGCAAGGATACTCCTATGTCTACTAGGAGCACTCGCACCTCAACACCATCAACAACAAAGACTCCAAGGAAGAAGTTGGGGATGGATGATTTCTTGATCTCAAAGCAACAATGGAACTACAATGTGTTGGAGGATGTTGGTAGTCATAAGGCTAACATCACAGTGGGCCAATTAATTGCTTTGAACCCTACCTTGAGAAAGGAGCAAGAGGAAGAAGAAGGCAAAAGTTCCAGTATCAATGAGGGTGGTGGATGCCAAGCCAGCACCATGGGAGGCTTGTGATATGCCTCCAAGATTGATGTGAGAGTGAATGGTCACAACATCAAGGATGCATTGGTTGATGGAGGATCAGCAATAAATGCCATGTCCAAAAGGTTGATGAAGAAGTTGGGTATGATACCCTCAAGACCTTCAACATTTGTGGTGAGCATGGCAAACAAGCAACAAGTTTGACCAGTAGGGGTGATGGATAAAGTGGTAGTTTCAGTTATGGGAGTTCAAAATCTCATGACTTTCCAAGTCTTGAAGGATTCAAGCTATGACTTACTTCTTGGGAGTCCATGGTTGAGAGCAGCACGCACAACTGATCAATGGCACAAAGGGTACTTGAGGATTGGGCCATCAAACCATAGAGTCACAATTCCTGTGACTAACACCACCAACACTTCACATTCAGATACACCATCTTCTGATTATTGGGAATCAGATTCTGAAGAAGGAGCTTCAGGTGTGGACACAAGCATGGAAGAGGAGACTTCCACGGAGGAGGATGAATCTGAATCTGATTCAGATGTGTATCCTTTGTGTGCTATGAATTTTGCACCTAAGCCAGAGGTTTTGAAGGACCCAGACAAATCACCATTGACACTTGAGGAGGTAGAGAGAAGGTTAGCTACCCTCAAGTATGGTCCAAATGTTACCAAGGAAGAGAAGGTGAGATTTGAGGAGATTTTCCGCAAGTTCATCCATGTGTTTGCTTTCAGTTACAAGGATTTGAAGGAAGTTGCCTTGGAGGAGCACAAGATAGAAGTGGAGTCACATGCAAGACCAATCCACCAAAAGCAACATCGCATTAGCCCACCAATATCTTTGGTTGTGAAGGAGGAGATTGATAAGCTCAAGGAAGCTGGATTTATCTTTGAGGTAGAGAATTCAGAATGGGTGTCTCCAAGTGTCATTGTGAAGAAAAAGAATGGCAAGCTTTGGGTATGTGTGGATTACAAGAAGCTCAATGCTGTTACCAAGAAGGACTGCTACCCATTGCCATTCATTGATGAGATCTTGGAGGAGGTTGCAGGTCATGAGAGGTACAATTTTGGAGATGGTTATAGTGGATATAACCAAATCAAGATTGCACCAGAGCATCAACAACTCACCACATTCACCACACCTTGGGGAACTCCGCTTTCAAGGTCATGCCTTTTGGGCTTTGCAATGCTCCAGCCACATTCCAACGGTTCATGAACAAGGTATTTGAACCTTTCATTGGGAAATTTGTGAGAGACTTCATTGATGACTTTTGTGTCTATGGAAGCAAGGAGGAGCACTTTGAGCACCTAATCAAAGTCTTGCAATGCTTGGATGAGGCAAATGCATCACTCAACCCAAAGAAGTGCATTTTTGGATGTGAAGAAGGTCTACTTTTGGGGCACATCATCTCCAAGGATGGAATAGCAGTTGATCTTGAGAAGGTGAGGAAAATCTCAGACCTTCCATTCCCTTCAAGCTTGACAAAGTTATGCCAATTCTTGGGGATGGTTGGGTACTATAGGAGGTTCATCTTCTCATTTTCTAACAAGGCTTATGCATTGACCATCTACATGAAGAAGGGTGTAGATTACATGGTGATTTTGGAAGACAAGGAGGCTCTCAAAGCTTTTGAGGAACTCAAGCAATCCCTTGTTGTAGCTCCAATTCTTGCTAAACCTAATTGGAGTAAGCCTTTCATCCTCTACACTGATGCTTCTAATGTAGCTATAGGATGCACTCTTAGTCAATTAGACCAAGATGGGCATGATCATCCAATAGCTTATGCTAGTAGGCAGATGGTTTCAGCAGAGAAGAACTACTCTGTCACGGAGAGAGAAGGGTTGGCAATGATCTTTGGTCTCAAGAAGTTTAGACACTACTTGATTGGAGGGAAAGCCACCATTTTCACGGATCACAAGGCTTTGAAGTACATCTTCAACAAGCCTAATGTTGAAGGGAGACTAGCAAGGTGGATGATACTCTTGTCTGAGTATGACTACACCATTGAGGATAGGCCAGGAAAGAAACATGCAAATGCTGATTTGTTATCTAGAGCCTATGATCATGATGAAGATGAGCCAGTGGATGATTCCTTCCCTTATGAGGAGCTCATGACAATCTCAGTCACTCAAGAGGTTCCAATGGAGTACAAGGAGATTGTGGATTTTGTGACAAGAGGTAACTATCCAAAAGGGATGCATGCTAGGGAGAGGAAGGCCCTTGCAGCAAGATCTAGACCTTACACAATGGTGGAGGATATTCTTTTTCACCAAGGAGCAGATGGTCTACTTCAAAGAGCAGTGGGTAAGGAAGAGTCTATCCTACTCATAAAGGAGTTTCATGAAGGTTTAGTATGTGGAGGACACTTTGCAAGAAAGGTGATTTCTTTCAAGATTCTAGATGCAGGTTACCATTGGAGAGGGATTTCCAAGGATTGTCTTGATTATTGCAAAACTTGTCATGTTTGTCAAGCTTTTGCTAGAAAGTCTACATCCACTCCACCACTTAGATCAATTCCATTACTAGGACCTTTTGAGAAGTGGGGAATTGATTTTGTAGGTCCTCTCAGTAGAACCCCAAGGAACAATCGGTACATTGTGGTAGTTACTGATTACCTTACCAAGTGGGTTGAGGCTAGACCATTGAGGGACAAGAATGAAGATGAAGTGGGTAGATTTCTTTATGAACGCATTATCACTAGGTTTGGATGCCCTTTGGAGTTGGTTTCTGATAGAGGAGGAGAGTTTACAGGAAGCATTACTACAGCCATGCTATGACATTTCTTTATCACACATAGAGTAACTACATCCTATAAGCCAAATTCCAATGGCTTGGCAGAGAGAACCAATCAGACCTTGTGCATGATGTTGGCCAAAGATGCAGAAATGGAGGGGGCTAAACATCATTGGGACAAGAGGATTCATGTAGTTTTATGGGAGTATAGGACAACCATGAAGACTTCCACCGGATATTCTCCATTTCAATTGGTGTATGGTATTGAGTCTACCTTACCTATTCACTTTGATCTTCCTACCTTCCAAAGCATTCATAGGAGATTGAAGAAAGCACAAGGAGGTGATGCAAAGAAGTCAAGGAAGGATCAACTCATGGAGTTGGAAGAGGCAAGAGCAGTTGCTATGGTTCGAGTGAAGCAAGCGCAAAGGAAACAAAAGGAGAGCTATGACAAGAGGCAAGGCAAGAAGAAGGTGGAGACTTTCAAAGAAGGTGATTGGGTGATGTTGTTTGATTCTATTGATTCAAGAGAGTGCAAAAGAAGTTTTTGCCTAAGTACTTTGGACCTTTCATAGTGGAGAAGGTGTGGGGCAATTACACCTATGATCTCAAGGAGTTGGGAGGAAGGCACTTTGATGGAATCAACCATGATAAGTTGAAGACGTACCATAGAAGGTAGAGAAACCTTCACTTTGAGGACAAAGTGAAAACTTAGTCCGGGGGTAAATGTAACACCCATATGTGCATGTGTGTGGTATTGTGATATTTAACTTGGTATTACAAGTACTTAAGAGATATTATTTATATAGAGATAAAGGATGGTTCTATATTAGTCATGGTTAGCTAAAGTTAGTCATAGCTAGGATAGAGGGGACCTTACTTTAGAGGAAGTAGAAAAGATGAGCACCACTATTTTGGATTTTAGTGTGTTGACTTGGTATTATTCCTAGGTGTTTGGCTTTGAGGAAAGAGTTGAGAACTCTTGGGCCCGCAAGCCTTTTTGTTTTGGATTCTTCTTTAGTCCAAGGATAGCCCATGTGAAAGAATCCTTGACTTAGTGGTGAGGTCAAGATAGGACCACATGCTTAGGGGAATGTGCCCATGTGAATGGATATTCCTTTCTACTTTTTTGACTTTACTTGACTTTTAGTCTAGTAACTTTAGTTTAGGGAGGCATTGCAACAGCATGCAAATCAGTTGGTACAGCAGGCTTGGAGTGGAGCCTTTGTACCATCAGCAAATGAGTGTGAGGATGAGCCTCCAGAGGCAATTGCTTTGACACCTCTGGATACCACACTCATTGCTTTGTAGTATCCAGTAGAGGGGATATGCCTATTGGAGTTGTTTGGTGGGATCAGCACCGGACTAGCTGCGGTGTTACAGGCAGGTATTTGAGTACAGAGGTACTTGTATGTAGAGAAAGATGAGACTGCTAGGTGAGTCTCTCTACATCATGTAGCACACTTGGCCTATCAGTATCCGGAGTTATTATTGATGTCAACAGTTAGAGGTTACCAGAAGGTCCTACCAGGAGACATTTCCTTACTAAGGGCGCATGACCTAGAGAGACATGGGCCTATTCACTTGGTGATTTCTAGATGGCCATGTCAGGGACACACATGTGCGGGCTGCGGTTTGGGTCTTCAAGATCCTCGTTTTGGTGTGTTTTGGGAGATGTTACGGATATTACTTCTCCAGGTTCATCAGTCCATTTCTCCAGCTTACCTTTTGGAGAACGTTCCTTTGATGGGTGATTCTTGCACCAGAGTGGTGGTGAGTACACATCAGGTCCATTCTTGGAAGGAACTTGTTGTATTGTTAGATGCAGCCAAAGTGGGATCACCGGCTCATCGTCTTCATCTTTGGTGGATGAACCTCTTACCCAAAGAGGTTCTATAGCGCGCTTATGATGGGATTTAGCCACTTGACCACATCCTTGTTGATGACATCTTGGATGTTGGATGTCAGTCTCAGACAGTGGTAATGGCTGATAGGTCAGTTGTGGCAGTGGTGAACCTAGTTGGACAGCCTAGAGCCGCATTTCCCACACTCATGAGTTTCCCAAGCTCTCATGCTTTTGAGAGGGAGGACTTGGACTTGTTTGGGACTCATAATTACAACAATTGGTGGAGCCCAACGCTGACAAGAGAGAGCAAGCAATGGGTTTTTGCACCGGTATTACCGCTGTTCCAGCAGTGTTAAAGGCATCCAAGAGTCAAGTGTTAGGTCAAGCTATGGACTTAAACTATTTGACCTGGATTGTGAGCCTTGGCTTGGCAGAGCAGCGTAGGATGTGCTTGATAGGCATCACCACTCTGACACTTGTGAGCCCTACGCCTATCAAGATGATTCAGGCACATATTGGGGGCAATGGACCGAGTGGACATGGTATTCTTGGGACACATCCAGTAGCTACTAGGGAGAGTGGTCTACTTGGAGTCCATCCAAGTGAGCATGGGCTACTTGGATTACACCCTTGGTCCACTTGGGATGCAGCTAGAGGACGTGTGGAGCTTGCAGCAAGAGTGGAAGGATTTTTTCACATAGAGGTTGGGACCCCTAGTGGTCGGGAGCATGACACTATTGCTCCCAAGGGCCCAATGTAGCAGCCAATCAGTATGTCTTCCACTCCTACTATAGTTATAGAGGATATTTGGGAGCCAAATCTTAGACCCAAGCTTATTGGAGAGGAAAGACGGAGTGTTTGGAGGTTCTTGAGGAGCCACACGAGTTGTTTTGCCTTCAGTATGAAGGATTTGGGTGCTCTGAAAGGATCTGGTATACTGATTGAGTTGACTAGCAATACACCAGTTTTCCGACGTCCTTATCGATATAGTGAGGTGGAGAGGACCTTGATTCAGGGCCAAAGTAGTGACCTTTTTGAGGCTGGTTTGGTGGAGATTTCACATGGAGAGTATGCATCAGCAACAGCAATGCCAACCAAGAAGGATATGCATGGCAATTACACAGATAGGCAGATGTGTGGAGATTACCGTCCTATCAACCGATAGACCATGGCTGATCGGTATGCCATGCCTACACCAGAGGAGATTTTTGATGCAATTGGGCATGCAAAGATCTTCAGTACTTTGGATCTTGGAGCAGGATATCATCAGTTGCCAATCAAGAAGGAGGATAAGTCCAAGACAACATTTTGGGCTATTGATCCTCACGGTAAGGATGTGTTATATTAGTGGAGGTTCTTACCATTTGGGTTGAAGAACGCTCCTACTGAGTTCTAGAAGGTCATGAATAGGATCCTAGCTGGATTGGATTTTGCTTGGTGCTATATTGATGACATTTTGGTCTATAGCACTATTGCGGAAGAGCATGAGAGACAATTGTTGGAGGTGTTTAAGAGGTTGAGATCTCATGGACTCAAATTACATCTTGGGAAGTGTAGGTTCTTCCATGCGCGGGTTGAGTATTTGGGTCACACTATCTACCCTAGAGGATTTGGTGTTCAGCAAACCAAGGTAGAGGCTATTGCATGTATTCCTCAACCTACGGATGTGAGTAGAGTGCAAGCATTCCTTGGGTTGGCAAACTTCTATCGCTGCTATGTTAGAGGATTTAGTGCCATTGCCAAGGCCTTGACAAAGCTGACCAAGCTTACACAAGAGTGGTGTTGGGGAGATGAGTAGGAGAGAGCTTTTGTAGAGCTCAAGGAGAGGTTGACATCTACTCCTATTTTGAGGAGACCAATTAGAGGATGACCATTTCAGGTTCATACTCATTGGAGTATGTTGGGGCTTGGAGCGGTGCTCACTCAGCATGATGATGAGGAGGAGGAGTTTGTGGTGGCCTATGTTATTCGCTCCAACAATTTAGCAGAGGCGAAGTATAGTTCATATGAGGGAGAGTGCTTGGCAGTAGCACATTTCTGATGTTACTTATTTGGTAACCCCTTCACTCTCATCATTGATCACCAACCACTGAAGTGGTTGATGAAGTCCAACAAGCTTTTAGGGAAGCTTGCACGATGGGCTCTGATTTTATAGGAGTATGATTTCAAGATTGTTCATAGATCTGGAGTGGTGAACCGTGATGCAGATGGGTTGAGTAGAAACCCGTGTCCCAACCAGCAGGATCAGACCGGAGCACGTTGGCATGGTGAGACAGATGAGGAGATAGTGCTAGTGTTGGCATGCATTGGTCTTTTTTTGTATATTTTCAGAGGCTTTGGTGGTATTTCTCTCAGCGCATGCAGGAGGAGTTATTGAGGTCACAAATCCAAAGAGTGAAGATATTGGTACAGTTTAGCAAGACATTCATGATGATGTCTTAGTGATGGACTATCTTTGCACTGGTGTTGTGGGTGGCATAGTTGGGGCCAAGGAGAGAGATCATGTTCTTCAGCAAGCCAGACTTTAGATTGGAGGGTAGACACCTTTTGCATGTATGGGAGGATGGTAGAGTGCAAGTAGTACCACTTCCAGCACAGAGACCACAGTTGGTCCGTCATGCTCATGAGGAGCTAGGACATTTTGGAGTAAAGCATACATATAGCTTACTCCAGAGTCATTATTGGTGGTGCGGTATGCAAACCAAGGTACAGCAATTTGTTGCTAGATGTGTGGTTTGTGACCAAGTTAGAGCATCATTCAATGCTCCTATGCCACAATTACACCCATTACCTATCATGGGATTGGGTTACTGTTGGAGTTTGGACTTTGCTGGACCTTTATTGCTGACTATGAGACATCATTGGTATGTTTTGGTGATGGTGGAGCACTTCTCCAAGTGGATTGAGTTGGTGGCACTTCTTGACAAGTCTAGTGAAGGGACAGCTTACTTGTTCCTGGATCAAGTTCTTAGTCATTTTGGTGCACCAGTTGAGGTTTTGACTGATCATGGTACAAAGTTCTTGGGGGAGTTTCAGGTCTTGTGTGACAAGGCTTTGATTGATCCTTGTACTACGTCCCGAGATCACCGTGAGGCAGATGGCTTAGCAGAGAGAGTGGTTCAGATGGTGAAGAGAGGATTGCAAAAGTATGGTTTGCAGAGAGGCCACTTGGGAGATTAGGATCTCCAATTATCTTGGTTGGCCATGGGCTATCAATTCAGCCGGCAAGCCTCCTTAGCACCCTTCTCTCCTTACTTCCTACTCTATGGACAAGATCTAGATTTACCTTCAGCCATTCATCTAGATGCTATTGTAGTTTTGGACTTGGATGACCCAGATGTATGGATGAGCGCATGTTCTCAGTGGGGCAAGACCTTTTAGAGAGTGATGCCAATGGCCTTTGAGAACTTGGCGATTGCTCAGCATAGAGATACTTTACGCTATGCTACCATTCAAGGAGGGGGTTATAGACCCTCGATCTGTTGATTTCATCCAAGAGACTATGTATATCTATAGCAGACAGCACCAATAACATTTGATGTTTTGATAGTCCGCACTATTTTGAGAGTGCATGCAATTTTGCCATTTGGAGTCCTTGTGTTAGAAGGACGTGATGGTGTTGTTTGGAAGGATCATGTGTGCAATTGTGTGCTATGCCACCTCCCAAACATTGATGGTACTATGGACCCAAGCTTGGCACTTGTAAGTGCAGGCTTGAGGTGTATGTTATGTGGCTCTTCTGGTGGAGCTTCTACTATGTTAGTGTGTGATAGTTGTTCAAGAGGATGGCATATGGCATGTATGACTCTTCCCCTCATGGTGGTTCCTTAGAGATATTAGTTATATCCTAGATGTACTTGACCTATAGCTAGTTCATTCTTTATATGGTATAGATTGCTAATAGGCGACTAACGATAGGGCTCCATAGTACCCGACCTCTTGATCTTTGCTCATCATAGGGTATACCATATACTTGTAGTAGATGGCTATCTGGAGTTAGAGGGACCTAACCGCAAGCTAAGGGGGCGATTGTGGCACTTTAGAGTCTATGTATGACTTATGTGTGAGTTGTGCTTCTATAGTGTATGATGTTGACAGCAATGTATGTTGTGTAGCGATGTATATACACACAACAGTTGTCACACTATTTGTAGTGTTGCATCTAGATTGCTCTGACACTAGAGTTCCAGTGATAGTAGTTAGAGTTATTTCAGTAGTTTCTTAGAGACTACTTTCCAATGGTCAGATTTTGTGTTTGGGGTATTGACTTCACTATGGGGCCCACCATCATTTGTACCATTTGTACCGTCAAGTGTGTTGTCAATGGGACCATTAGGGTTTCAGACCTAGCTCGAGTCAAAGGGTTATACTTTTGAAGTGCAGCTCCAAAGAGCTCACTTCTCTGACATTGAGCCTTCGAGTTCCTGGCTGTGATGAATAGAGGCCGGTGAGCATCACCTGGATTCTCTTAGCTAGAGTGGGTGTGGCTTGACTGTAATCAGTGCCTAGTTGTTGGTAGTTTATAGAGTGATAGATCAAGTACTTATCTGAGTTGAGTGTATTTGAGAGTTGTAAATAATCTAATTATTGTGGTACTTTAGAGTCTATGTATGACTTATGTGTCCGTTGTGCTTCTATAGTGTATGATGTTGACAGTGATGTATATATGCACAACACTATTCCAATATGTGGAAGAGAAGGAAGCATTGAAGGCATAATTTGAGGATGAGTTGACGATGTATTGGAACAAGTTGGAGGTAGAGCAAAGTAAGGAGAAGATAGTTCCAAATATGGAGTCGGGTTCAATAGAAGCAATCATTGAGGAGTTGAGGATGATGATGAGTATTGATGCCGAGTTTAAGTTAGAAGAGGTAAGGATGCATGGATTAAAAATTTTGGTGTAAGAGACAAGAAGGAGGAAGGCGAAAGATGTTAATATGAATAATTTTTTGATTTGCTTGAGAAATTGTGTGGATAGAAAGATGTTAGAGGTAGGAGAAAATGTATGTCTCCGATAAGATTTTGTTAGATCACACTTAGATAGACTTTGTAGTGATATGAAGGTGAATAAGAATCCAAAGTAGTACAAGTAGGAGTGCAAGTGTTTTTGGGTGAGTTGCTTGAGATATTAGGAGAGAGTGGATTGGAGTACGAGAATGTAGATAGGTTAGCTATCATTCCAATTTCAGTTCAAACTGAAGTGGTAGAAATAGTGGATGAAGTAGTAGTATTAGATAGATCCAAGGATGGAGAAGTAATTGTAGGAACATCAGGTTTGGAAGCCAAAGTCAAGGTTGACATCAGATTAGATTAGTAACAATTTTCAGATATGAAGAAGTTTTTTGTCATTTTGGATTTGCAGATTGGTAAAGTTGTTAGGAAATGATATTTAGTTAGTAATTGTCAAGTGCAAAGCCTATTTAAAAGAAGCATTCATAGTGTGTTGTTGTTCAATATTCATATTTCTGAAGTTGAGTAAAGCAAAGTGTTGTAACTTAGTGCTCGTTGTTTCAGCTTAATTTTGAGTATCAGTCCTATGTGTGTGTTTTTGAGTGTCTAAAAAAATTCAAAGTGCAAGTCAATAAGCTTGCTGGATGTTGGATTCCACAATTCTGATTCTATTCTATGTGTTTGATCCTAAGTGGATAGCAATCAAAGCAATGCCTTGATAGATCTGAGAAGAATTGGAGTGCTGGTAGTAATTTTCATTTGTGATCATAATATTGGATTGATGTGAAGCAATTTCAATTGAGGAAGTTGTGCCTTTAGTGGAGGGGTGGAACACAATTTTGAGGTAAAGTCATTTCATAGCAAAGTAGCCTTCTTAAGGAAGAACTGAATCATCACAATCAAGATTTGTTTGGAAATAATTGGAAGAATTGTGATTATGGGTGTTTGGAATTGTGATAAGACTATGATATAGTGCTTGTTACTCTCTTCTAGGTGTGGTTTCTACATGAGAGATTAAAGATGAAACCAAGAAGAACTATTTGTTACGGTTTTACTTTGTATTTGGCCATTTCTTACTCATATCTCTATGGGAACAAACTTTACTTACTGATTAACATGAAAGTGATACTTGCTGGGTTGTCATAAATATTCTAGAAGCATCTAGGAAGCTACTTGGTACCTTCTAAGTATCGGGTAATGTGCATGCTAAGAGGTGACTTCTAGGAGGAAGTTTCTTGGGAAGTTTCTTGGCTAGCTTAGCTTGCATGCCAAGTAAATGGTTTCTAGAGGAAGCTTCTTGACTAGCTTAGTTTTCATGCCAAGTAGGTGATTTCTAGAAGTAAGCTCCTTGAGAAACTTCTCAAACTTGGCTTGCACTCAAAGAGGATGGCTTTTAGAAAGCTTCTTAAGAAGCTTCCTAAGAGCCTTGTATATTCCCTATAAATACGGAGCCCAAGCTCATGCTAAGCACTTGGAGTTTCACCCATTCAAGGGTCCCAATGTGATCTTTCACTTTATCTTCCATTCTCTTATTTCTCTCCTCAATATTTTATAGGTGACATGTTGATCCTTGTCCTATTTATTTGGTAAAACAAGTTTGACCAAAGATAATCTTTGGGGAATCTTTCTATGGGAACTCAAAATAGCATGGTTGAGGCACCAATGGAAAGATCTTGATGAGACAAACAAGGGAGGAGAAGGCAATATCTTTTCTCCTTGGAAGGGAGTTAAGATTCCAATTTTCAAGGCTTGATTCTTTTGTTTAAGCCTTCAAAATTGATTCTAAAGTTTTTTGGCGTGTTTTTGCTTTCTACCCTATTAGTGGAAGTCCTCTTTTGGTGACCCCTTTATCTAACATACTTAGAACATCATTTATAATATCTTTAAAGATATTATCAAGCCAGTTTGCACCTGTAGCTAACATTTCTAGCTAATGGTATTACACAAATGAGGAGCTATAACTTTTGGAGTCCTTCTTTGCCCATGCTCTTCTCCAATCTCCACATTTCTTGATAGGTGGTCCATTTGGACTAGTTTTTGTGAATTATGGGATTATCTTTCACTATATTTGCTAGACTTAAGCTTCCCTCTTCTATTTGCTTTCTATCAGCATCTTGCCTTGGATTTGGTGCTCCTAGTGCTACTTGTTTGTTTGGTGCATCTTGTTTCCTTGCTCTATCAAAGGAGACATCAGATGTTTACTCCATAGCCATAGGGGATGCTTTCCTACATTAAGTGCCGTGCACCATTTGTCTTTAATTTTTCCACTCCTTTATTTTGTCTTTTCGCCTTATCAATATGCAATTGCCACGTCAAGTGGTTGTGAGATGGTTATCATGAGCATTAAAGCTTCCTTGGATCTCCACCCAAATTGTGTAATAGTCCAAGTGGATATCTCAAATGCCTTCAATACTGTGACAACCTAGCAAATATCACTTTTGCGGTAATTGGGTAAGTAAAGTTTGTTCCCGCAGAGATAAGAGTCAGAAATGTCCAAATACGAAGCAAAGTAACAATTTCAATTCTTCTTCAGTTCTTCTTTAGTCTCTCAGGTAGAAACTACACCCAGAAGAAAGTAACAAGCACTGACTTGCTGTCTTGTCACAAATTAACACTCCTTAATCACAAATCCTTCAATTCTTTCCAAACAATCTTGATTGTGATGAGTCAGGCTCTCCCAAAAATGGCACTTCACTGCAAAATGACTTCGCCTCAAAATTGTGTTCTACCCCTCCACTGAAGGCACAACTTCCTTGATCAAAATTGCTGCACATCAACTTTGCACTGCACTCACAAATGTAGAATACTACCAACACTACAATTCCTCTCAGATCTGTCAAGGCATTGCTTCGATTGCACTCCACTCAAGATCAAACACACAGAATGAAGATCAAGGCTGTGGAATCCAACATCCAACAAACACTCTGACTTGCACTTTGAATTTCTTCACACACTCACAAACACAATTGCAAAGTTGATACTCGGAATCAAGCTCAAGCGACGAGCACTGCTTCACATCACTTTGCTTTATCTATTCTCAGAAATAATGAGCACTGAACAACATTTGACTGTGAATGCCACTCTTAAGTAGTGAACAAATTGTCAGTTCTAACAACTATACCGTTTCTACAACAACTGTTCTAACCTATAGATCCGAAATAACAATGCACTTCTTCATATCTGCCTCTTCAAATCTCAAATTGGTTACTAATCTGATCCGATGTCTACTTCTTCTTCTTTATTCAAACTCGATCCCGAAGTAACTTTACTTCCTAATATTCTGTCCTTGGGTTTCACAACTTCTACTTCTTCTACCAGATCCAACAATTCTCTTTCCTGATCTAAAATTTCACTAGTGGGTAATCTATCTAATTCCTTATCTCCCGGCCCACTCTTCTCTAATGTCTCTGAGGGCAACTCCGAAGACATTTGGACTTCTATGTTATCTACTTTGGGTTTTGCTCTAACATCCTTCTTAAGTTTTTCTAGCTCTACTTTCACTAAGTCTAATCTAATTAAAATGTTATCCTCTACCTCCAAAACCTTTTTGTCTACCCAAGTTCTTAATTTAATTAACAAGGCATTCATCTCAATATCCTTTGCTTGTCTTTGCCTCGTCTCCTGCACCAACAACTTCAACTCGTGCAGACACGCTTCTTCAATTCGAACGTTGGCTTCTGTACTTAACATTGCGTTCACCTTGAGGACTATCTCTTCCAATGGCTCCAATCTTGTCTTCCTTTCTCGTTCCCAATCTGCAAGCCATTCCTCTCGGTACATCTCCAACTCTGCCTCAAACTTGGCTTTCACCGCTTCCTTCTCTTTCTCCTTCTGTTCAATCTTCTCTTCTTGATTACAAAGTAACTCTTGTAATCTTTCTTCTTCTCTATACCGCGCAGCCAACTCTCTTTGCCAGAGTTGCTTCTTCTCCTCCATACTCTCCATCACTCTATCAAGCTCTTGATCCTTCGCTGCTACCCTCGCCATAGCATGGATAAGCTCTACTCTTGAATCAGCAAACTGCTGCTTCAAGATCTTGTATTCAGCTACTTATCTCTCTCTTGCTATGTCACTCTTCCTCGTAAGATCTTCTCGATAGCTCACTTCTCTCTTCAGGTCTTCAATTACCTGACTTCTCTCTACTGCCTCCGCTTGTAGTACTTCTCTCTCCTCCTCACCTCGGGTTACACTCCTCTTCAACTCCGAGTTCTCTTCTTCTAATCTTACTACCACCTGCAATACAATCTTTACCTCTGGACAAGTCGACTGCATCTCCTTCTTCTTGTGCTCCAACTTCACCAACAACGGACACGCTACCTCTCGCAGGTACTCCACTCCATCACTGGCAACTTCTTCCTCCCACGGAGTGGTCTCTCTTTTCTCCTCGTGTTCTCTTGATACTCGCCTTCTTCTCTGGAGTCTTCGTATCGGGATTGATGCCTCACTGCCCGAGCTTTCTTCTGCCTCTTCCTTCATTCTACTCGGCCCCGCCTCACACTTTGCCTTACGTTGCGAGCAAACTCCTTGTTGTATTGCAATCTTCTTGTCCTCTGGCACTGGTACTTTGTCTTCCAACGCTGTATTGTCTTTGGCTTCTACCTCGGCTTGCACTTCTTCTTCGTATTCTTTGTTAGTTGCTGGCGCCGAGGTCATCTCTCCACCGTCTTCACTGTCACTACTCGTATCTCCGCTTTGTAGTGTCAGCTCAGGTTCCTCCTCATGTTCCGAGTCCTCCGTTTTGAGCTTGGCCGCTATACAACGACGAAGCAAATACGCTTCGCGTATCCCGAGTTCAAAGGCCGACAATGTAACGTGTCATTTCATAAGGGCGGGAGTAACCGTCCTGGCATCTGGCAAGTGGATGTATCAAACCGCCGGTCGAGCCCTCAGAGATCGGGAATGATTTCCTCTCACCCGGGTCCAGAGTGAAAACATAATAAAAAGAAAATAGATATCGGCCATCCTGTCCCTGTTAATAATGGAGACGCTACGCTTTTCAAGTACTAGGTTCCCGCCGCCAGCACCACGTCTACAAAAGAACGGCGGCCGACGCATCGCGGAAGGCGAAGGTATTGTTTCCTGTCTGGTCTAAGTAACCTTTGACAGCTGCATAAATAACCACGATTTGTTTTTCAATAGGAATTGGGCTATATTGTGCTTGTTTAAGTATCTCAGTTAACCTAGCCCCACGCCTCGCCTTCTGAGTCTTCATCTTCTGACTCAATTACCACCATTCCTCGCCTTGGGTTACTTCTCTGCATCTTCTAAGGTTTCTTGCTTTCTTCGGCTTCTGCTTGCCGAGTCCTCTTCTTCGTCGGGGTACTCACTATGACTTCCATGTTTTTCCCTATCTTTGCGTAGTAGTTGTCCGTGCTCCGGATTTGGAGAATGTATTGCTGCTCCTCGACATCAACCTCCTTCCAAACATCAGGATGGAAGTGCGACACCATCCAATTCCGCTTCGCCAAGTTCAGCAAATTGAGCCCAAGGTAGAAGTGTGCTGCAAACGGCACAATGTAATGTGGAGGCGACTTATCCCACAGATTCCACACCATCTGCCTTGTTCTCCCATGAAAACACCTCGCCCAATTTATAGGCTCCCTTGCAAACAACTTATGGAAGAACACCGCTTGGTGTTTCATCACATAAGTCGTTCTCTCCGGCTTCAAAATTGCCATGAGAGCACTCACGATCCCTCTCTTCACTGGATCCTTGTAACTCTCCACCTTGTACCCATTTTTTGTTCTCTTCGACGAGAAGGCATCTCTCACCTCTTGAGTTTCTTGGGCTATCTCTCCTTTCCCCAAGAACGTGGCTCCCTGCTCCAAGCCCGCCTCCTTCCCAAGTACCAGTCCCTAATCCGACTCTGTCTAGCGAGCCGGATTTCCTCTCTTCCCTTCTTCCTTGGGTCCATCGAGACACTTACTCTTGATAATTTCTGTCATGAATCCTAGAAAACTTACGTTCCAGTTCCATGCCAAAAATGTGATCTGAAGTCGGCTCAAGACTTTGATCCTCGCTACCACATCTAATCTTTGAATCGCATGATTTCTCACTGCAAATTCAGAGTTCTTCTTCCCTCCTCCCATCTCTTTTGCTTTCTCACTTTCTCTCAATTTCACTCTTGCGACTTCTCCCTTGCGCACTAACACGAGTCCAACTCTATTTCCATTTCCTCGATCACTTGCAAGACGACTCCTCAATGGCGAAGGAAAATTGCTCAACATTTTGTCGTTGCAGTTTTGATTTTTATAGAGTTGTGCTTCTTCATCTTCTGTCACTTCGAGTTTCTACCAAGAAATCATATCTCCGGCATGCACCTGTCACTGTCAATCAACCTTCGCACGTATGAGCCGCCAGTTTTGAAACGGCCCCTTCTTGAATTTTGCGCCCCGACAAAAGGTTGTTAGATTGTCTTCGCCTTGGGTTGAGCTCCCCCCAATCCAAAGACAATTTACTTTGTATTGTATGCTGACAGGGCATTTCCGAGTACTTTGCCTTATGACCCAAAGTCATTTTACTTCGGGTTTCATCTCGAAGACTCTTTTCTTTGCTTTCTTTGGCCATACATGCGCAATCCGACTTCTCTATACAACTTCTTCTCCTTTATTGTGAAAAAAAAATGTGGGCACCACAAATACCATTTCTCATCTAGTTTTGTTTGAGTTCTTTGTTTGGCAAGGGATCAAATTCCTTCCTTGATTCCATTTGTACATACTTTTTATGGCATTGAGATACTATTGTTGGACAACCACTAGACTACCACATGAGAGTTCACTTAGTTAGCATATGTTGAGAGTACATGCTAAGGAGATCCTTTAGTAGTGCCATTATTTTCCATTGCACATTACACAACTTTGCACAAGGTTGCAATAGCTTTTCCTACATCCCACATATCTTTTTCCATCCTTATTGAATGATACCCACATCTTAGGCCCCTTAGAGGATGTAGTCTATGTAGTGTAATTTTTCACATTTAGTCTTGAGACCTTGGGTTTATGAGTTCAAACTCATAAATGCAAGGTCTAAAACCTACATACAATCCTTACCTCTTCTAATTTCCCATCAAGATTCTAGTTCCCAGAAAGAGGAAAGAGGTTGGAGGTTTGAGGGTAGTTTGCTCACCTCTTGGAGATGAGGCTTTTTGTCAGCTCTTATATCTAAGATACTTTGATTTAGGCTATTATATATGCTCACCTATTTCCCCAATTGGAGAACATGCAAGTGGTCTACTCCCTCCTTTTGAGATGTTATGTCCCAAGAGCATCCTATTTGGCTCTACAAGCCGTCCTGTCTCTCACTCAAGATGAACCTTTGATGGCTATTATAGTAGCACACCATGGACTAAGAAGGCAAAGAACCCCAACTCCATCATACTCCTCCAAGACTCAACACATTGCTCACTAAAGAACTCAATGAGAGAGAGTTGCAAATGAAAGGATGATGAGTACCTCCTTATCCCTTTTTTATATGCTTGTGAAATAGTTATGCACTAAATTTACTATTTACCAAAGTAACTCAAGTTAGTAGGCTAAAAGTCAAGTAAAGTCAAAAAGTACAAAGGAATATCCATACAAATGTGCATATTCCACTAAGCATGTGATCGTATCTTGACCCAACAAGTAAGTCAAGGATTCCTTCACATAGGCTATCCTTGGACTATAGAAGAATCCAAAACAAAAAGGCTTGCGGGCCCAAGAGTTCTCAACACTTTCCTCAAAGCCAAATACCTATGAATAATACAAAGTCAACACACTAGAATCCAAAATAGTGGTGCTCATCTTTTCCACTTCCTCTAAAGTAAGGTCCCTTCTATCTTAGCTATGACTAAATTAGCTAATCATGACTAATGTAGAACCATCCTTTATCTATATAAATAATATTTCTCAAGTACTTGTTATACTAAGCTAAATATCACAATACCACACACATGCACAGATGGGTGTTACATCACACACATACACTCCCACATTGGTCCTCCTACCATATCTCCGGTCCTTTGATAGTCACATGTGCCATACCTTGTCCACACTCTTAGGGCCTTGTATGCTCCCATAATTATCAAATGATTGGCAGCAGTTGTAGATAGTTCTTCCCATAGCCCTAGGATGATATGGTATCACATCATAGGAGACTATTGCATGGATAGCTTACTTAAGAGCATGGACCCTAGTGGCTCTCTTTTTGGTAGATAGGTTTTTACACAAAGAGCATCCATTTCTATTGCCACCCATCATGATAGTTGACTCAAGCACCCTAGCTTTCTAGACATCTCTTTGATTGGCTTGGGATTTATTGTGAGGACCAGCATATACATCACTTCCTCACTTTGTAGACTTTGTATCCCTAGACTCTAGGAAGTTTCTTTGATTGGCTTGGGATTTATTGTGAGGACCAGCACATATATCACTTCCTCACTTTGTAGACTTTGTATCCCTAGACTCTAGGAAGTTTCAAATGGAGCTTAGTATACACACTCACACCCTTTCTAGCATCCTCATTGATGTGCCTTTACCAAATAGAGCTAAGATCCTCTCTTGTGGCAAGAAGGGTGCAAGAGCTTGGCTTTACGCTTCACCTTTGATTGAGGACTTTGGTTCACATCAAGAGAGGTCACACGGCCTTTTGGATTTGGCTAGGCTACCATATCTAGCACATTTGGCCATATCAGACCAGTGCCCATGCGGTCCACATTGGACAAGGAGAGCATTCACATCTTACATTGTGCCATAGGAGGACAATCTACCAGAGTCCATGATGCAATTAGAGATAAGGTGGCCCAAATCCTATGCTCTACTCGCTCATAGGTTCAGATTGAGTGATGGATGATCCTTCCAAGCCCACCTCACCACAAGGTGTGGACAAATATTGTCACTTTCAAGGATGGCCGATGTACAATGCATGATGTGGTTGTTGCAAACCCACTCAGACCAAAGTCCTCAGCATGAGCTAGCATCCAGGCACAAGCCACAACTATCATTGCCACCAAGGAGAAGGAAGATCACTATGCCCCAAGACTTGCCTCCAACACCTTCATCCCCTAAAGAGATTTTTGTCCACCTTCATCATCAGTTTGATGGTCTCCTTTGAAATGTAGCATGAGGCTTATTATAAAGGAGAGGCGCCTTGGCTTTCTCACCTGCCATGCTTATCTCTTATTTTTGGCAGAAGGTCTCCATCACCCTACAGAGATCATAGACTCTGAGTCTTCATTGGCAAGCATCAATACTGGGTGCTCCTGTTTCATCAACGGTCCTCCCTTCACATTCCCTTGACATACCCTTGGAGGATGTCTATCACATAGTTCAGTTATAGGTTACTACTTTGCTCATTTTACAAACAAAAAAAAATTTGAGTTTCTGGTTTCTCTTCTTAGTGCTTTGGTCTCTATGTCTGTGTACCCTCATCATAGAGTCTTTGGCTCTTAATGTCTTTTCCGCCTTTTGATGTGCTTTTATTCCATGTATACTTTTCCTTTGGGGTATTTTATTAGGCATGTTGCAACTTCCACTACAGAGAGTAAACCAAGGGAACTATATGATACCATATAGAAAGATTGCTACTTCATTTAAAAAGTATGCAATATGTTGATAGAGCGAGAAGACTCTCCTTGTTCTCAAAATTATTCTTTTTAATCCTAGGTCTCGTTTTCAAGCTATATTCAAGATAAAACATTAGTCAGTAGAGGCTTACATCTATATCTAGTCCAATTTAAAATCTGCACTCGATCCAATGTGACTAATAGTGAAAGAAAATTTAATTTAAATTTTCAGTTTTGTATTTTAACTTGCTGAGAGTTACTCCGTTCAATTGAATTATGCACCAACTTTACCAATCTTATATTCGATAGCTTTCATTCGGGATGCTCTCGGTTTGAACATATATTCACCACCTACAAAGAAGTAATAAAACAAATCAAGTAATAAATGCTTCTCTCTTTTTACATCTTGTGTTTTATCGTTGCACGGCTAAATGTACTTCCCATCTTGTTATCCTGCGCGGTCGCCCTTTTCTTCCTTTGGGAAGGGAGAAAAGGGTTTGCACATTCTCGTCATGCAATTTTCTTTGTCCTTACGACTCCTCTGCTATAACTCATAATTTCTCTTTCTTGTTTCCTCACATCATCAACACAGCAAAGTCACCGAGAGTCCAGATTCCTCGTACTACCTCTACTCACACGTACATCACTTCCGAACAGCAACAAGGACAAAAGCAAGAGACTTAGATGTTCTGGATCCAGACACTGAGCTTTCTTTATATTACAAAATCAGAAGCTACTTCCTGTCGCCTTCTCAACAATCTGCAATGAAGCCATAGACAGTCGAAACAACATTAGAAACGACTAACCAATCTGAAAAGAAGACATAATATTACACCCACCAGGTTTATATCGAATCACGTTTGTGACATATCTACTCTTTTTAAACTCGTCATCTGTATAACGCCAGGGAAAAGCATCTCCATTGTCAACTGAAAAGCAAAACTCAAGAGTATTAAAACGTTTGTTTGTTTCTCGTTTAAAATAGGTCATTTTAAAATGCATTTTAAAATACCATAATTTATTATAAATTTTAATTATTTTTTTTACTGTACGAAGAATGTCACATTTCATCATGGGCAAAAAGAATTGTATCAGGAGAGTTTCCTGTCCCTCAACTTCTCCCATACTGAGTAGAAGGTTGATGGCATCAGCATCCATATTGATCCAGTCATCTCCAAGTACGGCAATCTTTTCTTGGAGCACAATTGTCGCGACCAGAAGCTCATCCGGGCCATTCTTGACAACACAGTCACCTGAACATAAAAATGTGATTTGAGACTGCGTGAAGGAATATCACTATGTGATATGCCGTCTACCCATAATGGCAATATTGTGTGCAATTGTTACCTAGCGTTCGACTTTGCCTCCACCAACATGATTGCTAAGCCTACTGTGAATGCACTTGCCTACCTTGTGATGCCATTCAACTCCAGCAGATGATGCAAGGCTGGTATATATATTGATAAGGAAAGCAGACAAAGTCTAAAATTGAGTCGGATCCTCGTTCCACATCAAGCGAGGGTGGGACTACACAGGTGACGCACAGATCACGCACACCAAGAAAAGAATAAAATGTTTTGTAAACAATTTAAAACATTTAAAACGTTCTCTTATCCACAAAAGTAAAAAAAACGTTTACATACTAAAGAGACAACTTTTGAACGGTTGAAAGTGGGATATGGTCGTCCTGTACACAGTACTGCACAGCACAAGTAGGTACTCGAGTACAGTCCACCCTCTGCAGACTGCAATGCTTCCGTCCGAAATGGCATTTATGGAGATGTTGTGCAGCTATCCAAAAGCTTTATAAGTTCTAGTTATCTAGACTCAGAGTGGATAGTTGCAATCTATAGTTAAGTTTGTACTGATCTAGGATAAAAAATTGATTGAAATTTTTTATACTGAATGTAAAATGGGTGAAATATGGAAATATCAACTAAATAAGTTACAGTTTCTTAAATAATTGTTATCAGAAAGTTAGACCTATAATTTTTTTGGGAAAGGAAACATTCCTCGTGCCATTGCAGTTCCCAAGACTGCAATTTGTAGCACCTACTGATGTAAACTTCTTTCTCCCCGGCCCAACTCATTGCATCTACCGACAATTGACATTATCCAACTTACACTCATCGATCGAGAGTGGATGTACGCGCAACTGACATAAACTTTCTCGCATCTCTTAGTGTACTGTACAGAAGTGGAGTTTAAGATTTCACATCGTACATGATGTCTTCTTATGAGCTTAGATTTCGCGTACCGACACTATTGGGTTTAGCCGCGATGGTCCTATATCCTTCTTGTTATCCCAGATTTGTGACCCCTAAGTTTTATTGGGTACCGTGCTCGGTTATCGGCTTGCAATCCTTGGTGCTTTGTATTTCTTTTTTCTTCATTGTGTGTGTATGTTGCTGTGCGGTCGCCTTTCGGGTAACCGTTTGATGTCTTCGGGTCTTGGATCAAAAGTTCCATACCGAGTGAAAGGAAGCCAACGAAAACAAAACATAGGTGTAATTAGTTGGATAGTGTAATTTATACCCATACGATCATTTCAATAGATAAATTCATAATCATTTATGAATCTCGATAATTTTATGAAGAAATAAGATCAAGAATTGCAAATAATGATATATATTGTTATTTGTATATAGATATTTTGGTGCAATTGAAAACAATGCAGTAACTTTAGTAGGTGAACCCTCGTATAGGTGCTCATGTGTATAGGCTCAAAAGTATATTCACGAGCCGTGCAATAAGTAGTTTGTTAAATCATAAGTTTATTTACATTTTAAATTCTTAGATATATTTAAATGAGATTTTTTAGAATTATTATAAATGTGAAATATATCATTAAGATAAATTTTTAGGACGATATTCTTTGCTTGTACTATTTTTGAAAAAAAATTAATTCTGGAGAAGTAGATTTTGAAACTTCCAAACAATACTGGTATTTAAGGGTAAATGAGTGTAATATAGTTTCTTCTATGAAGATTTTAACGAATACTATTTTATAGTAACTTGAAATAACAGGATTATACTGGAAAGGTGTATGAAGAAATGAAAATTTGGAAAATAGTATATTTTCTTTTGATTTAATGCCATCATATCATTAATATAACACCAAATATTTGATTGTTTCCAAAATAACAAAAGATCTTGATTTGAACGACAAACCAACTACTATGCATTATAAAGTTATATATGACTTGTGCTTTCTCGTTGATCCTCTCTTCCAAGAGAATGTGGAGATGGGAGAGATGTGAGAGGAAAGATCCATATGTTATGAGTGCTCTCTAGTATATAACACTCTAGTGAATAGTCTATTCTGTTTGTTTTTCAATAATGGTTCCATTGGTACCTAGATTAAAGATTATGGAGAATTGAGTAGAAAGTTATGATGAATTTAGGTTTTTTAGGTTTTAGAGTGATCCTTACACATTGAGAGTGATGAGTAGGTAATTTTCATTTCTAATCTCTTGGTTTTCATCATTAAGTTCCATGGGAATTTAGTTTGAAAATTTTGAAGATGGAATTTGAAAGTTATGAGAGTTTGTTGATTTTAGGGTTTGGAGAGATTGTATTTTCTTATGTGAGTTGGGATGTGAGGAGTTGTGGTTTTGCAGGTATGGGGAGATATGGAGGAGCACATCATGTGTTACTATTGTTATTCTTGTGCTAGCCATTGCACCCTATATGCCTCCCTATATGCCGCCTAGAGCGGCTCGAGATACACCAGGCCCGGTGTGTTATTGACACTTTACCTCGCAAGGGGTAAATACCCAATGTGGGAAGGATGCACAAGGTTTGGGATGCCCATGTGAAGCGAGCGACAATATCAACAACAGTGACACTTAAGATTACGCACGCTTCTTTTATCTTTTTGTTGATTGTTCCAGGGATACAAATTGAGTTGTGGGAGTGGTTAGCTTCTTAGGCGGATTGCATTTTAGGGTTATTTGAGACTAGCTTTCCATGTCCATGTCTATTCCATAGGCTACCCCGCACACTCCATGATGAGGCTAGATAAGCTTTTTGCCTACCACTTGATTGTTTGGCACGTGATCTCTTGGACAAGTTAGCATGGTTCTTATTCCTCTTACTCCCTCAATGGTGTCTTTGTCATGCTAGAAAAGGATGTGCGGTTCATAGAGAGGTGGTTGCTAGATTTCATCAATTTTGAGCGAGGGATTGGGCGGCCCTTCAAGAGGAGTCTGTTAGGGCTACACACTTTAGGAGATAGGTTTCACCACATGATAACACATAGTCCACTCAATTACGATGGTGGAGGACGTTGGGTCATGTGGGAGAGTTTAGTAGATCAGCACAAGTGCTACACCCTTTGTCTATGGCTAGTCCTATTGATGAGATTATCTCTTCAATATGCTCACTACATCCTATGGCAATAGAGTGACTACCACTAGAGGTCTTAGATTATCAATCAAAGCAGCCCTTATGCCTTGATAGGTCACTTTTTGCACAAGCACTATGCACTGCCCCTCACCTTTCCTCATGAGGCTTGTCAAGGATGGTTTATGAGCACCTTAGAGATTGCTTTCAAGCATATGATCCTTCTAATGGTTTTACCGTGTTGTTTTAGGTGGCTGCAATAGTAGCAAGAGGAGACATTCCTATGTCTCTTAGTTGGGTGTTAGGTGCTAGTCTACTTCTCGTGATGGAGAAGGACACGGAGGGCATTAGACCGATTGTTATTGGAGAGATCTTTTTGCATTTGGTTTTTCATACCATTATCCTTTAGCACCTCAATCCACATCAATTTGGAGTAGCTACACTTGGAGATGTGAGGCTATATCTCTAAGCATTAGAGCACTCCTAGATATCCATCCATAGTGGGTCATCCTATAGGTAGATATTGAGAATGCTTTTAATAGTGTCTAATATGCATCCATCTTTAGAGAGCTTAAGGAGGCTGGTGGATCCTTGGATAGCCTTATTCCTTTTGTGCAGTCTTTTTATGGTTCTCTTGCTTCCCTTTACTACCAGCACGGTTGTTCACAAGAGTGAGTCATCATACTGGAGTAAACTATTGGAACACATCAAGGAGATCCTTTAGGAGGACCCTTATTTGCCATGGCTCACTTTAGAGCTCTCTTATCTACTACTTTGGCCTACTAAGTTGTGTACTTGGCAGATGATACACATATTGTGGGCCCTATAGATCTGATTAGGCAAGCCTTTGACCATTGACTACCAAGCTACATCTAGTTGGATTGAGAGTCAAGGTATCAAAGTGCACGGCATGGTCCAGTTTAGGTATCCCTCCCCACCTTGAGCTTCCAGAGGGGTGTATCACATCTACAAATGGACTACGTGTTCTTGGTGTGCCAATAGGATCCGAGGATTTTGTCACATGCTTCTTAGACATTGCCCTTGCAGAGGATGTTCTCCATGTGGATGACCTTCCGATACTAGGAGATCCATAGGTGGCATTTGGTATACTCTCCTCAAGTATCACTTGTCGACCGACGTACCTCATATGCACAATTCCTCACTCCTCGTCCTTCCTATCATGTCTTAGAGCCTTTGATAGGAGGATTATGGGAGTCTTTGGTGATATTATTGGACCAAGGACTTTTGAGTGTATGATAGGGGATTTGGCACGTAGATAGATGGCTTTGCTGATCTTGTGTGGAGGGGTTGGCTTGCTATCTATGGAGGAGACAACACCTATAGCATTTTTGGGTAGTTGGGCTCTCTTGGTACCCCTACTTTCCTCTTGTTTTGTGGTTGTTGATAGGCCGGTTTTAGAGACTTATGTGGTAGAGATGGAGGAGGGATTCTATTCTCTCCAAATGTTATTGCGGCAGATGAGAGATAGTCTTTCCTCATGAGCATGAGAGGAATTTATATCTTTTGCTTCACTATCGTCCAATTGGACTAGAGGTTTACAGTCTTCCTTGATGGAGCAACAATGTGAGCATATGCTACATTCTGTCTTAGTTGACTTGTCCATTCCTCATGCTACTAGAGCACGTCTTTGATCTTGCTCTGGCAAGGGTGAAGGCTCTTAGATCCTAGCTTGACCTTGCATTAGGGCATTCTGACTCGCACTAGCTACTTTCTCTACAGCAATGAGGTTTTGCCTAGGTTTGGTCCACCCATTTGCATCTTTATTACTCACTTGTAAGTGTGGTTCTACACTAGATGCAGCAGTGGTCCATATGAGACGGTGTCCTTTTGGAGGATAGAGGATAGCTGCCCATGGTGGTATTAGGGACATAGTGTTTGCTATGGCACAAGAGAGTGGATACTTGGCTTGGAGGGGGCGTTCATATGCTTTGCAGACGACACGTGTTAGGGCAAATTTATACTTGGTCCAAGCTGATCAAGTGACAATAGCGGATGTCGTGGTTATGGACCTATGCGGGATATAGTTTTGGAGGGAGTGATTACACATCCCCCATCTAGGGGGAGTGCAATAGTAGGTCACAAGGTCTCCAAGTATAGGGGCATGCAGCAAGGTCACCTCTTTGTACCTCTAGCCTTGGAGTTATATGGAGCGATGGACATGACGTTTGACACATTTGTCAGGGAGTGCAAAAGATCTTATCATGTTAGGCGCCAAGGGGTACCACTCTCACTCTCATACTTTGTAGCATATTTTAAGCAGCATGTGTCCATTGCTCTACAGAGGGCAGTGGTTGGTGCAATCTATTGGAGAGCAAGCACACTAGGTGATGCTTCTTCGAATGCTCCAGTTATTTGTAGACCATACGACTTGTATAAATTGGATATCTTAGGTGCAGTAGGGCAGATTTCTCATATAGACTCTATTGGGGCCTAGCCCTATTTTACCTTTTTCATCTCTCCCTTGTATGGCTTGATGGGGTTTCCCATCCTTTGTGTTCTCTACGCGGTCGCCTTTTTCTCTTCCGTTGAGAATATAGATTCTATCATATAGATTCCTTATGGTTTAGTGCAACAATATAAGGTTTCAACCTCGAGGTTTAGTGCAATAACAGGGATGTCAAATGGGCAATTTCGTTGCCAAAGTAGAGGGATCCTTCATACCATCCCAATAATAATAACAATGTGCTATCAAAGTTGAATGATTACATAACTTTTGTGCATGGAACTTTTTCAAGAAAGTTAAACAGAATAATTAACGAATTTTAAATGAGATTTACGTAAATGAAACGAAACCTCAATTTCAAGAACCATTTCACGACACACCCGATAAAAGAATGATAAGGCTAATTAAAACCGCCTCATGGAATCTTTCTTCGGGATAACTGTCCCGAAGAAATGCCACAGACCTTCGCAACTCCTTGAGATTTACGTGGTTAAACAGATGCGACCGTCCTTCTTAATGACGAAGCACGAGTAACATCAGAGTTAGTCGGTGTCTCACTAAATATAGTCTGATAGCGAACGAATCAGGATCGCGGCTGGCCAGTGATCTATAGAGTGCGCGATGTCCAATTACATTCGACGAGCTCACGGCAAAATTCTACTGCTAGAGATGATAGTGCGTATTACCCCATATACGAAGCTAACAATGTGGATACTTAATTGAACAACGATTCGAAAGAGGGGTCAATCCTGCGCATGATGTACGACGTCAATCATGAAGAAGACAGTTCTGCGAAGCGTCTTAGGCCCTCGTGGGACCGCGTCCGCCAGCCATGTTTCAGGGAACATTTCACTCGAGGCGGTCCGTACTATGTCCAGACGTAGGATGCAGAGAGGGAAGCCGGGTTCACTGACGGCAGTTCACTGGCGTAATGCGAAAGAGGAAGGCGACCGCATGTAATAATAACTAGAAGGCATGGGAAGACCCCATCAAGCCGCACAAGTGAAAGACATGGGGTGTAAAATAAGGTTAAGCCTCAATAGGATCGGCAAGGAATCAGCTCTATCGCACCTAGGATATCTGAGCTATCCAAGGTCGGTCCAAGGTCGTATGGTTTACAGACGACTCACAATAGAACAGCGAAGGCCAAGAATAGATAGAAAGATATAGAAGTAAAAATCATAGAAAGTCGATAGAGAGATCCTAGGCTCCAACTTCATGCACTGGAAATCTGACACCTGCAGAAATCCGACTTGCAATTTATTCTCCTGCGTAAGGATAACATTCACTCCTTCTAGTGGCGTAAATTTAGCATTGCTGATCATTATCATATTTCCGTGCGTAGAAAACTCAACTGAAAGAAGTAGTTCTAGTGTAACGTGTGCGGCAATAACCTCATTCCGTCTAGAAATTGAATTCATCGAGTTGGGTGATTAGTTTCACATCGCCTCAGTCGTCGATAATTGACTTAGTTGCAGTTGACTCTTTGTCTTCCCGCCGTAATTAACTGTCAACACTTCCCGCACGGGATGATAGATCAGCATCTTCAAAAGTTCCGACGCACCTGTCCATCATATTATGCCGGTGTGCCAAATATCTCTGGTGTTGTATAAATAGCCAGTTTTGTTCCGAGATATACTACGAGTACAATTCAGCTCCATTGAGTGAGGGTGACTGTGGTCAGTGATCGCTCACGCTGAAACTGGAACTTGAGTGTCTTTCGACTTCCTAGTTGATACAATGAAGAGAGGATTTGTTGCTGCAGCTGTCTTCATCCTACTTGCTGGCAATGGATCGTTCTTCCAAGCTGTCCATGGAGTGAGTATGCTTGTAATGCATTAGCTCAATGAGACTCTGAAGTTTACGAGATATTTGATGAGGAGAGAATCATCGTTTGCTGAGCTGAAAAGTGTTCTGAAAGTCTGCATAAGTGATGTTTCCCCTAGCAGATTCATGTTAAATTACTTGTTGGAAATTCAGAGTCTTCCTATATCCTGTTCGAGAACTAGTACGTGTGCAGCTGGACTTCCTGGTTGAGACACATAGGTGCCAATGAATCACTTCTTCACTCTCAGTTGCTGTTGCCAACGACAATCATGATGATGTTCTCATCAGAAGTAGGAACACAGCTTCGTTTAACTGGTAAACTGATACGAGATCTTGTCGTTTCGAGCAGAAATCTGAGAAAGCAGAGTTCGTGTTGATACACGGCGCCAGCGCTGGAGCATGGTGCTGGTTCAAGATACTTAGTCAGTTGCAGCACAGCGGATTTAAAGCCACAGCCATCGATCTTGCCTCAGGTGGCAAAGACAAGACGAGTGCGGACGATGTGACATCGATTCCTCAATTCGCAAAGCCTCTGACAGATTATGTTGCGAATGCAACTGGGAAGGTTCGTAATTCAGTACTGAGGATATCTGCAGCACAATGCAGGATTCCTCGTTGATACATCCGCCCCCTTTGCGCTTGCTCACTACGTTTCTGACCTTATCAGCTAAAGCTCATTCGAACTTGACAAGATGAACTTGGATTCGGTGTATGCACAGGTGATTCTGGTGGGTCACAGCTTAGGAGGAGTCTCAATCTCCTTTGCCATGGAGATGTTTCCAGAGAAAGTCGTGAAGGCAGTATATGTTACCGCAATCATGCCTTTAAACAATCAAACTGCAGCGGACACTTTCCCACCGGATGTACTACTCTTTCCATCTCCATTAACCTATGTTCATACTGGACAGGTGCTTCACATAGGTACTAGATATGGCACATCATGCAGTCTTGCTTCACTATGGTATAACTTTGTTACTAGAGCATCTCCAAAATTGCTCGACTTTCCAATGTGACAGTGCTATCGCTTTGATTTTTCCTTCTAATTGCAGCTTTTCCCAACACTATTGGCAAAGACTGTCTTCTTGCTGAACTACAAAAACGGGTTCCAAGCTGCACCAACTTCTCTTTCGGTCAACAAATCAATTATTATTGACTACGTTGCTCAGGAATCACCTATCGACGTATGTCTCTTATCCTACGTTCCTGCAGCTCGAGTGTTTTGACTTGATTAGATACCAACAGCTTGATGCAGTTTTTCTTTACATAGCTCTCCAACTTCATAACTCAAGAGATGCGTAACAAACAGTAAATTTTCATTGACTCGATGCGTGAATTCTCATATGTTACATCGGAACTGAATTCATCAGTAGAGTAAATTTCAGCGAAGAAATGCTCGGACAGTAGAAACAACAGTAGGATTTTGAAGGGAAATGCACCGTCATTGCTTCGAAGGAAAACCATGATCATAATTCTGCTTATGTAATTTGGACATTTTGTCACAATTGAAGGTGGTTATAACTATTAGCAACAATGTTTGGATATGTGCACAGATTCAGATTCTTACTTTGGCTTCGTTGGGCGAAACACCTTATGGAGGTTTCTTCTTACCTCTCATGCTCACTCCTGAAAGATATGGGAGCGTCCGCCGCTTCTACATTGTCACTGGAAGAGATGCTCTTCTGCCCAAGAGCTACCAGGAATCACTTATAAAGGCCAATCCCGTCGAACGTACGTTCTATCTGAATAAAGCTGATCACTGTCCTTTCTTCAGCTTCCCTGAAGAATTAACGAGTCAATTAATGTACATCTCATTGCTGTAAAGTGAACAATTCTTTACCACGCAATGGACTTGCGTCAGTAGGACTGTAGTTCCAGGGAAATGAATTTGGTGGACAGTCAGAACAGATTTCTGTGCCCGCCATGAGTGAGATCAAATTAATGTCAGGATTGTCGTCGGACTAAGCTCCTTCCGGCCGTATACCAAATGCCAAAACAATGTTTGCTCAAAACCAAGCAGTGTTTATTATAATTACAACAATTTTCGCTTCCAACTGTCTCATCATGAATGCGTCATGGGAGTTGTCAGCGATGAGCATGATAAGAAGCGTTAATCAGAAGGTTGAAAGCAAATCTTTTACTGAAAGGAATCAAAGGAGACGATGAGATAGTATGACCTATCGTGTGATTTTCGCTTCTGAAAACCAACTCGTTGATATCGATTAACTCACTGCTCTTCATCTGAGGAAGCAAGATCATCCTCTCTCCTTTCTCTCTTCCCTGAAACCAGTGTGCATGTTTTAGTTTCCCGAGCTTCCCTAAAAGGAATGTCTAGGAGTTGAAAGTTGGCTTGGTACTCTTGTCGGCCAACTCAAGATCCTCGCTTAAGCAATTCATCTCTGTTCCAAAATCGAAGTCAATCTGATGAGTTCCACGACTGATCTCCTGGGTGTTGCGTAATTTTGCACTTTGCGTGTGAAGCCTTATACACTCCTAGACAACCACAGGGTTTCTGGTGGTTCGAGAAGATAATAGGAAAAGTGCATTTGCCACAAGCACCTGCAGATCCATCGGCAGCAAATCAGCGGCATAAACACATTGCTAGAGATGGATAAAATGCTTGGAAATGGATGCATTGTTAGCAATAGTTTCCTGGAATTGCCTTGCCACTTGTTGAGATTGTAGACGCGCTGCTTTGTTTGCCGCCTGAGACTTTACTTTGAGTGGCAATACCAGGTCGAATCATTTATGCCTTGCTCCTCTCTGGAGACGGAATTTGTATCGAAAGAAGACAAAGATCGATATATTTGAAACATGAACAGATCTCTTTCTCCGATTCTCAGAGAGGTGGATCTTCTATACCTCCAAGTTCCGATGTGTCGGCAAGGAAGTAGGAGCTTTGTAAGGAAACCAACGCAAGTGTTAAATTCGAGCAGCATCAATAGGTAACAACAGTTCCTCGAGAGATATATGTACAGCAATATAGAAGGGGAACTTCTCATGGAGAGAGAAAAGAAAAGACAGAGGACGCGGAGGATGCGGACTTGGGGTATTCTCTCTACGATACTCATGCACAAGGGTGCGATTCTCCGGAATCCAGTGTGTTCGGGCTATCTTTTGATTGTCAGGCTCCCTGCGGACTATTCTGTAATCGGGAGTATCTTAAGAATTCGTTTTCGAGTGTTGCCTGAAGAAAGCCGGACAAGAAAGGCGAAAGAACAGGTGGTTTTATCGAGGTTGACATACTGTGACTTCGACATGCGCTGGTCAACAGATTTCCTTTGTATATTGCTCATCCTACTTTGATGCAAATCCAGTGCCCAAGCGGTCGGAGGGTCGCAACCATGAATTGAGATACATTAATGTATCATGTAAGACGCAGTCTCTCATGTGCATAACTTGATATACTGGGAAATACTGTCGAAGTAAAGTAGAGTCATTCCAAACATTTTCTTCAGTCATGTCAAACGATGGAGGCATTTTCAGTCGAATGCAAATTTCTTCCTTCCTTCTTTCCACACGACTTAAGAAACTGAGAAACCAAAGATATAATTCTAGTTTGAGAAACACGTGGTGTATCCCGTCAGAACGCTCGACCACCTTCACCGCTGGCGGAGTGACCACAACAGGACGTTCATCAAGCAGGATACTCACCAGGCTTGGGCCCGAGGCAACCGGGAATCAGTATCCAGGCCTCTGCTCATTGTCTTGTGGAACTTGTCAGTGATAGTGTTCTCAGATCAAGATATACGTGGTATAGAACAGGTCCTGTTCATACAGAGTTGTGAAAGAACGCAACAGGCCGATACATGCACATGGAACTTAGCAGTTTTACAGGACTGATGGTTCATTCCCATGTTTACGAACACATACACCTGTGGCCGGGTTACAAGTTCTAAGTTCAAAATCTGTTCATATTGGTAAGTGAAGAAACAGAGAGGGAGAAAATGCGGCAATCATATTTTGGCTTTCAGCAACGCTGTTGGAATTACAGAATATATGTACAGAAACATCCCATTTCTACTGGTTGATGAGAAACTAAGCGAACCCGAGTTCGGATCTTGAGCACAAAATAGAGTGTGCATATGAAGCTTAAGTACTCATCCAAGATCCTGGATTGACTGGTTGATGGAAACTAAGTACCCGAGTTCGGACCGTGAGTGCAGAAGGCAATGTATATCTTAAGTAATCCGTACAGGGTCCAGGCAATCCTAGAGGACGAGAGAGCTTTCTTTAAGTGTTGTAGAGCATCCGAACAACAAGCGAATCTCAACATGTTCGAACTAGGAAGCCAAGACCTTAGTTTACATCTCCAGATTTGAAGTGGTAAGCCATGTCAGGAATCTTTTTAGGGAAAGGGAAGTTTTGGAGAAATTAGAATTCTTTTCTACAACTCCCGAGCTTGCACGGTCAGACGAGCCTCTAGCTACTGTATGAGAATCCAGCTTCAGGGAAATCTCAGGAGAGAAGTGGCCAGGAAACAATTATGTGAATTCGTGGATAAATTTCAGGAGGATTCGCGCCTCGGAACAGACCTCACCCTCGTGGTTCCCTCTCTCCTCACTCAAAAGTACGGATACAATGGAACTAGAACTTCATTCACAAACTGCACAATCCAAACTCATAGCTGCCTAACTTACATTTCATAACAAGAAGACATAATGGGAACATTTCCATGTATGAGATGAGCATCAAAGTTTCGTACAGCATAATATTATCCGTATCGAAAGTAAGAGATGTAAAGTCAGTTCGGGTAGACGTACTGTTACAGTAACGCATTTTTGGCCCCTATAGTGTGACCAAGCCAGAGAGCGCCGTATAAATTGCAGACTCACGCATGTCTTGACATCAAAAGTCAAACAATTTTGTCCTGAAAGATGGGATATTTGTGTGCAAGTCTTCTTTTGTCTTTCCGGAGGGAATCTTTAACTCTGCAAACGGTGCAATTTGTGATAGCGAATACCTCCTGGACTTCAATAATGGTGCAATGAGCAGAGCAGTAAGACATGGATGGTAGCGCATGTACAGAGTTGATGAGCTGAAGTGAGGTTGCACGGGCGAAGTTGAGAGCAAGATGGAACATCATGGAGAATAGTTTTTATCTATCTTGCTATTGCATGCGTGATTCCTTTATATTGCGGACACCCATTCCTTTGCCAGGTCTGTTATACTTAGATCTTAGTTGGAATTCTCTTCAGTCTTCTAAGTGGGTGGGTAATGTGTCAACTCTAATCGACCTAGCCGTCGGTCACAATCTTTTACGATACCCGAATCAACAACTGTTTGAACAGCCAGGTTTAAACATTCTGAAAGTAGACTCCAGCCAGTTTGAGGGTAGAATTCCTACAGGCCTTCGAGGGTCGCGTATGTTCTGGTTAGACCTATCTAAGAACGAATTCTCCGTACAATTCCAGAAGAGCTAGGGAATCTTTTATTTTTTCGGTTGATGCTAGCGAACAACCGGTTGACAGGCAAAATCCAGTTGTCACTCTCCACTATGAGCTTTGACACATATATGAGTATGGGATTCATACCCTGATGAAATCTAGTTGCCGTATTTCTATGGATGGCAACTTCATATCTACTATCGGAAATGGCAACTATCTAGCAACCAGTTGACAGGGGCAGTCCAGACACTGTGGAGAAGTGTTAGCTTTCACTCAAGTCTATGTGGATCTATCCAGGAATCAGCCCACGGAAATGCCCTCACCTTTCATGGACGCGCCAGCTATTTTCTATCCGAAGTATCGATTCACAACGCTTCCTCAAAGAAACCTCACCAATTCTTCTTTTCCAGTGTTCATGCTGGATGTATCTTCGAAACTGATCAATGCGACTCTTCAAGGGCCTTCCATGGCATTCCTTCGATCCTGAGCCAAGAGCTGTATGGTCCTTGAATCTTTCGTCAAATCTGCTGACCGGATGTCTCGGCACTAGCCTAAACAACCTGTCCTCTCTCCTCGAATAATAAACTGACAGGTGAAGCGGATGATCGTTTTTACCTTTCGCTAATGAACAATCGATTCCAAGGACGGATTTCGGCCTCAGTGGGACATATGGGGGCGACGCTTAGATCTCCGTCTTTCAAAAACAATATTTCACCGGATACGTTCCACCTTCACTGGGGAACTGCACAGTACTCGAGGTCGTCGATTGGAGCACTGACCATCTGCTCCAATCGACGACCTCGTTCCATGGTAACTAGAACAGTTGAAAGTTTCGTTGCGGGTCCTCCCGGTAACCAGTAATCAATTGATGGGAGGGTTCTGTAGAAACATGTGCTAGCTAAAGTACCTTGGTAGATGGGTAGTGCTGCGCAGTTACTGCAGTTCTAGTTAATTGAGGTGAGAGGATACAACCTCTTGGCAACCTAATTTTCTGCACTCCATATTCAGGAGGGACTGGTGACCTCCGTTACTTCTTGTGTGTGTATCTGATTTTCCGCCTCTAGTGTGTATTTTGTGCTCCTCTCTTGGACATTGCATGAGATTTAACAGGTTCCCCGACTGGCTGACGAAATTTCAATCTCTGCAGGTGCTTGACCTGTCGTCCAAGAAATTAGGTGGCATCATATCTGCTGATGTGAATTTCCCACAGCTTACAGGCTTTAGGACTGTCAAAAGTTACAGAGGCTCGGATCCGGAAAGTGATCCAGATACCCTGCCTTACGAGCACATTTCTCTCCCCACCAAAGGAGGAACTCTGCAACTGACAGACCTTTTTACAAAACTTATTTTGGTATCTCGCACAATCGCTTCTTGGAACCCCTTCCTGAACAGCTCCGACTCCTTCAACGTCTTCTCTACACACAGGCAACGCATTCAGCGGCCCCATTCCCGAAGGATATGGGAAGCTTCTGGAACTGGCATCACTGTACCTTTGAGACAAACAACTAGTGGGACGTATACCCGGTACATCTTCACAACTTTCATCATTAGGTTACTCGAATGTTTCCTTCAATAAGCTATCTGGACATATTCCCGGAGGCATCAATGATCGGTTTTATGCTGCCTGTGTCCAAGGAAACCCTGGCCCCTGCGACTTCCCTTTGACTCCCTGCATCAAGGATTCTCCAACAAGTTCATCCACGACGACAGATACAGGTGGTACCCAAGAGGGGATGAATTCGTGGATATCAAATAAAGCTTTGACTATTAGAAAGAAAGGCGACCGCGTAGGAAAAACGAAGGATGGGAAGACCCCATCAAGCCGTACAAGGGAGAGACAAAAAAGGTAACATGGGGCTAAGCCCCAATACAGTCTATAGAGTCTTTGACTATTGGGTTCAGTTTAGGATTTGCAGCCGTGATTCTGTTCATCTTGTTGACAGGAAGGTTACGAATCTGAATCTCCGTAGTTGAAATCCCGTAAAGTCAGTGTTCATACAGTAAACTATGAGGACTTTACCGGCCTGTAGCGTAAGTCGACCCGGGATAGATATCCGAGTTGATGTTTGTGTCAAGAAACATTCACATCTACATGCATCACTTTTTGTTTGATGATGTGGAGGTATATTTATGATGATTATGAACAGGTTCATACTGAATGATAACATGAATGGTTACCCCCCACCATTCATCTTTTCAATCAGTATGCACACTAGTACCACTCAAGTGATTTTTCATATTAAAGCACGAGAAGTGGAGATGTACAAGAAGAAAGTTTTCATCATAATCTTGAAGATGAATTGTCTCTCTTCAAATGGAGATATCAACGAGAGATGTAAACAGATCATAACAGTATGCGAGGTATGCAATGAGTTGTCGAGTGTCTCAGTGCCAACAGTTGAAAGGAGAGTGCAAAGAGCTTTCATGGAACTCCCTGACATCAGACTCCCAATTCAAGGAGCTCATGGGCTAGTCGATCGAAAACACATAATTCTGAATGATATAACTGTCGGACGCATTTGCCATTGCCTTGAAGGTGCACTGCCATGGTGGGAGCTTGTCTTCCACCCGACATGGCAAGATCGATTTCTTTTCTTTCTTTCCAAAGTCACCAGATTCGCTGCCTGCCCCAGGGACTTTAGGACTTGGGAAATAGTTGCTGTTGTCAGGACTTGGGGAATTACACTGCACTGGCAGATGGTAGAGATGCACGAGAGGATCCCTTGGAAACAATTTGATGGGTGCCATGAGTCCGGCTCTCGGTCCAAAGCTTGGGCTGTGGTTCTACAGAACATCGCCTCCGTTCCATTGCATGCATCTCAACCGCTTGCCAATATGTACAGCGCAAGTTCGCATTCAAGATCCGCCCGTCTCATTGTTGAAATTAAACTCATTCAGGAGTCAGACTCTCCTTATGAACGAGGTAATGCCTCATATTTATATAAAACCTGTAGTTCAATCCCTTGTACAACCTTCCCTACCTCCTTCTCGCTTCCTGTACTCCATAAAATTGTTATTTCGCTCCGGCCAAAAACTCGAAAGAAGTATGTCCCTGTAAAGCCAAAGAAGCACGTAGTGCTGGTGTCAATTCCGCTTTCTCGGACCTCGATCCTATCTCCAAAATGATGAAGCTCTTCGCAGGTACAAGAGCTTTGTACCCTTCATGGTGTTGATGTTGTAGTTGCGTACCTTCCTCTCTCACCCCCTGTTTATACCCTGAACTTACCCTCGTCAACGATCGATGGAGACTTCAAACGCTCCACGCTCTCCAGAAAAGATCTCGATGGAATTCAGAATGAGATCAGATCCTGAAATCATCGTCCTTCAACTCTCAAAGCCTTCGACGCTCCACGGACAACGATTGGTCGCTCAACGATTGCTCTTCACTTCCTCAGAAATTAGAATCTTATCTTGCTGCTGTTGTGCGTAACTGTGAATATACCCCTCGGATAAAACTCGCAAGAGTCCTCCCGGTGCTAATTTGTATCAGACCACACACAGTCACGACCAATCGACTGAACTAAGGAAAATACCAACAACTTCTCCATTTACTACTACGGTAGCAGCTTTCACCTCCCACCTACCTACAATCGACTCCCTTGCTCCCACCTATAGATGCCCCACCTTCTCTCTTCCTCCCAGCTTCTCAATCACACCAACGTCCAACTAACTAATAACTCTCCATTCTCAGATCACTGACCACCACTCGGCTTCACCGAGTCCCATTCCCACCACCCACAGGTTCAGCAATCACAAATTTCAATCTTCTTTCATCAAATCACACCCCGCAGCAGCAGCACGGGACATTGTGGCAACCAACCAAGAGTTCTTCGCGGTGCATGCGTGCTCTAAATCTCCTCCCTCGAGAATTTGATCCTCCAAGTTGACCCAAACGCTGAAAGCATTCTGCAGCCCAGTGTCACCAGAAGCCCTGGACTGTCGATGTGGAAACTCTGCAAGGGATACTCCTGTCTGGCAGTAGGAGCTCCTTGGCATAAGATTGATGGATTTGGTATCTAAATGGAGGCGATCGAAACAGACGACGGTGATTAGAGATTTCAGAGCAGAGATGAAGTTCTTGAGGACTGAGTTCAGAATGTGACTCCGCTTAAGTTCTAAACGAGGCCCAGTAGGCCCTGAATCTTTTCAGGTATGTGTGGTGGGTAACTTCGCTTCCTGCTTCTACTGCCCGATGGAGACCTGGTTGTCAATTCACACCGGAGAATTGAGGTCTATTGGAGAATGTCCTCCAATGGACCTCTATTTCCATGTCGAAAGAAGAAGTTTGTTACAATTTCAATTTGACTTCCCGGATAGAAGCATGAGTTGACATCCCCACTCGAAGTTTTGCCATCAGAAAGCGCGTTGCCACGGTTATCCTTGAGCTTCGGATTCAAACCCCAACGCAAAGGTACTTAATCACTTCTACTTTCACTTATTACCCGTATATGACAAAACGACATTTAAGCCTTTGTTGCTCCATGTGATTTGGTGGATCACAGCTTCAAAGAAATCCCAATCACCTCAATTTTCCACATCCATTGCAAATCTTGCGACATGTGAATTGATGTGGAGAGAAGCATTGAGAAATCCGGCGAAACAACAGGTACCGTTTGGTGAAAATCTAGAATACTTACGTTCAAAAGTAAACAGCAATTCGGATTTCAGCTCCCACTTATGTCAGGTTAGGAATCGTACCCATGCGAAATCTCGTATTTCTGTTCAGGCTAGTGCTTCTCAAGCCTTCTTGGAACTTCTTGTAAAACATTTCAAATTTCAGGGCATGTTTGGCTAGAAGAGGCCGTCGCATATATCAATCGACCTTCTTGTCGATCCCATCAAGCAGACTACAGAGGAGACTACATACAGGAATGTTCCTGCTCTGCCCAAAATCAATGTCCAAACATAAGAATGAGCGCATCACTGTCCATTCCGTACCAGAAGATAACATGCTCTATCTCGTAGAGACACAGTGCAACCATAAACTCATGGAATTCACCGAGCGACTCATACTTTTCTGAAAGTCTAGATCAAGCCTGACAGCAAATTCAATGTCGACAGAAAGTGGTGGGTGAGAGTTCACTTTCGACTATCTATCAAAAGATCGTTTTTTGCCCATCCCATCCAAAGGCAGAAATGTAACATGACAAGTCAAGTCTTTGCATACGATAGATCTCGAACCATTCTCTTTCAGGCATTCTGCAAGATACAATTGTTTCAAAGTTCAGCATCTGGACCGCAGACAATACCTTATGTAGTGCCTACGTTTAATATTCCCTGTTCATCATTGACTGCAGAGAAGCAGGGGATGACCACATCTACAAGTTTGCTCAGTCAAACAGATACAGTCTGTGCCTTGTATAAGCCAAAACCGACTTAACGAACAGCAAAGACAGCAGATTTACTTGTCCGTTCCCGGTGCAACAACCTATTGGTGTAGCACACAGGTGTTGTTTATAGATGTTGGAAGGTCATCACTTGTGAAGAACAGTTCTCAAAGTAGCCTCATCTTGACTATTACTCTAACCGCGCAATCCGTTGGATGGATTCGTGGCACTATCTTCCTGTTCCATTATCTGGAAAACGAAGTCTCAAGCTGCATCCATCTATCGAGACAGGCAGATCACTCAATCTATCAAGTTCAATCTCGATTAACAGACCGCAGCAGAAGCTAGATGTATGGAAGACGTTCATGGGAATCTGATGGCATGTAGAGAGAGTTCAGAATGACAAAATTTAAGCGGAAACGCTTTAGCTGTATCTAAGTCCTCATCGCCCACATGCTCATCCCAGCCTGGTGCAACCTCACGCTCATCTTCTGTGGGGCCAAGAAACCATGTTCTGAAAGCGTGTCCCTATCTATCGACTTCTAACCTCCAATCTGAGCATCATTGATCACCCCAGGCTTGTGTAGTATGTTCTAAATGTCTCGTAACGTAGATTGATTTCCGAATTCTTCTTCGGCACAGGGTGGTTTTGCATCTATGGCGAAAACCGAATGTCGATTGCCTCCCCTGGTCAGAGACGCTAGAATCTGTGAGGGCTGACAATCATCCAAGCCCGTTAATCTAGTCTTCTGTTCTCCTTCCGAATTTGGTACCATGGCTGATCCATCTGCGATTGAGCAGGTGGAGCATGGTGCGGAAACTTTGATGGAGAGTCTGCAGCAACTGCAAACTAGGTCGATCGCCCAAGGCAATAGTATGCTGGAGAAAGAGGTCAATCTTTTTCTGCGTGCCCTTCCCGAGATGGTGAACCTCTTTAAAGAAAATCTTCCCGTGACAACTTCTGGACAAGCACCTGCGATAGGTAAGATCCCCCCAGAAGACTCGTCTCACTTTCGAAGGCATTACGGTCTGCGGTCATTCAGGGCATGGGGCATTTATTAACTATTTCTCTTCCCCCTACCTCCATCATATGATGTCGATAACATTTCTTGTTTCATAACATAAGTTTGTACTTCGTCCCATTGTTTGTCCCTAGCTGCGTTCGTTCTCCACTGAGATATGATAGGTGATTCCTTTCATGATTTGCTACAGACTCCTTAATGAAGAAGCTGAAGAAGACTACCGACTTTGTGCAGTCTTGCTCGCAAGACGGATTTTTCCGATCTCGCTGGTCTCCATACAAACCGACTGAGGAACTCGAATTGCAGCGACAAGATCTTGGTGATACGTTCTTGTTAACACTCGTGCACGCAACACTTGATGTAAGTAACACTTTTTCACCTCAACTAGATCTAGCTGAGCAGATTTTGTGTACCATCTTGGTCAGACGATTGGCAGCCTTTACTAGAGGAAGAATCTAGTGAATTTTCATTCACTTCACCCAGTCCCAATGAGGTAGGGTTCACATTGGCCAGCAGGGACACCAGATCTGCAAATGAGCCAGAATGGGTAGATGACCTACCTTTTCCACAGTGTTGCTACCTTCTCCACCCACAATTCGATGGGGGGCATCCCTTGTTCAAGAATCTGCTAGCTGGCACACTCCTAGTGGAAATGAAGATTACCTCTCCTTCAGTCGTGTATAGATAGACCGATAAATTGCCTTGATAAGACGATCAATCAACAAGGGTGCCAGAAATGGTCAACAGATTGAGGCACAACTTGCTGCAAACGTCTATCAATGAGAAAACTCTTGCAAAATTTCTTGTATTATTAAATCCTTCGAATTCTTTGAATTAGCCCACAATGCGCAGCTCAGATATGAGGATTTTCAATTTAAGCATAAACCTGTCACATGGACAAAGGAATTTTTTGAAGTAGCCCACAACGCAAAGCTCAGATATGAGGATTTTCAACTTAAGCATAAACCTGTCACATGTACTAGGGCCTGCCTCAATGTTCATTCATGGATGTGCAGCATGTATCCAGTGCCGGCAAAAAGCAGGACCTTTTCAACTCAAGGATGAAGGAGATTGCTGAATCTGTAACAGGTGAGTGGTGAGACTAGTGCTTCATCTACCAGTTATTACAAAACAGCTGAGTAGTGATCCTGAGTACATTTCAAATCTCGGCTGAGTAACTTGAACATTGGTTACCTTTGCATTGTCAAATTTTTCTTTAGTTGCAAGCAATTAGGTTCGTTGTTTTACGTAAGAGTGGATGGATGTGGAATGCTCACCGGTATTGCACGTCCAGGAAAGGGGAACAAACACAGACGCAGTGCCACGGCCGACGAGGACGATGAGTTTCGTGATCCGATAACCTTCGAACTGATGTGCGACCCCGTCAAAGGAAGCGACGGGCACACCTACGACCGGTGGACTATTATCGACAATGATATGACGCAAAGTCCATTCGATCAACGCAAGGAGAAGATATTCTCCATCGCCTGTGATGACATTAACGTTCGTGGTCGCCTGTTCGAGAGGTTTCCGTCCTCCGGAGTCCAGGAGAAGTTCCATGAGCGTCGAGAATCCTATAGAGACCAGGCTCTTCTGCTGGCCCGTGCTGGAAGCAATGAGTTAGACGTCGAGGTACTCAAAATGCTAGACCATGTGCTCAAATGGGCCGAAGACGACCTCGAGTGCCAGCTACTACGAGACTCCATCGCGGAAAGAGTTCGAGGGCCCCGAGCATCGAGGAGCTCTAGTGTTAGACTGCCTCCCAGTGGCTTTCCAACCTTCGGCAGCGGCCGTCGTGATGCTTTTTCTTCGTCACCTAGACCTCTACCAGAAATTACACTCGTCCCCTCCCGGGTGGACCAAAGCCGCAGGCAAGAGCAAATCCCAACTCGTGATGAAACCGGTGATCAAATTCAAAATCATGATGCCTATCCCCCTGGTTGTTTTTCAGCAATAGTAATCTTGATAGGAGTTGGATTGTGTTATATCTTGTCGTGTTCAAGGAGGAAAAAAGACGATTAACAAGTACAGTCCATAACATTAACCAGCAGCGCATGGGCAAACACAATCCTGTTTGTGATTAATATCAGCAGGCAGAAGGTGGTGCAGCCATCTTGGTTGAGACACACCAACTTTGAGAATGGAAGGACGGAACATTATTTTGAGCTATACATTCCCCATACGACAGTCGAGACGATTTCAAATTGCTCTAACAACATCCCAGGGAATATACTTACCGAGTATAGAATGGACATAAAGGAGATTTTAGATAGACAAGGAAGGGGAGTTGGGGAATAGAAGGCAAGATCATACTTTCGTCGGCTCAAATTTATCATACAAGTCGATTAACATGAACCCAGTTGTCAGTGTCAGCGAAGCTTAATCATAGGGTTCTTCCCTCTAGCATACAGAAGTCCCTAGGTCAACACAACCTCGGCATCTGCTGAAATCAAATCATTCCATTTCATACATTTAAAGGAACTGGAGCTGTTGAACAAACGAGTTCAGAACTGTAGTAAACTCTCCCTTCCCCTTCTTCATCACACTCGGTTATCTTCAACTCTTTCAGTACAATGAACTGCATAACCTCTAGATTTCATGTTCAGGGAATCCTCTAGATCTCATGTGCAAGATTCAGGCGGACTGTCATTCACGGATAGATATAGATAGATCTTCTTTTCACCTATGTGAATACTTGAGCTAAGATATACACTACATGTTACTGATATGCAGTTTGTTCCAACTTCTAGTGGAACCAGTCTGCAATCTACAGTGGAATTGAGTGCCACCTACTAATGTGCAACTCCCGATTTTCATACCAGCTGCAGTGCATTCTGCTATCATAGACAAAAGCACACGTACCAGAGCTTGCGGCAGATTTTGTTAGGATGCAGAGCATCATCCCTACTTGTTCCCGTTCGATTAATCTTATCTGTGACGCCGAGATCTACGGCACAGATTGTCCTCCAAGGTCGGGATAAAAGATTTACATGAAAGAGGAAATCTGTATGTTCTTTCTTGGTGAATGTGGTAGTCCTTCGACTTGCTGTAGCTGGTCAAGAGAGAAAACTGATCATGTTAGACTCTTGGAAAGATCAGCTCTCGAAATTGGATGCACGTGTTAGAGATTCTATGTAAGAAGTTTCTTACTTTCTAGGGATCTTTGTAACTTGTATTGATACGATAGTAAAATTTTCTGATTCTTTGATATGTGCTTGCTCGGACGTAGGAGCAAAAGACTCCAAACCACCTAAAAAGCTTGCGCTCGAGTGTTCTTATTTTCCATATTCTTTCTTTCTTTCATTATCTCTTTTCTTGTTGTAAAAGGTTGATCCCAACACTTGGGATTGCAGCCCGAGAGACCCTGATAGATTACATAGGATCTCTAACAACTACTTTCCTTGCGATAGGTTCGAAGGGAAGAGTGTGAGTAATTGTATTAGAAGAAGGAAATGTCAAGGTAGATAAATTTGATAGCAAAGATTTTGGTTTTGAAGAGTTGTAGATTGAGTATTGTATGTATTAGAAGAAACTTCATGTACCTGTCAGATGTGTGAAACCAAAATCCATATCACAAGAAGACTAGGATTTGATGAATCAACAAGCTTTGGGAGTTGTATGTGTTTGATGCTAGTTAGAAATGTTGCATTCAATGTTTTAGACAAGAAGATGATAACAAGTCTATTGAAAACCTTGTCTAATATGCATGAGAAATATGCATGAGCTTCCAACAAGGTGTACTTGATGTGTTTTTTATTCAACCTGAAGATGAGCAAAGGTCACTTGGTCACCAATCACATCAATAAGTTCAACTTGATCAAGAGCCAATTAAGTTCAATGGAAATCAGTTAAGTCTGGATCAAAAGGTGATGGATGTTGGCATTGTGACAAGAAGGTGCATAGAAGAAAGAATTGTTGGCTCATAAAGAAGAATCCAAGAAAGGTGCAAAACAAGGATTCTATAAATATGATTGCAGAGGAAGTCAATGATGTCTTTATTCTTAGTGTAGAAAGTCCTATGGAGTCATGGATTCTAGATTTGTGAGCTTCATTTCACTCTACCTAACAGAAGGAGTATATGTTGAATTATGTTGTCGATGATTTTGGAAAAGTTTATCTTGCTGATGATGAGAGTTTGGACATTGTGTGAAGAGGTGATGTTCTTATCAACATGCCAAATCAGTTTGTATGGAAATTGAATAATGTTAGGTATGTTCCAAGCTTGAAGAGAAACCTAATCTCCACTGAGAAACTTGATAGTGAAGGGTATGTCATAACCATTGTAGGTGGTTCATGGAAAATCACCAAAGGAGTTATGTTGATTGCACAAAGGAACAAGTTGTGGATACTATGCATGGCCAACAACACCAAGGACATGGTAGCGCTTGCAAATACAATATCAGATGGTAATCTTTGGCATATGAGTGAAAAAGGCATGAATTTGATGATGAAGAAAGGTAACTAAACCCTAAACTACCAGATCTGAAAATGTACATGTAGGTCTCTATGAAGATTGCATATTTGGGAAGTAGAAAAAGGTAACTTTCTCAAAGGGTAGAAGAGCACCTAAGATAGGGAAGTTAGAGCTTGTTTCATACAATCACGTGGATTCCTTTGCTAATTTCATCTTTTGGGGGGTTCATAGTATTATGTCACTTTTATAAATCATTCTACTTAGAAATTTTTGGTATATTTCTTATCATGTGTATATACATTGCTACACAACATACATCATTGTCAACATCATACACTCTAGAATGTCACGCCATTTGTAGTTCCGCATCTAGATGCTCGGACACTGGAGTTCCAGTGATGGTAGTTAGAGTTATTCTAGCTGTTTCTCAGGGACTACTTTCCGACGGTTAGATTTCGTGTTCGGGGTACTGACTTCACGGTGGGGCCCACCGTCACTTTGCACCGTTTGCACCGTCGAGTGTGCCGTCAGCGGGACCGTTAGGGTTTCAGGGCTAGCTCGAGTCCAGGGGGTATAGTTTCGAAGTGAGCTCCAGAGAGCTCACTTCTCTGATGTTGAGCCTTCGAGTTCCTGGCTATGGTGGACAGAGGCCGGCGAGCGTCACCTGGATTCTCTATGCTTGAGTGGGTGTGGCTTGACTGTAATCAGTGCCCAGTTGTTGGCAGTTTATAGAGTGACAGATCAAGTACTGATCTGAGTTGAGTTGAGTTGAGAATGTTAAGCAATCTGATTACATCAGAGAAGTGAAGTCAGGGGGAAATCGGGTGCAGGAACGTTGAGTGTTGGTGGTATCTCCAAGCTCGGTGGATCGTGGTAGCTCGATTCAGGTTCTGTGTTTCCCTAGTGTGCAGAAGCTCGTGTAGTTGATGCAAATTTGGCAGTTAGGCGGACGGTGTGCGGAAGCGCTGGCCAAATTTCGAGCAAAGAAGGAGCAATTTTCGAGCAGTGTTGTGATTTTGAGCTCAGGAGGTGAAGGCAAGACCAATTTGCTGCGAGTTGGGCTCGGAAAGTGAAATTGAAGGTGGAGTTGGAAAGCTCTTCTCATGAAATTGTGATTTGGAAAAACCCGTTTTGTCAATTTGGCTCGAGTGGAAAGTTAGCGGGGGATTTGGCGGACATCCATCTTTAGGGTTTACGTCAGATTTTACGTCAGATTTTGGGCCAGAATTGGAGGAGTTTTGCTGTTTGGCCAGATTTGGAGAAGTTTCGCTAGTTTGGAGGAGTTTCGCAGATTTGGAGAAGTTTCGCCAATTTTGGAGGAGGTTCGAAGTGGCAACAAGAAAGGCCTCATTTGGCTGAATTTCGGCGTTTAGAGGCATAGGGCTGTGGGCTATGAGAGGCTACGAAGGCTTAGAAGGGCCAGAAGGGCCAGCAAGCCAGCTTGCTGGCGTGAGGCTAGCTAGTTTAGTGTAGATCTTGGTCATTGGTTGGCAAAATCTGCCTTTCTTGCTAGATTGTGCGCAACAGGGTTTGACCCCTAGATCTCTTGTTCCTAGACTGGTGCCCTAGCCAACTGGTACACCCTCATTTGTTGTCATAGTGACTGTGCCACTGTTATCTATACACATGTAGCTTTGGCTAGGAGAGGCAGTTTGATCCTATTCTTGGTGATCCTGGTAGCTTAGGACTTAGATACAAACTACTCTTATGTCAAATGCCAAATGGTGGCAGAGTCAGTCCCGTGTTGTGTTATGAGATGGAGGGTTTTTGTTTAGATTTCTTGTGATTGGATCCCCTCCATTCTCTGCTTCCTGTTTGTGCACCACGTTTGTGTGAGGTGCCTTGACTTTTGAGCGTTGGTGCTCTGGTGTGCTCTCGGTGGTGAGGCTGGAGTGATGACCAGTCAGACTACCTTTGTTTCTCTCCGGTGAGGCAGGAAGTGATGACCTGCAGACCGTGAGAGTGCGTGTTATGATGGCAGGTTACAGGTTGCCCTTCCCCTAGTGTAGTTATCTCGGTTAGAGTTACATTAGTGGGTGGTGTTTTAGTTGGTGTTGGCACGCGGTGGTGTTGGCACTTGGTGGGGCACTTGCGGTTGCGACTTGCTATTGCAGTTGGTGGTTCGGGTTTGTTGGTGTGGTTACTTTGTCACGACGGAGTTCTTTGGAGATTCCAGAGGAGTTAGCCCTGTAGTACGCAGTGGGTTTACTCGGAGTGGTGCTCGGTATCAGCCTGTATCTCAAGTCCCAGTGAGGGAGGAGATTGACTCTGAGTTGGAGTTCGACACAGGAGCTGATTCAGTTGAGAGTGCACTTGGTGTGTCCGCACCGTTGTTGTGGGACATGGACGAGATTTATGGGGCCTCCAAAGGCCCTAGGCGTTACTCTGGTACAGTGGGTACCATTGAGTTGGATGACTTCATCCAGGAGTTCGATAGTTGGTGTGATCTGCAGCAGATGCGGAACCCGACTTTGTTCACACCCTTCATGGCATGGAAGGGGTTGTTTCAGCACTTGGAGGGTCCACCGATGGACGACTACCATGAGTTCAGGAGAGCTCATTTGGAGGAGATTGAGTTATGGAGACAGTATTGGTCTCCACACTATGTCTCCATCACTTCAGGTTCGGTGGCCAGGAGTAGGTCGGCTGTACCTACGAGTTCTAGCTCGAGTAGTGTTGGTGGAGCTAGTGGAGGTGCACTAGCTGGAGATAGTGCTACTACGAGTGGAGGTACCGCTGCAAGAGGTGGTGTGGTACCGGGGTTTAACCCCATGGTTGAGTTCTTCCTATGTTTGAGGCAGAACTACCAGGGAGTGCGGACTGACAAGCTGAGGAGCTTGCAGGAGTTCCAGCGGAAGGCTGGAGAGAGCCTACGCGAGGCATACACTCGCATGAGGCGGCTGATCAGTTTCACTCAGGGAGTTACTGAGGCCCAGGCAGTCCAGTTTTGGTATGGGATACTGGACAGGGAGTTGCGACGTAGAGTTCATGATGCTACGTTGTTGCAGGCTACTTCGCCCACTTTGGCAGTAGTCTTTGGTTTGGCTGAGCGTATTGAGCTCAACATGGTGGAGGAGAGAGTGGTGACATCTGGATTTGGTAGAGAGACCTCATCCACGGTTGTGACTTCTTCTAGAGTGCAGCAGAGTGCACCACGCCCAGTTGGTTTTCGAGGATAGGGTGGACAGCCCAGATCCTATGGAGCGAGTGGAGGGCCTAGTGGAGTTAGACCCTTACCCTCATTTTCGGGGCAGCAGCAGCCAGTGAGTGGTGGTGTTGCTTGTTGGACTTGTGGTGGACCTCACCATAGGAGAGAGTGTACTCAGGGCAGCGGACCTGATACCTCTGGTGCATCACAGCCAGCACAGAGGCAGTGTGAGCACTGCCATAGATTTGGTCATACTAGTGACCGGTGTTTTGACCTACACCCGGAGTTACGGAGTGGTAGGGCTGCTATGGCAGGTAGTAGAGGAGCTCCAGTTCATGGAGGACGAGGTGGTAGAGGTGGTGGTAGAGGATCTACACCTAGTAGGGGTGCAGTACCTGCCCTTACTTTTGACACAGCTATGGCTACTCGGATTGAGCAGTTGGAGCAAAGATTGGCTAGTATGGCTATTGCTCATAGGAGATCAGATTCAGGTGCTGAGGCTTCCACCTCATATGCTGGTGATAGAGATGCTTTGGACTTCATGTGCGGAGCAGCACAGGTGGATGCATCTGCAGCAGTGACTAGGAGTGCAGTACGTGCTCCAGAGCCTAGAGGAGCATCAGTGGAGTTGGACCCACAGAGAGGAGAGGTTGGGAGACAGGTCAGACTTCCCCAATCTTTCACGTTATCTGAGGCATTGCAGACGACATCCATGGTTCCTAGACGTCCCAGTGCAGGTGTGGTAGGTGGTGATGGAGTACTTGATGGAGTACCTGCTAGTCAGCCACCTGCTACTACACAGATTGAGTCTAGCATGATGTTGGGGGCGGCTCAACTGATTATGCGGCATCCTTTATTTTCAGCCAGTGACATGTTTACATTGGGAGTGGACCCAGCCCCAGTGTTCCGGTTGGCTGCCACGTTGTGTGAGAGTAGGGATGGTGCAGTTCCTACTACTAGAGCAGAGGTGGTTGGTAGTGGAGCTGACTTGGTTGAGGAGCATGGGATCCGTTCAGCAACCAGTGGTTTATGGCAGGCAGCAGCGGCTAGACTGGAGGAGTTGCCAGCTAGACCGGCCTTTGAGAGAGCACGGTTTACACCTGGTGTTGTCCTATTGGATAACCAGAGGGGGATCTTTCGTTTGGTAGGACCTTCAGGGAAGGTCTATACACCACAGAGAGTCTTGTTAGACTCTGGTGCGCAGCCCCTTATGTTGGGGAAGGCTGCAGTTGTTGGTCTGGAGTTACGGAAGACCGATGTGGAGAGGTGTCCATTTCAGATCCAGACATCTCTTGGTGGTGGTTCGACACAGTACATCACACGTGGAGAGCTTGTTGTCCAGGTTCAGCCTGGTCATCCGACTGATAGCTCGGTGGTGAGAGCTCAGGCTATTGCGACGATAGCTGAGTCCTTTGATGTGCTAGTTGGGGGAGCAGTGTTATACCCTATGGGTTTCAGTATTGACTATTGGGAGGAGACAGCCTCTTATAGACCTGGTTGGCAGTCTGGTGAGGGACGGGTATGTCGCCTACCAGTACGCTTCAGTAGTGGCAGTCTTGGCTCACTACAGTCCGGGACCATGGCAGCATCAGTTTTGGCTTTCAGCGGTGCAGTTACTTGGCCTGGTGACTTGTTGGAAGGGAACGCCCATGCAGAGGATACTCCAATACCAGAGGAGATCACTCGGCTATGGAGTACGAGTGGGATTGTTCCATCCACCTTGGATGTTCCATTGTGGAGTTCAGAGGAGGCATTGCAGCAGCATGCAGATCAGTTGGTGCAGCAGGCTTGGAGTGGAGCCTTCGTACCATCAGGGGATGAGTGTGAGGATGAGCCTCCAGAGGCGATTGCTTTGACACCTCTGGATACCACACTCATTGCTTGGCAGTATCCAGTAGAGGGGATATGCCTATTGGAGTTGTTTGGTGGGATCAGCACCGGACTAGCTGCGGTATTACAGGCGGGTATCCGAGTACAGAGGTACTTGTATGTAGAGAGAGATGAGACTGCTAGGCGAGTCTCTCTACATCATGTGGCACACTTGGCCTATCGGTATCCGGAGTTATTACCGATGTCAGCAGTCAGAGGTTACCAGAAGGCCTTACCAGGAGACATTTCCTTATTGGGGGCGCATGACCTAGAGAGACATGGGCCTGTTCACTTGGTGATTTTTGGATGGCCATGTCAGGGACATACACGTGTGGGCCGCGGTTTGGGTCTTCAGGATCCTCGTTCTGGTGTGTTTTGGGAGATGTTACGGATACTACGACATCTCCAGGTTCATCAGTCTGTTTCTCCAGCTTACCTTTTGGAGAACGTTCCATTGATGGGTGATTCTCGCACTAGAGTGGTGGCGAGTACACATCAGGTCCATTCATGGATGGGACCTGCTGTATTGTTAGATGCAGCCAGAGTGGGATCACGGGCTCATCGTCTTAGTCTTTGGTGGACAAACCTCTTACCCAGAGAGGTTCTACAGCGTGCTTATGATGGGATTCAGCGACTGGACCACATTCTTGTTGATGATATCTTGGATGTTGGGCGTCAGTCTCAGACAGTGGTAGTGGCTGATAGGTCACCCATGGCAGTGGTGAACCTAGTTGGACAGCCTAGAGCTGCATTTCCCACACTCATGAGTTTCCCAGGCTCTCATGCTTTTCGAGAGGGAGGACCTGGACTTGTTTGGGACTCACAGTTACAGCAGTTGGTGGAGCCCAATGCTGATGAGAGAGAGCGGGCGATGGGTTTTTGCACCGGTATTACCGCTGTTCCAGCAGTGTCAGAGGCATCCATGCGTCAGGTGTTAGGTCAGGCTATGGACCTGAACTGTTTGACCTGGATTGTGAGCCTTGGTTTGGCAGAGCAGCGTAGGATGCGCTTGATAGGCATCACCACTCGGACACTTGTGAGCCTTGTGCCTATCGAGACGATTCAGGCACATGCTGGGGGCGATGGACCGAGTGGACATGGTATTCTTGGGACACATCCAGTAGCTACTAGGGAGAGTGGTCTACTTGGAGTCCATCCAGGTGAGCGTGGGCTACTTGGATTACACCCTTGGTCCACATGGGATGCAGCCAGAGGACGTATGGAGCTTGCAGCCAGAGTGGAGGGAGTTTTTCACACAGAGGTTGGGACCTCTAGTGGTCGGGAGCATGACACCATTGCTCCCAAGGGCCCAGTATAGCAGCCAGTCAGTACGTCTTCCACTCCTACTACAGTTACAGAGGATACTTGGGAGCTAGATCTTGGACCCAAGCTTACTGGAGAGGAAAGACGGAGGGTTTGGAGGTTCTTGAGGAGTCACACGAGTTGTTTTGCCTTCAGTATGAAGGATTTGGGTGCTCTGAAGGGACCTGGTATACGGATTGAGCTGACTAGCGACACACCTATTTTCCGACGTCCTTATCGATATAGTGAGATGGAGAGGACATTGATTCAGAGCCGGAGTAGTGACCTTTTTGAGGCTGGTTTGGTGGAGATTTCACATGGAGAGTATGCATCAGCGACAGTGATGCCAGCCAAGAAGGATATGCATGGCAACTATACAGATAGGCGGATGTGTGGAGATTACCGTCCTATCAACCGACAGACCAGGGCTGATCGGTATGCCATGCCTACACTGGAGGAGATTTTTGATGCGATTGGGCATGCAAAGGTCTTCAGTACTTTGGATCTTTGAGCGGGATATCATCAGTTGCCGATCAGGGAGGAGGATAAGTCCAAGACAGCATTTTGGGCTATTGATCCTCACGGCAAGGATGTGTTATATCAGTGGAGGTTCTTACCATTTGGGTTGAAGAATGCTCCTGCTGAGTTCCAGAGGGTCATGGATAGGATCCTAGCTGGACTGGATTTTGCTCGGTGCTATATTGATGACATTTTGGTGTATAGCACTACTGTGGAGGAGCATGAGAGACAGTTGTTGGAGGTGTTTGAGAGGTTGAGATCTCATGGACTCAAATTACATCCTGGGAAGTGTAGGTTCTTCCATGAGCAGGTTGAGTATTTGGGTCACACTATCTACCCCGGAGGACTTGGTGTTCAGCAGACCAAGGTGGAGGCTATTGCACGTATTCCTCGGCCTACGGATGTGAGCAGAGTGCGAGCATTCCTTGGGTTGGCAAACTTCTATCGCCGCTATGTTAGAGGATTTAGTGCCATTGCCAAGGCCTTGACGAAGCTGACCAAGCTTACACAGGAGTGGTGTTGGGGAGATGAGCAGGAGAGAGCTTTTGTAGAGCTCAAGGAGAGGTTGACATCTGCTCCTATTTTGAGGAGACCGATCAGGGGACGACCATTTCAGGTTCACACTGATTGGAGTATGTTGGGGCTTGGAGCGGTGCTCACCCAACATGATGATGAGGAGAAGGAGTTTGTGGTGGCCTATGCTAGTCGCTCCAACAATTCAGCGGAGGCGAAGTATAGTTCATATGAGGGAGAGTGCTTGGCAGCAGTTTGGGCAGTAGCACATTTCCGATGTTACCTATTTGGTAACCCCTTCACTCTCATCACTGATCATCAGCCGCTGAAGTGGTTGATGGAGTCCGACAAGCTTTCAGGGAAGCTTGCACGATGGGCTCTGATTTTACAGGAGTATGATTTCACGGTTGTTCACAGACCTGGAGTGGTGAACCGTGATGCAGATGGGTTGAGTAGAAACCCATGTCCCAGCCAGCAGGATCAGACCGGAGCACGTTGGCATGGTGAGACAGATGAGGAGATGGTGCCAGGTTGGCATGCATCGGCCTTTCTGTGTATATTTGCAGAGACTTTGGTGGTATCTCTCTCAGCGCATACAGGAGGAGTTATTGAGGTCACAGATCCAGAGAGTGAAGATATTGGTACAGTTCAGCGAGACATTCATGATGATGTCTTAGTGATGGACTATCTTCGCACTGGTGTTGTGGGTGGCACAGTTGGGGCCAAGGAGAGAGACCGTGTTCTTCAGCGGGCCAGACGGTTCAGATTGGAGGGTAGACACCTTTTGCGTGTATGGGAGGATGGTAGAGTGCGAGTAGTACCACTTCCATCACAGAGACCACAGTTGGTCCGTCATGCTCATGAGGAGCTAGGACATTTTGGAGTAAAGCGTACATATAGCTTACTCCAGAGTCATTATTGGTGGCGCGGTATGCAGACCGAGGTACAGCAGTTTGTTGCCAGATGTGTGGTTTGTGACCGAGTTAGAGCATCATTCAATGCTCCTACGCCACAGTTACACCCATTACCTATCATGGGATTGGGTTACCGTTGGAGTTTGGACTTCGCCGGACCTTTACCGCTGACTGTGAGACATCATCGGTATGTTTTGGTGATGGTGGAGCACTTCTCCAAGTGGATTGAGTTGGTGGCACTTCCTGACAAGTCTAGTGAAGGGACAGCTTACTCGTTCCTGGATCGAGTTCTTAGTCATTTTGGTGCACCAGCTGAGGTTTTGACTGATCAGGGTACAAAGTTCTTGGGAGAGTTTCAGGTCTTGTGTGACAAGGCTTTGATTGATCATCGTACTACATCCCGAGATCACCCTGAGGCAGATGGCTTAGCAGAGAGAGTGGTTCAGACGGTGAAGAGAGGATTGCGAAAGTATGGTTTGCAGAGAGGCCACTTGGGAGATTGGGATCTCCAGTTACCTTGGTTGGCCATGGGCTATCGGTTCAGCCGGCAAGCCTCCTTAGCATCCTTCTCTCCATACTTTCTACTCTATGGACGAGATCCAGATTTACCTGCAGCCATTCGTCGAGATGCTACTGTAGTTTTGGACTTGGATGACCCTGATGTATGGATGAGCGCATGTTCTCAGCGGGCAGAGATCTTTCAGAGAGTGATGCCGATGACCAATCTATCGGCTCTCACCAAAGGAGTTGGAGGAGTTGCGAACAACACTTACAGAGTTGTTGGAGAAGGATTTCATACGACATAGTACCTCTCCGTGGGGAGTACCGGTACTATTTGTTCCAAAGAAGGATGGAGGACTTCGTTTCTGTATTGATTACCGTGGGCTCAATAAGCAAACCGTGAAGAATGCATATCCCTTGCCTCGGATCGATGACCTGCTTGATCAACTAAGTGGAGCACGCTACTTTTCCAAGTTGGATCTTCGTAGCGGCTATTGGCAAATTCCTATTGAAGGAGAAGACGTGCAAAAGACTGCTTTTCGCACAAGGTATGGACATTTTGAGTGGAGAGTTCTACCTTTCGGACTCACTAATGCTCCAGCAGTCTTCATGGATCAGATGCATCAAGTGTTGGGGGGACTATTGGATCGGTCCGTGGTGGTGTTCTTAGATGATATCTTAATCTATAGCAGGACATAGGCAGAACATGTGAATCATGTGCAAGAAGTCCTAAGACGACTACGACAATGGAAATTTTACTGCAAGAAGTCAAAGTGTGCTTTCTGGCAGAAGGAGGTTACCTTCTTGGGTCATAAGATCTCATCAGAGGGGATCAAGATGGAAGAAGAGAATATCAAAGCCATTACTGATTGGCCTACCCCGAAGGATGCTACAGAAGTACGAGCATTCAATGGACTGGCCAGTTTTTACCGACGGTTCATCGACTATTATGCTCACGTGGTTGCACCATTGACTGACCTCTTGGGAAAGAACTCGAGCTTCCAGTGGACCACCAAGCATGAAGAAGCATTCCAGAAGTTAAAGCATATGGTGTCTTCAAGACCTATTCTTCAACCATATGATCCTCAACTACCTTGTGTGGTTGATTTTGATGCTTCTAACTTTGCAATTGGAGCTGTGTTGCAACAAGAATTTCCAGATGGACTACATCCGATTGCCTTTGTGTCTCGCCGACTAAATACAGCGGAAAGAAATTACTCTGCTCGAGATCGGGAACAACTTGCAATGGTATATGCCACCAAGGTATGGAGGCATTATCTCTTGGGGAAACAAGTGATCATGCGAACTGATCACAAGCCATTGTTGCAGACCTTACACTTGGAGCACATGAAGAGCCGGCATCATCGATGGGAAGAGCAACTCCAATTGTTTGACATCAAACTTGAGTACAAACCAGGTCGGTTCCATGTCATTCCCGATGCTCTATCACGACGACCTGATTTGAAGGATCTTCCTTTTATCACGGCGGCAATTACAACGGTGTCCATTGACCCTAAGGTCCACAATGAGTTTCAATCAGCTCTACGACAAGATCCCTTCTTCCAAATGGTACACGGTCGTCTGACAGCATGCGACAAGGAGTACAACACCTTCTCCTTCAAGGAAGGCCTTTTATTCTATGCAGACCAGATCTATGTTCCAGCCAAAGGTGATCTTCGACTAGTGCGCCTTCAAGAAGCCCATGTGACCAATAGTTGGTCACATGGGAGTGGACAAGACCTTGGGCACCCTCCAACGCCAATGGTGGTGGCCCAACATGACACGAGATGTTCAAGACTTTGTCCGATCATGTGAGAGTTGCCAACAGAACAAGGCCAGCAACCAGAAGCCGAGTGGACTCCTTCAACCACTCGCCATTCCATCCGCTCGTTGGGAGCATGTGAGCTTGGATCTCATCACATCCTTGCCAAAGACAAAACAAGGACACACCGCAATTGTGGTGTTTGTGGATAAGCTTAGTAAGCTAATCCACTTGGCACCAACCTGTGATACCGTGGATGCTCCAACCTTAGCGCAAATCTACTTTGACAATGTCTTCAAGCATCATGGGATGCCACGTGTACTCATCTCCGACCGTGATCCTCGATTTACCGAGAGGTTTTGGCAAGCACTCTTCCAGATACTCGGCACCAAGCTTGCTTTGTCCATGGCCTATCATCCTCAAACTGATGGACAAACCGAACGCGCCAACCGTACATTGGAGGATATGTTGCGGGACTTTGTCAATGTCCACCATACCAACTGGGATGAATGTCTTGCAGTTGCAGAATTTGCCTACAACAATTCCAAACAGGCAAGCACTGGATTTTCTCCCTTCTTTCTCAATTTTGGCCAAGATCCGCTTGTTCCAGATTCCCTTCTTGCTCCCCCTCCCTCTCACGTTCCTCATACTTCTACATTCTTGACCACTATATCCCAATCTCTCCAACAAGCCAAATCTCACCTCCTTGTTGCTCAAAATCGCCAAAAACAATATGCAGACCATCATCGTCGTGATCTCACCTTTGAAGTTGGTGATAAAGTCATGCTATCCTCTAGTAACCTCCCTCTCCCACTTGATACCCAAGTTCGTAAACTTGCTCCTAATTGGATAGGACCCTTTGATATCACCCACATTATCTCTCCTGTTGCTTATCGTCTTGCCTTACCTTGTCACATGTGTATCCATCCTGTCTTTCACGTTTCCAAGTTGAAACCCTTTGTTCCTAACCCTTCTTCATTTTCCTCTTGAGTCCAACCTCCCCCTCTTCCTATCCCTATCAATGATCATGAGGAGTACGAAGTTGATCGTATCCTTGCGCGTCGCCATATTCAACGAGGCCGTCGCCAACACACGGAGTACAAGGTCCTTTGGAAAGGGTATCCCCTTCATGATGCCACATGGGAACCTCTTTCTCACCTCCAGAATGCACAGATGGCCATCCAGGAATTCGAAGCTTCACTGGCGACGAGGACGTCACCAACTAGCGGCAGGGGAATATGTAACAATATGGAAGTTGGTAACGAAGTTAATCGGGCTTACAAAGTAGAGAATAAGACAAAATAGCCTATAATATTCTAGAAGCATCTAAGAAGCTTCTTAGGAAGCTTCCCAACTAGTTAACTTGCGCCCTAAGCAGGTAGCTTCTAGAAGGAAGCTTCTAGAAGCTTCTAACTAGCTTAGCTTGCACGCCAAGTAGGTGGCTTCTAGAAGGAAGCTTCTTGAGAAGCTTCCTAGTTAACTTGGCTTGCACTCCAAGAAAGCGGCTCAAGGAAGCTTCTTGAGAAGCTTCAAGGGTCTTGTATGCTACCTATAAATACCAAGGCCGAAGCTCATGCTAGGCATTCGGAGTTTTCCCTCATTCAAGTGTCCCAATGTGAATTTCCATTCTCCTATTTCTCTCCTTGGTTTCGGTCTTTTACACCAAAGACTACTGCCAAAGTAGGTGAAGTAGCCTATAACAACATAGCATCATGACTCTACATTGCAACTCCTTGTCCAATATCCCATACCAAAACTGGACTGCTTGGGCCTCAATAAATCCTTGAGTAAAATTTATCAGCTATCTCATGAGAGTGTATTCGTTGCATAGGCTTTCTCTAGCCTTCCATTGGAACTCTTGCAAGCTCCTCAACTTGTCAGTCTGCACTCCTTGGTAGTTCTGCCTCAAACATTGGAAGAACTCCACCATTGGATTAAACCCCAATACTAAACCACCTCTTGTAGTAGTACCTCCACTCATAGTAGCACCATCTCCAAGAGATCCACCAATGCTACTAGAGTTAGAACTTGTGAGTATGGTTGATCTACTCCTAGAAACCGAGCTTGAAGTGATGGAGATATAGTTTGAAGACCAATATTGTCTCTATGGCTCAATCTCCTCCAAGTGAGCTCTTGAACTCATGGTAGTTGTCCATTGATGGAACTTTTAAGTGCTAAAAAATCCTTTCCATGCCATGAATGGTGTGAACAAAGTCTAGTTTTGCATCTACTTTAGATTTGTGAGCCGATTTGCCTCTCACTCAGGATGAACCTCTGATAGCTATTATGGTAGCGCACCATGGACTAAGAAGACAAGGAACCCCAACTCCATCATACTCTTCCAAGGCTAACACTCCAAGACTCAAGACATTGCTCACTAGAGAACTCAATGAGAGAGAGATTGTTGCAAATGAAAGGATGACGAGTCCCTCCTCACCCCTTGTTTATATACTTGTGAAATAGTTACGTACCAAAGTTACTAATTACTGGAGTAACTCAAGTTACTAGGCTAAAAGTCAAGTAAAGTCAAAAAGTAGAAAGGAATATCCATTCACATGGGCATATTCCCCTAAGCATGTGATCTTATCTTGACCCAACCACAAAGTCAAGGATTCCTTCACATGGGCTATCCTTGGACTAAAGAAGAATCCAAAACAAAAAGAATTGTGGGTCCAAGAGTTCTCAACTCTTTCCTCAAAGCCAAACATCTAAGAATAATACCAAGTCAACACACTAGAATCCAAAATAGTGGTGCTCATCTTTTCCACTTCCTCTAAAGTAAGGTCCCCTCTATCTTAGCTATGACTAAATTTAGCTAATCATGACTAATGTAGAACCATCTTTTATCTCTATATAAATAATATCTCTCAAGTACTTGTAATACCAAGCTAAATATCACAATACCACACACATGCACAAATGGGTGTTACAGATCACACCAACTATCAAACCCCTAGATGAAGTCATCAAACTCCTAAATGAAGTCATCCAACTCAATGATATCCATTGTACCAAAGTAATGCTTGGGGCCTTTGGAGAACCCATAAATCTCATCCATATCCCACAACAGCAGTGTGGACACACCAAGTGCACTCTCAACTGAGTCAACTCCAACATCAAACTCCATTTCAAAGTTGATCTCCTCCTTCACTAGGACAAGATATAGACTAATATCGAGCGCCACTCCAAGTAAACCCATTGCATATTGCAGTGCTATCTCCTCCAAAATCCCCAAAGAACTCTATTGTGACAAAATAATTAGAAATTACAACCCATTATCAAAACCACAGCAAGTAATCCACCAAGTGCCAACATACCAACCAAACGTCACCCACTAATGTAGCTCTAACTACGACAACTACACTAAGAGAAAGGGCAACTTGTAACCTGCCATCACAACATGCACTCTCACGGTCTGTAGATCATCACTTCTTGCCCCACCAAAGAAAACATAGGTAGACTGCCTAGTCATCACTCCAGCCTGACTATCAAGAGCACACCAGAGCACCAACGCTCTAAAGTCAGGGCATCTCACACAAATATGGTGCACAAATAGGAAGTAGAGAATGGAGTGGGTCCAATCACAAGAAATCTAAACAAAATCTCTCCATCTCATAAATCAACATTGGACTTACTCCACCACCATTTGGCATTTGATATTGTATAAATTATCTACTTCCTAAGCTACCAAGATCACCAAGAATGGAATCAAATTATCTCTCCCAGCCAAAGCTCCTAGTGTATAGATAATAGTGGAATAGTCATTAGGACAACAAGTGAGTGTGGACCAATTGGCTAGGGCACCAATCTAGGAACCAGAGATCTAAGGATCAAACCCTATTATTTAGCAAGATGTGCAGATTTTACCAAACAATGACCAAAATCTACTCTAAACTAGCTAGCCTCATGCCAGCAAGTTGGCCCTTTTAGGCCTTCATAGCCTCTCATAGCCCATATTCCTATGCCTTGAATTCTATAAATGCCCAAATGATGCTTTTCTTCTTGCCATTGAACCCTCTCCAAATTTGGAAAAACTCATCCAAATCTGGCCAAAATCTAACATAAAATCCAGCAAAAATCTAACATAAATCACTAAAGTTGGTTGACCACCAAATCCTTTGCTAACTCTCCACTAAAGCCAAATTGCATGATGGGTTTCTCCAAATCACAAATTCACAGGATGGGCTCCCAATTCCACCTTCAATTTCACTTTCTAAGCTCAACTTGCACCAAATTAGTCATGCTTTCACCTCTTGAGCTCAAAATCACAACTATTGCTTGAAAATTGCTTCTCTTTGCTCAAAATTAGGCTAGCACTTCCGTGCATTGTCTGCCTCATTGCCAAATTTGCATCAATTTGAAGACCTTCTACACACAACCCATCACTCTCAAGGAAAGACTAGACCATGATCGGGCTACCACGATAAGTAAGGCTTAAAAGATACCACCAACAGTTCAATCCTTGCACCCAATTTCCCCTTGACCTCACTTTTTTGATGTTATCAGTTTGTTTACACAACTCAGATCACACTCAATAAGATCAGTACTTGATATGTCACTCCATAATCTACTAACAATTGGGTATTGATTAAAATCAAGCCACACCCACTCTAGCTAAGAGAATCTAGGTGATGCTTGCCGGCCTCTATCCACCATAACCAAGAACTTGAAGAATCAACATCAAAGAAGTGAGCTCTTTGGACTTTAAAAGTATACTCCCTTGGTCTTCAACCCTAATGGTCCCACTAATGGCACATCCGATGGTGCAAATGGTGCTAAGTGACGGTAGGCCCCACCATATAGTCAATACCCCAAACACAAAATCTGACCATCAACAAGTAGTCTATGAGTAACTACCAAAATACTCCTAACTACCAACACTACTACTCTAGAGTCCAAGCAATCTAGATGCAAAGCTACAAATGGCGTGATATTATTGAAGCAAAAATTAATGGTGTTTTCCACTTTCAAGAAGCAAAAAATTTTGGTACAAAATGAGTATTATGCAAAGCTAAAAAAACAATTTGATAACTATGGTGACTATGATATTAGTGAGTTCAAGAAATTTTGTGCAATAAATGGAATCAAAATCCTTGATGAGCACATAAATTGAACTATAAATGAAAGAGCTAATAGCATGAGGATCAATGTTGGTTTGCCCAAGGTATCTTGGGCTAAGGCAATCAACACCATGACATAATTGGTAAACAAAGGTCCATCAAATTCCATACACCATAAGTTGCACAAAGAGGATTAGATAGAAAAATAGTGAATTTGTCACACTTGAGAATCTTTGGGTATATCTCTTATGTGTATGTCAATGCAAGAAAAGGGACAAGTTAGATAGAAAGTCAAGAAAGTGTTTCTTGATTGGATATGGTGCAGATGACTTTCAATACAAATTTTGGGATGCATAGAGCAAGAAAATCATCAGAAGCAAAGATATGATATTCAATGAAAGTCTTTTTTACAAGAATAAAAACATTCTAGATTTTTATAATGAAGATGAGCAGAGCAAAGAAAACAATCAAGTTTAATTGTAGGAGATACTAAAAGAAGATGTTATCATAAGGGGTTAGAGAAACCCTAAAAACTTATAATATACTCTGCCACAACCTCAACCACATGCAAGGTAGTTATGGAGATCTAGAAAACCACCAGCAAGGTATTCACTCTCTCTACATTACCTACTATTGGCAAATAGAGGTGAACTTGAATGTTATAATGAAGTTATGAAAAGTGAAGACTTGATGAAATGGGAGCTTTCCATGAAGGATGAGATGTGGTCCTTGGATACAAATCAAACTTGGAAGCTCAATTTACTACTAGAAGGTAAGAAGACTCTACAAAACAAGTGTTTACAAGGTAAAAGAGGAACACAATAGTAGAAAAAGATACAATGTTGTGCATATATACATTGTTACATAACATATATCATTATCACCATCATACACTATAAAATTGCAACTCACACATAAGTCGTACATGAGCTCTAAAATGTCACAATAGTCAATTCATTTTTCAACTCAAACACACTCAAATCACACTCAAATCAGATTTGTACTCTATTCTTCACTCAACAATCTACAAACAATCAAGCATTGATTACAATCAAGCCACACTATAATACCAATAGTTAGACATATTATCTAAAGATGTAAATTGGCTTGGTAATATCTAGAAGAATATTATATATGATGGACTAAGTAGATCAGATAGAGGTACCAAAAGAATAATTCCACTAATAATACAAGAGTTAAAAACACTTTAAAAACTAGAGCCAATTTTGGAGACCTAAATGGATAGATTAGACGTTAAAAATGGAAACATTGTTCCTCCTTTCTTGGAAAAAAAGCTTGCCTTCTCCCCTCCCCAAAAAAAACTGTTTTTCTCATCAAGAGCTTTCCAATAGTACCTCATCCATAGAATTCTGAGCTTCCTACATGAAGATTCTCTTTGGTCAAACCTATTTGACCAACCAGATAGAACAAGGACCAACATGTCACCCCTATACAAATAATCTAAGAGTGGATCTTGCTTACATATCACCAATCCATATATCTAATCCAAGGGTGGAGCTTCCTTTGAGTGGATCCTCTTTGCTATATAATAAAGACAAGGTGCTCCTTTGGGGCATCGGAGTATTGAGTGTGAAGCTTTGTGTTGTCTCTCTTGTGTTTCTCTTGGGAGTTCTACTACCCTTGGAGTATTACACACACCCTCTCTAGCTAAGAGACTCCAAGTGATGCTTGCTGGCCTTTGTCTATCATAGCCAAGAGCTCAAAAGCTTGACATCAAAGAAGTGAGCTCTCTAGAGCTGCACTTCAAAAATATACCCCTTTGCTTGACCTAGGTCTCCAGCCCTAATGGCACCATTGATGGCACATCCAATGGTGAAAATATTGCAAGTGATGGTGGATCACACCATGTGATGAATAGCCTTACCATGATATCTGACCACCAACAAGTAATCCATGGGTAACTAGTAAAATACTATGATTGCTAACACTACCACTCCAACTTCCAAGCAAACTAGCTTTGGCACTACAAATGTCATGATAATTGGCATGCATATCTACATTGCTACAGAACATACATCACTATCAACATCATACACTATAGAAGCAACTCACATATAAGTCATGCATGAACTCTAAAGTGCCACAATTATCCCCTTCCCTCCCAAAGCTTACAGTTAGGTCCCTCTAACTCCAAATAGCCATCTATTCCAAGTATTTGATATGGCCTATGATGGGCAAAGATCAAGATACCATGTGCTATTGAGCCCCATTTTTAGTTGCTTGTTTGCAATCAATACCACAAAAAGGGTGAACTAGCTATAAGTCAAGTACATCTATGACATGACCATTGTACTTGAGGAGCCACCTTGAGGAGAGGAGTCAAACCTACCATATGTCATCCTCTTAAACAACTATCATACACCAATATAGTAGTAGCTCCACTAGAAGACTTATATAACATACACCACAAGCTTGCACCTACAAGTCCAAGCTTGGGTCCATAGTGCCATTAATATTTGGGAGGTGACATAGCACATAACTTTGCACATGATCCTTCCAAACAACACCATCAGGTCTTTCCAACACAAGGACTCTAGAAGGAAAAACCTCACATACTCTCAAGATAGTGCAACTTGTAGTAACATCACGTGTCATGGATGTAGTCTGCTATAGATATACATAGACACTTGGATGAAATCAATGGATCAAGGGCTGTACTTCCTCCTCAAATAGTAGCATAGCATAAAGACTCCCTATGTTGAGTAATTGCTAAGTTCTTAAATTCCATTGGTATTACTCTCCAAAACATCTTTACCCATTAAGAACATGCGCTCACCCATACATTTGGATCATCCAAGTCCAAAACTGTAGTAGCATCACAATGAATGGCTACAAGTAAATCTAGATCTTGTCCATTTAGTAGATAATAAAGAGAGAAGGATGCTAAAAAGGCTTGCCGGCTAAACCAATAGCCCATGGCCAACCAAGATAACGGGAGATCCCAATCTTCTAAGTGACCTCTCTACAAACCATACTTTTGTAATCCTCTATTAATCATCTAAACCACTCTCTTTGCTAAGCCATCTGCCTTAGGGTGATCTCGGAAGGTAGTACAATAATCAATCAAGGCCTTGTCACACAAGACTTGAAACTCCCTCAATAAGTTTCTACCTTGATCAGCCAAAACCTCAATTGGTGCACCAAAATAACTAAGAACCCAATCCAAGAACAAGTAAGTTGTCTCTTCATTGGACTTGTCAAGAAGTGTCGCCAATTAAATCCACTTGGAGGAGTGCTCTACCATAACCAAAGCATATTGATAATATATCATAGTCAATGGTAAAGGTCCAACAAAGTCCAAACTCCAATGGTAATCCAATCCCATGATAGGTAATAGGTGTAATTGTGGCATAATAGCATTAAATGATGCTCTAACTTGGTCACAAACCACACATCTAGCAACAAACTATTATACATCAGATTGCATACCACACCACTAATAATGACTCTAGAGTAATGTAATACCAATAGCTAGAAAGATGATCTAGAGATAAAATTTGATTTGGTAAAATCTGTAAGGATGTTATACATGAGGCACTAAGTAGATAAACTAGAGGTATCACTACAAGAGTATTTCTACTAGTAGTCCGGAAACCGAAACTTTAAAATCAATAGTTATGCATATGATCTAAAGGTGAAACTTGGGGTGGTAATATCTAGAAGGATGTTACATATGATGGATAACATAGATCAGATAGAGGTATCACCAAAATATCACTTCTATTAATAGGGTAGAAGTCAAAAATAGCCTAAAAACTTTAAAGCCATTTTTGGAGACCTAAATGGATGAATTAGGCCTCAAAAAAATTTCATCTTCCTTCTCCCCCATGATTTTTCTTGTCAATATCTTTCCAATGGTACCTTACCCATGCAATTCTGAGCTTCCTACAAGAATATTCCCTAAAGATTCCCTTTGGTCAAACCCATTTGACCAACTAGATAAAACAAGGATTGACATGTCACCCATCCAAACAAATAATCCAAGGATAGAGCTCACTGATAGGTCACCAATCCATGTATCTGATCCAAGGGTGGAGCTTCTTTTGAAGGGATACTCTTTGCTATATAATAAAGAGAAGGTGCTCCTTTAAGGCATCAGGAGATTGAGTGTGAAATCTATGTTTTCTCTCTTGAAGAGTTTTATTGTTCTCAAAGTATTACAAGTAAGTTATATTTATTCTTTAATCCAAAATGTCCTAGCTCCTCATGAGCATGACAAACCAACTGTGGTCTCTAATATGGAAGTGCTACTACTCACACTCTATCATCCTCCCATACACAAAGAAGTTGTCTACACTTCAATCTAAACCACATGGCTTGCTAAAGAACATGGTCTTTGGGACCAACTATACCACCCATAGCACTAATGCAAAGATAATCTGTCACCAAGACGTCATGACAAATGGCTTATTAACCTATACCAATATCTCTACCCTCTAGATTTGTGATCTCGACAACTCCTCTTGTATGTGCTAAGAGAGATACCACCAAGGTCTCAGAAAATATACATAGAAAGGTAGATGCATGCCAACTTGGCACCATCTCCTCATTTGTCTCACCATGCCAACGTGCTTTGGTCTAATCCTATTGGCTAGAACATGGGTTTCTACTCAACACATTTACATCATGGTTCACCACTCCAAGTCTATGCATAACCATGAAAGCATACTTGTGTAAATCCAAGCCCAATGTGCAAGCTTCCCTAAAAGCTTGTTGTACTCTATCAACCACTTTAATGGTTGATGATTAATGAGGAGAGTGAAAGGGTTACCAAATAGGTGACATAAAAAATGTGCTATTGCCAAGCACTCTCTCTCATATAAACTATACTTTGCCTTTGTTGAAATTTTGGAGCAACTAGCATATGCCATCACAAACTCCTTCCCCTCATCTTATTGGGTGAGCATTGCTCCAAGTTCCAATGTACTCCAATTAGTATGAACCTGGAATAGTCATCCTCTAATTGGTCTCTTGAGAATAGAGGAAGATGTAAACCTTGCCTAGAGCTCTATAAGAGCTCTCTCTTGTTCATCTCTCAAACACCACTCCAATGTAAGCTTGGTTAGCTTTTTCAAGGCCTTGGCAATGGCACTAAATCCTCCCTAACATATTGGTGATAGAAGTTCACCAACCCAAAGAATGCTCACACTTTACTCACATTTGTAGGTTGAGGAGTACATGGCCTCCACCTTGGTCCATTGAACACCAAGTCCTCTAGGGTAGATAGTGTGACCCAAATACTCAACTTGCTAGAAAAATCTACACTTCCCATGATGTAATTTGAGTCCATGGGATTGCAACCTCTCGAACACCTCCAATAAATATCTCTCATACTCCTCCACATTAGTGTTATGACCAAAATATCATCAAATAATATAGCATTGAGTAAAATCCAAATCCTACTATGATCCTCTCCATGATCCTTTGGAACTGGGCAAGAGCATTCTTTAGCCCAAATGGTAAGAACCTCCATTGATATAATACATTCTTACCATGAGGATCAATAACCCAAAATGTTATCTTGGAGTTGACCTCTTCCCTAATTAACAATCGATGATATTTGTTTGAAAATCCAAAGTATTGAAAACCTTTGCATACTCAATCATATCAAAGATCTCCTCCAGTGTAAGCATGGTATACCTATTAGCCCTAAAATGTTGGTTGATAGGATATTAATCTCCACACATCCACTTATCTATGTAGTTTTCATGCATATCCTTCTTGATTGGCATCATTGTAGCTAAAGCATACTCTCTATGTAAAATCTCCACCAAACCAGCCTCAAAAAGGTCTCTATTCCAACTTTGAATCATTGCTCCCTCCATGTTCCTATATTTGTAGGGATGTCAAAAAACTAGTGTATCATTAGTAAGCTCAATCCAAATACCCAGTCTTTTTAGAGTACCCAAATCCTTCATACTTAAGGCGAAACAACTTTTGAAGCTCCTCAAGAACCTCCAAACTCTTTGTCTTTCTCCTCTTGCAAGCTTGGATCCAATATTTAACTCCCAAGCATCCTTTATAATTGATGTAGGAGTGGAAGACGCACTAACTGGCTATTACATCGGCCCTTGGAAGTAATAATGTCTAATCCCTCCAACCACGTCCCTTACTTCAATGCAAAAAACTCCCTCTACTCTAGCTATAAGCTCCATACATCTTCTAGCTGCATCCCAAGTAGACCAAGTGTGTAATCCAAGTAGGCCATGCTCACCTAGATGGACTCCAAGTAGACCACTCTCATTAATATCGATCAATTATCTCCCAATAATACCCTACTCACTTGTTCCATTGCCTACCAAGCCAAGGCTTGCAATCCAAGTCAAAAAATTCACATCCATAGCCTGACCTAACACTTGATGCTTGATGCTTTTGACGCTATTGTACCAATGGTAATACCAATATGAAATCCCTCATCCTCTCATTGGCACAAGGATCCACCAAATACTATAACTATGAGTCTCAAACGAGTCTAAGACCTCTCTCTTAAAAAGCACGGGAGATTGTGAAACTCATAAGTATGTGTAAAGCGGATATGGGTTGTCCAACAAGGTTCACCATTGTCATAGGTGACCTATCAACCACCACTACCATTTTAGATTGGTACCCAACATCCAAAATATCATCAACAATAAAGTGGTCTAGTCATTGAATCCCATCATAAGCACATTATAGAACCTCTTTAGGTAAGAGGTTCATCCACCAAAGTTGAAGATGATGAGCCCATGATCTCACTTTGGCAGCATCCAACAACATGACAGGTCTCATCTAAAAATAGACCTATTTTCCCACAACCCGTGTACAAGAATCACCTATTAAAGAGATGTTCTCCAAAATCTAGGCTAGAGATATCATAGTATACATAACATCTCCCAAAACACAACAAATTGGGGATCCTATAGACCTTGACCTTACCCGGTATGGGTATGCCCCTGACATGGCAATCCAAGACCAAGACCACCAAATGAATAGGACCATGTCTCTCCAAATCCTATGCCCTAGCCAGGAGATGTCTATTGATAGGGCCTTTTGGTAATCCTTGAGTGTTAAGTGAAGTGTACCACATGATGTAGAGAGACTTGCCTAGTAGTCTCATCTCTCTCCACATACAAGTACCTTTGTACTTGTATACTTGCCTATAGTACCATAACTAGTCTAGTGCTAATCCTACCAAACAATTCCAATAGATAGATTCCCTCTATTAGATATTGCCAAGCAATGAGTGTGGTATCCAAAGATGACAGGGTAATAGACTTTGGAGGCTCATCCTCACATTGGTCTCTTAGTGATATAAAGGTTCCACATTAAGCCTATTGCACCAACTGATCTACTTGTTATTCCAATGCCTCCTTAGAACTCCACAATGGAACATCCAAGGTAGATTGAACAATCCTATTTTTATTCCAAATCCAAGTGATCTCCTTTAGTATTGGAGTATCATCCACATGAGTATTCCCCTCCAATAAGTCACTAGGTCAAATAACAAAACCACTAAAACTTGAAACTAATGTTATGGTCCTTGACTATAGTGAGCCAAGACTACCATTACTAAAGCAGAATGGTAGGTGGCATACACATTCATTACCTGACTGCCAACTTGGTCTATAGGAGGTTGTCTCCTCCCAATAATCAATACTAAAACCTATTGAGTATAATATTACTCCACCAACTATCACATCATATGACTCTATTATTGTCACAATGGCTTGAGCTTTCACCACGTAACTATCAATTGAATGACTAGGCTAAATCTGGACAATGAGCTCTCCATATGTGATATATTGTGTAGAACTACCCCTTAGAGATATTTGAATCTAAAATAGACACCTTTCCACATCAGTATTTTGTAACTCAAGATTGATAACTATAGCCTTCTCTAACATAAGGGGCTAAAGACGAAAGTTTAATAAGATCCTCTTTAGTGTATAGACCTTCCTTGAAGGTCCCAAAAAATGGAAAATCCTCCTTTGGTTGTCCAATAGGACAACTCTAGGTGAGAACTGAGTTTGCTCAAAGGCAGATCTAGTTGCTTCTGCCTACCATAAACCATTGGTTGTTGAGCACATCCAATGCTCCTCAAACAAGTCAGCTCCATTTTCAACCACTTATGCTCTAGAAACAAGAACCATATCATCTCTACTCTCACAAAGTATTGCAACCAATCAAAACATTGGAATTGGATCAACTCCCAATGTAAACATGTCATAGAATAAAAGGAAGCATATAATCAAATAAGCCATCCTTAACATCATGCTAGACTCAATCTATATAGTAGTAGGTGTTTGACTAGCATCTAGTCCATCATGCACTCCATCACCACCTATGACACCTATGCTAGAATATCTAAGAGCCATGGATATTATCTATAGTGCCAAAAAGAGTATGAAAGACCTGGGAAATTTGACCTATCTACTAGCCTTTCCTCTTTGTAGATCCAACTTCACTGATGCTCTTCTAGGCTCTAGAGCATGTACTACACTCCTAGTCATTGTGTCAAATGCATCTACTTGTGTTGCTTTGCACATAAAGTCCAAGATTTCTATATCACCAACATAAGAGGTAGAAGCCTCAATACCCAAATCTGATCTCCTCTGAACTATGGCCATGTTAGCCAATCTCTACTCCAATTGCTCAATCTAAGTAGTTATGGTTGTATCAAAAGCAAGGGTAGGTATTGTGCCTCCACCAAGTGTGGGTCCTCTACCACCACCATGACTTAGAGCTCCTCTACCACCTACCATACTAGCCATATTATTTTGTAATTTGAGGTGAAGATCAAAGCATCGGCCACTAGTGTGACCAAATTTGTGACAATGGTCCCAATGTCTCTATGTTGGTTGTGATGCACCAAAACTATTATGTCCACTACTCTAAGTGCACTCTCTCTTGTGATGAGGTCTACCATAAGGCCAACAAGCAACATAACCACTCACTAGTTGTTATTGACCTAAAAATGAAGGTAAGGGTCTAGTTGCACCAAGCCCTCCACTTATTCCATTAGATCTAGGTTTTCTACTTTGCCCTAAAAAGCCAACACAATATGGTGCACTCTACAACACTCTAGAAGATGTAACAATTATGGCTGAGGTCTCCCTATCAAATCTAGATGTCACTACTCTCTCCTCAACCATGTTGAGCTCAATGCGCTCAGCCAAACTAAATACCATTGTCAAAGTAGGTGAGGTAGCCTATAACAACATAGCATCATGTACTTGACATCATAACACCCTATCCAAGATCCCATACCAAAACTAGGCTGATTGGGCCTTAGTAACTCCTTGAGTGAAATTGATCAATTATCTCATTCAATTGTATGCCTTGCATAGGCTCTCTCAAGCCTTTCATTGGAATTCTTGCAAGCTCCTCAACTTGTCAATCCACACTCCTCGGTAATTCTACCTCAAGCATTGGAAGAACTTCCCCATGGGGTTAAACTTGGTACTACACCACCTCCTATAGCAATATTTCCACTTGTAGTAGCACCATCTCCAACTAGTGCAGCTCCATAAGATACATCAATGCTATTAGAGCTAGAACTCATGGGTATTGCCAATCTACCCCTAGCAACCAAGCTTGAAGTAATGGAGATGTAGTTTGGAGACCAATATTGTCTCCATAGCTTGATCTTCTCCAAGTGACCTCTCTTGAACTCATGATAGTCATCCATTAGTGGACTCTCCAAGTGTTGAAAAAACCTCTTCTATGCCATAAAAAGGTGTGAACAAAGTCGAGTTCCGCATCTATTGTAGTTCATACCAATTATTAAACTCCTAGATAAAATCATTCAACTCAATAGTACCCACCATACCAAAGTAGCACTTGGGGACTTTGGAGGCCCCATAAATCTCATCCATTTCCCACAACAATAGTGCGTACATACCAAGTGCACTCTCAACTAAATCATCCTCTATATCAAACTCCAAATCATAGTCAATTTCCTCCCTCATTGGAACCTGAGATATAGGTTGATACCAAGTGCCACTTTGTGTAAAACCATTACATACTATAGCAATATCTTCTCTAGAATCCCCAAAGAATTTTTTTATGACAATGTAACTTAAATTGCAATTGTAACCATCACAAGTAACCCACCAAGGATCACCACCAAGTGTCAACACCAAGTGTTCTTCACACCGTCTACCCCACTACCAAATCTACATCAACTCAAATGGGGCTTTTGCACATGATCACTCTCAAGGAAATCTAAGACTACAATCAAATGTACCAATGATCAACCAGGCTTGGAGATACCACCAATACCCTCAATTCTTACACCCAATTTTCCCTTGACTCTCACTTCTTTGTTGTAATCATTTCATTCTTCCACTTGAATCACACTCAAAAATCCGCCAATAATCACGCACTAATTACAATCAATCCACACTCTAGCTGAGAGACTCCATGTGATGCTTGCCGGACTTTGTCCACCATAGCCAAGAACTTGAAAGCTCAACATCAAAGAAGTGAGCTCTCTAGAGCTACACTTCATACCCCTCTACTTGACTTAGGTCTCTAGCCTTAATGATGCTATTGATAGCACATCATTTGGTACAAATGATGCAAGTGACAATGGGTCTCACCATGTGATCAATAGCTCTAACATGAAATTTGACCACAACAAGTAGTCCATGAGTAACTACCAAAATACTATGATTGTCAACACTACCACTCTAACATCAAGCAAACTAGCTTGGGCGCTACAAATATCATGACAACAAGGAAAGGTTAGTTATGAAAGGCTTTCAAGAGAACGAAGGGATTGATTACATTGAGATTTTTCTGTTGGTAGTCAAGCACTCACCATTGAGAGTGGTTTGCAGTATAGTGGCAGCAAAAGACCTATATATTAGAGCAAATGGATATCACTTTTATGTTTCTACATGATGATGAATAAATCTATATGAAAAAACTTGTTGGCTTTGTAGTCCTTGACAAGGAGCACTTGGTATGCAACTTGAAGAAAAGCTTATATGGTTTGAAAAAAGCTCCAATATTATGATACAAGAAATTAGATATATCCGTGATCAATAATAGTTTTACAAGATATCAAGAGGATCATTGTTGTTATCGCAAGACTCTTGATAGTAGTTCTATCATCTTACTTTTGTATGTTATTGATATGGTGATAACTAGACCAAACATACTAGAGGTTGACAGATGGAAGAAAGAATTATCAAGAGAGTTTGAATTGAAAGACATGGGTGAAACAAAATAGATACTTGGGCTGAAGATTGAAAGGGACAAAGTGGCTAGAACATTTCAAGGTATATTGGAAAGCTATATTGGAAAGGTTCAACATGACAAATGCAAGTTCTATAAAGACACCTTTGGTAAGTCCTTTTAAGCTATCAAAGAAAAAGTTACCCAAGGATGATGAAGAGCTAAAAGATATGTCAAAAGTACCATATGCTTCATTCGTAAGCAACCTAATATATGCAATGATATGTATAGACCAGACATTACACATGTAGTGGGAGCTATGAGCAATTTCATGGCCAATCCGGGGAGACAATATTGGAATGTATCAAATGAATTTTTTTAAGATATCTAAAAGGTACTATAGAAAAGGTAGTCAAAATATTTAACAACTAGAACAAATTACTTGAGATGTTTTGGGAGATAATCACCCTCCAATTTTCCTCTCCCTCCACACATATCCTTAGAATTATCTTCCCAACATCTCAACACCAACAAACAAGGAATATGATGAGATTGAAGAACTCCAAAGGTTGACTTCTCTCCAAAAGTTTAAGAAGTAATAGGGGGTTCAAAAATAGTTTTATGAAGCCCTATATATTTTCATATAGATTATTACAAAGTGTTGACTAAACTGGTAAGGAGTGTAGGCGGGAGGAGGAAAGAGTTCCACTATGGAGTTTCAGCCAAGTTCCTTATTATTAGCACACTCCATAAGTGGTGGTTTGTAGAAAATAAGGGATATGGAGTTTTCTGTTGTCACACCATAACACATTAATTACATAATAGGGTTAATAAAGTGCCTCATTTAGGTTAGAGTGAGGGTGGTGGCCATCAAAGGGGGCAATGGTGTGATGTACAATAACACCAATGACCAAGAAAATTGACCGCCAAGTTGGGAGATTTATGTACAAGATGACAAGAATGTGAAAATTGATCATGGAGTGGGAAGATTTGAGTGCATGTTGTGTGAAGGTTGGAAAGAGGAGTGAACTTTTTTGGAGTGGGAAGATTTGAGTGTGAGTTGTATGAAGGTTGGAAAGGGGAGTGAATTTGTTTGAAGCACACTATCCAAAATCCTCAATTTCATTATTCAAAAAGTTCCTTGTTCTAGTACTAGCTATTAAATGAAATTTTTGATCTTGTTCTCTTGTCATGTGTGTAGAGAATAGAGATTGTGAGAAGGTGTTACCTTTTTTCATTATGAATCAAGTCAAGAGAACATGTCAAGAGGGAGCACTCATATAGAACTAACTAGAAATATTAGAAAATGTATTCAATGGATTATTTGATTAGACTTGGAGATCCCACTAGAAAGATTAGAAGATGAAGACAATGAAGTAGGAGGAGATTTAGATCTGCTAGAATTATTGATTAGTGGGTGGTAGTATGCACATACACATCAGTACTGGAACTCCAAGTTACTTATCCTCATAGTCAAGAATTTGTGATAAAGTACTTTAAAAATCTTGATCTTAAGGCCTTTTGCCAACTTAGTAGAATGGATGTCAATTCTTTTCAACATAAGTGGATTTGATTAAAATGCACACTATTTTTGAAAAATAGCTACCAAAGAGAGCAAACACCAATGTGGATCCAAGTAGCTCTAGCTCTGGATAGATTTGGGCATCAAGGCAATGGAACTTGTGTTGTGTGGGGGTTAAATACTTGGGGCTTTAGTGATGGTCAACAATTGCCTTTATAGATAGAGTTATGATAGCTATACTAGATTTGACGAGGAGTCAAGTCGCATGGTATGAGCATGAGGAGAGGAGGAGGATATTGGCAGTTTTTGCATAGAAAGGTTTCCTTGGTTGTGTTGTTTTAGTAGATGGAACATTGTTTCCTCTTGTTGCTCAACCCACCGTGGATAGAGAAATCTATTTCAGCCACAAGGGTTCATATTCCATAAAGGCCAAGTAATTTGTGATGATAAAAGGAGAACTATACATTTTACTAGAGGTAAGTTCTATGTTTTTTTTGGTTCAATGCATTGGTGCTCCTCTTTGTACTATTGCAAGATTTTATTAAAAGTATGATTTGGTTTCTTTATTTGCAGGAATGCCATGATCATGTCACAACATGACTTGTTTGAAAAAATCATCATTTTGTAATGATTTGAACTAGAGAGGGTGTTGTCACACTTTTGAGGCAAAGGAGTACTTTTAGGTGATTCTGGTTATGTACCCATGCATCACCTAGTCCCAAATTTCAAGCAGGTCTAATTAAAGGACAAGCAAGAGTTCAACAAATATTTGGCAAAGGCAAGGGTGATAAATGAGCATTGTATAGGAGTACTGAAAGCTAGATGGCTTTCTCTTAATGAGCTAAGAGTGCAACTTAAAGACAATAGTAGAAATGCATTTTGTTAAAGTGGGTTTCAATGTGTATTATTTTACATAAATTTTTAATCAATAGGTCATACATTTGGTTAAAAGACAATGGTGGATTTAATGAGGAAGCTCAAATAGATTTAGAAATGTCTTTTGATGGTATAGAACTTGGTAGAGAAGAAGGTAGATCAAGGGTGATGCAATGATGCCTTGATTATCACCTCAATGATATACTCGATTGAGTTTCTCTATAATAAATTATTTATTCTTCAACTCTTCATATTTGGCATTGTTTCTTGTTTTCATCACCAACACCAAGTTTACAAAATGTTTGCTCCCTTAACCATGACGGGATCTTTATGTAAAATTGCAAGAAGAATGCTTAGGGATGCACAATTTAGACTTGAAAGGCTTGGTGTTTGCTAAGTTGTCACTCCAAAGTTGCTAGATGGCACTCAAAGATACCAACTCTAAAGTAGGCATTGTTGGATGGTGCTGATTGATGCTTTGTGTATGGAAGACCATATTAATCTTGGTTGGTAAGGGTGGCACCAACCAACTCTTGCCCGTAGACGCTAGCAAGCATTGGGAGCCACCCTCTAGCTTGTTTAAATTTGGTTGGCACCCATTGGTGCTTGTTGGCACTCAGGCTCAAAGTAATGTTGGGGTGCATTGGTTGGCAACATGGTGTGCTGCATATTGTCGTTGGTTGTCATTCAAGATTCAAATTATTTCTCCCAAAATTTGGGTTCTTTACACTCAAATACAAGTTTAATTAGTAAAGGATATACATATATTTTTTTGCATGGGGGCTGTATGAACCTTCCTCTTGCACATATGTTTCACAATTTTTAGAATTGAACCATTTTGGGAAGTCATTTGGGCAAGAACTATTTGCACTTTGCACTTGAGCTTCATGGGTGTTCAAAGGAGGATTGTGGAGTTTCAAAGGTGGAGCAACTATGTAGACCAATTTAGAGCATTGTGGAGTTTCAAAGGTGTTTTGAGTGTTGAGTGCTAATTGATTTTTTAGGTCGAGATTTAGTGGTGTGCTTTGAGAGAGTTTTACATTTGATTAGACTTTGAAACTAAGAAGGAGGACCAAAATTCAAACTAAGAAGGAGAGGAGGATTTGAAATTGGGATGGAGAGAAAAATATTAAATTGGGAAGGAGAGGAGAGAAGATTCAAAATTGGGAAGGAGAGGAGAGAGTTTGTGAGTAGTTTTTGAACACAAGTGAGAAGGGAGAGGAGAGCAAAGAACAAAATTTCTTCATAAATCCTACATTTACATATCCATGGAAAAAATCTAGGGATATGAGAAGATTTTTGAGGTCCAAAATGAGAAATACTCAAGAAGTAGATTGGCTTATTGCTTTTCACACAATTCAAAACCCAATGAACTTCATCAAATGGTGTTGGCTAGACAAACATCATATTTGAACCGCTGTAGTTGGAATTTTGGAGGTCAAACTGGATGTAATCAGCCTTGAAATTACTCTTAGCCTTTAGTACATACATCTAGAGGTATCAAACTGGCCTTCTTAACTATTTTTCTCAATTTCTCCATGTCTTTTTCCATTTTTTCAGTTGCAAAAAGTTTAGCCTCTATATTTTTGTATTTCTCCTTCTTAGGTGTTCATGATTCTCGGTGCCTATGGGCGTCACCCAATGCCAACTATGTTTGTCCCACAATGCCTTCTTATGCCACTCTGTATCAATAGGCATCACCTTGTGCCTTCTTGCACTTGTTCTATAGTGCCTTCCAACCCTAGCCTACGTCTGCAAGCGTCACTTGGCGTCATCCACACCCTAAACCCTTCTATCTTGCAACATCCATGAGTACCACCTAATGCCACTAGGATCTTTTTTTGTGTAAAATCCTATCCCATAGCGGTCCGCAATGCAATTGTGCCTCACTGGTGTCATCAAGAAAATAGCCCACGCGTACCCTTGATGTCTTTGGTATGATAAACTTTCTTTTTCTCTTCTTCTTATTGTAAGGAACTCAGATTTATGTCAATATGTCTTGGGTGTTGTTTTATGTTGCCTTGCCATGGGAGATATTTGCTATATTATTGTGAAGCCCAGAAATAGCTTGTGGTGTTATAAGCTCAAGGATTCTTTTAATGTGGCTTGCGCCAGGAAATAATGTCGGGTTACACAAGCTAAGGTTTTGTTTTTATGTTATTGGAGTTAAGAGTATTTTCCTTAGTGGAGGAGAAAATAGAGTTTTTTTGAGTTTGGAAATACTTTGGGAGGATTAGAGGGTTTTTGACAGTGAAGAGAGAGTGATGAAGGACAAAACTGGAGAAGGATTTTCATAGTTCAGTAGGGTTTGCTGCACGAGTTGCCAATGTGAGAATCTCATAAAGGTGAGTTGCCAATGTGAGAATCTCATAAAGGTGAGGACAGGAGAGTGAAGAAAGATTTCTGGGAAGATGTTGTGAGAGAGAAGAAGGACAGAATTGGAGAAGGATTTTTGTAGGTCAATAAGGTTTGTTGCAGGAGTTGCCAAGGTGAGAATCTCACAAAGGTGAGGACAAAAGAGTGAAGAAAGATTTCTAGGAAAATGTTGTGAAAGAGGAGAAGGACAAAATTGGAGAAGGATTTTTGCAGGTCAGTAGGGTTTGCTGCAGGAGTTGCCAAGGTAAGAATCTCATGAAGGCGAGGACAAGAGAGTGAAGAAAGATTTCTAGGAAAATGCTGTGAGAGAGGAGAAGGACAAAACTAGAGAAGGATTTTTGCAAGTCATGAGGGTTTGCTGCAAGAGTTGCCAAGGTGAGAACCTTACAAAGGTGAGGACAAGAGAGTGAAGAACAATTTCCGGAAAATTATTGTGAGAGAAGAAGGACAGAATTGGAGAAGGATTTTTGCAGGTCTGGAGGGTTTGCTGTAGGAGTTGCCAAGGTGAGAATCTCACAAAGGTGAGGACAAGAGAGTGAGAAAGATTTTTGGGAAAGTTGTGAGAGAGAAGAAGGACATAACTGGAGAAGGATTTTTGCAGGTCATGAGGGTTTGCTGCAGGAGTTGCCAAGGTGAGAATCTCACAAAGGTGAGGACAAGAGAGTGAAGAAAGATTTCTAGAAAAATGTTGTAAGAGAGGATAAGGACAGAACTAGAGAAGGATTTTTGCTAGTCTAGAGGGTTTGATGCAAGAGTTGCCAAGGTGAGAATCTCACAAAAGTGAGGACAGGAGAGTGAAGAAAGATTTTTGGGAAAATGTTGTGAGAGAGAAGAAGGACAAAATTGGAGAAGGATTTTTGCAGGTCAGTAGGGTTTGCTGCAGGAGTTGCCAAGGTGAGAATCTCACAAAGGTGAGGACATGAGAGTGAAGAAAGATTTTTGGAAAAATGTTGTGAGAGAGAAGAAGGACAAAATTGGAGAAGGATTTTTGCAAGTCAGGAGGGTTTGCTACAAGAGTTGCCAAGGTGAGAATCTCACGAAGGTGAGGATAGGAAAGTGAAGAAAGATTTTTGGAAAAATGTTGTGAGAGAGAAGAAGGATAGAACTGGAGAAGGATTTTTGCAAGTCAGTAGGGTTTGATGCAAGAGTTGCCAAGGTGAGAATCTCACAAAGGTGAGGACAAGAGAGTGAAGAAATATTTCTGGGAAAATGTTGTGAGAAAGGAGAAGGACAGAACTTGAGAAGGACAAAATTGGAGAAGGATTTTTGTAGGTCAGTAGGGTTTGTTGTAGGAGTTGCCAAGGTGAAATTCTCACAAAGGTGAGGACAGGAGAGTGAAGAAAGATCTTTGGGAAAATGTTGTGAGAGAGAAGAAGGACAGAACTAAAGAAGGATTTTTGCAGGTCAAGAGGTTTGCTACAGGAGTTGCCAAGGTGAGGACAGGAGAGTGAAGAAAGATTTTTGAGAAAATGTTGTGAAGAGTGGTTGAATAAGCAATGACAGGAGCTAGACAAGGAAGAAAGAGAGAGATATGGCAGAGAAGGAGTTTTCTTGAATGTGAAGAGTGGTAGAACATGCAGTGATAAGAGCTTGTCAAGGAACAAGAGGAGGAGAATTTCAAAGTGGCTTAGCTCATCTAAAGCAGGGGAAAGAAAAGATTCAAGGTTGGCTGACCTGTCTGAATGGAGTGAATCTGATTTGCAAAACAATGGTGTAAGAGAATGAAGAGGTTTAGAGGGTGAGTTGCCTTGACTGCTGTCGGATAGAGTGTATGTGAAGTTCTCCAGCTGAGTTGATGATTTGTTGAAGAGCCTATTGCAGACACTATATAGACTAGAACTGTTTGGCTTGTCCAGAACCTATGAACTCCACAGTTTGGTATTCCTATAAATGATGAGGCCTTGAAACCAATGTGAATTTGGATCTATGGCTAGCGTCAAGAAAAAACTCCATTCTAGGAGCTCTTAGTCCAGTCTATGTGAATGGCGCAGTTTGATGATCTGGGTATCTGGGTTTGAGTCAAAATAGATCACTTGTTGTTATTCTCTTAAGAGACCAACTGACCCAGCTCTATGAGCTGCCAGATCCAAAACCATAGGCTGAACTTAATTGGAAAACTAAAATATAACACATGCAAGGATAGAAACCCATAAACCCGAACCCCACAAAACATGACCAATCCTGTTAAGATCAAGGATAAACATAGAACCTTCAGTGAGAGCCAACCTCAAGAGCAATTGAAAACAACATGCTCTAGCAAAGAAGAGATTTCTAACAGTCCAAGAATAGATAGAGAGTGTCAAACTACGGGAAACTTCAAGGCATTGACAATAAGAACAAATTGAGCACGAGCAGCCATGCACTTGGTGCATTCTCAAGACCAAACAATTCCCTTAACACTGGCAGCACCAGTGGGTGTTTACATGTGGCTTTGGGTGGTGCTCCGTGCTCTACATTGCATCATTGCGCACTTGGCACCATGGAAACCGTTTGCCAACATTGACGGATGTCATCCCACGACATTCCTATTCTAAACCCTATCCCATGGCAGCAACAAGCTGCAACCACTGCCGCTCCTCTCTTTTTTCCTGTTTGGGGGTGTCTCCAAGTGGCACCTAGTGTCTTTGGGTATGAGGATTGAGGTTTAAGGCTTTTTTTCTTGGTGGTTTTTGTAGGTTCTTCCATGTATGGAGTTTGTGAGTTCTTGGGAAAAGAATTCTTGCATAGGTTTGGTAAGAATAAGGCAATTTCAATTGATAGTGGATATAGTTAGAGATGCACTTGCCATGCCAAGGGAGAGAATACCAAGATGGAGGATTGTTCTTTACACAAGTGTTTCAAATTGGTTTCCACAAAGGGACATGGTTGCAAAAAGGTATCTTGAAAAGCAATGTGTGTATCTTCTATTTAGGGCTTTCTTCCAATTGATGTGTGCACTTGTTGGACCAACTATTAGGCCCAAGATTGTACACAAACATTTGATACTCAACACCAAGACAAAGTTGAGGAGATTTGTTGTGGAGGATTATGATTGGGGAGAGTTAACATTTAGAGCTATCATTGCTAAGGTGGGAAGTTTGCAAAGCCAATTGAGGAGTCCTAAGGGGCATAGGTTTTGATCACCTTCCTTGGGTAGATACTCACTCATCTCTTTGTGGAGAGAGGTTTCATTCTTGAGGATGGCATGATGTACTTGAGTGATGGAGAGGAGTAGATTATACGCCAAGGAGAGCATGATGATGATCATGAGGATGCAAATAGCTCATATGAGGATGTAGATAGATCATATGAGGATGAGAATGTTGATGATATGGAGGATGAGGATGGTGAGTAATTCATTAGATTTGAGTTTTGGCATATTTATTTATCTATATTTGTATGTTTGAAAATTTACAAAGTTCTATTGTAAATACCATTACTAGATTTAAAAATGAGTTAATTTAGCATACCTTAGTTAATATTTTTGTGTATTTACTTGATTTGAAAATTCATTTTTACTTGATGGATGACTAAATGTACCACTTGTGAACAAGAATTCAACAAATTTGTGTTGAGACATAACCCTAATCATTAGTGAGGTTAGGTCATGATAGTTGGGTTAAGAAAGTTTCTTCTCCATCTTCATCCTTTGAGATAGTTCCTTCTCCCTTTTCTTCCACTTCTCTCCTTTCTCCATCCGTGGTAGGGGCACATGATCCCATGCACTTCAGAGTACCTTCATCTTCTCCTTGTGTTTATTGACATCATGCATGTTTTAGATGATTGTGTTCAAGTAGCTTAGGAGGTAGAGAGACATCTCCTTGAGCAAGAGAGGCGGTTGGGGAGTGTAGAGTAGCAAGAGAGATTAGTGCTTGAGCACTAGAGTAGATTAGAGAATGTAGAGGAGCAAGAGAGGTTTGTGCTTGAGTGCCAAAGTAGATTGGAGACTATAGAGGAGCAAGAGAGATTAGTGCTTGATCGCAAGAGTAGATCAGAGAGTGTAGAAGAACAAGAGAGATTAGTACTTGAGTGTGAGAGTAGATTGGAGAGCTTTGAGAAGCATGATAGATTTTTATTAGAGAGAGAGAGAGAGACTCCTTTGTGAGTAAGAGGATACTCTTATTACAAAGGAGGAGAGGTATTTGACCTTGATTACTTTTGAGATGGAGAGAGATAGTAGAGATTAGCTGACTTAGACTTAGACATCCTAGGTGCCACTGCCATGGTGGAGTGTTATAAGGTCTAGTTATAGAATCAAGCACAAGAGTTAGCATTTGCTATGGAGAGGTATGAGATTGCACATGTTCAGATAAAGGAGAGTGAGAGTAATCTAGCTCAGATGAGGGCTCATGTGACTTATCTTGGACCAAGACTACATATTATTGCTTGCTAGACCCATACTCATAGTGAGATGCAGACCCCAGACCAATGCCATCCCTATGATAGATGCTACCCATGTGTTACCTCATAGTGTGGAGACTTAGGGCACTTGTACTGAGTTTAGAGAGAGGATTTTTCTATCAAGAGAGTACATTCCAAGTAGATTCTTCCCAAGCTTTATGCAGAAGAAGATTATTGTTGTAGATGTTACTTGTTTGGCATTATTATGGCTTTGTGGTAGCACCAATTTCCATGCATGGAAGAGCTAGATGACTAGGCATGGTTGGTGCCCTCACACACAATTAGGGCCTATAGGGTGGGTAGCTCATCTTGTTGTTAGCCATTTCATCTAGTTTTGTTTGCTACACTTTGAGGTTATCTTGTAGATAGATCTTACTCCAGATGTAGTAGAGTGGTTGCTACGGAGCATGTGGTAGTGGTTTGAACTCCCATAGGGAGTTAATATAGTAGTGACACATATTCTCTTCTTGCTACCAATATCAAGCACCAAAACTTGGATAAAAGCGAGTGGTCTCTTTGGTGGTCAAAGAGTCTATTTAGGATTCAAAATCATGTATATATTGTCAAAGACTTCATGACGTAGTAACAACACTTAGACACAATATGGCATCTCCCTCTTCTTCTTCACCTCCTTCTCCTATAGCATAGCCATTTTTAGTTGCTCTACATTTATACACATCTTATGTATATGTATACACATTTATACACTTTTTCATTAATTCTCAATTTCTCCTTGTCAAACTCTCATGTCATGTCGATTTGGATGTGTTTTGTATCACTTGTGCATGGTGCATCAAACTTGGCAATCCTTGGTGCCTACAAATGCCACCCACAAACAACAAGTGCCATCATGTGTTGCCCTTAACCAATGCGATTAAGCTTGGTGGACCCTAGCGGCATTAGGCGGCATCCCATGGCATTGGACGTCCATGAAAACTCATTAACCTACATCGCTTTGCACATATGTGCGCCCTCAAGTGTCACCTAGAACCCAATTGGTGCCCCTTACCATGGCCTAAACTTGGGGTGCAACATTGGGTGACATTAGTGTCAATGGTGAGCACCAACGCATGCAGTCTTGCATCACCCAAAACCCAATCGGCGCTACTTGCCATGTGGCAAACTCAATAGTATAACACTTGGCAGCACAAGGTGTCAATGGGTAGCATTGAGCATCATCAACAAGTAGCTTCCAATGCCGATGAACATCAAATTTTGCAATAGTGATAATATAGAGTTTTGTCAAGTCCATTAAACTCAACTTTATTATAACATACTCATGTTACATTGTTGTATGCTATTCACTATCCCTAAAGTATTATGAATTTGGAGTAGGATTTTCTTGAACTTGAGTTAGCACTTCAAAATATTGGCTTATTTCCTCAAGAGATTTTCTTGCATATAAGAGACTCATTTTGATTTCATGACTATTCTTTGACTCTAAACTCTTCTCCTTGAATCTGTGTTTATCTACCCTAGCTTTCCTTTTACCCGCACTCAATTTCTTCTCAATTTCAACTTTCACCTTCTCTGTCTTTAATCTAACATGCTTGGCTTCTATTTTCATCAATGTTTTCTCTCTTTTTCTTATGTTGGTGAATTCTAGTTCAGCTAGTCATAACTTCTCCTTGGATTCTATAGTATTTGCCTTCAACATGGTAATTTTGCTAAATCCTAAGACAATGACATACTAAGTGACATCCCTAATACCTTACTTGTTGACAATCCACCTTTTCTTCTCTTTGGGTCATGTTCTCCTTCTTGGTTGGGGAAAGTGCACTGACTCATCCCTTGTAGAAGTTAGAGGAGGTGGTGTAACAAAAGGTGAGTCCTCTATTGGTGCAACAAATGGTGACTTGTCCTTGGGTGATTGGATTCAGTTGTCCATGTAAACACTAGGTATACTTTCCATAGCTTGGGTGTTTAGGACAAATTGGGGGCACAAGTCGGGGAGCACTACCTGTAAGGGAGATAGAAATTGAGAGCCCTCCTCTGTACCTTCATGGACCTCCTCCACGCCAACCTTGCTCAAATTGGGATTAAAATCTCCCAAACTTACTATAACAAGTGGACTAATGTTTGCTTTGTTCCTGAACATGGCTTCCATTCTAGCAAAATGTGAGCACACTCCATTCAATTTATCTTCTACAGTTCTCAACCATCTGCCATACTCCTTCTTTGTGAGACCTTCTCTTGTAGACTTGTTCTTGAGCTCTTGAGTTTCTTTGTATTGTTTCATGTACCTCAACCATTTTTTGTAAAGCCTATCCTTATCGTAGAAGTAGGAAATCCTTGCCTCTCCTTGATCAAAAATGTTGCCATGAAACTAAAAGCCATTGATTTTTGAATGTGCTTTTTGCAATTCCCACCATAAATTTGTGCAAAATGCTCGGGGTCCTCAAAATAATCTAGTATTGGTCATAATGGTGCATAGCCAGGTGAAACCTTCCATCCTCTTTGTTTTTCCCCGCACGGAAGAAGCCATCCTCAATAGTTCTCCAAATTTTCCTAATGATTGTTCAAGTTGTGAATCCAATGGTGAGTCTATAAGTCTTGGATCTACATCCAAAAGTGAGCCTCTTGCATTCTAACAAGGTACTTGATCTCTCATTGCTTAATTTTTGTTGCCCTTTTGGCGTAAAATTCCTTGACCCCCAATCAATTTCTTGGTTGCCACGGGCGGTGCACTTCATTTTCCATAACTTGCCCTATCCTTTGCCGCACTATTCTATGGAAATGAACTACAAAACAGCCATTGGTTCATTGTCAATAGGAGCATTTGCACTCGAGATGGTGAATTTGAGTTGAGAATTCAAATAGTTGAGAGCGTGCATTTTGGATCCACCAAAAAAATCCAAAATCCCACTCCAAGACCAAGTCATCCAACCACATGTCCATCCTCTCAAGAACCACATCACTTCTTCTGAAAATCATTTATTTCAATAAGGTATTCCTAAATATCGGTAACATGGCGATTTTTATAAATGAACGTAACTTGAACAAAATAACCTGTAATTGAATTTACATTGCATTCATTTACTACCATCTCATCTCATTACAGAGTTCACTAAAATTAATTATAAAGTTTATTATTTATCCTGTATATATCCGTCAAATCTATTTTTGAAACCCCTAATGTGTCACTCTACTCACTCCTCAATCGTTCTAACCATCCCGTTCTCGATGTACTATATAACCGTCTCTTGAGTCGTGATCTCCGATAGGAATTCAACCCTCCAAGTTTTTGTACAAACTTCGGATCCCGAAAAGATCTGGAGCTGCTTCATGATGAGCAATTGATGTTCGTGACCCGCTTGATTCGTTTAGGAACAAAGAACGTTTCATATAGATATCAGGATGACTTGCGCTAATCTATACGAGTTCCATGATTGCCTTCAAAATCCGTTTGGGTCATCAGGACGTGCATAAACTAAGTTATGACTGGTACATTATAACCTAAAACTTTAAGATTTGAAATGCGTTCTACAGAAAGGTCATCGGAACGTGCACAAATCCAGTTATTAGTGGTACATAATAACCTCCAACTCTGAGCTTGGATCAGGGGTTAGCTGACAGAATCATACTGTATTATACCATCCGCTCATAGACATTCTGCTAGGACTAATAATGGCTACAGAAGGTTGGGGGCTACCCTACCACTTACTACACACGTCCATTTGTGTCATTAGGGATTCCAGTTTCATCATTCAGAGAGATAATAGTAAATTTAATGGGACCTGTATAGGACTTGTGAAGTTGAGTAACATTCTCATGATCATTTCTCGTACTAGTTTGATAGATTCTAAATTTTTTATTTCTACTTTCAAAGTGTATTATCAGGAAGTACCTATACGAAAAACTCTATAAACTTTTATAAGGCATTGTAGGAAATGTTTTGAGGATTTTATATGAATCTTTAGAATCGAGTAAAATTAAATACGAGTATGAAAAAGTCTATAAAATTTATTAAGCTATTGTAAAAAAAAATAATTTTGAGGATTTTATATGGAATCTCGTACAGATAAAAATAAGCCTCGTGGTTTATGATCCGGGCCAAAATTGAACCTTCTAGACTTTCTGATAACCCCTAAACATATACTTATTGGAGTATGGATTAACTGAACACTAAGAGTTTTTAGTGATTATTTTATTTGTTACTAGGTCAAATTATCTCCTGTCAGAAAAAAAAATCTGCTTTTAGTCTAAATGTTATATTTTCCGGATGGAGACCAGTTGCTATACAATTCTAACGGAGTTGAAATATGCCCTTAAGGGACCTATCCTTATTCTATTGTGATATAGGTTAGTGAGAGAGGATATATATTTTTCCTTCAATAATATAATGCAAAAATTTAAAAATATATAAACATGATATGTTTTACCTTCCTAGTGGTAGATATATGTCTCTTTTCAATTATTCTTATTTGCAAGACCTTGAAGTTAGTAGGACTATCACATGTGAAGAAAATATTTGCGTTACATAATTACATTTTGCTTATCAAAATTTTTTATATCCTTAATTTATTATTCAAATATGGGAAATGCCATGAAAAATCATAGATGTTGAAAAACTACTCAATTAGAAGCACTGTTTATATGTGCTCGGACAGACTATATTATCAAAGAAATTGCTTAAATTAATCTAAAGTCAGATAGACATTATGAAGAATTGGTTTGTTTCCTTTGTATTTTTGTTATATTTCAAGTGTCCTAATTTATGGATTTTCATTTAGATTTCTTTTGTATCAAATATTTACCTTTTCTATACCTTATTTAAAATTAAAAATAATTCATTAGTATTTGGATTTTATTGTGGTATGACAACCCAATGTCGATGTACTAATAGTATAAATGATAAGAACAGGTCTTTCTCATGAGGAGTTGGAATGACTAGAGTTGAAGAAAGGTGTCATAGTAATTCTTTATTACTTCTTGTTTAACCTCTTGTGCAAGAATCACTCACATAAGAGGTAGTATCACTCCTATGGTGCACTATCAAAAAGTTAAAGCTAAAATCATTTTCACTAAAAATCTATTCCAAACTATTTGTGAAAGTGATGATTCTCTACGAAGGTTATATTACCCCAAAGATTACGAGCTAGAAGGTGGTCATTGCCCCAAAGGTCACTTCACTTTCAAGGCTTACAATTCTACCAATTGCAACTTTGGAAACCATCTAGTACCCTTCCCAACAGGTGCAATCTTAAAGCAGTCTTTGAATGATTGATTTTCTAATCTTTCAATTTTATGGTACTCTTAACACTGAATTTTATTGAACTCATTTTAATAGTTTCATCAATTTAAAATAAAATAAAATCTGGTACTCATATTAAATGTATTAAGATAAGCTTCTTCTTTTTGTCTTTTTTGACAAAAGTAATAGCTTCTATCTGAATTATATATTTTTAAAGATATTGATATTTACAAAAAGACATATATTATATCTAGAACTTGCAACTAAAAGAATATAGGGAGACAATCGAGAATCTTGAGCCAATTTGAGAAGGATGAGATGATAAGCTTACTTTTTATGAGAATATTATCATTTAGGTTAAATATAACCATTATGAAGCTTTTACATTATTAAAAGAATGATAGTCTTGTTATCCCTAAATTTGGAAAGTGCTGTATGAACATTTAGGTTTATTATAATCATTATGAAGCTTTTACATTATTGAAAGAATGATAGTCTTGTTATCCCTAAATTTGGAAAGTGCTGTATGAACATTTAGGTTAAATATAATCATTATGAAGCTTTACATTGATTGAAAGAACGATAGTCTTCTAATTCCTAAATTTGGTCTTTCCATCCTTCGTTTTTCCTACGCGGTCGCCTTCTTCCCTTCCATTCCTAAATTTGGAAAGTGTTGTATGAACATTTAGGTTAAATATAATCAGTATGAAGCTTTACATTGATTGATTGAAAGAATGATAGTCTTCTAATTTCTAATTGGGGTTGATTGATTGAAAGAATGATAGTCTTCTAATTTCTAATTGGGGCTTAGCCCCATGTTACCTTTTTTGTCTCTTCCTTGTACGGCTTGACGGGGGTCTTCCCATCCTTCGTTTTTCCTACGCGGTCGCCCTTTTTCTTTTATTTCTAATTTGGAAAGCTTTCTATGAACGGAAAACGGAGACTACGGGTACGAGGACTACCTCCTTTCGGTACCCAACGCCTCTCAAGATCAAATGATTTGAGATCTAAAGATTTGCAGTTGAATATCTGAAATAATATACCTAATATGCATTTACTTCTCTTCGAAAATATTGATAAGCAATTATTAAAAATGTGTAGTGCTCTGTATGTTGTTTTCCTTCATGGAGAACTTCATCAAATTTCAAGGTCACTCTTACCAAAAGGACAGCTTGCTTTGGCTCTTGAAGAAAGATTAAGAAGAAATCCTAATTTGAATCCAATCACATCTACTAAAATTCAAGAAGCATTTGAGGAATCTTAATAGAACACCGAAGAAAGAGAAAGGCGACCACGTAGAACACATGAGAGAACACCGAGAGAAAGGACAATGTGGCTATCGGGCTTGAACGAAGAGCTTGAACCCAAACACATTTGCTGAAATCCAACAAGCATTAGAAGAACGTGATATATATATATATAAATAAATAAAGGAGCCTTAGAGATGCTTACTTACATAGAAAGCTCTTGGTATATATATTTATAGATCTTTCTCTATCTTTACATTATAGTCCAAGAACATACCAAAGAAATTTTATTTTTGCATACTTTTGTTATGATATAGCTATTACTCTTCTTAGAGAAGGAACTTATGGATTTAAAGTTAACATCTTTCATTTACATGAAAAATATTGGTCATTTTTTGGAGAGAATAAATAAAATTCATCCTTTTTACATAATCCCCTCATTATGTTCTTTTCTTCTTTCACCAAGAATTAGGTTGGACTAACATATATAAACATAATTTTAAAAGAAGATTATAAACATCACAAAAGGAGTTCGATTCATACAAACCATTTACTCGTTTTTTCTACGCGGTCGCCTTCTTTTAACCATTTACTTGAATGAATAAATACTACATCGTTTTTAAAGGAAGTAAATAAAAATTATTTCCATAATCTTGTTCAAACTATATATGTGTATTTTTATATAACTATAGTTCCTTTCTTCGACTTACTCATCATAACCTAAATGTAGTCACTATTTATTTCACTATAATCAGATAGAGTAATTTTTTCGTCTTCATATTAGTGTACTTACTTGGTGTAATTTTGATTATAATTATGATCTAATTTATTATTTCAGATATTTATTTAAATTATTTTTTCACAACCAAGAAATGCTTATTTATTCTTTCCTTGATATTTTTTCATTGCTACTTTTTGTCGTTGTCTAAATTATCATTTTAATTTCAAGATAAATTTTATGTTCAGCTTTAAATTTTTAGCATGCTTTTTTTTACCACTTCAGAATTCACAATATTTATATCCTTTTTAAGGAAAAAATTAGCAAGTGTATAAAACGAAAATAAATATTATTATTTTCAAATAAATAAAATAATATATCTGATAGCGAACCTGGGACTTGGAGAAATACTAAATAAATTACAGTCATAAAATAGGAATCGAAATAAAAGTGTAGATGATTTATAAAATAACATTATTGAACTATCAATATTTCATCCGTTTTAATAACAGTAACTATATATTCATCAGAATGTTTAAGTCAACTCCTTCAAACCGGGAACATTGTGGAGAATGTGATAAAGAAACTAAAGTAAACCATCCAGGCTTAAATTAGGCTTATCATCGTATTTAGGTTGCAAGTATTCCTCTAAAGATTTTGTCGTATCCAGTTTTGATCTTTGACGACGACGACGACGTACGCAATGTCTCCGTCCATAAAACACAAGACTTGGATGAAAATGACAGTTTTCATCCATCCGCCCAGATTTCCGTACAGAGTACAGACATGGAAGTATAATATTGCAGAAGAATAAGTCTCCCGCGGGATCCACATCGTGCATCCCCAAATGATAGTATGCTGGTGCTGTGCTTTCTGTGCAGTTGCGCGGCTCAATATGTTCTGGAGAAAATCGTAAAGTTCGACTGCGGGCAAAGAGATTCGTGCACCAGGACTGTAGTGGTAGAGAGAAAAGAACGCAATGAATACGAATCAACAGTGGAGGAAGGAAGAAAGTGAGAGGAGTGATTGAGAGTGATCTATCTATATCACAGTCTCCAGGTCATGTTAGGTCTACGGACTGAGAGGAAAGGAGGGAGTGTCAGGGTGGGGGAACGTTTTGATTGAGGGGAGGGGAAGTTGTGATTATCAATGAGATTGCTTCGTTTGTTGTGGTTTACGAGAGCGATATGCTATTCAAGTTTACTTTCATGAGTATCGTATGTTCGAAAAATCGGGTAATATGAGGGAGTTTAATTGCTTCTACTTTTCTTGCTCTGCAACTCAGAGCCGCGCCTGGCTTGTTTTGACAGAGCGGTGGAGGCAGAGAGCTGTGGGAGGAGTCTGGTCGTGGTAGTTGGAGGTTGGGAATTGATGTAATGCAAGAGTTTTTGTAAATGAACGTCTGTGTGTCGCCTCCGTCGTCTCGTCAAGTATTGGCGTTGAAGAAAATTTCTTTTTCCTCGGATAAACGGGACGAGTCTAGAGCGCACTCGCCTCGACGCTGTAAGCTTGGGGTAGGTAAGCAAGCATGTTGCAGTGGTCCTGACAGTATAGCTGAAGGCGTTGCCATGATCTCATTGTATCGTGGAGAGCTTCACAAGGTTTCGAACGTTCCTCGGCAATGGACAGTTCCGAAGAGTCAAATACCAGTGTCAGTCTTCAGGAATGCTTTGCAGAAAAGGAATGCTGCGATACTGAGGGAGTACGAATCTGCTTCCCCGGATTTTCTTGCCAACTCGGGGATATCATTTTGCAACGGGACAGCACAATGCTCTGTCGTATCGCCCTCCGGGCAGCTAGAGGAGCTGGAGAATCAAGGCATGCCGGATAGTAATACTTGCAAAGTTTTAGTTTCTGTGGAAGAGAAAAGAGATGCTACTTTGGCGGGGAAACGTGCAGAGAGTAGTGAGCGTATTGAGGAGGAGAACGACACATGGCAAGAGAGGAAGAGAAAGAAACACGAGGATACGCGGGATGATAGTGACACACATACCGCGAAGGACGATATTGAGCAAAGAGATCCTGAATGTCAGGAATTCTCAACAATTTTAAAGGCAAAGGCTCCTTTGGAATGTTCAGAGTCCATGGCTATCGATACCGCCGAGCAATCAGAAGGTATGGAATGCGATATTTTGGCAGTGGAGGACACAGGTGTGGATTGTGGTGAAAATATGTTCGAACAGAGTAGGGATAGGGTTAGCGAACCTGGAACTAGTGTACAATTGGAAAATACTCCTTGTCCACTGACAGGATTGAACGATTCTAAGGAAGAGAGGCTCAAAGTTACACCAAATATAGTGAAGGATGGGGAGCAACCAAATTTGGACGCACCGGGGACGACTCCCTCTTCTGTGGAGGAGTCAAGGTCAGCTGTCATTGTAAGTCGACTTCCTTTTTATTCCCATGCCCAACAAGTCATGAACATGTTCTCATAGAGTTTCTTGGTGCCTCGCGGAAATTCTTTTCTTATGTATCCAGTGACCGACTAATATAGAATAATAGGAACTCGAGGATTCAAATCTTTACTTTCAACTGCCTAGGGTTCTCAACGCACTGTCGTAAGTGGTTCCGCCTAGTACTTTGTGAATGGCCTACAAATTTTCAGGTGAATCAAATTTCCCTCTACCTGCCAAAATTATTTATTTTCTGGAGAATTAGGACCAAAGTTACTGAAGATAGTTGCACTGGAACAGGTCAACCGCACTTCTACAAACTTGAATAAAGACGGTAAGGAAGTAGGGCATGCCGAGGTGAAGGTGATTGAAAATGGCGCGAGAAAGCGCAAACGAGGGGAACTGCAGGCTAAGTTGGAGAAGCTGACAGCAGAAAAGCATCATCTTGTACTCATGCTGAAGCAGGTTTGTCATCCATCGCAGAAAGAAGTTCCCAATTTGCCTCGTATGTTCAGTTTGGGCCTTTGATGACTAATCCCATTGCTTTTAATGTGGAACAGGTTTTGAATGAAGAAGAAACAAAGAAACGAGTCTCAACGTCAACTGCTCTTCAGCAAGCGGTACCAAGTGTCACTGGTTGTAGTGATCCAACGGTGGTTGTCAATCATGTAGAGAAAGTTAGAGGGTCGAATCCTTGTGGGGATCTCGAGGAAGGAGAATTAGAGTACGCTCGGACCCCAAGTCCTCCTCCGCGTCCTGTTCAGAGTAATCACAGTACTCTTGGTCCCCACAATGTTCTTGGCCATACTCCTTCAATGGTACCTATTCTCGGACGCCAGAACACCTTGACACAACATATATCACAGGTGCTTACAGTATGAATCTAACCTCCTTTTTTTTCTTTTTTTGTTGTTGTTTTTCTAAAACAAAACTTGTGGAACTTCAGATGTCGGTAAATACATTCAGTTTACTACTTATGTAAGCACTTATTTGGAGCTTTCCGCAGTCTTTAGTGATTCTCAACGTTTAGATAGTAACCCTTCTTAGCTGTTGGTACCTACAGCTGAAGGCTTATTATAAGAACCCTTCGCAGGTGAAGCTCCAAATCTTCGTTTGTAGAATCAATGGCTTACAAGTTTTTATCAGCATGGTTGTGTTTATTGACTCGAGAAGCCGTCAAAGTTTGCTTTCTGATTTTTATGCTCATATGAATTCGAATTTTCTGGCATGCTTGTAATTTCGTCTTTGTTTGCTAAAGACACGGTGTTGTCTTTACTCGCAGGGATCATCTGGCAGGGGAGGATACTATGTACCAGGTATAGGCATCCCGCCTACGCCTGTTGGACCTGGGATCGGAGGAGGGGGAGCCTTATCACCTGGTACGGTGTTTATGGGGAACTTGCCATCACCTCTAGGCCCACATAACTACTCCCACAATATGGTATGACCTTTTATCTTCTCTTTTTCTTTGATATTTATTTGTTCAGCGTACCAAGAAAGTGAAATCTTGCTTAAATGGTTAGTGCGAAGGGGTGTCACATTTTAGCTGCAAGAGATCTTTGGCTGTTCATGTTACCTCAAGCCCACGTACCTCCACCTTGACGAGAATTGTAGGGAGATAGGTCACTTCCATATTATCTCCTATTAGTGTCTGCCAGTTCATGATTTTTAGAACATTTCTTGTTCCTAATGAACTTTAGCATGGAAAAATTGTTTACTGAGCATGAAAACCATATCAACCTTTTGATATAGCTCTTGATCTGTAGACTGACAAGGAGAATTTCTCACACGTACATAACCGAAGGAGGAACTTTTGCTTCAAGAATTGTAAAGCGTGTAATCAACAAGTTCAGAGAACCTCGATTATTCAGTTGATGTGTCAGACCTCATTACATCATGATGAGTGACACAAGCAGTTCTTGTGAGCTGTGAATACTCATAGATGTCTCGATAGTGTTGACTTCTCTACCATGAATGCCGGTTTTGGAGTATGATATGAATTGACCCGGAGTTTAGACATACTTAGGAAACCATACCGTCTTAGTACTCAGAGGTACAATATTCCTCGGATCAACATATAGTGGATTGTGTTAAGATATTTGGTCAAACTTGATTTGACTGGCAAAGTGCCCCTTCCTGAACGAGTTTTCGTAAGCGTACACAAGGCCAACTGACCTATCGAATCCAGCAGTCGAATGAAATGTCATGACCTTACTGAAGCAGTTATCTATCTCTGACTTAGGTGTACCAGGTACGTTACACCTAGAAATAGAAACATGGACGATCAGCTAACCTGTTCCTTGAGGCACGTGCTGCTCATGATGTATACAGGGCTCGGGTTAGAAATCATAGCTGTGGAGACCTCATTGTTTATCCGTAAGGTTTGTTACAGTTGTACCACACCATCTTCGTTTCTCTAATTCTAGGAATTTAAGTCTGCTTTTACTGGTTCCCAGCTATCAAGTACAAGAAGCTATGGAATCACTCATCAGATCGGGTAGCTCGTCAGAACGTGCTATCAGGCAACTGTTTTCTTGCATCAGATGACAAGCTCACTAATTATAATGAAGAAAGTTCTGGTGTCAGATGATTGATTAGTATCTGACTTATAAGTGTCAAATGCCGTTGATTCATCTGCAGACCTTATGCATAGAATCTGGAAGGAGAACGTGTGAAATGTAAATGATCGTCTTGAATTTGTTAACTCACTAACTCTACATATTTAAGTAATCTTTGCGGAGAACCTTCGGCTGGTTGTCTAGAACCAATAGCTACCTCCGAATAATTTATGTTGCTTCAAATTGCAGCATACATTTATCAGGAGATGGATCTAATCTCTTCCTCACAAATGCCTATCTTGTGCAGTTACCAGTTTGGTGCTTTTGTCCTTTTTCCCATCCATCTGTCCTCTATCAAATCGTAATGGCTTTATCGATTTCTCCTTTTATCTTCTGTTACTTGTTGAGGAAGTACTTCAGATAGTTATTTGCTGGTACTTCGCGTGATGTAGTCTCTTGTATAAGGCCGACAGGAGACAGGCCGACAGAAGGTGTGAGTTCACCAAGATGAAACAGGCATGTTGCCATTTCTCCAATAGGGATAACATTCAGTCCTATCCATAGCTCACTGGTGTCTACCACCAGTTTCAAACACATCAAAATGGTCTGACATGGCTTGTAGTTTATGTGACAAAAAACAACAGATCTTTGCTAATAAGCTGACAAGTTTGGCGTCGCGTGTATCACCACCTACTTTACCCTTTATCTAGATGGGATGAAATTGTCGATGGGTGTATTCAAAAGGGGTCCTGAACGTCTCTTTTTCTCTTTCAGTAACGCCTATATATTTAATTGTGATTCTAAAGAGAGTAGACTATGGATGTGATCCATAAGAACTGGACCGAGAGATTGTTAATGAGAGCAATTCGAACATCAACCGTCTTACAAGATTTTCAGATGAGCGATCGTCGGTTTACTTCTTTCTTGATCATGACATTGCTGTCTTGTCAGTGGAAGTACAAAGCTAACTGGGTCACCCTTGGCAGAGCCCAAACTTGGTTTGCCTTCGAACCACGACTAAAATTTTCTTCTGCTCCTGATTTTACCGAGTGTTCGTCTGTTCCCTCTCCTATCTTTCATAATGCTCCTGGATAGTTGAGAAACAAATTTCATGAAACTATTCATTTCATGTTCTTCACTTATAAGACCCCTATTCTGCTGATGTTTCGTGACCTGCCCTGTTGTGGCTCCATAGGACATCATCAGCACCAACCTTCCTTTGTTCTTATGTTTACAATCTCTGATCACCATCTCCGGTAGCCTGATTGAGACAGCGGAAGACAAGAAGTCTATCTTGTTTTACGCTATCTTACTCCCAGTGGTTGTACACCCGCAGCTGGATGTGCCATTGCCACACTTTAGTCCAGCAAAATAATTTCTACATCTTGGGGCGTTCAAGACTTTCACGTTCGTATCAACAAGCTGTAGTTTAGGACTCATTACCGTTGACACAGCTGTTCAACGTTCTTGTGCCCTATAATCTTGGAACTTTACATTTGTTTTGGCCTTTTTCTCACTTTCAGCCTCTGTTAGATGCATTGAGCTTTACTTACAGGAGTCTTATACCGTACGTGGAATTTGTATTATCTGTTATGTTTCTTGTAATGTCAGTTCTTTGAGACTTATATATTGCTATATTTTTTATCAGGCTTTACAACATGCCGCCGCAATGCATGGTCCAAAAATTGTATCAGTCCCCCCGGGACACGGTCAATTTAACCCCATTCCTCCCAATGGAGCCCCTTTAGGAGCTGGATCTGGAGTTGCTGGTGGACCTCCTGGGTTTGGTGGGTATGTAGTACCTCCTCCCTTACATCCTCATCATCCTCACATGTCTCAAACAGCTGCTTCTTCCACGTCACACATACCTGTGCAACAAGGGGTTGTCTCATCATCCCTTCTCACAACCCCCAGGGGTCCCGTGGGTTATCACGACATGCGTTTAGGAGGAAATACTTGGATCCCAAGATGATCTAGTGAAGGTTAGCCCGTGATGAAGTTTCAAAGATAAGTCACAGGAAATTAGACGTAGGAAACGTGACTGATGGCGGCTGCCCACATAAGATGACCCGTTTAAGTTCGTATAGTTAGGGTTATTATGACAGGCATTCCACACTGTACAATATTAGGCCTCCATTCTTTGGGTTTTGAGATCAGATTGGATGAATGTGCATGTATCATATGTAATGAACAGATCTGAGCTGTATCATACTACATGAAAATCATCATGTTTAGGCTGTCGATCTCCATTTTCACACAGATTTGTTGTGGTCTTTATTCGGATCTGGGTAATTGATTTGTATTTGTATACGGAAGCTGTCTCAAAGAGGCAGAGCCGTCAATCAAATCAATTCGAATGTTGGTTCCCCATGTGCTTAGAACTTGCAACAGTAGCCGTATATAGAGGTAAACCGCTACCAGAACCTTAGTTTCGTTGGATGCACCTACTATCCCGAAAGCTCGGGATTTGTATGATTGTAGCTTAGGTTTTGGCATCGTCGATAGCATGAAAGTTTATGCTTATTCTACAAGATTATTTATATTCATATTTCAGGACATTACGAGCTTGCATTTCACCTGTAGTTGTAAGCTCCTTCGAACTAAGGTGTCGAACTTTTAAATCTTACTAGAAATTCCTGTCGAGGCTTCCACCTTCATCATTCACCCTCTCCTTGCTCTCGATCGCGCCAGGACAGTCGCTTCAAGATCCTGCTGTTTTATAAGTGTATGCTAAAAGTCGCTTTTGGGGTTACATCGTGTAAAACAATTTCCATCCAACAGTTTCAAATTAGGGTTTTATTGTGATATTCTAGTAGCCAATTACGAGATTGGGGGAGAGACTAGGGCCGTACTGGCCTTAGGCAGAAATCTAACAGCTCCCTGTTTCTTCTTTGAACCTGTTCCATACGGTATGGTTGTTATCCCGAGTACACACGGGCCTAGCACACTGCAGCATTCTGAACACGGTAAAAAAGTTTCTTATTTGTGCTGGATAGCAGAAGCACTTTATCCATAGTAGCAGTCCCTCCGTGAAGCACGCAGGTATGGGCCACACTTCATGATTGACGGTCGTTTATTGCAGAAAACGAACTTGGAATCATTTGGCTGCTTGATTTTCAGGTACTGGTTTCACTTCTCAGCTCTAGGGTCCGATGAGGCGACATCTCAAAATGCTGGTGATGTAAACACCAGATAGGCGTCGGCCCGGTGTCAGTGTGTAAGTAATGAGTTCGAAATAAATGTGAAGAAGGAAGTCATTATTTTAAACGCAGGTCAATACACACGTCCGGTCAAACCACCTTGTCATTTGTGTTCTTGAGACACTGGAGTACACCACGATGCTGTTTACCGTCACCGAACTCAAACCTTTATCAGGTCCTGCTTTGAGGAAATGGGCAGGAGAAGACTCATCTGGACTTTCCTCGTCTTGATCTTGCGACTTGACGAAATACCCAGCATGCACACCTACTTTCCAGAACCTGAAGACTTCAATACTTTTCGAGTACGGTCAGCTAACTGGACTTCTCTGGGTTCGAGACACGTTGGAAAGGAAGAATGTGGTACCGTGGTTGGTTCTTCTGTGTTGTTCATCAAGTTCTTTATGGTGATTTAAGCTTTTTTGCAGCACAAGAAAGGGGTCCGAATCCAGGGTGTCCAGAGAATCCACTTTTTAACGTATGTTCGACGATAGTCTCTAGTAAAATATCCTCTAAACCTTCATAACGAGCTTACCCCTATTTTTCTTGCACTGCTTTTGTCGGACTAATCTTCTCTCAACCGACATTTGACGAGTTCAAACTCTGTACATGGGGTTCTGCAAATGTCTTCCCTGACAAACTTGTCACTCCGACTCACCATTAATACTGAGGTATCTTCCTGATTTTAACCTTCGGTAAGAAACACATCTTCAAGATATACCTTCAGCAAGCAAGTTCCTTGACGGCCAAATTGTTTAAGGTATACCCAACCATCGGCCTGTATGGTCCGTGAACATGTTCTGTCATAAGAGCACTAGCAGCAACAGAGCAGGGAATCCCAACTCCAGATGAAGAGAAAGTCCCTTTGGTACCAGGGTTTAAAATAACTTCAAGAATTTCGCAAGGGATTCTTGATTCCTAAGAGCTCCTAGAGGGTCAGGATTTCAAGAGCAATCAACTCGAGTTTGGTCACGGTGGTGACAAAGTGGACGGGAAAGGGACTGGCTACAAGAAACGACAGCCACTGCACAAAGCTTCAAATTCACTGTCACCAGAGCTGGGTTTCGAATTGAGGCGCCAAATTTCGCTTCGGGATTCGTCCCATCCTGTCTACGAACAATATTCTCTAGCGACGAGTTTCAAGAATGTCATCAGCCATACATCACACTCGTATCCTAGCACAAAATGGAGTAATCTAAACAATGCCGAACCAGCTCTACTCCGGTGCCGGATAGTCATGACGGATACTGACGTGGGACAGGTCGCAATCGAGCGAAATATGGGACCTGATGACATGGTATGCAAACGGATCGGTGTGGCAACTAGAAGCTCACTTTACACAGACACGCACGCAAGGATCTTCATCCACGGCCTTCGGTTTTACCGATGAATACAGAACATCCCCCAGGGCCTTCATAATGAGTCATTAGCTTGTTCGTGCCATGTGTCAGCTATATCGAACTCGAACATTTCAGGTGATTGCCCATGACTTTATCCGCGCTTTGGTAAGGCATCCTACACAAAGGAACAGTTCTCAATCAAAGAAGCTAAGTTCTCTTTCCTCAGCTCTTTATTCCATATTCACGAGAAAATTGGTGGAAATAAGTCAATGATGTAGTAGGTGAAATAATGTCTCATCATCATTAAATAATATATTTATCAGGCGCCTATATTATTTAGTAGATAAAATGTTTATTTAGTTTAGTACGAATATTTTCACCTGGGTTGAGGTAATCATTAAGGAGAAGGGAATGAGGGGTGTCATAAACGACTAACAATGGACACCTAAACGGACTAATACTCCTGTGCTTGTAAATAAGCATAGTCTCATCTAGTGTGGTCATCTATAAGAAATGTAGGCATACTTGGTGGAGCTATCCATGGATATGCATGCTAGATTTGCTGATATAATAGGTTTCTTTTTCAAGTCGAATCCCTTTTCTCATATAAAGTATTTACCACTTTGGTCAAATCTGAATCCAGAAATTTCCACTGTACATCTATGTCTTTGACATGCTCAATGCATTTCACTTCGGTCTTTGTCTTTGTCTTTATCAACACGATGGTACTAGACAAGATCTGTGTTTGTTGTACGATCTACCCGTGCGCTAGGAAGAGGAATGAATGAATAAATTGAGAATATTCAATCAGTGTATTATACATCAATAACCAGGTAATGTTATAATACAGGTCATAACTAGTTAACTGTAATAACTAGCTTTCTATATTTATATTCATTCTCTATTTATAGGATCAATCTATGCATTATGTTTTCGGTATATTTTTACTTTAGTTTGTTTAGTATATGGTGATTTAAGAAGCGAATGCTAATTTGAAGATAAACTTTCTCCAATCAATCCATCAGATTTCAGTTTCGTGTTTTAAAATCTCAATTATTGATATACTTAATGTTTTACCTTTAAAACTAAAACTATATAGACGATAGAGATGATATCCAACTTTATCTGCATGTTATTATTGAGGTATTACCTCAACTAGGTTTAGAATGACAAATGCAAGTTAATTACTCTAATGTAAGAAGGGAAAATAGGAAAACTATAATATTTTTCTAAAATCAACTGTATCTAAACTCTATCATCTAGACCCGAAGAAATTCGGACATAAAAACCTCTCTAGGAAGTTTCTTTCAATTATCTTTCTCTTAATCTATCAAGAAATAAGATATTTTTAAAAATAGTGAAAAATACTGAGAATTTTTTATTTCAAATCTAAAATTAATCATTCAAATTTAGTATAATTTTCATTTGAAATGAAAATTAGATCCAATCAATCTTAGTTGTATATATAATTTAACTTCTGTGGACTTTCACTCGAATGTACAAGAGGAAATTTCAAAGTTTAACCTTCTTTATGCATTGATTTTGGTCAGAAAATTTTCTTTTTAATTATAATCTTATATTTCCATTTCCATCTCCATATAAGTACATTACTTTTTGAAGTATTGGAGGTACTAAGGCAAACATAGAAAATATGTGTGCCAGGTTAATTCACAATCTTCATATAGTACAATCTTATTTAAAAGATAGTCTATATTTCATTATACTAATCTCATATATTAAATCTTTCAGTTTCATTTATACTAATCTTATATATTAAATCTTTCAGTTTCATTATAATAATCTCATATAATAAATTAAAAATAATAAAACAATGTGTATAGTATTTTTAATTAAAATAAAAAAAATTAAGATTTTTATTTGTTTTGTACTATATATAATTTTTATTTTGATATTTTCAACATAGAAAACAGCATATCATAAATTAATTTGATATTTTGGTCATACAGTTATTATCCTCTCTAGAAATACGTAAGAAGTTACAATAAATCACATTGTGTATGTATCTTATTAAGATCAACTGAAACTAATTATATTCTAATTATAATTTCCTATTGATGTGTTTAATTTGACTCAGAGTGTGTCTAACTGTAATTTTTAATAGTAGTGCATTCTATTTATTTATGTAGAAGTACATATTTATTTTTATCTAAAATGGAAATTTTTCTATCAATCAAGTTGTTTGAAGATCACAAATTCTATTTAAAAATAGATCTGAGATTCATTCAAAACATTTAAAGATAATTTTTTAACTTATCTTTACATTTAACAAACTAAATTATTATTTTTTTACATTTCTTAAGATTCATTTGATTTATGAGACATGTGCTTTCATACATAAGGTTAATTATTTTTTTCTCTAAAAAGTTTTAATTTACCTCTAAATTTTGAAGATAGAAATGAATAAGTTTCCTTATATGAAATAGATTCTAAACCTCAATATATAAATAAATAATTATTTGTATCATATTCACATCAATATTAATAATAATTTAAAATAGACTATTGATGAGCATATAACCAATAGAAATCATCTACAGCCTCAACTTATCTTTGAAATTATATTAGTACAAAACTCTTAAGAGTTAATACATAACTCTGAAGATTATTTGAGGTTCACTTTTACTATACGTACAAAAAATCATATGATATTTTTTGATTACAAAGGTTTTTCAAAAAATTGAAGAATTGTCATTCTTTTCCTGTGTCCAAATTTCCTTTTGAGTACTTTAATTTTGAAAGCCAAGATTAAATGACATATTTTAAAGAAAATATTACTATATCATAGTAAACATCATATCAATCTTTCCATAGCCATACATTATTTTAGCATTTATATACTTTTATTTCATGACCTCTAAAAGTTTTAGTAGAAAGAATTTTATGCTATGATAATGAATCTAATACACATATAATACTTCATACTACTAACAATGTAATAAAGTAAAATATGCAAAAATTATGAGTTGTATTGTTATTATTATTCATCCATGAGATATAAATAATTTTGAAATATTTACTTTCTAACTTTAATCCACCTACTACATCTAAATTATCTAATATTATTCATTTATTTCTCTATCGTGTATCTCATATGAATCTTAGAAATCCTCATGAAATTTACTTTATCAATTTCACTATAATTTATTATTATGTATGAATATTTTTATACCTATCTTAAAATCCCTTTTTTAATGTATTCAAAGCAAAACGTTTATCTCCAATCCTCAAACTACAATCAAACCCCTATCAAATAATACACTCTCTAGAATAATAGTTTTTTGCAGTTCTGGCCTCAAGACCTAAGGCTAAAATATAAACTCTTAATTTTAATATTTATTGGTCTAGATAGTGTATTGGCTGTATGTATAAAATAATACAACCTCAAAATCTATTTATGAGTTCTCACAATGCAAGGAAACAAACTAAAGGAAGATATTATACTTTGAGCTTGATAATAGATTTATCAACTTCACTACCTTGGAAATAATACAAGGTAGAAAAAGAACACAAGCTTTTGATCTAAAGTTGATTTTTAAATTTAATCTAATGGAAAAAGTATGAAGAAGCTACAATGATTTTATGAGAGCAATATATTGACTCAAGATAGTTTACATGAAGCTGCACTTTAAACACATTTCACTATTTTTCACTAGCTCACTACTTCTCCCTAGTTCAAGATCACTACTTCCTTCTTCACCTCCTCCAACATTTTGGTTGGATCAGCTTGCCTCTCTTCTTTCTCCTTTTGTAGCTTAGCAACAACCCCTTCAAGTTGAATCAGCACTTCATTCCTATATTCGGTGAATAGAACATGAAAGGTCATCAATTGAATCTTGGCCTTCTCCATTTCTTCTCAAATAATCACCACCTCTTCATCTTTGGCCTTTAGCTACTCTTTGTACCATTGCTACCTACCTTTGGCCTTGAGCCAAAGGGCTCTCAATTCACCTTGCAGCTTCAAATATCCTCTTCATGTTGATTACAATTAGCTAGAAGCGATGTGTTCTTTTGCTTAACTTCATAATTTTCCTGCATAAGAGTGTTCACCTTCTTTGCTTCTTCCTTATATAAATTCCTCATCTCCTCCTTCCATTTGGCCTCCTTTGCATTCCAAGTATAGATTATCTTATGGAACCTTTGGACAAGTGTGGTATAATTGATCACATGGAAGTAGACTTCTTGATATTGTGGTAGAAGAAGTTCCATCATCTACAATGTTTATCCCATCAAGTGGGATATGAAAATTTATCCTTCCTTGACTAACACTTAATGTAATAATATGGAGTTAGCAAAAGTTAAATAGAGTTAACACATTCTAGAATTAGCATAATTAGGAAAATTTAAGAATGTTCTAGGAGCATCTAGGAAGCTTTTAAGAAATTTTTGATGGTTGAGTAACTTATACACCAAGTTGAAAGCTAGCTTAGCTTGCACTCCAAATAAGGCATCTTCTAGAAGAGACCTTCCTTGGAAACTTCTCAAGAGCCTTGTACCCATATTGTCTATAATACCAAAGCTCAAGCTCAAGCTAGGCTTTCATAGTTTAGTTCCCAATTGACAATTTTCAATATGACCTTGCATTCTTATCTTCTATTATCCTATTTCTATCCTCAACCTTTTACATTGGTATTAGAGCAAGAATAGGATGGATAGAATCTATGGATCACCAAATCCATTTCACCTATTAAATTTGAGCCAATTAGATAGAGTGGTAAAACTACGGTGACAATTCCAAGTAAAGCAAGCTCAATGGGAAAAATTCCAATTGCAACATGGGAAAAATTTATTAGTGCAATAATGAGGAGATTCTAAGTGGTGAATGATGCATGAACCATACAAGATAGATTGGCATAACCAAAGAAGATTGATTGTATGAAGAGCTACATAACTTAATTGTAAAACACACAAATTGCCTTTTCTAGAGATATTAGAGGCAAAGCCTTGGATTGGTTTTGAGAGATTTGAAATCACACACCAAACTAGAAGTAATTATGTACAAGCCAATATAGAAGAAACCATGTGGTTTGCCAAGAACTTTGATGATTACTTGGTTCCCATACCTTGATCTTGATCTAGACCTTTAACAAAACCTACAAACATACCACATATGGGTGAGGAAGTCAATATCAATGGAGATTAATGATATCCAGTAGAGACCACTTGACACTCTAGAAAAAGAAAGATTATGATATAATGGTGGTTACTTTTATCATTGCAAAGTTTGAAATTGCATCTTTGAATATCCAACTTGGAATGGATGACCTTAACCCAATGCACAAATAGAGTTCTTGGAGTGTGAGGATAAAGGAAACAAAGAGCCAATAGGAGATATTGAACCACCTACTAAGAATCTGATTATCCAATATGATTGAAGGCTCAACCTATGCAAGTTTTATAAACTTGTAAGGTATGATATCCAAATTTGGATATAGGATTTTGGTTGATTGTGTGTATATTAGAATTTATGTCCATCCAATTATCAAAATAATTATATATTCCTATCAAGTCAATATTTGATAGTAAATTGAGGATGGAAGATGGTAGAGAGGGTTCTATATTTTGTACTTCACATCCTATCGTGTTCAAGATTGGGAAGTAATATTGAAAGTGCATGACATTTGTAGTATCTCTCTTCTACTATGATATCATTCTAGATCTTCTTTAGCTTGAACATCACAAGGTTCAATTTGATTGGATATGATGACAAATTCAAGTACAAAATCAAGGTTAAAATGATTGATTAGGTTATTTTGCACCTTTGAGGAAGACACCTAAGAGTAGTCAGTCCCAAGATGTGAATTTTGTTAAGATAGTGATTGTAGAACAAGCTTTGGAGTAAGATATTCTTACATTTGCTATGTGGATCAAGTTGATTATGCAAGAAGAATTTGATGAAGATAAGAAGCCTCAAAAAGTATTGGTTGATTGGATATTTAACTTTGTAGATGTGTTTCTGGTGTTGAGAAATTGAATTGGATTGAGAGAATAATGGGAATAAAAATCTGGCTACTCTATGGAGCAAAATTCATTCATCAATCTGGTAAAGAAAAACATGTATAGAAATTACACAAATTTTATATGGTTTGGACAATGTTTGCCTATGTCCATAACTATACAATATTTCATTTACTCAAGAAGTGTCAAAGTCATAACTTATTTTCAACACTACTATACATATAAATACGCACTTGCACGTGTCATCCCTTGTGTGAATATGTGGTCCAAATTGATCTTGTATCTAACTCTGGATTGTCTAGGACTAATTGATACACATCACCTTACAAAGTTCTACAAGTGTAATCCATTCCCACAACTTCCTGTAGGGTACATTCCCATAGGACCCATTCATGCAATAGAATCTTGTATTCCTACAAGAAAATCTCATAATAGCTTCCTACAAGTCTTGGAAGACACATTTATCCTAAACTTAAGATGGATATAACTTCTCGTCTATAGCTTTGTTTTCTATTATCTTCATGGCTATGGAAAGCTCATGAGAAGATGCTTCAAACAAGATAAAGAACACATTTTTACTCATGAGAAATTAGTCTTGACATGAACTACCTTTATATTCACTCCCATAAATAGAATCACGTAATTTGAAGATTTATACCATATTAAGTTTTCAATGTTCATGTAGGATTTGTCCTGTTCATCATTCTTGTAATTAATCAAACTCTACACTTAACATCTAGATGATCTTCCAAAGAGATTACACTTTGATCAAGGTAAACCTTTCAAGATTGAGTTCTTTCCAAGTAGTATTCTAATGAGTAAATAAATCTATTGGCTCTCACCAAAGGAGTTAAAATAACTTCAAACAACATTGAGCAAGTTGTTAGAAAAAGATTTCATACTACATCTAACATATCCTCTTGGGGAGCAATGGTACTATCTACACCAAAGAAAGATAAAAGACTTTAATTTTATATGCACTACTATGGTCTTAATAAACAAACCATGAAAAATACATTGAATTGATGACTTAATGGATAAATTAAGTGGAGCTTGATGCTTCTCAAATTTTGATCTTTGAAGCAATTATTGGTAAATACCAATTGATAGAAAAGATGTGCAAAAGATTGCCTTTCATACAGGCTACAAGCATTTTGAATTGAGAGTTTTACCTTTTGGACTCACTAATACTTCAATATTCTTCATTGATCAAATGCACTGGGTGTTAGAAGGGCTATTGGATTGATATTTGATATTATTCCTAGATGACATTTTGAATTATAGTAAAATGGAGGTATGACACAAGAACTATGTCTAAGAAGTCTTAAGACAATCACAATAATGGAAATTCTATTGCAAGAAGTCCAAGTGTGCATTTTTCCAAAAGGAAGCTATTTTCGTGGGCCATAAGGTTTTAATGGAGTGGATCAAGATGGAAGAGGAGAAAATCAAGGCCATTACCAATTGGCCTACTCCAAAGGATACCATAGAAGTTTGGATATTTAATGGATTTGCGAGTTGTTACTGATGCTTCATCTACTATGTGACCACCCCATTGATTGATCTCTTGGAGAAGACAACAAGCTTTAGGTGGACCTACCAAGCAAGAAGAAACATTCAAGAAACTAAAACATATGGTGTCTTCATGACCCATCTTCCAGCCATATGATCCTCAATTATCTTGTGTAATTGATTTTTGATGATTCTAAGTTTGCTATTGGAGTTGTGTTGCAACAAAAATTTCTAGATGGATTATATCCCATTGCCTTTGTGTCTTGCCAAATAAACATAATAGAAACTATTTATTTTGCTCAAGATCAAGAATGGCTAACAATGGTATATGCAACAAAAGGTATAGAGACATTACCTCTTGGGGAAACATATGATAATGTGAACTGTACATGCTTATTGTAGACCTTACACTTGGAGATTTTGAAGATTTAGTATCATTGGTGGGAGGAACAACTACAATTTTTTGCTATCAAGTTTAATTACAAACTCTGAAAGTTCCATGCTATTCTTGATGGTTGGTCATGATGACCTAATTTGAAAATTGTTCCTAAATCACCCATGATAGTAGCAATCATCATAATGCAAGATCTCAAGATTCTTTACAAAAATATTCCTTCTTTCATCTTGTGCAAAGTTGTCTTGCATTACATGACAAGGAGCATAACATATTTTTAATCAAAGATTGACTTCTATTTTGCATCAACAAAATCTATGTTCTAGCTATGGATGATCTACAAAGAAGTGCATGACTTATCAGCTATTGGTCACATGGGTGTAAGTAAGACTTTGAGTACCCTACAGTATCAACAATGGTGGCCAAACATAGCATGAGAGGTTCAAGATTTTTTTTGATCTTATGAGAGCTACCAATATAACAAAGCTAACAACCAAAAATCGGGTGGACTACTCCAACCTCTTGCCATTTGCACAATTTTCCTCATAGGTTTTTGGAAAAACACTATTGAAGGTCTAGGTACAAAGGTGAAGGCTGGAGAATTACAATGATTGTAAACACAACAAAGGCTTGCTAAGACTTGAAATTTGTGAGCTCACTTAGACTTGCAACTAAAATTGATCTAAAAAAGTGAAATTAATCATATGCACTTGGTTTTATAGCTAAATTTTTTAGTCATTATGCTTTAGTGGTCAAATAGTTAGTGTGCCATCACTCTCTGGACATGCAAGCTCTTCTCAAAATGCAAACTATCTTTGATGGCAATTCTTTAACCAAGTGGTGGTGCATTCAGATTGATGTATGGTCTTCCGATTTGAAGATCCTTCATGCTCGTGTTCTTTGCACTCGACCACCCTGCTGACTTGATTCCTTTGGCAATAATCCTTTAGAGTAGCTTCAGCTTTGTACTTGTTTCCTTTGTACTATGAAATGAACAAAGAACTCCAAACAAAACTTAACTTAACTAAGCAGTTTTACTTCCTAAACCAGATATGATTTTGCCATATCTTTACAAAAAAGAGTGAAAAAAAATAATTTGAAAATATGTTTGTACCATAATTCTTCATTATTAACTTAACATTTTCCTTCATGTTTATCAAACCTAGCTATTCTATGGTCTATATATATATCATATTCCAAGTAAATAGAATTCTTTAGCATAGGACTTTATACACCCAAAAAACTAGATGTATAAGGTGATACTTAATTTAAGCTAAATCAAGTGCAATAAAATACAATATAATCACATTTAAAAATGCATATTAAAGTTAGTTACAATCTTCTTTGAACTTAAAGATCAATTCCACATGCAAACACTAAGTTATGCATAATATTAACTTGTCTTCAAATCAATATAATCTTTGCATGTAAAAATTTGATATTTGAAAATAATATTCATAATTCTAAATATTATTTTCAAAATCTAATGAAACATTATATTTTATAAGAATAGTTACCACCAATATTTGAAGCAATTGCATGCTTCTTATTGGTTGTGTTAGAATTTGCAAAGCCAAGTGATATGCAATATGTTGTCAAGATCCTTAGTAATAATAAATATGGTAATAGTAGTCTTATTTGTTAGAAATTATTTAGAAGATTATAATTTTCAATCTTGCATTTGTTAGTTATATGATTTGAAAGAATTGTCAAATGATTCATAGAGCATGAATAAAAAATGAGCTTATTCAAGGCGTAAATACCAATGGAACTACAATGTCTATCTTTCTATAAATAGATCCAATTATTTACTCTAGTATAAGCTCTTTTGAAGGCTTTTTTACATTCTTAGATGCAACCATGTGATTTGAATCTCTTGCATCCTCCTTCAATTTTAAATTTTCTAATAAATTCCTAGCCTTTATTGGTGGATGAAGAGTGCTTGTTCTATTTTAGTAAGTAACTTGATTGGTATTGTATCAAGAAATTATTCTTGCAACATAATATACACTTTAATTTCTTGATTTATTTAATAAAAATTTATTTTAAGATAAAGGTGTCAATTTTTTCCACTTAATTATAATAGGAATATTTACTCTAGATCTATTCTAGTATCTATGTATTATTATTTACAGTTTTTTGTGTGTGTCATAATAGGAATAGACTAAGAATGATTATATATATATCATCTTTGAGATATGCTTCTTCTAGTGCAAAATGATTGCATTCAAGATTCTCTCTTCCATCTTCTCCAAGTATAGTTATATTAGTCTCATATAGCAATACTATTTGAGGTGCAGGGTTTGGATATACCCAAATAGATTATGATACAATCAAAATCTTCTTTCTCACCTTTGTCATCTACTTAAAAAATAGGAGAAGAGGCTCCAAATTTAGAGTGGTTGTTGTAGGAAACCAATCTCAACACTCCATATAACAACTATCTTGTATCTTGTTCTATGAGAAATAAGCTCTAAACTCCTCTTAAAATCTTCTATGTGAGTTATTTTCTATACAAATTTTCATCTCTCAAAATTTTGGATTTGTATCTGAAGCAACTAATATGTTATTCTTATATTGGAAGTTGGTTGTGATTGAAACAAGTTAGTCTTTCACTCAAAATTCTCTAAGCCTTAAAAGATACCAAGATTCCTATACCTTTATACGTTTGGTGACTAAAATTTGAAAGTACAAACTTTACTTTTAAAGGTCTAATGAGCAAGAACCTAACATCAAAATCTCTCTAAATATCCCTTCTTAGTTAGAAGTTGCACAAGAACCTACATAATTAGAGTTAAATTTTATCCATATATAACCCTCCTAAGAATATGATCCAATTTTATTCATATATATCCATGTATTTAGATCTGAAGCATAGGTCATGATTAGGAATATCTGAAGCTTGATTGGATAATATTGACAACCAAAATGTTGTCTAGAATTAATTCTACCTCTCTTTTAGTGTCATATGATAAGAATAATGAGAATCATACTTTTTATGGAAAGGAAAGCTTTAGTATTAAAAAGTACTCTTGAGAATCCATAAATCAAAGAAAGAGTAATGGAGTTTATTAAGAAATTCTTGAATTTCTCTATTATTTTTCTTTCAATGATCTATTTTGCTAAACAGAAAATAAAGTATAGAATGATAAAAATGACCATAAATATGCTACAAATCTTAATTTTAGTATTATGAGAGGAAAGAATATATAATTGAAAAGAAACTAGAATGATAAATGAAAAGTAATAATTTATGGTTTAATAATTTGATCCTTATTGGACCTTCCAATATCTAAGAAAATCACAACTATTTATTTAAAATGTAAATAACTTTCTAAAATTTGGTCTAATTTGAATCTAAATCAATGTAATGGCTAAATTCTTTAAAATTTTAGCAATCTGTGGGTTTTGGAGATAAGATTTTATCATAAAAAAATATATTTCTAGAACTATAGTGTCTCATGGGAATACTTATTAGAAAAGCAAAGCAATGAGATATTCATTTTCTTATTATTAATTTTCCACTTTTATAAATTGGTCTTGTTTTCATCTGCTCTCAATTGCTAATTTATTCCTTGTACTTTTAGTTTCCTAGTTTTCTTATCCAAGTCAAAGCCCATCAAATTAATCTTAATCTTTGCTAATGGAAAAAAAAACCAAAAAAACGAAAGATAATTCTTTGTTTTATACAAGAAACTAATAACTAGATTGAGATTAAGTTCCATCAAGAGTGCATGGATGACAATGCAAGGTCAATTAATTTAATGCAACTAGTTTTCCTATGAGAATAATATGTATTAAATTGGTCTAATCTTGAAAAGCATTATAGTAAGATCAAATTTTGACATTCACTCAGACAAGTACCTTTGGGCAATTATCATCTTCCTTGTGTTCATTTATCACCCATTCTAGTTGTAGCTAAGAAGAAGATCAAGAAGATTAAATTGTGTTAGGATTTCTAGAAGTTGAATGTGACCGCAAAGAAAGATCATCATCTATTGCAATTTTCAAATATCATTTTAGATCAAGTTGTAGGACACATGCTATAGCTTTAAGATGAATTTTTGGGATATAAAAAAGTCCCTATTTGAGAGGAAGATAGTTAAAAGACTACCTTCACTAGATATTAGGGCACTTTTGCCTATAATTAAATGCTCTTGGATATATAATGCACTTGCAAATTTCTAGCAAATAATGATAATAGCCTTTAAAGACTACCTTTCGAAGTTCATGGAGATTTTTATTGATGACTTTTGTGTCTTTTTGCCAAAGGGCAGACCATCTTTCCTTTCTTTGGAAGACCTTTAAGCAATGTCTTGCATCAAGATTGTTCCTTCAAATGTTTCTTTGTTTTGACTTGAGTGTCTAAAATGTCCTTGAAAATTTCTGATGAAAATCTGACCACCTTGCCTAGGGAAAGAAGAATTCTCCAATAAGACCCTTCTTGTGATGGCAAATGAGCACAACACTGATGATGAGTATGCTGATGCTTACAAGGAAGGGGAGCCTAATGTGACAGCAAAGGAACTTCTTTTTACTCTATGGACTATCATACAAAAGTTGGAAGAAGACCCAACCTCAAACCAACATTTTCCTATAAATGACATGCTTATTTCAGGAAAAGAATATACACAAGCAAGCCTTGAAATATCAGAATTCCCTTAACCAAACTAATATCCAAGATTTTTTAAGAAATTAGAATTCTTTTGTATATTATCTAATAACCATTATCTATGAATTTCCTCATCAAGAAACCCTTTGTCTCTAATAATCAATTTTTGTGGATTTCCTTATTGGACAGCAAATATTAGAGGTTATCATATATTAAGCATAGGATAGAGTTTGTTGCCAAGAAATTTATGGAGTATTAGAGATTAGATGATCAAATAGATGATCAAATTTTGAGTAGTAGAGGGACAAATATAGATGCAAAAAATTTAAGGTAATCTAAGCCCTTGAAGCTCCAAAGAACATGAGAGAACTTTGTGCATTCTTATGCCATATTGTCTTAGAATGAAGTTGCTAAAGAAGTCTAAAGAGTATGTGTGGACAAAGAAACCAGAAGAGACCTTTGTTGGACTAAAAACCAAATTAGTAGAAACATCAATAATGAGAACCTTTAATTGGGAAAGAATGTTATATATGTACAAAGATGCTTTTTCTATAACAATAGGAGTAGTACTCAATCAAAAGGATGACAATAAGAAAGAATTTTCAATTTATTATCCTAATATGCAATTTTCCAATGTTGAGAGCATAATTATACCACCACTAAAGAGGAAGCATTAGAAATAATGTATGCCTACAAGAAGTTCCATCACTACTTGCTGGATTACAAATTTGTCTTCCATGTAGACCATTATGCCTTAAAACACTTAGTGAAGAAGGCAGATTTGTTTAGACAAATTGCAAGGTGTATCTTGCAGAAATTCACTTACATAATGTATGTTAGGAAGAGAATCCATCATGAAAATGCAATTTTTTTGTCTCTACTCAAGAGCAAAGATCAAACCAAAGACTTAGATGACAACTTCATGGACAAGGACTTGTTTCACATGTCAATATTGAGAAGAACATATTACTTGGCAAAGTACAAATAGTGTCCCAAAGGAACAGATCCAAAAAGAATGAGCAATATTTATTCACAAGATAGGTATGTTCCAATTGAAGTAGAATGTCTTGGTCAAGATGAGAGGACATGAAGTTCTTTGATGTTGTATTGATCATATGAGGTGGGAGGAGTGATAAAATCCTTACATGTTGAAGCTTAAGGAGGACATTCCACACTCAAGAATACAATGAAGAAGATCTTGGCAATCAGTTACTAGTAGCCACCTATGTACAAGTATGTGTGCACATTTATCAAGTGATGTGATTTGTGTTAACAAACCAGAAAAGCCACTCAAACCACTCAATGACCCTTGAGAGTCTTAGCACCATTTGAGAAATGAGAAATAGACTTCATTTCTCCAATACAATTTGCTATAAAGACTACTTGGAAGAGGTACATTTTGGTTTGAAGTACTATGCCATGAAGATGGTCAAGGTAGACTCCCACTCAAAGAGATGATGTTGAAATTGTAGCAAAATTTTCTTTTTCAAAATCATCTCTTGGTACAAATATCACTTATGGAATTTATTAGATGGAATTTCTTGAATAGCTTATTCAAATCTCTTACAAAGTACTTTCAGATTAAGCATCAAAGTCCAAAGGCAAATGGCCTAACAAAGAATTTTAATGACCTTCTATGCCATAACCTAAACAAAGTGACTATTAGTTATGCATAAGATTGTGATACTAAGTTGAAAATTGCCTTGTGGGCCTATTACACCATTGAGAAGATCACTACAAAGTAATCACTATACTTTTTAGCATACAAATTACAACCAATCTTGCCATTTCAGTTTGAGGTTCCTACTTACAAGATTCTCTCCAAAGAGAAACTATCAAAAGAAGAGCATCAAGACCTTTGTTTACAAAAAATAATTTTCTTGGAGGAGAAGAGAGAAAAATCATACAAGCATACCAAGAGGAATCAACTCCAAACAAAGGAAATCATGACAAGAAGTCAAATATATGAAGATTGCAGAAAGGTACTTGGTTTTATTGTTTGACAATAATCATAAAATTCTTCTTGAGAAGCTACATCTCAGATGTATGGGATTCTATAGAGTAGTACAAGTGTATAATAATGGGTCCATATAATTAAATAATCCAAAAGGGAACTTGTTTTCCACCAAAGTGAGTGGCTAGCGTGTATGGAGATATTACACTTAACTTTGAATGGGACGACAATCCTTATGTTTGCAAAGATGTTCACATTTGTGGAGGGAGGTATGTGGTACCTCCACTTTTATAAAAAAATTTCTTTTTGTTAATTTCACTCTTCTTTGTAAAGACATGGTAGAATAATTTCCTATTTAGAAAGGAAAACTTCTTGGTTGAGTTTCTTTTGGAGTTTTGTATGTACATGTCATAGTACAAAGCCAAAGGAAATCTAAAGGAAGAATGCCAAAGGAGTCAAGTCCAAATGGCAGTCGGGGGCAAAGAACACAAGTACAAAGGATATTTGGACCCATAGACCGTACATTATTTGGAATATGCTACCATTTGGTTAAAGAACTACCACCAAAAACCATTTGTATTCAAGGAGAGGCTTGCATATAAAAAGATCAATGAGTCCTTAATTATTTTGCCATCAAATAATAATGATTGAAAAATATAGCTATAAAACAAACCAATGATAAATTTTACTTTTTGCATATCAATTTCAATCTAAGGTCTTGGTGAGCTCAAAGATTCCAAGTCTTAGCAAGCTTTTGTAGTTTTTACCACTTGTAGTTTTGTAGTTGTCCAACCTTCACTTTCATACCCATACCATCTTCAATAAGAAACATGGTGTTAGTCCAAAATTATTAAACTTGCTCTTGAGGAAGATCCACAAAGCCATTCATCATTGCCATGTAGCTAACAGATGGATGATTCATTATAGGAGTGAATTAATTTAAAGGAAGCATTTTCTGTTTCTTGCTCTAGAATTTGGATTTGAATGACTTTGCAATTATCCACGAGATGAAGAGGAGGAAGGAAAGAATGATAGGAGACCTAAGAAGAAACTCCCACAATTGGACTAAAGAGAACTAGAGAATAGTTCTAGGTGTAGATGCAAGACCTATTGTAATACCAAGAGCTAGCCATATGATCTAGATGTGAAAATTTGGTTTGGTAATATCTAGAATGATGTTATACATGATTGTCAAAATAGATCAAATAGAAGTATCAAAAAAAGAGTACTTCTATTGATAGAGCAGAAACCAAAATAGACTTGAGAACCTTAGAACCAATAGCTAGACATACGATTTAAAGGCGAGAATTAGTTTGGTAACATCTGGAAGGATGTTACATATGATGGACTAAAAAGATCAGAAAGAGATATCACGAAAAGAGGAATTCTACTAATAGAGTAGGAATCAAAATATGCCTAAAATCTTTGAAGGCAATTTTGGAGGCCTAAACGGATGAATTAGGCCTTGAAAATGTGCGAAGCCCCCCCTCCAAAGGAAGACCGGTTGGCCTTCCCTCCCACTAGTTAGTATCATCGAGAGCTTTCCAATTGTACCTTACGTGATTCTAAGACTTTTATAGGAATATTCCCTAAAATATTACCTCCAATCAAAGCTTGTTTGACCAACCAGATAGGACCTAGACCGACATGTCACCCATCCAAGTAAGTAATTGAAGGGTGGAGCTTGCTCACAGGTCATCTATATGTGTGCCTAATCCTATGGTGGAGCTTCCTTGGAAGAGATCCTCTTTGTCTATATAATAAAGAGAAGGTGCTCTTTTGGGGCACCAAATGTTGAGTGTGTAATTTGTGTTTCTCTCTCTTCTCTTGTCCTTGGAGTATTACAATGGTATCAGAGCGAGTTTCTTAGTCCAAGAGAGTGGATCACCCCTCTTTGAAGAGCACAAACTATTGAAATTGAGTAATTTGAGGTGGAGAACATAGAGTAGTTGTTAGACTTAGGAAGGACTTTAGAGAGCGGACGGGATGGATGCACCAGGAGGAGAATTTCCCGCACCTAGCTTTCCATTCCCGAATCCATTCCACATCAAGGTTATGTACATCTAGCGTGAGTGAATGAGGGTATCGCTAGTTTATCACTTTGGCATAGAATTCATGGATAGGGTGATGAACTCACCAAACCCGGTGATTCTACCTGTGGTGATATATGACAGAGAGTGGGATTTGACAATCTACATTCTATTATGATGATATGGATATGAATGTCCCAAATCCTATTTCTTTCAACACTCAAGTAGAAATCCATTATGTAGTGAGACCGAAAGTGATGTTTAGAGATTTTTTGGTTAGAAATTTTGGCGAGGAGCATTATCAACAAGTGATAGCTTGTGAGGTCCCAATGGTAGTTCTGATAGTTGGTGCGTCTTCTAGAGTGATCATATTGACTTTGTATTGAAGTAGACAATAGCAATTGAGTGTTGTAGGAACCATGGATCCGCAATTGCAAGAGCTGGTGCAAGGAATGCAAGGGATGTTGAATGAATTTTGAGAGATTAAGATGACCATGGAGATATTACAAAGTCAAGTGTAGATCCTCAGGAACGATCAAGCCATGGCAGAAGAAGAGCCGTCTCAAAACCCAATACCTATAATTGAAGTACTTGGAGAGGCACCTATACCTACAAACCCTATCAATGATGAAGCCACATTGGTAGTCCGGATGAAGAAGACCTGCAACATTGAGCCTTACAAGGTGCAACATATGATGGGAGTAGTGGAAAATTGGATCTTAAGAATGAATCAATATTTCCGATTGTTCTCAATAGAGATCACGGAGCTGTAACACCCATATGTGCATGTGTGTGGTATTGTGATATTTAACTTGGTATTACAAGTACTTAAGAGATATTATTTATATAGAGATAAAGGATGGTTCTATATTAGTCATGGTTAACTAAAGTTAGTCATAGCTAAGATAGAGGGGACCTTACTTTAGAGGAAGTAGAAAAGATGAGCACCACTATTTTGGATTTTAGTGTGTTGACTTGGTATTATTCCTAGGTGTTTGGCTTTGAGGAAAGAGTTGAGAACTCTTGGGCCCGCAAGCCTTTTTGTTTTGGATTCTTCTTTAGTCCAAGGATAGCCCATGTGAAGGAATCCTTGACTTAGTGGTTGGGTCAAGATAAGATCACATGCTTAGGGGAATATGCCCATGTGAATGGATATTCCTTTCTACTTTTTGACTTTACTTGACTTTTAGTCTAGTAACTTGAGTTACTACGGTAATTAGTAACTTTGGTACGTAACTATTTCACAAGTATATAAACAAGGGGTGAGGAGGTACTCATCATCCTTTCATTTGCAACTATCTCTCTCTCATTGAGTTCTCTAGTGAGCAATGTCTTGAGTCTTGGAGTGTTAGCCTTGGAGGAGTATGATGGAGTTGGGGTTCCTTGCCTTCTTAGTCCATGGTGCGCTACCATAATAGCCATCAGAGGTTCATCCGAAGTGAGAGACAAGCCGGCTCACAGAGCATGCTGCAGGCGGGTTTGCATGTGGGTACTTGACCGGTAAAGCCCTCACATGGTATGATGCTTGGGAATGATCCATGTTGGCAGAGAGAAGGGAGTTCACCTTGACATCAATGCAAGAAGGATTGTTGAAGATTTTCCAATTGGTGGATTTTGTGCAGATGGCTTGAATCCGACTATGGGGATTGAGAAAGAAGAACAGCGTACAAGAGTATGTGGAGGCATTTTTGGATCTACAAGTTGCAATAACCGACATGAGTCCAGCAAAGGCTCTTGATAATTTCAAATGAGGGTTAAAGGAGTGGATTTGCCAAGAAGTCATGGTGCAAAATCCTCGCACGGTATTTGAAGCCATTGCTTGTGAACAAAGAATAGTAGGAGCATTGGGTGGAGGTGAAGAAGTAGTTCCACCTCAACATTATTGGGTAGAAATGCCACACATGGGTGGACCCGTACCGATGGAATTAGACAACCTTCAATTTCAAGATCGAGGAGCACAACTGCTTCAAAGAGAGCGTGGATGGGTAGAAGAACGAAGAGATGGAGTCCCACGAGAAGATAGAACTCAAGGAGAACAACACTGTTTTTACAATTGTAGCCGTATTGTGCACATATCTACCAACTATTGCACTCGTTTCCCTAGAGGCCCTTGACCTTCATATAGGCAATCTTTGAACAACATGGAGAGGTGCATTGAAGAGGAGGAGGTGGAAATCACTTTGGAAAATGAAGATTGCTAGTAAATGTACCTCAACACCTTACTGGCTCAATAAGGAAGAAGAGAAGCGAGGGAATGAAGAAGACTAATGTGCAAAGATCCCAAAAGGCAACCTCACAATTGATTATCATGAATGGAGTCCTAGAAGGCAATCAAAAGAGAGTATTAATCAATTTGAGAGCAACAATCTCTCAAATTGATTAATACTCTCGCTCTGTTGCAATAAGATTGGGAATGGATCTAGAGAGAGATGGGAGTGAAGAAGTAGAGTTGCCTAACGGGAAAACAGAGAGGATTGAATCATTACCTAGACGGGTCACACTCTCTATAGGGGAATATCAGGAAGCAATTGAGTGGCGAGTGATACAATTAGCTCGTTATGATGCAATCTTAGGCATGCCATGGATGGAGCATTACAACCCTATGGTAGATTGGAGGAAGAAAGTAGTGAGAACCCAACAATGGTCAATCATTGGGGTTACAAAAAAATCACCCAGGTAGGATCTGCCTCTATATGTCATAGTGACGGCAACTATCTATAAGACCGATAGATGTTTCATGGGTCTAAGAAGAGAAGTCCAGAGTGCACAACTCAATGGACAAATTCTTGAGAAATTGAAGGCTGTGGTAGATGAATTTCAAGATGTCTTTCTTGATGATCTACCCTCAGGATTACCACCAAAAAGGAGAGTAGATCATAAAATTGAGACACTCCTATGGAAGACACCTCCTTGTAAGGCCCCATATCGCTTATCACCTCATGAGTTGGAAGAGTGTAAGACTTAAATTGAGGAGATGCTGCAGAAGAGGTTCATCCAAGCTAGCGTATCACCATATGGGGCTCTAGTCTTGTTTGTGAAGAAGAAGGATGGTACAATGCACATGTGCATTGACTATCGAGGTCTCAATCGGCAAATAGTGAAGAACAAATACCCCTTACCTTGCATGGATGACCTGTTTGATCAACTCCATGGAGCAAGATACTTCACCAAATTGGACTTGCAGAGTGGTTACAATCAAATCCAAATTGCAGAGGGAGATGTGTACAAAACTGCCTTTCAAACCAGGTATGGCCGCTTTGAGTATCTTGTGATGCCTTTTGGCCTCACCAATGCACGTGCCACTTTCATGAGTCTAATGAATGACATATTTTGTCCATACTTGGATAAGTCTGTTATCATCTTCTTGGATGATATCTTAGTATACAATAGCACGATGACGCAACACAAATAACATCTACAAGAGGTCCTCTAGATTCTAAGACAGAATTGATTGTATGTCAAAATCTCAAAGTGTGAGTTTGGCAAGTCTGAAGTAGACTACTTGGGGCATAGAGTAAGTGCAGAGGGCATTCAAGTATTGACAGATAAAATAGAGGTCATTCAAAAATGGTGTGCCCCAAAAAATCAGATTCAACTCAAGAGCTTCTTGGGGTTGACAGGATTCTATTGTAGATTTGTCAAGGACTTCTCCAAGGTTGCACAGCCTTTAACGGCACTACTTGGCAAGGAGAAGAAGTGGACATGAGGAACCGCACAAGAGTTGGCCTTTCAAGAATTGAAAGCCACCTTGCTACATGCACCAATCTTGAAGTGGTATGACCCAAAACGTCCAATTAAGTTGGCTATAGATGCATTAAGCGTAGCAATAAGAGCAGTCCTACAACAAGAGTGGCATGACGGATGGCATCCAATTGCATATTCTCTCAAAATTTATTACTAGCAGAGTGCAACTACCACACCACAGAACAAGAAGAGTTGGCCATTGTTTTGGCAACCAAGCATTGGAAGCACAATCTGGGCGAGAAGCACACAAACTTCTAGTCTACCTTGAGATGCAGAAGGATCTATCTTGTCACCAAATTTGGTAGGCAGAGTGGCGACAACGCTTCAACATGACAATCATCTACATGGAAGGGAATAAGCAACTTGTAGATGCATTCACCCGCATGCCAATGGCAAATAACTTGGTGGTAGAGGTTAAGATTAACCTTAAATTCTGGCCAGAGATTCTAGCTGCTACAAAAACTAATCCACAGATTGTAAAAGCGCAATCATCCAAAGGCGTCACTAGCACCCAAGGACTCACCTTTCGTGATGGCAGATTATGGATCCCAAATGTCCCAGAATTATGCACCACCATTCTAGCGGAATGTCATGATTTGGCCATTGCAGGTCATGTCGGAGTGGACAAGATCTTGGATGCAATCGAGCGCCATTACTATTGGCCTAAGATGAGCAATGACGTGATGGATTGCATGCGCAACTGCCTACTTTGTCAAACAAACAAAGCTTCTAATCAAGCTCATGTAAGGCTCCTTCAACCTCTCCCCACGCCTACCCAACGTTGGGAACAAGTGAGTATGGATCTCGTTTGTGAATTACCCAAGACCACCTTAGGGTTTGACTCCATTGTGGTCTTTTTGGACCGGCTCAGCAAAATGATTCATGTATGCCCTACACCAAAGATGTGACCGCTCCACAACTAGCCCAATTATACTTAGATGCAGTCTTCTCTCACCATGGCTTGTCTAGAGTACTTATCATTGATAGAGGTACTCAATTCACCCGTTTGTTTTGGCAAACACTCTTTGGGTTCTTCAAAACCAAGTTGGCCATGTCCACAACTTACTACCCACAAACAGATGGCCAAACAGAGCGGGCTAATTGCATGATTGAAGATATGTTATGCGGCTTCACCTTAGAAGAGCAAGAGAGGTGGGACACCCTACTCCCGTTGATGGAATTTGCTTACAACAATTCACTGAATGCATCCACCTAAGTCACTCCATTCTTCCTCATGTATGGTAAGCATCCCTTCACACCTTCTAGCTTGATAAAGATCCATCAAGTGGCTACCAAGGTTGATGCAGTCAACACCTTTGTTTCTAGAATCCAACAAGATGTGGAGAGCGCCAAGCATAGATTACAGATTGCATAAAATCAACAAAAGCAATATGCTAATGCACACCATAGGCACATGGAGTTCAATGTTGGGGATCAAGTGTGGCTATTGACAACCAACCTCACATTAGTTGGACCTCGTAAGCTCAAACCTTGTTTTATTGAGCCTTTCTTGATTCTTTGTCAAGTTGGTGTTGTGGCCTATCACCTTGAGCTACCACCACACATGAAGATCCATCTCGTGTTCCATGTTTCCTTACTACGCAGATATGCTCCCTGCTCAGACCAGGGTCATTCCACCCAAGACATTCGACCTTGTCCGTCACTCATTGATGGCATAGAGGAATATGAAGTAGAGCGTATTCCCCAAAAATGCATGCATTGTACTCGCCATCTGCGGGTGGACTATCTAGTACAGTGGAAATGTTGCCTCCTCTATGAAGCAACTTGGGAGCCTACTGCCAATTTGACACATGCACCGGTGTTGGTGCAAGCATTTGAGCAACAATTGCACAACAAGGACGTTGCGTCTTAAGAGGAGAGAGGTCTTTAATACCAAGAGCTAGCCATATGATCTAGATGTGAAATTTGGTTTGGTAACATCTTGAATGATGTTATACATGATGGTCAAAATAGATCAGATAGAAGTATCACCAAAAGAGTACTTCTAATAATAGAGCAGAAACCAAAATAGACTTGAGAACCTTAGAACCAATAGCTAAACATATGCTTTAAAGGTGAGAATTGGTTTGGTAACATCTGGAAGGATGTTACACATGATGGACTAAATAGATCAGAAAGAGGTATCACCAAAAGGGGATTTCTACTAATAGAGTAGGAACCAAAATATGCCTGAAATCTTTGAAGGCAATTTCAGAGGCCTAAACAAATGAATTAGGCCTCAAAAATGTGTAGACCCCCCCCAAACGAAGGAATGGCTGGCCTTCCCTCCTCCTGGTTTGTCTCATCGAGAGCTTTCCAATTGTACCTTACTCATATGATTATGAGACTCCTATAGGAAGATTCCCTAAAAGATTCCCTCCAGTCAAAGCTTGTTTGACCAACCAGATAGGACCTAGACTGACATGTCACCCATCCAAGTAAGTAATCCAAGGGTGGAGCTTGCTGACAAGTCACCTATCTATGTGCTTAATCCTATAGTGGAGCTTCCTTGGAGGAGATCCTCTTTGTCTTTGTAATAAAGAGAAGGTGCTCCTTTGGGGCACCGAATGTTGAGTGTGTAATTTGTGTTTCTCTCTCTTCTCTTGTCCTCAAAGTATTTCACCTATGTGAGCAATGACATTGTACATAAAGTTTGGGCCACTAGAAAAAAGCACTAGAGATACACATTAAGGCATCCTTTGCAAATAAGAGATCCAAGAACAATGGATGGACGGAGGGTACCTACAAGTATCTAGCATAAAGAGTAGAGGTGGAGGCAATTAAGAAGTTATTCAAGTTGAAAAGAACAACTTACCTCATCAACAACCAAGTTATATTCTTCAAATTCATGTACCAAAGGGAACTTTTCAAATGGGAAAATGTATTTTATCTCCAAGCAAGAATTTTGTACATGGAGTTTGGAGAAGATGATGGAGTGACTTACTTGGCTCTTTTTCCATCCACTTCTATATGGCTATTAAATGTACTAACAAAGGGGGAGCCCAAGAAACTCCCTAATTGCTACTATCTAGTCCTTAGCCTCACATCTTCAAGGGAAGCCCCTGATCATGAAGTGTTGATTAGCAGATGTGAAGTATGTATCAATTGGAGAAAGCTCATTAGCTTGGACAGGACATTTAGTTCACGTTGCAATTCCTGAAGCTAGTGACCAGTAAATATAGCATACTCAGGTGTATACCAATGGTGGTATACAATTGGAATTTTTACCGGTGGAGGAAGAAGGAGACACCACAACAAAGAAGAAGAAAAGGATGCCTTCAACAAAGTCTCAAGCACAAACAAAAAGACCAAGTAGAAATCCTTAAATCATAAATGTAACTTTGAGAGTGTAAGACTAAACAAGCATATCAAGAAGAAGAAGAAGAAATATCCTTCACTTTGCAAGGATCAACATCAAAATCAAAGGGAAAGAAGTAGTATGAGAATGCTTAATCTTGTCCAAAACAAGAATTGATTGAAGACCAAGAAGTGCAAGCCAAAGACCAAGTAGAAAAATCACATCAACCTAAAGTACCTCCTAGTCCCAACAAGAAGCAAATGCTCCCAAAGAAGAGCAAGTATCCACAAAGAAAGACAAGAAGAAGAACTTTGGAATGTGTAACAATATGGAGTTTAAAGACAAGTTAGTCAAGTGTTGTGCATATTTACATTGCTACACAACATACATCGCTGTCAATATCATACACTATAGATACATAACTCACACATAAGTCACACATAGATTCTAAAGTGCCACAATAATCAGTTTGTTTACACCACTTGAATCAACTCAACTCGGATCAGTACTTGATCTATCACTTTATAAATTGCCAACAATTGGGCACTGATTACAGTCAAGCCACACCCACTCTAGCTAAGAGAATTTAGGTGATGCTTGCTGGCCTCTATTCACCATAGCCAGGAACTCAAAGGCTCAACATCAGAGAACTGAGCTCTCTGGAGCTGCACTTTGAAAGTATAACCCTGGACTTGAACTAGGTCTAAAACCCTAATAGTCCCACTGATGGCACACCCAAAAATGCAAATGGTGCAAAGTGATGATGGCTCCACCATGAAGTTAGTACCCAAACACAAAATCTGACTGTCTGAAAGTAGTCTACGAGTAATTGCTAAAATACATCTAACTACTATCACTGTAACTCTTATGTCCAAGCAATCTAGATGTAACACCACAAATGGTGTGATAGCTGTGTGTATCTACATTGCTACACAACATACATCATTGTCAACATCATACACTATACACACATAACTCACACACAAGTCATACATAGACTCTAAAGTGCCACAATTGCCCCCTAGTTGGCGGTTAGGTCCCTCTAACTCTAGATAGCCATCTACTACAAGTATATGGTATACCCTATGATGGGCAAAGATCAAGAGGCCGGGTGCTATTGAGCCTCATTGCTATTTGCTTATCTGCAATCTTTACTATATAAAGGATGAACTAGCTATAGGTCAACTACATCTAGGACATAACCACTATCACTGAGGAATCACCATGAAGGAAGGAGTCATACATGCCATATGCCATCCTCTCAAACAACTATCACACACTATAGTAGCAGCTCCACCAAAAAGGCCACATAATATACACCTCAAGCCTACCCGTACAAGTGCCAAGCTTAGGTCCATAGTACTATCAATGTTTGGGAGGTGGCATGGCGCACAATTGCACACATGATCCTTTCAAACAACACCATCATGTCCTTCTAACACAAGGACTCCAAATGGCAAAACCTTGCTCACTCTCAAGATAGTGCAGCCTGTAGGAACATCAAGTGTCATTAATGTTGTTCATTGTACATATGCAGTCACATAGATGAAATTGACGAATCAAGGGTCTATAACCTCCTCCACAAATAGTAGCATAACATAAGGTATCCTTATGTTGAGCAATTGCCAAGTTCTCAAAGGCCATCGGCATTTTTCTCCAAAAGATCTTTGCATGTTGAGAACATGCGCTCACCCATACATCTAGATCATCCAAGTCCAAGACTACATGAGCATCTCAACAAATGGCCATAGGTAAATCTGGTTCTTGTCCATAGAGTAGAAAGTAAGGAGAGAAGGATGCTAAAGAGGCTTGCTGGCTGAACTGATAGCCCATGGCCAACTAAGGTAACTGGAGATCCCAATCTCCCAAGTGGCCCCTCTACAAACAATACTTCTACAAACCTCTCTTCACTATTTGAACCACTCTCTCTGCTAAGCCATCTGCCTTAGGGTGATCTTGGGAGGTAGTATGATGGTCAATCAAAGCTTTGTCATACAAGACCTGAAACTTCCCCAAGAACTATGTACCTTGATCAGTCAAAACCTCAACTAGTGCACCAAAATGACTAAGAACCCAATCTAGGAACAAATAAGCCATCCCTTCACTAGATGTATCAGGAAGTGCCACCAACTCAACTTGGAGAAGTGCTCCACCATCACCAAAATGTACCGGTGATGTCTCATAGTTAATGGTAAAGGTCAAGAAAAGTCCAAACTCCAGCAGTAACCCAATCCTATGATAGGTAATGGGTGCGACTGTGGCATAGGAGCATTGAATGATGCTCTTACTTGGTCACAAGCCACACATCTAGCAACAAATTGCTATACATTGGTCCGCATATTGCACCACCAATAATGACTCTGGAGTAAGCTATATGTACACTTTACTCCAAAATGTCCAAGCTCCTCATGAGCATAACGGACCAATTGTAGTCTCTAAGATGGAAGTGGTACTACTCTCACTCTACCGTCGTCCCATACACACAAAAGGTGTTTGCTCTGCAATTTGAATCATCTGGCTTGCTAAAGAACACGATCTCTCTCTTGCAATACGGAGGAATAAGTGCAATAGCCTCCACCTTGGTTTGTTGAAATCAAGTCCTCTAGGGTAGATAGTGTGACCTAAATACTCAACTTGCTTATGGAAGAACCTACACTTCCCAAGATGTAATTTGAGTCCATGAAATCTCAACCTCTCAAACACCTCCAACAAATGTCTCTCATGCTCCACCACAGTAGTGCTAAAGACCTAAATGTCATCAATATAGCATCAAGAAAAATCCAATCTAGCTAGGATCATGTCCATGACCCTCTAGAACTCATCAAGAGCATTCTTCAACCCAAATGGTAAGAACCTCCACTGATATAACACATCCTTGCCGTGAGGATCAATAGTCCAAAATGCTATCTTGGACTTATCCTCCTCCTTGATCAGCAACAAATGATATCTTACTCAAAGATCCAAAGTACTAAAGACCTTTGCATGCCCAATTGCATCAAAGTTCTCTAGGGTAGGCATGGCATGCCGATCAGCCCTAGTTTGTCGGTTGATAGGACGATAATCTCCACACATCTGCTTATTTGTGTAGTTGCCATGCATATCCTTCTTGGTTGGCATCATTGTCACTGATGCATACTCTCCATGTGAAATCTCTACCAAACCAGCCTCAAAAAGCTCACTACTCCGGCTCTAAATCAATGTCCTCTCCATATCACTATATCAATAAGGACATCAAAAAATTGGTGTATTGCTTGTCAACTCAATCCAAATACCAGCTCCTTTTAGAGAACCCAAATCCTTCATACTAAAGGCAAAAAACCTTGTGTACCTCCTCAAGAACCTCCAAACTCTCCATCTTTCCTTTCATGTAAGCTTGGGTCCAAGATTTGGCTCCCAAGTATCCTTTGTAATTGTAATAAGAGTAGAAGACGTGATGACTGGTTGCTACACAGTGCCATTGAGAGCAATAGTGTCATGCTTCCAAGCACTAGAGGTCCTAACCTTAGTGTGGAAATTTCCTTCCACTCTAGCTACAAGCTCCACATGTCCTCTAGCAACATCCCAAGTGGACCAAGGGTGTAATCCAAGTAGCCCACACTCACTTGGATGGACTCCAAGTAGACCAGTCTTCCTAGTAGCTTGTCCCAAGAATACCATGTCCACTTGGTCCATCACTCCTAGCATGTGCTTGAATTGTCTCGATAGGCACATGGCTCACAAGTGTCCAAGTGGTGATTCATACCAAGTGCATCCTACGCTGCTCTGCCAAGCCAAGGCTCACAATCCAAGTCAAATAGTTTAGGTCCATATCATGACCTAACACTTGATGCTTGGATGCCCCTTACACTATTGGAATATTGGTAATACCGGTGTGAAAACCTATTGCCCACTCTCTCTCATCAGCGTTGGGCTCCACCAACTGCTAGAATTAAGAGTCCCAAACCAATCCAAGACCTCTCTCTTGAAAAGCATGAGAACATGGAAACTCATAAGTGTGGGAAAAACGGCTCTAAGCTATCCAACTAGGTTCATCACTGCCATAGGTGACCTATCAGCCACTACTACTATCTGAGATTGACACCTAACATCCAAGATGTCATCAACAATGATGTGATCTAGTCATTGAATCCCATCATGAGCACACTGTAGAACCTCTTTAGGTAAGAGGTTCATCCACCAAAGACAAAGACAATGAGCCTATGATCCCACTTTGACTGCATCTAACAAAACAATAGGTATCATCCAAGAATGGACCTGATGTGTACTCATTACCACCCATCAAGAAGCAAGAATCACCCATCAAAGGAACATTCTCCAAAAGTAAGTTGGAGAAATGGATTGATGGACTTGGAGATGTTGAAGTATGCATGACATCTCCCAAAACACTCTAGAACAAGGATCTTCAAGATGAAAACCTTGACCAGCACGTGTATGTCCTTTACATGGCCATCCAAAAATCACCAAATGAATAGGCTCATGTTGCTCTAGATCATGCACTCCCAGTAAGGAAATGTTTGTTGGTAGGGCCTTTTGGTAACCCCTAATTGCTTACATTAGTAATAACTCAAGGTACCAATAGGCCAAGTGTGCCACATGATGGAGTGAGACTTGCCTACCAATCTCATCTCTCTCCACATACAAGTACCTATGTACTCGTATTCCCGCTTGCAGTACTGCAGCTAGTCTAGTGCAAATCCCACCAAACAACTCCAATAGACATACTTCCTCTACTAGATACTGCCAAGCAATGAGTGTGGTATCAAGAAGTGTCAAGGTTATCAAATCTAGAGGCTCATCCTCACACTCATCTCCTGATGGCACAAAGGCTCCACTCCAAGCTTGCTACACTAATTGATTTGCATATTGCTGCAATGCCTCCTCTAAACTCCACAATAGAACATCCAAGGTGGATGGAACAATCCCACTTGTACTCCAAAACCAAGTGCTCTCCTTTGGTATTGGAGTATCCTTTGCATAGGCATTCCTCTCCAATAAGTCACCAAGCCAAGTAATTGCACCACTAAAAGTTGAAATTGATGTTGCCATGGTCCCAGATTGTAGTGAGCCAAGACTGCCACTTCTAAAGCATACAGGTAGGCAGCATACTCATCCCTCACCTAACTGCCATCCTCGTCTATAGGAGGCTGTCTCCTCTCAATAGTTGATATTGAAACCCATGGGGTATAACACTGCTCCCACAACTAGCACATCATATGACTCAACTATTGTTGCAATAGCTTGAGCTCTCACCACCAAGCTATCAGTTTAGTGACCAAGCTAAACCTGGACAATAAGCTCCCCATGTGTGATGTATTGTGTCAAATCATCACCTAGAGATGTCTGGATCTGAAATGGACACCTCTCCACATTGGTCTTTCATAACCCTAGACCGACAACTACAACCTTCTCCAACATAAAGGACTGCGCACCAGAGTCTAATAAGACTCTCTATGGTGTATAGACCTTCCCTAAAGGTCCCACCAAACAGAAAATTTCCATTTGGTTATCCAATAGGACAACACAAGGTGTAAAACACATTTGCTCAAAGGCCGGTCTAGCTGGCAACTCCTCCAATCTAGCCATTATTGCATGCCATAAACCACTAGTTGTTGAGCAGATCCCATGCTCCTCAACCAAGTCAATTCCACTATCAACCACCTCTGCTCTAGTAGTAGGAACCACATCATCCCTACTCTCACAAAGCGTGGTAGCCAATCTGAACACTGAGGTTGGGTCAACTCCCAATGTGCACATGTCACTGGCTAAAAATAAGGATAGCGCATAATCAGCTGAGCCGCCACCAATAGCATGCATGATGGACTCAATCTATGTAGTAATAAATGGTTGACTAGTAGGTAGTCCATCATGCACCCCATCACTACCTACCACACCTGCACTAGGACATCTAGGAGCCATGGATGATGTCTATAGGGCCTCAAACAACATGAAAGAGTGAGGAAGTTGAGCTATCTCCCAACCTCTCCTCTTTGTGTCTCCAACTCCACTGATGCTCCTCTAAGCTCTGGAGCACGTACTGCACTCCTAGTCACTACCACAGATGCATCCACTTGTATTGCTCCGTACATGAAATCCAAGGCATCTCTATCAACAACATATGAGGTGGAAGCCTCAACATCCAAATCTGATCTCCTCTGAGCAATGGCCATACTAGCCAATCTTTGCTCCAACTACTCAATCCAAGTAGCCATAGCTATATCAATAGTAAGGGTAGGTATTGCACCCCTACTAGGTGTAGATCCCCTACCACCACCTCGTCCTCCATGAATTAGAGCTCCTCTACTACTTGCTATAGCGGCCCTACCACTCCATAACTCCAGGTGTAGGTCAAAACACTAGTCATGCTTACACTGCCTCTGTGCTGGCTGTGATTATGACAACCCGACAAATATCACTTTTGCAGTAATCAGGTAAGTAAAGTTCATTCCTACAGAGATACGATTCAAAATTGGTCAAATACAAAGCAAACAATAACAATGTCAATTCTTCTTGATTGTGTCTTTAATCTCTCAAGTAGAAAACACACCTAGAAGAGAGTAACAAGCATTGACTTGCAGTCTTGTCATAACCATTTTTCACCCATAATCATAAATCTTTCAAATCTTTCTAAGCAATCTATATTGTGATGATTTAGTCTCTCCAAAAAATAGCACTTCTTTGCCAAACAACTTCATCTCAAAATTATGTTCCACCCCTCCACTGAAGGCACAACTTCCTTGATCTTGTAGATCCAAACCTTTACAGGTTAGAAAAGTTGTTGTAAAGGATCTACAAGATCTACAAGATCAAGGAAGTTGTGCCTTCAGTGGAGGGGTGGAACATAATTTACAAAAACTTTTCTAACCTGTAGATCCAAAATGACAATGCACCTCTTCATATCTGCCTCTTCAAATCTCAAAACTGTTACTAACCCGACCCGATGTCAACTTTGACTTCAGCCTCCAAACCCAATTTTCCTTCAAGTATTTCTCCTTCTTTGGGTCTACTCAATTCCTTTCCTAACTCTTCTATGTCTATAATTTCTTCACTACAAACTATAATTTCACTCCTATTTATTCTATCTTCATTAGTATTTCCTAACCCATACTTCTCTAATGTCTCAAGTACTTGATCCAAAGACACTTGAACTCCTACTTCACTTACATCTGACCTTCTAACTAATTGCACTTCACTACAAGTCAATTCAACTTTGTCCTAACAAGATGCAATTTGAGACACACATTATCTCCTACTTCTAACATCTTCCTATCTACCTACTTTTGTAGACACATTAATAAATTATTCAATTATGTGTCCTTTGCCTTCCTCTTCCTTGTCTCCTGCACCAACTTCAACTTGTGCAGTCTAGCTTCTTCCAACTTCCCTTCAACTTTGGTGTTGAGCATTACCTTTATCTCGCTTACCACTCTTGTTATGTCATCAGCTTCCACCATTATCTTGAGTTTTTCCTTCTTTCTCTCTTCTTCCAATTCATTGCAATACATCTGCAATTTGTCCTCAAATTCAGCCTTCATTGTCTTCTTCTCTTGTTGATTTATCGCAATGTGCTCTTCTGCCACTCTCAACAATCCTTGCAATCTATCTTCTTCCCTACTATGTTCTGCTAACTCTTGCTGCCAGGCCTGATCTTTCTCGGCTACCTTCTTCTTTAGACTATCCAACTCTTGCTCCATTACTACCATACTTGCCTTTGAATGTATTAATTCTACTTGCACATTGGCATGTTCTCCCTTTAGCACTTCCACCAACGCCGTCTTCTCCTTTACTTCTTCTTGATTCTTCACTAAATCCTCTCTCATCGCTTCTAAATGCTTACCGCAAAGAATCTCCTCTACCCAAAGTTCTTCAGCCTCCATCTCTACTTGTGCCAATTTACTTCTTAACAACAAGGTCTCTGCACTCCACTTTTCTACTATTGATAACTTGTCTTTTAGTTCAAGGTAAGCACTCGCAATCTCTGCTACAAAAACCTTTAACAATGGACACACAACCTTTGACAAGTATTCCACTCCATTGTACTTCTTGTCATTGGCCCGGACTTTGTCTTCCTCCACAAGTAACTCTTCTATTGGCACCTTACCTCAAAGTTGTGATCTTCATACCTTCAATGTCTCCCCATCCGAGCTCTCCTCCTCCTCTATGATGACTTTACTGGGCCCCAAGTCGGTTGTGTGCATGCTTCTCTTCCTTGGCAATTTTTAGACATAACAAGACTCCTTCTTCTTCCTTCTTCTCACACCCTTGTTCTTTGGTGGACACCTCTGGACTTGGCTTCCTTGCATCCGCACTCCGTCTTTGGGTTTGCTAACTTCAACCTTGCTTGTGCTACCACTACTTGACTCTTCAATTTGCAGTGTGAACTCTTCTTCTCCTCCTAAAGCTTCTCTCTTTTACTCAATTTCTCCTTTGGACTCCTCCTCTTCTTCCAGAGTCAATTCCTTTGCTTTCACCAACACTGCCTTTGGGTTAGGCTTTTGCATCTTTTGCGGTTGTACTGCCCCAAGGCAACTTTCAGGTTTATTTTGCTTTCTTGCCCTAGAGATATCAACTGCTACAATTCTCTCCTTCCCACCCTTCTTGTAGTACTTGTCTCCTTCTTGCACTTGCTCCATATAATATTGTTCATCTGCATCTACTTCCTTGTGCAGATCCGGATAAAAGTACGAGCGCATTTGATTTCTCTCCTCCGGAGTCATTAAATTCAGCCCAAAGTAGAAATGGGCTACAAAGAGCACAAAGTAATGTGGTTGCATGTCCATCCTCCAACCTGAAATCATCTGCCCCACTTGCTGATCCAAACATTTTGCCTAGTCCAGTCCTTCTCCTGCAAACATTTGGTGAAAGAACACCACCTGTTGCATTGTGACATAGGTGGTTTTCTCTAGCTTAAACATTGCCATCATCACGCTTACAATCCCTCTCTGCTTGGGGTCTCTATAACTATCTACCTTATACCCATTCTTGGTGCAAGGTTGATCAAAAGATTTTCTCACCTCGGGAGTCTCTTCTGAGGCATCACACTTCTGATAGAAGGTGGTACTTCCTACCTATCCTACTTCTCTCCCCAGAACTAATCTCCAATCCAACTCCATCCATTAAGCCAGATTCCCTCTCTTCCCTTCATGCTTTGGCTTATCGTTGCAATCACTTGCGGCGGTCTCTGCCATGAAACCTAGAAAATTGAAATTCCAGTTCCATGCTAGGAACTTGATATGAAGTCTTGCTAAGACATCAATCCTCGCAACTACATCTAATCTACATATTGCAAGACCTCTCACTGCACTCTTCCTACTCACTTTTGGCCCATTGTGTGTTTCCTCACTCTCTTCTTGTGAAAAATTGTTCCCGATATCTTAACCCACTTGTCTTCTTACAAATTTGCAATTTGCATTACTTTGGGTTGACTTTGAATAGGGACAAGGTAGCATATGGACATTGCGATGCTTCCTTGCAAAAATTTTGATTTTAAAGTCCTTTGCTGATTGGTCATTCTTCAATTGCTTCTCCGGGCTAGTCACCGATCTTGTAAGGTTGTTTCCTGTCACTATCAAGAACTTCTTGATCCCAAGATCATCACTTCCTTCCCGCGTACTTTCTTGGCAAACCCCAAAGAAGTTTGTTATAGGTTCTTTGGATCAGGCTACACTGCCCGATACAAAGTCCTATTCTTTGCTTTTCCATCTTGTCCATCACTTTGGACTTTGGACTTGACCCAAGGTCAACTTTTAGCCCAAACACATGCTTCTTCACCTTTTCCTTCTTGTTTAGCCCTCCTTTGGCTTTACCAACATACTTCTTCTTCAAAAGTTTATGAAAACAATCCAAAACCAAGTAAATGTGGGTACTATAGTGATGCACCAGAGGTATCAGGTCTGCTACCTTGAGAGCACTCTCTCCTATCGAGAGGTCCACCACAAGTCCAACAAGCAACACCACTACTCACTGGCTGCTGCTGATCCAAAAATGAAGGTAAGGGTCTAGCTCCACTAGGCCTTCCACTTGCTCCATAGGATCTGGGCTGTCCACCCTGTCCTCAAAAAACAACTAGGAACGGTGCACTCTACTGCACTTTAGAAGAAGTCACAACTGTGGATGAGGTCTCCCTACCAAATCCAAATGTCACCACTCTCTCCTCAACCATGTTGAGCTCAATATGCTTAGCCAGACCAAAGACGACTGCCAAAGTAGGCAAAGTAGCTTGTAATAATGCAGCATCACAAACTCTATGTCACAACTCCTTGTTCTGCATCCCATACCAAAACAAGACTGCTTGGGCCTCAGTAACTCCTTGAGAGAAACTGATCAGCTGCCTCATGTGAGTGTATGCCTCGTATAGGCTCTCTCCAACCTTCTGTTGGAATTCTTGCAAGCTCCTCAATTTGTCAATTCTGTGAGCCGGCCTATCTCTCAGTCAAGATGAACCTTTGATGGCTATTATGGTAGCGTACCATGGACTTAAAAAGCAAAGAACCCCAACTCCATCATACTCTTCCAAGGCTAACACTCCAAGACTCAAGACATTGCTCACTAGAGAACTCAATGAGAGAGAGATAGTTGCAAATGAAAGGATGATGAGTACCTCCTCATCCCTTTTTTATATAATTGTGAAATAGTTATGCACTAAAGTTTTTATTTACTAAAGTAACTCAAGTTACTAGGCTAAAAGTCAAGTAAAGTCAAAAAGTATAAAGGAATATATATCCACTTGGACATATTCCACTAAGCATGTGATCTTATCTTGACCCAACAACTAAGTCAAGGATTCTTTCACATGGGCTATCCTTAGAAGAATCCAAAACAAAAAGGCTTGCGGGCCCAAGAGTTCTCAACTCTTTCCTCAAAGCCAAACACCTAGGAATAATACCAAGTCAACACACTAGAATCCAAAATAATGGTGCTCATATTTTCCACTTCCTCTAAAGTAAGGTTCCCTCTATCTTAGCTATGACTAACTTTAGCTAATCATGACTAATGTAAAACCATCCTTTATCTATATAAATCATATCTCTCACGTACTTGTTATATTAAAATAAATATCACAATACCACACACATGCACAAATGGGTTTTACATTTACCTCCAAACTAAGTTTTCACTTTGTCCTCAAAGTGAAGGTCTCTCTACCTTTTATGATACATTTTCAACTTATCATGGTTAATCTTATCAAAGTGTCTTCCTCCCAACTCCTTGAGATCATAGGTGTAATTTCCCCATACCTTCTCTACTATGAAAGACCCAAAGTACTTAGGCAAAACTTCTTTTGCACTCTCTTGAATCAAATATAATCAAACATTATTACCCAATCACCTTCTTTGAAAGGCTCCACCTTCTTCTTACCTTGCTTCTTGTCATAGCTCTCCTTTTATTTCCTTTGGGTTTGCTCCAATCAAACCATAGTAATTGCTCTTGCCTCTTCCAACTCCATGAGTTGATTCTTCCTTGACTTCTTTGCATCATCTCCTTGTGCTTTCTTCAATCTCCTATGAATGCTTTGGAAGGTAGGAAGATCAAAGTGAATAGGTAAGGTAGACTCAATACTATATACCAATTAAAATGGAGAATATCCGGTGGAAGTCTTCATGGTTGTTCTATACTCCCACAAAACTACATGAATCCTCTTGTCCCAATGATGTTTAGCCTCCTTTATTTCTGCATCTTTTGCCAACATCATACACAAGGTCTGATTGGTTCTCTTTGCCAAGCCATTGGAATTTACCTTATAGGATGTAGTTACTCTATGTTTGATAGAAAAATGTCATAGCATGGCTGTAGTGATGTTTCCTATAAACTCTCCTCCTCTATCAGAAACCAACTCCAAAGGACATACAAACATAGTTATAATGTGTTCATAAATAATTCTACCCACTTCATCTTCATTCTTGTCCCTCAATGGTCTAGCCTCAACCCACTTGGTAAGGTAATCAGTAACTACCACAATGTACCAATTGTTCCTTGGGGTTCTATTGAGATGACCTACAAAATCAGTTCCCCACTTTTCAAAAGGTCCTAGCAATGGAATTGATCCAAGTGGTGGAGTGGATGTAGACTTTCTAGCAAAATCTTGACAAACATGACAAGTTTTGCAATAATCAAGACAATCCTTGAAAATCCCTCTCCAATGGTAACCTGCATCTAGAATCTTGAAAGCAATCTTCTTTCCTACAAAGTGTCCTCCACACACTAAACCTTCATGAAACTCCTTTATGAGTAGGATAGACTCTTCTTTAACCACTTCTCTTCAAAGTAAACCATCTGCTCCTTGGTGAGAAAGAATACCCTCCACCATTGTGTAAGGTCTAGATCTTACCGCAAGGCCCTTCCTCTCCCTAGCATGCATCCCTTTTGGATAGTTACCTCTTGTCTCAAAATCCACAATCTCTTTATACTCCATTAGAACCTCTTGAGTGACTGAGATTGTCATGAGGTCCTCATCTGAGAAGGAATCATCCATTGGCTCATCTCCATCATGATCATAGGCCTAGATAAGAAATCAGCATTGCATATTTCTTTTCTAGCCTATCCTCGATGGTGTAGTCATACTCAGACAAGAATATCATCCACCTTGTTAGCCTCCGTACAACATTAGGCTTGTTGAAGATGTACTTCAAAGCCTTGTGATCCATGAAAATTGTGGTTTTCCCTCCAATCAAGTAGTGTCTAAAGTTCTTGAGACCAAAGATCACTACAAACCCTTCTCTTTTTGTGATAGAGTAATTCTTTTCTACTGAAACCATCTGCCTACTAGCATAAGCTATTGGATGACCATACCCATCTTGGTCTAATTGACTAAGAGTGCATCCTATAGCTACATTAGAAGCATCAATGTAGAGTATGAAAGGCTTACTCCAATCACGTTTAGCAAGAATTAGAGCTACAACAAGGGATTGGTTGAGCTCCTTAAAAGCTTTGAGAGCCTCTTTGTCTTCCAAAATCACCATGTAATCTACACCCTTCTTCATGTAGATGGTCAATGCGTAAGTTTTGTTGGAAAATGAAAAGATGAACCTCCTATATTAATTAACCATCCCCAAGAATTGGTGTAACTTTGTCAAGCTTGATAGGAATGGAAGGTCCTAGATTTTCCTCAACTTCTCAAGATCAACTGCTATTCCATCCTTGGAGATGATATGACCCAAAAGTAGACCTTCTTCAAATCCAAAAATGCACTTCTTTGGGTTGAGTGATGCATTTGCCTCATCCAAGCATTGCAAGACCTTGATTAGGTGCTCAAAGTGCTCTTCCTTGCTCCCATAGACACAAAAGTCATCAATGAAGTCTCTCACAAATTTCCCAATGAAAGGTTCAAATACCTTGTTCATGAACTGTTGGAATGTGGCTGGAGCATTGCAAAGCCCAAAAGGCATGACCTTGAAAGCATAAGTTCCTCAAGGTGTGGTGAACGTGGTGAGTTGTTGATGCTCTGGTGCAATCTTGATTTGGTTATATCCACTATAACCATCTCCAAAATTGTACCTCTCATGACCTACAACCTCTTCCAAGATCTCATCAATGAATGGCAATGGGTAGTAGTCCTTCTTGGTAACAACATTGAGCTTCTTGTAATCCACACATACCCGAAGCTTGCCATTCTTTCTTCACAATCACAATGGGAGACACCCATTCCAAATTCTCCACCTTAAAAATAAATCTGGCCTCCTTGAGCTTATCAATATCGTCCTTCACCACCACAGATATTAGTGGGCTAATGCAACATTGCTTTTGGCGGACTGGTCGTGCATGTGACTCCACCTCAATCTTGTGCTCCTCAAAGGTGACTTCCTTTAGATCCTTGTAACTGAAAGCAAACACATGGATGAACGTGTGGAAAATCTTCTCAAATCTCACCTTCTCCTCCTTGGTAAAATTTGGACCATACTTGAGAGTAGATAACCTCCTTTCTATCCCCTCAAGTGTCAATGGTGATTTATCTGGATCCTTCAAAACCTCTGGCTTAGGTGAAAAATCCATAGTATGCAAGGGATACATATCAAAATCAGATTCAGATTCATCCTCCTCCTCTATGCTTGTGTCCACACCTAAACCTCCTTCTTCTGAATCTGATTCCCAATAATTAGAAGATAGTGTATCTGAATGTTAAGTGTTGGTGGTGTTAGTCACAAAAACTGTGCCTCTATGGTCTGATGGCCCAATCCTCAAGTACCCTTTGTGTCATCGATCAGTTGTGCATGTTGCTCTCAACCATGGCCTCCCAAGAAGTAAGTTATAGCTTGAATCCTTCAAGACTTAGAAATTCATGAGATTTTGAACTCCCATAATTGAAACTACCACCTTATCTATCACCCCTACTAGTCAAACTTGTTGCTTGTTTTCCATGCTCACCACAAATGTTGAGGTCTAAAGGGTATTATACCCAACTTCTTCATCAACCTTTCTGACATAACATTCACTACTGATCCTCCATCAACCAACGCATCCTTGATGTTGTGACCATTCTCTCTCACATCAACCTTGGAAGCATATTCACAAGCCTCCCATGGTGTTGGCTTGGAATCTACCACCCCCATTGATATTGGAGCTTTTTCCTTCTTCTTGCTCTTGCTCCTTGTAGAACTCAAGCCACCTCTAGGCTCCTTTCTCAAATTAGAATTCAAAGCAATCAGTTGGCCCACGGTGATGTTAGCCTTGTGACTACCGACATCTTCCAAGACATTGTAGTTCCATTGTTGCTTTGATATGAAGAATTCCTCCATCCCTAACTTCTTTCTTGGAGTCTTTGTTGTTGATGGTGTTGAAGTGCTTGTTCGAGTGCTCCTAGTAAGCATAGGAATATCTTGGCTAGGAGTAAATCCTTGAGAAGAGTGCACATCCTCTGCAAAACAAGCTCTCTTCTCCTCTTCTGCCAAAGATCCAAATAAAGACCTTTGGAGTTTGAGCACTCCCCCTTCTCATACTTGCTCTCAACCACATCTATGGATGTTATCCCCTTACCTTTGTTTGGATTAGGAGCCACTTGGGTTTCACTTACTCCCTCTTTCCCTCTATTGGCTTCCTCATAACCCCTTCCTCCATGGTAAGTAGAATTTGAGCAATTCCTTTGGATATGGCCTCTTCCTCTGCAACCAAAACAATTTCTATCATTGAAATTGTTATCTGGTTGGCCTCCTCTATATGGATAGTTTACATAACTCCTAGGCCCTCTCCCTATATTCTGATCCACCTCTCTCTTCTCCTATAGTTGCACTACATTGATCTTGAGATCTGCAAGTTGTTTGATGATGGTTTCAAGTGGATCCTTTGGTAGGAGTGCAGGAATTGGAGAAACTACTACTTGTGGTGCAACCCTTGTCACCAAATTATCAGAAGTTCCACTATAATTGTAACCTTGAGGAGGATGCACAACCTCCTTCACCACCAAATCACTCTCATCTCCTTCCAAACTCTCCTCCATACGAATTGTGATCTTGATAGCTTCAACCTTGGAAGAAGGTTTCTCATATCTCACCTTGCTTCTAATTTTTGGTCTCAATCCTTCCACAAAATTATGGTTAGCATGGCCCCTATGCCAATCATAGTAGTCTCCACATCATCTCCACCCTTCCTCAACAATATGTGAAATCTAAACTCTAACTTTTCCACTCTTTCCAAATAGACTCTCACTTTCTCTCCATCTCCTTGCTTGAGAAAGGTAACCTCACTAATCAATCTCTCATAACTCTCAACTAAAAGAAAGTTCTCAATGAGTGCTAAATTTAAACTCTTCCAAGACTCTTCTTGCACATCTCTTCTCTCTCTCTTTTGGTATTTTGACTCATACCATGTAAGTGTTGCATCCTCAAAAAATTGGTAATAATAAGGCCCAATCATTCTTCCTCCTCTCATTGTTTCCTTTGCAAGCTCTCTTGAAGTCTCTCATAAAGGCCTCCACATCTTCTCTATCCTTGCCAAAGAAAATAAGAACTTTCCCTATCTTAACTATCTTTCTTATCTCTCAATTTTTCCTTTTCTATTTTTTTTTCTCTCACTCTATAACTAATAAAGTATGTACATGAATAACAACATTTGAGATTAATCCACCCGAGGGAACATAAAAGGTTCAGGTTGCTCCAAGATTTCTATAACAACATTGAATCCTAGAGTGCATATTTATCAAACCCTCATGGATAGTTTATCCATAATTTGAAAGATTACTTCCATCACTAATCTTGAGAACTAGTTGATGAAGGTGGTAGTAGTTTTGTAGTTTTACTAAGACTCTCTCCAAGATCCTTCACCAAAGTCTCCAAAACTGCTTTTAATCTAGTACACTCATGTCTTTTTGGAAGTCCTTCAACTCCACAAACCTCACATAACTCCTTGGTCTTAGATCTTCTCCCTCCCAATCTTGATGAAGAAGGTTCAACATGCAAACCCAAGTCAAGTAATCCTCTCCTTTCCATCAATCTCTTAATCTCAAAGTTCAATGGACATGAACTTGCCTTATGTACCTTCTTTTCACATAGAAAGCACTTAGACTCACCCTTTCCTCCAAGTGGTATAGGTTTTTGGATCCTCTCAACACCCTCTTCAAATTCTATTCCAAACTCTCTTTTCCTCAAATCCACCCCTAGAATCACCTCAAACCCTTAGGGAATCTTACATAGTCTCAATTTCCACTCTTGATGACACTCCATGTTCCCAAGATGAATCTAAACACTCAATCATGCTTTTTGTTGTTCTCAAACTCCTCATGCATGAGATCTCAACTCTGCAAAATTCACCCTTCCTCACAATGTCACTCAAATCTCTCAAATGGTATATCATAGTCCTCTAAAATTTAACACACATAATCAAAAATTTAGGGCATTTCTCTTTGAAAAATTTAAGGTCTTTTCATCAATCCATTTGGCCTAAGTACCTTTCTATTCATCACACATATTTCACATTTGGTCTAAAAATTGTTCCCATCACTTTAAAAACTTATAACTCCTTGTGCAACAATGATCTCTCTCTAATTTTTGTATCAGCAGGTAAGATAAAATGTATTGAATTTTCTTGAAAAGTTTCAATACAATCCATTGAAAATTGAAGAAATGGCAGACTATGTATAATTTTCCAGAGAGCATGCAATTGTAGAAGTAGTTTACCCTATCAACTTTCCAAAATTCTAACCTAGTGCACATAGTAGCTCTCACAATAATTTCAAGTATGATAACTGAAAGATAACCTAAGCTATCATGTGTAGAATTTTCAAGTCCATATCTCAAACTTGAGATTTTGCCCAAAATCATCTTAGTCCTCAAAATCTGCAATCCACCTCAATGCAATACCAAGAGCTAGCCATATGATCTAGATGTGAAATTTGGTTTGGTAACATCTAGAATGATGTTATACACGATGGTCAAAATAGATAAGATAGAAGTATTACCAAAAGAGTACTTTTACTAATAGGGCAGAAACCAAAATAGACTTGAGAACCTTAGAACCAATAGCTAGACATATGATTTAGAGGTGAGAATTGGTTTGGTAACATCTGGAAGGATGTTACACATGATGGACTAGACAGATCAGAAAGAGGTTTCACCAAAAGTGGACTTCTACTAATAGAGTAGGAACCAAAATATGCCTGAAATCTTTGAAGGCAATTTTGGAGGCTTAAATAGATGAATTAGGCCTCGAAAATGTACAGATCCCCCCCCCAAAAGGAAATGTTGGCCTTCCCTCCCCCCCACTTTGTCTCGTTGAGAGCTTTCCAACGGAACCTTACTCACGTGGTTCTAAGATTCCTACAGGAAGATTCCCTAAAAGATTCCCTCTAGTCAAAGCTTATTTGACCAACCAGATAGGACCTAGACTAGACATGTCACCCATCCAAGTAAGTAATCCAAGTGTGGAGCTTGCTGACATGTCACCTATCTGTGTCCCTAATCCTATGGTGGAGCTTACTTGGAGGAGATCCTCTTTGTCTATATAATAAAGAGAATGTGCTCCCTTGGGGCATCAAATGTTTGAGTGTGCAATCTGTGTTTTCTCTCTTCTCTTGTCCTTGGAGTATTACACTCACATAATCTCTCCAAATCCTCATGTGTACAAGATGTACTGTTACATCCATTTGTGCATGTGTGTGGTATTGTGATATTTAGCTTGGTATTACAAGTACTTGAGAGATATTATTTATATATAGATAAAGGATGGTTCTATATTAGTCATGATTAGCTAAAGTTAGTCATAGCTAAGATAGAGAGGACCTTACTTTAGAGGAAGTAGAAAAGATAAGCACCACTATTTTGGATTCTAGTGTGTTGACTTGGTATTATTCCTAGGTGTTTGGCTTTGAGGAAAGAGTTGAGAACTCTTGGGCTCGCAAGCCTTTTTGTTTTGGATTCTTCTACAGTCCAAGGATAGCCCATGTGAAGGAATCCTTGACTTAGTGGTTGGGTCCAGATAAGATCACATGCTAGTAGAATATGCCCATGTGAATGGATATTCCTTTCTACTTTTTGACTTTACTTGACTTTTAGTCTAGTAACTTTAGTTACTACAATAATTAATAACTTTGGTACATAACTATTTCACAAGTATATAAAAAAGAGATATGAGGTACTCATCATCCTTTCATTTGCAACTATCTCTCTCATTGACTTCTCTAGTAAGCAATGTCTTGAGTCTTGGAGTGTTAGCCTTGGATGAGTATGATGGAGTTGGGGTTCCTTGCCTTCTTAGTCCATGGTGCGGTACCATAATAGCCATTAAAGGTTCATCCTTAGTGAGAGACAAGCCGGCTCACAATACAAAATCACCTCAAAGATATCATAATGAACTATAGGGTATACAAATGGATCGAGGTTCTCTAACAAAAGTTCAGCTCTCTTCTCCCCTAAATTTCTCTCCAAGTGAGCTCTCATAGCCTCCGTCTGTCTAATATAGAATTGTATGTGGAACATTATCTTGCCTTCTAGAGAGGTCGTGGCATCAAAACCAAAAATGTGAGCCGGCTTGTCTCTCACTCAAGATGAACCTCTGATGGCTTTTATGGTAGCAGACCATGGAATAAGAAGGCAAAAAACCCCAACTCCATCATACTCTTCTAAGGCTAACACTCCAAGACTCAAGACATTGCTCACTAAAGAACTCAATGAGAGAGAGATAGTTGCAAATGACTAGAATCCAAAATGGTGGTGCTCATCTTTTCCACTTCCTCTAAAGTAAGGTCCCCATTATCTTAGCTATGACTAGCTCTAGCTAATCATGACTAATGTAGAACCATCCTTTATCTCTATATAAAGAATATCTCTCAAGTATTTGTAATACTAACTTAAATATCATAATACCACACACATGCACAAATGGGTGTTACAGCACTCCTTGGTAGTTCTGCCTCAAACATTAGAAGAACTCCACCTTGGGGTTAAAACCCGGTACCACACCAACTCCTATAGCGGTACCTCGACTTGTAATAGCACTATCTCTAGTTAGTGCACCTCCACTAACTTCACCAATGCTACTCAAGCTAGAACTTATATGTTTAGCCAATCAACCAAGCATGAGTGATGGAGATATAGTTTGGAGACCAATATTGTCTCCATAACTCAATCTCCTCAAAGTAAGCTCTCTTGAACTCATGGTAGTCGTCCATTGACGGACCCTCTAAATGTTGAAACAAGCACTTCTATGCCATGAAGGATGTGAACAAAGGCGGGTTCAGCATCTACTGCAGATTACACCAACTCGCAAACTCCTAGATGAAGTCATTTTACTCAATGGTACACACTATGCTAGAGTAACACTTAGGGCCTTTGGAGGCCCCATAAATCTTGTCCATGTCCCACAACTACGGTGTGGACACACCAAGAGCACTCTCAACTGAATTAGCTCCTATGTCAACTCCAACTAAGAGTCAATCTCCTCTCTCATTGGGACCTAAGATACAAGCTGATATCGAGCACCACTCCATGTTAACCCATTGCGTATTGCAAGGGGTATTTCAATTAGAATCCCCAAAGATCTCCGTCGTGACAAAGTAACTACAAAACGCCAACCACAAGTGCAGGTACCCCACCAAGAACCAACACCACCAACCAAACATCACCAAGTACCAACACCAATTGAGCACCACCAAGTGTCAATATCAACTAAACACTACCCACTAATATAGTTCTAACTAAGACAACTACACTAGTTGAAAGGGCGAGATGTAACTTGCCATCACAACACGCACTCTTACGATCTGCAAGGCATCACTTCTTGCTTCACCAAAGAGAAACAAAGGTAGTTTGACTAGTCATCACTCAAGACTCACTACCAAGAGCACACCAGAGACCCAATGCTCTAAATTTAGTGCACCTCATACAAACACAAAGTAAAGAATGGAGGGGTTCCAATCACAAGAAATCTAAACAAAACCCTCCATCTCATAAAGTCACACGGGAATGACTTTGCTACCATTTGGCATTTGACATAATAAGAGTTCCTATTTACGTCCTAAGCTACCATATCACCAAGAATGGGATAAAACTACCTCTCCTAGCCAAAGTTATAAGTGTATAGATAATAATGAGCCAATCACTAGGACAACAAGTGAGGGTGGACAAGTTGGCTAGAGCACTAGTCTAGGAACCAAAGATCTAGGGGTCAAACCGTGTTGTGCACAATCTAGTAGGATGGGCAAATTTTGCCAAACAATGACCAAGGTCTACTTTAAACTAGCTACCCTCATGCTAGCTTGCTAGGCCTTCTTAGCCTCTCAAAGCCCATAGCCATATGCCTTAAAAAATCTAAACACCAAATGAGGCCTTTCTTCTTGCCACTTTGAATCCTATCCAATTTGGCAAAACTTCTTTAAATTAACAAAACTCCTCTAAATCTGGCCAACAAGTGAAACTCTTCCAAAGCTGGCCAAAATTTGACATAAACCCTAAAGTTGGCTGACTCCCAAATCCTTTACTAACTCTTCACTTGAGCCAAATTGAAAAAACTAGTTTCTCCAAATCACAAATTCATGGGGGTGGGTTCCCAACTACACCTCAATTTCACTTTTTGAGCTCAACATGCAACAAATTGGTCATGCTTTCACCTACTGAGCTCAAAATCACAACTATTGTTTGAAAATTGCTTCTCTTTTGCTCAAAATTTGACCAACACTTCCGCATACCGTCTACCTTACTGCCAAATCTGCATCAATCAACAAGCTTCTACACACCAAGGAAAATTTGAACTTTGATTGAGCTACCAATAATCCACCAAGCTTGGAGATACCACCAACACTTGTAGTTCTTGCACTTGATTTCTCCTCCTCCTCACTTCTCTGATGTAATCAATTTTTTTACACCACTTGAATCAACTCAACTCACATTGGTACTTGATCTACCACTCTATAAACTACCAACAACTAGGCACTAATTATAGTCAAGCCACACTCACTCTAGCTAAGAGAATACACGTGATGCTCACTGACCTCTATCCACCATAGCCAAGAACTCAAAGTGTCAACATTAGAGAAGTGAACTCTTTGGAGTTGCACTTCAAAAGTATACCCTTGGACTTGAACTAGGTCTGAAACCCTAATAGTCCCACTGACATCACACCCAATGATGCAAATGGTGCAAAGTGATAAGGGACTCCACCATGAAGTCAATACCCTGAACATAAAATCTGACCGTCAAAAAATAGTCTACTAGTAATTGCTAAAATACCTCTAACTACTATCATTGCAACTCCAATGTTTGAGCAATCTAGATGTGATACTACAAATGGCTTGACACAAGACTAACAAAGTAATATATGAGGAATTATAATAATATATTCTAGAACCATCTAGGAAGCTTCTTGGTACCTTCCAAGTATTGGATAACATCTATACCAAGTGGTAACTTCTAGGAGGAAGCTTCCTGGCTAGCTTAGCTTGCATGCCAAGTAGGTGGCTTCTAGAAGGAATTTTTTGGGAAGTTTCTTATATTAGCTTAGTTTGCATGCCAAATAGGAAGCTTCTCAAGAAGCCTCTTGGTTTAACTTAGCTTGCACTCTAAGAAGGTGGCTTGTTGGACGCTTCTCAAAGACCATGTATGTTCTCTATAAATACCAAAGCGCAAGCTTATGCTAGGCATTTAGAAATTCCCATATTCAAGAGCTACAATGTGGTCTTTCACTTTGATCTTCCTTTCCTATTTCTCTCTATGATCTTTTACACTCTTGTAAAATCAAAGCACATTATGCAAGTTTCATTATAAAATTTTTAGACTCCATCAACCACTTTAGTGGTTGGCAATCAATGATGAGAGTGAGGGAGTTTCCAAATAAGTGATATTAGAAATGTGTTACTATCCACATTACTATCAAGCACTTTCCCTCATATGAACTATACTTTGGCTCTACTAAATTGTTAGAGAAACTAGCATAGGCCACCACAAAATCCTTCTCTTTATCATCCTGTTGGGTCAGCATTGCTCCAAGCTTCAACATATGCCAATCAATATGAACCTATAATGGTCATCCTTTGATTGGTCTCCTAAGAATAGGGGTAGATGTCAACCTCTCCTTGAGCTTTTTAAAATGTCTCTCTTGGTCATTTTCCCAACACCACTCATGTGTAAGCATGGTGAGCTTTGTCAAGGTGTTGGCAATGGCACTAAATTCTCTAACATATCAACAATAGAAATTTTCCAATCCAAGGAATGCTTTCACTTTTCTCATACATGTAGACTAAGGAATACATGCAATAACCTCCATCTTGGTCTATTGAACACCAAGTCCATTAGGGTAGATAGTTAACCTAAATACTCAACCTACTCATGGAAGAATCTGCATTTCCCATAATGTAATTTGAGTCTATGAATCTCAATCTCTTAAACACCTCTAAAAAAAATTTCTCATGCTTCTCCACAATAGTGTTATACAAAAAAATATCATCAATATAGCACTAAGAAAATTCCAATTTTACTAGGATCCTATTCATGATCCTTTAAAACTTAGCAAGAGTGTTCTTTAAGCCAAAAGGTAAAAATCTCCATTGATATAATACATCCTTGTTGTGATTATCAATAGCTCAATATGTTGTTTTGGACTTACCTCCTCACTCATTGGCAACTTATGAAATATTACTCACAAATCTAAAGTATCTGAAGACCTTTGCGTACCTGATCACATCAAAGATCTCCTTTGGTGTAGGCATAACATACCAAGTCTATTAGTTGATAGGATAGTAATCTCCATGCATCTGCCTATATGTGTAGTTGCCTTGACTATCCTTCTTTGTTATAATCATTGTTGTTGAAGCATAATTTTTCTGTGAAATCTCTACAAAACTAGCCTCAAAAAGGTATCTTCTCTAGCTCTTATCAAGGCTCTCTCTACCTCACTATATTTATAAGGACCTCAAAAGTTGGTGTATCACTAGTAGCTCAATCCAAATACCATGTACTTTGAGAGCACCCAAATCCTTCATATTAAGGCAAAACAACTCATATATCTCCTTGAAAACCTCCAAACTCTCCATCTTTCCCTTCTTGTAAGCTTGGGTCCAATGTTTAGCTCCAAAGTATCCTCTATAACTAATGTAAGAGTGGAAGATGCATTGATTGGCTACTACATTGGGCCCTTGGGAGCAATAATGTCATGCTTCAAACTACTAGAGTCCATAACCTTAGCAAAAAAGCTCCCTATACTCCCTTTGGTCTTGATATAAGCTCCACATGTCCTATAGTTGCATCCCAAGTAGACCAAGGGTGTATCTCAAATACATCTTACTCACCTAAATGCAACTCAAGTAGACCATTCTCACAAGTAGTCTTTGGTTGTGTCCCAAGAATACCATGTCCACTTGGTCCATTGCTCCTATTATGTGCTTGAATTATCTTGATAAGCATAAATCTCACAAGTATCCAATTGGTGATATCAATCAAGTGTATCTCATGTTGCTCAACCAATCTAAGGCTCACAATTCAAGTCAAACAATTTAGGTTCATAGCTTGACCTAATACTTGATGTTTGGATGCCTCTAACATTGCTAAAATGGTGGTAATATTGGTATAGAAACCCATCACATGCTCTCTCATTGGCAATGTGTTCCACCAACTACTCTAACTATGAGTCCCAAACAATTTTAAGAGTTCCTTCTCAAAAACCATGGGAGTTTGAGAAACTCATAAGAGTGGATAAAGTGTGTAAAAGACCAAGGAGAGAAATAGGAGAATGGAAGATTGGAGTGAAAGGTCACATGGAGACTCTTGGATGGAGGGAGCTTTGAATGTCTAACATGAACTTAGGCTTTGGTATTTATAGGGAATATAAAAGGATCTTGAAAAGGCTCTCAAGAAGTTACTTAAAGCCATTTTCTTAGAGTGCAAGCTAAGCTAATCAAGAAGCTTCTTGAGAAGCTTCCTTTTAGAAGTCACTACTTGGTATACACATTACTCAATACTTGGAAAGTACCAAGAAGCTTCCTAGATGTTTCTGAAATATTTTTATAATTCTTGGTTAATTTGGCCTATTTGCTATTTCATTAGTCTTGACTAACTTTTTTGTAAACTCTGCATTATTAAATATTCCCCCATCGCTAGTTGATGATATCCTTGTCACCATGGAAGCTCCAAACACCTAGATGGTTGTTTGTGCATTATGGAGGTCAAAAAGAGACTCCCATGTGGCATCATGAAGGGGATACAAAATATATTGTTGGCAGCCTTGTTGAATATGGCAACATGTAAGGATATGATCAATTTCATACTCCTCATGATCATTGATAAGGATTTGAGGACAAGGGAGTTGGAAACTAGTGGAAAAGGTAAATAGGTTAGAAATAAAGGGTTTCAACTTGGAAACATGAAAGATAGGGTGGATTCACACATGACAAGGCAAGGCAAGTCAATGAGAAACAAGAGAAATGATTTAGGTGACATCAAATGAACCTTTCCATTAAGGAGTAAATTTATGAACTTGGATAGCAAGTAGAAGGGGTAGGTTACTAGAAGAAGCCATGACCATATCACCAAGTTGAAAGGTGAGATCATGATGAGGTTGATCCATATATTGCCTTTGATAATTTGAGCAACAAGGAGATGAGATTTGGCCTGTTGTATGGAGTGAAATATTATAGTTAAGAAGGTGGAAGTATGAGGACATGAGATGGAAGAAGAGCAAGAAGGGAATTTAGAACAAGTGAGTCTTGGCCAAAATTAAGGAAGAAGGAAGAGAATCTGGTGCTTGCTTGCTTGGAATTACTATAATTTAATTCAATAGCCGCAAGACATTCATCCCAATTGGTATTGTGAACATTGAAATGGCACAAAGCATATCCTCCAAGGCGCAATTTGCATGTTTTGTTTGCCGATCAGTTTGAGAATGATAGGCTATGGACAAGGCAAGTTTTGTGCCAAGTAGCTTGAAGAGTGCTTGCCAAAATTTATTGATGAATCAAGGATCATGGTTGGAGATAAGTACATAAGGCATCCCATGATGCTTGAAGATATTTTTGGAGTAGATCTTGGCCAATGTTGGAGCATCCTTTGTATCAAAGGTTGGTGCCGAAGAGATTTTCTTACTAAGCTTATTAAAAAACACCATGATTGTTGTATGCCATTGCTTTACCTATGGCAAGGATGTGATGAGATCTAAGCTCACATGTTCCCATCAAGTGGATGGGATAGGAAGTGGTTGAAGGAGTCTATTCTACTTTTGGTTATTGGCCTTGTTGCATTGGTAGCTCTCACAAAAATAGAAAAACTCTTGAACCTTTTATGCCATGTTGGGCCACCACCATTGGCATTATAGGGTACCCAAGGTCTTATCTACACCCATGTGACCATCAATTGGTAAGTCATGGACTTCTTGAAGGTGCAAAAGTTGTAGATCATCCTTGGCTAGAACATAGATCAGATTCTCATAGAATAGAAGGCCTTCCTTGAGAGAGAAGGTACTTTTTCCTTATCATATGCTGCAAGATGACCTTGTACTATTTAAAAGAGGTCTTGTTGTAAAGCGGTCCTAAACTTGACTTGGACTTTGAGTTAGTTGACATTGTCGTAATGACCGCCATGAGGAGAGGTTCAAGAAGAGTCTTCAAATCAGGTGATCAATTCATATGATCACTTGTTTCCTCAAGAGATAATGCCTCCATATCTTGGTGGCATATAATATTACTAGTTATTCTCAATCTCAAGTAGAGTAATTCTTTTTTGTAGTACTTATTCAATGAGACTCAAAGGTAGTGGGATGTAATCTATCTAGAAATCCCTACTACAATATAGCTCTAATGACAAAGTTAGAAGCATCAAACTCAACCACACAATGTAGTTGAGGATCATATGGTTGAAGAATGGGTCTTGAAGATACCATCTACTTCAGTTTCTTGAATGCTTCTTCATTCTTGGTGGTCCAATAAAAGCTTGAGGTCTTCCTCAAGAGATTGGTCAATGGTATAGTCACATGAGCATAGTAATGGATGAACCGTTGGTAAAAACTTGCCAATCCATTAAATTCTCACACTTCTATGGCATCCTTTAGACTAGGCTAATCAATAATAGACCTAATTCTCTCATCTTCTATCTTGATCTTCTTCAATGAGACCTTATGACCCCCCAAGAAGGTAATTTCTTTTTGCCAAAAGGTACACTTTGACTTCTTGTAGTAAAACTCCCATTGATGTAGTCATCTTAGGACTTCTTGCACATGGTTTGTGTGTTTTACTTCCATCCTGATATAGATTAAAATATCATTTAAGAACATCATCATGCATTGATCCAATAGCTTATCCAACATATTATGCATATGATCCATGAATACTATTGGAGCATAAGTGAACCCAATAGGTAGAACTCTCCATTCAAAATATCTATACCTTGTGCAAAAGGTAATCTTTTGTACATTGTCTCTATCAATGAGAATCTGCCAATAACTACTTGGAGATCCAACTTGGAGAAGTATAATGCTCCACTCAATTGATCTAGAATGTCATCAATTCAAGGCAAAGGATATACATTCTTCACTATTTGTTTATTGGGGCTATAATAATCAATACAAAAGTAATTACTTCATCTTTCTTTGGGATAAATAGTGTTGGTGCTCTCCAAGGAGATGTACTATATTCTATGAAATCCTTCTCCAATAACTCTATCATTGTTGTTCAAAGCTCTTCTAACTACTTTGGTGAGAGCATATAGATTGGTCTATTCATTAGAGTACTTCTTGGCAATAACTCAATCTTGAAAGGCCTACCATAATTAAAGGCTAACCCCTTTGGCAGATGATCCAAAAATATATTTTCAAACTCTTGAATTATCTAATCAGCCATTGCTTGATGAGGATTTTTTCCCTCATCAGATTCTCCATCTACAATTGGCTTAATTCACATTGAAAAAATAAAAATATCTTCCTCTAAAGCTTGCTCTATGGCTGCTTTACTACCAAATTTCACATCTTGGGATTGACTATTCTTAGATGTCTAACTCAAAGATGATAAATTGAACCTTATGACATTCAAGTCATAATAAACCTAGAATGATATCATAGTGTAGAAGTGTCATTGAAAATCTCATACACTCCAAATACTCTTTCCCAATCTTGAATGTCACAAGATTGAGGTACAAAATGTAAAACCCTTTCTACCATCCACTATCATCAAATTACTTTTAATTATTGGTTTGATAGGAAAACCTAATTCCTTTGTTAACCAACCAAAATCCTATAACCACAATCATATATCATACCTTATAAGTGAAGAAAATTTTTGTTGGTCAATCCTTCAATCCCATTGGAACTTATCAAGTTCCTAGTATGTGGCTTGAACTCTCATATTGGGATTCTTTGCTTCTTTGAGCATGACACTTCAAAAACTCCATTTAGGTGATTTGTCAAGGTCATCTATTCTTGAGTGGATATTCAGCAATACAATATCCAATTTGGTGACAATAAAAGCAACCAACATTTTGTTGTAATCTTTCTCTATCTTCAATGCCCAGTGGTCTTTGTTGGACAACATCAATCTCCATTGATGTCAACTTCTCCACTTGTGTATAATGTGTTGGTAGGTTTTGTGTAGGTTGAGGTCAAGACCAAGTTGTCATGACCAAGGAATCAAAGTGCTCAACCAACTTCATGGCTTCCTCCAATTGTTTTGGCTCCTACATGGTCACTTACAATTTAGCGCATGACTTCAAACCCCTGACAAATCAATCCAAAGCTTCACCTTCTAGTATAATGGAATTTGCATTATGGTGTTCTAAATTGAGTGATGTGACTTTTCAAAAAACTAATTTGCTTCAATTGTGCCAATCTATTTCATGCAGCTCGTGCAATATTTATAGTTTAGAATCTCCCAATTATTACACTCTTGAATTCTTTACATGTTGAGATTGGTGTAACAAATTGCAATTCAGCTTGCTCCACTTGGAATTGCCTACATAGTTTTGGTACTCCATCCAATTGGCTTGAAGCCAAGAAAAGATTTCTCCATTCATCTTGAAGATTTGTAACATTCAAAATCAAACACAAAATTCTCCACTATGCTCAAGGAATTCTTGCCTTCATATACCTTGGGCTTTGGAAATTGGATTTGCTCTTCTCCTTCTTTAAATGGTGTCTCTCTACATACTTTTGCCATTGATGGTCTCTTTCTTTAAACAATCAAGTAAGGTGCTTGATTTGTTATTGCATAGCAATGATAACTTTAGGTATTTTCCCCATGATTACTACTCTTTCAAAATACCTATAATTATCTAAGTTAAAATGTCAATAAAACATATCCACCATTTTCCATAAGTTACAATCAAAAGTATCAATGGTTCATTAGACAAGGTGATCACATTCAAAAAATTCTATCCAAAGCATGAGATAATGAGCTGCATGAAATGATGCTAAGTTAGTACATGGACACAAAAATCCCAATGGCTTGGGAGAAATAGATTTGGTGGTCTATAAATTCCATTCATCTCATTCTTGCTCTAATACCAATGTAAAAGACTGAGGAGAGAAAGAAGAGAATGGAAGATTGGAATAAAAGATCACATTAGGACTCTTGAATAAGGGAAACTCCAAATGCCTAGGATGAGCTTGGACTTTGGTATTTATAAGCAACATACAAGATTCTTGAGAAGATTCTTAAGAAGCTCTCCAAGAAGCTTCCTAAAAGTTGCCTTCTCAGAGTGCAAACTAAGCTAATTGGGAAGCTTCTTGAGAAGCTTCCTTCTAGAAATCACCTAATTGGTATGCAAGCTAAACTAGTTAGGAAAGTTTCCAAGAAGCTTCCTTCTTTCTTGGCATGCAAGCTAAGCTAGTTAGGAAGCTTCTCAAGAAGCTTCTTTCTAGAAACCATTTTTGTGGCATGCAAGCTAAGCTTGTTGAGAAGCTTCCTTCTAGAAGTCACCACTTGGCACACACATTACCTAATACTTGGAAGATACCAAGAAGTTTCCTAGATGCTTCTAGAATATTTTTATAATTAATGGCTAATTTGGCATATTTGCTATTTTGTTAGTCTCAACTAAATTGTTTGTAAACCTATATTTTTATGCTAAAGATGTTTAGATTTGAAATGGACACCTCTCCACATTGGTCTTCCATAGCTCAAGACTAACAACTATAGCCTTCTCCAACATAAAGGGCTACATAGCAAAGTCTAGTAAGACCCTTGGTGGTCTATAGACCTTCCTTGAAGGTCCTACCAAATAGAAAACCTCACTCTAGTTGTACAATAAGACAACTTTAGGTATGAACCTAGCTTTCTCAAATGCATATCTAGTTGGTACCTCCTATAATCTACCAATTGCTACTTGCCACAAGACAATTGGTAGCCAGATGGATCTCATTCTCCTCAACCAAGTTGGCTCCACCATCAACCACCTTTGCTATAAAAGCATGAACCTTACTATCTTACTCTCACAAAGTATAGTAACCAACCAAAACATGAGAGTTAGGTCAAATTCCAATGTAAACATATCATTGGCTGAGAACAAAAAGGAGTGCATGATCAACTTAGTCACTCAAAACATTGTGCTAGACTCAATCTAAGTAGTACCATGTGACTAGTTAGTAGCTATTCTATCATGGACTCCATCACCACCCACCATGCATATACTAGGATGTCTAAGAGATATGGATGTCATTTGTAGTGCCTCAAAGAGTGTGAAAGACTAGAGAAGTTTGACCAATCTACTAGTCTCTTCTCTTTATAGATTCAACTTATTGATGCTCTTTTAGAGCACGTATTGCACTCCTAATCATTATGGTAGATGCATCTACCATAATGATCTGCTTATGAAGTCAAGGATATCTCTATTACCAACATAAGAGGTGAAGCCTTATCATGTTAATTTGATCTCCTTTAAGCTATAGCCATGCTAGGTAATCTTTGCTCCAACTACTCAATCTAAGTAACCATGGTTATATCAAAATGAATGTTAGGTATCTAGCCTCAGGCCCTTATCAAGTGTAGATCTTCAACCATCTTGTCCTCTATGGCTTGGAGCTCTTCTACCACTTGCCATAGTAGCTCTACCACTCCATAACTTTGGGTAGAAGTCAAAGCATAATCACTAATATGACCAAATTTATGGCAATGGTAATATTATCTTTGAGCTGGCTATGATGCTCTAGAGGTATCATGTCCACTACCTATGGTGCACTCTTTGTTGAGAGAAAACTTGCAACCAGGTACTTGAGAGAGCAACAAGGATTCCAATTATAGTTATGTGATGGAGCAAAAATCATTCATCTATTTGGTCACAGGAGGCATGCATGAAAATTATGCCAAATTTCATATGGTTTGGCCAATGTGACAACCCGGCAAATATCACTTTTGCGGTAATCGGGTAAGTAAAGTTCGTTCCTGTAGAGATACGAGTCAAAAATTTCCAAATACGAAGTCAAAATAACAATTTAGTTCTTCTTGGTTGTGTCTTTAATCTCTCAAGTAGAAACCACACCTAGAAGAGAGTAACAAGCACTGATTTGCAGTCTTGTCACAAATTAATACTCCTTAATCACAACTCCATCAAATCTTTCCAAACAATCTTGATTGTGATGATTCAGGCTCTCCCAAAAATGGCACTTCACTGCAAAATGACTTTGCCTCAGAATTGTGTTCCACCCTTCCACTGAAGGTACAACTTCCTCGATCAAAATTGCTTCACATGAACTTACAAGTAATACTACCACCTACTTGTTATTGTTGACCAAAAAATGAGAGTGAGGATATAAGTGCACTAGGCCTTCCACTCATTCCATAAGATTGGGGTTGTGCACTTTGCACTAAAAAGCCAACATGGTGTAGTGCACTTTGTTGCACTCTAAAAGAAGTAATAATTGTAGATAGGGTTTTGTTACAAAATCTAGATGTCACCACTCTCTCTTCAATGTTAAAGTCAATGCACTCAACCAAACTAAATACCACCACCAAAGTCAATGAGGTAACTTATAACAACATAGCATCATGTACTCTATATTTTAGCTCCTTGTCTAATATCCCATACCAAAACTAGATTTCATGGGCCTTAATAAATCCTTGAGTGAAATTTTAGTAGCACTATTTCCAACTAGTGCACCTCCATTAGATACATCAATGCTCCTAGAGCTAGAAATTGTGGCTATTATCAATCTACCTTTAGAAATTGATAGAAATGTAGTTCAAAGACTAATATTGTCTCTATAGTTGAATCTCCTCCAAGTAAGCTTTCTTGAACTCATAGCACTCATCTATCAATGGCTCCTCTAAGTATTGGAACAACTTCCGTCCCATGAAGGGTGTAAAAAAGTCAGGTTTTGCATCTACTATAGAACATACCAAGTATCAAACTCTTGGATGAAAGCATCCAACTCAATGATACTTGTTATACTAGAGTAGCACATGGGACCTTTGGAGGTCTCATAAATCTTGTCCATATCCCACAACAATGATGTGGATACACAATGTGCATTCTCAACTACATTACTCTTGTGTCAATCTCTAAATTGGAATCAATCTACTCCCTCACTTAGACCTAAGATACAGGTTGATATCAACCACTACTCCATGACCACTAAATATTTGTAGCAAAATCTCATCTAGAATTCTTGGAGAACTCTGTTGCAATGATGTACCCAACCCAATCCACAATTATAACCACCAAATACCATCACCAAGTGCTACCATCAAGTGCCATTAACAATCAAATACCACTCACTTGTGTAACTCTAATTATGACAACTACACTAGGAGAAAGGCAACTTTTAGCCTACCATCACAACATGTACTCTCATGGTTTGCATGTCATTATTTCTTGGCTCATCAAAGATAAACAAAGGTAGTTTGACTAGTTATCACTCCACTCTCACGCATTGAGAGCACACTAGAGCACCAACGCTCTTGTCACAACATTTGTGGTGCCAAAGCTAGATTACTTGGATGTTGGAGTAATAGTGTTGGTAGCCATAGGTATTTTGGTAATTACTCATGGACTACTTGTTGATGGTCTAATTTCATGTTAGAACTACTGATCACAATTGTACCATTTGCACTATCAGATGTGCCATCAATGGCACCATTAGTGCTTGAGACCTAGGTTGAAATCAAAGGTATACCTTCAAAGTGTAGCTCTAGAGAGCTCACTTCTCTAATATTGAGTCTTTGAGTTCTTGGTTATGGTGGATAGAAGCTGGTGAGTATCTCCTAGAGTCTCTTAACTAGAGTGGATGTGGTTTGGCTATAATTAGTGCACAATTGTTGGTAGAGTTTTAAGTAAATGATCAAGTATTGATCTATTTGAGTGTGATTTGAGTTGAAAAAGAAATGATTACATTAAAGAAGTGAGAGTTAAGGGAAATCAAGTGTAAGAACTAAAGGTGTTGGTGATATTTCCAAGCCTAGTGGATCGTTGGTACTTTGATCATGGATTAGATTTCTCTATGAGTGATTATGTGTGGTAGCTCTATGTGAATTGATACAAATTTAGCAATGGAGTAGACAATTGCGGAAGTGTTGGCCAAATTTCTCTAAAAATGGAATTAACTTTAGACAATAGTGTTTGATTTGAACCTAAGATGTGAAATCAAGACCAATTTGGTGCAAGTAGAGCTCAAAATGCAAAATTAAAGGTGGAGTTGGCTCAAATTAGAGATTTGGAGATTCTTGTCCTTCCAATCTTGCTCATGTGAAGATTTAGTGGAGGATTTGGCAATCAACCAACTATAGAGGAGTTCCATCAAATTTATGTTAGATTTGGTGGAGGAGTTATCTTAGATTTTGCCCTAGTTCTGGCTCAAGTTGGATGAAGCTTGGCCAGATTTGGAGATAGTTTGAATTGGCAAGAAGAAAGGCCTCATTTGGTTGAGCGTATTTGAGCTCACATGGTGTAAGAGAGATTGGTGACATCAGGATTTGGTAAGAGATCTCATCCATAGTTGTTACTTCTTTTGGAGTGTAGTAGAGTGCACCACGTCATGTTGACTTCTGAGGATAGAGTGGACAGCTCAAATCCTATGGAGAAAATGGAAGACCTAGTGTAGCTAAACCTTAACCTTCATTTTTAGGTCAACAATAGCCAATGAGTGGTGATGTTGCTTATTGGACTTATGGTGGACCTCATCACAAAGAGAGATTGCACTCAAGGTAGTGGTCATGATACCTCTGGTGCATCACAACCAACACAAAGATAGTGTGACCATTGCCGTATATTTTGTCTCATTGTGATTGATGCTTTGACTTTCACCCAAAGTTATGGAGTGGTAAGGCTACTATGGCAAGTGGTAGAGGTGCCCTTGATCATGAAGGACAAGGTGATGGTAGAGGATCCACACCTTGTAAGATGAATTAAATGCACTTGAGTCTGGCCTAATGATGGGGGTGGCTCAATTGATCATGCGCTTCCCTTTATTCTCAACAAATGACGTGTTTACATTGGGAGCTGACCCAACTCAAGTGTTCCGATTGGCTGCCACACTTTGTGAGAGTAGGGATGATGTTATTATTTCTACTAGAGTAGAGGTGGTTGATATTGAAGTTGACTTGGTTGAGGAGCATGGGATTCGCTCAACAACTAGTAGTTTATGGCAAGAAACAACAATTAGATTAGAGGAGTTACCAACTAGACTTGCCTTTGAGAGAGCGTAGTTCACACCTAGAGTTGTCCTATTGGATAACCACATGGGCATTTTCCATTTGGTGGGACCTTCAAGGAAGGTCTATACATCACATAGGGTCTTATTAGACTTTGGTGCACAGCCCTTTATATTGAAGAAGGCTGCAATTGTCAATTTGGAGCTTCAGAAAACCAATGTGGAGAGGTGTCCATTTTAGATCCAAATATCCAAATATCTCTAAGTAGTGGTTCTACACAATACATCACATATAGAAAGCTCATTTTTCAAATTTAGATCAGTTATTTGATTGAAAGTAGTAGTCATATGATATGCTAGTTGGTGAAGCAATGTTATACTCCATGGGTTTCAATATTGACCATTGGGAGGAGATAGTCTCCTATAGACCAAGTTGGCAGCCAGGTGAGGGACGGGTATGTTGCCTACCAATACGCTTTAGTAGTGATAGTCTTAGTTCACTACAATCAAGGACCATGGCATCAATTTCAACTTTTAGTGGTTTTGTTACTTGGCCTAGTGACTTCTTGGAGTAGAATGCCAATGCAAAGGATACTCCAGTACCAGAAGCAATCACTCAAATTTGGAGTACGAGTACGATTGTTATATCCATTGTGGAGTTTTGAGGAAGCAATATAGTAGCATGCAAATTAGTTGGTGCAATAGGCTTGGAGTGGAGCCTTTGTACCACTAGGAGACTACTTTGAGGATGAGGCTCCAAAGTCTATCACATTCTCACCTTTGGATACCACATTCATTGCTTGGTAGTATCTAGTAGTTGGAGTATGTATATTAGATTTTTTTGGTGGGATTAGCATTGGACTAGTTGCAGTACTATAGGCAAGTATACAAGTACAAAGGTACTTGTATGTGGAGAGAGATGAGACTACTAGGCGAGTCTATCTACATCATGTGGCACACTTGGCCTATTCATATCTTGAGGTATTACCGAGATCAACAATCAAGGGTTACCAAAAAGACCCTACTTACAAATATTTTATTGTTGGGGCACAAGATTTTGGGAGACATGGTCCCATTCATTTGGCAATTTCTAAATGGTCATATTAAGGACATACCCATGCTGGTCGAGGTCAAAGGCTTTAGGAACCCTATTCTAGTATATTATGGGAGATGTTAAGTATATTACATCTCCAAGTTCATTAGTCCATTTCTCTAGCTTACATTTTGGAGAACATCCCTTTGATGGGTGATTCTTGTACTCGGGTGGTGGTGAGTACACATCAAGTCCATTCTTAGATAGGACCTGCCTTGTTGTTGGATGGAGCCAAAATGGGATCCCGAGCTCATCATCTTTGTCTTTGGTGGATGAACCTCTTACCCAAAGAGGTTCTACATTGTGCTTATGATGGGATGTAATGACTCAACCACCTCACTTTTGATGACATTTTGGATATTGGGCACAAGTCTTAGATGGTGGTAGTGGCTGATAGGTCACCTATGGTAGTGGTGAACCTTGTTGGATAGCCCAAAGCTGCTTTACTCATACTTATGAGTTTTCCAAGCTCCCATGCTTTCTGAGAGAGAGATCTTGGACTTGTTTGGGATTCACAATTACAATAGTTGGTGGAGCTCAACACCAATGAGAGGGAGTAGATGATAGGTTTTTGTACCAATATTACTATTGTTATACCAATGTTAGAGGCATCTATGCATCACATGTTAGGTTAGGCTATGGACCTAAATTTTTTGACCTGGATTGTGAGCCTTGGCTTGGAAGAGCAGCATAGGATGCACTTGATAGGCATGACCACTCTGACTCTTGTGAGCTCTCTACCTGTCAAGAAACTTCAAGCGCATGTTGGGGGCAAGGGACCAAGTGGCTAGGGTATCCTTAGGACACATCCACATGAAGTGACTACTAGTGAGAGTGGTCTACTTGGGGTCCATCCAAGTGAGCATGGTCTACTTAGGTTACACACTTGGTCTACTTGGGATTGTAGCGAGGACATATATAGCTTGCAGCCAAAGCAAGGGGAGTTTTCCATACTAAGATTGGGAATTCTAGTGGTTGGAGGCATGACACTATTGCTCCCAAGGGCCCTATGAAGCAACCAGTCAGTACATCTTCCACTCTTACATCAGTTATAGAGGATACTTGGGAGCCAGATCTTAGACCCAAGCTTACAAGAGGAGAAAGATGGAGAGTTTTGGAGGTTCTTGACGAGCTACACAAGTTGTTTTGCCTTAAATATGAAGGATTTGGGTGCTATGAAAAGACCTAGTATTTGGATTGAACTTACTAGTGATACACCAATTTTTTTACGTCCTTATAAATAAAGTGATATGGAGAGAACATTGATTCAAATCTAGAGTAGAGACCTTTTTTAGGCTGGTTTGGTGGAGATTTTACATAGAGAATATAGGCTACAATGATGCCAGCCAAGAAGGATATGCATAGCAATTATAGAGTAGGCAGAGGTGTGGAGATCATATCAACTGATAGATTAGGTCTGATTGGTATGCCATGCCTATACAAGATGAGATCTTTGATGCAATTGGGCATGCAAAGGTCTTCAATACTTTGGATCTTTGAGCAAGATATCATTAGTTGCCGATTAGGGAGGAGGATAAGTCCAAGACAACATTTTGGGCTATTGCTCTCATGGCAAGGATGTATTATATAAATGGAGGTTCTTACCATTGGGTTAACAAATGTTCTTATTGGATTTCAAAGGGTCATGGAAAGAATCCTAGTAGGATTGGATTTTGCTTAGTGTTATATTGATGAAATTTTGATCTATAGCACTATTGTGGAGGAGCATGAGAGGCATTTTTTGGAAGTGTTTGAGAGATTGAGATCTCATGGACTCAAATTACATCTTGGGAAGTGTAGATTCTTCCATGAGCAAGTTTACTATTTGGGTCACACTATCTACCCTAGAGGACTTTGTTATCAACAAACCAAGGTAGAGGCTATTGCACATATTCCTTGGCCTACAAATGTGAATAAAGAGTAACCGTTCCTTGGATTGGCAAACTTCTATTGCAGCTATATTAGAGGATTTAGTGTTATTGCCAAGGCCTTGATGAAGTTGACCAAGCTTACACAGAGTGGTGTTGGGGAGATGAGCAAGAGAAAGCTTTTATAGAGCTCAAGGAGAGGTTGAAATCTGCCCTTATTCTTAGGAGACCAATCTAAGGACAACTATTTGAGATTCACACTGACTGAAGTACTTTGCGGCTTGGAGTAGTGCTCACCCAACAAGATGATGAAAGGAAGGAGTTTGTGGTGGCTTATACTAGTCACTCCAACGATTCAGAAGAGGCAAAGTATAATTCAAATGAGGTAGAGTGCTTAGCAGCAATATAGGTAGTAGCACATTCTTCATATTACCTTTTGGTAACCTTGCTCTCATCAATAATCATCAACCACTGAAGTGGTTGATGGAGTCCAACAACCTTTCAAGGAAGCTTGCACAATGTGCTCTAATTTTATAGGAGTATGATTTCATAGTTATTCATAGACCTAGAGAGGTGAAATATGATGTAGATGGGTTGAGAAGAAACCCATGTCCCAACCAACAAAATCAGATTAAAGCACATATGCATGGTGAGATAAATGAGGAAATGATGCCAAGTTGGAATGGATCAACCTTTCTATGTATATTTTTTGAGGCTTTGGTGGTATTTCTCTTACCACATATAGGAGTTATTGAGATCACCAATTTAGAGGATGGAGATATTGGTACCATTCAGTAAGATATTCATGATGATATCTTAGTGATGGATTATCTGTACATTGGTGTTGTGGACGGCATAGTTGGAGCCAAGGAAAGATTGTGTTCTTTAGCAAGCCAAGTGGTTAAGATTGGAAAGCAGACACCTTCTTTGTGTATGGGAGGATGGTAGAGTCCAAGTAGTACCACATCCATCGTATAGATCACAGTTGGTCTATCATGCTCATGAGTAGCTAGGACATTTTGGAATATAAGCATTATTAGTAGTGCGGTATGCAAAATGATGTAAAGCAGTTTGTTGCTAGATGTGTGGTTTGTGACTAAGTTAGAGTATCATTTAGTGCTCCTATGACATAATTACACCCATTACCTATCATGGGATTGGGTTACCATTGGAGTTTGGACTTTGTTGGACCTTTATTGTTGATTGTAAGACATCATTGGTATGTTTTGGTTATAGTGGAGCACTTCTCTAAGTGGATTGAGTTGGTGATATTTCTTGACAAGTCCAATGAAGGGACAATTTACTCATTTCTTGATTGGGTTCTTAGTCATTTTGGTGCACTAGTTGAGGTTTTGATTGATCAAGTATAGAGTCCTTGGAGGATTCCAAGTCTTATGTGATAAAGCTCTAATTGATCATCATACTACTTCTCTAGATCACCGTAAGGCAAATGGCTTAGCAAAGAGAGTGGTTTAGAAAGTGAGAGAGGATTACATAAGTATGGTTTGCAAAGAGGCCACTTTGGGAGATGGGATCTCTAGTTACCTTGGTTGGCCATGGGCTATTGATTTAGCCAGCAAGCCTCCTTAGCATCCTTCTCTCTTTACTTTCTACTTTATGGATGAGATCTAGATTTACCTACAGCTATTTGTTGAGATGTTATTGTAGTTTTGGACTTTGATGATCTATATAATCCGGATGTATCTCAACAAATAGAGATCTTTTGGAGAGTGATACCGATGGCCTTTGAGAACTTAGGAATTGCTTAGCATAAGGATACCGTATGATATGATACTATTCAAGGAGGAGGTTATAGATCCTTGATTTGTCAATTTCATCCAGGTGACTATGTATATCTACAATAGACAACACCAATTACACATGATGTTACTATAGGCCGCACTATCTTGAGAGTGTGTGAGGTTTTGCTTTTGGAATCCTTGTGTTGGAAGGAAGTGATGGTGTTATTTGGAAGGATCATGTGTGCAATTGTATGCTATGTCACCTCCTAAACATTGATGGTGCTATGGACCCAAGGTTGGCACTTGTATGTGTATGCTTGTATTGCATGTTATGCAGCTCTTTTGGTAGAGTTGCTATTATATTAGTGTTTGAGAGGATGGCATATGGCATGTTTGACTCCTCCTCTCATGGTGGTTCCTTAAGGATAGTGGTTATGTCTTAGATGTACTTGACATATAGCTAGTGCAACCTTTATATGGTATAGATTATCAAAAGGTGATTACAATGGAGCTCAATAGCACCTAGCCTTTTGATCTTTGTCTACCATAAGTATGGTAGGCAAAGATGGCTATCTAGAGTTATACCATATATACCATAGATTTATACTACATACTTGGAGTAAATGGCTATCTAGAGTTAGAGAGATCTAACCGCAAGCTAGGGAGGAAATTGAGGCACTTTAGAGTTCATGTATGACTTATGTCTGAGTAGTACTTCTATAATGTATGATGTTGGCAATGATGTATGTTGTGCGGTGATGTATATATGCACAACAACAATCAAGACATTTGTGGTGTCAAAGCTAGATTGCTTAAATGATGTCATGTTATGGTTTGCATAGCTCATGAAAAAGTAGACTAGTGTGTTTTATCTCCATAAATATGGAATAGGTTGTATGACAAATCCTACAATTGAGCTATTTCCATGTGAGCAATCTATATACATGTATATGATTGGCCACATGGAGCACAATCTTGTCCTTTCAAGGGCTCTTATGTATATAGGTGGAGGACAGTTGAGAGATGGGTGTGTTTTAGTTTGAGGAGTCTTGAGTGAGAGGAGGATGTTGGGAATGAGAGTTGTAGCAAAGTGCAAGCATTAGAGCATCAAAGGAAATGTTTGAGTAGGAGATGTCTCATGCTCTTGATCTGCCACTTCCAAATCCTTGTCTCATCAAACTTCAGATTCTACACCGTGATAGTTTACAAGATTGGATGGTAGTACATTTTGGGGTGGCATTCATGGAGTTTGTGATGGACAACACGGATCCTATTGTCCTTCCGATGCTTACTTAAAAGCAATTTTGGGACTTGATAATCTATGTGCTCTTATAGATGGAGAATGATTGAATTTTTCTCATGAGCTTCAAGGTGGATTTGTGGGGTCCATTTGTCAAAAAGTGAAGAAACTTAATGAGAAAAAAGTGCAAGTGATTAGGTTCCAAGAGGAGAAGTCTAGAGTTTTCAACCATCAAAGGAGTTTGGAGAGGCATTCTAGGAGTGGAGACTGAGTTTGGAGAGAAGAGCTAAAAGGTTAAAATTTGGATACTAAAATCAAGTAATTTGAGTAGATTTTATGGGAGATACAATCAATTGAATCAAGAAGGGTAGAATTCATACCCATGAGCACAAAATAGAAAACTTTGAGAGCTTTGAGAAGCATTTTCAAGATCTATTGGTGGATTTGAAGAGAAAAAAAATTGCTTGTAGTGTTAAGCACAAAAAATTTAGGTTTAGATCAATCTTAAATCAGATTTGGTCAACTGAAGTTGGAGCTTTGGGAAGTGAGGTGTTGAAAATGAGATGTAGATCAAGTTTGGAATTTTGGTTACTCCTAAAGTTGTGGTTCAAATCACCTTATGAAATCTTCAATGTTATTTTTTGTTTAAACTTGCACCGCTATGCAAATGTTTCATGTGAATTTCTCAAATAAAGGATTCAAGGTCTTAGATCATGCATACTTGGGTTTGTAGAGCTCACAAGTTAACCCAACTCAAGAATTGATCCATATATAGAGATTGGGGTTGGATTAGGCCATTAAACTTTTTAGAGCTTTAGACAAGGGCACAAGCAACTAATTTGAAAATTTTGGCTGACTTTGGGTCCATAGAGAGTGAGAGTTGATGCAATAAATCATGATTGAGTGTTAATTCTCCTATTTTTGTGACTATGATTGAGGATTTTAGGTTATTGGAGTGTTTTTTAGTATCAATTGTACCTTTGTTTCATAAAATTTGGGAAAAGTTGCCAAGAACCAAGAGCAAACCCTGAATTAGGGATTTCAAATTTAGGGTGGAAATTATAGGAAATTTGGCCAATTTTGAGAGCTTGTCAAGGGAGCTATAGTGATCATATTGTAGCTTATTTCATATCATTGGAAAGCTTATCAGATAGGCTTTCGATTAAATCCTAAAAAACTTGAATCCAAGTCAAAAATTAAAAAAAAATGTCCATATGAGTTGCATAGAGTTTTCCCCATCTAAAAGGTATAGAATTCTCCACTTGGATGACAAATTGGTTTAGAAGTTGGAGTATAGATTGAAATCAGCTTGAGGGACAAGGTAGGAGGCTTTGAAGCTGATTTCCACAAAAATAATAGAGAGTTATTGTTGAATTCTTGTGGTTGGATCCTCTCTGTGCTTGCATACTTGTTTGTATGCCCAGTTGGCTTGGATTGGTATGCGGGTGTTGCACTTAGGTTCTTTTCTTCTAGGAGTGCTATTTATTTCTCTTTGCTAATGCTAGAAATGATTATTGATAGACTAGAAGTGCATGTTATGATGACAAGCCAGGTTGATTATTACTCCCCTACTCAATAGAAAAAACCTTAGAAACAAGAGAGGAGGGTTTTACTGGTGTGGTAAAATGCAAACTCAAACTAGTAGGGACAATTTTATGTACAACCTTTGATCTATAGGCTCCACAACTAAGCATCATGTGTGTTCCCAAAGAAAGTTAAAGTACAACAAAGTTGGAGTAGTTGTGTTGGTAGTCATAGGTATATTGGTAGTTAATCATGGACTACTTATTGATGGTATGATTTCATGTTAGTGCTATTGATTACATGGTGGGACCCACCATCACTTGCACCATTTGCACCATTAGATGTGCCATCAATGGTATTGTTAGGGTTAGAGACCTAATTTGAAATCAGGGATATACCTTCAAAGTGCAACTCCAAAGAGCTCACTTCTCTAATGTTGAGCCTTCAAGTTCTTGGCTATGGTGGACATAGGCCGGTGAGCATTACTTGGAGTCTCTTAGCTAGAGTGGGTGTGGCTTGACTGTAATCAATGCCCAATTGTTGGTAGAGTGTTGAGTGAATGATCAAGTACTAATCTGTTTGAGTGTGATTTGAGTTGAAGAACTTATTATTTGTGGCACTTTAGAGTTCATGTATAACTTATATATGAGTTGTGTTTCTATAGTGTATGATGTTGACATTGATGTACGTTGTGTAGGGATATACATACGCACGACACTATGAATATTAGAGCAACTCATGAAAAACATGGTACACATATAGGAAATAGAGAATAGAGTGAGTCCAATCACAAAAATTCTAAATAATAACCTTCCATCTCATAAATCAAAATTGGGTTGACTTCATCATTATTTTGCATTTGATATAACAGGAGTACCTATCTACTCCTACATGCTACCAAGATCACCAAGAATGGAGTCAAATGTATTCTTTTAGCCAAAGCTACATGGCTATAAGTATAAGTCACTCATCTCTATGACAACAAGTGAGGGTGGACTAGTTGACTAGGGCACCAATTTATGAACCAAAGATCTAAGGTTCAAATCCTACAATGCATAATCTTGAAGGGAGGGTAGATTTTGCCAAATACTACCAAAAAACCATCTAAACTAGCAAGTCTCATGCCAACAAGCTACCGTTCTAGGTCTTTGTAGCCTCTCCAAACTAGCAAGTCTCATGCCAACAAGCCACCCAAAAAACATCTAAACTAGCAAGTCTCATGCCAGGTCTTTGTAAATAAGCTACCAAAAAAACATCTAAACTAGCAAGTGTCATGCCAAAAAACTGGCTTGTTAGCCCTTTTAGGTCTTTTTAGCCTCTTTAGCACATAGTCTTATGCCTCAAAACACCCAAAGGCATTTCTACTTGCAAATTCAAACTCTCTCTAAACGGGCTAACCTTGACTAACTTGGCCACCAACTCCATTCAAGACCTCCAAATGCACCTCCAACTCTAGCCAACCTCTATCAATTGCTCTAACTTGAGGATGGCTACCAAATCACACTTCTACCAACTATAGGTGACCTCTATTATAGTTAGCCAACCTCCAAATCCTTCACCAAATGCAAAATTGACCCCCTTGACTAAATCAGCTACCAACTCCCTTCAAGACCTCCAAATTCATCTCCAACTCTAGCAAACCTCTAGTACTTGCTCTACCTTAGGGTTGGCTACCCAATTACACTTCCACTAACTATGGGTGACTTCAATTATAGTTAGTAGACCTCCAAATCCTTCACCAAATGCTAAATTGGGTCAAATTGAGAAGATGGGTTCCCAAATCCAATTTTTAAGCCAAATTTGCCACACCAAGGCTTCTAATTTTACATCACTTGACCCTAATTTCACCTCCTTGTGCTCAAATTAAACCCAATTCAATTCAGTTGAACACCTAAAAACTTGATTTTGGAAATTTTAGCAACACTTCCACATTAGGTCCAAAAAATTTGTCAAAAGCTATAACAACTCGAGGAGGCCTTAACACACAATCCAATCAACTAAAATCAAAAATGATCAAAGATACCATTGTTTCACCAAGCATGGAGATACCACTAACATCCTCAATTCTTGCACCTAATTCCACTTCTCTTCTCTCTCTCACTTCTTTGATATAATCAGTTTAGCTCATCCTTAACTTGGATCAAAAATACAACTCTTGACTCAAAAAGCTATAAACCATCAGCATTGACTTCACTATCAAGCCACACCCAATCTAGCTAAGAGACTCCAAGTGATGCTTGCCTGCCTTTATACACCATAGCTAAGAACTCAAATGCTCAACATCAAAGAAGTGAGCTCTCTAGAGCTATAGTTTGAGATCTACTCCTTTGGATTTGACCTAGCACTCCAATCTTAATGGTGTTTTTGACAGTCCATCTAACATTACAACTAATGTAATTGATGATAACTCTAACAGCATTTTCAATAGCACTAATAAAAAATTTGGCCACCACTAAGTAATCTCTAAGAAATTATTGGTATAACTATGATTTCCAAGACTAACACTCCAATGTTCAACCAAACCAGCTTTGGCATTGTAAATGTCATGAAAAAGAGCCCTTTTTCTTGAGACCAAACAAGGGTAAAAATTGCAATTGATTGCCAAAGAAGAGGAATTGGTGATTATTTGAGGAGAAATAGAGAAGGCCAAGATTCAATAGGTGACCCTTGATATGCAATTCACCATATATAGGAGCATAGTAGTTATTCAACTTGAAGTGATGGTTGTTGAGCTAAAGAAGGAGAAAGAAGAGAGGGAAGATGATCTACCACAAATGTTGGAGGAGGTGAAGAAGGAAGTAGGGATCTTCTTGGAGGAGGAGAAGATAAAGGTCTTCAAGCAATTAGAGGAAGCCCAAGATCAATTTGTAAGGATGTTGAAGGAAGCAAATCAATGAAAAATAAGGTGATTATATGTTCCAAGGATAAGAGAACCCCCAAGAGAAAGTCAAGAGAAGAAACATAAGGTTTCAACCCTCAATACTCCAATGCCCCAAAGGAGTGCCTTGTCTTTATGATATAACAAAGAGGATCTATGCAGGAGGAGCTCCACCCTTGGATCAGATACATGAATTGGTGATATGTCACCAAGCTCCACCCTTAGGTTAGTTGCATGGATGGGCAACATGTCTATCCTTGTCCTATCTTGTTGGTCAAATAATTTTGACCAAAAGGAATCTTTGGAGAATCTTCCTATAGGAAGCTCAGAATAACATGGGTGAGGTACCATTGGAAAGCTCTTGATAAGAAAAAAATGGTGAGATAAGTTAATGTCTTTCCCCTATACATCTAATTCATTTTTTAGGCCTCCAAAATTGACTCTGAAGTTTTTACGGTGTTTTGACCTCTACCCTATTAGTGGAAGTACTCTTTTGGTGACACCTCTATCTAATCTACTTAGACTGGTCATATATAACATCCTTCCAAATATTACCAAGCTAATTTTCACCTCTAGTTAATATGTCTAGCTAATGGTATTACAATAACAAAGGCAAAGTAACATGAGCTTTTAGTTGTAGGTCCTTGTAATACTCCGAGGACAAGAGAAGAGAGAAAACACAGATTGCACACTCAAACAATCGATGCCCCAAGGGAGCACCTTCTCTTTATTATATAGCCAAAGAGGATCTCCTCCAAGGAAGCTCCACCATAGGATTAGGGACATAGCTAGGTGACATGTCAGCACGCTCCACCCTTGGATTACTTACTTGGATGGGTGACATGTCTGGTCTAGGTCTTATCTGGTTGGTCAAACAAGCTTTGACCAGAGATCTTTTAGGGAATCTTCCTATAGGAATCTCAGAATCACGTGAGGTACCGTTGGAAAGCTCTCGATGAGACAAAGCAAGGGGGAGGGAAGGCCAGCCTTACCTCCATTGGGGGAGAATCGACACATTTTTGAGGCCTAATTCATCCGTTTAGGCCTCTGAAATTGCCTTCAAAGATTTCAGGCATATTTCGGTTCCTACTCTATTAGTAGAAGTCCACTTTTGGTGATATCTCTTTCTGATCTGTTTAGTCCATCATGTGTAACATCCTTCCAGATGTTACCAAACCAATTCTCACCTTTAAATCATATGTCTAGCTATTGGTTCTAATGTTCTCAAATCTATTTTGGTTTTTGCCCTATTAGAAGTACTCTTTTGGTGATACTTCTATCTTATCTATTTTGACCATCATGTATAACATCATTCTAGATGTTACCTAACCAAATTTCACATCTAATCATATGGCTAGCTCTTGGTATTACATACCTCCCTCCTTTTAAGACTCAACGTTCTTGTTGTGCAATTGTTGCTCAAATGCTTGCACCAACACCGGTGCATGTGCCAAATTGGCAGCGGGCTCCCATGTTGCTTCATAGAGGGAGTAACCTTTCCATTGTACTAGATAGTCCACCCGTGGGTGGCAAGTACCATGCATGTGTTTTTGGAGAATCCGCTCTACTTCATATTCCTCTATGCCATCAATGAGTGTCGGACAAGGTCGAATGTCTAGTGTGGAACGACCTTGGCCTGATCGGGGAGCATATCTGCATAGAAGGGAGACATGGAACACTGGATGGATCTTCATGTATGGTGGTAGCTCAAGGTGATAGGCCATAGCGCTGATGCGACAAAGAATCAATAAAGGCCCAATAAAACGAGGTCTGAGCTTATGAGGTCCAACTAATGTGAGGTTGGTTGTCAATAGCCACCACTTGATCCCCAACATTGAACTCCATGTGCCGAAGGTGTGCATCAGCATACTGCTTCTATTGATTTTGTGCAATCTGTAATCTGTGCTTGGCGCTCTCCACACCTTGTTGGATTCTAGAAACAAATGTGTTGATTGCATCGATCTTGGTAACCACTGGACGGATCTTCATCAAGCTAGAAGGTGTGAAGGGATGCTCGCCATATATGAGGAAGAACAGAGTGACTTGGATGGATGCATTCACTGAATTGTTGTAAGCGAATTCTACCAACGGGAGTAGGGTGTCCCACCTCTCTTGCTCTTCTAAGGTGAAGTTGCATAACATGTCTTCAATTGTGCAATTAGCCCGCTCTGTTTGGCCATTTTTTTGTGGGTGGTAAGCTATGGACATGGCCAACTTGGTTTTGAAGAAACCAAAGAGTGTTCGCCAAAACAAATTGGTGAATTGGGTGCCTCTATCGGTGATGAGTACTCTAGACAAGCCATGGTGAGCAAAGACTACATCTAAGTATAATTGAGCCAGTTGTGGAGCGGTCACCTCCTTGGTGGTAGGGCGTACATGAATCATTTTGCTGAGTCGGTCCACAAAGACCACAATGGAGTCAAACCCTAAGGTGGTCTTGGGTAATTCACAGACAAGATCTATACTCACTTGTTCCCAATGTTGGGTAGGAGTGGGGAGAGGTTGAAGGAACCCTGCAGGAGCTTGATTAGAAGCTTTGTTTTGTTGACAAAGTAGGCAGCTACGCACATAGTCCATCACGTTGTTGCTCATCTTGGGCCAATAGTAATGGCACTTGACTGCATCTAAGGTCTTGTCCACTCCGACATGAGCTACAATGGCCAAATCATGACATTCCGCTAGAATGGTGGTGCGTAATTCTAGGACATTTGGGATCCATAATCTGCCATTCCAAAAGGTGAGTCCTTGGGTGTTGGTGACACCTTTGGATGATTGTGCTTCTACAATTTGTGGATCAGTTTTTGTAGCAGCCAGAATCTCTTGCCAGAATTCAAGGTTAATCTTAACCTCTGCCACCAAGTTGTTGGCCATTGGCATGCGGGTGAATGCATCTGCAAGTTGCTTCTTACCTTCCACGTAGGTGATTGTCATGTTGAAGCGTTGTCGCCACTCTGCCCATTGAATTTGGTGACGAGATAGATCCTTCTACGTCTCGAGGTAGACTAGAGGTTTGTGGTCTGTCTCTACTACACATGCCTTCTTGCCTAGGTAGTGCTTCCAATGCTTGGTTGCTAGAACAATGGCCAACTCTTCTTGTTCTGTGGTGTGGTAGTTGCATTCTGCCGGTAACAACTTTCGAGAGAAATATGCAATTGGATGTCATCCGTCATGCCACTCTTGTTGTAGGACTGCTTCTATTGCTATGCCTGATGCATCTATAGCCAACTTGATTGGACATTTTGGGTCATACCACTTCAAGATTGGTGCATGTAGCAAGGCGGCCTTCAATTCTTGAAAGGCCAACTCTTGTGCAGTTCTCCATGTCTACTTCTTCCCCTTGCCAAGTAGTGTCGTTAAAGGCTGTGCAACCTTGGAGAAGTCCTTGAAAAATCTACGATAGAATCCCATCAACCCCAAGAAGCTCTTAAGTTGAGTCTGATCTTCTGGGGCACTCCATTTTTGAATGACCTCTATTTTATCTGTCAATACTTGAATGCCCTTTGCACTTACTCTATGCCCCAAGTAGTCTACTTCAGACTTGCCAAACTCACACTTTGAGATTTTGGCGTACAACTGATTTTGTCTTAGAATCTGGAGGACCTCTCGTAGATGTTGTTTGTGTTCTGTCATCATGCTACTGTATACTAAGATATCATCCAAGAAGATGATAACAGACTTATCCAAGTATGGACGAAATATGTCATTCATTAGACTCATGAAAGTGGCAACTGCATTGGTGAGGCCAAAAGGCATCACAAGATACTCAAAGTGGCCATACCTGGATCGAAAGGCAGTTTTGTACACATCCTCCTTTGCAATTTGGATTTGATTGTAACCACTCCGCAAGTCCAGTTTGGTGAAGTATCTTGCTCCATGGAGTTGATCAAACAGGTCATCCATGCGAGGTAAGGGGTATTTGTTCTTCATTTTTTGTTGATTGAGACCTCGATAGTCAATGCACATGCGCATTGTACCATCCTTCTTCTTCAAAAACAAGACAAGAGCCCCATATGGTGATACGCTAGGTTGGATGAACCCTTTCTGCAGCATCTCCTCAATTTGAGTCTTACACTCCTCCAACTCATGAGGTGATAGGCAATATGGGGCCTTACAAGGAGGCGTCTTCCCCGGAAGTGTCTCAATTTTGTGATCTACTTGCCTTTTTGGTGGTAATCCTGAGGGTAGATCATCGGGAAAGACATCTTGAAACTCATCCATCACATCCTTCAATTTCTCAGGAATTTGTCCATCAAGTTGTGCACTCTGGACTTCTCTTATTAGACCCATAAAACATCTATCGGTCTTACATACAATTGCCATCCCTACGACATATAGAGGTATTTTTTTCCTGAGTGATTTTTCTTTAACCCAAATGATTGACCATTGGTGGGTTCTCACTACTTTCTTCCTCCAATCTACCATAGGGTTGTACTGCTCCATACATGGCATGCCTAAAATTGCATCATAACGAGCTAACTGTATCACTTGCCACTCAATTGCTTCTTGATATTCTCCTACAAAGAGGGTTACCCGTCTAAGTAATGATTCAATCCTCTCTGTTTGCCCATTTGGTAACTCTACTTCTTCACTTCCATCTCTCTTTAGATCCATTCCCAATCTTATTGCAATAGAGCGAGACAAGAAATTCTCTATTGCTCTTGGATCTATTAATACTCTCACTTGATTACCTTCTAGGATTCCATTCACGACAATCAATTGTGAGGTTGCCTTTCGGGATCTTTGCGCATTATTCTTCTTCCTTCCCTTGCTTCTCTACTTCCTTATTGAGCCAATAAGGCTGCTAGGTACATTTACTGGCGATCTTTGTTTTCCAAAGTGATTTCCACCTCCTCCTCTTCAATGTGCCTCTCCATGTTGTTCAAACATTGCCTGAACGAAGGCCGAAGGCCTCTAGGGAAATGAGTGCAATAGTTGGTAGATATGTGCCCAATATGGCCACAATTGTAACAACGGCGTTGTTCTCCTTGAGTCCCTTCTCCTCGTGGGACTCCATCGTTCATTCTTCTACTTGTCCTCGCTCCCCTTGAAGCGGCCGTGCTCCTCAATCCCGGAATCAAAGGTTGCCCAATTCTATCGGTACTGGTCCACCTATGTGTGGCATTTCTGCCCAACAATGTTGAGGTGGAGCTACTCCTTCACCTCCACCTAATGCTCTTTCTATTCTCTGCGCACAAGCAATGGCTCCAAATACCGTGCGAGGATTTTGCACCATGACTTCTTGGTGAATCCGCTCTTTCAACCCTCGTTTGAAACTGTCGAGAGCCTCTGTTGGACTCATGTCGGTAATTGAAACTTGTAGATCTAGAAATGCCTCGACATACTCTTATATGTTATTCTTTTGTCTCAATCCCCATAGTCAAGTTTGATCCATTTGCACAGAATCCATAGATTGGAAATTCTTTAGTAGTCCTTCTTGCATTGTTGTCCATGTGACCTCCCTTCTCTCTGCTAGCATGGATCGTTCCCAAGCATCATAACATGTGAGGGCTTTATCGGTCAAGAACCCACATGCAAACACGCTTGTAGCATGCTCTGTGATCTCTGTTGAAAACAATCGAAAATATTGATTCATTCTTGAGATCCAATTTTCCACTACTCCCATCGAACGCTGCCCCTTGTAAGGCTCAATGTTGCAGGTCTTCTTCATCCAGAGTAGCAATGTGGCTTCATCGTTGATAGGGTTCGTAGGCACGGATGCCTCTCCAAGTACTTCAGTCGTAGGTACTGGGTTTTGAGATGGCTCTTCTTCTTGCATGACTTGATCGTTCCTGAGGATCTGCACTTGACTTTGTAATGTCTCCATGGTCATCTTAATCTCTTGAAATTCATTCAACATCCCTTGCATTCCTTGCACCAACTCTTGTAATTGCGGATCCATGGTTCTTGCAACACTCAATTGCTAATGTCTACTTCAATACAGAGTCAATATAATCACTTTGGAAAGCACACAAACTATTGGAACTACCACTCGGACCTCAGAAGCTATCACTTGTTGATAATACTCCTCACCAAAATTCCTAACCACAAAATCTCTAAACATCACTTTTGGCCTCACTACATAACGGATTTCTACTTGAGTGTTGAAAGGGAGAGGATTTGGGACATTCATATCCATTTTATCATAATAGAATGTAGATTGTCAAATCCCACTCTCTGTCATATATCACCACAAGTAGAATCACCGGGTTTGGTGAGTTCATCACTCTGTCCATGAATTCTGCACCAAAGTGATAAACTAGCAATACCCTCATCTGCTCACGCTGGATGTACATAACCTTGATGTGGAATGGGTTTGAGAATGGAAAGCTAGGTGCGGGAAATTGGCCTCCCGGTGCATCCATCCCATCCGCTCTCTAAAGTCCTTCCTAAGTCTAGCAACTACTTTATGTTCTCCACCTCCAATTACTCAGTTTTAGTAGTTCGTGATATTCCAAGAGGGGTGATCCACTCTCTTGGACTAAAACACTTGCTCTGATACCATTGTAATACTCCAAGGACAAGAGAAGAGAGAAAACACAGATTGCACACTCAAACAATTGATGCCCCAAGGGAGCACCTTCTCTTTATTATATAGCCAAAGAGGATCTTCTCCAAGGAAGCTCCACCATAGGATTAAGGACATAGATAGGTGACATGTCAGCACGTTCCACCCTTGTATTATTTACTTGGATGTGTGACATGTCCGGTCTAGGTCCTATCTGGTTGGTCAAACAAGCTTTGACCGAAGGGAATCTTTTAGGGAATCTTCCTATATGAATCTCAGAATCACGTAAGGTACCGTTGGAAAGCTCTCGATGAGACAAAGCAAGGGGGAGGGAAGGCCAACATTTCCTCCATTGGGGAGGAATCTACACATTTTCAAGGCCTAATTCATCCATTTAGGCCTCCGAAATTGCCTTCAAAGATTTCAAGCATATTTTGGTTCCTACTCTATTAGTAGAAGTCCCTTTTTGGTGATACCTCTTTTTGATCTGTTTAGTCCATCATGTGTAACATCCTTCCAGATGTTACCAAACTAATTCTCACCTTTAAATCATATGTCCAGCTATTGGTTCTAAGGTTCTCAAGTCTATTTCGGTATTAGTAGAAGTACTCTTTTGATGATACTTCTATCTTATCTATTTTGACCATCATGTATAACATCATTCTAGATGTTACCAAACCAAATTTAACATCTAGATCATATGGCTAGCTCTTGGTATTACAGTCCAAAAGCTAGAGTCCAAGACATACAAAGATGAATGAATGAACTAAGTATTAGATTTAGGGAACATATAAAGGAAGTTCATTGAGTTTTATGATACCTATTTATTAGAGATAGTTGGTTCCAAGGAGCAGACTGAACTCCTTCTTAGGAACTTTAAGGGCAAAGGTAATTCTTTGCAATAGAACTTAGGACCAAAGATACTTCACTAAAAGTTCTTTATACTTGTAGGCTCTTTGGAGTAGGAAGCAATCCAAAGACCTTTGTAGTTGTAGATATTCATAGTTGTAGAAACCTTTGGAGTAGTAAGTCCAAAGGATCTAATTTTGTAAGTTGTCTTTGGAGAAGAATTGATATCTTCCTTGACACATGTAAGGCACCTAATTAACCAACATGTAAGAAGATAAGATAAGACAAACCTAAAATGTACAAAGTAGATGAAGGTAGTAGATCTTCAAAGTACTTCAACCATTAGATCTTTGTAGGTTAGAGTAGGAAGAGTATAAAATGTAATGGCCTCAGTGTAAATATTCATTCATTCCCTTAATTATAATGGATCAAAAGAGCCAAAAGCTCTTCATCAGTATTGCCTTAATTCCAAGTATTGATGGTTACCTTTGTCAAAGTAGGGTGAGGAATTTTAGAGAAGGAATAGAGGTGCTTCAGTGTATAGAAACATTTGTACTTGATTGAAATGTGTGATCCATGAGATTTTGAAGGAGCAAAGCTATGCCTTGACAAGTCAAAAATGAACTATAGTGTTAAAAGTACTACATTTTTTAGTGCCTTTGTATTCAAAGGCAAAGACTAATTGCCAATGGGAAGAAGCCTTTAGAGTTGTACCTTGTATGAAAAGTACTATGTAGCCTTTGGAGTTGATGTCTTTGTACTGACATGGCTAGTTTGGGTTGAGTGGATCATCACCTTCAAGATAAATTTAGAATTTACTTGTAGTTCCAAACAAGAGCCAATCCAACCGGTCACTGAAGAGGTCTATGAAGTCTGGAACATTTTTTTAATGGTTGAAAAACCTGACAATTTTAATCCATTAATCTAATATGGTGGCCCATAACTCCTGTAGCATCTCTTACTTTCTAAACTCAAATGATTAAATATTATTATTTACTCTAAATTTCCACAAAATAGCTTCTACTAACCTCTTAAAGAGAGTTAAACTTGAATCCAATTATAAAACCCAGTTCATCAAGATATATAATTTTTTTCCAAAAATGACAATGATTATTTTAATTTTCTATTTTCTGTAATGCACCATAGAGATGACACTACCTTCTTCTGGGAGTAGTTCTTGCCCAAGAGGTTAAATATGAAATAATAAATTAACTATAAGATAATTCTAGTTATTTTACTCATATCCTCTAGAGATTAAATTGTTACTTACCATTATATCATTTGGTCAATATTACATTATCACATTAGATTATCTATATTTTTGGACACATAAATAATGGATTATAATGGTATTTTCTATAACCTTTATTATTTTAAGAAGCCCTTATAAAGATGATTCTAAAAAGATAAAGAGCATGGGTCTTTGATTAACCAAGGATTTATGGCATTTAGCACAAATTAGCCAAATGAGAAATGTTTCAAGTTGAAGAGGTTAGCCTCATATTTGATGATGTATCCTCTGATTGATCAAAATTAGTAAAAAATTCTGTCAAGAAACTTCCAATAAGACCAAGACCAATCACATAGGTATTGAGAGATTTATAAGAGTTGGTACACATATTAAGTCTTGGTGTTTCAAACTTCGACTTTAGTTCCATATCTCCAAAACGAGACATAAGTACATTTGGGGTAATATGTAAAGCACTTTGTGTTTAAACTAAGTAATATCAATAATTATTGGAAGGTCCTTAAGAAGAGCATGCCAATAAGTCTAAGTTTGACTGAAGCTTATGAGTAGAAGTTCTTGAAACTTAGATTTTATTTTTGGTTGGGATATAATTTTGGGATGCCAAAAGAAGAAAGAGGCTTTGGGTAGTCCAAAAGCTATGCATTAAGGAGATGGTCTCCCACGTTTTTTTAAAATCCAATCTACACTGAGAAAACTTGGTGAGTTGATCTGAGCAGTTAAGATAGATTATGGAATTACCATTAGTGGTGGTACACTAGCATAAAATATAATGAGGGTCCAAAGGTGATACATTCTTAGACTTGATACTAAGTTGTGATGCCATTCTAACCAAACCATGATCCATGGACCAAGAACCATGAATGCAATAAAATGAAAGCTAGATCTAGTTGGATTTCTTGGATATTTGAGCCACTAGATGGATAAATCATTGTACAAGTAGTCTAAAGGACCAAAAAATCTACATTAAGTCTTAACTTACATGCTCATACTTTTGAAAAACTATTGGGTCTAATCCAACAACAAACATAGGAACTACTAAGATTGAAGAGCAGCCTGACACCATACTAGGTAGAGTTAGTGCTAGTTGGTACTAGCACTCATATTAGGTCTTTTTAGCATAATGCAATGTGAAGTTTATAAACTATCAATTTAATGCAATTTTCTGCTAAGATTATGAGCTACCAAATGCAAGCTTTGTTACACATAGAATTGAATTTCAGAGGTAGGAGTGTAGCATATAAATTTTATATATATATAATAAACACACAACTGTAGCCAAGTCAAAGATGTTGATAAAGTTTAGCTCATTTGACCTTCACTATTAAATATAGTGATAGTTGTTTTAAATAGATGCATTCCTCCTTGGTATGTGCATCCAAAATTTTCTCCATGTTAGTTATAGTGACACTTGTTTAAAATGGGTGTATCTACTACTACTTGGTAGGTTTATCCAAAATTCCACATTCCCTTTTATGCACACCATAAAATGAAAGAAATAGAAAATGAGATCCCAACAAGCAAGATCAAACTAAACAAGAATATGTCTCTTTCTCTTTTGGCTTTCTACCTTGGGCATTTGGTTTAGCATCTATTAGCTTCTTCTTGATATTCTTGTCATCTTGGAAAATATAAAGTAAAAATATCATCAATAAAATTTATTTTTAGGTTATAAAAACAATAATAAAATGATGATAATAATGCAATGAATGACTTAAGTAAATTTTCAATGATAATTTATGAAGATGAAATAATATTTATTCATCCCTTAATTTATTTATCATATTTATTTCCTTCTTAAATGTAGTAAAGAGGATATATCTTTATTCCTTCTTCCCAATTGCTTACAAGTAATAACTTAGATATTGTCAAGTGTGAGGTCCTTGGACACCACAAGGATAAGCATAAAAACCTTCTTCTCCTAAGTTATTCCTTGAGGTGCTTACTATTAGGACCACATCATCTCATCTTGCTTCCTTAATCTTCTTATTCTCTACATTGCCTCTCTCTTATATGCTGAATAATTTTTTTGCATTTTGTAAAACTATCTATATTTTGTTGTCTAGGCAATCTAGAAATTATCTTTATAAGTGATATTTTTTCTTTTCCAAGATTGACTCCACTATCTTGGCTACAAGATCCTTCTTCAACTCTTTCATCTTGGAGCATCCTTGTAATACAAGCAGCTAGACATATTATCTAGAGGTGAAAATTGGTTTGGTAACATCTAGAAGGATGTTGTGTACAATGGGCTAGGTAGATCAAAGAGAGGTGTCACCAAAAGAGTACTTCTACTAATAGTGCAGAAGTTGAAAATAGCATGAAAACTTTAGAGCCAATTTTGGAGGCCTAAATGGATGAATCAGGCCTCAAAAATGAAAATACCCCCCCCCCCCCCCTTTGAACTGAAATCCTACCTTCTCTCCCCTATGAATCATCTCATCAAGACCTTTCTAATGGTACCTCATCCACACTATTCTGAGCTCCCTATAGGAATATTCCCTAAATATTCCCTTTGGACCAACTAGATAGGACAAGGATTGACATGTCACCCATCCAAAAAACTAATCCAAGGGTGGAGCTTCCTTTGAGAGTGTCCTCTTTGCTATATAATAAAGAGAAGGTGCTCCTTTGGAGCATAAAGAGATTGAGTGTGAAACTTGTGTTTTCTCTCTTGTAACTCTCTTGGAGAGTTCTCTGGCCCTCGGAGTATTACAATCCTTCTCTAAGAATGGTTGGTGATAATACTTGATGCTCTAGATATGCAACATCTGGAAATAAAAATTTTGGCCCATATTATTGTTTGTAGCAAAGATACACAAGCACATAACTTTATAGCAAATGTGAAGGGATGTAGAAAGCTCAAAGATATTTTCATTCCTTGAGCTTACACCTTAGCAATTATGAACACTTCTTATAAATATAAAATTGAAAGTATTCATGTGTGAAAATTGTTTAATATAATCTCTTGTTAAAATATTATCTCTCCTCCTTTATTTTTATATTATGTACAATTTCATATATCAAGAATATATTCCACAAAACCATCAAAGATATTGATTTTTTAAATTAAATATAGATAAAAAGAACTTGACACTGATACATATGATATAGATATACATTTTAAATTTTTATAAATGATTAGAAGTTAAAATATAGAAATATAGTATTTATCTGGGAATATTAGACCAAATAAAAACTCCCTATCATGATCTAGCTTGACCAATTATCTATTTGAGTTAGATCTAATTTTTCTTAATGGTTATAGAATATAGAAAATATTTACCTAAATTAAATATTTATATTAAATGACTTTGCATATTTACTGAGAAAAAAATGTAATCCTCCTATATCTTGTCTAATCTTTTATATTTACAATAACAAGTAAAAGCAAACCAAAGGGGTACAACTTCTGCAACACTTCATGTGTTTTATTATGTATACTGACCATTGGATATCAAACACCATAATATGTTTCAATTATAGCAACGAAAATAATCATATTCCTCTAAGATGTATTTACACCACATCCACTTCAATTCACAGCTAGAGATATTAGTTTCTTCATTTATATTGTTCGATAAAAAATAATTTGCAGAACCAGCTCTCATTGACAATATGTTATTTCCTGATCAAGAGCACATTAAATTTCATAAGACTCTTTCTTTTATATAGCCTTTCACTCTAGCTAGTGTAGGATATATTTCAATGCACCCCATAAGAGGAATATAGTTTGCAGAACCAACTCTCTTTTAGAAAAATTTATTTCCTGATCAAGAGCACTCTAAATATAGTAAAAAGTTTTTCTATACAATTATTCACTATAGCTAGTGTAGGATATATTTGAATTTACCCCGTTAGAAGAAGGAAAGAAGATCATAGTTTTCCTGATACTTAATTAATCTTGTTCCGTGTTGTCTCCTCGTATGCTTAAAAACTCTAAAATATAAATCAACTGACACAAATAAATGAGATAAATTGGTAATGAACTAATGAATAAGGATATATCGATGAGATTCACTATTGAATATTCTTATTGTATGAACCCATATTGATCATTTATATGCGTATAGTAAGAACTTCTTTCAGGAGGAAGTCGAGTAATCTAAGTTTAGGTTTTTCTTCTAAGGATTAATTTTTTTAATAAAGAAGCGTACAAAGTTTTGCATTAAACCAATAAAACACGAAAGATCTTCATAGAAGCTTACAAAATCAGACGAAGTTTTACACTTGACATATCTAAGCAAGAGGAATTAGAATATCACCGGACCTTACTATTAGCTTTATTATCTGTAAAAAAACGGACATCAAAAGTACAATAGTAGCTTTTCCTTCATGGACGTTCTGCCATCCTGTATGTTATTGTGGGCTATGTAAGGAGCCACAACTATGATGGTAAAGCTACTCGCAAATGGTTGGATTCATGGTACCAATGATGAATCAATGACGACGTTGTTGTATCTTAGCCGGAATTAAGTGAACCTTCGTTCCCTCGAACTTCCTCGTTCCGCATGCGAATGCAAATCCTCGTGCCATGGATTTCATGGCGGCCATTGAGTTGCTCCATTATCATAAACCACAAACGAAACGAAATAATGGAAGAGAGAGAGAAGAGAGGAGTCGTAAAGTATGGAGTGAGTCTGCTAGTTTGATGATATGGTGGCAGGAAGAAAACTGTAGCAAAACTGACGGACTGTACGAGATGTTCTGAAAAGGGAATCAGGTCACCACCATAGCTAAGGGAGGGCATGGAGTTTGAACTGGTTCAGAGTTGCAAGGCCAGTAAGGGGCGCCACATGGAGGAAAAGGTGGTATGGAAAAGGTATGAGCAGGAGCATGAGATTGTGGTGACGAAGAAGAGTAAGCCACCCCTGTAATGAATAGTAGAACAAAGTAAATCTAGCAGAGACATGGAAAAAGGTCATGAACGTCAGCTGTTGTTTCTGGAATACAGGGTGGGCAAGGACTGAATGAATGAATGATCCAGCCGGCCCAACCAGTCAACTTATGGTAAGGAGGCTCCGTCCACTGTGGATCAACCTCGTGTGCGTCCCCAGGATGTGTTTCCGGTACATACCTCCAACAACAGCAGTCAGATCCGTGTGTCGCAAGTTTGTGACACGGGTGTAAGTTTGTTGTCACCAAGCTGATGGAACTCCGAGGATGGAGAGCTCAGATTCGGTCGAAGATACATATCTGAGATTGACTTCAGCACCAGCTGCTGTAAAGCCCCAAGGTCCACCGAGGTGGAGATTGGAAATCTCTTTGTAGTCCGCTACACTCCAGGCTCAAATATCCACTCTGAAAAGGGATGTTTCTTCTTCTTCCTCCTCTATGGATATGAAAAATTCGCCCACAGCTGTAGATTTTCGGTCTGTTGTCGCTTCAAATTGGTTTGTCGACCAGTTGTGGTGTTATCCACGTGCTGTTCCACTAGGGGCCAAGAAATTTGACAAGAGAAAGGTAGATCCTTGCTCTTGTCGGAAATCCCTCTCTCCCTACTCGGGCCGGCTATCTATCTATCTATCTATCTATCTATCTACGGTATTGACTAGGCACAGTACCGGTATGGGAGCCCAACACAAGTTGCAACTCCATAGGTGTGGTGTACTGCGGTAATCTTTAGGTCATGACAATGAGTAGAACTTTAGCTTGGTTGGATTTTTGCTGAAGAACGCGTTGGTTGTGTCCGAACACCTATGGTCCAGCACCATAATGCAGTTCTTGGTGTCCACAGTGGATAGACACTCTATTATAGAGCTCTTTTCTTGGGAGGGAACTCCAGTGGCGTCCTGTGTGTGGGCGGACAGTTGCTCATGTGGTGTATCTGATCATCCGCTGAGCTACAAGGAGAGATTCTTACGGGTAGAAATTGTACTTGTGCTGACATAGCAAAGCAGAGGAAAGATTACATAGCATAACGGTAGCGGTCGACTCCTCAGCAATTTTATAAGATCAGCTGATGTGTCTGAGATGAGATTCACCTTTTCCATCAATCTATCTATCCATCAGCCTAAGCAGGAATTGGCTACACCTCCTCCATCCCTACATGGTAGAGTGCAAAGAGAAGGTTGCATTTTGAATCCAAGTCTCGATACATTCTCTTGTTCTTCTTCTGCAACTACTTTTCCCGTAGTTCCATCTCCTAGTACAGGAAGGACACCTGATTGACTTGACGTTCTGTCACCTCCTGTCTGCCCGTGAGAACAAAAGCTTGGTAGGTCGTCCCCGGAGCAAGAGAAATCTCTTTTACCAGAAATGGAAGGGAAAACATTATCAATCTTGTGCATATTTAAGATTCGAGCCTCATCCATCCCATCCGAAGCCTCTTGTAATAAGTGCCTGTCTGCAAGCTACAGTCCAATAGAAAAGGTGGGTCTATCCGGTCGTAGTTTTTGTAGGATACTCCGGACTTGTCTTTCCATGTATTCAATGATTATTGGAGTTCATATTCTGTATGGGAAATAGTGGCAACCATAAAGCTAGCTCTTCTCTTACATACCTTCAGATCGTCGTTCCCATCCTTGTCTGCTATATTAGTCGACGTCGCCCCGCAGATTCCCCTTCTTTCCATGAGAGAGACAAGAGGGAGTTTCCAAATTTTCTTCGCCTACCGATCCATAAGCTAATTCCCATTACATACACTTTCCACCGTATAAAATGTGCCCGAACGTGCTCCGAGCAAACCATTGTACAAATATATTCTAGAATGTCTTACACAAATTCTTGTGTAGGAGATGCATTCTTGTGAGAAAAAGTGCAGTAAACCAGTAACTACGTGACCACGATCACGAGAAGGAAGAAACGTTGGAAATTGAAGGATGAAAGCACTGGTTCGCTTTTCCGAACCAGTTTAGAGTGAAGTAGAAGAGCAACGAATTTACCACACGCAAGCCGAGCAAAGCAACTAACCTCGTTGTATCCAACTGGATACAGTGTTGGGTATAATACACGAAGCATTGGAGTAACGAAGTAACATACATAGTTGTCAATGACGACTATGCCTACATCCATGTGAGTGCAGTGATGAACATTGCCAGATAAAGTAGTCGCTGATTGATTGCTCACAAGCTCATTATTTGACCGAGCAGTACTTTTGCGGTGTAGAGTCCTCTCTCCCTATCCACTTTGTCACTTAGTATATCATCCCTCGACTTCAATTGGGGGGATGTTTGGGAATCAAAATTTCTCTTCCTGCCAAGTTACCACTCTCTTATACAATTAATGTGGGATTGCGTTCATTGTCACACGATCAATCGTCATCTTCTCGATCAAGAACTGTAGCTCCATTGGACTATGCAAATTCACGTGGTGATTCAAATCCTTCCAAATCTCATGCAGACAAACAACAACAACAACAACAACATCAGCAGAAGCAGCAGATAAATAGATAACTTCAGAACCGCATTTGGCAATATGCCCCTCTCCATCCGCAGAATCATGTTCTTTCCGGGTTCCATTTTATTCGTCTTTATCTTGCATGTCACCTCCATCCCCTCTACTGTTTCATGTCCATTGGTCTTCGGCATGCACTCACTCCCGTCAACCAGCAAGTTTGATTCAGCTCTGGGGACGTGAACCTTCTCGTGAACTTGAGTTATTACAGTAATTCGTCGTCGCGGAATCTGTGCAAGAAGTCGCGATGGTTGTCGGTCTCGACGGTCGGTCGCCAAAGCCGTTGCCGGGCCGCTTGCGCCGCTGCTGTAACGACCCACTGCCATAAGCCTTGCGACTCCAATCTCTGAGACGAAGTCGCCAGAGTTCATGCAACCCATTTGCTACTGTCCTGCTTGACTTCAAACAGTTATTTAAACTCAGGTTAAGTTCGGGTACTATAATTCACGAACATGTCAAAAACCCAAGGAAAATCTGCACCTTAATCAATAAAATATAAAAATGTGCCTAAGTGATTACGTTCTTAGAAAATAAATAATAATGTCCATGTCTAGTATGATGGATATTAAGGATAGTCTAACTAGCAATTTCGAGAAAATCCACCTGAGTTTCCTCACAGCAAAGCGCCTATTGATTCGGGACTGGACTTTATACTGTTTCGAACCATATTCACGGTACTCGTACAGTTGTAGCCGATCTTTGCAGGAGGTGATACGGCAAAAGCACGCCAGAGTTAGTTAAATCGGTATGCGCAGGGTTCGCACCCTGCGGATCGGATTCGATGAGGACTGCAATCGTGCGGCTCCTATTGAGGACTAGATTGGTGTCCGACTGTGCAGGTAACCCTAGTTAGGTTGTGTTGAACTACACCTCTCGCAAATCACGATTTGATGGTGGTACAGTACGTGATGTACAAGTACTCTTTTCGTACAAACATCAGAAAGGTATTTTTCCATCTCAAAAGCCCACACGGAAACTACAACTTTCCAGGAGTATTTGGTATGTGATAGGTCTACGCCTGGACTATACATGTTCCTCTACGGAAGCGTACAGTCCTTGAACCCCGCTTTCGAACCTGAAATAAAACTCTCATAGTTATTCGCGAGGTGGACTCTCCCATGCCTCGTCTTATTCTCAGAGCAGATTTCTCATATAGACTCTATGGGGGCTTAGCCACATTTTACTTTTTTCATCCTCATGGGGTCTTCCATCCTTCGTTTTTTCTATGCGGTTGCACTTTCTTTTATTCTTAATTGTGTATGCTTATGGTACACAAGTCATCCATGCAATTTTGTCTATAGATTATCAAAGAGACCCAAGAAATATCCATACTTTAGAGGATAGACTCTAGATGATTGCTGACCTGGACGTATAACATCATTCCAAGACACTTCAGAAATTCGAGTAGTCTAATGGGAATTGCTTTTGAAACTCTTTCCTTCCCATGTCTAGACTTAATATTTGTCTTTTGATTAACCAAAAGATCCAGCACCAGCTTTTATCATGTATTTGCTAGTGGGCACCGTGGCCCTCAAATAAGAATAGAGGATTTTACCTTTGAGATATCCGAATGCTTTAGCTTTAAAACTGATGCAATCTGATGCGGGTCCTGAAATGTAATCAATAGGATTCCGTTTACTGTCAGTAATATCCTTGTATTTTCTTCTTGAATCTGACATAGAGAATGTGCATGATAATTTCTCTGCCAAAGTCTAGGTCTACTCTGATGAATATTTATTTTCCTTACTAAAACACTCAAGTTAATGGTACTACTAGATGGGTCTTGAAAAGTAGGTGGAAATAAGAGCTTTATTTTCAAAAGAATATAGAGATTTCAACAAAAACTGTCTATAACAGTCTATACAAACTGCAATAAACAAATTAAAAGAGAGACTAGCAATAAACGAAATATTATAAATCAATATATACATTAAACGATTCCTCTTACGACACCGCAAATGAGTTTCAAATTTTACCTGCATGTGAACTTGCATAACAAACCATACTTCTGCAAATAAAGATTCTATTCAGATGACCTAGAATGGTTTGTAATAATTACGAAATGAGCTTCTCATGTATCTATGTAGATTTCATTGGCAAGCCCAGATTCTCATTTGCAGCATTACGGTCCTGTTCACTTTTTAGCCTCCGAGGTCCCAATTCCTTTTATACGTTTGATATCCTTTAAAAAAGAAGGTTGTAGGATGATCATCCTACAACCTTCTTTTCTTTTTATTTATTAGTCGGCTTTTGCTCTTTGGTTGTGTCCAGGTGTTTCGAATCTGATTTCAGGACTCGATCATGAAAGTGATAAATAGACAAAGACAGCATCTTATCACTTGTCGTATTGAGACACCAAGTGCACGGGAATATCGGTTCGGATCTACCATTTAGCCATTAGCTTATATTAAGTATTATCTTTTCCCCTCCAGAATCAGAATCCCAATTGAACAGCTCCCGCCATTGAGTATTCTTTGAATATATTTTCACAAACTCGTGACACACATATTGTTTGCATATTTTCACTTCTATGCAGAAAATGAAGGTGGCTGTATCCAGGAAGTCTGCATTAAATATCTTTAAACTAAATGTCCGTTAACTCAATGTGTTCTGCCATGTTGGTTTCATAGAGTTGAGCCACCTCGCCTTAGTAACTGTATGCGCCACTTACCACCTTGCTATTTGAGTATTCTTTCTCATAAGCAAGTTATGAGAGAAATCTATATTACTGAAATTATCTTCGTTTCTTAGCCCAAATGCTTCTTGTTCATTTCCAGACAAATCTGTGTGACACAAATTATAAGTGAAACTACAAGGACTAATGACAATCTACAACAAAGAGAAGTCATTCAGATCGTCGTGTCATGTAGAGCTTCTTAATATGTTTGGGAAATTGTTACCTCTAAAGAATTGACTGGAAAAATCCAGCAAAAAGATAATAAAGTCATGAAGAAACCCTAATTGCAAATTACAAGAGATATGACGTTATGTAGCAAATCCCGCCTAATCTCGTCAGTTTTCAAGAATTTGACCAGTTCGATCACGTAATTAGGGTTTGTAAGTAGGCGGCAATCGATCTGGAATGGCAGCAAATCAACGTGATTTGAAACCGTACTTTCAAAGTGTTAGAGGTGAGGTTCAACTTGTACATTGTGATCGCTGGAGGAGGAGATACTTACAACTTGTACTTGGTGCGGTGTGCATTCAGAGTTTGATTCGTAGAATCCGTTTCATGTCACACTAAGTATGCTTGATTACGGCCAGACTGACGTACGAAACGAGGACATTCTTACGAGAGAGAAATCTATCCTCATCACGAGCGTTGCTGTTGATAGAGAAAGGGGAAGTCAAATCCCGATGACGCGACGCATGGTCTGCTCTTTCTCTCTCTGGACTTTGCTGATCTGGTCCGGGTGTCCTTACTCTTACACCTTGTTGTTCTGGTCTCGTTACAGTGAGTGTCCTTGCAAGTTGTCATTTCTCTCAGTGTGAGCCTGGGATTTAAGTTTGACGAGTCGATTGGTCAAGGACAACAGCAACTCAAGAAAGCCCTGATCCTACTCAGTTAGGAATTCTGATCGGCCGTGGGGACTCTGATTTGAAAGGTGCTGTTTGTTGTTAGGGAAGGACGAGGGGAGTAGGAATGTGTTTACAGCGGGGACTTGTCGTATTCCCTCACTACCGGTAGTGGGGACTGACTGGCACGAGCAAAGCTGAAGAACCAGATGAGCTGGTCAGGGGTATTTAGAGGGACGGAAGAAACTCTGGAGCTCATGGAGCGGGGGGAACTGTAGTATCCTGTACGACGTTGCGGGGATATAATTACTGGAGACTGGGGAACTGCGCATTCTTCCGTCTTCAGTGCACTCGGACGGAGAGCGATCAGTGGGGGAAGTGACGCGTGAAGAAAGTTTATATATGCTCCGGGAGCATCCAGCTCGTTTTCCGATAGGGTTGCGTCGCTACTAAGTTCAACCGAGAGGAGCTCCGGTATCTCCCAGATCACTTATGAGCAATATAACATTCCTTTTCTCCTTCCATGAGCACGCCCATCAGTCAGTCAGTGGATGTGGGTTGCTGGGGAACATAGGGTGGAATCAAACAAGACCCTGCTTAGAATATACATAGCTGCTCGACTCCAGGAGAATCTTCAAACCCTCGACCCTTTTTCTCTCCTCTCGCGTGCCGTTCTCCTAGTTTAGCTTCTTGTAAGTGAGCAAGATTGTGATAGATGCCCCTTTGTCCGGAGGTAGTGAAAACCCCGTCTCGGTACAGGCCTAACTCCTAACTGAGACTTGAATAAAGTGGTCTCATTTATGAAGCCTGGAGAGCGAGTCCCACACGCCAAAATATGTTACCAGTAACTAGGTTGCAGGAAAGTCATTAATTAATATTGTTGTGACTATTCCTTTGAGTGCGAGATCGAGGTGAAACTAGCGGCTACCGTGTTCTTGTAGTCTAGCGCAGAAGTAGTAGTACAAGTACAACCAGTTCCCCTGGCCTGCCGGGCGTTTGGTCGTCATCATAACCGTTAAAGAAAAGTATCAAGGACAACACTCGTGAGCCAGCCAAGCTCACTCAATGCTCGCTCGATATCGTTGAGTCAAGATGAGAGTCTCTTAACACATCGATGGCGCAGATCCAGACCTGAAACTCAAAGCCCCAGCCATTACACAACACGGTTTGCCAGCTAGGCAACTGTTGTTAGCTAGCTCTGTGAGTTCAGTGGCAAAAGGAAGTGAGGAGAAGAAGAGGACGAGTCCGATCACTCCAATGTATAAACCAGTTTGTATTAGAAGAGGGACTGCGACAAACGGCAATACAGTGCGAGAGTTATGAAGGGAAGCTGCTCAATTAATGACCCAGCTGAGGTCGACCTCTAATAAATTTCCAAAATCATCTGATTTAGAAACCGGTGGTACAAATATAGAGGAGAGGAGAAAAGGTGCTCTGTTAATTTTGTTGCCTAATGGCTAGAGAGAGAAAGAACTGCATTCTTGATTGTTGATTGCTCGCATAATGAGAAGTTGGCTAAGCGACTAACATTGCCTCGATCCAATCCTTATTCTGTCCAGACATACATTCACGTCTGTACCGTCTTTGCAAATTCTGCAGAGAAAGAAGTGCCGACAAGATGTAATCTCACATGGAACAGCATCCACCAATCACCTTCATCCTCTCGCAGGGCACATGCTGCACCAGATATTAAGACCCATGGATCAAGCTGGAATGAAAGCTGGCAGCTGGATAGTCAGTCAAACCAGACTCCGTCTGTTGTGCACACCGTAGCCCAACTCCATGTTCCGTGCCTCTTGCAATCAGCTGTGGTTAGAACTTGGAAAAGGCTTTACTATCCCATTTTCTCGAAAGGACACACATATGAGAACAAGAGGATTGGCAAAAACTCGTCAACCCAACAAGTATAAAACCTGAGAGATAAAATAAAGTTTAGCCCAATACATCTGAATGACATTCTGTACTATTGTACAGTTGAAATCTGTTCATTTCATTTGTCCATTGATATAATCCAACATCGGAGCACATTCGGGCATAGTTACATATGCTCCTCTTATGAGTATTTGAGTACGAAGCATCTCATAATAAGATGCTTGTACTTAACGGAGTAATGTTGATCAAAATTTACTTTTCTATTGGAGAGAAATCATATATTGTTGTATGGTAAAGGATCAAAACGAAAGTCAGACATAGAAGTCGCAGAGATAGATCTGTTTATGATGATCGTGGTGTTTGAATATAAGTGTAGAAGAGAGATAATTCCTTTCTTCATTGCTCTAAAACTGATAAAAGAGCAACAACCACCAAATACGCTTATGTTGTATCTAGGAGCACGTTTTGGGGTATATGACTAAGAACTAAGCTAACACGGTCTGCGGTATCCCTTGTAGCGAATATGAAAATCTGTCCTCCTGGTGGCCAGAAAATACAAGAGATCCAAATTTGGCTGAGTTTCAAATTTGAATACCTGTCAGAACCGCATATGTACATTCTTCGAGCTTTTAAACAGTTTACTTTAGTTACTACAACTCACACATGTTGGCACACATATAGATATATCGATCGTGATCTTTCGTAAGCGACTGTTTCGATGCCAATCGTGAACGTAAAATTCAAGTTTGATTAGGTGACCATAATTCGGTCCTATTGTAAAAGGATGGGTAGTACCACCTTCCAGATACGATCATACAAAGAGAGCTCGTTTACCGACACCATTAACACTCGTGGCAAAAAAGGCAATATCAACCCCCTCGATCAATTGTTGTTGTTGTGGTTGAGGAATCGAACTGCAGCAACCAAGCCTGTCAGTGGAGTTCCTGACCAGCTGTCTGGTACATTCAGTGGGTCATGATACGCACCACAGTTAGTCTAGAATCGATCTCCATCCCAGGCAGGAAGAAGAATAGCGAAACAAACACAACGTCCTGCCGTGTGCCTAGCCTTCTCAAGCGGGAATGCCTCACGGATCACAGCCTGGTTGTAAAGCGTTCTCCCTGAACCCGTCTCTTGTAGGTGGCCGTTCGAACGTTTATACGTGAACTTTCTCGCTGGGCAGCAAGCAGCGTCCCCATGTTCATTCAATTCTCTCCCGTGCGCCGTCATTGCTACCATCACATGACCATCCATGTCATTTCTTCTCGATATGAGAATTTAGCTTTAGCTTCGCCTAGCCACGATTCTCCAACTCTTGGGGGAGGGAACCCAGGTCAGGCCGCCATATCTCCCTACCCATCTTCCGGCGAGCGTCGCTCTTGTCGAGGATATCCCGTCACTGTGGGACCCTTCCCGCAGCCAGGGCAAAACTTCCAACGCCGACCGAACGAGGATGTTTTGCCGCCGGTATTCGGCCCGCCGCCGCTTGCTTCCTCGGCCCCGTTTCCTTGCCTAGTTTAACCCTCTCACGCCTACGAGTGGGCGGCACAGCAACCTCCACTCACACCTCACGTGGTGAACCGCGCTTATAATTGTGCTCAACAGCTACCTACAGTACGCACCGCGGGAGGAGGAAGGAATCGAAACTGAACGGCGCGCAGCGCTCTATTCATCTCGCCCAAATCTGTCACCGGAATTAACAATTTTACGGGTTACTAGGCGGTATACCACCACATGGTGTAGCTGTATATTGTGGCAGGTGTGTGATGATTGCGGCCCCAACGGTTAGTTTGGACTCTGCCCTGGCTCCCGGCTGGCAACTCTCCCTGGCACCGCCTGCCTGCCACCTTTCGCCTCTATTTACCTCGCCTGACCTTCATATCCACAGCGCTGGATTCACATTACAGAGTAAACTCCGGCTTGCCTCTGTCTTGCCGTCTTCCGGAGGTGCGATGCATATCTGGGTCCCACAGTTTCTCCTTAGAATCCGCATGCGTTATTATGCCCACGAGGTCGCTGCCGTGACCATCCCATAAATGGGTGCCGGTCTACTTACCGGCCACTTCGTGTTGATCCCGGTTTCTTCACCTCTACTCACGAAAATTATCGCGGAACCCGTGCACAGTTATGATCTAGGCAGGGTTCAGGACAACGCTTAGGACAAATACTCTTGTTGCGCTCAATATCCTGTCTGTAGCGCCTACTTAGTAGCATCACGGTTCCTATCCAACTTTTTATTAGTAATGTATACTATCTCTTTCGTTTTGTACAAGGTGGGTTTATTATGCAGTCTTGCGGAACAGTCATTTTATAGTTTAGTTTCCAGTTTTTCCAATTTATATCTGCCTTTTTCTTCTTAGGGTGAGGTTCTCAAGAACCATTTCACATGTATCTCTTCCACCAAACATTCTTAATTACTTAAAGTAGGGATATCGTATGTTTAGTCATGTACTTTTGAATGGTAATAAATATTGATAAACACTGAAATTATCATCATAATGATGTACTTGACCTTTAATTTATATGAGTGTTGTAGTTTATTGTAGCGTTTTCTACTCTGCAAAATCTTCACTTAATGAACAATTAGCTGAAAAAATAAAGTAAGTAAGATGTAGATCTTTGACTCAATTTTCACTTTATCTATGTTCAAGGAAGATCTTTGTTCTCCTCTAGAATTAAGAAAATGTTCTCATTCATCAAGAATTGATAAAAAATAAAAATAAAAAAGATATGTTATTTTCTAGCGTATGTATTGCTAGTGCCTCTACTAGTTAGATAGGTTCTTTTGTAATGGTTGTCTTCTTCTTTGTCTTTTAATTTGGAAAGTGGATTCGGAGATCCTTAGCTTTTAGTCATATATTTATTTAACGGGAGCCTCATTGATTTTCCTAACTTGTTCAGAATTCCTTTGTATTTATAGGCTACTTACCTCTAGATTTGAGCAAGATTAAGAATTCTCAGCTCTAGATTTGAGGGAAATTCACAACAGTCTTAATGGGGCATATGAATTTTCATATATTTACTAGTGGCCTTTTGATATGTCTATTTCACAGAAAGATTAAAATCTTTCTTATGGAGAGAGAGAAATTAGAGCTAAGCTTTATTTTTCTTCTAAGACGTTAACTTTTATCTCTTTATTGAAGAGTTTAAAAAAGCATTTTGCCAATCTTTAAGATAAGCATCCTAGCATTTTTAAATCTACTAGACCATTATAGAGCGTACCAAGATATACACATTTTGTGATGTGCTTTCGATGAAAATCCCTCTAAGTCAACAATGCTATTACTCATATACTAATAGAAACCCTATGGTCTATATATTAATAGAACTGATTCAGTTTTGCTTGGACTTTTAGATTTGTAAGTCCAAACAGAAAGTGAGCATTGCTTGGAGTTTCCAAGTCCACCCTCTCCATCAACAAGATCAGATATTGTTACTTTGACGTCCTATAACTTGGACTTTCCAAGTTAGTTTCTATAAGCTGACTTTCCAAGTCAGCTTCTTTGCAAGTGAGAGAAAATTTTGTAATTTTTTGAGAGTTATATTATCACTTCAGAGTTATATTTTACTACTATGAGGTACATATAGGATAGCAAAGAGTAATGGGTATGGATGTAAGGGCAAAGAGGAACATTAAACACTATAACAAACCTTAGATGCATCAGATATTCTTGTGCCTCTTCATTAGTATTTTGATAGTCTACCTAAATCAATAACTTTATATTTGTACTAAAAGAGAAAAATTAAAGTAGATTTACATACTAAACTCACTTCATCTTTTAGATAAAAATTTAATCAAAAAACATGCCCGAGCATGGGTATAAATAAGGGTATTAAGAGATCCACTCACTTTGAATATACTTTTGAACCATCTACCCAATACACCCTTAAAATATCTCCATCATATACTCTAGCATTGTATCTTTACAAGTATTAATTTATTTGGTTATATCTTACTTTTTCATGGATTTTTACTCAAGAGATCGGGAGGAGTGTGAGGACGGGAGAGGAGAGTGAAAGGTGTGACAAGAAGAATCTATATTTTCTGAGGGATCTCTAGCTTATAGCACTCAAGTGAATAGAAGATTCCCTTTGCCTTTCAATGTTGGTTCCATTGGTACCTAAATTGAAGACTATAGAGAATTGAGTAGGAAGTTATGAGATTTTTTAAGGTTCAAAGTGATCATTACATATTGAGAGTGATGTGTGGGGACTTTTCATTTCTAATCTCTTGGTTTTCATGATCAAGTTCCATGGGAATTTAGTTTGAAAATTTTGGAGGTGGAAATTGAAAGTTATGAGAGTTTATAGTTTTTAGGGTTTGGAGAGATTGTATTTTTATGTGAGTTTGGATATGAGGGATTGTGGTTTTGCAGTTATGGGGAGAGATGAATAGGAGCATCATGTGTTACTATCATTATTCTTGTGTTAACCATGGCTACACCTCACCATGTGGGGCCACCTAGAGCGACTCAAGATACATCATGCCCAATGTGTCACCAATGCTTTAACTTGCAAGGGGTAAAGATCCATGTGGGAAGGATGCAGAAGGACTATGATTGGACCACTTGGGATGCCCACGTGAGGCAAGCGACCACATCAACAACAATGATACTCAAGATTACACATGCTTCTTCTATCCTTTTGTTGACTGTTACAAGGATACCAATCAAGTTGTGGGAGTGGTAAGCTTCTGAAGCGGGTTGCATTTTGGTGCTTTTTGAGATTAGTTTTCCATGTCCATGTCTATTCCATAGGCTACCTTGCACACTCCATGACAAGGCTAGACAGGCTTTTTACCTACCACTTGATTGTTTGGCATGTGATCCCTTGGATGAGTTAGCATGGTTCTTATTCCTCTTACTCCCTCGATTGTGCCTTTGTTATGCTAGAGGGGGGACGTGCATGGCATAGAGAGATGGTTGTTAGATTTTGTCAATTCTAAGCAAGGGATTGGAATCAACAACAAGAGGAGTCTATTAGGGCTACACATTTTAGGAGACAAGTTTTTCTACATGATACCATAGAGTCCACTCAATCACGACGGTGTAAGATATTAGTCAAGCAAGAGAGTTTAGTAGAGCAGCACAAGCGCTACACTATGGCTAGTTCAACTGATAAGACTATCTCTTCCCTATGCTCACTACATCATATGTCAATAGAAGGACTACAACTAGAGGTCTTAAATAATCAACCTAAGGAGCCTTTATGTCTTGATAGGTCACTTTTTGCACAAGCATTGTGCATTGCTCCTCACCTTTCCTTAGGAGGCTTGTTAGGGATGGTTTATGAGCACCTTAGAGATTGCTTTCAGGTAGATAATCCTTCTAATGGTTTTACCAAGTTGTTTTAGGTGGTTGCAATGGTAACAAGAAGAGATATTCATATGTCTATTAGTCGGATGTTAAGTGCTAGTGGACTTCTTACAATGGAAAAAGACACAAGATGCATAAGATACATTGCTATTGGAAAGATCTTTTTGCGTTTGGTCAATCGGACCATTGTTTTTCAATATAGTTCTCACTACTTGTAGCACCTCAATCCACATTAGTTTGGAGTAGCTATACTTGGAGAATATGAAGTTCTATCTCTAAGCATTAAGGCAATCCTAGATATCCATCTATAGTGGTTTGTTCTATAGTTGGATGTTGAGAATGCTTTGAATAGCATCTCACGTGCATCCATCTCTAGAGAGCTTAAGGAGGCTAGTGGACCCTTGGCAATTAGTCGTATTCCTTTTGTGCTATCTTTTTATGGCTCTCCTGCCTCCCTTTACTACCGGCATGGTAGTTCACAAGAGGAAGTTAGGTATTGGTGCACATAAGAGAGATCCTTTAGGGGGACCCTTATTCACCATGGCTCACTTTAGAGCTCTCCTATCTACTACTTTGGCCCTGCCAAGTTGTGTATTTCACTCCTTAGCAGATGATACACATATCATGGGCACTGTAGATCAAAGTAGGCATGCCTTTTACCACTTGACTACCAAGCTACATCTAGTAGGCTTAAGAGTTAAGGTGTCAAAGTGCAGGGCATGGTCCCCTTTAGGTATCCCTCTCCACCTTGAGCATCCAAAGGGGTGTATCACATCTATAGATGGATTGCGTGTTCTTGGAGTACTAGTAGGATCCAAGGATTTTGTCACACGCTTCTTAGACATTGCACTTGTAAAGAATGTTCTGCATGTGGATGATCTCCTTTTACTAGGAGATTCATATGTGGCATTTGGTATACTCTCCTCTAGTATTGCTTGTTGACTGACTTACCTCATTCATACAATTCCTCCCTCCTCGTCCTTCCTATCATGTTTGAGAGCCTTTGATAAGATGATTAAGGGAGTCTTTGGTGATATTATTGGACCATGGACATTTGAGTGTGTGACATACAATTTGCCATGTAGACAGACGGTTGTGCCTGTCTCATGTGGAGGGGTTGGCTTGCTATCTACATAGGAGATTGCACTTATAGCATTTTTGGGTAGTTGTGCTCTCTTGGCACCCCTACTTTCCTCTCATTTGGTGGTTGTTGATAGGCTGGTTTTGGAGACTTATGTGACAGAGGTGGAGGAAGGATCCTTTTCTCTCTTGATGTTATTGTGGCAAACAAGAAATAGTCTATCCCCATGGGCACAGAGGACTTTTTATCTTTTGTTTCACTATCATTAGATTGGACTAGAGGTTTACAGTCTTCCTTGATGGAGCGATAGTGTGAGCATACGCTACATTCTCTTTTAGTTGACTCATCCATTCCTTAGGCTATTAGAGCACATCTTTGCTCTTGCTTTGGCAAGGGTGCAGGCTCTTGGATCCTAGCTCAAACTTGCATTAGGGCATTCCAACTTGCACTAGCTACTTTATATACAATGATGAGGTTTTGCTTAGGTTTGGTCTACCCATCTACATCTTCATTACTCACTTGTGTGTGTGGTTCTACACTAGATGCCGTAGTGGTCCATATGACAAGGTGTCCTTTTGGAGAACAGAGGATAGCGACCAATGATGCTATTAGGGACATAATGTTTGCTACGGCACAAGAGAGTAGATACTTGGCTTGGAGGGAGCGTTCATATGCTTTGTAGACGATATGTGTTAGGGCAGACTTATACTTGGTCCAAGATGATCAGGTTACAATAATGGATGTCATGGTTATAAATCCTATGTAGGATATAGTTTTGGAAGGAGTGATTACCCATCTCCCTAGATGGGCAGCGAGTGCAACAGCAAGTTGTAAAGTCTCCAAGTATAAGAGCATGTAGCAAGGTCATTGCTTTGTTTGTCCAGCCTTGGAGTTATATGGAGCAATGGATACAATATTTGACACATTTGTCAAGGAGTGCATGAGATCTTATCATGTTAGGTGCCAAGGGGTACCACTCTCACTCTCATACTTTGTAGCATATTTTAGACATTGTGTGTTTATTGCTATACAAAGGGTAGTGGTTAGTGCAATCCATAGGAGAGCAATTACACTAGGTGATGCATCTTTGGATGCTCCAATTGTATGTAGATTGTATGACTTGCATAGCTTGGATATCCTATGTGCGGTAAGCTAGATTTCTCATATAGACTCTATTGGGGCTTAGCACTATTTTACCTTTTCAGTCTCTCCCTTGCATAGCTTGATGGGGTCTTCACATCTTTTTTGTTTTCTATGCGGGTGCTCTTTTTGTTCTTTTTCATGTGTTTTCTACTCTTTTTGGGTTCGCTTTCCTCCTTACACTTTCTATTCCTTAAAATTTAGTTTATTGCATTATATGTTAACATTTGGAGGATAATCAAACAAAAGAAGGAAAGTAACAATCACTTGATTGAATGGTAAGTATTCAAGCAATAACTTATTGTAATTAATAAAACTACATCATATTCATACCTATAGAAATAAGAGCTTACATGATCAAAGATATCTCAAAAAACAAAAATCAAATAGTAATATAAAACAAATTAAGCAGAATTTTTATTTGAATTTCAAATTGGAAATCAACTACATACATAGATCATTTCATTCAACAAGGAGTAGAGATATTTCTGGTTTAATCTAAATAATACAAATAGAAATTTTTAATAAAGAGAGCTTTTATAAGATTAATATTGTTATAATTCAGTTACAAATACAAAAATGCATGAACTTTCAATTATACTTACAAATAATATAACTCACTTTAAAATAAGTAAAATCCATTTATATTTTCTTTCAAGTATAAAGTACTGCACAAATGTTTGATTATTTATCAAATATACAATTATAAATCATACAACAAATTTTAAATATCTCTTTATTCCTATTTTTAAATTATTCACAATCATTCAAATAATCATAGCTATCTAATTTAACTAAATCTATAAAACTAATATCTTTAATATCTAGTCCAATTAATTCTTAAATTAGTTATTGTACAACTTTTTATACTATTTGAATTTCAACAAGCAAAGATAGAGGATAGTTTTCATATAGAATCAAAATATTTAGATGATCAATCATCTATAGGCATGTCATTTTTATCACCAAACGTTAAATTGAATATAAAATACATTTCCAGCACTATAATTGTATCAATTTCTTTTGTTCTCATTCTTTACTTCTGATCATACACTACTAAGTAAAATAAACATATAAAGTACTACAAAAATCTCTGATAGTATATTGTAATCTTATATTTATATCAATGTTAAATATTAATATAAATCATATATTGAAAAAGGCTATATTAATGACATAAGATTATAAAAGAAATAAAATTTTATTAAGATAATTTTCATCAATTATATCCATTGTCTAATTTTTATTATAATTATAATAAATCATATAATGACATAATGACAATTTTTTATAATTATAAATCATATATTGAAAAAGGCTATATTAATGACATAAGATTATAAAAGAAATAAAATTTTATTAAGATAAATTTCATCATCAATTTTCATCAAATTTTCATCAATTATATCCATTGTCTAATTTTTATCTTATTATTAAAAACAAATAAACCACTCATGTACAAGTGCTCTTTTTTCCTCTTTGTTAATAAGGTCCAAGACAAAAATTATTACTTCTCAATCCCTAAGGCATGAAACAACTACCACATCCCTTACAGAAAAACTAAAACTGAAAGAGGAAAGGCAAGCAAAAGACAAGTCACAAGTATTAACAAATAATAAACACCTTATTCCAAATGCATTGGAAGCTCTAATTGCAAAACAAACTTAAGTCAACAATCAGTACGAATATATATATATATATATATATATATATATATATATATATATATATATATATATATATATATATATGCTTATCTTCACATCTATAGATAGAGATAGAGAACTTACAATCATATTATTAGAACACACAAGTTTTTATACTTTAAAACATATGACTTATATGACCAAATAGCAAAAACCTTAACTTGATCTTGATTGTAAAACTTACAAAAACATCAAAATTCATAAGACATATAATAAGCTTCAAAAGTTTCAACTTTTGAAAGATAGTAAAATATATAAGTCTTTCAACCTGATCTTGCAAAATACTACTCTTAATAAGGAATTATTAATTGAAATTTGAATAATATTTTCTTAAGAGGTTTATATGAATTATCTATCTTAATTCTTACATATATTCACTATTCCAACTATATAATTATGTATATTTACAGTTTTTATTTGAGAATAATTTAGATGTCAAATTAGAATACAACAATATAATTTAGAGTAAAGCACTAATAAAGAGGTGAACCTTCATAATTTAGATATAAAATAGCTTTAATAATATATTAATAATTTTCCTCTCCCTTACAATAGAATAAAGATAAACTTATTTTTTATTTTATGAAAATTATCCCCCAAAAAAATAGAAATCTCCCTTGTGATTTGATCTATCAAAGAGTACACTTTATAAAATATTACAATATATAACCAAAATATATGTAAAACCCAAAAATAAAATTTAAATTCACAAATTTATTTACAAGTGAAATTCAAAAAGTCAAAAACAAGCCAAATTTATTTTAAAATTAAAATATTTTAATTCATACAGTGATTTGTATGGATAAAAACACATGTTAACATAATTTTTAAGAATAATATCTTTAATTCATTTTATATATGAAAATAGTGATCATTGAATTTATCATAAAATATAGAAACATTCAATTTCACTAATTTTTATGTTAGTGAACATAACATAAGATCTTAGAATATTAAATGTCAATATATTAGAAGAAAAAGAGAAACAAATTTATTGTTGGATTAGCAAGTTTTCATACATCTATCAGGATTCATAGGTATTATGAATATATATATATTCAATAGTAGAAATGTTCATTATATCCATTATTCATGGACAACATACTCATAACTTGGATCACTTTAAATGAAGTAAACTCTTTAATACCCATAGGTTTAGATAATATTTCTAACATTCATTTTTTGTACTTTCTTGAGATGTATTTTCTATAAATTTATTTAAGTGAATAGAATAGCTTTCTGTAAAAATAATATTCTGCTTTATAGGAGTTATATAAGATTTTTGATCTGTGATGTAACGGATTTTATTACTATATAGAAGTATGTGATTAAATTAAACTGAATTAATATTTGTTCTTTTATAATCAAGTTCACTAACTACTTTATATTAAGTTCTTCAAAAGCAAAGAAAAGTTAAAGTTCTTACAACTTAATGATAAATAATAGCTTGAAGATTATAAAGATGTCTATTGAATGATCAATATTTGTTTTGTAGTAGTGTATTTTTATTATATTTTTGTGTCTATTTAATTTTAATCAAATTGTGTGTTACTTATTTAAGCAATTAATGAAATCTTTTCTATAAATGGTAAATTTAATATATCTTTAAAAGATTTTGGTTGTTGAAGATCATATTTTTTAATAATTCTGAATATTTTATTCACCTTTGTACACATTTCTGCATGCAAATGAAGAGGAGATTATAACAAATAAGAATAGATAGAGATAAAGAAATAGAAGTAATTAAGTTTGTGTGCTTCATTTACTTTTATTCTATTAAGAAATATAAAAAGGTGATTGTGTAGAGAACACAAAGGATTGGCAGATTTTGTCAAGCCGCACAAGGATCAAACCGTACAAGGGAGAGACAAAAAAGGTAAAATGGGACTAGGCCTCAATAGAGTCTATATGAGGAATCAGCCCTGCTGCATCTAAGATATTTGAGCTATGCAAGTCGTATCGTCTACAAACTACTGGAGCATCCGAAAAAGCATCATCTAATGTGATTGCTCTCATAGGATTGCACCATCCAATGCACTCTATAGAGCAAGAATAAAAAAAGATTGTAATCAAGATATATTTATAAAGTAAAAGTCGTATGGATTGCACCATCCCATGCACTCTATAGAGCAAGAATAAAAAAAGATTGTAATCAAGATATACTTATATTGTAACGTCGTAGCCTCAACTTAATTTGTTGTCAAAAGCTTAGTTACTATGTACATTTAAGGAACCGTAGTATATATCTAAAATTTATTTCAAATTTCATTAAAGTAGAAGCTTACATAATTTAATCTATCAGTTATGCAAGTTTATATATTTTATTTCTAAAAATTCATAGAAGATTATGATTAGGATATTATAAATATTCTACCCTGGTTCTATCAATTTTGAATATAAATCAGACAATGGAAATGAATTAAAATCACCAAGTTTTTTACTTTGGAAATCAGAATTTATTTGATCAGTTTTTATCTCTTATGCTTAATCTTAAAATATATATACTATGTTCTCTAATTATATATTTTTATGCAGAATAGTGAAATTTCAAAGATACTTTTTAGCATATCCAAATGTGTTAATGGACCACCAGAATGATTAGAAACGAAACAGAATGACAATAGGGCGTGGGAAACGGAGCACGAGACGAAACGGCGAACGGAGGGGCCTAGCGAAACGGTGGGTAGGGAGGTTTGCTTGTAGTGGGGCCCAGGTGGATCGCACGGCTGGGCTCGCGCATGCTGTCTGACTAATCGAACTCTTGCCACATGGCCATGTTTCACTCTTTCTCCTAGTTTACAGCCCCCGTTCCAATTTTCGCGCTCTGCCGTCATACCCGCTAGCACTTTTAGGCAGAGTTACTGCCCGTGCTAAAATCCACGCCACATCCGGTTCCTCTATCTTGCTCGTCTTCGTCTGTCGCTTTCCCTGTCGTTGCTGTCTTCCTCGTTTCTTCCCTTCCCCGCCCGCGAGCTCTCCGCTGTCTGTCTGTAAGAAAGAAAAGCTCCAAGAGCATCTATCCACGCAGCTGCAGAAACAGCAGCGAAGCAAATCCATCGCCCATCCTTCCTGGAGTAGTCGTGCACAGCTGTTGTTGTTGTCTATTTGTTGTAGTTGCACTCTTCCTTTTAACGACCATCCGCTGTAGTGAGAACCGACAGCAAGGAAGCGGCAGAAGAACAACGACGCTGCATTGTTGTTGCACTGGGAAAGCTTCAAACGGCGCCCCAGACTTCCTACTCTCTCATTCCTTTCCCGCTCCTCCGGCTCCGCTTTGCGCAAGAGTTCCGTGGTAAACGAAGTTCGTCGCTCCCTGAGCCTCCTGTTCGTACACATGCTAGACAGTTCTAGCAGTGGTGAAAAGCATTATTCACCGAGCGCGTCCTTCTCTCCTGGATCAGCCGTCTTCTGTTTAGTTTGGTTGCGTTGAGTTGCTGACTCTCAGGGAATTTGGAATGGAATAGTTGCAAGAAAGAGGTATTACAAATGGGTAGCTGAGAGGGGTCGTTAGGAGGTAAGCAGCGAGTGTGTGTCGTTCAGAGTCGATCTGTGCTCATCTTAGCCTTCGGTCACTTGCGCTACCTATTATTGAGTTCTAGTGTCCGTTTGTTCTTGTGCATTCAGGTCAGAGAACGATCAGAGAGTCGAGTTCAACAAAGAAGCTGTCTCGATCAGGATCAGTTGCGGGGTGAAGCTAATTTTGTGAACAAGTTACTGTTTCTTCGGAGTGTATTAAGAGCAGAAATGGCAACACCAGAGGCTGAGGAGACCGTAGCTGCTCCATCCACCGCCGAAGCGGTTGTTGCCGAAGCTGTCAAGGCCGATGGAGGCGACAAAGAGGCGGTAAAGGCCACTTCTACCACTCCTTCTCCGGCATCAGAGGAAGCAGCAACTAAGACTGAGGAAGCCGCACCCAAGACCGAGGAAGCAAATACTGAGACCCCAGCAGAATCTACCGAGCAGGATGTCCCAGAGGCTGGTCCCGTCGAACCCAGCATCCCGGAGTTCAAGGAAGAGTCCAACCTTGTGTCAGATTTGAAAGATAACGAGAAGAAGGCTCTCGACGACTTTAAACTCAGGATCGAAAAGGCTATCCAGGACAACGAGTTCAAGGTCCCTAAGAAGGTAGTTGAAGCACCCAAGGAACCCGAACCTGTGGGAGCTACAGAAGAGAAAAAGGAGGTAGAGGCCCCGGCCGCTGAGACTACCCCTCCAGCTCCAGCGACAGACCCCTCACCCACCGAAACTCCGGCAGCTGCACCTACAGCTGAGACTTCTGCTCCTGCAGCCGGGACTCCTTCAGCGGTTGACGAGGTGACTGCGGAAACAGCAGTTGTCGCTGCCACCATTGCTGTTGAAGAAGTGAAAGAAGCAAAGGAAACCGTGAAAGAGGCCTCAAAGGAGGAAGCATCCGTTGCTGCTACTCCGGAAGCAGCAGCCCCTGTCACCTCTCCTGAGACTGAGACCACCCCTACGGATGCAGCACCTCCCGCTGTAGAAGCACCTGCCACAGCTCCAGCTGCCGAAACCGAGGCTGCTCCACCCGCTGTCGAGACTGAAAAGAAAGAGGAGACTGCTGTACCCATAGTTGAGGCTGCCAAGGAATCTCCTATCGAGGAGGACACCACGCCTCCCGAGGATATCTCTCTCTGGGGAGTACCCCTCCTCCACACCAAGGGGGACAAGAGGACTGATGTTATTCTGCTCAAGTTTCTAAGGGCCCGTGACTTCAACGTCAATGATGCTTTTAATCAGCTTAAGAAGACAATTATCTGGAGGAAGACTTTCAAAGCTGACAATCTTCTTGACGAGGAATTCGGCACTGATCTTGATGGTGTAGCATACATGCACGGGAAAGACAAGGAGGGCCACCCTGTCTGCTACAACGTGTATGGAGCGTTCCAGGACAAGGAGCTTTATCAGAAAACTTTTGGGGATGCCGCCAAGATCAACGATTTCCTTCGATGGAGAATCCAGGTTCTTGAGAAGGGAATCAAGCTTTTGAACTTCAGTCCAGAGGGGCCCAACGCTATGGTTCAGATCACCGATCTTAAAAATTCACCTGGACCTGGCAAGAAGGACTTTAAGACCACTGCCAACCAAGCTGTCAATCTGTTGCAGGACAACTATCCCGAGTTGGTCGCTAAAAAGGTTATTGTTCTCTCCAAGTATCTCGAAAGCTTCCACCATTCTTGATGTGTCGATATGTGAGATGGTTTGCCCCCCTCAGATTGTGGCCTGTTCTTCTTAGTCAATTAATGGTCCCGCGGGCCTCTCGAAGTTGAATCTGGGTGGCATTAGATGTACACTGCAAGAGTAGATCTGCCTTCCAAGCGCTCACTCCGAGACTGTTCTACGAATTTTTAGTCAATGTCATCGTCGTCTTTTGAGTTTCTTACCGTGGGACTCTAGAGTCGTTGATATTCGTCCCTAAGTCTGAGCTATGCGATTGATTTGAAGATACGCTGGTCTTATCTGTCTCGAGCTGTGCAGCCAGGAGTTTGTGGATGGCTGATCAATTTGAAGTTTATACTAAATTGCAAAGTTTGCGACCTCAGATATTTTTTCCTTGACCTACATCTCGGCCCTCCTAGTGGTGAAGCATTCATGCCATTTGGATTCAGTCCGCTAACTATCCTTTGTACCTGCTGCCAGGTTTTCATCAATGTGCCATGGTATTTCAGCGCCCTTTACTCTATTGTGAGTCCTTTCCTCTCCCAGAGAACCAAGAGCAAGTTTGTGGTAGCTCCCGCTGGAAAAACGACAGAGGCTTTGTTGAAGTAAGTATTGCGAAATTCCTTCTGTGTTTGACTGTATTATTCGTGCTACCGCTTTGATTTGGACCTTGTGGGGTACATCTAACGCTGAGTTGTTCTCGCAGGTTCATTCCGGCAGAATACGTGCCAGTCCACTACGGAGGTCTGAGCAGACTTCACGACGACGAGTTTGCGGGTTTCGAGGCGCCTGCCTTCGAGGTTACTGTGAAGGCCGGAGAGAAGTCGCATATTGAAATCCCCGTAACAGAGGTATGGGCTCTTCTTGGCCATCCGTTGTATTTTTCATCTTTATGATTGTATTTCCGTCACTATTTTGCAGAGCCTGGCCACGATTTAGTCCTCATGGACGGAATCTTCTGTTGCCCAGGCTGGAGGAGTCGTGGTATGGGACCTTGCTGTGGTTGGATACGACGTGAGCTACGGAGCGGAATACGTACCAAGCGCGGAGGGCTCTTACCACATTATCATCGAGAAGTTGAAGAAGCTACCATCGACAACCGATGAGCCTATCCGCGGCAATTTCAAGGTCACAGAGCCTGGCAAAGTTGTCATAACCATCGACAACTCCTCGAGAAAGAAGAAGACCGTAATCTACAGAGTGAAGGGTGCTTCCGCTGCCGAACTTGAGTTGGCTGGTTAAATTCTTCTGACTCTCGAACTTGATCCAATTAGATTATTATTTCAGCGGATGTTGAAAGAGGGGTACCGAGCAACCCTGCAACTTTGGGGGTTATTTCGAGGTTTGCCTGTGCTCTTCTCAAGTACGTCATTCACAGCCGCATCAATTAATGAATGGATGGGGGCCCGAAGTACCTCTTTCAGGCTGGTGAGCCTTTGAAATTCCAGTTTGCGCTCGGGGTGGCGAAGAAGATGCGGGCTCGTGGAGATGTTGAAGAGGACAAGGAGATAGTTTGTGCGAGATCCCGACTGTTACGCTGCCGACTCTCCCCTTTTAGAAACGCACACTTATAGATATGTAAAATTATGTTGGCGCTTATCCGCTAGTCTTTGGCAGAGAGAGATAAACAGATTCGATCGAAAGAGTAGTGTTGAACCACAATCAGTTACGCATGAGCATGCCCAGCAGCTGTCGCCACACTATACTAGTGTCTGATTGTGTATATAATTGACTTTGTAATGCTGGCTTCCACAGTGATCCTAGCCTCTGGTCGAAAGGGAACGGGCTACGTGCTAGTCCAAGCCTTAACTCCAGCTCCCTCGCCTCTTGAAGCCGTCGCGCATGTATCCCTTAGTCGTAGGTAGTCGCTAAACTCTTAGTCACTAAGATTATTTTCAACGATTTTTTCTTCTACAGTCCTGTTTGCTCTACAATATTAATGTCAGGCTTCATGGGAAGTAAAATTTATTATTTCAAGTTCAAGTTCGTTCCACACCTGCAATACTGGTGGGGTTATGAATGGCAATGCTCATTTCAGAGCTGTAAAAGACTTCCAGTCCTGACATTTTACCTCCGGATTCTAAAGTCAACTTACCACACGCCTAATTCGATATAAAGTTCGCGTCCCAGATTCTCTTGGCTATTATCAGCTGCTTGCCTCTTGGATGATGTCATGTATGGAATTTCTCGTCTCTCGTCTTGCTCTTATCATGGGGAATTCCGAGTGATACTGAGCCGAACGACGCCTTGCTTAACCTCATTTGGCTGTGGATCGCTGTTCGCGACTCATTTGTATTAAGTTTTGGACTATTCTAGTGGTACCTGTATCTTATAAAGGACCATGAACCGTGGGCGGGTAGCACGTTGGTTCTGATAAGCGACTACTGGGACCATGAGAATTCCTAGCATTTCGCAACCTATATTTTGGCCTGTCCCATGCCCTGCCCACGGTCCTTACTCTCCACGTCATCATTACGCACTTGGAAAGTGTACTCCTATGAAACATGCTATAAAGTGATGAAGCATCGTGTTCAGGTGTAAGGCATTTCATACTACTGTGTAAAACCATGATCGCGTTATCGACACCGATAAAATGCGTAGTGGGAATCATGATCCGCGGGCTCAGTTGTCCTCGAATCAGCAGAATGAGCTGTCCCAGTGTAAATTTATGCACCACACCTGTGCCCTATTTTCACCTGGGGCAGAAGGTGTATGTGCGAGTCATCGAGAATGCTGTGTAGATTTGGAACATTCTCGCGCGTTTAACAAATTCACCCATGAAAATGATGAGCTCTTTTGTGCCAGGCAACGCAGCATAACTGGCGCACTTGAGTGTGTATGTTCCGCCTGCAGCTGCTGTAATTGAAGAATGTAGATGGGTCTATCTCCCATTGCTGCTGCAATTGGAGCAGAGCAGTAACTGGAGTTGGAGTTAGATCCTCGTATCGCCACTCATCTTAAGTATGAAGGGCTCTGGCGTTTAGGTAATTATCAGTGAGTGCGCAACAATCACGCTGCGAGGCCAGAGAGGCCACGCCACACCTGAGAGCCCTGCGGATGTGCAGGATCTTGCCGAGAAAGAGTTCAGAAAAGGGGATAGCGAACAAGTTTTGAATTCGTAATTGTAAGTAATGGCATAATAGCGAGATGGTGTCGGTTGGAGAGTGATCGAATGAGTGTTTGGGCCCACAATCCATCCCCAAGGCTTTACAGCTTAGAAGCTAGCAGTACCCTAGGTTGTCACAGCTTAGCCTACTGGATAAACAAGGAGCTTCTTTGAGTCGCTGAGGGGTTCTTCGTATAGTCAACCCTCTGGGGGAGAGAGATCAGCGTAGAAGCGAAGGCATACAAAGCTGTTCCTCTCCCGCACCATTCGAGCTGCCAAGAATCGATGCTCAGACATTCATACAGGAGCAAAAAGGATTTGTACTCTGCACGATAATGACGAAAAGCAGCAGAAGTGGGAAGTCAGTCAGTCAGAGTTCTGTCCTCTATTGCATCGAATCACGTTCTCTACGCGTATCTGGCTGGCAGCCTACGCTTTGCAAAATAGAGACACCCCAAACTCTACTACGAATTCCTGCTCCCATTTATCCTCCCACAGTCTGGTAACGCGCGTCAGCGCGCTGGACTGCCATATTGCTGGCAGTCTACGATTCCTAACGTAGAGCGAAAATGGACCAAAACCTATTACCCCATCTCTCTCTCTCTCTCCCCCAAACACTCTGTTTAAAAGTGTTACTTCCACGAACGCAATAGCATTCATCAGCCAACAGCGGAGAAATACTCGGACTGCACTTTGAATCATCCCATGGCTCCTGCCTGCTGCGGCGTCTACAGGAGCTGAACAAACAAACTGAAGTGCGTTGAACACTGTTGCAGTTTTTCTGTCAGTTAACTTTTAAAATCCCCTGTCTGTCATCCCTTCCTGCCCGCCAACGAGCACATCACTGACTTATTGACAATCAAACAGACAGTAAAGGAAAAGCGCAGAGCGAGAAAAGGCCATGACCGTTGGAAGCCTGAAGACGATTCACCGAGAGAATCAACTTCCGCTGACTCATTCACGTCCCCATTGGGAGGGGAGAATCACAGTTATACACCTTCCAAGTTCCCCATAGCCCCAGTTCCTCCTCCTCCGCCATCCTTCCCTTCAAAGACTCACCAACCATTCTGATTCCGATTCCCTTTCTTTCGGTGCAATTTTCGCCGTCTGACGGTTCTGACGGTCTCCAAAATAACATTCTGCTGCCGTATGTAACATCATCATCTTCTACCCTTATAGAGGAATAGAATTATTGTCTATGTCGGAATTTGGGAGTTAAATCTAGTGGGACACTACTTTATGCAGTATTATGGTCGTTACATTATCAGATGCTGATCTTAGTACAATATTTAGATGGGTCCATCCATTATTCTATAAAAATGTGAATCTTTTGCAAAAAAGTTATGGACTATTTCAAAGTGGCTACATCGCTTTGTATCCGATATCATCTATTATTTGGAAAACCTTATTCCAACTTGTCCACTGTATAGAAGAAGAAGACTCTAAAATGATGAAATGGTGGTATAAAGGGCCAGGAAATAATTTTAAGGAAATTTATTGTTTGGCTACCGTATAAGAGTTACATTTTTTAAGGATAGAGTAGTATTCAATCTAAGGCAAATTTTCTAGACTAAAAATTTCTGAAGCACTGCATCGTAGTTAGGTTAATATATATGATCATATACGGTTTTGTCTTTTAAGTTAATTATGCATTACTTAGAGGTTTTCTGACAAATTTTTATCTTTCTACTAAAAGAAGAAGAGAAACAAATTTCCTTTATATGGCAACTTCAGTCTTGTACAGTAAGCCCTCATATAAGTCCACAATTTTGTATGTCCGTATCACGGATAAGTCTGCATTCCGGATTGAAAAACCACCGGATCAACATGGTAAACTTATTTATTGATTACACAAATCCAATGTCATGAGCCGTCATTTGGTGCCTTTCCATCCCTCTTTCTCGCACTATAATTGAATTTGCTTGCTGTGCGATGTTTTCTGTTATAAAGCCGCTATCAAGCAAAGAATCAATTTCATCATGAGGTAAGTATCGAGAAATATGCAGATCCCTAATCTTCAAATTCAGATTAACAACATCCAAAAGAATTTCTTGGATAGAAACTCTTGTAGACTCTTCGTTGGGGTAATTTGCATTTTATGATTTATTATCCAACACAAACGCATCCTCCAGCAATCCATTTTTATCCCCTTGAAGCTACTGGCCAATGTCTTCAAGTAAGGCTTGTTGATACTTTTCAGAGTTGTGATCATCAATGGTTAGAAATGCTCGGACCTCGTCACTCATTGATGCAGAGGAATCTTATAGGAGATCAGAAATGGACATGTCCTGCATGAAAGAAATTAAATTCTCAACAATTCTATTATTGTAATTATCAATAAAAACTTAAAGTTCTTGAGAGCGGAAATCAAGAATAATATCTGCCTTCTTGAAACAATTCTTGAGCGTTTTAGTGGAAATACCATTCCATGCTGGAACAACATATTTTGCAGTATCAAGAAGGTAGGCAGGTCTTCCAAACTTGACACCTACAGCATTACGTTTCATTCTAGGGGCCTAAGCTTCCAACTGGAGTTTAATTGCTTAAGTAAGATCATGAAATGAAAGAATGTCTTTCATAACCAGGTATCTGTACCTCTTTTAAGAGCAACAATAATTCCCATATCCATTACTTGCTTTCACAAAGTGACATTGGAGGGAAAAAATGGAACCCTTTGGCATTCATAACCTTTCTCGAAAGGTTGTGAATGCCATGGAGCATTAACTAAGATCAACAACACCCTCCAACCAATTTCTTTCCAAACAAATGGTCTGAAAACTTGTTCGAACCACTGGTTAAAGACAGTGATATCTATCCAAGCTTTATTGACCATTGGCATCCAAAAATATACGTAGGGGCTTTAGCTTTGGAGATCATTGCAGCAAGAAGATGCTACGTCCCGATCGCATTACAATAGACAATGAAAGTGGCTTCTTCTTTTGATATCTTTCCCGTGAATAGTGGAAACATCTTCTATTGGCAGCAAAACAATATAGTGGAGCAACAATTAAAAAAATATACCTATCTCATCCATGTTATATACACAGCCGGTATCATGCTCTTTGATAATCTCATCAAGTTCACGGAGTGCACCAATTGTTTGAGGGTTGATTTGGTCAACTTTGCCCGCCTCACCATGAAGTAAAATTGCTCCTAGACCACGCCTAGTTCTAAAATTTTGATACCATCCCCAACTAGCTTGAAAGTTGGTAACAAAATCACCCAATGTTTGAGCAATTTGCTTTGTTTTTGTGATAATCAATGACGGTGGAATGGAATCTCAATAGAGAGCATCCAACAACCCTCAATAAACTCAAACAATTTATGCTCTAACTTAGGAATTGCAGCTTCACAACCCTGACCATTTTTCCGCCTCATCGATACTTCAACACTCATTGCTCTGGATTTGATTTAGTCTGCATCAGCCAAGATATTTCAAATAGTTTTATCATTCACTCCATACTCTATGCCTAAGCTCTTAGGCATAGAGTATGGTTCAGCTCCGCATCGAGGGTTTCTTGCCACTAGCTTTCTCTTACTAGAGCTTCTCAAGAACCTCAAGACATTGTGCATTGTTGAGGCGAGTGCCTTCTCTCTTGCATTTTTTAATGCCTCCAATCTCTCAAGGAGCCATATCCAAAAGCTGTGTACTTAGGGTTAATCTTTTCACATTTCGTTTCTGATATAGCTATCTCCAAGAGCCATATCACAAGAGAAATCTGCCCTAAAGCACAACTTTTGGATAAATCCGCGTTAGGGTCCCTAGATCAAGGTGTGGACCTTACTGTATCTTGAGATAAAATGAACTTAGTAAATTATAATTATATCTGTCTTATGTCTTAACAGGAGAATGATGTATCAACTTTTTATCAAGTATGTCTTATGGTGTATATTTTTTCTTATCTAGTCTATGCTCAATACGTATAAGGTCTAAAGTGCCTTGGCAACTTTTATAGAAAAAAAACTAGAAGTTTGCTTTATTACTATATTTAAACATAATACTTGAAATTTTTTAATTCTATGACATACATTTAGCATATATATGATTTGCTCTACCAGCTAGGGTTTGCATATCTAATTAGTAACCAAAAGATAGTTAATAACACCACTAAGTATTGGTCAAAATCACGGTTTTGCTCTAAATTTAGGTGATTAAGTTTGTTGAAATTAATTTTTATAGAATCTGCAAAGTTAACCAAGGTATTGACAAGGCTAGTTAAGATTAAAGTTGTTTCATCACGTTTTAAGTGTTAAAAAGGGTAATTGGAGCTATATTGAGATTAGACTTATGTAATTTTCAGTAAGGTTACTAACTATATAAAATAATACAAGATAATAAAATAATGTTATTCAATGGCTTTGAGGTCACTCTACTTTGGTAATTTTGGTGGAACCTCTTGGTATTGGTTAAGTATTTATTACTCTCCATGATCAACTGATACTTTTATGAGATATGATAGAAGAAGATATTTGAAATTATTCCGATGAATTATATGATTGGGTTTTGAGATTTCATAAGTAAAATTATTATAAATATTAAAAAATGATATTATGATAAATACTTGACTTTGTTAACTTACAAAAAACTTGCAAATCAAGGAAAAGATTTTCATATGTTATTATATGAAACTTTGATCTTCATGTTATATGATTTATCATAGAACTATTAACTAGAATTGGTTGTGTTCATGATAATTTTATGTTAAATAAAATTTTATATTTTATAAAAACAGTTTTAATAAAATATTCACTGTTAAATTAAAAATTTAATATATTAATGATTTAATATTGATTATTCTGATTTTTAGAGTTAGATGGTACTTCCTTTAAAATTCTGGTGTGATTAGGATATATATTCTAAAGATATTCCATGGTAATGATTAACAAGAAACATTTGAATAATCTGGAACCTATAACAGCCTAACTAAATCAATATGAGAAAAAAATTATTTACATTTTTTCAGGATTACATATAAGACCATAATTATAAATAGTGATATAAAAGTTGCACTTAAATCTTACCCTATAAATATCCTCCAAGAAAAAAAAAACATGATCAATAAATTGATTTCTTTGAGAATAAGACTGAAATTTTTTTTCAAGTAAAATTTTGATAAATATAATTAATTAAAAGTACAAAATTTACAACTTTTACTTAGACAAAGTTTAGTAAGACAAGCAAATGTAATCTTATGAAAAAATCAGAAAAATAAATAGAGAGAAGAAAGCAGACCTCATAGAATACAAGAAGGATGAGAAGACCATATCAAGCCAAACAAGGGATAAAGAGGTAGAATGGGGCTAGGGGCCAATAGTATAAAAATGAGAAATCTGCCATACCACACTTAAGATATCCAAGCTATGCAAGTCATAAGGTTTACAAACTACTAGAGCATCCAAAGAAGCATCACCTAGAGTGATTGCTCTCTTCTGGATTGCACCAGCCAATGCTCTCTATAGAGCAATGGACACATGCTGTGTAAATTATACTACAAAGTAGGAGAGTGAGAGTGGTACCTCCTAGCATCTAATATGATAAGCTCTCGTGCACTCCTTGAAAAATGTATTGAATGCCATGTCCATTGCTCCATATAACTCCTAGACTAGAGGAACAAAGAGGTGACATCACTACATACCCCTATGCTTGGAGACCTTGCATGCTAAAACATTGCTTGCCGCCCATCTAGGAGGATGAGTAATCACTCCCTCAAAAATTGCATCACACGTAGGGTTTGTAACCACAACATCTGCCACTATCACCTTATCATCTTGGACCAAGTATAAGTTTGCTCTAACATGTATTGTCTGCAAAGAATATGAACTCTCCCTCCAAGCAAGGTATTCCTCTCTTGTGCCATAACAAACACTATATCCCTAATGGCATCATGGATAGCTATCCTTTGTCCTCCATTAGGATATCTTGTCATATGGACTGCTGTCGCATCTAGTGTAGAACCACAAGTGAGTAACAAAGATGTAGACGGGTGGACCAAACCTAGGTAGAACCTCATTGCTATAAAGAAGGTGGCTGGTGTGAGTAAGAATGCCCTAATGCACAATCAATCTAGGATCCAATAGCCTACACCCTTGTCGGAGCAAGTTCAAAGACATGCTCTAGTGGCCCAAGGAATGAATGAATCAACTAGGAGAAAATGTAGCATATGTTGACACTTTCACTCCATCAAGGAAGAGTGCAAACCTTTGGTCCAATCTGACAATAGTGAAGCAAATGATGGAAGGTCCTCATGTGCTCATGGAGATAGACCATCTCTTGTTTTCCGCAATTATACTTGGAGAGAAAAGGATCCTTCCTCCACCTTGGTCACATAAGTCTCCAAAATAGGCCTATTTGTAACCAAAAAAGGGAGGAAATTAGGGCGTTAAGAGAGCACAACTACCCCAAAAATGCTATAGGTACCATCTCCTCCATAGATAATAAGCCTACCCTCTACACAAGATTGAAAGAGATGCTTGTCTACATGCCAAATCCCATGTCACACATTCAAATGTCCCTAGTCCAATGATATCACCAAAGATTCCCATAATCCTCCCATCAAAAGCTCTTGGATATGATAGGAAAGTCAAGGAAGGAAGAACCATGCAAAGAAGGTAAGTTGGTTGATGGGCAAGTAATAAAGGAGAGTATAACACAAGCTATTTGTAGATCTCCTAGTAGAGGAAGGTCATCCACATGGAGAATATCCTTTGCAAGGGCAGCGTCTAAGAAGCATGTGACAAAATCCTTGGATCCTCTTGGCAATCCAAGAATATGTAATCCGTTTGTAGATATGACACAACCCTCTAGAAGCTCAAGGTGGGAAGGGATACCTGAAGGGGACCATACTTTGCACTTTGACACCTTGACTCTCAAGCCTACAAGATGTAGCTTGGTAGTCAAGTGATCATAGGCCTGTTTAATCTGATCTACAAGGACCACAATGTATGTATTGTTTGCTAAGGAGGGAAATACAAAACTTAGCATGGCCAAAGTAGTAGATAAGAGAGCTCTAAAGTGAGCCATGGCAAACATAGGCCCCTGTAAAATATCTCCTTGTTGTGTACCAACAATTGATTCCAAGATGGTGACCCCCTCCTATGACCATCCATGTTAGTAGTAATGGGAAGTAGGAGAGCCATAGAACAACCGCACAAAGGAGATGAGACTTGCTAGGATCCACTAGCCTCCTTAAGCTCTCTAAAGATGGATGCCTAAGAGAAGCTATTAAAAGCATTCTCAACATCCACCCATAGGACAACCCACTCAAGATGGATATCTAGGAGTGCCATGCTGCTTCGAGAAATAACCTCACAACCTCTAGGTGTAGCTACTCTAAATTGATGTGGACAAAGGTGCTCTCGGAAGTGAGATCAATGCTGAAGGACAATGGTATGGGTACAAAACACAAAAAGATCTCTCCAAGAGCAATCAATCTAATGCACCACGTGCACTTTTCCATCACAAGAACTCGACTAACTCCTAGCTCTTGACTAACTAATAGGAATATCTCTCCTTGCTACTATTAAAACCACCTAAAATAGCTTGGTAAATCCACTAGAAGGATCATTTGCTTGAAGCAATCCCTAAGATGCTCATATACCATTCTTGACAAGCCTCTTGAAGAGAGGTGAGAGTAGTGCACAACGCTTGGGCAAAAAACAACCTATCAAGACATAAATGCTGCTCAAGTTGATAATCTAAGACCTCTAATGTACTCCCTCTCTTACCATAGGATGTAATGAGCATAGAGAAGAGATAGTCAATGGGACTAGCCGTAGACAAAAGGTGTAGCGCTTGTACTACTCTACTAAACTCTCTTTCTTGACCTAATGTTCTACACCATTGTAATCAAGTGGACTTTGTGGTATCCTATGGCAAAATCTATCTCCTAAAATGTGCAGCTCTAATAGACTCCTCTTGTAGGGCAGCCCAATCTCCCACTTGGAATTGATGAAATCTTGTAGCCACCTCTCTATGCCTTGCACGTCCCCCTCTACCATAACAAAGGTACCATCAAGGGAGTAAGAAGAATAAAGACCATGCCAACTCATCTAAGGGCTCACGTGCCACATGATCAAGTGGTAAGCAAAAAGCTTATTGTGGACACAAAAAACTAGTCTCAAATAACTCCAAAATACAACCCGCATGAGATGTTAACCACTCCAAGGACTTGATCGGTATCCATAGGACGATCAACAAAGGGATAGGGGAAGTGTGCGTAATCTTGAGTATCACTACTGTCGATGTGGTTTCTTGTCTCACATGAGCATCCCAAATGGTCCAATCATAGTCCTTGTGCATCCTTCCCACATGGGTCTTTTGCGAGGTAAAGTGTTGATGACACATTGGGATGGTGTATCCTGAGCTGCTCTAGGTGGCACCACATGGGGAAGTGTAGCCATAGCTAGCACAAGAATAACAATAGTAACACATGATGCTCCTCTCTATATCTCCCCATACCTAAAAAACCACAACCCCCCACATCTCAACTTACATGAGAAAATACAATCTCTCCAAACCCCAAAAGCTATAAACTCTCATAACTTTCAATTTTTATCTCAAAAATTTTCAAACTAATTTCCCATGGAACTCAATCAAGAAAACCAAGAGATTGGAAATGAAAATTCTTGACCCATCACTCTCCATGTGAAGTAGTCACTCTAAACCCTTAAAAACCCTAAAAACATAAAAGTCCTCATACCTTTCTATTCAATCCTTCATAGTCTTCAATCTAGGTACCAATGGAACCAAAATTGAAAAATGAGTAGAGTTGACTATTTGCTCTTATGAAGTATGCAGATGAGCTTTCTAAAACTGTAGAATATCCTTGACTCCCTTCTCACTCTCGGTTCCTTCCTCTCTTCCTTGTAACGGTCCAAGGTGGTAATTTCTATTTTCTGTTTTCACCCTAAACCTTGAAAGATAAATAGATAGGTAACTATTTATGCAAGGAGAAGATTTATAAGAGTTTCTTATGTATTTACAGAAGTATAAAATAAATAAATATTTTATACAATATAGACAAAAAAAGATATATGGAAAATTTAGTCATGGTTGATCTTTTAACTAATCATAAAGTTTAGAAGAGAGAATACAAAGGATCAAAATCTCAATTTTCCTTATTTATATACATAATATAACCAATAAAATAAAAATAGAGTATTATAAAATATCTAAATTAATTATTATACATCTCAACTAAACTATATGTGCAATATAAAATTTGGAGGAATTTCTAGACTTGGCGCATTGAGGACTAAGGTACCATTTGAAACAAGAAAATAATAGCAATAAAAGCCAAATTTTATAAAGAATTGATTCTTTATATATATATATATATATATATATATATATATATATATATATATATGAACTATTTCTAGAGATTTGCAAACACGGCTAATATCTTGGATCATAAAACTTGAGAAGATTGGAGAGTCAAGTTTGAAAACATAAACTATCAATAATGAAATCTTTTGAAAAAATTATCTATATTTCTTATTTATTAAAATTGTAAAATTTCAAAATATGCGGTAGTTTTATAATTTTTTATCCTTATATTGATGCAAAATGTATCAAATGGCCAAATTTTATGAAATATGAAAATCTTAAATATCAAATGGGAGGGAGAAATTCTTTAATCTCTTAGAAATATTTGATTTTCTGAGCTGATGTAAAAAAAATATGTATTATATCAAGGTCTCCTCTTTACAACTCAACTTAAAAAAAAGTTGCATGAACAACCATGTGCTTTTGTGAGTGTGCAAGAACAGAAAATAAAACCAAAAAACTAAATCTATTTATTAATTTGACTGTTCCTAATCTCCCAAGACTGTAAGATTTTCAAACTATAATGTGAAGAATCAATTCAACTATTCAATTAGTCAATTTTACTCTATTTGAATCATTTTATTTATTTTACCAAGCTTCCATCATTTTTATTTCTTACGTTCATTTCCAAATCGTAGGATTCATACCTTGCAGTTTACCTTACCTTCCTTCTATTTTTTTTATAAAAAGGAATAGAAAAATATACCTTTATCTAATAAAAAATAAAGTATAAAAGTGAGAGAGAGAGAGAGATATATATAGATATAGATATAGATATAGATATAGATATAAATATAAATATATATAAATTGGACTAAATGTAATATTTGTTGCATTCTAGTAAAATAATTATTTGAGATGTAAGGAGAGTATTTTTTATTACTATGGTTGAAATTGTATAGAACATGGAAAGTACCGATTAAACTTAAGAAGATATGCTTTGAAATTATAAAATGAGCAAGAATTTTAATCTTATTAATTATTTGATATGATTGCCTCAAAAAATAACAAGAAAAAATAGACATTGTAATAACTTAATGTCTACCAAAAAGTGACATAATGGTAAGAAACATGTCTTTCTTTTAGGTTATATAGGATATAGGTTGGAATTTGCTAAATTTGAAAGAGAAGTATCACTATTGGTAGTTTATTTATTATTACATATTTAACTTCTTGGGCGCAAACCACTCCCACAAGAGGCTAGGATCACCAACTACAATGCATTGAGGCAAATGGAAAATTAAAAGATCACTTTCATTAAGGTTAGGTTCCAATTATTTCTTGAAGGTGATGATTCAAGCAACTCCAAAGGGGTTGCTTCACTACAAAGACATTCAACTCCAAAGGTTGCATTCAACCCTTCCCAAAAGGCACAACACCAAAGTTACTTTTCATTGATGAGAGTACTTTGCTTTTTTGATTCCGTGGTACTTTCAACACTATATGTCATTGATTAGTGCAAGGCCGCTCCTTCAAAACACTCAAGGATCCTAAACCCTAATCACATGTGCAAATGATTTCTTGCACTCAAGTGCTTTGGTTCCTACTATGAAGTTCCTCACCACTACTCATTGAAGGCGATCAATAATTGGAATTCAAGCAAAAGCAATGAAGTGATTTTTTCCCCTTTGCTTTATTCACAATCAAAGGAATAAATGAAATATTTACATTGAGTTGAAACAAAATATTTTTTACCTAGTCTAAGCCAAAGAAAAGCTAGTGATGGAGGTACTCTGAGCATCTTCTTGGCTCATCTTTAGAGTACATTGCGAATCAGAGAAGAAGATCTTCAGAGTACATTGCTCATCCTATCTACTTGCATGTAAGTTAATTAGGCACCTTATACATATCAAGGGAGGTATAGTTCTTCCCCAAATATATCTTACAACTAAAAAGGTCTTTGGTCTGCTTCCTACTCCAAAGATCCAACAACTATGAAGAACTTCTTCAACAAACATTCTTTGGCCTAAGATACTACTACAACCTCTGCCTTTACAAATCCTAATAAGGAGCAAATTTCACTCCTTATAACTTGCTAGTTCTAATAGATAGGTATCACATGTCTCAATGGACTTCCTATTTTTATGTTCACTAAGGATAGTGACTAGCTAGTCCATCTTGTCATCTTTATATGTCTTCCACTCCAACTTTTAGAGCCACAACTTAAGCTCATGTAACTCTGTCTTCATTACATTTCCTTTACCTGCTTCCTCTAACTTTGCCATGAATTGGTCTTGAGCTTCTTCTAACTGAATGGGGATCTTTGCCTTCTCTTCCTTTCAATGGTTGGTCAATGCTTCTACTTCCTTCTTCAACTCCTCTAGCATTTTGGGGTCAATGTGCTACCTTCTCTTCCTTCTCCTTCTTCAACTCTTTGGCTAGATTCTCCAACTAAAAAACCACCTCCCTTAGGTATTTGGACATATGTATCCCAATTCAGATTGGGATGCCTTTGTTCAAAGTTCATCCTCTTGCTTCTTTTGCTCCACAGTTAGGGAAGAGTCTTGCCTCTCCACTTCAAAGCTCTCATGCATAAGTGCATCCACCTTTTTGGCTTCTTCTTTGTACATGTTTCTACTCTTATCTAACTCTTCTTTCCACCTATCCTCCTTTGCCTTTTGGGTGTTTATTACCTTGTGTAGCCTTTGAATAAGTATGGTGTAATTGTTCACATATGGAGAGAGTTCTTGGTACTTGGGGTAGAATAAGCTCTATCATCTACAAAGGTAGACCTACCAAATGTATTGCAAAATTGGCTCCTTCATGGATCTACGGTCTTTGTTCTTGAGCCACTCCTTCTTTTACTTTAGTTTGCACTCAGCTCAAAAGGTCCTCTTTTTCTCCTTCAATGTCAATCCTTCCTTTGGCTTCTTGGTCATGTTATTCATTTGGAAGGTTGTCTTCTTGCCTCCCTTTGGCCTCCAATTGTTCTACTTTGGAGGTATCCATTTCTTAGGTGGGACTAAAGGGTTCTTTGGCCCAAAGTTGAGTTTCTTTTTGATCTTTGGGTTGCTTTCTAACTTGGTCTACTTCCCATTTCTTTGGATTTGGAGTAGATCATGCATATTTGTATTGCTCTCTCTGCTTGAATTCCAATGCAAACCCTTGCAAGGTGAACACAACTTCTTCTTCTTTTTGATCTTCCTCTCAAACCTCCTCCTCCAAAGATAAATCTAAGACCTAAGGATTCTTTCTCAATCTCTTATTTGTGTTCTAAGACCTTGATATAGTAGTCTTCTTCTTCTTTGTAATGGTGGTTCCTTCTTCATCCACCTAAATAAACTCACCAGATTATGTATATTTGGTATAGGCCACTCTATACTTCTTGAAGAGTACCTTCTCCTTGGGTTGCAAGTTGAAGTACCACACTAGATGGAAATGACTTGGGAATTTCTTACGCTCCTCCTTTATTAATAATTTAAGCTCCATATACAAGTGTTTGGCAAAAAGGGATAAGTAGTTTGCTTTACCGTCTTCCTCAAACTCTTTGTGCATGCTCTTTGCATGCAAGTGGAACATTTTTGCCCAATTGACCAATTCCTGTTGATACATATATTGAAAGAAAATTGATTGATTGTTGTTGAGGTAGCTTGTTTTCTTACGTCAAAATAGTTTCATCATGCCTCCATAACCACTCTTTGTGTTGGGTTGTTGTGATTTCACACTCTCCAATTGTTATTGGAGGACCTCGTCTCTCAAAAGGATGCAACAATTCAGTCACTTAGTGCTTCATGTACATGGCCCAAACTTTGCATCAAGCAATGGACCTTCATTTGCACTGAGTTCCATCCTTTAGATCTCCTTGGTCTAGGTATAAGGGTCCCCTATTGTTATTTCCTTTCTACACTTCATCTCATGGATGATTTCAAAGTCACTCAACTCACAATTCCAGAGCAAGTAGATAAGCTCACTTTGGATAAGCTCACTCCTATAGTAAATTACCCATTTGTTCACTATTGGGTTACAAAGGTTTGCCTCAATGATCTTTTGTCATGGGTTTTTGGACACCATATTTCATATTGGGCGCAAAGGTAAAAAACAAACACACAACTAGGAAGGATTGAAAAATGTGAAGAAATATAAAGATCTAGATTGCTACTTGCTCTTTGGCTTTGAGACTGAAATTATTGGCAGAAAGTGAAAGTGCTTCAAGTGCACTTGATTTTATAGACAAAATTCTTCAGTTAGTAGGCAAGGAGTCACTCTCTACACATGCAAGCCTCTGGTTGAATAAAAATAGTCTTTGTGAGCAGTTCTTTATCCAAGTGGCGGTACATCCACATTTTTTGTACAATCTTTGGGTGTGAAGGTCCTTCGTACTCGAGTTCTCCACCTCTGATTGCACTTTGGACCAGATTCCTTTGGCATTCTTCCTTTAGAGTGCCTTTGGCTTTGTTCTTTGTATCATTATATGTACAAACACAACTCCAAATGAAACTCAACTAAGAAGTTGCCTTCCCCTAACAACCTACCATCCTTCCCTGTCCTTATGAAGAAGAGAGAAAATAAAGAAAATCTTTATTTTGAAAAAATGTGTGGATCATAGATATTTTAGATTAATTTCATCATTTTCAATAATCATTTGAAAGAATGATAAGAAAAAGAGCAACTGATATTTTAGTTTAAGAAGTGAACAAATGTATGAAGTTATTATCAAAGGAGATATTTAGAATTTCATATACAGAATAGAATTTGATTTTGATATTGTAAGCTGAATTATAATTTCATATTTTATGATGTTAGATAGTTCCCAAAATTTATAATATGATATAATCTATAAGAATAAGAATAATAATTATATAGTATAGATATTTATCAAGAAGCGCAAGGAAGATATATATTGAAGATGTATATATATATATATATCAAGTAATAAGAAGAGGTAACCAAAGAGCTAGGAATTAGGGAGTAGGTACTAAGTTCATACATGTTAAATGAAGGTTAAGGATTTAGGGATTCAAAATTTTGAGTTATGGATCTAAATTTCAAGATACTGATTAAGAAATGTATAATAGGATATATTTGTAGATACTTAAGGTAAAAGCTATTGATAAACCATAACAATATAAAGTGATATAAGGGCTAAAGTAAAGTCCTTAGAGGTCTTGATCCTTGAGTGTTGCAAATAGGACTCCAAAACTGTAAAATAAGTACTTAAGAGGAAAATAATATGAGTTAAATATTTATTAAAATGTCATTATTTTAAATCTACTTTTTTTGATGTTTTTCTTATTTAATGCAGAATTCAATTTTGTTTCTAAATGCAACCAAACTATATGAAATGTACACTCATTAGGAAAGAACCTAAAAAGACAATGTCTTGTGATGTCTTCCCATGATGACTTTGTATTCCAAAAGCATTATAAAGGAACCTTTGATTCTTGAATTGTATAGTTTTGGGTTCTAAATCAGACAATTAGGTACCCAAGAAAAAAACCAGAGGTGCTTTGATTTCCAAGTCATTTCACCATTTAAACTAAGATTGTTTTAATTTTTGTTTCATTGGACATAAAATATTAGAGCTCTCAATCAACAAAACCACTTAAAATATACTATAAATGTAAAAGTTACCAAAATCTCAAAGCTGAATCTTTTATGGTGCCCTAGTATTTATGCATTTGGATTTCAAATTGTTATATATAGCTCTTGATCCTTTGACTATCATGGTTTTAGACTCCAAAATGATCAAATATTGTATACAAGAGAGCAAATTAAAAATATTTAATTTCTTTATTTTTATTTTTAATATGTGTATTTAATCTAGACTTTTTTAATCAAATAAGATAATTATTTGAAAAGATGTTAATATTACCACAACCATAACTACCTTGAAACGGAGCACCAAGTACTGATTTTTAATAGAAACACAACCCCTTTGAATGGATATTAATTGAAAATTTACATAAAATTCAAAGATAGAATCTTTTGCATTGTTTTACAATTTGTAGATTTGGACTACAAATCTGTTAAATTTAGGTGGCATTTGCTCTTTGAATGTTATTTGTTTAAGTTATCAACAGTTTAAGAAAAATAAAAATTCAGCTATATTTTATCTACTAATAATTCCACTATTTGGGTTGTATTAATTATGATTGTAGTTTTTTCTACACAAAATTTGGAAAGATTTTGAAAATCATCAAAATAGACACTTGAAATGAACATTAGAAGAGAAATTGTCAAAGAATTTGAACTAAAATTTTCATTATATCACAATATTTAAAGTAAAGAAGTCATAAAGTAAGTATTAGACTCTTATACAAAATATCCTTAAATGTTATTATTTCCTCTTTTAACTTCAAGAAATCCTTAAGTTAGGGATGAAGGGAATTTAAAGATTTAGGGATTGAAGGAAATTTAAAGATAAATGAAACCTGAAAATCCATAAATCTTATTGAATAAGTTTCAACTTTTTACTTGGTTAGCTTCCTTATTCATAATTATTTCCACTTTGTTGCTAATGTTAGTCTAATATTGGACCAGAAATATGCTAAGATCTAGACAATGAGTAGATCTAATATAATTTTACTTGTAAGTTTAAAAAATAAAATTTTATCAAGAGTTAATTTTATAAAATTTTATTTTCTTTACTAAAATTAACTAGCTAAGTAACTAATAGAGGTACTATATATATATAGTCCGTTCTCGTATACCTATATATATATGCTTATTATGTACACATTTAATTTATATTAATTTATGATTTCATGTTTTGAAATTATTTTATAAATATATATTAATTTAGATATTTTTAAATAAATTAAAAATCCATATATATATATATATTTATATTAAAGTACATTATATAAGTATATCAAGATTGTATACCAAATATGATTATATCTACATTCTAACTCACATTCATCTTTGAAACTTTTGGATATAACCTTTATAAAGTTCTTTTAAAAATATCTAAATTACTCTATATATTTATAAAATAATTTCAAAACATAAAATCATAAATAAACATTAATAAAATGTGTAAAAAATAATCATCTATGTAGTATCTCTCTCTTTTAGCTAGTTAGTTAGTTAATTTTGGTAAACAAAATAAAAAATTAAGTTTATTAATTTTATTTTTAAAACTTACAAGTAAAATTATATGAGATCTAGTCATTGTACATATCTTAGCAAATTTCATCAAAATTTTTTTGATATAAATTGGTGAAAAAATGTAGAACTAATTAAAAATATAAATTTAAATGTAGTGACCCACTTTCATGCTATTAGTACTTTTTCTTTCTTTTTTCCAATTTTCATAGAGTAATGAGAGTTCAAGAAAGCTATTAAGACTAGAATAGGAGATTATACAATTTATCATAGATCTAGAGGTAACCGCACAATAAGACAAGAAGATGACACAAGGAAAACACCATGGCTCCTCTACATCCATGGATCACAAAGATAATGATCCTCATACCTAGTAATTATCATGATCATGATCTTTGTAATCATGATTACTCAACTGTGATGGCCATAGGGCTAACATTTGTGAACAAAGAATTCCAAAATGACACGATCTGCCTAGTGGAAGATCTCGGCATGGAACATCACATGCATGAAAGACCTTTGGCCTAAAACATCTTGGCGAATGATAAGGTTGATATCTATGTGGTTATGTGTCCAAATGAATTGGGCTTTACTTTGTGAGAAGCATATGTTCACAAGTTTTTCATTGCAACCAAAATCTTAACATTTAGAAGTAAGTAGTAAAAGTTACAACCATATAAAGTTACAATCATATGACCTTATAGACTTCATATATGGATCTAATACCTCATAATTTGTATGTTGTAATTTTTCTCATACTACATACATCATACTACTACATACATCATACATTGTATCTCGTACCTCACCTTGTATTTCATATCTCCTACCTAACCTTGTATTTTTAAACTCATACCTCACCTTAGACTTTGTATCTTGTACTTCAATCCGATATTGCATACCTCATACATTGTCTTGTACTTCATCTCATCTTTCATATTTCATACCTTGCCCTTGTATTTTCTGTCTCATACTTTGCTATGTACCTTGCTTCATATTTTGTATCTTGTGCGTCACCTTGTACTTCATATCTCATAATTTATCTTGTACCACATAACTCACTCTTTTGTGTCGTACCTCATAGTTCATATCTTGTACTTTGTCTTGTACCTCACCTCATATTTCATATCTTGCACTTGCCTTGTACTTTATCTCTTATACTTTGCCTTGTACTTCATCTCATACTTGGTATCTTGTACCTCACTTCTACCTTGTACTCTGACCTTGTTCCTTTCAGTTTCCATTGCTTCTTGCACTTTATGTTCATGGGGACACTCAATGCAATCTTAACTCCAACTCCCAAGATGCATACTACCTTCACATGAGTACTCGAGGTATAGAAAGGATCTCATTCAAATCTATAAGGGTGTAAGTAGTTTGTCATTGCTGTTGCCAAACAGTCTTGCAACCAAGTAACAACCCTAACAATGTTGTACAAACATAACCTCGATAGATGTTGTTCTCGTCTTGTAATCACTTTCCTCATGTAGTTTGTCCATACCTTGTTGATCCTTTACATCTTGCAATTGTGATAAAGATGCTTTGTACTTGTAAATAGTTTATAGATTTTAGATAGTTCTAAAAATTTATACTATGATATAATATATAAGAAGAAGTAATAATAATATATAGTTTAAATAATTATCAAGAAGTATGAGGAAGATATAGCAAAGCATCAATTACTAAGAAGATTGAGAAGCCACTATTGGAGATTAGATGAGGATTAGATATATTAGAAGATTTCTAGCCATTTGTAGCTTTTGGATCTCTTTAGTGACTAAGTAGGAAATGTATATAGAGCTTAGACCTATGTTTATTGTATTCATTTGGTGCATTATTTCTTTGTAATAAATGAGGTTATACAATAAGAATATCAAGTCAATATATGTGTATGTGTCTACTCTCTATACGAGTGTTTGCCTACTTAGTCACTTAGTTGTGAGGAATCTTGGTGTAGAAGTGTAAGCACTTGGATGAAGGAATCATTTGTAGGGAACTAGAGAGTGGACCTCTAGGTGCTCTATATAGATTAGGAACGATATCGTGATGGACTTTTACAAGCCTAGGTATAGTTAAGTACCACGAATTGGGAGACTAAGTAGTGTGAATCATTCTAACCTCCTTCAACATAGTGCCTTATTGGAAGGATTGAAAACTATGTTACAATCGTAGATGATAGAGAGATAAGACGTTTGGGAGATTATACTCCAATTTAGTTTGCACGTTCCATCCTACTATTGGTGAGACCCTTTGAGATATGTCTATCCTGTGCAATGGAAGATAATGAAATTCTAAGGCAAAGTGAACTTTGTTTCGAATGAACTATCACCTTCAAGAGTTCTCTTGACTACAATTACAATGAAAGTGATTAGTGATTGTTTATATATTTGTAGTATGTCAATAGGGGCAGTCTTATCAATGATTGTTTATATTTTGTAGTACCCCAATAGGGTTGAGACTACACTCTTCTAGGAATGATTTCAAACAAGAGATTAAATACGCAATATCTTATCAATGATTGTTTATATTTTGTAGTATTGCAATAGGGTTGAGACTACACTCTTCTAGGAATGATTTCAAACAAGAGATTAAATACACAATAATAGATTGTTAGCCTTTTAGATTGTGACACTTTTACTTCATTTTTAGTCATATCCAACTCATATCCTCCGGGGAGGAATTTGTTGTTGTCGTGATATTACATATTTCAACAACACCATCTCGTTACATTCACTTTTTTCTTAAGAACTGTAGAAAAGGTGTATTATTCTTAAAAATAAATTATTAATGGCAAAGATTGCTTCGATGTGAAATGAGGATCCAAATCTCTTTCTTTAGTTTTATATTAATAAGTTCTTTTATCTAGATGTTGAGTAAAATTACAATATTTAATATAAATTTATCAATCCATTGTACTAGCTTATTAGTATTGAAAACTTGCAAAAATACGATTGAGAAGGAATATAAAAGAACAAAACAAAATATAAAGATGTGAAATTTGAATTTAAATTGGGATCATAACACATACTAGGGCAATCCTCGCATCATCATGCATGGACAGAAAAACCCATCCCCAAAGGCAATTCAGTTCATCACCCTCCGTCCTCGTCATTCATCGTCCTCTTCCTACAAGTAATTCCGTCCGTTGTTTCCAATCTCCAATGTAATTCTGTCCATCATCCCCATCTCTTACCGAGGCAATTTTTTCCATCATTTAGTCTAGTTATCTACCTTACAAGACAATAATAAAGCAATAATCATATTTAAAATATTGATATAATTAGGAAGAAAACTTGTAAATGTTACTTGTCAATAATCGATAATAACTAGTCGGGAGCAAGCGGGCACAAACAAGCTTCTCCACTCCCACTTCTCACAATCACGAAATTATCGCTTAATTGAAATAATACGAGTTATTTTCGCTTTCTTAACCATAAAATTACAGCCTAAGTAAATTAGTGCAAGTCATTTTCGTTTGGAGGAAAAAGGAATATTATGCTGTTGCTGCCCTTGACGTACATCCACTGGAGACAGAATTGTTCGAAATTAAGTTCCAGTTGTACACGATTATGATGGTCTAGAATTTATTACATTCGATAAATTCTGAAGTGTTCCCCTGATCCTATAGTTCATTGTTGATGTTCGGGCTCATACTTATACGATTAAAATCACATTAGTTATTATAAGTTGATCGATTTATCTCAAAAAATGTCCAATAATTCTCACATTATCAAAACTTCTTGATTGCACTAAAAATGTTTTGGTTACTCCCCGCTGCTTGAGTCGTGTACTTCACCTCAGCTGTTTCAGATGATCCCGAAATAACAGAATTGATCCTGAACTGACAGATTTACCACTGTCCGAGATTACACCTGGATGGCAAAGTCATGGAGGAAACAATCCAACAAAAGAACAGGTGACAGACAAAGGCAGAAAACACTTAGCTGCTTGTATCGATCTTGAACACTATAACTTTCGCCTTTTCACCTTGTTGTTCGCTTTGACTGTTCGCTTCGTTGGTCTCTAGATCTAATAATGAATGATCGTCTGAGTTGTGCCCACTACAAGACTCGTAATTCCATAAGAACCCAGAGTAACTGAAATTCGGGTTCAACTTAGAACTGCTAGTTTCAAGCATGCTGAATTCCACTTGCTAAATGCACTTTTAAAGCACCATGTAGTTTTTACAATAGATGGAGTAATCGCAGGCAAAGTGAACTCTCACTCTGGGGACAATGAGTTGTGACTCTTCACCCCTAGGCCAAGAGTAAGGGTGAGGAGAGAGAGTCAGGAGTCTTAAGGGCAACCGTTCAGTGGCATTGGACATACTTCACCCCTTTCATGATTCCAACTCAAAGGGAAGGAAGATGAACAGAATCAAGATTCCCCCGTAAGGTCAAGTCTCTCACCCATTTGACCGATGTCACCCCGATCTCACATGTCTACTTCTAGTTCCAACAGCCGTCGTCGATACCTGCTTGACCATAGGACCAAGTAAAAGAACTGGACAGTGAAAAGTGAAGAATCCCAAATCTACAGATGTCTTCAAATTTTGAGCTCCCAGATGCATTGATGTATAAATGTAGAATCACCTAGTATACAGTCAGACAGGAAGAATAGTGTTCGTTGGCCGACAAAACACCATCAAAGACGGCTTCATTCCTTCAAATACGGAAACTGAACTAGATCTTTCATCTGCAGCCCCTTCGGTGCAGATGGATCTGAGGCGGCGCTAAAATGGAGAGGCGCTGATTCATGCTGTTATCTAACTAAATTCTAGTTTGAGATATCTACATGTAGTCTGAGGAAGTTCGAAGTCATGTACCACACACGGCCATCAGGGCTTCCAAAACCCATTCTCGTTCTTACCTTAAAACTTATGCAGTGTCGTGGGGGAGTAGAGTTACTGGACGACTTTCTTCTATAAGACTCCAAGTAACTCATAACAACAAGCCGGTGATAAATGTTCTTGCAGGCCCAGGATTGACCTGACTTGCAAGAGATATATCATCCAATTCGTCCAGTTTGCTGGACATAGGAGATCAACTGATGAAGGGAAACGAAGAAACGAAGCTCACCGGAGGATGTTGACTGCGATTGAACCATCGGTGCTAACGTTACATGTTCTTTATAGGGGAAGCTACTGCAGCTTCTCCGCCACTGGAGACCGGGACTCCAATGGAGTAATACGATTGGCCAACACAGCCCTACAGATAGGGGCAAAGGGCTAGTGAGGATTCACGTATCTTGCCTCGTAGGGACTGAGATTAATCATCTCAACAGCTCAATATTCCTACACCTGCCGATCTGCGGACACTGCATCTTACACACGACTGGATAAACTGTTTCTGAATCAGCATCTATTGCGGTGCCCGGCGGTGGTTCGGATGAGCTCCATTGGGTCGAGCCAAGCCCAGACCTAATCCTAAGGGAGTTGCACTTGCCTGCCCGTGCGAATGATTACAGGAGGGCCCATGCACATGACTTCTAGGACCACCACCGCCAACTGCACTACTAAAGCCCCCTTGGTTCTCAGCAAGATGCCCAATGTATTGGGTATGATCTGAAGGTGAGCGTTGGATCATCTGAACCATGTTTGTTCCATTCTCCATTTGTGGTGGCAAAAGAACTTCTGAATCATCGTTGTATCCATTTAGCAGAAAGTCACTACAATTCTTTCGAACGCCATGGTCGTACGGATTGTTGAACCGACCATCTGCCCCTTTGAGATAGCTGTAACGGAGAGAGTTGGTCATCTCATTTGTAGTTATATTCCGAGCAATCTGCACAAAGCCCCGAGCAAAACACGAGATCAGTAACTTAATTTCTCGGGACAGAATACATGTAACTTCCTAGTCTGAAAGGAAGCGAGACCAAATATTTATATCTAACCTGGGCAGCCTGCATGCCAGTTAGTGTCGCAACCCCGAAGAAAAGGAAAACGTCGAATAGAAGGAAGGCGAGGGCCCCAGGGTGATTGCTTCCAACATGACGCAACCAAGGTCCAGGTCCACCAGGAGCATGGGGATCCATATACAGACCTGCATAATTGGCACCCATACCAAACATTGGTGCTTGGTATCTTCACAGACGGCGCAGGTAAGAATTGAAGACACGAATCTACTTCGGTCCGGGTCTGCTGGTCAGACTTCCAAAGACTAAACGAACCAACTAGTAGACATGCAATAGAAACAGTTCCTTACAGATCAAAATGCACGCAGCTGAAGTACTGACACATTCCTATTTATTAAATGCTAGAATAGTAAAAATTACAGCAGAGAAACACAATTGCATCTTGACATCGCACTATAGCTGTAAGACAAAGCCAACGGTACGCCACATAGGTGTGATTGTCATGCATCTTGCTCTACGTACGATTGATTGTAACGGAAGCTCCAATTATCATGGCGAAGGTCTCCATCACTAAAAAGAGGAAAAAGTCCCACTTGTTCATCTGTAAGAACCAAAGCAGTCCTTAATATGAAAACCGAAAGAACCAAAATTTGAGTTCACCTTCAGTCGTAGACGGATAAGGTACTACTGGATAGCTAAAGCAGAAGCAGAAGTACACGAAGTAGCTAGAATATTCAAAGTGAAAAGAAGATCTCAAAACTAAGGAGGTCGGGATTCCAATCCCTGAACAGAAAATTGAAGGTCAGTTTGCAGAGACCTACCTTGCCAACACAGTTGGAGATCCACGGGCAGTGATGGTCGAATTGCTCGACACATCGATTACAGGATGCACAATGTTTTGAACGTAATGGCCGTACTATCTGAAACGGTCAGGACGTCGGCAGAAAACGCCTTAGTATCTGTTCCTCCGGGTTAGCAGCAGACTAGAGGCTGAAAGAGTACTGAACAGGAACGTTCACTTTGATACTACTGGCTAAAAATGCACAATGCACATACAATCTTCTTTATTCTTGCTAACCATTGAAACCGGAACTCAAGATAACTGACCTTACAAGTAGGGCACAACTGCGCCCAGTAGCCTGCTGTTACAGCCGGATCTCTAAGATCACTTTTTAACAACGGAACCTGCACACCGGCGACCAGTTCTGAGCGGAGGACTGACAAACCAATTGAGGATGGCACCCAGGAAGTCCTTCATGCCCGTTCCTTACAGATGTGGGAAGACTTCAAATGAGGAAAGCAAGCATTGTGTGCATAAGGTATCGTGTCAATGTTTCTGGTGTTCAAGATCTTATTTTAAGGAGGTCAAGCGCAGATGATATGCGAACATAAAGAAATCTACACTTGACGAAAGCACTTACATCCACGCCCTTTTGATCCGGAGAAGCGCGAGTTACATATCCAGGATCCTTGCTGCATTAAGTCATGACATACCAACACAATATGTAACCTTAGTGTGCTGTAGCTGTCTGGGAACTGGACGTGCCGACAAACCCTGCAGTCGCTACACTGAGACTTCGAGGAACAGCCTGCAAACATAAGCTTCTAATGGCAGCTTGTGCGTACAGATCGAATTAGCATGAAGACTACAGAGGTATTTGAGGGTACGTAGAAAGAAGCAACAAAAACTGACAAGATGTGGTGAAAGATGGTTGATCACTACATCTTGGTGCTAAACATGGCGGACTTGTATAGCATCTGGATAGTTTCACCTCCCGTCGTCTAAGGCAACACCCAACTGAAACACGCCGGAGGTACGGACTAAGCTTCTCCGAACGCGCGAAGAAGAGCCAGATAGCGTGTAGAAAAAAGAGCTGTGTAGTCTGAGTTGCGCAATTGCAACTGAAAATCCAGCGCTCTTGTTAATCGGAGTAACAGATTCTTAAGATGCGTTCCTCGTAATCTAAAATTTAACTAGTAAACTGAGTGAATAGATTTTGCCATAACCCGGATAACCACTTACACAGTACCACGAGACACGGCAACAAAACTCACGAATTACCTGCTGCACCGATAGAGAAGAAAGAGTCCACCTGTGGATAGAAAAACCGTCATCCAAGCCCAGAATCCAACACCGGCCGTTATTCTCACTAATGAGGAAGCTGCAAAAAGATGAAGTACGTGGCGTGGATCAGAAGAATACGGGGGAGAAGGGTGCAAGGGGAGAAGGAGAAAGACTAACTCGAATTACAACTTCCGTCTACTCTTAGTTCAAAGTTAGTCTCTACGGTAACAAGGGTTTTGGTCCGTTGTCACATTTTGGTGCAACCTAGAACCTGCATTCAGGCATCTGAGGTAAAAGATGTGCCACGTAGTTTGTGGGGATCAAGTAAACTGCGCAGGTTGCTGGAACAGCATCCCCACAAGAAAAAGAGAAAAGAACACTGGGACGGAGAGACTTCAAAGAAATGCAGTTAATGAGGTAATTCAATCAGATCCGTCATTTCGCATATCTAATACATTAACTTACATATGATAACCGAATTGGTGAAGGTGATGACCAGTGCTAGTATGGCAGTCCACAAGACGGGGGCAAGTCCCATCTTTGCGAATTTGCCTAGCCGCCCTTTCCCGTCCCATCGATTATTGTAAATCCTCCGTGCATTAGACTACCAAAACAATAAAGGTTCAATCAGCTGGTTACTATCACCATAACTACCATGGTCTACACTTCGCCCCACTCGTATTACTTGCACTATTCAGCTCAATCTGCGATCACAATGTTATACACTAAGAATAACATATAACTACGCATCTCAGATGATTGTTATACCTGAGCAAGTATCTGGATATTAGAGGAAAGTTGGTGTCAAAAGACCAACTACAATTTGGATGCACATTATCGTTAATGCCAAATACAGTTCAAGAAGGACACTTACAAGGAAAAGGGCGACATGTCGATGACCTTTATCAGATGCAAGCTGGGCAGCGGTACAACCAGTAGCTTCTGTTGCCATTAGATCATCCAAGCTTCCTGCTTGAACTAGTACGGTGCAAGCTTCCAAGTTCCCCCTAATAGCCGCCCAATGCAGCGGTGTGCAACCTGAATTGCTCAAAATTAGCGCCGTGAAGTCATTTCCGTTAGCGCCTAACCACTGAAAGCGTCTTCGGCAAGCTCATTGCTTGACACATGTAATGCACAACAAGAAGCCTAGATGGTGGCATGAGCTCAACACTCTCAAAAGGTAATTTTACACGGTCTGATGAAATTTATTCACATCTAATCGGTAATCAAAACTTATACCTTCCTTATCTTGTCGTGCCAGGTATCCATCCATGAATAACAGAAATCGTATGCAGTCAGCGAAACCTTTATACGCAGCCCTGATGAGTTACAGCACTATCAAGCCGTCAGAACTTAGTGCTCAATCCAAATATAAGCCGACTTCTTTACGATAAATTATGTAATGGAATACAGAACGGTTGTAAACACAACCCAGTTCCGGATATTTGAGAAATGGGAGAAGAAGCCGTTTACCGAAAGGGGGATCCAGAACCCACTTAGGACTGATCCGAAACGAACCGAAAATATGCATATGGAAGCAATGAAAAATGCATGCATGAACGGATGCAAACCGAAGTCAAGCTCCTCTAAATGAGTAAAGCAAGCCATTTCAAAATTTATTCAAGTAACGGCGTTCACAGACCGGCGGTTCCAGACCCCACTTAGGACTGAACCGACAATACGAATATGGAAAATGCAAGCATGAAAGGGATGCAAAATGAGACGAAGGTGATCCAAGCAAGTAAATACAGAGTGGAACATAAGTGAAATCGTTCGAAAGAAGAAGAACCTCGTCCGCTTGAATCAAAAGACAAGGTAGTCCTAAGTCCTCAGCTTTACATGTTGATGCATTGGTAATCGTGATAAAAAAACGAGGCATGGAGAACTAGTTGATTGAAACCAAACCCGGGATTTTGGGTATGAAAAAGTAGAGTGGAAATCCTTCTTTGAACGTTTCTACTCAGCTTTACTTTCCCCGTCATGGGAAGTAAATTAGAGTATGGCGTTAGGGGACAGGATATAGAGAAATGAGGACAGAAGCCGTTCATCGAAAGTGGGAACCAGAACTCATTCAATGCAAATGCTATGCACGATACGTAATGTAAACAAGATAAAGAACATCTGGTCGAATTGAAGAATGAGTAATTGTAAACTGGAAGCAATGAAATAGCAACACCTACATCCTAGTTGCATGCATAAAAAAAACAGAAACAGGACACCTGAACAGGACACATCGAATGAAAGGCGAAGTAAATGTCACTGGGGAACAATGTAATAGTAAAATAACGCATATAGTAATAGTAAAGTAATAGTAACGCATATCTGAGATGCTTGTATCTAAGAAGCGGGGACAAAACACCCACATGAGTAGAGAAATAAATACAACAGGAAGAAATGGCAACAAAACGAGCCAAATTAGAAAGATTGAGATAAACAGGAATCGAGAGACAAGTAGAAGTCTGGAAATCGCAAGTCAAGGAGGATCTGAGAGTCAGGAAACGAAAATCGTGGAAGGTGTAAGAGTCAAAGCACCAGAAGTATGAAGTCGTTCTGAGAACGAGGAAAGACAAGCAAGGCGTCAAAGGACTGGATATCTTATATTGCAGCAAGCGCTATGGACGCCTGAGTCATGAGAAACAAAACAGCAGAGGGAAGCAGAAGGCGGCCATAGTAAGCCTCCATGAAAACACATGAGACTTCATCAGTGCCTCACGCAGTGTTGAAGTAGCTGAGCAAGTGTCAGTACCCCTCGTACCGAGTTTCTGCTCAAAAACTCATGAGCCCTGAAACGCTGAAACGGCCAGAGGAAGCAGAAGGTGGCCATAGAAAGCCTCCCCGAAAGCACGTACGACTTCATCAGTGCCAAAACAGCTGAGCGAATGTCAGTACTCCTCGTACTGAGTTTCTGTTCAAAAGCTCATGAGTGCCAAGGCATGTGAACATGATATGCCCAAATCGAGATGAATAATAAATCCCTGAAGGAGAAGATGAAGTGAATCTAACAGATCGAATGTAAGGCGAAGCACAGATGTAATATATATTTCCTGATCAATAGCAGTAGAGAACTGTTATACATCATGTAATCGGTAAGCGCTAAGCAAAGCATGTAGCGAAATAGAGCACAACATGCAATCGAAGACCAACAAGCAAGACTTGAAACATTAAGTGGTCTCAAATCGGAAGGCTAGGCAGAAATCATATGTATGAACCATGAAACGGATCAACCCGTGTGGGGAAGAGCGAAGTGGGAGAAGAGTGGAAGGGTGGAAGGGTATAGAGAAATGAGGACAGAGGTCGTTCGTCGAACGAGAGATCCAGAACTCATTGAATGCAAATGAGATGCAAGATATGGAATATGGAATGAAGGGTGGAAGGGTATAGAGAAATGAGGACAGAAGCCATTCGAGGAACGGGAGATCGAGAACTCATTGAATGCAAATGAGATGCAAGGATATGTAAAGTATACAAGATAGCGAACATCTGATCGAATGGACGTATAAATAAACATAACCTGGAAACATATCAAAAGTAATACCTATATACCAGTAACATGCGTTCGGAAAAGCGGAAGCAGAACAACAGTGCATGTAGAGAAATAAAATCGACTTGACGGGCCAGACGAGAAAGATTCAGATGGACAGAAGTCGAAAATCAATGTAACAGCTAGGAAATCGAAAGTCGGGGAACATCCGTGAGTCACCCTGAAAGTATGAAATCGCTCAGAGAACGAGGGAAGTAGAGCGAAGCGTGGAAGGGTATAGGTAGATCAGAGCAGGAAGGGTGGAAGGGGATATACATTTATATATTCAGGTCCAGATATTGAGAAATGAGGACAGAAGCCGAGGAACGAGAGATCCAGAACTCATTGAATGCAAACGAGATGCATGCATGTAATGTATACAAAAACCGTGCAAGACGAAATTAGTATAAAACGGGGAAAGGAGATGAAATAGAAACAACTGTAACTGGAAACGAATGTAAGCAGAAGTGAACGCTATCTAGAGAAACAATTAAAAGAGCAACACTTGTATACCGATAGCATGAATCGAATAAACGGTAACAGATAAACTGCGCATGTATAGAAAAAAGCTCCGTTCCAGATATTAGGACACGAGAGCAGAAGCAGTTCGAAGAATGGGGGATCCAGAACTCAATAAGTGCATATGAAGTGCGGATGAAATGTAAACATGATATTGTGCAAATCAAGGTGAGCAGAAAAGCTCAGTTCCAGATATTGGAGTTATGAGGACAGAAGCCTCTCGAAGAACGGGGGATCCAGAACTCATTAAATGCAAATGAAATGTAGATGAAATGGCAATAAAATGAAAGCAGAACTGACTAAGAAACATGCGAATAGTAGATGAAATCTAGATCATAAAAAGCATGTATTGTCAAGTAACGCTCATATATAACTACATGTAGAGAAACCGTGCAACAATGTAAACTGAGGAAACGAAGAATCATCTCATATCAAGAAATCTCGAAATAAGCGAATGTGAAACATTTGAAAACCAAACTGAATGGATGGAGAACTAATTGATTGAAACCAAACCCGGGATTTCGGATATGAAATTCCAGTTTCAGTTCCAGATATATGTATCGTGTAATGAAGTGCAAGATCTACTCAGTTGATACTTGAGTCCACAAGTATACACTGATGAAGGAAAAGAGCGAACTCTGTATACATATCCGAATGATATCGGCGTGAAGGAAGGACATATGGACTGTAAAAATCCCAAATTCAACGAGATGAAGAGGTCGAAAGATTCATTTCAAGTATCATACTGGCTTACCAGTGCAGAGGACTGCGTCCATCATTATCTGGAGGATCAACCTCTGCATTCCATTTCGTGATAAGATGATATAGCAAAGAAGTCTGGCCATATTGTGCAGCAACATGGGTAGTCTGCAAAAAGACACAACTGCGTCATGAGTTTGATACTGTTGTATCGGACCGTCCGTCTATATTTGGGACTCTTCCAAAGCAATCCTATGAACAAAGATAAGTCTACAAGTAAATATGAGGATGTACAGGCAGCAAAGGATCCATGAAATGTTCGATATTGACAAGCATACAGAGCACAACATGGTAGCTGAATTGTAACGGATCCAGCTACCGTTTGTGCCAACATCGACCTGAACCAAACCCCCCTACGTGTGTAATATGCAGGGCAGACTTCAGTGACAGCACTATTTTCGCTGTCGTTTAAGTTAAGTGTTGATTTGCTATTTGTTCATTCCCATCGATAGACTTAGATGCAGCTAGGGCGTTGAACTTTCAAAGGTGTGAGCACGATACCCGATAGCCATGCGAATCGGTAATCTCAAGGCGAGCTCCATGTTCGAGCAAAAGTTCAGCAACCTGTAATGAACCACGGACGGCTGTCCAGTGCAAAGCTGTCTGTCCTGTGTAGTCAGCGGCGTCCACTGGAGCTCCATGCTGCAAAGGCAGCGCAAAGAGGGATTCAGACTCAGTAAAAGAAGATAACGTAATGAGAAGAGATCAGCACTCATAGCTACTACTGAAGCTGCAGCTGACTTACGATACACTTAACAAATATGTCCGAGGGGAGAATTCCCTTACTCTCCCCGAGAAAACCCTAAACAACTTTGATTTCAAAGATGACAGTCCAAAAACCTTGTTCCGCCGCAGAAGTCCTCTAAGGACCGACAATAAAATAGAGGAAGATCCACCGGAACTGTCTCTTCCCACCCTTAGGAGAGTCTAAGGAGTCTAAAATGGCCAGCTCAGCGTAAGAAGCCTGACTTATCGCTGCCGGAATTCGTACTCAGGTAGGCTACGACGCGAACAATGTATGATTGAAGTCCGATCTTTCTAGGCAAACAAGGTATCAAGATGTCAGCAACATCTGGCGCAATCAACTGATTGTCACGCCAGGCGCTAAAGTTGGTTAAGCATACGCGCAATTAAACGCTACATACCCCAAGGGTTACCCTTCTCCAAGTATCGTAACTTTTAGACTTGTTTATGCTGGACCTCAAAACATATGATCAGGTTTGACTTGAATCAGAATATGTCGAGAACATAGACAGCATTAACGCTATACGCAGATTGGAGTAGCCCAGATCGAACTAACTTATTCGTTCAAGTATGATAAAGGCTTGTTGAAAATTTAAAGGAAGTATGACAGCGTTACTGTAAGTTGATGGAGTTCAGTAGAACAGCTCGATCTTGGTATCACTTCACGCATTCACTAGGTTGTCCTGTAATTTTTAGAAATGGTGATCTGCTTCACAGCTTAACACTCGGAGTAGGTAAGAACTCTTCGAAACGATTTCAGATCATGCATTATGGCCGAGGGCCAGTCGTAAAAGTTGTTTGTTAGGCTCGTAATCCGTCCATTTTGAGATCAAATTAAAAGTTGCGCATGAAGAGGTCTATACTCTCTGGCGCATGTCGGCTGCTGCTGATTGCAGCAACATGACAGGTAAAGGTGAAAGGAAAAGATTGGAAGAGAAATAAGACCTCTAGCAAATACTCCGCGGCCTCCGCACGATTGTTCAAAGCACTCCACTGCAAAGCGTAATAGCCTCCAGGGTCCGGTTCGGACACAGAGCACTTCTCTTCTTCGACCAGACGCTTCAATTTCTCCAAATCTCCATAAGCGGCAGCTGTATATATGTCATTTCTACGCTGATCTTCCTCCTCCTGTGAATTGGCAAAATTAATTCCTTCACTCGCTGCCGCTACACTCTCTCTGGTCGGCGTCTCCGCCAGCACTTCAATCTCGGACGCCATCCTACTCGAACCTTCCAGGAGTTCTTCAACTCACCACCCTACGCATTTGTCTGTACAATTTCGATCAACAAAACCAAAAACCGAAGATCGATAACCTGGAAGAAAGTGATCGGTGAACGCGACTCAACACAATCTCAGCAGTCTAAACGGTCGCGGTGAAAAGAAGATGATGATGATTACTGCTTTCCAACCAGTGAGAGACGATCTATCTGTCAGTGAAAGCTTCGAGACTGACTAACCTAGTCCCGAATACTTTGGTATGAGGCTCACATTTAAACACTACCTACGTTAACAAATCCCCTAATTACTCTATCCTTTACACGAGTTGCTGACGCCAACAGTTGCGCGAGCAATTAAGAACAATCGCCTTCTCGCAGAATTCCACGACTTCACGTCCGAACTGCCGACCAGAGTTCGCAACGAACTGTACTCTACACATATACTGTACAAAAGACACGCAAGAGGAGAATATCTTCGAACAAAGAAGTCATCGCCGCTCATATATAAACAGACATACCTGTAAACGAGCCCCGAGTGAGTCTACACTCTACCTTGTTCTAAACCCCTAAAGAAGGCAGGACACGCGAATAGACCCAACACTATGCGCTCATCCCTCCTCTCCTCTTAGAGTATATTATATCAATCCACCAAACCATCCCAATCCACCAAACTGGAGGAGTCTGCCAGTCAAAAGCCCATCGGTCCTTTCATTTCGTCATTCCTCCATCCGCACCCCTCCCACGGCCGGCCGACGCACCACACCTTGCTCTCCTCTTATTCGGTGTCTTCTTGCAGATGATCCACCCCACACCTGCTTTCAAGAGGCCATCCCAGCCAGCAGCGTCCTCCGGCAGTTCCGCGACTGAGTCTTCCCTATATCTGCACCTGAGCCTGTTCTTCTCCTCCGACTCCTCTTCTACCTATCCAATGCTGCAAGACTCCTTCCCTCCCGCAACCCTTGCGCATCAGCAGCAGGTCCTGAGTCAACGCTACTCAGCCCGAACGACGTGTACGGATCTTCCTCGTCGTAGCTCGAGGATGAGCCTAACACATAACTCCGCGCTCTGGAATAGGAAAAGATCCCTCCTCCCGCCCTCCCCTTTGCGTGGGACCAGACAGCCGTTCTCTCCCTCTCTGCCTACAAACTCGAAATGGGAACTGGCAGTGGTAGCTTCCCTTCCTTCCATTGCTTTGCCGTGGCTTTCCTCGCAGGAGCTCCCCCGCGGGAAGTTACTGCAGTATTGAGCTCAAAAGGTAAGTTTGCACTCTCACGTGATCGGCACCCTAGGAGAACTTACTGGTTGGCTAGACAGTCCGCAGACCGCGGACTTTTTTCTCCAACCACGGCCAATAATGGAGACGCTGATTGAATTTGGCTGCTAGTCTGTGGACTAAGCCGGCCGGCCTCTTTTTGTCATATGACTATCAGCTCGGGATACAGTACTTCTGTTGTGCTTGGCGACTCGAAACTTCCCTACTGTAAGTTTAGAGCTGAGAGTCTCGGACCCGCTACCTTGTACGTTACTAGTAGCGTCTAACTGTAATCCTGGCAGAAGTTTCAAGAGATGGTTATCTTGTTGGGGCGGAAAGTGTCGGTTTCAAAAGGGGGTTTCAGAAATAGATTTGATAGATGTCTTTGCGATGCGAGAAATAACAAAATTTGTAATATTTTTTAGTGAACTCTATAATGAGATCTCGTATCATTAAACGAGATTATAATAACTGAATGCTATGTACCTTTGGTTAAGGGATATATTTTGCAAATTGTATTCATTTATAAAAATTAAATTATATGGTATGGATGTTTGGGAATGCCACAACTAAATAAATGATCGTCAGAAAGAGGAATGCCACAACTAAATAAATGATTGTCAGAAAGAGTGACAGTGTTTCCTCAAGAGAGTTGCAACGTGGTCATTTGAGTCATGTATGATTGATGATCTGGTTTCCGTATTCAAGATCCAAAATTGCCCTGCCCAACAATTCAAATTTCTAAACTCGAATTCACCACCCTCTGGACAAATGTGCGAGTTGTCAGGCAACTAACAGCGGTTTTGTAGTTTTGTATTGGTGTGGGAAATGATCAACGCCGCCATGCGGCAACCAAGAAATTGATTAGAGGGCGACGATTCTGACTATTCTTACGCTAGGAGTGCAACAAACTTTTTGCAATGGGAGATCAAGTACCATGTTTTAGTGTAGGAGACTCACTTATCGACCGCTGATCCGGGACCTATAGAGTCGTCTTTGGATTTGCAACCTCAACAACCATTAGGGAAATTTGGAGACTTGTTGAGGATGGCTTCTTCTATGCCCAGCAAAACCAAGGAAGATGAACAATTTTGCATGGCAACATACCATTATAGCCAAATATTGGATTATTTGGAGTACCTTGAGCATTTTGCACAAATTCATGGTGGGAATTGTAGAAAGCCCATTCAGAAATTGACCGCATTTAGTTTCATGGCAACCTTTTTTATTAGGGAGGGTCAAGGATTTCCTACTTCTATGACAGGTGACAGACTTTACAAGAAATGGTTTCGGTACATGAAATAATACAAAGAAACTCGTGAGCTTAAGAACAAGTCTACGGGAGAAGGTCTCACCGAGAAGGAATATGGCAAAGGGTGGAGAACTATAGAAGATAAATTGAATGGAATGTGCCCGCATTTTGCAAGAATGGAAGCCATGTTTGGGACCAAAGCAAACATAAGTACACCGACAATGGTAAGTTTAGGAGATTGTAATCCTAATTTGAGCAAGATTTGTGAGGCTGGTGAGGAGGAGGTCCATGAAGGTGTGCAAGAGTGCTCCCAATTCTCATCTCCTCTAGAGGTGGTGCTCCCTAACTTGGGCCTTGAGTTGGTCGCAAACACCCAAGGGGTGGAAAGCTTACCAAGTGGCATGGAGAATGGAATCCTATCACCTAAGGATGAGTCTCCATTTGTTCCACCGATTGAGAACTCGCCTTCCATTACACCATCGCCTTTAATTTCTACAAGAGATGGATCCGGTTGTGCTTTTGCCAACCAAGAAGGGTAAAGTGACCCAAAGAGGAGGAAAGGTGGAATATCTGCAAGTAAGGTACCCAAGTTGTCACCTAGTATGTCATTGTCTCATGATTTAGCAAAAATTACCATGTTGAAGGCAGATACTATAGAATCCAGAGAGAAGTTATGACTAGCTAAACTAGAAGCCACCAACATGAGGAAGAGAGAGAAAACAATGATGAGAATGGAAGCAGAGTGTGTTAGATTAGAGACAGAGAAGATGAAAATTGAAATTGAGAAAAAATTGAGCGTAGATAAAAGGAAAGTTAGGGTAGACAAACACAAATTTAAGGAGAAGAGTTTAGAATCAAAGCGCACTCATGAAATCAAAATGAGTCTCATACAAGCAGGGAAAACTCTTGAGGAATTAAGTAACTATTTTAAAGTGCTCACTCATGTTCAACATCCATCATACTCTATTGATAGTGAATAATATACCACCATGTAACCTTTATTATGATTATAATAAAGATGAGTTATGGAAACTTGATAAATGCTTCTAGTATTTGCCTGATGCAGCTTCTTACCACTCAATTCCTCTCATGTTTTTGATGTTGCTCGTTACCACTCAGTTCTTCTCATGTTTTTCCTTGGCCACACATAGTAAGCGCACGAGTTGGCCCTCATAGCCGCCCATAAAGTCTTTCTTGCAGCTGCTAGTAGCACAGTAAGCCCAAGATGCCACGAGTTGGCACTCATAGCCGCCCAAAAGTCTTTCCTATTGCTGCTAGTCACTGCTCAATGCAACACTAAAAAGGAATAAAGGCCATCTAGTGCTCGTCGGTGCTCATCGGCGCTAGTAGGCGCTCGTCGAAGCTAGTGGGCGCTAGTAGGCGCTCGCAGCGCAAATTTGGTAGGTGCTAGTTGACACTCGTGGCCGTTGGGAGGCACTCAAAGATGCTAGGAGGTACTCATAAATTTGGTAGGTGCTCATCGGACTCGTTGATGCAAGTCATGGCTAGTAGACACTCAATGGCATGCATTGGAGCTGAAGGCCATTCATGATGGGTTTAGGGTGGTGACTTTTGATGGAAATGGCACACATATTTGAAAGGGAATGACACGTTTGATACACAAGGCACAATTGAGTATATATCACATGAAAATACAAAAGTTAGACAACAATATGAGAGTTCACAAGTGTAAACTAAAACATAAATGTATATATGGAGAGAAATGAACATAATATGTATATAAATGGGGAGCCAATAGAACCTAAACCTATGACTATGGAGGTCAAGGAGGTGAAGAAGAAGAGGGAGATGCACTATGGTGTCTAAGTGCTACTACTCCATCCTCAAGTCTATGACGGTATACTGATGTTGAATCCTAAATGGACTCAATGACCACCATAGGGGCCACTTGCTCTCATCCAAGTCTTGATGCCTAATACCGCTAGCAAGAAGAGGATAAGAGTCACAACTATAAGAACTCAATCTACCTGATGTCCACTCCTCTTTTGCCCAACTAATAGCAGGCCTATTGTCATGGACAAACCTGTCCAAAGCACTCATCAAAGGGTCAAATGACCAAGTGTATGATGCTCTATGTACCCTATAAGGACTGAAGTGGATAGGGTGGATAGCACCATGTAGATGGTTCAGGAGAGAGTGCATAACTATCTATGATCAAAAGATCACGAAGAGGTAAACCTAATGGAGTATGATGCTCATATGATCTAACTTTAAGTCCTCTGAACTCAAAATCTCATTGGATATCTCTAGAACAAAAGCAGGCCATGAGGCAAGACCCGGTGTGAACTCCCTCCGGGAGTTCAGACCACTGCCACATGCTTTGTAGCAACCACTCCACTCCATCCGGAGTAAGATCTATCCAAAAGCTAACCTCAAAGCGTAGCAAACAGAATTGGATGAAATGGCTAACACCAAGACGGGCTACCCACCCTATAGGCCCAAACTGTGTGAGGGCACCAACCATGCCTAGTCATCCCGCTCTCTCATGCATGGAAATTGATAGCACCACGAATCCATAATGAACACATACAAGTAACATCCACAATAATAATCTTCTTCCGTAGGAAGCCGGGGAAGAGGATATGTGGAATATACTCTCTTGATAGATGAATCCTCTCTCTAAACTCAGTCTGAATGCCCTAAGTCTCCACACTGTGAGGTAACACATGGGTGGCATAAGTCTGGGTTTGCATCTCATGACGAGTATGAGTCTCACGAGCAATAGTACGTAATCTGGGTCCAAGATAAGCCACACTAGCCCTCAAATGAGCTAGACTAATCTCACTCTCCTCTACATGAGCTCTCATCTGAGCTAGACTACTCTCGCTCTCCTCTACATGAACATGTGCACTCTCGCACCTCTCTATAGCATATGCTAACTCTTGTGCCTGATTCCGTAACTGGAGCTTGTAACCCTCCGCCATGGCAGCGGCACCTAGTATGTCCATGTCCAAGTCACCTAATCTCTGCTCTCTCTCCATCTCAAAAGTAAGCAAAGTTAGATGCCTCTCCTCCTTTGTAGCAAGTAAATCCTCTCGCTCACAAAGGAGTCTCTCTTGCTCTAGCACTAATCTTTCTCTCTCCTCTACACTCTCCAATCTACTCTCACGCTCAAGGAGATCTCTCTCTCTACACTCAGCCACTCAAACACAATCATCTAAAATGCGAGTGATGTCAACTAAACAAGAAGGAGGTGAAGGTACTCTGAAATGCATGGGATCACCAACCCCCTCCACAAATGGAGAAAGTGGTGAAGGGGAAGAAGAGTGAAAAGGAGCTATCTCAACAAAAGGTAAGGGTTGTATCTCAACACTAATCTGTTGAACACTTGTTCACAAGTGGTACATTTAGTTATCCATCAAGTACAAATTCATATTTGAATTTAAAAGTATACAAGTTCACAAGTTCATTAATTCAAGCTTCTTAAATGAACTCATTTATTAAATCCGGTAATGGTATATACAAAAGAACTTTGTATGTTTTCCAACATACAAATATATGAATATATATATGATAAAACTCAAATCTAATCAATCAATCACTCACCATCACCATCCTCATCCTCATCCTCTCCCTCATCCTCCCCATCATCAGTAGTCTCGTCCTCATCCAAGCTATCTACTTCCTTATGATCATCATCATGCTCTCTCTCGTGTATAATCTCCTCCTCTCCATCACTCAAGTACATCACGTCCTCCTCTAGAATGAAACCTCTCTTCACAAAGAGATACATGAGTATCTGTCCAAGGAAGGTGACTGTAAAAGACCAAATCCAAGGAGAGAAATAGGAGAATGGAAACTCACATTGGGACACTTGAATGAGGGAAAACTCTAAATGCCTAGCATGACCTTTGGCTTTGGTATTTATAGGTAGCATACAAGGCCCTTGAGAAGCTTCTCAAGAAGCTTCCTCAAGCCGCTTTCTTAGAGTGCAAGCCAAGTTAACTAGGAAGCTTCTCAAGAAGCTTCCTTCTAGAAGCCGCCTACTTGGCGTGCAAGCTAAGCTAGTTGGAAGCTTCTAGAAGCTTCCTTCTAAAAGCTACTTACTTAAGGTGCAAGCTAAGTTAACCGGGAAGCTTCCCAAGAAGCTTCCTAGATACTTCCGGAATATTCTAGGCTACTTTGTCTTATGTGCTACTTCGTAAGCCCGACTAACTTCATCGCTAAACTCCATATTGTTACATATTCCCCCACCGCTAGTTGGTGACGTCCTCGTCGCCAGTGAAGCTTCGAATTCCTGGATGGCCGTCTGTGCATTTTGGAGGTGAGAAAGAGGCTCCCAGGTGGCATCATGAAGGGGAAACCCTTTCCAAAGGACTTTGTACTCCATATGTTGGCGATGGCCTCGTTGGATATGGCGACGTGCAAGGATACGATCAACTTCGTACTCCTCATGATCATTGATAGGGTGTAATACCAACAAGAGCTAGCCATATGATCTAGATGTGAAATTTGGTTTGGTAACATCTAGAATGATGTTATACATGATGGTTGAAATAGATCAGATAGAAGTATCACCAAAAGAGTACTTCTACTAATAGAGCAGAAACCAAAATAGACTTGAGAACCTTAGAACCAATAGCTAGACATATGATTTAAAGGTGAGAATTGGTTTGGTAACATCTGGAAGGATGTTACACATGATGGACTAAACAGATTAGAAAGAGGTATCACCAAAAGGGGATTTCTACCTAAACCGAAATATGCTTGAAATCTTTGAAGGCAATTTCGGAGGCCTAAACGGATGAATTCGGCCTTGTACAGATTCCCCCCCTCCTCCCAATGGGGGAAAGTTTGGCCTTCCCTCTCCCTTGCTTTGTCTTGTCGAGAGCTTTCCAACGGTACCTTATGTGATTTTGAGATTCCTACAAGAAGATTCCCTAAAAGATTCCCTTCGGTCAAAGCTTGTTTGACCAACAAGATAGGACTTAGACCAGACATGTCACCCATCCAAGTAAGTAATCCAAGGGTGGAGCTTGCTGACATGTCACCTATCTGTGTCCCTAATCCTATGGTGGAGCTTCCTTGGCGGAGATCTTCTTTGTCTATATAATAAAGAGAAAGTGCTCCCTTGGGACATCGATTGTTTGAGTGTGCAATCTGTGTTTTCTCTCTTCTCTTGTCCTTGGAGTATTACATAGGGGGAGGTTGGACTCAAGAGGAAAAGGAAGAGGGGTTAGGAACAAAGGGTTTCAACTTGGAAACATGAAAGACAAGATGGATTCACATGTGACAAGGTAAGGCAAGATGATAAGCAACAAGAGAGACAATTTGGGTGATATCAAAGGGTCCTATCCAGTTAAGGGCAAGTTTACAAACTTGGGTATCAAGTAGGAGAGGGAGGTTAATGGAGGATAGCATGATTTTATCACCAACTTCAAAGGTGAGATCACGACGATGGTGGTCTGCATATTTTTTTTGGCGATTCTAAGCAACAAGGAGGTGAGACTTGGCTTGTTGGAGCAATTGGGATATAGTGGTCAAGAATGTGGAAGTATGAGGAACCTGAGATGGAGAGGGAGCAAGAAGAGAATCTGGAACAAGCAGATCTTGGCCAAAATTGAGAAAGAAGGGAGAAAATCAGGTGCTTGCCTATTTGGAATTGTTGTAGGCTAATTCAGCAACGGCAAGACATTCATCCCAATTGGTATGGTGGACATTGACAAAGGCCCGCAACATATCCTCCAATGTACAATTTGCACATTTGGTTTGTCCATCAGTTTGAGGATGATAGGCCGTGGATAAAGCAAGCTTGGTGCCGAGTATCTAGAAGAGTGCTTGCCAAAACTTCCCGGTAAATCAAGAATCACGGTCAGAGATGAGTACACGTGGCATCCCATGATGCTTGAAGACATTGTTGAAGTAGATTTGCGCTAAGATTGGAGCATCCACGGTATCATAGGTTGGTGCCAAGTGGATTTGCTTACTAAGCTTATCCACAAACACCACGATTGCGGTGTGTCCTTGTTTTGTCTTTGGCAAGGATGTGATGAGATCCGAGCTCACATGCTCCCAACAAGCGGATAGAATGGTGAGTGGTTGAAGGTGTAACAATATGGAGTTTAGCGATGAAGTCAATCAGGCTCACGAAGTAGCACATAAGACAAATTAGCCTAGAATATTCCGGAAGTATCTAGGTAGCTTCTTGGGAAGCTTCCCGGTTAGCTTAGCTTGCACCTTAAGTAAGTAGCTTCTAGAAGGAAGCTTCTAGAAGCTTCTCAAGGGCTATGAAGTTAACTAAGAAAGTAGCTTGAGGAAGCTTCTTGAGAAGCTTCTCAAGGACCTTGTATGCTACCTATAAATACCAAAGCCAAAGCTCATGTTAGGCATTCAGAGTTTTCTCTCATTCAAGTGTCCCAATGTAAGTTTCCATTCTCCTATTTCTCCCCTCGGTTTTGGTCTTTTACATTGGTATCAGAGCAGGAATGGGATGGATGGAATTTATGGACCACCAAATCCACTTCCGCCAAACCATTGGGACTTTCATGTCCATATATTACCAAAGCATCATTTCATACAATTCATCATCTCACGCTTTGGGCATGATTTTCTACATATGATCACCGTGTCAGAGGAACCCTTGATACTTCCAATTGTAACTTATGGAGAACGGTGGACGTGTTGTATCTATGTGTTAATCAACTAGATAAATTGAGGGTAGTGGAATAGAGTAGTAGCAATGGCGGCAATACCGGATGTTATCCTTGCAATGCAACAACAAATCAAGCATCTTACTCGATTGTTGGATGAACGAGACCAGCAACGACGAGAACAGATAGACAAAGCGCCAGTTTGAGATGGAGAAGATCGCATTCGATTTCCAAAACCCAAGGTGTTTGAAGGCAAGAATCTTCCAAGCACAGTGGAGAATTTTGTGTTTGAATGTGAACATTACTTTGAAGGCACCAATCTTCAAGATGAGCAGAAAAACAAATTCTCTTGGGTTCTAGCCAGTTGGATGGCATGGCAAAACTTGGGTGGTAATTCCGAGTAGAAAGAGCTGAACGACAAATTGTTACACCAATTTTGACATGGGCAGAATTCAAAGATGCAATACTTGGTCGATTTCAGACTATAAATGCCACCCAAGCTGCACGAGATAAATTGGCGGAGTTGAGGCAAATTGGCTTAGTGAGAAGCTACATCACACAATTTCAAAATATCATCATGCAAATTCCAGATATCCAAGAAGGTGAAGTTCTGGATTGATTTGTGCAATGATTGAAGTCACAAACCAGATTGGAGGTGACCATGCGAGAGCCACAGAATGTAGAAGAAGCCATGCAATTGGATGAGCGTTTTGATTCCTTAGTTGCAACAACTAGGTCTCGACCTCGGCCTACACAAAACCTACCAGTACCACGAGTGGAAGAACCGGTACCAATGGAGATTGATGCTATCCAACGAAGACCACTTGGCACAGCAGATAGAGAAAGATTACAACAAAATGGAGGTTGCTTTTATTGTCGCCAAGTTGGACATCCCATTGCTGAATGTCCACTTAGGAATGGGCGACCTCAACAAGTTGCCCAGATGGAGTTTGTAGAATAGAATGATCAGGGAAATGAAGAATCCCAATAGGAGATTTTGAGCCGCCTACAAGGAGCTTGATTAGTTCCAATGGGATTGAAGGCTCGACCTATGCAAGTTTGCTTCACTTGCAAGGTACGATATCTAATTGGGGTTGTAGGATTTTGGTTGATTCTAGAAGTTCAAAGAATTGCATATCTATGCAAGTAGCAAAGGAATTGGGTATTCCTATCAAGCTAGTGATTGGAAGTAGTTTGATGATGGAGGATGGTAGAAAAGGTTCTACATTCCGCACCTCGCATCTTGTTACCTTCAAGATTGAGAAGGAGTATTTGGAGTGTATGAGGTTTGTAGTGGCACCTCTACACTATGATATCATTCTGGGTCTACCTTGGCTTGAACGTCATAAGGTTCAATTTGATTGGACCCGACGTCAAATTCAAGTACAACACCAAGGTAGGAATTTCCGATTAGGTTGTCTGGCACCTTTGAGTAAGACACCTAAGAATAGTCAGTCCCAAGATGGGAAGTTTGTCGAGAAGGTAGCCATAGAGCAAATCTAGAAGGGAGATGAGTCCCAAGATGGGAAGTTTGCCAAGAAGGCAACCATGGAGCAAGCTTGGAAGAGAGATGAGTCCCTAGAAGGGAAGTTTGTTAATGAAGCAGCCATAGAGCAAGCTTTGGAGGAAGATAAGTCTATATTCGCGGTGTGGATAAAGCCAATTGCACAAGAACAATCTGAGGAGGGCCAGGTGCCGCATCAAGCAATGGTTGATCGGATAGTTCATGAGTTTGCAGATGTGTTTCCGGATGATCTGCCAAAGGGATTACCCTCCGATCGAGGTATGCCCTTCAAGATCGAGTTATTGCCAAGGAGTACTCCAATGAGTAGACCAATCTATTGGCTCTCACCAAAGGAGTTGGAGGAGTTGCAAACAACACTTACAGAGTTGTTGGAGAAGGATCTCATACGACATAGTACCTCTCCATGGGGAGCACCGGTACTATTTGTTCCAAAGAAGGATGGAAGACTTTGTTTCTGTATTGATTACTGTGGGCTCAATAAGCAAACCGTGAAGAATGCATATCCCTTGCCTCGAATCAATGACTTACTTGATCAATTAAGTGGAGCACGCTACTTTTCCAAGCTAGATCTTTGTAGCGGCTATTGGCAAATTCCTATTGAAGGAGAGGACGTGCAAAAGACTGCCTTTCGCACAAGGTATGGACATTTTGAGTAGAAAGTTCTACCTTTCGGACTCACTAATGCTCCAGTAGTCTTCATGGATCAGATGCATGGGGTGTTGGAGGGACTATTGGATCAGTCTATGGTAGTGTTCTTAGATGATATCTTAATCTATAGTAGGACAAAGGCAGAACACAAGAATCATGTGCGAGAAGTCCTAAGACGACTACGACAATGGAAATTTTACTACAAGAAGTCAAAGTGTGCTTTTTGGCAGAAGGAGGTTACCTTCTTGGGTCATAAGATCTCATCAAAGGAGATCAAGATGGAGGAAGAGAAGATCAAGGCCATTACTAATTGGCCTACCCCAAAGGATGCTACCAAAGTATGAGCATTCAATGGATTGGCCAGTTTTTACCGACGGTTCATCCACTATTATGCTCACGTGGCTGCACCATTGACTGACCTCTTGGGAAAGAACTCGAGCTTCCAATGGACCACCAAGCATGAAGAAGCATTCCAGAAGTTAAAGCATATGGTGTCTTCAAGACCCATTCTTCAACCATATGATCATCAACTACCTTGTGTGGTTGATTTTGATGCTTCTAACTTTGCAATTGGAGCTGTGTTGCAACAAGAATTTCCAGATGGACTACATCCTATTGCCTTTGTGTCTTGCCGACTAAATACAGCTGAAAGAAATTACTCTGCTTGAGATCGTGAACAACTTGCAATGGTATATGCCACCAAGGTATGGAGACATTATCTCTTGAGGAAACAAGTGATCATGCAAACTGATCACAAGCCATTGTTGCAGACCTTACACCTAGAGCACATGAAGAGTCGACATCATCGATGGGAAGAGCAACTCCAATTGTTCAACATCAAACTTGAGTACAAACCAGGTCGGTTTTATGTCATCCCTGATGCTCTATCACGACGACCTGATTTGAAGTCTCTTCCTCTTATCGCGGCAGCAATTACAATGGTGTGAATTGATCCCAAGATTCATAACAAGTTTTGGTTAGCTCTACAACAAGATCCCTTCTTCCAAATGGTACATGGTTGGCTAACAACAGGTGACAAGGAGTACAACACCTTCTCCTTCAAGGAAGGCCTTCTATTCCATGCGGACCGGATCTATGTTCCAACCAAAGGTGATCTTCAACTTGTGCGCCTTCAAGAAGCCCATGATTTACCCATCGCTGGTCACATGGGTGTGGACAAGACCTTGGGTACCCTCCAATGTCAATGGTGGTGGCCCAACATGACACGGGATGTTTGAGAATTTGTCCGATCGTGTGAGAGCTGCCAATGTAACAAGGCCAGCAACCAAAAGCCGGGTGGACTCCTTCAACCGCTTGCCGTTCCATCAGCTCATTGGGAGCATGTGAGCTTGGATCTCATCACATCCTTGCCAAAGACAAAACAAGGACACACTGTCATCATGGTGTTTGTGGATAAGCTTAGTAAGCAAATCCACTTGGCGCCAACCTGTGATACCGTGGATGCTCCAACCTTAGCGCAAATCTACTTCAACAATGTCTTCAAGCATCATGGAATGCCACGCGTACTCATCTCCGACTGTGATCCTCGCTTTATTAGGAAGTTTTGGCAAGCACTCTTTCAGATACTTCGCACCAAGCTTGCTTTGTCCATGGCCTATCATCCTCAAACTGATGGACAAACCAAACGTGCAAATTGTACATTGGAGGATATGTTGCGGGCCTTTGTCAATGTCCACCATACCAACTGGGATGAATGTCTTGCCGTTGCTGAATTTGCCTACAACAATTCTAAACAGGTAAGCACCGAATTCTCTCCTTTCTTTCTCAATTTTGGCCAAGATCCGCTTGTTCCAGATTCTCTTCTTGCTCCCCCTCCATCTCAGGTTCCTCATACTTCCACATTCTTGACCACTATATCCCAATCTCTCCAACAAGCCAAGTCTCACCTCCTTGTTGCTCACAATTGCCAAAAACAATATGCGGATCACCATCGTTGAGATCTCACCTTTGAAGTCGGTGATAAAGTCATGTTATCCTCTAGTAACCTCCCTCTCCCACTTGATACCAAAGTTCGTAAACTTGCCCCTAATTGGATAGGACCCTTTGATATCACCCAAATTGTCTTTCCTGTTGCTTATCGTCTTGCCTTGCCTTGTCACATGCGTATCCATCCTGTCTTTCATGTTTCCAAGTTGAAACCCTTTGTTCCTAACCCCTCTTCCTTTTCCTCTTGAGTCCAACCTCCCCCTCTTCCTATCCCTATCAATGATCATGAGGAGTACGAAGTTGATTGTATCCTTGCGCGTTGCCACATTTGATGAGGCCGTTGCCAACATACGGAGAACAAGGTCCTTTGGAAAGGGTATCCCCTTCATGATGCCACATGGGAACCTCTTTTTCACCTTTACAATGCACAGATGGCCATCCAGGAATTCAAAGCTTCAGTGGCGACAAGGACGTCACCAACTAGCGGCGGGGGAATATGTAATAATATGGAGTTTAGCGACGAAGTCAGTCATGCTCACGAAGTAGCACATAAGACAAATTAGCCTAGAATATTCCGGAAGTATCTAGGAAGCTTCTTAGGAAGCTTCCTGGTTAGCTTACCTTGCACCTTAAGTAAGTAGCTTCTAGAAGGAAGCTTCTAGAAGCCTCCTACTAGCTTAGCTTGCACGCCAAGTAGGCAGCTTCTAGAAGGAAGCTTCTTGAGAAGCTTCCTAGTTAACTTGGCTTGCACTCTAAGAAAGTGGCTTGAGGAAGCTTCTTGAGAAGCTTCTCAAGGGCCTTGTATGTTACCTATAAATACCAAAGCCAAAGCTCATGCTAGGCATTCAGAGTTTTCCCTCATTCAAGTGTCCTTATGTAAGTTTCCATTCTCCTATTTCTCTCCTTGGTTTTGGTCTTTTATAGAAGGAGTCCACTCGGCTTCTGGTTATTGGCCTTGTTACTTTGGCAGCTCTCACACAATCTAACAAATTCTTGAACATCTTGTGTCATGTTGGGCCACCACCATTGATGTTGGAGGGTACCCAAGGTCTTTTCCACACCCATGTGACCAGAGATAGGTAAATCATGGGCTTCTTGAAGGCGCACAAGTCAAAGATCACCTTTGGCTGGAACATAGATCCGGTCCGCATAGAATAGAAGGCCTTCCTTGAAGGAGAAGGTGTTGTACTCCTTGTGACCTGTTGTTAGACAACCATGTATCATTTGGAAGAAGGGATCTTGTTGTAGAGCTAACCGAAATTCGTTATGGATCTTGGGGTCAATTGACACCGTCGTAAATTGCTACCGCGATGAGAAGAAGGGACTTCAAATCAGGTCGTCATGATAGAGCATCAGGGATGACATAGAACCGACCTGGTTTGAACTCAAGTTTGATGTCAAACAATTGAAGTTGCTCTTCCCATCGATGATGTTGACTGTTCATATGCTCTAGGTGTAAGGTCTGCAACAATGGCTTGTGATGAGTTTGCATGATCACTTGTTTCCCCAAGAGATAATGCCTCCATACCTTGGTGGCATATACCATTGCAAGTTGTTCCCGATCTCGAGCAGAGTAATTTCTTTCAGCTGTATTTAGTTGGCGAGACACAAAGACAATGGGATGTAGTCCATCCGAAAATTCTTGTTGCAACATAGCTCCAATTGCAAAGTAAGAAGCATCAAAATCAACCACACAAGGTAGTTGAGGATCATATGGTTGAAGAATGGGTCTTGAAGACACCATATGCTTTAACTTCTAGAATTCTTCTTCATGTTTGGTGTTCCACTGGAAGCTTGAGTTCTTTCCCAAGAGGTCAATCAATGGTGCAGCCACATGAGCATAATAGTGGATGAACCGCCGGTAAAAACTGGCTAATCCATTGAATGCCCATACTTCTGTAGCATCCTTTGGGGTAGGCCAATCAATAATGGCCTTGATCTTCTCTTCCTCCATCTTGATCCCCTCTGATGAGATCTTATGACCCAAGAAGGTAACCTCCTTCTGCCAAAAAGCACACTTTGACTTCTTGCAATAAAATTTCCATTGTCGTAGTCGTCTTAGGACTTCTCACACATGATTCACATGTTCTACCTCTGTCTTGCTATAGATTAAGATATCATCCAAGAACACCACCACTGACCAATCCAATAGTCCATCCAACACCCGATGCATCTGATCCATGAAGACTGCTGGAGCATTAGTGAGTCCGAAAGGTAGAACTCTCCACTCAAAATGTCCATACCTTGTGCGAAAGGCAGTCTTTGCACATCTTCTCTATCAATCAGAATTTACCAATAGCCGCTACAAAGATCCATCTTGGAAAAGTAACGTGCTCCACTTAGTTGATCAAGTAAGTCATCAATCCAAGGCAAGTGATATGCATTCTTCACGGTTTGCTTATTGAGCCCACGGTAATCGATACAGAAACAAAGTCCTCCATCCTTCTTTGGAACAAATAGTACCGGTGCTCCCCAAGGAGAGGTACTATGTTGTATGAAATCATTCTCCAACAACTCTGTAAGTGTTGTTCGCAACTCCTCCAACTCCTTTAGTGAGAGCTGATAGATTGGTCTACTCATTGGAGTACTCCCTGGCAATAACTCGATCTTGAAAGGCATACCTCAGTCGGAGGGTAATCCCTTTGGCAGATCATCCGGAAACACATCTACAAACTCTTGAACTATCCAATCAACCATCGCTTGATGCGGCACTTGGCCCTCCTCAGATTGTTCTTGTGCAATCGGCTTGATCCACACCGTGAATATATACTTATCTGCCTCCAAAGCTTGCTCTATGGCTGCTTCATTAACAAACTTCCCTTCTACGGACTCATCTCTCTTCCAAGCTTGCTCCATGGTTGCCTTCCTGGCAAACTTCCCATCTTGGGACTGACTATTCTTAGATGTCTTACTCAGAGGTGCCAAACAACCTAATCGGAAATTCCTACCTTGGTGTTGTACTTGAATTTGGCGTCGGGTCCAATCAAATTGAACCTTATGACATTCAAGCCAAGGTAGACCCAGAATGATATCATAGTGTAGAGTTGCCACTACAAAACTCATACACTCTAAATACTCCTTCCCAATCTTGAAGGTAACAGGATGCAAGGTCCGGAATGGAGAACCCTTTCTACCATCCGCCATCATCAAACTACTTCCAATCACTAGCTTGATAGGAATACCCAATTCCTTTGCTACTTGCATAGACATGCAATTCTCTGAACTTCTAGAATCAACCACAATCCTACAACCCCTATTAGATATCATACCTTGCAAGTGAAGCAGACTTGCATAGGTCGAGCCTTCAATCCCATTGGAACTAATCAAGCTCCCTGTAGGCAGCTCAAAATCTCCTACTAGGATTCCTCGTTTCCCTGATCATTCCGCTCCATAACCGCCTCTTGGGCAACTTGTTGAGGTCGTCCATTCTTAAGTGGACATTCAGCAATGCGATGCCCCAACTGGCGACAATAAAAACAACCACCATTTTGTCGCAGTTTCTCCTTGTTTGCCATGCCTAGTGGTCTTTGTTGAATTGCATCAATCTCCATTGGTGTTGGCTCCTCCACTTGTGTGTAGTGTATTGGTAGGCTTTGTGGGGTTTGAGGTCGAGACCAAGTTGTTGCCACCAAGGAATCAAAACGTTCGGCCAACCGCATGGCTTCCTCCAAGTGTTGTGGCTCTCGCATGGTTACCTCTAATTTGGTTCTTGCCTTCAAGCCCCTCACGAATCGGTCCAGAGCTTCACCTTCCAAAATATCTGGAATTTGCATGATGGTGTTTTGGCACTGCGTGATGTAACTTCTTACAGAGCCAATCTGTTTCAACTCTGCCAACTTATCCCGTGCAGCTTGTGTGGCATTTATAGCTTGGAACCAACTGATTATTGCACTCTTGAATTCTACCCATGTCAAGATTGGTGCAACCATTTGTCGTTTGGCTCTCTCCACTTGAAATCTCCACCATAGCTTTGCTACTCCATCCAATTGGCTAGAAGCCAAGAGAATTTGTTTTCGCTCATCTTGTAGATTAGTAGCTTCAAAATAACGTTCAAAATCAAACACAAAATTCTCCACTGCACCCGGGAGATTCTTGCCTTCAAATACCTTGGGTTTAGGGAATCTGATCCAATCTTCTCCTTCTCAAATTGGTACTCTCTCCACCTGCTCTTGTCGTCGAAGATCTCATTCATCCAACAATCGAGTAAGGTGCTCAATTTGTTGTTGCATAGCAAGAATAACATCAGGTATTGCCGCCATGGTTGCTCCTCTATCACACCACTCCCAATCTATCTAATTTATTAACACATAGAAACAACATGTCCACCGTTCTCCATAAGTTACAACCGGAAGCACCAAGGGTTCCTCAGATATGGTGATCATATGTAGAAAATCTTGTCCAAAGTGCGAGGTGATGAACTGTGTCAAACAATGCTTGGGTAGTATTTGGACACAAAAATCCCATTGGTTCGATGGAAGTGGATTTGGTGGTCCATAAATTCCATCCATCCCATTCCTGCTCTAATACCAATGTAAAAGACCAAATCCGAGGAGAGAAATAGGAGAATGGAAACTTACATTGGGACACTTGAATGAGGGAAAACTCCGAATGCCTAGCATGAGCTTTGGCTTTGGTATTTATAGGTAGCATACAAGGCCCTTGAGAAGCTTCTCAAGAAGCTTCCTCAAGCCGTTTTCTTAGAGTGCAAGCTAAGTTAACTAGGAAGCTTCTCAAGAAGCTTCCTTCTAGAAGCCGCCTACTTGGCATGCAAGCTAAGCTAGTTGGAAGCTTCTAGAAGCTTCCTTCTAGAAGCTACTTACTTAAGGTGCAAGCTAAGTTAACCGGGAAGCTTCCCAAGAAGCTTCCTAGATACTTCCAGAATATTCTAGGCTACTTTGTCTTATGTGCTACTTCGTAAGCCCGACTAACTTCATTGCTAAACTCCATATTGTTATAATGACTCTGAACCTACGTCCTTTAGGACTCCTCAATTGGCTTTGCAAACTCCCCACCTCTGCAATGATAGCTCTAAAAGCTAACTCTCTCCAATCATAATCCTCCACACCAAATCTCCTCAACTTGGTCTTGGTGTTGAGTACCAAATGCCCATGTACAATCTTGGGCCTAATAGTGGGTGCAACAAGTGCACCCATCAACTGGAAGAAAGCTCGGAATGTAAGATATACACATTGCCTTGCAAGATATCTTTTTTCAACCCTGTCCCTTTGTAGAAACCAGTCTGAAACAGTTGTGTAAGGAACTATCCTCCGTCTTGGTGTTCTCCCCCTTGGCATAGCAAGTGCATGCATCTCTAACAATATTTGCAGTCAATTGAAACTACCTACCTCTTACCAAACCTATGCAAGAGACCTTGTCCCATGAACTCACAAACTCTGTACATGGAATGACTTGCAAAACCCACCAAAAAAATCAGCTCAAACTTCTCTCCCAAGGACTCAAGCTCAGAGGGTGCTACTAGATGCCGCTCAAAGACACCCACAGACAGTATTAACACTCAAAAGAGCCGCGGGTTGCCGCTGGTTGCCGTGACTGGGAGCCGCTTGACAGCACGAGGCGGCGCTCCCGACCCCGGTGCCCCCCGCGTGGCGCCAGAGGGGCAGTCGACACCGTTCGTAGGCGCCCATGGACGTTGCTCGCAGGCATAGCTGTGCTGGATGGCGCTATGTGATAGTGAGGGAGACGCTAGGAGCCACGCGTAGCCTTGCGGAAGTATTGGGTGCCACATAGAGTCGTAGGAAGGCGCTCGCACATAGGGGTTTAGGGCTTGGAGATGGTGTTGGACGGTGCTAGATGACACGCGAGGACGCTAGTAGGTGCTGCGGGACAAGGAGGAAGACACAAGGAGGTCTGTGCAACCCCGCAAAAATGTTGGGTGTCGTGCGGGGTCACAGGAAGGTACTCGCGCACAAGGGTTTAGGGTTTGGGGATGGCGCGGGAGGACGCTAGGAGGCTCTGCGGGACAAGCTGGGAGCCGTTGATGATTTGAAGCAATAAACCTAAAATAAATGAAAATCTTGAGGTAAAATGAGAAGAAAACAATGAGGAAGGTTTGAAGAATACCTCTGGCCATGGATAGTGAAGTCCAAGAGTTATTTTGAGCCCCATTACATCTAGATCGATCTCTTGAATTCCCAAAACAACAATTTGAATCTGATATTGTCCAGCCAGCACCACTTGATGAAATTGGTTGGGTGTTGAATGTTATGAGCCAATCTCCTTCTTTAGTATTTCTCATGTTGGGCCCGTCAACTATCTTTTTGTATCCCAAGATTTCTGCCATGGTTCAAATTGAATATGCTCTCAGTCTCTCGAATGCTCTCTTATCTCTCTTCTCAATCTCTCCTTGTTGTTTCTCTAGATTCTCCAAAGCACTCCTTCAATTAGAAATGTGAATGGAATTCTTCCAACTCTCTGGCCCCACAAATTCCCAACTCTCCTAGGCTCCCACAACGAGTTGGTCTCATTCGAGTTTGTCTCTTTCAAGTTGGGCTTCAGCCAGCTAGTTTGCCTCTTTCCTTCTGAACACCCCAGTCTTGAAATGGATCACACACCCTTGCAAAATGACCCCTTCTCTAAATGGCTCTTTCTCCTTTGAACAACTCACACACCCATGCACACCCTTGCAAAATGACCCTTTCTCATTCCAACACTCCACACACTCGCGAATTAGGCTTTCTAACACCTCCACACCCAGGGGAATGACATGAATTGAAAAGAAGAAGGTTTATATAACCCATGCAATTGCAAAAAGAACTCAATACCAAACATCCTAAAATGTACACTTTGGAGGCAAAATTTCATTTTTCAACCAAAAGAACTCAAATCCCGAGCGGCAATATGCGGCACTCCACGTCGCCAACCAGCGCAGGCAAGCGTTGCATATTTCACACAGCGCCTATCACCGCCTACCATCAGCACCTACTAATGCCTACAAGTGCATTTAATATTTGTGCATATTAGAGTGCGGTCCCTAGCATCCACCAGCGTCTACGAGTGCCACTTGATGACCCAAAAGCATTTTTTAAGTTTGTGAGCGGCACCTAGCATGTACGAGCGTCATCTCACGGTGTCTGCAACATCGGCTCATTTTTTTCCAACAGCATCCGGCAAGTGACTTTCAAGTGTAAACTTGCTAAACACCACACCTTGTAAGTGTAAACGGATGCCTTACAAATGTACAGATTAAGCTTCATAGAATTATTTTTGCATCCTTTGAATTATTATCCCAATATTACATCAAGATACACTAATGGTCTAAGATAAAGACTCATGGTCTAAGTTACAAGACTATGAGATATGAGATGAATAACTGAAAAATATGTATTTCATTATATGGAATCTCAATCAAACGAGTATATCATCATTATTATATAATCAAGGCAATGTTGCATCACCCTTGATCTACTTTTTTCTCTACCAAGTTCTATACCATGAAAGGACATTTCTGAATCTATTTGAGTTTCCTCTGTAAATCCACCATCGTACTTTGACCAAAGGTCAGACCTTTTGATTAAAAAATTATGCAAAATAATACACACCAATACCCACTTTAACAAATAAGCATTTCTACTACTGTCTTTCAGTTGCACTCTTAGCTCGCAAAGAGAATGCCATCTAGCTTTCAATACTTCTATACAATGCTCATTTATCACTCTTGCCTTTGCTAAATATTTATTAAACTCCTACTTGTCCTTTTGAGCGAGCTTGCTTGAAATCAGGGACTAGGTGATGCATGGGTACATAACCCAAATCACCTAAAAGGTACTCCTTTGCCTCAAAAGTACGACAGCTCCCTCTTAGGTTCAAATCATTCCATAGTGACAATTTTTTCAAACAAGTCATATCATGACATGACCCTAGCATTCTTGCAAATAAAAAAGTCCATACTTTTAGTAAACTAAACAAAAAGGATCACCAATGCATTGCAAAAATACCTAACAAAACAACACATAACACAAAACATACCTCCAGAAAAATGTATAATTCTCCTTTTATCATCATAAATAACTTGGCCATTTATAGAATATGAACCCTTGCGGCTGAAATATATTTCTACGTCCATAGTTGGTCGGGCTGCAAGAGGAAACAATGTTCCATCTACCAAACCAACACCACCGGGAAAACCTTTTTGTGCAAAAACAGTGGATATCCTCCTCTTCTCCTCGAGTTCGGGCCAAGGAACTTGACTCCTCATCACATCTTATATGGCTGTCAAAACTCTATCAATAAAAGCAATTGTTGAACCAGCACCACTAATGCCCCTAATAATTAAACCATGTGCAACACAAGCTCCATTGCCGTGATGCCCAAATCTATCCAATGTTAGGGCAACTTGGATCCACACGGGTGTTTTCTCTCTATGGTACCTTTTCTCAAAAATCGTGTGAGTCTTAATCAAATCAACTAATGTTGAAAAAGAATCCCCATCCATTCTAGTAAGTTGGCGAAAGGCCTTAGTATCTAGATTTCTAAAATACTCCTTCACAAACTCTCTACTACGAGGGTAAGTAACATGGGATTCCAAGTATCGATGAGTATGTGCATACTCTCATCCACTAATAAAACATTCTAGCATATCTAAATTTCCCCCTAATTCCTCATCTTCATCTTCTAATCCTTGTAGTGATATCTCCAAATCTAACCAAATCATCCATTGAATATATTTTCTAATATTTCTAGTTAGTTCTAAACGAGTGCTCCCTCTCGGCATGACTTTACTCAATTTTTAATCACCACTGATAACTCCTTATCAACGAAGGGGCATCTCTCTTCTCCGCAAAGGGGCATCTCTCTTCTCGTGAAATTTCAGCAAAGTTGCATCTCTATTCTCTGTGCGCACAAAACCATCTTATCAATTTCATTCTGTCACAAGAAAACAAGTTAATGAATTTCATTTCATTACTCAAGGGGGAAGAAATGTATACATTTCATACTCGTACAAGAGACAATGTTTTTTAATAATGAAATCGAGAGTAACACTTCAAACAAAATCACTCCTCATTCTAACCTTCCCACTGCTCGCACTCAAATCTTCCCACTCCAAACGAATTCATTCCCCTTTCCACCTTTGGCTATGGGTCTCTCAAATCTTCATCGGGTGGTCAATTTTCGCATGCCCTCAAATCTTTCCACTCATGCTCCCTCCAATCTTCATCAGTGGTAAAAATTTGCCGAGTTGCCGCTCGTCATTTCATTACCATGGGTAGTTCTCTAACATCCTGGATGTTCCTTTTGGTGGCCGTCACTTTCACTCTAACCCTAAACGATAACTTTATTAACCCTAATGTGCAATCAATGCACTACGGAGTGATAACAAAAGTTCCTTATCCCTTATTTTTACGAACCACCTCATACAGAGTGGGCTAATAATAAGGAACTTGGCCCAAACTCCGTAACAATACCTTTTCTAACTCCCGGTCACACCGTATCCATTTAGTCAACGCTTCGTAACAATCTATATGAAAAATTATGAAACAATCTATATGAAAATTATGAAACTTAGTATAACCATTTCTGAAACCCCCTAATGTTCCTAATGTTCGGCATGCGCTAACATCCTCACTAGATTTTGCTCAAGGACCATTTTTGACTCCATCGATGCCCGTGATATCAAGCCTCTAGTGTAAGCCTGCAGTTGCTGAAATAAGATGACCAAACAAAGCACCAGGTCTGGGAAGTGTGCAAGCCCAACTGTGACCATGGGTGGATCAGTCCCGTTATCTGTCATTCGTGTAACGGATCCGGCATCTTGTAAGTGAGTTGTTAGCTCTGCGATGTTTCCAGTGACAGAAAAGATGCTTACAGTGGCAGAAACAAACACAAGTAGTCAATGCTGTGTCATTTCCCATTGTCTGGACTGCTTGATCAACTACACGGATCTGATTTCACGATAGACTCGCCTGGGAAAAATTGGGTGGCTGAAAGCCTCATTCTTGGAATGTCCAGGGCAGTCACCAGGATCCAGGATTTGAGCTAGTAACTCTACACCTGTGTGAACTCAACCCATTGGCAAGTTTGACCTAATTCCCCAATAGCAAAGCTCCAGTGTGACAATTGTGGACGCGTACACACGATACTCTTTGAAGTCAACTGGTGATGGAGTGCAAAACATCGCACAAACTTGGCTGGTCGTGCACATTTCACGAATAGATGGTTGACTGAAATGGTCCTGTTGATCTGAATGGGATATAATACTCGTAGATGAACCAGCAAACATCCATCAATCTCGTGAATCTCACGGATCTGAGGATCGAATCTCAAGACGTCCAGACCGGTAAATCGAGAAGAAACAATTAAATAAATAGCGACATGAAGGATCGATGTGTCTCTTCTCCGAGCTCTGCATCATTACTGAAACTTTGCCTGGTTTCTCTTAGGCCGAATGATCTTGCAGAGAGGAACGCGCAGATGACAAAACCACGAGCTGGGCTTCTCCATCCGTAGCTGCAGCACCGCCATTCCCACTGGCTCCAGACGTCACAAAATGCACATCCATCAACTTGCTGTTGATGTCGTCATTGCATCCGAGTCCTGACGATCCATAGCATTCATGCATACGGGACGGGGCTAGTTATTTTAATGTTCTCAAACCCGATCTTGACGAATCCTACATGTGATCCGTAGTAATAAATCTCTACAACCACTTAGTTGAGAATGGGAGCAGAAGCCGTTCGAAGAACGAGGGATCCAGTACCCATTAAGTATGGAACCGAGAACGTGCGTATGAAGTGCATATGAAATGTACGCATGACCGTATGCATATCGAAATGAATTGAATTCAAGGAAATGGAATGTAAGTGAATCTAACATTACGAAGATAAGCAGAAGTAAGGACGTAATTGGCACATTTCGTAAGTAGCACCTGTAGAGAACTAGTATACATCATGGAATAAGAACCAAAACACAACAGATTTAGCATCTGAAATTGAAAGCAGGTGAGGACCATCAAACAGAGAAACATCGAGCAAGGAACATAAGACAGAGCTTTAGTTGAGGATAGGTGGAGTGGAGCGAAGTGGGAAAGGAGTGGATGGTGTCTTGGCTGTACTGGGGTGAAGCGTGATGAGAGTAGAAGCCGTTCGAGGAACGGGGGATCCCGAACTCATTAAATGCATATAAAGTGCAGATAAAATGTAAACATGATGTAGAGAAATGAGGACAGAAGCCGTTCGATTAACGGGAGATCCAGAACTCATTAAATGCAAATGAGATGCAAGATATGTAATGTATACAAGATACTGAACATCTGATCGAATGATAGCACAAATAAACGTAACCTGGAAACATGTCAAGAGTAACACCTACATACAAGTAGCATGCACCGAAAAAGCAGAAACAGAACAACAGTGCATGTAGAGAAACGAAATCAACAGGAAAAGGGATTACTTGACGAGCCAGACGAGAAAAGTTGATAAATCGAAAACGAGAATCAAAGTAGAAGCCTGGAAATCGAAAGTTGTGGAAGATCCGAGAGTCAGCCCGAGAGTGTGAAATCGCTCAGAGAACGAGGGAAGACGAGCGAGGCGTTAGAGGATTAGATATAGATTATACGGCAGCATGTGCTATGAACACATGAGTCCTAAAACACCAAAAACACAGAGGGAAGTAGAAAGGCGGTTATAGTACGCCTCCACGAAAGCGCGTACCACTTCATCAGTGCCAAACGCAGTGCCGAAGTAGTTGGGCGAATGCCAGTACCCCGAAGTATCGAGTTTCTGTTTGGAAGCTCATGAGTGCCAAGGCAAACTCGGTTGCTCCCTTAAGTGCCGCTCAACAGGAGTAAGAATGTTGCGGAAGAACAGGCTTAGACTTATGTGGGGAAATGTGGATATTGTAAACATGATGTGCAAATCGAGATGAGTATTAAAACCGTAAAGGAGATTAAGTGAATTTAACAAATCGAATGTAAACTGAAGTAAAGGCATAATAGCAACATATCGAGAGCAACACACGTGTAGAATTAGTAAAGCATCGTGTAATCGGTAACAGCTATGTCAAGAAGTATTATACATCAGGTAAGCGTAAGAGGACTGGATATAGAGAAATGAGGACAGAAGCCGTTCGAGGAACGGGAGATCCAGACCTCACTGATTGCATATTTGATATCATGCAAATGAGATGCATGATATCAAATATATACGAAACATGTGCTAGTCGAAACTAGCATAAAACCGGGAAAGGAGATAAAATGGAAACTACTGATCGAATGTAAGCAGAAGTAAACGCAACCTAGAAACATTTGAAGAGCAACACCTATATACAAGTTGCATGCATCGAATACACGGTAAAAGATAAACAGCACATGTAGATAAATAAACTCAACGGAGAATCGACGACTTAACGAGCCAGAGGAGAAAGATTAAGTTGATCAAAAGTCGGAAACCGTGTAGAAGCCTTGAAATCGGAAGTCGTGGAAGATCCGAGAGTCAGCCAAACCGAGAGGTATGAAATCGCTCAGAGAACGCGGAAGTAGGGCGAAGCGTTGGAGGACTGGATAACACAGAAATGAGGACAGAAGCCATTCGATGAACGGGAGATCCAGAACTCATTGAATTTAAATGAGATGCAAGATATGTAATGGATACAAGAAAGCGAACATCTGATCGCACGAAAGCATAAACGTAACCTGGGAACATTTTCAAGAGCAACACCTATATACAAGTAGCATGTATCGGAAAAGCGAAAACAGAACAACAGGAATGCAGAGAAATAAAATCGACAGGAAAAACGACGACATAAAGAGGCAGACTAGCAAGATTAAGTTAATCAGAAGTCGAGAGTCATGTAGAAACCTGGAAATGGGAAGTCGTGGAAGATCCATGAGTCAGCAGACCAAGAGTCCTAAAACACAAACGTCCTAAAACACAAAAACACTGAGGGAAGCAGAAGGCGGTCATAGTAAGCCTCCTCGCAAGCACCGTTCTACTTCATCAGTGCCAAAGATAGTGCCGAAGTAGCTGAGTGGAGGTCAGTACCTGTCGAACCGAGTTTCTGTTCAAAAGCTAATGAGTGCCAAGGCAAACTCGATGAACTTGAGTATACCGCAGCATGCTCTATGACCGCATGAGTCCTAAAACACTTAACAACCACATATTCTGGATTCAAACGACCATGACCTTAAAAATGCCTTGATGAGACGTCGGACACTGTCCTTGACATCAGCCATCAGCTTAGTTTACAACGTTCACACTTCCACCGAATTTGACTGGTTCTAGCATTAGCCATTAAGAATCATACATACTATCAAACTCATACATACTATCAAACTCACTCGACGATAATAGCGCATCCGGTCCATTCATCAAAGAGTATAGTCCAAGGAAAGGAATTTGCTCATGACAAGCTTTTTGCCTTAGATTTGAAAGCCAAATTCTGCAATCCTGGACAGACAATTGGCATATAATGAAGTTTTTTGAAACAAGGAAAACCAAATCTGTAACTATTTTACAATTTACAACTCTAAGATTTAAGCTATGAGAATTTTGTGCAAATGTACAGCTTACAAAGAGAAGAGAAAAAGCATGGTTGGACATGATAACTCTCGGAACTTCGATCCTGCATCACCAGCGGCTTAGTGGGGATATCCCTTTCCCAGAACCTAGACCTACCACCAAGTTGTGCACTTTGGAGCCACCAATGCCCTGTAACCCGGAATCGTCATCATCGTCTACGTCTTCATCCTCCTCTTGACCTGATGGCACTAGCTCATCTACATCATGATCATCAGACACATCATCCCCGTCATATTCCCCCCACTCCGGTATTCCCTTCCGGTTTGGCCTCACAACAGCCCCACTATCATAAAGTAGTCTGTCTTCAAAGGAAGCATTCCTTCCATCTGCTGCAGCTGTCCAGTCGTCCCCAGCTGAGCTACCAGTCATGCCTGAATGGCCTCGAAGATCATTGTGTTCCGCAACTTCATCAGAATGTCCTATCTTCACGCCATAGCTGGAGGAATTTGGGGCTATATCTACCACACTGCCATTTTTCTCTAAAACATGTGCCTCTCCATTAATCCCATTTTGAAGTGCTACCTCTGGATGAAATGTCGACCTGTACGGATCTCCATAAACCAATGTCTTAGTATCACCACCCATAGGATGACTTGCCTCAGTGGCACATAAACCTGGTTCAAATACATTTCTCAATTCTGTACAGCCAAACCTGCTCTTGTTCTCACCAATGTCAGAAATTCCCTTCTCTTGCTTTGTGACCATCTTATTTGGAATTGCCAAGTTCTTGTCGTCCAGCTCACCCTCCTTCTCTTCACTTTTATCTTCACTCTTAGAGCTACCTTCTGTCACGGGTTTATCGCCTGTAGGTTTTCTCCCACGACTCCTCGTGACACTTAGCTCATTGTTTGTCGATCCAAAAGGCTTCTTATGTCTGGTCCGCTTAGATGGCTGTTGTAAACCAGCAGAGACTGTCAGAGTATCCCCTGGACCTTCTTGATGACCCCTCAAAGCATGCATCTCTGCTTCTAGCTGTATGATTTTATTGCGCTGAGCTGCGAGCTCGGCCTCAGCTCGACCCAAAGTACTCCACATGTGTACATTTTCACAGGACTGGAAACACACAACGAAAGCATTAAGTATCATGAGGAAGTTGAACTCTCCACTAAAAAAACAGCGTAAGTAAAGTCAAAGATCAAAGTAGAACAAACTATCCATATAAGATAGCGTACTGAAAGAGCATAGACTGGACATAAGTAGATGTTGTACAGACAAGATACTACACTCCGCCGAAAATGAGAACTTGCAAACTTACAGGGATGAAGAATTTTACGCGACTTCTTTAAACGGGACACCAACCACAGAAGGACTTATAACATCTACTTATTCTTCATACATTACTATGAAAGGCTAGTCTAATTACTGAAGAACATCATACCTGTGCTTCCCACAAACGTTGATGTTTCTGTGAAAGTCCAGGAGGTGCCTTGATGTAGCCTCTTTGATAAGGAACAGGAGGCACCCCGGTTTGGCCTGGAGGAGGAACATAACCATAAGGTGGGCCATAGCCTTGATAAGGGGCACCATATCCTCCTGGAAAGACTGGAGGTTGCTGTGGTGGATTGCCTCCCCACCACGTCTGTTCTGTCCATGTTCCTGTTCCAAGTTCCAGAATTCAGTTGATACAAGCACGAAAACTGAATATGAAGTATCTTCACGAAATTTGTTACAAATAACGGTATGTAAGTTTAGGATAGTAAATGTGATACCTTCAAAATCTTCACAAACAATACAAATTCCTCCCAAGGTTTCTTTACCGTGTACTCTTCACCATCACAGTACCTTCAGCAGTGCTTTTGTGTAAATCTACTTTTTAGAATTTTCTTAATAACCAGAGAATGGATTCAGTTATCATGCTCTAGTTTTCATTAAGACGTGGGTCATATACACTTCACATTGGTAGAAGTGGGTTTCACCTGTCTACACCTCTTCCTATTGTTTCTTGAATCCACCATTCCTTGTAATTACCAAATACTTTTATTGCTACTTAGGTTCCAAACGAATTCCAGAGCCTAGGTCTTTTACTCTGCCATACGTTTCTTACACTGAAAGATAAGTTATTACGTTGACCAGTTTCATGCTGGAAATCGTCTCTTAACCTCATAACCATAATGTTCAATCTTACGGTTCGTCATCTTCATATAGTTCCCATCGCCTTCCCATCTTGAATACATACAAAGACTTGGATAAATCTCGAGTAAGGCATCAAGGAAAATTAATACCTCCGGTTAAATCAACCCATGAGTGATAACTTTTCTAGTTTGCCTCCTATTTGCAACGCCTAGAAAGTCTGTAGTGATTTTCATCTTAATTCTCAGACGACCTTTAGTTTTCGAGAATTGATAGACTACTCGAATAGATGGAGACATCAGGCTCCGCAACATAGCAACGTGCTGAGGTTAAATGAACCCTTGAGTGATAACTTTTCTAGTTTGCCCCCTATTTGCAACGCCTAGAAGTCTGTAGTGATTTTCATCTTAATTCTCAGACGACCTTTAGTTTTCGAGAATCGATAGACTACTCGAATAGATGGAGACATCATGCTCCGCATGGCAACGTGCTGATGCACATTGACGGGGAGGAAACCGTTCCAGGTTGCAGAAAAATGGACTAAATTCATGGATCAACGGTTACAACCCAGACACCAAACCAAGAACTGAGTCATTTGGTGAAGTATTACCTGTGTATCCTGGTTGTCCAACACTGGCGGGGTAACCATAAGGACCTGGATAACCATATGGCAAACTGTTTGGAAGAGTTGGTGTGCCTGGATATGCAGGTGGCTGCCAACTGGGATCCGTTGAGTTGCCTGGAAACGGATAGTATTGTCCCGCTCCCGACTGAGGAGCAAACTCAGACCCACCCCAATAAGGTGGGGGGGTCTGACCTGCTTGGCCCTGACTCTGCCCTTGTTGTGAAGCGCCTTGAGGTGTTGCTTGGTGCTGCTGTGCTTGGTGTTGTTGTCCCTGAGGCTGTTGGGGTGGTAAAGGCTGCCCCTGAGACAATGTGGGCTGAGTTTGCGGATTTGTAAAAGGTGGAGGCTGCTGCGGTGGAGGATATTGCCACTGGCCTAGTGGAGGGTAGGGATGTGAAGGGGTGAACGGCAGAACTGGAGGTGTGGAACCAGAGATTAGCAACTTCTTCGCGGGACCCCCAACGACCTGTTGATCTGCGTCTCTTTGCCTCTTTAACAAGTCAACCTGATCGAGTTCAAAGAAACAAAGACTAAGTTCAAGAACTCCACAAGTTCAATTAAAAGCATATGAATGTAGTCTTCTTAACACTCTTGTATAGCTGAAATGACTCAACTTACAGGAGCTGCAGGTCTTATGGCTTTGTAGGTACTGAGAGGAACAGAGCTCTACGCCACAACACCAACAACAACATTAACAAAGACTCCTGACTAACACCGGACACTACCAATCTCTTCTTTACTTCTGTTGCAAGTAACTTCCCAAAGCTTCAAGCTCAAATTATAGAATAAAGAATGAATTGGTGGTCAGACATTACGCTGATGCTCGATGCCAATAATGACGCAAAAACTATTATACTCAAGCAAACTACTGACCACACCCATACCAACTAGACTACGTCAAGTTGATTACCGCAAGTTTTGTGACACTGATCCATCGTAGAGGTTGACACAAAAAATTTCAGGATATACTGGCTAGTACAAAATTCGTCCAAAGGCCGCCATCAGGCTAATGCAGGAGGATGGTAAATTGCGTGCCTCACAGAAATAACAAGTTCCTATGTAAGGGCAAAAGGTTAAATTTATATATTGAACCTGCACTGATCCGCCCTCAGCCTCCACACCAGAAGCACCGTTAGAGGAGCCCTTCTCGCGCTTCTTCTTCTTCTCCATCATTCTTTTCCTCTTGTAAAAGTTTTCCCAACCCCTGCTCATCCATTCCAGCAAGTAAGTCCCAGTTGATCAGAGGATAAATTCCTCAGGGGTTTTCAATAGACGTAGAAAGCCTAACCAGCTTATGAACGGATCTCTTTGCCACAACAGGTGCAACAAGACGGCTACTAACAATCAAATAAATATCAAAGCTCAGAATTCAACCTCCTCTACGGAAAGCTTAGACGAGTACCATCCAGATAAGAAACCACAGTTCAGTGAAGAATCACATCACCTCACACATTCTCAAACTATTGTCTACCTCCGACAGAAGGGCACATTGGTGTCAGTACGAAAACCAATCGCTACATTTGAGAATTTTGTCAGTTTTACAACCTCCGCGTCATCGACATCCCAAACCTGAACGCAAAGATTAACCCCACGGAGAAAACAAGAAACCGGTGCTTGACTGACCTTCAGAGCAACTCTTCTCGAACAGAGAAAACTCGGCGGTAGCTTGGCTGGAGTGGTCATAATACTATCATGGTGGCAACTTGACGGGAGTCCACACCATTGCGTCCGAAAATACTCCCCTCCACACCTTTCTAATTTCTTTCTTCGAGTGAGAAGATCGCTCTCCTGTTCCTCCTAAATTCATTGACGACACACTCCCACCGCTTTCTTCTAAAATCTGAGAAGCCTCACTTCTCCCTCCCTCCCTCACGGGTCCCGCCCGGAACTACACAACCTTTGCATCCAAGAGGACCCCACTCCGCACTTTTCTAATTGCTGTCTTCAACTGAGACGATCCACCTTCTCTTCTTCCTGAAACGAAATCGTATGCAACAGTCAAAGAGTCCCACCGCTATTTTCTACCACCGCAGAGACTCTCTTTCACTTCCTTTTGCTCCCACTGGGACAGCTTGAAGAAGTAAAGTACAAGAGCAGATCATTCGTTTGTCCCGGAAGCAAACAATGTGCCTTATTACTCCTGACATCAGAAACTTCCACCGTTTCGCACTGCTCTCTCAGTGATCGAGGGTCGACTCGATCGGCTGCTCCCCCTCCTCTCCTCTCCAGCACCATTGGTGCTGTCTTTCTTTCGGCAAGCAACCAAAACCAAACGAAAAAGTTGAAACTTTGAAAACTAAAGGTGGACATATGCAAATTTGTCGTATTTTGCTTCTAATTAATTACTCTTCGATTTCATTGAAGCATTCTCATTCAAGTCTTGGTTCGATAATTTTCGTATTACAAGGACATTTTAACTCGGAGAAAACGGAAATTCGGATATCAATAATTTTATAAGTTTTTCTATGTGTTATAGAGAGATTTTTGTACAAATGATTATCAAGTAAAATCACCAAAATTAAGGGAAGTAATGAAATTAGTTATAAGGTTTTAAAATTATTATTTTTGATGGAGTTATGTATGACTTTTAAATATATAAAATTCAAAGAAAATATGCCAATTTTTGTTACATTTATTTTGGGCTTTTAGGAAGTTAATGTCTATTAATGCCTCTACAGAGGGCAATGGCTGATGCAATCCATAAGAGTGGTACAATCCATAGGATAGCAATCACATTAGGTGATGTTTCTTCGGATGCTCCAGTTGTGTGTAGACTATACGACTTGCATAGCTCGGATATCTTAGGTGCCGGAGGGCAGATTTCTCATATAGACTCTATTGGGGCTTAGCCCATGTTACCTTTTTTGTCTCTCCCTTGTACGGCTTGATGGGGTCTTCCCATCCTTTGTTTTTTCCTCCGCGGTCGCCTTTCATTCCTATTAATGTAAAGATAACATGAGGTAAAAAAGGCTAATTCTTAGTTAGAGATATTTTATTACTTTAGAAGCACCTTTTAACCTTATATACTACATTTTTATATACTACATTTGATCAAGGTCCATATGGGTTTATTTAAAGCATTCTCACTTTCAAGATATATAAAAATTTCATTGCATTTTCAAAATATTCCCTATAAATATAGAGAAATTTGGATAATGGAGGTCCTTTAAAATTAGATTTTAAAGACCAAGAATATATAAAATTAAGATTAACAAAATATGCATATTCTTTCCTCATGATCTTAATGTCAAAATCCAAATTTATGGACTCAACTATCAAAACATCCCTATCCAAGATCTTAAAATATGATCCATAAATAATAATAAAATTTTAATTGTCAACTATGCTAATTAAAATTATTTTGATTTTATCAGAAAATTTCAATGTTGTCATTTTAATGACCTGATCATCATGTACAAAAAAAAAAAAGAATAACAAGAAAAAAAACCATTATCTTTTTAGAATATACCTTCAGGTGTGGAGTACAGAAACATAAAATAAACATCAAAATAGTAATACTATCTATTTCTATGACAAAATACTTCTTAAAATAGCTATTAAACCTTCTTTCTAAATTTAAGTGTCACTTATTTTACGCTTTAAATCTATTGACTGCAAAAATAAGGCAAAACTTAAAGGTTAAACTTTGATCGGAATCTCTCTTTTATTTCCTTTTTGGGATTTGGACACTAAACTCTAGAACTATGTGCAAAAACAAACATTAAAACTTAAAAAATATGATAACTTACGTCCAAAACCATAACTCAAGAGTAAAACTTGACAATCTTGAAAATCTTAGTAGTGCAACAATGGACATATCCATAGGACTTGTTTAACTATATTCTAAATTTCAAATTATTTGCCAACATTCTCCAAAACTTAATTAGCATACACTAAAAATCATGTAAAATCAAACTTCAAATCAATGAAAGCTACGATGAAATAATTGACATTTTTATCATTTTGACTATTTTAATATTTTACAATAGTTACAATATTTTACAATATATTTTATTGACTATTTTGATTTCTTGAATGGGACAAGGATATCTAGAAGTATCTTTTAAACCCTTTCAAATCCATTCCTATTGCTTTTGTATATTAATTCTTAAACTTCTTTGTGGTACTTATCAGGTTCCTTTGGTTGTGGGTATTGTTTTAATGGTTTCAGATATTGTATCTTGCATTTTTCTTTATCAAAATTTTAATATTAATAAATTAGATTAATTTCTACAACAATTATATAAGTAAATATCATACTAAAAAATGAGTTCGAATTGTTGAAACACTACCTATAATGTAATTATTATTTAATATATAATGATAAAAAAATCATATTATCCATATATAGAAGGCTTAAATTGATAGATGGACATTAAGCACTAGATTATATACTATGTAGTAAGTATCAAGAAGATGTTGCACAAGGACCAAGAAAGGAAGGCTTAGGAATTTGTTCAAGTATTTATTGATTTAAATGTCTCATTCATAATTCAATCTTAGGGATTGACCCAAGGCAATTATTAAGTTTAAGAGTGATGTTTGCTAGTTTATAGGTTCGGGATCCAAATCAATAAGTGATGAAACAAAGTAAAAGATTTGACTCTTAGATAACTCTATAATTGAATATCTTATTCAAATGCTTGTATTGGTAACAAAAGAACGGTGTATACAAGATTGCGCACCCAAGTATCTAGTAATAGGAAAATCTACCAAGAAACATCTGCAAAGTAATAGATGGACAATCATGGAAGTTTAGTAAAAACGGATTTAGAAGATTATACAGATTCAAAATATATAGGTTGTATGATGGCGGACTCTTAAGTAGAAGAGAATGGTCATGATTTCAAATACAAAAGCCTACTCCATAAATTTTTGATGAAGAGAATGGCCATGATTTCAAATACAAAAGCCTACTCCATAAAATTTTGATGATTTAATCAAGTTTGAGTTTTATGGCCAAGTTACCATTGAATAGTCCAAGCGGGTGCGGGCTCTAGGGTGCCAATTTGCCTGATAGCGCTTGCTCGAAGGCGTTAGGCTCCATCCTTGAGGTTGGTGCTCATGTCAAAGTCCTCATGGTTGGATGACTCCCAAGTCCCGAGACTTGAGCCTTAGCCCTTGGACTCACATGCGCCTTGTGCAAGACTCTTAGTTTTGGCGATACACAATCTAGGCAAATGTCTTCCTTGGAATTGTGCAAATCTGGTCGGAGTATAATGTTTGTAGACCAAAAGTGGGGATGGGTGTAATACCAAGAGCTAGCCATATGATCTAGATGTGAAATTTGGTTTGGTAACATTTGGAATGATGTTATACATAATGGTCAAAATATATCATATAGAAGTATCACCAAAAGGGTACTTCTACTAATAGGGCAGAAAACCGAAATAGATTTGAAAACCTTAGAACCAATAGCTAGACATATGATTTGAAGGTGAGAATTGGGTTGGTAACATCTGGAAGGATGTTACACAAGATGGACTGAATAGATCAAAAGAGGTATCACCAAAAGGAGACTTCTAATAATAGAGTTGTAACCAAAATATGCCTAAAATCTTTGAAGGCAATTTTGGAGGCCTAAACAAATGAATTAGGCCTCAAAAATGCACAAATTCCCCCTCCTCCAGCAAAGCAAAGGCTGGCCTTCCCTCCCCCCTGATTTGCCTTGTTGAGAGCTTTCCAACGGTACCTCACCCACATGATTATGAGATTCCTACAAGAAGATTCCCTAAAAGATTTCCTCCGGTCAAAGCTTGTTTGACCAACCAGATAGGACCAGGACCGACATGTCACCCATCCAAGTAAGTAATCCAAGGGTGGAGCTTTCTGACATGTCACCTGTCGATGTACCTAATCCTATGGTGGAGCTTCATTGGAGGAGATCCGCTTTACCTATATAATAAAGAGAAGGTGCTCCTTTGGGGCATCGGAGTTTGAGTTCCGCTTTACCTATATAATAAAGAGAAGGTGCTCCTTTGGGGCATCGGAGTTTGAGTGTGAAAGTGTGTATTTCTCATGGTGTATTTCTCTTCAGGTCTCCTATACTCGGAGTATTACAGTGGGTCCCAGGTAGTCCAGAACTATATATGAGGGGTGACATGTCCTCTCAAGAGATTGGCGCCAAATCTCTAGTCCAGATCGGCATGGGCGTTGGCATTCAAAGGGCAGTCAAGGGGCACCAACACTCCACGCTTGATAGTGCTTGCTCCAAGGCACCAATTCCCATGCTCAAGGGTAGGGTACCCATGGTTTAGTTAGAGTCCTCATGGTCATAGATCTCTCAAGTGACAGGACTTGAGCCACAAGGCATTGGGTGCACAAGCGCCGAGGGCTACATTCCCAATTTTGGTTATCCATAGTTTAGGCTCTCTTCTCCCTTGGAATGGTGCAAGTCTGGCTGGGGTATAATTTTCATAGACCAAAAGGAGGGGGCAGATCTTGGGTAGTCCAGAACTATATATGAGGAGGCAGCAATGTCCTCTACAAGAATCATATTAATCGCTTGGCTAAAAAATTTCATGGATATAGCTTGCGGTGCGGTCCCCATAGGAGCTAGCAACGTCAAGGGATAGTCCTAACTCATTGCCAAGTAGACTTGGTGGATGATTGTCCCAATTTTAGGGGTTATGGAGCTAGCAACATCAAGGGATAGTCCTAACTCATTGCCAAGTAGACTTGGTGGATGATTGTCCCCAATTTTAGGGGTTACCCGAAGGGCACCAATTAAGGAGTGGAGCTTGACCGTGTCTAGCTGGCATGTTGGATTTGAGTGACTTGGGGTTCATCTTGTTGATCAATTTGAAGAGCTTGATTCACTCCTTGGTGTGACATCCATAGGGGGGGGGGGCTTTCCATGGATATGGAGTTTGATTTCATGGGCATCTACATTTTGCTTATGTATACATCTTTGGCCTCTATATCTAGCCTATGAATTTATTTGATGGAAATTTGACTTCTTTATTTAGCCTTTGTATCCATTTGATTTAGATTTGGCCTCCATATATCCTTGAAGGCCTCTAAATGTTGAAACTTAAATTCATACCAAACTAGTTACTTGTTACTTACTAGTTGCAATTCTTCCACTCCATAAGATTGATCTTTGGGTCTCCTAACTCAAAAAATTTAGCCTTCATGTCCTTGAAAGTAACCCTTCACCCCAAAGTCAAGAATTGTGCTTCAATATCCTTTGAGGTCTTTGTTACCTAAGTCTTAAATGCACATAGATTTTGCTTCTGATTTCATAATCGATAATTCCTAATCCATTGATTGTGTTTCTAAAACTATAATCTAAATTCTAAATCTCATACACATGTAAGATAAGTTCTTAAAGATACCTTCCCATCTATACAATTTTGAATAGAGGGTTAATTCAAGGTAGTCAATAATCCTTAAGAGTGAGAGTATGGTGTTCCAAAGCTTAAGCACTTGAAATTTTGGAGACTACATTTTGAACACCATAAACTTTTATTTTTTTCATGCTTTTTGCACCTTTGGCCCTCTTGCAATGTACAAAGGTAGGAGGCTACTTTCTACTCGTAAAAGATCTGTGGATAGCATGGCATATAAGAAAAAATTTGTCTTGAGGCTCAAAGAATGGTGGTTTAGTTTTGATTAAAACAACCGTGCTACACCAAGTGTGTAACGTAGTTCCTTGAGCGTAGTAAATTGACTAAACCTAGTTGCGTGGTGCAATCCATAGTAGAGCAATCACACTAGGTGATGCTTTTGTGGATGCTTTAGTAGTTTTTAGACCTTAAGACCTGCATAGCTTGGATATCTTTGGTATGGTATGGAAGATTTTGCATATCAATACTATTGAGGTCTAGCCCCATTTTACCTCTTTCGTCTCTCCTTTGTATAGATTGATGTGTTCTCATCCTTCATGTGTTCTATGCGGTTGTCTTTTCCAAAGTAGCATGGAACTTTCATGTTACTTTGTTATCCTATGCTCTTGTAGTTTTTAGAGCAGTGTGGTGAGTCTAGTGAAGCAACCTCCTTGCTCTTCTTTGTGATGCACAAATTTGAACCAAACTTGAGTAAAGCAGCCTTGGTTTACAGTAGGCCATGTTTTCTAACCAAGTCAAGATTAGCATGCACATGTTTAGTATGCCCAACTACACTCATGGTTATTGTGCATTAATCCAACCGTGCTTGACGGAGTACGATTGGAATGAGCAAAGGCTAACAGATTATTGATGTGGTAAAGAGTAATAATGAGTTACCATAGTTGTTCTTTTTGGATTTTTGAGAATCTTTTGTCTACTACCTTTTCAAGAGTTTGAAGTGGTGATGGAAATCTCTTCAAATTAGTATGCTATGAAACAAAAATCATAATAAAAAGAGCCAAATGCTAAAATCATAAAAATTTAAAATATACATCACTTTTCTCTCTCTTGGATGCCTAATATGACAACTTAATTGTCAAATATTCTAACATTGAAGGAGCATGAATACTTCATAAAAGGTATTTTAAAATCCAAGTACTTCCATGATAGGAAATGCAAAAGATTCCATTCCTTGAGTAATTTCTTTATATAATATATATTTCAATTAGTTGCAATGATACTCAGAAGCTCTTTGAATTTTGCATCCTATAAATTCAAAATCATAAAGAATAGAGATTAAATAGGGATGAGAGATAAAAGCATTTGTAATTATTTTCTCTTGGATAGCTCATTCTAAAATTTAGCTTTAGAACTATAATAATGAAAGATCAAGGATTACTCAATATAATTTTGAAGTAAAAAATAATAAAAATTCAATATTAATAAAAAATTATTTATAGGATTTTTGTAATTTGTTCATTTCAAGTGCTTATGATAGCATTAGAAAATTTTATGGATTTACATCTAATAACATTCAAATCATAGGTTTTTTTATTTAGATTGGAAGTTCCTAAATAATAAAATCTATTCAAATTTATGCTACACCACTTTTGCAAGGATGAATTTGTTTTGTGTTTTAATCTATCACAACATTTGTAGTGCCTAAGCAAGTTTGCTATGTGTAATACTCCGAGGATAGGAGAGCTCTCCAAGAGAGAAAACACAAGCTTCACACTCAATACTCCAATGCCCCAAAGAAACATCTTCTTGTTATATTCCGAGGAAAAAAGAAGAGAGAAAACACAGATTTCACATTCAATCATCCAATGCCCCAAAGGAGCACCTTCTCTTTATTATATAAACACAAAGGATCTCCTCCAAAGAAGCTCCACCATAGGATTAGGCACATAGATAGGTGACATGTCAGCAAGCTCCACCCTTGGACTACTTACTTGGATGGGTGACATGTCGGTCCTGATCCTATCTGGTTGGTCAAACAAGCTTTGACCGGAAGGAATCTTTTAGGGAATCTTCTTGTAAGAATCTCAAAATCACATGGGTGAGGCACCATTAGAAAAATCTCAACAAGAAAAACCAAGGGGGAGGGAAGGCCAACTGTTACTCATTAGGGGGGGCAAAAGTTGCACATTTTTTAGGCCTAATTCATCCATTTAGGCCTCCAAAATTGCCTTCAAAGATTTCAGGCATATTTTTGTTCCTACTCTATTAGTAGAAGTCCCCTTTTGGTGATACCTCTTTCTGATCTATTTAGTCCATCATGTGTAACATCCTTCTAAATGTTATACAACAAATTCTCACCTTTAAATCATATGTCTAGCTATTGGTTATAAGGTTTTCAAATCTATTTTGGTTTTTGCCCTATTAGTAGAAGTACTCTTTTGGTGATACTTCTATCTAATCTTTTTTTTATCATGTATAACATCATTCCAAATATTACCAAACCAAATTTTACATCAAGATCATATGGCTATCTCTTGGTATTACACTTCTCTTTATTGTATAACAAAGAGGATCTCCTCAAAAGAAGCTCCACCCTTGGATCAAATACATGGATTGGTGATATGTCAGTGAGCTTGACTTTTATATTAGTTGCCTGGATGGGTGACATGTTGGTTGTTGCCCTATCTAGTAGGTCAAACAAGTTTGATGGCAAGGAATATTTAGGGAATCTTCTTATACAAAGCTTAGAATCACATGGGTGAGGTATTGTTAGAAAGCTCTTGATTAGAAAAACAATGTGGGGAGAAGGCAAGCCTTTTATCTTGGAGTGAAGGAGATCTTTCCATTTTCAAGGCTTAATTCATCTATTTAGGCATTTGAAATTGGTCTAAAGTTTTTGGACTATTTTTGGCTTTTGCTCTACTAGTAGAAGTACTCTTTTGATAACAACTCTATCTGATCTACCTAGCCCATCATACATAACATCATTCTAGATGTTACCAAGCCAATTTTTATCTCTAGATAATATGTCTAACTATTGGTATCATAGACCTCTCCACTCTTAAGATACAATGTCCTTATTGAAAAGCTGTTTGCTTAAAAGATTTAACTTACACCGATTTGTTGGTCACGTTGGTTGCTAGCTCCCATGTTGCCTCATATAGTAGGTATCCTTTCCAATGTACAAGATATTCAACACATCGATGGTGAGGACCACAGATGCATTTCTAGAGAATGTGTTCAACTTCATATTCCTTTGTGTCATCCATGAGGGTTGGACAAGGTCAAATTTCTTGTATGGAAGAGAAGTGAGGCAGCAAGGTGCATATTTGTGTAGTAAGGAAACATGGAATACTGTGTGGATCTTCGTGTGTGGCGGTAGCTTGAGGTGATAGGCAATTGCACCAATTTGACAAAAAAATGGAGAAAGGTCAAATAAAAAGAGGTCTAAGCTTATGAGGGCCAACTAACATGAGGTTGGCGGTTAATAGCTAGTCTTGATCTCCAATTTTGAACTCCATGTGGTGGTGATGTGCATTTCATATTGCTTCTGTTGATTTTGAGCAATCTTCAACCTATGCTTGGCATTCTCCACACCTTGTTGGATTCTAAAAACAAAAGTGTTGATAACATCCACCTTGGTAGCCACATGATGGACCTTCATCAAGCTCAAAGGTGTGAAAGGATGCTCTCTATACATGAGGAAGAATGGTGTGACTTGTGTGGAAGCATTCATTGAATTGTTGTAAGCAAATTCTACCAATGGAAGTAAGGTGTCCCACCTCTCTTGCTCGTCTAAGGTGAAGCCCCAGAGCATGTCCTCAAAAGTGCAATTCACTTTCTCTATTTGTCCATCACTTTGTGAATGGTAAGTTATGAACATGGCCAATTTGGTTTGAAGAAACCAAAGAGTGTTTTTCAAAACAAACTAGTAAATTGAGTGCCTCTATCTATGATGAGCACTCAAGATTGGCCATGGTGAGAGAAAACTAAATCTAAGTACAATTGAGCTAGTTGCAGGGCAGTCATGTCCTTGGTAGTAGGACGCACATGAATCATTTTGTTGAGTTGGTCAAGAAAGACTACAATGGAGTCAAACCTTGAGGCGGTCTTGGGCAATTCACAAACCAAATCCATGCTTACTCATTCCTAACGTTGTGTAGGAGTGGGAAGGGGTTGAAGGAGTCATATGGAAGCTTGATTAGAAGCTTTATTTTGTTGATAGAGTAGGTAACTTTGAACATATTCCATCACATTGTTGCTCACCTTGGGCCAATAGTAATAGTGTTTGACTGCATCCAAGGTCTTGTCCACTCCAACGTGATCTACAATGGTAGAATCATGATATTCTACTAGGATGATGGTTCTTATATCCGTGGCATCCGGGATCCATAATTTTCCATCACAAAAGGTGAGTCATTGGATGATGGTGATATCTTTGGATGATTGAGCACTTACAATCTATGGATTAGTTTTTGTAGCAACAAGAATCCTTGGCCAAAATTTAGGATTCATCTTGACTTCCACCACCAAATTGTTTGCCATCAACATTTGGATGAATGCATCTGTGAGTTGCTTCTTGCATTACACATATGTGATTGTTATGTTGACTTGTTGTCTCTACTCTACCCATTGAATCTATCAATGAGAAAGATCTTTTTGTGTCTTGAAGTAGACTAAAGGTTTGTGGGGTCTCTCCACTACAAATTCCTTCTCACCAAGATAAGTGCTTCCAATGCTTGGTTGCAAGAATAATGGCTAACTTTTCTCATTTGGTGGTATGATAGTTGTGTTCTTGTAACAAATTACAAGAGAAATATGCAATTGGGTGCCATCAGCCATGCCATTCTTGTTATAGGACTGATGTTATTGTTATGCATGATTCTATAGTAAACTTGATTGGATGTTTTGGGTCATACCATTTCAAGATTGGTGCATGTAGTAATGAGTCTTTAAATTCTTGAAAGGCCAATTCTTGTGTGGTTCTCCACATCCACTTGTTCGCTTTACTCAATAGTGTTTTTTGAGGTTGTGCAATCTTGGAGAAGTCCTTGACAAATTGAATAAAAACCTCACCAATACCAAGAAACTAATGATCTCTATTTTATTTGTTAGCACTTGGATACCTTCTGCACTTACTTTATGCCCTAAGTAGTCTAATTCAGATTTGCCAAACTTTCACTTTGAGAATTTGGCATACAATTGATTTTGTCACAAAATCTAGAGGACTTCTTGTAGATGTTGCTTGTGCTTGATCAACATCCTATAATACACATTTGTGCATGTATGTGCTATTGTGATATTTAGTTTGGTATTATAAGTGATTGAAAGATATTATTCATATAGAGATAAAAGATGGTTCTACATTAGTCATGATTACCTAAAGTTAATCATAGCTAAGATGGAAGAGACCTTACTTTAGAGGAAATGGGAAAAGATGAGCACCATTATTTTAGATTCTAGTGTATTGACTTTGTTTTATTCTTAGATATTTGGCTTTGAAGAAAGAGTTGAGAACTCTTGGACCCATAAGCCTTTTGTTTTGGTTCTTTTGTAGTCTAAGGAAAGCCCATGTGAAGGAATCCTTGACTTAGTGGTTAGGTCAAGATAAGACCACATGCTTAAGAGAATATTCTTTTAGCTTTTTGACTTTATTTGACTTTATTTGACTTTTAGTCTAGTAACTTGAGTTACTCTAGAAATTAGTAACTTTGGTATGTAACTATTTCATAAGTATATAAACTAAGGGTGAGGAGATACTCATCATCATTTCATTTGCAACTATCTCTCACTCATTGAGTTCTCTAGTGAGCAATGGTTTGAGTCTTGGAGTGTTAGCCTTGGAAGAGTATGATGGAGTTGGGATTCCTTGCCTTCTTAGTCCATAGTGTGTTACCATAATGGCCATCAAAGGTTCATCTTGGGTGAGAGACAGGTCAGCTCACATTTTTGTTTCCATTGCAAGGACCTCTCTAGAAAGCAAGTTAATGTTCCGTGTACAATTCTATATTAGACAAAAGGAGGCTATGAGAACTCACTTGGAGAGAACATTAGGTGAGGAGAGAGCTGAACTTATGTTAAAGAACCAAGACCCATTTATATACACTGTAGTTCATTATGATCTTTGAGGTGATATTATACATCTTGTACACATGAGAAGATTTGGAGAGATCTTGTGAGGTGGATTGCAAATTTTGGAGATTATAGTGATTTTGGGCAAAATCTCAAGTTTAAGATCTAGACTTGAAATTTCTCCACATGATAGCTTGGGTTATTCTTTAGTTAGCACACTTGAAATTATTGTGAGAGCTAGAACATGCACTTAGCTAGATATTTTGAAAGTTGATAGTGTAAGATGCTCCCAAAACTACATGCTCTTTGGAAATTTATTCAAAGTCTGTCATTTCTTCAATTTTCAATAGATTGTTCTAAAACTTTCCAAGAAAATTTAGTGCATTTTACCATACCTTTTGGCCCAAGAATTAGAGATTTATGAGTTTTTAAAGTGAGTTATGAGGTTTTTAAGGAGTTATATATGGGTTATGAGTTTTTAAAGGAGTTATTTTAAAGTGAAGGAGATGGTTTTTAGACCAAATTTGAAATATGTGTGTTGAATAGAAAGGTGCCTAAGCCAAATAGCTCAATGAAAAGATCTTGAATTTTGCAAGGGAGGATATCTTGGGGTTGTAATGAAGTATAAAAAATTTCAGAGGACTATAACATGCAAGTTTAGAGAATTTAGTGACATTGTGAGAAGTAGTCAATTCTATAGAGTTAGAGATCTCATGCATGAGGAGTGTGAGAGCAACAAAAAGCATATTTTAGTGTTTAGATTCATCTTGGGAACATGGAGGGCCACCAAGAGTGGAAATTGAGGCTATGCAAGGTTCTCCAAGGGTTTGAGGTGATTTTAGGGGTGGATTTGAGGATAAAAGAGTTTAGAACATAATTTGAAGAGAGTGTTGAGAGGATCCAAAGACATTTATCACTTGGAGGAAAGAGTGAGTCTAAGTGCTTTTTATGTGGAAAGAAGGGACATAAGGCAATTTCATGTTCATTGACCTTTGAGAGCAAGAGATTGAGGGAAAGAAGAGAGTTACTTGACTTGGGTTTGCATGTTGGACCTTCTTCACCAAGATTTGGAGGGAGAAGATCGAAGACCAAGGAGTTATGTGAAGTTTGTGGAATGGAAGGACTTCCAAAAGGACATGAGTGTAGTAGAGTAAAAACACTTTTAGAGACTTTGGTGAAGGATCTTGGAGAGAGAGTCTTAGCACATCTACAGAAATACTACTACCTTCATCAAATAGTTCTCAAGATTAGTGATGGAGATAATGTTTCAACTTATGGATAAACTATCTATGAGGGTTTGATTAATATGCACTTTAGAATTTGATGTTGTTATAGAAATCTTAGAGTAACTTGAATCTTTTATATTCCCTAGGGTGGATTACTCTCAAATGGTGTTAGTCATGTATATACTCTATTATTTATAGAGTGAGAGAAAAGACAAGAAAAAAGAAAAGATTGAGAGAAAAGAAAGATAGTTAGGAGTTAAGATGAGGAAACTTCCTGTTTTCCTTGGCAAGGACGAAGAAGATATGGAGGTTTTTGTAAGAGATTTCAAGAGAGCTTGCATAGGAAACAATGAGAGGAGTAAGAATGAGTGGGCCTCATTATTACCACATTTCTTTAGAGATGTAGCCCTTACATGGTATGAGTCAAAATACCATAAGAGAGAGAAGAAAGATATGCAAGAAGAGTCTTGGGAGATTATGACTTCAAATTTTTTGGGAACTTTTTTCTAGATGCGATTTATGAGAGATTGATGAGTGAGGTTACCTTCCTCAAACAAGGAGATAGAGAGAAAGTGAGAGTCTATGTAGAAAGAGTAGAGAAGTTAGTATTGAGGAAGGTTGGAGATGATGTGAAGACTACTATGATTGGCATAAGAGCCATGCTTAACAAGAATTTTGTGGGAGTTTTGAGACCACAAATATGAAGCAAGGTGAGATATGAGAAACATTCTTCCAATGTTGAAGCTATCAAGATTGCAATTCATATGGAGGAGCGTTTGGAAAGGGATGAGAGTAATTTGGTGGTGAAGGGGGTTGTTCATCCTCCTCAAGGCTAAAATTATGGTGGACCTTTTAATACTTTAGTGGTAAGGGTTGCACCACAAGTAGTAGTTGCTCTGGTTCTTGCACCTCTACCAAAAGATCTACTTCAAACCATCATAGAACAACTTGTAGATCTCAAGATCAATGTAGTGCAACTATGAGAGAAGAAAGGGGTGGATCAGAATGTGGGGAGAGGGCTTAGGAGTTATGGAAACTATCCATATAGAGGAATCCATCCATCCAACCAACCAACAACAATTCTAATGAAAGAAATTGTTTTGGTTGTGGAGAAAGAGGTCAAATCCAAAGGAATTGCCCAAATTCCACTTACCATGCAAGAAAGGGTTATGAAAGAGCCAATAGATGGAAAGAGGGAGGTGGTGAAACCAAAGTGGATCATAATCTAAACAAAGATAAGGGGATAACATCCATAGATGTGGTAGAGAGAAAGTATGGAAAGGGGGAGTGCTCAAACTCTAAAGGTCTTAATTTGGAGCTTTTGGCACAAGAGAAGAAGAGAGCTTGTTTTGCAGAGGATGTACACTCTTCTCAAGGATTTACTTCTAGCAAAGATACTCCTATGTTTACTAGAGCACTCACACCTCAACACCATCAACAACAAAGACTATAAGAAAGAAATGGGGGATGGAAGACTTCGTGATCTCAAAACAATAATGGAACTACAATGTGTTTGAGGAAGTTGGTAGTCACAAGGCTAACATCACAATGGGTCAATTGATTGCTTTGAATCCTACCTTGAGAAAGGAGCTTACAAGTGGTTTGAGTTCTGGAAGGAGTAAGAAGAAAAAGAAGGCAAAAGCTCCAATATCAATGGGATTGCTGGATGCTGAACCAACATCATAGGAGGCTTGTGAATATGCCTCAAAGATTGATGTGAGAATGAATGGTCACAACATCAGGGATGCACTTGTTGATGGAGGATCAACATTGAATGCCATGTTAGAAAGGTTGATGAAGAAGTTTGGTATGATACCCTCTAGACCTTCAACATTTGTGGTAAGCATGGCAAACAAGCAACAAGCAACAAGCTTGACCAGTAGGAGTGATGGATAAGTTAGTAGTTTCAATTATGGGAATTCAAAATCTCATGACTTTTCAAGTCTTGAAGAGTTCAAGTTATGATTTGCTTCTTGTAAGGCCATAGTTGAGAGCAACAAGCAAAAATCATCAATGGCACAAGGGGACTTGAGGATTGGGCCATCAAACCATAGAGTCATAGTTCTTGTGACTAACACCATCAACACTTCACATTCAGATACACATTCTTTTGATTATTAGGAATCATATTAAAAAGAAGAAGCTTTAGATGTAGCCACAAGCATGGAGGAGGAGACTTCCATGGAGGAGGATGAATCTAAATTTGATTCAGATGTGTATCCCTTGTTTGCACCTAAACCAAAGGTTTGAAAGACCAAGATAAATCACCATTGACACTTGAGGAGATAGAGAAGAGGTTATCTACCCTCAAGTATGGTCCAATATTACCAAGGGGGAGAAGGTAAGATTTGAGGAGATTTTTTACAAGTTCATCCATGTGTTTGCTTTCAATTACAAGCATCTAAAGGAAGTTACCTTGGAGGAGTACAAGATTAAGGTGGAGTCACATGCAAGACCAATCCGCCAAAAGCAACATCACATTAGTCCACCAATATCTTTGGTTGTGAAGGAAGAGATTGATAAGCTCAAAGAGGCCAGGTTTATCTTTGAGGTGGAGAATTTAGAATGTGTATCTCTAATTGTGATTGTAAAGAAAAATAATGGCAAACTTTGGGTATGTGTGGACTACAAGAAGCTCAATGTTATTAGTAAGGACTATTACCCTTTGCCATTCATTAAAGAGATCTTGGAGAAAAATGTGGTGCCCATATTTTTTGTTTTTTTCAAAATAAAGAAGAAGAAGTGTATAGAGAAGTCGGATTGTGCCTATATGGCCAAAGAAGGCAAAGAAAAGAGTTTTCAGGATGAAACCCAAAGTAAAGTGACTTCGAGTCATAAGGCAAAGTACTCGGAAATGCCCTATCAGCATACAACCCGAAGTAAGGTGTCTTTGTATCGGGGGGAGCTCAACCCGAGGTGAAGACAATCTAACAACCTTTCATTGGGGCGAGAAATTCAAGAAGGGACTGTTCAAAAACCGGTGGCCTATATGCGCAAAGGTTGATTGACAGTGACATGTGCATGCAAGAGGTGTGATTTCTTGGTAGAAACTCAAAGTGAAGAAATACGAAGAAAGTGCAACTCTATAAAAATCGAACTCGCAATGACAAAATGTCAAGTAATTTTCCTTTGCCGTTGAGAAGTCGTCTTGTAGGTGATCGTGGGAAGGGAAATATAGTTGGAATCGCGTTAGTGTGTAAGGGAGAAGTCGTGAGAGTGAAATCAAGAGATAGTGAGAAGGCAGAAAGAGATGGGAGGAGGAAAGAAGAACTCTGAATTTGCAATGAGAAATCATGCGATTCTGTGGTTAGATGTGATTGCTAGGATTGAAGTCTTGAGCCGACTTTGCATCACTTTCTTGGCATGGAATTGGAATGTGAGCTTTCCAAGTTTCATGACAGAAATCATTGAGAGCAAGTGTATTGATGGACCCGAGGAAGAAGGGAAGAGAGGAAATCCGGCTTGCTAGATAGAGTTGGATTGGAGGCTCGTACTCGAGAAGGAAGTAGGCTTGGAGCAGGGGGCCATGTTCTTGGGGAAGGGAGAGATAGCTCAAGAAACTCAAGAGGTGAGAGATGCATTCTCGTCAAAGCGGACAAAGAATGGGTATAAAGTTGAGAGCTACAAAGACCCTATGAAGAGAGGAATTGTGAGTGCGCTGATGGCCATCTTGAAGCCGGAGAGAACCACGTATGTGATGAAACACCAAGTGGTGTTCTTTCACAAGTTATTGGCAGGAGAACCGATTAATTGGGTGAGGTGTTTCCATGGGAGAACAAGACAAATGGTGTGGAATCTATGAGATAAATTGCCTCCACATTACATCGTGCCATTTGTAGCACATTTCTACCTCGGGTTCAATTTGCTGAACTTGGCGGAGCGAACTCGGATGGTGTTGCACTTCCATCCTGATTTGAGAAAGGAGGTCGATGTTGAGAAGCAGCAATACATTTTGCAAATCAGGAGCATCGATGACTACTATACAAAGATAGGGAAGAACGTGGAGATCAAAGTGAGTACTCCAAACTCAAAGAAGAGAAGTTGGGAGGGTGAAGCCGAAGACACAGAGAAACCTCGGAAGACTAAGAGAGGCAACCCGAGGCGAGGTATGGTGGTGATTGAGTCGGAGGATGAAGACTCGGAAGGTGATGCCAAGCTTAAGACCAAAGACTCAGAACACAAGGAGGAGCCTGAGCTAACGCTACAGAGTGGAGATACAAGTAGCGACAACAATGAAGGAGGAGAAATGACATTGGCACCAGCTGCTATAGAAGAAGAAGAAGAAGTGCAGGCAAAAATCAAAGCCGAGGACAACACACAGTTGGAAGACAAAGTAACTGAGCCCGAAGAGAAGAAGATCGTAATGCAGAGAGGAGTTCGCTCGAGACATAAGGCAAAGTACAAAGCAGGTCCGAGTACGGTGAAGGAAGAAGCACATGAAAGCTCAGGAACTGAGGCGTTTATTCCGATACGACGACTGTAGAGAAGAAGGCAAGTATCAAGAGAAGAAGAGGTAAAGAAGTAGATCACTCCATAGGTTGAAGTAGTTTCCAATGATGGAGTGGAGTACTTGCGAGAAGTTGTGTGCCTATTGTTAGTAAAGCTAGAGTACAGGAAGAAGGAGATGCAGTTGACTTGTCCAAAGGTGAAGACTGTGTTGCAGGTATTAGCAAGACTAGAAGAAGAAAACTTGGAGTTGAAGAAGAGTATAACCCGAGGTGAGGAGGAAAGAGAAGTACTGCGCGCGGAGGCAATAGTGAGAAGTCAGGTAATTGAAGACCTGAACAGAGAAGTGCATTATCAAGAGGATCTTGTGAAGAAGAGTGACATAGCAAGGGAGAGACAAGTAGCTGAGTACGAGATCTTGAAGCAGCAATTTGATGATTCAAGAGTAGAGGTTATCCATGCTATGGTGAGAGTAGCTACAAAGGACCAGGAGCTCAATAGGGTGATGGAGATTGTCGAGGAGAAGAAGCAACTCTGGCAACGAGAGTTGGTAGCACAATATAGAGAAGAAGAAAGATTACAAGAGTTATTTCATAATCAGGAGGAGAGAGTTGTACAGAAGGAGAAGGAGAAGGAGACGGTGAAAGCTGAGTTCAAAGTAGAATTGGCAATGTACAGGGAGGACTGGCTTGCGGATTGAGAACAAGAGCATAAGATGAGATTGGAGCCTTTGAAGGAGATAGTCCTCCGGATGAATGCAATGTTGAGTATAGAGGCCAGCATTCGGATTGAAGAGACAAGGCTGCACGAGTTGAAGTTGTTGGTGTAGGAGACGAGGCAAAGACAGGTGAAGGATACAGATATGAATGCCTTGTTAATTAGTCTCAGAACTTGTGTAGAAAAGAAGATCTTAAAGGTAGAAGACAACATTTTGATTAGATTAGACTTAGTGAAAATAGAGATAGAAAAACTTTGGAAAGATGTTAGAGCAAAACCCGAAGTAGATAACATAGGAGTACAAATGTCTTTGGAATTACCGGTGGAGACCTTAGAGAAGAGTGGGTTGAGAGATGAAGAGTTAGATAGATTACCCACTAGTGCAATTTCAGATCAGGAAAGAGAATTGTTGGATCTGGTAGAAGAGGTAGAAGATATGAAACCTGAGGAAAAAGTAGTAGGAAGTAAATTTACTTCGGGTTCGGGTTTGAAAGCCAATGACAAAGTAGACATCGGATCGGACTAGTAACAATTTTGAGATATGAAGAGGCAGATATGAAGAGGTGCATTGTCATTTTGGATGTGCATGTTAGAAAAGTTGTTGTAGAACGGTATAGTTGTTAGAACTATTGATTTGTTCACTACTTAAGAGTGGCATTTGTAGTATCATGTTGTTTAGTACTCATAATTTCTGAGAATAGATAAAGCAAAGTGCTATGAAGTAGTGCTCGTTGCTTGAGCTTGATTCTGAATATCAACTTTGTACTTGTGTTTGTGAGTGTTTGGAGAAATTCGAAGTGCAAGTTAGTGTGCTTGTTGAATGTTGGATTCCACAGCCTTGATCTTCATTTTATGTGTTTGATCCTGAGTGAAGTGCAATTGGAGCAATGCCTTGACAAATTTGAGAGGAATTGTAGTGTTGGTAGTATTCTGCATTTGTAAGTGTAGTGCGAGGTTGATGTGAAGAAATTTCGATTAAGGAAGTTGTGCCTTCAGTGGAGGGGTGGAACACAATTCTGAGGTGAAGTTGTTTTGCAGTGAAGTGCCGTTTTTGGGAGAGCCTGAATCATCACAATCAAGATTGTTTGGAAAGAATTGAAGGAGTTGTGATTAAGGAGTGTTAATTTGTGACAAGACTGCGAATTAGTGCTTGTTACTCTCTTTTGGGTGTGGTTTCTACCTGAGAGATTAAAGACGCAACCAGGAAGAACTAAATTGTTACTTTGCTTTGTATTTGGAAATTTCTGACTCGTATCTCTACGGGAACAAACTTTACTTACCTGATTACTGCAAAAGTGATATTTGTCGGGTTGTCACAAGGAAGTTGTAAGTCATGAGAGGTACAATTTTGGAGATGGCTATAGTAGGTATAACCAAATAAAGATTGCACTAGAGCATCAACAACTCACCACATTCACCACACCTTGGGAAACTTATGCTTTCAAGGTCATGTCTTTTGGGCTTTGCAATGCTCCAGCCACATTCCAATTGTTCATGAACAAGGTTTTTCAATGTTTCATTGGGAAATTTGTGAGAGACTTCATTGATGACTTTTGTGTTTAGGGAGCAAGGAGGAGCACTTTGAGCACCTAATCAAGGTCTTGATTTGCTTGGATGAAGCAAATCCATCACTCAATCTAGAGAAACGTATTTTTGGTTGTGAAGAAAGTCTACTTTTGGGGGACATCATCTCCAAGGATGGAATAATAGTTGATCTTGAGAAGGTGAAGAAAATCTCAGACCTTCCATTCCCTTCAAGCTTGAAAAAGTTATGTCAATTCTTGGGGATGGTTGGATACTATAGGAGGTTCATCTTCTCATTTTCCAACATGGCTTATGCATTGACCATCTACATGAAGAAAGGTGTAGAATACATGGTGATTTTGGAAGACAAGGAGGCTCTCAAAGCTTTTGAAGAGCTCAAGCAATCCCTTGTTGTAGCTCCAATTCTTGCTAAACCTGATTGGAGTAAGCCTATCATCCTCTACATTGATGCTTCCAATGTAGCTATAGGATGCATTCTTAGTCAATTAGACCAAGATAGGTATAATCATCCAATAGCTTATGCTAGTAGGTAGATGGTTTCAACAAAAAAGAACTACTCTATCACGGAGAGAGAAGGGTTGGCAATGATCTTTGGTCTCAAGAAGTTTAAACACAACTTGATTGGAGGGAAATCCACCATTGTCACGTATCACAAGGCTTTGAAGTACATCTTCAAAAAGCCTAATATGGAAGGGAGGCTAGCAAGGTGGATGATACTCTTGTCTGAGTATGACTACACTATTGAGGATAGGCCAAGGAAGAAACATGCAAATATTGATTTGTTATCTAAGGCCTCTGATCATGATGGAGTACAAGGAGATTTTGAACTTTGTTACAAGAGGTGACTATCCATAAGAGATGCATGCTAGAGAGAGGAAGGCCCTTGCAACAAGATCTAGACCTTACACAATGGTTGAAGATATTCTTTTTCACCAATGGTCTACTTCAAAGAGCAATGGGTAAGGAAGAGTCTATCTTACTCATAAAGGAGTTTCATGAAGGTTTAGTGTGTGGAGAACACTTTGTAGGAAAAGTAATTGCTTTCAAGATTCTAGATGCACATTACTATTGGAGTGGGATTTTCAAGGATTTTCTTGATTATTACAAAACTTGTCATGTTTGTCAAGCTAGCAATTCTATTTTCACTCCACCACTTAGATCAATTCCTTTGCTAAGACCTTTTGAGAAGTGGAGAATTGACTTTGTAGGTCCTCTTAATAAAACCCCAAGGAACAATCAATACATTGTGGTAGTTATTGATTATCTTACTAAGTGAGTTGAGGCTAACCATTGAGGGACAAGAATGAAGATGAAGTTGAGAGATTATTTTATGAATGCATTATCACTAGGTTTGGGTGCCCTTTGGAGTTGATTTTTGATAGAGGAGGAGAGTTTACAAGAAGCATTACTATAGCCATGCTACAACATTTCTCTATCACACATAAAGTAACTATATCCTATAAGCCAAACTCCAATGGCTTGGCAAAGAGAACTAATCAAACCTTGTGCATGATATTGGCCAAAGATGTAGAAATGTAGGGGGCCAAAAATTATTGGGACAAAGAGGATTCATGCAATTTTGTGGGATTTGTAGGATAACCATAAAGACTTCCATTGATATTCTCTATTTTGATTGGTATATGGTATTAAGTCTTCCTTACCTATTCACTTTGATCTTCTTACCTTGCAAAGCATTCATAGGAGATTGAAGAAAGCGTAAGGAGGTGTTGTAGAGAAGTCAAGGGAGGATCAACTCATGGAATTGGAAGAGGCAAGAGCAATTACTATGGTTTGAGTGGAGCAAGCCCAAAGGAAACAAAAGGAGAGTTATGACAATGAGCGTAATGAGAGTAATGAGAGTTATGAGTTAGAGATGCAAGGCAAGAAGAAGGTGGAGCCTTTCAAAGAAGGTGATTGTGTAATGTTGTTTGATTCTAGTTTGATTCAAGAGAGTGCAAAAGATGTTTTTGCCTAAGTCCTTTGGACCTTTCATAGTGGAGAAGGTGTGGAACAATTACACCTATGATCTCAAGGAGTTGGGAGGAAGACACTTTGATAAGATTAACCATGATAAGTTCAAGATGTATCATAGAAGGTAGAGAGACCTTCACTTTGAGGACAAAGTGAAGTCTTAGTTTGGGGGTAAATGTAACACCCATTTGTGCATCTATGTGCTATTGTGATATTTAGTTTGGCGTTATAAGTAATTGAAAGATATTATTTATATAAAGATAAAGGATGGTTCTACATAAGTCATGATTAGCTAAATTTAGTCATAGCTATGATAGAGGAGACGTTACTTTAGAGGAAGTGGAAAAGATGAGCACCACTATTGGATTCTTGTGTATTGAATTGGTATTATTCCTAGATGTTTGGCTTTGAAGAAAGAGTTGAGAACTCTTGGACCCATAAGTATTTTTGTTTTGGATTTTTTATAGTCTATGGAAAGCCATGTGAAGATCCTTGAATTAGTGGTTAGGTCAAGATAAGACTACATGCTTAGGAGAATATTACCATGAGTATGGATATTCTTTTAGCTTTTTGACTTTAGTTGACTTTTCATCTAATAACTTGAGTTACTTCAATAATTAGTAACTTGAGTTACTCTAGTAATTAGTAACTTTGGTGCATAACTATTTCACAAGTATATAAACTAGGGGTGAGGAGGTACTCATCATCATTTCATTTGCAATTATTTCTCTCTCATTGAGTTCTCTAGTGAGCAATGGTTTGAGTCTTGGAGTGTTAGCCTCAAAGGAGTATGATGGAGTTGGGGTTCCTTGCCTTCTTAGTCCATGGTGCACTACCATAATAGCCATCAGAGGTTCATCTTGAGTGAGAGATAGACCGGCTCACAGTCCTACTATAGACTAAGATGTAATCAAAGGAAATGATAACAGGTTTATCTAAGTACAAATGAAATTTGTCATTCATCAAACTCATGAAAGTGGTTGGAGCGTTGGTGAGGCCAAATGGTATCACCAAGTACTCAAAGTGACCATACCTTGTTTGAAAGGCTATTTTGTGTATGTCTTCCTCTACAATCCATAGATCAAGTTTGGTGAAGGGTGCTTGGCCCCATTGAGTTGATCAAACAAGTCATTCATACAAGGTAATGGGTATTTGTTCTTCATTGTTTGTTGATTTAGTCCCCTATAGTCAACACACATGCATATTGTTCCCTCCTTCTTCTTTATAAACAATATAGGAGCTCCATATGGTGATATATTGGGTTGGATAAAATTTGAGCCTTACACTACTCCAACTCATGAGGTGATAGTCAATATGGGGCTTACAAGGAGATATCTTCCTAGGAAGTGTCTCAATTTTATGATCTACTCTCTTTTTTGGTGGTAAATTTGAGAGTGATTCATCCAAAAAGACATCTTGAAATTCATTGACCACATCTTTCAATTTCTCAAAAAAATTTCCATTATGTTGGGCACTTTGGACTTCTCTTATTAAACCCATGAAACATCTATCTATCTTACCAATAGATGTGGTCCCTATTATATAGAGAGGCATCTCTTGCCTTTTGATCTTTATTTCACCCCAAAGATCTTCCATTGACTAGTTCTCACTACTTTCTTTCTCCAATCCACTGTGAAGCTGTAGTGCTCCATCCATGGCATGCTTAAGATTGCATCATAATAAGCTAATTGTATCACTTGCCACTTGATTACTTCTTGATAATCTCCTATAGAGAGTGCTACCTTTTAGGTAATGACTCAATCCTCTTTGGCTGACTATTAGGTAACTCTATTTTGTCATTCTCATCCTCCTATAGTTCCATCCCCAACCTTATTGTAATAGAGTGAAAGAAGAAATTCTCTGTTGCTCTAGGTCTATCAATACTCTCATCGGATTACCTTCTGGGAATTTATTTACAACAATCAGTTGTGCATTTTTCATCCTCTTCCTTTGCACACTTGTCCTCTTCTTTACTGAGCCAATAAGGCAACAAGGTACGTTTACTAATGATCTTTATTTTTTGATGTGATTTTAGCATCCTTGTCTTTGATTTATCTCTTTATGTGATTCAAAGGTTGCATGTATAGAGACCGAGGGCCTCTAGGATGATGAGCATGACAATTGATGTTTATGTGTCCAACTCGACCACTATTGTAACAACTTTGTTGTTTTGCTCAAGCTCCTTCTCTGGTAGGACTCCTTCTCTCCTTTCTTTGATTTGTCCTTGTTCTCCTTGGAGGGGTCTTGCTCCTTGGTCTTGAAACCAAATGTTGTCCAATTCCATAGGAACTGGTCCACCAAAATAGTGTATCTCAGCCCAGTAATTTTTGCATCGGGATTACTCCTTCATCTCCTCTAAGTGCCCTTGCTATTCTTTGAGCATAAGCAATCTTCAAAAATAGTGCAAGGATTTTGCACCATTACCTCTTGGTGAATCTGCTCTTTAATCCCCTTTTGAAATTATCAAGAGATTTGGCTGGAATCATATCTATTATTGCAACCTATAGATCAAGAATACATCCATGTACTCTTGTAGGCTATTCTTTTGCTTCAACATCTAGAGTTTGGTTTGGGTCATCTGCACAAAATCTATAGATTGGAAATTCTTGAGCAACCTTTCTTGCATGGCTGTCCAAGTGACCTCTCTTCCTTCTACCATCAATGATCATTCCCAAGTATCATACCATGTGAGTGCTTTATCAATCAAATACACGCATGTAAACACACATGCAAAATGATCATTGATCTCAATTGTGAATAATCAAAGGTATCTATTTCATTATTGATATCCAATATGCCACTTCTCTGTAATACCAATAGCTAAACATATCATCTAGAGTTGAAAATTAGCTTGGTAACATCTAGAAGGAGGTTATATATGATAGGCTAGGTAGATCAGATAGAGCTGTCACCAAAAGAGTACTTCTATTAATAGAGCAAGAGCCAAAAATAGCTTAAATTTTTAATACCAAAAGCTAAATATATTATCTAGAGGAGGAAATTGGCATGGTAACATCTAGAAGGATGTTATGCATGATGGGCTAGGTAGTTTAGATAGAAGTGTCACCAAAAGAGGACTTCTACCAATAGGGTAGGAGCCAAAAATAGCTTAGAAACTTTAGTCAATTTTGGAGGCCTAAACAATGAATTAGGCCTTAAAAATGTGCAAATTCTCTTAATAAAAGTAAAGTTGACCTTTCTTCCTCCTTGGTTTGTCTCATCGAGAGCTTTCTAAGTACCTCACCTATGATTTGGAGATCCCTACAAGAAGATTCCCTAAAGATTCCCTTTGATCAAAGATGGTTTGACCAACTAAATAGGAATAAAACCGACATGTCACTCATGCATGCAACCAATCTAAAGGTAGAGCTTGTTACAGGTCACCAATCCATGTTTCTGATCCAAGGGTGGAGCTTCCTTTGGAGGAGTCCCCTTTGATATATAATACAATCAAGGTGGTTCTTTAGGGCATTGGAGGTTTGAGTGTGAAATTGAGTGTTTCTTATTCCATGTTTCTCGTCAAGTCTCCTATCCTTGGAAGATTAAATTCTCCCATGAAATGTTATCTCTTGTAAGGCTCAATGTTGCGTGTCTTTTTCATTCATGCAGCAATGCGGCTTGGTTGTTGATTGGGATCAATGTCATTGGCATGAGTGGCTCTCCAGGTATTTCAATCTCTGATGTTGGTTGTTGAGATTTTTCTCCTTCTTGCATTACTTGATCATTCTTGAAGGTACATGATTTTGCAATTCCTCCATGGTCATCTTGATCTCTCAAAACTCATTCAACATCCCTTGCATCAACTTTGCAATTGCAAATCCATGATTCTTACACACGGCTAATGTTCAATTGCTACTTCCTATGTCAATAAAGAGCTAATATGATCACTCAAGAGGGAGCATGAATTATCAAGACTACCATTGGGACCTTAAAGGCTATCACTTGTTGATAATATTCCTCACCAAAATTACCAAGACCAAAAGTGAAATCATTTTATACATTCAGATCCATAAAATCATAATAGAACATAAATTGTCAAATTATACTCTCTAATTGTATACCATCACAAGTAGAATCATCGGGTTTGATGAATTCATCACTTCGTTCATGAACTCTGCTCCAAAATGATAAACAAGAGATACTCTTATTTGCTCATGTTGGATGTACATAATCTTGATCTAGAATGGATTCAAGAATGGAAAGCTAGGTGTATGAAATTGTCCTACAAGTGCTTTCATCCAATCCTCTCTCTAAAATAGCTCCCAAGTCTAACAATTGCACTATGTTTTTCTCCTTTCAAAATTACTTAGTTTCAATAGCCCTTTCTCTTCCAAGAGGAATGATCCATTCTCTTGGATTAAAACACATGCTCTAATACCATTATAATACTCCAAGGATACAATAACTCTCCAAGAGAGATACAAGAGAGAAAACATCAACTTCACACTCAATACTCCAATGTTCCAAAGGAGTACCTTCTCTTTATTATATAGCAAAGCGGATCCTCTCAATGGAGACTCCACCCTTGGATTAGATGCATGGATTGGTGATATGTTAGCAAGATCCATCCTTAAATTAGTTGCATGGATGGGTGACATGTTGGTCCTTGTCTTGTCTAGTTGGTCAAACAAGTTTGATTGGATGGAATATTTATGGAATCTTCTTATAGGAAGCTCAAAATCACATGAGTGAGGTACTATTGGAAAGCTCTTGATGAGAAAAAAAAGTGAGAAGGCAAGCCTCTTCACCTAAAGAGAGGGAATTTTTTTTATTTTTAAGACCTAATTTATCCATTTAGACCTTTGAAATTTGCTTTGAAGTTTTTAGGTTATTTTTGGCTTTTGACCTACTAGTAGAAGTAATCTTTTGGTGATACCTCTATCTGATCTATCTAGCCCATCATACATTATATTCTTCTAGATGTTACCAAGCCAATTTTCACCTCTAGATAATATGTCTAACTATTGGTATTACATTATGATGTTGGAGTGAGTATCTTTACAACCATAATTTTATGAAAAAACATTCATGGGTTGGTTGGTGGCAGCTATATGTAATATTTTGAGGACAACAAAAACCCTAAGAGAAACAAAAAAATTCATTCTTCAATACTCCAATGCCCCAAAGGAGCACCTTGTCTTTATTATAGCCTTGATCTTCATTTTGTGTGTTTGATCTTGAGTGAAGTACAATTGGAGCAATGCCTTGACAGATCTGAGAGGAATTGTAGTGTTGATAGTATTCTACATTTATGAGTGCAATACACTGTTGATGTGAAGCAATTTTGATCAAGGAAGTTGTGCCTTCAATGGAGGGGTAGAACACAATTCTGAGGTGAAGTCATTTTGCAATGAAGTGCCGTTTTCAAGAGAGCCTAAATCATCACAATCAAGATTGTTTGGAAAGATTTGATGGAGTGATTAAGAAATGTTAATTTGTGACAAGACTACAAATTAGTGCTTGTTACTCTCTTCTGGGTGTGGTTTCTACTTGAGAGACTAATGACGCAACCAAGAAGAACTACATTGTGACATTTGACTTCATATTTGGACATTTCTGACTAGTATCTCTGCAAGAACAAACTTTACTTACTTGATTACCGCAAAAGTGATATTTTTTGGGTTGTCACAATAAGTCTTAAGAAAACTACAACAATGGAAGTTTTATTGCAAGAAGTCAAAGTGTGCCTTTTAGCAAAAGAAAGTTACCTTCTTGGGTCACAAGATCTCATCAAGGGGATCAAGATGGAAGAGGAGAAAGTCAAGGCCATCATTGATTGGCCTACTCCAAAAGATGCTATTGAAGTACAAGCATTTAATGGATTGGCTAGTTTTTACCGGTGATTCATACACTACTATGCTCATATGGCCACACCATTGACCAATCTCTTGGGAAAGAACTTGAGCTTTCAATGGACCAACAAGCATAAAGAAGCATTCCAAAAGCTGAAACATATTGTGTCTTCAAGATCAATCCTTCAACCATATGATCCTCAACTACCATGTATGGTTGATTTTGATGTTTCTAACTTTGCAATTGGAGCTGTGTTGCAACAAGAATTCACAGATGGATTGCATCCCATTGCTTTTGGGTCTTGACTAAATATAGCAAAAGGAATTACTCTACTTGGCATTAGGAAAAACTAGCAATGGTATATGCCACAAAGGTATAGAGGCATTATCTATTTGGGAAACAAGTGGTCATGCAAACTGATCACAAGCCCTTGTTGTAGACATTCCATTTGGAACACATGAAGAGTTGATATTATTGATGGGAGGAACAATAATAGCTATTTGACATCAAACTTGAGTACAAACTTGGTTTGTTCTATGTCATCCTTGATGCACTATCACAACAACATGATTTGAAGTCTTTTCCCCTCATCACGGTGGCAATTATGATGGTGTCAGTCAACTCCAAAGTCCAAACCAAGTTTAGAGCAACTCTACAACATGAGCCATTCTTTCAATGATGCAAGGCCATCTTTCAGCATACCACAAGGAGTACACACCTTCTCCTACAAGGAAGGCCTTCTATTTTGTGAGAACCGGATTTATGTTCCAACCAAGGATGATCACCGACTTGTGCATTTTTGGGAAGCTCATGACTTACCGTCGTTGGTCACATGGGTGTGGACAAGACCTTGGGTACCCTCCAATGCCAATGGTGGTGGCCCAACATGGCACAAGATGTTTGAGAGTTTGTCTGATTGTGTGAAAGCTACCAATGCAACAAGGCTAGCAACCAAAAACCAAGTGGACTCCTTCAATCACTCCCCATTCCATTCACTCAATGGGAGCACATGAGCTTGGATCTTATCACATCCTTGCTAAGACAAAGCAAGGACACACGGCAATTGTGGTATTTGTATATAAGCTTAGTAAGCAAATCCAGTTGGCACCAACCTTTGATATTGTGGATGCTCTAACTTTAGCACATATCTACTTCAACAATATCTTCAAGCATCATGGGATGCCATGTGTACTCATCTCCGATTGTGATCCTTGATTCACTAGAAAGTTTTGGCAAGCACTCTCCCAAATACTTAGCACCAAGTTTACTTTGTCCATGACATGTCATCCTCAAACCGATTGACAAACTAAACATGCAAATCATACCTTGGAGGATATGCTGTGTGCGTTTGTCAATATTCACCATACCAATTGGGATGAATATTTTGCAGTTCCAAAATTTACCTACAATAATTCTAAACAAGCAAGCACCAGATTTTCTCCTTTCTTTCTCAATTTGGCCAAGATCTATTTATTCCATATTCCCTTCTTGCTCCTCCTCCATCTTATTTCTCTCATACTTCAACCTTCTTGGCCACTATATCCCAATCTCTCTTCCTTGTTTAGAATCATCAAAAACAATATGCAGACCACCATTGTTGTGATCTCACCTTTGAAGTCATGATAAAGTCATGCTATCCTCTAGTAACCTACTCCTCCCACTTGATACCCAAGTTTGTAAACTTGCCCCTAATTGGATAGGACCTTTGATGTCACCCAAATCATCTCTCTTGTTGCTTATCAACTTGCCTTACCTTGTCATATGTGCATCCATCCTATCTTTCACATTTCCAAGTTAAAACCCTTTGTTTCTAAACCCATCTTTTTTTACCTCTAGTGTCCAACCTCCTCCTCCTCCCATCTCTATCAATGATCATGAGGAATACAAAGTTGATTGTATCCTTGTACATTGCCACATTCAACGAGGACACTAATAACATACTGAGTACAAGGTCATTTGGAAAGTATATCTCCTTCATGATGCTACGTGGGAACCTCTTTCTCACTTCCAGAATGCACAGATGGCCATAAAAGAGTTTGAAACTTCAATGGAGATGAGGACATCCCCAACTAGCGGTGGGAGAATATGTAACAACATGGAGTTTAGCGACATAGTTAGTAAGGTTAACAAAGTAGAGAATAAGCCAAATTAGCCTAGAATATTCTAGAAGTCTTTAGGAAGCTTCTTGGGAAGCTTCTTGGCTAGCTTAACTTGCACCCCAAGTAGGTAACTTCTAGAAGCTTTCAACTAGCTTAGCTTGCACACCAAGTAGATGACTTCTAGAAAGAAGCTTCTTGAGAAGCTTCTTGGTTAACTTGGGTTGCACTCTAAGAGAGCAACTCAAGGAACCTTCTTGAGAAGCTTCTCAGAGCCTTGTATGCTACCTATATATACCATAGCTAAAGCTCATGCTAGGCATTTGCAGTTTTCCCATATTCAAGTGCCTAATGTGATCTTCTATTCTCCTATTTCTCTCCTTGGTCTTGGTCTTTTATAGGCATGACCTTAAAATCATAAGTACCCAAGGTGTGGTGAATGTGGTGAGCTGTTGATGTTCTAGTGCAATCTTGATTTGGTTCTATCCACTATAACCATCTCCAAAACTATACCTCTCATGACTTGCAATCTCCTCCAAGATCTCATCAATGAATGGTAAAGGGTAGTAGTCCTTCTTGGTACAACATTGAGCTTCTTGTAATCCACACGTACCCAAAACTTGCCATTTTTTTCTTCACAATGACAATTGGAGACACCCATTCAAATTCTCTACCTCAAAGATAAATCTATCTTCCTTGAGTTTATCAATCTCCTCCTTGACAGCCAAAGCTATTGAGGGGCTAATGAGAGATTGCTTTTGGCGGATTGGTCTTGCATGTGACTCCATCTCTATCTTATGCTCCTCCAAGGTGACTTCCTTCAGATCCTTGTAACTAAAAGAAAACACATAGATGAACTTGCAAAAAATCTCCTCAAATCTCACCTTCTCTTCCTTGAACATACTTGAGGGTAGATAACCTCCTCTCTATCTCCTCAAGTGTTAATGGTAATTTATTTGGGTCTTTCAAAACCTATAGCTTAGGTGCAAACTCCATGGCACACAAGGGATACATATCTGAATCATATTCAGATTCATCCTCCTCCATGGAAGTCTCATGCTTGTGTTTACACTTGAAGCTCCTTCCTCTAAATTTGATTCTTAGTAATCAAAAGATGGTGTATCTGAAAAGGAAGTGTTGGTAGTGTTAGTAATTGGAATTGTGACTCTATGGTTTAATGACCCAATCCTCAAGTACCCTTTGTGCCATTGATCATTTGTGTGTGCTGCTCTCAACCATGGCCTCACAAGAAACAAATCATAGCTTGAATCCTTCAAGACTTGGAAAGTCATGAGATTTTGAACTCCCATAACTAAAACTACCACCTTATCTATCACCCCTATTGGTTGAACTTGTTGTTTGTTTGTCATGGTCACCACAAATGTTGAAGGTCTAGAGTGTATCATAACCAAATTCTTCATCAATCTTTTTGACATGGCATTCACTACTGACCCTCCATCAACCAATACATCCTTGATGTTGTGACCATTCACTCTTACATCAATCTTGGAGGCATATTCACAAGCCTCCCATGGTGCTGGTCTGGCATCCACCACCCCCATTGATACTGGAGCTTTTTCCTTCTTCTTCCTCTTGCTCTTTGTAGAACTCAAACCACCTCTAAGCTCCTTTCTCAAGGTAGGGTTCAAAGTGATTAGTTGACCCATTGTGATGTTTGCCTTGTGACTACCAACATCCTCCAATATAGTACTTCCATTGTTGCTTTGGAATCAAGAAATCCTCCATCTCCAACTTCTTCCTTGGAATCTTTGTTGTTGATGGTGTTGAGGTGCAAGTGCTCATAGTAGACATAAGAGTATCTTTGCTAGGAGTAAATCCTTGAGAAGGGTGAACATCCTCTACAAAACAAGCTCTCTTCTTTGCTTGTGCCAAAAGTTCCAAATTAAGACCCTTGGAGTTTGAGCACTCTCCCTTCTCATACTTGCTCTCAACCACATCTATAGATGCTATCCCCTTACCTTTGTTTGGATTAGGAGCCACTTGGGTTTCACTACCTCCCTCTTTCCCTCTATGGGCTCCTTCTATTGGCTCCTTCCATGGTTAGTGGAATTTGGGCAATTCCTTTGGATATGACCTCTTCCTTCACAACCAAAACAGTTTCTATCATTGAAAATTGTTAGGTATTTGGCCTTCTTTATATGGATAGTTTCCATAACTCTTAGGCCCCTCCCTATATTTTGATTCATCTCTCTCTTCTCCCATAGTTGCATCACATTGATCTTGAGATCTGCAAGTTGTTTTGTGATGGTTTGAAGTAGATCTTTTGGTGAAGATGCAAGAACAAGAGCAACTTCTACTTGTGGTGCAACACTTGCCACCAAAGTATCAGAAGTTCCACCACACTCATAACCTTGAGGAAGATGCACAACCTCCTTCATCACCAGATCACTCTCATCCCCTTCCAAACTCTCCTCCATACAAATTACAATCTTGATAGCTTCAACCTTGGAAGAAGGTTTCTCATATCTCACTTTACTTTTTATATGTGGATGTCTCAACACTCCCACAAAATTCTTGGTGAGCATGGCCCCTATGCAAATCATAGTAGTCTCCACATCATCCCCACCCTCCCTCAACACTATGCAAAATTTGGACTTTAACTTCTCCACTCTTTTTACATAAACTCTCACTTTCTCCTCATCTCCTTGTTTGGGGAAGGTAACCTCACTCATCAATCTTTCATAACTCTCATTTAGAAAAAAGTTCTCAATGAGTGTTGAAGTCAAACTCTCCCAAGACTCTTCTTGCCCATCTTTCCTCTCTCTTTTGGTATTTTGACTTATACCATGTAAATGCTACATCCTTAAAGAAATCAGGTAATAATGAGGCCCACTCATTCTTCCTCCTCTCATTGTTTCCTATGAAGCTCTCTTGAAGTCTCTCACAAAGGCCTCCACATCTTCTCCATCCTTGCCAAAGAAAACCAGAAGTTTCTCCATCTTAGCTCCTCATTATATTTTTTTCCGTATTTTTTTCTTTTCTCTCACTTTATAACTAATATAGTATATACATGACTAACACCATTTGAGAATAATCCACCCTAGGGAACAAAAAAGATTCAGGTTGCTCCAAGATTTCTATAGTAATATCAAATCCTAGAGTGCATATTAAGCAAACCCTCATGAATAGTTTATCCATAAGTTGAAAGATTATCTCCATCACTAATCTTGAGAACTAGGTAATGAAAGTGGTAGTATTTATGTAGTTGTACTAAGACTCTCTCTAAGATCCTTCACCAAAGTCTCAAAGTGCTTTGACTTCACTACACTCATGTCCTTTTGGAAGTCCTTCCACTCCACAAACCTCACACAACTCCTTGGTCTTAGATCTTCTCCTTCCCAATCTTGGTGAAGAAGGTCCAACATGCAAACCCAAGTCAAGTGATCCTCTCCTTTCCCTTAATCTCTTGCTCTCAAAGGTCAATGGACATGAACATGCCTTATGTCCCTTCTCTCCACATAAAAATCACTTAGATTCACTCTTTCCTCCAAGTGGTGTAGGTTTTTGAATCCTCTCAACACTCTCTTCAAATTTGATTCTAAACTCTCTTTTCTTCAAATACACTCCTCAAATCACCTCAAACCCTTAGAGAAACTTTCATAGCATCAATTCCCACTCTTGGTGACCATCCATGCTCCCAAGATGAGTCTAAACACTCAAATATGCTTTTGTTGCTCTCACATCCCTCATGTATGAGATCTCAACTTTGCAGAATTGACACTTCTTCACAATATCACTCAAATCTCTCAATTGGTATGCCACATTCCTCTAAAATTTCACATTTGATTTAATCTCTAGGGAGTCTCTCCTTGCAAAATTTCTGATCTTTTCATCAAGCTATTTGACCTAGGCACCTTTCTTCAACACATTATTTCAGATTTGGTCTAAAACCACCTCCTCACTTAAAAACTCAAATTCTCTATGCAAGAATGATATCTCTCTAATTTCTGTGCCAAAAGGTAGGATACAATGCACTCAACTTTCTTGAGAAGTTTCAAAATAATCCGCTAAAAATTTAAGAAATGGCAGACGGTGTACAATTTTCTAGAGAGCATGTAGTTTTGGGAGCAATTTACCTTATCAACTTTCAAAATTTTTACCTTAGTGCACATAGTAGCTCTCACAATAATTTCAAGTGTGCTAACTGAAGGATAATCCAAGCTATCATATGTAGAAATTTCAAGTCCAGATCTCAAACTTGAGATTTTGCCTAAAATCACCATAATCCCCAAAATCTATAATGCACCTCACACAATCTCTCCAAATCTTCTCATGTATACAAGATGTACAAATTACCTCAAAGACATCATAATTAGCTACAGGGTATACAAATGGGTCTTAGTTCTCTAACATAAGTTCAGCTCTCTCCTCTCCTAATATTCTTTCTAAGTGAGCTCTCATAGTCTCATTCTATCTAATAGAGAATTGTACGTGGAACATTAACTTGCCTTTTAGAGAGGTCTCGGCAACGGAACCAAAAATGTGAGCCAGCTTGTCTCTCACTTAGGATGAATCTCTGACGGCTATTATGGTAACACAATATGTACTAAGAAGGCAAAGAACCCAACTCTATCTTACTCCTCCAAGACCAACACTCCAAGGCTCAAGACATTGCTCACTAGAGAACTCAATCAAAGAGAAATAGTTGCAAATGAAAGGATGATGAGTACTTCCTCACTCCTTGTTTATATAATTGTGAAATATTTACATAATAAAGTTACTATTTACCATAGTAACTCAAGTTACTAGGAAAAAAGTCAAGTAAAGTCAAAAAGTATAAAAAATATCCATCCACATGGGCATATTCCACTAAGCATGTGATCTTATCTTGACCCAACCACTAACTTAATGATTCCTTCACTTGGGCTATCCTTGGACTATAGAAGAATCCAAACAAAAAGGCTAGCGGGCCCAAGAGTTCTCAACTCTTTCCTCAAAGTCAAACAACTAGGAATAATACCAAGTCAATACACTAGAATCCAAAATAGTGGTACTCATCTTTTCCACTTCCTCTAAAGTAAGGTCCCCACTATCTTAGCTATGACTAACTTTAGCTAATCATGAATAATGTAGAACCATTCTTTATCTCTATATAAATAATATCTCTCAAGTACTTGTAATACCAAGCTAAATATCACAATACCACACACATGCACAAATGGGTGTTATAGGTCAACTTTGTCAAGGCCTTGGCAATGACACTAAAACCTCTAACATAATAGAAATAGAAGTTTACCAACCCAAGGAATGCTTGTACTCTGCTTGCATTTGTAGGCCAAGGAATACATGCAATAGCCTACACCTTGGTTTGTTGAACATCAAGTCCTCTAGGGTAGATGGTGTGACCCAAATATTCAACTTGCTCATGGAGAACCTAAACTTCCCAAGATATAATTTGAGTCCATGAGATCTCACCTCTCAAACACCTCCAACAACTATCTTTCATTCTCCTCCATAGTAGTGCTATAAACCAAAATGTCATCAATATAGCACTAATCAAAATCTAATCTAGCTAAGATCCTATCCATGACCCTTTGGAACTCAGTAGGAGTGTTCTTTATCCCAAATGATAAGAACCTCCACTAATATAACACATCCTTTCCATGAGGATTAATAGCCTAAAATGTTGTCTTGGACTTATCCTCCTCCCTGATTGGCAATTGATGATATCTTGCTTGTAGATCCAAAGTAATGAAGATCTTTGCATGCCCAATCGCATCAAATATCTCCTCCGGTGTAAGCATGGCATACCAATCAGCCCTAGTCTATTTGTTGATAGGACGGTAATCTCCACAAATCCACCAATTTGTATAGTTGCCATGCTTCTTGGCTGGCATCACTATAGCTGATGCATACTCTCCATGTGAACTCTCCACCAAACCAACCTCAAAAAGGTCTCTACTCCGACTCTAAATCAATACTCTCTCCATGTCACTATACCAATAGGGATGTTGAAAAACTGATGTATTGCTTGTCAGCTCAATCCATATACCAATTCCCTTCAAAGCACCCAAATCCTTCATATTAAAGGCAAAACACCTCATGTAGCTCCTCAAGAAACTCCAAACTCTCCGACTTTCCTCTTTTGTAAGCTTAGGTCCAAGATTTGTCTCCCAAGTATCCTTTGTAACTATCATAAGAGTGGAAGATGTACTAATTGGATGCTACACTAGGCCCTTGGAAGCAGTAGTGTCATGTCCCCAACCACTAGAGGCCCCAACTTCAATATGAAAAACTCCCTCTAATCTGGCTGCAAGCTCCATATGTCCTTTACCTTCATCCCAAGTAGACCAAGGGTGTAATCTAAGTAGACCACGCTCACATGGATGGACTCCAAGTAGACCACTCTTCCTAGTAGCCATTGGTTGTGTCCCAAGTATACCCTGTCTACTTGGTCCATCGCTCCCAACATGTGACTAAATTTTCTTGATTGGCATAGAGCTCACAAGTGTCCAAGTGGTGATGCCTATCAAACACATCCTACGCTACTCTGCTAAGCCAAGGCTCACAATCCAAGTCAAAAAAATTCAGGTCCATAGCTTGACCTAACACTTGATGCCTAGATGTCTCTTACACTATTGGAATAGTGTTAATACTGATGCAAAACCCATCACCCATTCTCTCTCATCGGCGTTGGGCTCCACCAATTGTTGTATTTGTGAGTGCCAAACTAGTCCAAGATCTCCTTCTTGAAAAGCATGGGAGCTTGGAAAACTCATAAGTGTGGTAAAAGTAGCTCTAGACTGTCCAACTAGGTTCACCATTGCCATAGGTGACCTATCAGCCACTACCATCATCTAAGATTGATGCCCAACATCCAAGATGTCATCAATAATGATGTGGTCTAGTTGTTGAATCCCATCATAAGCATGTTGTAAAATCTCTCTAGGTAAGAGGTTTTTCCACCAAAGACAAAGATGATGAGCACGTGATCCCATTCCTACTGTATCTAACAACCCAGTGTCATGTTGTGGTTTGCATAGCCCATAAAATGGTAACTTATCATAGTTTATCTCCACATTAGTGGGGTAGGTTGTATGTTAGATCCAACGGATAAGATGCTATCAATGTGAGCAATCTATGTACATGTATGTGATTGGCCATGTGAATTACAATCTTATCATGTTTGAGGGCTTTGATGAATATAGATGAGGGCAAGTAGAGAGACAAGGGGGTGTTTTAGTCAAGGAGCCTTAAGGGGGAAGAGGACCTTGGGAGTGAGAGTTGTAGCAGTGCGCAAGTGGTAGAACATCAGAGGATGCATTTGAGCATGAGATGTCCCATGCTCCTGATCTGCCACTCTTGAATCCTTTTCTCATCAAACTTTAGATTTTGCATTGTGACAGCTTATGGGACTGGTTGGTGGTATGTTTTAGGGCGGTATTCATGGAGTCAATGATGGGAAACTCGGATCCTATCATCCTTCCGATGCTTACTTATGAGCATAACTGGGACTTGAAAATATATGTGCTTCTATAGTTGGAGAATGCCTAAATTTTTTCTCATAAGCTTCAAGGTGGAGTTGTGGGTCCATTTGTCAAAAAGTAAAAAGACTAAAGGACAAATGTGCAAGAGATTGGATCCCAAGAGAGAAGTCTAGAGTTCTTTTGACCATCAAAGGAGTTCAGGGAGGCCATTTGAGGAATGAAGACCATGGTTGCAAAGAGGAGCTAATAGGCTACAATCTAAAGATAGAAATCACATGATTTGAGCTGATTCTAGCAGGGATATCATCAATTGAATCAAGGGGGATAGAATTCATACCCTATAGCACAAAGTAGGCAATTGAGAGAGCTGTTTGAGACATTTTCACTATCTATCAATGGGATTGGAGAGTAGAAAAAGTTCTTACAGTATTGAGCACAATAAGTTCTAGTTTTGGGTCAATCTCAAATCAGATTTGGTTGATTGAAGTTGAAGCTATTGAGATGTAAGGTGATGGAGAAGAGATGGTGATGGAGACGAGCCAGTGATCAGGTTTGGAGTTTTGGTCACTCCCCAAGTTGTGGTTCAAGATACCTTATGAAAATTTCCAATCTTGTTGTTGGTTAGGGTTTGCACCTTCGTATGAAGGTTTCATGTGAATTCTTCAAATAGAGAATTTAGGGTCTTGGATCAAGTATACCTAGGTCTACAAAACTCACAAGTTAGCCCAGCTTAGGAATTGATCCATATCTAGAAATTGGGGTTGGAGTAGGCCATCAAACTTTCTAGAGTGTTAAACAAGAGGATGACCAACTACTATGGAAAATTGAGTTGGCTTTGGATTCATAGAGAGTAAGATTTGATGCAACAAGTTTTATTGAAAAGATTATTGTAAGCTTGGAGGAGCATTTCTTTCTTCAATCATAATTGAATATCAATTCTCTCACTTTATGATTATGATTGAGAGTTCAGATTTCCAAAGTTTTTTGTGAGAATCAAGTGTATATCTGATTTAGAAATCAAAGGAAATTTGGCAAGAACCAAGGGAAAAACTCTAAAATAGGGATTTCAAAATTAGGGTGAAAGTTGTGAAACATGTGGCTAACTTTGAGAGCTTGTCAAAGGAGCTGTAATGATTTGATGGAGGTGTATTTTATGTCATTGTAAAGCTTATCTCATAGGATTTACATTAAATTCTAGAACTATTGAATCCAAGTTGTAAATTTTTTTTATGGTTATATGAGCTACACAGAGTTTTCCCCATCAAGAATACATAGGAATTCTCCACTTGGAGTAGAAAATTGTTGAGATCTGAAGTTCAAATTGGAGGAGGCTTGGACAATAGGTTGAAATGAGCTTGATGATAGAGTAAGAAGGCTCTGAAGCTCTTTTTTGACAAAAAGCATAGAGAGTTGTTGCCGTATTCTTATGATTGGATCCTCTTTGTGCTTGTATGCTTGTTTGTACGCCTAATGGGTTTAGATTTGTGTGTGGGCATTGCACTTAGGTTATTTCCTTTCAGGAGTGCTGTATTTTTCTCCTTGGTAGTGCTAGAGGGGATGATCAATAGACCAGGAGTGCGTGTTTTGATGATAGGTTAGGTTGCACGTCACTACCCTTCCCAATAGCAAAAATACTAGTTATGAGAGAGGAGGGTTTCCGGCGGTTAGGTAACACGTGTGTTCAGATAAGTAGTTACGGGTTTACTACAACTTCTAATCTGTAGTCTCCATAGCTGTGGTGCCCACAATTTTTTGTTTTGGATAGTTTTAGGAAAATTTGAAGAAGAAGTATGTGGATAGAGCCTAAAGAGGGCTAACATAGGAAGAAATAAGAAAAAATGGAGGATTGGAGTAAAACCCAAAGTCGACCTTGGGTCAAGATCAAAGGAGACACAAAGACAAAGAAGAAGAAGGAGAAACTTTGTATCAGGCGGTGTGATCTGATCCAAAGAACCTAAAAAAAAGTTCTTTGGAGTCTGCCCAATCAAGAAAGTAAGCGGGAAGAAAGTAATGACCTCAAGATCAAGAACTTCTTGGTAGTGATAGGAAACAATTTCACCAAATCGGAGACTAGAAAGGAGGAGCAACTGAAGGATGACCAATTGTGGAAGGGCTATAAAATTAGAAGTTTTGCAAGGAAGTAGAGCAATGTCCAATCGCTACCCGGTTCCTATTTAGAGTGGACCCAAAGTAATGCAAATTGCAAATCCGTAGGAAAAGGAGTGGGTTAGGATCTCGGGAACAATCTTTCACAAGAAGAAGGTGAGGAAGCACATGATGACCCCAAAAGTGAGTAAGCAGAGTGCAGTAAGGGGGCTTGTAATTTGTAGATTAGAAGTGATAGCACGGATCAAAGTCTTCACAAGACTTTGTATCATGTTCCTGGCCTGGAACTAGAACTTTTGTTTTTCAGGTTTCATGGTAGACATTGCAGCAAGCAATTGCAAGGATGGACCAAAGCACAAGGGGAAGAGAAGGAATCCCGCTTGATGGACGGAGGCGGATTGGAGAGTAGTTTTGGGAAGAGAAGTAGGAGAGGTAGGAGGTACCACCTTCTATTAGAAGTATGATGCTTTAGAAGAGACTACCGAAGTGAGGAATTTGTTCAATCTACCTTGCACTAAGAATTGATATAAGGTGGACAATTATAGAGATCCCAAGCGGAGAGGGATAATAAGCGCAATGATGGCAATGTTCAAGCCAGAGCAAACCACCTATGTTACTATGCAATAGGCAGTGTTCTTTCACCAAATGTTTGCGGGGGAGGCAATAGATTGGGCAAAATGTCTGCATCAGAGAGTGGGGTAGATGATTTCAGGATGGAGAATGGATATGCCACCACATTATTTTGTGCCCTTTGCGGTGCACCGTTATTTTGGGTTGAACTTGCTGACTTTGGAAGAACAAAATTGAATGCGCTTGCACTTTCATCCGGATTTGCAAAAGGAGGCAGATGTAGATGAGCGATATTATATAGAGAAAGTGTGAGATAGGGATGAGTACTACAAGGAAGGCGGGAAGGAGGAAAATTATAGCAATTGACCTTCCTAGGGCTAGAAAGAGAGCCAAGCTTGAGAGTCATGTTGCAACAGTCCAGCCCCAAAAAGTTCCAAAGCTAAACCCAACAACGGTGGTAGTGAAGACAAAGGAAGCCGCGTTGGAATCAGAAGAAGAGATGGAAGGAGAAACTGGATCAAAGGAAGGAATGTTGGGTGAAGAAGAGGAGTTCACGCTATGGAGTGAAGAATCGAGTAATGAAAGCAAAGGCAAAGTGGAGGTTCAGCAAACATGACAGCCAATGATTGAGGTAGGAAAGCTGAGTCCCGAAGTTTCTATGCTTGAATGAGGAAGTGACAAGAAGAAGGGAGAGGAAGTCGTGGCACAACCCTAGACTGCCAAGGGTAAGAATGTTATGTCTGCATTTGAAGTGGGGCCCAAGAAAGTTACTCTGGAAGGGGGAGAAAGTTCAGAAGAAGAAACTTTGAAGGTGCAAAGATTGCAACTTCAAGGCAAGGTGCAAGAAGTAGAGTGGTCGGAACCCGAAGGCCGAGCCAATGATGCAAGGTGCAAAGGAGTGGACTATTTGTCTAAAGTAGCTTTTCCGCTGTTGATGTTGCTACAACAGAAGAAGATGGAGATGGTAAGTGCCAATCTTGAGGTGCCGGATGAATTTGCAATAGTGAAGATGTAACAATATGGAGTTTAGCGATGAAGTCTGTCAGGCTCACGAAGTAGCACACAAGACAAATTAGCCTAGAATATTCCGGAAGTATCTAGGAAGCTTCTTGGGAAGCTTCCCGGTTAGCTTGGCTTGCATGCCAAGTAGGCGGCTTCTAGAAGGAAGCTTCTTGAGAAGCTTCCTAGTTAACTTGGCTTGCACTCTAAGAAAGCAACTTGAGGAAGCTTCTTGAGAAGCTTCTCAAGGGCCTTGTATGCTACCTATAAATACCAAAGCCAAAGTTCATGCTAGGCATTCAGAGTTTTCCCTCATTCAAGTGTCCCAATGTGAGTTTCCATTCTCTTATTTCTCTCCTTGGTTTTGGTCTTTTACATTGGTATTAGAGCAGGAATGGGATGGATGGAATTTATGGACCACCAAATCCACTTCCGCCAAACCATTGGGACTTTCATGTCCAAATATTACCAAAGCATCATTTCACACAATTCATCACCTCACGCTTTGGGTAATATTTTCTACATATGATCACCGTGTTAGAGGAACCCTTGATACTTCTAGTTGTAACTTATGGAGAACGGTGGACGTGTTGTATCTATGTGTTAATCAACTAAATAAATTGAGGGTAGTGGAATAGAGTAGTAGTGATGGCGGCAATACCAGATGTTATCCTTGAAATGCAACAACAAATTGAGCATCTTACTCGATTGTTGGATGAACGAGACCAGTAATGACAAGAACAGATAGACAAAGCGCCAGTTTGAGATGGAGAAGATTGCATCCGATGTCTGAAACCCAAGGTGTTTGAAGGTAAGAATCTTCCAGGCACAGTGGAGAATTTTGTGTTTGACTATGAATGTTACTTTGAAGCCACCAATCTTCAAGACAAGCGGAAACAAATTCTCTTGGCTTCTAGCCAGTTGGATGGCATGGCAAAACTTTGGTGGCAATTCCGAGTAGAAAGAGCTAAACGACAAATTGTTACACTGATTTTGACATGGGCAGAATTCAAGGATGCAATACTTGGTCGATTTCAGACTATAAATGCCACCCAAGCTACACAAGATAAATTGGCGGAGTTGAGGCAAATTGGCTCAATGAGAAGCTACATCACACAATTTCAGAATATCATCATGCAAATTCTAGATATCCAAGAAGGTGAAGTTCTGGATTGATTTGTGCAAGGATTGAAGTCACGAACCAGATTGGAGGTGACCATGCGAGAGCCACAAAACGTAGAAGAAGCCATGCAATTGGCTGAGCATTTTGATTCCTTAGTTGCAACAACTTGGTCTTGACCTGGACCTACACAAAACCTACCAGTACCACAAGTGGAAGAACCGGTACCAATGGAGATTGATGCTATCCAACAAAGACCACTTGGCACAGCAAATAGAGAAAGATTACAATAAAATGGAGGTTGTTTTTATTGTCGCCAGTTGGGGCATTGCATTGTTGAATGTCCACTCCAGAATGGACGACCTCGACAAGTTGCCCAAGTGGAGTTTGTGGAGAAGAATGATTAGGGAAACAAGGAATCCCAGTAGGAGATTTTGAGCCACCTATTGGGAGCTTGATTAGTTCCAATGGGATTGAAGGCTCAACCTCTGCAAGTCTGCTTCACTTGCAAGGTATGATATCTAATCGAGGTTGTAGGATTTTGGTTGATTCTGGAAGTTTAGAGAATTGCATGTCTATGCAAGTAGCAAAGGAATTGGGTATTCCTATCAAGCCAGTGATTGGAAGTAGTTTGATGATGGCGGATGGTAGAAAAGGTTTTGCATTCCGCACCTCGCATCCTATTACCTTCAAGATTGGGAAGGAGTATTTGGAGTGTATGAGGTTTGTAGTGACACCTCTACACTATGATATCATTCTGGGTCTACCTTGGCTTGAACGTCATAATTCTTAATTTGATTGGACCCAATGTCAAATTCAAGTACAACACCAAGGTAGGAATTTCCGATTAGGTTGTCTGGCACCTCTGAGTAAGACACCTAAGAATAGTTAGTCCCAAGATGGGAAGTTTGTTGAGAAGGTAGCCATAGAGCAAATCTGGAAGGGAGATGAGTCCCAAGATAGGAAGTTTGCCTGGAAGGCAACCATGGAGCAAGCTTGGAAGAGAGATGAGTCCCTAGAAGGGAATTTTGTTAATGAAGCAGCCATAGAGCAAGCTTTGGAGGAAGATAAGTCTGTATTCACGATGTGGATCAAGCTGATTGCACAAGAACAATCTGAGGAGGGCCAAGTGCCGCATCAAGCAACGGTTGATCGGATAGTTAAGGAGTTTGCAGATGTGTTTCTGGATGATTTGCCAAAGGGATTACCCTCTGATTGAGGTATGCCCTTCAAGATCGAGTTATTGCCAGGGAGTACTCCAGTGAGTAGACCAATCTATCGGCTCTCACCAAAGGAGTTGGAGGAGTTGCGAACAACACTTACAGAGTTGTTGGAGAAGGACTTCATACGACATAGTACATCTCCGTGGGGAGCACTGGTACTATTTGTTCCAAAGAAGGATAGAGGACTTTGTTTTTGTATTGATTACCGTGGGCTCAATAAGCAAACCGTGAAGAATGCATATCCCTTGCCTTGGATTGATGACCTGCTTGATCAATTAAGTGGAGCATGGTACTTTTCCAAGCTAGATCTTTGTAGCGGCTATTGGCAAATTCCTATTGAAGGAGAGGACATGCAAAAGACTGCCTTTCGCACAAGGTATGGACATTTTGAGTGGAGAGTTCTACCTTTCGGACTCACTAATGCTCCAACAGTCTTCATGGATCAGATGCATCGGGTGTTGGAGGGACTATTGGATCAGTCCGTGGTAGTATTCTTAGATGATATCTTAATCTATAGTAGGACAAAGGTAGAACACAAGAATCATGTGCGAGAAGTCCTAAGATGACTACAACAATGGAAATTCTATTGCAAGAAGTCAAAGTGTGCTTTTTGGCAGAAGGAGGTTACCTTCTTGGGTCATAAGATCTCATCAGTGGGGATCAAGATGGAAGAAGAGAAGATCAAGGCCATTACTGATTGGCCTACCCCAAAGCATGCTACCAAAGTACAAGCATTCAATGGATTGGCCAATTTTTACCGATGGTTCATCCACTTTTATGCTCACGTGGCCACACCATTGACTGACCTCTTGGGAAAGAACTCGAGCTTCCAATGGACCACCAAGCATGAAGCATTCCAGAAGTTAAAGCATATGGTGTCTTCAAGACCCATTCTTCAACCATATGATCCTCAACTACCTTGTGTGGTTGATTTTGATGCTTCTAACTCTGCAATTGGAGCTGTGTTGCAACAAGAATTTCCAGATGGACTACATCCTATTGCCTTTGTGTCTCGCCGACTAAATACAACTGAAAGAAATTACTCTGCTCAAGATTGGGAACAACTTGCAATGGTATATGCCACCAAGGTATGGAGGCATTATCTCTTGGGGAAACAGGTGATCATGTGAATTGATCACAAGCCATTGTTGTAGACCTTACACCTAGAGCACATGAAAAGTCGACATCATCAATGGGAAGAGCAACTCCAATTGTTCGATATCAAACGTGAGTACAAACCAGGTCGGTTCTATGTCATCCTTGATGCTCTATCACAACGACCTGATTTGAAGTCTCTTCCTCTCATCACGACAGCAATTATGACGGTGTCAATTGATCCCAAGATTCATAACGAGTTTTGGTTAGCTCTACATCAAGATCCCTTCTTCCAAATGGTACATGGTCAGCTCACAACAGGTGACAAGGAGTAAAACACCTTCTCCTTCAAGGAAGGCCTTCTATCCCATGCGGACCGGATCTATGTTCCAGCCAAAGGTGATCTTCAACTTGTGCGCCTTCAAGACGCCCATGATTTACCCATTGCTAGTCACATGGGTGTGGACAAGACCTTGGGCACCCTCCAACGTCAATGGTGGTGGCCTAACATGACACGGGATGTTCAAGAATTTGTCCGATCATGTGAGAGTTGCCAATGTAACAAGGCCAGCAACCAAAAGCCGTGTGGACTCCTTCAACCGCTTGCCGTTCCATCAGCTTGTTGGGAGCATGTGAGCTTGGATCTCATCACATCCTTGCCAAAGACAAAACAAGGACACACCGCCATCGTGGTGTTTGTGGATAAACTTAGTAAGCAAATCCACTTGGCACCAACCTGTGATACCGTGGATGCTACAACCTTAGCGCAAATCTACTTCGACAATGTCTTCAAGCATCATGGAATGCCACGCGTACTCATCTCCGACCGTGATCCTCACTTTACCGGGAAGTTTTGACAAGCACTCTTTCAGATACTCGGCACCAAGCTTGCTTTGTCCACGGCCTATCATCCTCAAACTGATGGACAAACCAAACGTGCAAATCGTACATTGGAGGATATGTTGCGTGCCTTTGTCAATGTCCACCATACCAATTGGGATGAATGTCTTGCCTTTGCCAAATTTACCTACAACAATTCCAAATAGGCAAGCACCAAATTCTCTCCTTTCTTTCTCACTTTTGGCCAAGATCTGCTTGTTCTAGATTCTCTTCTTTCTCCCCCTCCATCTTAGTTCCTCATACTTCCACATTCTTGACCACTATATCCCAATCTCTCCAACAAGCCAAGTCTCACCTCCTTGTTGCTCAAAATCACCAAAAACAATATGCGGACCACCATCGTTGAGATCTCACCTTTGAATTTGGTGATAAAGTCATGCTATCCTCAAGTAACCTCCCTCTCCCACTTGATACCCAAGTTCATAAACTTGCCCTTAATTGGATAGGACCCTTTGATATCACCCAAATTGTCTCTCCTGTTGCTTATCGTCTTGCCTTGCCTTGTCACATGCATATCCATCCTGTCTTTCATGTTTCCAAGTTGAAACACTTTGTTCCTAACCCCTCTTCCTTTTCCTCTTGAGTCCAACCTCCCCCTCTTCCTATCCCTATCAATGATCATGAGGAGTACAAAGTTGATCGTATCCTTGCGCGTTGCCACATTCAACAAGGCCGTTGCCAAAATACGGAGTACAAGGTCCTTTGGAAATGGTATCCCCTTCATGATGCCACTTGGGAACCTCTTTCTCACCTTTACAATGCACAGACGGCCATCCAGGAATTTGAAGCTTCATTGGCAACGAGGACGTCACCAACTAGCGGCGGAGGAATATGTAACAATATGGAGTTTAGCAATGAAGTCAGTCAGGCTCACAAAGTAGCACACAAGACAAATTAGCCTAGAATATTCTGGAAGTATCTAGGAAGCTTCTTGGGAAGCTTCCCGGTTAGCTTAGCTTGCACGCCAAGTAGGCGGCTTCTAGAAGGAAGCTTCTTGAGAAGCTTCCTAGTTAACTTGGCTTGCACTCTAAGAAAGCGGCTTGAGGAAGCTTCTTGAGAAGCTTCTCAAGGGCCTTGTATGTTACCTATAAATACCAAAGCCAAAGCTCATGCTAGGCATTTGGAGTTTTCCCTCATTCAAGTGTCCCAATGTGAGTTTCCATTCTCTTATTTCTTTCCTTGGTTTTGGTCTTTTATAGAAGACCTGGAGTGCAAAAACCACATTGTTGCAAAGTAAGTTGACGAAGGTGGAGATGGAAGTCAAAGAACTTTGGGTTGAGGAGATTCTTTGGAGTGAGCACTTTGAGGTGACAAGGGAGGAATTAGTCAAGAGTGGCAAGGAGGCAAAGGAGATGACTACGTTGGTTGCAAAGTTGAAAGGGGAAATTGCATATGCGCGTGTAGAGTTAATTTACTCAAAAGCAATTACTGTGGAGCAAGAGTTGGAGAATTACTGTGATGGAGCAAGAGTTGGAGAGTCTCAAGAAGAAGGTAGTGTAGAAAGATCAAGCTTGGCAACAAGAGCTAGCGGAGTGCAGTAGAGAAGAAGATTGGTTGCAAGGGTTGTTGCGAGATGCAGAGGAGCAAATCTCTGTAAATTGGAGGGAGAAGGAGGTATTGAAGGCCAAATTTGAAGACGAGCTCCAGATGTATCGCTGTGAATTGGAGGAAGAAAGGAAGAAGGAGAAGCTTATGGTCATAGGAGAAGCTGATGAGGTAGAAGGAGTCATCAATGAAATCAAGGCCATAATGAGCAAGGAAGTTGAATGTAAACTCAAAGAGGCGAGATTGCATGAACTAAAGTTATTAGTGTAGGAGATGTGCAAGAGGAAGGTGAAGGAGACAGAGTTGAATAATCTATTAATTTGTCTACAAGATCGTGTTGATAAGAATATGTTAGAGGTAGGAGACAATGTGTATCTCAGACTAGATCTTGTTAGAATGGAGTTAGCTAAACTTTGTAGTGAGGTACAAGAAGTACAAAGACCCAATGTTGTAGAAATAGGAGTCAAGTGTCTTTGGAGTTGTTCTCTAAAACCTTAGAGAGGAGTGGGTCAGGAGATAAAGAGTTGGAACAATTACTTGAGACTTCAATTGTAGTTTGTAGTGAAGAAATTATAGAAATAAAAGAGTTAGGAGTTGAATTAGATAGACCTGAGGATGGTGAAATTATCAAGGGGTCATCGGGTTTGAAAGCCGACAAGAAGGTTGACATTGGATCGGAGTAGTAACAATTTTGAGATTTGAGAAGGCAGATATGAAGAGGTGCATTGTCATTTTGGATCTGCAGGTTTGTAGAGTTGTTACAGAATGTTATAGTTGTTAGATAATTGTCGTTGGCTTCATTATTTAAGAGTGGCATTTGTAGGAAATTTTTGTTCAGTATTCATATTTTTGAAGATAGATAAAGCAAAGTATTGGTTTTCAATGCTCATTGCTTGAGCTTAATTCCGAGTATCAATTCTGTATTTGTGTTTGTGAGTGTGTGGAGAAATTTGAAGTCCAAGTTAGTGTGCTTGTCAAATGTTGGATTCCGTGGCCTGATCTTCATTCTGTGAGTTATATCCTGAGTGAAGTGCAATCGAAGCAATGCCTTGATAGATTTGAGAGGAGTTGTATTCTGCATTTATGAGTGCAACATAGTGTTGATGTGAAGCAATTTTGATTAAGGAAGTTGTGCTTTCAGTGGAGGGGTGGAATATAATTCTGAAGCAAAGTCATTTTGCAGTGAAGTGCCGTCTTCAAGAGAATCTGAATCATCACAATCAAGATTTGTTTGAACAGAATTTGCTATGTTGTGATTATGGGTGTGTGTATTTGTGACAAGTTGTCAAGATTGTGAGCTTGTTACTCTCTTATGGTTGTAGTTGCTACCTGGGAGATTAAAGAGGAACCCAAGAAGAACTACATGTTATTATTTGACTTTGTATTTGACCAATTCTGATTTGTATCTCTGTAAGAAGAAACTTTACTTCCCTGATTACCGCAAAAGTGATATTTGCCAAGTTGTCACAATAGCTAGGCACCCTATGTGTTCTTAGAGAGAGAAAGAAATAGTATGAAAATGGTAAATACCATCCAAGAATGGACCTAATGTGTACTCACCACCATCCAAGTGCAAGAATCACCCATCAAAGGGACGTTTCGCAAAATGTAAGTTGGAGAAATGGATTGATGGACCTAGAGATATTGTAGTATCCATAACATCTCCCAAAACGCTCTAGAACAAGGATCCTAAAGATCCAAACCTCAGCCAACATGTGTAAGTCCTTGACATAACCATCAAGAAATCACCAATGAATTGGACCATATCTCTCCAAATCATGTGCCCCCAACAAGGAAATGTCTATTGGAAGGGTCTTCTGGTTACCCTTGACTATTGACATCAATAATAACTTAGGATATTAATAGGCCAAGTGTGCCACATGATGTAGAGAGACTTTGCCTAATAGTCTCATCTCTCTCCATATACAAGTACCTTTGTACTTGTATACATGCATATAGTACCATAGCTAGTCCAATGCTAATCCCACCAAACAACTCCAATAGACATACTCTCTTTACTAGATACTGCCAAGGAATGAGTGTGGTATCTAGAGGTGTCAAGTTAATTGACTCTAGAGGCTCATCCTCACATTGGTAGCCTACTTGTGCAAAGGCTCCACTCCAAGCCTATTGCACTAACTAATTTGCATGCTAATGTAATGCATCTTCTAAACTCCACAAAGGAATATCCAAGGTGGATGGAATGATCCCACTTGTACTCCAAATCCGAGTGATCTCCTTGGTATTGGAGTATCCTCTACATGGGCATTCTCCTCCAATAAATTGCCAAGCCAAGTAATAGAACCACTAAAAGTTGAAATTGATGTTGCCATGATCTCGAACTATAGTGAGCCAAGATTGCCACTACTAAAGCATATTGGTAGGCGACATACTTGTCCTTGACCTGATGGCTAACCTGGTCTATAGGAGGTTTTCTCCTCCCAATAGTCAATACTAAAACCCATGAAGTATAACACTTCTCTCTTAACTAACACATAATATGACTCAATCATTGTCACAATGGCCTGAGCTCTCACCATAGAGCTATTAGTCAAATGACTGGGCTAATCTAAAAAAAAGCTCTCCATACATGATGTATTGTGTAAAACCACCTCCTAGAGATGTCTAGATCTGAAATAGACACCTTTCTACATCGGTCTTTCGTAACTCCATACCAACAATTGCAGCCTTCCCTAACATAAAGAGTTGTGCACCAAAGTCTAGTAGGCTACTCTATGGTATATAGACCTTCCCTAAAGGTCACACCAAATGAAAATCCCCCTTTGGTTATCCAATAGGACAACATGAGGTGTAAACCGTGCTTGCTCAAAGGCCGGTCTAGCTAGTAACTCCTCCAATCTAGCCATTATTACTTGCCATAAACCATTTGTTGAGCAGATCTCATGCTCCTCAACCAAGTCAGCTCCACTATTAACCATCTCTGCTCCAATAGTAGGGACCACATCATCCCTACTCTTACAAAGCATGATAGCCAACCAAAACACTAAGATTGGGTCAAATTTTAATGTAAGCATGTCATTGGTTGAGAATAATGGAAAGCGTATAATCAGCTCAGGCGCCCCCAACATTGTGCTAGACTTAGTCTATGTAGTAGAAAGTGGCTGTGTGGCACCCACAAATTTTATTTTTTTTGAAATGGAGAAGAAGAAGTGTATAAAGAAGTCAGATTGCGCATGTACGGCCAAAGAAGGCAAAGAAAAGAGTCTTTGGGATGAAACCCAAGGTAACGTGGCTTCGGGTCATAAAGCAAAGTACTCGGACTTGCCCTATCAGCAAACAACCCAAAGTAATAAGTCTTTGTATCGGGGGTGCTCAACCCGAGGCAAAGACAATGTAACAACTTTTCTTTGGAGTAAGAAATTCAATAGGGACCGTTCAAAAACCGGTGGTCATACGCATGAAGTACACTTGACAATGACAGGTGCATGCAAGAGGTGTGATTTCTTGATAGAAACTCAAATTGAAGAGAGACAAATAAGGCGCAACTCTATAAAAATTGGGCTAACAACAAAGCAATGTCGAGCAATTTTCCTTTGCCATTGAGGAGTCGTCCTGCAGGAGATCATGGGAAGGGAAGTAGAGTTGAAGACGCACTAGTGTGTAGAGGAGAATTCAAGAGAGTTAACCCGAGAGACAGTGAGGAAGCAAGAAAGATGGGAGGAGGAAAGAAGAACTCCAAATTTGCAATGAGAAATCATGCAATTCGGAGGTTAGATATGATCACAAGAATTGAAGTCTTGAGCCGACTTTGGATCACATTCTTGGCGTGGAACTGGAACATGAGTTTTCCAAGATTCATGACCCAGATAATTGAGAGTAAATGTCTCGATGGCCCCGAGGAAGAGGGGAAGAGGGGAAATCCGGCTCACTAGACAGAGTTAGATTGGAGATTAGTACTCAAAAGAGAGGCATGCGCAGAGTAGGGTGCCACGTTCTTGGAGAAGGGAGAGGTAGCCAAAGAAACCCGAGAAGTGAGGGATGCCTTCTCTTTGAAAAGGACAAAGAATGGGTACAAAGTAGAGAGTTACAAAGATCCGGTCAAGAGAGGGATTGTGAGTCCTCTCATGGCAATCCTGAAGCCGGAGAGAACAACTTATGTGATGAAACACCAAGCAGTGTTTTTCCATAAGATGTTTGTAGGAGAACCCATCAACTGGGCAAGGTGCTTCCATGGGAGAACAAGGCAGATGGTGTGGAATTTGCGAGATAAGTCACCTCCACACTACATCGTGCCATTTGCAGCACATTTCTACCTTGGGTTGAATTTGCTCAATGCGGCGGAGCGTAACAAAATGGTGTCACACTTTCATCCCGACTTGAGAAAGGAAGTCAACGTGGAGGAGCAACTTCTTCAGATCTAAAGCAGTGATGAGTACTACGCACAAACGGGGAAGAGTGCACAGGTAGAAGTAAGTACTCCAAAGTCAAAGAAGCAAAGTTGACAAGGAGAAGGCAAAGATGTAGAGAAGATGAGACCTCGGAAGACTAGGAGAGGAAACCCGAGGAAAGGTATGGTGGTGATCGTGTCGTCAGAAGAAGACTAGGAGTGCGAAGTCGAGTGCAAGTCCAAAGATTCGAAACACGAGGAAGAACCTGAGCTTACACTACAAAGTAGGGATACGAGTAGGGATAGCGATGAAGGTAGGAAGATGACATCGGTGCCTACAAAAGAAGAAGAAGTTTGGGTGGAGCTTAAGGAAGAGAGTAACGCAAAGTGGGAGAACGAAGTGCCCGAGCTGGAGGAGAAGGAGATTACTATTCAGAGAGAAGTTCAGTCAAGGCGCAAGGCAAAGTGTGAAGCGGGTCCAAGCAAGGCAAGGGAAGAGGAGAATGCAAGTTTGAGAAGTGAAGCGTCTATTCCAATATGACGACTATAGAGAAGAAGGCGAGTATCAGGAGAAGAAGAGGCAAAGAAGGAGATCACTCCGCAAGTTGAAGCAGTCATGAGTGATGGAGTGGAGTACCTGCAAGAAGTTGTGTGTCCTTTGTTGGCAAAGCTAGAGCACAAGAAGAGGAAGATGCAGTCAAAGTGTCCGGAGGTGAAGACTGTGTTGCAGATGTTAGCAAGACTGGAGGAAGAGAATTCGGAGTTGAAGAAGAGTATAATCCGAGGTGAGGAGGAAAGGGAAGTACTGCGAGTGGATGCAGTAGTGCAGAGTCAAGTGATTGAGAACTTGAAGAGAGAAGCAAGGTATTGAGAGGAACTTGTGAAGTAGAGTGACATAGCAAGGGAAAGACAAGTAGCTGAGTACAAAATCTTGAAGCAGCAGTTTGCTGATTCAAGACTATAAATTATTCCTGCTATGGCGAGGGTAGCAGAGAAGGAACAAGAGCTCAATAGAGTAATGGAGAGTGTAGAAGAGAAGAAGCAACTATGGCAACGAGAGTTGACAGTGACATATAGGGAAGAAGAGAGATTACAAGAGTTACTCCGTAATTAGGAAGAAAAGGTTGTACAGAAGGAGAAGGAGAAGGAAATTGTGAAAGCCAAATTCAAAGTAGAATTGGCAATGTATTGAGAAGATTGGCTTGCAGATTGGGAGTGCAAAAGGAAGATGAGATTGGAGCCATTGAAGGAGATCGTAATCAAGATGAATGCGATGCTGAGTATAGAGGCCAGTGTGCATATTGAAGAGACGAGGCTGCACGAGTTGAAGTTGTTGGTGCAAGAGACGAGGAGGAGACATGCAAAGGACACAGATTTGAACACATTGTTGATTAGTCTCAGAACTCGTGTAGATAGAAAGATATTAGAAGTGGAAGATAATATCACAATTAGATTAGATTTGGTAAAGTTGGAGATAGATAAACTTCGTAAAGATGTTAGAGCAAAACCCGAAGTAGATGAAGTAGGGGTGCAGATGTCTTTGGAGTTACCATTGGAGGCATTAGAGAAGAGTGGGTCGGGAGATAAGGAGTTAGATAGATAACACACTAGTGAAATGTCAGATCAAGAAAAAGAACTATTAGATTTGGTAGAAGATGTAGGAATTATGAAACCTGAGGATAGAGTAGTAGGGAGTAAAGTTACTTCAGGTTCGGGTTTGAAAGCTGAGGAAGAAGTAGACATCAGATCGGATTAGTTACCAATTTGAGATTTGAATAGGTAGATATGAAGAGGTGCATTGTCATTTCGGATCTGCAGGTTTGTAGAGTCATAAGGAAGAGGTACATTAGGAAGATAATTGTCTATTGCTTCACTATTTAAGAGTAGCATTCGCAATCTTAGGTTGTTTAGTGCTCATTATTTCTTAGAATAGATAAAGCAAAGTGATGTGAAGCAGTGCTCATCGCTTGAGCTTGATTCCGAGTATCAACTTTGTGTTTGTGTTTGTGAGTGTGTAGAAATTCGAAGTGCAAGTCAAAGTGCTTGTTGGATGTTGGATTTCGTAGCCTTGATCTTCATTATGGGTGTTTGATCTTGAGTGAAGTGCAATCAAAGCAATGCCTTGATAGATCTGAGAGGAATTGTAGTGTTGGTAGTATTTTGCATTTGTGAGTGCAGCACGAAGTTGATGTGAAGCAATTTTGATCAAGGAAGTTGTGCGTTCAGTGGAGGGGTGGAACACAATTTTGAAGCAAAGTCTTGCAGTGAAGTGCTATTTTTGGGAGAGCCTAAATCATCACAATCAAGATTGTTTGGAAAGATTTGATGAAGTTGTGATTATGGAGTGTGAATTCGTGACAAGACTGAGAATCAATGCTTGTTACTCTCTTCTGGGTGTGGTTTCTACTTGAGAGATTAAAGACGCAACCAAGAAGAACTACATGTTACTGTTTGACTTTGTATTTGACCAATTCTGACTCGTATCTCTACGGGAACAAACTTTACTTACCTGATTACTACAAAAGTGATATTTGCCGGGTTGTCACAGGTTGACTAGAAGGTAGTCCATCATGCACGCCATCAACACCTACCACACCTACACTAGGAAGTTTAGGAGCCATGAATGTCATCTGTATTGCATTAGAGAGTGTAAAAGATTAGTGAAGTTTGACCTATCTACCAACCTCTCCTCTCTATGAATCCAACTCTATTGATGCTCCTCTAGGCTCTAGAGCATGTATTGCACTCCTAATCACTATGGTAGATGCATCCACCTATGTTGCTCCTCACATGAAGTCTAAGATGTCTCTATCACCCGCATATGAGGTGGAAGCCTCAACATTTGAATCCAATCTCCTTTGAGCTATGGCCATGCTAGCCAATTGGTGCTCCAAATGCTCAATATGAGTAGCTATGGCTGTATTAGAAGTAAGGGCAGGTACTACACCCCTACTAGGTATGGATCCTCTACCACCACCTCTACCACCTTGTCCTCCATGACTTGGAGCTCCTCTACCACCTGCCATATTAATTCTACCACTCCATAACTTTGGGTGTAGGTCAAAGCATCAATCATTGGTGTGACTAAATATATGGTAACGTTCACATTGTCTTTATGCTAGCTATGATGCACTAGAGGTATCAGGTCCACTGCCCTTAGTGCACTCTCTCCTATGGTGAGGGTCACCACAAGTCCAACAAGCAACACCACCACTCACTAGCTACTGTTGACCCAAAATTGAACCTAATGGTCTAGCTATAGTAGGCTCTCCACTTGCTCTATAGGATCTAGGTTGTCCACCCTGTCCTCAACACCAACATGGCGTGGTGCGCTCTATTGCACTCTGGAAGAAGTAATAGTTGTGGATGAGGTCTCCCTACCAAATCTAGATGTCAACACTCTCTCTTTCACCATGTTGAGCTCAATAGCTCAGCCAAACCAAAGACTATTGCCAAAATAGGCAAAGTAGCTTGTAATAACATAGTATCATAGACTCTACATTGTAACTCCTTGTCCAATATCTCATACCAAAATTGGACTGCTTGGGCCTCAATAACTCCTTGAGTAAAACTAATCAACCATCTCATGTGAGTGTATGCCTTGTGTAGGCTCTCTCTAGCCTTTTGTTGGAACTTCTGCAAGCTCCTCAGCTTGTTAGTCCACACTCCTTGGTAGTTTTGCCTCAAACACTAAAGGAACTCCACCATGGAGTTAACCCCTAATACTACACCACCTTGTAGTAGTAACTCCACTTGTAGTAGCACCATCTCCAAGAGATCCACCAACGCTACTAGAGCTAGAACTAGTGGATATAGCCAATCTACTCCTAGAAATCAAGCCTAAAGTGATGGAGATATAGTTTGGATACCAATATTATCTCCATAGCTCAATCTCCTCCAAGTAAGCTCTCTTAAGCTCATGGTAGTCTTCCATTGGACCCTCCAAGTTTTGAAACAACCCCATCCACACCATGAAAGGTGTGAACAAAGTTTAGTTCCGCATTTGTTGCAAATAACACCAACTATCAAACTCATGGATGAAGTCATCCAACTCAATGGCACCCACTATACTAGAGTAACATATGGGGCCTTTGGAGGCCCCAAAAATCTTGTACCTGTCTCACAAAAGTGGTACAAACACACCAAGTGCACTCTCAATTAAATCAACTCCTATGTCAAACTCCAACTTAGAGTCAATCTCCTCCCTCATTGGATCATGAGATATAGGCTGATATTGAGCACCACTCTAAGTAAAACCATTGCGTACTACAACACTATCACCTCCAAAATCCCCAAAGAACTTCATTGTGATAAAGTAACTAGAAATTGCAACCTGCAACCGGAACCACCGCAAGTGCCAACACCACCAAGTGCTAACGTACCAACCAAACATTTTTGTGGGGATTGTTTGGTCTTGAGAGTGCATTGGGAACATAGCTACTTGTGCTTAGTTTGTTCTTATTGTCAATGCCTCAAAGTTTCTTGTAATCTAACACTCTCTCTCTCTCTATTCTTGGATTGTTGCAAAACTCCTCTTTGCTAGAGCATGTTGTTTTCAATTGCTCTTGAGGTTGGTTCTCCTTGAAGGTTTCATGATTATCCTTGACCTTAAAGGAACTGGTCATGTTCTGCGGGGTTTAGGTTTATTGGTTTCTACCCTTGTCTATTTTATATTATAGTTTTCATGTTAAGTTTAGCCTATGGTTCTGGATCGGGTGGCTCATAGAGCTGGATCATGTGGTCTCTTAAGAGAATAACAATGAGTGGTCTATCCCAATTTGATTTTGGGCACCCAAATCATTGAACTGCATCATTCACATGGACTGGACAAAGAGCTCATAGATTGGAGTTTTCTCTTGATGCTAGCCACATATCAAAACTCACATTGGTTTTCCGGGACTCATCATTCATAGGAATATTAAATTGTGGAGTCCACAAGTCTTGGAACAGCCAAACAGTTCTAGTCTATACAGCGCATGCTTTAAGCTTTCCAATGAATCATCAACTCAACCGGAGCACTTCACATATACTCTTTCCAACAATAGTCAAGGCAACTCACACTCCAAACCTCTTTGTTCTCCTATGCCCCTGTTCTGCAGATTAGGCTCACTCCATTCAGTCAAGTCAGCCAACTTCAAATCTTTTCTTTTCCCCTTCTTCAGATGAGCTGAGCCACTTTGAAATTCTCCTCCTCTCCTCTCAAAGGTTTACTCCTTTGTGTAGTTTCATGTCTTGCATTAACTCCTTTTGGCACTTTGTTTCCCTGCCAGACCTTCAATATCTCCTTCAAGAAATCTCTTTGTCCCTACTAAGACTTCCAAGACTTGCACAGTCTTCTCCTATCCTTCTAAACATCCTCTTCCTATAGCCTCCTTGCTCAGGTCTCTACCTTTGATTGTCCCTCCCGCTCTAGGTTCTATACAAACCCTACACACTCAATTTCTCTCTCCTTTGTCCAGACTTCCCAAATCCTGGGCATCCACACTAGTCCTTCAAGAAAATTTTCTTTCAGCCTTACCTCTCTCTCCCTCTCTTCCCTATCTAGCACCTATTACTGCCTGTTCAGCCACTCTTCACATTCAAGAAAAATCCTTCTTTGAGCATTTTCTCTCTCTTACATTCGAGCAGAACTCTTCCCTATCCAACTCTTGTCACTTCTAACACTCTCTCCAGCAAACCCTCATTCATTCAAAAATACTTCCCTGTCCAGCCTTCTCCTTTGTGTGTTCTCTCTTGTCCACACTCTCAATAGCCTTCTCCACATTTGGAATTGCTCCCATTAAAATTGTTTCCTCTATCCAATCTCTCCTTTGTGATGATTCTCCATTGCCACACTCTCTATAGCCTTCTCCACATTTGAAATTGCTCCCCTTTCAACACTTCAAAAATACCTCCCTGTCCAGCCTTCTCCTTTGTGAGTTCTCTCTTGTCCACACTCTTAACAACCCTCTCCACATTTGAAATTGCTTCCCTTATCAACTCTCCCACAACAAACTTTCATACATTCAAAAATTATTTCCTCTCTAACCTCTTCACAGCAAACACTCTCCACAGCCAAAACCCTTACATTCAAAATTGTTTCCTTTGTCCAGTCTCTCCTTTGTGAGGATTCTCCATTGCCACACTCTCTACAGCCTTCTCCACATTCGAAATTGCTCCATTGTCAACACTTCAACAAACCCTACATCCTTCAGCCTTTCAAGAAAATCCCTCGTGCTCTGTTTTCACCTTCTTAAGAATTTCTGTCTTGTCCACTCTTCAGCAAGCCCTACATCCTACAAAATTTTTTCCCTGTCCACCCTCTCAAAGCAAACCCTCATACCTTCAAAAATACTTCCATGTCCAGCCTTCTTCTTTGTGAGTTCTCTCCTGTTTACACTCTCAACAGCCCTCTCCACATTCAAAATTGCTTCCTTATCAACTCTCCCACATCAAACCCTCATACATTCAAAAAATACTCCCCTATCCAGCCTTCACCTTTGTGAGTTCTCTCCTTTCCACACTCTCAACAGCCCTCACTCCTCTCAAAAGGTTAACTCTCTTTTGCACTTCATTGTCCAAAACCTCTAAACCTGTCTAAGTATTTCCAAACTCCAAAAAAAACTCTTTTTGCTCTTCCACTAAGGAAAATACTCTTTGCTCCAATAACATAAAAAAAACTTGAGCTCAAGCCACATTAAAAGCTTTCTTGGCTCAAGCCACATTAAAAGAATCCTTGAGCTTATAACACCCCAAACTATTTCAGGGCTTCACAATAATATAGCAAATATTTCCTACGGCAAGGCAACATAAAACAACACTTGATACATATTGACATAAATCTGAGTTCATCACAATAAGAAGAAGAGAAAAATACTTTCATACCAAAGTATCAAGGGTACATGTGGGCTATTTTCCAGACAACAATGTCACCCACTAATATAGCTCTAACTATTACAAATACACTAAGGGAAAGGGCAACTTGTAATCTACCATCACAACAAGCACTCTCATGGTCTACAAGTCATCATTTCTTGGCTCACCAGAGAGAAACAGAGGTAGTCTTATTGGTCATCACTCCAATTTCACTACCAAGAGCACACTAGACACCAATGCTCTAAATTTAGGGCACCTCACACAAACATGGTGCACAATATAGAGGATGAAGGAGGTCCAATCATAAGAAATCTAAACAAAAACCCTCCATCTCATAAATCAATATAGGACTAACTCTACCACCATTTGACATTTGACATGATATGAGTTATCTACTTCCTAAGCTACCAAGCTCACCAAGAATTAGATCAAACTATCTCTCCTAGCTAAAGCTACAAGTGTATAGATACCAATGGAATAGTCATTAGGACAACAAGTGAAGGTGGACCAAGAGGCTAGAGCACCAGTCTAGGAACCAAAGATCTAGGGGTCAAACTCTATTATGCATAAACTAGCAAGGTGGGTAGATTTTGCCAAACAATGACCAAAATCTACTCTAAACTATCTAGCCTCATGCCGATAAGCTGGCTTGTTTGCCCTTTTGAGCCTTCATAGCCTCTCATAGCCCTATGCCTTAAAGCTTCTAAATGCCAAATAAGGCTTTTCCCACTTTGAACCCTCTTCAAATTTGGCAAACCTCCTCCAAATCTGGCCAAATTTTTCCAACTCAAGCCAAAAATCTGATGTAAACTTCAGCCAAAATCTGACATAAATCCCTACATGGCTGACCACCAAATCTCCGCTAACTCTCCACTTGAACCAAATTGAAATGACGGGTTTCTCCAAATCACAAATTCATGGAGATGGGTTCCCAACTCCACCTTCAATTTCACTTTCCAAGCTCAACTCGTACCAAATGGTCTTGCTTTCACCTCTTGAGCTCAAAATCACAACTACCGCTTGAAAATTGCTTCTCTTTGCTTGAAATTTGGCCAACACTTCCATACACAGTCTGCCTCATTGCCAAATTTGCATCAATTGAATGAGGTTCTGCACACTAGGGAAAATTAGAACTTTGATTGAGCTACCAACGATCAAGAAGTCTTGGAGATACCACCAACACTCTCAATTCTTGCACCCAATTTCCCCTTGATGTAATACTCCGAGGACAAGAGAAGAGAGAAAACACAGATTGCACACTCAAACATTTGATGCCCCAAGGGAGCACCTTCTCTTTATTATATAGACAAAGAGGATCTCCTACAAGGAAGCTCCACCATAGGATTAGGGACACAGATAGGTGACATGTCAGCAAGCTCCACCCTTGGATTACTTACTTGGATGGGTGACCTGTCTGGTCTAGGTCCTATCTGGTTGGTCAAACGAGCTTTGACCAGAGGGAATCTTTTAGGGAATATTCTTGTAGGAATCTCAGAATCACATGAGTAAGGTACCGTTGGAAAGCTCTCAACGAGACAAACCAGGGGGAGGGAAGGCTAGCCCATCCTCCACTGGGGGAGGGGAATCTGCACAATTTTGAGGCCTAATTCATCCGTTTAGGCCTCCAAAATTGCCTTCAAAGATTTCAGGCATATTTTGGTTCCTACTCTATTAGTAGAAGTACCCTTTTGGTGATACCTCTTTCTGATCTGTTTAGTCCATCATGTGTAACACCCTTCCAGATGTTACCAAACCAATTCTCACCTTTAAATCATATGTCTAGCTATTGGTTCTAAGGTTCTCAAGTCTATTTCGGTTTCTGCCCTATTAGTAGAAGTACTCTTTTGGTGATACTTCTATCTGATCTATTTTGACCATCATGTATAACATCATTCTAGATGTTACCAAACCGAATTTCACATCTAGATCATATGGCTAACCCTTGGTATTACACTTGACCTCACTTCTTGAGTGTAATCAGTTTTTTTTACACAACTTGAATCACACTCAATCAGATCAATACTTGATCTATCACTCCATAATCTCCCAACAACTAAGCACTGAATATAGGCAAGCCACACCCACTCTAGCTAAGATAATCTAAGTGACGCTTGCCAACCTCTATCCAACATAGCCAAGAACTCAAAGGTTCAACATAGAGAAGAGAGCTCTATGGAGCTACTTCAAAATTATACTCCAAGGTCTCTAACCCAAACGGTCTTGTTGACGGCATACCCAACGGTGAAAAAAATAGAAGTGATGGGTGGCCCCACCATGTAGTCAATACCCCAAACACAAAAGCTGACTGTCAACAAGTAGTCTATGAGTAACTACCAAAATACTCATGACTACCAATACTACTACTCCAGAGTTTGAGCAATCTAGGTGCGATGCTACAAATGGTGTGACATGCCTTCCAAGGCTAAAACTCCAAGGCACCTCCAAGATTCAAGCCATTACCAGAGAACTCAATGAGAGAGATAGTTGCATGGAAAAGGACGATGAGTACTTCCTCATCTTTATTTTATATACTTGTGAAATAATTACACACCAAAGTTACAAATTATCAAAGTAATTCAAGTTATTGTGCTAAAAGTCATATAAAGTCAAAATTTCAACTCATAAAAATAACCCCCTAAGCATGTGGTCTTATCTTGGGACCCAACAACTAAGTCAAGTAATTCTATCACATGGGCTATAGAAAAATCTGCACCATTAATGCTTGTGGGTCCAAGAGTTCTAAACTTTTTCTTCAAAGCAAAATATCTAGGAATAATATAAAGGCAATACAATAGAATCCAAAATAGTAAACTCACTCTTTCTACTTCCTCTAAAGTAGAGTCAACTCTATCTTGGCTAAGACTAACTCTAACTAATCATGGCTCATTTATAAGCTTAATTAAACTTCATTTAAATAATATCATATGAAATCGGCAAGATGAAAGAAGTAGACTATCCAATTTTACATACTGGTTTTATTTGGATAGTATTGCAGTTAAAAGGAAGTTGAATTGAGCAAATGAATACATTGTAAACACCTAACATTCATTATTTACTATTAAGAGTTAGAGAAGAGTTGCTAGACATGAACTAGAGATTGGAGCTATGGAAGGTTGTGAATTATGAAACCAAGGGGACGTTGATATCATTGAGATGCTTATATAGAGTTCCTCATTGATTTAGAACTTGTGATGGGTATATTAATCATGATTTTGAGCATTGGTAATAAAAGTGAGTTATATTGTGTCCAGATGGCACTAGTACTACTAGAAATATGAGTACATAGTGCATATCAAACCCTCTAAACTCATTCTTTTTCTTGTAGGTAGCAACAAGCAATGTTTAAGGGTCCTATCCTAGTATCATGAAGATCAAAGGCACTTACTCAGCTATGGTAAGAAAAGTGAGTAATATTGTGTCAAGAGGACAAAGGTCCTCCTAGTTTATTATAATTTATTGGTTTTGATCACCATAGTGGAGCACAAATCTAATCCAAAGCTGGAATTTTGTTGCAATAATTGTTTTGACAAACAAAGTGTTAGGAATAGTTATGGGTATCTTGCTTTGTGAGTCATAGATTTCCGAACCAGAACCATGCCTCAAGTGCTACAAATGTTATGACATAAACATGCAAGCCGAGCTCTTAGGGTTGCGGTTGAACCTTTTCCGCTTTCTTTTTATTGTGTCCAAAGGACATACATAATAGTAATACAAGGCCAATTGCGTTAGTACTGGGACAAGCTTAAGCTTGGCATTTCCGTGCCATGCAAATATGCATATACTACATTTGCGTTAGTACTGGAACAAGCTTAAGCTTGGCATTTTCGTGCCATGCAAATATGCATATACTACATTCCCATCCGCATGGAAATTCGTTGAATTCGGGTATATCCTATTTTCTAACATATATTTGTTTCGCACTAAACTGCTCATGCAAAACCCTGTCTCCCAAGACAATTCTGTCCATTGTCCTTGTCGCCACTTGTCATCACCGAGTCCAGAGGTAGTCCCGTCCCGTCCTCCCTATCCTTTAGTATAAAAGGGATTTGATTTTTATTTATTTTTATTTAGTATGTAGGGATAGGGAATGCTATTTGCCCTAGTATCTAGAGCAATATGAGTCTTCTAAAGATAAATAAGATTACTTGCCCATTTCTGCCTAACAATCCCCGGATTCTGCACCAATTTTCCGGTCAGATTCATATCTGTGTGAAGTAGAAGGTCGATCCGTCTCCCTCCCGAAGATTGTCTTTACACATCGAACAGGTTGAGCGTACAATACCCGCCATACCAGATCCTTCCTCTCATCGCCTTTCGGTTCAGGGATGAGAACTATGGAACTTTTGGAGCTCCCTCTCCAACCACATGAGACCGGCATGCTTTGCCACAAATCATCGGTGAATTTGCATAGAAGTTAAAACTTGCACCGCTCTCAGACGTCGTGACATCTGTGTACGCGGTGATCATAACAGGCAGAAAGAGATAATACTTTTGGAGCGAAAAGTGATTTGCTATGGCCGATGGAGAGGTACGACTCCAGTGAAAGAAGATGGAATGAGGTGACTGGGAAGAGTACAAAATATCGGTTGATACATATGAAAACTAGCCGAAAGGATACAGACAATTCAAGGACCGTATTTCAGTATCAGCAGCTGGATAGTAGGGTAGTTAAAGTTGATTGAAGATTGTTTAACAGGAGTGTACCTAGTTTGCAAATGTCAAATTTGTATGGACCATAGGAACCCGTCAAAACGTCGATTCGCATAATCAATTTGAGTGGTCTATCAAGCACGATGGTACTCTCTTCTCTCTGCGCTTTTCTTCGATTTATAGCACTCAGGTTTCAGAAATTGGGCTCCCCTTAATCCGTTATTAATCATCCAGATACTGTTGGTCGGAGAAAACATACTGGACATCGATTTCTAAGTCATACAAGCTGCAAGATATATTGGTCATGGTTTTATAGTTACCTTAGACCATATGAATTGTTTCTGGTTGTGTAAACAAAAGGAAACCGCAGCAACAGCCATTGTACTTAAGAATGCAGTAATGTTGCCTATGATGTTCATAGTCAACATTTCTGCATTGTTGGAAATCAAACTACGACTTCACTATCTGAATAGTCTTCTATGATTACTATACACAATAGTCCTTGCATTGTATCCAGCAATCACGCGAGAGCGGGACTATGCAAAGAGATGTCAAATGATCCCTGTTTCATCCTCCAGTCCCATGTCCAGTGAGTCCGGTCAGTCGTCTGAGTTTCTGAGCGGTCTGACACGGGTTTGAGTATTTCCACTCTTCAATCCACAGCGTTATCAGTCACAAGGTCACCGCCCCACGACATGTGGGTAAAGCAATTGCAACTTCTAACGTACACAACGACCTGCTCATATGGGATGCAGATTCACTAGTCTGTTGTAAAACTTCGCCTATGGCATAAGCACTAGTCTGCCTTGTTGCGATATCAATTCATGTACAGCAAATGACAACATAAGTAGTAAGTCAGGTGGTAACAGGAATTGCGGATTGCCTTTCGTACTCAATCAGTACAATAGGGGGTTTCAGAAATAGATTCGACATAGCTTCGACGGATATCTACAGGATAAATAACAAACTAAACTTAGTAGTGACAATTGATAGTGAACTCGGTAGTGAGATAAGATAGCAATAAATGAATGCTATGTAAATTCAGTACCGGAGTATTCTTTCCATGCGATGTTCATTTATGAAAATCAAGCACTATGTTACTGAGGTTTTGGAATGCCGTACTTGAATAAATGATTGTCAGAAGAGGTGATGTGGTTTATTGAGAGGATCTCCGTGTGATTAGGTGAGTTGGTTTTGATTATGAATTTTTTGGTGTATTCAAAATCCAAAATGCACCGCTCTCAACTATTCGAATTCTAAACTCGAATTCACCCTCCCAAGCAAATGCTCCTTTTGTCAATCTACTAAATGGAGGTTTTGTAGTTTTGCATTGGTGTGGGTAGTTTTGTATTGGTGTGGGAAATGATGTTTGTTTCTCTGCAGCAACCAAGAAATTGACTGGGGGTTGAGAAATTTTACAACAAAATTTGAGCAATGGGAGATCAAGTACTTTGTTTCAAGATAGGAAGTTCACTTATGGACACTTATCGAAGACCTATAGACTCATCTTTTGATTTGCAACCTGAACAACCATTAGGGAAATTTGGAGAAGAGTTGAGTGTGGCTTCTTCCATGCTGCCTAGCAAAACAAAGGAGGATGAGTGGTTTTGCATGGCGATGCACCATTGCAACCAAATATTGGATTATTTAGAGTACCATGAGCATTTTGCCTAGATTCATGGTGGGAATTGCAAAAAGCCCATTCAGAAATTGAACACTTTTAGTTTCATGGCCATATTTTTTATTAGGGAGGGGCAAGGATTTCTTGCTTCTATGACATGTGACAAGATTTACAAGAAATGGTTGAGGTACATGAAGCAGTACAAAGAAACACGAGAGCTTAAGAACAAGTCTTCCGGAGAAGGGCTCATAGAGAAAGAATATAGCAAAGGGTGGAGAACTATAGAGGATAAATTGAATGGAATGTGCATGCATTTTGCAAGAATGGAAGTCATGTTCGAGAACAAAGCAAACATTAGTCCACTTGCTATGGTAAGTGTGGGAGATATAAATCATAGATCAAGCCAAGGTGGCGAGGAAGAGGTGTAGAAAAGTGCACAAGAGTGCTCTCAATTCCCATCTCCTCCAGAGGTGGTGCATGAGGACTCGGGCCCCCCTTTGCCCCAAACACCTAAGGGGTGGAAAGTATACCGAGTGTATGCATGGACAATGGAATCATATCACCCGAGGATGAGTTACCATTTGTTGCACCAATCAAGGACTCACCTTTTGTTACACCGCCTCCTTTAACTCAAACAGAGGGGATGGATCCGAGTGTGCTTTCCTTGACCAAGAAGGGGAACATGACCCAAAGAGTAGAAAAGGTGGAATATCAACGAGTTAGGTATGGGGGTTATCACCTAGTTTGTTATTGTCTCATGCTTTAGCAAAAATTACCATGTTGAATACATATACTATAGAATCCAAGGAGAGGTTACTATTAGCTGAACTAGAAGCCACAAATATGAGGAAAAGAGAGAAAATAATGATGAAAATGGAAGCTAAGCGGGTTAGATTAGAGACAAAGAAGATGAAAGTTGAAATTGAGAAGAAATTGAGTGTAGATAAAATGAAAGCTAGTGCAGAAAAACAGAAATTTAAGGAGAATAGTTTGGAGTCAAAGAGTACTCATGAAATCAAAATGAGTCTCATAAAGGCTGGAAAATCTCTCAAGGAAATTTGTCAATATTTTAAAGTGCTCACTCAAATTCATCATCCTACTCCAAATCTATCATACTCTAGTGATAGCAAATAAGAGACAAACATGTAACCTCATTATGATCATAAATAAAGATGAGTTTTAGATTCTTGATTAAGGCTCTTCTAATTGGTTGATTGTTGCTTGTTGGCGCTGAATACCGCCAATGTTGAGTTTGCGCCTATGGTGAGTGGTACAGGCTGTACAATCTTGGGCCTCAAACTTGGTGCCACAAGTGCACCCATCAATGGGAAGGAAGGCCTAAAAGTAGGATACACACATTTTCTTGCCAAATACCTCTTTGTAACCCTATCTTGTTAGGGAAACCAATGTGAAACAATTGTGTAAGGAACAATTCTCCTCCTTGGTGTCCTCCTCCTAGGCATTGCAAGTGCTTCTCTAACTATGTCCACATTCAATTGAAACATCCTCCTCTTAACCAAACTTGTGCATGAATTCTTGTCCCAGGAGTTTACAAACTCAATGCATGGATCAACCTACAAAAAGCACAAACTACATCAACTTAAACATTGATCCACAGAAAAAACTGATGAGATGCCACGGGCCGACGCCTACTAGTGTTGGAAAACAGGTGCAAAAGACATAGAGTGGTGCTTGGTGCCACTACTGCACAAAAACCATTAAAGAGATGCCACGAGGTGACACACATTGGTGCTGATGGACAGGTGCAAAACATGAAGAGGCACTCGGTGCCACTATTGCATAGAGAAAAATAGGAAAATTGCCATGGGGTGACGTCTGCCGGCATTGGCGGATAGGTGCATAAAAACTAAAGCAAGCACAGAAATGCAAGCAGGCATGGGTTTGTGAGATGAAACTTGACAACAAAGGTTGACATCCCCTTGCGTTGTTGGATGGGCACAATTGCGGGCAATGTGGCATCGGATGACGCTTGTTGGCACCACGAGACAAGGAGGGTTATGGTTTAGGGCTATGTTAATGCTAGGAGGCATTAGGATGCATCAGGGGGCACTGAAAGATGGGACCAAGAGGTGTTGGTTGACGCATAGGCATTGTACATTGAGACTCCCCGCCCAAAATCAACTTCTAAAATTTGAGAAAAATTGGAAAAACTTGACAAAACTTGTAGAAAATGATTGAGGAAAGCACTGGGAATACCTTGGGACGTGGGTAATGTAAGCCAAATGTGATTTTGAGGCCAAGTACATCAAGATTGACCTATCTGATTCCATTTAAAGTAGTCTAAATTTGATGCTTATCAAGCCAACACCATTTGATGAAGTTTGCTAGGTGCTAAATGGTGTGGAATCCAATCAGCCAATCTCTTTCTTGCATGTTCCTCATGTCTTCTCCATCATTGATCTTCTCATAATCCTAGATTTCTGCCAAGGAGAATGAAATTCAAATGAATTGGACTGCTTGCAAATTGCTTGCTTGCTCTCTCTCACTTTGTTCAAAATGTGCTTCTCTACTTCTCCTCCTGAAATGTTCTCCTTCTACTCTCCTCTTGAAACTCCCCTCTACTTTGTCCCGAACCCTCTCTTCTCCTTCTCCTCAATTTTGAAATAACCTAAGTTTTTGCTCAATTTCAAAATGCTCAGTTTTGAAACCCAAATGTCTCAAAACTCTATCAAACCTCTCTTGAACCTCCTTGTTCAGCCCAAAAATTGCCCATATCAAAATTCTCTTGAACCTCTCTTGAACCTCCTTGTTTAGCCCAAAAATAGCTTGCAAAACAACTGATTTCCTCTCTGAATCCTTCCAAAACTTCTAGTCAATTTGAGAATTGTCAAACTTACAAGGAAAGGAAGTTTATAGAGGCTTCCACATGAAAAAATTTATTGATTCCATGACCAATTATATCTATAAAATGAACTCTCAATATTTAAATTTTATCCAAACTTAACCCAATTTCCACCCCAAAATATCAAATCATGAGCGTCAACTGATGCCAACATGCGGCTCTCCACATTGCCAATGGGTGCACCCAACCATTATTTTACAAATCTATGACTCCCAATGCCATCTCATGGCAATGAGTCGGGCGCCATCAAGCAGAGAAAAACACCGTAGGATGCCAATGGGCAAAATACAAAAATAACCTATTGGTTATTTTTGTATACTTCTCGTGTCTATGGACAAGCATCCAAAAACGTCACTCAATGCCACCCAACGTCTATGGGAAGCATCACCCAGCGCCACCTAGTATCACCCACTATCACCTAGTGTCCCTGAGCAAATTCTCTATAATTTTGGAACTTGGTAGTGTTTGTGTAGAGGCAAGCAAGCTTTGGAAAAATAATGTAATTATTCCTTACTTAAATTTTTGCAACAAGATATTGATCAACAGAATTAGGAAAATGATATTTTTATTATAAAGGATGTTACTCTTATATTTCATTCTATTATGTGGGCATGGTGAGCAAGGCATTGTTGCATCACCCTTGATCTACTTTCTTCTCTATCGAGCTCTTTTCCACTAAAGGACATTTCTAAATCTATTTGACTTTCATAGCTAAATCTTCCTACCATCATCTTCTGACCAAACATCTAACCTACCAATTCAAAAGTTATGCAAAATGATGCAAATTGAGACACATTTCAACAAATATGCATTTATACTATTGTCTTTAAGTTGCACTCTAAGTTCACAAAGAGAATTCCATCTAGCTTTCAAAACTACTATACAATGCTCATTTATCACTCTTGCTTGTCCTCTATTAGTGCCTGCTTGAAGTCAAGGACTAGGTGATGCATGGGTACATAACCTGAATATCTTAAAAGGTACTCTTTTGTCTCAAAACTATGACACCCCCTCTTTGATTCAAATCATTCCATAGTGATGATTTTTTCAAACAAGTCATGTCGTGACATGACTCTTGCATTCTTGCAAATAAACAAACCAAATCTAACCTTTAATAAAACAATGCGAATGTACACAAAGTACCACAAAAACAAAAACAAAAAACAAAACATAATATGGAACACTTAACTCTTGTAAAATGTATAATTCTCCTTTTATCATTCCAAATCACTTGGCTCCTTATGGAATATGAACCCTTTCTGTTGAAATAGATTTCTCCATCCATAGTGGGTTAGGTGGAGAAAGGAAAAAATGTTCCATCTACCAAACCAACACAACCAAGGAAACCTTCTTGGGAAAGAACAGCGGATATCCTCTTCCTCTCCTCGGGCTTAGGCCATGCAACTTCACTCCTCATAAAATCTAATATTGTTGTCATAACTCTATCTGTAAAGGCAATTGTCAAACTTGCACTAATGCCTCATATGTTCAACCCCCTTGCAATACAAGCTCCATTACCATGATACACAAATCTATCAAGAGCTAGAGCTACTTGGATCCACATCGGTGTTTGCTCTTGCTTGTAATCATTTCTGAAAACACTACGTGTTTTTATCAAATCTACTAATGTTGAAAAAGAATGAACATCCATTCTAGTAAGCTGCCAAAAGCTTCACATCTAGATTTCTAAAACACTTCATCACAAATTCTCTCCTTCAAGGATAAGTAACGTGAGGTTCCAAATATCTATGCAAATGTGCATACTTCCACTCACCAATCAATAATTCTAGCATGTCTAAATCTACTTCTCCATATTCATCCTCATCTTGTAATCTATGTGTGAGGTCTCCAAATCTAATTTTATAATCCATTGTATATATCTCTTATTATTTCTAGTTAATTCACCATTAGTAATCTCTCTAGGCATCTTGTATTTGAACTTGGTCCTCCGAACTTGAATCTTGAATCACCAAAAATAACAACTCGATTCATGAATCACGAGCTTGGTCTAACATGCTCTCAACATCCTTTAGGCATGTTGTTTCAATGTTGTCCTCCTCGCTTGATTTCTTCATCACCAAAATTAACACTTGGTCTGGGCATATTGTATTCAATGCTGTCCTCCTCACTTGATTCAACACCTTGTCTTCCTTTGGGCATGCTCTATTCAATGTTGACCTCCTCGCTTGATTCCTTCATTGCCAAAATTAACACTTGGTCGAGGCATGTTGTATTCAATGCTGTACTCCTCACTTGATTCAGTACCCTGTCCTCCTTACTTGATTCTTGAATCACCAAAAATAACACCTGGTAGATATACTCTACTCTTCTCAATCGACTCCTCACTTGATTCAGTACCCTGTCCTCCTTACTTGATTCTTGAATCACCAAAAATAACACCTGGTAGATATACTCTACTCTTCTCAATCGAATACTTTGTTCTATTAGCAATGACAAGCTAGCTACAAGATAAAAAAAAATCATTTTGTAACTTGGACTAGTCTAAATAGTAACTTGAGTATTTTAGATATAGTTTCAAATGAAATTCATTTCTCCTTCCCACCTTCACACCATGTAATCTTCTAATCTTCAAATCTTCACACTCTGCTGTCAATACTTTCTTGATCTAGTTTTCCTTGTGTAGTGCATTCTCGTTAGCTCAGATTTCTTGTTCTCATCCTGCTCGTCATGTCACGCTTGTGCAATTCTTTAAATCCTCCCCTACTTACACAATCATTTGCGTTCACGTATGTAATCTATTTTCATCAATTTTCTCATTCTTGCCAGGAGGAGGGGGAGTGCAATCCATCACCTATCTTCATCATCCCCACTTTGGTTGCCCATCCCATTCACGACGCCACCCCATTGACTTTAACTTAAACAACCATGTTATTAACCCTAATGGGTAATTAATGCACTACAGAGCGAAAACTAAAATTTCCATATTTCTTACTTTTTACTAATCACTCTATACAGAGTATGCTAATAATAAAAGACTTGGCCAGAAGTCAGTAACTATCTCTTTTTGTCCCCGACCTGCACTCCGAACTAATTAAATCAATGCTCCGCAACAATCTGTATGAAAAAATACAGAACTTCGTAAATCTATTTCTGAAACCCCCCTCTATGGAGCGGGTGGCTAAACACGCTATATAAAAGTTCTGAGGTGCATGAAGTTACATTCCTTTCGAACATCTGATCTCACATGGTACGTGCTCACAATCGAATCACCGGCCGCTAGAGAAACCAACCCCCATTGGTCTATGAAATACTTCGACCAGGTTCAGTACTGTATGTACTTAATTTAACGTTTGGGATGATTGGCTTTCTCCGATGAGTTCCTGATCCTCACCTCCAGTCTTCTCATTGAAAGTGGATCGACACAAATGGATCGGCAATGTATTCAATATATATAGTATATTCAGTAAAGTCCGTAAAATTCATCACACCTAATATGCGAATCCAGTGGAGATAAATAAAATTACAAGCATCATGTAAATCTTCGATTATGATTAAAAAACTAATTGAACAAGTTTAGCATCTCCTAGCTAATTTTACAAAATGTTAATGTATAAATTACGGTCTATGCCTCCTTTAATAATAGAAGGTAGAGTCCACCGAAATGGATAGTTTAATAATTGGCTCAAATGGTAAATATAAAAGCCAAAATTTATGAAATATATAAACTTATTACTATAAGTTAAATGGATAATCTTTTAATTTTAACTAGGAAATTTTCCATCATAATAACACTATATATTATTCAATGTAAAAATAAACTAGTGATGCGATAAAATGATCTTGTAACATGACGAGATCATTTTAAAGTGTCCCTAATATAAATGTCCAACTATCTTATATTCAACAAGGAAGGCGACCGCCTAGGAAAACGAAGGATGGGAAGACCCCATCAAGCCTTATAAGGGAGAGACAAAAGAGGTAACATGGGGCTAAGCCCCAATAGAGTCCACACGAGAAATCTACCCTACCGCACCTAAGATATCCGAGCTATGCAAATCATACGGTCTACACACAACTCGAGCATCCAAAGAAACATCACCTAATGTGATTGCTCTCTTATGGATTTTACCAGCCACTGCTCTCTATAGAGCAATGGACACATGGTGTCTTGTTACAAAGTATGAGAGTGAGGGTGGTACCCCTGACGCCTAACATGATAAGTTCTCGCGCACTCCTTGACAAATGTGTCAAATGTTGTTTCCATCGCTCCATATAACTCCAAGGCTAGAGGAACAAAGAGGTGACCTCGCTGCATGCCCCTATACTTGGAGACCTTACGACTTGCTGCTACACTTGCCGCCCATCTAGGGGGATGGGTAATCACTACGTTTGAAACGGTATCCCGCATAGGGTCCACGACATCCACTACTGTCACCTGAGCATCTCGGACCAAGTATAAGTATGCACTAACACGTGTCGTTTGCAAAGCATACAAACGCTCCCTCCAAGCTAAATATCCACTCTCTCGTGCCGTAGTAAACACTATGTCTCTAATGGTATCATGGGTAGCTATCCTTTGTCCTCCAAAAGAACACTGTGTCATGTAGACCGTTGTTGCATCTAGTGTAGAACCACACTCACAAGTGAGTAATAAAGATGCATATGGGTGAACTAACTCACAAGTGAGTAATGAAGATGCATATGGGTGAACTAACCTAAGCGTAATCTCATCGTCCGCTTAACCTAAGCGATATCACTATATTATATTGGTGATTTATTTTAAAGGTTAATTCTAATCACTAGTTTATCCTAGTATTTCTAAAGACATTACTTTTGTTCCTCTATTCTTATACGTATAAAAGAATTCCGCATCCCCAACGTACGAGTTTCAGAGTTCAACTCACGAGCTCGAAGTTGGTAAAGAAATCATTTATTAAAATTAACAAAGGTGGCAAATATTCCCAAAAACTCGGTCTCCGTGGGGTGCCACGTGCTACCAGTGGTTCGAACCCGGTTCGAACCACTGGTAGCATTGACTGGTCAGAGAATGGTGAAGACCCAGATTTCATCGTCGAGGACTGGACCACAATGTCTAGTGTACTACACAGGATCAAAAACTTAAGTAATTTAGGAATCGAGAGGAGGTTAACACTGTAGAAGTGCTCGAGAGGATGATGGTGATGGCAGAGGACGAGAAAGGATCACAGCTTTCAATAATGTCAGGCGCCAGTCTTCGGAGCCGGAAGACTTCTGGAGTCTCTGCCCCAGAAAAGCAGTCAAGAGTACAAAAATTGGCCAAATTGGGGCGATAGTTTCTTCTTCTCGTGGGGGCCACTACGAGACGGACGGGTATGGAAAGTAAGTAGGGTTTGATCGGGTCATATTCAACATTCGTTGCACCGACTGATCTGGTCCGGTGCGGAATGGTGTAGTGAGTTCATTGTTGATCCGTTGTCGTCGCGTATGGAACTCTTGATGCGTGCAGTTGGAGAGGAGAGGAGAGGAGAAAATCTAGCTTTAAAGCCGGCGTGTATGACTGTTTCGTTTCATAGAAGATTCTGAAGTTCTAGGAGGCAGCTCTGCGACCCGAGGAGATTGCTGAGTCTGCTGAAGGAAGGAAGGAAGGTGTGTTTGTTGATTTAATGTCTGCAGGTCTATTTGATCTCTCTCTTCAGTCTCTATGTGTTGTGTGAGACGAGGTGTTGAATGGAAGGAGAGAATAATCACGATATGTAGACGTCTGATGTGCATTCTGATGTCTGGTCCTGCATCACATTGGCCAAAGAACAAAAAGACTTGCGATCGTGGAAATGCATCCTTTGATATTGAGATGTTAGTTCTGCCTCTACTTGTAATTGACCAACTTGCAGGAGTTCGCGTAATTTGGTAGCTTTTTAATGCACATTATGGGGAATCTCTGATTACTGTACTTGGTCTAGGATCCAATTTGATTGATAATGCTCATGATGAGCGGGTTTTAGTAGAGAGTAGGGACAAGAATTGATTTGGGGACAAGTCCTTGATGTTTCCTTTATCATTGTAAAATGCACAAGAAGCGTCTTCGCTGAGCAATTTCATGGCTTCATCACCTTGTTCGTAAACGAGGCCGCTGTCCTATTTCCGAATTATTTCCGACTACTTCACCATGATTTCTCGTGGAATGATTTATTCAACGGTTTCTTGTTTAGATATAAAATCGAGGACTTCTGAAAGTGCTGGGAATTATTCATTGTGTGAGTAATTGACTGACGTGTTGGAACAGGGTGGCAAGGGCACAGAATGAAACAAATGGAGCGCATGGATATTGAACTAGATCAGGCTTGGATGGAAACCGGCGTGGTGGTAGAATCCAGGGCGCCTGGCAAAGTCATCATCTGCGGAGAGCATGCAGTCGTGCATGGAACTGGGGCAGTTGCTGCAGCTCTCAATCGCTACACGATTGTACGAATGAACAAGCCTCCTGCTCATATCGGTAGGAATATTAAGCCTCACGTAATGGAACCAGATTTGTGACCTCATTCTGTAGACTCATTTATGCCATGCAGCATCTCTCACTATTCGTCCACTTCCAGAAATTTCTATGTGTCTCGGTCGTCAGTAACATTGTTCCGGTGAATTATGGTGTCAAGCGAAGCGCGACTTATCATGTCAAGCGATCGCTGCCGATGTCCTCTATCACCTGTGTCAGCCTCCATGGTAATAGTAGAGTGTCGAATTGTAATGAGATGCTAAAACGGTGACGAGCCAGGGATCATAGAGCAGATGGCCTAAAATGCTGCTGATAGGTGTGCGATAACCATCTAAGTACCTGCTTCAGAGTACGAACTTTAGACGAGACTAGAATGTGATATTTGATTCTGTCATCATGATAAATTAACGTCTAAATTGGTTTAGACCAACCTCGTCCGGACGCCAGCAAAACGCTTTCCAAGAGCACACTCGTCCAATTTATCTTCTTGTTGTGATACTATCTCGGAGTCGAGTTAGACCTGTAATTGTTTCTAGCGCAAGGCATGACGGTTTCAAGTAGGGAACACCAGTTTTACTAAATTATCCATGGGTACAATTCTGGTCGGAAGCTATAATGGAAGTGCTCAAATGTCGTATAATATTCATTGTTCAGAAATATACGTGTACTCAAATTCCTGCAGCTTGTGGAAGACGGCAATGATTGGCGTCTTCCACAAGCTGGGTGATTCCACTGCAGTCAGTGGTAGTCGTCTATTGAAGACGGCAACCACTGCTTCAATAACGACTTCTGACGTTTGAATGTCTTTCACAGAGGGCGTCGGGTATTTGAATTTACACCTTCCAGAATTGGAGGTGCGTCTAAGATGGACGATATCTTTTCTGAAGGAGACTTTTACCCTATTACAGCTGTCAGAACCTAACCCACTTGAAGCAACCGGTTCAGAGGAGATCAAGGATGCGATAGAACAGTTTGTTAAGAAGGAGATGCCGCCCCATACTGAGAAAGGAGCGAGCGGAGGAGTGCAAGCTTTCTTGTTTCTTTATGTGTCTATTCTAGGGTAAGCATATTTTCGCAATCTTCAGCAATCGCTTCTTCCTATTTCTTATCAAAAAGGTGTTTATTTAAAAACGGTGGAGCTCCTTTAATGCAAATGCCGGAGGTCCCTTTTTAATATTTCTTATTAAACGGAGGTTTATTTAGAAAATTTGGGAACTCCTTTTCTGCAAATGCTAATTAAAAGGGGCGGGAGAGGTACTTTTGCCTTTGAAGTTACTTGCAACAGATGATCGGAATTGCTGTAACCGTTAGTACAAGAGTCTCCTAATTCGCTACAGGCATGTGCGGTCCTCTAGAACGAGGCCCCGAAATCAAATCAATCTCGTTAATGGAGTAGATGATAGTGGTTTCTGATGTGTACTTTCGCTTGAGAGGTTACTCTTAGTACCAAATACCGACGTCAGATGAATTTTTCCCGGTAATTTGTAGGTTCTAGATCTCTGCTGAACTGCAAGAACATCCTTTAAGAGTCTAGTTCTCATTTTCGAGGGTGAGACCCACCCGTTAAGCACCTCTGCTGCTCCTAAAGTAGTGTTTTGGTTTAAATCGCTAATGAATTGCATGAAACAAGGCAAAGGTGAGTAGAGAAGGTGAGGTCTTGTGATCTGAAAGTGGTGAATGCTGATTTGGCTAACAGGGTAACGCTTCAGGTTGCAGCCATTGGAAGTCGTCGTTACATCTGAACTACCTGTAGGAGCGGGCCTTGGATCCTCCGCCGCGTTTTGTGTCTCTGTCTCTGGTGCCTTGCTTCAGTTGGCCGGTAAGCTGGGGCACCCACAATCAACAGAAGCAAACGGTAGATGGATGGACGTAGAGGACATAGGACTGGACCTTGTCAACAAATGGGCATTTGAAGGTGAAAAGATCATCCATGGGAAGCCTTCAGGTGTCGACAACACTGTTAGCTGCTATGGTGAGTAGATAATTTTTCCCTTCTCATCTTACGTTCTTTTCCTAGCGCTAACCAAGAGATTTAAGCCATCTGTCAGCATGATTCAAACTTTTGTTTTGTGTCGTCTATCAGCAGTTGTAGAAGTTGGTCTTGCTGTACCTCTTGAATGGACCTCTTGAATCAGAATTCAATTGCAGAAAGCAGCTATTATTCGGAAGTGACACCGCCATGTCTGCAGGTCATGTCGTACATTTCCGGAAAGGAAAGATTACACGACTTGAAAACCCAATGGAGCTGCGGTTACTCCTAACGAACACGAAAGTCTCACGCAATACAAAAGCATTAGTTGCTGGAGTTGGGCAACGTGCAGAGAGGCACCCTGAAGCAATGGCTGCAGTTTTCAAGGCTGTCGATGCGATTTCCGAAGAAGTGGTTCAAGTTCTCGAGTCACATGCGGAAGAAGCTACTTTGGTGGAAGAGTCTTTAAGTCAAAAGGAGGAAGAACGGCTAGCAGAGGAACGAAAATATGCTGCAAGCTTGTTCATGTCTGACGGGATGCTTATAAACACTAGTAAAACTGATGGGAACAAGTCAACAGCTCCTCCACGAAATAAAAGAGTTCATCAGTTAACGCGGCTGGAGGAACTGACCTCAATGAATCAGGGTCTTCTGCAATGTATGGGTGTCAGCCACCCCGCCATAGAAACAATATGTGAAATCACCTCACGATTCAACCTGTGTTCCAAGTTGACTGGAGCTGGTGGAGGTGGTTGTGTGTTCACCTTACTACCGCATGGTACGTATTTGCATCCTGGTCGTATATCAAGCGAAACGTTCTTTTGGAAGCAGTAACTTCCTGGGGAAGCCGATACCCCTGAAAGACGAGCTTATTGTTGAGCTTATTGTTGAGCTTAAGTAAGTTTTCAACTCTAGAAGTGTGCTTGACTGGAGCCAACAGATCGGATTAGTACATTCAGTTGGTGGACAGCTGGTAATATTTTGGGTCAGGCATAAGTTAACCTGCAAGATTGGATTATGATTGTTAGGGTAGGCATTTGTTAATTTTTCTGCCACTCCTGCCACGAGAGTATGCACGATATTGACTTTTTACTGATGTTCCTCCTTGTAAATTGAAATGTTGTTGTCTAATGTTCTGGAAGTGATAAGAAATACCCATCGCCACCTCCCACCATCTTTGATATCTGGCTTGATGAACTGTTTTTTTATTCATACAAGCTCTACAAATTAATGTGATTAATGTTACAATGTCACTGCCACATATTCCCTAGTCTTGGAGATCCATCGAAAGCCGATTTGTACTTATACTATACTTGTGTGTGCAGACATTTCGAACATTCAAACGGTGAAACACCAATTGCAACTGGCTGGGTTCGAGTGCTTTGAAGCATCCATGGGCGGAAAGGGGTTACAAACTGGATTCCGGTCTTCAATTTTACCATCTCCCTAGGTAGTCTACCTTGGTGCTGTACAACTACTGAGCGTGTGTTTTCATCTACATCAAAGGGGTATTAATTAGTGTTGCATTTCATCATTTCCCATGTAGATAATGCTAGTCCTTCCCGTATATTCTGTGACTTAGCCATCAATAGTATGTGATACGGAAAAAATTTTCTGCCGAGATTTTATACCCACTGCGATTATCGGCAGCTCTCCACATGTTGATCAACACTGTTTATTTTATTTCTCTCCACGTGATTCGAAGGGCTCCTTAATGTAATATTGTAATTTTACAAATTTGCTCAGCGGTGAGGATCTTAAACAAGATCATCTTGACCTTTGACTTGAAGTGCACCAATCACTAACTCCGTTTTTCAACCTAAGCAAGTATGTTGAAGGTCGACGTTGTATGGAACTGGGTTGTTTACAACGGGTTGTATATTCCATTACTCAACATATTGATGGTTGAAGTATGTTTCCCGTCTCCTGTAACTACGGGGCTTACTGTCTGTTGTTTCAACCTCCACGTCGACCTTGGCTATTTTCCAGCGCACACTAATACACTCATTTTGTCCATGTGATGGGAAGGAATTTTGACTTCTATACTTCAAAGATTTGATTAAACACAAATTAGTCCTATTTGTGACAATTCATTGTCGAGAACAGGAACCAGTCAAAACTCATAGCTTTGATCTCAAGGTATTGTCGTCCACTATCCTCTATGCGTGCGATTGGTGAAGAAATTGCCAATCCTTGATAGTCGATGAGGTGAGAAGTTTATGTGGAGCAATCTTGAGCCGCAAATATCCGTTGTAGGAACGTTAGGTATTACAAATGGGGATTCAGCAAAAGAAGGGTTTACCCTCATTTCTGCTTTTAGCCGAGGTCAACCGAATTGGCGAAGTCCTGGAATTGTAGGACGGAAGGTCACCATGTCGAATCCTGGAATCTCACGCGCAGATTCCACACAAAGGTCACCAAAGGTCAAGCTCAACAAATATCTCCTTGTAGAGTGCTTAGGACTCATTCATTCATGACTACAAAGAGTGAGTGCCTTTTTAAAGTATCCATTGAATTGAACCGCCTCTCAGAATACATAACTCCTACTTAGGTCCACGAGTGAACAACTTGAAGTAAAGCGTTCGAAAGAAACGACGGACGTCCGAGTCACTAGTTTCATCCAGTGTGGACAGTCTTCACTCGTATCGATGCCCAATTTGCATTTAGTAGCTTGATCTGGACTTGACTACAGATAATTTACTATCTCTTTCTTCGGAGATTCCTTAATCTCGTGTTACCAACTTTGGAAAATACATTCTGTGGGCCATTCAAAGTACTATCGTAGTTGTAAGTGCCCATGGAGACAATTTGGTCGGTCGGTCAAATCGAGTGGATATTCAAAACCATGGACGCCATTCGGTACTTTAGTTCACACCCTTTGTCGAGAACGAGAATATTATGGCCACTAGATCTCATGTAAGGTGACTCAAACCAAACCATCTATGACATTAAGAGAAGAAAAGTCGAAAGACTTGCATGATGAGGACCTTCATGTCTACGTGCTGTTGTCGTGGGTAGCTTTGAATCTATCTACGCAAATATGATTTTTGCATGCTTGCAAGAATCTTCAATGACCCCCCAAAGGCCCCAATTTAATGACCCACGACGCTTCATCCACTAGCGTTGGATAACAGACGTCATTTGTGTCGATGGTGATCTATACTCTTGCACTTACTCTCTCGTCCCTTCGGGAACATCCGATAAAATTGGAACGATACAGAGAAGATTAGCATGGCCCCTGCGCAAGGATGACACGCACGCACGCAATGGAGAAACAAAACAGCATGGACATCGGAAATCTACACTCCGCCCCACACTCTCTCTCTCCCTGTAAATATGGGACTTTTCTCTTCACCTGTCAGGAATGAATTCAGGGCATCAAAGGTGAGGCTAGCCTATCCCCGATGGGTATAGCGTAGCTTAATCTGGAGTGACTCAAATTCCTGTAGTCAAATTCATTTCGAAACAAATCACTGTGTCAATCAAGTTGTGGTCAACTGGGGGCCACCAGCTGTTAATGAAGTCATCTTCATTTCACCCCTCAACTTCGCCCTACTACCACCAACGCATGCAGACGAGAGGAGAGAGTCATGGCAACCAGCGGGTCCTAGAAATATTACATTACCTACTCCCATATCTTCTCACAACAACACCTACAACATGTCATGTCTACACACCCCACAAGTGTATGATCCGTATTCACTTCCACAATTGGCGCTCCAACCCGTCGTCTTCCGTGACCTCGACGTCCCAAGTGTGTTCCCCAGCCATATTTGCTCTAGGCTCTCGTGCTGACACTTCCATCTCCGCGTGTAAGTAAGTGGCTCTCGACGTCAAATCCTGTACTGTTTAATCCATATCTGAAGTGGAGACTCTCTCATTCGCGCACATCAGGTTAATTAACGCTCCCCGACACTCTCATCACATAAGCATAATCCCAACATGACATACTACTTATGTGATGAATAAATGATCACAAAGTCTCAAGAGTGAATTTGAGATCTCGACATTTGCCGTTCTCGGACGTCGGCTCTCGTGTGTTGGACTGTGTGCCGCTTAGTTACACATTTGGCTTTCGCGTACGGCTTTGTTGACTCGTGATAGGGCCTCGATTCCACGCTGCGATCCCACCACTAACTATATTAACGGAGTTGCCTAATTCACAACAACAACGTACCTTCTGGTATTGTGTACTTTCTTGAATTCGTTGAAATGAGGACAACCATCTCGTATCTTTAGTACCTTCCACTCTCTCACTCCACAGCGTAATGTACTGAGAGACTCCTTGAGTCTCGATCCGTTTTATTCAGTTGCCAAATCTTCAAACTCTCTCTCAAAAGTCTTCTTCGAGTAAACATGTCCTTTCCTTCCATATCCAAACGGACTTCATCGACTTCTGTCATCCGTTATGTTCAAAGTCGAGAACAGTACACTCCAATTCCCATCGATTGAAGAGAATTCTCTATTTTGTCCATATCCGTTTTTTGGTCCTTTTTGTCGGTCATGTTTGGCAAGAAGAGCCACACTGCATTTGAATTGGACAACCATTGACATCTCCTCAAGATTTGACTACGATAGAGACCTCATAGCATTTGTCAAGTGCAGAATTTCCGAGTGCTTTTGGATGCATTGATGGTGCACTTCCATCATCTCCATACTACTACCGAACACGAGTGATAATGTCATTAGACAAGGAAATTCAAAGAACCAAGTCCAGACGGGACTTCAGGAGCATGAATCACAGCTAGCTCTTTAAAAATAGAGGCAACTAATGGTAGAAATCCTTTGTCAGCACTTGGAGCAGAATGATGGAATTCTCACGGGAATCCAAGGATGATTTTCCATAATCTCGTGATACGAAGTAATCTCTTAGAAGTGGATGGTAACTTCATACAATAGTTAACGTTTCATTCATCGTTCTCATCACAAAGTTCAGATTCAAAACCTTCTGGTCTTTTCAGAAAACTTCGCTCCCACTTCCTAAAACCCAACTTTTAGTACTTTTAAGCCACCTCTTTGAATGGGTCTTTCCAATCCTTTCCAATCCTTTCCTTTCCAATTCGTGTTTTCTACGCGGTCCCCTTTATCTCTACCTAGAAATCAACTTTTAATACTATTATTTCCTTGTATGGCGGCTGGGTCTCTAACCAATGTGTCACGCATTGCGTAATTTCTCAAGAACTGGATTGCTGTCCTTCCGAGAGAACTTTCCCTCTTTGGCCTGATCACCTTTTGGCATGAGATGTACTAATTTCTTGTCTTGTCTTTTGCTTTGTGTACATGAGCATGTGCCAATATCATTCAGATTTCCTTACCTTTTATGACTTGTCACATGGACTTTCCTTACAGCCAAGTGTCCTGCGGGCTCCTTTATTGATGAGACAGTTCTTGTATAATACGACGCAGTTGTGGTTACGGAAGAACCCGTTCTCTCTACAGCACCGTAGATATCCGGTACACCTCCAGCAGTGCCGTGCTAGCTGACATGGACAAAAGGACAACGTGGCAAACAGGGGTTGTCGACATGGACTGCATAAACTTTAGGGTTGGGTCCCTTGCTGGCATCCATCTACCAGGTTCTTACTGAACCATCATGAGCTCCGTGCAGTACGTAGAGCAGGATACGGTTGATAATCGTGACTCGCTGATTATTGCCTTACAATTAACGTTGGTAACAGAGCCTAATTACCGTGCTAATTATGCTAAAAGGCACGAATGCCATATTTCAATAAAGTCAGTCATTCATGCTTGAGGTTTCAAAGACTCTCGTCTGGTGGCATCTTGAATGTAGTCCAATATTTACAACATTTACTCGAGTCAAATGTTTTCTCATTCACTTCTGCTTCTCTCGTCCGTTCACGTAGGTCTCGTAAATCAATTTTCGAGTATCCAGACACGGATTACGGCCTTCAAACTTCTACATTAGACTTTCAAAGCAGAAACTTCTCTCACGTCAAACAAGATCGTGTCATCCAAGAAGGACTCATCTGATGTTACAACCTCCAATCTTACGGGGAACAGGTAGTCCAGTCGCCGAATGGTCGTTTGGACACATTACACGGTATAGAGAAGTAGATAAGTATATTAATGAGAATCTGCCTTACCATAATATCTAAAATGGGCAAGTGTAGTACTTTCACTACTGCTACACACTTTCTTTTTTTGCTGAGTACACACCCTACAATGTAAATGCTACTCTCAGGCTTTGGCTCAAGAGAAGGTGTAGGATGTTGTGTATGTACAGGGAAAGTTTTGAAAGGGGCTGTTGAATATTGTCAGAGTGAGGGAACTAATGTAAAGACCAAGGGCGTAGAAGTTGACAGTCGTACAGCAGTCAGCAGGATATTTCATCATAAGCTCGAAAAGTGATGGACAGACTGGGGACTGGATGTCATGGTGCATTGATAAGTTTCTTATGAATGCATCTTCCACCATCAGCAGTTTTGTGGCTGTTGCTCGGCTCTTCCGACTGTGACGAAAGCAGGAATGGAAACGCTAAATCTGCAAATGAACTCGTCAGCTTCTTCTTTAGAAGTCAAAGTTGGATCGGGGTGGGGTGTGTGGGGTTATCTACTTCTCTATACCGTGTAATGTTACTAGCCTTGATGTCCAAACGCCTTGATGTCCTTTGCGAAATCAACGCCTTGATGTTACAGCACTTATATTGTGCAAAGTGGCTGCGGTGAAGGTCCATGTTGGGGTTAAGAAATATATGCTGTAGTGCGGCGTTCTTCTTGTCCCACATATCATCTTTCTACCTGATGATGGAAGACGCTAGAAAGTCAGCATATTATCACCAAGTACCGGAGAGGGTAAATTTTATTCGATGCATTTGTCAACCATAAGGTATGAGACGAAAGGTTGGAGCATAGCCTACAACTTGCGGATGAATTTCTAGCTTTGCAGACATCACCACAGCAGATGATGAGTTTTGTTCAATCACTTCATCAAATTACAAACCGGTTGGCATGCCTATAAATTGTATTTTCTCCAATAGACGAATAAAGATTAGATCCATCATCGTTCTGAGGTTACCTCATTCCACATATTCAAGTTTTAATATTTAGGACCACTGAACTTTTCTAATGTGATTTAATCGTCACCACTAAAACCAATTTACAAGCTCTAAGCAATTGCGTCTATGGAAAATGCCCTGTATTGTTCTGAAATAGAGATAACTGGAGGTGTGATTGTTGATTTATGACTTCCTTCTTTCATAATAGAAAAGGAAACAATATGACTGATTAATATGATTATGACACGAACTAGCATCACAGAAATAAAGGGCGTTGCCGGCTGCAACCACTGGCATTCATACGAAGAGGTTTTGCTTAGATAAGATCATACGAAGACATGCCATCCTTGTCTGCCCACATAGGCAGACAAACGCGTAACAAGACTGAAGATCATGGTGGAAACCTTATTACTTCTGATTCTAAGTACGAAAAACTAATTGTCTATGCCCAAGTCAAATTTGAATTATGGCACTTATTGCGCACTCTATGATAGCACCTTCTTATCCACTCGACACTCATTGATTCATTTACTTAGTAGCATTACTAATTTACACACATTCAGCTTTTGGACAGTAATGAAAATAAACGTTCAGGTGAACTGCCAATCGCTACATGGGGAAGGAGAGGTGGGAGTTGGATACTTGACAGATCGAGATTTCACGAGGAAGGTCGAACTGTTTTGGAGGATGACAAGGAAGGTAAGTTTCTAGATTACCGAAAGACACCACACCAGGGTGATAAATCGTACCAAGCTGAAGCGAAGTCATTGTCAAATAGCGACACACATCTGGGTTTTGCATATATGTGCAGAACCAGATATATAGCTATGATAGAGAACGAGCCAGTTCCCAGTAATATAGACCTATCTTCGGTTGTGAGCCGACCAGACTGAACTTTAGACCAATACTTAGTCACACGTTCTCTTTATTCCCTGTGTCCCACCAAAGTGTCTTGTGGGTCGAAAAAGTTGAAATTAATGTGAGATATTTATCTCAATAATGCAATCGTCATCATCTTTGTATTTGAAAATTAATGGGGGAATATAGGGAAAGAAAGATAAAAGGCGACCGCGTAGGAAAAATGAAGGATGGGAAGACCCCCATCAAGCCGTACAAGGGAGAGACAAAAAAGGTAACAGGGGGCTAAGCCCCAATAGAGTCTGTATGACAAATCTGCCCTACCGCACCTAAGATATCAGTGCTATGCAAGTCTGTACGGTCTACACACAACTGGAGCATCCGAAGAAACATCACCTAATGTGATTGCTCTCCTATGGATTGCACCAACCACTGCACTCTATAGAGCAATGGACACACACTGTCTAAAATATGCTACAAAGTATGAGAGTGAGAGTGGTACCCCTAACGCCTAACATGATAAGCTCTCGTGCACTCCATGACAAATGTGTCAAATGCCGTGTCCATCGCTCCATATAACTCCAAGGCTAGAGGAACAAAGAGGTGACCCCGCTGCATGCCCCTATACTTGGAGACCTTGCGACCTGCTGCTGCACTCGCCGCACATCCAGGGGGATGGGTAATCACTCCCTCCAAAACTGTATCCCGCATAGGGTCCGTGACCACAACATCCGCTACTGTTACCTGATCATCTTGGACCAAGTATAAGTCTGCCCTGACATGTGTCGTGACAAGAAAGATGGGCACAAAGATGTAGTCGGTAGAAGACAAAGGAGTCCTCACATGTAATTATGGAAGCGTAAAACTATATATCATTTAGGAAGATCTAGGAACCAAAAGTATTTGGAGAGGTAACTACTACCGTTTGACCTGTCTAAAGAATGAGCTTGGGCACCAATTCCACATGTATAAAAATATAAATAAAACTTTGATATACAAACTATAACATAAACAAACGACCATAGACAACAACCTATGACACTAGTTTATCGTACAAAAAAACTTTAGATTTCACATTACTGATTACATCTATCCAAATATTTGTCAACATCAGATGAACATTTGTTAACATCATTTACTTATACTTTCAAAGATGTCAATCAAGAAAGCTGTGTCATTTTGTCGCCAAGGATATCTATTAAAGATGTTATACACTTTACTTGTTGCCTGTTGAAGAAATTGCTTTTTTTATGCCCTTCTACCATTTATACTATTTACAAAAAATATTTACTTTGCAGGGCAGACAATAGGGGGTTTCAAATCTAAGATTATGGATCTGTATGGTAAATGGGAGTTCCCATAAGTTTTTCATAAAGAACAAATGCCGGATATATGACCGTTCCGGAAAGAAAGTTTATGGGGTGCTGGACATTTCATTTTTTAGGGGGTAATGGGGTTTCCAGGAGGTATTGGGCAAGCATTTTGAGTAATTGGCATTAATTAGAAGTGCAGTGTGTCAATGTGTCTCCAACAGATTCAACGCAGTGCCACAACCTCCAACCTGCTGCTTGTTGCAAGTCAATGTCTCAAATTTGAACTTTGATCTTTGAATACCTCGATGAAGGTGAGTTTGTGGGAGTGAAGGGTAGATGCAAAAGGGAGATTTGAGTCAAAGGGTGCCATATTCTCATGCAGAAACAGAAAACAGGTGGCATCATTTCTCCTAATTGAATAATTTTGTGATAAGCATTTGAAAGTTAGTGTAATGGCTCCAACCTTTTTTAAGCAAACTATCTCTTACTGTGCAGAAACTTGAAGAAATTCATTGACACACTATGCCAACTTGAAAAAATTTCATTGACCGTTTGAACTTCAAGAAATTCTTAATGCATGTCCTTGAAAAACTTAGAATTGAGTTTAGTAACATGGAGGACATAACAACACAAAACAGAAATCTTGATCCTCCTCCCATTCCCCTCTCACTCTCTCATTCACCTCCTATTTTGACAAGTTTATTAAGTAGTCCCAATTGAGTTCACACATATGCAAGTCCCTCAACAATAGAGAGTGTTGGATTTCAAGATCTTTTGCAAATGGTGTTGTTGGTTCTTGTCTTTGCTACTCTTCTTCTATGAACGTTATTGAATGAACGTCAAAATTTTCCCTCTCATTAATCTTACATCATTGATTATTTGAAGGATCCCGAGCAGATAAGTAGATACATGGAGGCAGTTGCAAAAGACCCATACAAAGAGTACAACATTGAGCCACATGGCAACATTTATTATGAGATTTGGGAAAGAGTTTCCAAAGTCTATGAATAGATATAGGTTGTAATATTTTTTCTTGTTCTATGAAATCTTTTAAACATGCTAAGGAGGGGAACAATAAATACAAAGGTTAAGGTCTCATTGAGAAGGAGATAAATCAAGGATGTACTAATATATACCATAAAATAAATCACCTTTGTTCTCATTTTGACATAACGGATACTTTGTTTGGAGGTAGAGCAAACGTTCCACACCTTCCCTTGTAAGCATGGGATGAGGAGTGAAATAAACCTTTTTGAATGGTTGACCAAAGGCAATGAAGTGGGAGGTAGAGTTATAGCAAAAAGGAACAAGGAAAATATCAAAGAAAGTACTCATATGCCGAGGATTTCCTAAGCTTTCAATATCTCATTTAATGCTTCCCATTTCATACCGTTCACAATTCATAGCAAGAAGAAGTAGCAAAAGGTTTTTTCAAGGGTTTGGAGGAATTTGAGGATGATTTTCTACAAGAGCTGATAAGGAAATTCCAAGAACCCAAGATGAAATTCCAATAAGAGCACAAGACAATGGAGATATAGAGTGGGACAATGAATCACACATGAGTAGAAAATCCTTTGAAAGGAAGTCCAAAAATTATCCCCACATTATCCTCTTTTACTCAAGACATGGCAAGCCATATTTAATTGATGAGTGATTCTTTGGAGGCCAAAGAGAGGTGTAAAATTGCAAGATTGATGCTCAAAAAATGACAAAGATAAAGAAATTGAGAGTTAAAATGGAAGCAAAGAATGAAAAAAAAGTTAAGATTTAAGGAGAGGAATGTAAAATCAGAGAATTTTTTTCCATGGCCCTAGAATAAGCAAAGCAAGGGAAACCTCCCAAATGAAATAAAGAGTATTATCACGTTGCTATCAAAATTTGATGCACATTTGGTTGATATATCTAATACCAATCCTGGCTCTTGCAATAACAATGCAAACTACAATGATTATTTTTTTTAATACTCACATATGGGTTTGCTCACATGAATTTGGGATTTTATAAGGGTCCAATTGTTTGGGAGATGGACTACTCCACCCTTGCAAGGCTTGCTAGTTTATCAAGGGGGGCTTGCTTGCCCATCACGTGGAGCTCACTTGCCCATAGAGGGGTCTTGCTCGCCCTTTGTGTTGGACTCGCTCCCCCATCAAAGGAGGTTGTGGCTATTGTGGGTCTTGCTTGGCTAGGGCTAAAGTTTGCTCAGCTCTTGTGTGGGTTGCTTGTCCATCAAACAAGCTTGCTTGCATTTTAGAATTTCAAGAAAAAGTTTCTGCAATTTTCTCTCAAGTTTTCACTAAATCATCACACTCACATAAAACCATAATGTTATACAAGTTTTCATGAAGTATTCACAACATCATCAATATAGGGTACAAGCTCATAAATTTTGACCATATCCACAAGTTTTGAAAATTATCACAAGTTAGAGTCATATTCACAAGTTTTAATATTAACATAACCATATTAACAAGGTTCAACATAAACATAATTTTTCACAAGTTTCAACATAAATATATTCAGTGAGCGTAAACATAACCTTTCACACAAACATAAACATATTCACAAGTTTAGGGTTTAGACATATTAACAAGTGACAAGTGTCAACATAAAAAATTTGACAAGTGACAATATGGGTAAAAAAAACATGTATATATAAAGGTACGTACAAAGGGTGTGCTACAATGTATAAGTGATCATAACACCATATGACATATGGTAGAGTAGTGATCTAACATGTATCCTCTCGAGTCATATAGTAGAGTAATGACCTAACGGGTATCCTTCTAAGTCACTCTACTCTAATGTTGTCTAGTGCATCATCAAGGCCTCTAAAGCTTGGTTGTTGGATCCACACATGACTATATTGCCACATCCAATTTCACTTATCTTGGTGCGTGTGAAATCTTCCAAACTTTCAAATGAATTGATACTATAGTGCCTAAGATGACTTGAGGTCCACTCCTTGGGGAGGAAGACAATACCAAAGCATGTACCTATAATAATCTATCTAAGAGAACTCTCAAAAGGTCCCATGAGGAGATATGTGACTCCTCTACTCTTGTCAAATATGGAGTAAATGTGGAAGGATGGATAACACCATGGGGATGGTTCATCCAATATGGGAGGAATGCACTATCAATCATCAATATATCTCAAGGTCTAAGGCTTATCATAGACCTATGGCCGTAAATGCAATGTAGGGATTATGTGTGAAACCTCTCTACCTATCTTGGTACCCATCCTAGACATCAAGTAAGGCAATGCTAATCCTAACTGCTTGATTGAGTTCATCCACTAGAAAGAGCAAGGACTAGTATCTCACATAATATTCACAAGACAACCAAGATTCAAAACTAAAGTCTTCCTCTCTATCTCTCACGAGAAAAAATGATCCATGGAATGAACTGCCTAGAACTGCTCCTCCTCTCTCTCAACATCCTAAGTATACAAGGTTCATAAATATTGCAATACTCCCTTCCTTGAGCAACTTGATCTCCTCAAGCATATGTTTGAAATTGGTGGGGTGCAAGATCATTTGAACGTATTGTCTTCAAGTGATAATATCTATATCGGGTGTAATAAAACTAGGCTCTCCCCTAGACCCATGAGTGAAACTCTCTAGACTCTTAGTTTGAGTCCCATGAAGGACACTCACCATGTTGTTGGTTTGGGTCTTGTGATTGCCTCTCTATATAGGGTTGGTCTAAGTATGCACATATATAGTTATCTCGATTCCCCATAATTCCTCATAAGCTCTTTGTGACTCATCTAACATCTCTCTTGTAATATTCAACTCTTGATAGTAAAAGTACTATATACTCCTCAAATCCTCAACCATTGCCTCTTTATGTGACACACAAGACTATCTAACTCTACCAATATTTATGCTTTAGTCCTTTGTAGTAATGAAGTAGTCCTCTCGCTCAATTAGAGAACACTTCCTCTTAAGAATGATGGTGCTTCCTCTCCACTAAAGTGATCTGCCTATCTAGTGCCTCACTTTCTCCCTCTTGCAACCCAAGTAGTGATGGCTCCACATCAAGCCCTAATTGGACAATGGGTAGTGTAAAGACCTCACCAACTCTCACTACTCTACCATCTAAGACAAGGCATTATAAATCTAATGAATGGGATTTCATGACATTTGCATCATCAAGCTAGTTTTCTCAAATGTTAATGTGATAGTCTTGGAAGTCAAAGTTATACTAGTAGTTTCTCAAAGACTACTTAATGGTGGCCAGATTTTGTGTTAAGGCTACTAATCACATTGTGAGACCCACCATCACTTGCACCATCAGATGGGCCATCAATGGTGCCATTAGGGCTAGAGATATAACTTCAAAGTGTAGCTCTAGAGAGCTCACTTCTTTGATGTTGAGTCCTTGAGTTCTTGGCTATGGTGGATAGAAGTTAGAAAGTGTCACCTAAAGTCTCTTAGTGAGAGTAAGTGTGGCTTGACTATAATAATTAATTATTATTGGCAAATTATTGAGTTGAAGATTGAGTTCTAATTTGAGTTGAGTGTGATTAGATTGTGAATTGAACTGATTACATCAAAGGAGTGAAGTCAAGGGAAAATTGGTCCTTCATGCACTCAAATTCATGCAATTTGAGTGCATGAATTGATAGCATTGGTGGGATCTCTAAGCATGGTGGGATCATTGGTATTTGTGATTGCTATTCCTTGAGTCCTCTTTAGTTGTGTGGATTATATGAGGAAGCTATGCTTGATTTTCTATAGATTTGACAGTGAGCTAGACAATGTCTATAAGCAATGCCTAAATTTGGTAAAATTGAGGAATGGGTGTTCAATTCACTGATCATAGAGTCCAATTTGAAAATGAGAGGTTGAACTAGTAGTTGAGGGTTTGCAAATTGCAAATTGGAGGCAAATTTGAGAAAACATCTCCTTCAATTAGAGAGTTGGCTAACTCACCAATTATAGTGGAGGTCTATTAGATTAGAAGAGATTTTCCAAATTTGGAGATCAAGTTGGTGAAGGTTGCCCAAATTGCCCTAGTTAGTGCTTGAGTTGATGGAGGTTAGCAAGATTTGGAGAGGGTTCAAATTGACAAGAAGAAAGACCTCTTTTGGCATTTAGAGGCATAAGGCTAGAAGGGCCAAATTTTTTACATGAGGTTAGCCAATTTAGTTGACTTTTTGAAAGTTTGTGTTAATTGTGTGGCAGAATCAACACACCTTTTACAATTGTTGCACAAGAGGCTTTAAACCCAAATCTTTGATTCATAAATTGGTGTTCTAGCTAATTGGTCCATCCTCATTTTTTGTCATAGTGACTAGTAGATTGCTATATATACTCATGTAGCTTTGGCTAAGAGAGGCCGGTTGATCTTATTCTTGGTGATCCTAGTAGTGTATGAGTAGATAGACATTCCTATTATAGACTTTCCAAATGGTGGTAAAGTTGGTCCAATTTCAATTTGTGAGATGGAGGATTATTGTTTAGATTTTTTATGATTGGACTCCCTCCATTCTTTACTTCTTGTTTGTGTGAGATGCCTTGATATTTAGAGCATTGGTGTTCTAGTGTGCTCTTGGTATTGAGGTTCTAGCAATGACCAATCATATTACCTACGTCTAATATTTTGAGGACAAGAGAACCCCCAAGAGAAACACAAGGCTTCATCCCTCAATACTCTGATGTCCCAAATGAGCACCTTGTCTTTATCATATAACAAAGAGGATCCATTCAAAGTGAACTCCACCCTTGGGATCAAAAACATGGATTGACAATATGTCAATGAGATCCACCCTTAGATTGGTTGTATGGATTGGTGACATGTTGATCCTTATCTTATTTGTTTGGTCAAACAAGTTTGACTAGAGGGAATCTTTGGAAAAAATTTCTTGTAGAAAGCTCATAATAGCATAGGTGAGGTATCATTGGAAAGCTCTTGACAAGACAAAAAAAAGGAGGATAAAGTGATACTTATTCCTTTAGAAGAGATTTCCTCTCTTCTAAAGGAATAAGGCCTAATTCATCCATTTAGACCTCTAAAGGTGACTCTAAAATTTTAGGCTATGTTTTATCTCTACTCAAATAGTAGAAACACTCTTTTGGTGACACCTCTATCTAATCTACTTAGACCATCATATATAATATTCTTCCAAATATTACTTAGCCCATTTCCATTTCTAGACAATATATCTAGCTAATGGTATTACACTATGTTTCTATTCAATGAGGTAAGAAGTGATGGCCTATAGACCGTGAGAGTGCATGTTGTGATATCAAGTTACAAGTTATCATTCCCCTTAGTGTAATTATCATAGTTAAATTTACATTAGTGGGTGGTTCTTAGTGGTGGCACTTGGTGATGGTACTTGGTGGTTACATCGTCATGATTGAGTTCTTTGGAGATTCTAGAGGAGATTCTGTTGTAATATGTAGGGGTTTATATAAATTTTATACAAAGTGGCACTTGGTATCAACCCATATCTCAAGTCCCAATGCAGGAGGAGATTGATTCGAGTTGGAGTTTGACACAAGAGCTGATTTAGTTGAGAGTGCACACCGTGTGTCTACACTATTATTGTGTAACATGGATGAGATTTATAGAACCTTCAAAGGCCCAAAGTGATACACTTGTATAATGGGTACCATTGGGTTGGATGACTTCATCCAAGAGTTTGATAGTTGATGTGATCTATAATAGATGCAAAACCTAACTTTTTCCACACCCTTCATGGCATGGAACAAGCACACTCTTCATGGGTATTCCAACACATGGAGAGTTCACTGATGGATGATTACCATGAATTCAAGAGACCTCACTTGGAGGAAATTGAGCTATGGATACAACCTTGGTCCCCAAACTACATCTCCATCACTTCAAGCTTTGTTCTAGGGGTAGATTTGTAGTACCCAAAAGTTCTAACTCTTGTAGCTTTGGTGTATCCAATAGAGATTCACTAGTTGGAGATGGTGGTACTACAAGTAGAGGTATTGTTGTAGGAGGTAGTGCAATACCAAGTTTTAACCCCATGGAGGAGTTCTTCTAGGGCTTGAGGTAGAATTACCAAGGAATGCAAATTGATAAGTTGAAGAGCTTGTAGGAGTTCTAGTGGAAGGTTGAAGAGAGCCTATGTGAGTCATATACTTGCATGAGATGGTTGATCAGTTTCACTAAGGAAGTATTGAAACCCACGTAATCTAATTTTGGTATAGAATATTAGACAAGGAGTTGCAATGTAGAGTATGTGATGTTATGTTGTTACATGCTACCTCACCAAGTTTGGTAGTGGTTTTTGGTTTAGTTGAGTGCATTGAGCTCAACATGGTGGAAGAGAGAGTGATGACATCTAGATTTTGGTGGGAAGGCTTCATCTACAACTATTACTTCTTCCAAAGTGCATCAAAGTGCAGCACATCATGCTGGCTTTCAAGGGTAGAGTGAATAACCTTGATCTTATGGAGCGAGTGGAGGGCCTACTCCACCTAGAGCCTTAACCTACTCCACCTAGAGCCTTAACCTCAGTTTTTGGTCAATAGTAGCCAATGAGTAGTGGTATTGCTTGTTTGACTTGTGGTGGATATCAATACAAGAGAGAGAGAGAGAGTCCCTAGGGTAATAGGTATGATATATTTGGAGTGCTATAGCTAGCTCAGAGATAGTGTAACCATTGCCATAGATTTGGTCAGACTAGTGATTGATGCTTTGACCTCCACCTAAAGTTATAGAGTGGTAGGACTGCTAGGGTAAGTGTTAGCGGAGCTTTAGGTCATGGAGGATGAGGTGGTGGTAGAGGATCTACACTTGGTAGGAGCCTAGTACATGCTCTTACTTTTGATACAACCATGGCTACTTAGATTGAGTAATTGAAGCAAAGATTGGCTAATATGGCTATAACTCAAAGGAGATCAGATTCAAGCGCTAAGGCTTCCACCTCTTATGTTAGTTGTAGAGATGTATTGGACTTTATGTGTGAAGGAATACATGTATATGTATTTTCCATAGTCATTAGAAATGCAATATGTGCTCCAAAGCCTAGAGGAGCATTAGTGGAATTGGATACACAAAGAGGAGAGGCTAATAGACAAGTCATAATTCCCCAATCTTTTACACTCTCATAGGTACTACAACAACAAACATGGCTCTTGGACATCCTAATGCAAGTGTGGTAGGTGGTGATGGAGTGCATGATTGACTAGATACTAGTTAGTCTTGCTACTACACAAACTAAGTCTAGCATGATGTTAGAGGCAACTTAGTTGATTGTTTGCTCTCCTTTGTTCTTAACCAGGGACATGTTTACATTGGGAGTTGACCTGTAACACCCATTTGTGCATGTGTGTGGTATTGTGATATTTAGCTTGGTATTACAAGTACTTAAGAGATATTATTTATATAGAGATAAAGGATGGTTCTATATTAGTCATGGTTAACTAAAGTTAGTCATAGCTAAGATAGAGGGACCTTACTTTAGAGGAAGTAGAAAAGATGAGCACCACTATTTTGGATTTTAGTGTGTTGACTTAGTATTATTCCTAGGTGTTTGGCTTTGAGGAAAGAGTTGAGAACTCTTGGGCCCGCAAGCCTTTTTGTTTTGGATTCTTCTTTAGTCCAAGGATAGCCCATGTGAAGGAATCCTTGACTTAGTGGTTGGGTCAAGATAAGATCACATGCTTAGGGGAATATGCCCATGTGAATGGATATTCCTTTCTACTTTTTGACTTTACTTGACTTTTAGTCTAGTAACTTGAGTTACTACAGTAATTAGTAACTTTGGTACATAACTATTTCACAAGTATATAAACAAGGAGTGAGGAGGTACTCATCATCCTTTCATTTGCAACTATCTCTCTCTCATTGAGTTCTCTAGTGAGCAATGTCTTGAGTCTTGGAGTTTTAGCCTTGGATGAGTATGATGGAGTTCGTGTTCCTTGCCTTCTTAGTCCATAGTGCGCTTCCATAATAGCCATCAGAGGTTCATCCTGAGTGAGAGACAGGCGAGCTCACAGACCCAACTCTAGTGTTCTACTTGGTTGCCACAGTTAATGAGAGTAGAGATGATGTGATTCTTGTTTCTAAAGCAAAGGTGGTTGATAGTGGAATTAACTTGGTTGAGGACTTAGCTAACAATGGTTTATGGCAAGCAGTAGTAGTTAGGTTGGAGGAGTTACCAAAAAGACATGCATTTGAGCAAGCTTAGTTCATACATGGAGTTGTCCTACTGGACAACCAAAGTGGAATTTTCTGATTAGTGTGACTTTCAAGGAAGATCTATTCACCACCAAGAGTCTTTTAGACTTAGGTGCGTAGCCTTTATGTTGGAGAATGCTATAGTTGTCAATCTTGGGCTATGGAAGATAGATGTGAAGAGGTGTCTATTTCAAATCCAAACATCTTTAGAGGATAATTTTACATGGTACATCACATGTAGGAAGCTCATTGTTTAGATTCAGCCCAGTAATTTGACTAATAGCTATGGGGTGAGAGCCCAAGATATTGAAATATTAGCAAAGTCATATGATATGCTACTGTGTGGAATAGTGTTAGACTCCATTGGTTTTATTATTGAAAATTGGGAGGAGATAGCTTTCTATAGGCCAAGTTGGTAGTCAAGTGAGGAATGGGTATGTTGCCTATCAGTATGCTTTAGTAAAGGCAATCTTAGCTCACTATAATCAAGGACCATGGCATAGATTTTAGCTTTCAATGCTTTTGTTACTCGGCTTGGTGACTTATTAGAGGAAAATGCACATCTAGAAGTTACCCTAGTACTATAGGAAATCACTCTGATTTGGAGTATGAGTGGGGTTGTTCCTTGGATGTTCCATTGTGGATTTTTGAGGAAGCATTGCAATAGCATGCAAATCAATTGGTGCAATAGGCTTGGAGAGGAGCCTTTGTACCATCAAGAGACCAATGTAAGGATAAGCTTCCAAATTCTATTACCTTGTCACCTTTGGATACCACACTCATTGCTTGGTAGTATTCAATAGAGGGATTATGCATATTGGAGTTTTTTGGTGGGATCAACATTAGACTAACTTTAGTACTATAAAAGACCGAGACCATGCAGAGAATTAGGAGAGTGGATGATCACATTGGGACACTTGAATGAGAGAAAACCCTGAATGCCCAGTATGAACTTTGGCTTTGGTATTTATAGGGACCATATAAGGCTCTTGAGAAGCTTCTTTAGCCACTTTCTTGGAGTACAAGCCAAGTTAATTGGGAAACTTCTCAAGAAGCTTCCTTCTAGAAGCCACCTACTTGGCATGCAAGCTAAGCTAGTTAGAAGCTTCTAAAAGCTTCCTTCTAGAAGCTATATACTTGGAGTGCAAGCTAAGCTAGCCGAGAAGCTTCCCAAGAAGCTTATTAGATACTTCTAGAATATTCTAGGCTAATTTGGCCTATTTTGTACTTTGTTAGCCTAAACTAACTTCATCACTAAATTCTATATGTTACATATCTTCCCACTACTAGTTGGTGATGTCCTTGTTGCCATTGAAGTTTCAAACTCTTGGATGGCCATTTGTGCATTCTAGAGATGAGAAAGAGGTGCCCATGAAACACCATGAAGGGAATACTCTTTCCAAAGGACCTTGTACTCTATATGTTGTCGACGGCCTCGTTGAATGTGGTGACGCACAAGGACATGATCAACTTCAAACTCCTCATGATCATTGATAGGGACGGGAGGAGGAGGATGAGGTTGGACACAAGAGGAAAAAGAATATGGATTAGGAAAAAAGTGTTTCAATCAAAAATATGGGAGATAGAGTAGATGCATTTATGACAAGGCAAGGCAAGTTGATAAGCAACAAGAGAGATTATTTGGGTGACATCAAAGAGTCATATCCAATCAGGAGCAGGTTTACAAACTTGGGTATCAAGTGGGAGGGGTATGTTACTAGAGGAGAGCATGACCTTATCACCTACTTGAAAGGTGAGGTCATGACAATGGTGGTAAATTGTTTCTACCAATTGTGAGCAACAAAGAGATGAGATTTGGCTTGTTGGAGGGATTGGGATATAGTGGTCAAGAAGGTAGAAATATGAGGGACATGAGATGGAGGAGGAGCAAGAAGGGAATCTGGAACAAGTGGATCTTGGCCAAAATTGAGGAAGAAAGGAGAGAATCCAAGGCTTGTTTATATGGAATTATTATATGCAAACTCCGCAATTGCAAGAGATTTTTATCAATTGGTATGGTGGATGTTGATGAAGGTATGAAGCATATCCTCCAATGTGCAATTTTCACATTCAATTTTCCATTAGTTTGAGGATGATAGGTTGTGGACAAAGCAAACTTTATGCCAAGTATTTGGAAGAGTGCTTGCTAGAATTTCCCAATGAGTCAAGGATCGCGGTTGGAGATGAGTATACAAGGCATCCCATGATACTTGAAGACAATGTCAAAGTAGATTTGTACCAATGTTGGAGCAGCATCCAGAGTATCAAAGGTTGGTGTCAAATGGATTTGCTTACTAAGCTTATCTTGGGCAAGGATGTGATGAGATCTAAGCTCACGTGTTCTCATTGAGTAAATGGAATGGGGAGTGGTTGAAGGAGTACACTTGGTTTTTTGTTGTTGGCCTTGTTGCATTGGCAACTCTCACAAAAATGGAAAAACTCTTGAACATCTTGTGTCATGTTGGGCCACCACCATTGGCATTGGAGAGTACTCAAGGTCTTGTCCACACCCATGTGACCAAGGATTGGTAAGTCATGAGCTTCTTGGAGGCGCACAAGTTAGAGATCACCCTTGGCTGGAATACAAATCCAATTCTCATAGAATAAAAGGCCTCCCTTGAAGGAAAAATTTGTGTATTTCTTTTTGCATGTTGCAAGATGACCTTGCACAATTTGAAAGAAGAGATCTTGCTATAAAATGATCTTAAACTTGAGTTGGACTTTGGAGTCAATTGATACCATAGTAATTGCCATTATGATCAAAGGAAGAGACTTCAAATCAATTCATCATGATAGGGCATCAGCAATGACAAGTAACCAACCAGGTTTGTACTCAAGTTTGATGTCAAACAATTGTAGTTGTTCCTCCTCATATTTTCATGTGTTCCAAGTGTAATGTCTGCAATAAAGGTTTGTGATTGGTTAGTATGACCACCTTTTTTCCTAAGAGATAATGCTTCCATACTTTGGTGGCATATACTATTGCTAGTTGTTCCCAATCTCATATAGAGTAATTCCTTTCTGCGGTGTTTAATCAATGAGACACAAAGGCAATGGGATGTAACCCATATAGGAGTTCTTTTTGCAACACAACTCTAATGGCAAAGTTAGAAGCATCAAAGTCAATCATACAAGGTAGTTAAGGATTATATGGTTGAAGAATGGGTCTTGAAGACACTATATGTTTCAGCTTTTGGAATGCTTCTTCATGCTTGGCGGTCCATTGAAAGCTTGAGTTTTTCTCCAAGAGGTTGATCAATGGTGCTACTACATGCACATAATAGTGGATGAACCATCAATAAAAAATTTCCAATCCATTAAATATTCATGCCTTTGTGGTCTTCCTTGGAGTATTCCAATCAATAATGACCTTGATTTTCTCCCCTTCCATCTTGATCTCTTGTGATGAGATCTTGTGGCCCAAGAAGGTGACTTTCTTTTGCCAAAAGGCACACTTTGACTTCTTGCAATAAAACTTCCATTGATGTAGTCACCTTAAGACTTCCCGCACATGATTTATGTGTTCTACCTCCATCTTGCTATAGATTAAAAATGTCATCCAAGAACACTACCATGTACCAATCTAGTAGTCCATCCAACGCCCAATGCATCTGATCCATGAAGACTATTGGAGCATTAGTGAACCCAAAAGGTAGAACTCTCCATTCAAAATGCCCATACTTTGGGCAAAAGGCAATATTTTGCACATCCTCCCTATGAATGGGGATTTGCCAATAATAGCTACAAAGATCCGACTTAGAGAAGTATCAGGCTCCACTCAATTGATCAAGCAAGTTATCAATTCAAGGCAAGGGATATATATTCTTCACCATTTTTTTATTGAGCCCACCGTAATCAATATAGAAACAAAGTCCTCCATCATTCTTTGGAACAAATAGTACCGGTGCTCTCCAAGGAGATGTACTAAATTGTATGAAATCCTTTTCCAACAACTCCGTAAGTGTTGTTTGCAACTCCTCCAACTCTAGTGAGAGCCAATAGACTGGTCTAATCATTAGCAATAATTCAATCTTGAAGGGTGTATTACAATTGGAAGGTAATCACTTTCACAGATCATCCAAAAACTCATGAACTATTTGATCAACCATTGCTTGATGAGGCTCTTGACCTTCCTCAAATTCTCCTTGTGCAATTGGATTGATCCATACTGCAAAAATAGACTTATTTTCCTCCAGAGCTTGGTCTATAGCTACTTCACTCACAAACTTCCCATCTAGTGACTTATCTTCCTTCAAAGCTTGCTCTATGGCTGCTTCACTCACAAACTTCCCATCTTGGGACTTATATTCCTTCAAAGCTTGCTCTATGTCTGCTTTCCTAACATACTTCCCATCTTAGGACTCTTTATTCTAAGGTGTCCTACTCAAAAGTGCCAGACAACCTAATTGGAAATTCCTACATTGGTGTTGTACTTGAATTTGTTGTCCATTCCAATCAAATTGAATCTTATGATGTTCAGGCCAAGGTAAACCCAAAATGACATCATAGTGTAGAAGTGCCACTACAAAGCTCATATACTCCAAATACTTGTTCCCAATCTTGAAGGTAACAAGATGTGAGATACAGAATACAAAACTCTTTCTACCATATGCCATCATTAATCTACTCCCAATTATTGGCTTGATAGGAATACTCAATTCCTTTGCTAATTGTATAAATATGTGATTCTTTGAACTTCCAAAATCAACCAAAATCCTACAACCATGACCAAATATCATACCTTGCAAGTGAAGCAAACTTGCATAGGTCAAGCCTTCAATTCCTTTGGAAGTAAGCGAGTTCTCAATAATCAGCTTGAAATCTCCTATTGGGATTCCTTGTTTTCTTGATCATTCTGCTCCACAACCTCCATTTGGGCAATTTTTCAAGATTGCCTATTCTTGAGTGGACATTTAGTAGTGTGATGGCCAATCTGGCAACAATAAAAGCAACCACCATTTTGCCGCAATATTTCCTAATCCGTTGTGCTAAGTAGTTTCCATTGGATAGCATCAATCTCCATTGGTGCCAACTCCTCCATATGTATATAATGTGCTAGTTGGTTTTGTGAATGTTGGGTCAAGACCAAGTTGTCACAACCAAGGAATCAAAGCACTTTGCTAGCTGCATGGCTTCTTCCAAGTATTTTGGCTCTTGCATAGTCACTTCTAATTTGGTTTGTGACTTCAAATTCCTTACAAATCAATCTAGAGCTTCACCATCTATTACATCTAGAATTTGCATAATGGTATTTTAAAATTGTTGTAGCTTCCTATAGAACTAATCTGCTTGAACTCTATCAACTTATCTCATGCAAAATGTGTGGTATTTATTACTTAGAATCATCCAATTATTGCACCCTTGACTCCTTCCCATATCAGGATTGGTGTAATAAATTGCCTTTTAGCTTGCTCCACTCGAAATCACTACCATAGCTTTGCTGCTCTGTCTAACTGGCTTGAAGCTAAGAGAATTTATTTCCATTCATCTTGAAAATTTGTAGCCTCAAAATAACATTCACAATCAAATACAAAATTCTCCATTGTGCTTAGTAGATTCTTTCCATCAAATACCTTATGTTTTGATCTTCTCCTTCTCAAAATGGTGTTCTCTCTATGTGCTCTTGTCATTCTAGTCTTGTTCATCCAACAATTGAGTAAGGTACTTGATTTGTTGCTACATAGCAATGATAACCTCAAGTATTGCAACCATGGCTACTACTCTATCACACTACTCTCAATTTATCTAATTTACTAACACATAGATACAACATGTCTACCATACTTGGTACTTCCGGTACCAAGTATGGTAGACATGTTGTATAACCGGAAGTACCAAGGGTGATTTCATTTAGAAAATTTTGCCCAAAATGTGAGGTGATGAATGTGACAACCCAACAAATATCACTTTTGTGATAATTAGGTAAGTAAAGTTTGTTCCCATAGAGATACTAATCAGAAATGTCCAAATACAAAGTAAAGTGACTAAATAAGCTCTTATTGGGTTCTCTTTTAACCTCTCAGGTAGAAACTTCATCCAAAAGAGAGTAACAAGCACTAATGTGCAATCTTGGCATGAATTAACACCATAATCACAAATCCATCAAATCTTTCCAAAAAATCTTGATTGTGATGATTCTATCTCTTCTAAAAATGGCTTCTTCACTATAAAATACTTTTGCCTCAAAATTATGTTCCACCTCTCCGCTAAAGGCACAACTTCCTTGATTGAAATTGCTTCACATCAACTCAACGTTGCACTCACAAATGAAATATACTACCAACACTACAATTCCTTTCAGATCTGTCAAGGCTTTGCTCTGATTGCAATTCACTCAAGATCAAACATCTAGAATGAAGATCATGGTCATGGAATCCAACATCCAACAAACTCACTAACTTGCACTTCAAAATTCTCCAAACACTCACAACTATAGAAACACAAAGTTGATACTTGGAATTAAGCTCAAGCAACGAGCACTACACAACACTTCACTTTATTTATCCTCAAGATTACACAAACTAAGCAGCATGGCATTGTAAATGCTACCTTTAAATAGATAGAGCTCTTCAGCAGTTATCTAACTTCCTAAACTTCTTTCTAACTACCTCTTACAACCTGCACATCCAAAATGACAATGCACTTCTTAATATTTGCACTTCAAAAATCTCAAATTGGTTTCTAATCCAATCTGATGTCTACTTCTACTATGCTTTCTAAACCCAAAGTGACTTCATATACTGCTTTGTCTTCTTTGTCATTGGGTTCTACAATGGCTAAGTCCTCTACCAATTCTAACATTTCTTTACTTTGATCTACAATTTACCTTTTAGGTAATCTTTGTACCTCCTTATCTCACAACACACTCTTCTCTAAAGTGTCAAGTGTCAAATCCAAAGACACTTGCACTCCTTTTTCTCTTACTTTGGGTCTAACTATTATCAATTCCTTTGCTAATTCTACTATATTCTCATCAAGAATTATAATTGAAAGCATAGGTACACTATTTAGGCCTTCAATTTGTAACCCTATTTCCCTTAATCGCTCATGTAATTGACACAAAGACACTTACTGTTTGGTACTACACTTTGGGTTCATTCACTACTACTATTTCTCTTCTAATTCTATCTTATTTTCAATCAAAACTGAAATTGAAGTCATGGGTATCTTAATTATCTCTTCTTTCCTTACTCTAACTTCCTTTGATGCCTCTGGCAAGACTCCCAAAGTCACCTTCACTACACTCCGGGGTTTGACTACCTTAGATCTGGTCACTTTCATCCTAAGGCAAAGAAGCTTCTAACCCGAAGTTGTAGAGACCAAAATATTGTGAACCCAAAGACACTCAACTACTCTATACATCTATTCCTAAAACTTCAAATGCTTGTAACTTATGTTACAAGCCTCTAAACTCTCTGATTTTGGTGGCAGCAAAAAGCCCTGAACAAGATGCTTCCAATGAGATATAGCACGCATGATTTGGACTTTTTTTCATGGAGAAATGGGCCCCGCAGTAATCCTAACTTACAACTTCCATTCCTCCTTTAGGTCTGCACTGCTTCAACGTCTGATCCAAGTTTTTCTTCCTCTGACACAAAGTACGCTTCTTTAGATCTGATCCAATTTGAGTCCTTCTTCCTCCAACACAAAGTTGACTTCCTCGGGCTTGATCAAAACACAAGTTTCTACTCATTTCTTCTCCATTTGGTTTCAATTTGGTTTCAGCAAGACACTTCTTCTTCAAAACTTGTCCAAAATGAAAAATATGGGTAACACAATGAACTATGTGAAATGATGTTTTGGTAGTACTCAAACACAAAAATCCTAATGGTTTGGTGAAAATGGATTTGGTGGTCCATAAGTTCCATCTATCCCAATCTTGCTCTGATACCAATGTAAAAGACCGAGACCAATGAGAGAAATAGGAGAATGAAGATCACATTGGGACATTTTAATGAGGGAAAACTCCAAATACCTAGCATTAGCTTTGGCCTTGGTAATTATATGTAGCATACAAGGCTCTTGATAAGTTCCTTGAGCCATTTTCTTGGAGTGCAAGCCAAGTTAATCAAGGAACTTCTCAAGAAACTTCATTCTAGAAGCCGCCTACTTGGCATGCAAGCTAAGCTAACCAACAAGATTTCTAAATACTTCTGAAATATTTTTGGCTAATTTGGCCCTATTTTCTACTATGTTAGCCCTAATTAACTTCATTGCTAAATTTCATATTGTTACAAATACTATAGGTAAATATATTGGTTCAAAGGTACTTGTATGTAGAGAGAGATGAGATTGTTAGGCAATTCTCTCTACATCATGTTGCACACTTGGCCTATTTATATCTAGAGTTATCATTGATGTCAATAGTAAGGGGTTACCAAAAGATTATACAATAGACATTTCCTTGCTAGGGTGTAGGATGTAGAGAGATATGATCATATTCATTTGGTGATTTTTGGATGGCCATGTCTAGGATATACCTATGTTGGTTATAGTTAAGGTCTACAAGATCTCTATTCTAATGTGGTTTGGGAGATTTCATATATACTACAACATCTCCAAGTTCATCAAGCTATTTCTCCACCCTACAATTTGGAGAATGTCCCCTTGATGGGTAATTCTCTCACATATGTAGTGGCAAATACACATCCAATCTATTCTTAGATGGGACTTGCCATGTTGTTAGATATAGCCAGAGTTATATGACAAGCTCATTATTTTTTTCTTTGGTGGATGAACCTCTTATCTAGAGAGGTTTTATAGCATGCATATGATGGGATTCAACAACTGGCTCACCTTATTATTTGATGATGTTTGGATGTTGAGCATTAGTTTCAAATAGTGATAGTGGCTAATAGGTCATCAATGGCATTGATGAACCTTGTTCAGCAACTCATAGTTGCTTTACACACACTCATGAGTTCCCCAAGCTCACCTAATTTTTGAGTGGAAGGTCAAGGACTTGTTTGGAACTCATAGTTAGTGTAGTTGGTTGAGCCCAATGCTGATAAGAGAGAGCAAGAAATTGGTTTCTATATTGGTATTGCCACCATTTTTGTTGTGTTATGCATCCAAGCATCAGATGTTAGATCTCACTTGAATTGTTTGACCTAGATTGTGAGCCTTGGATTGGCAAAATAGCATATGATGTGCTTGATATGCATCACCACTCAAACATTTGTAAGCTTTATGCCTATCAAGACAATTTAGGCATATATTGGGAGCATGAGACTAAGTGGATATTCTTGCAATATAGCTAAGGGCTACTTGTGAGAATAGTCTACTTAGGGTTCACCCAATTGAGTGTGGTATACTTGGGATGTAGGTGGAGCTTGTGTGGAGCTTGTGGCCAGAGTAGAGAGAGCATTTTGCTCTAAGGTTGTGAACTCTAGTGGTTGGAAGCATGATATTACTACTCCTAAGGGCCCAATGTTATAGCCTTTTGGTATGTCTTCCATTCCTACATTAGTTATAAGGGATACTTGGGAGCCAAACATTAGACCCAAGTTTATAGGAGGGGAAAGACATAGAGTTTGGAGGTTCTTGAGGAGCTACACAAGTTGTTTTAACTTTAGTTTAAAGAATTTGGATGCTCTAAAAAGGATATGGTATTTAGATTGAGGTAACCAATTAAACACTAGTTTTTTGACATCCTTACAAATATAATGACATGGAGAGAGCATTGATTTAAAACCAAAGGAGAGATATTTTTGAGGCTAGTTTGGTGGAGATTTCACATGGAAAGTATGTTTCAGCTATAATGATACCAACAAAGAATGATATGCATTGCAACTACATAAATAGGTAGATGTGTGGAGATTACTATCTTATCAACCAAAAGACTAGGATTGATCTGTATAGTATGCCTACAATGAGGGTTGATATGAGTTTAGCAAAGGTTGATACGAGGGTTGATATGAGTTATGCTAACAATGAGGGTTGATATGAGTGGGCATGCAAAGACCTTTAGTGCTTTGTATCTTTGAGTAAGGAACCATCAAGTGCCAACCAGGAAGGAGGACAAGTCTAAGGTAAAATTTTGAGCTATTGATCTTCATGGCAAGTATGTATTGTATTAGTGGAGGTTCTTACCATTTGGTTTAAAGAACTTTTTTGTGCCAAGTTCCTATAATACCATAAGCTAGACACATTATCTAAGGTGGAAATTGGCTTGGTAATATCTAGAAGTATGTTATATATGATGGACTAAGTAGATAAGATAGAGGTGTTACCCAAAGAGTATTTCCACTAATAGAGCTATAGTAGAAAGCACTCCCAAAACTTTAGAGCTAATTTTGGAGGCCTAAACAAACGAATTAGGCTTAAAAAATGGGAACATTATCTCCTCTTTGGTGGAAAAAGGCTCACCTTCCCCCCCCCCCCCCCCCACACATTTGTTTATCTCATTGAGCATTTTCCAATGGTACCTCATCCATGCTTCTTTGAGCTTCATATAAGAAGATTCTCTAAAGATTTCCTCCAATCAAACTTGTTTGACCAACTAGATAAGACATGGACCAATATGTCACCCATCCATGCAACTAATCTAAAGGTAGAGTTTTTTGATGTGCCACCTATCCATGTATTTGATCCAAGGTTAGGACAGTTAAGGTTTTTTTGTTCCACTCCACTCATGTTCTTTTGGAAGTCCTTCCACTCCACAAACCTCATAACTCCTTGGTCTTAGATCTTCTCCCTTCCAATCTTGGTGAAGAAGGTCCAACATGCAAACCCAAGTCAAGTAAGCCTCTCCGTTCTCTCAATCTCTTGCTCTCAAAAGTCAATGGATATGAACTTGCCTTATGTCCTTTTTTTTAACATAAAAAGTATTTAGACTCACTCTTTCCTTCAAGTGGTGTAGGTTTTTGGATCCTCTCAATACTCTCTTCAAATTCCATTCTAAACTCTCTTCTCCTCAAATCCAACCCTACAATCACCTCAAACCCTTGGGGAACCTTGTATAGCCTCAATTTCCACTCTTGGTGACCATCCATGTTCCCAAGATGTGTCTAAACACCCAAACATACTTTTTGTTGCTCTCTTATTCCTCATACATGAAATCTAAACTCTCCAAAATTGACCCTTCCTCACAATGTTAGTCAAATCTAGCAATTGGTATATCATTATCCTCTGAAATTTTTCACACATCATCACAAGGCGTCCCTCCCTGAAAAATTTCAAATCTTTTCATCCAGCCATTTGGCATAGGAATGTTTCTATTTAGCACACATATTTCAAATTTGGTCTGAAAACCATCTCACTCACTTAAAAAACTTATAACTCTTTGCTCAAGAATGATCTCTATCTAACTTTGTATCAATAGGTAGGATACAATGCATTGAATTTTCTTGGAAAGTGTCACTACAATCCACTAAAAATTGAAGAAATGTCAGACTCTGTATAATTTTCTAGAGAGCATGCAGTTGTGGTAGCAGTTTACCCTATCAACTTTCAAAAATTCTAGCCCATTGCCCATAGCAACTCTCAAAATAATTAAAAGTGTGCTAACTGTATAATAACCAAAGCTATCATGTGTAGAAACTTCAAGTCAAGATCCCAAACTTGAGATTTTACCCAAAATCTCCTTAATCCCCAAAATCTCCTTAATCCCCAAAATCTACAATCCACCTCACACAATCTCTCCAAATCCTCTCAAAAGTACAAGATATACAAAATCACCTCAAAGACATCATAATGAACTATAGAGTATACAAATGGGTCCAAATTCTCTAACATAAATTCAGCCCTCTCCTCTCCTAAAGTTCTCTCCAAGTGAGCTCTCATAGCCTCCTTCTGTCTAATATAGAATTGTACGTGGAACATTATCTTGCCTTCTAGAGAGATCTTGGCAACGGAACCAAAAATGTGAGCCAGTCTGTCTCTCACTCAAGATGAACCTATGGTGGCTATAATAGTAGCGTACCATGGACTAAGAAGGCAAAGAACCCCAACTCCATCATACTCTTCCAAGGCTAACACTCCAATACTCAAGACATTGCTCGCTAGAGAACTCAATGAGACAGAACTAGTTGCAAATGAAAAGATGATGATTACTTCCTCACCCCTTGTTTATATATTTGTGAAATAGTTATGCACCAAAGTTACTAATTACTGGAATAACTCAAGTTACTAGGCTAAAAGTCAAGTAAAGTCAAAAAATATAAAGGAATATCCATCCATATGAACATATTCCACTAAGCAGGTGATCTTATCTTGACCCAACCACTAAGTCAAGGATTCCTTCACATGGGCTACCCTTGGACTATGGAAGAATCTAAAACAAAAAGGCTTGCGGGCCCAAGAGTTCTCAATTCTTTCCTCAAAGCCAAACACCTAAGAATAATAACAAGTTAACACACTAGAATCCAAAATAGTGGTGCTCATCTTTTCCACTTCTTCTAAAGTAAGGTCCCCTTTATCTTAGCTATGACTAAATTTAGCTAATCATGACTAATGTAGAACTATCTTTTATCTTTATATAAATAATATCTCTTAAGTACTTGTAATACCAAGCTAAATATCACAATACCACACACATACACAAATGGGTATTACAGGTCAAACTTGTTTGACCAACCAGATAGGACAAGAAGTAACATGTCACCCATCCATAAAACTAATCTAAGAGTGGAGCTTGCTAAATATCACCAATCTATATATCTGATCCAAGGGTGGAGCTTCCTTTGAATGAATCCTCTTTGCTATATAATAAAGAAAAGGTGTTTCTTGGGGCATCAAAGTATTGAGTGTGAAGCTTTGCATTTCTCTTGTGTCTTTCTTGAGGGTTCTCCTATCCTTGGAATATTACATCTTCTTATACCTACTAGGAGTCCTAAAGTAGTCCATGGGCATTTTATACTCAACATGAAGACCAAGGTTTTGGGCTCTACCAAGGATCATAATTGGGTTGAGTTGATGCTTGTTACCATTAAGGCAGATTTGTGGTTCTTATAGAAGCAAATATTACAATTTGATGGTATATACTTCAAGTTGACTTTTGTACAATAATGGTTCATGCTTCTATTCTTGGAGAGTGGAATCATGGGCAAAGACAAGGTGGCATGTGGTGGCCCCCATGAGTAGGAGGTCTATGTTCATGAGGTTGATGAGGATGTTGAGGAGGACAATGAGGATGAGGAGGAGGGTGAGTGAGAGTCAAGTCAAGATTCCTTATGAAAACTTTATGTTTTCATTTGTATTATTGTTTATGAAAATTGTAAGTTTTCATTTGTATTTCGATTTACTTATTTTAATAAACTGACTCTTTTAATTGTGGTATGGTTTATAATAAGAAACTTGAGTTTATATTGATATTTATTTGTGTACATCACCATCATGGGTATCATTATCATCATGTTGTTCCTTTAAAAAACCTCCTCCCCTTATTGTGCAAATATACATTGCTACAAAACATACATCATTGTCAACATCAAAAACTATAGAAGCACAACTCATATAGATGTTTTATATGAACTCTAAAGTACCACAATAATTAGTCACACTCAACTTAGATCAGTCCTCAATTCAATCCTCAACTCAACAATTTGCCAACAATGTGTATTGATTACAATCAAGCAACACCCATTCTAGCTAAGAAACTCCAAGTCATTGGTACCATAGCCAAGAACTCAAAGGCTTAACATTAGAGAAGTAAGCTCTTTGGAGTTGCACTTTGAAGGTATACCCCTATGCTTGACCTGAATCTCTTCCCCTAATGACCTTACTGACTGCCAATCTACCAATGTAAATGGAGCAAGTGATGGTGGGTCCCATGAACTGATCAATAACCCGAACACAAATTTGGCTACTACTAATTAGTCTTGAAGCAATTACAAATATAACTCTAACCCCCAAGACTATCACTCCAACATTCAAGCAAACTAGCTTTGGTGCTACAAAAGTCATGACAATTGTCATATATATATATATATATATATATATATATATATATATATATATATATATATATATATATATATATATATATATATATATATATATATCATTATCAACATCATACATTATAGAAACATAATTCATACAAAATTCATACATGAACTTTAAAATACCATAATTGCCTCTTAGTTGGTGGCTAGCTCTCTCCAACTCCATATAGCCATCTACTCCAAGTATGTGATATGACCTATGGTCAACAAAGATCAAGAGGCTAAGTGTTATCAAGCTCAATCATTAATCACCTATCTCCAATCTATATCACATAAAGAGTGAACTAAGTATAGGTCAAGTACATTGAGGATATACCCATTCTCCTTGAGGAACCACTATGAGAGGAGGAGTCAAATATACCATATACCATCCTTTCAAACAATTATCACACACCAACATAATAACAATTCCATCCAAAGAGCCATATAACATACATTGCAAGCTTGCATATATAATAGCAAAGCTTGTACCATAGTGCCATCAATGTTTGGGAGGTAGCATGGCACATAATTGCACACATGATTCTTCCAAAAAACACCATCACATCCTTTTAACTTGAGGAATTTGGAATGCAAAACCTTGTGCACTCTCAAGATAGTGCGGCTTGTGGTCACATCAAGTGTTGTTTGTGCAATCTACTATAGATTTACAAAATCACTAGATAAAAATGACAGATGATGGTCTATGATTTCTTCCTCAAATAGTATCATAATATAAGGTATCCTTATGCCGAGTAATTGCTAAGTTCTCAAAGGCAATTGGTATCACTCTTCAAAGGTCTCTACCTATTGAGAACATGCACTCACCCATATGTTTGGATTGTCTAAGTCCAAAAATATAGTAGCATCACAACAAATGGTTATAGGTAAATCTTGATCTTGTCCTTAGAGTAGAAAGTAAGGAGAGAAAGATGTTAAAAAGACTTGCCGGCTAAACCATAACCAATGGCTAACCAAGGTAACTGGAAAATGGCCACTTGCAGAGAATGGGAATCCCATTCTCCCCAAGTGGCCTCTTTGTAAAGTATACTTATGCAATCCTCTCTTCACCATCCAAACCACTCTATGCTAAGCTATATGCCTTAAAGTGATCTTGAGAAGTAATGATCAATCAAGGCCTTGTCACACAAGACCTAAAACTCTCCCAATAACTTTGTACCTTGATTAGTCAAAACCTTAATTGGTCCACCAAAATGACTAAGAATCCAATCCATGAATAATAAGTTATCCCTTCACTAGACTTGTCAAGAAATGCCACCAACTATGCCACCTTCAATGGTAACCTAACCATTTGATAGGTAATGGGTGTCATTGTGGCATGGGAGCATTAAATGATGCTTTAAGTCAATCACAAGCTACACATCTACCAACAAACTATTATATATTGGTATGTATTATTGCATCATCAATAATGACTTTGGAGTGAGCTATATGTATGATTTACTCCAAAATGTCCAAGCTCCTTAGGAGTATGATGTACAAACTACAGTCTTTGAGATAGAAGTGGTATTACTCACACTCTACAATCCTCCTTTACTCAAAGAAGGTGTCTACCCTCCAATCTAAACCACCTAGCTTGCTGAAAAATACTATCTCTCTCCTTGGCACCAAATATGCCACCCACAACACCAATGCAAAGATAATTTATCACTAAGATATCATCATGAATGTCTCACTCTCTTGTACAAATATCTCCACCCTTTGGATCTATAACCTCAACATTTCCTCTTATCTATACCATCAAAAATTCAAAATATATACATAGAAAGGTAGATGTATGTGAACTTTGCACCATCACCTCATCTATCTGACCATGCCAATGTGCTTTGGTATGCCCCTACTAGTTAGGATATGGGTTTTTACTCAATCCATATGCATCATAATTCACTCGTCAAGGTGTATGAACAACCGTGAAGTCTTACTCTTATAAAGTTAGAGCTTATCTTGCAAGCTTCCCTAAAAGCTTATTGTATTCCATCAGCCATTTCAATGGTAGATGATCAATTGATGAGTGTTAAAGGGTTACCATATAGATAACATCATAAATGTGCTATTGCCCACATTGTTGCCAAATTCTTTGCCTCATATGAACTATACTTTGCCTCCATTGAATTATTAGAGCAACTAGTATATGCCACTACAAACTCCTTCCTCTCATCATCCTATTGTGTGAGCATTGTTCTAAGCCCCAACTTACCCCAATCAATATGAACCTAGAATGGTTGTCCTTTAATTATTCTCCTAAGAATAAGGATAAATATCAACCTCTCCTTGATCTCTATAAAAGCTTTCTCTTGCTCATCTCCTCAACACCACTCATGTGTAAGCTTGGTCAATTTTATCAAGGCCTTGGCAATGATATTAAATCCTTTAACATATTAGCAATAGAAGTTTACCAACCCAAGGAATGCTTGCACTTTGCTTACATCCATAGGCCAAGGAATACTTCAATAGGCTCCACCTTGGTCTACCAAACACCAACTCTACCAAGGTACATAGTGTGACCCAACTACTCAACCTACTTGTGGAAGACTTTTCACTTCTCCAAATGTAATTTGAGTCCATGAGATCTCAATCTCTCAAACACCTCCAACAAATATCTCCTCTCATGCTCCTCCACAATAGTGATATAGACCAAAATGTCATCAATATAACATGAACCAAAATTGAATCCTTATAGGATCCTATCCATGACCCTCTAGAATTGTAAAACCTCAAAGAAAAACATGAGAGAAGTGTTGATTCAAGACTACTCCCTCACCTCCTCTAAGCACCCTTGATATTCTCTTAGCATAGGCAATGGCTTCAAAAACAATGCAAGGGTGTTGTTTGATTACTTCTTGGAAAATTTTCTCTTTTAACACTCATTTGAAATTTTCCTAAGCTTTTGCTAGATTCATATTGGTTATTGCAACCAGCAGATCAAGAAATGCCTCCATGTACTCTTGTATATTGTTTGTTTGCTTCAACTCCTATAGTTGGGTCCAAGCCATCTACATGGAATCCATGGATTTGAAAATTCTTTAGCAACCCTTCTTGCAATACCGTCCAAGTAATCTCTCTTCCTTCTACCAACATTGATCATTTTCAAGCATTGTACCATATGAAGGCTTTATTGGTCAAGTAATCATATGCAAACACACCTATGAAATGATTGATGATCTCAATTATGAATAATCAGAGGTATCAATTCATTCTTGAAATCCAATTTTCCACTACTCCCATGGAACATTTTCCCTTGTAAAGCTTGATGTTGCATATCTTCTTCATCCATAGTAACAATGTGTCTTCATTGTTGACCGAGGTCAGTGTCATTGGCATGAGTGACTCTTCAAGTACTTCAGCCATTGGTATTGGTTTTGGGATGATTCTCCTTCTTGCATTGCCTTATTGTTCTTGAAGATATGTAATTGACTTTGCAATGCCTCCATGGTCATCTTGATCTCTTGAAACTCATTCATCATCCCTTGCATTCCTTGCATCATATCTTGCAATTGCAGATCCATGATTCTTACACATGGAAAATGCTCAATCTCTACTTCCTACTTCAATAGAGAGTTAATATGATCACTAAGGAGGAGGCATGGACTATTGGGAATACCAATGGGACTTTTGAGGTTATCACTCATTGATAGTATCTCTCATCAAAATTGCATGTTATAAATCTCTAAATATCACTTTTGGTCTATCTACATAATGAATTTCTATTGAGTGTTGAAAGGGACAAGATTGGGTAAATTTAGATCTATTGCATCATAAAAAAATATAAATTGTCAAATCCCCCTCTCTATTGTATATCATCACAAGTAGAATCATTGGTTTTGGTGAATTTATCACTATATCCATATACTCTATTTTGAAGTGGTAAAAAAATATACTCTCACTTGCTCACACTCTTTGTATATAATCTTGATATGGAATGGATTCAAGAATAGAAATTAGAATTCAAGAGATTGTCTTGGAGGAGCTTCAATCCCATCCTCTCTCTAAAACACTCCTAATCTTTGATTGTACTATGGTTTCTCCCCTCAAAATTATACCATCTCAATAGCCCATCTTCCTCCAAGAGGTGTGATCCACTCTCTTGGATTGAACCCCAAGCTCTGATACAATTGTAATATTCTAAAGATAGGAGAACCTCAAGAGAAACACAGGACAAAAAACACAAAGCTTCACACTCAATACTCCAATGCTCCAAAGGAGCACCTTGTCTTTATTATATAACAAAGAGGATTCCCTCAAAGAAAACTCCACCTTTGGATCAGATACATGGATTGGTGACATATCAACAAGCTCCACCCTTAGATTAATTGCATGGATATATGACATCTTGGTTCTTGTACTATTTGGTTGGTCAAACAAGTTTTACCAAAAGGAATCATTAGAGAATATTCTTGTAGGAAGCTCAGAATCACATGGGTGAGGTACTTGGAGAGCTCTCAATGAGGAAAAAATTGGAGTTGAGTAAGCAATCCTTTATCCCAAATGGGTAGCAATCTTCTCATTTTCAAGGCCTAATTTATTTTTTTAGACCTCCAAAATTTACTTCAAATTTTTCAAGGTGTTTTAGGCTCTTGCCTTATTAGTGGAAGTACTCTTTGGTGACACTTCTATCTTATCTACTAAGTCCATTATATATAATATCCTTCAAGATGTTAAGCCAAATTTCACCTCTAGATAATATATCTAGCTAATTATATTAGAGAAGAGCATTCAACATTTGAAGAAATAGTCTCCATATTACACATCATTGAGCCAAATATGTAATAATATGGAGTTTAGCGACAAAGTTAGTTGGGTTTACGAAGTAGAGAATAAGACAAAATAGCCTAGAATATTCTAGAAGTATCTAAGAAGCTTATTGGGAAGCTTCCTAACTAGTTAACTTGCACCCTAAACAGGTAGCTTCTAGAAGGAAGCTTCTAGAAGCTTTTAACTAGCTTAGCTTGCACTCCAAGTAGGCGGCTTCTAGAAGGAAGCTTCTTGAGAAGCTTCTTGGTTAACTTGGCTTGCACTCCAAGAAAGCGGCTCAAGGAAGCTTCTTGAGAAGCTTCATGAGTCTTGTATGCTACCTATAAATACCAAAGCCAAAGCTCATGCTAGGCATTTGGAGTTTTCCCTCATTCAAGTGTCCCAATGTGAGTTTGCATTCTCCTATTTCTCTTGTTGGATTTGGTCTTTTACATTGGTATCAGAGCAAGAATGGGATGGATGGAATTTATGGACCACCAAATCCACTTCCACCGAACCATTAGGACTTTCATGTCGAAATATTACCAAAGCATCGTTTCACACAATTCATCACCTTGCGCTTTGGGCAAGATTTTCTACATATGGTCACCATGTCAAATGAACCTTTGATACTTCCAGTTGTAACTTATGGAGAACGGTGGACGTGTTGTATCTATGTGTTAATCAACTAGATAAATTGAGTATAGTGGAATAGAGTATAGTGGAATAGAGTAGTAGCGATGGCGGCAATACCGGATGTTATCCTTGCAATGCAACAACAAATTGAGCATCTCACTCGATTGTTGGATGAACAAGACCAGCAACGACGAGAACAGATAGACAGAGCGCCAGTTTGAGATGGAGAAGATCATATTCAATTTCCGAAACCCAAGGTGTTTGAAGGCAATAATCTTCCAAGCATAGTGGAGAATTTTGTGTTTGATTGCAAACGTTACTTTGAAGCCACCAATCTTCAAGACGAGCGGAAACAAATTCTCTTGGCTTCTAGCCAATTGGATGGTGTGGCAAAACTTTGGTGGCAATTTTGAGTAGAAAGAGATGAACGACAAATTGTTACACCGATTTTGACATGGGCAAAATTCAAAGATGCAATACTTGGTCAATTTCAAACGATAAATGCCACTTGAGCCGCACGAGATAAATTGGTGGAGTTGAGGCAGATTGGCTTAGTGAGAAGCTACATCATACAATTTCAAAACATCATCATGCAAATTCCAGATATCCAAGAAGGTGAAGTTCTGGATCGATTTGTGCGAGGATTGAAGTCACGAACCAAATTGGAGATGACCATGCGGGAGCCACAAAACATAGAAGAAGCTATGCAATTGGCTGAGCGTTTTGATTCCTTGGTGGCAACAAATTGGTCTTGACCTCGACTTGCACAAAGCCTATCAGTACACTACGCACGAGTGGAAGAACCGGTACTAATGGAGATTGATGCTACCCAACAAAGACCACTTGGCACAACAGATAGAGAAAGATTATGACAAAATGGAGGTTGCTTTTATTGTCGCCAAGTTGGACATCGCATTGCTGAATGTCCACTTAGGAATGGGTGATCTCGACAAGTTGCCCAGATGGAGTTTGTGGAAAAGAATGATCAGGGAAACAAAGAATCCCAGTAGGAGATTTTGAGCCGCCTACTGGGAGCTTGATTAGTCCCAATGGGATTGAAGGCTCGACCTATGCAAGTTTGCTTCACTTGCAAGGTACAATATCTAATCAGGGTTGTAGGATTTTGGTTGATTCTGGAAGTTCAGAGAATTGCATGTTTATGCAAGTAGTAAAGGAATTGGGTATTCCTATCAAGCCAGTGATTGGAAGTAGTTTGATGATGGCGGATGGTAGAAAAGGTTTTGCATTCCGCACCTCACATCCCGTTACCTTCAAGATTGGGAAGGAGTATTTGGAGTGTATGAGGTTTGTAGTGGCACCTCTACACTATGATATCATTCTAGGTCTACCTTGGCTTGAATGTCATAAGGTTCAATTTGATTGGACACAACGTCAAATTCAAGTACAACACCAAGGTAGGAATTTCCGATTAGGTTGTCTGGCACCTCTGAGTAAGACACCTAAGAATAGTCAATCCCAAGATGGGAAGTTTGTTGAGAAGGTAGCCATAGAGCAAATCTGGAAGGGAGATGAGTCCCAAGATGGGAAGTTTGCCAAGAAGGCAACCATGGAGCAAGCTTGGAAGAGAGATGAGTCCCTAGAAGGGAAGTTTGTCAATGAAGCAGCCATAGAGCAAGCTTTGGAGGAAGATAAGTTTGTATTTGCAGTGTGGATCAAGCCGATTGCACAAGAACAATTTGAGGAAGGCCAAGTGCCGCATCAAGCAACGGTTGATCGGATAGTTCAAGAGTTTGCAGATGTGTTTCCAGATGATCTACCAAAGGGATTACCCTCTGATCAAGGTATGCCCTTTAAGATCGAGTTATTGCCAAGGAGTACTCCAGTGAGTAGACCAATCTATCGGCTCTCACCAAAGGAGTTGGAGGAGTTGCGAACAACACTTACAGAGTTGTTGGAGAAGGATTTCATACGACATAGTACCTCTCCATGGGGACCACCGGTACTATTTGTTCCAAAGAAGGATGGAAGATTTTGTTTCTGTATTGATTACTATGGGCTCAATAAGCAAACCGTGAAGAATGCATATCCCTTGCCTCGGATCTATGACCTACTTGATCAATTAAGTAGAGCACGCTACTTTTCCAAGCTAGATCTTTGTAGCGGCTATTGGCAAATTCCCATTGAAGGAGAGGACGTGCAAAAGACTGCCTTTCGCACAAGGTATGGACATTTTGAGTGGAGAGTTCTACCTTTTGGACTCACTAATGCTCCAACAGTCTTCATGGATCAGATGCATCGGGTGTTGGAGGGACTATTGGATCAGTCCATGGTAGTGTTCTTAGATGATATCTTAATCTACAGTAGGACAGAGGCAGAACACAAGAATCATGTGCAAGAAGTCTTAAGACGACTACGACAGTGGAAATTTTACTGCAAGAAGTCAAAGTGTGCTTTTTGGCAAAAGGAGGTTACCTTCTTGAGTCATAAGATCTCATCAGAAAGGATCAAGATGGAAGAAGAGAAGATCAAGGCCATTACTGATTGACCTACCCCAAAGGATGCTACCGAATTACGAGCATTCAATGGATTGGCTAGTTTTTACCGACGGTTCATCCACTATTATGCTCATGTGGCTGCACCATTGACTGACCTCTTGGGAAAGAACTTGAGCTTCCAATGGACCACCAAGCATGAAGAAGCATTCCAGAAGTTAAAGCATATGGTGTCTTCAAGACCCATCCTTCAACCATATGATCCTCAACTACCTTGTGTGGTTGATTTTGATGCTTCTAACTTTGCAATTGGAGTTGTGTTGCAACAAGAATTTCCAGATGGACTACATCCTATTGCCTTTGTGTCTTGCCGACTAAATAAAGCTGAAAGAAATTACTCTACTTGAGATCGGGAACAACTTGCAATGGTATATGCCACCAAGGTATGGAGGCATTATCTCTTGGGGAAACAAGTGATCATGCAAACTGATCACAAGCCATTGTTGCAGACCTTACACCTAGAGCACATGAAGAGTCAACATCATTGATGGGAAGAGCAACTCCAATTGTTCGACATCAAACTTGAGTACAAACCTAGTCGGTTCCATGTCATCCCTGATGCTCTATCACGACGACCTGATTTGAAGTCTCTTCCTCTCATTGTGGCAGCAATTACGACGGTGTCAATTGATCCCAAGATTCATAACGAGTTTCGGTTAGCTCTACAGCAAGATCCCTTCTTCCAAATGGTACATGGTCGGCTAACAATAGGTGACAAGGAGTACAACACCTTTTCCTTCAAGGAAAGCCTTCTATTCCATGCGGACCGGATCTATGTTCCAGCCAAAGGTGATCTTCAACTTGTGTGCCTTCAAGAAGCCCATGATTTACCCATTGTTGGTTACATAGGTATGGACAAGACCTTGGGTACCCTCCAACGTCAATGGTGGCCCAACATGACACGGGATGTTCAAGAATTTGTCCGATTGTGTGAGAGCTACCAACGTAACAAGGCTAGCAACCAAAAGCCGGGTGGACTCCTTCAACCGCTTGTTGTTCCATCAGCTCGTTGGGAGCATGTGAGCTTGGATCTCATCACATCCTTGCCCAAGACAAAACAAGGACACATTGCCATCGTGGTGTTTGTGGATAAGCTAAGTAAGCAAATCCACTTGGCACCAACCTGTGATACCGTGGATGCTCCAACCTTAGCGCAAATCTACTTCGACAATGTCTTCAAGCATCAAGGAATGCCACGCATACTCATCTCCGACCGTGATCCTCGCTTTACCGGGAAGTTTTGGCAAGCACTCTTTCAGATACTCGGCACCAAGCTTGCTTTGTCCACGGCCTATCATCCTCAAACTGATGGACAAACCAAACGTGCAAATCGTACATTGGAGGATATGTTGTGTGCCTTTGTCAATGTCCACCATACTAATTGGGATGAATGTCTTGCCATTGCTGAATTTGCCTACAACAATTCCAAATAGGCAAGCACCGGATTCTCTCCTTTCTATCTCAATTTTGGCCAAGATCCGCTTGTTCCAGATTCTCTTCTTGCTCCCCTCCATCTCAAGTTCCTCATACTTCCACATTCTTGACCACTATATCCCAATCTCTCCAACAAGCCAAGTCTCACCTCCTTGTTGCTCAGAATTGCCAAAAACAATATGCAAACCACCATTGTCGTGATCTCACCTTTGAAGTTGGCAATAAAGTCATGCTATCCTCTAGTAAACTCCCTCTCCCACTTGATACCCAAGTTTGTAAACTTGCTCCTAATTGGATAGGACCCTTTGATATCACCCACATTGTCTCTCCTGTTGCTTATCAACTTGCCTTGCCTTGTCACATGCGTATCTATCTTGTCTTTCATGTTTCCAAGTTGAAACCCTTTGTTCCTAACCCCTCTTCCTTTTCCTCTTGAGTCCAACCTCCTCCTCTGCCTGTCTCTATCAATGATCATGAGGAGTACGAAGTTGATTGTATCCTTGCACGTCGTCATATTCAACAAGGCCATCATCAACATATGGAATACAAGGTCCTTTGGAAAGGGTATCCCCTTCATGATGCCACATGGGAACCTCTTTCCCACCTCCAAAATGCACAGATGTCCATCAAGGAATTTGAAGCTTCACTGGCGACGAGGACGTCACCAACTAGCGGCGGGGGAATATGTAACAATATGGAGTTTAGCGACAAAGTTAGTCGGGTTTACAAAGTAGAGAATAAGACAAAATAGCCTAGAATATTCTAGAAGTATCTAAGAAGCTTCTTGGGAAGCTTCCCAACTAGTTAACTTGCACCTTAAGCAGGTAGCTTCTAGAAGCTTCTAACTAGCTTAGCTTGCACTCCAAGTAGGCGGCTTCTAGAAGGAAGCTTCTTGAGAAGCTTCTTGGTTAACTTGGCTTGCACTCCAAGAAAGCGGCTCAAGGAAGCTTCTTGAGAAGGTTCATGAGTCTTGTATGCTACCCATAAATACCAAAGCCAAAGCTCATGCTAGGCATTCGGAGTTTTCCCTCATTCAAGTGTCCCAATGTGAGTTTGCATTCTCCTATTTCTCTCCTCGGATTCGGTCTTTTACAAAATATCTCTTGGATGTAAGACTCACATTCTAACCAATCCTCCACCAATACATAAGGAACATATATTTATCTATGTGCTACCCCATTCTAAAGCAAATGCATCTCTAATTCCATCGTCAATCAAGGTGAAAGGTTTATTCTTAACCATGCATGTGTGCTTGTTCTAGTTCCAAGTCCTCACAAACTCAATACACAAACCAATATATGAAACCAAAATGAACATGAGAAAAAAAACTAACCTATCAAATAAATATGAAAATGATTCATTAGCAACCATAACAAAGACAAAGCAACAAATACAAAGATTTAATATTAAAGAATGGGTAGCCTTGCTCACACATGGAAAGGACTCACTCATGTAGGAAAGGACTTGCTTAAGCAAGAAGTTAGGATCACTTGTATGGAGAGAGATTTTCTAGCATAGCCAATGGAATTGCTTGTCAAGAAGGGGTGGCCTGCATATGAAGGTGCTCGCTCATACTAGTCAAGGCTTGCTCATAATGAGGAGGGTTTGTAAATCATGGGAGTGCACAGTTGGATATGACAATTGGGCTCCCTTGCATATAGGAGGACTCATTTGAACAAAAATAGACTTGCTTGGAAATGAAATGTGTTTGTTTGTCAAGGGAAGTGCTTGCTCAAATAGAAAATGGTGTGGTCAAAGGATTTATGGTTTGGGATGTAAAATTAAATGGATATTTGGAGTGACATGAATTCAATATAACTTGCATGGAGAGAGAGATTTTCCAAGCCAATGCTCACTTCCAAGAGAGTCCAGATCAAATTCCCAAACGCCTTTTATTGCGGTCCAAATCTAACTCTTATCTTGCCCCATACTATAACCTCATTTTATATGCATCATATTATGTAATATCTAATAATCCAAGTTCCTTTTTAAATATCCTCCATCTTGTCATCCTATGGCTTCTTGTAATCGACAAGGTTCACTATGTCTCATTGATTTCAATCTCTCTCACTTACCTTGAACTCCATAGATGTCGACTTATATAGAGATTTATCCTTCTTCTCTCTCAAGTCTTAAGTCATGAAATGTATTGATAATTTCTCCTTCTTCACTTAGGTCTCTCAAAGGTTTCTTTTGCTTAGAAATTATTCTTCTTATGTTTCTCCTGATCAATTATCCTTCTTCTTCTCTGAGGTCTCTTGAAGAGAAATTAATCAAATTCTCTTCTCTTGGAACTCTCTCTTGATAATTTTTCTCTTCTCTCAAGTTTGGTGGAAATTTATGCTTCTTTATTCCTCTCTTTTTTGTCCTTCCCCCTCTCCAAGTCTACTTGTATGTGTCACTCAATCCCTTTGCTCCATCAAAGTTGGTCTTTCTTCAAGTCTTGTATGTATGTCCTTCTAATTTTGATTTTGATCCATCGGTCCCTCTGTCACTCTTTGCTCCAATATCAAAGTCTCTCTAAATCTTGTGACTATCCCTCTCTCTCACTCATAAAGCTCAACCCAAATTTGAGAATGAGTCCTTCATATTTATACCCTTTCTCTCTTCCATACTCTCAAATTTGAATTGCTCTTCTAAAGTCAATTTTTGCTTTCAAATTACAAACTTCTAATACCTCCTCTTTCTAAATAAACTCCCAAACACACACTCCATATATAAAAAAATTATGTATAAAATTACTAAAAGAATTGGATTTTGAATATAGGATGTGATTCTTCATCAACCATCATCCAACCAATCTAAACTACCACTTTCACAAATTATCATTCATAATCCAATCTAACTAGAGCAAACCCATTGGTAATCCAAGGGTAATACCAAGAGCTAGCCATATGATCTAGATGTGAAATTTGGTTTGATAACATCTGGAATGATGTTATACATGATGGTCAAAATAGATCAGATAGAAGTATCACCAAAAGAGTACTTTTACTTATAGGGCAAAAACTGAAATAGACTTGAAAACCTTAGAACCAATACCTAGACATATGATTTAAAGGTGAGAATTGGTTTGGTAACATCTAGAAAGATGTTACACATGATGTACTAATAGATCAGAAAGAGGTATCACCAAAAGGGGACTTCTACTAATAGAGTAGGAACCGAAATATGCTTGAAATGTTTGAAGGCAATTTTGGAGGCCTAAACGGATGAATTAGGAGTCAAAAATGTGCAGACCCTCCCCTCCCCATGAAGGAGAGGCTGGCCTTCCCTCCCCCTGGTTTGTGTTGACGAGAGCTTTCCAATGGTACCTCATCCACGTGATTTTGAGATTCCTATAGGAAGATTCCCTAAAAGATTCCCTTTAGTCACAACTTGTTTGACCAACCAGATAGGACCACGACAGACATGTCACCCGTCCAAGTAAGTAATCCAAAGGGTAGAGCTTGCTGACATGTCACCTATCTATGTGCCTAATCCTATGGTGTAGCTATCTTGGAGGAGATCCTCTTTGTCTATATAATAAAGAGAAGGTGCTCCTTTGGGGCATCAGATGATTGAGTGTGAAATTTCTATTTTCTCTCTTCTTTTGTTCTTGGAGTATTACACCAAGCAAACCCTTTTCCAATTGTCCCAAACCCCTTTGCTAGCCAAGAAAACCTCTCCTAGCCCAGGTGAGCTCCTTGGAACACCAAGGTGGGGTCCTTGAAACCTTGAGCTAACCCCTCCCTCACACAAGCAAACCCATTCCGTGCTTGAGTAAGCCCTTCTAAAAACCCAAGTTACCCCTTCTCTATCCAAGAGATTCCATTTGATAAATTTGAAACACATAGAAATTTTAGAAATAAAACAAGCATACAAAGAATTTTTGAATTATGGAAAGTATAAAATGTAGGTCAACAAATGATTGGAACACTTTTATTAATTTGATTTGTGCAATATTCTATCATGCTTGTAGTTGTATGCAAGGCAACATTTTGAAAAATGAGCTCTTGTTTCCTTTCTATATTGTTGGTCATTCACCTTCCATATACTCATGTACAAAATTTTTCTCCTCCTCTATAAAGTTCTCCTTGTCTTCTACCCAAATATCACATTTATTAATCAAGAAATTATGCAAGTCCTAACCCATCATAGAAGATAAGAGTTCTTTTATTTATTTATTTAAATATACTCTCAATCCATGCAAAGAATGCCATCTACCTATGAGAATACCAATACATTGCTCATTTAGCATAAAGGAATTTGCTACAAAGAGATTTTAGAGATTGAAAGGTGTGTGCTTGTTTGAAGGAAGGAAAAACATGGCTCATGGACACACAATACAAATCTTCCCATAGATATTAATTGCCATTCAAAACTATTACACGCTCTTTTGAGGTTTAGTTTGAACCAAAGATATCACTTCCTCAATGTCAGAGAGGAGCTTGGCAAACCTATCTAACCAACAAGACACACACACAAAAGCACATCAAATGCAAGCTTAGCCACCACAATTTAATTAACCTTCACAACACCATTTCTTTCCTTACTTCTTGCATAATGGATGATTATTTTTTATCATCACAAATGACTTGTCTATTGATGGAATATGATTTGTGACGATAAACACAAAATGCACTAGAGGAAAACTAGTCTCATCTATAAACCTAACATACCCTTCAAATCCTTTCCTTGCAAACACATAAGAAATTATAGCCCTCTCTCTTCTAACCTTAGCCATTGCACTTAGTTCCTTAAAATAGACAAAATCGTTGTGTGATTACTCAATTTGTGAATTTGGTAGTAGATTACGCATTGATATCTTACAAATTCATTTGTTATGTTTACATACATCTCTACACAACATACATTGTTGTCAACATTATACACTATAGAAGCACAACTCACACATAAGTCAACGGTCCCGCTGATGGCACACCCGATGGTGCGGATGGTGCAAGTGATGGTGGGCTCCGCCATGAAGTCAGTACCCTTAACACAAAATCTGACTGTCGGAAAGTAGTCTATGAGTAATTGCCAAAATGATTTAACTACTATCACTGGAACTCTAGTGTCCAAGTAATCTAGATGTGACACTACAAATGCAATGACAGTTGTTGTGCGTATATACATTGCTCCACAATATACATCGCTACAAACATATATCATTACACAACATACATCGCTACACAACAGCATACACTATAGAAGCACAGCTCACACATAAGTCACACATAAACTCTAAAGTGCCACAATTGCCTCCCTAGTTGGCGGTTAGGTCCCTCTAACTCCATATAGCCATCTACTCCAAGTATATGCTATACCCTATGATGGGCAAAGATTAGGAGGCTGGGTGCTGTGGAGCCCCATCGTTAATCGCCTATCTGCAATCTATACCATATAAATGATAAAGTAGCTATAGGTCAAGTACATCTAGGACATAACCACTATCCTTGAGGAACCACCGTGAGAGGAGGAGTCATACATGCCATATGACATCCTCTTGAACAACTATCACACAATAACATAGTAGCAACTCCACCAAAAAAGCCACATAACATACACCTCAAGTTTGCACGTACGAGTGCCAAGCTTGGGTCCATAGTACCATCAATGTTTGGGAGGTATCATGGTGCACAATTGCGCACATGATCTGCCCAAACAACACCATCACGTCCTTCCAACACAAGGACGCTAGATGGCAAAACCTCACGCACTCTCAGGATAGTGCGGCTTGTAGAAACATCAAGTGTTGTCGGTGTTATTTGTTGTAGATATACATAGTTTCTTGGATGAAATCGATAGATTGATAGATTGAGTGTCTATAACCTCCTCCTTGAATGGTAGCATAGCATACGATATCTCCATGCTGAACAATCACCAAGTTCTCAAAGGCCATCGGCATCACTCTCTAAAAGATCTCTGCCTGCTAAGAACATGCGCTCATCCATACATCAAGATCATCCAAGTCCAAAACTACAATAGCATCTTGACAAATGGTTGCATGTAAATTTATATCTCATCCATAGAGTAGAAATTAAGGAGAGAAGGATGCTAAGGAGGCTTTCCAGCTGAACCGATAGCCCATGGCCAACCAAGGTAACTAGAGATCCCAATCTCCCAAGCGGACTTTTTGCAAACCATACTTTTGCAATCCTCTCTTCACCGTCCAAACCAATCTCTCTGCTAAGCCATCTGCCTCAAGGTGGTCTTGGGATGTAGTACAATGATCAATCAAAGCATTTTCAACAAGACTTGAAACTCCCCCAAGAACTTTGTACCCTAATCAGTCAAAACCTTAGCTGGTGTACCAAAATGACTAAGAACTTGATCCAGGAACGAGTAAGTTGTCCCTTCACTAGACTTGTTAGGAAGTGCCACCAACTCAATCCACTTGAAGAAGTGCTCCACCATCACCAAAACATATTTATGATGTCTCACAGTCAGCGGTAAAGTCTTGCAAACTCATACTCTAACGGTAACCCAATCCTATGATAGGTAATGGGTGTAATTGTAGCATAGGAGCACTGAATGATGCTCTAACTTGGTCATAAACCACACATTTGGCAACAAACTATTATACCTTAGTCTGCATATTGTGCCACCAATGATGACTCTGGAGTAAGCTATATGTATGCTTTACTCCAAAATGTCCTAGCTCCTCATGAGCATGACAAACCAATTGTGGTCTCTGAGATGGAAGTGGTACTACTTGCACTCTACTATCCTCCCATACACGCAAATGGTGTCTACCCTCCAATTTGAATCATCTGGCTCACTAAAGGACACGATCTCTCTCCTTGGCCCCAACTATGCTACCCACAAGACCATACAAAGATAGTCCATCACTAAGATGTCACCATGAATGTCTTGCTGAATTGTACCAATATCTTTACTCTTTGGATCTATGACCTCAATAAGTCTTCTTGTATGCGCTGAGAGAGATACCACCAAAGCCTCAAAAAATATACAAAAAATGGCCAATGCATGCCAACCTAGCACCATCTCCTCATCTATCTCACCATGCCAATATGCTTCGGTCTGATTTTGCTGGCTGGGACATGGGTTTCTACTCAACCCATCTACATCATGGTTCACTACTCTAGGTCTATGAACAACCATGAAATCATACTCTTGTAAAATCAGAGCCCATTGTGCAAGCTTCCCTAAAAGCTTGTTGGACTCCATCAACCACTTCAACGGCTAATGATCAGTGATGAGAGTGAAGAGGTTACCAAATAGGTAACATCAAAAATGTGTTGCCCAAATTGTTGCCGAGCACTCTCTAAGCATTCATATGAACTATACTTTTTTTGTGTTGAATTGTTGAAGAAACTAGCATAGGCCACCACAAACTCCTTCCCCTCATCATCATGTTGGGTGAGCACTACTCCCAGTCCCAACATACTCCAATCAGTATGAACCTGAAATGGTCATCTTATTATTGGTCTCCTCAAAATTGGAGTAGATGTCAACCTCTCCTTGAGCTCTACAAAAGCTCTCTCCTACTCATCTCCCCAACACCACTCTTGTATGCTTGGTCAGCTTTGTCAAGGCCTTGGCAATGGCACTAAATCCTCTAACATAGCGGCAATAGAAGTTTGCCAATCCAAGGAATGCTCGCACTTTGCTCACATCCGTAGGCCAAGGAATACTTGCAATAGCCTCCACCTTGGTCTGCTGAACACCAAGTCCTCTAGGGTAGATAGTGTGACCCAAATACTCAACTTGCTCATGGAAGAACCTACACTTCCCAAGATGTTATTTGAGTCCATGAGATCTCAACCTCTCAAACACCTCCAAAAACTTTCTCTCATGCTCCTCCACAGTAGTCTATAGACCAAAATGTAATCAATATAGCACCAAGAAAAATCCAATCTAGCTAGGATCATATCCATGACCCTCTGGAACTCAGCATAAGCATTCTTTAACCCAAATAATAAGAACTTCCACTCATATAACACATCCTTGTTTTGAGGATTAATAGCCCAAAATGTTGTCTTGGACTTATCCTCCTCCTTGATAGGCAACTAATGATAACCTACTCAAAGATCCAAAGTACCAAAGACCTTTGCATGCCCAATTGCATCAAAGATCTCCTCCGGTGTAGGCATGGCATACCAATCAACCCTAGTTTGTCAGTTGATAGGACGGTAATCTCGACACATCCACCTATCTGTGTAGTGACTATGCATATCATTCTTGGTTAGCATCATTGTCATTGATGCATACTCTCCATGTGAAATCTCCATGAAACCAGCCTCAAAAAGGTCACTAATTTGGCTCTGAATCAATGTCCTCTCCATGTCACTATAGCAATAAGGACGTCCAAAAACTAGTGTATCGCTAGTCAGCTCAATTTGTGTACCATATCCTTTTAGAACACCCATATCCTTCACACAAAAGGCAAAACAACTAGTGTAGCTCCTCAAGAACCTCCAAACCTTCCGTCTTTCCTCTCCAATAAGCTTGGGTCCAAGATCTGGCTCCCAAGTATCCTCTATAACTATTGTAGGAGTGGAAGACATGCTGATTGGCTACTACATTGGGCCCCTGGGTGCAATTGTGTCATGCTCTTGACCACTAAAGGTCCTAACCTCTGTGTGACAAACTCCCTCCGCTCTGGCTGCAAGCTCCACATATCCTCTGGTTGCATCCCAAGTAGACCAAGGGTGTAATCCAAGTAGACCATGCTCACCTAGATGGACTCCAAGTAGACAACTCTCCCTAATAGCCACTGGTTGCATCCCAAGAATACCATGTCCACCCGGTCCATCTCTCCCAGCATGTGCTTGAATTGTCTTGATAGGCATAGGGCCCACAAGTGTCCAAGTGGTGATGCCTATCAAGCATATCCTATGTTGCTCTGCCACGCCAAGGCTCACAATCTAGGTCAAACAATTCAGGTCCATAGCCTGACCTAACACTTGACGCTTGGATGCCTTTGATATTGTTGGAACAACGATAATACCAGTGAAAAAACCCATCGCCCACTCTCTCTCATCAGCGTTGGGCTCCACTAATTGCTGTAATTGTGAGTCCCAAACAAGTCCAAATCCTCCTTCTCAAAAAGCATGAAAGCCTGGGAAACTCATAAATGTAGAAAAAGTGGCTCTATGTGTTGATAATGAAGCAGCTCTATATGTCTCTATAGGAGACTATCATGAAGAGATTGAGTGGCAAAAGGTATGGTTTTGATGCAATCCTAGTGCAACAACTTGGCAAGTATCAATAAGTAAAGTTTGTTCCCAAAGAGATACAATTTAGAAATGGTCAAATATAAATTAAACACTAACAATGTAGTTTTTCTTGGTTGTATCTTTAATCTCTCAAGTAGAAACCACACTTAGAAGAGAGTAACAAGCGCTCAATGTCAACTCTTGTCATGAATTACACTGCCATAATCACAACTTCATTAAATCTTTGGAAACAAATCTTGATTGTGATGATTCAGATTCTCTCAAAGAAGGCTACTTCACTACAAAACCACTTTGCCTCAAAATTGTGTTCCACCCCTCTATTGAACGCACAACTTCCTTGATCAAAATTGCTTTGCATCAAGCTCATGTTGCACGCACCAATGCAAAATACTACCAACATTACAATTCCTCTCAGATCTTTCACGGCATTGCTTTAATTGCTATCCACTCAAGATCAAACACACAGAATGAAATCAGAGTTGTGGAATCCAACATCCAACAAGCCCACTGACTTGCACTTTGAATTTCTCCAAACACTCACAAACACACATAGGATGGATACTTGGAATTAAGTTGAAACGATGAGCACCAAGTTACAACACTTTGCTTTACTCAACTTCAAAAATATAAATATTGAACAACAATAAATTGCAAATGCCTCTTTTAAATAGATAAAGCACTTGACAATAACTAACAAAAATACTATTCTACAACAACTTTACCAACTTGTGGATTCAAAATGACAAACCACTTCTTCATATCTGCCTCGTCATATCTCAAATTTGTTACTACTTTGATCCAATGTCAACCTTGATTTTGGCCTTCAAACCCAATGTTCTTACAATCACTTTTCCTTCTTGCACTCCTACTTTTACAACTTTTGACTTAGCATTCATCTTCATCTCACTACAAAGTCTATCCAAATCTAGTCTAACAAAATCTAATCTAAGACAAACATTGTCTCCTACCTCTACATTTTCCTATCTACTTGATCTCTCAAAAGAATCAATAGATTATTCAATTTTGCATCCTTTGCTTTCCTCCTTCTAGTCTCTTGCACTAAAAACTTCAACTCATGTAGCCTTGTCTCTTTTAACTTAACCTCAAATTCAATAATTAGCATTACTTTCAACTCCTTCTCAATTGCTCCTATTGCATTCGACTCCACATTTGGAACTACGTTCTCCTTACTTCTCTATACTTCCAATTTGTTTTGATACATAGTCAGCTCATCCTTGAATTCAGCCTTTAGTGCCTCCTCCTCTTGCACATATTGGACTAATTGACCTTCAACTCCTCGGAGTAGAACCCACAATTGTTCCTCTTCTTGATTACATTCTATCAATTCTTGTTGCCAAGCTTGGTCCTTCTCTACTGCACTCTTCTTCAAACTCTCCAACTCTTGCTCCAAAACTACCACAACTGCCTTTGAGTGTATGACCCCTGCCCAAGCGTTAGCACCTTCACATTTCATTTTCTTGACCAATGCCTTCTACTCCTTCAATTCTTCACTGCACTTTACAAAGTCCTCTTGTAAGGTATTTGAGCTTTTCTTCTGAAGAATTGCTTCAGCCCAAAGTTCTTTGGCTTCCTTCTCTCCTTGGGTTAGATTACTCCTTAACTCTGAGGTTTCCTCACTCCATTTTGTTACTACCTCCAACTCATCCCTCACTCTTGGGTGATTGCTCTTCAGCTTCGCTTTCTTTTGCTATAGAAGCACCAACAAAAGACAAACAATCTTTGATAGATACTTGACTTTGACCTATCTTCCTTCCTTGTCTTTAATGTCTTTGTCTATGGTAAGCACTTCTTTGGCTGGTGCCTTACCTTGAATATGCAATCTTTGTATCTTCAATGTTTCACCATCCGAGCTCTTCTCTTTGTCTTCAGCTTTGCTCAATCCTGCCACAACCAGTTGAGGGATTCTCTTTGATCTTATTGCTCTTAGAAATACCAAGGCATCTTCTCCTACTCTTTCATCTTCCAACTTGACTGTTGGCAATTCCAGACACGGCTTGTCTTGTCCTTCTATGCAGTCAATTGCCTCATGAAACTCCTGCTCTTCTTCTCTAACAATCCCTTTTCTTGATTGCTAAACTTCAGCCTCTCCTTCACTGCCACTACTAGACTCTTCACTCTGCAATATAACTTCTTCTTTTGCCCATGAGGCTTTGTTTCTCCTTCTGATTCTTCCTTTGAAGATGATTCTTTCACTTCTACCGGTGCGGGCTTTGGATTTAGTCTTTGTATCTTTTTTAGGGTTGCACCGGCATTATTCGTCCTTTGGATCTACTTCCCTTCCTTGGCATGGGGATATCCACTGCCACTATCCTCTCCTTTCCACTCTTTAGGTTGTAGTCATTGCCTTCACAAACCCGCTTGATGTAATATTATTCATCCTTATCTGCTTCTCTTCATAAGCTAAGGTGAAAATGGGACACCATCCATCCTCTCTCCTCCAAGCTAAGTAGGTTTAGTCCAAAGTAGAAGTGGGCTTCAAAGAGTATGAAATAGTGGGGTGACATATCCATTCTCCAACTGGTAATCATCTGCCAAACCCATTGGTGCAAACACTTTGCTCAGTCCACCGCCTCTCCTGCAAACATTTGGTGAAAGAAGATTGCCTATTGCATCATTACATAGGTGGTTCACTCTAGCTTGAACATATCCATTGTCATGCTGATGATCCTTCTTCATATTGGTTCCTTGTAGCTATCCACCTTGCACCCATTCTTGGTGCGAGGTCTACTAAAAGAATTCCTCACCTCAGCAATTTCTTCCAAAGACTCACACTTTTGATAGAAGATGACACCTCCTACTTCTTGTGCTTCTCTCCCTAGGACTAATCTCCAATTTGACTCAGTCCATCAAGCCTGTTTTCCTCTCTTCCCTTCATGCTTGGGCCCATCTTTGCAATTGCTGGCAGTGATTTTTGCCATGAATCCTAGAAAGCTCAAATTTCAGTTCCAAGCTAAAAATGTGATGTGAAGTCTGGTCATGACTTCAATCCTTGCAACCACATCTAATTGATGAATTGCAAGACCTAGAATCCTAGAAAGCTCAAATTTCAGTTCCAAGCTAAAAATGTGATGTGAAGTCTGGTCATGACTTCAATCCTTGCAACCACATCTAATTGATGAATTGCAAGACCCCATACCGCACTCTGCTTATTTCTCTTTGAAGCCATTGTGTGCTTCATCACTTTGCTTATGAAAGATCAAACCCAAGACTCTAACCCATTCCTCTTGTGTACTCAAAATTTGCAATCCTTTGGGACAACTATAAATAGAAATAGGATATCGTCTAAACATTGCAACACTTCCTCATCAAAATCTTAATTTTATAGTCCTTTGCTGATTGGTCATTCTTCCCACATTCCAATTTTGCGGGTTGGTTTTCTATCACTTTCAAGGTCATCTTGATCCTGAGGTAATCACTTTCTTCCCACATACTTTTTTAATTGGCTAAACCCAAGGAAAATTTATTATAGGTTCTTTGGATTGGGTTGCACATCTTGATATGAAGTCCTCTATCTTTGGCTTCATACTTCTATCTGTCTGACCCGAGTCCTTTTGACTTTGATCCAAGATCAACTTTGGGTTTATGCCAAACATATGATTCTTTGTGTTTCTTCTCCATTTAGCCCTCCTTCGGCTACACCAACACACTTTCTTTAAACTCATTAAAAACAAAAAAATGTGGGTACACTCAAGTAAACCATGGATGGAGCACTACAACTCCATGGTGAATTGGAGAAAAAAAGTAATGAGAACTCACCATTAAAATATTATTGGGGTTTGAAAAAGATCACACAAGCAAGACCTACCTCTCTATTTTATAGGGACAATAGCTATCTATAAAAGATAGCTAAGATCTATCTAAGATAAAAAGATATTTCATGGGACTAATAAAAGAAGTCCAGAGTGCACAACTCAATGGATAAATTCTTAATAAAATGAAAGATGTGGTCTATAAGCTTTGAGATGTCTTTTGCATGACCTACCCTCAAGATTACCACCAAAAAGAAGAGTAGATCATAAAATTGAGATACTTTCTTGGAAAACACCTCTTTGTAAGGCCCCATATCAATTATCACTTCTTAAGTTGGAGGAGTGTAAGGCTCAAATTTAGGATATGCTACATAAAGGGTTTATCCAACCAAGCAAATTACCATATGGAGCTCTTGTCTTGTTTGTGAAGAAGAAAGATGGTACAATGCATATGTGCATTGACTACTAGGGCTTAAATCAACAAATGATAAAGAAAAAATTATCTCTAACCCTGCATGGATGACCTATTTGATCAACCTAACAAGGCAAACCATTTCACCAAACTTGATCTATGGAATGGTTACAACCAAATCAGGATTGCAAGGGAAGATGTAAAAAAAGTTGCCTTTCAAACAAGGTATGGTCACTTTGAGTACTTGGTGATATTGTTTGATCTCATCAACGCACCAACCACTTTCATAAGTTTGATGATTAACATATTTTGTCCATATTTGGATCAAACTATTATCATTTTCCTAGATGATATCTTAATCTACAGCATGATGATGATGGAACACAAGAAACATCTATAAGAAGTCCTCTAGATTCTATGATAGAATAGTTGTATGCCAAAATCTCAAAGTGTGAGTTTGGCAAGCATAAAGTAGACTACTTGGGACATAAAGTAAGTGCAAAGGGTATCCAAGTGTTAATAAATAAAATAGATGTCATTCAAAAATAGAGTGCTCTGGAAGATCCAACTCAACTCAAGAGTTTCTTGGGATTGATGGGTTCTATCATCAATTTTCAAGGACTTTTGCAAGGTTGCACAACGTCTAACAACACTACTTGGAAAGGGGAAGAAGTGGATGTGAAGAACCACACAAGAATTGGGCTTTCAAGAATTGAAATATGCATTACTACATGCACCAATCTTGAAATGGTATGACCCAAAATGTCCAATCAAGTTGATTATAGATGTATCAGGTATAGTAATAAGAGCAATCTTACAACAAGAATGGTATGACGGATGGCACCTAGTTGCATATTTCTCTCAAAAGCTATTACTAGCATAATGTAACTATCACACCACCAAACAAGAAGAGTTGGCCATTGTCCTTACAACCAAACATTGGAAGCACTATCTTGGCAAGAAAGCATTTGTAGTGGAGAAAGACCACAAACCTCTAGTCTACCTTGAGACACAAAAATATCTATCTTGTCAATAAATTTCATAGGTAGAGTGGAGATAATGGTTCGACATGATGATCACATATGTGAAAAGCAAGAAACAACTTGTAGATGAATTCACTTGAAAGCCTATGGCAAAAAATTTGGTGATAAAATTCAAGATCAACCCAAAATTCTTGCCAAGGATTCTTGTTGTTACATAAATTGAACCACAAATTATAGGACCTTATTTGTCCAAAGATGTCACCAATACCCAAAGATTTACTTTTTGTGATGGAACATTATGGATCCAAGATTCCATAGACATAAGAACCACCATCCTAGTCAAATGTCATGATTTCACCATTGTAGGTCAAGTTGGAGTGGACAAGACCTTAAATCTAGTTAAATGCCACTACTATTGGCCCAAGATGAGCAATAATGCGATAGAATAAGTTTGAACTTGCTTACTCTATCAATAAAATAATCAGACTACTATAGGACTCTTTCAACCTCTCCTTACTCCTACACAACATTGAGAATCGATAAGCATGGATCTGGTTTGTGAATTGCCCAAGATTCATCTTAGGGTTGGTTTCCATTTGTAGTCTTTGTCGACCAACTCAAAAAAATGATTCATGTGTGTCCTACTACCAAGGATGTGACTATTTTACAATTAGCTCAATTGTATTAAGATGCAATCTTTTCTCACCATGGCCTGTCTCAAGTGCTCATCACCAATATAGGCACTCAATTCACTCATTTTTTTTGGAGAACACTCTTTGGCATCTTCAAAACTAAATTGGCCATGTTTACAATTTCCCATCCATATACTGATAGATCAATAGAGCGTGCTAATTGCACTATTGCGGACATACTTTGGGGCTTCATCTTAGATGAGCAAGAGAGGAAGGACACTCCCATTGGTAGAATTTGCCTATAATAATTCAGTGAATACATCTACATAGATCACACCATTCTTCTTCATGTATAGAGAGCATCTTTTCACACCTTTGACCTTGATGAAGATCCACCCAATGGCTACCAAGGTTGACATTGTCAACACTTTTGTTTCTAAAATCCAACATGTGGGGAGAACACCAAACACAAGTTGTAGATCGCCCAAAATCAACCAAAAAAATATGTAGATGTACATCATCTACACATGGAATTCAATGTTGAAGATCAAGTCTTGCTATCCACAACTAACCTCATGTTAGTTGGCACTCATAAGTTTAGACCTCATTTTATTGGGCCTTTTCCCATCCTTTGGCAAATTGGCATAAGGGCCTATCACCTCAAGCTATAACCACACATGAAGATCCATCAAGTGTTCTATGTTTCCTTACTATGAAATAAACATCTTTATCACTCCAGTTTCCTTCTATACAAGAAATTCAACCTTGTTCAACACTCATTGATGGCACCAAGGAATATGAAGTCAAATGCATTTTCCAAAAATGCATCCATGGTACCCGCCATCCATGTATGAAATATCTTGTACATTGGAAAAGGTACCCATTATATGAAGCAACATGGGAGCAAACAGCCAACTTGACTCATGCACTGGTGTTAGTGCAATCTTTTGAGCAACAACTTTGCAATGAGGATATTGTGTCTTAAAAGGGGGAGGTTTGTAATACCATTAGCTAGACATATTATCTAGAGGTGAAATTTGGCTATGTAACATATGGAAGGATGTTATATATGATGGACTAAGTAGATTAGATAGAGGTTTCACCAAAAGAGTACTTTCCCTAATATGGCATGAACCAAAAACACCTTGAAAAATTTAGAGCTAATTTTGGAGGCCTAAATGGATGAATTAAGCCTAAAAATGGGAAAATTTACACTCTTTGGAAAAATGACTTGCCTCCTTCACACATTGTTTGTCTCATCAAGAGCTTTCCAACAATATCTTTCTATGCAATTTTGAGCTTCCTACAAGAAGATTCTCTCTGGTCTGTGAGCCGGCCTATCTCTCACTCAAGATGAACCTCTGATGGCTATTATAATAGCACACCATGGACTAAGAAGGCAAAGAACTCCAACTCAATCATACTCCTCCAAGGCTAACACTCCAATACTCAAGACATTGCTCACTAGAGAACTCAATCAGAGAAAGATAGTTGCAAATGAAAGGATGATGAGTACTTCCTCACTCCTTGTTTATATACTTGTGAAACAGTTATGCACCAAAGTTACTAATTACTTGAGTAACTCAAGTTACTAGGCTAAAAGTCAAGTAAAGTCAAAAAAATAGAAAGGAATATCCATCCACATGGGAAGGTCTAGTCGCTGAATCTCATCATATGCACACCTCAAAACCTCTCTAGGTAAGAGGTTCCTCCACCAAAGACAAAGATGATGAGCTCGTGATCCCACTCTAGCTACATCTAACAATATATTAGGTCCCATCCAAGAATGGACCTAATGTGTACTTGCCACTACCCAAGTACAAGATTCACCCATCAAAGGAACGTTCTCTCAAAGATAAGTTGGAGAAACGGACTGATAGACTTAGAGATGTTGTAGTATCCGTAACATCTCCCAAAACACACCAAAAAGAGTATACTGAAGACCCAAACCTTGGCCAGCACGTGTATGTCCTTGACATGGCCATCCAAAAATCACCAAGTGAATAGGCCCATGTCTCTCTAGATCATGTGCCCTTAGTAAGGAAATGTTTATTGGTAGGGCCTTCTGGTAACCTCTGACTACTAATATCGGTAATAACTTAGGATATTGATAGCCCAAGTGTGCCACATGATGTAGAGAGACTTACCTAGCAGTCTCATCTCTCTCTACATGCAAGTACCTCTGTACTTGCATACTCGCCTGTAATATTGCAACTAGTCCGGTGCTAATCCTACCGAACAACTCCAATAAACATATCCCTCTATTGGATACTGCCAAGCAATGAGTGTGGTATCCAAAGGAGTCAAAGTAATTGACACTGGAGGCTCATCCTCACATTCATCTCTTGATGGTACAAAGGCTCCACTCCAAGCCTGTTGCACCAACTGATCTGTATGTTGTTGCAATGCCTCCTCTAAACTCCACAATGGAACATCCAAGGTGGATGGAACAATCCAACTTGTACTCCAAATCCAAGTGATCTCCTCCTATAGTGGAGTATCCTTTGCATGGGCATTCCCCTCCAACAAGTCACCAGGCCAAGTAACTACATCATTGAAAGTTGAAACTGTTGTTGCCATGGTCCCGGACTGTAGTGAGCTAAGACTGCCACTATTGAAATGTAGTGGTAGGCAACATACCCATCCCTCACCAGACTACCAACCTGGTCTATAGGAGGTTGTTTCCTCCTAATAGTTAATGCTGAGATCCATGGGGTATAACACTACTCCTCCAACTAGCACATCGTATGACTCAGCTTTTGTTGCAATAGCTTGAGCTCTCACCACCAAGCTATATTAGTCAGATGACCAGGCTGAACCTGGACAACAAGCTCCCCACGTGTGATGTAATGTGTCAAACCACCACCTAGAGATATTTGGATCTAAAATGGACATCTTTCCACATCGGTCTTTTGTAACTCCAGACCGACTACTAGACCCTTCCCCAACATAAGGGGTTGGGCACCAGAGTCTAACAAGACTCTCTAAGGTGTATACACCTTCCTTGAAGGTCCTACCAAACTTAAAATCCCCCTTTGGTTATCCAATAGGACAATACCAGGTGTAAACCGTGCTCTCTCTCAAAGGCCAGTCTAGTTGCCAATTCCTCTAGTCTAGCCGATGTTGCTTGCCATAAACCACTGGTTGATGAACGGATCCCATGCTCCTCAACCAAGTTAGCTCCACTATCAACCACCTCTACTTTGGTAGTAGGAACCACATCATCCCTATTCTCACAAAGCATGGCAGCCAACTTGAATACTAGGGCTAGGTCAACTCCTAATGTAAACATGTCACCAGTTGAAAATAAAAGGCACCGCATAATCAGCTGAGCCACCCCCAACATCATGCGAGACTTAGTCTGTGTAGAAGTAGGTGGTTGACTAGTATGTAGTCTATCATGCACTCCATCACCACCTACCACACCTACATTGGGACGTCTAGGAGCCATGGATGTTGTTTGCAATACCTTAGATAACAGGAAAGATTGGGGAAGTCTGACTTGTCTCCCAATTTCTCTTCTTTGTGGAGTCCAACTCCTTTAATGCTCCTCTAGGATCTAGAGCATGTACTACACTCCTAGTCACTATTGCAGATGCATCTACCTGTGCTGCCCTGCACATGAAGTCCAAAGCATCTTTATCACCAGCATATGAGGTGGAAGCCTCAGCACCCAAATCTGATCTCCTATGAGCAATGGCCATACTAGCCAACCTCTGCTCCAACTACTCAATTTGAGTAGCCATAGCTATATCAGAAGTAAGGGCAAGTATTGTAACACCCATTTGTGCATGTATGTGGCATTGTGATATTTAGCTTGATATTACAAGTACGTGAGAGATATTATTTATATAAAGATAAAGGATGGTTCTACATTAGTCATGATTAGCTAAAGTTAGTCATAGCTAAGATAGAGGAGACCTTACTTTAGAGGAAATGGAAAAGATGAGCACTACTATTTTGGATTCTAGTGTGTTGACTTTGTATTATTCCTAGGTGTCTGGCTCTGAGGAAAGAGTTGAGAACTCTTGGGCCCGCAAGCCTTTTTGTTTTGGATTCTTCTATAGTCCAAGGGTAGCTCATGTGAAGGAATCCTTGACTTAGTGGTTGGGTCAAGATAAGATCACATGCTTAGTGGATCATGCCCATGTGGATGGATATTCCTTTATACTTTTTGACTTTACTTGACTTTTAGCCTAGTAACTTGAGTTACTCTAGTAATAAGTAACTTTGGTGCGTAACTATTTCACAAGTATATAAACAAGGGGTGAAGAAGTACTCATCATCCTTTCATTTGCAACTATCTCTCTCTCATTGAGTTCTCTAGTGAGCAATGTCTTGAGTATTGAAGCGTTAGCCTTGGAGTAGTATGATGGAGTTGAGATTCTTTGCCTTCCTAGTCCATGGTGCACTACCATAATAGTCATCATACATTCATCTTGAGTGAGAGACAGACCGACTCATAGTACTATAGGGCTAACTCCTCTAGAATCCCCAAAGAACTCCGTCGTGACAAACTGCAATTGCAACCGCAAATTGGAACCACAAGTTGTAATCACAAATCACAATCACAAGTACCCCACCAAGTGCCAACACCAATTGAGCACCACCAAGTACCAATACCCACAGAACACCATCCACTAATGTAACTCTAACCGAGATAACTACACTAGAGGAAAGGGCAACCTATAACCTACCATCACAACACGTACTCTCACGGTCTACAGGTCATCACTTCCTGCCTCACCAGAGAGAAACAAAGATAGTCTGATTGGTTATCACTTCAGCCTCACTACCAAGAGCACACTAGAGCACCAATGCTCAAAATTTGGTGCATCTCACACAAACACGGTGCACAAATAGGAAGTAGAGAATGGAGGGGGTCAAATCACAAGAATGCTAAACAAAAACCCTACGTCTCATAAATCAACATGGGCTGACTTTGCCACCATTTGGCATTTGACATAATCGGAGTACCTATCTTGGAGATACCACTAACACTCAAAGTTCTTGCACCTAATTTCCCCTTGACTCACTTCTTTGATGTAATCAAATCATTTACAACTCGAATCAACTAAACTCAGATCAATACTTGATCAAATCTGCAACAACTTGCCAACAACAAGGCACTGATTATAGTCAAGTCACACCCACTCTAGGTAAGAGAATCCAAGTGACGCTTGCCGGCTTTCTATCCACTCTAGCTAGGAACTTAAAGGCTCAATATCAAAGAAGTGAGCTCTTTGGAGCTGCACTTCCAGGGTATACTCTTGATTTTGACCTAGGTCTCATTTTAATAGTCCTATTGATGGCACAACTGACGGTGTGGATGGTGCAAGTGACGGTGGACCCTGCCATGAAGTTAGTACCCTAAACATAAAATTTGACCGTCAAAAAGTAGTCTATGAGTAACTGTCAAAATACCTCTAACTACTATCATTGGAACTCTAATGTCTGAGCAATCTAGATGTGACACTACAGATGTCGTGACACATTCCTCTTGCCATTAAGGGTCTATTCTTGTTATGTCCAAATCTATCTAATATTAATACTATTTTTCTTTCTCCCCTATCCCTCCTTCTAAAAGCAAAATCTCTTTAAGTAGATCCATTAAAAGATTGAATGATACCATGTCCATCCTCACCAATTATTTAAATGCAAGAGAATCAAGCACTCCAAAATAATTCATAATAAACTTTATATTGCAAGATGTTATAACTATTTTCTTCAAATACCTAAACCCATGGATAAATTTTCACCACATTAACAATCTCTCTATGTCATCATCCTCACTCTCATTGCACTACTCTAAACACGATGATTCCCAAGACTCTCTACACTCATTGTCAAAATTCCTCTCCACATATGAAAGTTGGATTCTTAGGTGTATAGACTTTCTTTTTATTATCTAAAGTAGTTTCCAATGTTTAATTGGGGCATAGTGATGCTTTACATCAAATATATTGCTTGTCATCCTAAAACTTTGAGCTTTCAAATCACTTTTTTTCCTTCCTAACTTCTTGACAACTCAAATTCTCTTCCTCCCAATTACATAACAGTGAAGACTTCTCTTCCCATGCAATCTATCATGCATCAATTGACATCCAAATGTGGTACCATGTGCCATTGAAAACTGCCTCAATTTACATAAAGTCTAGATTGGATTCAATGTGACAACACCACTAAACCCACCGTGCTTGCATTTGAGAATGCGTGTACAAGGTCTTCTTGATTTCATCACATGCAAATGGGTGCTTTGTTGCTGATTCAAATGGACTTTGTGGGTGCTATATTATCAAGTTTCAATGAACTTACATCAATTACTACTATTTAATGTCTATAAGAAGCCATTTTATTGTAAAATTCTACATGTCACTCTTTTCAAAATACTAAATATTTTTATGGTACCACCTCTCAGAAAGCCTTTTATGTACCCCTCACTTGCACCATATACAGAAATTATGAACCTCCCTTAAACAGTTTACATGATCTCTACGGAAGCATTAAACTTGGTTTTGAAACTAGATAGTATAGTGCAATACATGACAAATTACACCCTTACTTGTAGAAAAAAGGATGAGTATATTCAATAACTAGGCCTACTTCCAAAAAACTGACAGCATAATGTCATTTCTGTTTAAATAAGCTTCAAATAAACCATAAAATTCCAAAATTATACTTGCAAAAGACATAACCTCAATTCGTGTCATCATTGTCTTTGAAATAGTACTACTTATATTATGTTATTACTAGTTTATTGTGTATCTTTTGGACACAATGAGTGGAAAATATTTAGTTTGAGCGTAAGTGGATAACTTCTAACATGCAAGAACATTTTTGTAACATCTAAATACCTATCTACTCCCTCTCTTAAAAACAATCCTTGTCAAATTGTTAGATTCCATCAATTGTTAAGGAAGAAAGACACTATGAGCAGCTAAAGTCTCTCTATTGCCAAACACTTGTCCATTTGTTTGTCATAACAGCTGACCACCACTAAGGACCATAAATGCTGCTAAGATCTACCATAAACCATAATCCAACCGCCTTTAAGGATCATGCCAAAAACCAAGTTTATTCTATGTATATTATTAATAGTAGAAAAAAGTATTGCAGTATCATTATTGAGAAAATATTCATGTATATGTGTATCTATTGTATGTAATTCAACCATTTGCAATGTCATTTCTATTCTTTGACTTCCTTGTAATATTTATTTTATGAAAAGTGTGCTGAAATCAACACAAAAGGCAAGAACTTATGCAAACAACAAGAGTAGTACACCATTGTAATTTTCACCTTATATGACAATATATTTGCTACTCAATCTAAACTAATCAAATAGTAAGATTTTTCAAATATAACACTTTCTAGTACTTACAAGATTCCATAAAGGTTTATGGGTAACCTATATAACTTTTATGGATTATAAAACCCAAGATCAAAACGTTTTTAATGAGGCCTAATAGCAATAGCTATAAAAGTGATACAAGGATTTGAAATCATGAGCCATAGAGTTTTATGGGGATAGCATGTTCAAGCATATATGCACATGCTTTAATATCATTGCCTGATTTTGAATTTTAGTTCCTAATAATGACATTCATTAAGAGAGCTACAACTAATCTAACTTGTAGTTGCATGATCTTATTTTTAATCTGGTAAGGCTAACACCACCACCATACTTGCTTTGGTTCACTGCACCTCCACTATTGTGTGTTCCCTTACATTCATTCCAAGCTTTGCTTGCTCTTTGCTCCTCTTCTCAATACCCCACACCCTATGAATGCAATCTCTACAGTCAAATCCAAGCTCCCCTTATTCTTTGCTCCTCCTCTTAATACCTTGCAATTCTCTCAATACCTTGTGATTTCTATAGTTAAATTGGATCTATCATCATCAAAGCATTATAGTTAGATCTAAGTCATTGGGATGCCTTGCACAAGCACTTTCATTTTACTTCAAAAAATTGCAAAATCAATCCAATAGATTTTGAGGGCAGAAATGAAGAGTGACCATCTCGAGGAGTTGCTTGAATGGATTGAATGGAGCTTGGATAAGGAAGAGGATTATATTGGAGTTCTCACAAGAAGGTGGAATTATACATTGGAATCTCATTATCTACAAGATAATGAGTGAAATGTACTCAAAGCATTGAGTTTGTATTGAAATTTTTTTGTGGTTTTGATGCTCAAGTGTTTAGACATATAACATATTTGATTATGATATGAGAACTACAAAATTACCAAAGCTACAGACTACAAATTGAACTAAACTAAAATAAAGCCAAGTAATATTATGAGGGGAGAATTGGGGAGGAGATGAAGAGTACTGGTCAAAATCTGGAGAGTTTAAGGAAATTCATAAGAGAGCTTGAAATTTTGGGAAGGTAGAGGGCATACAATATTGATTGCTAGAACAGATTTGGAAAAATTTGAGAAAATTAGGGGAGAAGGAAAGAAAAAGGACATTTCTCAAAGAGGAACAAGGGAGGATAAATTAAAAATTGATAGAAATTGGGGAGAAGGAAAAGAGGGAGGAAAATTTTGGAATTGAGAGAAACTAGAAGGGGAAACACAAAGTACATCTTTCAAAGAGAAGAAGGAAGGAGAGAGGATGTTGACCAAAGAGAGGAACATGAAAATCCAGTTTGATAATACACAAGTAAAGCATTCACCTTGAACTCACAAGAAGATATGTGGTTCACCCCATTGAGGCTACGTCCATGGGAACATACCAGATTGTCTTTCTGATTATCCAAGTAATGTGTCAAACAAAGCACCAACTAGCCCACACACATAGAAGTCCAGCCCTAGACTTATTGACACAATCAAGGTAACATGGGTACTCCAGACTTGAGTTAACTCCTAATTTCCCCCTTGACTCATATCTTGGGGTCCTTAACCTCTATTGCATATATGGTTACTCTACGGGAAGTCCTAAAAGGAGGCCTAACATAGGTCCCTCTGTAAACTAGAGTTAACTAGAACTAAGCCTAAATAGGGTAGAGTAAAATCCTATATAAAGAGAAAAAAACTGCTAATCTACTCTACCTGTGCCCATATACAACACCTGCAATTTGACATGATGTCTCAAAAAACTTCCAAAGATATCACTTTTGTAAAAGCATCAGCATGATTGAGTTTACCATCAATCTTGACAAACTCAATCATATTATCAGACACAGCCTGTCTGAGAAAATGATACCTAATGTTGATGTGCTCTACTCTACTATCCATCACTTGATTCATAACTAGATGTAAAGTACTATATCTATCATAGTGTACATTCATAATGTCATGAGTCAATCCCATCTTTGTTATAAGCCTGTCCAACCAGATAGCTTCCTTCATTGCTTCTGTTGCCGCTAAATACTCAGCTTATGTAGTAGACTGAGCTACACACTTCTGTAGTGTAGATCTCCAACTTATGCATCCACCTCCAAGTATGAACACATACCCAGTCATAGATTTCCTCCCATCCAAATCTTGTCCATAGTCAGAATCTACATAGCCAATAAGTGATTTGGCATTGTAAGATTTAGTATCAAACAAAAGGCCAAAATCCAATGTACCCTTGAGATATCTGAGGATCCACTTCATAGCTTCCCAATGTATCCTCCCTGGACTTGACATGTATCTACTAGTCTTGCCCATAGCTAGAGCAATGTCAAGCCTAGTGCAAATCATCAAAAACATGAGACTTCCAACTGCCTTGTCATAGGGGATCTTGGACATCAAACCTTTCTCCATGGCATCTGTTGGACAAAGAGATGATGAAAGCTTGAAGTGAGGAGCTAATGGAGTACTCACAGACTTGCAATTGTCCATGTTAAATCTTGCAAGTACCTTTCTAGCATACTTCCCTTGGGTTAACCACAGCTTTCCATCCTCCAAGTTTTGTTGGATCTCCATTCCCAAAATCCTCCTTGCTCTACCAAGATCTTTCATTCTAAATTTGGAGCTCAAGAGAGCCTTGAGCTTATCAACCTCATATCTATTCCTAGCTACAATAAGCATGCCATCCACATAAAGTACAAGAATAATGAAGCCAAAGACTTCATTAATCACCTTTTTCATGTATACACAAGGATCAAAAAAACTCCGATTAAATCTTTGTGACCTCATGAAATCATCTAACCATTTGTTCCATTGTCTAGGAGCTTGCTTCAATCCATATAAGGATTTTAGCAACCTACAAACCAAACCTCTTGGCTTTTCTTCACAAAACCCATAGGCTGTCTCATCAAGATCACCACATCTAAATTGTCATAGAGGAAAGCAATGACAACATCCATTTGATTTAAGATAAGACCAAAGTAAGTCACAAGTACACACAATAAGCAAATAGTGGCATACTTAGCAAGAGGAGAGTAGACCTCATTGTAATCCATACTTTTTTCTTATGTGAAGCCCTTGGCCACCAACTTTGGCCTTGTAGATCTTCTTTTCTCCATCAGTGGGGCTATCTTTCAATTTGTAAACCCACTTAGTGTCCACCAATCATTGATGTTTTAGAAGTTTCACTAACTCCCAAGTCTGGTTGTCAACCAATGATTGCATCTCTCTCTGCGTTGCAGCATTCCACTCAAGCTTGTCCATTGAAGCTCAACCTCATTGTATGAAGAAGGTTTGCCTTCTTCTAAGATCAAAGCCCTCCCATCATCATCATCATCAAGAGAGATATCCTCATCTCCTAATTGTGTTGAATCAACCCATTTGCCAAAATGTTCAGGAGCATGAATGGAACATCCAAGCATCCTCCTTGTTGATGACTCTGCTTGATCTTCTTGTATTGATAGATGTCAAGGTTAACCAATCTCCTCACATACTTGTAATTCCTCAATTTGGGGAACTTGCTCCTCTATGGGAGCACCTACTTGTGACTCATCATAAAAACCATCATAATTAATCTCTCCCTCAACAATATTTAGAGGAGATTTTCCCTTGTCAATATGAGGACCCAAAGCTTTCTCCCTCTTGGTTGATGATCTACACTCTTTGAACAAAACATCTCTATTGACAATCAATTTACAAGTGAGGGGATTCCACAACCTGTAACCCTTGACACCACTCTAGTAGCCAAGAAAAATACATGTCTTGGAGGTAAGATCTAGCTTGGATCTACCGTCTTTAGGTATGAGTGGATATGCCTTACATCCAAAGACTACTAAATGATTGTAATCAGCAAGCCGTATGTGCCTCATCTCAAACGGTGTCATGTAATGAATTGCACTAGAAGGAACAAGATTTATTAAGCAAGCTGCGGTGTTGATAGCTTCAGCCCAAAATACATGTGATAAACCTGATTGGCTCAACATACTCCTCATCCGCTCCAATAATGTTCAATTGATCCTTTTAGCAACACCATTCTATTGTGGAGTATAGAAAATAGTGAGATGGCAAGTTGTCCCCTCTTGTTGACAATACATCTCAAATTCTCCAAAAGTGTATTCCCCGTCATTATCTGATTGCAAAAATCTCACTTTCTTACCAGTTTGAGTCTCAACTTGGGTTTTCCACTTCTTGAAAGTGACACAGACCTCAGACTTTGATGTAGGAAATGAATCCATACAAACCTTGAATAATCTTTGATGAAAGATACATAGTATTACTTTCCAGAATGTGACGGAGTAGGAGATGGGCCCCATACATCTATATGTATATAGTCATGAATTTCTTTGGAACTATGAGTTCCAACACCAAAAGCAGTTTGATGTTGCTTCCTTAGTACACAATGCTCATAGAATTCTAAACTACTAGACTGTAGTGTAGAAATAATGCCTTTTTTGCAAAGAATGGACATTATCTTCTCACTAATGTGACCTAGTCTTGAATGCCACAAGTAGTCAATCATATCATGAGATCTAGTAGCATGAGCTTCTCCACAAATAGTTTTGCACTCTAGCACATAAAGATTCTTGTGCCTATTACCTTCAAGATGACTTTTCTCTTAGCCATGACTCAAAGTACACCATCAACTACTTCCCATTGATGTCCATTTGTGTCTAACATGCCAAGAGATATCAAGCTCTTCCTCATGTTAGGATATGTTTGACATTAGTCAATGTGTGCACAAGACCATCAAACATTTGAATCTTAAGAGATCCAATGCCTACAATTTGACAAGGGTGATCATTCCCAATCTAAATGAACCATTTGATATCGAGTAAGAACTGAAGAATCTCTTTTGTAACACATATGGTATGAACAAGCACAATGTAGAATCCATTCATCTCCTTTTTGTTGAAAAGAAGTGCAAAGGGCATACCGTTGGCATCATAGAGCATAGTCATCATCAAGCAGATCATCCTCTTCTTCTTGCTTGTTATCTTTTTCCACATTTGCTGAAGAAGACACGATTGCTTTGCTATGACAATCTTTCTTTAGGTGGCCAGCTTTGCCAGACTTCCAACAAAGCACGATCTTACAATCTTGGGATCTCCTCCTAGACCAAGATCTAGTTTTAGATCTCTGCTCCCTACCATCTGTCCGCATTTGAATCCTCCCACAATTGACATTCAACACTATTCCTAAGGAGTCATGGATTGAGAAGTTAGCATCATCTTCTGTTGAAGATCACTTGTTAATAAAGCAATCACCACCTCATTGTAGGTGATGGTTTTCCTATCACGATGTAATAACACTTGTGACAAGGATTGGGAGGACGTAGGAAGAGAAATCAACAAGTGGAGTGCCTTTCTCTCATCACTTAGGTCCCCTCCAACTTTTTGCAAGTCCACAACAAGATCATTGAAGGTATCAATATGATCTTGTATCTTGGTCCCATTGTCCTTCATCTTGAAGCTCATTAGCTTTAGGGATGTGTAGAGACAATTTGACAGCTCTTTTTATGGTACTTCTGTTGTAGCTCATCAAAAAGAGTAATGCAGTCCTTGTACTCACCCAACTACTTTATGACATGTGGCTGTAGATGTAAAACCATTATGTGTACAACTTTCTCTTGCATGTCATTCCAATCATCCTTTGACATCAAATTGGTCTTGAGTCTTAGCAATTTTCTAAAACCATTGGCCTTGAGCATACCTTTCACCTGACGCTCCCACAAGAGATAATTGAAGCATCCATCATATTTGGCAATGTCAAATTTAGCTCCTCCAGTCTTCATGATTGCCATCTCCAAACTTGCACCTCAAAGCTTTTTCTCAAACGTGATGCAATTCAGTACCTTACATGGTCTTTCCTAAATTTGTGAAAGTAGCCATGAAGAGAATTTCTCAAGAAGGGACTCCCTTCTATGAGTAGCTTTTGAAAGAATCAATAGCAACAAGAACAGACTCAATAGCAATAGCCGCCAGAGTCTATGTGGCAAGGCCACAAGAATAGTATATCAACAAGCTATCACCTTCCAAGACGATGGCTACATGTTCCCAACGGGGTCATTCAAATAATTTTACAGCAAGAGGAGGAGCAACAGGATCATTGTGAAAATTTGTAATTATAGGAAATTATGGTTTCCTAGTCTTGGGGATACTATTGTTCTGCCTGGGTTCTACAAAACAAGGATAGCTTACTACTCTTAGTGAGGTTACAAAGGCTTTTCCTTTTCCAGAATTCCAGCTTATTGACTCTAATTCAAGAAGCCCGTGAAAAATGTCCACGGCAAGGATGTGCATTGTTGGATTGGAGGCTTCTAGTATTCACTTGTAAGCACCAACGGTTGTCACCTCATAGGAACTGCAGGATGACAACTTGCACTGATTGTGTAGTTCAAGAACCAGATATAACCCTTTTCAATTCCAAGGTGAATAAATGGCGGATAATCCGCAAAGAATAAAACTTTCTACAAGGCTAGGCTAAAGGGCTTAATCACAAAATATTCTAGGATGATTCTAGAACTTTACAGTCATCTACCGGACACAAATTTCATATTTAGGTGCACCAGAATTCCATGGACATTTTAAACAATAGAGTATGCCAAGCACAAATACAAAGCGGAAAGCTTTGACTCTTGCAAACCAGTTGTATTCTCTCTTGAGAATTTCCCTTCCTATCCCAACTCGTTCGATTCTCACTACTCTGCCCAAAGATCTCATCTGTTCAGCAAAAGCCCTTGATATATCTTCTTCTCTTCTCCTCTTCCCTACCTGTCCAATCTTGCCTTTGATTCTCACTGTTCTAGCCGATTTTTCTCCTCCCAAAGTTCTCCTGTCCAGACACTGATCTCCTTCGAGACTCCCTTCCTGTCTAAACCCCAAAACTCTTGCAAGATTTCTTTCTTCCTCGATATCCCTTCCTGTAAGCCTTCCCTTGATATCTCACTCTTCTAGCCAAACCCTCAAAGCCTTCATTATTTCTCGCTGTCCAGATCCCAAAGCTTCTCATTCAAGACCTTTCTCCTGTCAAAACTCTAAGCTCCTTCAAGACTGCCTTCTAGTCTAGTCCAAAACCCTTCCTCAAAAATTCTTCCTTCTTGGCTGATCTCTTTCTGACCTTTGATATTTTCTCTCCTTCCTTCTTGTCACAAAACCTCACTCTCTCATTTGATATTTCACTCTCTCATTGGTTTCTCATTGATGTATTCCTTCTTGCAAAGACACATTTGAAATCTCTCTCTTCCTACCAACCCTTCCTCACAAATCTGTCCTATCCTATCTCTCTTTCATAGGAATTAGCTCTCTGTCCAGATCCTCATGCAATGCTTCTTCCTTTTCCCTCCTCTACCAAAAAAACCTCTTTGAGAATTTTTCTGTCCAACAAACCCTTGCTAATTCCTCTCTTCTCTATTTGGCTCCTTTGCGATTCTGTGATAGTAACAACTCTGTGATAGTAACAACTCAAGTCACTCACAATACTTTTCTTTCCTGCCGGTGAAGAAAGGTATAACCACTAAGCACCTCCTGATTCATTGAAAACACATTTGGAACCTCCATTGTTGCTTCTTTTTCCTTCCTGCCCCGGCCTACTATAGAATCCAACATTCCAATCCTCTTGACTCCTCTCTACTTCTTCCTTTGTCAAAATCTCTTCAAAAGATCCTTTCTTGGAAAACCCTTCCTCACAAATCTCCTATCCTATCCTTCTTCCTTGAGAATTCTTCTTCCAGACACCTCTAGGATCTCTTTCTCCTGTCCTAATTTTGACAAAAAATTATGTTGTACTAGTCATCAGTCACCCTAACTTCCATTGCTTTCCCAATTCTCAAACCTGCAATGTTTTCAATTCTTGCTTCCCCATGGCACAACCTAATCTACTCTTCCTGATAGTACTACACAAAGATTCAAAACATTTATTCATTGTGCTCTGCAACCCCCTTAACAAAATTTATCCATCAAGTAACTATAGCACATTGTGAACTGAATTTTCTCTGATACCTATTGAAAATCCAGTTTGATAATACACAAGTAAAGCATTCACCTTGATCTCACAAGAAGATACATGGTTCACCTCATTGAGGCTACATCCACGGGAACATACCAGATCACCTTTCTGATTATCCAAGTAATGTGTCAAACATAGCACCAACTGGCCCGCACATATAGAAGTCCAGCACTAAACTTATCAACACAATCAAGCTAACATGGGTTACTCCAAACTTGAGTTGACTCCTAACAGAACAAAGGAGGATAGAAAGTCATTTGCAATCATCATTCATTTGTATTAGCAAACTATGAGCATTGCATAGTAGAGAGGAGAGAGAACGGGTGAGGGAATCAAAAAAGAGATAGGAGAGGAGAGAGGTTCACACACATAGAGGAGAGGAGAGAAGAGAGGATGGGTGAGGGCAAGAGCTAGCATTTTGAGGAGGGAGAAGATGGGTGAAGGAATCAAGATGAGAGATTTGAAAACTGACAACATTTTGCACAAGCAAGGCAAGATAATAGTTGAGGAGTATGAGAGAGAAGTTGAAATGGAACTTATGGAAAAGATGTCTAAAGGACCATGGCTGATCAGGTTTCATACAATTGTCAATTATATGCCATATGTGAAGTGGTGTTGGTTGGATAAAGATCAAATCCAAAAAGCAATAGATGCCATTCATGAAATCAATTTGGATGCCCTTGGATTTAAAAAATAGCACTTGGCATTGAATATCCAAAACTGCATGTAAGTGATAACTAGATTCTCTCAATCTGATTGCACAATTCTACATGACAAATCCTAAATTGGAAAATGCCAAATCCTGAATTGAAAAATGCATAGCATGTGAAATTGCACACAAATCTAACCATGGTTGTTGTGCAAACCATGACACATAGGCCATGCAAGCCAAAGGACCTAGTTTTCATGGCTTGAGTTGAGTGGTTTGCATGATGAGCATTGGTTTTTGCAGCCTATGGGCCCCAATTTGCATGGTAGCAATTTTTTTTGCAATTGCTATGCTTTGTTTGCACGGCCCAAAAAATGGAGTTTGGGTTTTGAGTCTATAGAATTTTGAGATATTAAATATTAAGATATTTTTGTGTTGACATGTTTGTAGGTAGCAATGTGCAAAAAGTTTGCACTCACTTGGGAGAGGAGCTATGCTCATAGAGGATAGTTAGAGGGAGAGATTTTGATCTCACCATAATTATGATTAGCCATGCATTTTGTTTTCTAATTGGTACTACATAGAGGAGTACTACAATTCCATAGAGCATAGTAGAAGATTGGTTTCCTATTAGAGATAGGATAGCTAGGAGATATTAGGTAGGCAGTGTACATATCCTACATTTAGACCATTTTTCCAACTCTTGTGTTCATTACTTATTCGCGCACGGTGTCTTAGAGTTGTGAATGGGAACATCATTCTCATAATGAAAAGTAAGATGGTACAATCTACTCTAGTGTGCTATGATTGGACCAAGCTTGTGTTCTTGGCTATTGAGGTGTAGCTTGTTGTAGTCCAAAGGCAACTTGGGCACCTAGATGATAGATGCTTTTATGTGATCCATGAGGGATAGGTTCTCATCTATTTGTTCATGGAGAGTGGATTTCTTGATGAGGGTGAGATTGTATATAACATTGGAGGTGCAAAGGAGGAGGTTTATATTCACAAGAGGGTAGACAAGGGAGAGCTTGCACTTAATAAGCAGTTGGGTGAGTGAGAGTTTAGTTTTAGTTTAGTGCATCTTTTGAGTGTGGTGTAGCTAGCTAGATGCACATGTTTATATATTTCTGATTTTTATATACATTGTTTTGTTTTGATTGTTATAACTGGAAACTTGTGGATAAATCTTCATGGATTATGGATAGTTTAACATTGTTCTATTTTTTGGATTGATATGTTCAATAAACTATGTACATGTCACCCTCATGATGTTAGAGTACCTAGTTCCCATGAGCGCCTTGATAATCATACTCCTCATGATCTTCTCCATGTATCTCAAAGTGTTGATGTGTCAAAACCTAGTACTCATGAGCATGATGATCATCCATATAGTCTACACAAAGTGAGAGTTGAGTCACCTCCATTGCCATCATTATTCAATATCCTTGTAGAGGAACACATGCTTGCTATGGATGAGAGTGGATTGGTCTCTCATGAGAGGAGAGTAGGAGAGAGAGAGAGGCGTATATTAGGCTAGAGGAGCACCTTTTGAGTGAGAAGGAGAGTAGGCTAGTTGAGCATGAGAGTATACTTGCATAAAGGAGGAGAAGTTTTAGCTTGCAGAGCACATTTGGTTTGAGAGAGAGAGAATAGACTAACAAAGAAGAAGATGCATTTATGTATTGAGGAGAGTACTACATGCAAGGAATTAGTAAAGTTAATTAGAGTTATTAGGGAGAGAGAAGTAGATGTGAGAGCACATAGTGGAGAGACTCATTGAGTTGGAAGGACTCATGAGAGAGAGAGTAGAGGGATATTGAGTTCATGAGATATGGTATATGAGAGAGTTCTCCATTATTATGGAACTATTGGAGAAGAATCTGAGGGAAGTACATGAGTTGATGACTCAACTAGATACTCTTAGGGTAGCATATCAGGATGCTTGCCATGAGGCTAGAGAGTGGTTAGAGGCATATATGTTACAATATCCTTGGGGTTTTTCCCAAAGGAGTTAAGGACTTAGACAAATCATGGTGATGACTCTTATGGTATGGTAGGGGCTCAAAGAGAGGCTAGTTTAGTTGATATAGGAACTTAGACCTTGAGCAAGGCTTTTTTAGCACATATGAGGACTCAACCCCATAGTCCATTTAGAGTTCTTGCAATAGAGAGAGCCCTACTACAACACCACCACCACCATAGGCTTTAGGTTCTTCACCCAAAGTGCATCATGCTAGAGAGACTACTCCATCATCAAATGGGAGAGCATTGTCTTTGTGCACCACTTGATCCAATCAGACTTGGTTGACTCTTGTAGGTGGTCCAAGAGAGGAGCCTTATTTGCATTTGGGAGAAGATATTGTATCTTGGAGACCTTGCACCAAGGATGATATTGCACCCCGTCTGAATTTTGGGGTACTTACCACAAGTGCTTTTGGCTTTAGGAGCAAAAGGCATCTTTGAGTGATGATGTACATAGACTCACTTGTTTGCTAGAGAAGATAAGTTTATCTAGATTATTCATTCCTTGTATGATTTTCCACAAAATTTTGAAGAGGAAGATTCTAGGTTTAGATTTGAGTTCTACAGTGATTGTGAGAGATCCTAGTAGACCTCATTTCTTGGAGTGGCATTCCAAGAACATGGAGAGGAGATGGCACTATTTTTTCACTAGTAGTACTTCATGGTATGTTCCATAGCTTAGCATTAGGGAGTTTATGGAGTATTGTACCACACACTTTAAGATGATCATATGGATCAATGGTCCAAAGCAGGATGTGGAGATCCTATTGCATTCTATGTGGGAGCTTGGTCACCTTCTGGTAAGAGTTCACATTGGTTCATGTTTGATGGCATGCCTTGCTGAGATGGATGGATATTTTGATCAGTTTAGAGGTTTTATGGTTAGACCATATAGTACTTTTACCTCTTTAGGTTTATCCATCTAAGATATATTATTTGTGGATAGCGGGGCTCTTCCTTATTGCAGGAACCATCCTCATGGAGCTATACATCCTCCACTAATTTCATCAGGGGATATCTTTAGTTCTTTGTACACTTGATTATTTAAGCTCCTCTAGATAGATTTAGGGATTCTGTAGCTCTGACCATTAGGTTCCTAAAGGAGTAATGGACTGCAATAGATTCAAGGATTATAGTTCTGACCATTGTGAGCTTTTAGTGCAAGCATGTAGTGAGCCTCCAATGCATGCTTGGGAGAGGAGATGCATGTGGTGCTATAGTCCTTCTTTTATTAGACCTATCATATATTGGTGATTACATGATGCCATGGAGAGATATGCATAGTAGACCTTAGGCATAGTCTTTAGTGCCTTTATATATTGTACATACTTTTCATTTTTTATATTTTATATACATTTTTTGTTTCTATATTTCTCTTTCAAACTTGCAATATTGATCTTTTTAACCATTGAGTTTGATTGACACTATATACATTTCTCTTTCAAACTTGCAATATTAATTTTTTAACCATTTATTTTTTATTGACACTATTTATATATTTCTCTTTCAAACTTGCAATATTGATTTTTTACCATTTAGTTTTGATGGACATTGTTGATGTGAAAATATGTAGAGCTTTATATTCTTCTAATCAACTTTAAGATGGAGAGTGTAGAGTATCCTCACATGTAAATGGGTGGAATGCAAACCCTGCAAATCTAGTTTTGGGTTAGTGGCATAAAAAGTAATGGGTTGGTTTTGGTTTAGTGGTGCCAAAAAAATTGGGTGCTTTGTGTATTAATGATAAGATTTGAAAAAAAAATTGAACACGAGTATCAAATGGGATGAGGGTGCCTTTGGTAGTTTGTAGTTTTTAGCTTTGGTAATTTTTCATTTCTCATATCATAATCAAATATGGTATGCATATACAAATGGGTGAATTCTACAGTGAAAGAAGTGCAAGATGTTTCACATGGAAATAATCATTACCAAAGAGGGAACATGTGGTATCTTGGATACATAGCATAAATCAGTAAACTTTATATATAACATAATTTTACATTGGAAGATCCTTGGACATAATAGAGCTCTTTACTTAACTCTTAGATTCTTGCCTATTCTTCATTTTCATTCCAACAAGCACAAGGTGAGCATACTAGGGATCTTAACTATACTTTCTAACTCTTGACTATTTTTCACTCTCATTCTAGCTAGCAAAATGAGCTGAATTGGGAGTATAATTGGGTACAAGGAACTCGGGGTCCATACTATGATTATTACTAGAGCTCCAATAGGTGTTTGAATCTATCCTGGATAATGTGGTAATAATATATTTAATCTCCTCTAGAGATTTTCTTGCACAAGCTAGTTCAAGTGTCATGACATAAAAGCATTTTGATGTGGCCTCACTCTTCTTGATTTGGAACTTTTTTGCTTTGGACCTAATGTTCTCCACCTTTAAGATCTTCTCTAACTCTACCTCTCTCTTGTGTTACTTGAGATCTGCCACTTGCAAAGCTTCAATTTGTGCTATTTTATGTCTCCCTTGATTCTATTGGTTCAATTCTCAGTTTGCTATGAGATGCTAGATCTTGTGGCAATGAAGTCAAAGCAGGTATAAGGGCGAGGACCATCTTGGAAGCTTTTGAGTTCCTTTTCCTCTTTTTAGAATCAACTTCCTTCTTGTTAGATGTTTCTTCTACACTCTCCTACTCCTCTTTCTCCTTGGGTGCATCTTAGTATGAAATTCTCTCTCTCTTTCTCTCTCTCCTCTCTTTGTCTCTCTCTCTCTTTGATTCTCTTTGATTCTCTTTGACTCTTGCTCTTTATTCTTCTCTACTCTTATAACTCTAGATGTTCTATTTCGTCTTGAGTGATTCTCTTTTGCTTGCAAAGTATAGGAGTATTGCTTGGCTTTTCTTCTTGTCAAGCACAGACTATCATCTCCTTCTAGAACTCCCAATGAACCCACATTCATAATTTCCAAATGTACACATGCAATTTACAAAATCATCCAAGTGCCCTTGGGTGCTTAGAATGCTAACCAGAATTGATTCTTCAAGAGGATTTTATCCCATTTTGTCATTGGCATCCTCTGGTGTGACAACCAGGCATGTTCTATCCATGAACCAAACTTCCTCCTCAATACCACCAATACTAACCAATGTAGCAGGAGACATATTGGCTCTGCATCCCATCATTAAATCCATTCTTTCAAAAAATAGACAAAGATTATTGAATTTATCTCAATCGTTCTCTATCCTTATTTCAACTCCTTATTGGTGAGAACTTCCACGGAGCAATTGTTTTTCCATTCGTGAGTATCTTTGTACAATTTCGAGTATCTTGCACTTTTTTTGTAAATTCAATCACCATTCAGAGAGGATGGAAATCCTTGCCCATGCCAAACCAAGTAAGTAGCCATGTAGTGCTTGAATGCATTACTTTTCTAAACTAGTATTTTACTATTTCTTTGATAGATTTGACTAAAATGCTCTGGATCTTCCAAATAATCAAGTATTTGCGAGTAGCGGTGATAAGCTATCCTAAATTGGTCATCTTTGCACTTCATTGTTTTACTCGAGCTACTACTTAATGTGTGGACTGTAACACCGGACCCACTCTTGCCATGTGCGTGAATAGAAACATTCTTTGATCCTTTGCTTGTTGCATTCAAACATAGAAGTGGGATAGATCAACCATCTTCTCAAGTAATTTTTGAAATCAAATAAGGAGATGAGGGATGGGAGAAAATTCAGATTGCAGAGCAAAGGTGGACAAAGGAATAAGAGATTCATCCATATTTCCATGGTAGAAGAAGCAAATCTAGATTTTAATTTGCACATACGATCTCTATTACTATGTTGTGTCGGGATTGTCGAGCAATAGACGGCATGTTTACTCACCAATTCTAACACCTTCAAAGAATAACAAAATTTTTTAACTCATTTGGTACCATTTGGAACCATTCTAACCTTGCCTGACATGTCAATCCTTTCTAACCCGCCTGATGTGCATGAGATGCAAGCCCGAGGGGACAAGACAATTTTTCAAATTCATCTAAGGCCGCAAGATGAATTTCAAACCGGATTTAACAAATTGTTTTCCATTACAATCCCTCTCTTGCTTCAATTTGGCTTAATATAGATGGTTAGCATAACATGGGTGGTTAGAATTAACTCCAAATTGCATCGCTAATTAAGTCCCGCATTGTTAGTGAATTAAGTCCTACATCTTCATAATAAACTAGCCATAAAATGTAGAACTAAACACCCTGCCTCTGCCAAAGTACTTTTTGGTACCCACACAAATCTATACAAGACCATTCATTATTGGGGCCACTAACTTTCATGACAACTTGTATAATATTTTATGGAGTTTGAAGCTCTACCCATCTTATTTGGAAAATTTGGAATTTGAACCCCTACAGTATTATAATTAGTCGTAGTAGTATTATTGGTATTATTATAGTAGAAAATAAAGTACTGCATTAACGTTTTCTGAACAAATATTCATGTGTATACGTGTCTATTGTATGTAGTTCACGCATTAGCAATGTCATTTCCATTTTGTTGACTTCCTCGTACAATTGATTTTATAAAACTGGTGTTTAAATGAACGCAAAAGGCGAGAACTTATGCAAACAACAAGAGTAGTACGCCACCGCACTTTTCACCTTATATATTCATATTCGGTGCTCAATCTTCTTTTTTTTTCTTTTTTTTTTTTTAATTAATTTTAATCGGTGCTCAATCCAGACTAGTCAAATAGTATATACAATAATACCAGTGAGCACAATCATTGAGAAACCTAAAAGAGAAACGCACTTTTCACCTTATTCGAGGACATATTCGGCGCTCAAGCCAGATTAGTCAAATTGTTTATGCAATAATACTAGCGAGCACAATCATTGAGACATCTACAAGAGAAACGTATTGGGTATCATGGATATGTTTTCTATTCTTCGTTTCTATATTTGAGCAAGCAAATAAATCTCCTCCTATCACATGAACACATGTAAACTGTCAGTGTATATCTATCAGGAATAAGTTCCACCTGAAATTTTAGACAAACCTCGATATTTTCTCGGAGCGAATTTTAGAAAAGTAGAAAAGTACGTGAACTACTATGGATTACAAAATGGAAGCTATTATCTTCTTCTCGTAGGAATAATGACAGCTAACAGCACTACTACCATTTGGTAGGATAGTCGAACAAAAATGCAGGTGCTTGTCGACAGAAAAGCCATCATGTGCAGCACTACTAAGAACTTGAAAAGACACTCTCAGCTTCGCAAGATGGGGTTGAGGAGTTCACAAATGAAATAAAAATATCAATTTCTGTCAGATAGAAATGCTCAGTAGAGTACCTCGCAAACTTTGAGTGGTGTGGGCTTGAGCTCTTTGCTTAGAGATTGATAACATATATCATTTTGGGCCAAGAAGATGACTCTGTCTTTCCAAAGTAAACTGTTTACAGGAAAAATTAGAAAGACGCTGTACTATATAACGGATGGAGACAGTTCACGCCATATTTCATATCAGGTAGAAGAGTAGTAAAAGTTTATAGAATCTTCACCTCTCATTACTACATATCCAGCTGTTGTTCAGTCAATTACGACACATCCAGTTAAAAGGATTTACGTGTAAGAATATATAACTCTTGTTTATCATTTTCCCTCGAAGTAAGATGCACGAGGAAGTCGAGGTGAAACAACACGGTAATAATATTATAGTCAAGGTAATAATTATGGATCAAGTATAGTAAAATATATAAATAATATCAATTTAACATCTTCCTTATCTAACTAGAGGAAGAAGACGACCGCGTAGAAAAAACGAAGGATGGGAAGATCCCATCAAGCCCGTACAAGGGAGAGAGAAAAAAAGTAAAATGAAACTAAACCCCAATAGAGTCTATATGAGAAGGAATGATGCAGGGAAGTCTATTCCCTAGTATAAGGTCACCTACACCTCCAGGCTCGAATACGCTTGTACGTAGTGGGACCGGTTTGACCTGAGGTAGGGTTTCTAGGCCTACCAAGGTCCTACTGTACTTCTGACTGTAACGAGGAGAATCTAACCGTGGTAATTGCAGGCAGGTCAGCACTGGGCGGTCTCATGGAAAGCTACCACGGTTAAGTTTGTTGATTTATTCGATTCCTCATCATGGCATCTCCCCCCAGCTTTCAAGAGGTTTGGAACATGTCCAGCTTGCAAACAGCGTTACGACAACCACGAGTTTCCAAGAAGTACGTCAAACGACAACTACAGTATAGTTGACTACTGCTTTGGTTATGTCGAGAATTTGCAACAAATCACTGCGAAAAATTTATTGTTTGTCATTTAGTTGCATTCCTCGGGGTTTAGAAACTCCGAGACTGGAAACTATGGTTGAAATGACGTGGTTGAAAATAGAAAATGAAATAGAGAAGAAAGAAACGAAATATGTTGGAAGGAAAAAAGGAAACCCTTAGGGTTAGCGATATGAGTTTGACTTGCACTGCATTGCGTTAATAATTTATCTTTGAAGGCGCTTTGAAGGGAGGGTTGCTTTGATGATAAGGTTCACTCTATATAGACTTCTTAAGAACGAGGTCAGATCATCAGACGAAGTGTTGTGAAAGCACGAGAGGTTTAAGCACATATGAATAAAGTAACCATTCAAGAACTCGAGAACTGGTTGGTATCTTAACTACATATGTGTGCAATATATCGGAACACACATGATCAGGAGAGATGACAAGAAAAGCTCGAGTGGGCTCGTATTGAATTCGGAAATATATAAATATTTGATGGTAAATAAAAGTCTACTGATCTCACAGGAAAGAGCCAGATGAAACATTATTTTGAGATGATGTTACACCACATCTCCCTTGATTAACTACAGTACCAACCTTGTACTCGCTCTTCTTTTTCCTTCGAGGGCATACTAGGTGGCTCGGTTTATATCTTAAACCTTGAATTAAGTTTGGATAGAGTGGACTGTAGCTACTTTGAATTCGGTGTGGGCAGCTGGCTTTGAAGTTTCAGATGACAACAACGGGACCATATCTCACCAAGTTAACGAAGTGACCATGATTGGACCCTTTTGAGATAGGGAATGTGGATAGCTAGCTGGCCAGCATAGCTGTTCATAAGGGATAAAAACAACGTGTAGTGTACTTCCGCCCTCCATATATTTTCATGAATGCATGCTTTTCTCATTTTCATATATTTCTATCCATATTAGATTGAATAAGCGGCACAAATTAATATCTTCGTTTAGTAGAGCAAGATCGTTTTTTTACCTTTTATATGCATTTTTTAATGGACACCTTTGCAGTCAAAATTAATGAATACAGTAGAAATATCAATCATTGAGATTTAGAACTTAAATATGAGTATGCTTTACCCTTTTTTCATATAATTTTGCTTGTATAGTCTGATATACAAATATTTCCCATTTCATAAATAGTTTAATTTTTGTAAAATATTATGCATGTTTATTCTTATCAGGAACCTATATATATATATATGAATATCACTAAATAAATATATTATTTTGAATTTTCTTTTATACAAATTTCAATAAAAAATCAATTTTCGTTGTGTGAGCACATTGGATCTAATGTCCATTCTCTAGATTCTTGCAGACGATTACGTCACGTTATCGTAGAGTTTAGAGGGAAACAACGCGTGATGTACCCAAGAAAAGAGGAAGAGATTAACTCAAAGGACAACGCAGCATCTCAAAATATTAGAAACCAGACAAGTGGTTAGGGGCAAACAACAGAAGAATGAATAGTTACATTTGATAGTCCATTCAATTGATTTATCAAAAGTGTTTGAATTTATCTCTTCTATGTTCAGGGGTAAGTAACTACATGTTACCAAGAAAGGAAAAGAGAGAAGAGATCGAGACAAGGCTGCGAAGAAGAACAATAGAGGTAAACTACTTGTAATTTTACCCAATAAAGGGAAAATAGAAGACTCACAGCCATAGGGAAATAATAAAAGCAAGAAAACATGCTAGGGGAAATAACATGAGAAAAGAGCAAATGGTCAGATTTCATAGTTCATTGTCTAGATCTGATAAAAGTATTGGAATCCAACTTTGGTATGGTTTATAGCTACTCAACTTATGAAATCCTTCAAGGGGAGAGTTGCTCGGTAATCGACCCTCCCAAAATATAAAGAGGAGGAGAAGAGATCCAAGGACGAGGCGTTTAAGAGAAATTCAAAAGAATAAGAGAAGAGGTCATAGAGACAAATAACAAAATTGAGAACAAATGGTTGAACACTTTCAAGATTGTTAGATCTTGCTCTAAAAACGTAGGAGTTAGAAAAGTCCTAATGTTAACCCATGGGATAGTGAATGCGAGTTGCCGGTTTGCACCTTTGGAACCAAAAAGTTGGTCTAGACAGGATGGAAAAAGAAAGAAAGAAAAGAGATTGGATAAAAAAATTTAAGAATATAGAAAAGAAATTGGAGTTAAAAAGTTGAACAATATAGAGAAGAGACCAGATCTCTAAGACAAATAATAAAAGGAATAAATAGTTGATTTTATCATCCATTACAATATCTTTTCTAAATTCTTGGATTTTGGCTCAGGCAGTGTTCAAGTCAAACAACTCACGATGTTACTCTTGAGGAGAAGTCCTTGCCTATATGTTTGTTTGCACTTTAAAACAACAAAGAGGATAAGGTCACTAAGAAATAACAAAAATGAGAGAGAGTCGTAGAAAGGTGAAGACAGAACAGAAAAGAGAGGGCTTAATCTTAATAGAAATTCAAATGATCTTATTCAATTTATTTCACCTTATTATTATAGTTTTTGGGTGTATTTATGATTATTACTTAAATTCCTATATCGATATATAATCCTCCTTTTTATATAAATCGTTGAAAATTACTAACATATATTTGACATGGATATACTCACTCCTTAATTTCAAAATTCATTAATTCTGGCTTCCCGTACGTAAATGTTGAAACATGGAATATCAACTCGGATTTCAATCTGAACACATGAATTTTATCACTATCCCAATCTAAGATTGAACTACCTAATACAGAAAGAATATAAAATACGTAGCTTTATTTATATATCAGCTGTATTCTGAAACATTTATGCCCCATAAAACCATCATCTTTTCAAAAAGTTAAGAAAGTCGTATGTTAAAATTTCAATTTACACAAAGGCAGGCTTGGGGGTCTTTGCAATTATTCCTAGCTTGTCTGAAATTGTGTAAAGAAAGAATATTAAAGAAAATTGAACCATGAGAAAAATATCTTTCAGACAGAAGATTCCAAGACGATTTGATATTTTGTGGGATGGGGAGGGGTGGTGCTGTCAATGAAGACTCGCTCATTTTTACTGCATCCCCTCTTCGTCCGCCCTTCTTAACTTGCCAGCTCCATTCTGTGAAATAGAACTTTATCCTATTCTCAGGCCAGGTATTTCCCGAGAGTTACTTCATAACACCTCTGTGCTTGCGCATGAGCACCCTCGTTTAATCTTCCACGTTTTCACTCACGCAAGAACCACACTGGTGTGAGATATGATACCTCTTTATTGATAGATCTGAAAATCCGACAATGATTCTTAACTTTCAACCGGTAATAAACGATAAAAAGCTTGCCAGGTTCATCCACAAATGAATGAAATATCTTTTCCTTTTTCTGAGATTGGGCCATGAGTATTGCGTTTCTATCCATTTATCTCTTCAGCCGTATACAAAAGATAAGTGGCAGCTTTTGTAAAAACCCTTGTGATAAATTAACCTTCATTAATTTGAGCCGGAAACAACGAGCTGGTTGCTTTCTTGGACTTGCAGTAAGAGAATTTACGCGTGGTGTCAGGTGTGTTCAATGGCATTTCTTATTTGCTTCTCCTTTTCTCCTTTTCTGCCTTTTCTAAAATTAAAATTTTTTTTATAGATGTGTTTGTGATCATACCATATCAGATTTCTAGAAGTGTATGGGACGTAATGACTGGAAAATGTCAAGACATGAATGACAATTCATCCATAAAATATTGAAATTGTTTCTTCGACAAAATGTCTTAAACAACAACGAGAGTACACAGTGTTCTGTCGTACTGTTGTGTATTAGGAGATAAACAACTTTACCAAAAAGTTAAAATCTGTCTCACTTGTACAACCTCATAAATCCATCCCAGATTCAAGAATAAACATCTATTGGTGTCTAGATGGAATAAACATAGTTTTTTTATGATATTATATCAAACCTACCACCGAAGATCACACTCCAACATAACAGGCATTATTTAATTTGTAGCTCAAAGGTTTCACTTCCATCAACATAAACGAACTTGTTTCAATATCGGGCAAAAACGTTTCAAACACACGCAGTAAACAGTTACATTCACTCGACTAAATGTATTAGGTTTACACTTAATTCTATACAGAACATAGAAGAACTTATGTCCAAGAAAGTTGATTAAAAATCTTCACATTTCTGTCGTCACCCATACGAGGAAACCACTTGAGAAGGTAATTATTTATATCGGTCAAGGGAATCAACTCTCGAGATGCAGGGAAACTCAAAGAAGAACTGCAAAGCACAAAGCCCAGCACAAAACTGCAAATAGTTCGGTATCCAATGCTCCAAAATTTGGTTGATGATTGACGGTATATCTTTCGTACTCAAGAACTGACGAGTAACCATTCAATGATCAGCAGACGAAAGCGATATCATACGCTTCCCTACTCTTATTCTTCTACTGCTCCCGAGATATCCTATGTCTCGTGAATGTAGTTATTTGACACGTTTGGGTAGAAATCGGGGAAGAAAAAGAGGATTTCTTTCGCGAGTATCTAGCGAACCGGAAATAAACACGGACATAACTTTTTAAGTCTTTGGACATGATTATTTCAGCAGAGGAAAACGCAGTCTGTCATCTCCCCCTAGCTTTCATACACGACCAATAACCCAAGGTGAAGAAGTTGCCGGCAAGTTTCTGGTGTTCCGGGCGGGGTAGAAAATCATTCGTTGGAAGCGAAAACGGGTGAGGAGATTCTAGCGAACAAAAATCTGTACCGAAAACAGAGAACATTCCCGAAATATCTAGTCAGGTAGTGGAGATCCATGTGGGTCCCATGTTCACACTGAAATGCTAGCGGACCGAACGACATGAAGCCTCTTTGCGTGCCCCCTCCCCTACCCCTCCTCCGACTGCATCGATCTCCGCACGTCTTCCAAGGTGTAGTAGTAGTAGTAGTAGTAGTAGACTTCTTCTTCTTCTGTTCTTGTTTTCTTCTCTGGTCGTGTGTGACTCTTTCTTTCCAAGGCTGAGTCGTAACACTATAAGACTGTGGGGCTCTTCTCTTTTCTTCTCTTTATCCATCTACGACCAGTCAACTAAAGAGCAGCGGGAATCGAGGTTTAGAATCAAGTTTTAGTTGCTCTCCCCGTCCTAAATGAAGTGTCGTGATCCATTTAAAGTGTTCTTGAGGAAGGGTTTATGTTTTATTGCTATTCATCTGAATAACATATTGTTTGTCCTAATAGATATATTTCAGACTAGTGACTATTTTCTTAGATTTGACGTCACCAACGCATCTACAGTATATGAATCGATCATCTGAAAGGAACAGATTACAAGAAATAGTGCTTGGATAAATCGTTGCTCCCGAATCAATACACATACCGTTTGAAAAAATGAGCACATCGAATGATGGAGCTTCTTGAGAGAGAGAGATAAATATAAATATAAACACATATATAAATAAATATTCTTTTTTGTCGATGAACTAACCTAAGGACTGGGGTCGTCATGATATCTCTTTTGCCTTATCAATAGAATGATGGAGTCAAGGAAGTCGGTCTCCGGGGAACTAAAAGAGACTGAGAAATGGTCCACCAGAACAAAACATATGCACCTCACCAGTGTTGAGAAGAATCACATTCAATGCCCGACAAAGATGGCGGAAAATAAGAACCAAGGTGAATAAACGAAATCTTTTGAAGCTTGAAACTACAATAGAGTGGAAAGTCTACATGGTTACTGTTTCAGTGTAGGCTCGATAAAGCATGGCAGGGATACTTTTTTGCTACTCTTATTTTTTCTAAGCGAGATTCAGAAGTATGGATCCTAGACCTAGAAATTTGGAGCATATTTTAGATAGCGAATGTCCATAGCTCTCCACGGAGTATTGGTTGATACAATCTACGAGAGCAACCACACTAAACGATTCTACGAGAGCAATCACACTAGACGATGTTTCTTTGGTGGTTTTTAGATTTTCGTCCAGTGGTAGATCTTTCTTTCGGTTTGTAGACCTTCCAATTTGTGTAACTCGAATACAGACCTTCCGATTTGTATAACTCGGATATCATACGTAAGATATCCGAGTCATATGGAAGGGCAGATTTCTCCTATCGATCATTGGAACTGAACTCCATTTTACTCCCTTTTTTTCTTTTCTCACTCTTGTACCCCTTGATGGGGTCTTCCGATCCTTCGTGTTCTGAAATACGCAAAGAAATAGATCCCATGTGTTATGTGGGTCTATTTCCGGATGCATCTTAAAGTCACAAGTATGGCGCATGTAAAATGATGTAAAGTATAGAATTTAAGGTCTCAATATATTTATTGAGTTCATTGGGGTTGGCGATATCCGAATAAAACATGCCTTTACACCTTTACAAGATATGGCATACGAAATAAGAAGTAAAGGAAATGAAAAAGGGCCCCCCGCTCAGGTGAAAGCTCGTGGTTCTGACCGGGCACTGCAGTTCCCCTCCTCCTCCTAATCGAGTATGAGCAACGGTATTCTTTTGATCGGTGTGTGGCCGATCCTGCGCAATTGCAGGATCTTGCGGTGGGCGAACCAGGGTTAATAGGCAGGTTAGAGGGTTTGCCTTCTGTGAAGGATTCTACTGTAGTCCTGCTTCTACACGAGTACTAGACTGTGGAAGTAAGTAACCCTGGTAGACTCTGACTGAATGGCCTCTCCGCTGGAACCACTCGCGGGATCCGCATGCGCGGAAGGCGTTCACCTTTTGCTCTATGCGTTGTACACATCATTACATCCAACAAGCCAAGCCAACCCGGTTCAGTTTCCTTGTAGCACTGCCCGCCCGGCCAGCTTTGCTCTGGTGACACCTCGTGGTTCTGGGGTTCTTTTACTACCGTCAGTTCGGCCCATTTTCACTTGACCTGTGGTAAGATTTCGTTCGTTCCCACAAATTCCAGAAAAACTTCAGGACATAAATTTGTCAGAACATACTGATAATAATCGGACCCTTTTCTGAACTTCTTTCATTTCTCAACATCGTGAGGTTAGATACTTCCTTTTTCTGTCGCGATTATTTTGCCAGAGAGAAACCTCTATGAGTGCAGCCTGTTGTCTGATAGTTGCATGGTTCTCTGATCTGCTCTGATCATATTGGTGAATTCCTATGGATATTTCCGCATGTCGAAAGCAAAGTACTGGGTACTTACGAGCCGTTTAAATGGCGGCTTGGCATCGGCATTTGGCAATGGTAAGACGAACTGACACTATCCGTTGTTTCGGAAGTCTTATAAGATGCGACGACAATGTGCTCAATCAGGAAAACATAATCAGTTTAGAAACCCAAATTTAAATCACTTAGGAGCTGGACAAGATCTTGCCCAACGCATCGTTGTTACGTCAAACATATAACCCAGTTCATGACTACGAAAATTGAGCTGAATATTTCGACGTTGTTCACAGCACTGCCAAGGATGAATAGAACTCATTTTTATCTAAATGACATAACAAACAACTTTAACGGAGACTTCAGTTTTAGTTATATATCTTAAGGACAAGGTTAAGCAGAGTTACGTGTTTTATACCCTTACCTTTAGGCAGCTAGATAGAGAGATAACTGTCGTTGCTCCATTGATAACTACATCAACTCTTAAGGGTTCTTAGCAGTTCTACAAAGTTCTATATTACAGCTTAGTAAGTAACCTGAGATTCAACCGCAACAAGCTGATTAGGAGTCATTTCATCTTTTATTCTTTTTGAAACACCTTTAAAAAACGGTGTTCGTGGTTAACTACTATCTGAAGTCTCGCACGCTCCATTAGATCATCATGAAAAATGTAGTCTAATTTCGGAGTGTAGCGCAATCTGCAAATGTGGTCGGCTCATGAGAATCGATGTGTGCACAGTGATGTGAGATTTGGCCCATGATTTACACAGAAATTGGTCTCTCTGTGTTCAGAAGGATACGGTTTAAAATATAGTTTCTCATTATATGCTCACATCAGCAGGATAAATTTAGGGGAGCCACAGGATAATAAAGTTAAAATCTTGTTGCCGTTTGGGATGTGGAGAAACTCGCTTCGAACTAACAAGTTGTGATTCAAAGTAATAGTATTCAAATAGTAAAGAAACAACAAATTAATTTGTTATATTTTGGCTTTCTCTTAGAATGTGGGAAAGGAGCATCGGGAACGGGGTGGAAAAGGGTATTAACGTCTGATAGCCCAGCGACGGAAGTGACGCATGTTGAGCTCAATTCGTATGGGGAATTAGAGAAGAGATCAATGCATAAAATTTTGATATGCGGTGTAAAACTGTGGGAAAAGGAATAAGATGGAGAAAAGGGAACGTGGGTGCAATGGGACAGACTGGACTGGCAGGGGCCGTACCATTGCCAGCTAAACGTTTCCTCACCCCTATTTTTACTTTACCTTAATCGTACCTTAACTTTAACTGCCCTAGTTTCAGTCGCTACTTAATTTGGAGGCCCTGTGGACATCTTAGCCACCAACTACCACAAGTGCTAATAAACCTGTAGATGCCGCTTAATATGGCTCCACTTTCTGCGCCGCTGGAACTGACGAATGATCCTTCCCCGTTGGAAATGAGTTCGGTAACTCGGTCTGCTAACTCAGGAAATAACGATTTTATCGGGAGCAGCGGGTACGGTAATTGAGTAGAGCAGTCCGCTATACGCATTTCTAGTCAAGCTAGATACCGTTAGATTAAAATCCACGGCAATGGTATTTAGATTGATATTCTATTTTGCTATGAACAGGGAATGTAAACCCAGCAGATCCTGCCAGCGTCTTGCAGGAATGTACGTACGCTCAGGCCATACGAAATGTCACCGTTGGATTCGCGAGTGAAATTCACGGTTTCGAACTTTTACTGGGGTACACGCGGGAGTAAGAAAGGGGGAAGATGTTGTCCAGTGGGCCCCCGGGAACGGAAGAGGATCTGGTGCTCTCTGTGGAGCTCTTCGCTTGACAGACAGCGCGCAGCAGGGGGAAGAAGAGAAGAGGAGGAGAGAGAGTGGAAGGCCTCGAACTCTCAGAGGCGCAGAGAGAGCTGCGTCGCTGCTGCTGAAGCTTTTGCTCTGTAGTGAGGGAGTGAGCTATCGGTCGATCACGGGGGCGTGGTTGATCTGATGGCAGAATGGTGAGGGGAAAAGGAGGAGCGTAAGAGCTGGGAAAGCAGCGAGTTTGTGTGTGTAGAGGGTGGGGGTTAGCAGGCAGTGGTGTAGGGGAGTCTGCTGTTCGTCTGAGCAGAGTCTGGAACAGTTGGTAGTGGTACCGTTGGACTCGTGCTTTTGTGCGTAGTCTTGAGGGTGCCGAGGGTTTTCACGCTGCATCTGTGGACGATTTGGCGGCCTGTTGTGAGGCGTCAAAAGCTCTCTGGTGCGGGAGATTTTTTGGAGTCTGAGGTGGGAGAAGGCATTTAGCTAGTTGGGGTTAGAGAAGACGGGCTTGGAATAGGCACGTGCTGGTGGGAGCGTTGATCTCCGTTTGTTCGCGGACGAAGGAAGATTGGCGAGCCCCGGCTCTGACCCTGTTCTCTCTCCCCGCATTTCCGCGATGAGTTTTTGACGTGGAGGTAGTTGTCTAGTGGTGTCGCTTGGGGCCAGGAATGCGTGAGATTATTGTTGCTAGAATTTCTGTCACAAAGTATGCGCGGAGTGTCCGCTCAGTGTTACCTACTTTACCACTCTAATGTACATACCAGGTCTTCCTCTCCTGTCTCGACACCTTTGAAGAGGCTGTTGCCGTTTTCTACCTTTCTGCCACGAGAATGTGCTTGAAAGTATGGAGGTGCGGTGCAGATGCAGTGGCAGGGAAAGAAATTCATCAGTTAATCTAACGAATAGTTTCTTGACGACTTGCGAAACTGCCGTTACCATATCCAGGCCGGATTGAAGCTCCTTCCTGGAGGCTTTCCGTTTTTCTCGTTAGTCCACGGTGTTGTAGATTTGGATTGCGGGTATCTTGCTCCTGCCGAAGCTCGTAGGCTTCTTAGATCGTAGTGGATTGCTTCTACGAGGTCTTTGGAACTTCGCGACTGCGTATGCGCACGGGAAAGGTGTCAAACAAGGGTGCAAGGTTAAGACACGAGCTTGACGGTATAGACATCTGTTCTATGAATTTGGTTCTTTTTGTCGAGCATAGAAGCAAGATTTACCAGTGGAGGACAACCTAGTGACGATACAGCCAGCGGCTAAGCCGCGGATGTGACAAGAGTTTGTTCCTGCTTCGACGCTTCTTAAGGGGTCCGTCATCGGTCTGGGAGCGTGGGGGCGGAATGTTGCTGTATTGGAACTGGAAAGCAGGAAACGGGAAGCGTCTGCAGACGCGCATGTTAAGTACACTGTCTGTGCGATCAATCTAAGTACAACCCAGGCCTCTATGACGGCCAGTGGTACTTTTGTCTCTGCAGTTAGTGCTCCAGATTCATTTCACATGTGCAGCCCGGTAGGAAGCGGATGCAGGAAGGTAAATAGGAATAGCGTGGACAGGCAGGGACCATCTCGCCGCAAGTCGAGCTCAAATTTGCTGCTTCTAGCCTCAATACTTCTTTCTCTTCTTTTCTCAGCGCAATCGCAAACTCTGGATGAATTTACAGTAGACCGCACAGCCTTGAATCAGCAGATTCAAACAGCAGCCTTCCAATCTTTTCCTGGCCGTGTTAAAACGGGAATCGTTTACAATGCCACTCTTTCGGGGAATCTCTCGTCCGTGGTGGACGTGCAAATGATTCGATTCAGGACTGGTAGCTTAAGGAGATATGGATTCCAACATCAGGCGATAACCTTGCCTGTCGGTGTGAAGGTGGAGGAAAACCTGCGGCATGTGGTTCTTGTGTACAGATACTTCAAGGACCTCAACTTCCATAATGTCTCTTTGGGTAAACACTTTGCGGCACCTGTAGTTGGAGTTTTTGTGTACAATGGCACTAATCTCACCAATACGGACCCTCTACCGGAGCTCACAGTTACCACAACAGCGAGACCTATAGAGGTGGCACATAATTTGAATAAAGACGGCGTGACGAACGTCACCTGCGTCTTATTTAACGATACTGGCTTCACAGCCGTGTCTAACCTCACTTCATCCCCGAGCACTTGCACGTGGAGTACGCTGGGCGACTTCGCCCTGTTAGTCCCTTTCACCATGGAATCATCCGGGAAGAGCAGCAATAACGCATGGAAGATTGCCGTTGGAGCAGTGGCAGGTGCCATTGTCCTACTCATTCTCCTGTCGCTCCTAGCTCTATTATGTGTTAGGTACCGCGAAAGAGCAAAGTTTGCAAAGATGGAACGCGTGGCAGACCATGGGGAAACGCTGCACCATACTTTGATCGGGGGCGGGAGGGCCCCTGCTGCCGCAGGCACAAGAACTAAGCCTACTCTGGAGAGCGACTATGTCAGTTGAGGGGTTTACCTTCATTCTTTTCTTAGGAACTTAAAAGTTGAGTGTAGAGGATGACGTCCGTCCATTCTTTGTTTTAGTAACTTGTAAAGTTCTCCGATGCCCAATCATTATGTCGATTCACACATTCATCTCATCTCAAAGATTGATGACCCCCAGTTGGAGCTATATTTTGCGCCATGCAGTGGCCGAGAAGACAGATTCTTGCTAAGATTTAAAGAGACGATTTACAGGAAAGCAAAGACTCCGCAGGAATGACCGTGTTGAGGGTTTCACGAACGCTTTGGATGTTCATCATATCTGTGACAACTCGCTCTCTTGGAGTCTTCACAATAAAAAAGTGAGCAGGCGTGCTGTGCTGTGCGCCAGTTCCTTGCTTTCATGGAGTAGACCTTTTGATGCGGCGCACGATGTACGTGACTGGACCACATGATAACTGAAGTGTCTGGGCGCTGTGCACTTATTTTCTCCGCTCGAGCTCTTCTCGACCCGAGGCGCGTCACTCAACGTGGAGGACTACATCAGAACCTGTAGCAAAGATTTCTGATTGAAGAAGCGATGCCATCAATTCTGTAGATGATCGCGCGTCTTTCATGTAGGGATTTTGTCGTAGAATTAGGTGAAGAAGATAGACCTCCGCAGCGGGCCAAAGTTTGAGCTCAATTTCCCACCCTTTCTTCTGTGTGAATGGTTTTTTTCGTTTGATAATCTTTTTGTCTATTTCATCTTCTCGTTCCCAAGCGTGTCATTACTCTTTTGGATATAGTGATTGGCCATGTATTATCGATGAGAATTCTCTAAAACACTCGTCTCCTGTTCGATAGGTCTACCGTTTTAGGAATTTTAGGAATATGATTTTCTTCGGCTCTTATGTGAGTGATGTAGTCAGCAATCTCTAATAATCCTTTGCCTCGCCATCACCTGGTGCTAGCTTAGTAATAGTTGAATTCGCCTTTGGTACGGAGCATGACAGGAACTAAGAATTATGAATTGCAATTGGAGTCATATATTCATTGAGTGGCTGGCTGCGCAGGACCATGATACCGTGATTCTATCTCGTGAAAGAAATTGGATCGTCCTTGCGTCGCCTGTCTGTATTTATCGGTCCCGTGAGTCTCCTTCTAGTCCATTACTTGCTTGACAAAGGTACACACTCAATCGCCTTGAGGCCCAATAATATTTATCATCGCATGAATTTCTCCGCGGCAGACATCATGCGCTCATTAGAAGCTAGGTCTGCAGATTCTTCACCACCGTAGTCTGTTCGGTCTCTCTCAGTACTCCCGCTGCAGGTTTGGTCCGCCTGGCCCACTCCAATACTACACGCCATAATTGGTGTCCTTCCTGGTACAGTTTTTATCATCGATTGCCGGCAATACCAGTTCCTGTCACTTATTCTAGGAGACTGTCAAAGTATGAATCATGTGACCAAAACGAATACCAACCCCTTCCCTTCCCCTGATCTGTGGTTCTGGAACTAATGGGCACGAAACGTTTTCTTCTTTGGGTTGGCTGTACACTGAACGGTTCAAATCTTCAGTTTTTCAATTCAGCCTCGCTGATACAATTTACTAAAATTTGTAAGACATTTGGAAGGCACACAGGACTTTTAGTGGACACGAGTTGACAATGTATGAAACCAAATTAATTATGCCGTCTGTCCAGATACCCGACACTGACAACCAAAACTCCGAGAATGGGTGAATCCGAGAGTGAACCTGTTGATAGTGTGTGTATTGCACAACGCGTAAATTGAAGTAACGCGTTTTGCTTTCTCATGCCATATAAGCTGTTCTACGACAGGGCTTTGGAAGACGAAAGTTGATTATCTGTAGCAGGGATGAACTTATTGTGAACGTCATCATGAAATTACTTCTGAACAGATTACTGTGTCATTGAATATTTCATACCCCCTTTGTAGCCGCCCCTTACGCTTAAGAGAGGGCAACGTCGATCGTTCTGCACTGGGGCGGAGTCAACGTTGTCAGATCACGGCTGGCACTGACGCTTCGAAAGGCATGTCTGTCCTCAACATTCTGTCTCTATGCAATTCTTCCACCAAAAAGCGTGAGGTGTCTTCAATCCCTACTCCATGTAAACGTGGCAGGTAAAATGAAGAACATCAACTTCTGGAGGTACCATATTGCATCTTCCAGACACTTGCTTGCTATGCTGCAAGTCGAAACTCTGGTGAGTCTTTCACCGACAAATATGGGCTTGAGCATCGAGAAGGACTAAATGCACTGCAGATACTGAAGTCCATATTCCGGATTCTTCGTCCTCTCCGAAGGATCTGATGCTTACAATTTCAAAATAGCCGCATTACGCATGCACATACGAATCCCCCCCCTCGATGTTGTCTAAAACGAACCGTTTCAATATTAGCCATGCCCGCTTGAATGGCTTTCACTTTTCTACCGTTCTGCACCCAAATTTGCGATGCACAATCGACTACTTCGTGTACTGCTGCCACACGGGAGGTGAATGCAGAGCTAACGCCGACGATCGGTCAAGGTAAAGATTGAACAAGCCCACCAGAGTCCTTTGACTCCGATCTCTAAAGCTCTCTTCTCTAACGGGAGGAGAAGCCATTCCAGCCACTTCCAATCCAGCTTAAAAGTGAAGCGAGTCAGAACAACAGCAGCACTACTTGGAAAGCAACCTCTGTAACCACAGTACACTACAGTACAACATAACGGAGCGTATCCAATGCTCCTACCACCAAACCGATGGACTCTCATAACACTCTCAGGTCAATTTCGACATGACACAATACACATCAACTGTAACCGTACAACGTCTACTTCGAGCAACAAGCATCACAGCACAGCCCTGAGGGCTATTAAAGCAATTCCCAACCTGCGACCTAACGTATGATAATGAAGTGATCGGACCCGCACTACTTGTTCTGCGTAGTGTGACAATCGTCGTGACAACCTTCATTAACACCTCGGCCAGCCAGCCATCCATCTATCCAGCCTGGTGATGTGCATCGAGAAATCTTGATGCTGCACTTTTCTGCGTATGTGGGGATCAGAGCATTGATTGATCTGAGTACATTGTGCTCCTCCTCTACCTCATTCCAAACATCTAACTCTCCGTCCTCTTACGTAGCCATACATATCTCCGGAAGGAAATACCAACAGATCAGCCACACAACGGACGGGTTTAACGTAATCTACAGCATTTACCTATCCGGTCCGACTGCGAGTACTTGCCAGAACTTACTTATTCAACCGGAAAGCTGACCGAGCAAGTAGGTCCGAGTTCCCAACTTGTCGGTAAATTCGATCCACCGTAAATTTTGCCTCAAAGAAACCCAGTACCCCTGGTGATGCTCCCGGTGAATGTCGACACCGCTGGTGTCTCGGTATAGGTTACCTGTAGTTTTGCACCGGATTTTACCGCTCCCCGGGCAATGATAACCGGCGCCGGGGAGCGGTAAAATCTGTAGGCCATGGATGCGGAGTTTTCCTTGGTGACCCTTGACCTGAGGGTCCGATTAAGAGATACGTACAATTCAGCTTCTGCCGGTATTGTACTGTCGTGGATGGACGTTCATTCGACTTCCTGTAGGACAGTAGTACACTCATGCACTGTTCCGATTGTTAACCGGACGGACGGACGGACGGACATCCGCAACAGTTTTGGTGATAGAGGCATTTAATGAACGCACATTTCTTGGAGGTTTGGATCTTCGTACACTGCAAGACACGTATCCTCCAACATGTTGTGTAGGCCATACAATTTCAGCACTGCACACATGGAAACTTCGTTATAAATGCATGCGAAACCATACGTATGTGCAAATTGCTTTCCTCCGCTTCCACCCGATGAGGATAATGGGAGCAGAAGAAGACAACAAAGATGAGAAATAAAATGGTCTCCAAAAGATACTCAAATACTTCTTGCATCCCATAGTCGACTTGCTCACACATCCATGGGTTTTCTAGAAAAAGGCGACCGCTTAGGAAAAACGAAGGATGGGAAGACCCCATCAAGCCGTACAAGGGAGAGACAAAAAACTATCAAATCAAATTAAGAAACTTAACTTGCGGACTTGTTCCCTCCTTAACTCATGGCTCCACCCTCTCTTTCCATGTTAGGCAGGCTCAGCTCCATGTTGCTCCTGCGGCGTCGCAAATGCTTCTTGGCCAGTAACGTAAAGTTCAAGAGTGACGGAAGAAGACGACGGAACAACTAAGATGCCTTTCTATTCGAACTAAACATTTAAAGCATGCTTTTTGTCATATTATCGCGCCTAAATTCATTAATAAGCACGAAGTTAAGAAGGCCATGACTGATTGGACGGAGATCTTCCTTCCATCCGGTGGGACCGGACTTATGCCGCGTGGCATAATGCAGCTGTGAAACTGTCGCGCCCGTCATATCCTCGGCCCAAACTGTATAGATTCATGTCACCTTCTTGACCCTGGGATTACAGTTTTATTGCTAATTTATTTATTACATTAATGCACCTTAGAAATATCTGCAGCTGTTTGCATCTAAATTCGTTGAATAATTCCAGAGGTTCATTTCTGATCACAAATATAGCGGAGTTAGACAAAGGTTTTCCTAAAGCTGGGATGTAGAATGAAGTTTATACACTTTATAATGTTATTACTAAACTAAGTACTAAGTGTTCACTAAATTGCAGTTAGGTTCAAGGTATTCTTATCTATCAGCAAGTTATGGTGGTCAACAGGAATTCTGAATGACACAGAGTAAGCGGGAATCGAGGTTTATTTCCTAATCAGGAGAATTACCGCAGTCAGGAGAATAATGGTTGGTACCACATACTGAGCTCGCACATTTATGTTCTTAAAAGAAATAGGACACTTAAGGAAACTGACCTCTGATCGCCGGTCTCCAAAAGGACCAGGTCGGTCGCAGAAAGAAGGAGGAACAAAAGAGCGGGACCTGCAGCAGTCGTGATTACGGTACTCTCACTAATCAGGAGGGAAAGTGCCTTGTTAGTCTTATTAGACTCTAATTCAAATCGGGTATAATTCTGAAACGCGTGATGTATCTCCATTATACCTCAAATCTTTGAGTCAGAAAACATGAGTCTTCTTCCTCCCAGAATATGCTTGATTGTATGAGTGTGCAATCTTGTGAGTTTGTTTTTATTATTGCAGTCTTTATGGCTATGAATCAATCATGGACTTTACTGACTGAAAAGAATGTCAATCTCCTATAGTGAGAAAATTTTCTTTCTTGGTACTCTAGGAAACGAAACGAGGAGGGCTTACTTTGACAAAGGTTCACTTTCTTGTTCCTTGTTTATTAGGTCCTTGCTTGGTCATTTCGTCTTCATTGAGAGAGAGAGAGCAGTAATGTCAAAGTATCCTATACTGCTGAGAAAATACCGTAAAAGTACATATATAGAATAATATACAGTGCTGTAGACGTATCGATCATGTGATTAGTACTGACGTGTTGTTTTCTTGAAGGACATCTTTAAAGAGAAGGATATAAGGGACATCTTTTTCGCTCACTTCTGCGAGTTTGGTTAATATCAAAAGTTTTCTTTCATGCGATTATAATACGGACTTCTTTTCTTGTATTGTAAACATATAAAGTGAACCGCAAAGAGGTTATGGGGTTTAGACATTGGATGTAGAATTATTCAGGTAGATGTGTCATTTTAAATTTTCAATATTCCACGTACTTGAATGTGAGTTCTAGGCTTTATAATTATCCGTCAGGAATTTTTCATGTTTCTAGAATCATCTAGTTCACGGGGATAGTACATAGCTTGAATCGTGGTTATTTTCTCATCATTCTGAACGTTAAAATACTTCTTAGATTGAATTCAATAGTTATTTTCTCTTAGACTTTAGTATAAATTTTTAAATACTTTATCATAAACGAAAAACATAAATTTCTGGCATACCAGATTTCATTTAGCATATTCCTTGCCGTATCTCCTCTATTTTTCTTCCTTTGACAAAAATGTTTCATATTTGAGCCGTGGTGTAGATCTATTGGTTCTAATATCAAATAGGTTCGTATAATGATATTTCATAATTATTACAGGGGAGAAATGTAAACCATCAAATCGACCGACTGTGAGGAATGCATTTACTTCCTTTGTTTATCCCCATTTCCATTAATCTTCCTTGCAGAGTACATCTAATTACAAGTCCTACAAATGATGCCAAGCGAACTTATACTCCGATGAGATCAAAATATATCTAAACTTCTTAATGAAATCCAAATCTAATAGATTAAAATGAATATATATTTCTGTCAATATCATATATTTTTTATGAAAACAAATTTTATAAAAAACTATTATACCATAATAATAATAAAAATCAAACAATATATTCTCTATCCACTGCACGGATTACATTCATCAAATCAAATCCATTCTAACATAAAAAATATAAATTTCATTATTTGTTAGCTTTTGTCTATCAATAACATAGAACTCAAAGAAAACAAAAATAAATTAAAAAAAAACAGAAAAAGTGAATTTTGGAACTCTACTTCGAAGTATATCTATCCGGAGACTTGGAGTGCCCAACCCTAATGGCACATCCAATAGTACCACTAACAAAACTGACTGTGCTAATGGTGATTCCAATGGTGCAATCAAAAACCTAAATGATCTCTCTAAGTAATCTATGAGTAGTTATTAATATAATCATTATAGCATCATAGCTAACTAACTTAGACATTATAAATATCTTTGCAAAATCATCCACAAATCATGTATTTAAAGTGTTGGATAAATTTACGTTCTAAGAAGAATCGCTCTACTAACTAAATTCTATTTTAGAAGAAAAAATTCAAAATTTAATATAACCTATTGTTAACAAGAACATGCGGAAGAGAGTTATTTCTTGGAAGGTCAAACACCTTTCCCAAAATCTGTTTGTACTATGGAATCATTTGCATGCAATAGCTCTTCCTATTTAAGAGATAAACATCCTTTAAAAGACAATTTATTACAGATTCCATCATTAATAAAAAAGTGTTAATTTGGAATATATTCACATTATAAATAAAACATGAGATGAATCTTGATAATGGTAAAGACATTCATGTATGAATGCAATTTACCGAAAGAAGTTTGGGTCCTAGTATTACATTGTTTCCCTAGCTTATATTTTAAATTAATCTTTTGAAATTGATTTCTATATATATGAGAAACAAAGGACACTTTGTAGAAAAGGTTTATCCTTACAGATCTAACACACAAGCTGATACTCAGATTATCATTAAATAGTAATTATGCAACAATCTAAGGTAGATGCATAACCAAGATGTATTTTTGTATTAACCATAAGTTTACTTTTACTTTTACATCACCCTTTAAGATTAATAATAATATTAATAAAGGAAAAAATTTAACATGTAGAAATGCATTTCTAGCCTACGATGTTTAATAAATATGTTGATCCATCTAAGTTACCTAGAGTGTTGGTTGTTTGATTAGATAAGGACCTCTGAAGACTTAAGTTTAGTGCAAAGTAAAGTTCAAAATGAAATATCAATAATAAAGAATAAAAACTGTGAGCTGTAACGGGTAATATCCGTATAGAAAAGGTCAACATGAGATTAATTAATATGTTTTAGCCAAGTCTGTCCAAGAGATCTTAGAATATAACTTCTGAAAATGCAATTGCGTCATGTTGACGCCTTGTGTTTCAATACCTTTGTACATATAAGAATATATGCTCCTATTTTGAAATAATATCATATTTTAGTCTCAATAGTTTCCAAAATATTATTGAGGGATTATTTTTTGAAAAAAATCTATTCTTAATATTTTTAATTTAGGAATATTAAAAAAATGAAAATTCCAAAATTAATTCGTATCTCCCTCTTGTCTTGCCCGGCATCATCTAATAACATAAAAATGCGGTTATTATATCCATTCTCATATATATAACTCTTAACATTATCACAAGATGAATATCCATATGTAAAGAACTCAAATTGTAGAGATAAACAAATACTTTGGATTTCTCTTTATTAATCTCCTTACTCTTTATTCAATTCAAGTGCAAATAAAATACATAAATAATTGAAAACAAATAGAGATGATCAATAAATCATAATATGATAAATATAAATAATAAATCGTAATTTTTAAATTCATATTTGAATATCATCATATCTCTAATGTGAATGAAAACTTATATGATTGGTTTCATTTTGTGATTTAGATTAAGTAGTTTTTTCTTTTATATATTTTCAAGATGATGAGGTCTCCTTGTAATTTAATATTTTAATTTTAATTATTTCATTCATTTATTTTACTTGGTCGTAAATTTATGCTAGTGTCATCTATTTTTATTGCTATAGATCATAATTTTTAGAAAGTACATTTATAAAATTGGTTGATGAAATTCAAATTATTTTTCTTGATTTTAATAATTTCAATTTATTTTATTATTTTTATATTTAGTGGAAAACCAATGAATTATCATCAGTTTCTTTTCTTAGGGATCATAAAAGCTCTAAACCCCAAAGTTAAATAAATTAAGGCTACTTTTATATCTTATCGTACTTCTTAGTTAAGTGGAATAGCAAGATGAATTTGATCTGTCTATTTGAAGACTAAATCTATTTAAAGATTCCTCAATTATTGTAAGATGCATTCAACTTGTTTAAATTTACAATAAGATCTAGTTTACAATATATTGATTATTCAAGTTTTGTATATGTCAATTGACGGATTAGTATATTTATGAGGAAGTAACATAATATTTTCATTCTCATATATCAATGTCTTCCTTTCCAAATATAAGCTCTAATTTTGATGACTTTATTATGATCATATTTAAAACCTTAGAGCTTATATGAAGATTATAAGTTATGCTGAAATTTACAATCTATAATCCTAGTTAATATCAATCATGTTGGAAGAGACTATTTTTTTCTGTTAAAATTAAAAATATGATATCCAAAAAATTTAAAACAAATTAAAAACTGAGAAATTATTAAATTCTTTAAAATACTTGATAACCCGTACTCACGAGAGCTAATCCAAAATCACCTATGCAATTTATGAGCATAGCTTTAATAGCCCCTGAATGCGTGTAAACCAAAAATAGATGTATCTATGATCACGGGTTATTGTAAATATCAAGAGAAAAACAATAAAATATTTCTAATAAGGGAAAAATGTGATCCATCTTTATGAGAAATTTACAATATAATGAGAATGAATGAATTGAATAGTTCAAATATTAAAAGAACATCACCTCAAGTCTGTCTAACCTAGAACTAATAAATCTGCAAATTATTTTAAATTGATGTGATGCAAACTTAAATATATCTGCCCATCAGTTTTTGGAGTTTTTTTTTAAAGCTAAACGAGTGACTTACATAATAAATTTAATAATTTAATTTATCAAGTTTACATTACTATCTCTATAAATCTTCCAAAACTTTACAACAATACACATTGCATATCTATAGATGAATTGAAATCCTCTAATGCATCTGACAATACTCTATCAAGAAATAACCTCCATATATAGAAATTCAATAAGACAAATTAATTAGAAAAGATAAGTTGCTAGTATGTCGTGCGTATATACATCGCTACACAACATACATCGCTCACAACATCATACACTATAGAAGCACAACTCACACATAAGTCATATATAGACTCTAAAGTGCCACAATAATCAGATTGCTTAACACTTTCAACTCAACTCAACTCATATCAGTACTTGATCTGTCACTCTATAAACTGCCAACAACTGGACACTGATTACAGTCAAGCCACACCCACTCAAGCATAGAGAATCCAGGTGACGCTCGCCGGCCCCTGTCCGCCATAGCCAGGAACTCGAAGGCTCAACATCAGAGAAGTGAGCTCTCTGGAGCTCACTTCAAAACTATACCCCCTGGACTCGAGCTAGCACTGGAACCCTAGCGGTCCCGCTGACGGCACACTCGACGGTGCAAACGGTGCAAAGTGATGGTGGGCCCCACCGTGAAGTCAGTACCCCAAACACCAAATCAGACTGTCGGAAAGTAGTCCCTGAGAAACTACTAGAATAACTCTAACTACCATCACTGGAACTCCAATGTCCAAGCAGCTAGATGCGGAACTACAAAGGGCGTGACAACTGTCGTGCGTATATGCATCGCTACACAACATACATCGCTGTCAACATCATATACTCTAGAAGCACAACTCACACATAAGTCATACATAGACTCTAAAGTGCCACAATTGCCCGCCTAGCTGGCGGTTAGGTCCCTCTAACTCCAGATAGCCATCTACTCTAAGTATATGGTATACCCTCTAATGGGCAAAGATCAGGAGGCTGGGTGCTATGGAGCCCCATCTATAGTTGCCTGTATGCAATCTATACCATATAAAGAATGAACTAGCTATAGGTCAAGTACATCTAGGACATAACCACTGTCCCTGAGGAACCACCGTGAGGGGAGGAGTCCTACATGCCATATGCCATCCTCTCAAACATCTATCACACACTAACATAGTAGCAGCTCCACCAGAAGAGCCACATAACATACACCTCAAGCCTGCACGTACAAGTGCCAAGCTTGGGTCCATAGTACCATCAATGTTTGGAAGGTGGCATGGCGCACAATTGCGCACATGATCCTTCCAAACAACACCATCACGTCCTTCTAACACAAGGACTCTAGATGGCAAAACCTTGCGCACTCTCAAGATAGTGCAGCCTGTAGAAACATCAAGTGTCGTCGGTGCTGTCTGCTGTAGATATACATAGTCGCCTGGATGAAATCGACGGATTGAGGGTCTATAACCTCCTCCTCGAATGGTCGCATAGCGTAAAGTATCTCTATGCAGAGCAATCACCAAGTTCTCAAAGGCCATCGGCATCACTCTCCGAAAGATCTCTACCCGCTAAGAACATGCGCTCATCCATACATCGGGGTCATCCAAGTCCAAAACTACAGTAGCATCTCAACGAATGGCTGCAGGTAAATCTGGATCTTGTCCATAGAGTAGAAAGTATGGAGAGAAGGATGCTAAGGAGGCTTGCCGGCTGAACCGATAGCCCATGGCCAACCAAGGTAACTGGAGATCCCAATCTCCCAAGTGGCCTCTTTGCAAACCATACTTTCGCAATCCTCTCTTCACCGTCTGAACCACTCTCTCTGCTAAGCCATCTGCCTCAGGGTGATCTCAGGATGTAGTACAATGATCAATCAAAGCCTTGTCACACAAGACCTGAAACTCTCCCAAGAACTCTGTACCCTGATCAGTCAAAACCTCAACTGGTGCACCAAAATGACTAAGAACTCGATCCAAGAACGAGTAAGCTATCCCTTCACTAGACTTGTCAGGAAGTGCCACCAACTCAATCCACTTGGAGAAGTGCTCCACCATCATCAAAACATACCGATGACGTCTCACAGTCAGCGGTAAAGGTCCGGCGAAGTCCAAACTCCAACGGTAACCCAATCCCATGATAGGTAATGGGTGTAACTGTGGCGTAGGAGCATTGAATGATACTCTAACTCGGTCACAAACCACACATTTGGCAACAAACTGCTGCACCTCGGTCTGCATACCGCGCCACCAATAATGACTCTGAAGTAAGCTATATGTACGCTTTACTCCAAAATGTCCTAGCTCCTCATGAGCATGATGGACCAACTGTGGTCTCTGTGATGGAAGTGGTACTACTCGCACTCTACCATCCTCCCATACACGCAAAAGGTGTCTACCCTCCAATCTGAACCGTCTGGCTTGCTGAAGAACATGGTATCTCTCCTTGGCCCCAACTGTGCCACCCACAACACCAATGCGAAGATAGTCCATCACTAAGACATCATCATGAATGTCTCGCTGAACTGTACCAATATCTTCACTCTCTGGATCTGTGACCTCAATAACTCTTCCTGTATGCGCTGAGAGAGATACCACCAAAGTCTCTGCAAATATACATAGAAAGGCCAATGCATGCCAACCTGGCACCATCTCCTCATCTGTCTCACCATGCCAATGTGCTCCGGTCTGATCCTGCTGGCTGGGACATGGGTTTCTACTCAACCTATTTGCATCACGGTTCACCACTCCAGGTCTATGAACAACCGTGAAATCATACTCCTATAAAATCAGAGCCCATCGTGCAAGCTTCCCTAAAAGCTTGTCAGACTCCATCAACCACTTCAGTGGCTGATGATCAGTGATGAGAGTGAAGGGGTTACCAAATAGGTAACATCAGAAATGTGCTACTGCCCAAACTGTTGCCAAGCACTCTCCCTCATATGAACTATACTTTGCCTCCGCTGAATTGTTGGAGCGACTAGCATAGGCCACCACAAACTCCTTCTCCTCATCATCATGCTGGGTGAGCACCGCTCCAAGCCTCAACATACTCCAATCAGTGTGAACCTGAAATGGTCGTCCCCTGATCGGTCTCCTCAAAATAGGAGCAGATGTCAACCTCTCCTTGAGCTCTACAAAAGCTCTCTCCTGCTCATCTCCCCAACACCACTCTTGTGTAAGCTTGGTCAGCTTTGTCAAGGCCTTGGCAATGGCACTAAATCCTCTAACATAGCGGCAATAGAAGAACCTACACTTCCCAGGATGTAGTTTGAGTCCATGAGATCTCAACCTCTCAAACACCTCCAACAACTGTCTCTCATGCTCCTCCACAGTAGTGCTATAAACCAAAATGTCATCAATATAGCACCGAGCAAAATCCAATCCAGCTAGGATCCTATTCATGACCCTCTAGAACTCAGCAGGAGCATTCTTCAACCCAAATGGTAAGAACCTCCACTGATATAACACATCCTTGCTGTGAGGATCAATAGCCCAAAATGCTGTCTTGGACTTATCCTCCTCCCTGATCGGCAACTGATGATATCCCGCTTGAAGATCCAAAGTATTGAAGACCTTTGCATGCCCAATCGCATCAAAAATCTCCTCCGGTGTAGGCATGGCATATCGATCAGCCCTGGTCTGTTGGTTGATAGGACGGTAATCTCCACACATCCGCCTTTCTGTATAGTTGCCATGCATATCCTTCTTGGTTAGCATCACTGTCGCTGATGCATACTCTCCATGTGAAATCTCCACCAAACCAGCCTCAAAAAGGTCACTACTCCGGCTCTGAATCAATGTCCTCTCCATATCACTATATCGATAAGGACGTCGGAAAAAACTGGTGTGTCGCTAGTCAGCTCAATCCGTATACCAAGTCCCTTCAGAGCACCCAAATCCTTCATATTGAAGGCAAAACAACTCGTGTGACTCCTCAAGAACCTCCAAACCCTCCGTCTTTCCTCTCTAGTAAGCTTGGGTCCAAGATCTGGCTCCCAAGTATCCTCTGTAAATGTAAGAGTGGAAGACGTACTGACTGGCTGCTACACTGGGCCCTTGGGAGCAATAGTGTCATGCTTCCGACCACTAGAGGTCCCAACCTCTGTGTGAAAAACTCCCTCCACTCTGGCTGCAAGCTCCACACGTCCTCTAGCTGCATCCCATGTGGACCAAGGGTGTAATCCAAGAAGCCCACGCTCACCTGGATGGACTCCAAGTAGACCACTCTCCCTAGTAGCTACTGGATGTGTCCCAAGAATACCATGTCCACTCGGTCCATCGCCCCCAGCATGTGCCTAAATCGTCTCAATAGGCACAGGGCTCACAAGTGTCAAAGTGGTGATGCCTATCAAGCGCATCCTACGCTGCTCTGCCAAACCAAGGCTCACAATCCAAGTCAAACAGTTCTGGTCCATAGCCTGACCTAACACCTGACGTCTGGATGCCTCTGACACTGCTGGAACAGCAGTAATACCGGTGCAAAAACCCATCGCCCGCTCTCTCTCATCAGCATTAGGCTCCACCAACTGCTGTAACTGTGAGTCCCAAACAAGTCCAGGTCCTCCCTCTCGAAAAGCATGAGAGCATGGGAAACTCATGAGTGTGGGAAATGCAGCTCTAGGATGTCCAACTAGGTTCACCACTGCCATAGGTGACCTATCAACCACTACCACTGTCTGAGACTGACGTCCAACATCCAAGATATCATCAACAAGAATGTGGTCTAGTCGCTGAATCCCATCATAACTACGCTATAGAACCTCTTTGGGTAAGAGGGTCGTCCACCAAAGACAAAGACGATGAGCCCGTGATCCCACTCTGGCTGCATCTAACAATACAGCAGGTCCCATCCAAGAATGGACATGATGTGTACTCGCCACCACTCTAGTGTGAGAATCACCCATCAAAGGAACGTTCTCCAAAAGGTAAGCTGGAGAAACAGACTGATGAACCTGGAGATGTCGTAGTATCCGTAACATCTCCCAAAACACACCGGAACAAGGATCTTGAAGACCCAAACCATGGCTCGCACATGTATGTCCCCGACATGGCCATCCAGAAATCACCAAGTGAATAGGCCCATGTCTCTCTAGGTCATGCGTCCCCAGTAAGGAAATGTCTCCTGGTAGGGCCTTCTGGTAACCTCTGACTGCTGACATCGGTAATAACTCTAGATACCGATAGGCCAAGTGTGCCACATGGTGTAGAGAGACTCACCTAGCAGTCTCATCTCTCTCTACATACAAGTACCTCTGTACTCATATACCTGCCTGTAACACTGCAACTAGTTCGGTGCTGATCCCACCAAACAACTCCAATAGGCATATCCCCTCTATTGGATACTGCCAAGCAATGAGTGTGGTATCCAGAGGTGTCAAAGCAATCACCTCTGGAGGCTCATCCTCGTACTCATCTCCTGATGGTATGAAGGCTCCACTCCAAGCCTGCTGCACCAACTGATCTGCATGCTACTGCAATGCCTCCTCTGAACTCCACAATGGAACATCCAAGGTGGATGGAACAATCCCACTTGTACTCCATAGCCGAGTGATCTCCTCTGGTACTGGAGTATCCTCTGCATGGGCGTTCCCCTCCAACAAGTCACCAGGCCAAGTAACTACACCGCTGAAAGCTAAAACTGATGCTGCCATGGTCCCGGACTGTAGTAAGCCAAGACTGCCACTACTAAAGTGTACTGGTAGACGACATACCCGTCCCTCACCAGACTGCCAACCAGGTCTATAAGAGGCTGTCTCCTCCCAATAGTCAATGCTGAAACCCATAGGGTATAACACTGCTCCCCCAACTAGCACATCATATGACTAAGCTATCGTCGCAATAGCCTGAGCTCTCACCACCGAGCTATCAGTCGGATGACCAGGCTGAACCTGGACAAAAAGCTCTCCTCGTGTGATGTACTGTGTCGAACCACCACCAAGAGATGTCTAGATCTGAAATGGACACCTCTCCACATCGGTCTTCTGTAACTCCAAACCGACAACTGCAGCCTTCCTCAACATAAGGGATTGCGCACCAGAGTCTAACAAGACTCTCTGTGGTGTATAGACCTTCCTTGAAGGTCCCACCAAACAAAAAATCCCCCTCTGGTTATCCAATAAGACAACACCAGGTGTAAACCGCGCTCTCTCAAAGGCCGGTCTAGTTGGCAACTCCTCCAGTCTAGCCGTTGTTCCCTGCCATAAACCACTGGTCGCTGAACGGATCCCATGCTCCTCAACCAAGTCAGCTCCACTACCAACCACCTCTGCTCTAGTAGTAGGAACTGCACCATCCCTACTCTCACACAATGTGGCAGCCAACCGGAACACTGGGGCTGGGTCAACTTCCAATGTCAACATGTCACTTGCTGAAAATAAAGGATGCCGCATAATCAGCTGAGCCGCCCCCAACATCATGCTAGACTCAGTCTGTGTAGTAGCAGGTGGCTGACTAGCAGGTAGTCTATCATGTACTCCATCACCACCTACCACACCTGCATTGGGATGTCTAGGAACCATGGATGTCGTCTGCAATGCCTCAGATAGCGTGAAAGACTGGGGAAGTCTGACCTGTCTCCCAACCTCTCCTCTCTGTGGGTCCAACTCCACTGATGCTCCTCTAGGCTCTGGAGCACGTACTGCACTCCTAGTCACTGCTGCAGATGCATCCACTTGTGTTGCTTCGCACATGAAGTCCAAAACATCTCTATCACCAGCATATGAGGTGGAAGCCTCAGCACCCAAATCTGATCTCCTCTGAGCAATAGCCATACTAGCCAATCTCTGCTCCAACTGCTCAATCCGAGTAGCCATAGCTATGTCAGAAGTAAGGGCAGGTACTGCACCCCTACTAGGTGTAGATCCTCTACCACCACCTCGTCCTCCATGAACTGGAGCTCCTCTACTACTTGCCATAGCAGCCCTACCACTCCATAACTCCGGATGTAGGTCAAAACACCGGTCACTAGTGTGACCAAATCTGTGGCAGTGCTCACATTGCCTCTGTGCTGGCTATGATGCACCAGAGGTATCAGGTCCGCTGCCCTGAGTACACTCTCTCCTATGGTGAGGTCCACCACAAGTCCAACAAGCAACACCACCACTCACTGGCTGCTGCTGACCCGAAAATGAGGGTAAGGGTCTAACTCCACTAGGCCCTCCACTCGCTCCATAGGATCTAGGCTGTCCACCCTGTCCTTGAAAACCAACTGGGCGTGGTGCACTCTGCTGCACTCTAGAAGAAGTCACAACCGTGGATGAGGTCTCTCTACCAAATCCAGATGTCACCACTCTCTCCTCCACCATGTTGAGCTCAATATGCTCAGCTAAACCAAAGACTACTACCAAAGTGGGCGAAGTAGCCTGCAACAACGTAGCATCACAAACTTTATGTCACAACTCCCTGTCCAGTATCCCATACCAAAACTGGACTGCCTGGGCCTTAGTAACTCCCTGAGTGAAACTGATCAACCGCCTCATGCGAGTGTATGCCTCGTGTAGGCTCTCTCCAGCCTTCCGCTGGAACTCTTGCAAGCTCCTCAGCTTGTCAGTCCGCACTTCCTGGTAGTTCTGCCTCAAACACAAGAAGAACTCCACCATGGGGTTAAACCCAAGTACCACATCACCTCCTGCAGCAGTACCTCCACTTGTAGTAGCACTATCTCCAGCTAGTGCACCTCCACTAGCTCCACCAACACTACTCGAGCTAGAACTCGTGGGTACAACTGATCTACTCCTGGCCACCGAGCCTGAAGTGATGGAAACATAATTTTGGAGACCAATACTGTCTCCATAACTCAATCTCCTCCAAATGAGCTCTCCTGAACTCATGGTAATCATCCATCGGCGGACCCTTTAGATGCTAGAACAACCCCTTCCATGCCATGAAGGGTGTGAACAAAGTCGGGTTCCGCATCTGCTGCAGATCACACCAACTATCGAACTCCTGGATGAAGTCATCCAACTCAATGGTACCCACTGTACCAGAGTAACACCTAGGGCCTTTGGAGGCCCCATAAATCTCATCCATGTCCCACAACAACAGTGCGGACACACCAACTGCACTTTCAACTGAATCAGCTCCTGTGTCAAACTCCAACTCAGAGTCAATCTCCTCCCTCACTGGGACCTGAGATACAAGCTGATACCAAGCACCACTCCGAGTAAACCCACTGCATACTGCAAGGCTAACTCCTCTGGAATCTCCAAAGAACTCCGTCGTGACCACGTAACTGCAACAGCAAACCCGAACCACCAATTGCAACCGCAAGTCGCAACCGCAAGTGCCCCACCAAGTGCCAACACCAACTAGACACCACCCACTAATGTAACTCTAACCAAGATAACTACACTAAGGGAAAGGCAACCTGTAACATGCTATCATAACACGCACTCTCACGGTCTGCAGGTCATCACTTCTTGCCTCACCGGAGAGAAACAAAGGTAGTCTGACTGGTCATCACTCCAGCCTCACCACCGAGAGCACACCAGAGCACCAACGCTCAAAAGTCAAGGCACCTCACACAAACATGGTGCACAAATAGGAAGCAAAGAATAGAGGGGATCCAATCACAAGAAATCTAAACAAAAACCCTCCATCTCATAACACAACACGGGACTGACTCTGCCACCATTTGGCATTTGACATAAGAGCAGTTCGTATCTAAGTCCTAAGCTACCAGGATCACCAAGAATGGGATCAAACTGCCTCTCTGTAATACCAAGGGTTAGCCATATGATCTAGATGTGAAATTTGGTTGGTAACATCTAGAATGATGTTATACATGATGGTCAAAATAGATCAGATAGAAGTATCATCAAAAGAGTACTTCTACTAATAGGGCAGAAACCAAAATAGACTTGAGAACCTTAGAACCAATAGCTAGACATATGATTTAAAGGTGAGAATTGGTTTGGTAACATCTAGAAGGATGTTACACATGATGGACTAAACAGATCAGAAAGAGGTATCACCAAAAGAGGACTTCTACTAATAGAGTAGGAACCGAAATATGCCTGAAATCTTTGAAGGCAATTTCGGAGGCCTAAACGGATGAATCAGGCCTTGAAAATGTGCAGATTCCCCCCCAACGGAGGAAAGGCTAGCCTTCCCTCCCCCCTTGGTTTGTCTCATCAAGAGCTTTCCAACGGTACCTTACTCATGTGATTTTGAGATTCCTACAGGAAGATTCCCTAAAAGATTCCCTCCGGTCAAAGCTCATTTGACCAACCAGATAGGACCTAGACCAGACAGGTCACCCATCCAAGTAAGTAATCCAAGGGTGGAGCTTGCTGACATGTCACCTATCTGTGTCCCTAATCCTATGGTGGAGCTTCCTTGGAGGAGATCCTCTTTGTCTATATAATAAAGAGAAGGTGCTCCCTTGGGGCATCGAATGTTTGAGTGTGCAATCTGTGTTTTCTCTCTTCTCTTGTCCTTGGAGTATTACACTCTCCTAGCCAAAGCTACATGTGTATAGATAACAGTGGCGCAGTCACTAGGACAACAAGTGAGAGTGGACCAGTTGGCTAGGGCACCAGTCTAGTAATAAGAGATCCAGGGGTCAAACCCTATTGCGCACAATCTAGCAAGAAAGGCAGATTTTGCCAACCAATGACCAAGATTTACTCTAAACTAGCTAGCCTCACGCCAGCATGCTGGCCCTTCTAGGCCTTCGTAGCCTCTCATAGCCCACAGCCCTATGCCTCGAAGCCTCTATCAGCCAAATGAGGCCTTTCTTGTTGCCACTTTGAACCTCCTCCAAAATTGGCAAAACTTCTCCAAATTTGTGGAACTCCTCCAAACTAGCGAAACTTCTCCAAATCTGGCCAAATAGCAAAACTCCTCCAATTCTGGCCCAAAATCTGACGTAAAATCTGATGGAACCCTAAAGATGGATGTCCGCCAAATCCCCCGCTAACTTTCCACTCGAGCCAAATTGACAAAACGGGTTTTTCCAAATCAAAATTTCATGAGAAGAGCTTCCCAACTCCGCCTTCAATTTGACTTTCTGAGCCCAACTCGCAGCAAATTGGTCGTGCCTTCACCTCCTGAGCTCAAAATCACAACACTGCTCGAAAATTGCTCCTTCTTTGCTTGAAAGTTGGCTAGCGCTTCCGCACACCATCCGCCTAACTGCCAAATCTGCATCAACTGAACGAGCTTCTGCACACTAGGGAAACACAAAACTTGAATCGAGCTACCATGATCCACCGAGCTTGGAGATACCACCAACACTCAACGTTCATGCACCCAATTTCCCCCTAACTTCACTTCTCTGATGTAATCAGATTGCTTAACACTTTCAACTCAACTCAACTCAGATCAGTACTTGATCTGTCACTCTATAAACTGCCAACAACTGGGCACTGATTACAGTCAAGCCACACCCACTCAAGCATAGAGAATCCAGGTGATGCTCGCCGGCCTCTGTCCGCCATAGCCAGGAACTCGAAGGCTCAACATCAGAGAAGTGAGCTCTTTGGAGCTCACTTCAAAACTATACCCCCCTGGACTCGAGCTAGCATTGGAACCCTAACGGTCCCGCTGACGGCACACTCGACGGTGCGAATGGTGCAAAGTGACGGTGGGCCCCACCGTGAAGTCAGTACCCCAAACACCAAATCAGACTGTTGGAAAGTAGTCCCGGAGAAACTACTAGAATAACTCTAACTACCATCACTGGAACTCCAATGTCCGAGCAGCTAGATGCAGAACTACAAATGGCGTGACAAGTACTATGTATGAGATATCTTAGGTGCAGTAGTGCAGATTACTGATATTGACTCTGATGGGACTTAGCTCCATTGTACCTATTTTGTCTCACCCTTGTATGGTTTGATGGCGTCTTCTCATCTTTCGTGTTTTCTATGCGGTCGCCCTTTCGACATATAGGAGATATCATTAGTCTTTTCCTATATTATTAAAGAAAGCATATATATATATATAATTAGATACCTAAAGGTAACTATATTAGTACATTCATAGAGTATTATTTGAAGTTGAAATATAAAATTTAATTTAGGTATACATATGATCTATTTTTATTTCTATTTGATATAATATTTTAAGTTAAATTTGTGCCTATATATTATATTTAAATTAATAAAAATTATATGTCTTACAATATGTATAACCTCTTGATATTGTATGATGTCATTTAAATAAAAAATCTAAAATAATTATAAGATATATGCTAATAATAATTATAAATTATATTGGATACGTTTGATGAAATCTAAAAATTAGAATTTGAATAACAGATTTTAAATTAAGTTTTTTATATCTTCAAAATAATATAGTTGATAGAGTCAAGTTGATATATAAAAATATAAAATTTCTTAAAATCCAATAATCTAGATTTCCTTTATAGATTTAGTCAAACAAATCCAAACCAATAGCATTTTCAATTTGATTTATAGAAATAGTTTTCAATTTGATATACCTAAAAATTTCCTAGATAATTATTTTGTTATTATATATAATCATCGTACTTATTCTATTTGTTAATGTGTTTATTTATTAACAAGTATATGATCATCATATAAAAATGTAGTTTTTCTATCTTTTCAAAGTAGTTAATTTTTATTTCTTAAGACCAAAATTTAATAAATAATAAATAATTAAAAATATAAGAAAGAGATAGATTAAATTTACACTTAAATCAAAATACTTTAACAAAATAAACTTGTTAGGATTGATCTCATATAATATTTATCTCAAAGTAGATAATCTCTTTTGGTATAATTAATACATTAAGTATCAAAAACTTATATATTTTTGAAAAGTCTCAACTTTTAACTTAGGTTTCAATGATCTTTCAAATTTTTATTTTTTTTGAATAGCTCTCTTCATAACTATCATAAAAGATTGAGGAGAGAAATAGGAGAATGGAATATCATAAGGGGATGTCACATTTAAACTCTCAATTGAATGAAACTCCAAATACCTTACATGAACTTGGGCTTTGGTATTTATACCAAAACAACACAAGGCTCTTGAGAAGCTCCAAAGAAGGTTCTTTTGAAAAGCCATCATCTTGGAGTGCAAGCTAAACTATTTTAGAAGTTGTCAAAGAAACTTTGTTCTAGAAGTTATCTACTTGGCGTACGAGCTAAGCTAGCCATTAACTTGATGTGCAAGTTACATGATCCTTGGAAGGTACTTGGAAATTTCTCACCCCAAAGTTTTCTAGATGCTTCTAGTATATTCTTACCTTTTGTAGGTTATGCTAGTTCTACCTCATTTTTTCTATATGTAATTTATTCTACTAACTCCTTAGCTTCTACTAACTCTTTTACTAACTCCATATTATTACACATGTAAACTATTTACAAGTATTTCCAATCAATTATCACTAGTAATAAGTATTGGAGAGATCATTGAAGAATAGTGAATTCACTCTAAAGAAATAAATATTAACTTTATTTCAATTCAAGGGAATAAAAATTTTAGCTCAAATATACATAAAATTTTAGCTCTAACTAACCTCATTGATAATACTAGAGTTAATAAAGTTTCAACTAGGCTCATTGAGGCTATGTAAGAGTAATTTTATCTTGTTGATACTACACAATGTGAAAAAGATAGATGCACTTATCCAATTCAAACAAAAAACTTAGATACAAATAGATATTTGACAAAGATGCTTACTATATTTTGTCTCTCGTCCAAACCCTTAAAAATTCCTTCTAGAATACAAAGAATTATATGTATTTTATGGTTGATGAAAATAAAAACTATCTCACCAAATAACAAAGATTAATAGTAAAAGAAGCCTCCCATGTTTTTATTGATGAATGAAGAAGTTAGAAAGAAAAGAAAATAATTAATTAATTCTCTTGAATAACATTGCTAAGCTACTCAAAGATTTTGAGAGCTTCTTTGTCTTCCAAAATCACCATGTAGTTTATACTCTTTTTAATGTAAATGATCAATGCATGAGTCTTGTTGGAAAATGAGAAGATGAATCACTTATATTTATTATTATATTATTATATTATATTATATTATATTATTATATTATTATATTATATTATTATATTTATTAATCACCCAACCATCCATAAGAATTGGTGAAACTTTGTAAAATTTGAATTGAAGTTCTAAGATTTTCCTCATCTTTTCAAGATTCTATTATTGTTCCATCATTGGAGATGATATATCTAAAAAATTAGGCTTTCTTCACAACTAAAGATGCACTTTTCCAAGTAAAGTGATATATTTACCTTGTCCAAGTATTGCAAGAACCATAGTTTGAAACTGTTTTGACGTAATACTAAAACTATGGCAAAAGCATTAATGGTCATTAAGAAATCTATACGGTTCCACATGAAAAACCAATGAAAAGATAACCTACATGTCCAATAAAACTATAAGCTTATTGCTGGTTTAATAGGCCTTAAGTCCTAAAAAAGATACGCGAGATTCTCCAGAAACCAACAGCACCAATCTTTCCCTTTTGCCAAATATGAAGCTGCTCCCGTAGCCGATTTTTTGTTTGGTAATAAATTATGGGGCCTTTTATTACAAACCGATGGGAGGATCATTCCCGTAAGCTACAAGGACTCCTTGAATTCTGACTTGATCAAGTGCTCAAAATTCTCTTCCTTGCTTCCATAGACACAAAAGTCATCAATGAAATCTCTTTCAAAATTTCCAAATGAAGACTCAAATAGTTTGTTCATGAACCATTGGGATCTAGCTAAAATATTACAAAGCCCAAAAGGCATGAAATTATAAATGTAAGTACCCAAAGGTGTGATGAATGTGGTGAGTTTTTGATGCTATAATGCAAACTTAATCTGGTTATAGCCACTATAACTATCCCTTGAATTGTACTTCTCATGATCCAAAATCTTCTCCAAGATCTCATCAATGAATGGCAAGGTAGTAGTACTTCTTGGTAATAACATTGAGCTACTTGTAGTCCATACATATCCAAAGTTTAGCATTCTTCTTCTTCTTCATAGTCATAATTGAAGACACCTATTATGAATTCTCCAACTCAAAGATAAACTCAGCTCCTTGAGGTTATGAATCTCTTCCTTAACAATCATATCTTCCACCACATTAGAATGTTTCAAAAATGTGTTTTTTGCTTTCATAAATTTATGTTATAGGAGGTTTACAAGAGAGCCCATTACCTTTATGGTATGTAGAGGATAGATACTTGAGTCCTACAAGGTAAACTCACCTAGCCCTTACAATGTTATGGATCATGAAGAACATGAAACATAAACTTTAATGTTACGGATGTGCTGTAGAACTTAATGACAAAAGAAATCTGCCAAATTTTACACCTAAAAATGAGATAATAAAATTTTATAGCTGTGTTCATAAACATGTATGATTTGGTTTAAAAGACCCTACTAATACATTTATGGGAAATTTATAGGAATGCCAAATCAAATAAAGTTCAAATTTGAAACATCTTATTGCAGTCCCATGGTTTCTTTGAGATCAATATCCAACTTCTTCCTTGGAGTCTTTGTTGTTGATGATGTTGAGTTGGTAGGACAACTACTCTTAATAGGCATTCAGCTATCTTTGTTAGGCAAAAACCTTGAGAATATTTTTTTTATCCTTAGCAAAATATGCTTTCCTATCTTGTGCCAAAAACTACAAGTTAACACCTTTAGAATTTGAGCACTTTTCCTTCTCATACTTGCAATCAACCGTGTCCACATATGTTGTCTCCTTACCTTTATTTTTCACCAAAGATGCATGGGCTTCCTCACATTTTAGTCCTTCTAATTTGGTCTATCATAGCCTTTTCCTCCATGATCTATAGAATTTGTGCTGTTTCCTTTGGATATGACCTCTTTTGTATAACCCAAACAATTTCCATTACTAAAATTGCTAGGCAATGGAGCTCCTCCATGTGGATAATTAGCATAACTTCTAGTTTTCTCCAATATTTTGGTCTACCTTATTCTTCTCCTATATTTGTACTATATTGATCTTGAGATTTGTAAGTTGCTCAATGATGGTTTGAAACAAATCTTTTGGTAGAGGTGTAAGGACCAAAACAACTACTACTTGTGTTATAACCCTTGCTACTTGTGGTTATTCAAAATTTCTTATTTTTCTCTCTTTTCCTTTACTCTCTACTTTAAATATGGGGGCTTTGTATGTATTTGGGTTGGATATACCTTTATTTTGTATTCCTTCATGGTAAAGAAGTATGTTTAGCTAGAAAGTATCTTAGTATTTGGAGAGATTGGGATTAAGCCAAAGCAATTGTGCTACAAAGACACTTCATTACAGAGTCAAAAGCTTGAAGCCTCACATGCACATAAAAGAGTACTCATATGAAGAGTGAGCCAAAGATAAAGGAGTTCTATCCCAAAGACCAAAGATCTCCATAATGAAGGAATTCCATGCCAAAACCACATAGTACAAAGGACCAGATTCCCCAAAGAATCTTCTCCAAAAGGGAGTTTATCCCAAAGAACTTTGATCCAAAGGAAATTTTCAACATGCATTTCAATCATTTTATTTTTGTGGTTGCGTATCCAAATAGAGAAATATTTATTTCTATGAAAGCATATTTTCAAGAGCTTTTTATTTACACCAAAACTGTAGAGTTTTGAGGTCTGTAACCAAAGTTATAAGCATTTGAAGTTTTGGTTTTAGAGTTGAGAGTGAGAAGATTCAGTGGAATATATCCTCACCTTCACCAAGTGAAATTCAGGTGTTCTTTATCTTGTTGTAATTTTCTTTGCTAGATATCTTGAATGCATCTAAGATTATCTTGATTGGAGAATTCTAGCAAAAGTTATAAATATCTAAATATGTTTCATGATTTTGGAACATTCTTCAAGATAGATTCTTTGGAGAAGGGTCAATAAGACAAAGTGTAACAATATGGAGTTTAGTGACGAATTTAGTTGGGCTTACGAAGTAGAGAATAAGACAAAATAGCCTAGAATATTCTAGAAGCATCTAAGAAGCTTCTTAGGAAGCTTCCTAACTAGTTAACTTGCGCCCTAAGCAGGTAGCTTCTAGGAGGAAGCTTCTAGAAGCTTCTAACTAGCTTAGCTTGCACGCCAAGTAGGCGGCTTCTAGAAGGAAGCTTCTTGAGAAGCTTCCTAGTTAACTTGGCTTGCACTCCAAGAAAGCGGCTCAAGGAAAATTCTTGAGAAGCTTCAAGGGTCTTGTATGCTACCTATAAATACCAAGGCCGAAGCTCATGCTAGGCATTCGGAGTTTTCCCTCATTCAAGTGTCCCAATGTGAGCTTCCATTCTCCTATTTCTCTCCTTGGTTTCGGTCTTTTACATTGGTATCAGAGCAGGAATGGGATGGATGGAATTTATGGACCACCAAATCCACTTCCGCCAAACCATTGGGACTTTCATGTCCAGATTACCAAAGCATCGTTTCACACAGTTCATCACCTCACGCTTTGGGCAGGATTTTCTACATATGATCACAGTGTCAGAGGAACCCTTGATACTTCCAGTTGTAACTTATGGAGAACGGTGGACGTGTTGTATCTACGTGTTAATCAACTAGATAAATTGCGGGTAGTGGAATAGAGTAGTAGCGATGGCGGCAATACCGGATGTTATCCTTGCAATGCAACAACAAATCGAGCATCTTACTCGATTGTTGGATGAACGAGACCAGCAACGACGAGAACAGATAGACAGAGCGCCAGTTCGAGATGGAGAAGATTGCATTCGATTTCCAAAACCCAAGGTGTTTGAAGGCAAGAATCTTCCAGGCATAGTGGAGAATTTTGTGTTTGACTGTGAACGTTACTTTGAAGCCACCAATCTTCAAGACGAGCAGAAACAAATTCTCTTGGCTTCTAGCCAATTGGATGGAGTGGCAAAACTTTGGTGGCGATTCCGAGTAGAAAGAGCTGAACGACAAATTGTTACACCAATTTTTACATGGGCAGAATTCAAGGATGCAATACTTGGTCGATTTCAGACTATAAATGCCACCCGAGCTGCACGAGATAAATTGGCGGAGTTGAGGCAGATTGGCTCAATGAGAAGCTACATCACACAATTTCAGAATATCATCATGCAAATTCCAGATATCCAAGAAGGTGAAGTTCTGGATCGATTTGTGCAAGGATTGAAGTCACGAACCAGATTGGAGGTGACCATGTGAGAGCCACAGAATGTAGAACAAGCCATGCAATTGGCTGAGCGTTTTGATTCCTTAGTTGCGACAACTTGGTCTCGACCTCGACCTACACAAAACCCACCAGTACCACGAGTGGAAGAACCGGTACCAATGGAGATTGATGCTATCCAACGAAGACCACTTGGCACAGCAGATAGAGAAAGATTACGACAAAATGGAGGTTGTTTTTATTGTCACCAGTTGGGGCATCGCATTGCTGAATGTCCACTCAAGAATGGACGACCTCGACAAGTTGCCCAAGTGGAGGTTGTGGAGCGGAATGATCAGGGAAACGAGGAATCCCAGTAGGAGATTTCGAGCCGCCTACTGGGAGCTTGATTAGTTCCAATGGGATTGAAGGCTCGACCTATGCAAGTTTGCTTCACTTGCAAGGTATGATATCTAATCGGGGTTGTAGAATTTTGGTTGATTCTGGAAGTTCAGAGAATTGCATGTCTATGCAAGTAGCAAAGGAATTGGGTATTCCTATCAAGCCAGTGATTGGAAGTAGTTTGATGATGGCGGATGGTAGAAAGGGTTTTGCATTCCGTACCTTGCATCCTGTTACCTTCAAGATTGGGAAGGAGTATTTGGAGTGTATGAGGTTTGTAGTGGCACCTCTACACTATGATATCATTCTTGGTCTACCTTGGCTTGAATGTCATAAGGTTCAATTTGATTGGACCCGACACCAAATTCAAGTACAACACCAAGGTAGGAATTTCCGATTAGGTTGTCTGGCACCTCTGAGTAAGACACCTAAGAATAGTCAGTCCCAAGATGGGAAGTTTGTCGAGAAGGTAGCCATAGAGCGAATCTGGAAGGGAGATGAGTCCCAAGATGGGAAGTTTGCCAGGAAGGCAACCATGGAGCAAGCTCGGAAGAGAGATGAGTCCCTAGAAGGGAAGTTTGTTAATGAAGCAGCCATAGAGCAAGCTTTGGAGGAAGATAAGTCTGTATTCGCGGTGTGGATCAAGCCGATTGCACAAGAACAATCTGAGGAGGGCCAAGTGCCGCATCAAGCGACGGTTGATCGGATAGTTCAAGAGTTTGCATATGTGTTTCCGGATGATCTGCCAAAGGGATTACCCTCTGATCGAGGTATGCCCTTCAAGATCGAGTTATTGCCAGGGAGTACTCCAGTGAGTAGACCAATCTATCGGCTCTCACCAAAGGAGTTGGAGGAGTTGCGAACAACACTTACAGAGTTGTTGGAGAAGGATTTCATACGACATAGTACCTCCCCTTGGGGAGCACCGGTACTATTTGTTCCAAAGAAGGATGGAGGACTTCATTTCTGTATTGATTACCGTGGGCTCAATAAGCAAACCGTGAAGAATGCATATCCCTTGCCTCGGATCGATGACTTGCTTGATCAATTAAGTGGAGCACGATACTTTTCCAAGCTAGATCTTCGTAGCGGCTATTGGCAAATTCCTATTGAAGGAGAGGACGTGAAAAAGACTGCCTTTCGTACAAGGTATGGACATTTTGAGTGGAGAGGTCTACCTTTCGGACTCACTAATGCTCCAGCAGTCTTCATGGATCAGATGCATCGGGTGTTGGAGGGGCTATTGGATCAGTCTGTGGTAGTGTTCTTAGATGATATCTTAATCTATAGTAAGACAGAGGCAGAACACATGAATCATGTGCAAGAAGTCCTAAGACGACTACGACAGTGGAAATTTTACTGCAAGAAGTCAAAGTGTGCTTTTTGGCAGAAGGAGGTTACCTTCTTGGGTCATAAGATCTCATCAGAGGGGATCAAGATGGAAGAAGAGAAGATCAAGGCCATTACTGATTGGCCTACCCCGAAGGATGCTACCGAAGTACGAGCGTTCAATGGATTGGCCAGTTTTTACCGACGGTTCATCCACTATTATGCTCACGTGGCTGCACCATTGACTGACCTCTTGGGAAAGAACTCGAGCTTCCAATGGACCACCAAGCATGAAGAAGCATTCCAGAAGTTAAAGCATATGGTGTCTTCAAGACCCATTCTTCAACCATATGATCCTCAACTACCTTGTGTGGTTGACTTTGATGCTTCTAACTTTGCAATTGGAGCTGTGTTGCAACAAGAATTTCCAGATGGACTACATCCTATTGCCTTTGTGTCTCGCCGACTAAATACAGCTGAAAGAAATTACTCTGCTCGAGATCGGGAACAACTTGCAATGGTATATGCCACCAAGGTATGGAGGCATTATCTCTTGGGGAAACAAGTGATCATGCGAACTGATCACAAGCCATTGTTGCAGACCTTACACCTAGAGCACATGAAGAGTTGACATCATCGATGGGAAGAGCAACTCCAATTGTTCGACATCAAACTTGAGTACAAACCAGGTCTGTTCCATGTCATCCCTGATGCTCTATCACGACGACCTGATTTGAAGTCTCTTCCTCTCATCACGGCAGCAATTACGACGGTGTCAATTGATCCCAAGGTTCATAACGAGTTTTGGTTAGCCCTACAGCAAGATCCCTTCTTCCAAATGGTACACGGTCGTCTAACAGCACACGACAAGGAATACAACACCTTCTCCTTCAAGGAAGGCCTTTTATTCCATGTAGACCAGATCTATGTTCCAACCAAAGGTGATCTTAGACTTGTGCGCCTTCAAGAAGCCCATGATTTACCAATTGCTGGTCACATGGGAGTGGACAAGACCTTGGGCACCCTCCAACGCCAATGGTGGTGGCCCAACATGACATGAGATGTTTGAGACTTTGTCCGATCATGTGAGAGTTGCCAACGGAACAAGGCCAGCAACCAGAAGCCGAGTGGACTCCTTCAACCACTTGCCATTCCATCCGCTCGTTGGGAGCATGTGAACTTGGATCTCATCACATCCTTGCCAAAGACAAAACAAGGACACACCGCAATTGTGGTGTTTGTGGATAAGCTTAGTAAGCAAATCCACTTGGCACCAACCTGTGATACCGTGGATGCTCCAACCTTAGCACAAATCTACTTCGACAATGTCTTCAAGCATCATGGGATGCCACGTGTACTCATCTCCGACCGTGATCCTCGATTTACCGGGAAGTTTTGGCAAGCACTCTTCCAGATACTCGGCACCAAGCTTGCTTTGTCCACGGCCTATCATCCTCAAACTGATGGACAAACCGAACGCGCCAATCGTACATTGGAGGATATGTTGCGGGCCTTTGTCAATGTCCACCATACCAACTGGGATGAATGTCTTGCAGCTGCAGAATTTGCCTACAACAATTCCAAACAGGCAAGCACTGGATTTTCTCCCTTCTTTCTCAATTTTGGCCAAGATCCGCTTGTTCCAAATTCTCTTCTTGCTCCCCCTCCCTCTCAGGTTCCTCATACTTCTACATTCTTGACCACTATATCCCAATCTCTCCAACAAGCCAAATCTCACCTCCTTGTTGCTCAGAATCGCCAAAAACAATATGCAGACCATCATCGTCGTGATCTCACCTTTGAAGTTGGTGATAAAGTCATGCTATCCTCTAGTAACCTCCCTCTCCCACTTGATACCCAAGTTTGTAAACTTGCTCCTAATTGGATAGGACCCTTTGATATCACCCACATTATCTCTCCTGTTGCTTATCGTCTTGCCTTACCTTGTCACATGCGTATCCATCCTGTCTTTCATATTTCCAAGTTGAAACCCTTTGTCCCTAACCCTTCTTCCTTTTCCTCTCGAGTCCAACCTCCCCCTCTTCCTGTCCCTATCAATGATCATGAGGAGTACGAAGTTGATCATATCCTTGCGCGTCGCCATATTCAACGAGGCCGTCACCAACATACGGAGTACAAGGTCCTTTGGAAAGGGTATCCCCTTCATGATGCTACATGGGAACCTCTTTCTCACCTCCAGAATGCACAGATGGCCATCAAGGAATTCAAAGCTTCACTGGCGACGAGGACGTCACCAACTAGCGGCGGGGGATTATGTAACAATATGGAGTTTAGTGACGAAGTTAGTCGGGCTTACGAAGTAGAGAATAAGACAAAATAGCCTAGAATATTCTAGAAGCATCTAAGAAGCTTCTTAGGAAGCTTCCCAACTAGTTAACTTGCGCCCTAAGCAGGTAGCTTCTAGAAGGAAGCTTCTAGAAGCTTCTAACTAGCTTAGCTTGCATGCCAAGTAGGCGGCTTCTAGAAGGAAGCTTCTTGAGAAGCTTCCTAGTTAACTTGGCTTGCACTCCAAGAAAGCGGCTCAAGGAAACTTCTTGAGAAGCTTCAAGGGTCTTGTATGCTACCTATAAATACCAAGGCCGAAGCTCATGCTAGGCATTCGGAGTTTTCCCTCATTCAAGTGTCCCAATGTGAGCTTCCATTCTCCTATTTCTCTCCTCGGTTTCGGTCTTTTACACAAAGGATCTTCATAGTTGGGATTCTTTGGGTTTTCTAAAATTTTATTAGGGATAATAAGTAAAGAATTGTAAATTAGGATGATAGGAAGGTAAAGGGAGATTACCAAAGTGATAAAGATGTACATTAAAAGTATAGGGATTAGAGTAGTTACATTTCCCAAAGGATATTGAGAAAGAAATTGTCTTTGTATTTGTTAGGCAAACATCAAGGAAGTTAGACAATTTTTAGCTTTTGTAACTCTTAAGTGATTTGGCAATTTAAGCTTGACACTCAAAATGCTTTCCTATTAAGTAGGAGCATAAGATGAATAAAGCAAAAGAGCAAGAGCTCTTTGTTGCTTTTCTTGATTCCTCTAAGTATTGTTAATTCTTCACTTTGTGGATGTTGAGGAATCTTCATAGGAGGTGATGATGAATGTGATGTGTGTTTGATGCAATCCTCTTGAAGCAATGTCTTGACAAGACTTAAGTGACTTGTAGAGTTGACATCATGTAGTAGAAGCAAAGTTAAAGACTAACATTTGTGGTAAAGATTCTTAGGGAAAAGGTGTGCCTTTTGTGAAGGGTAGAAATGGATCTTTGTAGTATTTGTAGTATTTAGTATGGAAGTAGCACCTTCATATTGTTCTGAATCATCATGTTCAAGGTTTAGTTGGAATTTATCCTTTGATCTTTATTTTTATGTTTATGTAGTGTGCCTCTTCTAGGACTGGTATTTTCCCAAGACGTTAAACAAGGAATAATAAGAAAATACATTTGTGACATTTTTATTGTATCTAACCATTTTGGAATTGTATCCTTATGGTAACTTGTTTTTTTTTTTTTTACTACAATATGATTGACATTGTGTTTTTACACCACCAAAGGAACAAAAGCCTCAATATTTTGTAGACTTGTAGAGCATGCAAACCTCCTCTACCAAATCACTCTCACCATATTCCAAACTCTACTCCATATGAATTGCCATCTTGAGGTTTCTACCTTGGATGAAAGTTTCTCATACTTCAAACTTATGGTTTCAATACTCTCACAAAATTCTTGGTGAAGATTAATCCAATCATAGTAGTTTCCACATCATCCCCACTCTTTCTCAATCCTATGCAGAATCAAGGCTTATGGTTTCAACACTCTCACAAAATTCTTGGTGAAGATAGTTATTAATCCAATCATAGTAGTTTCCATATAGTCTGCATTCTTTTCCAAATTTTATGCAGAATCAAGACTTTAACTTCTCTATGTCCTTTCTTTAGTATGATAACTTCACTCATCAACCTCTCAAATTTCAGTAGGAACAATGTTCTTAAGGAGTGTGGTAGTCATACTATCCCAAGATTTCTTTGGATCATCTCTCATCTCTTTTGTTTTGTATTATGACTCATACCATGTAAGAGTTACATCCTAGAAGAAAGCAAGTAGTAATGAGATCCATTAATCTTTCTCCTCTCATTGTTTCCTATGAAAGGCTTCTTGAAATCTCTCACAAAGAAAGACCATATCTTTTCCATCCATGCTAAATTTTACCCATCTTAGCTTCTCATTACCTTTATTCTCTCTTTTTCTTTTGTATTGCTCTCACTCTATCACTAATAGAGTACAAACATGATTAATTCTATTTAAGAGTAGTCAACCATAGGTTATACAAAAATTGTAAGTTGCTCTAAGATTTCTATGGCATAATCAAATCCTGAAGTGTATATTAATTAAAAATTTCATACATAGTTTCTCCATTAATTGAAATTTTATCTCCATTTTTAATCTTGAGAACTATTAGATGAAGGTAGTTTCTCCATGGTATTACTAAGACTCTCTTTAAAATCTCTCACCAAAGTCTCCAAGATTACTACTACTTCACTACACTCATGGCTCTATGAAAGTCTTTCTCGTAAAAAAGCTCAATGACATGAATTATCCTTATGTCACTTCACTCTTCATAAAAGAAATTGGACTAAATTTTTGCTTTGGATAGGGAAATGTTTTGAGTCCTCTCAACACTATCTTGAAATTATATTTTAAACTTTAATTTTTTCAAATTAGCCACTTTTATCATCTCAACTCCTTAAGAACTTTATATATAATCTCAACTTCATTCTTAATGATATTTTATGCTCTAAAGATGAATATAAACGCTCAAATCAAAGATGATTTTTATCACTCTCAAACTCATGCATGAGAATGCAACACTCTATAAATGCCTCCTCCATATAACATTAGTCATGCAAGGTGAAATGGTAAATTATACTCCTTTGAAATTTTGCCCACATAAACAATACTCTAGGGAATCCTCTCTTGAAAAATTTGAGCCCTTGTTATTGTGCAGCTTGGCTTGAGCACTTCTATATTCAACACACCTTTTCATAGATTTAATATAAAACCACCTCCTTCATTTTAGAAAACCATAATTTTCTCTACAAGAATGATCTCTCTACAATTCTTGGTCTAGAAGGTAGCTTATCTACCACTTAATTTTCTTGGAAATTTGTAGGGCAACCTAGTCAAAGTTGGAAAAATATTAAAAATACTATACAAATTTCCAACAAGCATGTAGTTTGTAAGGAAATGTACCCCCTAAAATTCTAGCCCAATGTGTAGTAGCTCTCATAATATTTCAAGTGGCCTAATTGGAGGATAAATTAATCTGTCATCTACAAAAATCTCTAGTCCATCTCAAACATATAGTTTTCCAAAATCCAAATAATCTTTAAAACCTCTATTGTCTTGTTGTGGTTTTCCTAGTGAGTGAAATTATATAAAATTCTATTATATATTATGCAAGTGATCCTATAGATATATCAGTTGCAATTTTACAATCTATGTACATTGAAGTGATTGGCTACATGGATTATAGTCTTGTCTTCATTTAACGGTTTGATTTATAGGTGGTGGAGGTTTAGTGGAGAGTAGAGTATTCTAGTCTTATGAAATTTGATTGGCAGTAGAGCATTTGTATGGCAAGTTTGATTGGAAAGATATTATTTACTTCTTATCTACCTCTCAAAACCCTTTTCACATTAAGCTTTAATTTGTCTATTGGTATCACTTTTGGGTCTGGATGGTTGCACATTTTGGTCTTGCATTTATGACATTGGTGATGAAGAACCTAAATATTATTATCTTTCTTATGCTTATTTTTTGAAAATTTTTAGGATTTAAATATTTACATCCTTATGTAGAAAGAGAAGGAAAAAAAAATTCTCAAGTACTTTGAAGGTAGGAGGTAGAATTTGGAAGTAAATATATCAAAAGGAGAAGTTGCCAAGAATTTGAGCCACACCATATTGAGTGGGGTTGGACATTCATGGGAGTTTGAGAGAGGCATGGTAATTTGAGAGAGGCACTTGGGAAGAAGAGATCATATTTGAAGGGTAGAGAAGATTGGCTACAATGTAGAGATATGATAGATTGAAGGGAAAGGGTTCTTGTTTGTACCTAAGTGAACAATTTGGAGGATGCTAGGAGATTTATGGAATTTTTTGATGATTTATCAATGGTGTGGGAGAGAAGACACAATTTTGACTATGTTACATCCAAAAACCTTCTCTTTTAAATTAATCTCAAAGTTGGTATGATTATTTGAAGTTGGAGGAGTTGAAACCAAGGTGTTAGATAGAGATTATGATAAAATATGGAGTTTTGATCACATTTCAAGTTTTGGTTTTTATCAACATGTGGAATATGGTAGCATTATTGGTTGCATGATCTTATACAATTTTGTGGAATTTAGTGAAAATTACTTGAATATAGAATTAAGGATCTTGGATCAAGTATACTTGGGTCTATAGAGCTCAAATGTTAGTCTAAGTTGGGCATTGATCTATATTTAGGAAATGGTTCAAAATTAAAAAACAAAACTTCATAAAGGTTTAGAGAATGGCATGACTAACTCTCTTGTTATGTTTGGTCAAATTAAGATTTATAGATAATGATATAATATAGGTGCATTAAAATTCAATAAAATTATAATTATAAATAAAGATAGCTTTGTTCCAAATTAATAAAATTATGCTTATAACTAATGGTAGTTTTGTTCCAATTACACTTACAATTGATTGAAAATTTTCCCCTCTAAGATCATGGTTGAAGGAGTGTCAACTTTTTTGGAGAGTTTCTAGTATTTACTTGAACCCTTGGCCAAGACTCTTGGAAAATTTTGTTAAGAACCAAGAGTTGTACCTTGATTATGGTTTTGAATTAATGTTTAGAGTCATAAAAATTAAACTAAGTTTAGCACATTGTCAAAGGAGCTATATTAGTAAGGTTAAGATCTTTTATGTATAATTAGAAATTTTATCTTGTAAGCTATTCATTGAGTCCCAGAATGTATGATTTGTAGCTACAATAGAAATTTATCTTAGACCAAGCCTTAAGGTTATTTTCTCAACAAAACACCATAAAAGAAAAATTATCTTATCTAGAGTACAAGTTGAAAGTAGGTCTTGGAGTACAAGTTGGAAGCAGCTCTTGGACAAAGCAAGGATGCTCTAAGGCACTTGTGCATTGGAAGTATGGAGAGATAAGTTTAAGTTGCTTGTGTTAAGATTCTCTCCATGCTTGGTTGTACAACCAACTAGTTTGGATTGGTGTGAAGCATTGTGCTAAGGTTTTCTTTCTTTATATGTGTTGTATATTTCTCTTTTATATTTCTAGAAATCATAATTAGAAAACTAGGAATGCATGTTGTGATGGTAGGTTAGATTATTATTTTCCTTTCGGATAGAAGAAAGTTTGGGATAGAAATTTCAAGGGAGGAGAGGTGGGAATACGAGTGTGCACAAACACCCATGATAGGTCTAAATACAACCTTTTATCTATACGTTCTATACTTAGCTACCCAATGTGCTCTTAGAGAGAACAAGGCAAAGTATTACACTTGGTGATTTTTTTTTCAATGCTGAAGAAACTTCATCTCAATTTTTTGTTATGTGATTGGACTAACATCTCTATGTTTGTGGCACAAGAGCTTAAGTAGGGGTAGCATTAGGGGTGCAACATGCTCAAAGGGAATCTAAAAAATTGGATAAAACAACATTGATTGCTAGGTAATAACAAAAGATGCACGTTTGTTGGGTGGCCATAACCTTGATATCCAATACAAGGAGATTCTTAAGTTGATGAAGAAGTTGAATAAAGCCTCTTGGACCCATGTGCATGAATGGTTTTAAGGTGTAAACATATAGATACCTTATAAGGAGAGCAATTAAGATGGCAATCATGAAGTTCTTTTGGGTAAAAAACCAACTTACTTGACCATCAATTAGGTGATATTCTTCAAACATATCTTTTTCACAACATTTGTAACACCAAAGCTAGTTTTCTTGGATGTTGGAGGGTTAGTTTTGGCAATCATATCCATATCAATAGTTTCTCATAGACTACTTAATGGTGGTCAGATTTTGTATTAGGACTAATGATCACACTATTAGAGCTACCATTTGCACTATCAAGTGGATCATCAAATGAGCCATCAGAGTTGCCATTAAGGTTGGAGTTCTAGATTGTTTCAAGGGGTATACTTTTGAAGTGCAACTCCAAAGAGATCACTTCTTTGATGTTGAGCCTTGGATCTCTTGGTTATGATGGATAGAGGCCGGTGATCATCATTTGGAGTCTCTTATTTAGAGTTAGTATGGCTCTTAGCTAGAGTGGGTGTGATTGAACGATTAACCAACTGGTCACAAACTCAACTTGGATTAGAAACTCCACACTCAACTCATTATACTACAAACAACAAGCTCTAATTACATTATTAAGCCACACTCACTCTAGCTAAGAGACTTCAAGTGATGTTCATTGGCCCTATCCACCATATCCAAGAGCTCAAAGGCTCAACATCAAAGAAGTGAGCTCTTTGGAGCTACACTTTAAAGATATAATCTCCCTAAGACAACTTGGAACTCCAACCTTAATGGCCAATTTTATGGTCCACTTGATAATGCAAATTGGAGCTCTAACATTGTGATAAGTAGCCTTAACACAAAATTTGGCTGCCACTAAGTAGTATGTGAGCAACTATTGGTATAGCTATGACTTCCAAGACTAACATTCTAGCATTTAAGCAAACTAGCTTTGGCATTGCAAATGTTTTGACAACTATCATGCATATACACATTGTTGTCAACATGTAATAATCTGAAGATAGAAGAACATGAGATTGAAATTCTTGATACTCTGATGCTTCAAAGGAACAATCTACCTTTATTATATAGAAAAGAAGATCCCTTCCAAGGTAGATACATGGATTGGTGAGATGTTAGCCCTAGTTCCATTTGTTAGGTCAAACAAGTTTGATTAAAGGGAATATATTTGTAGAAAGCTCAAAGTAGAATGGAATTGGTACCATTGGAAAGATGTCAATGAGACAAACAGAGGGGTGGTCAAGGAAATGCCTTCTCTTTTAGGAGTTGGAGGAAGAATCTATTTTTCAAGACCTAATTCTTTTGTTTTAGCCTCCAAAATTGACTCTAAATTTTTTGGTATGTTTTAGCTTTTACCCTATTAGTGGAAGTTTAGGGTTTGGTCTCAATCATCCCACAAAATTCTTGGTGAGAATGGCCCTTATACCAATCATAGTAGTCTCCACATCATCTCCACCCTTCCTCAACACTATGCAAAATCTGGATTCTAACTTTTCTACTCTTTTCACATAGACTCCCACTTTCTCTCCATCTCCTTGCTTGAGAAATGTAACCTCACTCATCAATCTTTCATAACTCTCATCAGGAAGAAAGTTCTCAATGAGTGCTGAAGTCAAAGTCTCCCAAGACTCTTCTTCCCCATCTCTCCTCTCTCTCTTTTGGTATACTGACTCATACCATGTAAGTGCTGCATCTTCAAAGAAATCTGGTAATAATGAGGCCCACTCATTCTTCCTCCTCTCATTGTTTCCTATGCAAGCTCTCTTGAAGTCTCTCACAAAGGCCTCCACATCTTCTCCATGCTCAATGATAGAGAGATAGCACCATGGACTAAGAAGGCAAGGAACCCAACTCCATCACACTCTTCCAAGGCTAGAACCCCAAAGTTCTCAAAGACTTAAGACATTGCTCACTAGAGAGCTCAATGAGAGAGAGATAGTTGCAAATGAAAGGATAATGAGTACCTCCTCACCCCTTGTTTATATACTTGTGAAATAGTTACATACCAAAGTTACTAATTACTAGAGTAACTCAAGTTACTAGTCTAAAAGTTAAGTAAAGTCAAAAAGTAGAAAGGAATATCCATTCACATGGGCATATTCCCCTAAGCATGTGGTCTTATCTTGACCCACTAAGTCAAGAATTCCTTCACATGGGCTATCCTTGGGCTAAAGAAGAATCCAAAACAAAAAGGCTTGCGGGCCCAAGAGTTCTCAACTCTTTCCTCAAGGCCAAATACCTAGGAATAATACCAAGTCAACACACTAAAATCCAAAATAGTGATGCTTATCTTTTCTACTTCCTCTAAAGTAAGGTCCCTTCTATCTTAGCTATGACTAAATTTAGCTAAACATGACTAATATAGAACCATCCTTTATCTCTATATAAATAATATCTCTTAAGTACTTGTAATACCAAGCTAAATATCACAATACCACACAAATGCACAAATGGGTGTTACAATCCACAAGCCCTTGTTGGTGCAGACTTTTTATATAGTCCAAGAAAGCCCGTGTGAAGGAATCCTTGACTTAGATGGTAAGTGAAGATAAGACCACCTACCCATGTGCTTGGATATTCCTTTAGACTTTTAGATTTTATTTGACTTTTAGCCTAAGAACTTGAGTCACTCTAATAATTAATAACTTTGATGTGTAACTCTTTCACAAAAATATAAGCTAGGGGTGAGGAGATATTCATCATTCTTTCATTTGCAACTATCGTCTCCCTCATTGAGTTCTCTAGTGAGCAATGTCTTAAGTCTTGGAGAACTTTGGGGTTCTAGCCTTGGAAGAGTGTGATGGAGTTGGGTTCCTTGCCTTCTTAGTCCATGGTGTGCTAGATTAATAACAATCAGAGGTTCATCTTGAGTGAGAGAGAAGGTAGCTCACACTTTAAGTTCCATTGTCAAGACCTCTTTAGAAAGCAAGATAAAATTCCATGTAAAGTTCTATATTAAGCAGAATGAGGCTATGAGAGCTCACTTGGAAAGAACATTAGGGAATTTTTGTTGGCAAGAATGAAGAAGATGTGGAGGCTTTTGTGAGAGACTTCAAGAGGGCTCATATAGGAAAAAATGAGAGGAAGAAGAATGAGTAGTCTGCGTTACTACCAGATTTGTTTAATGATGTAACTCTTACATGGTATGAGACAAAAGACCAAAAGAGAGAGAGGAGAGATGGGCAAGAAGACTCTTGGGAAAGTTTGACTGTAGCACTCATTGAAAACTTTCTTATGGATGAGAGTTATGAGAGATTGATGAGTAAGGCTATCTTCCTCACACAAGGATATGGAGAGGAAGTGAGAGTCTATGCAGAAAGAGTGAAGTTAGAGTCTAGGTTCCACATAATGTTGAGAAGAGTGGGGATAATATAGAGACTACTATGATTGGGATAAGAGCCATGCTCACCAAATTTTTTTTAGGTTGAAACCACAATAGGAGTGGTGGATGCAAAACCAACACCATAGGAGGCTTGTGAATATGCCTCCAAGATTGATGTGAGTGTGAATGGTCATAACATCAAGGATGCATTTGTTGATAGAGGATTTGCGATGAATGCCATGTTAGAGAAGTTGATGAAGAAGTTGGGTATGATCCCTCTAGACCTTCAACATTTGTAGTGAGCATGGCAAACAAGCATTAAGTCTGACTATTATATGTGATGGACAAGGTAGTGGTATCAATTATGAGTTTAAAATCTCATCACTTTCCAAGTTTTGAAGAATGCAAGTTATGATTTACTACTTGGGAGGCCATGGTTGAGAGTAGCTCAAAAAACTAATTGATGGTACCAAGGATACTTGAGAATTGGGCCATCATACCATCAGATTACAATTCCAATAACCAATACCAACCACATCTCACATTTAAATACACCATCTTTTTATTATTGGGAATCAGATTTAAGTGTGGACACCAACATGGAAGAAGAGACCTCATCAGAGGAAGATGACTCAAAATTTGATTCAAATATGCATCTCTTGTGTGCTATGGACTTTGTGCTTATGTCAAAGGTTTTGAAGGGATAGTGATAAATATCCATTGACATTAGAGGAGATAGAAAGGAGACTATCTACCCTCAAGTATGGTATAAATGTTACCAAGGAGGAAAAGGTAAGATTTGAGGAGATTTTTTACAAGTTTATCCATGTGTTTGCTTTCAATGAAAAGGATCTCAAGGAAGTTACCTTGGAAGAGCACCAAATAGAGTGGAGTCACATGCAAGACCAGTTTGCTAAAAGCAACATTGCATTAGCACACCAACAGCTTTGGTTATGAAGAAGGATATTGATGAGCTCAAGGAGGTTGAGTTTGTCTTTTAGGTAGATAATTCAAAATGAGTGTCTCTATTGTGATGTTGAAGAAGAAGAATGGTAGGCTTTGTGTATATGTTGATTACAAGAAGCTCAATGCTATTACTAAGAAGGACTACTACCTCTTGCCATTCATTGATAAGAAGGTGGAAGAGGTTGTGGGTCGTGAGAGGTATAGTTTTGGAGATGGTTATAGTGACTACAACCAAATCAAGATTGCAACAAAACATCAACAACTCCACACATCCAACACATTCAACACATCTTAGGGAACTTAAACTTTCAAGGTCATGCCTTTTGGACTTTGTAATGCTCTAGCCACATTTCAACATTTCATAAACATGGTGTTTGAACCTTTCATTGGGAAATTTGTGAGAGATTTCATTGATTACCTTTGTGTCTATGGGAGCAAGGAGGAGCACTTGAAGCACTTGATCAAATTTTTGCAATGCTTGGATGAATCAAATGCATCACTCAACCTAGAGAACTACATCTTTGGTTGTGAAGAAGGTCATCTTTTAAGGCATATGATTTCCTAAGATGGAATAGTAATGGATCTTGAAAAGGTGAGGAAAATCTCAAAGCTTGCATTCCTTTCAAGCTTGACCAAGTTATGCCAATTCTTGAAGATGGTTGGATATTATAGGAGATTTATCTTCTTATTTTTCAACAAAGCTTATGCATACATGAAGTAGGGTATAGATTATATAGTAATTTTAGAGGACAAGGAGGCTCCCAAAGCTTTTGAGGAGCTCAAGTAATCCCTTCTCATGGCTCCAATTCTTGCTAAACCTTATTGGAGTAAGCTTTTCATCTTTTACATTAATGTTTCTTATATAACTATAAGATGCGCTCTTAGTCAATTAGACCAAGATGTGCATGATCATGTAATAGCTTATGCTAGTAGACATATGGTCTTAATAGAGAAAAACTATTCAATTATGTAAATGGAAAGGTTGGCAATGATTTTTGGTCTCAAGAAGTTTTGACACTACTTGATTGGAAAGAAGACCACCATTGTCATGGATCAAAAGGCTTTGAAATACATCTTCAACAAGACAAATGTGGAAGAGAGGTTAGCAAGGTAGATGAAACTCTTGTTTGAGTATGATTACACCATTGAAGATAGCCAAGAAAGAAACATGCAAATGCTAATTTGTTATGTAGAGCCTATGATCATGATGGAGATGAGTCAATGGATGAAACCTTCTCAATGAGGAGCTCATGGCAATCTCAATCACTCAAGAGGTTCCAATGGAGTACAACAAGATTATGGACTTTGTTAAAGGAGGTAACTATCCGGATGGGATGTATACTAGGGATAGGAAGGCCCTTGTAGCAAGATCTAGACTTTACACAATGGTGGAGAACATTCCTTTACATCAAGGAGCATATGGTCTACTCCCAAGGGCAGTGGGTAAGGAGAAGTTTATCCTACTCATGAAGGAGTTTCATAATGGTTTGGTATGTGGAGGTCATTTTGCAATAAAAGTGATTTCTTTCAAGATTCTAGATATAGGTTACCATTGGAGGGAAATTCTCAAGAATTGTCTTGATTATTGCAAAATTTATAATGTTTAGCAAGCTTTTGCTAGGAAGTCTACTTTTACTTCACCTCTTAGATCAGTTCCATTGCTTGGAACTTTTGAGAAGTGGAAATAGATTTTGAGAGGACTTACTTTCTATTGAGAGGATTTTGTAAATCCTCTCAATAGAACCCCAAGGAACATTTGGTACATTGTGGTAGCTATTAATTACCTTACCAAGTGGGTTGAGACTAGAACATTGAGAGACAAGAATGAGATGAAGGTCGTATATTTCTTCATAAACATATCATCATTAGGTTTGGGTACCCTTTGGAGTTAGTTTTTGATAAAAGAGTAAAGTTTATTGGAAGTATCACTACAACCATGCTATAACATTTCTCTATCATATATAGAGTGACTACCTCCCATTATCCAAACTTGAATGGCTTGGAAGAGAGAGCCAATCAAACCTTGTCCATGATGTTGGTAAAAGATGCAAAAATAGAGGAGGCAAAACAACATTGGGACAAGAAGATTCATGCAGTTTTATAGAGTATAGGACAAACATGAAGACATTAATCCTATATTTCCATTTCAATTGGTATATGTATTAATTCTACTTTACTTATAAACTTTGATCTACCTACTTTTCAACGCATTCATAGGAAATTGAAGAAGGCACAAGAATATGATGCAAAGAAGTCAAGAAAGAAGTAGCTCATGGAATTGGAAGAGGCAAGAGCAATTGCTATGGTTTGAGTGGAGCAAGCTCAAAGGAGAAAAAAGGAGAGCTATGACAAGAGGCAAGGTAAGAAAAAGGTGAAGCCCTTCAAGGGAAGTTATTGGGTAATGTTGTTTGATTGCATTCAATTCCAAGAGAGCGCATAAGAAGTTCTTGCCTAAGTACTTTGGATCTTTCATAGTAGAGAAGGTGTGGGGCAATTACACTTATGATCTCAAGGAGTTGGAAGAAAGAAAATTTGATAGGATTGACTATGATGAGTTGAAGTTTTATCATAGAAGGTCAAGGGACCTTCACTCTAAAGACAAAGTGAAATCTTAGTCCAAGGGTAAAATATAACACTTATTGATGCATGTATGCTCTATAGGGATATTAAGTTTGGTATTGCAAGTAGTGGATAAATATTATCTATATGGAGTTTATCTAAGTCATGATTAGCTAGAGTTAGTCCTAGCTAAGATAAAGATGACCCTATTCTAGAAGAAGGGAAAAGAGTGAGCACCATTATTTTGTCTTCTAGTGTATTGACTTGGTATTCCTCCTAGTTATTTGACTTTGAGGAAAGAGTTGAGAGCTCTTGGGCCCACAAGCTCTTGTTGGTGTAGACGTTTTCTATAGTCCAAGGATAGCCCATGTGAAGGAATCCTTGACTTAGTTAGTAGGTGAGGATAAGACCACCTATCCATGTGCTTGGATATTCCTTTAGACTTTTTGACTTTATTGAACTTTTAGACTAAGAACTTGAGTTACTCCAATAATTAATAAGTTTGATATGTAACTTTTTAACAATAATATAAGCTAGGATGAGGTATTCATCATTCTTTCATTTGCAACTATCGTCTTTCTCATTGAGTTCTCTAGTGAGCAATGTCTTGAGTCTTGGAGGAGCTTTGGGGTTCTAGCCTTGGAAGAGTGTAATGGAGTTGGAGTTCCTTGCCTTCTTAGTCCATATTGTGCTACCTTAATAGCCATCAAAGGTTCACCTTGAATGAGAGATAGACCAACTCATAGGATAAAGACCGACAAACATTACTTGAGTCTCTTAGCTAAAGTGGATGTGTTTTGACTATATATAATCAGGGCCTATTGTTGGTAGACCATTGAGTTGAAGATTGATTGTTGATCCGAGTTGAATGTGAACTAATTATATCAAAAAAGTGAAATTTAGGACGAAATTGGGTATAGAAACCAAGGGGTGTTGGTGGTATCTCTAGGCTTGGTGAGATTGCCAATATTTGTGATTACTATAACTCAAAAATCTCCTTTAATTGTTTGGGTTATGGGCGGAAGCCCTATTTGATTTGTTGTAGATTTGACAATGGAGCAAATGGTGTGTGGAAATGCTACCCAAATTTCTAAAAATTAAGTCATTTGAGACAGTGTGTGTTTAACTTGAGCCCATGTAGGTGAAATTGAGGTCAATTTGGTGCAAATTGAACCCAAAGTGCAAAAATATAGATGCATTTGAAAACCCATCTTCTTGAATTAGGGATTGAAAGATCTCCTTCCTCTCAATTTGGCTGAGTTGACATCTGGTAGAGGATTTGGTGGTCAACCATATGTAGTGGAGGTCTGGTAGATTGGCAAAGGTTTTCTAAATTTGGAGGTCAAGTTGGTAGAAGTTGTCTAGAGTTAGAGGTTGCTTGAGTATGCCCAAAATGCCGTAGCTAGTGCTTGAGTTGGTGGAAGCTAGCCAAATTTAGAGAAAAAAATATTTGAATTGGCAAGAAGAAATGCATCATATAGCATTTAGATGTATAAGGCTAGAGAGGCTATGAAAGACTAGCTTGCTAGCAAGAGACTAGCAAATTCAATTGAGTTTTTGGTATTTGTTTGGCAAAATCTGCACACCTTGATTATGTGCAACAAGGTTTGAACCTTAGATCTCTAATTCTTAACCTAAAACCCTAGTCAATCGGTCTTCCTTCACTTGTTATCATGGTGATCGGTAGCTTGATACATATACTCAGATAACTTTGGTTGGGAGAAACAATTTGATCCTATCCTTGGTGATCTTGGTAGCATAGGAATAAATAAACACTCATATTATGTCAAATGCCAAATGATTGTAAAATACATCTTATTTTGATTTATGAGATAAAGGGTTATTATTTCAATTTCTTGTGATTGGACCATGCCATTCTTTACTTCCTATTTGTGCACCACATTTATGTGAAGTGCTTTGATATATAGAGCATTGGTACTCTTGTGTGCACTACTATTGTGAGATAAAGGGTTATTGTTTCAATTTCTTGTGATTGCACTCTTTCCATTCTTTGCTTCCTATTTGTGTACCATGTTTATTTGAGGTGCAAGGATATTTAGAGCATTGGTGCTCTAGTATGCTCTTAGTAGTGAGGATGGAGTAATGACCAATCAAACTATCTATGTTTCTCTTTGGTGAGGTAGGAAATGATGGTCTACAAACCATGAGACTGGATTTTATGATAGCAGGTTATAGGTTGCATTTCCTCCTAATGTAATTGTCATAGTTAGAGTTACATTAGTTAGTGGTTTCTGATGGTGGTATTTGGTGGTTACAATAGCAATTTGGGATACATTGTCATGATGGAGTTCTCTGAGAAATCTAGAGGAGATTTGGTGTAGTACATAATGGGTGTACATGGAGTAGTACTCAATATTAGCTTGTATCTTAGGTCCCAATAAAGGAGGAGATTGATTTGGGTTTGGAGTTTAACACAAGAGTTGATTCAATTGAGATTTAACCTGGTGTGTTCACACCATTGTTGTAGGACATGGATGAGATTTATGGAGCCTCTAAAGGCCTAAAGCATTACTATGGTATAGTAGATACCATTGAGTTGGATGACTTCATCTAGGAGTTTGATAGTTTGTGTGATTTACAATACATGTGGAACTTGACTTTGTTCACACTCTTCATGGTATAGAAGAGATTGTTCCAACAGTTGGAGGGTTCATTGAAAGATGACTACCATGAGTTTAAGAGAACTCATTTGGAGGATATTGGAGATAATATTAATCTCCAAATTACATCTCTATCATTTCTATCTTGGTTTTTAGGGATAGATTGGCAATACACATGAGTTCAACCTCAAGTAGTATTGATGTATCCAAAAGAGATGCACTAGTTGGAGATGGTGTTAGTACAAGTGGAGGTACCGCTACAAGAGGTGCTGCAATCTATGGTTAACTCCATGGTGGAATTCTTCTTCTATTTGAGATAGAACTACCAAGGAATGTGGATTGACAAGCTAAATAGCTTATAGGAGTTCCAATGGAAGGTTAGAGAGAGCCTATGCAAGGTATACACATGCATGAGAAAACTGATCAGTTTCAATCAAGGAGTTATTGAGGCCCAAGTAGTCTAGTTTTGATATGGGATCTTAGACAAGGAATAGCAATATAGAATGCATGATGCTTCTCTATTATAGGCTACCTCACCTACTTTGGTGGTGGTCTTTAGTTTGGCTAAGTGCATTGAGCTCAACATGGTGGAGGAAAGAGTAGTGACATCTGATTTGGCAAGGAGATCTCATTCATTATCTTTACTTCTTCTAGAGTGCAATAGAGTGCACCGCATTGTGTTGGCTTTTGAAGGCAAAGGGATAAGGGACAATCCAAATCTTATGGAGTGAGTGGAGAGACTACTGCAACTAGACCCTCACCTTTGTTTTTAAGTCAAAAACAACAAATGAGTAGCGGTGTTGCTTGTTGGACTCTTGGTGTCCCTCACCACAAGAGAGAGTGCACTTAAGGCAATGGACATAATACATCTAGTGCATCATAGCAAGCATAAAGACAATGTGACCATTGCTATAGGTTTAGTCACACTAGTGACCAATGCTTTGACCTCTACTTGGAGTGGTAAGGCTATTATGGAAAGTAGTAGAGGAGCTCCAAGTCATGGAGGATGAGGTGGTAGAGGTGATGGTAGAGATCCTACACTTGGTAGGAGCCCAATATATACCTTTTCTTTTGATACAACAATAGCTACTTGGATTGAGTAGTTGGAGTAAAGATTGGGTAACATGGCCATAGCTTAGAGGAGATCAGATTCAAGTGACAAGACTTCCACCTCTTATGCTAGTGATAGAGGTGTCCTGGACTTTATATGTGGAGGAGCATAAGTAGATAGATGCATTTGCTGTAGTGACCAGGAATGTAATATGTGCATTAGAGCCTAAAGGAGCATTGATGGAGTTGGACCTACAAGGAAGAAAGGCTAGCAGACAAGTCAGACTTCCTTAGTCTTTCACACTCTCTGAGGCACTTTAGAGGCACTGAGGCATCCATGGCTCTTAGATATTGTAGTGTAGGCATGGTAGGTGGTGATGGAATGCATGATGGACTATATACTATTCAGCCACATGCTACTACACAATTTGAGTCTTGCACAATGTTGGAGGCGGTTCAATTGATTATGCACTTTCTTTTATTCTCAATGAGTGATATGTTTACATTGGAAGTTGACCCAACTCTAGTGTTTTAATTGGTTGCTACACTTTGTGAGAGTAAGGATGATGTGGTTCTTATTTCTAGAGCAAAGGTGGATGATAGTGGAACTAATTGGGTTGGGGAGTATGGGATCCATTCAGCGGTTATGGTTTATGACCAATGGTTTATGGCAAGTAGCAACAACTAGGTTGGAGGAGTTACCAACTAGACTTGCATTTCAGCAAGGTTTGTTCACAATTAGAGTTGCTCTATTGGACAACCCAAGGTGGGATCTTCAAGGAAATTCTATATACCATAGAGGGTCTTATTAAACTTTGGTGCACAACCCATTATGTTGGAGAAGGCTTTAGTTGTTTATCTTAGGCTATGGAAGACCAATGTGGAGAGGTGTTCATTTCAGATCCAGAAATCTCTAGGAGATGATTCTATACAATACATCATATGTGGGGAGCTCATTGTCTAAATTCAACATGATCATCCAATTGATAGCTCTGTGGTGAGAGCTTAGTATATTATGATGGTTGTAGAGTCATATAATGTGCTAGTCGGTGGAGTAGTGTTATATCCCATGGGTTTTAGTATTGACTATTGGAAAGAGACAACTTCATATAGGCTAGGTTGGTAGTCAGGTTAGAGATGTGTATGTCACCTACCAATGCACAATCTTGCCTCTCTACAGTCAAGGACCATGGCATCAATTTTAGCTTTCAATGGTTCCATTACTCTACATGGTGAATTATTGGAAGAGAATGCCCATGTGGAGGATACCCCAATACCAAAGGAGATCACTTGGATTTGGAGGACAAGTGGGATTGTTTCATCCACCTTGGGCTTTCCATTGTGGAGTTTTGAGGAGGCATTGAAACAATACGGATCAGTTGGTGTTGTAGGCTTGAGAGTGGAGCCTTTGGACCACTAGGAGACTAGCATGAGGATGAGTTTCTAGAATCTATTACCTTTGTCACCTTTGGATACCACACTTATTGCTTGACATATCCAATAGAGGGAGTATGCCTATTAGAGTTGTTTGGTAGGATTAGCACTAGACTAGTTGTGGTACTACATGCAAGCATATGGTAGATGTACTTGTATATAGACAGAGATGAGACTAGTGAGCAAGTCTCTCTACATCATATGACACACATAGCCTATATGTATCTTGAGTTATTACCAATGCCAATAGTCAAAAGATTGTACCAATAGACGTTTCCTTACTAGGAGCATAGGATCTAGAGAAACATAGTCCCATTCATTTGGTGATTTTGGATGGCCATGTTAGGAACATGCTTTTGCTAGCTAAGGTCAAGGTCAATAGGATTTTCTTTTAGTGTGTTTTAGTAGATGCTACATATACTCCGACATCTCCAAGTTCATAAGTTCATTCTCCAACCTACATTTTGGAGAATGTCCCTTTGATATATAGAATATAGAATATCAAATGAATAGAATGTTTATAGAATGTCTCTTGCACATGGGTGGTGGTGAGTACCCATCAAGCCCATTCTTGGATAGGACTTGCCGTGTTGTTGGATGTAGCCAGAGTAGGATCATGGGCACATCATCTTTGTCTTTGGTGGATGAACCTCTTACCTAGAGAAGTTTTGTAGCATGCTTGTGATGGGATTCAATGGCTAGCCCACCTTATTGTTGATGATATTCTGGATGTTGGGCGCTAATCTCAAATAGTAGTAGTGGCTAATAGGTCACCTATGGCCGTGGTGAACCTTTTCAGATAGCCTAGATCCAATTTACTTATACTCATGAGTTTCCCAAGCTCATATACTTTTCAAGAGGAAGGTCTTGGACTTGTTTATGACTCATAGTTATAGTAGTTGGTAGAGCCCAATGCCAATGAGAAGGTGCAATGGGTTTAGTGTACCAATATTACCACCATTTCAATAATGTCAAAGGTATCTAGGCATCAAGTTTTAGGTTAGCTATTGTAATCTTTTGAGGATAGGAGACCTTAAGAGAAACACAAAAGAATAAACACACAATTTCACACTCAACCTTGGATACCCCCAAAGGAGCACCTTTGTATTATATAGCAACAAGGACTTCCTCAAAGGAAGCTCTACCCTTGGATCAGATACATGAATACGGACATGTTTCTACCCTTAGATTAGTTGCATGCATGAGTTACATGTTAGCTCTGATCCCATTTGGCTGGTCAAACCCTCTTTGACCAAGGGAATATTTAGGGAATCTTATTGTAGGAATCTTTGAATCGCATGGGTGAGGGAGGTACAGTTGGAAAGCTCTTGATGAGACAAACCTAAGGGAGAGAAGGCTAGCCTTTCCTCCATTTGGGAGGAAGGGGTGAGTTTAGACATTTTTGAGGCTTAATTCATTTGTTTTGGCCTCCAAAATTATCTCTGAAGTTTCCAAGCTATTTTTGACTCTTGCCTATTAGTAGAAGTCCTTTTTTCATCTCTAAAGTTTCTAAGCTATTTTTGACTCTTGCATACTAGTAGAAGTCCTCTTTTGGTGACAATTCTATTTGATCTACCTAGCCTATCATGTATAACATCCTTCTAGATGTTACTAAGCCAATTTTCACCTCTAGATGATATATCTAGCTTTTGGTATTAAAATTTTAGGCTATTTTTGGTTCCTGCTCTATTAGTAGAAGTATTATTTTGGTGACACCTCTATCTTATCTATCTGATCTACCTAGCCTATCATACATAACATCCATTCAAATGTTACCAAGCCAATTTTCACCTCTAGCTAGTATGTCTAGCTATTGGTATTACAAACCTTCCTCTTTTTAAGATGTAATGACCTCGTTGCAAAGTTGTTACTCAAAAGATTTCACTAACACCGGTGCATTGGTCAAATTAGTTCCTGGCTCCCATGTTACCTCATACAATGGTCATCCTTTCCAATGTACCAGATATTCCACATGCGGTGGCAAGTACCACAAATGCGCTTCTGGAGAATACGTGCAGTCTCATATTTCTCCGCCTCATCAATGAGTGTTGGACAAGGTCATTTTTCTTGTATGGAAGAGAAGTAAGGCAGTCAAGAAGCATATAGGCATAGTCAAGAAATATGAAATACTTGGTGGATCTTCATATGTGCTGGTAGCTTGAGGTGATAAGCCATTGCGCCAATGCAACTAAGGATGTAAAAAGGCCTAATAAAACAAGGTCTAAGCTTGCAAGGGCAAACTAACATGAGGTTGGTTGTTGACATCCAGACTTGATCCCCAACATTAAACTCCATGTGCTAATGATGTGCATCTGCATATTGTTTCTATCAATTTTGGGTTATCTACAACCTATTTTGGCATTCTCTACTCCTTGTTGGATTTTGGGAAACAAAAGTGTTGACAACATCCACCTTGGTATACACTAGACTGATCTTCATCAAGCTTGAAAGGATACTCTCTATACATGAGGAGGAATGGTGTGGCTTGTGTGGATGCATTCATTGAATTATTGTACACACATTCCACCAATGGGAGTAAGGTGTCCCACCTTTCTTGCTCCTTTAGGGTAAAGCCCTGGAGCATGTCTTCAATAATACAATTAGCCTGCTCTATATGTCCATTGGTCTATGGGTGGTAAGCTGTAGATATAGCCAATTTGGTTTTGAAGAAACCAAAGTGTGTTCTCCAAAAAAAAACTAGTGAATTAAGTGCCTCTATTAATGATGAGCACTCAAGACAAGCCATGGTGAAAAAAGACTACATCTAAGTACAATTGAGCTAATGGTAGAGCAGTCATGTCCTTGGTGGTAGGATTCACATGAATCACTTTGCTAAGGCGGTCAACAAAGATTACAATGGAGTCAAACCTTGAGGTGGTCTTGGGCAATTTGCAAACCAAATCCATGCTTACTTGCTCCCAATGTTGTGTAGGAATAGGAAGGTGTTGAAGGACTCCTATAGGAGCTTGATTAGAAGCTTTATTTTGTTGACAAAGTAGGTAGCTTTGAATATACTTCATCATATCATTGCTCATCTTGGGCTAGTAGTAATGGCATTTGGTTGTATCCAAGGTCTTGTCCATTCCTATGTGACTTGCAATGGCGGAATCATGACATTCCACTAGGATGGTGGTTCTTATGGTAGTGTCCTTTGGGATCCATAACTTGCCATCAAAAAAAGCAAGTCCTTGGGTACTAGTGAAACCTTTGGATGATTAAGCTTTATTTGTGGGTCAATTTTTGTAGCAGAAAGAATTCTTAGCCAAAATTCAGGATCCATCTTGACTTCTACCACGAGATTTTTTACCATAGGCATTCAAGTAAATAAATTTGCAAGTTGCTTCTTGCCTTCCACATATGTGATTGTCATGTTGAATGTTTGTCTCCACCCCGTTCACCAAATCTACAGATGAGATAGATCTTTTTGCATCTCTAGGTAGACTAGAAGTTTGTGATTGGTCTCCACTAAAAATGCCTTCTTGCCAAGATAGTGTTTCCAATGCTTGGTTGCCAGGACAATGCCCAACTACTCTTGTTCAATGGTGTGATAATTGCATTCCACCAATAAGAGCTTTTGAGAGAAATATGCAATTGGGTCGCATCCGTCATTCCACTCTTGTTGTAAGGCTACTCCTATTGCTACACATGGTGCCTCTATAGCCAGCTTGATTGGATGTTTTGGGTCATACCATTTCAAGATTAGTGCATGTAGTAATGCATCTTTCATTTGTTGAAAGGCTAATTCTTGTGCAGTTCCCCACATCCACTTCTTCCCTTGTCAAGTAGTGCCGTTAGAGGTTGTGCTACCTTGGAGAAGTCTTCGACAAATTGCCAATAGAACCTTATCAATCCCAAGAAACTCTTGAGTTGATTTTTATCTTTTGGAGCATTATATTTTTGAATGATCTCTATTTTATCTATTAATATTTGGATACCATTTGCACTTACTCTATGCCTCAAGTAGTCTACTTAAAACTTGCTAAACTCACACTTTGAGATTTTGGTACAATTGATTTTGTTGTAGAATCTAGAGAACCTCTCATAAATGTTGTTTGTGTTCCATCATTGTCCTACTATAGACAAGGATGTCATTTAGGAAAAAAATAACAGATTTATCCAAGTATGGAAAAAATATATCATTCATCAAACTCATGAAAGTTGGCTGGTGCCTTGGTGAGGCCAAACATCATCACAAGGTACTTGAAGAGATCATACCTTGTTCAAAAGGTAGTCTTATGGACATCTTCTTTTGCAATCCGGATTTGGTTGTAACCGCTTTGCAGATCAAGTTTGGTGAAGTGTTTTGCCCATTCAGTTGATCCAATAGGTCATCCATGCAAGGTAAGGGGAATTTATTCTTCACCATTTGTTGATTTAGGCCCTAATAGTCAAAGCACATGCGTATTGTACCATCCATTTTCTTCACAAGATAAGAGCCCCATATGGTGATACGTTGGGTTGGATACACTCTTTTTACAACATATCCTCAATTTGAGCCTTACACTCTAACTCATGAGGTGATAGACAATATGGGGCCTTACAAGGAGGTGTCTTCTTAGGAATTATCTCAATTTTATGATCAACTCTCCTTTTTGGTGGTAATCTTGAGGGCAGGTCATCTTAGAAAACATCTTGAAACTCATTGACCACATCTCTCAATTTCTCAAGAACTTGTCTATCAAGTTGTGCACTCTAGACTTCTCTTATTAGGCCCATGAAACATCTGTTTGTCTTACACATAGCTATTGTCCCTATGATACATATAGGTAATTCTTGCCTTTGTGCTCTCTCTTTAACTCCAATGATCTTTCATTGGTGAGTCCTCACTACTTTCTTCCTCCAATTGACCATGGGGTTGTAGTGCTCCATCCATGATATACCTAGGATTGCATCATAATGAGCTAATCATATCACTTGCTTCCTAAGACTCTCCCACAAAGAGTGTTACCTTTCTAGGTAATGACTCAATCCTCTTTGTCTGCCCATTAGGTAATTCTACTTCCTCATTCTCATCCTTCTCTGATCCATCTCTAACCTTATTGCAATAGAGAAAGACAAGAAATTCTCAATTGCTTCAAGGTCTATTAATACTCTCAATTGATTACCTTCTAGGACTCCATTTACAACAATCAATTGTGAGCTTGTCTTTCTTAGTCTCTTTGCACTTGTCCTCTTCCTTCCTCCACTATTTTGCTTTTCTATTGAGCCAACAAGACCACAAGGTACATTTAGTAGCAATCTTTGTTTTCTGAGGTGATTTCCGCATCCTCTTCTTCAATTCTTCTCTCCATGTTGTTCAAAGATTACCTATATGGAGGCCAAGGACCTCTAGGAAAACAAGTATGAAAATTGATGGGAAGGTGCACAACTTGACCACAAAAACATTCTAACAATGATATTGTTATGCTCAAGTCTCTTCTCCTTGTGGGACACCATCTCTCCTTTGGTCAACCTGTCCTCATTCTCCTTGCAATAGTCGTGCTCATTGTTCTTTGAATCAGATATTGCCCAATTCTATAAGAATTGGTCCATCAAAGTGTTGTGTTTCAGCCCAATAATGTTGAGGTGGGATGACCCCTTCACCTCCTCCTAACACCCCTGCTATTCTTTGAGCACAAGTAATGGCTTCAAAAACCATACAAGTTCTGTACCATTACTTCTTGGAAGATTGCTCTTTCAATCCTCATTTGAAATTGTCCAAAGCTTCTGATAGACTTATGTTTATTATTGCAACCTAAAAATCAAGGAATGACTCCATGTATTCATGTACATTGTTCTTTTGCTTCAACCTCCATAGTCGGGTTTGGGCTATTTGCACCAAATCCACTGATTATAAGTTCTTCAACAACCCTTCCTGCATGGCCATCCAAGTGACCTCCCTTCCTTTTTCCAAGATTGATTGTTCCCAAAAATTGTACTATGTGATGGATTTATTGGTCAAGTACCCAGATGCAAACACAATGGTAGAATGATAAGTGATTTCAATTGTGAACAATCAAAAGTATCAATTCATTCTTGAAATCCAATTCTCCATGACTCCCATAGAGTGTTGTCCTTTGTAAGGCTTGATGTGGCAGGTCTTCTTCGTCCATAGTAACAATGTGGCCTCATTGTTGATCAGGGACGGTCTCCTTAGCATGATGACTCTCCATGTGCTTTGGTATTGGGTCACTGGTATTGGTTTTGGGATGATTCTCCTTCATACATTGCCTGATCATTCCTAAAGTTATTTACTTGACTTTGCAATGCCTCCATGGTCATCTTGATCTCTTGAAACTCATTCAACTTTCCCTACATTCCTTGCATCAATTCTTGCAACTACAAATTCATGATTCCTACACACAATGTTGTTCAATTGCTACTTCCTACTTCAATAGAGAGTTGATATGATTAATCTAGAGGAAGAACAAACTATTGGAACTACCATTGGGACTCTAGAGGCTATTACTTATTGATAGTATTCTTCACCAAAATTGCGGACTATGAAATCCCTAAACATTACTTTTGGTCTGACCACATAACGGATTTCTACTTCAGTGTTGAAAGGGAGAGGATTTGGTATATTCAAATCCATCATAATAGAATAAAGATTGTCAAATCCCACTCTTTGTCATAAATCACCATAGGTAGAATCAATGGGTTTGGTGAATTCATCACTACTATATCCATGAACTCTGCTTTAAAATGAAAAAAGATACACTCTCACTTGCTCACATTGGATGTATATAATCTTGATGTAGAAACAAATTCAAGAATGGAAAGCAAAGTGCTGGATATTGTCCTCTTGTTGCTTCACCCATCCCATCCTCTCTCTAGCACACTCCTAATCTATCAATTACACTACGGGTTCTCTATTCAAAAATCACTTAGTCTTTGTAGCCCATGTTCTTCCAAGAGGGGTGATTGGCTCTCTTGGATTGAACACCTACTCCAATACCATTGTAATCTTCCAAAGATAGAAGACCATAAGAGAAACACAAAAAAAGAAACACACAATTTCACACTCAACCTCTTAAGCCCCCAAAGGAGCACCTTGATTGTATTATATAGCAACGGTGACTTCTTCAAAGGAAGCTCCACCCTTGGATCAGATATATGGATTGAAAACATGTCAACAATCTCTACTCTTAGATTAGTTGCATGCATGGGTGACATGCTAGTTCTGATCCTATTTGGCTGGTCAAACCCTCTTGGACCAAAAGGAATCTTCTTGTAGGAATCTTTGAATTGCATGGGTGAGGTATCGATGGAAAACTCTTGATGAGACAAAACTAAGAGAAGGGAAGGCCAACTAGTCCTCCATTGGAGAAGGAGGGGGGAGGGGGGTTGTAAATTTTTGAGGCCTAATTCATTAGTTTAGGCCTCCAAAATTAGCTTTGAAGTTTCCAAGCTGTTTTTTACTCTTGCCCTATTAGTAGATGTCCTCTTTTGGTGATACTTGTATCTAATCTACCTAGCCTATCTTGTATAACATCCTTCTAGATATTACCAAGCTAATTTTCACCTCTAGATGATATGTTTAGCTTTTGGTATTACAACTTGGTATTACAAAGTATTTTAGATTCTTGTTCTATTAGTAGAAGTACTCTTTTGGTAACACCTCTAACTGATCTACCTAGCCTATCATACATAACATCCTTCCAGATTTTACCAAGAAAATTTTCACCTCTAGCTAATATATCTAACTATTGGTATTACAGCTGTAGACCTAACAGTCTAACTTGGATTATGAGCCTTGGCTTGGCAAAGCCGCATAAGATGCACTTGATAAGCATGACCACTTGAACACTTGTGAACTTTGTGCCTATTGAGACAATTTAGGCACATGTTAGGGAAAATGGATTCAATGGGCACGGTATTCTTGGGACACTAGCAATGGCTATTAGTAAGAGTGGTCTACTTGGGTTACACCCTTTGTCTACTTTGGATGTAATTAAAGGATATGTGGAGCTTGTAGCCAGAGTAGAGGGAGTTTTTTGCTTTGAGGTTGAGGACTCTAGCAGTTGGGATCATGATATAAGTGCTCCCAAGGGCTCAATATAGCAGCTACTCAATATGTCTTCCACTCCTACATCAATTATAAATGAAACTTAGGAGTTAAACATTGGACCCAAGCTTACAAGAGAGGAAAGATGCACTTGGACATGCAAAGGTCTTCCAAATTTTGGATCTTTGAGCAAGATATCATTAGTTTCCAATCATGGAGGTAGAAAAGTCCAAGATACCATTTTGGGATATTGATCATCACAATAAGGATGTATTGTATCAATGGAAGTTCTTACCATTTTGGTCAAAGAATGTTTTTGCCAAGTTTCAAAGGGTCATAGATAGGATCCTAACAAGATTGGATTTGGACCACAACCAAGGAGAGAAATAAGAGAATGGAAGATCACATTGGGATACTTGAGTATGTGGGAAACCCCAAGTGCTTAGCATGAGCTTTGGCTTTGGTATTTATAATGAGCATACAAGGCTCTTGAGAAGCTTCTCAAGAAGCTTCCTTGACCCACTTTCTTGGAGTGCAAGCCAAGTTAACCAGGAAGCTTCTCAAGAAGCTTCCTTTTAGAAACTGCCTACTTGGCATGCAAACTAAGCTAAGTAGAATATTCAAGAAGCTTCCTTCTAGGAGCTACCTACTTGGAATGCAAGCTAAGTTAGCCAAGAAACTTCCCAAGAAGCTTCCTAGATACTTTTGGAATTATTCATAGGCTAATTTGGCATATTCACTACTTTATTAGCCCTAACTAACTTCATCACTAAACTCCATATTATTACAATTATTTTGATGACATTTTAGTCTATAGCACTACTATGGAGGAGCATGAGAGACATTTGTTGGAGGTGTTTGGGAGATTGAGATCTCATGGACTCAAATCCTCTCTTAGGAATTGCAAATTCTTTCACAAGCAGGTTGAGTATTTGGGTGCACACTATCTCCTTTAGTGGACATGGTGTTTAGCATACCAAGGTGCATGTATTCCTTGGCCCATAAATGTGAGCAAAGTGTAAATATTCCTTGGGTTGACAAACTTCTATCATTGATATGTTAGAGGATTCAATGCCATTACCAAGGCCTTGTCAAAGTTGACCAAGCTTACCCACAAATGGGAGCAAAGTGTAAGTATTCCTTGGGTTGGAAAACTTCTATCATTGATATGTTAGATGATTCAGTGCCATTGCCAAGGCCCTGTCAAAGTTGACCAAGCTTACACAAGAATAGTGTTGGGAAGATGAGCAAGAGAGAGCTTTTATAGATCTCAAGGAGAGGTTGAAATCAAGAGACAAATCAAAAGATAACCATTCTAGGTTCATATTGATTGGAGTACATTGGAGCTTGGAGCAGTGTTCACCAAGCAAGATGATGATAGAAAGGAGTCTATCGTGGCCTATCCTTGTTGTTCCAACAATTCAAGGAAGGAAAACTATAGTTCATATGAGGGAGAATGTTTGGTAGTAATGTGGGTAATAGCACATTTCTAATGTTACCTATTTAGTAACCCCTTCACTCTCATCACTAATCATCAACCACTTAAGTGGTTGATGGAGTACTATAAGCTTTCAAGAAAGCTTGCATGATAGGCTCTGACTTTACAAAAGTATGATTTCATGGTTACTCATAGACCTACAGTGGAGAAATGTATTGCAAATGGGTTGAGTAGAAACCCATATCCCAACTAACAAGTTCAGATTGGAGCATGTTGGCATGGTAAGACATATGAGGAGATGGTGCCAGGTTAGCATGCATGTAATTTTCTCTATGTATATTTTTTGAGGCTTTGATGGTATCTCTTTCAACGCATATAAGAAGAGTTGTTGAGGTCACAAATCTAAAGGGTAGAGATATTGGCACAAGTATGGTGCTTCTATTTCTTCAAAATTTGCTTTTATCGATCATATCAAGCTTAAGTGCTAAGAGAACCACAATGATAAGATTATTAGGAGAAGTGCCTTAGAAGAGAATTTCTTGAAGGAGTGACCTTGGCAAGATAGAATGGGAGTAGCACTCAAAGTGATGTAGAATAATCTTGAGTACTTGCAGGCTAGGCTACTTGCAGGATATTTAGATACTCAAATTGATTGATCTTGATTGTTGAAAGGAAGAAGTAATTTGGAGGTCACATGACCTCCATGGCTAAGTATAAGGATGGCAAGCAAAGTTATGTCACACAAGCAATGTGAATCACTTAGAGAGGTGTAGAGTGACTATAAGTACCTAAGGATAAAACAATACTTGGAGTGTTGGGGGACCATTTGGAGTGTGTGTAAGAGTCGAAGCACTTGGAGTGCCTTGCAAGAGATGCATGATCAAGTGGTTAAGTTGGAGTTGTAGATGTAGGAGTATTAGATGGAAGTGGCAATCAGCTAGAATGTCTTGGCAAGGAGGCAACAGAAGAACAAGTGAAGCATGGCGGAAGTCTCCAAGTGCTTGAGGAATAGAAAGCCAAATGGAGCATGCAGTCTCAAAAACAAGAGGAAGATCAATTGATGGCACTACACCAAGTAGAATAAACCCATGCCCTATTCATAGAGATGCTGAAAGAAGGAGTAGTGTGGGACTTGAGGACTAAGCGCCATGAATTGAAGTTGTAGGTCCATTGCTTGCATTATCATGCCTACAAAGAAGAATGCATGAACAACTTGTCCCTACACTTGAAGGAGCATTCAGATGAGAAGCTTAGTGAAGTATGCTTGACCTTGATGTTAGAAATTGCTAGGTATCAAACCTAGACAGATCAATTAATTAGATACCTAAGAGATGAAAAAAGCTCTTCACTCCTTAGCTACAACCCATGGCAATCTCCCAAAAGGAAGTCCTTCAGTTAGACATGCAATGTTTAGAAATGATTAGGTACTAAAAGTTGTACAATAGTTGAGCACTCTAAGAAGGCTAGTCATGCCTACACTAAAAATTATATGTATTTTAGAAGAGTTAACTTAGAATGGATTGCACTCAGAGTTGCATATTGCAGAGGAGGGCCCTTGGGTTTGTATAGGTACTTGAGGTTGTACACTAAAAATATATTAGGTGGGATCCAACATCTCTCCTAACACTTGTAGGAGCCTAATCATTTTGTGGATGATTAGGATAAGGTAGGATTAGGACAATAGAATTAGTGATGGATACTCTAGATTCAAAGTTTATAGGATTCACTTGGGATTGTGAACAATTGGGAAATGCTTGGAAATGCAATGGAAAGTGCTTGTAGGAACAAATTTTTCTTATTGACTATATTAAGTATGTAAACATTGAGTTGTCACATGATTATTGGTGCCGCCTATTGAGGATACACTCCTTGGAGTGCCTAGAAGTGAAGTTGTGTGAGTCAATGAATGTTGTCCAAGGACCTAAGAGCTATTTAGACACCTCATGAGTTGAGAGTAGTAAAGAGAAAGTAGAGATGTGCTATCAAGAGACATATGATCATTAAGAGAAAATCTCAAGAAGAGTCCCATTCTCTTAAGAGAAAAACAGTTTTGGAAGATGAATTACCCCTATAAGTGATGAACTTGCAAGAGAATGACATCTTCCTCACAAACTTGACTAATCTACCAACTTTTGAAGGAGTGCACTTGTTTATTCTTCTAAAGGATACCAATGAAGGTTCCTGCTTACAAACCAGAGAGAGTGCCATTTGGTGGCAAGTTGAAGGAGAGTAGTCATAGTACCTTGTGCCAGGGGGCCCTTTGGAGTGCATAGTAGAAGGATTATTATCACTTGTGCCTCTTCAAGCTCTCTTTGATAGAGATTTAGACAATGAAGTTCCCTTGGAAGTCAGACTTACTACAGACCAGAGCAATTGCCAAGACTACATCAGTCTAAATGTGTTGTCTACCTTACCAAAAGATAGGGACGGATTTATTGCTTGTGCACCTAATTGGGACTTATTCTATTGGGACTTATAAGTTTGCATGCTGCTTTTGATCATATCTTCTTTGGACACAACCCATGGCAAACCATACCTCCTTCACAAGGTAGAACAATCAGAAGTTTAAAGGCAAAGATGAAGAAGAGGATCCCAATGCTTTCATGAAGGAGTTCAAGGCCATCTCTATAGCAGACAAAGAAGATACAAAAGCTTACCAACTTTGGATATTTCCAAGTCTCTTGAGGAAGAAGGCAAGTAATTGGTACACAAATGTGAGCCAAAATCTTGCCAATGTTGATTATTGGCAAGCAGTCAAGCATCAATTTTTGGAGCATTTTAGGGAATTGGACTATGAAGCAAATGTGTTTGCTAACTCAATAACCTAGAAATGAGGAAGAATGAGATTACAAAAGAGGTTCTAGAGTTTGTTAAACCAAGTGCCAAGAAGAGGAGTGACTCTACTATACTCAGATGCACAAGCAATATTTAGGCAGACTTACAGCTGATTTGTGGTACTTTGCCAAGGAACAAGATCATGATACACTACACTAAGTGCTCAAGTTAGTAGAGCTATAAAAATCTGCTTGGATGAACCCCTCAAGTAATCTAGACCAAATGCAAGCTACAAAGAAGTTGAAGAAGAAGTCAACCGCGTGACCTATTAGCTCATCCTCAAAGTCATCCAGTGCATCATCTTCATCTAAAAATATTCTTTAAAGGAAGAAGAGAAAGAGAGGTGCAAAGAGAAGCAAGACATTCAAAGGCCCAAGGTGCAATACAACTCAAAGACACCTGCACAACTAGGTTTGAAGATGGAAGACCTCATCAAAGAGTTTGCTGACCTCAAGGTTCAGATGATTGGTGCAAGAGAATTATGAAAGGTCCCTTTGTATGCTTGACCTACGGCAAGTCTGGACATGCCAATATAGGAGCATTTTGTTACAACCTTCCACATCAACAAACCAAGTAAAATTGGCTCTCACATAGGGAGACAATAAGTACTTTGTGGAGGATGACAAACATGTCTTTGCTATCCAAGAAGTAACTCCTATAGTGAATCACTCTATTGCTATAGCAACCATGTAATAGATATGTACCATCAGAAGGTGCTGCTATTGAGAAACCAAGAAGGATTCCACCTCCTAAGTAGAATCTAGCTCCTAGAGTGTCCTATAACTATGGAGGTACTGGTCACTAGGTGTCAAGTTGTCTAGAACCTAGAAGACCAACCCCCTATAACTTACTATGTGGGAATTGCAAGGCTCTAGGGCATCTGAGGTCCGCATGTCTTCATCCTTTGGTTTTGAGGCCGCCAATAAAGTATGTACCTTATGCTCTTCCACCTAAAGGAGACACCAAATTTAACTATATGACTTTGGAAGAACCAAAAGAAGAGGATATGGCCAAATTTGGAGGTCAATCAGGTTCATACTTGATTAAACAAGAAGAAGACAAGTACCACAACAACATCAGAATTGTCAAACTCTCCTCAACCAAGATGAGTATGGAATTTAGTGATAAGAATCAGGAATTCTCCAAGTAAGAACTCAAACTACTTGAAAAGGTCAAGCAAAGGAAGGAAAAGCAACAGATGCATAGCAAAATGCTTCTTGCTCAAAATGAAAGTACTTCCATTTGGAGTGCAAATGCTCTTAAAGGAAGCACTCTGAGTGTCACAATTAGTGGCACTTTGCTCTAATTTCCAGCCAACATTCATGAAGAAGTGGAACATCTTCTACAAGAAGAGATCCATGTCCTAAAAGAGAAAACCAAAACCAAAGCCAAAGAGCACAAGCAACCATTGGTGATAGTGCTACTACAAAAGGAGAGTGTTAAACCCCTAACTAAGGCTAAAAAATCAAATCTAAAAGGTCCCACAGTTGATAGTGTGATCAAGAAGAAGGAGATACTTGGCAAGAAGAAAAGGAAGGCCAGTATGTTGATAAGTGTTACCTAATATGACATGGTATCAGTTTTAGCTTCAACCAAAGCAGATGTAACTTTCAAGCAATTGTGGGAAAACAACAAGCTCTACAAACAACAACTAGCATTGGCACTCCAAAAGGTATAGAAGAGAAACCTACTTGAAGTGCCAACTTTTTATAAGATAGAACTTAATGACTTAAGCTCCTCAAAATTAGAAGTGAAAATCAAGGGATTTATGATTCAGTCTGTACCTATTAATTCTGGATCTAGGGTGAATGTGATGATAGAAGATACTTCTCACAAGTTAGGATACATTGCCTTTGAACCTACTCCTTGCATCCTAAAATTTGATGATCAAACACAAAGGAGACCCCTAAGAATGTTGTCAAAGGTCTTGACCACTATTGAAGGAGTGACATTTCCCTTAGATTTCATTGTGCTTTGCCCAATGAACAAAATGTGCTATCCACTACTGATTGGCAGACTACCGTTGTATGGCACTTGAGTTAGTGTAGACTAGCAAAAACATACCTTGCATTTCCAAGATCCTACAAAATCAAGTTCCAAGCCAATAGCGCTATGATGGAAAGAAGTTAGACATTTGGGAGAAACCCTATTTTCAAAAGAAGACTACAAAGATAGTACTTCTAGCCCTTCTAAGATGACATCAAAGGAGGTGAGGTGCACTTCTTGGAGTGTTATGAGATCAAAGAAGAAGCTTAGTGCAGCTTGCACTTGTAGAAGGAAAAGGAAATTTTGCCATTAGTTAGAATGAGTTAAGTCACTCATGTGGATGAGACTATCAACCCTGATGACTGTGAAGAGGTTTTGGGTTATGCAATGCACCTGCAAATTTTCAAATAATAATGACAACCATCTTCAAGGATTACATGTGCAAGTTTCTGGAGATCTTTATAGATGATTTTTGTGTTATTGGAAAGCAAGAGAAACATCTCTCCTTCTTGAGAAAATATTGGATAGATGCCAATCCATTGGACTATCCTTACACGCAAAGAAGTGCTACTTAGCTATGAGTGAAGGGATATTCCTTGGATATTGAGTATCAAGTAGAGTTGTGGAGATAGATATCAAAAAGGTCAAAGTGATCAAGGCTTTGGAAGCACCTAGGAACTTGAGAGAACTTTGGGCCATTTTGTGACATGTAGGTTACTATAGGAGGTATATTGCACAATATGCAACCTTGGCAGCACCTCTTACCAAACTATGGAAGAAATCAGAAGACTATGTGTGGTCAACACAATAGGAGTAGGCCTTTGTAGTAATGACAACCAAGTTAATAGAAGCACCTATCATGCAAGCACCTGATTGGGATAGCTTTTTTCATGTGTATATAGATACTTCTTCAACAGCAAATAGGATTAGTTCTTAGTCAGAAAGATAGTAGTAAGAAAGATTTTCCAATTTATTTTGCAAGTAGACAACTATCAGATGTTGAAAAATAATACACCACTACAAAAATAGAGGCACTCAGAATGGTGTATGCATGTAAAAGTTTTTGTTAATTTGCTAGGTCACAAGTTTTTGTTTCATGTGGATGATTTTTCAATACAACACCTAGTGAAGAAAGTTGACCCTTTTTAGGTGCATTGCTAGATTGATACTCCTCTTGTAGGAATTCACTTACATTTTGCAAGTTAGTAAAGGAGTGCAACATGGTTATGCTGATTTCCTCTCTAGGCTCAAAACTCAAGACCAGATTGATGATATAGGATATGAGTTTCCTACCAAGGGGCTATTTCATATCACAATAGGCAAAGCAACAAGGTACTCAAAGGAGTACCAATACTTGTGCAACTTGTAGTGCCCTTTGGAGATGGATCCAAGACAACATGAGGTATTCTTGCACAAGATGGGACCATATCAGATCAAGGGAACTTGCTATTCAAGCTGGTTCTAAACAAAGTACTTTGGCGCTATCTGGAAGTAATATAGGCACTTCACTCTAAAGTTGCAAGAAAACACTTTGCATTGAAGAACACCATGAAGAAGATATTAGCAAGTGGGTACTTGTGGCCAACAATGTACTAGGATGTATATGACAACATCAAGAGGTGCAATATATGTCAAAGGATTGGAAGACCTACTCCATCAACACAATGGCCACTACATCCCATCTTGCCATTAGCACCATTTGAGAAGTGGGGGATTGACTTTGTTAGGCCAATCCAACCCATCATTAAGGTAACCAAAAAGAAGTACATTCTAGTTTGTCCCAATTATGCTACAAATATTGTAGGCTGAAGCTACTTGAAGAGATAATGCTAACACAATGACTGAATTTTTCTTTTGCATCATTATCTCTCGATATGGTTGTCCCTTGGAGTTAGTCAATGAAAGAGGAGTGCACTTGCTAAAAAACTTGATAGAGTCCCCCACAAAGTACTTTCAAAGTAAGCATAGGAAGATAACTCTTTACAATCTAAAAGCAAATGGGTTGATAGAGAAGGCCAATTGGCTACTATATAAGATTCTTAACAAGGTCAATGTTAACTACACTTATGATTGGAATACTAAGCTATCTACTACATTGAGGGCATATTGCACTATGTAGAAGATTACTACCAAACAAACACCATATTTCTTAACCTATGGTTTGCATCCCATCATGCCAATGGAGTTTGAAGTACTTACCTACCAAATACTCTCATAAGAATGCATGTCTATAGAAGATAGTCAAGCATTACAGCTTCAACATCTTATGTATCTAGAGGAACAAAGGAAGGACTTGAACCAATGCACAAGGGAGAATATACAAAAAAGGAAAGAATACCATGACAAGAGGATCAAACCTATTCAAGTTGTGCAAGGGGACTTGGTGCTATTGTATGATAGCCAACATAAGTTCTTTCCAAGAAAACTTCATCTTTGATGGATGGGACCATACAAGGTAGATAAGTGCTATGAAAATGCATCCTTTCAACTTGCAAATGTAGAAGATAAATTGTTTGCAACTTGAGTGGATGGAAAGTACAAAAGTACTTGGCCTAAATGACTGCAAGGAATAAGTCCTTTTTGTTTGTAAGGATGCTCACACTTGGAGGAGGGTGTATGTTGTGCCCATATTTCTTTATTGATCATATCAAGCTTAAGTGCTAAGAGAACCACAAAATATGATAGGATTATTGGGAGAAGTGCCTAAGAGGAGTGACACTAGCAAGCTAGAATAAGAGAAGCACTCAGAGTGATGTAAGATAATCTCAAGTACTTGCAGGCCATCCTACTTTGAGCTCATGGCTATGGTAGACAAAGGCCAGCAAGCATCACTTGGAGTCTCTTAGCTGGAGTGGATGTGACTTGATTATAACAAAGGCCACATTATTGGAAGACCATTGAGTTAAGGATTGATTGTGTGATTTGAGTTGTGTGAACTGATCTTTGTGGCAATTTAGAGTTTATATATGACTATTGTATGAGTTGTGCTTCTATATTTTATGATTTTGACAGCAATGTATGTTATGTAGCAATGTACATATGCACGACAAGCTTGATATTAGGACACTTGCTATGGCTTACAATGAAAAGAGTGTAGTTGCTTCAAAACCTCCTACTACTTTTTGGAGTAGACAAGCAGAAAGTCTGCATAGCTCGCCCCGAGAAGACAACTCCACTTGTTTGAGTTTTTGGTTGCTTATGATCCATGCTATCTTCTTAGTAATAATCATGGAAAACAAAAATGAGTCATTTTGTCAATATATGGCAATAGATTGTTAGAAAAACTTGGTTATGAGTTGTATTGTTATGAGGTTGTATTGTGGATACATGTGGAAATGTTGGAGGTGAGGGTTGATATTTCATAGGGTTTTGTAGCACCCTAAGATGCTTATTACTCTTTAGAGGTATTTTGTGGTTACAACTAGCTAGTTTCAGTTATAACAAAGTTAGAGGTATTTGTGATTAGTATGGCTAAATAAAGAGAGGGATTAAATAATTTATTATGGACACTAAATGGAAATTATTTGTGAATTTTAAATTATATTATGTTAGAGTATGACCCTTTTTAAAGAATTTGATATTCAAATTGGACCCTTTAGGAATTATATGTTATATTATATTGGAGTGGGACCTCCATTTTGGACTTTGCATGGCCAAAGTAAGTTGTTACATAGGAAGTGTCCATTTTTTTTGGCTTGACCAAGTTAGGTGATCTTTAGTAGTGGGTGTAGGTCAAGTTAGATAGATTTAACTTGACCTTTGAATGTATTGTACTTTTTAATTGAAAAAAGGTCCAAGATTCCTACAGAAAATGTACTAGGAAGCTTCCAAAGAGAGACATGTGAGGCCAAAACCCATGTGAAGGCTAATTGACCAAAGATTCCTTACTTTGAGTACTTTAGGAAAGTAGGGATATCATTGAGTTATCAAAGAACTTACTTCCACAATTTTGGTGAGTATAATGAGAGGCGTAAGAGGTGAAAGAGAGGATTTTTCTGTGGGCTCAAAGTGTGAGGACTGATGTTTTGTGAGCACTATCCATATTTGCTAAGTAGAGAGTGAGATTTTCTATTCAAGAGTGCCACTACTGTGGTGTTGATTTTGGAGGAATCTCTAAACTCTAGAATACTCTTTTGTGAGTACAAGGGAAGAACCTTCTATTTTGATATTGGTGATGTGCAGCTAGAGGTCATTTTGGAGGAGCTTTGACATAAGAGAGGAAATAAATTACTTGAGGAGAGACGGAAAGATTACCGAGTGAGAGAGAGAGTTCTTCCTAAGTTATTATCTATGGTCTTGTTGAGATCAGTTTATCCTTCCTTCTAGCACATGGTGCATATAAGGACTATAAATAGGTGTATCTCTTGGGTGAGAGACAAGCCATGCACAGTTTCTATTTGTAGTTTTGTAGGTGGAGATCCTCTTGAATGACCAATAAGGCATAGGAAGTTGTGGAAGTATGATAGGCCTCATGGGCTGATGCCATGTGTCCACAAGATGGCCAAGAACTTTGTTAGCATAATATCATAGGGTGAAACTTCTGCACAGGTGCTAAGGCTATGCATAACTAACTTCTATCCCAAACATAGATGCTCTTATCATATAGATAATGAAGCATATATTATACCTCTTGCTGCAACCAAACCATAATCTTTGGTATTGGAAGAAGTAGAAAATACACAGTGTCCGCCAGTTCCTCCCAAGAGAAGGATTCCTTATAAATTACTGGCTGAAGGATGCACAAATGGATGTCAATGGGTTGTAATTGCTGACATACTACTGGGGATTGGACTCCTTTGCGATACTTGGAAATAAGGCTGCAGCCAAAAGGGAGGTCCAAGTAGGTAGGTAGCTCCTAAGATTATGCAGTACCATTACCTTTATCAAGATTCCCGCTTCAAGCTTTGAAACTTTGTTTCAACACCTGGAGTCTATCTGAAGAAACTGCTGTGGTATTGGCAATGATGACAACCCATGTCTTTGTTTGTGCATGGGTCTTGGTCCTTACACGCACAAGTGGTCAAGATTGTGCCTACGCCTCCACACTTGTTTTCTTTGGCTAGGAGATGGAATGGAGATTTGTCAACTCAATCCAGAGTGTTCATCACCGAGAGCAAGGACTCGGTGGAGCGCGGGGTTGATTGGGAATAGCGGCTTTTGCAAAATCAAAGCAAGATTTCCCTTAGTAAGACAGACACATAATCAAACAGATTATGTGTTTAGTAGGATTAGTAAGCATTGAGATAAGAGAAATACTTTATGTTGCCTTATAACCTAAATGAAGAAATTCCACAATGCTAAACTTAAATCTTGGGTTTGTAGGCAATGCCTTGCAATTAGTCTTGTTTTGTGCATGGTTTAAATATTGGGATGTTAATCAAATAACATTAGTAAAATCTTGTTTTTCTCTTATATTAAAAAAATAAAATTCAACTATCCATTTTATTCCTCACACGTAAAGAATCAAGGTTTAGTCATTTTCTTCATGAACTGTGTAAATGTGCAAGTTGATATGTATATTTGTATGGGTTTAGAGAATGAGCAGTAGAGAGTATGCAATAAATAAGATGTTTCAGCAAAATAGTATTTTCTTGAAAATCTTTTATAGTTAAAAGGGAGTGATTTATATATGCAACATAGATATATCTAACTCATGGCGTTGGCTTGAACGTCATCCTGCTACAGAACAACAACTTAGAGATCTTATTTGTTAGTCATCAAGGCTAATTTACTCACATATGATAAGGAAGTTACCAACTTAGTAGCTATCAACAACTAACTCAATCCAAGGAAGGTAGTTCTTTAGATGATAGTTTTGATCCTCCGTGGCCATTGGGGTAGTAGATAGTGAGCTAATCATAAATTTAACCCTCATATCACTAAAATTATAACATGGAGAACTTTGTTGATAGAATTGAAAATTGTTCAGGTTTTAAGAGATGACTTTTCCACTAAAAAATTAGCTAACGTTTTGCATTTATTATGTTGCTGTAAAATATAAAAAAATTGTTCTCTAGCAAAAACATTTGCAAAGAAATTCTAAGAAAAAATTCCTCCTTCCAAAATACATTAACTTCCTAAGGAAATCTATGCTTTTGGCACTTATAGCATTATGTTTTTATTTTGGCATACTTTTTCAAAATCAACACAACATAGGAGATTCACAAGTGAACTTTTTAATCAATTACAATTGATTCAAAATTTCATTTTAGATCTAATATGTAAAAAAAAAAGATAGCGGTAAAAGATCAACTTGAAGTACTAATATGAGAATGTACGCAAAGTTTGCATTCATCAAAGTTTGCATTCACCCTTGTAGTTTAGATGCAATCCTAACATAATGCATTAAGACCTACCTTAGAATGCTATGGATAGTAGATAATCTCACGCGGGCCATGGATTTTCTTGTCCTAGTATTAATAATACTCTAATCGCAAGTAAAAACCTCAGATTACATTCTCCGTATTAAAAATTGTATGGTAAATGTTTTTTATGGTGATTTTATCGCATCACGTAAACCCTTTATGAGTGTATGAGACCCAAAGATTGTGGGTGGACGCTACTTCCGAAGAATGCAAATTCACCAGTACGTGTTTTAATCATGCTATTGTTTTATGCCGAACGGCCTTAGTGCAAAAGAAACAGCAATTTTGGCTTCGTTTGCGGAAATAGACTAAGGGCGAATCAAGTTTTAATTGAATAAAATGTAGCTTGGTTCAGTCACCCGCTCCCATCAATATAATTATCGGCACAATAATGGACTTGACAAAAGAAGTAGAAAGAATACCACATACACGAAAACAACTATTTCTCGCTGCTGTTGTGGCCAGCATACTGTGGCGATGAAAACGTAGAAAGCAGGTGAGTCCACGACAGGGCACAGCTCATATGAATGTAGTTCTTTCAAGCACTACAACATTCACTGGAACTTGGGAAAGAACGTCTGTCTGACGCTTGTAGTAGACCTTAAGAAGGGACTTCCCTTCTTGAACTGTTCGTCCTTCTTTTATCCTGAGCGTGTAGTTTCTTCTAAAACTTTCCACAAACATAAGAATGGAAGCAGGGTACGCATACCATATACGTGATCCAAATTACGGTGGCTGAGTGTGTGATTTGCAGATAGATAGAGACGACGCATCTGATTCTCATTCGATCAGTGGAGATCTGGGGTACAACCTCCTGCGATTAAATAGGAGCTTTTTTAATTGATCAGAACACCGAGACATTGCAGCAAAAGAATAGGAGGTCTTGTGGCTCTCCAGCAAGCAGCTAGTCGCAAATTGTACTTTGCAGGAAACGAGGCGCTCCGCAGCCTAATTCTTGAGCAAAGTGAAGTCCAAACTTTCTACGTCCGTGTTTATTTGCCTGGTGTTGGTAGCGCATGCAGCCTTTCGAAGATGATTCTCTCTCAGCTTCAGCGAGCGGTAAAGTGTGTGGGAAGAGTCCTCCACACGAAGCAGATGGCACTCAACAACCGGACGAAGGGACATGTAGTAGAACTCATCGCGGGGAGATTCCTTCAGTGGATCGTATGACATCCACAATTATTTTACAACCAGAGGATGGCTCGGAGATCAATGCCGGGGAGTCATTTGAAGTGCGCATCAAAATAAAACATCTGGAAACTGGATTCTTCGCAACCCGGACAACGAGTATTTCCTTTTGTCCCAGCAGCTGAACAACGAGGGCGTCATCAAAGGCCACTCCCATATTTTTATCCAAAAGCTAACTAGTAAGTCATCACCTCCTAATGCGAAGAAGTTCGTGTTCTTCAAGGGACTCAATGAACCAGATGAAGGAAATGGCAAGCTGTTCCAGACCGTGGACGGATAACCGAGAGGGAAATACAGGCTCTGCACTATGGCATATTCTTTCTCTCACAGTGGCTTGATCATGCCAGTCGCACAGCGGGGTGCTCAAGATAACTGCATCCGGTTCAAAGTGAAATAATTGGATCGAACGTTGCTTGTAGTCACGCACAAGTTCTCTCATTAACACCGATTACTTACAGATTGTGGGTCTCCATGTGGACGAGATTGACCTCCTGTGGTGTGACATCAACAATAGCTTGGCCTGGATGGTTTCAATTATCTAAGATAACCATACGTAATAGTTTCATATAACTAGGACCTAGATATCTTTAATTCTGATACAAGAATAGCAGGTACTGGATCAGATCTGTCTACGATATCTGATTTTCCTGAGTTATTCTCGTGAAGGTGGTTCTCTCTAAGTACAACGGACACAAGATGAATCCTTGTCCCCACTGCATACGAAGAGAATTGAACAGTAACAGTTGATGCTTTGGCACCACATGATTACGTTTCTGCTGTCTGAGCTATTGGCGCTTGTCGCTATGTTACGATTATTGACGGACAACGAGCAAATGCTGGGCTGCATGAAGCTGCAATCTCTTCCCACAGGAGATAAGTGATAAAAGAGTCATCATAGTAGATTCATTAATCTGTACTTCACAGAGTTGTCTTCTGAAGAACCTTAACAACTAGCAATGCATATGTTAGGCCATCAGCATGCTGATTGATCTTCTCAATTGGACTCCATCCAGTGCATTAAGAATCTTACGTGAATTAAGAATCTTGCGTGAATTCAATACTTACGAACGAACATCCTTTCCCCATCTCTCGCTTGTGTACCCAGGACAGACCGTCTCTCTCTCTAAATCCTTGACATGATATAGACCCTTTTGTTGGATCGACTATAGAACAGTGTCAGCATTCTCATAACATCGATGAACAGTACGCTTGTCGCGACGAAACTGCGGTTCTGTGACTCTCACCACAAATATGCATATCAACTTCAGGAGATAAAACCTCTGTTTGGACATCCGCAGGTAAAGACCGAGGTATTGAACAAGAATAAGCATATCATTCATGAAATAAAATACTCTTCAACAGGGATCTTTAATTAGAGGTTCTAATTCGGCTGTTCAGTAAACGTGTGTGTTACGCTTGATACCAATATCATAGAATGTTTTCAGGGGTCTTAGAAAATTTTCGTTGTTGTGTGGAGATGCCTTCAGTAAACTAGATAGAAGAAGCCTCCATGCCCAGTAACATGCAACAAGAATATAGATCAGAATAGGTGTGTGAGGACTTAAAGAATTTGCATTATCTGATCACCTCTAAATCTTTCTAATGTCAGAAATGACAAGATTGCATACTGATTTAGCTTTAAGGAGGATAGGGGGAGGCGATATCGATTATCCTACCTGCGGGAAATACCCATTCAATTTTGAAATGTAATAAAAGACGGTCCTCCTAGCTTCCCCTCTGATCCAAAAGTACTGTATACCAGGACGAGTTTTCAGAAGGAAAGGTATCCGTTGCAGTGCTTGAAATTTTATTGTTTTCTTGAAGTTTTCCTCCCATAGGCATTGGGGAGAGTTGCCAAGTTTCTCGAGAAGATCGTACACTTCCTTAGGTGCAGATAGTCCTAGAGCGGTCGCCCGCGCATACCTTTCCATCCTTGTAATGCCCACACAGGGTCCATAGGCCATGTTCAAATCAAATCGTCTCAAAATTCTCTCGTCATCTTCAAAGTCTTCTTCTAGTATGTTCTTGGGTGCAGTCCTCGTATTCTTGCGATTCTTACAATATTTCCTCATTGCTGCCGAGATTAACCGTGTCGAACTATTCCTTCAAGGAGCCAATCTCTCATGTATAAGGAAGACCACAAACAATAAGGGCCGTTTTCTCGTTCTGAGAAAGCAGATTTTAACTTTACGCCACAGACAAAGCAGTCTATCTGAATGCAAAGATTTTGTCAATGCGCTAATTCGCAAGGTCCCCTTGTACATCTGTCGTCTGTGTCAGACAGAATTTAAATCATTTGATGCTCGAGTCGTGTCGCCGGCACGGTAGGCTGTCATACGACGGACTGTGGCCTTTGACAGGCGTAATGAATTGTAGGATGAAGTTTCTCTCGATCATATCATACTCTGTACGATAACCTTTGAAGGTTCTTACTAAATCTAGAGAAACAGAACATGTAACGTTGAACTGACGTTTCTTTTGACGGACATGTTCTCATTTCCCGAGCAGCGAAAGAATTGCTGACCCTGGAAGAAGAATGTCACATTCATGGCAAGAGAGAAGAAGCGTCGTCGAAGTGAGGTGTATTCACAATTCATTCGGACAACGGATCTCATTTTCATTCTATCTCATGTGATCTCATTATAATCCCTTTTCCACTCCAGTCATCTTTATACGTAGAATCGTAGCAGACAAAAAGAAGACTGACATGTCGAGAAAATTTGAGTTACCTTTACCTTTCAAGGTCTGTGTAACTCGCTTCAAGTGACTCAAAAATTGACGTAGACATCACAAGATACAGAACATGGAGTTTGGAACCTTAGGCGAGTGGAATTTTGAATGTGCTTACACAAAGATATTATTGATGCATGGAATGGCCTTCATGAAATCAATACCGTGGTAGTGGTTTCAACATCCTGCTGTTTCACCATTTTAAACGCAATTCGCCAGCAGCTGAAATCCGTACATGTAAATTACAGATACAAGATATCAGAATTGATATCTTGTAAAACGGCAGTGAAACATATGCAAATTTGCGAATCAATTACAATACACAAGGAACACTAAAGATACTCAAAGCACTTATGTATAATGATGAATGTACTTTTTGTAGGCTAGTATGTAGATTCTAAATAATGGAACACTTGGTCCACTTGATGAATGTACTTATTATCACATGAATGAATGTACTTTTTGTAGGGTAGTATGTAGATTCTAAACTAATTGAACACTTGGTCCACTTGATGAATGTACTTTTTGCGGGCTAGTATGGAGATTCTAAACTAATGAAACACTTGGTTTACTTGATGTGTTGCCTGGCTTTGCCTCTTTCAAATCCTGCTCTCATATCCGTGCTGCTTCAAGTTTTCTTGATTATGCCACTAGTATCTCGATAGAATGGAACTTTTCTCACCAAAGATCTATATACAAGCATTGTGGGAGCTCTAACACTAACTATCACCGTAATTGGGTGTTATGTGCAAACTCAAACTTTTACAGTGTATGGTACAAATTATATCAACTTTAACTATCATATGCTATATGTATTATCATTTGAATTGTAATTTCAACACTGGCACTCGTTGAAGAAATGGTAATATTCTTATTTAACTCACGAAATGTATCTACTGGTAAAACTAAATTTATCTATTGGCAAAACTAAAAATTATCTATAAGCTAATGGTTGACGTGCATTTACTTTGACAGCACGAGGTTGATAATTAGGTGACAGCATCATAAGACTAAGTCTACATGCACATGTCATGCAAATTTCAAAATCCGGAATGCAGGGACTGTACAAAACTTTGGGAATTGGACATGATTAACCACAGGAATGAGACTGCTTGAATCAAAAACTTCTATAATTCTAAAGTTACTCAGTGTTTGAGTATGTGCTCCACAATTTTCATCAATTCTTCAAATTGCTTTTCACTTAGCCAACCGGCACTGTAATTTCTAGGCATACTTAGAAACTGGCACTTCGCACACAGCATATAAGACAACCGATTGTTCTTAGAGTAGGTGCTGATTAGCGAAGTTGGCATTTAACCTAAGAAGGTTGTATTCTTATCTCCTACAGTTCCGTCACCCTGCCAATCCTCGAAATGCCTCGAAATGCAGGGAAATGATCGGAAACGAGTGTTTCTTTGATGGCATCTTGAGCCGGTAATGTCGCTCTAGGCGCGTGAGAATATTTTCCAAGTTGTGGCCAAGACAATCAGTAAATAAGTCAAAGTGGAGATGTGGAAGACTGTCCTTTCCTTGAGAGTTCGACTAGCGGACTCCATGAGAGTCCGACTATTAGACTGACGATGGAGAAAACTGGCTCCAAATTTTCTGCTTTCCACTTACTGTCGGAGTCTAAGAGTGATCTTCAATAATATATCGTTCAAGTTTATGCAGTCAAGATTACTTAATAGTCGCGAAGCGAAAGTACAGTAGTAGATCGATTCACGTAAGGAGTAAGGTCATCGGGAAACTTTCATAGGAGACGGTGCATGTCTGACCCGGCTGAACACGATGGCTGAAGAAATGGAAGCTGATCGACATCACTAACAACCTTCTTGCTCACCCCCAACCCAACAATTCTGATCTGAGAAAACTGGCCGTCAAAGGAGTGGGACCTGGTCGTGGTGGTGGCTATCACGGGCTCGGTCGGTTTGCCAGTGGAGTGAAAATCGAACTCAGAGAATTGATTTTATTGCAATTGATTACAAGTGGGTTTGCTTTATTTTTCTTATCCACCAACATATGCAGCGTTGAAATTCATTTAGAACTCAAGCGACAGTGTGCTTTGAATTTAGAATAGAATTTGGGAAGGGCAGACTCTGAGACAGATGGAGATACCCAGAATTAGGGACAGGATAGACCACAAGGTGAGCAGCTTTTGGGGAGCAAATTTGGAGGAACCTTGCGTGATGCTTGGCAAAGCAGAGGGGATATTAGCGACTTGCAGAGATGTCAAGAGCAAATACAAAATTAAAAGTAACCACAGTCGAGTCGAGTCTGTGGCAGAACCAGGCGCGAGCGAGACCATTTCACAGGAGGACAGTAAAAGGTCTTCTTGTCAGCTCGAGTATCGGGTACAGTGCACGCATCGACAGAGCATGCCCCATTTGGGTCAGAATCCAGTATCCAGGAGGTCGCAGTGCATTTGAGAATTAGAGATTTGTGTGCATACGGCGTTCTTGTGCCAAAATTGTTCTTCTATTGGATGTTATTGTAACAGAGGGTTATTTTATTTGAGGTTCTTGTACCAGAGGGTGCTGCACTTTTGACTTTGGCTTTTGACTTTTTGCATTTGATGCTGGGAGAGTTCGAGGCTTTCTCGATACTAGGTGGGTTTTTTTTGTTGGGGGATGGTATTTCTTTCTATGGGGTGTCCACCATTGTCTTAGCATTTCTCCTTATGCCTCCCTTGTGCTCCTTGGCATGGGGTTATAGAGGGATCATCTCAAGTGTTATTCTTCCTCTAGTATTACACACCCCATATGTGTAACCTAGGGCTTGACCTTTACCCCATAGTATACACCCACCATTACCGAGATTTATCCATATGACATTCCTTTGATCTCATACTTCTATATCATTCATGGGCCTATAAGGGGGATTTCTTGTGGAGGATGTCCCTCCACTTGACCCCTCATCCTCCCCTTGTGGACCCTCTGCACCGTCCTCCTACCACCCACATAGGATCATTCTCCTACATCAAGGCCATCATCACATCCATACATCCCACTCCAACATCCTACTCAACTTTGTCTTGGATTGTCCATGGGCAAGGATTGGACTCGTCGAGCATAGAGTGAAATCAAGTTGTTTGTGTATGTGAGCTGAAACTACCACTAGTCTTACGCCTTAAGACCTTCTTTGAAGGCCGATAGTGGCTCTCCAAGCTCACATAAACTTGTATTCTTGGTTTCTCTCATTCAATCCTATTTAGGCATTCTTGCTAGGTTTGCTTTGACCATGGATGTACATTAGGATCCCCTTGCCATTGCATCTTCTCATTGGCTCTACACTCTCTCTCTCTCTCTTATTCTATGCTATTTTGGCCTATGTTTACAACAGAGATGTTCCATTTAGGCTTTATTTGCCCTTTTTCAACAATGGACATTATTCCTTTGTGAACATTACTCATTACTCCTTCAGCCCATGGAGGTGCCTCGGGACAATGTGAGACTACCTCTAAGATTCATAAGGTGTTGATAGGCAATTGGGTAGCCCTCTAGGAGGAGTGCACAATTAGGGCCCAAGCAACCATTTGGCATATTGTCGAGTCTCCACAGACCCACACCCTACCGTTACAGCATCATTGTCTTTGTTGCTCCTTGATGTTAGGTCAGGTTGGTGAGTACAAACAGGCAGCCCAAGCACTCTCACCCTCTTGACCAATGGTCTTCTCATCGGACACTATATCTACTTAACAAACCCTACATCCATCTACCACGGAGGACCTCCCATCATTCCTCTATGATTACCAACCAAATGAGGAGTTATAATTTACTAAGTCCTACTTTGCCCATGCATTACTCCACTCCTCATATTTCTTTATGTGCAGGCCATCTGAGTTGGTTTGTAAGCACTTATGAGATTGCCTCTTCCCAGATGCCTTAGACTTAGGATTTCCTTTCTCTTAGCTTTTTGTTAGTGCATCACCACAAAGTAGGTGTCCCCTTAAAGTAACTTGTCTTTGGTTTGCGTCTTGTCTCTTAGCACTTGGAAAGGGGGTTTCAAGTGTGCATCCCATAGCTAGTGGAGATGTTCTTTTGCATTTGGTTTCTCGTACTGTTTGTGTACAATTGCTTGAGTCTCTTTTGTTTGTGTTGTTTCTCCATCAATTTGTAGTGGTTACTCCAAAAGGATGGAAAATGATGATTGCAAGCATTCAAGCATCCTTGGACATTCATCCAAATTGAGTAGTTATCCAAGTTGATGTCTCCAATGCCTTCAATACCATCTCTTGTCTAGCATTATTTCATGATCTTTGCTTAGTGGGAGATCAGATCCACTCCTTGATATCATTTATCCGTACTTTTTATGGTATAGATACATCTTTGTTATATAACCACCATATTACTATTGGAGAGTTCACACAATTGACATTAGCGGAGTGCACATGGTAAGGAGATCCCTTGGGAGGACCTCTCTTTTCCATAGCCCATTACACAACTCTTCAACAAATAGTAGCTGATTTCTAATCATACCTTTTTATTCCTCTCAGATGACACTCATATGGTGTATCTTTTAGAGGATATAGTTCAAGTAGTGTCTACTTTCATACTCCACTTGCTGGCGTTGGGTTTACTAGTCTAGACTTGTAAATATAAAGTTTGGAGCCCATGTACGGCACTCATTTCTTCTGCCTTCCCGTGAGGATTCCCCATAAGTGGTTTGCAAGTTTTAAGCTCTCCTTTGAGATAGGAGGATTATTGAAGAACTTAAATTTCAAACATCCTAGTCCAAGCTACTGGCCATATTCATCTCCTATCTCAATTGGAGAATACCCCATGTGGTTTGTTCTAATCTTACATGGTCTTACCTCCCTAGGGCTTCATATTTTGCATGGACTTTCTATCCTACTGAGATATTGTTGTCACACTTGAGGATGTTTGAAAGCACCATCCAACATAGTTTCTATACTCTCTTAGGGCCATGCATGCTCCTAAAATCTCTTAAATGAGTGGCATAGGCAGTAGATAGCTCTTCCCATAGTCATGAGCAAATGGTGCATCAAAGAGCAAGATGCAACAACAATCATAACATATATTAGGGCTTGGGTCCTCATGGTCCCTCGCTTAGCAGATAGGTACTTACATGAGTGACATCCTTTTTAGTAAGGATCCATCACGATGGTGGATTCAAGCATTCATGTTTTTCAATCATACTTTTAGTTAACTTGGGATTTAGTGCCAAGCAAAACACGCACATCATTCCCCAAGTTTATTGACTTTGTATCCTTAGATTCTAGGAAGATTTAGGTAAATCTCAATGAATATATATGCACCCACATGTTTACTAGCATTTTCATTGATGTGCCTCTATCTAACAGAACAAGGATTCTCTCATGTGGGAGAAAGGCTCCGGACTTTGGCTTTAAGCTTAATCTTTGGTTGATGACTTCCAATATATTTATGAAGAGTTTATCACAACCTTATGCTTGAGGTTGGATCCCACATCCAATGCTCATAAGGCTTTCAGACCATTGTGCATATAGTTCCCTATTTGATTTATAGAGGATACACTTTACAATGTGCAGTTGGTGGGGAGCACACTTGAGTCCATGATGCTCTTTGTGATATAGTTACTCAAATCTTACGAGCTACACAAAGCCCAAGTTCAGATTGAGTAATGGTTGGATCTACCATGACCACTTGTTCATTGCGTGCAAGCACAGATTGTTACTTGCATATATGGTTGTTGCACCTTGCTTAACATGGTGTTGATAAACCCTTTATGAGCTAAGTCAGTAGCACGTGTAGAGGCATAGGCATGAGTAGTAGCAATCATTACCTCTAGGGGAAAGGAAGGCCATTATGCACCATGGCTATCCTCCAATACCTTTGTCCCTTTGGCGATTGAGATTTTTGGGCATCTTCATCACCATTTCAATGGTCTCCTCAAGGATGTAGTTTGGGGTTCATTGCAACAAAGAGAGGTATTGCATATCTCTCTAGCCATGCTCATATTATATTACCGACTGCATATATCAATCACATTGCAACATGCTCAAGCATTGGGTCTTCATCAACAAGCGGCAATAGTAGACCTACACAATACGACTAGGGTCATCCTTCCCCTCTTGTTAGATATACCATTGGATGACCTCTACCATACCATCCAAGAGTAGTCCACACTCTCTTACTTTCATTGGTGTTATTGTACCATTTTTACCCTTTGTGGATTTGTATTTCAAGAGGCTTCTTGGTACCTTCCAAGCATGGGTAACGTATATACAAAGTAGGCAGCTTCTAGAAGGAAATTTCTTGATAAGCTTCCCAATTAGTTTAGTTTTCATTTCTAGAAGAATATTCTTGAGAATCTTCTCATGAATCTTGTATGTTCTTTATAAATACCAAAGCCCAATCTCATACTAGATATTCAAAGTTTATCTTATTCAAGATTCCCAAGGTGATCTTCCACTTTGGCCTTCCATTCTCTTATTTTTCTCCTTGGTCTTTTACATTGGTATCAAAGCAATAATAAAATAGATTGAACTTATGGAACACCAAATCCATTTCTACCAAATAGTTGGGAATTTTGTGGGTATGTACTACCCAAACATCATTTCATGCAATTCATCATCTCACACTTTACACAAATTTTTTTAAATATAATCACCTTGTCCAATGAACCATTGATACTTCCAATTACCTTATGGAGAGTGATGGATGTGTTGCATCTATGTGTTAACTTAGATAATTATAAGTAGTTGATAGAGTAATATTAATGGTAACAATAATTGAAGTTATAATTATTATGTAATAACATATTGAACACCTTACTTGATTATCGGAAGAAAGAGACCATCAACAACAAGAGCATGTAGAGAGAACACAATTTCAAGGAGAAGAGAGAATCTGATTTCCTTACCTTTAGGGGAAAGGAAAGCCATTATGCACCATGGCTATCCTCCAATATCTTTATCCCTTTGGCAATTGAGATTTTTGGGTGCCTTCATCACCACTTCAATGGTATCTTTAAGGATACAACTTGGAGTTCATTGCAACAAAGAGAGGCATGTCTCTCTAGCCATGCTCACATCATATTACCGACAACATGTATCAATCACATTGCAACGTGCTAAAGCATTGAGTCTTCACCGACCAGCAACATCGGTGGGCATACCCAATATGACTAGGGTACTCCCTCCTCTCTTATTGGATATACCATTGGAGGACCTCTATCATACCATCCAAGAGTAGCCCACACTCCCTTACTTTCATTGGTGTTGTTGCACTATTTTTTCCTTTTGTGGATTTGTGTTTCAAGAGGCTTCTTAATACCTTTCAAGCATGGGTAATGTGTATGCCAAGTAGTTAGGTAGCTTGCTTACATGCCAAGTAGGTGGTTTCTAGAAGGAAGCTTCTCGATTAGCTTAGCTTGCACTCCACGAAGAAGGTTCTTGAGAAGCTTCCCATGAGCCTTGTATGTTCCCTTTAAATATCAAAGCCCAAGCTCATGCTAGATATTTAGAGTTTACCTCATTCAAGATTCACAATGTGATCTTCCACTTTGGCCTTCCATTCTCCTATTTCTCTCTTTGGTCTTTTACATTAGTATCAAAGCAAGACTAAAATAGATAGAATTGATAGACCACCAAATTCATTTCCCCTAAACTATAGAGACTTTTGTGTTCATATACTACCCAAGCATCATTTCATGCAATTCATCATTTCACCTTTTGCACAAATTTTTTTGAATACAATCACCTTGTCCAATGAACCATTGATATTTTTAATTGACCTTATGGAAAGCGATGGATTTGTTGCATCTATGTGTTAACTTATAATTAAAGTTATGATTGTTATGATATAACAAATTGAGTACCTTACTCTATTGTTGGAAGAAAATGACCATCAACGACAAGAGCATGTAGAGAGTATAATTTCAAGAAAGAAAAGAGAGAATCTGATTTCCAAAGCCCAAGTTGTTGAAGGCAAGAATCTCTCGTGTACAATGGAGAATTTTGTATTTGATTATGAATGTTATTTTGAAGCTACAAATTTTCAAGATGTATGAAGATAAATTCTCTTGGCTTTAAGCTAATTGGATGGAGCCACAAAACTCTTATGGTGATTCTAAATAAAGTAAACTAAATAATAATTTTTTATGCAAATCTCAATATGAAAAGAATTCAAGAGCATAATGATTATGAGATTCCAAGCCATAAATATTACACAAGCCAAACAAGAGATATTGGCAGAATTGAATTAGATTGGTTCTATGAGAAACTATATCACTCAATTCCAAAATACCATAATGTAAATTTTAGATATACTAAAAAGTGAAGCTCTAGATTAATTTGTGAATGAATTGATGTCATGCACCAAATTAGAAATTTGTTTGGTATGTTTGTGTAAGACACCTAAGAATAGTCAATCCTAGGATGTGAAATTTATCAATAAAATAGTCATAACGTAAGCTTTGGAGGAAGATGTTTTTATTTTTGTGATGTGGATCAAGCTGATTATGCATGGAGAATTTGAACTCCATCAAGCAATGGTTAATCAAATAGTTCAAGAGTTTTTATATGTGTTTTTGGATGATCTACCAAAGAGGTTGCACTCCAATTGTGATATGCCCTTCAAGATCAAGTTATTGCCAAGAAGTATTCCAATGAGTACACTAATCTATTGACTCTCACCTAAGGAATTGAATAGCCTTGAACAACATTGATGGAATTGTAGGAGAAAGATTACATACAATACAATACATCTCCTTGAGGAGCACCAATACTATTTGTCCCAAAGAAGGATGGATTACTTTACTTTTGTATTGATTATCTATAATATTTTGAGGACAGTAGAATTTCCAAAAGAAACATAAGAAAAGAAATACAAGAGAAACACAATGCTTCATCCCTCAATACTCTAATGCACCAAAAGAGTACTTTGTCTTTATTATATAGCAAAGATGATCCTCTCAAAGGGAACTCTATCCTTTGATCAGATACATGGATTGGTGATATATTGATCTTTGTCCTATCTAGTTGATTAAATAAGTTTAACCAAAGAGAATCTTTGGAGAATATTTTTGTAAGAAGTTCAAAACTACATGGATGAAGTACCATTAGAAAGCTCTTGATGAGACAAACAAGGGAGGAAGAAGGCAATACTTTTCCATCATGGGGGAAATTTGTCAATTTTCAAAGCCTAATTCATCTGTCTAGGCTTTTGAAATTGACTCTAAAGTTTTCAAGATGTTTTTGACCTCTGCATTATTAATAGAAATACTCTTTTGGTGATCCCTCTATTTGATCTATTTAGACCATCATATACAACATAATTCTACATATTACAAAGTCAATTTCCATCTTTAGATAATATGGCTAGCTAATGTTATTACACTACAATGGCCTCAATAAAAAATTATAAAAAAAATTATAATATTTTATGGACAAGAGAAAATCCAATAGAAACAAAAGAGAAATACAAGGCTTCATTCATCAATACTTCAATGCTCCAAAGGAGCATTGTCACGCCATTTATAGCATCGTACCTAGATTGCTTGGACTCTAGAGTAGTAGTGTTGGTACTCAGGAGTATTTTGGTAGTTACTCATAGACTACTTGTTGGCGGTCAAATTTTTTGTTTGGGGTACTGACTACATGGTGGTGCCATTGTCACTTAGCATCATTTCCACCATTGGATGTGCCATCAATGGGACCGTTAGGTTTTGAGACCTAGCTCAAGTCAAGGGAGTATACTTTTGAAATGCAGCTCTAGAGAGCTCACTTCTTTGATGTTGAGCCTTTGAGTTCTTGGCTATGGCGGATAGAGGCTGGCAAGTGTTTTTATGTTGTGATTTACATAACTCGTAAAAAATAAATCATGGTTATCTCCACATTAATGAAATAGGTTGTCTAATAGATCCCACGGATGAGACATTGCCATGTGAGCAATCTATGTACATGTATGCAATTGGCCATGTAGGTTACTATCTTATCTTGTTCAAGGGTTCTAATGTATATTAGTGAGTGAGAGTGGAGAGACGGGTGTAGTTTTAGTTGAGGAGTCTTGAAAGGCAGGAGGACCTTGGGAGTGAGAGTTATAGTAAAGCACAAGTGGTAGAGCATCGGAGACCGCATTTGAGCATGAGATTTCCCATGCTCATGATCTGCCATTCCCAAATCCTTTTCTTATCAAGCTTCAGATTTTACACCACTGTGGTTTATGGGAATGGATGGTGATACATTTTGGAGCGGTATTCATGGAGTCGGTGATGGGAAATTTGGATCCTATCATCCTTCCAATGTTTACTTATGAACATGTTTGGGACTTGATAATCTATGTGCTTCTATAGTTGGAGAATGCTTGAATTTCTACTCATAAGCTTCAAGGTGGAGTTGTGGGGTTCATTTGCAAAAGTGAAGAGACTAAAGGACAAATTTCCAAGAGATTGGGTTCCAAGTGAAGGAGTATGGAGTTTTTGACCAGCAGAGGAGTTCAAGAAGGCATTCAAAGAGTGAAGACCATAGTTGGAGAGAAGAGCTGATAGGCTATAATTTGGACATTGTAATAAGATGATTTGAGTAGCTTTTGAGAAGGATATCATTAATTGAGTCAAGGGGGGTAGAATTCATACCCAAGAGCACAAAGTAGGTAATTGAAAGAGCTTCTTGAAACATTTTCATGATCTGTTGGTGGAGTTGAAAAGTAAATAGAGTTTTTATCGCTTTGAGTATAGGAAATTAGTTTTGGATCAATCTAAAATCAGATCCGATTGATTGAAGTTGAAACTTTTGAGATATAAGGTGTTGGAGAAGAACTGATGATCAGGTTTGGAGTTTGATCACTTTCCAAGTTGTGTTTCAAGTCTCCTTATGAAAAATTTTAGGGTTTTTTTTGTTAGGGTTTGCACCTTTGTGTGAAGGCTTCATGTGAATTCTTGAAACAAAGAATTCAAAGTCTTGGATCAAGTATACTTAGGTCTGTAGAGCTCACAAGTTAGCCCAGCTCAGGAATTGATTCACATCTAGGGATTGGGGTTGGATTAGGCTACAAAAATTTACAAGAGTTTAGACAAGGACACAACAAGCTACTATGAAAAAATTGGTTGGCTCTTGATGTATAGAGAGTGAGATATGATGCAAGATATTCTGTTGTAAATATTATCATAAGCTTGGTAGAGCAGTTTTTATTGTCCATCTTGATTGGATATCAATTCTCCTATCTTGTGACTATGATTAAGGCTTTCAAGTTTCCAGAGTGTTTGTAAGGATCAAGTGTACATCTAAATCAGAAATCTGGTAAGTAGTTGCCAAAAACTAGGAGCAAACTCTAAAATAGGGGTTCCAAAATTAGGGTGAAAGTTGCAAAAAACCTAGCAAAATTTGAGAGGTTGTCAAGGAAGCTATAGTGATTTGATTGAGGCTTTTTTTATATCATTGGAAAGCTTATTTTACAAGCTTTTTATTGAATTCTAGAACCCTTGAATCCAAGCTACAAATTTTTTTATTCATATGAGCTTTGCAAAGCTTTCCCCTTTTAAAAAGACATAGGAATTCTCCACTTGGAATAGAAATTTATTGAAATCTAGAGTTCAGATTGGAAAAGACTTGGAGTATATGTTGAAATGAGCTTGATGATAGAGCAAGAAGGCTTTGAAGTTTTTTTATGATAAAAAACATAGAGAGATGTTACCGTATTCTTGTGATTGGATTCTCTTTGTGCTTGCATTCCTATTTGTAAGTCCAATTGGGTTGGATTGGTGTGCGTGTGTTGTACTTAGTTTTTTTCCTTCTAAGAGTGTTGTGTATTTCTCCTTGGTAATGCTAGAAGTGATGACTAGGAAACCAAGAGTGCATATTGTGATGACAGGTTAGGTTGCGTGTCACAACCTTCCTGATAGTAAGAATATTAGTTACAAGAGAGGGGGTTCTGGCGGTTGGGTAACACGCGTGTTCAGTCAAGTAGTTACGAGTTTACCTCTAGCCTTTAATTTGTAGTCTCCACAACTAGGCACCTTGTGTGTTCCTAGATAAAGAAAGGAAAAGTAAAATAGTATCACTTATATTCTCTAAGCTAGAGTGGGTGTGGCTTGACTCTAATCAATGTCCAATTGTTGATTCATTATTGAGTAACAAATCAAGTACTGATCCGATTGAGTGTGATTTGAGTTATGTAAACAAATTGATTACAATTATGGCACTTTAGAGTCCATGTATGCCTTATGTGTGAGTTGTGCTTCTATAGTGTGTGATGTTGATAGCAATGTATATACGCACAACAACACCTTGTCTAGCAAAGAGGATCCACTCAAAGTGAGCTACACCCTTGGATCAAATACATGGATTGGTGATATATTAACAAGCTCCACTCTTAGATTAGTTGTATGGATTAGGGATATGTCTATCCTTGTCCTATTTGGCTAGTCAAATGAGTTTGACCAAAGAGAATCTTTATGGAATCTTCTTCTAGGAAGCTCAAAATAACATGGGTGAGGTATCATTGGAAATCTCTCAATGAGAAGAACAAGAGGGGGAGAAAGGTAAAAAATTTCTCCTTGGAAGAAGGAATCTTCCATTTTTGAGGCTTAATTCATTTGTTTAGGTCTCTAAAATTGGCTCTAAAGTTTCCAAAGTGTTTTTGACAATTTCTCTATTAGTGGAAGTACTCTTGTGGTGACACCTCTATTTGAACTACTTAGAATATCATATACAATATCCTTCAATATATTACCACCTCTAGAAAATATGCATAGCTAATGGTATTATAAATGCATATCCTTTGCCTCAAATTAATGACTTGCTAGATCAATTGAGCAAAGCACAATATTTCTCCAAGTTAGATCTTTGAAGTGGCTATTAATAGATTCTCATTAACATGGAGGATATGCAAAAGACTCTCTTTTGCACAAGGTATGGGCATTTGAATTGAAAGTTCTACCTTTTGGGCTCACTAATGCTCTAGCAGTCTTCATGGATCAAATGCATTGAGTATTGGTTGGGTTATTAGATCAATATGTAGTGGTGTTCTTGGATGATATTTTAATCTATAGCAAGACAAAGGCAAAACACATGAATCTAGGAGTTACTAGAAATCTTAAGATGACCATGTTAATGGAATTTTACTGCAAGAAGTCAAAGCTTACCTTCTTATAGTAGGAAGTTACCTTCTTGGGTCATAAGGTCTCATTAGAGGGGATCAAGATGGAAGAGGAAAAAATCAAGGCGCCTACTCCAAAGGATGCCATAGTGGTGTGTGCATTTAATGGATTGGTAAGTTTTAACCAATTGTTCATTCACTACTATGTTTATATGGTTGCACCATTGACCAGTCTCTTAAGGAAAGCCTCAAGATTTTAGTGGACCACTAGACACCAAGAAACATCCAAGAAATTGAAGCATATGATATCCTCATATCCTATATTTCAACCACATGATCCTCAACTACCTTGTATGGTTGATTTTGATGCTTTTGACTTTGCTATTGGAGCGTTGTTGCAGCAAGAAATTCTAGATGGAGTACATCCCATTGCCTTTGTGTCTCACCGACTAAACACCACAGAAAGGAATTAATTAGTTTGGGATTAAGAACAACTAGCAATAATATATGTCACCAAAGAATGGAGATATTATCCCTTGGGGAAACAAGTGATCATGCAAATCAATCACAAACCTTTATTGCAAATATTACATTTGGAGCACATGAAGAGTCATGTGATGCCATTAGCTAGATAGATTTTCTAGAGGTGAAAATTAGCTTGGTAATATCTTGATAGATGTTCTATATGATGGTCTATATGATGGTCTAAGTAGATCAGATAGAGGTATCACCAAAAGAGTAATTTCACTAATAGAGCATAGGTCAAAAACACCTTGAAAACTTTAGAGACAATTTTTTAACCCTAAAAAGATAAATTAGGCCTCAAAAATGAGAGAGTTCCTCTTTCTAAGAAAATAATTATTATCTTCTCTCTCAAGTTTTTCTCATCAAGAGCAACGGTATATCATCCATGCCATTTTGAACTTCCTATAGGAAAATTCCCTAAAGATTCCTAAGTTTGACCAACCAAATAGAACAAGGATAGACATATCACCAATCCATGCTACTAATCTAAGGGTGGAGCTTGTTGACATATCACCAATCCATATATCTGATCCAAGGGTGTAGTTCTTTTTGAATGGATCCTCTTTGCTATATAATAAAGATAAGTTACTCCTTTGAGGTATTGGAATATTGAGGAATGAAGCCTTGTGTTTCTCTTTTGTTTCTTCTCTTTTGTTTCTCTTGGGATTTCTACTATCCTCAGAACATTACAATTTACATCATCAATGGGAGGAACAAGTACAATTTTTTGACATCAAGCTTGAGTACAAGCCTGGAAAATTCCATGTCATCCCTAATGCTCTATCATGACGACCAAATTTTGAGACTTTTCCTGAATCTCTCATCACAATAGTAATTGTGATAATGTCAATAAACTCAAAAGGTCTAAATTGAGTGTAGAATTGCTTTACATCAAAACCTCTTCTTTTAATTGGTACAAGGTAGTCTTGCAACACATGACAAGGAGAACAAGACCTTCTGACTCAAAGATGGACTTCTATGTTGAGAGAATTGCATCTATGTTTGAACTTTAGGTGGTCTATGCTTGACGTGACTTCAAGAGGCACATGATTTACTAATTGCATGACACATTGGGATAGAGAAGACCTTGAGTACTCTACAATGACAATGGTGGTGACCAAACATGGCACATGAAGTTAGATACTTTGTTTGATCTTGTGAGATTTTTCAATGCAACAAAGCTAACAACCAAAAACCAAAAGGACTACTCTTACCACTTCCCATCCCATCTGCTTGATGTGAACATGTGAGCTTAGATCTCATCACATCCTTACGAAGGATAAAGTAAGGTCATACAACAATTGTGGTGTTTGTTGATAAGCTTAGTAAGTAAATTCATGTAGTACCAACCTTTGATAAAGTATATGCTCCAACATTTTGCCTAGATCTACTTAAATAATACCTTCAAGCATCATTAAATGCCTCTTGTACTCATCTTTGATCATGATCTTTGATTTGTTGGTAAATTTGGCAAGCATTCTTCAAGCTACTCAACACCAAGTTGTTTTGTCCATGACCTATCATCCTCAAATTGATGGATAAACCAAATGTGCAAATTGCACCTTGGAGGATATGCTTTGTACCTTTGTCAAAGTTCACCACACCAATTGGGATGAATGCCTTATGGTTATTGAGTTTACTTACAATAACTCCAAATAGGCAAGCATTAGTTTCTCTCTCTTCTTCCTTAATTTTAGGGGCCAAGACCCAATTCTTCCAGATTCCCTTTTTTATCCTCCATCATCTCACATTCCTCATACTTCCACCTTCTTGTCCACAACATCCCACTCCCTACAACAAGACAAACCTCATCTCCTTATTACTTAAAATTGTCAAAACCAATACATTGATCAACATCATCATGATTTCACCTTTCAACTAGGTGATAAGATCATGTTTTCTTCTAATAACCTACCCCTCCCACTTGGTACCGAATTTCATAAACTTACTCCTAATTGAATAGGTCCATTTGATGTCACACAAATCACTTTTCTTTTGCTTTTTGACTTGCCTTGCCTAGTCATATGCAAATCTACCCTCTCTTTCATGTTTATAAGTTGAAATCTTTTGCTTCTAATCCATCTTCCTTTTCCACTCATGTCCAACAATTTCCTCTTCACATCACTATCAAAAATTATGAGGAGTATGAAGTTGATTGTATCCTTGCACATCGTCACATTCAACATGGTCGCCAATAACATATTGAGTACAAAGTCCTTTGGAAAGAGTATCCACTTCATGATGCCACCTAGGAACCTCTTTCTCATCTCCACAATGCAAAAATGGCCATCCTAGAGTTTGAAGCTTCCATGGTGATATTCTTGTCACCAACTAGCGGAGTGGGAGTATGTAACAATATGGAATTTATAAACAAGTTAGTTAAGACTATCTAAGTAGCAAATAGGCCAAATTAGCCAAGAATTATAAGAATGTTCTAGGAAGCTTCTTGGTACCTTCCAAGTATCAAGTAATGTGTATGCCAAGTAGGAGACTTCTAAGAGGAAACTTCTTACAAAGCTTCTTGGCTAGCTTAGCTTGCACACCAAGTAGACAACTTCTAGAACGAAGCTTCCTGGTTAGCTTAGCTTGCACTCTAAGAATGCGGCTTTTATGAAACTTCTTGAGAAGCTTCCCATGAACCTTGTATGTTTGTTATAAATACCAAAGCCCAAGCTCATGTGTTAATCAATTGGAGTTTAACTCATTCAAGAGTCCCAATGTGATCTTTCACTTTGGTCTTCCATTCTCTTATTTCTCTCTTTGGTCTTTTACAAAATCCTTACATCATGCGACTTGACCTTCCAATGCCAATGTGGCATCATCATCCCTAATGACAACAAAACCCTTAGCCTTGAGGAGAAATTTCCCCAACCCTACAAAGCAAGCTTGAGCCTTTCTCCATACCTATCACCAAGCCATCCACTAGCACCCTTGCACCATGCACCTCAATCTGCAGTGGTACTTGTGTTGACTACAAGCAACTCTACAAAATAGGCTAGATCATTCCAAAATCCAATGAGCCAAAGCTGAGCACTCAAGCACACTTGTGCTTTGAGACCATTGACTATGAAGATTTCTACCTCAACGGGATGTTCCAGGAGACAATCTACATGCACCAAGGTCCTGGTTATGAAGATAATACCGAGTGTATCTACATCATGCTCAAAGTGATCTCCGGACTTAAGCAAGCTGGTTGGGTCTAGAATTACCTCCTCAATCATATCCTCACAAATCTGTTTGGTTTCATGTGCTCCCAATCCAACCCTTATATCTATTATAAGCCTATCAACAAAGCTCACAATGGCACTACTCTTGTTGATGACACCATGCTTTATGGCGAGCGCAAGTCATTTGACAACCTTCAAGTCTACATTTCTGATCACTTCACCATTATGTCATTGGGTGGCCTCCGCAACTTTGTCGGCTTGCAAGTTGATTGCAACCACACCGCTCACATATTCAAGCTCCCCCAAACTCAATACATCCAAATTGTGTTGGAGTACTTCAATATGGTGGACAATAACCCAATCTCAACTCCATTAGACCCAAATGCCAAGCTCATGCAACTTTCTAAGGATGAAGCATCTACTAACATCCCTTATGCTATAGCCCTTCGCACTTGTCTTGACATTGCATTCATTATCCAATCACTTTTCTGGTTCACCACATGCACTTTTCACACCGTTCGTTGCACGGTGGTCAAACACATCTTTCAGGAACTCAAGTGCACTACCAACATTTAGGATCACCTACAATGCACACTCTGATCAAGGATTGACTAGGATCAAAAATAGTTTTATGAAGTTTTGTATATTTTCATATTATTATGAAGCATTGACTAATTGGTACGGGGTCCGGGCAGGAGAAAGAAAGAATCCCATTATGGAGTTTTGGCCAAGTTCCTTATTATGAGCAAACTCCATAAGAGGTAGTTCATAGAAAATAATGTATATAGAGCTTTTTGTTGTCACACCGTAATGCATTAATTACATATTAGGGTTAATAAAGTGCATGGTGTAGGATGAATATGGTCTGTGTTGGATGTCGCCTGGTGTAATACATTAATTTAGGATTAAATAAGATTTTGCTCATTGTTGCTCATCATTTCTCATAGCCGCTTGATAGTACCTATAGCCACTTGTTGCCACTCGTAGTTGCTTAGTAGCCACTCGATAGTGTGTTAGTTGTTAGTTTAAGATTAAATAGGATTTTGCTTGTTGTTGATTGTCACTACTCATTTTTTCTCGTCGCTACTGGTTGCTCATCACTACTCGTTGCTCGTCATTGCTTATTGTTGCTCATCATTGCTAGTTTTTGCTCGTCATTGCTCGTTGCTACTCAAAGCCGCTAGTAGTCCGCTTGTTGCCATTGGTAGTTGCTTGATAGCACCCATTGATTTTGCATCCAAATGTGAGCCTGCATTGCAATCATGTTTTGCTAAATTTTTGTTGCACTTTTGGAGTAAAATTCATTGACCTCCAATTGATTTCTTGGTTGCAGCAAGATGATGCAAATCATTTCCATAACTTGTGCTATTTCCCTTGCCACACTAATCTATGGAAATGAACCACCACACCAATGCAAAACTATAAAACCCACCAGTTTAGTTTACTGACAAGAGCATTTGCACACAGCATTCTCATTTGTAGATATTGAATTTCAATTTAAATATTTGGGAGCGGCATTTTGAATCCACCAAAAAATTTCATAAATCACACTCTAAGAATCAAAAAACATGCCAAAAAAACATGGCGACTCTCTCAAGAAGTCATTTATTTTGATACGATCATCCTAAACATCCATAATATAGTGTTTAACTTTTATAAATGAATGAAAATTGCATATGATATACCGTAAAATAATTTATAATAAAATAAAATAAATCTACAAAGCATTAATTTATTAGCACATGATCTCTTTACCAAGTTCACAAAAAATAATCACAATATTTATTATTTACCACGAAGACATCAATCAAAACTATTTCTGAAAACCCCCATTGTATACTCCGAGACGACCAGGGACAAGCCGCCGCCTACCAATGCTCCATTTCTGGCTATGCCTTCAAGCTTGCCGAAAGTATCACCCGCTGGCCTTCCAAAAAACCGTCCACCGTCATGCTCTCCACCATGGAGATTGAGTAGAGGTAAAAGTGCATACGAGAGAACTGGTCCAAAGGATATCAATCTTTGAACAAACCCAAGCTCCTGTTCAAGTGAAGCCCATAAACTCGGTGTGCGACGCTGTTTCTTGGGGACAAATTTCCCTTGCAATTGAGACGTTTTACGGTTTTTTGTTAATAGAAAGTTATCTCCCTCGCATTTTGTCATCCCTTCTTTCTTACAGTACTTTAGCTCATGCATCAAGAAAATCGACCTATGAGCCATAATATTTCTTGCTGATAAAATTTCTTCGTATTTCATTCCCATCTCAAAAAGTGCCACTTTGGAGAACCACCGGGGAACAAAGGAAATTCAAAGTTGAGAAGTGGCTGACATTGCTAGTGACTCGCACTATTGCAGGAGAAGAGGAAGTTTGAGCATTCGTGAGTTCTATGCGAGCAACTTGTGAAAGAGGAAGCTTATCGATCTATTGATAACCCATTAGATAATGGCATAATTATTATAGACAGAGATTATGTTAGAGAGATATCAATTACGCATGCTAGCACCTTGAAGGAAATATATAAACATGCTTGATCAGAAACTATGGAGAAGTAAGGGAGAAAACCTTGCGTTATCCAAAAGTCAAGCGTCATGTAATATTTGAAGAGGTTCAATTGTACAAAAGAAGGGTTTTTGATTAGCATATGATTAAGTAGGTCTTATTTTACCTGGATAATAATAATGTGACTAACGGCTGTTCTTTCTATCTTTTCTAAATCAAGGAGAAGAACAGGTTTAAACGTTTTTTAGCGACTGGTTATTATGAATCACTACTGGATTGTAGTAGGCAATTAGGGGAAATGTCCCGGTAACATTCCGTTTCAATTCGGGAGGGCCGGTCTTTTTCCTCCTCCGATGACTTGCCGGTCACTACAAACGTTTAGTCTACGTGGTTGGTAGAGAACAAGTAATACCCGGTTTCTCTGCCTTGGCTCTATTCCTCTCCTCCGGTTATTTCCGACTTCGGCCGGTTGAGATTGCTCTATTTGCCGGTTGCTCCCAAGGCTTGAGTTTCTTAAGGGTTGTAGCCTCGCTGACCTCCAGAGGTGACAACTTGATCGAAAAAACTCAAAGCTGTTTCCTGTAGCTTTACTTCAGCTCATCGGATTTTGTGGATTCTCGAACACTTCGGGTACAGGTTTTGAAGATTTACTGATTACAGTTTGGCAATGAGAAGAACAGTGCACAGTGTCAATGATCCGAAGGAATTGCGATCTCGAGGTTTTCAGGTGATTGCAATCCTGGACTGAGAAAAGTTTGTGATGGGAAGGCGGATGCTTGCAGAATGGTGGCATTGTAACTAGAAGGAACTGGAATTTTGCGGATTGGGAAATTGAGGATAATGCTGAATGGTTCGAGTTTTGTCCTTGGACGGAATCAGGCAGTTTGTGGACTCGTCGATGATGAGCGGGTGGGATGCATCGTGACCTTAATGCGTACTACATGAGCTCTATTGGATTCACATGCAGATCCTGGTTTTTCTTCTGCGGCCCTCATGGTATTGAGTCAAATTTCGGACGTAGTAAGTAAAATCCTAAATTTTGAACGGTGGACTGTTTTACAGAATGTAGATTTTGAATGTTCTCTGATATCTGTTTTTTCTGCTTCGTTTTCACAGGGCTGTCAACCCTTCTGGATAGCATGGTTAGATCTGCACGACGTGATCAGAGATGAATTCTTTCCGATCATCGAAAGGTTCGCTATGTGAGGTTCAGGAACAAAGTTTGATCAATCTCAATATTTTCGAGAGCAGTGTTTAGGGCACACACGGTGTGAATTTGCGGCAGTTTCGTACTTATGTGATGATTTTTTTTCCAGTTCAAACTATAATATATTGCTCTTTCCAGGTTTTCGTCAAATTCAACTCCGGACTTCAGTTCGTCATGTCTTGCACCTTGGAAGTACCTACTCATCAGAAGTTGCTGGAGAAAGCAGACAGTGTCCCCGCAGCACTAAGGCAATTTTTTCGGATTTGCAGAATAGTAGACCAGGTGAATGGAAATCAGTCACTGCCAGGTCGGATTTGGCTCGTGCAGCAGAGGAATTATGGAGACAAAGAGCCCTAACGAGAACGCCATGGCCATCAGGTCTGCAGAGAGTAGATAGCTCATGGTTATCAAAATATTCTTGTAAGCCAGGTGGTGGTTTGTGCTTGTTTTCTTCTAAGGGCTATTCGAGCTTTGTAGGGGACTTACCAGATGGGGGAAGTGTGGTACAGCTCGAGCGAATGTCATCGAATGAATCGGAGTTACAGGTTTCCAACAGTGGAGGAATGGGGAGCAGATCTTTCAAGGCGAGTCGATCTTTAAGTCCTACGAAAGTCGAGCTCCTGGACTTGGTCGTGCAGCAGGGTAGCTGGGGGGCCCATACCATGCAAATGCTGCAGGGGTTGGCGCTTGACTTGAATCCAGTGGTGGTCATTGCTCTATTTCGAGGTTTGAAAAACATGGATGCTCATTTGCAGTTCGTTTACTGGGCTGGGCAACAGAGTATGTTCAAGCCTTCTCTCCACAACCGCACATCTATCATAAAATGGCTGAAAGGTGTGGAAGACTTTTCTACGATTTGTCAGGTGCTGGATGATATGCGGAAGGTAGGGTGGAAGCTGCCCAACACCACGCACATGGATATTTTGAAGAGCTATGCCAGAGCGAAGAAGAATGTAGAGGCAGTAAAGCTCTTGAATGCAACAGCGGCACGAAGATATAACCTTGAAGATAATGTTCCTTGGAACTGTATCACTTACTTACTTGTCAAATCGAATTGCACCTTTTCAGCTTTCAGGCTCTACCAAAAAATGTTGCATATGGGCAGACTACCAGATTCCTACACTCTCAGTGTCCTCATTGATGGCTTCAGCAAAGCCGGTGAGGTAGAGCTGGCATTTAGGCTACTAGAATTATTACCTGTTAAGGGAGTAAGTCCTAAGGCTGTCACTTACACCAGATTGATACACAATCTTGGAAAAGCAGGCAACACCAGTGGGGCCCTGAAACTGTTTCACGAGATGAAGAGTAAGGACTGCATTCCCACTCCTTACACTTACAGTGTCCTTATTAATGCCCTTGGTCTAGCAGGCCGTTCTAAGGATGCTCTTGAAGTATTCCGTGAAATGGAGAGGAGAAAGTCCACTGTACCAGATGTTCATGTTTACAATAGCCTGATGAATGTGCTTGGAAAAGCTGGCGAGGTAGAATTGGTTCAGAATCTTTTTCAGCAGATGAGACTGAAGAAACTGAGTCCGAACGTTTCCACATACAACATTCTCATTTTCGCTCTAGGTAAAGCAGGTAAGGTGAGTCAGGCGTGTGGGGTCTTCGAACACATGAGAAAACATGGGCTTGATCCGGATGTAATCACTTACAATACCCTGATCTCCGTCCTCGGGAAGACAGGTGGAGCGCACAGAATTCAAGATGGCAGTGGAGAAGAAAACGGTGATAGTTTACAGTTTCTGGCTTATGCAAAAGTTGTCGACTGCCTCGTCAAGTCTGGACTTCACGCTGCTGTGGAGGTTTTCAGAGAAATGATGCAGAAAGATTGTGGCCCCGACCCAGTTACTTTCAACCTGCTGCTCGACGATTTAGCTAAAGAGGGAAAATTGCGCGAGGCCCATGAGATTTTTGAACAGATGAAAAGAAGTGATTGCAGCTTGACCGTCATTACCTATACTACTCTTATTGATGGACTTGGTAAAACAGGCCAGGTGGATGAAGCTCACGACCTATTCCAAGAAATGAGGAGAGAGGGGTATGCTCCGAACGTTGTTTCGTACACTGCACTCATGGATGGCTTCGGTAAAGCAGGCAGAGCCGCGGAGGCATTAAGCCTCTTGGAGGAGATGATTGAAAGTGGGCTTACACCTGATTTTATCTCTTACAAGGTTCTGGTTTACTCACTTGATAAAGTGAATGAAGCTTACGAACTCTATAGGACTCTGGAGGATAAGGGGATCCTTGCAGATTCAGCCGTATATGAGATTCTCATAGGTGGCCTTGTCAAAGCGGGCAGAGTGGAGGAGGCGTTCAAACTTTTTGGTGAACTAAAATGGAAAGGAGATGTCCCAGGTGTAAGCACATATTGCCTTCTCATTGATTCTCTGAGGAAGGCAAGTGAAATTGACACGGCCTGTAAGCTGTTTCAGGAAATGGAGAAGAGTGGGTGTTCTTTGGATGTAGTTGCGTACAATCTTGGAATAGACCTTCTTGGTAAGGCTGGGAAGATAGTTGAGGCGTGCAAGCTCTTTGAGGAGATGGAAAAGAAGGGGCACAAGCCTGGAATTATTTCATACAGCGTGCTCATTGATGGCCTTGCCAAAGCAGGACGAATAGAGGAAGCTTATGTGGTTTTTAACAAAATGAAAGATAGTGGCTGTGTCATGGATGTCGTGACATACACTATCTTAATCGACCTACTAGGCAAATCTGGCAAGGTCTATGAAGCCCTTGAGCTGTTTTACGAGATGACAAAGAGAGGGGACACTCCTGATGTTGTCACTTACAGTTCTCTGATTGATGGTCTCGCCAAGTCGGACAGGATTGATGAAGCCTACGAGCTTTTCCTGGATATGACGCAGAAGGACTGTACCCCCAATTCAGTTACCTTGAACACTTTAATACATGGCCTTTTCAAGGCTGGCAGGACAGAGGCGGCCAGTAAACATTTCGAGGAGATGGGGAGGTGGGGATGTGTTCCTAACACCATAGTCTACAATACTTATATCGATGGCCTAGGGAAATCTGGAAATGTGAAGGACGCATGTTTTCTCTTTGGTGAAATGGAGAAAAACGGCTGTGTTCCTAATGTAGAAACGTATAATATTCTCATTAGTGGCTTAGGTAGCGTCGGGGAAGTAGTGGAGGCCTGGAACCTTTTTGAAGAAATGGAGAAAAAGGGCTTATCACCAGATGTGATCACGTTCACAAGTCTTATACACGGTCTGGGGCGGGCAGGTGAAGAAGGCGCAGCCTATAAGATTCTGCAGGTTATGGAGGAAAAGGGTTGTATACCAAATATTGTGACCTACAACGCTCTGATCAACGCCCTTGGAAAAGCGGGGAAAGTGAAGGAGGCGTACAAAATTTTGGATGAAATGAGAGCTAGAGGATTTTCCCCCGATGATATTACGGTCACAACTTTTCGTGTTGTACTTGGGAGACAACAAAACTGGGGTGCTTGGGCTCAATAACAGGGCTTGGGAGATCTGTGCCATCCTCATTTGGTTGATAGCCATAGCAGCGAGAACTTTGTCGAGCCGGTAGGGTAGACATTTCAAGGAATGTGAGGTTCAGAGGAGCTCTTGGAGGTTGCCAGAGTCTGACATACTCTAAGATCTCTTCTCGCCTTCAAACACTACCAAGAAAAGTAGTAACCTAGCAAATCTGGGCATGTATATTATTAGCTTTCACGCAGTACTTCCTGGGGATATGAGAGGGACTGGAGATTGAGAAACTAACGCGTCGAATTCAAGGCCACATTTGTCTCTCACCGACACTACATGGCGTATCCACAGGATGGAGCAAGACGTCGTGTATGATACCTGCTTTTAGAGTGCCCAAGCAGCTCGATTAGATGTACAACCCCTTGTTGTCTTCCTTGTCTCCTTGGTTTGAGATCTTGACTCGTTATTCCCGCGTTGACTTGTCCTTGGCTGAACATGCATATACTTTTCCCCTGCGAGGACGGCAGCTTTTGCCTATGTTTTCGATTGGTCGGTCAAATTCATTATCCTTCGTTTTGATTCGTTACAAACGAGCCTACGTACCGTCGTATTGCCCGCTCATTGAATTCACCTCTATCCATGTCCTTTAGTTTAGGCTTCAGCACAGTCTCATTGAGTAGACTTGTTCATCAAGATACCATGATTCAAGGTCTTAAGACAAGTCGATGATGGATAACCCCGGCATTTGGAATGAGCAGTTTGGGATGGGACAAAGTTCAGCACAAAAGTCTTCTGGAAAGCTGTAAGGAACTAAGCCTCTGCCTCTCCAACTAAATTGGCATGTAGAGCAATGCATGTCCTTTTCCGCTACAGTCGTAGCAGTGCATCATTCTTTGTCTTTAATTTAGAAGCAGTGTAATATCTTGAAAATAACAATGGTTTAGGTCACACCCTGACAATGATACTAACGATGCTCTACGTTATATTTCGATTATGAGCTAGCAAAGTACTTAGCAATCTATATTTTAAAAAATCTGAGGGGGTTATCATTGAACCTTCATTCACGGCAGCAAATAGTTCTAGATGCGACAATCACCAAATCTCATGTTGCCAAGCGCCTTCTATGAGGTTGTAAGTTTGAAGTTTTCCCCGGAGCATTGGAACAAAATCAAAGTTGAGGCTTACATAGCTGATCCTGCCTCGCGCCGGATCAGCGGCTGCGAGAGCTCGCTGTTCCGGTTCATCTCTTGTGGAACTCGGGGATTCTTTGTCGAGTCAAGGGAAGTAAAGCCAGTGACCGCTGCTGCTGCTGCTGCTTTGGCACATCTTTCTCGTTTAGGGTGCAACAGTCCAGCTGCAAATGAATGGCTCGCCTAGAAGGATTGATTGGGAGGACAACCCTCTTGGTTTTCATTTTTGCACTTTTTGTGTGTGCCGTTAACGCAGAAGCACCCGCTCCATCCCCGGACTCCACCAGTGATGGTCAAGGTATCGACCATGGCATCGCGTTTGTCCTCCCTTTTCTCGCTCTGGTGCTGACATACCTCATCTATCCTTCAATTGCAGTCCAAAGCTTTTTGTAATAGGCAAAGTGATGAATCGGAGCGTCATTCATCTTCTGCTTGGTGTATTTGGTATCAGGAGCTTCTGTCTACTCTGCTTCTATATCTGAACCCCAAGAAACTGTGATGGAATGCGTGGAGAAGACACTAGATGTCCAGGGTAAGGTTGCAGATGTTTAAGTAGAAGCGGTAAGAGAAACTTACTACTCCCAATGAAGTGTCTAGTCGTATCCAAGACGACTAGACAGGTTTGTCGATGGTCCGGCACCATTCGACTACTAGTTCAACTTGGAAACATGTGAAATTCTTGCCATTGATACATATGCATGCACACTTGTAGTTTTTAACGATCAAGAAGCAATTGGCCACTGCACATATGCTCCCTACCATGCAACCGTTATTACATATGCACACCCAATTGCAATCATGTTTACCAATTCAAGTCACTTACAACATGTTATTTTACAAATACCTCCCTATCACTGCAACCTATTAATCCACAATGGCAACACTTTGCCAGCAAGAATGTACAAGAAATATGGCTGATCTTAAGACTGAAAGAAATAAGACTGATCTTAAGAGTCAACTGGAGGCTTGGCCTTAAAAAAACAATTGTATATTAGCACAATAGCTGACATATTGTATATAGTATTTTATATGCTTGTGGTTGCAATAATAAAAATATATTGTTATAGTATAATATATTATATATTGTTATTATATGCTATAATATATTATATAATTGTTTTTTAATATATACACTAGTATCATTGTTTTCACTATCATTTTCACTTCTAATAGCACTTCAATCCACATTAGTTTAGAGTAACTATATTTGGAGGATATGAGGTTATATCTCTAGACATTAGTGCATTTTTAGATATCCATCCGGAATAAGTAGTCTTACAGGTGATGTTGAGAGATTTTTTAATAACATCTTATGAACATCTATCTTTAGAGAGATTGGTAGATCCTTGGTGAGTCTTATTCTTTTTGTGTGATCTTTTTATTGCTCTCTTGCTTCCTTTTACTACCATTGCGGTTGTTCATAGGAAGGAGTCATCATCTTGGAGCCAACTGTTAGTACATGTTTGGGAGATTTTTGTACGGGGATCTTTATTTGCCATGGCTACTTTAGAGCTCTCTTATCTATTACTTTGGCTATTCTAGGTTGTGTTTCCCTCCTTGGTAGATGATACACACATCTTGGGCCATGTAAATCAGATAGGCGAGCCTTTGACCACTTGACTACCGAGCTACATCTAGTAGGCTTAAGAGTCAAGGTGTCAAAGTGCAGGGCATGGTCCCCTTTAGATATCTCTCCCCACCTTGAGCTTCCAAAGGGGTGTATCACATCTACATATGGATTACTTGTTCTTGGAGTGCTAGTAGGATCCGAGGATTTTGTCACACGCTTCTTAGATGTTGTCCTTGCAGAAGATATTCTCCATGTGGATGACCTTCCCTTACTAGGAGATCTGTAGGTGGTATTTAGTATACTCTCCTTTAGTATTGCTCGTTGATCGACTTACCTCCTCTGCACAATTCCTTCCTCCTTGACTTTCCTATCACATCTAAGAACCTTTGATAGGAGGATTATGGAAATCTTTGGTGATATTATTGGACCAAGGACATTTGAGTGTGTGACATTGGATTTGACACATAGACAAACATCTCTGCCGATCTTGTGTGGAGTGGTTGGTTTGCTATTTATGGAGGAGGCGGCACCTATAGCATTTTTGGGTAGTTGTGCTCTTCCGCACCCCTACTTTCCTCTCATTTTATGGTTGTTGATAGGCCACTTCTAGAGACTTATGTGACAGGGTTTGAAGAGGGATCCTTGTCTCTCCAGATGTTATTGCAATAGATGAGAGATAGTCTATCCTCACTAGCATACAAGGACCTTCCATCTTTTGTTTCATTATTGTTAGATTGGACTAGAGGTTTTACAATCTTACTTAATGGAGCGACAGTGTCAACATATGTTACATTCTCCCTTAGTTGACTTGTCTATTCCTCAAGCTACTAGGGCACGTCTTTGCTCTTGCTCCAGCAAAGGTGCATGCTCTTGGATCCTAGCTTGACCGTGCATTAGGGCATTTTGACTCGCACCAACTACTTTCTCTACAGCAATAAGGTTTTGCCTAGGTTTGGTACATCCATATGCATCTTCATTACTCACTTATGAGTGTGGTTCTACACTAGATGCGACAGAGGTCCATATGACACAATGTCCTTTTGGAGGATAGAGGATAGCTACCCATGATACTATTAGGGACATAGTGTTTTCTATGACACAAGAGAGTGGATACTTTGCTGGGGGAGCGTTTGTGTGCTTTACAGAAGACATGTGTCAAGGCAGACTTATACTTGGTCTGAGATGATCAAGTGATAGTAACGGATGTCGTGGTTATGGACTCTACGTGTGATCCAATTTTGAAGGGAGTGATTACACATCCCCTTGGATGGGCGGTAAGCGTAGCCGCAGCTCGCAAGGTCTCCAAGTATAGGGGTATGTAGTGAGGTCACCTCTTTGTTCCTCTAGCCTTGGAGTTATATGGAGCTATGGATACAACGCTCAACACATTTTTCAAAGAGTGCGCAAGAGTTTATCATGTTAGGTGCCATTGGGTACCACTCTCACCCGCATACTTTGCAGCATATCTTAGACAACATGTGTCCAGTGCTCTACAAAGGGTAGTGGCTGGTGCAATCCACAAGAGAGCAATCACACTAGGTGATACTTCTTTGGATGTTCCAATTGTTTATAGATAGTATGACTTGCATAGCTCAAATATCTTAGTTGCTTTAGGGAAAATTTCTCATATCAACTCTCTTAGGGCTTAGCTCCATTTTACCTATTTTGTCTCACCCTTGTATGGCTTGATGTGGTCTTTCCATCCTTCATGTTTTCTAATCGGTCATCCTTTTCACTAAATACTAGTAGGCGCCCGTCATCCCCTATGGGGCAAGGGCAGTCCCCAATGTTATCCCCCAGTCCCCGTGGGAGTCCATCAGCCACTAGATTCATGTTGCCCCTTGTCCCAATCAAATCCCGTCAGACGCAAGCAGGTGCCCGTAGTCCCCGACGAGGCAAGAGCAATCCCTAGCGTTGTCCCTAATCTCCAGACTTTGCAGCAAAGTAAAATTTTGTCAGCCTGTAAGGACTAACACAACCTGAAACCAAAGGAGATTTCTGGTAATAAAATGGATTTTGTGTGCCAAAACTGGAAAAGAAATCTATTAATATATAGTAAGAGATCACTTAGTGCGCATTCAAATACAAAACCAGAATTGTAGTCTATTATTATAGAGTAGGATATCACCTAGTGCACATTCAAATACATTTGGCTCATTATCATACACAGTGTCATCTTGGATACAAGAACTCTCATTTTAATTCTTTTGTCTCTCCCTTGTATGGCTTGATGGGGATTTCCTATCCTTCATGAGTTCTATGTGGTTGCCTTTTTCACATTTTTGTGGTGAATATTTTACCTCTTTTGTCTCTCCATTGTATGGCTTGATGTGGTCTTTCTATCCTTCATGTGTTCTATGTGATCGCCTTTATCACATTTTTGTGGTGAACATTTTATCTCTTTTGTCTCTCCCTTATAGGGCTTGATGGGGTCTTCCCATCCTTCATGTGTTCTATGTGGTCACCTTTTTCACATTTTTGTGGTGAACATTTACCTCTTTTGTCTCTCCCTTGTAGGGCTTGATGGGGTCTTCGCATCCTTCATGTGTTCTATGTGGTCGCCTTTTTCACATTTTCGTGGTGAACCTGCTTGCTGGTGAACTTCTTTCATACAAAGGAGTTGTCACTCCATTGCCTTTTATATGATTCTTCTAGAGATTGAATATTTGGCTTTGCTATAAATGAGTGTTTTGCGATTCTTCCATGTCTGTGTTTTGATTGTCATATGTGATTGTTGAAAGGTAGTACTTTAAGCAAATTATAGAGGTTAGTGTACATGGAATTATCTGTGGATTGGAGCTGGGAACTCGGAATCGGTTAAGATCTCGACTGACCTGACCGAAAGAGACGGCAAGTCGTCGAATTGTGTTAGCTGTCGAAGCGAACATAATGCGGCAGACTATCATGTACCTGGCTGCTTCGGTGACTTTCAAGTGAACAGGGAGCGGTTGACACAGTCGAGCAATTCAGCATCCGCATGATGATATTGTTGCGAAGATACTGTGTTGAAGTGTTCACATTACCAAGTTTCAACCATGGGATTGAAGGCACTTATTTCACTGTGGAACTAAGTAGGCACTGGGACGGTTCACGAGCTGGAAGCAGCTCATTGGGCTGTGATCTTGCTCTTTTCGCGTCATCTTTCTATGCCATATATCAACAATTGCCGTTCATTAGACAAGCAAAACCACAGCATGACTTCTCGAGGGATTCTCCTGCTAATAAGCTTAACATGCTACAAGGCTGAAGGATTACCCACGATCGCTAAATGAAAAAGTAAATGTTCCCAGACTGGCTCAGAGATGCAAAATAGAGTATCAGAAAACGAATACAGCGATTGCAGAGAGAGGGATCTGGTCATAGTTTGAAGTGAAGTTAAAGAATCTTTGATACAATTTGCTTATACCAGCCGTAAAGTCGTTTACAATATGCTCTACTAAGAGCGTGTCCTTATCTCGAAGAACCAAAGGACCTGACTATCTCCGTACCTGACGAAGGAGGGGCATCAGGAACTCCAACAGCCATGACAGGTAGTGTACATTATCTCACGAGGAGACTTCTGCATATACGCCATACTTTATGGCCTTCACAAATGAATGAGATGCGTTGCATTGCCTCCATGGATGCGGCAACGCCTTCACATAATAGATATTAGGGCAGAAGGCTCAACATAGTTTACAGAGGAGGTTGCAGTCACGACTGCAGCGTTGGGAGGCATCGGAGGGGTGACACAGTTGCAGTCATTATTTTCCTCATTGAGATGTATCACTCGTCTCGTTAGGTTGAAACACTGGTTTCGTCTGGGTCATAGAGTACAGTAGTGGTACTTACATTGCGTACCTCAGTTTCTACCAGATGACTTGAAAAGCAACTCGGCGATAAAGTATCAACTCTTTCAATCCGTTATTGAGTCATCAAGCACTCGAGTTGAGGGGCCGCTGTTCTAATCGTTCGTTCCAGTTGAGGCACCGGACAAGACTTTGGAACCAATCATCAGTCTGGTCGCTTTTGTTTACAGTTGGAAGAGGGTGCTCGCTCATGCGAATACACACAGAATCACCTTTCGACAATTGCTGTCGTTTCTTACCATCGAAAGAAACCCATGCATTATTTCTAGCATCTCTAGGTACCTGGTATGAAAAACATTAGTTAGTATACGGCACTACAGGAAGTTGAATGCGCCACGCTTGCTACATGCGGGAAAGTTTAGACGCGTTCCATGAGCTCCAGACAGCCGCATCCTAAACTTGCAACCCTCCCAAGTACGCAATGTAGGCAACCATTCCCGAATAACTGGTGTCTAGAGGAGTCTTGTCGCGAGATTTCTCACCTTCAACTCTAGCAGCGCGGAGTCGGGTAAAATGACTGGGCGGAAGGACAAAGAATGCGGGCAGATAGGAGTGAAGAGCATGCATGGAACGTTCGGATGCACCTGGACCACAATATCACGCATTAAGGGCAGGATGTAGGACAGGACTTATGGTACACATGATGCACCTCGTTAGTGGCGTCACGAACATGGATCGTTATATTCTAACATGGTACTCAAGGCTTTCACTTGTCCAGCCGCTATGATGTCCAAAATTATAAGAACAGATGATAAAGAATTTAGTTCACACAGGGCTCTGAAAGATGCATGAGTGTACCATGGAACCTCCTGCAGCTGTTGAGTAGGCAGTGCTCCCTGTTGGTGTTGCTATGATGACTCCATCAGCTTGCACCTGTATAAGATTAGACATTTCAGTCAATTATCTGAGGATATGAAGGTATATTACACAAGTGGATCGCTTATATACACTACGAAACGGAACTGGATGTGACTTCCTCACCTTGGTGATGAGACGGTTTCGCTCGTAGCACTCGATCTTACTAAGATAGGGGTTGGACCCTCTATCCACTACAACTTCGTTTAGCACGTCGAATACTTTTCCTGGGATAGCCTTCCCATTCCGAAAAAGTTCGCAGCGCAAGCGCATCCGCAGGGTTATGTATACACCAGTCATCATTTCACTGTGGCCATGAATGATGGCTCGTAAGTCGTCTTTGAATTCCTTGAACTGCATGGTAAAATTAAGCTTTAGAGAAAGGATCGCTCGCAGACTAAACAGCTTCAGAATGGAAGGACAGGGGCATGATCCCGAATTACACGTACTGCATTAAGAGGGAACCTCTCATCCGAACTAGGAATAAGCAGCCACTGCCAACGCCAACGTAAGTAGAAATCTAGTTCCGAGGGACTCCCAAACTCAAAGCGGCAACAGAATCTACTGTTTGCTCTTGTGTCAGATGATTAAGTTAAGGATTCCTGGGTGGGAAGGAACATACAGGGTGGGCAGTAAGGAACCCTAGTGAACCAAGGTTGAAGGAGACGACGGGTGGAACTGCACTCCGGAATAGATTCGAAGCATGTAATATTACACCATCTCCTCCCAAACATACAATGAAATCCACCCTCTCATGAAGCTCACTGCACGTCCATTATTGTCAAGAGTTAGCACAAAGTCAAAACTTCTAGAGGAAACGTGTATCACTTCAGGCTTTACATTTGGAAGGGATCAGTCAATTGCTACGCTCGGTACACAGTGACCTCTCTTCTCCTAAAATTGCGCTTCTTTATCATTGCTGGAAGCTGATTTTAAGCAAATTTTTCCACAGAATTTCTGAAATTACAACCCACCTTGTATCCTGACTGTAGAACGTTGTTACAAATCCAAACCCTGGTGACCTTGCCAAACGATCATGTACTTCAGGCTCCACCACGACATTCATGCCTTCTTGATGATGGAGAAACGAGGCCACCTGCAGTTTGACATAGTCGGGAGTGAGAAGTTGCCTGGTATCTCTCTGAGGTCAGGCAATCAGATCTAAGACAAGCCAAGCCCTGCATGTACTTGTCTGCACTTCGAGATATCCGCTGGAAATGCAGGAACATCTGCCTGGTTTCTCAGCTCAGTCATACGTTCTAAGCACTCAGAATTGTAAAAGTCTTATGTACTAAAAATATCCACAGTCCCTGCACCTGCTGGAAAGCTGGTAAAAGTTCGTCTCCAAGCTTCTTGAGGATCAAGCAAGTTCTTGGAGGAGTTTTCCACATGAGCATTTGCTGCTGGGTACTTGGATGCGTAAACGCCAGTGTAGATTCCTTCACCCTTTCGCGGGTGCAGGAATACCCATCAGTGCGAACTAGAAACATCTCTGCCTTCTTCCTTGATTGCAACCTCACAACTCCAGTTGTTGATGCACACATATCACCCTCTACTACAACAGCTTCATCTCCATCATCGGGAATCACATCTTCAGTCGGAACAAGAAAGAGTGCTCCGTTGTGACCATTTAATTCACTCGAGGGGTGTTCAATTTCAGCACCTTCATCCTCCTGATCTTCGCTTTGTTCATAAATTGGGTCGGCACTGGCATGACCGTTCCTTTCTCCTACGCCCTCAACACCTTTATTGCCTGCGACGTTCGAGCCAAGCATGCTAGTCTGTGAGGCTTTATTCGTTTCCTGCAGTGACACCTTCTTCTCAGCTCTTGGAATGCCTGGAGTCGCCAACCCCCACCTTCCAGCAGGTCCAGCGATATTGCCGAACATGTCTAAGTATTCCCGACTCTTGTTGGGTAAAACTTGGGTTTTTGGTTTAAATCCACCATTGAGGAATTCTGATGGGCCCTTCTTCTGTTTCATAAACCGTGCCATGGCTGGTCTTGAGAAAACATCTGGTGGCCTTTGTGCTTCAAACGCATTTTTCGCATCAAAAGGCGGCATCTGCTGAGCTTGATCATCTCCCAAATCATATCCAAGTTTTCCATTCACTGTAGTTCCTCCAGTTCCAGTAGGGCCGCCTACACTGCTTTCAGTATAAACTGAAGCACCTACGCTACCTTCCGCCCCTACTTGTCCATTAATGGCTGCAATTTGCGCTTTTCCCTTTGTCTCGTTCGCGACGTCCTCCATAACCAGCCCAATTGTCTCAGCTTCTTTCTTCATGTCAGGAATATGAAGCACAGCTGCAGTTGCCTGGACCTTTTTCTCCCTACGTTCTTTCGCCTTTTCACGTAAGACATACTCTCGCCACTTTGAGACCATTTCAGATGCTCTTCCTACTCCCGCCAGTGTCTGCAGATAAACAGGCTTGTTCTGGTCATCTCCAACCAACCGAGCGAATTCCTCGACCTGTTCTGCAGTTGGCTGCTGCCCTCTCCCTACAGGTAACCTTACTACCCTCAGTTTACCTGATGCAACTGCATTATCCGTGGCACTTTGAGCTATGGGTTGGGCAGACTCTCCTCTGAGATCAACAATTACCTTAAACCCTTTCTGTAAGAGCCACTCTAAACCTTCCTCTGTAACTTGACCTCCTCGCCAGAAAGCAACATCATCGTCGTTATGCAGCGTCCTTGCACTTTTGGATGGTCTAAGTCTCACAACAGCAAGATTAGGAATATCTGCGTGTTTAGGAAGGCCTTCCGGTCTATGAAACCCAGCATCAAGACAGGCATTTTTCAACTTCAACATACTTTGTCTCACAGCCAGACGTTGCTCACTATCGGCTGGCAGCAAAGATTCTATGGCCGTTTCTAATTGTTTGCAGCACTCCCTCACCTCTGCTCTAAACTTTGCGAAGGGAGGGGGCTCATCTAGTGGAGATTCCACCTGAGGTCTGCCAACACTCGTTGAGCACAGAATCTCCATTTTATGTTCGTGGACAATAGACATTACGTGTGCTAGGCCTGCTGCGACGTTTTCTTCTACTAAAGATACATCTCCCCTCCCAGGACCTGCTCCAATATCAGAGCTTGCAGCAGTACTGTAGCTGCGAAGAGCATTCATGACAACAAGATGAAGCCTTTCTGCAAGTCTATGAAGTCGACAGAAGGATTCAATTTCGGCCAGATCGCCTGTTGGTGGTCCGAACCAGAATAGCCGACTCTCCTCCTTTGCCTAGGGATCAGCAGGACTTTTATCAATATGCATATATTTAATAGAGTGACTGTCTTCACAAATGTCTTCAAAATATGCATGTTCTCAACCTTGTGAAATTGTGTGGAAAATGTTGAAAATTCCACAGAATCTCATCACTCACGATGCCCAGCGACATGAGGGATTTCAAGTATCTGCCTCCAGAAGAAGGATCTTCTACAATTCTGGAGGATGAAACAGACAGTCAAGGTAATTTGAAAGGTTCGAAGAATCCAAAGACAATGAAAATAATTTCGTCACAAATATGTTCGAATCCATACCCAGAAAGCACAGGAAATACCTGAAACTGGATCGCTTGTTCGATCGAAGCAAATGCACTCCAGTCCAGTAAAGGAGAAGGCTCCCCTGGGCCTCCTTCAAAAGCACAGGGCCTAATCTTCTTTCTGGCCGAGAAAAGAGCCAATAAATTTCCTGGCGACGAGATCCTTGTCCTGGTCTGAAAGTTGGCATTTCTACCCTCGCCACTGAACCTTTGACTTCTCAAACTTGAGGATCTTTTAAAACCTCCTCTCCTATGAACACCCTGAATTTCATACTTCCTTAAACTACTTCCCTGTTGAACTCTGACCACACCCGATTGCAAACGAACAGAAGATCTAACCAAACCCGATGTTTCAAATTTAATTAGATTCCAGTGGCCCGACCAAGATGCTGATGCAGAGGAAGTCAATTCGATCCTCTTTGAAGCAGCAAAAGGTAAACGCTGCAGAGTCCTGGAGCTCAGAGATTTCCCTGTGAAAAACCTTTTGCTACTCCCACAGATGGAGGCAGCAGTATCATGTGAACCTAACAACGCGGAGGAAGGCCCCATTTCTGCAGGTAGCTGCTGCTAACTGCTGCACGCCTCAAGTGCCTAGACGTTCTCCACACATTCATCAGCATTAGACTGCGGTCTTCTTGTCAATTACCGCCGCATACCTCAACAAACGAAACAAGAGGCAGCAGAAGAAGAACTTCTTCAACCGAAACATAACATAAAAGTCTGTATCTCATCTCCTGATAACAGAATTCAGAACTCCATCAAACTCTCCTTCATTTCTCCTAGTCATAAAAAAGTCCCTGCATGCGCTCACAGACTTAAACCTTCCATTCAAACTGATGTCAAAATAAGCCTGGTATCCAAATCCCTCCTGCCTGTCTTGTACCTAAACATTCAGTGCCCACTCCTACGAATCCTTTCTGTGCTTACCGTGTCCTGCTTTCGCCGATTCCTCATCTGCAGAACTTTCTTGCCAGGGCCGGGGACGACGAACGAGCTAACGAATCAACGGGCTTCTGCGGGAAAAACCACCATGGCAGTACGTCAGATGTTAGAATCTTCTTCTTGATCTGATGAGAAGATTCAGACGGAGTGAATCCAGCCGACGGAGAGGCGGACGAAGAACGTATGAATCAGAATGGATGACAAACGCATGGAGAGGATCAGCTGCAGAAGAAGAACAATCTATATCCTCGAGCAATCCTCGAGTTCTTTGTCGCGTCGTCCTTAGGATGTTCAACATCGACGGACGATTTTTAACTGAGCTATTCGTGTGGACCACTGTTGTCACATTTTTTCACTCGATCGAACCATAAACTTGCCGCTGCTGCTGGCTTTGAGGCGTGTATTAATCTAACCATGAACTATGTCATCTAAATTTATTTAACTGAATTGTGTCCCAAGAATTTGGATTGGACTCTATTTGCGTGTGATTTTGAAATCAATCTTTTGATACCATTTTACGGAGTGTTTGATTTTTCCTTCTCAATGATTAGGCATTTTTTATATTTTCCCCTCAATATTTTCATCTTAACAAGGGTACATTTGTATGTGATGAAGTCAATTAGAATATAGAAGGAACAAGTTTATCAAAATTAGCTGGATCCAAACTAGCCATTCACGAAAATAAGCATGCTTGCCACTGTCCATTTTGATGAGGGGTAAGGGAAAAGTGATTGTAAGAGATTGCTCTAGTCCATAATTAACTTTTCATGGACAAATATTTAGAACTTGTTATTGAGAGCAAATTTTACTTTGATTTAAAGAAAAATAGATATGAAAAAAAGTTCTAAAACATTTTTAACTCTCTAATACCTCCTCTCTATTTCTTTGCATATATCTAGATATAAGAAATTTATTAGTAGAAATTACTTCCATTTAAATATATTTGAATTTATATCTTATACTCAGGGTTTATTTTAACATATTAATCAAAATGACCACACCAGCATAGCATTCAAAAATTTATACTCTATATCCTAGTATAAGATATAATCAATGCATACACATTTGCTAAGGAGCTTAATATTGGAGTAAATACTGTTGATATGAATAGAATGCTCCATTGAGAATTTCTTTTTTATACTCTACTCAAGTTCTAGGGTTAAGTAGAACCTTAAAGAACTTAGCTTGAGTGATTAATGAGATCTTTGACCTTCTTGTTGGGTTGTTTAACTTCTATAACTCATTGATTTTATGTTTATTTATTTCTTTAATACTATTTAATTATATCCCATATGCTTAAATCATTATTACGTAGACTCACCTCACTGAAAACTAAAATACTTATGTCGAAGACTAAGAAAACCACAACAATCTATTACATGAATCAATACAAAGAGGCCAAAAGGAGTACAAAATATCTGATCAAAATCTAGTAGATGTTAATATAAAGAAGTATAAAAATGATAAGAGAAATATTTGTATACATGGAAATACATATATGAATACACAATGTATATCATTTGTAAATATCATACATAAATACATAGAACAACAACTCATAACTATACAATAAGTCATACATATACTTAAAAATATCATAATAATTAGAATATAATCTTTATATATATGCTTATAATTAGTTAATCAAAACTCACTCTAACAATGATTTTAATCAATCAACCTAAATCGTCTAAATTACGAGAGGATCTATATACACTTGCTAGCTTTCCACTATTGCAAAGACATCAAAGACTAAACATTATAAGTATACATAATTTCATATTATACGTAATTAAGTACATCTCTTAAAGAAACTATAAATTCTTACCTGAAATGCACCCTCATTTGCACTAACATTGTGAATGAAACTCCAACTAAAACTAAAAAGAATATTGTTTCCTTAAGAAGACTAAATATCTTCGTCTTATAGCACTCTCATTATGCATTATGGTGTAAAAGGGTGTATGACATCTTTTCACAAAAAAGCATATCTTAATAAGACACTCAAATCTATTTATGATTCAAACAAGAACTCAATGAACTAACTGGAAAACCAAACATTCAAATATATAATATGTAAAGAAAGCCAAATAGCCTAGATTTACACCCGTAAGTAACCTATTGATGGTGGTAAGTATAAGCATAATCTTCAAGATAATACTTAAACTAATTTAAATGATATGATGAAAAGGTAAAATTTTGATCTGATGTATCATAATAAAAAAGATGTATCAAGGAAATAAGAAAAAATGATTAATGGAATGTCATCTTTATTTCTTACTATAGGTAAATGTTATATGATAAATTATGATATTTAAAATTATATCTAGTTACTATTTAGTTTCAAAATGATCAAAATTAAATGATTGATGGTATCTCTTAAATATATACATTATACATTTTTTATATTACAATGAGAAGACTAGTGAGAAAATATAAAATATTAAAGTACAAAAATTTCATAAATTTAAAGATATAGGATGTCAAATAAATCTAGCTTGCCTTGGTGTTAGAAATTCATGAAAATAATATTAACTTTGGAACACAGCTTTTTAATCATTATTTATCTACCACCCAAAAGATAGATAGAGTATATAGTTAAATTATTTCAATTTTCATATTGAAAATAGTATTTATTAATAATTATATTATATTTTTATTTTTATTTTTAATGATCATATTTCAATGGATAATCAGAATTTTAGTAAATTATTATGATTTAAATATCTTCTGAGTTATTTAATATTAAAATATATAATTGATTCAGACCTCATAAATTTTATACCATAATAATTAATAAATATTAAACTATTTTCTTGGGAAGACTGAAGAATAATAATTCCTATTATTTTATTAGTACTTCTAATGATATAATAAGCTTATGAAAATTTAATCGAGACCAAATTTAGTATGTTAAATAAATTATTGATTCATTTTGAAGGACTTGAATTACCAAAATATATTATCTGAGAAATAATAATTGGAAAAAATTAAGAACTAGTGTATATATTTTTATATTCACCTTTAAAATAGTAAATTTTCTAACTATGGTTCAATCAATAACAATGTAAAATATCTTTGTTCATCTTGATGGATAAATCTAGCCTTGGTAGAAGAACAATTTAAAAAATTACTGAGAAATATGACTCTAAAATATAATAACATGATAGGATTAAAATTGTATAGCTTTTGGTTTAATTACTTAAAACTAAACAATATCCTTCTTAAGTTAATTATAACCTCACAATGCTATTTCTTTTTTGATTTAATGCACTTGTTGTTAGCTTGCCAACAATAGGGTACATGATTGACCCAAACAAGTGTTGCAAGCAGTGATGTACGGCAGTTTTAACGTCTGTTAGCCTTTTAAACATTGATGGAAAGAGTATCTTTAGGTGTCCATGGGAGGGCGCCAGTCCGGCAGTTAACTTGGACGTGCATCAAACATATAAGTATACTTGCGATGATAGGTCACTTTAGATTATTGGCTGGTGCTATTGGTAACCAGCTTTCAAACTAAGGTATGTCAAGTAAGGAGTTTAGGGCTTGCAAATATCAATGTCTTTTGACTCCCATATTTGTTCTGAAAAGAAGAGTGCTCATTGGATTTAGCTTTCAGTCCTCCTGCACATATTAAAGATGGATTTTTATGATCTCATATTTTTTCTGGTTAATGGAGTCCAAAACAAAAAATCTCATGGAGTTAGCCATATTGTTGATAGGAGAAACAATTTATGAACAAGAGGAAGATACTACACCAGAGTTATGGAGCTTGTTCTCGATGGCAAATAATTATTTTTTGCTATCTCAAAGAGGAATACCAAGAGACTTCTAGGTGATACCAAGATAGTACACAAGCAAGTATGGTCAATGGATTTAGACTTTCTAAATAGTCATATGAGAAGTAGGTACAAAATGTCATATTAAAGATTTAAGAAATTGGTTGATGAGATTGAACCACATGTACCTACTATGTTTGAATAGTTATATGCTAGAAAAAGAGTGGAGTCAAAGAAATGTGTAGCTATAGTTTTACACAAATTTGCACACACATCACCATTGAGAACAACCATAGTGTTATGTATTGTCTTGGTGAATCAAATACGGTGAAGTACAATGTAATTATAGCTGAGATACTAACAAAAAAAGACACAATGTACTCTAAATACATAAGATGGCCTACAATAGCAAAATGTATTGAGAGCATGTCAAAATTTGCACAAATATGTAAAATTCTATAAATCATTGGTGTCACTTTTGGTAAAACTGAAACCTGTCATAGAATGGGAAGTTTGATAGTTCTATTTCCCATTATATCACCCAACCCATTAACAAAGAAAATTTCCAGTTCAAAGGAGCTAAAACTGCCTAGCGGAGGGTCTGCATGTTAGGCAGACCCTCCGCTAGGCATGCATATGAACTCCATTAGAGCTCTGTCAAAATTATGGCTGCCGGAAATTGTCTTTTAGTGGGCATAGGAGCCCAAAAGAGCCATGTGAATTGTGAGGTAAGAGAGGAAGTAAGTCAAGATAAGTGCCAAAGTTGTGAGGAGAGAGAAAGGACCATATTCTCATACATATCATATAATAGGGGGTTTCAGAAATAGTTTTGACGGATGTCTATGGGATAAATAACAAACTTTGTAACTATTTTTAGTGAACTCTGTTAGGAGATGAGGTGCTAATAAATGAACGCTTCATAAATTATTATACGGTATATCACATGCAATTTTCATTCATTTATAAAAATCAGACGCTATACTACAAATGTTTAGGAGTTCCATAGTGAAATAAATGACTGTCAAAAGAGATGATGTGGTTTCTTGAGAGAGTTGCCACATTTTTCTGGTGGATGATTCTTAGAGTGGGATTTATGAAATTTTTTGGCGGATCCAAAATGCAACTCTCAACTATTCAAATTCAAATTCACCATCTGCAAATGCAAATGTTGTACAAATGCTCTTGTCAGTAAACTAAACCGGTGGGTTTTGTAGTTTTGCATTGGTGTTTTGGTTCATATCCATATATATTAGTGTTGTGAGGGAGATAGCACAAGTTATGGAAAATGATTTGCATCATCTTACGGCAACCAATAAATTAATTGGAGATCAAGGAATTTTACTCCAAAAGGGCAATAAAAATTTAGCAAAAACCTGATTACAATGTAGGCTCACATTTGGATGCAAAATCAACTTGCACTATCAAGCGACTACCCACGGCAACGAGCATCTACCAGCGGCAACCAGCATCAACCAGCAACAACAAGCATGTATGGGCACCAATGAGCTTTGAGCTTTGAGCACCATCGAGCGGCTACGGGCGGCTATAGGCAACGACAAGCAACGACGAGCAGCGACGAGCAACAACGAGCAGCGACGAGCAGCGATGAGCAACAACAAGCAGCGACAAGCAACAACAAGCAGCGATAGAAACAACGAGCAGTGCCAAGAAAAATCCCATTTAATCATAAATTAACATATTAAATCCCATATAAATTGTGTTCCCGCTTGTCTAATGCATAAATTTGTCAAATTTTGATTACATGTGTATTCTAGAATATCATGGATGCTCCCTTTGGTGACCTTGGTTGTCTAGTGCATAAATTTGTCAACTTTTGATTACCATGGGTGTTCTTGAACATCATGGATGCTCCCTTTGGTGTCCGCCACTTTCACTCTAACCCTAAATGATAAACTTTATTAACCCTAATACATAATCAATGCACTACGGCGTGATAACAGAAATTCCTTATTCTTTATTTTCTACAAACCACCTCATATGGAGTGCACTAATAATAAAGAACTTGGCCTGAACTCCGTAACAATACCTTTTCTACCTCCCGGTTACACGCCGTACTCATTTAGTCAACACTTCGCAACTATCTATATGAAAAGTTATGAAACTTCGTATAACTATTTCTGAAACCCCCTAATGTACTCGTGCCTTTCTGAATGCATATGAATTACATTTAGTTTGAAGTCGATGTGAATGGTAAACTCCGGTTAGGTTATCAGCTCACTTCATATCTAATTGAACATTTAGTTAGTGCTATTTCATTTACTTACGTCAAAACTTGATATTACTTTTACTCTTAATTAGATAGTCTATTGTGAAAATATAGTTTTTTTCTATGGGAAGAAGGATCAACAATTATATTGAAATTTTAAACTAAAACCATGGTACCATTAAATTTCTTAATTTTTCCACTAACAGTAAGTTTCAAGTCCAAGAAAATGCAAAATTCTTAGAAACTTAGCCGTTAGTGTGAGCAAATAAGCAGAGTACTACTTGAGTGACAAAGAGAAATTCTTAGAAACTTTCATGAGAACTTAAAGCATCAATACTTATAAAAGGTGATTTTGTTGATTGATAATACTTCTAGCTACACTTGGTTGTGAGTCATTTCTCAACTGAAGGAAGGTGTGTAAGATCATACCACTTCTATGATTTACAATGTCCAATGTTTCAACCTACGAACAAAAGTATTAATATATCTCGTAAAGCTTAATATTGTAAATTGTTGGTTGAGAAAACTCTGATTGTTGGATGGAAAACTCTGATGGTTGTCTAGATTGACTAGAGCTTAATATATAAGAAGGTATCCTCTTGTTAGAGAATGCTTAAAAAGCGAAGGCAAGCCAGTCTAAACCATTGAGACCTTTTAGATCCATTATATGAAAAACAAGAAAGAGATCTTGGTTTAAATGTAAGGGTGGATTGATTTAGATCCTCATGTGGAAGAAGTAATTCATTTGTTGCATGAAATTTCAATTAACTACCTTATTACTATATCTACAGGTTACTATATTACCCCTAGAGTATAATTTCTCTTGAAATATCATCACCTTTGACTCAAATAGAATTATTGTAGTGACGTGTCATAGGATGATTTACTTACTTCAAGCAAGTGCTTTTGTTATGAGCTTATCCTTTTTAGTTAGATAGAGGTTTTATTTATTTACTTATTCCTATCTAACAAAGTATACTAAGTGCTATGACTACTAATCAGATAATTTTACCATTTCAAGTCATAAATTAAAGTACTTTAGAGAAATATTATAATAAAGAATTTGAGAATGAAAATCAATACAAAGTCTCTAGAGTTATAATACTATAATGCTTGGTCTTTGAGATTAAATAAATACGCAAAATGCTTTTATTTGCTCATTTTAGAACTATAGTAAAATGTTCTATCTTTATTTTTCACGTATCATTTCTTAGGTCTTTTTCTCTTGCTCTACTTATTATCTAAGGATTTCATAACTATAGGAATTCTAATGAAATTTTGTTTCAGACTATGAAGTTCACTATGTGCAACATTAATTTTATTAATTAATTCAAACAACAATCATGTTGTAGAGAAAGAAAAAGAGCCATACTTTCATATTTATAATTATATAATTTACCCCCTTCCTTTCTTGAGCCGTATACATGATACGTTCAGGCCGTGAGTTTGCCCATTCCTTTCTTAAATTGCAATATAGATTATGTTTGGTTCCCATTGGCGCGTTACGATAGTACAGTGAATTTACCCAAAAACTGCAGTAAGGTTAAATTCACCCCACAAACTACGGTGAGATTATCGAGCTCACAAGTAAGTATTATATCAATATCAACTAGAACAGATATTTAAAGCACGATCTACTTACATCTATACAGTGCCTTTACTTTATCTTCATCTCGGAGACGGTTGAAGATGCAACCCCCAAAGATTCTTGAAGAGATTCTAAAGTCGTAAGAAAGAGAAAAAGTGACAGCCTTTCGGGCCGCTGATATTTCGTCACACCCAAATATGTTCTGATCGTCACACCCAGAAGTGCAGAGGGCTCTGTGCATTCCCATCACAAGAGCCGCCCCGTACCGGTTCATTGTGTTTTCCTACCAACTCTGGAACAGTGACTTGAATCTCATGCGTCCCTTACATGCACGTGCGTTAGTCCCTAAAGGAAAGCGGCACCAGGAGCAAGAGCAAACCCCCTGCAATGCACTCTTTTCGTTCACCTGTTGTTGGAACAGTGTGAAGGAATTGCACGTGCTTTCCTGTCTCATATGCCTCTATGTGTAGAGTGGAGTACGCTTGCGTGATCTTTTATTAGTTTTACAGTATTCTGCTGTATGATGAAATCTGATGTGACGTATTATTCATGTTGTAAACCTCAACCTGGATATTAGTTCGGGCCCTATATTTAGGCTCAGAATGTAGTCCACATAGAAGAGTCCGTCGCCTTGGTCGATCAAGAACAGGATATGTTACTCACATTCATCCAATGTAGTTTGAAAGAACAGTGGATGGCCACTTTGTACCTGGCAACTGTGGACGTTATGGCAACTTGAGAAGCAATGACGAGTCATAGTACTGCCATATGTCAAATCTCCTTAGTATAGCAGTGTAGACGAATACTTCTGTACTATGAATATACACCATGTAACTTGGCGACAAATGAGTAGCGGGAAACATATCCTAACTTTTGATCAGATATCCTTGTATAGTTCGGATATCTTAGATGCGGTACCTTGTATAGTTCGGATATCTTAGATGCGGTAGGCAGATTTCTCATATCATATCGATACTATTGGGGTCTAGCTTCATTTTACCTCTTTTGTCTCTCTCTTTAACGGCTTGATGGGTCTTCCCATCATTTGCTTTACGTGGTCGCCTATCACTCAAAAACGCTTTTGATCAGAGTCAAAACTGACTATGCTCTGGATGATATAATAGACAAATCTTATTCCAACATTTCTTGGAGATGATTGTATAATCAACTATTACAGCAGGTTATCGTGAAAAGAGACTTTCCGATTCTGGGCGAAGCCTCCCTCAACTGGATGGACTTCATAGACATTTGTGGACAAATGGATCATCCTTGTACAGAACTGCTTCTCTGTGTGTAGCAATATTTTAACACTTTAGGATACGACCGACCAAGCTAGTGGTCAATTTTACTCTACATATTGTACAACACGCTGACTCTATAATGTGAGGGTGAAGTTAAAGCTACAGCAGAAGGTTCTGAGCTAGGGGAGCATTTTCTTAGGATGCTGACATACTCGGTCAGAGGTCTCCGTTGTAAGGACACATCTTATGTCGTTGATCGGGAGTTCCAGTAATTAGTGGCTATAGACCGGAAGAAATCTAATCCAAATGCACGAAAGGTATGGAAATGTTTCTAAAAGTGTTTAATTATTCCACGGAGAGCTAGACAATGAATGATCATGATGTAGCCGAAGAGATTCTCAAGTACTGGATTTGCTGTATACCCCCACCTTTCATCGTTTAAGGTTTAAATTTTCATCGACGATGAAGTGTGTTCCCCTATAAAGTATTATAAACGTTATGTGCCGATGCATTCGCGAGATCTGAACGCTGCGGAGAGATACCCTTGGTTATACATTTGTTTCTCTTGAAATCGTATATGACGACGATAGATGTTGATTCACCTAATTGATAGGTGAATCTAACATCTACAGGGTTTAGGGCAGCTACAGGGATAAAGCGCGAGCTGTGTGACATTGGTTCACAATGCTGGATGATCTTCTTCTCGAAATCAACCCATGCCAAGGAGATTTTGCGTATCTGCACCATAATCACATTCCAACGAACTTTACATCATTTCCAGTGTGTGTGCATTCTTTATTTGTGGCCACAGATTACTTTCGAAACACGCTCAAATACGGTACCCTATGCTGTGGTAATGTGACATTGAAATGAGACAGTGGTCATTGAAGGTCGTAATTCTGCAGTCACTCGGACCATGCAAAGACAAAGATGCAGTACTTAATATATCTTGATGTGCAGATAAGATCTTACGTACCCGTGGGCAGTCTGCCTAGTACGCTCAGGCCTTGTGGATTGTCCGCAGTGTTCACAGCAGGGCTGTTGGAACGACTTCTAGTGGAGGAAGAAGACCTCGAGGTTGATGAGCCGGAGTCGTCATCGGTGGAGCTGCTGAAGAGAGGACTTCCCTTTGACGATGTCAATATGGTCTTGTTAAAATTTTTGACCTTGAGAGCAGGAGGAGGAGGAGGAGCAGGAGCATCTATACATCGCTCCTCAGTTATCCCATAATATTTTTTTGCCATCTTCAAAACTTCTGGATCTGTGTGTACTGCCTTCACTGGTTCACAAACAAAAACATCGGGGATGAGTGTAGTCCCAGATATACAGTACGTACTAAACTAATATGTGAACAGAGCCCAGGCCAAGATGCCGAAGTTTAGAGCAGTCAAGGACTTTGATAATACTTACTGCGATCGTAAAGTCCAAATCTACCCAATGGTCCAGCTCCAGTGGACAGGTTCAAAAGCATTTGATGATCACGACTGGTTGACGTTGATAACTTGCTCAAGTTATCTGTATCCATCAGCAGTCCTGCAAGCTGCCGTACCAGCAACAGCGTCAATGTCAACATACAGCATTTCTTCTGTTTATTGTCAGTTAAGCAGTAAATATACGTGCTGAGTATAGCGTACTACCAAGTCCCTACACTAGGTAATCACAGTATACCTACAGCTATCAGTAAGTTCTTGATGATAGAGGATCCCCTCTTGTCAACGTGAGCAAATTGCCCTCCTTTCATGAAGAATTACCGAGGTCTGGAAATATACCAGAAGCGTCTTGAGAAATGGTGATGAACGGGACCAAAGGTGTTCAGCATCTTTTAAAAACATCTCGCCCAGAAGAGTGCAGCATGAACCGACCTGGAACATCACATCACGTCCCATTGTAGGTTACTGTGTTCATAACAAAATAGAAATATCCCAGATGTCATATGAGACTCAAAAATTATAGCATCAAGTGAAAGTGTTTTGAAGTGGTTAGTTTTTACCTCGTCTGCTCCGTTTAGAATATCCTCACCGATGGTCATCGTCTTCACGGTTACGCCCACTCTTGATAAACAATCCACGTCCACCTAAACAACATCAGGTGGAGAAATCAGTGTCAAAATTTCAAGAAAGCCCAGATTACTGAGATGTCTTTGACTGTGTCAACCCATGAAGCTAGCATGATTAGGGATTAGCATGATACAGCCCTACCGAGTGCGTGTTCTCGATCTGCTACATGTCACGCATCTGACAAATCTCTAAGTAGGACGCGAAGAACGTTGTCTTACCTCATCAGTAAACAACAGACCCTTGACATCGAGGCCACAGACGTTGAAAAGCCATGCTGCATCTAGATGATCCTTCATCCTCCAGCGAGGAAAATTGATTAGAGGCACTACGTTCCATCTCCCTGACCCGTATCCCCTCTTCTCCATAAAATATGAGTAGCAAATAGCTGACACCATTGAGCCAACGTCTGCAAGTCGAAAAATCGTAGTCAGTACTGTTTCGACGCCTTCGTTTTTAAATCACTTCACACTGTCTGTTCTTTACGTCAGGATTCCCTAGCTTTAAAACTTATAAAGGTCTTTCCATTTCTAGAAAATGCTTCACATCTATTAGAGATTAACAATGCGAAGATCCAGACATGAGAACTCACGTGCACGTACCAGTTGGCTCTTTGGTCGAAATAAATTTCAAGTAACCTCTCCGGTCGTTTTGGCACGAGGTGAAGCTGTCCCTTTTGGCTCTGAGGAAATCGTTCAAGTCTGCTATCTCTTCGCATTCAAGAAACTTCATCGTCCTTTTCGGTTTGCAATCTGTTTGAAAACCTTGATCAACATCAATTGCAGCTGGGGACTGACCTTCAGGGTTAAAAAGATTCTGCAAACCGCGAGATCTTCTTGGTCCCGCCGGATCCTGAGTAGTCTCTTGGTTTTCTTTTTGTCGCCGTAGTGAGCCCCTTCTCTCGAAGCGGCGCGATCCTACCTTTGTATTGGTTTCCTTCGCATCCTCACGGTCGTGAAACCTGGATCCTACTAAAACAACAGCTCCGGCGGTGGATTGCGTCCTCCGATGCCCAGGAGCTCGAGAAGCACTCAAAGATTTTGCCATGCTTCCAAGAAGCTCGGTTGGTAATTTCACTGACCAAGGAGTCATCTTTCCTTGTGAAGCTGCCTGCGGTTGTGGTCGTGGTTTCTGCTCGGGGGTCGGTGGCGGTGAAACATCCTTATTTTTCTTACTGGTAAGAAAACTACCGTTGGTTCCAAATTGAAATTGACTCGCCACCCACTTCTTGAAGCTTCTCCCGGGCGAAGCAGGTCGTGGACTCGGCTTGGACTTGCTTGCAACCAAAGAGGAGGTTACACCATTTCCAGGTCTAAGATCTGTATGACCATCCACTTTATCGACATCGTTTCTGGAATTCACCTCGGAATTCATCATACTTTGTCTCAGTGGAGAAGGCCTGCATCCTATTCGTGGACTCGTAACGTGGGAATGGTGGGCAGAATTTTGATTCTCACCCGAAATGTCGAAGACCTCGTCGGTTATAGAAGCCCGCCTACACGACATAGACAGTCCTGAGGTCCTCAGATGTGAGTCTACGACCTTCCTCAAGCCCTGATGATGTGAGGGAGAGCCTGATGTCATGGTCTTCAAGGAGAGAAGTTTCTGCGATCTTGGAAAACCATTAGTAGGTCCGGGCTGGCCGAAACGGGCAGATTGGGACAGCGGTTCTCCTCGTTGTACAGATTGGTTGATCCCTGGTTGGCGTGATCGCGACTGGAGAATGACAGACTCTGAGCGCCCGTGACCTCGTTCAATGTGCAATCTCTCCAGGAAAGCATTCCGTGCTCGCACCTGAGGTGAATTGTCTCCTTGGGACCTATCATTAGCGGAATTCGGAAGCATTCCGGGGATTTCAGTAATCGTCGGGGAGGACCGCCACAAATGTAAGTCCCGACCAGTGGTTGTTTTCCCTTGCAGAATTTGGTTCCTTAGCGACTCACTCTTGGGAGAGTAGTACACATTCTCATAACCAGTCGTCGAGTTGCCGAGAGGACCCGCATTGTTTCTTCTGAAAGCCGCATTGTTCCTCCCACCGATGGCCAATTCCTTCGCCATTTCCTTGAGGTCCAGTAATTCATGCGACTTCGAGTGCTCTGTCGAGGTATCAGAGTTTTGTGTCAGATGACTGCTCCGATGTCCAGAAGTTTTCTCTTGACTCTCATTAAGGACGACTGGCCTGTGCATGCGTTCCTCGTCACGTGAAGAGGACTTTGGACTGGAATTCGAGCGACATTCCAGCAACTTCCGTGCTTTCAGAATTTGAGCTTTCTCCTCATCCTTGATCACATTCTTCAACACCTTCTTGCTCTTCCATTCTTCAGCAGCACCAGTAGTAGACCTTCTCCCCGACTCACTGCCAAGCACGGTTTCACTTCTCCTAGGAGTTTGTTCTTTCCTGATTGATTTTAAAGGCGGATTTAGCAATCCAGTGTAAGAAGGAATACCACTACCAGGTTCAAATCTGCACGCGTAAGTTTCTGTCGATGAATCCAATGGGTCGATATCCATGGAAGGTTTGCGTTGACGGACGGACTCTCCTTTGCGTGATGGTGATTCCGGACGAATACGTGCTGCGCCAGGCTTCGAATTTGCTGACGTTGTGGTACTCACCGTCGGTCCAGCTTGTTCTTGCTGAACACAGTTAGTTATTCACGAACTGATTATGAGAAAGGACCAACACCATTGGGTTTTACTTGTTCTCTGCCAGAAACAAAATTCACGTGTTGTCCGAAACGAACTTTACCTCTAGCTTCAATAGAATTTGAAAATTAAAAATGCCGGCGAAGACACAGATTAATTCGCTCTTAAGTGTACATGAACAGGCACTTCATCAACCAAGAAGACACTTTTGTGACTTGTTCTCAGAATTTATCCTAGAAACACGACTTTGTTCGTATGTATAGTCTGAGTCCCAGGATTTGTTGGGGAAAGCTACTTAATCTGTTTTTCGATCCAATATAGAAGCCAAAAACAAGAGCATGCGGCAGCATAGTTGATGGTGGAGATTTTCTTTGCTCTGGTTCATAAGCAATTACTCCGTTCGCATATGAAGCGTTCAGGCACAGATCTGCTAAAAATTTTTACCGAATTGAGCCTAACCATCACCAGGAAACATGAAGTTTGATCTACTTGTCAACGCTGGACCTCCATTAATCCACCACGATAAGTGAAGTTCAAGGTTTCCTGGAAGGTATTGAATCCATGCAATCAGTCGCAACAGAGGGACGCACCTGCGGGGTCTTCGTCTGATCAGCATCACGTCCAACATCGAGCTGTGTCTCAGAGGAAGAATCTCTCGACTTCCATCTTAACATTCTCTCACTCCTTTCTGTCGACGCTTGCCCCGGCGCTTCGCATGAACTCGCAGTCATCGTGTCAGTCGATGAAGTTCCAGCCGCCTTCCTTATGAATAACAAGGTTCATCCATACTGAAACTTCCAGCTACAGAAGCTTCTCGATCATTTCGAAATATCATTATGATCAACTGACAGCACCTTCATTTGCACTGCCTACAAAGAAGCTGAACTCCTATTCCGACTTCTGGTTCGTGCAGAATGCAACCCGCACGAGTTTCCCAGTACAGTCCAAAGCTTCGACTCCATCACTCAAGTAGTCTTAAGCAACTTCATCCGCATCCCGAAACCATATACGAAGCGGGCGATAATTGCGCGGTGTCAGAGCTATCTTATTACTTCCCACCTCTAACCTCGAGCGGACTTGACGATATTAAATACAATAAAACGACGAGTCCGAAAGATCCAAAGCACGAAGCGCACGAAGAACATGCACGATTGCGAAGTCTGAGACACGCAAAGTGTGTCCCATATACTCTCACTCACTATCACCGTCGGACTTGGCTGGCTCAGCCGATCATCCACAGCAGGAGAGGCCGCTCTTCTTCCTCATGCATATCAGCTCTCTCTCTCTCTCTCTCTTCTTGACACTTCGAATGCTCTGGATTCGAATTCCATCGCCGACGCCAAAAGCACAGCACAGCAAGATATTTCTCTGGCAAAAGTAACTCCACTCCGAAGACTCAAGTTTTCTCATGTTCTTCCATAAAAACTAAAAAAACACCTCCAAATGCGCCGTTCGCATCATTCTAACTGTTACGTAGGAACGCAGACATACAGTACGCTTTTTGATAATTGTATGCGTGGGGCTCCCTGGCTATATCCACATCGGCTTCTTTTCAACGATTTCCCTCGCTGGTATGATTGAATTGTGGGGCTCACAAAATACCTTCTTTATTTCTCCCTCTCTGGTAGTTCTTCGCGGGGGGCAGCACAATGGGAGCATCTGAGTGGTTGTTCTGGTTTCTCCATTCAATTATTTGTTCGCAACTTTAGCTCACGAGTCAAAGGTATATGTCTATCTACTCGGGCTTATTTTGGTCTAAGTGTTAGTTAAACTCTCAAGAATTCCAGTTGGAGAATGTATTCATTCATGTACCAACCAAAAGCACAAAGTTTTCTCATTATTCTTGGCATGATGTTGTTCTCCATCTGTCTATATTTTCCTACTACTTGTGTATTATGCGGTTGACTTCTTAATACCTTTTATATCACAAGTGGAGATGTTGTCATGAAATTGTGTGGGTACTTTGACATTTGGAGAAAAGAGCTGGAGCAGATACCACGAGCTACAAGCCTCATATGACATTGAGTGATTTCTTGTCGTGATTGTAAAGGAAGGCAACCCAAAAGGTAAGAAGTACTAACTTTAAAGCACATGACAGGATACAGATAATTTGGAGAGCTCGTATCAATTAAAGAACATATTTCATAAATGATACTCCGCTCACCGTGCCCGATGGTCGTAAGCAGGTTCGGATTTTCTTCAAATCTTTCAATATTGTACACATCATTTGCATGAAGTCTTGTAATGTTAATGTAAAAAGGTGAAAGTAAAAAAGTAAAACTACAGTCGTAGTTTTACTTTTTTCCATGTCATGTTGTGCAAATTGGAATTTGGACTCCTTAGCTTTTAGGCTGTCAATCCTTCTGATTTAGGACCACAAATCACATATATGACTTGTGTAAGTTGCAACTTACACATGGATAAATTTTATCCCATGAATATATAAATACACATGGATGGATGAATAGATCGGATGTTCGAAATTTTATTAAAATTTGGAACTATACAGAGAAGATTCGCATGGCCCTGGGCAAGGATGACACGCACAAATCGAGAAATGGTCCAAACTACATGTTGAACTTGAGCTTCTACTTTATCTGGTCCTCATTTTCACAACTCTGGATCCATGTGCACGATCACAACGGAATTAGGAGATAACTGGATATAGTAATCCGCTTTAGGTATATTTCCTCTTTCTAGTTTTATGGCTTTTGCCGTTTGTTTCCTTTTCAGTAGATTAAGTAGTCAATGTCTTTGTATACAACAGTGGATATACTGCTTTTAGCCATGCATATATGGAGCGAATGTTTTTTGTAGGAAGACCACCATGTCTGTCTGTCTGTCTATGAACACTCTTATGGGGTTAAAAAGGTGGAAATACAAAAGTTTTGTATATGCTCTTATTATGAACCTGGATATCTACGTAGTTAAGACTACGTTCTGACTGCAGTTCCGGATCAAACCACTAAGAATCTGTAGCACAGAAGCAGGTGTGAGATACTTTTCAGATATCCAGATCCTTTTAGATTTCCTACAAACTAACAAACAAATCATTTGAAGCCAAAGCGTGGTAGATCTGTACGAAAAGCTAATTAGAAATTGTGGACTATCAAAGATACAAGACTGTAAAAAAAATCCCAGTTCTCCATGGACCTTCACATGTGGCGGCGCGTAGACACAACTCTAAATCAGTATCCTATTGAAGATTTCACCTCTCGTCCAAGTCATGTCCTTCAGATAATATACCTAAACTGAACAATTAAGGTCTCAAAACAAGATTACAATAAGCAGGTCTACACTTTCTACTTGTGCTAAACCACATGCAAGACTATTTTTATATGTTTCATGAAAAGCAATCATTTTCTATTGGTGGGTTAATTGACAATAACTACTTTAATTTATTTTTTTGTGTTCTGACGTTTGTATGATATATATATATATATATATATATATATATATATATATATATATATATATATATATATATATATATAGTATGTTATCATTTGTATATGCGTATTTCATATGACGTATATGTGTAATATACGTCAACTCATGTACATCACAAAGAGTAATAGAGCTTCCTCGAATAAACGACTTTTGAAGTTTTTTTTTAGAAGAAGAGTAAAGCTCAATGCTTGCAGTGTATATTAAATGACATAATAGTAAAAAAATAAAAAGTTTCTCCTCCGAACAATTAAGCAACTGCAACCTATGGGAAGATTGAGCGAATAGTGAGAAGTATGAATACACTCACCAGCCATATTGAAGTCGCGAGAATAAATGGAAATCATAAACCATGATGAGCAACAATGGTAAATGAAGTAGAATCATTTCAGGCTCATGTGGCTCAGTTACATATCAAACCAACTTGTTGATACCCTTTAGAAAGTCAATATATAACTAGTCGAAATCTTGTCCTCTCTCGAGTATAGTCACTTTAGTTTGGCGACCAGAAATTATCAACATAACATCTATACGCAATAGTTGATGTATTCACATGCATACACCGCTGTAAATACGTGACATGCGACGTATCAGTATCGTGTACGTACCGAAAGCCAAGTAAGGTGTGTCTGTCCCTTTCCGTTACGGTCTAAACGAGTATTGCTCACTACGCGACTGTACCTCGAGAAGCTCGAGCCATGACATTCACACCGAGGTGACGCGGGGTCCATACCGTCCGTTGTAGGCGAGCTAGAATAGACGGACGGATAAATCGGAGGAGCCGATTTTTGCGGACGGGGGAAATTCACCGTCAACAGCTGTCAGAAATATATTTTTTTGTTCTCCTTTAGAGATGCTTATTGGACCAAGTCGTGCTTTTCGCTATGTTCGAAGTTGAAACCATCGTCTTTCTCTCTTTCTTTCGATCGATGGAATTCGCACCCACTCCATTAAAAGGGAAGTTTGGGCGTAAGCATTGCATGAGCACCTAGCAAACCTCTCCCAAAAGTTGGATGTTTATCGTCTAATTTATGCTCCAAAGTCAAAAACAAGGGTACCATTTTATCGCTTAGCTGTGGCATCGTATTGTGGAGAGAAAGGTTGTTTGAGGTTTTGATTGGTGTACTTAATTAGCTTGAGTAAGATAATGTGGAGATACACTTTATTCACAAGAAGAGTGAGATTCTTCCAGATGAGGATGTGGTACAAGATCTTCTTTTTGGAAAACCTTGTAATTTGTAAGTTGCTCGTAAACTCGACTTAACAAGTGCTCGAGTTGGAACCGCAATTTGATTAAGCTCACATACAGCTTGTAGTCTTGAAAGCATAATGGTTAACCAATTTATGGTTAACAAGATGGCTAATGAAGATTTATTTGGAGTCACTCCCCACCAAAATAAGCGCACGAAAATCCATGCTCTTGTCGTCATGTGTAATGATTTCGAGACATCTAAAAGCTTGTCCCAAGATATTCATGCACTGAAACCCTCAAGAGGCTTTTCTTATCCAATTGGGGTATGTTTACACTTAAATCGGCTTGTGCCAAAAGACAGTTCATTATCGAAAAGGTGAACAGTATGAAATTCTCACCCCACAATCCTAACTGCTATCTAGGAGGAGTCATACACGTGAGTTTTCGAAAACGGATGCAACAGCAGAAATATCAGCACCTGATTACGAAAAGCTTATATTGGTGTAGAAACTTTTGATTTTGTGGGCTAACTGGTATAAAGTTGGTATAACGTAATATCTATTCATGCGAACTTCACGGTGCTGCTTACGTTTGGGGAAACTTTCCCACTTTCCCAGAGTGAAACATCGAAGCGGAAGACATCGTGAGCAGTTAAGGATTTCCCTTTTCCTTGCCGAGCATCAGCAGATCTAGATTATGACAACGAGAACCCTATAATAACAAACCAGTCGTTCAACTGCATTCTAGTAGTCATCACTTCGTATACACACTTTCCATGTCCAGGAGAAACATCAATCTGGTGTGTACATGCACAATAACTTACTGGCAAGAGTCAAATAGTGCTTGTACTGATTCCAATTTCGAACCTTGGTAATCCCAACTTGGAGCTATATGTTTTCTTTGCAATTATCTTTAGATCCACCCCCTGCATCATAATCATATTGTGGCCCGGCATGTTTGTTGATGTGTGTGTTTACTATTCCTTTATGCCCTTCTTGTTCTCCTTGAAAAAGAACAAGCCCTGGACATGAAGACTTCTCTGATTTCCCGGTGCTTTGAATTCTCAGAATATAATCACTTGAGATCACATGCTCGCCTGGAGAATGTTCTCCTCGTGCTCTTGGTATGTCCTAAGCATGCGAGCATTGGTACTGCGTACTGTATGTGCATCCCAAGTCTTCTGCACGAACTGCATGTCATGTGCATCGTAACGAAAGAGTGGTGGAAAAAACATGGTGCGAGGATGAACGTCGGTTCAAAGCTGGTGATGCACATAAGGAAAAAGCCGACCGCGTAGAAAACACATATGACAGCTGCGTTTGGTAGATTTACAAGAGGGGATGTTGGAGGTATCGGACATTAGAGAACTCACTTCATCCGTGTCAGAGTGCAAAAGCTATTGTACTGAATCGTGTCAGAGTGCAAAAGCTGTTGTACTGAATCTGTGTTCTTTAAAATCCAAGAAGTTCCTGCAGACTAAGTTTCGTAATTACCCCTGAAGTGAGATTTTGATTGTGTGGGAAGTTTTGTTGTGTATTGTAGGGGTGTTATCATAACCTAAACGTAGAAGGTGAAAATAACATACAAGTTCGTAATTATCCATGAAGTGAGATCTTGATTGTGTGTGAAGTTTTGTTGTGTATTGTAGGGGTGTTATCATAGCCCAAACGTACAAGGTGAAAGTAGCACCACAAGTTAACAGCGAACAGAGAGATAGCTCTTAAAGTATCCTTTTGGATCTTGACACGTAAAAGCGAGAGTGCTACTCACAGTTGACTCCATCTACCAGAGCATCATCGCCATAACAAAAGAACTTGAACGAAATAAAGACTCTAATTTAGAAAGATCTTCATGAAAGAGTTCGGAGAGATGAGTAGGAAGTATATATGATAACAACCGATAGCTACGTAATCTACTATCCGACATTCTTAACAGGAACGAATAAGATTATCATATCTAAACTATGTTCTGACCCTGTTCGTCAGTAGGTTTGAGAAGAGGAAAGTATGTATTTTTATTTCTGGTTGGGAAAAGCTAAATGATATAACATATTTATTATTCTGAATACGTGCAAAAATTAATTATTGTTCTATCTGATGGAGATCCTTCTCTGAATATGTCCATGATTAAATTGGCTAGAAAATGAATCGCTAATTTATTTTCCATACAATGCTTTTCGCTTCTTGTTACTTTTTGAAATATAGCCTCATTGATGAAGATGAATTAAGGAAGATAAGTCTTGGCGATTTTAACCTTAAGATGCAGACATGGTACTAAAAGGAAAAACATAAACAGATGAAACTAGGTTGAAACATCTAAGATGACTTAAAGGTCTCTCTTGACTGTACTTAGAAGCCAACTCGAGGACCCAACTTATTAACCCCCAATACTTATGGAAAATAGCACTGGAATCTAGAATATAGTCAAGTTCCCATCTGATGTATACAACATTGAATCTGTTCACTCAATTTTATATGAGACTCTCGGCCATTCGCTCGCCATTTTTTTGAAACAAGTGTCAATTTGTAGAAGAAAATATATATTTTGTAAGGGTATAATGACTCATCAAGCAGAGTCTATTGCAAATATAACGGATGAGGGAACTAAAAGCATAATGATTTGTAAATTAAATGATTTTTCGGAAAAATATGCCTCATAAACTACATCAAGAATTTCTTGCTTGGAAGATAAATACATCTCCTCAAGAAACTAGTAGATACGGAGATCAGGTTATTCTTATATGAGATAAGATTGATTTCTCAAATTTTTAATTATTCTCTCCGGTAATATATAGGCGTTTGATAATTAAAATTAATTTATTCTAGTGATTTATATATTATTCTAGTGACTTCTCTAAAAGTTGATTCAAATGACAGATCTACTAAATGAAGAATAAGAATATTCTAGGTGGAGGCTCAAGCAGTTTGGACCTCCTGCTAGTTATTCGTTCCGCATGCTGTTGTCATAGAGAGGAGGTTTAGTCCACAACATTCAGGTAATTCCTCACCAAACAAACTCTGGACGATCTTTTAAAAGGCTGCATAACGCTGCTCATTGTTGGTATGAAAGGTTTATTCTTTTGAAAGCGACCACATAGAACACACGAATGGGAAGACCCTATAAGGGGGAGAACAAAAGAGGTATATATTGGGGCCTAGTCTCATTTTATTATTGGGGCTAGGTTCCAATAGTATCGAGATTAGAAATCTTCCTCTATCGCACCTAACATTTCCTAGTTATTCAAGTCGGAAGGTCTACGAACTACCGAGTATTCTATTGGGGCTAGGCTCCAATAGTATCGAAGTGAGAAATCTTCCTCTGTTGCACCTAACATTTCCGAGATATGCAAGTCAGAAGGACTACAAACTACGAGGTATTCGAAGAAGTATCACTTGTGTGAATCACCTTTAGCTTTGGTCCCTGTGATTGCAGAGAGCAATCACATCCGGTGATTGCACCAACTTATGCTCTTTGCAAAACAATGAACACACGCTGTCTACAGAATATTACAAAGAACGAGAGTGAGAGTGGTACCTTGAGTTTTAAGATGATATGAATGGGAGAGACAAAAGAGGTATATTGAGGACTAGCACCATTTCTTTCTATTGGGGCGTAGCCCAATACTGTCGATATGAAAAATCTTCTCCACATGCACCTTAAAAATCCTAGCCTTACAAAGCGTAAGGTCTGCGAACTTAGTGCACAACCGAAGAAACATGACTCGGTGTGATTGCTGACCTATGGATTACATCAACCTATACCTATACTATATGCTGAGCAATGGACACGCCTGGTCTGTTGTATACTGTCAAGTATACTTCAAAGTATGAGAGTGGTACCTTGCGTCCAATATGATATGAAAGATGAGAAATGGCATATTATGATTCTAAACCTTGGAGTGAAAATCTTAGATAGCCTATTGTCTTGAATTGTGCATCAGTAGCTGACAAATCTTCTGTCAGTGTCGATGTGATCCCTGTCTTTTTCGAAAAGTGTGCTGGTGCAAGGTGTTGAAACTGTAAGAACCCCCAACTTCAACAACCGAAACCCTGTAACTACAAACTTTACACTGTAGAATTTTATGTGACAGTCCACTGGCAATGTTTCTTCGATGAAATTTAGGTTCGAAGCTATGGTTCATCGGATAGACAGATGTATGAACGACCATCGGATCACAGGCTTATTCTGCGTGCATTGTGCTTGACCTTTCCTTGTACTTGTCTTTCTAGCAGATTTTGAGATAGCAGCCACGTCTTAGATCGGGTAGCGGATCGGTATAAGCTGGACAAGGACTACCATTCGGAGAATTTCCAACTCTACTTTCGCGGAAATTGGATACTTTCTCCAATTTCTTACTTGAGATCGTAGAACGTGGCATTTCTGCTGATTGATTTGATGCATGAATTAATTGCGAGGCAGTCAGACTAGGCCTGCTGAGAGTGTTAGAGTTATCGTCCAAGATATCTGCCACTTGAATTTTGAACCATGAGTAAGACAGCAGACATTGAGGACGATGAGGGCCCAATTTTGGGACTGGTAGGAGCGTGGACAAAGCCGGTGGAGTTGGTTCGAGTAGGAAGTGAGGAGGTGATGTTATTATGGGCGTTGCAGCAACCGACACTCTCTCGATTGAACAAATTTGCCCGTCAGGAGGCTCTGCATCTGAACCTAGATGCTTGCGGCCACCAGCTCTCCATAGCACAAACCCCTTCTTCCATGAACCAGCCTGGCAACACTGGAGCCGTCATGTGGGACTGCGGGATAGTGCTTGCCAAATTCCTCGAGCACGCAACTGATGAAAAGCTCTTAGACCTACACTCAAAGAAAATAGTTGAGTTAGGATCAGGCTGTGGTCTGGCAGGTTGTGTTGCAGCTCTGCTCGGTGGAAATGTCATATTAACAGACCTTCCAGATCGACTGAGATTGTTGCAAAAGAATGTGAATGAGAATGCTATAAAACTGACCAAGAAGGGCTCGGCAAGAGTGATGGAGCTGACGTGGGGAGAAGAGCCCGAGAAAGAGCTAATCGAGCCGCAACAACCGGATTTTGTCATTGCATCTGATGTTGTTTACAATGAGAATGTCGTTCCAGACCTAATTGAAACGCTGCAGGCTCTTTGTGGGAGTCACTCCACTGTTCTTCTGTCTGGTGAATTGAGGAACGATGCCGTGCTGGAATCGTTTCTCGATGCAGCTGTTAAGCATTTTGTAGTAGGGAGAGTTCCTGAAGCGGATTGGCACCCTGAATATCGTAGTCCTCGAGTTGCGCTTTACGTTTTGTGCACCAAACCTTCAGTATAAGATGAAATCTCTTGTGATTGAGAAGGCAAAATAAGATAACGTTTGACACTTCATTTTCACAAGTATGTTCACGAATGGTAAGTCAGGAAAGTCACTGCCATTGGTTATGCTTGAAGGCCAAGTCCTCTCCTCGCTACTAGTACTGTAATATTGGTGTATTGAACTTCCATTTCCTGTCATTGCCTACAGCTATTGCCAAGAAAAGCCACAAATTATCCTTCCACACCCCAAGCACTTCTCTTTCACTCAACGCAACTCAGGTCGCAAAAACTCCCATCTTGTAGGGTCTTTAACAATTTTCGCCGCCCTCCCTGGATTATACTAGTGATTGGATTGTATGACATTGAAGGAAAGGAAAAGGGACTTGAAGGAGATACAGTTACCTTCCACGAATACGTGAATACCAGAATCAACGGACCATCTATTTGCGAATACCAGTGAAGAAAGGGGTATAAAGTAGAGTTGGGAATCTGTGGATAGATCCTTCATTCAGCAGATCCTGGTCAAACCTAATTTTGTGTCCGAGCTGCATTTTGTCTAGGAGGCGAAGGCCTGAGATGGCTATCGGTTCTTCGGGTTCACAGGCGCTAAGACTGGGGCTCTGGTTCCGTTACTGGTTGGGGCAGCGCTTGGCTCCATATCATGGAACCCCGCCTCATGTCGCCCGCCGGATGTTGCAGTTGGCTCGAGTGAACGCTGATGATCGAGTTGTAGACCTTGGATGTGGGGATGCTCGCCTTCTTATTGCAGGTAAGCCAAAGCTTACTCGCACTCTTTTTCTATTCAGTATACTTTGGAAGGTCAAGTTTTTGCACACAACTCTCTAAACGTAGACTGTAGCTTTACTAGTCCGTCCATCTCTCTGCTCTCTGTGCTTACTAGCGTACTTCAGCTTTATTTGAGGCACAACATCCAGATATGTTTTCCTGCCATACCGAAACAATGTTCACTCCAGGACGTCCGAGAGGAAGATGGATGCTGCTTAAGGGCATTGCTTGTATGCGCTCCTGTTTACACCTCAGGAGGTTGCCTGATTCTCTTTCATCTTTGGCCGGATGGTCCGTAGCTTATGTTCTGAAGTCCCAAGAAGTGAATGCACCTTTTGAATTCACCCTTATCTTCTCAGATCCATTCAGCACAGATCATACACTTGATGATCCAAACCTGCGTTCATGTTCGTGAAATATGGCCAGCAGGACGTGTGCATAATTCCAAATAACCTCTCGGCACACATTCAGCAATAAATTTTTCGGTTCCAGAAATCCAGATACCTTGCCCAGTCCTCCCCTGATTATACATCCGAGTTTATAGCGCTTGCTTTCCACTATTCGACGTAGTCACCACAGTCCACTTTGGTGAGAATTAGGCACTCCAATCTCAAACCTCCGGTGTGCACATTTACATCGACAGTATGTTCGTCACTGTGATACGTAAGCGTCCTCATGTTCAATTTTAGAACTTGGTGCGAGGAAATTTTCCAGATTCGCCCGAGGACTTCTGCCATTTCACCTTCCCTCGTGTTCATTAGTTCTGCTTATGTTTATACTGAGGATAAACAAAGATATTCAGTATCTATTATTTGAATCAAGAAATGAAGACTGTGGTCTACTTCAACTACTACAGCCTGGAAGGATGCTTGAACTAATACTGTCTGGAAGAGGATGTATTTGGGTTCTCTGTTCCCTGGTAGAAAGCATATTGATACGCTTTTGATTTGTTCTTCTGGACTATGGTACTTTAGCGTGATTGGTTCCGTCATTCTTCCGAGAGAACAGAGATTGTGCTTTCACCAACGTAGATTCTCTTGCATCTGGTTCTGGTTGGTCTCTCGCAACTTTTGTGTTCGTAACGATGATTTCCCAATTGTGAAGTATATTTGCTTGGTTTGCAACTTCATATCACTCGTTGTCCTTCACGACTTCTTAGAATGCGGTACGGGTGCTTTACTGCAAGGTCTTGTGCTCTGTGATCTTTCCAGAGGTATTTATGTTCACTAGATCATATTTCGTGTAATTGGTAACTGAGAGAACACATCGTCGTTAGAGAAGTCTACAAGTATGTTAGTACGTCCGTTATAGTGCCCAGACCGACTCCACAGAGAGATTCTACATCCTCTTCCACCTACGGAAAATATATTCAACTTGTGGTGTCTGACTTGGTCGATTATAGCAGATGGAGAGGTTGTCAATACTTGTCTGTTTCCAGCACTTAAGACTAAGTTAAAGATTGTCAAATTTAAGGTCTCATTTATCCTGTGGTTGGTTGACAGCTGCCAAACACCATGGTGCGCGAGGTTATGGGGTAGAGCTGGACCCAGAGCTCTTTTCGGCAGGAGCCAGAGCAATACAAGAGGAGGGGCTTACACACATGATTTCCATCGAGCAAAGGGATGCTTTCACAGTGGACCTGTCAGCCGCAACTGTAGTCACCCTTTACCTTACCGTTAAAGGGAACAGGAAACTCTACCCAAAGCTCGTTCAGCAGTTACCAGCAGGTGCCCGCGTTGTCTCCTTCTGTTGGCCTTTCGAGAACCTGGAACCCTCCAATACAGCAAAGGTTGATGGCATAGAGCTGTTTCTGTATGAGTTCCACGACCTGAAGTAAGTTTCATCCACCGCTTTACCAGACGGTCAATCTGGCATACAGTACCAATACAGTGATCAGTACAGTACAGTAGTCAACCTTAGAGTCCCCATGTATGCTTCTCTCCAGGGGATTGCTTGTGAGCACGAGACGAACGAGAGAAACAAAAGATATTCTCCGAGTACAATTCCTCGCTATGCATGGAAAGTAGGGGCACAGTCATTCTCTATAGTACAGCCAAATCTACTCGTTCAAGGCATGAACTTTGTAAACTGGAGAACGTAATTTTTCCTTGCTGAAAGGATTGGATGTTAAGCGTTTCTGCCGCATGATTCGTGGAGTACCACCACCTTAGTTCCTTCGAATGTGACAGGTGAGATAACTATCAGAAGATACTGTCTTCTGTTCAGGTCACTTGAGTCCTCTTGAAGGAATTTGCCAGGTCCGAGTGAGGCTAGAGTGCCTAGATTCTTCTACACTGGATGAGAAAGACCTTCAGGATGACGTAATGCAGCAATCGAATCGTGTGCATGGTTCGATTGGCACCAATCACGGTTTATCAACGTTTTCTCATTTTGATCGGAACTGCCAAAAAGCTATCTCTGAACTTTGCTGCGTGTGTGGTGTGACTTTCTTAATGCCCTCGCTCTTGGTCTCAACTGGCCAACATCTCAGGATGAATGCATAAAAGTCTAGTTGAGCATAACGTCTGTTCAGGCAAGCACTCACACCACTCCAATGTACAGAATTGGAGTACAACCTATCAGGGAAATCGTCGGAACCTCTCTGTCTGGAGTCTCCTCTCCTTGCATGGACGGGAATGGATCAAAAATCAGCAAACTTCAAATGTGATGAATCCACTTTTGGTTGATAGAGGCCCATCTGAGCCTTAAAGCTTAAAGAAGAGAAAATAATTACAAAAATCCCGAACAAGGTTCTCACTACCACAAATTGAATTGAGAACCAAACCTGTGGATGAATAACGGATATGCTCCCGACTGAACATTTTGGATTATCTTCCTTATCATCTACGTCTTCCTTCTCGCTCTTTTCTCCAATTTCACTCAGTCCTATCTAGACAGAAAATTCATGATCAATACCGATCTATGCAGTTCAAAGAGAACTGCATAGATCTCAAAAAAGTTTTTTGTTACAGGTGTACTCATGACAGCATTTGTGAAGTCATAGTCTCAGAAAGTCCAATCTATAGGATATACTACAAAACACCCGGTCACACATCCTCACCAGTCAACTATCCATCCAGAAGAACTCCCAAGGAAACTATATACAGAGAAACCAGAGGAAAAATTCCCGGAACCACTGACAGAGTAACGAAGTTCCTACGTAGAAGAATACCTTTTCAGTTCGTCTCCATCGAGTAGGTGAGCACTGTGGGTCCATTGTCAATCAATCAAAGCCGCGTATAGTCCTCTACTCTCTTGAAGAAAATCAAATCTCCCTCAGTTTGACTTGATGACGCATTCCCTTTGGATGGACCCGGAGTGACAACAACCAACAAAGCGATAGGGAGAGTCAGCGTCATTGTAGTGCTGCTGTTTCCTTTCGTCATTCTTCCGTGTTAGTTTTACGGATACGTCAAGCTGGTCCCGGCTGTTCATGACAACAGTTTCAAGGATCGGTTTCATTGGTACCCATATTCTTTTGAACATCTTTGGTAGAGTTCAATTGAGTGACGCTCGTGCCATGGACTCTCTTTGTTCCTCGTTGTGAAGGTAGAGTTGCACCTTTTAAAATTTACTTTGTTTAACATTGATTTGATAACCTGTATGTAGAATCTAGAAGAAAATGTTATAAAAAGTGCAGAGAACCATTTCTTTTTCACTTTTATTTCGTATGTCAAATCTAGATTAAATTAAGACAAGGAATTATTAGAGGATAACTGACAAGATTTACTACGTCATAAGAAAATATTTTAGACCATAAACAGTACCACAATTTCCCCAACTCTCTGATTGAAGTCGTTTTAAGCATTTTTGGCCAAATCTGAATCACAAGGGTGTGAAATAACGAGGACAATGGGCTCTTGCGTGCGGAGTGGTCCAACTTGTTAAATCTCCACTTGCACTGAAGTAAACCATTGATCGTGTCATGGAGAATGTGTACATTTTACTTGGCAAATATCCGCGCAGCAGTTCGATGTCGAGTACGGAGAAGTTTGAAACGACGTCAGATGTGGAACTAGTGCAGAAGGTACAGCGAGTTGAGTCTGGTGGGTCACCTTGAAGAGAAATGAAAGTCAATATGGATCGGTTGTTGAGGCTTGGGGACCCATGATATGGTGCGACAGTACGGACTTTCGTATCCGTTTGCTTCTCCTCAACGCGCACAATGCTCTTTCCAGTCCAATGTACACGGGGAGAAGACGCAGAGGGAGATTGTAGAAAAGGACTAAGACTTTAGTGGACCGCAGTACGTACAGCAGGTATCTTCGGAGGAGCTTAGAACGGGCAGACTTAGGTGAAGTTGGAAAGAGGTCGACAAAGCATATTCATTGAGAATGGATGTCATCGTATCAGCCATGGCTGTTGACGAGCATGCATGAAATTGCAGCCTTTGAGATGCCTGTACTTGACGATATGTGATGTAGCTTGCATTGTATAGCTTCGGAAATATCATATGTGGAATTTGATGACCTAGGTTCTTGGATACAGTTTAGTTAAGGAGAATATTTCTGTGACATGGAATCTCTGGGCAATATTGATTGACATTTCATCAGTATCTATTTATACTGCTTTCTCGATGGCTTCCACACATTCAGCGACGGATGCTTTTCTGTCCATAGCTGCCATTAGCGCTTCATAGTTCTTGGCGTTGTTCTTCAGAAGCGAGGCTGCATACAAGACCTACAAACCCGTAAATATGCACAAAATATTAGTTGCTAAGTTCCTGTCATCACTCCAGCTTTCAAGATAGTTGCATTAAGAGGGGAATTTAAATGCCACATTTTTCATTCTAGAGCTAAGCTGAAAAGAACTTACAGCCCATCGCGTGAGATTTTGTTGATCATTATTGGATAACGGTGGCTTTGCCCTGTTTAACAATCTCTGCACACATTCAGACAGGTATATTAATATTCACCGAGGGCTCTTTGGTCAGCCGAATATTTGAACAAATAGAGAAATTGAATACCATAGCGGAATACCTGGAGTGAAAACAGATCTGCTGATTGGCCAATAACTTTGTCAAACTTCAATCCTTCGGCGGCAAGGCCAGCCATTGAAACAACAGCCAACCTTCATTCCAGAAACCCGGCATTCGTGAGTGTTCATCCCTCGAACAAAGGATCAAAAGCTTCAACGGAGTCTGACATGACTATTCACCAGTAGAAAGTTTTCTTGTTTTGATAGGTCTCTTCATCCAGACTAACAAGAAACACCTGTACTACAAAGACGGGCCAAGAAGTCATGATGACAAACAAGATACAATAGAGTCGATACTCAACTGGCCAGAACTTCCAGTATATCAGTAAAATCGAGATTTCAAGATGAACTTTGTGACCACAGCATGACAACTGCTGTAGCTGCTACTTTACCATGGGAGGGAAGCAATCAAAGGAAAATCGTATCGGACATGAAGTCACAAGTATTAGAAACTCAGAGCTAAGAAGCGACACAGCTTCTATGCACCGAAGTTTTGGCACTATACAAATTCCTGGAAGCCCCCAGAGTACCCATGAAAGCTACACACCTGTCAAGCAGTTTTGGATCTAATACTCCTTCATACAGCTTCTTCTGCAGTTTGTCGTCCAGAAGATTTACATGCTCCTTGCCGAGGTCCAGGGAGTATCCAATGATAGGCAGCCCCAACATATACGCCGCTAATTTGCACATGAAATGATTTGTCAGGACAATTTCTTGACAAATGCAGATGTAAATTACAACAGGGCCACCTTGAGCGACTGTAGCAGTACTAATTTAATTTCGTTCAATGATGACTGAAACTAGTGATGTTTTGAGACGAAACGCTGTACATACCAAGAAAATGAGCAGCTTCATGTCTTAAGACACGTTCCTTATTATCAGCGAAGGAACCCGAAAATAGGTCTATACCCGCCTGAAGTAAACTGTAAAAGAGGAGCTCGTTAGCAGCTTGTAAGTGCCCAAGAACTCATTTCTACTCAGATTTCTTATCAAAAACACCTGCAGCATAGAGGTCTTCTTACCAAATCTAAATCGGAACGACACCTAAATCTTCGAAGCTCTTACGATTGCATACGTATAGGATGATTGAGATTGGTGCAAGCCCGGGACAGGAGCAAGTTGCGTGCAATTACAGTGTTACTCCAGAGCTCTTGAGTTTAAGCTGATTCGACATTTCTTCCTACCTCTGGATACATAATACACCAAGAAAGGAGTTGCGTGTTTTGGCATCGAGAGGTGTATTACTTCAAACGTCAAACCTACCATGACTATAAAACAATGGGACTGATTGAATACGAGTAGAGGATGGACAATGAGACCACCACGTGAAACAGTATGTAGAATGTGCACAAATGGAAGATCATCGGCTGCTCCTTCACTTGGAAGAGTCACTTCCAAGGGGATAAGAGGAGGATGATGATGCATATTGGATTAGACAACAATACTCTCAAGGATGAGCTTAGGTGTAAAATTACCCTGGTGCAACACTTCCGACGGCGAGCACTCCTAGTGATATACCTCCGACCAAGTATGGAACAAAAAATCCCCAATCCTGCTCAAGTAAAACAACAAATTCTCAATTGATGCTTCAGTGATTTACGGTGCTTAATCTAACCATGCGTCTTGTTGACACCGAGGTCTAAGCATACCCGTTACTTGGAAGCAAAAACTCACAACTTAGTACCCCAGGTAGTTGACCCGCAACCACTGCAATCACACTGGTGACTCCAACAACGGTCGCCAAAAAAGCTGCCTGCAAATACACCCAGAAACAATCAGCTTCTCGAAGATCACGACAATTTGGAAGTGTAGACAGGTTCTAGTGCCATCCACCAAGCTAGCTGCACGACCGAGTAAATTTAAGCTCAACAGCCGTCCTGAAGATCACTTTGATGAGCAATGCCGTTAACAGTACGTGCTCGTACAGTGCTCCGGGAATGATGGGAAGAAAGATCATAATGTAGTGTCTTGGAGTGGAATGAGACACTTACGTCATTTCGTGTACTTGGAATCGCCAGTTCTTCGGCATTCTTGATACCCAAAGTTGTGAGCTCGCGGATGAACGTCTATCAAGGGAGAAAGGGAATGTCTGTCAGATCAGCCATGAATGTCAAAAGTAGATCTCTGGGAGATCAAACCGTTAATCAGGCAAATGGGTACAGGTAATCAATTTCTATAGCTTGAATAAGCTGTTAGAGACTAAGTTCTGATGTGTGTATTGTCCCGTCTTGTTGGCAAACGTACGCAGTTAAAAAAGCTTCAGGAACCCGACTAGAAACAAATAAGTGCTATGGTGTATATGGAAGTGAAGGACCAACCGTCCGTCGCGAAGCTCCAGATGATATGTTCCACTGTTTGACAAGTCCAGCCTCTCTAAGCTCATCGAGCGTACTCCTCACGACGTCGGCATCCTTCTGCAATGCAGTTGCTTCATCATTCTCCCTTCTGTTGCTCTCCAGTGCAAGCACACAATCCCAGTCTGAGATAAAAGAATGAATGCGATTCGTTTATTTCCTAATTGTTCATTTACTTGGAAATTGGCCACAAAAGAGTGTTCTAGACTTTGAAGGAGGTGGGCACATAGAGTAAATATTGCTGAATAGTGGATTTTGGCAGTTGGTTATGCGTATGAGCTTTAAATTCTCGAAGCAAACGGCTTATTGTCAGGATTATTGAAGTGCAATGTTAGATAATTCTCTAATTCACACAGAAAGAAGTAAACGCTGTGAGATTTGAAACCAGCTGTCCACAGAGTTGTCCTCGACGAGTTTTGTCAACGAATCGAAATTCAATTTTAGGAACGCGAAGAGGTGAACAGACCGATGTCAACAAGATTTGCTAATGCATGGGAGATTAAACAAAAATAGATAATTATCTGACCGTATCTATGGCCTTGGAGAGGGATTGAAATGACTTCTCGATGCCCACATTGTCTGCAGCGGTAGCCCTGATCAGCTGCACATTGCCTGTGTAATTCACATTGAGCTCTAGTCGTGCTAGTTTTAGAATCTGCGATCTCCTCGAGACTGCTTTCGGACCCAAAGTTGGAAACGGCACTCTCGCCCCAGCAGCTATGGCGACCGCATGTTCCATCGTGGCCGGTGGGGTATGTTGGATCAGACCAAGAAGACCAGGAGGAGCTAAGAGAAGCTCTGCTACTGCACCGAACTTGGGGAGCGGAATGAAAATCGATAGAAAGATACTGGGAAGACACGGTCATCTCTAGAAGTACCGTAATTGGTGTTCAAAGCAGAGCCATACGTTTAAGATGGATGATGCTCCCAAGCCTTTCAAGGTTCTTTTAATTGACTTGGAAGCTTACAAGACAAAAAATATGATCGACGTGAGTGTTCTTCTCCTAAGGATGGTATTCAACGAGTTCGATCGACGGCCTCCTCTGTTCCTGGATGCTGCCGCAGTGCAGTTGGGGTTCAATCTGTCCCATGAGGGAAGTGGTGAAGAATTGCATGGTATCATCCCCCACACGTGGGGGCAAGTAGAGTGTGGCTCTAAGAAAGCGTAATTGCAGCATTTGCACCACTGTAGTTTCTTCTTTAACAGCCTCTCGATCAAAGATCTTTACACCATGTCTATTATGCTTTCTTCCTCATCCTCACTCCTATCTTTGAGATTTTGTTCCACTTTTAACGGTTCGAATACAGCTAGTCGGATCTGCTGCTTGGCTTCGTTTCATCTTCGGCTCTTTCTACTCACTCACATTAGGGGGACGTAATACTGTTCACACTCAGATTCGTTTCCGGGACTACGATTCAGACCTCACCAATTTCGCTGAGGCTGGAATTGTAGACAGGCGATTGGCCTCAGTCCGCCTATTGCCCAACTTTATGAACTTGGTGCAATGACTTAGTCGTGATGGTGATGGGAGTCTCCATATCAGAGCTGTCTCTCAAAATGCCAAGCATACACAGGGAGCTTGCAGCCAAGTAAGAAGAGTTTGTGGCAAGAATTTGCAGCCAGTAACTTCGGGCATCCAATTCCATGCATTTTCAAACATCGCAATCAAAAGCAGTATCGTCGGAACCCGACCACTCTGTATGGCCAACTTCAGTGGTAACATTCAATCTAAGGTCCACAGGTACTCGTATTGAGGTAAAGTCTTGAGGTGTGTACGTGGAGACTGACTTTTGATTGTCGGCAAATTATATCCAAAACACGAAATTTTTTACACAATTTTGAGTTTGATAGTATACATCTAGATACCACCGGTGGCCTTGAGGCCGAGGACAATTCCAACACCGATGATGTGGCCCATAACTCCGCATGCAAGAGTGTCAGTGGCGGTGAATCCAGCGGGGTCACCAGTCTGGAGCCCTGAGTCCCTATCGACGAGCTTCAGTCCAGACAATGCCTTCCTGTTCGCAGATGGTGCAAGACCGAACCTTCCGGCGAATAGCATGAGAGTGGTTGATGCAACCATGATCTGCATTCGCTCACAATATCACACAAAATCAACACCACTGGGAGTTCATACACCAAATACTACTATGTGATGCACTTTAAATAAACCTGGGCTCTCAATAAAATCAAGGCCGTTTCATCCAACTATCAGATATCCAATTCACATGCACATATTATCCATAAGTTCATAACAGGTACTCACCAGGTTAGTGGGCGATCCAATGTAGTCACATCTGGCACCCAAAGCACCCTTTCCCTTCACTGACTTTGGCAACATAGCCTGCAGAAGCCCCGGCTGTCAGCCAAAGAGCTCTCCATAACAAACACAAAAACTCCTTTAACTCCGAGGAGAGTGCCCCGCGGTTCTTTCGAGACACCTCAACAACAACAGAAGCTCAAATTTCCAACCAATGGCACTGAGAAGGTGAAACTTACCACATTCTGAACCTTGCTGAAGCTGGTGGTGGACCTGAGTCCATTGAACTCCCGAGCGGGAGCAGCGACCACGGCGGAAACGGAAACGACTGCGGTTGCCATGTCTGCTCCTCGTTGATTACAAGACGAAATTGATAGATCCGTTACTCGACGATTTCTATCTCCAAAGAAAGAATTGAGCAATTGATGGACAGGCAAAGCTCTGATCACTCAAAGACCCGAGCCCAGTTCGGCTCCAAATGCACCACTCTCTTCGTCTAACCTCTCCAGGGGTCTGGTGCCCGGGCAGCTCATCCGAGCAGGAAAACAGCGCGTGAAACCGGGCTCCCGGCTTGTGCCGAGCACACGCAGCGGAAGAACCAGGATTTGGAGTCCGCTGTAGACTGTGCAGCTGCCCGAATGGGCTCAGCCAATCCACCTTGCAGACAGGGGATCTGAGCGGATAGCGAGTAGGTTGTCCTCCAATCACGTTCTGTAAAGAGCTCCCTCCGTAATATATCCAGAACTCGTCCCGAGCTTATGTCCGGACCGCCCTTCCCGTTCTGGCTCCAGGTTCCGTCCTTCGTGGGGGGATTAGCTCAACGAACAATCAAACTTCCGTCCAATATGCATACGTGTCGTCTTTCGGATTCCAATTGGCACAGCAATCGCGATAGAATCGCGTGACAGATCGATAGATCGCGATAGAATTCCGTGACAGATTTCTGAGCTTCTTTCTCTTCGATATACGCATAGTAACTACACGACGCACAGAATAGTATGCACATTATTTGAGATAAATGTCAAGGAATGGTGCCATTATCCCGCGATTTGAGTAAAATATTAATGACCATTTGCACTTGATGGATCATGTGTTCTGGTAAGAACATCCAATATCTTTAATATGTTATGAATACATATATTCATAACATTAGAACTACACCTATGCGGATTGGTATTGAACGCATGCCTTGAATTAATTAATGAGTTGGACATCTTTAACAAGATATCAGCCTTACCTAGACTGGTATCTTGTACTTAAATAGTAGAAGGCGACCGAGCAGAAAAACCGAAGGATGGGAAGACCCCATCAAGCCGTACAAGGAAGAGAAAAAAAAAGGTAAAATGGGGCTAAGCCCCAATAGAGTATATAAGAGAAATCAGCCCTACCGCACCTAAGTTGTACGGTCTACACACAACAGAAGCATCTGAAACATCACCTAATGTGATTGCTCTTCTATGGATTGCACCGGCAAATGCCCTCTGTAGAACAATGGACACATGTTGTCCAAAATATGTTACTAAATATGAGAGTGAGAGTGGTACCCCTTGGCACCGAATATGATAAGCTCTCACACACTCCTTGACAAATGTGTCAAACGCCGTGTCCATCGCTCCATACAACTCCAAGGCTAGAGGAACAAAGAGGTGACCTCGCTGCATACCCCTATACTTGGAGACCTTGTGACCTGTTGTTGCACTCACCGCCCATCTAGGGAGATGGGTAATCATTCCCTCCAAAACTATATAACGTGTAGGGTCCGTAACCATGACATCTGCTACTATCACCTGATCATCTCGGACCAAGTATAAGTATACCCTGACACATGTCGTTTGCAAAGCATACAAAAGCTCCCTCCAAGCCAAGTATCCACTCTCTCGTGCCATAGCAAACACTATGTCCTTAATGGCCTCATGGGTAGCTATCCTCTGTCCTCCAAAAGGATAGTGTGTCATGTGGACCGTTATTGCATCTAGTGTAGAACCACACTCACAAGTGAGTAATGAAGATACAGGTGGGTGGACCAAACCAAGGCAAAACCTCATTGCTGTAGAGAAAGTAGCTAGTGCGAGTTGGAATGCCCTAATGCATGGTCGAGCTAGGATCCAAGAGCTTGCACCCTTGCCGGAGCAAGAGCAAAGACGTGCTCTAGTAGCCTGAGGAATGGACGAGTAGACTTAGAGAGAATGTAGTGTATGCTCACACTGTCGCTCCATTCAAGGAAGACTGTAAACCTCTAATCCAACCTGACGATAGTGAAGCAAAAGGTAGACAATCCTCTTGTGCCCGTAGGGATAGACTATCTCTCGTCTGCCGTAATAACATCTGGAGAGAAAAGGATCCTCTCTCCACCTCTATCACATAAGTCTCCAAAATCGGCCTATTAGCAACCACAAAATGAGAGGAAAGTAAGGATGTCGAGAGAGCCCAACTATCCAAAAAATTTATAGGTGCCGTCTCCTCCATAAATAGCAAGCCAACCTGTAACAATGTGGAGTTTAGCGACAAAGTTAGTGGGGCTAACAAAGTAGCAAATAAGACAAATTAGCCTAGAATATTCCATAAGTATCTAGGAAGCTTCTTTGGAAGCTTCCCGGCTAGCTTAGCTTACACCTCAAGTAAGTAGCTTCTAGAAGGAAGCTTATAGAAGGTTCCAAATAGCTTAGCTTGCATGCCAAGTAAGTGACTTCTGGAAGGAAGCTTCCCAATTAACTTGGCTTGCACTCCAAGAAAGTAGCTCAAGGAAGCTTCTTGAAAAGCTTCTCAAGAGCCTTGTATGATCCCTATAAATACAAGAGCCAAAGCTAATGCTAGGCATTCAGAGTTTTCCCTCATTCAAGTGTCCCAATGTGAGCTTCCATTCTCCTATTTCTCTCCTTGGTCTTGGTCTTTTACATTGGTATCAGAGCAGGAATGGGATGGATAGAATTTATGGACCACCAAATCCACTTCCTCCAAACCATTAGGATTTCCATGTCCAAATATTACCCAAGCATCATTTCATACAATTCATCACCTCGCGCTTTGGGCAGGATTTTTTGCATATGATTACATTATCTGAGGAACCCTTGATGCTTTTGATGGTAATTTATGGAGAACGGTGGACGTGTTGCATCTATTTGTTAATCAATTAGATAAACTGGGAGTAGTGGGATAGAGTAATAGCTATGGTGGCAATACCGGATGTTATCCTTGTGATGCAATAACAAATTGAGCACCTTACTCAATTGTTGGATGAATGAGACCAGCAACGACAAGAACATATAGAGAACGCCATTTCAAGATGGAGAAGATCGCATTCAATTTCCAAAACCCAAGGTGTTTGAAGGCAAGAATCTTCCAAGCCCCATGGAGAATTTTGTGTTTTAATGCAAACATTACTTTGAAGCCACCAATCTTCAAGATGAATGGAAATAGATTCTCTTGGCTTTTAGCCAATTGGATGGTGTGGCAAAACTTTGGTGGCAATTCCGCATGGAGCAAGCTGAACAATAGATTTTTGCACTAATTTTGACATGTGCAGAATTCAAAGATGCAATACTTGGTCAATTTCAAACTATAAATGTCACCTGAGTCCCACGAGATAAATTGGCGAAGTTGAAGCAGATTGGCTTATTAAGGAGCTACATCACACAATTTCAGAACATCATCATGCAAATTCCAGATATACAAGAAAGTGAATTTTTGGATTGATTTGTGTGGGGATTGAAGTCACAAACCAAATTGGAGGTGACCATACGGGAACCACAAAATGTAGAAGAAGCCATGCAATTGGTTGAGCACTTTGATTCCTTGGTTGCAACAACTTGATCTTTACTTCAACCTACACAAGCTTACCAATACACTAAGCACAGGTAGAAGAACTAGCACCAATAGAGATTGATGCTATCCAACGGAGACCACTTGGTACAATGGATAGAGAAAGATTGCAACAAAATGGAGGTTGTTTTTATTGTCGCCAAGTTGGATATCACATTATTGAATGTCCACTTAAGAATGAGCAACCTTGACAATTTTCCCATATAGAGTTTGTGGAACAGAATGATCAAGGAAATGAGGAATCCCAGTTGGAGATTTCAAGCCGCATATTGGGAGCTTGATTAGTTCCAATGGGATTGAAGGCTCGACCTATGCAAGTTTGCTTCACTTGCAAGGTATGATATCTAATTGGGGTTGTAGTATTTTGATTGATTTTGGAGGTTCAAGGAATTGCATATCTATGCAAGTAGCAAAGGATTTGGGTATTCCTATCAACCCAGTGATTGGAAGTAGATTGATGATGGCGGATGGTAGAAAGGGTTTTGCATTCCGTACCTCACATCTTGTTACTTTTAAGATTGGGAAAGAGTATTTGGAGTGTATGAGGTTTGTAATGGAACCTCTACACTATGATTTCATTCTAGGACTACCTTGGCTTGAACATCATAAAGTTCAATTTGATTGGACTTGATGACAAATTCAAGTACAACACCAAGGTAGGAATTTTTAGTTAGGTTGTCTAGCACTTCCAAGTAAGACACCTAAGAATAGTTAGTCCCAAGATGGGAAGTTTGTCAAGAAGGTAGCCATAGAGCATGGCTTGAAGAGAAAGGAGCCCCAAGATGGGAAGTTTGCCAAGAAGACAACCATGGAGCAAGCTTTGAAGAGATGAGTCCCTAGATGGGAAGTTTGTTAGTGAAGCAGCCATAGAGCAAGCTTTAGAGGAAGATAAGTCTGCTTTTACTATGTAGATCAAGCCCATTGCACAAGGACAATCTAAGGAGGCCAAGTGCCTCATCAAGCAATGGTTGATCAAATAGTTCAAAAAATTTTAGACGTGTTTCTAGATGATTTGCCAAAGGGATTACCCTTCGATTATGGTATGCTCTTCAAGATTGAGTTATTGCCAGAGAGTACTCCAATGAGTAGACCAATCTATCCGCTCTCATCAAAGGAGTTGGAGGAGTTTTGAACAACACTTATGGATTTTTTGGAGAAGGACTTCATACGGCATAATACTTCTCCTTGGGGAGTATCAATACTATTTGTTCCAAAGAAAGATAAAGGACTTTATTTCTCTATTGATTATCGTGTGCTCAATAAGCAAATAGTGAAGAATGCATATCCCTTGCCTCGGATTGATGACTTTCTTGATCAATTGAGTGGAGCATGATACTTTCCAAGCTGGATCTTCATAGCGGCTATTGGCAAATCCCTATTGATAGGGAGGATGTGCAAAAGATGGCCTTTCGCACAAGGTATGGGTATTTGAGTGGAGAGTTCTACCTTTCGGGCTCACTAATGCTCTAGTAGTATTCATGGATCAGATGCATTAGGTGTTGGATGGATTATTGGATCGGTACGTGGTGGTGTTCTTGGATGATATCTTAATCTATAGCAAGATAGAGGCAGAACTTGTGAATCACGTGCGGAAGTCCCAAGACGACTACAATAATGGAAATTTTACTTCAAGAAGTCAAGGTGTGCCTTTTGGCAAAAGGAAGTTACCTTCTTGGGGCACATAATCTCATCAAAGGGGATCAAGATGGAAGAGGAGAAAATCAAGGCCATTAATGATTGGGCTACTCCAAAGGATGCTATAGAAGTACGGGCATTTAATAGACTGGCCAATTTTTACCAACGGTTCATCCATTATTATGCTCATGTGGCTACACCATTGATTAACCTCTTGGAGAAGGACTCAAACTTCCAATGGACCACCAAGCACAAAGAAGCATTCCAAAAGTTGAAACATATGGTGTCTTCAAGGCCCATTCTTCAACCGTATGATCCTCAACTACCCTATGTGGTTGATTTTGATGCTTCTAACTTTGCAATTGGAGCCGTGTTGCAACAGGAATTCCCAGATGTACTACATCCCATTGCCTTTGTGTCTTGCCAACTCAATACGGATGAAAGAAACTACTCTTCTTGAGATCAAGAACAACTTGCAATGGTATATGCCACCAAAGTATGGAGGCATTACCTCTTGGGGAAACAAGTCATCATGCAAACTGATCACAAACCATTGTAAGGTATGCACCTTACACTTGGAACACATCAAGAGTAGACATCATCAATGGGAGGAACAACTCCAAGTGTTTGACATCAAACTTGAGTACAAACTAGGTCAATTCCACATCATCCCTTATGCTTTATCACAACGACCTGATTTGAAGTCTGTTCCTCTCATCACAACGGCAATTACAATGGTGTAAATTGACTCCAAGGTCCAAAACAAGTTTCAGTCAGCTCTACAACAAGATCTCTTCTTCCAAATGGTACATGGTCCCCTTACAGCATGTCATGCCATTTGTAGTGCCGCATCTAGATGCTTGGACACTGGAGTTCTAGTGATATTAGTTTGAGTTATTTCAGCAGTTTCTCATAGACAACTTTCTGACGGTCAGATTTCGTGTTTGGGGTACTGACTTCACGGTGGGGCTCACCGTCACTTTGTACCGTTTGCACCGTCAAGTGTGCCGTCAGTGTGATTGTTAGGGTTTCAGAGCCAGCTCGACTCCAGGGGGTATAGTTTCAAAGTGAGCTTCATAGAGCTCACTTCTCTGATGTTGAGCCTTCGAGTTCCTGGCTATGGTGGACAAAGGTCAGCAAGCGTCACCTGGATTCTCTATGCTTGAGTGGGTGTGGCTTGATTGTAATTAGTGCCCAGTTGTTGGCAATTTATAGAGTGACAGATCAAGTACTAATCTGAGTTGTGTCGAGTTGAGAGTGGTAAGCAATCTGATTACATCAGAGAAGTGAAGTCAAGGGGAAATCAAGTGCAGGAACTTTGAGTGTTGGTGGTATCTCCAAGCTCGGTGGATTGTTGGTAGCTCGATTCAAGTTCAATGTTTCCCTAGTGTGCAGAAGCCCATTTGATTGATGTAGATTTGGCAATTAGGCAGACGGTGTGCGGAAGTGTTGGCCAAATTTTGAGCAGTGGTTGTGATTTTGAGCTCAGGAGATGAAGGCAAGACCAATTTACTGCGAGTTGGACTCAGAAAGTCAAATTGAAGGTGGAGTTGGGAAGCTCTTCTCATGAATTTGTGATTTGGAAAAACATGTGTTGTCAATTTGGCTCGAATGGAAAGTTAGTGGGGGATTTGGCGGAGGCTCAACTTTAGGGTTTACGTCAGATTTTGGTTGGGATTTACATGAGATTTTGGCCAGATTTGGAGGAGTTTCGCTAGTTTGGAGGAGTTTCGCAGATTTGGAGAAGTTTCGCCAATTTTGGAGGACGTTCGAAGTGGCAACAAGAAAGGCTTCATTTGACTGAATTTCGGCATTTAGAGGCATAGGGCTATGGGCTATGAGAGGCTACAAAGGCCTAGAAGGGCCAGCAAGCCAACTTGTTGGCGTGAGGCTAGCTAGTTTAGAGTAGATCTTGGTCATTGGTTGGCAAAATCTGCCTTTCCTGCTAGATTGTGCGCAACAAGGTTTAACCCCTGGATCTCTTGTTCCTAGACTGGTGCCCTAGCCAACTGGTCCACCCTCACTTGTTGTCCTAGTGATTGTGCCATTATTATCTATACACATGTAGCTTTGGCCAGGAGAGGCAATTTGATCCCATTCTTGGTGATCCTGGTAGCTTAGGACTTAGATACAAACTTCTCTTATGTCAAATGCCAAATGGTGGCAGAGTCAGTCACGTGTTGTGTTATGAGATGGAGGGTTTTTGTTTAGATTTCTTGTGATTGGACCCCTCCATTCTCTACTTCTTGCTTGTGCACCACGTTTGTGTGAGGTGCCCTGACTTTTGAGCGTTGGTGCTCTGGTGTGCTCTTGGTGGTGAGGCTGGAGTGATGACAAGTCAGACTACCTTTGTTTCTTTCCGGTGAGGCAGGAAGTGATGACCTGCAGACCGTGAGAGTGCGTGTTATGATGGCAGGTTACGGGTTGCCCTTTCCCCTAGTGTAGTTATCTTGGTTAGAGTTACATTAGTGGGTGGTGCTTAGTTGGTGTTGGCACGTGGTGGTGTTAGCACTTGCGGTTGCAGTTGGCGGTTTGGGTTTATTGTTGTGGTTACTTTGTCACGACAGAGTTCTTTGGAGATTCCAGAGGAGTAAGCCCTATAGTACGCAGTGGGTTTACTTAGAGTGGTGCTCGATATCAGCCTGTATCTCAAGTCCCAATGAAGGAGGAGATTGACTCTAAGTTGGAGTTCGACACAGGAGCTGATTCAATTGAGAGTGCACTCGGTGTGTCCGCACCATTGTTGTGGGACATGCACGAGATTTATGGGGCCTCCAAAGGCCCTAGGCGTTACTCTGGAATAGTGGGTACCATTGAGTTGGATGACTTCATCCAGGAGTTTGACAGTTGGTGTGATCTACAGCAGATGCGGAACTCGACTTTGTTCACACCCTTCATGGCATGGAAGGGGTTGTTTCGGCACTTGGAGGGTCCACCGATGGATGACTACCATGAGTTTAGGAGAGCTCATTTAGAGGAGATTGAGTTATGGAGACAATATTGGTCTCCACACTATGTCTCCATCATTGCAGGCTCGGTGGCCAAGAGTAGATCGGCTGTACCTACGAGTTCTAGCTTGAGTAGTGTGGGTGGAGCTAGTGGAGGTGCACTAGCTGGAGATAGTGCTACTACGAGTGGAGGTACCGCTGCATGAGGTGGTGTGGTACCGGGGTTTAACCCCATGGTGGAGTTCTTCCTCTGCTTGAGGCAGAACTACCAAGGAGTACGGACTGACAAGCTAAGGAGCTTGCAGGAGTTCTAGCGGAAGGCTGGAGAGAGCCTACATGAGGCATACACTCGCATGAGGCGGCTGATCAGTTTCACTCAAGGAGTTACTGAGACCCAAGCAGTCCAATTTTGGTATGGGATACTAGACAAGGAGTTGCAACGTAGAGTTTGTGATGTTACATTGTTACACGCTACTTTGCCTACTTTGGCAATGGTCTTTGGTTTGGCTGAGCATATTGAGCTCAACATGGTGGAGGAGAGGGTGGTGACATCTGGATTTGGTAGGGAGACCTCATCCATGGTTGTGACTTCTTCTAGAGTGCAGCAGAGTGCACCACGCCTAGTTGGTTTTCAAGGACAGGGTGGACAGCCCAGATCCTATGGAGTGAGTGGAGGGCCTAGTGGAGTTAGACCCTTACCCTCATTTTTGGGTCAGTAGCAGCCAGTGAGTGGTGGTGTTGCTTGTTAGACTTGTGGTGGACCTCACCATTGGAGAGAGTGTACTCAAGGCAGTGAACCTAATACCTCAAGTGCATCACAACCAGCACAAAGGCAGTGTGAGCATTGCCACAGATTTGGTCACACTAGTGACCGGTGTTTTGACCTACACCCAGAGTTACGGAGTGGTAGGGCTGCTATGGCTGGTAGTAGAGGAGCTCCAATTCATGGAGGACAAGGTGGTAGAGGTGGTGGTAGAGGATCTACACCTAGTAGGGGTGTAGTACTTGCCCTTACTTCTGACACAACTATGGCTACTTGGATTGAGTAGTTGGAGCAAAGATTTGCTAGTATGGCTATTGCTTAGAGGAGATCAGATTCGGGTGTTGAGGCTTCCACCTCATATGTTGGTGATAGAGATGATTTGGACTTCATGTGCGGAGCAGCACAGGTGGATGCATCTATAGCAGTGACTAGGAGTGCAGTACGTGCTCCAGAGCCTAGAGGAGCATCAATGGAGTTGGACCCACAAAGAGGAGAGGTTGGGAGACAAGTCAGACTTCCCTAGTCTTTCATGCTATCTGAGGCATTACAGACGACATCCATGGTTCCTAGACGTCCTATTGCAAGTGTGGTAGGTGGTGATGGAGTACATGATCGACAACCTGCTAGTCAGCCACCTGCTACTACACAGACTGAGTCTAGCATGATGTTGGGGGCAGCTCAGCTGATTATGCGGCGTCCTTTGTTTTTGGCCAGTGATATGTTTACATTGGGAGTTGACCCAGCCCCAGTATTCCGGTTGGCTGCCACGTTGTGTGAGAGTAGGGATGGTGCATTTCCTACTACTAGAGCAGAGGTGGTTGGTAGTAGAGCTGACTTGGTTGAGGAGCATGGGATCCGTTCAACGACCAGTGGTTTATGGCAAGCAGCAATGGCTAGACTGGAGGAGTTGCCAACTAGACCGGCCTTTGAGAGAGCACGGTTCACACCTGGTGTTGTCCTATTGGATAACCAGAGGGGGATTTTTTGTTTGGTGGGACCTTCAAGGAAGGTCTATACACCACAGAGAGTCTTGTTAGACTCTAGTGCGCAGCCCTTTATGTTGGGGAAGGCTGCAGTTGTTGGTCTAGAGTTACGAAAGACCAATGTGGAGAGGTGTCCATTTTAGATCCAAACATCTCTAGGTGGTGGTTCGACACAGTACATCACACGTGGAGAGCTTGTTGTCTAGGTTTAGCCTGGTCATCCGACTGATAGCTTGGCAGTGAGAGCTCAAGCTATTGCGACAATAGTTGAGTCATATGATGTGCTAGTTGGGGAAGCAGTGTTATACCCCATGGGTTTCATCATTGACTATTGGGAGGAGACAGCCTCTTATAGACCTGGTTGGTAGTCTGGTGAGGGACAATTATGTCGCCTACCAGTATGCTTTAGTAGTGGCAGTCTTGTCTCACTACAGTTTGAGACCATGGCAACATCAATTTTAGCTTGCAGTGGTGCATGTACTTGGCCTGGTGACTTGTTGGAAAGTAACGCCCATGCAGAGGATACTCTAGTACCAGAGGAGATCACTTGGCTTTGGAGTACGAGTGGGATTGTTCTATCCACCTTGGATATTCCATTGTGGAGTTCAAAGGAGGCATTGCAACAGCATGCAAATCAGTTGGTGCAGTAGGCTTGGAGTGGAGCTTTCGTACCATCAGGAGATGAGTGTGAGGATGAGCCTCTAGAGGCAATTGCTTTGACACCTCTGGATACCACACTCATTGCTTGGCAGTATCCAGTAGAGGAGATATGCCTATTGGAGTTGTTTGGTGGGATCAACATTGGACTAGCTGCGGTGTTACAGGCGGGTATACGAGTACGGAGGTACTTGTATGTAGAGAGGAATGAGACTGCTAGGCGAGTCTCTCTACATCATGTGGCACACTTGGCCTATTGGTATCCGGAGTAATTACCAATGTCAGCAGTCAGAGGTTACCAGAAGGCCCTAACAAGAGGCATTTCCTTATTGGGAGCGCATGACCTAGAGAGACATGGGTCTATTCACTTGGTGATTTCTGGATGGCCATGTCAGGGACATACACGTGCTAGTAGAGGATTGTGTCTTCAAGATCCTTGTTCTGGTGTGTTTTGGGAGATGTTACAGATACTACAACATCTCCAAGTTCATCAGTATGTTTCTCTAGCTTACCTTTTGGAGAACGTTCCTTTGATGGGTGATTCTTGCACTAGAGTGGTGGTGAGTACACATCAGGTCCATTCCTGGATGGGACTTGCTGTATTGTTAGATGCAACTAGAGTGGGATCACGAGCTCATCATCTTTGTTGTTTGGTGGACAAACCTCTTACCCAGAGAGGTTCTACAGCGTGCTTATGATGGGATTCAACGATTGGACCACATTCTTGTTGATGATATCTTAGATGTTGGGTGTCAGTCTCAGACAGTGGTAGTAGCTGATAGGTCACCTATGGTAGTGGTGAACCTAGTTGGACAGCCTAGAGCTGCATTTCCCACACTCATGAGTTTCCCAAGCTCTCATGCTTTTCAAGAAGGAGGAGCTAGACTTGTTTGGAACTCACAGTTAAAGTAGTTGGTGGAGCCCAACGCTGATGAGAGAGAGCGGGCGATTATTGTTATTCTAGCAGTGTTAGAGGCATCCAGGCGTCAAGTGTTAGGTCAGGCTATGGACCTGAACTATTTGACCTGGATTGTGAGCCTTGGCTTGGTAGAGCAGCGTAGGATGCGCTTGATAGGCATCACCACTCGGACACTTGTGAGCCCTATGCCTATTGAGACGATTTTGGCACATGCTATTGGCGATGGACCGAGTGGACATGGTATTCTTGGGACACATCCAGTAGCTACTAGGGAGAGTGGTCTACTTGGAGTCCATCTAGGTGAGGGTGGGCTACTTGGATTACACCCTTGGTCCACATGGGATGCAGCTAGAGGACGTGTGGAACTTGCAGTCAGAGTGGAGGGAGTTTTTCACACAGAGTTTGGGACCTCTAGTGGTCAAGAGCATGACCCCATTGCTCCCAAGGGCCCAATGTAGCAGCCAGTCAGTACGTCTTCCACTCCTACTATAGTTACAGAGGATACTTGGGAGCTAGATCTTGGACCCAAGCTTACTGGAGAGGAAAGACGGAGGGTTTGGAGGTTCTTGAGGAGTCATACGAGTTGTTTTGCCTTTAGTATGAAGGATTTGGGTGCTTTGAAGGGACCAAGGATACGGATTGAGCTGACTAGCAACACACCAATTTTTTGACGTCCTTATCAATATAGTGATATGGAGAGGACATTGATTCAGAGCCGGAGTAGTGACCTTTTTGAGGCTAGTTTGGTGGAGATTTCACATGGAGAGTATGCATCAGCGACAATGATGCCAGCCAAGAAAGATATGCATGGCAACTATACAGATAAGCGGATGTGTGGAGATTACCATCCTATCAACCGACAGACCAGGGCTGATTGGTATGCCATGCCTATAGCGAAGGAGATTTTGATGCGATTGGGCATGCAAAGATCTTCAGTACTTTGGATCTTCGAGCCAAATATCATCAGTTGCCAATCAAGGAGGAGTATAAGTCCAAGACAGTATTTTGGGCTATTTATCCTCACGGCAAGGATGTGTTATATCAGTGGAGGTTCTTACCATTTGGGTTAAAGGACGCTCTTGTTGAGTTCTAGAGGGTCATGGATTGGATCCTAGCTGGATTGGATTTTGCTTGGTGTTATATTGATGACATTTTGGTTTATAGCACTAGTATGGAGGAGCATGAGAGACAATTGTTGGAGGTGTTTGAGAGGTTGAGATCTCATGGACTTAAATAACATCCTGGGAAGTGTAGGTTCTTCCACAGCAGGTTGAGTATTTGAGTCACAATATCTACCCCGGAGGACTGGGTGTCCAGCATACCAAGGTAGAGGCTGTTGCACGTATTCCTTGGCCTACGGATGTGAGCAGAGTGCAAGCATTCCTTGGGTTGGCAAACTTCTATTGCTGCTATGTTAGAGGATTTAGTGCCATTGCCAAGGCCTTGACGAAGCTGACCAAGCTTACACAAGAGTGGTGTTGGGGAGATGAGCAGGAGAGAGCTTTTGTAGAGCTCAAGGAGAGGTTGACATCTGCTCCTATTTTGAAGAGACCAATCAAGGGATGACTATTTCAGGTTCACACTGATTGGAGTATGTTGGGGCTTGGAGCGGTGCTCACCCAGCATGATGATGAGGAGAAGGAGTTTGTGGTGGCCTACGCTAGTCGCTCCAACAATTCAGCGGAGGTGAAGTATAGTTCATATGAGGGAGAGTGCTTGGCAGTAGTTTGGGCAGTAGCACATTTCCAATGTTACCTATTTGGTAACCCCTTCACTCTCATCACTGATCATCAGCCATTGAAGTGGTTGATGGAGTCCGACAAGCTTTCAGGAAAGCTTGCACTATTGGCTCTGATTTTACAGGAGTATGATTTCACGGTTGTTCACAGACCTGGAGTGGTGAACCGTGATGCAGATGGGTTGAGTAGAAACCCATGTCCCAGCCAGTACGATCAGACCGGAGCACGTTGGCATGGTGAGACAGATGAAGAGGTGGTGCCAGGTTGGCATGCATCGGCCTTTCTGTGTATATTTGTAGAGGATTTGGTGGTATCTCTCTTAGCGCATACAAGAGGAGTTATTGGGGTCACATATCCAGAGAGTGAAGATATTGGTACAGTTCAGCGAAACATTCATGATGATGTCTTAGTGATGGACTATCTTTGCACTGGTGTTGTGGGTGGCACAGTTGGGGCCAAAGGAGAGAGACAGTGTTCTTCAGCAAGCTAGACGGTTCAGATTGGAGGGTAGACACCTTTTGCATGTATGGGAGGATGGTAGAGTGCGAGTAGTACCACTTCCATCTCAGAGACCACAGTTGGTCCATCATGCTCATGAGGAACTAGGACATTTTGGAGTAAAGCGTACATATAGCTTACTCCAGAGTCATTATTGGTGGCACGGTATGCAAACCAAGGTATAGCAGTTTGTTACCAGATGTGTGGTTTGTGACCGAGTTAGAGCATCATTCAATGCTCCTACGCCATAGTTACACCCATTACCTATCATGGGATTGGGTTACCATTGGAGTTTGGACTTCACCTGACCTTTACCGCTGACTGTGAGACATCATCGGTATGTTTTGGTGATGGTGGAGCACTTCTCCAAGTGGATTGAGTTGGTGGCACTTCTTGACAAGTCTAGTGAAGGGACAGCTTACTCGTTCCTGGATCAAGTTCTTAGTCATTTTGGTGCACCAGTTGAGGTTTTGACTGATCAAGGTACAGAGTTCTAGGAGGAGTTTCAGGTCTTGTGTGACAAGGCTTAGATTGATCATCGTACTACATCCCAAGATCACCCTGAGGTAGATGGCTTAGCAGAGAGAGTGGTTCAGACAGTGAAGAGAGGATTGCAAAAGTATGGTTTGCAGAGAGGCCACTTGGGAGATTGGGATCTCCAATTACCTTGGTTGGCCATGGGCTATTGGTTCAGCCGGCAAGCCTCCTTAGCATCCTTCTCTCCATACTTTCTACTCTATGGACAAGATCCTGATCTACATGCAGCCATTCGTCAAGATGCTACTCTAGTTTTGGACTTGGATGACTCCGATGTATGGATGAGCGCATGTTCTCAGCGTGCAGAGATCTTTCGGAGAGTGATGCCGATGGCCTTTGAGAACTTGGTGATTGCTTAGCATAGAGATACTTTACGCTATGCTACCATTCAAGGAAGAGGTTATAGACCCTCAATCCGTTGATTTCATCCAGGCAACTATGTATATCTACAGCAGACAACACCTACAACACTTGATGTTTCTACAGGCCGCAATATCTTGAGAGTGCGCAAGGTTTTGCCATCTAGAGTCCTTGTGTTAGAAGGACGTGATGGTGTTTTTTGGAAGGATCATGTGCATAATTGTGTGCTATGCCACCTCCCAAACATTGATGGTACTATGGACCCAAGCTTGGCACTTATATGTGCATGCTTGAGGTGTATGTTATGTGCCTCTTCTGGTGGAGCTGCTACTATGTTAGTGTGTGATAGTTGTTTGAGAGGATGGCATATGGCATGTATGACTCCTCCCCTCACGGTGGTTCCTCAGGACCAATGGTTATGTCCCATATGTACTTGACCTATAGCTAATTCATTCTTTATATGGTATAGATTGCAGGCAGGCGACTAACGATGGGGTTCTATAGCACCCGGCCTCTTGATCTTTGCACATTAGAAGGTATACCATATACTTAGAGTAGATGGCTATCTGGAGTGAGAGGGGCCTAACCGCCAGCTAGGGGGGCGATTGTGGCACTTTAGAATCTATGTATGACTTATGTGTGAGTTCTGCTTCTATAGTGTATGATGTTGACAACAATGTATATTGTGTAGCAATGTATATACGCATGACAACTGTCACGCTATTTGTAGTGCAGCATCTAGATGCTTGGACACTAGAGTTCTAGTGACAGTAGTTTGAGTTATTTTAGCAATTTCTCATAGACTACTTTCCGACGGTCAGATTTTGTGTTTGGGGTACTGAATTCACGGTAGGGCCCACCATCACTTTGCACTATTTGCACCGTCGAGTGAGCCATCAACGGGACCGTTAAGGTTTCAGACCTAGCTCGACTCCAGGGGGTATAGTTTCGAAGTGAGCTCCAAAGAGCTCACTTCTCTGATGTTGAGCCTTCAAGTTCCTGGCTATGGTGGACAGAGACCGGCGAGCATCACCTAGATTCTCTATGCTTGAGTGGGTGTGGCTTGACTGTAATCAGTGCCCAGTTGTTGGCAATTTATAGAGTGACAGATCAAGTACTGATCTGAGTTGTGTTGAGTTGAGAGTGGTAAGCAATCTGATTGTGGCACTTTAGAATCTATGTATGACTTATGTGTGAGTTGTGCTTCTATAGTGTATGATGTTGACAGTGATGTATGTTGTGTAGTAATGTATATACGCACGACAAGCATGCAACAAGGAGTAAAACACCTTCTCCATCAAGGAAGGCCTTCTAGTCCATGAGGACCGGATTTATGTTCCAGCCAAAGGTGATCTTCAACTTGTGCACCTTCAAAAAGCCCATGATTTACCCATAGTTGGTCACATGGGTGTGGACAAGACCTTGGGTACCCTCTAATGCCGATGGTGGTAGCCCAACATGACATGAGATGTTTGCAAATTTATTCAATTGTGTGAGAGTTGTCAACCCAACAAGGCCAACAACCAAAAGCCAAGTAGACTCCTTCAACTACTTGCCATTCCATCCGCTTGGTGGGAGCTTGTGAGCTTGGATCTCATCACATCCTTGCCCCAGACAAAGCAAGGACACACAGCAATCATGGTGTTTGTGGATAAGCTTAGTAAGCAAATCCACTTGGCACCAACCTGTGATACCGTGGATGCTCCAACCTTAGCATAAATCTACTTCAATAATGTCTTCAAGTATCATGAGATGCCATGTGTACTCATCTCCGACTATGATTCTCAATTTACCAAGAAGTTTTGGCAAGCACTCTTTCAGATACTTGGCACCAAGTTTGCTTTGTCCACGGCATATCATCCTTAAACTGATGGACAAACCAAACATTAAAATCATACATTGGAAGATATGTTGTGTGCCTTTGTCAATATCCACCATACCAATTAGGATGAATGTCTTGCAACTATAAAATTTGCCTACAACAATTTCAAACAAGAAAGCACCGGATTTTCTACTTTCTTTCTCAATTTTGGCCAAGATATGCTTGTTCCAAATTCTCCTCTTGCTCTCCCTCCATCTGAGGTTCCTCATACTTCAACATTCTTGACCACTATATCCCAATCTCTCCAACAAGCCAAATCTCACCTCCTTGTTGCTCAGAATCATCAAAAACAATATGCGGACCACCATTATCATGATCTCACCTTTGAAATCAATGATCAAGTCATGCTATCCTCTAGTAATATCTCTTCCCCTTGATACTCAAGTTTGTAAACTTGCACTTAATTGGATAGGACACTTTGATGTCACTCAAATTGTCTCTCCTATTGCTTATCAACTTGCCTTGCCTTGTCATATGTATATCCATCATGTCGTTCATGTTTCCAAGTTGAAACCCTTTGTTCCTAACCCCTCTTCCTTTTCCTCTCAAGTCCAACCTCTCCCTCTTCTTGTCCCTATCAATGATCATGAGGAGTACAAAGTTGATCATATCCTTGCATGTCACCATATTCAACAAGGCCGTTGACAACATATAGAATTCAAGGTCATTTGGAAAGGGTATCCCTTTCATAATACTACATGGGAATCTCTTTCTTGCCTCCATAATGCATAGATGGCCATCCAAAAGTTTGAAGCTTCATTGGTGACAAGGACGTCACCAACTAGCGGTGGGGGGATATGTACCAATATGGAGTTTAGCACAAAGTTAGTGGGGTTAAAAAAGTAGCAAATAAGACAAACTAGCCTAGAATATTCCATAAGTATCTAGGAAGCTTCTTGGGAAGCTTCTCGGCTAACTTGGCTTGCACCTCAAGTAAGTAGATTCTAGAAGGAAGCTTCTAGAAGGTTCCAACTAGCTTAGCTTGCATGCCAAGTAAGCAACTTCTAGAAGGAAGCTTCTTGAGAAGCTTCTTAAGAGCCTTTTATGATCCCTATAAATACAAGAGCCAAAGCTCATGCTAGGCATTTGGAGTTTTCACTGATTCAAGGGTCCTAATGTGAGCTTCCACTCTCCTATTTCTCTCCTCAGTCTTGGTCTTTTACACAACTCCACCACATAAGATTGGCAGAGCCGTCTATGTACATGCCAAATCCCCTATAACACACTCAAATGTCCCTGGTCCTATAATATCACCAAAGACTCCCATAATCCTCTTATCAAATGCTCTCTAACATGATAGGAAGGATGATGAGGAGAGAACTATACGGATGAGGTAGGATGGTCGATGAGCAATACTAGAAGAGAGTATACCAAATGCCACCTATGGATCTCTTAGTAGTGGAAGGTCATCCACATGGAGAACATCGTCTAAGAAGCATATGACAAAATCCTCCAATCCTATTGGCACTCCAAGAACACAAAATCCATCTGTGGATGTAATACATCCCTTTGGAAGCTCAAGGTGGGGAGGGATACCTAAAAGGAACCATGCTCTGAACTTTGACACCTTGACTTTTGAGCCTACTAAATGTTGCTCGGTAGTCAAGTAGTCAAAGGCCTGCCTAATTTGATCTATAGGGCCTATGATGTGTGTATCATTTTCCAAGGAGTGAAATACACAACCTAGCATGGCCAAAGTAGTAGATAGGAGAGCTCTAAAGTGAGCTATGGCAAATAAGGGTCTCCCCATAGGATCTCCCCTATGTGTACCAATAGTTGACTCCAAGATGGTGACTCCTTCTTGTGAACCACCGTGCTGGTAGTAAAGGGAAGCAAGAGAGCCATAAAAAGACAACACAAAAGGTATGAGACTTGCCAAGGATCCACCAGCCTCCCTAAGCTCTCTAAAGATGGATGCTTGTGACACGCTATTAAAAGAATTCTCAACATCCACATGTAGGACAAGCCACTCCAAATAGATATCTAGGAGTGCCCTAATGCTTAGAGATATAGCCTCATATCCTCAAGGTGTAGCTACTCCAAATTGATGTGGATTGAGGTGTTGTCAAAAGTGAGAACGATGTTGAAGGAAAATGGTACAATTGACCAAACACAAAAAGATCTCTCCAATAGCAATTGGTCTAATGCTCTTTGTGTCCTTCTCCATCGCAAGAAGTCGACTAGCACCTAACATCTAACTAACAAACATAAGAATGTCTCCTCTTACTATTGCTATAGCCACCTAAAACAACTCGGAAAAACCACTAGAAGGATCATCTACTTTGAAGTAATCTCTAAGGTGGTCATAAACCATCCCTAACAAGCCTCTTGAGGAAAGACAAGGGGTAGTGCACAATGCTTGTGCAAATAGCAACCTATCAATACATAAAGGTTGCTTAGGCTGATAATCTAAGACCTCTAGTGGTAGTCCCTCTATTTCTATAGGATGTAGTGAGCATAGAGAAGAGATAGTCTCATCAATAGGACGTGCCATAGACAAAGGGTGTAACACTCGTACTGCTCCACTAAACTCTCCCGCCTGACCCATTGTCCTACACCGCGTAATTAAGTGGACTCTATGGTATCTTATAGTGATGCCTATCTCCTAAATTATGTAGCCCTAACAAAATATTCCTCAAGAATGCCCAATCCCCCACTTAGAATCAATGAAATCTTGCAGCCACCTCTCTATGCCCTGCGCGTCCTCCTCTAGCATAACAAAGATAACATCAAGGGAGTAAGAGGAATAAGAACCATGCTAACTTGTCCAAGGGATCACATGCCAAACAATCAAGTGGTAGGAAAAATCCTGTCTAGCCTCATCATGGAGTGTGCGAGGTAGCCTATGGAATAGATGTGGACATGCAAAACTAGTCTTAAATAACCCAAAAATGCAACCCTCTTGAGAAGCTAACCACTCCCACAACTCGATTGGTATCCCTAGAATGATCAACAAATAGATAGAAGAAGCATGTGTAATCTTGAGAGTCACTACTGTCAAAGTGGTCACTTGTCACACGTATGTATCCCAAGTGGTCCAATCATAGTCCTTGTGCATCCTTCCCACATGGGTCTTTACTCCTTGTGAGGTAAAGCATTGATGACACACCAGGCATGGTGTATGTCAAGCTGCTCTAGACAACCCTACATGGGAAGGTGTAGCCATAGCTAGCACAAGAATAATGATATTAATACATGATGCTCCTCTCCATATCTCCACATATCTGCAAACCACAACCTCACATCCAAACTCACATAAGAAACAAATCTCTCCAAACCCTAAAAACTGTAAATTGTCATAACTTTCAATTTCTATCTCAAAAACTCATGAAAACTAAGAGATTAGAAACTAAAATTCCTACTCTCAATGTATAATGATCACTCTAAACCCTAAAAAAGCTAAAAATCCTCATAAATTTCTACTCAATTCTCCATAGTCTTCAATCTAGGTACCAATGGAACCAAAATTGCAAAACAAAGAGAATTGACTATTCACTTGAGTGTTATATGCTAAAGAACCCTCATAGATATATCTTCTCATATCTCTCTCTCTCCTCTCCCAATCATCTCCCGGATCAAGTGTCAAAGGTAAGCAATAGCTACCTCAAATAAAGTAGGTGTGAAATATGAAAGAGTACTAAGTTGCATGTGGTTGGTATTGCCACATTCAACTTTTGATGTCCTTGTCAATAGAGTGCTCTCTCTTCTTCCAAAAATTGATCTCAATCTTTGAATTCGAGGTCAATTTTGTGAGAGGAAAGAGCTCTTTCTCTAGGTGAAATTAAGCAATTTTGTTGAGAAATCAAGTGTTTCTCTTTGTTATACCTTCTTAGTAATGGAATATGCTCTTTTCTTGTGAGTAAACTGATCTTTAATCTTTGAAAGGAGCTTTAATCAATATTTTTTGAGAAGCTTGTGCTAAGGAAATATAAATATACTTTACTTTAAGGTAAAGATAGTTAGTCTAAAAAGGTATGTTATGCAATCATATTTTCCATTTAGGTCCTTATAGAGTCATCATTGGGAGAGGATTAGGAGGCCTTTTGTATGTTTTAGAGGAATTATTTTTTCATATTCATTGATATAAAAATATTTTCATTTATTTATTTATATTTATAATTTTACTTATATTAATATAGAGTTTAGAGAATTTAACTAAATCTATTGGTTGATTTTGGTGAATCATCTTTCATGGTAGGGTTTTGAGAATCTATCCTTGTATCATTTCAATTTGACTTTATTTAATTTGGGTAAAAGAAAGGTAATACATCAATAAAGGTGTGTAGTGGGGTTGTCTAGAGAGCTTCCTAAAGAGCCTTCTTCATGGCCTTATAGATTCTCATCTGTCTTGATTCAATCCTTCTTGTTATTCTTCTTTGTCTTCCCTATCTTTTGGTAGTTATGGTTGGATCAAGAGTAGGAGTCTTTGTGGTTGGACATTGATTCATGTGTAATAATGTAGACCATTTTAAGACCATTCTACAATTGATGCACGCGAAATGACGCAATCATGCCCTTTGCCTGTAGATGATCAAAATCGGCCAGGCCACAGGTCGGAGTGAAAATATGGGAGCAGATTACCCAACATATTGGGGACAGACGACTAAATGACATCTCAAAGTGCTACAGCCTGTAGGTGATACCGACAAGGTCCAGCCAGAGGAGCGCCGGCCTAAGCGGGTTGGAAGTCAAAAGGCCCGTAGTACTCACCTGAGCCTTCACTTTGGGAAGGGGGAAGGCATTGGATACACCAGTAATCGGGAAAGGGCCTAGGTATCTGCTTAGTGCATTTTTATCTTGACACTTCTTGGATCATCAATTTGTGTTTATTCTACAAGCTGAAGTACCACATCGGTTGGAAGAGACTTAGAAATTTATTTTTCTCTTCCCTTGTGAGTAAGTTAAGAACCATGTAGAAATGGATTGCAAAGAAGATCATGTAGGTAACCCCATCATCTTCTTTGAATTCTTTGTACATGGTCCTCACTTGGTGATAAAAAAAAGTTTACCCAATTCCATGGTTCTCCTTTATACATATAGTTGGAGAAGATTTTGTGTGTTGAGTTGCTTGCTTCTGTCGAAATAGATTCACAATTGCTTCAATGATTGCTCTTTAGGCTGGATCTTTAAACTTCCTACTTTCCACCCATTATTCTTCTATTGCTTTTCAAAAAATATCCCCTTGATATCTTTGGTCAATGACTTGTTTGTGAACTTTGTATTGAGTGTCATCGCTCATGATGGTCATGCATGTAGGCCAAGTACATTCCTCTAATTCTCTTCTGTCTAGTTGTATGGACTGCCTTGCAAATTCCCTTTTTGTTCTCTCTCTCTCTCTCTCTCTCTCTCTCTCTCTCTCTCTCTCTCTCTCTCTCTCTCTCTCTCTCTCTCTCTCTCTCTCTCTTCATCTTATGAATCATTCCAAAATTACTCAGCTCTCATTTCTGCAGCAAGAAGCCTAAATGCCTAAATGGGATCACCTCACTTCTACAATACATGGCCCTCTTATTTAATGTAGGATTTTGGAAGATGCCTATTGGGATTTTCCTCATGGATTTCTAAATGAACACCATGTTGTCTCTCTAAGGAATTATAGGGACAAAGGTAAATGTGTGATGGCTTCAAAGGTATGGAAGACTACAAAGGCTATGACTATTTAGAAAATTCTAACCTTGCTCAAAGTTAAAGACAAATTACTTTGTGAAAGTGAAATTGGTCAATGACCTCTTGGTTTTATAAGTAAAGGTTTTTATCATTCTTTAGTCATCTAGTGGTTTGGGAGTGTGTGAGCACCTCTTCTCCACAATTTTCATGCATTTGGTATGTAATACTTCTCCACATAAGTGAAATATTCCTTGAATTGTCTCTCTCATATATGCAAGCCCTTTGACAAATTTAAACAGTCTTCCTTGAATGTGAATGGTCTTTGGGGTTAGTTCTTTAACCAAATGGTGGCATTCAAATGTGTGTACAATCTTTGGATGCATCAATGTCCAGACCAAAGTTCTTTTGGTATGATAATCTTCTTGTCAAAGTTCTTCCAGGCCAAAGCGACTCAAATTGATTTCCTTTCCTCCTCCAACTTTAAGGGTTCTTAATTTGGCATAATTCCTTTAGAGTGCCTTTTGCTTTAGACTTCTGACACTTGTAACTTTACAAAAATAGACAAAACTCTAAAGGGAATTTCAACTAAGAAACTCTTCCTAAACATTAAATTAAGATGTCTTATCTTTGTGAACAAGAGTGAAATTAATGAAACTAACACACAAAATTTAAAATGTGTGCACCATGGCTAGTGGACTCTAATATAGTACACCTTAGGCTGACTTAAGCAAATTTAGCTTAGGTTTTGGTTATTTAAGTTATAAAAACAGAGATATTATATTATTAATTTTAGAGAAATCATAGAATAAAATTCAATTATATAAACTTCCACAAATTTTATAAATATCACACAATACCCTTGTTAATGTTAATGTTACTTCACCTTTAGCAGATCCACATGCATCTTTTGATACTTAATTATTAATAAGAAGTTATAGTAAATCACCTAAATCACCTATAGAAAATTGAATTTGTATTAATATTAGATTAATAATTTAATTAATTTGTATCAATATAAACATAGTGATTTAATGTGTTCAATAAATTTTTGACTTATAAGAAAATTATCTATGATGATTTAATCAAATAAAATATACATAAAATTTAGCCATAATTAAATCTGCTGAGTTTATCCTAACCTCTATTAATGACTTTAAGCTTTCAACTATCTTAATCAAGCCTACAAATTATAAAAAATTCCACCTAATCACTCCTAATTAATATATTTTTATATTTTTTAATAGATAATGAAAGAAGTGGTTAGCTTTTTTGGCAAGTTGACATTAAAAAATGTGAATATGCACAAGATAATTTCTATTAGGATATATATAGATCTACTTAAGGTAAAGTAGATAAAGAATTGCCACCAAAGACTTTTCATATTCTAGAAGAGACTATTCATATTAAGTTAATGTTTTGCATGCATGGAAAAGAACCATTCAAGGAATGTTTTAAATGTGTGGAGAGTGATCTTCCATCCACTACTTAGTCACTTGATGCCAATGATTGAAATGTTTTGACTACAAATTCAAGTGCATCCTAACTAAATTTCACATTCTACAATCAATTTCAATCATGAGCAGATGAAACATTTAGAGATTCTAAGCCTTTGTAGTTATTTGTTTCCTTCATAGTTGTCCCAATCTTTGCCTATGTGCTCCGACTTTCACCTTTGCCTTCATCAACACCACTCAGTAGTAAACATGGTATTCACTCCAAAGCAAAAATATAGAGTCTCCAAAGTTATTCTCCAACTCCTTGGGCTCAATAGGTCGACAATGTATTCTAGAGCCAAAGTGATCCAAAGCAAGTGTCTTGCCTTCTTGCTTTGGTATTGGGACTTGATCAATGTCCTTATTATCCAAGAGATGAGATACTTGGAGTGGAAGGATTCAAGAGACCTCTAAGGGAATTTGTTTGCATAAAGGGAGGAGAATTAGAGGAATGTTCTTGGGCAAAAAAACTTGTAGCCTTGGGCAATGATCATCTATACTCAATATACCAGACCAGACGAGGTACTAGAGAAGACCCTCATTGCCTCCTTCAAGGATCCAAGCACTAAAAACAGGTGGCAAGGAGGAGGTTACAAGGATCCAATCCAAAAGGCAATAATGAAGGTGGTTATGAAGATGTTCAACCCAAAAAGAACCACCTTCTTTAACATTAGTGAGGTAATCTTCTTTGAATACATGTACCAAGTAGAACCAATGAATTGAGCTTATATGTCATATGTGCACACTAAGAACTTTCCAAAGGAATTGAAAGAAGATGGTAGAGTAACCTACCTCAAACCATTTGCTATTCATTTCTATATGGGTTTGAATGTTTTGACCAAGGTAGAGAGGAAGAAATTCCCCAACCATTGGCACCCAATATCTTACTTCACATTGTAGCCCAAAAGTAAGGCGCCCATTTGGCTCACTTAGTAGATGAGGAGTATAAGAAAACAAGGAAATTTGTGAAGGTAAATGAAATGGGAATGACCAAAATGAAGAAGAACAGATATGCATTTGCAAGGAGTAAGGAGTAGCAAAGAGGTGAAGAAGAATCCATAGGTCATCAATATATTTTTGGAGGAGGAGGCCAAAGATACAAAGGAAGAAGAAGATGAAGGAAAGAATTCTCTTAGCCTATAGATGTTAGTAATTATGACAAAAGAAGACACATACCGATATGAAGACATCCAATCTACCACATTGGAAGAAGAGCAAAAGGCATAAAAGGAGAAGTTGGTCAAAGAAGATGAGGATCAAGAAGGTCTTCACTCCAAAGAAGAAGTCAGTTCAAAAGAACCCACAATCAATAATTTGAGCCATTGGGCACAAAGACTAAAGACAAACACCAGGCCAAAGATGAGCACTAGACTAAATGAGAGAAGGAAAACAAAGAAGAAAAAACCAAGCCATTTGAAGATCAAGGAGAAATTAGGATAGACATCAAACATGAAGGGGAAGAACCTTAAGAGTACGTACCAGTTGTGGTGAGACAACCTTATTCCAAGAACACAAAGCCCCAATAATAGAAATATATAAGTTTTTTATACATTCATTGGGGCTGATCTTGGAGCTAATAGTGCAGATCTTGCCAATATACCAAGACTCTTGTGAAGACATCATCAACTACATCTTGCTCATCTTAAGACTACAAAAGAATTCTTACTTGATAAATGAGGAGTTAGCAAAGGAAAATAATGAGATGAGGAAGATGCAAAACCTATATAAAGAGGAAACAAAGAAGATAATCAATCTAGTACAAGAGAATTTTAAGGCAAAGAAGCATAATACTTTGCTTTTGGTAGATCAAACACAAAAGGAGGAAGAAATCAAGAAGTTGCAAGAAGAGTTGAGAGCACTTTGGCTCAAGACCAAATGTAAGCAATAGGGGTACAAAGAACAATTGAAGGCTCAAGATTAAGAAGTTGCATTTGTATGGAGATGGAGATTTGCAAGGTGAGTATATTGACCTTGAAAATACAAATGGTCAAATATCAATAGTAGATGGGTCTTCAATTTGATAAGCTACAAGCCAAAGCAAGAAAAGAGAAGGAAGAGAAGGAAGAAAATGACCTAAAAATGAGGGACAAGTTGATAGTTGAAGCCCAAGAGATACTCATTGATTTAGAAGAGGAGAAGGCAAAGATCTTCAAACATATAAAAGATATGAAAGACAAGTTGGTGTGGATTGTCAAAGAAGTAGCATAAGTAAAGGTTCATCTAACAAAGCTACAAAAAATCAAGCTACATATATAGAAACGGGAAGAGAAGGTCTTCTTCAAAGAACAATTAGATCCACTAGCTATTCATCTTAGATAACAAATCAATAGAATGGTTATAAAACACCAGACTCCCTCCTCCTCAAAATTGTAGATAAGAATGAAAGGATAAAACTTTTCATTAGGGGTTGTAGAGGCAAAGGTAATTCTTTGTAGTAGCCATAGTCAAAGACTTTCAAGCCAAAGACCTTTTGGTAGCCAAAGACCTTTGTAGATATAAAACAACCTTTGAAGAGGAAGGTTTTTAAAGTTGTATAGACCTTTGTAGTTGTCACGTGGGGTGGTGTAAGTCTAAAGTGGAGTAAATTGCATATTGTCTTCAAGGAAGACCTTACACCTTCCTTGACAAGTGTAAGGCACCTAATCAACTAGCATGTGATTAAAATAAGATAGGATTAGAAGGATCCTTACAAATACCGTAGATAGAGTTAGAAATTTTTGGAATCCACTTAAATAAATGATCCTTTCAAGGAGAAGCAAGAAATGTATTTAAGGCTTTGGCTTAATGTTAATCAAGTTTACTTTTAAGCCAATCAAAGTTCAATAAAAGGACTCCAAGTTCTTTGTCATTGGATTCTTTCATTTTGGGTGTTGGTCAATTTTTATGTTGGGTAATAGTGAAGAATTTTGCAAAAGGGTCACAAGTTCTAGAGTGTAGGAATAAACATCCGTACTTGATTAGTATGTGTGATTTTGAGGGATTTGAAGGAGGAAATCAATGCATCAAAGAGTGAAGTTTAACTTATAGCATTGAGAGTACCAAAGAATAGAAAGGCAAAGAAATTTGGCCATTTCCAAGATGCATTTAGTGTTATGCTTTTTGAGGAAAGATAGTATGCCACCTTTAGAGTCAAAATCTTTAGGGTAAAGTGTCTTTGTTGTAAAGTGAACAATCATCTTCAGGATTAATTTGGAACCTACTTATAATAAAAATGATCTTTAGTTTTCCCATTTCCATAATATGCCACATGTTTTGACACTATCTAATTCTAGAAGTATTACTTGCCCACCAGTTAAGTAAAATATAATAGAAGAAATGTTAGATAGTGACACATCCCTTCAACTTCTAATCATTTTTAAAATATATCCCCAAGTGAACGATATATTCTTACCATTATATCACATTTGATCAACATTGGAATAAAAATAATCTTTATTGATGATTTATAATCATAACAATAATAACCATTTTAATATATAATTATAATTTGCATAAGTATGTTTAATGAATCTATAATATTGTGATGATCCAGAATCATATATCTGTATATAATTATTATTAAAATAATTTTTTCTTATGTGAATAATTATGTAAAATTGTCATAAGCATCACACACAAATATAATTTATTTTGATTGAGAAGGAAGGATGTTAAAATTGAAATTCAATCAACTCTTCCTTGAATATCATGAAGCTAATTGTATATTTTGGTCATATGAGATAAATATCATGTTGTAATGATAAATTTTTTGAATTTCTATGCCTTATAAGATAACAACTAGAAAAATCATAGATGAATAGGTTTGTAATGGTGCTTTCTAGCCTTAAATTGATATGTTAGTAGTCTAAAAGTAGACCATATTTATTTATAAATATTTTTTAATATATATTTTTAATATATTTATATATAATTATATAAAAATAATTATAAAAATAATTATAAAAAATATATATTTATTCTTATAAAATAAATATAATAATGATTAATTTTATGATTATATCATTTATAAATTTCCAATAAATTATATTTTGAAACTTTTTTTTTCACAAACTACATACATTGATACATTGCTACATCCATGATATTTATAATATGCATAAATTTTCATAAGAAAAGAGTATGTGAGTATAAATTATATTTTATCATCTTTGTCAGTCAAAATTAAAGACTAAGTTCTTTTGTTGATTTATAAAATATTGGTGAAAATTTGGGAGTAAACGTAAATGTGGACTTCTTATTGAAATCAAGAGTAGTTGGTAAAGACCATTATGAAAAACTTATGGGTGAATTTAAAAGAATAGGGTCTAGATTTGCTAATAATACATGTTAATGGCACTTCAACATACATGGAAGTGAGAGTGATCCTTAGTGATATCATACATTCAAGTTCTACATCAAAGAAGCATTGTGTATACTTAAGTAACAAGAATCTCCCAATGAAGTTCCTTTTTATGAATGCATCACACCTCTTAGAAGAGAACTAAAATTACAATCTCACCTTGAATTAAGGAATGTGAGACTTATCTTATAGGCTTCCATTGTACATTAAGGTTTCAGAAATAACTTTACAAAGCTTTGTATGATTTGTAAATTGTGTTTACTAAGTGTGTGAAAAATCTATATGGGGCCACCCAAAAAGCACATTCAGGTAGATTACATAGATCCGTCCTTACTTCTTGCAAAATCTATAATAGGTGGTTCATAAGAATATGGGATATGGAGTTTGTATCATAACAATGTAAAGCATTAATTAGCATTGATTGGAATTCAAGGTTAATAATAGATTGTCTAATTTGAATATTTTTTAATGGTTTGAGAAGGAATCCAAGGAAAGTCTTAAGAGTGCACTAGGAGGTGTAAGAAGGTATCCAAGGACGCCCGATCTTTCATTTTAGTAAGGTAGGTGTTGGTTGGCGCTCATTGATGTTGGTTGGTGCTGATTTTTCAAATATATTTTTGCAAGTTATGGTAGTCCAATTTGTTTTCCATATTACCTACTTGGTCTAATATTTATTTCATTATAGCACACCTACAAATCCTTAAGTGAGAGTCTGATTTTTAGAAATGAACTTAAGTTATACTTATTTTTCTATAGGGGAAAATATGGAGGGTTCAGTTATTAACTCATTGGCGGATTACAAAGTTCACTACAAAATATAACAAGTTTGTAATTTATCCTATATACACCCATCAATACTATTCTGAAACCCCTTATTGAGTTAGAAGTACATCAACATGGAAGGGGTATATAATAGCGCAAATGAGTATTTAGTTGAAAATTTTACTTTGTATCTTTGAACTCAAAAAGAACTGAAGAAGCTATATTGTTCTATACCTTATAATCTACAAGAGATACAATGAAGGATGTAAAATAGATGATCTAGGCATACACCATATTTCTATATTTCTCTTGCTAAGAAATTTTATATTATGATTCAATTTATGAAATACATAACTTGTGACAATGTTAAGTGTATATGTTTGGTATGAAATTCATAATGTAAGTGATAGAGCTTAATAACTAGGGGGTTAATAATTCTTATCAATAAGGTTGTATGCTTTATATTTATTACGATTGATTAATTGAAATGAAGAACTAGTTATTCCAATCAACATAAGAATCTATAATTATTAATTTTTTATTCTAAGAGTAGTATGGAAGAATTGCATTACATTAAAGGTTTGTGAAAAGAGTACCATCATTTTTGTGCTTTGCCTTAACCATTGGTTATGCTATTGATTCTATGTGGAGCTGCATAAGTTGGACATACTATGTTCCATTGAGTCCAACAAAAGGAGTAGAAAATTCATAATCCAGCGATACAAAGCTTGTTCCAACAATTAAAAATAATTGGCATAAGATATATTAATAATCAAGCTTAAAGCAGTATCTCAAGAGGACGGAATGAACTCCCTATCAAATATTGATCAAGTTCAAGTAATGGACATTGAGACTTAAGTCAACTCAAGCAATAGAAGATTTACAAGAACTTCTATATAATATGACAAAAGAATGCAAAATTACATTTTACCTATGGAACCAAATAGCCAAAGTATTAGAGCTATAGCTTTTCAAATAGAGATCTTTATGTCTTATTCTTGAGCATATGAGCATGATGCAAGTATGTTATATTCATTATTTCTAGTTGAAGTGCTTAAGTATAGCTATATAATTATCAAAGATTGTTGGCTTGTGACGATAAATAAAATTCTTAGAGTCTAATAAAGAAAACTTAGGAATTTCAAAGTTGTGGATTCACTTGTGATAGCTCATAAAAAGCTTTTGGATCTAGTTCAAATGGAGACCATCTATGGTACATTCAAGAATTTAGTTCCAATTAAGATTTTGGAAACATGTGAATTAGATATATTTGTTGTTTCCAAGAGATACCTAAAGAATAAAATTATAAGAGAAGCAAAGATCATCAATGAGGCTAGTGCATCAGCTAAATAATATCTAATTCTTCATATATTAGAGGGGAAATTAATTTCCTCTTTGGTATACAAAGAGATAGATACCAAACATCCCTACATTGATAAATTTAGAGAATGTTCAATGTCACATTTGGATCTAACCACCTTATCAATTGATAGCTAGCATTATGTTTTACATCAACAAGCCATATCGCCCAAGAACTACAAGCTACACAAGGTTTAAAAAGAAAGTTCCCATGGATATAAAAGATGTTATAATTATGGATTGCAAAACTTTGCAATATATGTTTTGCCCTAACAAAACAAAGTTTTTGACCTTTCAATAATGTTTTCAATGGTGGAAAGAAACATGATAAGCAAAAGATAGAAGATGAATATGAATATTAAGGAATGAAAATTCACCAATAACTTAATTGTGGTTTATTATTCTTTCCACCAAAAACATAAATTAGAAGGAAAGAGACATAGATGAGTAGAAACTAATAGACTAAAGAAGATAGAAGTATTGCTCATCCACATGGATGAAGGCTTAAAAGGGAAAGAATGTGAGGGTAATATTTATGTAAGAGAAGCTAAAGATTTATTATTATGACAAGCTATAAAGTTAGGATTTTTATTAGGGAAGAATTATGATGAGGAGATAAAAATACTAAATTTTTAGATATAGATACTTGAGACTTTACTTAGAAGTATGGGATTGATTATAAGCAAATAAAAGTCAATAGAATGATAAATGTTAAATTACTTCAGCCTTATAAAATCTCAATGATGCCTTGGATGGAGCAATCTAAAGGGTGGATTGGAAAAAACAAGTGAATACAAGTTTGTGGGAAATTTTAAAGATAGATTAATATCACAAGATAAAAAAAATGCAAATCTTTATGATAGAGAAAATTTCCATCAATGATTAGGATGTATATCTTGAAGATTTATAGTGTAAAAGACTGAGACCAAGGTGGAAAATAGGAGAATGAAAGATCACATTGTGACACTTGAATGTGAGAAACTTCGAATGCCTAGCATGAAATTCAGCTTTGGTATTTAAAGCAAGCATATAAGGCTATTGAGAAGCTTCTCAAGAGGCTTCCTTGAGTTTCTTTCTTGGAATGCAAGCCAAGTTAATTGGGAAGCTTCTCAAGACTCTTCTTTTTAGAAACCGTCTACTTGGCATGCAAGCTAAGTTACTTTGAAGTTTCTAGAAGCTTTCTTCTGGAAACCACCTACTTGAGGTGCAAGCTAAGCTGATTGAGAAGCTTACCAAGAAGCTTCCTAGATACTTCTAGAATATTATAGGCTAGTTTTTCCTATTCACTTCTTCTTTAGCCCTAACTAACTTTGTTATTAAACTCCATATTGTTACATATTCCATGTAACATAAGTAGTTAGATATATATCTGGAGGTGAAAATTGGCTTGATGACATCTAGAAGGATGATGTGAACAATGGGCTAAGAAGATTAGATAGGCATGTCACCAAAAGAGTACTACTAATAGGGCATAAGTCAAAAATAGCCTAAAAACTATAAATAAATTTTGGATGCCTAAATGGATGAATTAGGCCTTGAAAATGAAAAGATTCCTCCCCCTTAAGCAAAAAGAGGCTTGTCTTCTCCCTCTTATGATTTGTCTTCTCAAGATCTTTCCAATGGTATCTCATCCATGTGATTCTAAATTCCCTACAAGAAGATTCCCTTTGGTCAAACCCGTTTGACCAACTAGATAGGACAAGGATTGACATTTCACCCATCCAAGCAACTAATCCAAGGATGGAGCTTTTTGACAGGTCACCAATCCATGTATCTAATCCAAGTTGAATCTTTATTTGAGGAGATCCTCTATGATATACAATAAAGAGAAAGTGTTCCTTTGGGGCATCAGAGTATTGAGTGTGAAATTGTGTTCTCTCTCTTGTATCTCTCTTGGAGAGTTCTCTTGGTCTTGAAGTATTACATTCCAGCACCACTAGTTGGTGATTTCCTCATTGCCATTGAAGCTTCAAACTCTTGAATGGCAGTTTATGCATTTTGGATATGAGAAAGAGGTTCCCATGTGGCATCATGAAGGAGATAAACTTTCCAAAGGACCTTATTTGAATTGAATGCAGCGATATGCAAGGATATGATCAACTTTGTACTCCTCATGATCATTGATAGGAACGGGAGGAGGAGGGGGTTGGACATGAGAGGAAAAATAATATGGTGGGACCATCTTCTTTTTCCTCTCATTAGGAACAAAGGGTTTCAAAGTAGAAATGTGAAAGATAGTGTAGATGCACATATGCCAAGTCAAGGCAAGTTGATAAGCAATAGGAGAGATGATTTTGGTGACATCAAAGGGTTCTATCCAATTAATAGTGAGTTTAAAAACTTGGGTATCCAATAGGAGGGGTAGGTTACTAAAGGAGAGCATGACCTTATCACCAACTTGAGATGAGATCATGACAATGATGGTCCACATATTACTTTTGCAGATTTTGAGCAACCAAGAGATGAGATTTGACTTGTTGGAAGGATTGGGATATGGTGGTCAAGAAGGTAGAATTATGAGGAGCATGAGATGGAGGAGGAGCAAAAAAGGAATCTATTACAAGTGGATCCAAGCCAAAATTAGAGAAGAAAGTAGAGAATTTGGTGCTTGCATGTTTGGAATTATTGTATGCAAACTCAAAAATAGTAAGATATTCATCCCAATTGGTATGGAGGATGTTGACAAAGGCAAAAAGCATATCTCCCAAGGTGCAATTTGCACGTCCATTTTGTCTATCAGTTTGAGGATGATAGGCCTTGGACAAAGCAAACTTGGTATCAAGTATCTAGAAGAGTGCTTGCCAAAATTTCCCAATGAATTGAGGATCATGATGGGAGATGAGTACACAAGGCATCCCATGATGCTTAAAGACATTGTGAGAGTAAATATTTGCCAATGTTGGAGCATCCATGGTATCAAAGGTTGGTGCCCAATGGATTTGCTTACTAAGCTTATCCACAAAACACCATGATTTTTGTGACCTTGCTTCATCTTGGGCAAGGATGTGATGAGATCTAAGCTCACGTATGCTTATCAAGCAGATGGAATGGGAGAGGTTGAAGGAGGCCACTCGGTTTCTAATTGATGGCCTTGTTGCATTAGAAGCTCTCACACAATTGGACAAACTCTCAATCATCTCATGTCATGTTGGGCCATCACCATTGGCACTAGAGAGTACATAGGGTCTTGTTCACACCCATGTGACCAGTGATTGGTAAGTCATGGGCTTCTTGGAGGCACATAAGTTGGAGATCATCCTTGGCTAGAACATAAATCCGGTTCTCATAGAATAGAAGACCTCTCTTGAAAGAGAAGGTGTTGTACTCTTTATCACATGCTGCAAGATGACCTTATGCCATCTAAAAGAAAGGATCTTGTTGAAAAGCGGTCTTAAACTCAATTTGGACTTTGGAGTCAATCGATACCGTTGTAATTGCCATGGTGATAAGAGGAAGAGACTTCAAATCAGGTTGTTGTGATAGGGCATTAGGAATGATGTGGAACCGATGAGTTTGTACTCAAGTTTGATGTCAAACAATTGTAGTTGTCCCTCCCATCAATGATGTTGACTCTTCATGTGTTCCAAGTATAATGTTTGCAACAAAGGTTTGTGATCAGTTCACATGATTGCTTATTTTCTCCAAGAGATAATGTCTCTATACCTTGATCACATATACCATTGCTAGTTGTCCCTGACCTCAAGCAGAGTAATTCCTTTTTGTTGTATTTAGTCTATGAGACACAAAGGCAATGAGATGTAACCCATCTGGAAATTCATATTGCAACACGACTCCAATTGCAAAGTTAGAAGTATCAAAATCAACCATACAATGTAGTTCAAGATCATATGGTTGAAGAATGGGTCTTGAAAACACCGTATGTTTCAACTTTGGAATGCTTCTTTGTGCTTGTTGGTCCACTAAAAGCTTGAGTTCTTTCCCAAGAGATGGGTCAATGGTGTGGCTACATGAAGATAGTAGTGGATGAATTTTTGGTAAAAATTGGCTAATTTATTAAATTCTTGTAATTCTATAGCATCCTTTGGAGTAGGAAAATTAGTGATGGCATTGATTTTCTCCTCTTCTATCTTGATCTCTTCCGATGAGATCTTGTGATCCAAGAAGGTAACTTCCTTTTGCCAAAAGGTACACTTTGAGATCTTGTAGTAAAACTTCCATTATCATAGTCATCTTAGGACTTCTTATATGTGATCTACATGTTTTGCCTCTATCTTACTATAGATTAAAATATCATCTAAGAACACCACCACGTACCAATCCAATATTCTATCCAACACCCAATGCATCTATCTATGAAGACTGTTGGAGCATTAGTAAGCCCAATAGGTAAAACTCCCCATTCAAATGTCTGTACCTTGTGCAAATGGTAATCTTTTGCACATCTTCCCTATCAATAAGGATTTGCTAATAACTACTATGAAGATCCAACTTGGGGAAGTATCATGCTCCACTCAATTGATCAAGAAAGTCATCAATTCAAGACAGACATATGCATTCTGCACTATTTGTTTATTGAGCCCATGGTAATCAATACATAAATGAAGTCTCCATCCTTCTTTGGAACAAATGGTACCGGTGCTCCCCAAGGAGATGTACTATGTCATATGAAATCCTTCTCAAACAACTCCGTAAATGTTGGTTGCAACTCCTCTAACTACTTTGGTGAGAGCCGATAGATTGGCCTACTCATTGGGGTACTCCTTGGCAATAACTCAATCTTAAAGATCATACCATGATTGAGTGTAATTGTAATACCAATAGCTAGACATATAATTTAAAGGTGATAATTGGTTTTGTGACATTTGGAAGGATGTTACACATGATGGACTAAATAGATTAGAAAGGGGTATCACCAAAATGGGACTTCTACTAATAGAGTAGGAACCAAAATATGCCTGAAATCTTTGAGTGCAATTTTCGAGGCCTAAATGTATGAATTAGGCCTCAAAAATATGCAAATTCCCCTCCCCTTAATGGAGGAAAGTCTGACCTTCCTTCCTCCTTGCTTTGTCTTGTCAAGAGCTTTCCAATGGTACCTCACCCACGTGATTTTGAGATTCCTGTAGGAAGATTTCCTAAAAGATTCCCTTTGGTCAAAGCTTGTTTGACCAACCAAATAGGACCATGACCGACATGTCACCCATCCAAGTAAGTAAATCAAGGGTGGAGTTTGCTGACATGTCACCTATCTGTGTGCCTAATCCTAGGGTGGAGCTTCCTTGGAGGAGATCCTCTTTGTCTATATAATAAAGAGAAGGTGCTCCTTTGGGGCATCGGAGGTTTGAGTTTGAAATTGTGTGTTTCTCATGGTGTGCTTCTTCTCAGGTCTCATATCCTTGGAATATTACAATGGTATCAGAGCAAGTGTTGTCATCCAAGAGAGAGGATCACCCCTCTAGGAAGAATATGGGCTATTGAGACTGAGTAATTTTGAGGAGAGACATCCTGGTGTAATTGGTAGATTAAGAGTGCTAGAGAAAGGATGGGATGGAGGCTCCAAGAGGACAATGTCCAGCACCTCTCTCTCCATTCTTGAATCCATTTGACATCAAGATTATGTACATTAAGCATGAGCAAGTGAGAGTGTATCTAGTTTTTCACTCTGGAGCATAGTTCATGGATATAGTGATGAATTCACTAAACCTAGTGATTCTGCATGTAGTGATTTACAATAGAGAGTGGGATTTGACAATCTATAGTTTTTTGTGATGGATTTGAATGTACTAAATCCTTTCCCTTTTAACATTCAAGTAGAAATTCCATATGTAGTGAGACCAAAAGTGATATTTAGAGATTTTGTGGTCAAGAATTTTGGTGAGGAATATTATCAACAAGTGGTAGCTTTGGAGGTCCTAATGGTAGTTCTAATAGTTTATGCGCCCTCTATAATGATCATATTAACTCTCTATTAAAGTAGACAATAGCAATTGAGTGTTGTAGGAACCATGGATCCATAGTTGCAAGAGTTGGTGAAAGGAATGCAAGGGATGTTGAATAAATTTTGAGAGATTAAGATGACCATGGAGGCATTACAAAGTCATGTGCAGACCCTCAGGAATGATCAAGCAATGCAAGAAGAAGAGTCATCTCAAAACCCAATGCCTACGATTGAAGTACTTGGAGAGGTACCTGTGCCTATAAACTTGGTCAACGATGAAGCTACTCTAAATGAAGAAGACATGCAACATCAAGCCTTACAAGGGGCAATGTATGATGGGAGTAGTGGAGAATTGGATCTCACAAATGAATCAATATTCCTGATTATTCTCATCAAAGACCATCAAGCATGTTGTAGGCATGTTTTCATGTGGGTACTTGACTGATAAAGCCCTCACATGGTATGATGTTTGGGAACGATCCATGTTGGCAAAGAGAAGAGAGGTCACGTGGACAACAATGCAAGAAGGATTGTTGAAGAATTTCTAATCAATGGATTCCGTGCATATGGTCCGGATCCAACTATGGTGATTGAAACAAAAGAACAACGTACAAGTGTATGGGGAGGCATTTCTAGATCTACAAATCGCAATAACCAACATGAGTCCAAGAGAGACTCTTAACAATTTCAAACAAGGGTTGAAGGAGCAGATTTGCCAAGAAGTCATAGTTCAAAATCCTTGCATGGTATTTGATGTATTGCTTGTGTGTAGAGAATAGCAAGGGAATTAGATGGAGGTGAAGGAGTAGTTCCAACTCAACATTATTGGGCAGAAATGTCACACATGGGTGGACCAGTACAGATCAAATTGCGTAACCTTTGGTTTCAAGACCAAGGAGCACAACCGCTTTAAGGAGAGTGAGGCGGGTAGAAGAATGAAGAGATGGAGTCCCACGAGGAGAAGGAACTTGAGGAGAATAACATTGTTATTATAATTGTGGCTGTATTGGGAACATATCTACCAACTATTGTGCTCGTCTCCACAAAGGCCCTTGGCCTTCATATCTACCAACTATTGTGCTTGTCTCCACAAAGGCCCTTGGCCTTCATACAAGCAACCTTTGAACAACATAGAGAGACGCATTGAAGAGGAGGAGGTGGAAATCACTTTCAAAAATGAAGATCACTAATAAATGTACCTTGCGGCCTTATTGGCTCAATAAGAAATCAAAAAAGCAAGGGAAGAAAGAAGATGAGAGTGCAAAGGTCCCAAAAGTCAACCTCACAATTGATTGTTGTGAATGGAGTCCTAAAAGGTAATCAAATGAGAGTATAATAGATCCGGGGGCAACAGAGAATCTTGTCTTGCTCGATTGCAATAAGATTGGGAATGAATCTAGAGAGAGATGAGAGCAAAGAATTAGAGCTACCTAATGGGCAAACAAAGAGGATTGAATCATTACCTAGATAGGTAACACTCTTTGTAGGAGAATATTAGGAAGTAATTGAGTGATGAATGATACAATTAGCTCGTTATGATGTAATCTTATGCATACCATGGATAGAGCATTACAATCCTATGGTAGATTGGAGAAAGAAAACAATGAGAACCCACAAATTTTTGATTAGTGGGGTTAAAGAAAAAGCACACAAGCAAGAATTGCCTCTCTATGTCATAGGGACAATAGCTATCTATAAGACCAATAGATTTTTCATGGGTCTAATAAGAGAAGTCTAGAGTGCACAACTCAATGGACAGATTCTTGAGAAATTGAAGGATGTGGTAAATGAGTTTCAAGATGTCTTTCTTGATGATCTACTTGCAGGATTACCTCCAAAAAGGAGAGTAGATCATAAAATTGAGACACTCTCGAGGAAGACACCTCCTTGTAAGGCCCCATATCACCTATCACATCATGAGTTGGAAGAGTGTAAGAATAAAATTGAGGATATGCTACAAAAAGGGTTCATCCAACCTAGCATATCACCATATGGGGCTCTTGTCTTGTTTGTGAACAAGAAGGATGGTACAATGCGCATGTGCATTGACTATCAGGGTCTCAATCAGCAAATAATAAAGAAAAAATACCCCTTACCTTGCATGAATGACCTGTTTCATCAACTCAATGGAGCAAGACACTTCACCAAATTGGACTTGCAGAGCGGTTACAATCAAATCCAAATTGTAGAGGAGGATGTGTATAAAACAACCTTTTGAACCAAGAATGGCTACTTTGAGTATCTCGTGATGCCTTTTGGCTTCACCAATGCACCGGTCACTTTCATGAGTCTAATGAATGACATATTTCATCCATATTTGGATAAGTTTGTTATTGTCTTCCTGGATGACATCTTAGTATATAGTAGCACAATGACAAAACACAAACATCTAGAGAAGTCCTCCAGATTCTAAGATAGAATTGATTGTATGCCAAACTCTCAAAGTGCAAATTTGGCAAGTCTAAAGTAGACTACTTAGGACATAGAGTAAGTGTAGAGGATATTCAAGTTTTGACAAATAAAATAGAGGTCATTAAAAAATAGCATGCTCCAAAAGATCAGACTCAACTCAAGAAATTCTTGGGGTTGACGGGATTCTATCATCAATTTGTCAAGGATTTCTCCAAGGCTGCACAACCTTTAATGACACTACTTGGCAAGGGGAAGAAGTGGACATGGAGAACCGCACAAGAGTTAGCATTTCAAGAATTTAAAGCCGCCTTGTTACATGCACCAATCTTAAAGTGGTATGACCCAAAATGTCCAATCAAGTTGGTTAGAGATGCGTCAGGCGTAGCAATAGGAGTAGTCCTACAACAAGAGTGGCATGATGGATGGCATCCAATTGCATATTTCTCTTAAGAGTTGTTACCATTAGAGTGCAACTATCATACCATAGAACAAGAAGAGTTGGTCATTGTCCTTGCAACCAAGCATTGGAAGCACTATTTGGGCAAGAAGACATTTGTAGTCGAGATAGACCAAAAACCTCTAGTCAACCTCAAGACGCAAAAAGATCTATCTTGTTGTGAGATTTGATGTGTAGAGTGGCAACAATGCTTCAACATGATAATCACCTATGTGGAAGGTAAGAAGCAACTTGCATACGCATTCACCTAGATGCCGATGGCAAAAAATTTGGTGGTAGAGGTTAAGATTATAATATTAACCTTGAATTTTGGCCAGAGATTCTAGCTGCTACAAAAATTAATCCACAAATTATAGGAGTGCAATCATCCAAAGGCGTCACCAACCAAGGACTCACCTTTTGTGATGGCAGATTATGGATCCCAAATGTTCCAGAATTATACACCACCATTCTAGCAGATGTCATGATTTGGCCATTGCAGGTCCTGTCGGAGTGGACAAGACCTTGGATGCAATCCAATGCCATTACTATTGGCCCAAGATGAGCAATGACGTGATGGACTACATGCGCAACTGCCTACTATGTCAACAGAACAAAGCTTCCAATCAAGCCCATGCAAGGCTCCTTCAACCTCTTCCCACTCCTACATAACGTTGTGAACAAGTGAGTATGGATCTTGTGTGTGAATTACCCAAGACCACCTCAGGGTTTGACTCCATTGTGGTCTTTGTGGACCGGCTCAGCAAAATGATTCATGTACGCCCTACCACCAAGGATGTTACCACTCTGTAACTAGCTCAATTATACTTAGATGTAGTCTTCTCTCACCATGGTTTGTCTTTAGTACTTGTCACTGATATAAGCACTCAATTCACTAGTATGTATACAAAAACACTCTTTGGTTTCTTCAAAACCAAGTTGGCCATGTCCATAGCTTACCACCCCCAAATAGATGGACAAACAGAGCGGGCAAATTGCATTGTTGAAGACATGCTACACGGCTTCACTATAGAGGAGCAAGAGAGGTGAGACACCCTACTCCCATTGGTGGAATTTTCTTACAATAATTTGGTGAATGCATCTACCTATGTCACTCCGTTCTTTGTAAGCTCAGACCCCGTTTTATTGTCCTTTTTTTATTCTTTATTGAGTTGGTGTTGTGGCTTATCACCTTGAGCTACCACCACACATGAAGATCCATCTAGTATTCCATGTTTTCTTACTACGTATATATACTCCCCGATTAGGCCCTTATCATTCCACACAAGACATGTGACCTTGTTCAACACTCATTGATGGCATGGAGGAATATGAAGTGGAGTGTATTTTCCAAAAATGCATGGGTGGTACTCGCCATCCATGGGTGGACTATCTAGTACAATGGAAAGGTTATCCCCTCTATGAAGCAACTTGAGAGCTTGTTGCCAATTTGACACATGCAACGGTGTTGGTGCAAGCATTTGAGCAACAATTGCACAACGAGGACGTTGCATCTTAAAAGGAGGGAGGTTTGTAATACCAATAGCTAAACATGTGATTTAAAGGTGAAAATTGGTTTGGTACTATCTAGAAGGATTTTACATATGATGGACTGAATAGATTAGAAAGAAGTATCACCAAAAGTGGACTTCTACTAATAGAGTAGGAACCAAAATATACTTGAAATCTTTGAAGGCAATTTTGGAGGCCTAAATAGATGAATTATGTTCCAAGAAGGTGCCAAATCCCCCAGCCTTTGAGGAAAGGTTGGCCTTCCTTCCGCCTTGCTTTGTCTCGTTGTGAGCTTTCCAACGGTACCTCATCCATGTGATTTTGAGATTCCTACAAGAAGATTCCCTAAAAGATTCCCTTTGGTCAAAGCTTGTTTGATCAACTAGATAGGACCAGGATCAACATGTCACCCATCTAAGTAAGTAATCCAAGAGTGGAGCTTGCTGACATGTCACCTATCTGTCTACCTAATCCTAGGGTGGAGCTTCATTGGATGAGATTCTCTTTGTCCATATAATAAAGAGAAGGTGCTCCTTTGGGGCATCAGAGGTTTGAGTGTTAAATCATGTGTTTCTCATGGTGTGCTTCTTCTCAGGTCTCATATCCTTGGAATATTACAGTAACCCCTTTGGCAGATCATTTGGAAACACGTCCACAAACTCCTAAACTATTTGATCAACCATTGCTTGATGAGGCTCTTGACACTCCTCAAATTCTCTTTGTATGATTGGCTTGATCCACACCATGAAATTATACTTATCTTCCTCCAAAGCTTTCTCTATGGCTGCTTCATTGATAAACTTCTCATCTAGAGATTCATCTCTCTTCAAAGCTTGCTTTATGGTTGCTTTCCTCACAAACTTCCCATCTTGGGACTCATCTCTCTTCAAGGCTTGCTCTATGGCTACCTTCTTGACAAACTTCCCATCTTCGGCATGACTATTCTTAGGTGTCTTACTCAAAGTTGCCAAACAACCTAATCAAATATTCCTACCTGGTGTTATACTTGAATTTATTATCGGTTCCAATCAAATTGAACCTTATGATGTTCAAGCCAAGGTAGACCTAGAATGACATCATAGTGTAGAGGTGCCACTACAAACCTCATACCCTCCAAATACTCTTTTCCAATCTTGACTATAACAAGATACAAGGTGTGGAGTAAACCCTTTCTACCATCCACCATCATCAATCTTCTTCTAATTATTGGCTTGATAAGAATATGTAATTCTTTCCTAATTGCATGGACAAGTAATTTTCTAAACTTCCCAAATCAACCAAAAACTTACAACCACAATCAGATATCATACCTTGCAAGTGAAGTAAACTTGCATAGGTTGAGCTTAGGATTAATCAAGTTCCCAAATCTCCTACTAGGATCACTTGAATGGACATTCAATGATACAATATCCAATTTGGTGACAATAAAAACAACCACCACTTTGTCATATTTTTTCTTGATCTATTGTGCCAAGTGGTCTCCATTGAATGACATCAATCTCCATTGGTGATAGCTACTCCACCCATGTGTAGTGTATTGGTAGGTTTTGTGGAGGTCAAGGTCAAGACCAAGTTGTTACAACTAAGAAATCAAAGTGTTTGACCAACCACATGGCTTCCTCAAAGTGTTGTGGCTCTTGCATAGTTACCTTTAATTTGGTTTGTGACTTTGTGACCTCATAAATTGATCCAGAGCTTCACCTTCTAGTATATCTAGAATTTTCATGAAGGTGTTCTAGAATTGCATGATATAATTTCTTATAGAACCAATCTACTTCAACTCTACCAATCTACTTCAACTCTTCAAACCTATCTTATGCAGCTCATGTGGCATTTATAGCCTAGAATTGACCAATTATTGCACTCTTGAATTTTGCCCATGTTAAGATTGGTGCAAAAATTTTCCGTTCATCTTGCTCCACTCAAAATTGCCTCCATAACTTTGCCACTCCATTGAGTTGACTAGAAGTTTAGAGAATCTATTTTTGTTCATCTTGAAGGTTGGTAGCTTCAAAATAAAGTTTCTAGTCAAAGAAAAAATTCTCTATTGCACCTAAGAGATTCTTTCTTTTGAAAACCTTGGTTGTTGGAGATCAGATTTGGTCTTCTCCTTCTCAAATTGATGCTCTTGTGGTCAATGATCTTGTTCATCCAACAATCAAGTAAGGTGCTTGATTTGTTATTGCATAGCAATGATAACCTCAAGCATTGTTGCCATGGTTACTACTCTATCATACCATCCATAATTTATCTAATTTATTAACAAATAGATGCAACAAGTCTATCATTCTCCATAAGTTACAAACGGAAGTACCAATGGTTCCTTGGACAAGGTGATTGTATTCAAAATATCCTACCCAAAGCGTGAGATGAAGAACTGTGTGAAATGATGCTTGGGTAGTACTTGGATGCAAAACTCCCAATGGTTTGTCGGAAATGGATTTGGTGGTTCACAAATTCCATCCATCCCATTCCTACTATGATACCAATGTAAAACATTGAGATCGAGGAGAAAAATAGGAGAATGGAAGAGAAGATCAAGACACTTGAATGTGAAAAACTCCAAATGCCTAGCATGAGCTTTGGCTTTTGTATTTATAAGGAGCATACAAGGCTCTTGTAATACTCCAAGGACAAGAGAAGAGAGAAAACACAAATTTCACACTCAAGCATCCGATGCCCCAAAGGAGCACATTCTCTTTATTATATATACAAAGAGGATTTCCTCCAAGGAAACCCCACCATAGGATTAGGCACAAAGATAGGTGACATGTCAGCAAGCTCCACCCTTGGATTACTTACTTGGATGGGTGACATGTTGGTCCTAATCCTATCTAGTTGGTCAAACAAGCTTTCATCAAAGGGAATATTTTAGAGAATATTCTTATATGAATCTCATAATCACATGGGTGAGCTACTATTGGAAAGATCTTGAAGAGAAAAACCAAGGAGGAATGGAAGGCCAGCTTTTCCTCTATCTTTGGGAGGATGCACTCATTTTTGAGGCCTAATTTATCCGTTTAGGCCTCCAAAATTGCCTTCAAAGTTTTTAGACATATTTTGGATCCTACTTTATTAGTAAAAGTTCCCTTCTAGTGATACCCCTTTCTAATCTATTAAGTCCGTCATATGTAACATCATTCTTGATGTTACCAAACCAATTCTCACCTTTAAATCATATATCTAGCTATTGGTTCCAAAGGTTTCAAGTCTATTTTGGTTTATGCCCTATTAGTAGAAGTACTCTTTTGGTGATACTTCTATCTAATATTTTTTTCCATCATGTATAACATTGTTCCATAAGTTACCAAACCAAATTTCACATCAAGATCATATGGCTAGCTCTTGGCATTACAACTCTTGAGAAGTTTCTCAAGAAGCTTCCTTGAGCCGCTTTCTTGGAGTGCAAGCCAAGTTCACTTGGACGTTTCTCAAGAAGCTTTCTTTTCAAAATATTCTACTTGGTGTGCAAGCTAAGCTAGTTTGAAGCTTCTAGAAGCTTTCTTCTAGAAGCTAACTACTTGGGGTGCAAGCTAAGCTAGTTGGAATATTTCTAAAATATTCTAGGCTAATTGACCATATCTGCTATTTTTAGCGTTAACTAACTTTATCACTAAACTCCATAATATTGTTACATATAAGAAATATAACAATTTCTATGGACAATTAAGATCATTTTATTCAAGATTTAAGAGGAAAGATTGAAGAATAAAAAATCAATTCCTAAATGATCTATCAACTAATTTACAACCATAAAAAGGTAGATCATAAGATTAAGATCCTTGTAAGAACTATGCCACTTCATAAAGCTTCATCTTAGTTAGATCAAGCAATTGAAAATAATCCAAAACTTAAAGAATATTTCAAGAAAAGATTCACCCAACCAATCATATGTTCACACACTTATTGTTGTTTGTGACAAAGAATGATGGATACATATTGATTATTATACACACATAAAAATTCATCAAGAATAACTTTCACTCAACTATGATAGATGACTTGTTTTATAAGCTCTGGTTTGATTTGTGAAGAAGAATGATGGATGTGTATTGAGTATTATACACAAAATAAAAAGATCATCTAGAATAATTATCCCTTCCCTAGATTGAAAACTTTTTTTAGAGCTCTAGTGTTGTTCATGAAGAATCATGATAGACATGTATTGATTATTTTACACCAAATAAAATATTCATCAAGAATAACTATCCTTTAGCTAGGATGGTTGACTTGTTTTATGAGCTCAAGTTTTGTTTGTGAAGAACAATGATGGATGTGTATTGATTATTATACATAAAATAAAAAATTATCATGAAGAATAACTATCGCTTACCTTGGATGGATGCTTGTATTATGAGCTCTTGTTTTGTTTGAATGACTGCACTTTTTCAACTTTAAGGCACTAATTATTTAGAAAAATTGGATGTTATAGACAAAGGACATAAATAAAAGAAAGGGAAGACCAACTTAAAACTCTCAATTGCAGGAAACTCCAATTACTTAGGTTGAACAAGAGCTTGGTATTTATATATAAATTAGTACAAGACTCTAAAGCAAGCTTCCAAAGAATTTTCCTTCTAGAGTCTCCAAGAATGTGCATTTTTGGGTGTGAAAGCTAAGCTAGCTACTTACTTAACATACAAGCTTCTCAATTCTTTGGAAGTTTTTAGAATTTCTCAATAAGAAGCTTACTAGATGCTTCTAGAAAATTCTTGGAGTTCCTATATGTATACTTGTTTTAAATTTCTTTTAATTATACTTAGCTCATGCTAACTCAATATTATTACATATCTCCTCACAGCTAGTTGGTGATGTCCTCATTCTAATGGATTATTTGCACTCTTGTATGGCTGTCTGAGGCTGGATGACTAAAGTTGAGAAACAAACTCCTATGTGACATCATCATGAAGGAGATAGTCTTTCTCAAGGACCTTATATTCAATTTGTTGTTGACAACCATGTTGGATATCTCTTGTGTAAGAATATGGTTGACTTTGTATTATTCATGGTCATTTACAAAGATTAGAGGAAGAAAAATTTATATACAAGTAGGAAAATAATATTTATTAGAAACAAAGAGTGTTAACTTCAAGACATATAAGACATGATGGATCTTCATATGACTAAGAAGGCAAGTTTATAAGCAATAAGAGAAATGATCAATGATATCAAATAGTCATATCCAATTTTGAGCAAGTTTACAAACTTGGATGCCAAGAAAAAAGAAAAGGTTACTAGAGGGAAGCATGACCTTATCATTTATATGAAAAGTAATATCATAATACAAATTTTACTTGTACCAATTTTGAGCAAAAAGAGGATGAATTTTTGCTTGGCATAAAGATATAAAAAACATAGACAAGGAGGTAGAAATATGAAGAACATGAGCTGATTGTGGAGTAAGATGAGAATTGGAACAAATGATCATTCCCAAAATTAAGAATGAAAGCAGAAAATCCTTTACTTCATTGTGATTATTGTAGGAAAGCATGGTAATCTTAAGATATTTATCTTAGTTAATGTGGTGAATATTAACAAAAGTACATAACATATCTTCTAAGGTGTAATTTTCTCACTCTACTTTCCTATCAACTTGAGAGTGATAGGCTATAAGTAACACAACCTTGGTGTTATTAGTATATTGAAAAATGCTTGCCAAAATTTACCAATGAATAAAGGATCACAATTAAAGACAAGGACATCCCATTTGTTTGAATACAATATCAAAGTAAATCTCAACCAATCTTAGAGCATCCATTGTATTGCCAAGCAAATCTACTTACTCAGCTTATTGACAAACACCACAACTCTTTTATATCCTTCATCAATCTTAGGTAGGATGTGATGAGGTCTAAACTCACTTATTTCTATAGGGCAAATGGAATTGGTATTGGTTGAATTAGTCCATCTAATTTTTGGTGGCTTATCTTGTTGTATTTGCAACTCTCACAAGATCAAACAAACTATAGAACATATCAATATTGTGTTTGTCTACCACCATTATAAGGTATTCAATATCTTATCACACCCATATGACCATTGATTGGTAAGTCTTGTGTGTCTTGAGGTCAAAAAAGTTGTAGGTTCCTCATAACTAGAACAAAGATTTTGTTCTTATGAAATATAAAGCCATCCTTGAAAGAAAAAGCATCATGTTCATTTTCATGTGTTGCAAGGTGACTTTGCAAAAGATGAAAAAAAGAATCTTGTTGTAAAGCAGTCTTGAACTATGTCTGGACCTTTGAGTTAATTTACACAATGGCAAGTATTGTACTCCTTGTCATGTGTTGCAAGGTGACTTTACACAAGATGAACAAAGAGATATTGTTGTAAAGTAGTCTTGAACTAAGCCTTTGAGTCAATTAGTGCAACGGCAATTTCCATTGTTTTGAGAGCTTCAAGAAGAATCTTCAAATTAGTTCATCATAATAAAGCTATCAATAATGACATGGAGCTTTCTTGGTATATACTCAAGCTTGATATCATATCATTTTCATTGCTACTCCTGTTATTGATGCCAAATATTCATGTGCTTCAAATGCAAGGCTTGGAATGAAGGTTCATGAATGGTACATGTTATCACTTTTTTCCTTAAGAGATACTATCTCCATGCCTTTATTACTTATACCATTGTTAATTATTTGCAATTTCAAGTAGAATAATTTATTTTTACTAATTTTACTCATTAGGATATAAAGGTAATGAGGTGCAATAGATCTAGTGAATTCTTATTATGACAAAAATTTGATTGCAAAGTTAGAAGCAAGATCAACCACATAAGATAGGTGAGGATCATATGGTTGTGAGGATATATTGTGAGTACACTATATCCTTAAGTTTCTTGAATACTTCTTCTTACTTTGTAGTCCACTCAAAGCTTCTTGTCTTTCCTAAGAGACTCGTTAATGGTGTGGCTACATGAGCATAATCATGTATGAACCATTTGTAAAAGCTTGTTAATCCATTAAATACTCATACTTCTATTTTTTTTATTCCCTAAGAGATTTGTTAATAGTATAGTAACATGAGCCTAATAGTATATGAACCATCAATAAAATCTTGTTAATCCATTAAATCCCCAAATTTTTGTAACATCTTTAGGAGTAGGACAATAAGTAATAGCTTTGATTTTCTCCTCTTCCATCTTGATCCTTGCATTAAAATCTGATGGTATAAGAGGTAGCTTCCTTCTTCCAAAAGGCACATTTGGATTTCTTGCAATAGAATTTTCATTATTATAGTTATCTTTAGACTTCTCATACAAAGTTCTTATGTTATACTTCTATCTAACAATAGATTAAAATTTCACCCAAGAACATTACAATGTATTGATCAAATAACACCTTTCAGACCCAAAGCATTTGATCCATGAAATTTTTTTGAGCAATTAATGAACCCAAAAGGTAAAACTATCCATTCAAAATATCCATACCTTTTACAAAATGCAATCATCAATACATCTTTCTCATCAATTGGAATCTTCTTATAGTTACTTCAAAAATCTAATTTAGAGAAGAATTATACTTTATTTTTTTGATCAAACAAGTTATCAACTTGAGGCAATGAATATGAAATTCTTCACTTTTTTTATTAAGATCACAATAACCAATAAAAAATCAAAGCCGTAGATCCTTCTATGGTTCAAGAAGCATTGGTGTTCTCCAAGGTGATGTTTTGTATGAAATCCTTCTCCAACAACTTGATCAATGTTTTTTTGATCTCTTTTAACTCATTTGGTAAGAGTAAATACATTGACAAAGACATCACACTTCTCATGTATAAAGTAAATCCAAAAAAACCTTGACTAATCATTTATGAAAGACATAGTATTCCTTTATATGTAATAAGGGATCAAGACCCCATAAACTATGGTATATATTTGAGTATAAACTTGGAATTATGAATTCTAACATCATTAGCACTATCATGACATTTGCAACACCTGTGCTAGTTAGCTAGGATTTTAGAATGAGTACAATGGTAGCCATTGTTTTATCAATAACTACTCATGGCTTACTTGATGGTGGGCATCATAAGAACCATTGTTTGTACCAACAATACCGTTAGATGTGCTTTTAGGTTGTACTCCTTGGCTTCCCAAGGAGAGGTATACCTCAAAGTTGAGCTCCAAAGAGCTCACTTCTTCTATATTGATCCTTGAAGCTCCTTACTATGATGGATAAAACTAGTGAGTGAAACTTGGATTTTGTAAAGGACTAAGAAGAGAAATAATAGAAGGGAAAATCATATTGGAACTCTCAAATGAATGGATGAAACTCTAAAATGTTTAGCATGAGCTTTGGCTTTAGTATCTATAGTGAAGCTAAATACAAGAATCCAAACAAGCTTCCTTTTAGAAGTTATATTTCTTGGGTGCAAGTCAAGCAAGCCATCTACTTTATATACAAGCTAAGCTAGGCATTTACTTTGCATACAAGTTACTCCATCTAGGGGAAGCTCTTAGGAGATTATCATTAAGAAGTTCCTTGTGTACTTTTAGAACATTCTTAGAAATCCTATGTGCTTCTACCAAGAAGCTTCCTAGATACTTCTAGAACATTGTTAGAATTCCTAGATATATGCTAGTTCTACTGCTTTTTTGCTATATTTAGTTTCTTATATTCATTCACTAGCTTTTGATAGCTCAATATATTATAGGTTCATTGTGCTAGAGTGGGTTTGGCTCAATGAGTGTAAGTCCATCTTCTCAAATTAGAGATTTGAGGTCCTCAACTACTAGATTGGAGACATTGGCCAGATTTGGTAGTAAAGGAATTCAAATTGACCAGATTTGAGAGCAGTCACCCTCCAAAATTCCAAATTTATGATGAGATTTAGCAATGGTTGACCAAATTTAGATATATATCAAATTAGGTGGTAGTTGAGTAAATTTAAAAGAGGGTTTGAATAAGCAACAAGGAAGGTCTCATTTGTTATTTTGAGGCTTCAAGATTTAGAAAAATTGGTTAGAGAAGCTACAAATAAAAGGATACCTCTAAGGAAGATCTTTTTTACATATGTTTGCAAAATTTTGTACTATTTGATTTATCATTTCTTTTTGAGTCTTATTATCCTTACCAAATTTTTCTTTCACTATGGATTTGATCCACATAAAAAAAACAAAAATATCTTCTTTGAAAACTTGTTCTATAGCTTCTACACTTATGAACTTCCCATTTTGAGATTGATTTCTTTGAGATATCTTCCTCAAAAGTGCAAGATAACTTACTTAATAATTCTTACCTCGGTGTTATACTTGAATTTATTATGGAACCTAATCAAATTGAACCCTATGATATTCAAGCTAATAAAAGCTAAAATGATGATGTAGTGTAATGGAATTATTATGAATCTCATACTCTTTCCAAACCTTAATTCAATTAGTTGTGAGAAACAAAATGCAAGACCCTCTCTACTATTAGCACATAGACTATAACCATACATGCAAGATACATATATGAGAGTTTCCAATACAAGAGATATGTGTTTCACCTCTATTAAGGCTATATCCATGAAATACTCTAAGTTTTATTGATACTTAAGCCCAACAACTATACCAAGTCTCCTACACAATTATAGCTCTCTCTTATCTCTCAAAATAATCCATAAACATGAGCATGAAGTCTTTTACACAAGCTTCATCATCTAGCAAAAAAAAAAGAAAAAACATATATATGTATGTACATATATATCCTCAATGTATCCTAGTTTAGAACTAAACAATATTAGACCAAAACTAAGAATCAATACTAGCATATGCCATCTACTTGAAACTAATAATTCCTATTCTTAAAACTCTCATTATTAACCACAATCTTACAACCACAATCTAATATCATATTTGGCAAGTGAATTAGATTGGTATAGATCAAGCATTGATTCCAATTGGATTTAATCATTATCTCAATAAATAGCTTGATATATCTTATTTAGAATCTTTAATTTCTTACCATCATGCTCTAAAAACTCCATCTAGGAAATTGGTCAAAGTTTGTAATTCTTACTTGGACATTTTGTAATGCATTGTCCAATTTGGCAACATTAGAAGCTACAACTATTCTATCTCAATCATTTATAATTTGGAATGTTAAGTGGTCTTTTTTGGATGATATTGATATCTATTGCTATGGGCTTTTCCACACATTCTTGATGTGTTTGTAGGTTTTTGAAGGTATGAGTAAAGATCAAATTTTAATGACTAAAGAATGGAAGTGTTCAAATGATTGCATAGCTTCTTTCAAATATTAAGGTTTGCATATGGTTATTTCTAATTTAATATGCACTTTTACCACTATCATCAACAGGAAAAGTAAACTGCTCTTTCATGCATCTCTTATATTTGCATCATTGTATTCTAGATAAGGTAACTCTTCCTTAGATCTAATGCGCCTCAGTTTTTCCAATCAATCTTGTGCAACTTGTGTAACATTTATTGTTTGGGATCGGTCAATTATTGCACCTTTGAAGCCTTTCTATATCAAGATTAGAACAATCAATTATTGTTGAACTTGCTTTACTTGGAATCACCACCATAGTTTTGCAATTCATTCTAATTGACTTGAAACCAAAAGTATCTCTTTGATCATCTTCCAGATTTTTCACTTCAAAACAGTGCTCACAATAAAATACAAAATTCTCTATTGCATCAATAAAAGCTTGCATTCAAATATCTATGATTTCATGAATTTAACTTGATCTTATTTTTATTAAAGAGTTACTAAATCCAATTTGTTCATGTTATTGCACTTCTTTATATTCCAATAAGTAAATAAGATGTTCAATTTTCTATTGCATAACAATGATAACTTCAAGCATTCTTATGTTTGCCACCATGACTATTGCTTCACTAAACTAATTGCTGATAAATATATTTAAGTTAATATGTAGGTGCAACATGTACATTGCTCTATATAAGTCAAAATCAAAAGGACAAATGATTCATCAAACAAGATGCTTGCATTCAAGGATGCATGGCCAAATCATACAATGATTAGTTGCTAAAAATGATACTTTGGTAGTATATGGATACAAAGAGTTCAATGGTTTGGTGGAAACTAATTTGATGGTCCATTAATTGCATCTATCTCATTCTTGCTTTGATATCAATATAAGAGACCAAGGAAGAAAATAGTAGAAGTGGGAAATCAATTGAAAACTTGCAATTGAAAGACTCTAATACCAATGTAATACATAAAGAGGAGAAATAGGAGAATGGAAGATCAATTCAAACTCATTAACTTAGTGAAACTACAAATGCTTGGGTTAAAAAGAGGCCTTGGTATTTATAGGTAAACTAAGTACAAGATTCCAACTGATGCTCCCAAAGATGTTTCTTTTTGAGTATAATACAAGTACTCTTTCTTGGAGTACAAGTTAAGCTAGCTATAAATTAACATATAAAGTATTCAATCCTTTGGGAGTTTCTAACTTCAAGAAGCTTCTCGGATGCTTCTATAATATCCTATGAATTTCTAAATGTGTGTTATTTATAGCACACATCTTTTTATTTATAATTAGCTTTTTCTCACTTGAAATTATTATATTTTATGTATAAAGTAGATATAATCAAATTTTTATTTTTGAATTCTATAATATCCTATGAATTTCTAAATGTGTGTTATTTATAGCATATTTTTATTTATAATTAGCTTTTTCTCACTTGAAATTATTATATTTTATGTATAAAGTAGATATAATCAAATTTTGATTTTTGAAGACCACTTTTTCAAAAGTATGACCATTTTAAGTACATAGTGATGCCAAATTGGTCTCTTCTATCCAACTCTCATATCATTGAATAATAAAATTTCAATAATAGAATTTATTACTGATTTTTTAGGTGAAAATTTAATATACATGAACCTTAGAGATAAAAATAACATCTTAAATAATTTCTTCAAGAGATAATGAAGTGGGTTAAAAGGCTTAAAAAGATGAGTGCTATAAACATAAGGTTTTTTACTTAATAACTAGAGTAAGCATGGAAGACATTCAAGCCATAAATGACAAAATAAAAGCAGTCCATATGGAATATACCTAAAGATCAAACTCAATCAAAAAAATAATATAGGATTTTATGTTAGATTTATCAAATCACTTATAAGTTGGCGCAAGCCTTGACACCAAATCTGTTGTGAAAAGGTGGACATAGAAAACAAGAGATAGCACAAGTGCTTCCATTTTAAGCTTTGTATGATATATTATTTAATGTAACTTGCCTTAATGATTCTATTCAAATAGGCTTGTAGTAAAATATTTAGATCAACAACTAATGATGAAAGTGAGATCTTTCACCAAAAAATAGGAGGATATATGGCATCTAATTGATTTTCTCTTAGAAGTTACTTCAAATGGAGCATGCTAACTACTTAGAGAGAAAGAGAGTAGTTGGGTATTTTATTATCTACAAAACATCCAAAGCATTACTCAAGAGATAATAAGTTTGTGATAGAAATAGAATAAAAACCTTAAAATGTTATAATCATACATACTTGCTTTGTATTTGTGGTCTAGATTTCAACTCCATAACTCCACCCAACAAGTGGACATGAATGCATTTTAACACTTGACTGAATAGATGATCTAGTTTAGTCTAAACCTAATCACTCTATCTATTATATGTTAATCAAAAATTCTTATTAGAAATAGGTATTATTATTTGTGTAAAAGACCGAGGAGATAAATAAGAGAATAAAAGATCACATTATGAATGAGGGAAACTCCAAATTCCTAGTATGAGCTTGGGCTTTAGTATTTATAAGTAATATACAAGGCTCTTGAGAAGCTTCTCAAGAAACTTCCTAAAATTCATCTTCTTAGAGTGCAAGCTAAGCTAACTAGGAAGCTTCTCAAGAAGCTTTCTTCTAGAAGCTACCTACTTGGCATGCAAGCTAAGTTAATCGTGAAGCTTCCCAAGAAACTTCCTCCTAGAAGTCACCACTTGGTATACACATTACTCAATACTTGGAAGGTACCAAGTAGCTTCCTAGATGCTTCTAGAATATACTTAGAATATGCTTCTAGAATATTATAATTTGACCTATTTTTCTACTTCATCAATCTTGACTAGCTTGTCTATAAACTCCATATTGTTATAATTTGAGTGAATATATAATCTAGTTTAGTCTAAACCTAATCACTCTAACTATTATAAATCAACAATTCTTATTGTGCATATTGGATTGTAGCTAGAAAGGTTAACTATTGAGTATAATAGTTCAAACCAACACAAAATTCTCAAGTGGATGTTGAGTGCTCTAGTTTAATTCAAGCTTAATATTAGAACCTCCAAGACTCTTCAACATCATCAATTTCTTGTTGAAGTTCCACAATTGCTTACTCTTTATATTTGTAATTTGTGTACTTGCACCATATGAACCCTTTTCACATGAGGCTAAACTAGACATGAAAAATTCATTAAATTTAGATTAGGTTATTGATTTCAGAAATAGAGAAGTAGCATAAGGTTCTCATGAATCCAAAATCTTGAATGTATCAACATCAAACATAATGTTTTGTTCCTTAGAGTCTCACAAGCTAGATAAATATTCATTTGGTGAACTCTATTTAATTAAATTTAGAGCTATAAAAGTAGCTAACAAAAAATTAAATGTATTTGGTTGAGTGGTAACAAAATTCAACATAAAACACATATTCACAAAGGAAAAAGTAATTGGGAGATATTTTAACTTGGATTTTGAGAGCAAACATAGAAGAAAATGATTCATTAGTCATGGAGGTGCACTTTCTAAGCACTATTCATGATTTTAAGCTAATTAAATAGTTTTGGTGTATGTGAGCTTTGGTATATTTTGTATGTTTTGTTTGTTGTACACACCATTATTTTATTTAACAAATAATGTTATTTTATTTTAATTAATTAATAAACTTATTTATGTACTTGATTTATAATGGGTTTTACTTGATGGATGACTATATGTTACCTATTGTGAATAAGTGTTCAACAAATTTGTCTTGAGATACATGCTTAACACGTAGTGAGGTTAAGGAGTGGTAGTTTTCTTGAGAGAGTTCCTTGTACATCTTCATCCTTTGAGATAGCTCCTTCTCCCTCTTCTTCCTCCTCTTCACCCCTAGAGAGGGCACCTCCATCCCTTGCACCCAAGAACCCTTCACCCTCTTGTTCTATTGACATAAAGAGTATTAGGTGACTGTGTCCAAGTGGCTAAGGGAGCAAGAGAGACTTGTTGTTGAGTAGGAGAGTAGATTGGAGAGTAGATTGGAGAGTGCAGAGGAGCAAGAGAGATTAGTGCTTGAGCATGAGAGTAGATTGGAGAGCTAAGAGGAGTAGGATAGATTTTTGTTTGAGAGAGAGGCTCCTTTATGAAAGAAAGGACACTCTTGCTATGCAAGACAAGATGCATATGACCTTTACTAAAATGAGATGGAGAGAGAGCAGAGGTTGGCTCACTTGGACTTGGATATCCTAATTGTTGCTGCCATGGCTAAGGATTATAGGATCCAATTATAGAATCCTGCACAAGAGTTAGCATTTGCTATCAAGATGTGCAAGAGTGTTCATGTTCAAGTAGATAAGAGTGAGAGTAGTCTAGCTCAAGTGGGGGTCATGTAGCTTATCTTGGACTAAGACTCTGTATGATTGCTTGTAAACCCCGCATTTGGCCCTCACAAGAGGAGAAAAAGATCCAAAAAAATGCCACCCATGTGTTACTCCGTGATATGGTGACTCAAGAGACTCAAATTGAGTTTATAGAGAGGCATCATCTTTCAAGAGAGTATATTCCACATATTCTCTTCCCAAGATTCATATAGAAGAAGATAATTTTTGTGGATGTTATTTGTTTGGCATCATTATGGCTTCATGGTAGCATTGGTTGTAGTGTGTGGGAAAGCTTGACCATTAGGTATGGTTGATGCTCTCACATAAAGTTAGGGCCCGTAAGGTGGGTAGCATGTCTTGGTGTTAGCATTTCATTCAGTTCTATTTGTTGGACTTTGAGGTTATCTTGTGGATAGATCTTACGCTCATGGAGTTGAGTCATTGCTATGGAGCATATGACAATGGTCAAAGTTCCCAAAGGGAGTTGATACCGGATCTTGGCTCATGGTATGTTTGTGTTTTGCAAATGTCTAGCAAGATGAGTTGAGAGGACTTAGAGCTAGATCCTATGAGCACCTTACTTCATTAGGTTTACCTCTTTGTGATCTTTTGATCTTGGATAGTTATGCACTCTCTTAATATAAGAATCATCCATATGGTGCAATCCATCCTCACTACTTCCATCCTTCAAGGCAGAGAGATCATCATACACTTGGTCATTTGACTCCTTGATGATAGCTTTGGATAGATTTGTCCATGATGATCAACTTGTTGCTAGTTGGGCAGTGTAATACTCCAAGGACAAGAGAACTCTTCAAAAGAGATACAAGATAGAAAACACAAGTTTACACTCAATCCTTTGATGCCAAAGAGGATCTCCTCCAAGGAAACTACACCATAGGATTAGGTACATGGATAGGTGACATATTAGCAAGCTCTACCCCTAGATTACTTGCTTGAATGGGTGACATGTTGGTCTTGGTCCCATCTGGTTGGTCAACCAGGCTTTGACCAAAGGGAATCTTCTTATAGGATTCTTAGAGTCACATGGGTGAGGTACCATTGGAAATCTCTTGATGAGACAAACCAAGGGGGAGAGAAAGGCTAGTCTTTCTTCTATTATTGGGAGGGGAGGACCCTGCACATTTTTAAGGCCTAATTCATCCATTTAGGCCTCCAAAATTGCCTATGTTGTCAAGCCTATTTTGGCTTCTACCCTATTTGTAGAAGTGCTCTTTTGGTGATACGTTTATTTGATTTACATTATCTATCATGTATAACACCCTTTTAGATGTCACCACCTTAAATTTCACCTTTAGATCATATGCTTAGCTATTGATTCTAAAGTTTCCAAACATGTTTTGGTTTTTGGCTTATTAGTAGAAGTACTCTTTTGGTGATACCTCTATCTGATCTTCTTATTCCATCATGTATAACATCCTTCTAGATATTACCAAACCAAATTTCATATCTAGATCATCTGTCTAGCTATTGGTATTACAAGCAGAAAAGGAATGGACATCTGGTAGACTAAGTTCTTATAGCAATGATCCATATGACTTTCTAGCTAGCAATATTAGACACCAACTCTTAGATGAGAGCAAGTGGCACCTTTGGTGGTCTTTGAGTCCATTTAGGATTCAACATGATATAAATCAACACAGACTTGAGGATGTAGTTGCATGTATACTCCATGTTGCATCTCCCTCATCTTCCTCACCTCCTTCTCCTCCAACATAGTGACTATCCTTAAAGACTACAAATAAATAAATAAATAAAAATATAAATAAATATATCTATATTTTATGATTATACATTTATTTCCATTTTCACTTTGCCTCACTCTCATATCTCATATCACATGAATGTGATTCCATTAAACCACATGAAATTTATTTACTATACTTAGGCACCACTAGCACCTATGAGAGCTACTCGCACAAGATAGGCACCATCATGCACCTTCTATATCTAATTAGCATCATTAGGCGTATCATACACCTAACATGTTCTTTGGTGTCAACAAGCATCTCTTGATGAGCAAGTCTTAATGAGCCCCAATGTGTGATAAAGTACATCTTCTATATCCAACTAGTATCATTGGGTGCCATCAGAAACCTTACACATTCTTTGATGAGCATCAAGAAGCATTCATTAGCAAGTGAGTGCCAATAAGTGCTAATGCACAACATTTTGAGGACTAATTGGAGTAGTTGGGTTTAATCAAGAGTGTGATGCCCTTTAAGGTGTTGATGGGCATCTCCAAGCGGTGGTTTTGTTCAACTTTCAGCATGAAAAGTTTTTTTTGAGTGACATTTTGGACTTTCCAAAGTTTGATAGGGGTCCTTGTTCTAGCAATCTCTAGCACTTACACAAAAATCTCAAATCTAATAGACTTAAGCATAATACACTTATAAGCAATCATTACATGTTGGATCACAAAGTTGTCAAACATCATCTTTAATTATAGATATACTTTGGTTACATGGAAGTGGCTCCTGTAACAATATGGAGTTTAGCGACGAAGTTAGTCGGGCTTACAAAGTACCACATAAGACAAAGTAGCCTAGAATATTCCATAAGTATCTAGGAAGCTTCTTGGGAAGCTTCCCGGCTAGCTTAGCTTGCACCTCAAGTAAATAGCTTCTAGAAAGAAGCTTCTAGAAGCTTCCAACTAGCTTAGCTTGCACGCCAAGTAGGCGGCTTCTAGAAGAAAGCTTCTTGAGAAGCTTCCTAGTTAACTTGGCTTGCACTCTAAGAAAGCGGCTTGAGGAAGCTTCTTGAGAAGCTTCTCAAGGGCCTTGTATGCTACCTATAAATACCAAAGCCAAAGCTCATGTTAGGCATTCGGAGTTTTCTCTCATTTAAGTGTCCCAATGTGAGTTTCCATTCTCCTATTCTCTACTTAGATTCACTCTTTTACATTAGTATAGGAGCAGGAATGGGATGGATGGAATTTATGGACCACCAAATCCACTTCCACCAAACAATTGGGATTTTTGAGTCCAAATATTACCCAAGCATCATTTCACATAGTTCATCACCTCACACTTTGGACAAGATTTTCTGCATATGATCACCATATTTGAGGAACCCTTGGTGCTTCCGGTTGTAACTTATGGAGAACGGTGGACGTGTTATTTCTATGTGTTAAATAATTAGATAGATTGGGAGTGGTGTGATAGAGGAGCAACCATGGCAGCAAGACCTGATGTTATCCTTGCTATGCAATAACAAATTGAGCACCTTACTCAATTGTTGGATGAACGAGATCTTTGACGACAAGAGCAGGTGGAGAGAGTACCAATTCAAAAAGGAGAAGATTGGATCAGATTCCCTAAACCCAAGGTATTCAAAGGCAAGAATCTCCCAGGTGTAGTGGAGAATTTTGTGTTTGATTGTGAACATTATTTTGAAGCTACCAATCTACAAGACAAGCAAAAACAGATTCTCTTGGCTTCTAGCCAATTGGATGGAGTAGCAAAGCTATGGTGGAGATTCCGAGTGGAGCGAGCCAAACGAAAAATGGTTACACTTATCTTGACTTGGGCATAATTCAAGAGCGCAATAATTAGTCGGTTCCAAGCTATAAATGCCACACAAGCTGCACAAGATAAGTTGGCAGAGTTAAAACAGATTGGCTCTGTAAGAAGTTACATCACGCAATTCCAAAACACCATCATGCAAATTCCAGATATATTGGAAGGTGAAGCTCTAGATCAATTCATGAGGGGCTTGAAGGCAAGAACCAAATTAGAGGTAACCATGCAAGAGCCACAACACTTGGAGGAAGCTATGCAGTTGGCCAAACATTTTGATTCCTTGGTGGCAACAACTTGGTCTTGACCTCGACCTCCACAAAGCGTACCAATACACTACACACAAGTGGAGGAGCCAACACCAATGGAGATTGATGCAATTCAACAAAGACCACTTGACACGGCAGATAAGGAGAAACTATGACAAAATGGTGGTTGTTTTTATTGTTGCTAGTTGGGGCATCACATTGTTGAATGTACATTCAAGAATGGACAACCTCAACAAGTTGCCCAAGTGGAGGTTGTGGAGCGGAATGATAAGGGAAATGAGGAATCCCAATAGGAGAATTTGAGCCGCCTATTGGGAGCTTGATTAGTTCCAATGGGATTGAAGGCTTGACCTATGCAAGTTTGCTTCACTTGCAAGGTATGATATCTAATTGAGGTTGTAGGATTTTGGTTGATTTCTGGAAGTTCAGAGAATTGTATATCTATGCAAGTAGCAAAGGAATTGGGTATTCCTATCAAGCCAATGATTGGAAGTAGTTTGATGATGGCGGATGGTAGAAAGGGTTATGCATTCCGCACCTTGCATCCTATTACCTTCAAGATTGGGAAGGAGTATTTGGAGTATATGAGGTTTGTAGTGGCACCTCTACACTATGATATCATTCTAGGTCTACCTTGGCTTGAACGTCAAGGTTCAATTTGATTGGACCCGATGCCAAATTCAAGTACAACACCAAGGTAGGAATTTTTGATTAGGTTGTTTGGCATCTCTGGGTAAGACACTTAAGAATAGTCAGTCCCAAGATGAAGTTTGTCGAGAAGATAGCCATAGAGCGAACCTTGAAGGAAGTGGAGTCCCAAGATGGGAAGTTTGCCAAGAAGGCAACCATGGAGAAGGCTTGGAAGAGAGATGAGTCCCTAGAAGGGAAGTTTGTTAGTAAAGCTGCCATAGAGCAAGCTTTAGAGGAAGATAAGTCTATATTTGCGGTGTGGATCAAGCCGATTGCACAAGACCAATCTGTGGAGGACCGAGAGCCTCATCAAGTAATGGTTGATCGGATAGTTAAGGATTTTGTGGATGTGTTTTTGGATGATCTGCCAAAGGGATTACCCTCCGATTGAGGTATGCCCTTCAAGATCGAGTTATTGCCAGGGAGTACTCCAGTGAGTAGACCGATCTATCGGCTCTCACCAAAGGAATTGGACGAATTGCGAAAAACACTTACAGAGTTGTTGGAGAAGGACTTCATACAACATAGTACCTCTCCTTGAGGAGCACCGATACTATTTGTTCCAAAGAAGTATGGAGGACTTTGTTTCTGTATTGATTATTGTAGGCTCAATAAGCAAATTGTGAAGAATGCATATCCCTTGCCTCGGATCAATGACTTGCTTAATCAACTAAGTGGAGCACGTTACTTTTCCAAGTTGGATCTTTGTAGTGGCTATTGGAAAATTCCAATTGATAGAGAGGATGTGCAAAAGACTACCTTTTGCACAAGATATGGGCATTTTGAGTGGAGAGTTTTACCTTTCGGACTCACTAATGCTCCAACAATCTTCATGGATCAAATGCATCGGGTGTTGGATGGACTATTGGATCGGTCAGTAGTGGTGTTCTTGGATGATATCTTAATCTATAGCAAGATAGAGGCAGAACATGTGAATCATGTGCAAGAAGTCCTAAGATGACTACGACAATGGAAATTTTACTGCAAGAAGTTGAAGTGTGCCTTTTGGCAAAAGGAGGTTACCTTCTTGGGTCATAAGATCTCCTCAGAGGGGATCAAGATGGAAGAAGAGAAGATCAAGGCCATTACTGATTGGCCTACCCCGAAGGATGCTACAAAAGTACGGGCATTCATTGAATTGGCCAATTTTTACTGGCGGTTCATCCACTATTATGCTCATGTGGCTACACCATTGACTAACCTCTTGGTAAATACTTGAGCTTCCAATGGAACACCAAGCATGAAGAAGCATTCCAGAAGTTCAAACATATGGTGTCTTCAAGACCCATTCTTCAACCATATGATCCTCAACTACCTTGTGTGATTGATTTTGATGCTTCTAACTTTGCAATTAGAGCTGTGTTGCAACATGAATTCCCAGATGGACTACATCCCATTGCCTTTGTGTCTTGCCAACTAAATATAGCTGAAAGAAATTACTCTACTCGAGATTGGGAACAACTTGCAATGGTATATGCCACCAAGGTATGGAGGCATTATCTCTTGGGGAAACAAGTGATCATGCAAACTGATCACAAGCCATTGTTGCAGATCTTACACCTAGAGCACATGAAGAGTCAACATCATCGATAAGGAGAGCAACTCCAATTTTTTGACATCAAACTTGAGTACAAACCATGTCGGTTCCATATCATCCCTGATGCTCTATCACAACAACCTGATTTGAAGTCTCTTCCTCTCATTGCGGCAATAGTTACAACGGTGTCAATTGACCCCAGGATCCATAACAAGTTTTGGTTAGCTCTACAACAGATCCCTTCTTCCAAATGGTACATGGTCATCTAACAATAAGTGACAAGGAGTACAACACCTTCTCCTTCAAGGAAGGCCTTCTATTCCATGGGGACCGGATCTATGTTCCAGCCAAGGGTGATCTTTGACTTGTGCACCTTCAAGAAGCCCATGATTTACCCATCACTAGTCCCATAGGTATGGAAAAGACCTTGGGTACCATCCAATGTCAATGGTGGTGGCCCAACATGACACAAGATGTTCAAGAATTTTCCAATTGTGTGAGAGCTGCCAACATAACAAGGCCAGCAACCAAAAGCCGAGTGGACTCCTTCAACCGCTTGCCATTCCATCAGCTCGTTGGGAGCATGTGAGCTTGGATCTCATCACATCCTTGCCAAAGACAAAACAAGGATACACCGCCATTGTGGTGTTTGTGGATAAGCTTAGTAAGCAAATCCACTTGGCACCAACCTGTGATACCGTGGATGCTCCAACCTTAGCACAAATCTACTTCAACAATGTCTTCAAGCATCATGGGATGCCATGCGTACTCATCTCCGACCGTGATCCTCAATTTACCGGGAAGTTTTGGCAAACACTCTTTCAGATACTTGGCACCAAGCTTGCTTTGTCCACGGCCTATCATCCTCAGACTGATGGACAAACCAAACGTGCAAATCGTACATTGGAGGATATATTGCATGCCTTTGTCAATGTCCACCATACCAATTGGGATGAATGTCTCACCATTGCAGAATTTGCCTATAACAATTCCAAATAGGTAAGCACCGGATTCTCTCCTTTCTTTCTCAATTTTGGCCAAGATCCGCTTGTTCTAGATTCTCTTCTTGCTCCTCCTCCATCTCAAGTTCCTCATACTTCCACATTCTTGACCACTATATCCCAATCTCTCCAACAAGCCAAGTCTCACCTCCTTGTTGCTCAGAATTGCCAAAAACAATATGCAGACCACCATCGTCGTGATCTCACCTTTGAAGTTGGTGATAAAGTCACGTTATCCTCTAGTAACCTCCCTCTCCCGCTTGATACCCAAGTTCGTAAACTTGCCTCTAATTGGATAGGACCCTTTGATATCACCCAAATTATCTCTCCTGTTGCTTATCAACTTGCCTTGCCTTGTCACATGCGTATCCATCATGTCTTTCATGTTTCCAAGTTGAAACCCTTTGTTCCTAACCCCCCTTCCTTTTCCTCTCGAGTCCAACCTCCCCCTCTTCTTGTCCTTATCAATGATCATGAGGAGTACAAAGTTGATCGTATCCTTGCGCATTGTCATATTCAACAAGGCCATCGCCAACATATGGAGTACAAGGTCCTTTGGAAAGGGTATCCCCTTCATGATGCCACTTGGGAACTTCTTTCTCACCTCCAGAATGCATAGACGGCCATCAAGGAATTCAAAGCTTCATTGGCGACGAGGACGTCACCAACTAGCGGCGGGGGAATATGTAACAATATGTAGTTTAGCAACAAAGTTAATCGGGCTTACAAACTACCACATAAGACAAAGTAGCCTAGAATATTCCAAAAGTATCTAGGAAGCTTCTTGGGAAGCTTCCTGGCTAGCTTAGCTTGCACCTCAAGTAAGTAGCTTCTAGAAAGAAGCTTCTAGAAGCTTCTAACTAGCTTAGCTTGCACGCCAAGTAGGCGGCTTCTAGAAGGAAGCTTCTTGAGAAGCTTCCTAGTTAACTTGGCTTGCACTCTAAGAAAGTGACTTGAGGAAGCTTCTTGAGAAGCTTCTCAAGGGCCTTGTATGCTACCTATAAATACCAAAGCCAAAGCTCATGTTAGGCATTCGGAGTTTTCCATTCAAGTGTCCCAATGTGAGTTTACATTCTCCTATTCTCTCCTCGGGTTCAATCTTTTATAGCTCCCATGGTGGTATCATATTTTCTATCACTAGAGTATGAATTTGGAAAAGGATGTTTTGGCTTGTCTAACAAAAGGCTTGATTATTTAATGAACTTGAGTTAAACCTTTGAAATGCTAACATGTTTCCTTGGGAGATTTGCCTCCTTGCAAGAGAGACTCATTTTGATTTCATGAGTGTGCTTTGACTTTAGACTCATCTCTTTGAACTTGTGTCTATTTTCTCTAGCTTTCCTTTCTATCAACACTCAATTTCTTCTCAATCTTGACTTTAATCTTTGTGGTCTATAATCTAACATGCTCAACTTCCATTTCATCAATGTTTTATTTCTTTTCTTCATGTTAGTGGCTTCTAGTTTGGCTAGTCATAACCTCTCCCTAGATTCTATAATGTCTACCTTCAACATGGTGATTTTTTGCTAAATCTTGAGACAATGACATACTTGGTGACATTTTGAATATGTTACATGTGGGAGTTCCACTTTTTATCTTCTTTGGGTCACATTTTCCTTCTTTGTCAAGGAAAGCACACTTTGACACATCCCTTGTAGAAGCTAGTGGAGGTGTGGTAACGAGAGATGAATCCTTGATTGGTGCATAAATTATGATTCCTTGGGTATACTAGCTTGGATTGCATTTTCCAAGCCTTCTATGTAAACACTAGCTAAACTTTCCACCCCTTGGGTGTTTGGGACAAACTGGAGATACAACTTCTAGAGGAGATGGGAATTGAAAGCATGTAAAGATTGTTTCTTTGCATTCAAGAACCTTCTCAATACTAATCTCATGTGAGTTGGGATTTAAATCTCCTAAACTTACAATAAAAGGTAGAGTAATGTTTACTCTATTCTTGAACATGACTTCAATTCTAGCAAAATGTGTGCAAATTCCATTCAATTTGTAGTCTATAGTTCTACACCTTATGCCATATTCCTTGTTTCTAAGTCCTTCTCCACTAAACTTGTTTTTCAACTTCCAAGCTTCTTTGTATGATTTCATATACCTCAACCATTTCTTGTATAGTCTATCATCTCATAGAAGTAGGAAATCCTAGCCTCTCTTGAACCAAAAATATGGCCATGGATTTCTAAATGTGCTTTTTGCAATTCCTACCATGAATCTATCCAAAATGATTGGGATCTTCCAAATAATCCAAAATTTGGCCATAATGGTGGGTTACCATACTATTTGTTATATTCATCTTCTTTTGTTTTGCTTTGCATGGAACACATCATCTTCAATAATTCTCCAAACTTCACTAATGATTCTATTTGTTTCAAATCCAAATGTGAATCTAAAGGTCTTGGTTATAAATCCAGATGTGAGCGTGCAATGCAATTATGTACTTGATCACCCATTGCATAATTTTTGATGCACTTTTGGAATACAATTTCTCAACCCTCAATCAATTTTTTGGTTGTAAATGTGTGGTGGGAATAATCTTTCATAACTCTTGATCTCCTTTACCACACTAATCTATTAAAAAGAACCACCACAACAATTTGAAACTATTAAACCCACCACTTAGTTTACTAGCATGCGATTGGAGTTTTAGCACACACCAATGGTGAATTCTAGTTCAAATAGTTTGGGAATGGCGGCATGTTTTGGAGCAAGTAAGTAACTACCAAAAAATCTCACGAATCATCCTCCAAATATATAGCAATCCAATTAATAAGCCAGATTACCTCTTTTGACATAACATTTATTTTAACATGGCACACCTAAACATCTATAACACCTTGCCTGATTTTTATAAATGAACACATCTTGCACTAAATATCAATTACACCATTTATTGGAGTTAAATTATTAACACGTCATCACTATACAAAGTTCACTAAAAAAGTTATGTAGTTTTTTATTTATCCCCTAGACATCAGTCTAAACTATTTATGAAACCCCCTATTCTAAGTTTCTTTCAAAGTAAGTGTCTTCAGAATAATTTGAACATGTAACAATAACTACCATTATGACCTTGGTACTTAATGGGTATCAAATTGCCTATCATATACCTGTGTTTGAAATAACATGGTGTGGAAAGAAGACACTCATATAAGATGCGGTATATAACCAAATCTATTTTTAGATTTGCCTTTTCAAGGTTCATTTAGAGCATTGGTTGCTCTTGTTTGAGTTAGCTATACTTTGAATGTGTAATTTATAGTATATCTTTAAATATCACAGAAAAATTCTATATTTTTATTTACTGGTTTTACACAGGAAGACAAATCTATTTCCTATTTCAATTTTTCTGTTTTCTCATTCGATTATATACTATTTTATATTATCTTAGAAAATCATATGTACTTGTAAGTATTATACCAAAAATTGATATAAACTATTATTGTAAAATTTCAGAAAATACCAGGGATATATATATATATATATATATGTATTAGTCAAAATTATGTAATCATAACTTATAATTGATACCTCAATAAATAGGTGATAGAAGAATATAATAAAAATAAAAATGTGTACAATAACATATATGAATAATTAATGTAATTTCGTCCAGTAGTATTTGGATGAAATATAAGATGCACATACTTTTATCTCTTTATTGAATAACATTTTCTACTGAACATATTTAGTTAATTCATATATTATTTTTCATGTAATTTCATATTTATAAAGAATAATACTATACTCTTTAGTCAACAAGATCTTGAGAAAAGAGGAAGAAATCTTTTTATGCCAATTTATTTTCCGGCATATTACATAGAAATTTCTGGTAATTTACATTTTTATAATTTAAGTTACAATATATATACTACTAATAATTGCTCAATTTAGGAAAAATATCTCTTGATTAGAATATTAGCCTTTGATACAACTAAAAAAAGAGGGAAAGATGTTTGACACGAAAGACATCCATATAAAATTTACAGGTTCACTCAAACCCTAACTAGCGCGTCATACTAGTGGCGTCATTGAGCGGAACCCTAAACAGATGTACCCTGTGTATGGTCACTTTCGCTTCAACGACCTCGAGAGCGTCGGGATAGTTGACTGGACAGTCCAGTCACCAAAGACGTGCCCAGTCAAAACGACATCGTAACCCGAACCCAGTAGACAAGCACCCACCAGTAACCGGTGAGATGGCTCCTACTATTTGTGTCTCACTCGCACTCTTTAGTCCCTCGTTTGCCCCGCATGTGCCGTTTAGTTCCTCTCCTCCTCCCCTTCTAGTTCCTTCTTCTGAGTCATCTATTCCTTGGTTTCCCTCCTCTTCCCGTCACGGCAAATCGTAGGCAGTGAGGCTGCAGCTCTTTCTGACGAGGAGCGGGGAAACCAACTATCGTTTCGTCTTTTCGATCGGAAGAGAGTTGGAGGATTGATAGATTTTGAGTGACGCCCGAGAGTGTGTGGAGCAGTGAAAGGTGTGAGTGCGGTGGTTTCTGTGTGTTGTGCCTGGCGATGCCTAAAACATTGTTGATGCTTACCCTTGTTTTCGCGGTGTAAAAGGGAAGAGAAGAGAAGCAAAGTGAAGCCCGCCAACATTCGCTACGCCTCCCTTACTATTACTACCTTCGTTCTCCCAGCCCTAATGCACCACTACTTTTACCACTACTACTACCACTACTACCACATCAGAAGAACATCTCTTGGCCCTCTTCCCGACCTGTCTGTTTCACAAGCTTCGACAAGGTCGGGCTCTTGCTGCGTACTTCTACAGGAGATCAGTTCTGCCTCAAGTTTTCCCCCCTGTGCTTGAAATCTGTATTTGCCAATCCCGGTCGATACCTGCCCGCTTGTCCAATCGTGAGCACTTCGTTTCTTGTCCAATCGTCACCGTCATCGCAGCATTTGCCGAGAAGCCAGTTCACACTGCAACCCTAAGCAACCTAGACCCTTCCTTCCTCCCCTTTTCCTTTCCTAGTGTTTAAAAGCACCGTCTGTTTACCTCCAAACTTGGGATTAGCCCTGGGTTCTTCGACAACTGACTACGGCGAAGCATCTGCAGCACCCATCCCCGAGATCTGCTAGCCGTCAGTTTAATGATCCGATTGCTTGGAGTTAGGGAGACATTGTTCCCGGAAAATTAGTTCCTAGCCATTGAACTTTGAAGATGATGCTGAGGTACCTAGCCATTCCTTCGGGCAGGAACGTAACTCTAAACAGCAATTTGCATGCCGATCGAACATCCATGTGCGTGTCGAGAAGTCGGCATTAGAACTCCTCTGCAGAAACACGACAGCTTTTGCGACCGTCTTCAACAAGCCAGTAATAATTATCACATCAGAAGAGCCCTGAATTCGGTGCTGAAAACTCCTGGAATTCTGTCCTTCATAATTTCAAGGGGCACAGGACATCAGACTTCACTGTCTTGCTCACTGCCCGTACCAGTAGTTCCGCGATTTGCTTTTAGATTTTGATCCCCAATTTAGATCCTCGAACTCGCCTGTAATCTTAGATGTTCGGGAAATTAGTAACGCCTGAGGATACCTCAACGTACGTATCCCCCTTATCCTGCTGTGGAATATCGCTCTTTCTGAGAATTCTCGATGCAATGTTCCTCTAAGGCTGAATTTGGGATTCGTGGATACTACGTTACGGTTAAGGCCGAATGTTTTCAAACTCAATGCACTCCCGATAAATGTGGAAAGGTCTCGGTATAGAGAGCTCTCTACAGTAGACGAGAGGTTTTCTTGGGAATAGAAATCATTACTCTGCAGTTGAAGCTCGGAAGTAGCAGGGAACACCGGAGAAGAATGCCTGCCTAAGGTGAGACTCACAAACATCTGATATCCGAACATCGAAAGCTATGGGACCAGGGAGACTTCAATGTGTTTTTCCTCTTTTGATTTAGACTTGCTCCCTTGTTCAGGCAGCATAACAGTTGAGCTAATATAAACTTTCGGTTCGTGTCTTCTTTGGATCGAACCTCGTTTCTCCGTAGGGTATGGTGTGTCCTGGACATGGTCATATGATTTCGGGGCATTGTCAGGAGAACGAGGGAAAGGGAGGGGACAGCTTGAGACCTCCGAGAAATGTTGTCATCGTTTAAGGGTACGATAGAATGCCAGAAACGGATAAGTTCCTTTCGAGCGTCCATCAGTGGGAGAGTATCCTGAACGAAGAGAAAAGATGAAACGCTTTCAATCGAGGCGAAGTAGAGAGAATCTGTCGAGCTCGGTGGATTGAGATCAGAAGTAGGGTTGGACGAGCAGAACCTAAAGGTCGAAGGGGAAGAACCTTAAAACTGGGAGCACTAGATGTCAGCTGAGGAAATCTGGGAGTGTGACTCCGGAAAACGCATCAAGTGACATTGGGTCTCTGATCAAAACCAGGAAATGGAGCGGAACAGCGGATTCATCTCGTATTTGTTCCAAGGGGAAGAATGTCTGGGCGATGTACTGATATCACCACAAGATGCCGATCATTCTTATGTACAATTTCTATTCGGCAAGGAAATCCGTGTCTCATTCATGTCTCCCCCCAGCGAGCGGTGTCTTCCGCTGATGGTGCTACACACCATAGCCTCCAACGGTCCATGGTTTAAACTGGTCCCCGCCGAGCAACATGTGCACGGCGCCCTTGACCAGTTATACTCCTCTTGTCTTGAAGAAGCCAAGGTACTCAACAATCACTCTTTATCAACTCAATTATACTGAACTGAACGAGCCCATATGTATCTGTCGATACCAGTGGTTATGCAGGGGTATATATGGACGCTGGAATCCTTTCTAATCCGTTTCCAATCAAAACCTCTAGCTATCTAGGTTCTTGTGCAATCCCGGCAAATTTTCTTTCATAACCTCTGCTCAACTGTCACTCACAATCCTTCTTGAGATTCTATCATTGTTACAGCAATGTATATCTCACACCAAAGAAAGAGCTGAAGTGCTTCCTAAGTTCCATGAGATTGAAGATGGAGAGAATATTCGATTTGAAATTCATAGCGGTTAATGTTTTCGCATCAATGAGTTTATTTCATGTGGACTATCAACTCTGATTCTCTACGCTCTCAGATCGGGGTTTCTTCACTCCATGGGCACAGGAAAGAAGAAATTGTGCTCTTCAGTTGATAAGTTCATCCCCTGATCCTTACAATCTAATCTCTGCATGTTATCCTATGAACCTTGTGCAGACAGCTGTCGTGCAGTTGGAGAATGGAAACGAATTGCATTTGGTTGCCATGGCTCCAAGAGCTGGAACTCAGCCAAGACCCTGCTTCTGGGCATTTCTCACGAGTGAAGGAATGTATGCGTCATGCCTTGGAATGTTGAACTTAAGGTGTCTCGCTATGGTATTTGATCTAGACGAAACTCTTATTGTGGCTAACACGATGAGGTCTTTTGAGAACCGGATTGAGGCTCTAGATAGAAAAATTCGTGGGCTAGAGAATGATCCCCAGAGAAGAGGAGGTATGGCAGCAGAGATGAAAAGGTATCAAGAAGACAGGGCCATTCTTAAGCAATATGTGGATAATGATCAAGTTTTTGACAACGGGCTTATTGTCAAGGCTCAGGGAGAGGTTGTCCCCCCCCTTGCCGAAGGAGCTCTTCCTTTGGTGAGGCCAATAATTCGCCTACCAGAACGGAATATGGTGCTGACACGCATTAACCCAGCTGTAAGAATCTTTGAAACTTGTGCTAATGAAGAAATAATTGCTCTCGAGGTTAGTCTCACAGTTTTAAATGCTTACTTGTCATTTATAATTGCTGTATCTTATGGCTCGTGAAGTCTAAGAGTTGCGCGGAACCAACAGGTGAGGGATACAAGTGTTTTGGTGAGGTTACGTCCAGCATGGGACGAGCTTCGGAGCTATCTTATTGCCAAGGGCCGAAAGCGGTTTGAGGTGTATATTTGCACCATGTCTGAGAGGGATTATGCTCTAGAAATGTGGCGGCTTCTTGATCCGGATTCTCGGCTCATTAATATTCGGGAGTTGATGGAACGAGTTATATGTGTTAAGTCAGGTATGTCAAACTTTTAGACATGAGATTATATCCCGCAGCTGCTCAAGGGTGCCACCTACGAATGATAACCGTTCTAGAAGTGTTATATGTGAAATGCTGTTGTCTAGTAATACCTGCCACTAAAGCCTGCTGATCAACAAGGCGGAATCAGCTAACTATTTCGTTGATCTGCGTTGTTTCTTCTGCAGGTAACAAGAAATCACTACTAAATGTGTTCCCTCACCATCGTTGCCATCCAAAGATGGCCATGGTGGTAGATGATCGCCTTAAAGTATGGGAGGATGTTGACCAACCACGTGTGCATGTAGTGCCTGCATTTGCTCCTTATTATGCACCGCAAGCAGAGGTAATTTCATTCGCCCTTCTGTTTGATTCCATAGTTATACATTCTGCGGTGAAAGAATCTGGCTGACTCATTTTGTCAACATTTCAGCGAGTGCGCCTCATCAACTTCAGTCGGAAGTTCGCCCATCTTTAGGCTTAGATGGCAATTCCTAAAATAGTTCTTTTGCTGCGTTACTAATTGCCAAGGAGGATATGGAACTAACAATTTTAGTTACTGTATTTTTCAGACCAACAGTCAGATACCAGTCTTATGTGTCGCAAGGAACGTGGCATGCAACGTTCGAGCTGGATTTTTCAAGTAGGTCATCTTGGACGGACCTTGAAAGATTTGGGGTGCATACTCTGATTTTGATCTTTACTTTTCTGACAGTGCCTACGGATTCAATGGCTAGTTTGTCTTTCGTGTTTACAGTTACCTACTAGAACATATGGAGCAGTTTATAGTATGATATGGTACAGTTTACTGAAAGATATTCAAGTTTGGTTGATACTTGGTTCTGACACGGGAGGTTTATATGTGCAGGCATTTTGACGAAAATCTTTTACAGCAGATGTCAGAAGTGCATTTTGATACAGAAATCGGAGCACTACCGCGTTCTCCCGACGTTAGCAACTACTTGATGTCTGAGGTATTTCTACACGCTTGGACGTGGTGATCTGCAAATCATTTTGATGAACCTTTTGGAACTCAAAACCTGACCTTGAGACGTAACTGAAGCCATGACGAAGAAAGTATTCGGATATGGTGGACTTATCTTGGATGCAGTTGCTGAAACATATCTACTTTGAGTTAGCACCGTCTTGTGGTCTATTAACATTGTATTTAAGCGCTGGTAATAGGGGGCATTGACCCAGATCAGATATATCTTGACCTCCCGTGTATGCTGATCCAAGACCTGGGAACCGGGAATACAGTGTAAAACTGTAGAAAAATAAACCCTTTAACCGCTAAAACCTGGATGTAACTCTCGGTCTTGGTTCCGACCTGTATTACCTCATCTAACCTTGATCAACAGGCCCGAGCTTGCCCTTACATGAGTTCTTCTTTCCACCCAGCTCTTTGCAAGATCACGTTCGCTTTGGCCTGGAGTTTGAACGAATCGATCAGGTCACCAATTGGTTCGGAACTTTGTTGTGGAACTGCCGTGATTTGTTTCAATGATCACGTAGGTCGATGTCTGCTATCAAGGTGAATTATTCACTTTGCAGCCATCTCTGGATAATTGACTGAGATGCTGTCAAAGATAACCTAAGAACACAACAAAGAAAGCCTAAAACAACTTCATGAGAACGTAAAAATTGGGTAATAAACAATGTCCATATAACAGGTGGAAGAAGTTAATAATGAACATTTTGTATGGTGTAGGGATATTTCACCTAAGATTTGCGTCGCAACAAGTGCGACTGTTGTCATTCCTGTCTCAACATCAACCTGACTTAGCTCTTAGTCTTGATGATCTCTGCACAGACCAGGTTTCAGAAATCTTGGAAAGTTGATCTTATCTTACCATTGTCAATCTTTTCGACCACTTTGAAGTCCAGTTCAGGTAGCGAGGGTATCATTTGTTTCCAAACCACTGATTCTACATCGCTTAACCATCTACGGCTTGCAGGAAGGCACGTTCCCAGTATTTGGAATGCCGAACGGTTCAAAGGAGTTTCCCGATGGAATGGCCAACTCGGAAGTAGAACTTCGTATGGATCAGGTAATTGATTGATTGCCATTTGTTTAGCCGTTCTATATATCTTCTGCAATCCACTTCTGGTACAGATGTATTGTGGAATTTCCATAGCGCTCGTACTTCGTGCCTGTACTGAGTCTTGCCGAATGATTGTCACACTTCCTATGCCAATGAGTAACTGCCTAGAGAATTAACAGTACTGCTTTCATTTTATTTCAGGCGACAAACAACATTGGGCTTCCGCGAAACTTTGCAGGGGAGAATGAAGAAATGAGACTTGGTTTAGATCCGACAGTTCAATTGGTGCAGCAGGCTTCTTTAACGCATGTAATACCACAGAATCATGTTGCTCAGCCTATTAACTTAGATCCACGACAGGATGAAGTGGAGCCCTACTCTCATGGTGGAGAACACCAACATTACATACCGCCAGCTATTCAGAGGCCTATGACTGTTATGCACAAAACTTCAGCCCAGGGTTCATCACCGGCAAGAGAAGAAGGAGAAGTACCTGAGTCAGAGTTGGACCCAGATACCCGCCGGCGGTTACTAATTTTGCAGCATGGGATGGACACAAATCACGTTAGAGAACCTGTACTGGTTGAGGAGCCACCTTTTCCTGTAAAGCTGCCAGGAGTTATTGCATCGTATGCAGCACCCGGTGGTTGGCTAGGGGGCGAAGAAGAGATGAGTCCACGAAGACCAACTCGTGCATCACCAGAGCTGCTGCTAGAACCAGAGTCCCCTTCCTTTGACAGTCAACAACGGCTTCAAGGACCTCCTGGTTTTACTCCTCTTGTAGATGGCCCCTTCCATGGTGATCGTGGTGTTCCAAGAGATCCGAGAAGACGGCTGCCTGGAGATGAGGTTAGAACGTCCAGCAACTTCTTTCCTGCATTATGGCCTTTTGCACAATTTACTTGGAAAGTTGGATGTTCGAGGGAACATTCTTAAATTGCTTTTCCTTTGGCAAGCACAAGGGACTGGGAAGCTGTTCAAAGTCATTATCTTAGTTCGGTGAAGTAGTTTACAAAGTTGCTTGGACTTTATCAGGACTTGGTGGTCTTGCACATGAGTTCTCTTGGACATTTTTAGCTCACGCCTTGCATGGTTCACCAGATGTTCCTTCAAGAGGACCGACAAGGGCCTGACGGATTTGCTTTGGAGCACTCATCTGTATCAGGTGAAAAGAATATACTGCTCGTGACCTATTCGATGTACTTGTTTGCATATGTAGGATATTCTCTTCTTTGATTTGGTGGCAGACACACACTAAGGGCGATGATTCTCAATTAGCTGTACCCAGGAACTCCGGGTTCAAAATACCACTCTGCTTTTCTCTAACCACTATCTTATGCAGATGAGGATGAGCAATCATTGGGTAGGAGTGTATCAGGCATGTCTGATTTACAGTTACATTCAGGCAGAATGGGCGGAACAAATTTTGTCAACGTTTTGCAAGGAATAGCTCAACGATGCAAAGCTATCGTGAGTGAGAACTGCTTGTAATATTTAATCAAATTTGATAAAATGGCTGTAAGGTTGTGATGAATGGTATCTCATTTGTCTGTCATCTTTCAACTTTCATGCCTTGTAAGTACCAGGATGAGACTCAAATTTGTACTCATTCCCTGTTCTCTTTCCATTGTAGGTGGAGTATAAATCCTTGTTGACTTCAGCATCGACTCGCTTGCTCTTCACTGTCGAGGTATATCCTTTCAGCCGGATGGCGAAGCTCTTTTTCTTCTACTCTTGTTACTGCCTGACCGCATAAGCATTCCTACTACCTAAAGGAAAATGTTTCAATGGTCCTCAATGCGTCTTAATTATTGTTTACATATCTGATACGTGTTTTTAAAGCAAGTTTATTTTCTTCAGGGTAACATGGTTCCTGTGTACAGGTTCTATTCGCAGGGCAGAAAGTCGGTCAAGGTACTGGCCATACCAAGAAGGAGGCAAAGATTCGGGCCGCAGAAGACGCACTTCGATTTCTAGCCAGTAAGTTTCTTGATCTTATATATATATTGGTATCCGAGAACAGAAGCCGTTCTGGGAACGGGTTATCCAGAACTCATGAAGTGCAAATGGTCGATAAGCAATATGTACATGAATCACAATGCTAGAGTAGTGTGAAATCCCTAAGGTAGAATGCATCGAAATGTAACCTGCAGCAAAAGCATAATTGAAACAAATTGAGAATAACCGATGGCCAACTGACTAATAAAGAACATGAAATCAAGAACATACATGCAAATGATAGCGAGGAATAGGAAACGTGATGTAAGAGCCTGCCAGTAAGCAGTGCGTGAACAAAGATGAAGAACGTGGGCTGGAGGCGGGTAGGAACACTGCAGACACGAGAGGGGCGAAGCAGGAAGCAGTCAAAGAGCGAAGGGAAAAGACTAGAGAGGGAATTAGTTGGGGAATGTAGGAGTGGAACAAAACAAGATTTCTCAGATGATGTGGCTGCAAAAATGGGTCGAAGTGTAAAAGGGTAATGAGAGCGAAGCGTTAGAGGACAGGATATAAAGAATATCACAACCAGCGCTATGGACGCTGGAGTCCTGAGACGCGAAACAGCTAAGGGAAGCAGAAGGCGGCCATAGTAAACCTCCACGAAAACACCTGTGACTTCATCAGTGCCTCACGCAGTGCCGAAGTAGCTGAGCAATTGTCAGTACCCCTCGGACCAAGTTTCTGCTCGAAAACTCATGAGTGCCAAGGCAAACTCTGTTGCTCCCCTAAAAGTGCTCATAGGTATTGGGAATGTCTGAAAGAACAAAAGAACCGAAATGAAAATAAAGGGCAAGCAGAGCAGAAGTGTGGGCACAGAAATAAGCGCAGGAGTCTCAGCCTCATAATGAGTATCAGGCAAGAAAGAAAAGAATTCACATGAGTAGGAGGAGGGAAGAAGACTAGACATACCTGATCAATCCCTGAAATCACAAACATACATGAGTAGAGAGAAAATCCAGGACAAAGTAAAGAGAAATAATCAAGCAAAGGTGCATGAGTGATATGAAGGGAGAGCAAGAAACATTCTTGAGTTTTTATATGTATATATACTTAGGGATTTCATACTACTCTAGGGTTGCGTACCATGTACATCTTGCCTAACGATAGTTTGCAACTCATGAGTTCTGGATAACCCGTTCCCAGAACGGCATCTCTTCTCGTATACCTATATATATAAAGCTGATATAATTTAATGTATGGAACGCACCTCAATCTAGATCTGGGTTTTGTCAGTGTACGAATTTATTGTAGAGTTTAATAGAAGTTATTGTAGAGCTGATATATTGTTAGTGTACGAATTTATTGCGGAGAGTGTCAACATGTGTTACGCCAAATCGATTTTCTCACCTGATGCGAGGGACCCTTGTTCCAGTGCAATTTCCGCCACAAGGCTTGGGCCAGCCATCCAGAGAATCTCGGCCTGCAATTCAGCCTTTCAGACTAGCAGCTGAGGAAGAACCAATGCTAGCCCGACAAAGCTCCAGGGACCCAAGGATCTCAGCAGGTCTGGGTCCGGGAAGCATGGACTTGGAGTTAACGGTGCCTAGTACGTCAGGGCAAGTCAATTATGGGGAATACTCGCGACCAGCACCTAATTATGTTTCGAATTTGAAAGAACGGGTGCCTAATATCTTCCATACACCCTTGTTTGTTCCACACACACATGAGTACTTACATTCGTACACAAGAGTACTCACTTTAGTTCTGTGATGTATTTCAGTAAGCAATATGATGACTGGACTGACTAGCTCGCCCATCGTGAACTTCTATACCTGAATCTCACTTATATTTGACTTATTTCCATATTAAATCTAGTTTTCGGAGATTGTTTATTCTTACTAGTCTCGGTTACTTGCTGTTTATTTTCTTAGAGCATTCAGTTCTGTTTAACTTAAATTCTTGTTCTCAATTCTGTTGCAGTGTACAATACTTGGCGTGAATGTCAACTTTCAAGACCTACCTTCCCCAGTATCATCCCTCAGGAAACTATTTACATGCCAGGTCTGTCAGATACTGTTTCCAGATTCAAGTTCGATGAATGTTGGAGCAGCGTATGTGGACTGAATAGGGTGGAGTTTTGCTGGAGGTCCTGTTTCAAAACGGATTCCAACATCCATTTGAAACGACGTACTGGATATCTAGTCTTAATGTACTGGAAGGGGAATGCGGTGATCCTTGAAAAGATGTCTAAACCTTTCAAGGATCTAGCATCTGGGAAGGAATGCTTCTATTTGTGACTTGATCTCTAAGAGAGGTGGATGCACCGCTTACAGTAAAGCTAGGTTTGAACTTTCATAGCCACGTGAGATTGTAATAAGTAGACTATAGTTTACCCGCTCAAGATTCTATGTGATACCCAAGGCTTTAATGGGTTGAATTCTCAGGGTACAAAGCTCAAGTAATTGTGCTTGTGGCAGGTTGAGGTTGGTGGACAGGTAATGGGAAAAGGTAGTGGCATAAGTTGGGATTCAGCCAAACAATATGTAAGACATTCTCTCACTCTGTCATAGTTAACGTGACTAGGTAGATCAACTAAATTCTAAGTAGAGCCTCCATGGAGCTTTAAAGGTCATGGGCCTCTTATTCTGTAAAAATAGTGTAAACTGTTTCTGTTGGGTTTTTCTCCTTTGTTCTTACGTTTTAACATTGTATTTGCTCTCTATTAACATCCTGGTCAAATATAAACTTTGCACTGGGTATCAGGGTCCCTGAATGCTTGTTTTCCGCTAACAATCAGATCCAAACGCGTTGAACTGTCTTGAGATGACTAAAGTGATTCAACAGTCCTTGAAATTCGTCTTTAGCGGTTTTCATCCTTGCCTCCGTTATCTCACGGACCCTAGTTTAGATCAAGTTTATAACCAGGTGAAGATACTGAAGATCTGGATACCGAATTTGAGAGGAACTTCTAATGTGTTCACGATTACTTTGACCCTCTTTATCGATGAAAACATGTTTCCTTCACGTATTGATACCTCTTCCGATGCAAATGTACAGTTCTGGTTCTGTTCATTGCTTGTTAAATTTCCACTCATTGCGATTACTGGACCGACCATTGCTAAGAGTATATACGGATACCTCTCGAAAATTTAGAAAGGATTCCATGTTATTTAGAATTTGTTGCTTTACCTTGTGTAGGCTGCTGAGGAGGCTCTAAGGAATATGAAGCAAGGAAAGCGTGCAAACACCCCTCGGTAAAGTTATCTTATTTGCTAACCTTTGCGGTGTACAGATCGGAATTGTTCGAACGCTGAAGGAGACTTTCAGCCTTTGCTTATTGCTTATCTATCCATGTACTCCGTAGTGGAGTAAGCTTGCTTTTTGGAAGATTGTAGAGCAATATCTTGTCTTGCGAGCCGGTTTGACATCGCTGGAATCAGATCCTCACTTAACTGTGCACAGAAATTTGCTTTCTGTATATGATTTAGGTTAATTTCGTACTAAATGATAATTTGTCAAACAGATCACCACCACTTGGAGCTAAGCGAATAAGGATAGGACTCCCCTCCTCACCAGGTAGAGGTAGAGGGAGATCATCTCCCAGAAGGAGACCACCAATGCCCTGACTTAGGAGCTTAGAGTAGGTGTCTTGTAAAGCTCATAGAGCCACTTCGGGTTATCTTTGGGCCACAATTCTTTGAAATAGGTACGTCACTGGCTGTTTGTGAGGTTTTAGTATGTACATTATTGATTCATCAACATTGGAGTTGGGGAGTTTCTAGTTTTTTCTCTTGCTGGTGAAGGCAAGAACATCGAGGGTGCTATGCCGAGCTATCGAAGGGCTCGAAGCGGTAGGTGTAGGACATTATTAGAACTCAACAGGGGGAGTAAGAGCAGAAATTTTCCATCTTTTACGATGTGGCCTCAGGGAGCTTTTATGCTCATGTTGCAGGTACTTGAGCTTCTGCGGAGTAATTTAAAATCCCCATGGCCTATGCAACATTTGCCAAACTACTTACTCCATCTTCTCTTTTGTATGCATTTTCTCTTCTTCCACGTCACCGCTCCTTGCGAGTTACGTGTCCCTTATTTCGCTGGTTCGCGAATTCCACTTGAAATTCCACCTCCTTAAAGATGGAACTGGAAGCAACAAAAAAAATAACATGGTAAAAGCAGGTGGTTGCCTGCTTGTTTCATGCACAGTTACGTATATTACGGCCTTCTGGCCTTACATTTAGCTAGTCTATTGTATCCCCTCTTACGCAGGGCACCAGTTCTTCCCGAACAGATGATTATTCCTTCTCATCACTCTTGGGATTGACAGGTAATAGATCACACACTCCGATGATTGAACAATCAAAGGGACGCAAACTCACTCACCCTCCCTGAACCCCTTTCTTTGTAGAGGTTGAAATGATCAGCAGTATGACAGACTGTGTAACCCTTCATAGATGAAAAACTGAAGAAAGCCAAGGATTTGAAAAGTCTACAATCTTAGCAGAAGTCCATTAAGCAATGAACGTAAAAAGTAAAGATTGCTGTTTACTATCCGAACTTCTCAATCGAACCAATTCAATTTCGAATAACCTTAATCTGGAATAAGCTGAAACTTGCAAAAGCTATTCAAAATCTTAAATGAATTTAAACAAACTGCATAAGGAAACCATTATAAAATTTATCTAGATTTCAACCTGAAGAACCATAACTCTTAAAAAACAAAGCTATAATGTGATAATTGAGAGATTGACGAGCCCAGTTTTATGTTCAGATGAAGTTTACAACTTGCACGTGGAATAGAGCAAACAACTATTTCGAAAAGGATGAGAGAATACCAAAAAAAAACAAGGGGAAAGATAGAAAAGCTCTATTGTGGAATAAACTCCAAAATGAAGAGAAATAAATATGTTATTTTCTAAGTTGAGTTATGTAGACTGATTTCGTGTTTTACCTCTCTATATATATAAACACGTTTTGGTGACTAACGTTGAGTAGATATATTTTTTTAACTCCTGTTCAAGGATCAAGTGTGTTGAGAATACTTTGAGGAGATGGTTTGTCTTCATTTTTAATTATGAGACATTGCAATCAATACTACACAAAATTTTATTATTAAGTAAGATTTCTATGATTGAGTTGATGAGTATTTACTTGAACGTTTTGATAGATATCAACACACTTTTTCTTTTACTAAAAAACGATTTATTCTAGCTATAATAAACTCGTTATAATGTTGATTTTATCATAAATACTGTACTAAAAAACAATTTCTAGCTATTCCATTACTTTTGCTAAAAAGAGATTCACTAAAACACGATTTCTACTATTTCATTTATTTTCATTTTCCAAGCAATTCATCTTACATTTGTAAAAAAAAAAGTTTCGTTGAAGATATAGATGGAATTTAAATGCCTCGGTTCTAGAAAAAAAATATATTTTGAGTTTTTAATTGCAAAGTTTTTATTTAGATAGAATAATAACGATATACCGACATTTCTAAAGATTCCTAGCTATATGGATTTTACTTTAATTGATCATTTTGGATAAAATGTGAATAAGGGATACCATTTTTCAACTAAAAAAAACTCAAAAATATGTATTTAATTCTACAACTGAGGCATTTAAATTCCATCTATATCTTCAAAGACACTTTTTCCTATACACTTTAAATGTAGGATGAATTGCTTGGAAAACGAAAAAGGATGGACATCCAACGTAGATGTTACTATATGTAAGATAAAATATTACACTTCGTTCGACTAGCTTAAAACTTCAAAATAAGTTCTATATAAGTGGGGTAAGTAAAGTTCTAACACAGAGTACTTTCCCAAACGATTATTCATGTTCTGAAGTGCAGCTTATCCACACTCGACAATGAGATTAGACAAAAGTAGTCATGAAAATGCATTATCAACATAAAGGTCTATTTGTCAATGCTATTAAAATAGCGGAAATTTAAGTAGCAGCAGCAGCAAATCAGATACACGATTTTTCTTAATATGATATTCCTTTGCTAATTACTTATAGGAGCAGTAGGTAACTTAAACTTCTTTGTATCCACATTATGCAAAAAATGAACCTATTTTTAGGGGAAAAAACAACTAGTTTATAATAATACATAAGTTTTGATCCCATAGATTTTGATTCAAATCCAACTAATCTATTTTTCCCTCCAACACTTGTTACTTCTGCTCTTGTTGCCTAAAGCCCATAATACCCACAAAACCAAAACACTAAGTCAAGTCAACATACCACAGCTTTCCAATAGCAACAAAGGAATTCCTACTTACAGTAGTTAGGAATTCGATCTCAAGAGTATGATATGAAACTTGCCTATTCGCGCTACTGCTGCATTTGCTGAACGCCCAACATCTCGAAACGGTGGCAGAACTTGAAAAGAATAGAGAAAGTTTGCTCGATTGTTATGGGTGCTGCCGGACCTCCACTGCGATGGTTATGAACAAGCAAGTCTCATGCTTTCTAGATTGGTTGGTTAGTAAGGTTAGTGTCTCAGCACCTCCTCAAGATCTGCCTCGACAGGTCGTCAGAAGAAGTTATACCATATCCGGCCTCGATCTCTTCCGATAACCACCACAGTTTATGTGGCTGTCAAGATACTGATTTACCTCCTACTGGTGGCCAGGGGCGCACGCCTTATGCACATCTGCAGTCCAATACCCCAAGGTCAATTGAATTCAGCTATCTGTTCGAGTTATGTTAACTAGTTGATGCACTGTAGCTACAGTAGCACAAGTTGACACTTCCTTTTGGTTGCAGAGGCAATTACAGGAATTAACAGCTTTTTGTAGGTTTAATCAAAACTTCACTCGACCTGCAACTGTTACAGTTACATGCGCTACGTTGTTGTCTGATTTGGATTCTTGATATTTTTCAGCAGAGCAAATCGTCCAACTTATTGATTGAATGGAGTAGAATGAAATGAACGAGGGGACAGATTGAATTACAGCTGGAGAAACAGTCACTTAGAGAATTAAAACCACAGGAAAGAAACGTGCTCTGGTCAGAAGACATAGCAAAGTGTCTCCTTGTGAGTTTTAAAGTCTCAGAAACATTTTGAACTCACGAGCTTCCTTATAGGTGGACATCCATGGTGGATGCGGGTCTGATGGATGATAGACAGAGTGTCCAGATCTCGATCGAAGCAGTAGTCTGATGCGGATATAAGTGAGACGGAGCTCGGCAAATTTCAGCAGCACTTCACCAAGCTCAACCCTTCTAGTTCTAGATCTCCTGCTTGTTCAATCCAAATCGCTTCCATTCAGGTCCATGTCGCTGCGCCTAGTTTACCCAATTTCTATCAAACAGTTCAAGATGTCTGGCTGCGGAAACCCAGGTTGCTCATGCGGGGCTTCCTCCAAATGCAACGGCGGCAACAGGTACGTCACATGCTAATGAGATTTGATTGGATCAATAGTAAATTCTGACATATACTTCAGGATAGTGGATGACCACTTATCTCCATTGATTGGATTCTAAAGATCTAGAGCTGACACCGAGCCCGTTTTGGCCTCTACTACGAATTACTTACAGAAACTGAGAGGAGTTGCGCTCTTTCATGGGAGAGGTCTTGCATCCCGTTACTATACGAAATTTCCTCATCTTCTGAATAAGTACCAGTTTCTTACCATGTACTTCGAGACCTAATCTGACAAGGAACATGAAACTGGCATGCCGTGCATCTACAAGTAGCCATGTAATTGACATGTTCTACGTTTCGAGTTGTCGACAGCTGCTGCTCCACGGAGATATTCCATTCCGAGATGACGGGGTAAGGTTTCGCACAATTTCTTTCGCGTTACAAAATCTATCTTCAACCACAAAGAGGATTCGATTGTATGAATGTTCTCTCCAGTACTCATGAGCATGGGTTTTCAAGTCTAGTTTACACTCTGTTACAATTTGCCTTCTGCCACAATTAACAGTTCAAGCTTTGGTGCCGCAGCTTTGAGGGCCCAGCGAGGGATGCAAGTGCGGTGACAGCTGCTCATGCAACCCTTGCAACTGCAGATGAGACAGGAACGCGCATGAACTTTTACACCTCGACCTTCAAACTCATGTCTAAAAGCCTGTAGCTACGCGTACCATGCTTCTGGACATAGTTACATGTGATTCGAAATCATTGACTTGAACATCACTGTTCTTGAGTCAAATTGACGGATAATCTCGAGGGATATACATGTCTAGTACGATGTTTTACAGGTTTTACTGATTAGATAAAACTTCGAAAACATTCGTCCAGGTATAAAAGCGTGTTAAGCTCGCTTTACATCCCTGAGTGGCGTGGATATTTGGGCTGTGACGGTGGAATTACATGGGCTGTGATAAAATCTCGAGGACGGTGAAAAGTGTACTCTCGGTCGATGAGAACATGTAAAGCAGATATCTTCACCTTGTGAGAGATCACTTCCAACTCTTCATTTGGAGCTGAATCTGGAAAGGATGAACAATGGCAGGACGCCAAATCGAGGACACGCTTCAAACTCACACCAGTCCAGGACATGAATCAGAGCTTTTCTCGGGGTCTGTACTCGCCCAAAAAGTTGGATCTTCCATGTTTCTTTCACGAGGGGATTCACAAACCTGCAAAATATGGAAACACCGACGACTAAAGCACCTCCTAGATCAGCAGCCGTGTGTTCCCTGAATCTTTTCACTTCACCTGGACTCAGAACTGAACTAAAGACATGCTGAGCTTCTGAGTCGGTTGAGAATTCGGAAAAGAAGTTCAGTGCATGATACGAAGTTATACTGGTCTCTGTGTGTAAGCACAAGCAAACTAGTTCATATGAAAATCTTGGAAATGGTGGACACAATGATTAATGCACAGGCCTCGGCAATTACGGGATTTTTGGGAAAAATCCAGTATTTCCCATAAATAAGCATCCAATTTCTACTGAAAATAGGGGCCGGCCGATTGGCTTTTTTGGACTTTTAGTCTTCGCCTGTCACCACCGGATGCTAAAAGTGAACCCCGTTCCGCATTGGGGAGGGATCCGTGGATCGGAGTTGGTTCGAAGAATCGAAGGTCATTTATTGTGATGCATTGCGATTATGGCGCACCCAAATCAGAGAGTAAGAAGGCTCCGAAGTATCAAACCAGTCATGGTGATGCGTATGGCCTGAAAGTTACTGACCGTAGTGTGGCAACTGGTCTTGTGTCTGCAGCTGCATGTCGATCGAATCTGTTTGGTTTTCGGTAGGGAAACCAAGTTGTGAACCAAAAGAAGAGCTACTCGCCAAGTATTTTTATTATTTTCTATATGCAGTATTCAAATGATCAACATCCACTGAAGTGGCGCTATTATCAAGATTTGCAGCCTAATGCAGATCGAATTGCTTTTCCTAACAAGTTCGACGCTCCTGTTCTCGAACTGATCTGAATCGGTACACACAATATTTAAATGATCAACATCCATTGAAGTAGCATGATTATCAAGGTTTCCTGTCTAATGCAGATCTAAATGATCAACGTCCATTGAAGTAGCATGATTATCAAGATTTGCTGTCTAATGCAGATCTAAATGTCTTTTTAAACAAGTTGACACTCCGTTAGTTAACACGATCCCGGCTCATTTTGGATTGGAAGGGAGTCTCTTATATTGTTGTTGAGGTTAATCATTGGCGACTTATTGTGTGCAACTGTAGAAGGTAACCCTGGGACTGGGACATGTAGAATGAGGTTTTTCGCAAGTTGAATAGAGGTATGGAAAAGGAATTAGTGGAATTTTTGGTAACTCTGATTTGCATGAAGCTGGTTAGGCCAGGTCTGTCTTTTGCTCAAACGAGATAATCAGAAGAAGGGCAGATCAAGATAAACAAATATTAGAGCCTTCTTGTTAGATAGTTTGGAATCTGTTATTTAGATATCCTAATCCTTAGATTGTTAAATATCTAAATATCTATTATTTCTATATATATCATGTTGTGAAATTATTTTAGTTTCTTTGGGCCAGAGAAACCAAAACCTAGAGATTATAATGGTCAATCTTTGGTTTGGTTTATCTAAACTTTTTCCACAAACTGCACATGATAAATGGAGACATAAAATTCTAAAAATGATTAGTGTTCAAAATGTAACCATTTGTGGGTTAGGATCAAATGAATATAGTATAAAGAGTTAATGAGAAGCTAGTGATATCTAAAATAGTGTGTTTTTCAAATTCTAAATTCCAAAATTTATATGTATTCTGATCTATTATAATATACTGCTAAAATGGTTCCAAGTATTTCTACCATCAACTTTTACTTCCAAAAACCAATGTTGGATCTCCATCTGTTCTAACTACATAATCTTAAATAATACTCCATGACTCAAAATCGATAAAAGTGAATTATAAATTAGTTAATGTCAAAATAGAAAATCCCCAAGTATTTTCTCAGTGTTGAGCTGCTAACTTTTGAATCTCATGACGCTTTGTCTAATACCCCACATGCAACTATTATAAAATAAGGATGCAAAAGACTAGTTAGCAATTTCCACCCTCTAGACATCCACGAGGTCTTACTGGGATACTCTCGGGTTCTGTCTTGAGAACATTGCATGCCTATCTATCGAACTTCGCAAGTTAACGTGGCCAATAATGCATGTTCATCTGCCATTTGATCTCTTAGATTCTTGGTTGAGAACATTACATGCCTATCTATGAACTTGGATATTCACATGTGGGATAAGGCTATATGCTTATCTACTATTTGACGTTTTGGTTTTCTCCTTGAGAACAACATTACGTGCATGTCTATAGCACTGGGTTAACTACCAAGGATAGCACTGCATGCTATCAAGCTTATCTATAACCATTTGTATAGAGGATTAGGTGAGCTATGTCTAAGTATCCTAAACTTTACAAGGCGTACTGTTAAAGTTGAATGTCACAGTTTATTCATTCGATAGTTTACTCACGCATGTGATAAACAAGCATAGAAAGCAAATCCGTATTTATGGGGACTCCCCCACCATCCATAAGTTTATCTCAGGACTTCGAGTGGAAAAGCTCTTCCAGAAGGAATGATTGTTAAACGAGTTTTCGACTCCATGATGTTTCCAAGAAAAAGCTGTTCAGGCAAACTCTTCTTCTCTCTCAGTGCTTTCCATTTAGAAGATTGAAGTTATCCATTGAAAGCTACCAGATTTTTGTGAAGTTCTACTCTAATACTTCAATGGTCAGGGTGAAATTCTTTGCTAGTCCGAGTCAGTGCTGCATCTTAAGGTTGTACAAGTTACTACAGTTCTCGAACTGAAGGTTTGTGAGAGTTCAATATAGAGAGTCTTCATCCAAGTATCAAGTGTTCATTTCCCTAAACACTCCCGCACACTCCTGCAAGATTCACGATTCCAGGGAATGTACTGGAGCGAAGCATGTGTTGGACTTTAGTTAAGCTATATGCAGTGTCCACAGTCACGACTATGTTGTGGACACCGAACCATCCACATTCCTGCGGAGATGAAGCTAAAATTATCTGGGGCTCCTTGTTGATTGATTCAGCAATCGATTAGTGGGTCTCATCATCAGAAACACATGACTTTATACTTCCGTAATCTGAAATCATGGCAGCTGATAAAAGGCAGGCACTCTTTCAGCACCTTCCAAAACTTGCCAAAAGTACGGTCTTGTTCAAGAACAGCAGACTGCAAATGTAACTGATATCGCGCAGGAAGTTTTCAGTCTCTTCCAAAATTTGCCTAAAGTATGGTCTTGTTTTAAGAGCGACAGGCTGAATATGTAACGCCAGCGCACAAGATTCAGGTATGAGCTCCCTCTATGTACAGAGACAATATAGGCAGGTACCCAGACCACCTCATTCGTAAACATAAAAGGCAGCGACCCTGCAGATACTCGTAACAGACTTTGTATCGGGCGAGACGCTCTTTCTATTCCGCCTGCCCCAGCACACCAACGCTCCTGAATGTTGGAGGGGGATCCAGGTAGTCAGCCGTCGATGACTGTACCAGGATTAGATTGAGCTGGTCCCTTGACAACTTGTGATAGATCCTCACTACCAACATGCCTGAGAGTAGTTGATTGACGTGAGAGTTCCAGAAGACTTTCCGTCAGTTGTTCCGGATTGGGATTTTCTTTGTCTCTTACCTACAATCATGAACATTATAGTTGTCGTGAGACAAATCAGTCTAAGAAAAGAGAAAAGCCTCATGACAGCTAGACAGAGAAGTAAAAGTGGAAAACAAAACAATAATTCTGCTGAACGTGTAATATTAACTTCTTGAGATACCTATCTATGTTAAGGCCTGATGGCATGCCTGCAGGGCAAGTGTCAACTGGCAAAGATTAGGAAGGGTCGAAGCTGTTACTTCGGCATTGAAAACGGTGAGGTTGAGGCCACGGAAGCTGCTTATATTGGCGTGGAGGATATCAAGTCCAAACGCATCTATGACACGCAATATACTGATGAACATTCCACCCGATCTCTCGCATAAGAGCCTAATGCAGAAGAGCTTGTCATCCAGCTTGTGAACATTAACCTGCATCAAATCAAGTCAGAGATGTGTTAGTGGTGGCAGCAGTCACCACGAGACTCCTGAGTGGAAAGCATCCTTAGCCCCGCGAGCCTACGTGTGAGGACTGGGATAGTATATATCCCGCATTGCATATCTACACTGCTCGACTATTTTACATAAACTGTGGAGAGGCTTACTTCCATTTCCTGAACAAAATCATCGACCTTCCGTTCTTCCAAAATTGCGTTCAGCCCAGCATCTGATTGTCCAGGGCTATTGATATCCCCAAAAGACCCTCCTTTGACATGATCTCTGCCAACATTTGGTAGAGACTCGACATTGAGTAGAGGAACATCGTGATGGTCTTCAGCCTCACCCTCAAGCAGCTCCTTTTGAAGGAGCTCTACACGTTGCTGTAGCTCTTTCACGTATTCAATAGCATCGCCAAGAATAGAAGCTCGATCCATCTATGCATCATGATAAGAGGATGTTAAAAATTGTCACTCTTAGATTCAAAATCCATCAGGACTGCAATATTCAGTAGATCGGTATGGAACGCGAGGTAAATTTTAAAGGCCTACTCCAATTCTTAAACATTAGAGCTCACAGAACTTTCTCTTAGGTTCAAACCACACCAGTACTGCCCTATTCAATAAGTACCTATTCAGTACTTAGTGTGTAATGAAGTAAAGAACCCCTTGTAAACAGCCCGGTTCCATACCCACGTCCGACCAGACTGACTCTAACTCTGACTCTGACACAAGTTGGTAAGGATCGTCATAACTATCAATTACATAGAGAGGCAAGCATATGAAATCCTGCACATACGGGTTAGCATGACGTTTATAGTGCATCAATACCAGCAGTACATTGTGAGTGTTAGCAAGAGTAACTTTGGGTGTGTAACCTATTCAGTACTTATGTATGGAAGGCTGCCAGATAATCCAAAAGTCTACTCCAGTAACGTTAAAGCTGACAGAAAGTTCTCTAAATACATTACTGAAGATACTCAGGGAGGATGAGGGAACAACCTAGTACGTCTACTCAACTTCATTGAGCACCGCAATGCTGTAACGATGAAGGCGACCTCCACGGAGACCACTTAGTATTCTCCCTATCAGCTTGTGACCTAAGTGACATGCCGTCTAAGCCTGTCATGACTTCATTCAACTCAAGCTCTTTCTTTCACACACAATGTCTTCGAGACTGGCCAAATCAGGGTTATGTCTCATGTCCTCTACGACTTGTGTTCCTGTCCTGTAAAACTTGGAGGAATCAACTATTTACTAACTTCCAGTTTCTACTCCATCGGTTTTGAAGCTCTACTTCACTGGTTATGACAAGATCAAGGTTATGATTATAGAGAGAATTCGTTATAAAGACAGCCACAAAGTGGATTATATGTAAAAACGCTATAGTGAAAAGGAGAAAACATTCAAGTTCTCCAGATTTACCCGAGATCATTCTCAATATGAGATGATTATCAAACATCACTTCTCTAGACTAAACTGAAAGTTGATTATATAGACAGCCAGAAGCCAGATAAATCTCGAGATGAGATATAGCTCTGAAGGGGCAATTTTAAAAACTGTACAGGAAAGGGACGATACAAAAGCTTTATATGTCTTCTGGATAATCTAAAGATAAAACTTCGTTCTCGAAGTCCCACTACACATAAAGCAAGAAATTACTGCACTAAATGTTGATTATAAAGACAGCCATAGAGAAGAAAGTTGATTACATAGAAAGGAAATAATGTTCAAGTTCTCAATATATGCCTCCAGATCCTTCTCAAGTGATTAAATTATCCAGAGTTCTGGATCTCCCGTTCATCGAACGGCTTCTGTCCATGAACTCTGGATACTTTAATCATCTTGAGAAGGATCATATGATTACTCATAGAGAAATAGTATACATCGTATAATCGACAACCAGACAACCGACGACAAGCAAAACGTGAGCGATTAAGCAATTTGAAATCGAAAGTCGGGCAGAAACCACGGAATCGAGAGTCGTGTAGAAACCATGAACAGACAAACATCGAGTGTAGTAATAGAAAGAGCACTAGTTGAGGATGGGTGGAATGGAGCGAAGTGGGAGAGGAGTGGATGGTGTCTTGGTTGAGTCGGAGCGAAGCGTTAGAGGACTGGATATGGATATATGAGGACAGAAGCCGTTCGAGGAACGGGAGATCCAGAACTCCATTAAATGCATATGAAGTGTAGATGAAATGGTAATAAAATTAAAGCAGACTGACTGAAAAATACATGCGAAAAGGAGATGAAATGTGATTCATAAATAGCATGTATTATCAAGCATCGACCACATATAACTAACTTGATGTAGAGAATCTATCAACAAATATGTACTGAAAAAACAAAGAGTCGACTCATATAAAGAACGCGAAGTAAGCTTATGTGAAACAACGGAAACAAACTAAATGAATCGAAGCAAAATGTAAACCGAGACTAATCCAGAAATGTACAATCACGTACAAAACTGATTCAAGATGAGACTCATGCACAGATCTAATCTGATCTAAATGGTGCCTAACATTGCTAGTTCTAGTAGTCCCTACATTAGCAACTTACGCCATTATCCATCACTCAAATACTCATCATATTCATCCAACCTTTACTTCATCAACGTCAGTTAACGTTTTGATCTTTCAATATCTCAATCGCGAATGTAGTATACCCGAGTACCAGCAATCAGCAAAAATGAGTTGAAAGAGAGAAACTAGCTGGATATCACCTAGGTTGAAAACGCCAGAATATCTGTTAAATATCTGTAACGTGAAGATTATAATTGAAGAAACATCTGTAGATATACAATTGCAAAATATCTGAGAGCAAGTCTAGCAGAATAAGAGTGGAGTTAAGTAGAAGTATTGACACATTGCCGAACTCGGTATTAACCATCACTGAAGCAAAGGGTGTTAGTGACTACGGAACTCGTTCCTTAAGTAACAAATCGCATCGACTCACAATTGTTAGTTGACGAGTGGGGAGTGTCTCATCAATAATTATCCCCTACATATTAAAGATTGCGAGGGCAACCGTACATAATCTGAAAAGCGATTTATTCTAAACCTATGCAAAAGCCTGCAGCGGGCTTACCGAGAAGATCCCCGCCTTTTCAAGAAAGATGAATAAACTAGCTCTCGCCAGATTTCCTTCGGGGTAGAACACAGGAAAGTCTTCTTGCAAGATGCCTCTCTGGGACCGTCTTTGGACAGGTCTCATTGGCTAGTTCTTGCATTCGTCCTTAGGACCTACTGTCCGAGCAGCTGGAAAGTAGGAGTTTTAAGGAATACAGATTCCTTTGTACTTGTCAGATTCAAACTTGATTATCCTACTTATAAGAGGAGGAACTACTTGAGATAACAGGCAAGACATCACATTATCCATATCAGGCTGGGGACACTCTGAGAACTTTGCTGGTATGAATAACTGGAAGACTGACAAGACACCTCCGCCCTGCACCACTAGACACTCCCACGCCCCCCAAAATAGAAAATCAGACCTACCAGAATATATTAAGAGGTTGATACATTTTATAAACTGGCTTCCATTTTACTATGTCTCCTATTAATGGGTGATCAATTGGTTACAATTTATTTAGTATACATCCACTCTCAAGGGCCATGTGCATTGTCTATCTCAACTAGGACACACTGTGATTTCAACCTTGTTCATACAGGTCTGAAGACTTCCAAACTTTCGAGCAAATACAGGCAAATATTTTCTGCAAGGGAAGATCAGCTTTGCCTGCCTAGATTTGGCACGGGACACTTTGAGAACTCTATTTGCTGACAGGTTTGAGAAATCTTCAAATCCATGAAAGCAAAACTGATGTTCCCTTGTTGAAAACATCTGCACCTATTTGCTTGAAGGTTTAAAAAATCTTCAGATCTATGTAAGCAAAACCGAAATCACATAATCTTCTAGTTGGGACATGGCCCCTTGAGAGTGGATATGTACTAAATAGATTGTAACCGATAGGATAACCTGCTGATAGGAGATGCCACAAAAACCACCAAAATAAAGCAAGTTACTAGAAAAAATCAACCTCCTAATATATGCAAAATGAGAGGGGATCCAGAGCCCACAAAGTGCATATGAAATGCAGATGAAATGTAAGCATCAACGTGTGCAAATCAAATAGCAACTAAGGCAATGGAAATTAAGTGAAACTAACAATGCCAACGTAAGCCAAAGTAAAGACATGATTGAAACATCTCATGAGAACTGCAGGGAACTAGTATACATCATGCAGCAACACGCAAGATGCGACCGATTAAGCAACTGAAATAGAAAGTCGGGTAGGAACCATTAAACAGAAAAACATCAAGCCCTAAGAGCAATATACAAAGCATTAGTTGAGGATGGGTGGAGTGGGGCGAAGTGAGAGAGAAGTGGGTGGTGTCTTGGCTGAGTAGGGTGAGGCGTGAGAAGACTGGATATGGGGGGATGAGAGCAGAAGGCGTTCTTTGACGCCTCGACTCAGGTGTACATACCCAGGTGGTATCTGCGCCTCGTCTCAGCCAAGATACATATCCAGGGAGGACTGGATGAGGGTGAGAGCGAAGAGTTAGAGTGCAGCAAGCGCTATGAACGCATGAGTCCTTAAAACACTAAACAACTGAAGGAAGCAGAAACGCGGTCAAAGTAAGCCTCCACAAAAGCACATACAACTTCATCAGTGCCTAAGTAGCTGGGAGAATGCCAGTACCCCACGTACCGAGTTTCTGTTCAAAAGCTCATGAGTGCTAAAGCAACCTCCTAATATACTTTGGTAGGTCTGATTTTCTATTATGGCGAGTGCGGGAGGTGGGTGGGTGGGTGATGGACGGAGGTGTCTTGTGAGTCTTCCTTTTAAGGAAGAGGAGAGAGACCGCTCCTAGGAGTCAAGCTAGACAAGGGGTCACATAACCTAGACAAGGAGAGGATGTGCCCCCCTTCAATGAGTGGTGGTGGTATACCAAATTAGTTGTAACCAGCCGATTCATAATTCTGGAGAGTGCTCATCCGGAATCTCTAGTTGTATACCAAGTTAGCTGTAACCAGCAAACTTGCAAAGTAGCTAATCGTCGCTATTCTCTTACATGCTCTGCTCTTGTACTAGTTGGAACTATCACCATCTGTCCCTCATAGCATAGACTATGTATATTACTCCCCTCCCACAGTCTATTAATCTCCTCTGCCTGTTCATAGTAGTATTATTCCTCCTCATCCTACAATATATTACGTCTACTACTCTCCTCCTTGTACTATTACCCGTATGTCAGACAATAGAATCCTTATTTTCCCAGTCTACTACTCTCCTTGTAGTTAATTTCCGTTGTCACATAAAAGAAACCTTTCCTTCGGTCTACTACTGGCCTCGTAGTAATTTTCAGGTTCGTTTGTCAGAAAATAGATCCTTATTTTTGGATCTACTGCTTTCCTCGTAGTATATTCAGGCTGTCAAACAGTAGAATCCTCTATATTAGACTACTACTCTCCTCTTCGTTTTAAGACAATACCTTGTTTCTCAGTCTACTACTCGGCTCCTTTGTCAGAAAATAGAATCCGACTCCTTAGTTTTTGCTCTAATACTCTCCTCGTAGTATATTCAGGTGTCAAACGGTAGAATCCTCTTCACAAAATAGACTGCGTATATTAGTCTCCTCCTACAATAGACTAATGCTACTACTCTCCTCCCGCAATAGACTAAATTAACCTTCCCATTGCTCCCTACGCTCCTTCCTATGTAGCACTTTTCATCGTCTGTCCCAGCCGGCATTGTGCGTTCTTAACACTTTTAGTGCATTTATCAGACAGTAGACTGTTAGTGACATTTTTTTCATTCATCCATTACTCATTATTCATCATACTATTCTTAGCATTTTTGATTCAACTATGAGACTGTAGATTCATAGTAGACTACCTTAGATTACTGGCATGGTGGATCAAAATCTTCTCTGTTGGGCCACCAAATGTTCAAATTACCCCAAATGTACTCATGGAGACCACAGAGCCAAAGTTTATACCCTTTAAGGTGATCTATCTAGGGAAAGAGAAAAAATATATGAAAGTGCAAGTTAACCAAATTTATGTAGCGCATGTTAATTCTTGGCTAAGCAAACTGACACAAAATAGACATCATCAGTTGTGGACATATTGACTGTATAATTATGAAACCTTCGATAGAAAGCCCTTCTATGGTCCCAATTGCGTTAGAACCCGATTTTATACCCACGTTAGTGATGAATATCTGTGAATGATCAAATGTGAATAATCTTTTAGTTTACCGAGAAATTGACAGGAGGTGAAAGGGCGATTCCACGTGAATTAGGAAAAGAAAGAAAACATAGTGTTGCATTCCATTACAATATGAACGCACACATAGGAAACTAGGAAACTAGTGTCACATATGACATATGACCCCTCCTAAACCCCATAACTATCCAGTGTCCTCCCTATACCCATAACTAACCAGTCTGCTTCATGTAAAATCCCTAAACTATCTATTATCACGTTGACGAGTGGGCATCTTGCTTTGTCCTTTATCGAGAGGAGAGAAAAAGGAGAACATCACAGAATAGAATATGGAGATATGTATGGAAGTAAAGGGAATAGATTGAAATGAACTTCTCACTTCCACTAGCATGAGACTATGCTAAGAGTTACACTACTACGTAGTTAAAGAAAGAAAGCGAAGATTAAGATTCTTATGTACATCATTTTAAAATTAGGAACCAACCAGATGAGTTGCAAGATGTTCACACCTTGGTGATCTTGGGAACTAAAGCACGGAGCGCGTAGAGGCGTTCATTTAGCTTCTTTCTTCGCTTTCGTTCCGCAACCAAATTCTTTGACAAATGTCTCCTCCCAGATCGTGCACCACCTTTGTCTTCATCATCATCCAGGGGATCACTATCGGAGGAGTCGGCCCTCATCTCTTGCTTGATTTCTCTTTCGGAGCTATCCTTGGATAATCCATTACCAAGAGAATCACCTACTATGCTTGTATGCAATGAATGACCGATAGGCATAATCATATCGTGCAAATTCTGGTTCGTGGAACTCATTCGTGTTGTTCCCATCAACAAAGATTCACCGCTTCCTTCATACGTCTGACCTATCCCTCTTTCATTGTTTACTTGATAAGAAGAAAGTTCCTTCTGGTCAAGGAAATTCAGTTGCATCTGTCCATGTGAATCCATCAAAGCCTCCTCCTGTTCCCACATTTCACTTGGAGTACTCCAAGGATTCTCTGAAGATGAATCTAGGTGAAAGTTTCGAGAAACTTTCTCTACATGAGATCCCCCAGCTTGGTTGTAGAACAGTTTGGCATCATCTTTGTCCAAAATTCCCCCCACCTCCCGACTCGATCCAGAACCAAGAGGAGACTCCGGTGATAGAACCATAATGTCTATAGCAAGTGCTCCCAGATCCTTAGCACATCTTCAGAGAAATCTTCTGGTCCTACTTACAACACATCAATATGAAAACAGGTTAATATGCTATGGATTCCTGCTTTGATAAAAAATAAAACAAAAAAAATCAGGACCATCAGAGTTCTTAATCAAACCTGGAATATCAAATGAACTCGTGTAACAATAGTGAATGCTCTGATGAAGTTACACTGAATAGAGATATTTTACCTCACAACAGGCAAGTTTGAGTGACTAACTCCATCGTCACTGACTGAGTACCAATATTGCTAATCAGCGACATCGACTAGTGTGTAAGACTAATGCGTGAGCTGATAAATTTCAAGTAAACTCGATAGCGAAACTGTTATTTGCACCATTTGGCTGGAGGGTAGGAGTAGTGAGAGCCCTAAACAGAACACCCCAAAATTTAGAGCAGCACATACATGTTCCTTTTAGTCCGTGAGAAACCTTTAAACTCTCCCCTTCTCGAAAACATAGATATGGGTAGATGAGATCAACTTCATCCATATGACCAATGTCCCTACACCCTGATTAGATGTGGCATTCAGGCACCTAGAGTACTCGATGCGTAATCTTTTCGTTCTGCCAATAAAAAGCCTTTGCAAATACTGTTGATTTGCAATCTGATTATTGGGCTAGAGGATACGACAAGTGAGTACTGATGGACTGAATCCATAAAACTGTATAACAAGATGAATTTACCATCATCTGTGGCTCATGTCAGTCTCTAGTGCTTCACTTTGTAAAGCACAGTCGAGCTAGCTATCTGCAAGTCAAACTACAACTTCATGAACTAAAGAAACGTCTACACTAGATCAATGTTGATTCCACATATTACCACCGAAATACAGTGTTGATGCTTGGCTAAACGCCACTAATGGACGTGCAATTTGAACGACGATACTTCAACCTCATGATCTAACTTCTAGACAAAGCCATCGATCTAGAGGGGCCCTTACGTCGTATGCTGTGCAGTTAGTAAAGCACCCATCTAGCTAGCTAGCTAGAGGGGCCTCGGTGAAGGACCATCTACCTCTACTTAACAGATTCAGTCCCAGCCCACGGTGAAGGCATGTGACTGAATCGAGTATCCCCTCCAATTCTTTAACCTTGCTTCTCTATCAGTCCTCTTCACGGAATTACCGGCACCGCTTGACCTAGGTGATTTCCGTGAAAAGAGACAATCCAATCTCCACATCCACTTCAATTTAATCTCAAACCATGCCATTCAACGGATTTAGCATCCCCAATGGAGATGAAATCCTGGCGAGAAGCCAGACTCCCTAGCCGGCACTCTAGACCACTTGGAGGGTGACATTTCTAAAGAATCTCAAGGTAGAAAGGGCCCTTTAATGTGCACTTTACAGTGTGCATTATATGGAAAGCACCGGTCTAGCTATCCGTGACGACCGGACTCCAACCTCATGATCAAACTTCTAGACCAAATCGTCCAGGTAGAAGGGCCTTCACGAGAACCTGAAGATTCCCTTTTAGAACTATGTTGATATCCCTTTGACAACAGTGACTCGCCGAACAAGCACTCAAAAATTTTGCATTCGAAATACAGAAATCAAGGCTCCCCAACTGCCACTCTAAAATTTCATTCGGGAATCGGGAAATCAGTTTGTTGTACGGGGAATCAGTCTGCTCTTTCATTCCCTCAATCCGCTAGTCGATTTCCTTTCGGACTTGTATTTTCTACTCCAATGTATGAATGTAATAATGTCTGAGAAAAGCGTTATTTCCATATCCACTGGTAGAGTTGAAGATTCAAATGTTATAGTTCACCTCAGAGACAGTGACTCCAAATCTCTACTGTCCAATTCTTTCTCCCATTCAGTCAAAGCTTCGAGACAAATGTACAGAACAACGAGAAAAATTTGAGGACCAAAGGTATGAACAGCGCCAAAAAGTTTTACAATTTCGTTGGATGTCTGTGAAGACACACTCTTTATCTTCTTACCTCTGGCAAGGTGTTCGAGTAAGATGGGCCCGATCTCCCAATCGACCTCCCAATCGCCTCACCAGACATGGTAAGACTCTGAAGTTAAGGTTCCACTCTTCTATTGTGAAGCTGACCCATGAGAAGAAGACTTCGAAGGAATCTGTAACTTTGCACTCACTCTCTTGGTGTGAAGCAGTACAGGTGATAGAGTAAGCATGAATCCTTCTCATTTGCAGTGACATAGATTTCCTGAGTATGTACGAAATCCGGGTGGAGGCCTCCTCGTGTGAAAGAGGACCAAAATGAATCCAATTCTTGGTCACGAGTCTCCGAGCGAGCGTGGAGACGTTTGCTGTCATAATCGCAATTGGAGTAGGCTCGTCGGAGACAATGGAGCGCCACAATGCGTTGCGCATGAGCCCCGTACTAAGGAGCGGTTGGTGAGACGGGTGCGGCGTTCGCTTACATCCCGCTCCCTTCTCAGTTGTGTAGGATGTTGAAGTTTCTGAGCACGCGCTCATTAGCTTGAGAAGCAATCAAGACATGGTTAAGACCGAAACGTAGAATTAGTTATCCTTTCCTTCTAGCTTAGCCAGCGCCCCATTCTCTCTACCTGGTCTCGACTATCACTAAGAGGATCATAATTTCCTCGATAAGCAATGCTTGAGATGTCTAGAGGCCATCTCCATCCTGTCCATCAACTTCTCCATCTTGGGGAATCATAGCATCTTCGCCAAATCCGGCACCAAATGCCAACCACAACTTCCACCATGCTTCTACTGCCGGGAGGGACCAAGGTCAAATCACTTTATATCCTCATGATGTTTTCATGATTGAGTCGAAGTACGATTTCCATCCCTCCTCGTCGTCATTGCAGTGGTCTTGAGCTCTCACATCGAACATCTACCTCAACTGTCTATTCCAGGAGAAAATTCATTGTACCGTCGATAAGCATTTTGGTTCTTGATCCAGCCATCACGCGGGTTCCCACATCAAGGCGTCTTCGTCAAATTCCTGCAACTGCCCTATAATTATCTTAACCTATTCCAAAACTTCAAATGGACTCTGAGTACGAGGCTATGAACTCGCTGATCATATCGTCTGGCAAATGACAGAAATATTTAACAACAACTCAGCTCCAGAAGGCAGATTCGACGCAGAAGTTGAAGTGTCTCATACTCTTTCAACTGTTATAACCTTCCCAGTAGACGATTTGTACAACAATATGAGGAGTTTCTGAGAATTATAATACTCGGGTTTTTTCCCCCTTTGATAATTGAATGGTTGTACAATAGTACGTGATTCCTCAGCTAAGGAAGCGCAAACGCTCTCTGGCAAGAAAACGTCCACATTTGCAAGTACATTTCCCTGATCCAAATCAACTATGTGACGACATCACAGCTGAGAACTCGAATCGAAGCTGTGGTTTTCTCTGCTCTTTCTTCTCGTACTGTACCATTCTGTCACCGCTCAAGAACAGGAGAATCCTCGACTCACGATTAAACAAGTGGACAAAATGTCCACTTAACACAGCTCGGCAAAGTTCTCTCTCTCCCTATCCCTTTCGAGGGCATGACGGGAGGGCAGATTTGTCCGGTTTCACACGACACGCCTAAAGGCTCAATAAAATAAGAAGAAATCTACATCCCATTCACACGAGAGTGTTCCTCTCCCATACTGATTAAGGACTGCTCCTGTAACCACTCCACACACAAGCTTCTAGTGCAACTGGCACCAGGTGCATTACCCCATGGATGACTTAGTCCAGGAATTGACTATATTCGGTTTTCTATTTTAGCTATATTTCTATATTTACCTTCTTGAAATATGTTTGAGTAAAAATCTGACTTAGCACGGTAAACCAAACCAAATTGATGTTTTGCTAAACGATAATGTAACATTTGAATTATACTTGGAAACTATGTCATCTGAATTCTCACCGTGACGGAATGTATGGATTGAGAATTAGGAGCTATGCCTCGAGTAACTTTGTGGATTATAGATCATTTAATTTACTGATTAGATTAACGAATTAAAATTAGTATTCTAACATGACATAACTTGAAATAAAAATAAACATCAAAAGATTTAATTCGTATCCTGGATTTCTTAGTCTTGCTTTTCTACGTCACTACAACTAATGACCTTATACTTTTCGTTAATAAAAAGAAATGCCAATATGAAATTAAAGCACATTATAGATTATTATTTTTAATTAAGAAATAGATATGAAGACCATAATAAAAAATTAAAATTTTAATCTTACGTAAAAATCAAGATATACTATATTAATATTTCTACGAAGTATTCCAAAAAGTTGGATGGTTATAGTATATTCACTGGAAAGGAAAGATATAAATCCGAGGAGTCAAATATTATTTACTCATCATTGTTGACATTCACAATTCGTACAATGACTAAAATAAATTTTCCAATAAAATTTTAAATCTATATGACTGTTTTAATAAAGTTCAGGGATCATCTCCAATATTCATAAGACATAAGCCCATGTAGCTCATGGTATCTCACTACTCAACAAAGAAGAACAATATGTCAATGCTTTCCACTTTAAAATGTAAGAGCAAATCTTTAAGATCCTCTTGGCCCATACGGGCCAATATACCGCTTTTATTTAATATCTCATTTCACTCTATAAAAAGTAGATCTTTGAGAGCAAAGATTGAAGCCTTTGTTGTGTATATTTCTGATAAAACATATTATGCACAAGAGTGAGAGGCATGGAAGTGTCACGCCATTTTGTAGCATCGCACCTAGGTTGCTCGGACTCTAGAGTAGTAATGTTGATAGTGTAATACTCTGAGGACAAGAGAAGAGAGAAAACACAAATTACACACTCAACATTTGGTGCCCCAAAAGAGCACATTCTCTTTATTATATAGACAAAGAGTATCTTCTCCAATGAAGCTCCACCATAGGATTAGGCACACAGATAGGTGACATGTCATCAAGCTCCACCCTTGGATTACTTACTTGGATGGGTGACATGTCGGTCTAGGTCATATTTGGTTGGTCAAACAAGCTTTGACCAGAGAGAATCTTTTAGGGAATCTTCTTGTAGGAGTGTCGGAATCACGTAAGGTACCGTTGGAAAGCTCTTGACAAGACAAACCAAGGGGAAGGGAAGGCCAACCTTTCCCCTATCAAGGACGTTGCACATTTTCGAGGCCTAATTCATCCATTTAGGCCTCCAAAATTGCCTTCAAAGATTTCAGGCATATTTTGGTTCCTACTCTATTAGTAGAAGTCCCCTTTTGGTGATACCTCTTTCTGATCTGTTTAGTCCATCATTGTAACATCATTCTAGATGTTACCAAATCAATTCTCACCTTTAAATCATATGTCTAGCTATTGGTTCTAAGGTTCTCAAGTCTATTTCAATTTTTGCTCTATTTGTAAAAGTACTCTTTTGGTGATACTTCTATCTGATCTATTTTGACCATCGTGTATAACATCATTCCAGATGTTACCAAACCAAATTTCACATCTAGATCATATGGCTAGCTTGTGGTATTTCAGAGAGTCAAAGGTATTTTGGCAGTGACTCATAGACTACTTGTTGACGGTTAGATTTTCTATTTGGTGTATTACTACATGGTGGGGCCCATAATCACTTGCACCGTTCACACCGTCGGGTGTGCCATCAACAAGACCATTAGGGTTGTAGATCCATATCAAAATCAGAGGTATACCTTAGAAGTGCGACTCTAGAGAGCTCACTTTTCTAATGTTGAGCCTTCTAGTTCCTACCTAGAGTGGATAAAAAACCAATGAGCATCACCTAGAGTCTCTTAGCTAGAGTAGGTGTGGCTTTACTGTAATCAGTGCTCAATTGTTAGCAGATTATTGAGTGATAGATCAAGTACTGATCTGATTGAATGTGATTTGAGTTATGAACAAACTGATTACATCAAAAGTGAGAGTCAAGGGGAAATTGGGTGCAAGAACTGAGGGTGTTGGTGGTATCTCCAAGCCTGGTGGATTGTGGTACCTTGATCGTAGTTCAAGTTTCCTTTAGAATGATTGTGTGCAGAAGCACAAGCCAAATTTGGAGCCATTTCAAGTGGTAGTGTTTGTTCTGAGCTCAAGAGGTGAAAGTAAGGCCAATTTGGTGCGAGTTGAGCTAAAAAAGTGAAATTCAAGGTGGATTTTGGAACCCATCCTCATGAATTAGAGATTTGGAGAATCTAATCCATCCAATTTAGCTTAAGTGAAGATTTAGCAAAGGATTTGGTGGTCAGCCAACTCTAGGGATTTGTTGTCAAATTTTATGTCAGATTTTGTGGAGGATTTACATCAAATTTTGGCAAGAGAAAGTTATATCTCATTCTAGATGATCCTTGTAGCTTACAAAGTAGATAGATGACTCCTATTATGTCAAATGACAAATGGTTGCATAGTCAATCTAGTGTTGATTTATGAGATGAAGTATTTTTGTTTAGTCTTCTTGTGATTGGACCCCCTCCATTCTCTACTTCCTGTTTGTGCACCATGTGTGTGTGAGGTGCCTTGACTTTAGAGCATTGGTGCTTTGGTGTGCTCTTGATAATGAGGCTGGAGTGATGACTAGTCAGTTTACTTATGTTTCCCTTTTGTGATGTAGGAAGTGATGACATGTAGACTATAAGAGTGCGTGTTGTGATGGCAGGTTATAGGTTGCCCTTTCCCTAGTGTAGTTTTTGTAGTTAGAGCTACATAAATGGGTGATATTTGGTTGGTGGTGTTGACACTTGGTGGTGATTCTTGGTGGGGTACTTACGGTGGTTACGGTTATGGTTTGTAGTTACGGTTTGTAGTTTTGTTTACTTCATCACAATAGAGTTCTTTGGGGATTCCAAAGGAGATAGCATTGTAGTATGCAATGAGTTTACTTGGAGTGATGCTTGATATCAACCAATATCTCAAGTCCTAGTGAGGGAGGAGATTGACTCTAAGTCGGAGTTTGAAATAAGAGTTTATTCAATTGAGAGTGCACTTGGTGTGTCCACACCGTTATTGTGGGACATGGACAAGATTTATGGAACATCCAAAGGCCATAGGCATTACTTCGGTATAGTGGGTATCATTGAGTTAGATGACTTCATCTAGGAGTTTGACAGTTGGTGTGATTTATAGCAGATGCGGAACCCAACTTTGTTCACATCCTTCATGGCATGGAAGGGGTTGTTTTAATGCTTGGAGGATCCACCGATGGATGACTACCATGAATTCAGGAGAGCTCACTTGGAAGAGCTTGACCTATGGAGACAATATTGGTCTTCAAACTATGTCTCCATCACTTTAGGCTTGGTTTCTAAGGGTAGATTGGTAGTACCCATGAGTTCTAGCTCTAGTAGCATTGGTGGATCTCTTAGAGATGGTGCTACTATGAGTAGAGGTACCACTATATGAGGTGATGTATATTGAGGTTTAACCCCATGGTGGAGTTTTCCTAGTGTTTGAGGCAAAACTACCAAGGAGTATGGATTGATAAGTTGAGGAGCTTGTAGGAGTTCAAGCAAAAGGCTAGAGAGAGCCTATGTGAGGCATACACTCGCATGAGACGGTCGATAAGTTTTACTCAAAGAGTTATTGAGGCCCAAGCAGTCCAATTTTGGTATGGGATACTAAACAAGGAGTTGCGACTTAGAGTCTGTGATGCTACATTGCTACAAGCTACTTCTACTTTGGCAATGGTCTTTGGTTTGGCTGAGCGTATTGAGCTTAATATGGTGGAGGAGAGAGTGGTGACATCTTGATTTGGTAGGGAGACCTCATCTATAGTTGTTAATTCTTCTAGAGTGCACCATACCATGTTGGTTTTTGAGGATAAGGTGGGCAACCTAGATCCTATGGAGTGAGTGGAGGGCCTAGTGTAGCTAGACCCTTATCTTTATTTTTGGGTTAGCAGCAACCAATGAGTGATGGTGTTGCTTGTTGGACTTGTGATGGACCTCACCATAGGAGAGAGTGCACTAAGGGTAGTAGACTTGATACCTCTAGTGCATCATAGCTAGCACAAAGACAGTGTGAGCATTGCCACAGATTTGGTCACATTAGTGACCAATGTTTTGATCTACACCCAAAGTTATGAAGTGGTAAGGTTGCTATGGCAAGTAGTAGAGGAGCTCCAGGTCATGGAGGACGAGGTGGTAGAGGATCCATACCTAGTAGGGGTGCAGTACTTGTCCTTACTATTGATACAATTATGGCTACTTGCATTGAGTAGTTGTAGTAGAGATTGGCTAGCATGGCCATAGCTCAAAAGAGATTTAGATTTGGGTGTTGAGGCTTCCACCTCATATGGTGGTGATAGAGATGTCTTGGACATCATGTGTGGAGTAGTACAAGTAGATACCTCTACCACAATGACTAGGAATGCAACACATGCTCTCAAGCATAGAGGAGCATCAATGGAGTTGGACCCACAAATAGGAGAGGTTGGTAGACAAGTTAGACTTCCCCCGTCTTTTACATTCTTTAAGGTACTATAAATGACATCCATGGCTTCTTGACATCCTAGTGCATGTGTGGTAGGTGGTGATGGGGTGCATGATAGGCTACCTACTAGTCAGTCACCTACTTCTATATAGATTGAGTCTAGCATGATGTTGGGGGTGGCTCAATTGATTATGGGCTTTTCATTATTCTCAACCAATGACATGTTTACATTGGGAGTTGACTTAACCCTAGTATTCTGGTCTGCTATGATGCTCTGTGATAGTAAGGATGATGTGGTTCCTACTTCTAGAGCAAAAGTGGTTGATAGTAGAATTGACTTGGTTGAGGAGCATGTGATCCGCTCAACAATTAGTGGTTTATGGTAGGTAGCAGTGGCTAGATTAGAGGAGTTACCAACTAGACCGACCTTTGAGTGAGTATGGTTTACATTTGGGGCTATCTTATTGGATAACCAATAGGGGATGTTTTGTTTGGTGGCACCTTCAAGGAAGGTCTATACACCAAAGAGGGTCTTACTAGACTTTGGTATGCAACCTCTTATGTTGGGGAAGGCTGGAGTTGTTGGTCTGGAGTTACAAAAAACCAATGTGGAGAGGTGTCCATTTCATATCCAGATATCTCTAGGGGTGGTTCTACACAATACATCATATGTTTAGAGCTTGTTGTTCAGATTCAGCCCGATCATTTGATTGATAGCTTTGTGGTGAGAGCTCAGGCCATTGCGATTGTAATTGAGTCATATGATTTGTTAGTTAAGGGAGTAGTGTTATACCCCATGGGTTTCAATATTAACTATTGGGAGGATATATCCTCCTATAGACCAAGTTGGCAGTCTGGTAGGGATGAGTATGTTGTCTACCAATACTTTAGTAGTGGTAGTCTTGGCTCACTACAGTCCAAGACCATGGCGCTATCAATTTCAAATTTCAATGGTTTTGTTAGTTAGCTTGATGACTTATTGGAGAGGAATGCCCATGTAGAGGATACCCCAATACTAGAGGAGATCACTCAGATTTGGAGTACAAGTGAAATCATACCATCCACCTTGGATACTCCATTATGGAGTTTAGAGGAGGCATTGCAATAGCATACAAATCAATTGGTGCAGTAGGCTTGGAGTGGAGCCTTTGTACTACCATGAGACTTATGTGAGGATGAGCCTTTGGAGTCAATTACCTTGACTCCTTTGGACACCACATTCATTGCTTGGCAATATCGAGTAGAGAGAGTATGTCTATTGGAGTTGTTTGGTGGGATTAACATTGGATTAGCTACAATACTATAGGCGAGTATATGAGTACAAAAAGTACTTGTATGTGGAGAGAGATGAGACTGCTAGTTGAGTCTCTTTACATCATGTGGCACACTTGGCCTATTGGTATCTTGAGTTATTACTGATATCAGCACTTAAGGGTTACCAAAAGACCCTACCAGTAGACATTTCCTTGCTAGGATCATAAGATTTGGAGAGACATGGTCCTATTCATTTGGTGATTTTTGGATAGCCATGTCAAGAACAAACACCTGCTGGCTGAGGTTTGGATCTTCAAGATCTCCATTTTGGTGTGTTTTGGGAGATATTACGTATACTATGACATGTCTCGGTTCATGAGTCCACTTCTCTAGCCTACATGTTGGAGAACATCCCTTTGATGGGTGATTCTCTCACCCAGGTGGTGGCAAGCACACATCATGTCCATTCTTGGATGGGACCTACCGTGTTGTTAGATGCAACCAGAGTGGGATCATGAGCTCATCGTCTTTGTCTTCAGTGGATGAATCTCTTACCTAGAGAGGTTCTATAGCATGCTTATTATGAGATTCAACAACTTTACCACCTTATTGTTGATGAGATTTTAGATGTTGGGTGCCAATCTCGAATAGTGGTAGTGGCTGATAGGTCATCCATGGTAGTGGTGAACTTAGTTGGACAACCCCAAGCTCTCTTCCCACACTTATGAGTTTCTCAAGCTCTCATGCTTTTTGAGAGAGAGGTCCTAGACTTTTTTGGGACTCACAATTACAGCAGTTGGTGGAGCCTAATGCCAATGAGAGAGAGCAGGTGATGGGTTTTTGCATCGGTATTACCACTTTTCCAGTAGTGTCAATGACATCCAAGCAAAAGGTGTTAGGTCAAGCTATGGACCTGAATTGTTTGATCTGGATTGTGAACCTTGGCTTGGTAGAGCAATGTAGGATGCGCTTGATATGCATCACCACTCAAACACTTGTGAGCTTTGTGCCTATCAAGACAATTCAAGCACATATTGGTGGCAATAGACCGAGTAGACAAGGTATTCTTGGGACACAACCAGTGGCTATTAGGGAGAGTGGTCTACTTGGAGTCCATCCAGGTGAACTTGGTCTACTTGGATTACACTCTTGGTCTACTTGAGATGCAGCTAGAGGATGTATGGAGCTTGCAACTAGAGTAGAGGGAGTTTTTCACATAGAGGTTGGGACCTCTAGTGGTTGGGGGCATGACACTACTGCTCATAAGGGTCCAATGTAATAGTTACATCTTCCATTACTACGACAATTACATAGGATACTTGGGAACCAGATCTTGGATCCAACCTTACAAGAGGAGGAAGATGGAGAGTTTGGAGGTTCTTGAGGAGCTACACATTGTTTTACCTTCAATATGAAGGATTTGGGTGCTCTGGAAGGACCTGGTAGTCTGAGAGCTAACTAGCAATACACTAGTTTTTTGACATCCATATCAATATATTGACATGGAGAGAGCATTGATTCAAAGCCAAAGTAGAGACCTTTTTGAGACTAGTTTGGTGGAGATTTCACATGGAGAGTATGCATCAACTACAATGATGTCAACCAAGAAGGATATGCATTGCAACTGCACAAATAGGCAGATGTGTGGAGATTACCATCCTATCAACCAACAAAATAGGGTTGATTGGTATGCCATGCTTACACCAAAGGAGATCTTTGATATGATTGGGCATGCAAAGGTCTTTAGTACTTTGGATCTTTGAGCAGGATATCATCAATTGCCCATCAAGGAGGAGGATAAGTCAAAGATAACATTTTGGGCTCTTGATCCTCATGGCAAGGATGTGTTATATCAATGGAAGTTCTTACTATTTAGGTTAAAGAATGCTCATGTAGAGTTCTAGAGTGTCATGGATAGGATCCTAGCTAGATTGGATTTTTCTCAATGCTATATTGGTGACATTTTGGTTCATATAACACTATGGAGGAACATGAGAGACAATTGTTGGAAGTGTTTGAGAGATTGAGGTCTCATGAACTCAAATTACATCTTGGGAAGTGTAGGTTTTTCCACGAGCAAGTTGAGTATTTGGGTCACACTATTCACTCTAGAGGACTTGGTGTTCAACAGACCAAGGTGGAGGCTATTGCACGTATTCCTCAACCTTGAGACGTGAGGAAAGTGCAAGCATTCCTTGGGTTGGCAAACTTCTATTGCTACTATATTAGAGGATTTAGTGCCATTGCCAAGGCCTTCACAAAGCTAACCAAGCTTACATAAGAGTGGTGTTGGGGAGATGAGCAGGAGAGAGCTTTTGTAGAGCTCAAGGAGAGGTTGATATCTACTCCTATTTTTAGGAGACTAATCAGTGGACAACCATTTCAGGTTCACACTACTTGGAGTATGTTGGGACTTGGAGTAGTGCTCACCCAACATGATGATGAGGGGAACAAGTTTGTGGTGGCCTAGGCTAGTCACTCCAACAACTCAACAAAGGTGAAGTATAGTTCATATGAGAGAGAATGCTTGGCAACAATATGGGCAATAGCACATTTTTTATGTTACCTATTTGGTAACCCCTTTACGCTCATCACTGATCATCAACCATTGAAGTGGTTGATGGAGTCCAACAAGCTTTAAGGGAAGCTTGCACAATGTGCTTTGATTTTATAGGAGTATGATTTCACGGTTATTGATAGACTTGGATTGGTGAACCATGATGCAGATGGGTTGAGTAGAAACCCATATCCCAACCAATAGGATCAGACCGGAGCACGTTGGCATGGTGAGACAGATGAGGAGATGGTGCAAGGTTAGCTTGCATATAAATTTTTATGCATATTCTTTGAGGCTTTGGTTGCATCTCTCTCAACGCATACAAGAAGAGTTATTAAGGTCACAAATCCAAAGAGTGGAGATAGTGGTACAATTCAATGAGACATTGATGATGATATCTTAGATCTTTGCATTGGTGTGTGTGGGTGGCATAAATGGGGCCAAGGAGAGAGATCATGTTCTTCAACATGCCAAATAGTTCAGATTGGAGGGCAGACACCTTCTTTGTGTATGCAAGGATGGTAGAGTGTAAGTAGTACCACTTCTATCTCAAAGACCACAATTTGTATATCATGCTCATGAGGAGCTAGGACATTTTGGAGTAAAGTGTACATATAGCTTACTCCAAAGTCATTATTGGTAGCATGATATGCAGACCAATGTATAGTAGTTTGTTGCTAGATGTGTGGTTTGTGACCGAGTTAGAGCATCATTTAATGCTCCTATACTACAATTACACCCATTACCTATCATGGGGTTGGGTTAGCATTGGAGTTTAGACTTCATTAGACCTTCACCATTAATTGTGTGACATCATTGTATGTTTTGGTGATAGTGGAGCACTTCTCCAAGTGGATTGAGTTGGTGGCACTTCTTGACAAGTCTAGTGAAGGGACGGCTTACTCGTTCCTAGATCAGGTTCTCAATCATTTTGCACTAGTTGAGTTTTTGACTGATCAATGTATAAAGTTCTAGGGGGAATTTTAGGTCTTGTATGGCAAGGCTTTGATTAACCATCATACTACTTCACACGATCACCCTAAGGCAGATGGCTTAGCAAAGAGAGTGGTTCAAATGGTGAAGGCAAAAGTATGGTTTGCATAAAGGCCACTTGGGAGATTGGGATCTCCAATTACCTTGGTTGGCCATGGGCTATCGGTTTGGTCGACAAGCCTCCTTAACATCCTTCTCTCCTTACTTTCTACTCTATGGACAAGATCCAAAGTTACTTGTAGCCATTTTTCAAGATGCTACTATAATTTTGGACTTGGATGATCCAAATGTATAGATGAGTACATGTTCTCAACTAGTAGAGATCTTTTGGATAGTGATGCCAATGGCCTTTGAGAACTTAGCAATTGCTCAACATATGGATACTTACGCTATGCTACCATTTGAGGAGGAGGTTATAGACCCTTGATCCATTGATTTTATCTTTGTGACTATGTATATCTATAGTAGACATCATCAACAACAATTGAAAACAAAACTCGGTAAGGAGTTTGATATAAAGGACTTGGGTTCTTCAAAGAGGGTGCTTGGGATTGAAATCCATGGAGACAAGAGCAAAGGAAAGTTATGGATATTCCAAAGGAGGTATTTGGAAATTTTACTTGTACATTTTGGTATGGGGAATGCTAGAAAAGTATGCATTCCAATGGCAAGTCATTTTAGGGTATTATTGAAGCAATGTCCATCCAAATGAGGAGGAGAAAAATGTATATCAAATATTCCTTACGCTAGTGTTGTTGTGAGTTTAATGTATGCTATGGTCTGCACTAGACCAAAAATCTCATATGATGTGAGTATGGTGAGTAAATATAAAGCAAATCTAGGGTAACAACATTGGGAAGTTGTGAAGTGGATATTTTATTACTTGACAAGGGAATATAAATACTGGCAGTCTTTGATGTGGAGAAGAACCAAGCAGGAGAAATTGATAGATATATAGATTTTGATTTTGCAAGAGACTTGGATAAGAGAGGGTCTAAAACCAGATTTAATTTTACACCTGTTGATGGTGCAATAAGTTGGAAATTTACTCTCCAATCTATTGTTTTTCTTTCTACTACAAAGGCAAAATATATGGCAACAACCGAGCTTGCTAAAGAGGCAATATGGCTACAAAGATTAGCCAAAGATGCAGGACTTTCTAATATGAAGTCTAGATTTTTTGGTGATAGCCTGAGTGCTATTTGAGTGCCAAGAATTAAGTATATCACTCAAGGAAGCTTTGACAAATGTTGAGATTAATTTGCAAAATATTGACACAATGGTAAATGCAACTAATATGTTTATTATTCCTATTCTCATGTTTCTATAGGCCGCACTATCTTGAAAGTGCATAAGGTTTTTCCATTTGGAGTCCTTGTGTTAGAAGGATGTGATGGTGTTTTTTAGAAGGATCATGTGTGCAATTGTGTGCCATACCACCTCCTAAATGTTGATGGTGCTATGGATCCAGAGGTTGGCACTTGTATGTGCAGGCTTGAGGTGTATATTATGCGGCTCTTCTTGTGGAGCTATCACTATATTAGTGTGTGATAGTTGTTCAAGAGGATGACATATGGCATGTTTGAATCCTCCTTTCACGGTGGTTCCTCAAGGATAGTGGTTATGTCCTAGATGTACTTGACCTATAGCTAGTTTAACCTTTATATGGTATAGATTGTAGACATGCAACTAACAATAGGGCTTGATAACACCCGGCCTCCTGATCTTTTGCCCACCATAGGGTATACCATATACTTGGAGTAGATAACTATTTGGAGTTAAAGGGACCTAACCACCTGTTAGGGAGGCAATTGTGGCACTTGAGAGTTAGTGTATGACTTATGTGTGAGTTGTGCTTCTATAGTATGTGATATTGACAATGATGTATGTTGTGTAGCAATGTATATATGCACAATAACTATCATGCCATTATAGCATCCCACCTAGATTGGTCGAGACTCTAGATTAGTAGTGTTGGTAGTCAAAGGTATTTTGGCAATTACTCATAGACTACTTATTGGCGGTCAGATTTCCTATTTGGTGTATGGACTACATAGTGGGGCCCATTGTCACTTGCACCATTCGCACCATTGGATGTGCCATTAGTGAGACCATTAGGATTGGAGATTCAGGTTGAAATCAAAGGTATACCATGGAAGTGCAGCTCCAAAGAGCTCACTTCTTTGATGTTGAGCCTTTGAGTTCTTGGCTAGAGTGGATAGAATGTCGATGAACATCACTTGGAGTCTCTTAGTTAGAGTGGATATGGTTTGATTGTAATCAGTGCCTAGTTGTTGGTAGATTATTGAATGTAGATCAAGTATTGATCTGATTGAGTGTGATTTGAGTTATGAATAAATTGATTATTGTGGCACTTGAGAGTCAATGTATGACTTATGTGTAAGTTGTGTGATTCTATAGTGTGTGATGTTGATAGTGATGTATGTTGTGTAGCAATGTATATATACAAAATAGAAGAGTGAGAGGTATGGGAGAGCTACAAAATATAATACTTGTCCTCTATATTAGGTCCTATAATATTCCTTTTACTTAGGTGTGTAATAACTTGTTAGGAAAATACGTGAAATACAATAGGGTTTAAGTGATCATGTTATAAAATTATATAGTGAAATTATGAAAATAATTATTTTTTTAGAAGCTCTATAATGCACTCAAAATTTAAAGGTTGTTAATAAAATGAATTAAGATTTTTGTGGAATTTTTTATATAAATTTTTTGAGTTTTGGAAATTATCTTGTATAATTTTTCTTAGAATTTTTGACAATTTTCCTTTTCTTTTCTTGTATGTGAAACCCATAAATTGTAAGTAGTCACTCCTTTCATATATTGGTTTGTAAATTTATGACTTAAATTGAATAAAGTGACCATTGAGCAAACATGAGGATGGGAAGACCCCATCAAGCCATACAAGGGAGAGACAAAAGAGGTAAATGGTTAGGCCCCAATAGTATTAATATGAGAAATCTGCCTTACTACACCTGAGATATCCAAGCTATGCAATTCATAAGGTCTACAAACTATTGGAGCATCTGGTCCCAACAAACCTTCCTAATCTAGATGGTCTTATGCCATATCTGTAAAAGACCGAATCCGAGGAGACAAATAGGAGAATGGAAACTCACATTGGGACACTTGAATGAGGGAAAACTCCAAATACCTAGCATGAGCTTTAGCTTTGGTATTTATAGGTAGCATACAAGGCCCTTGAGAAGCTTCTCAAGAAGTTTCCTCAAGCCGCTTTCTTAGAGTGCAAGCCAAGTTAACTAGGAAGCTTCTCAAGAAGCTTTCTTTTAGAAGTCGCCTACTTGGCGTGCAAGCTAAGCTAGTTGGAAGCTTCTAGAAGCTTCCTTCTAGAAGCTACTTACTTAAGATGCAAGCTAAGCTAACCGGGAAGCTTTCCAAGAAGCTTCCAAGATACTTCCAAAATATTCTAGGCTAATTTGTCTTATGTGTTACTTCGTGAGCCCAACTGACTTCGTTGCTAAACTCCATATTGTTACATATTCCCCCACCGCTAGTTGGTGATGTCCTCGTCGCCAGTGAAGCTTTGAATTCTTGGATGGCCGTCTATGCATTTGGAGGTGAGAAAGAGGTTCCTAGGTGGCATCATGAAGGGGATACCCTTTCCAAAGGACCTTGTACTCCGTATGTTGGCGACGGCCTCGTTGAATGTGGCAACGCGCAAGGATATGATCAACTTCGTACTCCTCATGATCATTGATAGGGATAGGAAGAGGGGGAGGTTGGACTCGAGAGGAAAAGGAAGAGGGGTTAGGAACAAAGGGTTTCAACTTGGAAACATGAAAGACAAGATGGATACGCATGTGACAAGGAAAGGCAAGACGATAAGCAACCGGAGAGACAATTTGGGTCATATCAAAGAGTCCTATCCAATTAGGAGCAAGTTTACGAACTTGGGTATCAAGTGGGAGAGGGAGGTTACTAGAGGATAGCATGACTTTATCACCAACTTCAAAGGTGAGATCGCGATGATGGAGGTCTGCATATTGTTTTTGGCAATTTTGAGCAACAAGGAGGTGAGACTTGGCTTGTTGGAGAGATTGGGATATAGTGGTCAAGAATGTGGAAGTATGAGGAACCTGAGATGGAGGGGGAGCAAGAAGAGAATCTAGAACAAGCGGATCTTGGCCAAAATTGAGAAAGAAAGGAGAGAATCCGATGCTTGCCTGTTTGGAATTGTTGTAGGTAAATTTGGCAGCGGCAAGACATTCATCCCAATTGGTGTGGTGTACATTGACAAAGGCATGCAACATATCCTCCAATGTGCGATTTGCACGTTTGGTTTGTCCATCAGTTTGAGGATGATAGGCCGTGGACAAAGCAAGCTTGGTGCCAAGTATCTAAAAGAGTGCTTGCCAAAACTTCCTGATAAAGCAAGGATCACGGTCGGAGATGAGTACGCATGGCATTCCATGATGCTTGAAGACATTGTCAAAGTAGATTTGCGCTAAGGTTGGAGCATCCACGGTATCAGAGGTTGGTGCCAAGTGGATTTGCTTACTAAGCTTATCCACAAACACCACAATGGCGGTGTGTCCTTGTTTTGTCTTTGGCAAGGATGTGATGAGATCCAAGCTCACATGCTCCCAATGAGCTGATGGAACGGCAAGCGGTTGAAGGAGTCCACCCGGCTTCTGGTTGCTGGCCTTGTTACGTTGGCAGCTCTCACATGATCGGAAAAATTCTTGAACATCCGATGTCATGTTGGGCCACCACCATTGACGTTGGAGGGTACCCAAGGTCTTGTCCACACCCATGTGATCAGCGATGGGTAAATCATGGGCTTCTTGAAGGTGCACAAGTCGAAGATCACCTTTGGTTGGAACATAGATCCAGTCCGCATAAAATAGAAGGCCTTCCTTGAAGGAGAAGGTGTTGTACTCCTTGTCACTTATTGTTAGCCGACCATGTACCATTTGGAAGAAGAGATCTTGCTGTAGAGCTAACCAAAACTTGTTATGAATCTTGGGATCAATTGACACCGCCGTATTTGCTGCCGCAATGAGAGGAAGAGACTTCAAATCAGGTTGTCGTGATAGAGCATCAGGGATGACATGGAACCGACCTGGTTTGTACTCAAGTTTGATGTTGAACAATTAGAGTTGCTCTTCCCATTGATGATGTCGACTCTTCATGTGCTCTAGGTGTAAGGTCTACAACAATGGCTTGTGATCAGTTTGCATGATCACTTGTTTCCCCAAGAGATAATGCCTCCATACCTTGGTGGCATATACCATTGCAAGTTGTTCCAGATCTCAAGCAGAGTTATTTCTTTCAGCTGTATTTAGACGGCGGGACACAAAGGCAATAGGATGTAATCCATCTGGAAGCTCTTGTTGCAACACAGCTCCAATTGCAAATTTAGAAGCATCAAAATCAACCACACAAGGTAGTTGAGGATCATATGGTTGAAGAATGGGTCTTGAAGACACCATATGCTTTAACTTCTGGAATGCTTCTTCATGCTTGGTGGTCCATTGGAAGCTCGAGTTCTTTCCCAAGAGGTTAGTCAATGGTGCAGCTACGTGAGCATAGTAGTGGATGAACCATTGGTAAAAACTAGCCAATCCATTGAATGCTTGTACTTTGGTAGCATCCTTTGGGGTAGGCTAATCAGTAATGGCCTTGATCTTCTCTTCTTCCATCTTGATCCCCTCTAATGAGATCTTATGACCCAAGAAGGTAACCTCCTTCTACCAAAAAGCACACTTTGACTTCTTGCAGTAAAATTTCCACTATCATAGTCGTCTTAGGACTTCTTGCACATGATTCTTGTGTTCAGCCTCTGTCCTACTATAGATTAAGATATCATCTAAGAACACTACCACGGATTAATCCAATAGTCCCTCCAACACTCAATGCATCTGATCCATGAAGACCACTGGAGCATTAGTGAGTCCAAAAGGTAGAACTCTCCACTCAAAGTGTCCATACCTTGTGCGAAAGGTAGTCTTTTGCACGTCCTCTCCTTCAATAGGAATTTTCCAATAGCCGCTACAAAGATCTAGCTTGGAAAAGTAGCGTGCTTCACTTAATTGATCAAGCATGTCATCGATCCAAGGCAAGAGATATGCATTCTTCACGGTTTGCTTATTGAGCCCACGGTAATCAATACAAAAATGAAGTCCTCCATCCTTCTTTGGAACAAATAGTACCGGTGCTCCCCACGGAAAGGTACTATGTTGTATGAAATCCTTCTCCAACAACTCTGTAAGTGTTGTTTGCAACTCCTCCAACTCCTTTGGTGAGAGCCGATAGATTGGTCTACTCACTAGAGTACTCCATGGCAATAACTTGATCTTGAAGGGCATACCTCGGTCAGAGGGTAATCCCTTTGGCAGATCATCCGGAAACACATCTGCAAACTCTTGAACTATCCGATCAATTGTTGCTTGATGCGGCACTTGGCCCTCCTCAGATTGTTCTTGTGCAATTGGCTTGATCCACACTACAAATACAGACTTATCTTCCTCCAAAGCTTGCTCTATGGCTGCTTCATTAACAAACTTCCCATCTTGGGACTCATCTCCCTTCCAGATTTGCTCTATGGCTACCTTCTCAACAAACTTCCCATCTTGGGACTGACTATTCTTAGATGTCTTACTCAGAGGTGCCAGACAACCTAATCGGAAATTCCTACCTTGGTATTGTACTTGAATTTGACGTCGGGTCCAATCAAATTGAACCTTATGACGTTCAAGCCAAGGTAGACCCAGAATGATATCATAGTGTAGAGGTGCCACTACAAACCTCATACACTCCAAATACTCTTTCCCAATCTTGAAGGTAACAGGATACGAGGTGCGGAATGTAGAACCTTTTCTACCATCCGCCATCATCAAACTACTTCCAATCACTGGCTTGATAGGAATACCCAATTCCTTTGCTACTTGCATAGACATGCAATTCTCTGAACTTCCAAAATCAACCAAAATCCTACAACCCCGATTAGATATTGTACCTTGCAAGTGAAGAAAACTTGCATAGGTCAAGCCTTCAATCCCATTGGAACTAATCAAGCTCCCAATAGACGGCTCAAAATCTCCTACTGGGATTCTTCGTTTCCTTGATCATTCTTTTCCACAAACTCCATCTGGGCAACTTGTTGAGGTCGCCCATTCCTAAGTGGACATTCAACAATGCAATGTCCAACTTGGTGACAATAAAAGCAACCTCCATTTTGTCATAATCTTTCTCTATCTACTGTGCCAAGTGGTCTTTGTTAGATAACATCAATCTCCATTAATACCGGTTCTTCTACTTGTGCGTAGTGTACTGGTAGGCTTTGTGTAGGTCGAGGTCAAGACCAATTTGTCGCAACCAAGGAATCAAAATGCTCAACCAATTGCATAACTTCTTCTACGTTTTGTGGCTCTCGCATGGTCACCTCCAATTTGGTTTGTGACTTCAGTCCTCGCACAAATCGATCCAGAACTTCACCTTCTTGGATATCAGGAATTTGCATGATGATGTTCTGAAATTGTGTGATGTAGCTTCTCACTGAGCCAATCTGCCTCAACTCCGCCAATTTATCTTGTGCGGCTCGAGTGGCATTTATTGTTTGAAATCAACCAAGTATTGCATCTTTGAATTCTGCCCATGTCAAAATCAGTGTAACAATTTGTTGTTCATCTCTTTCTACTTGAAATCGCCACCAAAGTTTTGCCACGCCATCCAATTGGCTAGAAGCCAAGAGAATTTGTTTCCGCTCGTCTTGAAGATTGGTGGCTTCAAAGTAACATTCGCAATCAAACACAAAATTCTCCACTATGCTTGGAAGATTCTTGCCTTCAAACACCTTGGGTTTCGGAAATCGAATGCAATCTTCTCCATCTTGAACTGGTGCTTTGTCTATCTGTTCTTGTCGTTGCTAGTCTCGTTCATCCAACAATTGAGTAAGATGCTCAATTTGTTGTTGCATTGCAAGGATAACATCCGGTATTGCCGCCATTGCTACTACTCTATTCCACTACACTCAATTTATCTAGTTGATTAACACATAGATACAACACGTCCACTGTTCTCCATAAGTTACAATTGGAAGTATCAAGGGTTCCTCTAACACGGTGATCATATGTAGAAAATCCTGCCCAAAGCGCAAGGTGATGAATTGTGTGAAACGATGCTTTGGTAATATCTGGACATGAAAGTCCCAATGGTTTGGTAGAAGTGGATTTGGTGGTCCATAAATTCCATCCATCCCATTCCCGCTATGATACCAATGTAAAAGACCGAATCCGAGGAGAGAAATAGGAGAATGGAAACTCACATTGGGACACTTGAATGAGGGAAAACTCCAAATGCCTAGCATGAGCTTTGGCTTTGGTATTTATAGGTAGCATACAAGGCCCTTGAGAAGCTTCTCAAGAAGCTTCCTCAAGCCGCTTTCTTAGAGTGCAAGCCAAGTTAACTAGGAAGCTTCTCAAGAAGCTTTCTTCTAGAAGTCGCCTACTTGGCGTGCAAGCTAAGCTAGTTGGAAGCTTCTAGAAGCTTCCTTCTAGAAGCTACTTACTTAAGATGCAAGCTAAGCTAATCGGGAAGCTTTCCAAGAAGCTTCCTAGATACTTCCAAAATATTCTAGGCTAATTTGTCTTATATGCTACTTCATGAGCCCAACTGACTTTGTCGCTAAACTCCATATTGTTACAATATTCCTACAAAATTATATGCAAATGAACATAGAAAATTATTGAAATTATTTAGAAATTATTTTTAATAATCACATATAATCAGATTGCTTAATAAATGTATGCTTGTAACCTTTACACAAAGGAATCTAGAAAAAAATAGAAAAAAAATTCAGAATTTATATTTTTAAATTCAAACTTCTAAGCAATTTTATGCTTGTAAGCTCTTAGCTAGAAATATGCTTACTACCATAAGGACCCATCATTGTATATTAGACTTATATATTATATGTGGCAAATGAGCTAGTATATGTTAGACTATTGTGACCATATAATATTGATATACTAATAGTAAAAGTGGTAAGAAAAAGTTGGTCACTCCATGACACAGGTTGGAATTTGCTAGAATTGGAAAGAAGAGATACATTTGATGGTTCTTTATTATTTCCTATCTAACCTACTAGACAGAATTACTCCCACAAGATTGCAGTGTCACCTCCTTTGGCATACTATGGACAAGAAAAAACAAAAATAAATTTCACTACAAATCTATTTCAAATTATTCTTGAAAGCGATGGCTCAATTCACACCAAAAGTCACTTCATTCCAAAGGCTACTTCTCCAAAGGTTGGATAAGTATGAGAGTGAGAGTGGTACCCTTAATATCTAATATAATAAGCTCTTGTGCACCTTTGACAAAGTGTTGAAAGCCATGTCCATAGTTCCATATAACTCAAAGGCTAGAGGAACAAAGAGGTGACCTCATTGGTTGCATACTTGCATACCCCTATACTTGGAGACCTTTCATGCTACGGTTCTGCTTGCTGCACATCCAAGGGATGAGTAATCACTCCCTCCAAAACTACATCACCCGTAGTATCTATAACTACAACATCTACCACTATCACTTGATCATCTAGAACCAAGTATAAGTATGCTTTGACATGTGTTGTCTATAAAGCATGCAAATGCTCCCTTCAAGCAAGGTATCCACTCTCTCGTATCATAGCAAATACTATATGCCTGATGGCATCATGGGTAGATATTCTTTGTCCTCCAAAAGGATATCATGTCATATGGACCGTTACTACATCTAATGTAGAACCATACCCATAAGTGAGTAATGAAGATATAGATGGGTGGAACAAACCAAGGCAAGAACCTCATTGTTGTAGAGAAGGTAGCTGGTGCAAGTCAAAATGCCCTAATGCATAGTCAAGCTAGGATCCAAGAGCATGCAATGTTGCTAACAAAAGAACAAAGAGGTGCTCTAGTGGCATGAGGAACGGACAAGTCAATTAAGAGAGAATGCAGCATATGTTGCTCCATCAAGGAAGATTGCAAACCTCTAGTCCAATCTGATGGTAGTAAAGCAAATGATGGAAAGCCTTTCATGCTAGTGGGGATAGACCATCTCTTGTTTGTTGCAATAACATCAGAAGAGCAAAGAACCCCTCCACCTTGGTCACATATGTCTCCAAAATTGGCATATTAACAACCACAAATTGGAAGGAAAGTAGGGATGCCAAGAGAGCCCAACTATCCAAAAATGCTATTGGTGTCATCTACTCCATAGATAATAGGCCTACCCCTCCACATGAGATCAGTGGAGATGTTTGTCTATATGCCAAGTCCCTTGTCACACAGTAGGATGTCCATGGTATAATGATATCACCAAAGGCTCCCATAATCCTCTATCAAAAGCTCTTAGACATGATAAGAGGTCAAGGAAAGGAAAATTGTGCAAAGAAAGTAAGTTGGTTGACGTGTAATGCTAGAGAAGAGCATACCAGATGCCACTTGTGGATCTCCAAATAGAGGAAGGTCATTGGATCCTACAATCACTCCAAGAATGCATACTCCATTTATAGATGTGATATGCAATCCATTCTGGAAGCTCAAGGTGTGGAAGGATACTTGAAATGGACCATGCCTTGCACTTTAACACCTAGACTCTCAAGCCTAAAAGCTATAGCTTGGTAGTCAAGTGATCAAAGCTTGCCTAATCTGATCTATAGGTCCTACAATGTGTGTATTGCTTGCCAAGGAAGGAAGTACATAACTTGGCATGGCCAAAGTAGTAGATAAGAAAGCTCTAAAGTGAGCCATGGAAAATAAAGGTACTCCTTAAGGATCTCCCTATCATGTACTAATAATTGACTCCAAGATGGCGACTCCCTCTTGTGACCATGTTGGTAGTAAAGGGAAGCAAGAGAGCCATAAATGACTTCACAAAAGGAATAAGACTCTCCAATGGACTCCCTAAGCTCTTTAAAGATGGATGCTCAACAGACATTATTAAAAGTGTTCTCAACATCCACCTAGAGTATAACACACTTTGAATGAATATCTAAGAGTGCCTTGATGCCTAAAGATATAGCATCATAACCTCCAAGTGTAGCTACTCCAAATTGATGTGGTTTGAGATGTTATAAGGAGTGTTAATGATATCAAAGGACAATGGTATGGCTAACCAAATGCAAAAATATCTCTCTAATAGCAATTGATCTTATGCTCCATGTGTCCTTGCTATTATTGTAGCCCCCTAAAACAACTTGGTAAATCCACTAGAAGGATTATCTACCTAAAAGCAATCTATAAGATGCTCATATACCATCCTTTACAAGCTTCTTGAGGAGAGGCAAGGGGCAATACAAAATGCTTGTGCAAAAAATGATCTATCAAGATATAAAAGCTACTCAAGTTGATAATCTAAGGTCTCTAATGGTACTCCCTCTCCTCCCATAATGTAACAATATGGAGTTTATAAATAAGTTAATCAAGACTAAAGAAGTAGAAAATAAGCCAAATTAGCCAAGAGTTAAAAAATTATTCTAGAAACATCTATGAAGCTTCTTGGTACCTTCCAAGTATTGCATAATATGTATGCCAAGTGGTGACTTCTAAGAGGAAGTTTCTTGGGAAGTTTCTCTGTTAGCTTAGCATGCACACCAAGTGTAACAATATGGAGTTTAACGACAAAGTTAGTCAAGGTTAAAAAAATAGCAAATGGACCAAATTAGCCTAGTATATTCTAGAAGTATCTAGGAAGCTACTTGGTATCTCCCAAGTATTGGGTAACATGCATGCCAAGTGGCAACTTCTAAGAGGAAGCTTCTTGGGAAGCTTCCTGACTAACTTAGCTTGCACCCCAAGGAGGTAGCTTCTAGAAGCTTCCAACTAGCTTAGCTTGCACGCCAAGTAGGCGGTTTCTAGAAGAAAGCTTCTTGAGAAGCTTCTCGGTTAACTTGGCTTGTACTCCAAGAAAGCGGCTCAAAGAAGCTTCTTGAGAAGCTTCTCAAGAGTCTTGTATGTGCCTTATACATACCAAAGCCAAAGCTCATGCTAGGCATTTGGAGTTTCCCACACACTCAAGTGTCCCAATGTGGTCTTCCATTCTCATATTTTTCTCTTTGGTCTTGGTCTTTTAGATTGGTATCAAAGCAAGAATGAGATGGAAGGAATTTATGGACCACCAAATCCTTTTCTATCACATCATTGGGATTTTCACATCCGGGTACTACCCCAAACATCATTTCATATAGTTCATCACCTTATGCTTTGGGCAATTTTTTTTGAATTCGATCACCTTATGTGAAGAACCTTTGGTACTTCCGGTCGTAACTTATGGAGAATGATGGATATGTTGCATCTTTGTGTTAATAAATTAGATAAATTGGAAGGTAGTGTGATAGAGGAGTAGCCATGGCGGCAATGCTTGAAGTTATTGTTGTTATGCAATAACAAATTGAGCACCTTACTTGGTTGTTGGACAAATGAGACCATCAACAACAAGAGCATGTAGAGAAAGCACCAGTTGAAAAGGAGAAGATAGAATTATATTTCTAAAACCCAAGATATTTGAAAGCAAGAATCTCTTAGGTGCAATAGAGAATTTTATGTTTGATTGTGAATATTATTTTGAAACTACCAATCTTCAAGATGAATGAAAATAGATTCTCTTGGCTTCTAGCCTATAAAAGACCAAGATCAAAGAGAGAAATAGGAGAATAGAAGATCACATTGGAACACTTGAATGAGAGAAACCTTCAAATGCCTAGCATGAGCTTTGGCTTTGGTATTTATAGGGAGCATACAAAGCTCTTGAGAAGCTTCTCAAGAAGCTTCTTTGAGCCACTTTTTGGAGTGCAAGACAAGTTAATTGGGAAGCATCTCAAGAAGATTCTCTCTAAAATTTGTTTACTTGGTATGCAGGCTAAGCTAGTTGGAAGCTTCTAAAAGCATCCTTCTAGAAGTTACCTACTTGGGGTGCAAGTTAAACTAGCCGAGAAGCTTCCTAGATGCTTCCTAGATATTTTCAAATATTCTAGGCTAAGTTGGCATATTCACTACTTTGTTAGCCCTAACTAAATTTTTTGCTAAATTCCATATTGTTACAATATTTCCCCACCGCTAGTTGATGATGTGCTTGTTGCCATTGAAGCTTCAAACTCCTGGATGGCAATTTGTGCATTTTGGAGATGAGAAAGAGGTTCCCATGTGGCATCATGAATGGGATCCCTTTTGAAAGGACCTTGTACTCTATATGTTGTCAATGGCCTTGTTGAATGTGGCAATAGATATGATCAACTTCATACTCCTCATGATCATTGATAGGGATGGGAAGAGGAGGTTGTGCACAACAAGAAAAAGAAGATGGGTTAGGAACAAAGGGTTTCAACTTGGAAACCTAGAAGATAGGGTGGATGCGCATGTGACAAGACAAGGCAAGTTGATAAGCAACAAGAGAGATGATTTGGGTGCGATCAAAGGGTCCTATCCAATTAAGGGTGAGTTTACAAACTTGGGTATCAAGTAGGAGGTGTAGGTTACTAGAGGAAAGCATGAACCTATCATTGACTTGAAAGGTGAGATCACAATGATGGTGGTGCGCATATTGTTTCTACCAATTTTGAGTAACAAGGAGATGAGATTTGGCTTGTTGGAGGGTTTGGGATATGGTGGTTAAGAAGGTGGAAGTATGAGGGACATGAGATGGAGAAGGAGCAAGAATGGAATCTAGAACAAGTGGATCTTGGCCAAAATTAAGGAAGAAAGGAGAGACTCTATGCTTGCCTATTTGGAATTATTATATGCAAACTCCACAATTGCAAGACATTCATCCCAATTAGTATGGTGGATGTTGACAAAGGCACAAAGCATATGCTCCAAGGTGTGATTTGCACGTTCATTTTGTCCATCAATTTAAGGATGATAGGCTGTGGACAAAGTAAGCTTGGTGCCGAGTATCTAAAAGAGTGCTTGCCAAAATTTCCAAGAGAATTGAGGATTGGAGATGAGTACACAAAGCATCCCATGATGCTTGAAGACAATGTTGAAGTAGATCTGCACCAATGTTGGAGCATCCATGATATCAAGAGTTGGTGCCAAATGGATTTGCTTGCTAAGCTTATCCACAAACACCATGATCATTGTGTGACCTTGATTTGTCTTGGGCAAGGACATGATGAGATCTAAGCTCACGTGTTCCCATCAAGCAAATGGAATTGGGAGTGGTTGAAGGAGTTCACTCGGTTTTGGATTGTTGGCCTTGTTGCGTTGGCAGCTCTCACACAATCAAACAAACTCTCAAACATCTTGTGTCATGTTAGGCCACCACCATTGGTATTGGAGAGTACCCAACGTCTTGGCCGCACCCATGTGACCAGCAACTGGTAAGTCATGGGCTTCTTGGAGGTATACAAGTCTGAGATCACCCTTGGTTGGAACGTAAATCTGGTTCTCATAGAATTAAAGGCCTTCCTTGAAGGAGAAGATGTTGTAATCTTTGTCGCATGCTGCAAGATGACCTTGTATCATCTAAAAGAAAGGATCTTATTGTAAGGCGGTCTTAAACTTGAGTTGGACTTTGGAGTCAATTGATACCATTGTAATTGCTACCGTGATGAGAGGAAGAGCTTTCAAATCAGGTCATCATGATAGGGCATCAAGAATGAAGTAGAACCGACCAAGTTTGTACTCAAGTTTGATGTCAAACAATTGTAGTTGTTCCTCCCATCAATGATGTCGACTCTTCATGTGTTCCAAGTTTAATGTTTGCAATAAGGATTTGTGATTGGTTTGCATGATTACCTATTTTCCCAAGAGATAATGTTTCTATACGTTGATGGTATATATCATTCCTAGAATCTCATGTAGAGTAATTCCTTTTTGCGGTGTTTGATCAGTGAGACACAAAGGCAATGGGATGTAACCCATCTAGGAATTCCAGTTGCAACATAGCTCTAATGGTAGAGTTAGAAGCATTGAAGTAAACCACGGAAGTTAGTTTAGGATTATATGGTTGAAGAATGGGTCTTGAAGACACCATATGCTTTAGCTTTTGGAATGCTTCTTCATGCTTGGCGGTCTATTGAGAGCTTGACTCTTTCCCCAAGAGGTCAATCAATGGTGCTATCATGTGTGCATAATAGTAGATACCAAGTTTTTATTGACAATTTGTTAGTAAAAGCTTGCCAATCCATTAAATGCTCGCACCTTTGTGACATCCTTTGGAGTAAGCCAATTAGTAATGACCTTGATTTTCTCTTCTTCCATCTTGATCCCTTTTGATGAGATCTTGTGACCCAAGTAGGTGACTTCCTTTTGCCAAAAGGCACTCTTTGACTTCTTGCAATAAAACTTCTATTTACGTAGTCACCTTAGGACTTCCCACACATGATTTATGTATTATGCCTCATCTTACTATAGATTAAAATGCCATCCAAGAACACCACCATGTACGAATCTAGTAGTCTATCCAACATCCGATGCATCTAATCCATGAAGACAACTAGAGCATTCGTGAGCCCAAAAGGTAGAACTCTCCATTCAAAATGCCTATACCTTATGCAAAAGGTAGTCTTTTGCACATCCTCCCTATCAATGGGGATTTGCCAATAGCCGCTACAAAGATCCAACTTGGAGAAGTATTGTGTTCCACTCAATTGATCAAGCAAGTCATCAATTCAAGGTAAAGGATATGCATTATGCATCATTTTTTTATTGAGCCCACAATAATCAATATAGAAACAAAGTCCTCCATTCTTCTTGGAACAAATAGTACCAATGCTCCCCAAGGAGAACTATCTTTTGTGAATTCCTTCTCCAACAACTTGGTAAGTGTTGTTTGCAACTCCTCTAACTCCTTTGGTGAGAGTTGATAGATTGGTCTACTCACTAGAATACTCCCTAGCAATAACTCAACCTTGAAGGGCATACCACAATTGGAGGGTAATCCCTTTAGCAAATCATCCAAAAACACATCCGTAAACTCTTGAACTATTTGATCAAGCATTGCTTGATGAGGCTCTTGACTTTCCTCTAATTCTCCTTATGCAATCAGCTTGATCCATACCACAAAAATAGACTTATCTTCCTCCAAAGCTTGGTCTATAGCTGCTTCATTGACAAACTTCTCATCTAGGGACTTACCTTCCTTCAAAGCTTACTCTATGGCTGCTTTCTTGACAAATTTCTCATCTTGGGACTAACTATTCTTAGGTGTTTTACTCAAAGTTGCAAGACAACCTAATCAAAAATTCCTACCTTAGTGTTGTACTTGAATTTTTTGCTAGTTCCAATCAACTTGAACCTTATGACGTTCAAGCCAAGACAAACCTAAAATGATATCATAGTGTAAAGATGTCATTATAAACCTCAAACACTCCAAATACTCCTTTTCAATCTTAAAGGTAGCAAGATGCAATGTATAGAATGTAGAACCCTTTCTACCATCCGTCATCATCAATCTACTTCCAATTACTGGCTTGATAGGAATATTCAATTCTTTTGCTAATTGCATAGATGTGCAATTCTTTGAACTTCCAAAATCAACCAAAATCTTACAACCAAAATCAATTATCATACTTGCAAGTGAAGAAAACTTGCATAGGTCAAGCCTTCAATCCCATTGGAGCTAATTAAGTTCCTAGTAGGTGGCCCAAAATCCCTTACTAAGATTCCTTGTTTCCTTGATCTTTTTACTCCACAAACTCCATCTGGGTGATTTGTCGAGGTCATCCATTCTTGAGTGGAGATTTAGCAATGTGATGTCCAATTTGGCAATAATAAAAACAACCATCATTTTGTTGCATTTTTCCTCTATTTGCAATGCCAAGTGGTCTTCATTGGATACCACCAATCTCAATTGGAGCTAGCTCTTCCACCTATGTGTAGTGTATTAGTAGGTTTTGCGGAGGTTGAGGTCAAGACCAAGTTGTTGCAACCAAGGAATCAAAGTGCTCAACCAACAACATGGCTACCTCCAAGTGTTTTGCCTCTTGCATAGTCATTTCTTATTTATTTTGTGACTTCAAGCTCCTCATAAATCAATTTAGAGATTCACCTTCCAATATATTTGGAATTTACATTATGGTGTTTTGGAATTATATGATGTAGCTTCTAAAAGAGCCAATCTACTTCAACTCTGCCAACTTATTTTGTGCAACTCATGTGGCATTTATTGCTTGGAATTGACCAATTATTGCACTCTAGAATTCTACCCATATCAAGATTGGTGCATCAAATTGCCATTTAGCTTGCTCCACTCGGAACCACCATCATAGCTTTGCTACTCCATCCAATTGGCTGGAAGCTAAGAGAATCTATTTCCATTCATCTTGAAGATTTGTAGCTTCAAAATAACATTTGCAATCAAACACAAAATTCTTCACTAGACCGGGAAGATTCTTGCCTTCAAATACCTTGGGCTTTAGAAATTGGATTTGCTTCTCTTCTTCTCAAAATGGTGCTCTCTCTACATGCTCTTGTTGCTTATGGTCTTGTTCTTTCAACAATCAAGTAAGGTGCTTGATTTGTTATTGCATAACAATGATAATTTTAAGCATTACCACCATGGCTATTACTCTGTCAAACTACCTAAAATTTATCTAAATTAACACATAGATGCAATATGTCCACCATTCTCCATAAGTTACAATCAAAACTACCAAGGGTTCATCAGACAAGGTGATTGCATCCAAAAAATTCTACCTAAAGCGTGAGATGATGAACAATGTGAAATGATGCTTGGGTAGTACTTGGACATGAAAATTCCAATGGTTTGGTGTAAATAGATTTGGTGGTCCATAAATTCTACCCATCTCATTCTTGCTCTAATACCAATCTAAAAGACCAAGACGGAGGAGAGAAATAGAAGAATGGAAGATCATATTGAGACACTTGAATGAGAGAAACTCTGAATGCTTAGCATAAGCTTGGTATTTATAGGGAGCATACAAGGCTCTTGAGAAGCTTCTCATGAAACTTCCTAAAGCCACCTTCTTGGAGTGCAAGCCAAGTTAACCGAGAAGCTTCTCAAGAAACTTCTTCCTAGGAGTCGTCTACTTGGTGTGCAAGCTAAACTAATTGGAAGGTTCCCAAGAAGCTTCCTTCTAGAAGCTACCTACTTGGGGTGCAAGCTAAGCTAGCCAAGAAGCTTCCCAAGAAGCTTCCTCCTAGAAGTTACCACTTGGCATGCATGTTACCTAATACTTGGAAGGTACCAAGTAGCTTCCTAGATACTTCTAGAATATTTTAGGTTAATATGGCATATTTGCTACTTTGTTAGCCTTGACTAACTTGTCAGTAAACTCCATATTATTGCACCAATAACCAAAAGTTGAGTGGACTCCTTCAACCACTTTACATCCCATTGCTTGATGTGAGCACATGAGCTTAGATCTCATCACATCCTTTCCAAAGATAAAGCAAGGTCATACAACAATCATGGTGTTTGTTGATAAGCTTAGTAAGCAAATCCATTTGGCATCAACTTTTGATATAGTGGATGCTCCAACATTGGCCCAAATCTATTTCAACAATGTCTTCAAGCATCATGGGATGCCTCTTGTACTCATCTCAGATCATCATCCTTGATTCATTGATAAATTTTGGCAAGCATTCTTCAAGCTACTCAGCACTAAGTTTGCTTTGTTCATGACTTATCATCCTCAAACTAATGGGCAAAACAAACATGACATTTGCACCTTGGAAGATAAACTTCATGCTTATGTCAACATTCAGCATACTAATTAGGAAGGATGCCTTGTGGTTATTGTGTTAGCCTACAATAACTCCAAGTATGCAAGCATTGGATTCTCTCCCTTCTTCCTTAATTTTGGCAAAGACCAACTTGTTCTAGATTCCTTTCTTGCTACTCCTCCATCGCATGTTCCTAATACTTCCACCCTCTTGACCACAATATCCCACTCCCTACAACAAGCCAAATCTCATTACCTTGTTGCTCAAAATCATCAAAAGCAATATGCGGATCAACATCATTGTGATCTCATCTTTCAACTCAATGATAAGATCATGATTTCTTCTAGTAAAATACCCCTCACACTTGGTCTCCAAGTTCATAAACTTGTTCTTAATTTGATGAGTTCATTTGATATCACCTAAATCATATCTCCTATTGCTTACCGAGTTGCCTTGCCTTACTTTGTCATGTATGAATCCACCTTGGTTTTCATATTTCCAAGTTGAAACCCTTTGTTTCTAATCCATCTTCTTTTTCCACTCATGTCCTGTGAGCCGGCCTATCTCTCACTCAAGATGAACCTCCAATGGCTATTATGGTAGCGCACCATGGACAAAGAAAGCAAGGAACCCCAACTCCATCATACTCCTCCAAGGCTAACACTCCAAGACTCAAGACATTGCTCACTAGAGAACTCAATGAGAAAGAGATAGTTGCAAATGAAAGGATGATGACTACTTCCTCACCCCTTGTTTATATACTTGTGAAATAGTTATGCACCAAAGTTACTAATTACTGGAGTAACTCAAGTTACTAGGCTAAAAGTCAAAAAGTAGAAAGGAATATACAATCACATAGGCATATTCTACTAGCATGTGATCTTATCTTGACCCAACCACTAAGTCAAGGATTCCTTCACATGGGCTATCCTTGGACTATAGAAGAATCCAAAACAAAAAGGCTTGCGTGCCCAAGAGTTCTCAACTCTTTCCTCAAAACCAAACACCTATGAATAATACCAAGTCAACACACGAGAATCCAAAAGAGTGGTGCTCATCTTTTCTACCTCCTCTAAAGTAAGGTCCCCTCTATCTTAGCTATGACTAACTCTAGCTAATCATGTTTAATGTAGAACCATCCTTTATCTTTGTATAAATAATATTTCTCAAGTACTTGTAATACCAAGCTAAATATCACAATACCACACACATGCACAAATGGGTGTTATATTTACTCCCGGACTAAGTTTTCACTTTGTCCTGAAAGTAAAGGTCTCTCTACCTTCTATGATATATCTTCAACTTATCATGGTTAATCCTAGGCTCTAGATAATAAATCAGCATTTGCATGTTTCTTTCTTGGCCTATCCTCAATGGTGTAGTCATACTCAAACAAGAGTATCATCCACCTTGCCAGTCTCCCTTCAACATTAGGCTTGTTGAAGATGTACTTCAAAGCCTTGTGATCCATGACAATGGTGGCTTTCCCTCCAATCAAAAAGTGTCTAAACTTCTTGAGACCAAAGATCACTGCCAACCCTTCTCTCTCCGTGATAGAATAGTTCTTCTTTGCTAAAACCATCTGCCTACTAGCATAAGCTATTGGATGATCATGCCCATCTTGGTCTAATTGACTAAGAGTGAATCCTATAGCTACATTAGAAGCATCAGTGTAGAGGATGAAAGGCTTACTCCAATCAGGTTTAGCAAGAATTGGAGCTACAACAAGGGATTGCTTGAGCTCTTCAGAAGCTTTGAGAACCTCCTTGTCCTCCAAAATCACCATGTAATCTACACCCTTCTTCATATAGATGGTCAATGCATAAGACTTGTTGTAAGATGAACCTCCTATAGTATCCAACCATCCCCAAGAATTGTCATAACTTTGTCAAGCTTGAAGGGAATGGAAGGTTTGAGATTTTCCTCACCTTCTTAGGATCAACTGCTATTCCATCCTTGGAGATGATGTGCCCCAAAAGTAGACCTTGTTCACATCCAAAAATGCACTTCTTTGGGTTGAGTGATGCATTTGCCTCATCCAAGTGTTGCAAGACCTTGATTAGGTGCTCAAAGTGCTCCTTCTTGCTCCCATAGACACAAAAGTTATCAATGAAATCTCTCACAAATTTCCCAATGAAAGGTTCAAATACCTTGTTCATGAACCGTTGGAATGTGGCTGGAGCATTGCAAAGCCCAAAAGGCATGACCTTGAAAGCATAAGTTCCACAAGGTGTGGTGAATGTGGGGAGTTGTTGATGCTCTGGTGCAATTTTGATTTGGTTATATCCACTATAACCATCTCCAAAACTGTACCTCCCATGACCTGCAACCTCATCCAAGATCTCATCAATGAATGGCAATGTGTAGTAGTCCTTCTTGGTAACAACATTGAGCTTCTTGTAATCCACACATACCCAAAGCTTGCCATTCTTTTTCTTTACAATCACAATTGGAGACACCCATTCTGAATTCTCTACCTCAAAGATAAATCTAGCCTCCTTGAGCTTATCAATCTCCTCCTTCACAACCAAAGATATTGGTGGGCCAATGCGACGTTACTTTTGGCGGATTGGTCTTGCATGTGACTCCACCTCTATCTTGTGCTCCTCCAAGGTGACTTCTTACAAATCCTTGTAACTAAAAGCAAACACATGGATGAACTTGCATAAAATCTCCTCAAATCTTGCTTTCTCCTCCTTGGTAACATTTGGGCCATACTTGAGGGTAGATAACCTTCTCTCTACCTCCTCAAGTGTCAATGGTGATTTATCTAGATCCTTCAAAACCTCTAGCTGAGGTGAAAAATCCATAGCACACAAAGGATATACATCTGAATCAGATTCAGATATATCCTCCCCCGTGAAAGTCTCCTTTTCCATGCTTGTATCCACACCTAAAGCTCCTTCTTCAAAATCTGATTCCCAATAATCAGAAGATGGTGTATCTGAATCTAAAGTGTTGGTGGTGTTAGTCACAAGAACTGTGACTCTATGGTTTGATGGCCCAATCCTCAACTACCTTTTGTGACATCAATCAATTGTGTGTGTTGCTCTCAACCATGGCCTCCCAAGAAGTAAGTCATGAGATTTTTAACTCCCATAACTAAAACTACCACTTTATCCATCACCCCTATTGGTTGAACTTGTTGCTTGTTTGCCATGCTCACTACAAATGTTGAAGGTCTTGAGGGTATCATACCCTCTTCTTCATCAACCTTTTTGACATGGCATTCACTGCTGATCTTCCATCAACAAGTGCATCCTTGATGTTGTGACCATTCAATCTCACATCAATCTTGGAGGCATATTCACAAGCCTCCCATGGTGTTGGCTTGGCATCCACTGCCCCCATTGATACTGGAGCTTTTTCCTTCTTCTTCCTCTTGCTCCTTGTAGAACTCAAACCACCTCTAAGCTCCTTTCTCAAGGTAGGGTTGAAAGCAATCAATTGGCCCACTATGATGTTAGCCTTGTGGCTACCAACATCCTCCAACACATTGTAGTTCCGCTATTGCTTTGAAATCAAGAAATCCTCCATCCCCAACTTCTTCCTTGGAGTCTTTGTTGTTGATGGTGTTGAGGTGCAAGTGCTCATAGTAGACATAAGAGTATCCTTAATTGGAGTAAATCCTTGAGAAGAATAAACATCCTCTACAAAATGAGCTCTCTTCTTCTCTTTTGCCAAAAGCTCCAAATTAAGATCCTTGGAGTTTGAGCACTCTCCCTTCTCATACTTGCTCTCAACCACATCTATGGATGTTATCCCCTTACCTTTGTTGGGATTAGGAGCCACTTGGGTTTCACTACCTCCCTCTTTCCCTCTATTGGCTCCCTCATAACCCCTTCCTCCATGGTAAGTGGAATTTGGGCAATTCCTTTGGATATGGCCTCTTCCTCCACAACCAAAAAAATTTATATCCTTGAAATTGTTGGCTGGTTGGCCTCCTCTATATGGATAGTTTCCATAACTCCTAGGCCCTCTCCCTACATTCTGATCTACCTCTCTCTTCTCCCATAGTTGCACCACATTGATCTTGAGATCCGCAAGTTGTTCTGTGATGGTTTGAGGTGGATCCTTTGGTGGAGGTGCAAGAATTGGAGCAACTACTACTTGTGATGCAACCCTTGCCACCAAAGTATCAGAAGTTCTACCATACTTGTAGCCTTGAGGAGGATGCACAACCTCCTTCACCACCAAATCACTCTCATCCCCTTCCAAACTCTCCTCCATACGGATTGCGATCTTGATAGCTTCAACCTTGGAAGAAGGTTTCTCATATGTCACCTTGCTTCTAATTTGTGGTCTCAACCCTCCCACAAAATTCTTGGTGAGCATGGCCCCTATGCCAATCATTGTGGCCTCTACATCATCCCCATTCTTCCTCAACACTATGCAAAATCTGGACTCTAAATTTTCCACTCTTTCCACATAGACTCTCACTTTCTCTCCATCTCCTTGTTTGAGAAAGGTAACCTCACTCATCAATCTCTCATAACTCTCATCTAGAAGAAAGTTCTCAATGGCTGTTGAAGTAAAAGTCTCACAAGATTCTTCTTCCCCATCTCTACTCTTTTTTTTGGTATTCTGACTCATACCATGTAAGTGCTGCATCTTCAAAGAAATCTGGTAATAATGAAGCCCACTCATTCTTCCTCCTCTCATTGTTTCCTATTCAAGCTCTCTTGAAGTCTCTCACAAAGGCTTCCATATCTTCTCCATCTTTGCCAAAGAAAACCGAAAGTTTCTCCATCTTAACTCCTCACTATCTTTCTTTTCTTTCAATTTTCTTTTTCTTTTTCTCTTTTCTTTTCTCTCACTCTATTACTAATAGAGTATATACATGACTAACACCATCTAAGAATACTCCACTCTAGGGAACACAAAAGGTTCAGGTTGCTCCAAGATTTCTATAGCAACATCAAATCCTAGAGTGCATATTAATCTAACTCTCATAGATAGTTTATCCATAAGTTGAAAGATTATCTCCATCACTAATCTTGAGAACTAGCTGATGAAGGTGGTAGTATTTTTGTAACTGTAATAAGATTCTCTCCAAGATCCTTCACCAAAGTCTCCAAAAGTGATTTTACTCCACTACACTCATGTCCTTTTGGAAGTCCTTCAACTCCACAAACCTCACACAACTTCTTGGTCTTAGATCTTCTCCCTCCCAATCTTGGTGAAGAAGGTTCAACATGCAAACCCAAGTCAAGTAAGCCTCTCCTTTCCCTCAATCTATTGCTCTCAAATATCAATGGATATGAACTTGCCTTATGTCCCTTCTCTCCACATAGAAAGCACTTAGACTCACTCTTTCCTCCAGGTGGTGTAGGTTTTTGGATCCTCTCAACACTCTCTTCAAATTCTATTATAAACTCTCTTTTCCTCAAATCCACCCCTACAATCACCTCAAACCCTTGGGGGACCTTGCATAGTCTCAATTTCCACTCTTGGTGACCCTCCATGTTCCCAAGATGAATCTAAACGCTCAAACATGCTTTTTGTTGCTCTCAAACTCCTCATGCATGAGATCTCTACTCCGCAGAATTGACCCTTCCTCACAATTTCATTCATATCTCTCAACTAGTACGTGATAGTCCTTTGAAAGTTTTCACACGTGATCACAACTCCAGGGCGTCCCTCCCTAAACAATTTCAGATTTTTTCATCTAGCCATTTGGCCTAAACACCTTTCTATTCATCACACATATTTTAGATTTGGTCTGAAAACCACCCCTTTCACTTCAAAAACTCATAACTCCTTGCGCAAGAATGATCTCTCTCTAATTTTTATGGCAGCAAGTAGGATACAATGCACTGAATTTTCTTGGAAATGTTCAAGACAATTCAATAAAAATTAAGAAATAGCAGACTATGTACAATTTTTGAGAGAGCATGTAGTTGTGGGAGCAGTTTACCCTATCAACTTTCAAAAATTCTAACCCAGTGCGCATAGTAGCTCTCACAATAATTTCAAGTGTGCTAACTGAAAGATAACCCAAGGTATTATGTGTAGAAATTTCAAGTCTAGATCTCAAACTTGAGATTTTGCCCAAAATCACTTTAATCCCCAAAATTTGCAATCCACCTCACACAATCTCTCCAATTCTCTCATGTGTACAAGATGTATAAAATCACTTCAAAGACATCATAATGAACTTCAAGGTATACAAATGGATCTTGGTTCTCTAACATAATTTCAGCCCTCTCCTCTCCTAATATTCTCTCCAAGTGAGCTCTCATAGCCTCCTTCTGTCTAATGTAGAAATGAACGCGGAACATTATCTTGCCTTCTAGAGAGGTCCCGACAATGGAACCAAAAATGTGAGCCAACCTGTCTCTCACTCAAGATGAACCTCTGATGGCTATTATGGTAGCGCACCATGGACTAAGAAGGCAAGGAACCTCAACTTCATCATACTCCTCCAAGGCTAACACTCCAAGACTCAAGACATTGCTCACTAGAGAACTCAATGAGAGAGAGATAGTTGCAAATGAAAGGATGATAGACTACTTCCTCACCCCTTGTTTATATACTTGTGAAATAGTTACGCACCAAAGTTACTAATTAATGGAGTAACTCAAGTTACTAGGCTAAAAGTAAAAAAGTAGAAAGGAATATCCAATCACATGGGCATATTCTACTAGCATGTGATCTTATCTTGACCCAACCACTAAGTCAAGGATTCCTTCACATGGCTATCCTTGGACTATAGAAGAATCCAAAACAAAAAGGCTTGCGTGCCCAAGAGTTCTCAACTCTTTCTTCAAAACCAAATACCTAGGAATAATACCAAGTCAACACACTAGAATCCAAAAGAGTTGTGCTCATATTTTCTACCTCTTCTAAAGTAAGGTCCACTCTATCTTAGCTATGACTAACTCTAGCTAATCATGTTTAATGTAGAACCATCCTTTTATCTTTGTATAAATAATATTTCTCAAGTACTTGTAATACAAAGCTAAATATCACAATACCACACACATGCACAAATGGGTGTTACAGTCCAACCCTCTCTTCCTCCCATCCCTATCAACAATCATAAGGAATATGAAGTTGATTGTATCCTTGCATGTAACCATATTCAACATGGCCGTTAACAACATACTGAGTACAAAGTCCTTTGGAAAGGGTATCTCCTTCATGATGCTACTTGGGAACTTCTTTCTCACCTCCATAGTGCACAAATGGCCATCCAAGAGCTTGAAGCTTCCATGGTGATGAGGACATCACCAATTAGCGGTGGGGGAAATATGTACCAATATGGAGTTTACAGACAAGTTAGTTGAGACTAACAAAATAGTAAATAGGCTAAATTAGCCAAGAATTATAAGAATATCCTAAAAGTATCTAAGAAGCTCTTAGTACCTTCCAAGTATCAAGTAATATGTATGCCAAGTGGTGATTTCTAAGAAGAAGCTTCTTGCAAAACTTCCTAATTAGCTTAGCTTCCAAGCCAAGTAGGTGGCTTCTAGAAAGAAGCTTCTTGGAATCTTCCCAACTAGCTTAGCTTACATACCAAGTAAGCGACTTCTTGAAGGAAGCTTATCGATTAGTTTAGCTTGTATTCTAAGAAGATTGCTTTTAAGAAACATCTCAAGAGCCTTGTATGTTCCATATAAATACCAAAGCCCAAGCTCATACTAGGCATTCAAAAGTTTCATTAATTCAAGAATCCGAATGAGATCTTTCACTCGGATCTTCTATTCTACTATTTATCTCCTTGGTCTTTTACGCATAGGATGTAGTGAGCATGGTGAAGAGATAGTCCCATTAGTGAGACTAGCCATAGATTAAGGGTGTAGTGCTAGTGTTGCTCTACTAAAATCTCTTGCTTGATTCAATGTCATACACCATCTTAATCGAGTGGACTCTATGGTATATTGAGTAAAACCTATCTCTTGAAACATGCAACCCTAATAGATTCCTCTTGTAGGGTAGCCCAATCTCCCACTCAGAATTTATGAAATCTAACAACCACCTCTCTATGCCTTGTGTGTCCTCCTTTAGCACAACAAAGATACCATCAAGGGAGTAAGAAGAATAAGAACCATGCTAACTTATCTAAGGGCTCACTTTCCAAACTATCTATTGGTAGGTGAAAAGCCTTTCTATCCTCATCATAGAGTTTATGAGGTAGCCTATGGAATAGACGTGGACATGGAAAACTAGTATTAAATAACCCCAAAATACGACCCGCTTGAGATGCTAGCCACTCTCACAACTCAATATGTATCCACAACTCAATCTGTACCCCTAGAACGGTCAATGGCACATCAAGCATGGTGTATCCCAACCGCTCTAAGTGGCACCACATGGGAAGTGTAGCCATGGCTAGCACACAAATAATGATAGAAACATGTGATGCTCCTTTCCGTATCTCCTTATAATTGCAAAACCACAATCCCCCACATCCCAACTCACATGAGTAAATGCAATCTCTCCCAACCCTAAAAACTATAAATTCTTGTAACTTTCAATTCCCATAAAAAAAAATTTCAAACTAAGTTCCCATGGAGCAACATTATGTATACCAAAAGATTAGAATTGAAAATTATTGACCTATCATCTCAATATGAATAATCACTAAAAAACTTAAAAGACTAAATAACTTTCTATTCAATTCTCCATAGTCTTCAATCTAGGTACCAAAGGAACCAAAATTGAAAAACAAACAAATCTATTATTCACTCATGTGATATATGCTGGTGAGCCTTCCAAAAGTCTAAAATCTCTTTTCTCTCATCTCTCTCATTGCACCTCTCCCCTAAACTTAAATTCATGATTAAGTTTGTAGATCTTACTAATTGCACAAATATCTTAGGTGCAAATAGGATAGATTTATCATATTCATCCTATTGGAGTTTAGCACAATATTATCTTAGGTGCAATAGTGTAAATTTTTCAAATAGGTATTAATGAGGCTTATCCCCATTTTACCTTTCAATTTATTATCATTTTCTTCTCATCCTTGGTATCCTTGTATAGCTTGATGGGTCGTCCTATCCTTCATGTTTTCTACTATATCTCTTTTTTCACTTATAACCTTCTAAGATATCCTCCAATCATTTCCAATCATGGAAGTATGATAAAAGTCCAACCATATAACAATGTTTCAATAAGCATATTACAAGAACTTTCTAAAATGTCATGAATGAAGTTACCAAAATTTAGCATGTATTGAAGTTTTAACTATATTTTACTTAATTTTCTAAATACTTTATTATATTATTCTATCTAATATCTATAAGTTTTAGTAAAGAAATTATAAACAGTTTATTACATTATCGTTAGAAAATATCCCAATATTTAGGTGATCACCCGAATCCAATTGCGATTTCATAAATCCCCGTATTTAAACCCCAATTAGTTAGGAAGGAGTAACCTGACCCTAACTGGGATTAGAGTTAAACTCAAGATCAAGTTAAACTAACCCGGAGACCCGCCGCGGGGGAATGAGTAAGTTCCCCGGTCATTAACCATGGCGCTTATCACGTAGCTTTGTACTCACTCATCGTATATCAACAACGATGGCAGCATTCATGGGAACCGAGTAACGGAGGGGGTGTGGTAAAGCAAGAAGTTACAGATTCTGCAGCAGCGGTTAACCGCAGTGAGTTAATGGAACCGCTGAAGGCGCTTGATGCTTTTGACCGGGAACCCGAGGGTATAGACGAGAGAGAGCGCTACGGATTTGACAGCGCTCTCGAATATTATTGTTTGAATGAAAGGATCGAATCCTCGTGGTGGAATAGAACGGCAATGTTGCTTTGACAGAATTAGTAGGTCTTGAGAGGATTAAGGAATTCTTTTGTGTGTAGTTTCTTGAGCGTATGGATCTCTGAATTGTCGATCTTGAGGGTTTTGATGGTTGTTCAGCTAAATGGAACATGCTAACAAGAGGTCTGTGTGATTGGACTCTGTTAGCCGCCATCGTTTCAGTACGACGGCACTGAATTTTGTGGTTTGAATCTGCTGGGAGAGATGGAGTTCGGAGGGAGTACTTCTTTGGCGGGGGGCGCAGAAGATGTGAAACCCCCTCTGCCCCCTCCTGATCCTAAAGTTCAGAGCATACGAGGGCATGTAATAGCAGCAGCAGCTGGTGGAGAACCAATCGCTCCAAACCTTGGCGTCGATTACGCGTTTCCTCCTCATTTAGAGTAGGTACTTCACCTGATCTTGTTGATTATTTGAATATTTATTTTGCAAGTGATGCACTTGATCCAAACTTTGCAAGTTACAAACATTTTGTGGTTTTCGAAGTTATTCTCATTCTTCCTCATTTATCATGGTACAATTTGTGGGTAACTTAACTTTCTCTTGCCCTTGCACAATATGTAAGCTCTTACTCATATTAAGACCATCTCGCTGCCTCATGTTCTCTCGGATATTTTTCTCCAAGAGCAAACTGGGGACTATAAAATCCGAGTCCGAGATTTAAAGGAGAGTGTGCCACTAAAAAAGTCGTACCTTGCTGCGTGTAGGAAACTTTTAGATAGCTTTTTGTCTGAAAACCCGCTGCACCTCATTCGCAGAAGTTTCAGAAAGAAACAAGACATTCAGGGTGATCCTGGTATTAGTGTCTACAGAGATTTGAGACACTCTTTTCTCAACCAGGCGGGGAGCTTCTGTCCGACCCCGCCAGTACTTAGACCAATACCCCTCGAAACTCTGACTGCTTGTATAATCCGGAATTTTTTTGTAAATAATACATATTCTGTATTTTGTATAATACGGAGCATCCAGTTTACTTGCACGCGACCACTCGTCTTTTCGCCCTCTCCCTCACATGACTTCGCGCAGACGATGTCTCTCGTTCTCTCACACTCCTCTACTGCTATTTCTCGTCTCTTCCTATTCCTCACTATCTTTTTCCTCTCCTCTTCCTACTCTTCACGATCTTTTTCCTCTGCTTGTATCTATCTCTTGTATCTCTCTCGCTCATGCTATTTTTTTTTCTCATTGGCATCTTGGAATTCTGCTCTGTTTGCTTCTTTAGTAGTCGACGTTTTCTTTCAGGTATTACCTTTCCTTGCTCATGCTTCCTATTCTCCATCCTTCCCTTGTGCATGGTTCCTATTCTGCATGCTGTTTTCTTCCATTTCTTTCCATCTTATCTTACCTCCAGGGAACCTTTTATTTTTTCTGCTCTGCAGATGCTCCTACATGGCCTGCTGGTTTCTGCATAAGTACCAGGGTTCCTTACTTTTCCCTGCTATCATTTCTGAGCGGCACTTTTGAGGCAACCGAGTTTGCCTTGGGCACTCATGAGCTTTTGAACAGGAAACAAGGGACGAGCAGTACTAGCATTCACCCAGGTACTTTGGCACTTCGTAGGCACTGATGAAGTCGTTGTGAAGGCCTACTATGACCGCCTGTCTGCGTCCTTCAGTGCTCAGTGTTTTAGGACTCATGCATTCATAGAGCATGCTGCGATATACTATATCCAGTCCTCTTACGCTTCGCTCTAACACAGCCATGACACCATCCACTCCTCTCTCACTTCGCTCCACTCCACCCATCCTCAACTAAAGCTCTGTGTTTTCCTCCTTGCTCGATGTTTCTCTGTTTGATGGTCCTCCTCTGCTTTCAGTTTCAGATGCGGAATCTGTGGTCTCTTGATTCTTCTTCCATGACGTATACTAGTTCTCTGCAGGTGCTACTCATGAAATTATCAATCACGTCCTTACTTCCGCTTATCTTCACAATGTTAGATTTCATGTATATTCCATTTTCTTAGATTGAATTCTCTTTGCAGGTCATGCATGCATTTCATATGCAATTCATATGCACGTTCTTGGTTCCATACTTGGTGGGTTCTGGATCCGCCGTTCTTAGAACGCCTTCTGCTCCCATTTCTCAAATATGTGGGTATCAGCTCACTCTGAGAGATAAGAGCCCTTTTCAGTATTGGATTCTTGTCTTTTTCATCGAGTCTCGGAGATCGACCCTAGCCTGTAATTTCCATATTCTGAAGAAAGAAAGGCAAAGTTTTGAGGATTTCCTTTGCAACACAAGTTAAGATGTTAAATTAAGTAATCTCTAGTTTAGGGACTTTTTGTTAGAATCAGACAAAATAGGCACTGTTCATGGGCGAACACTCTTCATGTCCAATGTTCACATGCTTTCCATGTGCTGCATGTGTTACATGAGCACTATGGTAGCACACCATTCAGCACACCCTTCAGCACACCTTTCAGTACACCCTTTAGCACACCTTTCAGTACACTCTTCTATCTATATAATCCCAGTCAGGAGTTTCTTCTACTGGAGTTGATTTCTACCACTTCCCCTCTGCATTTCGTGAAGTCCTGAGCTGCCTAACACCATCTCAGGAGTGTTCTGTATTGGAGTTCTGTATCTCAGTATTGGAGACTATTTGTGCTGCGTGAGTGAACAGGCTGTGCTATCTTTGAAGGCTAGGAGAAAGTTGAGTCTTTCTGTGTGCAATTAGGAGTGTCTGCCCTGGTGAGACTAGGAAAGCTGAGTGAGTGCAAAGATGTCTGATACATCAGAAGTCAGAATGCCTGAGAATAGACCATCTACTTCAAAGAGCAGGAACAAAGGTTCTCATCATAAGATATTGGCCAATGTTGGCTAATGTGTTTACTTGCGCTGCAGAATAATCTTTGCAAGGCCTCACCGATGTAGTATGTCAGATAGCAGCAGAACAGCTTTTAACGCTTGAGGGAATGATCTTCAGATATGCCTACCCGCCTCCTGATGGAAATATCTTGACGAACATAGTCAATGCCCTCATTGCTGTCCCTCGGTTTTACACTCAGGTACAAGTCATCTTCATGATTAATTCTTTTGGGCTCCTTCTTTTGGCTCTTCGTCATGGCAAGTCTAGGCCGTGATAAAGTCATATAGATTGCTGGAATTTAGCCATTCAAGTCTTTCCGTGTAGAAACTACCTTGCATGTCCAGCATCTTGTCTTTTGTTAGAAAATTAGATGTTGATCAGGCGATTCTCCCTGTCGGTTTTGAAGTCTTCGTCGGACCCGAGATGTGTGTCTTGATTGATGATCGGACACTGAAGGGACTGTGGTTCACCTTTGTATCAAACCGTGGCCTTTTACTATTTTATTTGTTCTGCTATAGCTGAAGAGTCAGCGGCATTTATGTAGCTGATTACGGGCAAAATTTCACCAGAATAACATCTTTTACGAACCTGATCAGTATACCTCAATTGGTTTAGCTCTGTTCGAACAGGTATTGCATTTGATGAACAAAATGAATCTACCAGCCCCTTTTCGACCCGCCCTTCCCACGCCTCCACTACCACCCCCTGCTCCTGCCCAACTGGTTCCTAAAAGGCAAGCTGGTGATCTTTCAAGTGGGGAGTCAGAGCTCGAATCTTCTGATGAGGTCTGCAGCATTGCACTGAAATACACTTCCCGTCATGCACGTGTAGCTCTTAGAATCACGTGTATTTGATCCATTGTTAAACGTTATTGCCTGCTCCAATTTCAAGTACGTTGTGGATTTTACATTGCTTCCTACGTTTCTCCTGTCTTTTAAAGACAGATCGGAGTGTTGGAAGGTAGTTTCTCCAAGTCTTCCTTAATAGAGTGCTCCTTAGGTTGTTTAGGACTGAAGTATCTGAAGAATCTCGAAAGTTGCTGCTGACGATGGTTTCTCCCAAGCAAGTTCTCGTGATCATTGATTACTCTTCATGTATATGACGATTGAAGTCCAGGAGGAGGAGAGCGAGGTGGATGGCATTTACAAGCATCCCTCTGCTTTGGGCAAGGAATTAGAGAGAGAAGGACCTTCAAGGAAGCGGTTGAAGAGGGAAGGGATTTTGGGCCCAGCTTCAGATAAAGGAGCATCCCACGAGGCAGCAGGCCTGAAGGCAATAACAGTTTCGAAAGGAATCACAATAAAGAAAAAAGCTCCTGTTTTGCAGGTGAGTTGACAAAGGAGATTATGCACTATGATTTAATTAATATTCAATATCATCGCTATTACTAGCTCTGCAAGGTTTAGGTAACGTTCTGCATCTGTTTTCGGTTGTTTCAGATCAAAATCACCCCTAAAGGAATGGGGAAAGAACTTGCAGACAATGTCAAAGAGCCTCAAGCTGCTGAAGACCCAGCGGACCAACGAGGAACAGCAACACAGGAAGTGCTGCAGGCCGGAAAGCTGCATGCTTCCGATATGCTGTCGTTACCTGTATTCAAAGTTAGTATCTCTCTCGTCTTACACGTCTTGAGTAAATATATGCATATAAAACCCGTTCCCAGACTGGGTTCTGCTCTCGTATACCGATAGATATATATATATACACTCTTACATTTCTACCCGTTTCTGCAGCCATAATCGCGAAATGCCTGCTACATCCACACATTCCTGTACTATTTCACTCCCTAGTTTTTTTCTCTTCGCTCTCTGATTGCTTCCTGCCTCCCCCACTCCATCCCACGTTCTTCATCTTCATCTGCGCACTGTATCCTGGTGGGCTCTTATAGCAAGTTTTCTATTCCTCTCGCTTCATCCACGCACTGCATCCTGGCGGCCTCTTACAGCACATCGCACGTTTCCTGTGCCTCTCGCTTTTGGTTGCATTGCTGCTCTCTGACTTCATTATTTTTTATTGGTGAACTCTTACATCAAGCTCTCTAACCCACACTCGCGTTGGCCTTGCTGCTCTCAATTTCAAGTTCGTTATTGTCCATTAGCAGTACTGTGTTCTCAATTTCTTGCACTTATGCCTTTGCTACAGGTTACTTTTTTGCACCTATACTTTTGCTGCAGGTTATTTTCGATGCATTTTACACTAAAGCTTTCATACTACACTAGCACTGGAATTCATGTAAATGTTGTTTATCGAATATGTGCACTTCATGAGTTCTGGATAACCCGTTCCCAGAACGGCTTCTGCTCTCATTTACCAATATATATATATATATATATATATATATATATATATATATATATATAGACCGGCTTCTGTTCTCGTATACCAATATATATATATATATATATATATATATATATATATATATATATATATATATATATATAGTGTTTTCATGGAGACGTACTATGGCCGTCTTCTGCTTCCCTCAACTGTTTGGCTTCTCTGGACTCAGGCGTCCATAGCGCTTGCTGTGATATATCGATATCCACGTCCTTGGATGCTTTGCTCGTCTTCCCTTGTTCTCTGAGCGATTTATACTTCCAGTGCTCTGTCTCATCCACCTTCTCCGATTTTCGTTTCCTGACTCAGCTCTTCCTTGACCCGCGATATTTACCGACTATTACTTGTCTCTTGCCACCGGTTCATCTCCATCCTTTTCAGCTGTCCGTTTCTTCCTGGGGTCTTTATTTTTCTACTTATGTGGGAGTACTGTCTCCATTTCTTTGCAGGCTGCATCTCAACTATGCGAGTTGCTATCTAATGGTTTCCATGTGACAGTTATTTTGCCACGTGACAGTTATTTCGCGTTTCATTCGATGATGTTTCTCATATAGATATGCTGGTGTTTCAATATGTTTATTTCGATTATGCCATTGCTGCAGGTTACCTTCGATGCATTCTAACTTCGGGATTTCATACTACTGTAGTCTTGCGTGTCGCTTACCTTCCGTGCATTCTACCCCCGAGGTTTCATATTCCTAGTGTTGAGTATCATGTACATATTGTTTATCGCTCATTTGCACTTCATGAGTTCTGGATAACCCGTTCCCAGAACGGCCTCTGTTCTCGTATACCTATATATATATACAGTGTATATATGCCTGTCCGTTTTCATGCCTGTCCGTTCTGCCTTGTTCTCTGCTCTCTGCCTTATTTTCTGCTCTCTAGCTCTCAGCTTCACACTCTTCTAACTGGCTCATTCCTTTGTTTTCTTACTAACTCCTCCTGGTTTCTTTGTGCTTCGCTCTCTTTTACTGCTCACCCTGATAGACTTTGTCCTTGCAGGTGTTTTTCGAGGGATGTCTCACATCACTCACATTCTCCTGCTTTTGATCTTTTTCTTCTTTCCCTTGTTCACAATTTCGTTCATGCCTACATTATGCATTCGTCCGATTTCTGCTCTTTTAGGACTTTAAGCTCCAGTTGCTCATTTCTGTAGCCTTCCATTTCTGTAACCTTCCCCGGTGGTTCGTTATTTCATTTAGTACTGCTGATAGATGGCTGTTTATTACTTCAAGCGGCGCTGTTGGAAGCAACCAAGTTTGCCTTGGCACTCATGAGTTTTTGAGCAGAAACTCGGGACGAGGAGTACTGACAATTGTTCAGCTACTTCGGCACTGATGAAGTCGTTGGTGTTATCGTGGAGGTTTACTATGGCCGCCTTCTGCTTCCTTCAGTTGTTTAGCTGAGTTGTTTAGCGTATCCGGACTCCAGTGTCCATAGCGCTGGGAGTGATATACTTTATCCTGTCCTCTTATGCTCCGCTATAGTTACACTCTTACATTTCTATCCGTTTCTGCAGCCATATCCTTCGCGAAATGCCTGCTACATCCACACATTCCTGTACTATTTCACTCCCTAGTCTTTTCCCTTCGCTCTCTGACTGCTTCCTGCCTCGCTCTCTACTGTTTCCTGTGTTCCTCCCCCACTCCATCCCACGTTCTCCATCCCATGTTCTTCATCTTCATCTGCGCACTGTATCCTGGTGGGCTCTTATAGCAAGTTTCCTATTCCTCTCGCTTCATCCACGCACTGCATCCTGGCGGCCTCTTACAGCACATAGCACGTTTCCTATGCCTCTCGCTTTTGGTTGCATTGCTGCTCTCTGACTTCATTATTTTTTACTGGTGAACTCTTACATCAAGCTTTCTACCCCACGCTCACGTTGGCCTTGCTGCTCTCGATTTCAAGTTCGTTATTGTCCATTAACAGTACGGTGTTCTCAATTTCTTGCACTTCTGCCTTTGCTACAGGTTACTTTTTTGCACCTATACTTTTGCTGCAGGTTATTTTCGATGCATTTTACACTAAAGCTTTCATACTACACTAGCACAGTAATTCAAGTAAATGTTGTTTATCGAATATGTGCACTTGTGCACTTCATGAGTTCTGGATAACCCGTTCCCAGAACGGCTTCTGCTCTCATTTACCAATATATACAGTGTATACAGTGTTCCTACCCGACTCCAGCCCACATTTTTTATTTTTATCGTTCATGCACTGCTTACTGGCAGTCTTTTACATAGCGTTATCTATTTCTCGCAGTTGTTTGCATAGAGTTCTCAATTCCATAGTGGTTTACTAGTCTGTTAGCCATATGTTATTCTCAATTTGTTTCAATTATGTCTTTGCTTCAAGTTACATTCGATGCATTCTACCTTATGGATTTCCCACTATTCTAGCATTGTCAATTATGTACATTTTGCTTATCGATCATGTGCATCTCATGAGTTCTGGATAACCCATTCCCAGAACGGCATCTGTTCTCGTATACCTCTATATATATATATATATATATATTTTCGTTTATATAGCCGAATATGTGCACTTCATGAGTTCTGGATAACCCGTTCCCAGAACGGCTTCTGCTTTCATTTACCAATATATATATAGTCGCTTCGCTCCTTCTCAGCCTAGAGACCATCCACTCTCTTCCCCCTCGCTCCAACTCACATTTGTTGTTTTGCTTCATGGTTCCTATACATGTTTTCTGTCCAGTCTGCCAATTTCAGTTTTATTGATTGGTTTAGTGTTGACTCAGTGGGTCTTCAATTACAACTTGTCTATTTCGCTACATGCTTTACTTAGCGCTGATCGATTACATGATGTATATCTGTTCTCTACTGCTGTTGATCAGGATATAGTGATATTTCGTTTGTGCTTAACCTTGAATTTAATCTGTTAGATTCTTTACCTTCTTTAGGGTTTCCTTTCTCATCTCGGTTTGCACAAATCATGTTTACATTTCATATGCACACCATTTGCACGTAATGAGTTCTGGATTCCCTGAACGGTTCTTCGAACGGCTTCTGCTCTAATGTCTGAATATATATGTTTTTGAGTGTGCATATGCCCCATATATTTGTAAGCATATGTCTCTGAATATGAGTTGGCCCTATACTTTTAGCTGATCTATTCGCTTACTTTTCTTTGTCAATTTGTACGTCCTTGGCCTTCCTCGTATTTACTTGGTAAATCAGCTTGGCTTCAGTTTGCATCCGTTCCTGCCTGCAATTCCTTGCTTTCCATCTGCTTGTCTTCGGTTTTTATTAACGTCATGCCAGTGTTCCCTCTTTGTTCAGAGCTATGCTCCCGGCGACCCCACTCAGGTTTTGTACATAAAGAATCTAGCCAAGGACGTGACACCTGAGGACCTGTACTATGTATACGGTATAAAACTCAACCTCTGGATGTGTCAGAGTCAGAGTCAGAGTCAACCCGGTCAGACGTATGTATGGAACAGGTTTGTTTACAGCGGGTTCTGTATTCCGTTATACAACTATGCATACGGTATAAAACCTCAGCTTCTGGATGTTTTTTATTTGCCAGTGTTATAGATTTGCAGCTACTTGTGTAATTTTTATTCGAAGGAGGAAATGGAGTGGATTTTCATTCGATTTCGAGTTTTGGGGCCTGATAGGTCTGAACACCCTGTGATCTTTTGACGTGTTGTTCCTACAGGTGCATTTTTCTCGAGCAAAAGCGAAGCTATGCAACTCTTAAGCGTTAAGCTCATGCAGGTAAATGCTCCTACGGGAATCAAGCTATACCGTTTACGGAACCTTGAAGCTTCAGCTTTCTGTCCCATGTATCACATTTTCAAATCAGTTTCTCTTTTCTATGGCAGGAAGGACGAATGAGGGGCCAAGCTTTTGTGTATTGGCCTTCAATTGATCTTGCAAAGATCGCGCTTGTGAGTAGTTCTACACCGTTAGATTCTCTTTCTGATGGCGTCCAAACTTTGGTAGCCTCAATGGAGTCCACGTAGAAGCTTTGTGATGGATGTGGCAAGTGGATTGCGACAGTTTAGTCCGGGTCTTTTCTAATTCGCGGAACAGGCCGGTACCCTGTAACTTTCTGACGGAATTATGTTTGTCCCTCATATGCTTCAGACTGGAAGTCATGGTTATGTTTTGAAAGGAAAACCTATGGTTGTCCAGTACGGCAAAAAGCAAGCGGCCTCCAAGGCAGTTGCACCAGGAGCGAGCACTAGCGCAGATTGAGAATCTCAACACTCTGTGGCTTCAAAGACAACTGCAGGATTACAGCATGGACTCGTGGCAAGTTGATCCTAAGCAGCAAACTGTGACAAAATGTACACGCTCTCTCGCGCGCGCTAATGCGAATCACGTTTATCCATTAGACATTGACTGCAATATACAAATTTTCATGCAGTGTAGTTTTGAGTGACGTGAGCCTCAAGGACCATGGTAGTGCTGTTTGTAGGCAATACCTGATGGTGTGTTAGTACACAGCGGCAGCCTTCATAAAGAAGTATGGACCTTTGTAGTTTGTATGTACTCATTATCACGCAAGAGATCCGGAAACTGCTCCTCCATGTAGAGATAGTTTTGTGTACACAAGTTTGTCAAATGAACGAGTTTGGCAGCCCTTACTAACGATAATGGAGCCTCGTAGTCTGCCTGCACTCTTATCATACCAACATTTCGGAAACTGCTTCTTCGTGGGGTTGTATTGTGCATACAAATTTGGTCATACGAATGATATCTGTCCCGCCGTTCTCTGTGTACACACACAGACCGTCTGTATGCGCAGAATTAACAAGGGAGTGACTTCATTCTCTGCGGGTACCTCACCACCCATTACGTTGTAAGTATACGATTACTTCGACCGACTACTGACCTGATGAAATCCAATTCTGTTGCGAACATTCTGAGGGTTGGCAATAAACATTCTGTTCGCAATCTGGAAACTACCACTATATGTTTTCCCAGACTGCCAGGCGGACAATTTATGATCTCGAAGTCCTGGAGTATACGAAACATCATGGACTTTAGCCTTCGGAAGGGCATGATACGAATTGCAAGTTGAGAGGTTCTAATCGGGACACGGCCCTTATGACACTCGTTTACCCTGACAATCTTTCTGCTGCAGCTGTTCATGAGCATATGGTCTCCACTCTCTACAAAGATTATTTTCTATACAAAGTTACAATGGGCAAGGATCCTAAACCTTCGAACTCGAGAAAAACAAACGGCCATTTATATCACAGCAAGACGTTCGAAGACTTCACATCAGGGATAATAGTCAGTCGGAATAAATCGATTTTAGAATCAAACGGATAGAGAGGATACACACAAAATCAGTTAACATTTCACAAACATACTTAAATCTGGCAATGTTCGATTCAAAGGGAACTGAGGTATAGAATGCCAGTAGCATAACTCTTTTTCTCGACCATCTCGTTGACGTTTCTTGCGCAGCCAGCCGTACGATACAGGAACTTGTAGTTGCAATAATTAACATACTTTTTGACGAGATATCTTTATGAGTCTTTAAGCACATAAACTTCGATTGAAGGAAAACTCCGTAACAAGGAAAATTTCTGCTGATAAGACACATAACTAAGAGAATCTGCAACAATGTGTGCTTTCAGTGGCGAGTATGTAGAATCGGTCCTATCGTATACTCACCACTAAATCACTATACATCTGCCAGGGCAATTTGTGTTGAGCTTCACTTCTTCAGACTGCTCCCTCTATTCTGAATTAAGTCTCGTAAAGAACTTAGAATTGACTTCCGACTAAACTAGCATTTGCTAAAGTCCTAAGTTAGTTGTATGGAACCATGCAGCCCTGTACCAAGCGTCCAGACTTCACCCACCTCATTTTCATTGAGGAATATAAGATTGCTCAAAAAGTGGACAACTTTCGTGAAGCATCGTATGATACTTGGCCGCCGAAAATATGCTGTAGCTGTCAAACATCAGAAGCTCCAGCTATGAGTGAGGATGTAATTGACAGCTACGACCTCATAGCCAGTCTGAAGACTCGACTATCTACCTACCATCTAAGCACCAGCCTACAGTTGCTCCATTTGCAGTCAGTCCCCCATTCAAATAAAACAAAGATGTTAGCAATCGCAGCTCATTGACTACTCCGGAACAAGAGTGAGCCCCCCTCCCTCCTCTTTGTGAGATGCCACACCCACTTCTTCATCTGCTTGACGAGCTTGACATCTCATTTGACTGTACATCCCGAGAAGACGTAAGCTAATCTAAATAAGCTCAGTGATCTTTATCCTTAGAGTACTCGAACGTTGATCTCCAGTGGCGGCAACATTCACCATTTCAATACGCATGCTTGGTGTGACGGACTTTCATCAATAAGGTATCACCGTGGAAGGGCTAAAGGAACAATTGTTGCATCTCGGAGGGACACAGTTCCAGATTTCGCATGACAATCCGTGAAAAAACCTTGGCTTGTAAAGGTGCTGTTGCTGCGGCGGCCACTGCACGAAGGACTCGGCCAGCCCCTGCCTTGTGCAAAAGGCTTGCGTGATGCATTGCATGCCTACCTCCAGGCATTGTAAACTGCACATTCACGTAGGAGTCATTCATTATCCACTCTCACAAGATGCCTGATGTCAAAACCGACGCCCTGCTCACATTAGACCGTCAACTGCTAGCAAATCGCACTTGCATGTTCTGCGCAGCTACTGTAGGATGCGAAGGACTCCTTTCCTTGAGAAATTATGTTTCTATGTTGTGTTTGTAAGAAGACTTTTGGCCTTGAGAGAACTATGTTTCTGCGCTGTGGCTTCCGCCGTCAAAAGGCTACAATCAACAAAGAAACTAGGAGACATCCGCGAACAATATTCACAGCTATATGGATGGGGTACACAGTAATGTTGAAGTTCAAATAGCAATCAATATTCGACAACAGCAATCCAGAACTTCTGACCGAGGGGTTTGTCAGACCTGTAGAAGTGCAAAAGCAGCACATGCGCGTAAAACCGCTGAGCCATTCTTCAACATCGCCACAAACCTTCCCACTTCAGCCCCACTGCATTGAACAGTAATTGTCAGAAAACAAGCCACCAACTTAGTCGAGTCTGCTTAGGGCAGACTCGTTACACAAATGCAGACGGTCAACCTACCACATCATAACTGCCACAGTGCACCCAATACCTGCATCGAAGATGGCCAGCTTCATGAATTCGTGCAGATTCTGCGACTTGCACAAGTGCAGTTGGTGTCCATGATGTGGCAGCCGCTTGAAGTGATTGTTGGTCCGAAAATGCTTGGACAAATGTATCGATGTTACGCATAGCAAGTTTTCTGGCGGCATCTAAGCCTCCACCTCTGGCACTGTTTTCGCACAGCATGGTCCCAGCAGCAACCTCATCCATTCTGATATTGTCAATGCATCAGACTCCCATATACTTATCTTGCAGGATGAACAAAGTTACATGATGCAGAAAGATAATCAAAGATCTCACTTCAAACATAGCTACGTAGGAAACGTGAAAAGATTTACTAGAGTGTCAGCTTAGCTAGGGATCAGGCCACAAAGCGGAACGAGGAGAATCTGGAAATGAAGCGCAACAACCAAAATTGGTCCACACAAGAAAATTTGACTTGGCATCAACCCCACAATAATCTGTGAAGTTTGTTCCTTGCGTGACGAAGAAAAACTTACCTGCCATCAAACATGTAGGCCAGGGCAAGTGCAGCCATGAATCGCGCCATTTTTGAATCTGAAGAGGAACACAAATGCACCAAAGCAGGTACTCCCTCCTCTTCGACAATCCGCAAAGCATTACCTGGGTTGAAAGCTAAATTCCAAAGAGCTCCCGCCGCAGTCTCATGTACATCCTGCAGAGGAAGACGAATGTAAGTGACCATCTCGACGAAAAGGGAGTATGAGAGAAGATACCTAGAACAGAAGAACCACTTTGGAAACGAAGAGCACTAGAGGGATGTTGGAGTGGGATGGAAGTTAACAAAGAAGGACAAAAGATCCTCTTACCTGAGAAGGGTACACAGGAGATTGTACATATCTTTGCGGGAAGTTTTTGAAAGTGCAATATATTTAGCCATATAGATAAAAGACAAAGAACTTATCAGATGCCTGAACTTATTTTCTCCGTTCTAACGAGGCTATAGAACTCTAAGAAGACGAGTGCTGCTGAGCATAAACGCAAAACCGGAAACGGAACCATATCAATCGAGCTCAGGTTTACCTCCGAATCAGACCGAGCCAAAGCGATCAAAGGTGCAACACCACCCTCACGACCTATTGCGATGCTGATAACATAAGGACGAGAGAAAGACAAGTCAGACGAGACCACTGGTTCCAAACGTTTGAATATACTGCATCAAACTCAACGTTTGGCTAGGAGATACGAGCCCCACCAGGATAAGAGAAAGGCGTATTAAGTAAGTGAAGTGGATGAGAAAAGACTAACCTGTTCGCTTCTGATACAGACAGACCCCAGAGGGCTCCCGCAGCCCTCTCTTGTAACCCTTGAGATCCGCTACTACAGCTTTGCGCAAGAGCCACCTGCAAGTCCAAGGAGTGCTCATCAGGACAAAATAGATTGCTCAAAGACTGAGCCCTTTGACTACGTCCCGCTTCATCATTTTCGACATCCACCCCACAATGAACAGAACAATCAACCACAGGAAGGCCTCAGGACGTTCCGTTCATAGTAGAAAACCCACCAGGCGGCCATGGAATGCGAAACCCTTTCCCTTCACTGGAATGCAAATGATACAACTCGGCAACATATGAAGAGTTGTCTTCTCGGTCCTGTACACTCACCAGGGCCTCGACACCACCGGCAGATGCGATGGCTTCTCGATTTCTGTCATCAAAAGACAAGTTCCACAAGGCTCCAGCGGCCTCTTGCCTACAAGGTGTAAAAAAAAACACAGCAGGAATGACTGTGGTTGCAGTTTCATAAGGACCAGAACTTATATAAGATCTTTATGGTCTTGGCATTCCCTTGCAAATAGTAGTCCGGGGCAGAAAAGTATGCTAAGACATCAAATTTCTCTTATCTGGTGTAAACGGCAAAACTATGGTGTATCTACAACAGTTGCATCTTCCCATACCTGACTCCTTCGTGACTAGAACATGTTAGCTGCACCAATGCTTCTAGAGAGCCGACTTCTCGTCCAACAGCAGCATTGTTACCATTGCTATCACCATGAGCAGCCAAGTTGGCTAATGCCCGTGCCGCCTGGCATATGAAACAGCTCAGATATCAGCACCAAAAACTACATCCATAGCAGAACAAGCGACGAGTTATGTGCACTGCATACATCAGCGGACTAAATTGAATACGCTCTGGGAGTACCAACACAAACATGTCCAGCATCATTGATCTACTTAGTTGCTCCAGGCAAATTGAAGAGGAAATTTGTTTGTAAGAAAGCCTAATAGAAGCATTCCATAGAATGGTCCCTAGAGCCATCAATAATGCCAGGATCCGACATCAAAAACTGCATCGAAGCTTGATTACCACAATACAATACTGTTGACATGATGGGAGAGCACCTCAAGAAACAAAACCAAAAATACACTTATTAGATAATTCCCCGTAAAAGTACTTCATTGTTCAATGTTCCTAAGGTTGAGCAAGAGCTATTGACAGTGACAAGCAAAGAAACAACCATATGACCTTCAAACATGCCACCTACTGCTGAGAGTACCCATGTCAGACTACCTGTTCTTGAACACCCTCGTGTTTGCAGAACCGTGCTAGCAAAACCAGGGCATGAACACCACCTGCCACTGCAACTTCCATACTGCACTTGTCATCTGCTGCCAAGTTTGCGAGTGCACCTGCGGCCCTCTCCTGATTAAGGAATTCAATTGACAAATTGTAAGAGATGGATTCTAAAGAGTCACCTCAACAAAAACCTAGACCTACGTGATGAGAACATGGCTACGTGTTTATGATTGTTGCCTTGCCCAGTAACTTATTTATTTAAGTGAAGCTTCTACTTTTGAGTGAAAATTAGCCTCAAACTTCGTGGCCTTTGATACAGAGATCACAAGTACTAAACGCAAGGCTCACCAGGACTCCTTCACCACCGGAACGCCATTTAAAAGCCAATTCGACCAACGCCTCTATTGCCCCAGCCTCAGCAATCGCACCCTGAGACCAACAGCATCTTGGGGTTAGTGGGTACATCCACAGTTCTTGGGTACGTTCGTGCGTGCGTGAGTGGATCCGGCAATTCAAGGGAACTGTCACCGAAAGTAGGTTTCGCTGAATGACGATCACCTTGTGTTCTTCACCAACAGATAAATTCCACAGGCCCCCAGCGGCTTCTTCAGCGACCCAGCGATTCGGAGATCTTGCCAAGGCAGCTAAAATTCTAATTCCACCCTCTGTAGCCACAGTCTTCGCAACTTCGGCATTGACAGAGAGATTAGCAATAGCCTACAGAGACAACAACGCGGTTTGTTAGGTCAAAGCAGACATCAGCAGCATATAAGACATCTTCCATTAGATCACCCAAGCTACCGAATTCGATTCGATTGGTAACGTAGGTAGATTGCTTCGCAGATGGTACTTGGTGGGAGGGCCTTTTGACAGGGAATGTTTGTAACAAGAAAAATGCAGTCTATCCAACGACAACATAAGAGACATCAGACTTAATCAAGAATGGGATGATTGCTCTGGAGATTGGACCCAATAAGTGGTCGACCAGTGTGTAGCGTATCGAAAGGTGTAAAAGCAGGTGCTATTCAGGACAAGAGAGATGAGGAGCAGGGAGAGGCCATGTGCAAGGTTGCCAATGTTTGTGAACGAGGCACAAATGGTACTTGGTGGGAGGGCCCTCTGAAGAGAATGTTTGTGAGAAGAAAATGAAGGTGGCGTGCATGTAATGCACGGAAGGAAGCTGTACAACTTTCTTAGGTAAGTGCAGTCTAGCCAAGATCAACACGACAGACATCAGACTTACTCAAGTATGGTATGATTGTTCCAGATAATGCAGCCAATAGATGGTGGACACGTTAGATGCATGTCGACGCCTTGGGACACACATCGAAAGATGCAAGCTGCAGATGCTATTGAGGAGCAGAGGGAGGGAGACCCAATCATGTTCAAGGTTGCCAACATTTGTGAACGAGGTTCTTGATTAATTTGCAGAGAGAACAGCTAAGCGTGCGGAAAAAGAAGTTGCGTAAGGACAACGCGTCCAACAGGAGAATGCACCTAATGTTGATCATAAAGGTTTCAACTAAAGAAAAGATGAGATACAAGACACTCATGATCATCATAAAAGTGCATCTAAACAAGATAGTAATTATGTATGCTGGGCTCAAAATTTTGAGTCACAAGCTGGAAACAAACTGGAAAGAGGAGACCAAGACTATGGTAATGTCCAGACAAACTCGTCAATCTGTGATCCATCGATACATGAAAACTCGATGTCATAAATTTTTTCTAAGTTATGGTCCTTTCGGTTTCTTGGGTAGCAAGAGCTGAAACAGATCGGCCCATCCAACTCTTCCGCATTAGAATAATGAGAATTTACGGTCTTTTAGTTTCTTTGACTAGAACTGCAAACAGCTCGCCTAAAAACCAATAAGTTCAGTTCCTGATTGCCACGGTTGCTTCAGTGAGTAAGAAATATACATGATTCTAGGTTGTCCCTTGGCTTCCTCTTTCTCTTAATAAAAGAGAACACTATGTACTTTAGTGTTTATAGCCATATTAAACCCCTAACCGGTACTGAACCACAACGTAGCCATTTGCGTTGATGGTCTCGCTAACAAACTCCTTGTGACCACCGGCTAAGATCGAGAGGCATGGCATAGAGTAGTGGGTTGTTGGGAAATGTACCTTTGCAGCTTCTGACTGAACACCCTCGCGACAGGACTTGGCTAGATCAAGCAGCGATGCGATTCCACCTCCAAGCATCACGGCTTCAGCTCTTGCTTTGTCTACTGTAGCGTTCTCATCATCAATTACAACAAAAGTGGCTAAGGCTGTGGCCCCTCTTTCTTGAACATCTTCCTGTTTACTTTTCAGGAGGCTGAGCATCACAGTGGTTCCTTGTTTAAGCCAGAAGCTATCCAAACCAGGCGTGTTGGTCTCGGCAATTCGAAGCAAAGCATGAGAAAGAACCCATTCGACCCATTCCATAATTTCCGAGCTTCTATCCTCTTCCTTTCCAGGCTTTCGAGCAGAAGAATTGATCCATCCATTTTCATCTGACATGCTCCAGACTTCAGTCCTCTGTCCTTTTGGAGATAAGGATTCGAGACCCTTTACCACGTCTGTGAAGCGGGTAAGTAAAACCTTCGTCTTAGAAGAATATGAAACAGCATCACTATTACCCTCAAGAGTAGGGCAATTGAGAGCACAAAGCACTTTGAGCTGAGGTGCACCGAGTAAACGAGTGACTGCCGCAGCAGAAATTTCAGTGCGAGAGACATCAATCGCATTCAAGTTGGGTAATTTGACCAACTGGTGGGCTGCACCACTCCAGGACAGATTCCTGCAACCTGCGAGAGATATAAACCGTAACGAGGTGGTCTGACCTAGAGCTCCTTCATCTACCGACATACAATCCAGAATTCCTAGCTCGGTGAGGTTTGGGCACATTCTCACCAAGGAGCCAATAGCATCGCCATCCACATCGCGAACTCCTGAAAGACGGAGGCGTTTCAATTTTGGACAGCAAACTGCCACCACTCTTATGGCATCACTGGTAAGCCTGTCACAGTCAGGGCCCAGCTGCAAACTCTCAAGATTTTCATGGCGTGCAGCAAGCATTGACAAAGTTGCATCCGATAGATCTCTACAACCGTCCCCGCTCAGATCTCGGAGAGCTCTGGCCTTAAGACCGATAATTGCGCTCGCTGGACCTGCTCCACGGAACCTGAGACGCTTTAAATTCTCACACCTCCCGGCCAGCGAGGATGCCATATCCACGTCAAGGGCATGGGCTCGAAGATCCAAAGAAGTCCAAAGACAGGGGGAAGCGGCAAGCCGACGCCATGTCTGACAAACAGACGCTAAACTCGCCCTATCTCGGTAATTCAAAAGACCAAACAATCCCACCAGCGTATCGTCTGGTATACAGATCCAATCCGCCCCATGTTCTTCTTCCACAATAACGACATCATCGATCGCTATGTGCTCGGGTCCCTCCTTCGAAATATCCTTAGATTCACTACTCACGACATTCGGCTTCTCCCTAGCTTGGCCAGTCTTGCGTCGCACTCTCCGAATCATTGTATCTAAATCCCGGGCCTTCGCCCTCATTAATTATGTCCTACACTCCTCTCATGGGCTTGGAAACTACCACCGTATGTCACATGGTAGAGAACCTGTCAAAAACTCCAAATTCTCCCGCACCACGGCCTACCATTAAACAACGTGAAATCCATCAACAATTCTGATGGCTCCACATGCAATACTGGCCGATTCCACAATTTAATTCAGCAATCTACGACCCTGCCCTATATTCGCAGAAGAATCCACTGAATCCACGTACATCCCTCCTCCAAACCCTCGCCACTTATTTCCCATTCTTACCCCAAGTCATGAAAAAGGAAAGCTCCACCTTCCAATTTCACAATACTATGCCTCAGTCCAATCCAATCCTCCCCGGCACATGCCTCCCAGCAATCTTCACCTCCTGAACCTAGAACACCTCCTCGTCTCCACCTGTACAATCCACCCAATTTGCTCCAAACATCCTCCTCCTGAACCCGCTAAAGATGCCAAACACCCTTCCCCTCAATCCCCCCGACCATTCATCCAATCCTCTTTACACCTACGCAAGCCAGCCCTACACGCCTAAAACTCCACTCCTTATTCTCCACCGCCTTCACTCCAGACGCCAACTCCTCCTCCTCCTCCTTTTACTCCTCCAGCAAGCCACAACCCTCCCCTAAACCACCATATCTCCCCCTACTCCTACTTTCCCCATTCCGCGCTTGAAAAACCCTCATCTCCTCCTCCTCCTCAACTGCACGCCTCCTCCGCGATCGTATATCTCCCTGCCTTCCTAAACCACCACCACAACTTCCTGCTCCCTTGCTCGCGCTCCACCCCGTGACTGCTACCGTTCCTTCCTTCCACAGTGTAGCGCTGCTGCGCTCCCCCGCGCCTCCAAAATCATGAGAGTGCAACAGCAGCAGCAGCACAAGCGAGCGGTGATGAATAATAAGAACAATTTCGAAGAAGAAGAAAGAAGCGAGGGCTGCCACTCTTCGAAGAAAGCAATTGTGACTGACAGACAGAAGTAAGCACAAGTAGGGAACGGAAGGAAAAGTAGAGGTGGTGGGGTCCTCATCGCTATATTATCCTTTCCTTTATTTGCACAGTTTCTCCTCTTTCTACGGTTCTACCCTGGCTTTTCTCTTCCCTGGCTGGGCTTCCTTTACTTTGTGAACTTTACTTTAAATTCAGAGCTTGGAGTGCTATGCCGTAACGCAACCTGGAAGTGATCCTACCCCTTGTTAGGAGAACCACGTTGAACTCACCTTGGAACAAGGTTTGACCGTTTCTCACCGCACTTTCCCTCTTATCCTAACATTTCAACAGTAAAGACTGTAGACAAATCGTTATTTGTCGTTTCTGAAAACTTCTCTTGTCGAGGAGTTCGGGAGAGGAGAGGGAGAGCCATGAGAAGAAATATCTATATTTTCTTAGGGCTCTCCTATGGATAGCACTTGAGGGAATAGTCGAATTTTTTTAATTTTTTTTTCATTGGTATTAGATTGGATAGCACTCGAGTGAATAGTCTAACTTGTTTTCTTTTCTTTTCATTGATATTAGATTGAAAATTATAAAGAATTGAATAGAAAATAATAAGTATTTCAGGGTTTAGAGTGATTATTAAGTCTTGAGAATGATGGATGGAGAATTTTTATTTTTAATCTTTTGGTTTTTATTATTAAATTTTATGGGAATTTAATTTGTAAATTTTGGAGATGAAAATTGAAACTTATAAGAATTTATAATTTTTTAGGGTTCGGAAATATTATATTTTCTTATGTGAATTGAGATATGAGAGGTTGTAGTTTTGCAGGTATGAGAAAATATGGAAATGAACTTGTGCTAGCCATGGCTACACTTCACCATGTGGGGTCGTCTAGAGCGGCTCGGGATACACTATGCCCGGTGTGTTATCAAATACTTTATCTCGCAATGGTTAAAGACCCATGTCGGAAGGATGCATAATGATTATGATTGGACCACTTGGGATGCTCATGTGAGGCATCGACCATATCAACAACATTGACACTCGAGATTACACATGTTTCTTCTATCCCTACGTTGATAATTCTAGGTATACCAATTGAGTCATGGGAGTGGTTAGCTTCTTAGGCGGAATGCATTTTGGTGCTATTTGAGACTAGTTTTCCATGTCCATGTCTATTCCATAGGCTATCCCACACACTCCATGATAAGGCTAGATAGGCTTTTTGTCTACGACTTGATTGCTTGGCACGTGATCCCTTGGATGAGTTAGCATGGTTCTTATTCCTCATACACCCTTGAGGTATCTTTGTTATGCTAGAGGGGGACGTGCGGGGCATAGAAAGGTGGTTGTTAGATTTCATCTCGTTTGATTTGAGGATTGGGCGGCCCTTCAAGAGGAGTCTGTTAGGGCTACATGATTTAGGAGACAAGCATCACCATAAGATACCACAAAGTACACTCAATTATGATTGTGTAGGACATTAGCTCAAGCATGAGAGTTTAGTAGAGCATCACAAACGCTACATCCTTTGTCTATGGTGAGTCCCACTTATGAGACTATTTCTTCCTTACGCTCACTACATTCTATAGTAGTAGAGGGACTTCAACTAGAGGTCTTACTTTATCAACCTGAGAAACCTTTAAGGTCTTGATAGATCATTGTTTGCACAAGTGTTGTGCAATACCCCTCGCCTTTCCTAAGAAGGCTTGTTAGGAATGGTTTATGAGCACCTTAGAGATTGCTTTCAAGCATATGATCCTTCTAGTGGTTTTACCAAGTTGTTTTAGGTGGCTGTAGAGGGGTGTATCACATCTATAGATGGACTAAGTGTTCTTAGTATACTCTCCTCTAGTATTGCTCGTTGACCATCCTACCTCATCCGTATAGTTCCCCCCTCATCGTCCTTCCTATCATGTTTGAGAGCCTTTGATATGAGGATTATGGGAGTCTTTGTGTAATGCTCCGAGGACAAGAGAAGAGAGAACACATATTTCACACTCAAACCTCTGATGCACCAAAGAAGCACCTTCTCTTTATTATATAGACAAAGAGAATCTCCTCCAAGGAAGCTCCACCATAGGATTAGGCACATAGAGGTGACACGTCAGCAAGCTCCACCCTTGGATTACTTACTTGGATGAGTGACATGTTGGTCTTGGTCCTTTCTGGTTGGTCAAACAAGCTTTGACCGGAGGGAATCTTTCAAGGAATCTTCTTGTAGGAATCTCAAAATCACATGGATGAGGTACCATTGGAAAGCACTTGACAAGAAAAACCATGGGGGAGGGAAGGCCAACCATTCTTCTACATGGATGGGGAAATCTGCACATTTTTAAGGCCTAATTCATCCATTTAGGCCTCCAAAATTGCCTTCAAAGATTTCAGACATATTTCCATTCCTACTCTATTACTAGAAGTTCCCTTTTGGTGATACCTCTTTTGGATATATTTAGTGCATTATTAGTAACATTCTTCTAGATGTTACCAAACCAATTCTCACCTTTAAATCATATGTCTAGCTATTGGTTCTAAGGTTTTCAAGTCTATTTTGGTTTTTGTTCTATTAGTAGAAGTACTCTTTTGGTGATACCTCTATCTGATCTATTTTTCCAATCATATATAACATCATTCAAGATGTTAGCAAACCAAATTTCACATCTAGATCATATAGCTAGCTCTTCATATTACACTTTGGTGATATTATTGTACCAAGGACATTTGCATGTGTGACAAGGGATTTGGCATGTAGACAGACGGCTTTGTTTATCTTGTGTGGAGGGGTTGGCTTGCTATCTATGGAGGAGACAAAAACTATAGCATTTTTGGGTAGTTAGGCTTGCTTGACACCCCTACTTTCCTCTCATTTTGTGGTTGTTGATAGGCTGGTTTTGGTGACTTATGTGACAGAGGTGGAGGGTGGATCCTTTTCTCTCTAGATGTTATTGCGGCAAACAAGAGATATTCTATCCCCACTAGCATGAGAGGACTTCCATCTTGTGCTTCATTATTGTTAGATTGGACTAGAGGTTTACAGTCTTCCTTGAAGGAGCGACAATGTGAGCATATGCTACATTCTCTCTTAGTTGACTCGTTCATTCCTTAGGCTACTAGAGCACACCTTTGCTCTTGCTCCGGCAAGGATGTAGGCTCTTGGATCCTAGTTTGACCATGCATTAGGGAATTTTGACTCACACCAGCTACTTGCTCTACAACAATGAGGTTTTGCCTAGGTTTGGTCCACCCATCTGCATCTTCATTACTCATTTGTGAGTGTAGTTCTACACTAGATGCAGCAGCGGTCCATATGACATAGTGTCCTATTGGAGGATAGAGGATAGCTACCCATGATGATATTATAGATATAGTGTTTACTATGGCACGAGAGAGTGGATACTTGGCTTGGATGGAGCATTTGTATGCTTTGCGAACAATACGTGTTAGCGTAGACTTAGACTTGGTCCAAAATGATTAGGTGATAGTAGTGGATGTTGTGGTTATAGACCCTATGTGATATACAATTTCAGAAGGAGTGATTACCCATCCCCCTAGATGGCAGGCAAGTGCAGTAGCAGGTCCTAAGGTCTCCAAGTATAAGAGCATGGAGCGAGGTCACCTCTTTGTTCCTCTAGCCTTGAAGTTATATGGAGCAATGGATGCAACATTTGACATATTTGTCAAGGAGTGCACAAGAGTTTATCATGTTAGGAATCAGGGAGTACTACTCTCATGTCATACTTTGTAGCATATTTTAGACAGCTTGTGTCCATTGCTCTACAGAGTGCGTGGCTAGTGCAATCCGTAGGAGAGCAATCACATTAGATGATGTTTCTTCGGATGCTCTAGTTGTTTGCAGACCATTCAACTTGCATAGCTTGGATATCTTAGGTGCGGTAAGGCAGATTTCTCATATAGACTCTATATGGGCTTAGCCCTAATTTTACCTTTTGTGTCTCTCCCTTGTATGGCTTGGTGTGGTCTTCCCATCCTTCATTTTTTCTAAGCAATCGCCTTCTTTCTCTTCACTTTACATAAATAAAGATATAGTATTTCTATTTTCTAAATTTAATCTTCAAAGTATGTATCATTAAAACACTATGTTCTCAAATGAAACTTCAAGTACTTATCATTGACAAAAAGATTCTTAATTCATATAGACATCCTTTTTAGTTATTACAAGAGTTTATGAAACTCTTGTAATAATTCACTTGTTTTAGTAACAAAATAGTCTATTAAATTATATATAATATAAAAATAGTTGAATATATAAATTTTTCATAATTTTTTAGGTTAGTAATCTCCTCATTCTAATCGGGTTGATACCAATCTTCTAATATAAAATCTATTAGTCAATTTAAGGTATATTTATAAAAAAATTACTCTTTTTCTAAATTATAGATTTTTTTGAGAAACACAAAAAAATCTTTGAATCCACTTTAGAAATAAAATATAGGAAATTTTCTAAAGAAGATTATTTACTTACTTATTATTAGCAATGTAGAGGTTGTATATCTTGAATGCAATGATTTAATATTAATCTTAATAGATGTACTTTCAGATTTATTATGTCATGAGGAAATAAGATTAAGATATTTAAATATTATAGTTATAAGGAAAATAAAAATAAAAATATCACTTTAAATTATAATTAAGGTTTCCTTATCTTAAAATAAAAAAGATACTATTCTAAATTATATATATATATATTATATTATATATATATTATATTATATATATTATACAATAAATAATATAATTAAGATCTTTGATATAATGTTATATTTGTTTCATTAATATCTAAAGTAATGGTTTACATAGTCCAAATTTGGGGCTTAGCCCCATTTTACCTTTTTGGTCTCTCGTACGGCTTGATGGGATCTTCCCATCCTTTGTTTTTCTATGCAGCTGCCTTATTACATAGTCCAAATTTACTAAAAATAATACATATTCAAATTATAATATTATCCAAAGTAGTAGAGGTCTCACATCTTATGTTACATTAGATTATAGCCATTGAATGATCAATTTTAGTATCCATGAATCATACAACTTCAAATTCTTTATCCTTTAAAAAATACCTTCTTTAAGAATAATTTAATCTCAAAGCATATATACCTTCGTGTCAATATTCTTTGATACTTTGGTTATCAATTAATAATTTCTAAGTAAAAATGATATCTATTGAAACATTTAAATTTAAACCTTAAATTCATAAATTAATTATTATTTACTTTCTCCATATATTTGTTTAGAACTAGTTTATATTAGGATAGAGATAAACACAAATTTTTTATATTCCATAAGAAATTAACTCAAAATAAAATTTTTATTATCATAATATATTACTATCAAAATATAGTATTAAATTTTATGTTACTAGAATTATGTATCAAATTTTTATATTTGCAATCTATATATATATTTGACAATCTATATATATATATATATATATATATATATATATTATAGGTATAAATAATATTATTTTTTCAAAAATACACATTGCTAGTTATAATGTTCCGAGGATACTAGAAATCCCAAGAAAAACATAAGGTTTCATTCTTTGATATTTTGATGTTCTAAAGGAGCACTTTTTTAATTATATAGTAAAGAAGATCCACTCATAGGAGCTACACCCTTGGATTCAATACATGGATTGGTGATATGTCAACAAGCTTCACTCTTAGATTAACTATATTACTCGGTGATATGTTGATCCTTGTCCTATTTGATTAGTCAAACAAGATTGATCAAAGAGAATCTTTGGGAATCTTCTTGTAAGGTCATAACAACATGGGTGAAGTACCATTGGAAATCTCTCAATGAGACAAAAGGGGAGAGAAACCTCACCATTTATCACAAGGGAGAAAGATTTTTCTATTTTAAGGCATAATTCATTTGTTTAGACCTCCAAAATTGACTATGGATTTTTTATTGTGTTTTTGACTTCTACCTTATTATTGGAAGTACTCTTTTGATGACACCTCTATATGATATATTTAGACCATCATAAATAATATCCTTAAAGATATTACTAAGCCAATTTCCACCTTTAGATAATCTGTCTAGCTAATGGTATTACAAACCTCCCCCTTTTAAGATATAACATCCTTGTTACAAAACTGTTGCTCAAAAGATTGCACTAACACCAATGCATTTGTCAACTCAATTACGGGCTCCCATGTTACCTCATATAATGAGTACACTTTCCAATGTACAACATATTCCACATGTGGGTAGCGAGTATCATGGATGCATTTTTAGAGACTGCATTTGACTTTGTATTCCTCCTTGTCATCAATGAGCATCGAAGGTTGGGCTTCTTGTATGGAAGGAAAGTTAGGGTGCATATCTACATAGCAAAGAAACATGGAACACTAGATGGATCTTTATGTGGGGTGATAGCTTGACTTGAGAGGCCATTGCTCCAATTCAATGGATGATGGGAAAAGGGCAAATAAAATGAGGTTTGAGCTTATGAGGGCCAACTAATATGAGATTGGTTGTGGACAACCACACTTGATCCTCCATGTTGAACTTTATGTGCCTATGTATATTGTTTTTGTGTCAATTTTGGGCTCTTTGCAGCATGTGCTTGGCGTTCTCCACACTTTATTGGATTCTAGAAACAAAACGTTGACAATATTGACTTTTGTAGCTATTGGATGGATCTTTACCAAGCTCAAAGGTGTCAAAGGGTGTTCTTTATACATGAGGAAGAATGATGTGACATGTGTAGATGCATTCACTAAATTTTTGTAAGCAAATTCCACCAATGGAAGTAAGGTGTCCCATCTTCCTTGCTCCTCTAAGGTGAAGTCATGAAGCATGTCCTTTATAGTATAATTTGCCTAATCTATTTTTCCATCAATTTGTGGATGGTATGCTGTGGACATGGCAAGATTGGTTTTGAAGATGCCAAATAGTGTTCTCCAAAAAAAACTAGTGAATTGAGTACCCTGATTGGTGATGAGCACTCAAGACTGGCCATGGTGAGAAAAGACCATTATTAAGTACAATTGAGCTATTGTGGAGTAGTCACTTGCTTGGTTGTAGAACACACATGCATCATTTTATTGAGTTGGTCTACAAAGATTATAATGGAGTCAAAACCTAATGTGATCTTGGGCAATTCAAAAATCAAATCCATGCTGACCTACTCCCAATGTTATATATGAGTGGGGAGGAGTTGAAGAAGTTCTATGAGAGCTTGATTAGAGGTTTTATTTTGTTGATGAAGTAGACAACTTTGAATAGACTCTATCACATTTTTGCTCATCTTGGGCAAATAGTGATGGTGTTTAACTACATCTAAGGTCTTGTCTACTCCAACATGACCTACAATGGCAAAATCATGACATTTTATTAGGAAGGTGGTTCTTAGGTCTTGAGCATCCAAGATCCATAACTTGCTATCACAAAAGGTGAGTCCATGGGTATTGGTTATTCTTTTTGATAATTGATCTCTTACAATCTAGGGGTAAGTCTTTGTAGCAATAATAATCCTTGGCTAAAAATTGGGTTCATCTTGAACTCTACAACCAAATTGTTCACTATAAGCATTTGAGTGAATACATTTGCAAGTTCCTTCTTGCTTTCCACATATGTGATCGTCATGTTGAAACATTGTCTCCACTTTGCTAAAAAAATATTTTGACATGATAGATCTTTTTGTGTCTCAAGGTAGACTAGTAGTTTGTGGTCTATCTCCACTACAAATACATTCTCGCTAAGATAGTGCTTCCAATGCTTGGTTGCAAGGACAATAGCCAACTCTTCTTGTTTGGTGGTGTGATAATTATGCTCCACCAATAAAAACTTTCAAGAGAAGTATAATTTTGAGTGCCATCTATCATTCCATTCATATTGTAGGATTGCTCCTAATTGTAACACTTGATGCATCTATAGCCAACTTGATTAGATGTGTTATACCATTTCAAGATTGGTGCATGTAGTAATGCATCTTGCAGTTCATGAAAGGACAATTCCTATATGATTCTCCATATCTACTTCTTTTCCTTGCCAAATAGTGTTGTTAGGGGTATGTGTAACCTTGGAGAAATCCTTGACAAATTGATGATATAAATCAATCAATCCCAAAAAACTCTTGAGTTGTGTATGATCTTCTAGAGCACCTTATTTTTGAATGATATCTATTTTATTTTTTAAAACTTGGATACCTTGTGCACTTACCCTATGCACCAAATAATCTACTTCCAACTTGCCAAACTTGCACTTTGAGACTTTGGTATACAACTAGTTTTGTCGTAGAATCTAGAGGACTTCTCATAGATGTTGCTTGTGCTCCTTCATTATCCTACTTAGACTAAGATTTCATCAAGGAAAATGATAAAAAACTTATCCAAGTATAAATGAATTATATCATTCATCTAATTCATGAAAGTGGTTGGTGCATTGGTGAGGCCAAACAACATTACTAGGTACTCAAATTGACCATACCTTGTTTGAAAGATAATTTTGTATATGTGTTCTTTCACAATTCTTATTTGGTTATAATTGCTCTACATATCAAGTATAGTGATGTAACAATATGGAGTTTATAGGTAAGTTAGTTGAGACCAACAAAGGAGCAAATAGGACAAATTAACCAAGAATTATGAAATATTCTAGAAGCATCTAGGAAACTACTTGGTACCTTCCAAGTTTTAGATAATGTGCATACCAAGTGGTGATTTCTTGGATGAAGCTTCTTGGGAAGCTTCCCGGCTAGCATAGTGTGCATGCCAAGTAGGTGGCTTCTAGAAGGAAACTTCTTGGGAAGCTTCTCGACTAGCTTAGCTTACATGCCAAGTAGGCAATTTCTTGAGAATCTTCACAATTAGCTTGGCTTGCATTCTAAGAAGGCAACTTTTAGGAAGCTTCTTGAGAAACTTCTCAAGAGCCTTGTATATCCCTTATAAATACCAAAGCCTAAGCTCATGCTAGACATTTGGAGTTTCTTGTATTGAAGAGTCCCAATTTGATTTTTCACTCCAATCTTCCATTCTCATATTCTCTCCTTGATCTTTTACATTAGTATTAGAGTAGGAATGAGATGGATGGCATTTATAGACCACCAAATTTATAAAAGACAGAGGAGAGAAATAAGAGAATGAAAGATCAAAGTGAAAGATCACACATTAGGACTCTTGAATACTTAACATGAGCTTGGGTTATGGTATTTATAAGGAACATATAAGGCTCTTAAGAAGCTTCTCAAGAAGTTTCTTAAAAGCTGCATTCTTTGAGTGCAAGCCAAGTTAACCAAGAAGTTTCTTTCTAAAAACCACCTACTTGGCATGCAAGCTAAACTAGTTGGGAAGCTTCCCGTAAAGCTTTCTCCTAAAAGTCACCACTTGGCCTGTACATTATTTATATTTTGAAGGTACCAAGAAGCTTCCTAGATAATTTTTAGAATATTCTTATAATCTTGGCTAATTTGGGCTATTTGTTATTTCGTTAGTCTTTACTAGCTCATCTGAAAACTCCATATTATTATATATTTTTGCATTGCTAGTTGGTGATGTCCTTATCACCATGGGAGCTTTAAATTATTGGATAGTAGTTTGCGCATTCTAAAAATGAGAAAGAGGTCCCCAAGTGGCATCATGAAGGGGATACTTTCCAAAGGACTTTGTACCCAATAAGTCATTGGCGGCCATGTTGAATATGGCAACTTGCAAGGATACGATCAACTTCATACTCATGATCGTTGATAGGGATGGAAGGGAGAGGAGGAAGAGGGGAGAGGAGTAGGTTGGACATGAGAGGAAAAGGAAGATGGATTTAAAAACAAATAGTTTCAACTTGGAAATATGAAAGACAAGGTGGATTTGCATTTGACAAGGCAATGCAAGTTGATAAGCAACAAGAGAAATAATTTGGGTGACATCAAATGGATCTATCCAATTAGGAGCAAGTTGAAGAACTTGGGTATCAAGTGGAAGGGGTAGGTTACTAGAAAAAAGCATGACCTTATCATCAAGTTGAAAGGTGAGATCACAACAACGTTGGTTTGCGTATTGTTTTTGATGATTTTGAGTAACAAGGCAATGAGATTTGGCTTTTTATAGGGATTGGTATATTATGGTCAAGAAGGTGGAAGTATGAGGAACATGAAATAGAAGAGGAGCAAGAAAAGAATTTGGAACAAGTGGGTCTTGGCTAAAATTAAGGAAGAAGGGAGAGAATCTAGTGCCTTCTTGTTTGGAATTATTGTAGGCAAACTCAACAACTACAAGACATTAATCCCAACTGGATGTTTATAAAGACACAAGGAATATCCTCCAAAGAGTGATTTTCATAATTGGTTTGTCCATCAATTTGAGGATGACAGGCCATGGACAAAACACGCTTGGTGCCGAGTATCTAGAAGAGTGCTTGCCAAAATTTTCCAATGAATCAAAGATCATGGTTGGAAATGAGTACATAAAGGCATCCTATGATGCTTGAAGACATTATCAAACTAGATTTGAGCCAATGTTAGAGCATCCATTGTCTCAAAGGTTGGTGCCAAATGGATTTGCTTATTAAGCTTATCCAAAAATACCACAATTGCTATGTGATCTTGCTTTGTCTTAAGCAAGGAGGTGATGAGATCTAAGCTCATGTATTCCTACCAAGTAGATGGGATAGAAAGTGGTTGAAGGAGACCACTCAATTTTTGGTTGCTGACCTTATTCAATTAGTAGCTCTCACAAGATCAAAGAAACCCTGAAACATCTCATACCATGTTGTGCCACCACCATTAGCATTGTAGAATACCCTAAGGTCTTGTCCATACCTATATGACCAATGATTGTAACTTATGGGTTTCTTGAAGTTGCACAAGTTGTAGATCACCTATGACTAGAACATAGATCCAATTCTCACAAAATAGAAGGCCTTCCTTGAAGGAGAAGGTGTTGTATTCCTTGTTGCATGTTGCAAAATGACCTTGTACCATCTGAAAGAAGGAGTCTTGTTTTAAAGTGTTCCTATACTTGATTTGGATTCTTGAGTCAAATAACACTATTTTAATTATTTTTGTGATGAGAGGAAGAGGCTTCAAATCAGGTCATTGTGACAGGGCATTAGGGATGACATGCAATCTACCAGGTTTATACTCAAGTTTGATCTCAAACAATTATAGTTATTCCTCCCATTGATGATGTCAACTCTTAATGTGCTCCAGATGTAACGTTTACAACAAGAGTTTGTCATAGGTTCACATGATCATTTTTTTCCCCAAGAAATAATATCTCCATACCTTGGTGGTATATACCATTGCTAGTTGTTCTCAATCTAGAGTAGAGTATTTTTTTCTATGATATTTAGTTAGCAAAAGATGAAGACCATGGGATGTAACACATCTGGAAATTTGTATTGCAATATAGCTCCAATGGCAAGGTTAAAAGCATTGAAATCAATCACATAAGGTAGTTGAGGATTATATGGTTGAAGAATGGGTCTTGAAGACACCATATGTTTCAATTTTTGGAATGCTTCTTTGTGCTTGGTGGCCCATTGTAATGCCAAGAGCTAGCCATATGATTTAGATGTGAAATTTGGTTTGATAATATATAGAAAGATGTTATACATGATGGAAAAAATATATCAAATAGAAATATCACTAAAAGAGTACTTCTACTAATAGGGCAGAAATTGAAATAGACTTGAAAACCTTAGAACCAATAGCTAGACATATGATTTAAATGTGAGAATTGGTCTGGTAACATCTAGAAAAATGTTACACATGATAGACTTAATAGATCAGAAAGAGGTATCACCAAAAGGGGACTTTTACTAATAGAGTAGGAACCAAAAGATGCCTAAAATCTTTGAAGGCAATTTTGGAGGCCTAAATGGATGAATTAGGCCTTGAAAATGTGCAATTTCAAACCCCCCCAACCCCCAGCAAAAAAGGATGAGAGGCTGGCCCTTCCCTACCTCCTTGGTCTGTCTTTTCAAGAGCTTTCCAATGGTACCTCACTCACGTGATTATGAGATTCCTGCAAGAAGATTCCCTAAAATATTCCTTCTAATCAAACCTTGTTTTACCAACCAGATAGGACCAAGATCAACATGTCACCCATCCAAGTAAGTATCCAAGGTGTGGAGCTTTCTAACATGTCACCTATTTATGTGCCTAATCCTATGGTGGAGTTTCCTTGGAAGAGATCCTCTTCGTCTATATAATAAAGAGAAGGTACTCCTTTGGGGCATCGGAGTTTGAGTGTGAAACTCGTGTTTGTATGTTTGTGTTTCCATGCTATCCTTGAAACCTTACATCCATTGAAAGCCTTAGGTCTTCCCCAAGAGGTCGGTCAATGGTACAACCAGATGAGCATAGTAATGGATGAATCATTGGTAAAAACTTGCCAATCTATTAGATGCATGTACTTTTGTGGCATCCTTTGGAGTAGGCTAATCAATAATGGCTTAGATGTTTTGTTTTTTCATCTTGATCCCCTCTTATAGGATTTTATGACCCAAGAAGGTAACTTCCTTTTGCTAAAAGGCACACTTTAACTTCTTGCAATAGAACTTCCATTGACGTAGTAATCTTAAGACTTCTTGCACGTGATTTGTATGTTTTACCTCCATCTTGCTATAGATTAAAATATCATCCAAGAACACCACCATGTAATGATCCAATAGCACATCCAACACCCAATGCATTTGATCCATGATGATTGTTGGAGCATTAATGAGCCCAAAAGGTAGAACTCTCCACTCAAAATGCCCATACCTTGTGCAAAAGGTAGTCTTTTGCACATCCTTTCTATCAATGGGAGTTTGCCAATAGTAGCTTTGGGGATCCAACTTGGAGAAGTATAGTGCTCCACTCAACTGATCTTGCAAGTTATAAATTTGAGACAAGAGATACACATTCTTCATTATTTGTTTATTGAGACCATGTTAATCAATACAAAAACAAAGTCCTCTATCTTTCTTTTGGGACCAATAGTACTGATGCTCCCCAAAAAGATGTACTATGTCATATGAAATCCTTCTCCAACAATTCCGTTAGTTTTATTTGAATCTCATCCAACTCCTTTGGTAAGAGTTGATAGATTGGTCTACTCACTAGAGTACTTCTTGGCAATAACTCAATCTTGAAGTGCATACCATGATCGGAGTGTAATCCCTTTAATAGATCATCCAAAAACACATATGCAAACTCTTGAACTATTTGATCAACCATTGCTTGATGAGACTTCTAGCCCTCATCAGATTCTCCACGGGCAATAGACTTGATACACATTGCAAAAATATGCTTATTTACCTCCAAAGCTTGCTCTATGGTTGCTTCACCAATAAATGCCCCATCTTGGGATTGACTATCCATAGTTGTCCTATTCAAAGATGCCAAATAACCTAATAGATAATTCTTATCTTGGTATTGTACATGAATTGTTGTTGGGTCCGATCAAATTGAGCCTTATGACATTCAAGCCAAGGCAAACCTAGAATTACATCATAGTGTAAAGGTGCCACTACAATCCTTATACACTCAAAACATTCCTTCACAATCTTGAATGTAACAAGATGTGAGGTATGGAATGCAAATTTTTTTTCTACCATCTACCATCTACCATCTACCATCATCAATCTATTTCCATTTATTGCTTTAATAGGAATATTTAATTTCTTTGCTAATTGCATGGACATGCAATTCTTTGAACTTCTAAAATCAACCAAAATCTTATAACCAAAATCAAATATCACATATTGCAAGTGACGTAAACTTGCATAAGTCAAACCCTCAATCCCATTGGAACTAATCAAGTTCCCAATAGGTGGCTTGAGTTCTCCTATTGGGATTCCTTTTTTCCTTGATCATCACACTCCACAAACTCCATTTGGGCAATTTGTTAGGGTCATCTACTTGAGTGGGCATTTAGCAATGCAATGCACAATTTGGCAAAAATAAAAGCAATCACCATTTTGATGAAATATTTCACTACCTATAGGGCCAAGTGGTTTCTGTTAGATGACATCAATCTCCATTGGTGTTGGTTCTTCCACTTGTGTGTAGTGTGTGGCTAGGTTCTGTGAAGATTGAGGTCAAAACCAAGTTGTCACAACCAAAGAATCAAGGTGCTCAACCAACCGCATGGCTTTCTCCAAGTGTTTGGGCTCCTATATGGTCACTTCCAATTTGTTGCACAACTTCAATCCTCTCAAAAATTGAGCCAAAGCTTCACCTTCTAATATATCTAGTATTTGTATTATGGTATTCTAGAATTGAATGATATAGCTTCTCATAGAATCAATCTCTTTCAATTTTGCCAATCTATCTTGTGCAACCCATGTGACATTTTATAGCTTGGAATTGCAAAATTATTGTGCTCTTGAATTCTTCTCATGTCAAGAAACAAAAAATTGCCATTCAGCTTGCACAAGGTACAAACAAATTGTTCTTCAGCTTGCTCCACTCAAAATTGCCACCATAGCTTTGCCATTCCATCCAATTGGCTTGAAGCCAAGAGAATCTCTCTTTGTTCATCTTGAAGAATTGTAGCTTCAAAATATCATTCACAATCAAACAAAAATTCTCCACAATGCCCGATAGATTCTTGCCTTCAAATACCTTCGGCTTTGGAGATCAGATTTGTTCTTTTCCTTCTCAAAAATTGCTCTCTCTCTACATTCTCTTGTCACTAATGATCTTGTTTTCCAACAATTGAATAAAGTGCTTGATTTGTTACTACATGGCATGATAACTTTGGGTATTGCCACCATGGCTACTACTCTATCGAACTACGTAGAATTATCTAAGTTAACACATACATGTAACACATCCACTATTTTCCATCAGTTACAATCAATAGTACCAAGGGTTCATTGGACAAGATGATTGCATTCAAAATATTCTACCCAAAGCATGAGATGATGAAATGTATGAAATGATATTTGGGTAGTACATGGATACAAAAATCCCAATGGTTTGGTAGAAATGGATTTGATGATCCATAAATTCCATCTATTCTATCCTTGCTCTAATACCAATGTAAAAGACAGAGGAGAAAAATAGGAGAATGGAAGATCGGAGTGAAAGATCACATTAGGACTCTTGAATGAGATAAAATTCAAATGCATAACATGAGCTTGGGCTAAGGTATTTAAAATGATCATACAAGGCTCTTGAGAAGCTTCTTAAAGCCGTCTTCTGAAATGCAAGCCAAGTTAACCAAGAACCTTCTCAAGAAACTTTCTTCTAGAAGCCGTTTACTTGGCATGTAAGCTAAGCTAGTTGGGAAGCTTCCCAAGAAAATTCCTTCTAGAAGCCGCCTACTTGGCATGTAAGCAAAGCTAGCTAGGAAACTTCCCAAGAAGCTTCTTTCTAGAAGTCATCACTTGGCATGCACTTACTCTATATTGGGAAGGTACCAAATAGCTTCCTAAATACTTCTTAAATATTCTTATAATTCTTGGTTAATTTAGGCTATTTTCTACTTTGCTAATCTTGACTAACTCATCTATAAACTCCATATTGTTACAAAATCCATTTTTACCAAATTATTGGGATTTTTTTATCCACGTACTACCCAAGCATTATTTCATGCAGTTCATCATCTCATACTTTAGGTATAATTTTTTGAATATGATCACCTTGTTTGATGAACCTTTAGCAATTCTGATTGTAACTTATGGAGAACAGTGGACATGTTGTATATTTATGTTAACTTAGAAAATTGTAGGTAGGTTGATAGAGCAGTGGCTATGGCAACAATGCCCAAAGTTATCATTGTTATGCATCAATAAATCAAGCACCTTACTTGATTGTTGGAATCACAAGACCATCAAGAATAAGAGCATGTAGAGAGAGTACCATTTAAAGAAGATGAGCGAATCTGATTTCCAAAGCCCAAGATATTTGAAGACAAGAATCTCTTTGGCGTAATCAAGAAATTTTTTTTTGATTGTGAATGTTATTTTAAAACTACAAATCTTCAAGATAAATGAGATACAGAATGGAGATAAGTTCTCTTGGTTTCAAGCCAATTGGATGGAATGGCAAAACTATGTTTGCAATTCCAAGTGGAGCAAGTTGAATGGTAGTTTGTTGTGTCAATCTTAACATGAGAAGAATTCAAGAGTACAATAATTGGACAATTCCAAGTTATGAATGCCAAACAAGCCACACAAGATAAATAAGCAAAATTAAAGCAAATTGGTTCTATAAGAAGTAACTTCACTCAATTCCAAAACACCATAATGTAAATTCTAGATATAATAGAAGGTGAAGCTATGGATTGATGTGTGAGGGGTTTAAAATCATGCACTAAATTAAGAATAACCATGTGTGGGAGCCCAAACACTTGGAGGAAGCCATGCAATTGGTTGAGCACTTTGAGTCTTTGAGACAACTTGGTCTTGACCTTGATCTTCATAGAAATTTCCCACACAATACATAAAAATGGAGGATCCAAAACCAATGGAGATAGATGCCATCCAAAAAGAACCACTTGGCACTACAAATAGAGAAAGATTGTGATAAAATGATCATTACTCTCATTGTTGCCAAATTGGGCATTGCATTGTTCATGTCCACTCAAAAATAGACAACTTTGATAAATGGAGTTTGTGGAGCATGATGATTAAGGAAACAAAGAACCCCAATAGGAGAATTAAAACCACCTACTTGAAACTTGATTATTTCTAATGGAATTGAAGGCTTGACCTATAAAAGTTTGCTTCACTTGCAAGGTATGATATTTGATCGTGATTGTAGAATTTTGGTTGATTCTAGAAATTTAATAATTGAATGTCTATGCAATTAGCAAAAGACTAGTATTCCTATCAAGTCAATAATTAGAAATAGATTGATGATGGTTTTTAGTAGAAAGAATTCTACATTTTTACTTCACATCCTCTTATATTCAAGATTGGGAATGAGTTTTTGAAGTGTATGAAGTTTGTAATGACATCCCTACACTATGATGTCATTCTAGGTTTGCCTTGGTTTGAACGTCATAAAGTTCAATTTGATTAGAATTGATGAAAAACTCAAGTACAACACCAAAGTAATAATTATTGATTAGGTTTTCTGGCACTTTTGAGTAAGACACCTAAGAATAGGTAGTCCCAAGATGGGAAGTTTATTAGTAAAGCAACCATTGAGTTAGCTTTGGAAGAAAGTATTCTTATTTTGTGGTGTTTATCAAGCCAATTGTGCATGGAGAATCTAATGAGGGCTAGAAGTCTCATCAAGTTATGGTTGATCAAATAATTCAAGAGTTTGCAAATGTATTTTCAAATGATCTATCAAAGAAATTACACTTCAATTGTGGTATGCACTTCAAGATTGAGATCTTGCCAAGAAGTACTCTAATGAGTAGACCAATCTATTGACTCTCACCAAAGGAGTTGGATGAGCTTTGAACAACACTAATAGAGTTGTTAGAGAAGGATTTCATATGATATAGTATATCTCCTTGGGGAGCACCGATATTATTTGTCCCAAAGAAGGATGGAGAATTTTGCTTCTATATTGATTACCATGAACTCAATAAACAAAAAATGAAGAATGCATATCTCTTGTCTTCAATTGATAACTTGCTAGATCAATTGAGTAAAACACAATACTTCTCCAAGTTGGATCTCAAAAGTGACTATTAGCAAATTTTCATTGATGGAGAGGATGTGCAAAAGATAACTTTTTGCACAAGGTATGAACATTTTGAATGGAGAGTTCTACCTTTTGTGCTCACTAATGCTCTAAAAATCTTCATGGATCAGATGCATTGGATGTTGGATAGAGTATTGGATTGGTACATGGTGGCATGATTAGATGCTGTTTTACTCTATAACAAGATAGAGGTTGAACATGCAAATCATGTACAAGAAGTCCAAAGACAATAGTGTCAATGGAAGTTCTATTGCAAGAAGTCAAAGTGTGAACTTTGACTTCTTGTGGCATAAGATCTCATCAAAGGGGATCAAGATGGAAGATGAAAAAATCAAAGTCATTATTGATTGACCTACTCCAAAGGATACCACAAAAGTATAGACATTTAATGGATTGGCATGTTTTTACTAATGGTTCATCTATTACTATGCTCATATGACCACACCATTGACCAACCTCTTGAGAAAGACCTCAAACTTTCAATGGACCACAAAGCATGAAGAAGCATTCCAAAAGCTAAAACATATGGTGGCTTCAAGACCCATTCTTCAACCATATGACCCTCAACTACCTTGTGTGGTTGATTTTGATGCTTCTAAGTTTACCATTGGATTTGTATTATAATAAGAACTTTTAGATGGGTTACATCCAATTACCTTTTTGTTCTATTAACTAAACACCACAAAAAATAATTACTCTACTTAAGATCAAGAATGACTAGCAATGGTATGTGCCATTAAGTTATGGAAGCATTATCTCTTGGGGAAACAAATGATCATACAAATTGATCACAAACCCTTGTTGCAAACATTATATTTGGAGCACATGAACAACCAATATCATTGATGGGAGTAACAACTACTTGAGTATTTTTTCACCTCATACTTGAGTGTAAACCTAGTTGGTTCCATGTCATCTTCTATGCCCTATTATGACAACCTGATTGAATTTTCTTCTTCTCATCATGGTAACATTACAACAATGTCAATTGAACCAAAGTCCAAATCATGTTTAGAACTACTTTACAACAATACTTCTTCTTTCAGATGGTACAAGGTCATCTTATAGCACACAACAAGGAATACAATACCTTCTTTTCAAGGAAGGCCTTCTATTTTGTGAGAACTAAATCTATGTTCCAACCAAGAGTGATCTACAAATTGTATGCCTTCAAGGAGCCCATGATTTACCAATCTCTGGTCACATGATTGTAGACAAGACCTTGAGTACCCTACAATGCAAATGGTGGTGGCCAAACATGGCATGCTATGTTTGAGAGTTTGTCCAATCTTGTGAGAGTTGCCAATACAACAAGGCCAGTAACCAAAATTTGAGTGGACTCCCTCAACCACTTCCCATCCTATCTGCTTGATGGGAACACATGAGCTTAGATCTCATCCCATCCTTGCCCAAAACAAAGCAAGGTCATACAACAATCATGGTATTTATCGATAAGCTCAGTAAGCAAATCCATTTAGCACCAACCTTTGATACAATGGATACTCCAACATAGGCACAAATCTACTTTGACAATGTCTTCAAGCATCATAGGATGCCTTGTGTACTCAAAGCCAACTGTGATCTTCAATTCATTGGAAAATTTTAGCAAACACTCTTCCAATTACTTGACACTAAACTTTGTCCACGACCTATCATCCTCAAATTGATGGACAAACCAAATGTGAAAATTACACCTTAGAGAATATGCTTCATGCATTTTTCAATATTCACTATACAAACTAGGATGAATGACTCATATTTTTTGAGTTTACCTACAATTATTCTAAACAAGCATGCATTAGATTCTCTCTTTTCTGTTTTAATTTGGCCAAGACCCATTTTATTCTAGATTCACTTCTTACTTCATCTCCATCTCATGTCTCTCATACTTTGTAATATTCCGAGGACAAGAGAAGAGAGAGAAACACAAATTACACATTCAACATTCGGTGCCCCAAAGGAGCACCTTCTGTTTATTATATAGACAAAGAGGATCTCCTCCAAGGAAGCTCCACCGTAGGATTAGGCACACAGATAGATGACATGTTAGCAAGCTCCACCCTTGGATTACTTACTTGGATGGGTGACATGTTGGTCTAGGTCTTATCTAGTTAGTCAAATTGTAACAATATGGAGTTTAGTGATGAAGTTAGTTGGGCTTACAAAGTAGAGAATAAGACAAAATAGCCTAGAATATTCTAGAAGTATCTAAGAAGCTTCTTGGGAAGCTTCCCAACTAGTTAACTTACGCCCTAAGCAGGTAGCTTCTAGAAGCTTCTAACTAGCTTAGCTTGCACTCCAAATAGGCGGCTTCTAGAAGGAAGCTTCTTGAGAAGCTTCATGGTTAACTTGGCTTGCACTCCAAGAAAGTGGCTCAAGGAAGCTTCTTGAGAAGCTTCATGGTCTTGTATGCTACCTATAAATACCAAAGCCGAAGCTCATGCTAGGCATTCAAAGTTTTCCCTCATTCAAGTGTCCCAATGTGAGTTTCCATTCTCCTATTTCTCTCCTCGGTTTTGGTCTTTTACATTGGTATCAGAGCAGGAATAGGATGGATGGAATTTATGGACCACCAAATCCACTTCCGCCAAACCATTGGGACTTTCATGTCTAGATATTACCAAAGCATCATTTCACACAATTCATCACCTCGCGCTTTGGGCAAGATTTTCTACATATGATCACCGTGTTAGAGGAACCCTTGATACTTCCAGTTGTAACTTATGGAGAACGGTGGACATGTTGTATCTATGTGTTAATAAATTAGATAAATTGAGGGTAGTGGAATAGAGTAGTAGCAATGGCGGCAATACCGGATGTCATCCTTGCAATGCAACAACAAATCGAGCATCTTACTCGATTGTTGGATGAATGAGACCAGCAACGACGAGAACAAATAGACAGAGCGCCAATTCGAGATGGAGAAGATTGCATTCGATTTCCAAAACCCAAGGTGTTTGAAGGCAAGAATCTTCCAGGCCTAGTGGAGAATTTTGTGTTTGACTGTGAACGTTACTTTGAAGCCACTAATCTTCAAGACGAGCAAAAACAAATTCTCTTGGCTTCTAGCCAATTGGATGGCGTGGCAAAACTTTGGTGGCGATTCCGAGTAGAAAGAGCTGAACGACAAATTGTTTCACCGATTTTGACATGGGCAGAATTCAAAGATGCAATACTTGGTCGATTTCAAACTATAAATGCCACCCGAGCCGCACGAGATAAATTGGTGGAGTTGAGGCAGATTGGTTTAGTGAGAAGCTACATCACACAATTTCAGAACATCATCATGCAAATTCCAAATATCCAAGAAGGTGAAATTTTGGATTGATTTGTGCGAGGATTGAAGTCACAAACCAAATTGGAGGTGACCATGCGGAAGCCACAAAACATGGAAGAAGCCATGCAATTGGCTGAGCATTTTGATTCCTTGGTTGTGACAACTTGGTCTTGACCTTAACCTACACAAAGCCTACCAGTATCACGAGTGGAAGGACCGGTACCAATGGAGATTGATGCTATCCAACGAAGACCACTTGGCACAGTAGATAGAGAAAGATTACGACAAAATGGAGGTTGCTTTTATTGTCGCCAAGTTGGACATCGCATTGCTGAATGTCCACTTAGGAATGGGCGACCTCAACAAGTTGCCCAGATAGAGTTTGTGGAACAGAATGATAAGGGAAACGAAGAATCCCAATAGGAGATTTTGAGCCGCCTACTAGGAGCTTGATTAGTTCCAATAGGATTGAGGCTCGACCTATGCAAGTTTGCTTCACTTGCAAGGTATGATATCTAATTGGGGTTGTAGGATTTTGGTTGATTCTGGAAGTTCAGAGAATTGCGTGTCTATGCAAGTAGCAAGGGAATTGGGTATTCCTATCAAGCCGGTGTTTGGAAGTAGTTTGATGATGGCGGATGGTAGAAAGAGTTCTACATTCCGCACCTCACATCTTGTTACCTTCAAGATTGGGAAGGAGTATTTGGAGTGTATGAGGTTTGTAGTAGCACCTCTACACTATGATATCATTTTGGGTCTACCTTGGCTTCAAAGTCATAAGGTTCAATTTGATTGGACCCGATGACAAATTCAAGTACAACACCAAGGTAGAAAATTCCGATTAGGTTGTCTGGCACCTCTGAGTTAGACGCCTAAGAATAGTCAATCCCAAGATGGGAAGTTTGTCGAGAAGGTAGCCATAGAGCGAATCTGGAAGGGAGATGAGTCCCAAGATGGGAAGTTTGCCAAGAAGGCAACCATAGAGCAAGCTTGGAAGAGAGATGGGTCCTTGGAAGGGAAGTTTGTTAATGAAGCGGCCATAGAGCAAGCTTTGGAGGAAGATAAGTCTGTATTTGCGGTGTGGATCAAGCCAATTGCACAAGAACAATCTGAGGAGGGCCAAGAGCCTCATCAAGCAATGGTTGATCGGATAGTTCAGGAGTTTGCAGATGTGTTTCCGAATGATCTGCCAAAGGGATTACCCTCCGATCGAGGTATGCCCTTCAAGATCAAGGTATGCCCTTCAAGATCGAGTTATTGCCAGGGAGTACTCCAGTGAGTAGACCAATCTATTGGCTCTCACCAAAGGAGTTGGAGGAATTGCAAACAACACTTACAGAGTTGTTGGAGAAGGATTTCATATGACATAGTACCTCTCCTTGGGGAGCACCGATACTATTTGTTCCAAAGAAGGATGGAGGACTTCATTTCTGTATTGATTACCGTGGACTCAATAAGCAAACCGTGAAGAATGCATATCCCTTGCCTCGGATCAATGACCTGCTTGATCAACTAAGCAGAGCATGCTACTTTTCCAAGCTAGATCTTTGTAGCGGCTACTGGCAAATTCCTATTGAAGGAGAGGACGTGCAAAAGACTGCTTTTTGCACAAGGTATGGACATTTTAAGTGGAGAGTTCTACCCTTCGGACTCACTAATGCTCCAATAGTCTTCATGGATCAGATGCACCGGGTGTTGGAGGGACTATTGGATTGGTCCATGGTGGTGTTCTTAGATGATATCTTAATCTATAGCAAGACAAAGGTAGAACACGTGAATCATGTGTGAAAAGTCCTAAGACAACTACGACAATGGAAATTTTACTGTAAGAAGTCAAAGTGTGCTTTTTGGCAGAAGGAGGTTACCTTTTTGGGTCATAAGATCTCATCAGAGGGGATCAAGATGGAAGAAGAGAAGATCGAGGCCATTACTGATTGGCCTACCCCGGAGGATGCTACATAAGTACAAGCATTCAATGGATTGGCCAGTTTTTACCGATGGTTCATCCACTATTATACTCACGTGACTGCACCATTGACTGACCTCTTGGGAAAGAACTCAAGCTTCCAGTGGACCACCAAGCATGAAGAAGCATTCCAAAAGTTAAAGCATATGGTTTCTTCAAGACCTATTCTTCAACCATATGATCATCAACTACCTTGTGTGGTTGATTTTGATGCTTCTAACTTTGCAATTGGAGCTGTGTTGCAACAAGAAATTCCAGATGGACTACATCCTATTGCCTTTGTGTCTCACCGACTAAATACGGCTGAAAGAAATTACTCTGCTCGAGATTGGGAACAACTTGCAATGGTATATGCCACCAAGGTATGGAGGCATTATCCCTTGGGGAAACAAGTGATCTTGCGAACAGATCACAAGCAATTGTTGCAAACCTTACACTTGGAGCACATGAAGAGTCGGTGTAATACCAAGGGTTAGCCACATGATCTAGATGTGAAATTTGGTTTGGTAACTTCTACAATGATGTTATACATGATGGTCAAAATAGATCAGATAGAAGTATCACCAAAAGAGTACTTCTACTAATAGGGCAGAAACCAAAATAGACTTGAAAACCTTAGAACCAATAGCTAGACATACGATTTAAAGGTTAGAATTGGTTTGGTAACATCTAGAAGGATGTTACACATGATGGATTAAACAGATCAGAAAGAGGTATCACCAAAAGGGGACTTCTACTAATAGAGTAGGAACCGAAATATGCCTAAAATCTTTGAAGGCAATTTCGGAGGCCTAAATGGATGAATTAGGCCTCAAAAATATGCACATTCCTCCCCCAACAAAGAAAAGGTTGGCCTTCCCTCCTCCTTGCTTTGTCTCATCGAGAGCTTTCCAACGGTACCTTACGTGATTTTGAGATTCCTATAGGAAGATTCCCTGGTTGGTCAAAGCTTGTTTGACCAACCAGATAGGACCTAGACCAGACAGGTCACCCATCCAAGTAAGTAATCCAAGGGTGGAGCTTGCTAACATGTCACCTATCTGTGTCCCTAATCCTATGGTGGAACTTCCTTGGAGGAGATCCTCTTTGTCTATATAATAAAGAGAAGGTGCTCCCTTGGGGCATCGAATGTTTGGGTGTGCAATCTGTGTTTTCTCTCTTCTCTTGTCCTCGGAGTATTACAATGGTATCAGAGCGAGTGTTCTAGTCCAAGAGAGTGGATCACCCCTCTTGGAATAGCACGAACTACTGAAACTAAGTAATTTGAGGTGGAGAATATAGAGTAATCGCTAGACTTAGGAAGGGCTTTAGAGAGCGGATGGGATGGATGCGCCGGGGTGACAATTTCCCGCACCTAGCTTTCCATTTTCAAACCCATTCCACATCAAGGTTATGTACATCCAACGTGAGCAGATGAGGGTATCCCTAGTTTATCACTTTGGTGCGGAATTCATGGACAGAGTGATGAACTCACCAAACCCGGTGATTCTACCTCTGGTGATATATGACAAAGAGTGGGATTTGACGATCTACATTCTATTATGATAAAATGGATATGAATGTCCCAAATCCTCTCCCTTTCAACACTCAAGTAGAAATCCGTTATGTAGTGAGGCCAAAAGTGATGTTTAGAGATTTTGTGGTTAGGAATTTTGGTGAGGAGTATTATCAACGAGTGATAGCTTCTAAGGTCCCAATGGTAGTTCCGATAGTTCGTGCGCCTTCTAGAGTGATTATATTGACTCTGTATTGAAGTAGACTTTAGCAATTGGGTGTTGCAGGAACCATGGATCCGCAGTTGCAAGAGCTGGTGCAAGGAATGCAAGGGATGTTGAATGAGTTTTGAGAGATTAAGATGACCATGGAGACATTACAAAGTCAAGTGCAGATCCTCAGGAATGATCAAGCCATGCAAGGAGAAGAGCCGTCTCAAAACCCAATACATGCGACCAAAGTACTTGGAGAGGCACCTGTGCCTACAAACCCTATCAACAATTAAGCCACATTGCTACTTTGGATGAAGAAGACCTGCAATATTGAGCCTTACAAGGGGCAGCGTATGATGGGAGTAGTGGAAAATTGGATCTCGAGAATGAATCGATATTTCCAATTGTTCTCAATAGAGATCACAGAGCATGATGCAGGCGTGTTTGCATGTGGGTACTTGACCAATAAAGCGCTCACATGGTATGATGCTTGGGAACAATCCATGCTGGCCAAGAGAAGGGAAGTCACATGGACAGCAATGCAAGAAGGACTGTTGAAGAATTTCCAATCGGTGGATTTTGTGTAGATGGCTCAAACCCGACTATGGGGATTGAGACAGAAGAATAGCATACAAGAGTATGTGGAGACATTTCTAGATTTACAAGTCGCAATTTCCGACATGAGTCCAATAGAGGCTCTCAATAATTTCAAACGAGGGTTGAAAGAGCGGATTCGCCAAGAAGTCATGGTGCAAAACTCTTGCACGGTATTTGAAGCCATTGCTTGTGCACAGAGAATAGCAGAAGCATTAGGTGGAGGTGAAGGAGTAGTTCCACCTCAACATTATCGGGCAGTAATGCCAAACATGGGTGGACCAATACCGATGGAATTGGGTAACCTTCGATTCCGGGATCAAGGAGCACGGCCGCTTCAAGGGGAGCGGGGACAGGTAGAAGAATGAAGAGATGGAGTCCCACGAGAAGAACAGACTCAAGGAGAACAACGCCATTGTTACAATTGTGGCCGTATTGGGCACATATCTACCAATTGTCGCACTCGTTTCCCTAGAGGCCCTCGGCCTTCATATAGGTTATCTTTGAACAACATGGAGAGGCACATTGAAGAAGAGGAGGTGGAAACCACTTTGGAAAACAAAGATCACCAGTAAATGTACCTTGCGGCCTTACTGGCTCAATAAGGAAGCAAAGAAGCGAGGGAAGGAAGAAGAATAATGCGCAATGATCCCGAAAGGCAACCTCACAATTGATTGTCATGAATGGAATCCTAGAAGGTAATCAAGTGAGAGTATTAATAGATCCGGGAGCAACAAAGAATTTCTTGTCTTGCTCTGTTGCAATAAGATTGGGAATGGATCTAGAGAGAGATGGAAGTGAAGAAGTAGAGTTACCAAATGGGCAAATAGAGAGGATTGAATCATTACCTAGACGGGTAACCCTCTCTGTAGGAGAATATCAGGAAGCAATTGAGTGGCGAGTGATACAGTTAGCCCGTTATGATGCAATTTTAGGCATGCTATGGATGGAGCAGTACAACCCAATGGTGGATTGGAGGAAGAAAGTAGTGAGAACCCACCAATGGTCAATCATTGGGGTTAAAGAAAAATCACACAGGCAGAAATTGCCTCTATATGTTGTAGGGACGACAACTGTCTGTAAGACCGATAGATGTTTTATGGGTCTAATAAGAGAAGTCTAGAGTGCACAACTCGCTGGACAAATTCCTGAGAAATTGAACGATGTGGTGGATGAGTTTCAAGATGTCTTTCCCGATGATCTACCCTCAGGATTACCACCTAAAAGGCGAGTAGATCACAAAATAGAGACACTCCAGGGGAAGACACCTCCTTGTAAGGCTCCATATCGCCTATCACCTCATGAGTTGGAGGAGTGTAAGACTCAAATTGAGGAGATGCTACAGAAAGGGTTCATTCAACCTAGCGTATCACCATATGGGGCCCCTGTCTTGTTTGTGAAGAAGAAGGATGGTACAATGCGCATGTGCATTGACTATCGGGGTCTCAATCAACAAACAATGAAGAACAAATACCCCTTACCTTGCATGGATGACCTGTTTGATCAACTCCATGGAGCGAGATACTTCACCAAACTGGACTTGCGGAGCGGTTATAATCAAATCCGAATTGCAGAGGAAGATGTGTACAAAACTGCCTTTCGAACCAAGTATGGCCACTTTGAGTATCTTGTGATGCCTTTTGGCCTCACCAATACGCCTGCCACTTTCATGAGCCTAATGAATGACATATTTTGTCCATACTTGGATAAGTCTATTATTGTCTTCTTGGATGATATCTTAGTATATAGTAGCACGATGACGGAACAAAAACAACATCTACGAGAGGTCCTCAAGATTCTAAGACAAAATCAGTTGTACTCCAAAATCTCAAAGTGAGAGTTTGGCAAGTCTGAAGTAGACTACTTAGGGCATAGAGTAAGTGTAGAGGGCATTCAAGTATTGACAGATAAAATAGAGGTCATTCGAGAATGGAGTGCCCTAGAAGATTAGCCTCAACTTAAGAGCTTCTTGGGGTTGACGGGATTCTATCGTAGATTTGTCAAGGACTTCTCCAAGGTTGCACAACCTTTAACGGCACTACTTGGCAAGGGGAAGAAGTGGACATGGGGAACCACACAAGAGTTGGCCTTTCAAGAATTGAAGGCCGCCTTGCTACATGCACCAATCTTGAAGTGGTATGACCCAAAACGTCCAATCAAGTTGGCTACAGATGCATCAGACATAGCAATAGGAGCAGTCCTACAACAAGAGTGGCATGACGGATGGCATCCAATTGCATATTTCTCTCAAAATTTGTTATTGGCAGAGCGCAACTACCACACCACAGAACGAGAAGAGCTGGCCATCGTTCTACCAACCAAGCATTGGAAGCACTACTTAGGCAAGAAGGCATTTGTAGTAGAGATAGACCACAAACCTCTAGTCTACCTCGAGACGCAGAAGGATCTATCTTGTCGTCAAATTCGGTGGGCAGAGTGGCGACAACGCTTCAACATGACAATCACCTACGTGGAAGGTAAGAAACAACTGGCAGATGCATTCACCCGTATGCCAATGGCCAACAACTTGGTAATAGAGGTTAAGATTAACCCTGAATTTTGGCAAGAGATTCTAGCTGCTACAAAAACGGATCCACAGATTGTAGAAGCACAATCATCCAAAGGTGTCACCAGCACCCAAGGACTCACCTTTCGGGATGGCGGATTATGGATCCCAAATGTCCCAGACTTACGCACCACCATTCTAGTGGAATATCATGATTCGGCCATTGTAGCTCATGTCGGAGTAGACAAGACCTTGGATGCAGTCAAGCGCCATTACTATTGGCCCAAGATGAGCAACGACGTGATGGACTATGTGCGTAGCTGCCTACTTTGTCAACAGAACAAAGCTTCTAATCAAGCTCCTACAGGGCTCCTTCAACCTCTCTCCACTCCTACCCAACGTTGGGAACAAGTGAGTATGGATCTTGTCTATGAATTACCCAAGACCACCTCACGGTTTGACTCCATTGTGGTCTTTATGGACCGGCTCAGCAAAATGATTCATGTACGCCCTACCACCAAAGAGGTGACCGCTCCACAACTAGCTCAACTATACTTAGATGCAGTCTTTGCTCACCATGGCTTGTCTAGAGTACTCATCACCGATAGAGGCACCCAATTCACCCGTTTGTTTTGGCAAACACTCTTTGGTTTCTTCAAAACCAAGTTGGCCATGTCTATAGCTTACCACCCACAAACAGATGGCCAAACAGAGCGGGCTAATCGCACAATTGAAGACATGTTACACGACTTCACCTTAGAAGAGCAAGAGAAGTGGGACACCCTACTTCCGTTGGTGGAATTTGCTTACAACAATTCAGTGAATGCCTCCACCCAGGTCACTCCGTTCTTCCTCATGTATGGTGAGCATCCCTTCACACCTTCTAGCTTGATGAAGATCCGTCCAATGACTACCAAGGTTGATGCAGTCAACACATTTGTTTCTAGAATCCAACAAGGTGTTGAGAGCACCAAGCACAGGTTACAGATTGCACAAAATCGACAAAAGCAGTATGTTGATGCACACCGGCGGCACATGGAGTTTAATATTGGGGATCAAGTGTGGCTATCGACAACCAACCTCAGATTAGTTGGATCTTGTAAGCTTAGACCTCGTTTTATTGGGCCTTTCTTGATTCTTTGTCGCATCGGCGCTGTGGCCTATCACCTTGAGCTACCACCACACATGAAGATCCATCCAGTGTTCCATGTCTCCCTACTACGCAGATATGCTCCCCAATCAGGCCAAGGTCCTTCCACACAGGACATTCGACCTTGTCCGACACTCATTGATGGCACAGAGGAATATGAAGTGGAGCGGATTCTCCAAAAACACATGCGTGGTACTTGCCATCCACGGGTGGAATATCTAGTACAATGGAAAGGTTACCCCCTCTATGAAGCAACCTGGGAACCCGTTGCCAATTTGGCACATGCACCGGTGTTGGTACAAGCATTTGAGCAACAATTGCGCAACGAGGACGTTGCGTCTTAATGGAGGGAGTTGCGTCTTAAGGAGGGAGGTCTATAATACCAAGGGTTAGCCACATGATTTAGATGTGAAATTCGGTTTGGTAACTTCTAGAATGACGTTATACATGATGGTAAAAATAGATCAGATAGAAGTATCACCAAAAGAGTAATTCTACTAATAGGACAGAAACAAAAATAGACTTGAGAACTTTAGAACCAATAGCTAGACATATGATTTAAAGGTGAGAATTGGTTTGGTAACATCTGGAAGGATGTTACACATGATGGACTAAACAGATCAGAAAGAGGTATCACCAAAAGGGGACTTATACTAATAGAGTAAGAACCAAAATATGCTTGAAATCTTTGAAGGCAATTTCGGAGGCCTAAATGGATGAATTAGGACTCAAAAATATGCAAATTTTCCCCCCCAACAGAGGAAAGGCTGGCCTTCTCTCCTCCTTGCTTTATCTCATCGAGAGCTTTCCAATGGTACCTTACTCACGTGATTATGAGATTCCTATAGGAAGATTCCCTAAAAGATTTCCTCCGGTCAAAGCTTGTTTGACCAACCAGATAGGACCTAGACCAGACAGGTCACCCATCCAAGTAAGTAATCCAAGGGTGGAGCTTGCTGACATGTCACCTATCTGTGTCCCTAATCCTATGGTGGAACTTCCTTGGAGGAGATCCTCTTTGTCTATATAATAAAGAGAAGGTGCTCCCTTGGGGCATCGAATGTTTGAGTGTGCAATCTGTGTTTTCTCTCTTCTCTTGTCCTCGGAGTATTACAGTTGGCATCATTGATGGGAAGAGCAACTCCAATTGTTTGACATCAAACTTGAGTACAAACCAGGTCGGTTCCATGTCATTCCCGATGCTCTATCACGACGACCTGATTTGAAGGATCTTCCTCTTATCACGGCGGCAATTACAACGGTGTCCATTGACCCTAAGGTCCATAATGCGTTTCAATCAGCTCTACAACAAGATCCCTTCTTCCAAATGGTACACGGTTGTCTAACAACATGCGACAAGGAGTACAACACCTTCTCTTTCAAGGAAGGCCTTTTATTCCATGCAGACCAGATCTATGTTCCAGCCAGAGGTGATCTTTGACTTGTGCGCCTTCAAGAAGCCCATGATTTACCAATAGCTAGTCATATGGGAGTAGACAAGACCTTGGGCACCCTCCAACGCCAATGGTGGTGGCCCAACATGACACGAGATGTTCGAGACTTTGTCCGATCATGTGAGAGTTGCCAACGGAACAAGGCCAACAACCAGATGCCGAGTGGACTCCTTCAACCACTCGCCATTCCATCCACTCACTGGGAGCATATGAGCTTGGATCTCATCACATCCTTGCCAAAGACAAAACAAGGACACACCGCAATTGTGGTATTTGTGGATAAGCTTAGTAAGCAAATCCACTTGGCACCAACCTGTGATACCGTGGATGCTCCAACCTTAGCGGAAATCTATTTTGACAATGTCTTCAAGCATCATGGGATGCCACGTGTACTCATCTCCGACCGTGATCCTTGATTTACTAGGAAGTTTTGGCAAGCACTCTTCCAGATACTCGGCACCAAGCTTGCTTTGTCCACGGCCTATCATCCTCAGACTGATGGACAAACTGAACATGCAAATCGTACATTGGAGGATATGTTGCGGGCCTTTGTCAATGTACACCATACCAATTGGGATGAATGTCTTGCAGAATTTGCCTACAACAATTCTAAACAGGCAAGCACCGGATTTTCTCCCTTCTTTCTCAATTTTGGCCAAGATCTACTTGTTCCAGATTCTCTTCTTGCTCCCCCTCCCTCTCAGGTTCCTCATACTTCCACATTCTTGACCACTATATCCCAATCTCTCCAACAAGCCAAGTCTCACCTTCTTGTTGCTCAGAATCGCCAAAAACAATATGTAGACCACCATCGTCGTGATCTCACCTTTGAAGTTGGCAATAAAGTCATGCTATCCTCTAGTAACCTCCCTCTCCCACTTGATACCCAAGTTCGTAAACTTGCTCCTAATTGGATAGGACCCTTTGATATCACCCACATTGTCTCTCCTGTTGCTTATCGACTTGCCTTGCCTTGTCACATGCGTATCTATCATGTCTTTCATGTTTCCAAGTTGAAACCCTTTGTTCCTAATCCTTCTTCCTTTTCCTCTCGAGTCCAACCTCCTCCTCTGCCTATCTCTATCAATGATCATGAGGAGTATGAAGTTGGTCGTATCCTTGCGCGTCGTCATATTCAACGAGGCCGTTGCCAACATACAGAGTACAAGTTCCTTTGGAAAGGGTATCCCCTTCATGATGCCACATGGGAACCTCTTTCCCACCTCCAAAATGCACAGATGGCCATCAAGGAATTCGAAGCTTCATTGGCAACGAGGATGTCACCAACTAGCAGCGGGGGAATATGTAACAATATGGAGTTTAGCGACGAAGTTAGTCGGGCTTACGAAGTAGAGAATAAGATGAAATAGCCTAGAATATTCTAGAAGTATCTAAGAAGCTTTTTGGGAAGCTTCCCAACTAGTTAACTTACGCCCTAAGCAGGTAGCTTCTAGAAGGAAGCTTCTAGAAGCTTCTAACTAGCTTAGCTTGCACTCCAAGTAGGCGGCTTCTAGAAGAAAACTTCTTGAGAAGCTTCCTGGTTAACTTGGCTTGCACTCCAAGAAAGTGGCTCAAGGAAGCTTCTTGAGAAGCCTCATGGGTCTTGTATGCTACCTATAAATACCAAAGCCGAAGCTCATGCTAGGCATTCTAAGTTTTCCCTCATTCAAGTGTCCCAATGTGAGTTTCCATTCTCCTATTTCTCTCCTTGGTTTCAGTCTTTTACACAAACAAGCTTTGATCAAAGGGAATCTTTTAGGGAATCTTCTTGTAGGAGTCTCAGAATCACATGAGTAAGGTACCGTTGGAAAGCTCTTGACGAGAAAAACCAAGGAGAGGGAAGGCCAACCTCTCCTTCAAAAGGGAGGGATCCCACATTTTTGAGGCTTAATTCATCCATTTAGGCCTCCAAAATTGCCTTCAAAGATTTCAAGCATATTTCGATTCCTACTCTATTAGTAGAAGTCCCCTTTTGGTGATACCTCTTTCTAATCTGTTTAGTTGATCATGTGTAACATCCTTCCAGATGTTACCAAACCAATTCTCACCTTTAAATCATATGTCTAGCTATTGGTTCTAAGGTTCTCAAGTCTATTTTGGTTTTTGCTCTATTAATAAAAGTACTCTTTTGGTGATACTTCTATCTTATCTATTTTTCCAATCATGTATAACATCATTCTAGATGTTACCAAACTAAATTTCACATCTAGATCATATGACTAGCTCTTGGTATTACAGACCTCCATCCTTTTGAGATGCAACGTCCTCGTTGTGCACTTGTTGCTCAAATGCTTGCATCAACACCGGTGCATATGTCAAATTGGCCACGGGCTCTCAGGTTGCTTCATAGAGAGAGTAACCTTTCCACTGTACTAGATAGTCTACCCACAGAAGGCAAGTACCACACATGCATTTTTGGATAATACGTTCCACTTCATATTCCTCTATGCCATCAATGAGTGTCTGACAAGGTCAAATGTCTTGGGTGGAATGACCCTGGCCTGAGCGGGGAGCATATCTGCATAGTAGAGAAACATGGAACACGGGATGGATCTTCATGTGTGGTGGTAGCTCAAGGTGATAGGCCACAGCGCCGACACAATGGAGAATCAAGAAAGGCCCAATAAAACGAGGTCTGAGTTTATGAGGTCCAACTAATATGAGGTTGGTTGTCGATAGCCACACTTGATCCGCAACATTCAACTCCATGTGCCTACAATGTGAATTGGCATATTGCTTCTATTGATTTTGTGCTATCTATAATTTGTGCTTGGCGCTCTCCACACCTTGTTGGATTCTAGAAAAAAACGTGTTGACTACATCAACCTTGGTAGCCATTGGACGGATCTTCATCAAGCTAGAAGGTGTGAAAGGATGCTCACCATACATGAGGAAGAACGGAGTGACTTTGGGTGGATGCATTCACTAAAGTGTTGTAAGTGAATTCCACCAACAAGAGTAGGGTGTCCCACCTCTCTTGCTCTTCTAAGCTGAAGCCGCATAACATGTCTTCAATCATGCGATTAGCCCGCTCTGTTTGGCCATCAATTTATGGGTGGTAAGTTGTAGACATGGCCAACTTGGTTTTGAAGAAACCAAAGGGTGTTCACTAAAACAAACCTCTTTCAGTGTTTCTATCAATGATAAGTACTCTAAACAAGCCATGGTGAGAGAAGATTGCATCTAAGTATAATTGAGCTAGTTGTGGAGCGGTCACATCCTTGGTGGTAGAGCGTACATGAATCATTTTGCTGAGCTGGTCCACAAAGACCACAATGGAGTCAAACCCTGAAGTGGTCTTGGGTAATTCACAGACGAGATCCATACTCACTTGTTCCCAACGTTGGTTAGGCGTGGGGAGAGGTTGAAGGAGCCCTGCAGGAGCTTGATTAGAAGCTTTGTTTTGTTGACAAAGTAGGCAACTGCGCACGTAGTCCATCACGTCATTGCTCATCTTAGGCCAATAGTAATGGTGCTGGATTGCATCCAAGGTCATGTCCACTCCGACATGACCTGCAGTGGCCGAATCATGGCATTCTGTTAGAATGATGGTGCGTAATTATGGGACATTTGGGATCCATAATCCGCCATCACAAAAGGTGAGTTCTTGGGTGCTAGTGATGCCTTTGGATGATTGCGCTTCTATAATTTGTGGAATAGTTTTTGTAGCACCCAGAATCTCTGTCCAGAATTCAAGGTTAATCTTAACCTCTGCTACTAAGTTGTTTGCCATTAGCATGCAGGTGAATGCATATGCAAGTTGCTTCTTACCTTCCATGTAGGTGATTGTCATATTGAAGCGTTGTTGCCACTCTGCCCATCGAATCTGGTGACGAGAGAGATCCTTCTGCGTCTCGAGGTAGACTAGAGGTTTGTTGTTTATCTCTACTACCAATGCCTTCTCTCCCAGATAGTGCTTCCAATGCTTGGTTGCCAGAACGATGGCCAGCTCTTCTCGTTCTGTAGTGTGATAGTTGCGCTCTACTGGTAACAAATTTTGAGAAAAATATACAATTGGATGCCATCCGTCATGCCACTCTTGTTGTAGGACTGCTCCTATTGCTACGCTTGATGCACCTATAGCCAACTTGATTGGATGTTTTGGGTCATACCACTTCAAGATTGGTGCATGTAGCAAGGCAACTTTCAATTTTTGAAAGGCCAACTCTTGTGTGATTCTCCATGTCCACTTCTTCTCCTTGCCAAGTAGTTTCTTTAAAGGCTGTGGAACCTTGGAGAAGTCTTTGAAAATCTATGATAGAATCCCGTCAACCCCAAGAAGCTCTTGAGTTGAGTCTGATCTTCTGGGGCACTCTATTTTTGAATGACCTCTATTTTATCTATCAATACTTGAATGCCCTCTACACTTACTCTATGTCCCAAGTAGTCTACTTCAAAATTGCAAAACTTACACTTTGAGATTATGGCGTACAATTGATTCTATCTTAGAATCTGGAGGACCTCTCGTAGATGTTGTTTGTGTTCTGTCATTATGCTATTGTATACTAAGATATCATCCAAGAAGACAATAACATACTTATCCAAGTGTGGATAAAATATGTCATTCATTAGACTCATGAAGGTGGCAGGTGCATTGGTGAGGCCAAAAGGCATCACAAGATACTCAAAGTGGCCATACCTGGTTCGAAAGGCAGTTTTGTATACATCCTCCTCTGCAATTCAGATTTAATTGTAACCACTCCACAAGTCCAATTTGGTGAAGTATCTTGCTCCATTGAGTTGATCAAACAAGTCATCCATGCGAGGTAAGGGGTATTTGTTCTTCACTGTTTGTTGATTGAGACCTCGATAGTCAATGCACATGCGCATTGCACCATCCTTCTTCTTCACAAACAAGACAAGAGCCCCATATGGTGATATGCTAGGTCAGATGAACCCCTTCTGCAGCATCTCTTCAATTTGAGTCTTACACTCCTCCAACTCATGAGATGATAGGCGATATGGGGCCTTACAAGGAGGTGTCTTCCTCGGGAGTGTCTCAATTTTATGATCTACTCTCCTTTTTGGTGGTAATCTTGAGGGTAGATCATCAGGAAATACATCTTGAAATTCATCCACCACAGCCTTCAAGCTCTCAGGAATTTGTCTATCGAGTTGTGCACTCTGGACTTATCTTATTAGACCCATGAAAAATCTATTGGTCTTATCGACAATTTCCGTCCTTATGACATATAGAGGCAGATCCTGCCTAGGTGATTTTTCTTAAACCCCAATGATTGACCATTGGTGGGTTCTCCCTACTTTCTTCCTCCAATCTACCATAGGGATGTAATGCTCCATCCATGGCATGCCTAAGATTGCATTAAAATGAGCTAATTGTATCACTTGCTACTCAATTTCTTCCTAATATTCTCCTATAGAGAATGTGACCCGTTTAAGTAATGATTCAATCCTCTTTTTTTGCACGTTAGGCAACTCTACTTCTTCACTCTTATCTCTCTCTAGATCCATTCCCAATCTTATTGCAACATAGCGAGATAAGAAATTCTTTGTTGCTCCTAGATCGACTAATACTCTCACTTGATTGCCTTCTAGGACTCCATTCACGACAATCAATTGTGAGGTTGCCTTTTGGGATCTTTGTGCATTATTCTTCTTCCTTCCCTCGCTTCTTTGCTTCCTTATTGAGCCAATAAGGCCATGAGGTACATTTATTGGCAATCTTCATTTTCCAAAGTGATTTCCACCTCCTCTTCTTCAATGCACCTCTCCATGTTGTTCAAAGATTGCCTGTATGAAGGCCGAGGGCCTCTAGGGAAATGAGTGCGACATTTGGTAGATATGTGCACAATATGGCCACAATTGTAACAACAATGTTGTTCTCCTTGAGTTCCTTCTCCTCGTGGGACTCCATCTCTTTGTTCTTCTACCCGTCCACGCTCCCCTTGAAGCGGTCGTGCTCCTCAATCTCAAAATCAAAGGTTTCACAATTCCATCGGTACGGGTCCATCCATATGTGGCATTTTTGCCTGATAATATTGAAGTGGAACTACTCCTTCACCTCCACTCAATGCTCCTACTATTCTCTATGCACAAGCAATGGTTTCAAATATCATGTGAGGATTTTGCACCATGACATCTTGGCAAATCTGCTCTTTTAACCCTTGTTTGAAATTGTTGAAAGCCTCTGCTGGACTCATGTCGGTTATTGCAACTTGTAGATCCAAAAATGCCTCCACATACTCTTGTACTCTGTTCTTCTGTCTCAATTTCCATAGTTGGGTTTGAGCCATTTGTATAGAATCTACCGATTGGACATTCTTCAACAATGCTTCTTGCATTGATGTCCACGTGACCGTCCGTCTCTCTGCAAACATGGATCATTCCCAAGTATTATACCATGTGAGAGCTTTATCGGTCAAGTACCCACATGCAAACACGCCTATAGCATGCTCCGTGATCTTTGTTGAGAACAATTTGAAATATCAATTCATTCTTGAGATCCAATTTTCCACTACTCCCATCATATGCTGCCTCTTGTAAGGCTCAATGTTGCAGGTTTTCTTCATCTAGAGTAGCAATGTGGCTTCATTGTTGATAGGGTTTGTAGGCACATGTGTCTCTCCAAGTACTTCAATTGCAAGTACTAGGTTTTGAGACGGCTCTTCTTCTTGCATGACTTGATTGTTCTTGAGGATTTGCACTTGACTTTGTAATGTCTCCATGGTCATCTTAATCTCTCAAAATTCATTCAACATCCCTTGCATTCCTTGCACCAGCTCTTGCAATTGCGGATCCATAATTCCTACAACACTCAATTGCTAATGTCTACTTCAATACAACTTCAATACAATCACTCTGGAAGATGCACAAATTATCGGAACTACCATTGGGACCTCAGAAGCTATCACTAGTTGATAATACTCCTTGCCAAAATTTCTAACCACAAAATCTCTAAACATCACTTTTGGTCTCATTACATAACTGATTTCTACTTGAGTGGTGAAAGGGAGAGGATTTGGGACATTCACATCCATATTATCATAGTAGAATGTAGATTTTCAAATCCCACTCTCTGTATATTACCATAGGTAGAATCACCGGGTTTGGTGAGTTCATCACCTTGTCCATGAATTTTGCGCCAAAGTGATAAACTAGCAATACCCTCATTTGCTCACACTGGATGTACATAACCTTGATGTGGAATGGATTTGGGAATGGAAAGCTAGGTGCAGGATATTGTCCTCTCGGTGCATCCATCTTGTCCGCTCTCTAAAGTCCTTCCTAAATCTAGCAACTACTCTATGTTCTCCACCTCAAATTACTCAGTTTCAGTAGTTCGTGTTCTTCCAAGAGGGGTGATCCACTCTCTTGGACTAAGACACTCGCTCTGATATCATTGTCATACTCCGAGGACAAGAGAAGAGAGAGAAACACAAATTACACACTCAACATTCGGTGCCCCAAAGGAGCACCTTCTTTTTATTATATAGACAAAGAGGATATCCTCCAAGGAAGCTCCACCATAGGATTAGGCACACAGATAGGTGACATGTCAACAAGCTCCACCCTTGGATTACTTACTTGGATGGGTGACATGTCGGTCTAGGTCATATATGGTTGGTCAAACAAGCTTTGACCGGAGGGAATATTTTAGGGAATCTTCCTATAAGAGTCAGAATCATGTAAGGTACCATTTGAAAGCTCTTGAACAGACAAAGCAGAATCAAACAAGAATTCATACATTTTGAGGCCTAATTCATCCGTTTAGGCTTCCAAAATTGCCTTCAAAGATTTCAGGCATATTTAGGTTCCTACTCTATTAGTAGAAGTCCCTCTTTTGGTGATACCTCTTTCTGATTTGTTTAGTCCATCATATGTAACATCCTTCTAGATGTTACCAAACCAATTCTCACCTTTAAATCATATGTCTAGCTATTGGTTCTAAGGTTCTCAAGTCTATTTTGGTTTCTGCTCTATTAGTAGAAGTACTCTTTTGGTGATACTTCTATATTATCTATTTTGACCATCATGTATAACATCATTCTAGATGTTACCAAACCAAATTTCACATCTAGATCATATGGCTAGCTCTTGGTATTACATACTTCCACCTTCTTGACCACAATATCCCAATCCCTACAAGAAGCCAAATCTTATCTCCTTGTTGGTCAAAATAAAAAGCACAATGCACATACCAACATAGTCATGATCTCACCTTTCAACTTAGTGAGAAGGTCATGCTTTCTTCTATTACCCTACCCCTCCCACTTGATACCCTAGTTTGTAAACTTGCTCCTAATTAGATAGGTCCACTTGATATCACCCAAATCATTTCTCCTATTGCTTATCAACTTGCCTTGCTTGTCAATTCACCTTGTCTTTCATGTTTCCAAGTTGAGTTTCTTTATTCCTAATCCATTTTCCTTTTTCTTTCATATCCAACCCCCTCTTCTTCCCATCCCTATCAACGATCATAAGGAGTATGAAGTTGATTATATCCTTGCATATCATCACATTCAGCATGGCCGCCAACAACATATCGAGTACAAAGTCATTTGGAAAGGGTATCCTCCTCATGATGCCACATGGGAACCTCTTTCTCATCTCCAAAACGCACAAATAGCCATCCAAGAGTTTGAAACTTCTATGGTGACAAGGATGTTACCAACTAACAATGTAGGAATATGTAACAATATGGGGTTTATAGATGAGTTAGTTGAGACTAAAAAAGTAGAAAATGACCCAAATTAGTTAAAATTATAAGAAAATTCTAGAAGCATCTAGAAAGCTACTTGGTACCTTCAAAGTATTGGGTAATGTGTATGCCAAGTGATGACTTCTAAGAGGAAATTTCTTGGGAAGCTTCCCAAGTATCTTAGCTTGCACGCCAAGTAGGTTGCTTCTAAAAGGAAGCTTCTTGGGAAGCTTCCAAACCGTTTAGTTTGCATGCCAAGTAGGCAGCTGTAATACTCCGAGGACAAGAGAAGAGAGAAAACACAGATTGCACACTCAAACATTCGATGCCCCAAAGGAGCACCTTCTCGTTATTGTATAGACAAAGAGGATCTTCTCCAAGGAAGTTCCACCATAGGATTAAGGACACAGATAGGTGACATGTCAGCAAGCTACACCCTTGGATTACTTACTTGGATGGGTGACATGTCTGGTCTAGGTCCTATCTGGTTGGTCAAACAAGCTTTGACCAAAGGGAATCTTTTAGGGAATCTTCTTGTAGGAATCTCAGAATCACGTGAGTAAGGTACCATTGGAAAGCTCTTGACGAGCAAAGCAAGGGGGGAGGGAAGGCCAGCCATTAGTCCATTGGAAGGGGGGGGGGGATGCACATTTTTTGAGGCCTAATTCATCCGTTTAGGCCTCTAAAATTGCCTTCAAAGATTTCAGGCATATTTTGGTTCCTACTCTATTAGTAGAAGTCCACTTTTGGTGATACCTCTTTCTGATATGTTTAGTCCATCATGTGTAACATCCTTCTAGATGTTACCAAACCAATTCTCACCTTTAAATCATATGTCTAGCTATTGGTTCTGAGGTTCTCAAGTCTATTTTGGTTTCTACTCTATTAGTAGAAGTACTCTTTTGGTGATACTTCTATCTTATCTATTTTGACCATCATGTACAACATCATTCTAGATGTTACCAAACCGAATTTCACATGTAGATCATATGGCTAGCTCTTGGTATTACAATAGCTTCTAGAAGGAAATTGATGGTTATGTGCTCAACTTGGCCATAGTTGTAACAAATTCATTGTTTTGCTCAAGCACCTTCTCCTTGTGGGTCTCCATCTCTCCTTTCTTTGACATGTTCTCATTCTCCTTGGAGAAATCATGCTCCTTGATCTTGAAACAAAATGTTGCTCAATTCCATAGGAATTGGTCCAAAGTGCGGTGTTTCATTCCAATAGTGTTGTGTTTGGACTACATCTTCACTTCCTCCAAGCGCACTTGTTATTCTTTGAGCACACACAATGGCTTAAAAAGTGGTGTAAGGATTTTGTAACATTAGTTATTGATGAATTCACTCTTTTAACCCTTGTTTGAAATTTTCAAGAGCTTTTGCTAGGCTCATATTGGTTACCACAACCTATAGATCAAGAAATAGCTCCATATATTCTTGCATGCTATTCTTTTGCTTCAAACTCCATTGTCAAGTTCAAGCTATTTGCATGGAATCCATGGATTGGAAATTCTTCAACTTCCTTTCTTGCATTTCTGTCCTAGTGATCTCTCTTCCTTTTACCAACATTGATTGTTACCAAGCATCATACAATGTAAGGGTTTTGTTGGTCAGGTAACCACCTGCAAACATGCATGTGGAATGATCAGTGATCTCAATTATGAATAATCAAAAAGTATCTATTCATTCTTGAGATCCAATTTTCCATTACTCCCATGGAACATTGTCCCTTGTAATGCTCAATGTTGCATGTCTTCTTCATTTGTAGTAACAATGTGGCTTTATTGTTGATTTGGGTTGATGTCATTGACATGAGTGACTCTTTAGGTATTTTGGCCGCTATTATTAGGTTTTGGAATGATTTACCTTCTTGCATTTTATTATCATTCCTAAAAGTACATACTTGACTTTGTAATGCCTCCATTGTCATCTTTATCTCCTGATATTCATTCAACATTCTTTGCGTCAGATCTTACAACTACAGGTCTATGATTTGTACACAAGGTAAATGCTCAATTGATACTATTTATTTCAATAGAGGGTTAATATGATCACTTGGGAGGAGATGCAGATGATTGGGACTACCATGGGGACCTCATAGATTATCACTCGTTGGTAATATTATTCACTAAAACTGTGGACTACAAAATCCCTAAACATCACTTTTGGCTAAACTATATAATGGATTTCTACTTGAGTGTTGAAAAGGATATTAAGATCCATTGCATCATAATAGATTATAAATTGTCAAATCTCACTCCCTATCACCAAAAGTAGAATCACAAGGTTTGGCAAATTCCTTAATACATCCATGAACTCCGCTCAAAAATGGTAAACAAGATATACTCTCATTTTCTCACACTAGATGTACATAACCTTGATATAAAATGGATTCAAGAATGAAAACCAAATGCAATAAAATGTCCTCTAGGAGCATCCATCCAACCCTCTCTCTAAAACACACCCAATACTTTTTCTCCCCTTGAAATTACTCAATCTTAGGAGCACATGTTCCTCCAAGAGGGATGATCCACTCATTTGGTTTAAAACACTTGCTCTAATACCATTGTAATGTTTTGAGGATAGGAAAAACCCCAAGAGAAACATAAGATTTTGTTCCTCAATACTTTTATGCTCCAAAGGAGTACCTTGTCTTTATTATATAGCAAAGAGGATCCACTTAAAGGGAGCTACACCCTTGGATCCAATACATGAACTGGTGATATATCAACGAGCTCCACCCTTAGATTAGTTGCGTGGATTGGTGACATGTTGATACTTGTCCTATTTGGTTGGTCAAACAAGTTTACCAAAGAGAATCTTTCAAGAATATTTGGAGAATCTTCTTATAAGAAGCTCGGAACAGCATGGGTGAGGTACCATTGGAAAGCTATCAATGAGGCAAGCAAAGGGAAGAAAGCTACACCATTTATCATAATGGGGAGAGGATTTTTTTGAGACTTAATTCATTCATTTAAGCCTCCAAAATTGGCTATAAAGTTTTTAGTGTATTTTTAGTGTCTCCTCTACTAGTGGAATTACTCTTTTAGTGACACCTCTATCTAATCTACTTATACCATCATATATACATCTTTAAAGATAATTTCCAATCCAATCTTTCATCTCGGAGATACTTTGTCTAGCTAATGGTATTACGGCGGTAGACCCAACATCGAACATATGGTACAAATATATGATAGCCAAGTGCTTGGTCACCTTGTAACAAAAATCTCAATAGTAGTTAATTTGTCTCTAACCAATATGAGTCATATGCTTTTACTTTGCCATGGCTTTTTGTAAGTGTATTTGATTAGCATGCCACTTTTATGCTCTATATTATTGGCTCAAAATAATTTAACAAGTAATCTCTCTATATATAATATTTAAATAAATTTGGCAATCTCAATAGTATAATTCACACTATGAAATAATTATATCATAAGTAATAAAGGCTAAGTATCTTATTTCTCAATTATTTTGTAATGTAATTTTAAATCTTTTATCTACCAATTTTGAATGAGATTAATTTTATTATTATTAGATATAATCATTATATGGTTTTTAATACAGGATACACAATTTAAAGTATAAATATATTTCAATTAAATTCAAAACTAGTTGATTACTCTAAGAAATTTATTATAAAACTCCACAAATCATATCATAGGTCATACATTTACAAAAGATAAACTAAAAATTTAAATTAGTTGATTTCTTATAATATGTGGATAATGGATTAGTAATTACTAATAGAATCAATCTAATGAAAGTCAAATTGTAAAATAAAATAAAGCAAAGTAATTCAAATATACTGTATTTTACTAATAATAGCAGATATTGAAAACTAGTCAAATAAATTATTATTAATTTAATTGAATGATATATTATAAAAGCTAAGAGTCCAAACCCAAAATAAGCATTTAGTAAATCACCAAAATAAGAACACCTTTGTGTTCATTATTTTGGTGTTTTCATAGTGTAAGACTATTGTAAGAACTAATAGCAAGGCAAAAATAAAGCAAAAATAAAGTTAAGAGAGTTCAGATTGCAAGGTTAAAAAAATGTGATATCAGAAGGCATAAGGAGAAATCAAAGGTTGTTCAATTTTAGATTAAAATGTTAAGGACAATTCAATGAAGTACTATAAGGTGTTGTTGTTGAGTATTATTCTTGTGTGCCAATGCTCGTCAAACATAAATGAAACAATTAATTTTTTGAATCGAACATGTAAGTTCTAATAATATCCTTTGACTTATATAACACTTTATTCCTTAAGCTTTTCAATATGAGTATCTTATAATTTCATGCACTACTTTTTTGTTTTTTTTCATCTTTCACTAGATCTCTCATTATCTTTAGATTATGGAAGATAATACTTTCTCCCAAATACTTTCTTGGTCGTTATGTTTCTCTTTACTTGTAATTGGATATCAGATGATAGTGTTAATATGTGGTCCTTATGTTGCTTTTGACTTGTAATTTGATATCAGATGATAGTGTTAATATTTGGTCTTTATGTTGCTGTTCTAATTGTAATTTGATATCAGATGATAGTGTTAATATTTTTCATATGGTTATTTGTGTGCTTGAGGGATAGGCCCCTTGGTAATAGTCAAATTTATCCATACTCTTCTTGTTTTTGGATTTAGAGAGTTTTTTTTCTACATCTTTCTTATTGATAGTTTTTTCTTGTAAGAATTATAATAAAAGATTTTATGTAGAAAATGCTAGAATTGTTGGATATGTTGGTTGGTAAATTCTAAGTATTTTAAATTAGAGCACATGACTACTATTCATCATTTCTACCAATATCATATATAAAAAGAAATTTAGGCAACCATTGGAGATTATTGTGTTTTAAAATAGTTCTTAATATGTCTAAGGTATATTATGGATTGGAAACAGAACTCTTCTAGAATCTTGGGTTTTTTTTCCTTGGTATTGGATTGCTCTTGTGATTTTGGTTGTTTAAGATGAAAAGCAATTGAGACTTCACATTGAACCTCATAGAGGATTGAACAAGCAAGGTATCTAGTGAAAAGCAATTGCAACTTTCTAAGAGACATAGGTTAAGATTCAACAATAAAGGTACTATAAAGGAAATAAAGCATTGTTAGTTCTAGATTGACAAAAAGAGCATATAAGATTACAATCAAAGGACTTTGTCAACACACATAGAAGCATTAACCCCTAAGGTTGAACTGGAGGAAGAAATTGATAGAGCAAATAGAAGTGATGATGTCGACTTAGATAATCTCAATAAGATCAGCTTGAAGTATTATGACAATGATTAAGATTATACTTTCTTATTCATTAGGCAGAAAAGGAGAAGTAAGAAAGCATAAGAATTGTCGTTTATACCAAATAATTTGTTGTTAAAGGTCCCAAAAAGCCATACTGACGACCCTTAGAGTTGAAATAGATACGATTTCGTGGAAATGGTTATAGTAGTATTGATGATTCCATTATACTTGAATGTTTGTAGCTTTAATACGCAATAAAGAAAAGTTGGACGGTGAAAGTAGAGGACTGAGTGCTTGAGGTTGTATCAACCCTTAACAATGTCCACTTTACTTTAGGTGCAGACAAGAAAGGCAAAAAAAGAAGAAGAGACAAACCACATAAGATGAAGGAATTTTTAGCCTAGGAGAAGAATGACAGGAGAGAAGACAAAGCTTGTATGACATCTTTAATCGTGGATTCAAATTTTAGAAAATTAACAGTATTCAAAGGAGAAGACTGTTATGAAGTCGGGATACTTCAGATTTCTCATAATATAGAAGTACAAACAAGTCTTTGAAAATTTAATTCCACAAACCTATGTGAAGCTTGTAATAGTCATCCAATCACCTAGAAATGGATCAATGTATAGTATTAAAAGTTGCTATATAGTTTAGAGTATTGCAAGATTGGAAAGAGAATGAGAGAGTGAAAGAGGAGAGGAATTTATCCCTATTCTCCATCTACCCAGCTTGCTTTGGAAGAGAGAATAGAACTTCACTTCATTGAGTTATGTCAGTATTCAAAAGTACAACCATAATTTTAGTAACATTATGAGTAACATAGTATCATATGGTTCAAATTAATATACCACTCAGGCTTCTTAAATAAGTGGAAATTTGTGTAATAATAAATGAGCTAATATTGATTAAATGATTTTCTTAGATATAAAAATGTAATCTAAGTATTCATTATATGCTAAAATTGATCAAATATATAATTATAAATAAAATATAAATAAGCTTTTGTTTTGATCTACGAACTATTTCTGGCTTACTCTATAAATTATAGCATAAAGCAGGAAAAGTAGCATCATTTTATATAGTTATAGTCGCTGTAATATTTTATATCATAATGACTTCTAGGATGTCAACGTATTGGATGTAATAAGGATAATTTAAAAATGGAAGTGATGAAATTTTATTGGGAGAATATGGGAAGACAAACTTATAAAACTTAATTGAATAGATTTATCTATATCCTTCTTCCCTAGTCATCATCTTCTGTTAAGAATATAGATATCACGAGTAATGTTTGTGCGTGGATATACATAAGGAAATAGCTTAACTAATGAGGACGGTTAGAGTAACACCTCTGGTAAACAAATATTAAAACTTAAAAGCTCGAGTTCAGTTTAAGTAGCGAGAAGGTATTTATATAACGTAATCTCGTAATGAATAAGAAGTGTAATTCCGACTGTACTATTTTCATTTTTAAAGACCTTTTTGACTCAATTGAAAAATATAACTTATAGAAATTATGGACAGTTTTGAATGTGATGTTGAAACGAAAAACGCATATGTAGAGATAAGGTAAAATAGCATAAGTACTATCGATACATGATGGTATTCTACTACTTTTCCACTTTGAATCGAATAAGAAAAACCTATCAAACCCAATGATTTTCTCAACTTTAAAACTATCATGAAGTCCACCAACAATCAGCTTTGAAATCACCGTTCCACGATGATCATCATCTACATATACATCATCATCTGTTCCAAATTCCAAATTCCAAATTCCTTCTAATTCTGAAGACTCTAGGAAAATTACTCTTCGTCATCAATCAAGAAATCTAAAAGGACACTATAGTAATTTAGCGTATCAGGCATTCCCAGCCGCCACTCAATTCCCAGTCAAAAGTACACCACCATTGAAGGTCACTTAGAGGTCATTGAAGGTCGTGTTTTCATGAGTTAAAGGTATAGAGCCTCTTGCAATTTCTATACCTGTCGGTTTAGAACTTGTCATTCTCCAACTACGGGTGTACGAACTCAAGAATGCTATCAGGCATTCCCAGCCGCCACTCAATTCTCAGTCAAATTATATCACCATTAACAATCATCTCCGGAGAATCTAGATCTGATATGGCCAATACTTGAGTATTCATGAAGGTCACTCACAGAATCGGGGTCGTGTTTTCAAGAGGTAAGAGGTATAGAGTCTCTTACAATTTCTAAATCGACAGGGTAAAAACTTGTCACTATCCAACTACTGGTATACGAACTCAAGAATGCCGATAACTGATTACCTCTATGACATTGAACTGCACAACTGTAACAACTTCGCCAGTTCTCACTTCAGTTTATAATAGACTACAAATCTTGCCACAAAGTGATGTTCTTCACTTTGAAATTATAATGCCGTAGCTCCTGACTCATATGATGCCACCACGCAAAGGAGTCTTTGACTGACAGAAGCTCATAGCCCACGCTGGAGGAGACACCTTTCAGCGCATACGGGTGCTGAATGACGGAGCAGGCCAAGGTTCCATCCGGATAGTACAGGTTGAATTCACCATCATCTGCAAACTTAGCGAAGCAGTCTTCAGCTGACGAATTCTTCAAGCCAGGGCCGTGGATCCACACTTGTGAACCCCTCGGCCTTCAGCTGAGCTAGGCGGATTGTGTAGAACTTGTCAAGATGTACTTCCCACCCATTCCAGCCTCGGATGTTGTTTTCGGGCTTGAGCACCATGTTGACAGCAAACGAACCGTTCAGACCCGGATTGTAACCATACGCCAGTCCGTAGACTTTCGATTTTGTGAAGACTGCAGCAGATTCGACCTGATAGGCTTCAGGAATGAGGGGCAGTAGAATAAGGGGCAGTAGAATAAGAACCACCAAGACGAAGTACTTACCCTGCGTTATATCGTCCCTCAGGAAACGCTGATCAAGCCTGCGTGACCAGTGAACGGCTATGTCCAGAAATGCTGCGAAACCTGTTACCTGAGTCATAATTCGAACCTCGTTTTTTGTATGCGAGAACTGGTCGAGCATTTATAGTGATTCTACACGGTCTGTCACCTGATTTATATATCATGCGAATGAGCCCGTTCATTCGCTTCTGGTACGAGCGATCGCTTACGCGCTGGTATATATAAAAATAAATAAATAAATAGTTGTTTGTCACTTCCCATCGTGGAACGATGACAAACACGATACTATACTTGCGAATTGGTAGTGTTTGTCATTCCCCATCGAAGAACGATGACAAACAAGATACTATAGTTGATAATTGGCGTAGAGTTCTGCAGCCTGTTTTGAAACTGGAGTTGACACATTAACAAATGAGTGCCTAAATTAGAGTCAACATCAACCGGAGCCTGCCTTTTTCCCACCCCTGATTTTGCTGTTTCCGAACCACTGCATTTTCTCTTCCATAATTATATTTTGCTGAATGCTGCAAAATAGTCTTCAACCAGGTACGTTTCAACACGGCGACGCTTCGGCTAAAGCGGACTCGATGACCAGGTTGATAGTTGCTCTAATTTAGGCACTTGGGCGGCTTCTCTCCCTTAACGAGCGGTAGAGACTAGTCTTCCCAACTTGGGCAGCATACCCACAACCCAGGGTGTCAAATCTTGTCGGATTGAAAAATTGAAAGTGCGTATCCGCCGATGCAAACGGGTGACTGGCGTGCTCTCAAGCAAACACCTTTTCCGTCTTCGAGTTCGTTGAAGCAATCGACGTCTCGTTGTAACTAACAGTAAATTTGGGGACGAAGTCTTACTATTCTCATGGATCTTATGCCAGTTTCCTTTGAATCTTAACCTTTTCACAGTTGCTGCCATCCGATTTCTCAGGTGTATTGGTGTATTCAGGTTCAAAACGCGCTGCCACGAACTCTCCGAGGTTGATATGCTTCAAAAGTGGCATGCCATAACCTAGCGGAGCAAAGATAGGGTCCTCAAAGCACACAAGCCCAGTGAAATGTGTGGCATAAGTAACTGTGGTATACATTGTCTCTCATCCATCGTTGACTGTGTTCACATATGGAAAATGGAGTACCATAATTTGAGAATGGATAATTTAGTCTTAGAAATGAAATCTAAATCAGCTCTCTTAACAACAGCCATTTGTTGTCCTTAGCTCAGCTCATAAGGGGCTCGAGAACTTCTAGTTCATTGCTGAGAGGAGACTGAGGTTTACCCTTGTGGCAAAGATGAGTAATCGTCACATCTAACCATGAGCACCCTGACCTTTGGAATTTTTGGAACTGTAAGAGGTGTATTTGTGTCTTCGGGTTCAAAACTTTGCTACCATGAACTCTAGAAGTCTTGCTCGGATCTGGCTTCTCTGACATCTTCGCTGACATCTCCGCTGCAGATTTTCCTAGACAGTCCAAGGTTGATGTAATGTGCTCAAGACGTGGCACATCATAACCAAGCGGAGCGAAGATCCATGCAGCTTGATTGTACCATATTGGGAGCGGTGGATGGATGTGTTGCATCTAAATGTTATGCAACGACCAATTGAATGTCTTATTCAATTGTTGGAAGAGAGATCATCAACAACAAGAGCATGTAGAAAGAGTATGATTTTGAGAACGAGAAGAGAAAATTCAAATTTTGAAGCCAAAGGTATCTAAAAGCAAAAATCTACCCGGTGTAATGGAGAATTTTGTATTTTATTGTGAACATTTTTTTGAAATTACAAATCTTCTGGATGAATGAAGATAAATTATTTTTGCTTCAAGCTAATTAGATGGAGTGGCAAAACTATGGTGGCCATTCTAGACAAAACAAGCTCAACATTAGTTTGTTACTCCATTCTCTACATGAGAAGAATTTAAAAGAGCAATAATTGGAAGATTTCAAGTATTGAATGGTGCACACACCGCATGAAATAGATTGACATAATTGAAGTATATCTAGCTTAGCTTGCATATCAAGTAGATGGCTTCTAGAAGGAAACTTTTTGGGAAGCTTAGCTTGCACTCTAAGAAAGCAAATTTTTTGAAGCTTCTTGAGAAGTTTCCCAAGAGCTTTGTATGTTCTATACAAATACCAAAGCTCAACTCATGACAGACATTCCAAGTTTCTCTCATTCAAGAGTATCAATGTGATTTTTCACTTTGGTCTTCCATTCTCTTTTTTCTCTCCTTTGTCTTCTATATTGGTATCATAAAATGATTTATGGACCACCAAATCCTATTATCCCAAGCCATTGCTATTTTTGTGTCCATATACTACCCAAACATCATTTCACGTAGTTCATCATCTCACGCTTTGGGCAAAATTTTCTAAATGCGATCACTTTGTTTGATGAATGATTAATATTTTTGATTATAACTTACAAAGAGTAGTATTTGTTGCATCTACTTGTTAATTTGGATAATTATAGATAGTTTGATAGAGTAAGAGCCATGGTGGCTTATACCCAAAGTTATCATTATTGTACAATAACAAATTGAGCACCTTACTCGATTGTTGAAAGAAAGAGACTATCAACGATAAGAGCATGTAGAGAGAGCACCATTCCAAGAAGGAGAAGAGAAAATGAAATTTCTAAAGCCCAAGGTATTTGAATGCAAGAATCTCTTGAGTGTAGTGGATAATTTTTTGTTTGACTACAAATGTTATTTTGAAGGTCCAAATCTTCAAGATGGACAAAGATAGGTTTGCTTGTCTCCAAGCCAATAAGATGGAATGGTAAAATTATGGTGGTGATTCCAAGTGAAGCAAGATGAATTGCAGTTTGTTGTGCCAATTTCAACATGGAAAGAATTCAAGAGTGCAATAATTGGGAGATTCTAAGTTATAAATGTTACACAAGCAACACTAGATAGACTGGCAGAATTGTAACAAATTGGTTCTATGAGAAGCTACATCAGTCCAATTCTATATACAAATATGTAACCATATGGAGTTCACAAACGAGTTTGTTGAGAGAGTAGATTCATATATAACTAGGCAAGGCAAGTTGAGAAGCAGTATGAGAAATGATTTGGGTGATATCAAATGGACCTATCCAATTAGTTGTAAGTTTATGAGCTTGGATATCAAGTGGGAGGGGTAGGTTACTAGAAGAAAATATGACCTTATACCTAGTTGAAAGGTGTGATCAAAACAATGTTGGTCCACATATTACTTTTGATGATTTTGAGCAACAAAGAAATGAGATTTGGCTTGCTGTAGGGAATGGGATATTGTGGACAAGAAGGTAGAAGTATGAGAAATGTGAGATGGAGGAGGAGCAAGAAGAGAATCTGGAACAAGTGGATCTTGGCCAAAATTCAAGAAGAAGAGAGAGACTTTGGTGCTTGTTTGCTTGGAGTTATTGTAGACAAACTTAATAGCCACAAGGAATTCATCCCAATTGGTATAATGAATGTTGACAAAGGTACAAAGTATATCCTCCAAGGTGCAATTTTCAAGTTCACTTTGCCCATTAGTTTGAGGATGATATGCCATGAACAAAGCAAGCTTGGTGCCAAGTAGCTTGAAGAATGTTTGCTAAAATTTAATAGTGAATTGAGGATCACAATTAGTGATGAATACACAAGGCTTCCTATGATACTTGAAGGTATTGTTGAAGTAGATTTAGGCCAATGTTAGAGCATCCACTATATCAAAGGTTGGCCAAATGGATTTGCTTATTAAGCTTATCAAAAAACACCACAATTGTTGTTTGACATTACTTTGTCCTTGACAAGGATGTGATGAGATCTAAGCTCATATGTTCTTGTTGAGTAGATGGGATATGAACCTAGTTTTTGGTTGCTAGCTTTGTTGTATTGGCATTCTCACAAGATCAAACAAAGTCTCAAAATTCATGTGCTATGTTTGGCCACCACCATTGTCAGTGTAAAGTACTCAAGGTCTTGTCTACTCCCATGTGTCATGCAATTTGTAAGTCATGTGCTTCTTGAAATTGTTCCAAGCATAGATCGCCTAAAGCTAGAACATAGATGGGGTTCTTGCAACATAGCAATCCATCTTTGAGTGAAAAGATCTTATACTCATTATCTTGTGCTACAAGATGACCTTGTACCAACTAAAAGAAGAGATTTTGCTATGAAGTGATTGTAAACTCAATTTGGACCTTTGATTCAATTGACGCTTTGTAATTGCTATCTTGATGCGGGATTAAGGAAGAGTCTTCAAATCTAGGCATTGTGATAGGGCATCAAGGATGATATAGAATCTTTTGGGCTTGTACTCAAGCTTGATGTCAAACAATTATAGTTGTTCCTCCCATTTATGATGTCAACTCTTCATGTGCTCCAAATGTAATGCTTACAACAAAAATTTGTGATTGTTTTGCATGATCACTTGTTTCCCTAAGAGATAATGCCTCCATATGTTGGTAGCATATATCATTGCCAATTTCTCTTCATCCCAAGTAGAGTAATTCCTTTTTGTGGTGTTTAGTTGGCTAGACACAAAAGCAATGGGATGTATTGCATTTTGAAATTCTTGTTGTAACATCGCTCTGATGGAAAAGTTAGAAGCATCAAAATCAATCACAAAAAGGTAGTTGAGGATCATATGGTTGAAGAATGGGTCATGAGGACACAATATGGTTTAGTTTTTTGAATGCTTTTTGATGCTTAATGGTCCACTAAAAGCTTGAGACTTTCCCTCAGAGACCAATTAATGGTGCTACCACATGAGCATAGTATTGCATGAACCATCGGTAAAAACTTTCACATCCATTAAATGCTCACATTTTGTGACATCCTTTGGAGTACACCAATCAGTACTGACCTTGATTTTATCTTCTTCTATCTTGATCCTCTCTAATGAAACCTTATGACCTGAGAAGGTAGCTTCCTACTACCAAAAGGCACACTTTGAGTTATTTCAATAAAACTTCTATTGACGTAGTTGTCTTAGGACTTCTTGTACATAATTTATATATTCTACCTCCATCTTGCTATAGATTAAAATATCATCCAAAAATACCACTATGTACTAAACCAACAAAACACCCAATCCTTGATGCATTTGATCCATGAAGACCATTGGAGCATTAGTAAGCCCAAAAGATAGAACCCTCTATTCAAAATGTCCATACCTTGTGAGCAAAGCACAATATTCCTCCAACCCACAAAAATTGCAAGATATTTCTCTTTACAAGATAAGCTAGCCAGGAAACTTCCCAAGTAGATGGTTTATAAATAAAAATTTCTTGGGAAATTTCCTGACTAGCTTAGCTTGCATGCCAAGTAGATGACTTTTAGAAGGAAGTTTCTTGAGAAACTCCTTGATTAGCTTAGCTTGCACTCTAAGAAGGTGGCTTTTAGGAATCTTGGCTTCCCAAGAATATTGTATATTTCCAATTAATACCAAGGCTCAAGCTCGTGCTAGGCATTTGGATTTTACCTCATTCAAGAGTCCCAATGTGATTTTCACTCCAATCTTCCATTCTCTTATTTCTTTCCTCAATCTTTTATATTGGTATTAGAGCAAGAATGGGATGGATGGAATTTATGGACCACCAAATCCATTTTCTCCAACCATTGGGATGTCTTTGTCCATGTATTACCCAAGTATCATTTCACACAATTCATCATCTCATGCTTTGGATAAATTTTTTTGAATACAATCACCTTGTTAGATGAACCATTAATACTTTCAATTATAACTTACATAAAGCAGTGGATGTGTTGCATCTACATGTTAACTTAGATAATTGTAGGTAGTTCACTTCCAATTTGGTGCATGACTTCAAGTCCCTCACAGATCAATCCAAAGCCTCACCTTCTATTATCTCTAGAATTTTCATTATGGTGTTTTGGAATTGAGTGATGTAGCTTCCCACAAAACTAATCTACTTCAAGTTTGCAATTTTATCTTGTGCAAAATTTATAGCTTAGAATCTCCCAATTATTATGCTCTTGAATTCTTTCCTATACCAAGATTGACAAAAAAAATTGATCTTCAACTTGCTACCATAGTTTTGCCACTCCATCCAATTGGCTTGAAGCCAATAGAATCTATCTCAATTCATCTTAAAAATTTGTGGTTTCAAAATAATATTCACAATAAAACAAAAAATTCTCCACTATACCTCAAAGGTTCTTGCCTTCAAATGCCTTGGGCTTTGGAGGTTGGATTCCCTCTTCTCCTTCTTTAAATGGTGCTCTGTCTACATGTTGTTGTCATTGATGGACTCTTTCTTCCAACAATTTAGTAAGTTGCTCAATTTGTTCCTACATAGCAATGATAACATCAAGCATCACCACCATGACTAATACTTTATCAAAATACCTACAATTATCTAAGTTAGCATGTAGATGCAACACATCCACTGCTCTTTGTAAGTTATAGTTGAAAGTATTAATGGTTCATCTAACAAGGTGATTGTATTCAAAATTTTTTATCCAAAGCATGAGATGATGAATTGTGTGAAATGATACTTGGGTGATACATGGACAAAGACATCCCAATGGTTGGAAAAAATGGATTTGGTGGTCCATAAATTCCATCCATCCCATTCTTGCTCTAATACCAATATAAAAGATTGAGGAAAGAAATAAGAGAATGGAAGATTGGAGTGAAAATCACATTGAGACTCTTGAATGAGGTAAAATCTAAATGCCTAGCACAACCTTGAGCCTTGGTATTTATTGGAAATATAAAATATTCTTGGGAAGCCAAGATTCCTAAAAGCAACCTTCTTAGAGTGCAAGCTAAGCTAATCAAGAAGTTTCTCAAGAAACTTCCTTCTAAAAGTCATCTACTTGGCATGCAAGCTAAGCTAGTCAAGAAATTTCCCAAGAAATTTTCATTTATAAACCATCTTTTTGCCCTACAAGATAAGCTAGCCAGGAAGCTTCCCAAGAAGCTTTTTCCTAGAAATTATCTACTTGGCATACACATTCTCCTATACTTAGAAGGTACCAAGAAGCTTCTTAGATATTTCTTGAATATTTCTATAATTCTTGGCTAATTTTTTCTATTTGCTACTTTTTTAGTCTTAACTAAATCATTTTGTAACTCTATATTATTACATTAGAGGTGATCACGTAGGAGCCCAAACACTTGAAGGAAGTCATGGGAGTGGTTGAGTGCTTTGATTCCTTAGTTGCAACAACTTGGCTTGACCTTGACCTTCGCAAAACCTACCAACACACTACATATGAGTAGAGCAACAAGCACCAATTGATGTTGTCCAATGGAGACCAATTACCACTATAGACCAAGAAAGATTGTAACAAAATGGTGTTTGCTTTTATTATTGCCAAATTGGATGTCACATTGTTGAATGTTCACTCAAGAATGAACAACCTTGACAAATTGCCCAAATGGAATTCATGGAGCACATTAATCAAGGAACCAAAAAAATCCTAATAAGAGATATCAAGTCATCTATTGGAAAACTAATTAGTTCCAATGGGACTAAAAGTTTGACATATGCAAGTTTGTTTCACTTGGAAGGTATGATATTTGAATATAGTTATAAGAATTTTTTTGATTTTGGTAGTTCAAAGAATTGCATGTCCATGCATTTAGTAAAATAATTAGGTATTCTTATCGATACAATATTTAGAAGTAGATTGATGATGGCGGATTGTAGAAAAGGTTCTACAATTTATACTTTACATCATGTTACATTCAATATTGAGAATGAGTATTTAGAGTGTATGACGTTTGTCATAGCACCTCTACATTATGATGTCATTCTAGGTTTACCTTGGCTTGAATATTATAAGGTTCTATTTGATTGGATCCAACAACAAATTCAAGTACAACACCAAGATAAGAATTACCGATTAGGATGTTTGGTACTTTTGAGTAAAACACCTACGAATAATTAGTCTCAAGAGGGGAAGATTGTTAGTTAAGCATCTATAGAACAAGCTTTGGAGAAATATGTAAATTTTTTTGTGGTGTTGATCAAGCCAATTTTGCAAGGAGAATCCGATCAAGATCAAAAGCCTCATCAAGTAGTGATTGAGTTAATAATTCAAGAGTTCGCATATGTGTTTTCAGATGATCTTCCAAAGGGATTATCCGCTAATTGTGGTATGCCTTTTAAGTTCAAGCTTTTGCTAAGTAGCACTCCAATGAACAGACCAATTTATCAACTCTCACCAAAGGAGTTAAAAGAGCTTTGAACAACACTACCTAAGTTGTTGGAAAATGATTTATTACAACATAGTACATCTCCTTAGGAAGCACTAGTATTGTTTGCACCAAAGAATGATGGAGGACTTTCCTTCTATATTGATTACCATGGTCTCAAAACCACTACCAATTCCATCTACATATTGGAAACATGTAAGCTTAGAACTCATCAAATCCTTGCCAAAGATGGACCAAGGCCATATAACATCATAGTGTTTGTTGATAAGTTCATCAAGCAAATTCATTTGGCACCTACTATAGATACATTTTATGCTCCAACCTTGGCCCATATCTATTTTTACAATGTCTTCAAGCACCATGGGATGCCAAGGGTCCTCAAATTTGATCATGGTCCTTATTTTTATGGTAAATTATTTGACAAGCACTTTTTAAACTCATTGGCCACAAAACTTGTGTTTTTTATAGCCTACCATCCTCCAATTGTTGGACAAATAAAATTGAGTAAATTGCACTTTGGAAGATATACCTTTATCAACTTCAATACATTGATTGGGATACTTGTCTTGCAACTACCAAGTTTCCCTATAATAACTCCAAGGAGGTACGTATTGGCTTTTCTCCCCTTTTCCTTAATTATCAATAAAATCCATTTGTTCCAAATTCTCTTCCTGCTCTTTTGTCATCTCAAGTCCCACATACTTCCACCTTCTTTTCCATGTTATCTAAATCCCTACACCAAGCCAAGTCTCATCTTCTTGTTGCTCAAAATCAGCAAAAGCAATATGTTGATAAACTTTATCATGATCTCACCATTTAAATGACTAGGTAGTAAGGTCATGCTTTCTTCCAATAACCTTCCCTTCCTACTTCATACTCAAGTATGCAAACTTGCTCCTAATTGGATAAGTCCATTTGAAATTACTTAGATCATTTCATTATTGCCTATTGACTTGCTCTTCCTAGTCATATGCAAATTCATCCTATCTTCCATGTTTCAAAGTTAGAACCCTTTGTTTCAAACCCATCTTCATTTCTTTCTTGTGTCCATCCCCTCCTCCTCCCATCCCTTTCAATGATCATGAAGAATGTAAATCTGATTGTATACTTGCATGTCTTGACATCCAACATGGCTGCCAATGACACAATGGATATAACATCTTTTCGAAAGGATGTCTCCTTCAAAATGCAACATAGGACCTCTTTCTTATCTCTAAAATCCACAAAAGGCCCAATAGGAGTTTGAAGATTTCATGTGTAACAATATGGAGTTTAGCGACGAAGTCAGTCAGGCTCACGAAGTAGCACATAAGACAAATTAGCCTAGAATATTCTGGAAGTATCTAGGAGCTTCTTGGGAAGCTTCCCGGTTAGCTTAGCTTGCACCTTAAGTAAGTAGCTTCTAGAAGCTTCCAACTAGCTTAGCTTGCATGCCAAGTAGGTGGCTTCTAGAAGGAAGCTTCTTGAGAAGCTTCCTAGTTAACTTGGCTTGCACTCTAAGAAAGCGGCTTGAGGAAGCTTCTTGAGAAGCTTCTCAAGGGCCTTGTATGCCACCTATAAATACCAAAGCCAAAGCTCATGCTAGACATTTGGAGTTTTCCCTCATTCAAGTGTCCCAATGTGAGTTTCCATTCTCCTATTTCTCTCCTCGGTTTTGGTCTTTTACGCCATGGCAACAAGGATGTCACCAACTAGCAGTGGGAAAATATGTAATAATATGGAGTTTGGAAATGAGTTAATAGAGGCTAAAGAGTTAAAAGATAGCCCAAATATAACTAGCAATTCTAAGAATGTTCTAGAAGCATGTAAAAAGTTTCTTGGTAGAATATTTTGGAAGCACTTAGGAAATTTTTTGATGAGAAGCTTCTATGTACATTCTAAGGATTGGGTAATTTTCACACCATGTTAACAACTAGCTTAGCTTGTACTCCAAGTAGGAGATTCCAAGAAGGAAACTTTCTTGGAAGCTTCTTTGGTAGCTTAGCTTGGACTCTAAGATGGTGACCTTGAGAGAGAAGCTTCCTATAAATACCAAAGCCCAAGCTCATACTAGGGATTTTGATTTTCCCTTGCTTGAGATCCTAATGTGATCTTCCATTCTCTTATTTCTCTCTTTGATCTTTTACAATGAGGATCAAGTGATTAAAATACATTCTAGAGAGTTAGATTCAATAATTGATTCATTTTTAGATTTTGAAGCTAGATTTGAAATCATATACAAAAGGGTCAAAAAAAGAACAAACCTATAACTAAACCACTTGTAAGTAACTCTAATTAACATGTTTAGAAAGCTCTAGGAAGAATGAACCTAAAGGATCTCAATTGGATAGAACATAAGTTTATCAAAGCTACATTAAAGGAGTTGATGGTTGGTTTATCAGATATTCTTCTACCAAAATGAGTGGCAAGAGTTTCAATTAATATTAAATAGGCATATTTTATTGCATAAGTTGACATGACTATATACAGTGCTGCAAAACATATATTGCTCTTAATATTATAATATAGAAGCACAACCCAAAAGTCATGCACAAATCCTAAAGTGCCTTGTGTAACTTTAGCCTTAGAAAAATATAATGCAAGATTGAATAGCTAATCCCAAATGAGAAAGATTAAATAAAACTAAATAAGAGAGCAAACGTGCAGAATTTGCATTGCCAATGAAGATAAAAAGATAAACTTGCAAAAAAAAAAATCCAAGCTAAAAGGAAAATAAGAAGAAAGAGGATTGAGGCATAGAAGAGACGACATGAATTCAGAATGCTAAGGAGAGAATATGATTGCAATGCCATCAAGAAGCCATATGTAATAAAAATACAAGAAGAAAGGAGCACAATCAATAGATATGAAGATGGGTGGCTAGTCATGTATTGTAGGCCAACAATGAATATCCAAAATATAATTGTGGCAAATTTTACCTAAAAACCACACTCTATATTTTTATAGAGTAAGTCAATGTTTAGAATTAGTATCAAGTCAAAAAGAAAGTTGAGGTTGCAAACTTAAAAAAAAAAGTGATATTGGAAGCGTGAAGGAGACATGAAAGGTTGTTCAATTTAGATTAATATGTTTAGGATAAACCAAGGAAGTAGCATAAGATACGATTGTTGACTATTATTCTTATTGACTAGTGTTTGTGAAACATAAATGAAACAATTACTCCTTTGAGACAAACATGCTTGAGTAGAATGATAGACTTTAACTTATAGAATAATATCTTATTGTTTTATATATTTAGTAAAACCTTATACATTTTTTGGTTTGCTCATCTTGAATAGATCACTCTATATCTTTAAATCATGCAAGACAATACCTTCTCCTTCATACTTATTTGGTCTTTATGTTGATATTTGCTTTCAATTTGATACCAAATGACATAGCTAATATTTTTCCTATGTTTTTTTGTTTGCTTGAAGGATAGTTGTTTGAGTAAAAGTAAAATTTATATATTCTCCTTTTTTTTCTTATTGAGAGAGTCTCTTGAATATTTTGCTTGTTTATGGTTTTTTCTTGTATAAGGACTTTAGAGTATAAAAATACTATTCATTATTTTCTATTAGTATCTTATATTTTTATATATAAAAACTTCAAGGTATTTAGCTTTTCTTGGTTGTTTAAGAAGGTGGAGGATAAATGCTTGAGATTATATCAACACTCAAATATCTCCAAAAAAGTGTAGATATGAAATGCATAAAAAAAGAGACAAACCACATGTAATGAAGTAATTCTAAGCCTATGAGAATAATAAGAATAGAGAAGATAAAATAACAAGTGTATTTCATCTCAAAGATTTTATGGTGTCTTTAATCACGGATGGAAATTTAAGGTCTCTAACAATATTTAAAAGTAAAAGACTACAGTAAAGTTGGAATACTTTAGATTCTCATAAGATGTAATTCCAAAATAACTACCTGTTGAGATTTTATTCCCATAAGCTTTTTTAAGCTTATAATATTCATCCCATCATATAAAAATGAATCAATGTATAATTCCAAAACTTTCTATATAGTAAAGTGAATATAGAGTGAATATAGAGTGAAGAAGAGGAAATCAATCCTTATTCTTCTATCTACAAAACTTGCTTTTGGAAAAGAAAATACAATTTCACTTTACCTAGTTATATTAGTATTCAAAATTAGAACCATACTTTTGACAATTCAATGTCATACAACTTTATGATATAATAGCAAGAAATAGTTTTTTCTCATGGAGATATGGATAAAAAATGGCTAGATTTGAAAAAAAATATCACTATTGTAAACTCCTCATTGTTTCATATTATACCTCTTGGTCAAGAACCACTCCTAGAAGAGTAGTGGCACCAACTACTGTCCACAATGGCAAAGAGAAAATTCCCAAAATCACTTCCACATAAGCTAAGGTACAACCATTCCTTGAAGGTGATCATTGAATTACTCCAAAGAGGCTAGTTCAACTACAAAGAATACAAAGGATATGTTCCACCCTTCCCATAAGGCGCAACTCCAAAGGTTCTTTGCATTGGTGGCAAATCTTTGCTTTTCAATTTCATGGTACTTTCAATAATATGGCACACTTAACATTTATCAAAAAATTGCTTCATTCCTTTAGAATTACCATTGATCCCAACCCTTGGCCTCAAGCACTAGTGATCACACATTGTCAACTACTTGTGTTCCAACTTGGAAGTTCCTCATCACTACTCACCAAAGACACAAAACCAATACTTTTAATTAGACAAAATCAACAAAGAGCTTTTGGCTCTTTCACTTTAATCAACTTCCATGGATTGGATAAATATTTAGAGTGACAGGAAGCCTTAAATACATTTTCCTTCTCCTAACCAAAGAAATCCAATTGATAAAGAGGTGCAAATATCTATCAAAACTGCACTTCTTATGTAAGGACTATACAATAAGAATTTTATTATCCTATCTTATCCTACATTCCTGATCTATACACTGTTAAATCACTAATACATGTCTAGGGAAAGTGTATCCATGATTTCTAATACTATTGTATTTCTTGAAATTCCCAATCTATAAGCTCCCTTAGTTTTAGGGATAGCCTTTCTAACTTTGGGTCTTTGTGGACCTAAGCACTAAGATTTTGGACTTGTAGTTGTATTTCATGAATCTTAGGTTTTGTTAGGCTACCTATGGCTGCTTCTTCCTTGAGTTCTACCATTTAACTCCTAAGTTCTTCCAAATCTTCAAACAACTTCTAATTCTTTGCCTTGAAGTCAAATGCTAGTATAGAGACTTTGATAGTAACCTCCTACAAAATATTTTGTCTATGGGTTTCTCTCTTCTCTTTCTCAATAGCATGTAGGGAATGAAAAAATCTAGGGTAAATGGGAGAGTAAGAAAGTAAAGATAGTCACTCTAGAGTTGTAGATTTCCAAGTACAAAAAAGAAGTAGGAAATCAGATTGAGGCCCTAAAAAAAGGAATTACTATTGAGAAAGACAAAGCTCTTCTTGGTACTCTTGCTGAAAATTGTTTGATTGATTGTTAAGTAGGTATTTTGCTGTAGGCAAAAAAGTTTCATAATAGGAGGTTTCACTTTGGCCATTTCCATGTTTGTAAAATTAAATCACAAGAGATCTATGGGATGCACCATAGATTATTACAAGGTGTGAAAGGAAGACACTATTCTTATAGGAGGTACTCTTGTGACCCTATAAAGGTTAACGGCTCACAATAAAATTTTATGGTCTATGGGATGTCCCATTAGACCAAAATTAACACCAAACCAAAAATTAAACTTAATGCTAACTTTTCTCCAGACCTGTTCATGAATGTCCTTGATTTGCTTTATGGAACTCATCAAAATATTTATGAGAAGCTTACAAGATGAGCACGTCTCACATAAATCCCAAAAGTGAAACCCACTAATAGATTGTCCAATGTACCTACAAGCAAGATCCTTCTAAGTCTGCACTTTTCAAAAGTTTACTTGTAGATCTCTTCTCTTTGAAACCCCCTAATAGATTGAACAATGTACCTACAAGCAAGATCCTTCTAAGTCTGCACTTTTCAATAGTTTACTTGTAGATCTCTTCTCTTTGAAGGAGTTCTTGATCATTTTGTTGAAATCTTCTCCAGTGTTTCCAAATTCAGTATCTAAGGTCATTGCTCCTAAGAGACCCGTACCTCCTTCTAGTCCTATCCTTAAGTATTCTTCCCCCAATTGTAAGGATTACCCCAAAGACCCACATTTTCTCTCTTGGTTCTCTTTCACATCTCTTAAATTATGATAGATGAACACAACTACACATCCCAAAGAAGAAATATCAAGTGCTTGCTTTGGACTTAGTTACTCCTAGCTCAACTGGTCCATTTGTCAAGCTTGGGGATTAAAAAATCACCTCAGGGATCTTTGTCACAACTTTCTTTGCTCTGACAATCTTTCTATCAAAGGCACAACAACTACATAAAACTATCAACCTCAAAGGAACTTAGATTGCTCAAGGATTCTTTGGAAAAGTTTCTATAAAGTTCTTGCAAAGTGAAGTTATTGGGCTTGCATGTGATTTTATAGACAAGGGTTCTTTGGTAATAGTCCTCAAGTAGGTGAGCTATCACTATCCACATGTGAGAACTCTTTGATGGATGCCAATGGTCCTTGGTTGTAGTTCTTTATCAAGGTGGCAGCAGCATTCAAACAGTATATGGTCTTCGGTTCTGAAGATCTTTGGCTCAAAGATTCTTCATACTTGGGCTCTGCAAACCCTACACTTCTTCAGTCTTGATTTCTTCATACCCTTTCCTTCATGTTGAACAGATCTTTGGTCATGTCGTCTTTGTATTGGAATATGTACACAAACGAAATCCATAGAATGTCCATAGAAGAGGTTTCTTTCCATGAACATCAACATAACTTGCTCTATCTTCAAAAAGAAATCAAATGAGACAAAATTAAAAATTTGCAAAAAGGTGAGCAACACCATACCATCATATATTTTCAATAATATCAAACTTCTCAAATTAGTGGAAATTTATAATAATAATTTAGTGTTTCTGCTTAGATATAAGGCCACTCTTGAATGAATGAGAAGTTTTAATGCAGACGATTATTTTTAGTTACTTTTTAACTTTGTTGATTCAACTGGAAAAAATATAACTGATAGAAATGAAGGCCACTTTTGAATGTGATGCTGAAAATGAAAACATACAATTGGAGATAAAATCAAATATCTTAGGTACTATCAACATATAATGATATTCTACTATTTTTCAACTTCTAATCGAATAGGAAAAGTACTATCAACCCCAATGATTTTGTCAACTTTAAACTTTTATTTTGGTTTTGTCAACTTTAAAACTATCATGAGGTCCACCAACAATCAGCTTTGACATCACCGTTCCAGGATGACCATCATAACCTACATCATCATCTTCCAAAGTCCAAATTCCAAATTCCCTCAAGACTTTAGTAAAGTTACTCTTCGTCTTCAATCAAAAGATCAATAAAAGGCACGATAGTAATTTAGTCTGTCGGGCATTCCCAGCCCCCACTCAATTCCGAATCAAAAGTACATCACCGCTAACAATCTTTGGAGAATCTAGATAATCCAGATCTGATATGGCCAATGCTTGAGTATCAATAAACGTCACTCACAGAATCGGGGTCATGTTTTCAAGAGATAAGAGGTATAGAGTCTCTTACAATTTCTAAGCCGACAGGGTTACAACTTGTCACTCTCCAACGGGTATACGAACCCAAGAATGCCGATAACTGAATACCCCCATCACATTGAACTTCACAATAAAAGCTTCACCAGTTCTCACTTTAGTTTATGATAGACAACAAATCCTGCCATAAAGTGACGTTCTTCACTTTGCAATTATAGTGCCTTAGCTCGAGACTCATATGATGCCACCACTCAAAGGAGTCTTTGACGAACAGAAGCTCATAGCCCACGCTAGAGGAAACACCTTTCAGCGCATACGGGTGCTGAATCACTGAGCAAGCCAAGGCTCCATCTGGATAATACAGGTTGAAATCACCATCATCTGCAATCTTAGCGAAGCAGTCTTTAGCTGACGAATTCTTCAAGCCCGGACCGTGGATCCACACTTGTGACTTGAACCCCTCAGCCTTCGGCTGAGCGAGGCGGATTGTGCAGAAGTTGTCAAGATATACTCCCCACCCATTCCAGCCTCGGATGTAGTTTTCGGGCTTGAGCACGTTGTTGACTGCAAACGAGCCGGTCAGACCCGGATTGTAGCCATACGCTAGTCCGTAGACTTTCGATTTTGTGAAGACTGCAGCAGACTCCACTTGATAGGGTTCAGTAATGAGAGGCAGCAGAATAAGAATCACCAAGAAGAAAAACTTACCCTGCGTCATATCGTCCCTCAGGAAAAACTGATCAAGCCTGCGTGACCAATGAACGGTGATGCAAGAAATGCTGCGAAATCTGTCACCTGACTCATATGTCATACGAATGGACCTCGTTCGTTCTTTGTACGCGAGAACTGGTCCAGCATGTCTAGTGATTCTACAAGACCTGCCACCTGACTTATATATCATGCGAATGCACTCGTTTTTTATATGAACAAACACTTACGCTGTCGTTTGTGTCCGTCATTGCCCATCGAGGAACGATGACAAACACGATACTATGTTAAAATACTATAATTAAAATTGCTGTAGAGGGATTCTACGAAACCTGATATCTTACTAGTATATCATGCGAATGAACCTGCTTCCCTATCGAGGAACGGTGACAGACACGATACTATAATTAAGAATTGCTGTAGAGTGATTCTACGAAACCTTAGACCTGATTCATATATCGTGCAAAAGAACCCGTTTTTGGTACGAGCGGTCCCTTATACACTAGTATACATGTATAGATGTATACAGTCTTTAGTGTTTGTCACTTCCCATCGAGGAACGATGACAAACACGATATTATACTTGCTGAATGGCGTAGAGTTCTGCAGCCGGTTTTGAAGCTGGAGTCGACACATTTCTCAACATCTACTGCAGCTTGCCTATTTCCCACCCCTGATTTTGCTATTTACAACCAGTGCATTTCTCATCCATTCCTATATTTTGTTGAATACTGCAAAATAGTGTTCAATCAGGTACGCTGTAACACAGCCAGCCTTCGGCTAAAGCGGACTCGATGACCAGGTTGCTCTAATTTAGTCACTCGGCGGTTTATCTTTCCTAACGAGCGGTAGAGACTAGTTTTTCTAACTTGGACAGCAATACCCACAACCCAGGTGTCAAATCTCGTCGGATCGAGAAGCTGAAAGTGGATATCCGCCGATGCAAACGAGGGACTGGCTCTCTCTCACACAAACACTTCTTCCGTCTTCAAGTTCATTGGAGCAATTGGCGTCTCGTTGTAACTATCAGTAAACTTGGGGAAGAAGTCTTATATCCTCATGGATCTTATGCCAGTTTCCCGTCAATCTTCAACCTTTTCACAATTGCTGCTAACCGATTTCTGGACTTTACATCCATTGGCAATTACTTAAAAGGAAATTGCCGAGAAGTCGACAACGAAGGGCAAAGAAGTTATGGAGCGAAGAATCGGAACATCAAGACAGAAGAATTACTGGGAAGTTCCTTTAAGAGATCTGAAGACGACGACACATATTGGCCTCTGGACTCTACAGGTGGACAGCCGGAAGACTGGCCTTCAAGTTCCATACATTTGACACTCGCTAGCAGATATGTCTCGTGAAATGCCTCACCAAAACACTTTTGGAGTTGCCGTGGCACCACGTCGACCAAAGCAGGTTGATCTGGCATGTCGCATATGCCAGATCAACCTCTACCTAATACAAGTCGAGTAAGTGGTACCACGAGCTAAAATACTATCCTATTGAAACTGTTCGTTAAATATGGGGAGAAATTAACATTAGGAATGAATGAAGTTTTCAAGACAGAAGAAACGTGAGCATATTGGAAACGGAAGTTATAAAGCGTTAGGTGAAATTTTAATAAAAAGTATCCGTAAATTTTTTAAGTCTTTTATATTTCTGATTTGTTTAGTTGTGACTCTAGTTGAATGTTAAAACTAATGGTTCTGAGTTAGTATCTTTAGAACAGAGTAAAACCATGCAAATCCGATGGATTGCCCCGTTGCATAGAAAAAGAGAACCGGTGTTAATCAATCGTAGAGGCTTCTGTCTATTTTGATTGAGAATCTTTGTCAATCTAGAACTGACATGAGGACAGTGCTCTTATTTAAGTCGTTCAGTGATCCTGCTTGACTTTAAAGAGGTTTCTAGAATTTTAAGTCCACATCGATTTTAACCCCCGGACATTACCTTGATAGACTCCACCAAAGAATGGAGAATCTAACCACCTTCAAGAACTAGATATCATTCGCGCACTATTTGGTCTTATCAAGTCTGTTGTTGTAAGAGAAGAGGAGATAGTAAGGTCAAAGATTTCAATATGCGGAATTTAACATAAATTATGGTATCGTTACTTTTGAATAAACTAACTTTGATTGGATGTGCAGATAGCTTAGGGTACTTGAACTTCAATACCTTTATATACAAAATTATATTTTAGCTAGCAGATTTTTCTCATAATTAGCCAGAAGTGAATTACAAAAGGAGTTGGAGATCTTGTTAGAGTATGAATTAAAAGAAAATTAATTGACAATTATTTGGAACATAGTCTCTTAAACTCTTAACTACGAGTACTCTTATCAAACAAGAACATTGTAAAGATGAACCCAGAAAAATATCAACACGGGCCATAATGGCTCCAAGACAACCATGAATGCACATTGCAACAACACCTATTGTTCTAAATCCTATTATCACCGCTCCTCCCAGAGAAAACCACTATAGATGGATTGATGAAGTGATAAGAGACCTATAGATCAAGCTAGCAAGATCATAAGGAAAAGAAGGTGTTTGTGAAAAAGACCAATGCTAAAGCAAGGATAAATGTAGAGACGTATTTATTTAGTAAGATAACACCCAACAAAAGAGGAAGAAGTTTGTACTTTGATAATACGATTTAGCAAGGAGTAATCTTTTGGAAGGAAGTGAAGATTGCGCAAAGAGACATAAGAGAAATCTTGAAAATCAACTTTGGGAAAGAAGAGACACAAAAAGTATTGGATGATTATGTCACTGATATAGGCCACTATCTACAGAATCAAGTTAGTAGGAGATAAAGAAAATGCATTCATAAAGCATGTCGATACAAGTGATACATTGAGCCATGCTATCCATACATATCCATAGAGAAGAGAAAGACAACAAAAGAAGGATTATTGCAAGTTGCTAAAGCAATTAAACATGTCACTCAATGGGATGATGCGGTGGATACCATGTAAGTCCATGCTTCCTTAGCAAGAAGCAAACATGAATTTCTATGAGGAGAAGCAAAGGAGAGATAATGAAGAGCATAGTGAAGGAGGAAAAACTCCAAAGAGACAGTTGATGTAAGTCCATGCTTCCTTAGCAAGAAGCAAACATGAAGTTCTATGAGGAGAAGCAAAGGAGAGATAATGAAGAGCATAGTGAAGGAGGAAGAACTCCAAAGAGACAATTGATGGGAGATAGACTCAATCAAGAAGATGGGTCCCACTGATAAGCAGTTGCACTTCCTCAGAAGGAGGCTATGGAGGATGCTTTGCCTTCTACTTCTAAAAACTTAAGGAGGAGAAAAGGTAAAAAGAAGAGTAAGGTTCCTACTTATAAACTTCAATGTGATATTGAGGCACCTTTAGATATAAAAGTAATACTAGGAGAGAAAATACTACTACAAAAATGTAGTCCACTTGTATATTTTGTATAGTAGTATGTAGATTCTTGTGAGTCTTGAATGTTTGTAGAGCACAAAAGCTAGGGCATCCAATTAGCAAGCCTGATAAGAGAGATGTTATGTTCTCTTAACCCACCTCTCCCAAACCCTTTTAACATTAAGCTCTAGTTTATACATGAAATTACTTTTGTGCTCATTGGATTGGATGGTCTTGTGTTCATGGGATTTGTTATTCAAAACTTGGATTCTATTATTCTCCCTATGCTTACTATAGATATGTTTGAGATTTAACCATTTACATTTATACTTAGAAGAGGGACTAAAAATTTTGCTCAAGGGTTGGGAAGTGGAGTTTGGAGGTCCATGTGTCAAAAGAATGAGTTGCCAAGAGTAGACATTTTTTGGCCATACTATGCACAAAAATACTACTTTGGAGTTAATTTCTAACCTCACATGATCAACTGAAGGTTGAATATTTGATATCAAAGTGTTTGGGTGATGATTATGATCAAGTTTGGAGTTTTGAACACATCTTAGGTTTTGGTTCAAATTAGCTTCCAAAACTTGACATTATTATTTTAGTTCAAATTAGCATTTGAAATTTAATAGCTTTTGAAATTTATCCTAACATGATCTTGAACTTTTATGTGAAATTTGGAGTGAAGTACTTGATTAAATAATTCAAGATCTTGGATCAAGTATAATTGGGTCTGTAGAGCTCATATGTCAGCATAACTTGAGAAGTGGTCCATATCTAGAGATTGGTTTAGAATTCAAAAACCAAACTTCAAAAAGATTTTAAAAAGAGCATGATAAACTACTATGTAATGTTTGGTTTGCTTAGGGTTTATTGGTAGTGAGCTATGAAGTTTCATTAAAATTTAATAAAATTATTAAAATAAATTTGGGTAGATTGTTTCATCTCCAACCACAATTGATTGCAAAATTTTCAATTTGAGTGCATGATTGAAAAATTGGAAGCTTGCTAGAGTGTTCTTAATACTAATAAGAACTCCTCAGCCCAGAAATATGGAATTTTTTTGGCAAAAGTGGCACCTTGATTAGGGTTTTGAGCCACAAGATTATATTAAGATATTGTCAAGATATTATCAAGGGAGTTGTATGAGTCCAATTAAGATGTGTTTTCTCAAAGTAGATCTAGAGTGTACAAAGAACTTGTGGATCTTGACAAATCAAAGTGGAAGCTATGCAAGAACAAAAAAAAGATCTAAAAAAAGTGGGCTAGATTGATGAGGATGATACTATCTCAAATACGTATTTGCAAATAGATTTGGAAGATCCTCTTGGAGAGCTCAATAGGATGAAGCAAAACCATGAGGATCAAGTAGTGGAAATTCATTTTGAAAGGTCAACCTTAAAACTAAATGTCTTCCAAGTTACTTTAATTAGCATATCTCACAAGCTTTAAGGCAAAAGAGCTTAAGGGATCTTAATTAGATAGGTTATAAGCTTAGTAGAGCTACATTAAAGAAGTTGAACATTTGTTCATCATATATTTTTCTACCAAATGAGAAGAAGGAGCTTTAGGAGATTTTAAGTAGGCATGTGAAAGCTATCTCTCTTGAGCTTTCTAGAAGTTGTCGTTTAAATCTAAGCATTGTGGCTAGAATGATCTTCTTTATGATTCCATATGCTCCTTTGTACTTAAGATCCATTCTTGAGTTTATATGCCCAAACTTTGGAGGTCTTGAAGGAAAAATTTGAGCCAAAGATCCTAGAGCCATCATTTGCACGTTATTCTACCTGCTGGTTTATGGTGCTTAATAAGAATGGAGGTTTGAGATTCATTCAAGATATGCAATTGGTGAACAAATTGACAATCAAAAACATAGGTATAGAACCAATTGTTGGAGAATTTGCTAAAGCTTTTCCAAGTAAAGATACATATTCTATAGGAGACCTTTACCATGATTATGACCAATTTCAACTTATTGAAAAGAATAAAGACATTATTACAACTATGAGGATACTATTAGGATCGATGTGCTTATTGCTACAAGAAGTCATAAAAATTTTTACATACATTATAAATGGAATGAATAATGTTGATGAGGATGTGCATATTGCTACAAGAAGTAATTAATAGTTTACATACATTATGAAATGGAATGAATAATGTTCTCACAGAGTTTATTTTGGATAAGACCATGCCTTTATGGATAACATTCCAACACTTTGTGCATATATTACATCCTACAAAACCTATAATTTTTGCAACATCATCCATATGGAAGCACAAATCATATAGAAAGTCATACACAAATCCTAAAGTGCCACAATCATTATGGCACTTTAGGATTGCAAAATTATAATGCCAAACTGAATAGCTAATAGAAAAACAAAACAAAGAAAGATAAAACAAAGTCAACCAAAAAGCCAATGAGCATTCTAAGCATAGCTATTTCAAGAAAGAAAGACAAAATTCCAGAAAAAGGAATTCCAAGGTAAAAGGGGAAAAAAATTGATTGAAGCTTGGCAGATGGGACAAGAAATGAGAATACTAATTAGAGAGTATGATTGCACTGCAATTAAGAAATAATGAGTAATAAAATACAATAAGAAAGTGGCTCAATAGTGGCACTTAATTCAACATTTTATTCCTTGAGATATTTAGTGATACTTCATAATTTTATACCTTCTTTTTTTTTTAGTTCACTTTTACTATCTTTAGATCATGGAAGACAATATTTTCTCTTCATAATTTCTTGGTCTTTATGTTTTTTACTTGCAATGTGATATCAGATGATAGGGCTAATCTTTTTCTTTGATCTTTTTCTTAGGGATTTTTTCTTGCTTGAGAGATAAACTCTTGAAATAGGAGCCAAATTTAACCATTCTCTTCTTGTATTTTTATTGAGAGAGTCTCTTGTATAATTTACTTGTCTGTTTATTTTTCTTGTATGAATTACAATTACAGATTTTATGTAGAAAATTCTAGAATCATTGGATATGTTGGTAGGTAAATTCCTAAGTGTTAGCCATTCAATTATATGTCTACGATTCATCATTTTCTACTGGTTTCTTATTTTTTGTATATATGTATTTGTTTTGTAAAAGGTGCTAAGAAGCGATATTGAAGACCCATCCAGCTTAAAGAATAATTGGTCGTGCTTGGTGGTCAAGAGTATGTGATAATAATCACGTGAAATGATCATAAGCTAGCTACTTCTTTGAACAAATTTGCTGCTGACTTTGGTATGCCAATAACGTCAATGCCGTGGAACTCTGCAATGCTATTGAAGAGAAAGACTTATTCTGAGAAAGATTATGGCCGAGTACGATTGCCAGTTACATTGCACCAAGTAATATATGGCCATAATTGCTACATCAAAGTGCAAATTTTGTAAAGTTTAGTTTTATTACACGGACAATACTCATGATTTTGTGGAAATGATTATAGTAGTATTGATGATTGCATCACGGTTGAATGTTGTAGCTTTATTAATCAAGCGTTTAGCTAGACTAAGCTAGACCTTGAATAAGGAGGATAACTGCAGGAGGTTGTATTAACAATCAACAATCTCCAAAAAAATGTAGACAAGAGAAGGGGGAGGAGAAGAGACACCGACTTTATAATATGAAGCAATCATAAGCCTAGGAGAAGAATAAGAAGAGAGAAGACAAAATAACAAGCTTGTTTAATTTCAAAGCTTTTACAATGTCTTTAATCATGGATTGAAATTTCAAAACATTAGTAATATTCAAAAGGAGAAGACTACTATGGAGTAGGAATATTATAAATTTCTCACAAGATATAAGTTTAAATGCAGTAACGCGTGAGAATTTAACCTCAAGCTTTGTCAAGCTCATAATATTCATCCCATCATATAGGAATGAATCAATGCATAATTCCAAAAGTTGCTAAATATTTTAGAGTATTGCAAGATTGTAAACAGAATGAGAGAGTGAAAGGGGAGGCAAATTAATCCTTATTCTTCCATCTACGAAACTTGCTTTCGAAAAAAGAGAATAACTTTACTTTATTTAGTTATATCAGTATTCAATTAGAACCATACTTTTAGTAACATCATATATTTTCATATGGCTCATGTGAAAAATATGAAGCTTCTTACATTATTGGAAATATTTATGATAAAAAATTACCTGATCTTGGGTTAAGTGTTTCTGCTTATATATAAGGCCATTCTTGAAAAATGAGCAGTTTAATTCCGACTGTATTGTTTTTAGTTACTTTTTAACTTTGCTGATTCACTTGGAAAAAATATAACAGAGAGAAATAAAGGCTACTTTTGAAGAAGATGTTGAAAAGAAAAACGCACATCTAGAGATAAGATAAAATATCATAGGTACTATCGATGGTATTCTACTACTTTTCAACTTTTGAATCGAATAAGAAAAGAACTATCAAACCCAATGATTTTCTCACCTTTAAAACTATCATGAAGTCCACCGACAATCAGCTTTGAAATCACCGTTCCACGATGACTATCATCTACATATACATCATCATCTGTTCCAAATTCCAAATTCCTTGTAATTCTGAAGACTTTAGTAAAGTTAGTATTCGTTATCAACCAAAAAAGACACTGATTGAATTTAGTGTATAGGCATTCCCAGCCGCCACTCAATTCCCAGTCAAAAGTACATCACAAGTGACAATCTTCTAAGAATCTAGATCTGATACCGGCCAATGCTTGAGTCCTCATGAAGGTCACTCACAAAATCGGGGTCGTGTTCTCATGAGTTAAAGGTATAGAAACTATTACAATTTAGAAACCGACAGGTTTAGAACTTGTCATGAACTTTAGAACTCTCCAACTATGGGTATACGAACTCAAGAATGCTATCAGGCATTCCCAGCCTCCACTCAATTCCCTGTAAAAATTCCCAATTCATCACCATTAACAATCTTCGGAGAATCTAGATCTGATATTGCCAATACTTGAGTATTCATGTAGGTCACTAACAGAATCGGGGTCGTGTATTCAAGAGGTAAGAGGTGTAGAGTCTCTTACAATTTCTAAATCGACAGGGTTACAACTTGTCACTCTCCAACTACGGGCTATACGAACTCAACAATGCCGATAACTGATTACCTCGATGACATTGAACTTCACAACTAAATCAACTTCGCCAGTTCTCACTTCAGTTTATGATAGACAACAAATCCTGCCACAAAGTGACGTTCTTCACTTTGAAATTATAGTGCCTTAGCTCGAGACTCATATGATGCCACCACTCCAAGGAGTCTTTGACGAACAGAAGCTCATAGCCCACGCTGGAGGAAACACCTTTCAGCGCATACGGGTGCTGAATCACTGAGCAGGCCAAGGTTCCATCCGGATAATACAGGTTGAAATCACCATCATCTGCAATCTTAGCGAAGCAGTCTTCAGCTGACGAATTCTTCAAGCCCGGACCGTGGATCCACACTTGTGACTTGAACCCCTCGGCCTTCAGCTGAGCGAGGCGGATTGTGCAGAACTTGTCAAGATATACTCCCCACCCGTTCCAGCCTCGGATGTAATTTTCGGGCTTGAGCACGTTGTTGACAGCAAACGAACCGTTCAGACCCGGATTGTACCCATACGCCAGTCCGTAGAATTTCGATTTTGTGAAGACTGCAGCAGATTCCACTTGATAGGCTTCAGGAATTAGAGGCATTAGAATAAGAACCACCAAGATGAAAAACTTACCCTGCGTCATATCGTTCCTCAGGAAAAACTGATCAAGCCTGCGTGACCAATGAACGGCGATGTCCAGAAATGCTGCGAAACCTGTCACCTGACTCATATGCCTCGTTCGTTCTTTGTATGCGAGAACTGGTCCAGCATGTCTAGTGATTCTAGAAGACCTGTCACCTGACTTATATATTATGCGAATGGACCCGTTCTTTGTATGAGCAATCACTTACGCGGTCCGTAGTGTTTGTCATTTCCCATCGAGGAACGGTGACAAACACGATACTATAATTAAGAATTGCTGTATAGTGATTCTACAAAACCTGATATGTGACTGATATATCATGCGAATGAACCCGTTTTCCCATCGAGGAACGATGACAAACACGATACTATAATTAAGATACTATATTAAGAATTGCTGTTGAGTGATTCTACGAAACCTGATACCTGACTAATATATCATGATTGAACCCGTTTTTTGTACGAGCAATCCCTTATGCACTAGTATACATGTATAGCTAGCTATATACAGTCTGTAGTGTTTGTCACTTCCCATCGAAGGAACGATGACAAACACGATACTATACTTGATAATTGGCTTAAAGTTCTACAGCCGGTTTTGAAGCTGCAGTCGACACATTTCTCAACATCAACCGCAGCCTGCCTATTTCACAGCCCTGATTTTTGCTGTTTCCGACCATTGCATTTTCTCGTCCATAACGATATTTTGTTGAATACTGCAAAATAGTGTGCAATCAGGTACGCTGTATCACAGCGATAAAGCGAGCTCGACGACCAGGTTGATAGTTGCTCTAATTTAGTCAATCGGCGGTTTTCTTCCCTAACGAGCGGTGGAGACTAGTTTTACTAACTTGGACAGCAATACCCACAACCCGAAGGTGTCAAATCTCGTCGGATCGGATCGACAAGTTGAAAGGGGGTATCTGCCGATGCAAACGGGGAATTGGCGCGCTGTCACGCGAACACTTTTTCCGTCTTCAAGCTCGTAATAAATGTAAAAGGCGACCGCGTAGGAAAAATGAAGGATGGGAAGACCCCATCAAGCAGTACAAGGGAGAGACAAAAAAAAGTAACATGGGGCTAAACCCCAATAGAGTCCTATATGAGAAATCTGCCCTAGTGCACCTCGATATCCGAGCTATGCAAGCCCGTACAGTTTACACACAACTCGAGCCTCAGAAGAAACATCACCTAATGTGATTGCTCTCTTATGGATTGCACCGGCCACTGCACTCTGTATACCAATGGACGCACGCTGTATAAAATATGCTACAAAGTATGAGAGTGAGAGTGATAACCCCTGACACCTAACATGATAAGCTCTCGTGCACTCCCTGACAAATATGTCAAATGCCGTGTCCATCTCTCCATATAACTCCAAGGCTAGAGGAACAAAGAGGTGACCTCGTTGCATGCCCCTATACTTGGAGACCTTGTGACCTGCTGCTGTACTCGCTGCCCATCCGGGGGGATGGGTAATCACTCCCTCCAAAATTGTATCCCGCGTAGGGTCCATGACCACGACATCCGCTACTATCACCTGATCATCTCGGACCAAGTATAAGTCTGCCCTGACAAGTGTCGTCTACAGAGCATACGAACATTCCATCTAAGCCAAGTATCCACTCTCTCGTGCCATAGCAAACACTATATCTCTAATCGCATCATGGGTAGCTATCCTTTGTCCTCCAAATGGACATCGTGTCAAGTGGACCGCCACTGCATCTTGTGTAGAACCACACTCACAAGTGAGTAGTGAAGATGCAGATGGGTGAACCAAACCTAGGCGAAACCTCATCGCTGTAGAGAAAGTAGCCTATAGCTCGTAATAAATGGGGAAGAAGTCTTTGCTCGGGGAAGAAGTTTTACTATCTTAATGTATCTTACCAGTTTGTATCTTAATGTATCTTTATGCCAGTCTTCCTTGGAACCTTAACCTTTTCACAGTTGCTGCCATCCGACTTCTCAAGGTTACATCCATTGGTAATTACTTTAACAGGAAATGTCAAGTAGTCACAACGAAGAGCAAAGAAATTTATGGAGCAAAGAATTGGAACAGCAAGACACATGAATTGGAAGGTTCCTTTATGAGATCGGAAGACGACGACTCGCATTTGCGTCTCGGCCCCAGAGGTGGCCGGCCAACTGGAGGACTGGCCTTCAAATTCCACACTTTCGACATTTGGCATTCTCTAGCCGATCTCTCTTCCCTGGAATACCTCACCAAATCACCAAAACAGATTTAGAGTGGCGTGGCACCACGTGTGTCATGAGAGGGTGGACAAGTGGCCATATGCCAGGTCAACCTGTATAAAATACAACTCAAGTAAGTTGGACCCACGAGCTAAAAGATTATGATATTGAAATTATACAATAAATATGGAGAGAAATTAACATTAGATAGAAATGAAGTTCTCGAGAAAGAAGAACCGTGCGCATATTGGAAACGAAAGTTCTAAAGCTTTTGGTGAAATTAATTTAAAAAAAAAGTATCCGTAAAGTTGAAGTGCTTTTATGCTTTTGATTTGTTTAGTTTTCAAACTCTAGGTTAATGTTTAAAGTAATCGGTCTGAGTTAATATGTTTAGAACATGTAAAACCATGCAAATTCTGTACATGACAATTACCCCGGTTGTATAGAAAAGAACCGGTGTTAATCAATCGTAAAAGAAACGTCTTCCCATCAATCGTTTATACAACTCAAACATGTGCTCTAGGCTATACGATTAAGAAAATATCACTTTATTATAAGTGAAGGTTTTACAGAGATGATAGGCAGTATGATTAACATTTCTTCTGGACTTCTTCTACATATGTACATCTTTTGTTATTTGATATATTGAAACACCTCCTTATATCACTAATCTAATTTCGCCTTTTTCTTCATCGTGAATTTAAAATTGCAACGTGATAAGCCCCTTCCCTTCCCTTCCTAAAATACTTCTCAATGTTTAGTACTCGATCCATCCATGCAAAACATGAAAAGGTAAAGGTTGACTGAGTACCAACACAGTGAACTCCATATGCACAACGGATTTGACATCCATCCAGGTGTTGGTAGTTCCGTCCATATATTGACTGATTGATTCATGTATTTTCAAAGGTTATGTCTACTGCGTGATTGAAATCCTATGTCAATCTAGAACATAACTGAGGACAAGCTGTTCCTGAAGTCCTCAAGTAATGCCGCTTGACTTTTCTATAGTTTTGAGGACATGTCGATTTCAATTCATCATTGACTTCGCTGGATAGAATGCACGAAAGAAAGGAGACTCTAACCACCTTCAAGGACTAGCGATCATTCGTGCATTGTGAGGCCATATCAACTCTGCCGTTCGATTATTGGTTAGGTCAAAAAGTCAGTAGCGGTATTACACTGAAATTTGTGGCATCGCTGCTTCGGAGTAAACGAATTTTGTTTGGATGTGCCGATAGCACAGATAGTTGCACGCTGACATTGCCATAAAATGAAGTCATGTCTTAGTTTCCTGGATCTTCAGCAAGTGAATCTGTACACTTCTATCATAGTAAACATCGAAGTTAAGTTAAGAGTTCGGTTAAGGCTAGAGGGCAGTGACTAAATAGTCGATGGGCGCCCGTCGATGCACACCTCAGCACGTTCAGTAATCTCGTAGACTGAGCCTGTGTATGTGATACATTAGGTAGGGGGCTGTGCTCCTTCATATATCCATACGCAAGGACATATTCCAGAATTCGGCTTCTGTTTCTGTCGAGAAACACAACTGTATGTGAGAGAAATGACAGAACTTTTTGATTTCCTCTGCACAAGAATGTAAAACGAAACTGCTCTTAATCCACCACTTTGCCGGACAAGAGTTCAATAGATATGATTATAGCTAGTGAAAACTTACATTTAGAGTGGGCCACGTAAGTCGGTCGCAGATTGGTTTATTGGGAGACTTCGCTGATTGTCACGTCATTCTTGGAATAACGTCAGCACCGAGCGAAAGAATCTGTCATGGATGGCCAGTGGCGGAAACATGTCTGAAGAAATGGCCTCCCGTCTCATACAGCAAGACTTCCATGATCCCAACATGATCGAGTGAAAGCTGACCAGCCTAGACCAAGCAGGTCGCGCAGGTAGAAGTTGTCAGTTTCCGGATACTTTCTCCGGATTTAGACATTCATGTATAACACGGTTATCTATGCATGTACGAGTTATATTTGTTGAGAATCATCTTCCAGGCGTGGGCTGAATTCAGGTCGTGCATTTGGGACCTGACACCCCGTTGTGATTTGCGCTTGAGCTCTTGGTTACGGAGCCGTTCGCTGGCTGCCATCCAATGCTCTTATCCGGGACATTCTGTGATAATCCGTACGGCCCGGAGATTTCGTTTCCGTTGTTAAGTTCGTTCGGACGATGATTTGGCGTTGCCTGTGCACTTTGTTGCTTCTTAGCAGATTCTGCGTCTGGTGATTGAGGCTCAGGTTCTATAATGAGGAACTCTCGCTTCACGAAGATAGCATTGGGCACCATTAAGCGGTGTCGTCCGTTGCGCAGGACGGTGTACCGCAGGTCAACAGCTTCACAAACTCCTTCAAACCAGCCAGACTTCATGACTTGTGAGTCCGTCGACAGCGGTGCTCCGGCCGTACCTTGTCCACACATTACGGCCACTGAATGTCCTGGTCTGAAAGGTTGAGCTGCAAACAGGAAAAAGCCTGCAAAATAATTTTGCCACACGTCCTGCACGAGACAGCGTGCGCACATGAGCAAAGAAGAACCGAGCCAACATCAAATCTGCGATCCGTATTCCAGTATTGATGGCGTGCTATACGTCTGAAGATAAGCTATAGCAACTTGGACTTGCATAACAGGAATGACTTGACGGTTCGCGTAGTATCAACTCATACAGGTTCATAACAACCCAGAAGTCTGCGCGGCTCTGGAGGCAGTGCTGGTGTTTCCTTTCCGATGCACATTGAATACAATCACATGAACCTTGGTGGTGAGCTCAGTACCTTCCCAGCGAGCGCAAGGGCTAGAAAAGACGGTAGAAGCAGGGAGTTCACATTCAAGCCAATACTGCACAATAGGAGGAAGAGAGATGTAAGCCAATAAACGTGCCGGACGTGAATGTGAACGGGCATAGATTAACAAACTCAACTTGAGGAGCCAATACATTCAGATCGACACCAACCGCTGAGGTAAACGTACCTCGACAGGACTGTTACAACAGCGATTGCACTGAATGTTAACCTGCCAACCACACAGTTCCAGCCATAAGTTCCTCCTAAGCAAGAAAACTACTCATTATCCCAATGCACAACTGGACACAAGGACGAGCCAGAGGAGCCCTTGCATAAGATACTTTTTGTTGAGATGCAGTGCTGAAGCAAACCGTAAATCGAAAGATCGGGATTGCTTGCAAACTTGGAACAATTTCTACGGATTCGTTTTCCTATCTGAGGATTAAAGTGATTGATGAAGCAAAATTCAAATGCACGGAGAATGAGTTGATATATAGAGTGGTCTTACTCGAAGAAGAGTACAAGGACACTTGCCACCCTCCGGTCAAAACTGCCATTGTCCCTCAAGTGTTGAATTGCATCCTGGATGACATGATTTAGGGCCCACAGAACCCACATAATGGCCATCGACATCCTACACGCCAGGAGCGATTCCAGTCAATCCACCACTCCCAGTCAGGGTACATACGTTAAAGTTTCTCTAAAGGAACAACAGAAATGAGTTACAGACAGTATCATCGAAATTGAGGTTCCTCAAATCCTACGATACAAAGTTTGCGAAGGCAAGCTCCCAAACCTAAGTCAAAAATCAGAATCGGAAGCTACGTGTCCAAGCTTCATTTATGTTGTGAAGGCAACTAACTTACAACATACGCGGTAGTACAAATCCAAGATTGGAAACCGCGCTTTTGAAGATGATTCCTCCGCCGAAAAGCAAAGGGGCAAGAACTGGAAATGAGAATCCCTTCAAAGGAGACTGCCAAAGCAAGCCCACGCACAATTGTCAGGGAACTAAATGTTCTTACTCCAACGTGCCTCTACTTCTGAAGATACACTAGACGCAAATTGGGAACTTGGGCCGACAGAGACGTCTAGTTGTCCGGAAACATATAAAAAATCTCCACTTTTGGATTTGCTCAGAGTTGAAGGAACAAATTCATCATAGCCACCAGCCGTGCTTTCAGGTGAAACAATGTATGCTGAAGCATAGATCCGTGTTAGCATCAAGATGATAAAGTGCCTCAGAATTGACTGAAGAAGATATGAAATCGAAGCTCAATCATACAAGGCCACAGAAACAAACCCAAACAAAACAACTCCGTTTGACAATTGCACGTGAAAGAGTACTCACACTCGAAAGTAGCGGCAGTGCCCGGGACAAGAAAGTCGGCAGCGCCATAGTGAGATTTGCCATCGAAACTGAGACTCGAAACTTGACAAAAGCAGGATTCTCCCAAAGCCGCTTTAGCACGTCCCAAGGTATCTCATCGAGCTCCTCATCGCTACTCCTGCCGGAAGGCTCTCCAGTATCAGTATCTTGACTACCCTCCTCAGAAGTTCTACCCTCAGGTTCGGTTTCATCAACAGTCAGCGACCCGTCTGCAGACTGGCTGTCCTCTTTGATAACATCTTTAATGTTCCTGAGTGTCCTAGAAATTGCCCTTATACAGGCGAGCCTAATGCGCTTGATGGTCAAAATACAACAAGCAATTTCCTTCACTTTCGCTTCCTGAATATCCTCCGTCAGCAGATTCTGATTTTCCCGTGCTCTTGTGTGTATAGTAGGATGATTTTCGGTAGCTCCGATGCTGCTGCTCGTATCGAATGTTCCTTGGACACCATCTAACTCACTATCAGACTCTGTGGCCATTCTTGGTGCTCGCCGGAACTGCTTATTTCCTTTCCGATACCGATCGCAGATCGGAATCCAGCCACTTGCATTCACAGAGCTCTCTTTTAGACCTCTTGGAGGAACGTTTCCGTGACTGTACTCCCCTACCGAGGGATCAGTTTGCAGGTCCCAAGCCACGTTACCATCCGCCTGAATACTTACTTGCTGCTCGCTGAAGATGCCCCTTTCCAGTGGGGGACTACTATTATGGTCTGAATTAACCTCAGCTTCATCGCTCCCTGTTTCCACATTTGAATTGTATAGCATTGCTCCTGTGGCCACATCTCTCCAAAGGTGCTGCAATAGGACACCATGTTTGGTAGACTGTGCTGGGATTTGCACAAAAGATAAATCCTTTCTGTCACTGATTGACGAAGGCTGTGAAGAATGTGCTCTGCAATCTACGATCTGGGAACTTGGCAAAGAAAGTGGGCTTTGATACACCCGTGCAGAAGCAGGTAATATAAAGCTCCGACTACTTGTAGCCATGATGCGGTTTGAATCCTAATACTCCTATATCTATGGCACAAGTAACTACTGGCAACAGCAGTGGGAATTAATCCGGCGGTACAGACTACTGCTGCTTATAAAATACTAAGTGAAGATCTCTACACCAGGGTGTATGAGGAGGAGGAGCTGTCAAATGAAGGCCCGAGGTCTCCATCGCCAACATGAGAAGTAAAATATCTTCAGCCAAATATACTGATGTATCAGTCGTCAATCGCTTCCACCCCGCGTTCCCATACCTGTGCCAACGATCGGATCAATTCCGTAAAGGTGCCACTCTTATCTTCGGATTTTGCAAAAAACTATGGAAGACATGCTCCAGGGCTATGATAGATGCCACCACCGGTGATAACAGAGCGCGCCTTGACTTCTGCATGTCGCACCAGAACGTCCAAGCACTCGTTTTGGTACAACTAGAGACCAAACCGTAACGCCGAGGTGAAGCAAGTAATCTTGCCGGACTCCCGGACTCGCTGTGAGGAGAATGATATGAGCAGCTAGCAAAGCTATCACGGGAGGACAACTCTGGGCAGGACGACGAGCAAGCTATCGATACGCAAACCGACAAAGTCAAGAGGACATCAATGCAAGGAATGCCGTAGGTCCCTTGCAGGATTCGATCGCACTGAGCGGCAGCGAGAAAACCAAAACAAACTCGCAGTTAGGAAAAATTTAGAAAATGATTGATTGCTTGACCGATTGATGGATCCACAAGACTCATCGAAATGAAATAAAGCTCCGTTCAGCCACGATTGAAACACAAATTTCAAATGATCACCGTACACTAATTAGACATCAATTCACGATTGCACAGCAGATCCAGCTTACATACTCTTTCTCTGCCCACCACCACTGGTCATCAATGCTCCCTCCTCTCCTCTGTTTCCTCTGCCTCTCCCCTGTTCTCCTGTTTTGTCGCTTGCGTCAACGAAGAGAATTGACAGTGAACTGCATTTGAATGCCACTGTACTTCTCCGCGCCCATTTCCGTCTCAGGCGGCCCCCACATTTGCCAGCTGGCCGCCTATTTACGCGTCCACTTGGTATGAGAACATCTGGAGGAAGAAGGCTCCTGTTCAGTTCTTGTACTGGACTTGGCCGTAGGTTCTAGTATCTCCGTCGTGCATGAACAAAAGGGATGGACGGATAGATTGTTGGACTAGCATGGCATCCTCGATTGGGCGTGAACTCGACTACCGGTGTCCCGACCAAAGAATCATTGTTACCTTGATCGTACCCACAGGGAGTGATCTAACCGGACGATCATTAACCGGACCCGGTTAGATGTTAGAGTCTTCTTTCGAGCACCAAGTCATACGTGGTGGTTGGTGAGTATTGACGAAAGTAGTATGAAAAGGTCATGTCAGTTATGGATAGTGACCATCCCATGCACACTATCATTTCATAGACGTGCTACTAGATCAAAATGATCTACAAGTCCCGATGTGAAATAAATACTGGACTAGATTTATGTGAACCATGTAGTGGTCCACTTCTTGTAGGGAATGACTTTTGAGTTAATAATGAGAATGGTTGCAAACACTACATTAAGAATGTGAAAAAAATGTTGAGAAATAATATTTCGATATTTTTTAAATATTGATCTATAGTAGAGTTAATGAATCGCTGTTGGTACTACCTGTGACAAAGCTTCCTACCTGGAAATAATCCTACTTTACCACAAATGGTGGCCCTAGTTACCAGCTTCCTCACTTGAAGATCGGGTTAAGTACTTTCTATTATGGTTACTGTATGTGACTCTGGGATGGAGTCCCGAGGTTACCAGCTTGCTCCGGTACCTATTTCTAGGTCAGAACCGGTATAACTTTCCTCCCTCCGTCTGGGTCGGGTCTGAAGAAGATCCCACCCATGGGGAACTGGACAGTATCACATGGCTGGCAGCTCGAGCCTGGAGACCCCACCAGCCGGTATCGCCGGTCCACAGTTTGCGCTGGTCTCGAGTGTAATCGTATCTAAAACAACGGAATGTTTTGGCGCAAGGACAGAATATTCTATGTCTATTTCTACGGAACGGAGAAAGCTATGGTGGTGGTGGGTACGAATCTTTGATGTCTCGGCTTTGCCGAACTTTAGAGGCAACAAGACTGCTTTATTTCTCGACCCATTAGATTCGGGATCATGCTTCATGATTCGTTAAGTTACAGTTCGGCTGTGGCCAATTGAGTGCGTAGCAATCGGAAAAGTGGAACCTCGTTTGTTTTAACTGAACGGTGCTGTCATCATGAACCCCTGCCGTGGAGCCAGCACTGTCTGCTCAAGTTCCATGCAAACTTGCTGTGAACACCATCCCTGCTGTTGGGATGAGTCCACTCCTCAAAAGCAGTGGTACACTTACGTGGCCGGCGAAAAAGGTTGAGTTTTTCCAGACTTGGAGATGTTCAAACCTAGTGTAGAGCTGCAAGACGTAAGCTTTCAAGTTTCCTTATACAGCACATAGTACTAAAACAGAGAAAGTGTTCAATTTTGGCTCGGTCGAGCCGTGAGCACAATGAGTTTCTAATAGAGGTATGAAGAATGAGAAGGAAATGAGAAATCCATGAGTATCGAGGGGTACAAGTTTGGACTGTTGGAGGAGTGGTGGACTAGAGCTATTAAGGCAAAAGGAAATGGGCGGCCTAAAACGCTGAGATACCCACCAGAACTAGTGAATGTTTAAGGTTTTATTTGGCCAGATTCTTCGGGCAATATCCGGTCAAGGCGATTAAACCTATGTAAATACGGTCCCTAGACGTAAACATTTACTACATTTATATGCGTCAAGGAAGAGATGTGTAAACCATCCACCACCATGCAGCACGCGTTTACGACATGAACGTCTCCACGAACTGGGCCACTGACAATGTGCAAATTACCGATAATCGACTGACAACCATTAACTTCGTACTGATGTTGCACTGTCGATTTCGGGATTATAATATCTGCAAGGGCTGTAGGAACTGGTACAATTTCAGATATCTTCCCTAAGAGAAGTGTTGATAACGTTCTAAGTCAAAACTCATATCTGGAGGTTTAAAGCATTGTTGCATGCAAGTCCTTTATCCTGATACCGGCAAAATCTGCAGGAATTAATAATCACACGGTAAAAGCATGGACTTCTCCGGAAAAACGCGTACCTGCAAAACGGCCCCATGAACTGGTGGTTCAAGTTCTTAACACTTGTAATAGATTACAAATGTTGATTCTCAGTCGTGTACTGAAAACTCCATCAGGTGATATACTAACATCTACATTTCTCTTCCGCTAACAAGCTGTAAAATGCTACAAGATATTATTAAGAATTTTGCGCTTCTAAGGCTTTGATTTCGGCCCTTAAGGCTGATTCCTGGCCAAGCTTCTCTATCTGAGCTGGTGTGAACGATGATTTGGTTTCCCTGAGTTCCTCAATCTGTCGAAGTTTCTTGTTAAGTGCCCTGAGCTTCTTTGCTACATCGGTCCCACTTGCTGCACAACGAACGAATCAAGCGATAAGATATTACAGATACTACATCATCCTTCCTAATTATAAAATAAATGTGGACTTAGCAGTGTTGGTTTAGCAATGGTAGAATAGGAGTGCGCCTTGAGAATACTAGTCTATGGTAAATGAAGACTAACACGTGCCACTTACCAGCTGTTGCAGATTGAGAATCAATAGACAAGTCCTCGAGATGTCCACTCTGCACGTCATGATTGAAGCAAATATCAGTTTTACTCCAATTGAACTTGCCACTTTAGAAGCATGCCAAATGCACACATGAAGCGCGTGAACGAGCGCAACAATAGATTTTCCTGCAGTATATGTAGTGAAAGGATTCATCAGGGAATCACACAAGTTAATAATAACAAGTGGCAGAGCAGAACCAGAGAAGAAGGCTTGGAGGAATTAGAAGGAGGTGGAGATTGCGCTGCATCACTGGTGGATTCAGCAGATGACTCTTTCAGCTTACTGGCCCTCCGTCGTTGATTCTTTGCAGCACTCTTACTCAAACCTCCCCTGGAGAAACAATTTATCATTGGAAGTAAGAGTGGAAAAAAATGTATCCTGGTGACAACCAGAAGACACCCTATATCTCAAAGGGAAAGAAAGACAAACACTGGCAATCAGTGAACAAGAATACGAAAGAAATACCCAGCTGCCTTTTCGTCTTCGCCAAACAGCTGCAAGAAGCAAGACAAACATGAAGCAGCAAGTCAGTGTATCTCACTGCCTCATTTACTTACGAAGACAACTATAGAGGGCCAAGCCTACCTGTTGGACAGCAAGATCCACTTCATGAAAACAGGAATCCAAACCCTATACCTTGGCGTCACAATGTGCTATGCAAGAAAGAATTGTCAACGGAATATAACCTGAGCTTTCACTGCCGCTGAATTGCTGGCATTCGGTGGGCGATAAGCTGCTGGCTTTGCCGCTCCTACTGTGCAGAGAGACCATTGCAACATATCAGGCTAGATTAAATTAGAAGGTCAAGGGTGAAATTTCCTCACGTGTGAAGATAAAAGAAGAGTAAATCTCAGAACAAGAGGATAGCAGTTCACGTCATAACTACTTGTAATTTTCGGTACACCAAGATCCTGAAAACATAAACTGAGAGAGTGACTATCACTTCCCAGCCCAGGCAGCACCGAGCGCTGCTGAATTCAGAGTAATACCTGGTTTCGACTCATGTCTCTTATCAGCTCTGATCGGAGAAGGAGAAGGGGGTCTATCTGGGTAGAGGTCCGCAGAGGCAGGTCGCCACTCGGCCTGCAATCATTCAGAACAGAACCATACATCATTCAGCAAGATAAGAAACACAAGCCCACAAAACTCTTTGAGCTTCCTCTCGTGACCATGAATGCGAGAACTCTGGAATTCTGGTAAAGATGGCATGCTATGCTGGCGTTTCGTCTACTGCATGTGGTTGCCAAAATTTCGTCTACATCTAGGATTTTCCAAAAGTTCCCTAAGTACCATCTACGAAGGTTACGTAACCTTCACAGATGGTACTTAGGGAGACACACCTGAAATAGTTTCTCGTATTTCTTTTCGTGGTAGAGAGTACCATCACACTTGAAAAATCTAATCCTGCACAGAACACAGATAGAAACATATCAATCATACTTTCATCGCCAGATCATGGTGAATGTATGACATCCTAAACTCCGAATCTGCAGTAAATGCATCTTGTCCACTTAAAGTACCAGGACTAATGAGCACAAAAACAAATTGCGGGGTAATAAAGTAGACATGCATTTGGCAAACTTATACTTTACTCGCATATAATCTGGAAACACGAAATGTTCCTAATCTTCTCGAATCAGCCCCAATAGAGACTCCCTACCCGTTATCAACTTGAAGACGAGGAGCAGTTGTGGCCGTCATAAAGTAACGTCCATCAGCAGACCATTCACTTGTGACAGAACACGCAGCTTTAGTAGAACCAAGAGATTTCAACGTTTTCCTATCCCAGAAAGCCTGTCATAATCAAAAGGGCGAAGTTTAGAAAGATCATTCACTCAAAAGCTTCATCAAAAGATTGTTAAGAGGACACCAAGACAAGACATTCGGGTGCGTTCGGGTGCGTACCACGTCTCCGGGAAGGTTTCCAAATCCTGCAAGACATATAACTTGTTCGATGCATAGTCAAGGATAATTCTTCTTAAATTTAATTTGAATTCCACTGACACTGGTCTTGCAAGTCTTCGGCTTGCATCCTTGGAAGTCTTCGGCTTGCATCCTGACATGTAGATACGTGATGCAATTCAAGTTTACCGCTAAACTAAAAGAGTAGTAGCCTTAGACAAGAATCAGCAGTATAAACTACCCTTCAAAGGATACAACATCCATGTGGATTCCACCGAACTGTGTTGTAGGGACCGCTTCCGAAATCAAATAACGACCTGCACTCGGCGCTGAACAATGTTGCTCTGGCAGGCATGACTGGAATCTTGTGTTAAGTCAACTACTAACCATGCCAGATCCCTCAGAGAAGTCCAAAACGACGAGGCCTTGAAAGTATATATCAGGGAGTTGCAACACTCCAACCAGAATACATTGAAACAGCAGGCGGTATCGTTTGGACAGTAAGCACAGATGAAACCTCTCCAGCTAGATATTGTCAAACTCTGGGCAGTTTCAAATTTGTCGGAAACGAGACATCACATATCCTAAGAACTTCCCTCAGATTTCAGTAGAGATATAGAGGACTGACTAGACTTCCTGGCCTCTAGCTGTTGGAATGTATGCACAAAGTAGCTTCAGAAGTACAGAGCATGAGAATGAGGAACAGGAGGTAGTCTGACCGAATTCGATCCATACGTTAGGCATTAGTTAGAGTCTCAAGGATACATCCATAAACAACAATAAATTCCATGCCACTGGGCGACCACTGAACGTCGTGGATTGGACCCTCTTTGTCTGTAGAAACGAGCACGTACAGCCATACATCCAAATACGAATGTACAGGGTCAGAGCAACTTCAAAACCTCAAAGCAAACCCAACTCACAGCGAGAACATAATACGAGTTTTGACAAGCCTCCTGCATTGAGCTGGATCTAGATGTCAATGGCTTTGGAAGAATCAACTATTTTTAGACGAAATACTTACTTAGAGGTACTGCCCCTTCATGCTTTCCATTGGTCGTAAGGAAGTGTAGTCGAGTCTCCCCATAGTAGCTCTGATTGCTCTTGTCAACATCGGATGTCGCCAGTACTAAGAGTCCTGTTGATCCTTTGTTCCAAATAAGTTGAGCAGTGGATGACTTGAAAAAGCTTCGCCGAGCCATAGGTTCACACAGGCTTACTTCGGCAACTTTATAAATACGAGCACTGGCTGGGGCGCCCTGGACCAAGTTTAGGTTTCAATTTCTTGCAATTTTGAAATATGCTTAATCTCGGTTGCGTGAATTTACTCGGACTCTAAAGAGTAGTTTAAGCCTGCTCCACTCCCCTGGCGAAAAAGATACACTTGTCCTGAACTCTGAGACACAAAAGGAGGAAGGCACTGCGACCTGTATCCTAAATGTATCCTAAAATCGCCAGACACGGTGAGACAACGGCTGTACCACTTGAAAAAGTTCATGGTCTTCTACCAATCAGCCTGACTAGTGAAAAAGTGATACTCTCACTACTCTCTAAGCTATCCTGTGAGCAAATCCATTGTATCAATATCGATCAAAATCTATGGTAAACTTTACTGAAGGAAGGAGACACTTACCTTCATTTCAGGTACATAGGCAGCAATGTGTGAACCAGGCGCATGCGAGAGCTGGACACCGGCAACCCCTGGCAACCGCAATTTATCAATGATCCCCTTTGGGAAGTCCTTCCCATCATAAAAGTGAACTTCATTGGTGACCAGGCGACATGCCAATGTCTCATCGTCACTGAACTGAATACCCGGCCTGCAAAACATACCTACTGTTACCTCGCAAGACCTGCTCATTTTAGTAAGCATAGAGGATCCAAAAACAATTGTACTCTTTTAGCATATACCTTGCCGACTCCGCTCTTGGATTTCGAGCGGAAGGAGGAAACTCACCAGTTCGATTTGGACATGGTCTTCTGGAACAGCTGAAAGGCAATAGCTCCAGTCTTCAAATCCCATAATGTAAGATTCTTTTCCTGTCCTGTTGGCTTCTGGAAAGTTTGTAGGTAAGTACCACAAGGAGAAAAGGAAGTAGCAGTTGCTCCAGAAATGGGAAGTTTCAGGATTTCCTTGCTGGTGTTAGGGTCATAGATGACTACAGCCTCTGGCGTTGTCAGGACCAGCTTGCTGCCGTCTGAGGAAAACTTTGCAGCTGAGCATGTTATTCTGCAGGATGAATGTGCACAGAATAAGCATTCAATTTGTGGAAAATTCCACAGATAATATTTGAATAACAGCTGATATGGCACTGAGCCAATCAGGGACCCCGCATGTTCAGCAGAAGCACCTCAAAATGACCTAAAGACACAACTCAATGACACAATCAGACTAGAGGGAGTTCGATAAAAATGACGTGAAAAGCTTAAAGGAAATGCTGCGCAACTTGTCAAGCTTCTTCTCAGCTTCAGCATTGAAAGGTGGACCGACCAGCAAACTGAGTCCTTCTGGTCCTCGTACTGGAAAATCCAAAAGAGAACAGTAAAGTGATTACAATCCGACTAGCAGGACGTAAAAGAAATCATAGGGGTAATCCCGGACCAAACAAACAAACTTGACAGAAACTAGATCTTCCTACCATCATTTGCCAGGTCGATCAGTTCCTCTCAAGTACAAACACCGACTTGGAATGAACCAGCAAAGGAGTACAGAGAACATAACAGAAAGGAAAATTCACCAAAATGCTAGAATTTGACGCAATTCGCGCTAACGGGATCCATGTCCAGACCGAGCATCACGAAATGTACCAATCAATCGAGCGGAATTTCGTACCAAAGAAGCTGAGGGGTGGCGGTGCAGAATCCATATTTTAGCTCTGTGATCTGCTGTCCCCGAGGCTGTGGGTGAAAGAAATACCGCAGCTCCCCTGGCCGCACCGCCAATGTCCTCTCCTTCCAGAATCAAATCATTGTTGAAGCAGCGGACTCCTCTACCGCTGCTGACAGTCACCCATAGTCAAACCTGGAACTTGGAATCCAACTTAGAAGGACATACTACAGGGTCCAATAATTTTGCAAAAACCCGCCCTCCATACTGAAAAAACAACCGGAGCGCTTACTAAAATAGTCGTCGATCCAAATATCGTTTTGCGAATGGTTTTTAAGTAATTTACATATCGCGTTTAAACGCAAGTCATTATCATCATGGCTCGTTCTTCGCTCGTAGATGTTGGAATTGAAACCGCTGGGGAGCAAGCAAATAACGTTCTCGTAGACAATCACATAATCGTGGAAATTGAAAGCGCTTTACTGTGAATGTCAAGTGGCGACCGCGTAGGATAATGAAAGAAAAAAGGCGACCGCGTAGGAAAAATGAAGGATGGGAAGACCCCATCAAGCCGTACAAGGGAGAGAAAAAAAAGGTAACATGGGGCTAAGCTCCAATAGAGTCTGTATGAGAAATCTGCCCTACCGCACCTAAGATATCCGAGGTATGCAAGTCGTATGGTCTACACACAACTGGAGCATCCGAAGAAACATCACCTAATGTGATTGCTCTCCTATGGATTGCACCAGCCACTGCCCTCGGTAGAGCAATGGATACACGCTGTCTAAAGTAAGCTACAAAGTATGAGAGTGAGAGTGGTACCCCTGATGCCTAACATGATAAGCTCTCGCGCACTCCATGACAAATGTGTCAAATGCCGTGTCCATCGCTCCATATAACTCCAAGGCTAGAGGAACAAAGAGGTGACCTCGCTGCATGCCCCTATACTTGGAGACCTTGCGACCTGCTGCTGCACTCGCCGCCCATCCAGGGGGATGGGTAATCACTCCCTCCGAAACTGTATCACGCGTAAGGTCCGTCACCACGACATCCGCTACTGTCACCTGATCATCTCGGACCAGGTATAAGTCTGCCCTGACACGTGTTGTATGCAATGCATACGAACGCTCCCTCCAAGCCAAGTATCCACTCTCTCGTGCCATAGCAAACACTATGTCTCTAATGGCATCATGGGTAGCTATCCTCTGTCCTCCGTAGGATAATTAGAACGATGGGAAGAACCCATCAACCCGTGCAAGGAAAAGACATAGGGGTAGAATGGGGAATCTGCCCTACCGCACCCAACTTATAGTACCTAAGATACCCGACTCATAGTTTCAAACTATTGAAGCATTCAAAAGGCATCCGAGCAAAAGATATATGGAGTATGGTTTTAAACTATTGAAGTAATTAAAAAGCATTATCACCAAGTGTGGATGAGAACATCCGAGCAAAAGATATAGGGAGTATGGTTTTAGATTATTGAAGTAATAAAAAAAGCCGTATCACCTAGTGTGATTGTTCTCAAATAGATAAATAATATAGTTTTAAACTAGTGAAGTATTCAAAAGCAATATCGCCTAGTGTGACATGATAATACCAGCCAATGCTCTCTCTAGAACCATGGATATAAGTCACTAAAGTACGTTGTGATATATGAAAATGAGATTATACCTTAAATGTTTACTTACCCACTCGCTTGGTCTTAATAGCGAACAAAGAAACGACGTGGCAAGCACCGTTCACGACGTCCACGAATGCTCTTATTGTTCAAACATGATGATAGATAGCGCTCATTCTCTCTTCCATTTGAGTGTGGGACTCGATAATTCTCCCCAATGGCATCCGATATGTTTGAGTCGGAGATAACATGAGCCCGTGAAGAACGTTTCTGGAAGAGTTTTGAAATTGGATTTCAGGTTAATGTCAAATCATTTTGTTTGCCTCCCACATATGCTCTCTTCTTCGTTACCTAATGCGATGGTATACTTCGCACCTTTTACGCAAAATAAAGTCAAACATTAATGCATGTGAATTAGCTGATCCCAAGGCACTTGAGATGCAGTAGTGATCTTTCTTTGCCCCTTTTTAGTTCACAACTTCTCCTTTACAAATGAAATAATATTAGTATTTTTAGGATAGGTCTTAGCTAAATAGTCTCAAAGTACATGGTTTTTATTTTACTTCCAAAAGCAAAACTATCAATTTGGATACGATTTTCTTGTTATTTGCATGTACTGACGGAATTTGATCATTGTCTTAGTTGCTACATACACTTTAGGTTGCAGATCAAGGATTTATCTCGGATCTAGGATTTTTATCTTGGGTTGTTACAAACTTGTCATCAACGGTGAGATATTGAGTGTGACATGTCCTTATATAAACTTTATCGATATTCCTCAATCCTAGTTCAATCCTACCTTATCGGGGAACTCCACACTGAATATTTCGCTAATGAGGAAGAATGTAAGGTCTACATAGAAAATCTTAAACAAGCTTAATATTAGAAAGTTCTGATATTAATTATCTCCTAAAATCAATACTAAAATAATTTTTAATTTAGGGAAGGACGAGTGACAAGTTTGATATGGTGACTGGTGAGTGAGAATTTTTGCGCTAAAAGAATACAAATCAATGTGGTGGCAAAGATCATTCCAACAAGAACATTATCTTTAGTTCACTACGGATGTTTGAGAAGAAAAGGTTCTGTCAATCGATTGTGGGTCTGCAGGGATGTAATCAGCAAACAAGTAAAAAGGTCCCCGGTGGGCTTTCGCGTAGGGATATGAAATTTTTTGAAAAGGTTCGAAACACCAACTATGCAGAAATTATGCAACTCTAGTAATAAGAGAAATGAATACATCCACACCAAAATTAGGATGGAGACTAGACACTAGTTATTCATTATCATTTTCTCCTCAGAATTCATGTCATACTTTATCAAAACACATGTTGTGCGTATATATATTGCTACACAATATACATCGCTATCAACATCATACACTATAGAAACACGACTCACACATAAATCATGCATAAACTCTAAAGTACCACAATAATCAAATTGTTTACAACTCTAATCAATTGAACTCAGATTAATATTTGATCTGATCTCAACAACTTGCCAACAACAAGGCACTGATTATAGTCAAACCACACCCACTCTAGCTAAGAGAATCCAGGTGACGCTCGCCGGCTTTCTGTCCACTCTAGCCAAGAACTCGAAGGCTCAACATCAAAGAAGTGAGCTCTCTAGAACTGCACTTCTAGGATATACTCCTGATTTTGACCTAGGTCTCATCCCAACTGTTCCATTTATGGCACACCCGATGGTGCAGACGGTGCAAGTGACGGTGGGCCCCACCATGAAGTTAGTACTCTAAACACAAAATTTGACCGTCGGAAAGTAGTCTATGAGTAACTGCCAAAATGCCTCTAACTACTATCACTGGAACTCTAGTGTCCGAGCAATCTAGATGCGACACTACAAATGGCATGATAGCTGTCGTGCGTATATACATCGCTACACAACATACATCGTTGTCAACATCATACACTATAGAAGCACAACTCACACATAAGTCATACATAAACTCTAAAGTGCCAAAATAGCCCCCCTAGCTGGCGGTTAGGTCCCTCTAACTCCAGATAGCCATCTACTCCAAGTATATGGTATACCTTATGATGGGTAAAGATCAAGAGGCCGGGTGCTATGGAGCCCCATCGTTAGTCACCTGTCTGCAATCTATACCATATAAATGATGAACTAGCTATAGGTCAAGTACAGCTAGGACATAACCACTGTCCTTGAGGAACCACCATGAGGGGAGGAGTCATACATGCCATATCTTTATGCTGAGCAATCACCAAGTTCTCAAAGGCCATCAGCATCACTCTCCGAAAGATCTTTGCATGTTGAAAACATGCGCTCATCCATACATCTGGATCATCCAAGTCTAAAACTACAGTAGCATCTCAACAAATGGCTATAGGTAAATTTGGATCTTGTCCATAGAGTAGAAAGTACAAAGAGAAGGATGCTAAAGAGGCTTGCTGGCTGAACCAATAGCCCATGGCCAACCAACGTAATTGGAGATTCCAATCTCCCAAGTGGCCTCTCTGCAAACCATACTTTTGCAATCCTCTCTTCACCATCTGAGCCACTCTCTCTGCTAAGCCATCTGCCTTAGGGTGATCTCAAGATGTAGTACAATGATAAATCAAAGCCTTGTCACACAAGACTTGAAACTCCCCCAAGAACTTTGTACCTTGATTAGTCAAAACCTCAACCGGTGCACCAAAATGACTAAGAACTCGATCTAGGAACGAGTAAGTTGTCCCTTCAATAGACTTGTTAGGAAGTGCCACCAACTCAATCCACTTGGAGAAGTGCTCCACCATCACCAAAACATATCGATGATGTCTCACAATCAACGGTAAAGGTCTAGCAAAGTCCAAACTCCAACGGTAGCCCAATCCCATGATAGGTAATGGGAGTAACTATGGCGTAGGAGCATTGAATGATGCTCTAACTTGGTCACAAACCACACATCTAGCAACAAATTGATGTACCTTAGTCTGCATACCGCATCACCAATAATGACTCTAGAGTAAGCTATATGTATGCTTTACTCCAAAATGTCCTAGCTCTCATGAGCATGACGGACCAATTGTAGTCTTTGAGATGGAAATGGTACTACTCTCACTCTACCATCCTCCCATACACGCAAAAGGTGTCTGCCCTCCAATCTGAATTGTCTGGCTCACTAAAGGACACAATTTCTCACCTTAGCCCCAACTTTGCCACCCACAACACCAGTGCAAAGATAGTCTATCACTAAGATATCACCATGAATGTCTCGTTAAACTGTACCAATATCTTCACTCTTTGGATCTGTGACCTCAATAACTCCTCTTGTATGCATTGAGAGAGATACCACCAAAGCCTCAAAAAAATATACACAAAAGGCAGATGCATGCCAACCTGGCACCATCTCCTCATCTATCTTACCATGCCAACGTGCTCCGGTCTGATCCTATTAGCTGGGACATGGGTTTCTACTCAACCTATCTGCATCATGTTTCACCACTCCAGGTCTATGAATAACTGTGAAATCATACTCTTGTAAAATTAGAGCCCATCGTGCAATGTCACGCCATTTGTAGTATCGCATCTAGATTGCTCGGACAATGGAGTTCCAATGATAATAGTTAGAGTTATTTCAGCAGTATCTCAAAGACTACTTTCCGATGGTCAGATTTTGTATTCAAGGTACTGACTTCACGGTGGGGCCCATCGTCACTTCGCACCATTCACATTGTTGAGTGTGCCATCAACAGGACCGTTAGGGTTTCACAGCTAGCTCGAGTCCAGGGGGTATAGTTTTGAAGTGAGCTCCAGAGAGCTCACTTCTCTAATGTTGAGCCTTTGAGTTCCTGGCTATGGTGGACAGAGGCCGGTGAGCCTCACCTAGATTCTCTATGCTTGAATGGGTGTGGCTTGACTATAATCAGTGCCCAATTGTTGGCAATTTATAGAGTGATAGATCAAGTATTGATTTGAGTTGAGAGTGGTAAGCAATCTGATTACATCAGAGAAGTGCAGTTAGGGGGAAATCGGGTGCAGGAACTTTGAGTGTTGGTGGTATCTCCAAGCTTGGTGGATCGTTGGTAGCTTGATTCAAGTTTAGTGTTTCCCTAGTGTGTAGAGCTCATTTGATTGATGCAGATTTGGTAGTAAGGCAGACGGTGTGCGGAAGCCCTGGCCAAATTTTGAGCAAAGAAGGAGCAAATTTTGAGCAGTGGTTGTGATTTTGAGCTTAGGAGGTGAAGGCAGGACCAATTTGCTGCAAGTTGGGCTTAGAAAGTCAAATTGAAGGTGGAGTTGGGAAGCTATTCTCATGAATTTGTAATTTGGAAAAACCCTTGTTGTCAATTTGGCTCGAGTGGAAAGTTAGCAAGGGATTTGGTGGACAACCAACTTTAGGGTTTACGTCAGATTTTGGTTGGAATTTACATCAAATTTTGGCCAGATTTGGAGGAGTTTGCTGTTTGGCAGTTGGAGGACTTTCGCAAGTTTGGAGAAGTTTTACCAATTTTGGAGGAGGTTTGAAGTGGCAAGAAGAAAGGCCTCATTTGGGCATTTAGAGGCTTCAAGACATAGGGCTGTGGGCTATGAGAGGCTACGAAGGCCTAGAATGGCCAAAAGGGCCAGCAAGCCAGCTTGTTGGCGTGAGGCTAGCTAGTTTAGAGTAGATCTTGGTCATTGGTTGGCAAAATCTGCCTTTCCTGCTAGATTGTGCGCAACAGGGTTTGATCCCTAGATCTCTTGTTCCTAGACAAGTGCCCTAGCCAACTGGTCCACCCTCACTTGTTGTCCTAGTGACTATGCCATTGTTATCTATACACATGTAGCTTTGGCTAGGAGAAGCAGTTTGATCCCATTCTTGGTGATCCTGGTAGCTTAGGACTTAGATACGAACTTCTCTTATGTCAAATGCCAAATGGTAGTAGAGTAAATCTCGTGTTGTGTTATGAGATGGAGGGTTTTTGTTTAGATTTCTTGTGATTGGACCTCCTCCATTCTCTACTTCTTGTTTGTGCACCACGTTTGTGTGAGGTGCCTTGACTTTTGAGCGTTGGTGCTCTGGTGTGCTCTTGGTGGTGAGGCTGGAGTGATGACCAGTTAGACTACCTTTTTTTCTCTCCGGTGAGCCAAGAAGTGATGACCTGCAAATCGTGAGAGTGCGTGTTATGATGGCAGGTTACAGGTTACCCTTTCTCCTAGTGTAGTTATCTCAGTTAGAGTTACATTAGCGGGTGGTTGTAATACCAAGGGTTAGCCATATGATCTAGATGTGAAATTTGGTTTGGTAACATCTAGAATGATGTTATACATGATGGTCAAAATAGATCAGATAGAAGTATCACCAAAAGAGTACTTCTACTAATAGGGCAAAAACCGAAATAGACTTGAGAACCTTAGAACCAATAGCTAGACATATGATTTAAAGGTGAGAATTGGTTTGGTAAGATCTGGAAGGATGTTACACATGATGGACTAAACAGATCAGAAAGAGGTATCACCAAAAGAGGACTTCTACTAATAGAGTAGGAACCGAAATATGCCTGAAATCTTTGAAGGCAATTTTGGAGGCCTAAACGGATGAATTAGGCCTCAAAAATGTGCAGATCCCCCCTCCCCCCAACGAAAGAAAGGCCGGCCTTCCCTCCCCCCTGGTTTTCCTTGTCGAGAGCTTTCCAACGGTACCTTACTCATGTGATTATGAGATTCCTACAAGAAGATTCCCTAAAAGATTCCTTCCGGTCAAAGCTCATTTGACCAACCAGATAGGACCTAGACCAGACAGGTCACCCATCCAAGTAAGTAATCCAAGGGTGGAGCTTGCTGACATGTCACCTATCTGTGTCCCTAATCCTATGGTGGAGCTTCCTTGGAGGAGATCCTCTTTGCCTATATAATAAAGAGAAGGTGCTCCCTTGGGGCATCGAATGTTTGAGTGTGCAATCTGTGTTTTCTCTCTTCTCTTGTCCTTGGAGTATTACAATGGTATCAGAGCGAGTGTTCTAGTCCAAGAGAGAGGATCACCCCTCTTGGAATAGCACGAACTACTGAAACTGAGTAATTTGAGGTGGAGAACATAGAGTAATCGCTAGACTTAGGAAGGACTTTAGAGAGCGGATGAGATGGATGCGTCGGGGGGACAATTTCCCGCACCTAGCTTTCCATTCTCAAACCCATTCCACATCAAGGTTATGTACATCCAGCGTGAGCAAATGAGAGTATCGCTAGTTTATCACTTGGTGCGGAATTCATGGACAAAGTGATGAACTCACCAAACCCAGTGATTCTACCTGTGGTGATATATGACAGAGAGTGGGATTTGACGATCTACATTCTATTATGATAATATGGATATGAATGTCCCAAATCCTCTCCCTTTCAACACTCAAGTAAAAATCCGTTATGTAGTAAGGCCAAAGTTGATGTTTAGAGATTTTGTGGTTAGGAATTTTGGTGAGGAGTATTATCAACAAGTGATAGCTTTTGAGGTCCCAATGGTAGTTCCGATAGTTTGTGCGCCTTCAAGAGTGATTATATTGACTCTGTATTGAAGTAGACATTAGCAATTGGGTGTTGCAGGAACCATAGATCCGCAGTTGCAAGAGCTGGTGCAAGGAATGCAAGGGATGTTGAATGAATTTCAAGAGGATTAAGATGACCATGGAGATATTGCAAAGTCAAGTGCAGATCCTCAGGAACGATCAAGCCATGCAAGAAGAAGAGCCGTCTCAAAACCCAATATCTACGACTGAAGTACTTGGAGAGGCACCCGTGCCTACGAAACCTATCAACGATGAAGCCACATTGCTACTCCGGATGAAGAAGACCTGCAACATCGAGCCTTACAAGGGGCAGCGTACGATGGGAGTAGTAGAGAATTGGATCTCGAGAATGAATCAATATTTTTGATTGTTCTCAACAGAGATCACAGAGCATGCTGCAGGCGTGTTTGCATGTGCATACTTGACCGATAAAGCCCTCACATGGTATGATGCTTGGGAACGATCCATGCTGGCAGAGAGAAAGGAGGTCACATGGACAGCAATGCAAGAAGGATTGCTCAAGAATTTCCAATCGGTGGATTTTGTGCAGATGTCTCGAACCCGGCTATGGGGATTGAGACAGAAGAATAGCGTACAAGAGTATGTGGAGGCATTTATGGATCTACAAGTCGCAATTACCGACATGAGTCCAGCGGAGGCTCTCGACAATTTCAAACGAGGGTTGAAAGAGCGGATTCGCCAAGAAGTCATGGTGCAAAACCCTTGCACGGTATTTAAAGCTATTGCTTGTGCGCAGAGAATAGCCGGAGCATTAGGTGGAGGTGAAGGAGTAGTTCCACCTCAACATTATTGGGCAGAAATGCCACACATGGGTGGACCAGTACCGATGGAATTGGGCAACCTTCGATTCCGGGATCAAGGAGCACGGCCGCTTCAAGGGGAGCGGGGATGGGTAGAAGAACGAAGAGATGGAGTCCCACGAGGAGAAGGGACTCAAGGAGAACAACGCCGTTGTTACAATTGTGGCCGTATTGGGCACATATCTACCAATTGTCGCACTCGTTTCCCTAGAGGCCCTCGGCCTTCGTACAAGCGATCCTTGAACAACATGGAGAGGCACATTGAAGAGGAGGAAGTGGAAACCACTTTGGAAAACAAAGATCGCCAGTAAATGTACATCGCGGCCTTACTGGCTCAATAAGGAAGCAGAGAAGCAAGGGAAGGAAGAAGAATAATGCACAAAGATCCCGAAAGGCAACCTCACAATTGATTGTCGTGAATGGAATCCTAGAAGGTAATCAAGTGAGAGTATTAATAGATCCGGGAGCAACAGAGAATTTCTTGTCTCGCTTTGTTGCAATAAGCTTAAGAATGGATCTAGAGAGAGATGGAAGTGAAGAAGTAGAGTTACCAAATGGGCAAAAAGAGAGGATTGAATCATTACCTAGACGGGTAACCCTCTTTGTAGGAGAATATCAGGAAGCAATTGAGTGGCGAGTGATACAGCTAGCCCGTTATGATGCAATTTTAGGCATGCCATGGATGGAGCAGTACAACTCAATGGTGGGTTGGAGGAAGAAAGTAGTGAGAACCCACCAATGGTCAATCATTGGGGTTAAAGAAAAATCACACAGGCAGAAATTGCCTCTATATGTCGTAGGGACGACAACTGTCTGTAAGACCAATAGATGTTTTATGGGTCTAATAAGAGAAGTCCAGAGTGCACAACTCGCTGGACAAATTCCTGAGAAATTGAAGGATGTGGTGGATGAGTTTCAAGATGTCTTTCTCGATGATCTACCCTCATGATTACCACCTAAAAGGCGAGTAGATCACAAAATAGAGACACTCCCGGGGAAGACACCTCCTTGTAAGGCCCCATATCGCCTATCACCTCATGAGTTGGAGGAGTGTAAGACTCAAATTGAGGAGATGCTACAGAAAGGGTTCATCTAACCTAGCGTATCACCATATGGGGCCCTTGTCTTGTTTGTGAAGAAGAAGGATGGTACAATGCGCATGTGCATTGACTATCGAGGTCTCAATCAGCAAACAGTGAAGAACAAATACCCCTTACCTCGCATGGATGACCTGTTTGATCAACTCCATGGAGCGAGATACTTCACCAAACTGGACTTGCGGAGCGGTTACAATCAAATCCAAATTGCAGAGGAGGATGTGTACAAAACTGCCTTTCGAACCAAGTATGGCCACTTTGAGTATCTTGTGATGCCTTTTGGCCTCACCAATGCGCTTGCCACTTTCATGAGCCTAATGAATGACATATTTCGTCCATACTTGGATAAGTCTGTTATCGTCTTCTTGGATGATATCTTAGTATATAGTAGCACGATGACAGAACACAAACAACATCTACGAGAGGTCCTCCAGATTCTAAGACAGAATCAATTGTATGCCAAAATCTCAAAGTGTGAGTTTGGCAAGTTTGAAGTAGACTACTTAGGGCATAGAGTAAGTGTAGAGGGCATTCAAGTATTGACAGATAAAATAGAGGTCATTCAAAAATGGAGTGCCCCAAAAGATCAGACTCAACTTAAGAGCTTCTTGGGGTTGACGGGATTCTATCGTAGATTTGTCAAGGACTTCTCCAAGGTTGCACAACCTTTAATGGCACTACTTGGCAAGGGGAAGAAGTGGACATGGGGAACTGCACAAGAGTTGGCCTTTCAAGAATTGAAGCCCGCCTTGCTACATGCACCAATCTTGAAGTGGTATGACCCAAAACGTCCAATCAAGTTGGCTACGGATGCATTAGGCATAGAAATAGGAGCAGTCCTACAACAAGAGTGGCATGACGGATGGCATCCAATTGCATATTTCTCTCGAAAGTTGTTACCGGCAGAGCGCAACTACCACACCACAGAACAAGAAGAGCTGGCCATCGTTCTAGCAACCAAGCATTGGAAGCACTACCTGGGCGAGAAGGCATTTGTAGTAGAGACAGACCACAAACCTCTAGTCTACCTCGAGACGCAGAAAGATCTATCTCATCGCCAAATTCGGTGGGCAGAGTGGCGACAACGCTTCAACATGGCCATCACCTACGTGGAAGGTAAGAAGCAACTTGTAGATGCATTCACCCGCATGCCAATGGCCAACAACTTGGTGGCAGAGGTTAAGATTAACCCTGAATTCTGGCAAGAGATTCTAGCTGTTACAAAAACTGATCCACAGATTGTAGAAGCGCAATCGTCCAAAGGTGTCACTAGCACCCAAGGACTCACCTTTTGGGAGGGCCGATTCTAGATCCCAAATGTCCCAGAATTACGCACCACCATTCTAGCAAAATGTCATGATTCGGCCATTGCAGCTCATGTCGGAGTGGACAAGACCTTGGAGGCAGTCAAGCGCCATTACTATTGGCCCAAGATGAGCAACAACGTGATGGACTATGTGCGTAGCTGCTTACTTTGTCAATAGAACAAAGCTTCTAATCAAGCTCCTGCAGGGCTCCTTCAACCTCTTCCCACTCCTACCCAACATTGGGAACAAGTGAGTATGGATCTCCTCTGTGAATTACCCAAGACCACCTCAAGGTTTGACTCCATTGTGGTCTTTGTGGACCGGCTCAGCAAAATGATTCATGTACACCCTACCACCAAGGAGGTGACCGCTCCACAACTAGCTCAACTATACTTAGATGCAGTCTTTGCTTACCATGGCTTGTCTAGAGTACTCATCACCGATAGAGGCACCCAATTCACCAGTTTGTTTTGGCAAACACTCTTTGGTTTCTTCAAAACCAAGTTGGCCATGTCTACAGCTTACCACCTACAAACAGATGGCCAAACAGAGCGGGCTAATCGCACGATTGAAGACATGTTACGCGGCTTCACCTTAGAAGAGCAAGAGAGGTGGGACACCATACTACCGTTGGTGGAATTCGCTTACAACAATTCAGTGAATGCCTCCACCCAGGTCACTCTGTTCTTCCTCATGTATGGTGAGCATCCCTTCACACCTTCTAGCTTGATGAAGATCCGTCCAGTGACTACCAAGGTTGATGCAGTCAACACATTTGTTTCTAGAATCCAACAAGGTGTGGAGAGCGCCAAGCACAGGTTACAGATTATGCAAAATCGACAAAAGCAGTATGCTGATGCACACCGTAGGCACATGGAGTTCAATGTTGGGGATCAAGTGTGGTTGTCGACAACCAACCTCACATTAGTTGGATCTCGTAAGCTCAGACCTTGTTTTATTGGGCCTTTCTCGATTCTTTGTCGCATCGGTGCTGTGGCCTATCACCTTGAGCTACCACCACACATGAAGATCCATCCAGTGTTCCATGTCTCCCTATTACGTAGATATGCTCCCCGATCAGGCCAAGGTACTTCCACACAGGACATTCGACCTTGTCCGACAATCATTGATGGCACAAAGGAATATGAAGTGGAGCGGATTCTCCAAAAGCGCATGCGTGGTACTTGCCATCCACGGGTGGAATATCTAGTACAATGGAAAGGTTACCCCCTCTATGAAGCAACCTGGGAACCCGCTGCCAATTTGGCACATGCACCGGTGTTGGTGCAAGCATTTGAGCAACAATTGCACAACGGGGACGTTGCGTCTTAAAAGGAGAAAGGTATGTAATACCAAGGGTTAGCCATATGATCTAGATGTGAAATTTGGTTTGGTAACATCTAGAATGATGTTATACATGATGGTCAAAATAGATCAGATAGAAGTATCACCAAAAGAGTACTTCTACTCATAGGGCAAAAACCGAAATAGACTTGAGAACCTTAGAACCAATAGCTAGACATATGATTTAAAGGTGGAAATTGGTTTGGTAAGATCTGGAAGGATGTTACACATGGTGGACTAAACAGATTAGAAAGAGGTATCACCAAAAGAGGACTTCTACTAATAGAGTAGGAACCGAAATATGCTTGAAATCTTTGAAGGCAATTTTGGAGGCCTAAACGGATGAATTATCACTCAAAAATTTGCAGATTCCCCCCCCCCAACGGAGGAAAGGCTGGCCTTCCCTCCCCCCTGGTTTGTCTCGTCGAGAGCTTTCCAATGGTACCTTACTCATGTGATTCTGAGATTCCTACAGGAAGATTCCCTAAAAGATTCCCTCTGGTCAAAGCTCGTTTGACCAACCAGATAGGACCTAGAACAGACAGGTCACCCATCCAAGTAAGTAATCCAAGGGTGGAGCTTGCTGACATGTCACCTTTTTGTGTCTCTAATCCTATGGTGGAGCTTCCTTGGAGGAGATCCTCTTTGCCTATATAATAAAGAGAAGGTGCTCCCTTGGGGCATCAAATGTTTGAGTGTGCAATCTGTGTTTTCTCTCTTCTCTTGTCCTCGGAGTATTACATTGGTGCTTAGTTGGTATTGGCACTTGGTAGTGTTGGCACGTGGTGGTGTTGGCACTTGGTGGGGTACTTGCGGTTGCAATTGGTGGTTTTGGTTTGCTGTTGCGGTTACTTTGTCATGACGGAGTTCTTTGGGGATTCCAAAGGAGATAGCACTGCAGTATATAGTGGGTTTACTCGGAGTGGTGCTCGGTATCAGCCTATATCTCAAGTCCCAATGAGGGAGGAGATTGACTCTTAGTTGAAGTTTGACACATGAGTTGATTCAGTTGAGAGTGCACTTGGTGTGTCCCCACCGTTGTTGTGGGACATGGACAAGATTTATGGGGCCTCCAAAGGCTCTAGGCGTTACTCTGATACAATGGGTACCATTGAGTTGGATGACTTCATCCAAGAGTTCGATAGTTGGTGTGATCTGCAGCAGATGTGGAACCCAACTTTGTTCACACCCTTCATGGCATGGAAGGGGTTGTTTCAGCACTTGGAGGGTCCGCCGATGGATGACTACCATGAGTTCAGGAGAGCTCATTTGGAGGAGATTGAGTTATGGAGATAGTATTGGTCTCTACACTATGTCTCCATCACTTTAGGCTTGGTGGCCAGGAGTAGATTGGCTGTACCTACGAGTTCTAGCTCGAGTAGTGTGGGTGGAGCTAGTGGAGGTGCACTAGCTGGAGATAGTGCTACTACAAGTGGAGGTACCGCTGCAAGAGGTGGTGTGGTACCGGGGTTTAACCCCATGGTGGAGTTCTTCCTATGTTTGAGGTAGAACTACCAAGGAGTGTGGACTGACAAGCTGAGGAGCTTGCAAGAATTCTAGTGGAAGGCTAGAGAGAACCTACGCAAGGCATACACTCACATGAGGCAACTGATCAGTTTCACTCAGGGAGTTACTGAGACCCAGGCAATCCAATTTTGGAAGGGGTTATTGGACAAGGAGTTGTGAGGTAGAGTTCGTGATGCAACGTTGTTACAGGCTACTTTGCCTACTTTGGCAGTGGTCTTTGGTTTGGCTGAGCGTATTGAGCTCAACATGGTGGAGAAGAGAGTGGTGACATCTAGATTTGGTAGGGAGACCTCATCCATGGCTGTGACTTCTTCTAGAGTGCAGCAGAGTGCACCATGCCCAGTTGGTTTTTGAGGATAGGGTGGACAGCCCAGATCCTATGAAGCAAGTGGAGGGCCTAGTGGAGTTAGACCCTTACCCTCATTTTTGGGTCAGCAGCAACCAATGAGTGGTGGTGTTGCTTGTTGGACTTGTGGTGGACCTCACCATCAAAGAGAGTGTACTCATGGCAGTGGACCTAATACCTCAGGTGCATCACAGCCAGCACAGAGGCAGTGTGAGCATTGCCACAGATTTGGTCACACTGGTGATCGGTGTTTTGACCTATACTCAAAGTTACGGAGTGGTCGGGCTGCTATGGCAGGTAGTAGAGGAGCTCTAATTCATGGAGGACGAGATGGTGGTAGAGGATCTACACCTAGTAGGGGTGCAATACCTGCCCTTAATTCTAACACAACTATGGCTACTCGGATTGAGTAGTTGGAGCAGAGATTGGCTAGTATGGTTATTGCTTAGAGGAGATCAGATTCGGGTGCTGAGGCTTCCACCTCATATGTTGGTGATAGAGATGCTTTGGACTTCATGTGCAAAGCAGCACAGGTGGATGCATTTGCAGCAGTGACTAGGAGTGCAGTACGTGCTCCAAAGCCTAGAAGGAGCATCAATAGAGTTGGACCCACAAAGAGGAGAGGTTGGGAGACAGGTCAGACTTCCCCAGTCTTTCACACTATTTGAGGCATTATAGATGACATCCATGGTTCCTAACTTCCCAATGTAGGTATGGTAGGTGGTGATGAAGTACATGATGGACTACCTACTAGTCAGCCACCTGCTACTACACAGACTGAGTCTAGCATGATGTTGGGGGCGGCTCAGCTGATTATGCGGCGTCCTTTGTTTTTGGCTAGTGACATGTTCACATTGGGAGTTGACCCAGCCCTAGTGTTCCGGTTGGCTGCCACGTTGTGTGAGAGTAGGGATGGTGCAGTTCCTACTACTAGAGCAAAGGTGGTTGGTAGTGGAGCTGACTTGGTTGAGGAGCATGGGATCCGTTCAACGACCAGTGGTTTATGGCAGGCAGCAACGGCTAGATTGGAGGAGTGCCAACTAGACCGGCCTTTGAGAGAGCATGGTTCACACCTGGTGTTGTCCTATTGGATAACCAAAGGGGGATTTTTCATTTGGTGGGACCTTCAAGGAAGGTCTATACACCACAAAGAGTCTTGTTAGACTCTGGTGCGCAGCCCTTTATGTTGGGGAAGGCTGTAGTTGTCGGTCTGGAGTTACGGAAGACCGATGTGGAGAGGTGTTCATTTTAGATCCAGACATCTCTAGGTGGTGGTTCAACACAGTACATCACACGTGGGGAGCTTGTTGTCCAGGTTCAGCCTGGTCATCCAATTGATAGCTTGGTGGTGAGACCTCAGGCTATTGCAACGATAGTTGAGTCATATGATGTGCTAGTTGGGGGAGCAGTGTTATACCCCATGGGTTTCAACATTGACTATTGGGAGGAGACAACCTCTTATAGACCTGGTTGGCAGTCTGGTGAGGGACGGGTATGTCGCCTACTAGTACGCTTTAGTAGTGGCAATCTTGGCTCACTATAGTCCAAGACCATGGCAACATCAATTTTAGCTTTCAGTGGTGCAGTTACTTGGCTTGGTGACTTGTTGGAGGGGAACGCCCATGCAGAGAATACTCTAGTACCAGAGGAGATCACTTTGGAGTACGAGTGGGATTGTTCCATCCACTTTGGATGTTCCATTGTGGAGTTCCAAGGAGGCATTGCAACAACATGCAGATCAGTTGGTGAAGTAGGCTTGGAGTGGAGCCTTCATACCATCAAGAGATGTGTGTGAGGATGAGCCTCCAGAGGCGATTGCTTTGACCCCCCTGGATACCACACTCTTTGCTTGGCAGTATCCAATAGAGGGGATATGCTTATTGGAGTTGTTTGGGGGGATCAGCACCAAACTAGCTGTGGTGTTATAGGCGGGTATACGAATACAAAGGTACTTGTATGTAGAGAGAGATGAGACTGCTAAGCGAGTCTCTCTACATCATGTGGCACACTTGGCCCATCAATATCCAAAGTTATTATTGATGTTAGTAGTCAGAGGTTACCAGAAGGCCCTACCATGAGACATTTCCTTACTGGGGGCGCATGACCTAGAGAGACATGGGCCTATTCACTTGGTGATTTTTGGATGGCCATGTTAGGGATATACACGTGTTGGTAGAGGATTGGGTCTTCAGGATCCTTATTCTGGTGTGTTTTGGGAGATGTTACGGATACTACAACATCTCTAGGTTCATCAGTCTATTTCTCCAGCTTACTTTTGGAGAACATTCCTTTGATGGGTGATTCTCGCACTAGAGTGGTGGCGAGTACACATCAGGTCCATTCTTGGATGGGACCTACTATATTGTTAGATGTAGCCAGAGTGGGATCACGGGCTCATTGTCTTTGTCTTTGGTGGACGAACCTCTTACCCAAAGATGTTCTACAGCGTGCTTATGATGGGACTTGACCACATCCTTGTTGATGATATCTTGGATGTTGGGCGTCAGTCTCAAACAATGGTAGTGGCTGATAGGTCACCTATGGCAGTAGTGAACCTAGTTGGACAGCCTTGAACTGCATTTCCCACACTCATGAGTTTCCTAGGCTCTCATGCTTTTTGAGAGAGAGGACCTGGACTTGTTTGGGACTCTCAGTTACAGCAATTGGTGGAGCCCAATGAGAGAGAGCGGGCGATGGGTTTTCACATCGGTATTACCACTGTTCTAGTAGTGTCAGAGGCATCCAGGCATTAGGTGTTAGGTCACGCTATGGACCTGAACTGTTTGACCTGGATTGTGAGCCTTGGCTTGGCAGAGCAACGTAGGATGAGCTTGATAGGAATTACCACTCGGACACTTGTGAGCCCTGTGCCTATCAAGACGATTCAGGTACATGTTGGGGGTGATGGACTGAGTGGACATGGTATTCTTGGGACACATCCAGTAGCTACTAGGGAGAGTGGTCTACTTGGAGTCCATCCAGGTGAGCGTGGGCTACTTGGATTACACCCTTGGTCCACATGGGATGCAACTAGAGGACGTGTGGAGCTTGCAGCCAGAGTGGAGGGAGTTTTTCACACAGAGGTTGGGACCTCTAGTGGTCGGGAGCATCACACTATTCCTCCCAAGGGCCCAGTGTGGCAGCCAGTCAGTACATCTTCCACTCCTACTATAGTTACAGAGGAGACTTGAGAGCCAGATCTTGGACCCAAGCTTATTGGAGAGGAAAGACGAAGGGTTTGGAGTTTCTTGAGGAGCCACACAAGTTGTTTTGCCTTCAGTATGAAGGATTTGGGGTGCTATAAAGGGACCTAGTATACGGATTGAGCTAACTAGCGACACACCAATTTTCCAACGTCCTTATCAATATAGTGATATGGAGAGGATATTGATTCAGAGCCGGAGTAGTGACCTTTTTGAGGCTGGTTTGGTGGAGATTTCACATGGAGAGTATGCATCAGCAACAGTGATGCCAGCCAAGAAGGATATGCATGGCAACTATACAGATAGGCGGATGTGTGGAGATTACCGTCCTATCAACCGACAGACCATGGCTGATTGGTATGCCATGCCTACACCAGAGGAGATTTTTGATGCGATTGGGCATGCAAAGGTCTTCAGTACTTTGGATCTTTGAGCAGGATATCATCAGTTGCTGATCAGGGAGGAGGATAAGTCCAAGATAACATTTTGGGCTATTGATCCTCACAGCAAGGATGTGTTATATCAGTGGAGGTTCTTACTATTTGGGTTAAAGAACACTCCTGCTAAGTTCCAAAGGGTCATGGATAGGATCTTAGCTGGATTGGATTTTGCTTGGTGCTATATTGATGACATTTTGGTTTATAGCACTACTAAGGAGGAGCATGAGAGACAGTTGTTGGAGGTGTTTGAGAGGTTGAGATCTCATGGACTCAAATTACATCTTGGGAAGTGTAGGTTCTTCCACGAGCAAGCTGAGTATTTGGGTCACACTATCTATCCCAGAGGACTTGGTGTTCAACAGACCAAGGTGGAGGCTATTGCACATATTCCTCGGCCTACGGATGTGAGTAGAGTGCGAGCATTCCTTGGGTTGGCAAACATCTATCGCCACTATGTTAGAGGATTTAGTGCCATTGCCAAGGCCTTGACAAAGCTGACCAAGCTTACACAGGAGTGGTGTTAGGGAGATGAGCAAGAGAGAGCTTTTGTAGAGCTCAAGGAGAGGTTGACATCTACTCCTATTTTGAGGAGACCGATCAGGGGACGACCATTTTAGGTTCATACTGATTGGAGTATGTTGGGGCTTGGAGTGGTGCTCACCCAGCATGATAATGAGGAGAAGGAGTTTGTGGTGGCCTATGCTAGTCACTCCAAAAATTCAGCGGAGGCGAAGTATAGTTCATATGAGGGAGAGTGCTTGGCAGCAATTTGGGCAGTAGCACATTTCCAATGTTACCTATTTGGTAACCCCTTCACTCTCATCATTGATCATCAGCCGCTGAAGTGGTTGATGGAGTCCGACAAGCTTTCAGGGAAGCTTGCATGATGGGCTCTGATTTTACAAGAGTATGATTTCATGGTTGTTCACAGACCTAGAGTGGTGAACCGCGATGCAGAGTAGAAACCCATGTCCCAACCAGCAGGATCAGACCGGAGCACGTTGGCATGGTGAGACAGATGAGGAGATGGTGCCAGGTTGGCATGCATCGGTCTTTCTGTGTATATTTGTAGAGGCTTTGGTGGTATCTCTCTTAGCGCATACATGAGGAGTTATTGAGGTCATAGATCCAGAGAGTGAAGATATTGGTACAATTCAGCAAGACATTCATGATGATGTCTTAGTGATGGACTATCTTTGCACTGGTGTTGTGGGTGGCACAGTTGGGGCCAAGGAGAGAGACCGTGTTCTTCAACAAGCCAGATGGTTCAAATTGGAGGGTAGACATCTTTTGCGTGTATGGGAAGATAGTAGAGTGCGAGTAGTACCACTTCCATCTCAGAGACCACAGTTGGTCCGTCATGCTCATGAGGAGCTAGGACATTTTGGAGTAAAGCGTACATATAGCTTTCTCCAGAGTCATTATTGGTGGCGCGGTATGCAGACCGAGGTATAGTAGTTTCTTGCCATATGTGTGGTTTGTGACCAAGTTAGAGCATCATTCAATGCTCCTACGCCACAATTACACCCATTACCTATCATGGAATTGGGTTACCATTGGAGTTTGGACTTTGCTAGACCTTTACCGTTGACTGTGAGACATCATCGATATGTTTTGGTGATGGTGGAGCACTTCTCCAAGTGGATTGAGTTAGTGGCACTTCCTGACAAGCCTAGTGAAGGGATAGCTTACTCATTCCTGGATCGAGTTCTTAGTTGTTTTGGTGCACCAGCTGAGGTTTTGACTGATCAGGGTATAGAGTTCTTGGGGGAGTTTTAAGTCTTGTATGACAAGGCCTTGATTGATCATTGTACTACATCTCGAGATCACCCTGAGGCAAATGGCTTAGCAGAGAGAGTGATTCAAGCGGTGAAGAGAGGATTGCAAAAGTATGGTTTGCAGAGAGGCCACTTGGGAGATTGGGATCTCCAATTACCTTGGTTGGCCATGGACTATCGGTTCAGCCGGCAAGCCTCCTTAGCATCCTTCTCTCCATACTTTCTACTCTATGGACGAGATCCAAATTTACATGTAGCCATTTGTCAAGATGCTACTGTAGTTTTGGACTTGGATGACCCCGATGTATGGATGAGCGCATGTTCTCAGCGGGCAGAGATCTTTTGTAGAGTGATACAATGGCCTTTGAGAACTTGGCAATTGCTCAACATAAAGATACTTTACGCAATGCTACCATTCAAGGAGGAGGTTATAGACCCTTGATCCGTCGATTTCATCCATGCAACTATGTATATCTACACCAGACAACACCAATGACACTTGATGTTTCTACAGGCCGCACTATCTTGAGAGTGCGTGAGGTTTTGCCATCTAGAGTCCTTGTGTTAGAAGGACATGATGGTGTTGTTTGGAAGGATCATGTGCGCAATTGTGCGCCATGCCATCTCCCAAACATTGATGGTACTATGGACCCAAGCTTGGCACTTGTACATGCAGGCTTGAGGTGTATGTTATGTAGCTCTTTTGGTGGAGCTGCTACTATGTTAGTGTGTGATGGCTGTTCAAGAGGATGGCATATGGCATGTATGAATCCTCCCCTCATGGTGGTTCCTCAGGGACAATGGTTATGTCCTAGATGTACTTGACCTATAGCTAGTTCATTCTTTATATGGTATAGATTGCAGACAGGCAACTAACGATGGAGCTCCATAGCACCCGGCCTCATGATCTTTGCCCATTAGAGGGTATACCATATACTTAGAGTAGATGGCTATCTGGGGTTAGAGGGACCTAACCGCCAGCTAGGGGGCAATTGTGGCACTTTAGAGTCTATTTATGACTTATATGTGAGTTGTGCTTCTATAGTGTATGATGTTGACAATGATGTATGTTGTGTAGCAATGTATATATGCACAATAGCTGTCACGCCATTTGTAGTATTGCATCTAGATTGCTTGTACACTGGAGTTCTAGTGATAGTAGTAGAGTTATTTCAGTAGTATCTCAAAGACTACTTTCTAATGGTCAAATTTTGTGTTCAGGGTATTGACTTCATGGTAGGGCCCACCGTCACTTTGCAACATTCACACCATCAAGTGTGCCATCAGCGGGACCGTTAGGGTTTCAAAGCTAGCTCAAGTCTAGGGGGTATAGTTTGAAGTGAGCTCCAGAGAGCTCACTTCTTTGATGTTGAGCCTTTGAGTTCTTGGCTATGGTGGATAGAGGCCGGCGAGCGTCACCTGGATTCTCTATGCTTGAGTGGGTGTGGCTTGACTGTAATCAATGCTCAATTGTTGGCAGTTTATAGAGTGACAGATCAAGTACTGATCTGAGTTGAGTTGAGTTGAGAGTGGTAAGCAATTTGATTATTGTGGCACTTTAGAGTCTATGTATGACTTATGTGTGAGTTGTGCTTCTAGAGTGTATGATGTTGACAGTGATGTATATACGCACAACAACAAGCTTCCCTAAAAGCTTTTTGGACTCCATCAACCACTTCAGCGGCTGATGATTTAGTGATGAGAGTGAAGAGGTTGCCAAATAGGTAACATTGGAAATGTGCTATTGCCCAAACTGTTGCCAAGCACTCTCTCTCATATGAACTATACTTTACCTCCGCTGAATTGTTGGAGCAACTAGCAAAGGCCACCACAAACTCCTTCCTCTCATCATCATGTTGGGTGAGCACTGCTCCAAGCCTCAACATACTCCAATCAGTACAAACTTAAAATGGTTGTCCTTTGATCAGTCTCTTCAAAATAGGAGCAGATGTCAACCTCTCCTTGAGCTCTACAAAAGCTCTCTCCTACTCATCTCCCCAACACCACTCATATGTAAGCTTAGTCAGCTTTGTCAAGGCCTTGGCAATGGCACTAAATCCTCTAACATAGCGGCGATAGAAGTTTGCCAACCCAAGGAATGCTCGCACTTTGCTCACATCCGTAGGCCGAGGAATACTTGCAATAGCCTCCACCTTGGTCTGCTAAACACCAAGTCCTTAGGGGTAGATAGTGTGACCCAAATACTCAACCTGCTCATGGAAGAACATACACTTCCCAAGGTGTAATTTGAGTCCATGAGATCTCAACCTCTCAAATACCTCCAACAATTGTCTCTCATGCTCCTCCATCGTAGTGCTATAGACTAAAATCTCATCAATATAGCACCAAGCAAAATCCAATCTAGCTAGGATCCTATCCATTACCCTTTGGAACTCAACAAGATCATTCTTTAACCCAAATGGTATGAACCTCCACGGATATAACACATCCTTTCCATGAGGATCAATAGCCCAAAATGTTGTCTTGGACTTATCTTCTTCCTTGATTGGCAATTGATGATATCCCACTTGAAGATCCAAAGTACTGAAGATCTTTGCATGCCCAATCGCATCAAAAATCTCCTCCAATGTAGGCATGTCATACCAATCAGCCCTAGTTTGTCAATTGATAGGACAGTAGTCTCCACACATCCACCTATTTGTGTAGTTGACATGCATATCCTTCTTGGCTGGCATCATTGTAGCTAATGCATACTCTATATGTGAGATCTCCACCAAACCAGCCTCAAAAAGGTCTCTACTTTGGCTCTGAATCAATGTCCTCACCATGTCACTATAGTGATAAGGACGTCAAAAAATTGGTGTATTGCTAGTCAGCTCAATCCATATAGCAAGTCACTTCAAAGCACCCAAATCCTTCATATTGAAGGCAAAACAACTCGTGTAGCTCCTCAAGAACCTCCAAACTCTCCATCTTTCCTCCCCAATAAGCTTGGGTCCATGATCTAGCTCCCAAGTATCCTCTATAACTATCATAGGAGTGGAAGACGTATTGACTGGCTGCTACATTGGGCCCTTGGGAGCAATAGTGTCATGCCCCGACCACTAGAGGTCCTAACCTTTGTGTGAAAAACTCCCTCCACTTTGTTTGTAAGCTCCACACGTCCTCTAGTTGCATCCCAAGTAGACCAAGGGTGTAATCCAAGTAGACCATGCTCACCTAGATGGACTCCAAGTAGACCACTCTCCCTAGTAGCTATTGGTTATGTCCCAAAAATACCATGTCCACTCAGTCCATCGCCCCTAGCATGTGCTTCAATTGTCTTGATAGGCACAGTGCTCACAAGTGTCTAAGTGGTGATGCCTATCAAGCGCATCATACGCTACTTTGCCAAACCAAGGCTCACAATCCAGGTTAAACAATTTAGGTCCATAGTCTAATCTAACACCTTACACCTAGATGCCTCTAATATTGTTGGAACAGCAATAATACCAATGCAAAAACCCATTGCCCGCTCTCTCTCATCGGCATTGGGCTCCACTAATTGTTGTAATTGTGAGTCCCAAACAAGTCTAGGTCCTCCCTCTTGAAAAGCATGAGATCTTGGGAAACTCATGAGTGTGAGAAATGTGGCTCTAGGCTGTCCAACTAGGTTCACCACTGCCATAGGTGACCTATCAGCCACTACCACTATCTGAGACTACCGCCCAACATCCAAGATATCATCAACAAGGATGTGGTCTAGTTGTTGAATCCCATCATATGCACACTATAGAACCTCTTTGGGTAAGAGGTTCATCCAACAGAGACAAAGATGATGAGCCCATGATCCTACTCTGGCTGCATCTAACAATATAGTAGGTCCCATCCAAGAATGGACCTGATGTGTACTTGCCACCAGTTTGGTGTGAGAATCATCCATCAAAGGAATGTTCTCCAAAAAGTAAGTTGGAGAAACAGACTGATGAACCTGGAGGTGTTGTAGTATTTGTAACTTCTCCCAAAACACACTAGAACAAGGATCTTGAAGACCCAAACCTCCTCCAACACGTGTATGTCCCTGACAAAGCCATCTAAAAACCACCAAATGAATAGGCCCATGCCTCTCCAGATCATGCACCCCCAATAAGGAAATGTTTGATGGTAGGGCCTTCTAGTAACCTTTGACTACTGACATCAATAACAACTCCAAATACCAATAGGCCAAGTGTGTCACATGATGTAGAGAGACTTGCCTAGCAGTCTCATCTCTCTCCACATACAAGTACCTTTGTACTTGTATACCCGCTTGTAGACCGCAAGTAGTTTGGTGCTAATCCCACCAAACAACTCCAATAGACATACTCCCTCTATTGGATACTGCCAAGCAATGAGTGTGGTATCCAAAGGTGTCAAGGTAATTGACTCTTGAGGCTCATCCTCACACTCATCTCCTAGTGGTACAAAGGCTCCACTCAAAGCCTACTGCACCAACCGATTTGCATGTTGTTGCAATGCCTCCTCTAAACTCCACAATGGAACATCCAAGGTGGATGGAACAATCCCACTTGTACTCCAAATCTGAGTGATCTCCTCTGGTACTAGAGTATCCTCTGCATGGGCATTCCCCTCCAATAAATCACCAGGCCAAGTAACTACACCACTAGAAGTTAAAACTGATCCTGCCATGGTCCTTGGACTGTAGTGAGCCAAGATTGCCACTACTAAAGCATACTAGTAGGCGACATACTCGTCCTTCACCAGACTGCCAACCTGGTCTGTGAGCCGGCTTGTCTCTCACTCAGGATGAACCTCTGATGGCTATTATGGTAGTGCACCATGGACTAAGAAGGCAAGGAATCCTAACTCCATCATACTCCTCCAAGGCTAACACTCCAAGACTCAAGACATTGCTCACTAGAGAACTCAATGAGAGAGATAGCTGCCAATGAAAGGATGATGAGTACCTCCTCACCCCTTGCTTATATACTTGTGAAATAGTTACATACCAAAGTTACTAATTACCATAGTAACTATAGTTACTAGACTAAAAGTCAAGTAAAGTCAAAAAGTAGAAAGGAATATCCATTCACATGGGCATATTCATCTAAGCATGTGGTCTTATCTTGACCTCTAACACCCATTTGTGCATGTGTGTGGTATTGTGATATTTAACTTGGTATTACAAGTACTTAAGAGATATTATTTATAGAGATAAAGGATGGTTCTATATTAGTCATGGTTAGCTAAAGTTAGTCATAGCTAAGATAGAGTGGACCTTACTTTAGAGGAAGTAGAAAAGATGAGCACCACTATTTTGGATTTTAGTGTGTTGACTTGGTATTATTCCTAGGTGTTTGGCTTTGAGGAAAGAGTTGAGAACTCTTGGGCCCGCAAGCCTTTTTGTTTTGGATTCTTCTTTAGTCCAAGGATAGCCCATGTGAAGGAATCCTTGACTTAGTGGTTGGGTCAAGATAAGACCACATGCTTAGGGGAATATGCCCATGTGAATGGATATTCCTTTCTACTTTTTGACTTTACTTGACTTTTAGTCTAGTAACTTGAGTTACTATGGTAATTAGTAACTTTGGTACGTAACTATTTCACAAGTATATAAACAAGGGGTGAGGAGGTACTCATCATCCTTTCATTTGCAACTATCTCTCTCTCATTGAGTTCTCTAGTGAGCAATGTCTTGAGTCTTGGAGTGTTAGCCTTGGAGGAGTATGATGGAGTTGGGGTTCCTTGCCTTCTTAGTCCATGGTGCGCTACCATAATAGCCATCAGAGGTTCATCTTGAGTGAGAGACAGGCCGGCTCACAGACCCAACCACTAAGTCAAGGATTCCTTCACATGGGCTATCCTTGGACTAAAGAAGAATCCAAAACAAAAAGGCTTGCGGGCCCAAGAGTTCTCAATTCTTTCCTCAAAGCCAAACACCTAGGAATAATACCAAGTCAACACACTAAAATCCAAAATAGTGGTGCTCATCTTTTCTACTTCCTCTAAAGTAAGGTCCCCTCTATCTTAGCTATGATAGCTAACCATGACTAATATAGAACCATCCTTTATCTCTATATAAATAATGTCTCTTAAGTACTTGTAATACCAAGTTAAATATCACAATACCACACACATGCACATATGGGTGTTACATTTACCCCCGGACTAAGTTTTCACTTTGTCCTCAAAGTGAAGGTCTCTCTACCTTCTATGGTACATCTTCAACTTATCATGGTTGATTCTATCAAAGTGTCTTCCTCCCAACTCCTTGAGATCATAGGTGTAATTGCCCCACACCTTCTCCACTATGAAAGGTCCAAAGTACTTAGGCAAAAACTTCTTTTGCACTCTCTTGAATCAAATGGAATCAAACAACATTACCCAATCACCTTCTTTGAAAGTCTCCACCTTCTTCTTGCCTTGCCTCTTGTCATACCTCTCCTTTTGCTTCCTTTGGGCTTGCTCCACTCAAACCATAGCAACTGCTCTTGCCTCTTCCAATTCCATGAGTTGATCTTTCCTTGACTTCTTTGCATCACCTCCTTGTGCTTTCTTCAATCTCCTATGAATGCTTTGGAAGGTAGGAAGATCAAAGTGAATAGGTAAGGTAGACTCAATACCATAGACCAATTGAAATGGAGAATATCCGGTGGAAGTCTTCATGGTTGTCCTATACTCCCATAAAACTGCATGAATCCTCTTGTCCCAATGATGTTTAGCCCCCTCCATTTCTGCATCTTTGGCCAACATCATGCACAAGGTCTGATTGGTTCTCTTTTCCAAGCCATTGGAATTTGGCTTATAGGATGTAGTTACTCTATGTGTGATAGAGAAATGCCGTAGCATGGCTGTAGTAATTCTTCCTGTAAACTCTCCTCCTCTATCAGAAATCAACTCCAAAGGGCATCCAAACCTAGTGATAATGCGTTCATAAAGAAATCTACCCACTTCATCTTCATTCTTGTCCCTCAATGGTCTAGCCTCAACCCACTTGGTAAGGTAATCAATAACTACCACAATGTACCGATTGTTCCTTGGGGTTCTATTGAGAGGACCTACAAAATCAATTCCCCACTTCTCAAAAGGTCCTAGCAATGGAAGTGATCTAAGTGGTGGAATGGATGTAGACTTTCTAGCAAAAGCTTGACAAACATGACAAGTTTTGCAATAATCAAGACAATCCTTGAAAATCCCTCTTCAATGGTAACCTGCATCTAGAATCTTGAAAGCAGTCACCTTTCTTGCAAAGTGTCCTCCACATACTAAACCTTCATGAAACTCCTTTATGAGTAGGATAGACTCTTCCTTACCCACTGCTCTTTGAAGTAGACCATCTACTCCTTGGTGAAAAAGAATATCCTCCACCATTGTGTAAGGTCTAGATCTTGTTGCAAGGGCCTTCCTCTCCCTAGCATGCATCCCTTTTGGATAGTTACCTCTTGTCACAAAATCCACAATCTCCTTGTACTCCATTGGAATCTCTTGAGTGACTGAGATTGTCATGAGCTCCTCATCCGGGAAGGAATCATCCATTGGCTCATCTCCATCATGATCATAGGCTCTAGATAACAAATCAGCATTTGCATGTTTTTTTCCTGGCCTATCCTCAATTGTGTAGTCATACTCAGACAAGAGTATCATCCACCTTGCTAGTCTCCCTTCAACATTAGGCTTGTTGAAGATGTACTTCAAAGCCTTGTGATCCATGACAATTGTGGTTTTCCCTCCAATCAAGTAGTGTCTAAACTTCTTGAGACCAAAGATCACTGCCAACCCTTCTCTCTCCGTGACAGAGTAGTTCTTCTCTGCTGAAACCATCTGCCTACTAGCATAAGCTATTGGATGATCATGCCCATCTTGGTCTAATTGACTAAGAGTGCATCCTATTGCTACATTAGAAGCATCAGTGTAGAGGATGAAAGGCTTACTCCAATCAGGTTTAGCAAGAATTGGAGCTACAACAAGGGATTGCTTGAGCTCCTCAAAAGCTTTGAGAGCCTCCTTGTCTTCCAAAATCACCATGTAATCTACACCTTTCTTCATGTAGATGGTCAATGCATCAGCCTTGTTGGAAAATGAGAAGATGAACCTCCTATAGTACCCAACCATCCCCAAGAATTGGCATAACTTTGTCAAGCTTGAAGGGAATGGAAGGTCTGAGATTTTCCTCACCTTCTCAGGATCAACTACTATTCCATCCTTGGAGATGATGTGCCCCAAAAGTAGACCTTCTTCCTATCCAAAAATGCACTTCTCTGGGTTGAGTGATGCATTTGCCTCATCCAAGCATTGCAAGACTTTGATTAGGTGTTCAAAGTGCTCCTCCTTGCTCCCATAGACACAAAAGTCATCAATGAAGTCTCTCACAAATTTCCCAATGAAAGGTTCATCTACCTTGTTCATGAACCGTTGGAATGTGGCTGGAGCATTGCAAAGCCCAAAAGGCATGACCTTGAAAGCGTAAGTTTCCCAAGGTGTGGTAAACGTGGTGAGTTGTTGATGCTCTGGTGCAATCTTGATTTGGTTGTATCCACTATAACCATCTCCAAAACTGCACCTCTCATGACCTGCAACCTCCTCCAAGATCTCATCAATGAATGGCAATGGGTAGTAGTCCTTCTTGGTAACAGCATTAAGCTTCTTGTAATCCACACATACCCAAAGCTTGCCATTCTTTTTCTTCACAATGACAATTGGAGACACCCATTCTGAGTTCTCCACCTCAAAGATAAATCTAGCCTCCTTTAGCTTATCAATCTCCTCCTTCACAACCAAAGATATTGGTGGGCTAATGCGACGTTGCTTTTGGCGGATTGGTCTTGCATGTGACTCCACCTCTATCTTGTGCTCCTCCAAGGTGACTTCCTTCAAATCCTTGTAACTGAAAGCAAACACATGGATGAACTTGCAAAAAATCTCCTCAAATCTCACTTTCTCCTCCTTGGTAACATTTGGGCCATACTTGAGGGTAGCTAACCTTCTCTCTACCTCCTCAAGTGTCAATGGTGATTTGTCTGGGTCCTTCAAAACCTCTGGCTTAGGTGCAAAATCCATAGCACACAAGGGATACACATCTGAATCAGATTCAGATTCATCCTCCTCCGTGGAAGTCTCTTCCTCCATGCTTGTGTCCACACCTGAAGCTCCTTCTTCAGAATCTGATTCCCAATAATCAGAAGATGGTGTATCTGAATGTGAAGTGTTGGTGGTGTTAGTCACAAGAACTGTGACTCTATGGTTTGATGGCCCAATCCTCAAGTACCCTTTGTGCCATCGATCAGTTGTGCATGCTGCTCTCAACCATGGCCTCCCAAGAAGTAAGTCATAGCTTGAATCCTTCAAGACTTGGAAAGTCATGAGATTTTGAACTCCCATAACTGAAACTACCACTTTATCCATCACCCCTATTGGTCGAACTTGTTGCTTGTTTACCATGCTCACCACAAATGTTGAAGGTCTTGAGGGTATCATACTCAATTTCTTCATCAACCTTTCTGACATGGCATTCACTGCTGATCCTCCATCAACCAATGCATCCTTGATGTTGTGACCATTCACTCTTACATCGATCTTGGAGGCATATTCACAAGCCTCCCATGGTGCTGGTTTGGCATCCACCACCCCCATTGATACTGGAACCTTTGCCTTCTTCTTCTTCTTGCTCCTTGTAGAACTCAACCCACCTCTAAGCTCCTTTCTCAAGGTAGGGTTCAAAGCAATTAATTGGCTCATTGTGATGTTAGCCTTGTGACTACCAACATCCTCCAACACATTGTAGTTCCATTGTTGCTTTGAGATCAAGAAGTCCTCCATCCCCAACTTCTTCCTTGGAGTCTTTGTTGTTGATGGTGTTGAGGTGCGAGTGCTCCTAGTAGACATAGGAGTATCCTTGCTTGAAGTAAATCCTTGAGAAGAGTGAACATCCTCTGCAAAACGAGCTCTCTTCTTCTCTTGTGCCAAAAGCTCTAAATTAAGACCCTTGGAGTTTGAGCACTCTCCCTTCTCATACTTGCTCTCAACCACATCTATGGATGCTATCTCCTTACCTTTGTTGGGATAAGGAGCCACTTGGGTTTCACTACCTCCCTCTTTCCCTCCATTGGCTCCCTCATAACCCCTTCCTCCATGGTAAGTGGAATTTGGACAATTCCTTTGGATATGGCCTCTTCCTCCACAACCAAAACAATTTCTATCATTGAAATTGTTGGCTGGTTGGCCTCCTCTATATGGATAGTTTCCATAACTCCTAGGCCCTCTCCCTACATTCTGATCCACCTCTCTCTTCTCCCATAGTTGCACCACATTGATCTTGAGATCCGCAAGTTGTTTTGTGATGGTTTGAAGTGGATCTTTTGGTGGAGATGCAAGAACTGGAGCAACCACTACTTGTGGTGCAACCCTTGCCACCAAAGTATCAGAAGTTCCACCATACTTGTAGCCTTGAGGAGGATGCACAACCTCCTTTACCACCAAATCACTCTCATCCCCTTCCAAACTCTCCTCCATACGAATTGCAATCTTGATAGCTTCAACCTTGGAAGAAGGTTTCTCATATCTCACCTTGCTTCTAATTTGTGGTCTCAACCCTCCCACAAAATTCTTGGTGAGCATGGCCCCTATGCCAATCATTGTAGTCTCCACATCATCCCCACCCTTCCCCAACACTATGCAAAATCTGGACTCCAACTTTTCCACTCTTTCCACATAGACTCTCACTTTCTCTCCATCTCCTTGCTTGAGAAATGTAACCTCACTCATCAATCTCTCATAACTCTCATCAGAAAGAAAGTTCTCAATGAGTGTTGAAGTCAAAGTCTCCCAAGACTCCTCTTCCCCATCTCTCCTCTCTCTTTTTTGGTATTCTGACTCATATCATGTAAGTGCTGCATCCTCAAAGAAATCTGGTAATAATGAGGCCCACTCATTCTTCCTCCTCTCATTGTTTCCTATGCAAGCTCTCTTGAAGTCTCTCACAAAGGCCTCCACATCTGCTCCATCCTTGCCAAAGAAAACCGGAAGTTTCCCCATCTTAACCTCTCACTATCTTTCTCTTCTCTCAAATTTTTCTTTTTTTTCTTTTCTTTTCTCTCACTCTATAACTAATAGAGTATATACATGACTAACACCATTTGAGAGTAATCCACCCTAGGGAACACAAAAGGTTCAGGTTACTCCAAGATTTCTATAGCAACATCAAATCCTAGAGTGCATATTAATCTAACTCTCATGGATAGTTTATCCATAAGTTGAAAGATTATCTCCATCACTAATCTTGAGAACTAGCTGATGAAGGTGGTAGTATTTCTGTAGTTGTACTAAGACTCTCTCCAAGATTCTTCACCAAAGTCTTCAAAAGTGCTTTTACTCCACTACACTCATGTCCTTTTGGAAGTCCTTCCACTCCACAAACTTCACACAACTCCTTGGTCTTAGATCTTCTCCCTCCTAATCTTGGTGAAGAAGGTCCAACATGCAAACCCAAGTCAAGTAAGCCTCTCCTTTCCCTCAATCTCTTGCTCTCAAAGGTCAATGGACATAAACTTGCCTTATGTCCCTTCTCTCCACGTAGAAAGCACTTAGACTCACTCTTTCCTCCAAGTGGTGTAGGTTTTTGGATCCTCTCAACACTCTCTTCAAATTCTATTGTAAACTCTATTTTCCTCAAATCCACCCCTACAATCACCTCAAACCCTTGGGGAACCTTACATAATCTCAATTTTCACTCTTGATGACCCTCCATGTTCCCAAGATGAATCTAAACACTCAAACATACTTTTTGTTGATCTCAAACTCTTCATGCATGAGATCTCCACTCTGCAGAATTGACCCTTCCTCACAATGTCACTCAAATCTCCCAACCAATATGTCACAGTCCTTTGAAAATTTTCAAACTTGATCACAACTCTAAGGGCATCCCTCCCTGCAAAATTTCAGATCTTTTCATCAAGCCATTTGGCCTAGACACCTTTCTATTCAGCACCATATTTCATATTTGGTCTGAAAACCACCCCCTTCACTTCAAAAATTCATAACTCCTTGCGCAAGAACGATCTCTCTCTAATTTTTGTGGCAGCAGGTAGGATACAATGCACTTAATTTTCTTGCAAATTTTCAGGATAATTTACTGAAAATTGAAGAAATGGCAGACTCTGTACAATTTTCCAGAAAGCATTGACCTGGATTGTAATTTCCCAAAATCTGCAATCCACCTCACACAATCTCTCCAATTCCTCTCATGTGTACAAGATGTACAAAATCACCTCAAAGACATCATAATGAACTACAGGGTATACAAATGGATCTTGGTTCTCTAACATAAGTTCGCCCTCTCCTCTCCTAATGTTCTCTCCAAGTGAGCTCTTATAGCCTCCTTCTGCCTAATGTAGAATTGAACGCGGAACATTATCTTGCCTTCTAGAGAGGTCCCGGCAACGGAACCAAAAATGTGAGCCGGCCTATCTCTCACTTAGGATCAACCTTTGATGGCTATTATGGTAGCGCACCATGGACTAAGAAGGCAAGGAACCCCAACTCCATCATACTCCTCCAAGGCTAACACTCCAAGACTCAAGACATTGCTCACTAGAGAACTCAATGAGAAAGAGATAGTTGCAAATGAAAGGATGATGAGTACCTCCTCACCCCTTGCTTATATACTTGTGAAATAGTTACGTACCAAAGTTACTAATTACCGTAGTAACTATAGTTACTAGACTAAAAGTCAAGTAAAGTCAAAAAGTAGAAAGGAATATCCATTCACATGGGCATATTCCCCTAAGCATGTGGTCTTATCTTGACCCAACCACTAAGTCAAGGATTCCTTCACATGGGCTATCCTTGGACTAAAGAAGAATCCAAAACAAAAAGGCTTGCGGGCCCAAGAGTTCTCAACTCTTTCCTCAAAGCCAAACACCTAGGAATAATACCAAGTCAACACACTAAAATCCAAAATAGTGGTGCTCATCTTTTCTACTTCCTCTAAAGTAAGGTCCCCTCTATCTTAGCTATGACTAACTTTAGCTAACCATGACTAATATAGAACCATCCTTTATCTCTATAAATAATATCTCTTAAGTACTTGTAATACCAAGTTAAATATCACAATACCACACACATGCACATATGGGTGTTACAGGTCTATAGGAGGATATCTCCTCCCAATAGTCAATACTGGAACCCATGGGATAGGACACTGCTCCCCTAGCTAGCACATCATATGACTCAGCTATTGTCACAATAGCCTAAGCTTTCACCACCAAGCTATCAGTCAAATGACCAGGCTGAACCTAGACAACAAGCTCCCCACGTGTGATGTACTATGTCAAACGGCCACCTAGAGATGTTTGGATCTGAAATGGACACCTCTTCACATTGGTCTTCCGTAACTCTAGACCAACTACTGCAGCATTCTCCAACATAAAAGGTTGTGCACCAGAGTCTAAAAAGATTCTCTATGGTGTATAGACCTTCCCTAAAGGTCCCACCAAACAAAAAATCATCCTCTAGTTATCTAATAAGACAACACTAGGTGTGAACCGTGCTCTCTCAATGGTTGGTCTAGCTGGCAACTCCTCTAGTCTAGCCACTGCTGCTTGCCATAAACCACTAGTTGTTGAACGGATCCCATGCTCCGCAACCAAGTCAGCTCCACTATCAACCACCTCTACTCTAGTAGTAGCAACCGTATCATCCCTACTCTTACAAAGCGTGGCAGCCAACCAAAACACTAGGGTTGGGTAAACTCCCAATGTAAACATGTCATTGGCTGAAAACAAAGGGCAATGCATAATCAGCTGAGTCGCCCCCAACATCGTCCTAGACTCAGTCTATGTAGTAGCAGGTGGCTGACTAGTAGGTAGTCCAACATGCACTCCATCACCACCTACCACACCTGCATTGGGACGTCTAGGAGCCATGGATGTCATCTACAATACCTCAGATAGTGTGAAAGACTGAGGAAGTCTGACCTGTCTCTCAACCTCTCCTCTTTGTGGGTCCAACTCCACTAATGCTCCTCTAGGCTCTGGAGCACGTACTGCACTCCTAGTCACTATTGTAGATGCATCCACCTATGTTGCTCCGCACATGAAATCCAACGCATCTCTATCATAAGCATATGAGATGGAAGCCTCAACACCAAAATATGATCTCCTCTGAGCAATAGCCATACTAGCCAATCTCTACTCCAATTGCTCAATCCAAGTAGCCATAGTTATATCAGAAGTAAGGGCAAGTACTGCACTTCTACTAGGTGTAGATCCTCTACCACCACCTTGTCCTCCATGAATTGGAACTCCTCTACTACTTGCCATAGCAGCCCTACTACTCCGTAACTCTAGGTGTAGGTCAAAGCATTGGTCACTAATGTGACCAAATCTATGGTAATGCTCACATTGCCTCTATGCTGGCTATGATGCACCATAGGTATCAGGTCTGCAGCCATGAGTACACTCTCTCCTATGGTGAGGTCCACCATAAGTCCAACAAGCAACACTACCACTCATTGGCTATTGTTGATCCAAAAATGAAGATAAGGGTCTAACTACAGTAGGCCCTCCACTTGCTCCATAGGATCTAGGCTGTCCACCTTGTCTTCAAAAACCAACTAGGCGTGGTGCACTCTGCTGCACTCTAGAAGAAGTAATAGTTGTGGATGAGGTCTCCCTACCAAATCTAGATTTCACCACTCTCTCCTCCACCATGTTCAGCTCAATATGCTCAGCCAAACCAAAGACTACTACCAAAGTGGGTGAAGTAGCATGTAACAACATAGCATCACAAACTTTATGTCGCAACTCCCTATCCAATATCCCATACCAAACTGGATTGCTTGGGCCTCAGTAACTTCCTTAGTGAAACTCATCAGCCGCCTCATGCAAGTGTATGCCTTGCGTAGGCTCTCTCTAGCCTTTTGCTTGAACTCTTGCAAGCTCCTCACCTTGTCAGTCTGCACTCCTTGGTAGTTTTGTCTCAAACACTAGAAGAACTTCACCATAGGGTTAAACCCTGGTACCACACCCCCCTGCAATGGTACCTCCACTTGTGGTAACACTATCTCCAACTAGTGCACCTCCACTAGCTCCACCAACACTACTCGAGCTAGAACTCATGGGTACAACCGATCTACTCCTAGCAACCAAGCCTGAAGTGATAGAGACATAGTTCATAGACCAATATTGTCTCCATAACTCAATCTCCTCCAATTGAGCTCTCCTAAACTCATGGTAGTCATCCATTGGTGGACATTGCAAATGCTGAAACAACCCCTTCCATGCCATGAGGGGCATAAACAAAGTTGGGTTCCGCATCTACTACACATCATACCAACTATCAAACTCTTGGATGAAGTTATCCAACTCAATGGTTCCCATTGTACCAGAGTAATGCCTATGGCCTTTGGAGGCCCCATAAATCTTGTCCATGTCCCGCAACAACAATGTAGACACACAAGTGCACTCTCAATTGAATCAGCTCTGTGTCAGACTCCAACTCAAAGTCAATCTCCTCCCTCATTGGGACTTGAGATACAGTTTGATACTAAGCACCATTCCAAGTAAACACACTATGTACTGCAAGGCTAACTCCTCTAGAATCCCTAAAGAACTCCGTTGTGACAAAGTAACCACAAACTAGAACCACAAAATGTAACCACAAACTGCAACTGCAAGTACCCCACCAAGTGCCAACACCACCAAGTGCCAACACCAACCAAGCACCACCAAGTGCCAAAACTAACGGAACACAATCACTAATGTAACTCTAATTGAGACAACTACACTAAGAGCAAGGGCAACCTATAACCTGTCATCACAACACGCATTCTCATGGTTTGTAGGTCATCACTTCTTGCATCACCGAAGCTTGTCATCACTACACGTATTCTCATGGTCTGTAGGTTGTCACTTCCTACATCACCGGAGAGAAACAAAGATAGTCTGACTGGTCATCACTCTAGTCTCATTACCGAGAGCACACTAGAGTATCAATGCTCAAAATTCAATGCACCTCACTCAAACAGGAAGCAAAGAATGGAGTGGATCCAATCACAAGAATGCTAAACAACAACCCCCCATCTCATAAATTAACACAAGATTGACTCTATCACCATTTGGCATTTGATATAAGCGGAGTACCTATCTACTACAAAGATCACCAAGGATCAGATAAAAGTTCTTCTCATCAAGATCTGACGTAAATCCTTCACAAAATCTAACATAAAAACTGATGTAAATCTAATGTAAATCTGACATAAAATTTGACGTAAATCCCTAAAAATGATTGACCGCTAAATCTTTTGCTAACTCTTCACTCAAGCCAAATTGGAAAAATAGGTTTTGTCCAATCTCTAATTTGTGAGGATTTGCTCCCAACTCCACCTTCAATTTTAGTTTCTGAGCTCAACTCACAACAAATTGGTCCTAAGCTCAAAATCACAACTACCACTTGAAAATTGCTTCTCCCTAGCTCCAAATTTTTCCAACACTTCCGCACACACTCTCTCTAAGGGAAATTTGAACTACTCAATCAAGACACCACGATCCATCGAGCTTGGAGATACCACCAACACTCGTAATTCTTGCACCCAATTTCCCCCTTACTCACTTCTCTGATGTAATCAAATTGTTTACAACTCGAATCAACTAAATTCAGATCAACTTGATCTGATCCTCAACAACTTGCCAACAACAGGGCACTAATTACAGTCAAGCCACACCCACTCTAGCTAAGAGAATCCAAGTGACACTCGTTGGCTTTCTGTCCACTCTAGCCAGGAACTTGAAGGCTCAACATCAAAGAATCGAGCTCTCCGGAATTGCACTTCTAGGGTATACTCCTGATTTCGACCTAGGTCTCATCCCAACAGTCTTGCTGACGGCACACCTGATGGTGTGGATGGTGTAGGTGACGGTGGGCCCCGCCATGAAGTCAGTACCCTAAACACAAAATCTGACCGTCGGAAAGTAGTCTATGAGTAACTTCCAAAATACCTCTAACTATTATCACTAGAACTCTACTGTCCAAGCAATCTAGATGTGACACTACAAATGGCATGATACACACACTCATGAATTCAAAATAGTACAATTGAAATTTTCATTCTATCTCATGTTCAATCAAGTAAAAATAAATTTTAAATATAATTCTTTTGCCTAGATTATGATATGATATCATAACTAGATGAATTACTGGTTATATCATAAAAGCTCTTTCCTTATTTGTTTTAATTATTTTTTGAAAAATATCATAATATTATACTACTTTATCTAATTTTTATCAAACCTTTATAAAACTTATTTGAACTTTTTGATCCTCTATTATCCCAATTTTAAAATACAATACTATACATAGTTTGAGCTTGAGATCATTGCATAATAGCATTCCGGGAATTGAAGTCTCTTCTACATTGAAGATGAGTGGTGTAAACTCTTTAACAACAAATACTAGAGATATTGGATGAGTGGTGTAGGTAATCAAAAGGTTTATCATAGCTATGTGAGGATGTGGTATTATATTATTGGAGGTTATTACATAAATAGTGATTTTAGAAGTATGTGCTTTAGTTGCACTTTATGTGTAGATAGGTTTTCATATTATGATTGTATTTTCTTTGCACTTGTTACCATAGTTGACTTGTGACCTATTAAGATAACACTCTTTGTTTTTATTGACTTTGTATCACTAGATTTTAGAAAGCTATATGCAGATCTTAGAAAGACCTTACCAACATTTCATATGTATCCTCACACCTTACCAACATCTTCACTCATTGGTGTACTTTTACTTGAGAGTACTCTCTCTTATGGTAGGAAAGGCTCAAGAGTTTGGCTCCATAACTCCTCTTAGTTGAGGACTATTGAGGAATATTGCTTCATGTCCAAAAACGTAACTATGGCACTATGCTTGTGTTTGGATTTATCACATCTACCACCTTTAGTGTTTTTAGACCAATGCAAATATATGTGGATATCTAGATGATAAAAATATTGTATATATATATTCCACTCTACTTTAGGTGGAGAGTACACTAAAGTCTTTGCCACCATCCAAAGTACAATGGTAGAGATCTTATGATCTACAATGTCCTTGTTACAGCTTGAGTTATGATTGGATTTACCTAGACAACCTCCTTGGCATATGTGAACAACTATAGTAACCTTCATAGATGCACTTTGTTTAATATCGATGGTCATGGATTTCCTATGAATAGAGTCATTAACACAAACATACATTCAAGAGGGAGTAGCAATGATCATTACTACTAAGAAGAGGATAACTAGTATGTACCATGACTATCCTCCAATAACTTCATACCCTTAGTCATAGAAATTCTTGTGTATTCTCATCACCAAAGCATCATGAGGTTCTTGTATAGGAGAGGTGTTATTGATACCTTCATACCCTTAGTTATAGAGATTCTTGTGCATTTTCATCACCAAAGCACCACAAGGTTCCTTATACAAGAGAATTGTTATGCTTATCTTGCTAGCAAGAACAGTGTTATGCTCTTTCTCTAGCCATAATCACCTTATATGATCCAAAAGAGGCCTTATTCACACCCTCTATCATCATTCTTTCTTCTTTTAATTTGCACTCACCATTTAGCAACTAAGAGATTCTCAACTCTTTTGTTATTTTTACAACCATATCAATCACAAGGATAACAAGTACCTAGTGTCTCTCTTAAGAACCCATGATCATGCACTAACATTTTTTTGTCTATTGGAAGAGTGGGACCTAGTTTTGGTGATGCTATGGCGTGCGCTTGGTAGGTTTGGTAGTGGAGTGAAAATCAAACTAATATGCAATTGACTTTATTGCAGTTGATTACAAGCTGGTTTGCTCTATTTCTCTTCAGCACCAACATCTGCAACATTGAAATGAATGTAGAACTCAAGTGACTATGGGCTTTAAATTTAGAGTAGAATTTGAGACTTGTAGCTACTTGAGTCAATGTGAGATGCTTAGGATAAGGGATCAGATAGACCAAAAGGTGAGCAGCTTTTAGGGAGAAAATTTGGAGGAACCATGGCTCAAGTGTGGCAAAGTAGAGGAGATATCAGCAAATTTTAGAGGTATCAAGAGAAAATACAAAAATAAAAGTTGCCACAACCAACTTGTCATGTAGAGTTATCAAGAGTCTTGAATTTAATATTTCATAGATTCTTCTTCACTTTCAAAGCATTTTGAAAGTAACTCTCTATTGAAATAGGAAGTAGTGACTGAGTGTTAAATGTATGTACAAATCAAGGAGCTGCAATTGCAAGATCTGATGCAAGGAAGGCAAGGGATGTTGACAGAGTTTTGTGAGATCAAGATGAACATGGAGACATTGCAAAGTCAAGTACATACCTTTAGGAATGATCAAGCAATGCAAGAAGGAGAAGCATCCCAAAACATAATACCAATAGCCAAAGTGCCTAGAGAGTCACTCATGCCAGTGACACCAATTTCAATCAACAACTAAGCCACGTTGTTCCTTTGGATGAAGAAGATGTGCAACATTAATCTTGACAAGGGACAATGTTCCATGGGAGTAGTGGATAACTAGATATCTAGAATGAATTGATATTTTTGATTATTCACAACTAAGATCACTGACCATTCCGCATGCATGTTTGCATTTGGGTACTTGACCGATAAAGCACTCACATGGTACAATGCTTGGGAACAATCAATGTTGGTATAAAGAAGAGAGATCACTTGGATGGCAACGCAAGACGGGTTATTGAAGAATTTCCAATCCATGGATTTAGTGCAAATGGCCCAAACTCAACTATGAAGCAAAAGAACAACATACAAGAGTACATAGAAGAATTTCTTAATCTATAGGTTGGGATAATTGATATGAGTCTAATAAAAGCTTGTGACAAGTTTAAATAGAAGCTAAAAGAGAAAATTCACCAAGAGATAATGGTAAAGATCCTTGCATTATTCTTGAAGCCATTACTTGCATTCAAAGAATAGCACAAACACTTGGAGGAGGTGAAGGAGTAGTCCCAACTGAACACTATCAAGCTAAAACACTATACTTTGGAGGACCAATTCCTATAGAATTGGGCAACATTTGCTTTTGAGACCAAGAATCACAATCACTCCAAGGAGAATGGGGATGATAAGAGAAAAGAGAGATGGAGTCCCATAATGGGAAGGTGCTCAAGCAGAACAACAACATTGTTACAATTGTGGCCTATGAGCAAGTCTATCTCACTCAAGATGAACCTCTAATGGCTATTATGGTAACGCACCATGGACTAAGAAGGCAAAGAACCCCAACTTTATCATACTCCTCCAACACTAGCACTTCAAGACTCAAGATGTTGCTCACTAGAAAACTCAATGAGAGAGATATAGTTGCAAATGAAAGGATGATGAGTACCTCCTCACCCCTAGTTTACATACTTGTGAAATAGTTACGCACTAAATTTACTAATTACTGGAGTAACTCAAGTTACTAGGCTAGAAGCCAAATAAAGTCTAAAAGAATATCCATACTCATAGGAATATCCTCTTAAACATGTGGTTGTATCTTGATCCAACCACAAAGTCAAGGATTCCTTCACATGGGATATCTTTGAACTTTAGAAGAATTCACAAAAAAAGGCTTGTGTGTCCAAGAGTTCTCAACTCTTTCTTCAAAGTCAAACACCTAAGAATAATACCAAGTCAATACACTAAAATCCAAAATAGTGGTGCTCATCTTTTCCACTCCTCTAAAGTAAGGTTCCTTTATCGTAGCTATGACTAACATTAGCTAATCATGACTAATATAGAACATTCATTTATCTCTATATAAATAATATTCCTCAAGTACTTATAATGCCAAACTAAATATTAAAATAACACTTACATTCACAATTGGGTGTTAAAGGCTGAGTTGGGCACATAGCCATCAATTGTTGTGGTTGTCTTACTAGAGACACTCAACCTCTATACATGTGACCCTTGAACAACATGGAGAGACAAATTGAGGAGGAGGATGCTAAAATCACATCAAAAAATGAAGATCACTAGTAAATGTACCTCACGGCCTTATTGGCTTGATGGAGAAGAGTAAAAGCAAGGGAGGAGAGAGGACAAGTGTGCAAATGTGGAGGAAGACAAAAACACAATTTATTTTCATAAATAGAGTCTTAAAAGACAATCAGGTGAAAGTATTGATAGACCCTAGAGTAACAAAGAATTTCTTGTCTTGCTATATTGCAATAAGGTTGGAGATGGAACTAAAGAAGCATAAGAATGAAGAAGTAGATTTACCTCATGGTCATACAAAGTGGATTGAATCACTATCTAGAAAGGTAACACTCTATATAAGAGAGTATCAAGAAGCAATTGAGCGGCAAGTGATATGGCGAACTCATTATAATGCAATCATAGGCATACCATGGATGTTGCACTATAACCCTACGGTCAATTAGAGAAAGAAATTAATAGAAACTATCCAATGGAAGATCTTTGGAGTTAAAGAAAGATAAAAAAGGAAAGAACTACCTTTCTATGTCATAAGGACAACATCTATTGCTAAGACAAATAGATGTTTCATGGGTCTAATAAGATAAGTCCAATGTGCATAACTCAAAGGATAAATTCCTAAGAAATTGAAAGATGTGGTCAATGAATTTCAAGATGTCTTTTTGGATGATATACCCTTAAGATCATCACCAAAAAAGGAGAATAGATCATAAAATCAAGATACTTTTGGGAAAGACATCTCCTTGTAAGGCCCTATATTGACTATCACCTCATGAGTTGGAGGAATGTAAGGCTCAAATCAAGGATATGCTAGAGAAAGATTCACTGAACATATCACTATATAGGGCTCATGTCTTGTTTGTGAAGAAGAAGGACAAGATAATATTCATGTGCATTGACTATTGGGGACTAAATCAACAAATATTAATAAAAAAATACCCATTACCTTGCATGGATTACCTATTTGATCAACTCAATAGGGCCAAGCACTTCACCAAACTTGATCTACGGGGAGATTACAACCAAGTCAATATTGCAAAGGAAGATATACATAAAATTACCTTTTGAACAAGGTATGGTCACTTTGAGTACTTAATGATTCCGTTTTACCTCACCAATGCACCAGCCACTTTCATGAGTTTGATGAATGATATATTTTGTCCATACCTAGATAAATTTGTTATCATTTTCTTGGATGACATCTTAGTCTACAACAAGACAATGATGAAGCATAACCAACATCTACAAGAAGTCCTCTAGATTCAGTGACAAAATCTCAAAGTACAAGTTTGGCAAGTCTAAAGTAGACTACTTGGGGCATAGAATAAGTGCAGAAGTTATCCAACTATTAACAAATAAAAAAAGAGGTCATTTAGCAATGGGGCACTCTAAAAGATCACTCAACTCAAGAGTTTCTTGGGATTGATAGGGTTCTATCATCAATTTATCAAGGACTTCTCCAAGGTCACATAACCTTTTATGAATCTACTTGGTAAGGAAAGGAGGTCAATGTAGAAACCATACAAGAATTGGCCTTTTAGGAATTGAAAGATGCATGACTACATGCACCAATCTTGAAATAGTATAACACAAAAAATCCAATCAAGCTCGCTGAAGATGCATCAAGTATTGTAATAAGAGTAGTCCTATAACAAGTATGGAATAATGGATGACACCTAATTACATATTTCTCTCAAAGCTATTATCATCAAAACATAACTATCATACCATTGAACAAGAAGAGTTAGCCATTGTCCTTGCAACCAAGCTTTGGAAGCATTATCTTGGCTAGAAGGCATCTTTAGTAGAGATAGACCACAAACCTCTAGTCTTCCTTAAGACACAAAAAGATCTATCTTATTGACAGATTCAATGGGCAAAGTAAAGATAACGGTTCAACATGATGACCATGTATGTGGAAGGCAAGAAGCAACTTGAAGATGCATTCATCCAAATGCCTATGGCAAACAATTTGGTGGTAAAGGTCAAGATGAACCTAAAATTTTGGCCAAGGATTCTTGCTATTATGAAAACCGACCCATAGATTGTAGGAGCTCAATCATCCAAAGGCATAACCAATACCCAAGGACTCATCTTTTGTGATGGCAAGTTATGTATCTTGGATGCCAAATGCATAAGAACCACCATCCTAGCAAAATTTTATGATTTTTCCATTATAGGTCATGTTGGAGTGGACAAGACCTTAGATGTAGTTAAACACCATTATTATTCACCCAAGATGAGCAATAATGTGATGGAGTACATTCAAAGCTGCTTACTTTGTCAACAAAGAAATCTTCTAATCAAGCCTCCATAGGACTGCTTCAACTCCTCCCTACTCTTAGACAACATTGGGAACACGTAAGCATGAATTTGGTTTGTGAACTGTCCAAGACCACCTTAGGGTTTGACTCCAAAGTAGTTTTTGTTGATAGACTCAGCAAAATGATCATGTGCATCCTACCACCAAGGATGTGACTAATCCACAATTAGCTCAATTTTACTTAGTTACAATCTTTTCTCACCATGGTCTACCGTGAGTGCTCATCACCAATAAAGGTAATCAATTCACTAGTTTGTTTTGGAGAACACTCTTTAGCATCTTCAAAACTAAACTGGTCATGTTCACAACTTACCATCCGCAAATCAATGTACAAACCAAGCGGGCTGATTGCATTTTGAGGATGTGCTCTAGGGCTTCACCTTAGATGAGAAAGAGAGGTGGTGTAAACAATCAAGACCAAGGAGCAAAATAGGAGAATGGAAGACTAGAGTGGAAGATCACATTGGGAAACTTGAATGAGAGAAACTCCAAATGCCTAATATGAGTGAAGGCTTTGGTATCTATAGGGAAATATACAAGCCTCTTGAGAAGCTTCTCAAGAAGCTTCTTAAAAGCCGTATGCTTGGAGCGCAAGCCAAGTTAATTGAGAAGCTTCTCAAGAAGTTGCCTACTTGGCATGCAAGCTAAGCTAGCCAAGAAGCATACTCCTTGGTGTGAACATTACCCAACACTTGGAAGGTGCCAAGTAGCTTCCTAGATGATTCTAGAATATTCTTAGCTAATTTGGCCTATTCGATGCTTTGTTAGTCTTGAGTAACTCATCAATAAACTCCATATTGTTACATATTCCCCCACCACTAGTTGGTAACGTCCTCATCACCATGGAAGCTTCAAACTCTTGGATAACCATTTGTGCATTCTGGAGATGAGAAAGAGGTTCCCAAGTGGCATCATGAAGGAGATACTTTCTAGAGGACTTTGTACTCTATATATTTTCGGTGGTCTTGTTGAATGTAGCAACATGCAAGGATACAATCAACTTCATACTCCTTATGATAGAGGTGGGAAGAGAAAGAGGTTAACACAAAAGGAAAAGAAGAATGGATTAGGAACAAAGGGTTTCAACTTGGAAATATGAAAGATAGGGTAGATTTGATAAGGCATATGACAACGCAAGGCAAGTCAAGTCAATAAGCAACAAGAGAAATGATTTAGGTGACATCAAAGGGTCCTATCCAATTAGGAGTAAATTTATAGACTTGGGTATCAACCGAGAGAGGTAGGTTACTAGAAGAGATCATGATCTTATCACCGAGTTGAAATATGAGATCACGACAAAGGTGGTTCGCATATTGTTTTTGACAATTCTAAGCAACAAGGAGATGTAATACTCCAAAGATAGGAGAATTCTCCAAGAGAAATACAAGAGATAAAACACAAGTTTCAAACTCAGTACTCCGATGCCCCAAAGGAGCACATTCTCTTTATTATATAGCAAAGAGGATCCCCTCAAAGGAAGCTCCATCCTTGGATTAGATATATGGATTGGTGATATGTTAGCAAGCTCCACCCTTAGATTAGTTGCCAAGATGGGTGACATGTTGGTCCTTGTCCTATCTGGTTGGTAAAAAAAATTTAACTAGAGGGAATATTTATAGAATCTTCTTATAGGAATCTCATAATCACATGGGTAAGAACCATTAGAAAGCTCTTGATAAGATAAACTTGCCGGAAGGAATAGCCAACCTTTCCTCCATTGGGGAGAGAACCTAGAAATTTTGGCTTGTTAGAGGGATTGGGATATGGTGGTCAAGAAGGTGGAAGTATGAGGGACATGAGATGGAGGAGGAGCAAGAAGGGAATTTAGAACAAGTAGGTGTTAGCCAAAATTAAGAAAGAAAGGAGAGAATCTTGTGCTTGCATGTTTGGAATTATTTTATGTAAAGTCAATAGCTACAAGATAGTCATCCCAATTAGTATAGTGAATGTTGATAAAGTCACAAAGCATATCCTCCAAGGTGCAATTTTCTTGTTTGGTTTGTCCATCAGTTTGAGGATGATAGGCTATGGACAAAGCAAGTTGGTGGTAAATATTTGGAAGAGAGCTTGCCAAAATTTTCTAATGAATCAAGGATCACGGTCAAAGATGAGTACATGAGGCATCCCATGATACTTGAAGATATTATCAAAGTAGATTTGGGCCAATGTTAGAGCATCCACTATATCAAAGGTTGGTACCAAATGGATTTGCGTACTAAGCTTATCCATAAACACCACGATTGCAATGTGATCTTGCTTTGTCTTGGGCAAGGATGTGATGAGATCTAAGCTTATGTGTTCCTATCGAGCAGATGGAATGGAGAGTGGTTGAAGGAGTCCACTTGGTTTCTAGTTGTTGGCCTTGTTGCATTGGCAACTCTCATAAGATCAAACAAACTCTCAAACATCTTGTGCCTTGTTGCACCACCACCATTGGCATTGGAGGGTATCCAAGGTCTTGTCCACACCTATGTGACCAATGATTGGTGAGTCATGGGCTTCTTGAAGGCGCATAAGTTGGAGATCACCCTTGGCTAGAACATAGATCCGGTTCTCATAAAATAGAAGGCCTTCCTTGTTAAAGAAGGTGTTGTACTCCTTGTTGCATGTTGCAAGATGATCTTGTACCATCTAAAAGAAGGCATCTTGTTATAAAACTATTCTAAACTTGATTTGGACTTTGGAGTCTACTAATATTTTCATAATTACCATTGTGATGAGAGGAAAAGACTTCAAATCAAGTCATCATGATAGAGCATTGGGGATAATATAGAACCAACCAGGTTTGTACTCAAGTTTGATGTCAAAAAATTCTAGTTGTTCCTCCAATTGATGATGTCAACTCCTCATTTGCTTCAAATATAATATCTACAATAAGGGTTTATGATCCATTCACATATCATGATTGCATATCATGATACTTTTTTTCCTAAGAGATAAACCCTCCATACCTTGGTGCCATATAACATTGCTAGTTATTCTTCATCTCATGTAGAGTTATTTCTTTTTGTAGTGTTTAGTCAGCACGACACAAAGGCAATGAGATGTAACCCCACTTAGAAAATCCTACTACAACACGGCTCCAATGGCAAATTTAGAAGCATCAAAATCAACCACACAAGGTAGTTGAGGATTATATGGTTGAAGGATAGATCTTGAAGACACCATATGTCTCAACTTTGGAAATGCTTCTTTGTGCTTGGTGGTCCCTTAAATGCTTGGGGTCTTCCCCAAGAGGTTGATCAATGGTATGGCCACATGAGCATGAATGGATGAACCATTGGTAAAAAAATTCCAATCTATTAAATGCCCTCACTTTTGTAGCATCCTTTGGGGTAGGCAAATCAATAATGGCCTTGATTTTCTCCTATTCCATCTTGATTCCCTTTGATGAGATGTTATGACCCAAGAACATAACTTCCTTTTGCCAAAAGACACACTTTGACTTTTTGCAGTAAAACTTTCATTGTTGCAGTTATCATAGGACTTCTTGCACATCCTTTGCATGTTTTGCCTCTATCTTGCTATATATTAAGATATCATTCAAGAACACCACTATGTATCAATCCAACATTCCATCCAACACTTGATGCATCTGATCCATGAAGATGGTTGGAGCATTAGTGAGCCCAAAAGGTAGAACTCTCTATTCAAAATACCTATACCTTGTGCATAAGGTAGTCTTTTGCACATCCTCTTTATTCAATGTGAACCTACCAATAGCCACTTTGGAGATCCAAGTTGGAGAAGTATCATGCTCCACTCAATTGATCAAGCAAGTCATCAATTCAAAGCAAGGTATATGCATTCTTCATTGTTTGTTTATTGAGGCCATGATAATCAATACAAAAGCAAAGTCCTCCATCCTCATTTGGAACAAATAATACTTGTATTCTCCAAGGAGCTGTACTATGTCATATGAAATCCTTCTCCAATATAACTCCATCAATTTGTTTCAAAGCTCATCCAACTCCTTTGGTGAGAGTCGGTAGATTGCTCTACTTATTGGAGTACTTCCTAGCAATAAGTCAATCTTGAAGGGCATATGACAATTGGACAGTAATCCCTTTGGCAATCATCTAGAAATCCATCTAAAAACTCCTAGACTATTTGATCAACCATTGCTTGATGAGGTTTTTGGTCCTCCTCATATCTTCCATGCACAATCGGTTTGATCCACACTACAAAAGTAGACTTATCTTCCTCCAAAGCTTTCTTTATGGCTACTTTATTGACAAAATTCCCATCTTGGGACTTATCTTCCTTCAAAGCTTGCTCTATGGTTGCTTTCTTGACAAAGCTCTCATCTTAGGACTAACTATTCTTAGATATCTTACTCAAAGGTACCAAACAACCTAATTGAAAATTCCTACCTTGATGTTGTACTCAAATTTTATCATCTATTCCAATCAAATTGAACTTTATGATATTCAAGCCAAGGTAGACCTAGAATGACATCATAGTGAAGAGGTGCTACTATAAACATCATACACTCCAAATACTCCTTCCTAATCTTGAATGTAATAGGATATGAGGTACAAAATGCAAAACCCTTTCTACCATCCAACATCATCAATCTACTAGTAATTATTGATTGATAAGAATATCTAATTTATTTGCTAAATGCATAGACATGTAATTTTTTTAACTCCTAGAATTAACCAAAATCCTACATCCACAATTAGATATCATACCTTGCAAGTGAAGTAAACTTGCATAAGCTTAGCCTTCGATCCCATTAGATCTACTCAAGTTCCTAATAGGTGGCTCAAAATCTCCTATTGGGATTCTTTAGTCCTTGACCATTCTGCTCCTCAAACTCCATTTGGGCAATTTTTCAAGGTCACCTATTCTTGTTGGACATTCAACAATGCAATGTCTAATTTGGTGATAATAAAAGTAACCATTATTTTGCCACAATCTTTCCAAATCTACTATGCCAAGTGGCCTTCATTGGATGGTATCAATCTCCATTAGTGTCGGCTCTTCCACCTATGTGTAATGTGTTGGTATATTTTGTGAAGGTTGAGGTCAAGATCAAGATCAAGTTATTGCAACCAAGGAATCAAAGCGCTCAGCCAACTACATGGTTTCCTCCAAGTGTTTTGGCTCTTGCATAGTCACTTCTAATTTGGTTTGTGACTTCAAAGCCCCTCACAAATCAATCTTGAGCTGCACCATCCACTATATTTAGAATTTGCATAATAGTGTTTTGGAATTGCATGATATAGCTTCTTACAAAACCAATCTACTTCAACTCTGCTAACTCTTCTCTTGCGGCTCGTGTGGCATTTATTGCTTGGAATCACCCAATTATTACACTCTTAAATTCTTCCCAGGTCAAGATTGGTGCAACAATGTAAAAGACCAAGACCAAGGATAGAAATATGAGAATAGAAGATCACATTGGGACGTTTGAGTGTGGGAAACTCCAAATGCCTAGCATGAGCTTTGGCTCTAGTATTTATAGGGAGCATACAAGGCTCTTGAGAAGCTTCTCAAGAAGCTTCCTTCTAGAAGTCACCTACTTGGCTTGCAAGCTAAGCTAGTTGGAAGCTTCTACAAGCTTTCTAGAAGCTACTTACTTGGGTTAGCTAAGCTAAGCTAGCCAAGAAGCTTCCTAGATACTTTTGGAATATTCTAGGTTAATTTGTCCTATTTACTACTTTGTTACTTCATTACTAAACTCTATATTGCTACAAACTGCAATTTGGCTCGTTGCACTCAAAACAACCACCATAGTTTTTATGCTCCATCCAATTGGCTTGAAGCTAAGAGAATCTATTTTTGTTAATCTTGAGAATTTGTAGCCTCAAAATAATATTCACATTCAAATACAAATTTTTTCACTGCACTCAAGAGATTCTTGCCTTTGAATACCTTGGGTTTTGGAAACCAGATTTGCTCTTCTCTTTCTCAAATTGGTGCTCTCCACGTTGTCATACTTTCCTTTTCTCTCTCTGGGAACACACAAGGTGCCTAGCTGTGGAGACTACAGATCAGAGGCTTGAGGTAAACCCGTAATGACTCGACAAAACACACGTGTGACCCTTATTGTCGGAACCCTCCTTTCTCATGACTAATATTCTTGCTATCAGGAAGGATAGTACCAGGCAACCTGACCTGTCATCACAACACACACTCCTGGTATGTTGGTCATCACTTCCAACATAAACAAGGAGAAATACACAGCACTCCTAGAAGCAAATAATCTGAGCGCAACGCCCGCACACCAATCCAAGCCAACTGGGCGTACAAACAGGCATACAAGTACGGAGAGGATCCAATCACAAGAAAAAAGCAACAACTCTCTATATTTTTTGTCGGGGAAGAGCTTCAGAGCCTTTGTGCTCTATCATCAAGCTCATTCCAACCTGTACTCCAAGCCTCCTCCCATCTGTACTTCAAATCTCAACAAATTCCTACTTCATGTGGGGATTTTCTATGTCTTTTTGATGGGGAAAACTCTACGCAGCTCATATGCAAGTAACTATTTCTACATAGCTTGGATTTGAGTGATCTAGGATTCAATGGAAATCCTATAAGATAAGATTTCCAATGATATAAAATACACTTCAATCAGATCACTATAACTCTCCTGAAAATCTCTCAAAGTTGGCCAGGGTTTTCTTTTGACTTCACCCTAATTTCGAAATCTTCTTTTTAGGGTTTGCTCTTGGTTCTTGGCAAATTTTCCCCAAATTTCTGATTCAAAAATACACTTGATCCTCAAAAACACTCTGGCAACCTGAAACTCTCAATCATAGTCACAGGACATGAGACTTGATATCCAATCAAGATGAAAGGAGAATTTGCTCTACCAAGCTTATGACAGTATTTTCAGCATGATGTTTTGCATCAGATCTCACTCTGAACAGATCTAGAACCACCCAAATTTTCCACAGTAGCTGGTTGTGTTTTTCTCTAACCTCCTGCAAATTTTCGTAGCCTAATCCAACTCCAGTCTTTAGATGTGGATCAATTCCTGAACTGGGCTAACTTGTGAGCTCTACAGACCCAGATATACTTGATCCAAGACCCTGATTTCTCTATTTGAAGAATTTACATGAAACTTTCACACATAGCAGCTAAACCTATCCATCAACAACTCTGGAAATTTTCATGAGGAAATTCGAACTGCAACTTGGGGAGTGACCAAAACTCCAAACCTGATCATTAGCTCTTCTCCAACACCTTACATCCCATAAGCTTCAACTTCAATCAATTGGATCTGATTTGAGATTGACCCAAAACTGGAATTTATTGTGCTCAATACTGTAATAACATTGTCTACTCTCCAATTCCACTGAAAAATAGTGAAAAAGTTTCAAGAAGCTCACTCAATTGACTACTTTGTGCTCTTGGGTATGAATTCAACCCCCCTTCACTCAATTGATTATATCCCTCTATACTCAGCTTAAATTGCGTGATTTCTGTCTGCAAATTTTAGCATGTCATCTCTTCTTTCCAACCATGTCCTCCATTCCCCAAATGGCCTCACTGAACTCCCCCAATAGTTGAAAAAACTCCCGACTTCTCTCTTGAGACCCAAGTTCTTGCACATTTGTCCTTTACTCTTTTACTTTTTGACAAATGGACCCCACAACTCCACCTTGAAGCTTATGAGCAAAATTTGAGGCATTCCCAAACTATAGAAGGACATAAATTGTCAAGTCCTATACATTCTCATAAGTAAGCACCGGAAGGAAGGACGATAGGATATGGGTTTCCTATCACCGACTCCACAAACACCACCCCAAAACGTGCTACCAACCAATCCCGTAAGTCATCACGGTGTAAAATCTGAAGCCTGATGAGAAAAGGATTCAGGAGTGGCAGATTGGGAGCATGGGACATTTCATGCTCTAATGCTTCCTCTGGTGCTCTAACACTTGCTCTCTACTACAACTCTCTCCCAACTTCCTTCTCTCCTTGAGACTCTCCAAACTAAAACACACCCGTCTCTCTACTCGCACTCATCTTTATTCATCAAAGCCCTCAAACATGATAAGATTGTAACCCACGTGGCTAATCACATACATGTACATAAATGGCTCACATGGCAACATCTCATCCGTTGGATCTAGCATGCAACCTACTCCACTAACATAGAGATAAACTATGATAAGTCACTTTTTACGGGCTACGCAAATCACAACATGACATCCACCCCCTCTAAACCTGTGCATCCTCCGGTATGCACCAACTGATCAAACTGTACATTATAGTCTGATTTATACTACCTCCTCATCTGATTGATGAGACTCATCAACCTCCAATAGTAGATCCTCATCTTGGAATTGAAAGAGATCCAACTCTTTGTTGACTTCATCCGTGTTCCTACTTCCTTCTCGCTGTTTGAAGAGCTTGACACGCTTGCCAGCAATTGGAACCTTGAGTTTGCATCCATCCAACTCTCGAAGACAGCAAGTAGAATTATTCAACACACTAACAACCACATATGGTCCAAACCAACGCTTTGAGAATTTTCTCATAATGCTATGCTGGTTATCTAGACTACTATCGTAGACTAGTACCCAATCTCCTTCTCTAACATCTCTTGGCCTCAAGCGGTGGCATTTGTCAAATCTGTCCTTGTTCCCAAGGTGTGCTTTCTTAAGCCTCTCAATTGCCAACTCCACATCCTCTGGCCTTTTCTCCAATTGGCGAATCTTGAGTGCTAGAAGCTCCTCCCTGGATATGTGATCTTCCCAAGGTAAGACACTCCAAGTGAGTATTTGCTCCTCAATTGGCATAATCGGTTTTTGCCCATGTATCAACTCTACGGGCATGTAACCAGTAACTGAATTATGAGTGGTGCGATCTGCCCATAGAGCAAAAGGTAAGAGCCTTGGCCACACTTTCACTCTCCCTTGGCATGCTTTCACAATGGCTTTCACAATGGGCGGATGACCTCGCTCACTTTGGCATTTCCCTTCGGGTTGTAAGCAGTTGTAAGGGCCAATTTGACTCCACACCTCTCAAAGAAAGCCTTGGCTTCTTGGGTATTCAGCTCTCCTCAATCTGCTGTAATTTTTCCCACACACCCGTATCTACAAATCACGTCCTCCAACAGAAATCTGCAAATTCCCTTGCTGGTTTTGGTCCTCAAGGCTCGTCCTTCCACCTGGTTAGACAAATCCTCTTGTGCCAAAACCAAGTACCGCATCTGCCATATCCCAACCGGCATAGTAACCAGATCCACCACCCACTTGAAATGCATTGCAAGCGGATAGGTAGGATGTAATCCATCTCTATGTTGAATATCTAAGTATGTTTGGCAGATTTTACACGTCTCCACAAACTGAACTACATCCCTATACATATTACACCACCAATACCTTTCCTTCAGTTTGGTAAAGGTAGCATAAATACCCCTATGTCCAGCCCACAAGCTGTCATGGAATTCTCTGATCAGTAGCTCCCTTGTATCCTCCTTGCACACAACCCGTTGTGAAGGCTCGCCACTCCGTTTAGCTTTCTTCTACAAATAACCGCCTTCCAAAAGGTAGTTGTATGCTTTCCACCTCAATTGTTTGTACCAAGCGTCATTCCATTCTGGTTGCTTGGTCAAGGAGCTAAGGTAACGCCCGATATCCAACCATTCTCCTTCATAAAGCTCCTCCATGAAGAACTTGGGACGCTCATACTCTCCTCCTTGAGCCCTTGAAAAGAAGGTAGTACCTATAGCTTTGGTATCGTCAATCATCAACTCCTCATCTTGATACTCAGCCTGAGATAGCATATCTGCTATAGGATTATCCTTGCGTGCTATGTGTCGGAACTCAGGATTCAGGGATTTGATATATGCTATCCACCTGAGCATTGCAATATCCGGGGTATTACAATTTGTAATCATCTCCAATAGTGGTAAACAATCCGTCTCCACTATAACCGGTGCACCAATCAGGTAGTCCTTCTTAGATTTCATCATTGTAACCACTCCCCATAGCTCTTGTTTAACCTGAGGGTATACTCTTTGGCGTTCACTCAGGACCTTTGCCCCAAAATGTATAGCATATTGGTTCCTCTCTTCATTGTCTTGCCCTACCGCCTAACCAATAGCTATGGGACTAGTATCAACCGTGAGTATTACGGGCTTGTTGTTCTCATAACTGATCCGTTGTAGTATAGGTGGAGAGGACAGCAATTGTTTCAGCTTCTGAACCGCTTTTGTGTGTCTCTCCTCCCACCTAAACTTCTGACCTTTCCGTAATAAACCGTAGAGAGGATCTGCTTTGTGGGCAAAGTGCGGAATCCATACATGATAAAACATGGCAACATAGCCCTCATCTTTATTCATCAAAGCCCTCAAACATGATAAGATTGTAATCCACGTGGCCAATCACATACATGTACATAGATGGCTCACATGGCAACATCTCATCCGTCGAATCTAGCATGCAACCTACCCCACTAACATGGAGATAAACTATGATAAGTCACTTTTTACGGGCTACGCAAATCACAACACGACAATGTGCTCTTGTTGTTGATGGTCTCGTTCTTCCAATAACTGAGTAAGGTGCTCAATTTGTTGCTACATAGCAATGATAACTTTGGGCATTGCCACCATGGCTACTATTCTATCAAACTATCTATATTTTATCTACATTAATACATAAATGCAACATGTTCACCGTTATCCATAAGTTACAATTAGAAGAACCAAGGGTTTTTTGCACAAGGTGATTGCATTCAAAAAAAATTGCCCAAAGCGTGAGATGATGAACTATGTGAAATGATGTTTGGTTAGTACATGAACACAAAAATCTCAATGGTTGGACAAAAATGGATTTGGTGCTCTATAAATTCCATCTGTCCTATTCTTGCTCTGATACCAATGTAAGAGATTGAGACCAAAGAGAGAAATGTGAGAATGGAAGACCGGAGTGGAAGATCACATTGGGACACTTGAATGAGGAAAACTCCAAATGCCTAACATGAGCATACGCCTTGGTATTTATAGTGAAATATACAAAGCTCTTGAGAAGTTTCTCAAGAAATTTCTTAAAAGCTGCTTGCTTGGAGTGCAAGCCAAGTTACCTAGGAAGCTTCTCAAGAAGCTTTCTTCTAAAAATAGTCTACTTGGCATGCAAGATAAGCTAGCTAGGAAGCTTCCTTAGAAGCTTCTTTCTAGAAGCCACCTACTTGGCATGCAAGATAAGCTAGCTAGGAATTTTCCTTAGAAGCTTCTTTCTAGAAGCCACCTCCTTGGCATGCAAGCCAAGTTAACCAAGAAGCTTCTCAAGAAACTTTCTTCTAAAAGTCATTACTTGGCATGCAAGCTAAGCTAGCTAGGAAGCTTCCTCCTTGTCATGCGTATAACCCAACACTTGGAAGATCCCAAGTAGCTTCCTAGATGCTTCTAGAATATTCTTAGCTAATTTGGCCTATTTGATACTTTGTTAGTCTCGACTAACTCATTGGTAAACTCCATATTGTTACAAGTAGGACACCTTACTTCCACTCGTGGAATTTGCCTACAACAATTCAATGAATGCATCCATATAAGTCACACCATTCTTCCTCATGTATGGAGAGCATCCTTTCACCCCTTTGAGCTTGATGAAGATCCGCCCGGTGGTTACTAAGGTTGATGTTGTCAATACTTTTGTTTCTAAAATCCAACATGGTGTGAAGAACACCAAGCACAACTTGCAGATCATCCAAAATTAACAAAAATAATATGTAGATGCACAATAGGAGCACATGGAGTCCAATGTTGGGGATCAAGTCTAGCTATGCATAACCAACATCATGTTAGTTGCTCCTTGGAAGCTCAAACCTTGTTTTATTGGGCCTTTTCTCATCCTTCATCAAATTGGCACAATGGCCTATCACCTTGAGCTACCACCACACATGAAGATCCATCCCATGTTCCATGTTTCCTTACTACTTAGATATGCATCCTGACCACCCCATTTTCCTTCCATGCAAGAAGTTTGACCTTGTCAAACACTCATTGATGGCACGAAGGAATATGAAGTCAAAACCATTCTTTAGAAATGTATCCATGGTACTCGCCATCCATGTGTGGAATATCTGGTACATTAGAAAGGGTACTCATTGTATGAGGCAACATGGGAGCCAATAGCCAACTTGATCCATGCTTTGGTGTTAGTGCAATCTTTTGAGCAATAGCTTTGTAACAAGGACATTGCATCTTAAAAGCGGAGAGGTTTGTAATACTAGTAGTTAGACATATTATTTAGAGGTGAAAATTGGCTTGGTAACGTTTGGAAATATGTTATATATGATAGACTATATAGATCATATAGAGGTGGCACTAAAAGAGTACTTCCACTAGTAGTGCAAGAGTCAAAAACATCTTGAAAAATTCAGAACCAATTTTGGAGGCCTAAACAAATGAATTAGGCCTTGAAAATGGAATTCTTTTCTCCATTAAAAAAAAGGCTAGCCTTCTCCCTCCACTATTTATCTTGTTGGGAGCTTTCCAACAATACCTCACTCATGCAATTTTGAGCTTCATACAAGAAGATTCTCTAAATATTCCCTTTGGTTAAACCTATTTGACCAACCAAATAGGACAAGGACCGACATGTCACCAATTCATGCAACTTATCTAAGGGTGGAGCTTCTTTTGAGGAGATCCTTTGTGCTATATAATAAAGAGAAGGTGCTCCTTTGGAGCATTAGAGTATTGAGTGTGAAGCTTTATGTTTCTTCTTTTGTGTTTCTCTTGGGGGTGCTCTTGTCCTTGGAATATTACAATGATGCTCTTTGTGATACAATTGATTAGATCTTATGAGCTACATGACACAAGTTCAAATTGAGCAATGGTTGGATCTACCAAGACCACATATTTGTTGAGTGTAACAAAATATTGTTACTTTCACATATGGTCGTCACACTTTGCATAATGTGGTGGTGGCAAACCTCTACAAGCTAACTCATTGGCACAAGTAGGGTTATAGGTGGGAGTAGTAACAACCATTGCCTCTAGGGGCAAGGAAGAAAACTATGCACTATAGCTATACTCCAATACCTTTGTCCCTTTGGCAGTTGAGATTTTTGGGTGCCTGCATCACCACTTTGATGATCTCCTTAAGAATGTAGCTTGGGGTTCATTTCCACGGAGAGGAGCATTGCTTGCTATCTAACCATGCTCACACCCATTACCAACAGTGTGTATTAGTCACATTGCAATGTGCTTAGGCGTTGGGTCTTCATCGATGGGCGGTGACAATGGGCACACCCAATACGACTAGGATCTTCCTCCACTTACCGGATATACCATTGGAAGACCTCTACCGTATCGTCCATGAGTAGCCTACCCTTCCTTACTTTCATTGGTGTTACTACACTTCTTTTTCTAATTTGTGGCTTTGTGTTTGGTTCTTGATGTTATATTTTAGACAAAGAGTAGTAAACTCTACAACGCTCTAAATATTGTGTTTTTGTAGACATGTGATGGCAATAAGAACTCCACTCCTCTAAAATCCTCCCTCCTCATCATCTACCAAGTATACTATTGGAAAACCTATATCAAATAAGTTCCAACATTAGTCACTTGGTTACTTTCTCCTTTGTTTCACTTTGGATGCCAAAATTCTACATAGTGTTTTAGTCCCTTTTCTTTGGACTTCATGCCCATTACCCCTTTTTCACTTTTAGTGTCCTCTATTCCATTTTGAGTTGGAGTATAATTTTTGGCTGGAATTTTTCTATGGAGAAATCTGTTAAGGTTAGGTCCATTGAAGCTTACTACAATCTATCTTCAGTTTTGATTGCAGTTAGCTAGTGCATATCCACTGATGGATACCGCACCACCAGCTTCTAAATAGCCATCCTCCTTAAGATGGAGACGTCAAAGGAGTTTTGCACTCCGTGCTCATGCTTGCCATGTTTGGTGGTCCTCCATACTTGCCTCCATTCCTCATTGGGCGGTAAATTAGGAACGAGTATTGAAGTCAACTTTTGGCGTGAGTCACTAGGCAGTGAAGAATGCCAGATATGTTCAGCAAATGGTGACCACCATTGCAAGCCAAAGCCTCCAAAGTTAGTTAGCCCGGCTGAAATCTCCAAAAGTGATATCCAGATTTGAGATAGCAGGCGTTACACGTGTGGTGATGCCCTTACTTGGTGTTGCGAGAATGTCATTGACCTACTACGGACTTCAATATATGAGGGCCCAGGTGATGATTATCACCTGCAGAATATACTCTCCTCTCCTCACAAACTTTTCTTCAAAAATTCCTGTAGCCAGCTAGTTCACAAAATTGTGAGGACTTCAACTTGAATTCTACACTCAAAATCTTAATTCATGCTTATTGTCTCAAGTTAATCCACCAACTAGGGAATGCAAGAACTGCGGTAGAGTGTGGAGACAAGAGAGGAGAGGGAGTGATGTGAGAAGATATCTATAATTCCTGAGGGCTCTCTAGAATATAGCACTCAAGTGAATAGTCGATTCTCTTTGTTTTTCAATTTTGGTTCCATTTGTACCTAGATTGAAGACTATGGAGAATGGAGTAGAAAGTTATGAGGATTTTTAGATTTTTTAGGGTTTAGAGTGATCATTACACATTGAGAGTGATAGGTCGGGAATTTTCATTTTCAATCTCTTGGTTTTCATGATTAAGTTCCATGGGAATTTAGTTTGAAAATTTTGGAGATGGAAATTGAAAGTTATGAGAGTTTGTAGATTTTAGGGTAGAGATTGTTTTCTTATGTGAGTTGGGATGTGAGTGGTTGTGGTTTTGCAGATATGGGGAGATATGGAAAGGAGCAAACATGTGTTACTATCACTACTTTTGTGCTAGCCATGGCTACACCTTCCCATGTGGGGTTGCTTAGAGCGACTCAAGATACACCATGTCCAGTGTGTCACCGATGCTTTATCTCGCAAGGAGTAAAGACCCATGTGGGAAGGATGCACAAGGACTATGATTGGACCACTTGGGGTGCCCACGTGAGACAAGCAACCACATCGACAGCAATGACACTTGGGATTACACACGCTTCTTCTATCCCTTCGTTGATTATTCCAAGGATACCAATCGAGTCGTGGGAATGGTTAGCTTCTCAGGCGTGTTGCATTTTGGGGTTATTTGAGACTAGTTTTCCATATCCACATCTATTCCATAGGCTACCCCGCACACTCCATGATGAAGCTAGATAGGCTTTTCACCTACCACTTGATCATTTGGCACTTGATCCCTTGGACAAGTTAACATGGTTCCTATTCCTCTTACTCCCTCGATGATGTCTTTGCTATGCTAGAGGGGGACGTGCACGGTATAGGGAGGTGGCTGCTAGATTTTGTCGATTCTGAGCGGGGGATTGAGCGGCCCTTCAAGAGGAGTCTGTTAGGGCTCCATGATTTAGGAGATATGCATCACCACAAGATACCATAGAGTCTAATCAATTACAATGGTGTAGGACATTGGATCAAGCGGGTGAGTTTAGTAGAGCGGCACGAGCGCTACACCCTTTGTCTATGGCGAGTCCTACTGATGAGACTTCCCTACGCTCACTACATCCTATAGCAATAAAGGGACTACCACTAGAGGTCTTAGATTATAAGCCTAAGCAGCCTTATGTCTTGATAGGTCGCTATTTGCACAAGCATTGTGCATTGCCCCTCGCCTTTCCTCAAGAGGCTTGTCAGGGATGGTTTATGAGCACCTTAGAGATTGCTTCTAGGCAAATTATCCTTCCAGTGGTTTTAGTGAGTTGTTTCAAGTGGCTGTAGCAGTAACAAGAGGAGATATTCCTATGTTTGTTAGTCGGGTGTTAGGTGCTAGTCGACTTCTCACAAAGGAGAAGGACACGGAGGGCATTAAATTGATTGTTATTGGAGAGATCCTTTTTCATTTGGTCGGTCATACCATTGTCCTTCAATATCATTCTCACTTTCAACAATACCTCAATCCACATAAGTTTGGAGTAGCTACACCTGGAGGATGTGAGGCTATATCTCTAAGCATTAGAGCACTCCTAGATATCTATCCGGAGTGGGTCATCCTTTAGGTGGATGTTGAGAACGCTTTTAGTAGCATCTCACGGGAATCCATCTTTATAGAGCTTAGGGAGGCTGGTGGATCCTTGGCGAGTCTCATTCCTTTTGTGCAGTCTTTTTATGGCTCTCTTGCTTCCCTTTACTACCAGCATGGTGGTTCACAAGAAGGAGTCATCGTCTTGGAGTCAACTATTAGTACACATGAGGGAGATCCTTTGGGGGGCCCTTATTTGCCATGGCTCACTTTAGAGCTCTCTTATCTACTACTTTGGCCGTGCCAGGTTGTGTATTTTCCTCCTTGGCAGATGATACACACATGGTAGGCCTTGTAGATCAAATTAGGCAAGCCTTTGACTACTTGACTACCAAGCTACATCTAGTAGGCTTGAGAGTCAAGGTGTCAAAATGTAGGGCATGGGCCCCTTTAAGTATCCCTCCCCACCTTGAGCTTCCAGAGGGGTGTATCACATCCATAGATGGACTTTGTGTTCTTGGAGTGCCAGTAGGATCATAGGATTTTGTCACCCGCTTCTTAGACGTTACCCTTGCAGAGGATGTTCTCTATGTGGATGACCTTCTGTTACTAGGAGATCCGCATGTGGCATTTGGTATACTCTCCTCCAGTATTGCTCGTCAACTATCCTACCTCATCCGCACAATTCCTTCCTCATCGTCCTTCCTTCCACATCTAAGAGCATTTGATAGGAGGATTATGGGAGTCTTTGGTGATATTATTGGACCAGGGACTTTGAGTGTGTGACATGCAATTTGGCAAGTAGACAGACGGCTCTGCAGATCTCATGTGGTGGGGTTGGCTAGCTATTATGGAGGAGATGGCACCTATAGCATATTTGGGTAGTAGGGTTCTCTCGGCACCCCTACTTTCCTCTCGTTTTGTGGTTGTTGATAGGCCAGTTTTGGAGACTTATGTGAGAGGTGGAGGGAGGATCCTTTTCTCTCTAGGTGTTCGGCAGACAAGAGATAGTCTATCCCCAGAAGCACGAGAGGATTTTCCAACTTTTGCTTCACTATCATCAGATTGGACTAGAGGTTTATAGTCTTCCTTGATGGAGCGACAGTGTGAGCATACGCTACATTCTCTTTTAGTCGAATCATCCATTCCTTAGGCTACTAGAGCATGTCTTTGCTCTTGCTCCGGCAAGGGTGCAGGCTCTTGGATCCTAGCTCGACCGTGCATTAGGGCATTCCAACTTGCACCAGTTACTTTCTCTTCAGCGATGAGGTTTTACCTAGGTTTGGTCCACCCATCTGCATCTTCATTATTCACTTGTGAGTGTGGTTCTACACTAGATGTAGCAGCGGTCTACATGACACGATGTCCTTTTGGAGGATAGAGGATAGCTACACATGATGCTATTAGGGACATAGTGTTTACTACGGCACGAGAGAGTGGATACTTGGCTTGGAGGGAGAGTTTGTATGCTTTGCAGACAACATGTGTTAGGGCAGACTTATATTTGGTCCGAGATGATCAGGTGACAATAGCGGATGTTGTGGTTACAAACCCTACGTGGGATACAGTTTTGGAGGGAGTGATTACCCATCCCCTTGGATGGGCGGCGAGTGCAGCAGTAGGTCGCAAGGTCTCCAAGTATAGGGGCATGCAGCAAGGTCATCTCTTTGTTCCTCTAGCCTTGGAGTTATATGGAGCGATGGACACAACATTTGACACATTGTCAGGGAGTGCACGAGAGCTTATCATGTTAGGAGGCAGGGGGTACCACTCTCACTTTCATACTTTGTAGCATATTTTAGACAACGTGTGTCCATTGCTCTACAGAGGGCAGTGGCTGGTGCAATCCATAAGAGAGCAATCACATTAGGTGATGTTTCTTCGGATGCTCCAGTTGTGTGTAGACAGTACGATTTGCATAGCTTGGATATCTTAGGTGCAGTAGGGCAGATTTCTCATATAGACTCTATTGAGGCTTAGCCCTATGTTGCTTTTTTTGTCTCTCCCTTGTACGGCTTGATGGGGTCTTCCCATCCTTAGTTTTTCCTACGCGGTCACCTTTTTCTTATTGTATCTAAAGATGGAAAGGCAACCGCGTACGAAAAATGAAGGATGGGAAGACCCCATCAAGCCGTACAAGGGAGAGACAAAAAAGGTAACATGGGGCTTAGCCCCAATTGGGGCTAAGCCCAAATTGTCTCTAAAGTAGGTAATGAAAGACGAGAGACAATATGGTCTTTTGAACGTATGTGTTTCTTTTGTTTGTAAGTGCAAATGTGCTTTAATTTTACAAACCCTCCAGTAAACTAACATTGTCAAAGTCATTTGAGTTATGTTCTGTAAGTAAACGTTTGGTGAGTAAATATATTGGCCATGGTGCTAACAGGTGAACTCTTGCCAAGAGGCCATGCAAATTTCTCCGGATCTTTTACTTTCATGTTCAATGGAGATGTGCTAGAAATGTTTACCTTTTTCAACTCCAAATAGGTTCTAAATTGACCACCGTATTCTTCAGTTCTACATTTGCATAACCTTCGGTCCTAAGTTTTTGCATGAATGGAATCATCTGACGGTTGCAGAATTTCACCCGACTCAGCTTCATGTACACTGGGCGACCACTGAATTCATGATCGATGTCTTTGCTTCCTTCAATTCTAAATTCTTCAGGTAAGGAGTCACCTGAGGACTGGCGTGCTGTTACAGTTACATGCTCAACTTGTCGGCCTTTTTCTTGCTTTGATGTTTCTTGAGGTCTATGCACCTCACATACATGATGACAGACCAAGCTTGTTTTGACCCTCTACTGATGTCTCCTTTCGTGATTTCTGTCCACCTCTCGCAATGGGAGAAGGACTTCGTCCACATAGACCGATGACTCCAATGCGTTTATCTCTTTCTGGATTTATGTTCTACCACCCATCTGAGATGTCCTTCCGTATGAGACATTGATCCACCTTGGGAACACTTTCATACCACAAATAGGTAACGCGAACGGTATCTGTCAGAGAGGTTCCGGTTGATAACACAACCATAATCATCTTTCCTGTAATGCACCATTCCATTAATAAAAATTGGCGAAGCAGAAGCACTTCACACTCATCTGTACGTACCAAGTGGGTACATTGTGCGCGCCATGGTACACCTTAGCAGATTTTGGATGCTTGAAACACGCATGAGCAGAAATAGTGGGAATGTTTCATATGTTATTTCTTTAAGAGTTGTTCCATCAACATCTTCCGGCCACACTGGTCCAGAATGGGACCAAAATGCTAGCTCGATCATATGAAACTCCTCCACTGTCAAGTGGCAAAACACGGCTAGTTAGCACTAGATATCCTTACGGACAACTAGTCATATCTCCATTATCCCAGCCCAGGGGAGGCCAGCAATACCAACGAGAAGATATGAATCGCTGAAGAAAATTGTGTTCATAATGTGGTCAATAGAATTGGTATCTATATACAGCTACTCTAGATGATGCTCAAGTGACGGCCGTGCATCGCAACAAGGACTCGAGCAAACCGCTTTGTACACAAACACAAGCACTATCTTTTTACAATGCCATGCGAATACCCCAAGTCCAGTTCCTGTTATCAACGCTTTACACGGATTGTACAGGTGCTTGGAACGATGGACACGGTCTCAAACATCCTCGGTGTCACTGCCAACCGGATGGGAATCCAGGTAGTATTCAGTAGTTCCGTTGCTATCGCCATCGACGACCTTTGCTCTGTTCAGCCAAGGCACAAACCCTAATAATCAGTGCTCTGCCAGTCATCCAGTGTCAAAGACTAGTGACCTGTTATTCAGAAGCTTGCCTTCCAAAAAGTAGTATTATCGTGTGACGACTGAATGTGAAATGAGTGCATGTACTAGCCATAAAACCGCAACAAGCAGGCTTATTAGAAACCAAAGCAGATCTGGTGCTTCCAACTGAATCAAATCTACCCAGATTAGTTTCAGGGTCGATATCTATCCTTCAGTTCAAATCTATACCGTTCAAGGATGAATTTCCCTTCCTTGTACTTCTGCATCGGGTCATGAGCCAATTCCTGTGAAAGGCAAACACAAAAAGCAAAAGTTTTTATTGAGAGTCCCCCTAAATGAAGCTACTACATTCCACACAGGAGAGTAAGCCTTGATAAGAACAGGAAAAACCATAAGAAACTTGTAGAACATATTTTCTCTCTTAAAACCATGACATCATAACTGAGCATTTAACAGCCAACAATTTAGAACACAGCCTCCCATCGAGGCGAAGTTTGAGACCTGGTGTACTACGTAAAAGAAAGTAAAAGTAAAAGTAAAAGAGTAAAAGAAAGTAAGCCGCGCCTGCCAACTAGAGAACATATGCACGTACATATTTCCAGCCAACAATCCGCTGGCAGCAGTTGCAACATATATCAGCTACAGTGTGAAGACCTGTAGTCATCCTCCGATCCTCGTGTGGTCCGACCGAGACGTTCACACTGCACCACAAACGCACATAGTTGAGGAAGTTAGTCAAACCAAATAAAACGACTTGCATCTCCTCGTTGTCAAGATCATTGGTGCCCAACGGTACTGCTAAGTAAGAAAGTAAGAGCGAAGATGTAGTGACACAGATGAACTATGGACGATTAATGAGATAGACCAGCTAGCAGATACAAAGAGATTAGATCTAAGGATAGTCAGCAAGGATCAAGGTCCTGTATATGCATTCAAAGGTCAATATTTGCGTATAGCAGCAAGATAACATTAAATTGGAAGTAGGCTCAATAAGACATGTACGCGCCAGCGAATTTAAAGCTAGTAGTAAATTGTCCACTTGGGTTGTCAAGTCTGCATTATCCCCTTTCCAATCAGGAACCCGTACTATTATACAGCACAACGTAAGATGCATGATAGTCCAACTAAGGTAGCTGAATGATGTAGATTTGGCAAGAACAACACTGAATCGACAATAGACGTCGAAATTGACTGCTGAAGAACTGTACCCAAACCTTGAGGGCAATGAGGGAATGTCATCCCTTCGAAGGGAGACAAAAACCTAGAACGAGGTCTCGGCTAAATCGGTTGTGCATCTTTTCATTGTATCAGCAGAACAACTCTATGCAATCCAGTGATATGGAGATTATACAAGTTCTGTACTGTATCTTCTCCAACACAATCTGAAAACTTGCAACCATAATTCTTGTCCACTCTGCGATCTCAAAATTTGCAAGACATCTGCTGGGCTTTAGGTTAGAACTCCTAATCACCCATTTCCTTCAACCAACCCGACTGATATCGTTCCATATTTAAGGAGATTCGAATGCCTCAAAACTTGAACTACCATCCTCCCAACCTGCGTATCGAGCCCACGAATACGTGCTGTGTTTAATCAAGAAAAAACTACCTCCTGTAGGTGTTCTTCTTAAATCTTGATTACAAATTCTTTATCTTCCAGTTGTAATTCTTATTCCAGGTTTAAAGGTGGACGACCAAAGGAAATCTGATAGCACGTCCTGAAGCTCGATTTTTTAAGTAAGACATGTCAAGTGGGCAAGGAGGGCAAGATTGGTAGTTAAGACATCTTCATAGGTCACGACGTCGTGAAAACCGTGATGTTGGATCCATGCGGGACAAATGTGTTTTGGGCATGGCCACCACTGCAGTCAACAGACGAACGAAACATGAAACTGGAAACCTACGAGGAACGGTCTGAGTTAACATCTGACAAAGACGCATGATCCGAATTACACTTCCAAGCACATGCACTATGGATACCAATTGCGCATCTACTCCATGCCAAACAGGCACATTACATACAACGTTAAAAGTTCGCAGAGAGGAAGATCAAAACTTACACGGTATTGAATAAATAGGCCTTTCCATGTCGACAATGGAACGCCTGTGCCAAAGAATACACACGAAAATTAGACACTGAAACTCACCAATGAATGATACAAATGTGCACTCTCTTAGTCCCTCCTCTTCAGCAAATGCAGAGTAAAGATCGTACTAAATTTCACTGCATTCCAGAACTGTCTATTAACCCGGACTATCCGGGATAAACTCGAAGAGAAACTCTTCCTAATCTCGAGCGCGGAAGCCATAACCCATTTTGTATAATCTGTCTGAACCAGACCCTGAAGCACCAAGTCCAGGTAGCGACAAAGATTGCGCCCCAAATTAATTCCTTGTCAAGACTATTTCGATAGGCACTAGAAACCCCAGAAAGGAAACCTGTCAAAACTCCCCACACACTCTACGTACTACGCCGCTGGTGCATGCTATATGCTGCGATTAAAAGCCTACTCAGGTCTAGTAAAACTCTCGGGCTGAAATTTGCATGATTCTCAGGGCAGGGCCAACAACACAAGGAAATTCGCACTGACGAAACTTGTAACTGTAATCAGAGCTGCTATAACGAGCCAGAAGATCCATGCCTTAGACACTAGTTGGTCGAAGTTGGCGAGATGGCTGTGACAGTAGCTACAGCTGTAAATGCGCCCATCCAGCTGTGTCAAGTACAATTTCCCCATGGCTTTCACCCACTTTGCTCCTCAGACGCTCTCTGCTTCTGGTTCTCGTCTCCGATCTTAGAGCAAGTTCAACCTTTTGCCTTCACTATGATGTCAGGTCCATAACCTTAGATGCCTGAATTGCTGGATTGCTGGACTCACCTGCTTCAGCAGGTACAAAGGCTTACATCCAAGTTCAACGGACGAAAGAGTTATCAAACTGGGAGTCCGACGCAGAAGATAACTGCATCAAGACACAAGTACGATGGAGAAGGGACGTTCTCTAGAAAGAGCTATAAACAACAAACAGTCGGTGAAGACGTGCAAGATACGGAAAGATCAGAAAGAAACTCAAGCCAACCGAAAAGCAGGAGGGAAGGCTCAACTAAGGTTCACGGATAGGTGGTGTGTGTATGACTTGCACGCAAAAGCCAGATACAGCATGACATCCTATGACATTGAAGAACGTTATCATACAGACTGGATACTATGAGATAGAAAAGGAATTCCAAGTCTTGGCTTAACAATGGATGATCTCTTTCCGTTCCATCTCTAGATCGCAACCGGTATTCAACGACGTCTGACAACAAATGAATGACTAACTGCACTCTCAAACCTGCGGTGAACCCGAGGGATCTCCACAATTTCCAATGAACGGGGAAATCAGACACTTCCAAACTACGGAATAGGATATGCACGTGGGCAAGAGTGAGTACCGGCCAATTCTCTCTCACCTTAAGTTGCTTTGCACAAAAGCAACAGGAGTTTAGTGAATACGATAAACGGACGCAAGGGCTGAATGAAGGTATGGCTAAATTGTGCTTTCTTGCTTCCTAGGGCGGGGAGCGAAAGGGTAGGCAGTACATGAAACGCAGCAGCGTGGGAGTAGTGTAACCCTTGGGCGCCATTCGGCCTGGTACAAGTGCTGGTTGCACAGATTTCAATCCCCGTATACTCTTCATAGGGGGCACCGCTATGCTCTCCACGCAAGCAGCCCCCTCCGCAATCGGAAACGACTGTCTTATACACCCTCCCTCCCTTTCTCCCTTTCTTTACACCACAATTATCTTCCCTCCGTCTTAAAAGACGCCTCTCCTACACACGGGTGAACAAACCACACTGTTCTCGAATCCAACGATCGAATTGACACCCTAAACTCTATCTCTCTCTGCCAAGCGCTGCAACTCCTCCTTTTCCCCTCTGCCCCTTCTCTCTCTCCCACCACCAGCAGTACACAGATCTCTTCTCTACTTCTCACACCAAACAACAACAACACGAATTCTCCAACTCCTCTGTCCAGAATTCTCCGCGTCCTCCTCCTCCCCTCCGTCGATTGATTTACTGCCTGCTGTAACGCAAGGGATGCTGCAGCAATTACTACACCAGATGACGCAAACTACACCTCCTCCTCCTCATCTCGCCATCCATCGATCGCCGCCCCTCCTCTCCTCTCCTCTCCTCTCCTCTGCTCTGCTCTGCCACCCCCAACGTGGATTATGAAGGATGGAAACAAATAAGGAGACGAAGGAAAACGGGAAAAGGTTAGAAAAACCAAAGACACGTATGCAGTTCCTGCCGCGGTCCATTTTATGGTACTGTACCCCGCGGGACGAACCCGATCCAATATCGGGGGTGCAGATGTACCGTGTGGTCAGCTCGGACGGAAACTTTTTCGGTCAGTTGACTCTGTTCCCCTCTTTCTATCGGGGGATGATTGGCGCTTGTATTTCTGTTCAGGGAAGAAGCTATGGTTCCTATCCCTACGTTATTACAAATTTCCAGCAAATTTTACACCTCATGAAAGAAGGTATTTTATAGTAAAAATATATTTTTCTTGATCTTTTTGAAAATCCCATAACATATTTATGTACACTGGTTTTTGATAAAAAGCTCTTGAGTCTATGATGGTCTAATATGGTTATTTAGAAAGCAAGTATGAAAAGAGGATATGTCAGGTGATAACTTGGATGTAAACTGCATCCATCTGGTTTTGATTTTGATATTAGTGTGGGACGGAGAAGGATATGTGGAGAATGTGCTATTAGTATCATCATTGGGGTTGAAGATACCATGCTTTCCTAGCTACCTTGCACCTTTCTGATGTAGGTTAAAGTCTGCTAGAGATTAGAATCATCCATAGGTACTAATTAGGCCATGTTCTAAGTTTTTCTTTTCAATAGCTGAAGATTCAAGTTACAAAAATCAAGAATGAGTAATCCTTAAATATGCCTTGAGGATATGTTGAATTTAACCTTAGTAGTCATATTTAAAAATCAATTTCTTGTGTAAAGAATAGTTTTATCATTTAATTTAAAATATATTTTTATCTAATTTCCCTTTTTTTAATTCCATTAAGAAAAATAAATGCTATATCTTATTTTAGTAAGAAATTATAATCCTCAGATTACAAGTCATTTGATTGCATCTTGCTGTGTTATGTTATGAGTGTATTTCACTTAAATTCAAATTCAGAATAAGTCTAATATATAGAGAGATAAAAAAGTTTCACAATTTATAATAGAAAAACATAGGAAATTTTAATAATACAAAACAAAATCCCAAATGGTTGGTCTGCACCCCTTTATCTTTTAGATACAGCATAAAGAGAAGAAGAATAAAGTTGTAATTTTAGTGAGCCAATGCAAAAGATAACATCATTTTAAAGAACTATATTATATGCTTACCAATTTGAGAAAATCCACTAAATATTCATAATGAATATAACACAATATTTATATCCGTGACATAAAGTTAAATCCTTTAGACACTATATCATGTCATAAATAAAGATAGCAGGGATTATGATTCAAAAACAAAGAGAAACTCTATAAAGATTTTAATACATAAGGCTATCTTTTATTGAAATTTTTTCTATAAATTTAACAAATAAGATTAATAATAATATGAAAGACCACCAATCATAAATGAGTAGCAACATAATAATAAAATATGTAACAAATTTACGTTCTTTTACCTGGACTAAAATTGATGGTTTCTTCAAATTTAAATGTTGGAGATGTATTTCTATTGGAGTCTAGGTGGGCGAGAGTAATTTCAAGTATGATTTCTTTGGAGTGTTAAAAGCAAAAGCAATTCAAAAGCAATTCTATAAAAACTTAGTACTTTTGATATCCGTATGTACGGTTCTTGCAATTTCAGCGAAATTGTCAAAGCATCTACGTGAATGCATATAAATGTATAAATAAGTAAATCTTGAAAGCCTAATCCTTCAAACATGTAAGCAACACTGTATAATATAAGATACGTAATAAACATTAAAAAATTATATATAGTATTGGAGTTGAATTGGTTGATATTCCTAGTACCCAAAACTGATTGTATCACTAAATGATTCGCATCACTTTACTAATACATTATTCATCCACAAATTAGGAACCAGAAACCTAGAATCTCACCCTTGTAGATTTTGATGCACCCGTTCCCTAAGTTGAGGTAGACTGACTACTGAACCCTACATGGTCATCCTAAATACCGTGTACAATCACTATCAAAAACAGGCGACCGGGTAGAAAACGACGAAGGATGGGAAGACCCCAGCAAAACAGGTAAAATGGGGCTAAACCCAAGAGAGTCGATACGAGAAATCTGCCCTACTGCATCTAAGTTATCCCGAGCAATCACTATCCATATTGTCTTTGTGTACAGGTAACATCACTCATACCAAGAAAGCAGCTGGATTTGAGGCTTATTATTGATGAATCACGACTACTTACTGGCAAACCCAACTATTATTAAATGTCTGTTCCTGTATTAGTGGGATAGTTAACCTTACATGCTTATTACTGAGGAATCTAGTTATCAGAACCGCTTACGGGCAAACCCAACTGTTATTAGTATTTGTTTCCTGTATTAGCGGGACAGTAAACCTTCCAAACATGTGTCATGCATAGGTTTTAACTACCAGAATTAAGTAAGCTACAAACTGGATCTGGACAATAGCATCAAAAGGATGAACGTATGTGTCAACATACTTCCATCCTTTTGATAACCGAGACTTAGCTAAGTGGGAATAGTACAAAGAATCTATGTGAGCAATGGCCACTATTAACGTTTTGAGACTTGTGGTGGACTTTACTTGTTCCTAGTGATAAAAACAAAAAGATCTGCTAAATAGTTGGTACCCACCCAAAGACTCATAACAGAGAACTGACCAGTGGAACAAAGGTTTCCAGTCAGTCACTGCCTGTGCAACGAAGGCTCCAGCTTCCTCCCCATAGACATCCAACCCCGGAATATTTTTGATATCTATCTTGATCCACATTCTCAGACCTACCCTGCTGCTGTCATAAGATTACGGAATGCAGGACACAATAACTCGTAGTTTAATATGGACAAAGTCACAACTTCAAACCTACTCCCTGCCCAGTTGTGCCAACTCTTCTATGATAAAGCGATTCTTCCACGGAAGCAACAAGTTGTCTGGGTAAATGGAAAGCGGGAAGACTAGCGTGTGAAGTCTTGTTATATTAATCAGCCTGATGCGTGATATTATCTCTAACCGAGTGCGTCTAATGCCCCAGAACCCGGCATCACGAGGATATGCATGCACTCAGGTTTAATCGAGAAGAACATTGTCCTGCTAAGTCCCACTGCTTGTTGACTTTGAAGCTTCGGATCAATTCTATTCAGTCAAGTTATAAGAAGCTGTGCCCTGGGTTAGCCCAAAACGTTTTGCGCTCCTCTTTCTCTCCGAATCTACTGTAGATTGTTGGCTTTCGCGCAAACCGGCATGAGATTGCCTTTTCCCTTGTGTCTTTCGGGGAAACCCGAGGATGTTGTCAGTTTACCAAAGACAAACAAAATTAGTAACTACTGTCCAGAGGAAATCTTAGCATCCCACAGCAGGTGATCGACTTCCTCTTTGGGCCTGCGAATTCAGTTATGACTACATCCTGTTGGATATAAGTTGAAAGTAAGAGAGCAAAATTTACGTCAACCCGTGAGGAGCACTGCCAGAGTCCTAACTTAACATTTGTGAATCCGGTAAGTTCTGATGTTCTTTATAGAAGAGGAATCCCCGCGGTGAAATTGGGGGCGGTCCGAAGAGTTCTTGCCTTGGGGAGTAGGATGGTTTCCCTTATTACCATCAACCGACAGGACAAGGATTTGATTCTCGATGGTGTGAATAGGAGAAGGCATTCCTCCGGTTGCGGTAGAAGTATGCAAGGATAATCAAGTGATGATGATGGACGGCCATTGTGGAAGCCACGAGAACATCTTGATTCCAGCGGATGGTTTGTGAAGCATTAAGACAAATGAGACATCAAGCCTCCATCAGGAAGATTGATGTCTCACTCCAAGATTAAGGTCTTCTCCATCTTCCCTTGAAGAAACGTCTGAGAAACAGCGTAAGTACACTTCATCCCACAAGGTAGCCTCAAATGGTAAAATTGATAAAGTCTCCTTTAAAAATCTGTATAAGGGCATATAGAAGAGAACCTCATACCGGAAAATACCTCCATACTGCACTGTTTAAGAAGTTAAACATCGGATGTGGACATCACAACAGTTCTAGATTTGTCTTTAGTTTGTCCCTTCGGGTTCAGAACTACATGTAGGGAAGGTCTAGATTTGTCTTCACTAATATCACATTTCTACATTCAAGAACCGTAACATAGCCAGCTCATGTGATTCGTGCGGTGAGCTGACACTATTAGATAATCTAATCGGTAGATAGTGAGGTGTGCGGTACATTTTGGGAGCAGTCAGAAACGTACCAACTTCAACCGGTGTAGTAGTTCCAAAATTGGTCTGAACCAGGACAAAAATTTTCATGAAAGGCAGCGATAAGACCTGGACTAAAAAGCAATAAGCAGGGGCCTTTCAGCGAAGAAATGTCTACATCGAAGGTCTTCGAACTATGCCAAAAAAAGATGGAATCTGAGAATACGCGGTTGCAATGGAGGACATGTATGGATACAACAAAGTATGAGTTCGATGTTAGAAGCTTAAAGTTATGTACGAAGCAAAGTATGCAGGAAGCTCACAATCATCAACAGTAACATGCAAGCAGAAAAGTGAGTAAACTCCAGTAATGAGGTTTGCACACAATCCGTCTGAAGGCAGGATGGACTAATCTGTCCATCTGGTGCTCATCGTAGTCCAAGACCCATCAACACAGTTACAGAGTGGTCAAAATCACGGCACCAGCGTTACTCATAGACATCTTCGGCGCCATTGGCTAAAGGCAACTGAAAGTTGATAAAAAGAAGAAGGGTCCTCGCGGCCCAGGGTGTCGGGCGTCTGTTCTGAACTGGACGGGTAGAACCAGTTCCCAGCTATTGCTTATACCTCCTCATCGCAAGGAGGCCTGCTCACAAATATACTCAAGGACTACCAAAGAGACCAACAGTCATCTCTTCACTGTATATTCTCGATATTTGCTCAATTCTGCTTAGCAAGGTTAAGAACATATGTTAGCCCCAACATCAAGTATGAAAGCATACGCAGACTATTGACAAAAGCGACAGGCACTAAAGATCTTACATGCGATAAAATGAGACATCGAAAACGATGAGAGTTCACCTGTCCTTATTGACGTACACCTCTGCAAGTAGAGCAGTCAAATACACCTGCACCGATGATTAAGGAAAGGATTCTGTGAATTTGCTCTTTCGAATCTACATGTTGCGGTACATAAAAGTTTCACGTAAAAGTAGGTTAGGTACAATCAGGCTATCTCATATGAGCAAAACTCTGGGCCATATTGAACAACATGATGCGAGGGGGTCGTACCTGCAATGTCTCACGGTTTGGTGGCTTTGCCTCTGAAGTACCATTCCTACCACTTCCGTTGTTACCTTCTTTGCTCTTCTCATCTGCCGAGGAAGCCATCGGTCCCATGAGGCTATCATCACGAACTGGTGGGGATACTTCTCTTTGTACTGTCGTTGCTTCCTCGAAGTCTAAGTGAACTAACTTGCAGAACTCGGATGCCAATAGCCACTGAACACATCCAGAACTCAGTTTTTATAACTACATATTTACAGGTGCAGAATCTCTGAAACTGCCAGCAGATTGGAAAAGCGAATGTTGAGGGGTAACTCTTCGAACATCTGACGACGTTGTCCGGACTTTGCAGACCTAAACTAAGCAGGCGGAATATGGAGTTAAACATAACAAACCTTCACATTCAGCTCTCTTTGAAACATGCTTGCAATCTCCGAGGCAAGTCGCTCTGCAATATCCACGAAATTGAGGCGCTTATGCGTTACACGAACTGTCTTAGACAAGATAGCAGGTTCTACAAACATCGAGATACTCCAAGCTGTTGCTGTCACAATAAGCAATCGTCTGGCTAATGTATCTGGTCTCTGTGTGCCATAAGAGTATATCCAAGGGAATTTTGTACTACCCGAGGTACCACACTAAGATCTCTTAGTCAAGAGAAACTCTGCAAGTTCAAGTAAAATGAAGCTAGATGCGCTCTGAGCGAGTTCAGGACCCCTAAATTCAAGTTGACCGGCACAGATTATGTACGTTTGCAACTATTGCTAATTCTTTGAGTGAAGAAAGCCGGTTCTGAATGCTACTAGTCAAAATACCTTTAACTCACCATGAACACCTAGAGGAAGGGTTGCAAAAACCGGAACTCCTCCACCATCTCCGGAGTCACCCTCCAAATTAGCTTCATTGGTAAAAGTAATCAAACGTCCACTTCCAGTAATTTTGAGGTAGGTTCTCATAGATAATGCAGCACTGGTCAATTGAGACACGGATTGAACCTGGTTATGGTTATATTAGTTTCGAGCTGTCAATTAGTTGCTGGTAAGCCTGGAGTAAAACGTGATTTCGATAAGGTCAGTAAAGCATCTCAAGGATCCTGAATGAAGAGCCCGATTTGTTACACGCATGCATGGTGAAACATATTCTTCTTTACTACTGCACATTGCAGCCTCGAACGGGCTTAAAAGTACTCTCAGAAGAAATTGTTTCTCAACAGTGTCAATTTTACTGAAATGAATGATAGAAGATTAGAACTTACCAAATCCTCATAGCTGGCCTGATAGTGCCCAAGATATGTTTCCTACATGACCGTAACGAAGCACACATGTTATTTCTTGGATAACAGAATGCAAATGCAAGTTAACGGGGAGACGAAGGCAGCAGGTTTTGACAGCATACGAAAGGTAAAAGGAAGTTCTCCCGGCTCTCAGACTGAGTTCTTCAAACCAGATGTACCAATTTTCTGCGCAATTTGACTCGAGCCTTCTCCTTGATGGATTCCATATCACCAAGTACTCCAAATTCCATCGCTTCTACATCACTGGCGTGAACAAGATGAGCGAGATGCGCAACGGTGGGCAGCTAATATACTTTCATCCATAAATTACAGTACAATACACTACACGCGTTATCCTAAAACCTTAAGTCGCAGAAACGGGACTGAAGTAAGCTCAAACTTCAAACACAGGGCTCGAATGGAGGAGAAATTTGAAAAATCGATGAATGGAAGGCAAGATACCTATGCAAAAGATAGGCATTGACAAGAGAAGTAGCGGCAGAAAGAGCGGCAGCTGAAGCAGAGGACCATGCTGAACGATGACCTTGAATGTGACTCCAGGCATTACGTACACTCCGCTGTGCAGCGGGCCTCCAAAGCCGAGTTTCCACCATTACTTTCGTCACAGTTTGCCAAGTTACACCGACTTCAACAATTTTCGCTCCTGCGGCTCCATCACAATCACAAGTAGAAGGAAATTCCGCTAACAGATTCTGAACTACTCCTAAACTCTCCCAAGTTTTTGTTCCTCGTTAACCTTCGACTCGCGTGTAGCAACATTGTCAGTTCTCTACAAGCTACTTCCCTGACAGCATCAAAATCTACTCCCAATTGAACAAAATCCTGTCCTTGTGGCGTCAGCAGCCCCTTGCTCTCACTAGTATAATTCTTGTCATTGCGCACCAAATTAGGACCAGCTATATCATATTACTTCTCACTAATCGCGGCCAGCGCAGAAATAACATACTCCGACCTGAGTCTCATGTGCAGCAAACCACAACCGGTCTATAATCTGTCTACTGCAATCGCTTGGGACGCACGCTTGGTCACAATTATCAACCAGCTCTAATTCGCTTTTCTGTGAAGAAAATGCATGTGATGTAGGAAAACACTAATTTAGGGTTTAAGTTAATCTCCTTAGGGTTAGGGCTCTCATAACTGCAGCACTTTTTCCTCGGGCATTATTATTACCGTGGGATCTCGCTCTCTTCTGTACTCAGCTCACCTCTTGATACTTTGTGTCCTGATCAGGTCTGTCGACAATCTGGTCGATAATCTGGTATAAAGATTTTGAGAGAGACTTGAGGATCGCGGTTCGAGGATTTAAAAAATTTATCCAAGGGGCGAACATCTGGGGATAACAGATATGTCCTTCATCTATGAGAAAAGCTCGGTGTGGCGGTGGATTGTGGCGTCGGGACGATCATCAAGGGGGTTCATGCTTGCGTTTACAGGAATTTGTTTTGTTGTGCCTATAGCAGTTGGTCAATTCACCATGAGTGCGACGAGCTATAATGACGAGAAGCTGGAAAAGGAACTACGGGGGCGAGGCCGGGACGATTCTCTGGTGATGGGAAGGGTTAACAAGGAGAGGTTGCAGCAGCTGCTCGGTGAAATTCAGCGGAAAGAGAACACTGAGGATAGGTATAAAGCAGCACTTCGTGGAGAGACCTTAACCGGAACACCTGAGGCAAGGATTCGTGGCGGTGGAGGTAGTTCCATGGCGCCAGCAGATCCCGAGACAGAGACATCGCTGAAGGCTTCTGCAAGCACAGTCAGTACTAGTACAACACCAAATCCTTCACCTTCGTAATTGTGGTACCATCGCCATCTCTCAACGACGGGCTTTGCTTGATGAAGAACGAGCCTGGACAATCTGTCCTGTAAATAGAAGGTGAGCGTCGACGGTCCTTTCTATTAACTTCTGTTAATCCAACCCACAGAAAGCTTTTGTGTATCTGTGAGAGTCCTACAGAGGATCAATTTTCTCGAATGGATGTAAAATCAAGTATTTTAAGGGATCCCTAGTTTGTACAGATTGACAAGTGAAGAGGTTCTTTTCGCTCCATTTGAGGTCCATCTCAATATGATTTATGGAAACTATGATACAGATTATTGATGCATTTTTCAATTGGTTTAGAAAAGCAAGACATATAGTCAGCGCGTCACACTCTTAACGATGTAGACTTCTCTCTGGAACTCATGGGAGCGATGTCAGCAGTTATACAGGTATCAACCTAGTTATTCAATACAATTGTAGTGGATTACCAATAAATTCATGTAGAAGCTCTGCAAGGTCGGCCGACTTAAAATCGGTCCTGTGGATCAAGGAGAGGTCGTTTTGAGACTGTCTTTCTTATTGCGATTTGACATGTTCTTTCATGCACATCATTCTTGAGTTGCAAACACCCGAATATCGTTTTTGCTGCTCATCGTTATCTCATGAGTATAATACTCGCAACTCTTTCTAGTCAGGCTAAGATAAATTTGCCAGTTTGGAACATTAGACTTAGTTCCAAACTGGCATATACCTCGAAGTTCGCCAGAACTTCGAGGTATATCCTGCGGGTGCGTTGGCAAAAGTCTCTCGCTGTGCGTTTATCTGTATCATTCTTCTGCTCTTCTCTAGCGATGGGTGTGCTCTTGGGATAGTAATTGCTGTCTCATGCCAGCCTCATCCCAAGCTTACCCTAAGCTACTTCAAAGTGCATTAGCTGTAGTAGTACTAAATACTCGGGGCAGTCTGGAAACTTTAAGATGAATCACGAACCTGTTCAAACCCTCACTTTATTGGACCAACTCCACGTGTAGTCGTAAGCTGCCGTTTAATACTACTCGCTCAATCAAACTGCCTTGCATGCGTTTGCTAGAAGCAGAATTCAAGACCACAATTTAACTTCCCTTGTTATCCTGTGCAGCAAGAGGTTAAAGAGACACGCAAATTACACCATCAGAGGCCCAACGCTTCTCACAGAACAGAACTGGACATGAAGGCCACGGTTTCAGCGTTATGGAATGATATCCGACTTCCAGTCCGATAGTACTCCACACGCTTGTCAAACAGATAGTTCAACTCTGCAGTTACTTCACCTGCTTTCTTTTTCGAAGTAGTCGTGGTTGTTTGTCCTTATCCCCTTTATTCTTGGAACATCACCCGATATTATATCCTCCAACCAGAAGGTGAAGAAAGGCTGTTGTAGTTTGGTGCACTTCACGTTGGTCCATTACGATTGCTAGGTGTAGTACTTGGTTAGGATACACCGTTCTCGCAGGAACCATCTTGCAAAACCTGGATGGAATTCGATATCTCCTTTTAAAGTTGGGGCACAGTTTGGAAGCCCACAGAACAGAACAAGGAATACTTTGGCATCACCTGCCGTGAAATGAGTTCATCTCTAAGGTTGCATCATAGCGTGCATAATCGTCAGTAGACTTGACACAGGACCATGTGGATTCTGACCACACGTTTATTTGCTCAAGTAGAATGTGAAGCCACAGATCAAGTTTGCATTACTTTAGAAACACAGGACGGGAAGGAATATCTTACGGAGAGAGGTACTTTGCAAGGACAACTTCGTTCACCAATTCGAGTCTGTGTTCATACTACTCAGATTTCAACGGGCTGAGCAGTAAAGAATGTGCCTACTACGCCTGTATGGACCTAGTGGCCTGTCACACGGAGACTTGGGATGAGTAGTTATTGCTACACTGGACTGAGAATGTTGAAGTCTTTTGCCCGAAACAAATCCGTGTCCCAACTTGCATGCGTGATTAGGATTGAGCGTCCAGTACCCATCATTCAGGCCAATGCAGTCCGATGCCTTTCAGCACTTCTGACATTCACGTTCCAGATGGCATATTGTTCTACACAGGTTTGCGCAAGAATGGCTTGGTCTCCGGGACGGATTGAACGAATTGAAAAGCAAATGCAAGTCGGCGAGTTGACCTTCTTTTTATCTCTTTAAAATCGAACAAACGCTTCCCCACGGTCTTTAGCATACGCCCGTTGATGTTTGATAATCTTTGAGAGATCCTATGCTCCAGTTAATCTTTGACAGATTCTAAACAGGCAGGTGAATCTTTGAACCTAGATGAGTGTGACTTGATCTGGAAATAGAATTGAAGACGTCCGATTTTTGGAGTTTACTACTTTTGGATTTTAGAGCTTGTAACTGGAGCATTCAAGCTCTGTCTATCAGCACATCTTGGTGTCTTCCCCACATCTGGAGGGGTATGTGTCTGAGACTGATGAAATGCCATGTAGGATACAGTCGAGAAAAGTACTTAGTTTTGACGAGTGTTTATGCACTGTAGTCATTGCAATTTCCATCTGTCCGCGGAACGTTTGTATAGCCTAAGGAAGTAGAGGACCAGGAAGCAATCGGTTCCAAAAAAATTGAAGTACCTCGCTCTTGAGGTCTGTTCGCACGATTTCGTCACGATGAAAGACCTAAGCAACCGGTTTCTTCTCTCGATCAAAACTTCGATACCTTCGGAGAGCAAAGTGACAGTCGAAACTAATGAGTCGATGTTCAATCGTTAGATTAATATCGGGATATTCAAGTTAACTGTAAGCAAACAACTCATTTGAAGAGTCGAAAATTGGCAAAAACCTCGTTCTTCAACTAAACTTTCGTCGAGTGGGAGTGTCGTCAAAGTTTGTGAGTCCCGAAAGCGACCATGTGAATTCGGCATTAGTGATGACACGCATTCTGTTGGCACACACAAATACTTGAAATGAAGGAGACGGCCGTTATGTTTCGCCAAGCTTTCATGCACGCCGCGCACTTTAATATGAACCATGAATACACGCCACTAAGTCGTAAACTTTCCTATTTCCTTATTCCTCTTAAGGGCAAACAACCAGTGATTGCCTGGCATTCCAGCGCCAAAACGCGGAGGTACAAGCGCAGGACAAGGGCAAATGGGAGTGAGGCTGGTGCCTCGCAAGCGGTCCGTTGAGAAAGGTTGAAAGAGGTGTAAGAGCGGGCAAGAGGACGGGGCAGGCTAAAGGTGATTGCACTTGCCACTCAATTTGGAGTGTAGCGTCAAGCAGTCATGCCGCAAGTTTTTCTGACACATGACCTCTTCTTTCTTTGAACTGCTGAGATCGCTATGAACACCATCAGTGGATCCCTCTGACAGGTCCACAATGCCACCAGCTCATCTGTGGAGTTCTCCCACCGAATCTCATCGGTCTCATCGGTGCCGGTTTCAATGAAACACACCTCTGCGAGTTTCTTTCCAAATTCTTCCTCTTCCATCGGTGGCCCTCCTGCTAGATAGCCGGTAGCCTGAAAGGCTAGTCGACGATCGATCAGGAGCTCCCACTTGTAGTGATGAAATTGCAGAAATAGCCGGTCCCAGCTGTCAATGGGAATACTGTACCTCCTCATTCCCACCATGAATTCATTCACTCACTCATGTCGTATTCACAGAACGTTGGAAATGTCCGAACAGCTTGCCTTGGTACTCGTGGAGTCTCTCTGTCCAGGAGTACTCTGCCCCCGCTTACTGCGTACCCCTCCACAACTCCACCACAACGGCGGGCCATTTTATCACTTCCTAATTCGAAATAGTATTACCCACATGGAACCAGGCGAACGACTGTCTTTTGTCGCGATCGAAATAGCAGGTATCAGCGGTGAGCAGGATCAATCCCAGAAGAGAATGAATGTCCGTCCCTTCCCCTTCCCCTTCTTCTGCGCCCTCATCAGATCCAGATCCAGGTCCGAACGGGACTCTTCCTTTTCGCACGGTTGCAACAAATAATTCTCTCACGATGCTCCTCTCCAAATTTCATGTGTCTTCTTCTGCCCAGACTCACCCCGAACGGTCCATAGTCGGACGGTCCGTCGGTCGGCGTCCGTTTCTAATCCCCACTAGTCAACTGCCCCAAATGGCCGTTCGTTCCTTCATTCCTTCCTCTGTTGTCTCCTCTGCCATTATTAACCACCCCAAATGAGTATCTCATGGGTATCTCCCTGTCGTCCACAGAAACTGTCTAGATGCTTTTCCATCTCCCAAATAGCAAACCCCAAAGTAGTTGCGTCGATTTTGGAAGGTTCCTTACACCGTCACGTTCGGTTGGCCCGAAGACCCGGCCGACTCATCCCTCCCGCGACGTCGCTACGAGCGCGACCTCCAACACCGCCGGCGTTGACCTCCATACTATCGTCGTCGCGAAATTGCCGAGCTTCTGTTTCACTAGTCGCGACGTTGAAGCTTCTACATGCATCACAGCTTGAGGTTAAAATCTTGTCAGAGTTACCATAGCTACAAGTTTTACGTTCGTGTTCGTGCGAATTGTTTCTAAGAATTTCCTTGACCTTCCTTAGGATGCATGCATTGCTTACAATCTACTGTTTGTGAGATGAAGTAACGCCCAATGAAGACTGATCTCTCAATTTCAGGACCTCACTAAAGGGGCTCCTTATTTATGGCAACCACTTCAACTCAGGTCTATAAATGTAAAGTCAGATTTTATTGCAATCCAGGTGGAATAAGATTTTAATATATACTTCAACTTCAAGTATGTTCTATCTATATGAAGTGATTTTACCTGGGCAAGAATCCCATCATATCAAGAAATTTGAATTTTTTATCTAATGTGACCCAGATACCAGCTGAGTAATCAGCTAACTGCGCAAGGGCTTAACCCTTCAGGATCTTTCTCTTGTCCCAAAGAGACATAGCAATGTACTTTTGACATTTAGCTCCAAGTCAAAAGTGCATTGCTTTGAAGCTAAAACATTGTTATCAAGGTTAAACATATAAACAGAGCGTAGCACCAGAACTTATATCATTTTCGTGGCTTTCTGAAGCCTACAAAGAGTATTGCCAGATTCATTTTCAGCAATATTATTCCTCGAATTCTATTTGATTCTTTTATGGATACAATTGTCAAACTTCTCAAATCCAGCTCTGAGTTCAACTTCAACTTCAGTTCGACTTGAGTAACTAACTGTATGGGCTTTCAATTCAGGGATAAACAGAATTGCCAGTCTTAAGAACAAGCCTGCATCTTTACCGTGACGTAGGAAGAGTGTCAATTATGGATTTCGTTACCTTCATCCGATTCTTGATTCAATCTGTAACCTCGGAGTCTTATCAAACAACCATCTTAACTTATCAAATCTATCGATCTAACTCGACAACACAAATGTGCACATGTGTGACTCATTTGTTGCAAGGCCTTCAAAGAACCACGTCTTGTATCATATCAAGTGAGAAACTTCTATCTTCTCATGATTTAACAACGTACCTTGGGTTTGTGTTTGAGGATACTTGATACTCCTGGCATGTTGCAGTGCATGCCAATGCTAGGTGATGCGGTTGATTCTGTGCGCTCATGGAAACACCAAGGAGCGTTGAAAGCAAACCTCCTCCTCCAATAAAAATGGTCACTTCAATTATTCTGTGTATTCTGATAACTTATTCAAACGCATTCCATTAAAACGAAATGGAGAGTGCTTCTAGTGAAAAAGAGTATCAAATCTTGGATGTGAAGTATCGGGAAGAGAAATGGCAGAGAGTGTTTGAAAAGAAAGAAAAGATGTTAGACTAGGCAACATGAGTGCGCTTTGCCCTTTATGTGTACCAAATACATAATACTCGTATTTTTACTAATTGATACCAATGGGTGTACAGATGCAACAGAAAGAACTCGGTTAACTCCGGAGGAACGGACTAGTCAGGATGTGGTAGGTGCTGAGGAACAGTCCGTCGGTCGGCGAATACGCAAAGAGTAAAGGTGACTACATAAAAGAGGAAAGTAAATTCAGTGGTGTATGGATACGTATTCGGAGATGGAATATACAGAACGGGAAAGAAAGATATGCACGTAAAGAAGGGGATGGAACGATCCGGTGAAAATAATAATGAGAATGACGCAGGCATGACGGGCGATATCGAGTGTCGGATGCAATGACCTCATCCACGGCACATATGAGGCATGTGTCTGCCATGGGGTAATTATAACTATGATTAGCATGATTATAACTCCCTGTCGTCCCATCCGTTGATTGGCCAATGATTCTGGCTTAAAAGCGTTTACGTGGATGGCTTCCGGATCCCTCGATCTTCCATCCGACGAGCGTTGGAAGATTTCTTCTTTTGGCATGCAATCGTTGTGCTGGCGTCTTTCGGCGGTTCAGATCACTTTGGCAGATGCTGTGCTGGGGAGCGACCATACCCGATTCGGAATGGACGGCTCATACAGATTATCATGGCCCTTTCATACAGTTTGATGTCCCCATCGCCTTGTCTGTTCAGAATACCATGCATCCACATTTACAATCCGATGTCAAGATTACAATATCCTTTCAGATTCCGGCAGCGACTGAGATTTACTCCTTTCTGCGTAGGATGTGTATGAACTGACAACCCCCAAGTTTCATTCTCCATACACGTGCTCTTTAGATTCATTTTGGTGGTAAACTTGTCTCCTATCCGTTACAAACTGAGGAAACAGTCTAGATATCTCTTCACTGCTTCGACTTAACAGCCGATGTGGACTTTTAAATTGAGCTCGTCTACAACACTGACAGACATGAGATGAATTAGCAACTTATGTCCGCCTTACTTAAAATACTACGAACGAGTTCAGACAAAATCAACGGGAGATCGTAAATCTCTCTACCAATTCACCACAAATGGAATTTGTTCTGTGGGATAACAAAAATGCTAACCATAAAACCCTTAAGACTATGCTTTCGGGTTATACTCCAGATCCGCAGATGTGACGTAGTCGACGGTGGTGTGCAAAGTACTAACATTTCATAGCAGTTTATTCCAAGGTCAACTTTCAGCTTCAGCTCTTTTATCTCTATAATAGTTCATTTTCAGTCTATTTTTTTTCTCTCTCTAGTATTATTCTTCATTCCAGTCTTTTTGACAAGGTGTCTGGCACAGAGTATCGTCCGGGACATGGGATCCAAATGCACCATGCCACAAGGAACATATGGAATGTTCTACCTTGTAACTCGAACTGCACTTAATTAAAGTGTGAACTTTTGAGGGGTGGAGACGGCTAGATTGATAACTTGATCTAGAAGCCTAAAGGTGCCCCTGAGGTTTCTGAGAAGAAGATTCTTTAAGTTAAGAAGTTAATGCACTATAGGGCACAAAGTAGTGATTGGGAAAAATAAATTTGGACACTTGATATGCCTACCAGCAAGAAATCAGATTGGGTTGTAACCGTGTACTAGATGTTCTCGGCGTTGAAGCTGACTAATCTCTATTATTTGAATCTTCTCAGCCGTTGGTACATAACAAACATGTGTGCCCTGGTTGTTCTTCTTCATGCACTTAAACTTCGCTCAGGGACCTCAACTGTGGCTTGAACAGGCAGGCTGTTTAGGCAGACTGCAGCGACAGCGAACAAAAGTCATCATCTACAAGGACCGTCATCTGTACCATAGAGATTTAAGGTTACAATGAATGAATAGAATGGAGGCGGCTTTCCTGGGAGTTGTTAAACTTCAATGTTGTACGTAAAACAGATAACTCATCTTAAGATCATGAAAATTGTAACTCGATAATCAATTTGAGCAAATATCTAGGAGTCTTCAAGTAGTGCGAGAGTTTAAAAGGTATAAAGCCTGAGACATACTTACCAATGAGTCCACGTGAGGGTTGATGTCTTGCGAACCAAAACATTGAGTCACGTTGTATCTGCTCTGCAGCTGGAAACAGAATTTATACTGGTAACAGTAGTACCACCTTTAAACTCTTGGAGACATTATATCTGGTAACAGAGGTACCACCTTCAGACTCTTGGAATTCAACGATGGCGTCTTCCTTAATTCCCAGCAGCAGGTGAGTTTCCCTTTCTTCGGGTATGGTTGAGAGTTGAAGAACCACGGGTTTCATATGAAGATGGCAGGAACGTACTTCACGTGAGGCGAAAGCTGTGTCCAGAGAAATAACTTATTTATGGATGTTAATTCAGTCGCAATCATATCCTTCACTTGTAGATGTTTCAGATCTTAGAACGTGCAGTCCTAAGATCTAGGTCAACCCAAATATCTAGGTAGACTACAGAGCTTTCTAATAGTCAACGTATCATTAGTGATCAAAGTGCATAAAAAATTGATAATCTTCCTGAATCCGCTACATCCTTTACAGTTGGAATCTAAATGGAAGTCCATTATTTCACCTATCATTTCAAAGAAAACTCGTAGCACAAGTTACCTTCCCGATTCTTTCGAGAGGGTTCCACTTTGACATGTTGAAACCATCGGACCCCGGAAATGAAATAGCTTTGTTAGGCCGTATCAGTGCCATCGCCGAGCAGCTGCAGAGGCATATTAGATGTTCCAATCCCGTTTGCTTCCACACGTCACAGATAAGAACAAGCTCTATGATAACCCCATTTAACACAATCGTGGAAGCCAATAGTACCGGTATTATGAAGCACTTCAAAACTGAGGTTTTATCTTGCTCGCATAAATAAAAGTAAGTTTCGTAATTCATTATTCATAGAGGTCCACCATGCAGGTCATGGAGGGTCTGAATGCGACGTCATGTTGACATATACAGCGCTACTCCAGCTATTTAAAATTCGACATCACCTGCTAGAATGGTACACCTTCAGTGAAATGATAACGATTTTCGTATCTCACTATCATAACAGCAGTCAATAGCGAGAAAAGGCAATCTCCCTGAAGGTTCTGAGTCGGAGTCCAAAAGAGTACAACAAATCATGAAACAACGGATGCTCGAAGGTCATCCGTGATTGTGGATTCACTGTTAGATCATATGTCCAGCTATAGCGTGAAGAACAATCAGAAATCCGCAGCCCCACAGGATCAATTATCATGACAGTACATCCAGTCTAGATTTAGACTGTACATTTCTTGTCATGCAAACTGTCATGATTATGAAGATTATCACATAACTCGATTCAAACAGGAATATAATCTATAAAGCTAGTGGTAGCTGTCAAAACAGAATATGTAGTCCGACCATGAAAGATGATCTTTATATCAACCGAGTTTTGGAGCAGTGACACAATCATAAAGTTGAAAGGGAATCATAATTCTCAACCATCTTAAAAAAAACTACTTGCATGCAGTTGGTTTGGTTTGCATTATCTCAAAGTCCTTATCCATCAAAATATCCTGCTGATAACCTTAGTGGTAAACGTTTAGTGCTGAAGGACAGAGGTGGGTTCGAGCATGCGTACGTCTCTCGTACCAGTAGCAAAGCAATAGATTCAAGCGGGTGACGTCAAAATGTCAGCCATCAGGGTGCGTGGGTGCATCCGGTTTGAAGTGATGCAGACAACTGTACTCTGCAACACAAATATTCCATCTCTGAATTCATGACAGTACACGACGACAATGCAGGCCCTTGCATCCGCTGGGAACTTGCAAACCTCGCGTTTAGGCCGTTCATTTGAAAACCTGACTCCTGCCATAGTCGATGAATGATGGAAACTGGCTATCAGTTTCGTTAATAAAGTATTGTCTACGACATGCAGTACAGCTTCTTGCTTAACAACTTCCCCTACAGACACAAGCCGAAGTAACCAGCAAACTCAAGGTTATCTACCAACTCAAGGTTCTAACTATATAATACCCGACATGAAAGCCCAGGTCAATCAAAATGGAATTCAAGTAGTGAAACATGTACGTTTGAAGTTGTGGTAAGCTAAGCCAAGAAACTGGGGATTTAACCTTATCACGCTGCCACTCGAAACAGAACATGACTAAGTGAATAGATACTGATATCAAAGCGACTTGGCTTTCAGAACATTAAAATCAGTTGGTGAAACATCATACCTAGTACTGCTTACCCACACTGATCTCAGCTAGGAGTCCAGAGATCCATCCTGGTTTGTCGAGGTGACAAAACATCAGATGTTACGACTTTGTTCAGTCCAACCTGTATAGGTACAGAACTGCTAGACTCACGCTGTTTGTTTGTCCCGTACGTACTTTTGACATATCAAATGGAGTTTAAGTGAGATTTTTCGTACAGGCAAGCCGGGCTGTTCCTCACAATCTCTGCGCAGCGGCAGCATATCTCCAACACTGCTCCTGAAATCACCTACCATATTAATGCCGAATTAGTAAAACATTCCAGATATACGAGAGAGAAAATTGGAAGCTGTTCAGCAATATTCTATGTAGCTGGCAGAATTTGCACCTTACAATTGTAGTTCATCTTGAAATAATGACCTTTCCAGTTTAACTACTAGTTTTCAGTTCCTACATATGTTCGTTTGCTCCCAGAAACACCTAAGTACACATTAACGTGATAATCAATCACGGAGGAGATGAAAAATCTGATCAGTACCCAGGAAACGACGGAAGTCTAGATTTTAGCTACAAGCCGGAAGAAATATCCATGAGACTATTGTATCTGCGACTCGTTATAATCTCTAGACTGCTGAAAATAGTTTAGGAGTTATCTACGATTTCATTTGCTAACAGGTGAAAAACTCCTTCTCCAGCATATCAAGCCCGTGAGATAGATTTTTCTCTGCCAAGACAGATTCAAGATCTTTAGAGCAATATCCACGACTGAGCCTCAGTACTTGAGCCGCTCTCTTAAATTTTCTAGATACCGCTAAAAGCAATCTTGTTCTGATCGGCAGAGACTCCCAAATTGAGCTATAATTTACCCTCTAAGTTTTCGAGACTCTGCTTATCTAGAACTCGGATTGAATCCTGATACGTACCAAGTCAGTTTGATTCTATATCTCTGAACCTTCAGTCAATCTCGAAGAGCGAACTTCATTAACTGACTCCCAGAGAGTCCATCTTGAACTTCCGTCTCATTGTTTTTCTACAATAGTAAAGCACCAACTTCATATCAAGTGTCGACAAATCCTGGTGGTTCTTCACCGACTCTTCACATTCATTTCAAACCGAATATGGAGCAAGAAACTACTCAGATTAATTGGGGAGGAAGATCTCAAACTAATGACCTTATTTGAGGCTCTCCCCGTGGACCAAGCATGCTGAAAACGCTCAGCGGAAGCGTTTCAAACGTAACTTTGAGGAGATGAGGTCTCAGGAAACTTTGAGAGTAAGTTACTGAGAGAGAAGAAGCTGTTTAAAAGGCTCGAAGGGCAAGTTGAGTCTGGTAAGTGAACCTGAAACACTTGCCTACAATCTAGTACCGGCCAAGAGGTTTTGATTGGGAACACTAAGAGAAAGAAAATCAGAACTTTTGAGCTAAACGTCCATAAATGCTGCATTAGCCTTGAACAAGATACCCAGCTGACTTTTTTGTCCAGCCCTAATCATACACGATCCACAGCAAGTGAAGGTGTCAGATATCCTAGTTTTAGTGACTGTGAACGGCTAACAACAAAAGAAACGTGGATCGAAACTTCTCTGAACTAAACAGAAGCCTATCTGCTCAGCAGTGACATTATCAGAATTGCAGCAAGAATATTTTGAGTCGTGGATAATTCATGTTGGTCGAACGAAGTCCAATATTTGAACAGAAGAAGAATGCAGGATGTATGTAAAAAATTTATGTTCTGGCTTGGAGTGTATACCCAGAGATACGAATTATCTTTAACCTTCAAATATAGGGTAGGACTATCTATTTGAATAACCTAAGATTTGGTAGGCCATTGTTCATTCATTCTGAGGACACCCCTGAGCTTTGGAAAGGATATTAGTCTCAGACTTCCGGTTGAGATTACTGCAGGTAGCGCATTCAGACCAGTGCAGCATAAAGTATAACTAATCTAAAGACCTAATGATACTCTGATTCCATGAAACGACTCTACGATGCTACTACACATTCCTCAAACCGGTATGTACATATTTAGATCTTCTATACTTGATTATCTACAATATTAGTGCTTGGACAATTAGAACATGAGAACATGGCCAATCGCGGTGAATCAGTCGGCTAGGTTTGCTTTTTAGAGGACAGCCATACTATAGCTCATTTATGACCTAGCTACAGCCTGTATCCTGAAGATCTGAGAAGCAAAGTAGGCCAATGCATCCGCCAAGTATTATCAAAAAGTTTGTTGATAAGTTAGACCTTCACAGAGAATAAAACACGAAGAGAATGGAAGGAGTAAACGCAGGGGATGTGTCGAGGGCGACAATCCTTGTACCTGTGACTTTAGTTATCTTTTATCTCACAATGGGCAGAGTATCTAGTTTGACTCCCGATCGTGTAAACTGGTTCTTCGTTAAGAGTGCCTGATGAGAAACTCCTCATTATTAGGCCTGTGTTCCATCTGTCATCAGCAAAAAGCCGTCAAGTTGATGATTTTACTGTAGACTCAGCATCATGTATGCTGGTTCGTCGGTACAGCACTTTGTGAGAACTTTGTCATCGTTACTTCGCTGGTACCAGTTAGTACATGTCTGCAATATGGGTTTAATCTTCTACCTCCGAAAAGATCATCAGGATGAATACCAGTATCTATAACAACACAAGACTTAATCAGGTTGTCCCATATGATACTCAAATGACTCAAGACAGGCCGCATAGGACATTCGTTGTTAGGACGACTCTCGAAAGATGATAACCGAATATCACTCTCTGGAAATCTTCATGACTGCAATCTCAAACGTAGAAACTCCAACAGTAGTTGCCCTTACAGCAGTCACGGAGACTATGACTGTTTTTAACCAGGTCTGAAAAGGCTTTCTCCTGGTTCTTTGGTAAGACATCTGAACACTGCATTACAATACGTGAGTTAGGGACTGCTTCGAAGTAGCAGACTAATTGAGGTCCTGAATCACCGGATTCAAGTTACGACAAACCGTGAGCAACAAGTTTGTTTCCATTCTCTAAATTGAATAGCACCATAAAATTAGGAGGGATTAGTAAAAAGAGTGAATCAGGAGTACCAGTTGTTGGTAAACACTGTTCTGATTTAATATTGAGAAACCCCTTCAGTGTTAGAAGACAGGCAGCTCGCAGCATAAATCGAAGATTCCGGCTTCGAGAAACGACCAATGAACCAATCTGAAAAGAGATGAAGAAATCTTAGAGGAACATTTGCCTTTGCAATTTATCTACAACCAATTTTACTTTCCTGTCATGGGTTCACAACTTCAGATGTGAGCATATATCGGGAGTACGTTGACGAATGACTTGCTAACTAGAGCAACAAATCAAAGGTCATCACCTGGTAATTGGCCGGATCAAAGTTGATAAACAATTACCGTTTCATTCTGACACCTGATCATGTGTCCGTTTAGCTTTTGTTAACATGAACGTCAGTCTAAGTCACCACGTCCTCCCTCCACATCCTGGCACCAGCAACAGTAGGTACCTACAATTTCAATTCCACTCAAGATTAACCAAAATCTGCGTTTTATGTGAAGATAGGTTTCTGAATTTGTACGAAATGCAGATGAAAGGGATCTTTGTAACATATTCTATGCCAAAGCTCGTGAAACTTATTATAATCTTAGAAGTATTGATGCGACCTCACGGATCAGGCGATAAAATCAACCTCAGCAAACCTTGATCAGGGATGGCAAATCCTCTTCAACAAACGGAAGCTCATTCAGGGTGCCTAGAAACAGTAGTAGGCACTGTACCTTCTTCTCCTGCTGTTCAACATCGCGGAATATAATTCTCGATGTAACAAAGCAGAAAACCTCCAACTCAATTATTCAACATGGAACGAATGCGTATCGAAGTAAAAACAGGTCCAGCCAAAAGCTTTCTATTCAGACTGCAACTGCTAACAAAGATAACAGTAGCCGAGAGGTGGTTCTACACCGGAGTAGGAACCATGCTTCGAAGAGTACATATCAAGTGCAATAGTGCCTGATCATGACCATTTTCTGTGCGTGCAGGGGAGATGCTGGCTTGAGCTTTCTGTCCAAGACGGTCGCAAGTGTACAGACAATCAAGGAGCGTCAGTCGCACTTAACTGTAAGAAAGGAAGTGCTAATTTAAGGCTCCTATGTGGCCGTGGCACATGTCCACATACATTTTGGGAACGTTTGTTCAGTGATATTCGTCATCTCCAATTTATCGCATCCATCCGTCCGGTCTTGCCAGAAGTATATAGTCGTAAGCCAGACATATTTTCCTGGCTCTGATATCTATCCGACTGGAACAGTGCCATCGATGGGATACATGAATAGTGGAAAAGAGAATGTTTGGGGAACCTTCCTGCCAACTCGTACGTTAAATTCGCCTCGTATGACAAAAGCATGTGCTGATAAATGGCTACTTCGGATCGAAGATTTCTAATGCCGATCATGATCAGAAAAGAAGTATCAGCTGATAAAGGTCCTCCAATTTGAAGATTTGGTATGCCGATCATGACCAGAAAAGAAGCATCGGGTGGCTGATAGATGGAACAAAGCTTAAAATCGCATGACTGCTTGAGAACATCAATCACATGTGTTGCAATTTTCTATCGAAGGAATGTCACATTCCCTCGGTCATTGGAGTACATGACCACATGTTTGCGTACATGTACTCTTCTGTTCTGTCATGCAGGGAGGCATGGTAAACTAGCTACAGTCCGCTATCAGCTATCCTCTCTTTCTTGAAGGTTCAAGATGTTTAGAACAGTCTGGCATTAATATCCAAGTAAGTGTAGGATCGGTAAATGATTAGAATCCTCAAAGGCCTCGAGCAAGGCGCGAATCCAAAAACTGTTGAGTATGAGGCGGAAGTCGTCTGACTCCGGTCGTATTGGACCATGGAAATCTGATGCACAACAATTGGAGACAATTGCTGTTCCAAGACTGCTTCAAACTGCTTTTTTCTATCCAATACTGATTAAACCGTAAAACGCAGGCCGGAGATGTGATGAATACTTCAAGTCCGATTTCCACCATTCTCTCAAAGTAAGCAAAGCAATCGCTTGGGCTGAGGGGTAGTCGTGCAGAGATGTTTCAGCGGGAGGTCTCATCTGATTGCTATATTATCTGGAGGTATGAAGCCATAAGGCATTCCAAAACGTTCAGTGGTAACCTGTTGGTTTCCTAGACTGGAATGTGATCAACATAGAAGACGGAGCTTCTCCGACTTCCTTTCCTTTGACACGTACACCCAGATCGGTCGCAACTTCTGTTCCTACCTCGCTGTCCCCTCCCATCTTCTGTTCTTGTGACGCTAATAATAGTGACTTAGCATCGCAAGAATTCTTGTTGAACATCGATCCAAAAATCCAGGGCAGTTTCACAGCCCGTAAGGTAATCAAATTTGATTTGATTGAGTAGTGTATGACGACAGTTAATTCGTTAACATTTTGCTGCAAGTGTAAGGTTTTCCGATGCATGTATTAGTTCGCCACGTTCCCTACGTACCCCACCTTCCGATTCTTATGTACGGGTCCAAGGTACTAGTGGTTACACTTGTTGCTACAAAAATTAGATGTCAAGTAACCTATCTGCAGATTGTGAGGGTCAACTCCGGGAGCGTACAAGCATTGACTTTCAGAACGACACCGTTTGTCCAACGGAGTTTTGGAATTTTGACACTTTGAACCTCGATCTATCTTCGGCGAGTTTCTGCAACTATTTTGGCTGTCTTGTCACACCTATCAGTCAACTAGTATTCAAGTATGAACGCACCTCCTTCCACCTGCCCCTTGAGATCATGAAACTCCGCAGACCTTCTCCTGCGCCTTCTGTTCCTAAATCGTACCACCTTTAAATCTTTGGGATTGATAATAGGAGTTTTAAAATTGATTAAAATCTAAAATTAAAATTTTAGATTGATAACCAGTTCAAAATTGTTGCGGCTATGTCCCAGGTATGCTCAGAAGGATCACTATAAAACTGCATGTACTGCTACGGATTCTTGGACCGAACTGACGTCAGGTTTTCTTAATGGAAGGCTTAAATACAAGTACAAATTGCCCTGCCGACATGATAATTGTTTGCGAGATATGAATTTCAGACTTACGGAGGGAAAGCTTTTCTTACCTGCTACAACTACCCCCTGCTGGTTTCTCTCAAGAATTAGCATTTTCATGATAATATACTGTTCACATGAAAAGCTAGACCAGTTGATAGTAAGTGACCATCACGTCTTGGTGATTCCCTTTAAAACAAAAGGCGTGCTTCGAGGACTCATCGGCTCTGTGCGATAAAGTACGTCAGCTACAACATAGAACTCGAGGGTAACATGACTTGACCATTTCTGATCTACACGCAAACCTCGTCATAGAGGTCATTCGGCATGCGAGAAGGAGAGTGTGATCATGCCCCGTACACCAGCGGTTCAACTCTCAAACCTGAGGGTGCAACAGCTCTTCCTGTATTACGGACTGGCAATGATTTGAATGCGAAACTTCTGAACTTAACTACATCGCAGTGAGCATCCGGTCAATTCACTACAACAATGATTGAAGCGCCTTCACATTTTTAAACATATGATTCCAATTCTAAATGTCCGATGCTTTCCGTGTCACTGTTCTTTTCAGAAAGCTCCCTGTGTATCCGATTGTATTCCGGTGGTGAGTTCCGGGGTGGTTCAAAGGTTTCCAAGATTCCGGGACTGTTTCCTCGAAGAACTAGCGGAAGGGAACTTCCATATCGGTACGCAATCCTTGAATTTTCCTTGACATCAAAGCGCTTACGGTAGTGTCATGATCTGCTCACTGTAAGACTCTCAAAAGTGTCTGTAGCCTACCTACAACAGTACATTCAAGCTGTACCTCCTTCAATTCTTCAACATTATGGCTTCTTTTTAGTGTAGGATTGACGTAGAAAACAACTCAATATCTGTCACACTGGAAAAAGAAACTCATGGAGAATCGATCGGTTTGCGACATACACAATAATTCAGAACAAGCTATCCTGGAGAAGGATAATCAGGGTGGTTAAGCGAATCAGAATGGCATATCTGTATATTGCTGCCACCGTGGTTGACGACCTAGTGGTACAATTACTTCTAACAGCTTACGAAATTCAAACTAGATCAATCAGAGCTGAAGAAGTAGTCGAAAGGGAAGACGTCGTCGACCTGTTGTGGCATGACAAGAACTCGCGTCCGCAACTAGCTGGCGAAGAGTAGTACAAAGAGTGTATGGAGGACAGCTCCTGAACGCTAGTCTAACAGCCGACGTTTGGAGTCTATCCTTCGTCAATCCTTCTATCTTTTGAACTCCTTGGAAATTTACGTGCATGTTCCAAGTCGCTTTCTTATTTACTTGAGTACTACCATTATTATCCTACAGTTGACACTGTGCAGGTTCCTAAGCTTTGCCTCAGAAGGTATCGGGAGCCACGATGAACTATGGGCAGCTGTTATCTTCAACAGTTCGGTGCAAGACAGGCCGCGTACGGTTACGAGAATGGCGGAGGAAGACTGTTGAACAATCTCGCTTCAGTGTACACAGATAGGGTAAAGACCGCGCGCAAACATCACGAATACACAGACTAGACAAGGATGGTGAATTCATTGTAGACAAATTTGGAAGATGCATATGCAGTTTGCCTAAGTAATGATAGGAGAGGCAGCACAGTCCTACTTCCTCACTGAACCATGTCAATGATTGGGAGCTTCGCTATATCATCGACATTCCAACGAATCACTTCGTGGCAGCTCGAGTGGTTTTGTGTCTTAGCAAACCTCAATCGCAATCACGGATGCAAGATACAGCGGCAGCCGCTCCATGTTGGCGATGTGCGAAAATCCCTGTGTCGACTTTAGCACCTCGCATCATCTCGTTCAATAGATCGTAATAACATCCAGACCCATTAAAGCACACGGGAACTTGAACTCCTGGAAGGTACTGTACCGCATTTCCTACAAATGTGACACTGTCAAATTTTATTCCGACCAAAAGTGTTCAACTACTGTACCAACCACGATTGGTACCAGGGAATCTTTCGTCTCTGTCCGGCAGTCAGTCAGTGATGCTGCTGCCCCAGTTCGCAATGATGGACAAAATGGTACTACAAGGTTCACGTTTTCTTTATTTTCTTCCGCATTCTTTGCTGGAATATAGAAATTCACGTTCACGTTCATATTCCGGAAACTTCCAATTATTCTTGCAAATTATCTATATACTTGAAGTGGTAAATGCGACGCGCATAAGATAACAAGAAGGAGAAAAAGGCTACAGCGTAGAGAACACGAATGATGGGAAGACCCCCATCAAACCGAACGAAGAAGAGACAGAAAAAGGTAAAATGGGGCTCGGCCCCAATAGAAGGAGGGGAGGGGAAGACTCTTCAGGCATAAAGGTAAAACGAGTGATAACAAGAAGGACAATACTCATCGAGCATAAAGGCAAAGGTAAAACGAGGGGTAACAGTGAAGAGAAAGGCGACCACGTAGAACACATGGGAAGAAGAATGGGAAGACCCTATCAAATCTTCTTCGTACAAACGGGAGACAAAAGAGATAAAATGAAGCTAGATAACAATATCGATAGGAGAAATTTTGCTCTACAGCACCTCAGAAAGACAGAAGAAGACTCGTTAAACGTGAAGGAAGAACGAAAATCAAGAAGAAGGACGAAAAGACTCAATTCAAGCATAAATGCAAAATGAGGATTAAACTTTATAAAATTTCAATAAAATTATAGTTCATTATATTTAGAACATTTTAACTATGTACATCAAATAGTTTCAATATAACCATTTTGATGGTGTATTTTGATTCATATTTTGATATTTGATTTGTATTTGTATTTGTATTTGTATTTTGATGGTGTTATGGATAGTTAGTCTCTATATTCCAAACGAGCAACAAGTTCTACTAACATTTCCTTCCCATTGAAGTATTTACTCTCTCTCTCTCTCTTATGTAATCATAGACTTTATATTTTTTTTCTTATTGTAGATAGTTATCCTTTGTTTTCCGAAAAAGCAACAAATCTATTAACGCTCGCTCCAAGTAAGTAAATTATTTATTTGTATTATACACACAAACACTACATATATATTTATTTATTTATCTGCATATAAATAAAAAATCATAGAAATTGTACTACATTTAAAATAATATCAAAATAATAAATACTTAAAATATAAACAGATAAAATAAATCTAAATAGAATTATTATACAGAAGTAATTTTTCAAATTCATTTACAGTTTTACCAGCTATGTACTTGAACCACAATATAAAAAGGTTGATTTGAAAGTATATCAATGCCAAATCTAATTTATTAGTTTTGGTTTGATATACTAGGGATCTCTTTCACCAAGTAAGAGATTTACATACCACCCGATCATGAATCTCATACTACAAAATAATAATAAAAACAATTTCACTTTCATGAATCTAACAATAGCCGTAGTTGCAAGAGTCGTCTCCGATCCACTTCTCCTCTACTGCTGAAGTTACCCGGAATTCAACTCAAAAGCTCCGGTTGCACCTCTACCTCCACCACCATGAAATGCTTCCCCATTTGTCATTTCAACACGATGAAGCTAAAAGCAACCTTTATGGAAAGTCATCATCAAAGATCTTCAGAATTCCTTTAGCAATTGGGTTTTAATGGGGTTGCGTTTGTCATTCACATCATTTGCTTTTGTTAAAGTTTGTCCAAACAATACTCCTTTGACCAACAAAATAATTTCACAATATTGACCTACGATAGTCAAGAATCGCTCAACCTACATTCGAGATTTCGGGTCACACAGTAATCAGAATCATAGCAATTTGGATAATTCAGACGGCATGAGCTTTATTTGAGGCGTATCGTATTTGAGTTTTCATTGCTTTAATAACTACTGAAATTGAAAAAAATATCGAGGTATTTGAACAGCTAGTTGACAACATTCTGTGTCTAACTCTTAGTAGATTTCAATTGTCAAGTACTTTCTTTTAATGTTAGTCTGCCTTCATTTCAATACTTTCACAACGTTTCTAGCAATATTTCTTCAAAAGAACATTTATCTGCCAGTATCAACTACACTTAAACCCTCACTACAAATCAGATGCCCATCCTACTACAAAAAACGTTGTTCTGATTACAACCAGAAGCCATTATGATAAGTAAGCAATGCGTGATAATGCTGAGGGAGTATATCTCACATTTTATAAACTGCAATAAGAACTTTTTGTGCTCTACCATATTTTCAATAAATTATCTTTATTTTATCGTGCAAGTAATTAAGAAAAATTATGAAGATGGTAATGTGCAAACTTTTCTTGAACTTGACTTGAATTTTAGTCAACCAAATGTAAATACAATAGAAGTAGACACTTGAAACAAATCGAAACTTGTCAATTTTAAAGAAGTAAAAGTAGAGCCTGATATGAAAGTGAAACGAACTGTAAGTGATTTTTGTGACAGTCCATGTTAAAACATGCTAATTTAGCCATAAAGATGAATACTTGTATGCCAAGATGGGTAGTTATTTCATCGTAATCTTCATAAAGTGTTGATATTTGCATGAGCTTGGTCTTCATATTTAATGAATGCCTTGTATATTGCATATTTAATTCTGACTAGGTATAAGTTGTGTAGAGTCATATTCGTAGAAATTATATAGCATGTACTAAACCTTCTTATTACGAGTAATGATTAGCCTTTTCGACTACATCAAACTCTCTTTTCTTCTTTTTGAAGAAATACATCTCTAGACTTATGTTCTAATTTTTTGAGTTTTTGACGACCAAGGAAAGTATGTAATCTTACGTCCGATTCTAATTTTTAGTGTTTTTTGTTCGTTTTCTTGAGGGTTTTAAAGTAGATGAGTATTTTTCCAATTCAGTATAAGGTCCGTAAAGGAACATGGGATGTCTACAATGTGTTAAAACGCTAATTTCTACAGAATTGAGAAAATTTTATTCATTTGAATTCTAAGTCAATTTATAGAGAACGTAGTCTCCAGTTTCATTCATCGTCATAGAAAAGAATTACTTTTTCCTTTCAGAAAGAGTGCTTTTTGGAATGATATTGGATCCTGGAATTACACTTTGAATGTTGAAATCTTCTAAGGGAAACTTGTTGTTCTACGAGTTCTTAGGAGACCAAAATGGTAATATTTTGTCTTATCTTTTAATGTTCTATCTTTGGCTAAATGATCAACTCACTTTTATTCTGACTATTAGAGTCTATCGTAACTCTATTTTACTGAATATTGATAATGTAGACAATCAATAAAATATTGTAAGAGTATGAGTCTATCCCAAAACTAAGAGTCTTCAGTTGAGTATACATCCTACAAGATATTATTTTGTATGATATTGGAACTACGGCTGTATATCATATTGAGTCAATTTGTATCTAATATTGAGGAGTCAAATTTTTATTTGTTAAAGATGTATAAAATTAATTTTATTATTTAAATATATAACAAGTCCAAAATTCCAAACAAGATATCAAAAGTAAACTAAATAGAGAGAAATCGAAATAGAAATTATGACGATAAAGATCAAAATCAGCAATGAAGGACAGAGTGATGATAGGATGAAATTGAAAGAAAACAGAATAAATCTGAAACATCTAGTGCGGTATATTTCTGTAGTTTTTTTGGGATCTTGGAGTAAGCAAGAGGATACGGAATCAATCTTTCAAGTTCTAGTAGCTAGATTAAAATAAATGCTAAATATTACATTTTCAAGAATTGATGAAATAAAAGGAAGTATTAGAATTTAATATGTCGCTATAAGTGTGAACTTAGATATAGGTTTCTTATTTATTTACTTTTATTCTTCTATATATACCACAATAGAACACATGAAGGATGGGAAGACCCCATCTAAGACTAAAAGCGGTTTGTAGATAGAATTTCCTTCCTGCATGCTAAAAAAATGCGCTTGTTGCACCTGCCAGAGATATGTGGTTTATTCACGTATTTACTCATGAAGTATCTACAAGGAAATATCGTTTCGCTTTGCAGATATATGTCAAGAACCTTCCAAAACCCACTTTATATATATCTCCAGCTATAAATCGAAACCTGATTTTTGTTGAACAAAAGAGTTATAAGCAAGAGAGCAATTTCTAAGTTATCTTACAATATCTTACAATATCCACTAATTTAAATTAATAGATTCTTACATTCTAGTATAACCAACCATTGCATTGGACCTTTCTGTTCTAAGCTCGGTAGATATTGAATATACCTGGTCACCAGGAAACTCTTCAAACTTGAAGTCATAGTCCATCAGTATCATGTATTTCTGCTGCTCAGGAATAGTAAGAATTACTCTGTGGGAAGGTAATTCTAAGTGGAAGTGATAGCTTGTCCAGATATTTTTCACAATAGTAAAAAGAAAAGGAAACGGACTTGCTCTTAATGCAACAGTAAATTAAATTTCACTCTCGAGTGAAATAGGAGAGCCTTTGAAATGCATCTAACCATCCCTCTTTCAATAATTAATTGTGTAGTATATAAATGACGATGCATACTAAAAAATATAGGTTTTATATAGTTCCACTTATTGCAATTAACTTTCTGTGCAAGCCTGTGTTAGGATTAAATTACCATCAAATAGATCGTAGACTATGATAATTGTAGAGACATCCATAGATGTTAGGATGGGGGAAACATTAAGCTAAGCGGTCTATTATTTATATTAATGTGTGCTATATCCTGAAACGATTAAATATTAAAATATTCTTATAACGGAATCATAGCAATTTTCTCCCTTGAATACTTTTCATAGTGATAGATGATCAATTCAAATGAATTTGAATCATAAGCTAAAGTTTCTCTGCCTCAAGATAGGCACATACTAATATACGCACCATTTAATAATCGATGATTATAAACTTAAATCAAAAACTAGATTTTCACTAGTTCAAGACATGCACCTATTACATGGCACCAAAATTATTGTAATATATACTTTTAAATGTATTGAAATTAGAGTATGAGCAAGACTTATTTGATGAATATTTGAATACAGGAAAATCTCATTATAGTTGTATCTATTTAGATGAAAATAGAACATATAATTGAAATTCCATTTATTAGCATGTTATACTAGACCTGCAGGGAAGCTAAATAAATGTGATTTTATCTATTGTTATATTGTTCTGCATTCTATAGATAAACTTTTAGAAAGTGCTTGCAGCAAAGACAAACCTGGCAAGATTGAAATCCATTTTGAAGCATGAAATAAAAAATATTTTTTCTGGCTTTAATCAGTAATCAGAACCGTTGTAGATTGATGTCAAGATTGCCAGATGCAAATCTGAATTTTCTATTCTAAAATAAAAAGATATATGTTTGATAATAACCATTTCATAGCTGTAATCATTCATGAGTTTTACAAAGGGATGTAGAAAATAGACCCCAAATGACTTTAATGTGCCAACTGCGATGAGAGGACTAGTGGGACTATTGCTATCTGATATCCTGGCTTTTTACAATTATTATTAATTTATATAATAGTCTTCTTTAACCATATCATTTTTTTTTCTCTACTTTGATTTATTTGAGTTTTTGTTCACTCTATGTGTGCAAGAAAAGGATCGAGTACCTACATGTGTTTGTAGTTCCCGGACAAGTCATTGCGAGAATGTTATGGATGTCTGAACCGTCATAAATTCTCAATTATATACCTAAATATTATAAATATTTCTATATAAATCTATTTCAATAAGACTTAATGACATCCAATTCCAAATTACAAGTTTTAAGGCATATTACAAATGGAAAAACAGGAATATACATATATGTCATTGAATTTCTTAAATTTGCATGTATTGTTTTCATTATCAAAGACTAACCACCTTCTCTTCTAAGAAAGAGAAGTCATGATAATGTGGCAGATCTGACCACATCTAAAAGAATGATAACTCTTAATTTAGTCTTACTTTGAATTTCCTCAAATCAACTTCTTTGACAGATAAGATAAAGTAACAAACTGAAACTTTATCATCGGTTAATGGTCATCATGTTGAGATTAATATACAAATTATATTCATGCCAAGAGAATGCAGTACATAGATATATATAGGACAAGTAACTAGAATTAAGAGTAATAGTAATAGGCAAACACTAGGAAGTATAATATTAGGAAATACTATCAATACTTTCCAGTATATTAGTCTTATATGCATGATTATAGATCCATCATTTCTTTCAAAATTTTAAATCACCATTGTCTATCTATAGAGATAAAAATATATTAAGTAACAAAAATATAATATGATAGGCTAAATGAAAAATGAAAGTCTTATCATATAATTGGTATATATATATATAAAATATGAAAATATATCCTTGAACATAATATATAACAAGATACTTAGCTAAATAAATGAACTCTATATATATAAAGGAATCTAGAATCTAATTTTGAGTCTTTCCTCATATTTTAATTGCAAAGGCAACCACATGGATAAAAATAGATAATAGACCAATTTCATGATAAAATTTATAAACTAGATATATATCTAATTTATTATAAATTTTTTAGAAGATGGAGTAAATTCAAATGACTTCTAAAAATATAAAATATAATAAAATTAATATATAAAAAATATGTAATACTTATCATAATTTCCATATGATATATTAGTCTTATATGCATGATTATGGATCCATCATTTCTTTCAAAAATTTAAATCACCATTGTCCATATATAGAGATTAAAATATATTAAGTGATAAAAATATAACATGATAGGCTAAATGAAAAATGAAAGGCTCAAGTCTTTCTTCATATTTTAATTGCAAAGGCAACCACATGGATAACAAAAAGGATAAGAAAACCCATCAAGTCATACAAGGATAACATATACGAGGTAAAAAGGAACTAACTCCCATGGTATTGATATGAGAAATTTGTCCTATTATACTTAAGATATTTGAGCTATGCAAGTTGTATAGTCTACATACTACTGGAGCATCCAAAGAAGCATCACTTAGTGTGAATGCTCTCTGATAGATTGCACCAACCAACATTGTGTGTAAAGCATTGGACTTACAATGTCTAAAGTATGCTATGAAGTAGGAAAGTGAAAGTGGCACCCTTGACATCTAATATGATACACCTTGTATATTCCTTGACTGATGTGTCAAATGCCATTTCCATTGCTCCATGTAACTCAAAAGGCTAGAGGAACAAAGAAACTACTCCTTACATACCCCTATACTTGGAGACTTTGCCTCTTGTCACTCTACTTACCGCCCATCCAGGAAGATGAGTAATCACTCCTTTGAAACTGCATAATGCGTATGGGCCACAATTGTCACTTGATCATCTCACGACAAATATAAGTATGCACTGACTCATGTCATCTACAAAGCATACTAATGCTCCTTCCAAGCAAGGTATTCACCTTCTTTTTCCATGATAAACACTATATCCTCATGACATTGTGTGTAGTTATTATATGTTTCCAAAGATACCATCTCATATGGATCCTTATTGTATATATATAGGTATACGAGAGTGGAAGACGTTTTGGGAACGGGTTATCCAGAACTCATGAAGTGCAAATGAGCCATAAACAATATGTACATGATACACACACTAGGAATATTAAACCCCGAGGGTAGAATGCACGGAATGTAAGCTACATGCAAGACTAGAGTAATATGAAATCCTGAAGTTAGAATGCATCAAAAGCAACCTGCACCATGACATAATTATGCCATGGCCATGGCATAATCGAAATAAACATATTGAAACACTAGCATATCTATATGAGAAACATGATCGAATGAAAGGCAAAACAACTATCATGTGGAAACCATTAGATAGCAACTCACATATTTGAGATGCAGCCTGCAAAGAAACTGGAGACAGTCCGCCCACATAAGTAGAAAAATAAATACAACATGAAGAAATGGACAGCCAAAAAGGATGGAGATGAACTGGTGGCAAGAGACAAGCAATAGTCTGTAAATATCGTGGGTCAAGGAAGAGTTGAGTAAGGAAATGAAAATCAAAGAAGGTGGATGAGACATAGCACTGGAAGTATAAATCGCTCAAAGAACAAGGGAAGATGAGCAAAGCATCCGCGGACTTGGATATCGATATATCACAGCAAGCGCTATGGACGCTTGAGTCTAGAGAAGCCAAACAGCTGAGGGAAGCAGAAGATGGCCATAGTAAGTCTCCATGAAAACACATGTGACTTCATTAGTGCCTCATGCAGTGCCAAAGTAGTTGAGCTAGAGTTAGTACCCCTCATACCGAGTTTCTGCTCAAAAACTCATGAGTGCCAAGGCAAACTTGGTTGCTCCCCTACAGTGCCGCTCAGAAATAGTGAGATACGATGAGCATCAGCAAAATAAACATCATTGTAAGAAAAACGCAGCGCTGCACAAGAAAGGACCAGCAAAATAAACAGAAGTATTGAGATACACAAAGCATCAACAAAATAAACAGCAGAAAAATCAGCGAAATAAACATCCTCGTGAGAAAACTCAGCGCTGCTCGGGGAGGGACCTGCAAAATAAACCTCCTTGCAAGAGAGCGCAGCGCTGCAAGGGAAGGAACAAGCGGGGAGCCAAAAGAACTTGCTATCCATCACAAGCAGGGACAAGTGGGAGAGACCCCAGCAAACCACGAGCGGGGAGCAAAAAAACGTCAATGCTGCAACAAGAAAGGACTGCGGGAGAAACCCTAGCAAACCCAGCAGGAGAAACCATCGCAAACGGAGAAGCAAGTAAGAGGACTGAAAAGAAATGAAGGGAACTTGCGATAGGGCAAACAAGAGAGGCAGATGCAGCCTTGTGTTAAGTGAAGAACCAGGTGGGCCATGTGTCCATAAGCAGTGGACATGTGTCCATCAGTCTACGATGAAAATCCACATGGCATAAAAATCCAAAGAGTGCTATACGATATATTAAATACACTTGAAGAGGCAAGATTGTATACAATTCTAAGTGAAAAAGTACTAGTGGGCTCAAAAATGAGCTCCCCACTTGGCAGAAGGAAACAGATGTTCTCAGATCTCTATGTATACTATCTATGGTTTATCTCAATGATAGACCATAGATAGTATATATAGGTATACGAGAACAGATGTCGTTCTAGGAACAGGTTATCCAGAACTCTTGAAGTGCAAATGATCATAGATAATGTATATATGAAAAAGAAGTCAAGTACAACTCCTGATCAAAGGTATGATAGCCAGGCTGTAATAAAAAGTACTAGTGGGTTCGAACGTGAGCTACTTGTCTGGCACAAAGAACAGATGTTCTTAAATCTCTATAGATACTAAGCCCATGGATATCTTTTTCCATTCGTAAGACTGAGTGAAATTTTTTCAGGTTCATGTGAAGGGGTAATTCTAGGAGATAAAGCTATTTATAAGTTTTCTACAAGCTAAAAGGTATGACTTTTTGGAATTACAGATCCGTCTATATCAAACACACTTGGATTTTATAATCCCTAGTTTACATTTAGAGGAAATGTCTGAAAGAACATGAGGGAGCAAGATTGTCTTGATGTGAGCAAAGTGAGGCAGCTCCTTCTTATCATAGATAGAGACAAAGATATTGAAGTTGTCCTGAGTAATGCGACAGTCGAGATAATCACAGTGAGTGCCAAAATGAGCTCAAACTAGCTCACACGAGAGTCTGGGATAGATCCCGCCACCTCTAGCAGCATCATCCATATACATAAAATCCGTAAAATGATTGAGTCCCGAGCCAACCACCAGAAGATCATCAACATATCTTTGAACATGATACAGGTCGTACAACATGGCGACATCATTGGCATCCAACAATCTGCAAATGAAATCAAGTTCATAGGTGAAGAGGTATAGATTAGCCACGAAGACAACACAAGGTGTCCCCATGGGAATCCCGATCTCTTGACGGAAGAGCTTATTTTGGAAAGTGATGTAGAGGTTATCAAAAAGGAATAACATCCAACAGATGAGACAGTCTTCATCAACCGCCATGAATTTGAGATGTTTTGCTGATTGAGAGATATTGTTTCGGTTTTTAAGCCATCTATATTCGAAATCAAGTGTAGAGGTCTCAACCAGTAACACGGTTTCCCTATACCAAGTGAACCTATAATGGAAAATAGATCTGATGAGAGTAGCCAGTCTTGTCTTGTGATCATGGAGGTGGATCTTAGTATAAAGGGTGGTGAAATCAAAACTTTGAAAAAGAACCTTTTCCAAGGTGGCAGCAGTCTGTTGCAAACCAGAATCTGTGGGAGAAGAGGATCTGCTCCTGCGCAGTCTTTGTACCCGCTCAAGCAAAACAAAAACGCCACAAGATCCAGCTAGAGTCAACCATCAGCCCCACTCGTAAGAATTCATGCCACCAGAGGTCATTTGCAGAAGGTAGCAATGCTTTGAAGAATAAGCTCAGCCAACGAGAAAGTTCAGACAAGGAAGTAGAGTAGCCTGCTGCAATGAACTGAGGAGAAATGGGAGACTTATGGAATTTCCAAGCGCAGCAGAAGTAAGGGAGTCTCTCAGAATCCTTGGAAGCGCAAAATCCCTGAAAGGTATTGAAACGGTGGTGAGAAAGTAAAAGTTGGTTTTGAGGAAGCAATGAGAGTTTATAGGTTGCTGAAGGAGGATGCAGCTTGTTGAGTAAAGTTTGAATGTAAAAGTGTCGGCAAACAAATACTAAATTGTTGGAACACTTGTCCGTATAAGTAATAATGAAATGGGACTTGAAATTAGCAAGAAGTTTTTGATCATGAGGAGAAAGGAAAATCGGATTGACAGAATTGAAATCATCATGCATGGGAGGGAGATTGAGTAAAAGTTTAACCTTTTGTAGGATGGTGACTTTCCATTGGTAAAAAATGCCTGTGGTGCCTAATATGGCTTATATATGGCCTTATTGTATATAGTGTAAACCACATTCACAAGTGAATAAAGAAGATGGGTGGACTTGACTCTTAATAGCTAGCTACTTATTTAGTGCTTTCTATCATATTTTAACATAAAATAATAGTTTGAAATGAAAAGCTTCTCAACTAATGTTTTATTCAGGAGTTTATTAAAAATGTAATCAAACTGATATGATTCAATATGATTAAAAATACATTGAGGTGAATTTGTAAGCTTGACTAATTTAATAGATTAGAAGTTAGAATTTTTTTTTACAATAACACACCCCAGCTCAAAATTTAGTTTAATGAACAGCATTGGTTTGCTGATTTTTATCAATTTGAGTTCACCTCTAAGTGAAAGGGATTATTATTGATTATATATGATTGAGAATTATTAAAGTTCTAGAGCATATTCAAGAACGTTACTATTTATTAATATATTTACTAAATTTTTTAAGGAATTGAGTTCATACAACTGCAGATTAAAAAAAAAAGATGCGTTATAGATAAAGTATTGTGATGAACGTCTCCAACGACAAATTCTATCAAAACTTTATCTTAAATGTAATGTGATATTGTCAATTTTCAAAGCTTGAGTATACGCAAAAAAAGATACCCTTAAAACTCATATTCCTACAATAACCTTCAGCCTTGATTTCGTACTTTGGTAAAAGTATCAAAAGAAAGTTTACGATATTTACATATGTATTTGATAAAAATACAAGAAAATACAAATTTAAACTTATATCTATATGACATGAATGCAAGTATTCCTTCCAACAGTCAGCTTTATTTTCTTAAATCATGAAAAAAGAATAAAACACAGAAATGTGAAGCTGTAGACACGGAGTTTACATGCTAGCAACAAAGGTAGTTTATCTTATCTTATTTATGGTACTCTTATCGCTCAACATAGGTAGGCAATTGTAGTTTATCTAATGGCGTAGTGATTCTAGTCTCATTCATATATATACATCAAAAGACTATATATAACTAACGTAAATGCTGGCTTCACAGATTTAGTCTTATATATATCACAGATGTTGAATTTCAAGCTATTCACAAACTGTTTGTCACAGAGACCGACAAATAAAGAATGATAAAAGTTTGGTGGAGATCTGATCATCCTCAACGGATGATAAATCTCGTACGGAGAGGATAGAGATGATTGTCCAACTACAGTAATTGACGTTCTCAAGGTTGTCGATTTTGGTTCTCACAGTGTTCGGTGCTGGTCCTATAATAAGAAATATCAGAAAATAGCATCATTTGAATAATAAGGTAACGGCCATTTGCCTTTTCCTTTTCGTTCTAAATTTCCTTCTTTACTTCTCTCATCTTTCTTTCTTCTTTCCTTGTTCCGAACAACATATATTTAAAGCTCCTCCCAACTTTAATATATCCTGTTCTCCTTTACTCCAAAGCTATGTTGGATGCAATTGCAACTGGAATATGTTCACGTTAGATATGTGTTCCACTCTGAATCTTGAGCCAAGCTTAGTACCTTAGTACCTGGTCGTGCACAAACTATTGAGGATAAATCTACAATCTTCTCCCCTTTCCCACGATCTACAAAGTCGGTGTGAGATCTGACTTGTGTCTCATGTGTAACAGACTTGACTGAAGAATATCTAGTGAATAAGCATGCCCGACATGTTCTTGACGCTACGATCAGATGTATTCGTAGAACTGGAGGTACGCAAACTAACATGTGGTACGTCCATGCTTGAATGATCGACATTGGAAAGTTATTAGCTATACAGATGAGCTAAAGGTTTGATAGCCAATGAGAGAGTACAGCTGATTATTGACACTTTTTGAAAGAAAGTTCAAGTTTGCAAAGTTATGTATCTTTTACGCATATTGTATTGTATGTAAACCCTTCACTCAGTCCTTGGAGGTTTGCCCCGTTCTGGTTTGCTCATGAACCGACTCCGAATAGCATTTCTAAAGCAGCATCCTCCGAGTGTACGTAACTTTCATCTTTCTTTGGGTTGCCGGTGACGACTGGCACACAAACTCGATGGGCGTGAGTTGCTCTGGAGGGACAGTTTCGTCTCCACATAGAAAAGGGCGACCGCGCAGGATAGAATGGAGGTGGACTTGTTCGAAGCATATAGCATTTCAAGCTCATGCTGCCCATCACATTTTAGTCTGGGGCTCTTGTCCTCAGCCGTATCATCGCACGATGCAGATGAAATTACAAAAGTTTGGAACTGCTCTGAGCCAACGATATTTGACCATGTTATCGGTGTCAAGACGTTTGATGGAACAAGGAGAAGAAAGGGACAAAACAGAAAGACGAAAGTGTGGGTTTCTTAAAAGAGACAGTACAAGTCTACCTTTCACTGTGTGATTTTAGAAAGTCACTCGCAATTCAAGGGATGGTCCAACAATGGTAGGAAGACAAGATCAAGCTCGCAATTACCAGTTGCGGATATTGTTCGTTCATCTTCATCCTTGTCGAGGACATACTTGGATTGAGTTGATGGTATAAGTCAACATCTACAGATGTCCGTCTGCGTCAAATTCATCAGTACGAACTAGTATTCGTTTGTTCTCAACCGGAGAAGAGAGTCGATATACGGTTGTCTTGCAGAGTGCGCAACGTGACGTTGAACTTGAGTACTATAACGCGCATATGGACGACACTCTGATGAGTGGACGTCTATTTTATAATCCTCCCACCTTATCCTAGGTGTGCGTATGCTTTTATGAACTTCTTCAATTCATCGGAGGCAAACGACCGTACTGGGAAATCACAGTAAATATCGTGTCTTCTACAAACTTGTCCTGCGCTTTAAGATCAGTACTGTACATTCAATTCCGAACAGTTGAGCATACTCTCAACCAGGTCGTGGTGAAAATCGAGAGTACTGTAACGACATACGAGATAAGTCAAATGGAAGAAAAATCTGAATGCTCCCCTCTCAGGCCGCAGCTGTGGATCCATTCGGGAAGGTACCAAAGCTTCACTAACTTTTGTCCACTTTTCTGACCCAGCACATATTTTACAATGAACCGCAGTTGAGCGTGACGTTATTTTTCGATTTAAATTTTATAACCCATGTGCTGCACTAGTTCTCAGTACCTACACCCATTCGGGATTGGCAGTGCATTGAATTTTGGCATGGTATGCCAAACTTCTAAAAGTAACGACTGTTCCGCAGTGTTAGCTTGTTAGTCTGTCTGTCTGATTGTATTTACAGTAAGATTTATCTTACATGCAGTAGTACCTGATGATGATTGGATGATGTTTGTGCTAGAAAGACATGATTCTCCACCGGACTGTGAGAAAATGTACAAATAGTGCAGGTCAACATTAACCTGATATGAGAATGGGCAATAAGCTGGCAGGTAATTCCAAATGTATTCAGGTGGGAGAGTATCCTATCTCGAATCTCGTCACTCTTATATTCACTCACGGCAAAACATGCTCACGGCCGAGCAGCAAGCACCTAACACCATTTGCATATCTGGCTTGCTTGGTTGCTTTCTTGATGAGTGATGAGTTAGTAGGTCTTTCAGGTGAGACCTTTTGGGCCTGTCAAGCATAGGAAATAGGGGGATGGCTAAAGGGGACTAAAGGAGACTAAAGGGGAAGAGGATGGAAGGAGGGATAGAGTAAAACAAAAGTGAAGTGGACAAAGCGGGGTGGGGGCCCAGTTCGAGGATCGAGGAGGTCCATCAAGAGGGATCGACCAGACCGTTTTGAAACGCTCCACTTTTTCATGCTCTTACGCAAGAGAGAGCAGACCGTCATAATCAAACCTCCGGATTGATGATAGGTTACCTAACGAAAGGCGGGCAATGCAGGCAGGCAGAAAGAAGAATCTCAGAAAAGAAGAGACAAATGCCAATGAAGAACAAATAAATTTCCATGTTCTCCATATAATATCACACCTGCCTAGCTGTTGGCCTGTGGACTTGGCTTTGATGGGTTTTCACCATTTCTTGCGCAAACAACGAAAGGGAGGGGGAGGTTTGGGAGCCCACCGTGCCATTTATATCATCGAAGGGAAGGACTTGGGTTGACGGGGATGCAGACGTCTAGTATACTGTAAACGAGAAAGAAACAAAGAAACACTTTCTTTCTACTTGCCAAACCGAATCCGAATTAAAGCAGACAAGATGAGAGAGTGTAAAGTGAGCAAGTGATGAGGTCGCATTCAATCAGCTCGAACATATTCTACTTGGAATGGCTGGTGGATCTACAAATCGCCTTCCACATGATGGATGGAAAGAGTACAAGGAAAAGAGAGAAGAGACAAGGATGTAAAGGTTGTTTATATAAAACCCAAAAGCATGTACTTCGAGAGGAGGAAAATAGAGGAGGAGAAGAAGAAGGTTCAAACAGTTTAGGATTCTTCCTGTTAAGTCCTTGCGTGGAGAGACGAGATTAGTCATGACAGCAAAGGAGAAGATAAACTTGGGCCGTTCATTGGTTGGCCGTGAACGACATCTAAAGATTTCTTTCTCCCCTGTTCCGTTGCTTCTCTATGTACGAACAGTTTCAATACATTCCGTAATTCGTTGATATGTCTAAAAACATCTCCAAAGTTCTTTACAACACGCCATAATAGTATTCAGATGTCCGGAGAAGAATCTGAACTTCAAACAATCTTGATGTTCTCGTGTGTACCCGACAGACCAAAACATTGCCATATTCTATTCCCGCTGCTCTTCGTGTGTGGGGTGATCGTTTAGCTGTTGTTCCACCGGAAGAGGAAAGATGATTACTTTTTCCAAATTTTAAGCTGTAATTCACGTAGAGATAAGACGACAGCTGGTTGGATGTTGGGATGGGATAGACAGCACGTCTTCTAGTGCTATGTAGTGCCACTGCTCGGAGTAGAATCTGGATTGCTGATGGTGTGTGGAAAGGCAGTCTGTGTTTACGCGCAAAGCACAGGTGGTGTGATTCAACGGAAGAATCTGAACATGTACCTTTTTGGGCAGGCGGGGCAGACGGGACAAAACCTTTCTCCCCCCTGCCCTTCAATTTGAAGTGTGCGGTAAACCAGAGTGTATGCGATGCGATGCCCGTGCGTGCGCCGCCCGCTTTAATGCGCATTTCGTGAATCATCATGCAGCATGGAAGCATGCGCCACGGTCGATCAGGAGGGGGTAGGGTTAAACAGAATGCGAAAGAGAGCGGGACGAACGGGTTGGGTGGGGGGCCCGAGCAGTTGGTGTTGCTGCTGTGTCAGGCGAACGGGGGAGAGAAAGAAGAGAGATGGGGCACGGACAGAAGGACGAACGGGCGGACGGACGGACGGACGGACGACTGAACAAACAGGTTCCGCTCGCTGCTAACGATAGTGGCGAAATGCGTGCAACCACTGTACATCCGGTGTAGACGTTCTCTGTAAATGAGAAAGACCAAAAGGGAACAGATAGAGACAGCGCGGGGCGGCGTGGGGGGTGTACATGGCTCGGCTGCTCCTGTTGCGGCCTGTTTTCGAAGAATTCTGTGGGAGGAAATGGAGAAATTGGGACAAAGAGATCAGCAAGATCGAACATCCAGTGATTACGACTGATGGGGCGAGGACGGACAGTCCAATGGTGCATCGAAGGGAAGAATTTACTTAAGAAATGGAGGCGAATTGTGGATTCCGCATTTATAAGCTGCAAGATGCTGCTGAGTTATCATCTGAAAGGCGAGGAGACGAAGTTGATCTCCTCGGTCGACAGCGAGGGGGAGCGAGAAAGAAAATGAGTACCTCAGAGGAGAAGTATTGTGAACGAAGGCATCAGTATCCGTAAGGCATCGAAACCGGGGCTGAAGGGGGTTCCAAACTCACTACAGCGAGATTTTGAGTGAGGTAACATAACAATACTCTTCTTCTTTTAACAAAACTATTTTAATGAGTGAACTCGAATTCGGGCCCAATGAGGGAGGCTGTCAGGAAGAATCCTCTTTCCTGCTAACAATCATTTTCCGGAACGTATAACTTATCCTTCCTCCTTACACGTATCCATATATTTCACGTTATGCAAAAATATAGGGATACATGACCAGTTCACTCTGAGCAAGACAGGGTGAATTACGGACAAGGGAGAATGACCATGTCATCCTGTGAAAGTAGGGGTGCGTTTACGGATACCAGGTACCTCCGTTGTACACGGCCACCCTCAAAGAAGACAGGAGGGGTATGGAGAGAGAGAGAGAGAGAGAGAGAGAGTACACTTCGCGGATGAGTGAGATTAGGTTAGACGATGGGAAATCAAGTGGCGGAAAGGACCAAAATGCAGAGAGAGGAATCTATTGCAGCAGGCTAACAACAGCTTCTATCTGTGCCAGACGAGAATGCGCGGACTAATAAACAAGGCCGATTCAAACCAGTACATGCGCTTGGACAGATTTCCGATTTTCGGCATCGGTAGACTCCAGGGAGGCTTCTCTTTCTTTCTTTAGGAATGAAGTTCATTACATTTCAGGCATTAGCATGTGACGGCAACTGTACAGGTTTCCCCATGAGGATTTCGGGAACACAAGCTTTCCTCTTTCAGCATTCTACCTCCTACCACTTGGGATAGTTTGGGTCTTTCTGTATAATGGCCATACTAAAAGCCAAAACAGGCGTTCTCTCTCCTCTTTTGTCAGATCTCCTTTGCCCTATTCAGTCATCCCGTTGAGAATTTTAGGAAATTAAGGCAGTCTTTGACGGGGAGAGGGGCCCATCAAGCAAAGACTCTTGCTATATTACAGCAAACGTCAAAGCATGACTACGCCTCCTATCACTGTCTTGTCTTACCACATTGAACAAACTATTTGCGTCTAGTAGACTCCCCCAAGCGGTCCACTTCCCCAGCTTGCAAACCGTCGTCGTCGTCGTCGTCGTCTTCGGCGTATCTCGTCTGTGTGCTTTCAATACTCTCAAGGACTATCTTGAATAGTCGTTTCAACGGGTTGGAGATCGCATCACGAGCATAGGAGATAAAGTTTGGTATCTTTTGGGAGCCCCATTATTGCTGGGCTCTGGACTCCGGATCTAGTAATCTCGAATATGATATGTATACAAATATATATAAAAGGGAAGTGCCATGGCCAGATGCCACACCCCACCTCAAAGAGAATACGTGCGCTGGGCGACTGTTACCGAGATATGCAGATCTGAAAATGTTCTCCTCTGGAAACGTTACTTACCAAACACAGGTGATGTTCTTTCTAAAACAAAAGATCCACACCACACCAAACCAAACAGAACAACCCTTACGCCTCTGCAAAAAGCAAACAAAACCCAGAGGCGAAAAGCGTAGGAACGAGGAGGAGGAGGACCTACAAGGTTGAGGTGGATTCTCCCTTCCTCATAGATAAGTAAACAAAACATAGACAGTTTAGTAAAATTAAATGTTCTTTATTTATAGATCCAGGATAGATCAATCCCATCCAGCAGTTACTTTTGCAAAAAGCTGGAAAGTGTCGAGGTGGAAGATTCAAAAGTAAAGAGGGTATTGTAACGTAGTCATTGTAGTGCGATGGGTTGCAAGTTTGGGTGCTTGCTAGAGCCTCCCGCATTTAAGAATCGTACACCTCCAGTGCTTCGAGTTCATCTCCACTTCGATTCAAAAAGTCGTATGATGCAACCAACCGACCAGACACAACACACCACACCATTCCTTCACATCATAGAATGCTTATGTGCATAGCGATCACCGGGACCTAAGCAAGTTGGGTCCCGCGAGCCGGGAAAACGTGAGCAGAGGAGAGGAGTGCGGTGCTAGTGGCGGCATTCTAAATCCATGGCCAGCGTATCCCACCACTTTGAAGAAACAAACAAAGAGGAAGAAGGAACGCATCTGTCTCCTCTTGGGAGCCGTCGACTCGTGACCGGGCGGGGCTGACAGAATGGGGAGCGCCGATTTGTCACCAAAGACTCACGACGATGAAAGACAGTGACGGTCACGAGGCAAGAAGCAAGACTCCGCCATGGCATAGCCGCCGAAGGAGTTGAGCACCAGACCAGTAGTGGTGGTCGTAGGGATGAGTTTCTTTGCCAAAAGGAGCACTGACGGAAACAGCGGCCTTACCAACTCTCGCGACACGCGCGCCGATGACCCGAGACTATTTATAGTCATGTTTCAGTCCCTCCTCTTTTCTCTTGTCAGTTTTGCCTCGATGCTGCGGCCCACGCCCATCACGGGCTCTGGCCTTTGCCCCCGTTTCTCTTCTTTACCCCACCGTCTCCTTCTCTTTTGCGCTCGTATAAATACATGTACAGTATTCCCAGTCAGCCTCGTTTGTTTGCCGCCGATCCTGCGTATGAGTATCCCGTACCGGTGATCCCGCTTAACTCTGTCAAAGAGATTCTACGTCCTTACCCGAGTTCATCTTTTAACTCATGACACCGGAATTGGATGTAGTTTAAATTATTTGTATTAGTGTCGTAAGATTAAGTTGTAACCTATCCTCCGTGAGTTCTGTTGTCAAAAGTAACGGTACATTAGTTAATGGAACGGAATTCTGGTCATACAGCAATCGAGATAATCATGAAGAACACTTCGAAGGCATCTGTTTTGCATGTGAGTTCGAAGGTTTTGATGCAAAAAATCACTAGAAAAGGAACTACATAGTCCAGGATTAACAATTTCAAAGTTGGACTCACTTCATTCTTTTACCACCTTAATCCCTTTCTCTTGTGAATTCTCCTAATGTGATTTTTACCAGAGAAGATGTTTGACGATTCATACTAGTTCACTAAATTATACCTGTTCGATTTAGTATTTTCTACCACCAGAATAATATTATGTTCAGTTTCAAGAAGCTCAGAATGTTGATGCTTGGGTTCAGAATGTTGGTTCTTGAACGAGCAGAGCTCCGGAATCTATAGCCTTGCATCATTATCTTCCGTTTTCTGCAACATTGGAACATGTACTTTTTATGCCTGCAACGAAATTTTGTGCAGAGTTCTCATATGACTCGTATGAAACTAAATCACGGAAGCTGTGCATGCCGTGTTCATTCTTGTTAGCGACCCAGGTTGTCAACTAACATCAGGAAGAAACCAGAACAGTCTGACATTCTAACAAATGCACTATATAGGATTTTGCATGATCCTTTTGGCCACTGTTGCACCGTTGCAAGTAACCACAAATTCTGAAAGACTATTATAATATTCAAGATCAGGGAGATATCAGATTGATAGCTCCTGGCATAATCCAGGAATGTACTTTTATAATATTCTAGATCTAAGAGCCAAGAGATCTATTACCCAGATCTATTATTCTATCTCTCTGGAATAACCCAAGAGCATACTTTACAACAGAATTGTGCCCTGCAGCAATACGATAACAGCAGAGTCGCTGGACATGTCATATCAGGCTTCTTCTTTTCAAGTTACACACTCTCATCAACAGAAGAAGAGTCTGATGAAAGCGTTAGCTTAGTCCACAATTGACATCACTGCGATGCACCATATCTCTGATTTCCATTTTGTCCAAATCCCGCTCGGTTCATTCTGACCAGCCTTGTCAATTCATTTGCCTAGACCGATGGTCTTGATAAGAAGTTAGGAGTAACCTAGCCTAATTACAGTTTTAAGTAAGTTTAAGTCTGGCACACTTATGAGAGAGAAGGCGACCGCGTAGAAAACACGAAGGATTACGACAAGGGTGAGAGAAAATAGGCAAAATGTGGCTAAGCCCCAATAGTACAGAAAAATCTGCCCTATTGCACCTAAGATATCACACTTATAGACAATACTAAGATCACACCCTAAGATATCACACTTATGGACAATACTCATGCAGGGGTATCGGCCGGAAATCCCGTCGACTTCATCGTTTACGTACAGTCGTCCTGGATGAATGGAAACCTCGGTTAGTACCACCGGAATCGTGGGAGCTCATGAGAAGAGAATGATCTAGAGACGAGAGAAATTTCGACGGGCAGACAATGGAAAGAGTACTCGCTTGTCTTTTGTCTGCGCGATGTAAGGTGAGGAGAACTGATTAAAGGTAAGTGAGATGGCTGTTAAGAGAGATCATAAGTAGAAAGTAACCCGTACCAGCAAAAGTGAGACATAGTATTCTGGACACACGGTCGCTCATGGGACCGGACGGGGTCTCCAAAGTCGCGGTTGATCCGAGAGTTTAGCTACCAGAAATATACATCCCATCCTTGGGTCGGGTTGACCGGGTAAAACACGCCGGACCTGGACAGGTATACCCGCTTTTGGAAAAATGAGTGGAGGTGGTATTGACTTCGGAGGGAGGTGGATGACTTCGGGTGACTCGTGAAAGGGAGAGGAAACACTTAAGGCGGCCGGGAAGAACTTCCCCGTCGATCAGCCGGATTTGCATGGGACACCCTGTCGGTCGTGGGGATTGTTCCATGAACTTGGGCATTGTTGATAAATTTAGGACGGGCTTGTCTTTCCCCTCCCACCTTTTCCACGTTCGGAGTTTAGGACCTTATCGCGAGTGAAAATTTCCCTATATAGATAGCGAGATCCTTAGCTTTCCAACCCTGGACTTTGTCCTCTACCCAAAACCCCAGCCGGCCTTGTAGCAAAGCTACGGGGCTACGACCCTGATTCCGGTGACGCGGCGGTCTTGTCTCGAAGTTCGCGCTGCCCGGACCCTGCCCGGTACTGACGCGCGGGAATGCAAGGCAGACAGGTCCGGACAGATCCTTGAGCGTGAATGCCTTGAAAGAGATGCCCATGCCCATCCCCCACCTCCTCCCATATTCATCCATCCATCCATCCCTCCCCCTCCCTCCTCCTCCTCCTCCTCCTTCCCTCCCTCCCTCCCTCCCATCGGCTTTCCTATTTCTCTCCCCGACTGCCTCCCATCCTACTTCACTCCTTCCATTTCTATCTCTTGTCTCTTTCAACCCACCACCCCTTTCTCCGCACGCACCCTTATCCTACTACAGGCCAGCCAGCACAGCACAGGCGTCGCCCCTTCGACGCGACTCCTCTCTCATCTCATTCTTTTCTTCTGTCTCTCTCTTTCGTTCTTCTAGGGGAGGGGTGCCGCTCACTTCCGAATGCTTTGGGGGAGAGAGTCCTTGCGAGGGTGTGTGTGTGCGAGGGAGTGGGAGCGAGTGCATGAGATAGATAGACACAGACAACCAGGTAGAGTCGTCGTTCACTTGCTTAATTGAGTGGAACCACCAGTCTCATGGTTTGCTATCTCTGTCGCTCCACGGAGCGTCGTGTTCGGTGAACTTTTCCTCTCTAAGAAGCAATAAGCACCTGTCGTCCGTTCTTTAAGGGTACGTTCAGCAGCTAGGGCGGTCTCAACACTCGGTTTGGCTTCAGGTGTCATATATCTAGTCTGCCTTTCGAGCATGTTCCACTACATGTAGGATCCTTGCGCAGCCCTCGATGTCTCTATATTTCGCCTCTTGGAAACTCTCAAATCTGCACTTGCTGTTTCGCTTGCGGGAAGAATTGCCGTCTGTTAAGAGTCAGTCGCCAAGTCTTTTGTCTTGAAGTTCTTCAAATCATCAGTTGCTACCAATCGTCTATACAATTTCAGCACCTCAGACGAAGACGTTTAACGGGAGTCCGACGGATCTAACTGTCACTTGTGCTTCGAGGACGTGGAGAATGCAGGTGTTTGACACCTTGTGTTGCCAGCGAATGATTATTTGATGCTCACTTGATTCTCTCATCTCTCACGTGCGAACAGTGTGACGAGTTTGAAGCTTGGGAAGGAGTGTGGAGCACGTGCTGTCATCACAGTGGCAACTTAGAGCTTTCCGAGGAGTAGTCATCCAGCAGGCTTGAGTTCTACCTTTGAAACGATTGAGGACGTTCATAGTGTGAAGCAGAGGACGATACTGAGGAGAGACAGCCGGAGAGGGGGCGTGAGCGAGGCAGGTTCAGTAAGGTTTAAAGACGACGCCACAAATTGGAAAGGATCCAATGGGGCGCGGAAAAATAGAAATTAAGAAAATAGAGAATCCTACCAGTAGGCAGGTCACGTTCTCTAAGCGACGCGGTGGCCTCATGAAGAAGGCTCATGAACTCTCAGTGCTGTGCGACGCCGAAATAGCGGTCATAATCTTCTCCAGCACCGGGAAGCTTTTTGAATTCTCAAGCAATGGAGGGTATGTTCATGATCTTCTTCCTTCTTTTCAATGTGATCAGCGAGACTCTCTATCAACACGCTTTTCGAGTCAAACCTCTTATGCATAGTGGTCGACTAACTGAAATAACGGTGAGACCCCCCGCACATGGATAAAATGTCTCTAGACAATTGGAAATGGCTGCGAGGTCATGTAATTACGGTTTGCGCGGGGGAGATCCCCGCCCTCAACAAGGGTATGATGTCTCGGACTTGCTAATTGGCGGAGATATTCTGCCAGCGCGCTGTGTCAACATCAGAAACGGTCAGTCGTTCAGTTTAGGCCGTCTCAAATCAATGAAGGGATCTCAGCTTACGCCTTGGATAGTATGGCCAGGTGTTTGCAACATCTGATTTCATAAACAAACCCCTTTCGTCTATCTCCGGTAATCTGCTTTCTCAATCTTGCGAATGCACCGTTTGGAAAAGACTTGCATAGGTGGTTCACGAATCCTTCTGTTTTCGTGGATTTCAGTTCCTCAGCAAGTACGTGAGTCTCATCATGAGGAAGTCCGGCATGGGGCACTCTATATCCACTGTATACAAATCGTTCATGACTTTTTGTGTCATTACTACTTCAAGGCAGGTGGTCATCAGTTAATTTAACCCTCATTACGGGTGCTATCAACTTCCCGATGCTGGGGCACGAATGTGACGATCCTCTCTTCGTTTCAGGTCAGAGGCTGACTATGAGCCCCGGGCGCAACTTGCACCCGGATCCGTGGTCACCGACCTTCTTGGAGTTGAAGGAGGAAATTAGTGTAGTGTATCTCTAAGTGCTTGCCGTCTTAGTGTGATGCACGCAGGAAGAGCTTCAATGTGCTGGTATATTCACCTGTAATGCAAAACGCGATTCTTCAGAGAGGAAGAGAGAGAGAGTTGCTAAGAAATCGTCGGTCGCCCGACGGTCAAGTATCTCAGAATTGAGTCAGCACTAGCAACAATATCCGACTTAGTCGATCTAGTACTTGAACATGTAATGAAGGGGCACGAGCACTGAGATTTCCGCCTACTTGTTGAAGTGCCGAAATTCCCGGGCCGCATTTTATGTCGGAGGCTTATTTACTCTTGGGAATTAACTCTTGCAGAGTGCTCTCAGTTAGCTTCTATGGTGTCTGAGTAATCCTTAAGCGAAGTTTTTCTACGCCGCGCTGATTCTAGTATGGATTAGATCAGTCAACCCTGGCTTGAATTGTCATGACTTCCAAGTCCGGACAAGTCTTTCACAAAGTATTTCGAATTCAACAAGGAGAACGTGGCGGTATCTCGGGGGTTCTCACGAGCGTGCCTCACTACAGTCAACTAGAGAAAGGTCGGTGAGTGATTATTTTAAGAATGTGGTGCTCTTTTGATCCTGAAGACCAAAACACGGCCGAATTGTACCATCCTTTTGGTGATGACCGGACCAAAGAATAAATTATGTAGCTGCTGTACTGGTTTGTCGTACTGCTTCTTATGATACTCTGGAGGGGCGCCGTAGACGTTCTTACAGTTATGATTATGGATATTCTACAGCTGTGAGTCGGCTTCACAATTGCCCTTTGCTAAGTCGCAACGGCAGTAACTTTCAGTCGTACCAGAGGTCTAGCACATGTCTTCTCGGTGGGAAAGCGAGCTCCTGGGAAATCTGGAACAGAAAGGGACCATGGACATACCCTTCTAGTGTGATGGAGCATAAGAATTCCCGCCGTGGCCCCGAACAAGAATTACAGGAAATATATACTGGCTTGTAGTAAGTACTGCCGCCTCCATGAAGGTTGTATTTAGGTAAAAAGGTTTGTCCGGCAAGTAACACTTGGGAATTGAAGAATCGGCTAAGCTTAGAGGGAGATCCAAGAACTTGTAGTGGACTCAGTGAGGGGCACTTGCGAATGTCCTGATTACTCTCACAGGCACATTATTGTCCGCCACTTTCGGGTTCTAATGAGCTGATGTAATGTTTTTGAAGGGACATTCACCTGGGATTGATAGCTGACTCGATGATAATCATTGACAGGCGAGTGTGACACTGGGGGGGACATTGGACCAGAATCGTTAGCTGACCTCGTCCCAGTCCCTGACATCCAATGACCTCGGAATATAATAGACCACCGTCGTTCAGGGAAGAATCCCCCTCTAGGTACATGATACCATAACTAGGGATGTGAGGACCAGGATCATGTCTGGTTCACTCGTCCCACTCTGATGCCCAGTATCCTCTAATGGAACTGCGAGACTGAAAAGTCCTGTCCTATTGGATTTCTGCAAGTGCGATACGCCCGTTGGGATATTCCTGACGTTAATTGCCAGGACTGATGACTCAATACCTAGAGAGGGATCTTGAAGAACACGATGCATCCACGTTTGGGCTCATAACGTGAGCATTGGTGTAGAAGGTGAGGAGACATCAAGCGACTTGAGATTCACATGTATGAAACCAGCGTATTCAATTTGAACTAGACGATCTGTCTAATAGTTGCATTCAAAACCTAGGTCACGATATCTAACTGTTAAGTAAGCTGAATTGGTGCCATTTTGTGACATCCGTTTCCGGCAATCGAGTAACTTTTTTTAATTGCAAGTACATCTCAGACAGCACTGTAAAATGATTTCCGGAAGTCCTACTTCCTGATCGCAGATGTGCTTGGCATGCCGGGGGTTGAATTCGGATTTACCGTGACCTCTACTGAGATGACACTTTCTTGTACATAGGCCGAGAGAGAAGTCTGTTGCTTTTTCTTACGCGGAACTCACGCAGGCCTGTATATATTGCGCTGACATATTCTCCGAGAGAGAAGTCTGTTGCTTTTTCTTACGCGGAACTCACGCAGGCCTGTATATATTGCGCTGACATATTCTCCTGACGCGTTTGTTGGAACTTTACGGATTTTGTGATAGCTAGAATGAAGGAGATTCTTGAAAGATACAGTAAGAATCCAGACGGAATCCAGGCAGGTCGAATTGGCGATAACAGTGACGTAAGTCCTCTTATCTTGACCCCAGTCAGGTGTGAGATGTCTGTCCCAAGCAATCTTGTGAGGTTCTCTTCATTACGGTCAGTTACTACTCATATCCAGGAACTTCATATATGTTGTTTGTTCCAACCATACTCCTCTCAATCGAGTGCATGGAGTTCAGTACGTCTGCACTACCTATGATGCGAATGTACTTGCCGAGAATCATGCTCTGGCTGTACTTGAATTCGCAGAGACCTCCCTTTTCCTTGGTTTAGGTCTTGTTCAGATGTATGGATGATTGTACTTAATCCTTACACCGTTGTGCAGTACATGAGTCGGGAAGTGATGAAGTTGCGGCAGCAGTTGGAGCATTCTCAACATACGCAGAGGTATAAGTATTATCCTGCTGTTGATACGTAGCCTGTTATGGAAGAATGGAGTTTATTGGTAAAGTCAAACACCGCCGCGATAGAAGACCCTTTTGCGTCCAAATACAGTGTGTACGCTGGTTTTTCCCTGCTTGGGATTGTCAACTGTGTTCAACTACAATGCCACTCCAGTTCGGTTATGCACGAGATTCTCTACTTAGGGACACCATCTCATCTCATGGAGGCCAATGTAAGTCATTGAAGACTCTCATTACTTACAGGCACATGCTCGGCGAAGACTTGACTGTGCTGAGCGTACCTGACCTGCTCCAGCTTGAGCAACAACTCGATGTGGGAGTGAGTCGAGTTCGCCAAAGAAAGGTATCGGTATCTGGCAGGACCTTAGTGATGATTCCATGTTTTCAGAGATGGCCTCAATGGAAGTCTGCTTGTTTATCTAAGTTCCATCATTCAGCTGAGGCTGAAAGCTTGAATCATAAGCGGTTTCTATCGTCCTTCAATCCCCTCCTAAAATTTGTGAACATTCTTCACCGGGACCCTGTGCAGCCACCTATACAATCTACTTTTTGTATGATCGGCGATTCTGTCTTGTAGAATATTTATTAGTAGATTGCCTACGGTGTGATGATACCTTGGTACAGGAGTCAACTTTGCATGCACAAAGTAGGAAATAAATACTAATTACGCACTTTTTACACTATTTATGTTTGGATCATGCAGCTATGCCTTTTAGTGTGATGCCAGCTCATCCACTGTCGTTTTTCTTTGACGCAGAGCCAACTTTTACTTGAGGAGATAGAGGAACTGCGGCGTAAGGTATTTGTAAGTTCGCAATTGAATTGGTCGAAGCAGTATGTGCAGAATTTACCATTATCTTTCTTAAAACTTTGAAACACAATTCGTGTTATGAACAAGGCCTCAAACCCTTAAAGCCGCCTTACTAAGTCCTAAAAAGTAGGTGTGCAAGAACGTTGCCAATTTCAAATTTTTTTAGGCCACCTAAAGTTAACTGGCATTGTGTCCACATTATGTGCAAGAGGCTATCAGTCGGTTCTCTTTATAGAAACTGACGTATCGACGACTTTGTCATCCAGGAACATAAACTTCATGAAGAAAACGAGGAGCTCCGCAGAAAGGTACTCCTGATTTTTCCTACCCCGTGAGGAAGGTCTTGAAACGCTGTGGATGAATCGTTTGAAGCACTAAGCTAGTACATACATGTTGCAATTTCTGCAGTTGAATCTGCACCTCACCATCGCACTAGGTTTGGACTGCTTTCACCTGAGAATCCTTTCTGTGATTGCGTGATTGTGTTTCCCGAAGCATGGAGTGTAATGTCTCCTGGTTTTGTTGTAGCTTGTAGACGCAAAGGGAATAGCAGACGCAGCAGCAAGAGGGGTGCCAGGCCTAGGTTCCAACCTGCAAAGTCCCAATGCCAGGTCCGAATCGGCTGCAACACAATCAGTGCCTACGGTTTATCCTCTCCAGCCTAATCTACGAGATCCACAGCCCACATCTCAACCATCTCTTCAACTAGGGTACCCTGTTCACCATCAACCTTCAACTGGAACTCCACTGTATATGCTGAAATGATGGAATTGCAATAACATTCAAAGCTTGATTTTAATTTAATTTCTCAATTTTATTCTTCGATAGTAGATTACCACGTGTGAAACCGTTAATATGACCAACGGGTGGTGTAATACCTCCTCCCAAACTTACCATAAAACTGAGATTTCGTTGTCTGAGCTTTTCATGGGTTCAGGTTGTTCGCTCAGAGTTCAAGCAGGTCGAGAGGACCCGCTCATCAGAATTCAGGGCCTGAGAATGAAGCAACCAGCCGCCCATCAGAGTGGATGTTGCAACATTAGCTATAAATCACACGGCACTCAGGTTAGAATTCGCACTATGCACTTTGTAAGTCTTTCAGGCAAACATATATAATAGAAGGTGGACTTCGGTTACCTTCGCCTTGCGGTTCGTTCAGTTGCGTCTTTGGTCTTTTGATGGATGTTCTATGACCGTTAATTGTTAAAGTCAACTGTAAGTCGTCTCCAACTACAAGAGTGCAAGTGTGAGCTTCAAGCTAATCTCAAGTGTTGTCCTGCTCTACCGTGCTTTTACCCTAACGTTGAAGGAAGAAGTTATACAAACGCGTGTCACTTGGAATTGCAACTCTACATATCTTTCATATAGATCTTTAAGCGATGTAGTCAGGGCTTTTTAAGTGCTGTCTGTTGCCACATATGAAGCCAATAGCGGTTTGGGCTTGATCAACTTTGCCCAAGCTCTGTTTGTCTTGCAGTAGAGTTTTATTCACCCGCCTCTAACTCCGTTTCTCAAGATCCATTTCTGATAATACTTGTTATTGTTATTATTTGTTCTAGGCGTGGAGGTAAAAGAAACCCAAGCGATGCAGCTGGTACAACGCAGAGAACATTGTATTTCTGGCATATTTTTTACGCTGTCGCAGTCCGAAACTGAGTTCGAACTTTAGGCTGCCCTGAAGTGACAGAGAAGTACAGATCCTCGGACCACCGTCAATTTCAGCGAATTTTTTCGATTGTTAACAGATAGGGCTGTGAACGGATTCCTTTGGATAGGTTTGGCGAACTGCATGCCTCTGTTCCAAAGGTGACAGTAGACTGAAAACTGTGATTATGTCACAACCGATAAGTCATGTTCTGCCCAACTCTCAATCGTGTGCAATTGTCACGAAGCATGACTATTGGATCAACCTCGATCTAGAGCTTATAAATTCTTGACTGGCATACTTCGACATCCTGCTGAAGTAAACTCACTGCATTCTTAGCCGGAGTGTTTTGAGAGTTCTTCATCCTGAAGCTCAGGCATTCTCGAGAACTAAAAGCAGAGCCATCAGGAACCTGGAAGAAAATGCTTTTGCAATTCAGCCAATACCTTAAACCTAAATTTGAAGCTGCAGCCAACTCTGTGTTCTTTGGAACAAATTAACCGCTATCGGAATATTAGATGTTTCGCCTACTGAAAATCAGTGAAAAATCAGATCGCAGTGGGGCGGCCTTCGTCATGTTGAACAGTGAGTGCACTCAAAGAGTAACGACTTCATGTGTGAAGAACTGTACACTAAAGATTGTAAACAATTTATTGTGGACAGAATGATCAGAGATTCTTGTATTGTCGGCTGTGACAGTGTGGACTACCTCTAAGCTAGACACATGGATTCCGTGCGTATGCGGATCGTCAAAGGACTCGATCGCTTCTTCTGAGCACTTTCACTGTATTCGTACCATCAAGCGAAGAAATTGACAAGTCTGCACCCATGCATCGTCGCTCCTCTGAATCGTTTAGCACGTCTTTCGAAACTACTAAACCATCTATTCCTCTACAAAAGAGAAGACACGAGACAGTCGCCATTTCTTCGTAATACCCACGACTTCGGCATTGCAAACTCTTATTCTAGTGGCAGAGCTGATGGGAGGCGAAGCTCGAAAGACGAGGAGCACAATCAACAACAAGCGAATGGATAAAGTAGCGACAACCACTATCAGTCCGCAAGCTGAAAACTAAAGTATCCCTTGTCGGTGCACGTGTATTGTGACTGTTAGATGGTGTGGCAATAAAGAGATTGACCGTCTGTGTTTGTTGTCCTCCGAAACATCTTCCTGTTTGTTTGCTCGTACGAAATGCCGTGATCTGAAACCTCTAGCGCGCTCATCATATACATTAAAATTCAAATCGATTGCGAGGGTGTATGACAGCCGGGGGTTATCGAGGAACAGACACTTTGGTTTATCATTGTCTCGTTGATAATGGATTCGACGATCCAACGGAGCCGCGTTCACTAAACTTGCGACGTGTGTATCTCGCAACAGGCAATTTGTCCATCCTCGTACTTGCGGGAATGATTCGAACAGAAAAACCGGGCAAGATCATAGTACAAGTCTAGCACAAGATCAGGTAATGTCCGTTATGTCGTCAGTGGAATATTTATCGGCCCAACAACTCACTGGACCACACCGAATTCCAGACAACTTCTCATTTCAGATCGGTAAACAATTTGAACGCAAGCCCGAAAGATGGGGGCGTTAGGTGATAGCGAATGTCTGGAAAAGAATTCCAGATGTAAGAGCCAGTGCAGATCAGGAGATGGAAAGACGCTGGATTTCAATTCGACAATGATCAGAAATTGACCTGCGCCACGGAGAACCGCGGTGCAGGCACGGGAGAAAGTCCCATGCAGATCTAGATGAGGTATCTAATTTGCGGCAGATCTCACTGCCTTCCCTCTCTGAGATTCGAGGATTAATAAAACGTTCATCAATCTGGCCTCAACAGTACAGTTGTGGACGGGTCGACTATCACCAATATGACGTCCAGAAATTGTGCGATTTGATCTTAGAGTTACCGTAACACAGACTCTATTTGCTGATTTAAGTCTAAGAGCCGTTGCTTAAAGTTGAATGTGCAGTTGACGTCTAAGCTCAAAGGCTTATATTCTGATTCATGGCCACTTCTGTAGATTTTGACTGGGAATATACGGATGGTTGTTGCTGGTTGTTGGCAAATTAAGCTGCGTTCCTGTCCGTAGAGCAAAGGTCCGATTCGGAGTTGGAGTTGCACTTGCAAATGCGTGAAGAAACGTAATATAAGCTTTTGCTGTCTAAGGTACTCAATTGGCTTCCACTATATCTTCACAGAAATAGAAACAACGGCTTTACGCGACAGTCTCTCTTTGGTCTCTGTGAAACATAGAAAAGCTATTGAGGAATCCATAAATTTAGAAGGATTGCGTACTTCACGCTTGACTCTTGTACATGCCACTTGTAACCATATAGGTACGGAGAACCAGACATTGTGCACCCATGTTTACATGGATAATAAATATGACCAATCTTTCGACAGATGTAGAAGAACTCACATAGTGTATCAAGAAAGTTTATAAAGACGAAGGTTCCACGCTTCCGTCAGGGGCCCAGCATCAACACCGTTAGCTGACTTCATAGCAGCGAATACTGTACGAGAAGGCAGAAAGTAATATTATGTATGAGTAGGCATTACATTCTAGCTATCGGTCGTTGAATTCGACTGTGTATACCCGGGATTGCAGTTGTCCTTGAGGTAGAACTTTCCATGACGGCATCAGCGGGAGAGACGCTTTTAGAAGGAGCAAGACATGGGGAGATTACACAGGAAACCTTCCATCACCATTTGCGTGTTCATGTGCCATACGTTCATGAACACAGATAACGGCTTGATTTTCCAAACCCCTCGGTCCGCGTGTCTATGTATCCTGGACAAACAGGGAGGAGACTAGTTGACGACTCTGCAAAAATACTATCACTGGCGAACCGACAACAATTTGAATTTCTTCATCATGATCATTATACTTTCCTGGGGTAGATATTGAGAATTGGAGAGCTTGAGCCACAGTCTTCATGCATCATGTGATTGGGTGCATGAAAGCACTATTGCTGATTAAGCTCTCGACGGTAATTGAAGTCTACAGGGATATTTAGTATGCTTTACTCGGGAGTGGCCGTAACTTGTTCGAATGCCACATACCTTTCTACTCGTTGTTGGCAATCGGAATTACTAGTTTGTAAACACTTCTATACTTTCTCCTAGTAGTATTACATGCTTTGGAAACGCGACTGAGCTCCATCATGGCGCACGGCCAGCGTGCTCCATCAAGAAGATTGCTCTTGTATTGATTTCTCTTGCTTGACTGTGGAGAATTTCGTCTATGGAAAGAATGTCGACGGAGCTGACGAGCTTCGGAAATTTTCATGACCAGGAATCAGCTGCAAGTATGGTACCTACTCGCAATTCAAGATGTTGTTGATAAACGTCACCCACCTTGCACTTTATGCCTGTGGAGGCTGGAAGAAGCTTTGGGAAACTTAATATGCATTTGTGAATTTCCGTGAAGCATTTTATATCGTCTGTCCACTGTTGTACGAATTCAGGCAGTGATTTTCATCCCGTTACTTTGTCCATCCTAGCCTGTGTATCTTGCAATTCCTGTGGTGAGTAGAAATTTACAATTACTCGAGATGAGACTAGAGGATGTATGCGTTAAGTAGCTTTGTCTGATCATGACTAACGGTGTGGTGTGGAATGGAGAAAATGTCTTTTCGCCTTTCGGACTAGGTGGATACATGGTTGCTCAAAGCTGACTCAACTGGACTGAGCTGCATCGGAGAGCGAACACTTGCAACTCCTAATCGGGTTACGCATATGCTTCATTGTGAACATGTACTCCGGAATTCAAGTGAACATTTCTCTTCCCTGATCCAACAGTGGTGCAAGATCCATCAAGGTGAGGACACAACTGTTGACTCCAAATAAACACCTCCACCGCCTGATTGGGTATGCCATCCTCTCCATAGGAGCAAAGTGATTTCACTCTAATTAAATCTGTCGCCATCTGCATTCCAATAACAGAAGGTTCAATAAGCTCAATAGGTAACTGAAAATCTTTTTGCCGAATCCTCTTGATTGCAGGTTCACAGTACGTGTACCCTATAACATCATGTCGTGTAAGCTACAGTGCTCCATTGCCGGACTTCGTACTGTACTGATTGGCTCGTCAATTGCGGGTGTGTCCGCAGTTTGGTAATAAACTTAGACGAAATGATCGAAGTAGAAACTGTACTGTACTCCTCTCGAGCCTTGGAAAGACTTGCAGAACTGATGAATACAAGGGGTTATGAATCTAGTAATGACTGGATCCCTTCCCTTGGTGTATTTCGAGACTCACTACTGTACATGTCTGTCACGTTGCCAATTAGAACTGGTAGAGTGCCAGATCCCAGAAGTCACCGCCTTCCACGTAGAAGAAATGTAGCCATCATTTATCTGTTCAAACTACAGAAGCTCCATGGATCCATGGATCCATGGACCCATGGACTCTTGACCAAGTCCAGGAACCATCCACATGACCAGGACGGATGTGGGTCTATGTTTGTCCAGGCCCAATGTGCCACTAACCTCCGACTCTACAATAAATCGACCGCTCAATCCCTCTTGGCCCAGGGATCGATGTCGGTGATTAACGAAACCGACATTCTGAGTTAGGCCTGCTTATGGACTTTCATGTGTGACTTCGTATTTGAGGGAAATATGCCCACTCTGCCATGTTCTTTCCTAGAAAATCACAATAATATTCTTCGGGCATGATGTTTCAAAGCGTTCTTGTAAGAAAGAGGGGGAGCATGAGAGAGCAATCACCGGTGTTTTGAAGAGACGATTATGATTATAGTCCATGGCATCTAGTAATTCTCTATCATATTTCTGTCTAAGAGAAAGCTTTCTATTGCATTCCCTTTTTTCACCTGGAAACATCGTGTGCATAAATCGTTTGATAATCTCCGTCCATGCTAACGTATCGGTTTGACACAGATTGAGTAAAACATCCGTGAAACGGAGAATACAGTAGTTCCATCATCATCTCATGGATTCTCATTTCAGATTACGACACTAACAACACAGTAACTAAACCATTCAGTTCTGTGTGTAACCATCTATTCTTCGCCATAAACTCATCGACATTGAGCCTTCGGTAATGTACGGATGTAACAATGAATACACTCATCTATTAGAGCCTTCGTAATAGAAAAGTTTAATAGCAAACGGATGTCCATCTGATCTTGGCTTTTATGGGAATGAAATGGTTAATGATGCCTTTAACTCTTACTTCATGGATTCATTGGCAACATATCGTATTGAATGCATTCACTAATTCAAAGAGATGAAGTTCATTGGGAATATTTTAGATCTGTCGATTTCTGATGTCATCATCTCCAGGGATAATGCAGTCTTGCTTATTTGTAAAAGTTATCTATACACTTGCTAATCATATATCTACATGCGTTTTACTATAGTAGAGAATACCATTCAATGTTGTTGTAACAAGCACGAAAAATGACAAGAAATTTCTGACACCTTATACCTTGGATTATCGAACTTTACCCGAACTTGTAGACTAATGCCGTTGTGACAATAGTCTTCAAGTGTAGAACATGCTTCGCTAGACATATCCATGATCGACGTGTTGTCCGCTGGCATGGTGGTTTCTTGCACTTCCTTTCATCAGATTGAAGTCTGCTGTTTATCCTTTTAACATCCCATAGAATACTTCTCAACTTTCAGATGATGGATTTTTAAATAGAATGGTGCATTAGTGAAGTATAGTACTAGTAACCAGAGCTCGAAAACTATAACTGGGAGAACAGATGTATGTTCTTGACGAATTTATCGTGTTTCCAAGTTATACCATACAACTTTAAAGTAAAAGAGTAGACCAACTTCATCGCTAAAAGGTTTCTGGATCATAAAGGGTAAATAGTAAGTAAATGTTTCCCATTGTGACTCATTGTTCAGAATGCATCGTGTTAGAGACAAGGGTATATTCGGGTTAGACCCTTTACATTGCAACAAAACGTAGAACTTCCGAGTTCTTTGGGAGAAGAACCATTTTCCTGGAAGTAGAACTATGACATGACAAAAGGGATGAAAGTTAAAAAGTTCAAGTTGTTTGAGTGAACGCAAAGATGTTTGTCTAACCCTATAATTTAGTACACATGTAGGTTTGGAGGTACATGGTTGAGCAAAGAAACATGGACAAAATCTGATCTGAAGATCAATGATTGCTATTGCCTGAAGCTCCAACTGTTGTAGCTTTGCATGGAGTTTCAATAGGAGGGTTTTCCCATGGACTTCTCATACCTGATTATACACAAAACTTATCAACGTGAAGTCAAAAACTGTAAACAAAATCTAGAGAGCAACCCCATATGTCTCTTCTGTCTCCTTCATTGGGGTAAGTTTCTTGTAGTGATGGAAGTGTGTTGACAAGCTTCTTCATGGAGAAAACTTCTGATGTTGATTGAGTTGAAAGCCAGTAAATTGAGTTTCTCGAGCATAACAATGAATAAACTGTAAAGTATTTTCCTATTGCTGGAATTTCCGTCGGATTGTAAATCGGACGTCCTTTTCTGCTGTGAAATCAAACATTCATCTTCAAAGATGGTTTAAGGTCCTCCTCTACAACATGTCTTTTTGCTACAATTGTATGTAGAGTACAGAGAGAGCGAAGAAATTCTACTCTGCCAAGTGACCAATTTCTCTTGACTACGGCAGTCAAGACATATTTTAGACCACAAAAAGAATGTTGGATCCGATGAGGACTCCTCTAAATCTTACAACTCCATCGATGGAAACATAGATTCAAAGTTTGGACCAATAAATTCCATTCTTTTGCAAATGTATCATCTTTTCTACTTTGCCCCAGAATAATTGATCCCTAATAGATTATGTTAGTTTAGTTTATTTCTAGTTTAATAACTTCTCTATTTTTAAGACCTTGATAGTTTTCTCTAGAGTTTTGCTGAATATTAGATTAGTGTACCGGGCCAAGAATAATTGGTCCCTTGTAGATTATGTTAGTTTAGTTTATCTCTAGTTTAATAACTTTTCTATTTTTAAGACCTTGATAGTTTTCTCCGGAATTTTGCTAAATATTTGATTAGTGCAATGGGATGGGATGGGATGGGAGGGGAGGGGATGGGGGGGGGGGCATAGCTCTAATTAGGGTTGTGCAAAGCAACTCCCTAGGGCATATACATATATGTGTTCTCAATGTTTATTTTAGTAAGTTTTTCTACAAAGATGACTCTCAACATTTTCCTCTTGCATTTCGTGAAGCCTTGAGCTGCATAACATCATCTCAATGGTGTTCTATGCTACTTCAGTATTGGAGGCTATTAGTATTGCATGAGTGAACCCGTTTGTTGCTTGTGAGTTGTGATACAAAAAGAGAGGTCTAGTATTGCAGTTGTGATGTCTGATATGTCAAAGATAAGAGGGAGTGATAGACGTTCTACATCAAAGAGCAGGAAATATGGTTCTCATGAAGTTATGGGCCAACAATCATCACTAGGGTTGATAGGAGAACTTAGAGAGCTAGAGAAACTAGGAAACTCTATCTACAAAGCTTGGACTTTGGATGTGGAGTGTATCTTAGACAATACTGTTTAGACTTGGCATTAGAAACTTATGATATAGATGAGCTTGAGTCCAACAAAGAGGAAAGAATCAAACACTCTACTACTAGGAGATTTTGCTAAGGGCTATGCAAGACCCCGTCAAAGACCTAATAGACACTTATGTTTGGAGTTGGGAGATTTGGCACAAACTCAAGAATTTTTACTCTAGTGAGAGGTTGAAAAGTTCCAATAGGATTTGGGATAGGATGTGGAACAAGAAACTGCGAGAAGAAGAACCATGCTTCCTGCTCTTTGATGTAAAAGATCTATCATTCACGTTTATCTCTAATGTATCAGACATCACTATTGCAATGCTAGACCTCTCTCTTTGTATCATAGCTCACAAGCAACAAACAGGTTCACTCCCGTAACACTAGTAACCTCCAATATTGAAGTAACACGAAACACACCTAAGATGATATTAGACAGCAAAATCACCCTTGTAGAAGGAACTTATTGAAACAAACATTGAGAACACACATATATAGGTATACGAGAACAGATTCCGTTTTGGGAACGGGTTATCCAAAACTCATGAGGTGCAAATGATTGATAAGCAAGATGTACATAATTGACAATGCTAGAATAGTGAGAAATCCATAAGGTAAAATGCATCAAATGTAACTTGAAGCAAAGGCATGATTGAAACAAATTGAGAATAACATATGGCTAACAGACTAGTAAACCACCATGAAATCGAGAACTCTATACAAACAACTGCGAGAAATAGGTAACGCTACATAAAAGACTGCCCGTAAGCAGTGTGTGAACGATAAAAATAAAAAATGTGGGCTGGAGCCGAGTAGGAACACTGTATACACAAGAGGTCCAATGAATCAGGCAAAGAGCGAAGGAATAGAGAGGAAATTAGTTGGGGAATGGAGGAGTGGAACAATGCGAGAGCTCTAGGATTGTATGGCTGCAGAAACCTATCTAAATGTAACAGGGTAACGAGAGCAAAGCAAAAAAGGACAGGATATAAAGTATATCACAACAAGCGCTATGGACCCTTGAATCCTGAGATGCTAAACAGCAAAGGGGAAGCAAAAGGCGGCCATAGTAAACCTTCACGAAAACACCTGTGACTTCATCAGTGCCTCACGTAGTGCCGAAGTAGCTGAGCAATTGTCAATACCCCTCATACCGAGTTTCTGCTCAAAAACTCACGAGTGCCAAGGAAAACTTGGTTGCTCCCCTAAAGTGTCGCTCAAAAGTAATGGGAATGTCAAAAAGAACAGGAGTGGAAGTGTGGAAAGCAAGGGCAAGCAAAAGTGCAGGCATGCACTTAAGCGCTGGAGTCTTAGACGCATAATGAGGATCAGTCCAGAAAGAAAAGAATCCACATGAGTAAGATGAGGGAAGAAATCGAGACATACCTGATGGATCCCTGAAATCACAAACATTCATTAGTAGAGAGAAAGTCCAGGACACAACAATGGGAAAGAGTCAAGCAAAGGTTCCCTAGTGATACGAGAGTGGAGCAAAAACACTTCAGCGCTGCACTGGAAGGGGATGAGTCAACTGAAGCGGGAAAAGCAGAGGTGAAGTGAATGAAGGTGAAGGTGAAGTATACAGTATATATATGAATTCAGAAGTCAAGAAGGACTCCCAAATAACACTATGGTATACAGGCCTCCGAGAAAATTGAGAACACACATATATATACACCTAAGTATGCCCTAGGGAGTTACTTTGCACAACCCTAATTAGGATTGTGTCTCTATGTCACCCTAATCAAATATTTAAAACTCTCAAGAAAACTATCAAAGTCTTAAAAATAAAATAGTTACTAAACTAGAGATTAACTAAATTTACAATCCCACTTAATGAAAATTTAAAACAATTCTCATTCTACTGCACATTTTATGTGTTTATCTTTAGGTAGTGTTGTTGTAAACACAACTGCTGTTATATCCTATGTAGGACAATAAACTAACTTCACAACATTCTCTTTTCTTTCTACTTTACAAACCTTCTTCTAATCTCAATGTGCTCAGTCCTTGGGTGATGTACAAGATTTTGGTTGAGTGTTATACTTCCTATATTGTCACAATACAATGTAGTAGGACTTTCTTGCTCAAAAACTAGCTCCTTGAAAATCTCCTATTCCAGATGACTTCTTGAGTAACATTTGGGGCAGCCATAAATTCTGCCTCAGTAGTAGTCAATGCAACAAATGTTTGTTGTTTACTACAACAGCTGATTGCTCTACCACTAAGCATGATTACATATCCACTAGTTGATATGTTGTTCTTTGCATCATCTCCCCAACTAGCATCTATATATGCTTCAATTGTAGAAGCAACTATGTTCCCTTGCTTTTTGTACTCCAAGAATGCATTCTAAGTACCCTTTATGTACTTGAATACTCTCTTTATACCTTTTCAATGTACTTGTGCAAGGTTGCTAGTATATCTAGCTAGTGCTCCCACTGCATAACATATATTTGGTCCTGTACAGACCATGATAAACATTAGAGAACCAAGAGCACTTTGATACAAGGTTTTGTCACCGTGATTCACCTCCTCGTCTATGATTCTACTATGCTTCCAACCCAGATCAGAGGTGTAGAGATAAGATTCGCCTCTATCATTTGATACTTAGCGAGTATGGATCTCACATACTGTGGTTGATTGATTTGGATCCATCTTGCTTCTCTATCTCTGCTCACTTTGATTCCCAAAACGAGTTTTACATGACCAAGAATACTCATCTAAAAAACAGAGCACAAGAAATCTATCACTCCTTTGATAGATTCACTGTTCCCAAACAGTAATAGATCATCTACATGTACAATTATGTATATATCATCTCTAGTATATGCACATGTCAAAATCTGCTCGTTTGAAATCTTGCTCTCTCAAATATGAGTTTAGATTTCTCATATTGGTCTCTAGGAGCTTCCTTAAGACCATATAAAGCCTTCTTAAACAAACATACTTTTCCTTTGCCTTAAGTATATCCATATGGAACATCCATGTAGATAGTCTCTCTTAAATCTCCATTGAGAAAGGCTATTTTCACATCTAACTGCTCCACTTCCCAATCTCTCTTTGCTGCAAGAGCTAGAAGCATACGGATCAATCCATACCTGGCAACAGTTTTTGAATAATCTATCAATGCTTTCTTATTGAAGCTCTTTGCAACAAGTCGTGCCTTGAGCGCCAAGATTTCATTCTCAACTCCATGTTTGACCCTGAAAACCCATTTCCAACCAACTGCTTTCCTACCTGGTGGTAAATCTGCTAGTACCCATGTACCATTAGTCTAAAGAGACTTCTTCTCTTCTGCTGCAGCCAACTTCCATTGACTCAAATCTGGTCTGAGCATAGCTTACTGTAAAGTGTTTGGATCACGATCTTCATGACAGATGTAAAACTCATCTAACATCTCTTTTAACAGAAAGCCAAGTTTGTCAATAGGTTTTCTATCTCTCTGTGATCTTCTTGGCTATGTGTCCAGAAGTTTCATGTCATCTCTTGAATCTCACTCAGAGATTTTGCATCTATAGTCTACTTTTGAGAGTCCTCTTGTGTAGTATCAAAATCAGATACCACCATCTGTTTAGGCCTTCTTATGTACACCTTCAGACTCTCCTTTGGTGAACCATCAACTTCAAGTAGAGATTGCTCTTCTGATGGTCAATCTGTAAAATTGACTCTGCAGCTTGGGAAGATAGATATATTAGGCTGATCAAACTGATCAGCTTGCTTCTGCAACTCATCAATGTTCTCACTCCAAATCCTCAATTCATCAAAGAGTACATCTCTACTTTTGATGATCTGTCCAGATTTAGGATTGTCCAGAAGATATCCTTTCATTCCCTCTTCATATCCTACAAAATGCATTCTCGCGGCCTTCTTTGCGAACTTCCTCCTTTGCTCCTTGGGAATATGAATATAGAAAGGACATCCAAAAACTTTCAAAGCTGAAAGATTAGGTATCTTACCACTCCAACATTCCTCAGGAGTTCTTCCTTGCAATGCTATGGTCCCACTAATATTTCTAAGAAACTTTCAACACCCCAAAACTTTCTCTCTGGCTTTCATGTTGGGAATGTGGAGCATTGCCAACACTTTGTCCACCAATGTCCTATTCAACCTTTCTGCAACTCCATGCTGTGCAAGACTGTCTATGCACAATCAAGGAGAATTCTTTTCTCTTGCAGAAAAGAAAAAAAATTTCATTAAAGTGTTAATTTAATTAATCTCTAATTTAATAATATTGTATTTTTAGAACCTTTTTTCTCTAAAATTTTATTAAATATTTAATTGGGATAATATAGAGACACAACCCTAAATTTGGTAGTCCAATACAACTCCCCAAGGCATATTTAGATATATATATATATATATATATATATATATATATATATATATATGTATTTTCAATATTTATTTCTATAAATTCTTATGCAAAGATAATTCTCAACATTTCCCCCTTGCATTTCAATGTTTATTTCTATAAATTCTTATGCAAAGATAATTCTCAACATTTCCCCCTTGCATTTCATGGAACCCTGAGTTGTCTAACATTATCTCAGGTGTGTTCTATACTAACTCAGTATTGGACATTATTAATGCTACATGAGTGAACCTATTTGTTGCATGTGAATTGTGATACAAAGAGAAAGGTCTAGTTTTGCAGTAGTGCTGTATGATACATCCAAGATAAGAGGGAGTGATAGACCTTCAAAGAGCAGGAAGGAAGCATGGTTCTCATCAGATTATACTATAAAATTTGCCATCCTGCATCCGGGTGCAAGGACTAAGACAGAATGACGTCACAGCTCGAGAAAGAACAAAATGAATGGTTCTAGATGAAGGCTAGTGTATATAAACTCAACATAAACTTGAAGAGAGACGAATAGACACTAGAGTACTCTCCAGTTCAGGACAGCTCGATGAAGTCGGGCATCACAACAGACTTGCAGCAAATATGTAGTAGATACTTGTTCCCGCAAACATATAGCAGAGCACCTATATCCAGAAGATATCCAGAAAGCTGAGATTAAAACCTGGTGATCATCACTTCCCGTTCCCTAGCATGATAACCTGATTCAGACTTGTTGTAAAGTAAAAGTCAAAATCAAGTCAGACTTTAAAACAATCAACCCGCCAGCAGGATACTCTGAGCGTCACTGGAATATCGACAGGTGCCTGATATACACACGTTTTTTCTAGTAGACTGTTCTGAGGTCAAGAAAGAAGCTCATAAGCCGCTATCTTATTACATCCTTAAATAATATTCGTTCCAACTTGTCTCCAAACCCCGGTACATAAAGATAAGTTTGGGCAACAGCTTCATCACCTCCGGCAGCCATCACCACAACCAGAAACCATATTAACTTTGAATTGTAAAATCACATGATTATCAAGCAAAAAGGAAAGTGGACACGGTAGTTTTAAGTTGCTCATCTTCCAAAGCTGTCGATATAGCCCTAACGGCTGCATCAATATCAGCTGAACTATGATGAGATTTCTCCCTTCGCTAGAACACCCGTTGAAGTTCCCAAGATAACAGAAACAGGGACCTTCAGTTCTTTCTCAAGTGAAAGCGTCTTGGAATCTAGTGTGTTCTACATTACGTATCCTCCACAGGCTCAAAGCAGGCACAAAAGATAACAATGAGCGAAGATGGAATGCAGCTATCAGTGCTGAAGCAAGACCTTCAGGCGTTTCACTTATTCCCGTCATGGAACAGAGGCCTTTCATTAGCAATTCAGTCGTTCGTCCAGTCAATGGTAACATGAGTCATTTCCGTGATCCATGAAAGGGCTATTAGCTTTGCAATCCTATGTTAACTCAGTGCTCCGGATGAACAGATCAGTTAATTCACCCACTACATGATCAGGAATGAGAGCAATTGTCTAGCAAATGCCCATGCAAACAAGCTAGTTGGGTACATCAGGAGCTCTGATTCTCAAAGTGCACTGTAACAGATGGAGGAGAACAAACCAGGATAACGAGAACAAGACCGCCTGGGTTCTCATATAGTGATACTCAAGACTTTTGGGAGAGCAAATATAGAATTAAATGATAAGCCGGATCCACGTTCCCCTCTCAAGCCAGAATGTGCTTGACTTACCTTTAGAGAAAATGTGCTGCAATGCTCTCGAGAGTGAAGGTTCACAGAACACCCAATCAACTTCCGAGGTCCCTTTCCTTCAATGCTAATAACCAAGAGAAGTCCCTCCCGTCAGCCAATTCCACAAACTCTAGCTTATAGCAGCGGTCTCGAGCATTCCAAAGTTATGAAAATCTCAGCACATTTATCATAGTGGGAACCACATATTTTACAGCAAAAATTTCCACCTTAATCTAAACCTCACAATTATGGCTCCAAACTCTCTGGGTAGGTCTAATAAAATAATCACAAGAGCTCAAGCTACGATGTGCATCGTGTAGAAGTCTAAGATCCTCTGTAAACAGCAAGAGAGAAAACAATGCGCAAGCTCCTGAATTGTATTTGCAACGGCTGGAGCTCCCCACAGGATCCGTTTGAATACGCAGGATAAGATACTCAGTAGTAACCATGAATGACTTATCTGTTTATCGATATTGCAAGAACACCATGTTCTCGAGCCCCTTCCAACATTATCGCTGGAACTGAATGGAATAGGATCCCGTGTTAGGGTCCTGCACAGTCTTGAAATTATCAACACTCATGCCGAAGTGTCCTAAAATTGAGTTCCCTGCCTCTTTCAATTTCCCAAGCATCTCTGCTTTCAATTTCTCACGCTTTTCTTCTGCCAAAGGAGCTATAGTTCTCAAGCTAGATCTTGCGCGACCATTTCCAGGCTCAATTTCCAGCACCTTGTTTAAATCTGCAACTGCCTCCTCATAGTATGTAAGCTTCTCACGCGCTTGCACACGCCTCATTAAAGCCTTCACATAATCTGGATTCAATTCCAACGCTTTAGTACATTCTTTGATAGCTGCGTCATTGTTATCAAGACCTATGTAGCATGCGGCCCGATTCGAGAACAGAATAGCCCGAATCTCTTTCACCGCAGGATCATTTTCCCCTTCTTTCAGCGGAACAGCGCGCAAACCACGATCATAAGCCTGTAATGCTTCCACAAACTTCCCTTCTCCGTAAAGTGCATTTCCTTGAGCTTTTGCCGCATTGGCCGCTTCTAAACCCTGCGGTTGGAGCTCTTGCAAACCTACTTGTCCAAGCTTATTTTCCAATTCCGTAATCTCATCAGAACTAGAAACCACCTCACGCTCCAGCGGATGATCGGATCCAGCATGATCCTTCACATCCTTCCCGTCAACCTCACGCTCCTCATCCTCCCCTTCACTTGCAGTCTCAAATCCTTCGTCATCCGTATCTTGTCCTACCTCCGCGCTTGAGACATTCTCAATTCTTGTCGCACCTCCATCTTTCGAATTTATTTGCAGTGTTGATCTGCTCGTCTCATTGTTCTCATCTTCTTCCTCCTCTATCAACACCATTCTCCTCCTCCTCGGATCTCTTCGAAACCAATTTCTCCTGCCTTTCTCAGCAGACTCCCAAGATTTCTCCAATCAAGATCTTCTTCTCCCGTTCAGGATCAATCATCCATCTTTCACACTCGAGGTAGTGCAGATTGATTCATTCATCCATTCATTCATTCATCGACTCATGAATCGATCACTCGATTGATTGGTCCACAGAAGCTTCCTCCTCGTCTTCTGTCTTCAGTTAGTAAATTCGAGAAGCCTCGCTTCGCCCTCGGCGGCCAACACGGGTTTCACAAACCCGCGAGCTGAGCACGCGGGTACGAAGGTACTAAAGAATTGTGAAGACTCTACCACGTACAGCCAGTACAGCACAGTTTCTAAAGTGTCCTTGCCTACCAAGTACAACCGCATTACTGCACGTTCACGAATTGCCGTTCCCGTGAGTTCTTATCTCTTTCGGTCAGATTTCAGGCATCTTTTCAAGATTCTTTAACTGATTTACACTCTTTATCCGTGATCTGGCCGTCCATTCACCGTCGCTTGGGTTTCACTCCATTCTGCCCAATATCTCGTACCGCACATTTCTCCAAGTTGTCTTACGTCGATTAACTTCCGATGTGTTTAACTAAAAGAAAAACCGAGATAAATAATATACTCGAAGGAAGAAAAGAAAGAGTGCAGGACACTCTCAAGTGCAATACGAAAGAACGAGAACAACGCTTGATAATGAAGGGCAATGCTTTGTCTCAAAAAGGGAAACCAAAACTAAGCAATGGAAATAAAGAAATAAAGTAACTTAGGATTGAATTGTACGAGAAATATGGGTTTTTTATAATGGTATATTTGGTAAAAAGGTAGAAATATCTTAGTCATAAAAAGATATTATATTAGGAGATTCTATTGCTAATATGTGTTTATGAAGATCCAATGTATGAGAACATTGGGGATGAAATTGGTGAATGGAACTTATTATTGAAAATTACGGGAGAAAGTCGACCACATAGAACACGTGAAGGATGGGAAGACCCCGTCAGAAAATATAAGATGAATATGGCACATGAAAGAATAGAAAACCCCCTCTGCTGTATAAAGACCCTTATGCTTATGCTGCCTCTTGCAAAAGACTGTCAAAATGATAATAAAAGCGTATAAAATTCCCGATCTAAAGCTAAAGATAAAAGCAATCTGGGTCTCTAATTTTTTACTAGTGATTTTAAAATATTTTCACTAGAAGACTAGTACTTTAGGTGAGCCCCCTATAAAAAATTTAAATGGATATTAAATGTATAATAAATAGAGTTAAATTTCTTAAAAATTCATATTTTCACACTAGAAAATAAGAAAAATTAACGGGAATAATTTTATTCAAGGTAAAAGTATTCATGATTCCGCATTTTTCTCCATGTTCCATTATGTTGAAATTAAATTTTGATTCACATATTGAACAATTATTACTTGAATTGTGTAGTTTCATGTTCTTTCATGATTTTAGTGTTAAAAAGAAGAAAAATATCTACCCCATGAACGATTTAGTCATTTCTCTAGTTATATTAAAAATCAAGAACTACTACTTAAAAGTCAAGTATCGGAAGTGTTCTTTCCTTGAAGGCTTTCAAAGGAGAACTGAATATCGATCCTTAAACACTCTCTTATTATTGTCTTTGATTCTCTTCTGGTTACCCTAATTGGAGCTAGTTAGCTATCCTAATTATCTTCAATTATTTATCTTGCCTTTTTCTAAGCCGTGAAAGATTTTCAACCTTGTTTGCTGGGTTACTTTATTTTACCACTCTTTCTCGTTGCTCGCAGTTTTCTAAAGCATAGCATAGGCTCTAAAATGTATATATAAGACTGCCATCATAGACAATCGCTTACTTACACTTATCTCTTAAGAGGTTCTAAAAGCACTAGGAACTTTCAGCAAACCAAGTATAAATGAAATAAGGCAATATGTATATGGCATAGTGGATTTGGACTTGGAACATGATCTTAATGAAATATTGATAATAAAGTGACCATCATCAAGAAATTAAAATTTAAGTAAATTATACTGTTTATTTGACATCCAATTTTTTTATTGACGAGGTATTGTTACAAATATAAACGAAAAACTTAACATTTTCCTAAAATTATTATTCTTCTGATGAACAAATCAACAAGAAATGATTTGCATATACAACTTATATGATCTATCTTTACATAACTTGTATTATGCATTAAATTGTATGTCTGATTTCAACCGTCTCGTAGAAATAATCTCATCATTCACGAAGCCAAGCATGTCAACCATCACGCAGGACATATATATATATATATATATATATATATATCGTATATTGATTTTCGTATTAAACGTTATTGAATCTAGGTCTTAGAAAAGTCATGGCTTCTTTAAGTCTCAAAGTAGCTCCCCATTGTCAAGTTTGCCAGTTTTACAAAAATATAAAGTGAGGCATACTGAGAATCTTTCTTCTCGTCAGATTCAATATCTTTGTCTATTGACATTCGTGTTAGATACCTCACGTTTAAATAAGTTTACTTTAATGTTGATCGATGATATACAGAAAAGAAATCCGAGCCAAAGAGAGAAGGGGCCGACCAGAAATGATTGAGAATGTCAGCTTTTTAACTTAAGAGAAAATATCCATATCCCATCTCTTATTTTATAAAGTATGGTGTTCTTTTCGAATCAAAAGTTAAAGGTAGGGCAATAAAGGAACCTGAATAACGTTGCTAAACATGAATTAAATACTCACTGAACCAGAAGAATAACTCTTTAACTATTAAATTTTCATATTGGACTACTTTTAGAGAATTTTAGAAATTTATATTTCCACCTTCCTTAACAATAATTTTTATCTACCGTGATCTCCATGAACCCAAGTAGATAAAACTATTAGATATAGACTAAACACAGGTAGGTTCTCATGGGGAATGTGAAGAAGTGAGGTGACAATTTATAAGTATTAATGGGGTATCCGTATAGATGAATTATTGTGAAAATGAACCGCGCCATAAAATCAAGTAAAGAACTTCTAAGGAAGTCGGACATGAATAAATAAATAAATAAAATACACCCAAATTGATAGAGATCCCATCAAACTTTTAAACGCATATATCTAACATAGCCTATAAGTCATTATGGAACCCTCATGGAACCATCTATAACAAGTTATCCGGCGGCGTGAATTCCTAATTAAAATCCCTCGTTATGTTCACTCTCTTTCGGCACCAGCATCTTCCAAATGTTCCTCAAGAGATGTATAGATAATGTAATATATTTAGGGAGCCGGTTGGTTGGGAGACACCCCTCCACATGTGATATAATGCTGCATATTATTATTGTTTTTCTCTTATTCTCACGGTATCATACCATCAAGATGTGATATAGATAAGAGAGAGGGCCAATCGAGAGAAGAGAAGAAGGACATGGGAAGAATTCATTTTATATATTTAAGAATAGAGGTTATAAGTTAATGGGTAATTCACAATTCATTTTCTATTTGATTCCATTAAGACTCAAGTTATGAAAGCTATGAAAGCTATGAAAAGTTTGGTAGGAAGATGTTAATGTATTTAGAGTTGGTAGAGCTTTGGGGGAGCGATGTATATATGCACAACAATCGTCACGACATTTGTAGCATTGAGGCTAGTTTGCTCGGATGTTGGAGTGGTAGTGTTGGTAGTCAGAGGTAGTTTAGCAGTTACTCATGGATTACTTGTTGATTGTCCAACTTCATGTTACGGCTATTAATCACATGGTGGGACCTACTATCACTTGCACCGTTAGATGTGCCATTAGCGGCGCCATTAGTGTTGGATATCTAGGTTGAGCAGAGGTGTATACCTTCAAAGCGTAGCTTTAGAGAGCTCACTTTTATGATGTTGAGCCTTTGAGTTCTTAGCTATGGTGGATAGAGGCCGATGAGCATCACTTGGAGTCTCTTCGCTAGAGTGGGTATGGCTTGACTATAATATTGTGCATATATACATCATTGTCAACGTCATACACTATAGGAGCAAAATTCACACATAAGTCATACATGAACTCGAAAGTGCCACAATAATTGGTTCTTCATCAACTCAAATCAACTCAAATCAAATTAGTACTTGATCATTCACTCAAGAATCTACCAACAATTGGGCACTGATTACAATCAAGCACACTTATTCTAGATAAGAGACTCTAGGTGACACTCACTAGCTTTCTATCCACCATAGCTAGGAAATCAAAGGTTCAAAATCAGAGAAGTGAACTCTCTAGGGCTGCACTTCTAGTGTATACCTCTGATTTTGACCTAGATCTCTAACCCTAACGGTCCCATTGATGGCACACCTTACGGTGCAAGTGACAATGAGCCCCACCATGTAGTCAATATCCCAAACATAAAATTTGACTGTCAACAAGTAGTCTATGAATAACTACCAAAATACCTTTGACTACCAACACTACTACTCCAATGTCTAAGAAATCTACCTACAATGCTACAAATGGCATGACAATTATTGTGCGTATATACATTGCTACACAACATACATCATACACTATAGAAGCACAACTCACACATAAGTCATACATGAACTCTAAAGTGCCACAATCGCTCTACTAGCTAGCGGTTAGGTCCCTCTAACTCCAGATAGCCATCTATTCTGAATATATAGAATAACCTATGGTGTGCAAAGATCAAGAGACCAGGCTGCTATCAAGCTCCATTGTTAGTCACCTGTCTACAATCTATACCATATAAAGGATGAACTAGCTATAAGTCAAATACATCTAGGACATAACCACTATCCTTGAGGAATCACCATGAGGGGAGGAGTCAAACATGCCATATGCCATCCTCTCAAACAATTATCACACATTAACATAATAGCATATCCACTAGAAGAGTCGCATAACATACACCACAAGCCTATACATACAAGTGCCAAGCTTAGGTCCATAGTACCATCAATTTTTGGGAGGTGGCATGGTGCACAATTGCACACATGATCCTTCCAAACAACACCATCACGTCCTTCCAACATGAGGATGCCAGAAGGCAAAACCTCACACACTCTCAAGATAGTGCAACCCATAGTAACATCAAGTGTCATCATTGTTGTCTATTGTATATATATATAGTCACTTGGATGAAATCGATGGATCAAGGGTCTATAACCTCCTTCATGAATGGTAGCGTAACGTAAGGTATCCCTATGCTAAGCAATTGCTAAGTTCACAAAGGCCATTGGCTTCCCTCTTCAAAAGATCTCTACACATTGAGAACATGCACTCACCCATACGTGGATAATCTAAGTCCACAACTCTAGTAGCATCTTGATGATACTAGCTATTGGTAAATTTGGATCTCATCCATAGAGTAGAAAGTAAGGAGAAAATGCGGCTAAAAAGGCTTGCCAAATGAACCAGTAGCCCATGGCTAACCAAGGTAACTAGAGATCCCAATCTCCTAAGTGGCCTTTCTACAAACCATACTTTTTCAATCCTCTCTTCACCATCTTAACCATCTTGATAAGCCATTTGCCTCAAGGTGATCTCGGGAGGCAATATAATGATCAACTAGAGCCTTGTCACACAAGACCTAAAACTCCCCCAAGAAGTCTATACCTTGATCAGTCAAAATCTCAACTGGTGCACCAAAATGACTAAAAACCCAATCTAGGAACAAGTAAGCCGTCCCTTCATTGGACTTGCCAAGAAACACCATCAACTCAATCCATTTGGAGAAGTGATTCACCATAACCAAAATGCTTCAATGATGTTTCACAATCAATGGTAAAGGTCCAACAAAGTCCACACTACAATGGTAACCCAACCCCATGATAGGTAATGGATGTAATTGTGGTATAGGAGCATTAAATGATGCTCTAACTTGGTCACAAACCACACGATATGGCAACAAATTGATGAACATTGGTCTACATACCGTACCACCAATAATGACTTTGGAGTAAGCTATATGTATGCTTTACTCTAAAATGTCCTAGCTCCTCATGGGCATGACGGATCAATTGCGGTCTCTAGGATGGAAGTGGTACTACTTGCACTCTACCATCCTCCCATACACAAAGAAGGTGTATACTGTCCAATCTGAACCACATGGCTTGTTGAAGAATACAATCTCTCTCCTTGGCTCCAACTATGCCACCCACAACACCAATGCAAAGATAGTCCATCATTAAGACATCATCATGAATGCCTTGCTAAACCTATACTAATATCTCCACCTTCCAAATCTATGACCTCAATAACTCTTCCTGTATGCATTGAGAAAGATATCACCAAAGCCTCAAAAAATATACAAAGAAAGATAGATGTATTAGGGATAGATGTCAACCTCTCCTTGAGCTCTAAAAAAGCTCTTTCTTGCTCATCTCCCCAACACCATTCCTATGTAAACTTGGTCAGCTTTGTCAAGACCTTGGCAATAGCACTAAATCCTCTAACATATTGGCGATACAAGTTTGCCAACCCAAGGAATCCTTGCACTCCACTCACATCTATAGGCCAAGGAATATATGCAATAGTCTCCACCTTGGTCTACTAAACACCAAGTCCTCCAAGGTAGAAAGTATGATGATCCAAATACTCAACTTGTTCATAGAAGGATCTACAATTCTTGGGATGTAATTTGAGTCCTTGAGATCTCAACCTCTCAAACACCTCCAACAAATGTCTCTCATGCTCTTCCATAAATAGTGCTATAGACAAAAATGTCATCAATATAGCACTAAGAAAAATCCAATACTACTATGATCCTATCCATGATCCTTTGGAACTCGGCAAGAGTGTTCTTTAACCCAAATAGTAAGAACCTCCACTAATATAATACATCCTTGTCGTGAGGATCAATAGCCCAAAATGTTGTCTTGGACTTATCCTCCTCTTTGATTAAAAATTGATGATATCTTGCTCAAAGATCCAAACTACTAAAGACCATTGCATGCCCAACACATCAAAGATCTCCTACAGTGTAGGCATGGCATACCAATCAGCCTTGGTCTATTAGTTGATAGGACAATAATGTGTAGTTGCCATGCATATCTTTCTTCTTCTTAGTTGGCATCACTATAGCTGACACATACTCTCCATATGAAATCTCCACCAAACCAACCTCATAAATGTCTCTACTTTGGCTCTGAATTAATGCTCTCCATGTTACTATATCGATAGGGATATCAAAAAATTAGTATATCACTAGTTAGCTCAATCTGAATACTAGGTCCTTTCAGAGCATCCCAATCCTTTATATTAAAGGAAAAACAACTTGTGTAGCTTGTCAAGAACTTCCAAACTCTATATCTTTCTCCTCTTGTAAGCTTGGGTCCAAGATCTGGCCCCCAAGTATCCTCTATAATTGATATAAGAATGGAAGACGTATTGCCTTGGTTGCTACACTAGTCCCTTTGGAGCAGTAGTGTCATGCCCCTAACCACTAGAGGTCCCAACCTCAATGTGGAAAACTCCCTCCTATGTGGCTGCAAGCTCCATATGTCCTCTAGTTGCATCCCAAGTAGACCAAGGGTGTAATCCAAGTAGACCACACTCACCTGGATAGACCCCAAGTAGACCACTCTCACTAGTAACCATTGGTTGTGTCCTAAGAATACCTTGCACACTCAGTCTATATTCTAGCATGTGCTTGAACCATCTTTATAGGCACAAAGCTCACAAATGTCCGAGTGGTGATGCCTATCCAACGCATTCTATATTGCTCTACCAAGCCAAGGCTTATAATCCAAGTCAAACAATTCAAGTCCATAGCTTGAACTAACACTTGACGCTTGGATGCCTTTGACATCACTATAATAGGGGTAATACCAGTGCAAAAACTCATTGTATGTTCCCTCTCATCCGTGTTGGGCTCCACCAACTACTATGAGTCCCAAATAGGTCTAAGTCCTTCCTCTCAAAAAGCATGAGAGCTTAGGAAGCTCATAAGTGTGGGTAAAGCAGCTTGTGGTTGTCCAACTAGGTTCACCACTTCCTTAGGTGACCTATCAGCCACTACCACCATTTAAGACTGGAAACCAACATCCAAAGTGTCATCAATAGTAAGGTAGTCTAGTCGTTGAATCTTATGATAAGCATGCTATAGAACCTCTTCGGGTAAGAGGTTAGTCTACCAAAGATGAAGATGATGAGCTTATGATCCCACTCTAACTGAATCCAATAACATGGCAGGTTCCATCCAAGAATGAACCTAATGTGTACTCGCCACCACTTGGGTGCAAGAATCATCCATCAAAGGGATGTTCTCTAAAATGTAAGTTAGAGAAATGAATTAATGAACGTAGAGATGTTGTAGTATATGTAATATCTCTAAAAACACACCAAAATTGAGATCTTGGAGATCTTGACCTTGGCCAGCATAGGTATATCCTTGACTTAGCCATCCAAAAATCACCAAATGAAATGGGTCCATGTCTCTCCAAATCTTGTACTCCCAGTAGAAAAATGTCTTTTGGTAACCCTTGATTCCTCACATCAGTAATAAGTGAGGATACCGATAGGCCAAGTGTGTCACATGATGTAGAGAGACTTGCCTAGAAATCTCATCTCTCTCTACATACAATTACCTTTGTACTCATATACCCGCATGTAATATTGCAACTAGTCCAATGCTAATACCACTAAAGTACTCCAATAAACATACTCTCGCTATTGGATATTGCCAAGCAATGAGTGTGGTATCCAAAGGTAACAACGGGGATAGTCTTTGGAGGCTCATCCTCACACTAGTTTCTTAGTGGTACAAAGGCTCCACTCTAAGCTTGTTACACCAAGTGATCTGCATATTGCTGCAATGTCTTCTCAGAACTCCACAATGGAGCACCCAAGGTGGATGGAATGATCTCACTCATACTTCAAATCTGAATGATCTTCTTTGGTATTGCAGTATCCTCTACAAGGGCATTCTCTTCCAATAAGTCACCAGGCCAAGTAACAAAACCATTGAAAGTTGAAATTGATGTTGCCATGGTCCTTGACTATAGTGAACCAAGACTGCAACTACTAAAGCATACTAGTAGGCAATATACCTATCCCTCACCTTATTGCCAACTTGGTTGATAGGAGGCTATCTCCTCCCAATAGTCAATACTTAAACCCATGGAGTATAATACTGCTCCACCAACTAGCACATCATATGACTCAATTATTGTCACAATAGCCTAAGCTCTTGCCATAAATCTATCAATTGGATGATGAGGTTGAATTTAAACAACAAGCTCTTGACATGTGATATATTTTGTAGAACCACCCCTTAGAGATGTTTGGATCTAAAATAGATACCTCTCCATATTGGTCTTCCGTAGCTCTAAACCAACAATTGTAGCCTTCCCCAACATAAAGGGTTGCTCACCAGAGTCTAAGAAGATCCTCTATGGTGTATAGATCTTCCTTGAAGGTCCCACCAAATGAAAAATCCCCTTTTGGTTATCCAAATAGATAACTCCAAGTGTGAACTATGCTTGCTCAAAGGCAAGTCTAGTTGGTAACTTCTCCTCTAATCTAGCTGTTGATGCTTTCCATAAACCATTGATTGTTGAGCGGATCCCATGCTCCTCAACCAAGTCAAATCCACTATCAACCACCTCTGCTCTAGAAGCAGGAACCACATCATCCATACTCTCACAAAGTGTGGTAGCTAATCAAAACGTTGGAGTTGGGTCAACTTCCAATGTAAACATATCACTAGTTGAGAATAAAGGAAAGTATATAATCAATTGATTTGTCCTCACCATCAAGCTAGACTTAATTTGTGTAGTAGTAGGTGGTTGAATAGTAGATAGTCTATCATGCACCCCATCACCACCTACCATATATGCACTAGGACATCTAGGAGCCATGGATGTCATCCGTAGTGCCTCAAAGAGTGTAAAAAATTGGGGAAGTCGACCTATCTACCAACCTCTCCTCTCTATGGATCCAACTCCACTGATGCTCTTCTAGGCTTTGAGCATGTATTGCACTCCTAGTCACTATGGTAGATGTATCTACCTATGTTGTTCTACACATGAAGTCCAAGACGTCTCTATCACTAGCATAAGAAGTGGAAGCCTCAACATCCAAATCTAATCTCCTTTGAGTGATGGCCATGCATGTTTGCTCTAATGGCTCAATCCGAGTAGCCATGGTTGTATCAAAAGTAAGAGCAAGTACACTGCACCCCTACCAGGTGTGGATCCTCTATCACCTTGTCCACCATGACTTGGAGCTCCTCTACCACTTTCCATAATAGTCCTACCACTCCGTTACTTTGGATGAAGGTTAAAGCATCAACTACTAGTACAACCAAATCTATGGCAATAGTCACAAAATCTTTATGTTGGTTGTGATGCACTAGAGGTATCATGTCGGCTTTCTTGAGTGCAATCTCTCTTGTGGTGAGATCCACCATAAGTCCAACATGCAACACCACCATTCATTGGCTACTGCTAACTTGAAAATGAAGGTAAGGGTCTAGCTACACTAGGCCCTCCACTCACTCCATAGGATTTGAGCTATCCACTTTGCCATTGGAAGCCAACATGGCATGGTGCACTTTGTTGTACTCAAAAGAAGTAACAATTGTGGATGAGGTCTCTCTACCAAATCCAAATGTCACCACTCTCTCCTCCACCATGTTGAGTTCAATACACGCAACCAAACCAAAGACTACTACCAAAGTAAGTGAAGTAGCCTATAACAAAATAATGTCATGTACTTTATGTTATAACTCCCTATCCAAAAGCCCATGCCAAAACTAGACTGCCTATGCCTCAATAACTCTTTGAGTAAAACTGATTAGCTATCTCATGCAAGAGTATGCATCACATAGGCTCTCTATAGCCTTATGTTGGAACTCTTGCAAGCTCCTCATTTTGTCAGTCCTATAACACCCATTTGTGCATGTATGAGCTATTGTGATATTTAGTTTGGTATTATAAGTAGTTGAGAGATATTATGTATATAAAGATAAAAGATGATTCTACATTAGTCATGAGTAGCTAAAGTTAGTCATAGCTAAGATAGAAAAGACCTTACTTTAGAGAAAGTGGAAAAGATAAGTACCACTATTTTTGATTCTTATGTAGTGACTTGGTATTATTGCTAGGTGTTTGGATTTGAGGAAAGAATTGAGAACTCTCAGATCCACAAGCCTTTTTGTTTTGGATTCTTCTATAGTCCAAAAAAAGCTCATGTGAAGTAATCCTTGACTTAGTGGTTGGATCAAGATAAGACAATATGCTTAGGAGAATATTCCTATGAGTATGGATATTTTTAGACTTTTGACTTTATTTGACTTTTAGCCTAGTAATTTGAGTTACTCCAATAATTAGTAACTTTGGTGCGTAACTATTTCATAAGTATATAAACTGGGGTTAAGGAGGTACTCATCATCCTTTTATTTGCAACTATCTCTCTCATTGAGTTCTCTAGTGAGTAATGGTTTGAGTCTTGGAGTGTTAGTCTTGGAGGGGTATGATGGAGTTAGGGTTCCTTGCCTTCTTAATCCATGGTGTGCAACCATAATAGCTATCAAAGTTCATCCTAAGTGAGAGATAGGCCAGCTTACATTTTTGGTTCTATTATCGAGACCTCTCTACAAGGCAAGATAATGTTCCACATACAATTTTATATTAGACAAAAGAAGACTATGAGAGCTCACTTGGAGAGAACATTAGGGGAGGAAAAGGCTGAACTTATGTTTGAAAATTTGGACCTATTGTATACCCTATAGTTTATTATGATATTTTTGAGGTGATATTGTACTTACTATACACATGAGAGAATTTGGAGATATTGTGTGAGGTGGATGGTAGATTTTGGGATTACGATGATTTTGGGCAAAATCTCAAGTTTAAGATCTGGATTTGAAATTTCATAGAGGATAGCTTGGATTATGTGTTAAGTGTGATACTTGAACTAATTGTAAGGGCTGCTACATGCTTTGAGCTAGAAATTTTGGAAGGTGTTAGGGTAAACTATTCCTAGAAATTGCACACTCTTTGGAATTTTGTACAAAGTTTTTCATTTCTTCATTTGTCATTGGATTGTTATAGAACTCTCCAAGAAAATTTAGTGCATAATATTCTACCTTTTGGCCAAAGAATTAGAGAGAGATTATTCTTATGCAAGAAGTTATGAGTTTTTTAAGTAAGGGAGTGGTTTTCAAACCAAATCTGAAATATATGTGCTGAATAGAAAGATGCCTAGGCCAAATGGCTTGATGAAAAGATTTGAAATTTTTCAAGGGAGGAGGCCCTAGGGTTGTGATCCAATGTGAAAAATTTCAAAAGACTATGATATATTAGTGTAATACCAATAGCTAAATAGATGATCTAGAGATGAAATTTGGTTTGGTAACATCTGGAAGGATATTATACATGATGGACTAAGTATATAATATAGAGGTATTACCAAAAGAGTACTTTTATTAATAGGCCAGAAATCAAAACATGCTTAGAAACTTTTGAATCAATAGCTAGGCATATAATCTAAAGGTGAAACTTGGGGTGGTGGCATCTAGAAGGATGTTACATATGATAGAGAAAGTGGATCAGATAGAGGTATCACCAATAGAGCACATCTACTAATAAGGTAGAAGCCAAAGTAGGCTTGAAAACTTTAGAGGCAATTTTGAAGGCTTAAATATATGAATTGGGTCTCAAAAATGTGCAGATTCCTCCCCTAGTAAAGGATAGGTTGGCCTTCCCTCTCCCTTGGTTTGTCTCACCAAGAGCTTTCCAACAGTACCTCACCCACATGATTTTGAGATTTTTACAAGAAGATTCCCTAAAAGATACCCTCTGGTCAAAGCCTGACCAACCAGATGAGACCAAGACCAACATGTCACCCATCCAAGCAATTAATCTAAGGGTAGAGCTCACTAACAGGTCACCTATCCATGTACCTAATCCTATGGTGGAGCTTCCTTGGAGGAGATCCTCTTTGGCTATATAATAAAGAGAAGGTGCTCCTTTGGAGCATCGGAGGATTGAGTGTGAAACTTGTGTTTTCTTTCTTGGGGAGTTCTCTTGTCCTTGAAGTATTAAAATGGTATCAAAGTGGGTGTTTTAATAAAAGAGACTCGATTATCCTTCTTGGAAGAGCACGAGCTACTGAAACTGAGTAATTTGAGAGGAGAACATAGTGCAATTGCTAGACTTGGGAAGTACTTTGAGAGTAGATGGGATGGATGAACCAAGAGTACAATTTCATGCACCAAGCTTTACATTCTTGAATCCATTACACATCAAGATTATGTATATCCAATGTGACAAATGAGAGTATCTCTAGTTTATCACTTTGGAGTAGAATTCATGGATCGAGTGATGAATTTACCAAACCCGGTGATTCTACCTATGGTGGTATACAACAAAGAGTGGTATTTGACAATCTACATTTTATTATGATGATGTTATGGGTCTAAATGTACCAAATCCTCATCCTTTCAACATATAAGTAGAAATCTATTATGTAGTTAGACCAAAAGTGATATTTAAGGATATTGTAGTCCACAATTTTGTGAGGAATACTATCAATGAGTGATAGCCTCTTAAGTTCCAATGGTAGTCCATATAGTTTGTGCACTCTCTCAAGTGATCATATTAACTCTCTTTTAAAGTAGGAAGTAGAGATTGAGTGTTTGTAGGAACCATGGATCCACAATTGCAAGAGCTGATGCAAGGAATGCAGTGGATGTTGAACAAATTTCAAGAGATAAAGATGACCATGGATGAATTACAAAGTCAAGTACAGACCTTTAGGAATGACCAAGCAATGCAAGAGGGAGAACCATCACAAAACTTGATACATGTGGTTGACGCTCTTGGAGAGGCACCCATGCCAATAGCACCAAATCTGGTCAACAATGAAGCCACATTGCTACTATGAATGAAGAAGACTTGCAACATTGAGCCCTACAAAGTGCAACATTCTATGGGAGTAGTGGAAAATTGGATTTTGAGGATGAATTAATACTTCAAATTGTTTTCAATGGAAATCACCAAGCAGTATGTAGGTGTGTTTGCATGTGGGTACTTGATCAATAAAGCCCTCACATGGTATGATGTTTGAGAATGATCAAAGGTTGACAGAAAGAAGAGAGGTCACATGGACAACAATGCAAGAAGGACTGTTGAAGAATTTCTAGTCTGTGGACTTTGTGCAAATGACCCAAACCCAACTATGAGGATTGAGGTAGAAGAATAGCATACAAGAGTATTTGAAGGTCTTTCTTGATCTACAAGTTGCAATAACCATCATGAGTCCAATAGAGGCACTAGATAATTTCAAATGTGAAGGAGCGGATTTGCCAAGAAGTCATGGTACAAAATCCTTGTATTGTATTTGAGGCCATTGCTTGCGCTCAGAGAATAGCTAGGGCACTTGGAGGAGGTGAAGGAGTAGTTCCATCTCAACATTATTGAGTTGAAATGTCACACGTGGGTGGACCAGTTCCTATGGAATTGAGCAACCTTTGGTTTTGAGACCAAGGAGCATGACCACTCCAAGGAGAATAGGCATGAGTGGAAGAATAGAGAGAGGGAGTTGCATGAGGAGAAGGACCTCAAGGAGAACAATGTCGTTGTTATAATTGTGGCCGTATTGGGCACATATGCATCAATTGTTGTGACCATCTTCTTAGAGGCCCTCGGCCTCCATACAGGTGATCTTTGAACAACATGGAGAGATAAACTGAAGAAGAGGATGCAAAAATCACCTTGAAAAATAAAGATCACCAATAAATGTACCTTGCAGCCTTACTAGCTTAATTAGAAAGCAAAAAAGCAAGGGGAGGAAGTGGACGAGTGCGCAAAGATCCGGAAAGGAAAACTCACAATTGATTGTTGTGAATGGAGTCCTAGAAGGCAATTAGGTGAGAGTACTCATAGATCTTGGAGCAATAGAGAATTTCTTGTCCCGCTCTATTGCACTGAGATTAGGAATGGATCTAGAGAAGGACAAGAGTGAAGAAGTTGAGTTACTTAATGGACAAACAAAGAGGATTGAGTCGTTACCGAGAACAATTACACTCTCTATAGGAGAATATCAAGAAGTAATTGAGTGGCAAATGATAAATTTAGCTCATTATGATGCAATCTTAAGCATGTTATGGATAGAGCACTATAATCCTATGGTAGATTGGAGAAAGAAAGTAGTGAGAACTCACCAATGGAAGATCATTAGAGTTAAAGATAGAGCACGCAAGCAAGAAGTACTTCTCTATATCATAGGAAAACAATTATTTGTAATATAGATAGATGTTTATGGGTCTAATAAGAGAAGTCCAGAGTGCTCAATTCAATGGACAAGTTCTTGAGAAATTGAAAGATGTGGTTAATGAGTTCCAAGATATTTTCTCGGATGACCAACCATTAGGATTATCACCAAAAAGGAGAGTAGACCATAAAATTGAGATAATTCCTAGGAAGACACCTCCTTGTAAGGTCCCATACCATCTATCCCCTCATGAGTTGGAGGAGTGTAAGGCTCAAATTGAAGATATGTTGCAAAAAAGATTTATCCAACTCAATGTATCATCATATGGGGCTCATGTCTTGTTTGTAAAGAAAAAGGATGGTACAATGCTCATATGCATTGACTATTAGGGCCTAAATCAACAAACAATGAAGAAAAAATACCCCTTACCTTGCATGGATGAATTTTTTGATCAACTCAATGGGGAAAAATACTTTACCAAACTGGATCTGCAAAGCAAGTACAACCAAATTTGGATTATGGAGGAAAATGTTCATAAAACTGCCTTTTGAACAAAGTATGGTAACTTTGAGTACCTGCTGAAACCGTTTGGCCTCACCAATACACCAACCACTTTCATGAGTTTGATGAATGACATATTTTATTCATACTTGGAAATTTTTTTTATTGTTTTCTTAGATGATATTCTTGTCTACAATTGGACAATGATGGAACACAAGCAACATTTGCAAGAAGTCCTCCAAATTTACAACAAAATCAATTGTATTCTAAAATCTCAAAGTGTGAGTTTGGCAAGTTTGAAGTAGACGATTTGGTGCATAAAGTAAATGCAACAAGTATCCAAGTGTTGACATATAAAATAGAGGTCATTCAAAAATAGTGCGATCTAGAGGATCAAACTCAAGAGCTTTTTCGGGTTGACGAGGTTCTATCATTGATTTGTCAAGGACTTCTCTAGGGTGACACAACCTCTAACAACATTGCTTGGCAAGGGGAAAAAGTGGATATGAAGAACTACACCAGAATTGGCCTTTCAAGAATTGAAAGATGCATTTCTACATGCATCAATCTTGAAATGGTATGACCCAAGACCTCCAATCAAGTTGGCTATGGATGCATTAGCATAGCAATAAGAGCAATACTACAACAAGAATGGCATGATGGATGGATGGCACCCAATTGCATATTTCTCTCGGAAGTTGTTACTAATAAAATGCAACTATCATGCCATTGAACGAGAAGAGTTGGCCATTGTCCTTGCAACCAAGCATTGGAAGCACTATCTTGGCAAGAAGGCATTTGTAGTGGAGATGTATCACAAACCTCTAGTCTACCTTGAGACACATAAAGATCTCTCTCGTTGACAAATTTGGTGGGTAGAGTGGAGACAATGGTTCAACATGACAATCATGTATGTGGAAGGCAATAGGCAACTCGTAGATGCATTCACCCAAATGCCTATGGCAAACAATCTAGTGGTAGAGGTAAACATGAATGTTGAATTTTGGCCAAGGATGCTTGCTGCAACAGATATTGACCCATAAATTGTAGAAGCTTGACCATCCAAAGGTGTCACCAGTACTTGAGGACTCACATTTTGGGATGGCGGGTTATGGATCTCGGATGACAAGGACCTAAGGACCACCATCCTAGCAGAATGTCATGACTCTACCATTGCAGATCATGTTGGGGTGGACAAAATCTTAGATGCAACCAAATGCAATTATTATTGGCCTAAGATGAGCAACAACATGACAGAGTAGGTTCAAAATTGCCTCTTCTACCAACAAAATAAAGTGTCTAATCAAGCTCCTACAAGACTCCTTCAACCCCTTCCTACTCTTGCACATCATTGGGAATAGGTAAGCATGGAGCTGGTTTTTGAATTCCCAAACACCACCTTAGGATTTGACTCCATTGTCGTCCTTGTTGATTGGCTTAGAAAAATGATCCATGAGCATCCTACCACTGTAATACCAAGGGTTAGCCATATGATCTAGATGTGAAATTTGGTTTGGTAACTTCTAGAATGATGTTATACATGATGGTCAAAATAGATCAGATAGAAGTATCACCAAAAGAGTACTTCTACTAATAGGGCAGAAACCGAAATAGACTTGAGAACCTTAGAACCAATAGCTAGACATATGATTTAAAGGTGAGAATTGGTTTGGTAACATTTAGAAGGATGTTACACATGATGGACTAAACAGATCAGAAAGAGGTATCACCAAAAGGGGACTTCTACTAAGAGTAGGAACCGAAATATGCCTAAAATCTTTGAAGGCAATTTCGAAGGCCTAAACGGATGAATTAGGCCTCGAAAATGTGCAGATTCCCCCCCCCCCCAATAGAGAAAAAGGCTGGCCTTCCCTCCCCTCTGCTTTGTCTCGTCGAGAGCTTTCCAATGGTACCTTACTCACGTGATTCTGAGATTCCTACAAGAATATTCCCTAAAAGATTCCCTCCGGTCAAAGCTTGTTTGACCAACCAAATAGGACCTAGACCAGAAAGGTCACCCATCCAAGTAAGTAATCCAAGGGTGGAGCTTGCTGACATGTCATCTATCTGTGTCCCTAATCCTATGGTGGAGCTTCCTTGGAGGAGATCCTCTTTGTCTATATAATAAAGAGAAGGTGCTCCCTTGGGGCATCGAATGTTTGAGTGTGCAATCTGTGTTTTCTCTTTTCTCTTGTCCTCGGAGTATTACAACCACCAAGGATGTGATGGCTCCCCATTTAGCTCAATTGTACTTAGATTTTGTGTTTTCTCACCATGGCCTATCTTGGGTGCTCATCATTGATAGGAACATTCAATTCACCAGTTTATTTTGGAGAACACTCTTTGGTCTCTTCAAAACCATATTGGTCATGTCCATGGCCTACCATCCACAGATTGATGGTCAGAAGGAGCGGATTAATTGTACTATTGAGGACATGCTCAAGGGCTTTACTCTAGAAGAGCAAGAAAGGTGGGACACCTTACTTCCACTAATGGATTTTGTGTACAACAATTTAGTGAATGCATCCACATAGGTCACCCCGTTCTTCCTAATGTAAAGAGAACATCCTTTCACACCGTCAAGCTTGATGAAGATCCGTTGGTGGATAGCAAGCTGGATGTTATCAACACTTTTGTTTCTAGAATCCAACAAGGAGTAGAGAGTGCCAAAAATAATATGCAGATGCCCACCACCGACACATGGAGTTTGATGTGGGGGATCAAGTCTGGTTATCAACAACCAACCTCACATTAGTTGGCACTCAAAAACTCAGACCACATTTTATTGGACCTTTTTCTATACTTCATTGCATTGGCATAGTAGCCTACTACCTCAAATTACCGGCCCACATGAAGATTCATCTAGTATTCCATGTCTCCTTCATCTGCAGATATGCATCTTGACACAAAAAATTTCCTTCCTTAAGGGAAATTTGACCTTGTCATTGATGACACAAAGGAGTATGAAGTTAAACGCATTTGGGGTACTTGCCATCTGCGTGTGGAATACTTAATACATTGGAAAGGGTACCCTTGTAAGAGGCAACATGGAAGCAAGCAGCCAACTTGACCCTTGCATGTGCTAGTGAAATCTTTTGAGCAACTGTTTCACAACAAGGACGTTGTGTATTAAAAGGAAGGAGTTTTGTAATACCAATAGTTAGAGAAATGATCTAGAGATGAAATTTGGTTTGGTAATATTTGGAAGGATGTAATACATGATGGACTAAGTAGATCATACAAAGGTATCACCAAAAATTACTTCTAATAATAGGGCAAAAGCCAAAGTAGGCTTGAAAACTTTAAAGGCAATTTTAGAGACCTAAACAAATAAATTAGGCCTTGAAAATGTGCAAATTCCTCCCTCTCCAAAAAAAGTAAGGCTAGCCTTCCCCCCCCCTTGGTTTGTCTCACCAAGAGCTTTTCAATGGTACCTCACCCATGTGATGTTGAGATTCTCACAAGAATATTCCCTAAAAGATTCCCCTTGGTCAAGCCTATTTGACCAACTAGATGGGACCAAGACCGACATGTCACCCATCCAAGCAAGTAATCTAAGGGTGGAGCTTGTTGAAAATCACCTATCCATGTACCTAATCCTATGGTGGAGCTTCCTTGGAAGAGATCTTCTTTGTGTCTATATAATAAAGAGAAGGTGCTTCTTTGGGGTATCGGATAATTGAGTGTGAAATCTATGTTTTCTCTCTTGGGGTGTTCTCTTGTCCTTGGAGTATTACAACCAATTGAGAAAATTTAGTGACATTGTGAGGAGGGGTGTCAATTCTAGAGAGTTTAGATCTCATGCATGAGGAGTGTGAGAGCAACCAAAAGCATGTTTGAGTGTTTAAATTCATCTTGGGAACATGGAGGATCACTAAGAGTGGAAATTGAGTTTACACAAGGTTCCTCAAGGGTTTGAGGTGATGGTTGGGGTGGATTTGAGGAAAAGAAAATTTAGAATATAATTTGAAGAGAGTGTTAAGAGAATCCAAAAAAATTCACTACTTGTAGGAAAGTGTGATTCTAAGTGTTTTTTATGTGGAGAGAAGGAGCATAAGGCAAGTTCATATCCATTGACCTTTGAGAGCAAGAGATTGAGGGAAGGGAGAGGTTTACTTGACTTGGGATTGCATGTTGGACCTTCTTCACCAAGATTTAGAGGGAGAAGATCTAAGATCAAGAGAGTTGTATGAGGTTTGTGGAGTGGAAGGGCTTCCAAAAGGACATGAGTGTAGCAGAGTAATAGCACTTTTAGAGACTTTGGTGAAAGATCTTGGAGAGAGTCCTAGTACAACTATAGAGAAACTACCACTTTCATCAGTTAGTTCTCAAGATTAGTAATGGAGATAATCTTTCAACTTATGGATAAACTATCCATAAGAGTTAATTAATATGCACTCTAGGATTTGGTGTTACTTTAGAAATCTTGGAGCAACCTGAATCTTTTGTATTTCCTAAAGTGAATTACTCTCAAATAGTGTTAGTCATGTATATACTATATTAATTATAAAGCAAGAGAAAAGAGAGAAAAGGGAAAGATAGTGATGAGTTAAGATGCAGAAACTTTTGGTTTTCTTTGGCAAGGATGGAGAAGATGTGGAAATCTTTGTGAGAGACTTCAAGAGAGCTTGCATAGGAAACGATGAGAGGAAGAAGAATGAGTGGGCTTTATTATTATTGGATTTCTTTGAGGATGTAACACTTACATGGTATAAGTTAGAATACCAAAAGAGAGAGAAGAGAGATGGGCAAGAAAAGTCTTGGGAGAATTTAACTTCAACACTCATTAAGAACTTTCTTCCAAATGAGAACTATGAGAGATTGATGAGTGAGGTTACCTTCCTCAAACAAGGAGATTGAGAGAAAGTGAGAGTCTATGTAGAAAGAATAGAGAAGTTAGAGTTTAGATTTTGCATAGTGTTGAGGAAGAGTGAAGATAAGGTGGAGACTACTATGATTGGCATAAGATCAATGCTCACCAAGAATTTTGTGAGAGGATTGAGACCATAGATTAGAATTAAGGTGAGATATGAGAAACCGTCTTCTAAGATTGAAGTTATCAATATTGCAATTTGTGTGAAGGAGAGTTTGGAAAGAGATGAAAGTGATTTGGTGGTGAAGAGGTTGCGCATCCTTCTCAAAGCTACAAGTATTGTGTAACTTTTGATACTTTGGTGGCAAGGGTTGCACCACAAGTATTAGTTTCTCCAATTCTTGTACCTCTACCAAAAGATCCACTTCAAACCATCGTAGAACAACATGCAAATCTCAAGATCAATGGGAGAAGTAATTATGGGAGAAGAGAGAGGTGGATCAGAATGTGGGAAGAGGACCTAGGAGTTATGGAAGCTATCCATATAGAGGAGACCAACCTACCAACAATTTCAAGGATAGAATTTTTTTTTGGTTATGGAGGAAGAAGTCACATTCAAAAGAATTGTCCAAATTCCACTTACTATGGAGGAAGGGGTTATAAGAGAGCCAATAGAGGGAAAGAGAGAGGTAGTGTGGCTACTAATCCAAAAAAAGGTAAGGGAATAGTATCTATAGATTTGGTTGAAAGCAAGTACAAGAAGGAGGAGTGCACAAACTCCAAAGGTGTGAATTTGGAGCTTTTGGCAAGAGAAGAAGAGAGTTTATTTTGCAGAGGATGTACACTTCTCAAGGATTTCTCCTAGCAAGGATACTCCTATGCCTACTAGGAGCACTTGTACTACCACCTCAATACCATCAACAACAAAGACTCCAAGGAAGAAGTTGGGGATGGATGACTTCTTGATCTCAAAGCAGCAATGGAGTTATACTTTGCTAGAGGATGTTGGTAATCACAAGGCTAAAATCACAATGGATCAACTGATTGCTTTGAATCCTACTTTGAGAAAGGAGCTTAAAGGTGGTTTGAGTTCTACAAGGAGCAAGAGGAAGAAGAAAGCAAAAGCTCCAATATCAATGGGAGTGGTGGATACTAAACCAACACCATGGGAGGTTTGTTAATATACCTCCAAGTTTGATGTGAGAGTGAATGATCACAACATCAAGGATGCACTTGTTGATGGAGGATCTGTAGTGAATGCCATGTCCAGGGTTGATGAAGAAGTTGGGTACGAGACCCTCTAGACCTTCAACATTTGTGGTTAGCATGGCAAACATGCAACAAGTTCAACCAGTAGGGATGATGGATAAGGTGATAGTTTTAGTTATGGGAGTTCAAAATCTCATGACTTTCCAAGTCTTGAAGGACTCAAATTACAATTTTCTTCTTGGGAGATTTCTTTATGAACACATTATCACTAGGTTTGGATGCCCTTTAGAGTTGATTTTTGACAGAGAAGGAGAGTTTACAAGGAGCATCACTACACCATGTTACAATATTCCTCTATCACACAGAGATTAATTATATCCTAGAAGCCAAATTCCAATGGCTTAGCAAAGGGAACCAATCAGACCTTGTGCATGATATTGGTCAAAAATGCAGAAATGGAAGGGACTAAAAATCATTGGGACAAGAGGATTCATGCAATTTTGTAGGATTATAGGATAACCATGAAGACTTCCATCATATATTCTCCATTTCATTTGGTATATGGTATTGGGTTTACCTTACCTATTCACTTTGATCTTCCTACCTTCCAAAGCATTCATAGGAGATTGAAGAATGCACAAGGAAGTGATGCATAGAAGTCAAGGAAGGATCAACTCATGGAATTAGAGGAGGCAAGAGCAATTGCTATGGTTTGAGGGGAGCAAGCCCAAAGGAAAGAAAAGTAGAGCTTTGACAAGAGGCAAGGCAAGAAGAAGGTGGAGCTCTTCAAAGAAGTTCATTGGGTAATGTTGTTTGATTCTATTTGATTCAAGAGAGTGAAAATGAAGTTTTTGCCTAAGCAAGAAATGCGACCGCGTAGGAAAAATGAAGGATGGGAAGACCCCTTCAAGTTGTACAAGGGAGAGACAAAAAAGGCAACATGGAGCTAAGCCCCGATAGAGTTTGCCTAAGTACTTTGGACCTTTTGTAGTGGAGAAGGTGTAAGATAATTACATCTATGATCTCAAGGAGTTGGGAGGAAGACACTTTGATAGGATTAACCATGATAAGTTGAAGATGTATCATAGAAGATAGAGAAACCTTCACTTTGAGGACAAAGTGAAATCTTAGTCTAGGGTAAATATAACACCCATTTGTGCATATATTTGCTACTATGATATTTAGTTTGGTATTATAAGTATTTGAGAGAGATAATCATATAGAAATAAAAGATGGTTCTACATTAGTCATGATTAGCTAAAGTTAGTCATAGCTAAAAAAAGGAGACCTTACTTTAGAGGAAGTGCAAAAGATGAGCACCACTATTTTGGATTCTAGTGTATTGAATTTATATTATTTCTAAGTGTTTGCTTTGAGGAAAGAATTGGACCCATAAGCCTTTTTGTTTTGGATTCTTCTATCATCTAAGGAAAGCCCATGTGAAGGAATCCTTGACTTAGTGGTTGGGTCAAGATAAGACCACATGCTTAAGAGAATATTCCTATGAGTATGGATATTTTTTTAGACTTTTGACTTTATTTGACTTTAGCCTAATAACTTGAGTTACTCTAGTAATTAGTAACTTTGGTGCATAACTATTTCACAAGTATATAAACTAGGTGAAGAGATACTCATCATCCTTTCATTTGCAACTATCTCTCTCTCATTGAGTTCTTTAGTGAGCAATGATTTGAGTCTTGGATTTAGCCTTGGAGGAGTATGATGGAGTTTAGATTTCTTGCCTTCTTAGTCCAAGGTGCACTACCATAATAGCCATTAGAGGTTCAACTTGAGTGAAAGATAGGCTGGCTCATAATCCACACTCCTTGGTAGTTTTGCCTCAAACACTAAAAGAACTCCAACATGGGATTAAGCCATGATACTATGCCACTTCCTATAATGGTATGTCCACTTGTAGTAGCACTATCTCCAACTAGTGCACCTCCACTAGATCCACCTATGAGGAGTTAACTTAGGTCTTGAGTAACTTGAGTTAGTCTAATTGTGATCATTTAGTTCTAGGGCTTAACTACTATATGTGCAAGCTAGTAGAAGCTCTCAATGACACACTAGTTTGATCATTATTAATGTTAATTGTGTGTTCCATGGATGTAGCCTCAATGAGGTGAACTACATATTTTCTTGTGTAGACCATAGTGCATGCATAACTTGTGTATTATTGTATTGGACACATAATTGGTATTAGAGTGAATCAATTGACAATGTGCAATGTTGTAGGATTTCCCCCGATGGAGTCAATGGAAAATAATCCATTGTTGTTGGAAATTTTATGTAATACTAGTTGTCAAAGACAAAATTTGTGCGGTTGTTGGCCAAGATGGTGTTGTTGTTGAGAAAATTGGCATTGTTTGTCGAGCATTGATTTCTTGACTGATTAGTGATCAAAGGAGGCAAAGGCTATGGTTGTTGAGGACCTGAAAGAGAGGAAGAACAGATCTATTATTCTCACCTAAGCTTTTGAAAGCAGAGCTAGTATTGGAGATCTTGATCTTAGCAATCTATGACTGGGGAAACAACGATTGAGAAGAAAAGTCTCTTGTTGCTCTAAGAGCAAGAAAAGGGATTGTTGCTTTTTTGTCATCTGCAGAAGAGAAGCGGTGATCCTATCAGAGGCCATAAAGTGGTCCACACTAAGGATTTTTTAAGCTATTTGTTAGATCAAGTCCCCTTTGTGTGGCCTTTTCAACAAGCTGAGGTACTTTGGTTTCATTTTGGTAGTCTAGAGAGAAAGCACTTGTGCATGTTCAGGCGGTACTATCTTCCATCTATTGTCATTTAGTCAAAAGCAAAGCTGGGCCAATTGGAGTTGGAAGGAGGATTGGTAGCTTGGGCATCTTGAAGACTAGCCAAGGAAAGAGGGATCATGACCAAAGATTTGGAAGATTAGAGAAGAGAGGAAGTGCTGATATGGGTTCTTCAATCTCCAACAAAGAGATACTTTGGCAGAAAGGACTACCATCGCATCAATTGAGTGATCCAACTTTGAGAATTAGGTCAGATCTGGGCTGTTCTTTTATTGGTGAAGGAAGGAGGAAGGCAGTTTTATTTGCTAACAATATCACCTTTCCTTCTCCTCTCCTCATTTTTTATTTGTTGATATTCTTGCTCCTTCTACTTCAAGAATTCTCACACACTTATAGTGCTCATCTATTACTCACTCTCATTCCACACACAAGAAAGGAAGGAAGGAAGGAAAAAGGAAGTGTGAATTTTTTATTTGTTAAGATTTTTCCTTGACCTTTGTTCACTTGATCGAGAGATAGACTGACAAAAGATTGTGTTGTTGTCATCATGGGTGAGAGAGTGCCTATGGTTTAGACTTTTCTTGGATGTGGAAAAAGGAGCTGCTTGGAAGGAGAATGTGGAGAAAGGAATAAAGAAGTAGGTTGGTGGAGTTTAGGTGTAATTTAGATGCTCTTGTCTTAGGTTGGAAAGATTGCATGAGCAACAAACTGTTTGGTGTGAAAGTGAAGTCTTTTGCAAGAATTGCTAGAAAGGTATACGTCTCTTGTTTTAGAAGAAGTTGGCTAGATTTTTTGGCTATAGAATGCAAAAATATTTGACAAATGGGAGTTTACATTCTATATTTTACATTTGCAAGCATTTTGGGACAAATGTTTGTGTGTTTTGTCTCAAGGTAGAGAAGAGAGACAATGATAGATCTTTAATTTTTACCTAGTGGTAGCAACCATAGTCTATAGCATACTTCCCTAGGAAAGGTAGGGATGCAAAGCTATTTTTCCTTTGCCAAGCAAGCTCCTACTTTTGGACAGACTTAGTGATTCTGTTCATGTTACATGTAGGTTTAATGTATACCATTCTTGTAACCAAATAGATTCACAATTGTCAATCCAATAAGATTGGGAAGGATGTCATTTTCCCTAATCAATAGTAAAGTGTATGAGAGCTAAGCTGGTTTGTCCATTGCCCAATTAGAAAAAAAAAGTATTACAATATCAAGCCATTTTGGTTCAGCTAGTTTCAATTGAGCTTTGAAAACATGTTGACTCCAAGATAAGTTGAGCTTTACTTTCAAAAGTTGCTCATAGAAGGGAGCCCCTTCTTGAAAAAGTCTCTTTATGGCTACTTTCACAAATCCAAGAAAGACCTTGTAAGGTATTGAAGTGTAAGTCAAGTCATCATTGTCAACAAGAGATCCACCTTCACAAGTGCATCACATTTGAGGACAAGCTTGGAGCTGCAAGTTTGGAGATGGTAGTCATGAAGACTAGAGGTGCCAAATTTGACATTGCCAAGTACAATGGATGCTTTGATTATCTCTTGTGGGAGCATTAGGTAAAAGCCAATGGTTTTGGGAAATTGCTAAGACCCAAGACCAATTTGGTGTCAGAGATGATTGGAACAGCATGCATGAGATAGTTGTACAAATAATGGTTTTACACCTATAGCCACATGTCATAAAGAAATTGGGTGAGTATAAGGATTGCATTACACTTTTTGATGAGCTACAATAGAAGTAACATCAAAAAGAGTTATCAAATCGTCTCTACACATCCTTGAAGCTGATGAACTTCAAGGTGAAAGACAATGGGACCAAGAGACAAGATCATATTGATGCCTTCAATGATCTTGTTGTGGGCTTGCAGAATCTTGGAGAGGACTTGAGTGATGAGCAAAAGGTTCTCCACCTGTTGAGTTCTCTCCTTACATCCTACCAATCCTTATCATAGGTGTTACTACTCCATGATAGGAAGACCATCACCTACAATGAGGTGGTCAGTGCTCTATTAACATATGATCTTCAACAGAAGATGATGTTACCTCCTCAACCCTTGATTCCTTTAGGAATAGTGTTGAATGTCAATTGTGGAAGGACTCAAAAGCGGATAGATGGTGAGGAGTAGAGATTTTAAGACGAGATCTTGGTCTAGGGAGAGATCCTAAGACCATAAGACCGTGCTTTGTTGGAAGTGTGGCAAAGTTGGTCACCTCAAGAGAGATTGTTATGGCAAAGTAGTTGAGCTTTCTTTAGAAAATATGGCAAAAAATAACAAGGAAGAAGAAGAGGACAACTTGCTTGATGACGACTATGCTTTATGGTGACAATGGTATGCCCTTTGCACTTCATTTCAATGAAGAGTGGATGAATGGATTCTAGATTGTGCTTGTTCATACCCTATGTGTTACAAAAGAGAGTTCTTTGGTTCTTACTCAATATCAAATGGTTTAGTGATGGGGAATGATCACCCCTATTGAATTGTAGGCATTGGAACTATTAAGACTCAAATGTTTGATGGTCTTGTGAAAAAATTGACTAATCTTAAGAATATCCTTGACATGAGGAAGAACTTGATATCTCTTGGCATGTTAGACACAAGTAGTCATCAATGGGAAGTAGTTGATGGTGTACTTTGAGTCATGGTTAGGAGAAGAGTCATCTTGAAGGGAAATAGGCACAAGAATCTTTATGTGCTAAAGGGCAACATTATTTGTGGAGAAGCTTATGCTACTAGATCTCATGATATGATTGACTACTTGTGGCATTCAAGGTTAGGTCACATTAGTGAGAGGAGCATGTCTATTCTTTGCAAGAAAGGTGTTATTTCTACACTACGGTCTAGTAGTTTAGAAAATTCTGTGAGCATTGTGTACTAGGGGAGCAACATTGTACTGCTTTTGTCATTGGAACTCATAGTTCCAAAGAAATTCTTGACTATATACATAGTGATGTATGGGGCCCATCCTCTACGCCCTCACATTCTGGAAAGTTATACTATGTATCTTTCATTGATGATTTTTTGAGGTTTGTATGGATTTATTTCCTACATCATAAGTCTAAGGTCTTTGTCACTTTCAAGAAGTGGAAAGCCCAAGTTGAGACTCAGAATGGTAAGAAAGTGATATTTTTGTGATCAAATAATGGTAGGTAATACACTTTTATAGAATTTGAGGTTTATTGTCAACAAGAGGGGATAATGCACCATCTGCCTATAATATATACTCCATATATAATATATACAATATATACTCCATAGCAGAATGGTGTTGCTAAGCAGCTCAATTGAACACTATTGGAGCAAATGAGGAGTATGTTGAGCCAATCTGGTTTATCACATGTGAAGTTGTCAATATTATAGCTTACTTAGTAAATCTATCTCCTTCCAATGCAATTCATGACATGACACCATTTGAGATGAGGTACGGATGGCTTGTAGATTACAATCTTTTGATAGTCTTAGGATGTAATGCATATCCTCTCATACCCAAGGACACTAGATCTAAGCTGGATCTTACTTCCAAGAAATGTGTATTTCTTGGCTACTAGAGTTGTGTGAAGAAGGGTTATAGGTTGTGGATTCCCCCACTTGTAAAATGATTGTCAAGAGAGATGTTTTGTTCAATGAGTCTAGATCATTGACTGAGGGGGAGAAATCTCCCACTTCTCATACTGACAAGGGAAAATCTTTTTAAATATTGTTGAGGAGGAGATTAATTACGATGGTTTTCATGATGAGTCACAAGGAGGCAATCCCATAGAGAAGCAAGTTCCCCAAATTGAGGAATTACAAGGGCGTGAGGAGACTGGTGAACCTCAACACTTGTCAACACAAGAAGATCAAGCATAGTCATCAATAAGGAGGACATCTGGACACTCTATTTGTGCTCTTGAATAATGGGCTGATTCAACACAATTAGGAGATAAGGATATCTTTCTTGATGATGATGATGGTATGGCTTTGATCTTGGAAGAAGTGGAACCTTCTTCATACAATGAGGCTCTAGCTTAGATAAGAAAGCTTGAGTGAAATGCAGCAATGTAGAGAGAGATGCAAGCATTGATTTACAACAAGACTTGGGAGTTAGTGAAGCTTCCAAAATATCAACAACTGGTGGACAATAAGTGGGTTTACAAACCAAAAGATAGCCCCACTAGTGGAGAAAAGAAGATTTACAAGGCCAAGTTGGTGGCCAAGGGCTTCACACAAGAAAAAGGTATGGATTACAATGAGATCTACTCTCTAGTTGCTAAGTATGCCACTATTTGCTTATTTTGTGTACTTGTGATTTTCTTTGGTCTTATCTTAGATCAAATTGGATGTTGTCACTACTTTCCTCTATGGCAATTTAGATGTGGTGATCTTCATGAGACAACCTATGGGCTTTGTGAAGAAAAGCCAAGAGCATATAGTTTGCAGGTTGCTAAAATCCTTATATGGATTGAAGCAAGCCCTTAGAAAATGGAACAAATGGTTTGATGATTTTATGAGGTCATAAGGATTTAAATGGAGTGTGTTTGATCCCTATGTATACATGAAAAAGGTGAGTAATGAATTCTTTGGCTTCATTATTCTAGTACTTTATGTGGATGATATGCTTATTGCAGCTAGGAATAGATCTGATGTTGATAAGGTCAAAGCTCTCTTGAGTTTTGAGTTTAGAATGAAAGATCTTGGTACAACAAGGAGGATTTTGGGGATGGAGATCCAAAGAAACTTGGAGTATGGGAAGATGTGGTTAATCCAAGGGAAGTATGCTAGAAAGGTAATCGTGAGATTTGACATGGAGAATTGCAAGTCTATGAGTACTCCTTTAGCTCCTCACTTCAAGCTTTCATCAGCTCTTTGTCCAATAGATGCAATGGAAAAAGGTTTGATGTCCAAGATCCCCTACGACAAGGCAATGGGAAGTCTCATGTTTTTGATGATTTGCACTAGGCTTGACATTGCTCTAGCTATGGGCAAGACTAGCAGATACATGTCAAATCCAATGAGGATACATTGGGAAGCTGTGAAGTGGATCCTCAAATATCTCAAGGGTATGTTGAATTTTGGCCTTGTGTTTGATGCTAAATCTTACAATGCCAAATCACTTATTGGCTATGTAGATGCTGATTATAGGAAGATCTAGATGGGAAGAAATCTACAACTAGGTATGTGCTCACACTTGGAAGTGGATGAATAAGTTAGAGATCTATATTGCAGAAGTACATAACTCAGTCTAATACAGAAGCTGAGTATGTAACAGCAGCGGAAGTAGCAAAGGAAGCAATCTGGTTGGAGAGGCTTATCACAAAGATAGGATTGACTCATGACATTGTGAATGTTCATTGTGATAGCCAAAGTGCTTTACATCTAGCTATGAATCAGGTAATGGACATTAAAGTGAAACATATTGACACTAGGTATCATTTTCTTAGACAGGCTATGTTCGATAAAATGATTGAGCTAGTCAAGATTGACAATAAAGTCAATCCTGTTGATGCTTTTACAAAAGTGATCTCTTTGGAAAGTTATTTGAGACATTATGTCAAACTATAGGTGTTACATATGGGCATAAGTGAAGTAGACTAGCAATTTTGTCATCTCTATTGTATGATTTTACTCTATCTTGTTTAGGCTACGGGTTAGTTATAGTTAACTCTAGTTTACAAAGGGACCTATTTTAGGCTTCCTTCTAGGACTTCCCATAGAGAAATCGTATAGGTTATAGAGGTTAAGGACTACAAGATATGAGTCAAGGGAGAGATTGTTAGGAGCTAATTCAGGTCTTGAGTAACTCAAGTTAGTCTGATTATGATTAGTTAATCTAGGGTTGGACTACTATATGTGCAAGCTAGTAGAAGCTCTCAATGACACATTAGTCTAATCATGTTAATTTTATTTTCCTATGGATGTAGCCTCAATGAAGTGACCTCAACCACTTATTTTCTTGTGTTGACCATGGTGCATGTATAACCTATGTATCATTGAATTGGACAGACACCACCAACGCTACTAGAGCTAGAACTTGTAGTTACTGCTAATCTACCTCTAGAAATTGAGCCTGAAGTGATAGAGATGTAGTTTAGAGACCAATATTGTCTCCATAGCTCAATCTCTTCCAAGTAAGCTCTCTTGAACTCATGATAGTTGTCTATCAGTAAATCCTCTAAGTGTTAAAACAATCCCTTCCATGCCCGGAAAGGTGTGAACAAAGTCAAGCTCCGTATCTACTATAGATCACATTAACTATCAAACTCTTGGATGAAGTCATCCAACTCAATGGTCCCCATTGTACCTGGGGCCTTTGGAAGATCCATAAATCTCATCCATGTCCCACAACAATGGTGCAAGCATACCAAGTCATTCTCAATTGAATCAACTCTTGTATCAAACTCCAACTCAAGAGTCAATCTCCTCCTTCATTGGGACCTAAGATACAAGCTAATACCAAGCACCACTCCAAGCAAACCTACTATGTAATATAGCACTATCTCCTCTAGAATTCCCAAAGAACTCAGCAATGACAAAGTAACCATATATTGCAAACCGTAACCATAACCACCACAAGTACTCCACCAAGAATCATCACCAAGTACCAACACCAAGTGTCAACATTGAGTGCCAACACCAATTTCTACCACAAACCAAACATCACCCACTAATATAGCTCTAATTAGAGGAAAGTGTGACATGTAACTTACCATCACAACAATATTCTCATGGTCTGCAAGTCATCATTTCTTACCTCACAAGAGAGAAACATAGGTAGTCTGATTGGTCATCACTCTAGCCTTACTACCAAAAGCACATCAGAGCACCAATGCTATAAATTCAATGCACCTCACACAAACATGGTGCACAAACAAGAAGTTGAGAATGGAGGGGGTCCAATCAAAAGAGATTAAACAAAACTCTCAATCTCATAAATCAATATTGCACTAACTTTACCACCATTTGGCATTTTACATAATTGGAGTATCTATCTACTTCTTAAGCTACAAGGATCATCAAGAATGGGATCAAACTTCCTCTAGCCAAAATTTGACAGAAATCCTCTATCAAATCTAATGTAAAATTGAATGTAAACTAACATGAAATCTAATATAAAATTTAACATAAATCTGATATAAATAATTGACCAAAAAATCCTTTTCTAAACCTCCACTTGAGCCAAATTAGAAGGATAAGGATCTCCAAATTTCTAATTTATGGGGATGGGTTCCCAACTCCACCTTCAATTTTGCATTTTGAGTTCAATTAGCACCAAATTGATCATACTTTCACCTCTTGAGCTCAAAATAAACACCACTACATAAAATTGACTCTCTTCTTAGGGAAATTTGGCTAACGCTCCTACACACAATCACCCTCAAGGAAATCTGAACAGCAATCAAGGTACCAATGATCAACCAAGCTTGGAAATACCACAAACACCTTCAATTCTTGCACTCGATTTCCCTTAAACTCTCACTTCTTTAATCTAATCTTTAATCTAATCAACTCTTCATCAACTCAAATCAGATCAATACTTGATCATTCACACAAAAATCTACCAAAAATTGGATATTGATTACAATCAAGCCACACCCACTCTAGTTAAAAAACTCCAAGTGACGTTCACTAGCTTTCTATCCACCAAAGCCAAGATCTCAAAGATTCAACATCAAAGAAGTGAGCTCTTTGGGGCTGCACTTCCAAGGTATACCTCTAATTTTGACCTAGATCTCCAACCCTAATGGTCCAATTGAAGGCACACCTAATGGTGCAAATGATGCAATTGATCTTGGATCCCATTATGTAGTTAGTATCCCAAACATGAAATCTAACCGTCAACATGTAGTCTATGAGTAATTGCCAAAATACCTTTGATTACTAACACTACTACTCTAGTGTATGAGTAAGTTAGGTGTGATGCTACAAATGGCATGACAATAATCAATGCTCAATTTTTGGCAAATTGTGGAGTGAAGGATTGAGTACCTATCTAATTTGACTATGATTCAAGTTGAAGAACTGACCAAATCAAAGAAGTGAGAGTCAAGGGGAAATTGGATGCATGAACTAAGTGTGTTGGTGGTATCTCTAAGCTTGGTGGATCATTGGTACTTTGATTGTGGTTCAAATTTCCCTAAGAATGGTCGTGTATAGAAGCTTTATGATTTGATGCAAATTTGGCAAGGGGCATATGGTGTGCAAAAGTGTTGGCCAAAATGTTGAGAATGGAGCAAATCTAAGAGTGGGTGTTCAATTTGAGTCCAAGAGGTGAAATCAGGTCAATATGGTGCAAATTGAGCTTGAAGTTCAAAATTGATGGGAACTCATCTCCTCAAAATAAAAAATTTGAGATCCTTATAATTTAGCTTAAGTGGAGATTTAAAAGTCATAGGGTTGTGAGCTATGAGAGGCTATAAAGGCCTAGAAGGGACAGCTTGTTGGTGGGAGACTAGCTAATTTAGATGAGTTTTGTTGGTCATTTTTTGGCAAAATCTGTACACCCTTTTAGATTATGCACAATAAGGTTTGAACCCTAGGTCTCTGGTTCCTAAATTAGAGCTCTAGCCAACTTGTCCACTTTCACTTGTTGTCCTATTGATTGTTCCATTGATACCTATACAGATGTAACCTTGGCTAGGAGAGAAAGTTTGATCTCCTTCTTGGTGATCTTGGTAACTTAAGAGTAGATAGATACTCTTATTATATCAAATGTCAAATGGTAACAAAGTCAATCTGATGTTGATTTATGAGATGGAAGGTTTTATTTCAATTTCTTGTGATTGGACCCCCTCCATTCTTTACTTCCTATTTGTGCACCATGTTTGTGAGATGCCCTGACTTTAGAGCATTAGTGCTCTGGTGTGCTCTTGATAGTGAGGTTGAAGTGATGACCAATCAAACTACTTGTATTTTTCTCTAGTGAGGCAAGAAGTGATGATCTACAAACCATGAGAGTGCTTGTTGTGATGGCATGTTATAGTTGCACTTTCTTGTATTTTAGTTGTCACAATTAGAGCTACATTAGTGGATGGTGTTCAATTGGTGGTGGCACTTGGTAGTGATTCTTGGTGGGGTACTTGTGGTGGTTACGGTTGTGGTTTGAGCTACATTTTCACGATAGAGTTCTTTGGTGTTCTAAAGGAGATAAAAATGTAGTACACAATGGGTTTACCTAAAGTGATATTCAATATTAGCGTGTATCTCAAGTCCTAGTGAGAGAGTAGATTGATTGTGAGTTGGAGTTTGATACAAGAATTGATTCAATTGAGAGTGCACTTGGTATATCCACACTATTGTTGTTGGACATGGACAAGATTAATGGGGCCTCCAAAGGCCTCAAGTGCTACTTTGGTACAATGGGTACCATTGTGTTGGATGACTTCATCCAAGAGTTTGATAGTTAGTGTGATCAACAACAGATGCAGAACCAGAATTTGTTCACACTCTTCATGGCATGGAAGAGGTTGTTTTAGCACTTGGAGGGTTCACCAATTGATGAATATCATGAGTTCAAGAGAGCTCACTTGGAAGAGATCAAGCTATGGAGACAATCTTAGTCCCAAACTACACTCCATCACTTCAAGCTTGTTGTTAGGGTTAGATTGGCAATACCCATGAGTTCTAACTCTAATGGCATTGGTGGATCTAGTGGAGGTGCACTAGTTGGAGATGGCGCTACTACGAGTGGAGTTACCACTAAAGGAAGTGGTGTAGTAATGGGGTATAACCTTATGATGAATTTCTTCCAATGCTTGAGGTAGAACTACTAAGGAGTGTGGACTTACAAGCTAAGAAGCTTGCAAGAGTTCAATGGAAGTTTGGAGAGAGTCTATGCAAGGCATACACTTGCATGAGATGGTTGATCAATTTCACTCATAGAGTTATCGAGGCCTAAGTAATCCAATTTTGGTATAGGAAACTTAGACAAAGAGTTACAACATATAGTACATGATGATATGTTGTTATAGGCTACTTCACCTACTTTTGTAGTGGTCTTTAGTTTGGTTGAACACATTGAGCTCAACATGGTGGAGGAGAGAGTGGTGATATCTAGATTTGGTAGGGAGACCTCATCCACAATTGTTACTTCATCTATAGTATAATAGAGTGCACCATGCCATGTTAGCGTTTGAGGACAAAGTGGATAGTCCAAATCCTAAGGAGCAAGTGGAAAGCCTAGTGTAGCTAGACCCTTACCTTCATTTTCAAGTTAGCAATAGCCAATGAGTAGTGGTGTTGCTTGTTGAACTTGTGGTGGACTTCACCACAAGAAAGAGTGCACTCAAGGCAGCATACATGATACCTTTAGTGCATCACAACTAGCACAAAGACAATGTGACCATTGCAATAGATTTGGTCATATTAGTGATCAATACTTTGACCTTCATCAGAAGTTACAAAGTGGTAGGGCTGCTATGGCAGGTGGTAGAGGAGCTCCAAGTCATAGAAGACAAGGTGGTGGTAGATGATCTACACTTGGTAGGGATGCAATGCCTACCCTTACTTTTGATACGGCCATGGCTACTCGGATTGAGCAATTGGAGCAAAGATTTGCTAGCATGGCCATAGCTTAGAAGGAGATCAGATTTGGGTGTTGAGGCTTCCACCTCTTATGCTAGTGATAGAGATATCTTGGACTTCATATGTGGAGTACCATAGGTAGATACATCTACCGCAATGATTAGGAGTGCAGTAGATGCTCTAGAGCCTAGAGGAGCATTAATGGAGTTGGACCCACACAGAAGAGATGTTCATAGATAAATCAGACTCCCCTAGTCTTTCACACTCTCTATGGTACTATAGATGACATCTTAGTGCAGGTGTGGTAGGTGGTGATAGAATGCATGATAGATTAGATGCTAGTCAACCACCTACTACTACACAGATTGAGTCTAGTACAATGTTGAAGGTGGCTCAATTAATTATGTGCTTCCCTTTGTTATCAACTAGTGATATGTTTACATTCGGAGTTGACACAACTCTAGTGTTCCGATTGGCTATCACACTTTGTGAGAGTACAAATGATCTGGTTCCTACTTCTAAAGCAAAGATGGTTGATAATGGAGCTGACTTGGTTGAGGAGTATAGGATCCACTCAATGACCAATGGTTTATAGCAAGCAGCAATAGCTAGATTGGAGGAGTTATCAACTAGACCTACCTTTGAGCAAGCGTAGTTCACAGCTAGAGTTGTCCTATTGGATAACCAAAGGGGGATTTTCTGTTTGGTTCAACCTTCAAGGAAGGTCTATCTACCATAGAAGTTCTTATTAGACTTTGGTGCACAACCCCTTATGTTGGGGAAGGCTATAATTATTGGTCTAGAGCTATGGAAGATTGATGTGGAAAGATGTCCATTTCAGATCCAAACATCTCTAAGAGGTGGTTCTACATAGTACATCACATTTGGAGAGCTTATTGTCTAGATTCAACCTAGTCATCTTACTAAGAGCTTTGTGGTGAGAGCTTGGGCCCATTGCAACAATAGTCTAGTCATATGACGTGCTAGTTGGTGGAGCAATATTATAGTGTTGACTATTGGGAGGAGATAACCTCATATAGACCAAGTTGGTAGTCAAGTGAGGAACATGTATGTTGCCTACCAATACACTTTAGTAGTGGCAGTCTTGGCTCACTACAATCAAGGACCATGGCATTAATTTCAGCTTTTAATGGTTCAGTTACTTGTCTTGGTGACTTATTGGAGAAGAAATGTCCGCATAGAGGATATTCTAGTACTAGAGTAGATCACTCGGATTTGGAGTAAGAGTGGGATTGTTCCATCTACCTTGGATGTTCCATTATAGAGTTCTTAGGAGGCATTGTAGCAACATGTAGATCAATTGGTGCAACAGGCTTGGAGTGGAGCCTTTGTACCACCAAGAGACCAATATGAGGATGAGCCTCTGGAGTCTATCACATTATTATCTTTGCATACCACACTCATTTCTTGGAGGTATCTAGTAGAGGAAGTATATCTATTGGAGTTATTTGGTGGGATTAGCATTAGACTAGCTACAATATTACAAGCAAGTATACAAGTATAGAGGTACTTGTATGTGGAGAGAGAAGAGACTGCTAGGCAAGTCTCTCTAATCATGTGGCACACTTGGCTTATCAAGATCTTGAGTTATTATTGATGTCAACAATCAAGGATTATCAAAAGATCTTACCAACAAACATTTCCTTGTTGGGAGCATAGGATTTGGTTAGACATGGTCCCATTCATTTGGTGATTTTTGGATGGCCATGCTAGAAACATACTCATGTTGGCCAAGGTCAAGGTCTCCAAGATCTCCGTTCTGGTGTGTTTTGGGAGATGTTACATATACTACAACATTTCTAGGTTCATTAGTCTATTTCTCTAGCCTACATTTTAGAGAACATTCCTTTGATGGGTGATTCTTGTACCCTAGGTGGTGGTGAGTACACATCAAATCTATCTTGGATGGGACATGCCATGTTGTTGGATGCAGCCAAAGTGGGATCACAAGCTCATTATCTTATCTTTGGTGGACAAACCTCTTACCTAGAGAGGTTTTATAACATTCTTATGATGGGATTCAACAACTAGACCACCTTACTATTGATGATATTTTTGATGTTGGACGTTAGTCTTGGATGGTGGTAGTTATTGACATGTCACCTATGGTAGTGGTAAACCTTGTTGGACAGCCCAAAGCCACTTTACCCACACTTACGAGTTTTCTAGGCTCCCATGCTTTTCAAAGGGAGGTCCTAGACTTGTTTGGAACTCACAATTATAGTAGTTGGTGGAGCCCAATGCCAATGAGAAGGAGCAAGCAATGGGCTTTTGTATCAATATTAGCATTTTTACAATAGTGTATAAGGTATCCAAGCATCAAGTGTTAAGTCAAACTACAGACTTTAATTTTTTGACCTGAATTGTGAGCCTTGGCTTGGTAGAGCAACGGAGGATGTGCTTGATAGTCATCACCACTCAAACACTTGTGAGCTTTGTGCTTATTAAGGCAATTGAGGCATATGCTAGGGGCAATGGACCAAGTGGGTAGGGTATTCTTGGGACACAACCAATGGCTACTAGTGACAGTGGTTTACTTGGGGTCCATCTAGGTGAGTGTGGTCTACTTGGGTTACACCCTTGGTCTACTTGGGATGCAACTAGAGGACGTATGGAGCTTGTATCCAAATCAGAGGGATTTTTCCACACTAAGGTTGAGAACTCTAATGGTTTGGTGCATGATACTATTGCTTCCAAGGGCCCAATATAGAAACCAATCAGTATGTCTTCCACTCTTACATCAATTATAAAGGATACTTGGGAGCCAAATCTTGGACCTAAACTTATAAGATGGAAAATATGAAGAGTTTAGAGGTTTGTCATGTCATTTTTAGTGTCATATCTAGATTGCTCAGACATTGGAGTTCTAGTGATAGTAGTTAGAGGCATTTTAGCAGTTACTCATAGACTACTTTCCGACAGTCAGATTTTGTGTTTAGGGTACTGACTTCATGGTGGAGCCCACCATCACTTGCACCATCCGCACCATTGGGTGTGCCATCAGCAGGACCGTTGGGATGAGACCTATGTTGAAATCAGGAGTATACCCTAAAAGTGTAGCTCTAGAGAGCTCACTTCTCTAATGTTGAGCCTTCAAGTTCCTGGCTAGAGTGGACAGAAAGCCGATGAGTGTCACCTGGATTCTCTTAGCTAGAGTGGGTGTGGCTTGACTATAATCAATGCCTTGTTGTTGGCAAGTTGTTGAAGATCAGATCAAGTATTGATCTAAGTTCAATTGATTCAAGTTATAAATGATCTGATTGATTGTGGCACTTTAGAGTTTATGTATGACTTATGTGTGAGTTGTGCTTGTATAATGTATGATGTTGACAGTGATGTATGTTGTGTAGCAATGTATATACGCACGATAGGTTCTTGAGGAGTTACATGAGTTGTTTTGCCTTCAATATGAAGGATTTGGGTGCTCTAAAAGGACTTGGTATTTGGATTGAGCTTATTAGTGATACATAAGTTTATTGATGTCCTTATAGAGTGACATGGAGAGAGCATTGATTTAGAGCTGAAGTAGAGACCTTTTTGAGGCTACTTTGGTAGAGATTTCATATGGAGAGTATACTTCAGCTATAGTGATACCAACCAAGAAGGATATGCATTAAAACTACATAAATAGGTGGATTTGTGGAGATTACCATCCTATTAACCAACAAATTAGGGCTGATTTGTTGGTTGATAGGATGGCATGCCTACATCAGAGGAGATCTTTGATGCAATTGGGCATGCAAAGGTCTTTAGTACCTTGGATCTTTGAGCAAGATATAATTAGTTGTCGATCAAGGAGGAAGATAAGTCTAAAATAACATTTTGGGCTATTGATCCTCACAGCAAGGAAGTATTATATCAATGGATGTTCTTACCATTTGGGTTAAAAAAACATTCTTGTTGAGTTCTAGAGGGTTATGGATAGGATCCTAGTAGGATAGGATTTTGCTTGGTACTATATTGATGACATCTTGGTCTATAGCATTGTTATGGATGAGCATGAGAGATATTTGTTGGAGGTATTTGAGAAATTGAGATCTCAAATACTCAAATTAAATCCTAGGAAATATAGATTCTTCCACAAGTAGGTTGAGTATTTGGGTCACATTATCTGCCTTGGAGAACCTAGTGTTCAATTGACCAAGGTGGAGGCTATTGTACATATTTCTTGGCCTATAGATGTGAGTAGAGTGCAAGCATTCATTGGATTGGTGAACTTTTATCATTGCTATGTTAAAGGATTTAGTGCCATTGCCAAGGCCTTGACAAAGCTGACCAAGCTTACATAGGAGTGGTATTGGGGAGATGAGCATGAGAGAGATTTTATAGAGCTCAAGGAGAGGTTAATATCTACCCCTATTCTTAGGAGACCAATCAGAGGACAACCATTCTAGGTTCACATTGATTGGAGTACGTTGGGTCTTGGAGTAATGCTCACCCAACATGATGATGAGGAGAAGGAGTTTGTGGTGGCCTATTCTAGTTGCTCCAACAATCCAACATAAGTGAAGTATAGTTCATATGAGGGAGAGTGTTTGGTAGCAATGTGGGTAGTAATATATTTCCAATGTTACCTATTTGGTAATCCCTTCACTCTCATCATTGATCATCAAACATTGAAGTGGTTGATGGAGTTTGACAAGCTTTCATGGAAACTTGTACCATGGGTTTTGATTTTACAAGAGTATGATTTCATGGTTATTCATAGACTTGGAGTGGTGAATCATGATGCAAATGGGTTGAGTAGAAACTCATATCCCAACCAACAACATAAGACTGGAGCATGTTGGCATGGTGAGAGAGATAAGGAGATGATGCCAAGTTGGCATGCATCTACCTTTCTATGTATATTTTTTGAGGCTTTAGTGGTATCTCTCTCAACACATACCAAAGGAGTTATTGAGGTCATAGATCTAGAGGGTGGAGATATTGGTACAGTTCAATGAGATATTCATGATGATGCTTAGTGATGGATTATCTTTGCACTAGTGTTGTGGGTGGCACAATTGGGGTACCAAGGAGAAAGACAATGTTCTTCAGCAAGCCAAGTGGGTTAGATTGGAGGGCAAACATCTTCTTTGTGTATGGGAAGATGGTAGAGTATGAGTAGTACCACTTCCATCTTAGAGACAACAATTGGTCTATTATGCTCATGAGGAGCTAGGACGTTTTGGATTAAAGCATACATATAGCTTACTCTAGAGTCATTATTGGTGGTATAATATGCATACCAATGTGCAATATTTTATTGCTTAATGTGTGGTTTGTGACCAAGTTAGAGCATCATTTATACTACTATACTACAATTACACCCATTACCTATCATGGGATTGGGTTACCAATGGAGTTTGGACTTTGTTGGACCTTTATCATTGACAGGGAGACATTATCAATATTTTTTGGTTATGGTGAATCACTTCTCTAAGTGGATTGAGTTGGTAGCACTTCTTGACAAGTCTAGTGAAGGGACAGCTTACTCATTCATGGATAAGATTCTTAGTCATTTTGGTGCACAAGTTGAGGTTGTAATTGATCAAGGTATCAAGTTATTGAGGGAGATTTAGGTCTTGTGTGAAGAAGAATTGATTGATCATTGTACTACCTCCTCACAAGATCACCATGAGGCAGATGGCTAAGCAAAGAGAGTAATTCAAACAATGAAGAGAGGGTTGCGTACGTATGGTTTGTTGGGCCACTTAAGAGATTGGGATCTCCAATTACCTTGGTTTGCCATGGGCTATCTGTTCAGCCAGCAAGCCTTCTTAGCATCTTTCTCTCTTTACTTTCTAATCTATGGGTGAGATCCATATTTATCTATAGCCATTTGTCAAGATGTTATTGTAGTTTTGGACGTGGATGATCCATAATATATGGGTGAATGCATGTTCTCAACAAGTAGAGATCTTTCCAAGAGTCATGTCATTGGCCTTTGAGAACTTGGCAATTGCTGAGCATAGAGTAACCTTTCACTATGCTACTGTTTGAGGTGGAAGCTGTAGACCGTCAATCTGTCAATTTCATCCAAGTGGCTTTGTATATCTATAGCATACAACACTGATAACACTTGATGTTAATATAGGTCACACTATTTTAAGAGTGTGTGACATTTTGCCTTTTGGAGTCCTCATGTTAGAAGGATGTGATGGTGTTTTTTGGAAGGATCATGTGCATAATTGTGCACCATGCTACCTCTTAAATATTGATTGCATTATGGATCCAAGCTTGAAACTTGTACATGCAAGCTTGTGGTGTATGTTATGTGGCTCTTTTGGTGGAGCTACTATTATATTAATCTGTGATAACTATTCAAGATGATGGAATATGGCATGTTTGACTCCTCTCCTAATGGTGGTTCCTTAGGGACAATGGTTATGTCCTAGATGTACTTGACATATAGCGAGTTCATCCTTTATATGGTATAAACTGCAAATAGACAACTAATTATGGGACTTGATAGCATCCAACCTCTTGATCTTTGTTGTAACAATATGGAGTTTAGCAACGAAGTTAATCGGGCTTACAAAGTGGCACATAAGACAAATTAACCTAGAATATTCCAAAAGTACCTAGGAAGCTTCTTGGGAAGCTTGTCGGCTAGCTTAGCTTGCACTTCAAGTAAGTAGCTTGTAGAAGGAAGCTTCTAGAAGCTTCCAACTAGCTTAGCTTGCAGGCCAAGTAGGCGGCTTCTAAAAGGAAGCTTCTTGAGAAGCTTCTCAAAGGCCTTGTATGCTACCTATAAATACCAAAGCCAAAGCTCATGCTAGGCATTTGGAGTTTTCTCTCATTCAAGTGTCCCAATGTGAGTTTCAATTCTCCTATTTCTCTCCTCAGATTTGGTTATTTACATTGGTATCAGAGCAAGAATGGGATGGATGGAATTTATGGACCACCAAATCCACTTCCACTAAACCATTGGAATTTTTGCGTCCAAATACTACCCAAGCATCATTTCACACAATTCATCACCTTGCACTTTGGACAAGATTTTTTGCATATGATCACCATATTTGAGGAACCCTTGGTGCTTCCAGTTGTAACTTATGGAGAACGGTGGACGTGCTATTTCTATGTGTTAGTAAATTAGATAGATTAGGGGTGGTGTGATAGAGTAGCAACCATGGTGGCAATACCCAATGTTATCCTTGCTATGAAACAACAAATCGAGCACCTTACTCAATTGTTGGATGAACAAGATCTTTGACGACAAGAGCAAGTGGAGAGAGTACCAATTCGAGAAGGAGAAGATTGGATCAGATTCCCTAAACACAAGGTATTTGAAGGCAAGAATCTTTTGGGTGCAGTGGAGAATTTTGTGTTTGATTGTGAATGGTACTTTGAAGCTACCAATCTACAAGATGAGCAAAAACATATTCTCTTGGCTTCTAGCCAATTAGATGGAGTAGCAAAGCTATGGTGGAGATTCCGAGTGGAGCAAGCTGAATGACAAATAGTTGCACCAATCTTGACATGGGTAGAATTCAAGAGTGCAATAATTAGTCGGTTCCAAGCTATAAATGCCACACGAGCTACACAAGATAAGTTGGCAGAGTTGAAATAGATTGGCTCTTTAGGAAGTTACATCATACAATTCCAAACCACCATCATGCAAATTCTAGATATATTGGAAGGTGAAGCTCTAGATTGATTCGTGAGGGGCTTGAAGGCAAGAACCAAATTAGAGGCAACCATGCAAGAGCCACAACACTTGGAGGAAGCCATGCGGTTAGCCAAACGTTTTGATTCCTTGGTAGCCACAACTTAGCATCGACCTCAACTCCCACAGAGCCTACCAATACACTACACACAAGTGGAGGAGCCATCATCAATGGAGATTGATGCCATTTAACAAAGACCACTTGGCACGGTAGATAGAGAGAAACTATGACAAAATGGTGGTTGTTTTTATTGTTGTCAATTGGGACATCGCATTGCTGAATGTCCACTCAAGAATAGAGGACCTCGACAAGTTGCCCAAGTGGAGGTTGTGGAGCAGAATGATCAAGGAAACGAAGAATCCCAATAGGAGATTTTGAGCTGCCTATTGGGAGCTTGATTAGTTCCAATGGGATTGAAGGCTTGACCTATGCAAGTTTGCTTCACTTGCAAAGTACTATATCTATTCAGGGTTGTAAGATTTTGGTTGATTCTGGAAGTTCAAAGAATTTCATGTCTATGCAAGTAGCAAAGGAATTGGGTATTCTTATCAAGCCAATGATTGGAAGTAGTTTGATGATGACGGATGGTAGAAAGGGTTTTGCATTCTGCACCTCGCATCTTGTTATTTTCAAGATTGGGAAGGGAGGTCTGTAATACCAAGAGCTAGCCATATGATCTAGATGTGAAATTTGGTTTGGTAACATCTAGAATGATGTTATACATGATGGTCAAAATAGATCAGATAGAAGTATCACCAAAAGAGTACTTCTACTAATAGAGTAGAAACCGAAATAGACTTGAGAACCTTAGAACCAATAGCTAGACATATGATTTAAAGGTGAGAAGTGGTTTGGTAACATCTGGAAGGATGTTACACATGATGGACTAAACAGATCAGAAAGAGGTATCACCAAAAGGGGACTTCTACTAATAGAGTAGGAACCGAAATATGCCTGAAATCTTTGAAGGCAATTTCAAAGGCCTAAACGGATGAATTAGGCCTCAAAAATGTGCAGATTCCCCCCCCCCAATGGTGGAAAGGTTGGCCTTCCCTCCCCCTTGCTTTGTCTTGTCGAGAGCTTTCCAACGGTACCTTACTCATGTGATTCTGAGATTCCTATAGGAAGATTCCCTAAAAGATTCCCTTTGGTCAAAGCTTGTTTGACCAACCAGATAGGACCTAGACCAGACATGTCACCCATCCAAGTAAGTAATCCAAGGGTGGAGCTTGCTGACATGTCACCTATCTGTGTCCCTGATCCTAGGGCGGAGCTTCCTTGGAGGAGATCCTCTTTGTCTATATAATAAAGAGAAGGTGCTCCCTTGGGGCATCGATGGTTTGAGTGTGCAATCTGTGTTTTCTCTTTTCTCTTGTCCTTGAAGTATTACAAGTGTGGATCAAGCTGATTGCATAATAACAATCTGCGGAGGGCCAAGAGCCTCATCAAGCAATGATTGATTGGATAGTTAAGGAGTTTGCGGACGTGTTTCCGGATGATCTGCCAAAGGGATTACCCTTTGATCGAGGTATGCCCCTCAAGATTGAGCTATTGCTAGGGAGTACTCCAATGAGTAGATTGATCTATTGGCTCTCACCAAAGGAGTTGGAGGAGTTGCGAACAACACTTATAGAGTTGTTGGAGAAGGACTTCATACGACATAGTACCTCTTGGGGAGCACCGGTACTATTTGTTCCAAAGAAGGATGGAGGACTTTGTTTTTGTATTGATTATTGTGGGCTCAATAAGCAAACCATGAAGCATGCATATCCCTTGCCTCAGATCGATGACTTGCTGGATCAACTAAGTGGTGCAAACTACATTTCCAAGCTAGATCTTTGTAGCGGCTATTGGCAAATTCCTATTGATAGAGAGGATGTGCAAAAGGCTGCCTTTCACACCAGGTATGGGCATTTTGAGTGGAGAGTTCTACCTTTCGGACTCACTAATGCTCCAGCAGTCTTCATGGATCAAATGCATTGGATGTTGGATGGACTATTGGATTAGCCTGTGGTGGTGTTCTTGGATGATATCTTAATCTATAGCAAGATAGAGGCAGAACACGTGAATCATGTGCAAGAAGTCCTAAGACGACTACAACAATGGAAATTTTCCTGCAAGAAGTCAAAGTGTGCCTTTTGGCAAAAGGAGGTTACCTTCTTGGGTCATAAGATCTCATCAAAGGGGATCAAGATGGAAGAAGAGAAAATCAAGGCCATTACTAATTGGCCTACCCCAAAGCATGCTACAAAAGTATGGGCATTCAATGGATTGGCCAGTTTTTACCGACGGTTCATCCATTATTATGCTCATATAGCTACATCATTGACTAACCTCTTGGGAAAGAACTTGAGCTTCCAGTGGACCACCAAGCATGAAGAAGCATTCCAGAAGTTAAAGCATATGGTGTCTTCAAGACCCATTCTTTAACCAAATGATCCTCAACTACCCTGTGTGGTTGATTTTGATGCTTCTAACTTTGCAATTGGAGCCGTGCTGCAACAAGAATTCCCAGATGGACTCCATCCCATTGCCTTTGTGTCTTGCCGACTCAATATGGCTAAACAAAACTACTTTTCTTGAGATTGAGAACAACTTGCAATGATATACGCCACCAAGGTATGGAGGCATTACCTCTTGGGGAAACAAGTGATCATGCAAACTGATCACAAACCATTGTTGCACACCTTATACTTGGAATACATGAAGAGTCGACATCATCAATGGGAGGAACAACTCCAACTATATGACATCAAACTTGAGTACAAACCAGGTCGGTTCCATGTCATCCTTGATGCTTTATCACGACGACCTGATTTGAAGTCTCTTCCTCTCATCACAACGGCAATTTCAACAATGTCAGTTGACTCTAAGGTCCAAAACAAGTTTCAGTTAGCTATACACCAAGACCCTTTCTTCCAAATGGTACATGGTTGCCTTACAACATACGATAAGAAGTACAACCCCTTCTCTATCAAGGAGGGCCTTTTATTCCATGAGGACCGGATCTATGTTCCAGCTAAAGGTGATTGTCAACTTGTGCGCCTCCAAGAAGCCCATGATTTACCCATCGTTGGTTGCATGGGTGTGGACAAGACCTTGGGTACCCTCCAACGTCAATGGTGGTGGCCCAACATGACACGAGATGTTCAAGAATTTCTCTAATCATGTGAGAGCTACCAACGTAACAAGGCCATGAAACCAAAAGCCGAGTGGACTACTTCAACCACTTACCATTCCATCCGCTCATTGGGAGCATGTGAGCTTGGATCTTATCACATTCTTGCCAAAGACAAAACAAGGACACACTGCCATTGTGGTGTTTGTGGATAATCTTAGTAAGCAAATCCACTTGGCACCAACCTATGATACCGTGGATGCTCCAACATTAGCGCAAATCTACTTCAACAATGTCTTCAAGCATCATGGGATGCCACGTGTACTCATCTCCGACCGTGATCCTCAATTTACTGGGAAGTTTTGGCAAGCACTCTTCTAGATACTCGGCACCAAGCTTGCTTTGTCCATGGCCTATCATCCTCAAACTGATGGACAAACCAAACGTGCAAATTGTACATTGGAGGATATGTTGCATGCCTTTGCCAATGTCCACCATACCAATTGGGATGAATGTCTGCAACTATAGAATTTGCCTACAACAATTCCAAATAGGCAAACACCGGATTTTCTCCTTTGTTTCTCAATTTTGGTCAAGAACCGCTTGTTCCAAATTCTCTTCTTGCTCTCCCTCCATCTCAGGTTCCTCATACTTCCACATTCTTGACCACTATATCCCAATCTCTCCAACAAGCCAAGTGTCACCTCCTTGTTGCTCTAAATTGCCAAAAACAATATACAGACCACCATCATTGTGATCTCACCTTTGAAGTCAGTGATAAATTCATGATGTCTTCTAATAAACTCCCTCTCCCACTTGATACCCAAGTTTGTAAACTTGCCCCTAATTGGATAGGACCCTTTGATATCACCCAAATTGTCTCTCTTGTTGCTTATTGACTTGCCTTGCCTTGTCACATGCATATCCATCTTGTCTTTCATGTTTCCAAGTTGAAACCCTTTGTTCCTAACCCCTTTTCCTCTCAAGTCCAACCTCCCCCTCTTCCTATCCCTATCAATGATCATAAGGAGTACAAAGTTGATTGTATCCTTGCGCGTCACCATATTCATTGAGGCCGTCGCCAACATACGGAGTACAAGGTCCTCTAGAAAGGGTATCCCCTTCATGATACCACATGGGAACCTCTTTCTCACCTCCAGAATGCACAAATGGCCATCCAGGAATTTGAAGCTTCATTGGCGACGAGGATGTCACCAACTAGTAGCAGGGGAATATGTAACAATATGGAGTTTAGCAATGAAGTCAGTCGGGCTTACAAAGTAGCACATAAGACAAATGATCCTAGAATATTTTGGAAGTACCTAGGAAGCTTCTTGGGAAGCTTCCCGGCTAGCTTGCACCTCAAGTAAGTAGATTCTAAAAGCTTCCAACTAGCTTAGCTTGCACGCCAAGTAGGCAACTTCTAGAAGAAAGCTTCTTGAGAAGCTTCATAGTTAACTTTGCTTGCACTCTAAGAAAGCGGCTTGAGGAAGCTTCTCAAAGGCTTTGTTTGCTACCTATAAATACCAAAGCCAAAGCTCATGCTAGGCATTCAGAGTTTTCCCTCATTCAAGTGTCCCAATGTGAGTTTCCATTCTCCTATCTCCTCAGTTTTGGTCTTTTACATTTGCCCACCATAGGGTAGTAGTTACTCATGGATTACTTGTTGACAGTCCAATTTCATGTTAGGGCTATTGATCACATGGTGGGACCCACCATCACTTGCATTGCTGGATGTGACATTAGCGGCGCCATTAGGGTTAGAGACCTTGGTTGAGTAGAGTGATATACCTTCAAATTGTAGCTCTAGAGAGCTCACTTCTCTAATGTTGAGCCTTTGAGTTATTGGCTATGGTGGACAAAGGCTGGTGAGCATCACCCGGAGTCTCTTAGCTAGAGCGGATCCGTATCCGCTCTAGCTCTAGCTTGATTGTAATCAATGCACAATTTTTGGCAGATTGTGAAGTGAAGGATTGAATATCTATCTGATTTGAGTGTGATTTGAGTTGAAGAAGAACTCATTATTGTGGCACTTTAGAGTCCATGTATGACTTATGTGTGAGTTTTGCTTCTATACTGTATGATGTTGACAATGATGTATGTTGTGTAGTGATGTATATACACATGATATATTCAAGGTTATTCCATATGCCTCTTTGTGCATTCTATAGTGAAGAGTTCTTTAAGGAAGGGAAACAAATATTTGTACTTACCACATGATCAATTTGCATGTGATCATTTGGATTAATTAGCGCAGTTTTTATTTATCTTACATCTATGTTATATTAGTATACTAGAAGGATCTTTGGGGCAAAGAAAGTTGATTGCTAGATTTTGGAAATTTTGGGCTGAGGTTTTATGGAGTTATTTCCAAGTGGTTATAGGAATAGCAATGGGAGAATTTCCTACATCAATTAGTCAAGAGCTAAGTGATAATCAACTTCTTGTGCATGAGAAGGATATAGATAATACTACACTAATTGTTATTGGAGAGGTTTTGCTATGCCTTGTTAGCCATATCATTGTTCTTTAGCATTTTTTTTACATCTAACAGCACTTCATTAGGAGGTAGTGAGGTCTTGCATCTCTAAGCATTAAAGCCCTCTCAAATATCCATCCAAATTTGGTTATCTTGTATGTAGATGTTGAGAAATCTTTAATAGTATCTCATGTGCAACCATCTTTAGAGAGCTAAGTAAGTTTGGTAGATCCTTGGTAGATCTTATTTATTTTATGTGGTACCTTTTTATTTTCATTACTACTATCACATGTTCTCATAAGAGGGAGTTATTATTCTTCTATTAGTGGATGTTACATAATAGAGAGATCTCTTGGGGGTCTTTTGTTTGCTATAGTTCATTTTTAGCTCCTTTTTACTACTTTGTCCATGATAGGTTGCATCTTTCACTTCTTTGCAAAAAATACATACATTTCTGAGCATTAGTTAGGTCTTTGACCACATAACACTCATTTCATCTTATGGGCTTGAGAGGGAAATTTTCAAATAGTAGAGTGTGATATTTTTTGGTATTCTTTCTTGTTTCTAGTTACTTGAGAAGTTTATCACATCTATAGATTGTTTATGCATTCTTGGAGTACCAATCAGGTCTAAGGAATTTGTTACACTCTTCTTAGATGCTACTCTTCCAAAGGATAGTGTTCATGTGGATAAACTTCCTCTACTAGAGATTCACAAGTGGAAGTTAGTACACTCTCTCTTAGTATTCTCATCAACCATCAACCAATCTACCTACCAAGGAGCCATTGTTAGAAGGACTATTGGAGTCTTTGGTAATATCATTAGATTAAGGAACTTGGTGTGTATGATAGTAAATGAACACTTTTACAAAAAAGTATTGTGGAATATAGGCAAACTATCTTTGAAGAAGAGGCAATTGTAGCATTTTGTGAATTTTATCAATTTTTGTTGTTGTTAATAGACCAGTCTTGGAGACTTATGTGATGGAGGTAGAGAAGTGACCATTTTCTTTCAAATTACTATTGTGGTAGATGAGAGATTGTTTGTCTTTTCAAGCACAAGATGATCAACCATTATTTAGCTCTTTGCCTTTTGATGGATCAAAGTTTTGTATTCTTCCTTAATGAACTGACAATTTTAGCAAACTTTGTGTTTTCTCTAATTTACTCATCCATTCTTTTGTTAATATTGCACATCTTTGCTACTACTTTGGCAAGGGTCCAAGCTCTTGGGGTTTAGCTTAATCTTGCTTTAAGTCATTTAGACCAATTACTTCCTCTACAATAATTTTACTTAGGTTTGGTCAATCTATTTATATATTTATTACTCGCTTGTGAGTATTGTAGTACCTTGGATATAGTAATAGTTTTTATGACTCATGCCCTTTTTGAAGAATAAAGGATAGCTACCTATGATACCACCATATCTTTGATTATTTTTATATATATATATATATATATATATATATATATATATATATCATAGGTAGCTATCCTTTATTCTTCAAAAATATATACATATTTGCAAAGCAAGAGAATATAAATTCTTCACTTGAGACAGAGGATTTCTTTTGTAGATAACACAGTCATTGTAAACTTATATGTGGTTTAAGATAATCAACCGACAAAAAAGGATGTTTGTGATTATGGATCTCAAATTCTATGTAACTTTAGAGGAGGTGATTAACCATCATCTTGGATGGGTGGTGAGTGAGGCAGCAACGGCCATGGTCCACAAGTATAGAGTTGTGCAATGAGGTCATCCTTTTGTTTCTCTAACTTTGGAGATAAAAATATGACATTTAACAAATCTTGCAAAAGTTTAATGTAACAGATGACACTAGTATCACTTTCATTTTCTTATTTTATGATTTATTTTAAACAAAAAAGTATCTATTGCACTGCAAAGAGAAATTGCATTAGATGATACTTTCTTAATACTTTCTTTGGATACTTTAGTGGAATTTAGACCGTATGACTTACATTATTTTGACCTGCTAATCCTAACAAGATAAATTTATCATTTGATAGTATTAGACCTTATCATCATTTTACCTTTTAGAATTTATCCTTTTGCGCGTCTTGATGGTTTTCCTCTCCTTCGTTCCTTATTCCCGCCTTAAGTTCTTAATTTACTTATGTCATTCTTATCGGAAGCCCCTTCCTTGCTTGTTGGCACTCCGAAGTCATGACAAATACAGACTAAATTAAGTTAAATGGAAGTCAAGACAACGAAAGCCTGCATCAAATCAAATGGAAGGCCAAATAAAGATTGAATTAAGTTGAATGGAAGTGACATTGGGGTATCCGAGAAGGATACGTATGAGGTCTTAAACAAGAATATTAAGTTAAATAAAGTTAAATGAAAGAAGGATCAATTTATAGCTTATCAATTTATGTCGAGAATGGATTCCAAATTATTTTATGCGAAAACGGCTAGCGTGTAAGATAGCAAGAAGGATGGGAAGACCCCATTCAGCCAAGCCGCAGAAGGATAAAACAAGTTTTGTAAGTAAGTAAAGTTAAATAAAACCCCAATCAATTTGTAAATTTCTAAAACTTCTGAGAATGGGGCTAAAGCCCCATCTCATCCGAATGAAAAAGTTGTTATTGAATTAAAGTAAAATTTGTAATCTATCGAGTTAAACTAATCAATGCTAATTAATTAAAATCTTCCTGAAGTCAGGCGCACGAATCTTTTAGAAAAGACAAGGAGGAGCTAGTTCGGCTGCTGACGCAATAATGAGTCCTTTACGTGAAAAGTAATTTATCGAGGCGTGAACATGCGGAGATTCCTGTGTCGACAAGCATACTTATCCCGTCCGATACGAAATATGCCTGAATCCAACGGCCAGCGTATATCCACCTCGTTATGTACGAGTCTTGTGAGATGGAGCACCGGAGTTAGCACACGAATGAGAAACACGTGGGACAAGATGAGAGGAGAGACCCGTCGAACTTATGCGGTCTGGTGCTACTTTCTTGCTGAGCAGGACAGGACCGGACAGGGCAGGGGAAATTTGTGAAGCATCATTATAAGCTCGTTTCTCGAAGGAGGAAGCAGGCGGACGCGGAGGTATGTGAGCAGGAGGCGGACCGGCGGTGCGACTTTGCTTGTATTAAAATCTCGAGGGGAGAGTACTGGATGTTATAATCTTCAGTGGAACCGTTGCCTCATCGTGGTTCCGTGAATGTTTCAGAAGAGCTGGAGGTGGAGAATTGAGTCTTGATCGACGGAAAAGCGGTGTGGAAAGATGAGGCATTCGATGGGATTCGTGGTGGTGGCGATAGTAGGATTGGGACTGATGATGGCGGTTGTAGGGGGAGCGGAGAGCCTCGGACGTGTTTCTTTGAACAAGAAGACGCTGGACCGTAAGACTTTGAAGGCTGCGAGGTTGAAGCTGGTGAAAAGGGCGGAGCTTTTGGGATATGGGGATTTGGAGAACGGTGAAGGGCTAGAGGATGGAGGTGACGCTTTGGTTTTGAGTAACTACCTGGACGCTCAGTATTACGGAGAAATTGGACTTGGAAGCCCTCCTCAAATTTTCAGAGTGGTCTTTGACACCGGTAGTTCGAACCTTTGGGTTCCGTCCGCCAAGTGCTGGTTCACGGTGACTTCCTAAACTTCAGTTCTTTTTTTTTCTCTTTCTTGGGGATCTGTTGACACACTCGGTGTGTATGTGCTGTTGCGAATGAATTCGACGTAGGCTTCTTTTGGCCTTTAAACCACCGTTAACGGACTAGCGCCAACCCGTTGCCTCTCGTGCCATGCTCTCCTCTCAGCTTCTATCTTGTCCAGTATCTATGTGTGGTTTACCTGCTGGCAACTGCATTCTGCGTGGAGACTGTGTAGCGGATCTTAGTGAGCGTGCCCCTAACGTTGCTTGTTGAGTACTTAGACATGATATGTGCATCAGGAACTTTCGCAAGTTCACCGCAAGTTGATGAACTTGATATATTACATAACGTACGTTGGGGTTTACTTTTTTCGATATCTGTTGTTCTAAGGGGTGTTGCAGCATGCTAATGGTAGTTCTTCTTGCATGGACCTCAGTCTCCTTCTGTTCTTTGTCTCGAAGAAACTATCGAGTCAGGGTTTTTTCAAAATTCTGGGGTCTGTAGTTTTAGTATTCAGGTTGAACTTGCATTAGCTTCAGTTTCCAGTGCGCTGACGTTTATAAAAATAAGTTGTGATGTGTAATTCTGTTTGGAACTTTTCTGGTTTTAGTTATATCATATCGCATATATCATATCCGTTCATATCCATGGTGCCCTTACGTGCTGACGTACGTGGGGAGAGTTCCGAGTCTGCAATTGAAATTGGATTGGTACATCTTCGCTGAGTTTGTTCTGCTTTTTGTGCAGTTAGCCTGCTACTTCCACCACAAGTACAAGTCAAGCAAATCAAATACTTACAAGGAAGATGGTGCGTGGTCGGCACTTGAAACCCTTACGTCAGAAGCTTGATCGATTCCTTATGTTGGTTAACATTGTGATCCTTATTTTGTCCGATTTGTGAATGCTTATTTTGGCCGACTAGTGTACTTGTAGTCACGTCTTAAGCAACGAAGTTACTGTTCATCATATTCAGGAACCGCCTTCGCTATTCAGTATGGATCAGGATCAATGTCAGGCTTTCTCAGCCAGGATACCCTCACAGTGGGTGACCTCAAAATCAAGAATCAGGTGAATATTGTCTTACCCCGATGCCACCTTGTCCTCAAATATGTTCGAAGCGACGTGCTTGGTTTACTGCGTGAATATTCGTATCCAAATGTATTGTGTCCACAGAACAAGAGTTTATGTCTTTCCTTTTTGCTACCATGGCAGCCGAATGGGGTAGTAAAAGGCTGAGAGACGTGCTTCTTTGTCACACGCATCTTTACATTTTCTCGTGGTCTGGACCGAAGAGCTAGCTATTGTGATATGGAAGTTGTACAGTACGTTGGGGCATTTGTGTGGGCGCGGATCATGACTGATGTGCCCAGATCTCGTTGTGATATCTGAGTCTTGGAAAGATTCTCAAAATTTTCGTTTCAGTGTCGTGGCCTGGTGGTAACAAGTCAAGTTGAATGAAGCGTGTGCACTTTCTCTTGACCGAAGAAGTTAACTCAATATTTGTAACACAATTTGCTCCTTCTGCGGTATAGGTCTTTGCTGAAGCGACAAAAGAACCAGGTATTGCATTCGTAGCTGCCAAGTTCGACGGTATTCTTGGATTGGGATTTAAGGAGATCTCCGTGAACCGTGTGACGCCTCCATGGTGAGAATTTAGACAGGACTTGAGACTTCCTTTTATGAAATATATGTTACTGAATTTTCGTGTTGTGCCTTCGTTTTATGTGCGACGAACAGCATCGCTTGCATAATATGGTATGATCATGGGAGTAGCTTGAAATGTGTTTTCATTATGGCTCAGCCCTTTCAAATACAGCCCCACATGTTTGGTTGGTTCTGTTCGTGTCCGAGAATTAGAATTATATCAGGTAATGAAAGACTTATCTAGTACCCTCTAAGAGAGCGGACTGGGTTTCATACTAACACAGCTGCACAAGTAACTAATTTCTGACGATGAATCGCAGGTACAACATGATAGACCAGAATCTTGTAAAAGATCCTGTGTTCTCCTTCTGGCTGAACCGTAATGCTGATGAAGAAACGGGAGGAGAGCTAGTTTTTGGGGGTATGGACGCGAAACATTACAAGGGAGAGCATGTGTACACACCAGTCACTCGCAAGGGATACTGGCAGGTATGACGACCATCGACAGATGTGAAGATTCTAGAATGCTGAGGTTGGATTTCTAGTTGTAGGAAGCACATCCTGACTGACATTTATATGTGCGGATGATGCAGTTCAATATGGGCGATGTAATTGTTGACGGAAAGAGCACCGGTAAGCTGCAAAGTTTTGGGCGATTGGATGCGTCTTGCGTTGTTTTGACTCTTGCGTTGTTTCCTTGCCACGATCCATAATTTGGCTTCTGGATATGGAAAAAGAATTTGATTTGATTAGTTTGCTCAAGTTTCACGATTACTTTCCTCTTGATACATGTACCTTACGCGGTGGTAGTAGTTGAATGATAATCCCTTCCTTCTTGAGGAACTGTTGTCAATCAGAGAAGCAGAGTGTTGTTTATGATGCTCTGTAATTTTATTCACGAAATTTGTGTATACTTGGACTTTCTTTTCATCGGCAGGCTTCTGCTCGGGAGGCTGTGCTGCAATTGCAGATTCTGGAACTTCATTGTTGGCTGGCCCTACGGTGTGTAGTTTCCACCATTTTAATTTGTAGAGGACTTCCTTTATCTGTAAGGTTGTTTACAAGAAGTTTATAACGTGTAGGAATTTAGATGCGTTTTTAAGCTGGTCTACTAAGGTATATCTCAGCTACATGTGTACAATCATTTGCATATCCGCATTTGTCATTGGCCTTTCTGGTCCTTGTCCGGCTGGATATGTCGTTCGACACCTTTCTCTCATGGGTTGGGGCTTTTGCTCTGCAGGTTATCGTGACTGAAATCAATCAAGCTATTGGTGCGACCGGTGTTGTCAGTCAAGAGTGCAAGATGGTTGTGCAGCAATATGGAGATATGATCATAGAGCTACTTATGCAGCAGGTTTGGTGTCAGTCACGTCTTCATCTCATTTGCACACGAAGTAATTCCAAATTACTTTTGTGGAACATTATTCCAGTTGAATGCACCGATTGTAATCTAGACGAAAATTAAGGTTTGCTTACGACATTTGTCTTTGCAGATCGCACCTGGAAAAATCTGTGCACAAATGGGTATCTGCCTTGACCAATCTACAGCTGGTATCAGGTTGGATATCATTCTATTAACCAAACTATTGTCTGCCTTTGTCTTCTGCCCAGGCGGCAAAATTCGTCTGTCATACACTTGGTCTCTGCCATGGTCTACCTTCAGATGTCAACAGGTCGGACAATTCTATTTTCTTCGTAATTTATACTGAAATGCAGTTTCTAAGGTTCAGGGATCTAAAGCATAACACGAGTACAATATGTTCTCCATCATGTTTAGTGTTTACAACCTGAACAGTAAGAGAGAATGATTTGATATTTACCGAAGGGACTCATATAAACTATTTTGTGCAAATAGTGAACCACACATTGCGAGCGTGTTGGAAAGGGATGGGGGGCCCGTGAAGGACGAAGTAGCCTGTACCGTGTGTCAGATGGCGGTTGTTTGGGTCCAAAATCAGTTGAGGAACAATCGCACCAGGGACGAAATACAGATCTACCTAAACAATGTATGTGGTACTCTTCACATTTATGACATGTTTTACTTCTGTATGTCTTTGATGTAGCTTTTAGATTGTCGATTTAGTTCGTCTCAGGAAGGAATCTTAACACATAATTCGAATGTTGGGCACGTGCAGCTCTGTGAACGACTTCCTAGCCCTAACGGCGAGTCTCTTGTAGACTGTGATTCCCTTTCAACGATGCCTAATGTAGCTTTCACAATCTCGGGAAAAACTTTTGAACTGACCCCGGAGCAGGTACCTATCGTCTGCATTATTGGAATGGAGTAAGAATGGTGATTTTGAGTTATGGTAGATGCTGATCGGTGCAAATATGTTGTAAAGATGAATATGTGCTTCTATTCTGCAATATCCTTGCACTTCGAAAGGTTGAAGGTATTTCTAATACACTCACTTTTAAGAATATGCTAGACAAAATCTTTGCTTCCGTACTCTGTTCAATATCGCGTGCTGAGCAAGAGACAAGATTTGAAGTCGTCTGTAGAAATATATTCTAGTCCTAAATCATTGTCTAACGATTAATACTGTATGTTCTTGATTGTTAATTAGTACGTTCTTCAAGTGGGAGATGGCGAGGCAAAACAGTGTATCAGTGGCTTCATGGGCTTGGACGTGCCGGCTCCTACTGGACCCCTTTGGTATTCAATTCAATTCCATTGATATACGTCATTTTTTGCTCAAACGTCGTGCACTGTTACTCCTGTATGCCTACCGTGTAGTGGACGGTGATCTGAACGAGTTTGCCTGTGTCTACAGGATCCTTGGAGATATATTCATGGGAGTTTACCACACTGTGTTTGACTACGGCAACACTCGCATTGGTTTCACGAACGCAGCATAGGAGAGTTTTCTTAGATCGGAGTGAAAGGTCAAATTATATGTGCATAGATAGATGTGAGTTGTCCTAAAAGGTGAACTCAATTACTGCACAGAGAAGCAGATAGATCTTCAAAGCATCTGCAGCTCCTACCTAGGTTACTTGAGGCGTTGGCGTTGTATGGTGCTGAGGAATGCATTGTAAGTACTGTACAATATATACCGGAAATCAAAGGAAGTAGGCAGTCATATAGCAGAAGGCTGAACTATGAATGAAGGACATGCCGATGTGAAGGAAGTGTTCTTCTCGAGGCATGAACTTGTTTCATGCAACTCGGATAGTAGTAGCATAGATTTCACTTGTAGTCCGGTTTTCAAATTTGAATCGTCAGACTAACATATGTATACGCGAATGAAATCTACAGTGGTTATTTTCAAATGAGAAAGTGTACAAGACAAGTTAGTGTGTAGACCATTGGTTTGAATACAGGTGTGCTAATCAACAAACGAATGGTAATGTTGAATAACGGACGCAATAGTGGCCGCATTTCTGTCTGCAATTGAGGACAGAGGCAGAAGACTAGACCATAGTGCACAGCATTCTTGTTCCGAGCTCTAAGCATTTCTTATACCGACTCAAAAATCTGTGCAGTAAAAAGTTTTAGCAAGGTAGCGATACAATAATCGTTCTCTGCTTCAATTTCACAGTACTTCGACGAGCATGGGAGACAGGTTCCTGAACCTACACATCGTATCTCTTCACAATTCAAATTGAATCGCAGGTTCTGTTTGATGACCAGAGAAAACATTGCAACTGTGAAGACTTTGTAGATGAAGACCATCTGCGAAAAGAAAGTAAGCAACGCCCTCGTTTTCGTCTCTTTCAATGCGACAACATATCGTATGTACCTGAAATGCCGTCTAAAAGGCGCTTGAGAATCGCACTTGGCCTTTACACTTGTGCTTGAGTTTGCACAAAATCCCAATTTACTTATCACAGATAAATCATTTGCCATGTTGTGTCTCTCGATTGGACTTGCATGAAACTGGACTTACTGGACTAACTCCGTGCATCTCGTCGCGTTGAATACGTTCTCTACTTTAGCTTTCGTACAATGCCTACTTGTTTAATCAACGTCAGACGACATCCATTTCATTTATTCACGAAATGTAAGTATGCCCACTCACACATGTAACCACGTTGGATTGAAACTGGTGCCTGATACAACAGAGGTTGCACTGGTTCGTGCTCGTGGAGCAATCTTCGCAGGTTGGATGGCTCCCACTTCCTTACAGTAGTGTAGGGCAGATTTCCTCATACCGATATTTTCGGGGCTTGGCACCATTTTACCTCTTTTGTTTCATCCTTGTGCGGCTCGATGGGGTCTTCCCATCTTTCTTCGTGTTCTCTATGCGGTCGTCTTCCTTCCTGATAAAGTAGGAAGTGCTCCACGTCTAAATTGAAATACCTTGTGAAGGAGACAACTGTTCTTTGTGCATAGAGCTATTGCCAAACCCATGTTCTTGAAACCAACTTCTTGAAATTGAAGTCAGATAATAATCCTGACTTGCGTAGGCGGGAAACGACTGATTCAGGACGCGATTGTGCTGCACATCTTCATAGCTTAGATTGATCTTAAACGTCGTCACATATTCCCAACAACTCGTACTAGTCTCAACTGTGGCACGAGGAAAATCCAAGGGTCAATCTAGGTCAACTTGGACAAATGCTGTAGTGGAACATTACTTGAGAAATCGGAGCAGAAGCCGTTTGAAGACCGGAGGATCCAGTTGGGGTACATTACTGTGTATTCGAAATGCCCATCACACAGACAAGATAAGACAGTGCGCATGATCCTGCTCATGAGGAGCGTTGAAACGGGATGAAGTTCGGAACGCTCCTAAACACTCTACGAAAGACTTCCGTGGACAACAACATAAAGCTAGGATGTGGACGGCAACACATAATCAAGTCTTATCTTTTACCATAAGACACTTCCACAACCCTCGCCAAGCACGCACTTCTCTCAGAGTTGAAGTTGAAGATATCTTCAAGACTCAAGAGACAGTCAATGAAACCGTCCATTCGAGCAGGACTTGCGTGTGCAACAATCCGTGTCCAACTGTAAGAACCAACCTAGAACATGGGCACTAGTCCAAGTGCTTCTAAAAACATAGAGCGCATTGTGGACAACGCTCAGTAGTAGTCACGTATGTTAACGTGACAGTCCCAAGGACGTACCTGCATTGATCTATTAACTTATAATCCTTGTTAAATGAGATTCTGAGAAAACTTGTTTTACGTGTCATACGCTGAGCATATCCACATGACGAGATCCTCAACCTGGAGAAATCCCCATCCTCTATGAGATGGTGCTTTGTCGAGATTGCAAGTATCATTGCATTGCATGCTACCAAGCTCCTGTAGAAAGATAGCATTTAAGCAGAACGCTGGCGTGTAAGAAGGAACGGATTTACCCTTACCACTGCTTTCCAGCATAATATAGCATCTGAATTCTTGGATTCGCTGATCTTCCGAAATGATAAGCAACTAGACAAAAACTCACCATAGACAGAAATTTTCAATCGTTGCTTTCACTGTAGCTCCGGTCCGTCCCCGATGCTACGAGGGGATTGTCTCTAGACTTCCATGGCCCCGTTGCTTCTTCCACGGGACAAGGGGGTTCTGACGGTTCTTCAGGGATCTGCACAACGCAACTGAACCACTATTCCATCCTGCAAAGCATAGATTCCCGATCCTAATGAACTCCAATGAGTAGTAACTGCTGCACTTGCAAACATCAGGGAAGAAGAGCACATTCCACACCAGTACAGTACGACAATGCATCCATAAGTATAGCAATCAAATTGCTGATCAGAAGTCTCAATGTCTCAAACTGAAGCATACAATGACCAATTTTCACAGGCCACACGACATGGACTTGGAACTGTTGGTACACTAAAAGAGTAAAGAACCCCTTTTGAGACACGCGATTCTTCACAATTTAACTCCTTTCGAGCAACAACCTTACAGGTCTAAATGTAACTAGCAATGGGCCTTTCTCCGCTGCACTGCACGTAAACAGATGAACGAAGAGCGGTAATCTGTTCAGACTGATTAAACAATTCGGGTAAGAGAGAGGGAGGCTTTAAGCTATCTAATGTGACTAGAGAAAAATAATTTGTGTATCCTATCTACACCCAGGATCCCAAGGATTCCTGATTCAAATACCAAGCTCTAACAATCAGATACAAGATCTCCACCATACACATAGTATGGCTGGCTGGCTTATGCTTTTGCATACCATCCACTTTATCTGGACATGTCTTCAACAATAACCATGAAATGGACCATGCCTGTATGCTGGAACTCGATTTAGGAAAGCAGGTCTCGATTGAGTAACAATCACAGGCTGACAATCCGTTCGCGCAGCTGCTGAGAAATTGTGGACAAGACCATGGACCAGCCTTAAACCCAACCAAGGGCGGCAAGTTATGAAACAAAAACATTCCCAAAGCTAACAAAACATAAAGTACATCAACGTCCACGGGCCTTCTCTTTCGATTTCGGAGCAGGTCCAGAAGGAGGAGCCGCGGCTGGAGCAGGGCCACTTGCTGAATTTGATTCCGAACCTTCATCGGCTGCCAATAACTCCTCATCGTACTCTACAGTATCCAGCTGCATTTTTTTGGGGTCTGATTGCCCATTGGCATCTTTAATAGCAGCGCTGCTTTCCTTGTCCTCGCCTTTCAGCAATTCAACAACTTCCAGCATGGTAGGCCTATTCTCCGGCGTGTTCTGAGCGCACATAGTCGCCACCTTCACAACCCGTCTGAGCTCCTCCTCTTCAAACTGTCCATTCAGTTTGGGATCCACCAACTCATCCAACTTGCCATGGAAAACCAGCGGTGCTGCCCACTCAACAATCGTCCTCTTCGTTCCCGGTCCCAGCTTCTCAATTGGCTTCTTGCCACTTATCAGCTCCAGCAACAGAATTCCAAAGCTATAGACGTCACAGCTCTCCGACACTTTACCCCACATAGCATACTCGGGAGCAAGATAACCTAGCGTTCCTTTCACCCGAGTAGTCACATGAGTTGCCCCATCGGGTATGAGCTTCGCAAAACCAAAGTCGGCCACCTGAGCATCGAAGTTTGAATCCAGAAGAACGTTACTTGCTTTCACATCCCTATGTATGATGTGCGGAGTAGCATAATGGTGTAGGTACCTGTCATTGTGATATCATTCAAGTGAATAGTGTGTCAGCTACTTGGCAGTAGTGAATCATCAACGAGTGGACACACGGCAGTTCGTGAAATCTATTACAGAATGACCACTACAAGCCTTTACGAAGCCTGGCACTTGTAACAAGTACCGCTTATTTGCCTTTCATACTAAACAGAAAACAACTACCTGGGAAACTTTGGTCCACATTACGCGGCTAATTCACCGTCACTAGAAAATATGATGTGGCTGTAGGCAAACTTAATCTTGATATACACGACCTTACAACTGGCCGTTAGTAGATCAGTAAAGTATCAAAAATCCATGTGAGGGTGGTAAATACTTACGCCAGACCCTCAGCAGATCCGATAGCGATGCTCATTCTTCTGCGCCAATCTAGAAGAGAATCAGAGGCATACTGTCCGTGAAGGTGGGATAGAAGGCTCAGATTGGGCATGTAGTCATAGACAATGAGACGTTCTTGACCTTCCGCACAATAGCCGCGTAGACTCAAAAGATTCTTATGTCGAACTCGTCCTAGGATCTCAACCTCCACCGCAAACTCCATCTCGGCTTTGGTGCTCCAGACTTTCAGCCTTTTGACAGCAATCTGTAGACCAGGAGGAATATAACTGTTATCTTAGCACACCCTTACAAGGATAGAATCCGTAACTTGGTGATTGGAACAAATCCCTTGGCTGGAGTTACTGAATACAAATTGTATTTTCAAAGGTGGTCGACAAACATTTGAGTAGAAGCAGGCAAAAATTGCATTGTACAGTACGTGTAAGCCGATTGTCGTGAAACTTGTGAACAGCTCATCTCATTCTAAGTACCGTGAGCTCTAACAACTTTAAATCTCGACAATTCCACGGTGTACCGGCGTTTCCAGAATGACTATATGTCCAAGAAGTTGAAGTTTTCTTTACTTACCTGTGATCCATCCCATAATTGGCCCCAGTAAACACTTCCAAAACCACCTTCACCAAGCTTGTTGTCATAATTGAAATTATTCGTAGCTGCGTGCAACTCTTTGAGGCTGAATATCCTCCACGTACTACCCTTCTTGTCAGTTGCATCTCTGCTCAGAGAACAGATAATAATCATTGTGAAAACCACAACTCAAAAGCTTGAGGTAGTCTACCAAGATAAGTAGGTCAAGAGGGTGCTAACAGAAGGTTCAGAAGGCAAATTTCAACTTCAATTTTTACTCTCGGATCTTCTCAACGTCGTCAAGCCAACTCCAGGTGAGAATTAGGATGACTACTCCAAGCGTCTTCCGACAGACGTGTAGTAGTCCAAAACGACAATGACTTCTTCCAGCTGTCAACCAGTCCTACTTGCGAGCAGAGCGACCGAACATTGAGGGTTCATAAGTGAGAGTCCAAAAATCTCCTAAGAGCACTAGATGTGTTATGAACTCGACATCCGAGAGTTAGTTTCCAGTCATTTTTCCGCTACTTGACTCACCTGGGCTCTACGATACTTCGTTAAAACTAATCGACCGAACCACTGCAGTGTTCCTGATGAAAGCCTTCGTAACCCACTCTATTTCTGATGATTGCCGGTGAAGTCACGGCCATAGAACCGGGAGAGTGGCTGGTTCTTACGTTCCGAGTATGAGATAAGGGAGGGGTGTTGGCTGCTAACGCACATGATGACTCAAAGACTCCCCGAGAAAGTGAGTATATACAACCCCTTCATGCATCGGCCATGGTCAACTGGTACGGCTCCCTGAATCTGGGAGTCGGCAGCAGGTGCTCATGAAAGATTACACGACATGATTGAACCCGAGTATCCTGATTGTGGGGCGATCCGAAGATTACTAATTGTAGGGTGAACCCTCCCTGCTCGTTTGCCAACGACTGTCATGCAATGACCTTTGCGGACAGCCGATTGAAGCACAAGACGAGCTATAGAAGCAGATAGCAACAGTGTACCGGCCAGGAAAAGCCTCAGTTTTTCCTACTCCGCTTTTAGAAAGGGTATAAAATGTTGTCGTCTTCTACTACTCGTTCCAGGCATGGTATAGAGACGGCCTTGCCAACAAGATGAAGCATTGGCAACTGAGACTAAGCCTTCGATCAAGTACTCGTCGTTCATCATTCACACATTCCGCACACTTGGAGCCAGGAGATTATACTGTTTTCAACTCCTTGAAATCTATTTTATGTCCTAATCTTCTCAGCTCTGTTCTTTCCCGCAATGCTCACGTACTTTCAGCGCCAACACCTTACCATCAAGAGGAACATGTAGAATATGCAATGCATGAACGGGAGGAGCGTTTGGAAAGAGGGAGATAAGAGTGCACTGACCCCAAATGACCCCCGGTGCAGCAGAAAAATTTCGCAAATAATGCCATGCTGAATGCTCCAGTTACTGCTTCCTACAACGCCGTAATTGGGATGCAATCTGCCGGCCACTCTAACTCCTCTACTTCTGCCGGTCTTTCACTGCGGACTTACTTCAAGCAAGAGCTAGCCGATGACCTCTATCGGACCATTCCAAGTGTTTCCCCTGCCACTGCTCGAAGGCCAGGAACGATGGACACCGAAGAGCCATACTCGACAGGCAAATCGCAACCACCTCCGGTACCGCAGTCATAGATCTTCTTCATATCACATGCCCTTTCTCCCTGCTTTTGAACGTTCGATCTAGTAAGTAGTTTCTAGGCAGTGGAGAAGGGCAAGACCATGATAACTTTACTACCACTTGCACCGACGAGGCGTGTTGGAAGAACGAGCAGACGGCCAAACTCGCCTAATGTGGAGAAATGAGCAACGAAGGAACAGGAGCGGGAATTCCGCGCAACGGGAAGGATCGACACCGAGTAACAGGATCCAGGTGAGCACGCGTTGAAAAAATATTAATGTCCAAATCCTGAAATGCGCGACTGATGGCGATTCACAAGGAAATGACAGGCTCATCCGAGTATGATACAGCCACACTATCTGAGCAGGCAGCCTAGCTGTGCTTCCTTCCTTCCTTCTGCTGGCAGCTCCCACCGCCTGGAAAAGAACCTACGACCTCCCGCCGTGAGTTAAGCGACCAAGGAACGGGCAGAAAACGGCCGCTCGGCCACGCCACAATCTAATATTGGACCCTTATTGATGACCAGGATGACGATGGTATAACAAGAAGAAGAAACTCCAGGCGACAGCCCGGCACTGCTCATAGGCCTGCAGTAACGAAAGCGCTCCCTTCGTTCCCTCACAATTGGCAAGGAACCAGCAGCAGAAAGTAAAAGATGTGAAACTGTACAGAACCAAATACCAAGGTCTCGAAGCCGACAAACAACATCCTGCGTTCTCTGCTCGGCTCTTCTCACTCACTCACTTACTCACTCGGTAGAGCAGAGCTACGGTAGATGACGGACAGAAGGACGGACGGTGGATCCACAAGGAAAGTATTTACTGCTCAGGATTCTGTACTCCGCGCACCACTGGACGGGTGGTGGTCTTACTCACTCACGCTGCCCTGCCGCAAAGCGCGCAACATCCAGCTCCCCTCCCCTCTCCACTCCTCTGTCCCCTTACCATTTCCACCTCGCCACTAGCAGCACTCGCATGGTGCTGGCTGGTAGTAGTACTACTGTGATCCCTAGCTCTCTCTTCGATCCTCCCACTCGGTTTCTTAGCACTGGTGCAACGGACATGGATCACGCACAATTTCTCTCTCTAGTCAATTAAGCCGATCGACATCCTCACACCCTCGATTATTTTATCAATTTCTTCATGGCCACTACTGTACATCGCACCTAAAGACGGTCAACACCTTTGCAAACTATTGCCGCCTCCAATCTTGACTTTTTCTTCGGTGAAACGCGGACACCAACACGCTCCTCCTCCCCTTACAACATCCAGCTTCTTTCCAGCAACTGCGAACCACAGTCTTCTTCCCGTCCATGGTTCTTCGGTACAGTGTTACTATCATCTCCTCTCCACTGTCATCATCTGCCATCTCCATAGCTATAAACCACATCATTTCCACAGGGAACCGTGCAATAAATACTCAGAGCATCACTCAATCAATCTGCTTTCATTGTTCCGTACTTCCTTCGGTCGTCGTTGCCATAAAGTCTGAAAATTTCCGAAATTTGCCGCGAGACAACCAGAACTCTTCTTCGGACAGAAGACAGCGCCACTCCGATTTCCTTACGATTTTCTCCTTATTGTAGGACTTTCTCCTAGTCTGATCCTGCCAGCGCAGACATGTCCGTTCGCTGACGTGGGAGAAGCCTTAGAATTAGATCCTTCGCTGAAGAGAAGAATCCTCTAGCAGAATCATCCGCATATCCGCTGGCCGCGTCACGGAAGGTCGTTCTCCAGGCTCCTTTCAAGAAATTTAGGCAGCGAAATTGCGGCTCCTTTCACGCAAATGATGGAAAGCTTTCGGTTCGTTTCATCTGCTGGGTTGCTGATCCTGTTGTTTATTTCGCTATTGGTCGGCTAGATTCGCACATGGTTCAACTTCTGAGGCGGAAATAGAGGAGTCTGCTTGTGTTGGCTTGTCAAATAATCTATATATCAGTATTAACATAATATTTCTTCTTTTAATTTTTATTTTTACTACTATTATTATTCTTATTTAGATGTCTTAGATCTTGGGTACATTCAAAGGGTAAAAGATTTCAAGCAAGTTCTTGGTACATCAAGCGTTGGGGTTAGTGGGGACGTAGCAAGCAAATTGCATGATTGACATGATAAGCGCATTTGACCCTATTCCTAACTATTTTTGCTAGTAGTGAATTGAAGTTGGAATTCATTTAAAATAAAGTGCTAGAAGATAACAGGCTCCCAACATTGAACTTAAAAAGAGATTCACATGCAATTTAGTCGAATATTATATGTACATAATACTTTTATTGTGAATGGAGAAGGCATTCTTAAATAGTGAAAAGAAATCCCAAAAGGCCACACTCCTGACAAGACAGCAAAGGCGTTCAAATCAAGTTGATAAAATTCATGGAAATAAACATCGCAAAGATTTAAGTTAGAAGACAAGAGACACCTAAATTTAACATAATGCTTCTTCTGTAATGATTTGTTGTGTAATTCCGATGCATCTGTGAATTGTGAAGATTGAATTAAGAGTCGAAATATGAGTTTGCTGCTACTACAACTCAATCTACACTTGTCAAATATACTCACTAGTAGAAAAAAGTAAACCTAACTAGTTGACGACACCTGAGCTTATGCTGTAATTTCATGAATTCGAGAGGAGGACTAAGTTATAACTTTTGCTATCCCTTTCTACTAGTCAGTGTTTGATTTGTTGTAAATAGTCTCAGATATTGTTTTATTGCAATTCACTGGCAATTCTAATTCGGATAGTGTAATGTGATAAACTACGGAAAAGAAATTCAGAAATACTTTTAGGTGGGCTAATACAAACGTTGAATACAATATTATGATTGCAAAGACGATCACCAGAATCTATTGGACGGGTATAGGCCTTCAATTCAATAGTATGATTGCAAAGACAATCACCAGAAATCTAATGGACTAATATAGACCTTCAATACAATAATATGATTGATAAAAAACAATCATTAACAACTTTTGGTTGGCCTAATGCAAATGTAGCACAATTACATGATTGATACAGACAATAAAGCAAGCATCTTCGAAGGAAAATATTCTCGCTACGTCTTTTTGGGGACCCTTGCAAAACTCAACTGTTCAAGATGCCAAAACTGAAAGTTAGCCTTAACGCGCCGCTTGTACGTTGCGGGTGAGCTTAGCATTTTGCGCAAGGGTAGTTGAGTTTACTTCGCTTGCCTACGTTTATTTAGGTCACCCGTTATTTCGACAGGCTCTTCCTGGCTCTACGTGCTTCTGCCTGCCATGACCTGTTCTGCCGGCCCGTGACCTTCTTCGAAGACTTTACTTCGTTCCAAGCTCCGTGAACCGGCTGATGAAAGTCATCAGCCGTAGATAACGACGGTGGCTGCAGGTGAAAGTTAAAGTCGTGGACCTGTGAAGGATGGGATATGCTGCTCTGAAGAACAAAACAGAAGGCAACATAACAAGACAAAACACTCTCTTCTTCTGTGGCCCTTCTTTTGAGATTCTTTTTGTCCGATATGCAACATCAATCATAAGCTAGAAGTAGTAGCAACTAAATTTAGTAAGATGTTCCTAACTTGGAGTCTGTCTCTCTTCGACTTTCTTCACTTTTCGATGAGCTGCTATTGCTATACTCGCAAAAATACTCATTGCTTGTCTTTATTTGTGGCTTTTACCTTCTTCGGTGGTGAATGATTTGTGTTCAATCATCCAGATATTTTCATTTTGGAGAACATGATCTCTACAACTCAAGTTGGCCCGTAGTTGTCATTTCATCTTAGCAAGGCTAAAGAAATTCAGTATCAATATAGCTACTGTCACGCGTACTCTTTTCCCTCCTAGAAGTTTATGGCGGACTAGAGTGGAGAAACTCCTCGTCGAAAAGGTACAAGAAGTTATTGTTTGTCGCCAGCAATCAAATGCTCCACAGTTTCTTTTCCCATCTTAGCTATGTGATGAGGAAAAGAATATAGCATCGTCCTTGGCCTTGCAAGGTAAAATGAAATTTCCGAAGGTATTACGTTGAACTTGACATATGTAACGTATCAGAAATAGTGTATATAGGAAGAAGGCGACCGCATGTGATAGCAAGAAGGATCAGGGAGACCACCCCATCAAGCAGTATATAAAAGAAGATGAAAGTATTACATTCTCTCTCAATTGTTCAGGAGCTGCGGGAGGAGCTGCGGGGAGAGCGTGGAGACGAGAGAGGAGAGGGAGAGACGTGAGACGATTTTGATAAAATCTGAGTGCTCTCTAGCATGTAGCCTTCGAGTGAATAGACTATTCTCTTCGTTTTTCAATTCCGGTTCCATTGGCACCTAGATTGAAGACTATGGAGAATGGAGTAGAAAGTTATGAAGTTTTTTAGTTTTTTTAGGGTTGAGAGTGATTATTATACATTGAGAGTGATGGGTTGTGAATTTTCATTTCTAATCTCTGGGTTTTCATGATTAAGTTCCATGGGAATTTAATTTGAAAATTTTGGAGACGGAAATTGAAAGTTATGAAAGTTTATAGATTTTAGGGTTGTGAGAGAGATTGTTTTCTTATGTGAATTGGGATGTGAGGGGTTGTGGTTTTGCAGATATGGGGAGATATGGAGAGGAGTATCATGTGTTACTATCATTATTCTTGTGCTAGCCATGGCTACACCTTCCCATGTGGGGTCGCCTAGAGCGGGTCGGGATATACCATGCCCGGTGTGTCACCGACGCTTTACCTCGCAAGGGGTAAAGACCCATGTGGGAAGGATGCACAAGGACTATGATTGGACCACTTGGGATGTCCACGTGAGACAAGCGACCACATCGACAGCAGTGACACTCGGGATTACGCACGCTTCTTCTATACCTTCGTTGATCGTTCCAGGGATACCGATCGAGTCGTGGGAGTGGTTAGCTTCTCAGGCGGGTTGCATTTTGGGGTTATTTGAGACTAGTTTTCCATGTCCACGTCTATTCCATAGGCTACCCCGCACACTCCATGATGAGGCTAGACAGGCTTTTCGCCTACCACTGGATCGTTTGGCACGTGATCCCTTGGACGAGTTAGCGTGGTTCCTATTCCTCCTACTCCCTCGATGGTGTCTTCGTTATGCTAGAGGGGGACGTGCGGGGCATAGAGAGGTGGCGGCTAGATTTCGTCGATTCCGAGCGGAGGATTGGGCAGCCCTTTAGGAGGAGTATGTTAGGGCTACACGATTTAGGAGACAGACATCGCCACAGGATACCATAGATTCCACTCGATTACGACGATGTAGGACATTGGGTCAGGCGGGAGAGTTTAGTAGAGCAGCACGAGCGCTACACCCTCTGTCTATAGTGAGTCCTACTGATGAGACCATCTCTTCCCTACGCTCATTGCATCCTATAGCAGTAGAGGGACTACCACTAGAGGTCTTAGATTATCAGCCTGAGCAGCCTTTATGTCTTGATAGGTCGCTATTTGCACAAGCATTGTGCACTGCCCCTCGCCTTTCCTCAGGAGGCTTGTCAGGGATGGTTTATGAGCACCTTAGAGATTGCTTCCAGGCAGATGATCCTTCTAGTGGTTTTACCGAGTTGTTTCAGGTGGCTGCAGCAGTAGCGAGAGGAGATATTCCTATGTCTGTTAGTCGGGTCTTAGGTGCTAGTCGACTTCTCGCGATCGAGAAGGACACGGGAGGCATTAGACCGATCGCTATTGGAGAGATCTTTTTGCGTTTGGTCAGTCGTACCATTGTCCTTCAGCATCGTTCTCACTTTCGACAGCACCTTAGTCCACATCAGTTTGGAGTAGCTACACCTGGAGGATGTGAAGCTATAACTCTAGGCATTAGAGCACTCCTAGATATCCATCCGGAGTGGGTCGTCCTACAGGTGGACGTTGAGAACGCTTTTAATAGCGTCTCACGTGCATCCATCTTTAGAGAGCTTAGGGAGGCTAGTGGATCCTTGGCGAGTCTCATTCCTTTTGTGCGGTCTTTTTATGGCTCTCCTGCTTCCCTTTACTACCAGCATGGTGGTTCACAGGAGGGAGTCACCGTCTTGGAGTCAGCTGTTGGTACACGTCAGGGAGATCCTTTGGGGGGGCCCTTATTTGCCATGGCTCACTTTAGAGCTCTCCTGTCTACTACTTTGGCCATGCCAGGTTGTGTATTTCCATCCTTGGCAGATGATACACACATCGTAGGCCCTATAGATCAGATTAGGCAGGCCTTTGACTACTTGACTACCGAGCTACATCTAGTAGGCTTGAGAGTCAAGGTGTCAAAGTGTAGGGCATGGTCCCCTTTAGGTATCCCTCCTTACCTTGAGCTTCCAGAGGGGTGTATCACATCCACAGAGGGACTTCGTGTTCTTGGAGTGCCAGTAGGATCGGAGGATTTTGTCACACGCTTCTTGGACGCTGCTCTTGCAAAGGATGTTCTCCATGTGGATGACCTTCCATTACTAGGAGATCCGCAGGTGGCATTTGGTATACTCTCTTCCAGTATTGCTCGTCGACCATCCTACCTCATCCGTACAGTTCCCCCCTCATCGTCCTTCCTATCACGTCTGAGAGCATTTGATAGGAGGATTATGGGAGTCTTTGGTGATATTATTGGACCAGGGACTTTTGAGTGTGTGACAGGGGATTTGGCACGTAGACAGACGGCTCTACCGATCTCATGTGGTGGGGTTGGCTTGCTTTCTATGGAGGAGATGGCACCTATAGCGTTTTTGGGTAGTTGGGCTCTCTCGGCACCCCTACTTGCATCTCATTTTGTGGTTGCTGATAGGCCGGTTTTGGAGACTTATGTGACAGAGGTGGAGGGAGGATCCTTTTCTCTCCAGGTGTTATTGCGGCAGACGAGAGATAGTCTATCTTCACGAGCACGAGAGGGTTTTCCACCGTTTGCTTCACTATCGTCAGATTGGACTAGAGGTCTACAGTCTTCCTTGATGGAGCGACAGTGTGAGCATACGCTACATTCTCTCTTAGTTGACTCGTCCATTCCTCAGGCTACTAGAGCACGTCTACGCTCTTGCTCCGGCAAGGGTGCAGGCTCGTGGATCCTAGCTCGACCATGCATTAGGGCTTTCCGACTCGCACCGGCTACTTTCTCTACAGCGATGAGGTTTCGCCTAGGTTTGGTCCACCCATCTGCATCTTCACTACTCACTTGTGAGTGTGGTTCTACACTAGATGCAGCGGCGGTCCACATGACACGGTGTCCTTTTGGAGGACAGAGGATAGCTACCCATGATGCCATTAGAGACATAGTGTTTGCTATGGCACGAGAGAGTGGATACTTGGCTTGGAGGGAGCGTTCGTATGCGTTGCAGACGACACGTGTCAGGGCAGACTTATACTTGGTCCGAGATGATCAGGTGACAGTAGCGGATGTCGTGGTGACGGACCCTACGCGAGATACAGTTTCGGAGGGAGTGATTACCCATCCCCCTGGATGGGCGGCGAGTGCAGCAGCAGGTCGCAAGGTCTCCAAGTACAGGGGCATGCAGCGAGGTCACCTCTTTGTTCCTCTAGCCTTGGAGTTATATGGAGCGATGGACACGGCATTTGACACATTTGTCAGGGAGTGCGCGAGGGCTTATCATGTTAGGCGGCAGGTGGTACCACTCTCACTCTCATACTTTGTAGCTTACTTTAGACAGCGTGTATCCATTGCTCTACAGAGGGCAGTGGCTGGTGCAATCCATAGGAGAGCAATCACATTAGGTGATGTTTCTTCGGATGCTCCAGTTGTGTGTAGACCGTACGACTTGCATAGCTCGGATATCTTAGGTGCGGTATGGGCAGATTTCTCATACAGACTCTATTGGGGCTTAGCCCCATGTTACCTTTTTTGTCTCTCCCTTGTACGGCTTGATGGGGTCTTCCCATCCTTCATTTTTCCTACGCGGTCGCCTTTTTTCTCTCTCATATTATTACATGTTGATGTGAGCTTTCAGACTTGCACAAGGATCCCTTACCAACTGAAAGCCAGGTGGTAAGGCATCCTTTATTATTTTGTTTTGTGTTCTGAAATTTGAACTAGAGCAAAGACCAACTCAAAACCTTCAGAGATCATGAAGATTTCTCTTCCAGATGAAATTCTCCCTGAATATTCTGAAAGAGTGTGAAGGAATGTAACATAGATGTAGTATCAAAATCATCTAATGTCTAATAAAGTAAACCAGAATGATTTTTGTAAGTGGCGACCAGTAGGTTTCGAAAGCTTTTTGGAAACAAAGGAAATGAGTAAAGATGAGTCGATTTACGTGAGTGAAGAGGCATTAGAGGAGGCCTGCCTGTTCACTCACGTAAATCGGCACGCAGAATGAGTTTCGCCACTCATCAAGAATTTTGAGGTCGAATTTAAAGACGGATTATGAATTATAACAAGGGAGTTTAAAAGAGACTAGGGGGTTCAGATTTAAAGTAGACGTATATTTATGGACCTTTAATGACATATGGCAAATGTTGTATGGGTATCCATAGAGAAGAATCCAGGGGTGATGGAATCATCCCGTGATATTTGGGGTTAACGAATTTTCGTGCAAATTCATATTTTCAAATTTACAATTAATCAATTACATCAATTAAAAACCCACGGGTGACATTTTATGGATACGGAATTTACCCATAACCACCCATCGCCTTTCTTCTTTCTGTCTATTAAGAGATATCTTAGGTGCGGTGAGGCAGATTTCTCGTATTGACTCTATTGGGGTTTAGCCCCATCTTACTCTCTCTTTTTTTTTCTCTCCCTTGTACTGCTTGATGGGGTCTTCCCATCCTTCGTTTTTTCTACGCGATCGCCTGTCCTTCCTCTATTAAGAGATAAACCCATAGAACTCTTTTTAGGATTCTATTCCATAATAAACAATAAACGTAAAATGCGGCATACCAAGCTTTATATTTAAAGATCCATGCCCCGATCTACCCTGATCCAGGTCCTTACAGATTGTCCTTAGAACTTACTTGCGCGAGTAGAGCCTTGCCGTCAAGGTAGGTGAAGAACGTCCGTTCGTGACCAATGGATGGGGAGAATTCTGCTCCTTCCGTCCATCCATTGCTTTGAATGTGGGACAACAATGGCAACAAATCTTCACTCTATCTCCGAGTGTTTTATATCAAGGGAATTAGTTCCACAAATATATTGTATAATCCACACAGCTATATTTCCATTTATCTATGGACAACCAGCCTATTGTAGAGTGACAATTTTCTATATTTGAATAATCCGTGCACTTTCAATCTGAAAGTTTTTAGAGAGAGCTATTATATTTTTCCTTAAAGAGAGGAGTATTTTGTTTTAAAATGGACTTAAAACGTTTTTTGCAAAAGTTTTTGGTAATGAAATGAAATAAAGTTTTGCGGGACCTTTTGGATATAATTAGAAAGCCTAATATTTACAGGTTATGGGAGTGGTGAGAAAGGCTACTTCAACAACGATCTTGACAGTGTATCTTTTGAAATATTCAAACTATAGCTGTTAACTCGCCTTATCCTTACATACATGAATTTATGTGATTTCATTCAACCTCACCTATTATCCACATAATCGAAGGACTTCAACTTCAGAGGATTATTCCACATGATCATTGTGGAGTACTTAGATCTCAATTGCCCTTGATCCAGCTAATTAAGCGGCATCTAGACTCGTTGAAAACTACAAATTATGATAAGTCTAATTGCAAATTATGACATCATTACCTATTTTGGCTTTGTTTATTTTACCTATTTTGGCATCTTACCTCTTTTGTCTCATCCTTGTACGGCTCAATGGGTCTTCCCATCCTTCCTTCGTGTTTTCTACGCGGTCGCCATCCACGAGTGCTGTTTGTCCAAATTCAATAAATTTTAATACAAAGTAGATAAAAAAGGAAATTATATCTTGTTACGAGCTCGAGTTCCTTATCGGAGCTGCAACACACGTCATCAAGTACTCTCTACTAGCCAAATTTAAATTATTTAAGGCCAAACTTGACTTAATTATAATGAATTCGTTAATAAAATAAAATTTCTGCTACGTGTCCATTCAAATATGCTTTAAAATAGATCCAGTTTATAAAACATCTACATAACTTTTTCTCGATAAGATACCCACTATTTACCTTTAACATATTCGGAGCTCCATTTGATAACGATTATTTGTCTAATATTCTTGAAGAGATGATTTCCTTGAGAAGTGTGTATAAGTTGATTATATGAAACCTCGATCGGTGAAACAATACACAATCATACTCTACAACTCATTATTGTCAATTAACATTAGAAAAAATGCAATAATTTTGATGACCAAAATCATGTAAAATAAACCTTTCCATTTTTTTTATCCCTTAATTTTCATGCTTTACCTTAAAGTTCAATTTTTTAAATTTTCTAAGATATATCTGCTTATAAGTTCATAATTGAAAAATATTATTTGAAAAATTAATTGATTTTTATTTTTCATATTGAGAGTTTGATATAATCTATCACTTAAGTAAAATATATCCAACTATTCATATAGTAAAATCTTTTTTTGTCTATGTAATTTTTTAGATAAAATATTCAGGACATCAATTTTTTATAGATTCTAAATGTCCCAAATTGATAATATGTGGTCACTACCTAGTTATGGTATTATGAAATTGAAATTCAAACTTTTAAATAGATAAAAATAAAATTATACTACCAATTACTATTTTGTAGTTTTCATACTTTAAATTTTATCTCAATAATAAGTTTTCATATTATTCATGCAAATAAATTATAAGATAAGACTTTTGGAGTAACAAAGTAGAAATAGATGGAACAAAATGGATTTGATAACTGTAAAGTCAAATTGGTAGTTAAATCTTTGTGTACATATTACACTCTCTATATATATATTAAACTATAATTCTGAGTTACTAAAATTTTTTATATAATAATTATTTGTGTCACTTTGTTTAATAGTCACACTAACTAAGATATCTTATTTTGCGTATATTCTCCATAAAGCATTAATACACAAAGTATTGTTCTCAGTTTAAACAACAGATTTACTATAATACAAATTTTATGAAATATTTATTATATTTAATTTTTAATATTTTTATTTTTTAAGTTTTTACAACCGTAATCCTTCAATCGTAATTTATATTTATCTTTCAACATTATTTATAGAATGTTGTTGTAGTATTGAAACTTTATATAATATACTGTAGCATGTATATTATAGAGTGCTTGCATAATTATTTAGAGATAAGTATGGTATCTATAAATGAAAATAATAATAATTTTATTATTTAGATAAATTTACCATTTCATGTTCACTAAAGTTATCATACCATATGCTACAAACATTTATACAAAACATTTGAGTATAAGTGTTAATGGAAAACTTTAAAATATTTGAATATTAATTGAAATAATAATAATTAGTCAATTTAAATTATTGTAAAAGTTTAAGTATATTTCTACTCCTTCCTCCTTTTAACTACATATGAATTTATTTCTTAGCACTGGCTGATATGTTAATACATTTAAATATTAATACTTGATAGATTAGGAATTCTTTGAAATTAAATTGAATATTTCTTGGAATTCTCTAATAACTGATAGTATGTTTTTGATTACTGGTTCAAAATAAGTAAGATAGATAAAAGATAAAAGAGAAGGTTTAAGATACAACTATTGTTTGAAGAATATCGTATGTTGTATGGATCTTGATACCATTTTTCAATCTCATTGAGATGAATTTCACCCACAATATAAATCAAAGGCAATACAAAAAAAAACATATGTATTTTAAAAGCATTAAAATATTCAACTTCTTTAATTCTTGGACAAAAATCCATAGAAAGTATTTGCAAGAAAATTGCTTAAAATAATCTAGCATCAATAGAATAGTTGAAGTAGTAGTAGTAATAATTTTTCATAGTTATCATACAACAAAACATCTTTATTTAATATTGTATAAAAATGTAAAACATAATAGTTCCACTCTGAACCATTTAAGAAAACTTGTCACTTGAATTTTACTTTAACTATCCTTATTGACTCTTATTAAAGCTAATTAAAGCTACACTTAGCCTGCCTAGTGTAACTTAGGCACACCACGGGGACTTTTCCAAAAGCAAGATGTACTCAACATTCACTCATTATCCTTCACATTGAAATACTACCACAAAGTCTAATCATCATCCGTCATGTGGATTGATAATGTGGTATATAAGACAAATAACAACTAGACTATAATCAAAGACTTCACCGGCACTTGCTATCACCTATCTTAATTTTAGTCACAAGATACTCTTCACTTCACTTAAAAGATATTATTTAATATCACTCCAAAGTTGCTTTTGATTTCACTCAAAAGTCTGTATTTAATTTAACTCTAAAGTTTGCACCACTTCTTTTAACAGCTAATAACCCTAATTAGACAAGGCTTATAACTTTAGTTCTACTTATCATAGAAATTTACAAATTTCTTTACGTTTAAGTCACGATATCTCTGTTCTATATTTGTTTAAACTCTGAAATCAACAATGTTGCATTAGCTATATGATTTGAAGGTGACCCATATCACTTAGGGATATATTTCCCATTGGACCATTTTGATGTTGATATTCATGTGCAGGCTTCTTGAGGATTTCCTTCACCTCAAACTTCTCACAATCTCTCCTTGAGTAAGTGTGGTGGTTGATTTTCATCTTTAAATTGCAATAAACAAGGCTCATATTTCCTGATGAAAAATACATGAAATAAAGATGTTATTTCATTGAGGTGTCAACTCAAGCAATGAGAAACTAATGCAACTTTTACTATACTGATAAATGGACCAATGTAAAGTAAGCTAATATACCATATGCACCTTAAAGCTAAATTTTATGGTGTATAATAATACTTAATTTTCTACATCAAGCTCCATTTGCACCTATGAGTATTTTCAAATTGGTTTTGCTGATTTTGTGTAATAAGCACCTTTTTCTCATACATATTGGATTCCTTGGTAGATCTAAGACACACATTCTTCAATTAAAGGAAACTTTGGTAAAAGTGTTACATGCTTTCTCTAGTGTGGTACACGAAGTGATGTAAGAGGATATTTACCATGTATCAAATAAAGGAGTCTGATCTTAGTTTATACATTCATAAATTCATTATACTAAAACTATAAGAAGGTAGCAAGGTATTGCATCCCTCTTGTTCCTCCAAGTTAAATACTTGTAACTGATCTTTGATAGTCTTTTCCAACTCCCTTTGTATGTCCAACACCTTAGAACAACACAGGAAAAACATAGCTAAACCTTTTCTGATTTCCCATATAAAGTCATAAAAATTAGACGTTTGAAGGAGCTTCTCTATCCATGACAAGTACTATAGAAAGACCATGGTGTAATAAGATACAATCTATACATATATAAGCAGACTCTTGGGTGGAAAAGACTTGATTTTGTAAGCTAGAAATAAATCATCCTATTAAGTTTTTTCACAAATACAAATATAGAATTAAGGTGGTAGGTATGTGGAGTAGCTCATAACTTAAGTCTATAATCACTTCTTTCCATAGTTTTGAGGAATATTGAGACCTCATATAAACATGAGGGCTTTTTGATTCCCAACTTTGTTTTGTTTACATGCCAAACAATTACTTATGGATATATCTTATCTCACATCTTTAACAAAAATTATATCTAGAACAAAAGTAGCAAAATGAATAGCACCAAATGGTCTGATTAAACTTTAAGGTACTTTATCATACTCTATAGAAGTTCTTGTCATCTTCTATTACTTTAGTTTGCATATGGTTAGTTTATTTATCTTTGATTTGATTGATTTGATGGTATAGTCACTCCTTTTGTCCAATATACTCCTTGAACTTTGATTTTCAATAGTCATTGTATTTATTGGTCAATTTTAGCTTTCCTATAACAACATTATATTGTTCAAATTTGTAATATTGCAATAAGAACTGGTCAATCTCACGAGGATATGAGTTAGATATGACTAAAATTGAGGTAAAGTATCAAAAAATTAACAATCTATTGTTTTTTATTTGAACTCTTGGGAAATGTCATTCCCAAAAAGGTAAATCCTTCTCTGTTGGCATACTACTTAAATATAAATGATTAATAATCACTTTCATTGTAATTATAGTCTAAACGACACTTGAAGGTGATGGATCATTCATAATGAAGGTAACCTCACCTTAGAATTCCCTTATCCTTCAATTCTCCATTCCAATTAGCTCAAGAGCTGAGCTGCCATATGCTCTATGGTCGTGAGAAGCCACATATGCTTATTGATTAAGTTCTCACATTCTTGTTGAAATTTTGACTTAAGATACTCTTGTATCTTCATTTTAATTCCTCTTTCTATCCCACAATTGTTTAAGGCTAGTTGTAGGTTCTTGGATAAAAATATTTTTAAGCTCTTTCAAGATCTTGTGTCGCCCCTCTATTGCAGTTGCATTTGCATTAACAACCTCTAGTTTTGTTTTGATGGTTGTTAGCTCTTTGTCTCATGCACTATTTTGTTCTTCATGTAAAGCTTGTTGTTCTGCAACTTTAATTTTCATTGCATCAACCTCTATTTATAAGTATAATAGAATGATTTTGTGTTGTTCTCGGAAATTCTTGAGCAATTGGTCCTTCATATGCAATGATGCGGTCTCTTTCACAAATCATTCATAAGTTTGGTATAAAGCATGGCCTTGTCCTTAACAACTATGCTCATTTTGTTGTGAAGGTACTTTATAAGCTTAAATTTCTCATCAATGGTGGAGTCCAGCTCATTTTAGTGGGGTGCAATCTCATGCACTAGTTCCATTATTTGTGTCACTACATTTATAAAGTATACCAACATCAACCATGCAATCAAATAATTTTAAAATTTTAAACAACAACAAATATTTTCCACCATATTCATTTCATCCTCTTGTGTTGGAGATCATGTTGGTGGTGTTTTGTGTGGAGAATACCTTTCTCAACATGTTTTGACATTTGTTTGGTTAGTTGGTTGGTGCTCATTCCTTTCTTGTAGGCAGCCCATGGTAGAATCTTCTTCTTCCAATTTCTGAGCTTCTACTTCTAGCATCTCTATTTCTTCAACCATTATGGGACCTTGTTTGGAAAATCCCACCTTGCTGGTTTGTGCATCAAAAATGATATTCACAATGTTCACCATAAGATTCTTATGTTGATGAGGTTTAGGGAAGAAGATAAGTACTTGCACTAGGGCTTTCTTCATAATTGCCATGGGAGCATCATAGTCTTCCTCCATTTGTGCTTTCTCTTTGTCATTTATCACTTCTTTAGGTGTTGGCAACAACTGTGCTTTGTTGTTTGTTGCCTCCTTTGCAATTTCATTGTTGGCATTCGGTAACAAGATGCACATAAAAGAGTTATCATTCTATGACTTGTTCTTGATTTGGGAGGTTTCCTTCTTGGAGCTTGAATGACGTTCATTGGTTGTAGAATCCTTGTTTCCACACTATCTCTTGGCTCCACCACTTCCACACCCTCCTTATGATACTTCAATGACCTTATTTTGCTTTCATTTCTTGGAGACCAAGGTCTTGGCCTGCATCATGTGTACCTCCTTACTAGTCATGATAGTGTTGTATGATTCTTTGATAAGTAAAAAATTCTTAGTACAATCATACTCCTTGTCCGCTTTGTGATATTTTTTGATTTCCTTGGCCAAATTTGGATATCCACTAAAGTATACGGGATGGTGGAAGTGGCTTTAGAATTTATTCTTTTCTTTGTTCATAAAGCCTATTCTTATGTACAAATGGATGATGAAGGGTGTTATGACCATGGCCTCTCCTTGTTCCATATCCCCCAATAGCTCAATTACTCATTCACAAACAATTTTCCGCCAACTCACAAGTTTCCTTTTGTGCATGAGTTGGAAGAAAATGGCTTGGTTGAGATTGATGTATAAGGTTCATTTCAATCAAAGTAATTTTATGATCAATTTAGTTACAAGTCATCATATATTATCCTTTAGATATTCTATCTTATACGCATTAGTGGAATTCCCTGGAACAAATATGTTGTCTATCTTGGCCCTCTTACTCTTACTTGGCCCATTTTAAAGAGTATCAACATATCTTTGATTGAATTGCTTGCACTTTTCTCTTAAGACTTGTATAATACCAAGAGCTAGCCATATGATCTAGATTTAAAATTTGGTTTGGTAACATCTAGAATGATTTTGTACATGATAGAAAAAATAGATCAGATAGAAGTATCACCAAAAGTGTACTTCTACTAATTAAGGCATAAACTAAAATAGACTTGAAAACCTTAGAACCAATAGCTAGACATATAATTTAAAGGTGAGAATTGGTTTGGTAACATTTGGAAGGATGTTATACATGATAGAGTGAATAGATCAGAAAGAGGTATCACCAAAAAGAGACTTCCACTAATAGAGTAGGAACCAAAATATGTCTAAAATCTTTGAAGGCAATTTTGGAGGCCTAAATGGATGAATTAGGTCTAAGAAATGTGCACATTTCCCCCACTCCTAAGGAGATAAGGTTGGCTTAAACTCCACATTGGTTTGTCTCATTGAGAGCTTTCCAATGGTATCGCACCCACCTGATTTTTAAGATTCCTATAGGAAGATTCCCTAACAGATTCCCTCTGATCAAAGCTGGTTTGACCAATCAAATAGGACCAAGACTGACATGTCATTCATCCAAGTAAGTAATCCAAGTGTGGAGCTTGCTGAAATGTCACCTATGTATGTGCCTAATCCTATGGTGGAGCTTCCTTGGAGGAGATCCTTTTTGTCTATATAGTAAAGAAAAGGTGCTCTTTTGGGACAACAAAGGTTTTGAGTGTAAAATTGTGTGTTTCTCATGGTGTGTTTCTCTTTGGGTCTCCTAACCTCGGTTTATTACAACTTGTTGCTAGTGATATTCTCTTCAAGTAAAAGTGTTGGCTCTAAATTACTTTCCTATTGTGTATGAGTTGTTTTGGGTTTCTTCTAGCAACAATAGGCCTATAAAACTCCAATCCAACAATAACAAGTCTAGATTTCTACTTTTCAAATACTCAACTCTACAATGCAATTACCTGTAGATAATTTAGGAGGTTTGCACATGATCTTGTCCAATTTTTGTTGTTTCACTTTTGTCATGACCACCTTTGCTTGGTCTGCCATCTTGCAAGTATTTGAAAAATATTTCTCTCATGCTACATCCCTTAGCACTCTTACACTCTTGCACTTCTACATTTTTTCACTTGATTTTGCAACAAATATTGGACATCAATTTGAGGAATTCCTACATGAGAAGAATGCAAAATTATAAAAGTAAAAATAACTTCTCATAAGTAGGATTGGCTATTTATAAATCCCTCTGCCTAGTCACTCCTCAATTGTCATGATGGTAAGCAAAGGTCATAGTCAAATGGCTCATGCATGAATCTATTGCACAAAATGGTCTCAAATGGTTCTTTGGTGGTACACTAAAAGTCACAGGTTGTGGACTTTTGAATTGGCGGTAGAATCCCATGAATAAGCTTAACATATTATATTGTATTGTAGGTATAAAACAATAAGCTAAACATATTATATAGAGGTGTTAATTGGCTTGGTAATATCCTGAGGTATATTATATACAATGGTATAAGTTGATCAGATAGAGGTATCACCAAAAGAGTACTTCCACTAATAGAGTAGAGAACAAAAACACCTTGAAAACTTGTGAGCTAATTTTAGAGGTCTAAACTGATGAATTAGTAGTAAAAATTGAAACATTCTTCTTATGAGAAAGAAGAGTTATTGCCTCTTCCCCCTGTTCATTTCATTGAAAGCTTTCCAATGGCACCTCACCCATGCTATTCTCAACTTCCTACATGAAGATTCCACAAAGATTCTCTTTGGTAAAACTTGTTTGACCAGCCAAATAGGACAAGAATCTACATCTCCCCAATCTATACAACTAATCTAAGTGTGGAGCTTGTTGACATGTCACAAATCCATTGGTATGCCATGCCTACACCGGAGGAGATTTTTGATGTGTTGGGCATGCAAAGGTCTTCAATACTTTGGATCTTCGAGTGGGATATCATCAATTGCCAACTAGAGAGGATGATAAGTCCAAGATAGCATTTTGGGCTATTGATCCTCATGGCAAGGATGTGTTATATCAATGGAGGTTCTTACCATTTGGGTTAAAGAACACTCTTGTTGAGTTCTAGGGGGTCATGGATAGGTTCCTAGTTGGATTGGATTTTTCTTGGTGCTATATTGATGACATTTTGGTCTATAGAACTATTGTAGAGGAGCATGAGAGACAGTTGTTGGAGGTGTTTGAGAGGTTGAGATCTCATGGACTCAAATTACATCCTATGAAGTGTAGGTTCTTCCATGAGCAGGTTGAGTATTTGGGTCACACTATCTACCTGTAATACTCCAAGGACAAGAGAAGAGAGAAAACACAGATTGCACACTCAAACATTCGATGCCCCAAGGGAGCACCTTCTCTTTATTATATAGACAAAGAGGATCTCCTCCAAGGAAGCTCCACCATAGGATTAGGGACACAGATAGGTGACATGTCAGCAAGCTCCACCATTGGATTATTTACTTGGATGGGTGACCTGTCTGGTCTAGGTCCTATCTGGTTGGTCAAACGAGCTTTGACTAGAGGGAATCTTTTAGGGAATCTTCCTGTAGGAATCTCAAAATCACATGAGTAAGGTACCATTGGAAAGCTCTCGACGAGACAAACCAAGGGGGAGGGAAGGCCAGCCATTCCTCCGTTGGGGGGGGGGGAATCTGCACATTTTTGAGGCCTAATTCATTCGTTTAGGCGTTCGAAATTGCCTTCAAAGATTTCAGGCATATTTCGGTTCCTACTCTATTAGTAGAAGTCCCCTTTTGGTGATACCTCTTTCTGATCTGTTTAGTCCATCATGTGTAACATCCTTCCAGATGTTACCAAACCAATTCTCACCTTTAAATCATATGTCTAGCTATTGGTTCTAGGTTCTCAAGTCTATTTCGGTTTCTGCACTATTAGTAGAAGTACTCTTTTGGTGATACTTCTATCTGATCTATTTTGACCATCATGTATAACATCATTCTAGATGTTACCAAACCGAATTTCACATCTAGATCATATGGCTAACCCTTGGTATTACAGACCTCCCTCCTTTTAAGACACAACGTCCTCGTTGTGCAATTGTTGCTCAAATGCTTGCACCAACACCGGTGCATGTGCCAAATTGGCAGCGGCTTCCCAAGTTGCTTCATAGAGGGAGTAACCTTTCCATTGTACTAGATATTCCAACCGTAGATGGCGAGTACCACACATGCGCTTTTGGAGAATCCGCTCCACTTCATATTCCTATATGCCATCAATGACTGTCGGACAAGGTCGAATGTCCTGTGTGGAAGTACCTTGGCCTGATCGAGGAGCATATCTGCGTAATAGGGAGACATGGAACACAGGATGGATCTTCATGTGTGGTGGTAGCTCAAGGTGATAGGCCACAGCGCCGATGCGACGAAGAATCAAGAAAGGCCCAATAAAACGAGGTCTGAGCTTACGAGATCCAACTAATGTGAGGTTGGTTGTCAATAGCCACACTTGATCCCCAACATTGAACTCTATGTGCCTACGGTGTGCATCAGCATACTGCTTTTGTCAATTTTGCGCAATCTGTAACCTGTGCTTGGCGCTCTCCACACCTTGTTGGATTCTAGAAACAAATGTGTTGACTGCATCAACCTTGGTAGTCACTGGACGGATCTTCATCAAGCTAGAAGGTGTGAAGGGATGATCACCATACATGAGGAAGAAACGGAGTGACCTGGGTGGAGGCATTCACTGAATTGTTGTAAGCAAATTCCACCAACGGTAGTAGGGTGTCCCACCTCTCTTGCTCTTCTAAGGTGAAGCCGCGTAACATGTCTTCAATCGTGCGATTAGCCCGCTCTGTTTGGCCATTTGTTTGTGGGTGGTAAGCTGTAGACATGGCCAACTTGGTTTTGAAGAAACCAAAGAGTGTTCGCCAAAACAAACTGGTGAATTGGGTGCCTCTATCGGTGATGAGTACTCTAGACAAGCTATGGTGAGCAAAGACTGCATCTAAGTATAGTTGAGCTAGTTGTGGAGCGGTCACCTCCTTGGTGGTAGGGCGTACATGAATCATTTTGCTGAGCCGGTCCACAAAGACCACAATGGAGTCAAACCCTGAGGTGGTCTTGGATAATTCACAGACGAGATCCATACTCACTTGTTCCCAACGTTGGGTAGGAGTGGGAAGAGGTTGAAGGAGCCCTGCAGAAGCTTGATTAGAAGCTTTGTTCTGTTGACAAAGTAGGCAGCTACGCACATAGTCCATCACATCGTTGCTCATCTTGGGCCAATAGTAATGGCGCTTGACTGCCTCCAAGGTCTTATCCACTCCGACATGAGCTACAATGGCCGAATCATGACATTCTGCTAGAATGATGATGCATAATTCTGGGACATTTAGGATCCACAATCGGCTCTCTCGAAAGGTGAGTCCTTAGGTGATGGTGACACCTTTGGACGCTTGCGCTTCTACAATCTGTGGATCAGTTTTTGTAGCAGCTAGAATCTCTTGCCAGAATTCAGGGTTAATCTTAACCTCTGTCACCAAGTTGTAGGCCATTGGCATGCGGGTGAACACATATGCAAGTTGCTTCTTACCTTCCACGTAGGTGATTGTCATGTTGAAGCATTGTCGCCACTCTGCCCACTGAATTTGGCGACGAGATAGATCCTTCTGCGTCTTGAGGTAGACTAGAGGTATTTGGTCTGTCTCTACTACAAATGCCTTCTCGCCTAGGTAGTGCTTCCAATGCTTGGTTGCTAGAACGATGGCCAGCTCTTCTTGTTTTGTGGTGTGGTAGTTGCGCTCTACTGGTAACAACTTTTGAGAGAAATATGCAATTGGATGCCATCCTTCATGCCACTCTTGTTGTAGGACTGCTCCTATTGCTACGCCTGATGCATCCGTAGCCAACTTGATTGGACGTTTTGGGTCATACCACTTCAAGATTGGTGCATGTAGCAAGGCGGCCTTCAATTCTTGAAAGGCCAACTCTTGTGCAGTTCCCCATGTCCACTTCTTCCCCTTGCCAAGTAGTGCCGTTAAAGGCTGTGCAACCTTGGAGAAGTCCTTGACAAATCTATGATAGAATCCTGTCAACCCCAAGAAGCTCTTAAGTTGACTCTGATCTTCTGGGGCACTCCATTTTTTAATGACCTCTATTTTATCTGTCAATACTTGAATGCCCTCTGCACTTACTCTATGCCCTAAGTAGTCTACTTCAGACTTGCCAAACTCACACTTTGAGATTTTGGCATACAACTGATTCTGTCTTAGAATTTGGAGGACCTCTCGTAGATGTTGTTTGTGTTTTGTCATCGTGCTACTATATACTAAGATATCATCCAAGAAGACGATAACAGACTTATCCAAGTATGGACGAAATATGTCATTCATTAGGCTCATGAAAGTGGCAGGCGCATTGGTGAGGCCAAAAGGCATCACAAGATACTCAAAGTGGCCATACCTGGTTCGAAAGGCAGTTTTGTACACATCCTCCTCTGCAATTCGGATTTGATTGTAACCGCTCCGCAAGTCCAGTTTGGTGAAGTATCTTGCTCCATGGAGTTGATCAAACAGGTCATCCATGCGAGGTAAGGGGTATTTGTTCTTCACTGTTTGCTGATTGAGATCCCAATAGTCAATGCACATGTGCATTGTACCATCCTTCTTCTTCACAAACAAGACAAGGGCCCCATATGGTGATACGCTAGGTTGGATGAACCCTTTCTATAGCATCTCCTCAATTTGAGTCTTACACTCCTCCAACTCATGAGGTGATAGGCGATATGGGGCCTTACAAGGAGGTGTCTTCCCCGGGAGTGTCTCTATTTTGTGATCTACTCGCCTTTTAGGTGGTAATCCTGAGGGTAGATCATCGGGAAAGACATCTTGAAACTCATCCACCACATCCTTCAATTTCTCAGGAATTTGTCCAGCGAGTTGTGCACTCTAGACTTCTCTTATTAGACCTAGAAAACATCTATCGGTCTTACAGACAGTTGTCGTCCCTACGACATATAGAGGCAGTTTCTGCCTGTGTGATTTTTCTTTAACCCCAATGATTGACCATTGGTGGGTTCTCACTACTTTCTTCCTCCAATCCACCATTGGGTTGTACTGCTCCATCCATGGCATGCCTAAAATTGCATCATAACGAGCTAACTGTATCACTCGCCACTCAATTGCTTCCTGATATTCTCCTACAGAGAGGATTACCCGTCTAGGTAATGATTCAATCCTCTCTGTTTGCCCATTTGGTAACTCTACTTCTTCACTTCTATCTCTCTCTAGATCCATTCCCAATCTGATTGCAACAAAGCGAGACAAGAAATTCTCTGTTGCTCCCGGATCTATTAATACTCTCACTTGATTACCTTCTAGGATTCCATTCACGACAATCAATTGTGAGGTTGCCTTTTGGGATCTTTGCACATTATTCTTCTTCCTTCCCTCGCTTCTCTGCTTCCTTATTGAGCCAGTAAGGCCGCGAGGTACATTTACTGGTGATCTTCATTTTCCGAAGTGGTTTCCACCTCCTCCTCTTCAATGTGCCTCTCCATGTTGTTCAAAGATCGCCTGTACAAAGGCCGAGGGCCTCTAGGGAAACGAGTGCGACAATTGGTAGATATGTGCCCAATACAACCACAATTGTAACAACGGCGTTGTTCTCCTCGAGTCCTTTCTCCTCGTGGGACTCCATCTCTTTGTTCTTCTACCCGTCCTTGCTCTCCTTGAAGCGGCCGTGCTCCTCGATCCCGGAATCGAAGGTTGCCCAATTCCATCGGTACTAGTCCACCCATGTGTGGCATTTCTGCCCGATAATGTTGAGGTGGAACTACTCCTTCACCTCCACCTAATGCTCCGGCTATTCTCTACGCACAAGCAATGGCTTCAAATACCGTGCGAGGGTTTTGCACCATGACTTCTTGGCGAATCCGCTCTTTCAACCCTCGTTTGAAATTGTTGAGAGCCTCTACTGGACTCATGTCTGTAATTGCGACTTGTAGATCCAGAAATGCCTCCACATACTCTTGTACGCTATTCTTCTGTCTCAATCCCCATAGTCGGGTTCGAGCCATCTGCATAGAATCCACCGATTGGAAATTCTTGAGCAGTCCTTCTTGCATTGCTGTCCATGTGACCTCCCTTCTCTCTGCCAGCATGGATCGTTCCCAAGCATCATACCATGTGAGAGCTTTATCGGTCAAGTACCCACATGCAAACACGCCTGCAGCATGCTCTGTGATCTCTGTTGAGAACAATCGAAATATCGATTCATTCTCGAGATCCAATTCTCCACTACTCCCATCGTACGCTGCCCCTTGTAAGGCTCGATGTTGCAGGTCTTCTTCATCCGGAGTAGCAATGTGGCTTCATCGTTGATAGGGTTCGTAGGCACGGGTGCCTCTCCAAGTACTTCAGTCGCAAGTACTAGGTTTTGAGACGGCTCTTCTTCTTGCATGGCTTGATCGTTCCTGAGGATCTGCACTTGACTTTGCAATGTCTCCATGGTCATCTTAATCTCTTGAAATTCATTCAACATCCCTTGCATTCCTTGCACCAGCTCTTGCAACTACGGATCCATGGTTCTTGCAACACCCAATTGCTAACGTCTACTTCAATACAGAGTCAATATAATCACTTTGGAAGGCGCACAAACTATCTGAACTACCATTGGGACCTCAGAAGCTATCACTCATTGATAATACTCCTCACCAAAATTCCTAACCACAAAATCTCTAAACATCAATTTCGGCCTCACTATATAACAGATTTCTACTTGAGTGTTGAAAGGGAGAGGATTTGGGACATTCATATCCATATTATCATAATAGAATGTAGATCGTTAAATCCCACTCTCTGTCATATATCACCACCGGTAGAATCATCGGGTTTGGTGAGTTCATCACTCTGTCCATGAATTCTTCACCAAAGTGATAAACTAGCGATACTCTCATTTGCTCACGCTGGATGTACATAACCTTGATGTGGAATGGGTTTGAGAATGGAAAGCTAGGTGCGGGAAATTGTCCCCCCGGCGCATCCATCCCATCCGCTCTCTAAAGTCCTTCCTAAGTCTAGCGATTACTCTATGTTCTCCACCTCAAATTACTCAGTTTCAATAGTTCGTGCTATTCCAAGAGGGGTGATCCACTCTCTTGGACTAGAACACTTGCTCTGATACCATTATAATACTCCGAGGACAAGAGAAGAGAGAAAACACAGATTGCACACTCAAACATTCGATGCCCCAAGGGAGCACCTTCTCTTTATTATATAGACAGAGGATCTCCTCCAAGGAAGCTCCACCATAGGATTAGGGACACAGATAGGTGACATGTCAGCAAGCTCCACCCTTGGATTAGTTACTTGGATGGGTGACCTGTCTGGTCTAGGTCCTATCTGGTTGGTCAAACGAGCTTTGATTGGAGGGAATCTTTTAGGGAATCTTCTTGTAGGAATCTCAGAATCACATGAGTAAGGTACCGTTGGAAAGCTCTCGACGAGACAAACTTGGGGGAGGGAAGGCCAGCCATTCCTCTGTTGAGTGGGAAATCTGCACATTTTCGAGGCCTAATTTATCTGTTTAGGCCTCCGAAATTGCCTTCAAAGATTTCAGGCATATTTCGGTTCCTACTCTATTAGTAGAAGTCCTCTTTTGGTGATACCTCTTTCTGATCTGTTTAGTCCATCATGTGTAACATCCTTCCAGATGTTACAAAACCAATTCTCACCTTTAAATCATATGTCTAGCTATTGGTTCTAAGGTTCTCAAGTCTATTTCGGTTTCTGCACTATTAGTAGAAGTTCTCTTTTGGTGATACTTCTATTTGATCTATTTTGACCATCATGTATAACATCATTCTAGATGTTACCAAACCAAATTTCACATCTAGATCATATGGCTAACCCTTGGTATTACACTACCCCGGAGGACTTGGCGTTTAACAGAACAAGGTGGAGGCTATTGCAAGTACTCCTCGGCCTACGGATGTGAGCAGAGTGCAAGCATTCCTTGGGTTGGAAAACTTCTATCACCGTTATGTTAGAGGATTTAGTGCCATTGCCAAGGCCTTGACGAAGCTGACCAAGCTTACACAAGAGTGGTGTTGGGGAGATGAGCAGGAGAGAGCTTTTGTGGAGCTCAAGGAGAGGTTGACATCTGCTCCTATTTTGAGGAGACCGATCAGAGGGTGACCATTTTAGGTTCATACTGATTGGAGTATGTTGGAGCTTGGAGCAGTGCTCACCCAGCATGATGATGAGAGGAAGGAGTTTGTGGTGGCCTATGCAAGTTGCTCTAAAAATTCAGCGGAGTTAAAGTATAGTTCATATAAGGGAGAGTGCTTGGCAGCAGTTTGGGCAGTAACACATTTTAGATGTTACCTATTTGGTAACCCTTTCACTCTCATCATTGATCATCAGCCATTGAAGTAGTTGATAGAGTTCAACAAGCTGCCATGGAAGCTTGCATGATGGGCTCTGATTTTACAAGAGTATGATTTCATGGTTGTTCACAGACCTGGAGTGGTGAACCATGATGCAGATGGGTTGAGTAGAAACCCATGTCCCAGCCAGCAGGATCAAACGAGAGCACGTTGGCATGGTAAGACAGATGAGGAGATGGTGCCATGTTGGCATGCATCTACCTTTTTATGTATATTTTCTGAGGCTTTGGTGGTATCTCTCTCAACGTATACATGAGGAGTTATTGAGGTCACAGATCCAAAGAGTGAAGATATTGGTACAGTCAGTGAGACATTCATGATGATGTCTTAGTGATGGACTACCTTCACACTAGTGTTGTGGGTGTGTAATACCAAGGGTTAGCCATATGATCTAGATGTGAAATTCGGTTTGGTAACATCTAGAATGATGTTATACATGATGGTCAAAATAGATCAAATAGAAGTATCACCAAAAGAGTACTTCTTCTAATAGTGCAGAAACCGAAATAGACTTGAGAACCTTAGAACCAATAGCTAGACATATGATTTAAAGGTGAGAATTGGTTTGGTAACATCTGGAAGGATATTACACATGATGGAATAAACAGATCAGAAAGAGGTATCACCAAAAGAGGACTTCTACTAATAGAGTAGGAACCGAAATATGCTTGAAATCTTTGAAGGCAATTTTGGAGGCCTAAACGGATGAATTATGCCTAAAAAATGTGCAAATTCTCCCCCCAACGGAGGAAAGGTTGGCCTTCCCTCCCCCTTGGTTTGTCTCATTGAGAGCTTTCCAACGGTACCTTACTCATGTGATTCTAAGATTCCTACAAGAAGATTCCCTAAAAGATTCCCTCCGGTCAAAGCTCATTTGACCAACCAGATAGGACCTAGACTAGATAGGTCACCCATCCAAGTAACTAATCCAAGGGTGGAGCTTGCTGACATGTCACCTATCTGTGTCCCTAATCCTATGGTGGAGCTTCCTTGGAGGAGATCCTCTTTGCCTATATAATAAAGGGAAGGTGCTCCCTTGGGGCATCAAATGTTTGAGTGTGCAATCGGTGTTTTCTCTCTTCTCTTGTCCTCGGAGTATTACAAGGTGGCACAGTTGGGACCAAGGAGAGAGACCATGTCCTTCAACGAGCCAGATGATTCAGATTGGAGAGCAGACACCTTTTGTGTGTATGGGAGGATGGTAGAGTGCAAGTAGTACCACTTCCATCTCAAAGACCATAGTTGATCTGTCATGCTCATGAGGAGCTAGGACATTTTGGAGTAAAGTGTTCATATAGCTTACTCCAAAGCCAATATTGGTGGCACGGTATATAGACCAAGGTACAATAGTTTGTTGCTAGATGTGTGGTTTGTGACCAAGTTAAAGAATCATTCAATGCTCCTATGCCACAGTTACACCCATTACCTATCATGGGATTGGATTACCATTGGAGTTTGGACTTTGCCGGACCTTTACCGCTAATTGTGAGACATCATTGGTATGTTTTGGTGATGGTGGAGCACTTCTCCAAGTGGATTGAGTTGGTGGCACTTCCTGACAAGTCTAGTGAAGGGACAACTTACTTGTTCCTTGATCAAGTTCTTAGTCATTTTGGTGCACCAGCTGAGGTTTTGACTGATCAAGGTACAGAGTTCTTGGGGGAGTTTCAGGTCTTGTGTGACAAGGCTTTGATTGATCATCGTACTACCTCCTGAGATCACCCTGAGGTGGATGGCTTATCAGAGAGAGTGGTTTAGACGATGAAGAGAGGATTGCAAAAGTATGGTTTGCAGAGAGGCCACTTGGAAGATTGCACAGATAATTTACGCTATGCTATCATTTGAGGAAGAGGTTATAGACCCTCGATCCGTCAATTTCATCCAAGAAACTATGTATATCTACAGTAGACGACATCGACGACACTTGATGTTTTGACAAGCCGTACTATCTTGAAAGTGCGTGAGGTTTTGCCATCTGGAATCCTTGTGTTAGAAGGACATGATGGTGTTGTTTGGAAGGATCATGTGCGCAATTGTGCGCCATGCCACCTCCCAAACATTGATGGTACTATGGACCAAGCTTGGCACTTGTACGTGCCGGCTTGAGGTGTATGTTATGTGGCTCTTCTAGTGGAGCTGCTACTATGTTAGTGTGCGATAGTTGTTTGGGAGGATGGCATATGGCATGTATGACTCCTCCCCTCACGGTGGTTCCTCAAGGACAATGGTTATGTCCTAGATATACTTGACCTATAGCTAGTTCAATCTTTATATGGTATAGATTGTAGTCAGGCGACTAACGATGGAGCTCCATAACACCTGGCCTCTTGATCTTTGCGTATACCATATACTTAGAGTAGAAGGCTATATGGAGTTAGAGTGATCCAACCAACAGCTAGGGAGGCAATTTTGGCAATTTAGAGTCTATGTATGACTTATGTGTGAGTTGTGCTTCTATAGTGTATGATATTGACCGCAATATATGTTGTGTAGCAATGTATATATGCACAATAGCTATCATGCCATTTGTAGTATCACATCTAGATTGCTTGAACACTAGAGTTGCAATGATAGTAGTTAGAGTTATTTCAATAGTTTTTCAGAGACTACTTTCCAAACGGTTAGATTTTGTGTTTGGGGTACTGACTTCATGGTAGGGCTCATTGTCACTTTGCACCGTTTGCAACACCTAATGCGCCGTCAGTGGGACTGTTAGGGTTCAGACCTAGCTCAAGTCCAAGGGGTATACTTTTGAATTGCAACTCTAGAGAGCTCACTTCTTTGATGTTGAGCCTTCGAGTTCCTGGCTATGGTGGACAGAGACCGGCGAGCGTCACTTGGATTCTCTTAGCTAGAGTGGGTGTGGCTTGACTGTAATCAGTGCATAGTTGTTGGCAATTTATAGAGTGATAGATCAAGTACTGGTTTGAGTTTAGTTGAGAGTAGTAAACAATCTGATTATTGTGGCACTTTAGAGTATCTGCATGACTTATGTGTGAGTTGTGCTTCTATAGTGTATGTTGTGTAGTGATATATGTTGTGTAGCGATGTATATACGCACGACATTTATGTTGTTAATGAATTTTGTGTTCATTAGCTCTATTTAATAATAATTTAACTTTGTATTTGTTATTTATATGTAATAATAATTATATCATAGTTATATTTGAAAATATATATAAAAATCTGAAATTTGTATATTTTATGATGAACTTAAATGTATAATTATAGTAAAAAGAATTATAAAATTTTGGAAATTTAATTAATGACAATTTATATTCTATTAAATATATTAAGCATTTGGATTAATAACTATATAAATATCATTGCCAAACCATCTACGATATCAAAAATGATATATTCTATCAAATGAATATGAAAATTTTCTTGTTTACATATTTGTTCTTGAATTTTAGAAATTTATTAGAAATTAGCTTAATAACATGTAATTTTATATTTAAATACAATTTGAAATTTATTTCTTATAATTTTAATTTTTTACAATACTTGATTTCAAACAAACTTAATCAACTTTGATAATTACATTGCTTAAATATATATCTTGTTTATGTAAGCATACAAAAAGATATTAGTTTTAGAATATGTCATTTACAATAATTCTCTTTTCTAAGGTGATCTTAGTTTCCTATATTCTCATTTCCATCACTTACTTATACATAATTTACTAAATCATATGTTCTTTATGAGTGATACCATGATATAAATTTATAATTTGAGAAATTTTCATAAAATACTATAAGTTTTCTAGTGTCTTACAAATTTCAAAAGTTGTTTTTCTTCACGCTTCACTGTTTTATATGATTTATAGGACTATGAAAAATCTAAAAATGTAATTTTATCCAGCATAAAATTACTTGAAAAAGAAGAGCTCTAAATATCTGAAAATATTTTTTTTTGAAAGATCACTTATTATAACTACTATAAGTTTTCATAAATTACAAGAAAGATTATGCAGTGGTCAGAACTTGTAATCAAGATTGTTATCTTCAAACGAGAGAACGATGGATGAAGTAAATATATATTCTGGTAAAACAAATAAAGGAAAGTTAATAACCAAGTTCTAAGTACTCGGACCTTAGAAGATGATATTAAGAAAATCTGATCACTAGATATAAGGTTAATGCATTGAAATTTATAGGTTGTCGTTCAGGAATATATTGAGTGTCTTACATGGGAAGATCCCTTGGGATAAAGTGGATGTCAAGCTCATTTCTATACATCTAAATCCATGGATTAACAATAAAAAGGCAAATAGATAAAAGCTAATGAAACTTTTGGATGCTTTTATCCTTAGAGATGACGGGTTTGAATTCTATAAGTGAATACTTTGCATAAGAGGAAACGGTTAGATAACTTTTAATTATCGAATTAGTTGTTAAGTTAGACTTTATTCCTTATAAATACCAAAGTAACATCTTGAAACAATCATATATAAGAAAGTTATCAAACTACATAGATGGAATCATTTGAATTTGCACACAACTTCTGGATTTGGATTATTATTGTGTAACCTTTAACTTCTGAGTTCAATGATTTTGAACTCTCAAATCTTCAAATATAATATCTAACAAAAGGTTTTAGATAAGTTTCATATCCTTCTAAATTTTATATTAAGGTTTTATTTTCCATAAAATTTGCCTAATTAGAGGTTGAATTCAAAGAATTTGCTCGTACCATAATAACCACTTGAAATAAATATTATTTTGTAAATTTGCATAAAAAATTATAAAACAGAATACCCAAATCATAGAAGTTTAATTTTTATTTTTAATTGTAATGTTTTATTTTTATTTTTATTTTTATTTTGAATTCTGTGTTGACCTTATATTTTGTATAGTTTAGTTTTTATTGGATAGAAACCTTTAAAGAACTTTAAAGTACTATACCTTTTGTTTAATGGAAGCAAAATTGGGAGATTTTTCAAATAATATTATAACCACTTGAAACAAAAATTTAAAACTCTACAAATAGAATCTTTTACCTTTTCCCACAATTTACAAAATTACAGTCTAAAACTATTATTGGAACAACATCAAAATTACATATTAGTGCTAAAATCAAAGTAAGATAACAAGACAAAACTGTTTAGATGTCTTTCATTTCCACATTGAAGCTTTTTTACCTATGATTTTAGTTTCATTGGATGCAGCATTTGAATGCCATTTTTTAATATATTGGAATAGAAGCTAGAAGAAAAAAAGTTGGGAAAAATCTAAAACGTTCAGTCTTTTATATTGTCAAACCATTTAAACCATTTAAGCAATAGAACTCAAAAACTTTGTGCTTTTAAACTCTTATTCTTAGACTTGCCGCCTTCTTTGACCAAACCACTCAACTTCTGAATCCATTAATGAAACTCTTCAGTTTATAAACTTTAATTTTGAAATTCAACTTAGTGCAATTTTGCTTTCTTAGATCTCAGTTGCAGTTTCACTAAATTGATACATAGTCTAATATATAACTTTATGAAGATAGTTGATTTGTCTTAATTACTTTATATCAAATGTATAACCAATTAAAACCATAGAGTGAGTATGGAAAAGGAGGGTTATATAAGTAGAGTGTTATATTCATATAAAGTTATTTAATCAATAGTTCATCTAATCTGAACTTATATGAAGGTATATAAAATACAATGTTATATATATATAATTAAGTTGGTCTAAATAAGGCTAGATACTATAAAGCAAACAAAGAAATGACATATGTTCATAAATTAAATCATTGGTTTTGATTTATAGTAAATATCCTTACTTAGTAAATATATTTCCACCCTTTAAATAAATATTTAAGACAAAATAAAATAAAAATAAAAATAAAAATAGAAAAATAGAAGGGAATGATATATAATATTTGATATTATTATATCCATAAATCAATGTAGGGAAATCTTCAAACAACCTATGTTATAACATTTCAAATGGAAGACTTTGATATTTAGTGGAGAGAAGGTTGGTTTGAGCTTTTTTGCACGTGGAAGCTACACTTTCAATATATGATATCTAGGATTTTGCATTTTATAACACTTGAAATAGTAGCTTTAAGCTCTTTTTATGTTAAGTTTTTTAGTTATAAAGACAAGAGTAAGGAGATAATTAAGGCACAAAGTTTAAGGTTATGAGCTTTAGAGGTTCAAAGCTTAAATACTTATATAGTTCAAAGCTCTACTTTGCTTAATTTTATCTTGGTTTTGCTTTGAGTTCCCAAAGTTGTAAAGTGTTTTTCTTTTTTTAATGCTTTCTTGTAATACTCCAATGATATGAGACATGAGAAGAAACTCACCATGAGAAACACATGATTTCACACTCAAACCTCCGATGCCCCAAGGGAGCACCTTCCCTTTATTATATAGACAAAGATGATCTCCTCCAAGGAAGCTCCATCATAGGATTAGACTCACTGATAGAGTACATGTCAACAAGCTCCACCCTTGGATTACTTACTTGGATGGGTGACATGTCGGCCCTGGTCCTATCTGGTTGGTCAAACAAGCTTTGACCGGAGAGAGATCTTTTAGGGAATCTTCTTGTAAGAATCTCGAAATCACATGGGTGAGGTACAATTGGAAAACTCTCAATGAGACAAACCAAGGGGGATGGAAGGCCGGTCCTTCCTTCCTAAACCGTGTGGAATTTGCATATTTTTGAGGCCTAATTCATCTATTTAGGCCTCCAAAATTGTCTTCAAAGATTTCAGACATATTTCTGTTCCTACTCTATTAGTAGAAGTCCCCTTTTGGTGATACCTCTTTCTGATCTATTCAATCTATCATGTGTAACATCTTTCTAGATGTTACCAAACTAATTCTCACCTTTAAATAATATGTCTAGCTATTGGTTCTAAGGTTTTCAAGTCTATTTCAATTTCTATCATATTAGTAGAAGTACTATTTTGGTGATACTTCTATCGGATCTATTTTGACCATCATATATAAAATCATTCCAAATGTTACCAAACCTAATTTCACATCTAGATCATATGGCTAGCTCTTGGTCTTACATTTCATTAACGCAAGGTTTTGAAGAAAACTCAAGATTCAATTTATGCAACACTAAAGTTAAAGTGTGTTTGTAAAACCATTCAAGAGGATGGAGTAGGCTTATTTTAAGATCAACAAATTGCTTATGTAAGAATAAATGTAATACATATATAGAATCTCTATGGTTCAACTCCTTGTTAGAGGATATTTGAATGGTGATATAATATAAATAACAAATAACATAACATAATACATAATATAAATAATACATTTAACTTTCTTAATATTAAATATCACATTTGGTCTTATAATACATGCATAGCGTTGGTAGATTATTAGAATTATCACATTTTAAAAGTAACATTTTAGTAGGTTTTTTAACCATGGATCCAAGTAATGTTAGCTGATTATATCAATATAAAAAACCAATGGAATCCGATGCAATGATGACATTTTCAACCTTTACTTCCTTGAAATTCTGTAGTAATAGTAAATGTGAGCTATTTGGCGAAGGAGTTCATTTCCTTCCTCTTGCATTTAGACTTGATAGGCAATTTGGACAATGGTGGTACCAATTTCATGTTATTAAACTGATTATATTTTTTCTCATAGATAATAATGAAAAAATGCATATTATGGTTACAATTTGCACCAAAGTTAAATATATAGGAGATTCCGGTTAAGTTATGTTTCAATTCAAAAGTTCATCCATTTGTCTCCCAAAAATTCTATTTGGTGATTTAATTTTACTATAATCCGAGTTTATAGTATATTATATACGATATAGTTTAATATAGTCTTATAAGTTATAGTAGTGTTATTACGTAACCATTCCAAACCACCTGTTGTGAACACACGAGACGAGTATTGCCTGTCGGTTGATTCTATATTTTAGTCGGAATAAAGCCGTTTCATCTGCTCGACGATTCCCTAAAGTAAGAAGGCGACCGCGTAGAAAAAACGAAGGATGGGAAGACCCCTAAAGTTCGAAGTATACTACGAAATCCGCGAATTGATATCAGTCCGCCGGTATTTGAAGTCACCGTCAGGTTTTAACCGGCTCCCTGGAAAGTTGTTTCGAACGCTAATAGACGCTCCTGCTGGCCCTCGAGGAAAGGTAACTGTAGTCGAAGTTCAGTCGCAGTGCACTGAACTTCGACTGCTGGCAGGTCAGTCTCTGTGCTTCTGATTCTTCAATTAGCAGTGCAATCCCGATAGTACACATTGCAATTGAAGCATTCCATCCGTTGTTTGAATAGTAGTTTGTCTGTTGTTCATTTCACCATGATTCAGGCTACGGTTGAAGGAGGGAGGTTCAATTTTGTGTAGTGGGACTTTCTGCACGGAGTCGATGATGTTGCTGCTCCTTTGGAGTACTTGAATGGTGCCCGACTAGACCGCTGGCTGAATCGCGGTCAGCGCGCCTGCACTGTTGTGGAGAAGCTGGAGCAAGATGGCACAAATTGCATTTCAGTTGTCCTTTGCAAATAGCTTAGGTGTATGGCAACCACGTGCCTTGGGATTGGTTCGGGGGCAAGGGTTTGCATACTCTGTGCGGTTACAGTCGATTAGATGCGATGCTGATTCCAAAGGAATTGCAGGAGGAGGTGAGTCCAAAGGATTTGCAGAGGAGCTGAGTCCAAAGGAGTTGCATCATCTTCGGAAGAAGAAGGAACTGAAGGTTCTGAGAAAGAAGAAGAAGGAGATGCTGGAGAAGAAACGATTAGAGGAGCTGGCAAAACTTCCCGTAGTGAAGCCGAAATATGCCATGCTTAGATTTGAGAATAGCAAGCCTCTAGAGGGCTGGAATAAGCCTCGAAAGCGAAGGATTGAGGGCAAATTCAGATCTGACGAAGGAGTGACAGTGCCTTCGAGCAGCGACGACAATAGAAATGAAGATTCGAGTGGACTTGGAGCTCAAGGTATCAATAGTTGGTCAACCGAGTTCGAACCCGTGTATCAAAATCGTCTGAAGGGGTCAATTGGGGAGAATGAGAGGTTAAATGATACAGATGCAACTGAAGTGCAAGGAAGTGGTAATCTTAAAAGGCAGGAGCCTACTGAATTGGTGGGAGATGCTGAAAGATTCGAATTCTCTTATGATTACCCTTTAGATGTCCAAATAAAAAACAACAGAGAATTAGAGACACTAGCCTACACAAGAAGGTATCGGGAAAACGCATCTACTAGAACAGGAGAGAAGTTCCTGCAGCAGATCGATCGTCCAGAATTTCTTAGAGACCACCATTACTCTTCAAGCAATGCAGAGAATCTAGAACAGGACGCTGCCGAAGAAACTCAGTTAAGACTCCTTCGAAACAAATCTGCCAAAGAATCTACCGGAACAGAAGGGAAGTTAGTGAAGCAGAATGATGGTACCAGATTTCTAAGAAAGGAGGTTGACGCGTTCAGCAAAGTAGGGCATGTAGCAGTGGAAGGTAGAGAAGGTGCCCAGTTGAATTTCACTGGAAAGAAATCTGCCAGGGTTCTCGTAGGACAGAAGAATGGGAATCCTGTCTACCTATCCTTGGAGGATGAAGATAGCAAACACAAGCGACATGTTCCACGAGGTGACATGAACGAGGAAAAACAGCTCGGCTGGCTAGCTAAACAGTAAGCCAGAGTTCTCCAACCATCCCTCACCAATACACCAAAAGCTCCTTGACCTGGTAGACCCATTGGAATAGAGTGAGATAAGACGCACATCCTGAAGCAATTGAGTTATTGGATACCAACAGCGGTTTTATGTTGTTTTGGTGGATGCAAGTAACATGCAGAGTATAATGAAGTAAATGTAGACTGTTCACCTGCACTTACTTCAAGTAGTTATGCTGAATAGATGTCCGCATCGTGTTCCGCCTAGAGCACATCCAGCCTTGCAATGACATGAATCAAGATCTTTTAACGGGATGTCTTTCTTTGGAGACGCATGAACTTTTACCTTTTTCTTGGCTAATAGAGCACTGGGTGATAAACCACAGGTTGAATAATCTTGCAACACGCTCAGATGGTGTACACTTCTCCAGGCTGATGCGCAGCGGGGGTGTCAAAATTACCGATGGACGAGCTGTTGTTTTGTTGAAATTACTGGGAGAGCAAGGGAACTGGCGGTGTGCAATTCAAGTAGTTAAATGGTTAACCAGCCGCAATCGATATCCACCCAGTAGAAGCAGGTTGGCTTTTTTTCTCCCTTTCCAAGTTGGGTCACAGAAGAGTTCATAAACCTTCATTGTTCCTTATTTGCGAATTTAGAGTTCGGTGCCGGTTAACGCGAATGCCTAGCTATGATGGGTTTTCTAATAGAAAGGTTTACTTCAAGTTGTAGAGGTGGTTCTCTGTCTAACTGTGAGAATCATCATGTCTGAACCATAATGTCATGACTGTTTCTGCATGGAACGTCAAACTTGGAGACTATCCATAATCAATCCCGGCTATATCGTTTCATGCACAGCCCACCGACTCTCTTGTGTAATCTGCCTCCTTTGTGGTTGGTGCAGGTATGTCCATACAACACTATTAGCAGTTTTGGGGAAGTCTAGACGGCCGACTGAAGCCTTAAAGGCCTTTACAGCCATGTGTGTGCGTAAAGTTTTCCTTACTCTACTCTCATAACCCTCGTGGTTTCGTGGTTCATTAGAGATATGACCCAGAGGAGCTGTTATGACGTGATTGAACTTTCCCCCGCATCAGTCGATCATCATTTTAGCTTGTCGGAAGCACTCACGATTGATTCATATGTATGCTTCCTCAGGAGGATGTAGAAACCTACCCAGATATGGCTGCGTATCACTGTATCGCAGTAACTCTTGGGCAGTGTGGTTATCTAGAAGAGTTGCTGGAACTTGTACAAATCCTTCGACGAGGACCAAAGATTACCAAATATGTTCTCTCTCTGCCAAACAATGCCTCTTTGGTTCCTGATATCGTGATTTTTAACGCGGTGAGTTTCCTTGAAACCCAGTTGGTAAAGATAAGTTCAGTTGGCTTTCAGCTCAATCATCAATGGTTCTCAGCATCTGGTTTACTTGGAGCGCGGTGCTGAACTTTGGTCCACCTGAAGTTTTTGGAGACTCTTTGTAGAACTTGAGTTGCTTGGAGAATGTCTGTCTTGCTTCTACAGCAGCAAGGTCGCTCCTCAATGCCCGCGATTGAGGAACAAAGTTGGACGGTCTATACAACTCATTGCTGATTAGCGCAGGACAGTATAGGGTTAGATGTCGTTGTGATTATTTATGCGATGTGGCAGGTTTTAAATGCTTGTGTGCCACACAAGGATTGGAAGTGTGCCTTGTGGGTCTTAGAAGAAATCCGGAAAGAAAAGCTACAACCTAATTCTGCGTCCTTTGGACTGGCTATCGAGGTATAGTCCTGCTTTCTCCCTAAGTTTACACATGTGGCGATTTATCTTTTCTGGAGCTCATGCCAACGAGTGTGTTGTGTTAACGTTTCCAAGTTAAGTGTCTTGCACATTCGGTTCTCGTTCTAGATTCATCTTTACAGTTATGCAAATTACGTGGAATGCAAATTCTATATCTCTGTTTGTTTGGAACTGTATTTCAGTGCTGACCGTATCAGTGGAATTGCAGGTGATGGTCAGAGCCGGAAAACTGAATCTTGCCTTTGAGACTCTAGAAAGGATGGAAGAAAATCGGTGTTACCCGAACAGTCTTACTTACAAAGGTATGGCAAACGATCACATGATGTAGCTAACAGTAGACATATGCAGTTCTCATTATGCGGCTGAGACTCCTTTAATTACTCATTTGCCTACACTTCTGCTTGCTCTTCTTTCCACACTTCTTCTGTTCTTCCCTCAACATTCCCACTACTTCTGAGCAGCACTCTAGGGGAGCAACTGAGTTTGCCTTGGCACTCATGAGTTTTCGAGCAGAAACTTGGTACGAGGGGTACTGACACTTGCCCAGCTATTACGGCACTGCGTGAGGCACTCATGAAGTCGCATGTGTTTTTGTGGAGGTTTACTATGGCCGCCTTTTGCTTCCCTCTACTGTTTAGTGTATCAGGACTCAAGCATCTATAGTGCTTGTTGCGATATACTATATATCCTGTCCTCTTTCGCTTTGCTCTCGTTACACTGTTACACTTCGATCTGTCTCTGCAGCAGCACCATCCACTAAGCTCCCGCATCGTTCCACTCCTCTCTTCCCCAGCTAATTCCCTCCCTATTATTTTTCCCTCGTTCTTTGCCTGCTTCATGGTTCATTCCTGACTTTCGACCTCCAGTGTCTCCAGCGTTCCTACCCGACTCCAGCCTACAGTTTAATTTTCATCGTTCATGCCCAGCTTACTGGTGGTCACTTACATAATGTTTTATATTTCTGGAATTCGTTTGAATAGCTGTTATCGATTTCAAGTTGTTTACTAGTCCTTTAGATATATGCTGTTCTCAATTTGTTGCAATTATGCCTTTGCTTCAGGTTACATTCGATGCATTCTACTTTATGGATTTATCACTATTCTAGCATTGTGCATAAAGTACATCTGGGTTACCGATCATATGCATTTAATGAGTTCTGGATCACCTGTTCCTAGAACGTCTTCTGCTCTCATCTACCTATGTCTCTACAGCGAAAGTCCGTGTATAGTGTTTTCAGGAGCGCATGAGTCTTGAAAACACTCATAGAACATGCTGTGATACACGGTATCCAGGCAAGTGTTCGATGAACGGCTTCTGTCCTCATTTCGAGATATCCAGTCATGTTTTTTGTTATGCCTTGGCACTCATGAGCTTTCGAACAGAAATTTGGTACGAGGGGTACTGGCATTCGCCCAGCTACTTCGGCACTGCATTTGGAAAGATGAAATCGTATGTGCTTTTGTGGAGGCTTACTATGACCGCCTTTCTGCTTCCCTCTGTGTTTTTGGTGTTTTGGGACTCATGTATTCATGGCACATGCTGCGATATAATCTTTATCCAGTCCTCTAACGCCTCTCTCTACTTCCCTCGTTCTCTGAGTGATTTCATACTCTCGGTCTGCCGGACTCAACTGTCTTCCTTGACTGTCGATTTCATGGCTTCTACACGATTCCGGACTTCACATTAACTTAATCTTTCTCATCTGGCTCTTTAGGTCATCGTTTCCCCATTGAGCTTTTTGCTCTACATGCGCGTTTTATCTGTTACCATTTATTCGATGCATGCTATTCGTATACAAGTGTTGCTCTTTAATTGTTTCTAGATGGCGTTTACTTCTGCTTACATTCGATCAGTTGTTTCCATTTCATCTCCTTTCCCGGTTTTATACTAATTTCGTCTTGCACATTTTTGTATACATTACATATCATGCATCCCATTTGCATTCAGTGAGCTCTGGATCTCCCATTCCTGGAACGGCTTCTGCTCTCATGTCCTCATATCCAGTCCTGTTTACTACTTCTTTACACGCTTTGCTTTGCGATTAGCAGTTACACGTTGTTGTACATTTCTGTATGGGTCTTCGGTTACATCATGTTCTCGATTTCTTTACATAAGTTATTCAGCGAGTTTTTTACATGCGTGGCTCAAGGCTTTTCATTTACACGTTAGTCAACAGTTCCTCTGCATGTTGTTATCTCCTGATCATTTTTTGATGTCGGTGCTTTGCCTTACTTTGGATTTGTGAGTTGCACTTCATCTCCTTTCCGCATGTTCCTTTTATTTAGTTTTGCTTTCATTCATTGCCATTCCATCTGCTCTTCATATGCACTTAGTGAGTTCCGGGTCTCCCATTCCTCGAACGGCTTCTGCTCTCATCCCTCATACCCAGTCCTGTCACACCCGCTCCAGTCCAGCCATTATCAACTAACGCTATGTTTTCCTACTTCTTCGGTGCTTTCCCTTTACTTTCAAATATATCTTCATACTCGCTCAATGGTTTCCGTTTGCTCTCACTTTCAGTTGTATCCCCTGTCCTTTGCTTGACAAGGCTCGCTACATTTCGGACATGCTGCATACCATTTCACTGCAGATGCTGCATATGGAATGTATAAAAATTTCGCTTCTACTTTCCATGGATCATGTCCTTCTTTGTATTTGCTTGCTTAGATCAGGATGACTTCTGTTTGCATCCATTCTTGCTTGCATTTCGTTGCTTTCATGTGCATGGTTTCGGTTCGGTCCTAAGTGCGTTTCCTCCGTTTGGTGAATGGTTTCAGCTCCCATTTCTCAAATATCTATACAGCGGGTTATCTTGGTCTGAATTGCTCAAACTGTCTGAAATACCATCTGTAGACCTCTTCTATGAATTCTCTGCTATTTCCAATCGCTATCATACAGCAGATAAGGTTATCTCCTTATATCTAGAAACAAAATTCGTCTCACGTTGGTAAATATTTAACTCAGCGGGAAATCTGCGCATGAGTGCCTAAACCATCTGTAGACCTCTTCTATGAATTCTCTGCTATTTCCAATGGCTATCATACAGCAGATAAGGTTATCTCCTTATATCTAGAAACAAAATTCGTCTCACGTTGGTTAATATTTAACTCAGCGGGAAATCTGCGCATGAGTGCCTTCCAGTCTTGGTGGAGGGTCTTGGTCAAGCTGGGAAAGCGGGCAAAGCAGTTGAGTTGGTGCAAAGAATGAAGCAGCGTGGAATAGTTCCTTCGCCTAGTGTATATTTCGCGTTAGCAACTACCTTGTGCATGTCCGGCAGATGGAAAGAAGCTATGTTACAGGTATTAATCATGCCAGAAATTGCTTGGAAGTTGAAGCATTTTGTAGATATAGAGGATTTCACTCACTCGCCCATTTCTCAGTAAACGTGTCCTGTCAAGCTTATTTCAATACGCAGGATTTTGTTGCTCCTCCAGCTCCCACACAGATTCTGATCTTGGTATCTAGAGGCTTGTAATGTCTATTGGTATGAGAATTGTGACGCATGGATCTCTACAACCCGGATCTCTTAAGTACTGATCTCTAGAAAACTACGGCTCCTTTTGCAGGTAAACACATTAGTCAAGCTCACGGATAGACCGTTAGTTGAGACTTTCACAGGGTTGATTACTGCTTGTGAAAGAGCTGGCTTCTCGCGAGATGCTATTTTTGTGTTTCGCCACATGCAAAACGTGTGTGCACCCAATATAGGCACATATAACTTCATGATAGCACTCTACGGCCGGCAGAAGATGTTTGTTGAGGCAAGAAATCTTTTCGATGGCGTCAAACTGGGGAGGTTAAGCCCCAAAAAGATGTACAAGAATGATAATCGCCTTGTTCCAGACAGGTTTACATATGATGCGATGTTGGGTGCTTGTGCAATGTGTGGAGAATGGCAGACCTTGGAGTCCACTTACCGTCAGATGGTATTACAAGGATATCATATTGACCTCAAACGACACACTTGGATTCTAGAGGCCCTCTCGAAGTCTGGAAAGGTGTGAAGCTGGATACTTGTGGTTTTTTGGTCGTAATGCTGAAAGTTGTAAAAATCATTACTAGCTGGAGTCCTTCAATCCCAAGAATTGGAATGTATACATAATACGCATATCTAATCTAAGCATACATAAGGTGCGTGGAATATATTGATTATATAGGCTTCAGTCATAGATCTCACTCAAGCAAATTACGTCGTTCTGACGACCGGCTTTGACTTTGTACATTCTGCAGCACGATCTGGTGAGGGCTATGTTCGATCAAATCACGAGCAAAAATGGAAGTAAGACCTCTGAACTTTACCGAATCATGATCTCGTCCTGTATTATGGTAGGACGAGATGAGGAGGCTTTTAGCTACTTAGAGGAGATGATGAAGCAAGCTACGAGTATCAACAGCAAACAACTTCATCAGCTTCAGGAGGTGTCATGTTATCTTTCTGATGAGGACAGACCAGAGTTCCTGGACTTATTGGATCATCTACCACTATCAAGTGACTTCAACTTCAAGTCAACTGGTGAATGCTTAGATACTAAAGATAAACGCGTCAATACTTCAAGTCTTCAGGAGCTCCGCAGTTCCATGCTCACATACGAGGAGCGAGGGAGAACGTCTTATCACAAAGAAGCTCCTAGTCCACGAAAAGACCACGGGACAGATGAGTTTCCAGCAATAGGAGTCAATTCAGATCGCTCAGATGTTATGAAGGAGTTATCTACTAGAGAATTTCGGAATTATATCGCCCCTGCCAAAGTGAAACGAGGGAAAGGAAAAGATCATAAGGAAAAGAGTATCTACCGACCTGACCCTGATATTCCTGGTTGGGAACTCTTGTGGATTGATTCGGGTGACGAGGACCGCAATGCTGTAGATTTATCTGTGTTCGAGGACCCTGCTTAGTTCAGAATACCGAAATGTTATAGATCTACGTGGTTCTTACCGAGGACCCTTGTAAAGTTAAGATCACACAGTCTTATACGCATGTTTATGCTGGTGGAATTTAGCTCTATTGGTCTTGACAGAATTATTTCTTGACAATTTACCACGTACACTACCTGAACGAACTTACTACTGTGCCATCCCCAGTAGAAGAATCGTGAAGCATTTGAAGGCCGTAATTAGGTAGAACCACTATCTCGAATTAACACTTCTAGGCGTATGGATGCGAATTGCCTTTACAAAGCATTCCAAACCACATGTAGCGAGTAATGTCTTTTCGACTCCCATTATCGGGAAATATGGTCGACGATCTGATTTTTTGCAGACTTGAACATCGGAAACGCGAAACTTGGGTGGTTTGGATGGAAGTATCGACTTCATCGGAAATTCAATCCGCACTTAATTTATCATGTTCCTGACTACTTGGATGAAACATAACCTTGCAAAAGAGAAAGACAGGAAGAAGTAATCATGCACTCTTGAGCATAACAACCACCACCGAACTCCCTAAGTACTGGTACCACACTAATCCTATGTCCCTGGGTTCTAAATTAGGAAATCTTGCTTGGAAACTATACTAGTTCAGACAACAACTCTCCAGCATTCTTGTGAGTGGACCAATAATCTAGCAAAACTTGACCTTTCAATGTAAGTGCACTCTTGAATCTTATCGCTCCTTCACCTCTTTGGGAGTACTGCATCCACAGACAAGCAAATCACATGGACATGAATAGATTGGCATTCTGGAAACTAACACGAAAAGGGTCTTCACGGACTGATTCGGGCTTGTGCATACCACGCGTGAGATAGTGAGATAGCATAACGAGTTATGATGTGGGCTCGTGTATCACGCGTTTTATGATTTGGCGAGGCATGATCTGAATGAAATCAGAGAGTAAAGCGGAAATGCCGCGTGTGCAGCACGGTCCGATCCTCAGAAGCAAAGGGCTTTATTTGATCACTTGAATTTGAGGAGCCACCTGGTTCATCTCTAATAAAAAGAGTGATATGGGGAGAATGTTCTCCTACGGAGAGACGGCAGATGAGGTTGAGATCAATCCTACTACCAGATGTCGGAGCTTTATCCCAAACTAGAGGTTGGAAGGGCTCGAGGCCGTTGAGATGCTGGATAGGTCAATCTAACGGTGCTGTAAATCTGTCCGATCTCGTCGGAGAGCGATCGGCGGCGCCAATCCCCGCCCAGCAGACCGGATAGTCCCCTTATCCTCACTCACCGGTACGCACCGGCAAGTAGCGAACTCCCCGGCAATTGACTTCCCGGCAAAGCTTTCTGGTCCAGCTTTAAGCTCCAATTCTCCTCAGAAGACGTACCCACGGTGTCCGTTGTCAACACTTCGAGAATTATTCACTCACAGACTCGATCGAGTGTGGACATAGATCTGTACAGAAAGTGCTACCGAATTCGTCGTTGGAAGTTAGCATCTGCAGCAATGGCCACCGCTATGGTTGGATCTACCGCAATTGTCACCCCAGCTGCCCTCGCAGTCAGGGACTTGAAGGGAGCTGTGAACGGGCAAAGCTCCGTCTCAGTCGGCTCCAAGAGGAGCCTCGTTGTGAGCGCTAGCTCTAAGGTCGAGGAGACCAGCAGCCGAAGGGACATGATGAAGATGGCCGGTGCTTTGTTCGCCGTAGGTGTGTTCTCTGGAGCTGGATCCGCCAAGGCCGAGGGTCTGGTTGAGTCCCTTCTAGCCAAGTCTGCAGCCAACAAGGTTAGTTCTTTACACATTATGGCCAATTCATCAGAAGATAACGTTCTGTCAATCAAATGTACTCAATACTTGTAGGCTTGTAGGTTAATATTGGGGCCTAGCCCCATTTTACGTCTTCTGTCTCTCCCTTGTACGGGCTTGATGGTTTTCCCATCCTTCATGTGTTCTATATGGTCGCCTTTCACTCCCATAATAGGCTTTTGTTGAAGTACCCAAGTTTGCATGTAAGTAGTGGTGCTTAGTACTGTGGAAGTGACCTTCTGGTCTATGTTAAAGGTTTGCACGGCGACTTTGGTCTTGTTAGTGAGTGCGTGATTAGGGGTCGCCTACTGTTTTAGCTCACCGGGATGCGTTGTCTCGGCATCAGGAATTGAACGATAAGAAGAGACTGCTAACCAGCTACGCCAACGTTGCCCGCGCACGAACCGTTTCCGACGGTACCTGCCAGTTCCCCGACAACTTCACCGGATGCGAAGATCTCTCCAAGAGGAAGGTATAGTCATCTCATTCGTCATCCGTTCGTATCAGAGATCCCAGTCTGCGTATCAAATCAGCATGGTTTAACTGCCGAATTTTCATGAGCTGGTCTTAGACAGTTGAGGCCGATTGTGTCTGATCGTGTATCACACGACTGGTTTTGTGCAGCCTGTTGCTTTCATCTCTGAGGACCACGAAATTGAGTGCCAGGGCAAGGACGCCTACAAATGTGCCTCCAACTCCCACTACACCGGAAAGAAGTGAAGATTCTAGGATCCCATCCTTGTACATCGGCCTTAGACCAACATTAGCGTTGTATCATTGCAATGTGCATACTCTGTACTTTAATTTGACGACTTCGAAGTGCTCGAACTTAAATTGGGTGCATATTCAAAAGCTCAGAGCTAGTGCAAGAGTTTGGATCTGTGTATGTCGTTGTAATTGCCTGTGTATTCGTTCTTCGTATTTGATTTCTGTCTACGTGTGCCTTCATGTGTCTCTGACTGGCCCATACATTCTCGATCTAGCATTCTTCCGACTCATACTGCTGGTAAGAAATTGGGAATATGGGTGGCCGTTTGCAAAGAAACGAGCACTGATTCGTCGTATGTTATTTTGATGGTTGCCCATCTTGAGGTTCCAGTTCGAATATGTTTAGAGCACCTGCCGTATTGACCCATACTAGCCAAAACTGAAGAACTGAACTACTGTACTCCTTGTCCTAGAGGTTTTACCTCAAGTTGGAGTGCAAGTGAAAAGACATAGAGATCGAGAATAAATCGTTTTTAGGTAATATTAGAGAAGAATATACTTGAAGACATTACTAGCATTGAAGCTGGCATCAATAATAATCTTGCCAGATTGCCCGTTGGAAAATACCGAATGATTCAAGTTTTCGGAGATAGTTAGCGTACCCACATGATACGAACAATCAATCCGCCAGTGGAGGATTTTGGATCATATTGGGAGGATAAATGGGTTACATCTAGTCCATAATTATATCTTTGGAAATGGGGAGGACAGACGCAACGGTTTCTCAGTGGTGAGGATTAATCTTGAATCTGGTGTTGGAAATAAAGAGAGCCAGATTCGAGTGGCAAAATTTGTTATCAATCTCGGGTGAATGTACTGATGGTACAGTCTTCGCTTGTGTTCCTCTTCGCAACAAGTAAAGAAAACTGTTCATTCTAAAGGAAAGCAAATGGACAAATTCAACAAATGGCAGTTGAACATATATTGTAAAGTAACCTCGTAAACCACTCATGAACGTTATCCGACAAACGTATGATGTTCTCACGACGCCGAACGAATGCCCTCAAGGACTAAACTTGGAATGCACTGGTAATGTTCTAAAAGTTGACAACATCTTTGAACGCTGTCAACATCTTTGAACGCTGAGAAGAAAGAAGACTATCACTCAAGGACCATAGACACCTTGAATAGATGTCGACAAGAGTAAAGACTTTGAGGAGCAGGGACCCATCGATCCCGACGGGAACTCTTCGCACATCGATGTAAATAAAAGAATGTGGAGAAGGGTGGATGAGAATGGTGGATACTTAAACGGATGCTACTATGTTTGCATGTACCGTGTGAGATGCTGAACTTCCATTTGTGGTATATTAGGGGGTTTCAAATATAGCATTTATGGGTACTTGTAAGATTCCATAAAAGATTTTACGGGTAATCGGTATAACTTGTATGAATAGCTATACTTGGTAACTTTTATGGATAGCTATACCCGTAAAAGTTATATGGGGATTTAAAATCATGACATGTAGAGTTATGCATGGAGTGTGTGTTTCCCACATTTTGTGCTTTATTGGTACCTGCAACGATACCCGTAAAAGTTATAAGGGGGATTTGAAATCATGACCCTTAGAGTTATACAAGGAGGGTGCGTTTCCACATCTATCCGTAAATAGTAATTTGTTGTGCGTATATACATCACTACACACCATACATCACTGTCAACATCATACACTATAAAAGCACAACTCAAACATAAATCATACATAGACTCTACAGTCTATGTAGGGCTTCCATGGCTTAGGCCTAGGGCTTCCACGGCTCCAATAATTAGATTTCTAGAGGAGGAGTGGACGAGCAATAGATTGAGGGATTATAGTTTTGACCCTCATGAGCTTTTAGAGAGAGCATTTAGTGAGCCTCCAATGCATGCTTGGGAAAAGAGATGGATGTGATGCTATAGTCTTTTTTTAATTAAACATACTTTATATTGGAAGTTACATGATGCACTTGAGAGATCTGCACACTAGACCTTAGGCATGGCCTTTAGTGCCTTGATATTTTGTACACCTTTTCCTCTTACATATACTTTTATATATTGGGCATACAGCCTTGCAATACTGATGGACACTACTTATATTAACAAGTTTAAAGCTCTGTATTGTTCTAACCAACTTGATGATCAAGGTATATTCACATGTACATGTTTGGCTGAACCCATGCAGTCTGTGCAAACCATAGGATTGTGCAGTTTGCACGGGTTGAACCAAAAGAAGTGTTTGGATCCGTGCAAACCAAGTGTTTGGATATGGATAATAACACTTCTAAAATGACAAGATTTAAACATTTGTCAAACTTGAGTGTGAGAGTGTTGTGTGTTTTGGTAGTTTGTAGTTTGGTGGTTTGTAGTTTGGTAGCTTTGAAATTCTCATATTCAGTCTCTTCTTATGTAGTTCTACTATCATAATCTATTATGGATGAATTCTAGAGAGAATTCTATAACTATCATAATCTATTATGGGTGAATTATCATTTTGATGATTCACATGGAAACATTGAACTAATCATTGCAAAAAAAGAATAAATATGCATTATATTAGATACTCGAAACAACTTGGTAAACTTTATATATAACATAAGTTTACCTTGGGAATACTAGAGCTCTAAACTCTCCCACTCTTATCTATTTAGTCACTCTCATTCCAACTACCACAAGGAACTGAATCCGGATTACATTTGAGTATAGGGAACTTGGGGTCCACATTGTAATTGGTACTAGAGCCGCCATAATTATTTGAATCTATATTAGATAATGAGGTAATAATGCATTTAATCTCCTTTGGAGATTTTCCTACACAAGCTAGTTCAAGTATCATGGCATAAAAGTGTTTTGATTTGGCCTTACTCTTCTTGATTTGGAACTTTTTTGGTTTGGACCTAATTTTCTTTGCCTTTAAGATCTTCTATGACTCTACTTCTCTCTTGTGTTTCTCAAGATCTATCACTTGCAAAGCTTCAATCTATGGTATTTTATATTTCTCTTTGGATTCTATTAATTCAATTCTGAGTTTGGTGTGAGATGTTAGATCTTGCAAAAATGAAGCGAGACTAGGTGTGATTGTAGGGGCCATCTTGGAAGCTTTTGAGTTCCTTCCACTCTTTCAACAATCAACTTCCTTCTCATTGGATGTTTCTTTAGCATTATCCTGATCTTCTTTCTCCTTGGAGGCATCTCTAGTCGGCTCCTCCCTATGAAATTCTTGACTCTCTCCCTCTCTTTGACTCTCCTCTTCTCTTGGTGTTCCATTCACTCTTGAGTGATTCTTGGTTGCTTGTGAAGTATGGGAGTGTTGTTTAGCTTTGTCTCTTGTCAACAAGGATTTTTGTCCTCATCTAAACCCCCTTGTCCAAAACTCCCATTAACACACATTAATAATTTCCATATGTACACATGCAATCCAAGGACCCTTGGGTGCTCAGGATGATAAAAGGAATTGATTCTTCATGAGAATCTTCTCCCATTTCATCATCTACCTCCTATGGTCGTGTGACAATAGGGCATGTTCCATCCATGAACTGCACTTACTCCTACGTACCACCAATACTAATCCATTCAAGAGGAGATATATTATAACAATATGGAGTTTAGCGATGAAGTTAGTAGGACTAACAAAGTAGCAAATAAGACAAATTAGCCTAGAATATTCTGGAACTATATAGGAAGCTTCTTGGCTAGCTTAGCTTGCACCTCAAGTAGGTAGCTTCTAGAAGGAAGCTTCTAGAAGCTTCCAACTAGCTTAGCTTGCATCCCAAGTAGGCGGCTTCTAGAAGAGAGCTTCTTGTGAAACTTCATGGTTAACTTGGCTTGCACTCTAAGAAAGCGGCTCGAGGAAGCTTCTTGAGAAGCTTCTCAAGGGCCTTGTATGCTACCTATAAATACCAAAGCCAAAACTCATACTAGGCATTTGGAGTTTTCACTCATTCCAATGTCCCAATGTGAGCTTCCATTCTCCTATTTCTCTCCTTGATCTTGGTCTTTTACATTGGTATCAGAGCATGAATGAGATGGATGGAATGGGATAGATGGAATTTATGAACCACCAAATCCACTTCCGCCAAACCATTGGGATTTTCATATCCAAATATTACCCAAGCATCGTCTCACACAATTCATCACCTCGCGCTTTGGGTAAGATTTTATGCATATGATCACCTTGTTTGAGGAACCCTTGATACTTCCGATTGTAACTTATGTAGAACGGTGGACGTGCTGCATCTATGTGTTAATCAATTAGATAAATTGGGAGTAGTGGGATATAGTAGTAGCTATGGCGGCAATACCGGACACTATCCTTGTGATGCAACAACAAATTGAGCACCTTACTCGATTGTTGGATGAATGAGACCAACAACGACAAGAACATATAGAGAGAGCGCCAATTCGAGATGGAGAAGATCACATTTGGTTTCCAAAACCCAAGGTTTTTGAAGGCAAGAATCTTCCAAGCACAATAGAGAATTTTGTGTTTGAATTCAAATGTTACTTTGGAGCCACCAATCTTCAAAATGAACGGAAATAAATTCTCTTGGCTTCTAGCCAATTGGATGGTGTGGCAAAAATTTGGTGGCTATTTGGAGTGGAGCAAGCTAAACAACATATTGTTGCACCAATTTTGACATGGGTAGAATTCAAGGATGCAATATTTGGTCAATTTCAAACTATAAATGCCACATAAGCCGCACAAAATAAATTGGTAGAGTTGAAGCAAATTGGCTCAACAAGGAGCTACATCACACAATTTCAGAACATCATCATGCAAATTCTAGCTATACAAGAAGGTGAAGTTCTGGATTGATTTTTGTGGGGATTGAAGTCACAAACTAAATTGGAAGTGATCATGCAAGAACCAAAAAACATAGAAGAAGTCATGCAATTGGCTGAGTGCTTTGATTCCTTGGTTACGACAACTTGGTCTTGACCTCGACCTACACAAAGCTTACAAGTACATTATGCACGGGTGGAAGAACCAGAACCAATGGAGATTGATGCTATCTAATGAAGACCACTTGGTACACCGGATAAAGAAAGATTGTGACAAAATGGAGGTTGTTTTTATTGTCACCAAGTTGGACCTCGCATTGCTGAATGTCCACCTAGGAATGGATGACCTCAACAAGTTGCCCAGATGGAGTTTGTGGAAAAAAATGATCAGGGAAACGAGGAATCCCAATAGGAGATTTTGAGCCACCTATTGGGAGCTTGGTTATTCCAATGGGATTGAAAGCTCAACCCATGCAAGTTTTCTTCACTTGCAAAGTACAATATCTAATTGGAGTTGTAGGATTTGGGTTGATTCTAGAAGTTCAAGGAATTGCATGTTTATACAAGTAGTGAAAGAATTGAGTATTCCTATCAAGCCAGTGATTGGAAGTAGATTGATGATGGCGGATGGTAGAAAGTGTTCTACATTCCGTACCTCATATCCTGTTACTTTTAAGATAGGGAAGGAATATTTGGAGTGTATGAGGTTTGTAGTGACACTTCTACAATATGATGTCATTTTAGGACTACATTGACTTGAACATAATAAGGTTCAATTTGATTGGACTTGACGATAAATTCAAGTACAACACCAGGTAAGAATTTCCGATTAGGTTGTCTGTCACCTTTGAGTAAGACACCTAAGAATAGTAAGTCCCAAGATGGGAAGTTTGTTGAGAAGGTGGCCATAGAGCATGCCTTGAAGAGAGAGGAACCCCAAGATGGGAAGTTTGCCAAGAAGGCAACCATGGAGCAAGCTTTGAAGAGAGATGAGTCCATAGATGGGAAGTTTGTTAGAGAAGCAGCCATAGAGCAAGCTTTGGAGGAAGATAAGTCTATTTTTGTGGTGTGGATCAAGCCAATTGCACAAGGACAATATGAGGAGAGCTGAGAGCCTCATCAAGCAATGGTTGATCAAATAGTTTAGGAGTTTGCGGACGTGTTTCTGGATGATTAGCCAAAAGGATTATCCTTTGATCGTGGAATGCCCTTCAAGATTAAGTTATTTCTAGGGAGTACTCCAGTGAGTAGACCAATCTATCGGCTCTCACCAAAGGAGTTGGAGGAGTTGCAAATAACACTTGAGGAGTTGTTGGAGAAGGACTTCATACAATATAGTACCTCTCCTTGGGGAGCACAAATATTATTTGTTCCAAAGAAGGATTGAGGACTTCATTTCTGTATTGATTATTGTGGGCTTAATAAACAAACAATGAAAATGCATATCCCTTGCCTTGGATTGATGACTTGCTTGATCAATTGAGTGGAACACGATACTTTTCCAAACTGGATCTTCACAATGACTATTGGCAAATCCCATTGATAGGGAGGATGTGCAAAAGATGGCCTTTCGCACAAGGTATGGGCATTTTGAGTGGAGAGTTCTACCTTTCGGGCTCACTAATGCTCCAATAGTCTTCATGGATCAGATGCATCGGGTTTTGGATGGACTATTGGATTGGTATGTGGTGGTGTTCTTGGATGATATCTTAATCTATAGCAAGATAGAGGCAAAACACGTGAATCACATGCAAGAATTCTTGAGATGACTACAACAATGGAAATTTTATTGCAAGAAGTCAAAGTGTGCCTATTGGCAAAAGGAAGTTACCTTCTTAGGGCACAAGATCTCATCGGAGAGGATCAAGATGGAAGAGGAGAGAATCAAGGCCATTACTAATTGGCCTACTCCAAAGGATGCTATAGAAGTACAAGCATTTAATGGACTGGCCAGTTTTTACCGACGGTGCATCCATTATTATGCTCATGTGACTGCACCATTGATTGACCTCTTGTGGAAGGACTCAAGCTTCTAGTGGACCACCAAGCATATTGAAGCATTCTAGAAGTTGAAACATATAGTGCCTTCAAGGCCCATTCTTCAACCGTATGATCCTCAACTACCCTATGTGGTTGATTTTGATGCTTCTAACTTTGCAATTGGAGCCGTGTTGCAACAAGAATTCCCAGATGGACTACATCTCATTGCCTTTGTGTCTTGCCGACTCAATATGGTTGAAAGAAACTACTCTGCTCAAGATCAAGAACAACTTGCAATGGTATATGCAAGCAAGGTATGGAGGCATTACCTCCTGGGGAAACAAGTGATCATGCGATTGATAACAAACCATTGTTGCAGACCTTACACTTGGAACACATAAAGAGTCAACATCATCGATGGGAGGAACAACTCCAATTGTTTGACATCAAACTTGAGTACAAACCAGATCAGTTCCACATCATCCTTGATGCTTTATCATGACGACTTGATCTGAAGTCTCTTCCTCTCATCACAACGGCAATTAAGATGGTGTCAATTGACTCCAAGGTCCAAAATGAGTTTTAGTCAACTCTACAACAAGATCCTTTCTTCCAAAGGGTACATGGTCACCTTACAACATACGACAAGGAGTACAACACCTTCTTCATCAAGGAGGGCCTTCTATTTGATGAGGACCGGATCTATGTTCTAGCTAAATGTGGTCTTCAACTTGTGCCCCTTCAAGAAGCCCATGATTTTCCCATAGTTGGTCACACGGGCATAGACAAGAGCTTGGGTACCCTCCAATGCCAATAGTGGTGGCCCAACATGACACAAGATGTTCTAGAATTTGCTCGATAGTATGAGAGCTGCCAATGCAACAAGGCCAACAACCAGAAGCTGAGTGAATTCCTTCAACCACTCGCCATTCCATCCGCTTGATGGGAGCATGTGAGCTTGGATCTCATCACATCCGTGCCCAAGACAAAGCAAGGACACACAACAATCGTGGTGTTTGTGGATAAGCTTAGTAAGCAAATCCACTTGGCACCAAACTTTGATATAGTAGATGCTCCAAACTTAGCGCAAATCTACTTTGACAATGTCTTCAAGCATCATGGGATGCTACATGTACTCATCTACAACCATGATCCTTGATTTCTTAGGAAGTTTTGGCAAGCATTCTTCCAAATACTCGGCACCAAGGTTACTTTATCCACGGCCTATCATCCTCAAATTGATAGACAAACCAAACGTGCAAATCATACATTGGAAGATATGTTGCATGTCTCATCAATATCCACCATACCAATTGAGATGAATGTCTTGCAGTTGTAGAATTTGCCTACAATAATTCCAAACAAGCAAGCATCGGATTTTCTCTTTTCTTTCTCATTTTTGGCCAAGATCCGCTTGTTCCAGATTCTCTTCTTGCTCCCTCTCCATCTTAGGTTCCTCATACTTCAACATTTTTGACCACTATATCCCAATCTCTCCAACAAGCCAAATCTCACCTCCTTGTTGCTTGGAATTGTCAAAAACAATATGCGGACCACCATCGTCATGATCTCACCTTTGAAGTTGGTGATAAAGTCATGCTATCCTCTAGTAACCTCCCTCTCCTCCTTGATACACAAGTTTGTAAAATTGCCCCTAATATGATAGGACCCTTTGATGTCACCCAAATTGTCTATCTTATTGCTTATCGACTTGCCTTGCCTTGTCATATGCGTATCCATCCCATCTTTCATGTTTCCAAGTTGAAAACCTTTGTTCATAACCCCTTTTTCTTTTCCTTTTGAGTCCAACCTCCCCCTCCTCTTGTCCCTATCAATGATCATGATGAGTACAAAGTTGATCGTATCCTTGCACATTGCCATATTCAACGAGGCCATTGACAACATACATAGTACAAGGTCCTTTAGAAAGGATATCCTCTTCATGATGCCACATAGGAACCTCTCTCTCACCTCCAAAATGCATAGATGGTTATCTAGGAGTTTGAAGCTTCACTGGCAATGAGGACGTCACAAACTAGCGGTGGGGGAATATGTAACAATATGGAGTTTAGTGATGAAGTTAGTAAGGCTAACAAAGTAGCAAATAAGACAAATTAGCCTAGAATATTTTGGAACTATCTAGGAAGCTTCTTGGGAAGCTTCTCGGCTAGCTTAGCTTGCACCTCAAGTAAATAGCTACTAGAAGGAAGCTTCTAGAAGCTTCCAACTAGCTTAGTTTGCATGCCAAGTAGACGGTTTCTAGAAGGAAGCTTCTTGAGAAGCTTCATGCTTAACTTGGCTTGCACTCTAAAAAAGAGGCTTGAGGAAGCTTCTTGAGAAGCTTCTCAAGGGCCTTGTATGCTACCTATAAATACTAAAGCCGAAGCTCATGCTAGGCATTCGGAGTTTTCCCTCATTCCAACGTCCCAATGTGAGCTTCCATTCTCCTATTTCTCTCCTTGGTCTTGGTCTTTTACATATATTGGCTTTGCCCTTTGCAATTAATCCATTCTTTAAAAAAATGGACAAAGATGATTGAGGTTATCCTCATTTTTTCTCCATCCTTGCTTCAAGTCCTTGTTAGTGAGACCCTCTGCAACGCAATTGTTTTTTCCATTCCCGAGTGAGTATCTTTGTATGATTTCACATATCTTGCCTAATTTTTGTAAAGTCTATCACCGTTCATGGAGGATGGATGACTGCCGTGCATGGCTAAATGCAATGCTTTGGACAAGTTTTTTACTATTTCCTCCATGGGTTGGACTAAAGTGCTCAAAATCCTCTAAATAATCAAGTAGTTGCAAGTAGTGGTGATAAGCCATCCTGAATTGGTCATCTTCACCCTTCATTGTTTTACCAAATTGCTACTCCGTGGGTGGAGGGTAACCTTGACCCTCCCTTGTCATGTGCTTGCCCATACACACCCTAAACTTCAATCCTTTGCTTGTTGCATCTGAATGCACAAGTGGGATAGAAGCAACCATCTTCTCAAGTAATTCTTAGAATTGAACACACATAGGAAGGATAGGGAGCAAATTCAGATTGCAAAGCAGAGTAAATAGGAGATTCATCCATGTTTCCAAAGTATAAGAAGTAAATCTAGATTTTGATTTCAATTTGCACATGCTATTACTATATTATGTTGGGATGGGCGGGCAACAGGTGGCTTGTTTACTCACCAATTCCAACACCTTTGAATAAGAATAACAAAACATTTTAATGGTGTACCATTAGGAACTATTCTAACATGCAATGACAAACCAATAAGGTAGAGGAGCATGATGAGATGCAAGCCCAAGGAAAGGAGAATATTTTTTCAAAACTGTGGAAGGATGTAGGAGGATTTTAAAACTGGATTAACACATAGTTTTCCATTACATTCTCTCATAATCCCTCTCTCACTTAATCCGGCTGGTTAGTGTAACATGGGTGGTTAGAACTAACTCCAAAGTGCATCGGTAATTAAGTCACACATCTTCATAATAAACTAGCCATAAAATGTAAAACTGAAACTCCCTCCTCTGTCTACTTACTTTTTGGTACCCATACAAATCTATACAAAACCACTGATTATTGGGACCACTAACTTTTATGAACACCTGTATAATATTTGATGGAGTCAGAGCTGTACACGTATGATTTCAAAATTTTGGAATTTGAAACTCCCTATTGTTATTGTGGAGCAATCAGCGTGTATTATCCACAATACCTCAGATTCTAAAAATTGTTTTAGATTCGTAGAACATCATTACATTTCTACTGTCTTTGATATCTGTAAAAATTTGCTGAGAAAATAAGGAAATAATTGATGATGAATACAAGATGGTCATTTCGACCATTAGGTGTCTTTTGTTGTAGAAGACATGTCTTTTATATATATATATATATCTCATATAAAAGTTTTATGTAAGATACTTATAAATAACACATGCTTACCAATAATGCTAAACATATAAAATCACACCATTAATAGGATCAGAATATGTGCACTAAAATTCGGTGGTGTATTTTAATTTAGGTGCATAAAGTCTAATTAAATTTCATAATAACGATCTTTTCCATTTTAATGATGGGACAATGAAACTTATTTGCATAGCGAATAATGAGATAGAATTCCCTTCAAAGTAAAAGAATAAAACGTGTATTTCCTGGAAGATTTTAAATACAACAGACAACATTAAGGTTTAATAACAGTTTTAGATACTCACTATAGCCAATCGCCTTATCACATACTCAACGTCCTTGTTTCTTAGCTCCATTTTACCCCATGTCTTTTCCTTGTACGACTTGATGATGGGTCTTCCCATCCTCCTCGTTCTCACACGCGGTCGCCTTCTCCTTTGTTTCTATATAGGTAAAACTTGTAAAGAATATGACCTTAGACAACCACCATAATCGAGATGGAAGGCGAGTACATAACCTTAGACAACCACCATAATTGAGATGGAAGGCGACCACATAGAACACAAGAAGGAGGGAAGGTTAAACCCCATGAAACCTCACAAGAGGTAGAATGGGGCTAGGCCCCATTCTATTCTATTCTGATTTGGTTTTTAACTTGAAAACTCCGATGTTCTGGTCTTTAACTTGATGGAGAACTCTGACATTCTATGGAACAACTATGGAACCGCAATAAGTAGATTCCGCGAACTCCATTCCAATGCATCAACAAATATACGTAAGTATATCTTATGGACGACGTCCATTACTCGTCATCAGTTCATGTTGCTACCTCAAACCCGAAAGAGTATATACAAAGAATTTGTTATTTTATTCACAAGGAATCAATCTCTTCATTTGACCAACTCGCACACACAGTGGATCATTCTCTGGGATGCTAGGACAAAGGATGTCGTAAAATAAAGACAGGAATAATATCACCTCATCTTTTCATTCATGCTTATAAATTATGGTTGATGTGACACACAGAAGAGGGACAAGGATAATATTTCTTTATTTAAAATACATCCACGTCATCCCGGCTTTCCACATTCCCGTCCAGATTCATTCCAATATTCCAATAGTTGGCCAGGTTCAAGCCCTCAATCTGTAGCAGTTAATGTCAAGTACAGGTCCTTTTCACTTGTCCTTCATAAATGTCAATGGAACCCAATCCTAACAATTTCTCGCTCAAGTAAGAAGTACTCATAATCTATCAAATGCACAAGCTAGGCCGAAACAGAACCAACCGAGTATCCTTAATTTCTACTTTAATCTCCAACCTTGACTTGATTGTGCTTACTTTTATTTACCTCCCTACAGTGGAATACAAATGCTAAGCAAAAACTATTATGATTGGACCTTTGTGATAAGGTTAATCCAAACTAGCTTATACGTGGATATGTATTTTCCATGTTTATGGCATATTATATCATTGAATTTGATAGATACTCTCCTTCTTCTTGTTGGAGAAGAGAGGTGTTGGGGCTCAGAATGACCAATAATTCAACCAGTAGGAGAAACTAGGAGAATATTCGTCGGAATATTCAAATAAATCCTCATAGCCTGCAACTGCAAAGCTCACCAGTTAAATTGTAAACGATGTGGCGAGTACAGAACCTCATGTAATCTGCAGGTTGCAAAAGCTTTAGTCTTCAAGTGGTCTATATCATTTTACAAAGTTTTCTGAGTTGGAGTTAAAAATCGTTGTTTTATACCTGTAGATAATTGTGTGTTTTATCACTGTACCTTAAAATAGAATAGGAGGAGGTCCTTCTGGATTATCACTTGATAATGTTCTCACTTACTCGAGGATACATGAACAGACATGATATTAGATAGGAATATTATATAATTATAAAAAACGAATAAATTCATCATGTTCTCTCCATGGACCTAGATTTTCGAACTTCCTCCATGTACAGACAATTAATCAAACATGTAGCTAAGAAGCTCTCCATATTCTGCCATACTATTAACTTCACAAATCCAAGACAAGAAAACATGTTTTAGGACATGAAGGTGAAGTAGTTTGCTACATTAGCGGCATGTACTTACCACCCTATAGACTAATTAACCACGCAAAACTTTTCATGGTCCTTTCCAGGTGGAATGGATGTGTTAAGGTTCACTGGTTGCTCTTTGGATTAATATCGAGATAGATAAAGGTTTTTATCTGTTATTAATCTGTACTATTATCATTTCATTCTCTTAACTTTCCATTAAAGAACACTCACATCTGTAATGGTATTCGATAGCGATATTTACCATTGTTACACTACACTATATCCCTGCCACAAAAAGGGAAGTACTGTTGCCCCTTGCTTTAACACGACTACAGCCCTCTACACGATGGCCACAGCATAGAGCTACATTAGCCTCAACTAACTTTGGTTTCCCCAAAACAGTTCTGACTAAATCCCGCGTACTTTACACGTTTCCGGCCAGTCAATCTGTGACCCGGCCGACATTAGGTCTTTGGCAAGTCAGTACAATCCTCGTTCCCGTGACTTTCTGGACGTCGCGAAGTTCTACCACAACCGACGAATACAGTACTCTTTCCGTTTTGGCGTCTGAAGAAACCGTCTCACCTTTGCGTATATACCGAAAAGTTGGAGAATATGCGCCGTAAATGTACCTGTTTTAGTAGTTCCCCGACCCCTGCTGTTGCACCAAGAATCCCAGTAAGCCCTGAATAATCCGGTCCCGTCAGAATTTCGCCTGTGTTGGAGCACGGCGTTTCTGGGAGAATTTCCCCGTCCAGGAAGAAGACACGAGAGGAGGGGTTCGAACTGTGTGTGCACGACCTCCACTGGACGAGTGCTGAAAATTGTGGCAGCAGAGAATTACGAGAGGAAAAGAGCCTGATTGAAAGGCAAAAGTGGCAGCTGTGTGAGAGCGGGTTTTCAATTCTCTGGTCAATTCTGAACGTAGACAGTTTTGCAGTAAAATCAAATTGCCTTACGCTGTACTCTTTGTTTAATTATTCTGTTGTATGTTGAAGTAACCAGAGATGCTGACAGGCACGATTTAATTGCATGGGATGAATCGGTATCTTGTCTTCTGAGAAGTGTTCTTACTGCCTTGCCCATTTAAGCAGGCACTGTGCCCCTTTGTTACGCAGTTGCTGTATCTGTGATACAATTTGGAAGGCCTCAATTTCGCTTTACTTCTGTTCTTAACATACAGGGTAGCATTTTTTCTGTTGCTGGACAGCATTGAGTTGAGGACTGCATGCGGGGAATTTGAATCAAGCTTGCAAGTGTAGGATTTCGTCGTGTCAGGATATCGTAGGTGTCCGTGTTCGGAGCGTGATAGAGTCTTATCAAAACCCTCTGAAAGTCTCGGTTGCCAAAACCCTTCGATGGTATCGACAATGTGGTGCTTGAGTAATTTCGGAATTAAAGTGTGTCAATGTAGTTTTGTTGGCATTTTGAGGACTAAAATATGGTACCACGAAAGTTTTTGAGGGGATTGCTTGTACCTGGATTAAAAATGCTGGAAGCTTGACGGGAAAAAAATTGTCAGACTCCATCGGTTACAAGCCCTCGACCGAAGGCTGTTGACAAGATGTTGCGATGCCCTTGCTCTGCCTTGTCTTGGCATGACGCGAGAACTACCACGGCTTGCCCTGGTGCTAGATCTTACAGGAAGGAAGCCACAAGATTCAGCAGCTCTTTCGGTTCATTCAATACTTCCTCCAAAGTTGAAGGCTGTGAATCAATCACCCATGTGTTTCTCAGGCCATGTTCAACAACCTCTTTTGCTTCGCGTGGGAGGAGGTCTCAAATGTCTCTAAACTGTTGTAGCACTAGTTACTCAAACAACCAAGCAAGGCGCAGGGAGGAGTTGCTCACGGAGTTAAAAGTGAGAGAAGATGGCAACGGTGCATTGAATGATCTAGACGAGAAAGAGGAGACAGTTTTTGGCAACCTGAAGGAAGATGACAACAAAGAGGCACTGTTTGTTCAGTGGTTTCGAGGGGCTTGGCCTTATATTCAAGGATACAGATCGAGTACTTTTGTGCTGGTCATTCCTGGAGAAGTTGTAGCCGATCCCTCCAAAATTGATGGCATCCTCCAGGTTTGTTACCATAGACCAGAAACATCTGCACACGTCACTCCATGTTATGTTTAGTGTCTTCAGCAGCGTTAGAGAATACCTGACTCCAGTAACTGATTTGCTGCAGGATATTCTTCTACTGCATGGCTTGGGTATTAAGCTCGTAATAATTCCAGGGACGCATGTACAAATTGACGAACTTCTGACAGAGAGAGGTATAAATTATCCTGTGTTTCCTATTTGCTATGAGAGATCTGAAGGGATTTTGAGAAGCGTTCTTGAACCTACAAGCAGTTTCGGAGAACGCTGTGCTTGTTGAGTTGAGACAAATGGCGATCAACGTTTATCATTGCTTGACTGGGGCTTGCCGTAGTAGAGCAAAGCACTTCAATTCCAGAAGAAGACTCCTGCTCCCTTTTCAAACTCATTTAATGCTCATGGTAGTAGCTGGCATGTGAAGTGGTAACAAGTCACTGACTTTCATCTCTCACAAGAGGCCCAATGTCGTGGTTCATTTACATGATGCAATCTGTTAAGAAACAACACTCAAGAGAAAGTCTGCTGTTTTTGACAGGTCACAAGCCGCAGTATGCTGGGGCATATCGCATCACAGACCCAGAGTCTTTGGCAGCTTCTATGGAAGCTGCAGGGAAAATTCGACTCTTACTAGAAGCCAAGCTTTCTCGAGGTCCATCTATTCCGATCCTTCGCAGACACGGAGACACAGATCGATGGCATGAAGTATCGGTAGCAAGTGGAAATTTTCTTGCTGCAAAGGTGAGGTGTCTGACACTTGCAGCGTTGTCAGAAAGATGTCTATCAGAGAAAGCTCTTCTAAGTAGTGAAAAGCAAGGAAGCAGAAAAGCAGCGGGTAGGTCTTGTTTCTTCTTGAGACTTTACCCTTATTCGTCAAGAGTTATTGGCAAAGCTGTCTCACAAACAGAAACAGAGTTCTGAGTGAACAGAAGGACTAGGCATATTTGAATTTTCAAAGAGAAAGGTCAGAGAGTTTTGACTAAATCTTTCTGTCAATAGAGGCGTGGTGTGGTTAACGGAGTTGATTTCGGTGCAACTGGGGAGGTTAAGCGAATTGATACTGTTCGGATTAAAGAGAGACTCGACAGTAATTCCATCGTGATGCTAACCAACCTCGGCTACTCGGCTACTGGAGAAGTCTTGAATTGCAAGTGAGAATCTGGGAGTACTTTCTCTTTTCTTTCTGTATGGTCTTTCTCATCATGCGAGATGGTTAGGGTGCCTAGTATGGTTATATATTTTCTATCTTTTCCATCCAGTCCACGAAGTGTCGTGCTGGGCAGCGAAAATGGATTTGACCTGCATGCGGGAGTGCCCGATGCTCTTTTTCCTGGATTTTTGAATTGAAGTCCTCTCTCCTGTGTCATGTAGCACGTACGAAGTAGCTACTGCATGTGCAGTTGCGATTAAAGCCGATAAGATGATGTGCCTGCTCGATGGACCAATACTTGACGATGATTGTCGACTTATACGCTTTATGACTCTTCATGAGGCTGACAAACTAATCCGAGAACGAGCGAGCGAGAGCACGGCGGCAGCAGATTACGTTAGAGCTGTCGCTGGTCCAGGATACATACAAAGCCTCAGGCTATCTGGTGGAAGTTCTGAGCTAACCGGGAAGAACGGAGGTGCTGGTGCAAAAGGAATCAAAACAAGCTACGAGATCAACTCAAACTCAGTTAGAAATGGCAATAGGTCCAACGGTGGTGGTTTTGCCATTGGCGGTGAAGAGAGGCGGAGTAGGTTGCATGGGTATCTCTCCGAATTGACAGCTGCTGTGTACGTCTGCCGAGTAAGTATCTTGACCTTTTGACTTTCAAACTTGCTGAAGATGATATTTACCCTACATCACGAGCAAAAGATGATATGTACCCTACATCTTTGGTACCAAAGAACACATTACCGAATCATGCACGCTTGGTTCATATCCACGAAGATAGTGTGACGATCCGCCAACTTCTTATTCTAAGTTTGTTCAAATGATTTACTCAAGCAGCAACGGTTGTCTAAACAGCTGTAACTCCTCTAATATTACCCAGGATTTGAGTTCAGGATATATATACAGGAGGTAGGAAGAGGTGTAGGGTTAATAATGTTGAATCATTGTTCTTTTTAGATACGTTTTGCTCAAGTATAAGTAACTATCCCCTTTGCTAGAAAAGCTGTCGTCCTGAGTGCTAAGCTTAGGAGGCCTCCGAACATCGCTACCTTTCTAAGTAGCATGAGTGATTTTTACAAACCTGTTAAGGAAGAAGATATGGTGTTTGATGAAATAATTGAAGGCGGGCCTAATAGTTGTCTTGCAAGCTTAGGGAAATAAAATGGCTTGTAGAGATTCTCATTTGTGACTGGCAGATGTATTGACTTGTGTAGCATGGTGTGAGGCGCGTCCATATACTTGATAGCAATGTCCAAGGGGCACTTCTGCTCGAGTTATACACCCGCGATGGAATCGGGACTATGGTTTCTAGGTATATTCTCGTCACTCCAGTCCTTCCAATTTCAAGACAATATAGAATGTCGCTGTCTGAGTACAATTTGTTCTCTGACAACCAGAGGTCGTGGTAAGCTTAACGCTTGTGACACGGTAAACGTGACTTGGTTCTACTGGTGTTTAAAATGGGTTTCTCATGCTGTTGTCTGCAAGGGCTCTTACCGAATCTTTGGACTACTTTGACGTTCTGATTGCAAGTTTTCGGTCGCCTGATTCACGCAAATTTCACTCTTTGAGAGAGCACACTGCTTAACTTCCAATGTTAATGACCCAAGCACAGTCCATCACATCGCTTGATCTATAAGGCTCATATCGTATGGAACTGGGTTGTTTACAACGGGTTCTGTATTCCGTTACTAAATATGGTTCACACCATAGTGCGGTTTCAGAAAGAAGAAGTCAGAAGCGTGAGATTAATATTGAAACCTTCTCAAGATGGTTCAAACTTTCTTTGAAGTATGTTGGGCACATAGCACCATAAACTCGCCTGCGCACAATTGCTTCTTACATCTCAAAAACCGTCAGGACATGGTAGGACACTTGAAGCAGGATAGATTTGTCATCCTACTATACCTCGGCTTCGTCGGACCTTGAGTGACAATGATATAGAGTATCGTACCGACCTCTAAAGAAGGAGGTGTCCCAAAGAATATACTATTTATCGTATTTAGACTCTAGAATTCTTCTCTTATATTTACTATTAAATTTACTCCTTCAACTGCACGGTTTGGAGGGATTTCCTCACCATCGATTGTTGGAGCAGGGGCCGTTTTGGTGGTGGCGAGTAGGTGGAGCAAGTATTGTGAAAATAACGTATTGCGCAGTTTACAACATCCAGATCTGAGTGTCATCTTTGATGTAAAATAATCAAGCAGGAGAAAGTGGAGGGCTGGTTAATTATACCGCTGGTTTTCTACATCTGTTGTATACAAACACCATGTAAAGTAGCAACTCCTTATGAATTGTACGTTCGCTCCTTGGTGTAAATGTTTAAAACTGAAGCGGTGCACCTATCCATTTACAGGGAAGTTCGCTGTTCCTGTGTCGAATCGCAGTCATAATCGAAGCACATCTTTATTGTTGTGCTTTACCCTTCTCATATTTTTCACCATAACCGACAAGTTTCAGGGTGAAAAATATGTTCCGTATTTGATCACATTCTACTTTGGGAAACCAGAGTCTAGCGACAGTGACTTGAAATCATCTCTCTCATCTCTGTTAATGACCATGGTATTCAGATGAGCTTGATATTATTCCCAGAGGTATCTCACATGCAATGTACTTAGTCGAGATAGATTGGAGGCGATGGAAAATTTGGAAGGAACTACTACAGAAATGGTTTATTCTTCCCTTGGTCACACAATGGAATCACTTCTCCATGACCATATGATTGAATTCTTATTTTTGAGACATTAACAGGAATGTGGAAAACTAAGCTGCCGTCTCTCAGAATCATCAGTAATTATTTTTAATCCCTTGGCCTTGTCGACGAAGATCCTTGTCATGTTCACACCTATCAATCGTGCACCTTAACCAGCTTGCCAAATCAAGATGTACGATCACGCTATTGCTCCTTTGCTGCACATTATAGTCGGTAGTTGATGAATTATATCAGCTGTTCTAATGCAAACTCTTTTCTTGCAGCGATTCATACGAAGGCACACGTCCAGCAACCTATGACGATATATATGGCATCATGGAACTTTTAAGGCCACTAGAGGAAAGCGGAGTATTAGTGAATCGGCCACGTAAACAGGTATGTAGGTGTCGACCATCTGCCTCATGCAAGAATCACTGGTGAAGGATTTGGTCGATCTGTTCTTTAGTTAGGCTACGACGAGTATTCTACTTCCACTGCTTACTTGTTTCAATCTAGATTTGTGGAGTCCTATATTGTGAGGTTTATACGTGATTTCAGGAAGCCTATTAACAAGTTGCTGTCAAGTTTGACAACGGTGTACGATTAAGGTCGCCTTTTCCAAGTTAACCTGGAGTTCATGATTCGTTGGTGTGATGCAGCTCGAAGAAGAATGTCCAAACTATACAGTCGTGGAGAGAGATGGTTCCATAATAGCATGCACGGCTCTGTTCCCATTTGAATCTGAGAGATGTGGGGAGGTAGCTGCCTTCGCTGTGGCACCCGAGTGTCGAGGGCATGGACAAGGGGACTCATTATTAGGTTGGTCACCTTTCTTCAACCCAGGATATATTTTTCTGACCTCAGGCAATCATAAAAGTAGCGGTAGTCGTACGATCTGTCATGCAAACACTTGTTTGCGTATTCTCCATCTTACAAATCTTGTTATGTTCCATCTAGTACTTGAGTTGCTATCAGGAGTGGGGCTCTTATCGATAACCGGTTTTCTCTTTTGTTCGAAGTCCTGTTGGAACTCCCTAGTCGGAGTCTTTCAGTCGTTGCTTTCTTTCCAGTAACTCATGGTGATTGATTGGTGATTTCAAGCTGTGCCGGACAACTTCCTTGTGATTGTCGTTGACGTTTTTGAAGAACTCTTATTATGTGGTACAATGGGTTAACCTTTCGATGTAGCTGAGAACTGGTTGTTGAATGCTGTCAGATTACGTGGAGAAGAAGGCAGTGGAAATGAACCTTAATAGACTATTCCTGTTGACGACTCGCACGGCAGACTGGTAATACCTCGTTCTATGGTCAGTCCGCAATGCATTCTGTGAAAGTAAGAAGTTGCATGCTTCCGTATGCTCATCACTTCGGGGAAACTCAATTCTACCTTGTGCCTCCGTGCCCGTAAGTGAAGTGGTCCTTCCTACATATAATATCAATAAGTTACTCGGACCAGTAAGCATGCATCCAACCAAAATCGGGTCGTTTATAAATACCAAGTCTAAAGTATCAGCATGTGGTGTTCGAATGGACTATAGATCTAAGTCAGCTCCCATTAGTCATGTATAGATCTTAAGTCAGCTCTGGCGGAAATCCAATGGAGTGCTTTTACTTCACATTGTTCGTCGTTTCAGCAGTTCACAATGATGTTGGTTGGAACATTCGATGCCGATGGAAGAATGTTTCGAGAAGAACAGAACTATCAAGAGTTGATTTTATCTGTTTGGCTTTTGGTCACAGGTTTGTCCATCGTGGATTCTCAGAGTGCACTGTTGACATGATACCTGAGAAACGGAGGAAGAAGATAAATTTTGCTAGAGGAGCAAAGTATTATATGAAGCACCTGTCTCCAGATGTTAACAAACACTTGCGGAGGTGATGATGAAGCTTCTAGTATAATGTTCAACTTTGCTGTAGAGACTGTCGGACCTAGTATCCAGCACCTAAGTTTCTCTCTAATATTTTAATCAGAGATGAAAATTAGTGGACTGTTAAGTTCGACACATTCAATTGTAGAAGAGCTTACAAGTCACGAGCACCTCATGTCCATAATTCTTTTGTGACTTACAAGATTAAGCGGTACGTCCAAGTTTTTAGTGTAGAAAATTTTCTCATTAGTAGAGAATTTTTCTTTATATTTTGAGAAGTGGTTCATTCATTCGGCTGTTCAATACGAAAGAGTTCCTAGCCTGCTACACCACCCAGAAGGGTTCACAGGTTATCAAATGCCTCACAGGAGGAGCATGACGAGGGGACTGAAACTCACGAGATTGCTTCAGTAGGCAATTCGAAGAACGCTTCACATGCGTGGAACCAATGGGATGTGATTACGAGAATCAGTGCAAGTAAACGTCTTGATTAAGGACTGTGCATGTCAAAAGTGTTAGAACCAAGTGGATACTCGAGTGGCTGCTTGTTGAGAGCGCTAGCACCCTCAAACCATGGCAAGTCTTGAACTCTTTGTGTCAGTAAAGCTGCCAAAATTTGGCGATTGTCATCCTCTATTCGTCGACACTAGGTGTATCTGGGTGAGGGTGTTTTCTCACTGAACACGCCGCCATCCTAAATTGGACTGAAAAGCGGAGTGTGGTATGTGCACAAATCTTTTTATCTGTTTCTGTCCTATAGGTCGACTCTTAGCCTCATGACATGCTCCTGAGCTGGACAATGATGACTTTTGAACAGAAATAATCTTCTATAGAATATCTATGGACGGCTTGACGGTGGGAGATGCAATGGATGTTTTGTTCCTGTCGTCCGATGTGAAAGTTCACTCCGCTGTTCCCATTCGATTGTATGTAAAGCCTAGATAGTCTCGAGTTGAAAACTAAGTATCGTAAACTGGCTCCAGTGTAGTGGTTTGGGTTATATAATGACCAAGTGGCCGTCCATTATTTTGGTTGCTTTCTTAAATCTTTGGACTTGGGGGAGACGTTTGTTCTAGTGCATGCTTCCCTGCTCACTCGACTTGTAGCAGCTATTGTTTGTCCTCATAAGTACCAGAGTGGCTTATCAAAGAAACATCATTAAAATAGTGGAGAGAGAGTTGGAAGAACATCTTCTTGAACTGAAATTATAATTTGTGGCGAACCATGACATAGAATCCGATCCATAACATTTCCAAATTTTACTGTCCTAATTTAATACTTTAAGAATTCAATTTCTACAATAAGTCCCCAAACAAAGCCAAGTACGTTGGTACTTTTACAAGTAACTAGCTTTAAAAAACTCGTTTATCAAAACTATTTAATCCCTCAGCCCAAGATCGGCCCGGACACCGGAAAAGCGCCAGATCTGGGGCTTGTCCTATTAATCAAACAATAAACAACTTCTCAGAATTTACAAGAAGGATGGGAATGGTGCTAATGAGAAATCAGTTCTATAGCAACTAAGATATTGGAGCAATTCAAATTGTACTGACTACATACTTCTATACCATCCGAACAATCATTACTTAATGTGATTGTTCTTTTATGGATTGTACTAACTAGTGCTCTTTGTCAAACAATTGACACATGTTGTCTAAAGCAAGTTGCAAAGTAAGAAAGTGTGAGTGAGACCTGCTTAATCTGATAGGCTCTCACACACTCCTTGACATTTGCAATGTTCACAATATAGGGAAAACCCCAATAGAAAAACAAGAAACCCCATAAAGTTTAATCCTTTAATATTCCGATGCACAAAGGAACACTTCGACTTTATTATATAGCGGAGAAGATCCCTTCCAAGGGAGTGCATCCTCGGATTAGATACATGGATAGGTGATATGTTTGCAAGCTACACCCTTAGATTGGATCCATGGGATCCATGTTGCCTTGGGTACACTTTCCAATGTATGAGACATTCCACATGCAGATGGCGGGTACCACACATGCATTTCTAGAGAATGCATTTGATTTTGTATTCCTCCATGCCCTCAATGAGTGTTGGACAAGGTCAAGCATCTTGTATGGAAGGAAAGTGGGAAGGTCGGGGTGCATATTTGCGTAGTAAAGAAACATGGAATGCTAGATGGATCTTCATGTGTGGCGTTAGCTCAAAGTGGTAGACCACTACTCCAATTTGATGAATGAGGAACAAAGGGCCAAAAAAATGAAATCTAAGCTTAAGAGGGCCAACCAACATAAGGTAGGTTGTAGACAACCATAATTGATCCCCGACATTGAATTCTATATGCATATAATGTGCATTTGCATATTATTTTTGCCAATTTTGGGCTATTTGTAACATGTTCTTGGCATTCTCCACATGTTGTTGGATTTTAAAAACAAAAGTGTTGACAATATCAACCTTTATAGCCATTTGGCAGATCTTTACCAAGATCAAAGATTTGAAGGGGTGTTCTCCATACATGATGAATAATGGTTTGATATGTGTAGATGCAATCACTGAATTGTTGTAGGAAAATTCCACAAGTGGACATAATATGTCTCACCTATCTTGCTCTTTTAAGGTGAAGCCCTAGAGCATGTCCTTGACAATGCAATTGGCCTGCTCTATTTTACCATTGGTTTGTGGATGGTATGTTGTGGACATGGCAAGTTTGGTTTTGAAGACACCAAAGAGTGTTCTCCAAAACAAATTAGTGAATTGAGTGCACCTATTGGTGATGAGCACTCAAGACAATCCATGGTGGAAAAGACCACAACTAAGTATAATTGAACTAATTGTGATGTAGTCAAGTCCTTGGTCAAAAACACACATGAATGATTTTGCTAAGTTGATCTACAAAGACTTTAATGGAGTCAAAACTTGAGGTGATCTTGGGCTTCACAAACCAGATCCATGTTGACCTACTCACGACGTTGTGTAGGAGTAGGGTGGAGTTGAAGGAGATCTCTTGGAGCCTGATTAGAGGCTTTATTTTTTTTTCAAAGTAGACAACTTTGATCATACTCCATCATATCATTGCTCATCTTGGGCAAATAGTAATGGCATTTGATTGCATCTAAGGTCTTGTCCATTATAACATGACCTACAATGGTAAAACCATGACGTTTTGCTAGAATGTTGGTTGTTAGGTCTGGAGTATTTGAGATCCATAACTTGCCATCACAAAAGGTGAGTCCTTGTGTATTGGTTATGCCTTTGGATGATTGAACTCCTTCAATTTGTGGGTCAATCTTCATAGTAGTAAGAATCCTTGGCCAGAAATCTAGGTTCATCTTGATCTTTATAACCAAATTTTTCACCATAGGCATCTAAGTAATGTATCCACAAGTTGTTTCTTGCTATAACAATATGGAGTTTACCGATTAGTTATTCAAGACTAACAAAGTAGTAAGTATGCCAAATTAGCTAAGAATTATAAGAATATTCTAGAAGCATCTAGGAAGCTACTTGATACCTTCTAAGTATTAGGTAATGTGCATGCCAAGTGATGACTTCTAAGAAAAAGCTTCTTGGGAAGCTTCTCGGCTAGCTTAGCTTGCACACCAAGTAGGTGGTTTCTGTTAGGAAACTTCTTGACTAGCTTAGCTTGCATGCCAAGTAGGTGACTTCTAGAAGGAAGCTTCTTGAGAAGCTTCTCGATTAGCTTGGCTTGCACTCTAAGAAAGCTTAAAGTGCGGCTTTTAGGAAGCTTCCTAAGAAACTTCTCAAGAGCTTTGTATGTTCCTTATATATACCAAAGCCCAAACTCATACTAGGCATTTGGAATTTCCTTCATTCAAGAGTCCAATGTGATATTTCATTCTCCTATTTCTCTCCTTGGTCTTTTACATTGGTATAAGAGTAGGAATGGGATACATTGGTATAAGAGTAGGAATGAGATGGATGGAATTTATAGACCACCAAATCCATTTCTATCAAACCACTGGGATTTTTGTATCCATGGACTGCACAAGGATTATTTCACACAATTTATCATCTTATGTTTTGGGTAAAATTTTCTAAATGCGAGCATCTTGTTTGATGAACCCTTGGTACTTTCGATGGTAACTTATGGGGAATGGTGGATGTATTTTATCTATGTGTTAACTTGGATAAACTGTAGGTTGTTTGATAGAGCAATAGCCAGGACAATAATGCCCAAAGTTATCATTTCCATGCAATAATAAATTGAGCACCTTATTTGATTGTTGGAAGAACAAGATCATCAACAAAAAAAACATGTGAAGAGAGAACCATTCAAGAAGGAGAAGAGCTAATCTGATTTCCAAAGCCCAAGGTACTTGAAGACAAGAACCTATTGGGCACAATAGAGAATTTTTAGTTTGATTGTGAATGATATTTTGAAGCTACAAATCTTAAAGATGAACAAAGATAGATTCTCTTGGTTTCAAGTCAATTGGATGGAGTGGCAAAATATAGTGGCAATCCGAGTGGAGCAAGCTGAATAATAGTTCTTTGTGCCCATTTCAACATGAAAAGAATTCAAGAGTGCAATAATTGGTCAATTCCAAGCTATAAATGCCACACAAGTTGCACATGATAAGTTTGCAAAATTGAAGCAGATTGGTTTTGTAAGAAATTAGATTACTTGTTTCCAAAACACCATAATGCAAATTCCAAATATATTTGAAGGTGAAGTTTTGGATTAATTTGTGAGGGGCTTGCAGTCACACACCAAATTGGAAGTGACTATGCAAGAACCCAAATACTTGGAAGAAGCCGTGCAATTGGCTGAGCTCTTTGATTCCTTGGTTTCAACAACTTGGTCTTGACCTCAACTTTCACCAAACTTGCCCACACACTACACACGGATGGAAGAGCTGACACCAATGGAAATTAATGCCATCCAACAGAAACCACTTGGCCTTACAAATGGAGAAAGATTATGACAAAATGGTGGTTTCTTTTATTGTTGCCAAATTGAGCATTGCATTGTTGAATGTCCGCTCAAGAATGGATGATCGCGACAAATAACCTAAAATGGAGTTCATAGAGCACGATGATCAAGGAAATGAGGAATCTCAATAGGAGAACTCAAGCCACCTATTGTGGACTTGATTAGTTCCAATGGGATTGAAAGCTCAGCCTATGCAAGTTTGCTTCACTTGCAAAGTATGATATTAGATCCTGGTTGTAGGATTTTGGTTGATTCTAGGCGTTCAAAAAATTGCATATCCATGAAATTAACAAAGAAATCAAGTATTCCTATAAAGCTAGTAATTGGAAGTAGATTGATGATAACAAATAGTAGAAAGGGTTCCACATTCTATACCTCATATCCTACTACATTTAAGATTGGGAAGGAATATTTGGAGTGTATGAGGTTTGTAGTGGCACCTTTACACTATGATGTCATTTTAGGTTTGCCTTGGCTCCAAGGTCATAAGGTTCAATTTGATTGGACTCAAAAACAAGCTCAAATACATCACCAAGGTAAGAAATACCAATTGGGTTTTTTGGCATCTTTGAGTAAGACATCTAAGAATAGTTAGTCCCAAGATGGGAAGTTTTTTAGTTGAGAAGCCATAGAGCAAGCTTTGGAGGAAGATAAGCCTCTTTTTGCAATATGGATCAAGGCAATTATGCATAGAAAATCTGATGAGGACTAGAAACCTCATCAAGCAATGGTTGATCAAACGGTTCAAGAGTTTGCATATATCTTTCTAGATGATCTACCAAAGGGATTACCCTCCAATCATGGTATGCACTTCAAGATCAAGTATTGCCAAGTATTCCAAATGAGTAGACCAATCTATCGGCTCTCATCAAAGGAGTTGGATAAGCTTCAAATAACATTGATGGAGGTGTTGGAGAAGGATCTCATGTGACATAGTACATCTTCTTGGGAAGCACCGGTACTATTTGTCCCAAAGAAGGATGGAGAACTTCATTTTTTATATTGATTACCATGGTCTCAATAAACAAATAGTGAACAATGCATATGCTTTGCCGCAAATTGATGACTTGCTTGATCAATTGAGTGGAGCATGATAACTCCAAGTTAGATCTACAAAGTAGTTATTGGAAGATTCCCATTGATATAGAAGATATGCAAAAGATTACCTTTTGCACAAGGTACAAGTATTCCAAATGGAGAGTTCTCCCTTTTGGGCTCACTAATGCTAAAATGGTCTTCATGGATAAAATGCATCAAGTGTTGATTGGGCTATTGGATTGGTATGTGACGGTGTTCTTGGATGATATTTTAATCTATTGTAAGATGGAAGTAGAACATGCAATTAATGTGCAAGAAGTCCTAAGACAACTATGTCAATGGAAGTTTTACTAAAAAAAGTCAAATGTGCATTTTGCAAAAGGAAGTTACCTTCTTGGGTCGTAAGATCTCATCAAAAGGGATGAAGATGGATGAGGAGAAAATGAAGGGCATTATTGATTAGCCTACTTTAAAGGATGCCATAAAAGTGCGGCATTTAATGGACAAGTTAGTTTTTACCAACAATTCATCCACAATTATGCTCATGTGACCGCACCATTGACCGACTTCTTGGAAAAGACCTCAAGCTTTCAATGGACCACCAAGCACAAAGAAGCATTCTAGAAGTTGAAACATATGGTGTCTTCAAGACCAATTCTTCAACCATATGATCCTCAACCACCTTATGTGATTGATTTTGATGCTTTTAAGTTTTCCATTGGAGTTGTGTTGCAGCAAGAATTTTTAGATGGGTTACATCCCATTTCCTTTGTGTCTCTCCAACTAAACAATAAAAAAGTGAATTACTTTGCTTGAGATCAAGAACTACTAGCAATGGAATATGCCACCAAGGTATGGAGGAATTATCTCTTGGGGAATAAATGATCATGCAAACCGATCATAAACTCATGTTGTAGACATTAAATTTGGAACACATGAAGTCAACATCATTGATGGAAGGAGAAAATCTAGTTGTTTGATATCAACCTTGAGTACAAACTTGGTAGATTTCATGTCATCCTTGATATTGTATCATAATGACCTGATCTCAAATCTCTCCCTCTCATCACGGAAGTAACTATGAGAATACCAGCTGACTCAAAAGTCCAAATCAAGTTTAGGATAGCTTTACAACCCCTTCTTTCAAATGGTACAAGATCATCTTGCAGCACACAACAAGGGATATAACACCTTCTCCTTCAATTAAGGCATTATATTTTGTGAGAACCGGATCTATATTCCAACCAAATGTGCTCTACAACTTGTGTGGCTTCAAGAAGCCCATGAATTACCAATAATTTGTCACATGGGTATGGACTTGGGTACCCTATAACTCACAATAGTGGTGGCCCAACATGGCATGAGATGTTTGAGAGTTTGTCCAATCTTGTGAGAGTTGCCAATGCAACAAAGCTAGCAACCAAAATTGAGTGGCTTCCTTCAGGTTCCCATCCAATCTGCTTGATGGGAACACATGAGCTTAAATCTCATCACCTCCTTGCTCAAGATATTACCAGGTCACATAACAATTGTGATGTTTGTAGATAAGCTTAATAAGCAAATCCATTTGGCACCAACCTTTGATATAGTGGATGCTCCAACATTGGCCCCAAATCTACTTCAATAATCTCTTCAAGCATCATGGGATGCCCCATGTATTCATCTCCAATTGTGATCCTCAATTCCTTGGAAAATTTAGCAAGCACTCTTCCAAATACTTGGCACCAAGCTTGCTTTGTCCATGGTCTATTCATCCTCAAATTGGTAGACAAATCAAACATGCAAATCACACCTTAGAGGGTATACTTTGTGCCTTTGTCAACATTCACCATACAAACTAGGATGAATGTCTTGCAATTATTGAGTTTGCATATAATAATTTCAAACATGTAAGCACTAGATTCTCTCCTTTCTTCTTTAATTTTGGCCAAGATCCACTTGTTCTAGATTCCCTTCTTGTTCCTCCTCCACCTCATGTCTCTCATACTTCTATCTTCTTGACCATAATCTCCCAATCTCTACAACAAGCCAAATCTCCTCTCCTTGTTACTCAAAATTGGCAGAAACAATACATGGAACAACATCATCATGATCTTACCTTTCAACTTGATGATAAGGTCATGATTCCTTCTTGTAACCTACCCTTTTCTCTTTCCATTTGATGTCACCCAAATCATTCCTCTTGTTGTTTATTGATTTGCTTTTGCTTTATCATATGCACATCCACCCTATCTTTCATGTTTCCAAGTTGAAACCCTTTGTTTCTAATCCATCCTCTTTATGCTCTTGTGTCCAACTCCCTCTTCCTCCCCTCCCTATCAATGATAATGAGGAGTATGAAGTTGATTGTATCCTTGCATGTTGCACATTCAACGTGATCACCAACAACATATGGAGTATAAAGTCCTTTGGAAAGGGTATCCCCTTCATGATGCCACTTGGGAGTCTCTTTCTCATCTCCAAAATGCAAAAATGCCCATCAAGGAGTTTGAAGCTTCCATGGTGACAAGGACGTCACCAACTAGCAGTGGGAGAATATGTAACAATGTGGAGTTTACTAACAAGTTAGTCAAGACTAAAAAAGTAGCAAGTAAGCCAAATTATCCAAGAATTATAAGAATATTTTAGAAGTATCTAGGAAGCTACTTGGTAACTTCCAAGTATTGGATAATGTGCATGCCAAGTGGTGACTTCTAGGGAGAAGCTTCTTGGGAAGCTTTTAGGCTAGCTTAGCTTGCACACCAAGTAGATGGCTTTTGTTGGGAAGTTTCTTTGGAAACTTCCCAACTAGTTTAGCTTGCACACCAAGTAGGTGGCTTTTAGAAGGAAGGTTCTTGAGAAGCTTCCCAGTTAGCTTGGCTTGCACTTTAAGAAAACAACTTTTGAGAAGCTTCTCAAGAGCCTTGTCTGTTCATATAAATACCAAAGCCAAGCTCATGCTAGGCATTTGGAGTTTACTCATTCAAGAGTCCTAATGTGATCTTTCATTCCAATCTTCCATTCTCCTATTTCTCTCCTTGGTCTTTTACACCTACCTTCCACATATGTGATCATCACGTTGAGCCCTTGTCTCCACTCTGCCCAAAAAAATTTTCTACAAGAAAAATATTTTATATCTCAAGGTAGACTAGTGGTTTTTGATCTATCTCCATTACAAATGCTTTCTCACCAAGATAATGCTTTTAATGCTTGATTGCAAGGACAATAGCAAACTCTTCTCGTTTGGTGGTGTGATAGTTGCACTCCAGTGGGTGGTAGCTTTTGAGAGAAATATACAACTTTGTACCATCCGTCACTCCATTCCTATTGTAGGATTGTTCCTATCACAACACTTGATGTATTTGTGGCCAACTTGATTGGGCGTGTGGAGTCATACCATTTCAAGATTGGTGCACATAGTAATACATCTTTTAATTCTTGAAAGGCCAATTCTTGTGCAATTCCTCACATCCATTTCTTTGTCTTGCCAAGTAGTGCCATTAGGTATTGTGTAACCTTAGAGAGAAGTCTTTGAAAAATCAACAATAGAACCCAATCAATCCCAAGAAACTCTTGAGTTGAGTCTGATCTTCTAGAGCACCCCATTTTTGAATACAACTATTTTAGCTATTAAAACTTGGATACCTTTTGTACTTAATCTATGCCTCAAGTAATCTACTTCAAACTTGCACTTTGAGAGTTTGGCATACAACTGGTTTTGTCATAGAATTTGGAGGACTTCTTGCAGATGTTGCTTGTACTCTTTCATTATCTTATTGTAGACTAAAATTTCATCTAAGAAAATGATAACAGACTTATCCAAGTATGGAAAAAATACATCATTCATCAAACTCATGAAAGTGGCTAGTGCATTGGAGAGGCCAAACTACATCACTAGGTACTCACAGTGATCATACTTTGTTCAAAAGGTAAATTTGTGTACATATCACTCCACAATCTTGTTTGGTTGTAATTGCTTTTAATTAATTTTTTTGTAATTTCAAATTGAGCTTGGTGAAGTGTTTTGCCCCATTGAGTTGATTAATTTGTCATTTATTATAATTAAAATTAATTAAATTTTAATTAATTAATTAATTTATTTATTACAAGCAATTAATTAATTGCTTGTAATTGCAAATTGAGCTTGGTGAAGTGTTTTGCCCTATTGAGTTGATTAATTTGTTACTGCTTGTAATTACAATTAATTAAAATTTAAGAAATTAATTAATTTAATTACAAGCAATTAGTTAATTAATTGCATTAGCTTTGTGAAGTGTTTTTCCCTATTGAGTTGATCAAATAGGTCATACATTTGAAGTAATGGGTAATTTTTCTTCACCATTTGTTGATTTACCTTGATATTCAATGCATATTTGAATTATACCATCTTTCTTCTTTACAAACAAGAAAAAAACCCAATATGGTGATACAATGGGTTGAATAAACTCTTTCTATAACATATCCTTAATTTGACCCTTGCATTCCTCCAACTCATGAGATGTCTTCCCAAGAAGTATCTTCATTTTATGATCTACTTTCTTTTTTGGTGATAATCATAAGGTTAAATCATCAAGAAACAGAACTTGAAACTCATTGACCACATCTTTCAAACTCTCAAGAATTTATCCATTGAGTTGTGCACTTTGGACTTCTCTTATTAAACCCATGAAACATCTATTTGTCTTATTGATAGTTGTTATGCCCATGACATAAAAAGACAATTCTTAACTTTGGGATCTTTCACTATCTCCAAATATCTTCTATTGGCTAGTTCTCACTATTTTCTTTCTCCAATCTACCATGGGGTTGTAGTGCTCCATCCATAGTATGTTTAAGATCACATCATAATGAACTAATTGTATCATTCATCACTCAATTTCTTCTTGATACTCTTCTACAAAGAGTGTTACCTTTCTAGGTAACAACTCAATCTTCTTTGTTTGACTATTAAGTAACTTGATTTTTTCATTTTCATCATTCTCTAGTTCCATCTCCAACCTTGTTGCAACAAAGCAAGACAAGAAATTCTTTATTGCTCTAAGGTCTATCAATGCTCTCACTTGATTTCCTTCTAGGACACCATTCATAACAATCAGTTGTGCATTTGTCTTCCTCAACCTTTGCATAATTTTCCTCTTCTTCCCTTTCTTTTATTCCTCTTTATTGGACCAATAAGATCCTGAGGTACATTTATTGGCAATCTTCATTTTAGCATCCTCCTCTTTGATTCATCTCTCCAAATTTTTCAATGGTCACCTATATGGAGGCCGAGGGCCGCTAAGAAGGCAAGTACGACAAGTGACGGCTATGTACCTAAATCCACCACAACTTTAACAATATTGTTTTTTTCTTGAGCCCTTCTCCTCATGGGACTCCACTTCTCTTTTCTTTGACATGTCCTTGTTCTTCTTGGAATAGTTGTGCTCCTAGGTCTCAAAAAAATATTTTCTAATTCCATAGGAACTAGAACACCAAGCGCATCAATTTATTCTTGAGATCCAATTTTTAGCTATTCCCATGGAACATTGTCCCTTGTAAGGCTCAATGTTGCATGTCTTCTTCATCCACAATAACAATGTGATTTTGTTGTTGATTGGGATTGGTATCATTGTTGTGAGTAACTCTACATGTACTTTGGCTACTAGATTTTGGGATGATTCTCCTTCTTGAATTACATGATCATTCTTGAAGGTACATACTTGACTTTGTAATGTCTCCATTTTCATCTTGATCTCATAGAACTCATTCAATATCCCTTGCATTCTTTGCATCAGATCCTACAACTACGGCTCCATGATTTATACATATGAGAAACACTCAATTGATACTTCATACTTCAATAGGGGGTTAATATGATCATTCAAGAGAGATACAAACAATTAGGACAACCATTGGGACCTTAAAGACTACCACTTATTAATAATATTACTCACCAAAATTGTAGATTACAACATCTCTATACATCATTTTTGGTCTAACTACATAATGTATTTCTACTTGAGTGTTGAAAGGGAGAGGATTTAGTATATTTTCATCCATTCTATCATAATACAATGTAAATTGTCAAATTCCACTCTGTATCATATGTCACAATAGGTAGAATCAAAAGGTTTGGAAAATTCATTACTATATCCATGAATTCTACTCCAAAATGGTAAACAAGACACACTCTCACTTGCTTGTGCTGATGTGTATAATCTTGATGTGGAATGGATTTAAGAAAGTAAAGTGAGGTGTAAGAAATATCTTCCAAGAGCATACATCACATCCTCTCTCCCAAACACCTCAATCCATTGATTGCAATATGTTTTTTCTCTCTTAAAATTACTTAGTCTCAATAGCCAGTGTTCTTCCAAGAGGGGTGATCCACTCACTTGGAATAAAACACCCGCTCTAATAGAATTGTAATGTTCCAAGAACAAGAGAAACACAGGTTTAATTCCTCAATACTCCAATGCCCCAAAGGAGCATTTTGATTTTATTATATAGTGAAGAAGATTCCTTTCAAGGGAGCTATATCCTTAGATTAGATACATGGATAGATGACATATCTCCAAGCTACATCCTTAGATTAGATCCATTGGTAAAAAAGGTTTGACCATAGTGAATCTTTTTAGGAATCTTCTTTGATGAAAGCTCATAATAGTATGGAAGTGGTGCCATTGGAAAGATATTGACAATATAAAGTGAGGAGGGATACTTTATTTTTCAAGGCCCAATTCATTTGTTTAGGCCTCCAAAATTGGCTCTGAAATTTTGTGGTGTGTTTTCAACCTCTACTCTATTAGTGAAAGTTCTCTCTTGATAACGCCTCTATCTAATCTACTTGACCATCATGTACAACATCCCTAAAGATATTACAAAAGCAGATTTCCTTGTCTAGATAATACTCTTGCTTTGACTACTACTCGTTTCCCGTCCTATTTGCAACTTGAGGAGTTTATAGCAATGAGTGAATGCAGGTGTAGTTCTTTAGATGTTTTATGTGGTCTGATGGCTGAAAAAAGTAAAGAAAGGAAAAAAACATGCAATGACACTGCAAACCTAGTTTACGATTATGCCAAGTCCTTTTGGAATTATCCATAACCTAGTGTCACCTGATCCGAGGGAATACGAGAAACTTATCATATTACGCTCGTAGGTAAGTCCACAAGAGCCAAAATTAATATTTGGTCTCAAAGAGTAATTCATTCCTTACTGTCTATCATATATTGGAAGTATTGTGTGCGCGTGTGCTTCCATTCCGCTCGAGTTGAAGATGGTGGCCGTCCAACAATACCATATGGATAAGGCTTGTTGAGACTTTTATTGTAGGAGGTAGTGCAATGCACAGGATCTTATATTCAATTTACGTAGCAGCATCCTTAGGGTAGCGATAGTGTTCAAATAGAAATACACTCCTGCTCCATAAGCACGCTATTCAAGTAAACGACAGTGAGTTAGTAACACTTTCATGGAGGCACAGTCTGTCATCTCGTCCTGAATAGTAGTGAAGTTTAAAATCTCTTCTTTTTAAACTATTAATGGCAAAGTACAAGAGGTGCCCACTACTGCAAGATGTTAGATTACATTATCGCTTGGGACATTGGGGCCTCTAGCCTTTTTCCTTTGGGTATTTGTTTGTGTTTTGTATTTTTTTTTCTTGTAAAGCATTATTATTATTATTATTATTATTATTATCATTATTTATAGGAGGATTTTATTATTTATTATTATTATAATATATCATAATATTAAATATAAATTTTTTTATTGTCTTTTTATCATTATACATAAAATTATTTTTATTAATGGATTTTTAATTAAAAAAATATTTTATAGTAAATGATATGAGTATAAATATTTTTTATTTTTATTTTTATTTTTATTTAAAATAAATTATTAAATATAAATATGAACATGTTTTATATTTAAATAATTATATTTTAAAAATAAAAATATATTAGTAATTTTTAACATGTGAATTGCGTATTGAAAAAAATCAAAAGAATAGAACTAAATTACAACACCAATTATGCATCCAGATACTTTTACAACCGCCATTGGGGATGTTATAGTCTCTAAGCGAGAAATACAATACGAGCAACTCGATCATGCTTAAGCATACCAGTTACATGTTATATTTGCTCGTGGCGTTATAAACCATCTCTCTTCGTTCCCGTCCTTTAAACCATTTTGCCTAAACCAATTTTGTCAGATCGCTCGCTTGCAAACCCAACTGTATGATGCAAGTCGAGCAAACGAAAGCATTTTCCCGTTTGGAGGCTACAGATGTTCGCGTATTGAACATCGGTGAGCCTTCCCCCTTAACTTACCCGATACATCATTAGATTAGAGAATCTTCATTAGAGGATGTTTATCGCACAGCCCCAGCAATAAGTTTCTTGGTTTTCGGCTAGTTGCTTTATAACCCCCCTTGAGTGGGTTGGCATGGGGTTTTATTGGGTCCATGCTCGAATCCCTCTTGCTCCGTCCGTGATCTCTCGGATTTCCCGAATGTTTTCCCGGTAGGGATTGGACAGTTCGTTTCTGCTCGGCCTTTCAGCTCTTTTTGGCTTGGGTTTCTTCCCCGTTCTTGTAGTTTCTTTTTTATTCTTTTTTATCCTTTGGGATATACTTTTTGGTTTTCTCGGATTTGCCTATGCTCGGAGAAATGCCAAGGCAAAACCCGTTTTGTACTCTTTCTCTTTACTTTGGGATCGGTAAATTTTTTTTTTTTGGCTTTCTGGTTCGACCAACTCTTGTCCTCCTTTGTGTTTTGTACTCCTTTTCTCGTTCCTTTAAAATACATATAACTTTTTGTACATGTGTCAAGGACAAGGAGTACAAAGAAAAAAAAAAATCAAGTGAAAAAGTAAAGAAAGCACAAAGTACAACTGTCCCCCAATAACTATCACCTCAATAACCAGCACCAAAGAAACTAAGAAAAGTGGCCAGATCAACAAAAGGATGGGAAAAGGGCGACATCATAGAAAACACGAAGGATGGGAAGGCCCCATCAATCCATACAAGGGTGAGAGAAAATAAAGTCAATATGAGAAATATACTCTACTGAACGGGAAGGCCCCATCAAACCATACAATACAAAGGTGAGAGAAAATAGAGTCAATATGAGAAATCTGCCCTACTGCACAGGGAAGGTCCCATTAAACCATACAAGGGTGAGACAAAATAGAGTCAATATGAGAAATCTGCCTACTGCACCTAAGATACAAGTCTATAAATAACTGGAGTATGTGAAGAAGCATCACCTAGTGTGATTCTAGATGATGGTGATTGCTCTACTATAGATCAGCAAAAGTCGAAAGCTGTTTTGTTTGTCTCAGCGGACGACAGTGAAAGTTCGACGGCAACAGAACGGAAGAAAACCCTAAACCCTTCTATCTTTCGGGTCTGACTTTAGTGTCAACCATCGCTCATGTGGAGTAGACTGACATGATTGTTGTCAGATTTTGCCCTTTATATATCCACCACTGTTGTAGTCCTTTTGGAAATCTAATTCTTCTTCTCAGATATGTTCCTTTCCGATATTTGCTTCAGTGATGTGAAATTCGTCTCCTCAAATTCGTTCGTTAATGCCGAGCACACTATAAACGAAGGATTAAGTAGTTAATACGATACCCGAATACCCGTCAAAATAGAGTCAAGTCACCCTAGTTTTTATCCTAGGCAACTGGACTCTATTCAGAGTTTGGCTGACCAGCCGTGAACCGTGAGCAAATTCGACGACTAAATGGTCGTGGCGTGATTTGCTCGGCAGAATAAGGCTATCTCTTGCAAAATTAAATGACAAAGTCTGCCGCGGACTAGAAAATTTTCATACTGTCGGAACCGAAACTGCCAACTTTATTCATGTCCTGAAATGTAGTCATGATTCATGTTCAGTTTAGGATCAATTACCGTACTGACGAGTCGCTCGCTCTATCGGGTGAATGATAACAATTGAGGTGATATAAGTTCATATGACCCTTCGCTCTTGACTCCACTTTATGATACCAACATTGACGGTGGTTACAGGAATAGATTCTGTTTAAAAGTGTATGTCTGTTTGGCAAAATAAAAGCACCCTATTTCTTTGTTTCCCGCATGTAGATCTGCATAAGTTGGATACCCTACTTAAGTAATCTTGACAAGAAGAAATTCGGTAAAAGAATTATGGTGACACACAGATTCCACTCGAACTTGATGTTTATTGTTCAAGAAGGGTCACTCTACATCATCTGACCCTACATGGATCCGCAAACAGACACAACTGCAAGGCAGTACATGAAACCTTGAAGCGATTACTCCATACATGAAGTAAACAATGACTCAAATCTTAATAATTCCTTTTAGACGAACGCCCTCAGAAGTCGAAGAAAAACACTTCCTTGACAATGCACGTAGCTACAAACCCATCATATGTACAAGGAAAAGTCCCCTAAAACTACATAAACCCGTACTTTATTTGAGAGACTTTACAACAACTTTTGAGAACGAGATAGATGGGGTCCTTCCAACCCTATCCTTCAATGGGAAGCAACTCTGCATGCTAAAAAATATATACAGATCCGCTCAGACAGAGAGATTTGGAGCCCAAAATATTCTCAAACCTTAAGAGAGTAGAAGATTCTATCCACTTGTACTGCCCATTTTCTCTCGGGACTGACAATCCAGTACTCAACAACTCCTATTGATGAAATGGTTCTCCGCAACTGTACTGTATTTGAGGAGTATATGTGTGATGATTTTATGATCACAACCCCAAAGATTTGGTTTGAGAATAAAACCGCTGGAAAAGCGTCCTTCAGCTACATTATTTCTGTTCCCATTGCCACTTTCGCTGAGCAACAGCGCTCCAGAAGATTTAAGATTCCCCAAAATAAAACACCAACTCTTATGAAAATTGGATCTCTTTACGGTGTCTCAGACCTCTTCAACTGCAATGTCAAGCAATTTAATCGTTTGAGCAACATCCTTATCACCTCGGCCACTGCAATTGACAACGACTTTGACTCCATCTCCCAGAGAAGGGCAGAGCTTATCAAGGTAAGCCAAAGCATGAGACGTCTCCAAGGCTGGAATAATCCCCTCACACTTAGACAGCAACTGAAAAGCAGCAAGAGCTTCAGCATCAGTGATGCTATAATATTCAGCCCTTCCCAAGTCCTTGAAAAGACTGTGCTCAGGCCCAACTCCAGGATAATCCAGCCCTGCACTGATGGAATGCGGGCCCATTAAACCTCCATCATCCAACATATAGCTCAAAGACCCATGCAAAACTCCGATCTCCCCCATGGTTAAAGTCGCTGCATGTCTCTCAGTATCGGTCCCTTCTCCCGCAGCTTCGACTCCAATTAGTCTCACATCCTCATCGTTAACAAACTCATGGAACAAACCCATAGCGTTAGAACCTCCTCCACAACAAGCCAGCAAAACATCCGGTTTTCCTCCCCATTTTTCCATCGCCTGGTTCCTGGTCTCCTTTCCAATAACAGCTTGAAAATCCCTCACCACCATAGGAAACGGATGGGGGCCACAAACCGAACCGAGGATATAATGAGTGGTTTCAATGTTGTCCACCCAGTAAAGTAGAGCTTCATTAACCGCATCTCTGAGTGTCGAAGTCCCCGAATGGACTGGCACAACCGTTGCCCCCAGCAGCCGCATTCTGAAAACATTCAGTTCTTGCCTCTCCATATCCGTTGCTCCCATGAAAATCACACATTCTAATCCAAAACGAGCACAAACTGTGGCTGTGGCAACCCCATGCTGCCCAGCTCCTGTTTCCGCCACCACTCTCTTTTTCCCAATGCGTTTCGTCAACAGGACCTGGCCTAATGCATTGTTGATCTTGTGAGACCCGGTGTGGTTGAGATCCTCTCTCTTGAGATATATATGAGGTCCTGTTCCATCTTCTCTCCTGTAATAGCCTGTCAACCTCTCAGCAAAATAGAGAGGGGATTCTCTCCCAGCGTAGTCCTTCAACAGCCCAGCTAACTCGGACTGGAAATCTTCTGTTCTAGCTATTTCTCTGTACAGTTTCTCGAAATTAGTCAGCACTAGTTCCAAGCACTCGGGAACATACTTCCCTCCGAATTTCCCGAACTTCCCATTCGAATCTGGCCTCTCGAAATCCTCCACATTCCTCTTCATCGCCGCTGCGTTCTCAGGCTTATCCACACTCAGTGTGCACCTCACTCCAACAGCACTCTTCTGCTGCTGCTGCTGCTGCTGCAACCAAACCTTCTCATCCCCGCCTCTTCCTCTCGACAACTCACTTCCATGTCTACTTCTGCTGCCGATTCTCGTTCCAGACATCAACGAGCTGTTCAAAGTCGCCATCAAAACTGTTTGACAATTCTCTCCTGGCTCAAATTGTCGAGAACACACACGGGCTCTTATACACAACAACGGTCCAGGCTCAAGACCATCAAGGACCCATTATCGAAATCTAGATCTCTCCCTCCCCTCTATATATATTCAAAACGGACACAGCAGCAGGCCTTAGACGTGGAGACCACACAGCAAAGAAGGGACGAGAGAGGAGCATCCGCTGAAGCGGACACTGCTACTACTACTACTGATACCTGCACTCATATCGAAGTTACGCCCAACGATCCCCGATCACTGTTCGCTCCTTCCGGACTTCCAATGGACACTTTATGGGCAAATGGTCAAGTTTAACCATTTGCTGTTGGTCTCGGTGGTCCACAATATTAGATCCCTTCAGGTCTTGCTTTCAAAGTCAGGTCTTACTTACTTCAGGTCTTCAGGTCCTTGACTAAAGATATCAGAAAACCAATTCAGAAGTCAATAACTAGTGATATGTTGTACAAAATTGGAGAGCAGATTTTATAACCTCTCTAAGATCGATGGTTGAATACGGTCAACTAGTTAAAGACTCGTGTCAAAAGAGTATTTTTGTAGTTTTCGCCATTGCTGCTGGAACCTTCCTTACAGCATAACTGGCGTGGTCTTTTCCCGAATCAGTCTTTCATATACTATTGTGACACTAGTTTTATAATTCTTTTAAGAAAAAATGGCTTGTGATAGACAGTACAATACACGTCTCATGATTTTGTAACATAAGGATGGCAGCCTGTGAGAAACAGTTCAGCACATAGTTGGACCAGGTGGATTTAACGAGGAAAGTAACAAGGCGCAGGCGAAAAGGGGACTGTGTAGGATAACAAGAAGGATGGGAAACCCTACCAAGCCGCACAAGGATAATCCTCAAGATGTCAAATGGAGCTAAACCCCAATTGTATAAGACAAAATACTCCATTTTAACTCTATTTCTAGGATAGTGTAAAGGTGCATGTAAAGTTAAATATAAAGTTCTTTTAGTTGATTCATCCATTCCTCTTGTTACTAGAATATGTATTTGCTTTTGCTCTGGCAAGGGTGCAAGCTCTTGGATCTTAGTTTTACTCCGCATTAAAGTATTCCGACTCAATTGTTTTCTCAACAACAATGAGGTTCCACTTAGGTTTGGTCCACACATCTATATCTTTATTGCTTATTTGTGAGTGTAGTACTACAATAAATGAGATAATAATCTATATGTATAGTGTCCTTTGGGAGGATAGAGGATAACTATCCATGATGTCACAAGTGATACAGTCTTTGCCATGGCATGAGAGAATGGATACCTTGCTTGGAGAGAGCATTGGTATGCTTTGCAAATGACACACGTCAAGGCAGACTTATACTTGGTCTAAGATGATCAAGTGATAATAGAGGATATTGTGGTTATGTACCATACACATGATGCAGTTTTGGAAGGAGTGATTACTCATCTTCCTAGATGGATGGTGAGTAGAACAGTAGCATGTAAAACTCTCCAAGCATATGCAAAGAGGTCACTTCTTTATTCCTCTAGCTTTGGAGTTAGATGGAGCCATGGATATGATATTTGACACATTTGTTAGTGAGTATATGAGAGCATATTGTACTAGATATCAAGAGTACCCCTCTCACTCTCATACTTTGTAGTATATATTAGACAACATAGTCCATTGCTCTAAAAAATGCATTGGCCGAGGCAATCCACAGCAGAACAATCACAGTAAGTGATGCTTTTGTTGATGCTATAGTATTTTATAGACCATAAGACTTGCATAGCTCGGACATCTTAGGTGCAATATGGCAGATTTCTATATACTATACTTATACTATTGGACTTTGCACCATTTTACCTCTTATGTCTAATCCTTTTCTAACTTGATCTGGTCTTCCCATCCTTCTTCTTCTTATCTTATGCAATCATATTTTTCACTAAAGTTGCATGAGTGTTATTAAGTTGATAGTGTAAATTGATAAATTAGTATGTAGGTCAAGCATAAGGTTTTCATAAGGAATTTGATTATGATTATATTGTACAAGTCAAGAATTTAGGTAGACTAGAAAAATATAAATAATAATTTATAGTAATAAGAGAAGAAAAATAAAAATGTACTATTTATGATATCAACAAATACTTGGAGAATTATATATTTTAGAAATAATGGATTGCAATCATACTATCAAGTATAATGAATAACATATATTAAATTATTTTTTAAATAAATAAGAAAAATGGCAAAGTGTGCATCATAGCACCTACAAGAATAACTTTCTGAAAGATAGTTAATCTTAATGTTGATCTCTCAAACATACATCTTCGCCATATCATTTTGAACTCTTACTTTCAAAGCTATAAAGATTATGTCTTTTAAAAAATATAGAGAAACTATCATACTTTTAAAAACAACCCTCTTGAGTTGAAAAATTGCTCTTCCAAATTTATCAACACTTCTCTATCTCTTAAAGTACTCCTCTGCACTTAAATAAGAAAAAAAACCACTAGAAATCTTCTAATAGCTGTGTATTATAAATAAAGACAAACTAAATAAGTAATCTATGAGTCCATATAGTTTTATAAGTCTATATTTAAAAGATTCTGAAAATATATTTTGGTAAAAGGAGAATTACTGTAAAAAAAGTCTAATTCTCTAATTTTCTTAATTTGCAACCCTAAGATCAAAACTATACATCTTACTTCCAGAGAACTTCTTTTTATAACATTTTTAAAATGAAGATGCGAATTAGTCAAATTTATCATATAAGTTCACGTAGAAACACTTCATGATGGCTAAATTACTCATTCTTCAATATTGAAGTCATTGCACCTTGAATTATACGATACAGGTCAATGATTTCATGATCAGAATGCCCCCTATGCAAAATACATGTAACAAAGATCTTCCATTTAGAGGGTTTCTTCAAGTTCTATTTATTTCATGTTTGGAGGGACTCCTCATCGATCTCGTAGCTTGTTTGTTCACCCATTGGCGCTTTCAAAGAAATCTAAACTGGTATAGATAAAAGTCAAATTAAGTTAAGCAATTAAACTTTATCTATTGATATTGACAGGACTTGCTGTCCTAATTAAAAATATTTTAAAATTTTGACAAGGTGCTCTATGTAAAAATCATTTGACACACTAAAAAGAAGGTGACATTATACAATATATTCTATTATTTCTATGTAAATTTTATTGTCTAGTCACTCTTTTAATAATAATTTTACAATAATTTTACTCTTTGGGTCAAATATATTTATTTGACCCAAAGAATATGAATGTCATCCTAACTTACTCAAAATTTGTAAGCATAGTGTGTATAGAAACTTTCATAAAAGAAATTTTTTTTTCTAGATTCTAGTTTGTCTCTAGATTTTATTCTTTTCATAAAGTATGGGGAATTATTTTGAGCCTAAAGCTAATCATATGCATCCATATTTTGAGTCTAAATTTAATCATACTCACTAAGCTCTTCTAACATTAGGGAGAAAAGAATAATCTTGGATTAAATCATACTATCTCATTATCATCTTGGTTATGCAATCTGTTTTACTAAATTTTGTTTCCATAGTTGAGCCCTTGATTAGTTCAGTTATGCTAGGTAAGCAAGCAAAACTTTTGCTACAAGCTATAAACTTTCAATTATTCTGGTTGAAATTTTTTTTTTTCAAATAAAATATCAATATCAATTTTATCTTGATATTTTTTAAATTTATTAAAATTTATGGTTGAAAATATGTCATATTTTCAAATTTTTTTATCAAAACCCAACATATATCAAGTTATTTGCACTATCCCATACATAAGAAATTAGCTTTATTATTAAACACTTGAGAGCATGACGATTCTTGAGGTAAATAAGTTTCCTTTACCGTATTAAGATAATAGAGGTCATGATAATGTTCTCATCACTAATGAAAACATTATTATCAGATTATTAGATATATACTCCAATTAAGTAGGAAATTTGTGAATGTATTAAGTTAATATCAATGGTAGAGTAAATATTTTATCATAGGTTGACGTTAAGAGTATAGGTTACCAGTATGGTGTCATCTCGATCATAAAGTGAACTTACAAATCCATTAACAGATGAACACAAATATTTATGAGCATTTGAGTTCTCATAAAGGATCCAAGGATGATCAAACAATGACCACTAAAAAGATCACAAACTATCTTTCAAGAATACACATATAGTAGAGGTAGATTTAAAGTGAGGTAAAATTCTTCAATTAGATTCAATACCAAAGTTTTTAAAAATTAGCCTTTTTATTTTTATTTTTATTTTTTCCAAAATCAAATATATATCTCCAATAAAAATTCAAAGTTAAATGTAATTTATCCTAACAAAATCTTGCTACAGTAAAAAGTATGATATATTGTAAAAATTAAAATTTTAAGCCGTTGTAAATCACACTAATAGAATAAATTCAATTTCAAATCCAACTCATCAAACAACTATAATTACAAAGTCAATCTAAAATTCTTTATATTATTGCATAAAAGAAAGTGCAACTGCTTAGCACACATGAAGGATGGGAAGACCCCATCAAGCAATACAAGGAAGAAAAAAGAGGTAAAATAAGGTTAGGCCCAAATAATATTGATATGAGAAATCTGCCTTACCGCACCTAAGATATCCAAGCTATGCAAGTCATAAGGTCTACAAACTATTGGAGCATCCAAAGAAGCTTCACCTTGTGTGTTTGCTTTCCTATGTATTGCACCAGCCAATGCTCTCTGTAGTGCAATGGACATACATTGTCTAAAGTATGCTACAAAGTATGAGAGTGAGAATAGTGCTCCTTGACATCTAATATCATAAGTTCTTGTACACTCCCTAAAAAATATGTCAAACACCATGTCCATCACTCCATATAACTCCAAGGGTAGATGAACAAAGAGGTGATCTCGCTGCATACCCTTTTACTTGGAAACCTTGCATGTTGCTACTTTGCTCGCCGCCCATCTAGGGGGATGAGTAATCACTCCCTCCAAAACTACATCATGCACAGGGTCTATAACCACAACATCCACCGTTATCACTTGATCATCTCATACCAAGCATAAGTCTACTCTAACACGTGTTGTTTTCAAAGCATACAAACTCTTCTGCTAAGCAAGGTATCCACTCTCTTGTGCCATAGCAAACATTATATCTTTGATGGCATCATGGGTAGCTATTCTCTATCCTCCAAAAGGACACCATGTCATATGGACCACTATTGCATCTAATGTAGAACCACACTCACAAGTGAGTAATGAAGATGCAGACCGGTGGACGAAACCTTGGTGGACCTCATCATTGTAGAGAAAGTACTAGGTGAGAGTCGGAATGCCCTAATCCATGGTCAAGCTAAGGTCCCAAAGTTTGCAACTTTGCCAAAGCAAGAGCAAAGACATGCTCCAATGGCCCAAGGAATGGACAACTCATCTAAAAGAGAATGTAGTGTATGTTGACATTGCTCCATCAAGGAAGATTGCAAACCTCTAGTCCAATCTAACGATAGTGAAGCAAATGATAGAAGGTACTCTCATGTCCGTGGGGATAGACCATCTCTTTCTTATTGCAATAACACTTGGAGAGAAAAGGATCCCTCCACCTTGATAACATATGTCTCCAGATCTGGCCTAACAATAATCATGAAATGGGAGGAAAGTAGGCGTACCAAGAGAGAACAACTACCCAAAAATGCTATAGGTGTCATCTCCTACATAGATCATAAGCTTACACCTCTGCACAAGATTGGAAAAGATGTATGTCTATGAGCCAAATCCCCCATCATGCACTCAAATGTCCTCAGTCCAATGATATCCAATGATTATCACTCCCATAATCCTCTTATCAAAGCTCACAAACATGATAGTAAAGTCAAGGATGAGGGAACCGTGAGGAGAAGGTAAGTCAATCGATAAGTAATACTAGAGGAGAGTATACCAAATGTCACACCTACAGATCTCTTAGTAGAGGAAGTTCATCCACATTGAGAATATGCTCTACAAGGCAATGTCTAAGAAGCATGTGACAAAATCCTTAGATCCTACTAGCACTCCAAGAATACACTAGTCCATTTGTAGATGTGGCATGCCTATGGAATCTCAAGGTGAGGAGGGATACTTGAAGGGGACCATACTCTACACTTTGACACCTTGAATCTCAAGCCTACAAGATGTAGCTTGTAGTCAAGTGATCAAAGGTCTGCCTGATGTGATCTACGAGACCTATAATCTATGTATCATCAGCCAAGGAAGGAAATACACAACTTGGCATGGCCAAAGTAGTAGATGAGAGAGTTTTATAGTGAACCATGGCAAACAAAGGTCCCCCTAAAGGATCTCCCTATCATGTACCAATAATTGATTCCAAGATGGTGACTTTTTCCAATGACGAACCATGTTGGTAGTAAAGAGAAGCAAGAGAGCTAGAGAATGACATGCTCAAAAGGAATGAGACTTGCCAAGGATCCACCAGACTCCTAAGCTCTCTAAAGATGGATAATTGAGAGACACTATTAAAATCATTCTCAACATCCATCTATAGGAGGACCCACTCTAGATGGATATCTAGGAGTGCCCTAATGCTTAGAGATATAGCTTCACAACCTCTAGATGTAACTACTCCAAATTGATGTAGATTGAGATGCTCTTGGAAGTGAGAATAATGTTGAAGGACAATGGTGCGACTAACCAAGTGCAAATGTTCCTTGTGTTCTTCCTCATCATGAGAAGTCAACTAGCACCTAATACCTGACTAATTGATGTAAGCATATCTCTCCTTGCTACTATTGCAACAACCTGAAACAACTTAGTAAATCCACTAGAAGGATCACTTGCCTAAAAGTGATCTCTAAGATAAGGATGTAGTGCTCATGCAACTCTACTAAACTCTCTTGCTAGAGCCAATGTACTACACCATTGTAATCGAGTGGACTTTGTGGTATCTTATGGCAGAATTTGTCTCCTAAAACGTGCACTCTTAACTGACTCCTCCTATAAAGCAGCACAATCCCTCACTCAAAATTGACAAAATCTAACAACCACCTCTCTATGCATACCACGGTCCTCTCTAGCATAACAAAGGCACCATTGAGGGAGTAAGAGGAATATGAATCATGCTAACTATTGCTAAGCCACTCTAAACTTGTCCAATGGATCACATGCCAAACAATCAAGTGGTAGGTAAAAAGCCTATCTAGCCTCATCATGAGTGTACAAGATAGCCTATGGAGTAGACGTGGACATGGAAAACTAGTCTTGAGTAACCCCAAAATACAACCCGTTTAAGATGTTGAAAGGAGACGTTCAATTGATATCCTTAGAACGATCAATAAAGGGATAGAGGAAGCATGCATAATATCAAGTGTCACATTGTTGATAATCACGTGAGCATCTCAAGTGATCCAATCATAGTCCTTGTGCATCCTTTATACAAGGGTCTTTACCCGTTGCGAGGTAAACCTTTGATGACACACCGGGCATTGTATATCTTGAGCTACTCTAAGCGGTCCTATATGGGGAAGTGTAGCCATGGCCGGCACAAGAATAATGATAGTAACACAAGATCCTCCTCTTTGTATCTTCCCATATGTGCAAAACCACAATCCCTCACATCTCAACTCACATGAGTGAATGTTATCTGTCCAAACCGTTAAGACTATAAACACTCATAATTTTCACTTCTCATCTCAAAAAATTTCAAACTTAAATCCATGGAGCTCAAGCATGAATACCAAGAGATTATAAATGAAATTCTTTATCCATCACTCTCATCACCCATCATCTCGGTGTGAAGTAATCACTCTAAACCCTACAAATCCTCATAACTTCCTACTCAATTCTCCATAGCCTTCAATCTAGATACCAATTGAACTGAATTTTAAAAACAAACTAAATATACTATTCACTCATGTGATATATGCTGGTCGGCCTCTCCAAAAATTTGTAAATCTCTTTTCTTTGATCTCTCTTGTTGCTTTCCAAAATATGAGTTTGTTTTATGAATAAGATGTGCTTTAAATGGGCTTTAAATGTAACGGGTTTTAACTCGAACTAAATTTGAATTTAACCTAGTCTGAACCGAATCATTCGAACACTAAATTAAAATCTCTATCAAAATAGATTTATCAGAAATTAATTATATTTGAATTTAATATTTCGATAGAACGAGATCTCTACCGTGCGATTTGGTCATAAATGGAGGTACTGTAGTCAACTTTGGTACGGTGATGATGGGAGACTGCCATGGTCAGTCTGCCGATAGTCAAGACCGTTCATGGACCGCGTCGAATCCTGAGGTAGGGCTCTTTAGCGCGACGTGTCAAAAGAGGCAAAACAAAACGTACACGTGTGAGGACTGGATGCTGGAGAGGTTGAGGAGTTACTTACTCCTCAACCTCCATAAAGTCCATAAAGTCAAAACCATAGTTCATCTTTTGACTTTATCTTCCAGGTGAGGAATTCTACAAGAATGACTTTCTGTGATCTGAAAACTTCCGAAGGAAGTCCACAAGCTATAGACATAGATAAAAGTACCAACACGAAAGGAGAAAAAGAGCGTAAAGCACAATAATTCACAAGTGGCAAGAAGTAGCAAATTCTCATGATTATGACCTTTCGTATTGGAGTACTCTTCTGGACTGAAATATCGAGTTCCGTTTTGCTTTTCGAACAACGGAATGAGTGGCAAAAAGGCTACATTTCAAGGCTATGACGTCTCATGTTGAGTACTATTTTGTAACCAGCACATCATGTTTCCTTTTAGGATGTTCTGGACGGCTTTGATGGGGCCTTCCCATCCGTCGTGTTTTCTACGCGGTCGCACTTTTTGATATTTTAGAATGTTCCAATGTAGAGACAAGGGGCAAATCTATTAGCTATGACGTCTCGTATTTTTGTATTCTTCTGGATTGACATATTATGTTTCCTTTTCGGATGCTCCAGTGTGGTGTAGAAACAAGTGACAAAATGTGTTGTTTGTTCATGGTTTTGAAATATATGTTTCACTTTATATTTGGCATTCACGAGTCTTCGAGCAGAAACTTGGTATGAGGGGTATTCACATTTGCTCAGCTATTTCAGCACTGCGTGAGGCACTGATGAAATCGCTTGTATTTTAGTGGAGGTTTATTATGGTCGCCTTCTGCTTCCCTTTGTTGTTTAGTGTGTCGGGAAGCAAGCTTCCATAGCACATGTTGAGATATACTTTATATACTGTCCTCTTCCACTTTGCTCTCGGTACTCTATTACACTAGGACATGTCTGTACAGCCACACCATCCATCCATAAGCTCTCGCATTGTTCCACTCCTCCATTTCCCAGCTAATTCACTCCCTATTATTTTTCCTTTGCTCTTTGCCTGATTCAGGCCTCCTCCCGCATCTCCTGTGTTCCTACCCATCTCCGGTCTACGTTTTTATTTTCATTCGTTTGTACACTGCTTACTAGTGGTCTATTACATCACGTTTTCTTGCAGTCGTTTGCATAGCTGTTATCGATTTCAAGTTGTTTACTAGTCTTTTAGATATATATTATTCTCAATTTGTTTCAATTATGCCTTTGCATAATTGGTTACATACTACGTACTTTACCTTGTAGATTTATCACTATTCTAGCATTGTGCATCTTGCATACATTATTGTTATTTGCATTTCATGAATTCTGGATAACCGGTTCCCAGAGTGGCTTCTGCTCTCATGGAGCCTTCGGGAAAGGAAAAGATATATATATATATATATATATATATCTTTTCGAATGCTCCAGCGTTGTGTAACAAGAAGTGGCAAATTGTACTGTTTATTCGACGGCTACGAACTTTCATATTGTAGTATTCTACTTGGCCGACTGACCTATCATGCTTCCTTCCCTGATGTAGACAGTCTAACTTACATAACTTTGATTTTGTATAGACCATTTACGTATAACTAAGGTGAGAGAGAGCTCTGACTTTTTAGGTGCATAAAGTTGATGGTACCATTCTGGATTTGATTGTTTAGGGACATAACTTTGGGGGTGTATAGACCTTGTGACTTACATACCTCTAACGTTCTAGGTGATAGCTCTTGACTTTCTAGGTGCAGTAATATAGTCTTTTCTGGTTCCGATGCTCCTTGGGCTTAACGCATGATAGATTTTCCCTTTGTACGACTTGAAGTGGTTCTCATCCTTCTTATCGTGTCGCTTGTCGTGTCTTATCGTCTTTTCTTGTCGTGTCTTGTCGTCCCGTGTCGCTTCTCTTCTTTCGACGAGGTACTAGTTGGTCGGTCGTCCGCCTCAGTTCATATGGGATCATCAACCGCGCAATTTTGAGAACCTCACATGGGCTGTTGTAGTGGTTATTAGAGTGTTGCAGACATGTCTTCACCACTAGGACCACGGCAATGGATATGCCATTGGGTATTACTGATAGGTTTAATGTGTTGAATTTGACTGAAAACTTCGACCACATGTGAGCGCTTCAGAAATAGATGAGTAGGAGGTGCTGCGAGGAGGGGCGCAGCAGTGAACCTTGGTTATCACGAACCTATCAGAGTGCTTTGAAATCGTCACGAGTGTTGATTCGTGTGGAAGCTCATCAAAACTAGCTCTATTAACCGAACCTTCAATATCATGCGTCATGCTGTGAAATCTTCAGTGCAAACCATTCCACTTGATTTCTGATGTTGGAAAACTGGATCTGTTTGCGCCACCTGGAGTCGTAAGCGTAGCATTCACCGTTTGGCAGGGCTAAAAGACGGCTCGTTCCTAAGAATGAACAGCTCGAATAGAATTTGGTCGCCAAGATGTCGACGATGTAGAGTGTGCTCTGCAAAGCCTTGAAGTGAAAGCGATGCAAGGCACCAAAAGCAGGATATTAGACCGAAAATTAGAGGTGTGAAGACTCCCTGGAGAAGAATATTTAGATGGTTACTGAAAGAAGAATGGCCCATAGGGCCTGTACGCGTCGATAATGTACACAGTGTGTTCACATGTTTATTCATACAAATTAAGCAGCAGCAAATTTGAGTGGCACTTAAATATAACTAATTATCAACATACTCTTTCAAAGAATGCTGGAGGCTAAATTAGAAGTTTAGCCTTTTACTCCCTTGTGAGACCTTTGCTGCTGCCATGAAAGCCCCATGTTAATCTTAGCCACACCTCTCCAGAGGCAAAATCTAACGGAGTAAAACTTAGGAACTCAATTGCACCTCATGGAAAATCGTTGCACCTCTTCAAGTGGGGTAGTAGTAAAGAAGACTGAAGCAGATTGACCACAACTCTGGAGACGGTTGTTCCCACAGATCAGAAATATCCTGAGGCTGATGGCAGCAGACTTCAGGAGGAATCCCTGAGGGGTGATGCTCGAAGTCCAACCCAAAGGCTCTCTTCAGAAGAATTCTCTGGACGAGAGACTCTAGTAAAGTGCTCATGAGTGGACAGGAATATTAGTTTCAACATATAATACAGACTACACCGCCTACAGTTTAGTTTACCCTCCTGCGCACAACATAAAACACAAAAGAATCAGCTTGAGGAAAGATCTGCAACCTAATCATGCTTCCACATCTATGGCTTAATTTCCAGAGCTCTAGCGTGTCCTTTCGATATCGAAACAATCAGGTGAGTCATGAAAGATGATAAATTGACCGAATGCGTTAGGACTTCGAGTTAGGCACTTCCATCGACCACTCAGTAAGTCACTTCGTGCGAATACTAAGCCGGTGTCTTCTCTTGTTTCATTGTTTGGCCCATTTTATAATTGAAATCGCCTTCGGCCAAACAAAGAGAGCATACTCCCTGTGAGTAGTTTCGGAGAGCTAGAATTTCATAAATTACATGTCTCGACATATTGTCAATGGGGACCACATGTTCTCTGCATTTGACTTCTAATTTCTAACATCAGATAATAACAATCTACACCCCGAGATTGTAACACCTCTCGGATCAAAGGAGTAAAATAGGTGTCCGGGTACGACCTGTCCCCTAATCCTGCAAACCTCATGGTCAAGCAAAAACAGACAGCATTTGATTTACAGCTATTCCCGTGGGGATAAAAGCTTTCTTCACACACAGCATTTTACCAATCAAGATATTGACATCAGCATGAGATTAATCACACGTATGGTCCTATGCTGATGCGGATCACATCCCACGCAATGGTGACTTAAAGGAAATGGGAGAACGAGGTTTGGAAGATGTCCAAAACTACTGCTAGCATGATAAGTAACAGATATTCTAGCATTGCTAGTTCTTTAAAGGATGTACTAGGTCTGCGGCAGAGTTTTATCAGACCCGCAAACTGTGCGGTAGACTTCAGCCAGTTACAATAATGTAAAATACTCAGGAGCTATACACGGAAGAAATTTGGTTCTCAAATATTCCTGGGCATCCAGAGAATGAGTGGACTCTGGCCTGGCAGTCGTCACGTTTGGAAGCCAGTAGGGTGAAGGATATTGAGCAACGACAGTAGAAGCTGATATTAGGCGAACAAGCGATACGCGATACTTCATGGTGTGCTGGAGGCTGTACGCAATTCACGAGGGAGTGCAACGTACACTGTAGGACATTCATAAAGAGAAGATATAGGTAGATGAGAGCAGAAGCCGTTCTAGAAACGGGTGATCCAGAGAAGATATGTGAGCTTCACAGAAGCAGTTGATTATGATACAACACCCCAGAGTACTCACCCGCTGATCAAGGAGGGTTCTCGAAGCCGGAACTTTGCTGGCTTGCTTCTATGTCTTTGAGACTTTTGACCACATGTAGCATGGTTGGGCGCCTTACTGGATCTTCTGAAGTGCAAAGATGAGCCACATGCAGAACCTGCAACATCTTTGTCTTCCAGGGACCCCCATTGCAGATTACTGGATCCAGCACCTCCACTGCTTGCTTCTGCTTGATCATCTGACGCACCCAACCTACCAAGTTCCCACCTTCAATGTCTTTGAAGTCGACTCCAGTGGGTTCTTTCCCAGTGAGCAACTCAAGTAAAATCACACCGTAGCTGTAGACATCACCACGAGTTGTTGATCTCCAGCTTTGACCATATTCTGGAGGTATATAGCCAAAGGTTCCGGCAATATCCGTGCTTACGTGAGTCTCGTAAGCACTAATAAGCCGTGCTAGACCAAAATCGGCCACTCTTGGTTCAAAATCTGCATCAAGTAGTATATTGCTGGCCTTCATGTCCCGATGAATAATGTGAGGAATGAATCCATGATGAAGGAAAGCTAGACCTCGAGCAGAACCCATTGCAATTCGGAATCGCTTGGGCCAGTCTAACGTCTCCAGAGCATCAGCTCGGTTGCGTAACCATAGATCCAAGCTGCCGTTCACCATGTACTCATAGACCAGTAGCTTCTCCTCTCCAAATGAGCAGTAACCTAGCAACGGCACCAAGTTGCGGTGCTTCACCTTGCCCAAGGTCTCCATCTCAGCTAAAAACTCTCTGTTGCCTTGCGTGCGGGCCTGTCCGAGCTTCTTGATGGCCACGGTCCTTCCATCCGGAAGTACTGCTTTATATACAGTACCGAAGCCTCCGTCGCCGATAATGTTGGTCTTGCAGAAGCTGTTGGTGGCTTGCAAGATGTCCGCAAGCGTTAGTCTCAGAAGTGGCCTCTCGAACATTGCGACGTTGATGCTCAGTGGTTCCTTCATTTTGCCCAGAGTGAGACAAACACTGGGCTCCAAATTCATGTTGAGTTTGGTCTTTTCTGCTACTTTGGCAGCCAGAGCTTCCTGTCGACTAATCTTCCACTTGAGAACCGCCACAATCACACTCAGGAATGCTATGGTGCTTCCGATGGTGATACCGAGGATTGCTCCCATGCTCAAGAGAGAAGTTGTGGTATTGGTTTTGGAAGAGCTTTGGCATGTGCTGTTCATAACCACACCACAAAGTCCACCGTTTGATTGGAAAGAAGTAGCAGAAAAATTACCACAAACTCCGGTGCTTGGCACTTTCCCAATCAAGGCATTGTTTGACATGTTTAGGTACTCGAGCTCGGACAACTCACACAGCTGCTCCGGGATCTCTCCAGTAATGTGATTATTGGAAACGTCAAGATACATAAGCTGCATGAGGTTGCCAATTTCTCCAGGGATGCTGCCATTGAAGGCATTCGTGCTCAGGTCGAGGGAAGAGAGACTCGATAAGTTCCCGATGTTGCTTGGAATGTGACCACTCAGCTCGTTGCTACTCAGGTTCAAAATTGACATCTGGTGCCAGATGACGCTTCTGGAAAGAAGTGCAGATATGGTGCCGGTGAATCTATTTTGCTGCAGGTTCAGGCCCACAACCGCCAACAGTTGCGCCAGTGATGCAGGAATCTCTCCGCTGAGTTCGTTGTCGCTCAAGTCCAAGTGAGATAGACTGCTCAGGTTTCCAAGCCTGTCAGGTATAGAACCTGACAGCTTATTCCCTGTCAAGTTGAGCTTCACCAAGCTAGCAATGTTCCCAAGATCAGGAGGAATAGAACCCGTGAATTGGTTGTAGGCCAGATTCAGACCCTGCAACTTGTGAGCGTCCCCAAGTTGTGGAGGAATGGAACCAGTGAGCTGATTTCTAGAGAGGTCCAAGGTAGTCAAGTTGGTCAGCCTTGCCAGCTCTGGTGGCACAGGCCCAGTAAACTGATTACCTGCAAGGATCAGCTCCACCACCACAGCACAGTCGCCCATCTGTGGTGGAATTTCGCCAGACAAGTTGTTCCAAGACAGGTCCAGTACTCCGTGATGTTGAATGAACCCAGACACTGGTATGGCAATGACCTGAAAATCTGCACACATTGTACTTGGAATGGGACCAGACAGCTGATTGTGGGAGACCATCAGATAGTCCAGGTTCACCAGTTGCCCAATCCCAGCTGGAATGGGCCCCGTCAGCTTGTTGCTGCCGAGATTCAGTGTGGTAAGACTGACACAGTTGCAAAGCTCGATCGGAATCTCCCCACTGATGTTGTTGACTTGAAGAGAGAGAAACGTCAAGTTCACGAGCTTACCAAGCTCCTTGGGTAGTGGTCCTGAGAGACTATTGTCGTCCAGCACCAAGAAAAGTAGTGACCCGAGACTGCCTATCTTGGGAGAAATCGGTCCCGTGAGGAAGTTCTGGTTGCCTTGGATTTCAAGTAGGGTTTTTGAGTCCCAAAGCTCATCTGGTAAGCCTCCTGTGAAGTTGTTCCCACTGAACTCCAAAATAACTAAAGGTAAGGTGGCAAGGTAACCGGGAATGGTACCGCTGATCTTGTTGTTGTATAGGTACAACTCAGTCAGATTCATGCAGTTCTTGAAGGTTTCATCGAGGTTACCATCCAACAGATTCTGATTCAGATACAGGATGCTTAACGGGGCGCGGCACATCCCAGGTGGAACTTCACCAATTAGATTATTGTCCGCCACAGCAAGCATATTAAGCGCACTGCAATTTCCGAGCTCTGCAGGTATTTGGCCTATGAGGCTGTTGCTCGACAGCATGATCGACTTCGCCATTTGCCACTCACCCAGCCACAACGGAATCGTCCCTGTGAGAAAGTTCCACTGAATTGTGAAGGTGACGATGTTCCTGAGGTAGGACAGTTCAAAGGGGATATTCCCAGAGAGCTCGTTGTAGTTCAATACTACCATCTTCAAGTTGGTGCAGTTGCCCATGGCTGCTGGAAGAGATCCATTGAACTTGTTGACTGGTAAGTACAGAGTCACCAAGTTCGTCAAGTTGCCGATCGTGCTGGGTATGGGGCCAGTAAGTTCGTTGTTGGACAAGTCTATCTTTCTCAAATCAAAACACTTCCCTATCTCGTGCGGGAGCAGCCCTGACATATGGCTACCGGACATGTGTAGCACTTGCAAGTTGATCAAATTCCCGACCTCTTTTGGAATGGTACCGCTCAAGTCATTAGTACCCAGGTACAGCTGTTTCAAGGCCAACAAGTTCCAGATACTGGCAGGAACGCCCCCAAAAAGGGAATTGTTGCTCACATCCAGATACTGCAAGTTGTACAGATTTCCCAGTTGATGAGGAATGGTTCCAGTGAAAGCGTTGGTATTCAGGTTCAGTTCTGTCAACTGCGTCAGGTTACCGAGCTGAATAGGGATGGCGCCAGACAGCATGTTGTTGTTTAGGTCCAGAGCCTGTAGAGAAAAGAGATTGTCAAAAAGATTAGCCACACCGCCAGTGAGAGCATTTTGGCCCAAATAGAGGTTTTCCAGATTCACCAGCTTAGCGAATGAGGTAGGGATACTGCCAGAGAATGAGTTACTGTCGAGGGAGAGGTATTTTAGCTTGGTAAGATTCCCGAGCTGGGGTGGAATATTTCCGGTAAGGGTGTTGCTGGTCATGTCAAGGTGAACCAAGTCCACCATGTCATCGAACAGGCCAGATAATCCCCCCTGGAGAAGATTATAGCTCAGATCCACGTACTGCAACTTCACGAGATTCTTCAGCCCGCTAGGAAGGGTGCCAGTGATCTCATTGTTAGTCATATTCATCTGTACCAACTTGACAAGACTCCCAAAGGTGTCGGGTATGCTTCCGTTCATATAGTTCATCCCCAGGTTCAAAACCTCCAGTTTCAGCAGATCCCCGTACTCCGGTGGTATGGGCCCACTAAAGCCATTCGTACTAAGATTGAGAGTCTGCAGATTGCTAAGCTTTGATATTTCCGGAGGAAGTAGTACTCCTGGCAGCTCCAGATCGAAGAGTGTAAGACTCGTGACCCTGTTGTCTGTACAGACAACTCCGGTCCATCCGCAAGGAATGGTAGCAGTCCCGACCCAATCGGACAACGCAGGTGGGTTGCCAAGGCTACTCTTCACGGACATCAACACAGTGAGATCCGTGTTTTGCCCCTGTACAGAACACAGGGCTCCAAACAATATGAAAAAAGGCAGCGCCAGAACCTGCCAAGGGAGAGTCGTCATCCTTGTTGGCCTATGTGAATTGATTCCCGGCCGTGAGACTCTTTGCCTCTTAAATGAGAAACTGGCAGGAGAGCAGCACTCCTTCAGAAGTTGTCTCGACCTGGAAAAACAAAGCCACCAAGTTGTGAGTCGGACCTTAGACATCCTCGTAGACGCGCATCTCAGACGATATGAACATTATTGATCTTTCCAGGTGAGTTGAAAGATGGCCGAAACCTTCGAAGTAGGATGCATGAGCAGATTCCTCTCAATAAGGAGAAAAAGGTTAATGGCTCAAGTAAGGATGAAAAAGGATCAAGGGTCAAGGGACCAAATCAAGTCTACCCCACATTCCTATGAATACAGTTAATTCGTGATTATTTCACCTGGTGGCTGATGCTACCAAAATTAGATCTTCTGAAAGAACATCGCGACCAACTCCCAGAATGCACACCGAATCTACATACTCTTGGACAGGTGATGCAAAGATAAACTGAGCTAAGTGAAGATTGAGAAAACAAGACACGGCTGGACGGCGAGGGGAAGCGAAGAAAAGGGATCAAGCCAGAACCGGTACTAGATTCTTGATGTCCTGTTGTCCAACAAACCGTGTACCCCCGATTGCTGGGAAATTCTATTACAATATAACATGCTGCTAGGAGTTCAGACTCCCAACTCAAGCACCGATGACTTTCCAGGAAAGTCCATGACTCAGATGTTGAGGTTCGGGATGTGCAAAGATCCCAGACGGTTTTAAGGTGCTTAACCGATTGGCACCAGTGCCTTGGTACCTGTTGTGGTTACAATCAGCACTTCCTTGCATTCCTACTTTGTCCACTTCCTTGAATATGCTCAAGGTGTTCAAACTGAAATGAATGAGCATCGTGTAATCACCTTCATATGGTAGTTCTCTTGTTGAAACGCTCCTCTTAAGTGCACTAAAGCCTCTCAGAAGTAGCCGCAGCCCTCCTCCATCCTGAAAACCGTTCACGCGCATACCGTTGCTGGTTCCATCACCAGTATGCGCCATGTGAGACCAGCCCAAAAACCATCCTATCTCCTATCTCGACGCAACGGGATAAGAAGAGAGACTCTACTCTGCCTGCAGAAAGGAACAGAGCCGTCAGTATTAACAAATCTTTTCCATTCCCGCTCCTATTCCCGTATTAAACTGTTTCTGTGGCTTCACATGCACCTGCCTCAAGCTATTCCGGCCAACGAGAGCTCCGATCTTTCAACAGTACACGGGCAGCCGAGGTCCTGAACATCCACTCGAAGCTCGAGCTCGCCAACAAAACGTGACTCGCAATGTGGCGTTGCAGTCTTTTACAGCAACACCACATTGAAGTACTAGTAAAACATATACGATAAACTAGAAACTGGTTTCAAGGAACTCGGAGAAAGAAAATAGTCCAGCAATCGCCATGGCAAATACGAACTTTAAGTGAAGGACTTACTTCAATACTGAGGAGTGTTCGTGGCTTCTCTACACTCAGTTGCGCGCTGAACTTCATATATTGCAGAAAAATCAACTCATGACTGGTGGGTAACAGCAGCATAAGCTGATCCACTGTCGCAACAGTCCACTGCGACAAAAATGCCTGCATATACGGGCATCTCGCTCGAGTCCTCAGCGAGCCTCAGACGACACTTTTGTCGTCCACACTCCTGGTTCTCCAGGAAAAGCTATCTTGATCGGCAGCCCTAAGAACTCGCGTCGCTTTCTCTCTCTTCTCTCCCTCTCTCTCTTCTACGAGGAAGAGCAACCTCCTCACGTGACCAGAGCGGATGATCTCAAGGTCATGAGACCTCTGTACGGTTCAGCTCATCTCACTAACCAGGAGAACCCACACACTCAGCTCATCTCATCTGAAACTCCCTAGATGGCCTGCTTGCCGTCACTCACATCAATCGTTTGCTAACTGAACAATGTGGGCACGCAGGTGATGAAGAGTAGTAGTAGAATCTCGCTCCCTTCCTTGTCGATAGTCTGCAGTTGTTCCAGATCAGAACGCCATTGAATAAAACACAACATAGTCTAATTCACAGCCCACCGCCACCTATCTCCGCCGGGAGTACAGGAGCAACACTATCCCAAACTACACAAGAAAGAAGAAAAAACGAACCAACCTTGTCTACTCTCGTCAGTAAAGGAGCATCGAATCCTTCCACAATCCACGAGATACTCACTCTCTGTCTGTCACTTCCGTCTTCACTACAGCTGCTCTACTTCTTCCTTTCCGTCCTATTCTAGACTCTCGTGTAGTCTCGTCTCCTCTCTCCTCTCTCTCTCTCTCGCTCTTCTCTTTGAGCACACCTCCCTAGACCACTTTCCCTCCCTTCCGTCCTCTCTGAGGACTCCCTCCCTACCTCGGAAACTCAACAAACAATGGTCCGCACCTGACACAAAGACAAGGGTCTACTGCTGGCTCCTGCTGATCCTCCCCACTAATACTCTACTATACACTCCAGCAGCTCTACCACAACTTTTCCCTCGTGCATTCCTTCCCCATCATCCACTTCACAGCAAAGCAAGCAGCAACCCAACCCACCTACTGTAGATAACGGGCGAAAAGGCAGAATCAAACACAACCCACCTGCTTCCTTCCTCTCCTCGACTCCCAAGCTCAATCAAGATCAATCTCCGGCCTGCATTACATACTAGAATGCCCCTCCTCGAAATTTGAGGGGAGGAAACAGCAGCTGCTGCAGCAGACAGTTGGGCATATGCCGTGAACCTACCAGACAGACAGACTGAACAACAGACTATGGTAACTCACTCCGTAGTACATGATGTAGTATTAGTAGTAGTAGTACCAGTCACAGCATCCCCTTTCCTGAATTTTCCTTTCTTCTGTTTCTCGTGCTACTTCAGCCCCATTCCTCTAAAATGTGCCCGGCCGCAGTTCAGTTCCACCGTTCTGGTCCCTTCTGACTATCCTGAACCTCTCTCTGCTCAGACGCAAGCGTGAGAACTGCACTCACTCAGACTCACTCACTCTCTCTCTACCCTCCTCTCCCAGAATCTGTCAATAATCTCTCCGTTGCAGTAACTTGAATATGAACGCTCTCTACGTCGTCAGAATGCTGATGAGTCCAGCAGCAGCATCAGTACAACTTCACTGTTCACGCCCTTGCGCTCTCTCTCACTCCCCAAAATCTCCCACCACAATGCACAGCTTCGTCCTTCTCCTCTCACACGCTCACTCAGATATCAATCATGAACGCCACCGCGACGTCGCGCTGTGTCCGTCACGACGTGGAAACCCCAACCACCGCGCAACCAATCGCAATCGCGTAGGGGTGACCTCGCGACTAACCTGCGACAAGTTAGTCGTATACCCTCCAAGTTCTCAGGAGTTTGAACACTAGTTTCGGTAGGGACAGGCAGGACAGAGATCCTTGGACCCCGGCCGGAGGGCCCCGGCCTTTTCCCGACAGGGGCCCATGTCAAACTTCCATAGACCTTTCCTCTCTATTCTACGTCCAAAAGGTCCAATCCAACGGTGTGAATGATCTAGGAGTCCATTCAAGGAGGAAATATCGACATGAGGCCTGTTCGAGTAAAAGGACGAAGGCGACATCTCAGGACGGACAAACTCTTTGAGAACCAGAAATATCTTTGTCTGTCTCTCAGAGATCCATGTCTTGTCCTTTGGAAAGAGATGGGGACCCATCCTTTCTCTCTCGGACAAAGTGCTAGCTAAATCTGCTCCCCCGTTCCCATCCGCCGGGAAGTCACACAGCGAGACGGCTATCTGACCAGCCGCAATTGTGAGGTGGCGGGGTCCGGGAGACGTGACCAGAGGTGGCCTTTAACTAAACTAAGATTATTAATGGACAAACCACTGTCGTCGTTCTACAGTTACTTGTACATTGAATAGTTGTACTGTAGTTAGTCGTACGTGATTAACTTAGTGGACTAACAACCATCAGTAGATTACATTTGCGTGTAATTTTCGTCATCCTGCTCTTCATGACGAGGGTTAACTATTATGATAATCATACACCAACCACCACTTGGTTTCGGACTATGGAAGCGATTTCTGAAAACTTCCCTGATGTTACAAGATATATCGATATCATTTTGCTGTTCTTATTTTCAAATTAGTATGAGTAATGGTCACCAACACGACGATATGAAATTAGAAACATTAACGACCAAAAGAAGAAACATTAACGACCAAGAAGAAACATAAACGACCAAAGGACAGCAAAAAACGAAACCCAAAAGTCATAAGACTGAAAAATGTCTATACTCTGCTCAATCCTTCGGCCTGTGGCCCACGTAATACATCGTTTTCGTCGAACGGGGGATTTGCAAAGCTTTCTGGATCTTTTTGAGTTGAGGGAATATATGTCCCAACATAAAACTGGTTGCTAAAGGGAAAAGGGGTACTTTTTCATTTGTCTAACGTCTTCACATATGGTCAACATGCTGTGAAGACAAAGATCTGGTCTCGTTCTTTTCATTGTTTGGGGTGGGGCTTCTGAGATTTCTACACTCATAAGAAGAAAGACCTATGCGAAGAAGAATGAAATAATGTGATGTCACTTCCTTGTGTCTAGAGAAAATCTTGTATGCTTTCAATGCCTCCACAAGTGACAGGAAATTCACGCACATTCATGAGATATCTTGTGATGTCATATTGTTATGATCTTCAAAGGGAAACAGGCGATCTTCTAGATTGGATCTTTATAGTATGCACAAGAGAGATCTTGGATAGGAAAGGGATCTAACATGATATTACATGACCGTAGAAGTCACGTTATTGGTGAGAATGCTCAATTGGCTCCCATTCGGTATTCACGAGAAGAATGTCTTGTTGTTCATATTTGTCCTAGAGAGATTAAGAGTTGTGTTAGTTTTGTCAGGCACGTTTCTTTAGTGGAAACGGATAGTGATTATGTAAGGATGTAGACTTTTCATGGTAGATAGAATTGAAATCCTCGTAGTGTACTCTTATATGGCATTTTATCTTCAATATGACAGTAGATTGGCCCAACTTTTCATGCCTTGTCTTAAAAGTAAAAGAGTATTTCTTGTTCTCATTGAAGTCTGATGAAATATTAAAGAAAGTCTATTTATATAAGACTTTTCGCATTTATATAAGACACTGAGTTAGAAAGCGAATATCTTGGCGAATAATGGCAGGTACTATTTTCCATACATATCCTGAATTTGATTCTGAAAAGTTCAGGACTTAAACAGTTACAGAACGAATATAAGGTTATACGAAAGAACAACAAGGAGGAATATGGCTATAAATTATTGTAGAAGTCCATATAAAATTTAGAAATTCTAATTATTTCAAATAATTACAGTATAAACGCCTAGATTGAATTATGTAAGCAGTACTAGATAGTTTGAGTGGAGAAGATTACAAATTAAGAAAAATATGAATTCTTAATACAGTATACTGCATGGATAAATATTAATTGATTCCAAATATATGAATGAAGGTATACTTCATGTATTAATTTCCGATCTTCACGAATGCTGTAAGACATCAATAAGGGTAAAGCTTGAATCCCGTTAGATGATAATTCTTTTTGTATCACCATTAACGCATCTTACAATTGTTAATTTTGATATATCTATAATATAAAACTGAACGATACTACCGTGAGGAAAACTGGTAATCCAGATCACACTTGGGGAACAAGTTCAAATGTATCAATTTGATCTTGATATCTCAATTCAGGATCTCTTATTGAAGTTAGGGATCTTTTTTAACTTCGACAACTTTATCTGCCAGCTTTACTTTACCGAGAAACTAAACATTTCCTTTCTACTGGAACCTCTCTGAACTTAGCTGTGTCCTTTTTGTCTCTAAAGTTATGAAGACGATTTATAATGCATACTGTTTGATGAGGGAATAAATTACTCATCATTGCATGTCAGTTGCAACTCCGCTGATTCTCCAGTTCGCAGTAGACGCAATGATAGTGTATACGCGACTGGAGGCGTATATTGTATACAAAATCCGAAACCGTACTGTGATACGTAGTATGAGGGAATGCGGCGTGGGACGGCTATGTTGTCTTATCTGTTGGACACGACACCTCTCGACAGATTGCGGTAGGTGGATTTACAGATTAGGATCTCTCTTCCAACTTAGGAGGCTACAGCATGTGCCTAAATGGCACATGCTCTAGCCTCCCTAGATGGCCCACCATTTGGACAAATCTTCGAACTCGCTGATTTACCAGAGTAAATCAGCAGTAAATCAGCAGTAAGCCGTGGTTCTGTTAACCTTTTGTGACATCTTTGGCGTTATGGTAACTTTAAAACTGCGGCCAACAATTTTATGCCTCTAATGTTTCCTTCAGCTTTGAACTTTGTTTTTGAGTACCAACATATGACATTTAGTACAGGCATGAATCCTTTCGTGTATCTTTTTTATTTGATATTAACAGTTCTAGCATCTTGAAGCATTTCTACTAAAAAGAATATGATACGAGATAAAGAAAGAGGAGCATGTAAGTTGGAAACTCAAACCAGAATCAATAGAAAGTCACAAGGAATGGTTTGTTTACAAGCATGTTGATTTGGATATTCGTCTTCCATTTTTATGTTGGATGGCTATTAGGTCTTAAACTTGTCAGTACAACTATGCGTTACTTTCCTTGATTTCCCTTCTTTGGTCTAGATGGTATTATTCTTTATATTTCTTATAATCGGACCGACGATGACATCTCTTTACAATTAAGCTCTTCCAACTCTTAGTTTAGATAAACTTTGACCGCTTTGGTTAAATGTCCAATTATGTACTATTGGATACGGAAACCATTTAGGTCTTCTTCAAAACTAGCGTAAAAAGTGCGTTAATAATTCTGTGCTAACGAGGAGATTTCACCTTGAATATGAAAATCTCCCGCATAGAATTCTTATCCTATCTAACTAATTTTCTTATTCCATTTTCAGTGGATTTACATATTTACATACAGCACTTAAAACAAGTCCATGGCAATTTCAATTCATCTTTGAGAGTTTTTTATATTTTATTTCTGCAAGGGTTAAAATCATCTTCTTCTTTTTTATATTTGATTAGAGTATAAAAATCATTTTCAATGTTGATCGAGGATTGCAAGATGTAAACTGTTTAAATTAATGAAGGAATATCCATTTCAATCTAAAAGCATCAACAGGAAGTTCTGTATAGGCTTAAACGCAAGTTCCAACGAACTATCACGGGATACATTCTGAATTCGTTCATTTAAGAAATCACCTACGGTAATGTTGTTATGCTTATGACTTTATGATTCCTTGAGTATCAAAGATCTCAACCTTTAAACTATTATACGTAAATTAGGACACTTTGCATATTTTTGCACATTCTTCTACAAGCTTGATGTCCCTCGTCTCAATCATCGATTTAAATAATGTACAGTATCACCTTCATATCATCATACAAACTCATCAGTTTCGCCTACAAGGCAAAAAAGAAGAAGGAAGCCTCTTGCCTGGCCCCAAATCCACTGTTTGAATTTCTATTTGATTTTATTTCATGTGTTCGACTTTCATCTTTTCTCTCGAACTTTACATCTTGCTTTGCTTGTGAGTTTCAGTTCTAAGCCCCATTTTTCTCCATGTTTTTGCAACTTCCTCTTCTTTCCATAGATTTCCTTGTTCCACAACTCAGAATATTTGGTGTGCATATGAGAACACTCCTTATCCATTTTAGTGCAACGCCAGAAATCAAGTTGCTGTGTTCTCCCATAAACAGACGCGAAATTGAAGAGTTGCGCTACTTCGACGTTGCCCTCCGTGGCCTTGTAGAAAGATAGGAGGATGGGAAGATTGAAGAGACGCAGCTACTTAAAGCGGAAGTACCGTACCGTAGTTTCTATTCAAGGTGATTCGTAGCAGGCGTGCCAGGGAGTTGGTCCTGGCTACCGAGCCACACGATCACCCATCTTAAAGGAATCTCGTCCACAGATGTACTCAGGTATTCCTTTCCGCGCAATGAGATACAGTGTTCGCATACGCCTCTGCTGGGGATAGACACCGTGGGTTCACGGTACACTACTCTGGACTTATCGGTTCGTTGAAAGAAATCCCGTGCCGGGTTTCATCCGACACGGTTGCGCACATCCAGATTCAGTCGACGTCGAGCTTCGCTAGCACCGTCTCATGACGCTCATTCATCCCATAGCAGGCAGGCAGTCATTCATTCCTTCCTCCCCGTCGTCATGCGATAACGACGGGGAGGAAGGAATTGTCTGATTCTCCGTTCAACATAACCACGAAAATAAACTGTCTCCGGAGTCGTGCTTCTCCGACGACGAAGTCTAAAAGCCGTCGATTCCGTGGCTACGTCATGGCGTAGTTTGAGTTCTGACCACCGATGGGCCGGCTTGGACAGGTGGAAGAGTATTCGGATTCTTCATGTCTGCGGCTATTCGGCTATGGCAGGTGGGCTGATGCAGGGACGAGCCGGGCCGGGCCCGGCCGCGCAGGGCAGGCCAGGGCGAAGGTAACCTTCCTGAGAAGATGTCAAAGCCATAACAAGGCGCGCATGCCGCTGCTTACGACGAAGAAATAAGGGCTAGGGTTCGGGAAAAGTACAATGATTTTGCAGTTACAAAGGAGATGAGAGGAGAAAAGGGGGTTAGGGGATGATGAAAGGCGGAATGATTTCTGAACGGACAATGCCTACTTCACCTTGCAACACCAGTCCCTGGAACTGGATCGGACGGGGTTGAGATGATGAGCTAGAGATTGAAAACCCTGCTAGTGCGTGAGAGCACTGAGGGATACAGCCGAGTGCGACAGGAGTTCTGGCTGGCTCGCTGCCTCATTGTTTGGTCCGGAGACTCTATCCAATCAGTTGTCTCGAGAAGGAATGAGCCAGTAATTCGTGACAAACATTTTGGATGTAGCAGGCATATGTGACGAAATGAACCATCTCGATATGCTGTGATGCATGCCTCAGACGGTAAGCGAATTTGTAAGAAATGTGTCATGGAGTGCCTTCATTTCACGCCAACAACTTCAAGGATATGGTGATGAAGTTTCGGCTACTTTAGAGCTTAGCAGCAAACGTGAGAACTGGACTAGGTCCTCGTCAGTCAGTTCCCACGACTCTTTAACTCGAAGACGTAGCATCGTTCTGACATACTTTCCCATTTCGACACTTGTCGGCAGCAGGAGCTGCAGTAGTACCATCAGGTTCAATTCACCTTGGTGTGCTCCGTTGAGAAGTTGTCGTCAGGTCTGATCGTCCAAACTATCTAAGATCTAATTTACCTTTCTCTTTTAATTTGGTTCGAAGTAGCAGTCCCTAATAATAGAACGATTCGATGAGATAAGACGTAATGAGAATCAGTAATCATCACTATACAGTCGACTCTCTCAAAAAATTGGTTGTAATAAATGTTATTTGCTCTAAATTTCATACTCCCGTGTCGGGGACAAAGAAAAATAGTTAAAATATCATGGTCATTTGAGAATATTTTTAGCCGAGTTAATTCCGTCCTCAAAATGTTACATTCTGAACATTTTCAGAACATAAATTTACACGATATATTAGAAATAACCTAATGCGAGCACTAGAGTACTTTCCTGAACCTTCCGCATGGTGCAAACTTTTCCCTTTATTGACCATGGATTGTACCACTTAGAACTATGTATGTATAATACAGTAAACATGTTAAATGTTTTCCAAGGTAGTTAAAAGTTTGATCAAATAATAAGAATACGAGTGCTTCTCGACAAGTCAAGTTGAAAAGAGTATAATATCCATGAATAACTATTATCAATACCGTCCAAAGATGTCACTACCGGCCAAGTGAACCTCCCAAACAATAATATACTTCTTGCTGATTAAGTTGAGTAAGTAAAGTTACTTACCATGACTTAATGGTATAATTATTTACTTGAGATGAAATTAAGAATATTTGAGAAAAGAAACATAGTATTAATATCATTGGGGGGCAAAGTGCACTTACGGTATTAATGTTCTTACTATTTACTAATTAAGTTGAGTAGAGTTACCTACCAAGAATCAATGGCATGATTAATTTATCTGAGGTACACCAAGAAGATAGCTAATAATCCAGCTTATTACTACTTGAATCTAGTTAAGTCATTTAACCATGATTTTTCAGTACGATGGTTCTTGAAAAGGTTTGAGGAAATAATCACGTAACAATAATAATAATAATAATCATTGAGAGGGTACGTGAGTTTCCAATATGATAGTCCTATTTTTACTAACTGAGTTGAGGAAATTTATCTACCCATGACTCAATGGTAGGATTATTTACTCGAGATGATATTCGGAAGACAAATTGGTAACCCTCCTTATTATTTAAGTGGAATGAGATAATTTAAACACGACTTAGTGGTGTGTTTATTCAACTGAGATTATGTTAAGAGACTTCAAGAAATATCAGCATAAAAATGATAATAATAACCAATGTAGGCTTCAAAGGAGATTCTTTAAGTTACTCATACGACACCACTGTCGTATGAGTAACTTAAATATGAAATGATAGAATTAAAGAGTTAAAGACGTTTTTCAGGGTAGAGAATATTTGAAGATAAATATTTCGCCATCTCCTTCTATCCTTACGTAAATGTTACCTTTCGGCTACTCGCGAACACTAACAATTAGAGAGAGCTGACCGTATTCGAGATCTCGAGTACAGTAATTGGCTTATTGGAGTTGATTACGACCAGTTGAAAGGACGTATCTATTGTGGTACTCGAGAATGGACTGCGAGGAGAGGCAGAGAGCACGAATTTGCCATGTTACCGGCCCGGTAGTAATAACACTCTTCAGATTCCTTCCCGGTCTGTCCTAACAGTAGGACACAGAGAACCATGCTCTTTGCGTCAATCCTACATGTCGCCTTCACCGGTTTTTTCACTCTCTCTCTTCTCTGTTTCTCTCACGCGCGGGCGGTGGAGTTTCTTAACTGACGGATGACGACCATCATCATCTCATGCCCATACTTAAGCGAAAGAGGACGGGTCCGAAGGGAAGGGAACCGAAGCAAAGCTCATGCTTCCTGTACAGTACAGTACCCTACAATCTCTGCCCCGGACTGTCTTCGTACCTTCAAGAGTCTGTACAGTACAGTAGACCTCTTTTTCCTCCTGTCACTGCCCCTAACCCCACACCCCCCGCCTCCTCGTCCTCCCCTCCAACGTCCTGTGTCGTCTACCGAATTCAAATCTTTCCGAATCTTCTTTCTCGAAGAGAAAGAGATCACAATAGTGAGCAGGGCATCTCCGCTTTTCTCTTTCCTTCGGTTCAGATGTTCGGATGTCTGGCTGGCGGGATGCTGGCTCACGCACTTCCCCGTTCGTTCGCTCGAGTGGATTGCATTGCGATGCATTTCGCTTCGGACGGTCAGATTGCTGATCGTGGTCACCATGCAATTCACCGGGAGCTGAGGTCCAATCACCGATGTTCGTCACACCATACTTTTCTGCCCTAGCTCGCTCGAATTGCAAACACTTTCCATGTCTTGCGCATGCAAGCCAGCGAAGCCGCACAAGCTATCCTTCGCTTTCTCACACTGCTTTTCTTGCCGCATTTATTGTCGTTCCTCGCCCCTTTACAGGACTTGCCCAACCAGCCTCCTCACGGGACAACAACGACAACTACAATCATCGAGTTCGTTGACGGTGAGACGTCAGTTTGCCGTCGACGACGACGACGGCGGCATGGAGACTGTCTAGATTCACTTAACCCGGCCGTCGTCACTGAAAGAACAATCGTCGGGCTTTACTTTACTTGAACTCTCATCTCAATCTAACCACATTGTAATCCTTGCAAATAGATATTAATAATAGTCGGATATGGGAATTGCATACATTAACGTCGGAGAGAGTTCGAATATTCTAGTCAGGACGTCTAGAAGTTTTTTGGTATGCAAAAACCAGGTGGTTCTAGACGTCTAGACACCCGCTTAACATCCGGGCATAGTGACCACTCAATTCCTCCATGGTCAAATTTAACTGGGTAATGAGCCCAGCGAGATCTTCATTGGCATCTTGTTTAGTTGATTGTGGGGTATGAAAGGTATTTATTACGGGATGACATTGAATGAATGAGTGAAATTTTAGAAAACTATTTAAAAGCATCCCCAAATAGTTACTAGATATGAATTCCTAAGTCATTTAAAAGAGTTTCAAATGATTTCAGCCGAGTAATAATACACAAAAAATTTATTTTATTTATTTTGACTCCACTATTATTATTATTATTGATTGTATATAGTTATCCATACATGCTTTAGGGATTGCCCATAAACTTTAAATGGGATGGTCACAATGGTAGAGCATTTGTGTAACCTGGAACCGGAGCCTGGTTAAGCGCACTCTAGTGACAAAGATAAGGTAAACTTCTCTCCCAAGGACTTCTCATAGCGGGGATCTCGTTTGCCTTCTGCCTTACCGGGAGTACTGACGGATCCGCCGGCCGGAACTCCGTCCTTCCTCCTGCGGGGCAATGAGTCAATGACTATCATGCAGTCCGTTCGGAGTGCACAGACTAAATCCGAGGTCGACACGTAGTGTTTCGTCAGGGAGTTAACAGTCATATATTTCGCTCGTGCTTGTGCTCCCCGGAGTTGCCGTGTCGGGTAACGGTCGACATCCGAGTGTGCACGGTCGACAGGCAAAACCCGGTGGGAAGTAATTAAGACGATCTCTAAGATAATGCAGGTCAGTAACTTAATGCACCGCGTACTTCTCTTAACTTTCTGTTAAATTTTAGACAGGACGTGACAAACAGGATATTTCTTCTCTTGTTCTCTATATTGCTCATTTCTCATACAGACTCTATTGGGGCTTAGCCCCATGTTACCTTTTTTTTTTTTGTCTCTCCCTTGTACGGCTTGATGGGGTCTTCCCATCCTTCATTTTTCCTACGCGGTGGTCGACTTTCGATGGTATATTGCTCATATGGTAAACCCTTTCTCCATACCCATGCCCACGTATTGGTTAAAACGAAGACTGCTATTCTAGTGTAGATAAAGGTAAGTACATTATTCAAGAAAAGGCGACCGCGTAGAAAACACGAAGTGTGGGAAGTACATTATTCTAGAGTTATGTTAATCGACGATCATGTAACTTTTAGAGACATGTATAAGTTCAAATGACTAAAAGCTGAGTAGACATACATAATTGGGCATACGTGAATGCACGTGTATACAAAATGAAATTCCCAACTCTATACGTTTAGAGAAGCGTAGACTATATCGGGGGAAGTTGGGAAACATAATGAATGTGTGCTTACTCGAAGGCAATAATGATGCCCGTATTAAATGAAGACCAATATCTGCTTTGGGTTCCTCCTTGTTGGGAATATAGCCAGGATTTTAATTCCTCAATTCCAATATATTACGTTACTGTAGTTCTTCATATTTCAGATCGAAAAGTAGCATTTGACCTTCGATTCAAGGGCATTCAGGAATTTCTCGTCGTTCGCATTCAGGAATTTCTCGTCCTCATTGGGTTCCTTAGCCAACTTTCTTTACTTCAACTTCCTAGTAAATGCTGCATACTCGATTCATTTACAAGTATCCAAAGATTGCTATGGGCTCTCTCTACCATGGTTAGAGAGAGCCCACTACTGTTAGTACATCCACTGTGAGCTAGTTCCATTTCTCAAATTAAGATAAAGAGAAGAATCCAGCTAATTAACTTCACTTCACTTCACTTCATCAACCGCCCTTGATTATACACCCGAACAACCCATCAAGACTCTCACATCAGACCAACAACATTCAACATAAATTACGGTGAAATTCACCCTTTCTAGGTGGCGGCAGACATGTCTGCGGCAGTCCGTCTCTACGAGACAACCTGGTTATCCCGGGGATAACCAGAGGGTTAACGGGTGTCCTGCATCCGACCTAGCGGGTTCTGCTCTTGACAGAAAGTCACGAGCCTCACACCAACGCATGATACTCTGTATGGAAAGTGATTGCACATTGGATCGTGGAATGGAAAACTGCGTTTTGTCTCCACGTAAGTTAGACGTACTACATCTTCCTGATGGAAAAATATCCCCGTCTAAACTTGGAAGTAAAATACGTTGCACAGATTGATAGGGTCTTCCCATCTTTCATTTTTTCTACGCGGTCATCCTTCGAATCTTTTGCTAAGATTCAAAGATTCCTTTGAGAAATTCAAGGATGTTTTTCTTATAGTAAAACCAGACTAGATTATGTTTAACGAAAATTTATTTTTTTTCGTAATCTGGCCATTAGCTAGAATCGTTATGTTTGCACATAAGAAATATGTCTTACTTACTTTCCGATTGAATGTATGAAGTGAAAAGGGAATCAAATTCATATCATTTTATTCTAATCAAAAGGATCATCCTCATAGAATGCTATTTAGGTTCTCTCAATCTTCCAAAAGGCCTTTATCTAGAATCTTATAATATTCTGTAATCTAGGAATGAATATTTTCCACAAGTCTGCGGCATCCGAATCAGTCATAAATCAAAACTACCAGTGAAATTATTCTAGGTCTTTGCAACACATTTCTCATCAACTATGGAACTTCCATAAATATAAAAGTGGCAAGTTCTTTTGCTTCATCATCGCAATGGAATAGTCATTAAATATAATACTTATTTACATCCTGTGTTGAACTAAAGTTCACGAAACCTTTCTCAAATATTAAATGGCCAAGTTCTTATACTGCATCTTCTCCATGAAATTCTTGTCTGCTCATGAAACTATCACCAAATGGATCAACAATTAAGTCTTAAGTCAGAAATATCCATAGAAAAATCGTTTCCGATGGACCAATTGAATATTTACTGACGTAAATATTCATATCTAGTGTTTTTGTTTAATCATCATACAAACAAAACTCATGCCACAAAAGTCCCATCATACAAACAAAACTCATGCCACAAAAGTCCTAATTTACATCAAAAACCAATTTTAGCTAGCTGCTCTAGGGATTGTTTGCGCTGCTTTGCTTGTATATAAACTCAAAGCCATAGTTATGACGGCGGCTCCCATGTACCTTCACTTTAGGAACCTGCTGATGAGTCGTGGAGAGCTTTACTCTAATCGGTTGACTTGTTGTTCCGGGTTGTTTTCGATCCTACATCAATGGACCCTGAGTTTGCTTCTTTAGTACGCGTCAAAATATTTATTGGATATATATCTATATTTCTTTCTTCCTTATTTTTCAGATATCTAGTGTCCTAGACAGTAGAAAGAATTCAACTGAGAATATCAAAATATGACACGCCGCGTATAAATCCTATCCTCCTCTGGTTTTGCAAAAAAAAAACCGTACAAAAATGGACCTACGTTTATCGTAAATAAGCCGAGGGAATCAGCACAAGTTTCCTAGAGACTCTATCTCGAAACACATCATACGATATAACAACTTGAACAAGTTTTATGCACTCCCGAGATACTTTCACTATTACTCGATAAACCTTAGTTTTAAGAGGACTATGTCAAAATCTACGATGCTCATTTTACCGCGATCTTTCTCGTGACTCGAAAACTATTGATATATAATGGATAGTCAGACGTTTCTTTATTTTACTCCACGATGAATTAAGGGGTTTTGGTAACACGTAAAACGAGACAAGACATGACTTGACTTGATCAACGGCTTGAGCGGTGGAAGACAGATTTTATGGGAAAATGGTTTTATCGTATTCCCTGACATAAATTGCGTGCGATCCTAAAAGCTGCTTTCCGTGGGCGAGAAGAGTTAATGGAAAAGCTAATAACCTCAGGTCCCAGTCAGGTTTCAACCTTTTACTATTTTCGGGTGGACGAAGGAAGGAGAGAAAAAGTCCTTTTTATTTCATGCAATCTTAAACTATTGTGAGTATTTATTGAACACCACATGTTAATGATGAAGATAATAAAACCCACTTTTTTGGTTACTCGTATTTTTGTCAATGTGACTCTCACCTACCTCAAACAAAACACATAGTTTTTTTTATAAAGACGACATAGAAATACCGGACGACGTAGCGTGCGTTCTTGTTTAACCTTTTTAAATGATTTAGAATAACTATACTACGAGATATGTTAATTGTGCCAACCTTTTTAACTTCGATTAGAATTATTTATTCATTTATGGATTTCGGCAAACTATCACTAAGGTGTACTGCGGTATTCTTTCGTTTTAAGCTTTCAAAACTAGGAATCTGTTTAGAGCCAAAGACTATGTCCATTTTCGTCGGTGCAACCCTATATCTGCTCACATGTTGTGATTCAGATATAGACATGGTAATCAAATTTAAAAGTCGATTCATTCGGGTATTTGCATAGCTTCTTTTGAATGTTCACGTTAACTTTCCAAGGGAAATGCTCAGGTGATTCACCAGTGTTACTGTAATATGCTGTCTTACTGATAATTATACAAAAAAAGAAGTTAATAATAACATACTTGCTTCTGGTACAAAACATGAAAGAATCTCTCTCGGGTTTTTAGTGATTTTACATTCTTTAACGTCGGAACTTGACACCAATACTAGGACTGCAAGCCGTTCCTAAGTAGAGAGTATTAATATAGAGAGAAAAATATAAATAGAATTCCATAATATTACAATATTCATGTCATTTATAAGGAGCTTCTCTGAGGGAGAAAGTCGTGGGCATGGATGGGGTACACGCTGTAGATCTAATTATGGCACAATGATTTCAACCATTTTAGAAATTATTTTCAGCGGAAATAAATACTCGACTCAATACTCACTCAATAAAAACTCTCACATTACGCTTTTCGGTTAATGCGAGGAATATAGTAACGTATGTACAGTACCACCTTTTCAGAACGCCATCATATAATATGGTACTTCCGTCACTTATGGTACACTTGTATAATCAAGTAAAAAGAATATTATAATTTATATATTCATATATATATTATATTTTTTCCTTCCTAAACGTATGCAATCCGTCCATGCAAGTACTTGTGACTTAATCTGCAGGGGTTTTGCATGTTAACAGCAGAGCAAAACTAAACCAACCCAAAGTGCCACGTAGTCCGACGCGGCATTCGTGAGTATTACCTGGTGTTGGTTACCGTTGCTGCCAACCAATGGTCCTGTGTTTCAAGGTGCGGTGATTGTGATTTCCATTGCCACATAGGACTGGCGTGCACTCCGACTGGCACCCTTGCCTAATAGTTGGTGTGGTGACTTCGTGCTGGCAACCAATGGTTCCTGTGCTTCAAGTTGTCGTGTCTGCGAAACGTTGCCACATAGGACAGTGGCCCAGGACTTGCAAAGTCTGAATGGGGTCTGTTTAAGTCTTTTTTCCAAGTCGAAGCGCCAACTGTGGAGTTCTGTTAAGTCTTGCTCTGACGTTAGCAACGTTTATTATTTATAGGCATTTAATCTCAAGTACAAATCACAGAAGCAACTTTTAATTTATATCAAAACCTTATTCATCCTCCTCCAAGAAGAAGATTGATAAAGACATCACTCCGATTTTATTTTATTTTTCTTTCTTTAACAACCAGACTATCCACCACGATTATCTAATTAAGGGAATGGATAGTTGAAACAATCCTCAATGAGGACTGAAAATTTGCAGTGGACATGAATATTGACTGATTTCAACCATACTCATTTCTTTGTAAACTTACAAGTTTGAGTGTGTTATCTCATAATTATCAACTCATACCACCTAGAATGTGTAGAAGCACTTAAGCATCTACTATACTTTAAAATTTTATAAGATTCCATGTATCAATTAAGTGAGGGGGAAGGCCTATGTAAGAATCTTGTACCTCTTCTTCAGATTAACCAGATAAAATATAAAGGCTAAGATGCAGATACTTGAGGAGAAAGTCCAAAAAAATGTATTTTAAGGGTTTCTTAACTTTTCCTTGCTATTATGGTCCAAACATGTTCAGTTGACGGAGACTAGAAATTGAATTTTAGACAAACAGTACACGCTTCATCAACAAAGACATGCAATACTGGCTAGCTCGATAGATTCTCCGATTTCCATACGCCATGAATGAAAAGGAAATTTCAGGTCACAAGAATTTTGTCTTTGTGTCCGTAAAATACTCATTTGCTGTCCACTTGCTACGAGAAAATTACAACCATATTGTAAAAAAGAAATCAGTTGGTCCTGTAGGAAAAAAAAGGTTAGAAGAGAGAGAAAGGACAAAAAGCATGGGATCAAATCAAAGCAAAGCAAAGTCAAAGAAGGAATGCAGAAAAGAAGAAAGTAAAACATTTTTTATATATATAGATACAAGTGCATGTATATTTAGTCAGAGAAAAGCATAAAGTGAAAGGGTATGTTTAGTAGTAAACCAAAGTGTGTTTTGTTCTGGTTTGTGGGGTTGTTTTATTGTGCAAGCAAAAGGCTATAATAATACTTCGAAGATAAGTAGTGGGAGATAGTGGAGGTTGGTTGTTGATCTGATATTTGGGCTGTTTTGCTTTGCCTAGGTTTTTCTGTTTACTTTTCCCCCATTCTTTCTCACATATTCTATTGAGAGCAGTTGCTAGCTCAATCATTAAAACCACTCTACGACCTTTCCAGAAAGAATCCAAATCCTTCCTTTAATAGATAGATAGATAGATAGATAGCCACTGTGCATATAGTGTGGTCCTACGAGGATAAAGCGTAGGAGGTAAGGTAAAAAGCATTTACACAAGGGAAGGAATCAGTTCTATGACAGATGCCATGTTGCATGTTTCAGTGTCTATGTCTCTTTTTCCTTTTCTTTATGCCCGATTTATTCATAAAAATCACAATCTTAAACGTGTGGAGAAGCAGCCAGTGTGTTTTTTACATTTAACTGGTGGCTGTTTCTAATAAGAGGTACAGATAAGAGTTCATTAAGCGTGTAAACTTTGAAGTAATGAGTAATGATAGCCCTTCTTTGCTTTTCTCTGCTCGTGTGTAGTCTTCTTTTCTATAATGTAATTGACTTTCTTGACCCAGTGGGAGAAAAAATGATGTTTGGCTCTCTTCAAAATTTGATCAGTCATTCTTTTAGTTTCCTTCGTGGAAAACGCTCTTTAAACCTCGTCATATTCAACAACCTGAAACATCATACGATTCACTTCATTCCATTCCATTCCATTCGACATCATGAGAAAACAAACACAAAAGTAGAGTCAAATTAAAAGCTCAGAAACATGCTTTGCTTATTTAGCGCAAGACGTAGACAAGGATCCCCAAGAGCCATGTTTTGAGGACTTTTCTAGTACTCGTTTACTACTCAGGTATATTAATTGCTTCTAAGGCTCTCGTGTCGTCTCGTCCTGTAGTCGTGAACCACCGAAGTCTGTACTGCTGAGAAGCAGCAGCAGTGTGGTAATAATAGTAGCAGTAGTATCTCAACCACTTCTGAGGGCACGTCTCACTCTGCCTGCGAGCATGTGAGGTGGGTTACTGCATTCACTGCCATGCTAACGTGACTACATGACAAGGCGACGACGTTCCTATCTCATACCGAGATTGATGCGATCAGACGTGTTTCTGGGTTTCCCCATGCTGCTGCTGGTGTAGTGGAGAGGGGAATTAGCTTTGTACATACTTTTGTGGGCACACTAAATGAAAGCGACACCGCATAAGATAACAACAAGCATGGGGAGACCCCATCAAGCCGTACGACGATAAAAGCCAAGAGGTAAGATGGGGCTAAGCAGACACTGAATTGGATAGCGAGCGAGATGTCTACTTTGAACAAGAAAGTTAGGTTGACAATCTAAGAAACAATCTGCAGCAGAAGAAAGTGAAATTGGGTATCCACAAGGTGATGCCTCTGGTTGGAGATGCAGATCGAGAAGGTCTGTGCTGTGCACGCGAAAGAGAAAAGTCACATGTCAACCTAGCAACAGGGTGTGAGGAGGAAAGCATTGAAATGTGGGGTATGGAGAAGCAGTAGAAAGTGCAATGGAGCTTGCACACGCTAATACCACTGGTGGAGATGTAGATAGAGATGTCAAAGATGGGATTGGAGCCATTTGGTGCAGATGAGGTTGATGAACTATTTCGATTGAGTTTTAGAGTTTGGCTGAGCTGAGAGAAGCACCGCTGTGTAACCATGCGTGAAAAAGCGCTTCGAGTTAAAGCTTTGTGCTTACATCAAATCAGATCGATCTATTGAGCTTGCTGGTGACCTGCTGAAATTACCACCGGTACATAATGATGTCTGAAATGCGCAAAAGGGTAGAATCTTGTCCTTAGTAGATTACCGCCACCGTATTGGCTAGATTGATTTATCAATGAAGTTTAGAGTTGTTAAGACTCGGCTGAGATGAACCCATTACTGTTGCATAAGGATTCGTAAGAAGGGCTGAAGATTGACAGTTCTACGCTTCCAAGTTTAGTGGTACAAGACCTTACAGATGGAGATGATGGCTTTGGATTGGAATTTGAACCAGCAATGCTAAAAACCTCTCCATGCGATCTACTTTACACGTCTTGAAATATGAAGTTCATTGAGTAACCACTCGAGAGTCAAACCCGTTGATCCCGAGTCCACGAAGCTCATGGGTGCCAGGTCGGACAAACAGCACCACTCCGGCATGCTGCGGATAGAGACGTCCTGAGGCCGACGTCAAAGGATTTCATGGGGTTTAAAGCGTCGGTGACACGTCCTTAATAAGGATGTGAAAGGAGCACTCGAACTTATGTTTCGAGTATAAAGAGTCTATGTAGAAGCTCAATGGTACAAGGCATTAAAGTGAGACACCACGTAGTTCAATCCCTTGAATAAAACAAATCTCATGCAAGTTGACGTAAAAGGGGACTCCGGGATTTATAAACACCAGAGCTACAATGTATATGCGGTACTTTGCGGCTGAGCGCTCCTCCAATCAGATGGGGGTGTTACCTGGTGAGGAGCACACACTGCGGAAGGTACTGATGTATATGCTTTTTGGATGGAGAGAATGTTTGGCGGCCTGTGTCAATATGAATGACGTAGTGGTCATACAAAGGACTTTAGCAAATGAAAAGGTTAATCAATACCGCGAAGGTATGCTCGAGATGACAAAGGGTCTGCCGAATATGATTCAAGGGGGCAAGTACTTTGAGTGAGAAATGCGTGAATCCACATTAAAGTACCACCCTGGATGGAAAAAAAATCTTCACTTCGCCACGAGAGAAAACGTATATATACAACTGGTGCTTGCACCTAGCAATGTGTAAATCATGTTTTAGTTACGGTGAAAAGACGGTACTTTCAGGCGCAACTCTGTTTCACACTCGCCAACAGGTTGCTCCTAATCTAAGATCTTAAAGTAACCCTTTTCTCCGGCTGTACGTAAAGAGAGTTACCTCTCTTTATGTACAGCCGGAGTACCTTCAACACTTAGCTACCCACACTTCCCTTCAGTCCGTGTCTCTTCACCATCCGCCGCGAGGAAAAGCTGACATCGTCTGCACGATGTCCTTACAGGGCAAGATCTTTAAAGTTTTGTCTGAGGCTTTTTCAGACATTTCATCAACTAATTTATATCGGTCCACAAAATTGACGATATGAGGACATGCGTCGTTAAAATAAAGAAAGAATCGCCCTTGCCTCACCAACTGGTAACCAAAGAAAACAAGTTTTTGGGGAAAGATCAAGATTCGCATTAATCTACAGTACCGCAATTTAAATGAATATCCAAGAGATCAATAGTGCACCCACGACTACTTCTTGAGATAAGTACCTTTCCTCGTACCAAATGCATCCTGAAGTGAGATTCCGAATAGACAAAGATATCCTGGTAGTTCACTGACGTATGTCTGATGAAACGAAAGGAAGGAACCCACAATAAGGAAACAAGCCTGCCAAAGTGGTCTGAACTCTAAATAACTGGATGCTCTTGTGAATTTTAAATCAAGGTCGTGCCTTATTGCAGTCAAGAGAGTTCGACCGCACTATTTTCACATATAAAGAAAAGCTAACGAGCGGGTACCAAATCTAGCAACTAAGGAGAAATAAAGCTCCATACCTGTTCTAAGAGATGGAGTATCGCCTAGTGTCCCTCCCTGATTGAGGACCTTCAGAACTTTCACCTTGTTGACCTGGAGTAAGTCCTCTGAATAGAGGGTTGAACTGCGACCATGAGCACGAAGTGTGTCAGATCCAAAACCCCTTTTGCAAGAAGACTTTCTATCTCTCCCGTGGTCTCTCATGTGATAAACACCACATTCCCTGGTAAATGCTAAAGAGTTCTCTACCGTGAGAATAGACTTGAATGTGCAAGAATCTTACTGTGTAGAAGTTGTCGGCCGCATTCCCATCCAGCCCTCTGAGTCTTGCCACGGACTCAAGATGGCCCCTCAGTGTGTGCGTTTCCCGCAGTCTGCAACAAAAGAGATGCAAGTCTACTAGACTCAGGTTTTTATACCAGCTGAAAGACATCAATCCGGTAAGATCTTCCTAAACGCTCCGTCTAGTTTAGAAGTCGGATGATGGATGGTGGCAACTGCTTGAAGGCAAAACCAGGAAACAATTTGCTTATTCGCTGCAGAAAGATGAAGGAAAGTTTTCCTCCAAATCATTCAGTAAACGTAGGAAACTGCTGGAGGTAATAAGTCCGGAGAATCTGCGTCATGTAAAGGGGGCATGCAGTCCACGTATCTTCACAACAATCACTCATTTACCCCGGTGGCAACCGATAATTCCCTATGTTAACTACCTATAAAGGTTCGCAAGCATCAACTCCCTATCTCCTCGACATAAATTTGTTATCCAATTAAATCATCAGATAGATAAAGAGTATGCGAATAATAAACGATTAGCTCAATAAATGTATGTGATGGATACCAGACGATACCTTGCAAGTTCTGCACGCCTCTTCGCCTTGTCTGCGGCCTCTCTTCCTTTCTTCGTCTGTGCGCTAACGATACGAGGTTGCTGGTGGGTAAGCTGGTAAAAGGTCGTGGTTTTAGAGGTGACGGCTTTAGCCACACTCTTAGTGTCGGCAGGATCAATTCCATCAGCGCGCGCAAAAGCCACCCACTGTGCCTGTCGCGCTTGCTGGCCATAATTTTGCTGACGGCTGAACGCAACCTTTCGCTCGGTTAAAAGACGCCAAGCATCTCCAGTTAATAGATACCGAGATATCAGCTTTATCGCATCCAGTGGAAGATACCAAACCAAACTGTTCCATTTCAAAGAAGGAAACGGGTGGGTACTTTGTAGTTTGCTCCAACGAAGGTAAGAAACGAACTCGAACTATCATCTACCAAGGAAACAACAGAACTATTTATTGCATATATGCCATAAAAACTACCAGTCTTGAAGTAGTGAGCTAAGAGCAACTTATGCGACATGTGACCCATACGTTCCTGTCTGTCCTCCAATTCACTATTGTAGCAAAGTTCACGGTTCCTTTGACAATGGGATAGAAGCTGTAGAACCAGCCGACAGGAAACTCTTACTTGTACAGCCACGTGATTCCTGCCCAACCCCATCCACAACCCTTGATTCTGGCGAAGGGCCAATTTGCATAAACTGCGATGATAGTGGCAATCAACTGGGCTACAACGAAGGCCACGATGAGCAAAAAGCCAGGTCTCTCCAAGAAGGACCAAGTGCGTGATCGGCACACAAATATCAACGCCTGACTGATTACACTCACTTGCAGGTACATCACAGCAGTTTCTTCATATCTGCTGTCTGAAACGTTACGCACCTTCAATTTGGAAACATACCGTAATATCAGGTCAACGTTCAGGTAATATGGCTATCTGGAAACCAAGGTAACTTAGAGTAGACTAGGTGAATTTCTCAATCCGCATGCTTCTAGACTGTCGATAGGTGGAAGAGGAGTTCAACCGTCCTTTCCATCGCTATCCTGTCAGGACGTACTAAGTCAGGATTCCCAGGTGACCTCCAGAAGCCTTATAATACAGAAAGAGAGGACTTCAGTGATTCTGACTTGATGATTGATCCAAACTCAAGACATTAATCTCGCAGCTTAAACCGCAAAATTCACCCCGAATAAACCAAGAATGACACTCAGACGACTAGAAGAAAGTATGAAAAGCCCACAGACTGGGCCTGAACAGAGTGCGATAACAGAATGTGTAAGGTACTCGACCAAACCTTCTGCGAGATGTAATCTCCAAATTCGACATATTAGGATTCAGTATCGGTAGGGTCGCTAAGGTCTCTAAGTCCTATTCCTGGTTACACTTGAGTAGTTTTAGATCCCCAGTTATTATCAAGAATGAATAATCCCTACCAACTAAAATGTAGTGCTCAATACCTTCTACATCGGTTTGCCCAGTTGCAAAATCTGAAATTGCTAAGTATCTGACGTCAAGAACCTCTCGAGGCATCAAATAGCAAATGCATGACAGTTGATTGTACGATAGCGAGAGGTAAGGACCAACCTGCGTTCCCTGGACTTATCGTACCTACTAAATATAAAATCCATGATACCCCAATATGCCAAGAATTCCAGGAAGTAGAGGGAGAGCACCTTGAAGTGGGTCTCGAAAAAATTTGTTTCGTGCATTAGAAAGTAGAAAACAACAGTCATCATGGCAAGATATCCACCAAGACACGTCCCTTGGATAAAAAGCTCCCTCAGCTTCCAAGAATCTGGCGTTTGAGAAGGTGTAACAATATCCTGGAACGCAATTGCAAAGCATTAAGCCTTCAGCTTTTGACGTCTAAAATATTGATACTTCAACTTGAATCATTCTTTGAAACCCTTGTGAAGAAAGGATAGAAGATCTGACATCCAAATAAAATTTGCCAAGGTTTAGGTTTTATTTGTACGTGGTTTGTTTGTCTGGAAGTCTAAACGGGTTTTTGGTTAGCCTTCCTTCCTTTCTTTCACAAAACTACACATTTTGGCGTCGTGATATCAAATTAGTAAACATGAACGTGCGTACCCCATGTCCATCTCCAGTATACCTTGGATATGGTCATGATGGTACCATCATTCAGGATAGCGATAATAAGAATCATAAAAGGCGAAAAGTCGAATTGCCAGATCAGAGCCATCAACATGAAGCCCACAACAATACGGATGGTGATAGACACAGCATAGATAGTGTAGTTCTTCATTCGTTGAAAAATACAACGAGATGTAAGAATGGCAGATATGATCACACTCAGCCCTGCAAAAAAGCCAGCTGCCGGACGCTTTCAGTGACGGCACTTCGTCTGCTACAGCGGACATGGTGCTTTTCTGCCACCATGTAGCAATCTAAGACAGTGACTCATCTAAGTGATCCATCGGAATTTGGACGAGGCTGGATGGCATGTAGGTAACTGAGACGAACATCTATAACTTTATCATCATAATCCCAACTCAGGCAAACACATTCATAAACTCCAAAACGATTCCTGACAGACTAGCAGTGTCTAGATCCGTGGATGGAAGGCAACGAGTAAAGTTCCTGTGATTTTGATGACAGAACGATCACTCGTTGCTTTAAGACAAGTCCGCGATCTCAAAAACCGAAATTGGATACCAGACTTAAGTCCTTACCGTTTCTAAGCACAAGTACTCTACGCAAATTTCTCCGTGGCAGCAGAATCCAAGGCGATGGAGCAGGAATAATTTCTACCACAAGTTCAGAATGTTTCGAGAGATTTGAAACAGTCAGTCCTTTCTTATATCGAAGTACCCGGACGGAAGGGCCGCTTACTTTGGTGCGCTAAGTGCGTCTTTTAGAGTGAGAAGCTCTCTATCAAGACAATATTTGCAACCTCCATACCTGGCTGAGTCAGCACAATGTCCGCAGCATTTCGAGCCGCGTCTGTGGCATCGGCCACAGCTATGCCGATATCGGCCTTCTTAAGAGCTGGGGCATCATTCACTCCATCTCCTGTCATCCCAGTAATGTGCTTCCTATCCTGTAACTTCTTCACTATATTGAACTTGTGTTCAGGAAATACTCCTGCACCAAATCAAACGGCCCATGTCAAAGCTCTAGTCTCTCAACGTCTCAGAACTGTGGGTAAACTAGCAAAGAAAGAAGCCGTTCAACTACCTCTAATTTAGCATGTATCTTCAAGACTGCTCCTGCGATGTAGCAAATATATGATTAGTAGATCAGTTCATAACATATGCTCCATTCGCATAGATATCTCAAGAAAGACGAGAAGATCTTACCTGCAAAACCATCAGCAGTTTCAACGAGTTCCCCATCCTCCATATTATCCGGAAGCGCCTCTTGCCCTTTACTGAAGAGTACAGAGGATGGATACATGTTGGTGCCCATTCCAAGCCTTCTTCCAGTTTCTTTGGCAATGGCTAGTTGATCTCCTGTGATCATTTTGACATGAACCCCAAGTTCTAAAGCACGCCTAACTGTGTCCGCAGTATCATGTCGAGGAGGATCAAACAGAGGGACCAAGCCCAAGAACTCCCATGGTCCACCTTCACTTTCCTTTGTGCCTTCTGGAACATCCTGTTGAGTTTACACAGATAACTGAGGTTCATGAACTCTGGGCAGTGTGAATTCTTGAACTAACCTTTTCGACCTACACATTACAGGAAGTCAGGATTCTCCTCACTCTCCTCACTTAGGCCATTGGTCGCCACTCTATACGGTGGGCTAAAGAGCACAACGGGGCGAGATGAAGATGCATATTTACTGTAAAAGAACCCCTAAATGAGGGACAAACAAAATTCTCACACCAGCTGGTGGATCCAAAGTTTGCACCTGGAAAGCTACGCCAAGACTCCGCAAACCTCTGTCAGCGAATCTTTCAATAATTTCATGAACCTTTTTTCCTATTTCTCCCTTGTTTGCAGCAAGTTCAAGGATCTGTTCCGGGGCACCTTTAGTGGCCCTGTGCATCTGTCCATCTGGAGTAATATACGTCAAGGCCGTTCGCTTATCTGTAGGATTGAAAGGCAAAAAGTGAACTTCTTCGATCCCATCACGAGCCTCCTTTGGATCACCCAGCATATTTGTGATCGCGAGGTCAATCGCATCCTGATTGCCGCCCAGACACCTCCAAAGTGAGACTAGAGTGTAGGCGCCATCGAGCATTGGGTTCAGGTTACCCGATGTAAGGTTATATGATGTTGACAAAGAGATTGAACGTATCATGATGGTCCTGGGTTTTTATTCTCAAAAGCATAACTCATTTTTTGAGAAAGGCGTGAACGACACTGTTCACGGTGGGAACAAGATAAGGATAAAGTGATGCTACTCCACAAGGTATCCAGGCAACTAACCTGGTTCTCCACACGAGACGCATAAGCCGCAGTAAGAAGGATAAGCTCCTTGTCTGCCTTTGTTGACAAGACTTCGATAATACTCTTATCCACAGTAAGACGATTCAGGGTAAGAGTTCCTGTTTTATCAGAGCACAGTATATCCATGCCCGCCATCTCCTCAATAGCTGTCATTCGCTTTACAATTGCTCCTTGTTTTGCCAGCCCATGTGAACCAACAGCCATTGTTACAGACAGAACTGTTGGCATGGCGATCGGGATACCCCCGATGAGCAGAACCAGCATATCTTCAATCCCTTGACGATACTTCCGTTTCTGAACTCCATATATCACAATCATCTCAATGAGCAGTCCAACAGCGATTGTTGCTATACAGAAATTCCCGATTTGAGTAAGGACTTTCTGGAAGTGACCCACATTTTGAGTCGTATCAACCAGATGAGCTGCTTTGCCAAAAAATGTATGAACTCCAGTTGCAATCACAACGGCCTCCAGCTCCCCTTGTTTGCAAATGGAACCTGAGAACACCTCATCTCCTGCTCTCTTGGTCACTGCCACCGACTCCCCAGTCAGTGCCGACTGATCAACTGAGAGTGGATCGCCTTCGAGCAACCTACAGTCGGCAGGGATGATATCCCCGAGTTTGACAGTAATAATGTCTCCAGGGACAAGAATGAACGCATCTTCTTCTTTGTAGACTCCATCTCTCAGTAACTTGGCCTTAGGTGCAAGAGCTTGCATCAAAGCTGCTGCTGCTTGACCTGCATTTTGCTCTTCGATGTAGCTCACAGTCGAATTGATTAATAGCAAGCACATGATGCCTACAAAATCTTGCCAATCTGGAGGCATTCCACCACCATTGTCCATTACCAAAGCCATCAAAGCCGCTAGCTCCATCACCCATGACAACGGGTTCCACATAAAACCTAGAAATTTGAGTAACTTATTCTCCTTGTGCTCTTCCAATTTGTTGGGGCCGACAAGTTGAAGTCGAATTGCCGCTTCTTCAGAAGTAAGCCCTTTAGGTGTACACCTAAGTTTCTGAAACACTTCATCCATAGGAGCACTTTCCAAATCATCACTTTGACCCCCTTGGCCACCACCATTCCCACCGGAAGCTTCGGGAATAGACGGAGGAACATTACTAACTACTCGAGGAGCAGCTTGGTCCTGCACGTCAGCCTGCGTTGATGGCGAAAGGCCAGGGTCTGGTGGCAAGTACTCCACTTGTGATTGTGGTTGTGGGCAAAAGTTCTGAGAATCCCCCATTTATTTGGATCTCACTTTGTCCCTCTCTTCCGTAATCTTCGTGAGCCTTTCAAGGGCTAGTTGGTGAGACACTATCACGACCGTGTTGGAGCTTGCAATCAATGTGCATAGGATTCCGAGCTGCTGCATGTGGCATAGCAAGCGATGGAACTATGCCTTGAATCACCATGCAAATCGACATCTTCAATCTCCTTTTCTATCACCAGCACAAGAAACAAGAAGCCACTTTCCTGACCAACAATTCAGGTCCATACTCTGCGTCAATTCTCGATATCTTGTGCCCTTCGCCATCCATTCTTCTGAGAAATTAAGTCCAGCTCATAGAAGGCTCTTGTGATGCTCCTGCTAACCATTCTCTCTACAGTCCATTGCCTACTGGATCTGTTGTCCCTAACGTCCATCAGACTGAAACTTATTCCAAACTTTCGCTAGCAATGCTGAGCAGAGCGGTAAAACCTCAAAAGACGTGTTAAAAGCTTTCAATAAGACCGATCATCGCCTCATCACAAAGTTCCAAGACCTCTCTCGAGGCTCGACCGTAATATACCTTACGTCCTCCAAAAGATCCCAAACTACAAAATGTATCCACCTGAACTTTTTCAATACACAGAAATCAACTCAAATTCAAAACTATTTCTACCCCAAACCGCGGATCCAGTCTTCCATCCTCGAATGCCCGATTATACTCTCTATCTCCACTTTTCACCATGTCTCCCAGGTACAGCAGCAAATCCACAATCACTTACACCAGGCAATTGACACCACGCATGCTTGCCACCACTTCTCGATTTGTAGATAATCTCCCGAAAACTTCGACAAGACTCCACTCAAATCGATCGTTCGCATTCATAGACCCCAATTACCATCTGCATCCGGAACTTTAATCATGAGAACCGAATTTCACCGTCGTCTTCTGTGTGCAGTATATTTGCGGCACTCGACGAATCGAATGCTTCGCATCTCCTTCCGTTCTTACCCTTTCCACGGGGATTTCCTTCGTTCCTACAACCTCTGTGCGGTTCTTAATATCAGGAAGTCACGTGAACTCGACGAATACCGTAACCTACTGCACGGTATTCGCGGCCCGAGAAATCCCTCCATGATCGCCGTTACCGGCAAATCCTCCTACTCAACGCCGCGGGCTCTACGGTGAGGCGAAGCTCCGAGAATTTCACCAAAACCGGTAAGACCTGTCAAGCCTGTCGAGTTAGGGGTCACAGAGATGCTGACGTGCCGGTTGATGGCCCAATCGGTGAGAACATACACTCACGAGTTTTTCCTTCATCGTAGTGTCCGGTGCCTCGTTTTTAGCTGTGGCTATTTAGTGATTAGTCGATTAACATAACATTTTACTCACCACCAAATTAGCTACAGCTAAATCATGAGATGGTTATGGTTACCTCTGATTTGCGAAAGAAACGGCCCTTAAAAAATGTGCCATACTTCAAGATTTAAAAAGACTCTTTCTTTAACATCGTGAAGGATTCTCGTTTCTAGAATAAATAGGAAGATGCTTTATCATTTGGTATCAGCTTTATCATTTAATATTGGTAGGATACATCTCGTTTGATTAAATAGTGACTAACAGGATGCCAATGGTACCCATAGCCAGTTAAAGTAACTCTTAAGCTTTCTGGAGAGGAAAAATGAAAAGGAATAAATAGACTACAGTAAGTATTTTGTAAATAAGGCATTCTATTGACGTTAACGAAAGTGACACAAGAATAAGGAAGAGTCTAGAAATAAGGTAGGATACGAGTGTTCTTCCAACATTTTTTACATATATTAGAACCGTGTCCTCGAAGAAAGAGAGAAGTCAAAATAAACACCATATAGATATATTGATAATAATATTTATTTTTACGTAACAACTAACATAATTTTCATTCTAGTCCTTTTACTTATAGTGTTTAGTTTCGCAATTAAAGAGTTGAGTTAGATTTTCCAGCTTTGGGATATCTTTTCATCAAGAATCATTTAATTCATCGTGAGGTGAATTTTCAACTCCTCTATAATAAATTATTATCTGATTTCCAAAGTACTTCCTCTTGTTCCATCCGAGATAAAGTCTTTTCTTTTTTTTGCTATATTATGGAAAAGACTGATAAATCATAACCGTGGATCTGGTGTTGTAGATTTGGTGTTTAACTATAAAGATCCCAATTCAAAGCCAGTAGAAGCTATTTTGCTCATGTGATAAAACAAAGAGGTATATGATAATAATTTTCCATTAGAACTACATATAAAAATTCGAAGTATATAGTTAAACGTATACTATTATTAACAAACTAAATTGGCGGAAAATAGTGCTTAGGTTCAAATAACCAGTTTATAGCTATTATTTTACTCATATTGCAGATATAAATATATGCAATGGGTTATCTTATATTGCATATGGTAAATAACTTGAGAGAACAAATAACAAAGGATAAATGGAAAAATTAAGTGGATGCATAGAAAAAATATCTCTTCAAGTAATTTGAAAAGAGATGTTGGTTGACTAACACAATTTACCAAGTGTAGAAAATTATCCAAGTCTCATCTGATTGTGTTAGAGAACACGCTTCTGAAAATATTATTTGCTTTGAATCGAAGATTGAAAAACGAAAGGTTTTGACGTTTGCATCTATATGAACATATTTTTCCACTCAGTTCAGATAAAATCATTTGCTGATAATAAATCACTTTCTTTGACCGTTTGTAGGATGTCGATTGAAACTGAGTGAAAACCGGAAGTGGGTAAATTGATTTTGTTATTTAACTTGGAGTATGACCCATGCTAAATCTTCTCTGTATATAGTTTGAGTTTGAGTTTATACTATACTCGCAAATTCTAAAGTAAACCACGAATGAGATAGGAAAATCCCCAAGGTAAGAGAAAATCTCAATATAAGTCCTAATTTGGTAAATATCATGAATTAATGCTCCTTTTTTTTATTCATCAACAAACATATATATTTCAGATTTCATTTTCCTTAATAAACACTTCTTATCCTAAAGAAGAGCGTAATTCTAATCTAATAATTTGTATGATGGGAAGAGTGGGTCTGCTGAACGCCCAAAAAGCCCAAAAGGAGTACGAGTGTACATAGGTAAACACTTGTAAATTCATGAGTAAAAATATATTCTAAATGGGAATAGTGCTATAATGAATTTGAGGAATAATTTTTGGGATGGAGCTTAAAACTAACCCGTACAAATGATTTACAAGTAAGCACAGGCAAGTCTTATAACTCAAGTAAATGTGATAAATTATCGGTTGAGATGTTAAGCACAATAGTATAGTACAATATGGATCAAGGTATTCAGATTTATCAAGATTTGAAAGCCATGTGTTTATACTATAAATTAAAATCAATTCCAGTCTATTTTTTATTTTATAAATTTTCAAGTAGAAAATTAAATTTTCTACAAATTTATAAAATAAATTAATACATTTTTACATTGATATACTCTACATATACCATCATATTTTTTTAATTCAAATTCAAAGTCATCTTCTAAGATATGTTTTTTGTTTTTTAATTTTGAGTAAATCCCAAATTCTCAAAGTATAATTTTCAAGAGATAAAGAGAAATAGGGCTCCCATATTGAAGCATAAAAGTAAAACTTCCACCATTGGAAAAAAAATACATGAACTTCATGTATGTTTATTATATCAAATAAAGTTTTACATAAGAGAAAAAACTTTTTATATGAAAATATTTTACATTTTACCAAACCAAATAAAAAAGATTGATTATCAAAATGGCTACTTAATTTTGAGGTATCTATTTTATTCTTCTCAATACTATAAATTCTACAAATATATTTAAACTAAACTCATGAATTATAGATTGGGAGATTTAACCATAAATTATTCTTGTACAATGACTCCAACAAAAGTGTATATACATAAATTCTCTATAAACATTCTTCAAAGTGTACTAAAACTATGTTTGATTATGATTGTATTATCCTTTTTACATCTTCTACTTATTGAGTACCTTCATCTTCCTACTTCTCATTCTAGTCTTCACTATTTCCTAACTCTTATTTTTGAAAAGATACTTCTCATTCTAGTCTTCACTATTTCCTAACTCTTATTTATGAAAAGATATTGATTGTAAATTTGATTGATGAGGTTACTCCAAAACCAAATGCTTTGGTCAAAGTAAAATTAATGTCAAATCTACACATGGAACAGAGCCCTAAGAAGAGAAACCAACTTAACAAAAAAAAACTAAGCAAAATAGGAGCCTATAACTGTATGGTGTGGTATAGATCCTCCAAAGGTATGTTTGGCAAAAGCGATGGAGAAAGAAGCTATGGATAGAACATGCACACTCACTATAGATGCCCACCAATGAAGAATTAAAGCCCATTATCTTTATAGGGTGTGGAGAATTCTCAGACAAAAATAAGAAGTAAGCATGGTGGGCAAGAAAGGTGCCTCTCTATAGCAAACCTTGTGCCACTTCTTGAGGAAGACCATCAAACCAATGATGAAGGTGGCCAAACATCTCCATTGCCAAAGAGATGAAGGTGTCAAAGGCAAGTAGTGGGGCATAATGGTCCTCCTTCCCCTTGGTGGTGATGATCACAATTGCTCTTGCATAGATGCTAAATTGTGCCATAGACTCTGGTCAAAGTGGGTTTGCAATCACCACACATCATACAATGTACGTTAGCCATCCTTGAAGGTGACAATCTCTATCTGCACCCTCTAGTGAGGGGTTCTGGTAGGAACATCCATTTCTCAATCTAGACCTATGAGCATGTGGATTGTAGGATCTAGGCCACTACATCCTTGATGGCATCATTGATTCTTGTTTACTCTCCTCTTATGGCATATCTTAAGATATGAACGCCTTCAATATCAAATGTACAACTACATTAGTACAAGTCTAGTAAGCCTAAGATTGCTGGATGTAGTAGGCCCAACCAAAGTCAAAGGACCAGGGTGAGCTTCTCCAATGTGAACCAAAAGTCCTCAATCAAAGAAGAAGCATGAAGCCAAGCTCCGGCATCCTTTCTACTGCAAGAGAGGATCTTGGCCTCCATCAAGTAAAGAGGCTTCTGTGAGGATGCTAGAAAAGGTGTAGGTGTGCATATGCTCACTTAGCTCTACATGAAACTTCCTAGTTTAGGGATACAAAGTCCGCAAGGGGGAGTACTATATGTGTCTAGCTTGGCAAAGCAACCCTTATGTAAGAACCTATCTGGCTATAAAAAGGGCCACTTGTGCATATGCTCCTAAGTAAGCTACTGGCATAATGGCTTCCTTTGATGTGATACCACATCCTCCCATCGCCACAAGAAGAGCAATTTGTAATTGCCACCAATTGCCTAGAAACTATGAGAGTATACAAGGTCCTAAGAGTGTGGAGAAGGTGTCTTGCATGGTACTATCCAAGGACCATAGATGTGGTAGGAATACCTCTATGGGAAGATAGATACATGCCAAATAGGATGCTATAGGGACATAACATCTCAAAAGGAGAGAGTAGCTACCTATATGTTCTCCAACCAAGGAAGTAGACTAGTATGGGCAATAGTCTGCATCAAAGTATCCAAGATAAAGGAGCTACATAAATCCTCATCATTGAGAGGGGAGCTGTAATACTTCAAGGACAAGAGAAGAGAGAAAACACAGATTACACACTCAATATTCGGTGCCCCAAAGGAGCACCTTCTCTTTATTATATAGACAAAGAGGATCTCCTCCAAGGAAGCTCCACCATAGGATTAGGCACACAGATAGGTGACATGTTGGTCTAGGTCCTATCTGGTTGGTCAAACAAGCTTTGACCGGAGGGAATCTTTTAGGGAATCTTCTTGTAGGAGTCTCAAAATCACGTGAGTAAGGTACCATTGGAAAGCTCTCAACAAGAAAAACCAGGGAGAGGGAAGGCCAGCCTTTCCTCTATTTGGGCGGGAGTATGTACATATTTTCAAGGCCTAATTCATTTGTTTAGGCCTCCAAAATTGCCTTCAAACATTTCAAGCATATTTTGGTTCCTACTCTATTAGTAGAAGTCCCTTTTGGTGATACCTCTTTCTGATCTGTTTATTCCATCATGTATAACATTCTTCCAGGTGTTACCAAACCATTCTCACCTTTAAATCATATGTCTAGCTATTGGTTCTAAGGTTCTCAAGTCTATTTTGGTTTTTACTCTCTTAGTATAAGTACTCTTTTGGTGATATTTCTATCTGATCTATTTTGAAAATCATGTATAACATCATTCTAGGTGTTACCAAACTGAATTTCACATCTAGATTATATGGCTAGCTCTTGGTATTACAAGAGCCCAAACACTCAAACCTCCTATTGGGAACTAGAATCCTGATAAGACGTTAGATGGGGTAAGGATTGTGTGTGTGGGCTCCAAACCTTGCATTCATGAGTCTAAACTCATAAACCCAAGGTCTCAAGGCCAAGTGTGAAAGCATGCACTATACAAACAACATCTTCCAAGGGGCCCAAAATGTGGGTGTAGTTTGATAGGGATGGCAAAAGACATGTGGCCAAGGTGGCTACAACCTCACTCAAAGTTGTGTAATATGCTATGGAAAAATATGGCCCTTCCAAAGGATCTCCCTAGCATGAACCTTCTACCAATGCCAATTGAGTGTACTCTCTAGAGGTAGTATGATGGTTGTACAACAATGGTATCTCTATACCATGGAAAGTATGCACAAAAGGAATTAAGGAGGGAATTTGATCCCTTGTGAAATAAAGAGCTTGAAACAAGGTTGGCCAAGAAATGGTATTCAAGGCATTTGAGATATCCACTTGGATGAGTACCCAATTAGGGTGGAGGTCCAAGGAAGCTCTTATGCCTACAATATCTCCCTTACAACCCCCTAATGTGGCAAAAATATATTAAAGAGGAGACAAGAAAGACAAAAATAAGTGATGGAGCTATAGTTAAATGGTGCGTGAGACCAAATGTAAGAAAGCATCCCCAATGGCAATGGAATAAACACCTAAAGTCTCCTTGGATAGAGCAAGGAGATGCAAGGTACCAAAATAATGAATAATGCCAAGGGGCACTAAACCCAAAGCAATGTAATGGCAAAAAGAAAAAAGAAGGAAGAAGCCTGAATCTAGCATATAAGGGAAGAAACAATCCCATAGATGCTCAAAAGCAAGACTTGAAGGACCACTTGGTGAGAAACTTGGAGAGTGGAGGAAAGCATGGGCAAAGAAGGACTCCTCCATAAGTTGTAGCTCCCCATCAAGGTGGTAGTCATGAACAAATGAAGGAAGGTCAAGTGAAGTTGAGGGATGGAGATCATGTAAGGTTGATAAGGCATCTATAGAGAAGGGTCTTGGTTGAGAGGGTGAAAGTGCTTAGACTGCTCACCAAAACTCCCCCATTTGGCTAAGCATCAAGGAGTGACATAAACAATGATGCTTTGTAACAATATGGAGTTTAGAGACGAAGTTAGTCGGGCTTACAAAGTAGAGAATAAGATAAAATAGCCTAGAATATTCTAGAAGCATCTAAGAAGCTTCTTGGGAAGCTTCCCAACTAGTTAACTTGCGCCCTAAGCATGTAGCTTCTAGAAGCTTCTAACTAGCTTAGCTTGCACGCCAAGTAGGTGGCTTCTAGAAGGAAGCTTCTTGAGAAGCTTCCTAGTTAACTTGGCTTGCACTCCAAGAAAGCGGCTCAAGGAAGCTTCTTGAGAAGCTTCAAGAGTCTTGTATGCTACCTATAAATACCAAGGCCAAAGCTCATGCTAGGCATTTGGAGTTTTCCCTCATTCAAGTGTCCCAATGTGAGTTTCCATTCTCCTATTTCTCTCCTTGGTTTCGGTCTTTTACATTGGTATCAGAGCAGGAATGGGATGGATGGAATTTATGGACCACCAAATCTACTTCCGCCAAACCATTGGGACTTTCATGTCCAAATATTACCAAAGCATCGTTTCACACAATTCATCACCTCACACTTTGGGCAAGATTTTCTACATATGATCACCGGGTCAGAGGAACCCTTGATACTTCCAGTTGTAACTTATGGAGAACGGTGGACGTGTTGTATCTATGTGTTAATCAACTAGATAAATTGAGGGTAGTGGAATAGAGTAGTAGCAATGGCGGCAATACCAGATGTTATCCTTGCAATGCAACAACAAATCGAGCATCTTACTTGATTGTTGGATGAACAAGACCATCAACGACGAGAACAGATAGACAGAGCGCTAGTTTGAGATGGAGAAGATCACATTCAATTTTTGAAACCCAAGGTGTTTGAAGGCAAGAATCTTCCAAGCATAGTGGAGAATTTTGTGTTTGACTATGAACGTTACTTTGAAGCCACCAATCTTCAAGATGGGCGGAAACAAATTCTCTTGGCTTCTAGCCAATTGGATGGTGTGGCAAAACTTTGGTGGCGATTGCGAGTAGAAAGAGCTGAACGACAAATTGTTACACCGATTTTGACATGGGCAGAATTCAAGGATGCAATACTTGGTTGATTTTAGACTATAAATGCCACCCGAGCTGCACGAGATAAATTGGTGAAGTTGAGGCAGATTGGCTCAATGAGAAGCTCCATCATACAATTTCAAAATATCATCATGCAAATTCCAGATATCCAAGAAGGTGAAGTTCTGGATCGATTTGTGCAATGATTGAAGTCACGAACCAGATTGGAGATGACCATGCGAGAGCCACAGAACATAGAAGAAGCCATGCAATTGGCTGAGCATTTTGATTCCTTAGTTGCGACAACTTGGTCTCGACCTCGACCTACACAAAATCTACCATTACCACGAGTGGAAGAACCGATACCAATGGAGATTGATGCTATCCAATGAAGACCACTTGGCACAGCAGATAGAGAAAGATTACGACAAAATGGAGGTTGCTTTTATTGTTGCCAAGTTGGACATTGCATTGCTGAATGTCCATTTAGGAATGGGCGACCTCGACAAGTTGCCCAGATGGAGTTTGTGGAATAGAATGATCAGGGAAACAAAGAATCCCAATAGGAGATTTTGAGCCACCTATTGGGAGCTTGATTAGTTCTAATGGGATTGAAGGCTCGACCTATGCAAGTTTGCTTCACTTGCAAGGTACGATATCTAATTGGGGTTGTAGGATTTTGGTTGATTCTGGAAGTTCAGAGAATTGCATATCTATGCAAGTAGTAAAGGAATTGGGTATTCCTATCAAGCTAGTGATTGGAAGTAGTTTGATGATGGCGGATGGTAGAAAAGGTTCTGCATTCCGCACCTCGCATCCTGTTACCTTCAAGATTGGGAATGAATATTTGGAGTGTATGAGGTTTGTAGTGGCACCTCTACACTATGATATCATTCTGGGTATACCTTGGCTTGAATGTCATAAGGTTCAATTTGATTGGACCCGACGTCAAATTCAAATACAACACCAAGGTAGGGATTTCCGATTAGGTTGTCTGGCACCTCTGAGTAAGACACCTAAGAATAGTCAGTCCCAAGATGGGAAGTTTGTTGTGAAGGTAGCCATAGAGCAAATTTGGAAGGGAGATGAGTCCCAAGATGGGAAGTTTGCCAAGAAGGCAACCATAGAGCAAGCTTGGAAGAGAGATGAGTCCCTAGAAGGGAAGTTTGTTAAGGAAGCAGCCATAGAGCAAGCTTTGGAGGAAGATAAGTCTATATTCATGGTGTGGATCAAGCCGATTGCACAAGAACAATCTGAGGAGGGCCAGGTGCCGCATCAAGCAATGGTTGATCGGATAGTTCAAGAGTTTGCAGATGTGTTTCCGGATGATCTTCCAAAGGGATTACCCTCTGATCGAGGTATGCCCTTCAAGATTGAGTTATTGCCAAGGAGTACTCCAATGAGTAGACCAATCTTTTGGCTCTCACCAAAGGAGTTAGAAGAGTTGCGAACAACACTTATAGAGTTGTTGGAGAAGGATTTCATACGACATAGTACCTCTCTGTGGGGAGCACCGGTACTATTTGTTCCAAAGAAGGATGGAGGACTTCATTTCTGTATTGATTACCGTGGGCTTAATAAATAAACCGTGAAGAATGCATATCCCTTGCCTTGGATCGACGACCTGCTTGACCGATTAAGTGGAGCACGTTACTTTTCCAAGCTGGATCTTCATAGCGGCTATTGGCAAATTCCTATTGAAGGAGAAGATATGCAAAAGACTGCCTTTTGCACAAGGTATGGACATTTTGAGTGGAGAGTTCTACCATTTGGACTCACTAATGCTCCAGCAGTCTTCATGGATCACATGCATCAGGTGTTGGAAGGACTATTGGATCAGTCCATGGTAGTGTTCTTAGATGATATCTTAATCTATAGTAGGACAGAGGCAGAACACAGGAATCATGTGCGAGAAGTCCTAAGACGACTATGACAATGGAAATTTTACTACAAGAAGTCAAAGTGTGCTTTTTGGCAGAAGGAGGTTACCTTCTTGGGTCATAAGATCTCATCAGAGGGGATCAAGATGGAGGAAGAGAAGATCAAGGCCATTACTGATTGGCCTACCCCAAAGGATGCTACAAAAGTACAAGCATTCAATGGATTGGCCAGTTTTTACCGACGGTTCATCCACTATTATGCTCACGTGGCTGCACCATTGACTGACCTCTTGGGAAAGAACTCGAGCTTCCAGTGGACCACCAAGCATGAAGAAGCATTCCAGAAGTTAAAGCATATGGTGTCTTCAAGACCTATTCTTCAACCATATGATCCTCAACTACCTTGTGTGGTTGATTTTGATGCTTCTAACTTTGCAATTGGAGCTGTGTTGCAACAAGGATTTCCAGATGGATTACATCCTATTGCCTTTGTGTCTCACCGACTAAATACAGCTGAAAGAAATTACTCTGCTTGAGATTAGGAACAACTTGCAATGGTATATGCCACCAGAGTATGGAGGCATTATCTCTTGGGGAAACAAGTGATCATGCGAACTAATCACAAACCATTGTTGCAGACCTTACACTTGGAGCACATGAAGAGTCGGCATCATCGATGGGAAGAGCAACTCCAATTTTTTGACATCAAACTTGAGTACAAACTAGGTCGGTTCCATGTCATCCCCAATGCTCTATCACGACAACCTGATTTGAAGGATCTTCCTCTCATCACGGCGGCAATTACAACGGTGTCCATTGACCCTAAGGTCCATAATGAGTTTCAATCAGCTCTACAACAAGATCCCTTCTTCCAAATGGTACACGGTCGTCTGACAGCACGCGATAAGGAATACAACACCTTCTCTTTCAAGGAAGGCCTTTTATTCCATGCAGACCAGATCTATGTTCCAGCCAAAGGTGATCTCGACTTGTGCGCCTTCAAGAAGCCCATGATTTACCAATAGCTGGTCACATGGGAGTGGACAAGACCTTGGGCACCCTCCAATGCCAATGGTGGTGGCCCAACATGACAAAAGATGTTCAAGACTTTGTTCAATCATGTGAATGTTGCCAACAGAACAAGGCCAACAACCAGAAGCCAAGTGAATTCCTTCAACCACTCGCCATTCCATCCGCTCGTTGGGAGCATGTGAGCTTAGATCTCATCACATCCTTGCCAAAGACAAAACAAGGACACACCGCAATTGTGGTGTTTGTGGATAAGCTTAGTAAGCAAATCCACTTGGCACCAACCTGTGATACCGTGGATGCTCCAACCTTAGCGGAAATCTACTTCGACAATGTCTTCAAGCATCATGGGATGCCATGTGTACTCATCTTTGACCGAGATCCTCGATTTACCGGGAAGTTTTGGCAAGCACTCTTCCAGATACTCGGCACCAAGCTTGCTTTATCCATGGCCTATCATCCTCAAACTGATGGACAAACTGAACACATAAATCGTACATTGGAGGATATGTTGCGGGCCTTTGTCAATGTCCACCATACCAACTGGGATGAATATCTTGCAGCTACAGAATTTGCCTACAACAATTCCAAACAAGCAAGCACCGGATTTTCTCCCTTCTTTCTCAATTTTGGCCAAGATCCGCTTGTTCTAGATTCTCTTCTTGCTCTCCCTCCCGCTTAGGTTCCTCATACTTCTACATTCTTGACCACTATATCCCAATCTCTCCAACAAGCCAAATCTCACCTCCTTGTTGCTCAGAATTGCCAAAAACAATATGCGTACCATTATCGTTGTGATCTCACCTTTGAAGTTGGTGATAAAGTCATGCTATCCTCTAGTAACCTCCCTCTCTTACTTGATATGCAAGTTTGTAAACTTGCTCCTAACTGGATAGGACCCTTTGATATCACCCACATTATCTCTCTTGTTGCTTATTGACTTGCCTTACCTTGTCACATGCGTATCCATCCTGTCTTTCATATTTCTAAGTTAAAACCCTTTGTTCCTAACCCTTCTTCCTTTTCCTCTCGAGTCCAACCCCCCTCTTCCTATCCTTATCAATGATCATGAGGAGTACAAAGTTGATTGTATCCTTGCGTGTCGCCATATTCAACAAGGCCGTCGCTAACATACGGAGTACAAGGTCCTTTGGAAAAGGTATCCCCTTCATGATGCTACATAGGAACTTCTTTCTCACCTCCAGAATGCATAGATGGCCATCAAGGACTTTGAAGCTTTACTGGCGACGAGGATGTCACCAACTAGCGGCGGGGGAATATGTAACAATATGGAGTTTAGAGACGACGTTAGTCGGGCTTACAAAGTAGAGAATAAAACAAAATAGCCTAGAATATTCTAGAAGCATCTAAGAAGCTTCTTGGGAAGCTTCCCAACTAGTTAACTTGCGCCCTAAGCAGGTAGCTTCTAGAAGGAAGTTTCTAGAAGTTTCTAACTAGCTTAGCTTACACGCCAAGTAGGCGGCTTCTAGAAGGAAGCTTCTTGAGAAGCTTCAAGAGTCTTGTATGCTACCTATAAATACCAAGACCAAAGCACATGCTAGGCATTCGGAGTTTTCCCTCATTCAAGTGTCCCAATGTGAGTTTCCATTCTCCTATTTCTCTCCTTGGTTTTGGTCTTTTACATGCTTTGTAGGTGGAGTGTGAGCTTGTGGAGCTTATATGATCCATTTAGCAACTTCTTAGGCAAAAATGGTGTACTCTTCTTGTAAAGATAGCCAATCTCCTCAAAGGACCAATGATTCTGAGTGGTGGTCTCTTGACGTCCAAAAGCATCCCATCAGCAAGAAGAAGCAAATTCCACTAAGGATAGAGAGCTAGTAGGGTCAAGGTGGAGACATCTCTTTCTTGGGCATTAGCCAAGATTACATATAGGAGTATGGAAAGCGTAAAGCTATTAGATGGCAAAGGAGAATGGGAATCCTAGTATACATGTGTGGATGGGGTAAACTTGGTAGGAATGCCTAAAGGGGATCCAAAGAATGGAGCCAAGAGTAAGAGTTTGGTGGTGCTTGTAGTAAGAGGGCTAGAGTATGTAGGGGGTTGAGGAAGGAAGGCAAAGAAGTGACCTCTACTCTCATCCATAAGCATCTAGCCTACTCTTGATGCTATGCTAAACCAATCCTCACCCAAGGGCAATCAAGGCATGATTGCATGGGGCACTAGTGAGGCAAGATATAAGGAAGGCTAAGAGTATTGGAGGAGAGATGTCTTTTGGTGGTGGAGGAGAGACTGGAGGAAGGGGCAAATCAAAGCATGTGGTGGTGGTATTAGTAGTAGATTTGGGGTGCTAGGGGAGAGAATGTGGGAGGAGGGGAAGGAAAAGAGGATGAGGAGTCCTCCATAGGAGAGTCAACCAAAGTGGGTTCATTGCCAAGGAGCATGGTAAAGGAATAGTTGTAGCTTCATCAAGAAGAACATGAGCTCCTAGGGAAGCATATTGGAAGAGATGGCACCTAAATCTATGCCCTATATGCATATAAGGAGTATGGGGTGCTAGATGAGAAGCATTGCCTTTGGTAGTCCTTCTAGGTACACGTGCTTAGGAAGAAAGTGGAGGCATTATAATATATTCTACAAAAGAATCTCTTAAATCCTAGGAGGTATAATTCAATACATAACAAGAAGGGATAACATCCACACAAAAAGACTAATAATTTGACACCAAATGATGAACACCATTAATAAAGAACATGCACAAGAGCAAAACTAAAGACAGAAAAGTAGGGAAAGGATGTGGGGAGAACCTATCTACCACCAAAGGAGAATTGTAGTTTTGTAAGCTCCATCTTGTAAGGTATGCAAGCCTTCTGATGTAAGAACTCTCAAGTACATGATCCGTCCAAAACATGAACCTTTGGTGCAAGAACTATTTGATACAAGAACATACAGTACTAGAACCCTTTGATACAAGAACCTCCAAATAAAAAATTCCTTAAAAAAATCCAAATATTAAAATTTTTTCCTTAGAGACTTATCAAGCTAATCCAAACCCCAAATTGAGCTAAACTAAAATTTGGAATCAAATCTAGCCAAAATCATGTGAACTCGAGAGGAAAAATAGGGCAATACGGGTTGATACTACTATGTGAAAAAGCTGATATAGAAAATAGTGTTAATTGCAGGTTTCCAATGTCAATGAACTCTGCTCCTCCTACTACTCATATTCAAAAGTATTTGAATGGTCCCTTGTGTATTATTGAAGAACTACAAATAATGTCTAATATGACAAGAATGTTGCTCCATTGATCATGAAGAAGAGAACCATACCCAAAAGTTCAATCTCAAATGAAAACCTAAGTTTGGACCTTTGTAATTGTAAGTACTATATAAAAGATATGTAATATCCTCCTTGAGCTTCCACTAAGTATCTACTCTCCTACAATGGAAAAGCCCACAACATGACACCAATAATCAGTTGTAGCTAATCTTTTAAAGCCTCGATTTGCTAGAAAGTGGACTTATCATGAAAACACTTTCTCTTTGGGTCCCAATTTTCTTTGTTTTCAATTCTTTTTTCATAAAAAGTAGGATTATGATATCAAGAAGTATCATATGTAGGGAATAATGACTTGGTTGAGTCATACACCTCCACAGTGCTAGGGAACATGGTACCTCAATAAAACTCAATGGGCTTATAAGATCATGAACAAGAACAATGAGCAACTTATTTGTAGTTAGACCCATTTCTTAAACCCAATCAACTACAAACATGACCACCAAACAAAACAAGCCACTCCATGATAAGAAAGTCACACCTTCATGAAATTCTATAAAATGATGAGTACACAATGAAGTCTTGACCATACAAAACTCTGTTAATCTCTACAACCATTTCAAAATCACAACAAAAGATGCACATAGCACTAAAGAACCTTTTGGGACTATCCTCATGGGTGTAATGGTCAATTGTGATCCTTCACCAACTATCATGATAAACAAAGGATGGACCCCACCTCGTTGGGACTATAATAAGACCAACTCTACCCAATGAGTCAAATCTTTTTATTGTTTTCACTTTTCACTTTTCATGTTTCATTTCTTTGTGATTGTCAATCCTTATGACGTTGTGTGTGGAATTGGCATCTCTAATTGCAGAAATTTGCCATGTTTATCAAGAGCCAAGCAAGGAGAATTGTATATGTAGAGCAGTGAGTGATATTTACAAGCAAGGATTCAAATATTCAATCATGATAGGATGTATGCTTGAGAGGAGAATTGAGTTGAAATGAGAAGAAGCAATAGAAAATGTAAGCAAACCCCTCAAAATTTCTTATTGGGGTATTGTTGGATAGAATACATCAAGAAGAGGAAAATAGATTTCTTACTGTGGGACTAGGGCTTTGCTAATGTTGCCATGTTGCAAGAAATTTGTGCAAATTTTGAGAACCTAAGTTGGAAATTGTTGCAAGGTTGCTCCATAATGTGCACAAAGGACCACTGGCAGCGGGTGTTAGGAGCAGATTGCTCACCATTTGGGAAAATTCACATAGATACTCCACATGGTTGTCCCACCAAAAGGTTGAAAGAACAAATTGATGTCTTATTGTCAAAAGGAAGTCCACAAATGGGTACAAAATTAAAGATATGAAGGACCCCACTTGTCATACCATCACCAAATTGATAATGTGGTTGTTTTTTTTGAGACAAACAAACTACATCAACCAAAATCATGTCATCTTCTTCCAACTCATACACAAGCAAAAACCAATATGTTGGGCTGAGATGTTTTGTGAGCATATCATTGAATTGCTTAACAACGTGATAGATGGTTCCACCACCATTGTAGTTCCTTTATTGTACATTTCTACATAAGTATGAACCTTTGGACAAACAAAGAGAAGAAGAAGTTATCGTCCCACCTGCACCATTCGACTTACTTCAATAAAGACCTGATGTCATACTTTGCATTTCTCTTTTTGGGAACACACAAGGTGCCTAGTTTTGGAGCTTATAGATAAGAGGTTATATGTAAATCTGACCCTACTATTTTGAGCACATGTGATACACAATCAATAGAACCTTCCTCTCTTATATCTAAGATTCTTTCTACCGAGTAGGGGTAACGGACAACCTGATCTATCATCATAACATGTACTCTTGGTCTGTTGGTCATCACTTCTAGCATTACCAAGGAAAAATGCATAGTACTCCTAGAAGGAAAGAACCTAAATGCAATGCCCGCACACCAATCTAAGCCAATTGGACATACAAACAAGCATGCAAGCACGCAGAGGATCCAACTACAAGAATTCAATAACAATTCTCCATGGTTTTGGCAGAAATCAACTTTAGAGCCTCTTGCCATGTCCTAAAGCTGATTTCAAGCTTTATTCTAAGTTTCTTCCAATCTTTAGTCCAACTTCCAAACCAATTTGTCCTCCAAGTGGAGAAATTCTATGTCTTTTAGATGGGGAAACTTTGTGCAACTCATATGGACATAACTTTCTTTGTGTGATTTGGATTCAAGTGCTCTAGAATTCAATGGAAAGCTTGTGTGATAAGCTTTCCAATGATATGAAATAAGCCACAATTTAATCACCATAGCTCCCCTAACAAGCTTTCAAACTTGGCTAGTTTTTTGAAATTTCCACCCTAATTTCAATATCCCTAATTTAGTGTTTGCTTATGGTTCTTGGCAACTTTCCCTAGATTTCTGGATCAAAGGTACCATTAATCCTCCTAACTACCCTAGAAATCTAAAGTCTCAATGATAGTCACAAAAATAGGAGAATTTGCATTCAATCATGATTGAAGATAAAAATGCTCTACCGAGCTTACGGCAATATGTTCAATAGAATTTATTCAATCAGCTCTTACTCTCCATGGACCCAAAACCAACCAAAATTTCCACAATAGCTGGTTTTTCCCTTGTCTAAACCCTTATAGAGTTTGATAGCCTAATCCAACCCCAATCCTAGATATAGATTAGTTCTTGAGTTGGGCTAACTTGTGAGCTCTATAGACCCAAGTATGCTTGATTCAAGACCCTAAATTTTCTATTGGAGGACTTCACATGAAACATTTTCATAGAGGTGCAAGAACTAACCATAAACAATACTAGAAATTTGAAGTTATAATAAAATCAGGGTAAGGTTCTAGCTACACTAGGCCCTCCACTTGCTCCATAGGATTTGAGTTGTCCACCTTATCCTTGAAAACCAACATGGCTTGGTGCACTTTGCTACACTTCGAAAGAAGTAACAATTGTGGATGAGGTCTCCCTACCAAATCCAGATGTCACTACTCTCTCCTACACCATGTGGAGCTCAATACGCTTAGCCAAACCAACGACCATTGCCAAAGTCGGTGAAGTAGCTTGTAACAACGTAACGTCACAAAATCTATGTTGCAACTCCATGTCTAGTATTTTATACCAAAACTGGATTGCTTAGGCCTTAATAACTTCTTGAGTAAAATTGATCAGCCATTTTAGTGAGTGCATGCCTTACATGACCTCTCTCCAACCTTCTGCTAGAACTTATACAAGCTCCTCAACTTGTCAATCCGCACTCCTTGGTAGTTCTTCCTCAAACACTGGAAGAACTCCACCATGGGGTTAAATTGCAATACTAAATCACCTCATGTAGTAGTACCTCCACTTGTAATATCACCATTTCCAAGAGATCCACCAATGCTACTAGAGCTAGAACTCGTGGGTACAACCAATCTATCCCTAGAAACCAAGCTTGAAGTGATGGAGACATAGTTTAGAGACCAATATTGTCTCTATAGTCAATCTCCTCCAAGTGAGCTCTCTTGAAATCATGGTAGTTGTCCATCAACAGACCTTCCAAGTGTTGAAACAACCCTTTCTATGCCATGAAGGGTGTGAACAAAGTTGGGTTCCGCATCTGCTATAGATCACACCAACTATCAAACTCATGGATGAAGTTATCCAACTCAATGGTACCCATTGTACCCGAGTAATACTTGGGGCCTTTGGAGGCCCCATAAATCTTGTCCATATCCCACAACAACGGTGTGAACACACCAAGTGCACTCTCAACTGAATCAACTCCTATGTCAAACTCCAACTTAGAGTCAATCTCCTCCCTCATTAGGACATGAGATATAGGTTGATATCAAGTGCCATTCCAAGTAAACCCATTGTATATTGTGGCAATATCTCCTCTAGAATCCCCAAAGAATTCAGTCATGACAAAGTAGCCAAAAACTACAACCCACAACCTGAACCAGTGCCAACACCATCAAGTGCCAACATACCAACCAACCGTCACCTAATAATGTAGCTCTAACTATGAAAAATACACTAAGAAAAAGGCAACCTATAACCTACCATCACAATACACACTCACATGGTCTATAGGTCATCATTTCTTGCCTCACGGGAGAGAAACATTGGTAGTCTGACTGGTCATCACTCCAACCTCACTATTGAAAGCACACTAAAGCACCAATGCTCTAAAGTCAAGGCACCTCATACAAACATGGTGCACAAATAGGAATTAGAGAATGGATGAGGTCTAATTACAAGAAATCTAAACAAAAACACTCCATCTCATAAATCAACACTAGACTATAACACCCATTTGTGCATGTGTGTGGTATTGTGATATTTAGCTTGGTATTACAAGTACTTGTGAGATATTATTTATATAGAGATAAAGGATAATTCCACATTAGTCATGATTAGATGAAGTTAGTAATAGCTAAGATAGAGTGGACCTTACTTTAGAGGAAGTGGAAAAGTTGAACACCACTATTTTGGATTCTAGTGTGTTGACTTGGTATTATTCCTAGGTGTTTGGCTTTGAGGAAAGAGTTGAGAATTCTTGGACCCACAAGCCTTTTTTTTTTACTTTTCTATAGTCCAAGGATATCCCATGTGAAAGAATCTTTGACTTAGTGGTTGGGTCAAGCTAAGACCACATGCTTAGGAGAATATTCCTATGAGTATAGATATTCCTTTATCTTTTTGACTTTATTTGACTTTTAGCCTAGTAACTTGAGGTACTCCAATAATTAGTAACTTTGGTGCATAACTATTTCACAAGTATATAAACTAGAGGTGAAGAGGTACTCATCATTCTTTCATTTGCAACCATCTCTCTCTCATTGAGTTCTCTACTGAGCAATGTTTTGAGTCTTGGAGTGTTAGCCTTAGAGGAGTATGATGAAGTTGGGGTTCTTTGCCTTCTTAGTCCATGGTGTGCTACCATAATAGCCATTAGAGGTTCATTATGAGTGAGAGATAAGCCTACTCACAAGATTGACTTTGCTACCATTTGGCATTTGACATAATATGAGTTATCTACTTCCTAAGCTACCACGATCACCAAGAATGGGATCAAATTGTCTCTCTTAGCCAAAGCTACAAGTGTATAGATAACAATAGAATAGTCACTAGGAAAACAAGTGAGGGTGGACTAGTTCATTATGGCACCAATCTAGGAACCAAAGATCTAAGGGTAAAAACCCTATTGCACATAATTGAGTAGGGTGTGTAGATTGCCAAATAATGACCAAAATCTACTCTAAACTAGCTAGCTTCACACCAAAAAGCTGGCTTGTTGGCCCTTTGGCTCTTATAGGCCTTCATAGCCTCTCATAGACCACAATCCTATGCCTCAAAGCCTCTAAACCCACTCCAAATCTGGCCAATCTTCTCCAACTTGAGCCAAAATCTACCACTTCAAACCTTCTCCAAATCTGACAAAACTACTCAAAATCCAGCCAAATAAGGCTTTTCTTCTTACCACTTCAAACCCACTCTAAAATTGGCCAAGCTTCTCCAACTAGAGCCAAAATTTGCCACTTCAAACCCTCACCAAATTTGGCAAAACTCCTCTAAATTTGGCTAAAATTTGATGTAAAATCCAACAAATGAGTCCTTTCTTGTTGCAACTTCAAACCCACTCCAAATATGGCCAAGCTCCTTCAACTCAAGCCAAAATTTGCCACTTCAAACCCTCTCTAAATCTGGCAAAACTCCTCCAAATCTGGCCAAAATCTAATGTAAACTCCAACAAAGATTTGACATAAATTCCTAAAGTTGGCTGATTGCTAAATCCTCTACTAATTCTCCACTTGAGCCAAATTGGATGGATAGGATTCTCAAAATTTGTAATTCATAAAGATGGGTTCTCAACTCCACCTTCAGTTTCACTTTTTGAGCTCAACTTGCACCAAATTGGATGTGCTTTCACCTCTTGAGCTCAAAATCATAACTACCACTTGAAAATTACGTCTCTTTGCTTGAAATTTGGCATGTGCTTCTGCACACCGTTTGCCTCATTGCCAAATTTGCATCAATTCAAAGACCTTCTATGCACAATCACTCTTAGGGAAACTCTGGACCAAGATTGAGCTACCAATGATCAACAAGGCTTGGAGATACCACCTGTAACAATATGGAGTTTCACGACGAAGTTAGTCGGGCTTACGAAGTAGCACATAAGACAAAGTAGCATAGAATATTCCGGAAGTATCTAGGAAGCTTCTTGGGAAGCTTCCTGGTTAGCTTAGCTTGCACCTTAAGTAAGTAGCTTCTAGAAGGAAGCTTCTAGAAGCTTCCAACTAGCTTAGCTTGCACGCCAAGTAGGCGGCTTCTAGAAGGAAGCTTCTTGAGAAGCTTCCTAGTTAACTTGGCTTGCACTCTAAGAAAGCGGGTTGAGGAAGCTTCTTAAGAAGCTTCTCAAGGGCCTTGTAGGTTACCTATAAATACCAAAGCCAAAGCTCATGCTAGGCATTTGGAGTTTTCCCTCATTCAAGTGTCCCAATGTGAGTTTCCATTCTCCTATTTCTCTCCTTGGATTCGGTCTTTTACACCACCAATACTTTTAGTCCTTGCACCCAATTCCCCTTGAACTCACTTTTTTGATGTAATCAATTTGTTCACACAATTTGAATCACACTCAATGAGATTAGTACTTGATCTATCACTCAATAATTTGCCAACAATTGGTCACTAATTATGGTCAAACCACATCCACTAAGAGAATCCAAGTGATGCTTGTTGGCCTTTGTCCACCATAACTAGGAACTTGAAGTGTCAACATCAAAGAAGTGAGCTCTTTGGAGCTGCACTTTGAAAGTATACCTCTTGGTCTCCAATCCTAATGGTCCTGCTCATAGCACATTTGACGGTGCAAATAGTATTAAGTGATGGTGGGCTCCACCATGTAGTGAGTACCTCAAACACAAAATCTGATCGTCAACATGTAGTCTATGAGTAACTAATAAAATACTCATGACTACAAACACTACTACTCTAGAGTCTGAGCAATCTAGATATGACGCTACAAATGGCATGATAGGTAGCATTCATGTGAAACTAGAGTGTATCATTCTAGGAGTTATACCAGAGTCAGAAAGAATAAAGGAACAAGTCTTTGTAAGCTTGGTGTGTGGTCAAGTAACACCATTATATATGATTGGGAATAGAAAATTGTTTTAGACTTGCATGACATTGTGCCTCATAAGAAGAGTAGAATGTTGCATTACTATTGTAGTCTTTAGAGTGATGTAATTGTTGAAATCTCTTACTCCAATTTAGTTCATAAAGCCATCAAACACCATTTGTGAAAGGTTGTAGCAAGTTACATCTCATATAACCTATGGTGAGAGTAACATACAAATTGTTGCTCCTACAATTTGGTATGGTAGTCTAAGGCTCAAATGGACAACAAGGGAAATAAGAGCTTTTAGAACAAAGTGATCTTTGTTATGAATGAACCACCCACTCTTTAGGAATTCTTTGGATTTGATCCTTAGTACACAAGAGAACAAATTTTTTTAATGTCCCTAGTTTTGGTGACATTATCATCTTTTGTGAATGATGTTGCCCAAGAGGTTAAACACAAAATAACAAATTTTCATCATAGTGATTACATTTGTCTTGTTTTTAGTCATTTCCAACCTACATCCTTGAGGCAACAACTTACTCTTACCTATTATATTGTTATTATGTCTATATTGGGTTACCATTGGACTTCTCTATTATCACACACTCAAACATCGTGCAACATAGGCTAAGCCAATAAAGCTTATATTGGCCAGAATGGAGACTTCTTCATTTTTACTAGCTTAGTCAAACTATCTCTTATTCTGCAAAGCCATCTCACTCATAATTCAAACTATCTCTTATAATTATATGAGGAACTCATTCTCAATCCATGTACTTACTCCCCACTATTGTAAAGCTCTCTGCATGAATCTATGAAATAGTAACTAAATTGATAAAGTAGCTCCAAAATGAACCAGTAACAGATTTGATGAAGCAACTATTTGCCAAAATGTTGACTTCTCCAATTTTTACTAGCTAAGTCAAACTATCCCTTGTTTTGCAAAGCCATCTCACTCATAATTCAAACTATCTTTCATAATTATATGAGAAACCCATTCTCAAGCCATATACTTACTCCACATTATTGTAAAGCTTTGTGCACAATTCTATGCAATTGTAACTAAATTGATAAAGTAGCTCCAACACAAATCACTAACAAATTCAATATAAAGCAATTATTTGCCAAGATGGAGACTTCTCCATTGATTCTTACTTAAGAAGCTTACATTTGAAAATAACTAAAGTAGCTCCAATATGCTATTAATAGTACTAAATAAATGGAGACATCTCCATTTCTACTTGCTCCAACATCTTACATTTGACAATAGTCAATTCAATAAGATCTCTACTTTGCTTGCCAAAACAAGGACTTCTACACTCCTCCTTCTCACTCATCACTCACTCATCGCTCCTTCACACTCAAAGCATCAACCATCACTCAACTACAATCAAGCTCACCACTATTGCTCACTCCATTAGCTTGCTGCCCTTGTTCACTATCTCAATTGCTCAACGCCATCGCTTATACCCTACTAACATTGTCCAACTCCAACACTTGTTGCCAACTATCTAGCTATCCTTAGCGGTTGATATAATCTCTCTTGGCTTTAGGCGGTGTTTGTCCTCAATGGTTGATAGAATCAGATTTTGCCACAAAATGTCATGACACATATTTTTGAGATGATGTAAAGTTGTAAGCAAGATGAAACCCAATTCTTGGGGATGGAGCTTGAAATTTCCCACTTTCCTTTTGTTGTGTTTGGAAGACATCTATCCTCAACCTTTGATGAAATCTCTTGATTTTTAGCATTATTTGGCTATCCTAACTCTTAGGATTGGGGTTGAATTTTTTTGGTGATTTGGCATGTTCATCATTAGCGGCTCATTGATCCAGCAAGAGATCAGATTTTCTGGTTGAAAATTTGTTTGATATGACCATAGTTGTACAGTCATTTGATGCTTTGCACAAAAAAATGTAATATATGATATATTTTATATTGTGTTTGGTGCACACTGTCCAACTACCAATATAAATATTTTGCCTAAGAAAAAATTATTTTTGAGATAGCTATACAAATACACTTTTGCTCAAAATGTAAACTCTAGAAATACTCCTCATATATAATGGAGAGTTGTACTTAACATTATTAGATTATGTATGAAATAATAATTATTAAAATATTAATGATTTAACTTGCTTTTATTGTAAGAAAATGTTTAAAATATATTTTGTATTAACCATCCTTGCTAGATCATTTATACTTTAGTACATATGAGATTAAATATAAATCCCTAATTTGGGTGAGTCACAATATATATTAATTAATTTATTATAAATTTATCTTTAAAATAATTCATTAAAAATTTTAATATTACTAATTTTAATAAACTACCAGATCAGAATTATTATATCTAAAATTCATAAACAAACTAGCACCTACATGCTACATGCATCCAACAAAGCAACACTAAACTATATTGATTAGAGTTGAGTAAATTGCATTTAAGTAGAATTATAGTGCACCAAATATTATCCCATTACATGAAAATATTTATCCATTTCACTTTATATACATATAATTTAGGAGTTAACTCAGGTCTTGAGTAACTCAGTTAGTATGATTATGATCCGTTAGTCTAGGGCTATACTACTATATGTGCTAGCTAGTAGAAGCTCTTTGTGACACATTACTCAGATTATCAAAAATGCCTTTTGTGTGTTCTCGTGGACGTAGCCTTATATAAGTGAACCATGTATTTACTTGTGTTGAACCATGCTTCATGCTTTTCTTGTGTATTCCTGATTTGGACCTTTCAATTGGTATCAGAGCAAATTGGTTGAAAATAGAAAGGAGCTAGCCTTTGCCCGTTAGTAGGTAGTAATTGAGAGTATTTTTTGTGGCTTCAGAATCGTTGGGGTGGAGGAAAAGGGAAAGAGACAATTGTTGTGCTTAGGGTTAGGGATTGGTAATGGATATAAGGAACTCTTGGCATTCATTTTTTGAAATATCCATACCAATGGAAATCAGGGTGCAAGTTGTTGAAGCTCTTGCCAATATTGAGTACAGATTGGCCTTTGGAACAAGTGAAAAGTTGCAACTTGGAGCCCTTATCAGTACCTTCACTCATGCACAAGATGCTTTGGTAGCAATGGCACAATAAGCTTTGAGATATTAAACTTCATTGGAAGGAATCTTATCAAAAGGCTGACCCATCAGAATTAATTTGCAGCAAATCATTTTTGCAAGGAGTGCTAGTAGCTTCATGGGGGCAAAAGCTTAGATGTGCCTCATAGCAAATGATACTATAAGTTGCAAGTTGTTCTCTGATGTAGGCAGACTTGCTTGAGAGTAAGTTCACTAGCAAATTGGTGCAATAAGCATGTTGGGTGAAGTGGAGTCCTATCCCAGTCACGTGGTAGACTGGATTTGACAGCATCAGCATTGTTGCATTCATTATGAGCAAAAGTTGAGAAGAGATATATACTAGCTTGATTTATTTGAGATAGAAAAAACTAAAGGATTATCCTACCTAACACACGCATAGGCTAGTTCTGTATGGAGAACCATGTCCAATTTCAAGGCCGTGTAACTCCTTAATTTGGCTTGTCAAAGACTAGAAGAAGGGTCAAGTGATCCAAGACCCAATCATAAAGTCTTGACTAAACATAAATTCTTAGGATATTGTGTTCTTTGTTTTACAGCCACCTGATCTCAAGGTTGGATTGCAATCAAGCATGCTGATCTGTTTATCTTAGAGAGAAATATGTACCTCCATTGATAGATCAAGAGATGGCTCCTTTCATGCACCTGTGGGTGGGTGAGCCAACCCTAGTCTCTAGAGAGTAGTATGATGAAGTCACAAAGCTGTGTGATCTCTAAAGTGAATAACAATTGAGGTGTCTCTATTGTAGACAAAATAAAAATAAAAAAAATAAAAAATTGTAGCTCAAACCAAGAGATTGAGTCAAGGAAGGATCAGTTGCAAAATGTGATTCTCTTGATGTAGGCATGTTAAGCCCTTTAAGTGTGGCAGCTAGAGTAGATGGGTAATTTACCTGTTTCTCAAAGTCTCTACTCAATGGCCTAGGTGTGGTAGATCCAATAGATGGAGGAGAGTCTCAAGGAGGAGGTTCAAAATTAATGACAGTAGGGATTGCGGATTGTGATTTGCCTTGAGGAGAAGACTTGGTTGAATTGTGGCTGTGGAGTGTCAAATTTGCTTTAGCCTATAGCTCAAGTAAGGTTTGAATGCGGAATTGATGCTTATTGATGTATGTTGAGTGTTGTATAGTGTACAATGCTGGACAAACACGGAATGCAACATTGCAATCAAAAATTGATAAACTGGATTTAAATGTGCATTAGGAGCATATTATTTTCACAATTTTGCTTATTTGTATGCTTTTTTCTGCAAAGTGGTTGAATCTGCTATCAGTTGAATTTGTTGGAGGGCTCATTTTATATTTCTTTGCTACTTCTACATTTTGGCTGTAGGCAAGAGCTTATTTTTTAGAGTGAGCTTCAAAGAGGAGAGCTGAGTGGTCAGACAAAGCATTCTAGAACAATAGTATAGCTTGCAAAGGAGAAGCAAGTAGACGGTGTGACAGATCCAGTTTCTTGGAGGAATGTTTCTAGAAGTGCTGGACTTGTTAGTATATAGTTATGCCTTTAAGGAAATTTAAGCCAAAGGTGTAGAGTTGCTATAATGAAAGTTTTATAGAAATTTGTACAGGTCCAGGAACAAGTTTTCATGGTAGGAGAATCCATAAACAGTTTTGTTGTCTTGTATCAAAATCAGGGGATGAAGATTTGTGACATTTTCAGCTGGTTTTGTTCCCAGCACAAAGGACATCAAAGTTGGAGCAAGATTGATGCACTAAGTCACAAGAACAAAGTCACAAGGACTGTTGATAAAGATCTAACAAATTTTTTCTAGAGAACCCTTACTTTTACCTTTACCAAATAGGGGAAAATGGCAATCATGAAGATTGGAGGTGCCAAATTTGACATTGCCAAGTACGATGGATGCTCAGATTATCTCTTTTGGGAGCATCAGGTGAAAGGCATGCTCAAGGCCAACGGTTTTGAGAAATTGTTGAGACCCAAGACTGATTTGGTATCAGAGGATGATTGGAACAATATGCAGGAGATAGATAAACACATAGTGGTTTTACATTTGATCAGATTGTTTGTAGTGCAAAGGACATCAAAGTTGGAGCAAGATTGATGCATTGGGTCACAAGAACAAAGTCACAAGGACTGTTGATATAGATCTAATTTTTTTTCTAGAGAACCCTTACTTTTACCTTTACCGGACAGGGCAAAATGGCAATCATGAAGACTGGAGGTGCCAAATTTGACATTGCCAAGTATGATGGACGTTCAGATTATCTCTTGTGTGAGCGTAAGGTGAAAGGCATGCTTAAGGCCAACGGTTTTTGGAAATTGTTGAGACCCAAGACTGATTTGGTGTTAGAAGATGATTGGAACAACATGCAAGAGATAGTTGTACACATAATGGCTTTGCATCTATGGCCACATGTCATAAAGCAATTGGGTGAGTACAAGGACTGCATTACTAATTTTGATGAGCTACAATAAAAGTACCATCAAAAATAATTATCAAATAGTCTCTACATATCCTTGAAGCTGATGAGCTTCAAGATGAAGGACAATGGGACCAAGATACAAGATCATATTGATGCCTTCAATGATCTTGTTGTGGACTTGTAGAATCTTGGAGAGGACTTGAGTGATGAGAGAAAGGCTCTCCACTTATTGAGTTCTCTCCCTATGTCATACCGATCCTTGTCACAAGTGTTACTACATTGTGATAGGAAGACCATCACCTACAATGAGGTGGTGAGTGCTCTATTAATAGATGATCTTCAACAAAAGTTGATGTTACCTTCCCAAACCTTGACCACTTCAAGAATAGTGTTGAATGTGAATCGTGGAAGGAATCAAAGGCAAACAGAAGGTGGGGAACAAAGATCTAAGACTAGATCTTGGTCTAAGAGGAGATCCCAAGATCATAAGACCATACTTTATTGGAAGTGTGGCAAAGCTGGTCACCTCAAGAGAGATTGTTTGGCAAAGCAATCAAGCCTTCTTCATCAAATGTGGCAAAAGACAACAAGGAAGAAGAAGATGATGACTTGCTTGATGATGACTATGCTTGATGATGCCAAAGGTATGCACTTTGCACTTCATTTCAAAAAAGAGGAGATGAATGGATTCTAGATTGTGCTTGTTCATACCATATGTGTTACAAAAGAGAGTTCTTTAGTTCTTACTTGATATCAAATGGTTTAATTTTGATGGGGAATGATCACCCTTGTCAAATTGTAGGCATTGGATCTGTTAAAATTTAAATTATTGATGGTCTTATGTGCATATTGACTAATGTCAAGAATATCCTTGATATGAGGAAGAACTTGATATCTCTTTGCATGTTAGACACAAATGGTCATCAATGGGAAGTAGTTGATGGTGTACTTCAAGTCATGGCTAGGAGAAAAGTCATCTTGAAGAGAAATAGGCACAAGAATCTTTATGTGCTAGAGTGCAATACTATTTGTGGAGAAACTCATGCTATTAGATCCATGATATGATTGACTACTTGTGGCATTCAAAGCTAGGTCACATTAGTGAGAAGAGCATGTATATTCTTTACAAGAAAGGCATTATTTCTACAATACAATCTAGTAGTTTAGAATTCTGTGAGCATTGTGTACTAGGGAAGCAACAAAGAAATTGTTGACTATATACATAGTGATGTATGGGACCTATCCCCTACTCCTTCACAGTCTGGAAAGCTATACTATGTATCTTTCATTGATGATTATTTGAGATTTGTATGGATTTATTTCCTACATCAGAAGTCTGAGGTCTTTTTTACTTTCAAGAAGTAGAAAGCCCAAGCTTAGACTTAGAATGGTAAGAAAGTGGGATTTTTTCAATCAGATAATGGAAGGGAATACACTTTTGAAGAATTTGAGGTATATTGTCAACAAGAGGGGATAACTCGCCATCTCACTATAGTATATACTCCACAATAGAATGGTGCTGCTGAGAGGCTCAATCAAACATTATTGGAATGGATGAGGAGTATGTTGAGCCAATCAGGTTTATCACATGTGTTTTGGGCTGAAGCTATCAACACTACAATTTACTTAGTAAATCTTTCTTCTTCTAGTGCGATTCATTACATGACACCATTTGAGATGAAGCACGGATGACCTACAGATTACAATCATTTGATAGTCTTTGGATGTAATGCATATCCTCTCATACCCAAGGACATTAGATCTAAGCTAGATCTTACTTCCAAGAAATGTGTTTTTCTTGGCTACCAGAGTGGTGTGAAGGGTTACAAGTTGTAATATCTCCTCACTTGTAAATTGATTGTCAGTAGAGATGTTTTGTTCAATGAGTCTAGATCATTGACCGAGGGGAGAAAGCTCTAGCTCCTCATACTAACAAGGGAAGATCTCCTCTAAATATTATTGAGGGGGAGATTAATTCTGATGGTTTTCATGATGAGTCACAAGGAGGCGCTCCCACAAGGGAGCAAGTTCCTCAAATTGAGCAATTACAAGGGCATAAGGAGACTGGTGAACCTTGACACTTATCAACACAAGAAGATCAAGCAGAGTCATCAACAAGGGGGACATCTGGATGCTCTATTTGTGCTCCTTAAGAGTTTGGAAAATGGGCTGATTCAACACCATTAGGAGATGAGGATATTTTTCTTGATGATGATGATGATGGTATGGCTTTGCTCTTGGAAGAAGGAGAACATTCTTCATACAATGAGGCTCTAGCTTTGATAGACAAGCTTGAGTGGAATGCAACAATGCAAAGAGAGATGCAATCATTGATTGACAACAAGACTTGGGAGTTAGTGAAGCTTCCAAAATATCAACAATTAGTGGACAGTAAGTGGGTTTACAAACTAAAAGATAGCCCCATTGATGGAGAAAAGAAGATCTACAAGGCCAGGTTGGTGGCCAAGAGCTTCACACAAGAAAAAGGTGTGGATTATAACAAGGTCTACTCTCTAGTTGCTAAGTATACCACTATTTGCTTGTTGTGTGTACTTGTGACTTTCTTTGGTCTTATTTTAGATCAAATGGATGTTGTCATTGTTTTCTTCATGGCAATTTAGATGCGGTGATCTTCATGAGACAACCTATGGGCTTTGTGAAGAAAAGGTAAGAGGTTTGCAAGTTGCTAAAATCCTTATATATATATTGAAGCAAGCCCCTAGACAATGGAACAAATGGTTCAATGATTTCATGAGGTCACAAGGATTTAAACAAAGTGTGTTTGATCCTTGTGTATCCATGAAAAATGTAAAATACCAAGACCAAGGAGAGAAATAGGAGAATGGAAGCTCACATTGGGATGCTGGAATGAAGGAAAACTCCAAATGCCTAGCATGAGCTTCATCTTTGGTATTTATAGATAGCATACAAGGTACTTAACAAGCTTCTCAAGAAGCTTCCTTGAGCTTCTTTCTAAGAGTACAAGCCAAGTTAACCAGGAAGCTTCTCAAGAAGCTTCCTTCTAGAAGCCATCTACTTGGCATGCAAGCTAAGGTAGTTAGAAGCTTTCTAGAAGTTTCCTCATAGAAGCTACTTACTTGAGGTGCAAGCTAAGCTAACTGAGAAGCTTCTTGAGAAGCTTCCTAGATAATTCCAGAATATTCTAGGCTAATTTGTCTTATTTGCTACTTCATTAGCCCTACTAACTTTGTCATTAAACTCCATATTGTTACATATTCCTCCACCGCTAGTTGGTGATGTCCTCATTGCAAGTGAAGCTTCAAACTCTTGGATGGCCGTTTGTGCATTTTGGAGGTGAGAAAGAGGTTCCCATGTGGCATCATGAAGGAATATGCTTTCCAAAGGACCTTGTACTCCGTATGTTGTCGACGGCCTTGTTAAATATGGCGACATGCAATGATACAATCAACTTTGTACTCCTCATGATCATTGATAGGGACAAGAAGAGGGGGAGGTTGGACTTGAGAGGAAAAGGAAGAGGGGTAGGAACTGTGAGCCGGCCTGTCTCTCACTCAGGATGAACCTCTGATGGCTATTATGGTAGCGCACCATGGACTAAGAAGGCAAGGAACCCCAACTCCATCATACTCCTCCAAGGCTAACACTCCAAGACTCAAGACATTGCTCACTAGAGAACTCAATGAGAGAGAGATAGTTGCAAATGAAAGGATGATGAGTACCTCCTCACCCCTTGTTTATATACTTGTGAAATAGTTACGTACCAAAGTTACTAATTACCGTATTAACTCAAGTTACTAGACTAAAAGTCAAGTAAAGTCAAAAAGTAGAAAGGAATATCCATTCACATGGGCATATTCCCCTTATCTTGACCCAACCACTAAAGCAAGGATTCCTTCACATGGGCTAACCTTGGACTAAAGAAGAATCCAAAACAAAAAGGCTTGCAGGCCCAAGAGTTCTCAACTCTTTCCCCAAAGCCAAACACCTAGGAATAATACCAAGTCAACACACTAAAATCCAAAATAGTGGTGCTCATCTTTTCTACTTCCTCTAAAGTAAGGTCCCATCTATCTTAGCTATGACTAACTTTAGCTAACCATGACTAATATAGAACCATCCTTTATCTCTATATAGATAATATCTCTTAAGTACTTGTAATACCAAGTTAAATATCACAATACCACACACATGCACAAATGGGTGTTACATTTACCCCCGGACTAAGTTTTCACTTTGTCCTCAAAGTGAAGGTCTCTCTACCTTCTATGGTACATCTTCAACTTATCATGGTTAATCCTATCAAAGTATCTTCCTCCCAACTCCTTGAGATCATAGGTGTAATTGCCCCACACCTTCTCCACTATGAAAGGTCCAAAGTACTTAGGCAAAAACTTCTTTTGCACTCTCTTGAATCGAATGGAATCAAACAACATTACCCAATCACCTTCTTTGAAAGGCTCCACCTTCTTCTTGTCTTGCCTTTTATCATAGCTCTCCTTTTGTTTCCTTTGGGCTTGCTCCACTCGAACCATAGCAACTGCTCTTGCCTCTTCCAACTCCATGAGTTGATCCTTCCTTGACTTCTCTGCATCACCTCCTTGTGCTTTCTTCAATCTCCTATGAATGCTTTGGAAGGTAGGAAGATCAAAGTGAATAGGTAAGGTAGACTCAATACCATACACCAATTGAAATGGAGAATATCCAGTGGAAGTTTTCATGGTTGTCCTATACTCCCACAAAACTGCATGAATCCTCTTGTCCCAATGATGTTTAGCCCCCTCCATTTCTGCATCTTTGGCCAACATCATGCACAAGGTCTGATTGGTTCTCTCTGCCAAGCCATTGGAATTTGGCTTATAGGATGTAGTTACTCTATGTGTGATAGAGAAATGTCGTAGCATGGCTGTAGTAATGCTTCCTGTAAACTCTCCTCCTCTATCAGAAACCAACTCCAAAGGGCATCCAAACCTAGTGATAATGCGTTCATAAAGAAATCTACCCACTTTATCTTCATTCTTGTCCCTCAATGGTCTAGCCTCAACCCACTTGGTAAGGTAATCAGTAACTACCACAATGTACCGATTGTTCCTTGGGGTTCTATTGAGAGGACCTACAAAATCAATTCCCCACTTCTCAAAAGGTCCTAGCAATGGAATTGATCTAAATGGTGGAGTGGATGTAGACTTTCTAGCAAAAGCTTGACAAACATGACAAGTTTTGCAATAATCAAGACAATCCTTGAAAATCCCTCTCCAATGGTAACCTACATCTAGAATCTTGAAAGCAGTCACCTTTCCTGCAAAGTGTCCTCCACATACTAAACCTTCATGAAACTCCTTTATGAGTAGGATAGACTCTTCCTTACCCACTGCTCTTCGAAGTAGACCATCTGCTCCTTGGTGAAAAAGAATATCCTCCACCATTGTGTAAGGTCTAGATCTTGTTGCAAGGGCCTTCCTCTCCCTAGCATGCATCCCTTCTGGATAGTTACCTTTTGTCACAAAATCCACAATCTCCTTGTACTCCATTGGAACCTCTTGAGTGACTGAGATTGTCATGAGCTCCTCATTCGGGAAGGAATCATCCACATGCTCATCTCCATCATGATCATAGGCTCTAGATAATAAATCAGCATTTGCATGTTTCTTTCCTGGCCTATCTTCAATGGTGTAGTCATACTCAGACAAGAGTATCATCCACCTTGCTAGTCTCCCTTCAACATTAGGCTTGTTGAAGATGTACTTCAAAGCCTTGTGATCCGTGACAATGGTGGCTTTCCCTCCAATCAAGTAGTGTCTAAACTTCTTCAGACCAAAGATCACTGCCAACCCTTCTCTCTCCGTGACAGAGTAGTTCTTCTCTGCTGAAACCATCTGCCTACTAGCATAAGCTATTGGATGATCATGCCCATCTTGGTCTAATTGACTAAGAGTGCATCCTATAGCTACATTAGAAGCATCAGTGTAGAGGATGAAAGGTTTACTCCAATCAGGTTTAGCAAGAATTGGAGCTACAACAAGGGATTGCTTGAGCTCCTCAAAAGCTTTGAGAGCCTCCTTGTCCTCCAAAATCACCATGTAATCTACACCCTTCTTCATGTAGATGGTCAATGCATAAGCCTTGTTGGAAAATGAGAAGATGAACCTCCTATAGTACCCAACCATCCCCAAGAATTGGCGTAACTTTGTCAAGCTTGAAGGGAATGGAAGGTCTGAGATTTTCCTCACCTTCTCAAGATCAACTGCTATTCCATCCTTGGAGATGATATGCCCCAAAAGTAGACCTTCTTCACATCCAAAAATGCACTTCTCTGGGTAGAGTGATGCATTTGCCTCATCCAAGCGTTGCAAGACTTTGATTAGGTGCTCAAAGTGCTCCTCCTTGCTCCCATAGACACAAAAGTCATCAATAAAATCTCTCACAAATTTCCCAATGAAAGGTTCAAATACCTTGTTCATGAACCATTGGAATGTGGCTGGAGCATTGCAAAGCCCAAAAGGCATGACCTTGAAAGCGTAAGTTCCCCAAGGTGTGGTGAATGTGGTGAGTTGTTGATGCTCTGGTGCAATCTTGATTTGGTTATATCCACTATAACCATCTCCAAAACTGTACCTCTCATGACCTGCAACCTCCTCCAAGATCTCATCAATGAATGGCAATGGGTAGTAGTCCTTCTTGGTAACAGCATTGAGCTTCTTGTAATCCACACATACCCAAAGCTTGCCATTCTTTTTCTTCACAATGACAATTGGAGACACCCATTGTGAATTCTCCTCCTCAAAGATAAATCCAGCCTCCTTGAGCTTATCAATCTCCTCCTTCACAACCAAAGATATTGGTGGGCTAATGCGACGTTGCTTTTGGCGGAGTGGTCTTGCATGTGACTCTACCTCTATCTTGTGCTCCTCCAAGGTGACTTCCTTCAAATCCTTGTAACTAAAAGCAAACACATGGATGAACTTGCGGAAAATCTCCTCAAATCTCACCTTCTCCTCCTTGGTAACATTTGGGCCATACTTGAGGGTAGATAACCTTCTCTCTACCTCCTCAAGTGTCAATGGTGATTTATCTGGGTCCTTCAAAACCTCTAGCTTAGGTGCAAAATCCATAGCACACAAAGGATACACATCTGAATCAGATTCAGATTCATCCTCCTCCGTGGAAGTCTCCTCTTCCATGCTTGTGTCCACACCTGAAGCTCCTTCTTCAGAATCTGATTCCCAATAATCAGAAGATGGTGTATCTGAATGTGAAGTGTTGGTGGTGTTAGTCACAGGAACAGTGACTCTATGGTTTGATGGCCCAATCCTCAAGTACCCTTTGTGCCATCGATCAGTTGTGCGTGCTGCTCTCAACCATGGCCTCCCAAGAAGTAAGGCATAGCTTGAATCCTTCAAGACTTGGAAAGTCATGAGATTTTGAACTCCCATAACTGAAACTACCACCTTATCCATCACCCCTACTGGTCGAACTTGTTGCTTGTTTGCCATGCTCACCACAAATGTTGAAGGTCTTGAGGGTATCATACCCAACTTCTTCATCAACCTTTCTGACATGGCATTCACTGCTGATCCTCCATCAACCAATGCATCCTTGATGTTGTGACCATTCACTCTCACATCAATCTTGGAGGCATATTCACAAGCTTCCCATGGTGCTGGCTTGGCATCCACCACCCCCATTGATACTGGAACTTTTGCCTTCTTCTTCTTCTTGCTCCTTGTAGAACTCAAACCACCTCTAAGCTCCTTTCTCAAGGTAGGGTTCAAAGCAATTAATTGGCCCACTGTGATGTTAGCCTTGTGACTACCAACATCCTCCAACACATTGTAGTTCCATTGTTGCTTTGAGATCAAGAAGTCCTCCATCCCCAACTTCTTCCTTGGAGTCTTTGTTGTTGATGGTGTTGAGGTGCAAGTGCTCCTAGTAGACATAGGAGTATCCTTGCTTGAAGTAAATCCTTGAGAAGAGTGAACATCCTCTGCAAAACGAGCTCTCTTCTTCTCTTGTGCCAAAAGCTCCAAATTAAGACCCTTGGAGTTTGAGCACTCTCCCTTCTCATACTTGCTCTCAACCACATCTATGGATGCTATCCCCTTACCTTTGTTGGGATCAGGAGCCACTTGGGTTTCACTACCTCCCTCTTTCACTCTATTGGCTCCCTCATAACCCCTTCCTCCATGGTAAGTGGAATTTGGGCAATTCCTTTGGATATGGCCTCTTCCTCCACAACCAAAACAATTTCTATCATTGAAATTGTTGGCTGGTTGGCCTCCTCTATATGGATAGTTTCCATAACTCCTAGGCCCTCTCCCTACATTCTGATCCACCTCTCTCTTCTCCCATAGTTGCACCACATTGATCTTGAGATCCGCAAGTTGTTCTGTGATGGTTTGGAGTGGATCTTTTGGTGGAGGTGCAAGAACTGGAGCAACTACTACTTGTGGTGCAACCCTTGTCACCAAAGTATCAGAAGTTCCACCATACTTGTAGCCTTGAGGAGGATGCACAACCTCCTTCACCACCAAATCACTCTCATCCTCTTCCAAACTCTCCTCCATATGAATTGCAATCTTGATAGCTTCAACCTTGGAAGAAGGTTTCTCATATCTCACCTTGCTTCTAATTTGTGGTCTCAATCCTCCCACAAAATTCTTGGTGAGCATGGCCCCTATGCCAATCATTGTAGTCTCCACATCATCCCCACCCTTCCTCAACACTATGCGAAATCTGGACTCCAACTTTTCCACTCTTTCCACATAGACCCTCACTTTCTCTCCATCTCCTTGCTTGAGAAATGTAACCTCACTCATCAATCTCTCATAACTCTCATCAGGAAGAAAGTTCTCAATGAGTGCTGAAGTCAAAGTCTCCCAAGACTCCTCTTCCCCCTCTCTCCTCTCTCTCTTTTGGTATTCTGACTCATACCATGTAAGTGCTGCATCCTCAAAGAAATCTGGTAATAATGAGACCCACTCATTCTTCCTCCTCTCATTGTTTCCTATGCAAGCTCTCTTGAAGTCTCTCACAAAGGCCTCCACATCTTCTCCATCCTTGCCAAAGAAAACCGGAAGTTTCCCCATCTTAACCCCTCACTATCTTTCTTTTCTCTCAATTTTTTTTTCTCTTTTTTTTTCTCTTTTTTTTTCTCTCACTCTATTACTAATAGAGTATATACATGACTAACACCATCTGAGAATAATCCACTCTAGGGAACACAAAAGGTTCAGGTTGCTCCAAGATTTCTATAGCAACATCAAATCCTAGAGTGCATATTAATCTAACTCTCATGGATAGTTTATCCATAAGTTGAAAGATTATCTCCATCACTAATCTTGAGAACTAGCTGATGAAGGTGGTAGTATTTCTGTAGCTGTACTAAGACTCTCTCCAAGATCCTTCACCAAAGTTTCCAAAAGTGCTTTTACTCCACTACACTCATGTCCTTTTGGAAGTCCTTCAACTCCACAAACCTCACACAACTCCTTGGTCTTAGATCTTCTCCCTCCCAATCTTGGTGCAGAAGGTCCAACATGCAAACCCAAGTCAAGTAAGCCTCTCCTTTCCCTCAATCTCTTACTCTCAAAGGTCAATGGACATGAACTTGCCTTATGTCCCTTCTCTCCACATAGAAAGCACTTAGACTCACTCTTTCCTCCAAGTGGTGTAGGTTTTTGGATCCTCTTAACACTCTCTTCAAATTCTATTGTAAACTCTCTTTTTCTCAAATCCACCCCTACAATCACCTCAAACCCTTGGGGAACCTTGCATAATCTCAATTTCCACTCTTGATGACCCTCCATGTTCCCCAAGATGAATCTAAACACTCAAACATGTTTTTTGTTGATCTCAAACTTCTCATGCATGAGATCTCCACTCTGCAGAATTGACCCTTCCTCACAATGTCACTCAAATCTCCCAACCAATATGTCACAGTCCTCTGAAATTTTCCACACTTGATCAAAACTCTAGGGCGTCCCTCCCTGCAAAATTTCAGATCTTTTCATCGAGCCATTTGGCCTAGACACCTTTCTATTCAGCACCCATATTTCAGATTTGGTCTGAAAACCACCCCCCTCACTTCAAAAACTCATAACGCCCTGCGCAAAAACGATCTCTCTCTAATTTTTGTGGCAGCAGGTAGGATACAATGCACTGAATTTTCATGGAAATTTTCAGGACAATTCACTGAAAATTGAAGAAATGACAGACTCTGTACAATTTTCCAGAGAGCATGCAGTTGCGGGAGCACTTTACCCTATCAACTTTCAAAAATTCTAGCCCAGTGCGCATAGAAGCTCTCTCAATAATTTCAAGTGTGCTAATTGAAAGATAACCCAAGCTATCATGTATATAAATCTCAAGTCCAGATCTCAAACTTGAGATTTTGCCCAAAATCACCTTAATCCCCAAAATCTGCAATCCACCTCACACAATCTCTCCAATTCCTCTCATGTGTACAAGATGTACAAAATCACCTCAAAGACATCATAATGAACTACAGGGTATACAAATGGATCTTGGTTCTCTAACATAAGTTCAGCTCTCTCCTCTCCTAATGTTCTCTCCAAGTGAGCTCTCATAGCCTCCTTCTGCCTAATGTAGAATTGGATGCGGAACATTATCTTGCCTTCTAGAGAGGTCCCGGCAACGGAACCAAAGATGTGAGCCGGCCTGTCTCTCACTCAGGATGAACCTCTGATGGCTATTATGGTAGCGCACCATGGACTAAGAAGGCAAGGAACCCCAACTCCATCATACTCCTCCAAGGCTAACACTCCAAGACTCAAGACATTGCTCACTAGAGAACTCAATGAGAGAGAGATAGTTGCAAATGAAAGGATGATGAGTACCTCCTCACCCCTTGTTTATATACTTGTGAAATAGTTACGTACCAAAGTTACTAATTACCGTAGTAACTCAAGTTACTAGACTAAAAGTCAAGTAAAGTCAAAAAGTAGAAAGGAATATCCATTCACATGGGCATATTCCCCTTATCTTGACCCAACCACTAAAGCAAGGATTCCTTCACATGGGCTAACCTTGGACTAAAGAAGAATCCAAAACAAAAAGGCTTGCAAGCCCAAGAGTTCTCAACTCTTTCCCCAAAGCCAAACACCTAGGAATAATACCAAGTCAACACACTAAAATCCAAAATAGTGGTGCTCATCTTTTCTACTTCCTCTAAAGTAAGGTCCCATCTATCTTAGCTATGACTAACTTTAGCTAACCATGACTAATATAGAACCATCCTTTATCTCTATATAAATAATATCTCTTAAGTACTTGTAATACCAAGTTAAATATCACAATACCACACACATGCACAAATGGGTGTTACAGAACAAAGGGTTTCAACTTGGAAACATGAAAGATAGGATAGATAGGATGAAAGATGGATATGCATATGAGAAGGCAAGGCAAGTCGATAAGCAACAAGAGAGACAATTTGGGTGACATCAAAGGGTCCTATCCAATTAGGGGTAAGTTTACAAACTTGGGTATCAAGAGGGAGAGGGAGGTTACAAGAGGATAACATGACTTTATCACCAACTTCAAAGGTGAGATCATGATGATGGAGGTCCACATATTGTTTTTGACAATTCTGAGCAACAAGGAGTTGAGGTTTGGCTTGTTGGAGAGATTGGGATATAATGGTCAAGAATGTTGAAGTATGAGGAACCTAAGATGGAGGGAGAGCAAGTAGAGAATCTGGAACAAGCGGATCTTGGCCAAAATTGAGAAAGAAAGGCCGGTGCTTGCTTGTTTGGAATTGTTGTAGGCAAATTTTGTAGTTGCAAGACATTCATCCCAATTGGTATGGTGGACATTGATGAAGGCACACATCATATCTTTCAATGTACAATTTGCATGTTCAATTTTTCCATCAGTTTGAAGATGATAGGCTATGGACAAAGCAAGCTTGGTGCAGAGTATTTGGAAGAGTGCTTGCCAAAAATTCTTGAGAAATCGAGGATTGCAATCAGAGATGAGTACATGTGGCATCTCATGATGCTTGAAGACATTGTCGAAGTAGATTTGTGCTAAGGTTGGAGCATCCACGGTATCACAAGTTGGTGCCAAGTGGATTTGCTTACTAAGGTTATCTACAAACACCATAATTGTTGTGTGTCCTTGCTTTGTCTTGGGCAAGGATGTGATGAGATCCAAGCTCACATGCTCCCATTGAGCGGATGGAATGGCCAATGGTTGAAGGAGTACACTCAGCTTCTGGCTGCTGGCCTTGTTGTGTTGGCAGCTCTCACACGATCGGACAAATTCTTGGTCATCTCACGTCATGTTGGGCCACCATCGGCGTTGGAGGGTACCCAAGGTCTTATCCACACCTATGTGACCAACTATAGGTAAATCATGGGCTTCTTGAAGGCACTCAAGTCAAAGACCACCTTTGGTTGGAATATACATCTGGTCCTCATGGAATAGAAGGCCCTCCTTGATAGAGAAGGTGTTGTATTCCTTGTCACATGATGTAAGGCAACCATGTACCATTTGGAAGAAAGGATCTTGTTGTAGAGCTAATTGAAACTCATTTTGGACCTTGGAGTCAATTGACATTGTTGTAATTGCCATTGTGGTGAGAGGAAGAGACTTCAAATCATGTCATTCTGATAAAGCATCAGGGATGATGTGGAATTGACGTGGTTTGTACTCAAGTTTGATGTCAAACAATTATTGTTGTTCCTCCCATCGATGATGTTGACTCTTCATGTGTTCCAAGTATAAGGTCTACAACAATGGTTTGTGATTAGTTTGCATGATCACTTGTTTCTTCAAGAGGTAATGCCTCCATACCTTGGTGGCATATACCATTGCAAGTTGTTCTTGATCTTGAGTAGAGTAGTTTCTTTCAGCCGTATTGAGTTGGTGAGATACAAAGACAATGGGATGTAGTCCATCTGGGAATTCCTATTGCAACATGGCTCCAATTGCAAAGTTAGAAGCATCAAAATCAACCACACAAGGTAGTGGAGGATCATATAGTTGAAGAATGGGCCTTGAAGACACCATATGTTTCAACTTTTGGAATGCTTCTTTGTGTTTGGTGGTCTACTAGAAGCTCAAGTCCTTCCCCAAGAGGTCAGTCAATGGTGCAGCCACATGAGCATAATAATGGATGAATTGTTGGTAAAAACTGGCCAGTCCATTAAATGCTCATAGTTCTGTAGCATCATTTGGAGTAGGCCAATAAGTAATGGCCTTGATTTTCTCCTCTTCCATCTTGATCCTCTCCGATGAGATCTTGTGCCCCAAGAAGGTAACTTCCTTTTGCTAAAAGCCACACTTTGACTTCTTGTAGTAAAATTTCCATTGTTGTAGTTGTCTTAAGACTTCTTGTATGTGCTTCATGTGTTTTACCTCTATCTTGCTATAGATTAAGATATCATCCAAGAACACCACCATATACCAATCCAATAGTCCATCCAACACCCGATGCATCTGATCCATGATGACTATTGGAACATTAGTGAGCCCAAAAGGTAGAACTCTCCACTCAAAATGCCCACACCTTGTGCGAAAGGTCATCTTTTGCACATGCTCCTTGTCAATGGGGATTTGCCAATAGCCACTCCAAAGATCCAACTTGGAAAAGTATCGTGCTTCACTCAATTGATCAAGCAAGTCATCAATCCAAGGCAAGGAATATGCATTCTTCATTGTTTGCTTATTGAGCCCACAATAATCAATACAGAAATGAAGTCCTCCATCCTTCTTTGGAACAAATAGTACTGGTGCTCCCCAAGGAGAGGTACTATGTCATATGAAGTCCTTCTCCAACAACTCTATAAGTGTTGTTTGCAACTCTTCCAACTCCTTTGGTGAGAGCCAATAGATTGGTCTACTCATTGGAGTACTCCTTAGCAATAGCTCAATCTTGAAGGGCATACCATGATCGAAGGGTAATCCCTTTGGTAGATCATCCAAAAACACGTCCACAAACTCCTGAACTATTTGATCAACCATTGCTTGATGAGGCTCTTGGCTCTCCTCAGATTGTCCTTGTGCAATTGGTTTGATCTACACCAAAAAAAATAGACTTATCTTCCTCCAAAGCTTGCTCTATGGCTGCTTCACTAACAAACTTCCCATCTAGGGACTCATTTCTCTTCAAAGCTTGCTCCATGTTTGCCTTCCTGGCAAACTTCACATCTTGGGGCTCCTCTCTCTTCAATGCATGCTTTATGGATACCTTCACAACAAACTTCCTATCTTGGGACTGACTATGCTTAGGTGTCTTACTTAGAGGTGCTAGACAACCTAATCGGAAATTCTTACCTTGGTGTTGTACTTGAGTTTGTTGTCGGTTCCCATCAAATTGGGCCTTATGATGTTCAAGCCAAGGTAGTCCTAGAATGACATCATAGTGTAGAGGTGCCACTACAAACCTCATACACTCCAAATACTCCTTCCCAATCTTAAAAGTAACAAGATGTGAGGTACGGAATATAGACCCCTTTCTACCATCCGCCATCATCAATCTACTTCCAATCACTAGCTTGATAGGAATACCCAATTCCTTAGCTACTTGCATAGACAAGCAATTCTCTAAACTTCTAAAATTAACCAAAATCCTACAACCCCGATTAGATATCGTACCTTGCAAGTGAAGCAAACTTGCATAGGTTGAGCCTTCAATCCCATAAGAACTAATCAAGCTCACAATAGGCAGCTTGAAATCTCCTATTGGTATTCCTCATTTCCCTGATCACTATGTTCCATAAACTCCATTTGGGCAACTTGTCGAGGTCACACATTCCTAAGTGGACATTCAACAATGCAATGTCCAACTTGGCGACAATAAAAACAACCTCCATTTTGTCATAATCTTTCTCTATCCATTGTACCAAGCGGTCTTTGTTGGATAGCATCAATCTCTATTGGTGTTGGTTCTTTCACCCGTGCATAGTGTAATGGTAAGCTTTGTGTAGGTCGAGGTCAAGACCAAGTTGTCGCAACCAAGGAATCAAAGTGCTCAGCCAATTGTATGGATTCTTCTACATTTTGTGTTCCCGCATGGTCACTTCCAATTTGGTTTGTGAATTCAATCCCCATACAAATTGATCCAAAACTTCACCTTCTTGTATATCTAGAATTTGCATGATGATGTTCTGAAATTGTGTGATATAGCTCCTTACTGAGCCAATCTACTTCAACTCCACCAATTTATCTTGTGTGGCTTAGGTGGCATTTATCATTTGAAATTGACCAAGTATTGCATCCTTGAATTTTGCCCATGTCAAAATTGGTGCAACAATCTATCATTTAACTTGCTCCACTTGGAATCGCCAACAAAGTTTTACCCACCATCCAATTGGCTAGAAGCCAAGAGAATCTGTTTCTGTTCATCTTGAAGATTGGTGGTTTCAAAGTAACGTTTGCAATCAAACACAAAATTCTCCACTATGCCCAAAAGATTCTTGCCTCCACACCTTGGTTTTTGGAAATCAAATGCAATCTTCTCCATCTCAAACTAGTTTTCTCTCTATATATTCTTGTCATTGCTCGTCTCATTCATCCAACGATCAAGTAAGCTACTTGATTTGTTGCTGCATTGCAAGGACAACATTTGGTATTGCCGCCATAGCTACTACTCTATCCCACTACTCCCAATTTATCTAATTGATTAACACATAGATGTAGCACGTCCACCATTCTCCATAAGTTACAATCGGAAGTATCAAGGGTTCCTCAAACAAGATGATCATATGTAAAAAATCTTGCCCAAAGCGCGAGATGATGAATTGTGTGAAATGATGCTTGGGTAATATCTCAATATGAAAATCCCAATGGTTTGGTGGAAGTGGATTTGGTGGTCCATAAATTCCATCCATCCCATTCTTGCTCTGATACCAATGTAAAAGACCAAGACCAAGGAGAGAAATAGGAGAATGGAAGCTCACATTGGGATGCTGGAATGAATGAACAATCCAAATGTCTAGCATAAACTTTGGCTTTGGTATTTATAAGTAGTATACAAGGCACTTGAGAAGCTTCTCAAGAAGTTTCCTCAAGCCGCTTTCTTAGAGTGCAAGCCAAGTTAACCAGGAAGTTTCTCAAGAAGCTTCCTTCTAAAAGCTGCCTACTTGGCATGCAAGCTAAGCTAGTTGGAAGCTTTATGGAAGCTTCCTTCTAGAAGCTACTTACTTGAGGTGCAAGCTAAACTAGCCGGGAAGCTTCCCAAGAAGCTTCCTAGATATTTCTGGAATATTCTAGGCTAATTTGTCTTGTTTGCTACTTCGTTAGCCCTACTAACTTTGTCGGTAAACTCCATATTGTTACAAAAAGGTGAGTAATGAAGTCTTTGGCTTCATTATTTTGGTACTCTATATGGACGACATGCTTATTGCAGCAATGAACAGATCTGATATTGATAAGCTCAAAGCTCTCTTGAGTTCCGAGTTGAAAGATCTTGGTACAATAGGGAGGATTTTGGGGATGGAGATCCAAAGAAACTTGGGGGATAGGAAGTTATGGTTAACTCAAGGGAAGTATGCTAGAAAGGTACTTGCAAGGTTTAACATGGAGAATTGCAAGTTTGTGAGTACTCCTTTAGTACTCACTTCAAGCTTTCATCAACTCTTTCTCTAATAGATGTCGTGGAGAAAGGTTTGATGTCCAAGATCCCCTAAGACAAGGCAATGGGAAGTCTCATGTTTTTGATGATTTGCACTAGGCATGACATTGCTCTAGCTATGGGCAAGACTAGCAAATACATGTCAAATCTAGGGAGGATATATTGGGAAGTTGTGAAGTGGATCCTCAAATATCTCAAGTGTACATTGGATTTTGGCCTTGTGTTTGATGCTAAATCTTACAATGCATCACTTATTGGCTATGTAGATGTTGACTATGGACAAGATTTGGATGGGAGGAAATCTACGATTGGGTAAACACTTGGAGGTGGATGCATAAGTTGGAGATCTACATTGCAAAAGTGTGTAGCTTAGTCTATTACAGAAGTCGAGTATGTAGCAACAATAGAAGCAGCAAAGGAAGCAATCTGGTTGGATAGGCTTATCACAAAGATGGGATTGACTCATGGCATTGTGATGTTCATTGTGATAGCCAAAGTCCTTTATATCTAGCTATGAATCAGGTAATGGATAGTAGAGTGAAACATATCAACATTAGGTATCATTTTTTCAGACAGGTTGTGTTTGATAAAATGATTGAGCTTGTCAAGATTGACGGTAAACTCAACCCTGTTGATGCTTTTATGAAAGCGATTTCTCTAGAAAGTTTTTTGAGACATTGTGTCAAACTGCAGGTGTTACATATGGGCACAAGTAGAGTAGACTAGCAATTGTGTCATCTATATATATAATTTTTACTCTATCTTGTTTATGCTACGACATAGTTCTAGTTAACACTAGTTGATAGAGGGACCCATGTTAGGCTTCCTTCTAGGACTTCCCCTAGATTAATCATATAGGTTATAGAGGTAAGGACCACAAGACATGAGTCAAGGGGAAGATTGTTAGGAGTTAACTCAGGTCTTGAGTAACTCGAGTTAGTCTGATTGTGATCAGTTAGTCTAGGGTTGGACTACTATATGTGCGAGCTAGTAGAAGCTCTTTGTGACACATTACTCAAATGATCAAAAATGCCTTTTATGTGTTCCCATGGACGGATACTTATATAGGTGAACCACGGATTTACTTGTGTCTAACTTGTGTATTCTTGATTTGGACCTTTCAATAATATCCCATTATTATTTTTAGATAAAGGATGATAAATAAATAGGACTGAGGGAAATCTTGAGTGAAATCAACTAATATCCTTTCGATAGCTATCTCATCTACTTATTACACCATTCAATAATAATAATAATAATAATAATAATAATGATAATAAGAAAATCTACACTAGATCAAACATACCTTTGAGATATTATATGTTATATATTGATATATCTTATAAAATGGATTAATCACACAAAATATTCTGGATTAAGTACACTTTTATATTCATAGATTGATATAACTACATAACCAGATTAATCACACAATATATACTAGATGAAACACAATTTGATATTTATAAATCAACATGACTTCATAACTAGATTAATCATAAGATATACATACCTTTGATTGTAATATAGGTCTAAATGTTGCATCGAATATATAGTATGATAAAAAGAGTAATATTCCATCCGACTTTTTTGGATGGATCTCCAAAATTCCCAAGACATGCTAGCCCATACATTGAGTGTATGAGATGCTACCCACTAGTATGAAAACAACTTAACTAGTTTGCGCCAGGCTTGCATAAGAATTTATCCACCTTAACTATATCTCTATTATAATAATTCTTTCTTTTATTAATCCCTCTATTATCTTTTTATTGTATTTCTCAGCTCCTCTTTTACGTTGCATTTATTTTCCTCTCATGGCAGGGAAGGACTGCAAACTTATAGGTATCTAGAAGGAACTTACTGGTGTTTAGAAGGGAGTCTTCATGGTAATTTTCCTAGTGTGGATTAAGTTATCATCAATCTTAAGGGCATCATTGGTTATGTTTATTGGATAAAACCCTTAGAGCTAGCAAGTTGGGATTTTTGGCAAACTTTGCCAAAAATCCCATAAAGACGACAAATATTTAAAACACAATTACCGTCATTTGTAATATACATTGAAGACCAAACATGCAAAGAATCAAAGGTTTTAATTCTCCAAAAGGGTAAAAGGACTAGTCTGCAATCATCACACGGATAATCATTCTATCCTGTCTAGTCAAACTGACAAAAATAGCACATTATTTAACATTATTATTGGGAGGAAAAGATATCGCAGGAAAAGGTGTCGGACAGTCGAAAATATCCAACGAGAAAGCTAACACGGAAGTTGCGACACAATACAATACAGTACTAGGATACAGTATATACTTGGCCTAACTCACTCTTCAGTCTGGTTCAAGGGCGGTCAGCATCCCCCAAGACCTACAGGACCCTACCAGATTACCACAACGTGGTTTCCCAATTTGCCATGACGTGGGGACAGTACAAGGTAGTATGAGCTTCTTGTCTTACAGTGTCGCTAGTCATCAGCCAAAGTCACGTGTGACACCAATATTGGATTCACAAATAGCGTTTTCAAGATCATGTGACATAGTCCGGCGAGGGGTTGGCACGTGGAGCACAATGATATGGGTTTTTCGAGAATATCAACACCATAGAGGAGACTACATTAGCAAGACATCTCTTGTACAGTGTGGGGACAGGACCTACAGTCCCAGCCTGCGCAGTAGTCCCGTTGCCTAGGACAACAACGCGGCCCAAGAAGCGACAGCACTGGTCGTGTCGAGGGCAAATGGTCCTCGTAACTGTGGCAGGTGGTGACTGTAGAGTAGTGTCGACGTACGTATTCGATAACACCTGTACGCATTTCTTCACTGTACAAACGAAAGCAACTACACCATGGTAATCATTTGTCTGATATTCTTTCTATCGCATTAATTTTGCACTCAAATTCTTTAAGTTACCCTCATAGTGGACGTTGTTGTTTAATTTATACAATCTAGTGCCTAGTTCATTTGTGCTTTTAATAGACTCTAAACTACTGGGTTTTAATTCTCTTATTGTGAGTTTGTCGATCTTCGGAAGGATTAACCGGACTACTACGAAAAAGGTGAAAGATAGAGATATGCCTCAGTCAAGGGAACTGATTCCTGTCCACTTATAATTGGGTTCAATTCCAAAGAATATTATAGCTTGAATTGATGTTATATTCCTTAAATTATGGTAGCATAAAGATTCGTTCGAAGTTTGATTACATATGTGTTAACTATTTTCGAAGATAATGATTAATTAACTAATAAAATTTATAAACTAAAAATTTCAAAAACGAGAGTTGGAGATTAATCAATCAGTTATGAGAATCATAGGATGAGTGATTAGATTGCTTTATACCTAACTTTCAACTACAGCCTATGAGTGCAGTTTAATAAAGAGCAGAGTCTCATGTTGCCGAGTCTGTTGGATCTTATGAGAGATAACTGAACAAAAATAATCTTTGTGTTTTCAGCACAGACTTGTAACCTAACTTTTACATCGATCTTTACAATAATACATTAACTTTTAGTTATCCATCAGAAGATTAAAAGAGAGAATGGACCTCTTTCACTCATTCTAGAAAAAATATATCTTATGTATGTATTTGGAACATAAACGCGAGTTTAGCCATGGATAATTTAATTATGATTTGATCGTAAAAACAAAATAAATGGAAAGGGGAATGAACTTGACAGCTTATATTCAATCTCTTCTTGCTTTTCACTAAATATTCAATGAATTAATAAGTTGATCAATTTAAGTGGGTCTTTCTTTGGCAGTAGTATGTTAACTTAAAACTCTTACGGAAATCGAAATTTACCGTATTAATATACTGAGGGTATGGCGGTACTGTATTTTCTGTATAAAACTTATAACTGCATACGGTACTTCTAGACAGAGACGCTGTTTTGAAGGCCGCGCTCGTCATGACAACGTTTTTCCCCGACGACGCGAAATTGGAGGTGTCCTTGATCGACACGTGATTCTGCATGGGGATAAGGACATGTGAGAATGGAAGTTGGATGGATAAACGACCGAGTTCTGGGTGGGCCTGCTGATAGCCGTACATGGAGGACAAGAACAAGAAGAAGCGTGAAGGAGTTGGATCAAAAAGGCCACAAACATCGAAAGGCGAGAGAGAGAGAGAGAGAGAGAGAGAGAGGGCGAGAAGGAGAAAAACCGTCGTCGTCGGTCGAGGGGGAGGAGGAGGACAAATCGACGGAATCTGCGCAAAGGGGAATACCATTGATGTATCCCGGACCAAAGAGGCAGGTGGAGGATATAGTGGGGAGGAGAGGTTCATTGACTGTTGCAGCAAAGAGAGGAGTTAAGGCACGTCGTTCATCAATCTAACACGTGAGGTGTGGGTGGTGTTTCTACCAGGCTTGAGCTCAACTCAGATTACTACCGCACCAGTGAGAAGAACAGACTGCTGCTCCAGAACTGTAGAGAGGGAACTCGAGGGATGTGTTGACTGAGACAGAATTGGCTGATTGATTGCTGTCTCATGAGCGAAATTTTGGCCTAATTGTTAGTTGGAGAATTTATTTTCCACAAGTGTACGAAAAGAGTGAGTCTGACATCGTGTGTCGTCCTTACTTGCTTGATTGACTCTGTTTGGAAAATATTTGGTACCGTACCTCCACTGGCACAATCAGTTCTGTTCGTTCTACTGTCGACTGCAACTGACTGACTTCGAACATTCATCGAAATCCACGTCTTTGTAACCATGTCTGTACACTTTCCAATTTCCTGTTGTAGTGTACTTTCTCTATGCAGGCGTAAGCGTTCCTAAACGTGTCTCTGTGCTTGTTTACCCAAAGAAAGTGATTGTATCTTGATTCTGGGGCGGAATTTCCTGAACCCAAGAAAAAGCTCAGATCAGGGTGCATTTGCTTAGAAGCCCTGGATCTGCTTTAATTTGTCTATGAACCCCAAACCCCCGCCCCCTGTTTTAGTCTTGAAGGGATTGTGGGATTGATCGCAGTTTCTCGGAAATGGGTAAATCTCTCCTGATCTTACCGCAAACTCACTAGTTTTCAGGAATTCTAGAGGAACCCAACTCAATATCCTGAGTTTTTTTTTGAGAGAATGCATTCAAGTGGGAGGATGCCTCCGCTTGATACAGTGCCTGTGAGTTTTTGACAGCATCCTGGCAATTCTGACTACATTTTGGAGTAGAGGATTAGACTCGTTCATGAATTTGGTACTTGAATGCATCCGAATATATATTTTTACTTTATTTTTTAATCGTTTTCGATCTAATGCAGGTTGGCTGCTTCGAGAACGTTTCGATCCATAAAACGGTGGAGGCCTGAGAACGTACTACTCTCTGTAATGGGGGGCAAAAGTAGCGTTCCGGAGAACAAACAACTCACCAAGTTAGAGAGGAGGATGGTGCAGGAATTGGCACAGAGGGCGCAGAGTGGGAAGGTTGTACATAAAGCGTTCAACAGCATCATTCTTAAATTTCCCAAAATCGACGAATCCTTTGAAGCCGTTAGGACTATTTTCAAGAAATTCGGTGAGTGGAACTCAAATTGGACGTCTTGATTTGTACTCAATCACTGTGAAATAAATCTCTTCCAGCAATCAGCATAGTTTACTGCAGGTAAATTGGCAAACCCTGCACTCTCAGAGTTGTGTAAATGGTTTAAATCACCCATTGGAGCATTTGATTTGTTTTCAGTCGTGTGTGCACACCTAAGGAGCCCTAGAATCGACTTGCTGACGTTCCTTTGGTGTTGTTTCCTATAGATAAGGACGGAAGTGGAACTATAGATTTAGAGGAATTGAAGATTTGCTTTAAGGAGCTTCAAGTGGACTCCACAGACGAAGAAGTGAATGCTTTTTACGAAGCAAGCGATATGGATGCGAGCAAGGGAATTGATTTCAAGGAGTTCATTGTGTTACTCTCTCTGGTCTATTTTCTTGGGAAACCAAGTAGTGATGTTAGTGGTGTATCCTTTGAAGACCGCCGCAAATTTCCAGTTTGCTTTTTGGACCACAGTCTGACTTGGTATAGGCTAATTATGTCCTCAGGATGGTTGTGCATTCGTGATAACCGACTGCTGCCTTATTTGGTCTCGTTTTTAAGGTTTATGCTGTACTGCTGAAAACTTGTTAGAGGTCTTGTTGTGGAATCATGGGAATTGACAATCTTTCAGGTTTGTGCTCGCTTTTCGTTATCTCTGACAATGGAGGAAGTTGAAAGTAACAACTCTCAAAAACTTAGGTCTTAGCGTAGCTATTTAGAGGGTGTTTCTGTCCTCACCGAGAGGCTGATTGTTTCAAGGGAAACTAGAAAATTACAGGGCAACTTCTGTTTATGATAAACCAAATTGCTCAAGAAACTTACACCCGGGTTCTTTTCTTTGTCGCCAGTGTTCTGGAGGTGTCAAGCATATTTCCCTAGACGTCATCATATATTGTTACAACACAGCCCTAGAAGTCTTACCAGTTTGTATTTCTCTTTTTGCACTTTGTATAATACGTATCTTTTTCCTCCCTGCCCAGGACTACATAGGTAATACCCACTCGCTACTCGCCCCTCTCACTAAGGCGACTTTCAGCGGACGACCACTCTCATTCTCTCGCTCTCCCTTTGCTTTTCGTACTCTTCTCCATCTTCGTCCTCGGCTCTTACCTATTCTCACCATTTGCATATTGTAATTTTGTTTACTGCACATTGCTGTACGATTAGTGCTGAGCGGCACTTTCTGCAACGGAGTTTGCGTTAGCACTTCTGAGCTTTGGAACGGAAATTCGGTACGAGGGGTACTGGCATTCGCCCAGCTACTTCGGCACTGTGTGGGCACTGATGAAGTCGTTAGTACTTTCTTGCAGGCTTACTATGATAGCCTGACTGCTTCTTTTAGTTATAAGTGTTTCAGGACTCATGTGCTCATAGATCATGCTGTGATGTACACTACTTCCCCTGTTCTCTGAGCGATTTCATACACTCGGTCTGCCTGACTCGACTGTCTTCCTCGACGGTCGATTTCATGGCTTCTACACGATCCCCCTCTGTTTATCGGTTACCATTTATTCGATGCATGCTATTGGTATACAAGTGTTGCTCTTTAATTGTTTCTAGATGGCGTTTACTTCTGCTTCCATTCAATCAGTTGTTTCCATTTCATCTCCTTTCCCGGTTTTATACTTATTTCGTCTTGCACACGTTTTGTATACGTTACATATCATTTGCATTCAATGAGTTCTGGATCTCCCATTCCTCGAACGGCTTCTATCCTCATTTCTCAATATCCAGTCATATAGTGTACATCACAGCATGGTCTATGAGCACATGAGTCCTAAAACACTTCAAAGCTCATGAACTCTTCTGATGCACTGATGAAGTCGTACTTGCTTTCGAGGAGGCTTACTATGAACGCCTTCTGCTTCTTTCAGTTGTTTCGGTGTTTTAGGACTCATGTGTTCAGAGGCAATATACTCTACTCTGTCCTCTAACGCTTCCCTCTACTTCCCCCGTTCAGAGAACGATTTCCTCTCTCCTTTTCCATACCCAAACCCATGATTGTTTCGATCAGTCTTAGCCATAACACCTTACTCTCCTCTCTCACACTGCGATCCACTTCAACTTTCCTCAACCAAAACTTCTAATGTGGTCCGCTTCATGGTTCCTACTCGTCTCCCTACTTCTTGTTTCATTACCTGACGTACGTTTGTAAACTGCTGCTAAGTCAATGTCCGGCTCATCGGTCTTCGTTTACAAGTGGTAACTACTTCCTTACATGCTTTGCTTTACGTTTACCTGGCGATCAGGTTTTTACTCGATTGTACATTTCTGTATTAGTCTCGGTTTACAATTTGCTTTTGATTCATTCAGTTTGTTTCCGATTGTTTCACATACGCTCACTTCGTGATTTATTTATATGAGTTGACTCTTCGTTTTCTCCGTAGACATTGGTTGACAGATTCTCGACATGTAGTTATATGTGGGCGATGCTTGATAACACATGCTATTGATGAATTGCATTTCATCTCCTTGTCGCATGTATTTTTCAGTCAGTTCTGCTTTCATTTTATTGCCATTTCATGTACACTTCATATGCATTTAATGAGTTCTGGATCTCCCGTTCCTCGAATGGCTACTGTCCTCATATATCCATATCCAGTCGTGTCACACTTCGGTCTAGCCCCGAAGTGTGACACTAACGCTATGCTTTTTTACTTCTTCAATACTTCCTTTTACTTTCAAATGTTATCTTCCTACTCGCCCGACGATTTCCTCTACTTTCAGTTTCAAATGTATCCCCTGTTTCTGCTTGAAGATGCTGACTTCCTTTTTCACATGATGCATATCATTTCACTGTAGATACTGATCATGGAATGTTTCACTTTTCGCTTTCTATCGATTTCGCTTATGTTCCGCTCTGTATTTGCTTGCTCAGATCAGCTTGACTTCAGTTTGCATCCGTTCGTGCATGCATTTCAATCCTTCCTTCCACATGCATGTTTTCGGTTTGCTTGCTCAGATCAGCTTGACTTCGGTTCGCATCCGTTCGTGCATGCATTTCAATCCTTCCTTCCACATGCATGTTTTCTGTTTGTCTCGGGTCGGTCCTAAGTGGGTTCTGGATCCCCCGTTTGATTAAGTACCTAAGTCTCCTCTGAATTCGTGTATTACAAGTCAAGAGCACTCTAACACCCTACTATACTTTAGCTTCTGGGGCTAAAGAAACCAGATGCAATGTAGCATCTTCATGAAAGCTGTGAAGGAATACACAGCATATGAGATTGCTACAAATTGACCCAAAAATTACTGCATGCATGCCTTTACTTCATGTCTTTCTAAGCTACAGAAGTCGTTCATGTTGGATCAAGCCTGCACCAGTAGATTGTGCTTGATGAATGAATTGTCCATGTTTCTTTCAAAACTATTTCCTTGACTTGATTTAACTTAAAGAAATCAAGAATAGGGCTACCTCAGCTTGAAGCTACTTTTGAGACTATCGTCGAGGCTTTTGTCTTCTTCGATTCAAATGCAGATGGGTATTTAAGCAAAAAGGAGATGATATATGCAATCAACCAGGCATCTCCTGGCAGACATTCTGATCGAATTGGGATGCGGCGTTTTGGTAAGCACCCAATGCTGCTCCTTTTTTTCTGAGACATAGCAGTCCCTTTTGCTAGCCTTAATGTGATGGTCAACGTGTATGGCATGTTTGTCATACTGCAATCAAAGTACTAGAATGAGGTGGCCTTTCTAAGCGTGATTGTCAAGTACTGCTGCTAGGGGCATCGAACATGAGGTGTCCATGTGTTTCACCGGAACGGTTCAGATAAGTGGCAAGATTGTGAATTGTACTGTATCTATATTAGGGGATGTGTGGACCAGCTTGATTATGAGAGAAGGCAGAAAAGCGAACATCACTTTCATGTGTATCCTTGCTGTTGTCATGCACAGTAGAGTTTGGACCGACTGATTAATGATTGTATTCCTGAAAATATTTAGATCAAGTTCGATCATATAATCCGTTTCACCTCATCTGAATAAGCAGTTAAGGGGATACTTTTCACCTCACACGTCAAAGAACAGAGAGGCTTGCGGTTTTAAGGATATTGTCACGAAATGCTCTAGAAGTTTTGAAGAAGGAAGTGCTGACTTTTGTGTTTGCTGTACTCATATGCAGAGGAGATGGATTGGGACAAAAATGGATTGGTCACATTTAAGGAGTTCCTATTCGCCTTCACAGACTGGGTAGGGTTGGAGGATGAAGATAACGAAGAAGGCGAGTAGAGTACCTCTTGGGACGCCAAACTGCTTTCCTGCTCTTTCTTTCGTAGTTCTTAGAGGGAAATCAATGGCGAAACGCGTTGATCAGCCTCATGTCAATCCATGTAATCAATTTTGTATCATATTGCACCTATAGTAGGATGTTAGAACGTTGAGTTGTACTTCACTGGTTTACATAAGGACTCCTCTAAGTTGGAGTCTTCAGGGTCTCTTCCACCTACTCCAAGGAGGTTGGAGTAGTGAGGCTCTGTTTGAGGATTGCCTCACACCCTGTAAAAATCAACACAGGTCATTAGTTTACGTTTTATGGCAAGGGTATCATATTTCTATTATATCTCGAAATACCTCACCAGTAATGATGATGATGATGATGATGATTTGTTGATTCGTTAGCTGAAAGGAGGATGTTAAAACGGCTGCGCTGTTTATTAGTCTCCTGTATACCACATAAACGACATAACGTGAGAAGGCAAAACTGCTCACGACCTTTTATAAAGTTATTAGATGTCGGCAGGATATTGGGATCAGTTTTGTTCTCTCCCTCACCTTTCTCTGGATATTGCAGTGAACTGTTTCAGGTCATGCTTCAAGATGATCCTCAGGCTTGATTCATGTTTTAAGACACGAGTTGCAGATGTAAGTACGCAGTAAAGAAATTTAGAGCAACAAATCGGAACTGTTTTTGCAGGTTCCACATTCTGCATACTATGGAATTGCTCAAATAAGCCATTCCAGATCACGTCAATAATATACATTGTATCTAACATCTCTGTATATTTGGTGCCCAATGTGTGGATACTCTTTTGAACAAAAATCACAGAGAACGGCAATAATACATTTAGTTTGTACATACTAAGCGGTTTAGGGCTTTCCAATCTTATTTGGAAGCGACCTCTTCCCCTTTCCACCCACTAACTAGCTGAAGCTGTTGCCCACGTACCGCACTTGCTGCTCACTTATCGATAAATCCCATACGTTCCATGACTTCACGGATTTAACAGTGTGGAAGTTATTCAGCCTTGATTGACTGAAGTTTCCTCCTAATATTGCGATCTCTTGGACTAATTCGGAGTTAAGCAACCTTAACGGAGCCAGATCGTAGCTTTTGTGTGTTGTCCCTTCATATTACTGTGAACTGCTTGACTATCTCGCTGTAATGCAGTTAGTTACAGTACTTCATTCTTATATTACTCAATAGCGAGGATGTAGACCGTCAATTCCTTAGACCACATCGCCCCACAGAATGTAAAACTGCAGCTGTAGCTTTTGGATATAGTCATCAAGTCATTGTTTATTGTATATGTAAGCTAGAAGGTATCAAGACTACGAAAAAATGAAAATGATAATATCTTGAATCGTGGGCGAATGTTGTCTGGAAAGTAGAAAATGCCAATTTACACGCACTCACATAATGCTATATCCAAAAAGACGAGGCTTTTACTTTGTCAAACACGAGGTCCAGTAGGACAGACTTCTCATCCGATTCGATTGGGGTTGAGCCCCACTTACCGCCAAGGTTTCCTCTTTGTACGGCTTGATGGGTCTTCACATCGTCTTTGTCTTCTATACGAATCACCCTTTTCTCCTAAGACGTTCAAAACATGTGGAGTGATTTAACTGCACTTGAATAATTCAACTCAACTAAATTCCTAATATTTATACCTGGCTAAGGTCTGGTGACAATGACAAACATTCTCGGTGGCGAAAACCGATTCTTTTGATCTCGTTCTCTTCAGCTTCAACATATTAGAATTTGCTTGCATGCCCCAGGCACCTTGGCATGCAAGCAAATACTCTCTTTTCTTTTCTTAAAACCAACTCTCGCAACTCTGTAGACTGCTTGGGATCCTAGACCAACCTTGTTTTCATTTTCTTTATTTCAAGGAGGATATAGGATAATTACCCATGATGCTATTAGGGATATAGTATTTGTTATGGCACGAGAGAGTGGATACTTGACTTGGAAGGAGCGTAATAGGGCAGATTTATACTTGGTCCGAGATGATCAGGTGATAATAGCAGATGTCGTGGTTACGGACCCGTGGGATATAGTTTTGGAGGAAGTGATTACCCATCCCCCTGGATGGGCGGTGAGTGTAGCAGCAGGTCGTAAGGTCTCCAAGTATAGGGACATGCAGCGAGGTCACCTCTTTGTCCCTCTAGCCTTGGAGTTATATGGAGCGCTGGACACGACTTTCTACACATTTGTTAGGGAGTGCGCGCAAACTTATCATGTTAGACGCCAAGAGGTATCACTCTCACTCTCATACTTTGTAGCATATTTACGGCAGCGTGTGTCTATTACTTTATAGAGAGCAATGGCGTGTGCCAACCATAGAAGAATAATCACACTAGGTGATGCTTCTTCGGATGCTCCGGTTGTTGGTAAACCATACGATTTGCATATCTCGGATCTCTTAGATGCAGCGGGGCACATCTCTCATAGACTTTATTGTGGTTTAGTTCCATTTTACCTTGTTTGTCTGTCCCTTGTACGGCTTGATGGGGTCTTCCCATCCTTTGTGTTCTCTACGGGGTCGCCTTACCTCTATTTCAAGTGGTATACCACGAGCTCCGCAGTTGCCATCTTCACGAAGTACCATCTTCACAGTCGAGACCACCGTCACCTGTCAACTTCAGGCTTACTAAGGACACATGTCGCTGAATGCACGGTTGCAACTACAGTTTGGCTTGTGCAGTATGACACAAAATACAAAGCTTTCCATACTCATACTCTAAAACACGAGCGCCCCCATATAGAAAGGAACAAGTGAGTAACCAGTTTAGGGTATCATTTGAATCAAACTCTCTGAAGGAATATAATTCGGACCTCATCAAACAAATTGGTATGCGGATCCAGCCCTCAAACAGGAATAATTTAAAATTTGGAAAATTCTAGAACAGATGATAAACGAATAAAATTTTATAATTTTGACCAAAGTACCTTAGTAATGATAAATTCAAAAAATATATTCTTTATGTAATATATTAGAGTAAACTTTCACCAAAATGCTAATCAAATAACCAGATCAAATATACATTCTTGGAGAGTAGATTTGTGTACACAATGGAAGTCATACGTACAGGTATACCTCTTGAGTCTTGGAAGCGACGAAGGTTTTATCATTCTAAGTTTAGGCAGATCATTCTTTGGAGGGATTGAGGTCCCATGGGATTGTATTCTTTGTATCTTAGGTACTCGTTTTCCATCAGCATATATATATCATATCTATGACGGAAGGGGAAGGTAGGCAGTTGGTTAATAACTTGATCAGTTCATAAGAACTTGAAATTTGGTTCTTATCCCTATTAATTATATTAATTCTTGTCCCTTGTACGGCTTCCCATCCTTTGCGTTCTCTACGCGGTCGCCTTTATTTCTATTTCAAGTGGTATACACTTTGCTTTCACATTCACTTGTTTCACACGGTATATACATGTGTTATGTTTAAACTTTTTCTGTCTTTCTAATTGGTGATAGACAGCCAGCGTTTTATTACTGTATACCTTCATATCAACTTTAAGGAATCAAATGGCTCAGAATGGCTATTGTAGTCTTATATCAATATGTTTTGAAGCGACCCTTTGAAGCACTTCAACGAAGGTTCACAACGCTTTACTGTAATACTTATATGCTCTCATAGATATTTAGGGTATTGTTTGTTAAATATTTTAAGTATTGTTTGTGTTTTATTTTCGTAGTGATTACATTCTATAAGTTACATAAAGTTATAAGTGGTATAAGTTACATTATACAGTTTTACATAAAAGAACATTTTAATGATTTGAAGATTTAATGACATATATTACTACAGTTCCTGAAAATTACTCAAATGCATGATTTTGGAAAAGAATGTCAAATGAACCAAGACAATCAAACAAAGTACTCAGCAAGTATCTCTCTCTAATGTAACTATTAAGACCACGGACATCTCTTGTATTTAGGGCACATCGGAAACCGAGGAACTACTCCACTGGGAATATATTCCGTAAACTTAGCACTTTCTAAAATTGGGTAAGGAACACTTCATGTGAATACAGATTACTGGTTACGGCCGTGTCACAGAGTTCCCCTTCCCAAAGAACGGCCTAAACCTACATGGTTGGAACCGTTCTGATTGCGTCAGCATCTGATAACTCCGTAAGCGGGTTCTCCACACGACAAAGTTGATCAGACATATCTAAGTCACTACAGGAAAGCTTGAAGATTGACTACATACTTGGGTACCCAAATGATCAGAGCGTGCAATGCAACCATCGGAACTGCTGTACAAATTTTGGGCATCCTCAGATATTTGACTGGCGTCGAAATGTGCATGGTAAGCCAGTGTTTAAGACGCATATTGCATACAAACTATGCGTCACTGTAGCTAAAACCCATCTGGTTTTAGCTTATACACTTGGGCCAGGAGAGGTAAACTTAGGTCACGAATGCTTTCACACGAATCGGCTCGAATGCGAGCGTTAAACAAGTCATGTTCAGTTTGTTACACCAGATGTTGGCTCGTAGGAAATATATCCGATTTGTGCTACGAGGGCGGGCATCTGCCACTCTGATTCTCGTGAACTGAAAGAATACTACTGTGTGTCATTTTATAGAGCTCTAGACCTTCACACACCATGTCTACGTGTCGTTTCATAGAGTTCTAGACCATCACACATCATGCCGACACTCTTGTGTCAAGGACAAGAGATTCTACACGTCAAGGATAAGACTTTCTCCGGCGAGCAAAGCACGAGGTGAAGGAAAGTCAGCAATCTTCGCACATGTACTATTAATAGACTGATCAGGGCGGCTGGCACGAAACTTAGCAAGATATAAAGGTAAGAACTAAAGCACCGGACATTAAGAATAGTTATTACAAAATAAAAGTTATGTTTGTTACTTGTGAATCAAGAGCGGCCAAACAAAATTTCTCACGATCCTCTTTGAATTACAGGTTCTTTCCGCCGTCTTATTGGCTTGCAAAATAGTCACTGCGATTTCTCTCCTAGAAAAATGATAGTACTGGAAATTCTGGGCGAGAGTCTGAGACGAGACGTGGCGAAAATGCAGGTCGCATACGGAAAAGAGATTCGGACACTAGGACGTTTAAGAGGAGGAATCAAGATGAACCGAAAGTACTTACTTCAAAATCCATACTAGGCTCCCAAGTAAACCACTCGTAACTGCTGTGCTTGGAGCCCCTCACTGGCATAATTTGCCACTCCTTGGTATCGACGTTGTAAGTAAGCCAATCGTTACCGATAGTATTGTTGGCAAAGCAGATAGAGTCTTTCAAGTGCAAAATTGTATGTCTATCAAAACTTTCGGTAAGAAGGAGGTGAGCTGCCTGTGGCTTGTCCAAAATCCTGGAAATTTTTGCTGGTATATTAATGGACAATTTCATCCAGGTTGCTTTTTCGAAAGGAGAGGATGATGAGGTTCCGCTGCTGTCTTCCCGCAACATCCACGCGGTTGTTCCGTTGTCCTCCTCAGCATCCTCAAACACCGTCCGTCCGACGAGGTAAATGTTGTCATCCTGCTTGAACAGAAGGAAGCTGAAACCATATGTGCATGGCAAGGTGGTCCTAATCTCGGTCCAGATCCCTGATTTAAGATCAAAAGCAGCTAGCAGGTTGGGTTCAAAACATGGGAAGTAGATAATGTTCTTCCACAGAAGACGATGTTGTCCAGGTGTGAAGTTGATTGGCGGAACGCTCTCATGCTGGATCCAGGTGGAGCTGATAGAGTCGTAGACGGTTGTACTCAAATTGTTGGCAATAACAACAATTACCTTGAAGGATTTCGTTTCTCTGTTGGTTATGAGCTGTAATGCTTCGGACTCTGTGCCGGGCAGGCCTTCATCGGGGCTGTGGTGACAGAAGGGTGGTAAAACTCTATAAGATTGGGTCAACGGGTTGCCCACACATATCCAAAGGGTACCATTGGGTGAGCGATATCTGTATGCAACAAGAGGCCCATCTGTATCACATAGCTCCCAATCGAAATTCGGACAGACCCTAGGTTTGGGAGGAAGTCTGTGCCACCTTTTCCGTACAGGACAGAAGAAGGCTTCATAGTCCCGATGATTTTGAAGAATCGAAATCGGATTGCCTATGAGTGGGGACATAATCATGCAGACTAAGCTAGGATTTGCTTGACCGTAAAGACAACGCCATTCAGAGGAAGAAATGAGTTCATCCCACTTCCTGCACACTCGCTTACATCTGACAACATTTACAGGTATTAAGAAGGTCAAGATCCTTCCGACGAGATCCGCGGGAAGAGCTTCGTTGATGCACTCGGTTTCCACAGGTTTCGGCACAGGCGGTCTTGGTAGAGGAGGAGAGTCCCCAGGTCCGCGGAACCTCGCAATTATAAGTATGGACGTCGTCATAAGACAAACCGATTGTCAACGTATCTCACCCAAACGTCTCAATGTCACCACCAATTGCGCAGGAACTTCGACTTCCCAAACCCCACCCTGATTTCTCCACTTCCGCTGCCTCTTTCACTCCGCAAACGTTCTGGGCGCGCTAAGAGAAAGTACACAAGTACACATCACCATCAATTCCGCAAAATATACTGATCTCCCCTTCAACCTCACCTCCCACTCGTCGACTTCGTTCTCCAGTAGCCCTCCCCCACTCTCAACGTAGTCACTCCAGGGAACTGCCTGACAGGACGCAGCAGCTACAGATCAATAGTTGCCAGGTTAACAATTCCGCAATCACGCAAAATCTCGAGATCTCCAGATTCTCAAGATTCTCAAGATTGATCTCCAACCTGCATCGTTAACAAACACCCTCCTCACCTTCGCTCTCCAGTAGCCCTCTCTTCCTCCCTCCGCCTCCACAACTCAGTCTGTACAAACGCGATAAGCACAACTACGGAACACCTCTCAGCCGATACACCGTCTCCACGATCCAGCGTTCGATAAAAAGCACTGCGATCTGATCTCCATAAGGTATGCTCCTCCCCCTCCTCTCCTCTTCCTCATTACCTTGTCTCGACTCTATTACCGCGATTGAAACGAATCGATCACTGTTCGATGTTGCACCAATTTGAGGTCCGCGAGCGTGCGAGAAGCTTCGGACAGCTATCAAGTTCCGCTCCACTACTATCCTTCCGACGAAATCTCCAGACACACAGATCGGATCAAAATTATCCCCCAGGGGATGTCGAGGTCACAAACTCGGATAAGTTCGTGTTTCTGCAGTCGACTAGACTGTGAACATTGGATTGGAGCTATCCGCACTGATCGATCGGAGCTTATCTACCACAGATCTTAGCTCCACCAAAACCCTAACTCGCGTTCTAAACTATGGGTTGGGTTAGATGGACTCTTGTGGAGCTTTATTTTATTGGCGGATGTGGAGCCATTTATTCCTGACGAGAAATATCTCGACATCAGGGCCCATTTTATATTGCTTGTTTCTTTGTTTGTTTACTGATATGGGTTTTCTCTCGAGGGCCTCGTGACAAGTGTCGAGCCCAGAGAGACCTGGTCCCACAGGATTCTTTGGTAAGTAAATACAGTAGGTTTCGTTTTGAAAAATATGTCTTTAAAGTACTGCTACAATTATTAATGGTGGAGTTTTCTAGGACTGTACAAGTAAAGGTGTTTCAAAAAGTGAAAATATAATATTTTAAGTTAAGTGGTGTCCCAGCAGGAACTCGAGTATGGCACAAGTATGGCATTTGATTGGTGCTCTTCCAAAAAGTCTCCACAAGATTACGATAGGTAATATGCGCGAAAGTCCTACTGCTGCAAATTCCAAGATAAAATATTTTATTGCTTCATTTTGTGGTGTTAATAAAGCAAGAGACATTCAGTTAGACAGACTCACAAATGACAGAAATGATAAAGGACTGGTTTAAAGGTTCAAAATTGACAAATAATATTTATTTATTTATTTTATTTTATATGGTATTTATTCTGCAGACGTCGTTTTTCAAACCAAAGACTATGTATCATTGAAGCATTGACGGTCCTGTATATCCTTTAAATATCAAAGGACTAACACACTTACTTGGCCATGCATGTCAATGTAGAAGCCAAGAATGAACATTCCAGTACTGTTGCATGTCCCAATCGCCTAGAGATATATTATATATTCCATTAAATAAAAGGTTGGTAGAAAATTCCGGTCAACTTAGCATAATATACAATCAACAGTCTAATACAAGAGTTTCTATGAAACATAGATAATAATCATACCAGATTACAAGGTAATAGCCTAAGATAACGTTGATCACATGAAATAATAATATTGCTTTAAGTGCTGTAAGTACCAAACACTATTACAAAGATTTCTATATGTGGATTAACACACATCGAAGATCAACATCAAATTTACATAGAACATTCCAGAACACTCACCACCATCCAATCCGATCCAAAATATAAGATAGATGCACTGACTACGTGAGGGGAGAATCTACGACGAGAAGTAATCAAGTGGAAAGAAGTATTTCTAATCTTAGTTTTCTAATATTCTATATTTATAGAGAAGATAGAAGGGAAAAGTGTACAAAAATAAATATATGTTGAATTCTAAAAGTAATCTAAAGATTTGTTGCTTGCATTTAAGATAGGCATAAGATTTTAAAAGAAATTAAAATTAATTCCCAAGCCAAACAATACTGTATCGTGAAGAGGGTCCAGATCCTATTACTTATACTTGAGATGAATTAAAGCTGGTTAGAGAAGTATGTTTAACTTCTTTGCCAAATTTAATCAAGGAAAGTATTTCTATACCTTACAACCAAAATTTTATAAGAACTTTTTGGGATATTTTACTAGATTAGTCAATAAATAAGATGGTTAATGGATACCTTTTATAGATTCCTCTATGAAACTTCCTTAACATAATTTAAATGTAGAAGACCATAGAGTAAACACAAAACAAGCAAGGAAGATAAAAAGAATAAAGAATTGAATCAATTGTACTTTAAATACTAGATATGGTTTTAAAGTCTAGTATATGTATTTAAGGTGAATATAAACTTACTTCTTAAAAAAATTTTGACCATTAACTCTCTAGTAAATTTATTCAATCCTTATTTTATTTAAATCAATTTTTTTTTCATTTTTTATGCTAAATTATTCTTTAATTAACATATTTAATCATAGCACATTGCTTTTATTTCATTCATAGTATCATAAATTTTAAAATAGAAATCTCTTCTCTTATACCTATATTTAGTATTTAAAAATTAATGAAATTTATTCTTAAACTAAAATTAACGGTTTTACTATTCGCACCTAATCTCGTAAACATATTACCACTAGAGATGGCTATTACGATCTATGCCTCCACATCACAAACAATGTTAGGAGGTCGCGGGATGGCCTTTCTTGATTCCTAAGGGTATGACTTCTTATCCTCGCTTTGCTCTCATCTTAGATGAGAAAAGAAATGCTTTCAAGGTCTCAAAGTCCAATAAGAATTGCCAAAATAATTTCTTATGTTGTTCCTCTAAATTGACCCATATGATGCTCTCACGTGACCGTCAATGGCCAATTTAAAATTTAGCATGCAAATAAGAGTTTGAATGGTGGGGTTATTTCAAGCAGGCAATATTGATGGTTTGCCTCATGTAGAAATAATTATGTGCTAAATGTTACATTCATTGAGTCGAAAACCCGCATCTTCAATAGAGATTGTTCTCACTATCATCCTTGTGGACAGTGGTTGATCCAAGTTAGGAACGCTAACGGTTAAAAGTGCTTCAACTCAATGGGCAAGAAAGCCATGGTTGAATTGATTTGACTTCGGAGGATGCATAGATATGAATGCTCTACGATGAAAATAGTAAGAAGAATTCCCAAACACATCATTGGAGGTAGTTACCAAGCCTCTGCTAGATGTCCTTTAGAATCCATTATCGATCCTGGCATTTCTCATGTGCATGAGTCAAATAAATCGTTCGTCAAAAGATGTGCAGATTCATTTCCCCCTCGCATACCAACTGTCTACGTGTTTACTTAAGCGATCTACCACCATGATCCCACTAGGTGTGGAAAAGAGCCACTGTATTGTTATGGTGTGTCATTCGATCTTTCAGAATACTAACTCAGACTTCTCAAATTAGGGGAGAACCAATTGTACGGACTTGATCACTAGTTGCCGATATTGATTCAGATGCAGCTCGAGCTTCGTCACTACCTACTGTTCACATTCTGCACATTCGCAATGAACTAGGCATGAGATTGCCATGTGGTCTAGCATGACCGCGAAATATTCATTTCAGAGTTTCGCTGGTTTGCCTCAACTCTATGTTACAGCTGGGAGAGCCCTGCCCCACAACTGCAAAGTTCCAATGATTTTCAGCATCACTGAGAGAATTGACATAGATGTCGTCATCCAAATTCACAGCAGATCCAGGTTCACAGTGACATCTCCGAATGGCTTGCAAATCTATTGAAACTTCCTTCATCGTGGGCCTCCGTTTAAAGTCTAAGCTGAGGCACCTGGCAGCCAATCTTGCAACAGCATGAATAGACTCCTTCCCATTATCTGACAGAAATGTTTCCCAAATGGCACCATCAACGATCCGGTCCAAACGCCCCGCTTCGAGAATAGGGATCGCTCGCCGTACAAGATAGTGTTCCTCCTTACTTCTCTCTACTGCAGGTTGAGCTGTAATTAGTTCCAGCAACACCACACCCAGGGCATAGACGTCACTTTTGCCAGAAAACTTGGATGTTCTCACGGTCTCTGGATCGATGTACCCGGGAGTACCCATCACACCTCCTTCAGCTGTGAAATGCGTCACATCTAGGGCAGGTACCAGCCTGGAGATTCCAAAATCTGCCACTTTGGCGTTTAGGGTGTTGTTCAGAAGGATATTGGCTGATTTGACGTCCAAGTGATAGATTGGAGGGTTCGCTGAGGAATGGAGGTAGTCGAGCGCGTCTGCCGTTTGGATAGCAATGTGCAGACGTTGTCTCCAAGTAAGTGGAGCATCTCCCCTTTGCCCTCGTAGATGTTCCTGCAGTGTCCCATTCGGGATGTACTCAAAGACAAGTAGTGAAGTCCTGTCGGCCAAGCAGCAGCCCAAGAGCCTAACAAGGTTCCTGTGATGGACTTGGGATAAAATCTTGACCTCGTTTAGAAACTGGGATTTTCCTGATGCATCTCTATGCCAGGTGCTCTTCTTCACTGCCACCATGGTACCCCCTTCCAGTGTTCCAACGTACACTGTTCCAAATCCACCTTGGCCAATTTGGGATTTCTCTGAAAAATTGTCGGTTGCTTTTCTCAGATCCCTGAAAGGCATCAACACCGCAATCTCCCTGTCTAGTAGAATTTCGATGAGTTCAGCATCATGCTTCTGTCGCTGAGCATCAACTCTCCGACGCCACTGTAATCCCAAAACCAAGCATCCCGCTCCGGATACCACCGCGCAAGAGGCGAGAATCAACCAAAACTGCCAGCTCGTCAACAAATTCAAAAGCTGGAGATCTCCGGATCCGCCTTTTCGACACGAGACTAAGAAACTGCCTGAGAAATAGCCACACAGGTTTGTTCCTTTGAAGAGGTCATTATATTGCCCAGAAGGAATATTCAGAAGCAAAATGCTGGAAGGGATTGCTCCAGAGAGTCCCTGGTTGTTAGAAAGGTTGAGGTGCGTCAACCGGGGAAACCTTTTGGGGTCAAACTGATCAAGTTTGCCAAAAAATCTATTGTCGGATAAATCGAGGTGTTCCAGAGCAGGCAAGATTACTAGAGAGCTAAAAAAGACGTTTATGTCACCTTCTAAATTATTGCCACTCAAATCTAAGGTCTGCAACCGACTCAAATCCCCTGAGAAAACTTCTTTGCTGATTTTATCAGCGCCAATGCTGGGATTTCTGCTGCTGCCTAGACGAAGATCCCGCAGACTGGAACAGCGATCGAGGATGATCCTCAAATCTGTCCCTGTTCCCCAAGTCAGATTGTTTTGCCTGAGGTCCAGAACCTTCAGATTCTTCCAACCTGTAACACAAGCTCCAGATGAATTGGCACTGAGTTCTCCATTCAGAAAGTTATGTCGCAAACGAAGCTCGTTTAGGTTTTGCAGCTGAAAAAGCCCAGCTGGAAATCCAATATTGAGAGAATTGAACGACAGGTCCAGTACTTCGAGGAACAGAAATGTTGAGATCTTATCAAGGGTGAAACTGGAATTCACCGTCATACTGTTCTGGTTAAGCCTAAGCTCTGTCAATTGATTAAAATCGTTCTCCAACAAGTTCTCCAATCCACCCGTGAGATTATTTTGCTGAAGATTCAAAACCTTCAATCGCGGAGTACGCGTATACGTCCCAACTATTGACTCCAGCTGATTCTCGCTCAAATCCAGATACAGCAAATTGGAGTTCACGTTTGACAAATCAAGGCTCCCTACGAGGTTATTCCTTGAACAGCGCAATTGCACTAACTGATTGTAGCGGAGGAGATTCCGGGGAATGCGACCGTTGAGCTGATTGTTAGAGAGGTCCACAGACTCAATCCTCCATGCTTCACTTTGTGTCCCGGCACAAAACTGGAAATCGGGAATGTTGCCTGTGAGCTTGTTAGAGGATAGATTCAAGTAACTACTTCGAGCTTGAATCATGCAGGCAAGATGAGTAGGAATTGGTCCCTCTAGCTGATTATCCGACAGATCTACGGAATACAGTGGAAGGCGAACCTGAGTATCATCAATTCGCCAGTTGTCAGCAAGTCCTCCTGAGAATTTATTCCCATGCAGATCCAACTCTTTGAGACTTCGAACCTCAACCAGATTCTTAAGATCTCCCTCGAGACCTTTGCGTTGGAGAGAGAGGTCTAGATGAATTAAATTCGATGGCAATCTAGTTAGTGGGCCTGTAAGAAGGTTTCTTTTGAGCCGCAAGGATCTGAGGGTCGACTCAGAGCGCCAAGTTCTTGGCAGTGTGCCAGAAAATCCATTGAAGGACAAATCCAACTCTTGCAGCAGAGGGAAGTCGGCAGTATCTAGGATACTAACGGCCTGAACGTTCCCCTGAAGACGAAGGCCATTAAGATGCAACTTGACAAGATGTCGTGTAGAACCATCCGGACCTTCGTATTCCGCACATTCCACACCTTCGAGTATGGTCGTGGTATTGTAGACTGCCGCGTCGTACAAATCGCATGGGAATTTCTCGGCCAAAGCGCTTTCAGGGTTCCAACTTTTGAGAGCAAAGCGCTGATCAGTGATATTTCCCTTGAAGTACAATAGAAGCTCCATTTCTCTCTTGAGCTCGGCTGAAGCCTCAGTCGAGAAAGACAAGCATACGAAAATTCTCAACAATTGTAAACTCCACATAACTGTCCGAATGGAGCTCCATTTTGACCCCGACAACAAGCTCTTGAGATGATGAAGTTCCCCAACCACTGAATTCTGGCAATTCAATTTATCATATCCAAGAGCCGGCAGTTCTACACGTTCTGAAGACGGGTCTGTATCTGCTCCAGAATCTGGTTCTTCACCTAATGACGTCGTCATTTCTGGACACGAAGAGGATATCAGAACTTTGACCCATCAGATCTTTGAGAAGTTTTCTTTGCAGGTATCTGAAAATTTGCTTGAGCAGTGGAGATTTTAATTAATTGTCGCTTACCCGCTGTTACTCCAATTTGATTGCAAACTCCAAGGATTCACTGGAGTAGAGGATACATGCAATTAGATCCCTGTAATTCAGAAGGACCTCACTTCCTGTGGCTACATGAAGGTTCAGTTCTACGATTCCTTAAATGCTCAAGTCTTATTTCTCACAGATCTTCTGACAAGAAAATACCCAACGAGCCGCACTGTAATGTTAAGATTGTTGGAAGCCTTACCTTTCATTGATGACTACTGTCGCTTGTCACCTTCACATTCGATACCTTGGCTGCAACTTCTTGACGTCAGTGGAGTTGAGAAGGAAGAGAGTGCAATGTAAAAGTCTAAAAGGTCTGTTGCTGAAGATGCGGTGTGCATATATTTGCTTGTGGGTGTCACATGTTAAGTGTCGGATTCATTTCTCGTGTCTCTGAAAACACTACCATTTACTGTCCGCGTTTAGAACAAGGAAAGGCTTCAAAGGATGCATTCCTCCTGCTTTGTGAATTTTATTCCATCGTCTACCTTATCCTGTCTACTAGAAAGGGCGACCACGTAGAAAACAGGAAGGATGGGAAGACCCCATCAAGCAAGCCGTACAAGGGTGAGACAAAATAGGTAAAATGGGACAAAAATGGTAAAATGTCTACTACTGACGGAAGAAACTCGAAGCATATTTCTTTTTTAACTGGGGCTTCAAAACAGAAGAACACTAAGTAACAGAAATCAGCATGAGTCATATTTCGTGCTCCCAATGCGACGTATCATGCTCTATAGAATCTGGATCTGATAGACTCTAAACAGATGTCAACAAAAAGATGTATTTTCTTTTGCTGAAGTTACATTACAAGGACATGTGGCAACATGTGGTAGTCGAAGTTGGTATAGCTTATACCGTACAATATAAAAGTTAGCCTGTGCACATTGCCCATAGAGGTGTTAGTTAATACCAGTTAAATTTTGAATACAAGTTATTGTTTTTCATTGTACCTTGCAGTGAGAAGAGTTCTATTCCATCAAGATACTAGTAACATAATCAAGAAAGCTAAAGCAACCGTCTCTCGAGCAATCGAGAAGAGTTCTATTCCATCAAGATACTAGCAACATAATCAAGAAAACTAGAGCGACGGTCTCTCGAGCAGGAGGGAGAGACAAGGACGAGCAACACGACCAGAATCTTCTATTACTTTAGAGTCTGCATACTAGTGTGCAGGAATTCATTCCTCATTTCATGTGACGAGATCTCTAATAAACAAACAGAAGTACATTGAGTATTTTTCGTGTTTTATAATTGATATGCAGATTTGCAGGTTTCAGGACAGTTTTCAACAATTCTTTTGTCCACTTTTGAAAACTGTATCGAGAAAACTAAATGTCTGCCAAGATCCAACCACTACATGAATGAAGCGAATCCCAAAAGCCGATACACGAGATCCCAATTAGTGTGGAAGTTCCCAAGGTATATAAGTGATGAACTTTTACCTACATATTTGCTATTTCTAATTCTAACAGTCAAATGACGCTTTCCCATTCCTGCATCTTACAATCCTGGAGTTTTGTTTCACCTGTTCTCTACCTGATATTCTCCAGTCAAACACAATGGATGCTTTTGTCCTCGGTGGAATACCATTATGGGTTTTCTGCGAGGAGCATCCCCTCCCAGTTCTTTTTTATTTCAACTATTTTAAAATGTTTGTGTAGTAGACCCAGAAAAGAGCGATGGTTTTTCTCGACTATAGGAATGCTTTGCAAAAGTAAATTGGTGCAAATGATTCTAAAATATTTTTTATTTTTGTAATAATAGGTTGCAGAAGATTTCAAAATTCTTGCGGTTTTAATGTAATCTCTTTCATAAGGTCTTGTGCATAAGTTAAAATTTGCTTATTTATTGATGCGATTCATTTAATTGAGCAAAGCGACTAAAGTTCTCAGAAACATAACGGATATTGAAATTTCCATAAAGCTGAAATTGCTATATGAGAAGAATAAAATCGTGCATAAGATGCCTCCGAGTACGGGAATACCCCACCAAACCGTGCAAAGAAACACTACTCGTAAGATATACATATATCTAACAAACATTTTTGTTTGACAATCTATTTGATATATATTTTAATGTGAATACGTTATCGAAATTTTTTTATTACAAGCCCACGTGACACTGGACGTCAAATAAACACTACTGGAGAGAGACGAACAAGTATCTGCAGACTATACCTCCAGCCAAAATATGCTTCCGCCCTAGAGTAAGAAGGGTATATATATATATATATATATATATATATATATATATATATATATATATATATATATATATATATATATATATATATATATATATATATATATATATATATATATATATATATGCGACCTATAAATACCCCTTTTGCCTCTAAAATCAATTTCACATTCAAATCTCTATACTCGTAACGGTAAAACCCCGAAGTAAAAATGGAATACAAAGGCACAAAAAAGTGCAAATAGAAAAGAAGAGCCCAAGACCACTGAAGAATGGCACATAGACAACTGTAGAAACTTTAAAACGATGTAAAATGAGCAAAAAAGTACCTACACGATGTAATAGAAATCCTCTGAGTGTATGTGTGGCAAATGTGAGTGGAGTGCTGTCAATGGAATTGGAGCGCTCCCTATTGATAGCCGCCAATGAAGACTCAAAGCTTGTGATCTCTATAGGGTGACAAAGACCATTTATAAAAAATAAGATGTAAATATGGTGGGCGAGAAAGCTAAGGTTCCTCAACTTTGTACTGATCCTCAACTTTGTACTTGTGTCTCTCAAAGGAGACCATCAAACTAATAATGAAAGTGTCCAAAAATCTGTATTACTAGGGGGACGAAGGTGTAAGAGGCAAGCCGTGGGGCATAGTGGTTCTCCTTCCTCCGGTGGCAATGATAACTATGGCTTGTGCTTGGATGCTAGCTCGTGCAAAGGACTCTAGTCTGAGTGTGTGTACCATAACCACATCATAAAATGTATGTTGGCCATCCCTAAAGTGGAATATATGTCAGTATCTTGCAATGAGGTGGTCCTAGTAGGATCATCCATACTCAATCTAAAGCTATGAGCATGTAGAGCATATGATCCGAGCCGCTGCATCTCTAATTGCATCATGGACTCTAGTAGGCTTTCTTCCTATTGCACATTGTAAGATATGGATGCACTCCGTGTCAAATGTAGAACCACACGGGCATTGGTCCGATATGGCCAAGAGTGTCAGATGCTAGCTATATCCAAAGAGCCACGGTGCACTCCTCCGATGTGAACCAAAGTTATCAATCAAAGGGGAAGTGTGAAGCCAAGCTTTGGCACCCTTCTCACCACAAGAAAGGATTCTAGCTCTATTTGGTAAAGGCACATCAATGAGTATGTTAGAAATGGTGTGAGTGTGCATATGCTCATTGAGATTTGCATAAATCTTCTCAGAATCTAGGGATATAAAGTCTACAAATGGAGGAAGTGATGCATGTGATTGTCTTGGCAATAAAATGCAAGCCAATCTAAGAGATGTTTGGAAAGCAAGGATGTTTGAGTCAATTATCATGATAGGTTGCAATAACAAAGTGTATTCCTTGTGTAAGAACCTATTTGCCAAAAAGGGATCCACTAGGGCTCATGCTCCTAGGTAAGTTGCCAATGTAATAGCTTCTTGTAATATGATACCACATCCTCCCATGGCTATGAGAAGAGCTATCTACAAATCCGCCAATCATATGATAAATCTAGGAGTATACAAGGCCCTAAGAATATGGAGAAGGTATGGTGCATGTGACTATCAAAGGACTGTGGATGTGGTACAACTTTTATGCACGTGCCAAATTTACATGCTCTCAAGACATAACATCTCAGAAAGGAAGGAGTAGACCACTTGTGCATTCTCCAACCAAGAAGGTAAGTGAGCATGTGCAATAGCCTAAATCAAAGTATCTTGGATATAAGAGCTACAAAAATCCTCATCTCCAAATCTCTAAGAGGAGAGCCCAATACACTCAAACCTCCTATTGGGAACTAGAATTCTAATAGGAAGTCAAAGGGAGTAAAGATTGTATGTGGGTTGTAGACCTTGCATTTATGAGTTTGAACTTGTAAGCCTAAGGTCTCAAGACTAAAGGTGAAAGTTTGCATTGCATGGACTATATCCTCCAAGGAGCCCAAGATGTGGGTATCACCTAAAAGGGATGGAAAAGGCATGTGGGAAAGGCAATTACAACCTTACTCAAATTTGTGTAGTGTACAATGGAAAATAATGACCCTCCCAAAGGATCTCCTTTGCATATACCTTTTTCCAATGCTAATTGACTGAACTCCCTTGTGGTAGTACAATGGTTGTACAACAATATTATCTCAATGCCATAGAAAGTACACATATTAGGAATCAAGGAAAGAATCTGGTTCCTTGCCAAACAAAGAGCTCAAAACAATGTTGGATGAGAAATGGTATTGAAGGCATTTGAGACATCCACTTGGACTACCACCCAATCAAGGTGGAGATCTAAGGGAGCTCTAATTCTCACAACAACCTATTGTGGCTATTACATATTGATGAAGAGACAAGAAAAAAAGAAAAGGAGTGGCAAAGCTGAAGACAAACGGTGAGTGACACTAAATGCTAAGAAAACATCTCCTATGGCTATGGGATGAACGCATGATATCTCCTTTGATAGAGCAAGGAGATAAGATGCACCAAAAAATGAGTAGCACCTAGGGGTACTAAACCCAAGGCAAGATGTTGACAAAAAGCAAAGAGAAGGTAGAAGCTACCAAACTCAAGACAATCTTGTAAATGCTCAAGACAGATTGTACATACACTAGTTTTGAGCATTTGAGTTTTGTTGACAAAAAGCAAAGAGAAGGGGGAAGCTTGGGTTTGTCATATTAAGAGAAAGACAATCTTGTAAATGCTCAAAACTAGTGTATATATAATTTGTCTTGTAAATGTCTACCATGTAAATACATGCCAAGAAATGTGGAGAGTGGAGTAAAGCATGAGCAAAGAAGGACTCCACAAGTTTTAGCTTCTGATTTGGGTAGTATTCATGGAAAATAGAAGGAAGGTCATATTTAGTTGATGGATGGAGATCTTATAAAGTTGATACGGTGTTGGTGGAGAAGGGTGTTGGTCTAGAGGGTTATAGTGCTTGGATTGCTCACCAATACTTCCCTACATGTCCTAACATCAAGGAATAACATAATGAACAATGCTTTGGAGGTAGAGTGTGAGCTTGTGATGATCATGTGATCCTTTTGGCTACTACTTGTGCTTGGATGGTGGACTCTTGTAAATCAAGCCAATCTCTTGGTAGAAACCACAGAATCCAAGAAGTGGTCTCATGATGTCCAAATCTCCAACTCCCATGAGTAGGAAGAAGCAAAGTCCATTGACGAAAGAGAGCTAGAAGGGTCCAAGTAGAGACATCTCTTGCCAAATCATCTACCAAGATGGCACTTAGGAGTATAAAAAGCATAAAGCCCTAGATAGTGAAGGGGCATAGGGATCCTAGTGTACATGCATGGACAAGATAAGCTTGGAAGGAAGGCCTGAAGAAGATCTAAAGAGTGGAACCAAGAGTAAGAGTCTAGTTGAGCTTGTAATTAGAGGGCTACGGTATGAAGAGGGTCTAGGAAGTATGTGGGGAAATGGAATCTACTCTCATCCATAAGCATTTAGTTGGCCTTGATGTTGTGCCAAACCAACTTTCACCCATAGGCAATCAAGAAAAGACTACATAGGATGATAGTGAGGTGGGATATAAAGGGGTATTAGAGGAGGGATGTTAGTAGGTGGTGGAGAGGGGTGTGGAAGGATGAGGGGAATGAAACCTAATTGTGGTGGTAGTGGTGGTGGATCTGGGGAGTGAGGAGGAGAGGTCATGGGAGGAGAGGGAGTGCTAGAGGGGATAATGGGTGGAGGATCCTCCATAAGAGAATCACCAAAGTAGGCTCTTTGGGACAATAGAGAATATGGCAAAGGAGTAGAAGTGGCTCCATTAGGGAGAACTTGGACCTTAGAGGAGTATGATAGATAAACAATGTCTAGATTGATGCATTGGATGCTCATAAGGGATATGAGGAGCTATGCTTATAGTAGTATCTCTAGCTACCAATGCCAAAGAACAAAGTGAAAGCATTGTAAAAGAGCCTATTGAAGAATCCCCAAACTCTTAAGAAATACGACCCAAGACATAGCTAGAAGAATAAGCATCCAAAACAAGGAGCAAAAAACCAATGCCCAAAAGATTAAAACACACAAAACTAATATTGTGAAAGTGAAGAATGGATGTGAAGAGAGCCTATTTGCTATCAAAGGAGAATCATCATTCTGCAAGCTCAATCACATACATGGACCATCCATATGGATCCTAGTGTACATACAAGGACAAGGTAAAAGCCGTCATTTTAGAGTGCATGCTAAATTAATTGGGAAGTATATTGAGAAGCTTCCTTCTAGAAGCCATCTACTTGGCATACAAGCTAGGCTAGTTGGGAAACTTCCCAATAATTTTCCTTCTAGAAGCTATCTACTTTGCATGCAAGCTAAGCTAGTTGGGAAGCTTTTGAAGAAGCTTCCTCTTAGAAGTTACTACTTGTCATACACATTATTCAATACTTAGAAAGTACCAAGAAGCTTCCTACATACTTCTAGAATATTTTTATAATTCTTGGCTAATTTGGCCTATTGCTAATTTTTAAGTCTTGACTAACTCATTTGTAAACTCTATATTGTTATATATTCCACCGCTGGTTGATGATGTCCTTATCACCATGGAAGTTTCAAACTCCTAGATGGTCATTTGTGCATTTTGGAGATGAGAAAGAGGCTCCCAAGTGGTATCATGAAAGGGATATCCTTTCCAAAGGACTTTGTACTCAATATGTTATTAGCGGTCACATTGAAATGTGATGATGTGCAAGGATACAATCAACTTTATATTCCTCATGATTGTTGATAGGAATTGGAAGAGGAAGGAGTTGGACACAAGTGGAGTAGGAAGATTGACTGGAAACAAAGGGTTTCAACTTAGAAATATGAAAAAAAGGGTAGATTCACATATGACAAGGCAAGGCAAATCAAGAAGCAACAAGAGAAATCATTTGGGTGACATTGAATGGACCTATCCAATTAGGAGTAAGTTTACAAACTTGAGTACCAAGTAGAAGGGTAGGCTATTAGAAGAAAACATAACCTTATCACCAAGTAGAAAGGTGAGATCATGAAGATGACAAAGTTGATCCATGTATAACTTTTTACAATTTGAGCAACAAGGAGATGAGATTTGGCTTGTTGAAGGGGGTGAGATATTGTAGTCAAGAAGGTCAAAGTATGAGGAATATGAGATGGAAGAGAAGCAAGAAAAGAATCTAGAACAAGTGGATCTTAGCCAAAATTACGGAAGAAGTGAGAGAGTTTAGTGCTTGCCTTCTTGGAGTTATTGTAGGTAAACTCAATAGCTCCAAGGCATTCATCCCAATTGGTATGGTGACAATTGAAAAAGCATGAAGGAGGTCTTCTAAGGTGAGATTTGTGGTTTGCCCATCAGTTTGAGGATGATAGGCCATGGACAAAGCAAGTTTGGTACCAAGTAGCTTGAATATTTTCTGCCAAAATTTATCAATGAATCAAAGATCATAGTCAGAGATGAGTACACAAGACATCCATGATGCTTGAAGACATTGTCCAAGTAGATTGGGACCGATGTTGGAGCATCCAATATATCAAAGGTTGGTGATAAATGAATTTTCTTACTAAACTTATCAACAAACATCACGATTGACGTATGACCTTGCTTTGTCTTTGGCAAGAATGTGATAAGATCTAAGCTCATGTGTTCTCATCAAGCAAATGGGATGGGAAGTGGTTGAAAGAGTCCAATTGGCTTCCAATTGGCTTCCAATTATTGGCTTGTTGCATTGGCACCTCTCACCAGATCGAACAAACTCTCAAACATGTTTTGCAATGTTGTGCCATCAGCATTGGGTTGTAGGGTACCAAAGGTCTTGTCCACACCCATGTGACCATCAACTAGTAAATCATGGGCTTCTTGAAGGCACACAAGTTGTAGTTCACCCTTGGTTAGAACATAGATCTGGTTCTCACAAAATAGAAGGCTTTCCTTGAAGGAGAAGGTGTTGTATTCCTTGTTTTGTGCTACAAGATGACCTTGTACCATTTGAAAGAATGGGTCTTGTTGTAAAGTGATTCTAAACTTGATTTGGACTTTTGAGTCAATTGACACTATAGTAATTGCCGCCGTGATGAGAAGTTCAAGAAGAACCTCCAAATCATGTCATCATGATAGGGTATTAGCAATGACATCAAACCTATAAGTTCTCAAGTTTGATGTCAAACACTTATAGTTGAACAATTCCTTCCATCAATAGTGTTGACTCTTCATGTGCTCCAAATGTAATGTCTACAACAAAGGTTTTTGATTGGTTTGCATGATCACTTGTATCCCTAAGAGATAATGCCTCCATACCTTTATGGCATACCATTTCTAGTTGTTCTCAATCTTGAGCAGAGTATTTCCTTTCCATGGTGTTTACTCAATGAGACCCAAAAGCAATGGTATGTAATCCATTTGGAAATTACTATTGCAACATAGCTCCAATGGCAAAGTTAGAAGCATCAAAATCAACCACACAAGGTTTGTGAGGATCATATGGTTGAAATGGATCTTGAAGACACCATATATATTTCAACTTCTTGAATGCTTTTTTGTGCAAGGTGGTCCACCACTGAAAGCTTGAGGGCTTCTCCAAGAGATTGGTCAATGGTGCGGTCACATGAGCATAGTAGTGGATGAACCATTGATAAGAACTTGTCAATCCATTAAATGATTATGTTATGACATCCTTTGAAGTAGGCCAATCATTAATGGCCTTGATATTCTCTTCTTCTATCTTTATCCCCTCCAATGAGACCTTATGAACCAAGAAGGTAACTGCCTTCTTCCAAAAGGGTATACTTTGACTTCTTGCAATAAAACTTCTATTGACATAGTTACCTTAGGACTTCTTACACATGATTTCTGTATTTTACTTCTATCTTGGTATAAATCAAAATATCATCCAAGAATAATACCACATATTGATACAATAGCACATCCAATATTTGATACATCTGATCCGTGTAGATGTAATACCAAGGGTTAGCCATATGATCTAGATGTGAAATTCGGTTTGGTAACATCTAGAATGATGTTATACATGATGGTCAAAATAGATCAGATAGAAGTATCACCAAAAGAGTACTTCTACTAATAGGGCAGAAATTGAAATAGACTTGAGAACCTTAGAACCAATAGCTAGACATATGATTTAAAGGTGAGAATTGGTTTGGTAACATCTGGAAGGATGTTACACATGATGGACTAAACAGATCAGAAAGAGGTATCACCAAAAGGGGACTTCTACTAATAGAGTAGGAACCGAAATATGCCTAAAATCTTTGAAGGCAATTTCGGAGGCCTAAACGGATGAATTAGGCCTCAAAAATGTGCAGATTCCCCCCTAGCAGAGGAAAGGCTGGCCTTCCCTCCTCCTTGGTTTGTCTCGTCGAGAGCTTTCCAACGGTACCTTACTCATGTGATTCTGAGATTCCTATAGAAAGATTCCCTCCGGTCAAAGCTAGTTTGACCAACCAGATAGGACCTAGACCAGACAGGTCACCCATCCAAGTAAGTAATCCAAGGGTGGAGCTTGCTGACATGTCACCTATCTATGTCCCTAATCCTATGGTGGAGCTTCCTTGGAGGAGATCCTCTTTGTCTATATAATAAAGAGAAGGTGCTCCCTTGGGGCATCGAATGTTTGAGTGTGCAATCTGTGTTTTCTCTCTTCTCTTGTCCTGGGAGCATTACAGTAGACTACTAAAGCATTAGTGAGCATGAAAGGTAAAAATCTCCATACCTTATGCAAAAAGTAATGTTTTGTAATCCTCTCTATAAATAGAATCTACAATAGTTGCTTTAAAGATCTAACTTGGAGAAGTATCATGCTCCACTCAATTGAACTAGCAAGTCATCAATTCAAGGCAAAGGATATGCATTCTTCATATTTGTTTATTGAAGCCACGATAATCAATACAGAAGCAAAATCCTTCATCCTTCTTTGGGAGAAATAATACTAGTGTTCCCTAAGGAGATGTACTATGTACTATGTCATATGAAATCCTTCTCCAACAACTCCATTAGTGTTGTTTAAAGCTCTTCTAACTCCTTTGGTGAGAGCTAATAGATTGGTCTACTCTAGTGAGTACTTTCTGGCAATAACTTGATCTTGAAAGGCATAGCGTGATTGAACACATTTGGTAGGTCATCTAAAAACACATCTACAAAGTCTTGAACTATTCGATCAACCATTGCTTGATGAGGCATTTGTCTTTGATCCACACCACAAAAATAGAAATATCTTTATCCAAAGCTTTCTCTATGGTTGTTTTATTGATAAACTTCTCATCTTGGGAATGACTATTCTTAGGTGTCTTACTTAAAGATGCTAGACAACCTAATTGGTAATTCCTACCTTGGTGTTGTATTTAACTTTGTTTTCGGGTCCAATCAAATTGAACCTTATGATATTCAAGCCTAGATAAACCTAGAATGACATCATAGTGTAGAAGAACCACTACAAACCTCACACATACTCCTTTCTAATCTTGAATATAACAACATGTGAGGTATTAAATATAGAACCCTTTCTACCACCTACTATCATTAATCTATCTCTAATTATTGGTTTGATAGGAGTAATGAATTCTTTTGCTAATTGTATGGATATGCAATTATCTAAACTTCTAGAATCAACCAAAATCCTACAACCATGATCAAATATCATATCTAGCAAGTGAAGCAAACTTGCATAAGTTGAGCTTTCAATCCATTGAAACTAATCAAGTTCTCAATAGGTGGCTTGAACTCTCCAACTAAGTTTCTTTGTTCCTTTGATAATCAAGCTCCATTTGGGAAATTTGTCGAGTTCATCCATTCTAGAGTGGAAAATTAGCAACACAATGTCTAATTTGGCAATAATAAAAACAACCACCATTTTGTCATAGTCTTTATCTTTTTGGAATACCAAGTGGTCTCTGTTGGATAGAATCAAATCCATTGGTGTTGGCTCTTCCACTCATGTGTAATGTGTTGATAGGTCTTGTGAAGGTTGAGGTAAAGATCAAGTTGTCATGACCAAGGAATCAAAGCACCCAACCAACCACATGGTTTCCTCCAAGTGTTTGGGCTCCCACATGCTCACTTCCAATTTGGTGTGTGACTTCAAGTCCCTCACAAATTGATCCAAAGCTTCATCTATTAATATATCTAGAATTTACATTATGATGTTCTAGAATTGAGTGATGTAGCTTTTTACAAAACCAATCTACTTCAATTTTGCAAATCTACTTTGTGCCACTTATATAACATTTATACCTTGGAATCATCCAAATATTACGCTATTGAATTCTTTCCATGTTGAGATTGGCACAAAAAACTATCATTCAACTTGCTCCACTTGAAATAAACACCATAGTTTTGCCATTCTATCCAATTGGCTTGAAGCCAAGAGAATTTGTTTCCATTCATCTTGAATATCTTGAAGATTTTTTCCATTCATTTTGAAGTAGTTTCAAAATAACATTTGCAACCAAACATAAAATCTTCCAATGTGCACAAGAGATTCTTGCCTTCAAATACCTTGGTTTTTTAGATTTTCTCTTCTCATTCTCAAAGTGGTACTCTCTCTACATGCTCTTGTTGTTGATGGTCTCTTTCTTCTAACAATCAAGTAAGGTGTTCAATTTTTTATTGTATAGCAATGATAACTTTGGGCATTGCCGCTATGGTTACTACTCTATCAAACTACATAAGATTATCTAATTTAACACATAGATGTAACAAGTCCACCATTCTTTGTAAGTTACAATCAGAAGTATCAAGGGTTCATCGCACAAGGTGATCAAAAATTCTACCCAAAGTGTGAGATGACAAACTACATGAAATGATGTTTTAAGTAGTACATGGACACAAAAATCCTAATGGTTTGGGTGAAATGGATTTAGTGGTCCATAAATTCCATCCATCCCATTCTAGCTCTAATACCAATGTAAAAGACCAAGGAGAGAAATAGGAGAATGGAATATCAGAGTGAAAAATCATATTAGGACTCTTCCGTGAGAGAAACTTTGAATGCCTAGCATGAGCTTGGGCTTTGGTATTCATAGAGAATATACAAAGCTTTTGAGAACTTTCTCAAGAAGCTTCCTAAAAGCAGCCTTCTTAGAGTGCAAGCTAAATTAACAAAGAAGTTTCTTGAGAAACTTTTTGCTAAAAATTGTCTACTTGGCATGTAAACTAAGTTAGTTGGAAAACTTCCCAAGAAATTCCTTTATAGAAATTATCCACTTGGCATGCAAGCTAAGCTAGCCAAGAAGCTTCTCAAGAAGCCCCTTCCCATAAGTTACTACTTGGTATACACATTAGCCAATACTTTGAAAGTATCAAGAAGCTCCACAAATGTTTCTAGAATATTCTTATAATTCTTGGCTAATTTGGTCTGTTTGTTACATCTTAAGTCTTGACTAACTTGTTTGTAAATTCCATATTGTTATACTCTAATACTAGAACCATTTGGTACAAGAAACCTCAAGTACATAAAACATTTGGTACAAGAACCATCTGGTACAGGGACCTACTATTATAAGAACCCTTGAGTATAGGAACCATCCAATACAAGAACTTGATGGTAAAATACCTAATTTTTATGTATTCACCTTTTTTGATCAGAAAATATCTAAGTGCTACTCCTCTATATCTTAGAAAGTCCTCTCCTTTTTTATATGAAAATCCCTAAGCTCTACTCCAGTGCCTTACCAGGTCTTCTAGCTTGTTCTACATTGCATTCTTAACTATTCTTCCATAGACTCAATCTGTCATGCTTTATCCTTAATACCCTAGTACATGCATATTACTTGACATGTTAAGTACATGTTTGCTAAATTTGATCTGGTCTCCAAGCAAAAATTGTTGACCATTGTGAATCAAGAAGGGAAATATGAGGGAGTATTATATTCTCAAGTGCAGAGGCATTAGCTTGAAACTTCCTCCCAAAATTCCACCCACTCAATTTTCCTCAAAACCACACCATGTTATTTAACTTCCACCTGCCCTCTTAAACCCACACATACAATCAATGAAATCCAAACTTGATTTGCAATTTCCAAATTTGATCTTCACACAAATGGAAATTCTTGCTAAATCTTTGTGCTCCCTTCTCACATGAGAACTCATGATTGTGATCTAATATGATATAAGTTGACCTCAATTTCTAAACCAAATTAAAAGAATCCTCTCTCCATCAAAATTTTAGAGGTCCTTTAAAGGAAGCAACTAGCCAATCTATGCAATTATGCTTTTTGCCAATCATACCATGTCCTTGAGCTTTAATCTTACATCTCTTGTATGCTCAAGTTGTAATACATGGTTCATGACTCCAATTACCATGTTGATAAAGTACTCAAAGGTGATTTCCATGCTAGGCTTCCTAATACGCTCTAAAAGATGTTTTGCTCTATGGTAAGTTCATAAGGTTGTAGCTAAATCTCTAGTTTTCTAGGGAAAAGTTGAAGTTAAATCAATAATTTTGCTTGCAAGTCCTTAATGTTGTACTTAGAAACTCTAATTTGGCATCTAATCACAAATAGTACCTTTAAATAGTGGCAATGGCCTTGAAAATTCCACAAAATCTCTCAATTTGCTTTGCCTTTGTTGGCACATAAATAGATTAAATCCCTAGCATCCCAAGATCATAATTTGCTCTAGATTAGCTGATTTAATTCCACTCACTGTCAACAACTAGAACATTCTTACAAATGTAGTCCATGTTTTTTCATTAAATGCCTTGAGATTTTTGTTGCAATTGTACTACTCTACTTCATCTCAAGTGGCTCATGCATAACCTTACTTCCCTTTATATCTTATTAAACAAGGAAGTTCTAGACCTTTCAAAACTATTCAAATCACAACTAGCTCTCCAAATCTCCATGCTTGAATAGAAGCATAGATAAATCTCACTCATCCTATTACTCACTTTACTACAAAATTTCCAACATTCACCATACTTCCATTGTCTCAATGATGTCCATGAAACACATTTCAATCAATAGTGATTGATATCCCTTTTAATATGATATAGATATCAATATGAGCAAATTTTCTTCAAAAAGGACTTTGATGGATCTAATTGCAAGGTTAAAGTTATGTCCACTCAACAATTAGCAATCTCCAAAAGTGTATTTTGAAAAATTGAACCTTCTAACATGAGGAGGAGCACCCATGTATAGAACTCATGTCTCATGGATCCATGGCTACCTACAAATCTCCTAGCACAAACTCCAACTTAAGAAGAGTGTGCAAGCTTTGTGCAAACTTTAAATTTAAATTTTGGAAGCATTGAGGACCCAAGATGACAACACTTCTCCAACAAAGTCTATGTGTCTTAAGAAAAACACTTTCAATAAAATTAAACTATTACTTAAAGAGGAAGATATTGTTCAAATATTGCATTGGTTCAAGTTTTTAGGAAGATCCAAGCAGATCTTAGTGAATGTATGTATGTTCATAGCTTATTAGCATCCTCAATGACACATCTTTATCTGATAGATTTAGAATTATCTCTAGCAAAAGGAGAGTCTCTAGAGCTTTAGCTCAATGCCTTTTCATTGCTTGAGGACTTTCTCATGACATTTGCAACACCAAAGCTAGTTTGCTAGGATGTTGGAGTGTTGGTCTTGGCTTCCATTGTTTTACTACGAGTTTCATAATGACTTCTTAATGTTGCCTAGACATGGTATAGCTATTGATTACATTGTCGCAATTGCAATTTTCATTGTCAAATAAGCCGTTAGATGTGCCATTAGGATTGGTTTCATGGTTTCTCTAGAGGGAGTATACCTTGAAGTGTAGCTCTAAAGAGCTCACTTCTTTTATGTTGAGCCTTTGAGCTCCTAGTTATGGTGGAAAGAGGCCGGCAAGCGTCACCTTTATTTTCTTAGCTAGAATGTTGCTTGATGATGTGATCAAGGCCTATTGGCAATGTATATTGAGTGTTGAGTATTCAGATTTGAGATTTGATTTGGGTTATGATTGATTGATTATTGTGGGTTATTGGAGTTTGTGTGAGACTTCTATATGAGTTGTGTTTCTATAGTGTATGATGTTGATGGCAATGTATATTGTGTAGAAATATATATATGCACAACAACATCCAATTTGCCTTAGAGGAGTTTACCACAATTTTTTTCTTACTATTGGGATTACTATATCTAACACTTGGGTTATTGGACTAGTGTATGTGTGGAACTATATATGAAACACATGACATCCATATTATACCTTATGCCATAGGTGGAGAGCACACTATAGTTCATGATGTCATCTAGGATATAGTAGCTTAGATATTATAATCTACAAGTTCCCAAGTTCAAATTAAGCAATAGTTAGATCTACTAAGATAATTTCCTTGGAGGATGAGAGCATATATACTCTCATGGATTGTAGATGTACTTTGTTTAATGTGGTGATTGTAAAACCACTGAAACTAGGGTCTTTGGTACAAGCTGACATGCATACAAGAGCTATAATGATCATCACCACTAGAAGGAAGGAGGAGCATTAAGCACCACGGCTCTTTCATTTGCAATGTAGATTTTTGGCCATCTCCATCATCATTATGATAGTCTCCTTTGAAATACAATGCATGTAAAGGAGAGGAGCCTTGGATCTTCCTCCAAATATGCTTATCTCTTACTTTTGCCAATGGGTCTCTATGACTCTACAACAATTGCAAGCATTAGTCCTTCACCAATGTGCAAATGTAGGATCTTACATCAATTATATGCCTCTCCTTCCTTACTTAAAAGATATAACTTTGAATAACATATATCACTTAGTTCAGTTATAAGTCACTTTGTAGTTTTCTTTGTTTATTTCTACATGCTAATGAAGTTATTGTTTCTCCATGGCTTTTAGTCCTTTTTATTTGGGTTTGGGTTTTTTATGTATAGTTCTTGGTATTCTTGTATTCTATTTTCATTTTCCTTCAAGTATACTATTTGGCCTAATGGCCTATTGACTAAGAGATATGTCCTAGAGCGTGATGAGCACAAACATCAACTATGAAAATGATAAACTATTTTTTATTTGCTCTTAAATGGTAGACTAAGGGTATTAAAATGGGAAATTTAGAATTTTCTTGTGGGACCTGGACCAAAATCCATAAAATTTCTATTCATGTACTATAAAGAAAAGCCTTTACAAAGATAACATGTATGTAAAACCTTCTTTAGTACATCAAATTTATATTTTATAGTTTGAGCTGTAATTTTTGAAGTGCATTTCAATTTCAGTATTGAGTTGATATAATGGAGGATTATAGGTTAGATTACTTGAGATATTTATAACATAATCAATTATCTGATGCATGGAAGAGTACTAACCAGCCATGCATTTTAACAAAGTCAAAAGGAAAAGTAAAAATCTACCAAGTGTCACAAGGAAAACTTAGTCATCACAAACAAGTTGGTTTTTAAATTTTAACTTTTGTAATTTCTTCAAAACAAGTACATTTTCCATGGGTGTTGAGTTTAGATGGCAACAACTAAATTTTCCATGGATGTTGAGATCTTGTGAATTTTTGTTAATGGTGGCTCTTCAAGTGAGGAGATTTTCTTGTGAATTTTTGTCATTTTTCAAATAAAAAATCAATTACAGTCTAATTATCCGTGCAACTTAGAAATTTGAGTAGGTAATTGGTCTCATCCACTTTGAGACACTATCATGGATCTATGTTACTCAAGAGAAAATTTGAAGCAAAAGAGACATGTATGAATTGAGCAAACTTCACCATACTAGGCTTATTATATCAGATGTTAACATCACAACAAACTAGATAAGAAAGTGAGGTTTTAGGGTATAGGGTGTGGCATCCTACACCCTTAGGATTTTAGGCAATGGCCTCCATGGGACCACAGCCCCAACATAATTTTTATTGTTCAATGATCGGTACATATTTTTTTTGTGCAAAGAAGATGAGGTCTTTCATATGGACTTCAAGCAATACCACATGTATGAACACATAAAAATATGCATCATATAATTCCAATCCAATCATGGTTTGCATTAAAAATCTTAATAAACTCACGTACTTCTATTGGTGAGTGCAGATTTTGAGTATTTGAATTCCAAAACACATCTCAATTGGAATCACAATTTCTACCCAAGTCTCCTCACGATTGAGTTCAATATGATGGACCAGAATTGGGTAAAATAGCCAGAGCTCTCAAAGATCATAACAAGGACTAAGACATGTGAAATTCCAAGCTCCAAATGGCATATGAGTTATCAAGGATGCTCCTTGTCTAGAAATATGTTAATCAATTTGGGTACATCCTATGTGGTTCAAATGAATGAGGTCAAATTGATAATATTCCCACATTTCAAATGCATCCAAGAGCATTAACCATCTTCAATCTATCCCATGAAGAACAATCATTAAATGGCCATGGATTTCTTCAAACTTAGTGTTGTTTCAAATGATCAAACTATAGCAATGATTCTATTGGACTCAAATTGGTTACCATAGATGAGCATTTGATGCATTTCAAAGTGCAATCTACATTAACCAATTGAGATTTGACACTATTAGACTTGAGAGATAAATTAGATGTTGAGTATGTTCATAGTCTGCCTATTGACCACCTTTGAAATTGAAATACAATAACCAAATTAGTGTATGCTTTGAGATAGAGAATCATATATGGTTGCTAGAAGTTTGTAGAAATGATTAACACAATCTTCAACAATACTTGACACCTATGGTCCTACTTTGACCTAAGAGAACTAGAGATGATTTGGATAAAGATAAGCTTTACATACCAGTTTCAGTCCAACACCCCCAAACTTTGTCCATCTAAATAAGATCTCTTTTGTGAAGTAGTTCCTTGTGGCAGAATAGTAGTCTATGCACCAAGCAGATCATTTGACTTGCAACTCAAGTGCCAACACCAAGATGATGCACACCAGGTTTGTTTACTTACCTTGAGATTCAAAATTAAGGTGTGCTTTGCCTATGACCAGAATTGATGTAATATGCTATGCATGTGACTATATTCTTAACCATATCAAATGGAGTGGGATAGTCACCTTGAAAACCTTGAGATCTCTCGGAGGCCCTAGGATTACATGTTTCATGATCCAAAGGTCACAAAAAAGCCCTAGACCGAGCAAGACGAGCAAGAAAGCAAACTAGTATACGTGTACGTTGAGCCTCTAATCAGAGCATGTGAAGAGCTAACCATGTATAGGGGTTTTTGACTCTACAACTCAGCAAGTAAGCGAGAGTAATGATCTATGTGACTTCTATGAACAACACCTTGGCAGAAAAGTGAAAGTGGTGCTCAAATAACATTTGTTCTCTAATCCTCTAATCCATCAGTTTTTTTGTCAGACATTGGTATAAGGTGAGGATGCTCAAAACACATTCACTATCCATTTGTCAAGTGCATCAATTTTCTTTGGAGCAAGGAAGAGCATCGGAACACGAATCAACGAGGAGTAGCAATCAAAAAACAATTAACCCCCCTCTCACTCAACCACATTTCAAAGGCACTCACACATTTTCAATTTATTTTCATTCATTATCTCTAATTAAAATTTACAGACTCATTTGTAAACTTCTATTTACCATAAAATATAAGGAGTCACCTTTTCCCCTCAGATTTACTACAAGCGAGAATAAAACTTCAGGGGTACCCTAACACACCCGTCAACTTTCTCTCCACGGATCTTTTACGGGACCCCAAAATCCCCTCGTTTGAATCTCACCAATATGCCATGGTGAAGCGGATCAGTACATGCATTCACTGGACGAGAGTCTTCCACAATCCGATATTTGCTGAGACGACATGGTCCGTCATCCTCTGTGCACCTTTTCCAACGCGATACAATAGGTCCATCAGGCGATGTGTTTGAGATCTACTCTTTGGCCTTTTGGCCCTTCATTCATGAACAGTACCACAACCAAAGACTGAAAGCAGAAGAAAAGAGATTTGGAAGAAGTAGTATTCTTCAAAAGAAAAGCAGATTCTAACATATTTTTCTATTCCAAGGTAACAAGAGAAGTGTCACTCACAAACAAACATCCACTGCGATTTCTATTCTAATTGACACACATCCTCTGAGATTTCCATTCTAACTGACAAACATCCTCTGAGATTTCTAGTTAAACTGACATTTTCTGGATTATTAGTTTCTTCTTTCCGATTGTGTGATCCAGTACATATATCCCACCCTTGTTCATAAAATTTAACTCTTGAAGACCACAGTGTTATATACACCATCCTGAATTCATGGAACCGAAATTTAAAATACCACGGGATAATTAGTATGAAGGTCCAGCAAGCTGAACCTTCATACCTTATAAGGATAAATATAAACATGCAAGAAATTTCTACGAAGTTTACTCAGTTGATGTTATTCAACCATCTAAAGATAGAAAGAGCGAGAAGAAAAAGGCAATCGCGTAAAAATCACAAAAGATAGGAATACCTATCAAAGACAAGGATGAGACAAAAGAAGTAAAATGGGGCTAAGTTCCAATACTATCAATACGAGACACTTGCACTATTGCACTTGTAAGCAAATGGTAAAGTCTATAAACTACTAGAGCATACGAGAGCCTCCAAAAAAGCATCGACTAGTATGATTGTTCTCCTATGGATTAGCCAGTGCTCTTTTTAAAAAGAGCTAGACTTTAACGTACAGAACAATGCCAAAAATCTGACGCACCTCACCGGTTCATTTCGCCTTTCCTTTGGAATGGGCTGATGCATGTTTTTCGCGGTAATACTTGTCTATACTGCTCATGTGGATGAATTACTGCAGTCCTGAAGATTCGCAGCAAAACGAACCATGCATAAAACACTGTTGTTTGACACGCATTGTCCTAAACAATTGCAAGTATTAGCTTGTTCCTCTTTGGAGAGCTTGACGGGGTGTCTTCCCATCTTTCTTGTTTTCTGTGCGGGTCGCCTTTTCTCTGATCCTTGGAGTTTCACCTCAAACGAACATCCAAGTGACCAGAATGGAAGTTTGGTTGGTTGCAAGAATGAAAGCAATTCACAGTTCAGTTTAGCAAAAGCTGTGGACTGATTGATGATTCCACCCTGGGACCCGTCAAGCATATAAATAGATAGGTCGGTTTCAATTTCATCGAGTTGGACGGAGCGGAGATGCTTGCTTCAAAGGTTGAAAACTAACTACTCTTCATGAGTCTGGGTAAACTCCCAGGACATGGACGGGAATGGCAAAGCTAACGCAAGTGTTTGTTGTCCAGCGCTTTGTAGCGGACTTGATTAGCAGATTGTTGCTCGATGACGAACAACATCAGCAGCTGTGACCTCTCTCAAGTCAAAGAGAGACTATATTCTCCACACGACAACCAGAACGGGTGTATTCAAATTTCTGCAATCGAACCTTCACAACAGCCGTCCGCTGGATCATGATCACCCATTGGCTTCGTTCTATATTTTACGTGTTACTAATAATGTTCTTGAGTCTAATAATACACGTGAAGATCGATGCAAGAATGCTATTCCCTCTATCCATTCCATCCACTATACCTGTACAATTTCTTACTCCCACATGAACAATGGTGACAGAATCCTTGCAGAAGTCAGTTGTGATCTCATTAACCTTTAATACTAACTACTGGTGTAACCCTTTTGCTTTGTTCAGAAGCTGGCTCTAGAGTCTAGACTATGGCAATCCATGTTGTAAAAGACATGATGATAAATTCTTGAGGAAATGCTTTAATGCACTAAAGCGAAGACAAATGTTGTGAAACCTGATGATTACGAGGCATTGGATTAGTAGCAGGGGCATGCGAATCAAGTAAATCTGTTGGAAAAGAAATTTGGCCTTCTTCTCGCACAGGAGGACCAAATTCTCACAGCCGTACTAGCCGGCTTCGAGTCGCAAGCTTTGGATTGGAAGCAGAGGGATGCGAATGATGGAAGTCTTTTGGAAAGAAATTTGGCGTTCCTCTTGCATTGGGGTATCAGGTTCTCGGAGCCGGCTAGTACGATAAGGTGGCAAAGGTACATCTATCTTCCCATCTATCTATGTTCATGACAATAGATAGACGGGAAGACAATACAGGAGATTGTCTTTCATAGATGTGGATATTGCCAATTCGTCAGGAGTAGGCGGACCATTTTGACTTTTAAGAAGCAACTTGTTTACCTGATCATCTTGTTTGTCCTGAAAGGTTGTTATTTATATCATTTCGCTTTTCAGCTAAGTAGAAGAGAAGAAGGAGACCACTTAGAAAATGCGAAGGATGGGAAGACCCCATCAGGCGGCGTACAAGGGAGAGACAAAAAAGGTAAAATGGGGCTAAGCCCCAATAGAGTCTATATGAGAAATCTGCACAACCGCACCTAAGATATCCAAGCTATGCAAGTTGTACGGTCTACACACAACCGGAGCATCCAAAGAAACATCACCTAATGTGATTGCTCTCCTATGGATTGCACCAACCACTGCCCTCTATAGAGCAATGGACACACGCTGTCTAAAATATGCTACAAAGTATGAGAGTGAGAGTGGTACCCCTGGCGCCTAACATGATAAGCTCTCGCGCACTCCCTGACAAATGTGTCAAATGTTGTGTCCATCACTCCATATACTTGCATAGCTCGGATATCTTAGGTGAGGTTGGGCAGATTTCTCATATAGACTCTATTGGAGCTTAGCCCCATTTTACCTTTTTTGTATGTCCCTTGTACGGCTGCCTGATGGGTCTTGCAGCGAATGGATATTTGTTGCATGCCCCTATACTTGGAGACCTTGCGACCTGCTGCTGCACTCGCTGCCCATCCAAGGGGATGGGTAATCACTCCCTCCGAAACTGTATTCCGTGTATGGTCCATAACCACGACATCCGTTACTGTTACCTGATCATCTCATACCAAGTATAAGTCTGCCATGACGCGTGTTGTCTGCAAAGCATACGAACTCTCCTTCCAAACCAAGTATCCACTCTTTAGTGCCATGGAAAACACTATGTCCCTAATAGCATCATGGGTAGCTATCCTCTGACCTCCAAAAGGACATTGTGTCATGTGGACCGCTGCTACATCTAGTGTAGAACCGCACTCACAAGTGAGTAATGAAGATGCAGATGGGTGGACCAAACCTAGGCAAAACCTTAGCTAAGTTAGGTGGCACCAAGTAGGGGGAAATTGTAGGATATTGTCTTTCTTAGTTGTGGATTTTGAACAATTCATCTGAACAGGCAGATCATTATGTTTCTAGGGATGAATTGTCTTATCCAATCATCTTATCCGTCTTGAAAGGGATAGTAAGTCATTTTGTCTCTCAGCTGGTTCTTGTGGCATTCTCACACAACAAGAGTGATGCTTCTAAGATTCATCATCTTCCTTTATATCATTAGTCTTTTTCTCGTTTTAAATAACTTATCATTTTATTTTTAAAATAGAAGGCTGATGGCTAAAATTTACATTAAAGTAAACTGAAACTAGAAACTGAATTTAATGGACTTGGCAAACATTTCTAAAAGATGATTTGCTTCTACTTTCTACTTTCTATTGTCTACGATTTTACTCTACTTTCTACTTTCTAATTTCTACTTTACTTACTTAAATTTTATGCACTTCTCCTCAGTTCAATTATGAGCATTTTTGGAAGAAGGATATGGAAATTTTTACAAGCCTCAACTAACAAATAAGGATTTTGAAAATATATGATTATAAGTGCTAGTTAAATTCTGCCAGTATATGTTTTGTACTCATTTGAAGATAAACCATCATTGAATTTTATTTTATTTTATTGAAAATTAAAAGCCTTTGATTACTTTATAATCCGGGGAGGAGGGGGCGCGTTCGGGAGAGTGTGGAGACAGGAGAGGAGAGGGAGAGATGTTAGAGGAAAGATCTATACTTTCTGAGTGCTCTCTTGCACATAGCACTCAAGAGGAATAGTTGATTCTGTTCGTTTTTTGATTTTCGTTCCATTTGTACCTAGATTGAAGACTATGCAGAATTGAGTAGAAAGTTATAAGGATTTTTAGGGTTTTTTACGGTTTAGCGTGATCATTACACATTGAGAGTGATGGATCTGGAATTTTCATTTCTAATCTCTTGGTTTTCATTATTAAGTTCCATGGGAATTTAGTTTGAAAGTTTTGGAGATGGAAATTGAAAGTTAGGAGAGTTTATAGTTGTTAGGGTTTGGAGAGATTGTATTTCCTTATGTGAGTTGGGATGTGAGGGGTTGTGGTTTTTCAAGTATGGGGAGATATGGAGAGGAGCATCATGTGTTACTATAGTTATTCTTGTGCTAGCCATGGCTACACCTTCATGTGGGGCCGCTTAGAGCGGCTCGGGATACACCATGCCCGGTGTGTCACCAACACATTACCTTGCAAGGGGTAAGGACCCATGTGAGAAGGATGCACAAGGACTATGATTGGACCACTTGGGATGCCCATGTGAGGAGAGAAACCACTTCAATGGCAGTGACACTCTGGATTATGCACGCTTCTTCTATTCCATCGTTGATTGTTCCAAGGATACCGATCGAGTCATGGGAGTGGTTAGCTTCTCGAGCGGGTTGCATTTTGGAGTTATTTGGGACTAGTTTTCTATGTCCACATCTATTCCATAGACTACCCCACACACTCCATGATGAGACTAGACAGGTTTTTCACCTACCACTTGATCATTTGGCATGTGATCCCTTGGATGAGTTAGCATGGTTCTTATTCCTCTTATTCCCTCAATGGTATCTTTGTTATGCTAGAGTGGGACGTGCGGGGCATAGAGAGGTGACTGCTAGATTTAATCGATTTTGAGTAGGGGATTGGGCGGCCCATCAAGAGGAGTATGTTAGGGCTACACATTTTAGGAGACAAGTTTCACCATAGGATACCACAAAGTCCACTCAATTACAATGATGTAGGACATTGGGTTAGGCAGGATAGTTTAGTAGAGCAGCATGAAGCGCTACACCCTTTGTCTATGGCGAGTCCTACTGATGAGACTATCTCTTCTCTATGCTCACTACATCCTATAGTAGTAGAGTGATTACCACCAGAGGTCTTAGATTAGCCTGAGCAGCCTTTATGTCTTGATAGGTCACTTTTTGCACAAGCATTGTGCATTACTTCTTGCCTCTCCTCAAGAGGCTTGTTAAGGATGGTTTATGAGCACCTTAGAGATTACTTTCAAGCAGATGATCCTTCTAGTGGTTTTACCGAGTTGTTTTAGGTGGCTATAATAGTAATGAGAGGAGACATTCCTATGTTTGTTAGTTGGGTGTTAGGTGTTAGTCGACTTCTTGTGATGGAGAAAGACACAGGTGCATTAGACTGATTGGTATGGAGAGATCTTTTTGCATTTGGTCAATTGTACCATTGTCCTTCAACATCATTCTTACTTTAAACAACACCTTAGTTCACATCAATTTGGAGTAGCTATACCTAGAGGATGGGAGGCTATATCGCTAGGCATTAGGGTACTCCTAGATATCCATCCGGAGTGGGTCATCCTACAAGTGGATGTTGAGAATGCTTTTAATAGTGTCTCATGTGCATCTATCTTTAGAGAGCTTAGGGAGGCTGGTGGATCCTTGGCGAGTCTTATTCCTTTTGTGTGGTCTTTTTATGGCTCTGATGCTTCCCTTTACTACCAGCACAGTGGTTCACAAGAGGGAGTTACCATCTTGGAGTCAGTTGTGGATACATGTCAAGGAGATCCTTTAGGTGGACCCTTATTTGCCATAGCTCACTTTAGAGCTCTCCTATCTACTACTTTGGCGATGCCAGGTTGTGTATTTCCCTCCTTGGCAAATAATACACACATTGTGGGCCCGATAGATCAGGTAGGCCTTTGACCACTTGACTATTGAGCTACATCTAGTAGGCTTGAGAGTAAAGGCGTCAAAGTGTAGAGCATGGTCCCCTTTAGGTATTCCTCCCCACCTTGAGCTTCTAGAGGGTTGTATCACATCTACAGATGGACTATGTATTCTTGGAGTGTTAGTAGGATCTGAGGATTTTGTCACACGCTTCTTAGATGTTGCCATTGTAGAGGATGTTCTCCATGTGAATGACCTTACATTACTAGGAGATCTGCAGGTGGCATTTGGTATACTCTCCTCTAGTATTGTTTGTCAACCATCCCACCTCATTTGTATAGTTCATCCCTCCTCGTCCTTCCTATCACGTCTAAGAGCCTTTGATAGGAGGATTATGGGAGTCTTTAGTGATATTATTGGACCAAGGACATTTGAGTGTGTGACAAGGGATTTGGCAAGTAGAAAAATGGCTCTACAAATCTTGTGTGGAGGGGTTGGCTTGCTATCTATGGAAGAGACTGCACCTATAGCATGTTTTGGGTAGTTGGGATCTCTTGGCACCCCTACTTTCCTCTCATTTTGTGGTTCTTGATAGGCCAATTTTGGAGACTTATGTGATAGAGGTGGAGGGGGATCCTTTTCTCTCCATATGTTTTTGCAATAGACGAGAGATAGTCTACTCCCACGGGCACAAGAGGACTTTCCATTGTTTGCTTCACTATCGTCATATTGGACTAGAGGTTTATAGTCATCCTTGATGGAGCGACGGTGTGAGCATATGCTACATTCTCTCTTAATTGACTCATCCATTCCTCAGGCTACTAGAGCACATCTTTGCTCTTGCTCTAACAAGGGTGCAAGCTCTTGGATCCTAGCTTGATTGTGCATTAGGGCATTCCGACTTGCACTAGCTACTTCCTCTAGACTGATGAGGTTTTGCTTAGGTTTGGTCCATCCATCTGCATGTTCATTACTCACTTTTGAGTGTGGTTCTACACTAGATGCAGTAGCGGTCCAAATGACATAGTGTCCTTTTGGAGGACAGAGGATAGCTACCCATGATGCTATTAGGGACATAGTGTTTACTATGACATGAGAGAGTGGATATTTAGCTTGGAGGGAGATGACACGTGTCTAGGTAAACTTATACTTGGTCCGAGATGATAAGGTGACAATAGCAAATGTTGTGGTTACAAACCCTACGTGAGATATAGTTTTGGAGGGAGTGATTACCCATCCCCCTGGATGGGTGGCAAGCACAGCAATAAGTCGCAAGGTCTCCAAGTATAGGGGTATGTAGTGATGTCAACTCTTTGTTCCTCTAGTCTTGGAGTTATATGGAGCAATGGACGTGGCGTTTGACACATTTGTTAGGGAGTGCGCTAGAGCTTGTCATGTTAGGCATGGGGGGTGCCACTCTCAGTCTCATACTTTGTAGCATATTTTAGACAACATGTATCCATTGCTCTACAGAGTGCAATGGTTGGTGCAATCCATAGGAGAGTAATCACACTAGGTGATGTTTCTTTAGATGCTCTAGTTGTTTGTAGACTACACGACTTGCATAGCTCAGATATCTTAGGTGTAGTGGAGCAGATTTCTCATACAGACTCTATTGGGGCTTAGCCCCATTTTACCTTTTTCATCTCTCCCTTGTAGGGCTTGATGGGGTCTTCTACTCCTTCATTTTTTCTACGTGGTCTTCCTTCTCTCTTTATATATATATCTGATTTGGCTATCAAGGTTATGTTTACCATATATGCATAATTGATTGATAAAAGAATCAGTAAATTATTCTTTACTTGAAAGCTATTTCTAACAAACATGAAGGTAGATACTTACAAAGAATAATACTAGCAACAAACCATAAGTTTTGGAATATTATCCTATATAGAGAATAGTTATAAGTTGATACCTATTATTTAAAAATTTTGGGTTAGCCATTCTATCTAATAAAGAATCAAAACTGTTTATTAAATTAAATAAACTAGTTAAAGGCTGTTCAGAATACTGGGGAGTAATGAATGGGTTATTCCAAAACATGAGTAAAATAGAATTTGAGAAAAATTCTTTTTAATTCGTAAAATGCAAAATAGCTATTATGCAATAACACTTATTTGTATAGTTCTAACTTTATTCACGAAAGTACTAGAGAGCATAACCCTGGCGCACTATCTGGTTCTCTTTGACCAATCAGCGGTTGTAAGATATACCTTTTGCCAACAGTCGAATCAAGTGCTAAAGTCGTGAGAAATCTGAAGTCACATATTAAGACGACGATTATCTGAGCTTGAGGGTAGGGACATCTACCCAGATGCATTCTGAACGTTACTATCAAAGAGCTCAGTGAGATAATGTACATTCTATTCAAGAATAGGAGATCCCAAACAAAATAGTTCCTTAGAGGAACACGAAAGCTTAAAGATAGAGGTTAGCGTTGGTTGCAACTATTATGAATAGATTTCCGGCTCTACAATCTATCCTTCCGTAGTAATCTTGGAAGATTTGCTTTTGTTGGAGCGCTTGTTCTTGGCTTGCGCACAAAGCCACGACAATCTTTTCCCAGCTGACATTGGATCCACCAACACTGGAAGTTGCGTTGCCGTCTGCTCTAGTCACTCGTGTGAAGTACACGGGGAAAAAACTGATGACAGTATTGGGATCAGTTGCTGACTTCAAACAGGCAAATAGTCTTTTAGTGGCACAATATATTCTGCATTATCATGACTCAACCTACCACACGAATATAGCTAGGTGAATTATGCAAATTTGGTTTCCGGAGAAAAAGCATCCTTTCTATCATGCCATGATATTGAGGTCAGCATTTCGGTACATGTGGTAAGAAGCCGTACCTGTGAAATTCTCCAAAGCGTTCCTAATTTCTGGCGACAGTTCTTACAGTTTGGTTGAGGAGATTGGCATTCTACGCCTTCTCCTCTGTATTCTTTCCTAACCAAGGAGATCCCGGCGTTGATACGTTGACGTTACATTCTCCTGCCTGTACATGAAGCGGGACTCAGCGGCGGATAGAGTGATCGAGGCAAAAGAGAGCTAAGAATGTAAGTTTAAAGATTTTTCGACATAAGATGGTGTCATCGTCCGAGCATTCACCGCGATACCTTCACCACCTGGAAAATTCGAAGTGATGCACCACTCAGATGCAACTACGTAGAGTAATAATAACTGGCATCATTAGTGCCCAGTGTCTTATCCCCGCTCCGACTCTTGGCCAAGCACCTCCTCCCAGAGGCAGCCGAAGAAAGAGAAAACAGGAGTGCATACTTCATAAAGAACACATTTTCGTCGGCACTGTATAGGTACGTTTGCAAAATGGGAGAGGATTGAAGAACAGCCTTGAAGTGGACAAGTGAAGACAAATCCTTTGAGACCCCTTCCTTGAAAGTGAATACCCGAAAGGTCACTGGATAGACTTGGCGCACCACATACAGAAGTCTTGCATAAGAGGGATGATCAAACAAGCAAGAGCGACTCACTTACAATACAAGAGATTTCTGTACATATTTGATTGAGCACTGGAAGTACTCGATCCGGTAAATTCTATCTACTTTAGTTTCTAAACTACCGCATTTTGAACAGAGCCTGAAGCGGACGAGCTTCTTCGTTGCGAGGATGGTGGATCCAGATACAGAGTAGATGGAGTCGACTCAGCAGCACCATTTCGAGATCCGGTCGTGGACCTCAATGAGCTTGAACGGTTGCCGCTGGTGACAGCATGCCGTTTGTGAGTCCTATGTCTCCCTAGCCTCCTCATCCAATTCCGGACCACACTAAAATTCAGAATGCGGCTGCCCACATTCACACCTCTTTTCTTCGCCACATTCGGATGACCAGGAAAGGCAAAACACGACCTCATGATTGATTTTCCGCAACCGTGTGGGGAAAGTCTACCGCAACTCGTAATTCAGAACTCAGCTTATAGCCGTCTGCACGTTCGAGCTAAGAGCAGTAGACACAAGTCCCTATCCCAAACGAGATTGAGTTGTATTTTCTCAAAAGAGAAATCGAAACGCCTTCCTCCGCTGGGGATTTCACGCCAATCAATGAACGGTCAACACTCAGAGTTCCCTTCGATATCCTGTAGGGTGAAAAACATTATTCAAAGTACAGCCTTTGTTCGTTCACCGTTCAACCTACAGCCCAATCTAGCGCTGCAATGTTCCGGGTTCAGAAGAGTGTGTACGTGGAGAGCGATGGCAAAGGAGACCTGCGAAGTTTTGAATGGTGGTTAACGTTAATGCTTCTCTCTTTGTATAGATAAGGGGTAGTACTCATTGATGGTCGTCAGCATCTTTATGTAGGAGGAGAAGTTGGAAAAGGTTTGCTAAATTTAAACGACAGCAAAGTGTCTAAGTTGAGGTTTCTATATCTGCTGTGCGCAATAAAACGAAGTATTGAGTAGTGTACCTGCAATAGAAAGTTCTGGTATGCTGACAGCTCTTTTAAGGCTCGAACTCCAGTGGAGCTCCGTTCTTTCATGCAGATGATGCTCCAGTGACTCTGCAGGAACGTAGCGGATCGTCAGCAGTTAAAAGTGAACAGAGAACACAAGCATGGCTGCAGCAGCGTGGCATATTTAACTGTTCAAAAGCCTAGCAGTCGGAGAGGAGAGGACAAGCAAGCTTGCAAGCGACATTTCCCATGATTTTGGGCACTTTGGACATGATCTCCATGAGATAGTGAAGAGTCAATTAAGTTGTCCTCTTCTCCCGGGCTGGTGTCTTAATCCAACAATTCAGTTACCTTTTGCTGCCCTCGTTTGAAAATGAAGACCCTGACGTTAACGACCACAAGTTTGCATGATCGGATTTCAAAATGAATCTTCGGTGCTCATCATACTCAGAAAATACAGACGACGACATCAGCTGCCGACATCAAAACTACAAACTGCAGTACTTCTATCTACGAGGATAAGCTAGCTGTACTGTACTCCTCTACTGTACTCTGGTAGCACACTTATTTTCGATCATTGGCAGTTGAGTCCTAAGCAGGTAATTGCATCACATTCTTGTTCTTCTTCCACTTTGATTCAAGAGCTTTGTTAGGTACGTCAGAAAAGCATACGATGTCAAAATAGTTGTGGCGAGCCGAGCGGAGATCAGTTTCGTCTTGCTTGGGGTCAAACCTGCAGAGGTACGACATTAATATTACGAACAGCCTTGTATACTGTATGCGCGTCAATAATTGTTGGCACGTGGGTGAAACGGAATCCAGATGCGAGAATTCTAAGTTGGTTCCATCTTACTGTTGAGCTTCATTAGAGGAAGAATGAATGGGACGGAGGCTCCTCCAGGACTAACTGACGGATACAGTTAGGCGGTATATAATCACCGACGAGTCTGAGAGGCTTGGCGCGTTCTAATTTGCACTAAATCTGCTAGAGATCGTCGGATTACGATTTCAAGTGTGTGTCAAAAGCATTTGAGATGGTCGAGCAAGACATGAGCTGACGAAGAACACTAAGTCTCTTGGAAAATTACTTCCAGTTGATTTACACCAGAATGGATGTAAATCTTAACGTACTCTGATGGATATGGTGGGAAGTGTGAGTGTTCCTGTCGAGCTCGTGCTTTCCCCACTTTGATTCGGGTATGCTGGAGTGATGTGGAATCAACCGGTAGTTAATCCCATGCAGCTAACATGTCCCTAGACCTCCGTCCAAGATAGAACTTCGGGAATCTCGGCCACAATTAAACTGTTCATCAAAACGGAGGATTAAAAGATCTTGTAATGTGCCGAAGCGGCACATTACAAGCACCCGTCGCGGAAGCGTGGGTTTCTCTAGTTCTCTTACAGTTGAACAAGAGCACGTCGCATGCGCCAGCCGTAGAGAGGCATGCGCCAGCCGTAGAATCGATACAAACCAATGGATATGTTCGCAAGATGAGCAATCACCTGTTCGGCTCTCCGGAACTGGTCATTTCCCCGCGACCCGCCCTATCCCTAGCTGCATTCAGCAAAACGAGGAACTCTTGTCGAAGGCTATCACAGTGTTCGCCTTGACGTTGGCACTCTGATACCGGAGTAAAGGATGCACCACTGATCAGTTGCTTCCCAATTCAAAATGATTTGGGATACAAATCATGGTCTCAAATATAAGTTGCTGCTCCCTAGAATCTTTACAGTCCTAATTCGAATCTAGAATCTGAATCTTAACTCCAATATTTCGAGGTTGATGCATGTGTTTGATGTGGATGATTGCCAATTCCCAAACAAGCACAAAACTTCACCAGTTTCTTGGATGAAGTCAACAGCACACGTTCTAGGCACTGATCTTTCTGTATGGTCCCATTCTCGTGCTTTTACACGAGACTGAGAGGATGCCCTGCTCCAAACAGTACGTTCGGTGGGTGTCACCAACTCTAATATCATCTTCAAGTTAGGAAAGCCAACAATGCTACGGAGTCTGGTGCACACATGTGTGAGCACACATCTCTATCAAACCAAGCCGAAGAAATAATACGAGCTCGACCCGGTCTTCAAGTGAACGGATTCATCATCTCCACGTCTTGGGTCCAAGACAGAGGGATAGTACAACATATGAATTATTAGTCAACGATTCCTGACGCCGTGATTGTGAGATTCCTTGGGAGTTGAGAGTCACCATACAATGGTGGTGGTCAAACCTTGCAGTGTTCACGAGGAGTAGGTACGGTAAGTCAGGAACCTCCAATCTACCGGCACTCATATAATGCTTGTCTTGCCACACTTGATCAGACTTTCTAACCCATATCGAATATTATATCGATACAAAATATTGATATCGATAACCGATTCTATCGGGGCTTAGCCTCATACGTTTTATCCTTGTACGGCTGGCTTGATGGGATCTTCCCATCTTTCGTGTTATCCGACGCGGTCGCCTTTTATCACTCATATCAATCTTCTCGCATACCAACTTTAAAATTCAAAAAGAGGAGAAAAAGATAATCACATGTATTAGAACGCATGAAGGAGAGAAGGCGACTACGTAGAGAAAACGAAGGATGGGGAGAACCCATCGAGCCCGAACAAACGAGAGACAAAAGAAATAAAATGGGAAAAGGCCCTATAGGATCAATAGGAGATATCTATTCTGTAGTGTAGTATATAGAGCTATAGTTGAGCTATGCAAGTAGAAAGGTTTATCAACTTTTGAGTTTCTAAAGAAATATCACCTGGAATGATTATTTCTCTATGGATGGTATCGGGTTAATATTTTTTTAATAATAAATATATATTATTTAAAATATATTAAAAAGTATGAAAAACGAGAATGGTATCTTGGCATCTTATATGATAAATTTTCATGTATTCGTTGATCAAGGTGTCTAACACTATATCCATCGTTCTGTATAATTTTGAGACTAATATTATATCCATCGTTCCGTATAATTCCAAGACTAAAGTAATAAAGGGACGATCTCACTATATACCCCTACGTCTACGGAGACTCTACCAGCGATATCTTTATTTGCAATCCATAAGGAGGATAAATTATCATATCATTTCCTCCAATAATGCATCGCCCGGAATATATGTATGTATCTACCTCACTAGCACCCGCTCATCTCATGCCAAGTATTGATACCAAAATTCAAAAGTGAAACTTATGAAGAAGAATTTGGTGGTCATGCGTGGTTCACTCCATCTTCCCCAATTCAACCTTACCAATTAACTCTCCATGACCTTCTCCATATCTAGGAGACGTGTTCGAGTCTATCATACCAGTTTGACCGCACAAGAATAGTGTTTTCAAAACCGTACTGCTGAGGAATGGGGTTAGATTACAAGTTTCAGCATATCAGTGTGGGGACTCCAGGTAAGATCTCCAAACTTGTCGAAGGACCAATGCCACACATGACCAATTAACTTTACACAAGCGACATCACTAACACGCGGAGTCGAATACGGAATCCGCATTCGCATTCTAACCATGTGCTTCGAAGAAAATCCTATCAGTGACGAAGTAACAGTGAGCTCTCCTACATCTCATGTTTGGTGCGAGAATGAGATTCGTTGAGATCCTATTACCGGAATCGATGGACAACCACATTGGCACATGAACAGCGCCAATGCAGACTGCTGGAAGAGAAAAGATACGCCAGATGTGAGAGTAGACCCAAAACGAAGCATCTGCGAGGAGTTTGCGGAAACATTTCCTGACTCACTACCGATTCATTTGGGGTTGCACGACAGAATAGACACTTGCAAGAGTGACCAGGTCATGGCAAATTTAGGAATTCTGTGTAATTTAAAATAGTTCCGAACTATTCCGAACACCGTCGATCGATTGGTGAGATTAGTAAAACTGAAGCTTAAGTAGCGCATGCAGAGTACTAAATGTGGAACAATTTAAATCACTTTTATTCCGAATGAGAGAAAAGTACGCTCCATGAAATGTGATAGGCTCCTCTGTACCATGTTGTAGTCAAGAACCTGGCTAATGTTACAAAATTTGCTGCAGTGTCTTGGTTTATTCAAAGCCTGACGATTTAGTGTAATTACAGACATACAGGAAGAGCTTCAAAGTTCAGCTATTTTGACATAATTGGGCCTCACATGTCATGGACGTCTGCTTCCTACCTTGTAGACAGCTTTGAACCACGAAGAGTCGCTTTTAGAGGAAGCCACACATCTAAGTGCGTTGTTTACACTGTAGTGAGGGTCACACAAACAGTACAACTTCATCAATCTCAGCGGGAACTGAATGATACCCTATGTGCCACCATTTAGAATGACAGAACCGAAACTACTCCCGTAAGAAACCATACACGAGGCGAATCGGTAAAGCTCATTGGAGCTTCAAACACCACGAGGGAACTCTCTAATAACAGTCTTTGAATAAACCCAAAGGCTGCAGCAAATTTTAATGTATACTATTCCACGAGTGATGATACTTGGACCCAACTAGCATCCCATGTGCTAGATGACACACCCAACAGTCTGACGTGGGCACTAACTATCATTATATTTCTCCTACCTTCCTTAAACTTGACTAATTTTTATAGAATGGATCTACTGAACAGTCCCTTATGATCTTCTCTGAAGTGGATAAGCCACGAAAATGTGGAAATCTAACTGAAGAATTTGCCCCAACTTATATTCCGGAGTATCAAATTATGTGATACAAATCATTTTCACTCGTAGTTGGTTTTCAAGGTTGTGCTTACTTTGTAGCTAAAGAAACTAGTTCGGTGTCTATGTTGTGCGTCCAATTTCGTTTTATGAATCAATAAGGAGATTTTTAAGAAGCTTCTCTAGTCATTAAAAACATTGGATGAAGCGAAATCTTAATTAGGATGAAATTTATATACTCACATGGGTTGTCTGAATGAATCTAGTATGAAGGTCTATGTGTAAGAAACGTTTCAATGTTGAAAATATGAATAGATTTGTAGAATATAGGTAAGTCGATATGCAAAATACTAGAAAGATATGTTTCATACTAAAATTCTTTATCTCCATTATAGTCGTTCTCGATTTCAAATAAAAAAAAGTAAACCATCTGTTCTAGTTGATCATTCCATTAGGGCGGATAAGAAAGGAACGTTTGCCATCTCTTGATAGTCAAAGAAATAATCACCTTTTTGAGCTTGTCTTATTAGATTTCAACCTATGTTCTGATGTATTAAGAATTTTTGTGGCTTCAATTGGAAAGTTGATCCCTTGTTAATTTAAAACATCAATCATTTTATATTTATTTTTTTATGTATTTTTTATATTTATATATGTGTGTGAATAATTCCCGATAGTGGTACTTTACGGATGGTTCTTTTGGCATTTTGTTCGTAATGGTCTTTTCCGGCATTTTGTAGGTGGCATAGTCATTTCTGATTTTGACTTTCTTCCTTGAATCAGAGTTCACCATTGGCACTTTAAGGAAGATGTAATTGTAGCTTTATACCCTAACTCTCCCGAGTGGTCCTTTCCGGCATTTTGCATGAAGCATAGGTAATTCTGATTTCAAAAAACTTCCTTAAGAAAAGATTGACCCTGTGCACTTTAATTAGCTTTATACCCTAACTCTCCCAAAACAAGAAACACACATGAAACAACTTAACACATCTGAAATTGATGGAGGTCTTCCAATGAGACCAATAGTGAACAGGCAGACTATGATGCTTAGACCCATAAATACACCTTTTATAAGGATGATGTATTAGGTATGTTAACAATTTGATTAATTCTAGGTATCGTGTTGGTTGTTGTCTATCAACTAATATACAATTATAACAACTATTGTATATTAATTAACTATTGTATATTGATACACAATGACCAATATGATATCTAATTACAGGTAAGTTTATGAACTTGAGTATCTTGAGCGGGAAGTGTATGTTACTAGAAGAAAGTATGACCTTATCACCTAGTTAAAAGGTGAGATCACAATGATATTGATCAATATATTGCTTTTGCCAATTTTGAGCAACAAGGAGATGAGATTTGGCTTGTTGTAATGATTAATATACTATGAACAAGAAGGTGGAATTATGAGGAATGTGAGACGGAGAGGGAGCAAGAAGGGAATTTAGAACAAGTCACTCTTGGCCAAAATTAAGCAAGAAAGGGGAAAATCTAGTGCTTATCTACTTGGAGTTATTGTAGGCAAACTCAACAACCACAAGGCAAGCATCCCCAATTAGTATGGTGAACATTGGATAAAGAAAATATTATATCTTTGAATGTGCAATTTGTACGTTTGGTTTTCACATCAGTTTGAGTATGATATGTTATAGACAAAGCAAGCTTGGTGCCAAGTAGCTTGAAGAGTGCTTGCTAAAATTTACCAATGAATCAAGGACACAATTGGAGATGAGATCCCATAGTGGATCCCATATTGGCATCCCATAGTGTCAACGTAAATCTTGCCTAGCATGGAGGCATCCACAATCCATGTCAAATGAATTTGCTTACTAAGTTATCAACAAACACCAGAATGGCGGTATGACCTTGATCCATTTTGGGTAAGGATGTGATGAGGTTGAGACTTGCATGTTTCCATCTAGTAGTTGGAATGGGAATTGGTCAAGGATTCCACTTGGTTTCTAGTTGCTAACCATGTTAGATTGGCAACTCTCACAAGATCAAATAAACTCTCAAAATTCTCATGCCATGTTTGGTTACCACCACTTATGTTGGAGGGTCCTCAAGGTTTTATCCACATCTCAATGACCAGAAATTGGTAAATCATGGGCTTCTTGAAGCCACATAAGTCAGAGGTTACCCATAATTGGAATGTAGATTTGATTCTCACAAAATAGAAGTCTCTCTTTGAGGAATAAAGTGTTGTATTCCTTATCATGCATTGCAAGATGACTTTGCACCAATTGAAAGAAGGGGTCCTATTGTAAATCAATCTTGAATACCATGTGTACCTTTGAGTTGGTTGACACCATGGTGATTGCTACCATGGGAGATTAGAGAAGAAGCTTTAAATCTGGATGTTGTGATAGTGCATTGGGAATCATATGGAACCTACCAGTTTTCTACTCAAGCTTGATGTCAAAAAACTATAGTTGTTCCTCACACCACTGATGTCAACTCTTCATGTGCTCCAAATGTAAGATCTACAACAAAGGTTTGTGATTTATTTGCATGATCACTTGTTTTTCCACGAAATAATACCTCCATACCTTGGTGGCATATACCATTGCTAGTTGTTCTGGATTTTGAGTAGAGTAATTCATTTTTTGGTGTTTAGTCAATGAGACACAAAGGCAATAGGATGTAACCCATTTGGAATTCTTGCTATAACTCAACTCCAATGGTAAAGTTAGAAGTATCAAAATAAACTACACAAGGTAGTTAAGGATCATATGGTTGGAGGATAGGTTTGTGAAGACACCATATGCTTTAGTTTCTTGAATTTTTCTTTGTGCTTGTCCACTAAAAGTAAGCTTGAGGTCTTCCCCAAGAGATCAATCAACTATGTAGTCACATGAGCATAGTAGTGAATGAATTGTTGGTAAAAACTTGGCAATCCATTAAATGCTTGCACTTCCATGGTATCCTTTATAGCAGGCCAATGGATACTGACTTTCTTTTCTTCCATCTTGATCCCTTAAAATGAAAATGTATGACCTAACAAGGTAACTTCCTTCTACCAAAAGGTACACTTTGACTTCATGCGGTAAAACTTCCATTAGCATTGTTGTCTTAGGACATCTCATACATGATTCTTGTGTTCTACCTCCATCTTAGTATAGATTAAAACATCATCTGAGAACAACACCATGTTTTGATCCAATAGCCTATCCAACACCTGATGCATTTGATCCATGAAAATGGTCAGAGCATTAGTGAGCCCAAAAGGTTAAACTCTCAATTCAAAATGCCCATACCTTGTGCAAAAGCTAATCTTTTGCACATCTTCCCTATCAACAGGAATTTTCCAATAATTGCTTTGAAGATTGTGGAACTTGGACAAGTACCATGCTTCACTCAATTTCCAACAAGTCATTTATTCAAGACAAGTAATATGCATTCTTCATAGTTTTTTTTAAAGCCATGGTAATCAATACAAAATCAAAGTATTGCATCCTTATTTGGTAAAAAATAATATTGGTGCTCCTCATGGAAATGTACTATGTTGTATAAAATCTTTCTCCAACAACTTGGTCAATGTTATTCAAAGCTCTTCTAACTCCTTCAATGAGAGCCTTTAGATTAGTCTACTCATAAGAGTACTACTTGGCAATAGCTTGATCTTGAAGTGCATACCTTGATCAAAGGGTAACTCCTTCAATAGATGTAATACTCCAAGGACAAGAGAAGAGAGAAAACACAGATTACACACTCAACATTTGGTGCTCCAAAGGAGCACCAAGGAAGCTCCACCATAGGATTAAGCACACAGATAGGTGGCATTTCAGCAAGCTCCACCCTTGGATTACATACTTGGATGGGTGACATGTTGGTCTAGGTCCTATTTGGTTGGTCAAACAAGCTTTGACCGGAGGGAATCTTTTAGGGAATATTTCTATAGGAGTCTCAAAATCACATAAGGTACCCATTGGAAAGCTCTCAACCAGACAAACTTGGAATTTGCATATTTTTTAGGGGGGGGCATTTGCACATTTTTTAGGCCTAATTCATCCGTTTAGGCCTCCAAAATTACCTTCAAAGATTTCAAGCATATTTTGGTTTCTACTCTATTAGTATAAGTCTCCTTTTGGTGATACCTCTTTCTGATCTGTTTAGTCCATCATGTGTAACATCCTTCCAGATGTTACCAAACCAATTCTCACCTTTAAATCATATGTTTAGCTATTGGTTCTAAGGTTCTCAAGTCTAGTTTGGTTTCTGCTCTATTAGTTTAAGTAATCTTTTGGTGATACTTCTATCTGATCTATTTTGACCATCATGTATAACATCATTCTAGATATTACCAAACCAAATTTCATATCTAGATCATATGGCTAGCTCTTGGTATTACGATAGATCATTCAAAAAAATATTTGCAAACTCTTGAACTGTTTGATCAATGATTGTTTGATGAGGCTTTTGGCACGCACAATCAGCTTGTAATACTCTGAGGACAAGAGAACTCTTCAAGAGAGAAAATACATATTTCACACTCAATCCTCTGATGTCCCAAAGGAGCACCTTCTCTTTATTATATAGCCAAGGAGGATCTCGTCCAAGAAAGCTCCACCATATGATTAGGTACATGGATAGGTGACCTATCAACAAGCTACACCTTTAGATTAATTGCTTGGATAGGTGACATGTTGGTCGTGGTCCAATCTGGTTGGTCAAACAGGCTTTGATTAGAAGGAATCTTTTAGGGAATCTTGTAGGAATCTCATAATCACATGGGTGAGGTACCATTGGAAAGCTCTTGATGAGACAAACTGAGGGGGAGGAAAGGCCATTGTCTCCATCATTGCGGGATTTACATATTTTTGAGGTCTAATTCATCTATTTAGGCTTCCACAATTGCCTTTGAAGTTTTCAGGCCTATTTTGGCTTTTGCTCTATTTGCAAAAGTGCTCTTTTGGTGATACCTTTATCTGATTTACATTCTCCATCATGTGTAACATCCTTCCAGATGTCACCCCCTCAAGTTTCACCTCTAGATTGTATGCTTAGCTATTGATTCTAAAGTTTCCTAGCATGTTTTGGTTTTTGGCTTATTAGTAGAAGTACTCTATTGGTGATACCTCTAGCTTATCTACTTATTCCATCATGTATTATATCCTTCCAGATGTTACCAAACCAAACCAAATTTCATCTTTAATTCATCTATCTAGCTATTGGTATTACACAACTTGATACACATCACAAAAATAGAAATATCTTCCTACAAAGCTTACTCTATAGTTGCTTTATTGAAAAAAATTCCATCTTAGAATTGACTACTCTTAGGTGTCTTATCCAAAAGTGCTAGCCAACCTAATTGATAATTCTTACCTTGGTGTTGTACTTGAATTTATTGTCTGATCCAATAAAATTGGACCTTATGATATTCAAGCCAATGTAGACCTAGAATGACATCATAGTGTAGAGATATCACTACAAATTGCATGCACTCCAAATATTCTTTCCCAATCTTGAATGTAACAAGATGTGAGATACAAAACAAAGAACACTTTCTATCATCTACTATCATTAGTCTACTTTCAAATATTGGTTTCATAGGAATACATATTTCTTTTTCTAATTATAGATATACAATTTTATGAATTCCCAAAATCAACCTAAATCCCATAACCACAATCAAATATCATATCTTGCAAGTGAAGCAAACTTGCATAGGTCAAGCCTTCAATCCCATTAGAACTAATTAGTTCTCAATAGGTGGCTCAATATCTCCTATTGGGACTTCTTGATCCCAATAGGAATTTTTTCCTTGATCATCATGGTCCACAAACTCCATTTGGAAAAAAAAATTAGGTCATCCAATTTTTTAATGAACATTCAACAATGTGGTGTCTAATTTAGTAACAATAAAAGCAATCACCATTTTATCACAATATCTCCCTATCTATAGTGCCAAGTGGTCTTTGTTGGATGGCATCAATCCACATTATTTTTGGCTCTTCTACACATGTGTTGCAAGTTCTATGAAGATCAAGGTCAAGACCAAGTTGTGGCAACCAAGGAATCACAACACTCAACCAATTGGCTAGCTTCTTCCAATTGTTTAGCTCTTGTATGGACACCTCTAATTTGGTACGTGACTTCAAGCCCTTCACAAATCAATCCAAAGTTTCACCTTCTAACATCTTTAGAATTTGAATTATGATGTTCTTGGATTATAGAAAAATCAAAACCAAAAATTCTGTGGATCCAAGAGTTTTTAGCTCTTTCCTCAAAGCCAAACATCTAAGAACAATAAAAAGTCAACACACTAGAATCCAAAATAGTGGTGCCCACTCTTTCACCGTTCCCTAAACTAAAGTCACCTCTATCTTGGCTGTGATTTAACTCTAGCTACTCATGACTAATATAGAAGCTTGGTTAAACTCCATATACACAATATCTTCAACTACTTACAATACTAAACTAAATATCCCAATAAAGCATACATGCACCAATGGTGATACAAACTTGCCCATGTTGGTTTTTTCCATGGATATAAATTACCATGAACTTCACAATTAGAACTACTATACCCAATCTAGGGAATTCCATTGATCCCAAAGTGAAATCTTCCAATTCCATGGTTAACCTCAAAGCTTAACATCTAGAGGTAGTTATGTTCCATTATGAAGGTCTATCAATCATATGTATATGTTGGCTACACTACTAAAACCTACTTACAATCAACTTCACGATTGTAAAAACTATACCTAATTCAAGGAATTCTATTGATTCCAAAGAAAATTCTTCCAATTCCATAGTTAAACCTCAAAGCTAAACATCTTGTTGTAGTTTTGTTCCATTGTGAAGGTCTATCAATCATATGTATATACTTGTTACAATGCTAAAACCTAATTTGTGAGTATATTTGCAAAAGAATACTATAATCTTCAAGAATTCTAATGTAGATTATTGATCAATTCAAATATGAAATGTCGTGTTATGTTAAGTTGTTTCATGTATGTTTCTCATATATTAATTGACACACAACTACCAACATGATAATGGTTGAAGTAGAAGATCTAATTAGATTGTCAATGTACCTAAAACATCATCTTTATAGAAGATGTATTTTTGGCCTAAGCATCATAGTTTGCTAGTCTCATTAGTAAATCATTAAACATCAATCCCAATTCATCACCAACCATGTAAGGTTTTGCCCAGAAAATTGAGGAAGTGCACAAAGAGCTGCAGTTTCTTCTTCATCCATCAACTATAGCTAACCATCTAGTGGTAGTTTTGTTCCACTATGAAGGTCTATCAATCAAATGTATATACTTGTTACACTATTAAAACCTAATTTGTAAGGATATATGAAAAAGAATGCTACAATCTCTTGGAATTTTGATATGTTCTATTGACCTTTCTAAATCTGAAACCTCAAGACTTGTTTCTTGTATATTAATTGACACACAATGATCAAGACAATACCTAGAATTTATCAGATTGTCAACTCACCTAGGATGTCATCCTTAAAGAAGTGTATTTCTTGCCCAAGCATCATAGTTTGCTTGTTCACTATTGGTCTCATTGGTAGATATCCATCAGTTTCATATGTGTGAAGTCATTTCCTATGTCTTTTTTTGTTTTGGGAGAGTTAGTGTATAAAGCTTCTTCATCAAAGTGCCCAAGGTGAACTTTTTCTTGAGGAAGAAATTTGAAATAAAAAATGCTTATGCTTCTTCTAAATTGCCAGAAAGGACCACTCAGAAGAGTTAGGATATAAAGCTACAATTACATTTTTATCAAAGTGCACAACGGTGAACCTTGATTCAAGTAAGAAAATCAAAATCAGAAATGAGTATGCTACTTGAAAAATACCAAAAAGGACCGCTATGTATAAAATGCCATAAGGACTGCCTATAACATACTACACACAAAGGAAAGCTATAGTTACTTCTTCATCAAAGTGCACAATAATGAACCTTGGCTTGAGGAGAAAGTCAAAATCAGAAAGAACTATGATACTTGCAAAGTGCCAAAAAGGATCACTATTTACAAAATGCCAAAAGGACCGCCCCACAAAGTATCACCTGAAAGGAAAAGTACCAAGAATTATTACATTATATATAGTAATATCTAACACACTAGTCAAAGACTTAAACCATAAGTCTTCACCAATCACTTGTTGCTTCACTCATAAGTTACTCTTGACTTGAACTAGAAGTTTATGCTTAACTCAACTCGTAAATTACTATAGACTTCTACCAAGAGTCCAACCTTCACCTTGCTCATAAGTTATTAATGGTCTTTCTTAAGTTAATTGTAATTATACACTATTAAATTTCTCCATAAGTCTATTCTTAACTTTATCCACAAGTTTTCATAAACTAATTTACTATCCAATACCTTTGACTAGATGAGAGCTCTAACTTAAGTGTTTGTTAACCCATGATGAGTAACATCAAAGGTGACATGTTTTCAAATAACCCAATTATAAACTTCACAACATTTACCTTGAAGTGTAACTTAGGTCCAAATCAAAAGAAAGTAGTATTGTATTGAGCTAGATATAATAGAGACAATTAAGAATGAGATAAAAAGGTATGTAGATATCTAAAGTAAAAAAATGTTTATATTGTGGTCCATTGAATATAAACTTCCATGGCATTAATAAATTGGTTCAAAGGGGTTGGGTAATTGGTTAAAGTTCCTACATGACAAGTATGAATCATGTAGTGAAGGAGTTAAGTTAATGCAGGAGAATTTAAATGTAGCTAAGGATGATTTTAAAACAATAAACTCACTTGATTCAAAATATTTTTAAATAATGAAGTTCCAAGAAAGAATTGAATTTTAGTGTAGTTGCTTGTAAGTTTTCAAGACTCTTCATTTCTTGATTTGGTCCATTCTCATATACCAGTCAGCACCTCAAAGGATGATCGCAAGGAAGGAAAACACATGTATTCAGCTTACAAGCAAATAAATCATGTATAAGACTTTGAATATGTTCAAGAGATGATTCTTTAGTTTGTTGGTACTTCATGTTCATATTCTATAATCTAAGTAAAATGATATGAATAACCTCCTTTTTTGCATAAGATAGTTTTCTAATAAACAAAAGGTATCATAAGATAATTTTATTAGTCCATCTAGATTAACTAACATTTATATTACTATAATTATATCTTCATATGGTTCATCTACTAGTTTGCCTATAATTTATTGCAATTTATAAAATGAAAGCTTTATCTAATTCATATGAAGAAGAAAATTACTTACTATAAGAACCACAATAAAAGGTGCTAAAAAATTAGAGATGGACAAGGTAGTGTCTAATAAGCTACGCTTATATGAGTTTTGGACTAATAATGAGTTTCAAGAGGTGTTAGGCAAAGTGATAAAGTGACATTTAGCCATTGGACAGTATCTTTATTAGTATTGTAAAGTTACTCACAATGTTGAACCAATAATATAAATTATTTTTGAAGTATATATAAATAATAACTCCATAAATTACTACTTAAATAATGAAAAAATTACTTAAATTTTGCTTCAACTACTCTTGTTGATACTTAACAAGACTTATTTATGCTACTTTAGCCTTATCTAGTGTTGCCGACCCTTAGCTAAACTTACTAAATCTACAAATATAAATCCAATGAACTCATTGATATGAATTTAAAGGAAAACATGGATTTTAGATAGTAGATCCAAGGTTGATAATTATTTATAATTAGCGGTTAGATGTATAACCAACACCAATAAACTTTATCTTTTAGGTGAAATATCCTATAATCAATTGAAGCTTGATAGCTTCAATTTATTCTTGTATGTTGATATGATAATTAGCTGTTATTATATACGGGAATACTTTCAATTAATTCAACTCATTATGTAAAAAGTAGGAAGAAAAGCTCACTACACCTTTTGATTATATATCAAATGTAGTATAAACCGTCCAATCAAAATTGTATTGCTCAACATTTATAATATATTTATATTAATCCTACCTAGACCTATTATTCCAATCTTATAAAGTTTCTTAGAATGATGCATGGTCCCCAATCAAAATTGTATTGCTCAATATTTATACTATATTTATATTACTCCTACCTAGACCTATTATTCCAATCTTAGAAAGTTTCTTAGAATGATGCATGGTCCCACAGACAAGAAAGACTTCAAGATCTAAAGTCAAAACTATTACTCTCTGTGCATATTGGACATTAAATAGTATGAGATTAAATGATTATGCTAATCACATCACTTCAATAAATTCCTTTGAAATTTTCTTATTTTTATTACTTCAGAAAATTCTTTCAGATTTTTTCTTTGTACTAAGTGTAGTAATTAATGGTGCAATTATTTTTCTTGGAAAAACTTTTAAAGAAGCTTTCAATGAAAAATAAATTTTAATTTTAATTTATATAATTTAGAAAAAAGAAGAAAAAATAAATAATGTTCTATGGTGTCTTTTATATTAATTATTTATATAAAGCAAGACCTCTTTCTTTATATAACTTCATCTCTCAACTATACTTAACTTACCATTTACATAAGATGTAAATTATTTTGTCACATGCTTCCACACATTATAAATCCATTGAGCTTGGAATTTGTTTTCAACTTAGAATTTCAGTTTCTTCAACTTAGAATTTTGTTTTCAATGTATTTGCAACTTTTGTGTACTTTCTATATCATCTATTCCTGTAGTGCATTTTGTAAACCCTTTATCTATTAAATAGTTAAAACATAAATAAATGTTTTTTCATGAGTGATTCCAAATAAAATTTATTTATTTTGAGATGTTATGGAAGTTTAAAGAAAATTTTATTAGATTCTTGTATTGATAGAAATTATTATATTATATCACTTAAAAAGAATAATTTTAGAATATCAGAACTATATGAAAAAATACACCTAGTAATAAAAAAGCAAGTGATTGTTCCCAAGTAATTATAATATAAATTTAGATATAATAATATATTTTTTATAATATAAAAACTGAATATTATGCTTCAATAATATATGTTTGAAAGAAATTTCATATAACCTTCTTAAAGGTTGAATTTCTAGTTCTAAGGCTAACTCAACTACTAGACATCAACATTAATCTTTTGCAGAATGTTTACTTATGTTATTTGAAAAGTATATAATCGACATATTTCAAAGAAATAGTAAAAAAACACTAATATGATTATAGAAACCATCTAGAGTAAGCTTTCATCCTGCAAAAATTTGAATCTTGTAAGAAAACTACTGCCAAATTGGGCTAAAATATATAGTTATTAGTAGCAAGATTAGTCCAATTTTTCTTATACCAATTTTAGCGATCATAGTAATGAAGTGAGAGAATAAGAGGAGATGCTATTCCTTAGGCTTCAATTAGAGAATGTCTTAAACTATTTCTGAACAATATTTCAATGTCCTTTAACTCTTAACCAAGCCATACAAGAGGAAAAACTCTTAGAGCTAAAGCACTCTATTAGTTGATTACTAAAAACTAATTAAAATAGATCTCTCATGAATACCATACTCTTGAAAAAATAAATATTATTCTTTATACTATAGGAGAGGAAAACTAATAAGAGTCATGGTATAAACTATCCAAATATTGTAGTATAGAATTCTAACATCTAACATCTACTTCCTAAACACTATGAGTTGGGATCTAAAAAAAAAATTAAAAAAATTCAAAGAAGGTTATTTTAAAGAGATGCATGTAAACTTCATAGCATATAGTTTAACATTAATTAGGTTTGATTGAATTATAGTTGTAAAGAGTAGCACAAGGATACCAATAAATTTTCTAAAGCTATAATCACATGAGATATAATCAATAACTACTTGATAATTAATGGCTCCATTAATTCATGGATTTTTATGAAATATTTAAATAAATATAAAAGATTTACTTATTATTATTATATAAAAGACCAAGGAAAGAAATAATAGAATCAAAGATCAAAGTGAAAGATCACATTGAGACCCTTGAATGAGGGAAACCCCAAATGCCTAGCATGAGCTTGGGCTTTGGTATTTATAGGGAACATACAAGACTCTTGAGAAGCTTCTCAAGAAATTTACCAAAAACTGTATTCTTAGAGTGTAAGCCAAGCTGCTCAAGAAGCTTCCTTTTAGAAGCTACTTATTTGGCATGCAAGCTAAACTAGAACAGAAGCTTCCCAAGAAGCTATCTACTTGGCATGCAAGCTAAGCTAGCCAGGAAGCTCCTAAAGAAGCTTCATTCTAGAAATCACCATTTGACATGCACATTATCCAATACTTGGAAAATACCAAGTAGCTTCCTAGATGCTTCTAGAGTATTCTTATAATTCTTGGTTAATTTAGCATATTTGCTATTTTGTTAGTCTTGACTAACTCATCTATAAACTCCATATTGTTACATATTCCTCCATTGCTAGTTGGTGATGTCCTCATCATCATGGAAGCTTCAAACTCTTAAATAGCCATTTGTGCATTTTAGAGATGAGAAAGAGGTTCCTAATTGGCATCATGAAGGGGATACCCTTTCCAAAAAACCTTGTACTTAGTATGTTATTGACGGCCATGTTGACTGTAGCAACGTGTAAGGATATGATAAACTTCATACTCCTCATGATTGTTGATATGGATGGGAGGAGGAGGGGATTGTATGCAAGAAGAAAAGGAAGATGATTAGAAACAAAAGTTTTCAACTTAGAAATATGAAAGATAGGGTGGATTTGCATAAAACAAGGCAAGGCAAGGCAAGGCAAGTCAATAAGCAATAGGAGAATGATTAAGGTGACATCAAATGAACATATCCAATTAGGAGCAAGGTTACAAACTTGGGTATCAAGTGGGAAGGGTAGGTTACTAGAAGAAAGCATGAACTTATCACCAAGTTGAAAGGTGAGATCATGACAATTTTGGTCCGTGTATTATTTTTTGACAATTTTAAGCAACAAGGAAATGAGATTTGGGTTGTTGTATGGATTGAGATATTGTGTCAAGAAGGTAGAGTTATGAGAGACATGAGATAGAGGAGAAGTTAGATGGGAATCTTGAACAAGTGTATCTTGGCCAAAATTAAGGAAGAAAGGGAAAGAATCACGAGCTTGCATATTTGGAATTATTATAAATAAACTCAATAGTTGTAAGACATTAATCCTAGTTTAGTATGATGAATGTTGAAAAAGGTGTGAAACATATGCTCCAAGGTATGATTTGCATGTTTGGTTTGCTCATCAATTTGAGGATGATAGGCCATGGACAAAGCAAGCTTGGTGCCAAGTATATAGAAGAGTGGTTGCCAAAATTTTCCAATGAATCAAGGATCACAATCAAAGATAAGTACACTAGGCATCCCATGATGCTTGAAGACATTGTTAAAGTAGATCTGGGCTAATGTTTGAGCATCCACTATATCAAAGGTTGGTGCCAAATAGATTTGCTTATTAAGTTTGTCCACAAACACTATGATTGTTGTGTGACCTTGCTTTGTCTTGGGCAAGGATTTGATGAGATCTAAGCTCACATGTTCTCATCAAGCAGATGGGATGGGAAGCGGTTGAAGGAGTCCACTTGGTTTTTGGTTGTTGATCTTGTTGCATTTGCAACTCTCACAAGATCGGACAAACTCTTGAACATCTTGTGCCATGCTGGGCCACCACCATTGGCATTATAGGGTACCCAAGGTCTTGTTTGCACCCATGTGACCAATGATTGGTAAGTCATGGGCTTCTTGAAAGTGCAAAAGTTGTAGATTTCCCTTGGCTAGAACATAGATTTGGTTCTCCTAGAATAGAAGGCCTTCCTTGAAGGAGAAGGTATTATATTCCTTATCCCATGTAGCAAATCACCTTGTATCATCTTAAAGGAGGGGTCTTGTTGTAAAGTGGTCCTAAACTTGATTTGGACCTTTGGGTTGAGTGACATTGATGCAATTACCGCCATGATAAGAGGAAGAGACTTCAAATTAGGTTATCAGATAGGGCATCAAGGATGACATTGAATCTATCGGGTTTATACTCAAGTTTGGGATCAAAAAATTGTAATTGTTCCTCCGATACATGATATTCACTCTTCATGCGCTCCAAATGTAATGTTTGCAACAAGAGTTTATGATTGGTTTGCATGATCACTTATTTCCGCATGAATATCTTCATGTGCTCCAAATGTAATGTTTGCAACAAGAGTTTATGATTGGTTTGCATGATCACTTGTTTCCCCAAGAAATAATGCATCCATATCTTGGGGGCATATACCATTACTAGTAGTTTTTGACCTTAAGCAAAATAATTATTTTCTATGGTATTTAATTGGCAAGACATAAAGGCAATAGGATGTAGCCTGTCTAGAAATTCTTGCTACAACATAGCTCCAATGGCAAATTTAGAGGCTTTGAAATCAACCAGATAAGGTAGTTGTGGATCATATGGTTGAAGGTAGGGTCTCGAAGACACCATATGTTTCATGTAACAATATGGAGTTTAATGACAAAGTTAGTCAAGGCTAAAAAAGTAGTGAATAGGTCAAAGTAGCCTAGAATATCCTAGAAGTATCTAGAAAATTTCTTGAGAAGCTTCCCACTAGCTTAGCTTGCACCCCAATTAGATAGTTTTTAGAAGGAAGCTTGTAGAAGCTTCCAACCAACTTAGCTTGCACACCAAGTAGGCGTCTTCAAGAAAGAAGCTTCTCGGTTAACTTGGCTTGCACTCCAAGAAAGCAGCTCAAAGAAGTTTCTTGAGAATTTTCTCAAGAGCTCCCTATAAATACGAGATTCAAAGCTCATGCTAGGCATTTGGAGTTTTCCTACATTCAAGTGTCCTATTGTGATCTTCCATTCTCCTATTTCTCTCCTCGGTCTTGGTCTTTTACATTGGTATTAGAGCAAAAATAGGATGGATGGAATTTATGGACCTCTAAATCTACTTCCTCTAAACCATTAGGATTTTTATATCCAAGTACTATCAAAGCATCATTTCATACAATTCATCACCTCATACTTTGGATAGGATTTTCTACATATGATCATCTTGTCTGAGGAACCCTTGGTGCTTCTGGTTGTAACTTATGGAGAATGGTAGATGTGTTGCATCTATGTGTTAATAAATTAGATAAATTGGAGATAGTGTGATAGAGTAGAAGCCATGGCGGCAATGCACAAAGTTATCCTTGCTATGCAACAACAAATAGAGCATCTTACTTGGTTGTTGGATGAATGAGACCATCATAGAAAAGAGCAAGTAGAGAGAGCACTAGTTCAAGAAGGAGAAGAGCAAATCCAATTTCCAAAGCCTAAGCTATTTGAAGGCAAAAACCTTCCAGATGCAATGGAAAATTTTGTGTCTAATTGTGAATGTTACTTTGAAGCAACAAACCTTCAAGATGAAAGAAGACAAATTCTATTGGCCTCAAGCCAATGGAATGGAGTGGCTTAATTATGGTGGCAATTCAAAGTGGAATGAGCTGAGCAGCAATTTGTGACACCAATCTTGACATGGGAAGAATTTAGGAGTACAATAATTGGGCAATTCCAAGCCATAAATACCACACTGGCTGCACGAGATAAGTTGGCAAAATTGAAATAGATTGGCTTGGTAAGAAGCTATATCACTCAATTCTAGAACACCATTATGCAAATTCCGGATACACTTGATGGAGAAGCTCTAGATCACTTTGTGAGAGGCTTGAAGTTCCACACTAGACTGGAAGTTACTATGTGTGAGCCAAAAGACTTGGAGGAAGCCATGCAGTTTGCTGAATGCTTTAATTCTTTGGTTGCAATAACTTGGTCTTGACCTTGGCTTTCCCTAAACCCACCCACATACTACACACGAGTGGAGGAACCAATACCAATGGAGATTGATGTTATCCAACAAAGACCACTTGGCACAATAGATCATGAAAAATTATGACAAAATTGTGGATGTTTTTATTGTCACCAGATTGGACACCGCATTTCAGAGTGTCCACTCAAGAATGAGCGACCTCAACAAGTTGCCAAATGGAATTTGTGGAGCATAATGATTAAGGAAACAAGGAATCCCAATGGGATATTTTAAGTTGCTTACTAGGAACTTGATTAGTTCCAATGTGATTGAAGTCTCAATCTATGCAAGTTTGCTTCACTTACAAGGTATGATATCTAATTGTGATTATAGGATTTGGGTTGGATTCTAGAAGTTCAAAGAATTGCATATTTATGTAATTAGCAAAGGAATTGGATATTCATATCAAGCCAATAATTAGAAGTAGATTGATGATGGTGGATGGTAGAAAGTATTCTGCATTCCATACTTCACATCTTGTTACCTTCAAGATTAGGAATAAGTATTTGGAGTGTATGAGGTTTGTAAGTGGCACCTCTACACTATGATATTATTCTAGGACTACCTTGGCTTGAATGTCATAAGGTTCAATTTGATAGGAACCGATGATAAATTCAAGTACAAACCAAGGTAGGAATTTCCGATTAGGTTGTCTAGCACCTTTAAGTAAGACACCTAAGGATGGTCAATCCCAAGATGAGAAGTAAAGAAAGCAACCATAAAGCAAGCTTTGAAGGAAGAGAAGCCCCAAAGTGGGAATTTTGCTAAGAAAGTAGCCATAGAGTGAGCCATGAATCCCTAGATGAGAAGTTTGTCAATGAAGCAACTATAGAGCGAGCTTTGGAGGAAGATTAATCTATTTTTGTAGTGTGGATCAAGTCGATTGCACAAGGAGAATCTGAGGAGAATCAGGAGCCTCATTAAGCAATGGTTGACCACATAGTTTAGGAGTTTACGGATGTGTTTTTGGATGATCTACCAAAGGGATTACCCTTTGATCGTGGTATGCCCATCAAGATTGAGTTAGTACTAGGGAGTACTCCAATGAGTAGACCAATCTATCGGTTCTCACCAAAGGAGTTGGAGGAGTTGAGAATAATACTTATGGAGTTGTTGGAGAAGGATTTCATATGACATAGTACATCTCTCTAGGGAGCACCAATATTATTTATTCCAAAGAAGGATGGAGAACTTCATTTCTGTATTGATTATCGTGGGCTCAATAAACAGACCATGAAGAATGCATACCCTTTGCTGCAAATTGATGACTTGCTTGATCAATTGAGTGGAGCATGATAATTCTCCAAGTTGGATCTTTGTAACGGCTACTAGCAAATCTCCATTGATAAGGAGGATGTGCAAAAGATTGCCTTTTGCACAAGGTATGGACATTTTGAGTGGAGAGTTCTACCTTTTGGGCTCACTAATGCTCCAACAATCTTCATGGATCAAATGCATTGGGTGTTGGATGGACTCTTGGATTGGTACGTGTTCTTGGATGATATCTTAATCTATAGCAAGACAAAGGCAAAATATGTGAATCACGTATGAGAAGTCCTACGACGACTATGATAGTGGATGTTTTATTGCAAGAACTCAAAGTGTGCCTTTTGGCAAAAGGAAGTTACCTTCTTGGGTCACAAGATCTCATTAGAGGGGATCAAGATGGGAGAGAAGAAAATCAAATCCATCATTGATTGGCCTACTCTAAAGGATCATACTAAAGTACATGCATTTAATGGATTGGCTAGTTTCTACCAACAATTCATCCAATATTATGCTCATATGGCTGCAACATTAACCAATCTCTTGGGGAAGAACTCGAGCTTTCAATGGACCAACAAGCACAAAGAAGCATTCCAGAAGTTGAAATATATGGTGTCTTCAAGACCAATTCTTCAATTATATGATCCTCAACTACCATGTGTGGTTGATTTCAATGCTTCTAACTTTGCAATTGGAGTTGTGTTGCAACAAGAATTCACAAATGGAGTACATTCCATTGCCTTTGTGTCTCATAGACTAAACACAACAAAGAGGAATTACTATGCTTGAGATTAGGAACAACTAGTGATGGTATATGCCACCAAGGTATGGAGGCATTATCTCTTGGGGAAACAAGTGATCATGTGAACTGATCCCATTATATTATCCCATCCCAAATACATGAAGAGTCAACATCATTGATGGGAGGAACAACTATAGTTGTTTGAAATCAAACTTGAGTACAAACCCGGTCAGTTCCATGTCATCCCTAATGCTCTATCATGATGACCTGATTTGAAGTCTCTTCCTCTCATCACGGCAGCAATTACAACGGTGTTAGACGACTCCAAGGTCCAAATCAAGTTTAGGACAACTCTACAACTAGATCCGTTCTTTTAGATGGTACAAGGGCATCTTGCAACCAGAGACAAGGATTGGGATATACAACATCTTCTCGTTCAAGGAAGGCCGTCTATTCCATGAGGAAAAAAATCTATGTTCTAGCCAAGGGTGATCTTGGACTTGTCCGCCTCCAAGAAACCCATGACTTACCAATTGCTGGTCACATGGGTGTAGACAAGACCTTAAGTACTCTCCTACACCAATGGTGTTGGCACAACATGACACAAGATGTCCAAAAGTTTGTCCAATCATGTGAGAGCTGCCAACGCAACAAGGCCATCAACCAAAAAACAAGTGGACTCCTTCAACCACTTCCCATTCAATCTGCCTGATAGGAATATGTGAGCTTGGATCTCATTACATCCTTACCCAAGACAAAGCAAGGTCACACAACTATTGTGGTGTTTGTGAATAAGCTTAGTAAGAAAATCCACCAACCTTTGATTTTTGGATGCTCCAACATTAGCATAGCTTTACTTCAACAATATCTTTAAGCATTATGGGATGTTGTGTGTACTCATCTTTGACCATGATCCTCAATTCATTGGAAAGTTTTGGCAAACACTCTTCTAGATACTTAGCACCAAGCTTACTTTGTCCACAACCTATCATCTTTAAACTGATAGACAAACTAAACATGCAAATCACACCTTAGAGGATATGCTTCATGCCTTTGTCAACATTCACCACACCAATTGAGATGAATGTCTTATACTATGGAGTTTGCATATAATAACTCCAAACATGCAAGCACTAGATTCTCTCCTTTCTTTCTTTATTTTGGCCAAGATCTACTTGTTCCATATTCCTTTCTTGCTCCTCTTCCATCTCATATCCCTCATACTTCAACCTTCTTGACCACCATATCCCAATCCCTCCAAAAAGCCAAGTCTCATCTCCTTGTTGCTCAAAATCATCAAAAACAATATGCAGACCTCCATCATCATGATCTCACCTTTCAAGTTGGTGACAAAGTAATGCTCTCCTTTAGTAACTTACTCCTCCCACTTGATACCCAAGTTCATAAACTTGGCCCTAATTGGATAGGACCCGTTGATGTCACCCAAATCATCTCTCCTATTGCTTATCGACTTGCCTTGCCTTGTCATATGCGCATCCATCTTGTCTTCCTTGTTTCCACTTAAAACCCTTTGTTTCTAATCCATCTTCTTGTTCCTCTTGTGTCCAACCTCCTCCTTATCTCATCCCTATCCATGATCATGAGGAGTATGAAGTTGATTGTATACTTGCACATTGCCACATCCAACACGGCTGCCAATAACATATAGAGTAAAGGGTCCTTTGGAACGGCTATCCCCTTCATGATGCCACTTGGGAGTCTCTTTCTCATCTCCAAAATGCAAAAATTACCATCTAGGAGTTTGAAGCTTCAATGGTGACAAGAACATCACCAACTAGTGGTGGAGGAATATATAACAATATGGAGTTTAACAACAAAGTTAGTAAAGGCTAACAAAGTAGTGAATAAGCCAAAGTAACCTAGAATATCCTAGAAGTATCTAAGAAGCTTCTTGGGAAGCTTCCCACTAGCTTAGCTTGCACCCCAAGTAGGTAGTTTCTAGAAGGAAGCTCCAAGAAGCTTCTAACCAACTTAGCTTGCACGCCAAGTAGGTGGCTTCAAGAAGGAAACTTCTTGAGAAGTTTCTCAAGAGCCTTGAATGATCCCTATAAATATGAGAACCAAAGCTCATGCTAGGCATTCAGAGTTTTCCCATATTCAAGTGTCCCAATGTGATATTCCATTGTCCTATTTCTCTCCTTGATCTTGGTCTTTACATTTCAACTTCTGGAATGCTTCTTTATGCTTGGTATTCCAATGAAAACTTGAGGTCTTCTCTAAGAGGTTGGTCAATGGTGCTGCCAAATGAGCATAGAAGTGGATGAACTATTTGTAAAAACTTGGCAATCTATTAAATGTCTGCACTTTTATGGCATCCTTTGAGGAAAACCAATCAATAATAGCCTTCTTTTTCTCCTTATCTATCTTGATCTCCTCTGATGAGATATGGTGACCCAAGAAGGTAACTTCCTTTGCCAAAAGATACACTCTGACTTCTTATAGTAAAACTTCCATTGATAAAGTTGTCTTAGGACTCCTCGTATGTAAATTGCATATTTTGCCTTCATATTACTATAGATTAAAATATCATCCAAGAACATCACCACATCTCGATCCAATAGTTGGTCCAACACCCAAATCATCTGATCCATGAAGACTATTAGAGCATTAATGAGCTCAAAAGGTAGAGTTCTTCATTCAAAATGCTCATACCTTGTACAAAAGGTAGTCTTTTGCTCATCCTCTCTATCAATGGGAATCTACCAATCTTTGCTTAAAAGATCCAACTTAGAGAAGTATTATGATCCACTGAATTGATCTAGCAAGACATCAATTCAAAGCAAGGGATATTCATTCTTCACTGCTTGTTTATTGAGGCCACAATATAATTTTTTGGTTTGCATAATCCATGAAAAACTAAACTAATGTAGTTTGTCTTTGTAAAAATGGAGTAAGTTGTATGATGGATCCCACGGTTGAGCTATTGCCATGTGAGAAACTATGTACATCTATAAAATTGGCCATATGGATTATGGTCTTGTCCTCTTTGAGTGCTCTTGTGTATATAGGTGGTGGAGAGTTGAGAGAGAGACTGTGTGTTTTAGTTAGAGGAGTCTCGAGCGAGAGGAAGATGTTGAAAGTGAGAGTTGTAACAAAGTGCAAGTGTTAGAGCATTGGAGGAAGCATTTGAGAAAAAGATGTCCATGCTCCAAATCTACCACTCCCAAATGTTTTTCTCATCAGACTTTAGATTCTACACCATGACGGCTTACAAGATTGGACGGTGGTATGTTTTGGAGTAGCATTCATGGAGTCAATGATGGAAAACCTAGATCATGTCATCTTTCCAATGCTTACTTACAAAGAAAGTTTGGGATTTAAAAATCTATTTTCTTATAGATAGAGAATAATCTAATTTCACTTATGAGCTTCAAGATAGAGTTGTGGAGTCCATTTGTTAAAAAGTTAAGAAACTAAATGATAAAAAATGCAAGTGATTGGATTCCAAGAAGAGAAGTCTAGAATCATCAAAGGAGTTTGAGGAGTGCATTTGAGAAGAGAAGACAATGGTTGGAGAGAGAATCTAAAAGGTTATAATTTGGAGACTAAAAGTGAGTGATTTGAGCAGATTCTATGGGAGATAAGATTGATTGAATCAAAGGTGATAGAATTCATACCCATAAGCACAAAGTAGACAATTTGGAGAGCTTTGTGAAAAATTTCATGATCTATCAAAGGGATTGAAGATAAGACAAAGTGATTTTAGTGTTGAACTAAAGAATTTTAGGTCTTGATCAATCTCAAATCAGATCTGGCCAATTGAAGTTGGAGCTCTAGAAAGTGAGGTATTGGAGATGAGATGCTAATCAAGTTTGAAATTTTGGTCACTCTTAAAGTTGTGATTTGAATCACCTTATGAAAATTTATAATATTGTTTTTGGTTAAGGCTTGCACCTTTGTGTAAAAATTTCATGTGAATTTCTCAAATAGAGAATTCAAGGCCTTGGATCAAGCATACTTGGGTCTATAGAGCTCACAAGTTAACCCAACTCAAGAATTGACCCATATCTAGAGTTTGGGAGTGGATAAGGTTATTAAACTTTGTAGAGATTTAGACAAGGATACAACTAGATATTCTGATGGTTTTGGTTGACTTTGGTCCATAGAGAGTGAGAGCTGATATAACAAATTTTACTAAAGAGATTATTGAAAGCTCAGTGGAGCATTTTTATCTCCTATCATGATTGAGTGTCAATTATCCTATTTGTATGACTATGATTGAGGATTTTAGATTGCTAGAGTTTTTTTCTATCATGATTGAGTGTCAATTCTCCTATTTTTGTGACTATGATTGAGGATTTTAGATTGCTAGAGTTTTTTTGAGGATTAAGTGTTCCTTTGATCCAGAAATCTGGAGAAAGTTACCAAGAACTAGGAGCAAACTCTAAATTAGGGATTTCAAAATTAAGGTGGAAATTACAAAAAAGTGGCCAAGTTTGAGAGCTTGTTAGGGAAGCTATAGTGATTAGATTGTAACTTGATTTATATTATTGGAAAGCTTATCTTATATGCTTTTTGTTTTCTAAAACACTTGAATCCAAGTTAGAAAGAAAAAGTTATGTCTATTTGAGTTGCATAGAGTTTTCCCCATCAAGAAGACATAGAATTACTCCACTTGGAGTACAAATTGGTTTAAAGGCTGAAGTACATATTGGAGGAAGCTTGAAGTATAGATTAGAATTAGCTTGATGATAAAGCAAGAGTGTTATGAAGCTCAATTCTGACAAAAAACATAAGATTTGTTGAATTTCTATGATTGGATCCTCTTCGTGCTTGCATGCTTGTTTATACACCCAATTGGTTTGGATTGGTGTGCATGCATTGAGCTTAGGTTCTTTTCCTTCTAGGAGTACTTTGTAATTGTCCTTGGTAATGCTAGAAGTGATGACCAATAGACCAAGAGTGCATCTTGTGATGACATGTTAGATCACTCATTACTACCCTACCGGATAACAAGGATACCCAAAACCTAGAGTGAAGGGTTCTCCTAGTTGGGTTCTACACATACTCAAACTAGTAGGGATAATTTTATCTAAATCTCTAATCTATAAGCTCCATAGCTAGGCACCTTGTGTGTTCCTAGAGAGAGAAAGACAAAATACAATAATGGTAATCAATATAGAAGCAAAGTCCTCCATCCTTCTTTGGAACACATAGTATTGGTACTCCCTAAGGACATGTACTATGTCATATATAATCTTTCTCTAACAAATTTTTCAGTGTTGTTTGAAGCTTGTTCAACTCCTTTGGTGAGAGCCGATAGATTGGTCTACTCATTGGAGTACTTCTTGGCAATAACTCAATCTTGAAGGGCATATCATGATCAAATGGTAATTCCTTGGGTAGATCATCTAAAAACACATCTACAAATTTGATCAAGCATTTCTTGATGAGGCTTCTAGCCCTCCTCAATTCTCCATGCATAATAGGCTTGATCCACTTAACAAAAGTAGGCTTATCTTCCTCCAAAGCTTACGCTATGGGTGCTTTACTAACAAACTTCCCATCTTGGGACTGACTATTCTTAGGTGTCTTACTCAAAGGTGCAAAAAAACCTAATTGGTAATTTCTACCTTGGTGTTGTACTTGATCATTGGGTCCAATCAAATTGAACTTTATAACATTCAAACCAAAGTAAACTTAGAATGATATCATAATATAGAGATGCCACTATAAACCTCATACACTCTAAGTACTCATTCCCAATCTTGAATGTAAGAAGATGTGAGGTATGGAGTGCAAAATCCTTTCTACCATCTATCATCATCAATCTGCTTCCAATTACTAGCTTGATAGAAATACTTAATTCCTTTGCTAATTGCATGGACATGGAATATTTTGAGCTTCTAAAATCAACCAAAACCTTACAATCATGATCAAATATCATATCTTGCAAAAAAAAATTTGTTTACATAGGTTGAGCCTTCAATCCTATTTGAACTAATTAAGTTCCAACAAATGGCTCAAGTTTTCCTATTAGGATTCTTAGTTTCTTTGATCATCACGTTCTACAAACTCCATTTGGGAAATTTTTCTAGGTTGTCTATTGAATAATACAATATCCAATTTGGCAACAATAAAAGAAATCACCATTTTGTCATAACCTTTCTCTATCTGTAGGGCCAAGCGGTTTTTGTTGGATGACATCAATCTCTATTGATGTTGGCTCTTCCACCCGTGTGTAGTGTGTGGGTAGGTTCTATGAAGGTAAAGGTAAAGAACAAGTTGTTTTAACTAGGGAATCAAAACGTTCAACCAATTGCATGGCTTCCTCCTAGTGTTTGGGCTCCACATGGTTATTTCCAATTTGGTTTGTGACTTCAAGCCCCCCACAAATCAATCAAGAGCTTCACCTTCTAATATATTTGGAATTTGCATTATGGTGTTCTAGAATTAAGTGATGTAACTTCTTATGGAACCAATCAACTTCAATTTTTCCAATCTAAATTTTGCAGCTTAAAATTAATCCAATGGCATTTATAGCTTAAAATTGCCCAATTATTATGTTCTTGAATTCTTCCCAATCAAGATTGGTGCAAAAAATTGGCATTGAGCTCGCTCTACTCAGAATTGCCACCATAATTTTACCATTTCATCCAATTGGCTTGAAGCCAAGAGAATCTATCTTTTCTCATCTTCAAGATTTATAGCTACATGGTGATGTTCTTGGATGATATTTAAATCTATACCAAGATGAAGTTAAAATATGCAAATCGTATACAAGAAGTCTTAAGACAACTACGTTATTGGAAGTTTTACTACAAGAAGTCAAAGTGAGCCTTTTGGCAAAAGGAAGTTACCTTCTTGGGTGTAATTTTCCAAGGATAGGAGAACTCCCCAAGAGAGAAAATACAAGGTTCACACTCAATACTCTAATGCCCCAAAGGAACACCTTATCTTTGTTATATAACAAAGAAGATCCCCTCAAAGGAAGCTCCATCCTTGGATCAGATACATGAATTGGTGATATGTAAGCAAGATCCACCTTTAGATTAGTTGCTTGGATGGGAGACATGTCGGTCCTTGTTCTATCTAGTTGGCCAAACAAGTTTGACTTGAGGGAATATTTAGAGAATATTCTTATAAGAAGCTCAAAATTGCACGGATGAGGTACTATTGGAAAGCTATCAATGAGACAAATAGTAGGGGGATAAAGAAAGCTTTTCCCATTGTGAGGATGGATTTGTTTCCATTTCAAGGCCTAATTGATTAGTTTAGGCCTCCAAAATTGGCTTTAAAGTGTTTAGGGTGTTTTTGACTCATGCCTTATTAATGGAAGTGCTCTTTTAGTGACATGTTTATCTAATGTGATTAGTCTTTCATATATAACATCCTTCTAGATGTTGCAAAGCTAATTCTACCTCTAAATAATATCTAACTATTGGTATTACATTGGATCACAATATCTCATCAAAGGATATCAAGATGGAAAAGTGTAATACAAGTAGCTAGACATATTATCTAGAGGAGAAAATTAGCTTGGTAATATCTAGAAGGATATTATGTACAATGGGCTAGGTAGATCAGATAGAGGTGTCACCAAAAGAGTACTTCTACTAATAGGGCAGAAATCAAAAATAGCCTAAAAACTTTAGTTAATTTTGGAGGCCTAAACAAATGAAAATAGAAAGATTCTTTCCCCTTAAAGAGAAAATGGCTTGCCTTCTCTCCCTTATGATTCATCTCATTGAGAGCTTTCCAATGGTACCTCATTGTAATACTCTGAGGACAAGAGAAGAGAGAAAACACAAATTGCACACTCAAACATTCGATGCCCCAAGGGAGCACCTTCTCTTTATTATATAGACAAAGAGGATCTCCTCCAAGGAAGCTCCACCATAGGATTAGGGACATAGATAGGTGACCTATCAGCAAGCTCCACCCTTGGATTACTTACTTGGATGGGTGACCTGTCTGGTCTAGGTCCTATCTGGTTGGTCAAACCAGCTTTGACCGGAGGGAATCTTTTAGGGAATCTTCTTGTAGGAATCTCAGAATCATGTAAGGTACCGTTGGAAAGCTCTCAACAAGAAAAAGCAAGGGGGAGGGAAGGCCAGCCTTTCCTTCATTTGGGGGGGGGGATCTGCACATTTTTGAGGCCTAATTCATCCGTTTAGGCCTCTGAAATTGCCTTCAAAGATTTCAGGCATATTTCGGTTCCTACTCTATTAGTAGAAGTCCCCTTTTGGTGATACCTCTTTCTGATCTGTTTAGTCAATCATGTGTAACATCCTTCCAGATGTTACCAAACCAATTCTCACCTTTAAATCATATGTCTAGCTATTGGTTCTAAGGTTCTCAAGTCTATTTCAGTTTCTGCCCTATTAGTAAAAGTACTCTTTTGGTGATACTTCTATCTGATCTATTTTGACCATCATGTATAACATCATTCTAGAAGTTACCAAACCGAATTTCACTTCTAGATCATATGGCTAACCCTTGGTATTACACTCATCCATGCAATTCTGAACTCCTTATAAGAAGATTCCTTTTAGTCAAACCCATTTGACCAATTGGATAGGACAAGGACTAACATGTCACCCATCCAAATAACTAATCCAAGGATAAAGCTCACTGACAGGTCACCAATCCATGTATCTGATCCAAGGGTGAAGCTTCCTTTGAGGGGATACTCTTTGCTATATAATAAAGAGAAGGTGCTCCTTTGGGGCATCAGAGGATTGAGTGTGAAACTTGTATTTTCTTTCTTGTATCTCTCTTGGAAAGCTCTCTTGTCCTTGGAGTATGCATAAAGAGAAAATCAAGGTCATTATTGATTTTTTTACTCCAAAGGATACCATAGAAGTTCAGACATTTAATAGATTGGCAAGTTTTTACCAATGGTTCATCCACTATTATGCTCATGTGGCCGCACCATTGACCAACCTCTTAAGGAGGAACTTAAGTTTTCAATGGACCACCAAGCACAAAGAAAAATTCCAAAAGCTGAAACGTATGGTGTCTTCAAGACCCATTTTTCAACCATATGATCCTCAACCACCTTGTGTGGTTGATTTCTAACTTTGCCATTGGAGCTATGTTACATCAAGAATTTCTAGATGGGCTACATCCCATTGCCTTTATGTCTCATTGACTAAACACCACAAAAAAGAATTGCTCTACTCAAGATTAGGAACAACTAGCAATGGTATATGCCACCAAAGTATGGAAGCATTATCTCTTGGGGAAACAAGTGATCATGCAAACCGATCACTTATTACAAATATTACATTTGGAGGACATGAAGAGTCAATATCATGTATGGGAGAAAACATTATATTTTTTTGACCTCAAACGTGAATACAAACTAGTTCCCATCCCATCTACTTGATAGGAACATGTGAGTTTAGATCTCATCACATCTTTGCCCAAGAGAAAACAAGGTCACACAACAATTGTGGTATTTGTGGATAAGCTTAAAAAGCAAATCCATTTGGCACAACCCTTTGATATAGTGGATGCTCCAACATTGGCCAAGATCTATTTCAAAAATTTCTTCAAGCATCATGGGATGCCTTATGTAGTCCTCTCCAAATGTGATCCTTGATTCACAAGAAAATTTTAGCAAACACTCTTCTAGATACTTGGCACCAAGCGTACTTTGTCCACGGTCTGTCATGCTCAAATTGATAAAAAAAACCAAACATGAAAATCACACCTTGGAGGATATGGTTTATACCTTTGCCAACATTCACCATACTAACTGGGATGAATGTCTTGCAATTGTTGAGTTTGCCTAAAATAATTCAAAATATGCATGCATCAGATTCTCTCCCTTCTTCCTTCATTTTGGCCAAGACACACTTGTTCTAGATTCCCTTCTTGCTCCTCCTCCATCTCATATCCCTCATACTTCCACCTTCTTGACCACAATATCTCAATCCATACAACAAGCTAAATCTGATCTCCTTGTTGCTCAAAATTGTCAAAAACAATGCATGGACCAACATCATCATGATCTCACTTTTCAACTTGGTGATAAGGTCATATTCTAGTCTAGTAACCTACCTTTCCCACTTGATACCCAAGTTTGTAAACTTGCTCCGAATTGGATAGGTCAATTTGATGTCACCCAAATCATTTCTCTTATTGCTTATTGACTTGCCTTGCATTATCATATGCAAATCAACCATGTATTTCATATTTCCAAGGTGAAACCCTTTTTTTATCCATCTTATTTTCCCTCTTGCATCCAACTCCTCTTCTTCTCGTCCCTATCAACAATCACAAGGAGAATAAAGTTGATTGTATCCTTGCATGTCACCACATTGAACACGGTTGCCAATAACATACTAAGTACAAGGTCCTTTGGAAAGGATATCCCCTTCATGATGCCACTTAGGAGACTCTCTCTCATCTCCAAAATGCACAAACAATTATCTAGGAGTTTGAAGCTTCCATGGTAACAAGGACATCACCAACTAGCAATGGGGGAATATATAACAATATGGAGTTTACAGATGAGTTAGTCAAGACTAAAAAAGTAGCAAATATGCCAAATTAGCCAAGAATTATATGAATAATCTAGGAGCATCTAGGAAGCTACTTGGTACCTTCCAAGTATTGTGTAATGTGCATGCCAAGTGATGATTTCTAGAAGAAAGTTTGTTAGGAAGCTTCTTAGCTAGCTTAGCTTGCACGCCAAGTATGTGACTTCTAAAAGGAAATTTCTTGGGAAGCTTCTCAAGTAGCTTAACTTGCATGCCAAGTAGGTGGCTTATAGGAAATAGATTCTAGAGAGTCTTCTTGGTTAGCTTGGCTTGCACTCTAACAAGACAGCTTTTAGAAAGCTTCTCAAGAGCATTGTATGTTCTCTATAAATACCAAAGCCAAGATCATGCTACGCATTTGGAGTTTCTCTCATTCAAGGATTCTAATATGATCTTTCACTTTGATTTTCCATTCTCATATTTCTCTCCTTGATCTTTTACATTTAACATCAAACTTGAGTACAAACCCAATAGGTTCAACATCATCCTTGATGCCCTATCATAATGACATGATTTGAAGACTCCACATCATCCTCAATGCCCTATCATAATAACATGATTTGAAGACTTCTCTCATCATGATGGCAAATATGATAGTGTCCATTGACTCAAAAGTCCCAATTGAGTTTAGGACCTCTTTATCACATGACCTTTTCTTTTAGATGGTACAAGGTCATCTTGCAGTACATAACAAAGAATACAACACCTTCTCCTTCAAGGAAGGCTTTTTATTCTATGAAAACTTGATCTTTGTTTTAGCAAAGAGTGTCTACAACTTTTGTACCTTCAAGAAGCCCATGACTTACCAATTGCTAGTCACATGGGAGTAGACAAGACCTTGGGTACCCTACAACACCAATAGTGGTGGCTCAACATGGAGTTCAAGAGTTTGTCAAATCTTGTGAAAGTTGTCAACGCAACAAGGCCAACAACTAGAAACCAAGTGGACTCCTTCAACCACTTCCTATCCCATTTTCTTGATGGGAAAAGGTGAGTTTAGATTTCATCACATCATTGCCCAAGGTAAAGCAAGATCACACAATAATCGTAGTATTTGTTGATAAGCTTAGTAAACAAATCCATTTGGCACCAACCTTTGATACAATGGATGCTCTAACATTGGTATATATCTACTTTGACAATGTCTTCAAGCATCATCAGAGGCCTCATGTATTCATCTTCAACCGTGATCCTTGATTCATCGCAAAAGCAAGCACTCTTAAAACTACTTGGTACTAAGATTGCCTTGTGCACAACCTATCATCCTCAAATTGATGGACAAACCAAACATGCAAATTCTTCTTGGAAGATATGCTTTATACCTTTACCAATGTTCACCATACCAATTGGGATGAATATCTTGCAATTGCTTAGTTCACCTATAATATTTCTAAATAGGCAAGCACAGGATTCTCTCATTTCTTCCTTAATTTTAGCCAAGACCCACTTGTTCCTACTCCTCATCCATCTCATGTTCCTCATGCTTCCACCTTCTTGATCACAATATCTCACTCCCTACAACAAGCCAAATCTCATCTCCTTGTTGCCCAAAAGCATTAGAAACAATAAGCGGACCAATATCATCATGATCTCACCTTTCAACTTGATGATAAGGTCATGCTTTCTTTTAGTAACCTACCCTTCTCACTTGATACCCAAGTTTGTAAACTTGCTCCTAATTGGATAGGTCACAAATCATTTCTCATGTTGCTTATAGACTTGCTTTGCCTTATCATGTGCAAATCCACCGTATCTTTCATTTTTCCAAATTGAAATTTCCAATCTATCTTTCTTTTCCACTTGTGTCTAACCCTCTCTTCCTCTTGTCCTTATCAATGATCATGAGGAGTATGAGTTGACAATATCTTTGCACATCGTCACATTCAACATGGCCGCCAATAACATACTAAGTACAAAGTCCTTGTTTGGAAATGATATTCTCTTTATGATGCCACTTGGGAGCCTCTTTCTCATCTCCAGAATGCACAAACTACCATCCAAGAGTTTGAAGCTTCCATGGTGATGAGTATGTCACCAACTAGCGGTGGAGGAATATGTAACAATATGGAGTCAAGACTTACAAAGTAACAAATATACCAAATTAGCCAAGAATTATAAGAATATTCTAAATGTATCTAAGAAGCTACTTGGTACCTTCCAAGTATCAAGTAATGTGCACACCAAGTGGTGACTTCTAAGAGGAAGTTTCTTGGAAGCTTCTCGGTTAGCTTAGCTTGTACACAAAGTAGACAACTTCTAGAAGGAAGCTTTTAGAAGGAAGTTTCTTGGGAAGTTTCTTGGCTAGCTTAGCTTGCATGCCAAGTAGACAACTTCTAAAAGGAAGTTTCTCAATTAACTTAGCTTGCATGCAAAATAGGCGGTTTCTAGAAGGAAGCTTCTTGGTTAGCTTGGCTTACACTCTAAGGAATGCGGCTTTTAGGAATCTTCCTGAGAAACTTCTCAAGAGCCTTGTATGTTCCATATAAATACCAAAGCCCAAGGTCATTCTAGGCATTTGGAGTTTCTCTCATTCAAGAGTCCCAATGTGATCTTTCACTTTGAACTTCCATTCTCTTATTTCTCTCTTTGGTCTTTTTCAATCATCATATTGAACCTTAAGAAGCAATAATGAGTGTGCTTACACAATAACTATCATACACATTTATACCTTTGTAAGGTGAAGCTATAAACTGAAATTGAATTTTGGATTTTAACAAATACACCCAACAGTGTGGTTGAAAATTAGATATTTAATCTAGTTTAGAAGAGGAAACATTGACTTTGATTGAGATGTTTCTCAAATTACATTATCTACTTATCTATATGTTTTTATTTAATGACTTGTATTTAGATGTGGATTTATGTATATAAAATTTTATATATTTGCTAATTTTTATTAGAGAACATTTTTCACCTTAATTAAAATAAATATTTTTATTGCTTATAATAACTATAATATGGTAAGTTATGTTTTCTCTAGAATGGTTTACAATAGGTTATCTACAAAGTCAATTAGGTAGTGAAGTAGAGTGCTATAAGCATCCGAGTTCTATTGAGACCATCAATGTTAGAAATGTAGATGCTAGTATGAGATTTACTATTGTAATCATAATGAAACACAATGCTTGGTTGAAATTTATACTTTATAGATTTTATTACTTAATTCTTTGTCATCAAGATATGCTAAATTATTTCACTATAAGTTTGGTAAGATCTAGACAATGTATTAATAGCTTGTAAGTTACAAATGATAACTACAATAATATCAAAAAGCTAATCATGAGATACCAAAATAATAGGTCCAAGTAACCTCATGAAAATCATTTCACTTAGGGTATATGGTTGTATTTAAGAGAAGATTACAAGTTTACAAACCTCAATTTAGATGTTATTCAAGTTAAGTCGGGCAAATTTGACTGATTCTTAACCAATATTTCTCCGATTATTCTGATCAATTTTCAAGAATATATGTAAAGGGTTTGAGTACTTTGGTTTCTTTAACTTTCAACCAATTCAATTTAATTCAACCATTTTCAGGTCTAAAATGCCGCGTATACTTCTTTACCTCAACGAACAAACAATGTTCGAGAACGTGTGGGTTTCTAGATGTTGGAACAAGAACGAGCAATCTTTCACATTTTGTTTGATCCAATTCTGCGGAAATTTGGTACTGTTCACATTCTTAAATGGTGTTTACCAATATTATGGTAAATGTATTTTCTTATCATAAAGTTACGTAATTATGCAAGCACTTTTGTCATGTTCCTTAATTTATAGAGCTCTATATTTCCATAGTGATAGATTGAATTATCTCCTCGTCCTTATACCATACTCAAGGTGATTTTGTTGTATTATAGAGTTCTATTGTTTCCATGGTGGACAAGTGAAAATATATTTTATCGTTATTAGGCCACGTTCACTTTGTTTAACTCCCATTCAAATAAGGATATAAAAGAATGAAATAAATCTTTATTTCGATAGACGCAAGGATATTTTTAAGAATCAGAATAGACTTGCTTGTTTTCATTTACCTTTATAAATCAACCTGAACTTAGATGGAGGGCAATATCTTTCGAGAAAATTTCTATTCACTCTTTGCCTGTTTCACGATTCATACTTGACTTTGGATCTTTAGTGTTTTTGCCCGACTCCATATTGCAGCTTAGTTCCGTGGTTCATGCATTCCTTATAGGTGGTCACTATGTTATATTTTTCAAAATTTTGTATATAATGATTACATATTGCTTATTAGTTCTTCATATATATCTATATTGTACCGCTTGTCGTCTCCTTGAAGGTTTGATGGGTTTTCTATCCTTCTTGCTTTCACACCGTATCGCATTTTATTTATTTATTTATTCTCGATATGTTATAATTCAAGTTACATTCGCTGCATTCTGCTTTAAGAATTTATCTCGGTTAGCTTTCATGTGCATTTAATGAATTCTGGAATTCTCGTCTAGGAACGGTTTCAGCTCTCATCTACCTATATCCCTCGCGAATTTTTTTACGTTTTCTAACATAAAACTGCCCATTCTGAAAATAAGGTCTATACCACTGAATATGGTGCCAGCTACGAGTGACGCGCGACGTCAGGCGAAATGCGGTACTGTTAAGCCGTTCTGCGAACCTGGAGGTCGTTACTGTTATGTTATCTTAAGTCATCTTGGTAGATTGGTGGGTTTTTCGCGGGCTTCGGAAGTGGTAGTTTCCCGCGCAATTTTATTTGCTGGTACTCTCGGCTCTGCACCTCACGCGTCGTTTGTATACGATTTTGCTCGTGAAGTTCGACATCTCGGGGGTTTAGAGCAGGAAATCGAGTTCCAGGGGTGAATTTGCTAGCTCGCCGGTGTATAACGGGAAATCGAGCTCGAGGTGCTGATTTTGGAATTCGATAGCTCGTCGGTGTAGAACAAGAAATCGAGTCCGGGTTGGTGATTTTTTGTAGGTGAAATTGGAGGTGGGTTTTAGGCCGGGCCTTGAGTGATACATGATTGCATTGCGGGCACACAAACGCTGCAGCAGGGACTGTCCTTTATAATTTGTATTTCCAACTCAGGGAGGAGGAGTTGCTGTCGTCGTGCGGAACCTTGACGACTGTCAAAAGAGAACTAATTACATTGGTTGGATTTATTTTATAGCCAACGTCAGTTGAGCAGAGTCGCGAGGCAGAGGCGGGGTTGAACCAATATGAACGACCATGATTTTCGAAATGAAACTCGGAATGATGATGCGTTGGGAATGCAAATCACAAATATGTTCTTCGACTTCCTCGACAAGTAAGTGACTTCACGTTTTTTCCGCCACTGTTGAGTTCTGCCCAGAAATTTGTGACCATGGACTAGTTCTAGTTCTGTAGTTGAGCATTTTCCAGCAATTGAAGAGGAGGGCTACAGGTCAGTGGTTTTGAATCGTTTTTGTTACAATTTGACATATAATCAGGAAAAAATAACACCCAGTTCTAATAGTAAAACCAAGATTCTTCTTACACATGACCCTTGCTTGCGGGTTTTTAGTTTTACGCCGGACATGGGTACTTCCCAGCTCAGTCAGGAGTCGAGAAGAGGGAAGATGTACTTCGAAGAGGCGGCGATTATGCTGAAGAGGGAGCTGACTACACTCCGTGTGGACTTCAGCCATGTTATGCAGTACAATGAGGATCTCCAACTGGCCATTTCTGATCACTTTCTGCGGTAAAGAGAAATTTATTAATGAATGCTGATTGTAGTTCAAACATGTGACTTCATAGTGGACATACTCCAATTGCTGATTTAGTGCTGAATTCTTGTTGATCAGGCATTGGGTGTAGCATCGAAGTTAATTCTGCGAGCGTTGTTTTATTTTCAGGTTTGAGTCCTACTTAAGAGAAGCAGTTAAACGATTTGCAACCCAAGTGAAGGCTGACCTGAGACGGGAGGCTGGAAATAACATACCCGGCGATGACGGGGACGATCCGAACAAGGATTACTGGATTGCTTTCCATAACATGCCTCTTGTCAAGAAGTACAATTCTTCTCTCTCTTTTTTCCTTTGGAAATGAATTCAGGTTCTGCAAAATTCCTCCCCAGTTCGGATTCCACAAGAATGTCGTATGTCCTAGTTAATATGTGTCTGTAAAGCAAATGCTGCAACCTGAATAATCATAGACAAGAGGTTGGATATGTCGTGTATCTAATGAATCAAAGCAGGTTTAAAGAGCCAGGAGATCTATGCTCTGCAGGGAACTTTGGTTCATGTTTAGGGAACTTTGGTTTATTGACCAGTCTTACTACTTGCTAACTCGAATTTCGGAAGTCTCAGCCATCAGATCCATTTTGGGTACTGATCGTGCATTGGCCACTCCTTGGCAGATTGAGAGACCTGAGTACCTCTGAGATAGGGAGGCTGGTGTCTGTTAGTGGTGTCGTTACAAGAACTAGTGAGGTCAGACCGGAGTTGCTATTTGGATCCTTCAAGTGCTTGGATTGCGGAACAGCTGTCAACTATGTTGAACAGCAGTTTAAGTACACCCAGGTTGGTCATACAAAGAACGCTCTTCCTTGCTTTCTGAGCATACTTGGATGTTCTTTGGTGTACAGAGAGTCTTGCCAAATCAGGTACTCTAGGCTGTTACCTTCTTTCCCTCAGGTTCCCTAACTTTGGCTATGTGACCATCAAGTATTTTCTTTGCAGTTTCCCCCTCTTCATCATCGTTATGAAAGACAGATTGTCAATGTCAAGAGTTGTCATAGGTGTTGGTGTCCTCATTTTGTCCGTCATGCGAACTTGCAGCCTATCATTTGCCCCAATGCTACATGTTCAAACAAGGAGAAGTGGGCTCTGCTCCGTCAAAACAGCAAGTTTGGAGACTGGCAGAGAGTAAGGATGCAAGAGAACTCAGGAGAAATACCAGCAGGTTCTCTGCCTCGCTCATTGGACATCATCTTGCGTCACGAAATCGTAGAGCAAGCTCGAGCTGGGGATAAGTGAGTTAATTAGGCCTATGGTCCACATCTTTGAAACCTGACAAGTGTGATTCCTTTTCGAGATATAGCCTTGAAATTGCATAACCGAGAACGTCCTGCAGCCGCACCTCTGTGAACTTCCGTGCATTCTAAATTGATGATGAAAGATCAAAGAAAAGTTGAGAGTAAGTTTCTGTCATCCATCCATATCCTCTGAAGGTGTGAAAAGTCCGTCTACTATTTGTCCCAAAGGTAGGCACAATTAGCCAGAGCGGAAGTAAGTGGTGTGCCAAGACTTAAACTCCTGGTTCTAAACAAATATTTGCTCTTCGCTGGTCCACAGTTCTGTACTTACCAGTCGACTGAGCTGAAAGGAACGTCCCAAAAGTTTAGAGGACGTTGGCCCTTGCATACTCATCCACTCAGGGTTTTTCCATGCAGATGCATCTTCACTGGCACCGTCGTAGTTATTCCGGACATAGCAGCCATGTCTTCACCCGGTGAAAGAGCAGAGTCCCGTAAAAAAGGCGAGTCTAACAAGACTGATACAGGGACTATGACCGAAGGTGTGAGGGGTATGAAAGCTCTTGGATCACGGGATCTTACGTACCGCCTGGCATTCTTGGCTAACTCTGTCAAGGTAAGCACCTCCATTTCCGGAGATAGCTGTGTAAGTACATTGTGTAGAATGTACGCAGAATCTCAAAACGGTACCTCACACATGACGAGTTGACAAGGGTAATGCCCAACAACTGGCACAATACACCACACATCTTGTTTTCACTTGACCTAGCGTTCCAAGTTACGTGGTTCTCTACTCCTGAAGAAAGCACATGATGGTAGCACAAGCGTACCCCTAAAGACGGACGTTCTCCGCGCTAAACGTGGTGTCCACGTCTGCAAACCATTTTCTAAGTTTGTCCATAATGTAGGCGAATCGAGTGATCTTATGCAATTCCTGCAGAGTATTTCGCGCTTCTTTGACCAATTTCCGTGGGAATCCTTACAGCCAATTGACAAGAAGCATGGTATTGACATTCGAGGAGGTGGCACGAAACCTGATGGAGAGACTGCCGAAGACGAAAATACACTTGAGATCACGGTAAGTACGCTCTTCAGTGTAGTCCCATATAGGCGTACAGCTAAATTTACAGTCATGGAATCAACTGAAAGCACCTACCACGATTAGTTGAAGTGCGTCTCGGCTTCATGGGAACTCCATTGATGTATGACAATGATGTATGACTCAACGAACTTTGGGAGCTATATTTTCCCAAAGGTATAACGCACAGTTTTGAGCATGTGAGAAGAGGAATTCCACTTACTGAACCTAACACTCAGATTTTGCTGCAGACGGGGCAAATTAAGGCAAAAAGAATGAAGTCCTTATATTTCTGTGATGATGAGAAACTTATAGTACTTTCCTGTTTGAACAGCAAGATGAACTGGAGGAGATTGAACGAATGAAGAACTTGCCCCAGATTTACGATCGTCTTGTCAACAGTGTTGCACCCACTGTTTTTGGTCACCAAGATATTAAGCGAGCCATCTTGCTGATGCTTTTCGGAGGCGTGCATAAGTGTACACATGAGGGTATCAACCTTCGAGGAGACATCAATGTCTGCATTGTAGGAGATCCAAGTTGTGCAAAGTCGCAGTTTTTGAAGTACGAAATTCTCGAACTTCCTCACATCATAGGATGATATTTCAGGATGTCTAGTAGTTCGGTATTGCCACTTCGATGTTCCACTGGGACATAGTGTGCATATTGTTTGGTAAACCAAATCTCCAAGTTCACACATGTTTCTGCGTCAGACTTCAAGGGGTGCAATAATACAGTGTTAATACTGAAGAGCTCTTCAAAGTGTGTTGCCCAGATCTCTTGCACTTTCTTTGTTATTTGCAGGTGCTTCAGATGCGTTATTTCATCAAGGAGCTAACATCATTAGTGAAATCGCAGATATGTAGCAGGCTTTCTTCCAAGAGCTGTGTACACCTCTGGAAAGTCAAGCTCTGCAGCTGGTCTGACTGCGAGTGTTGTGAAGGAGCCCGAAACTGGCGAGTTCTGCATTGAGGTAGATCCTTTACTAAGTATTGAGCTGATTTAGCCAACTGTTCTCACGAAGTACGTTCCCGAAGGCGTGTCTTAGATGCATTGCTGCGTTCTTCTGGCCTTTTGTCCTGAATCTAGTCTGGGGCAGAGTGATGATCTGCACGGAAACTATTTAGCGACAAGCTATTTTTGGGAGAAACTAGTCAGATGATTACGTCGTATAGTCTCGTCGAAATTGCTGATTTCATAAACTGTACTTGCATGCTGGCGAACAGTCTGGATTCACATTTGTATGCCCTTTGATACTTTTCAGGCAGGAGCACTTATGCTTGCTGACAATGGGATTTGCTGCATCGACGAGTTTGACAAAATGGACATAAAGGATCAGGTATAATGAGATTCAGTCGACTGCAAGGTTCTCCATTTGTCTTCCCACTTAGGTCTTATATTTTGTTCTCAAAATATAATTTATGCAACTTCTTCCACGTACTTCTAGAGATTGATATCCAAAAGGTGGGGTGTCTTTATCAGTGGCAATTGCTCAGTTCCAAGTCGTATGTTCTCGCTTCTTATTTCTACATGCCTGTGCTGCTCAGGTTGCAATCCACGAGGCAATGGAACAGCAGACGATCAGTATAACGAAAGCGGGGATACAAGCTACCTTGAATGCAAGGACGTCCATTCTAGCAGCCGCTAATCCATCAGGCGGTCGGTATGACAAATCAAAGCCGTTGAAGGTACGGCCAATTTTCTTCTAACCATTGAATGTTTTCTCTCGAAATCACGAAAGCAGGTTCCGGGGAAGAGTGACCTGATACGAGGCGTTGATATTGATGTACTTCATCATGTAGGCAGAGACTTCAACACGATAACCTGATCACATCGGATTGTTCTTGTATGTCAAGATACAAGAAAAATCAGATACCGCATAGCGATGAGTTAATAGTTGCATGGTCCTTTGTACCTTGCAAAGTAGACAAATTGCTCACTCGCTCATCATGTTTCCAGTATAATGTGGCACTGCCACCTGCAATTCTTTCAAGATTCGATCTGGTTCACATCATGATCGATGAACCTGATGAAGTGCTCGACTATAATATTGCGCAACATATTGTGGCTGTTCATCAACGGCAAGAAGAGGCAATATCTCCAGAATTCACGACTGCTCAACTCCAGCGCTACATTGCTGTCGCACGGACAAAGAAGCCAACAGTAAGTCTTTTCCAACTCCACTGTGGACTCATTATTACGTGGTTAGTATAGTATGTCGTAGTAGTATCATGTCCATGTAATTCACCTGAAATCTAGTGTAGAAGTGGTTCTGTGGTCGACAAGTTGAGAGTATTTACAGTCTATTGACCGCTAATATTGTCTAGAACTCGCGCTTTGCACTCTCACTAAAGACTGTCCTGGTTGGTTGCTGTATGAATTGAGTCTCACAACCAAGACATTGACCAAGAATATTTGACTGGATCATCTAATTCTGTCTAAATTGCCCCAGCTATCAGACTCTGCTAGAGAGGTGCTTGTGGATGCCTACGTTGCGTTGAGGCGTGGTGATGTTAGTTCTGGGAGTCAAGTGGCTTACAGAATAACCGTCCGGCAATTGGAAGCACTTATAAGGCTGTCTGAGGCAATTGCACGAGTTCATCTTGAAGATCATGTAAGTAGAAATCCCCGCCTTGAAACGGATGTACGTATGTGCCTGTGTATATCCCAGAACCTTTCTGATATGTTATTGACTTTTATCTGTCCTGTTCCATCTCTGAACTCAAATGCAGCTGCCAAATATTTTCTCATTTTTAATTACCTTACGTCCACCACTGTCATTCTATGTTGGTTGTAGAATCGTATGTTCACCTACACATTCATTTAACTAATGTACAAGAAATCTCTCGCTGTTGTCCTCTGAATATTCCGTCTAATTGTTTCCAACTAGAAATGTATGAATAATCTCATCGGTCCACATATGATAAATTGTCCTGTAGGTTCGGCCGCATCATGTCAAAGAAGCCAAGCGGCTTCTAAGCACGTCAATCATCAGGTATCTTGCTCTATCATGTTTCAGTTCATTTTGGTCTATTGATTCCGAGGGCAAAATTGAATGCTAGGCTGTTGTCCCAAGCTCGAATGGAGCCTGGTGTGTAGATGCTCAAAGGACCCCGATCTTTCCTGTAAAGTTTCTGTAGCAATTTTGGATCTTGACACTTTGTTGCGCAATCCACCTCATCAATGACATGTGACAGGCCTTACAGTATCACATGATTGTTATGATTGATTCGTTTCGTGGTACGGCGTGCAGTGTGGACACCCACGAGATTGACCTGGATGATCCGGGTGACGAAGAACCAGGCAGGAATGATGATGACGAACCTAGTCCTGCCCAAGCAGGTGAGCAGGCTACTGACAATGTGGATGCGGAAGCTAATGGAAACGGAAATGGAAACGGAAACGGAAACGGAAACATCAAGCCTGAAGGTAAGTGTTGCATCAGATCAAAAACAGTTTTACTACACAACACTCAAAAGGAACTCATACACTTAGGAAATGTCACGTTAGGGAATGTCATGTTGAAGCAAACCAGTCCTAAATATAACAAATTGTTCCAGCTTTCCTCTATGATTGGAACTAACCAAGACCTTGACTGCACAACAGAGCCAGCAGATGAAGGAGCTGGGGACGCAGGAGATGCCCAAGCGAAGAAATTGAAAATCACATTCGAACAGTTTCAAAAGGTCACGAGGGCACTGGTCATGCATTTACGACAACAAGAGGACAGCCAGCCTGATGGTAGGGATCTCATGGAGCATAGAGAAACATGGTGATGTGCATCTACTTAATTGAAAAATCTACATACGCTTGCTTCCTTGCTATGCTGGGTTAGTTTCAATTTATAGCATCTAATATGCTCAGATGCCAATGGATTTTCCAGATGCTCCTGCATCTGGGATGAGGCAAGCGGACTTGGCGAATTGGTATGTGGGTGAGCTGAATGAACAAGGAGCATTCGAGTCCTTGACGGACATGGCTAACGAGTATCGGCAAGTGCGAGCAATTATACAAGTAAGTGGACAGCATGATTGTTTCCGTCATTACCCATAGGCTGATCTAGTAGGAAATGTTTGTGCTTACTCCACGAAGTCGTTTGCTATGTCAATTCTTGGTTGGGCTTTAGTTGCACCTCTGAAGGTTCTCCCATAACTTCATGTTACTTTGAAGTACAGAACCTTAGAGACTACGGTTGCTAACGTAAAAGTGAGATTATGGTTGATGACATTCTCGTGTGAGATTGTGTGCAGCATTTGATCACAAAGGAAGGAGTGCTTATTGTCCTGGACGACGGGGTCGCAGCAGCTGAGACTTTGCAAAAAGCTGCAGACGAGGCCCAAGCACGTGAGGAATCGCAGAGAGCTGCAGCAGACACTGCTCAACCAGCAGATGGTGAAGCCCAAGCAGCTTCAGGTGAAGCCCACGCTGGACCAAGCAGTGGTAGGAAGAAGGCCCAATTTTCCGCGGTGAACGAGCGAATATTAGCCGTGAATCCAAATTACGTCCTGGAGTAGAGTCGGCTCCACAAATGCAAGCCAACTTCAGCACAGCTTCGGCAATGAACGCTGCCCTGCACAACCATGATATCTTTTCCTGCTGTTGGTTGATCCACGCTGTTGGTATGATCAGGCGGTGATTCTTTTCCGAAGGGAGAACATGGAGCAGAGGGTGCACCGTACGTTTCATCCCTATTCATTCATAGACTTCTCCAAATCTACTCTAGCTATTCATCGGCGATTGATACATTCTACTACGGAAAAGGTTCGGTGGTGTAAAATATCTGTATTTTAGAACTGACTTTAGTCTGTTCTGTTCTTTATCTGGTTTTTAGTGCCAGTTTGTGTAAGACTACAGAAAGCCCATCATTTCAAAAGGGAGCAACTCATTTACGTCCACGCGACCTGAATGTACATACAAAATTGAACTCACTCAAAAGGCAGGGTATAGAAAGTACTATTGAGATGTAAATGTCAGTCTTGGGAGGGAAAGGATTTGAGTCGGCGAAGTGAATCCTCAGGTGATGCATCCACCATTGTTCATTACAGTGCAGAAGCAAAGATAATGCAAGCGATGCAAGAGCATGACACTGCATGGACGAGAGAAACATGTTGAATTGGACAGACTTCCTTTAAAATTTTTCAATCGCTGACTACAAGTTATGTACCGTGAATTGTGCTGATAAATGGCAAGCACAAGCCATGCTTTGTCAACTGACACAATTATGGACGATAGATTGCACATCCAGTGTGTCAAAATCAAAGTAAAAAGAGTTGTTGAAGTTCCCTGGGAAGTGTAGCACCCATGGAAGGTAACGTCCACAAAATAAAAATTCTGGAAAGGCGGACCCTCAAACTGCCATTTAGAAGAAAATGTCAAGTAATTCGGCTTTAACCCTGCTAATTGGAGGATATAAAATACAAGTGTCAACCAAAACTTCCTCTGTCCCTAAGCTGCCTTATCCTTGGGCGCTCTGGGAGCAAAAAGAATCCTATATACAGCAGATGCTCCCAATGCTCCAATGAAAGGAGTAATCCAGTACACGTACAGATGCTCTTGAGAGTAGTGACTTTGGTTCACATATGCCCAGCCGAACGCCTGCAATTCAAACCCGATAGTTGGTTCAGGGGAGCAAACAAAAACGGAAAGGAAAGCAATTCCTATTCACGAAGCACATAATGGCAAACTTTGTGAAGGTTCAACTCAACGTGATTATGACCTACAGACGACAGGGACAAACAACATGAAGGATCGAATAGAGAGCCAAAATTCTTGTTCGGAACTCGTCCGAAGTAGACTGTAATACTATCCCAATAGTAAGTAATCTGAAACAAGTAACTACGTGGTGCTCAAAAAGGTGAAATGTTATAAGGAAGTTGCGCCTGAAAAGGTCAAGGAATGGGGAAGAGACGTTGAGAAGGCAACGAGAAGGACATATTGAAGCAAACTTTTTTTTGAGCAAGAACCAATCAAATTAGGTCTTGTAAAATACTGGAGGAGGAGAAGGAGAGGCGAAATTGACACCGTTGAAGACAGAAATTGGAGAAATTTATCAGTGGATTAAAAGATAAGAGAAGAAGATGACATACGTTGGAGGGATTCATAGCGGGTCCAGTGTAGGGACCCCCTTTGGCGACGAGAAAGAGAGTGGCCACAATAATGATAAGGGTCTTAATAAGACCATTCTTGGGACCACGGAGCACGGTCCACAAAACTACCAAAGTGATGGCGAAGGTCAAAACTCCCTCGGCGACTGCTCCAGTGTGCAGATCCACTTTCAACTTCGGTCCCCCGATCGTGTGCCTGAATTGCTCTGGCATCACTTCGGAAATTGATAGAGCACCTGCTGCTGCTCCGACAGCCTGCTCCACTCACCAACATCTTAATATCATTAGCCCCAAGACAGACCCACCTTACCTTCTCCTTCTCATATTCACTACCCCTAAAATCAACTCCAACTTATCCAGGGGTAATTCCAGCAAGAAAGATACCAAAAATCTCATACGATTAGCTCAAGACAAGACCAGACTTATCCCTTCACGTTCAATACCCCTAAGATCGAATCAGACTTACAGACGGTATCCTCAGCAGAAAAGATAGAACACCATCTTATCCTAACATCTTCGCATCACTAGGTCAAGACAGGACCATAGTGCTCCTTCACACATTTCCTGCCCCAAATGTCAACTCAAGGTCACAGATTTCAAATCTAAAGTAGAAAAGGAGATAACCATACCATAGCAGGAAGGCGAATGGCGAGAGAAAACAGAGTGTCTCTGCTAGCTCCAACGGCATAAAAAGCCACAGGAGCAGTTGGATTCCAGCTCGCCCCACCTAAAAGCTTCCCCATAAACGAGAACAAAAATATCAAAACCACCACCTCTCCGACCACAATCCCCGTACGGTCCCCTTCAAAATCGATCTGCTTCGCAATCAAATGCGCTCCAGCGCCCATAGACGACGTCAAAAACACCCACAGAAAAGACAGACACCCATCCGCAATCGCCAGCTTCACAATCCTCGACATTTTGCCTTCTTCTTTCCACAGCAATACGGAAACCAAAATCGAGAACTCCCTTCACCCCTTTCTGAGAGAAGAGAAAACCCCTAAACTCCAACCAAGAGCGGTCTGGGAACAGAGGAAGCCTCTCCTCTCATCAAGGTCCGCTCTTGACACTCGAGTCTCGTCCACTCGACTCCACTCAGCCGCCTAGATCTGTGCCCGAAGCTTTGCTATTTAAAAGTACCTCCGCTCCAATGTTGAGGGAATGGGAGAAGAGACTGGAGGCGATTGGTAGGGGCGAGAGGATCTCAGAGAGAGGAGTCAGTCAGAGGGGCAATTTTGTCGCACTTCGCTGGAATCGGTGACTGATTCTACGGTTGGTGGGTTGTGGAATCAATACGAATCAAAGAAATGTGATTAGGACCCTCCGCACTCTCGAAACTGGATCTGCTTGGAACCACATCCCCTCTTATTCGACGTTGGAGCTTAGCCCAATGTTACCTTTTTAGTCTCTCCCTTGTAACGGCTCGATGGGGTCTTCCCATCCTTCGTTTTTCCTACGCGGTCGCCTTTCACTCTTATTCGACGAAAGAGTCAATAAACACTAGTCAGACCAGTCCACGACGGTTCCCGTAACTCCCTCTTTGTCGGCAACTCCCGATTCGTCTTCCACTTACGAAATTTGCTTAACCAGACCCCGCCAGCAGGTACCGGTAATCTAAACAGTGCATTCAGGGAACCAACCCAGAACCGCCTGTAACAGACTACCCAAGGCTAAATCAGCCAGTGGTTTCAGGTTCCTCTTGAGATGGTTGTTGAAATGGTTGAAGGGACGTCGGATATCCGGTGAATCCTATCTGGTCTACTGGCCTAACCCGGATGGTTTTGCATGGTACCCGGTATTAGAACTGGGTTCCCCGAGAGTAGCTGCACGTTAAACTCTTGCCTTCTCTATCCTCCACGAAACGGGATACAAACTCCACGACATCAACTACCATCGACAACTCCCGCCGATTCACCGCAGTCTTCTCAGAACCCCGCCACAGTCGGCGCGCACGGACAAGTGATGCGGTCCTTTTTCACCACGAAGTCAATGTTGACCACGGTTCAGGGAGGTCTTTACTCTTTACTCGTGGGTTCCATCACGCAACTCTACACTCAAAGCTCAAGGCTTTAGTATAGAAAAACTATGACCTTTTGATTTCTTTGTAGCACTTTAGAGCATCGTCGAGAGAATGGCCTACGAAGCCAGCAACAACCAAGTTTCTAATCTTTCATAACTAAGGCAATGTGTAATGCAAGCTTTCAATTCGATTATTATATACAGTCAAGGTGAATTCACTTCTAACTAACGCTCTCTGCATAAACTCTTTGTGGTGCACGATGCAGTATATGGATGCACAATCTTAGAAGTGCAGGTAGAGGTCACTTCGATCGTGATGATTGCTTTCATGCTTTGTAAGTGGAAAGGGGGAATAAGTTGCGATACTTAGTTCCAAAGAACTTGATTTGCAAAGAATCTACTTTTCTTCAAATACCCGGAGGTTAGAGCCTTTCTCTATTGCCTGCATATTTCCAAGCAACTCCGAGACAGATTTTATTTACAAGTTTATTTGGTGTCGCTTGAATATTTAAACTGGCAAAGTAATTTTCTATCAAACGTTAAAGTATCAGAAGAGCAGAAGAACATCTCTTTGGTGATAGTTGCCTTCATATTTCTTACTCTATAGAAAAGTGGGAGAGGGCGGTGCCAACTCTTTTGTCTTTTCATCTCAACTCCTTAGAACCGGATTCCGGTCAACTTCATTGTAGGTAGAACCATTAGTTATTTGTATTTTACGGCAAAAAATAACCTTGTAATAATATTCAGGACTCATGAATATCACTAGGTGAAACGTGCCGTACTTTAAGATCGACCTTGGTCCATCTCCCGAAGCAAAAGAATGATGAATCTTCGTGTCGAGGAATCCTCACTTTTTCCTTCCACAAGAAGAGATACAGTGCAGGGAGGCGGCAGGTGCAGACTGTATCCAAGGTACCTGGGACACCGGATAATCAATATCCACAGCACAAGTTTGACAACATAGAGTTCAGAAACCATGAGCGTACGTTTTACAGTGTCACTTGTAACTGTTGCGGGCTTTGTTAGTACTGTAATGGACGGCTGAAAGCAGCAATGTCAGTTGATTCAATCATGCGGGCAATGATCGAAATTCCCTTTGTTCTACCCTATGAGTAATCATCAGTGCAGTCAAAGTGAATTTCTCATGATGTAAGAAAATGTGACCGCGTGTGAAAATAAGAAGGATGAGAAGGCCCTTTATTTCTCGTGATGTAAAGGCGGAATTCTTGCACGAGTTAGACACCAACTTTATCATGCTGACAGGCTACGGGAGAGGCAAATGTATACAGTAGGGTTGTGGGTATATTGGGCACGAAATACGAAAACTTCAAAAACAACTGCAGATTTTAGGGCGGATTCTGAGGTTCTTTCTTGGGATTGTTTGGGTGTGAAATCTGAATGACAACCATGTTAAAGGTGAGAACACACGTTTTCCAAGTGTTACCAACAATAGATGTTCTTGTGGAGAGAGGAGCTGCTTTTGGAAAAGATTGCTGTAGATGTTGTAGCCAACAATGAAGCACATATGGTCTTCCATAGCGAGAAGAAGGCCACCATGTAGAAAAAATGAAGGAGGGGAAGATCCCATCAGGCCTTACAAGGGAGAGACAAAAAAGGTATAATGGGGCTAAGCCCCAATAGAGTCTATATGAGAAATCTGCACTACCATACCTAAGATATTTGAGCTATGCAAGTCGAACAGTCTATACACAATTGGAGCATCTAAAGAAACATCATATGATCCTATGGATTGCATCAACCATTGCCCTCAGTAGAGCAATGGACAGACATTGTCTAAAATATGCTCCAAAGTATGAGAGTGAGAGTGGTTCACTCTAGCACCTAACATGATAAACTCTCACGCACTCCCAAACAAATGTGTCAAACGTCGTGTCCATCGCTCCATATAACTCCAAGGCTAGAGGAACAAAGAGATGATCTTGCTGCATGCCCCTATACTTGAAGACCTTGCGACTTGCTGCTGCACTCGCCGCCCATCTAAGGGGATGGATTATCACTCCCTCCAAAACTATATATTGCGTAGGGTCCATAGCCACGACATCCGCTACTATCACTTGATCATGTTGGACCAAGTATAAGTCTGCCCTGACATGTGTCATTTGCAAGGCATACGAACGCTCCCTCCAAGCCAAGTATCCACTCTCTTGTGCCATAGCAAACACTATGTCCCTAATAGCATCATGGGTAGCTATCCTCTATCCTCCAAAAGGACATCGTGTCATGTGGACCGTTGCTGCATCTAGTGTAGAACCACACTCACAAGTGAGTAATGAAGATGCAGATGTGTGGACCAAACCTAGGCAAAATCTCATTGTTGTTGAGAAAGTAACTGGTGCGAGTAAGAATGCCCTAATGCACGGTCGAGCTAGGATCCAAGAGCCTGCACCCTTGCTAGAGCAAGAGCAAAAATGTGCTCTAGTAGCTTGAGGAATGGACGAGTCGACTAAAAGAGAATGTAGCGCATGCTCACACTGTCGCTCCATCAAGGAAAATTGTAAACCTCTAGTCCAATCTGACAATAGCAAAGCAAAAGGTGGAAAATCCTCTCGTGTCTGTGTGGCTATCTCTCGTCTGCCGCAATAACATCGGAGAGAAAAGGATCCTCCCTCCACTTCTGTCACATAAGTCTCCAAAACTGGCCTATCAACAACCACAAAATGAGAGGAAAGTAGGGGTGCCAAGAGAGCTCAACTACCCAAAAATGCTATAGGTGCCGTCTCTTCCATAGATAGCAAGCCAACCACTCTACATAAGATCGGCAAAGCCGTCTGTCTACATACCAAATCCCCTATCACACACTCAAATATCCTTGGTCCAATAATATTACCAAAGACTCCCATAATCCTCTTATCAAATGCTCTCAAACGTGATAGGAAGGACGGTGAGGGAGGAACTGTATGGATGAGATAGAATGATCGACAAGCAATACAAGAGTAGAATATACCAAATGCTACTTGCAGATCTCCTAGTAATGGAAGGTCATCCACATGGAGAACATCCTCTACAAGGGTAACGTCTAAGAAGCGTGTGACAAAATCCTCCGATCCTATTTGCACTCCAAGAACACAAAGTCCATATGTGGATGTGATACACCCCTCTAGAAGCTCAAGGTGGGGAGTGATACCTAAAGGAGACCATGCCCTACACTTTGACACCTTGACTCTCAAGCCTACTAGATGTAGCTTGGTAGTCAAGTAGTCAAAGGCCTGCCTCATTTGATCTATAGGGCCTACGATGTGTGTTTCCTCGACCAAGGAGTGTAATACACAACCTGGCATGGCAAAACTAGTAGATAGGAGAGCTCTAAAGTGAGCCATGGCAAATAAGGGTCCCCCCAAAGGATCTCCTTGGCGTGTACCAACAGCTGACTCCAAGACAATGACTCTCTCATGTGGACCATTGGGTTGGTAGTAAAGGGAAGCAAGAGAGCCATAAAAAGACCGCACAAAAGGAATGAGACTCGCCAAGGATACACCAGCCTCCCTAAGCTCTCTAAAGACGGATGCCCGTGAGATGCTATTTAAAGCATTCTCCACATCCATATGTAGGACGATCCACTCCGGATGGGTATCTAGGAGTGCCCTAATGCATAGAGATATAGCTTCACATCCTCTAAGTGTAGTTGCTCCAAACTGATGTGGATCGAGGTATTGTCGAAAGTGAGAACAATGTTGAAGGACAATGGTATGATTGACCAAAAGCAAAGAGATCTCTCCAATAACAATCTGTCTAATGCACTCTTGTACTTCTCCATTGCAAGAAGTCGACTAGCACCTAACACCCGACTAATAGACATAGGAATGTCTCCTCTCGGTACTGTTGCAGCCACTTGAAACAACTTGGTAAAACCACTAGAAGGATCATATGCTTGAAAGCAATCTCTAAGCTGCTCATAAACCATCCATGCCAAGCCTCATGAGGAAAGGCGAGGAGCAATGCACAATGCTCGTGCAAACAACGACCTATCAAGACATAAAGGCTGCTCAGGTTGACAATCTAAGACCTCTAGTGGTAGTCACTCTTCTGCTATAGGATGTAGTGAGCATAGGGAAAAGATTGTCTCATTGGTAGGACTTGCCATAAACAAAAGGTGTAGCGCTTGTGCAGCTCTACTAAACTCTCCTGCCTGACCCAACGTCCTACACTATCGTAATCGAATAGACTTTGTGGTATCTTCTGGCGATGCCTATCTCCTAAATCATGTAACCCTAATTGACTCCTCCTGAACGGTTGCACAATCTTCCACTCGGAATCAATGAAATCTAACAACCACCTCTATATGCCCCGCAAGTCCCCCTCTAGCATAACGAAGACACCATCGAGCATCTGAGGGAGTAAGAGAAATAGGTTCTATAACTAGCCTTTACATACTTCCTATGGAGTACTATCAATGTAAGTCTCAGCGGAACGGAAACAGAAAAGAAACTTACAACACCTTAAACCTAAGCTCCGTGTGAGAACTGGTGGGTGATATCTTCCCTTGAACAGTGAACATGTGTCTAAATTTAAACCCCCTTCGCTTCATTGGGCATAGTATGTTATTGATTATGGGGATTGACCGGCTTACTCATGTTGGAATTCGGGGGACACTTTTACTTTACTGGCTACCACTCTTTGTGTGCGCTGAACAACTGATCCAGCTTGCTTTCTGACAGCTTTGAATGGTGGTCCCAACTATGCGTACTGATGTGGAAGTGTATGTTACTAGCGCTAGGTGGTCCAGTTGAAGCTTAATGTGGCCTCGTGTTTTACACCTCCGAGATGGGTGGGTATACATTTCTCACTTTGGACAACCCAATAAGAAACCTGGGAAATCATACGTAAAGTAATGCATCCATGTGATACAAACACAGAGTGTATGGAAACTTGAGGTAAAAGTACAGTGAGAAGGACAATACTGCATAAGAGGACGAATAAAGAAAAACGCAATCGCAAAATCGTGCAAAATCTTCGTTAGAAGATGACAGTGACAGAAACGCGTCGACTTCTCATTCTCAATATATGAGAAATGGGAGAAGGAAGCCCTTCGAAAACCGAGAATTTCGTTCTCATTATAGTGGAAATTATGGTAGACACATTAAGTATGAAATGAATAAATTTTTAGGCACTGAAAAATTAATGGTGATATGTGCAACTCTATTGTAAGGAAATGAACTTCTGTAGAGATTTGAGTAGACTGGGTGGCCAGTGTTTCGTGTTTTGAACCCACTTAATATCGGTGTAGCGGGGGTCGAGTAGGGTAGCAATATTGAACTGTTTCTCTGCGGGCATCGGTGCATGTTTGTCGGAGTACAAAGCTGCTGCTAGAGCAGCATGAATTTCTGCATAAAGTCACGAGCAATCAACGTCAGATCGATTCCCTGAGTAAAGGTAATATCCTGTTCACATAGATATAACTTACAGGCAAGCATGTAGTAACCAACTTGACGTCTCTGAGGAGGAGACATTCCAGGAATAAATGAAAACCAGTAGATGAAATCCTAATGGTTTTATGCTGGTAGGGAGAATTCGAAGTCATACGAACGTAACAATTCTGGGAACCCACCAAACTTCAAAGAATTCGTTGGATGCTGAGACCAAACTGGTAAAGAAGCTAATAACCATCAGCTAAACAGTCTTCAAGCATCGAGGCTGCTTGAAGGATTTCCAGGAAGTATCTGAATAGAGACATTCCTGTGGAATAGGTAGATTAAGACAAGAATGACAATTATAATACCACTCTTGTGAAGTTCGAATGGCATTTAGTTATTTCAAGAAGCCAACTGCAAACTGAATAAAGAATGCATCTAGTCTCATGAGGGAAGATGTCACGAGGAACATGGTGACATGTGCAGTACATAAACTCCTTTGACCGAGGCAAACCACCCAAGGAGTTACCTTCGGGCAAAGGGAACTGGAGAAGACTATACTGCACACATAACGAAAGGAATTTCGCAGTACCACTTCTAAAATAGCTCATATAAATAGTAAACACGTCTCCTCCCTAATAAACCCATGGGTTAAAGGACATTGCTTGCATTTGGACAAACTCAACTTGCATACACGAGCTGAAGGCTGGCTATTTACCTGGATAGCCTTTCAGTGCAATTGATACGTCCTCCATCTCTACTATCGCTTGACCTCGGTCCCCAATTTCGTATAATGTCACGGCATGACCTACTCTGGCATACTCCGCTAAAGCCAAGTCACCTGCTGTTTGTGTAACCTGAACCCAATAGAAGGACAGTGAGCAAGAGAATTCTCGAGACTAGGGAAGAATTTGTTTTTGGCTGCATGGTAATTCAAGTAGTAACACTTTTCTGAAAGGATGTGAGCAGTCACGTGGTTAACAATATTGTAAATCTCTTATCTGACAGGTTCCAATTTATTATTCTAACTTTCCCCAAATAGCCCAAACTCAAGTTCTAGTCAAATCCAAGTAGCATGAAACACTTTGAAAGAAACCAGAGTTATCAGTTTCATGTGCACAGGGTCATCATTGCTTGTACTTTAGTCTAACTAAAAAGTTAGAGCAGGATTCAATGGTTGGCAAATTTCACCAACAAAGATCCAGGAAAACAAAAGAAGAAGAAGTTTGGACAATATGAAGGACACACCAGATACTATGATCAGTATGTAGGCACGAACGACCACAAACCTCTTCAAAAAAGTCCAGCGCTTGGCAAAAGTCCCCGCGAGCTTGAGCGTCCTTCCCCTTCTCTAATAGATCCACAGCTACCGATACCCTAGCAGAGAAGTCCTCACTAGCCTGCTTGTCTTTTTCCGACACGGCAAAATCAGTAACAGGGGGTGCATTTCCAGCTTCTTTCGGTCCAAAGATTCCTCTGGCATCAGCTTGAGGAGTGCAGAGCAGCACAGAAGAAGCAAGGACGGAAATTACAATCCACTTCGACCAGTCAGCTGACGAGTTTAAACCCAAAACGTCCAAACATCTATTAAACACTCTCTGGATGATAATAGATAATGGTAGACGAGGAAGTTCTAAATTCTCTGTCCGGTCCACGATCAACCTCGTGTCTCCCTCAAACGAAGGGAGTTCACAGCAAGTCTGTTTTCGAATGGCAGAAACTCGAGAATTTGTCGACAATGACAGGTTACAATGTCCCCACTTTTGCCTTTTCAAACTGAGAGGAATTCTAATACCAACTAAATTTGACCCCAAATCTTTAAGTCCACCTGTGGACTCTCCATGACCCTCTCTCCAGCTACCATTCTGTAACAAGCCTGCGCTGCCAGAAACCGCCTGCGAATGCATTTCCCTGCTCCACTGCGAAACCAAATCCCAAAACCAACACTGTTAATGCCAATGCCACCAAGAGCTCCAACATCCAAACACTTGAAACCAATTCTTTGCCGCTCCAACCCCTCAGAAACCCAACAATCCAGTCTCCTCAACCAAACCCCAGCAACAACGCCACCATCCACAAGCCTCGAACCAGTTTTGCAGCCGCAAAATCCTAGACAAATTCAACCCTGTGTTCTCATCTGCACAAAAAGCTTAAAACAACTAGTACTCTGGGCCCTTGAGATCCTGGCGTCAGGACTGAAGACTGAGTGCCCTTTCCCACTACCGACCGCTCTTTGGAGATGATCAAACACTGCGTACGAAGCCCGGTCCTACGCTAAAAGATGCGTGAAGCCCTGGCTGGAGGTGAAACAAGTTCAGGTAAGGTGGCCACGTGTGACGATCACAGTCTTGTCAAATTGGAACTCCGACGACCGTGAGATTGTCTTCGTTGACACCCGTGATTTGGCCACATGTACTGTTCTCTCATCACTGCCTGTGTGATGGACGTGCCCCGCTCCGTTGGCTATGAGTTTCCGGTTTCCATTGTGGCTGTTTGTGGAGCTGGAGATGACAGGATTGTGAGAGCTAAAGGTCTCAGTTGTTGGAAAGGCACCGATGCAAAGAATTTCTTTCATAACTCTCCTTGACACATATTTTCGATCCTATTGCCATTTGGACGCATGTACGAATCTATAAAGGGGCTCATTGTTGGCCATCAAAAGGAAAGGCGACCGCGAAGGATAACAAGAAGGATGGGAAGACCCGTAATGCCGCAAAGAGAAAGGAGGGGGTAAAATGCGGGGCTACGCCCCAACAATATCGGTAAGAGGAATCTGCCCTACAGCACCATTGTTGGCCACTGGTTTCGATAAGGAGGCTAAGGAATAAGTTATCCAAGTAAGTTTCATCTCCGTAATCATCCGTGGTTTTTGAGCATTGGGTTTCCTTAGAGTTGTTACGGAATTTTTATTTTAGCCCCTCTTTATACTTCTCCACCATGAGATTATTTTGGCTTTGCAACGGAAAATGCCACGGAGTGGGATGGTGCTTCGGGAGAAATAGTGGACTTGAATTTGTGTAGTTGCTTGGGTGAAAATGGACTTTTAAAGGATGCCAAGTCTAAGTTCTATAAATTATATGTTCTATACGTGGACTGGAATTTCACTTAAACTCTTGCCCTCTTGCAGTTAAGAATGTTATTCTAGAATATTCACGCAGGGTAAATAACATTATCACCATCTCGGACCAGCATTGGTCATAAAGCATCCTAGGAAGAATAATTTTATACTGTCTATTCGAGTAATTGGGCTCGTGGTATTCATTTAGCTCTTCCAATAATTCTTTTTCAATTTTGATCTCTCTCTTGAAAGATATAATGGCTTAGTTTAGGTAGTCTGCTAGAACATAATAATAGTAAAAGAGTATCTTATTTTATCGGTTTATCAATACTCCAAACTCATTCTTTATCAGCAACTCCGAACCAAAAAGAAAAAAAGAAAAAAGTCACTAGAAAGTGCAAAAAAAATAAAACAATGTGATTTCTTTGGTACTGAAGGGATTCTAACGAGTGAGAGAAGAGATTGAAACCTGATCCATATTGAAAGCCACAAGGATAAAGAAAAGAAACCGCTAACTATGTTACTATTCAGACCGTGAATTATGTTTCTTAATTGCTTGTTATCCTAGTGAGTGTTGTAGAAAATAAAGCTATGAGTGCATCAAAGACTGTTGTAGTTAGTATTATGGTATGGATTTCAATAGTTATACAAGTCATATATTCTCTTGTTGATGCTTATATTGATAAGCAAGTATAACAGTATAACATGGACAAATGATTTTCTCTAAAACAATCATCTGAATGAAAAATTCCCATACAATTTATAACTTCTCTTGTTTGAATTTTTTTCTTTTTATAAGACTGCACCTTAGGTATAAAGCGTTTGTTTCTATGGTAACAAAAGGTTGAGGGAAACCATAACTCTCCTCTATGGTTGCAAAAGCCATCATGTCAAGTTTCTCTCTACCCTTAGTAAAGTTATTCCTCATGTAACATATGATAACACTCAAGGTAGAGGTATTGATAATTTAGTCTATTGATTGGTTTTATGTTACACACAAAGGGAGAAATTTTTTTTAAGAGTTGATAACAAAGATAAATATGATTGATGTTGAAAAGATATTGTATTCAAAGTATTACACTATGTAGAGAGATAATGCGGAGAGACATCTACTTCAAAAGAGTAATGCTTTTGCAAAGTGTGAGAAATGTACCATCTTCAAGATCAAATTGATGCATAAGAGAATCACAAATATGCAAGAATAGTTGGAGAGAGAGCAAGAAGTGCACCTAAAAGCTCAAATATCTAGCCTAGTTATGAGAAAATATTATTTATTTATTTATTTATTATTATTTCAAATTCATGAATGGAATAAATAATTAGGTATTGGAAATATTTCTTCCCCTACAAAACCAAAGATGATATTTTCAACTAAAAATATTTTGAAAATTCATCAATTTTTTGCAAGGAATTAAAAAAAGCTATTAATGGTACTTATTATTGAATTTTGTGAAATATTCATTTGGACAAGGACTTGCAAACGAATCCCTTGAAAATTTCAAGCGAATCACCAACAAACCATCTTTTAGCTAACCTAACCTACTGCATCTTAGTTGATTGGATGAGTAATTGGTCTCATGAAAAAGGTAAGTTAACTACAATAAGTTCATAAACGAATAGTGGTATGCAAAACACAAACTCTTTGTAAATCCTCTGTGCACAAACAGAATGATTAAATACAAGAAGATGAGTTGTGGGAGAAACATCCGTTATTTTATTTTATTACATATGTAGATATCTGGAGATGCAATATGAGATGCTTGTATCTTTTTGAAAAAGTAAAGCCAAGACTTAGTCTTATAAAGGGAGAAATAGTGTATATTAACTACGATAAGTGGCATGCAAAATACCAACTCTTTAATATGTCCAATGTACGTAAATGTAATAATTATGTAAAAGAAATGAGTTTTGGTAGAACAATATTTTTTTGATTATGGCAACATAAGTGGATAATTAGAGATGATGGTAGCTTTCTTCAAAAAGTAAAGCTATATCTGAGCATATAAAAAGAACTTGAAGTGCCTAGACAAACAACATTAGATTTTCTTGCACAAACTAGAATCTAATTTATTGCTAGATAGAATTTTAGTTGAACGTGTGAGTTTAAATGACACACATATTTAATTTATTTAAGACATCATGATTTATGTTTTATTTATTATTAGGAAGATAGGAGTGTATCTTAATTTCAGATTTTTTTAGTATATCAAGACATACAAATTTATAGTATATCAGGAAATAAATATAACTTGCTTATGAATCAGATATTGTATGATATTATTAGGTTATAATGCTAACATAAGTAAATTTTATTCTTTGTTTATTTTAAATTTATTATCTATTGAGAATTTTATATCTTTGAATTTTTTGGTGTATATATTTACACACACATAAGAAGATATTATTTATCTGCATCCTATTTTTTGAGTAAATTAAATATTTTCTCCTAGAAATAATAACCAAAATAAATTATTAATTATATATTAAAAATATTATTAATTCATTTTATATTATACAGTGAAAAATTTTCATCTAAATGTTCAATTAATTTAACTAAAAGTCTAAATTTTTGAACTTGAAATATCTAAGAAAGTTTGGATAAGTCCAGATTTAGTGTATAGGTTGTTTACCCATATGTTATATAGTAAAACCCACAATTGCTACTTGGATTAGCGGTTTTGTCAAATACCATTCTGCTCAAAATCTATCATGGATAGAGCATTTTAACATTGATAGATGCAGTCCGATAGAGTAAATCAAACAAGTATTTATGTAATAATATAATTACTATAACACGAAATACATTAATACGAAAAATCGTACTATCAATGCATGTGAAAAAAACATCTCTGACAGACTAAGGCTAAATTTAACTTTTTCTTTAATAATTGAAGTTCATTTGGATTAATTACTTCAGCATAGAATTCTTAAAATAATTGTATAGTTAGCACATTTGCTTCACATATAGCAGGTTTCATCATATCTCTAATACATATGGGTAAGGCTTTTTATACCTCTAGATAACCATCTAAGATGACCCAAAAACACTTAGTTGTATAGAGCTATAGAATAATCACTAGACGCCCCAAATCCACATACGAGTCACCTAAGCTTTCCTTACTCATTTGACCAGATGTGATTCTTAAACTAGTGTAGTCACTTCTTATTCATTATGATAATGATAACGCTTTCACTTGATATTTCACCTCGTCTTAATAAGGATATCGCAGGTGGTTCTACTTCTTGCAACTTAAATAACTCTTCTGCAAGAAGAGTTAGATATGTATCTATGTTATGTCCTAAAACATAATAACTACTATAAATAGAAAGAACCATATATCTGAAAAAGGTACTAACCAAGGAGGCATATTATTATTGACCAAAATTATTAGCCATGCTAGTAATGTTATGGACTTATTTGAGAATGGTTTAACCCATCTAGTGTTGGGCTAAATTATGCGGATCTAAAATCCATCATTTAAAAAAAATTAAATTTGGATCTTCTACCAAATATTCATATTCATTGTGGTATATTCCATCTAGATAAATATGCAGTGAGGTTTGAATTAATCGTAATTTTGTAATTTATTATTTTCAATTTATATCTTTCTATGGAATACACACTATTTTTAAAACGTTAAAAATCCATCAGTTTTATTATTGGGAACTCTATGTTAATCATAAACAATGAAGAAAATTACAGTTAGCTAAAACATTCATTTTATAGTACTTATTAATCTTGGAGCTCCTTCATTCTTTATAAGCTTATGATCAATCACTTCTCTTTGAATATCAAGATCTTCCATTTGTCCATGAATTCGTAATAACCATCTTTAAATCTACTCCTTTCCCATACGCTAATTCATTGTTTGTCGTTATTATTGAGTATAATAATATTTTTTACACAACTCTTATGCAGAAATTAAATACTTTGTAGAATATTCCATTTATATAAATTATTTATCAAGTGCCAAATACAGATTTGAAGTATTGGTGGGTATTTTATATACATTGTCAATGGCTAACTTCCAAAGATAAAAAAAACTTTCTCAAGTGAATCCCAATGAAAATCCAGGTCTTTTTAACATTTATAAATACACATCTTTCCATATCCATATTTTTTATGCTATATATATATATATATATATATATATATATATATATATATATATATATATATCATGATCTATTTATGTCTTTTACACTATTTACAAGGATATCTAATTTATTATCCTTTATTTTTCAATTGTATTTATGGCTTATTTGTAAAGTGAATATGAGAAAAGGACGAGCCTAAATTTCCTAAATGGTATGATAATTGATAATGGATGGTCAAGTGGTAATGTATATGGAAAAATATAGACACTAAATCCAATTGAAGATCCATAATAATGTCAGAATGAAAAAAGGATGTATGAAGCAAACATGAAAGAAAACAAACGTAAGGATTAAATCATGATTTGCAAGGAGAAATAAAGGTGAGAATCATGTAAAGAAAATGCAGGCAAATCCGGTTGACTTGAAAATTTGGCAGTATTCTGTCTCTAAAATTTGGATCTTGGAAGCATTTAAATTCTCATCTAGTGATTTTACTTCAAAAAGATCTCAATGCTTTGTTTGATCATGAGGATGAAAATTTTCTAAATTTTTTGAAGAAAGAAATCAAGATAGATTTTGATGATAAAACATGATTAACTGAAAATGACATCTGAAATAACTCAAGGAAGTATGCAATAATGTACATGTACTACCAAACATTGTCACCAAATTTTACAAGAAAAATTTAATAAAATATTGAAAGTTACACTTCCATCAACAAACTACATCACCAAAATTTAGAGGTCAAAGTTAATCAAATCTTGAATATCTTTCATGGATTTTTGAAATATAAAATAGAGGAAATAATTAAAAATAATAAATATTATAGGTAATATTTAATTATATTTTAGATATCTAACTAAGATCTTCTAAATCTCAAGAGCTGTTAGAAGCACAAGATACAATAATGCATATATATTATTTGGGCTTTTATTCATTGTGCACAATATACCAAAGACATATGAATAACCTTGTAAGGTCTATTGTGGATGGTTTATATTTATTGGAGTTTGAATGAATATTTTTGGATGTTAATAGTGTATTTCTATTAAATCTTATAATTTTAAATCCAAAATTGAAAAAATAATAATTCCAAATCCATCTCAATATCAAATGAATGGTCATATCTACATCTTGAAGAGTATAAACTAGATTTGTTGAGTATTAGCTAGATTTGTTAAATGAGCTCATGAAGAAAATGGAATTGGATTTAGTGTTTGAAGCATACACCTACAAATTGGTAATATGTTCAAAATGCTTAAAAAAATCTCTAGAAGATTAGATAAATATATATAATTACCTTAGAAGCTAAAAATATTCATCAACCCATAAAGAAATACAAAAAAATAAGTGAATTTGATAATTAGATTAATTTTTATTGAAGGTAAAAAGAAATAATATTTACTTGTGATTTTCTATTTATGACATAAACATTTGGCCTATATATTATGATAGTTAGCTAGATTATGTCTTAAGAGCTTTAGGCAAAATTGGTCATGATGTGGTTTGATACTTATTTAATGCATGATCCAAAAATCTTATCATGTCAAACAAAAATCATTTTGCATTGAAGTTCTTATCATTCTTCATTTCATTTAAAATTATACCTATGCCAAATTGATTTTTTATTATTATCTCACACGTGCCTCTCTTATGTTTGCTTTCTCTACTCAACATTTTCTCAAGGCTCCTCTAACAAATATAGTATAGTGTATCTTGATGACATGAAATTGCTTTACATATACATATAGTACAACAAAAATTTCCAAAATCTAATATGGAATTTCGGTTGTGTTGTATGTATACATAAGTTCTTTAAAAAAGAAAATATGGATCATGGAACTTTTGGTTTCAAACTTATCTGTTATTTTTCTAGAGCATACAACAAAAGCCTCAAAGAACATTAATTAATTATTTAATTATTTCTTGAGATAAAATTTTCATATTGTACTAGGGCTTATTATTTTTCTATAACACACTAAAATATGTAATTTATATTGTTAAAAATTAGCTCACAATTCTAGATGACTCCTAACAAATAAAAAATTCTACTATTTATATTAGGTGTTAAATTTTGACCTATTTGTAACTCTATGGTGTATGGTTCATTATAACCATTATAACCATTCATTATAACCATTATATAATGCTCTTACATCTTTAATCTTCTTAGGGCTCAAAATTTACAACCTAAGTGGAATTTTAAGTTTAGTTTGTTTGAGCATTGAGAACATAATGCACATATACATAAAAAAATTATGCTTATTGTAGTAATATAATATGATATGCATCAAAGAGATTCTACAAGTTTCACATATATTATATCTATCCTATTATCCTTCATTTTTTCTACGCGGTCATCCTTTCTTTCATCTATCCTATATGCTTATTATGCTTCTTAGCACATATTGAAGGTCTTAAGAGTTGATATATAAGCATTCTACTACCTTGTATAGGTTTCAAAATTGTGATGTTATAGAGTAAAAAGATCCATTAATTTTTAAAAATATATAATATTAATTAAATTTTTTTATCATATGAATAAAAAGCTTAGTTTTTATCTCTACTTTAAAATATACACTTATCACAATGATTTTTTAGAATATTCATTATAAAAATATATTTCAACTACCATAGAAAGTAAACACCATCACAAGGATTTTAGAATATTCATTATTAAAGTATATTTCAACTAGATTTATCCATATTTGTATTTTTTCACTACCCACTTTCTTTTCTTTTTGTTCAACTTTATCTCTTTTCTATTAGTTTAGTAGTGTTTTAGACAATAGATTAAGTCTTATGATAGTACAAAGTAGGATAAAACAATTAGCTTGTGCTTTATCTTAAACAAAGTCCAAATCTGGCTCAACAAACCAAAGAGTCAATTACAGGTTTTCAAAACAAAGACATGAATTCTCCTACCAAGACCAAGAAACATGGACTTTGTATCATACCCTATTCATGCTAAACAGACCATACAACAAGGACTACAATAAGAGATGGTTTACAACCATGTTAGAATTTTGTTGAAGTTCTTTGTACAAACTATGGACCAATGAGATTTTTTCAAAATGACATTCCACTGGATTTAGCTGCCAATTCAAAATCTGTTACCTACAACTTATAGCATGCTGCAAAAGAACCATTTGCAACCATTTTGTGCAAGGGACTTGTGCATGCACTATTTGACCGTGACCCTTCACCAACCATCATGATGGTTGAGGAGCAACCGGGTGGAGGGATCTATAAAAAGCCAACCCTACCCCGGGAGGAGCTACTCTTTACTTGTGTTATTTTTCATTTCTCTCATGTAAGAAACTCTCAAATTGCTATCCAAGATCTGTTGCAGAGTGCTGAGCGCAAACTCGAGTGCAAAGTGTAAGAGTGCTAGGGAGGGGTAATACAAGAGAAACTAGAATGGGATATTTGCAAGATGGCAGAATAAGCATTCTTGTTAGGATAGAGGTGAAATCGTGCAAGGTGTACAAGATTTTTTGCAAACCTCCCAAATTGTTAAAATGGAGATTGTATTGTAGAGTAGAGTACTTGAAAATTAAAAATCTAGAACTTCTATTCTGAGATTGGAGTTTTACCTTCCTATCTACTTTAGAAAAAAAACACACATACAAATTTATTGAGAGCTAATTGTGTTATGTGGACCAAATACCACTAGCAATGAGTTTTAGAGGAAAAGCGTGTGGTATTCAACTAGATTTTTATTCATACTCCTCACAATAGGCCGAGTAAGGGTATGAAAGCCAAGATAGATGATGTATTTGCAGGAGGGAAGTCCACTAATAAAATAAAATAGAATAATAATAGTCCACTAATAACATAAAATAGAATATCTAAAAGATCTCATTAAAAAAATTGTAATGGAATCAATCATGAAGATGTTTTGATCAAAACAAACATCGAATGTCAATCTCAACCAAGCTAATTTCTTCCAACTTTTACACAAAGTGAAATTTGTGAGTTGGGGGTAGATGTTCCATGAATGAGTAAACAAGCTAGTGGAGGACATGGCACAAGGAGCGGCCTGTAATAATCTAAGGATAGGAGACCTGAAGAGAAACACACCATGAGAACACACCCTTTCACACTCAAAATCCGATGCCCCAAAGGAGCACCTTCTCTTTATTATATAGGCAAAGCGGATCTCCTCCAATGAAGCTCCACCATAGGATTAGGTACATAGATAGGTGACATGTCAACAAGCTCCACCCTTGGATTACTTATGTGGATGGGTGACATGTCGGTCATGGTCGTATCTGGTTGGTCAAACAAGCTTTGACCAGAGGGAATCTTTTGGGGAATCTTCCTGTAGGAATCTCAGAATCACGTGGGTGAGGTACCATTGGAAAGCTCTCGATGAGACAAAGCAGGGGGTCAGGGAAGGCTAGTATTTTCTCCATTGGAGGGAGAAAATGTACATTTACAAGGCCTAATTCATCCGTTTAGGCCTCCGAAATTGCATTCAAAGATTTTAGGCATATTTCGGTTCCAACTCTATTAGTAGAAGTCCCCTTTTGGTGATACCTCTTTCTGATCTATTCAGTCCATCCTGTGTAAAATCCTTTGAGATGTTACCAACCCAATTCTCACCTTCAAATCATATGTCTAGCTATTGGTTCTAAGGTTTTCAAATCTATTTTGGTTTTCTGCCCTATTAGTAGAAGTACCCTTCTGGTGATACTTCTATCTGATCTATTTTCACCATCATGTATAAAATCATTCTAGATGTTACCAAACCAAATTTCACATCTAGATCATATGGCTAGCTCTTGGTATTACAAACCTCCCTCCTTTTAAGACGCAACGTCCTCGTTGTGCAACTGTTGCTCAAATGCTTGCACCAACACTGGTGCATGTGTCAAATTGCCTGCGGGTTCCCAGGTTGCTTCATAGAGGGGGTAACCTTTCCACTAGACAAGATAATGCACCCGTGGATGACGAGTACTACACATGCATTTTTGGAGAATACGCTCCACTTCATATTCCTTGTTGCCATCAATGAGTGTCAAACAAGGTCAAATGTCTTGTGTGGAATGACCCAAGCCTGATCGGGGAGCATATCTGCATAGTAGGGAAACATGGAACACTGGATGGATCTTCATGTGTGGTGGTAACTCAAGGTGATAGGCCATAGCGCCGACTTGACGGTGAATTGAGAAAGGCCCAATAAAATGAGGTCTGAGCTTACAAGGTTCCACTAATGTGAGGTTGGTTGTCAATAGCCACACTTGATCCCCAACATTGAACTCCATGTGCCTATGGTGTGCATCAACATACTACTTCTGGCAATTTTGTGCAATCTGTAATTTGTGCTTAGCGCTCTCTACCCCTTGTTGGATACTAGAAACAAATGTGTTGACTGCATCGACCTTGGTAGCCACCAAACGGATCTTCATCAAGCTGGAAGGTGTGAAGGGATGCTCACCATACATGAGGAAGAATAGAGTGACTTGGGTGGATGCATTCACTGAATTGTTGTATGCAAATTCCACCAATGGGAGTAGGGTGTCCCACCTCTCTTGCTCTTCTAAGGTGAAGCCGCTTAACATGTCGTCAATAGTGCGATTGGCCGGGCGGCTTTTCTACGGACCGTCATGATTTCCGCTTGCGGGGTCAGCACTTGGAACGCCTTCGTTATGGGCGTCCTCGTAGCCGCCGTGGTCCTTTTGTTGACTCTTCGCTTGCGGCTTCGTGAGAAATCATTAGCCATCTTGGCCACTTCTTGGTCCAATTCGTGCAAGTAGCTTGCCTTGGGAAAGAGGTCACTCACTCCCCAATTTCTGGCCCGGTTGGTTTGTCCATCTATTTGTGAGTGGTAAGTTGTGGACATGGCCAACTTGGTTTTGAAGGAACCAAAGAGGATGTGCCAAAACAAACTGGTGAATTGAGTACCTATCTCGGTGATGAGTACTCAAGACAAGCCATGGTGAGAGAAGATTGCATCTAAGTATAATTGAGCAAGTTGTGGAGCGGTCACCTCCTTGGTGGTAGGGCGTATATGAATCATTTTGCTGAGCTAGTCCACAAAGACCACGATGGAGTCGAATCTCGATGTGGTCTTGGGTAATTCACAAACGACCCAGTTGTAGGAGTGGGGAGAGGTTGCATGAGCCCTATAGAAGCTTGAATAGAAGCTTTGTTCTGTTGACAAAGTAAGCAACTGCGCACATAGTCCATCACATCGTTGCTCATCTTGGGCCAATAGTAATGGCGCTAGACTACATCCAAGGTCTTGTCCACTCTAACATGACTTGCAAGGGCCAAATCATGACATTCCGCTAGAATGGTGGTGCGCAATTCTGGGACATTTGAAATCCATAATCTACCATCACAAAAGGTGAGTCCTTGGGTGCTAGTGATGCCTTTGGATGATTTTCCTTCTCCAATCTATGGAGCAATTTTTGTAGCCGCCAAAATCTCTAGCCAAAATTTAGGGTTAATCTGAACCTCTGCCACCAAGTTGTTTACCATTGGCATGCGGGTGAATGCATTTACAAGTTGCTTCTTACCTTCAACGTAGGTGATTTTCATGTTGAAGCATTGTCGCCACTCTGCCCATTGAATCTGGTGACAAGATAGATCCTTTTGCATCTCAAGGTAGACTAGAGGTTTGTGGTCTGTCTCTACCACAAATGCCTTCTCGCCTAGATAGTGCTTCCAATGCTTTGTTGCTAGGACGATGACCAACTCTTCTCTTTCTATGGTGTGGTAGTTGCGTTCTACCGATAACAACTTTTGAGAGAAATATGCAATGAGATGCCATCCGTCATGCCACTCTTGTTGTAGGACTGCTCCGATTGCTACACCTGATGCATCTGTAGCCAACTTGATTGGACGTTTTGGGTCGTACCACTTCAAGATTGGTGCATGTAGCAAGGCGGCTTTCAATTCTTGAAAGGCCAACTCTTGTGCGGTTCTCCTTGTCCACTTCTTCCCCTTGCCAAGCAGTGTTGTTAAAGGCTGTGCAACCTTGGAGAAGTCCTTGACAAATCGACGATAGAATCCCGTCAAACCCAAGAAGCTCTTGAGTTGAGTCTGATCTTTTGGGGCACTCCACTTTTGAATGACCTCTATTTTATCTATCAATACTTGAATACCCTCTGCACTTACTCTATGCCCCAAGTAGTCTACTTTAGACTTGCCAAACTCACACTTTGAGATTTTGGCATACAATCGATTCTGTCTTAGAATCTGGAGGACTTCTTGTAGATGCTGTTTGTGTTCCGTCATCATGCTACTATATACTAAGATGTCATCTAGGAAGACAATGACAGACTTATCCAAATATGGACGAAATATGTCATTCATTAGACTCATGAAAGTGGCAGGTGCGTTGGTGAGACCAAAAGGCATCACGAGATACTTAAAGTGGCCATACCTAGTTTGAAAGGGAGTCTTGTACACATCCTCCTCTGCAATTTGGATTTGATTGTAACCGCTCCACAAATCTAGTTTGGTCAAGTGTCTTGCTCCATTGAGTTGATCGAATAGATCATCCATGTGAGGTAAGGGGTATTTTTTCTTCACTGTTTGCTGATTTAGACCCCGATAGTCAATGCACATGTGCATTGTACCATCTTTCTCCTTCACAAACAAGACCGGAGCCCCATATGGTGATACGTTGGGTTAGATGAACCCTTTTTGTAGCATATCCTCAATTTGATTTTTGCACTCCTCCAACTCATGAGGTGATAGGCGATATGGGGCCTTATAGGGTGGTGTCTTTCCCGGGAATGTCTCAATTTTATGATCTACTCTCCTTTTTGGTGGTAATCCTGAGGGTAGATCATCAGGAAAGACATCTTGAAACTCATTTACAACATCCTTTGATTTCTTAGGAATTTGTCCCTCAAGTTGTGCACTCTGGACTTCTCTTATTAGACCCATGAAACACCTATTGGTCTTACAGATAGTTGTTGTCCCTATGACATAGAGAGGCAATTCTTGCCTATGTGATTTTTCTTTAAACCCAATGATTGACCATTGGTGGGTTTTCACTACTTTCTTCCTCCAATCTACCATAGGGTTATAATGCTCCATCCATAGCATACCTAAGATTGCATCATAATGAGCTAATTGTATCACTCGCCACTCAATTGCTTCTTGATATTTTCCTACAGAGAGTGTTACCCGCTTGGGTAATGATTCAATCCTCTTTGTTTGTCCGTTAGATAACTCTACTTCTTCACTCTCATCTCTCTCTAGATCCATTCCAAATCTTATTGCAATAGAGCAAGATAAGAAATTCTCTATGGCTCCTGGATCTATTAACACTTTCACTGGATTGCCTTCTAGGACCCCATTCACTACAATCAATTGTGAGGTTGCCTTTTGGTACCTTTGTGCGCTTGTCTTCTTCCTTCCCTTGTTTTTTTGCTTCCTTATTGAGCCAATAAGGCCGTGAGGTACATTTACTGGCAATCTTTGTTTTCGAAAGTGATTTCCATCTCCTCCTGTTCAATGCGTCTCTCCATGTTGTTCAAAGATTGCCTGTATGAAGGTCGAGGGCCTTTGGGAAGTCGAGCACGATAGTTGGTAGATATATGCCCAATACAACCACAATTGTAACAACGGCGTTGTTCTCCTTGAGGTCCTTCTCCTCACGGGACTCCATCTCTTTGTTCTTCTACCCGTCCCTGTTCTCCTTGAAGCAGTTGTGCTCCTCGGTCTCGAAACTGAAGGTTGCCCAGTTCCATCGATATTGGTTCACCCATGGGTGACATTTCTGCCCAATAATGTTGAGGTGGAACTACTCCTTCACCTCCACCTAATGCTCCTGGTATTCTTTGTGCACAAGCAATGGCTTCAAATACCGTGCGAGGATTTTGTACCATGACTTCTTGGCAAATCCACTCCTTCAACCCTTGTTTGAAATTGTCGAGAGCCTCTGCTGGACTCATATCGGTTATTGCAACTTGTAGATCTAGAAATGCCTCATATACTCTTGTATGTTGTTCTTTTATTTCAATCCCTATAGTTGGATCCGGGCCATCTGCACAAAATCCACCGATTGGAAATGCTTCAGCAATCCTTCTTGCATTGCTGTCCATGTGACCTCCCTTCTCTCGGCCAACATGGATCGTTCCCAAGCGTCGTACCATGTGAGGGCTTTATTGATCAAGTATCCACATGCAAACACGCCTACAACATGCTCGGTGATCTCTGTTGAGAACAACCAAAAGTATCGATTCATTCTCAAGATCCAGTTCTCCACTACTCCCATTGTATGTTGCCCCTTGTAAGACTTGATGTTGCAGGTCTTTGTCATCCGGAGTAGTAATGTGGCTTCATCATTGATAGGGTTTGTAGGCACGTGTGCCTCTCCAAGTACTTCAGTCGTAGGTATTGGATTTTGAGACGGCTCTTCTTCTTGCATTGCTTGATCATTCCTGAGGGTCTACACTTGACTTTGTAATGCCTGCATGATCATCTTAATCTCTCAAAATTCATTCAACATCCCCTGCATTCCTTGCATGAACTCCTGCAACTACGGATCCATAGTTCCTGTAACACTTGATTGCGATACCTTAAACTTCAATAGAGAGTTAATATGATCACTTTGGAGAGCGCATGAACTATTGGAACTATCATTTGGACCTCAAAAGCTACCACTCGTTGGTAATATTCCTCACCAAAATTCCCGACCATGAAATCCCTAAACATCACTTTTGGTCTCACTACATAACGAATTTCTACTTGAGTGTTAAAAGGGAAAGGATTTGGGACATTCAAATCCATCACAGCAAAATGTAAATTGTCAAATCCCACTCTCTATTGTAAATCACTACATGCAAAATCACTGGGTTTGGAAAATTCATTAATGTATCCATGAACTCTGCTCCAAAGTGAAAAACCAAATACACTCTCACTTGCTCATGCTGAATGTACATAATCTTGATGTTGAATGGATTCAAGAATGGAAAGCAAGGCATTGGATATTGTCCTCCCGGAGCATCCATTCTATCCTCCTAATCTACCAATTATACCAAAATGTCTCTCCTCAAAATTACTCAGTCTAAGTAGCCCATGTTCTTCCAAGAGGGGTGATCCGCTCTCTTGGACAACACCTGCTCTGATACCATTGTAATACTCCGAGGATAGGAGACCTGAAGAGAAATACACCATGAGAACACACCCTTTCACACTCAAACTCCGATGCCCCAAAGGAGCACCTTCTCTTTATTATATAGGCAAAGCGGATCTCCTCCAATAAAGCTCCACCATAGGATTAGGTACATAGATAGGTGGCATGTCAGCAAGCTACACCCTTGGATTACTTACTTGGATGGGTGACATTTCGGTCTTGGTCCTATCTGGTTGGTCAAACAAGCTTTCATCGGAGGGAATCTTTTAGGGAATCTTCCTGTAGGAATCTCAGAATCACATGGGTGAGGTACCATTGGAAAGCTCTCGACGAGACACAGCAGTGGGAAGGAAGGCCAGCCCTTCTTCCATTGGGGAGACACTTTGCACATTTATGAGGCCTAATTCATCCGTTTAGGACTCCAAAATTGCATTCAAAGATTTCAAGCATATTTTGGTTCCAACTCTATTAGTAGAAGTCCCCTTTTGGTGATACCTCTTTCTGATCTATTCAGTCCATCCTATGTAACATCCTTCCAGATGTTACCAACCCAAATTTCACCTTCAAATCATATGTCTAGCTATTGGTTCTAAAGTTTTCAAATCTATTTCGGTTTTTTGCCCTATTAGTAGAAGTACCCTTTTGGTGATACTTCTATCTGATCTATTTTGACCATCATGTATAACATCATTCCAGATGTTACCAAACCAAATTTCACATCTAGATCATATGGCTAGCTCTTGGTATTACACGACCACAGTTATAGTGCCCTTCATCATACACTTCTACCTAAGAATGGTCTTTTTCATGGACAAGAAGAAACGTGACTGCGTAGGAAAAATGAAGGATGGGAAGACCCCATCAAGCCATACAAGGGAGAGAAAAAAAGGTAACATGGAGCTAAGCCCCAATAGAGTCTATATGAGAAATCTGCCCTACCGCACCTAAGATATCCGAGCTATGCAAGTCGTACGGTCTACACACAACTGGAGCATCCGAAGAAACATCACCTAATGTGATTGCTCTCCTATGGATCGCACTAGCCATTGGCCTCTGTAGAGCAATGGACACATGCTGTCTAAAATATGCTACAAAATATGAGAGTGCGAGTGGTATCCCCTAACGCCTAACATGATAAGCTCTCGCGCACTCCCTGACAAATGTGTAGGACATGAACAAGGAGAAAGAGAAATTTCAGAGTCACTTCCACCATCCGGCCTACTTTAGTAGACATCCCTATTTGGCCAAGGAAACAACAAAATATCACAATTTAGATGAGTAGTATGGTCATAGCAAGAAGTTTGTACATGTTGAGGAATCCTATAACACCATTGTAATCAACAAGAAGATACTCGTAACGAAGGTCAAACCTTAGTCTCCAAGAAACAAAGAGAAACTAGGTGTAAAAGACCAAAACCGAGGAGAGGAATAGGAGAATGGAAACTCACATTGGGACACTTGAATGAGGGAAAACTCCGACTGCCTAGCATGAGCTTCGGCCTTGGTATTTATAGGTAGCATACAAGACTCTTGAAGCTTCTCAAGAAGCTTCCTTGAGCCGCTTTCTTGGAGTGCAAGCCAAGTTAACTAGAAAGCTTCTCAAGAAGCTTCCTTCTAGAAGCCGCCTACTTGGTGTGCAAGCTAAGCTAGTTAGAAGCTTCTAGAAGCTTCCTTCTAGAAGCTACCTGCTTAGGGCACAAGTTAACTAGTTGGGAAGCTTCCCAAGAAGCTTCTTAGATGCTTCTAGAATATTCTAGGCTATTTTGTCTTATTCTCTACTTCGTAAGCCCGACTAACTTCGTCTCTAAACTCCATATTGTTATATATTCCCCCGCCGCTAGTTGGTGACGTCCTCGTTGCCAATAAAGCTTTGAAGTCCTTGATGGCCATCTGTGCATTCTGGAGGTGAGAAAGAGGGACCCATGTGGCATCATGAAGGGGATACCCTTTCCAAAGGACCTTGTACTCCGTATGTTGGCGACGGCCTCGTTGAATATGGCGACGCGCAAGGATACGATCAACTTCGTACTCCTCATGATCATTGATAGGGATAGGAAGAGGGGGAGGTTGGACTCAAGAGGAAAAGGAAGAAGGGTTAGGAACAAAGGGTTTTAACTTGGAAACATGAAAGACAGGATGGATACGCATGTGACAAGGTAAGGCAAGCCGATAAGCAACAGGAGAGATAATGTGGGTGATATCAAAGGGTCCTATCCAATTAGGAGCAAGTTTACAAACTTGGGTATCAAGTGGGAGAAGGAGGTTACTAGAGGATAGCATGACTTTATCACCAACTTCAAAGGTGAGATCACGACGATGATGGTCCGCATATTGTTTTTGGCGATTCTGAGCAACAAGGAGGTGAGATTTGGCTTGTTAGAGAGATTGGGATATAGTGGTGAAGAATGTAGAAGTATGAGGAACCTGAGAGGAAAGGGGAGCAAGAAGAGAATCTAGAACAAGCGGATCTTGGCCAAAATTGAGAAAGAAGGAAGAAAATCTGGTGCTTGCCTGTTTGGAATTGTTGTAGGCAAATTCTGTAGCTGCAAGACATTCATCCCAGTTGGTATGGTGGACATTGACAAAGGCCCGCAACATATCCTCCAATGTATGATTGGCACGTTTGGTTTGTCCATCAGTTTGAGGATGATAGGCCGTGGATAAAGCAAGCTTGGTGCCAAGTATTTGGAAGAGTGCTTGCCAAAACTTCCCGGTAAATCAAGGATCTTGGTCGGAGATGAGTACACGTGGCATCCCATGATGCTTGAAGACATTGTAAAAGTAGATTTGCGCTAAGGTTGGAGCATCCATGGTATCACAGGTTGGTGCCAAGTGGATTTGCTTACTAAGCTTATCCACAAACACCACAATTGCGGTGTGTCCTTGTTTTGTCTTTGGCAAGGATGTGATGAGATCCAAGCTCACATGCTCCTAACAAGCAGATGGAATGGCGAGTGGTTGAAGGAGTCCACTCGGCTTTTGGTTGCTGGCCTTGTTCCGTTGGCAACTTTCACATGATCAAACAAAGTCTTGAATATCTCGTGTCATGTTGGGCCACCACCATTGGTGTTGGAGGGTGCCCAAGGTCTTGTCCACTCCCATGTGACCAGCTATTGGTAAATCATGGGCTTCTTGAAGGCGCACAAGTTGAAGATCACCTTTGGCTAGAACATAGATCTGGTCTGCATGGAATAAAAGGCCTTCCTTGAAAGAGAAGGTGTTGTACTCCTTGTCGCGTGCTGTCAGACGACCGTGTACCATTTGGAAGAAAGGATCTTGTTGTAGAACTGATTGAAACTCATTATGGACCTTAGGGTCAATGGACACCATTGTAATTGCCGCCGTGATGAGAGGAAGATCCTTCAAATCAGGTCATTGTGATAGAGCATCGGGGATGATATGGAACCAACCTGGTTGTACTCAAGTTTGATGTCAAACAATTGGAGTTGCTCTTCCCATCGATGATGCCGACTCTTCATGTGCTCCAAGTGTAAGGTCTGCAACAATGGTTTGTGATCGGTTTGCATGATCACTTGTTTCCCCAGGAGATAATGCCTCCATACCTTGGTGGCATATACCATTGCAAGTTGTTCCCGATCTTGAGCAGAGTAATTTCTTTCAGCTGTATTTAGTCGGCGAGACACAAAGGCAATAGGATGTAGTCCATATGGAAATTCCTATTGCAACACAACTCCAATTGCAAAGTCAGAAGCATCAAAATCAACCACACAAGGTAGTTGAGGATCATATGGTTGAAGAATAGGTCTTGAAGACACCATATGTTTTAACTTTTGGAATGCTTCTTCATGCTTGGTGGTCCACTGGAAGCTTGAGTTCTTTCCCAAGAGGTCAGTCAATGGTGCAACCACGTGAGCATAATAGTGGATGAACCGTCGGTAAAAATTGGCCAATCCATTGAATGCTCATACTTCTGTAGCATCCTCGGGGTAGGCCAATCAGTAATGGCCTTGATCTTCTCTTCTTCCATCTTGATCCCCTCTGATGAGATCTTATGACCCAAGAAGGTAACCTCCTTCTGCCAAAAAGCACACTTTGACTTCTTCCAGTAAAATTTCCACTGTCATAGTCGTCTTAGGACTTCTCGCACATGATTCCTATGTTTTGCCTCTATCCTACTATAGATTAAGATATCATCTAAGAACACTACCACAGACTGATCCAATTGTCCCTCCAACACCCAATGCATCTGATCCATGAAGACTGTTGGAGCATTAGTGAGTCCGAATGGTAGAACTCTCCACTCAAAATGTCCATACCTTGTGCGAAAGGTAGTCTTTTGCACGTCCTCTCCTTCAATAAGAATTTGCCAATAGCCGCTACAAAGATCCAGCTTGGAAAAGTAGCGTGCTCCACTTAATTGGTCAGGCAGGTTGTCGATCCAAGGCAAGGGATATGCATTCTTCACGGTTTGCTTATTAAGCCCATGGTAATCAATACAGAAACAAAGTCCTCCATCCTTCTTTGGAACAAATAGTACTGGTGCTCCCCACGGAGAGGTAGTATGTTGTATGAAATCCTTCTCCAACAACTCTATAGGTGTTGTTCGCAACTCCTCCAACTCCTTTGGTGAGAGCCGATAGATTGGTCTACTCACTAGAGTACTCACTGGCAATAACTCAATCTTGAAGGGCATACCTTGATCAGAGGGTAATCCCTTTGGCAGATCATCCGGAAACACATCTGCAAACTCCTGAACTATCCGATCAACCGTTGCTTGATGCGGCACCTGGCTCTCCTCAGATTGTTCTTGTGCAATCGGCTTGATCCACACCGCAAATACAAACTTATCTTCCTCCAAAGCTTGCTCTATGGTTGCTTCATAACAAACTTCCCTTCTAAGGACTCATCTCTCTTCCAAGCTTGCTCCATGGTTGCCTTCTTGGCAAACTTCCCATCTTGGGACTCATCTCCCTTCTAGATTTGCTCTATGGCTACCTTCTCAACAAACTTCCCATCTTGGGACTGACTATTCTTAGGTGTCTTACTCAGAGGTGCAAGACAACTTAATTGGAAATTCCTACCTTAGTGTTGTACTTGAATTTGACGTCGGGTCCAATCGAATTGAACCTTATGACGTTCAAGCCAAGGTAGACCCAGAATGATATCATAGTGTAGAGGTGCCACTACAAACCTCATACACTCCAAATACTCCTTCCCAAACTTGAAGGTAACAGGATGCAAGGTGCGGAATGTAGAACCTTTTCTACCATCCGCCATCATCAAACTACTTCCAATCATTGGCTTGATAGGAATACCCAATTACTTTGCTACTTGCACAGATATGCAATTCTCTGAACTTCCAGAATCAACCAAAATCGTACAACCTAGATTAGATATTATACCTTGCAAGTGAAGCAAACTTGCATAGGTCGAGCCTTCAATCCCATTGGAACTAATCAAGCTCCCAGTAGGCAGCTCAAATTCTCCTACTGGGATTCTTTGTTTCCCTGATCATTCTGTTCCACAAACTCCATCTAGGCAACTTGTCGAGGTCGCCCATTCCTAAGTGGACATTCAGCAATGCAATGTCCAACTTGGCGACAATAAAAGCAACCTCCATTTTGTCATAATCTTTCTCTATCTACTGTGCCAAGTGGTCTTTGTTGGATAGCATCAATCTCCATTGGTACTGGTTCTTCCACTCGTGGTAATGATAGGTTTTGTGTAGGTCAAGGTCGAGACCAAGTTGTCGCAACTAAGGAATCAAAACGCTCAGCCAATTGCATAGCTTCTTCTACGTTCTGTGGCTCTCCCATGGTCACCTCCAATCTGGTTCGTGACTTCAATCCTCGCACAAATCAATCCAGAACTTCACCTTCTTGGATATCTGGAATTCGCATGATGATATTCTGAAATTGTGTGATGTAGCTTCTCATTGAGCCAATCTACCTCAACTCCGCCAATTTATCTCGTGCAAATCGGGTGGCATTTATAGTCTGAAATCGACCAAGTATTGCATCTTTGAATTCTGCCCATGTCAAAATCGGTGTAACAATTTTTCGTTCAACTCTTTCTACTTGGAATCTCCACCAAAGTTTTGCCACGCCATCCAATTGGCTAGAAGCCAAGAGAATTTGTTTCCGCTCGTCTTGAAAATTGGTGGTTTCAAAGTAACGTTCATAGTCAAACACAAAATTCTCCACTGTGCCTGGAAGATTCTTGCCTTCAAACACCTTGGGTTTCGGAAATTGAATGCAATCTTCTCCATCTCAAACTGGCGCTCCATCTATCTGTTCTCGTCGTTGCTGGTCTCGTTCATCCAACAATCGAGTAAGATGCTCAATTTGTTGTTGCATTGCAAGGATAACATCCGTATTGCCGCCATCGCTACTACTCTATTCCACTACCCTCAATTTATCTAGTTGATTAACACATAGATACAACACGTCCATTGTTCTCCATAGGTTACAACTGGAAGTATCAAGGGTTCCTCTGACACGGTGGTCATATGTAGAAAATCCTGCCCGAAACGTGAGGTGATGAATTGTGTGAAATGATGCTTTGGTAATATCTAGACATGAAAGTCCCAATGGTTTGGCGGAAGTGGATTTGGTGGTCCATAAATTCCATCCATCCCATTCATGCTCTGATACCAATGTAAAAGACCAAAACCGAGGAGAGAAATAGGAGAATGGAAACTCACATTGGGACACTTGAATGAGGGAAAACTCCAAATGCCTAGCATGAGCTTCGGCCTTGGTATTTATAGGTAGCATACAAGACTCTTGAAGCTTCTCAAGAAGCTTCCTTGAGCCACTTTCTTGGAGTGCAAGCCAAGTTAACTAGGAAGCTTCTCAAGAAGCTTCTTTCTAGAAGCCGTCTACTTGGTGTGCAAGCTAAGCTAGTTAGAAGCTTCTAGAAGCTTCCTTCTAGAAGCTACATGCTTAGGGCACAAGTTAACTAGTTGGGAAGCTTCCTAAGAAGCTTCTTAGATGCTTCTAGAATATTCTAGGCTATTTTGTCTTATTCTCTACTTTGTAAGCCCGACTAACTTCGTCTCTAAACTCCATATTGTTACACCGGGTCATTTCAACATCATCAAGAGAAAGTGGAAGTGGTAGAGCTAGGAGACAAGGTGGAAACAATGCCTCTTTGTAAAAGGCCAAGACCAAGAAGAGAAATAGTAGAATGGAAGATTTGAGTAGAAGAGCACATTGATGGGAAATGAGGGAAACTCTAAATGCCTAACTTTAGACTTTGGTATTTATAGGGAAATATACAAGGCTTTGAGAAGCTTCTTAAAAGTTGCTTGCTTGGAGTGCAAGCAAAGTTAACCAAGAAGTTTCCTTCTAGAAGCTTCCTACTTGGTGTGCAAACTAAACTAGCCAAGAAGCTTCCCTCTAGAAGCCACCTACTTGGCATGCAAGCTAAGTGTAATACCAATAGCTAGACACATGATCTAGAGATGAAATTTGGTTTAGTAACATTTTGGGAGGATGTTATACATGATAGACTAAGTAGATCAGATATAGGTTTCACCAAAAGAGTACTTCTACTAATAAGCCAAAAATAGAAATATGCTTGAAGACTTTAAAATCAATAGCTAGACATATGATCTAGAGGTGAAACTTGGGGTGGTAACATCTGGAAGGATGTTACACATGATGGAGAATGTAGATCAGATAGAGATATCACCAAAAAAGCACTTCTACCAATAGGGCAGAAGCCAAAAATAGCCCAAAAACTTTAAAGCTATTTTTGGAAGCCTAAATGGTGAATTAGGCCTCAAAAATAGAAAGATTCTTTTGCCCTAGGGAGGAGAAGGCTTGACTTCTCCTCCTATGATTTTTCTTGTTGAGAGCTTTCCAATGGTACCTTACCCATGTGATTTAGAGCTTCTTACAAGAAGATTCCCTAAAGATTCCCTTTGGTCAAACCCATTTGACCAGCTAGATAGGACAAGGACTGGCATGTCACCCATCCAAACAAATAATCCAAGGATGGAGCTCATTGACAGGTCATAAATCCATATATCTTATCCAAGGGTGGAACTTTCTTTGAGTGGATCCTCTTTGCTATATAATAAAGAGAAGATGCTTCTTTGGGGCATCAAAGGATTGAGTGTGAAATCTGTGTTTTCTCTCTTGAAGAGTTCTCTTGTCCTTGGAGTACTATAATGACATCAGAGCAAGTGTTTTAATCCAAGAGAGTGGATCACCCCTCTTGGAAGAACACGAGCTATTGAAACAGAGTAATTTGAGGTGGAGAACATGGTACAATTGCTAGACTTGGGAAGGGCTTTAGAGAGCAGATGGGATGGATGCATTGAGAGGATGATTTCCCGCACATAGCTTTCAATTCTTGAATCCATTCCACATCAAGATTATGAACATCCAATGGGAGCAAATGAGAGTATCGCTAGTTTCTCACTTTGGAGCGGAATTCATGGACAAAGTGATGAATTCACCAAACCCAGTGATTCTACCTATGGTGGTATATGACATAGAGTGGGATTTGACAATCTACATTCTATTATGATGTTATGGATCTGAATGTACCAAATCTTCATCCTTTCAACATGCAAGTAGAAATTTGTTATGTAGTTAGACCAAAAGTGATGTTTAGGGATTTTGTATTTTGCAATTTTGGTGAGGAATATTATCAAGAAGTGATGAACTTTGAGGTCCTAACGGTAGTCCCCATAGTTTGTGCACCTTCTTGAGTGATCATTCTAACCCTCTATTGAATTAGGAAGTAGCAAGTGAACATTGATTGTGTGTAGGAATCATGGATCTGCAATTGCAGGAGTTGATGCAAGGAATGCAGGGGATGTCGAACTAGTTTTGAGAAATCAAGATGACCATGGAGGCATTACAAAATTAATTACAAACCCTCAAGAATGATCTTACAATGCAAGAAGGAGAACTATCTCAAAGCCCAATACCTACAATTGAAGTACTTGGAGAGACATGCATGCTTATGCCATTGATCCCGGCCAATGATGAAGCCACATTGTTACTACGGATGAAGAAGACTTGCAATATCAAGCCTTACAAGGGGCATCGTGCTATGGGAGTAGTGGAGAATTGGATCTCAAGAATATATCAATACTTCCAATTATTCTCGATGGAGATCACTAAGCATTCCACAAGCATGTTTGCATGTGGGTACTTGACCGATAACGCCCTCACATGGTACGTTGTTTGGGAACAATCAATGTTGGCAGAAAGAAGGGAGGTCACATGGACAACAATGCAAGAAGGACTTTTGAAGAATTTCTAGTTTGTGGATTCTGTGCAGATGGCCTGAATCCGACTATGCGGATTGAAATAAAAGAATAGCGTACAAGAGTACGTGGAAGCATTTCTAGATCTACAAGTTGTAATAACTGACATGAGTCTAGTAGAGGCTCTAGACAATTTCAAACAAGGTTGAAGGACCAAATTTGTCAAGAAGTCATGGTACAAAATCCTTGCATTGTATTTGAAGCCATTGCTTGTGCTCAAAGAATATCAAAGGCACTTGGAGGAGGCAAAGGAGTAGTTCTATCTCAACACTATTGGGTGAAAATGCCATACATGGGTGGACCAACACCTATAGAATTGTGCAACCTTTGGCTTCAAGATAGAGGAGCACGACCGCTTCAAGGACAGAGGGGCCAAGTGGAAGAACAAAGAGATGGAGTCCCATGAGGAGAAGGAACTCAAAGAGAACAATGTTGTTGCTACAATTATGGCCGTATTGGGCACATCTTCATCAACTATCATGTTTGTCTCCCTAGAGTACCTCGGCCTCTATATAGGTGATCTTTGACCAACATGGAGCAACGTACGGAGGAAGAGGAGGTAGAAATCACCTTGGAAAACAAAGATTGCCATTAAAGGTACCTTACGGCCTTATTGGCTCAATAGGAAAGTGGACAAGCAAGGAGAGGAAGAAGATGAGTGCACAAAGATCTAGAAAGGCAAACTCACAATTGATTGTTGTGAATGGGGTTCTAAAAGGCAATTAGGTGAGAGTATTAATATATCCTAGAGCAATAGAGAGTTTTTTTATCTTGCTTTGTTGCAATAAAATTAGGGATGGATCTAGAGAAAGATGTGAGCAAAGAAGTAGAGAGTTACATAATGGACAAACAGAGAAGATTGAGTTGTTATCCAAAAGAGTAACACTCTCTATAGGAGAATATCAAGAGGCAATTGAATGGCAGGAGATATAATTAGCTCGTTATGATGCAATCTTAGGCATGCCTTGGATGGAGCAATACAACCCTCTGGTAGATTGGAAGAAGAAAGTAGTGAGTACCCACCAATGGACAATCATTGGGGTTAGAGAAAAAGCACATAGGCAAAAATTTCCTCTTTATGTCATAGGAACAACAACTATCTATAAGACAAATAGATGTTTCATGGGTTTAATAAGAGAAGTCTAGAGTGTACAACTTGATGGACAAAGTCTTGAGAAATTGAAAGATGTGGTAAAAGAGTTTCAAGATGTCTTCCTAGATGATCTACCCTCAAGATTACCACCAAAAAGTGGAGTAGATCATAAGATTGAGATACTTTTGGGGAAGACACCTCCTTATAAGGCCCCATATCGTCTATCACATCAAGAGTTAGAGGAGTGTAGGGCTCAAATTGAGGATATGCTACAAAAGGGGTTTATCCAACCCAACATATCACCATATGGGGCTACTATCTTGTTTGTGAAGAAGAAGGACGATATAATGCACATGTGCATTGACTATTGGGGCCTCAATCAACAAACAATGAAGAACAAATATCCTTTACCCCACATGGACAATGGAAGACACTTCACCAAATTGGACTTGCCGAGCGGTTATAATCAAATCCAGATTGTAGAGGAAGATGTATACAAAACTACCTTTCAAACCAAGTATGGCCACTTTGAGTACCTTGTGATACCATTTAGCCTCACCAATGCACCTGCCACTTTCATGAGTTTGATAAATTATATATTTTGGCCATATTTGGATAAGTTTATTATCGTTTTCCTAGATGATATCCTAGTATATAGTAGGATGATGACGGAACACAAACAACATCTACTAGAAGTCCTTCAGGATCTAAGACAAAATCACTTGTATGCCCAAATCTCAAAGTGGGATTTTGGCAAGTCTGAAGTAGACTACTTGGGGCATAGAGTAAGTGCAGAGGGTATAAAAGTATTTATAGATAAAATAAAGGTCATTAAAAAATGGAGTGCTATAGAAGATCAGACTCAACTCAAGAGCTTCTTGGGGTTGATGGGGTTCTATTATCGGTTTGTCAAGGTCTTCTCCAAGGTGGCACAACCTTTAACAAAACTACTTGGCAAGGGGAAAAAGTGAACATGAGGAACCGCACAAGAGTTGGTCTTTCAAGAATTGAAAGATGCCTTGCTACATGCACCAATCTTGAAATGGTATGACCCAAAATGTCCAATCAAATTGGCTACCAATACATTAGGTGTAGAAATAGGAGCAATCTTACAATAGGAGTGGAATGATAGATGGCATCCAATTGCATACTTCTCTTGAAAGCTATTATCAACAGAATGTAATTATCACACCATAGAGCAAGAAGAGCTAGCCATTGTCCTTACATCCAAGCATTGGAAGCACTATCTTGGCAATAAGGCATTTGTAGTGGAGACAGACCATAAACCTCTTGTCTACCTTGAGACACAAAAAAATCTATCTTGTCGCCAAATTTGGTGGGTAGAGTGGCAAGAACAATTCAACAGGACAACCATTTACATGGAAGGCAAGAAGCAACTTGCAGATGCATTTGCCAAAATGCCAATGGCAAACAATTTGGTGGCAAAGGTCAAGATAAACCCTAAATTTTGGCCAAAGATTCGAGCTGCTACAAAAATAGATCCCTAGATCATAAGAGCTCAGTCATCCAAAGGCATCACCAACAACCAAGGACTCAATTTTTGTGATGGTAAATTATGGATCCTGAATGCCCCAAAATTACGCACCACCATCTTAGCAGAATGTCATGATTCTACCATTGCAGGTCATGTCAGAGTGGAGAAGACCTTGGATGCAATCTAGAGCCATTGGCCCAAGATGAACAACAATGTGATGGAATATGTTTGGAGCTGCCTACTTTGTCAATAGAACAAAGCCTCTAATCAAGCTCCTATAGGGCTCCTACAACCCCTCTCTACTCTTATGCAACATTAGGAACATGTGAGTTTGGATCTAGTCTACGAATTGCCCAAGATCACCTTAGGGTTTGACTCCATTATAGTATTTGTTGATCGACTCAACAAAATAATTCATGTATGCCCTACCACCAAGGAAGTGATGGCTCCACAACTAGCTCAATTGTACTTAGATGTAATCTTCTCTCACCATGGCTTGTCTAGAGTGCTCATCACCAATAGAGGCACTCAATTTACTAGTTTGTTTTGGAGAACACTCTTTGGTGTCTTCTAAACCAAATTGGCCATGTCTACGGCTTACCATCCATAGACCGATGGCCAAACAGAGCAGGCCAATTGTATTATTGAAGATATGCTTTGGAGCTTCACCTTAGATGAGCAAGAGAGGTAGGACACCTTACTTCCATTGGTGGGATTCACATACAACAATTCAATAAATGCCTCCACCCAAGTCATACCATTCTTCCTCATGTATGGCAAGCATCCTTTCACACCTACAAGCTTGATGAAGATCCAGTGCCTACCAAGGTTGATGCTTTTAACTCTTTTGTTTCAAGAATCCAACAAGGCATGTAGAATGCCAAAAGCAAGTTGTAGATTGCCAAAAATTGAAAAAAGTAGTATGCCAATGCACACGGTTGGCACATGGAATTCCAGGTGGGAGATAAGGTTTGGTTGTCAACAACCAACCTCACATTAGTTGGTCTTTGCAAGCTCAAACTTCACTTTATTGGGCCTTTTCCCATTCTTTGTTGAATAAGTGCTATCGCCTATCACCTCAAGCTACCACTACACATGAAGATCCATCCAAGTGTTCCATGTCTCCCTCCTACATAGATATGCACCACGATCAGACCCTTATCCCTCCATACAAGACATTCAACCTTGCCTGACACTCATTGATGGCATGGAGGAATACAAAGTTGAACGCATTCTCCATAAATGCATCCATGGAACTCATCACCCACGTGTGGAATATCTCATGCAATAGAAAGGTTGCCCAATGTAGGAGGCAACATGGGAGCCATCAGCCAACTTGAACCACACACTAATGTTAATAAAAGCTTTTGAGAAATAGCTTTGTAACAAGGATGTTGTGTAAAAGACCAAGACCAAGGAGAGAAATAGGAGAATGGAAACTCACATTGGGACACTTGAATGAGTGAAAACTCCAAATTCCTAGCATGAGCTTTGGCTTTGGTATTTATAGGTAGCATACAAGGCCCTTGAGAAGCTTCTCAAGAAGCTTCACAAAAAACTTTCTTCTAGAAATTACCTACTTGGCATACAAGCTAAGCTAGCCAAGAAGCTTCCTCTTTGGCATGCATATTACTCAACACTTGGAAAGTGCCAAGTAGCTTCCTAAATACTTTTAGGATATTCTTAGCTAATTTGACCTATTTGCTACTTTACTAGTCTTGACTAACTCATTGGTAAGCTCCATATTATTACATATTCCCCCACCGCTAGTTGGTGACATCTTCATCACCATGGAAGCTTCAAACTCCTAGATAGCCATTTGTGCATTTTGGAAGTGAGAAAGAGGTTCCCAAGCGGCATCATGAAGGGGATACACTTTCTAGAGGACTTTGTACTCTATATGTTGTTGACGGGTTTGTTGAATGTGATGGCGTGTAAGGATACAATCAACTTGATACTCCTCATGATCATTGATAGGGACAGAAGGAGAAGGAGGTTGGACATGAGAGGAAAAAGAAGATGGATTAGAAACAAAGGGTTTCAACTTGGAAACATGAAAGGTAGGGTGGATTCACATATAACAAGGTAAGGCAAGTCGATAAGCAATAAGATAAATGATTTGGGTGACATCAAAGTATCCTATCTAATTAAAAGCAAGTTTATGGACTTGGGTATCAAGTGGGAGGGGTAGGTTACTAGAGGAGAGCATGATATTATCATCAAATTGAAAGTTAACAAGGTGAGATCACAACTTTGTTTGCATATATTGAAAGTTTGCATATATTGAAAGTCTCATATTGTTTTTGATGATTTTAAGCAACAAGGAGATGAGATTTGGCTTGTTGGAGGAATGGAGATAAGTTTATCAAGAAGGTGGAAGTATGATGGATGAGATGGAGGCGGAGCAAGAAGGGAATCTAGAAGATGTGGGTCTTGGCCAAAATTAAGGAAGAAAGGAGAGAATCCAATGCTTGCTTATTTGGAATTATTGTATGCAAACTCAATACTTGCAAGACATTCATCCCAATTGGTATGGTGAATGTTGACAAAGGCATAAGCATATCCTCCAAGGTGCAGCTTTCTTGTTTGGTTTGTCCATCAATTTGAGGATAATAGACCATGGAAAAAGCACAATTGGTGTCAAGTATCTAGAAGAGTGCTTGCCAAAATTCTTTGGTGAATGAAGGATCACGGTCAGAGATGAGTACGTGAGGCATCCCAAGATGCTTGAAGACATTATTGAAGTAGATCTACACCAATGTTGGAGCATCCATGGTATCAAAGGTTGGTGCCAAATAGATTTGCTTACTAAGCTTATCCACAAACACCATGATTGTTGTGTGACCTTACTTTGTCTTGGGCAAGGATGTGATAAGCTCATGTGTTCCTATCAAGCAGATGGAATGGGGAGTGGTTGAAGGAGTACACTTGGTTTTTGGTTGGTGACCTTGTTGCATTGGTAGCTCTAACAAGATTGGACAAAATCTCAAATATCTCATGCCATGTTGGGCCACCACCATTGGCATTGGAGGGTACTCAAGGTCTTGTCCACACCCATGTGACAAGTGATTGGTAATTGATTGACAAGTCATGGACTTCTTGAAGGTGCACAAGTTAGAGATCACACTTGGCTGGAACATAGATCCGGTTCTCATAGAATAGAAGGCCTTCCTTGAAAGAGAAGGTGTTGTATGTTCTTGTTGCATGTTGCAAGATGACCTTGTACCATATGAAAGAAGTGATCTTGTTGTAAAGCTATTCTAAACTTAATTTGGACTTTGGAGTTGATTGACATCATTGTAATTTCCACACTAATAAGAGGAAGAGACTTAAAATCAAGTTGTCATGATAGGGCATCGTGGATGACATGGAACCAATCGGGTTTGTACTCAATTTTGATATCAAACAATTGTAATTGTTCCTCCCATCAATGATGTTGACTCTTCATGTGCTCCAAATGTAATGTTTGCAACAAGGGTTTGAGATTGGTTTGCATGATCACTTGTTTTCCCAAGAAATAATGCTTCCACACTTTGGTGATATATAACATTGCTAGTTGTTCTTGATCTTGAGCAAAGTAATTTCTTTCTGCAATGTTTAGTTGGTACAACATAAAGGCAATGGGATGTAAATTGTAAAATTCCAAGACCAAGGAGAGAAATAGGAGAATGGAAGCTCACATTTGGACACTTGAATGAGTGAAAACTCCAAATACCTAGCATGAGCTTTGGCTCTTATATTTATAGGGAGCATACAAGGCCCTTGAGAAGCTTCCCAAGAAGCTTCTTTGAGCTGCGTTCTTGGAGTCCAAGCCAAGTTAACTGGGAAGCTTTTCAAGAAGCTTCTTTCTTGAAGCTACCTACTTGGGATGCAAGCTAAACTAGCTAGGAGCTTCCCAAGAAGCTCATTAGATACTTTTGGAATATTTTAGGCTAATTTGTGTTATTTACTACTTTTTAGCCCTACTAACTTTGTCGCTAAACTCCATATTGTTACATATTCCCCCACCGCTAGTTGGTGATGTCCTAACTACTAGTTGGTGACGTCCTCATTGCCATTGAAGCTTTGAACTCTTGGATGGCCAATTGTGCATTTTGGAGATGAGAAAGAGGTTCCCATGTGGCATCATGAAGGGGATACACTTTCCAAAGGATCTTGTACTTTGTATGTTGTCAACGGCCTTGTTGAATATGGCGGCATGCAAGGATACAATCAACTTTGTACTCCTCATGATCATTGAGCAGGATAGGAAGAGAGGGAAGTTGGACTCAAGAGGAAAAAGAAGAGGGGTTAGGAACAAAGAGTTTCAACTTGGAAACTTGAAAGACAGGATGGATGTGCATATGACAAGGCAAGGCAACTTGATAAGCAACAAGAGAGACAATTTGGGTGATATCAAAGAGTCTTATCCAACTAGGGGCAAGTTTACAAACTTGGGTATCAAGTGAGGAAGAGAGGTTATTGGATGAGAGCACGACCTTATTAGCAACTTGAAAGTTGAGATCACAACAATGGTGATCTGTATATTGTTTTTGCCAATTTTGAGGAATAAGGAGATGAGATTTGGCTTGTTGGAGGGATTGGGAGATGGTGGTCAAGAAGGTGGAAGTATGAGAGACCTAAGATGGAGGAGGAGGAGGAGCAAGAAGGGAATCTAGAACAAATGGGTCTTGGCCAAAATTGAGAAAGAAAGGAGAGAATCCGATGCTTGCCTATTTAGATTATTGAATATAAATTCCGTAGCTGCAAGACATTCATCCCAATTGGTATGGTGAATGTTGACAAAGGCATGAAGCATATCTTCCAAGGTGCGATTTGCATGTTCAGCTTGTCCATCACTTTGAGGATGATAGGCCATGGACAAAGCAAACTTGGTGATGAGCATATGGACGAGTGCTTGCCAAAACTTTCCAATGAAGTGAGGATCACAATCAAAGATGAGTACACACAACATCCCATGATACTTGAATATATTATTAAAATAGATTTGCACCAAGGTTGGAGCATCCAAAATATCAACCATTGGTGCCAAATGGATTTGTTACTAAGCTTATCCACAAACACCACAATTGCTGTGTGACTTTGCTTTGTCTTGGGTAAGGAAGTAATGAGATCAAAGCTCACATGTTCCCAATGAGTACATATAATGGGGAGTGGTTGAAGGAATCTATTCAGTTCTTGGTTACTGGCCTTGTTGCATTGGCAACTCTCACATGATCAAACAAACTCCTAAAAATCTAGTGCCATGTTGGGCCGCTACCATTGGCGTTGGAGGGTACCCAAGGTCTTGTCCACACCTATGTGACCAAAAATTGGTAAATCATGGGCTTCTTGAAGGTGCACAAGTCAAAGATCACCTTTGGCTAGAACATAGATCCGGTCCTCATGGAATATAAGGCCTTCCTTGAAGGAGAAGGTATTGAACTCCTTATTGCATGTTGTCAGACAACCATGTACCATTTGGAAGAAGACATCTTGTGTAGAGCTGACCAAAACTCATTTTGGACCTTGGAGTCAATTGATACTGTTGTAATTGCCACTACGATGAGAAGAAGAGACTTCAAATCAGGTCGTCGTGATAGAGCATTGGAGATGATATGGAACCAACCTGGTTTGTACTCAAGTTTGATGTTAAACAATTGGAGTTGTTCTTCCCATCAATGATGCAAACTCTTCATGTGTTTCAAGTGTAAGGTCTCCAACAATGGTTTGTGATCAGTTTGCATGATCATTTTTTTTTCCCAAGAGATAATGCCTCCATACCTTGGTGGTATATACCATTGCAAGTTGTTCTTGATCTAGAGTAGAGTAATTTCTTTCAACTATATTTATTTGGCAAGACACAAAGGCAATGGGATGTAGTCCATATGGGAATTCTTGTTGCAACACAGCTTCAATTGTAAAGTTAAAAACATCAAAATCAACCACACAAGGTAGCTGAGGGTCATATTGTTGAAGAATGTGTCTTGAAGACACCATATGTTTCAACTTATGGAATGCTTCTTTGTGCATGGTGGTCCACTGGAAGCTTGAGTTCTTCTCCAAGAGGTTAGTCAATGGTGCAACCACATGAGCATAATAGTGGATGAACCATCAGTAAAAACTGGCCAATCCAATAAATGTCCATACTTTTGTAGTATCCTTTAGAGTAGGTCAATCAATAATGGCCTTGATTTTTTCCTCTTCCATCTTGATCCCCTCTGATGAGATCTTGTAATCCAAGAAGGTAACTTATCTAGGAACTCATCTTTCTTCAAAGCTTGCTCCATGGCTGCTTTCCTGGAAAACTTCCTATCTTGGGACTCATTTCCCTTCAAGGTTTGCTCTATGGCTATCTCCTATTGAGATTCCTTGTTTCTTTGATCATTGCATTCCACAAACTCCATCTGGGTGACTTCTTCAGGCCACCCATTCCTAAGTGGACATTCAACAATGCAATGTCCAACTTGGCAACAATAAAAAACCACCATTTTGTTGTAATCTTTCTTATCCATTATACCAAGTGGTCTTTGTTGGATAGCATCAATCTCCATTAGTGTTGGTTCCTCCACCCGTGCATATTGTATTGGTAGGCTTTGTGTAGGTTGAGGTTGAAACCAAGTTGTCGCAACCAAGGAATCAAAGTGCTCAACCAATTGCATGGCTTCTTTTATGTTTTGTGGTTCTTATATGGTCACCTCCAATTTGGTTTGTGACTTCAATCCCCTCACAAATTGATCCAGAACTTCACCTTCTTGTATATCTAGAATTTGCATGATGATATTCTAAAATTGTGTGATGTAGCTCCTTATAGAGCCAATCTGCTTCAACTCGGCCAATTTATCTTGTATGGCTTGGGTGGCATTTATAGTTTAAAATCAACCTAGTATTCTCTCTTTGAATTCTACCCATGTCAAGATTGGTGCAACAATCTGTCTTTCAACTTGCTCCACTTGAAATCGCCACCAAAGTTTTTCCACACAATCCGATTGGCTAGAAGCCAAGAGAATTTGTTTTTGTTCATCTTGAATATTGGTAGCTTCAAAGTAACATTTGCATTCAAACACAAAATTCCCCACTATGCTCGGAAGATTTTTGCCTTCAAATACCTTGGGTTTTGGAAATCAGATTTGATCTTCTTCATCTTGAGCGGGTGCTATAAAATAATGAGCCCAAGGAGAGAAATAGTAAAATGGAAACTCACATTTGGACACTTGAATGTGGGAAAACTCCAAATACCTAGCATAAGCTTCAGTTTTGGTATTTATAGGTAACATACAAGGCCCTTGAGAAATGTAATACCAAGAGCTAGCCATATGATCTAGATGTGAAATTTGGTTTGGTGACATCTAGAATGATTTTATATATGATGGTCAAAATAGATCAGACAGAAGTATCACCAAAAGAGTACTTCTACTAATAGAGCAAAAATCAAAATAGACTTGAGAACCTTAGAACCAATAGCTAGACATATGATTTAAAGGTGAGAATTGGTTTGGTAACATCTGGAAAGATGTTACACATGATAGACTAAACAGATCAAAAAGAGGTATCAACAAAAGGGGACTTCTACTAATAGAGTAGGAACCAAAATATGCTTGAAATCTTTGAAGACAATTTTGGAGGCCTAAACGGATGAATTAGGCCTAAAAATGTGCAGATTCCCACCCAACAAAGGAAAGGATGGCCTCTCCTCCCCCCTGCTTTCTCTTGTTGAGAACTTTCCAATGGTACCTTACGTGATATTGAGACTCCTACAAGAGGATTCCCTAAAAGACTCACTCTGATCAAAGCTTGTTTGACCAACTAGAAAAGACCTAGACCAACATGTCACCCATCCAATTAAGTAATCCAAGGGTGGAGCTTGCTGACATGTCACCTATCTGTGTGCCTAATCCTATGGTGGAGCTTCCTTGTAGGAGATCCTCTTTGTCTATATAATAAAGAGAAGGTGCTCCTTTGGGGCACCGAATGTTGAGTGTGTAATCTGTGTTTTCTCTCTTCTCTTGTCCTCGGAGTATTACAATGGTATAAGAGCAAGTATCTTAGTCCAAGAGAGTGGATCACCCCTCTTGGAAGAGCATGAACTATTGAAACTGATATATTTGAGGTGGAGAACATAGAATAATTGCTAGACTTAGGAAGGACTTTAGAGAGCAGACGGGATGGATGCACCGGGAGGATAATTTCCCACACCTAGCTTTCCATTCCCAAATCCATTCCACATCAAGGTTATGTACATCCAGTCTGAGCAAATGAGGGTATTGCTAGCTTATCACTTTGGCATAAAATTCATAGATAGGGTGATGAATTCACCAAACCCGGTGAATTCTACATGTGGTGATATATGACAGAGAGGGGGATTTGACAATCTACATTCTATTATGATAATATGGATGTGAATGTCCCAAATATTCTCCCTTTCAACACTCAAGTAGAAATCTGTTATGTAGTGAGACCAAAAGTGATGTTTAGAGATTCTATGGTAAGGAATTTTGGCAAGGAGTATTATCAACAAGTGATAGCTTCTAAGGTCCCAATGGTAGTTCCGATAGTTTGTGCGTCTTCCAGAGTAATCATATTGACTATGTATTGAAGTAGACATTAGCAATTGAGTGTTGTAGGAACTATGGATCCACAATTGCAAGAGCTGGTGCAAGGAATGCAAGGGATGTTGAATGAATTTTGAGAGATTAAGATGACCATGGAGACATTACAAAGTCAAGTGCAAATCCTCAAGAACAATCAAGCCATGCAAGGAGAAGAGCCGTCTCAAAACCTAGTACTTGCAACTAAAGTACTTGGAGAGGCACCTTTGCTTAAAAACCCTATCAACAATGAAGCCACATTGCTACTCAAGATGAAGAAGACCTACAACATCGAGCCTTACAAGGAGCAGCATATGATGGGAGTAGTGGAAAATTGGATCTCAAGAATGAATCGATATTTCCGATTGTTCTCAATAGAAATCACGGAGCATGCTGCATGCATGTTTGCATGTAGGTACTTGACCGATAAAACCTTCACATGGTATGATGCTTGGGAACGATCCATGTTGGCCAAGAGAAGGGAGGTCAGGTGGATAGCAATGCAAGAAGGATTGCTGAAGAATTCCCAATTGGTGGATTCTGTGCAGATGGCTCAAACCCGACTATGGGGATTGAGATAGAAGAATAGCGTACAAGAGTATATGGAGGCATTTCTAGATCTACAAGTTGAAATAACCGACATGAGTCCAATAGAGGCTCTCAACAATTTCAAACAAGAGTTAAAAGGAATGGATTTGCCAAGAAGTCATGGTGCAAAATCCTCGTATGGTATTTGAAGCCATTGCTTGTGCGTAGAGAATAGCAAGAGCATTAGGTGGAGGTGAAGGAGTAGTTCCACCTCAACATTATTGGGCAGAAATGCCACACATGGGTGGACCAATACCGATGGAATTGGGCAATCTTCAATTTTGAGATCGAGGAGCACGACTGCTTCAAGGGGAGCATGGACGGGTAGAAGAACAAAAAGATGGAGTCCCACAAGGAGAAGGAACTCGAGGAGAACAATGCCGTTGTTACAATTGTGGCCATATTGGGCACATATCTACCAACTGTTACACTTGTTCCCCTAGAGGCCCTCGGCCTTTATACAAGTGATTTTTGAACAACATGGAGAGGCGCATTGAAGAGGAAGAGGTGGAAATCACTTTGGAAAATGAAGATTGCCAATAAATGTACCTTGTGGCCTTACTGGCTCAATTAGGAAGAAGAGAAGCAAGGGAAGGAAGAAGACTTATGTGCAAAGATCCCGAAAGGCAACCTCACAATTGATTATCGTGAATGGAATCCTAGAAGGCAATCAAGTGAGAGTATTAATCGATCCGGGAGCAACAGAGAATTTCTTATCTTGCTTTGTTGCAATAAGATTGGGAATGGATCTAGAGAGAGATAGGAGTGAAGAAGTAGAGTTGCCAAATGGGCACATAGAGAGGATTGAATTATTATGTAGATGGGTAATACTCTTTGTAGGAGAATATCAAAAAGCAATTGAGTGGCGAGTGATACAATTAGCTTGTTATGATGCAATCTTAGGCATGCCATGGATGGAGCATTACAACCCTATGGCAGATTGGAGGAAGGAAGTAGTGAAAACCCACAAATGGTCAATCATTGGGGTTAAAGAAAAATCACCCAAGCAAGATCTGCCTCTATATGTCATAGGGACGGCAACTGTCTATAAGACCGATAGATGTTTCATGGGTCTAATAAGAGATGTCCAAAGTGCACAACTCGATGGACAAGTTCCCAAGAAATTGAAGGTTGTGGTGGATGAATTTCAAGATGTCTTTCCTGATGATCTACCCTTAAGGTTACCACCAAAAAGGAGAGTAGATCATAAAATTAAGACACTCCCAGGGAAGACATCTCCTTGTAAGGCCCCATATTGCCTATCACCTCATGAGTTGGAGCAGTGTAAGACTCAAATTGAGGAGATGCTATAAAAGGGGTTCATCCAACCTAGCGTATCACCATATGGAGCTCCTTTCTTGTTTGTGAAGAAGAAGGATGGTACAATGTGCATATGCATTGATTATCAAGGTCTCAATTAGCAAACAGTGAAGAACAAATACCCTTTACCTTGCATGGATGACTTGTTTGATCAACTCCATGGAGCAAGATACTTCACCAAATTAGACTTGCGGAGTAGTTACAATCAAATCCTAATTGCAGAGGAGGATGTGTACAAAACTACCTTTCAAACCAGGTATGGCCACTTCAAATATCTTGTGATGCCTTTTGGCCTCACCAATGCACCTGCCACTTTCATGAGTCTAATGAATGACATATTTTGTCCATACTTGGATAAGTCTGTTATCGTCTTCTTGGACAATATCTTAGTATATAGTATCACGATGACGGAACATAAACAACATCTATGAGAGGTCCTCCAGATTCTAAGATAGAAACAATTGTATGCCAAAATCTCAAAGTGCGGGTTTGGCAAGTCTGAAGTAGACTACTTGGGGCATAGAGTAAGTGTAGAGGCATTCAAGTATTGACAAATAAAATAGAGGTCATTCAAAAATGGCATGCCCCAGAAGATCAGACTCAACTCAAGAGCTTCTTGGGGTTGATGAGATTCTATCACAGATTTGTCAAGGACTTCTCCAAGGTTGCACAGCCTTAAACAACACTACTTGGCAAGGAGAAGAAGTGGACATAGGGAACCGCACAAGAGTTGGCCTTTCAAGAATTGAAAGATGCCTTGCTACATGCAATCTTGAAGTTGTATGACCCAAAACAACCAATCAAGTTGGCTATAGATGCATCAGGTAGAGCAATAGGAGCAGTCCTACAACAAGAGTAGCATGACGGATGGCATCCAATTGCATATTTCTCTCAAAATTTATTACCGACAGAGCGCAAATACCACACCACAGAACAAGAAGAGCTGGCTATTCTTCTGGCAACCAAGCATTGGAAGCACTATTTGGGCGAGAAGGCATTTGTAGTAGAGACAGACCACAAACCTCTAGTCTACCTCGCAATGCAAAAGGATCTATCTTGTCGTTAGATCTGGTGGGCAAAGTGGCGACAATGCTTCAACATGTCAATTGCCTATGTGGAAGGTAAGAAGCAACTTGTAGATGCATTCACCCGCATGCCAATGGCAAACAACTTGGTGGTAGAGGTTAAGATTAGCCTTGAATTTTGGCCAGAGATTATGGCTACTACAAAAATTCATCCACAAATTGTAGAAGCGCACTCGTCCAAAGGCATCACTAGCACCCAAGGACTCACCTTTTGTGATGGTAGATTATGGATCCCAAATGTCCTAGAATTACGCACCACCATTCTAGCGGAATGTCATAATTCGGCCATTGCAGGTCATGTCGGAGTGGACAAGACCTTGGATGCAGTCCAATACCATTATAATTGGCCCAAGATGAGCAATGACATGATGGAGTATGTGCAGAGTTGCCTACTTTGTGAACAAAACAAAGCTTCTAATCAAGCTCCTGTAGGGCTCCTTCAACCTCTCTCCATGCCTTCCCAATGTTAGGAACAAGTGAGTATGGATCTCGTCTATGAATTACCCAAGGCACCTCAGGGTTTGACTCCATCGTGGTCTTTATGGACCGGCTCAACAAAATGATTCATGTACGCTCTACCACCAAGGATGTGACCGCTCCACAACTAGCTCAATTATACTTAGATGCAGTCTTCTCTCACCATGGCTTGTCTAGAGTACTTATCACAAATAGAGGCACTCAATTCACCAGTTTGTTTTGGCAAACACTCTTTGGTTTCTTCAAAACCAAGTTGGCCATGTCCACAACTTACCACCCACAAAAAGATAGCCAAACAAAGTGGGCTAATCGTACGATTGAAGACATGTTACGCGGCTTCACCTTAGAAGAGCAAGAGAGGTGGGACACCCTACTCCCATTGGTGGAATTCACTTATAACAATTCAATGAATCTTTCCACCCAGGTCACACCGTTCTTCCTCATGTATGCTGAGTATCCCTTCACACCTTCTAGCTTGATGAAGATCCGTCCTATGGCTACCAAGGTCGATGCAATCAACACATTTGTTTCTAGAATCCAACACGGTGTGGAGAGCGCCAAGCATAGATTATAGATTGCACAAAATTGACAAAAGCAGTATGTTGATGCATATCATAGGCACATGGAGTTCAATGTTGGGGATCAAGTGTGGCTATCGACAATGAACCTTACATTAGTTGGATCTTGTTAGCTCAGACCTTGTTTTATTGGGCCTTTCTTGATTCTTCATCGCGTCGGCGCGGTGGCCTATCACCTTGAGCTACCACCACACATGAGAATCTATCCAATGTTCCATGTTTCCCTACTATGTAGATATGCTCCCCAATCAGGCCAGTGTCATTCCACACAAGACATTTGACCTTGTCCGACACTCATTGATGGCATAAAGGAATATGAAGTGGAGCGTATTCTCCAAAAATGCATGTGTGGTACTCGCCATCCACGGGTGGACTATCTAGTATAGTGGAAAAGTCACCCCTTCTATGAAGCAACATGGGAGACCGCTACCAATTTGACACATACACCGGTGTTGGTGCAAGCATTTGAGCAACAATTGCACAATGAGGATGTTGCATCTTAAAAGGAGAGAGGTCTGTAATACCAAGAGCTAGCTATATGATCTAGATGTGAAATTTGGTTTGGTGACATCTAGAATGATGTTATACATGATGGTCAAAATAGATCAGATAGAAGTATCACCAAAAGAGTACTTCTACTAATAGAGAAAAAACCAAAATAGACTTGAGAACCTTAGAACCAATAGCTAGACATATGATTTAAAGGTGAGAATTGGGTTGGTAGCATCTAGAAAGATGTTACACATGATGGACTAAACAGATCAGAAAGAGGTAGCAACAAAAGGGGACTTCTACTAATAGAGTAGGAACCAAAATATGCCTGAAATCTTTGAAGGCAATTTCAGAGGCCTAAATGAATGAAGAAGGCCTTGAAAATGTGCAGATCCCCCCCAAAAGAAAGGAAAGGCTGGCCTCCCCTCCCCCTGCTTTCTCTTGTTGAGAGCTTTCCAATGGTACCTTACGTGATTCTGAGACTCCTACAAGAAGATTCCCTAAAAGATTCCCTCTGGTCAAAGCTTGTTTGACCAACCAGATAGGACCTAGACTGACATGTTACCCATCCAATTAAGTAATCCAAGGGTGGAGCTTGCTGACATGTCATCTATATGTGTGCCTAATCCTATGGTGGAGCTTCCTTGGAGGAGATCCTCTTTGTCTATACAATAAAGAGAAGGTGCTCCTTTGGGGCACCAAATGTTGAGTGTCTAATCTATATTTTCTCTCTTCTCTTGTTCTCGGAATATAGCAAGAAGCTTCTCAAGAATCTTCCTTGAGCCGCTTGCTTAGAGTGCAAGCCAAGTTAACCAAGAAGCTTCTCAAAAAACTTCCTTCTAGAAGCCGTCTACTTGGCATGCAAGCTAAGCTAGTTAGAAGCTTTTAGAAGCTTCCTTCTAGAAGCTATCTGCTTGGGGTGCAAGTGAAGTTAGTCGAGAAGCTTCCCAAGAAGCTTCATAGATGTTTCTAGAATATTTTGGGCTAATTTGGCTTATTCTCTACTTCATTAGCCTTATCAACTATGTCGCTAAACTCCATATTGTTACATATTCTCCCATCGCTAGTCGGTGATATCCTCATCAACATGGAAGCTTCAAACTCTTGGATGGCTGTCTATGCATTTTGAAGGTGAGAAAGAGGTTCCCATGTGGCATCATGAAGGGGATACCCTTTCCGGAAGACCTTGTACTCCATATGTTGTTGGCGTCCTTGTTGAATATGGCGATGTGCAAGGATATGATCAACTTCATACTCCTCATGATCATTGATAGGGATGGGAAGAGGAGGAGTTTGAACACAAGAGGAAAAGGAAGATGGGTTAGGAACAAAGGGTTTTAACTTGGAAATATGAAAGATAGGGTGGATGCGCATATGACAAAGTAAGGCAAGTCGATAAGCAACAAGAAAGATGATTTGGGTGACATTAAAGGGTCCTATCTAATTAAAGGCAAGTTTACAAAATTGGGTATCAAATGAGAGGGGTAGGTTACTAGAGTATAGCATGACTTTATCATTGACTTCAAATGTGAGATCACGACAATGGTGGTCCGCATATTGTTTATGACGATTTTGGGTAATAAGGAGGTGAGATTTGGCTTGTTGGAGAGATTGGGAGATTGTGGTCAAGAAGGTTGAAGTATGAGTGACGTGAGATGGGAGAGGAGCAAGAAGAGAATCTAGAACAAGAGGATCTTGGCAAATTTGAGAAAGAAAAGAGAAAATCTGGTGCTTACCTATTTGGAATTGTTGAAGGTAAATTTTGCAACTGCAAGACATTCATCCCAATTGGTATGGTGGACATTGACAAAGGCACACAACATATCTTCCAAGGTACAATTTGCATGTTTGGTTTTCCCATCAGTTTGAGGATGATAGGCCGTGGACAAAGCAAGCTTGGTGCCAAGTATCTGGAAGTGTGCTTGCCAAAACTTCCCAGTGAATCAAGGATCATGGTTGGAGATGAGTACACATGGCATCCCATGATGCTTGAAGATATTGTTTAAGTAGATTTGCACTAAGGTTGTAGCATCCACAATATCAAAGGTAGGTGCCAAGTGCATTTGCTTACTAAGCTTATCCACAATTGCTATGTGTCCTTGCTTTGTCTTGGGTAAGGATGTGATGAGATCCAAACTCACATGTTCCCATCAAGCGAATGGAATGGGGAGTGGTTAAGAGAGTCCACTCGGCTTCTGGTTGTTGGCCTTGTTACATTGGCAGCTTTCATGCAATCTGACAAACTCTCAAATATCTCGTGTCATGTTGGGCCACCACCATTGGCATTGGAGGGTACCCAAGGTCTTGTCCTCACCCATGTGACCAACTATTGGTAAATCATGGGCTTCTTGAAGACTCACAAGTTGAAGATCATCTTTGGCTGGAATATAGATCCGGTCCTCATGGAATAGAAGACCTTCCTTGAAGGAGAAGGTGTTGTACTCCTTGTCACATGTTGTAAGATAACCACGTACCATTTGGAAGAAGGGATCTTGTTGTAGAGCTAACAAAAACTCATTTTGGACCTTGGAGTCAATTTTCACCGTTGTAATTGCCATCGTGATGAGAGAAAGAGACTTCAGATCAGGTCGTTGTGATAAAGCATCAAGAATGACATGGAACCAATCTAGTTTGTACTCAAGTTTGATGTCAAACAATTGGAGTTGCTCCTTCTATCGATGATGTTGACTCTTCATGTGTTCCAAGTGTAAAGTTTGCAACAATGGTTTATGATCAGTTTGCATGATCACTTGTTTCCCCAAGAGATAATGCCTCCATACCTTGGTAGCATATACCATTGCAAGTTGTTCCTGATACCAAGCAGAGTAATTTCTTTCAGCTATATTTAGTTGGCAAGACACAAAGGCAATGAGATATAGTCCATATGGGAATTCCTATCGCAACATTGCTCCAATTGCAAAGTTAGAAGCATCAAAATCAACCACACAAGGTAGCTGAGATCATATGGTTGAAAGATGGGTCTTGTTTTAGCTTCTAGAATGCTTCTTCATGCTTGGTGGTCCACTGGAAGCTCAAGTTCTTCCCCAAGAGGTCAGTCAATGGTGCAACAACATGAGCATAATAATGGATGAACTGTTGGTAAAAACTGGCCAATCCAATAAATACCCATACTTCTATAGCATCCTTTGGAGTAGGCCAATCAATAATGGCCTTGATTTTCTCCTCTTCCATCTTGATCATTTCCAATGAGATCTTGTGACCCAAGAAGGTGAGTTCCTTATGCCAAAAGGCACACTTTGACTTCTTGCAATAAAATTTCTATTGTGGTAGTTGTCTTAGGACTTCTTGCACATGATTCATGTGTTCTACCTCTATCTTGCTATAGATTAAGATATCATCCAAGAGCACCACTACATACTATAACACCCATTTTTGCATGTGTGTGATATTGTGATATTTAGCTTGGTATTACAAGTACTTGAGAGATATTATTTATATAGAAATAAAGGATGGTTCTACATTAGTCATGATTAGCTAGAGTTAGTCATAGCTAAGATAGAGGGGACCTTAATTTAGAGGATTGGAAAAGATGAGCACCACTATTTTGGATTCTAGTGTGTTGACTTGGTATTATTCCTAGGTGTTTGGCTTTGAGGAAAGAGTTGAGAACTCTTATGGCCGTAAGCCTTTTTGTTTTGGATTCTTTTATAGTCCAAGGATAGCCCATGTGAAGGAATCCTTGACTTAGTGGTTGGGTCAGGATAAATCACATGCTTAGTGGAATATGCCCATGTGAATGGATATTCCTTTCTACTTTTTGACTTTACTTGACTTTTAGCCCAGTAACTTGATTCACTTTAGTAATTAGTAACTTTGGTGCGTAACTATTTCACACCCCTTGTTTATATACATAAAAAAGGGATGAGAAGGTACTCATCACCCTTTCATTTGTAACTATCTCTCTTTCATTGAGTTCTCTAGTGAGTAATGTCTTGAGCCTTGGAGTGTTAGCCTTGGAGGAGTATGATGGAGTTGGGGTTCCTTGCTTTCTTAGTCTATGGTGCACTACCATAATAGCCATCAGAGGTTCATCTTGAGTGAGAGACATGCTAGCTCATAGTACCGATCCAATAGTCCATCCAACACCAGATGCATTTGATCCATGAAGACTACTGGAGCATTAGTGAGCCCAAAAGATAGAACTCTCCACTCAAAATGCCCATACCTTGTGGGAAAGGTATTCTTTTGCACATCCTCCTTATCAATGAGGATTTGCCAATAGCCACTATGGAGATATGACTTGGAAAAGTATTGTGCTTTACTCAATTGATCAAGCAAGTCATCAATCCAAGGTAAGGGATATGCATTCTTCACTTTTTGCTTATTGAGCCCGCGGTAATCAATACAAAAATGAAGTCCTCCATCCTTCTTTGGAACAAATAGTACCGGTGCTTCCCAAGGAGAGGTACTATGTTGTATGAAGTCCTTCTCCAACAACTCTGTAAGTGTTTTTTGCAACTCCTCCAAGTCCTTTGGTGAGAGCCGATAGATTGGTCTACTCATTGGAGTACTCCTTGGCAATAATTTAATCTTAAAGAGCATACCATGATCGGAGGGTAATCCCTTTGGCAAATCATCCGGAAATACATCCTCAAACTCTTGAACTATACAATCAATCATTCCTTGATGAGGCTCTTGGCTCTCCTCAGATTGTCCTTGTGCAATTGGCTTGATCCATACTGCAAAAATAGACTTATCTTCCTCCAAAGCTTGCTCTATGGCTATTTCACTAACAAACTTCCCATCTAGGTACTTTTTTCAAAGCTTGCTCCATGGCTGCTTTCTTGGTAAATTTCCCATCTTGGGACTCATCCCCCTTCATGGCTTGCTCTATGGCTACCTTCTCAACAAACTTCTCATCTTGGGACTGACTATTTTTAGGTGTCTTACTCAGAGGTGCCAAACAACCTAATCAAAAATTCCTATCTTGGTGTTGTACTTGAATTTGTCGGGTCCAGTCAAATTGAACCTTATGATGTTCAAACCAAGGTAGTCCTAGAATGACATCGTAGTGTAGAGGTGCCACTGCAAACCTCATACACTCTAAATAATCCTTCCCAATCTTGAAGGTAATAGGATGCGAGGTACGGAATGCAGAACCCTTTCAACTATCCACCATCATCAATCTCCTTCAATTATTGGCTTGATAGGAATACCCAATTCCTTTGCTACTTGTATAGACATGCAATTCTCTGAACTCTTAGAATCAACAAAAATCCTACAACCTCGATTAAATATCATACCTTGCAAGTGAAGTAAACTTGCATAGGTTGAGCCTTCAATCCCATTAGAACTAATCAAGCTCCCAATAGGCGACTCAAAATCTTCTATTGGGATTCCTTGTTTCCTTGATCAAGTTGCTCCAAAAGGTCCATCGGGGCAACTTGTTGAGGTCGCACATTCTTGAGTAAACATTCAATAATGCAATGTCCCAATTGGCGACAATAAAAAAACCACCATTTTGTCATAGTTTCTCTCTATCTATAGTGCCAAGTAGTCTTTGTTGAATGGCATCAATCTCCATTGGTGCCGGCTCCTCCACTTGTGTGTAGTGTATTGATAGGTTCTATGGAGGTCGGGGTCAAGACCAAGTTGTTGCAACCAAGGAATCAAAATTTTTGGCCAACAACATGGCTTCCTCCAAGTGTTGTGGCTCTCGTATGGTTACCTCTAATTTGGTTCTTGACTTCAAGCCCCTCACAAATCAATCCAGAGCTTCACCTTCCAGTATATATAGAATTTGCATGTTGGTGTTTTGGAGTTGCATGATGTAACTTCTTACAAAGCTAATGTGTCTCAACTCTGCCAACCTATCCCGTGCAGCTTGTGTAGCATTTATAGCTTAGAACCAACTAATTATTGCACTCTTGAATTTTGCCCATGTCAAGATTGGTGAAAAAATTTGTTGTTCAACTCGCTCCACTTGGAATCTCCACCATAGCTTTGCTATTCCATCCAATTGGCTAGAAGCAAAGAAGATCTATTTTTACTCATCTTGCAGATTGGTAGCTTCAAAGTAACGTTCACAGTCAACAAAAAATTCTTCATTGCACCCAGGAGATTCTTGCTTTCAAATACCTTGGGTTTAGGGAATTGGATTTGATCTTCTTCTTCTTGATTTAGTACTCTCTCTATGTGCTCTTGTCGTTGAAGATCTTGTTCATCCAACAATCGAGTAAGGTGCTCGATTTGTTGCTACATAGCAAGGATAACATTAGGTATTGCCGCTATAGTTGCTACTCTATCATGCCTCCCCTAATCTATCTAATTTACTAACACATAGAAGTAGCACGTCCATTGTTCTCCATAAGTTACAATCGAAAGCACCAAGGGTTCCTCAGATATGGTGATCATATGCAAAAAATCTTGTCCAAAGTGTGAGGTGATGAGTTGTGTGAAATGATACTTGGGTAGCACTTGGACACAAAAGTCCTAATGGTTTGGTGGAAGTGGATTTGATGGTCCATAAATTCTATCCATCCCATTCCTACTTTGATACCAATGTAAAAGACTGAGCCTGAGGAGAGATATAGGAGAATGGAAACTCACATTGGGACAGTTGAATGTGGGAAAATTCCAAAATACGGGAAAACTCCAAATGGCATGAGCTTTGGCTTTGGTATTTATACGTAGCATACAAGGCCCTTGAGAAGCTTCTCAAGGAGCTTCCTTGAGCTGCTTTCTTAGAGTGCTAGCCATGTTAACCAAGAAGCTTCTCAAGAAGCTTCCTTTTAGAAGTCGCCTACTTGGTGTGCAAGCTAAGCTAGTTGGAAGCTTTTAGAAGCTTCTAGAAGCTACCTGCTCGGGGTGCAAGTTAAGCTAGTCACAAAGCCTCCCAAGAAACTTCCTAGATACTTTTAGAATATTTGGGCTAATTTGGCTTATTCTCTACTTCATTAGCCTTACTAACTATGTCACTAAACTCCATATTGTTATAGGTGCTCTCTTTATGTGTTCTTGTTGTTGTTGGGCTTGCTCATCCAAGAATTGAGTAGGTGCTCAATTTGTTGTTGCATAGCAATGATAACGTCTCGTATTGTTGCCATGGCTACTACTCTATCTCACTACTCCTAATTTATCTAATTTATTAACACATAGATGTAACACGTCCATCATTCTCCATAAGTTACAATTGGAAGTATCAAGGGTTCCTCAGACAAGGTGATCATATGCAAAAAATCTTGCCCAAAGTGTGAGGTGATGAATTGTGTGAAACAATAGTTGGGTAATATTTAGACACAAAAATCCCAATGGTTTGGCGGAAGTGGATTTGGTGGTCCATAAATTCCATCCATCCCATTCCTACTTTGATACCAATGTAAAAGTCCAAGACCAAGGAAAGAAATAAGAGAATGGAAGCTCACATTGGGACACTTGAATGAGGGAAAACTCCAAATGCCTAGCATGAGCTTTGGCTCTTGTATTTATAGGGAGCATACAAGGCTCTTGAGAAGCTTCCCTCTAGAAGCCACTTACTTGGCTTGCAAGCTAAGCTAGTTGGAAGCTTCTAGAAGCTACCTACTTGTGGTGCAAGCTAAGCTAGCCAAGAAGCTTCCCAAGAAGCTTTCTAGATACTTTTGGAATATTCTAGGCTAATTTGTCTTGTTTGCTACTTTGTTAGCCCAACTAACTTTGTTGCTAAACTCCATATTGTTACATAACCTATATGAAAATTCTTATTGCAACACGACTCTAGTAGTAAAGTTAGAAGCATCAAAATCAACCACACAAGGTAGTTGAGGATTAAATGGTTGAAGAATGGGGTCTTGAAGACGCCATATGTTTCAACTTTTGGAATGGTTCTTTGTGCTTGGTGGTCCACTGAAAGCTTGTGATCTTCCCCAAGAGGTCGGTCAATGGTATAGCCACATGAGCATAATAGTGGATGAACCAACGGTAGAAAGCTGCCAATCCATTAAATGCCCTTACTTTGTGGTATCCTTTGGGGTAGGTCAATCAACAATGGCCTTGATTTTCTCCTTTTCCATCTTGATTCACTCTAATGAGATCTTATGACCCAAGAACATAACTTTCTTAAGTCAAAAGGCACACTTTGAATTTTTGCATTAAAACTTCTATTGCCGTAGTCATCTTAAGACCTCTTGCACATGATTCACATGTTCTACTTTGTCTTCTTATACATTAAGATATCATCCAAGTACACCACCACATATCAATCCAATAGCCTATCCAACACCCAATGCATCTGATCCATGAAGATTACTAGAGCATTAGTGAGCCCAAAAGGTAGAACTCTTCATTCAAAATGTCCATACCTTGTGTAAAAGGAAGTCTTTTGCGCATCCTCTCTATCAATGGGAATCTGCAAATAGCCACTTTGGAGATCTAACTTGGAGAAGTATCATGATCCACTCAATTGATCAAGCAAGTCATCAATTCAAGGCAAAAGATATGCATTCTTCATTTTTTGTTTATTGAGGTCATGATAATCAATAGAGACGTGAAGTCCTCCATCCTTCTTTGGAACAAATAGTACCGGTGCTCACAAGGAGATATCTTATATTGTATGACATCCTTCTCCACAGCTCCATCAATTTTGTTTGAAGCTCGTCCAATTTCTTTGGTGAGGGCCGATAGATTGGTCTACTCACTAGAGTACTTCTTGGCAATAACTCAATCTTGAAAGGCATACCACAATTAGAGGGTAATCCCTTTGGCAGATCATTTGGTGTCGGGGAATTTGTTTGGCCTCAAGAGTGCACCGGGCACCTGGCTGCTTGTGCTTAGTTTGTCCTCGGCCTTCACAAAACTGGCTAGCTCATGCGGTTTCAGCTATGGTTTTGGGACTTGACTGTTCCTAGGAGAGGCTGGAATTTTTACAAACAACAACCAGTATTCTATACAGCTCAACCAGGCCAGACTACTGGGTCAAACCTTTCATATAGATGGACTGAGAGCTCCTAAAATGGAGCTTCCATGATGCTACTCACAGGTCAAACACACCATCATCTCAACTCTACTAGACATGCAAAATTTTCTTTCCTGTCCAGCCTTCTCTCTCTTGCAAGGTCCTTCATTCTCTTGCAAAGAAACCCATTTTTTGCCTTGCACTCTCAAGGCCTTGCTTTCCTGCAAAAATTTCTCTCCTCTACCCTGCACTCCTTCAAGGCATACTCCCTGCAATTTGTTCATCTGGCCACTGGCATGCTCAATAGCACTTTTGAAAGTTTTCTCTCTCCTTCTGTCACAGACCAAGGCCAGGCAACCTTCAAAAATCTCTCTTTGATAGTTCACTCCTGTCCAGACCAAGCCCTGGAGACTCTCGCTCCTTCACTCTGAACAGCCTCTCATTCACTTTGTCCAGTCTCTCATTGGCTCTGTCCAGTCTCTCATTCACTCTGTCTAGTCTCTCATTCACTTTGTCCAGTCTCTCATTTATTCTACCCAGTCTCTCATTTACTCTGCCCAGTCTCTCATTCACTTTGCTCAATCTCCCCTTCATGAGAATTCTTCACTGTTACATTTTCAACAGCACTTCCTCTACATTCAAAATTCATTCCATGCCCACATCTTCACAACAAACATTCCTCATTCAAAATTTGCTCTCTTATAAACATTCTCACAATAAACATCCTTCCACATTCAAAATCATTCCCTGTCCAGCCAGAGCAACCCTAACACAAATCTACCCATATCACTAGCTATTGCTCAGGGAAGCCAACCTTCAAAATCTCTCCTATCTTGTGCAAGACAAACTCCGACTCTCAAATTTCTTCTCCTGCTCCCGCCCTAGTTCAGTCCTTCTTGCAGATTTCAACTCCTTCTAGTTTCCACTGCTTTGGCCAATGACCAAGCAAAACTTGAAATATCCTGCTCCTACAATGGCCATAGGCCTCCACTCTCAAAATTTCCCCTCCTCTTGTCACAGCCCTAAGGCATTTTGAAATCCCTCCCTGGCCTGCAGCACTCTCACTCAACTTCCCAATTTTCCCTTCCTGTCACAGCCCTAAGGCATTTTGAAATTACTTCCTGGCCTACAACATTCTCACTCAACTTTCCAACTTTCCTTTCTTGTCACAGCCCTAAGGCACTCTAGAAAATTCCTCAGCCCTCAAGACTCTCACTCAACTTTTTGAAAATCATCTCCTGGCTATGTCACAGCCCTAAGGCATCTCAAAAATTCCTCAGCCCTCAAGACTATCACTCAAATTTCAAAAAATCATCTCCTGGCCCTGGCACAGCCCTAAGGCATCTCAAAAAAATTCTCTGGCCCTGCAAGAGTCCCTCTCAACCTTCAAAAATCCTCCTGGCCCTATCACAGCCCTAAGGCACTCTCAAAATTCCTCAGCCCTCAAGACTCTCACTCAAATTTTGAAAATCATCTCCTGGCCCTATCACAGCCCTAAGGCATCTCTAAAATCCCTCAGCCCTCAAGAATCTCACTCAAATTTTTGAAGATCATCTCCTGGCCTTGTCACAGCCCTAAGGCATCTCTAAAATTCCTCAGTCCTCAAGACTATCACTCAAATTTCAAAAAATCATCTCTTGGCCCTGGCACAGCCCTAAGGCATCTTGAAAATTCTTCTCTGGCCCTGCAAGAGTCCCTCTCAACCTTCAAAAATCCTCCTGGCCCTGTCAAAGCCCTAAGGCACTCTCGAAAAAAAAAACTCAGCTCTCAAGACTCTCACTCAAATTTTGAAAAATCATCTCCTAGCCCTGGCACAGCCCTAAGGCATCTCAAAAATCCTTCTCTGGCCCTGCAATAGTCCCTCTCAACCTTTGAAAATCCTCTTGGCCCTGTCACAGCCCTAAGGCACTCTCAAAAATTCCTCAGCCCTCAAGACTCTCACTCAAATTTTGAAAAATCTTCTCCTGGTCCTAGCACAGCCCTAAGGCATCTAAAAAATCCTTCTCTGGCCTTGCAAGAGTCCCTCTCAACCTTCAAAAATCCTCCTGGCCCTGTCACAGCCCTAAGGCACTCTCAAAAATTCCTCAGCCCTCAAGACTCTCACTCAAATTTTGAAAATCATCTCCTGGCCCTGGCCCAGCCCTAAGGCATCTCAAAAAAATTCTCTGGCCTTGCAAGAGTCCCTCTCAACCTTCAAAAATCCTCTTGGCCCTGTCACAGCCCTAAGGCATCTCAAAAAAATTCCTCAGCCCTCAAGACTCTCACTCAAATTTTGAAAATCATCTCTTGGTCCTGGCCCAGCCCTAAGGCATCTCAAAAAAATTCTCTGGCCCTGCAAGAGTCCCTCTCAACCTTCAAAAGTCCTCTTGGCCCTGTCACAGCCCTAAGGCATCTCAAAAAAATTCCTCAGCCCTCAAGACTCTCACTCAAATTTTGAAAATCATCTCCTAGCCCTGTCACAGCCCTAAGGCATCTCAAAAATCCCTCAGCCCTCAAGACTCTCACTCAACTTTTTGAAAATCATCTCCTGGCCCTGTCATAGCCCTAAGGCATCTCTAAAATTCCTCAGCCCTCAAGACTATCACTCAAATTTTGAAAAATCATCTCCTGGCCCTAGCACAGCCCTAAGGCGTCTCAAAAATCCTTCTCTGGCCCTGCAAGAGTCCCTCTCAACCTTCAAAAATCCTCCTGGCCCTGTCACAGCCCTAAGGCACTCTTGAAAACAAACTCAACTCTCAAGACTCTCACTCAAATTTCAAAAAATCATCTCCTGGCCTTGGCACAGCGCTAAGGCATCTCAAAAACATTCTCTGGCCCTGTAAGAGTCCCTCTCAACCTTCAAAAATTGTCCTGGCCCTGTCATAGCCCTAAGACACTCTCAAAAATTCCTCAGCCCTCAAGACTCTCACTCAAATTTTGAAAATCATCTCCTGGCCCTGTCACAGCCCTAAGGCATCTCAAAAATCCCTCAGCCCTCAAGACTCTCACTCAAATTTCGAAAATCATCTCCTGGCCCTATCACAGCCCTAAGGCATCTCCAAAATCCTTCTCTGGCCCTGCAAGAGTCCCTCTCAACTTTTGAAAATCCTCCTGGCCCTATCACAGCCCTTCCTTATCCAAGCAGACCTTTATCCCCAAAAGTTTTCTTCCCTATTCCTGGCTGTTTTTTTCACTCTTTCACAATTCCCAAAACCCTCTACTTCTGCCCCTAATTAAAATACTCTTGACCCCAATAACATAACCTCAATAACAAACTTCCCAATAACAAACTCCAACGCTTAAGTGATATGCTAATAAACCCCAAGCTTATGTAACCTTAACAAAAATCCACAACTAGATTCCCTCCATCCCTTAACATAAGAGAAAATCCTTGAGCTTACAAGAACACAAAAAACTACCGGTTTCACCATAACATAAACCCTTGAGTTCAATAACATGGAAAACTCACACCAAATGACACCACTACTACGTGTAGATTATTCTCCCAACGACACCGGAAACACATCTAAAAACTCTTGAACTGCTTGATCAACCATTGCTTGATGAGGCTTCTTGCCCTCCTCAAATTCTCTATACGCAATTCGTTTGATCCACACCACAAACACAAACTTATCTCCCTCCAAAGCTTGCTCTAGGGCTATTTTACTAACAAACTTCCCATCTTGGGACTTATCTTACTTCAAAGCTTTATTTATGACTACTTTCTTGACAAAATTCTCATCTTGGGATTGATTATTCTTAGGTGTCTTACTCAAAAGTGCCAAATTAATAAAAATCAATAAAAATAAAAATAATTCCTACCTTGTTGTTGTAATTGAATTTGTTGTTGGGTCCAATCAAATTGAACCTTATGACGTTCAAGCCAAGGCAAACCTAGAATGGTATCATAGTGTAGAGTTATCACTAAAAAACTCATACACTCCACATACTCCTTCCCAATCTTGAATATAACAAGATATGAGGTACAAAATGCAAAACCTATCCTACCATCCGCCATCATCTATCTAGTTCCAATTATTGGCTTGATAGGAATAATTAATTCCCTTCTTAATTGCATGGACATGCAATTCTTTGAACTTCCAGAATCCACCAAAATCCTACAATTAAAATCAAATATTATGTCTTGCAAATGAAATAAACTTGCATATAGGCTAAACCTTCAATCCCATTGGAATTAATCAAGTTCCCAATAGGTAGCTTGAAATCTCATGTTGTGATTCTTCATTTTCTTAATCATTTTGCTCCACAAACTCCATCTAAGTGATTTGTTGAGGTTACCAATCCTTGATTGTACATTTAGCAATGCAATGTTCAATTTGGCAACAATAAAAAGAACCACTATTTTGTTGCAATCTTTCTCTATCTATAGTGCCAAGTGGTTTCCATTGGATGTCATCAATTTTTATTGGTGGTGACTACTCTATATGTTATCATACTTTTCTTTTCTCTCTCTAGGAATAACTAAGATGCCTGATTGTGGAGTTTATGGATTAGGGGTTGTATGTAAATCTATCCCTACTAGTTTGAGCGTGTGTAGTACCTAATCAATAAAACCTACCACTCTTGTATCTAAGATTATTTCTATCGGTTAAGGGGTAACAAGCAACCTAACTTGTCATCATAGCATGTACCCTTGGTCTATTATTCATCACTTCTAGTATTATCAAATGCGCAACACTCCTAAAAGGAAACAACCTAAGCCCAATATCCGCACACCAATCCAAGCCAATTGGGAATACAAACAAGGATGCAAGCACGTAGAGGATCCAACCACAAGAATTCAATAACAACTCTCCATGCTTTTGGCATAAATCGGCTTCAGAGCCTCTTGCACTATCCTCCAACTGATTTCAATATGTACTCCAAGTTTCTTCCAATCTGTACTCCAATTTCCAAACCAATTTGTCCTCCAAATGGAAAAATTATGTCTTTTAGACAAGAAAAATTCTACATAACTCATATGGACATAACTTTATTTTTGTGACTTGGATTTGAGTGTTATGGAGTTATATAGAAAGGTATAAGGTAAGCTTTACAATGATATGAAATGAGCTACAATTTTACCATGACAACTCCCTTGACAAGCTCTCAAACTTGGCCAATTTTATGTAATTTCCACCATAATATCCCTAATTTAGGGTTTGCTCATGGTTCTTGAAAAATTTTCCTAGATTTTTGGATCAAAGATATAATTAATCCTCAAAACCACTTTAAAGATCTAAAATCCTTAATCATAGTCACAAAAGTAATAGAATTGACATTCAATCATGATTGAAGATAGAAATGCTCTACCGAGCTTACGATAGTATGTTTAGTAGAACTTGTTGCATCAACTCTCACTCTCCATGGATCCAAAGCCAAAAAAACTTTATACAATAGCTGTTTGTGACCTTGTCTAAACCCATGAAGATTTTGATAGCCTAATCCAACCCCAATCCTTAGATATGGATCAATTCTTGAGTTGCGCTAACTTGTGAGCTCTACAGACCTAAGTATACTTGATCCAAGACCATGAATTCTCTAATGGAAGAATTTACATGAAACCTTTTCATAGATGTGTAACACCTAACCAACAACTATATTGGAAATGTTCATAAGGTTATTTGAACTACAACTTTAGGAGTAACCAAAATTCAAAACCTGATCAACATCTATCTTCAATACCTTACTTCTCAAAGCTCTAACTTCAATTTACCAGATCAGATTTGAGATTGATCAAAACCTAGCATTTATTATTTTTAGAACTACAAGCACTCTGTCTTCTCTTCAATCCAATTGATAGATTATGAAGATATTTCACTAAGATTTCCAAATTGTCTATTCTATGCTCTTGGGTATGAATTCTACCTCTTTGATTCAACTGATCATATCTCCTTCAGAATTTGCTCAAATATTTTGTTTTCTATATTTAAATTGTAGCTTGTCAGCTCTTCTATCCAACTGTGGTCCTTTCTCCTCAAATCACCTCCTCAAACTCTATCAATAGTTGAAAACTCTATATTTCTCTCTTTGGACTTAACCACTTGCACTTTTTTGTCATTTAGTTTTTTCACTTTTTGACAAATGGACCCCACAACTCCACCTAGAAGCTCATGAGTGAAATTAGGCCACTTTCCATCTATAAGAGCAATAGATTGCCAAATCCCAAACTTGCTCATAAGTAAGTACCGAAAGGATGATAAGGTCTGGGTTTTCTATCATTGACTCTATAAATGCTACCTCAAAATGTACCACCATCCAGTCTTGTAAGTTGTCATGGTATAGAATCTGAAGCTTGATGAGAAAGGGATTCAAGAGTGGCAAATTGGGAACATGGGATATCTCTTGCTCAAATGCTTCCTCCTATGCTCTAACACTCCACACTTTGTTACAATTCTCACTCCCAACATCCTCCTCCGCTTGAGACTCCTCAAAACTAAACACACCCTCTCTCTCAACTCTCCACCAACTATATACACAAGATCACTCAAAGAGGACAATACCATAATCCATATGGCCAATCATATACATGTACATAGATTGCTTACATGGCAATAGCTCAATCATGAGATCTATCATTCAACCTACTCCATCTTTGTGGAGATAAACCCCACTAGTTTACTTTTTCATGGGCTATGCAAACCACAACATGACATCATGTGTAGTGTATTGGTAGGTTTTGTGTAGGTCAAGGTTGAGACCAAGTTGTTGGAACTAAGGAATCAAAGCGCTTAGGCAATTGCATGGCTTCCTCCAAGTGTTTTGGCTCTTGCATAGTCACCTCTAATTTGGTTTGTGATTTCAAGCCCCTCACAAATTGATCTAGAGCTTCACCTTTCAATATATCTAGAATTTGCATGATGGTGTTTTGGAATTGTGTGATGTAGCTTCTTAAAGAGCTAATCTTCTTCAACTCTACCAACCTATCTTGTGCAGCTCATGTGGCATTTATAGCTTGAATTTTGTTCAATATTCATATTTTTGAAGTTGAGTAAAGCAAAGTACTGTAACTTAGTGCTCATTGTTTCAGCTTAACTCTAAGTATCAGTCCTTTGTGTGTGTGTTTGTGAGTGTTTGGAAAAGTTGAAATTGCAATCAATGAGTGGTAGATGTTGGATTCTGTAGCACTGATGTTTATTCGATGTGCTTGATCCTAAGTGGATAGCAATTGAGGCATTGCCTTGACAAACCTATGAAGAATCATTTTGTTGTGTAGTAAGAAGCGGTGGGAGTATTGCGCATTGGTCAGTGCAACTCTAGATTGATACAAAGCAATTTTGATTGAGGAAGCTGTGCCTTCAATGGAGGTGTGAAACACAATTCTGAGGTGAAGTTGTTCATGGTGAAGTAGCCTTCTATGGGAGAATAGAATCATCACAATCAAGATTGGATTGGACAGATTTGATGAATTGTGATTATGGGTGTTGTGATTTGTGACAAGATTGCAATTTAGTGCTTGTTACTCTCTTCTAGGTGTGGTTTCTACCCATGAAGATGAAATCAAGAAGAATTGCTTTCTGATATTTTACTTTGTATTTTGTGCCCTTCATTTTTGGCCAATATCTCTATGTGAACAAATGATTACTTACTAATTATTGCAAAAGTGATACTTTTTGAGTTGTCACACATGACGTGAAGGTCCTTGTAGCTAAAAAAAATACTATGCACCTAATGTTAAATCATATGTCACAAAAATAAAGACCAACCAAGAAGCACTTGACCTGCTCAACAAAGTATTCTTTGCCACCAATGTAGTCATGGAACACCATTTAAGACAAATTTTTTGAGTTTCAGAGAATGAAACCACATAAATCATATACCACATAAACCACATAAACCACACAATATACACATAATTTTAAGGTTGTAATGAATCAATGAAAAGTGGCAAGCATTACCATTATCCAACATGATGAACTCTTGATCTTGATGGGCTCAATCCCCACAAAGTATGAAAATATGATTCAACAATTCCAAACCCACGGCCAAGTTTTTATTGACAACCTCTTAACCATTCTCCTACAAGAGGAAGCGACCATATTTTCAACCTCTAAAAGCACTACTCTCCTTGTAGGAGCAAGATTTGTGAAGTATCACAACCACATAAAACAATTTTCCCCAAGCAAGCTTCTTAGCCCAACAAGGACAAACCAACATTTTACACCCGGAAATCCATGCTACCAAGACAATCAAAGAAAGAAAAAACCACCACCCGGCAATTCCCATAATTTAAAATTAGGCATGGGAAATGAGACTATTTCTAGGGTCATCCCAATGCAAATGCAATCATATCCTCTAAAATTGGCACATAAAACCAATGGCAAAAGAAAAATGACTCAAATTACACATATTTTGTTTTCATTACTTGTATTTGCTACATGGCCAAAGCCTTGGTTCTCAACAAACAAAAGGACAATTGGTGGTCATTGATACAAGCAAGACCTACCACCTCATGCTATTGTACTTTGCCTTTCTCTCTTTAGGAACATATAGAGTGCCTAGTGGAGTTTACGGATCAGAGGTTTATGTAAATCTATCATTACTAGTTTGAACATATATGTTACCCAACCATTGGAACCCTCCTCTCCTATTTATAGTATTCTTTTTATCGGGTAGTGAAGTAATGTGCAACCTAATCCATCATCATAACACACACTCTTGGTTTGCTAATCATCACTTTTAATATTACCAAGGAGAAATACACAACAGTCATAGTAGGAAAGGATCTAAGTGAAATGCCCACACACCAACCCAAGCCAACTGGGCATACAAACAAGCATAGAGTGGATCCAATCATAAGAGTTCAAAAACAACTCCTTATGCTTTTGGTGGAAATCAGTTTCAAAGCCTCTTGCACTATCCTCAAGCTGATGTTAATTTGTACTCCAGTCTATATTCTATCTTTCAATCCAATTTGTACTCCAAGTAGGGAAATTTTATGCCTTTTTGATGGGAAAACTTTGTGTAACTCATATGACAATAATTTTTTTTTGTGTTGCTCTAGTTCAAATGATCTAGAACTCAATGAAAATCTTGTGAGATAAGATTTCCAATGGTATAAAGCAAGCCATAATCTGATTACTATAGCTCTCTTGACAAGATCTCAAACTTGGCCAATATTTTGTTTTTAGTTTCCACCTTGATTTCAAAATCCCTAATTAAGAATTTGCTCTTAGTTCTTGACAACATTTTCTAGATTCTAGGATCAAAGGTACACATAATTCTAAAAAATGCTCCAACAACCTAAAATCTTCAATAATAGTCACAAAAATAGGAGAATTGACATTCAATCATGATTGAAGTTAAAAATGCTCTACCAAATTTACAATTAGAATTTTCAATAGAACTTGTTGCATCAGCTCTCAGTCTCCATGGATCCAAAGCCAACCAAAATTTTCACAATAGTTGGCTGTGCCCTTGTTAAAACCCTTGTAAAGTTTGATAGCCTAATCCAATCTCAATCTCTATATATAAATCAATTCTTGAATTGGGCTAACTTGTGAGCTCTACAAACCTAGATATGCTTGATCCAAGACTTTGAATTCTTTATTTGAAGAACTCATATGAAACCTTTGCACATAGGTGCAAGATCTAACCACCAACAATGTTAGACATTTTTTTATGTTTATTCAAACCATAACTGAGGAGTGACCAAAACTCCAAACCTGACAATCATCTCATCTCCAACACCTTACTTTCCAAAGCTACAACTTCAATCCACCAAATCTTATTTGAGATTAGTCCAAAACTAGAATTTCTTGTGCTCAACGTGATAAGCACTTTGGCTACTCTTCAATGCCATAGAAAAATAATAAAAATATATCATGAAGCTCTCCAAATTGTCCAATTTGTGCACTTGAGTATGAATTCCCCCCTTGGTTCAATCTATCATATCCCTCTTAGAATCTACTAAAATTACTTGTTTTATATCTAAATTATAGCTTATTAGCTTCTCTCTCCAACTATAGTCTTTTCTCCCTTAATGTTCTTGTTTAACTCCTTTGATGGTCAAAAAACTCCAGACTTCTCTTCTTGGGACCCAATCACTTGCATTTTTGCCATTTAGTTGGTTCTCTTTTTGCCAAATAGATCCCTCAAATCCAACTTGAAGCCATTGAATGAGATTAAGTTCTTCTCCATCTATAAGAGTACATAGATTTTCAAGTCCTAGACCTGATCACAAGCAAGTATTGGAAGAAAATTGGATCCGAGCTTCACATCGAGGATTTCATGAATGCAAGCCCAAATTGCACTACCATCCTACCCTAAAGTTCATCACAATGTAGAATTTGAAGCCTGATGAGAAAAGGATTTGGGAATGGCAGATTGGAAACAAGGAATATCCCCTACTCAAGTGCTTTCTTTGACACTCTAGCGCCCATGCTCTATGACAATTCTCACTCCCCACATCTTCCTCTTGCTTGAGGCTCTTAAAATTAAAATATATCCCCTCTTCTATCAACTCTCCACCACCTATATACATAAGAGCCTTCAAAGAAGACACGACCATAATACACATGGTCAATTGTATATATGTACATAGATTGCTCATATGGCAATAGCTCAACCGTGGGATCCCTCCTACAATCTACTCTAATAATCTAGAGGGAAACTATACTAAAATCCTTTTCCACTAGTTATGTAAACCACAACATGACAATGCACTATGCATTGCAATTCATGGACATGTGCACATTGTTTGCATCCACACTAAACCTGACAAAGCACCAAATCTTCATGGGTTACAATTTCTTTATTGGCCATTGAGGCCATTGGTACTATCAAGATCAAACTATACAATGATAAGATTCTAACACTCACCAATGTACTTTACTACGTCCTAGAATTAAACAAAAACTTTTTTAATGTTGCACAATTCAACAACAATTGGTGGTGCAATGACCATCAAAAGTCAAGAATGTATGCTTATTGACAAGGAACACCTTATGCTAGTTTCAACTTGCCCACTTACCAACAATCTCTATTTGTAGGGCACATCCATCCTCAATCCTTTGACCCCAGAATGAGCAAAATTAAGTATGAAAATTCCTTAGCTGTTGCTCCGTACACCCACCCCCTTGAGACTTGTATCAAGTGACTCTCACACCAAGCAAACTAGCAACATGAATGCTTCATCCCTCCTATTGATAGCCTCAATTTTACACCCACCTATTTAACAAAAAACAAAACTCATGCACTCCATTGGGATGAAGCAACAAAACATGAGAGATGACTTTGCAAGTAGCAATGAAACTGTTTTAGGCTCAGGCTTTGGTTGTGAAAGGACTTGGATTGAAGATCAAAAACATAGTCAAAACTCATGAAACTCAAAATTGGTAATTGCCGACCTGCCCAATGCTTGCAAACAAAATGCACAAACTGCCAAGGAAATAACAAGAACTCCAACCCAATGCCTTGTAATCCTACTCAACCACCAACATCTTGACTTCCATCCAACAGGCAAAAAATTGATGATGAATGGGGAAACATCTCAAATCCAGCCTTCATTGCTGGTCTAGAGGAAGCCATGCCTTTGAAGACTTATGTCACTACAACTCATGATGCACTTCATGTTGCCCGTTATGTTGACTTCCCTTCTAGACACACATTGCATGCTACCGATAAGTCCATGACTTTTAATGTACCCAATGATGCTACTAGGTTTGATCAAAATATGGTTTTTACTTCTCCCTAATATGCATATGTTGTGTGAGTTTTGCAAAATATTATTTATTTCCAAGATAAATTTTCTGTAATTGCCCCAAAATATTTGAAAAATATTTAATTTTTATTTTAACAATAAAAATACTGGAGAAGATGAGGCTCATCCTTCACTATCTTCATTACTTGAAAAGATATTTTATTTCATGAATTTTCTAATATTCCTACAGAAAATATCAATACAGTCATCACAAACACTTTGCCTAAAGCTTTTCCTGATCCACAAATTAATTTATCACACTTAAGCAAAACTGCTTAGCTTTGGCATAGACACTCAGGACATATCAGTTAAAAAAGACCATGAGATCTCAAAAAGCTTGATATTGTCCGCAGACTTAAAATTAAATTCCATTGCATGTGTGCATAACTTGTGTGCATGGCAAGCACGCAAAGCCTGAATTTTCCCCTCAAGCCAACGTTATGGCCACTAAGCCCTTAGAAATTGTGCATACCGCCCTCGGTGGACAGATATGCTTTATTGGATACAAACACTTTGTCACCTTTCTAGACAACTATTGCAGGTACACCTATCTTTAGCTACTAAAATGAAAGTCCGATTGACTTGCTGCTATTATCTGCTTTTTTACATAATAGAAAGGCAAACTAGAGAAAGCAAAAATTGTAGGATCTGATAAAGGAGAAGGATACTTAGGTTCAGATTTTTTGGCAATTTTAGAATCAAACGAGGTTGGGCTACACGTCACTAATCTATATACCCCGAAGCAGAATGAGCGCAAAATACGCATGCTCTATGACATGGCATGTTGCATGCTCCATGAGTCTGGGTTAGATAAACCCTATTGGGCAAGGTGGTTACTTGCACTATATATTTACAAAATAGATGCCCAACTAAAGCCATACCAAGATTCAAAATTCCTTTTGAACTTTGGCATAAACAGAACCCCGACCTATCCCACTTGCGAATTTTTGGCTGCAAGGCTTTTGCTCTAATCTTTGTCAAAATTTGATCCAAGTTACATCCCCGTACGAAGAATGTCTCTTTCTAGGATATGACACAAGAGTAAAAGGTATAAGCAGCAATGCTGCAATTATGGCTTTGTCTTTACCTATCGAGACCTAGACTGTAAGGAGGAGGAATTGTTAACTGATATTTGTGCGTCGTTCTAAGTCTACGTGGTCCTTCTCCTTAGTCTGCCAAGTCCTCTCCCATTACCCAGAGAGTTAACACACTTAGTAACTCTCTTAGAAACAAAATAAAAATACAAGGCGACCGCGTTGGAAAAATGAAGGATGGGAAGACCCCATCAAGCCGAACAAGGGAGAGACAAAAAAGGTAACATGGGGCTAAGCCCCAATAGAGTCTGTATGAGAATCTGCCCTATCGCACCTAAGATATCCGAGCTATGCAAGTCGTACGGTCTACACACAACTGGAGCATCCGAAGAAACATCCCCTAATGTGATTGTTCTCCTATGGATTGCACCAGCCACTGCCCTCTGTAGAGAAATGGACACACGCTGTCTAAAATATGCTACAAAGTATGAGAGTGAAAGTGGTACCCCTTGACGCCTAACATGATAAACTCTCGCGCACTCCCTGACAAATGTGTCAAATGCCGTGTCCATCACTCCATATAACTCCAAGGCTAGAGGAACAAAGAGGTGACCTCGCTGCATGCCCCTATACTTGGAGACCTTGCTACTTGCTGCTGCACTCGCCGCCCATCCAGGGGGATGGGTAATCACTCCCTCCGAAACTGTATCCCGAGTAGGGTCCGAGACCACGACATCTGCTACTGTCACCTGATCATCTCGGACCAAGTATAAGTCTACCCGGACAAGTGTAGTCTGCAAAGCATACGAACGCTCCCTCCAAGCCAAGTATCCACTCTCTCGTGCCATAGCAAACACTATGTCTCTAATCACATCTCTTAAAAACAAGGTTGATAATCCCCGGGGTTCTCTCTAACATAGACTGTTTGAACCTAGCTTCAAGCTATAAGATCCCCGCAGGAGGTTCAGTGGAAAGAAGCTATAGCAGATGAACTTTGTTCCCATGAACTGAATGGTACTTGGGAATATTCCCCGTAAGCCCATCACATGCAAGTGGCTATTTAATAAAAACTTAAACCTGATGGATCCGTTGATTGCGTTAAGGCACAGTTGGTAGCTCGAGGTTTTACCCTACAATACGGCTAAGATTATACTGACACATTTTCACCAGCAGTACAAATCCAATCTATTTGGCTTCTTTTAGCTCGCGTAGCATAGTGTGACCTCCATGCACATCGGATGGATGTCAAAAACATATTTCGTATTGCCATTATTTATGATGTCATATACATGACCATTCCTGAGGGGGCTAATCCTCCTTCCGGTACTAACTATTGTCTTGTCAAAGGGAGCATTCTATGGACTAAAATAGTAAACCCAGGAATGGTGTATGGTCATCAATAGCTATCTAGTAGCAATGGGTTTTACCAAATCCTGAGGTTAATGGTAACATATACTTCATGCATCGAGGATCAGAATTTGTTATGCTCACCTTGTACATAGAGTGCAGTGGCTGGTGCAATCTTTAGGAGATCAATCACATCAGGTGATGTTTCTTCGGATGTTCCAATTGTGTGTAGACAGTACAACTTGCATAACTCAGATATCTCAGTTGCGGTAGGGCAGATTTCTCATATAGACTCTATTGGGGTTTAGCCCTATGTTACCTTTTTTGTCTCTCCCTTGTGTGGCTTGATGGGGTCTTCCCATCCTTCGGTTTTTCCTATGCTGTCGTCTACTTCATTATCCTTATACATAGATGATATGTTACTCGCATGCACTAACCTTTCCTTGCTGACGGAGATCAAGGCCCAATGAAGCAACAGGTTTGACATGAAAGATTTTGGTGAAGTTCACCATTCTCTCAGCTAAGAGATAATATGAGATCATAAGCTGGGTGGATCCATCTCTCTTAGCAACTCTACTCTTCATTCAGTATGGTTATCAGAATGGAAAACCGGTATCTACTCCTATGGTCCCGAGGATTCATCTCTCCTTAGCCAATTGCAATTACTGCAGAAAAAGAGGAATGCAAGCAATTTCTGTTTCCTTTAGTATTAGATCCCTCTTATGGGCCTCCACATGTACAAGGTTTGACTTGTCTTATTCAGTAAACTTTCATGCACTATTCATGCCAATCCAGGACGGAAACATATTCAAGCGAAAAGAAGGCGACCGCGTTGGAAAAACGAAGAATGGGAAGACCCCATCAAGCCGTACAAGGGAGAGACAAAAAAGGTAACATGGGCCATAACATATTCAAGCCATGAAGCACATTCTCCGTGATTCTGATTGGGCGGGCGATATTGATGAACATTGATCCACGCCCGGATACTGCTTTCTCTTTTGTGGTGGTGCAATCAGTTTGGGAAGCAGTTGGCAAAAGACTACAGCCTCTTTCCAGTACCGCAGCCAAGTATGTGGCCATGGCGATAGCTGCCTCTGAAGGTGTTTGGCTGCGTCGGTGGTTAGAAACTATCAAGTTTATTGTGGCGATCCATATTTATTGTGATAACCAGAGTGCATTAACACTCATAGACACTACTAAATATCACACAAGCACTAAACACGTAGCCATTTGCCATCATTTTATCAATCAGCTTTGCTGCTAGTGGTATGCTCACGTTTAGTTTTTGTCTCACAAATGCTATGTCCGCCGATATTCTCACAAAGGCTCTGTCTGGCCCCAAGGTAGCCTATCGTTGGCCTATGCTTGGTATATTAGGAGGAGAAGTTCTGTGAGCTGCTAAGTGTCATAAGTTTAAGGAGGAGTATAGGAAACAAGTTACAACTTAACATGATAAACTTAGCCACAACTTAAACGTATGAACAGACACATCCTTTCACATGGCGCAGCCCAAGCCTGCGACCCCATGTACTAACACACTAACAGGTGTATTATCATTCATAGGCAAGTTTTTTGGAAAACTCTCCTTCCCTTGAGTCATTTCTATATACACTTTGTGTCCATTCCAGCCAGCATCTTCCTATGCAATCAGGAGCGCGAGTTATGATGGAGGAAGGATACCAATAACACGCGGAGAATATAGAGCGACTCTCCCTAAGGTAGTATTACGCTCCGTAAAGCAGAAATGTTTGATGTACTCTCCTTCGTTGAGATGTGAGATTAGTTCTGAATATATTTACAATGGATGTGAGACGAAGGACAGATAGCAGCTCACATGTGAATATGAATATGGATCACTCTGTAATTTGATTGCATAATGTTCAAAATTACGAAAACTAGTGCTGCACACTCTATGGATTTGTTTATATATTATGTAGTTCGGATCTCGTGAGCCCAGTGATAAACTAACTAGGAGAAGGAAGTGAGTACTGAAGTAAAGGCTAAAATCCCAAATCATGGATGTTTTAGTGACTTCAATGATGGTTGTAAACCTTATCCTTTTAAGTTCAGAATTATAAAGTTTGATTCTGTCGTCGAGCACACCAGATATGCAGACATGTAATTGTGTTTGATTGCAACTTTTGGGAAGGAACCTCCTGAAGTTTGCCTAACCGTTCCTTCCCAAAGTTTGCCTAACCTTTCAGACATAGTCTAAAGTACCATGAGTGTCCATGAGTGTCCATGAGTGTCCCAAATGCAACAAGCCCTCCCAATTTTTTTTAGGGTAAGTGTAACGCAAAACTCAAACGATAAATAAAAAGAGCTGTATAAAAAGGAACGATTATGTAAAATTTAAATTAAAGAGAATGCAACATGTAATTCTAAGTAGTTTAAATTGAATGGGATTCTGTTTTGTGCTTCTATAGGTAGAGTTAGAGAATAATGGAATTCACATGAAATCGAGTAAATTCATCACCCAAAGGATACATACTAACTACGTTGAAGCTACCACAGTAAATCAAGGAATGCTTACTTCTGACCACCACGTAGAAATCGTGATTCTGTTCCCTTCGGATAGATTTAAGAAGGTTCATGTGATAATTTCACGACTAGTACCGATTTTTGCAGCGTGTTGATCTGGTTGTTCAATGTCAATGATCCCAGAAAAATCTATTGTTCCACAAGCACATTTCGAGTTCACACATTTCTAGCACTCGAAAGTCATGATTCCAGGATAATAGATTGCTACCCATACGGTTGTGATAGTGACATACACAAATTCCAGCTTTCTGGGCAATCAAGAGATCCTGAGTACTTATTTCAAGTGGAAAATCAAGCCTAGCAAAAGTACCAACTGTTCTCACTGGTTTGTGATCTGTATTTCCTGGCTGTACAGATTCAAACTGCGACAATTGATCTCAAGCTGGAAACCGGAGATTCGAAGTTTTAGCATTTTGAGCAAACCATGCTCTTGCACCGAAAATCTCAGAATCTTATTCACAAATCGGTGGCTAATTTCTCCTTATACTACATTGTTCCTCACCTAACAGGTGCTAGATCAAACATGTTCCTTTAAACAGAGAGGATGTTTTACACAGGTCAATTATGGTGAGTGGATCGGGGCTTCTTGTAGTGGCATGCGCATGCAGTTCACAAACTATATGGTTCAGGACTCTCAGACTGAATACATTCTGTCTTCCGTTTCAGACATGACTCCGCGGAGACGACTGATGGAATCTCACAGTAATTTGCAGGCCTTGGGTCTGGGAAGGGGAACTCCGTCCTGTCGTCCATTGCGCCATCACCTTCTATGAGAATGGCCCTATGGTGTTGTGGGCAAACAAGGGCCTCACAACCAGTCCAGATAAGTGAGTATAAATTAATCACCGGTTGCAGGTCCTGATCACAGAACGCCACCTGGACATCAGTTGAAATGCTGATAGTCTTAGCTCCAGTACACATGACCTTGAGGTTAAACTTGGGGTTCCTGAGGTCAGATAACTCAATATCAGTGTCTTCAAGGTGATTAGCAGATCCAGGTCCAGGCCCCAGCAGTTCCACCACCCTGATAATGTGCATATACTCATTGGCCTCCAGCTTTTTGTATCTCCTTACTATGTTCTCTATCAAATGGCAAGCAGCTTCGTAAACCACCGTCAGGTTTGAGAAACTATCCGGAGAAGAATCAGAGAGTCTGATCATGTTTAGGAGCAATCTCCAATCATGGATAAACAGCTTGGTCATAGCTGATATATTGGAGAAGGAAATCGGCAAGCTATGAAGCCGAGGGCATGCGTGCATGTGAAGCAGCTGGACCGAAGGTAAAAGGCCGAATGACTCGGGTAGTACGCGTAAGCTTGGAAGCTCGTCCAAGTAGATGTACTCGAGTGATTCAAGCTGGCCGAAGGAGCTTGGCAGACTCGTAAGAGTCCGACATTGCACCAGATAAACTATGTTGAGTTTTGTCAACTCCCCAATTTTTTCTGGTAAGCCCACAAATTTTGGTAGGTCCATTAAGTACAACACTGTCAAGTCCTTCATGCTCATCAGTGATTGCGGCAGCTCCTTCAAACGTCTCCAGCCCCTGAGTGCGAAGACGTTAATCTTGTGAAAGTATAAGCCAAAATCTTCTGGGAGCGTCTCCACTTCGTCGAAAGTGTGCAGGGATATTGCCGAGAGCAGAGGAAGACTCTTAATCACGCTCAAGAGCTCAACAGGAATATATTTCACGGTTGGGCCGCCGTGTAAGTTCAAGTTGACGAGGTTCTTCAAAGCTTTCAAGTGCACCGTTAATGTCAAGTAGGTGGGAATTCCAGGAATTCGATCTTCTGCTTGGAGCTCCGCATAAGCAGATTCATCTTTTTCCACCTCACTATGGCCATCCTCTACCAAATCCGAGGCTCGATCCTGCACTGGAAACTCTCGGATGCCATTCGAAGGGTATTGAAGAGTCAAAGAGACAACTCCTGTGAGATGGCGCCCAAAAGATTCTGGATAACTTTCCAGTTCTGTTGCCTCGTAGAAGGACATACCATCAAGTGCAGATAGTTCTCCAATGGACGCCGGAAGACATCGGAGGTTCTGACAGCAAGTCAAGTGCAGCTTTTGCAACTTCTTCAGATTGCAGACACTTTCTGGAAGAGTTTTCAAACGTGTCTGGCTCAGCCGCAATTCCAGTAACTCCCTGAGTTGACCTACCCAGTCTGGAAGTACTCGAAGGTTGGTTTGCCTGAGATCGAGGATCTTCAGGAGACACAGTCTCTGGAAAGAATCGGGCAACGATTCAAGAGGTGTTTCCCTCAGGTGGAGAGCGGTCAACATCTTAAGGTCACCTAAGGAAGCTGGGAGCTCTCGGACGCACGTTTTCTCTAGTGACAGAAATTTCAAGTGTTGGAGGCTCCCGATGGATTCGGGCAATGCGTCTAGTGCTGTTCGACTCAAGTCCAGAAACTCCAGATTTCGAAGACCTCCGAATGATTCAGACAGCATGCTCAACCCCGTTTGACTCAGGTCCAGTGATCTCAGCATCTTCAGACCGATAATGGGCTTGGGAAATCGCGTCAAGTTTGTCTCGTTCAGCTGAAGCACCCGCAAGTTTCTCAACTTCCCCAATCCATCTGGCAATGTGTTCAGACCTGTTCTTCTCAGATCCAAAGCTTTCAACTTCTGGAGTTTACCAAAAGCAGCCGGCAGTTCCTTCAAAGCTACGCATCCTTCAAGATGCAGCCATCGTAAGTTTTCAAGCATTTCAAAGCCTTCATGTAGATTTTCCAGTTTTCTGCAGTTGAGAAGCTCCAGAATGCTCAGGGTTTTCATCTGCTTGAAATCGACCGGACATCGGAAGAAAGACCCGTTCGCCCATCTGAGGTACGCGAGACACTTGGGGAGCTCGACAACTGTGGCATCAGATTGAACCTCGACCTCATCCAAGATCAGCAGCCTGAGTTGTGGCATTCTGGTAAATGATGTCTGCGACACTCTGATCTTTTGCTGATCGTTTAAGCGCCACTTATCAATCACTAATCCTTGCGTCTTGGCAACGACTCCCTGAAAATCAATGATCGTTATAGTTGAAACCTGTCAGTCTGATATCTCGTGGATTTTCCATCTATGAATGCACTGTTTCAAATTGGCTTTCACAAAGTCACGCTGAGTGTCGAAATTGACTGCTCAAAACAAGAGCCCAATACATTAGACAAACTAGTAGTACTGCAATCATTTGCAAAGGATATCAATCAAATCAATTGAAAGAAACGTACTTGTGGCAGTCTCAGAAGTTCTTCAGCCTTGGCCTGAAGTCCAACTCTGGTCCATTCCCGGATGCTAGCACCTTTGGGGCAAGCAATGTTACATCCAAAATGGCGCAGCTCCTCATGCATCCACACTCTCCCCTCTCTGTCCTCCTTCACGAAGCACTTTCTTCGCAGATTTTGCCACCCCAAGTGACCGGAGTTCCAAAATGTGTTCCACATCTCTACCACAAGAGTGACACGAACTTGCATATTCTGAAACAGTACTGCGATATCCAGAAACATTTCTCTCTCCACAGTGGCAAGAGAATCGTAGCTCAGCATAAGGCTCGAATGCAGCCGGTCGTTCCGCTCTCTGCTGGACTGGAAACGTTTGATCGTATCTCTCCAGACATCCTCATCCTCCACTTTGAACAGATGGCTCCCAACAACCTCAAGTGCCAACGGCACTCCGCTACAGCGTTTGGCCAATTTCTTTACATGGCTTTGCAGATTGGGTGGAACTGGCTGATTTAAGAAAGCATGCCGAACTAATAGCTCTTCGGACTCCAGGGGGTCGAGCTCAATCACCTCAAACATCACATCAAAATCAGTCAAATATCTTTGATCGCGAGAAGTAACCATCACCAAACTTCCCGTACCAAACCAATTCACGGAGAGTAGCTGAGAGATGCGAGTCAAGTGATCATCACAGTTCACATCATCCACTATCAGCAGCACTTTTCGGCCCCTCAAAGTAATCCATATCATGTCTACATCTTGGTCCACTACTTTCTTCCCGCAGTAACGCAAGTTCTCAGCTATTCGCTTCTCCATCTCCCGGTGTTGCTCCCGAGCCACAATGTTTCGTACATCAGGAATGAAGCTGGTGTAATCGTAGTTGCTGCTGATGCTGTCGTAAACTGCCCTTGCTAGAGTGGATTTCCCAATGCCACCCATGCCGTACAAACCCACCGTTCGTGCGTTATCCAGTTTACTTTCGAGAGCTCTCACTCGTGACTTCAATCCAATGGCATAATGGGGGATGTTCTCCAGAATTTGCAGTTCATCCATCTTTCTGCTTTCGTTCTCGGCCTGTTTTTGAATGCAACATGGATCAGCCAATAATGCAAGCAACCAAGCAAGCAAGCACCAATAAGAGAAAAGCCTAACTTTTGACATACACCTCTTGCTATAAATCTTCGAGAAAATGCTGTAATATTTACTGTACATGTGACTGCCTGGACCCTACACTATGTAGTTACTGTGCTATTTTGTGGGTAGCATATATATATATATATATATCTATATATATAAATATAAATAAATAAATATATATATATCGAATGGCAATTAATTTGATACTCGGGAATCATAACAACCTCGGGAGTACTGGATTACAGGTGTTGGTCTTTACGTTTTGGTTTAACTTTGGCCCCATGTCAGACCTTGAGGTGGCACAAGAAACAAGCGGCTTTGCTCCTAGAAAGATGGATGGACTGCAAATTCTGGAGAACATCCCCCATTATGGCATTGGATTGAAGTCACGAGTGATCCTCAAACGGAGATTTTGATGTTCTGGTCTTGGCTGCTGTGAAGCCTCGGAGTCTGGTGTTTGTACACCTAAGCCTTACGTAAGCTCGAAGTATATCTACAGTAAATCTAGCGAGCTTTGAGCAAACTTTTAGCAAGCACGAGAGATGAGACGTAGCTCGAGCACCTAAGTTTCTTGACAAGTGCTGGTAGGTCTGTACACGATCGCGAGGTGTATATATCTATCGGTGGCTGCTCGTAGTTGTAGGATCACATGCAATCCACTCGATGAATACAGTGTCATTCTATGATTATGTTTGTGGGTGTGCTACGTTCAGAAAGAACATCACATAGTCAATTGTAGATAGAGATTTGGAACTAAGCACCTCAAGGAGTATCCTTTTGAGAAAGATCAAGATGTGTTGAAAGCTACTGGAGTTACGCCCCTCGGGCTTACAGATCGACTCATGGTCGGCTCTGATGGGCCAAAAATGTCCTGAATCAACGCCGTGCCGTGCAGACGCCTCCTCCACGACCATCCCCTTGAAATGACCCTAGATAATAGATTTGGCGAACAGACAATATCACTTAGTCCTCCAAACTCGAATGAGAACAATACTTAATTTTCTCTACTCAAAGCGACCATGCTTTGGCATGGCCACAGACCCCCCTCGCATTGAGCTTAATTCACTTTCATAATATATAAATGCAGTCCTGATTGATTAATGGCAATGTCTGATATATTCAATTGATCCATCGCAACTTCAGGAGCTCGCGCTGGAATGAAGCGAGAAACTGAGCAAAAGGAAGAAGCTTGATAAATTTAATTCTGGTAAGAGATGAAGAGAAGTACCACTTTCGATTCTAAAGTCTCGGCAACTGCTGCGGTTTTCCATCGATACTTGGTCTTGCAAGAAGTAAAGTCCTGAACGAGCTGTTCAGTATCGGAGCTGAGTACCTGCATGTACTTCATGACAGGACCCAACTGCTCAAGGTGGTGGTAGTTGTTGCTGCGAAGACCGTTCTTCACATAGTCAGCGACACAGGAACCTTTCTGCGGCGTGGCGAAGAAAAAAATGCCTTTCAAGTTTTGCAAAAAGCTTCTAATTACGCGCAGCTGATCGGGGGACTTTTGGTAGTTGAAGTGCAATTGCTTCTCTGCTTCAATGCACAGTTGCTGGATTATTAGTCCTCCCAAGCAGTGCCCCACCAAAACCAGCGGGCAACTACCCTGGCCGACACGAGCTGAGTAAAGAATGTCTGTGAGCAGACTTTCTCCTGTCGTTTTGAAGTCGAATCTACCTTGTTCACTGCTTCTCTGAATCCTCGAGTCATACGACACCGACAATATGCGAGCATCGGGGATCTCATCTTGTAGCCAGCTGCTAGGCCAACACTCACTGCCGTCCAGGGACGTCCAGGTCTCCAGGTACGCTTCCCGGTAATCGCACAAACGTAAGCCGTGAAAAAATACGACTTCAATACGTGGATCGCTTTCTGGGGAGTAAAGTTCGTACACGGAATCATTGAGCTGTGCACAGAACACCACAAAAATTTAACACATGGTTTTACAAGACTTCATTCATATAGTTATAATTCCATCTGCAGGAACCAAAGCTTTCAATGTTCATAATTAATCAAATTTCTCGAAGTTACGTAGAAGTACCACCAGGTCTATGTACGGAGGTTAAGCCTGAGGTTTGATCTGTCAAAAATGAAGTTTCTCGAACAGGTCACTCTAGAAACACATTTCAACGTTTCATTCCATCATAGAAACGAAAAGAGATTTGACTTTATGAACAGCGCGATCAGACTACAGGGACTGCACGCAATTAACATAAAATCCTATGCCCGGATTCAGGAACATCAATAAATTAGCCTGCAGGTAGCTAAATGGGAGAGCCTAATTACTGAAAACAAGAAGTGCCGGATTGACAACACAGTCTGTTTACATGGGCCCGGGAATCTATCGTGGTACATTTCTCAGTCAAGTTTAAGCCCCTCGGCTCAGAGCCGCAGGTGGGGGAATGATGACAGCGAGAGACACCGGAGAAATAACTCTGTCGAGCTATCTCCGAGTCCCTCCATGCTTTGGGCTTCGATTGCCCTTAACTTTGCACGTCGACTAGGCCTGGCATGCAGTCCACGCACATTTCGAAACTGAAAGACTGAAGTTGCAAACTTTAGTTTGAAATCTGTCTACAAACTGATCTAAGTGCGCCTTGGGTACGTGGTGAGCATGGTTTCAAAAATTTACTCTTAACAAAACGCAAGTTTGCTGCAAAATCTTGCTAGTTAGCAACAATGACAATAATTTACTCCCATGATCACATTCACTTGAATAGAAGGATCCTCTTGAGATTGAAACGTTCATGACATTCAGACAGTAACGACGTGAAGTCATCGCGCAGGGAACTGATTGGGTCCTGCAAACTATTACTCATATGACTAATAAGTCTGGTCACTCGCGAACTAAAAAGTTTGGAACGACGTTCTCATGTGAACGGAAACAATTTTCGTGTATGTTCATGATCACGTCCAGTCCTTGATGCATTGCATAGTGACTTACTGTCAAGTCGTGCATAAATCGCTTGCGGATTAAGTTCTATCTCGAAATTTCTAAGTAGATTTAAACTGCAGTGAGTTGCAACAACAAGCATTTTCCAAGGTCTTCAGAAGTTTGAGACGCGACAGACAACTCGACTAAATCGATCTGCAAGCTTTTACGTAATTCATACTCCTGGAACCATAAAGTTTAGCTGATGCAGTAGGGAGATTTCTAGCTACGCTAATTTCATGCCAAATACGTGGCAAAGCATAAAGGTGAGTACGTGATCCGATGGTGAAGAGAGTTACAAGTTAGGACCAAGCTTGAAAGCTAACATGGTACGTAGAAAGCTTCATCGTTACACCCCGCTGCAGCAAGAGTAACTACTATATGCTTGAGAAACTTTAAAAGGAGCGCTTTGGGTCATGAGTAATCTGATCTTTGGAGTTTATATCTAAGTCTTTGGAGTTTATATCTTGGGAGTTTATATCTAAGTCATCTGCAACCAAAGGTTCAGATATGGACCTCACATTGGTTTTCAACACGAGAACTTGAAAGGCTAAATTTACCTGCAGAAACCAAATGTATGTTTGTGCATATGCACTCGACAAGATAAGATAAATGTCAAGCTCAACGAAAGATTGAGATATAATCCGCGACGTGATTTAGCAGACGGAACGTTGAAAGGCACACTAAGTAAGGAAGAATGGGGTATTGAAAGATGGGTGCACATGAATCGCCCTTGCCTTGTTTGCTTGTGGTATGGCAGCTGCAGTTGGCGATGATGGTGGTGACAAATCATGTATAGTTAGTACGCTCAACGCGGTGGCGCTTCGTCCTCCAGCAGCAGCTTCCTTGACCTTTCCTTTAATCTGTCGCCACATGTTGAGATGAAAGACCTAGATTTTCTGCAAGAACAGATTTGAAATCAACCAGATCCTTCGTTTTGACAAACCAAAGCCATGGCCCGTGCACCGTAATCAGCATCCTAAACTCACGGAACGAAACATGCATGACCCATCAACTCTCGAATGCATACGCTGCGGTCCTTACATTGTCGCGGCTCTGAACTGAAATATGTCGAGTGTCTCTTATCAGTGAGATTCACGAGATTTAATCGAGAGTCGTTCCAGCAGTAGCAACCCAGGAACCCAAGAGCTTAGTATCACTTATTACCAGATCTACTACACGTACTACTTTTAGACTTTACAAGCAATGAACAGTACTCTTGAGTCCTGGAGGCCAAGAGGTCACGTCATCAACGTCCCAAACTCAGATCCTTATTCGCGTTGAACTTCGACGCTAGAATGAAGTTAGAGAGGGCAAGCCTGTCTAAGCTCACCACTTTCACAGTATTGAGTACGTTTACACAAGCATGAATGCCTCAGCAGAATCTTGTGCACTTGTGCTGTTATCTCTGAGTGCATTGTAGAACTAGAGTAGAAGATGCTATTGCATTATATAGTTGGTTCCACTGAAACTCCTTGATGAGCACGAATATGGGCAATCTTAAATGGCCCCAATGGTCATCATGATTCCCGATTTGACGATTGGCTCTCACATGCGCGTGCAATGGGGAATCGGGTCCCTGTGGTCTGATACAGATCACTGTGATCATTATTACATATACTCTTTCACTGTAATCCTGACATTTTAATTGCCCTAAAGCATGTGTTACGCTCATCATGAGCAAGTGCAAAAGTTCTATCTTCATTTTTCCACTTTTAGACAGGAGACGACTAAGGTAAGGTTGTACGCGGACCTAGCTACGATAACAGTGATTCACGAATTCCAATTTTTCTCTGTTGACTTCAGCTCGTAGAGTATTAAGGGTCTGTTTATGCTGCCAGATTCTGGTACCATGCAGTAAACCAGCTCTGAGGCGATCATGGATCCACCACAGGAGGGGCCTCCATGGAAGAATAGTCGAAATACCTTGGCCACATAAATCCTCGGCTCTTGAATAAGAAGACCTTCTCGGATTATCTACATTGCCTGCAGATCAAGTATTTTGTTGCACTGCCATTTCAAATTTGCTGATTTCTAAAGATGCCGTCAGCTTCAGGAGAAATTTACTTAGCCTTTGCTGGAATAGTTGACTGGAGATACTCTGAAAATTGTTTGGGAGTACATCCCGAAGCGCCGCTGCAAGCAGGTAAACCGAAGTAATTTTACTTTTGATAAGGAGGGTAAACTAGTAATGGGCATCTTAAATTCAGATCTCTCACACTGTAAAAGCCGTCGGACAGTCCATGTGCTTCACTGAACCGAATCAGATACCACTGTTGAGGTTTAGTTTCGCCAATATGCTTCCAATCTGGTGGACCGATCATGATCAGTTCGTTTGATAGGGAATTTGGGGAGCCAATTGGAAAGAAAGTATCGATTTTTTAATATTTCTCCATCCAGGATCGGACATACGGACTCGAACATTATGATGTACATTACAGGGATCAAAACTTCTAAAAGACGGAAGCATCACAATAGACTAGTGGCTCATGTCAAACCGTCACTCTGTTAGGAATGTCCACACTCATCAGGCAAGCACATTCATCTGGATAACTCAGGGTATACGTGTTCACTTGGAAACTACGTCCACATCCAAACACTCTCGGTATATCTTTATTAAATTTCTACACTCTCGCTATAACAATTCATTGTAAATCCTGGGTGATCAAGTTCTTGCGAAAATGCGTAAAGAGAACACTCGATTATTCAAAGGGCCAACGCAGGTTCTCGCAGGCCTCTTCTTGATTATTCTGTATAAGTTCCCGCAAAGACCTAGTTGTCGCAACCGCTATCTAAAAGATACGGCTACCACCATGGATCTTGTAGATCGGATACCGTTAGATCTAGCTACTGTTCATCTCTCGATAGAATAGCAAGACATTTTCAACAGGTCATGCACTGTTGAACCAAGATTGCTATCCGCGTAGCTCAACAGTTGCAGATATCTTCACTGAGATTTGAGCCCCTGGGCTTGGTCTTTAATCTCTTACCTTGGTTCTGGTGTTGAAGGTTATCTTCAGTCCTCGGGGAGGAGTAAAATGCTCTTGAATTAACGTTTGCTTTATAGCTTGCCTCCTCCTGTACCATATGCATCCATATAGGGATTCCAGTTGAGTGTAGTAGCCAATGCCAATTTCAATGTCAGTGGTCAAATTAGCACAACCTTCTGCTGTTGTATGAACAAGCATACTGGTTCACTTATAACCTCGTCCGGATGATTAATGTGATCACTCTAATAACTTCTCATTTATCAATCATCAAAAGCCATGGATTGATTCGAGAAAGGACCCGAATCATCCGTCTTGAACTCCTAGATGTAAATCCACATTTCATCACGAAAAATACTAGATGAGTTATCCGCAGTCCCCCAATGCAACTAAACATATGAATTATCAAGATCGACATGACCGATGTACAGCAATGCGCGAGATCAGGTTGTCTAGTAAAGCAGGACCTTGCTGATGGAGACTCGGGGATTCTCCATTGAATATAATTCGCTCGAAACCACATGTCTTGTTGTGAATTTTTAAATCTTTGCCCCCAAGTGTCCAAGTTGGTTTAAATTTAAGGCACATTATTTTGAGGCAAACCCAACCATCTCATCCAGATGATTGTCACTCGCAATGTCACATCTGCACCTACGTGGAACAACATGTATATGCAGACGCTGGTAGCTGCAAATCCTGTACAGGCTATTATGGGGAGATGAAGTTCTAGCGATAGCTCCAACTTACACCCAGTGAAGTCTCGTCAAGTTGTGAGCGAGGCGTCATAAGGTACATTCTCCCACAATTACAGTGTGGGGACCAAAGTACAACTGAGGTGCAAATCTGAAGAAGCTGTCACAGTTGCGATCCATACCTACATCAACACTCGCGATATTGCGACTTGTCACACATTCAATTTGACGGGAAAGAGTATATTATGCTCTTTTCCGGCGTAATGTCCTACATTTTACATACTAAGACTCCAGAGCTGCTTGACATGTTGACTCCAGAAAAATCAAGCGAAAAATCAAGCGTTGTATTTTAAACAACACGCTGGGCACTTCACAATAGACGAATCATAGCTACAGAACTTCATACACCTTCCCATACGATCGGAGAAGTTGGTGATATACTAGCTAGTATTATAAGAAACTGTTCATTGGCATTGTCAAGCAACTCTGGGCCTGGCCAACTTTCTTGTTTTATCCGCTTGTCACGTTTAGGCAAATTTTTTTATAGATTCCAACCAGTAGATATTATAAAATTTCAATCATCCCGAACGTATAGAGTTAAACACTCTGCGCTGTTTCTGTTTCGGAAGACGATATATTCGCCAGTTCGATATATTGAAAGTTTTCATTGACATTGTCAGTCAACTCTGGACCTGACAAGCCTCTTTTCTATTGGCCTTACCCAAGGTCTAGGCAGAATTGATCAGAAAACATCACAAGGTTTCGATCACCTCAGAATGTACATACTCAAACACTCCCCGCGGTTTATGTTGAAATGACGAGAGCTGAGGCCATGAGGAGTCTGCAGAAGAAACGCCAGTGCTACAGCACGGTCACGTCCTGCACCCTCAATCTCCTCAGTCTCACGTAGCATGGTGATGTCTTATTTCATTCACGGAACCTGCAATTTGCACACCACGGAGGCCGATGCAAGTTCCCACAGTTGATGACACTAGCGTCAATTCAAGGGGAAGGAAAAGTTCACCCGCAAAAAATCCGAAAGTCAAGGCTTCCAATGATGGCGGAATGGACAAGAATAGCTTGCCGTTTAGTAGAGCTACAGAGGCAGCCGGAAGCAATTTTAAGATTGAGCCATCAAATGTGCATCGATATCAGCTGTCGATTTGGAGGTTGTCTGCAGTAGAAAGTGCATTGAACTCTGAGCCCGGTGAAGAACGTGTGCACCATTAGAAGAAATACCGGGTTCACCGGATGGATTCCCACTCGTGGTCCACTCACTCGCTGAGAAAGTCCTCATCCCCATATCCTAGATCAGTCACCTATCCCATTAAACAACCCTTCGACCCGAATGTGATGGAGTCGTTGTACGTTGTACTTGGAGTAAAGCACTCATGTTTAACGATGACTCGTTAATCAAGAGGGGAAAAGATTCGGAGAATGATATTGGTATTTCCGAAGTAAGTGTAGAATTCCAATTTAAAGTGTAGGATCGTTTTCACTTCGGGAGAGTGTGGGGACGGGGGAGAGGAGAGGGAGAGATGTGAGAGGAAAGATCTATATTTGCTGAGCGAGTGATCTATGGTACATGGCACTATGAAAGAATTGTCTATTTTGTTTGTTATTCAAATTCGGTTCAAGGGAGATATTCAAATTGAAAACCATAAAAAATTTAGTAGAAAATTATAAGGGTTTTCTTTTTTAAAGGGTTTAGAGTGATAAGTAGTACACATTGAGAGTGATGAGGTGTGGAATTTTCATTTTTAATTTCTTTGTTTTTATGATTTTAGTTTTTATTATTAAATACAATGGGAATTTAATTTAAAATTAAAAAAAAATAGAATTCAAAAATTGTGAAAATTTGTAGATTTTAGAGTTTGGTGAGATTATTTTATTTTTAGTCGAGGGGTTATAGTTTTGCAGGTATGGGGAATTATGGAAAGGAATATTATCTGTTTCTAGCGGTATTCTTATACTAGCCATGGCTATACCTCATATTGTGGGGCCACCTAGAGTGATTCGGGATACACCATGCTCGATGTATCATCGACTCTTTAGCTCGCAAGGAGTAAAGACCCATGTGTGAAGGATATACAAAGACTATGATTGGATCACTTGGGATACTCACGTGAGGCGAACAACCACATTGATAACAATGACACTCTAGATTATGCATGTTTCTTTTTTCTCTTTGTTTATCATTCACGGGATACCAATTGAGTTGTGTGAGTGGTTAGCTTCTCAAGTGGGTTGCATTGTGGGGTTATTTGAGACTAGTTTTCCATGTACACGTCTATCCCATAGGCTACCTTGCACACTCCATGATGAGGCAAGACAGAATTTTTGTTTACCATTTGATCGTTTGGCACGTGATCCCTTGGACGAGTTAGCATGGTTCCTATTCCTCTTCCTCCCTAGATGGTGTCTTTGTTATGCTAAAGGGGGACAAGCGGGGCCTAAAGAGGAGGCTGCTAGATTTCATCGATTCCAAATGGGGGATTGGGCAACCCTTCAGGAGGAGTCTATTAGGGCTACATGTTTTAGGAAACAGGTTTTGCCACAGGATACCACAAAGTCCACTTGATTACGATGGTGTAGGACATTGGGTCAGGCGGTAGAGTTTAGTAGAACAGCATGAGCGCTACACCTTTGTCTATGGCTAGTCCTATTGATGAGACTATCTCTTCCCTACGCTCACTACATCCTATGGCAGTAGAGGGACTACCACTAGAGGTCTTAGATTATAAGCTTGAGCAGCCTTTATGTCTTGATAGGTTGCTATTTGCACAAGCATTGTGCAATGCACCTTGCCTTTCCTCAAGAAGCTTGTCAGGGATGGTTTATGAGCACCTTAGAGATTGCTTTTAGGCAGATGATCCTTCTAGTGGTTTGATCGAATTGTTTCAAGTGGCTACAACAATAGTGAGAGGAGACATTTCTATATTTATTAGTCGGGTGTTAGGTGTTAGTCTACTTCTTGCGATGGAGAAGGACACTGGATGCATTAGACAGATTGCTATTAGAGAGATCTTTTTGCATTTGGTCAATCGTACCATTGTCCTTCAACATTGTCCTCACTTTCTACAACACCTCAATCCACATCAGTTTGGAGTAGCTACACCTGGAGGATGTGAGGCTATATCTCTAGGCAAAAGGGAACTCTTAGGGAGGATGTGAGGCTATATCTCTAGGCAAAAGGGAACTCTTAGATATCCATCCGCATTGGGTTGTCCTAGAGGTGGATGTTGAGAATGCTTTTAATAGCATCTCATGGGCATCCATCTTTAGAGAGCTTAGAGAGGCTGGTGGATCCTTTGCATGTCTTATTCCTTTTGTGCGGTCTTTTTATAGCTCTCTTACTTCCCTTTACTATCAGCACGGTTGTTCACAGGAAGGAGCCACTGTCTTGGAATCAACTATTGGTACATGTATAGAGAGATCCTTTAGGGGGACCCTTATTTTCCATGGCTCACTTTAGAGCTCTCCTATCTATTACTTTGGAAATGTCAGGTTGTGTATTTACCTCCTTGGTAGATGATACACACATTGTAGGCCTTGTAGATCAGATTAGGCAGGCCTTTTGCTTGCCTAATCTGATCTACAAGGCCTGATCTGACCACTTGACTTTCAAGCTACATGTAGTAGGCTTGAGAGTCAAAGTGTCAAATTGTAGGGCACGGTCCCCTTGAGGTATCCCTCTCCACCTTGAGCTTCCAAAGGAGTGTATCACATCTATAGATGGACTACAAGTTCTTGGAGTGCCAATAGGATCCAAAATTTTGTCACACGCTTCTTAGACGTTGCTCTTGTAGAGGATGTTCTCCATGTGGATGACCTTCTGTTACTAGGAGATCCGCAAGTGGCATTTGGTATACTCTCTTCTAGTATTTCTTGTCGACCTACTTACCTCATACGCACAATCCTATCCTCCTTGTCCTTCCTATCATGTTTGAGAGCCCTTGATAGGAGGATTATGGGAGTCTTTGGTGATATTATTGGATCGAGGAGTTTTGAGTGTTTGATAGGGGATTTGGCACGTAGATAGACAGCTTTGTGAATCTTGTGTGGAGGGATTGGCTTGCTATCTATGGAGGAGATGACATCTATAGCATTTTTGGGTAGTTGGGCTCTCTTTGCACCCCTACTTTCCTCTCATTTTGTGGTTGTTGATAGGCCAGTTTTGGAGACTTATGTGATAGAGGTGGAGGAGGGGTCCTATTCTCTCCAGATGTTATTGCGGCAGACAAGAGATAGTCTATCCCCATGGGCATAAGAGAACTTTCCATCTTTTGCTTTTCCACTATCATCAAATTGGACTAGAGGTTTACAATCTTCCTTGGTGGAGCGACAATGTGAGCATACGCTACATTCTCTTTTAGTTGACTCATCCATTCCTCAGGCTACTAGAGCACGCCTTTGCTCTTGCTCTAACAAGGATGTAGGCTCTTGGATCCTAGCTTGAACGTGCATTAAGGCGTTCTGACTCGCACCAGCTACTTTCTCTACAATGATGAGATATCCGAGCTATACAAGTCAAATATCTTAGGCACAGTAGGGCAGATTTCTCATGTAGACTCTATTGGAGCCTAGCCCCATTTTACTCTTTTTTTCTCTTCCTTGTATGGCTTGATGGAGTGTTCTCTATGCGGTCACCTTTACCTCATTTAAGTGCAAACATGCTGACATATATTTTGTCCTCCATAAAGTTAGATTTATTATTATGGTGTAAGATGATCCTTGTAATATTTTTGGTAGCTATGCTCTCTCAAAACCTTTTGCTTTCTTACCTTTTTGTGGTTGTTAATAGATTACTCTTCCATTTTGTGTGTTTTGCTAGACTAGTGATACAAGATCAGTCCTCCATCTTGATACATGATCAAGGTGGAGGAGTGATTTTATGTTTGTTGATGGGCTTGTCACATGTGAGATTCGGAAGAGGGATAATTTAGAGAAGTTGGAGTTGGAGGAGGATACTATTCTCTCCAAGTGTTATTTTGTTATATGAGAGACCTCTTATGTTCACATGTCCAAGATAGCTTTCTATTCTTTACTTTTTTACCTTTTGGTAGGATTATAGGTTTGTTGTATTCCTTGATAAAATGATAGTTTATGTAGATGTTACATTCTCTCTTAGTTGGCATTCCATTCCTTGTGCTACTAAGGTCTTTTTTTGCTCTTTTTTTGGCAAGGCTGTTAGCTTTACCTTGTATTAGTGTATTTTCACTCAAGCTAGCCACTTTCTCTACAATAACTAGGTTTCACATAGGTTTTGTTCACCCATTTGCATTTTCATTTTTCATCTAGGAGTTTGGTATTACATTAGGTGAAATAGGGGTCCATATTACTCATTGGTCTATTGTAGGAAGGAGTATAGCTACCCATGATGCAATCAGAGGTATAATTTTTGCCATGGCATAGTGGAGTGTATATCTCACTTAGAAGGAGCATTGGTATGCTTTGCAAATGACACAAGTTAAGGCAGATTTAAATTTGATCCAAGATGATCAAGTTATAATAGCAGATGTTATGGTTACAGATCACACACATGATACAATGTTGGTGGGGTAATTATCATCCTCTTGGATGGGTGTTTAGCAAAGTATAGTAGCCAAGATCTCCAAGTATATGGGATATGCAACAAGGTCACCTCTTTATTCCTCTAGCTTTGGAGTTACATGGAGTGATAAATATGTCATTGACACATTTGTCAAGGAGTGCATGAGAGACTACTATAGTAGACATCAAGGAGTACCTTTCTCACTTTCCTACTTTAGATAGCATGTGTCTACTACTCTATAGCTAGTGGTTTATACAAAGCACTAGCTAGTGCAATCTATCAAAAAGCAATCATACCAGTAATAATTTTTTGGATACTCTTGTAGTATGCAGAGAAATCATATAAAGTGATATTACTTTGGGTACTCCAGTAGTATATAGACCATATGATTTACATAGCTCAAATATTTTAGGTGCAATAGGACAGATTTCTCATACCTATACTATTGGGGTGTAGTTCCATTTTATCTATTATGTTTTATGCTTGTATGGCTGATCAGATCTTCCTATCCTTCTTGTTATCCTATGTAGTTGCCTCTTTTTGTTTATATTTATATTTATGATGAATTTTTAAAGGTCTAAAGATGAAATATATGAAAAATAAGAAGTGCATCTGATAAAAAATTATAAAAAGAATGCATAATTTACATTTTCCTTACCACATTACACTTGTTAATTATTGAGCTAAAATTCCAATCTTCAGCAAAAGTGGTGGAGATTGGGTTTAAATAACAAGATAAAATGTTGAAATTCTTCACTTAAGTAAGTCAGAGCAATCCAAAGTTCATGTTTCTCAAAGTATGGACCTATAATTATCTCCAAGCATTGTTGAGTATTTGGGACCTTAGTATGTTTAAACTCCTTACTTCTTATTATAAAAGTCAAGGTCATGACACTACTATGAGGCTAAAGGTCCTTAACTTAGGTCTCAAAAAATTATTATGGTGATTTAGATGAAAACTTTGACCTATCCTTTGATGTATTGATACTATTGATGTATTAATATTGTAAAATAAGTTTTGATCTTGATCATTTAGTTTTCTAAACGTTCTTTTATATATAGTCTTGTAAAAAGAAGTAATGAAATGTTTATCTCTTATTCAAATGTAAATTTTTGTTACAATTTTTTGAGTATAATGTGCTATAAGGGATGAGCAGTCCATCAATTTGAATGTGAAGACACATGAAAAACAATGGAACTCTAATCACTATCCACTTTACTCATTGTAAGGGTGGTCTAATTCATAATACTAGCTCCAGAGGTTCTCTCCAACATAATATTGCATATAAGGCACATATCAAAGGGATCAACATATCAACCCTTCATCATTAAAATTCCACCAAGATGATTTGTCTATAATGGTTGCAAACCAAAACCTCCTCTTTATTTAGGGGCATATATAAAAAATAATTTTTTCTCGTTTTTTTGCCATTTTTACCAAGATTAAGAATATAAATTTTGTAGTGATTTTAGTGGTAGGTTCTTAATCACATTATAAAGATGAAGATTTTAAATTTTTTGTATTCTATAATATCAATAAAAGCTAGATAATACATGTGAAGCGTTTAGAAGCTATGTAAAAGACCTAAATCTAGAACCAAATGCTAAAGTCACAATTAGGTAGATTAGAAGTTGTACATTGCAACTTTCTCTAAATTTTCTTCCATGTAAACTCAAAGGCAAGTTTCAAGATCTTAAGTTTCTAAGCATGACCTTAAAGCCAACACATGGACAAATAACACATGTAATTGGATAACTGTGCATGTCAAAAGGTAGAAGTTATAAGTAGATCCAAAGGTCAACAAGCAATGAGGTAAGGATTGAGTGCATCCATTAGATTTTGTGTTTTGCAAGTGATTGAGCATCCTTCTTCTAACTAGTATATATTCCATATGCTTGAGCTGCACTTGCCAAAGAAATAATGCATATGTTTTGTATTGCATAAGATTTCTATGTTTTTACCTCTCCTTGAGCCAGATCATATGTGGTTGTTGGACTTGCTAGAGTATATTTAGTAGGTTCAAGCACTTGTGGGTCCATAAGTCATGTAATTGTCTGAGTATATTATGGAGACACACCGTTGCACTATTAGTCCTTTTTTTATTTTTTCTGTAGACTAGTGAAAATTTAGTAAGAAATTAATACTAGAATATAAGGATGTGCAACATATCATGGTCTTAAAAGGGAATCATGCAAGAGAAGGGGTAAAAATGCAAGAAAATGTCTAGGGCTTGCCTACAACTAAGAAGACAAGAATAAGATTCTTATTATCATGCTCCTCATGATTGTGACCTTTGGGGTCATGATTTTGACAATTTTTACAGTCCTCATGATCACAACCTTTGTGATTGGATATTTCATGATTGTGAGTCTTCATCTCTTATGACCCTAAGGATGAGATTTGGAATGTCTTATCAAAAAATGCCGCAAGGAGATATCATTGGCTTGATTGTCAATCAATCTTGGAGATTTTCAAATGGTTGGTATGCACTACCACCTAGACAAAGAATAGAATGTGATAATCCAATGTTGATGCACTAATAGTATAAATAGTAATAACATGTCCTTCCTTCAAGGATACAAGTTGGAAATGATTAAAAGTGAAGCGAAAATGTCACAATATCACAATATCACAATTTGGTTTTTTTTTTTTTGCATGTTTAACCTCTTGGGTTCCCAAAAGAGAGTAGTGTTCCACTATGGTGCACTACAAAATAGATCTCTTCCCTCTAAAGAGCCATTTCACCCCAAAGGTCACATCACCCCAAAGGTTAGTTCCATCCCAAAGGCCAGTTCAATCATGAAGGTCTTGCAACTCTCATGATGTAGCTTGAGTATTTACTACCCCGACCAAAAGGCGCAATCCTAAAAAAATTTGTGAAATTGCTTATCTACTTGGCTTTCCTAGTTAGTGGTACTTTTAATGCTCAAGTGTTCCTAGAATCTTTTTGTGCATTGTTGTGCTTTGTCAAAAATGTCAATGATATCTTGCCTTGATGAAGTGTAAATTTTTGACTGGGTACTCAAGGATATATTCTTACTCTAAAATTCCTCACCTCTATTCTATCAAGCATGCAATCAAAGATGAAAAGTGTAGGAAATTCAATGTTAAGGATAGTGGATGCCCTTGCACTTAAACTTCAATTATGAAAATTTAAATTTTTTTACGTTGGATTGAAACTTATATAAACAATTTACTACTTCTTGATGAAAAAATTGATTGGCTGAGAATGCATGTAATATTTTAATTACACCTTCATCACTTATTGCTAATTGTATCTTATCTTATCCTAATGTGCTTAATTAATAATTGCATATGTGCATAGCCAAATCAGATACTTTGTCTTTCTCTCTCAAATTTACATTCAAATTTATGTTGCCATGTTTTGTGCCAAAGGTATGTACAATTATGAAGGTGTTTGATACATAACGTTACTTGTAGGCCAAAAGTCATTCCATGCAAAAGGTGTTTTCAGGCCAAAGGCATGTACAACTACAAAGGTCTTTGATACCAAAGGTCATTCCAAGCCATTGGTGTTGTTTGTGCCAAAGGTATGTATAAGTACAAAGGTCTTCAATGTCAATGGTTGCTTGTAAGCCAAAGGTCTTTCCAAGCTGAAGGTGTTGTCAGGCCAAAGGTATGTACAACTACAAAGGTCTTTGATGTTGGAGATCACCTGTATGCCAACGGTTGTTCCAAGCCAAATGTATGTACAATTGTGACACTGCACTTCTGCTCAAAGTACAATTTTGTAGATTGTTTGGTTGTTTTGTAGATTCTAGCTAGGAAAAGTATAAGAATAGTCCTTAGTAAACAAATTGAGGGGTACATGATCAAATACTTGTTGTTCAAGGAAAATGATAAGGTCATAGAAGGACAGGTGGTAGAAAAATCTTGGCCAAGGGCACAATTCTTAGCACTAAGGGAGGAGATGGTCAGCAAAGACAACCTTTGGCAAGGATGCCACTTGCCCTGGAAGGCCTGTACCTTGAAGACAGACGTTCATACAAAAATATCATTTGTCCTAGAAGCCCCTTGGCTTGAAGCTTCATGCATAATATATGGCACCAGCAGATCAAGAACCATAATTAAGGACTGTTTGATCATGCTAACCACTCACATGTGCGAGTAGTGATGGCTCACCAAAAGGTTATAACGGCTGAACCAAAATGATAAATATTTTTTTGAGGCCTAGAACCTCTTCACTTCTTACAAAATCCATGTAGGCAAGATCAGCCATGCTACCTTCTCCCTTGAAAAGAAACCTCTGCCCTATTCTTTGCATTTTGAGAGAGAGTGGCTACAAGAAGGGAAGTGAAATGGGTAAATAAGAGCAAGGAATGATGAAAGGACAAAAAGACAAGGAAGTTGCCACTGCAAATTTTCCATGAAGGATATATAGGGCTCCAAAGTTCATAATTAAGTCTCCAACATTAGTTAAGTGGGGTCTATATTATAGACAGGACTAGTTTGCAACAAGAAGCTCAAATTCATGCTATGGAATTGAGAATTCAGTGATCATGCAATGTTGCATAAAATTTGAGACAATTGGGACCCTTAGTTGGTAAATTTGTGAGAGAAATTCTTTGTTTGGATAGAGGAACATTGGCAAAAAGTGTTGGGCCTAGCAACTCATTCCTAGATGGCATGACTTTGGACAATGTGTGGTCTCAACTAGACTTGACCTTTGAGGACAAATTCAAATATAATTTTAGAGATAGGAAGACAAACAATGGTTTTTCTTTCCTAAAAATTAAGGATCCTATGTGGAGGATCTTATTAAAATCAATCATGAAGTTGTTCAAATCCAAACAAACAACTTACTTGAATAATACCTAGGCTATCTTCTTTGAGTACTTGTACCAAGGAAAGCCTATGAATTGGGCAGCAATGTTTTGGGCTAGGACAAGAGAGCTCACAAGGTTGATGAAAAAAAGAATGTGGAGTAACTCTGGTATCTCTCTTTGTTGTCCATTTCTACCTGGGCATGGGATTGTTGACCATAGAAGAAAAGAAGAAGTACACTTACCAGTTCTTTCTTGAAGGACATTTCAAAGAGCCATAAGAGAGATTGTTGATGTATTGATGGTACAAAACTACACAAAGGTAGATACAAAGTTTGCCAGCATAGGCAAATATGTGGAGGTCAAGGAAGCCTACAACACCCTAAGTTTTGAGAGGCAAAGGTACAAAGGAATTGCTACAAAGCCTATACTCCAGAAATAACCTGCTATTCCTACCAAGCCAAAGGCAAAGGCCACCAAATAGATAAGGAGAATCCTCACAAATTAAGAAGAGGACAAAGAAGAAGTCCATGAAGAAGGAGGGGCAAGACCATAACCATATCCTAGTGAAAGTCCTTCATCAAGATCATCATCTCCTCCAACAAAGATGCAATAGAAGTTGGCAATGGTGGAGAATCCACCCTAGCCCAAACTCCTCCCTAAACATCTCCTCCCTTACCTAGTAGGAGGAAGAATGAACACCCACCCTTGGGCATTGTGATAACAAAGCCGGACCTTCCAGTTGTAATACCAATAGCTAGACAGATGATCTAGAGATGAAATTTGGTTTGGTAACATCTGGAAGGATTTTATACATGATGGACTAACTAGATCAAATACGGGTATCATCAAAAAAATTACTTCTACTAACAAGCCAGAAACCAAAACATGCTTGGAAACTTTAGAATCGATAGCTAGGCATATGATCTATAGGTGAAACTTGAGGTGGTGACATCTAGAAGGATGTTACATATGATGAAGAGATTAGATAAGATAGAGCTATCACCAAAAGAGCACTTCTACTAATAGGGCAAAAGCCAAAGTAGGCCTAAAAACTTCAAAGGCAATTTTAGAGGCCTAAACGGATGAATTAGACCTTGAAAATGTGCAACTTCTTCTCCCAATTGATGGAAGGCTGGCCTTCCCTCCCCCTTGGTTTGTCTCACCAAGAGATTTCCAACGGTACCTCACCCACATGATTCTAAGATTCATACAAGAAGATTCTCTAAAATATTCCTTTTAGTCAAAGCTTGTTTGACCAACCAAATAAGACTAGGACTGACATGTCACCCATCCAAGCAAGTAATCCAAGGGTGGAGCTTGCTAACAAGTTACCTATCCATGTACCTAATCATATGGTGGAGCTTCCTTGGAGGAGATCCTCTTGGGCTATATAATAAATAGAAGGTGCTTCTTTGGGGCATCAAAGGATTGAGTGTGAAATCCGTGTTTTCTCTATTGGAGAGTTCTCTTGTCCTTGGAGTATTAGATCAGCCCAAATAAATTCATGGTAGAGGGTTTGGGGATGAAAAAATTCCCATTATTCCCAACCATAGGAGAAGTAGAGTTAAGAGGGGAAGGAGTTCTTTGTGCAAAAAAAGTACTCAAGGTAGAAGATGCAAGTTTGTGTCAAGAAAATGTTGATCTCCAAGCCAAAGGTAAGCTTCACCAAACTGACAAAAGGCAGAATGAAGGAACATCTAGGAAAAAGACACCTATCTCAACCAAATTGACATTCGAGCAATGGGAGCCAATTGTCTTTGTAAAATAGAGAGAGCGGAGAGTGGATCCATGGCCTCATTCAAGATTAGGAGAGGAGAAAACTTAAGCAAGAAGGGAGATTAGGTAGGTTGTATTAGTGCCACTTTCTTAGCTAATGGTGTACAAGGTGAGCCCAACTCTCAAATTAATGGAGCATCTTCTTCCCATCTACACAAAATCTAACAAGAGAATCAATAACTATGTGATCCTTGTCTGACATTTTCACCAACTTGCATAAGGAGTAACTCAAGAAAAGATGAACAAAAGAAAAGAATTGCAAGATGTTTGTGGCCAACATTTCAAGATGAGAAAAAAAGTAACAACTTGGCGTAGGAGGCAGCCAAAATTAGGGAAGAAAGTCAGGCCTAAAGAAAGAGATTGATGAAGAACAAACATTAAGGAAGAAGATGTCTAACTTATAAGAGGAAGAAAGCATCGACATCTCAAGCTAGAAGAATAGATGAAAGTTCAAGAGGAGGAGATTGATGTGCTTAAGGGAGAAGTTGATAAAGTAGGGGTGTTGCTTGTGGAAGTGGAAGTTCATCATCAAGAGGAACTGTGAGTAATTGACACCTAGGGAAAGAAACTTGTAGAGACCTTGCAAAAGGAGGACAAATGCAAGAAGTAGAAGGCCATTGTTCAAGAAGAAATTGTAGCCAAGATGAAGGACCAAAGGAACCAATTCAATCTGGAGAAGACATCTACTTTGGCAAAGATGGAGATGGTACAGGAAAATCTGGAGGAGATCATGAAGAGGTAGTGGAAGTCTCCTTGGAGAAGTTGAAAGTTCAGAATTCCCAATCCCAAGCACATGCTCCAACCACAAAGATCTACTCAGATGAGCAATTGCAATAGTTAGCAAACATGTTGATGGAGCACACTTCAAAGAAATTTAAAGATGCCATTTTTAGAAATTGCAAAATCACAATTGTTGGAAATTTCAAGGTATCAAGAATGAGTAGAATTGCTAATTATGATTTGCAAAGGTAAAGGTAGCTCTTTGTAGTAGATATTAGGAAGAAGATTAATTGTTAGCCTAAAGGGAAATAGGCAAAAAATTGTTAATTTTAGAATACATCCTGAACTTTAAATTCTCTTTGGCCTTGAATTTTACTTTCATCTCAATGTATATCTTTGTCTAGAAATAATTTTTGACTAAGGACTAGTTTTGTAGCCAATGATTGCAAAAGTGTGATTACTTGTATAGTAAACAACAAGGAGTAATTGTGGTACGGAGTGGTTGCACAATCACTTCTGAATTGCACTTATGATAAGATCAGTAGGAAATATTAACATTAAGTAGAGTAGGAGTAGTTAGGAGATTATGGGCATCCTCAACCATTGATCTTCTCTGTTGGATAGTTATGAAATTGCATATATAGGTTGTGACCACAAAAGCTAGGTCCACTTCTTTTATCAACAAAGTATTCTCTTGTAAGTCTTTGTGTTGGATTGCTTTTGCTTACCTCTTTGATTGCACTCTTGGTCAAGTAGAGGTGAGGAACCTTGTAGTAGGAGTGTGAGTTTGAGTACTTGCAAATGAAATTTGCATTGAATCAAGGAAATTACCCTTAACATTCAATGTAATGAGTGCTTGAGTGCTTAGATAGTAAATTCACACATTATCAAGGAAGTTACCTTTGAGATTCTAAACAAGTGAGTCAATGTAGACCTTGTTCTAGGAATAGTGGAGCATTGAGAGTACTATGGACTACAAAAGCCAAGTAGACAATTGATTTTGGATTTTGCTTGCATTGCATTTTTTGGGAAGAGATGCAAAAGGTCAGCTAAGACTATCTAGTTGATATTGGGTTGTTGGATCAAGATAAGACCACATGATTAAGGGATTATTCCCATGAGTATGGATATGTTTTAGAATTTAGACTTTATATGACTGTGTGCATAGTAACTTAAGTTACTATGGTAATTATTAACATTGGTATGTAACTATTTCACAATTATATAAGTTAGAGGTGAGTAGGTATTTGTCATCCTTTGATTCAGAACTATCTTTCTCTCATTGAGTTCTTTAGTATGCAATGTTTTAAGTCTTAGGGGTGCCTTGGAAATCTAGCCTTGGAGGAGTGTGATGGAGTTGAAGTTGGAGTTCCTTGCCTTCTTAGTCCATATGGTGCTACCTTAATAGCCATTAGAGGTTTACCCTAAGTGATAGATAGGCATGATCATAGACCCAAGCTATAAATTCATGGTCTTGGCTTGCACATTGACTTCTTTTCCACTCCACATTTCCAAAATTGTGTAGAGTTTTAGGCAAGGTCATTAACAAATATCAGGAGATGAGAGTGGAAAGTTTGAGAGATTAGGTGAGTGGTGTTCAGGGTAGTGTAATACCAAGAGCTAGCCATATGATCTAGATGTGAAATTTGGTTAGTAACATTTGGAAGATGTTATACATGATGGTCAAAATAGATCAAATAGAAGTATCACCAAAAGAATATTCTACTAATAGGGCAGAAATTGAAATAGACTTGAAAACCTTAAAACCAATAGCTAGACATATGATTTAAAGGTGAGAATTGGTTTGGTAATATCTGTATAGATGTTACACGTGATGGAATAAATAGATCAGAAAGAAGTATCACCAAAAGGGAGCTTCTACTAATAGAGTAGAAACCAAAATATGCTTGAAATCTTTGAAGGCAATTTTGGAGGCCTAAACGGATGAGTTAGCCCTTGAAAATGTGCAGATTCCCCCCCCCCCCCAAAACTAATGGATGGAAGGTTGGCCTTCCCTCCCCCATGGTTTGTCTCAACAAGAGTGTGATAACCACATTTTTTTGTTGTTTTTGGAAGAAAAAGTATACAGATGAAGTCATATTGCACCTATATGGCATCATAAGGCAAAGAATGGTGTCTTTGGGTTGGATCCCAAGGTAAAGTGACTCTGTGTTAGAAGATGAAGTACTCGAATTGGTCCTGTTAGCATTCAACCCAAAGTAAGGAGACTTTGGCTCGGGGGTGCTCTACCCAAGGCAAGGACAATGTAGCAACTTTCCTTTGAACATTCAAGAAGATACCGCACAAAAAAATGGTTGGCCTATGGGTGGGATGGGGGGGGGGGGGGGGAGGGGGTTTGACAGTGACAAGAGCATGTAGGAGGTGTGATTTCTTGGTAGAAACTTGAAGTGAAGAAAGACAGAGGAGGCACACCACTATAAGATTTGGGATAGAGACAAAGAGATGACAAGTAATTTTCCATCGCCATTAAGAAGTTGTCCAAAGGGAGATCATGGAAAACGGAGTGTAGTAAGAGATGCACTGGTGCATCAAGGGGAAGTCAAGAGAGTTAGTCCGGAGTTGATCAGAAGAGTAGTCACCCACCCATAGTGGAGGAGAGTAAGATGGGAGGTGGAAAGAAGAACTTGGAATTCATAGTGAGAAATCATGCAATCCGGCAATTAGATGTGATTGCAAGAATTGAAGTCTTGAGCAGACTTTGGATCACCTTTTTGGCATGGAATTGGAACCTTTGTTTTCTAGGTTTCATGACAAAGATCATCAAGAGTTAATGTCTTGATGGACCCCAAGCAGAGGCTAAGAGAGGAAATCTGGCTTGATGGATAGAGTCGGATTGGAGGTTAGTACTTGGAAGAGAGGCGAGTGAGGAGCAAGGAGCCACATTCTTGGGGAAAGGAGAAGTAGCTAAGGAAACCCAAGAAGTGCAAGATGCCTTTTCTTCAAAGCGCATGAAGAATGGTTATAAAGTCAAGAGTTACAAAGACCTTGTGAGGAGAGGCATCATAGGAGCAATGATGGCTATCTTCAAGCCGGAGCAAACCACTTATGTGATGAAACATCAAGCGGTGTTCTCCAACAAGATTTTTGCAAGAGAACCAATTAATTGGGCAAAGTGCTTCCATCAGCGCACGAGACAAATGGTGTGGAACTTGTGGGACAAGTCACCTCCGCACTACATTGTGCCATTTGTAGCTCATTTCTATTTGGGACTAAAATTTCTTAACACGGCAAAAAGACACAAGATGGTGTCGCACTTCCATCCTGACTTGAGAAGAGATGCTGATGCAATGGGGTAGCAATACATTCTGCAGATCAAAAGAAATGACAAGTACTATGCACAAACGGGGCAGAGCGTGCATTTGGGGTTGAATACTCCAAAGTCAAAGAAGAGGAGTTGAAGAGGAGGAGAAGAAGAAGTTGCGGTGATGAGACCTTAGAAGCTCAAAAAAATAAACCTAAGGAAGGACCTGGTGGTGATCGCATTGTCAGGCAAAGAATCAGAAGGGGAAGCCGAGTACAAGTCAGAAGACTCGAAGAAGGAGGAAGAACCTGAACTCACGTTGCAGAGTGGTGAAGCAAGTAGCAAGAGTGAAGATAGAGTGGAGATGCAGCCTGTACTAGAGGAGATAGAAGGAAAGATGGAGATGGCAGAAGAAGGTAACCCAAGTCAAGAAGACAAGGTTCTAGAGAAGGAGGAGAAGAGGGTGACCATTCAGAGAGGTGTCCGTTCTAGACGAAAGGTGATGTATGAGGCGAGTCCGAGTAGAAGAAGAGAAGTGGAGAGTGGAAGTTTGGGAAGTGAAGAATCCATCCCAATCAGGCGATTGAAGCTGAGAGGAAGAGTGTCAAGTGAAGAAGACGTGAAGAAAGAGAAAACCCCACAAGTTGAAGAGAAGAAGAGAAGTGGAGAGTGGAAGTTTGGGAAGTGAAGAATCCATCCCAATCAGGCGACTGAAGCTGAGAGGAAGAGTGTCAAGTGAAGAAGATGTGAAGAAAGAGAAAACCCCACAAGTTGAGGAGAAGAAGAGAAGTGGAGAGTGGAAGTTTGGGAAGTGAAGAATCCATCCCAATCAGGTGATTGCGGTTGAGAAGAAGAGTGTCAAGTGAAGAAAGAGAAGCAAGCAAGCCAAGGTAAACCATAGTAGATGAGTGGAGTATCTATGAGAGGTTGTATGCATGTTGCTGATGAAGTTGGATGAGAAGAAGAAAGAGATGCAATCGGAGTGTCTGGAGGTAAAGATTGTGTTGCAGGTATTGGTAAAGTTAGAAGAAGGGAACTTGGAGTTGAAGGAGATCATAACCCAAGGACAGGAGCAGAAGGAGTAGTACAAGTAGATGCAGTAGTACAGAACCAAGTAATTGAGAATCTAAAAAGGGAAGTGGGAAATAAAGAGCACGGAATAGACCAAAATGTCATAGCAAGGGAAAGATAGATAGTTGAGTATGAAATCTTGAAACATCAGTTTGCTAATTCACAACTAGAAATCATTCATGCTATGGCAAGAGTAGTAGAGAAAGAACAAGAGCTCGATAGAGTGATAGAGAGTGTAGAAGAGAAGAAGCAACTCTGGCAAAGAGAGCTTACAATGAGATATAGAGAGGAAGAGAGGTTAAGGGAGTTACGTTGTAACCTAAAAGAGAAGATTGCTCAGAAGGAGAAGGAGACGGTGAAAGCCAAATTCAAGGCAGAATTGGCAATGTATAGGGAAGATTGGCAGGCAGATCAAGAATGAGAGAGAAGGATGAGGCTCGAGCTATTGAAAGGGTTGTAATCAAGATGAATGTGATGTTGAGTACAATAGCCAATGTGCGGACTGAAGAAACAAGATAACACAAGTTAAGGTTGTTGGTGTAGGAGATGAGGAGGAGAAATGTGAAGGATAAAGATTTGAATGATTTGTTGATTAGTCTCAAAACTCGTGTAGGTAGGAATGTATTGGAAGTGGAAGACAATATCACAATTAGATTGGATTTAGTTAAGTTAGAGATAGATAAAATTTGGAAGGATGGAAGAGCAAAGCCCAAAGTGGATGAGATAGGAGTACAGATATCTTCGGAGTTACCATTGGAGATACTAAACAAAGATGGGTTTCAGAAAAAAGATGTGTGTAAATTGCCCATGACGGGAATTGTAGATCAGGAAGAAGAAGTGTTAGAATTAGAAGAAGAGTTAGTAGTTGTGAAACCCGAGGATAAAGTAGTATGTAAGGTTACTTTGGGTTTGGAAGCCAAGGAAGAGGTAGACATCGGATTGGAGTAGTAACAATTTTGAGATTTGAAGAAGCAGATATGAAGAGGTGCATTGTCATTTTGGATATGTAGGTAAGAAGAGTTGTTAGAAAATGGTATTTTAGTTAGTAACTGTCAAGTGCTCTGCCTATTTAAAGATGAAATTTGTAGTATGTTGTTGTCTAGTGCTCATAATTTTTGAGAATAGATAAAGTGAAGTGCTAATTTCAATGCTTGTAGCTTGAGCTTGATTTTGAGTATCAACACTGTGTGTGTGTTTGTGAGTGTGTGAAGAATTTCAAAGTGAAAATCAATGTGCTTGTTGGATGTTGGATTCCACAGCCTTGATCTTCATTCACTAGGTGTGTGTTTGATCCTAAGTGAAGTGCAATCAGAGCAATGCTTGATAGATCCGAGAGGAATTGTAGTGTTGGTAGTATTCTGCAATTGTGAGTGCAATGTAGTGTTGCTGTGAAGCAATTTCAATCAAGGAAGTTGTGCCTTCAGTGGAGGGGTGAAACACAATTCTGAGGCAAAGTTGTTTTGCAATGAAGTGCCTTTTTTAGGAGAGACTGAATCATCACAATCAAGATTGTTTGGAAAGATTTGATGGAGTTGTGATTAAGTGTGACAAATTGTTGTGACGAGACTATGAGTCAGTGCTTGTTACTCTCTTTTGGGTGTGGTTTCTACCTAAGAGATTAAAGAGGAACCCAAGAAGAACTGAACTTGTTACTTTGCTTTGTATTTGGACATTTTTGACTAGTATCTTTTTGGGAATGAACTTTACTTACTTGATTACCACAAAATTTATAGTTTCTGGGTTGTCACATGATTTTTGGTGCCACTATTGGGGATAAAAATCTCAAAAGTGGAAAAATACAAAGCCAATTTTCAAACTGGGTGTCAAAGCAATATGAATGTTTGCATTGAGAGAATAATGAGAAGAGAGAGTTTGAAGACAAACCTTGCATCGTGAAGAAGAAGAATGCCTGAAGATCCAATCCACTTTTGACAAAATTGAACAAGAGGCGTAGGACTTTCAACTTCTTCACAAAGTTCAAGAAGCCTTGCAAGAACTTGATCAAAAGAAATACAAAGGCGGTTGGCAAGTAAAATTCTTGTCTCCCTTTGCCAAGAAGAAGAAAGAATCGAGCGGGCAGATACATTCATTACGATGCAGTACACCAACTTCCCACAAAGCTATAAAGGAAGTCAAATTTAACAAGAAATTTGTGCGGGAAAAGGCAACACAAACACTAACGAAAGAAGAGTGTCAACACCTTTTACGCATGATTCCTTGATTATCTCGAAGGAATTCCAAAGAACACTTTGAAAGTGGTGAGCCTTTTTCTTCCACTCAGGTTGAAGTTGACATAGTCAAAGTGGAAGTAATTGTCGAGGAAGACTCAACATTGAACTTGACTAATTGGAATCTCTAGGTTGTCAATATGGCGTCCATACCAACCAATTCCTTGGCTCCCTCAAGTTTAACTTTACCACAGCCTATTCCACCAAGTTGAACAATGACTTTGTTACCTATCACCCGACACGCATACCAAAAGTATAAGGGGACAAAACAAGATGAAGACCCCCACAAATTCATCAAAGAATTTGAAGTCATCTCCCTTGAACATGACTCGGCGGATTGCTTGAGAATTTTTCCAAGTCTGCTCCGAAAGAAGGCTCAAAGTTGGTATACTCACGTAACCTAGAAGGGGTTTGTACCAATGGACTGGGCAGACTTGAGAAACAATTTCATGGAACGCTTCTGAGAAGTTGATTATGACATGAGTGTCTTTGCGGCGCTCAACAATTTGGACAGAGGCAAGAAGGAGAAGTTGAGAGACTACTATGAGTAGTTCATGGCGCTCTTGAACCAAGTTCCAAAGCAATTGAGTGTGATGGGTTACTTCGATGCCCATGCCATTACCTGGTTCCTGGGAGGACTTTCACTAGATATTTGGATCTTTGCCAGGGAGAGGAATGTAACTTTCTTGGATAAGGTACTCAAACACGTCTCCCACTATGAGGCAGCTAACTCTCATTCTGCCGGTAATCAAAGAAATTGGAAGAAGGAAGGCAAGAAGCCCAAAAGGAGAGCTTCCCGCAATACATCCACTTCTTTGGAGGAATCCTCCACATCTTCAAGTTCTTCTTTGGAATCCAAAGAAGAATCAAAGCCAAGAAGAATACAAAGACTTGGAGGCAAGAAACCATTGACACCCCCAGCAAAGAGTGTACATAAGGCAGACAACAAGCTAGATGCTCTTATCAAAGAGTTTTTGGATTTTAAGATCTAGATAATTGGGATGAAGGACCAAAGAAAGCCTCTATCATTTGGCAGATCCAACGTATGGTGCACCACGTGTGGCAAGTTAGGCCATGCAAGCAAAGAATGAAACACTTATAATGCATTTCCAGTTCAGCAGATTGATTGGGTTCTGGGGTGGAATTAGGAAGAGGAAGAGGAGGCGGTGTACCAAACCCAAGACGTACCATCTCAAGCAAGCACATCGTACCAAGGTCTGAGGTATGGACCAAGGGAGTATAACCCCAATGCTCCTCCATGAAGACCACCAATGAGCAACCAAAACCAACCTCAAAATGTTGCACCCGAAGCATGTTACAATTGTGGCTCGATGGGACATTGGTCTCCAAACTGTTTGGAGCCAAGATGAAAAATTGGGTATGTTCTCTTGTGTGGGAATTGTAAAGGATCGGGTCATATTGGCAACCAATGCCCTCATCCACCAAACCCAAAGCCTCTTTTAAAATATGTACAGACCCCCGTTGAGCATGTTGCACTGCAAGCAAAAGGAAATACAAATGTAAATTGTATTACACTTGAGGAGGAGAGACCTCAGGAAGGGAGCCCGGCCTCGGAAGGAGAATGGTCGGACCTCAAAATTTTGAAGGTTGAGACACGCTCAAGTAAGAAGAAACGTGATCCCAAGGAATTGAGCACGACCTCTTTGTCCTCATAAAAGGCAAAGAGACTGCGCACAAAGTCAATCCTTTCTACCAAGGAGGAAAATATTCTCACATAAGCTAAAGCTAAGGCTTTGCATAAACAACTCACGGAAGTAGTACTTAGAACTCAAGAGATGAGTTTGGAGGAGGAGATGAAGACAAAGCTTCCCATTTTCTCGGTGGACATCAGATCCAAAGTAAAGAATCTGATCCAAGCCAAGGTAGACTAACCCAAGGAACCTCAGGTCAAGACCACTAGTACTCCCATCACCATCATGAAGCACCCCAAAGTCAAATTTGAACAGGGTGAGAATTCAAACCCAAAGACTAAGGCAAAGAAGGTGAAATTGGGGGAGTACCTCAATACAATATTGTAGAAGATTTGGCATCCACAAGTGCAAATGTCACAATCAAGCAATTGTAGGAAGACAATAAGCTATATAAGAAGTAGCTAAATTCCGCTCTCAAGAAAGTAAGGGCAATGTCTGAAAAAGACATGCATGTTCTCTATCAAATTGAAAAAAATAAATTTGGGATCTCCCTAAGTTGATGTGGAGATTGCAAGGTGCATGATCACATCAATACCCATTGATTCAAGTTTTAGGGTGAATGTCATGACCAAAGATACTGCAAATCGGCTGGGGATCATACGTTTGAGCCAACACCCCGAGTTCTGAAATTTGCAGACTAAACCAGGAGACGGCCTTTGGGCATGCTATCAAATATTACCACAATCATTGGAAGGGTGCCCTTCAAGTTGATCGGAAGACCTTGGTTGTATAGTGCCCAAGTTGTGGTGGATTGGTACCTATAGAAGTTGCAGTTTAAGGACATTTCATCCGAAGACCAGAAGTTGGTGACCATGAGTTGGATGAAGGTTCTCCACCTTGGGGAAACAACTTTGTCAGAAGATGAGGATGAATCCAAAGACTCATCATCTTTGTCTTTAGAAGACTCCAAAGACAAAGTCCAAGTCAATTACTTGGAATATTACGAGGTGGATGTTGACAACAAAAACCCATATGACCTTGCCTTGGTGAACATGACTCAAAGGAAGGGGGTTTGATGGCAGCTTGACTTGGGCTGAGTTGAGTGAGCCATGTTGAAGGAGTCATCAACCCCGATGACTGCCAAGATGTTGTATTGACTAAAGGACAGATTTTGAAATTTTGAAAGACAGTCACTTCGGAGGAGTTGGCAAGATACACTACCTTGTTTATAGAATTCCAGGATGTATTTGCCTAGTCTATTGATCAAATGCCAGGTATTCCACAAGAATTTGGAGAACACCAGATTGATCTGGTTGAGGTGCAGTTTCAGTTTGGCAGAGACAATACTGCCTGAACCCAAAGTAGTCACTCTTGGTGAAAAATAAAATTGACAAGTACTTGGGGGCCGGCTTAATCTTTCTTGTCTTAAGTAGTGAGTGGGTCTCACTCATGTCATTGTCCCAAAGAAGAAAACGAGGAAGATTCAAGTGTGCCAAGATTTCCGCAAACTGAATGCAGTCACAAGGAAGGATCATCATCCCTTGCCTTTTACCAATACAATTTTGGATCAAGTAGCTGGTCATCCTTGCTACAATTTTCTAGATGGATTTTCAAGGTACAATCAAGTATCCATTCGAGAAGAAGACAAGGACAAAACCACATTCACAACCAATTGGGGCACTTTTGCCTACAATCAAATGCCCTTTGGGTTGTGTAATGCTCCTGCTACTTTCTAGCGGATGATGAATGCAATCTTCAAGGATTCCTTGCTCAAATTTGTGGAAGTTTTCATTGATGATTTGTGTGTGTTTGGGCAACAAAATGTACATTTGGATTACCTTTGCCAAACTTCTGAAAGGTGTAGTTTTGCTTGTTTGTCATTACACCCGGAGAAATGCTTCTTCACAATGACAGAGGGAGTTCTCTTGGGGCATCAGGTGTCAAGCTAAGGTATTGAAGTTGATGTCAAGAAAGTTAAAGTTATCTTAGCTTTGGGATCCCTAAAAAGCACCTAGGAGCTGAGAGCCTTCTTGGAACATGTAAGATACTACAAACGCTTCGTCTCAAACTATGCAATGCTTGCTGCACCCCTTACAAAGCTTCTGAAGAAGTCCAAAGACTACCTGTGGGAAGCAAGTCAAGGAAAAGCTTTCCAAGTATTGAAGAAGAAACTAGTTGAAGCACCAATTATGAGGGCCCCAAATTAGGGACACTCTTTTCATGTGTATGTGGACACTTTGTCCATGGCAATTGGAGTAGTCTTGAGTCAAAAAGACAACAAGAAGAAGGATTACCCAATCTATTACACCAGCTGACAACTTTTAGTTTCAGAGAAAAAACTATTTGACAACTGAAAGAGAAGCACTTAGAATGGTTTATGCCTGCAGAAAGTTTCACCACTACCTATTGGGATACGAGTTTGTCTTCTATGTTGACCATTATGCATTGCAAAATTTGGTCAAGAAGGCAGACTTGTCCGAGCAAATTGCTAGATGGATCTTGTTATTACAAGAATTCACATATACTGTATAAGTAAGGAAAGGAGCTTCGCATTCTAACATGGACTTCTTATCCATGTTAGAAACTCAAGACCAAGAATGGGAGGTCAATGATTGGTTCCCTGAAAAAGAGTTATATCAGTTAACACCAATGCAAAGTACAAGGTATACAATAGAATATCATTATCTGCATACTCTCTAGTGTCTTGATGGGTTAGACCCGGAGCAAAGGGCAGTCTTTCTCAAGAAAATGGGGCTGTATCAACTTAAACACAACATTTTATTCAAGATGGGCAAAGAAAAAGTACTTTGGCAATGCTTGGAGTCATACAAGGTCGGAGAAGTAATTGAGTCTTTACACTCCGAAGCATGGGAGTGGGGGGGAGGGGGGGGGGGGGGGAGGACACTATGCCCTGAAGAATACTATAAAGAAGATTATTTCCTTGGGGTACTGGTGGCCTACAATGTATAAAGACACACATGCCCATATCCAAAGCTGTGATGCTTGTTAGAAAACAAGAAAGCCGATGGCTACTTCCTAATGACCTTTGAGACCAATTTTACCATTGGCCCCATTTGATAAATGGGGAATTGATTATGTGGGACCAATACAATCGGTAACTCAAGTCACAAGAAAACGATATACTTTGGTTTGCACTGATTATGCTACCAAGATGGTCAAAGCTAAAGGAACTCATAGAGATGATGCGGAAATAGTGGCAGAATTTTTCTTTTGAAATATCATCTCCTGATATGGATGTCCTCTAGAATCAAACAGTGACAAAGGGACACATTTCTTGAACTCTGTAATGGATGCATTACCCAAGTACTTTCAGATTAAACATTGAAAGACGACTCCTTATAATCCCAAAGCAAATGGCCTACCAGAGAAGGCGAATGGGTTACTATGTAAAATTCTTAATAAGGTGAATATCAATTATGCCTATGACTAGGATACAAAGTTACCTGCCATGTTGTGAGCATATCAAATAACCAAAAAAATGACAACCAAGCAAACTCCATACTTCTTGACATACAGCTTGCACCCTGTCCTACCAGTTAAATTTGAGGTACCAACATACCAGATTTTGTGTAAGGAAAGGTTGTTAGAAGAAGAAAGTCAGGATCTTTGGATCCATCAATTGATGTGGTTAGAAGAGAAAAGAGACAATGCAATGAAAACCACAAAAGAAGTACAAGAACAAAGGAAAGTCAGGCACGATAAGCACATCAAGCCTATGACTATTTACAAAGGAGACTTGGCTTTGTTTTATGACAATTGCCAAATATTTTTTCCCGGAAAAATGCATTTGAGATGGATGGGCCCCTATCGAGTCCTTCATCTTTATGAAAATGGGTCCATTCAACTTGCAAACTTGGAAGGACAACCATTTGCCACTTGAGTGAACAAGTGGAGAATTCAAAAATATTGGACAATAGAGTTGGAGGTCTCTAAGACAACCAAGGTCTCTATTCATGGGGATGCTCACATTTGAGGGATGGGGTATGTGATACCCACATTTTTGTTTTTTCTTATTTTTGGAAGAAGAAGTGTACAAGTGAAGTTGTATTGTGCTTATATGGCATCATAAGGCAAAGAATGATGTCTTTGGGTTGTAATTCAAGGTAAAGTGACTTTGTGTTAGAAGACAAAGTACTTGGATTGGTCCTATTAGCATTCAAACCAAAGTAAGGAGACTTTGGCTTGGAAGTGCTCAACCCAAAGTGAGGACAGTGTAACAACTTTCCTTTGGGGTTGAACATTCAAGAAGGTACCGCACAAAAAAATGACTGGCCTATGGGCGGGGAGGGGGGAGAGAGGAATTGACAATGACAAGAGCATGCAGGAGGTGTGATTTCTTGGTGGAAACTCAAAGTGAAGAAAGACAGAGGAGGCATGCCATTATAAGATTTGGGATAGAGACAAAGAGATAACAAGTAATTTTCCATTGCCATTAAGAAGTCGTCTCAAGGGAGATCATGGAAAAGGGAGTGTAGTAAGAGAGATGCTTGTGCATCAAGAGGAAGTCAAGAGAGTTAGTTTGGGAGTCAATTGAAAGAGTAGTCACCCATCCATAGTGGAGGAGAGTAAGATAGGAGGTGGAAAGAAGAACTTGGAATTTGCAACGAGAAATCATGCGATCTGGCAATTACATGTGATCACAAGAATCAAAGTCTTGAGCAGACTTTGGATCACCTTTATGGCATGGAATTGGAACCTTAGTTTTCTAGGTTTCATGACCAAGATCATCAAGAATAAATGTCTCAATGGACCCGAGATAGAAGAGGGTAAGAGAGGAAATTTGGCTTGATGGACAGAGTCGGATTGGAGGTTAGTACCCAAAAGAGAGGCGGGTGAGGAGCAGGGAGCCACATTCTTGGGGAAAGGAGAAGTAGTTGAGGAAACCCAAGAAGTGCAAGACGCCTTTTCTTCAAAGCGCACAAAGAATGGTTAAAAAGTCAAGAGTTGTAAGGACCCTGTGAGGAGAGGCATTGTAGGAGCAATGATGGCTACCTTCAAGCCGGAGCAAACCACTTATGTGATGAAACATCAAGCATTGTTCTTCCATAAGATGTTTGCAAGGGAACCAATTAATTGGGTGAAGTGCTTCCATCAGCGCACAAGAAAAATGGTGTGGAACTTGCGGGACAAGTTGCCTCCGCACTATATTGTGCCATTTGCAACCCATTTCTATTTGGGACTGAATTTGCTGAACACAGTGGAAAGACACAAGATGGTTTTGCACTTCCATCTTGACTTGAGAAGAGATGCTGATGCGGAGGAGTAGTAGTACATTCTGCAGATCAAAAGCAATGACAAGTACTATGCACAGATGGGACAAAGTGTGCATTTGGGGTTGAATACTCCAAAGTTGAAGAAGAGGAATCAAAGAGGAGTCAAAGAGGAGAAGAAGAAGAAGTAGCACAATGAGACCTCAAAAGGTCAGAAAAATAAACCCAATGAAGGACCGGGTGATGATCGCATTTTCAGGCAAAGAATCAAAGGGAGAAGCCGAGTACAAGTCAAAAGACTAGGAGAAGGAGGAGGAACTTGAACTCACGTTGTAGAGTGGTGAAACAAGTGGCAAGAGTGAAGATGGAGTGGAGATACAGCCTGTACTAGAGGAGGAAGAAGGAAAGATGGAGATGGCAAAAGAAGGTAACCCGAGTCAAGAAGACAAGGTTCTAGAGAAGGAGGAGAAGAGGGTGACCATTCAGAGAGGTGTTCGTTCTAGACAAAAGGTGATGTATGAGGCGAGTTTGAGTAGAAGAAGAGAATTGGAGAGTGGAAGTTTGGGAAGTGAAGAATCCATCCCAATCAAGGGACTGCGGCTGAGAGGAAGCGTGTCAAGTGAAGAAGAAGTGAAAAAAGAGAAAACCCCACAAGCTAAGGTAAATGATAGTGGAGGAGTGTAGTATCTGCAGGAGGTTGTATGCCCGTTGCTGATGAAGTTGGAGGAGAAGAAGAAAGAGATGCAATCAGAGTGTTTGAAGGTAAAGACTATGTTGCATGTATTGGTAAAGTTAGAAGAGGGGAACTCAGAGTTGAAGAAGATCATTACCTGAGGAGAGGAGCAAAAGGAAGTACTACAAGTAGATGCAGTAGTACAGAACCAAGTAATTGAGAATCTAAAAAGGGAAGTGGGAAATAAAGAGCGATTAATAGAGCAAAGTGTCATAGCAAGGGAAAGACATATAGCTGAGTATGAAATCTTGAAACATCAATTTGCTAATTCACGATTTGAAATCATTCATGCTATGGCAAGAGTTGTAGAGAAAGAGCAAGAGCTCGATAGAGTGATAGAGAGTGTAGAAGAGAAGAAGCAACTCTGACAAGGAGAGCTGATAGTGAGAAATAGAGAGGAAGAGAGGTTAAGGGAGTTACTTCATAATCTAGAAGAGAAGATTGTTAAGAAGGAGAAGGAGAAGGAGAAGGAGACGGTGAAAGCCAAATTGAGGCAGAACAGGCAATGTATAGGGACGATTGGCATGCAGATCAAGAATGAGAGAGAAGGATGAGGCTCGAGCCATTGAAGGAGATTGCAATCAAGATGAACGCAATGTTGAGTACAGTGTGTAGATTGAAGAAATGAGATTACACAAGTTAAGGTTGTTGGTGTAGGAGATGAGGAGGAGAAATGTGAAGGATAAAGATTTAAACGCTTTGTTGATTAGTCTCAAAACTCATGTTGATAGGAAGATATTGGTAGTGGAAGACAATATCATGATTAGATTGGATTTAGTTAAGTTAGAGATAGATAAACTTTGGAAGGATGTTAGAGCGAAGCCCAAAGTCAATGAGATAAGAGTACATATATCTTTGGAGTTATTATTGGAGATATTAGAGAAAGATGGGTTTCAGAAAGAAGATGTGTATAAATTGCCCATGACGGGAATTGTAGATCAAGAAGAAGTAGTGTTAGAATTAGTAAAAGAGTTAGTAGTTGTGAAACCTGAGGATAAAGTAGTATGTAAGGTTACTTCAGATTTGGAAGCTAAGGAAGAGGTAGATATTGGATCGGAGTAGTAACAATTTTGAAATTTGAAGAAGCAAATATAAAGAGGTGCATTGTGATTTTGAATCTACAGATAGGAAGAGTTGTTAGGAAATGGTATTTTAGTTAGTAACTGTCAAGTGCTCTGCCTATTTAAAGATGGCATTTGCATTATGTTAGTGTTTAGTGCTCATAAGATTGTTTGTGATGAAGTGTGAGAAATTGTTGTGATAAGACTGTGAGTCAGTGCTTGTTAATCTCTTCTGAATGTGGTTTCTACTTGAGAGATTAAAGAGGAATCCAAGAAGAACTGAACTTGTTACTTTGCTTTGAATTTGGACATTTTTGACTAGTATCTCTAAGTAAACTTTACTTATTTGACTACTATTTGATTATCTAATTTATTAATCTGATTACTTAATATCTGATATCTGATCTGATATGATATCTGATTATCTGATTTGATCTGAACTTTACTATCTGATTATCTAATATTTGATTTACTTATCTGATTATCAACAAGCCTTCACATGGTACGATGCTTGGGAATGATCCATGTTGGCAAAGAGAAGAGATGTCACATGGACAGCAATGCAAGAAGGATTGCTGAATAATTTCCAATTGGTGGATTTTGTGCAAATGACCCGGATCCAACTATGGGGATTGAAATAGAAGAACAGTGTACAAGAGTATATGGAGGCATTTTTAGATCTACAAGTTGCAATAACCAACATGAGTCCAATAGAGGCTCTTGAAAATTTCAAACAAGGGTTGAAGGAGCAGATTTGCCAAGAAATCATGATACAAAATTCTTGCATGATATTTGAAGCCATTGCTTGTGCACAAAGAATAGCATGTGCATTGGGTGGAGGTGAAGGAGTAGTTCCATGTCAACATTATGGGGCAGAAATGACACCCATGGGTGGAACCATACCAATGGAACTAGGCAACATTTGGTTTTGAGACCAAGGAGCACAACTACTTCAAGGAGAGAAGGGACGGGTAAAAGAACAAAGAGATGGAGTCCCACGAGGAGAAGGAACTCAAGGAGAACAACACCAATGTTACAATTGTGGTCGTATTGGGCATATATCTACCAACTATTGTACTTGTCTCTCTAGAGGCCCTTGGCCTTCATATAGGCAATCTTTGAACAACATGAGAGATGCACTGAAGAGGAGGAGGTGGAAATCACTTTGAAAAACAAAGATTGCCAATAAATGTACCTTGCGGCATTGCAAGCTCAATAAGGAAGCAGAAAAGCAAAGGAAGGAGGAAGATGAGCGTGCAAAGGTACCAAAAGGCAACCTCAACATTGATTGTAGTGAATGGAGTCCTAGAAGGCAATCAAGTGAGAGTATTAATAGATTTGTGAGAGAATAGATAATTTCTTGTCGTGGTCTATTGCAATAAGATTGGGAATGGATCTAAAGAGTGATGAGAGTGAAGAAGTAGAGTTATCTAACAGGAAAATAGAGAGGATTGAATCATTATAAAGATAGGTAACACTCTTTGTAGGAGAATATTAAGAAGCAATTGAGTGGCAAGTGATACAATTAGCTTGCTGTGATGCAATCTTAGGCATGCCATGGATGGAGCATTACAACCATATGGTAGATTGGAGGAAGAAAGTAGTGAGAACCCATCAATGGTCAATCATTGGGGTTAAAGAAAAATCACACATGCAAGAATTGCCTCTCTATGTCATAGGGACAATAGTTATATGAAAGATCAATAGATGTTTCATGGGTCTAATAAAAGAAGTCAAAAGTGGACAACTTAGTAGTCAAATTCTTGAGAAATTGAACAATGTGGTAAATGAGTTTCAAGATATCTTTCTCAATGATCTACCCTCAAGATTACCACCAAAAAGGAGAGTAGATCATAAAATTAAGACACTCCCGAGGAAGACACCTCCTTGTAAGGCCTCATATCGCCTATCACCTCATGAGTTGGAGGAGTGTCAGAATCAAATTCAGAATATGCTATGGAAAGGGTTCATCCAACCTAGCCTATCACCATATGGGGCTCCTATCTTGTTTATGAAGGAGAAGGATTGTATAATGCGCATGTGCATTGACTATCGGGGTCTCAATCAGCAAATAGTGAAGAAAAAATACCCCTTACCTTGCAAAGATGACCTGTAATGGAGCAAGATACTTCACCGAACTAGATTTGCGGAGCAGTTACAATCGAATCTAAATTATAGAGGAAGATGTGTACAAGATTGCCTTTCAAACCAAGTATGGGTACTTTGAGTATTTTGTGATGCCTTTTGGTCTCACCAATGTACCTGCCACTTTCATGAGTCTAATGAATGATATATTTCATCCATATTTGGAAAAGTTTGTTATTGTTTTCCTAGACGACATCTTAATATACAATAACATAGTGATGGAACACAAACAACATCTACGAGAAGTCCTCTAGATTCTAAGCCAAAATTGATTATACGCCAAAATCTCAAAGTGCAAGTTTGGCAAGTTTGAAGTAGACTACTTGGTGCATAGAGTAAGTGTAGAGGGTATTCAAGTATTGATAGATAAAATAGAGGTCATTAAAAAATGGAGTGCCCCAAAAAATCAGACTCAACTCAAGAGCTTCTTGGGCTTGACAGGATTCTATCTTCAATTTGTCAAGGACTTCTCCAAGGTTGCATACCCTTGAACGACACTACTTGGCAAGCAAATGAAGTGGACATGGAGAACCGCACAAAAGTTGGCCTTTTAAGAATTGAAAGCCGCCTTACTACATGCACCAATCTTGAAGTGGTATGACCCAAAAAGTCCAATCAAGTTGACTATAAATGCATCATGTGTAGCAATAGGAGCAGTCTTATAACAAGAGTGACATGACGGATGCCATCCAATTGCATATTTCTCTTGAAAACTATTACCGGTAGAGCACAACTACCACACCACAGAATGAGAAGAGTTGGCCATCATCCTTGCAACAAAGCATTAGAAGCACTATCTGGGTGAGAAAGCATTTGTAGTAGGGACACCCACAAACCTCTTGTCTACCTTGAGACGCATAAAGATCTATCTTGTTGCTAGATTTGGTGAGCAGAGTGGCAACAATGCTTCAACATGAAAATCAAAGATGTGGAAGGTAAGAAGCAACTTGAAGATGCATTCACCCGCATGCCAATGGAAAACAACTTGGTAGTAGAGGTTAAGATTAACCCTGAATTCTAGCCAAAGATTCTAGCTACTATAGAAACGGATCCACAGATTGTAGGAGCCCAATCATCCAAAGGCTTCACCAACACCCAAGGACTCACCTTTGAATGACGCACCACCATTCTAGCAGAATGTCATGATTTGGCCATTGCTGGTCATGTCGGAGTGGACAAGACCTTGGATACAGTCCAATGCCATTACTATTGGTCCAAGATGAGCAATGAAGTGATGGACTATGTGCTGTAACACCCATTTGTGCATGTTTGTGGTATTGTGATATTTAGCTTAGTATTATAAGTACTTGAGAGATATTATTTATATAGAGATAAAGGATGGTTCTACATTAGTCATGATTAGCTAAAGTTAGTCACAGCTAAGATAGACTGACCTTATTTTAGAGGAAGTGGAAAAGATGAGCACCACTATTTTGGATTCTAGTGTGTTGACTTGGTATTATTTCTAGGTGTTTGGCTTTGAGGAAAGAGTTGAGAACTCTTGGGCCCGTAAACCTTTTTGTTTTGAATTCTTCTACAGTCCAAGGATAAGCCCATGTGAATGAATCCTTGACTTAGTGGTTAGGTCAAGATAAGATCACATGTTAGTGGAATATGCCCATATGAATGGATATTCCTTTCTACTTTTTGACTTTATTTGAATTTAAGTCTAGTTACTTGAGTTACTGCGGTAATTAGTAACTTTGGTACAAAAAAATTTCACAAGTATATAAACAAGGGGTGAGGAGGTACTCATGATCCTTTCATTTGCAGCTATTTCTCACTCATTGAGTTCTATAGTGAGCAATGTCTTGAGTCTTGGAGTGTTAGCCTTGGAGGAGTATGATGGAGTTGGGGTTCCTTGCCTTCTTAGTCCATGGTGTGCTACCATAAAAGCCATCTTAGGTTCATCCTGAGTGAGAGACATGCCGGCTCACAGTTTTGGTTCTGTTGCTGAGACCTCTCTAGAAGGCAAGATAATGTTCCGTGTTCAATTTTACATTAGGCAAAAAGAGGATATGAGAGCTCACTTGGAGAGAACATTAGGAGAGGAGAGGGTTGAATTTATGTTAGAGAACCAAGATCCATTTGTATACCTTGTAGTACATTATGATGTCTTTGAAGTGAATTTGTATATCTTGTACACATGAGAGGATTTGGAGACATTGTGTGAGGTGGATTGCAGATTTAGGGGATTAAGGTGATTTTGGGCAAAATCTCAAATTTGAGATCTGGATTTGAAATTTCTACACATGATAGCTTGGGTAATCTTTCAGTTAGTACACTTGAAACTATTATGAAAGCTACTATGGGCACTAGGCTAGAATTTTTGAAATTTGATAGGGTAAACTGCTCCCGCAACTGCATGCTCTCAAGACAATTGTAAAGAGTCTGCCATTTCTTCAACTTTTAGTAAATTGTCCTGAAAATTTCCACAAAAATTAAGTGCATTATATCCTACTTTCTGCCTTAACAATTAGAGATAGATCATTCTTGCACAGGGAGTTATGAGTTTTTGAAGTGAAGGGGTGGGTTTCAGACCAATTCTGAAATATGTGTGTTGAATAGAAAGGTGTATAGGCCAAATGGCTCGATGGAAAGATCTAAAATTTTGCAGGGAGGGACCCTTAGAGTTGTGATCAAGTGTGGAAAATTTGAGAGGACTATGACCTACTGGTTGGGAGATTTGAGTGAAGTTGTAAGGAAGGGTCAATTCTATAGAATTGAGATCTCATGCATGAAGAGTGTGAGAACAAAAAGCATGTTTGAGTGTTTAGATTCATCTTGGGAACATGGAGGTTCATCAAGAGTGGAAATTGAGACTATGCAAGGTTTCCAAAGGGTTTGAGGTGATTGTAGGGGTGGATTTGAGGAAAAAAGAGTTTACAATAGAATTTGAAGAGAGTGTTGAGAGGATCCAAAAACCTACACCACTTGGAGGAAAGAGTGAGTCTAAGTGCTTTCTATGTGGAGAGAAGGGACATAAGGCAAGTTCATGTCTATTGACCTTTGAGAGCAAGAGATTGAGGGAAAAGAGAGGCTTACTTGACTTGGGTTTGCATGTTGGACCTTCTTCACCAAGATTGGGAGGGAGAAGATCTAAGACCAAGGAGTTGTGTGTGGTTTCTGGAGTTGAAGGACTTCCAAAAGGACATGAGTGTAGTGGAGTAAAATCACTTTTGGAGACTTTGGTGAAAGATCTTGGAGAGAGTCTTAGTACAGCTACAAAAATACCACCACCTTCATCAGCTAGTTCTCAAGATTAGTGATGGAGATAATCTTTCAACTTATGGATAAACTATCCATGAGAGTTTGATTAATATACACTCTAGGATTTGATGTTGCTATAGAAATCTTGGAGCAACCTAAACCTTTTATGTTCTCTTGGGTGAATTATTCTCAAATGATTTTAGTCATGTATATACTCTATTACTTATAGAGTGAGAAAAAGAAAAGAGAAAAAAATTGAGAGAAAAGAAAGATAGTGAGGGGTTAAGATGGAGAAACTTTTAGTTTTTTGTGGCAAGGATGGAGAAGATGTGGAGGCCTTTGTGAGAGACTTCAAGAGAGCTTGTATAGGAAGCAATGAGAGGAGGAAGAATGAGTGGGCCTCATTATTACTAGATTTCTTTGAGGATGCAGCACTTACATAGTATGAGTCAGAATACCAAAAGAGAGAGAGGAGAGATGGGGAAGAAAAGTCTTGGGAGAGTTTGACTTTATCACTCATTGAGAACTTTCTCCCAGATGAGAGTTATGAGAGATTGATGAGTGAGGTTACCTTTCTCAAACAAGGAGATGGAAAGAAAGTGAAAGTCTATGTGGAAAGAGTGGAAAAGTTAGAGTCCAGATTTTGCATAGTGTTGAGGAAGGGTGGAGATGATGTGGAGACTACTATGATTGGCATAGGAGCCATGCTCACCAATAATTTTATGGGAGGGTTGAGACCACAAATTAGAAGCAAGGTGAGATATGAGAAACCTTCTTCCAAGGTTGAAGCTATCAAGATTGCAATTTGTATGGAGGAGAGTTTGGAAGGAGATGAGAGTGATTTGGTGGTGAAGGAGGTTGTGCATCCTCCTCAAGGCTACAAGTATGGTGGAACTTCTGATACTTTGGTGGCAAGGTTTGCACCACAAGTAGAAGTTGCTCCAATTCTTGCACCTCTACCAAAGGATCCACTTCAAACCATCACCGAACAACTTGTAGATCTTAAAATCAATGTGGTGCAACTATAGGAGAAGAGAAGAGTGGATCAAAATGTAGAGAGAGGGCCTAGGAGTTATGGAAACTATCCATATAGAGGAGGCCAACCAGCCAACAATTTCAATGATAGAAATTTTTTAGGTTGTGGAGGAAGAGGCTATATCCAAAGGAATTGCCCAAATTCTACTTACCATGGAGGAAGGAGTTATGAGGGAGCCAATAGAGGGAAAGAGGGAGGTAGTGAAATCCAAGTGGCTCCTAATGCAAACAAAGGTAAGAAGATAGCATCCATAGATGTGGTTGAGAGCAAGTATGAGAAGGGAGAGTGCTCAAACTCCAAGGGTCTTAATTTGGAGCTTTTGGCACAAGAGAAGAAGAAAGCTTGTTTTGCAAAGGATGTTCATTCTTCTCAAGGATTTAGTCCAAGCAAGGATACTCCTATGTCTACTAGGAGCACTCGCCTCAACATTATCAATAACAAAGACTCCGAGGAAGAAGTAGGGGATGGAGGATTTCTTGATTTCAAAGCAACAATAGAATAACAATGTGTTGGAGGATGTTGATAGCCACAAGGCTAACATCACAATAGGCCAATTGATTGCTTTGAACCCTACCTTGAGAAAAGAACTTAGAGGTGATTTGAGTTCTACAAGGAGCAAGAGGAAGAAGACAAAAGCTCCAATATCAATGGAGGTGGTGGATGCCAAGCCAGCACCATGGGAGGCTTGTGAATATACCTCCAAGATTGATGTGAGAGTGAATGGTCACAACATCAAGGATGCATTGGTTGATGGAGGATCAACAATAAATGCCATGTCAGAAAGGTTGATGAAGAAGTTGGTGTATGATACCCTCAAGACCTTCAACATTTGTGGTGAGCATGGCAAACAAGCAAGAAGTTTGACCAATAGGGGTGATGGATAAGGTGGTAGTTTCAGTCATGGGAGCTCAAAATCTCATGACTTTCAAAGTCTTGAAGGATTCAAGCTATGACTTACTTCTTGGGAGGCCATGGTTGAGAGCAACATGCACAACTGATTGATGGCACAAAGGGTACTTGAGGATTGGGCCATCAAACCATAGAGTCACAGTTCCTGTGAATAACACAACCAACACTTCACATTCAGATACACCATCTTCTGATTATTGGGAATCAGATTCTAAAGAAGTAGCTTCAGGTGTGGACACAAGCATGGAAGAAGAGACCTCCATGGAGGAGGATGAATCTGAATCTAGATCTGATTCAGATGTGTATCCTTTCTGTGCTATGAATTTTGCACCTAAGCCAGAGGTTTTGAAGGACCCAAATAAATCACCATTGACACTTGAGGAGGTAGAGAGAAGGTTATCAACCCTTAAGTATGGTCCAAATATTACCAAGGAAGAGAAGGTGAGATTTGAGGAGATTTTCCTCAAGTTCATCCATGTGTTTGATTTTAATTACAAGGATTTGAAGGAAGTCACCTTGGAGGAGCACAAGATAGACGTGGAGTCACATGCAAAACCAATCCACCAAAAACAACATTGTGTTAGCCCACCCATATATTTGGTTGTGAAGGAGGAGATTGATAAGCTCAAGGAGGCTGGATTTATCTTTGAGGTAGAGAATTCAATGAGTGTCTCCAATTGTCATTGTGAAGAAAAATAATGGCAAGCTTTGGGTATGTATGGATTACAAGAAGCTCAATGCTATTACCAAGAAGGACTACAACCCATTGCCATTTATTGATGAGATCTTGGAGGAGGTTGCAGGTCATGAGAGGTATAGTTTTGGAGATGGTTATAGTGGATATAACTAAATCAAGATTGCACCAGAGCATCAACATCTCACCATATTCATCACACCTTGGGAAACTTACGCTTTCAAGGTCATGCCTTTTAGGCTTTGCAATGCTCCAGCCACCTTCCAGCGGTTCATGAACAAGGTATTTGAACCTTTCATTGGAAAATTTGTGAGAGATTTCATTGATGACTTTTGTGTCTATGGGAGCAAGGAGGAGCACTTTGAGCACCTAATCAAGGTTTGGCAATGCTTGGATGAGGCAAATGCATCACTCAACCCAGAGAAGTGCATTTTTGGATGTGAAGAAGGTCTACTTTTGGGGCACATCATCTCCAAGGATAGAATAGCAGTTGATCTTGAGAAGGTGAGGAAAATCTCAGACCTTCCATTACCTTCAAGCTTGACAAAGTTACTCCAATTCTTGGGGATGGTTGGGTACTATAGGAGGTTCATCTTCTCATTTTCCAACAAGGCTTATGCATTGACTATCTACATGAAGAAGAGTGTAGATTACATGGTGATTTTGGAAGACAAGGAGGCTCTCAAAGATTTTGAGGAGCTCAAGCAATCCCTTGTTGTAGCTTCAATTCTTGCTAAATCTGATTGGAGTAAGCCTTTCATCCTCTACACTAATGCTTCTAATGTAGCTATAGGATGCACTCTTAGTCAATTAGACCAAGATGGGCATGATCATCCAATAACTTATGCTAGTAGGCAAATGATTTAAGCAGAAAAGAACTACTCTATCCCAAAGAGAGAAGGGTTGGCAATGATCTTTGGTCTCAAGAAGTTTAGACACTACTTGATTGGAGGGAAAGGCACCATTTTCATGGATCATAAGGCTTTGAAGTACATCTTAAACAAGCCTAATGTTGAAGGAAGACTAGCAAGGTAGATGATACTCTTGTCTGAGTATGACTACACCATTGAGGATAGGCCAAGAAAGAAACATGCAAATGTTGATTTGTTATCTAGAGCCTATAATCATGATGGAGATGAGCCTGTAGATGATTCTTTCCTGGATGAGGAACTTATGACAATCTCAGTCACTCAAGAGGTTCCAATGGAGAACAAAGAGATTGTGGATTTTGTGACAAGAGGTAACTATCTTGAAGGGATGCATGCTAGGGAGAGGAAGGCCCTTGCAGCAAGATCTAGACCTTACACAATGGTGGAGGATATTCTTTTTCACCAAGGAGCAGATGGTCTACTTCAAAGAGCAGTGGGTGAGGAAGAGTCTATCCTACTTATAAAGGAGTTTCATGAAGGTTTAGTGTGTGGAGGACACTTTGCAGGAAAGGTGACTGCTTTCAAGATTCTAGATGCAGGTTACCATTGGAGAGGGATTTTCAAGGATGGTCTTGATTATTGCAAAACTTATCATGTTTATTAAGCTTTTGCTAGAAAGTCTACATCTACTCCACCACTTAGATCAATTCCATTGCTCGGACCTAAGAAGTGGGGGATTGATTTTGTAGGTCCTCTCAATAGAACCCCGAAGAACAATTGGTACATTGTGGTAGTTACTGATTACCTTACCAAGTGGGTTGAGACTAGACCATTGAGGGACAAGAATGAGATGAAGTTGGTAGATTTCTTTATGAATGCATTATCACTAGATTTGGATGCCCTTTGGAGTTGGTTTTTGATAGAGGAGGAGAGTTTACAGGAAGCATTACTATAACCATGCTACAACATTGCTCTATCACACATAGAGTAACTACATCCTATAAGCCAAATTCCAATGGCTTGGAAGAGAGAACCAATCAGACCTTGTGCATGATGTTGGCCAAAGATGCAGAAATAGAGGGGGCTAAACATCATTGGGACAAGAGGATTCATTTAGTCTTGTGGGAGTATAGCACAACCATGAAGACTTCAACAAATATTCTTCATTTCAATTGGTATATGGTATTGAGTCTACCCGACCTATTCACTTTGATCTTCCTACATTCCAAAGTATTCATAAGAGATTGAAGAAAGCACAAGGAGGTGATGCATAGAAGTCAAGGAAGGAAGAACTCATGGAGTTGGAAGAGGCAAGTGCAGTTGCTATGGTTTGAGTGGAGCAAGCCTAAAGGAAACAAAAGGAGAGCTATGACAAGAGACAAGGCAAGAAGAAGGTGGAGCCTTTCAAAGAAGGTGATTGGGTAATGTTGTTTGATTCTATTTGATTCAAGAGAGTGCAAAAAAAGTTTTTGCCAAAGTACTTTGGACCTTTCATAGTAGAGAAGGTGTGGGGAAATTACACCTATGATCTCAAGGAGTTGGGAAGAAGACACTTTGATAGGATTAACCATGATAAGTTGAAGATATATCATAGAAGGTAGAGAGACCTTCACTTTGAAGACAAAGTGAAAACTTAGTCCGGGGGTAAATGCAACACCCATTTGTGCATGTATGTGGTATCGTGATATTTAGCTTGGTATTTGTGGTGCCCACATTTTTCATTTTGGACGAGTTTTAAAGAAGAGTGCATTATTGAAACCAAATTGAACCCAAATTGAGAAGAAACAATGAGAAGTTTGTATTTTGATTCAACCCAAGGAAGTTGACTTCATGTAAGAAGAAGAAGAAGGACTCGGATTGGATCAGACCCAAAGAAGCTTACTTCGTGTCAGAGAAAGAAGAAGAAGAAGGAGGTTAGACGCCAAAGGAGGGTTTCTTTGCATCGGAATGGAAGTTGCAAGTTAGGATTCTTGCTAGGTCCATATCTCAGTGACCACAAGTCCAAATCATGCGTGTTATATCTAGTTGAAGTGTCTTGTTCAAGGTTTTCTATTATCACCAAAATTGCAAAGTTTGAAGGTCTGTACAAGAAGTTACAAGCATTTGAAGGTTTGGGAATAGATGTACAAAGTAGTTTGGTGTCTTCGGGTCAACACAACTTTGGGTCATGAGACTTCGCCTCAAGACCAAGATGACTAGATCTGAGGTAGTTGGACCTCGGAGTGCAGTGAAGATGACTTTGGGAGTCTTGCCCGAGGCATTAGAGGAAATTAGAGGAGTGAAAGAAAATATTTAGGATACCCATGACTTCAATTTCAGTTCAGATTGAAGATGGAATAGAAATTGAAGGAGAAGTAGTAGTGAATGAACCCAAAGTGAAATATTAGACAATAAGTGTCTTCGGGATAGTGACATGAGAGATTAGGGGAAAGTGGGTTACAAATTGAAGGCAGAGATAGTGTACCCATGCTTTACAATTACAATTACAATTACAATTCTTGATAAGAATATAGTAAAACTAGCAAAGGAATTGATAGTAATGAAACCTGAAGTAGATGAAGTAGGAGTGCAGATGTCTTTGGAGTTACCATCGGAGATATTAGAGAAGAGTGGGTTGGGAGATAAGGAGTTAGATAGATTACACACTAGTAGAATTTCAGATCAAGAAAGAGAATTGTTAGAATTGGTAGAGAAATTAGGAGTTGTGAAACCCGAGGTGTAATACTCTGAGGACAAGAGAAGAAAGAAAACACAGATTGCACACTCAAACATTCGATGCCCCAAAGGAGCACCTTCTCTTTATTATATAGATAAAGAGGATCTCCTCCAAAGAAGCTCCACCATAGGATTAGGGACACAGATAGGTGACATGTCAGCATGCTCCACCCTTGGATTACTTACTTGGATGGGTGACATGTCTGGTCTAGGTCCTATCTGGTTGGTCAAACAAGCTTTGACCGGAGGGAATCTTTTAAGGAATCTTCTTGTAGGAATCTCAGAATCAAGTGAGTAAGGTACCTTTGGAAAGCTCTTGATAAGACAAAGCAAGGGGGAGGGAAGGCCAGCCTCTCCTTTGTTGGGGGCCATCTGCACATTTTCAAGGCCTAATTCATCCGTTTAGGCCTCCGAAATTACCTTCAAAGATTTCAGGCATATTCCGGTTCCTACTCTATTTGTAGAAGTCCCCTTTTGGTGATACCTCTTTCTGATCTGTTTATTCCATCATGTGTAACATCCTTCCAGATGTTACCAAACCAATTCTCACCTTTAAATCATATGTCTAGCTATTGGTTCTAAGGTTCTCAAGTCTATTTCGATTTTTGCCCTATTAGTAGAAGTACTCTTTTGGTGATACTTCTATCTTATCTATTTTGACCATCATGTATAACATCATTCTAGATGTTACCCAACCAAATTTCACATCTAGATCATATGGCTAGCTCTTGGTATTACACGAGGATAGAGTAGTAGTGAGTGAAGTTACTTTGGGATCGGGTTCGAAAGCTGAGGAAGAGGTAGACATCGGATTGGATTAGAAACAGAATTGAGATTTGAAGAGGTCAATATGAAGAGGTGCATTGTTGGTTCAGATTTGCAAGTTTGTAGAGTTGTTAGGAAACAATATTTTGTTAGAATTGTCGTTTGCTTCACTATTTAAGAGTGGCATTTGCATGAAAATGTTGTTCAATGCTCATTATTTCTAAGAATAGATAAAACAAAGTGTTGTGAAGCAGTGCTTGTTGCTTGAGTTTGATTCTGAGTATCAACTTTGTGTATATGTTTGTGAGTGTATGTAGAAATTTGAAGTGTAAGTCAGTGTGCTTGTTGGATGTTGGATTCCACAACCTTGATCTTCATTCTGTGTGTGTGATCCTAAGTGAAGTGCAATCGAAGCAATGCCTTGACAGATCTGAGAAGAATTGTAGTGTTGGTAGTATTTTGCATTTGTGAATGCAATGTAGTGTTGAGGTGAAGCAATTTTGATCTAGGAATTTGTGCCTTTAGTGGAGAGGTAGAACACAATTCTAAGGCAAAGTTGTTTTGCAGTGAAATGCCATTTTTGGGAGAGCTTGAATCATCACAATCAAGATTTTTTGGAAAGAATTGAAGGTGTTGTGATTAAGGAGTGTGAATTCGTGACAAGACTGTGAGTCAGTGCATGTTACTCTCTTCTGATTGTGGTTTCTACTTGAGAGACAAAAGAGGAACTCAAGAAGAACTACATTGTTACTATTTGACTTTGTATTTGACCAATTCTAAATCATATCTCTATGGGAACAAACTTTACTTACTTGATTACCGCAAAAGTGATATTTGTTAGGTTGTCACAATATTACAAGTACTTAAAAGATATTATTTACATAGAGATAAAGGATTGTTCTACATTAGTCATGATTAGCTAAAGTTAGTCATATCTAAGATAGAGGAGACCTTAATTTAGAGGAAGTGGAAAAGATGAGCACCACTATTTTGGATTCTAAAGTGTTGACTTGGTATTATTCCTAGGTGTTTGACTTCAAGGAAAGAGTTGAGAACTCTTGGGCCCGCAAGCCTTTTTGTTTTGGATTCTTCTATAGTCCAAGGATAGCCCATGTGAAGGAGTCTTTGACTTAGTGGTTGGGTCAAGATAAGATCACATGCTAGTGGAATATGCCCATATGAATGGATATTCCTTTCTACTTTTTTACTTTACTTGACTTTTAGTCTAGTAACTTGAGTTACTACAGTAATTAGTAACTTTGGTACGTAACTATTTCACAAGTATATAAAAAAGGGGTGAGGAGGTACTCATCATCCTTTCATTTGCAGCTATCTCTCTCTCATTGAGTTCTCTAGTAAGCAATGTCTTGAGCCTTGGAGTGTTAGCCTTGGAGGAGTATGATGGAGTTGGGGTTCCTTGCCTTCTTAGTCCATGGTGCGCTACCATAATAGCCATCTGAGGTTCATCCTGAGTGAGAGACAAGCTGGCTCATAGTGCATAACTGCCTACTTTGTCAACAGAACAGAGCTTCTAATCAAGCTCTTGCAAGGCTCCTTCAACCTCTCCCCACTCCTACCCAACATTGGGAATAGGTGAGTATGGATCTCATTTGTGAATTACCCAAGACCACCTCAAGGTTTGACTCCATTGTGATATGTGTGGAACTGTGAGCCGGCCTATCTCTCACTCAAGATGAACCTCTGATGGCTATTATGGTAGCGCACCATGGACTAAAAAGGCACAGAACCTCAACTCCATCATACTCCTCCAAGGCTAACACTCCAAGACTCAAGATATTCCTCACTAGAGAACTCAATGAGAGAGAGAAAGAGTTGCAAATGAAAGGATGATGAGTACTTCCTCACCCCTTATTTATATACTTGTGAAATAATTACACACAAAAGTTATTAATTACTAGAGTAACTCAAGTTACTAGGCTAAAAGTCAAGTAAAGTCAAAAAGTATAAAGGAATATCCATCCACATGGGCATATTCCACTAAGCATGTGATCTTATCTTGACCTAACCACTAAGTCAAGGATTCCTTCACATGGGCTATCCTTGGACTATAGAAGAATCCAAAACAAAAAGACTTGCAGGCCCAAGAGTTCTTAACTCTTTCCTCAAAGCCAAACACATAGGAATAATACCAAGTCAACACACTAGAATACAAAATATTGGTGCCCATCTTTTCCACTTCCTCTAAAGTAAGGTCCCCCCTATCTTAGCCATGACTAATTTTAGCTAATCATGACTAATGTAGAACCATCTTACATCTCTATAACAACAATATCTTTCAAGTACTTGTAATACCAAGCTAAATATCACAATACCACACACATGCACAAATGGGTATTACAGACCGGCTCAACAAGATGATTCATGTACATCCTACCACCAAGGATGTGATCACTCTACAATTAGCTCAATTATACTTAGATGCAATCTTCTCTCACCATAGCTTGTCTAAAGTACTCATCACGGATAGAGGCACTCAAATCACCAATTTGTTTTGGTGAACACTCTTTGGTTTCTTCAAAACCAAATTGGCCATGTCCACAACTTACCACCCACAAATAGATGGAGAAACATAGCATGCTAATCACACTATTGAAGATATTACGCGACTTCACCTTAGAGGAGCAAGAGAGGTGGGATATCCTACTCTTATTGGTGGAATTTTCTTATAACAATTTGGTGAATGCATCCACCCATGTCACTCTATTTTTCCTCATGTATGGTGAGCATCCCTTCACACCTTCTAGCTTGAAGATCAGTCCAATGGCTACCAAAGTTGATGTAGTCAATACATTTGTTTTTAGAATCAAACAAGGTGTGGAGAGCGCCAAGCACAGATTATAGATTGTGCAAAATCAATAGAAGTAGTGTACTAATGCACACCATAGGCACATGGAGTTTAACGTTGGATCAAGTGTGGTTGTCGATAACCAACCTCACATTAGTTGGACCTCGTAAGCTCAGACCTCATTTTATTGGGCCTTTTTTTAGTCTTCTTTGAGTCAATGTTGTGGCCTATCACCTCGAGCTACCACCATACATGAAGATCCATCCAATGTTCCATGTTTCCCTACTACGTAGATATGCTTCCCGATCGGGCCAATTTCATTCCACAAAAGACATTTGACCTTGTCCAACACTCATTGATGGCATGAAGGAATATGAAATGGAGCGTATTCTCCAAAAATGCATGCATAGTACTTGCCATCTATGGATGGACTATCTAGTATAGTGGAAAAGTTACCCCCTATGTGAAGCAACCTAGTAGCCTGTTGCCAATTTGACCCATGCACCGGTGTTGGTGCAAGCATTTGAGCAACAACTGCACAACAAGGACGTTGCATCTTAAAAGCAGTGAGGTTTATAATACCAACAGCTAGCTATATGATCTAGATGTGAAATTTGGTTTGGTAACATCTAGAATGATGTTATACATGATGGTAAAAATAGATCAGATAGAAGTATCACCATAAGAACACTTCTACTAATCGAGAAGAAATCAAAATAGACTTGAAAACCTTAGAACCAATAGCTAGATATATGATTTAAAGGTGAGAATTGATTTGGTAACATCTTGAAGGATATTATACATGATGGACTAAATAGATCAAAAAGAGGTATCACCAAAAAGGTACTTTTACTAATAGAGTAGGAATTGAAATATGTTTGAAACCTTTGAAGGCAATGTTGGAGGCCTAAACGGATGAATTAGGCCTTGAAAATGTGCACATTCCTCTCCAACAATGGAAAAAAGATTGGCCTTCCCTCCCCCATGGTTTGTCTCACTGGGAGCTTTCCAACGGTACCTCACCCATGTGATTTTGAGATTCCTACAAGATTCTCTAAAAGATTCAATCCAATCAAAAGCTTGTTTGACCAACCAAACCAGGACAAACATGTCACACATCCAGTATGTAATCTAAGGGTGGAGCTTGTTGGCATGTCACCTATCTGTGTGCCTAATCCTATGGTGGAGCTTCCTTGGAGGAGATCCTCTTTGTCTATATGATAAAGAGAAGGTGCTCTTTTGGGGCATCGCAGGTTTGAGTGTGCAATTGTGTGTTTCTCATGGTGTGTTTCTCTTTAGGTCTCCTATCCTTTGGAGTATTACAGGTAGCTTGTAATTTTTGAAGAGGGCCTATGAATGAAAAAAAATGAAATTTCAACCAAAGAGACATAGAGCACTATCAAATGTGATTCTAAAATCACATAAAGTGAGTATGTATGCATGACATTGTAGGAATGAGTATGTCCATGCAAAAAAACTACACTTCTTGTTGTGGAGTTGGGGATTGAGTGATCTAAATAGAATACTAGAAATTAGGGACAATAAGGACCTAGGCTTAGAATTGCTAAGGGATAATGTTTGTGAAAACCCAATTTTGACATACTAATAATATAGTTGGTAAGAATAGGTCATTCCCACAAAGATATAGTTTGGAATAGTTAGATGCAAAGAGATAGTCACCTTGTCATAGTTTTTCTATTGTTATATCTTTATCTTCTTGAGCAAGAACTATTCCCAAAAGACTGCATTGCAACCCATGGTGCCACACTACAACAAACTACTAAGTCACTTCCACAAAAGATATACTACTAATGTGCTCCTAAAGGAGAGGGTTTAGTCTATTTTGATGGTCAATGGTCCCAAAGGTCTCTCCCTTGCAATTAACTTTGTCATGAATACCACAATTCTAATGCAAATATTCTATCCTTCCCAAAAAGCATTCCCACCACTATAGTATAGGTTTGTGACACACTTGACTTGTTGTTATGCATGGTACTTCATGATACTAAGAACCATCATGGCTACTCAATGCATTGCCTTTAGACTTCAGAGCCCATAGGGGTCCAACATCCTACTCAAGCTTGAATGCCTTCCCACACTCCAACACTTGTATTCTTACTTTGAGTTCCTCACCAACTACTCAATCCAATGATCATGAAACATACATAACATTGACATGGATACACTTAAGATCTTGGAGAGTCCCATGCATCTTCCTCAAGATAAAACCCAATTCTCATACACACAAGTTAAAATACTATACATGCACAAATTAGATAGAAAGGTGTGATTTGGAATTTTAGGATGGAACCTATATTACTTTGGAATGACTCCTCTTATTGCAAAAAGATGGGTCGCATCCACAATTGTGTGATGCCAAGATCTTATTAGTAACTCTAAATCAAATAAGATTAACCATAATATACCTACCTTATTGTTCTAATTAAATGCTATTACAAGATGACGTGCAAGAGACACCTTATTGTACACTCTTTATGAGTCAATTGACTCCACTTAGACATCAAGAAAATGGTCATGATGACATGGCACTACAAAAATATGCCACTTTACATTAGTAATATCTTATAGAAGATTTACATGAATGTTGTTATTCGGGCATGGTTCTACTCCAATGAGGATCCAATCCCAAGACACTTCATCTCGATGATGCTTGACTTTGATGGTCTCCCATCACAATGATGTTTGACTCCAATGGTCTCTCACCGTGATGCTATTTGACTCCAATGATTTTGAATCACTATACATGTGGTGTAATAATATAGAGTTTACCAATGAGTTAGTCAAGGCTAATGAAGTAGCAAATAGGCCAAATTAGCCTAGAATATTCTAGAAGAATCTAGAAAGCTATTTGGTACCTTCCAAGTATTGGGTGACGTGCATGCCTAGTGGTGACTTCTAAGAGGAAGCTTCTCGGCTAGCTTGACTTGCACCCTAAGTAAGTAGTTTCTAGAAGGAATTTTCTAGAAAGCTTCCAACTAGCTTAGCTTGCATGCCAAGTAGAGAGCTTCTAAAAGGAATCTTTTTGAGAAGCTTCTGAGTTAACTTGGCTTGTACTCCAAGAAAACGGCTTATGGAAAATTTTTGAGAAGCTTCTCAAGATCCTTGTATGCTCCCTATAAATAAATAAAAACCCAAGCTCATGCATTCTAAGTCTCCTTCATTCAAGTGTCCCAATATGATCTCCCATTCTCTTATTTCTCTCATCGGTCTCAATCTTTTACATTGGTATCAAAGTAGAAAAGAGATAGATGGAATTTATGGATAACCAAATCCATTTTTGCCAAACTATTGGGATTTTTTGTGTCCATGTTCTACCAAGCATCATTTCACACAATTCATCACCTCACACTTTGGCAGAAATGTTTGAATACAATCACCTTGTTTGAGGCATCCTTGGTACTTCTGGTTGTAACTTATAGAGAATGGTGGATGTATTTCCTCTACATGTTAATTAAGATAAATTATGGTAGAAAATTAGAAATGACTGCAATGCACAAGGTTATCATTGTTATGCAACAACAAATTGAGCACCTTACTCAATTGTTGGAAGAACAAGATCATCAATAACAAGAGCACATAGAGAGCACCACTTTGAGAAGGAGAAGAGCAAATCTGATTTTGAAAACCCAAGGTATTTGAAGGCAAGAATCTCCTAGGTGCAAGGGAGAATTTAGTGTTTGACTACAAATGTTATTTTGAAGCTACCAATCTTCAAGATGAACAAAAACAAATTCTCTTGGCTTCTAGCCAATTGGATGGAATAGCAAAGTTATGGTGGTGATTATGAGTGCAGCAAGCTAAATGGTAAATTTTTGCACCAATCTTGACATGGGTAGAATTCAAGAATACATAAATTGGTCAATTCCAAACTATAAATGGCACATGAGTTGCACGGGATAGATTGGAAGAGTTGAAGCAAATAGATAAGAAGTTACATCATGCAATTCTAGAACACCATCATGTAAATTCCAAATATGTTGGAAGATGAAGCTCTAGATTGATTTGTGAGGGGCTTGAAGTAATGAGTTGACTATGCAAGAGCCAAAACACTTTGAGGAAGCAATGTAGTTGGAAAAATACTTTGATTCCTTGGTTGCAATAACTTGCTCTTGAACTTGACAAAACATAGCAATACATTACACACGGATGGAAGAGCTAGCACAAATGGAGATTGATGCCATTCAATGGAGAACAATTGGCACTATAGATAAAGAAAAATTGTGCCAAAATTTTGGTTGTTTTTATTATCACCAAACTATACATTACATTGTTGAATGTCCACCTCAACTGGTCATCCATATGGAGTTTGTGGAGCAGAATGATCAAGGAAACAAGGAATTCCATTAAGAGATTTCAAGCTGCATATGAGGAACTTGATTATTTCTAATAGGATTGAAGGCTCAACCATTGCAAGTTTACTTCACTTGCAAGGTATGATATCTAATTGAAGTTATAGAATTTTAGTTGATTTTAGAAGTTCAGAGAATTACATGTCCATATAATTAGCAAACAAACTAAATATTCCTATCAAACCAATAATTGAAAAGATATTGATGATGACAGATGGTAGAAAGGGTTTTGTGTTCTGTGCCTCACATCTTGTTATATTTAGGATTAGGAAGGAATATTTGGAGTGTATAAGGTTTGTAGTGGCACCTCTACACTATGATGTCATTCTAGGTTTGCCTTGGCTTGAATATCATAAGATTCAATTTGATTGGATCTAATGAAAAATTCAAGTACAACATCAAGGTAAGAATTTCTGATTAGGTTGTCTGGCACCTTTGAGTAAGATATCTAAGTATAGTCAATCCCAAGATGGGAAGTTTGTCAAGAAAGTAGTCATAAAGCAAGTTTTGAAGGAAGATAAGTCCCAAGATGGGAAATTTATCAAAGAAGCAGCCATAGAGAAAGCTTTGGGGGAAGGTAAGTCTTTTTCATGGTGTGGATTAAGCCAATTGTATATAAAGAATTTAAGGAGTGCTTGAAGCCTCATTAGGCAATGGTTGATCAAATGATTCAAGAGTTTTCAAATGTGTTTTCAAATGATCAGCCAAAGGGAGTACCATCCGATCATGGTATACCCTTCAAGATTGAGTTGTTGCTAGGAAGTATTCCAATGTGTAGGCCCATCTATTGGCTCTCACCAAAGGAGTTAGACAAGCTTTGCAAAAAATTGATGGAGTTTTTGGAGAAGGATTTCATATGACATAGTACATCTCCTTGGAGGAGCATTGGTAGTTTTTGTTCTAAAGAAGGATGGAGAACTTTGCTTCTGTATTGATTATCGTGATCTCAACAAACAAATAAAGAAGAATGCATATCCCTTGCCTTGAATTGATAACTTGCTAGATCAATTGAGTGGAGCATAATACTTCTCGAACTTGGATCCTTGAAGTGGCTATTGGAAAATTCCCATTGATAGAAAGGATGTTTTAAAGATTACCTTTTGTACAAGGTATGGGCACTTTGAGTGGAGAGTTCTACCTTTTGGGCTCACTAATGCTCCAATAGTCTTCATGGATCAAATGCATCGAGTGTTGGATGGAGTATTGGATTGGTACATGATGGTGTTCTTGGATGACATCTTAATCTATAGTAAGACAAAAGTAGAACACATAAATCATGTGCAAGAAGTCATGAGCTGACTACAACAATGGAAGTTCTACTACAATACGTCAAAGTGTGCCTTTTGGCAAAAGGAAGTTACCTTCTTGGATCACAAAATCTTGTTAGAGGGGATCAAGATGGAAGTGGAGAAAGTCAAAGCTAGTATTGATTGGTATACTCCAAAGGATGCCATATAAGTGCAGGCATTTAATGGATTGGCAAGCTTTTACCGATGGTTTATCCACTACTATGCTCATGTGGTAGCACCATTGACCGACCTCTTGGGAAAGAACTCAAGCTTTCAATGGACCTCCAAGCATGAAGAAACATTCTAAAATCTAAACATATGGTGCCTTCAAGACCCATTCTTAAACTATATGACCCTCAACTGCCTTGTGTGGTTGATTTTGATACTTCTAACTTTGTCATTGGAGTTGTGTTGCAACAAGAATTTCAAGATGGGTTACATCTCAATAGGAAAAAAATCTTGACTTGAGATTGAGAACAAATAGCAATGGTATATGCCACCAAGGTATGGAGGTATTATCCCTTGAGGAAACAAGTGATCATGCAAACTGATCCCAAGCCCTTTGTTACAAACATTACATTTGGAACACATGAAGAGTCAATATCATCAATGAGACAAACAACTGCAATTGTTTGACACCAAATTTGAATACAAACCTGGTTGGTTCCATGTCATTCATAATACCCTATCACAATGACATGATCTGAAGTCTCTTCCTCTCATCACATCGGCAATTACAATGATATCAGTCAACTCCAAAGTCCAAATTGAGTTTATGATAAGATCCTTTCTTTCAAATGGTACAAGGTTGTCTCACAGCATGCGATAAGGAGTACAACACTTCTCCTTCAAGTCTAGCCTTCTATTCTAGGAAAACCAAATCTATGTTCTAGCCAAGGATGATCTTTGACTTGTGTACCTCCAAGAAGCCTATGACTTACCAATTGCTGGTCATATGGGTGTGGACAAGACCTTGGGTACCCTCTAATGCCAACGGTGGTGGCCCCACAACATAGCACAAGATGTTCAAGATTTTATCCAATCTTTTGAGAGCTACTAATGTAATAAGGCCAACAACCAAAAATCAAATAGACTCTTTCGACCACTACCTATTCCATCTGCTTGTTGGGAACACACGAGCTTAGATCTCATCACATCTTTGCCCAAGACAAAGCAAGATCACATAAAAATCATGGTATTTGTGGATAAGCTTAGTAAGCAAATCCATTTAGCACCAATCCTTGATATTATAGATATTCCAACATTGGCACATATCTACCTTGACTATCTTCAAGCATCATGGGATACCTTGTGTACTCATCTCTAACCACAATCTTCAATTCATTAAAAATTCTAGCAAGCACTCTTCTAGATACTCAACACCAAGGTTACTTTGTCCATGGCTTATCATCCCTAAATTGATGGACAAACTGAATGTGCAAATCACACCTTGGAGGTTAGGTTTTGTGCCTTCATCAATGTTCACCATACCAATTGGGATGAATTTCTTGTAGTTGTGGAGTTTATATACAATAATTCCAAACAGATAAGTATTGGATTCTCTCATTTCTTCCTTAATTTCAGCCTAGATCCACTTATTGTAGATTCCCTTCTTACTCCTCCTCCATCTCATGTCTCTCATATTTCCACCATATCCCAATCCCTTCAACAAGCCAAATCTCATCTCCTTGTTGCTTAGAATTGTCAAAAACAATATGTACACTACAATCGTCATGATCTCACCCTTCAAGTTGGTGATAAGATCATGCTCTTGTCTAGTAATCTACTCCTTCCACTTGATACCCAAGTCCATAAACTTGCTCGTAACTAGATAGGACCCTTTGATGTCACCCAAAATATTTCTCCTATTGCTTATTGACCTGCCTTGCCTTGTCATATATGCATCCACCCTATCTTTCATGTTCCCAAGTTGAAACCCTTTGTTCCTAATCCATCTTCTTTTTCCTCTCATGTCCAACCTCCTCCTTTTCTTGCCCCTATCAATGATCATGAGGAGTATGAATTTGATTGTATCCTTGCCCATCACCACCTTCAATGAGGCCACAAACAACACACATAGTACAAAGTCCTCTAGAAAGGGTATCCACTTCATGATGTCACTTGGGAGCCTCTTTCTCATCTCCAAAATTCACAAATGGCCGTCTAGGAGTTTGAAGCTTTAATGGTGATAAGGACTTCACTAGTTAGCAATGGGAGATATGTAGCAATATGGAGTTTACCAACAAGTTAGTCAAGGTTAATGAAGTAGCAAATAGGCCAAATTAGCCTAGAATATTCTAGAAGTATCAAGGAAGCTACTTGGTACCTTCCAAGTATTGGGTAACATGCATGCCAAGTGGCGGCTTCTAGGAGGAAACTTCTTGGGAAGCTTAACTTGCACTCCAAGTGGGTAGCTTTCTAGAAAGAAGCTTCTAAAAAACTTCCAACTAGCTTAGCTTGCACACCAAGTAGGCAACTTCTATAAGGGCTTAGCTTGAGAGCCTACTTGGTATGTATAGAGTATACAAGGCTTCTTAAGAGCCTTGTATACTCTATACATACCAAAGCCCAAGCTCATGCTAGGCATTCGGAGTCTCCCTTATTCAAGTGTCCCAATGGGATCTTCAATTCTCCTATTTCTCTCCTTGGTCTTATTCTTTTACATATGGACATATTTGACTATTGATCCCACTATGCAGATTCACCTTCACCTTTACAACTCCAAATTAGCTCATTAATGTGTTTTTTATATCCCTCATATTCCTTGTGGATATTAGCCAAAACCTTTGCAACAACCCAATGTTAATGTAGTCATACGAAAATGGTAAGAACAAGTCCATCTCATGAGTATATGGTTTAAAATTGGCTAGAAGTGTAGGGAAAGTGTCACAAGTAGTAGTTCATTTATTTTTTTGTTTAACCTCTTGGGTAGAAACCACTCCCGGTATGAGGGTAGAGGAACCCACTATAGAAACTTAAAAATATCCCAAATCACTTTCAAAACTATTTGTAACCAAAGTTACCCTAAAGATGATGGTTCACTTTGCCCCAAAGCCACCAACCTTGATAGCATGTACTACCCTTTCCCAAAGGCACACCTAAGGGGCTTGATTGGCATGAAATCTATCATTGGGCCATTCTACACCTTTAGACTCCAATTGCCAACCTATCATATGTATATACATTTCTACACAACATACATTGCTATCAACATCATAAACTATAGATGAGTAACTCACACATAAGTCATACATGAGCTCTAAAGTGCCACAATTCTTCAACTCAAATCATACTTAAATTAGATAGGTACTCAATCTTTAGCTCCAAAATCCGCTAACAATTGAGTATTGATTACAGTCAAGCCACATCCACTCTAGCTAAGAGATTCTAGGTGATGCTTGTCGGCTTGTCCACCACAGCCAAGAACTCAAAGGCTCAACATCAAGAAAGTGAGCTCTTTGGAGCTGCACTTTGAAGGTATACCCCTCTACTTGACCTAGGTCTCTAGCCCTAATAGTGCCGCTAATGGCACATCTGATGGTGCAAACAATGCAAGTGAGGGTAGATCTCACCATGTGATTAGTAGCCCTAACATGAAATCAGACTGCCAATAAGTAGTCCATGAGTAACTATTAAAATGACTACTAACACTATCACTCCAATGTATGAGCAAACTAGCCTTGGTGCTACAAATGTTGTGATAGTTGTTGTGCATATATATATATATATATATAGCCTTGATTGTTGACATTGGTAATAACTCAAGTTACCAATAGGCCAAGTGTGTCATATGATATAGAGAGACTTGCCTAGTAGTCTTATCTCTCTTTATATAAAAGTACCTTTGTACTCGTATATCTACATGTAATATTACAGCTAGTCCAATGTTAATCCCACCAAACAACTCCAATATACATACTCTCTCCATTAGATATTTCCAAGCAATGAGTGTGGTATCTAAAGGTGACAATGTGATAGACTCCAGAGGCTCATCCTCACATTGGTCTCCTAGTGGTACAAAGGCTCCACTCCAAGCTTGTTGCACCAATTGACTTGCATATTGTTGCAATGCTTCCTCAAAACTCCACAATGGAACATCCAAGGTGGACGGAAAAATCCCACTCATACTCCAAATCCAAGTGATCTCCTTTGGTACTGCAATATCCTTTGCATAGACGTTCCTTTCTAATAAGTCACCAAGCCAAGTAACAAAACCACTAAAAGCTGAAATTGATACCATGATCATTGATTGTAGTGAGCCAAGACTACTACTATTAAATTGTACTAGTAGGTAACATACTCATCCCTCACTTGACTGTCAATCTGGTCTATAAGAGGTTATCTCCTCTCAATCACCAATATGAAAACCCATGGGATATAAGATTGCTCAACCAACTAGCACATCATATGACTCAACTATTTTTGCAATGGCCTAAGCCCTCACCATAGAGCTATTAGTAGGATGACCACAAAGTTTGAGCAATCTAGGTGAGACGCTACAAATGGCATGACAAGGATGGTGGCATCAAGTTGGCTCTCATTCCTCCATAGTGCGGTGTTTGGGCCGCTTCTTGGTGTTGGAGTGGTCACAAATAGGTGTCATGGCCATCAGGGTGGAGTCTTCATAGGGTTTTGGTAGCAAACTTAGCATTTCCTTCTTCCTTGATAATCTTCTACCGCTTGACACTTCAAAAGTTGCTCCAATTTTAGCTAAGCAGTTGGAGCCGCAATCACTTTGTTCAAGTTTAAGGAGAGTTGTCTCCTTAAACCCTTCTCCTTCTCTACACTCAAGAACCTCTTCCATTGCAATCATGAGGATATCATCTAGACATCCTCAAGTACAAGTACATAAGGTGGAGTCAACAACTAGTGCCCTTTGGAAGGCACTCCAAGTGAGCTTTGCATTGTCTTACTTTTGGTGTTAGAGGAGTCTCCTTGAGTTGTAATAGTGATATTGGAAAATTTTCCTCCTTATCCACCACAATGTCTTCTCTCTCAATGGTGGGCTGGTCCAATACTTCCCACACCACCACACCTACAAGGGTGGATTGCACTTCCATGTCCTACTTTGCCTCACCTCCCTCTCCTTTGGAGGATACATCAATTTGGAAGAAGGAAGTCTCATGTTCTAGAGGTCCTCCCTTGTCCATCAGGGCTGATTCCTTTTCCCCACTCACTTGGGTTCTTTGACATGAGAAGTTCCACATAAGTGGTGATGACTCCACTCCTTGATTCCCAAACCCAACTCACTTATAGATTGTGAATTCTTTTTATTGGAAGAACTCAACACTTGAGGATTAGGCTAGTGCCTCTTTCCTGAATGGGTTGGCATTGCAATTTCCTTCTTCTTTTTTGTTTGTGCTTGCTCTTGCAACCTTATATACTGGTGCTCAAACCCCAATCTTATGGTAATGCAAGAAATCCTCCTTGTACTTCTTGTCTCTACCTATTCTTCTCTACTCCTAGAGCTTCACTATAATGGTATCCCCTTTGATTGTATATTTTTAGAATATCTCATGGGAAGTTATAAGTCCTAAATCCTAATTGGTAATGTGAACCTAACCTAGGTAGTCACCTAATTACATGATAAGAAAGCAAAATACAAGAATCTATGGTAGGAAGCCTGGAGTAGGTTAACACATTGGAGATCAAGTGTGGCTATCCACAACCAACACTATGTTTGTTGGCCCTTGTCAGTTCAACCTTCACTTTATTGGCTCTTTTCCCATCCTCCATCAAGTTGGAGCAATGGCCTATAACCTCAAGCAACCTCCACACATGAAGATCCATCCAATGTTCCACATTTCTTTGCTATGTAGTCATGCACTCCAACCTCTACACTTCTCTTCCATAGAAGAAGCTTGACCTTGTCCAAATCTCATTGATGAATCCAAAGAATGCAAAATCAAATGCATCCTCAAGAAATGCACCAAGGTACCCAGCATCAGCATGTAGAGTATCCCATACAATGGAAAGTGTACTCTTGTATGAGGAAACTTGGGTGTTCATAGCTAACTTGACCAATGCACCAATGTTGGTGCAATCTTTTGAGCAACAACTTTGCACTAACAATGTTGTGTGTTAAATGAGGAGAGATTTCTACAACCATTAGCTGGACAAATTAGCTAAAGTGAAATTGACTTGGTGATATATTTTGAGATGATATACATGATTTTCTAAGACACGTGGATAGAAAAGTCACCAAAAGAAGACTTTCACTAATAGTGTAGAGACCAAAAATAGATTGAAAACTTCAAAACCAATTTTGGAGGCCTAAACAAAAAAATTAGGCTCCAAAACTGGAATCTTAGTCCCCCTTTTGGGAAAAGGCATTTCCTTTACTCCCCCAATATGTCACACTATGATCTTTTCAACAATACTATTTCCATTCTATTCTACAAAAAAATTCCCAAAAGATTCCATTTGGTTAAAGTTGTTTGACCAACCAAATGGAACTAGGGCTTACATATCACCAATCCATGTATCTAACCTAAATGTAGAGCTCCTTTGGAGGGGTTCTACTAGGAGCATACATGTCACCAATGTGTATATCTAATCTAAGGGTGGAGCTTCCTTGGAGGGTTCTTCAAAATATAATAAAGTTGGAGTGCTCCTTTTGGTCACCAACATATTAGGGAATTCAATCTTCTATTCTTCTATCTTTGGAATATTACATTCAGCTTGGAACTTGTTACTTGCTTTTGTTACTAATAGTTTAGCCTCATCATTGTGTTCCCCTTGGAGGTTGGTCAAGGAGAATGCTTCTCCAATTATTCAAGGTGGCATTGCTATCTAGGGAGGATGATTCACCATGTGGACTTCACCTTGTTTGTGAAAAGTCTTCTTCTTCTTCATTATTAATTGGCCCACTTCTTCTCATGATGATCCCTATTGCATGCCATCTTGTTGATTGCCAGCCCTTGTGTCTGGATTATCTAGGTGAAGGACTCCTTAATTGCCTTTCCTTGACTTGCACTCTCACTTCTTGCTCCTTTGCTTGCTCCTCCCTCTTATGACATCTCTAGTGTCTCTATGAAACCCTCTTCATTGTGATCTCTCTCCATCACAACATCTTCTTCTATCAAAATACCTTCTTCTATCATTTGTCCTTGTCCAATGCATTGTGATTATCTTCATCCTCTTCTTCTTTTTATTCAAAGGAGTGATTAATTTCTTGCACCTTTTGTTTCTTTGTGGCCTATTGTGGTGCTCCCATTTCTTCAAATTTTATTTTGTTGATCAAATCATGCTAAAGTGCTAAAGAAAGACCATGGAGTTCTGTAGTTACAAGAGAAATTTCCCCAAAAGGTGACACTCTCTCTAGTGTCACAAAAGACAAGATGAGCAACACTATGAGGGATGTAGGATAATCCCAAGTGCTCATAGGAAGATAAGCAATTGGAGTGCTTACTAGTGACGTACTTCTAGGCTAGAGTGCCTAGTACACTATTGGAACTTGTACTTAACCACCATTGCAATTTGAATGCACAACCAACTCAACCAATAACTATTGCATCTAGATCAATCAATAAGAGTTGTTTTAGATAATAAAACCTATAGCACTTGGTAGGCAAGCTTGGCATGTGCAAAGTAACTAGTGGAGAATCTATTGCATGTAAAAGAGTAACATCTAACCATAGAGGATATGAAATTGCCTTTTCATGTGTAGATGGTGAGTGCCCACCTACTCCTTAACCACCAAAGGGCTAAAGAATGACCAAGGATTTGGGCTATAAATTGAGGAGTTTGGCCAATAGTTTCACTTTCAAAGAGTCACTTGCCTTCATAGCTCATCAAGTAGGATCTACCACTTCACAAAATACCAAGAAAGTTCACTAGATTGCAATTGTTATGGTACTCTTAATGACATATAGTATTGAGAGTAGATCCAAGCATAACTTTTTCCTTCTTCCTAACATCAAGAACCATTGTGACTACATCTAGAAAAAATAGAAAGATTCTAGAGGCTATCCTTGGGTCTCTTACAGTTCAAAATGGGCAATTTATTGTAGAATTGCAATGATATAGAGCAAACACTTGGGGTTCTTGCTCTAGGGATTGATTGACTTTACCATGATACACAAGATGAGGGGAAAAAGAGAGAAGATGCCAAGGGGAATGAGAGGTTATCCTTACAATTGGATGAAGGACCATTAGTGCATGGTTCTCAGGCCTGAGGCAAGGGTTGTAGGAGTGATGACTTTGGACTCCAAGTTTGCTGACAAGGAGCTACCGGCCAAGATCAAGGCCATCAATCATCAAAGGTCAAATAACAAAGGGTGGAGGGTAACTAATTACAAGAGCATATGAGAAGAGTCATAGTAGAGGAAATTATGAAAATCTTTAAATGCAAAAAACTACCTACTTGACCAATACTTAGGCTATGTTTTTTTTCTTATATGTATTCAAGCAAGCCACTAGATTGTGCAAACATGTTCAATAAACAACCCAAGATACTGCACATAGATTTTGAGGATGATAAAGGTGATCCATTTGCTACACATTATTACATGGGAACCAATCTCCTTATACAAGAGGAAAGGAAGAGATTCCTCATTCACTTTCCTCATGTAGGTTATTTTGATGGCCTGTAACACCCATTTGTGCTTGTGTGGTATTGTGAGATTTAGTTTGGTATTATAAGTACTTGAGAGACATTATTTATAAAGATAAAGGATGGTTCTACATTATCCATGATTAGCTAAAGTTGGTCATAGCTAAAATAGAGTGGACCTTACTTTAGAGGAAGTGGAAAAGATGAGCATCACTAGTTTAGATTCTAGTGTGTTGACTTGGTATTGTTCTTAGGTGTTTGGCTTTGAGGAGAGAGTTGAGAACTCTTGGGCATGTATCCTTTTTGTTTTAGATTCTTCTATAGTCTAAAGATAGCCTTGTGACAACCCGGCAAATATCACTTTTGCGGTAATCGGGTAAGTAAAGTTCGTTCCCGTAGAGATACGAGTCAGAAATGTCCAAATACAAAGCAAAGTAACAATTGTAGTTCTTCTTGGTTGCGTCTTTAATCTCTCAGGTAGAAACCACACCCAGAAGAGAGTAACAAGCACTGACTCACCGTCTTGTCACAAATTAATACTTCTTAATCACAACTCCATCAAATCTTTCCAAACAATCTTGATTGTGATGATTCAGGCTCTCCCAAAAACGGCACTTCACTGCAAAATGACTTTGCCTCAGAATTGTGTTCCACCCCTCCACTGAAGGCACAAATTCCTCAATCAAAATTGCTTCACATCAACTTCGCACTGCACTCACAAATGTAGAATACTACCAACACTACAATTCCTCTCAGATCTGTCAAGGCATTGTTTCAATTGCACTTCACTCAGGATCAAACACACAGAATGAAGATCAAGGCTGTGGAATCCAACATCCAACAAGCACTCTGACTTGCACTTTGAATTTCTTCACACACTCACAATTACAAATACAAAGTTGATACTCGGAATCAAGCTCAAGCGACGAGCACTGCTTCACAGCTCTTCGCTTTATCTATTCTCAAAAATAATAAGCATTGAACAACATTAGACTGCGAATGCAACTCTTAAGTAGTGAAGCAATCGACAGTTATCTTCCTAATGTACCTCTTCCTAATGTACCTCTTCCTAATAACTCTACAAACCTGCAGATCTCATATGACAATGCAACCTTTCATATCTGTCTCTTCAAATCTCAAATCGGTTTCTACTCCAATCCGATGTCTACTTCTTCCTCGGCTTTCAAACTTGAACCTGAAGTAACTTTACTTCTTAATATTCTGTCCTCGGGTTTCACAACTCCTAATTCCTCCACTAATTCTAACATTTCTCCTTCTTGATATGAAATTCTTATCATAGTTAAGCCTTCTAAATCTCTATCTCCCGACCCACTCTTCTCTAAAGTGTCAAATGTCAAATCCAAAGACACTTGCACTCCTATCTCTCTTACCTTGGGTTTAACTACAATCAATTCCTTTACTAATTCTATTGTGTCATCATCAAGAATTGTAATTGAAAGTATGAATACACTATTTACACCTTCAATTTGTAACCCATTTTTCCGTAATCACTCATGTTACTAACCCGAAGACACTTACTGTCTGATCTTGCACTTCGTGTTTATTCACTATTGTTACTTCTCCTTCAATTCATGTTCAATCTTCAATCAGAACTGAAATTGAAATCATGGGTATTCTAACTATCTTTTTTCTCTACTCTAACTTTCTCTCATGCTTCCCAGAAGATTCCCAAAGTCAACTTCACTGCACTCCAAGGTCCGACTTTCTTAGATTTAGTCATCTTCATCTTGAGGCAAAGTCTTTAGACCCGAAGTCATGTAAACCCAAATTACGAAGTACGAAGTCCGAAGTACGAAGTCACATTGACCGAAGACACTCTGACCCGAAGTACATCTACTCCAAAAACTTCAAATACTTGTAACTTCTTCTACAGACCTCCAAACTTTGTGATTTTGGTGGCAATAGAAAGCCTTGAACAAGACGCTTGTAACAAAATATAGCACACTTGATTTGGACTTGTGGTCATTGAGATATGACTCCCGCAAAAATCCTGACCTGCAACTTCTATTTCTCCTTCGGGTTTGCACTCCTTCAACATCTAATTTTTTCACTCCTCTGACACAAAGTAAGCTTCTTCGGGTTTGATCCAATCCAAATCCTTCTTCCTCTTACACAAAATTGATTTCCTTGGCTTGATCAAAATACAAGTTTTCACCCATTTCTTTTCCATTTGGTTTCAATTTGGTTTCAGCAAGGCACTTTTTCTTCAGAATTCGTCCAAAATGAAAAATGTGTGTACCACAAGCCCATGTGAATGAATCCTTGATTAAGTGGTTGGGTCAAGATAAAATCATATGCTTAGTGAGATATGCCCATGTAGATAGATATTCCTTTAAACTTTTTGATTTCATTTGACTTTAAGCCTAATAACTTGAGTTACTCCAATAATCAGTAAATTTGGTGTGTAACTATTTCACAAGTATATGAGTGGTGAGGGGGTGAGCAGGTACTCATCATCCTTTTATGTGCAACTATCTTTCTCTCATTGAGTTCTCTAGTGAGCAATATCTTGAATCTTGGAGTGTTATCCTTAGAAGAGTATGATGGAGTTGGTGTTCTTTGCCTACTTAGTCCATAATGCGCTACCATAATAGCCATCAAAGGTTCATCCTAAGTGAGAGATAGGTTGGCTCATATTTTCTATTCCGTTGTTTGGACCTCTCTAAAAGACAAGATAATGTTCCACGTTCAATTCTACATTAGGCAAATGGAAGCTATGAGAGCTCACTTGGAGAGAACATTAGGAGAGGAGAGAATTGAATTTATGTTAGAGAATCAAGATTCATTTGTAAACTTTGATTTCATTATGATGTCTTTGAGGTGATTTTATACATCTTGTACACATGAGAGGATTTGGAGACATTGTAGGAGGTGGATTGCAGATTTTGGAGATTATAATGATTTTGGACAAAATCCCAAGTTTGAAATCCTTGTTACCGAATGCTCGTTGTCGATTGAAGTAAAGTACTTAGATCTGCTCGAGCGGCACTGACAAGAGGACCTATACTTAAAAAATCAAGAATTACTCTTGTACAAATCTTATGAGAGTAGAGGAAAGGAAAGAGGAACAGACTTGAAAGACAATTGAATTGCTACCTTGAGCTGCTCCTCTTTTGACCGGTATAAGGCAAAACTTGGTTTCGATGGAGTTGGCGAACTGCTGATGGAGGCTGGAGTGTCCTGTGAAGAGATCGAACGTATACGTTTCCCTTACCGTTAGCATTCTTACGGTGGCATAGCTGACAAGACTGTATGTGAGTACCTTGAAAATTCAAAGACTTTGCGCGACTACATTGTAGTCCTTCCAAGGGGACGTTCTGAAATATTCCAGGACTACAGCACTGGAGCTTAATTAACAACGTGCAAGGTTGTCAGGTAAGGTCATTTCGATGAGACTAAACGTGCTTAATGAATTGAGACGGATTAACAAAGTTTCAACCCCATGGAGACCGGAGCTGAGTTTCATCTATCCAGTCTATCCCTTAGGAGACTCCATATAGAAGGATTTGCTTTCCAACAGTCCAAGTTTTTCATTTCAAGTTACTTATTCCAAGGCAGTCATCTTCCAGAACGACTGCAGATCATACCGTTCTACAGGCCATACCATATGGTCATCTGTACAATTCTGAGTTGTAATTTTAAGTCAACTTGAGTTTCCCACCGAAGACTTGACTGAGTTTACTCAGATAGACTCTTGGTTTCTCATAAAGTAGGAGTTCTGTTAAATTTCTAAATATAATCCACACCTTTTAATACTGGATAGCAAAACCCTCTCTCCTTTGATTATACCTGTCCTCCTCGTCTCTATGTCCAGTTCCTTCGGCACTTCTACTACCGTTTAGTCCGAAGAAACATGATTGTCCCTATGACTTGATGGACATAAAAGACATGTGTCAGAGTTAATACGACTAGCGGGTTGCGTATCCATCTGTATAACATCTCTAATCTTCTTCGAGATAAAGTCTTCCTGATATCTTGTTGATACTTGTGTACTGTATGCATGAGACTCTAACCAAAAAGTTTTCGCGTTTCGTGCTCAAAATTGAGTTGTTATTCGCGGCTATAAAACAAACTAAGCCTGAAACTGATGACGTGGATCTGGTTCCAGCGACGACAACACGAATACAACTTCGATGGTCCAACGGATTCTTACCAAGTCTTGGCGGATATCTTGTTTCGGAGTCAAACTGCCCATTGCATCATGTCAGATGCAATCGGTAGTTGACATGGAGTCCCGCATGGAGCAAGAGCGATCGCGAAGATGGCGAAGATAAGCCATCAAAAAGTGAAATGACTGCAGACAATATGGCCGTGGAGATCAGATCGCAATCGAAAGACAGAAAAAGTAATCTCATGGTTTACCGGACATTGATCTATTTTTCATTGATAAATAAGTGGGGAGAAATCTTAGACTTACCGGCAGTAGAAATTTGAAATGATGGAGAGTAAACTAAGGAGATCTCTGAAGCCCGAAATTTAGAATCTTCAAATCGTATAACTCTGAAGTGTGATATGATGTGACATCTTACATATTACGAGGGTTGGTGAAAGGAACTGCAAGGCTCTGTAATCATTCAAGCATGCAACTTGACTCCGAAGAATAACATGCAGGTGCAAATTGCAACTCGCATAGTTATAGCTAGTTTTGGCTTACAAACAGTACATACGTTTGTTGCTGACGGATTAGAAAGTATGACAGTAAGCGCTTAAGAGGCTTAGGAGCAAATTACAAGCAGTCAAGAACGGGCCAGCCTTTCCTGTCTCTTATCGGTTGGAATCTATTACTGTGCCCTCAGTTCACTGGAATCGAGTCTGACATGTGAGCTACTAATATACAAGTTACCTAAGGATGCCCCAGCAATTGACGACCACTGGATGCCGTCGTTTAAGTTACTCGCAATCTGAATATTCGCAATCAATTTGATTGCGATCCAATTGTGCACCGTCAGCTTGTTGCAATCCTATCACATGTAACCGTGACTTGAGAACGCTATGTTTGGTATGAAAAGAATATAGCATGCAGTCCATGATGCCTGCCAGGGCTGGTGCCAATGAGAAGCCGCGATGAAAAATGCAAGATGGGAATCCCATCCTTAAGCTGCGGCGAGAAACGATACCAAGGTGATATTCCCCTTACATTGTTCACTGACAGAGTTTTGTAACGACTTCGCATCAAGTGCAAATCAACCAAACATAACATAACCTTGGACATAACTCTGCAATGTGCAAAGCCGGACCCAGCAGTTTATATTGGGTATACACAGACCAATATGATGTGGTCCCCAACAATTAGGTCACTGCGAGTATGACTTTGCGTGAAGTCATGGGGAAGGGCCTTCAATCAGATGTACAATTTGGATATTGGGATTCAGCTCCGGCTAATATGGAAATGAGTGTTTCCAGCAATTCTGGCTTGGCTGCAAAAAAGAACGCACGGAATGGAAATGCATGAACAAAGAAATGAACGTGAACATGACATGAGATTGACCTGCGACTGAAAGCCCTGGGTATTTTAAGGATATTAGCGCATTGAGTTCACATGTTGAACTCCTAATTCAATTCTCCTAATGAATAGTTGGAGGATCTTCTGTTGTATTTGCAGGTAACTTATCCTTTGCACATCATCAACATTAAGAGAACCCGTCAAACCATGAACAAGAACCATGAATGTCAAATTGGAAAACTTGAATTAAATTGAAGTGAATTGGTTTTAAAACTCCACGAATTGACTAGGTCGATACTTACAAGACGGATCTAATATCGCACAGAAGCTCTATCTAAAGAATGTACAGGTGAGCTTGGTTTGCTCTATGCAACAATGGTGCATGGCTCAATGGATCTGGGACCTCCATTCCACCCTTCCAAGCAGTCAAGCAAAGGAGTTGCAAGTTTGCCTTCTGATATGGCTTCGTACACGAGCTCAATATCCTGCCCAGGTGACCTGCTCTCAGTGCCTACAAGTAACTTGGTACCTAGAGATCTTACAAAGTTGTAAAGTGGGAAACTTCTGCATTCAGCTATCCTGTTTGATACTGCAGTCACGCCGTTGTCAAATTGTGCTCTTACAGCCGACACCTGAGCTTCGAGTTCGGTTTTCACCTGCTCTTCGAAAACAGAGATTCTACGGAAGATACTACAACTATACTCTTCGTTCTTATTTTCCATGGCACAGTTCACAAGACATTGTCGTAGCTTTTGCATCAGGGGGTAGGATGCACTCGTTGCATCGTCAATGTAGGTGAAAGGAGCCTGGTCATCAACCACTTTCAGAAGTTCCTTCTCACAAAAGCGAGAGGGGAGCAGAACACCTTCGGTGTCTGCAGACAATGTCTTCTTGGCAACTTGAGATACGATATTCTTCACAGTAGATTGCATGTTCTCCTCCAGATGACGGAGATCCACAGCTTGGCACAGAGCTACCAAGAATGTGGAGGACATGAGTTTGAGTATCTCAATTGCTTCTTCTGTCTTTCGAGCTGAGATTAGCCCTAATGAGTTCACGTCCTGGTTGTGTTCCTCTGCGCTCTGCACGTGAGTGGTCACTGGGTTGGCCAAGTACAATAGCTCTGAGCAGTAGGATGCCATGGCTATCTCAGCTCCCTTGAAACCGTAGTCCAAGCTGGGGATGGGACCTCCAGTGAGGTTTGATGGTAACCCGCTGTTGTAGAAGTCGTTCACAAGCTCGGACATTTGGGCGAACATGAGCTTGCCCATGGCTGAAATAGCAAGACGCATGTTGTCCATGGACACTCCAATTGGTGTGCCTTGAAAGTTTCCACCGTGCACTGCCTTGTCTCGGGATACATCGATAAGCGGGTTGTCATTGACAGAATTGATCTCTCTCTCAATGGCGTGAGTCGCTGCACGGATGACCTCGATTTGAGGCCCCAGCCATTGAGGTGATGTCCTCAACGCGTATCGATCCTGCTTTGGCTTCTTTAGAGGATCCGTTTCATGCAACTTGGCTGCAGCTTTCATGTATGAGCTTCCTTCGAGAACATGCTCCATGATCGCGGCTGCCTCAATTTGCCCTGGGTGGTGTTTGAGCTTGTGAGTAAGGTGGTCAGTAAACTCGGGCTTCCCCTGCATCACCTCACAAAACAGAGCTGAGACCACTTCGGCAAAGAGCGCAAGTACATTGGCATCGTAGCAGACGGTCGAAGCCAAAGCTGAGCCGACGGCTGTTCCATTCACTAGCGCGAGTCCTTCTTTGGGTTGCAGCTCAAAAGGCTTGAGCAAGCCCACTAGTTTCAGAGCTTCTTGGGAAGAAATCTCCTTCCCACAGTCATTCACTGCGCGTGAATTCGGTCGGCCGGTTAGTAGTCCCGCAATGTAAGAAAGAGGGACAAGATCTCCTGAAGCTGTGATAGTCCCTCTGAGGGGAAGCTTGGGAGTGATCTGCTTGTTGAGGAGTTTCTGCAGGGTCTGAAGAATCTGCCACCGAATACCGGAGTATCCTTGCAGAAGTGTGTTGGTTCTGACCAACATTGCTGCTCTGGTTGTAGAGACGGGAAGTATGTTAGATTCATCTTTGCCAATGACTCCTGCATTCAAGAATCGAATCAGCTCTCTTTGTAGGTCGACTCCTTGATCAGTGCGGCGGTGTGAAGTGGCACCGAAGCCTGTGGTAACACCGTACGTATCAGTACCCTTCCTCATATTGTTTAGCACCCACTCGGAGCTTTCGTCGACTCGATCTTTGGCAGCAGCTGCATCAAGCACCACAGTAACCTCCGGACGCCGAGCAATAGCGGTGACCTGAGACACTGTGAGTGTTACCCCTTGAATGAGAACCTCTTTTGATTCCTGATACTCACTTACCAGATCCCTAACTTCCTCCCAGTGGCTGCGATTCATAGCAAAGGCAGATTTAGTCCAGTGCAGTGGATCTTCCATCTCGGAGTCTGGAGTCTTCACCACGGGACTCGAGCAAATTTGCACAGTCATCCCAGTCTTCTCTGATGGGAGAGTAACTGCTGGGGTTCGAATTTCATCTTCTTCTTTCATCATCTTCGCAGAGGGCTGATTTACGACCTGTCGAGGGAATGTATGTCGACTCATCACGGTGAAGTATCTAGATATGATATAGCGACACTGATAAGAGGAATCGGACGCGCGAAAAAGGCGCGAAAAAGTTCAACGTACAACTGATGGATAAGAGGGAGAGGGAAAGAAGAGCAAAATTGAAGGGCGAAGCAGTTGTACTAAGATTTTAAGAAGTTAGGACATTGAGCTGCTCCGATATTAACAGGTGCGCGGCACAACTCCAGGTGATCGAGATGCACAAGTGTTGATGGAGACTGTGAAGTCCTGGGAAAATATTGGTGATATACATTTCCCTCGCGTTACTACACGTACTGATCGTTAGCTTGCTAGACTGGTCAATTTTATCCCAATGAGCGTTTCTATGTGGACTTTGCCCAACTACAGTGAAGTCCATCCAATGGGGACCTCGTCACCTATTCCACAGTGAAAGACCTCCAGTCTTTCGCTAAATCAACAACGTGCAAGATTGTCAGGTCAGATGATTTGGCTGAAACTTTAACGTGCTAAATGAACTGAGACCGCCTGAGACACTGACAGCCTCACAAAGATAGTTACACGTGATAAGACGGCGGTCAAACAATTGCGGATAATTGGACCGCAGGCAATTTGATCGTAAACAACAAGACCCGCGAGGAGCTTTTCAAATATACACACGTTTTCGTTGTTTCAGTTCTTCACAATCTCTGAATCCCCGAAATAGCTCACTAGCCTCTGGTTTTCTAAGAAATAGTTCACTACCCTCTGTTTTTCAAAGAGGTAAATGACCAGCATGTAATTTCTGGATGTACATCACGATCATAGTTCCCACTATCATATCCACTCGGTCAATTTGCTGCGATCCTTTCATGAGGTTTAGACTGCGACTCTAAGCTTCATTCATTCACTTCTTTAGGACTGTGTTACTCGTTTCCAAATGATTCCAGCCCTGATCTCACAACTTAGAGCGACTCGATTCCACTTTCACCATCTAAGAAATTACTGCTAATTATCCTCCGTTGTGATATGACAAGTCCATCTCCTTCGCCAGCCCATTCAGTTGCATGATTCTGAAAAGTTGTTTACTTTCATCTTGAGTTTTCTATCGAACACTAGATTAGTCCATCCTTCTTTTCTGACACACGCGACATAGGAACCGGGTCAAATTTCTAAATTCAATCTCGATATTTTAAAATAACGTGTCTCCTGTGTTAATTAAAATGCATCCTCTATGTCTGTGCGGGATCTCCGGCACCTCTAGGGATTTCATGTTGTCCGAGGTCAAATTACAAGAGGTCATACTTGGTTTATATTTAGCACCGCGGAGTTCAACAATTTGCTGCAGAAAGTCTCAGAGTCTCCTTTTGCAAACGAGATTTTGAAGTGCACTATGATATACTCTTAGTTTAATCTTATTTAATGTTATGTTGTTTTCTCCTGTTTCGGGATTTAATTATCTCTTATCGAGAAAACCGATCAGCGTATTCGCTAGCAATGCCCATGTGCACATCCTGTGAATCCTGACGCGCACATCCTGAAATCCCGACGCTCTAACAAAAAAATGTAGCCTTCTGAAAGCCTTTCCAAAGCTATTGGAAAATAGCTACCCCCGAGGTACGGTCTGGGTAGAAGATATCACGATATGTCCGTGGCCTGTAGGAGGCTACCAAGCATTCTCTGCAAGGACCTTCAAAAACAGATCATCCTACAACGAGTTTGTTACCTTTACGTATGTTGGCTCAATTCTCAAGTTGAGTAAATGAGTAGTGTTTGCTGGATTGATTGGCACACTAAGGGTTCCAATAAGGGAACTGTGGGTCCAAGCAACAAGTGGGAGTTCCAATTGTGATAAGTAAATCAGTTGATCCATGGGACAGCAAAAGAGCTTAATATGATTATAAATAGATCCTCATATTGGCAAGACTTTGCCAAGCGCCTGCATACGCAGCTGTATTTCCCTTGTGTCCTGCTTGAACGTAAACGACGACTGGGTGACAGGCGAAAAGGAATATCGGCCGTAGGCTCGATATAAGACAAGAAAAATTCGCGTCAGCTCCTACGAAAGAGAATTTCCTGGAGAGACGGATATCTGCCCAAGTCAACAGCAGCGTACTGCCTGGTGACCTTCAACGTTCACGAGTCCTGGTAGTTCTGGTGGTTTGACTGCTGATCAGTAGACTCAAGGAGAGAGAACACAAGGCACACATCAGTGCTAACTTCAAGGTCAGGGTATAGACAGATACCAAGTTCGGGTTTCAGTATACCCATCTCAGCCCCTGTGTCAATCGGCAGTCGTGATTGCTTCAACTTCCTCTTACTAGGACTTTATACACAGCTAAGCATCTTGGAGATCAGCTGCAGAGATCCTAGATTCATCTGTCTGTTAACAGTTCTGTTTGAGAAATGGCCAACAATGGCGATGCTTATGTTACTAACACAAGGGAGCCGATGGACCTGCAACAGTTCTTGCAATTGGCAAAGCCGTTCCTCCCACGGCGTATCCTCAGAGCGAGTACCCAGATATTTTCTTGGACATCACGAACACGAGCCACAAGACGGACCTCAAATCCAAGTTTGCCCGTATTAGTAAGTAATCTTGGCTATTCAGCTCGTACGAATTTTAATGTATGGTGTTTCGTTCTTATTAAGCAACAATTTTAGTCAAGTATTACCTGTGACCACCACGCACTTGTCTCCTCTACTGATACAGTTGTTTTCCTCTCCGTGACAGGCAAGAATTCAGGAATCAGTAACAGGTACTTTCATTGCACTGAGGAGGTGCTGAAGGCCAATCCTTCAATGTGTACGTACACGGAACCCTCCCTTGATGTTCGATAGGATATTGCTATCCGGGAGGTGCCTAGGTTGTCAGAGAGGGCAGCTATCGAGGCCTTGGAAGAATGGGGCCAACCCAGGGACCAAATCACTCACGTTGTGTTTGCAACCACGAGTGGAGTGAGCATGCCCGGGGCAGATCTCACCCGTACCAGGCTTTTGGGCCTGAGGCCTACTGTCAACCGTACTATGCTTTATCAACAAGGGTGCTTTGGCACAATCCTGCGGGTTGCTAAGGATCTTGCTGAAAACAACAAGGGAGCACGAGTACTCACCGTTGTGAGTGAGCTTACCTGTGTGACATTTCGTGCACCCAACGAGGAACACCTGGACAATTTGGTAGGTTCTGCCATCTTCGGTGATGGAGCTTCGGTACTCATCATAGGATCTGACCCGGTACCTGAGGTGGAGAAACCCCAGTTTAAAATTCATTGGTCGGGAGAGACAATTCTGCCTGAGAGTGATGGTGCAGATGAAAGTGAGTAACATTCAGATATCAACATAGATAGGTGACTAATTGTAGATTATCCTGTTGATCATGAGTACCCTTGACAATCAACGGGTTCAATAGGTCGAATTATACTCGGAATTTGAGATCAGAAAATACCTTTTCTTGTACAGTGCCATTTGCAACATTATACATTGAATGTGATATTACTATGCATGACTCTGCTCTCTTCGCTGTGGCTAATACACATGTGAGTATCTGATTCTACTCTTGCGGAGACTCTTAGAGATGAATGTCGGTCTAAACTGCCATCATGTGTCTATTCGACACCTAATACATGACCACAGTGCTTTAATCGGACAATCAGAAGTTATCAAATTCAAATAGATGGTGAGATGAGAGTAAGCCAATATGTAGTAATACTTCCAAAACGCATAGATGCGAGTTTGAGAGGAAATTTTGGTAAATAATTTCAACCGAGAACTGCGGCAAGACAATGTGAGCATTCTCCATTATGTCCGCATTCATCCGGTTGTGATAGGCTTCGGTTTTCTGAAACGATGATTATCTTCGCTGAAGGTAAGATCTTCATGGCAACAGCATGGATCGACAGCAGGATCCTTCAGGCCTCATCACACAGTGAGACTGCTCATATTCACAGCCTAGCTGCTGAATACATAAGATTAGACATAGTTTGTAATCTGAGATTGTACGTGCCACCTGACGAGCAACATCAACTGTGTAGTCAGTTAAGTCAATTTTCACGAACTTGAGTAGACGTGGGTCGTGCCGAATGGTGCTATCGTTCGTTCAAACGTGCTAACTGATGATCGAATTGATACCAGAGATAATGCTTTTACTCAAATAAGGCACCATTGGGTATGCAGTGGCAGTGGATTAGTCTTTTTGGATAAGATTCAGCAATCGCAGTCATGATCAAAGTACTCTCTACGATAATGAACTTACTATTACAGATCTTGGGTATCAACAATTTCAGTCTTCGTCATAAAATAAAGGCACTAGGGTATGGGAGAAAAATACGGCTCTGAAAATCTAAACTACACATGTAAATTCGCTTACTCTACGGGCCCAAGTCCTTTTGTCCAAATTATTTGTCTAATTTAGCATGCTGTTACCAGGGCCCCGTCTTATATACTCGTTTCCGAGTAACATGAGATTCATTCTGACTTACTTAGTTAAGTCTTAAATTTGGTAGTCACTTGTTGCGAATTGAGACCTTACTACACTTGATTACCAATTTCCATATGGTATCAAAATCCAGAGTACTATCTTCTAAGAGAATTACTTTATCATATTTAGAACGTGATGCAGGTTGGCTCCTCAAAGTTCCGCTTGATCTTTATCCCTCTCTAACAGAAAGTAGCAGACACTACTGTTAGATTTAAGCAGATATTCCCTCCAGCACGAACTTATCCGCTTGTCCAACCTCCAAACTAAAACGCTGAGTATCAAAACCAGTCTATTATATTTTGTATTGTTGCAACTAAGAGTGTCTACAGATAAGAGATCGAATCTTATTCCCCAAATTCAACCCAGGGCATCTAAACACGACCAGCGAAGTTGGAGTCATTGCCTCAATTCAGCGACTCAGACAACCTGAACTGAACGCGATACGGAGTCTTTACCTAAAGTCAACTCAGGCCAGCATCTGAAGACGATCCGTACAGATTAGAGCAGTTGCTGAACTTCATATGTTGCATAAAGTGCTCTTTCTTGCTACAAAGTGCATGCGGGTGTGGTGCCCAATCATATGATAGGTCGTATGAGGACCATGCTTAGCCATCCACCCTTTGCACAGTAGATTTGGATGAGGAACATGAGTTTGACATGCTCAAGAAATATTCAAGTTCCTTAATATAGAGCAGAACCTTTGACAGTTACTACCTATACCATTGACTTCAACGCATTTAAGTTCGAATTTAGAGGTTGTCAACTCGAAGAATAGTTGTGCATTGAAGAGGTCAGACAAACCTAGTGCCTTCATGCTTCACAAATCTGTCAGATTCACACTGGAACGCACCAGTTCACCCTGTACTGTTCGCCTCCATGATTCTTCCTTTTATCTCCATTATGAGTTGGAAATACTGTAGGGTAGTACAATTGCTTGTATGACATGCGGCACCGGAGGAGCTAAGTGTCAGTTCTAGGTCTTTTGTGCGACTCATAGACATAGTAATTAAATGTGTCTAATGGCTACATGCGTCAAGCTAGAAGAAACATATGTGCAAGTAGCACAAATACCTATTCAATCGGTAGTAGCTTTTACAACCGAATTCCCGCGTGGTCAATTGCAGGCTTTATCGCGTTACATTTTGGAACCTGATGCTTGAAGTGAGAAGAACTTCTCTCAGCCACTGTTTTTATCAATACCCTCTGGACCGCAAGTCACCTGAGTCTGCTAGAAGTCTTTGTTGACTCCGCTGCTGTTGAGATCACAAAATGCGTGTGTGGTAGGTGTCAAGCTAATCCTGGTCATGTTGGCTATTCTCAGAGTAATATCAGGTATATTACAGAGGCGACTGACGAGTAAGGAAACTTTTAAGAAGTAATATCACAGTCCTGTATGAACGAGATACACAACACGAACCTAGGCATCTGACCAAGTCTTGGAAGCAGAAATAACTTGACCCTATGCTGTATAAGGCTACGCGTCACCTTTTAGATTACCCTCAACTTTATACGGCTACGGCCTTTACACATAGACAAACTGAATCTCTGGGTGTGTGCACGGCCGGTAAAACTATAACTGCAACCTCTGTGAGGAATACTAGACAGAGAGAGTTCAATGAACGAGTTTTGCAGAAAAATATATGTAGAGAATACTCTCGTGCTGGAACCTCAGAGGTAAAACCTCCGGAAGCAAACAGCTGCAAAACAGGAAGTCTATTCATGTTGAAAAGTCACTACTGACTAGGATTAAGCGCTAGTTAAGATCTCTTGCTCATGTTACTTTAAATCTCGAGAATAACCACTTGTTTAAGATGCTATAATAATCTAACACTAACACTCAATTGCGAATTTCAGTATTATCCTATTCCTAATGTAACGATAAGTTTCTGATGAAAGGAAACCTTTTGTCAATACACATATCAACTATCTTCCTTAGGTAAATAGTTAATACTGACTTCTCCACAAAGTAACTGATCTTTAATAAAATGACATTAAATATCAATATGTTTAGTTTTATCATGATTCTTACTTACTAGTGAAAGTAATAACTATTCCGCTTTTATTATCACATAAAGTACTTGTTGTCTTATCAGGATAACCAATGTCTGAAAGTAGTTGTCTTATCCATATTGTTTCAGTGCTTGTTTTGGTTAAAGCCACATATTCATCTTCAGTACTCGGAGAGCAACTGACTTCTGCTTCTTACTCGCCCAGCTTACTGCTCTTCCTGCAAAGAGGAAGCAAAGTAGAATTTTGAGTATCCACATTGTCAGCATACGTTGAATCTGAAAATCCTTGTAAATGCAATGGTGATCCTGAGCAAAAATACTTGAGGGATAAATGTAGAGTCCCTCGCAGACAGCGGACAATTTTTTTAAAGGCTATCCAATGTGAATAGAGAATAGATCATTGCCCAAATTAAACTGCCAACAGCACTTTGATATGGAATAGTCTTCATATAAGCTATTTCAACTGGGGTAGACGGTGATTGATAATACTGAGAGACATGCGAGGAGCAGCAGGAGTAGAAACAGATTTACAATTGAACAAATTAAATTGTTAAAGCTTGTTACGAATATAACTATAACTGATTTGGTTGATCTTCAGCCATCCTTGTCTCCTATCTAGTTCGAGATGCATACCAAGGACATGATAAGCGTCACCCAAGTCCGTCATATTAAACTCCTAACTGAGTAAACTCTTAACTGTCTGGAGTAATGTAAGGCTTGATGTAGCCAATATTGAGTCATCAAAATATAATGCTAACATAGCAGAGTCTTTGCGAGAACATGTATACTATTATCAGCTGTATATTATTATCAGCTGATAAAACCAATATCTAGTAAAGCATAGTGTAATCTCTCATTCCACATATGTGCGGATTGCTTCAGACCATAAAATAGATCTATTAAGCAGACAAACAAGAGCAAGATCAGAAAAGGGTAATCCTTCAGGAAGAGCCATGTAGATATGCTCATTGAGTTTGACAAAGAGAAGGCAGCAACAGTTGATGTAGTTCCAGATTGAAATGCCAAAGCAAATAAAATCCATCGTGATTGAAGTTTCACAGTTGGAGAGAAGGTCTTGGTGTAATCAATACCAGGAATTTGAGTAAATCCCTTAGCCACCATATGAGCTTATAGTTTGTATTTGACCATCTATAGTGGGTTTCATCTTGAAGATCCATCAACAGCCAACAATAGTCCAGCCAATAGGTAAAGAAACCAAAGTCCAGGCTTGCATTGTAACCATGTTTTGTAGCTCAGTATGAATAGCAGCTTTCCAGTGTGGAGCATCAGGTCCTGAAATAACTTCATTATAAGTAGAAGGCTCGTTTAAGGATTGTGAAGTAGATAGATATGCACATTTTTTACCGTTGATCTTTTCAGCTTCCAACACTTCGTCATACTTCTCAACCGCCTTGGAAACTCGAAAACTGCGTCTCAGTGTATATGGGTGAGGAGGGCAGGTGGGAAAGGGAACAGATGGGGGGTCTTGGTCTCCTCTGAAAATAAAGAGGAGTTAATTCGTAGGAGAACATGGAAATAGAGTAGAAATAGGAGGAGTTGATTGGGCAAGCATTGGCTGAGTATTTACAAAAGATGGGGAAATAATCTGAACAACTCCCACTGAAATAGGGAATATGGGAAAGGAGGTGAAAGAACAGCAGGACGAGGAGATGCTTGAAAGAAGAAAGGATCTGATATGAGAGTGAGATCTTCCTCTTCATGGGATTTCTTAGATGATATTAACTGATATGTCCCAATTTGGTCCTCTAGAATGACAGATGATAATTTTATTATCACTCTTATGTTCCAAGCGGTATCCTTTACTTGCTTCACTATATCCCAAGAAAATACAGGCTGATGTTCAAAAATCAAGTTTAGAGTGCAAGTTATCATTGATATGGGCAAAAGCAAGACTACCAAACACTAATGAGTGTTTTAAAGAAAGCTTATATCCATACCGTAGAGGAGAGGGGGTATTTTTGGGAGATAATGCTTTGATGGGGCAACGGTTCTGGACATAGTTTGTTGTGATAACCGCTTCTCCCCGCTAAGTCTTTGATAAATTGGACTCGTATAACTTGCATAGAACTGCATTGATAAGTGTTCAATTTTTGCATTCTGCTGGGAGTATGAGGTACCAAAAATTATCACCTTACGCCTCTAGAAGAACAGTACTCATTAAAAGCAGCACTCTTGTATTCTCCCGCATTGTCACATCTCAACATCTTGATCTTTGAGGGAAAATGATGCATTTCAACATTGAGATAATACTGTGTAAAATGGATTAGGACCTCTGATTTATTCTGCATGAGATACATGAAATAGTATCTAGAGGAATCATTGGTAAATAATATAAAGTATCTATAACCAGAATATGTAGGAGGATATATTGGACCACATATATTTGAATAAACAAGGCCAATTGATTCCTTGGCTCGAGTGGCAGGTTCAGTAGAAAATGGTGCTCCAAGATTGCTTGCCTTATAAACAAGAAGTACATTGAGAAATTTGGAATATTTGCAACAAGGCCTTTTGAGAAAAGTTGATGAAGTAGATGAGTGCTTATGTGGTCCTATCTACTGTGCCATAATTCGGAGGGATGATGGACAGTAGGACAAGAGCTGATTCAAGAAGGGAAGACTGTAATGCTAAGTTTATATAAGTCTATTGTCAAAGGGCATTTAGCAATTATATTTTCTTGACTATCATCCAAAATACAGTGTTGTTTAGTCATTAATGCAGGTCCTTCCGCAGGATCCATCTGTTTGATTTGATGGAGAAAAGATTTCTCCTTAAACTTGGGATGTGCAAAATATCCTTCAATTTTGAATCACCTTCGGGAAGGCGAACAGTCACTAGACCTGAACCATTGATATCTTGGGTGGAGTTATCGCCAAAATAGACTTTTTCAAGTGTGGCATAAGGTTCATAAGTAATAAAACGATCTTTCGAGTGATCCATGTTATGAGTGGCTCCCGCATCAGGATACCAATAATTATTTTGGCTTTAAGAAGATATAGTATTCTAAGCAGGTACATCATATAAATAAATGGCAGAATGTGCTTGAGTTTCTGATCATTGTGAATTTGCTGCAGATTCATCAACAATTCATTTTCTGCAATCCTTGAAATGATGCCCAAATATATGGCAGTAGAGAAATTTCATGTTCTTGTTGGGATTTTGTTGATGGGATGTAAAAGTCCCGATAAAGATGGTGAAACACTAAAGAGCCTTTTTTGCCTTTGTAGAAATTTAGATTATTCCAGTTCCGTGCATTGGACTTGTTTCGTGAAGGAAAATTTCCCTTAGAAGAATAGAATGCAGTGGTGGGCTCAGACATCTGAGTCTTTAACATTTTCTCCTCCCAAAGGAGATATGTTATTAGTTTATGCAAAGTCAGATTTTGTTGACCTTGTAAGGAAGTCAGAAGGGTTCAGAAACTATTTGACATGCTGTGCATCGTAGCAAGCATTTGATTTTAGTCATAAGTTTGTGCTCTCGCAGAAGATAGTTGGTCAACTAAAGTTTTGAGGCGATGAATGTGCTTAGTACTGCTATCATCTTCCTTCATTTTCTGCATTTGAAGTTCATCTTGCATATACGTTCTCGCTCCAGCATCTTGAGCTTCATTTAATTGCTTGAAAATAGTCCCAAGCTTCAGAAATTAATTCGGAAGAACTTACATTATAAATTTGACTGGCATCAAGTCAATTCGTTATAAAAGATAATGCAAAAGCATTATTCATATTCCAATCAGCAATACTACCAGGACCTCTCAATGGCAACATGGGAACTGTAGTGGCTGTTTGACCAGCCTGTGCAGAAGCAGCAACAGGCTGAGTGGGACAGGGTTGAGTGCCATTGACCATCCCCAAGGCCCTATAGCTTGGAGAAAAAAGCTCATTCGTAATTTCAAATTGAAATAATATGTCCCATTAAACTTCAAGATATCTCTGACCTTCAACGTTGTAGTTTGCTGCATTATCACAACAAATGTTCAATAAAATGAAGGAATTCTTGAAGTAAGTCTTGAGCCTTTGAAACTTTAAGTTAAGAGTAAGCAAGTTGAATAAATAATACAATTGTGCATCGGTTATTAAAACTCAGATAGAGGCAGGGTCTTCAAGATGAAAAGATTTGGATATAAATTCTCCAAACCGAAATACAAAACAATATTCAACGAATCTTGAACTCGATAAATATGTGAGTTGAGTTGTGCCGGGTTGGGCCGGGCAAATGTGGTACTTTTATATACTTTGGTATTTTCATCTACTGATACTCTTAATTTAATCGCTTGAGGTTATCTTGAAATCTAAATTCAAAATATGGATTACCAAAAATTGCCAAGTCGAGGCAGATTGATGAGTTGGTTTGCATTGATAATCAGATGGATTCAATTTTGCAGGTCCCTCTACTTGAATGTTTAGATTGATGAGTTAGTTTGCATTGATAATCAGATGGATTCAATTTTGCAGATCTCTCTACTTGGAATGTTTAGATTGATGAGTTGATTTGCATTGATAATCAGTTGGATTCAATTTTACATGTCTCTATACTTGGAACGTTTAAATTTTTTTAAGGTTAAGATTGTTCACCAAGAAATTTCATCGTGAGAGTTTCTCACTTGAAATTGCAATAAGAATTGCCCGGTTTTGGGTTCACGGTTTGGATCAGCGGATTTGAATTGGAGAATTTCTCTCCAGATAACATAGTTAATAGATTTCAAGGGGGAATTAAAAAGCATCCTCTCCTATCCTTTGAAATCTGAGAGACACTGAAGAATTTCAAAACTTTTGAGAGACATTGTGTTAGGTTAGTTAATCTCTAGTTTAGTAACTTCTATGTTTTTAGTACATTGATAATTTTCTCTAGAATTTTGCTAAATACTTGATGAGTGTAATGTGGGGATGCAACTTTAATTAGGGTTGTATAAAACAACCCCCTAGGGCATATTTAGGTGTATATATGTGTGTTCTCAATGTTTGTTTAAGTCTGTTCTTCTACAAGGGTGCTTCCCAACATTTCCTCCTTGCACTTTGTGAAGCCCTGAGTTGCCTAACATCATCTCAGGTGTGTTCTGTGCTACCTCAATATTGAAGGCTATTAGTGTTGCAATGAGTGAACCTTTTTGTTGCTTGTGAGCTATGATACAAGGAGAGAGGTCTAATATTGCAGTAGTGATGTCAATAGTGATGTATGATACATCAAAGATAAGAGGGAGTGATAGACCTTCTACATCAAAGAGTAGGAAGCATGGTTCTCATCAGGTTATGGGCCCACAATCACCACTGGGGTTGATAGGAGAACTCAGAGAGCTAGAGAAACTAGGAAAAACTAACTATAAAGCAAGGGCTTTGGATGTGAAGTGTATCTTAGACACTTAATGATTGTTTAGACTTGGCATTAAAAGGTCATGATATAGATGAGCTTGAGTCCAACAAGGAGTAGAGAATCAAGCAATCTACTACTAGGAGGTTTCTGCTAAGAGTTATGCAAGAGCCAATCAAAGACCTAGTAGACACTTATGCTTGGAGTTGGGAGATTTGGCACAAACTCAAGAAGTTTTACTCAATTGAGAGGTTGGGAATTTCCAATAGGATTTGGGATGGGATGTGGAACATGAAACTTCAAGGCGGTGATGATTTTACTTTGCAATTGTCAAAGTTACATAAGGTCTTCAAGAGTGTCAAGGAGTATGGGTGTACCCTTACTGAGAAATATGAGATCAACCATCTCTTGAAGACTCTCCCTCCAAGCTATCACTCTGTCCTAGTAGCTCTGAAAGTTTTACTTGTTGAAGTTATCACATGGGATTATATGAAAAAAAATTGCTGGTGTTTAGCAGAGACAAAGAGGACATCTTTGGAGAGGACATAAGTTTAATGAAGTTTAATGATTTGGGAGATTCTGCTCTGTTCAGTGCTTCTTCTTTGTCAAGGAGAGTGCCAAATAGAAGAGTGAGTAAACGAGGGCAATTTAGAGTAAGTAAATCTGGTAAAGGAGTAAGTAGTGTTGATGACATGACCTATTACTTCTATCATGAGAAAGGTCATGTTGCACCTATATGTCCCAAGAGAGGAGAAAGGAGAGAACAAGAGGTGAAGAAGGTAGGCAAGAGGCCTCAATAGTAAAAGGTCAAAAATATGGGAGTTCAGCTTACAACACAAAGGAGTGCAATGAGATAAAAAGCAATGAGGAGGGGTACTCAGCAGAAGAGCTAGAGTGTGGAATGTTGGCAGAATCACAGTTGTCCACAAACAGTTCTGGATGGTTCTTGGGTTCTGGAGCCACCTCTCATATCTATTACAAGAAGGAGCTGTTCTCAACTCTTCAATCTCTGAAGATTCCCAACAGTTTTTGTTGTGGACCTGGGATTCTGAATCCAAGGTTAGGAACTGGCAAAGTTCATATTGCCTTCATGGGAAGATCTAATAAAAGTTCTTTTCAGAGCTATTTGGAAGATGTGCTCTATGTTCTAGATTACACCACGAACTTGATATCAGTACATTGCCTCATGGAGCATGGAGTGGATGTTTTGTTTGAGAGCAACAGAAACCAATGCACTTTGAAGAAAGGAGAGTTGGTCCTTGAGTATGGTACTGCCAAAGGGAATCTGTTCAAGTTGATGGAAGCTGATTGCTCTGATTTTGCATTGGTAGCAGAAAACAGAAATAATATCCATCTCTAGCATTTGAGGTTAGGCACTTGTCAGAGAAAAACCTACATGCTTTAGAGAAGGTAGTGGAGGGGTTGAAACTAGATCCCAAAGGAAAACTCAAATTCTCCATTGGGTGTGCAGAAGATAAGGCACACATGGCTCCTATCCACAAGAAATCTTCATCTAGAGCTTCTGGTCTTCTAGATGTCATTCATTCTAATGTGTGGGGATACATGACTGAGAAGTCATTGAGTGGAGCAGCCTACTATATTTCCTTTGTGGATGATTGTAGTAGAAAGAGCTTTATCTATCTCATGAAAAGTAAGGATGAAGTGCTGCAAAAATTCCAGAAGTTTGTAGCCATGGCTGAAATGCAGACGGGGAGGAAAGTCAAGAGATTGAGAACAGATGGAGGGAGAGAGTACCTGAATGAAGAACTTATCTCTTTTCTGTCAAAGAAAGGAATTCTCCTTGACTGTACTGCCAGAGATAGTCCTGCACAAAATGGAGTTGCAAAAAGGTTGAATAGGGCATTGGTGGACAAAGCATTGGCAATGCTCCAACATGCCAAGTTGGAGAGAAAGTTTTGGGTGCTGCAATTAGCACTGCAAATTTTTTTAGAAATATCAATGGTGCCACATCATTGCAAGGAAGAACTCTTGAAGAATTCTGGAGTGGTAAGACACCTAATCATTCAGCTTTGAAAGTTTTTGGATGTCCTGCCTATGTTCATATTCCCAAGGAGCAAAGGAGGAAGTTCACCAAGAAGGCTGAGTGAATGCTTTTTGTAGGATATGAAGAGGGACTGAGAGGATATCTTCTATACAATCCTAAGTCTGAACAGGTCATCAGAAGTAGAGATGTACTGTTTTTGATGAATTGAGGACTTGGAGTGAGAACAATGATGAGTTGCAGAAGCAAGCTGATTAGTTTGATCAGCCTGATATATCTATCTTTCCAAGCTGCAGAGTCAGTTTTACAGATCAACCATCAGAAGAGCAATCTCTACCTGAAGCTTATGGTTCACCAAAGGAGAGTCTGAAGGTGTGCATAAGAAGGCCTAAACAAACTGTGGTATCTGATTCTGATACTACATAAGAAGACTCTCAAAAGAAGCCTGCAGATGCAGAATCTCTAAGTGAGATTCTAGAGATATCAAGAGATGATATGAAACTTCTAGGCATAGAGCCAAGAAGATCACAGAGCGATAGAAAACCTATTGACAGACTTGGCTTTCTATCAGAAGAGTTGTTAGATGAATCTTACATCTGTCATGAAGATTGTGATCTAGACACTTTACAGCAAGCTATGCTCAGACCACATTTGAGTCGGAGTGAGAGTTGGCTGTCGCAGAAGAGAAGAAGTCTCTTCAGACTAATGGTACATGGGTACTAGCTGATTTACCACCAGGTAGGAAAGCAATTGGCTGTCAATGGGTTTTCAGGGTCAAACGTGGAGCTGAGAATGAGATCCTGAAGTACAAGGCAAGACTTGTTGCAAAGGGCTTCAATCAGAAAGCATTGATAGATTATTCAGAAACTTTTGCACTTGTTGCCAAGTATGGATCTGTTTGCATACTTCTACCTCTTGCAGCTGAGAGAGATTGGGAAGTGGAGCAGTTAGATGTGAAAACAGCCTTTCTCAATGGAGATTTGAGAGAGACTATCTACATGGATGTTCCAGATGGATATACTGAAGGCAAAGGAAAATTATGCTTGCTTAAGAAGGCTTTATATGGTCTTAAGCAAGCTCCTAGACCCTGGTATGAGAAACTAGACTCATACTTGAGAGATCAGGATTTCAAACGGGCAGATTTTGACATGAGTGTGTATACTGGAGATGATGTATACATAGTTGTATATGTAGATGATCTTTTACTGTTGGGGAACAGTGAATCTATCAAAGGAGTGATAGATTTCTTGTGCTCTGTTTTTGAGATGACTATCCTTGGTCCTATAAAACTCATTTTGGGAATCAAAGGGAGCAGAGACAAAGAAGCAGGGTGGATCCAAATCATTCAACCACAATATGTAAGATTCATACTGGCTAAGTATCAGATGGCACGGGGAATCCTATCTCTACACCTCTTGATCTGGGGTGGAAGCACAGCAGAATCGTAGATGGGGAGGTGAATCACTATGACAAAACATTGTATCAGAGTGCTCTTGGTTCTGTAATGTTTATCATGGTCTGTACAAGACCAGATATATGTTATGCAGTGGAAGCATTAGCTTGATATACTAGCAACCCTGCACAAGTACATTGGAAAAGTATAAAGAGAGTATTCAGGTACTTAAAGGATACTCAGGATGCATTCTTGGAGTACAAAAAGCAAGGGAACATACTTGCTTCTACACTTGAAGCATATACAGATGATAGTTGGGGAGATGACACTGATAACAGCAGATCAACTAGTGGATATGTAATCATGCTTAGTGGTGGAGCAATCAACTGGCGTAGTAAACAGAAAACATTTGTTGCACTGTCTACTACTGAGGCAGAATTTATGGCTGCCTCAAATGCTGCTCAAGAAGTCATTTGGAACAGGAGACTTCTTAAAAAGCTAGGTTTTGAGCAAGAAAGTCCTATTACATTGTACTTTGACAATACATGAAATACAGGACTCAGGAAAAATCCTGTACCTCACCCAAGGACTAAGCACATTGAGATTAGAAAAAGATTTGTTGAGGAGAAAGAAAAGGAGAATGTTGTGAAGTTAGTTTACTGTCTTACACAGGATATGACAGCATATGTGTTTACAAAAGCACTACCTAAAGATGAACACCTAAAATGTGCAGTAGTAATGGGAATTGTTCTAAACTCTCATTAAGTGGGAGTGTTAGTTTAGTTAATCTCTAGTTTAGTAACTTCTCTATTTTTAGGACCTTAATAATTTTCTCTAGAGTTTTGCTAAATACTTGATTAGGGTAATGTGGGTGCGCAACCCTTATTAGGGTTGTGCAAAGCAACTCCCTAGGGCATACTTAGGTGTATGTATGTGTGTTCTCACTGTTTATTTAAGTCAGTTCTTCTACATGGATGATTCCCAACATTTCCCCTTCCCCTTTGCATTTCATGAAGCCCTGAGCTGCCTAACATCATCTCAGGTGTGTTCCGTGCTACCTCAGTATTGGAGTCTATTAGTGCTCAACGAGTGAACCTGTTTGTTGCTTGTGAGTTGTGATACAAGAAGAGAGAGGTCTAGTATTGTAGTAGTGATATATGATACATCAGAGATAAGAGGGAGTGATAGACCCTCTATATCAAAGAGCAGGAAGCATGGTTCTCATCACACTGAAACTAACTGTAAAATTTACTACATAGCTTTGATACCATGTAAGAAATACTAGAGAGAGATCAATGAATGAATGAGTATAGCATAATAGAATAATATTCTCGTGCTGTAACCTCGAAGGTAACACCTCCAAAAGCAAACAGCTGCAAAACACATAACATCTATTCATGTTGAATAGTCACTACCGACAAGGATTAAGCGCTAGTTTAGATCTCCTGCTCATGCTACTTTAAATCTCGAGGATAGTAAAATAACCGGTTGTTTAAGATGCTCTAATCTAACAACCTCCACATGTATAACAATGTAGTTTAGATCTTCTTGGAAGCGTGGAACAGAAATGTTACGCGTAGACATATAGAGCATAAACTCGGTTGGTAATAAGTCTTTGATGTTCTTCACTCTAGCTTTACGATAGGAGGTAGTTTACATTTTAAAATTTATAAGAAGGCATATACCCAGTGCGACAGTTCTCAGAAATTTGCGAGTCTGGCCCTAAGATAGTTAACCGTAGTTGTTTTGGGATGACAGTCTACGACTCTTCTTGTACAGAGCACCCACATAGTTCGTCTGGTGCCATGTATGCCCTTACTTCCCCTGCATTAGGTGAAACAAGGCCTCTGACCTTGGTCAGAAGCAATTTCTGTTACTCAAGAAACTATAAACCATCATGATGAAAAACTAACAGAAAGACTCACTACTTTGGTTGTCATGTTGAAACAATTACACGGAAAATACAGGGGAAACATGAAAATTTGGGCTTAATAGATTTATCTCTCAGTTCTCATGTACAATTCTGCTTCAAATTCCTTCAATCTTTTGACGTCAAATTACAGGTCATGAGCTTAAGCTACCGGTATCTAAGAATTCAAGGAAGAAGCGGAGAGCGAAAGGAGTCTCTCACTCTAGTTGTTGGAGTGGTTAAAGCATACAAGACGAAGAAACAGAGTTACAATGTTTTAGTCAGAGCTAATAACCTTATCCCTGAAACGTCGTATAAATCCATGCCTTTGAATCCGAAAATGTTTATTTAGAAGATCACTGATAGCCTAAACGTCCTCTAATCCTGTAATGTTCTCTACCAGCGACTATTCACTAGATGTTGCAGAAGTCACATTCACATTATGTCAAGGAGCTGGAGTTCTTCTTTCTTTATCGGCACAATCCTGATACAGGACATGGGAAATGAGTGGACTTCAATTATATGTAATCTACAAGTAATTAGTAGTGTGGCTTGTTAAAGTGGACACGTTTAATACGTCCATATCTTAGGGTTGCATAATCTCGAATGACATCTTCTTTGTAGAGCAGACAATAGACAACTTAAAATCATCGATATGAATAAATTGAAATCGTGAGAGCTTTGATTCACACGCGGAATTGTCAAAGAGCGTTTGTTTATATATTTAAGACTTGTTATTTAAACATGGGGTACGGCTGCAGAAGCAAATATATAGATATCCGCTTGGCAGGCAGCTGTAGACAAATTAAAACCAAGTTGACATATTAACTTGGTATTTTGTAATCTTTTCTGGAAGGTTTCAATCCCAAATGAAGCGAAGTCTTTTCTGAGCTAGAGATAATGTGGTATAGATTGAGGCATAAGCAAGTCAGTTATATGCGGCGTACCAGTCAGAACGGTTAAGGTCACAGTCAGGGGTAATGAACTGAATCGTATCGATATTGGATACTTGTAAGGTGACATCCTTTATTGAATACTCGAGTATTGGGCGTTGTTGCTCAACATCATCTACAAAATCTTCAAGAATTCCCCGAGATGAACTAATACTGAAATTTGAGTTCACATGAAAACTTTTTGGTGCCTTATGATCGCCAATATTTCTGAAGGTTCGCGGACCCGGGTATACTACTAAGATTCTATGAGGTAACTATTATACATTGTGAATTTTATCACATTATTACTTGAAGGATCAGTATATACTAGAAGCTAATGACCAGTAGTAGCAATGGCTTTCAATACGGAAACCTCTACTGTCAAACCGGGTCCAAATCCTACCACAAGGCCCCATTCGCATCCCTCCCCAGTCGTGGTGCTGTTCTTCTCAGCTGACCGCCTCCGCATTTGATCAAGAACAAACAGAACACTGGCACCTGACATGTTCCCGTAGTTGTAAAGAACGTCTCTAGTAGCCTCCAACTTCTCTGGCTTCAGGCTCAAAGTCTTGGCCACTTCGTCCAGAATGGCACGACCTCCGGGGTGTACACACCAGAAAAGATCGTTCCAGCTGGGAGACCCAGCTACCTCAGCTGCTTTGTTGAAGATTGGAAGCGTGTTTCTGGAGATCAGTCCAGGGACGTCCTTCAACAGATGAAAGATTAGACCTGCTTCCGTCAGGCGACCTTCAATTGCACCATCACTCTCGGGCAGAATAGTCTCTCCTGACCAGTGAATCTCAAACTGGGGTTTCTCCACCTCAGGTACTGGATCCGATCCTATGATGAGGACTGAAGCTCCATCACCGAAGATGGCAGAACCGACCAAATTATCCAGGTGCTCCTCGTTAGGTGCACGGAATGTCACACAGGTGAGCTCACTCACAACAGTCAGCACTCGTGCTCCCTTGTTGTTCTCAGCGAGATCTTTGGCCACACGTAGAACGGTGGCTCCCCCGAAGCATCCTTGTTGATAAAGCATGGTGCGGTTGACATTGGGCCTTAATCCCAAAAGTCTGGTGAGAGTGAGATCTGCTCCGGGCATGTTCACTCCGCTAGTGGTTGCGAAGACGACGTGGGTGATTTGGTCCCGGGGCTGACCCCATTCTTCCAAGGCCTCGATAGCTGCCTTCTCTGCCAATCTAGGTACCTCCTTAATTGCAATGTCTTGTCGAACATCAAGTGATGGTTCCTTATACGTACACATGGAAGGGTTGGCCTTCAGAACTTCTTCTGTGCAATGGAAATACCTTGTGTTGATTCCTGAGTTCTTGCCTGCGAAATGGAAGCGCAAGACTCTCAGATATGGAATGGAACAGCAAATTTCTGTAAGCTATTATGTCAGTAGTCTCAGTAATTCAAAATCTCCATAGACTGCAACGCAACACTCATGCAAAGTTTAAGGATGAGATATCACAAAGATACGAACAGAACAACTAAAAGTGCGTGAAATTGAGAAAGGTATGACACTTACAGATACGAGCAAACTTGTTTTTGAGTTCTGTCTTGTGGTTCGTGTTGGTGATATTGAAGAAAAAATCTGGGTACTCGCTCTGAGGGTACGCCGTTGGTGGAACAGCTTTGCCAATGGCAAGGACTGTTGCAGGTCCTTCGGCCCTTTTGTGTTTGTATGCCTGAGCATTGCCATTGTTGGCCATTTCGTCACTGGAGCTAAAAGAAACTGTCTTGAACTACTTACTTGAGACTGATGGTACCAGGTCTGAGATAAATAGAGAACAATTTAGAATACAAGTCTAAGAGAAAGGGTTTGCTTCAACCAACTTGACACTGCAAAAAACTTGATAAATGGGAACTGAAGCTGATTGCTGGGGAGTGAGGATTCTCACTGCTTGTTATATACGATGTGTCACCAGGGATTTCGTGTTCAAGTAAACTCCTCAAATTCACGTGATAAAAACTCGAATGCTTTCCAATACGGCAGTCCCGGAGACCACTGTAGCACTAGTTCTTCAGTCTACTAAGTCAAAGCCACCAGGACCTCCCAAGTGTCTGCGGCAGGCAGAGACCCTGTTGACTGGTAAGACAGACACCCTTTCTTTCCATGAACATCGCGGTTCGTTGGGCCCCAATGTCAGGCTGGTCTTGTCTTATTCGCAGTCTATGACGATCATTTATATAAACTGTCGAATTACTCACACGCAAGCAGGACAAATTTAGCAGCTGATGTTTTCAAAGTCACGAGCTTCACCTTTTTAACAAATCCACAGAATTTCCCCAAGCACGCTTGATAATTCCCTCTTGTGCCTTGGACTCTTGCTCCCACAACACTCCTTTGCAACTGGAAGTCTCAACTTGTCTGGGTCTCAAGCCACCAAACAGTCAGTCCCTAAACATGGAATTTTGAAGTCAGCATGATTTGGTGAAGAGGATATTTCCAGACCATATTCCATGGCCTCCTAGGCTAAGGCTTCAATCGCATTCCGACGGCTGTAAAGCTTGCTAGGCTAGGTAACTTAAATATCAAGTGGTACGTACGGTCATCAACAACACCGTTTTTGTAATAAAAAACAAGGCGAATTGGCGAGCTTGGCTGCATGCTCTTTTCAACATGTCAAATCCAATCGAGCAGATCGTATTTCCAACGGTTTCTCGGGGTTGATGTCAGCAAGAACGTCTATATCTCAATGCTAATGACTGTTCATTCTCGTTACAAACATCTCTCGGGATCTAGTAATCTACTGGCAATGGTGGCCTTACATTCTCTCTCTTGGATTCAAGAACGTCTCCAACAAAAAGACACCAACGTGTGGAAGTTGAAGGCTATCATTTCCGTAATGTTTGTTTTTGTTTATACGGATTAACAATTTTATAGTAAGTAGCAGGTTTAAGATGTCATGAAAACTTTCATGTAAGCCGTGCAAAAATTATCAAGGCATATGTTCCAAACTACCGGCACGCAATCCAAAGAGAAAACGATGACCTCACGAATGTTTATCATGCAGGTAGGAACGACCCTCTGAGCAAACAAACTTTTATCAAACTTATTTAATTTAGAGTCGGTGTCTATTATTCTGTTTTTTACTATGATTTGCTATGGTCATACATATAGTAAAATCTCACTACTAGACCAAGATAGGTTTTCATCCAGTTAATGAAAAGATAAATATGTTTTTCATTCGACATTTCCTTTTATCATCTTCTATGTCTCATTTGCTTCTATAGCTAGCATGTTTTTGTTTTTGTATATCTATAATCTTTATCTCTTCACAATTATATTCTTTCATCTTTCTGATACTCTAATATTCTACACAAGAAAATGAATAGTTAGAGCGAAAGCTTCTGTAAAACTTTAAAATTACTTTCACTATAAGAATCCAAATTAAAATTTTCCTCAATAGTGACATGATATATATACGCTGATATACTTGGCCGGTATACGTATTAGCAAAATTAACACGTTAATTAGCGGGCAGATGCCGTTATGCACCGGAAGTGATCTTTACTATGTATGAGTTAGAATATCTTTCACTGAAGTTATATTGGTATCTTTGACTGAAGTTAATAGTAAAATGGTAAAAGTAACAAAGTGGGTGAAGTTGTTACTTCCCATGAGGTTTTAAGTTCTGATCCTCCCTTGGACCCTGCCAAACCTCCAAACAGAGATCCATCGGGAGCACACGGGAAACAGATGCTCATCGGAATCGGCCGAGTCCTGGCAATATGCCAACGGTCTTACAATATAGACCACGTTGAGAACCTGGCGTCTTCCCATCCCTTGAGATTTGGCACGTTGTTAATTCAGTACCAGTGCTCCAGTCAAGCGCGAATTGACCATGTCGTGAGGGAAAAGACTCTGCTTTGCTCCGCAAAAGTCCAATGGACGCCTAGCCACCCGTTCTGTCCCCGTCAGTAAACCCCATTCTAGACTGGGAAGTTGTGAACTTACATAATCTGGAAATGGCACCATTTTATTGTCAGGACAATGTGAGTCTTCCTCAGCATTTTTAGCATCCTGACCGTGCAGCTGTTGTGTTCGTTCGTCCAGTCTATAATCTCGAACCAAGCGAGAATCTCTGAAGTACTTTGCAGTTTCTATCCCTTCAATCGTCCCCTTCTCTTCTCCTGTTCACAAGTGAGGAGCACTGATTACTTGCAAAATTCCATCTTTACTTTCCAAATTATCAGCTGCAGCTGTAGGTATCCAGAAACTCCGTTTCATCAGCAAGTACCCTTCGAGACAGTTCCTGTTGTCAATTGGCTTTGAACATGATGAAGAACGTTGATTCCTTTGAAGCTCAAGACCTTCATATCCCTTCTGACAAGAAGGGCTTGACAATGCAAATTTGCTTGAGCCCCATGGTGAAGAATTCGGGCTCGGAATTCGGAGATCCTCTGTACTGGGAGAAAGCTACCCAATCAATGAATCGCAGTCACTGGGAGGAGGTTACGGATTTGGTCCGTGAGTATCAGGATTCCAAAGAGGTACTCATTCAAGGAGTGACGCTTACAGTGGCCCAGGTCACCGCTATTGCAAGACGTCCAGATGTAACAGTAGTTCTCGACGCAGCTGCTGCCAAAGACCGCGTCGACGAGAGTTCCGAATGGGTACTCAACAACATGAGGAAAGGTACTGATACTTATGGTGTCACCACGGGATTCGGTGCCACTTCACACCGCCGCACAGATCAAGGGGTCGATCTACAAAGAGAGTTGATTCGATTTCTGAACGCAGGAGTAATTGGCAAGGATGAGTCTAACATACTGCCCGTCTCTACAACCAGAGCAGCAATGTTAGTGAGGACCAACACGCTTCTGCAAGGATACTCCGGTATTCGGTGGCAGATTCTTCAGACCATGCAGAAACTTCTCAACAAGCAAATCACTCCTAAGCTTCCCCTCAGAGGCACTATCACAGCTTCAGGGGATCTCGTCCCTCTTTCTTACATTGCGGGGTTACTGACTGGCCGACCGAATTCACGAGCAGTAAATGAATGCGGAAAGGAGATTTCTTCACAAGAAGCTCTGAAATTAGTGGGGTTGCTCAAACCTTTTGAGCTGCAACCGAAAGAAGGACTCGCACTTGTGAATGGGACGGCGGTGGGTTCAGCTTTAGCTTCGACGGTATGCTACGACGCTAATGTACTTGGGCTGTTCTCCGAAATTGTGTCGGCTCTATTCTGCGAAGTAATGCAGGGCAAGCCCGAGTTTACTGACCACCTTACCCACAAGCTCAAACACCACCCAGGCCAAATTGAGGCGGCGGCCATAATGGAGTATGTACTGGAAGGAAGCTCCTACATGAAAGCTGCGGCGAAATTGCATGAAACGGATCCACTGAAGAAGCCAAAGCAGGACAGGTACGCCTTGAGGACATCTCCCCAATGGCTGGGGCCCCAGATCGAGGTTATCCGGGCAGCCACTCATGCCATCGAAAGAGAAATCAACTCGGTCAATGATAACCCACTCATTGATGTGTCCAGAGATAAAGCAGTGCACGGTGGAAACTTCCAAGGAACTCCAATTGGAGTGTCCATGGACAACATGCGTCTTGCAATTTCAGCCTTGGGGAAGCTCATGTTTGCTCAAATGTCCGAGCTGGTGAACGACTTCTACAACAGCGGACTTCCATCGAATCTGACAGGAGGTCCGAATCCCAGCTTAGATTACGGCTTCAAAGGAGCAGAAATAGCCATGGCATCCTACTGCTCAGAGCTGTTGTATTTGGCCAACCCAGTGACCACCCATGTGCAGAGCGCAGAGCAACACAACCAGGATGTGAACTCATTGGGGCTCATTTCAGCTCGAAAGACAGCAGAAGCAATTGAAATCCTGAAACTCATGTCCTCCACCTTCTTGGTAGCTCTGTGCCAAGCTGTGGACCTCCGTCATCTAGAAGAGAACATGCAAGCTACTGTGAAACATGTAGTTACTCAGGCGGCCAAAAAGACTCTCTTCATCAACACCGAAGGTGTTCTACTCCCTTCTCGCTTCTGTGAGAAAGATCTCCTCAAAGTTGTAGACGACGTACCACCATTCACATATATTGACGATGCGACCAGTGCATCCTACCCTCTGATGCAGAAACTACGACAAGCCCTCGTGAATCATGCTATGGAAAATAAGAACGAAGATGAGAGTTCTACAATTTTCCGCAGAATCTCTATTTTCGAGGAGCAGGTGAGAACCGAACTCGAAGCTCAGGTGCCGGCTGTGAGAGCACAATTCGACAACGGCTTCACAGCAGTACCCAACAGAATAGCTGAATGCAGAAGTTACCCTCTGTACAGCTTTGTTAGATCTTTGGGTACCAAATTATTAGTTGGCACTGAGACGAGATCTCCAGGGCAGGATATCGAGCTCGTGTATGAGGCGATATCAGACGGTAAGCTAGCGTCTCCCCTGCTCGGATGCTTGGAGGGTTGGAATGGAAGCCCCACGTCAGTTGAGCCATCCAGAATCAAGGCTTAGATCGGACTATATGCACAATAACATTGTAGTCATATTGTACTATACTTAGGAGTGGAACGTATTGTGGTGAAATTGTAAAATTCAATAACCGATATGAATACCAACATTTCCAGCTTTTATACTTATAAGATATCTACTGAAGTGCTTGAAGACTAAAGCTATAGTGGTGGATTGCATTACCAAAATGATAGACAATCGAACATATCGGATGCATGCATTGGGTTTTTCCTCACGTAACCACAAATGCTGTAAACAATTTGAGTCGCATGATATTCATCTCATCCCCTTTCACATTATTTCTGATCACTTTTCCTCACTCAAACTTCTCTACCTCAAACGATTGCCAGATACGATGAATATTTGCTACATAAATAAAAGCCTTGGAAGATGTTCTTTTGCCGAAATGTGTCCTCTCGTCAGGCAATCTAGAGGACAACTAGTACAACCCCTACACCAGTAGACCAGTAGATTTCCTTAACCTGTGTGATCATAAATTGGAGATCGGTTCTAGCACTAGGACTTTTATGTCAATGTCATCTCAATTCCATGAACGAAAACGATTCACTACCACTACCCATTTACTTGTTTACAAATTTTATTACCACTTCCTTTATTTGGGTTCTTGTATGCGTGTTTCTTGTCTTAAAGTTCGTGAACCAGAACTGGATGTACAGAAGAAAATTAAGATTCACGAATTCAGTGATTCTGATCAATCTTCTGTAGTCCGGTCTACCGATGCCCTGAATGTTCTTTGCCTCGAGCTGCGTCTGAGACCCATGCCCATGGGTTGCGGGGGAGATAACAACGAGTAAAAAAGTCGCAGCCAAGTCGCAAGCGTGACTGCTAGAAAGTGCAAGCTAGTGATTGTCTACAGAGTATGGTACCACTGCCTTGAGTACATACCCTGAGATTGGTGCAACAGTGTCCCGACCACTAACAACATACAGTTTTAACAATGTGCACATGTATATCGTGAGGTATGGAAGCATATAATCTACTTTACACTATTGTTTTCTTGTAACAAGTGGGACTCTTGATCTTGATCTCTGAAAAAAGTTTTTAAATAATATAATTAATTAATGAATTTTGTTACTGCTTTTAATGTATGTGTCCTTGTGGACACGCAAGTAGGTAATCTTCATCTGCATTAGCTTTAATAAAGTCACAAGCCACGATCCCGATCTCAAAAACGATATTTTACTACAAACGATGGTCACTAAGAAATGGATCCTTTCTAAAATATTTTCCCCTTTTCACCCCTCGTTGTATGATGAGGGGGTTTCCTCGACATTCATGAAGATTTGACGCACGTTTGGATGGCGAATAATTATTTCAAACGACTTTATTTGAAATTGATATTTTGTTCAGAATCTTTGAAGAGTGATCAACCACATTCGGAAGTTGAAGAGAGGTCATTTGAGTCGATTCATCTTACAGTTATATTATATGGATCGTAGGATACTAAGATGCAGCCTTCCTTGAAGATGACAAATATGACCTAGTAGTACGTCCGCTTGTGTTTTATCCTTGTACGGCTTGATGGGGTCTTCCATTCTTTCTTGTTATCCTCCGCGGTCGTCTTTTCTTGTACATCAGGAACTAGAAACACGATAAATCACACATAATCTAGAAATTGGACACTAATCTTCTGTAAATCGTATTTCTTTCTTCTGAAGTACGTCAATATCCTACAATAAGTGTTGCATTCATATGTTATCAGATGGTATGGACGTTCAACACAGAGATTTTCATACGGATGGTACGCTCATAGGCACACTGGTTACTAGTGTTAGGACGTGTATTCAGAAGTAAGTCTGTGCAGGCATGTATTGTGGACCCAATTTGTGTACAGATCGTTCTACTAAAAGTCTTTCTTCGCTACTGAAGTAGTACTTTAGACTAAAGATTTACTTCAACAAGTAAGCATTCATGTTGAAGTAAATCATATGAGGAGTTTGCCGTGAATAATATAGAGAAAAGGGGCACGATATCATCCAATGAATAGTTGTACTTGAGACAGAAGACTTCTCTTGAGATGGTTCAGTGAACAGGTGTGATGGAAAATTGTAATCTTGTGTAGAATGATGTGTGAACTTGAATATATCTTCTCCAAATTGCTATTGCTATTACTATTACTTTTCTCCAAATATTCTAGATTAAGGAGACCGTGAAAGGTGGTTATGAATCTATTATATACAGGGAATATTATAAATTCTAAGCTACAATTCTACAAGGCTCGATAGATTTTGGCCCTCCTGTCCACCCGGCCAAGCAGTCCAGTAAGGGTGAAGCTAATTGTCCCTCAGTAATAGCTTCGTACACGAGTTCGATGTCCTGCCCCGGAGACCTTGTCTCAGTTCCCACCAGAAGCTTAGTTCCCAAGGATCTCACGAAATTATACAGAGGGAAGCTCCTGCAGTCGCGTATTCTGTTCGGTAAGGCCGCAATGTTTTTGTCGAACTGCTCTCGCACCTGGGGCACCGTAGCTTCAAGTTCTGTCTTCACCTGCTCCTCAAACAATGATATTCTTCGAAAGATGGTGCAGCTTTCATTGTCATTCTTGTTGTCCAAGGCTTGACTCACGATGCTTTGTCGTAGTTTCTGCATCAGAGGATATGCTGCGCTGGTGGCATCGTCAATATATGTAAACGGAGGTTGGTCGTCCACCACTTTCAAGAGATCTTTCTCACAGAAACGGGAAGGGAGAAGCGATCCCATTTCATTGGTGAAAAGTGTCTTCTTTGCAGCTTGAGAAACGACATGCTTCACGCTAGCCTGCATGTTCTCTTCCAAATGGCGGAGATCCACAGCTTGGCACAGGGCTACTAGAAAGGTGGAGGACATGAGTTTGAATATTTCGATTGCTTCGGCAGTCTTTCGAGCTGAAATGAGCCCCAGTGAGTTCACGTCCTGGTTGTGTTGCTCTGCGCTTTGGACATGGGTGGTGACTGGGTTGGCTAAGTACAGCAACTCAGATGTGTAGGATGCCATGGCTATCTCTGCTCCTTTGAAGCCGTAATCTAAACTGGGATTAGGACCTCCAGTAAGGTTAGAAGGAAGCCCACTGTTGTAGAAGTCGTTCACCAGCTCGGACATCTGAGCGAACATGAGCTTCCCCATAGCGGAGATTGCAAGGCGCATGTTGTCCATTGACACTCCAATTGGTGTGCCCTGGAAGTTCCCACCATGCACAGCCTTGTCTCTGGATACATCGATGAGTGGGTTGTCATTCACAGAGTTGATCTCTCTTTCAATGGCATGGGTTGCTGCCCGGATAACCTCAATTTGAGGTCCCAGCCACTGAGGAGATGTCCTCAACGCGTACCTATCCTGCTTCGGCTTCTTGAGCGGATCGGTTTCATGCAGTTTGGCTGCAGCCTTCATGTACGAGCTTCCTTCAAGAACCCATTCCATGATGGCGGCCGCTTCAATTTGCCCCGGGTGGTGTTTGAGCTTGTGGGTAAGATGGTCAGTAAACTCGGGCTTGCCCTGCATCACCTCGCAGAATAGAGCTGACACAACTTCGGAGAAAAGCGCAAGCACATTGGCGTCGTAGCAGACCGTGGAAGCCAATGCTGAGCCCACCGCCGTCCCATTCACAAGCGCAAGTCCTTCTTTCGGTTGCAGCTCAAAAGGCTTGAGCAAGCCCACTAGTTTCAGAGCCTCTTGGGAAGAAATCTCCTTTCCGCATTCATTCACTGCTCGTGAATTTTGCCGACCGGTCAGTAATCCTGCGATGTAAGAAAGAGGGACGAGATCCCCTGAAGCTGTGATAGTGCCTCTGAGGGGAAGCTTAGGAGTGATCTGCTTGTTGAGAAGTTTCTGCATGGTCTGAAGAATCTGCCACCGAATACCGGAGTATCCTTGCAGAAGCGTGTTGGTCCTCACTAACATTGCGGCTCTGGTTGTAGAGACGGGCAGTACGTTAGACTCATCCTTGCCAATTACTCCTGCGTTCAAGAATCGAATCAACTCTCTTTGTAAATCGACCCCTTGATCGGTACGGCGGTGAGAAGTGGCACCGAACCCTGTGGTGACACCATACGTATCAGTTCCTTTTCTCATATTGTTTAACACCCATTCGGAGCTATTGTCGACTCGATCTTTTGCTGCAGCAGCGTCGAGCACTACGCTCACTTCTGGGCGTCGAGCAACAGCAGTCACTTGAGCTACCGTGAGTGTGACACCCTGAATGACTACTTCCTTTGATTCTTGAAATTCTCTCACCAAGTCGGTGACTTCCTCCCAGTGACTGTACTCCATCTCACGGGCTGCTCTTCCCCATAGCAGAGGATCCTCATGTTCATTTAGTATCCCGTACTGTGGGCTCAAACAGAGCTTGGAACTTAGGTCACTCGTGGAAGGATTTCTGGGATGTTGAGCTGCTGATAGAGCATCTCCCATCACCATGTCTGTAGAGAGGTTGGATTCTGCTGAGAATTCTACCGAGTAACCGTCTGGAAATTCAGATTCTGCAAGCAACAATTGAACTGAAACAACTACCCGAACAGCGGGTGAAAATTTTGAGGTCGTAAGAACAGTCGTCTGAAATTCCTCTCTGACTCGTGAGCTTGTGTCGAAAAGAGGATGTAGACAGATAAAAACCACTTAAGCTTATCAGTGAAGCTCCGCACACAGAAGTTTCATGGACTCTGTAGCTGGATTGAAGAGAGTTACCTCCTGAAAGGGGAGAGAGACCTGATGACTGCATGGAGGGAAGTGTCTACATTATATACGTTAACTAAGATCACCGTTGTTTGTACTCCAGTCTGTAGTTTCAGAATTTCTATTCAGCTGACTAGAGCGGGTCTGTGGGGAGCTCTAGTTTCTGTGCAATTACGGAAGTGTGGACCACGGTCATGCACTGTAGAGTCTCGAGTAGAGACAATATCATCATCATTTGACTTAATCCGTGGTGCCACACACAAAGTACCAAGTTCAAGAAAAGTTGCCTAAACTTCAGACGACCGTGTATTTAAAGAACGTGCTGAATACACCTAGAGACTGAATAGCATGAAACCTATAGATCCTGAGCTAGAGGAACTCCATCCATCCACTGAAGCACACAATCTTTTCTTCGCGTCCTTTGGCCTTGTACATCTGTGAAACGTCACCATAAGGTAGACGGAATCCAGAGCTTAGAATTTTGGTTGACTACAGTCCAAGTCATAATCTGGACTCTTTTGTAAATTGATTAGTCTCAAACCTTACACTTTGAATTGCTAGCTTCAGACTGGGTTCTTTAGTTTACCTCGTTCTTGTCCTATGTGCCTTTTGTCTGTTGACAGGTAAACTTTCTGACAGAGACATGACGGTAACAGCCGTCATTTGGTAGTTACCCTCGAATTCCAGATTCTTCATGTCTTTCCCGAGCTTGAGGTCCTCGTTGCATGGATTGCGAAATTGATAAAATCACGTGGTGCGTACCACAAAACCTCTTGGCCAATCACCCAGATCTACCAGCCAACCGTCAATTGGATTGATCTAATTCCATAGCACGTCATACGAAAGTATGGCTAGTTGCGATTCATATTCTGTCGCCTTTACTAAGTTTATTGTTAATTGGGTACCATATTCCTTCAAGATACGGAAGTCCTCAAACTCTGTACAGCAGGATGAAGTCAATGATGTGAATCACATCCCAGCCAGTCTTTAACACTAGGATAAGAATGTCAGAGTTCGACTACATCCCCACCAGAGGATGGGTCTTTGGTCTGTATTGCATGTGGGTCCTCGAACGATCGATCACATGTTTTCTTAGACTGTGATATGCATCAAGTGTTCGTCAAGATATACTTGAACGCACACATGTTTTCTTAGACTGTGATATGCATCAAGTGTTCGTCAAGATATACTTGAACGCACACATGTTTTCTTAGATCGTGATATGCCTGAAGTGTTGGTTAGGATATACTTCACGTGGGTGCACTCGAATGGGACCACATGATGAGGGACTAGAATTTAGCTGAATATTGTGCTAGTTTGTAACAGTAAATCATACTTCTTAACTTTCACGGCGATTCTTATTAGTTGCTTGAGGACGTAAAATTCGAAGTTTATCATAGATGTTTGTCAATCTAGTCCAGGCGTCTCTGAGGAAGGAAGCTTAGAGCCCCATAGCATAGACGGGGTTAACCAAACTAGGGTTTCATGATGAGGAGCAGATTAAATGTCTAATATCTTGGACAAGAAGCACGTCCATGTCCATGGAATATTATATAGTGTAATCATCATCGATAAAACGTTATTTCAATTCATGATACCGATTATGTAACGTTTATGTCCGTTATAAAGAGAATAATATGATAAAAGCCTTCATTAATATAGGACGTACAAAAACTATGTATCCAAATATCTTGAATAAAAACAGTATGCCACCTGTGTTCAATGCTAAATTGAAAGGTATGCGATTCTTCAAAGAGAAATCCTTGATCAACGATTATAGTTTTATTAAACCTATATTATATTATGTTATATATTTTTTCTGAGATAATATACTTCGATTGTCTCATAATTAATTCTAAATTTTTATAATATCCTAATATTATAATATGAGAATTTCATAATATTCAATTATACTATCAAAGTTGAATTATATACTTATCAAAGATGAATTTTTGTTCAGCATTCGATCATTTGTACGAGAGCCTAAAATATTCCCAAAAGTTAATTCAATTTTAACAATGCTAGATAATGAAATTTTATTTTACAAATATCAAAATCTGTGTAATATAATTCACTACGATTTTTCATATATTTTTATTTAGACTTTCTTGCAGTATTGTAAATTATTTTACCCTATAACAAAAATTTATATCCTTGAAGAATTATGTCTACAAGTAAAAAATGATGTTTATAATTATCTTAAATTGAAGTTTTATATTTACTAATATATTAAGTAGATCACTTCCTTGAAAAGTAAGATTTCAATCAAATTCCGAGGATTCTTGCGTACCTTAAAGATATATATCGTCTTCATACTTCGAATGCTTAACTGTAAAATAAATTAGTTCCAGGGAAATAAGAAGAAATAATCATTACAACCATCATGAATAGCAAAATAATCAAGGACAAGCAATCTGTTGAAATAAGTGTTAGAGACCTCTAGAGTAGTTGAGAATGCGAATGGGGGAATACAATTCCCCAATATTAAATTCATTTTCGTAACTGGATCTTACATTTCTCTTAAATGTTTGTTCACAATCATGCTCACTGAAGATGACTGAAGTCATAGAATCGTATCCTCATTCTGATCAATAAGCTATTTTATCCTTATCATACAAGCTAAAACATGTATTCTACAAACTTCTCTTCCTGTACGTACAAAAAGGGAATGTGGTGAGAGCAATCTCTTCATATATAATAGTGAAGCGTTTTATTTCACTTTCTCTGTTGTATTTATTGCGATGGTTAAGTAACAATGAGATGATTTTTCGCATGTGAAAATTTGGTTTAAAATTTGGCAAAACTAGGACTAAAAATTATGTCTACGTGTGAAATTGAGGTCTTAAATTTTAAGCACAATAGAATACATCCATTTTCCCACCTTTTGGTTGATTGTATGTCCACCTTGATAACTCAATGACAAATTCGCTTTCTGAGAGGCTTAGTGCCTTTTGTTGGACATCCTCTGGTTTGAAAGAGAAGAGGATATGGAGAACAAGCATGCCCTTTCATTTTTGGCTAAACCGAAGTTGAGGTTTAGCGGTCAGTTAATGTGCAACTGAATTAACCTGGGTTCAGCACCTCTTCAAGATTCTAGCTTCTCACAGTAACCTTTCTTTTAATTTACTACAGCAGCAACAACTACTGCTGCTGCTGCTGCTGCTGCTACTACTAGCTAGTTAGCTAGCTAAGTAATTTGAACACTCACTTGTGTTGAGCACTTAAGAATATCATCGTCCCCTTGAGATCAAGGACTTCTTCTCAATTTATAGGATGAGCCTTTGGTATCGTTCGCTTGCAGTTGACAGGAGGACCTTTTGTTTTCTTTTGATGTACTTTGTGTACTTATCCTTAAACCGTTGATCCACATATAACTTACCTCGATCATCATCAAAGGAATAAACGAAAGAAACGAGAGACGAAACCTGACACTTTGAAGTCTTTTCCGTTCACATAACAAGCGGCAATGAGACATCAATTTCTCTCCTTCTCCCGTTCCTAGCCCGCGAGACGAAGATGGAGCCCCAATGAACCACAATATGTAATAAACCTGCGGAATTTCAAAGCAGACAAGAGGTATCCATGGCCACTGAAATGTACAGAACGCAAGCAAGTGTTTGATGATGATTCTCCCCTGTTCCTCACCAAAATTGCAATCCACTGTGTGTCCGCGACATGGACAACACTTAGAAACTTGAAGCAAAGTAGCATCATTACTTGGTCTGGAATACACCCACACTTACTGGCTTTAATTCACCCACTCTACCACTCCTCCTGCTACTCCTGACTGGTATCCCGGCAATCCAATTGCTTAATTGCTTTTCCATGTTTGGGGACTTTTGTTTGAACGCATTATTTCCTGCTTTGATCTAATGGTCCAACACGTGATGCCACATGTGATTTTCTTACTCACCAGGTCAGAGTATCTGGCACTCGATGCCCGAGTCGTCAACCTTTTGTTGAGGACTCGATCAGTAAGGCCCAATCAGCAAACCTTCAAAAATGTTTACAATCGATTGTGATAAACGTGAAGCATACGTTGTAATCATATACACACTTCTCTGTGAATAGGTCTTGCACAAAACATCGCCCGCGTGCAAGATTTTCATTAAACAAATTGGTCAAAGAACCCTATAAGATCTAACAGGGGTAGTGGAAACCCATGTAACCTCCCGTCTGGAACTGGATCAACGACTCCCACCCTCCAAAATAGCCCATGAGTAGAGCGCTGACACCAATTACAAAGGCCACGACAAACACTATCAACGAGGCCCTCCCATATTTGTTGATGATGCGTTGCACCACCAAGATGCCCACGGCAGAGAAAACTGCAGAAAGGGCTGCTGATGTGAGTGCCCAATCCACTGGCACGCGCCCCATAAGCCAATATTGCGTCACAGACATCGAGGATGAGAAGACCACCATAAAGCCAGATGTTGCTGCTGTTACCTGCCGCCATGTCTAAGTTGATAAGTTCTTTATTTACGTCACGCAATGAAAGTCTGTCCATTTCGTTCCATTACCAGTATCAGATCCAATTTTTCAGTTCCAATATAGGCAGACCGCAACAAAGGACTGTCTGACGAGTGCTTTTACCTGAGGATGCATACCGGCTGACATAAGCATGGGGTTTATGATCATCGCTCCTCCGATTCCAAGCATTCCTCCTAGGAGACCTGTTACCAGCGCCATCTTGGGGAACAGAGAGCTCTCTTCTGGTCCGAGCACAAAACCATCGTCCTGTATCGAAGAGATCGTTTGGTCATGATGTTCAAACAAATCCGCTGGGACTTTGGAAAGTGGAGATTGTAAGTACACATCGCCGAAACCGAGAAAGAGATTGATTGGGGATTAATTTGTGGCACAATGCATCTGATGCTCTGTTTGTTCGTATAATTTTATTTTTTTTAAATTTGAAAGTCATTCCTTCTTAGAGAATAAAGCGTACTGATATATCAGCACTCGCCAACCAGATGGTGCATTCTCATTCGTTTTTCTCCATTTATAATCTTAGAGCAGATTATTATTCATAAGTATGTTCATGGAGTAGATATGCAACCTTGAAAACCTGAATATGCAGTTCACGCAAGAATTTGCGTTAAAGAAATGGGTATAAGTCTACTACTGCTTACTGATGACTCTGAAGCCTCTTTGCTGGTAGCAGCAGATTGTTGCAGACTCTTGAGAGTGTAATGCGTTACAATAAACGCCAGGGGTAACTGAGTGCTTGTAAGTAGCCAGTAGACTACACCGCACTTACTCTGCAAATGAAGTAAGCATCTTAGAGTGAGCTCAAGATAAATAATTCACGAAATCATCACCTCTGCTAGAATACCAGAGTTGGGTGGTTGGGAAATGGAACGTTACACGAATATTGCAGAATTCTTGTCAGGTACCAGACACCTACTGTTCTATTGAAAAGAGTCAGAGTCTAACATACCCTTAATAATATTCTCAAGATACTGATACTCATGTGACAGGGGAATTTGCCATAAGCAATTCCCCTGTCACAATGGCCGTTTCAAAATTCTTTCCCATGTAGGAGGAACGTAACTAACCCAGTAGTGAAATCAGTCAACCGCTAGATTGCTCAGAAGACATAAGCGGAGAGAAACTTAAATTTACCACTGAACACGACTACAACTGAGAGAATGAGAGGTGAAGGTAATATGGGGCATTCCTTCCACCCGGACGAAGCTGCAGCGGAATAGTCAATTTCAAAATGTATTCAAAATCGAAAGATTTCGCATTCAAACAAGTGACAAAGTGTACAAGGAATCAGGATCAACCCGGACCTCGTGATAAGGTATCGTACCTGTCCCCCTTTACCTTCCCGGATAACCTGAACGGCACCGAAAGCTAGCCACACGAATGCGAGTGCAAGGATGTTGTTGACAGGAAACCGTGTTTCAGCAGGACGCTTTAGCAATGATTCCGTGAGGTTTTCTGATGCTGATGAGCTAGAACTTTGTCTGACAGTCTTCGTGGCGGCGATTTGATTTGTCAAAGCAAGTCGTTCAGATTCCTTTTTCCATCGTTTCACCCCACTCCGACAAGAGTGAAGAGTCATGTAAGAGAGAACCACCGTTAGCAACGCTGTGATGAGCCAATTAGGGAAGACGACATTCAAGATTACTCCAATGCTGATACCAAGAAGGAGGTTGGGCTGAAGAAGAAGAGCTGTGTCGAAATCTATGAGGGACCTCTCGGGATGGACCGGATGCACTTGAACAAAATTCAAAGCCATGGTTATCGACTGGCCTCCAAGAATCATGAAATTGGATAGAGCTGCAGAGGTCTTAGAGTCAAATTGCAGTAAAAGATTAAATAGAGGAACAAAAAGACCTCCACCTCCAAGTCCTGCAGCAGTACACAGACTAGCACCTATGCCACCCAAAATAATTGCAGCTACTGATCGTTCATTCAGCTCTAGTGTGGGCCACTGGACTTCCTCGGCTCCATCCATCCGAAACACACTACTCGTGAGATTCATCCAACTGCTGCTGCTGGCTCCCATCTCACCATCTGTCATGAACCTTCCACTCTGCTTGCGATTTGTCGAAAAATTTACTGAGCTTGAAGATTCGGCCCGTGCAAATGCTATGAGCATCAAAGCAATTACTGCAAAAAGTCTAGACACCACCCGGCAGGGTGACGACCATCCTCTTGACGCCATGCTTTCTAAACGCACAAAACCCCTAAAACCCCCAAACCCCCTATAGAGAATCAACAATCCGTGAAATGCGCCAGCCTACCCAACGGTTCTTCTGCTATATATATCAGATTTTGGAATCCGGATAAGATGTGAAACATCTCAGATTCCTGTATTGGAGACTTAATCCCGATAATAGACCAGGGATAGCAACAATCGAATATTTTGAACAGTCCCAAGATGAAGAACTAGGCGAGATCACACCAATTGGTCACGAACGGCTTCTGCCCAAGAGTCTCTTGACAGACTGCGAGCGAGGGAATGGAATGAGAGTGAATCTGGGGCCTGCAGCTCCTTCTGCGCACATCAAAAGACACATCAGACGTTCAACGCATTCTCTGTGTACAATGCTAATTTTAGCCTCAAACTGGCGGCAGAATTGCTCTCCGATCTCATGCTTCCTTTGTTCCACTCCGCAGCTTGTGGATATTAGCTGTTAACGAATTGACAAGTCGTCGAAGATATTCACGGTGCTCACTGGGCAAGAGCACTGTTCCTCTGCTACTTGAAACGATGGATTCCTTGCCTCTTCCTGGTCAACTCAGTCACCTCAAACTCTTTAGAACGTTGTCAAATCAAGCAGTGAAGCACAATTACGAGACTAGTTCCCGAGAAACTGCATAGTGCAAACACTTCTCCCGGTAACTCAGATTTCAATTCAAGAAGTCCACCATTTTCGTAGACTATCGTACTCAATTCTGTTCATACTACACTTCGAGTGATTCAGATTTCAAAATCCAACTGCACAAATGTCAAGACTCACTAAGCTTCTTACTTTCAAACGTGACTGATAGAAGCGGTATTTATCGAGAGTAAGACCGCGGACTTGATGACATGAACCGGGAATACCGCTGCTGAGTAGCTATGGTAATCACAGAAACGCGTGCAAGAAGGATCGAGATCTCCGGAACTATCAGGGAACGATTCAGCAGACCGTTTCTCTGAACTCTCTGTGCTTCCCGGGGATGAACAAACAGTACTGTACTGTCTAACCTGAACTTCTGCATCATGTTAGTTTATCTATCATACAGCCCGGTGTAGATGCAAGTGGGTATTAACTACTTTCTATTTTCATTTCACAGGCAGTTATTAGATGCAAGGTATTCCATTTTGGAATTTCGTGAAAGACTACCTTTTTTAGTACCAACTGAATACATTTTGGTTCAGTGCATAGACAGGTTTCCTGCCACCAAAATCGCATGGAATATGATAACAAATGTTAAATTCAACAGTCGTTATTGCAAGTTGGAATCCTTCAAGTCATACTTGGTTGAACACCAGATCAATTCAATGCATGTAGACTGAATCTTGGACCTATAATCTGATCGATTGTCATATTTAGAGCTGTTCACACCTCATGAGCTGCCTATTTTAATCAGCTGTTCTTCATAATACCCACTTGCATCTACACCGGGTAGATCATACCCAATAGACCGCAGAACATGATGGAGAAGCAGATTACTATTCTGTCTAACCTGTGCTGTACTGTCTAACCTGAACTTCTGCATCATGTTAGTTTATCTATCATACAGCCCGGTGTAGATGCAAGTGGGTATTAACTATTTCTATTTTCATTTCACAGGCAGTTACTAGATGCAAGATATTCCATTTTGGAATTTCGTGAAAGACTACCTTTTTTAGTACCAACTGAATACATTTTGGTTCAGTGCATAGACAGGTTTTCTGCCACCAAAATCGCATGGAATATATAACAAATGTTAAATTCAACAGTCTTTATTGCAAGTTGGAATCCTTCAAGTCATACTTGGTTGAACACCAGATCCATTCAATGCATGTAGACTGAATCTTGGACCTATAATCTGATTGATTGTCATATTTAGAGCTGTTCACACCTCATGAGCTGCCTATTTTAATCAGTTGTTCTTCACAATACCCACTTCCATCTACACCGGGTAGATCGTACTGAATGAAACTGTTGTCGATACATGTAAGGTAGGAGCTTCACACTAATGCAATCTATGTCACCGGTCGTGAACTGAAATCTTACACCTACCTACGTTTAGAGTTTGAGGTTCACCTTGAGAAGATTGTCTATTGGAAAGAAGGATGACCGTTTCTGACGATTGTGAAAGTCTATTCACGACAAATCTGGACTCCCGATGGATTCGCCCTATGTAGTAACCATTGACATGAAGACTTGTGACCTTTTATCCCGCACCCGAATGTTGCTCAGAATAGCCTCCAGTGCTTGCGATGTCATCCTTCTCAGACCCAAAGCTCATGATCAAGCTGGCTAGATGTACTGCTCACGCAGCGGACCAGCAGAATATCGTCTATTGCGAATTATATCGTATCACACATGTTATTTACAATTGTCGTTGAGAATGTTCCCTGAAGCAGAGAGCTTAAAAGAAACTATTGATTACTAACTATTTTCGGTAAAGTCCTGGTCAGGCAATATTCCGTCGGGTCCATTTGGATACGACGTTCCGATTGAAGCATGTCAACTGTCATAGATTGAATTTAGCCGATACACGGTTCTGGCAAAGTCCACATCAGGCATGGAACAAGACTTATGCTGACCTGACCCCTTCAAAATTTTCAGCACTACTTGCAGTAGTTCTACTCGCATGTGTTTTGCCTGTCTTGAAGATTTGATCCGACTATATAGGCAGGGTACAAAGGCATTAATCATTGTGCCGTTCCTGGTCCTCCGGCTGAGATAAGGACTCTAGTGTGGCGTTTACTCCAGAGGCACTCGAGTACAGACAGGGACCCAAAAACAATGCCCAAACCAGGGTAGGTCAAATCTGGGCGTACTGCTACAAGAGGCATGTTTCATCACCTTCACTGATCTTGCAACATGAAAAGCAAAAACTACATCCATGAGGTTATCTTTACGGTCGGGAGCAGTAGACTGTTTTAGTACATTGAAAAAGCTGAAAGAAGCTCGCAAATTCCAAGTGGCTACCAGACAAATATAAGAGGAGAGCATAGCATGTTTCCAAGTTGTAGATCCCCAGTATCCTCAAATACTGGGGATCTACAAATGCACAATGGCAGTGCACGACGAACCTGATAACTCCGAAATTAGGGCAGCTCTAGGAGGATTACATGAATGGTCCAAAAGTGGCCTTAAAATCAGCGCTCGTACTGAATGAAATATGTGGTGGCACGGGCTTCTCTAGTTTCTAAACCAATGCTGAGTATGCAATTCCAGTTTTCTATCTTCGGTAGTTGTTGGCATTTCCTTTCAAGAACTTTTTGCCGAAATTTTAGCGTACACTACTGAAAACCATCCAAGTGGGACAAGTGGTCCTGAAACCTAGTCAATTGTACTCAGAATTTTCAACTTTGAATTGATATTACAGAAAGGTGTATTGCTACACATTTACAAACTTGTCACTGAAAATCGGAGGCACAATGTATGTACAAGTAGTCGCCACTTCATAGCCACCCCGGCATGAAGGTCACTCCAACCCGTGGTGAGAAAGCGGCACCAGGCGATGGTTTACAACTCAACTCAAAGCTCAAAATAACCAGCACCTGACAATACAACAAAAGATCGAAATAGAAGCAAAATAAAAGCAACTGGAAATTGATGATGAATTCTGCACGCGGAGGAACCCACCAAGACCGTTGCTAAACAGGGTAGACACCTTTCAGGTGGACTTCGGATTTCCAAACTAGGTCCCGGGGATTGGGAGGGGGCTTAATTTGGCTCCCGCTTTGTTCAGCCACTGTCTGTATCGCAACTGCATGGAGATACACTTCAGTAACGAATAGAGAAAACAAGGTCCAAAACAACACAAGCCGGGACTAGTATTTATTAGCTCTGATGTAGTTGAACGTTTGCTTGTTCCATGAAGTGAAAACTATCATGAAGAAGTTACGGAAAACATGCAGACAATCATGCTATATGAAACAAAATTTTTATATTACATTTCCTGAGAAATGAAATTGTGAGACGATCAAATATTTCTGAAGCACCCTTAAATGGCCTGTTCGTTTGCCCAGCCAATTTTAGATTATACAATTTGCCTAAAGAATAGGGGTGCTCCTCTGAAGCCATGTACAGACAGTAATTGAGTTATAAAGAATAATTTTGACGCTTATGAAGGCCGCCGAAGACACTCAAGCAAATATTTACAAATATTTCGTATTTTGTTTATCTCTAGGTGCGGTCTTCGAAGAGTTTTCATATAATCGGCCACAGAAGAGTATCCGGCATGAACAAAGTAGGAACCCCGGGCCATGGAAGGGATTCGAGGTGCTGCGGCAATACATTTTGGAGGGTAAAGCGCCCATTGCATGGCCCATATCGAGAGAGGCCGCATGTATGTCAAAGATCGATAGGCTCCGTTCATAGTCCAAGCCTCCGGCGTTTGGAACCAGTATCTGCAAACAAGGAAAATGGTTAATAATCTTGCCTCGATCAGCTCACATCAAAGAATCGAAAGTAAAGCGAGCAGAAAGTTCGAAGCAAAATCCTAGGAGTTGCTTCGGACATCTAGTTCCCACCAGTGAAGTCTCAGTACCTTACCCACTAGTGCGCTATTGGGCCTGACTTCCCAGTCCGCTTCTCAACATCTTAACTACTATTAACTTGACTCACCAAAATTTCGAAGACCAAGAAAGGACATTATATCACTTCGAGATATCAAGGACAGAAGTTCAATCTCTCCTGGTAATGGTTGCTCAAGGACAAGAAACCTATCAGGATGAAAGGAAGCTTCCATCTATCCACTCACGGCAAAAGCTTTAAGTGCCTTACCTTCACTTCTAGAATAGCCAGTGTTTAGGATGTGAGGAAGAAGATTTTCAAATTCTTACCCGTAATCAGACCAGCCACCGAGGAAAACTCCTTCTGCTGTAGTAAACGCCTGGTCGACCATGCCCTCATGAATCATAGCAGCAGCTGCTGCGTAAGTTACTCCCGTCCATATTTCTCTTGACTGCATGCATGTTTCATCAACACGTCCATCTGGATGCATTCCATTCACTGCACCCATTCTTCCACCCTTGACTCTCATAACGTTAAAGTCGTATACTTGCTTAAGGGCACTCCGGGCTTTGAAGTCATCGAAGAGCGGTGGCAGTCCAGATGCCCATGCATACCACTGCCCTGCCAGCTGATCCGTCTGAATAGAATGGCTATTATTACTTGTTCCGCTATCATAATTGAAGTACTTCCCGTTCCACAGCAGCTGTTCGTACACATCCCTTGCCTGAATGAACTTCGTCCGAAAGTATTCTGCTGCCTTGGGATCTTCAACTATATCAGCCATACCAGCAGCTGCTTGCAGAGAAGCTAACCATAGACCACCACAGTAGGCACTTACACCGTGTACAGACCACGTATCATAAGTCTGATCAGGAAAACCATCATTTTCTATCAGTCCATCCCGATCCCTGTCAAACTGGTCCATGTAAGCCATAGCTGCAAAGACGGCTGGCCAAACAGATCGAGCGAAATTCTTATCTCCTGTGGCCACGACATCTCTGTAGACCTGAAACGCAAACCGAATATCAGTCTCTTTGGACTGATTATTGTAAACATAACACTGTCTTTATCCTAAAAAATTGCCGAAAGCATTTACAGAGATGCTGAATAAAGAGTAGGCAAATCAGCGAAAATAAGATCTAGCTGTAATCTTACTTGTAAAACAAACTTGGTGTTGAGATCTTTCCACTTGCTAGTATCGTGAATATTGTACGCATTCACTTCTACCCATGGATCATGGGTACCTAAATCATGGGGGACTGAACCAAAAACCTTCTTGATACCCCAATTGCCTTCCGCGAGGAACTTTACTCTCTCTCCGCTGTGTGACAAGCATGCAGCTGCAAAGTCTCTTTGGATTGCAAGCTCAAGTTTCGGGAAAAGCGAGAGCAGAGCAAATGAAGCATAGAAGTGAACGTCGTACGTATTCCACATCACGTATTCTACTCCTTCTAAATAGAGAAATTGCCCAATATTCTCTTCTCCGTCTTGAAGAAGGGAAACCCCGCCGGCTGGGAACTGTAGATTCCCAGATTGATCATGTGGCAACTGCGCCTTCATCGCCTTGAGTATTGCTGCAGACGTGTCATCTGTCTTCACTCCCATCTCAGTTCCTTCTTCGTATTTTCTATTACCCGCCATTTCTGGACTGTAAGCATGTCCATCGCCATATTCGGAGACTCCAGTGTACCGGAAACTCCTTTCGCCTAAAGTATCTCTCTTTCCTACAGCTTGATCACGACCAAAAGATTCCGATCTTATATCACTGGGTGCTCTAGACATCCCGTACACGCTATCATCATCACTGTTGGTTTCTGACGCTCCACCTGTTGACAAGAATGATTCTGGAGAATCAGGAGTTGAGAGCTCGCCTCTTCCCTGCAGAGAAGGTTGCCCATCTGCAAACTTTCGGTATAAGCGAACGCCACAAGGGAGACAGGAGAGGAGAAAAAAGACGGGAAAATTCAAACTGACCCGTTCTATCTTGGAATCTAAGTACCAGCAATCAAACACCAAGAGAAGTAAAAAGACATTCTTTTCACTTCGAAGAATTTGCTCACCAGTCCAGACTGTGCCTCCAGCCACCAAATAATAAAGCTCATTGAACAATGTGATTCGGTACCTGTAGCAGCACAAACGCCAAGGAGTAGGATATGTTAAGATTAAGAGCAATTGTCCAACTTTTTCTACACCTTCACGAGTTGTAGATAATAGCAAATCATGGGCGAATAATGAGAACTAACCACTCTGGTAGCGTCTCGTCCCTGAGAACCGGTCGCTGCCAACCCTCAATATCCATCTCCCACTTGCGATATTCTGCACGGATTTTATAGAAGGAATTGCAAGTGAGCCTAAAGGTCCAACCGCACAGAGTACTAAAACTTGACCCTTGGTCTATTTGTCACGTTTCAGTGGAAACGTCCTCCACCTTCTTCACCTTCTCGTTATGGGCTGAAGTCTAGTCTGCTCTCAAGGGCTTTTCAAACGAAAGAACCTACGGATGACGGTGACTAATTCTACGTACAGGGAAGTAAAGTCAAGGATTAGTAAGGAGTTGCTCATTTGCCGTCCTCACAGTGTGGCCAGTGACCACATGATAATTACATTCAACTTTAAATATGACTTGGTGGTTGCTAGGCAGCTATTTAAATTACATGCCTGTTGCAAGCATAAAACGTACCGAGAAGAGCATCGTGCGCTATCTTTGATGCTGCATTTCCTGATTTCCCGTAAAACTGCGTGTACCGTCTGCATGAAAGCCCGTATCCATTCTCAGATCACTTCTTGTTAACATCCTATTATACGAATCAATTAGCGCAATCCTAGAACCTACACCAAAGTCTTGATCACCAGAACTAAGCAGACATATTGACAGCAAAGTAGGAAACCATTTGGGTTCGACGCGAACCTGTGATAGGATCGGCCTTTCGTGAACTTGACCTCTGGAGCATCCCAGGCGAGAGAAAACACGACGTTTCTCTTCTCCCCAGGTGGAATTACAACGTTGGCCGCGACAGCAGCTGCAATCTCTTCACCTCTTTGTGAATCAACCAAGGGTCTTGCAGCATTCGATTGACTAAATTTGCCTGTCTGCACCATTTGCGGGACCACTAGGTTACAAATAATGTTAAAGCTCTCAAAGCGTCGAAAAGCGTGTTGAGAGAGTGTAAGTATTACAATCTGCAACAAGGATGACTTATCTTCACTTCCTGGAAACGATGAATCAGTGTAACCTAGTACCTTACCTAGCTCTCCTTTGCATCTGACCCTAGCTCATGTATCTAGAATACATGAAGCTTGTATTGTCTACAAGGAAGTAGTCAGAATACATTCACAAACAAAATACTAGCTTTCCGATTCAAACCTGCTTCATCTCCATCCACATATCCTTGGCAGTATAGTCTCCTCCTTGGTCTGTTAAGGAAAAGTTTGGGCAGACTGTCACTGTGACTCCAGGAGTTTGCCGGGCTGCAACTGCAAAAGTGACAGGTGGATTGCCCTTCGTCCTGCAGAATAATCGCTACATTAGATTCGCGCAAATTGGGGAAACACGGAAGTAGAGACAGAGACTTTAGAACCCTAACCAAAGACTTTAGAACCCGAACAAACATGACGTTAGTTATATCACCATATCTAGACGCAAATCATGGAGATACTTCGTCAAATCGACGTTAGGAAGATGCTTACTTATGATGAAGTAGGACACCACACACCCCGTCGTCTTCCCTGTAACATTGACATTTAGGCAGCAATTAGGACAAACAAAACTACAAGTAAAGCTTAAGGCAAAGTTTAGGTCTTCACCTATCGTACCGGAAGAAGCACTGCGATGTTCTGCAACTGCCTTGACTATGCGTGCCTTGACTATGCGTGCACTCTATAAGTTATTAGAAGATTTTGCAGTTCGGATATTATAATATGCCCTTAAAAGATCTCATTCATTAAGACTTACTCAAAAGGTTTATTGAAATGTCCGCCGGTAAAGCCCGAATTGCCACCAATAGAATTCTACACAGCAATAGATACGGAGACAGGTCAGAGTTTCCGGAACAAACTTTGAAAGTGGAGCGGTGATCTGTGTGCAAACATAATCCGTGGTTTTTCATCCTCATATATTGCTTGGTTATTCCCATGGGGATATCAAACATGGGAGCAGTACAAGAAAGAAAGAAAGAAAATCGATCGAGTAAAATCTATAATCTGTACAGGAGGCAAGCAAAGTTGACTCACCGCCCAGGTAAACATTAGGTTCACATTTGCGCTCTCTTTTCCTGCATTGACAAGCTGCAATACGGAGGAACAGTCAGATTGGACATGAAAGTGAGAAAGTTGGCACATATCTGACATAGAAGCGTTCCACTGCAGATAAAACCTTCGAGTCAGTAGACGAATGTGAAACAAGGTTTTATAAACCTCCAGGAAGCTTACCGTGTAAGCAAATACGCAAGTTGGATAGCTGCTCTCCCTGTAGTTGTGGGGAATGAATGGGGATACTTGTCGACATGAGATTCTAAGGTCTGGGTCGGGTTCACCTGCAACCTCGCCGGACAACGGAACTCTGTGAGGTAAGTTCAAATCTTCATTTCTTCCAGAAGCGGCAAATATATCAAGGAGGAGCTCCAGATTCTCATTCTATATTTGGGAAAATAAAAAAAAACCAATTGTCACGTGGTTTGATTAATCCTTCCACCTTATAACTAACATTAGCCTCACCACAAGATGTGAAGATATAAAAGCTTCAAAGCGAGCGCTAACTTTGTTACTTCTTTACAGGTTCGCTTTTAGGCTACTGACCATCGTAGATTGTCCATGCTCGTGGGAAGAGAGCGTGATAAGTTGAGTGTTGACCGTCAAGATTCCAATCCCAATTAGAGATACCAACGTCCTCGTCTCTCTCCCTGCAAACGAAGGTGGATCAAAGACGACATAACAAAAAGACTGGAAGAAACTTAACATGGAATAATGGAACATCCCGCACATTGGCCTAATATACTATATAAGCGTAAAGCTTTTCAGATTCCAATCCCAATTAGAGATACCAACGTCCTCATCTCTCTCCCTGCAAACGAAGGTGGATCAAAGACGACATAACAAAAGGACTGGAAGAGACTTAACATGGAATAATGGAACTTCCCGCACATTGGCCTTAATATTCTATATAAGCGTAAAGCTTTTCAGGTGACGTACAACACGTTAGGGGGTCGACCGGGTGCTAAAACAGACGATATTTGCCTCTTCGTTCCATTTGCGTTCTCACGTGTGATGAAAACCTGCATTAAACAATAAAGAGAAGTCAGTCATGCCAGAAAGTGCAGCCAAAGGTAAGATTCCGGGTGAAAACTGACACATTAACCATGAAAGGTGAACTTGGAACGAATGAAATTGATAGGATCTAATGAAGGACCCTACCGAGAACTGGTTGGCAGGTTGCGGAGCTTCTTCACAGACTCCAGGTAGAATCTGCCATCTCCTGAATTCACCCCTGAAGCCTCTACCAATACTCCCACCCCTGAATAATTGAGACAAATATTAGCTTAACTCATTCAGAACTCATGACATGCACAGTCAGGACTGTTACAAACTATGTCAAAATCAGATAATTCAAAAGCTGTTCTTCTCTCCTCTCCACGCTGAGAATGTTAACCCAAGTGTGCAAGCGTCCTTACCCCATTCCTCCCATCGGCACTCCATGGCAAGCGGAAGGCCTGGTTGCCTCTTTGGTGAAGGGATCAATAGGTGGAACCTGGATCCATGAAGAAGTAGAATGTAAAACTCCGTCTCAATTACAATTCTCCTCGGATAAAATCGACACTAAATCATGTGCAAAACTTCAGACATCTCCGCCTTCTTATAATTGGTGTTCCTTACCCTTCCTTTGGCACGTTCTGATCTCACATAAGTCCAAAGACGCAACCCCAGTCCAATCTGCATCACAAACCCAGAAGAACAGCATTAGTATCTTCATGTAGTTGTTTCAAACCCCTAATCGTGCTCCTAGTAACCATGAACTGGTGCGTAGACTTGGGGTGGTGACGCAACTAAGTCTAACACCTCCCGATGAAGCCCACTGCATTGGAGTTGGAAAATGAAATCGGCCATGTTACGCAAAAGCGCATTGATGAGATGCTCTAATTCCAGCCCGAGCAGGAACGAAACGAAGTGCCGTCAGAGGAGTACGAAGATTTACCATTCTCATAGCTTCCATGAAAGTGACACTGAATTCCTTCAAAATCCCGGCGCTGCAGTTCAGCTTGCGCCTCCATGCTTTCTTCGGGGGGGCTCCAGGGTCAGCCTCCAACTGATCAGGAAAAGAGAACGGGCGTAATGTCAATAACCCATACATTTACTTCCACGACCTGCGCAGAGTTCACTAGAATCACAAACGCAGGGGGTGCCCTCTATGAGTTCCTGAGAAGGTGGATCCTCGCATACCGCTCGCGAAACCGACTTCTTACGTTCTTCATTCAGCGCTTCTATATGTACTATGATGACGTTGAAAGACGTACGCACTAATTTGGCAATTTTATCGTTAAACATGAATCAAATTTTCTCCGAAACGTTGAGCGCGCCTGCTCGCTATCTTATTAGTTATTCCTGTTTCTCACTCGTCATAGGACCGATGATGAAAACATCGTTGGATGAAAACCCCAGACGCCCCTTCTTTCACAACTACCTAGTACGAGACCCAGTTTCTAATTTGCGAGACAATCTGTAGCCCAAGGCCGCAAAGAGGGGATTGGTGGGGAAGTAATATGTATATGGAAAAGGAAGAGGTGGGACAGAAGAAAGATGGAGTGAGCGAGTTTTAGGTAAATACAAGCAAAAGGTGATGGGGCAGAACCCAGGGAGTTATGATTCGAAGGATGGGCTTTCTCAGTACGTCCCCTCTCAGGGATAAGATGACAATTTTGTACATGCCGCGTGACCTTCTATCGTAATACTCGGCATCTGATATATTGCAGCTTGTAGAATCAAAGTTATGCAGGGAAAGCTTTTGAATTCCGCATATTCATAACCCCTGTTCGCATCCGAAACTTCTTTTAGCGGGCAAACTCATAGCAGATATGAGAAGAGCTGTAATTGAAGATGGCTATAATTCGGCGACCACATTCATGGCAGTGGCGGCATCTCACTGATGGAGAGAAGGTGCAGGGGACAGTTCAGAGCTTTGATTATCAGGTCGGCAAAAACATGTCAGACAATGAGAAAGAAGAAAAGTGAAATGTTTTCCTCACAAGAGTAAAAGTGCTGGTATTGGGGATTTACCAATGCCAGAGTTGGTTTGTGCACAAAGTCGTTGAGGGGCCACGAGGGCCTTCTGTGGTGGTGGAAGATCCTGGGGGTGCTAATTCCCGTCATGATGCCAAAACCTCTGCCGTCCACCTTGTCTGAGTTCTACTCAGTTCAGAGATGCGGGGTAAACCGTGTAAACATCTGCAGTCTGCACTGACCTACCAGTAATGTTGTTGTCCAGAGCTTCTTCTGCCACCCGTCAACAAATCTCTCTCTCTCTCTCTCTCTCTCTCTCTCTCTCTCTCTCTCTCTCTCTCTCTCTCTCTCTCTCTCTCTCTCTCCTATGTGTATGTGAGTAAGTTATTAAACTCTCCTCTCTCTAAAACTGAGTTATTGAATGCTTTTCCAAGTTCTCTCTGCACGAGATCTTGGCTCTGGGGGGAATCCTATTCCAAAAATCGAAACGTAGCATCAAGCCGGCTCTATGGAATGTTATTATACGGTGCTGGCCGCGCTGCCAAACCATCTTGATCCGATCATGGACAGAAGAATTCCTTGCCCAGCAGAGCTCAGAATTACTTCTCCCACCAGACGACCACTACCACTATTCATCCACGCCTATCCCACTCCACCCCACCCCTGCTTCTCTTTGCTCGCAGCAACCGGCTCCCCTTCACTCCACCAAATTCTTTACCACCACCACTTCACCGAAAACTTTCCAAACTCAATCCACTCCACTCCCTTCACACATACTCAACTGTACAGCTCACACAAGCGAGAGATCGGAATTCCACCACCCACACCAAATGCAGGTTTTGAGCTGCTCTAGAGCTCTTGAGCAGGCAGCTGGGTTGGTTGGTTTCCTCCCTCTCACTCACATCGGGTTCCTTGCCACACACCATAACTGCAGGAACTCGCGGGAGGAAAAGAGACAAAGCCTTGGAACCCCCCCTTACAGGTAAACGCGCAGCTGCACACAGCAGGAAAGGGAATGAAGAAGCTCCCCTTGAAAGGAGGAAGCTGATACCAGCTAAAGCCCCCACACGGCAGGCCACGCGAGGCAGGGTCAGGACAAGACAAGCCCCGCGCACCCCCCGCCCCGCCTCCTCCCCCCCTGCCCTGTCTCTACTACCACCACTGCTGTAGCTCCAGCTCCTGCAAAAGAAAAACAGAGTAGGAGAATCTGGAAAATGGAACCAAAATGACTACGTCGATGCTTCAGAAAATCGAGTGAGTGGCGCTATACAAAGCACCAGCTTACTTCCGCCTCAGCTGTTGCTCCTTTCTTCTTCACAGGTCTTGACCATAGATTGACTGGCTGACTGACTTCTCTCTTGTCCTCCTCCTCTCCTTCCACACTAACCGGCTTCACTCTCCATCCCCACTCGTTGCTTTCCGCGTGGGCCTGGCGAAGGAAAGCCGTGAAGCACACAGAGACTTCACTCACTCCTCTCTCCCACATGTGGACATCTCTACTGTACTTTACAACTCACGGACTCTAACCCCCAAACTCTGCTCTGTCCCTGGTCTGATTCGATCAGTCCATTCTCTTGGGTTCTGTTCGCTTCGAACCCCGCTACTAGGTATGGTCCTAACCCTCCCAGTAAGCATAGTAAAGCATGGTCAAGCGTCCCTTTCCCTGCAGAAACTTCTGCCCCATGCTCCGCGTGAGAAATTTGCTGACTCTCTCTCACTAGCTCATAATCTCTCTCAGTTCAAGTCAAAGCGCGATCTTGTCATGTTTCTCACGTCTAACATGCAGTTGAACAGATATCGAATTATGACGACTTTGTCTGGCACATTTTACAATCGAAAAAGGCGACCGCGTAGGGTAACAAGAAGAAGGATGGGAAGACCCCATCAAGCCGCACAAGGATGAAACGCAGTTTTTACAATTCCTATGCGTCTTTTGGAATGGATTGGGTTTCGTCCTTTGTGTTCAGATTGTTTTGAGTTGTAACGTGGACGTAAGGGGATTTGATTGAAGGATCGGTTTCGAAGGAATCGTATTGTTCTTAGAAGGTGGAATAGGGGATGGGATCAAGTTGACATTGCTCCTCCGCGCGCTAAGGACGTTCTGGATCCGAGAGAGCTGTTTAATCATCACTCAGTAACACTGTATTGACATAAAGCATACAGTCGAGTGTATGATTGTCTTCGTGGTCTTTAACTCCTTCAATGTAGGAAGGATATCTGAGCATGAAGCCTGTCTCTGGGAAGGTAATTTACTCTCTTATTTAGTTTAGTTTTTCTCTTATTTAGTTTAGTCTTTTCTTTCTGATCGAGTTGGGTGCATTTTAATGTCAACTAGTTTAATACCCTGCACTCCAGTGTTGATTATGTTTGTTGTGAACAAAAGTTTTGGCAGCATGATGAAGGTTTTAAACATTATAAAATGTTAAAGTTTGATGTATTATTTCTCCATTATCATATTTCCTTTCTAAGCATGAAGCTGTTAGTTATGCCTGTTCCGTGTATAACCATATCTCTATGTGTATTAGCCGTCGTGAGTCACGACAATCAGAAAGTCAGCTAAAGACTGGTTCACAATATGAGAGTCTCATGGGTGTTTGTTTGATCAAGTCAATTGCAAACATTTGAAGTTCGCGGTCAGAATCTGTGTTTCTATAGATGCTCCCTAGTGGGAGGGGAAATCTTCAAATTATTCCCTGTGTACCACAATCAAAGCTGATCTGAACCAGAAGATTCAGTAATTATGCACTTATATCAATTGTCGACAAATTTAGATTGAACATGTTTCACGTAGCCTGAGAAATATATTGATACAATAATACAAAGAGGAAAAGAGATACTCTTGGAGAATCTTTGGGAATATATGGACAGATATTTTGCAGCAGGACGTTGGGAGCGGAGGGACTAGAGTTGGTTGTGGGATTAGACAAGTTTACGTTCAAGCTGCAGTATTCTATATCCTTTATTCTAGATCCGTAGTGAGAAAATAACACAGCGTATGGGGCTATTGAATTGCTCTATCCATGGACCTCCTATGTGTCTAGGAGTCCATTGACTTCTGCTACAGTAAAGTTATATCTTCAACACAGTCTAGAACCTATTAGCCTGAACGTAAGGATGTGAAGTTCAACAAATCTCGTGGTCAATGTATGTGAGCGTACATGTGGAGCAGCATTATTCTGTCAAGAGGTATTTGAAACGAAGAGCTTGACTACTGAAGAATAAGAGTAATCAGCTTATGACTTTCATGGGGTAGTAATGCAATATGTTGACCGAACTCTAGCGTAAGGAGCACTCCTTACTGAAAGGTGCTTGCCTTATAGTATATGTTATACTATTTTGACTTCCACGATTGGTATTGTATCTGGTGATCAGTTCGTAGGCTGTATGGTTCTTCTAAGAGGAAGTTATGATTTTAGAATAAGCTTTGATAAACTCGAAAATTCTAGATTTTACATGATCTCAATGTCTTTGGACTTTTACATTCATCACAGTTTTTGAGCTAGCAAAACTCACATACTTTCATCTTGAAGTTTTACTTTGCTCCAAGATTATTGGACTGATGAAATAAACGTGTATAATAGTAGCAATGTATAATCATAGAGAAAATAAGAATTGCATGTATGTACGCTGTTTTCGTGTGTATATTTCCTTGTTTATGATTATTTCTTTGCCTTCATAATGAAAATAAATTTTTTTGTAAATTTCACTGGTAAAAATATCATATATATATATATATATATATATATATACGCATGGCAACCCTACACGTGAAATTCCACAAACTTTACAATATCTCCTTCTTTAATGTTAGTATCACCACCAAATATAACAATTCCTACGTTTTCATTTTCTAGATTTAAAGCCATTCCTTTTACACCGCTGGCAAATTCAACCAATATATACGCAAGGCAACCCTACAAGTGGACATAAGAGAAGAGGACCCAAATTATGATATAGGTCTGCACTTAGTGGATCTCTATCCATTATCATAGCCCTGTGTGGCGGCGTAACTCCTCGCCCTAGCTGAGTCTTTGTCTCTCACTTAGCTTTAAAATTCAACTCTCCTTATCTTGTTCTAAAACTTGCACCTCGGGACATTCTTCAACTTCACTTAGATCCAGAATCATGATTCTAAAAGTGGTTCTTTAATTGTACATTTCCTCGTAATTTTATTGTCCCAGTACCTGGTTTTCAGCCATGCAGAACCTTTGAATCACAAGAAAAAAAAAAAGAAACTGTTTTACAATCCCAAGTAATAGTTTTCCGTGACACACACTTGATTATCATCTGTGTAAAATACTGAAAAGATCTTAATGCTTGTCCCTATCGTTAAGTCATGAAGCAATAAAATATATCAAGGGAGATTGCAGAATTTGGACGATAATCTAATATTTCTCAAATAGAGACTGACATCATAAATTGATTTAACGTTTCATATAATGCCGGTATAGAAGCAAGACCGAAGTGTAAAAATTATGCAACTCATCAAGTACTCTCTAAAGAGCTTGAAGAAAGTGACCACGTAAGTTCATCGTCTATACAACCCCATCAAACTGAAACAAAGCATAATATTAGATACATAAGTGCAAACTATGTATTCCACAGATAGGACAAAGTGGACCTCAACAATTTTGTTCCAGTTCGGGAAACCTCCGTAGCTCCGTCTGCAACTAACACACGTACAACTAGTCACTGCCGTCCGACGAATTCCTACCGGCCATTTAGACGTCGTCGATCACCGGGGACATGTTGTCGTACCTGCCTCCTATTCGGGGAATTGAACCTTACCTGCAGACTGGAGAAACAAGTCTCGTACGTTCACTGTACTGTACTTCACAAAACTTTCCGCAAGACGCATTCTCTCGGAAGTTGCCATACTGGCGGGACCAGGGCCCTACCGTAGCTACTGTATATACCACCTTTTCAGTGCTACGTGCCTCGAGAATTCTCTACGCGTGTCGGATCCTGATGGTGAAGAACAAAACCCTTGGCAGACGTGTCTTATCAGATCTTCCGGATCCCACAGCAACAAGGTCCGTCCAGTTCCGTTAACCTAGAGATGCACCGAGTAACAGATCCGAAGACCATGGATTTGGCTGGTCACTGTCGGAGGTAGCAAGTGTTGACCCTCTCCTACTGTTTTAACCCGCCGGTTTCCAATCACATTCATCACATGTACTGTAGGTGCTGGTAGAACTTGAAACTTAGTAGCGATAGTTTATCTGCTGTGTACTGTATTTTGGGGAAGTTTCTTAAAGGGAACAGACATTCGACTGCGTAAAGGGGAACACACGTAACCACGCTTTAACGTGCAGGAGAGGGATCGTCTCGGTCTTAGTAAAGGCGACACCACATCAGGCAATTTTCACAGTAACCTGACCGAGCAGCGCGAGTGTGAGGAAGACAGGTTTCAGTGCTGGTTACTTCTGTTCAAGGTTGGCTATTGACTACAGTACATGGCACGACACTGCGTTAACAGGGATATTTCTTGGGGATGATAACGACTTTCTCTTGTTTTATTTTGAGAACTGAGAAGTGTTTATTTTAAAAAGTAAGGTCTACAGTAGGTGGAAGCCAATGGCTTTTGAATATCCTTTCTGCCGTTAATTTTTTTCAGTGATAGAAAAGCTATTATAGGTGGTGGCGATTGCAGCTCCAACCGTGTCTGTCTGAGTATGAAATAGATAGATAAAATTTTGCTATACAAAGGCTCGTACATAGAGTCAACTTTCTACGTGTATCCCCAAAATGGTCAATTCAAAATATATAGAATACACACCCTAATCCCCCTACCTTATCAAAGCTGGATTGTTTTCCACTCATGTGAATAACCAAATGCAAAAAATGATGGGGCTGAACTTGCAATATAATAAAAGCTATATTATAATCCTTGTTGTTCTAACGGCAAAGGGGTAAACCTTCAGAAAATAAAGCTCAATTTTCAAAAGGTTTCTTTCAATCCAAGAAACAACATTTTATCTCAACGACTACTTTGTGCGTACTTTTGCATTTAGGCAACCACGCGCCTTCTCGTCAAATACTCCAACTCAATGTAGAATACGCTATATCCTCTGGCTTGTGCGATCTTTCCTGCCTCTGTAAATAGGGTTGTCTCTAACTCGATTAACTTCACTTGACTTAACTTGACTTTATTCTAATTCTTTCATACTAAGCGAGATTTTCACTGTGACAGTTACAATAACATATTTCTTCTGTTCAATGAAAGTCTATACTTCATACCTCTTAGTTCCATTTTACCTCTATGTCTTTTCTGTGTACGGCTGGATGCCTTGTACGGCTCGTGGGGGGTCTTTTCATCTTTTGTGTTATTCTCTGCGGTCGCCTTTTCTCGTAGGATGACTTTTATTGTAGTACATATTGCATTTAGTCTCTTTAGATTCAACTTCATCGGAAAGATAACCGCGTAGAATGACAAGAAGGATGGGAAGACCCCATCAAACCGTACAAGGAAAAGACATAAGAAAGGACATAGAAAGTAAAATGGGGCTAAGCTCCAATAGTCTCTTTAGGAAGTAAGATTGATCTTTCTCAATAATCTTTCAGTTCGTCCAGACGCAAACGATCGGCAGACGGTGAAACATCATAAAGGTTCTGCGTGTAACATTTGGTCTGCAAGAAGAAAATTGCGGCAACTGAGTTTACCGAAGGGCAAAAGCAACGAGGCAGTTGTTATGGATATTCGTTTGAGTCATGTACAAGATTTGTAGTGGCAATTTTTGCAGAATTTTGCAACCAGTGGATAACCATCACGAGAAGAAGGTTCTGCAAACAAAGCATACAACATTTCTTACTCAGTTGGTTTGTGTATACCATCATACCTTCAGCATATATCAGTCTATAGTAGCTGTTTCGATACTTCCTTCCACGTGTGGTTAAGAACAAATGCATGAAAGCTCCAGCCTCCTCAAGTTTACCCGATAAGTGGTGAGAAAAGATAAACATGAAATCCGTTACATTGATATCAGTTCCCCGAGTATAAGTCATTTTCTGAAGAGAATCATGTTCTTTGTCACATCGCCATTTTATAATTTAGTCTTGAATCTTCACCAAAATCTAGACAAATATAGCTTTTGGTGAGGGAAATGGTCACATCTAGCTTTCAGTCCCTAGAACACCAGATTACAGTAGCTCGTTTTGGATTCCTCAAAGAGTGTCATCAATAGCTTTCAGCAAAAAACTGTCATCATTACCAAATTTTCGCTCTTCACGTGTCATGAGTGATGTTAGAAGTTAGACATCAGATGATCGGATGAACTCTAGGAATTTCTGGAAATGCTATATTCCAGAAATTTTTGTTTTATCTTGTGAGTATGTCAACTTCCTTATGCCATCAGTTTACAGAATCCAGCACAACATATTTACTCTGATTAGATTTCTGATATTTTTCAGATGATTTCGTTTAAGGATCTGGTATTCTCTCATGAAATTTTGTTCTAAGATTTTATCACCGACGTAGGAGCCAAGTCTTCACAAATTATAGTCGATGATTCTTCAGGTTATAACAACAATCCACTGCATGTAAGTTCAAATCCACCCCGTAATATACGTCTTATCATCACGATACAGAACTTGTTTGTCCACAACGTCGAGATTTCATTCATCTCAAGAAGGCTACATCTATCTAAACATAGTCAATGACACAAAATAGAATCATATTTAAATAAAATGGGAATCGTTGGAGCGATTTTTATGACTATCTCACTTCAAAGATATGTCTTTCTGTTCTCATCTTCTTTCTCTTTTACTGCACTTTATCTACCAAAGAACAAATATCCATCTTCTCTAATAATAATTCCAACTTTAACTTCATTATTTACATAAAATCCCAAAGGGACTTGGTAACGCTACATAGAAATTTGTACATAGAGAGAGAAAGTCAATATATAGTTTGGTATCTTCAATTCTAGTTCTATAACACCTTCTCAACCTGGATGTAGAAAAGTTGTTTTAATGCAATTTATGGCTGTTCAGGGAACCCAAACTTTCAAGGGAAACGCATTTAAGCTCGTTAAACTTTGGTGACTTTGAGATAATTTAATGTGACTCTTAACAAGACTTCTGAATTATTTGTCTTCTTCAAAGAGTGGAATCAAAAGGCACCAATTGCACCCAACACCGGCAGGAACACGATTACAATTCAGATGACGTGCAAGTTTTAAATATGTGTGTTTGCTTGCACCCGTCTTTATACTTTTGGCTACTGTAGAGATAGAAAGTAGAAACCAGCAAATCTAATTCTTTGGCCATATTGCTACGCCTGAGGAGACCATGCTTCAACCGTGCACAACTGTAGCAAAAGACCAACTCTACTGTGGTCGACCACGGCCTCCACCTGGCGACTACGCCACGAAAAGAACATAATATTTTACCTTGTCCAAACTTATCCTTTTCTCCAAATTGAATTTGAATCAAATCTCTTCTCCATCATGTACAGTACCACCAGTCTTGGACAGCTCTTCCGAGTGCTTGGTGTAGTTTTAACTTTAAGGGTCACACTCATCGATAACCTTGCTGAAAGTTAGAGAGGGCCGCCCATTTTCAATTATTTTCAACGTGGAGCAACAGGATGTCTTCAATATTTATGCCCTCCATTTCCTTCATCTTCGACGGTCTAGTTCCATGATTGAAATTTGAACCAACAGTACAAACAAGGTTTTGACATAAGCGAAAGGCGACCGCGTAGGAAAAACGAAGGATGGGAAGACCCCATCACGCCGTACAAGGGAGAGAAAAAAAAAGAGTAATATGGGGCTAAGCCCCAATAGAGTCTATATGCTCTACCATACCTAAGATATCTGATCTATGCAAGATATAAGCAGTTGTGGATAAATAATAGAATACCATATGAAATTTTTTCAGATGATAACAAAGAGACACCTTGGATCAGGCCATATCTGACGAGTGGGACACCAGGACAGCGCAGATACAGTCCTACAGGACAGTACAAATATGTCTCATGGAAACGGGAGCCAGGGGGTCAGGCTACCGGATACACATCTCATCGGGATAAGGAAGTAGAGGTGGAACGACGGAGAATCTAATCCGTTTCATGGACTGCCCTGTTCTGTCGACATCGAACGGTCAGAACCACCGCAGTTTTGGTCGGAGATTCACCCCTATGGGACGGGAAAAGATATAACAATGAATGGTGCTCGTCTCGTTCTGTTATGTTACAGTATCAGAGTCCGGGGTTTCCAGCGTTTCCTGTTTAGCTACAGTTTTTTTTGGTAATGAGTGTGAACATTTAATTACTGTGTATCCTTAATTGAGTTTGGTCCACCAATAGTCGAGACGAGACGAAAAATCAGATTAGCAGCCATAATAAAGGGGAAGATAAAAGGCGACCGCGTAGGGAAAATGAAAGAGGGGAAGACCCCATCAAGCCGTACAAGGGTGTGAAAAAAAAGTAACAAGGAGCTAAGCCCCACTAATAAAGGTATGATCTCAGATGTTTTCTATTCGAGAAGTACTATTCAAATAATACTGAAAAAAAAATATATGAAAATAATACCAAGAATTTGGAGTACTGCAGAAAAATATTAATCATTGAATATACAAACATGGATGCTGATGTATTCTAAAATATTTGAAGTTGAAGTCTTAAAATATTGTAAGTGTTTTCTACGCGGTCGCCCTTTTTTTTCTTCTAAAATATTTGAAGGGTACTTTATTCAAAGACTAAAACATTCTTTTATAATCTATGAAATATTTGAAATAATATTGAAATATGAAATATAACCTGGGACTCGTCTTTAGGTTGAATCATTTGAGTTATGATAGATTGAAAATCAAATTCAAATTACAAGGCTACATATCCAAAAACTCTCATTTTCCTTGTTTACCTGAATAGCGTTCATCGCGCTTATAAAATTTACTTTGAAACACTATATACACAGTGATTACATCAACTCCTTCTTAATCTGATTTGCTCCTCAATAAACGTCAATGTGCCAACCTTAAATAACAAAGAGACGACCGAAAAACTCCCAAATTCGAATAGAGTGATTCACATAATTATGGAAAATAATGTAGTCTTCTACATTCATTCAAGACAGATAATTGTTTTAATTATTTATTGTTTTTTTGTCGCATTTATATCCTAGTTCTGTGTATGTTCTTTTGGTCTAGTTTGTATATAATATCTTAGCTTATCGTAGCATTTATGTAAGCTCAGTAGGTCTTGTTTCCTTTATTTCTATTCGACTATGGGAAGGAGTACCTTACAATGCATTTTTCTCATCCAAGTATTTCCTGTTCAATTTTCTATCCATCTATCATGTGGATATTTAAACATGCCATCCATTCTTTTATAGCACGTTTTTGCTGTAGTACCCTAAACATACCCTTTTTGATCGATAGTTGACTAGAACTTGTTACAAGTTCTTGCATTGTGCATGTACTCAGAAAGCCTAGAGCTAGTAAAGTATGCATGAACATTTCAGTAGAGGCCTTGATAAGAGATTAAAATAATCATCCTTTTCAAGGCCGACGATTGCTTAACCGTTCTTATCCACATGAACTTGTCAAGGGACCCTGCAACAATGAGAATGAGTCATGTACTCTAGAGAAAGAGGCCCCTTCTGATTGGGAACGTTGTATAGCAAACACCAGAACTAGTTGGTGCTTTTGACAATGCTTTTTGAGTGAGGTGGGTGAAGGGCATGAAGATTAAAGCATGAAAGTACCGAGACGACGAACCCCTCTAGTGCTTAGACTAGGGATAATGGTCACGAGGAGGATAGGGAGAAGGTGTGTTTCATTAGAGACTTCGATTAGTAGAATATCTCACTAATTTGTGTTTTCTTTTCATGTTGATGTTGTAACATTCAAAGCGTAGTGAGAAAGACACCCGCTGCGTACTTACTCTTATTCCAAACGATATTCCGTTGATTCTTTCTACACTCTAATTTTTTTATATGTACGTCTCCATTAAGGTAATACTAATAAAATGTAATTTCTACAAATACTACGGAACTTAGTTTTCAAGAATTTCTGCTTCTAGATGACATTAAATTGACGAGGAAGAAAACTGTCACGAAATTCACGTGGAAGCACCTTCGGTGATGGCATGTGTACAATTGGACGCTTGCTGGTTTAGAGAGGAAAGCAAGCGTAAAAGCACCCGAGATTTACGTTCACGATTGCATAAGTGAAGATACTTTTGGATGTTAACCTTAAAAGCCAACCAGACTCATTCGAGGATTTAGAACTGTACGTCTCATTAGTTGGAGGTCCTCTTATATGAGAGAACCCTTCATTTTGAACTAGTACTATTGATCAACTAGGTAAAAGTCAAGCCCCGAACGATATCAATATGGTATAGAGAAGATAGACCAGGCTTGTGACAACAATGAAAATATGGGTATCATAAGAGTTACCTCCGTCTTCACATTCTATCGTTCTACTCTACGGCTTGCAATCTTGGTTGTAGACGTTGATCAACATTTCTAGAATGCACAAAATGATACACAACAAGATTCCAAAAGCTAAAAGATTTATTGCCAAACATATCTAGCAAGACACATGAATATATATGCTGGTGGAGACAGCTGATAGAATATATGAGAGTTCATGCTTTTTGAATTGCCAATAACACTGCTTTCCATATGATATAAGAAGCGCCATGTCATGCCATTTGTAGTGTCGCATCTAGATTGCTCGAACATTGGAGTTTCAATGATAGTAGTTAGAGGCATTTTGGCAGTTACTGGCATTTTGGCAGTTACTCATAGATTACTTTCTGACTATCAGATTCTGTGTTTGGGGTATTGACTTCATGGTGGGGCCCATTGTCACTTCCACCGTTCGCACCGTTGGTTGTGCCATCAATGGGACTGTTGGAATGAGACCTAGGTCAAAATCAAGGAGTATACCCTGGAAGTGTAGCTCGAGAGAGTTCATTTCTCTGATGTTGAGCCTTCGAGTTCCTGGCTAGATTGGACAGAAAGCCGACGAGCATCACTTGGAGTCTCTTAGCTAGAATGGGTGTGACTTGACTATAATTAGAGCACAATTGTTGAAAAATCATTGAATGACAGATCAAGTACTGATCTGATTTGAGTTGATTCTATTTGATGAAGAATTTATTACAACATAGAAGTGAGAGTCATGGAGAAATCGGGTGCAGGAACTGCAAGTGTTGGTGGTATCTCCAAGCTCGGTGGATAGTGGTGTCTTGATTGAGTAGTTCAGATTTCCATAAGAGAGATTGTGTACGGAAGCGCTGGCCAAATTTGGAGCCAAAGAGAAGCAATTTTCAAACGGTAGTTGTGATTTTGAGCTTTGAAGGTGAAAGGAGTACCTATTTGTTGCGAGTTGAGCTTAGAAAGTGAAATTGAAGATGGAGTTGGGAGCACATCCTTGTGAATTAGAGATTTGACAAAATAGATTTTTCCAATTTGGCTCGAGTGAAGATTTAGCGGAGGATTTAGCGGTCAGCCAAATTTAGGGATTTATGTCCAAAGTCACCTCTAGTGGAGGTGACTTTGGTGGTATCTCTCTCAGCGCATACAAGAGGAGATATTGAGATCACAGATCCAAAGAGTGAAGATATTGGTATAGTTCAGCAAGACATTCATGATGATGTCTTAGTGATGGACTATCTTTGCACTTGTGTTGTGGGTGGGACAATTGGGACCAAGGAGAGAGATCATGTTCTTCAGCAAGCCAGACGGTTTGTATTGGAGGGTACACACCTTTTGCGTGTATGGGAGGATGTAGAGTGACAGTAGTACCACTTCCATCTCAAAGACTATAGTTGATCCGTCATGCTCATGAGGAGCTAAGACATTTTAGAGTAAAGCATACAAATAGCTTACTCTAGAGTCATTATTGGTGGCACGGTATGCAGACCAATGTGCAGTGGTTTGTTGCCAAATATGTGGTTTGTGACCAAGTTAGAGCATCACTCAATGCTCCTATGCCATAGTTACACCTATTACCTATCATGGGATTGGGTTACCATTGGAGTTTGGACTTAACTAGACCTTTACCTTTGATTGTGAAACATCATCGGTATGTTTTGGTGATGGTTGAGCACTTCTCTAAGTGGATCGAGTTGGTGACACTTCCTAACAAGTCTAGTGAAAGGACGATACTTGTTCTTGGATTGGGTTCTCAATCATTGTGGTACACCAATTGAGGTTTTGACTAATCAAGGTCTAGAGTTCTTGGAGGAGTTTTAGGTCTTGTGTGACAAGGCTTTGATTGATCATCATACTACCTCCCAAGATCACCCTAAGGCAAATGGCTTAGCAGAGAAAGTGGTTTAGACATTGAAGAGAGGATTGCAAAAGTATGGTTTGTAAAGAGGCCACTTGGGAGATTGGGATCTCCAGTTACCTTGGTTGGCCATGGGCTATCGGTTCAGCCGGCAAGCCTCCTTAGCATCCTTCTCTCCTTACTTCTTACTCCATGGACAAGATCCAGATTTACCTACAACCATTTGTCAAGATGCTATTGTAGTCTTGGACTTGGATGATCTTGATGTATGGGTGAGCGCGTGTTCTCAACGAGTAGAGATCTTTGGAGAGTGATGTTGATGGCCTTTGTGAACTTGGCAAGTGCTCAACATAGGGATATCTTACATTATGCTACTATTTGAGGAGGACGTTATAGACCTTCAATCCATTGATTTCATCCAAGTGACTATGTATATCTATAGCAGATAACATTAATGACACTTGATATTTTGATAGGCCACACTATCTTGAGAGTGCGTGAGGTTTTGCCATCTTGAGTCTTTTTGTTGGAAGGGCATGATGGTGTTTTTTGGAAGGATCATGTGCGCAATTGTGCGCCATGCCACCTCCCAAACATTGATGGTACTATGGACCCAAGCTTGGCACTTGTACGTGCAAGCTTGAGGTGTATGATATGTGGCTCTTCTAGTAGAGCTACTACTATGTTAGTGTGTGATAATTGTTTGAGAGGATGGCATATGGCATGTATGACTCCTCTTCTCACGGTGGTTCCTCAAGGATAATGGTTATGTTCTACATGTACTTGACGCATAGCTAGTTCATCCTTTATATGGTATAGATTGCAAATAGGCGACTAACAATGGGGTTCGATAGCACCTGGCCTCTTGATCCCTTACCCACCATAAGGTATACCATATACTTGGAATAGATGGCTATTAGGAGTTAGAGGGACCTAACCACCAACTAGGGTGTAATTGTGGCACTTGAGAGTTCATGCATGACTTATGTTTGAGTTGTGTTTCTATAGTGTATGATGTTGAAAAAAATGTATGATGTGTAGCAATGTATATACGCACAATAGCTTTCATGCCATTTGTAGTGTCACATCTAGATTACTTAGACATTGGAGTTTCAATGATAGTAGTTAGAGGCATTCTGGAAGTTACTCATAGATTACTTTCCGATAGTCAGATTTTGTGTTTGGAGTATTGACTTCATGGTGGGGCCCATCATCACTTGCACCATCCTTACTATCAGCTGGACCGTTGTGATGAGACCTAGATTGAAATCAGGAATATAACCTAGAAGTGCAACTCCAAAGAGCTCACTTCTCTGATGTAGAGCCTTTGAGTTCTTGGCTAGAGTGGACAGAAAGCCGTCAAGCATCAGCTGTAGTCTCTCAACTAAAGTGGGTGTGGCTTGATTGTAATCAAGGCCCAATTATTGGCAGATCATTGAGTGATAGATCAAGTACTGATCTGATTTAAGTTGATTTGAGCTAATAAAGAACTGATTATTGTGGCAATTTAGAGTTCATGTATGACTTATGTGTGAGTTGTGCTTCTATAGTGTATGATGTTGATAGTGATGTATGTTTTGTAGCAATGTATATACGCACAACAATCACCTTATATAAAATGACCTTAGACACATTCATGAGGGGTTTCAAAAATGCAGTTTTCACCTCCCCTAATAAAGCTAATAGGTGGTATGATGCCATTTTCCTCTACAAGGAAAATGGCACCATTTCAAGAAGGAGAAGAGAAAATTCAATTCCCAAAACCTAAGGTATTTGATGGTACAAATCTCCCAAGTATAGAGGAGAATATTTTATTTGATTGTGAATGTTATTTCAAAACTACAAATCTTCAAAATGAATGGAACAATCCTATTGGAACTTGATTAGTTCCAACGGGATTGGAGGCTTAACCTATGCAAGTTTGCTTCACTTGCAAGGTATGATATCCAATCTTGGTTGTAGGATTTTGGTTGATTCTATAAGTTAAGAGAATTATATGTCCATGCAAATAGTAAAGAATTAAGTATCCCTATCAAACCAATAATTGGAAGCTGTAAAAGTCCAAAACCAAGGAGAGAAATAATAGAATGGAAACTCATGGAAGCTGTAAAAGACCAAAACCGAGGAGAGAAATAAGAGAATGGAAACTCACATTGGGACACTTTAATGAGGGAAAACTCCGAATGCCTAGCATGAGTTTTTGGCTTTGGTATTTATAGGTAGCATACAAGGTCCTTGAGAAGCTTCTCAAGAAGCTTCCTTGAGCCGCTTTCTTAGAGTGCAAGCCAAGTTAACCAAGAAACTTCTCAAGAAGCTTCTTTCTAGAAGCCGTCTACTTGGCGTGCAAGCTAAGCTAGTTAGAAGCTTCTAGAAGTTCCCTTCTAGAAGCTACCTACTTGGGACGCAAGTTAACTAGTTGGGAAGCTTCCCAAGAAGCGTCCTAGATGCTTCTAGAATATTCTAGGCTAATTTGGTTTATTCTCTACTTCATTAGCCTTACTAACTACGTCGCTAAACTCCATATTGTTACATATTCCCCCACTTCTAGTTGGTGATGTCCTCGTCGCCATTGAAGCTTCAAATCATGGATGGCCATTTGTGCATTTTGGAGGTGAGAAAGAGGTTCCCATGTGGCATCATGTAGGGGATACCCTTTCCAAAGGACCTTGTACTCCATATGTTGTCGGTGTCCTTGTTGGATATAGCGATGCGCAAGGATACAATCAATTATGTACTGCTCATGATCATTGATAGGGATAGAGGGAGGAGGGGGTTGGACTCAAGAGGAAAAAGAAGAGGCATTAGGAACAAAGGCTTTCAACTTGGAAACATGAAAGACAAGATGGATGCACATATGACAAGGCAAGGCAAATAGATAAGCAATAGGAGAGACAATTTGAATGACATCAAAAGGTCCTATCCAATTAGAGGCAAGTTTACAAACTTGGGTATCAATTGGGAGGGATAGATTACTAGAGGATAGCATAACTTTATCACCAACTGCAAAGGTGAGATCATGACGATGGTGGTCCGCATATTGTTTTTGACGATTCTGAGCAACAAGGAGGTGAGCTTTGGCTTGTTGGAGAGATTTGGATATGGTGGTCAAGAAGGTTGAATTATGAGGGACCTGAGACAAAGGAGGAGCAAGAAGAGAATCTAGGACAAGCGGATTTGGCCAAAATTGAGAAAGAAAGGAGAGAATCCGGTGCTTGCTTGTTTAGAATTGTTGTATGCACACTCCGCAACTGCAAGACATTCATCCCAATTCGTATGGTGAATGTGGACAAAGCCACAAAGCATATCTTCCAAGGTGCAATTTGCACGTTCAGTTTGTCCATCAGTTTGAGGATGATAGGCTATAGACAAAGCAAGCGTGATGCCAAGTATCTAGAAGGGGGTTTGCCAAAAATTTCTGGTGAAGCAAGGATCACGGTCGGAGATGAATACATGTGGCATCACATGATGTTTGAATACATTATTGAAGAAGATTTGTGCCAAGATTGGAGCATCTACAATATTAACCGTTGGTGCCAAATGGATTTGCTTACTAAGCTTATCCACAAACACCACAATTGTTGTGTGACCTTGTTGTGTCTTGGGCAAGGAGGTGATGATATTTAAGCTCACATGTTCCCAATGAGTAGTTGGAATGGGAAGTGGCTGAAGGAGTCCACTCGGCTTATGGTTATTGGCCTTGTTGCATTGACAAGTCTCACATGATCGGACAAACTCCCAAACATCTTGTGTCATGTTGGGCCACCACCATTGGCATTGGAGGGTACCCAAGGTCTTGTCCACCCCCATGTGACCAGCTATTGGTAAATCATGGGCTTCCTGAAGGCGCACAAGTTGGAGATCACCTTTGGCTGGAACATAGATCCAATCTATATGGAATAGAAGCCTTCCTTGAAGGAGAAGGTGTTGTACTCCTTTTTGCCTATTGTCAAAAGACCATGTACCATTTGGAAGAAGAGATCTTGTTGTAGAGCTAACCAAAACTTGTTATGGACCTTGGGGTCAATTGACACCATTGTAATTGCCGTTGTGATGAGAGGAAGAGACTTCAAATCAGGTCATTGTGATAGAATATCAAGGATGACATGGAACTGACCTGGTTTGTACTCAAGTTTGATGTCAAACAACTAGAGTTGCTCTTCCCATCGATGACTTCAACTCTTCATGTGTTCCAAGTGTAAGGTTTGCAACAATGGCTTGTGATCAGTTTGTATGACCACTTGTTTCCCCAAGAGGTAATGCTTCCATACCTTGGTGGCATATACCATTGCAAGTTGTTCTCAATCTCGAGCAAAGTAATTTCTTTCAGCTATATTTTGTTGGTGAGACATAAAGGCAATGGGATGTAGTCCATTTGGGAATTCTTATTGCAACATAGCTCCAAAGGCAAAGTTAGAAGCATCAAAATCAACCACACAAGGTATTTGAGGATCATATGGTTGAAGAATGGGTCTTGAAGACACCATATGCTTTAACTTCTGGAATGCTTCATCATGCTTGGTGGTCCATTGGAAAATCAAATTCTTTCCCAAGAGGTCAATCAATGGTGCAACCACATGAGCATAATAGTGAATGAATCGTCGGTAAAAACTGGCCAATCCATTGAATGCTTGTACTTCTGTAGCATCCTTTAGAGTAGGCCAATCAATAATGGCCTTGATCTTCTCTTCTTCTATCTTGATCCCCTCTTATGAGATCTTATGACCCAAGAAGGTAACCTCCTTCTGCCAAAAGGCATACTTTGACTTCTTGCAATAAAATTTCCATTGTTGTAGTTGTCTTAAGACTTCTTGCACATGATTCACGTGTTCTACCTCTTTCTTGCTATAGATTAAGATATCATCCAAGAACATCACCACGGACCGATCCAATAGTCCATCCAACACCCGATGCATCTGATCCATGAAGACATTGGAGGATTTGTGAGTCCAAAAGGTACAACTCTCCACTCAAAATGCCCATACCTTGTGTGAAAGGTAGTCTTTTGCACATCCTCTTTATCAATATGAATTTGCCAGTAGCCACTGCAAAGATCCAACTTGTAAAAATAGCATGCTCTACTTAGTTGATCAAGCAAGTCATCAATCTGAGGCAAGGGATATGCATTCTTCACGGTTTGCTTATTGAGCCCATGGTAATCAATACAAAAACAAAGTCCTCCATCCTTCTTTAAAATAAATAGTGCTAGTGCTCCACAAGGAGAGGTACTATGTCATATGAAGTCCTTCTCTAACAACTTTTTAAGTGTTGTTCACTACTCCTCCAACTCCTTTGGTGAGAGCCAATACATTGGTCTACTCACTAGAGTACTCCTTGGCAATAACTCAATCTTGAAGGGCATACCTCAATCGGCGGGTAATCCCTTTGGTAGATCATCCAGAAACACATCCACAAACTCTTGAACTATCCAATCAACCATTGCTTGATTAGGCCCTTGACCCTCCTTCAATTTTTTTTGTGCCATTGGCTTGATCCACACCGTGAATATAGACTTATCTTCCTCCAAAGCTTGCTCTATGGCTGCTTTACTGACCAACTTCCCTTCTAGGGACTCATCTCTCTTCCAAGCTTGCTCTATGGTTGCCTTCCTAGCAAACTTCCTATCTTGGGACTCATCTCCCTTCAAGGTTTGCTCTATGGCTACCTTCTCAACAAACTTCCCATCTTGGGAATGACTATTCTTAGGTGTCTTACTCAGAGGTGCCAAACAACCTAATCGGAATTTCCTACCTTGGTGTTGTACTTGAATTTGTTGTTGGGTCCAATCAAATTGAACCTTATGACGTTCAAGCCAAGGTAGACCCAAAATGATATCATAGTGTAGAGGTGCCACTACAAACCTCATATACTCCAAATATTCCTTCCCAATCTTGAAGGTTATAGGATGCAAGATGCAAAATGCAGTATAGTATTGTAGTATCCGGTTTTCTACCATCCGCCATCATCAAACTACTCTTAATCATTGGCTTGATAGGAATACCTAATTCCTTTGCTACTTGCATAGACATGCAATTCTTTGAACTTCCATAATCAACCAAAATTCTACAACCTCGATTAGATATCAGACCTTGCAAGTGAAGCAAACTTGAATAGGTCAAGCCTTCAATCCCATTGGAACTAATCAAGCTCCCAATAGGCGGCTCAAAATCTCCTACTGGGATTCCTCATTTCCCTGATCATTTTGTTCCAAAAACTCCATCTAGGCAACTTGTCGAGGTCGTCCATTCTTGAGTGTGCATTCAACAATGTGATGTCCAACTTGGTGACAATAAAAACAACCTCCATTTTGTCACAATCTTTCTCTATCTGCCATACCAAGTGGTCTCTGTTGGATATCATTAATCTCCATTGGTGCTAGTTCTTCCACCCATACATAGTGTACTGGTAGGCCTTGTGTAAGTCAAGGTTGAGACCAAGTTGTTGCCACCAACGAATCAAAGTGCTCAGCCAATTGCATGGCTTCTTCTATGTTTTGTGGTTCCCGCATGGTCACCTCTAATTTGGTTTGTGACTTCAATCCCCGCACAAATCAATCTAGAACTTCACCTTCTTGTATATCTAGAATTTACATGATGATGTTTTGAAATTGTGTGATGTAGCTCTTTACTAAGCCAACTTGCTTCAACTCTGCCAATATCTTGTGCGGCTCGGGTGGCATTAATGGTTTGAAACTGACCCAATATTGCATCCTTGAATTCTTCCTATGTCAAAATTGGTGCAACAATCTATCGTTCCGCTCGCTCTACTTGGAATCGCCACCAAAGTTTTGCCACACCATCTAATTGGCTAAAGGCTAAGAGAATCTATTTTTGTTCATCTTGAAGATTGGTGGCTTCAAAGTAATGTTTGCAATCAAATATAAAATTCTCCACTATGTCCAAAAGATTCTTGCTTTCAAACACCTTGGGTTTTGAAAATCAAATGCAATCTTCTCTAACTCAAATTGACACTCTCTCTATCTGTTCTTGTTGCTGCTGATCTTGTTCATCCAACAATTGAGTAAGGTGCTCAATTTGTTGCTACATTGCAAGGATAATGTCCGGTATTGCCACCATAGCTACTACTCTATTCCACTACTCTAAATTTATCTAATAGATGCATCATGTCCACCGTTCTCCATAAGTTACAACCGGAAGTATCAAAGGTTCTTCAGACACGGTGATCATATGTAGAAAATCCTGCCCAAAGCGCGAGGTGATGAATTGTATGAAATAATGCTTGGGTTATCTGGACATGAAATCCCAATGGTTTAGCGAAAGTGGATTCGATGGTCCATAAATTCCATCCATCCCATTCATGCTCTGATACCAATGTAAAAGACCAAGGCCAAGGAGAGAAATAAGAGAATAGAAACTCACATTGGGACACTTTAATGAGGGAAAACTCCCAATGCCTAGCATGAGTTTTGGCTTTGGTATTTATAGGTAGCATACAAGGCCCTTGAGAAGCTTCTCAAGAAGCTTCCTTGAGCCACTTTCTTAGAGTGCAAGCAAAGTTAACCAAGAAACTTCTCAAGAAGCTTCCTTCTAGAACTTGTCTACTTGGCGTGCAAGCTAAGCTAGTTAGAAGCTTCTAGAAGTTCCCTTCTAGAAGCTATCTACTTGGAGTGCAATTTAACTAGTTGGGAAGCTTCCCAAGAAGCTTCCTAGATGCTTCTAGAATATTCTAGGCTACTTTGGTTTATTCTCTACTTCATTAGCCTTACTAACTACGTTGCTAAACTCCATATTACTTCATTAGCCTTACTAACCATGTCGCTAAACTCCATATTGTTATAGAAGCAGATTGATGGTGACGGATGGGAGAAAGGGTTCTACATCCTATACCACACATCTTGTTACATTGGGGATTGGGAAGGAGTATTTGGAGTGTATGAGGTTTTTAATTGCACCTCTACACTAGGTCTACCTTGGCTTGAACGTCATAAGGTTCAATTTGATTGGAACCAACAACAAATTCAAGTACAACACCAAGGTAGAAAATTCTGACTAGGTTGTCTAGCAACTTTGAGTAAGACATCTAAGAATAGTGAGTCCCAAGATGAGAATTTTATCAAGAAAGTAGCCATAGAGCAAGCTTTGAAGGAAGATAAGTTCCAAGATGGAAAGTTTATCAATGAAGCAGCCATAGAGCAAACTTTGGAGGAAGATAAGTTTATTTTTGTGGAGTGGATCAAGCCAATTGTGCATGGAGGATCTGAGGAGGATCAAAAGCCTCACCAAGCAATGGTTGATCAAATAGTCTAGGAGTTTTCAAGATTGTTTCCAAATGATATGCCAAAGGGATTACTCTCTGATTGTGGTATGCCCTTCAAGATTGAGTTTTTGCTAGGAAGTACTCCAATGAGTAGACCAATCTATCGGTCTCACCAAAGGAGTTGGATGAGTACTGAACAATATTAATGAAGTTGTTGTAGAAGGATGTCATACAATATAATACATCTCCTTGGGGAGCACCGGTACTATTTGTTCCAAAGAATGATGGAGGACTTTACTTCTATATTGATTATCATAGCCTTAATAAATAAATAGTGAAGAACGCATATCCCTTGCCTTGAATTGATGACTTGCTCCATCAATTGAGTGGTGCACAATACTTTTCCAAGTTGGATCTCCAAAGCGACTATTGGCAAATTCCCATTGAAAGAGAAGATGTACAAAATATTGCCTTTTGTACAAGGTATGGGTATTTTGAGTGGAGAGTTTTGCCTTTGGGGCTCATTAATGTTCTAATAGTCTTCATGGATCAGATACATTGGATGTTGGATGGGCTATTGGATAGATGCATGGTGATGATATTTTAATCTATAGCAAGACAAAGATATAATATGCAAATCACATGCAAGAAGTCCTAAGATGATTACATCAATTGAAGTTTTACTACAAGAAGTCAACGTATGCCTTTTGGCAGAAGGAAGTTCTTGGATGATACTTTAATCTATAGCAAGACAAAGATATAGTATGCAAATCACATGCAAGAAGTCCTAAGATGATTACATCAATTGAAGTTTTACTACAAGAAGTCAATGTGTGCCTTTTGGCAGAAGGAAGTTACCATCTTGGGTAACAAGATATCATTGGAAGGGATCAAGATGGAAGAGGAGAAAATCAAGACCATTATTGATTGGCTTACTCTAAAATATATTACAAAAGTATGGGCATTTAATGATTGACAAGTTTTTATTGATGGTTCATCCACCACTATGCTCATTGGTACATGAGCCTAGTAGTGGATGAACCATCAATAAAACCATTGATTGACCTCTTGGGGAAGAACTTGAGCTTTTAGTGGACCACCAAGCACAAAGAAGCATTCCAGAAGCTGAAATATATGGTGTCTTCAAAACCCATTCTTCAACCATATGACACTCAACTTCCTTATGTGGTTGATTTTGATGCTTCTAACTTTGCAATTGGAGCCATGTTGTAGCAAGAATTCCTAAATGGGTTACATCCCATTGCATGTGTGTCTTGCCAACTAAATACCACAAAAAGGAATTACTCTACTCAAGATCAAGAACATCTAGCAATGGTATATGCCACCAAGGTATGGAGGCATTATCTCTTGGAGAAACAAGTGATCATACACATCAATCACAAGCTCTTGTTACAAACATTACATTTGGAACACACAAAGAGTTGACATCATTGATGGGAGGAATAACTATAATTGTTTGACATAAAACTTGAGTACAAACCTAGGCGTTTCCATGTCATCCCCGATGCCCTATAATGATGACCTGATCTGAAGTCTCATCATGGTGGCAATTACAACGGTATTAGTTGACTCCAAAGTCAAAATCAAGTTTATGACAACTTTATAACAAGATCCTTTCTTTTAGATGGTACAAGGTTATCTTGCAGCATGCAACAAGGAGTACAATACCTTCTTGTTCAAGGAAGGCCTTCTATTTTGTGAGAACCAGATCTATGTTCCAGCCAAGGATGATCTTCGACTTGTGCACCTTCAAGAAGCCCATGACTTATTGATCGTTGGTCACATGGGTGTGGACAAGACCTTGAGTACCCTCCAATGCCAATGGTGGTGGCCCAATATGGCATGAGATGTTTGAGATTTTGTCCAATCTTATGATAGTTGCCAAAGGAACAAGGCAAATAGAAACTGAATGGACTCCTTCAACCACTCTCCATTCCATCTACTTATGGGAACATGTATGTTTGGATATCATCACATCCTTGCCCAAGACAAAGCAAGGTCATACAATGATTGTGGTCTTTGTGGATTGCAAGCTTATTAAGGAAATCCATTTGGCACCAACCTTTGATACTTTGGATGCTCCAACATTGGTGCAGATCTGCTTCAACAATATCTTCAAGCATCATGAGATGCCTTGTGTACTCATCTCTAACCGTGATCCTTTATTCACTAGAAAATTTAAGCAAGCACTCTTCTACATACTTGGCACTAAGCTTACTTTAACCATGACCTATCATCCTCAAACTGATGGACAAATCAAACATGAAAATCACACCTTGGAGGATATACTTCATGCCTTCATCAATATTCACCATACCAATTGGGATGAGTGCTTTGCAGCTACTACGTTTGCATATAATAATTTCAAATGGTCAAGCACTGGATTCTCTCCTTTCTTGCTTAATTTTGGCCAAGACTCGTTCCAAGTTCCTCTCTTGCTCCTCTTCCATCTCATATCTCTCATACTTCTACCTTCTTGACCACCATATCACATTCCCTCAAACAAGCCAAAGCTCATCTCCTTGTTGCTTAGAATCATCAAAAACAATATGCGGACCACCATTGTCATGATCTCACCTTTCAATTCTATGATAAGGTCATGCTCTCCTCCATTAACCTATCCCTCTCACTTGAGACCCAAGTTTGTAAACTTGCTCCTATTTGGATAGGACCCTTTGATATCACTCAAATCATTTCTCCTTTTGCTTATTGACTTGCCTTGCCTTGTCAAATGCGCATCCACTCTATCTTTCACGTTTCCAAGTTGAAACCCTTTGTTCCTAATCAATCTTCTTTTTCCTCTTGTGTCCAACCTCTTCCTCCTCCCGTCCATATCAATGATCATAAGAAGTATGAAGTTGATTGTATTCTTGCGTGTCGCCACATTCAACAAGGCCGCTGACAACATATAGAGTACAAAGTCCTCTAGAAAGGGTATCCCTTTTATGATGCCACTTTGGGAGCCTCTTTCTCATCTCTAGAATGCACAAATTGCCATCCAATAATTTGAAACTTCACTGGTGACAAAGACGTCATCAACTAGTGGTGGGGAAATACATAACGATGTGGAGTTTACCAATGAGTTAGTCAAGGCTAAAAAGTAGCAAATAGGCCAATTCTACAAATATCTTGGAAGCTACTTGGCACCTTCTAAGTATTGGGTAACGTGCATACCAAGTAGTGACTTCTAAGACAAAATTTATTGGCTAGCTTAGCTTGCACCCCAAGTAGATTGTTTCTAGAAGCAAGCTTCTTAGGAAGCTTCCAACTAGCTTAGCTTGCACACCAAGAAGGCGACTTCTAAAAGGAAGTTTCTTGAGAAACTTCCTAATTAACTTGGCTTGAATTCTAAGAGAGCAACTTTAAGAAGCTTCTCAAGAGCCTTGTATGCTCCCTATAAATACCAAAGCCCAAGCTCATGCTAGGCATTTGGATCTTCTTTCATTCAAGAGTCCAATTTTGATCTTTTATTTTCCATTCTCCTATTTCTCTCCTCGGTGTTTTACAAATATCTATTAGGTGATTTTGGCTATACTTTAATGAGCCATTTGGTGCCGTTATTTAAAGTGCAATGCTCTTAAGACAAAATAGATTTTAATAAATATTTGGGGCAAACTTGGGTAGTAAATGAGCATTATATAGGAGTTTTAAATAGCAGATTATATTCACTATGGGAATTAAGGGCACAATTGAAAACTAAACAAGAAGTGAATGGATATCTCTTGCTCTAGATTAGTACCTATATCATTTTGCATAATTTTCTTATTTATAGGTAAAACATATGGGAAGAGGGAGAAAATTTAGTAGATGAAGAAATAGAGGTAGAATACCTCTTATCATTGTCTGTGATAGCCAAAGTAGAGAAGAGAGAAGAGTAGCCGTGGTAAATACATGTCTTGTGTTCAATAGACATGGAGATTTTTGACTTTGGATAAAAATACCAAATTGTAATCTCCTTATAATAAAATTTTGGATTTTCTCCATGAAATCTAAATGTATCCAAGTGGTGGGGTGTTATGAGTGGTTTTCAATGATATTTCATGAAACCATTGATGTTTTACTAGAGCTTAGTTCTATAACGGGTGTTACTTGTGAGACTTCAAGTAGCAAGTGTTTAGTTATATAAAAAAGGCGACCGCGTAGGAAAAAAGAAGGATGGGAAGACCCCATCAAGCCGTACAAGGGAGAGACAAAAAAGGTAACATGGGGCTAAGCCCCAATAGAGTCTGTATGAGAAATCTGCCCTACCGCACCTAAGATATCCGAGCTATGCAAGTCGTACGGTCTACACACAACTGGAGCATCCGAAGAAACATCACCTAATGTGATTGCTCTCCTATGGATTGCACCAGCCACTGCCCTCTGTAGAGCAATGGATACACGCTGTCTAAAGTAAGCTACAAAGTATGAGAGTGAGAGTGGTACCCCCTGCCGCCTAACATGATAAGCCCTCGCGCACTCCTTGACAAATGTTATATAAAGAGGTGTCACTTGTGATAGTTCAAGTGGATATTGAGGGTTAGATTGAGATATTTCATTATGGATTTAAGGATAAGTGAGATGATGTTGTAGGTGTGTTTATGAGAATAATGGACCATTGTGATGATGTGGATGCATGAGATCTACTTTTGGTGTTGAATGGAAGAGTATTGTGATAAGTAATAGGTCATTGTATTAAGGGTGAACAAACATTATCATCAAAACTACTCTTCCTTATTGTAATTGACTGATGTCACCCTATATAAGATTCAATGAGTTGTGTTCTCTTTTTAATGATTCAATGAAGAACTAAAGAGGAATTGTACTTGTTTGTTCTCCTTGTAATGATTTTGTGAGGAATTAAAGAGGAGGCTAATTTTGTGAGGAATGAAAGAAGAGATTACTTGTTCATTTGGGAGAAGAATTAAAAATAAGGAATTAAAATAAAAGACAATTTTTGAGTTTATTTGTTAGAGAGGAATTTAAAAGAGAAAGGGTAGTTCTTGAGTTTTTCCATCTCAAATGGAAGGATCAAAGTTCCAAAAATTCCCAATAAGGAAGAGGGACAGATTTTAGAAAGCCAAGAGAGTTAGAAGAGGATACACAAAGTTTAGAGTAAAATCATTTTTTTACAAAAGAGTGAAAAAGAGCAAGAGAAGACAAATAGTATGGAGAGATTCAAATTTTTGAAGGGTTTAAGGAGTAAGGCAACAAAGGGAGAGGAGGACAAATAGAAAGGTTTTGTAGGAGAGAAAGATAGAGAGGTTTTGAAGGGCAAGAAGAGAGGGAGTGGCGAATAGAGAGGTTTAGGAAGGTAGAGGATAAAGGCAATAGAGGGAAGAGTGCAAAGAGAGTGACAAAGGGAGAGGAGGATAAATAGAAAGGTTTTGCACCAGAGAGAAATAAAGAGGTTTCAAAAGGCAAGAGAGGGAATGGAGGATAGAGAGGTTTTGGATGATAGAGGTCAAAAAAGGTTTCAAAAGGTAGGAGAGGGAAGAGGGCAAAGAGAGTGAGAAAGAGGAACCAAGAGGGAGAGGGTAAGCAAAGGAGAGGACAAGAAAACTTGACCCATATTTCTTACTCAACCTAGATTTCTTGACACATAGGTTTTGAAAGGCAAGGGAAGTAGTGGAGGATAGAGAGGTTTTGGAAGGCAAAGGACAAAGAGGTTTTGGAAAGGCAAGAGAGGGAGGAGGGTAAAGAGAGTGAGCAAGAGAACCAAGAAAGGAGAGAAGGAGCAACCAAAGAAGAGGACTAGAGCACTTACCTGATGGAGATGGTGGCCGTATATGAGATAGTGTAGGACATGCCTAACATGGAAGATTTCCAAGAGGATGAATGGTTGATAAGAAACCCTTGATTAATGGATGATAATATGACATTCATCAAGTGGGCTTGTCTGGATCCCAAATTTGACAATTTGTGGAGTCAATTTGTAAATCAGACTTGGATTCTTTGAGATTAAAACTTGCTATTGGCTTGCATTACCCATGCCACCATGTAAGTATTCTTCCCTTTATATTCTTTTTGCAAATTGACACTAGATATTGCACATGGGTTCTACCTATTGCTCAAGTTTTTATTTGCAAAACCCCCACTTTTCAATCCCACCCCCTAAACCCAAAACTCAATCTGCAAAATTTGAACAAAACCTACCCTAAACCTCATTAGAAACCTGGCCAAAACTTTTGTGATTTCCACAACACCCAAGCAAAATCCTTTTGAATTTTGAAAAAGCCTAATTGAATTGAAGAAAAACCTAAATGGCATGACAACACAACAAAACCCTAGCAAAACCCCAAGATAGGATCCGACTCCATGTAATACCATTAGCTAGACATATTATCTAGAGGTGTGAATTTGCTTGGAAGGATGTTAAATATGATGGTCTATGTAGATCAGATAGAGGTGTCACCAAAAGAGTACCTCCACTAATAGGGTAGAGGCCAAAAACACCCAAAAACTTTACTCAATTTTGGAGGCCTAAATGGATGCATTAGGCCTCAAAAATTTGAAATTTTTCTCCCCTCATGTAAAACAAGCTTTACCTTCTCCCTCATAGTTTGTCTCATTGAGAGATTTCCAGTGATACCTCATCCATGTTGTTTTGAGCTTATTACAAGAAGATTCCCCAAAGATTCCTTCTAATCAAACTTGTTTGACCAACTAGATAGGACAAGGATAGACATATCACCAATCCATACAACTAATCTAAGGGTGAAGCTTGCTTACATATCACCAATCCATGTATCTAATTCAAGGGTGGAGCGCCCTTTGAGTGGATCTCTTTGCTATATAATAAAGATAAGGTGCTCCATTGAGGCTTCGGAGTATTGAGAGGTGAAGCCTTATGTTTCTCTTGTGTTTCTCTTGGAGGTTCTTTTGGCCTCAAAACATTACACTCCACAATGAAACTCTAGCAAACTCACAACAAAATCCTAGCAAAACCCCATGATAAGACACAATCCTATGTGAAATCCTTGCAAAATCTGGACTGCTACAAGTTGATAGCAAAATGCTAGTGAAACACCGTGGGAAAAAAAGCCAAAAATCAACAAAAATCAACAACAAGCAATTGGTAGGTTCACCCTTCTTTTTACACTTTTTTCTATTTTTCACAATTGAACAAGTTACATTTTCCACTTTTGATTTTTTTCTATTTAGAAGATTTGATCATTCATAGAGTTTGTGAGGACAATGGATGCCATAACACATGTAACACATGTTGGTATTATTGGTGGCCGGCACTTCACATTGATTCTTGATATGATTTGAGATGCTTTTGCATTGCCATTTGGGAGTGCAAGGAGGAAGTCTGTCCCCTAAACTCTAGTGCAAGATTGGTTTTCTATGCATGATCATACAATGAGGAGGTACATGGCTTGACAATGCATTTATCTAGCATGGAGGCCATTATTCCAAATGATGGCTACTCTACTTGTCTCTACATGCTAGCCAAAGGTGGTGCATGGATATCTTTCCCTTATGGTGAAGTAGAAGGTAGAGAGGTCTAGGGTACACTTTCAACAAGCAAGAGAAGATTGTGATTGGGTGGAACTCATGCTCTAGGTAGTAAGTGTAGAGATGACCTTCTTATAAAATAGATCCGTCACCTAAAGGGATGAAGATATAAGGTGACATTCATGGGTCAATTTCTCACTCTTGTGATCATGGAGAGTGAATTCATAGATGAAAGAGGAGTGGACTATGACATTATAGTCCAAGATGGGACATTTATTCAAGATGACAAAATAGAGGACAAGAATCAAGATAGTGGGGTGAGTGAGTGTTAGGTAGTAGGCATGTTACTTGGAAACACCTAGTTTCCTCCTTCTTTGTGTATAATGTATATTATATACATAATAAAGTAAATGATATCATGGAGTGTGTGGTGTTTATTGTCTTAGAATCCATATATTTTGTTGAGTTTCATGAATGTATTCATTCAATGGGTAATCATCAAGCTATGTATATGTTTAATGGGATCTTGCTTAAGTCATGAGAGGAGGTAAAACCTTAGCAGGTGATTTTATCAAAGAGGAGTCTTTTACATTACTCATGTAGTAGTGCTCTAAATTACTCCATGAAAGGTTGCCCTTGGATGAGCTTCCTTCTTCATTGTTTGTATTTGAGTAAGAAGTTAGGAGAGAGCATTGTAGGAGCTAGGGAGAGAGGGTCCGAGGAGCATGAGGTCAAGCTTCTATTGCTGGAGTCCCATGTATTGGATAGAGAGGATGTTACCTTGATACCTAGAGAGAATTTCTTTGTGCAAGGAGAGAATTCCTTGAGAGTTACCATTACCTCTACCCAGGCTACCACAACCCGAGTAGTAAAGTGTTGAGAGATAGAGAGTGAGTGATATAGATGCTATTTTGGATGCTAGTGCTAGAGTAGAAAACTCTAGTGAGAGAGTGTTTAGTGAGGGACTTGGAGCACAAGGAGAGAGAGCCCTTCTAGAGAAGGAGTTAGCACTTGTGGAGAGAGAGAATTCTTAGTGAGAGAGAGAAGGCTTTGGGAGACTTGGAGGGAAGGGAGAGGGAGTTGGAGAGGAGAGACCAAGAGTAGATAAAGAGAGAGGGCTTGTATTTGAGTTGGTGAGAGCATAAAGAGGGGGAGGATTTGATGAGGGTATCTAATGAGCTTGAGGTTGGGAGATAGATAGTGATAATGGCTTATTAGTTGCAAGTATGGAACTACCATTAAGAGTTACAACTCTGGAAGAGTTAGAGAGTACATAGGTTGTGTTGAGAGAGCATGCAATGAGTTAGAGAGTACTCTAGCTAAGTTAAAGGGGGCTTGGGGTGAGTTGGCTGAGGTGAGGACATCTTTGGAGGCCTTATGAGGATGTGATGATCTTTATTTAGGAGTACCCATTGAGACTATTACCTGGAGAGTTTGCTATGTATGAGGAGAAACCTATACTAATAGGATTGACATGATTAGTGAGGAGGCACAAACTTGAGCATGGGTTAGAGATGTGATCAATAGAGATGCAAATAGATCCTCATTTGCATGGATTGCCTAAAGGAGAGATGTGGATGACATTTGATATGGACATCATTGCTTGAAGACCTCAAATTTTAGACAATCTTGCACCTTTGCCTACTTTTAGTCATACCTCCCAAGAGATTGAGTGTTTAGAAGAGAGGAGAAAGCCACTAGTATGTGAGGTTTCTAGACTATATATGTTGCAATAGAGGATGAGTGAGACAATAGATTTTATTCCTTGTTTGCTTTACGCTCATGATAGGTGGAAGAAAATCTTAATCTTGGATATTGGATGATTAGTAAATATCATGTGGGATAGTAGTAGTCCTTTTGGCTAGTGGTCCTCCTTGGTGAAGAGGAGTGGATAGGTCTCATTTGGAGTGAGGAGTAGTTTTAGATATATCCTACATCTTGGAGTTAGGGATTTCATGGAGTATTGTGTGATGCCTTTTGAAGCACTGATTTTGACCACTAGCATGATTATCAATGTCTACAAGCATTTGTTGTACAACATGTGGAGCCACAATTTCTTACCTGGAGGTGTACACATGGGTGACCTTGTAGCTTAATAACAAACAAAGGTGTCTTTGAAGCAAGTGTCTTTGTTCTTGTTGAAGAAGAAGGTGTCTTTCGTTTAGAGATTTTCTTTGTTTTAGAGATCCTATATCTTGTTCTCCATCTATATCACCCTCTTTGATGGCTTCCCATGTGGGTGGTTCCTCATCTTCAAGGTAGTTGGTGGATCACAAAAGTACTCATAATCCAATTTTGATCTACTCTCCTCCTCTTGCTCCTGCCCTTACACAATATACTACTCAAAGCTATGAGATGATGGCATATAAAGAAATGACTCTTGGATGTTAGGAACCAAAAACACTTCCACTCTAGGACCACAAATCCCATGTGTTGGTGTTTCATTGACACAATCCTCTAACAAGAGTTCAAATGTAACTTGAGATCCCATTTCCTCTTCTATGACCACTTTATTCAATTCTTAAAGATACAAGTGCAGATGGAGAAATGTTAACTCTTCCACCAAATAGAAGATCCATTATTGCATAGTGTGGACATTGATGATTTAGTTTATCATCAATGGTCTTTTATCCTTGTTTGAGTTCCTTCTTGGTGAGTCCTTCTCTTCTTCATTTGTCTTTCCAAGTTTGCATAAACTTCTAAGAAGCCATGTACCAAGCCCATTTCTTCTACAATCTATCTCCTATCATAGATTCCAATAAACCTTGTCCAAACTTCACAAGATAGGTAGTCATGTAAATGAAGGTACTATTCTTCTAGACATGTTTCTTGCGATTACCTCCATGGATTTGTTTGAAATGATTTAAATCCTCTAGATAATCCAAGATTTGACTATAATGGTAAGATGTCATTCGAAACCTATTATCTTTCCTCCCTTTTGTTTTCACACCTGTTGCTTTCAATTTCATACACTCTAAAGAAAGGCCGGATGATGTATCCAAGGAAAGCATGGTCAAAGGATCTTGAAATTTTCACTACATGAATATGCAAGGCAATGCTTGATTTTTCTAGAGAATGTGCAAGATCTAGAGTCTACCAAATTTGGAACTCACTAATGGAGAATGAGAGGCAATGTTAGATGTTTTGGGAGAAAGTGTAGGATCTAGAAAGTGTTTTGGGAGAAAGTGTAGGATCTAGTGTAGAATCTATCAAATTGGAACTAGCTAATGGATATAGAACTCCCACTTCAAGGGGTGGCTGGATGCACTCCACATCGTTGCACTCAATATCTAAATCTCACTTCCTTTGAACATGGCACACTTCCTCCACTCCCCAAAATGAATGATTGGGTGCGTTGTCAAATCTTGCCACATGAAAACCAAAATTTACCTTTTTAATTGTAAATTTTAATTCCAATAACAAACCATGAACTAAAGAAATGGCAACACCACAACTATTCATTAACTATTTCATCACATACTAATAACTTACTACCGAAACATCTTATAGAAGTGAGATTTTGGAGAGAGATCAAACAAGTAAGATTTGGAGGGAGTAAATAGAGAGAATTCTTGGGTTTTGATATCAAGCTAGTATATGCAAATCAGAATAGGGTTTGCAGTTCAAATTCTACACAAAGCAGGTGCTGTCCATCTTACCTTTATTTCAATAACCATGTTATACCAATTCACTATTTCTAAAAATATTATGACTAGATCACTAACATTCATTAGAGGGGTTCCTTGAATTTTCTATCTTTAATCATATTTATGATTATATTATTAGTATTCATTAGAGTAGTTTCCTGATTTTTTGCTCCATAAACTTTAATCGTATCCTGAAAATGAAACGAGGAGTAAAGTAAATAGGGACCCGTAAAATAGTTTAAAATTTAAAATATAGAATATTTTACAGACTGTTTCATTTCTGGAGCAATTTTTTATATGGCTAGTCCCTGAAAGTTTTACAGTTCCCCTGCACCCACAAATATCTCGTAAAAAATGTTTTTGAAATCCCATTCTCTTGTTAGAAGCGAGCATCATGCTTCTTGCAAATATCGATAGAAGGATTACATTCCTAATTCTTGCAAGCGACACTCGTTGAGATGTTTGGGTCTTAACGTTCGAGTGCAAACCTGTAATTTGGCGATGGAATTCCTGCGGCACATGCTTGATAACTTGACTTCTTTTAGACCTTCGATCCAATTGGTAAAAATCGACCTCTTGACGAGATCGAAAGCTTCGAGAGCAGTAGTTTATACATGGGGGCCTTCGCGAATTGGACGTCAAACTGTTTTGGTTTAGTTGGCTCACTGTCCCACATTTGATACATTAGGCGTCAAGCAAATCCGTTATATGGTCATAGTGTAATGTGTGACTCGATTCAAGTATATGATTTCTAGACAGCAACTCGTTATCTTTTGGAATGATTGATTGACAAACTCCACCTACTCCATATGTTTTGTCCTCTTACTCTTCCTTTGTCCAGATACTTTATGAAACACAACTTGCAAATGGATGCGCTTTGTTAGCCTGTAGCCATTGACGAGGTGTAGTCCTGTTCTTCTTACAGCAATTTCAATTCAGCACACGTGGAAAATGAAGAGGTGGCGTTTATACGTACCCTCGTAGTTCATACAAAACCGTATCTTCAACCAAATGAATGATGAGGAGATAGTAAGGCTGTTTCTTAGAGTTTCGAATCTACCGGAGATGGATGACATAGTAAGCAGACACCACCAGTTGCCAGTTGCCAGTTGCATATCCACAAAAAATCTGGCCTCGCTCGATAGCTATGTATCTATTCTGCAGTTCCGGCTATAAGAAGTCTATCAATGCACTTCTCTCCCGATATTCCTATATCAGGATCGACAATAAAAGTTCAAGTGATTATGAAAAGTACCACAGGCTTCGTGGCTGCCATTTCGCGAGCTTTCGCGAGAGGCGAGATGACGGAATCATTTTCCTCTTTGAATTCTTTCGTGAGTCGTTTTCCGTTATTTTCTTACTGTATAATGCATAACCTTGAATCAGACATGCAATCTGGTTATTCTGAAAGTTGAATTTACCACCTTCTACTTCTACCTCTGAGTACCTCCACTCCATTCCAACTTGTAATGATGCATTAGGGGATTTCAGAAATAGTTTTACGCAACTTAGCATATTTTTATATAGATATTTACAAAGTGTTGACTAAATTGAGACGGGGTGTGAACAGGAGGTAGAAAGAGTGTCACTACGGAGTTCTGGCCAAGTTCTTTATCATTAGCACACTCCATATGATGTTGGAGTTCTGGCCAAGTTCTTTATTATTAGCACACTCCATATGATGTTGTTCGTAGAAAATAAGGGATATGGAGTTTTCCATTATCATTCCGGAGTGCATTGATTATGTATTAGAGTTAATAAAGTATCTCGGGTTTAGGTCAGAGTGAAAGTGGTGGACACCAAAGGGAGCAACACCCATGGTAATCAAAAGAGAACACCCATGGTAATCAAAAGTTGACAGATTTATGCACGAGATGCAAGAACTGAAAAATTGACCACGGATGAAGATTTGAAGGACCCGGAGTGGAAAGATTTGAGTGCATGTTATGTGAAGGTTGGAAAGGGGAGTGAATTTGTTTGGAATGGGAAGATTTGAGTGCGTGTTGTGGGAAGGTTAGAAGGAAGAGTGAATTTTTTTGAAGGATTACTCTCCAAAATCATCAATTTCATTATTCAAAAAGTTAATATTTATGATCTTGGTCTCTTGTTACAAATATGAAATGTATGACCTTGTTCCGCCTTCTATGTGTATGTTTGCTGAAATGAAATTTATGATCTTGTTCTCTTGGTATGTGTGTGCGGAGAATAGAGATGTCAAGATTGCGTGTATAATGCATAGAGATGATGTCAAGATAGTATGGAGAATAGAGATGTCAAGATTGTGTGTGCATAAAATAGAGATGATGTCTTGTGTGTACAGAGAATAGCAATGATGTCAAGATAGTACAAAATGAAATTTATGAGATTGTTTTCTTGTTCTATGTACATAGAGAATAGAGATGCCGATAAGGGGTTATCTTTGGTGATTAAGAATCGAGTCCAGTCATGCCGAGAGGGAGCACTCGTTTAGAACTAAGTATTAGAAAATGTATTCAATGGATGATATCGCTACAAGGATTAGAAGATGAAGACAAAGAATTAGGAGGAGATTTTAGATATGCTAGAATTTTTATTAGTGGGTGGAAGTATGCACATACTCATCAATACTTGGAACCCCGAGTTACTTACACTTGTTGTAGAGAGTTTGTGATAAAGTATTTTATAAATCTTGATATGGAGGCCTTTTGTAGCTTACTAGAATAGATGTCAATTCTTTTTCAACATTAGTAAATTTGATTGAGACTCACTATTTTTGAAAAAAGCTACCAAAGAGAGCAAACACCCATGTAGATCCAAGTTGCTCTAGCCTTGATAGATTTGTACATCATGGCAATGGAGATTGTGTTGCACGCAGTTTAAATATTTGGGGCATTAGTGCTGGTTCAAAAATTGCTTTTATAGATAGAGTTATGACAGCCATATTAGATATGATGAGAGGTCAAGTTGCTTGGCCTGAGCTCAAGGAGAGGAGGAGGATATCCACAATTTTTGCACAAAAAGGTTTTCCTTGTTGTGTTGGTTTGGTAGATGGAACATTGTTTCCTCTTGCATCTTGACCAAAATAGATGGGAAAATCTATTTCAACTGCAAGGGTTCATATTGTATAAACAGCCAAGTGACTTGTGATGATAAAAGGAGAATTATACATTTTTCTAGAGGTAAGTTCTATGTTTTTTGTTTTGTTGTTATGTTTTTTTCAATGCATTGGCGATCCTCTTTGTATGGTTTACTAAAAGTATGATTTGATTTGTTTATTTGTAGGAGATCAAAACTTTCCCAACATTTTTAGAACCAACCAATTTGTGATCCACCTGCACTAGCTTATGATAATTGAGATTTATTCCCATATGAAAGCAAAGTGCAATCATCTTTTCTTTGTTATCATAGTCATCTCTATATCACGGAGTCACTAGAATAAGAGGAAATCAATATCTCTCACATTATGCTTGCTATGGTTCTTATCTTAAATGGGATGTAACATGCTTTACCTAGGTATTACGAGTGCCAAGATTAGGTGGAAATGACATTCAAAAGTATGAGACTGCACACAAAAAGTTACAGTAACTAATACATGCATTGCTATGCATAGACTAGAATGTCCCTTTTGACCTTTATGATCTCGCAACACAATAGGGCGGTATACATGTAAGGTAATGCTAAGACACTTAAATACCCTAAATAATGGGAGGATCATCCATGGACTTAAGACTACGAAAGTGTAAGCGTTGCTTAGTTTGCTTAGTTAACATTGCCATCCTGAACCCAAACCGCTCCATTTAGTGTATTACATTCAAACTACACTGAGACTATTTGTATGGTTTACTAAGAGTATAATTTAATTTGTTTATTTTCCAATTTCATGTCACAACATGACTTGTTTGAAATAATATTCACTGTGGAATGATTTGAACAAGAGAGGAAGTTGTTGCACTTTTGAGGCAAAGGAGTACCTTTTAGGTGATTTGGGTTATGTACCCATGCATCACCTAGTCCCAAATTTCAAGCAGGCCCGATCAAAGGACAAGCAGGAGTTTAATAAATATTTAGCAAAGGCAAGAATGATAAATGAACATTGTATAGGAGTAGTGAAAGCTAGATGACATTCTCTTTGTGAGCTAAGAGTGCAACTCAAACACAATAGTAGAAGTGCTTATTTATTAAAGTGGATGTTAGTGTGTATAATTTTACATAATTTTTTAATCAATAGGTCAGATGTTTGATCAAAAGAGAATGGTGGATTTAATGGAATGGAGGAAACTTAGATTCAGAAAATTATATATTAATAGATTAATAGAATAAATTATAAATTAATAGATTCAAAAATGTCTTTTCATGGTATAGAACTTGGTAGAGAAGAAAGTAGATCAAGGGTGATGCAACATTGCCTTGATTATCACATTGATGATATACTCGAATGAGTGAGTTTCCATATAATAAATTATTTATTTTTCAATTCTTCCTTTCATATCACATATATGGTAATGTTTTTTGTATTTTATCAGCAATGCCAAGTTTAAAAAAATGTTTGCTCCCATGAACTTTGACCATGAGTGGATCTTTATGTAAAATTGCAAAAACAATTCTTGGGATGCGCTCTGTACATTTGTAGGGGCCTATCTTACACTTTGGTGCGGTGTTCAACAAGTTTACACTTTGAAGTCACTGGATGGATGTTGCTCAAGGGTGCAAACTTTGAAGAAGATGTCAATGGTTGACGCTTGCTTGACGGCATTGGTGGGCACTAGGAGCCCCCCCAGTGTGATTGGATATGGAAAAAAATTTTAAGTGCCCAAATGGTGCTCGTAGGCACTGTGCGATTGTGCTTGTACATGCTGGTAGGCATTGAGGGCCACCTTCTTGCTTGCCAAAAATTTGCTTGTGCCTATCAACATTGCGTGGTGTTAGTAGGCGCGTGCAATGGCGCTTGTCGACACTGGGAGGCATTGGGGGCTGCCCTCTAGCTTGGAAAAAATTGATTGCACCCGTTGGTGCCTATGGCGCTTGTAGGCACCACGCAATGGCATTGTGCGATCGGGCTCAACTAAAAAACACTTGGGTGTGCTGGTTGGCAACATGGAGAGCCGCATGTTGCCGCTTAGGATTTGAGTTCTTTCTTGTCAAATATTGATTTTTCCACTAAATGTGTACATTTTGGTAGTAAGTGATATCAATTTTTTTTTCCAACGTGGGGCTATATAAACTTTCCTCTTTCTAGAATTGAACATTTTCAGAAGTCATTCAGGCAAGGACTCACTGCATGGATGTTCAAAGGAGGTAAACTCACTACTTGGGTGCATTTTGATTCAATTTATGTGTGGGGTTTGAGAGAGTTCATGGTGAGAGTTGTAATTTTTGATCAAAGGAGGCAAACCGTGTGAGGTTTGAGAGAGTTGCATTTGTGAGAGACTTTGAGAGGAAGAGCAAAATTTGAGATGAAGAAGGAGAGCATTTGAGAGGAAGAGCAGAATTCAAAACTGGAATTGAGCTTGAGTTTCAAAATTCAGGAAGATTCAAACTGAGAAGGAGAGTGCTTGTGAATAGTTTTTCACCACAACTGAATTTAGGGTGAGTGGGAGAGCAAGGGATCAGATTTTCTCACAATTCATACATTTCTCCATGGCAATAATCTAGGGATATGAAAAAATTGTTGACTGGCCTAACATGAGAGATACTCAAGAAGGAGATTGGCTCATATTTTTCATACAATTCAACACCCAACAAACTTCATCAAGTGGTGTTGGTTGGACAAACATCATATTTGAACTACTATCGGTGGAATTTGGGAGGTTGATATAGATGTTATCGACCTCAAAATTACTCTTGGCCTTCAATACCCATGTCTTGAGGTATTTTTAAACCTTCTTAACTATTTTCTCATCATTTCACTCTAGTTGGAAACATTTTAGCAACTTTGGATTTCAATTTTTGCATGTTAGGCCTCAAAATTCTCAATGCGTCCCAATGCCTTCTTGGGTCATCTGGCACTGACCCTTAACCCTAAAACCTTCATCTAGTGTTCCCAAGCGCCATCCCAATTTTTTTATTTTCCTTCATCCTACCTTGCAGCGGTGCCTAGTGTAGTTGCGCCTCATTGGCAACACTAACGGGTGTCTACAAGCGGCATTGGGCGTCCCCCGACACTATGCAGAGGACAATTGTCCATGTGTGTCTTTGGGCGGACCAAGCGGCACCCAATGGCGGCAAAAAGTGATGCCTAGCGGCACTGCTTGCTTTTTTCTTGTTTGGGGGTGGCTCCGAGGAGCACCTAGCCTCTTTGGTCTTAAGGATTGAGGTTTAAGGTTTTTTCCTTGGTGGGTTTTGTAGGTTCTTCTATGTATAGAGTTTGTGAGTTTGTGGGACAAGGTCTCTTGCATATAGTCTCAATTGACGGAGGATATAGTTAGAAATGCACTTGCCATGCCAAGGGAGAGAACACCAAGATGGAAGACAACTCCTTACACACTTGTTTCAGACTGGTTTCCACAAAGGGATAGGATTGCAAAAAGATATATTACAAGGCAATGTGTGTATCCTGCATTTAGAGCTTTCTTCTAGTTGATGGGTGCACTTGTTGCACCCATTATTAGGCCCAAGATTGCATATGGGCATTTGGTACTCAACACCAAGATAAAGTTGAAGAGATTTGGTGTGGAGGATTATGATTGAGAGAGTTAGAATTTAGAGCTATCATTGTAGACAAGGGGAGTTTGCAAAGCCAATTGAGGAGTTTTAAGGGGCATGGGTTTAGAGTTACCTTCCTTGGGCAGATACTTACTCATCTCTTTGTGGAGAGAGGTTTCATTCCAGAGGAGGACATGATGTACTTGAGTGATGGAGAAGAGGAGATTATACACGAGAGAGAGTATGATGATGATCATGAGGATGCAGATAGCTTGGATGAGGATGAGACTATTGATGATAGGGAGGATGAGGGAGAGGATGATGAGTGATTGATTAGGTTTGAGTTTTGTCATATATATTTATATATATATATATATATTTGTATGTTTGAAAACATACAAAGTTCTTTTGTAAATACCATTGCCAGATTTAATAAATGAGTTAATTTAAGAGGATTTAATTAATGAACTTGTGAAATTACGAAATTCTAATATGACTTTTAACTTGATGGATGACTAAATGTACCACTTGTAAATAGGTGTTCAATAGATTTATGTTGAGACACAATGCTTACCCTTTGTTGAGATAGCTCCTTTTCTCTCTAATTCCCCTTCTCCTCTTTCTCCATTTGTAGAGGAGGTTAGTGACCCCACACATTTTAGAGTACCTTCACCTTCTTCTTGTTCTGTTGACATCACACATATTCTAGATGATTGTGTTTGAGTGGTTGAGTTTAGAGAGAAAAATCTCCTTGAGCGTGAGAGTATATTGGATGGAGAGAGAGAGAGAGAGAGAGAGAGAGAGAGAGAGAGAGAGAGAGAGAGAGAGAGAGAGAGAGAGTGCTTGAGCATGAGAGTAGATTGGAGAGTGTAGAGAGGGAGAGAGAGAGAGATTAGTGCTTGAGCACAAGAGTAGATTGGAGAGCTTTGAGGAGCATGGTAGATTGACCTTAGAGAGAGACTCCTTTGTGAGCAAGAGGATTTACTTGCTGCAAAGGAGGAGAGGCATCTGACCTTGATTACTTCTAAGATGGGGAGAGAGCAAAGATTTGTTGACTTAAGCTTGGACATACTAGATGCCGTTGCCATGGCAAAGGGTTATAGGGTAGGCACAAAATCAAGCACAAGAGCTAGCATTTACTAGAGAGAGGTGTGAGAGTGCACAGGTTCAAGTAGAGGAGAGTGAGAGTAGTCTAGCTTAGGTGAGGGCTTGTGTGGCTTATCTTGGACCGAGACTACATACTATTGCTTGCCAGACCCATACTCCTCATGAGATGCAAACCCAGACCGATGGAATCCCTATGATAGATGCCACCCATGTGTTACCTCATAGTGTGGAGACTCAAGGCACTCAAATTGAGTTTAGAGAGAGGCTTTGTCTATCAAGAGAGTATACTCCATGTATCCTCTTCCCAAGCTTCCTATGAAAGAAGATTATTGTTGTGGATGTTACTCGTTTGGCATCATTATGGCTTCATGGTACTACCGGTTTCCGTGCATGGGAGAGCTAGATGACTAGGTCTGGTTGGTGCCCTCACACACAATCCGGGCATGTAGGGTGGGTAGCACATCCTAGTGTTAGCCATTTCATCCAGTTTTCTTTGCTACGCTTTGAGGTTATCTTGTGGATAGATCTTACTCCGGATGGAGTGGAATGGTTGCTATGGAGCATGTGGCAATGGTCCAAACTCTCAGAGGGATTTCACATTGGGTCTTGCCTTGTGGCCTATTTGTGTTCTAGAGATATCCAACAAGATTTTGAGTTTAGAGGAATTAGAGTTAGATCATATGAGCATCTTACTTCATTAGGTTTACCTCTTTGTGATCTTTTAATCCTAGATAGTTATGAAATCTCTTAGTATAGGAACCATCTACATAGTGTTATCCACCCTACCCACTTCTGTCCTTATAAGGTAGAGAGAATATCATACACTTGGTCATTTGACAAAGTGCTTTGGACAGATTTGTCCATGATGATAGACCTACAATTAGTTGGGCAAAAGAGGAGTGGACATCTGGTAGATTGAGTTCTTATAATTGATCCATATTTTCTTCTTGCTAGCGGTATTAGGCACCAAGACTTGGATGAGAGCAAGTGGTCGCTATGATGGTCATTGAGTCCATTTAGGATTCAACATCATGTATACAACCATAGACTTGAGGACGCAGTAGTAGCACTGAGACACCATGGTGCATCTCCCTCTTCTTCTTCACTTCCTCTTCTAGCATAGAGATAGATTTAGGTTTTATTGGCTCTCCATTTATATACATCTTTTTATTTATTTATCCTCATGTATACATTTATCTTTTATACTCATATATATTTTGGTTTACACTTGTGAAACTCTCATATTTTTGTCTAACTCTCATATTTTCATGTGCTATATACTCACTTGTGCCTTGTGCATCACCACGCACCTATGTGCGCCACCCACATCACAATTCACCATACTTAACCAACTCTGGGGGTCACTCTACACCGACGAGCACCTACAAGCGGTGCTCAAAACCTGGCCAATGCTAAATCAACAAAGGGCGGCATTGAGTGGCAACTAGTGGCGGTGGAAAAGAGTTGATGGGTAGCACTAAGTGATGACTCATGGCATCTAGCAAAAACTAAGTGTGGTGCAAAAAATTGATGGGCGGAACTGAGTGGTAACGAGCAACATCTAGCGGTGGCATTGTGTGGTAACAAGCGGCATCTGGCAATAACTAGCAATGGCCAAAAAATGATGGGCAAAGAGCATTTATTGAGTTAAAGATAGAGACAAAGCATATTAAAGATAGAAAGAGAGCACTTATCAAGTTTCTAAAACTCATCTTTATTATAATCATAATAAAGGTTACATTTTGGTATACTATTTGCTTTCACAAGAGTATGATAGATTTGGAGTAGGATTGAACTTGAGTGAGCACTTTGAAATAGTGACTTATTTCCTCAAGAGTTTTCTAGCTTGTATGAGACTCATTTTGATTTCATGAGTGCGCTTTGACTCCAAACTCTTCTCCTTAAATTTGTGTTTGTTTGGCCTAGCTTTCCTTTTATCTGCACTCAATTTTTTCTCAATTTCAATTTTCATCTTCTCTATCTCTAATCTAACATCCTCTGCTTCCATTTTCACCATTGTTTTCTCTCTTTTCCTCATGTTGGTGGCTTCTAGTTCAGCTAGTCATAACCTCTCCTTGGACCTGCCTTCAACATGGTTATTTTTGCTAAATCATGAGATAATGACATACTAGGTGACAACTTGAGTACCTTACTTGCTGATATTCCACCTTTCCTCCTCTTTGGGTCACGTTCCTCTTCTTGGTCACGGAAAGCACACTCGGGTCCATTCCATGTAAAATTTAAAGGCGGTGGTGTAACAAAAAATGAGTCCTTGATTGGTAGAACAAAATGGTGACTCATCTTTCGGTGATAGGATTCAATTGTCCATGCCTACACTATGTATACTTTCCATCCCTTGGGTGTTTGGGACAAACTGGGAGCCCGAGTCTAGGAGCACCACCTTTGGAGGAGATGTGAATGGAAAGTACTCTTGTGCACCTTCATGGACCTCCTCCTTGCAAGCCTTGCCAACCTCGCTCAAATTGGGATTAAAATCTCCCAAACTTACCATTGCAGGTGGACTTATGTTTGCTTTGGTCTTGAACATGACTTCCATTCTTGCAAAATGTATGCACATTCCATTCAATTTATCTTCTATAGTTCTCCACCCTTTGCCATATTCCTTCTCGGTGAGACCTTCTCGAGTAGACTTGTTCTTAAGCTCTTGAGTTTCTTTGTATTGTTTCATGTACCTCAACCATGTCTTGTAAAGCCTATCACCTGTCATAGAAGTAGGAAATCCTTGTCCCTCCCTAATAAAAAATGTTGCCATGAAACTAAATGCGGTTGATTTCTGAATGGGCTTTTTGCAATTCCCACCATGAATTTGTGCAAAATACTCAAGGTCCTCCAAATAATATAGTATTTGGCTATAATGGTGCGTCACCATGCAAAATTGTTCATCCTCCTTTGTTTTGCCAAGCACGGAAGAAGCCATCCTCAACAGGTCTCTAAATTTCCCTAATGGTTGTTCAAGTTGCAAATCTAAAGATGAGTCTATAGGTCTTGGATCCGCGTCCAGAAGTGAACCTCCTGCATTGAAACAATGTACTTGATCTTCCATAGCTAAAATTTTGTTGCACTTTTGGAGTAAAATTCCTTGAACCCCTAATCAATTTCTTGGTTGCCGTAGGGCGGGGAAGATCATTTCCCACACCAATGCAAAACTACAAAACTGCTGTTTAGTCACTTGACAACTCGTACATTTGCTCCGGAGCGTAGTGAATTCAAGTTTAGAATTTGAATTGTTGAGAGGGGGCATTGTGGATTTTGAATATGCAAAAAAAATCAGAAATCATATCAGAGTCATCTAACCACGTGGCCACCCTCTCGAGAAAACACGTCACTTTTTCTGCCAATCATTTATTCAGTTACAAGATTCCTAAACATCCATAACATAGGGCATGATTTTTATAAATGAATTCAGTTTAGTGATATTTTGTCCAAAAACCAATTTGGACAAAATATCCCTAAACTGAATTTATAGAGCATTCATTTATTGCACCCTTGTCTTGTTACAGAGTTCACAAGAAAAAATTACGAAGTTTGTTATTTATCCACAGACATCCGTCAAATCTCTTTCTGAAACCCCCCATTGTCTTCTGATTGTTGCTGAGTGCTCCCTCGTTGATCTCGTTTACTGTCGCTTTACGGATAAAGTGCAAGAGCTGAAGGTAAAAGTAGAATAGCTGAAGGTAAAAGTAGAATAGAGAAGTGCCCGTACTCATATCTGATATTCATCGGATGCCTCAGATCCTCTTTTGCAATGATCATCTACTCAGGTTCCTCGTTTGGATAAAACATATAAATCTCATAACTTGCCGTCCCGTGCTTGGGTGAGCTGCGGGAGGAGCTGTGGGGAGAGTGTGGAGACGGGAGAGGAGAGGGAGAGACGTGAGACAATTTTGATAAAATTTGAGTGCTCTCTAGCATGTAGCTTTCGAGTGAATAAACGATTCTCTTCGTTTTTCAATTTCGGTTCCATTGGTACCTAGATTGAAGACTATGGAGAATGGAGTAGAAAGTTATGAAGTTTTTTAGTTTTTTTAGGGTTGAGAGTGATCATTATACATTGAGAGTGATGGGTTGTGAATTTTCATTTCTAATCTCTGGGTTTTCATGATTAAGTTCCATGGGAATTTAATTTGAAAATTTTGGAGACGTAAATTGAAAGTTATGGGAGTTTATAGATTTTAGGGTTGTGAGAGAGATTGTTTTCTTATGTGAGTTGGGATGTGAGGGATTGTGGTTTTGCAGATATGGGGAGATATGGAGAGGAGTATCATGTGTTACTATCATTATTCTTGTGCTAGCCATGGCTACACCTTCCATGTGGGGTCACTTAGGGCGGGTCGGGATACACCATGCCCGGTGTGTCACTGACGCTTTACCTCGCAAGGGGTAAAGACCCATGTGGGAAGGATGCACAAGGACTATGATTGGACCACTTGGGATGCCCACGTGAGACGAGCGACCACATCGATAGCAGTGACACTCGGGATTACGCACGCTTCTTCTATACCTTCGTTGATCGTTCCAGGGATACCAATCGAGTCGTGGGAGTGGTTAGCTTCTCAGGCGGGTTGCATTTTGGGGTTATTTGAGACTAGTTTTCCATGTCCACGTCTATTCCATAGGCTACCCCGCACACTCCATGATGAGGCTAGACAGGCTTTTTGCCTACCATTGGATCGTTTGGCACGTGATCCCTTGGACGAGTTAGCGTGGTTCCTATTCCTCCTACTCCCTCGATGGTGTCTTCGTTATGCTAGAGGGGGACGTGCGAGGCATAGAGAGGTGGCGGCTAGATTTCGTCGATTTCGAGCGGGGGATTGGGCAGCCCTTCAGGAGGAGTCTGTTAGGGCTACACGATTTAGGAGACAGACATCGCCACAGGATACCACAGATTCCACTCGATTACGACGATGTCGGACATTGGGTCAGGCGGGAGAGTTTAGTAGAGCAGCACGAGCGCTACACCCTCAGTCTATAGCGAGTCCTACTGATGAGACCATCTCTTCCCTACGCTCATTGCATCCTATAGCAGTAGAGGGACTACCACTAGAGGTCTTAGATTATCAGCCTGAGCAGCCTTTATGTCTTGATAGGTCGCTATTTGCACAAGCATTGTGCACTGCCCCTCGCCTTTCCTTAGGAGGCTTGTCAGGGATGGTTTATGAGCACCTTAGAGATTGCTTCCAGGTAGATGATCCTTCTAGTGGTTTTACCGAGTTGTTTCAGGTGGCTGCAGCAGTAGCGAGAGGAGATATTCCTATGTCTGTTAGTCGGGTCTTAGGTGCTAGTCAACTTCTCGTGATCGAGAAGGACATGGGAGGCATTAGACCGATTGCTATTGGAGAGATCTTTTTGCGTTTGGTCAATCGTACCATTGTCCTTCAGCATCGTTCTCACTTTCGACAACACCTTAGTCCACATCAGTTTGGAGTAGCTACACCTGGAGGATGTGAGGCTATATCTCTAGGCATTAGAGCACTCCTAGATATCCATCCGGAGTGGGTCGTCCTACAAGTGGACGTTGAGAACGCTTTTAATAGCATCTCACGTGCATCCATCTTTAGAGAGCTTAGGGAGGCTGGTGGATCCTTGGCGAGTCTCATTCCTTTTGTGCGGTCTTTTTATGGCTCTCTTGCTTCCCTTTACTACCAGCATGGTGGTTCACAGGAGGGAGTCACCGTCTTGGAGTCAACTGTTGGTACACGTCAGGGAGATCCTTTAGGGGGGCCCTTATTTGCCATGGCTCACTTTAGAGCTCTCCTGTCTACTACTTTGGCCATGCCAGGTTGTGTATTTCCATCCTTGGCAGATGATACACACATCGTAGGCCCTGTAGATCAGATTAGGCAGGCCTTTGACTACTTGACTACCGAGCTACATCTAGTAGGCTTGAGAGTCAAGGTGTCAAAGTGTAGGGCATGGTCCCCTTTAGGTATCCCTCCCCACCTTGAGCTTCCAGAGGGGTGTATCACATCCACAGAGGGACTTCGTGTTCTTGGAGTGCGAGTAGGATCGGAGGATTTTGTCACACGCTTCTTGGACGCTGCCCTTGTAGAGGATGTTCTCCATGTGGATGACCTTCCATTACTAGGAGATCTGCAGGTGGCATTTGGTATACTCTCTTCCAGTATTGCTCGTCGACCATCCTACCTCATCCGTACAGTTCCCCCCTCATCGTCCTTCCTATCACGTCTAAGAGCATTTGATAGGAGGATTATGGGAATCTTTGGTGATATTATTGGACCAGGGACTTTTGAGTGTGTGACAGGGGATTTAGCACGTAGACAGACGGCTCTACCGATCTCATGTGGTGGGGTTGGCTTGCTTTCTATGGAGGAGATAGCACCTATAGCGTTTTTGGGTAGTTGGGCTCTCTCGGCACCCCTACTTGCCTCTCGTTTTGTGGTTGCTGATAGGCCGGTTTTGGAGACTTATGTGACAGAGGTGGAGGGAGGATCCTTTTCTCTCCAGGTGTTATTGCGGCAGACGAGAGATAGTCTATCTCCACGAGCACGAGAGGGTTTTCCACCGTTTGCTTCACTATCGTCAGATTGGACTAGAGGTCTACAGTCTTCCTTGATGGAGCGACAGTGTGAGCATACGCTACATTCTCTCTTAGTTGACTCGTCCATTCCTCAAGCTACTAGAGCACGTCTACGTTCTTGCTCCGGCAAGGGTGCAGGCTCGTGGATCCTAGCTCGACCATGCATTAGGGCTTTCCGACTTGCACCGGCTACTTTCTCTACAGCAATGAGGTTTCGCCTAGGTTTGGTCCACCCATCTGCATCTTCACTACTCACTTGTGAGTGTGGTTCTACACTAGATGCAGCGGCGGTCCACATGACACGGTGTCCTTTTGGAGGACAGAGGATAGCTACCCATGATGCCATTAGAGACATAGTGTTTGCTATGGCACGAGAGAGTGGATACTTGGCTTGGAGGGAGCGTTCGTATGCGTTGCAGACGACACGTGTCAGGGCAGACTTATACTTGGTCCGAGATGATCAGGTGACAGCAGCGGATGTCGTGGTCACGGACCCTACGCAAGATACAGTTTCGGAGGGAGTGATTACCCATCCCCCTGGATGGGCGGCGAGTGCAACAGCAGGTCGCAAGGTCTCCAAGTATAGGGGCATGCAGCGAGGTCACCTCGTTGTTCCTCTAGCCTTGGAGTTATATGGAGCGATGGACACGGCATTTGACACATTTGTCAGGGAGTGCACGAGAGCTTATCATGTTAGGCGGCAGGGGGTACCACTCTCACTCTCATACTTTGTAGCTTACTTTAGACCGCGTGTATCCATTGCTCTACAGAGGGCAGTGGCTGGTGCAATCCAAAGGAGAGCAATCACATTAGGCGATGTTTCTTCGGATGCTCCAGTTGTGTGTAGACCGTACGACTTGCATAGCTCGGATATCTTAGGTGCGATAGGGCAGATTTCTCATACAGACTCTATTGGGGCTTAGCCCCATGTTACCTTTTTTGTCTCTCCCTTGTACGGCTTGATGGGGTCTTCCCATCCTTCATTTTTCCTACACGGTCGCCTTTTTATTTGAAAAAAATAAAAATAAAAATAAAATAAAATAAAAATAAAATAAAATAAAATAATAAAATAAAATAAAAAAATAAAAAAATAAAAAAATAAAAATAAAAATTCTCATAACTTTCAACAGGAGCAGCAAGGTTTGATTCACCATCTTGATTGTAGGAAGACAAAGATTACTGTACAAGAAGGACGCAGCATTGGATTCTTCAAAACGCTTCAACTTGAATTTGGGAAGAGCTCTGTTGAAGAAGTGTGTGGAATTATCAGTGTAGGCGAAAAGATTTTGATGTGAAAGCAACAGGCGAAAAATCTGAATTTTCCTCAACATTTTAGTCAACGAGATAACCTTTCCGTAACTGCAGCAGTGTAGTCTTTGACTAAGGGTGGCGTACTTTAACTTGGTTTGAGCACAACGGTAACATGAAATCTGAGAAGACAGACCGACTCGGCAGTGAGAGCGTGGAGATCCTTCAAAGGTCCATCGAAGATATGATGGAGCCTGGACGCGTTGATGTAATCGTGGACGAAGCATTTGAAGCAGGAGGAGCGGTTGACGAGATGAAGGTTGACTAGACTTTTAAGGAGTTCTGCAGGATGAAGTCAAGAGTAAAGGTGGACACAGTGGGGAAAGGTAATGGTCCAGCTCAAATTGTCAAAGTACGTAAGTTGAGAACAATGATGTATTGCTCCCGCCCCGCCGATACTACAACTGGTGGACCGACTTCTACTGCAGCCAAATTAAAGCTGCAGATTGTGCGCGGTTGGTAAATCTGTGGAGGACAGCGATGTCCTTTCTAGCCAAGTGGAGGCTCGTGGCATTAGGTTGATAATTTACCACTCTATTAACGGACAGACTGCCAATTAGCATGTGGGAGTTCGCCATATGAGGCAAAGGACGACAGCGTAGAAAAAATGAAGAAAAAATGAAGGAGGAGAAGACCCATCAAGCCGTACAAGGGAGAGATGAAAATGGTAAAACGAGGCTAAGCCGCGTTTTACCATTTTCATTATTGACTTTATTGGGGCTAAGCCCTATAAAGTCTATATGAGAAATTAGTTCGCCGTATTGGAAATGTATAAACCCATTTGGTCAACTTTTTCAATTGAAGTTGCAGAAGTGCTAGACGTAATGCTCGACGTAATGCTCCTCAGATCAAGCAAAAATGAGGGAATTACTAGACAGTTCTGTTGAGTCGGTAACATATTTTGTCCCGAGTCATTAATACTGGTTGCTCAAAGCTCAAAGCCGGTTGTAGCCCACACACTGCCGTACTGGCTGTTGGGTTGCTCCACTTATGTCTGGATTCGAGTATCCGCCCCTACTGTCTCTCCGTAGGTGTGGTGGCACCAGCACAGTCCTTGTTTTAGCCACAGGGATGAGGTATTCTCTTCTCCGGCCCTCTCCCCTCAGCTTTGGAGTCTGGAGCAACGTCTGTTGGATTATATTGAAAGCAGGCTACGAGCAATTGCGCGTAGGCATCAAAATATAGCAGTACGAGACAATACTTCAGAATTTGGGAGTTGAAGTATAGTACACAATTTAAATGCTGCGTAGCAGCCGGGCACCGTTGGGTATCTTATTTTATCCTTGAGACGAAAGTCGCGTCTTTTGATTGACGTACAGCAAATTCCGCGACTTGTGGTTGTTGTTCGTATCCAATGCTGGCTCATGTCCGGCTCCAACTGCAATTAATGACACCGATGTTCATTGGGCGAAGAAAACGACCTATCAGCTCCGTGAGGAAACAGGCAATGTGAGAGCGTCATGGACTCAAAACTGGAGGAGAAAACTGGAGGACTCAAAACTGGAGTATAGGAAGAAATTAAATTTAATGCATATATCACGAGTTGGCCCAGGCATGAATCCTACACGATTAATTAGCTGCAATACTATTGTAATTGCGCTGGTGATACTTTCGACCGTGATTGTGATATGGGGAACTGGGCAAGTGAGGTTGGACGAAGTTCAGATCCGCTCACATGGATCGGCTAAACACACAACGAAACACCCACTGGATGCAATTTTTGTTCTTACTGGCGGTCAGACTAAGGATGGTGGAGTTCCGATTTGGGTGGCAAGAAGGCTGGACAGAGCTGTGGAGTTGCAGAGGAGCCACAGGGATCCCCTCCCTCCGATTGTCTGCGTGGGTGGAGGATCAGGACTCGTTCCCCCTGTTCTTACCTCAGAAAAGTTCGTTATGCATGAGAGCACTTCTTCCGCAATGTACTTGCACGACAAATGGCGAGTGAGTTACAATTTATTGATGAAGGTAAGAATCGCGAATCAGCGTTATGTTGGATTTCTACCTCGTCGTATTTCGCGTTTCTCTGTAGCATACATTTATGGATTACGTTTAGTAGAATTTTGGTAGGACTGAGATTTCTTGGGAAACTATGGAGTCTGTAGCTAGCAGACATATTTTATGTGCCTATCATGTTGCCACGATTGATTTAGGGTAGTGATTTAGGCTTACGGTAACAGAACTCCAGTATGAAGGGACCCAACGGTCCAGAGATTGAGGTCAAAAATTTCTCTTCTTAGGATTGAAAAAGGATTATTTTGCAACCATTTTCGAGGAAGTAGCAGACAGAGACCTAAATTACTCGGTGTTGTACATGGAATCTATGGCCGAACTCTGTACTGTCCGTTTAATTTCGTTTGTAAATTAGGAATGGAGCTCATATGATACTTTAGGTAACGCCTACTTTGCTCTTACGCAACACGCCATACCTGCTGGGTGGCGCCATCTAGCAGTCGTGACATCAGAATTTCACATGCCTCGAAGCGAAGCAGTTTTTGAGTGGGTCTTCGGGCTGCAAGGAGCCGGAGCCGGGGTTTCATACGCACATCTTGCAGATTCGGACAAGCATGATTCAAAAAATCAAGGGTTTCTCCTGGAGTACCACAGCGTGAGTGATGAAGGCCTGGATGAAGTGGCCCTGAAGGTAAATCCCTTGTCCATCCCTAAAACTTGTCTGGTGAACTTCCGGCATTGGATCATCTCTTTTGCGACAATTAAAGTGGAAGAGGTCCAATCCCTTGACAGGATGGCAAGTTCTAAGCACATGATCATTCCAGCTGGCCGGGAATGATCATGTGCGGTAGCTCTGTAGAACTGTAGTTTACTAAGTGTATGTATACAACAGGAGTCTCTTTACATGTTGTTCTTTGTTTGGTCAATTAGGTAACATCCAGCACTCAAGTACGTGTTTGATTCGTTTTTTACTTGTAGGACCGAAAAGTGGATGAGGAGCGGAGGGTGAAGAAAATCGCTGGTCTTGCGAAACGGATACATACGTTGCAAGAGTTTCATCATTATCTCTTCGTTGACAACAAAATTTACAACACAGCCAAGCAACATATGTTCGGCAAGGAGTCCCATAATGGAACTCTTGCCACCGGATTATACTAAGGACTAAAGTGGTGATTTCTCAACCTGAATTACATTTTGTATAGTACATGTCCATATTGTCATGAGAGTTTAGAATTTTCCCAGTTTCTTCGTTCTTTCAGTCAGTCGATATGGCAACTAGAAAACATTTCTTTCAAATAAACGGGGCTTGCCTTTTCTGTCACTGTCAGGAAGTATTCCGGGAATTGTACATGTAGGTCATACTAGTTTTACTTGGAACTCTTGAATCTCCTGAGGCGTTCTTGAAGGAGTGCAGGCTACATTCTTAACTTAACACTACAAATTATACAGAGCTGGTCCCTTTTGACGCCTTTCAATCCTTGCTCCTCTTCTTGCAAGCGATTAATGCAGTGCAATTTTCAGACTTCAAATATTTAGTAAGTACAGAAAGAGTAATGAGAAATCCTTTAACACCAGGCAAATAAAACAAGACTTTAAGATTTCACTTCTAGTAGTCTCAGCTGTTCCTAAAACTACTGAAGGTTTCTAAATCGTTCTTTTAGCATAGTTGCAATGTCACGGTACGTTAGTAGCCGTATTTGTGAATAATGAAGCGAATAAGCTGACACGAGCATTAGTGTTTCAAGAAAGAACTTAACACGACGGGACGCAAAAGCTTATGGAAACCATGAGCCTGCTGAGGCATTTACTGGACGTCCCAAGTGGCGATGATAGAGTAGGCAGGCCTGCTGTCCCCGAATTGTAGAGTGGATCAGACTCATCGTCACTTGCTACGTCCACTAACAACTATTTATCAAAAACTGTAGGATGTTATTATCTCGAATGAACAGCCAAGTTATCATCGAACCAACATAAGGTGAGCATCTGCACTACGAAAACATTGTGCCGAGACTTGGTAACGTCTCGCAGCTGAAACGCATAAATCTTTGCTGGGATCAGCTTTGCGCTCCTGTCCAGTCATACAGGACAAATGGCAGGTTTTGCAGTTCCGTCTTGTTTATTGTTTATCACTTGTGCATTGTGATTTATTGCACTGTCTGCAGTAAAACTTAAGTGGCACTGAGTCAAGAACAAATCCAGTTCTGAGTGTGAATCACCTAACTGTATACATTGTGAGTCAACCACAGTTCGACTTGCGGAGATGGAGTATTCCTTGAAGATCCAGGCGGGAAAGGTGAGATAATTCATCTCATCTTATTTTATTAAGTAGCAATAGGTCTTTACCTTATCGGTATAAATAACACGAGCTTTCAGGTTTAAAGGCACTGTACGTCAGAGGAGTACCAATCTTACCAACTATATAAGGTTGGAGGTTACATTAAATTCATCTTTATTGTTGAATTGATGTTCTCCTGAAGGTAAACTTAGTAGTGTCTTCTCGAGTTCTGAAGAAATAGTGATACATAATAATGAAGCTTTCTTAAGACAAGATCGGTACCACAGATAGAACACTGGAATAAACTTCGGGAGGACAACCGTCGAAGAAGGAATATAGGGAAAATGGATATCGAACCTTTTCTTATGAAAACCGAACACTGCAATCAATCTGAATTTGAAAAATCACTTGGAAATAGTGCGAATGAAGGGGACGGACAGTCCCCAACGTCTATGCCCTTACATCGCACGTAAGGTCGGGATTTTTCTCCCGTGACTTTGCTTAAATGCCCTCTGGACGCCTCCCGTGTCTGGAAGCGACATTGACTACACTCCAAAAAGGAAGTTGAGGGGCAGAGTACATGCCGTACAGAAGTTGGATGCAAGGGACAACCGGCAGTTTCTTGTTGCAATGTAACATGGAACTGATATTCTCATATGGAAGATGATATCTGCTACTTGGCACATTCCCAGCTCAATGAGGCATGATTCTTGAACTGGTTGGCTGTGACCGTTTGAAATCTGCAAGGCTTCCACAACTACTTTAGTTTCCGAAGCGGGACAAAGTGAACAAGCATTCCTCATAGCTCTGTCATCGACACCATCAGAATGTTCATAAAAAATTAATAGAAATGTGACTTTTTAGAAATATGAATACTACTGGTTACCTTATCATTTATTGTTTGCAAGCAATATTTTTCATCGCATTTTGTCCGTATTCAATTGGATTTACTTTTTTTCTTGAAACAAAAAAATATTTGTTTTTAAGAATAAAATTTAAAAATATTCGAATTTTAAATATAATTTATACTATCATCTAAAATATAAGTAAAATATCTAATTTCATAATTAAATGATTAAAATGCTCTGAAAAATATATTATGAATTAAAAAAATATAATTAAGTTAACATATAAATATTTAATTTGTTTATATATATTTTTAAATAGTTTATTTAAATTATTAATTAAAAGTTACATTTTTAAATAAAATATTTCATAAAAATAATAATTTAAAAAAAATTAAATTATTTTTTATATAAAATAAAAATATTAATCTAAATATTAAAAAAATAAAAATAAAAAATAATTTATTATTATTAATAATATTAGTTTTTTAAAATTTAATAAAAAATTCAAATATAAATATCATATAATTTTAATTAAATTATTCTTTAAGCCAACTTTAACGTTGGCTTAAAGAAGTTAAAGCTGCATAAACTATTTGAATTGCTCCAATAGTTACTAACCATGGAGCGTCAGGCTTTCGCCCATTGCAGAAAATTCCCCACTGCTGCCTCCCGTAGGAGTCTGGGCCGTGTCTCAGTCCCAGTGTGGCTGATCATCCTCTCAGACCAGCTACTGATCGTCGCCTTGGTAAGCTATTACCTCACCAACAAGCTAATCAGACGCAAGCCCCTCCTTAGGCGGATTCCTCTTAATAATAATTATTAATATCATCTTTCATATGTTTTATATTATTCATTTTTGCAAGTTAAAAGACAGAGGATAGTTATCCATGATGTCATTAGAGACATAGTGTTTGCTATGGCATGAGAGAGTGGATACTTGGCTTGGAAGGAACGTTCGTATGGGTTGCAGATGACACAAGTCAAGGTAGACTTATACTTGGTCCGAGATGATTATGTGACAGTAGCGGATGTCATGGTCACGGACCCTACGCGAGATACAGTATCAGAGGGAGTGATTACCCACCCCCCTGGACGGGCGGCGAGTGCAACAGCAGGTTGCAAGGTCTCCAAGTATAGGGGCATGCAGCGAGGTCACCTCTTTGTTCCCCTAGCCTTGGAGTTATATGGAATGATGGACACGGCATTTGACACATTTGTCAGGGAGTGCGCGAGAGCTTATCATGTTAGACGTCAGGGGGTACCACTCTCACTCTCATACTTTGTAACTTACTTTAGATAGCGTGTGTCCATTGCTCTACAGAGTGCAGTGGCTGGTGCAATCCATTGGAGAGCAATCACATTAGGTGATGTTTTTTCGGATGCTCCAGTTGTGTGTAGACCGTACGATTTGCATAGCTCGGATATCTTAGGTGTGGTAGGGTAGATTTCTCATACAGACTCTATTGGGGCTTAGCCCCATGTTACCTTTTTTGTCTCTCCCTTGTACGGCTTGATGGGGTCTTCCCATCCTTCATTTTTCCTACTCGGTCGCCTTTTTTCTTTTTCAAGTTTAGTTTATTGTCATTCATAAACATTCTTCGCAATCGCCATGCATTCAACATTCTTCGCAATCGCCATGCAAAAACCTCCCAATAGTGATATACATCTACATCTGTATGTGCGGTGACTACGGGAGAAAAACCTCCCAATAGTGATATACATCTACACCTGTATGTGCGGTGGATGTCACTAATCTTAGGAAAGTGCACACTGTGATTGGTGTTGGGGGCTATTTTATTGTTGTATTCTATTATCTACACGCACGTCGGTTAATATCAAGAAGTGTAGGCGTTTGGACTTGACGACGAAGTTGGAGATTATCAATTTTCTCCATCAACTTGGAGCCACCCATGAACAAGCGACATCACATTTTGTTGTGGCATGTCCGAACTTTGACCAAAATTTGGAAAGAGAGGAACTCATTAAGCAGGTGGCATTTGATTCGAATTGGATTGAAATTTTTTTTGACATCAACTTGAGTGCAACTTCTTATCTACATGGTGCATCAATGGCATATGCACATTGAGATTAATGGACCTACGTTGAATGTGACTGGCAAGGTGTTCAAGAATAAGGCTCTATTTTTTAAAGACAAGATCTTGCAAGACTTCACCGAATGTTTAAAACCATCAAACTCAATTGCTCTCTATGCATTTGTTGCCTTGAACGGATGGCTCGAGAAGTCTCAGAATTGCATCTAGACAACTAGCAAGAAGAAATGTGGAGAACACAACAGCCTCAATCCAATGCAAGTCTAGAAGCGTCATCATATTTTGCTTTTCTCTCTCTAGGAACACAAAGGGTGCCTAACGGCGGAGCCTATGGATTAGAGGTTGGAGGTAAACCTATCCCTACTACTTTGAGCGTGCATAGATCCCAACTAGTAGAACCATTCACTCTAGGTTTTGGTATTCTTGCTATTGGGTAGAGTAATAATGGGCTACCTAACCTGTCATCATAACACACACTCTTGGTTTGTTGGTAATCATTTCTAACATTATTAAAGAGAAATACACAATATTCCTAGAAGAAAAGAACCTAAGTGCAACATTCGCACATCAATCAAAACCAACTGGGCATACAAACAGACATGCAAACACGGAGATGATCCAATCACAAGAATCCAACAACAACTCTTCGTGCTTTTGCCAAAATTGAGCTTCAGAGCCCCCTCGCTCTATCATCAAACCAATTTCAACTTGTACTCTAAGCTTCCTCCAATATGTACTTCATCCTTCACCCACTGTGTACTCCAAGTGGAGTGATACTTTTTCTTATTGGTGAATAAAATTTTATGTAGCTCGGACGAGCATAACTTTCTTCATGTAAATTATATTACGGTGTGTAAAGATTTAATGGAAATTTTATAAGATAAGCTTTCTAATGATATAAAATAAGTCACAATATGATCACTATAGCTCCCTTGATAAACTTTCAAACTTTATTAGTTTTTTGTAATTTTTACCTTAATCTAGAAATCACTAATTTAAGGTTTACTCCTGGTTCTGTGCAATTTTCACTAGATTTTTGGATAAGAGGTGCAAGTAATTCTCACAAAAACTCCAGAAATCTAAAATCCTCTGTAATAAATACAAAAATAATAGAGTAGACACACAATCATGATAAAAGATAGAAATGCTCTCCCGAGCTTATGATAGTTTTTTTAGTAAAGTTTATTGCATCAACTCTCACTCTCCATAGACCCAAAGTCAATCAAAATTTTCACAATAGCTTGTTGTTGTCTTGTCTAAATCTTTGTAAATTTTAGTATCCTAATCCAACCCCAAACCATAGATATGGATCAATTCCTAATCTGGGCTAACTTTTGAGCTCTAAAGACCCCGTATGTTTAATCCAAGACCCTAAATTTTCTGTTTAAAGAATTCACTTGAAACTTTTGCACAAAAGTGCAAACTTAGCCACCAAAAATACTAGAAATTTTCACAAGATGATTTGGACTAGAACTTCAGAACTGACCAAATCTTCATACCTGATCCGAATGTCATCTTCAACTCTTCACTTTCCAAAGCTCCAACTTCAATTGGCCAGATCTGATTTGATTTATCAAAATATAAAATTTCTTGAGCTTATCATTACAAGCACTTTGTCAACTTTCTAACCTTATTGACAGATCATGGAAAGGTCTCACAAAGCTCTCCAAATAGCCTATTTTGTGCTCTTGGGTATGAATTCTACCCCCCTAATTCAAGTGATCATGTCCCTCACAAAATCTACTTAAATCATCTTATTTCCATCTCTAGATTATAGCATGTCAACTCTTCTTTCCAACCATGGTCTCCACTCCTTGAATGCACTCCTTGAACACCCTTGATGCCCAAAAAACTCTAGACTTTCTCTCATGAGACCCAATCTCTTGCAATTCGTCATTTAGTCTTTTCACTTTTTGACAAATAGACACACAACTCCACCTTGAAGCTTATGAGAGAAAATTAAGGCATTCCCCAACTATAGGAGCAAATAAATTATCAAATCGCAGACTTACTTGTAAGTAAGCATCGGAAGGGTGATAGGATCCGAGTTTACCATCACCAACTCCATGAATACCGCTTCCAAACGTGCTACCATCCAATAAGCCATCGTGGTGTAGAATATGAAGCGTGATGAAAAAAGGATTTGAGAGTGGCAGATTGGGAGCATGGGACATCTCCTAATCATTGCTTTCTTTGATGCTCGGCCTCCACGCTTTGCTACAACTCTCATTCTCAACGTCCTCCTCACGCTCAAGACTCCTCTAACTAAAACACACCTTCCACCCAACTCTCCACCATCTATATACATAAGACACTCAAAGAAGACAAGACCATAATCCATGTGGCCAATCGTATACATGTATATAAATTGCTCACATGGCAATAACTCAACCGTGAGATCCGTCATACAACCTACACCATCTTTACGGAGATAAACCACATCAATCTACATTTTTCAAGGGCTACACAAACCACAACATGATAGCATTTGTACAAAATTCATGAAATGTTGAATAATGTCCCTCTTGATTGCATTATCAACATCTACAAGTCAGCTCTATAGCATCACACCACATCATCAAGATCATTCTGCAAAATCAATACGGATGGTTGTGATGTTAAGCACAACAAAGAACAAATCACAATGACTCTTTGAGTTAGCACTTCAGGCAAGAAGTTTTGCACTTAGGTTTTTGCAAAGAGTGCGCATCCATGTGCTTTGAAGAATATTCCCAATATAAGTAAGGAGTTTGGTATTAGTTATGATCACCAAGCCAAAGCTTGGCAAGACATCTTTGTATATATGCATGCTGCACACATACAACAAAAATGCCAAGCAATGCATCAACATCTTCTATATCCTACAGTATAACTGTTCATCACATGTCTGTGAGGCTAAAACTTTTGATCAAATGAGCTCACAAGAAACACTCTTCAAGTATCAGAACCTATGCATAATTTTCTTCCCAACCAATGCTACCAGCTATTGTCAACCTCTTGATCAAGGCATCATTTGCTCTTTCAAAGCCCGCTTTCACTGTACCCAACTGAAACATCTTCTTTCTCAGTATGAAATCTGGCAAACTAGTGAATGTGCACCCGCTTCTCAATTTCCGATCAACGACCATACACACTTGCGCAATGTGCTTAGTTGTGTCAGCTCAGCATCAGACGGCATAAAAGAGAACACTATTTGACGGTGTTTTGTCAAAGCAAATTGTCTCCCTATCGATACAAAAGTCATTGCCGATCAGCATATTGATCTCTCCGCTCCTCACTCTAATCAAGCTGTGAATGATTTAGTGATAATGCGGAGAGAAATTAGACTGGAGGAATCTTTCTTTGCATCATTGGGTCTTGATGATGAAAATTTTGAACAAGTTGTTGAAGAACGGATTGAAATGGATGTGCTTGATACTACTGATAAAATGAGGTTGACAATGATAACATTGTCCAGTCTATTCTTGAATAGCACAACCTAATGCAGAATTCCAGAAATATTAATGACAATGACAGTTGAAGAGATCCCACCTTTGATAAGCATTGAGCAAGCAAATCGGGCCATCCCGAATCTAATCAAATTTCTCTCTCTCAAATCATTGCTATCGTCGGATCTTCAAAGCAACCTGCTTTCCAACCTCAAAAAGCTCATAGTCCTTTGATTCATCAACAGAAAGTTGAGAAAAATAGGTTGCTGAAACAATCCACATCAGCGATGTATTTTACCTCGGTCCAACAAGAATAACTTAGCCAATGGAGAGAACTGTTGGGATTTGAAGTTTAATGTGGATTCCACATTAATCTGCATGCCACATTCCTCTTTCACACAACCCATAATAGCACTCTTGAAATACAGATAGGATGTTACCTCCATATTTACACTATAATACTGTCATTGTTGGCACCATCATGTCAATATTGCCCAATCGTGACATACTGTTATTATTATGCATATTTACTGGTTCTAGACTAATTGTTCTAGGGTTCTTGGTCACTAATGAGGATGTTACTCTGTACATTACGGATGCTCTCTTTCCATTCCCCAACTGAAGTAATGACTAGATCACGCGATCATGTATGCTGGTGGAAGTGATTTAGCAGACGTATGCACGTTGTAAAACGCAAGGAAGCTCGACGATAATCAAGGCGCAGTATGGCCACAAGTGGATTACAGTATCTATAGTCGTCTTTCTAACTTCTGTAGTTGCAAGTGACCACATTGTGCCGAGGGACTTTTAAACTATAAAGGATACAGACTTCTTGTCACAACTTTAGTACTGAAAGATACAGGAAAAGCGTAAATACCTTGTTCGTCGCATGTATGAATTGCGTATATCATGATTCTAGAAGTTTTAAGAATTAATTTCGGAACTGCTCAAAGTCGCTGATCACCCTCGATTGCGGTTAGACCTTTCATTAGCCGAACTTTCTCATTTGTTGGGTACCTTGGCAAGAATGGTTTCGACTGCAGGTGATCCAATGATAGATGTAGCGTAGAAGAAAACTGCTTTCAAGTTTACAAGGAACTTACTGGGCATGGATTTCCGGGATTGCCCCTCTCGACGGCAAGACTATTCTCCACTACCCTTACGAACTTTTGACCAGAATTCCTCCAAGATCGTGCCCAACTAGAATTACTGGTACGGTATCTGTCTGACCAACACCAGCATTGTTAACGAGCGGCCAGATAAGAGACTCCGTTAGAAGATATTCATCACTATCTTTAGGAGCCAGTCTCACGTTCCGCAACTCTGCTGAACCCTCGTATGAGACCCACGTTCGGAATGCACCTTTTCCCTGTGAAAATTAAGGAAGCAGGGTCTCCGAGCAGCATTCCTCGCTATCTCTCATCTTCCATGTCTTCGAGAAAGGCATTATCAGGCTCTGAACTTGGCAATTCACATCCAGGGATATAAACCAGCTCTACATTGGGGTTCGGTTCGGGTAAAAGCTCATACACGCTGTCAGTTTTTCTCGTGGCCTGCACACAACGAGGAGTCCATGACCGGATATTAGCGCCAAGCTCATGGATGACGTCGCGTGATATGTATATTTAGCTCTGCAAGGAGGAACTTGGTACCTTGAATTTTTGAACTTGCTGCTCCAAAGTTTGATTCCACATTGTGTTGAATCTGAATTGCTACATATCGAGCGCTTCCACAGAATCGCACTGATAATTACCCCGAACTTTGGTTTCCCTCCCCTTCGACAGTACATATGAACCTGGTAATAGGCAAAGAGCTATACTTCAGGGAGCTGGAGCATTGTTATGGTGGAAACATGACCAAGTTGTGCAAAACGTACAAAATATTCAGGTTTTTACTGCATGTGTATGTGTGTGATGGAGGGCAACTACGGATTCCTTGAGTGCGTAGCGGGCGAACGTGTTAAACTTTTGGACGTTGACACCTTTTCAGCGTTTCCCCGTAGGTCAGCGTGAAGCAGAAATTCATTTTCACTGTGTAAAGTCATCCATGGAATATTGCAGTGCGGTTGAGCTTGTTAACATTGTCTTTTGGGATGATGGAACTCTGGATGCAGACTTGTGGTAGAGCCAAGAGTTTGTTTGGAAGCTAGATATCAGGGAAAAAAACATGCTTGGTAAAATCTTATTAAATCTAGACACCAGTCGGGGTCTGCCTATTCGTGTCTTTGGGGCCTGCCAGTTCATTCTCGGGAGAGGGTCAATAATTATATCATATCTCGCCCCTTCTAAAATTCTAGAATTGCTCAACAGAAGATTTCCAGATTTTATATAAGACACATAAGTTACACACTCCACAGGAGCACATCACAGAAAGTGCAGAAAGGCCATTTTATAGCTACAGTTCACATAGCCCTTGTGCTGAAATTTAAGACTTTAACGAAACGTCAACATTTCGCCAGCAACAAATGCAAAGTCCATTTTGTCTTTGGTGGACATCCAACAGAGGTTTCATAAGCGAAATTGCTGTCTGCGCTTCTATTTGATTCTGCTGCTGTTCCATAAAGATAAAATCGAATACGCTTCTGTTATCTCTATAGTAGTTGACATCAAAGGCTCCTACAGTGAAGTATCTACGGGTAGCTTAAGGGATCCTGCAAGCTGCACATTTCATCTTATCGTCTTTAAGTGGAAGGAACGTCGGGTTCCTTCCACTTAAAGAACTATACTGAACTGTTTGAACAGTAGGTGCAAATGTACAAATTTGCAGATTTTGATGACTATCTTGACATAAGATTGAAACTTTCTGTGGACTCTGGTGATTCAGATTTCTAAATTACCGAAGGTGGAGAAGGGGTTCAAGATCCATAAAGAACGGTTTGATTTGAAAAATTATGAGAAGTTCAATATAAACTAGGGATTCCTGGCTCACCAAAATTGAATAATCTGAATATTTACCACATGAACTTCCCACCATTAAGGCAACCCATACCCAGGTAAATATAATTTTGGTTTAAACTTAACCAAGATATAGTCTAGTAAAGTCTGGCAGTATGATTATCTAAACTTGAAGAAAGTCAAATGATCTTTTGCTAAGAGCGAGTGCTCAAAAGGTGAGCATTATAAGTTGCCCATGTATAAAATAAAAGAGAGGAAAACCTCTATTGCTATCCCCTTGTCATTAAATCAAACTAAGGCTAGCAGCTCTTTAAAATTTTATTCTTAACTTGGACGTTTCTGAAATATAATTGTCCTAAGATAAGAAAACCTTGAATATTTCTTAAAAAATTTATACAGCAATAACTGTTGAAGCTTGTGCACCATTCTTCACTCATGTCTAAGGTATGCATAAAAATATCTGAAGTTCTTTTATAACTATCCACTCTACAAATAATAACTAAGTTTTATGTTTCTGTGTGTGTCTATGTCTATATTTAGAAGAAGTTGTATCACTTAAATGCTCTTGAAGTTTTATCTGCTTATTTTTTAAATAACTTATAGCTTCTTTTCCGGAGAAATTTTTATGAGAACAAATTACAAATGCTCAGTCAGAAGTAATGAAGAATAATCAAAGAATAATCTCCCTTTTCTTTGAATAAGTTGATGTACTTCTTAAAAATTCAGATTCTCAAAATAAAATTTTAAAAATTAAAGAAAAATATGGTTACTGTATTGGAGCACAATGTTGAAAATTGCACGATGTGAAATTAATGTTTACATTTCTGTTTACAAAGAGATAGAGAAAATCAATGTTATAGTAGAGAAACAAAACATGCAATCAAGGAATGTTTAGAAGCTCCACTATTTTCCTTGTTTTGAACGAAAGAAAAAATAAACATTTATCATAGAAGTTGATTTTCAATCTTGTTCACTCTGAACTGTTCAAATTATAAAAATTTACAAAGATATCCAAAATATGCACGTATGGTCCTTGGTGAGGCACGTACCTGAAGATCATCCATCCTTCCCGAACATACATGCATAGACCTTTTATTATTATCATTTGAATTAGATTAAATTGACTATTCCTCTATAAGTTGCCTTTGCATCTGAGTAGCTTCATCTTCCTAATTCTCAATTTTCTTAGGTCTTTATCACATAAATCCTTATTTGCGAATTTGAATTGTCAATATTTTCATTACGGTTATATTAAATTTGAACTATTTTAGTCATGAGATTAATGGTTTAGACTATTGAACTAGAGAGATAAAAGCTCTATAGTTTTGCAAATGTTCTTGCTCAAGAAGCATTCAACTTTCAACTTTCTTTTCTATTATAGGGTGCTTCTCTCTACACGCGGAAGCCATGGGGCTCTGCTCCAAAATCCAACTCTTAGAAACCATTGAGCTCTAGCCTTTAAATTTTTAGGATTTCAAATAACTCTAATCTCGGAGAGGCTGAAGCAATGTGACTTCGCCTCATAAAAATAAATATTTTTTCTCCTCAAAACACCTTAAATTTCATGAAACTATCTTTTGTTGTTTTGTTGTTGTGTCGAAGCGTCAATCCAAACTTGACCTCAACATTTATTCAACAGTATATCAATTTCAAACCCTACTCACCTAGTATTAGTATTCATGTTTTCGCCAGCTAGCGCTGATGTACACTTTAATGAATAAAGGTAGACGGAGATAAAACTACACTTATCTCGTTTCAGAATCTGAACCGAATTTCAGTTAAGTTTCTGAATCAAGATCCTGTCTATGTTCTTTAACCGTCAACCGATCTAATATACTTCCACATATAACCCTATTAATTTCACAAAATAACCTTATTAATGATAAACGTTAATATGGTAAGACGCTATGGAAGGAATCGCCAATAACAATTTGCATGAGCTGATACTCTAATGTGATTGACATTCTCGATTCCAATGCCTAGATCACGCAAGTACTGATCATCTTATCTAGCTCCCGTATCCGTGCTGCTCATCATTCATGCTTATTGACAAGCTTGCTTGTTTCAGCTCCACCTATGCCTATCTATCCTCCTTACTTCTTGTCTACGTTCTTCATCAATTCGTCGATGCAATCAACTAAACGACCAACGCAATTCGACCAGCGTCCTTCAGGTTGACCTACACGGAAATGATCTTCGCTAACAGATAGAAATTGGTCGATACCTTGCCTGGCAGATCCCTTGGGAATCACGACGGTGTTTACCAATTCTCCCTACTACAAGCAACGCAATGAGCACCAAAGTTACAAACATAAACACCAAAGGTTCAATCACAATGTTAACTCCAGTTATACCCATGAAATTATCCGTAGTTAGAAGATCATTCGAGCGATCGATCTGTGAGTAATTGGAAGTGACAAAGCACCATAAATGATGATTAAAACCTGAATTGTAAGGTCGGGAGAAGCATGCCTGATCATCGTGGTGAGTTCGAAATTTTTTTTTCTCTACTTGGAAACGAGTATTCTTAATATCCAAACGAACCTGAAAATCACATAAGGATATATACTTCTCGTCACGATTTTCAAAGTATGAGGCTCCAGGGAAAGCGTGATCTGCGTGTACCGCGTATGTTGCGGACGTTCTACATTGCGAGTATCGATTTCAGAGCTGGTCAAATTCGATGTTTACTGTCGATACTACAGCTGTCAGCACTTCCATTCGCTGAACTTTCTCACCTGCTCATTTGTCGGTATCTTGGGAAGAATGTTGCGGTGGCAGGTGAGCCACTGACACGCGTAGCGTAGAAGAATCTGCTTTCTTCAGGAACTTACCGACCTTGGTTTTCAGGGATTAGTCTTTCTCCTGGGCAAGAGTGTCCTCTACTACCTCACAAACTTTTCTATCAGAATTCCTCGGAGATCGTGGCCAATTAGAATTACGGGCACATCATTTATCTGACCAACAACGGGCCCCACATAAGACCCCGGACGGACATACAACAACGGACCCCGCTAGAACATATTCATTATTACAGAATAAAACCTCCAAATAGTGCCACCTCGTCTCGTCTGAGTAACATCTCTCTTTAGTGACCAAGAACCTTAGAACAATTAGTCTAGACTCAGTAAATATACCCAATAATAACAGTAAGTCACAATTGGGCAATAGTGACATGATGGTACCAATAGTGTAAATATGGAGGTAACATCCTATCTGTATTTCAAGAGTGTTATTATGGGTTGTGTGAAAAGGGAGTGTGGCAACAGATTAATGTGGCATTTTTATGAAACTTCAAATCACGGAAGTTCTCTCCATTGACTAAGGTTATTGAGGTTGGTCCGAGGTAAAATATATCAATTACACGTATTGTTTCAGCAACCTACTTTTCTCAACTTTCTGTTGATGAATAAACAGCCGACTAGCTTTTTGAAGGTTGGAAAGCAGGTTGCTTCGAAGTTTTGGAGAAAGCAATGAATCGAGAGAGAGAAAGTTGATTAAATCCAAGATGGCCTGATTTGCTTGCTCAACACTTATCAAAGGTGGGATCTACTCAACATTGTCATCATCATCAATATTTCTGGAATTCTGCATTAGGTTGTGCTGTTCAAGAACAGACTGGACAATGTTATCGTCGTCAACCTCATCGTCACCAGTAGCATCAAGTGCATCCATTTCAATGAGTTCTTCAGCAACCTGTTCAAAATTTTTGTCATCAAGACCCAATGATGCCGAGAAAGATTCCTCCAGTCAAATTTCTCTCAGCATTATCACTAAATCATTGACAGCTTGATTAGAGCTAGGTGTAGAGTGATCAATATACTGATTGCCAATGACGTTTGTAACAACAAGGAGACAATTTGCTTTGACAAAACACAGTCTAATAGTGTTCTCTTCAATACCGTCTGATGCTGATTTGACCCAACTAAGCATGTTGTCCAAGTGCGTATGGTTGTTGATCGGAAATTGAGAAGCGGGTGCACGTTCACTACTTTGCCGGATTTCATACTCAGAAAGAAGATGGTTCAGTTGGGCACGGCAAAAGCATGCTTTGAAAGAGAGAATGACACCTTGATCACGAGGTTGACAATTGCTAGTGGCATTGGGTGGGAAGAAAATGATGCATAGGTTCTGATACTTGAAGAGTGTTTCTTGTGAGCCCGTTGCATCAAAATTTTTAGCCGCACAAACATGTGATGAACAGTTATCCTTGAGGATATAGAAGATGCTGTTGCGTTGCTTGGCAATTTTGTTGTATGTGTGCATCAAGCGCATATATGAGGACGTGTCTTGCCATGCTTTGGATTGGTGGTTGTAAATAATACCAAACTCCTTACTTATATCAAGAATATTCTTCAAAGCGCATGGACATGCACTCTTTATAATAACCTGAGTGCAAAACTTCTTGCCTGAAGCGCTAACTCCGAGAGTCACTATGATTCATTCTTTGCTGCACTTGACACCATGACCATCCATATTGACTGTGCAGAATGATCATGATGATATGGTGTGATTTTGTAGAGCTAACTTGTGAATGTTGATAATGCATTTAAGAGGGACATCATTCATCATTTCACAAATTTAATGCAAACGCTGCTCAAACCTGCATCGGATTGAGGCTGTTGTGTTCTCCACACTTCTTCTTGCTAGTTGTCAAGACACAATTTAAATACTTCTTGAGCCATCCGTTTGAGGCAACAAATACCTGCAGAGCAATTGTGTTTGATGGTTTCAAACATTTGGTAAAGTCCTGCAAGATCTTGTCTTTGAAAAATAAAGCCTTATTCTTGAACACCTCACCAGTCACATTCAGCGTGGGTGCATCAATCTCAACCACATATGCCATTGATGCACCATATTGGTAAGCACTTGCACTTGAGTTGATGTCAAAATTTTTTTCAACCCACTTTGATTTGAATCAGATGCCACCTGCTTTATGAGTTCCCTCTCTTTCCAAATTTTGGTCACGGTCGGACGCGCCACTACAAAATGCAATGCTGCTTGTTCATGGGTGGCTCCAGGTTGACTGAGAAAATTGATAACCTCCAACTTTGTCATCACGTCCAAACGCTTCCGCTTCTTGACATTAACCAACATGCTTGTAGATAATCAAATTCAAATTCAGCAATACAATAACCCCAACACCACTCACCGTGTGATCAAAAGGAAAATAGCGAGAGTGGGAAAAGGTGTGGTTTGGGCACCCAAGTTCCAGAATGCTCAAGAACATTGAGACTCACACAGATAAAATGCGAGAGTGGGAAAAAGGTGTGTAGGTCAGGCACCAAGTTCCAAAATGCTCAAGAATGTCAAAACTCACACGGATAAATAGCCAGAGTGGGAAAAAGGTGTGTAAGTTGTGCACCCAAGTTCCAGAATACTCAAGAAATTTCTAGACTCACGCGGATAAATAGCACCCAAGTTCTAGAATGTTCAAGTCGGGCACCCAAGTTCCAGAATGCTCAAGAACGTCTAGACTCATGCGGATAAATAGAAAGAGTGTGAAAAAGATGTGTAGGTCAGGCACCCAAGTTCCAGAACCTTCAAGATCATCAAGACTCATGTGGGAAAGAGGCTGCACACTTTCCTCTAGTTAGTGTCAACCTCTCAATAGTGACATCGATAGCCAATACAGATGTATGTCACTATTGGGAGGTTTTACTCTGTACTTTAGGAGCCAGTCTCACGTTCTGAAAGTCAATGAACTCCCATATGAGACTGAGAGAACCAATGGTCGGCGGTCGGAGGTCACCTCTTTCCTGTATATGTTTACTAAACTGGTCTCCAGCCAGCATTCCTCCTTGTATTTCATCTCCAGTGTGTTCCAGAAAGCATTGGGTGTGAACCTTGTAATCCATGGATATAGACTATCTTTACATTGCGGTTTGATCCGGGTAAAGTCTTAAAATAAAAATAAAAATACAATATAAGTAAATAAACAAAAGTATCTCAAAAGAAGAGAAAGGATTGCAAGGTATATATAAATACATAAAAGATAAAAAGAAGTAGAAAGGAGTACAAGGTATAAATAAATTAAAAAAGCCAATGCTTTTAGGGCAATCTTGAAACCCTAAAAGCATTGGAAGAATTATGTGCCGTGATAGATCAATATGATCTGGCATGCATTTACAACATGGATGAAATGGGGTTGTTCTTTTGACTTGTTCCATGTTATACTGTTCTGATGCCAAATGAGGATTTCTCTACTATTAGGGGAAAGAAATAAGCAAAGGACAGAGTGACACTTATTGTTTGTTGCAATGCCACTGGAACTGAGCGCGTCCCTATCACCATGATTGGAAAAGCAAAGGAGCCCGCATGTATCTTAAGGAAATACTTGGCAAATCTTGTATCTTCAGCAAACGAATGCTTGGATTGACATTCCGACATTCAACAAGTGGTTCGATGAGATGTTTGAGCCCTACATTCAGAAACGTACTGGCTATAAAGTTCTTTTGATCCTTGATAACGCTCTTGGTCACTCAACAGCGTTCAAATGGATGGCATCCACGTTGCATTCTTCCCACCCAACATTATTTCATGGAAGCAGCCGATGGTTATGGGCATCATTGTAGCACTTAAAATGTGGTACAAATATTTTTTTCTCAAGGATATCATTGCCTACTATGATAATCCTCCAAGGTTGAAGGATCAAATTACATTGGCAGCTTCAAAATTGAAATGAGGTGCTGCAAGGGTTTTTTACGGACGTCCTCCACTTGTTGGATGCTGCAAATTTCACAAATTTTGCATGGAATGAAATCAAAATAGAGAGTCTAAAACTGCTTCAAAAAAGCAGATATCATTTCCATCTTTTGGGATGGTGTTGACGTAGGTAGCGACAATGACCAAACAGTTGAAGAAATCTCTCATATGTTGAGCAATTGCAACATCTTGATGGTGCTAACTGCCTGAATATTCAAGGTGGTGTTGAGCAGTGTTTGAATGATGATAATGACAATTCAGCTCTGTTCAAAAACACTCTTCTTGAAGAAATAGATCAAGCAATGGGTGCGGTGTTTTTATAGGAGCCTGCCATTGAATCTGAAGAAGATGAGGTCAAAATTGCTCCGACCCAAGATGAAGTCGATCAGCATGGTGTAATTCTGAAATTGCTAGAAAGTGTTATCAACCTTGATGTTAATATGGGTGATCTAAAATCTTCCAACTATCTGTCATCTGACCAGCTCAATTAGGTGAAGGGAGCTCTCTTTACCTTGTGTCAAATTCTACAAAGCAGTTGGTCTACAATTGCCCATGAGAGGATGGACAATAGCCATCAAATGACACTATTTGACTTTCATTGACAGTAAATTTTTGCAAGATATTGATCGGGGACATTTTCCTATGAAATCATGGACTTAAGCGGGATGCGGACTTAAGCGAGTGTATACTGTAAATGAGTGTGAACTTAAGCGAGTGAATACTGTACTAGTAGGGACTAAATTTGATTTCACTCAAGATATTAGAATGTCAAGAGAACGTAGTGGAGAGTGTGCAAAAAATCAAGGAAGTGTGCAAAGAAATAATGTGAAGCTGGTGTGAATGGCTAACCAAAGTGACCACTTTGGTCGAGATGGCATACTTCTGCCAACCAGGTGATAGGGGCAAGCAAGAGTGTGTGAGATCCAGAAAGGATTAGGGATCATGATTAGGGATTTGGATTGATGATAGGTTCTTGCACATGAGAGTTTGGAGGTTGTGTGTTCTTCTAATAGAAAGTTCTTTGTAACAAAATGTTCTTGTAACAAAGGGTTTTTATATCAAGCAATTCTTGTATTGAGGGTTTGTGGGTGACTATCCTGACTTCATCATCAACCAATTGGGATCAAGAGCTGAGCACTACTACCAAAAATAGATGGATATCCCATGCAGTAGGGAGTCTTTGAGAGCCAATTACCTCTTCACTATCATGGACTTCATTGGCATGTGCATGAGTTTGGCCATTGAGCACTACTACCAAGAATGGGAGGTTGTAGATAGGCCCTCTAGTTGGATCCCTACTCTCCTTCCTACTTTGGGCTATTCTGGCATATGACTATGGGTGAAATATTTCCACTTGGATGTTATTGGGCCTTTTTCACTAGTGGAAATTACTCCTTCTAGGTCATGGAGGTGCTTTGGGATATCAAGAGACTGCCTCTAGGATTCATAGAATCTTGAGAGACAATTGGATAGCCCTCCAGGAGGAGTACATCATTAGAATGCAAGTTGCAGCCAAGCGGATAGTAGAGTCTCCATAGCTCCATACCTTATCCCTAGAGCATCATTGCCTCCACCTCTCCTTGCTATTAGGTTGGATGGGAGAGTAAAAGCAGGCAGCCCATGTGCTCTCACCCTCCCATCCAACACTCTTCTCCTCTGCAATCTTATTTGACTTACAGACCTTACATCCATTGGCCAATGAGGAACTTCCTTTGTACCTCCACTATTATCAACCAGATGAGGAGTTTTAGCTGACAAGGTCTTGGTTTACCCATGCATTTGTAATACTCTGAGGATAGGAGACCTGAAGAGAAATACACCATGAGAAACACACACTTTCACACTCAAACTCCGATGCCCCAAAGGAGCACCTTCTCTTTATTATATAGGTAAAGCGGATCTCCTCCAATGAAGCTCCACCATAGGATTAGGTACATGGATAGGTGACATGTCAGCAAGCTCCACCCTTGGATTACTTACTTGGATGGGTGACATGTTGGTCCTAGTAATCTTCATGTAGGAATCTTAGAATCATGTGGGTGAGGTACCGTTGGAAAGCTCTTGATGAGACAAAGCAGGGGGGAGGGAAGGCCAACCTTTCCTTTATTTCAGTTGGTACAAGGGGGGAGGAGGAATATGCACATTTTCGAGGCCTAATTCATCCGTTTAGGCCTCTAAAATTGCCTTCAAAGATTTTAGGCATATTTTGATTCCAACTCTATTAGTAGAAGTCCCCTTTTGGTGATACCTCTTTTTGATCTATTCAGTCCATCCTGTGTAACATCCTTCCAGATGTTACCAACCTAATTCTCACTTTCAAATGATATGTCTAGCTATTGGTTCTAAGGTTTTCAAATCTATTTTGGTTTTTTGCCCTATTAGTAGAAGTACCTTTTTGGTGATATTTCTATCTGATATATTTTGAAATTATGTATAACATCATTCTAGATGTTACCAAACCAAATTTCACATCTAGATCATATGGCTAGCTCTTGGTATTACAAACCTCTCTCCTTTTAAGACGCAACGTCCTCGTTGTGCAATTCGTTGCTCAAATGCTTGCACCAACACCGGTGCGTGTGTCAAATTGGCAGTGGATTCCCAAGTTGCTTCACAGAGTAACCTTTCCACTGGACAAGATAATCCACCCGTGGATGATGAGTACAACGTATGCATTTTTGGAGAATACGCTCCACCTCATATTCTTCGTTGCCATCAACGAGTGCCGGACAAGGTCGAATGTCTTGTGTGGAATGACCCAAGCCTGATTGGGGAGCATATCTACGTAGTAGGGAAACATGGAACATTGGATGGATCTTCATGTGTGGTGGTAGCTCAAGGTGATAGGCCACAATGCCAACTTGATGGAGAATTGAGAAAGGCCCAATAAAACAAGGTTTGAGCTTACGAGGTCCCACTAATGTGAGATTGGTTGTTGATAGCCACACTTGATCCCCAACATTGAACTCCATGTGCCTACGGTGTGCATCAGCATAATGCTTTTGGCAATTTTGTGCAATTTGTAATTTGTGCTTAGCGCTCTCCACCCCTTGTTGGATTCTAGAAACAAATATGTTGACTGCATCGACCTTGGTAGCCATCGGGTAGATCTTCATCAAGCTGGAAGGTGTGAAAGGATGCTCACCATACATGAGGAAGAACGGAGTGACCTGGGTGGATGCATTCATTGAATTGTTGTAAACAAATTCCACCAACGGGAGTAGGGTGTCCTACCTCTTTTGCTCTTCTAAGGTGAAGCCGCGTAACATGTCTTCAATAGTGCGATTAGCCCCCTCGGTTTGTCCATCTATTTGTGGGTGGTAAGTTGTGGACATGGCCAACTTGGTTTTGAAGAAACCAAAGAGGGTGTGCCAAAACAAATTGGTGAATTGAGTACCCCTATCGGTGATGAGTACTCAAGACAAGCCATGGTGAGAGAAGACTGCATCTAAGTATAATTGAGCAAGTTATGGAGCGGTCACCTCCTTGGTGGTAGGGTGTACATGAATCATTTTTCTGAGCCGGTCCACAAAGACCACGATGGAATCAAATCTTGATGTGGTCTTGGGTAATTCACAGACGAGATCCATACACACCTGTTCCCAACATTGTGTAGGAGTAGGGAGAGGTTGCAGAGCCCTATAGGAGCTTGATTAGAAGCTTTGTTGTGTTGACAAAGTAAGCAACTATGCACGTAGTCCATCACATTGTTGCACATCTTGGGCCAATAGTAATAGCGTTGGATTGCATCCAAGGTCTTGTCCACTCCAACATGACCTGCAATGGCTGAATCATGACATTTCACTAGAATGGTGGTGCGCAATTCTAGGACATTTGGAATCCATAATCTGCCATCACAAAAGGTGAGTCCTTGGGTGCTCGTGACACCTTTGGATGCCCTTCTACAATCTGTGGATCAATTTTTGTAGTTGCCAGAATTTCTAGCCAGAATTTAGGGTTAGTCTGAACCTCTACCACCAAGTTGTTTGCCATTTGCATGTGGGTGAATGCATCTACAAGTTGCTTTTTACCTTCAACATAGGTGATTGTCATGTTGAAGCGTTGTCGCCACTCTGCCCATCAAATCTGGCAACAAGATAGATCCTTCTGCGTCTTGAGGTAGACTAGAGGTTTGTGGTCTATCTCTACCACAAATGCCTTCTTGCCCAGATAGTGCTTCCAATGCTTGGTTGTCAAGACGATGGCCAACTCTTCTCATTCTGTAGTGTGGTAGTTGCGCTCTATTGGTAACAACTTTCAAGAGAAATATGTGATGGGATGCCATCCGTCATGCCACTCTTGTTGTAGGACTACTCCGATTGCTACACCTGATACGTCTGTAGCCAACTTGATTGGACGTTTTGGGTCATACCACTTCAAGATTGGTGCATGTAACAAGGCGGCTTTCAATTCTTGAAAGTCCAACTCTTGTATGGTTCCCATGTCTACTTCTTTCCCTTGCCAAGCAGTGCTGTTAAAGGTTGTGCAACCTTGGAGAAGTCTTTGACAAATCGATGATAGAATCCCATCAAACCCAAGAAGCTCTTGAGTTGAGTCTGATCTTCTCGAACACTCCATTTTTGAATGACCTCTATTTTATCTATCAATACTTGAATACCCTTTGCACTTACTCTATGCCCCAAGTAGTCTACTTCAGACTTGCCAAACTCACACTTTGAGATTTTGGCATACAATCAATTTTGTCTTAGAATCTAGAGGATTTCTTGTAGATGCTGTTTGTGTTTCGTCATCATGCTATTGTATACTAAGATGTCATCCAAGAAGACGATGATAGACTTATCCAAATATGGATGAAATATGTCATTCATTAGACTCATGAAAGTGGCAGGTGCGTTGGTGAGACCAAAAGGCATCACGAGATACTCAAAGTGGCCATATTTGGTTTGAAAGGTAGTCTTGTACACATCCTCCTCTGCAATTTGGATTTGATTGTAACCGCTCCGCAAATCTAGTTTGGTGAAGTGTCTTGCTCCATTGAGTTGATTGAATAAATCATCCATGCGAGGTAAGGGGTATTTGTTCTTCATTGTTTGTTGATTGAGACCTTGATAGTCAATGCACATGTGATTGTACCATCTTTCTTCTTCACAAACAAGACCAAAGCCCCATATGGTGATATGCTGGGTTGGATGAACCCTTTTTGTAGCATATCCTCAATTTGATTCTTGCCCTCCTCCAACTCATGAGGTGATAGGCAATATGGGGCCTTACAAGGAGGTGTCATTCCCGAGAGTGTCTCAAGTTTATAATCTACTCTCCTTTTTGGTGGTAATCTTAAGGGTAGATCATCAAGAAAGACATCTTGAAACTCATTTACGACATCCTTCAATTTCTCAGGAATTTGCCCTCGAGTTGTGCACTCTAGACTTCTCTTATTAGACCCATAAAACACCTATCAGTCTGACATATAGCTGTTGTCCCTACGACATACAGAGGCAATTCTTGCCTATGTGGTTTTTCTTCAACCCCAATGATCGACCATTGGTGGGTTCTCACTTTTTTCTTCCTCCAATCTACTATAGGGTTGTGATGCTCCATCCATGGCATACCTAAGATTGCATCATAACGAGCTAATTGTATCACTCTCCACTCAATTGCTTCTTGATATTTTCCTACAAAGAGTGTTACTTGCTTGGGTAATGATTCAATCTTCTCTGTTTGTCCGTTAGATAACTCTACTTCTTCACTCTCATCTCTTTCTAGATCCATTCCTAATCTTATAGCAATAGAGTGAGATAGGAAATTCTCTATGGCTCTCGGATCTATTAACACTCTCACTTGATTGCCTTCTAGGACCCCATTCACTACATCAATTGTGAGGTTACCTTTCGGTACCTTTGTATGCTCGTCTTCTTCCTTCCCTTGCTTTTCTGCTTCCTTATTGAGCCAATAAGGCCGCGAGGTACTTTTTCTTGGCGATCTTCGTTTTACAAAGTGATTTCCACCTCCTCCTCTTCATTGTGTCTCTCCATGTTGTTCAAAGATTGCCTATATGAAGGTTGAGTGCCTTTGGGAAGTTGAGCACGACATTTGGTAGATATATGCCCAATACAACCACAATTGTAACAATGGTGTTGTTCTCCTTGAGTTCCTTCTCCTCGTGGGACTCCATTTCTCCGTTCTTTTACCCGTCCTTGTTCTCCTTGAAGTGGTCGTGCTCCTCGGTCTTGAAACCAAAGGTTGCCCAGTTCCATCGATACTGGTCTACCCATGGGTGGCATTTCTGCCCAATAATGTTGAGGTGGAACTACTCCTTCACCTCCACCTAATGCTCCAGCTACTCTTTGTGCACAAGCAATGGCTTCAAATATTGTGCAAGGATTTTGTACCATGACTTCTTGGCGAATCCGCTCATTCAACCCTTGTTTGAAATTGTCAAGAGCCTCTGCTGGACTCATGTCGGTTATTGCAACTTGTAGATCCAGAAATGCCTCCACATACTCTTGTATGTTGTTTTTTTGTTTCAATCTCCATAGTTGGATTCTGGCCATCTGCATAGAATCCACCGATTATAAATTCTTCAGCAATCCTTCTTGCATTGTTCTTCATGTGACCTCTCTTCTCTCGGCCAACATGGATCATTCCCAAGCATCATACCATGTGAGGGCTTTATCGGTTAAGTACCCACATGCAAACACCTACAGTATGCTCAGTGATCTCAGTTGAGAACAACCAAAAATATCGATTCATTCTCGAGATCCAGTTCTCCACTACTCCCATCATATGTTGCCCCTTTTAAGGCTTGATGTTGTAGGTCTTCTTCATCCGGAGTAGTAATGTGGCTTCATCATTGATAGGGTTTGTAGGCACAGGTGCCTCTACAAATACTTCAATCATAAGTATTGGATTTTGAGACGGCTCTTCTTCTTGCATTGCTTGATCATTCTTGAGGGTCTGCACTTGACTTTGTAACACCTCCATGGTCATCTTAATCTCTCAAGGAATCCATTCTCTTGTTATTCCCATAAGAAGATTCCTTAAAAGATTCCCTTTGGTCAAAGCTTGTTTGACCAACCAGATAGGACCAGGATTGACATGTCACCCATCCAAGGAAGTAATCCAAGGGTGGAGCTTGCTGACATGTCACCTATCTATTTTCCTAATCCTATGGTGGAGCATCATTGGATGAGATCCGCTTTGCCTATATAATAAAGAGAAGGTGCTCCTTTGGGGCATCGGAGTTTGAGTGTGAAAGTGCGTGTTTCTCATGGTGTGTTTTTCTTTAGGTCTCCTATCCTTGGAGTATTACAATGGTATCAAAGCAGATGTTGTCCAAGAGAACGGATCACCCCTCTTGGAAGAACATGGGCTACTAAGACTGAGTAAATTTGAGGAGAGACATTTTGGTGTAATTGGTAGATTAGGAGGATAGAATGGATGCTCCGGGAGGACAATATCCAATGCTTTGCTTTCCATTCTTGAATCCATTCAACATCAAGATGTACATTCAGCGTGAGCAAGTGAGAGTGTATTTGGTTTTTCACTTCAGAGCAGAGTTCATGGATACAGTAATGAATTCGCCAAACCCAATGATTTTGCCTATAGTGATTTACGATAGAGAGTGGAATTTGACAATTTACATTTTGTTGTGATGGATTTGAATGTCCCATATCCTTTCCCTTTTAACACTCAAGTAGAATTATGTAGTGAGACCAAAAGTGATGTTTAGGGATTTCATGGTCAAGAATTTTGGTGAAGAATATTACCAACCAGTGGTAGCTTTTGAGGTCCCAATGGTAGTTCCAATAGTTCGTGTGCCCTCCAAAGTGATCATATTTAGGGTATAGCAATCAAGTGTTACAAGAACTATGGATCTGTAGTTGTAAGAGTTGGTGCAAGGAATGCAGGGGATGTTGAATGAATTTTGAGAGATTAAGATGACCATGGAGGCATTACAAAGTCAAGTGCAGACCCTGAGGAATGATCAAGCAATGCAAGAAGAAGAGCCGTCTCAAAATCCAATACCTATGATTGAAGTACTTGGAGAGGCACCCGTGCCTACAAACCCTATCAATGATGAAGCCACATTACTACTCTAGATGAAGAAGACCTACAACATCAAGCCTTACAAGGGGCAGCGTATGATGGGAGTAGTGGAGAACTGGATCTCGAGAATGAATCTATATTTTTGGTTGTTCTCAACTGAGATCATTGAGCATGCTGCAGGCGTATTTGCATGTGGGTACTTAACCAATAAAGCACTCACATGGTATGATGCTTGGGAACGATCCATGTTGGCTGAAAGAAGAGAGGTCACATGGACAACAATGCAAGAAGGATTGCTGAAGAATTTCTAATCGGTGGATTCTATGCAGATAGCCCAAATCCGACTATGGGGATTGAAACAAAAGAACAACATACAAGAGTATGTCGAGGCATTTCTGGACCTACAAGTTGCAATAACCGACATGAATCCAGCAGAGGCTCTCAACAATTTCAAACAAGGGTTGAAGGAGTGGATTTGCCAAGAAGTCATGGTACAAAATCCTCGCATGATATTTGAAGCCATTGCTTGTGCGCAAAGAATAACAAGAGCATTAGGTGGGGGTGAAGGAGTAGTTCCACCTCAACATTATTGGGCAAAAATGCCACTCATGGGTGGACTAGTATCGATAGAACTGGGCAACCTTCGGTTTCAAGACCAAGGAGCATGACCGCTTCAAGGAGAACGGAGATGGGGACAGGTAGAAGAACGGAGAGATGGAGCCCCACGAGGAGAAGGAACTCGAGGAGAATAACGCCGTTGTTACAATTGTGGTCATATTGGGCATATATCTACCAACTGTCGTGCTTAACTTCCTAGAGGCCCTCAACCTTCATACAAGCAATCTTTGAACAACATGGAGAGACGCATTGAAGAGGACAAAGTAGAAATCACTTTGAAAAACAAAGATCACTAGTAAATGTATCTCGCGGCCTTACTGGCTTAATAAGGAAGCAAGAAAGCGAGGGAAGGAAGAAGATGAGTGCACAAAGGTATCAAAAGGCAACCTCACAATTGATTGTAGTGAATGGGGTCCTAGAAGGAAATCAAGTGAGAGTGTTAATAGACCCGAGAGCCATAGAGAATTTCCTATCTCACTCTATTGCAATAAGATTGGGATAAGATCTAGAAAGAGATGAGAGTGAAGAAGTAGAGTTACCTAGCGGACAAACAAAGAGGATTGAATCATTACCCAGGCAGGTAACACTCTATGTAGGAAAATATCAAGAAGCAATTGAGTGGCAAGTGATAAATTAGCTCATTATGATACAATCTTAGGTATGCCATGGAGGGAGCATTACAACCCTATGGTAGATTGGAGGAAGAAAGTAGTGAGAACCCACCAATGGTCAATCATTGGAGTTAAAGAAAAATCACATAGGCAAGAATTGCCTCTGTATATCATATAGACAACAACTATCTATAAGACTGATAGGTGTTTCATGGGTCTAATAAGAGAAGTCTAGAGTGCACAACTCAAGGGACAAATTCTTGAGAAATTGAAGGATATTGTAAATAAGTTTCAAGATGTCTTTCTTGATGATCTACCTTTAGGATTACCACCAAAAAGGAGAGTAGATCATAAAATTGAGACACTCCCAGGGAAGACACCTCCTTGTAAGGCCCCATATCGCCGGTCATCTCATGAGTTGGAGGAGTGCAAGAATCAAATTGAGGATATGCTGCAAAAAAGGTTCATCCAACCCAACATATCACCATATGGAGCTCCGGTCTTGTTTGTGAAGAAGAAAGATGGTACAATCACATGTGCATTGACTATCGGGGTCTCAATCAGCAAACAATGAAGAACAAATACCCCTTTACCTTACGTGGATGATCTATTCAATCAACTCAATAGAGCAAGGCACTTCACCAAACTAGATTTGCAGAGTGGTTATAATCAAATCTAAATTGCAGAGGAAGGTGTGTACAAGATTACCTTTCAAACCAAGTATGGCCACTTCGAGTATCTCGTGATGCCTTTTGGTCTCACCAATGCACTTTCCACTTTCATGAGTCTAATGAATGACATATTTTGTCCATATTTGGATAAGTCTATCATCATCTTCTTGAATGACATCTTAGTATATAGTAGCACAATTGACGGAACACAAACAACATGTATGAAAAGTCCTCTAGATTCTAAGACAAAATTGATTGTATGCCAAAATCTCAAAGTGTGAGTTTGACAAGTCTAAAGTTGACTACTTGGGGCATAGAGTAAATGAAAAGGGTATTCAAGTATTGATAGATAAAATAGAGGTCATTCAAAATGGAGTGCCCCAAAAGATCAAACTCAACTCAAGAGCTTCTTGGGTTTGATGAGATTCTATCGTCGATTTGTCAAGGACTTCTCCAAGGTTGCACAGCCATTAACATCACTACTTGGCAAGGGGAAGAAGTGGACATGGAGAACCACACAAGAGTTGGCCTTTCAAGAATTGAAAGCCGCCTTGCTACATGCACCAATCTTGAAGTGGTATGACCCAAAACGTCCAATCAAGTTGGCTACAAATGCATCAGGCATAGTAATCGGAGCAATCCTACAACAAGAGTGGCATGATGGATGACATCCCATTGCATATTTCTCTCAAAAGTTATTATCGGTAGAGTGCAACTACCACACCACAGAACGAGAAGAGTTGGCCATCGTCTTGGCAACCAAGCATTGGAAGCACTATATGGGCAAGAAGGCATTTGTGGTAGAGACAGACCACAAACCTCTAGTCTACCTTGAGACGTAGAAGGATCTATCTTGTTGCCAGATTCGATGGACAGAGTGGCAACAACGCTTCAACATGACAATCACCTACATTGAAGGTAAGAAGCAACTTGCAGATGCATCCACCCGCATGCCAATGGCAGACAACTTGATGGTAGAGGTTTAGATTAACCCTAAATTCTAGCTAGAGATTCTGGCGGCTACAAAACCTGATCCACAGATTGTAGAAGGGCAATCATCCAAAGGTGTCACTAGCACCCAAGGGCTCACCTTTTGTGATGGCAGATTATGGATTCCAAATGTTCCAGAATTGCGCACCACCATTCTAGCGGAATGTCATGATTCGGCCATTGCAGATCATGTTGGAGTGGACAAGACCTTGGATGCAGTCCAATGCCATTACTATTGTCCCAAGATGAGCAACGATGTGATGGATTACGTGTGCAGTTGCTTACTTTGTCAATAGAACAAAGCTTCTAATCAAGCTCTTGCAGGGCTCCTGCAACCTCTTCATACTCCTACATAACATTGGGAACAAGTGTGTATGGATCTTGTCTATAAATTACCCAAGACCACATCAGGATTAGACTCCATCGTGGTCTTTGTGGACAGGCTCAGCAAAATGATTCATGTACGCCCTACCACCAAGGAGGTGACCGCTCCACAACTTGCTCAATTATACTTAGATGCAGTCTTCTCTCACCATAGCTTGTCTCGAGTACTCATCACTGATATGGGTACTCAATTCACTAGTTTGTTTTGGCATACCCTCTTTGGTTTCTTCAAAACCAAGTTGGCCATGTCCACATCTTACCACCCACAAACATATGGACAAACAAAGCGGGCTAATTGCACTATTGAAGATATGTTATGCGGCTTCACCTTAGAAGAGCAAGAGAGGTAGGACACCCTACTCCCATTGGTAGAATTCACTTACAACAATTCAATGAATGCATCCACCCAAGTCACTTTGTTCTTCCTCATGTATAGTGAGCATCCCTTCACACCTTCCAGCTTGATGAAGATCCATCCGGTGGCTACCAAGGTTGATGCAATCATTATATTTGTTTCTAGAATCCAACAAGGGGTGGAGAGCGTTAAGCACAAATTACAAATTGCACAAAATTGCCAGAAGCATTATGCTAATGCACACCGTAGGCACAAGGAGTTCAATGTTGGGGATCAAGTGCGGCTATCAAAACCAACCTCACATTAGTGGGACCTCGTAAGCTTAGACCTTGTTTTATTGGGCCTTTCTCAATTCTCCATCGAGTCGGCACTGTGGCCTATCACCTTGAGCTACCACCACACATGAAGATCCATCTAGTCTTCCTTGTTTCCCTACTATGCAGATATGCTCCCCAATCAGGCTTGGATCATTCCACACAAGACATTCGACCTTGTCCGACACTCGTTGATGGCAACGAGGAATATGAAGTGGAGCGTATTCTCCAAAAATGCATGCGTGGTACTCGTCATCCACGGGTGAATTATCTTGTCTAATGGAAAGGTTACTCCCTCTATGAAGCAACCTGAGAACCGACTGCCAATTTGACACATGCACCGGTGTTGGTGCAAGCATTTGAGCAATAGTTGCACAATGAGGATGTTGCATCTTAAAAGGAGGGAGGTTTGTAATACCAAGAGCTAACCATATGATCTAGATGTGAAATTTGGTTTGGTAACATCTAGAATGATGTTATCCATGATGGTCAAAATAGATCAGATAGAAGTATCACCAAAAGGGTACTTCTACTAATAGGGCAGAAAACCAAAATAGATTTGAAAACCTTAGAACCAATAGCTAGACATATGATTTGAAAGTGAGAATTGAGTTGGTAACATCTGGAAGGATGTTACACAAGATGGACTGAATAGATCAGAAAGAGGTATCACCAAAAGGAGACTTCTACTAATAGAGTTGGAACCAAAATATGAAATCTTTGAAGGCAATTTTGGAGGCCTAAATGGATGAATTAGGCTTGAAAAATGTGCACAATCCTCTTCCAATGGAAAATAGGCTGGCCTTCCCTCTCCCCTGCTTTGTCTCATCAAGAGCTTTCCAACAGTACCTCACCCACGTGATTATGAGATTCCTACAAGGAGATTCCCTAAAAGATTCCCTCCGGTCAAAGCTTGTTTGACCAACTAGATAGGACCAGGATTGACATGTCACCCATCCAAGTAAGTAATCCAAGGGTGGAGCTTGTTGACATGCCACCTATCTATGTACCTAATCCTATGGTGGAGCATCATTAGAGGAGATCCGCTTTGCCTATATAATAAAGAGAAGGTGCTCCTTTGGGACATCGGAGTTTGAGTGTGAAAGTGTGTGTTTCTCATGGTGTGTTTCTCTTCAGGTCTCCTATCCTCGGAGTATTACAAGTGGTCCCTTGTTTAGCAAATAAGGTCTTAAATCAAGGCCATCTATTCTTGTTTGGAGTAGCCCCACTAGAGTCCATGTGTAATGTTATGAGGATAGTAGAACAACAAGAAACACAAAAGAAGAAATACAAAGTTTTAGTCCTCAATGCTCCGATGCCCCAAAAGGAGCACATCCTTTTTATTGCGTAGCAAAGAAGATCCTCTCAAAGGCAGCTCCACCCTTAGATTAGTTGTATAGATGGATGACATGTTAATTTTTCTCCTATCTAGTTGGTCAAACAAGTTTGACTTTAGAGAATCTTTGGAGAATCTTCCTATAAGAAACTCAAACAACATGGATGAGGTACCATTGGAAATCTTTCAACAAGATAAACATGGAGGTGGTGGGAGGAGGGAGGGGTGAATATTTCTATTTTGATCTTTCCCAAAATTCATTCTCTCTTAGAGGGAATGTGTAATAATATAGAGTTTAGCGATGTAGTTAGTAAGGCTAATGAAGTAGAGAATAAGCCAAATTAGCCTAGAATATTCTAGAAGTATCTAGGAAGCTTCTTGGGAAGCTTCTTGACTAGCTTAACTTGCATTCCAAGCAGGTAGCTTTTAGAAGGAAGCTTTTAGAAGTTTTCAACTAGCTTAGCTTGCATGCCAAATAGACTAATTCTAGAATAAATCTTCTTAAGAAGCTTCTTGGTTAACTTGACTTGCACTCTAAGAAAGTGGCTCAAGAAATCTTCTTGATAAGCTCCTCAAGGGCCTTATATACTACCTATAAATACTAAAGCTGAAGCTAATGCTAGGTATTTGGAGTTTTCTCACATTCAAGTGTCCCAATGTGAGTTTCCATTCTCCTATTTCTCTCCTCGATCTCGGTCTTTTACATTGGTACCAGAGCAAGAATGGGATGGATGGAACTTATGGACCACCAAATCTACTTCCACCAAACCATTAGGATTTTTGTATCCAAGTACTACCCAAGCATTGTTTCACACAATTCATCACCTCACACTTTGGACAAGATTTTTTGCACATGATCACCATATTTGAGGAACCCTTGGTGCTTCCAATTGTAACTTATGGAGAACGATGGACGTGATTCTTCTATGTGTTAATAAATTAGATAGATTAGGGGTGGTGTGATAGAGTAATAACCATGGCAGCAATGCTCAATGTTATTCTTGCTATGTAGCAATATATCAAGCACCTTACTTGATTTTTAGATGAACGAGAGCTTTAATAATATGAGTACATAGAGAGAGTACCAATTCGTGAAGGAGAAGATCGAATCCAATTCCCTAAACCCAAGGTATTTGAAGGCAAAATCTCTCTAGTGCAATGGAGAGTTTTGCATTTGATTTTGAATGTTATTTTGAAGCTACCAATCTGCAAGACGAGCAAAAATAGATTATCTTGGTTTCTAGCCAATTGGATGGAGTAGCAAAGCTATGGTGTAGATTCTGAGTGAAAAAAGCTGAACGACAAATTGTTGCACCAATCTTGGACTTGGGCTAAATTCAAGAGTGCAATAATTAGTCGATTCCAAGCTATAAATGCCACACGAGCTGCACGTGATAAGTTGGATGAGTTGAAACAAATTGGCTTTGTTGAAACAGATTGGCTCTATAAAAAGTTACATCACACCATTTCAGAATACCATCATACAAATTCCAAATATATTGGAAGGTGAAGCTTTGCAACAATTTATGAGGAGCTTGAAGTCAAGAACCAAATTAAAGGTAACCATGTGAGAGCCACAACACTTGGAGGAAGCCATGTGGTTGGCCGAACATTTTGATTCTTTGGTTGTAACAACTTGGTCTAGACCTTGACCTCCATAGAACTTACCGATACACTACATACGGGTGGAGGAGCCGACACCAATGAGAATTGATGCCATTCAATGGAGACCACTTGGCACTATAAATAGAGAGAAACTATGACAAAATGGTGGTTATTTTTATTATCACCAATTGGGACATTGCATTACCAAATTTCCACTCAAGAATGGGTGACCTCGACAAGTTACCCAGATGTAGTTGTGGAGCAGAATGATCAGGGAAACAAGGAATCCCAATAGGAGATTTTGAGTTGCATTTTAGGAGGTTGATTAGTTCTAATGGGATTGAAGGCTTGACCTATGCAAGTTTACTTCACTTGCAAGGTACGATATCTAATTAGGGTTATAGGATTTTGGTTGATTCTGGAAGTTCAAAGAATTGCATATCTATGCAAGTAGTAAAGAAATTGGATATTCCTATCAAGCCAATAATTAGAAGTAGATTGATGATGGTGGATGGTAGAAAGGTTCTTTCATTCTATGCCTTGCATCCTGTTACCTTCAAGATTGGGAAGCAGTATTTGGAATGTATGAGGTTTGTAGTGGCATCTCTACACTACGATGTCATTCTAGGATAACCTTAGCTTGAATGTCATAAGGTTCAATTTGATTGGACAGGATGAATTCAAGTACAACACCAAGGTAGTTATTTTGATTAGGTTGTCTAGCACCTCTAAGTAAGACATCTAAAAATAGTCAGTATCAAGATGTAAAGTTTACCAGGAAAGTAGCCATAGAGCAAGCTTTGAAGAAAAATGAGTCCTTAGATGAGAAGTTTGTTAGTGAAGCAGCCATAGAGTAAACTTTAGAAGAACATAAGTTTATTTATGCAGTGTGGATCAAGCAGATTGCACAAGGACAATCTGAGGAGGGCAAAAGAGTCTCATCAAGCAATGGTTGATCAAATAGTTCAAGAGGTTGTGGACATGTTTTTGGATGATCTACTAAAGGGATTACACTTTGATTGTGGTATGCCCTTCAAGATTGAGTTATTGCCAAGGAGTACTCTAGTGAGTAGACCAATCTATTGGTTCTCACCAAAGGAGTTGGAGGAGTTGTTGGAGAAGGACTTCATATGACATAGTACCTCTCAATGGAGAACACCAATATTATTTGTTCCAAAGAAAGATAGAGGACTTTATATCTATATTGATTATCGTGCGCTCAATAAGCAAATAGTGAAGAGTGCATATCCCTTACCTTAGATTGATGATTTGCTTTGTCAATTGAGTGGAGCAAGATAATTTTCCATGTTGGATCTCTACAATGGCTATTGGAAAATCTCCATTGATAGGGAAGATGTGCAAAAGATTACCTTCCATAAGGCATGGGCATTTTGAGTGGAGAGTTTTACTTTTTGGTCTCACTAATGCTCCAACAGTCTTCATGGATCATATGCATTGGGTGTTGGATGAACTATGGGATTGGAATGTGTGGTGTTCTTGGATGATATCTTTATTTATAACAAGACAAAGGTAGAATACGTGAATAATGTGCAAGAAATCCTAAGACACTACGACAATGGAAATTTTATTGCAAGAAGTCAAAGTGTGGCTTTTGGCATAAGGAAGTCACCTTCTTGGGTCACAAGATCTCATTGGAAGGGATCAAGATGGAAAAGGAGAAAATCAAGGCCATTACTGATTGGCCTACTCCAAAGGATGATACAAAAGTACGGGCATTTAATGAATTTGCCAATTTTTACCGATGGTTCATCTATTATTATGCTCATGTGGCTGCACCATTGATTGACCTCTTGGAGAAGAACTCAAGCTTCCAGTGGACCACCATGCATGAAGAAGTATTCTAGAGGCTAAAACATATGGTGTCTTCAAGACCCATCCTTCAACCATATGATCCTCAACTACATTGTGTGGTTGATTTGATGTTTTTAACTTTGCAATTGGAGCAATGTTGCAATATAAATTCCCAGATGGATTACATCCCATTGCGTTTGTGTCTTGTCAATTAAATACAACTAAAAAAAATTACTCTGCTTGAGATCATGAACAACTTGCAATGGTATATGCGACCAAGGTATGGAGACATTATCTCTTGGGAAAACAAGTGATCATGCGGATTGATCATAACCATTGTTGCAGACCTTACACTTGGAACACATGAAGAGTCAACATCATAGATGGGAGGAGCAACTCCAATTGTTTGACATCAAACTTGAGTACAAACTAGGTCGGCTCCATGTCATCCTTGATGCTCTATCACAACGACCTGATTTGAAGTCTCTTCCTCTCATCACGGTGGCAATTACAACAATGGCAATTGACTCAAAGGTCCAAAACAAGTTTTGGTGAGCTCTACAACAAGATCTCCTCTTCCAAATGGTACATGGTTGTTCTACAACATGTGATAAGGAGTACAACACCTTCTCCGTCAAGGAAAGCCTTATATTCCATGAGAATCAAATCTATGTTCCAGCCAAAGGTGATCTCCAACTTATGCATCTTCAAGAAGCCCATGATTTACCAATAACTGGTCACATGGGTGTGGACAAGACCTTGGTTACCCTCTAACACCAATGGTGAAGGCCCAACATGACACAAGATGTTCAAGAGTTTGTCCGATTGTATGAAAGCTACCAATGCAACAAGGCCAACAACCAGAAGCCAAGTGGACTCCTTCAACCACTCTCCATTCTATCTGCTCAATGGGAACATGTGAGTTTAGATCTCATCAGATCCTTGCCCAAGACAAAGCAAGGCCACACAACAATCGTGGTGTTTGTGGATAAGCTTAATAAGCAAATCCACTTGGCACCAACCTTTGATACCATGGATGCTCTAACCTTAGCGCAAATCTACTTCAACAATGTCTTCAAACATCATGGGATGCCATGTGTACTCATCTCTCACCGTGATCCTTGATTCATTGGAAAGTTTTGGCAAGCAATCTTCCAGATACTTGGCACCAAGCTTGCTTTGTCCACGGCCTATCATCCTCAAACTGATGGACAAACCAAACATGCAAATTGTACCTTGGAAGATATGCTATGTGCCTTTGTCAATGTACACCATACCAATTGGGATGAATGTCTTGTAGTTGCAAAATTTAGCTACAACAATTCCAAACAAGCAAGCACCGGATTTTCTCCTTTCTTTCTCAATTTTGGCCAAGATCCACTTTGTTCTAGACTTGCTCCTCCCCCATCTCAAGTCCCTTATACTTCAACCTTCTTGACCACCATCTCCTAATCTCTTCAACAAGCCAAATTTCACCTCCTTGTTGCACAAAATGATCAAAAACAATATGCGGACCACCATCATAGTGATCTCACCTTTGAAGTTGGTGATCAAGTCATGTTATCCTCTAGTAACCTACCCCTCCTCCTTGATACCCAAGTTTGTAAACTTGCCCCTAATTGGATAGGACCCTTTGATGTCACCCAAATCATCTCTCTTGTTGCTTATTGACTTGCCTTACCTTGTCATATACGCATCCACCCTATCGTTCACATTTCCAAGTTGAAACCCTTTGTTCCTAATCCATCTTCTTTTCCTTCTTGTGTTCAACCTCCTCCTCCTTCCATTCCTATCAATGATCATGAGGAGTACGAAGTTGATTGTATCCTTGCACGTCGCCACATTCAAAAAGGACACCGACAACATACGGAATACAAGGTCCTTTGGAAATGGTATCCCCTTCATGATGCCACATGGGAACCTCTTTCTCATCTCCAAAATGCACCCATAGCCATTTGGGAGTTTGAAGCTTTGGTGGCGATAAGGACGTCACCAACTAGCAGCGGGGGAATATGTAACAATATGGAGTTTAGCGACGTAATTAGTAAGGCTAATGAAGTAGAGGATAAGCTAAATTAACCCAAAATATTCTAGAAGTATCTAAGAGGCTTCTTGGGAAGCTTCCCGACTATCTTAACTTGCACCCCAAGCAAGTAGCTTCTAGAAGGAAAATTCTAGAAGCTACCAACTAGCTTAGCTTGCACGCCAAATAAACAACTCCTGGTTAACTTGGCTTGCACTCTAACAAAAAGACTCAAGAAAATTTCTTGAGAAGCTTCTCAAGGGCCGTGTATGCTACCTATAAATACCAAAGCTGAAGCTCATGCTAGGCATTATGGGTTTTCCTACATTCAAGTGTCCCAATGTGAGTTTTCATTCTTCTATTTCTCTCCTCGGTCTCGGTCTTTATAGAATGAATTTTTCTATTTTTGAGTCCTAATTCATCAGTTTGGGCCTCCAAAATTGGCTCTGAAGTTTTAAAGGTACTTTTGGACTCTGCCATATTAGTGAAAGTAATATTTTGGTGACACCTCTATTTGATTTATTTAGACCATCATATATAATACCCTTCCAAATATTACAAAGTCAATTTCCATCTCTAAATTATATGTCTAGCTAATGATATTACACCGTGATACAATCAATGATACTATTGCTTAGTTGTTACAAGCTACACATGCACAAGTTTAGATTAAGTATTCATTGGACCTACCAAGATCACCTATCCATTGGGTATAAACGGATATTGTAACCTTCAGGTATGGTCATCACACATTGCATGATGTGGTGGTGGGGAACCATCTCCAAGTGGAGTCATTGGCTTGGGCATGCATATACGTGGGAGCAGTAGTGACCATTACCTCTAGGGGCAAGGAGGACCACTATGTACCTAGGCTATCCTCAAATTCTTTTGTATTCCTAACTATTGAGATTTTTGGATGCCTAATCACTATTTTGTCTATATTCTCAAAGATGCAGCCTAAGATCTTTTACAGAGGAGAGGAGCATTAGTTGTCTCTCCAGCCATGCTGCTATCCTATTACAAATAGTACTTTCAATCACTTTGCAATGCGCTTAGGCATTGGGTATGCACCAATAGGTAGCTATTGTTGGCACACCAAACACATCTAGGGTCCTCCCTCCCCACTTACCATATATACCATTGGAAGATCTATACCATACTGTGCAGGATTAGATTTCCCTCTCTCTAGTTTTTTTGGGCTTGGTTGCCCACATGCTTTCTCCCTTGTGCTACCTTTGGGCCTTCTTTGGATTTCGTTTTTTTTTTTGCCATGTGGGACTTTTGGGCCTTGCGCTCTTGGCTCCTTTTGCACTTGTTTGTGCTTTGTACTCCTATACCCTTTCCTTTGGGGGACTATTTATATATTTATGCAGTGTCATCACCGAGAGTACTCTACATTAACTATAATAAGTAGAAAATAGTGTTTCTATCCATGACTATCTGCAGCTCTTCATCAGGCTGAGGTAGAAAAATGCTAAGTACGTCAAGATGTTGGCTTCCTCGTAGTAAGATTTTAAGCATCACACACTTTCCACCAACAAAAGGATAAAACAGAATAACTTCGTTTCATACTAGTATCTGATCTTTTAAGATATATACGGACTCTCTAGGTAACAAATTGCAATACAGGAAGCCGCACACTCAGGAGAAAACCTTCCTGAAATATTCAACATGATTATAATTACAGTAATCAATGAGATTGGTCTGAAGCTTGAGCCAATCGGGTAACTTTGATAAAGCAGTCGATAAGCAAAGTCATGTTCAAAGTTCTTGAAACTGTTTGGCTTAGATAGTTCTGACAATGTAGGGCAGATTTATACTAATGAAGGGAAACCAGTGTTATTGGAACTTAGTCCATTTAGATTTTTGCCTTGTTCAGCTTAATGAGGTTTTCCTATACGTGTCACCTTTTCCAATCCAACTCGGGGGACGGATGTGTGAAATCACGTACTTCTCATCGAGCGATACATCTCAAAGCTTCCATATGAGTCTTATCACCAGTCTTGCGTTGCATACTTTACTCCATATACTCCGATACTATTGGGGCTTGGCTTCATTTTATCTCTGTGTTTTATTCGTGTACAGCTTGGTGGGGTTTTCCCACCCTTCTTGTATCCTACGCGGTCGCGGAACCTTTACTCCAGATGTGGACCATCAATCGATACAGACAACCTTCCACAGTCTACCGGCGGGGAACAAGGTTGACTGCTAAGAGAGCTAGTACCATGAAGAACTTGTAGGTATCCAAAAAATGTCACAGTTACTGCACTTTGACGAGAAAGTTACGGTTTGGATGAGTGTAATTGTTTTACAAAATAGCGTTCATCGAGGGGAGGATATCATGTATGTACGGATTCGTAATCAGTAATATGTGCATACATTGCAGTTACTGCTATAAGAGAAACTTCTCAAGCTTGTATATGAAGTAGTTATGAATTTGTCTGTAATGGGGAAGTTCTCTAGTTTAATTGCACTTATAAATATATGCAAGAATTTGCCCTTACCCCAGTATGTGATTTTCAGTTCTCTCCGAATCCCGTGCAGTTGTGGAGAGTTGCATTTATGCTGCTGATATCCATTGCATCCGTTGCAGTGATCCAGAGTCGACTGTGCTGATAATGTTTGCGGGATTGAGCAAGAAGATAAACATCAACACATTAGAGGAGACCTCTAGCTTCAGGAGTTTACCACCCGTGAGCCTTCTACCTCCACGCGGCCCGTGAAAACGGGGTTGTGTTTATGCCTTTATGTTGCCATCACAATCACTATCACGGCGACAGCCCTGTAATTCGCTGACGTTCAAGTTTGAGCTCAGAGGTCAAATCCTCACTTTGAAGATTTAGTGTTGAACGTTGCCAGTCTCTTGAAATTAGTGTATAGCCTACAGCCGAAGGTTTTGTTTTCTCAGGACTGATTTATGAGAACAAGCTCAAGGTACACAAATATGCGGAATAGTTACATTCTCTATTCCACATCTATTGGAAGCGGACGCTGAAGTATCAAACAAAGGAGAAAGTTATCTATATATATAAAGTACCCCGAAAGAAAGGGAGAGTAATACAAGGCATAACCAAGTGTAGGGAGAAAAAAACATCCCATGCAACTATGAAAGAAACATAAAAAAGGCAAGAAGGCATGCCAATGGAAAAGCATGCAAATAACAAGCCCCAAGGAAGCTAAGGAGAGGGAAGTCAATTTAAGTCTACTCTTGAATTGTGTGATATATGTCTTCCAATGGTATGCTTGGTAAATAGGTAGTACCCTAGATGTGTTAGGTGTTCCTACTATAGCTCGTTGGTGAAAACCTAAAGTTTGAGTGTATTCTAAAGTGACTAGAACTCACTGGTGATACTATGAATTGAATATGGCTGGGGAGACAGCCAATGCCCCTTTCCTCTACAAGGAACCCAGAGCTGCTTCCATGAAGAGGCCATTAAAATAGTGGTGAAGATGCCCAAAAATCTCAATCACCACGAGTACAAAGGTGTATGAGGATAGCCATGGTGCATATAGATCCTCCCTGCCCATAGAGGCAATGGTCGCTACTGTTCTGCTTATGCACCTGCCCATACCAATGACTCTACTTACAGGGGTTGGCCACCACCACATCATGCAAGCTGCAATGATGATCCATGAAAGTAACAATATCTGCTCACACTTGACAAATAGGTGGTCTTGGTAGGCCCAACCATCATTCAATCTGAACATGGGCCTATGTAATCTGTAAGATCTGAGACATTGTATCATGAACTCTGTTGTGCTCTCTTCCTACTACACCACATAAAAGTGTATCGTCTATAAGTATCATAAGGGAACTACATGCACATTGATCCAAAAGCCCTATGAGAGCTAGATGTGGGAGACCCAACCTAAATCATAATGTTATGGTAAATTACTCAAAAGTAAATAAGAAGTCATCAATCAAGGGAGAAGCTTGGAGCCAAGCTCTAGACAAAGGTGCATCAATGAAAATGCTAATAAGTATGTGAGTGCACACACACACACACACACACACACACACAAGTAAATAAATAAATAAATAAAAATATAAATAAAAATAAATAAATAAATAAATATATATTTATTTGTGTGTAGATTCTTAGAGTCTAGAGATACAAAGTCAATAAGATTTGTGAAGTGATGTGCATGCAAGGCTTGGCAATAAGTTGTGAGCCAATCAAAGAAATGCATGGAAGGTGTAACTGCCTGAATCCACTATCATGATAGGTCACAACAGAAAATAATGACCCTTGTGTAAGCCCACTAGAGCCCGTACTCCAATATATGTTACTGGTGTATAGGCTTCTTCCCCTATGAGGTGCATCCTCCTATGAATATGAAGAGAGCTATCTAGAGCTATACTACTCATGTGATAGGTGTGTGAGCATGGATGGTCCTAACAAAGTGGAGAAATATAGCAGATAGTACTATCAAATATTCACAAATCTAGCAACAATACCTCTTATATGCAAGCAAGTCCATGCAAAATATGAGACCCTAGGAAGGTAATGCCTAATAAGAATATAATAGGCCACCTTAGTATTCTCTATTGGCAAAATATCTAAAAAAGAGAGTGTTCTATACTTTACCAACTTTTGTAACTAGAATGGACTTCCTATGGAATGATATGCTATGATAGTCTAAGCTGGTTGTCCATTGCTTGAGTGATTTGGAGGCCTTAAAAAAAGGCAGTTTTTCTACCAAGTACCCTTGATCTGGACATAGTTTAACTTGTATGCATCAGCAAGTTTCAATGATGAACAATATTCAACGACGTGGAGTTCAAATAGAATACCCGGAAGGAAAAAGAGAGTACAAAAGCACAAAGAATTTTGTATGGAGCAACAGAGCAAGAGGCCTACACCAAAAGTTCACAAAGTCAAGAAACCATGGCGAAGATCTACCTGGATAAATGACCAAAGTAACACACAAAATAATCAAAGCAGTACACTAAATAGTTGAAATGTTGATATAGGTTGAAACGTACGATATAGATCCTCCAAACATATGTATGGTAGATGGGGAGGGGCTAGACGTGTGGAGAGTTCCTATTGTTGGGCATTGGTGAAGACCCAGTGCCTGTGAACGTTTTGAAGGTAACATATATCCGGTGCCAATAGTAAGAGGTGAGTGAAAGAATCATTGTATTGTTCAATTGAATGTCTTTTATAATGTATTTTAATGTTAGTCAAGTTCTGAAATAAGAAAACTCGTGTACACTAGTCTTATTTTGGAATGTGATATTTTTCATTTTTTTCTAAGCATTCACAATAGCTCGTGATGAGCTTTTCTTGATTATTTTGGGACATGGCAAACTAAATGGAACCACCTCAATTAAATTCAAAGAAAAATTGAAGTAGTGATTGAATTTCGTGTTATGTGAAAGCTATCACCAGAAATAATCGCCATGGCACTAGACTTGAGTGGGAACCACTAAAAGAAAGTTTTCTGTTGTCAGAACTGTTAATACTATGAAAGTGAATCTAATTAGGTGAACTGTTGAAGAATCGTTTGAAATAAACTATTTTTGGGCAGAGAGGCCCCACTAAACCGTCCAAGCAAGTGTTATATCATCCAAAGTTTAAATATCAAATTTCTCGAATTTGAAGGGGTCCTCATAGCCATATGCTTTCGTGGCCATCAAGCTAGTGTGGACCAGATCTTCACTCGAATTCACTCGAAATCTCAATCATAAAGTATCACTTGCTGCGGGTGACACTCGGTCAAGGAATTTCAGTGTTTGACTAATTTGTCCTCCCATGTTCCATAGGAACCATATATGCCTCGATATCCCTGTTCGGTCGACACAATCTATGAGGAGCTCTAAATGCATCATTAGAAAAAAACATAACTATATGATTTCCCGAAATCCAAGCAGGCTCGGAACTACAAACTCTATCCTTTACGTCCGGCATATTCTACCACCTGCGTAGTCTGAATGTTCCTGACATTCTTCAGACATTAAAACCCAGAAAGTACAACATGCGTCAAGGTAATTGCCTAGTTCCGCTATGGTGTTGTATCTTAAAGTCAACCGCATTGGAAAGGGCTACTGCCAGTAAACGCGGAAGACCCATCAATCACCGACCAGCACTTGGTGAGCAGAGAACAATTGCGTTTCTGGAGCGTCCTTTGACTTCTTTTACATTATCAACCACGATCAACATATTAGGACCGCGACTTTTGCACATGAACATTTTTCTGCGAAGGAGCTTGAACTTTTGCGGGTCGTCCTCAATTTCGCCACAACTGGTAACTCAAGCATACCGTGGTAACTCAAGCATACCGTAGGATACAATACGTTAAACACAGAACGACCACACAGAACACAAGAAGACCCCATCAAGCCGTACAAGGGAGGGACGTTGCACGTTGCCCATCAATACGTTAAACGGGGCTTCGCTATAGCGTGTGGTGTCGATCAGGTACATGGAGATACTGCACCACAACACGGTCCTCTGCAATACCATACCAGCTGCATCCAGTCGCTGTTAATCATGTGGAAGACCTCAAGTATCCCATCCTAGTAGAAATACTGCGATCTCTATCAAGTATCCTGTGGGTCAATGTTGGAGAAGTTCCGAAAGGTTATGTTGGATACATTCAAATCATGACTTCTGAAGAAAGAGACGTGCGGAGTAAAGCCTTAGTGCTCTTGTGTAATTTGAGGTCATCTGCAGTCGAGCTGAGTTTCCTTCAGCAGGTTTTGAACATTTCTCGTCAGACGTTACTCATCGGCAGAAAACCATACCTGCAATAAGTGTGTAAATATATCGTCACATTTTGTGGTTTAAATCGAGCTAAGGAGTGAAGATTCAACAGTTGCGTACATCGAGCTCTTCAAGAGAGGTTCAACTTGCGAGTTCGATTTTATGGGACTATTGTGGTCGGCCAGTAGACTTAGGCACAATGGGAGCGTGTAGCACTAACTATTCAACCTCAAAACAGCAGGTCAACAATGACGCAATTGAGGTACTAAGTTCTCGATGTACTCAAATATATACGAATTATTATATTTAAGCATCCCCAGTGCAAACTTAGCACTAACATGTCGAATCGGCACGTATGTTTATGCAGGCACCCAAATGCTTCACGAGACTGAATGATGATTTAGGGTTTATTCTTTTGGTTAAATGTGTTAAAGAGGCGAAGAAGGCATTAGACCAATTACAGAGGATAAATCCGTCCAAGGGTACTATCTCTAAGCGATATTGAGCACGATGGATGAGCTGCAAAGACTTGGTTGGAAAGTTGTTCATGGCATCCGTGATGTGTACCTCTAGATACTAGAATGTCAACGTAAAGGTAGAAAAGTGCCTTCCCTCAAAACAGGAATGGCGATTTCCTCCAGAGACAATGTCCACCACCACTGTACAAAGAATGGGTTGCTCAGCCCAACAATTTCTCGACTGGAATATATAAACTCCATTATTCTTCTGGACGACCAGGAGTTCCAATCTTTCATTCAGTTGTCATCTCTTTACGTCAACACCATTTCTCTTAAAATGCTTAAATCCCCTCCTCCAGCTCCGGTTATCCTTGAAGATCCAATGTATCTGATTCATCAACATAGCCGTAATTCTCCAGTGATTTGTCAAAATGTTGTCCAGATCTGTAAACCGTTACATCTTGCACCTACCGTGCATCGTGTTCAAATACTAGCGATGTATTACTCTGTACGATAATTATGACGAAATTTGTGCATCTTGCAACACCCATCCGGGAGCTGGCTCGAGCTGGCCATTGAAGTCAACTATGATAAACATTGTCGTAAGCGTTTTAGGTCCAATCAATGCGAAACAGCAGTATAATCCAGTAGATACGCGCACAGAGCAAAGTCTCTCGAGCCTTGTTGACAATTAAGTCCAGCATAGACAAATTGGAACTGTCATCTGCTGTTGCTCTGAAAGCGTTTGGACCTTTCCAGACTGTCGAATTTTCAGCACAACTTGACTATAAAGTTTGGTCTTTCAGTCACTTTAATCTGCTGGTCCCATTGTGTGAATGGATATGATGCAGTCCAACCTGTAAGCCTTTTGGATGATTCAACGAAAAGTGGTTTTTAGTACGGAATCTGGTCAATTGGATCAGATGACATTGAGCTCGAGAGCATACCATTTCGCAGAGCGAGGGGTATTTTGTGGTATCTGTAGTTATCTCCCTCTGCGCATGATACGAATTTGACTCCATTATCAAACTCCATAATCACCGTTGCAGCTAGAACTTTCGGGTGGGATTATTAGAGGAAATAAGGAATTTGACATTGTAATTTTTCATTCTGGTGTAATGTCTCTAATCCACCAACATGAGTTATAATCTGTAATGTTTCTAATTAATCATTATTTTGAACTTGAGTAATAAATCTGAATAATAACTGTAAATAGGAGTGGTCATTGAAGATATAAGTTGTCATTGAAGTTCAATATGGACAATTCTATCGTTCGTATTTGAACTCAACGATTCCATCGTTGGTCTACAAGTTTGAGCTGTGTAATAAATCGGATCATTCAAGAGTACTGAAAGAATTGGACTGTTCATATTGTAATAACTCAAAAGAAGATCTTGCAGGATGAGATCGTGCTCTGGTAGAGTGCAAAGTAAAATGTTTTATGCTTTCTATAGTAGAGAATACATGTTAGTTTACAAAATAGTATCAAAACACTAAATTGTCATTTAGGCTTTCGAAAGAGTGCCATTATATTGATGTGTGGGGGTTTAATTTATAAGTGAAAATCTCACCGATTATCATCCCAATAAGTTACATATCAAGAATTGTGATACGAAAGTTCAAAATGAGAGCTATATTAAGATTACATGGTTTTACGATATTGGCATAGGAGATGAGAAGAGACCTATGATTATTTATAAGGACTTTGATAAGAGGATAGGAGAAATTTTGGCAATTATTGAGATTTCTATCAAGAACTATGAAATTTTTTATATCACAATTGTAAAGATGGCGCAGGAAGTTTGGTGTAAGTTTCATGATAAGTATGATAATATATTGAAAAGAATGAAATTGTGATATAAAAACATATTAGCAACTACCTGACAGCCATTAAAGATTTGGAGAAATTCTTATCATTTGACCAAGTGAACATGGAAGATGAGAGTCTAGTATCAGTTATAATGAATAGCATACTTCCCTTATTTCAAAACTGTATGACTCGTTCTCAATTAGGGAAAATTTGCTAGTATTTGAGGAGAGGTGTAATTTATTGTTTCGAATAACTAAAAGTAGAGATTATAGGCAGTATAGAAAAGATTACAAACATTGCTTTCTCCATTGGAAAAAAACATGATTTTACTAAAAGTAGAAACTTGAAATGAACTCATTGGTTTCCAACCTTAAATCCAAATTTGGCCAAGAAATCTTTAGAGAGTGCATTCCTCAAATCCAAAGAGAAACTTGATTTTTCATTTTCTAATAAATATGGTACTTTATAGTGGAGTGTGAAAAATAGAATATGTTATGAAGAATAGATGACTTAAAGAACCTTATGTGTAGGAAAATCCTTGCGACTCTTCTAACAAGAAACAACCCAGATGGAGAAATTTCTTGTTAATTCATATAATAAGTTACCAAATGCATGGTAGGTAAACTAAGAGTGTCCAATCCAATGACTTCTAACATAAGATGGTTTTCTATATTTAAAAATGCTGATGGTACTCCTATGACTACTCCTATGACTACGAGTGACCAAGTAATTCATAAAGTAAGAGAAGAAGGAACTACATTTGCTCTTAGGAGATATGAAATTCATTGTATGATCTTGAAATTATGCATAACCTTCTAATAGTAGGGAAAATAAAAGGGCCAAGCACTGGAAGGATATTGATCGTTTACAAGACGGAATGTTTGATGAAAAATGAAAATCATAATCTCAGGGTGGTTGCCCAAGGATTTCAGGAATGAAAGCTCTGCAACTTGTTACTCCTGAGATGAGGACGCATGGCTTTGTTGGAGTGAAAAGTGAGAGAAATTCATGTCATGAGATGTATGGCCAAATACTGATATCGATTCACCAATGACCACTATCACCAAGAAGCTTTGTGAAGAGTGCCTCAAGGGAAAGCAAGCAAGGTAAAATTTACTATAAGCGGTGCTATAAGATCCAAGATTATATTTTATCTTTTTCATGTTGATTAACATGGATGCATGCAAACCAAATCTCTTGGAGGTGTTAATTATTGTGTATTAATATGGATAATTTTTCCAGAAAGATGTGGGTTTACTTTTGAAAAATGCATCAAAAGGATGTGATAGGATTTGTAGACTTATAAAATTGGCTAAGAATGAAATGACCACCAGGTGAAAATGGTCATATCAAAAAGGGAGAAGTGAATCCCTTTCGTTCATTAATGCATAAGGTAAGAAGTATACTTGTATAGAACTCTTCAAAATGTTCAAATAGATATGTACAAGCTATAGGAATAAGAAGGCAACTAACAAATCCTATACTCCCCAACAAAATGGTATTTTGTTGAGGTGAAGAGAAGAAATTTATGGTGATAGAGATGGCAAGCAATATTTTCAACATAAAATCATTAGAAATTCACTTTTTTTTCAGTAGTGAGTATAGCGATTCATTTCCTAAATAGGAGTCATATAGGAGCACATTAGGGATATCTGGAGGACTTTTTGAGGAACTAAAGGATGTGATGAATTTTTTTTATGTAACATTTATTCATCTGCAAAAAGAGAAAAGACAAAAGGTTGATGAAAATAGTGTGAAACCATTTTTTTGACCATGGAGAAAGAAAGAAATGCTTAAACACCCATGGTTACTTTCTAAAACGGTACATCATAGTAGAGATGTAATTTTCAATGGAAATGACCATCTTGATGAATTTGAGGAAAAATGAATTTGAAAATAAAAAGTAATTTTTCAGGTTTTAACGGAGATGGTGGGCACTTTGAGTGGGAGTCATTTAGCTCTCAATATCTTCAGTTTCCAACACTGGATAATTAAGTGAGCACTCAAGTTCGAAGGAGAAAGAAAAATTTAGAGATTTTTCTTAATCTGAGAATTTCCAACAATGGAGAATCAAGGGCGGGACTGAAGCTCAAAGGAGAAATTTTTTATTAAATGTTTTTCTCCAATAGGAGAATGATGAAAATAAAAGAAAAGAAGTATGAATGAGATTTATGCTTGGAGGACCTAAAATCATATAAACTAAATAATCTACAAGAGAGAAGATAGTTTATCAAAAAGATGTGGGATTTCCAAGTATAGTTTTGATGGAGAAAAACATAGAATCAAGTGAAATTTTGACTTTATGTGGAGGCAAAGAGGCTTCAAGAGTGGTAAACAACAATGGAGGATGAGTATAACGCTTTTTTCAAAACTCAGATCTGAGATTTGGTTGAATTTCAAAAACAGAAAAAGACTATTGATACCAAAGAGATTTATAAATCAAGACTCAACTTTGATGTACCTAAATCACATCATGAAGTAATGTGAAATTTCTACTATCTGGATAGGGAAAAGACTTTGATTGAATGTACAACACTCTACAACTAAATTAGTATCTAAAATTCCTATTGTCCTTGACTTTGTGATCCTCAAAATGCAAGTGATGCAGCCCCATTGCTAAAATTATAAATATTCATAGTAAGTCCTTGTGAGTCAACTAGATTTCAGTTAGATTAACTCACCATATCATATCCTGATATTCCAAACAATTCTACTTATAGCATAATCACCCAAGAGATATTCTAAAACATAGAGTCAGGGGATATCATTAGAGTAAAGTCTCCCATAGAAGAGATGACTGCCACAACCACAATGACAATGATGGTCCAAAGACCACTAGAGCATGACCGGTATCATGATCATGGGTACAAGATGCATGTCAGCATTAAGCCATCATTCTTCAGTGGTCTAACTTCCCTCAAGCAATTGTTGCCACGTTGGAGAAAAGACTGGTTTTGGTAGCCATCAGCCCGTGTGCCGCTTCACACATGTGGGACCTGTGTGAAGCAACACACGGGCACACATGACATTTCACCATTGATGACTGGCAAAAAATTTGCAACAGACCTACTGAATGATATAAACATCTCACTTTGAGGAAAAGGTAAGTTTAAGTCAATTAAATCTACGCCACCTTGAAATTCACAAGATTATTCACTAGGGTGCATTAGGTGATCTTGAGTAGTGAGTGTAGCACTAGAGGCTGTAGAAGCAGGTGATAGAGATTTGGGAGAGTAGAAGGCAACTGAGAGAGCTCAATTTCAAAGTGCTAGGCAATGCAATGTTACCTAAGAAGAAGAAGGTGCTAGCAACAATTGCAATGAACTCCAAGAGTGGAGAAATGGGTGCAATATTGGTATGCAGAGTATCTCAACTCCAAGCATTTGTGGTTCTTGCTTTGGATTTGAGATTTTTCTCATCTGCGGATGGTGCTGGAGATAAAGGAGAAGAAGAACTTGAACTTTACCGACCTGCATGGTAATGCATTTGCATGGATGGAGGAGCATTGGCAAAAGGTGCTTGGGTCAGATTCTACACCTAGAGTAATGTATATTGACCAACAGTGGCCCCAATCAAAAGAGGAGATGATGAGGAAATTCAAGACCTCATTCAAATATGCAGACGGGGAATGGCTGGAACTTAAATGGATGCAATGATCCTACCTTCACATAGAGGTGACCTCTCTCATGATGACCTTTAAATCAAAAAGGACAACTTATGTCAACAATTGGCAGTCCACCTTCTTCCAGCTGCTACACAAAGGGAAAGCCATGGATTGAGCAAATATTATTTTATCATCACACTTGGGAGATGACAGAGCAACTTCAAACACATGAAGGAAACCCCTTCCTTTCTTTGTTTGTCTTACATTTTCACATCAGAATGTGGCTGCTGAAGAACCTACTATATGGTGCGCTACCATCAAGCCCCACCCAAACATGTGGTGGAGACAAGGAAGTACAAGGAAGCCTTCTCGCAATACCAGAAGATAGGGAAATGTGCTTTGATTGACAAGGATGTGGGAGCAAGCACAAGCAAAAGAAAGGCAACTGCAATGCCAGGTCAATCAAGGAAGAGGCACCAACCTAATCCTTAGGTTGTGAGCTCTTCTGACAAAGAGAATTCCCACTCCATTGGGAGGTTGGGGGTGGGGGTGTTGGGATCAGGAAGCAAAGATGAGAGTGACTATCACTCACAAGGAACTCCCCATGTCAAAGAACCCCAAGTGAGTGGGGAGAAGGAATTGTCCCTTATGAAGGAGGTGGTGAATCTAGAACAAGAGACTTCCTTCTCCCAAATTGAAGTGTTTTTTGAAGGAGAGGGAGGCAAGTTGGAGCAGGGCATGGAAGTACAATCCACCCTCATGGCCATAGTGGTGTTGGGAGCACTAGACCAGCCCACCACCAAGAGATAAGAAGAAATTATGGTGGATAAGGAAGAGGATAAACAGAGGGTGGCAACTTCACCCCAGGAATCAAATCAATAACCAAGGATGCCCAAGCAGCATCAGCTCAATTGCGTGGAGGTAAAGCAAGTGAGCGGGGAAAATTCTTGAGTGTTGAAAAATGACCAAGAAAGGGAGGGTCCTTGGATTTGGACCACTTGCTTGTGGTACCTGCTAGTGTTACCAAGACCGTGGTAGCATCTGAAGCAATGGTGGTCAAACAAATGGATGAAGGAGAGGAAGAAGCATTAAGCTCCCAACTAGTGCTAACAATGGAGAGCACCTTGGTGGTCACAACTACAAGTTTGGGTCACCTGCCTAGAAGGGAAGAGGCATGAGTCCCACAAGGAGAAAAAAATTGATCAAGACCGGTGAGGAGGAATGTGTGGGGCCTACACTAAACTATCTACCTTTGTTGTTGTGGGTCATTTCAGGTGTTGGTCTGGTTTGGTGATGAAGGCATTGGAGGAACTACTTCCTGCTTACTAGGAGATAGACCTTGCAATGACAGATTATAGGTGAGTGATAGAGTATCTGCATTATCATATAAAAACCCCCATCATGGAGAAGAGAAGTTGAGAGCGGAGACTGAATTGAGCAAAGAAAAGGGTAATATTGCGTGGTTGGAGGCTCAACTCCATGTTACTTACAAACAAAGCAATTACTAAGAACAATGCTTGAGCTAGGGAGAAAATCACAAGCTCACACAGCTTTGAGAGTGGCTTGCAATAGTTGAGGAGAACTTTCATTCATACAACTAGATTGGAGAAAATCATGATTGGGACATGGCCAGTGATGAAGGATGGCCTAAGGCCTTAGGCCATCCTTCATCACTGGCCATGTCCCAATCATGATTTTCTCCAAAGGTCCAAGAACTTGAAACAATGCTCTAAACAAAGGAGAATGAGCTGCATTGTTAGAGGGTAGAGTATGATACTTTCTGGAAGAGCTGCAAAGTATGGAAGAGAGATAGTGACAACTTGCCAAGGAAAAAATATAGGGAAGAATTGCATAGTACCAAGGCCAAGATCATGGTACTCAAGCTTGGCACATCCTAGCACAAGAAGGCATTCATGGATTGTGACAGGTCAGTTTCAACATACTTATAGTATAGTCAATAAGAACAGTTTGTTCCCACAAGGATACTGTTTGGAAATGCCTAAGAGTAAAGCAAAACACACACTTGGCACCAAATCTCAGTTCATTTATTGTTTCTTCATTAACCTCTTGGATAGGTACCACTCTTGGGTAGTGTCACACTTTGTGGCACACTACAACAAAAGGAAATTTTAAAAGATCACTGTCACTCTAAGATCTAGCTGGGATTGCTCTTGAAGGTGATGGTTTGTCTAAGTCTGAGTGCCACTCCATTCCAAAGATGAAATTCCTACAAGTGTGTTTACCCTTCCCAGAAGGCAGAACTTGCAGGACGGAACTTCATGCTACTCTCTAAACCTTTTGATTTTGTGGTATTGCTTGTGCGGTGAACTTCCCAATGAACTTGTTGCACGATTTCAATCCTTCCAATCATTCAGTGCACACCCTAATTAGTACCTGCTTGGCACTAAGCATTGAAGACCTACTATGAAATTCCTCACTTCTTCTCTTGCCTAGACATTGAAACAACATATTAAATGTAGGATATATAACTTGTAAAGAAGTAGGCTCATTTTTTATTGGTAATCTAAGTATGCATTACACAAAAGAACAAACACAAGAGCCAATAGTACTCAGACTTATATCTAAATCTGGCTCCAAACCAAAGGGATCAAAACCCAAGTGAATCCTAAAAATTCATGATCTAAATTTTCCATCACTTATTTTACTATCCTAACCCTACTTTATCCTAATCATCTACAGAATGATTAGGCTCCTACACATGTCAGGGGAGAAAGCAGAACCTGCCTATTCTATTTTTAGTGTACAATCCCAATTACTTGTACAAACCTAAGGGCACTTCTACAAAAATATGTACATATCTAAGTGCAACACAATCCCAAGGGCACTTGTCCTCAACTCTATACAACTCCAAGTGCCACTTAACTCTCAAGGCACTCTTCTAAAATTCAATGTTGAGTGCAGACACAACTAGTCTACTCATAGTGCTTGACTGTTGCACAACTTTGAGTATCTAATCCCTACTAAAGTATACATGTCTTACTAAGGACTTCCTCTCAAGAGAGAGAAAGTCGTTCAGACTAAAGAATGCCTTGGATTGGAACTACTGGGGGTGAGGGACTTCATTCACTTCTCAAGTCTCTAATAAGTTGATCTATCTAGGCTTGATACCTAGCTAGCCTTGGCAAGAAGGTCTGGCATAATTCATTGAACTTCTTGTCCAAATGCTCCTTCAAGTGCAAGGATAGGCTTTTTATGTGCTCCTCCTCATAAGCCTGATTTTGCAAGCAATAGACCTACATATTCAATTTGTGGCATTTGTGGTACTCAAGGCATGCACTGCTCCTTCTTTTAGCATCTCTATGAATAGGGCTGTCACATCACACTTGATTTTCCCTTTGGCGGATTTTGTATTTTTGTTGTTTTCCCAAAATAAGTGCATCATGTTTAGTATGCTTGAAGATATAAAGTATAGCTTATACCTTAGTCACCAAAAAGTTCCTAAGGAATCACACATAGAGGAGAATGGATGTTTGAGTTCTAGGTACCCCAAACAAAATGTACCACAAACATGAGTGTGGGATGACATGTTGGAGGCTGCAATCAGTTGGTAATGCTTCAACTTCTTGTTTAACAAGGAACTGACATGTAGGATAAAGAAGCAATTTTGGTCTCCATTGGTCCTTGTGCTGCTTCATTCATGCACAGACTACAACATTTCACTAGAAATGCCCACCAAAATCTCAAATTGATCAATTGGAATATATAAATGTAGTGCCTTGCAAGGAGGTAAAGTTTGATTGCATTGTCTTGACACTCTACCCATTCTTGTAGCATTTGAAGTTGTGTGGATGGGAACATTTTAGAAGCAAGAAGAGTTTAGAATCTTTGAGCAAATTGAGAGATTGTGAGTGCAAGTGACCAAGATTGAGAGCGCAAAGTGAGAATCAGATTCAAGGTGCACTTTTATATCATGATGTCTCCCCTTGACAAAGAAGACTGGTGTCATATTGTGATCAACTGGAGTAGACCAGTGTGCACACTACTGCTATTCTGAGTACTTGAATTCAACACATTTATGCTTAAGATTGTGGACTTGGGATTTTTCATACCTCCCAATGATCAAAAAGATTAAGGAAAAGAAGAACCCAAAATTCTCCAACTTAAAGGGAAACATGGTTTCATGGACCGAGGAGCACATGAAAAAGTGCTTGAGTCCAATTCAACACCCGGGAGAATGCATCTCAATCAAAACTGGCCCGACCATCAGAAGACATGACCAGGAAGTTTGAATCCCCATTCAAACACAAGAAGACAGGGAATGATTGGAAGGTGCAAGAACACCATGACCCTACTTGGCACACCAGTCACCTTGGTCATGGAGTTTTTCAGATCCTCACCAACAACATATGTGAACAATGGGCAAATAACCTTTTCCAATTACTACACAAAGGCAAGCCCATAGACTGGGAGAAGATGTTTTATCATCAAATGCGAGAGCTTATAGAGCAGTTGCAAACAACAAGAGGACCTACTGCCCTCTCATCGTTTGTGCTTCATTTCTACATTAAGATGAGACTATTGTGGATATGAGGAGAGGATGCTCTTCTTTGCACATTACTATCCTGCAAGATATTATTAATGCCAACTGAGATATGAAGGTGAGATCAAGGAGTATAAGGATACCTTCATAAAATACCAGAGGATGAGTGAGACCCATCTACAAGGATGCTAGGGAGGGAAACAGCAAATGGAAGGTAGTAGTGACTCCACCGGGGACTAAGAAGAGACACTAATAAAATCCTTAGGTAATAGACTCTTTGGAGGAGGAAACTTCACAAGCCAATGATGAATCAAGATCAAAAAGTGATAGAGAGGCTGACCAAGATTCACAAGGTGGCCCTAGTGAAGCCGTTTTGTTCATGACATTAGAGAGGGAACCTTCACAAATTGTGGAATTAGCATCCCCAGAGCAAGAGAACCCTTCTCCAAGATAGAGGTATCTTCCTACAATGCAGAAGTAAGAGAGGATGCGGGAGTGGAGGCTCAATCCACTCCCACAACAGTGATGGAGTCAGATCTGCCAGACCAGGCCATCTTTGACCAAGGCAATGCCATGGTGGATGAAGGGAGGAGGTCCTGACATCTTGATTGCAAAAGAAGACTTCTCATTGACACCAATACACAAAGAATAGACAGTTTAGGTTCTGGCTGTCCCTCAAGGAAAGAATCATCAGGTGGTAACTCAACCTCAAGAATCGGTGCTCAAGACTGTCCTACCCTCAACATCCTAGGTGAGTGGACAAGTGACATGAGTGACAAGAAGGCTAAAGGACTAGGAAGATGGGCATCCTTGTACCTAGATCAAATCATTACAGAATTCACCTCCCCTCCTAAGAATGTTAGACCAAAGGAGATGGTGATAAATGAGTCTAAACCCAAAGATGGGGGACCAATGAGTATGTCAAGAGCACCAAGATTGCAGAGTGCCCCAATGATCCTTGCTCATACTTGGGATCTTCTGCAAGCTGGTGGAGCCATGCCAGGCACACCACAAGAGGCACTTGGCCCAAGCCAAGTCCGCTGGTGTACACGGAGGGACCTTTCATGTACTGACTCAACTATCCTCCATTGTTGTCCTGGGTTGTCTACATGTTGGGGCCAATATTGAAGACCCTAAAAGAACTACTCCCTGCATACTAAGAAATTAACCCTATGGTGAAGGATCACAAGAGATGATCAATTTCTTGCACTTTCAAATTCAGACTACCATATGGGAAAAAAAACAAGCAATAGATGGGAAGTTGATCAAAGCCAACACCCGCACATGCACATGGAGACCCAACTTGTGAAAATAAAATGGTATGGTGTGCATGATGAAAATTTTTGTGAACCAAGAGAAGATGGCTCGTCTCCAAGAACAGCTGGTGCGGGTAGAAGGGAGAAGTCAGTATAGTGACCATGACCATGGAATTCAAAGTGGGAGTGGGGCACCACAAAGAGAAGAAGACTTGAATTCTATGGAGGCTCAAATTCATCACCTTGAAGCTGCTCTAGAAAATTGGGAAGCCTCCTTGAAGACAAAGCAGCATGAGTTCACTACACTTTTTGACAACTACAAGACTTGGAAAGGCGACAATGACACCATGCTAATCAAGCACAAGGAGGAATTATGGAGCATCAAAGCAGACCTTGTAGTGATGAAGACATGGTCTACACAACAAGAGAAGGCCTTCATGGATTACAAGACCACATTGGAGGAGAGTGTGTGGGAAAAGGATCAAGAGATAGTCAAGATGAAGGAAGAGATAATAGGCTTGAGGTAGTAGATTACCCAAGTAGACTCCAACTTAACAACTATCAAGGGTAAATCCTAGAGGTGAGGGGAGGAGATGAAGAAGAAGCATGAAGAGGAGTTGGATGCTAGGGACAAGGAGGTGATGTCCCTAAAGAATGAGCTAGATGTGTAGCACCCATTTGTGCGTGTTTGTAGTATTGTGATATTTAGTTTTGTATTTCTAGTACTTGAGAGATATTATTAATATAGAGATAAAGGATGGTTCTATATTAGTCATAATTAGCTAAATTTAGTCAAAGTTAAGATAGTAGGGACCTTACTTTAGAGGAAGTGGAAAAGATGAGCACCACTATTTTGGATTCTAATGTGTTGACTTGGTATTATTCTTAGGTGTTTAACTTTGAGGAAAGAGTTGAGAACTCTTAGGCTCGCAAGCCTTTTTGCTTTGGATTCTTCTATAGTCCAAGGATAGCCCATGTGAAGGAATCATTGACTTATGGTTGAGTCAAGACAAGATCATATGCTTAGTGGAATATGCCCATGTGGATGGATATTCCTTTATACTTTTTGACTTTACTTGACTTTTAGCCTAGTAACTTGAGTTACTCCCGCAATTAGTAACTTTGGTGCGTAACTATTTCAAAATCATATAAAATAGGAGTGAGTAGGTACTCATCATCCTTTCATTTGCAACTATCTCTTTCTCATTGAGTTCTCTAGTGAGCAATGTCTTGAATCTTGAAGTGTTAACCTTGGAGGAGTATGATGGAGTTGAGGTTCCTTGCCTTCTTAGTCCATGGTGCGCTACTATAATAGCCATGAGAGGTTCATCTTGAGTGAGAGACAAGGCGGCTTACATTTTTGGTTTTGTTGTCTGAACCTCTCTAGAAGGTAAGATGATGTTCCACGTACAATTCCATATTAAACAAAAGAAGGCTATGAGAGCTCACTTGGAGAGAACTTTCAGGGAGGAGAAGGCTGAACTTATGTTAGAGAACTTGGACCCATATGTATACCCTGTAGTTTATTATGATATCTTTGAGTTGATTTTGTACATCTTGTACACTTGAGAGGATTTTGAGAGATTGTGTGAGGTGGATTACAAATTTTGGAGATTAAGGTGATTTTGGGAAAAATTTCAAGTTTGAAATCTGGACTTGAAATTTCTACACATGATAGCTTGGGTTATCTTCTAGTTAGCACACTTAAAATTATTATGAGAACTATTATGCGCATTGGACCAGAACCTTTGAAAGTTGATAGGGTAAACTGCTCCTACAATTGCACTCTTTCAAAAATTATACATACTCTTCCATTTTTTCAATTTTCAATGGATTATTTAGAAAATTTCCAAGAAAATTAAATGCATTGTATCCTACTTTCGGACACAAAGATTAGAGAGAGATCATTCTTGCAAAAAAAGTTACGAGTTTTTGAAGTGAAGGGGGTGGTTTTTAGACCAAATTTGAAATATATGTGTTGAATAGAAAGATATCTATGCCAAATGGCTTGATGAAAAGAACTGAAATTTTCAGGGAGAGATGCCTTGGACTTGTGATCAAGTCTACTAAAGTTTAGAGGACTGTCATATACTAGTTGAGAGATTTGAGTGACATTGTGAAGAGGGGTCAATTTTGTAGAGTTGAGATCTCATGCATGAAGAGTTTGAGAGCAACAAAAAGCATGTTTGAGTGTTTAGATTCATCTTGGGAACATGGAGGGTCATCAAGAGTGGAAATTGAAACTATGCAAGGTTTCCCAAGGGTTTGAGGTGATTGCAGGGGTGGATTTGAGGAAAAGAGAGTTTGGAATAAAATTTGAAGAGAGTGTTGAGTGGATCCAAAAACATACACCACTTGGAGGAAAGAGTGAGTCTAAATGCTTTTTATGTGGAGAGAAGGAACATAAAGCTAGTTTATGTCTTTTGAATTTTGAGTGCAAGAGATTGAGAGAAAGGAGAGGCTTACTTGACTTGGGTTTGCATGTTGGACCTTCTTCACCAAGATTGGGAGGGAGTAGATCTAAAACCAAGGAGTTGTGTGAGTTTATGGAGTGGAATGACTTCCTAAAAGGACATGAGTGTAATGGAGTAAAAGAACTTTTGGAGAATTTGGTGAAGGATTTTGGAGAGAGTCTTAGTACAGCTACAGAAATACTACCACCTTGATCAGCTAGTTCTCAAGATTAGTGTGGAGATAATCTTTCAACTTATGGATAACTATCAATGAGAGTTTGATTAATATGCACTCTAGGACGATGTTGATATAGAGATCTTGGAGTAATCTAAACATTTTTTGTTCCCTAGGGTGGATTACTCAAATGATATTAGTCATGTACATACTCCATTAGTTATAGAGTGAGAGAAAAGAAAAAAGAAAAAGAAAAATTGAGAGAAAAGAAAGACAATGAAGGGTCAAGATATGAAACTTTTGATTTTCTTTGGCAAGGATGGAGAAGATGTGGAGGCCTTTGTGAAAAATTTCAAGAAAACTTGCATAGAAAATAATGAGAATAGGAAAAATGAGCGAGTCTCATTATTACCAGATTTCTTTGAGGATGCAACATTTACATGGTATGAGTCAGAATACCAAAATAAAGAGAGGAGGGATAGGCAAGAAGAGTCTTGGGAGAGTTTGACTTCAATAATCATTGAGTTCTTTCTTCCATATGAGAGTTATGAGAGATTGATGAGTGAGGTTACCTTTCTCAAGCAAGGAGATGGAGAGAAAATAAGAGTCTATGTGGAAAGAGTGGAGAAGTTATAGTCCAAATTTCACATAGTGTTGAAGAAGGGTGGTGATGATGATGATGTGGAGACTATTATGATTGGCATAGGAGCTATGCTCACCAAGAATTTTGTAAGAGGGTTGAGACCACAAATTAGAAGCAAGGTGAGATATGAAAAACCTTCTTCTAAGATTGAAGATATCAAGATTGCAATTCGTAAGGAGGAGAGTTTGGAAGAGAATGAGAGTGATTTGGTGGTGAAGGAGGTTGTGCATTGTCCTCAAGACTACAAGTATGGGGGAACTTCTAAAAATTGGTGGCAAGGGTTGCACCACAAGTATTAGTTGCTCCAATTCTTGCACCTCCACCAAAAGATCCACTTCAAACCATCACTGAACAACTTGCAAATCTCAAGATCAATGTGGTACAACTATGAAAGAAGAGAGAGGTGTATCAAAATGTAGGGAGAGAGTCTCAGAGTTATGGAAAATATCCATATAGAGGAGGCTAGGAAACCAACAATTTCAATGATAGAAATTTTTTTGGTTGTGAAAGAAGAGGCCATATCCAAAAGAATTACCCAAATTCTATTGACCATGGAGGAAGGGGTTATGAGAGAGCCAATAGAGGGAAAGAGGGAGGAAGTGAAACCCAAGTGGCTCCTAATCCAAACAAAAGTAAGGGGATAAAATCCATAGATGTGGTTGAGAGCCAGTATGAGAAGGGAGAGTGCTCAAACTCCAAGGGTCTTAATTTGGAGCTTTTGGCACAAGAAAAGAAGAAAGCTCATTTTGCAAAGGATGTTCATTGTTCTCAAGGATTTACCCCAAGGAAGGATACTCCTATGTCTACTAGGAGCACTTGCACCTCAACACCATCAACAACAAATACTCTAAAGGAAGAAGTTGGAGATGGAGGATTTCTTGATTTCAAAGCAACAATGGAAATACAATGTGTTGGAAGATTTTGGTAGTCACAAGGTAAACATCATAGTGGGAAAATTGATTGCTTTGAACCCTCCCTTGAGAAAGGAGCTTAGAGGTGGTTTGAGTTCTACAAAGAGTGAAAAGAAGAAGAAGGCAAAAGCTCCAGTATAAATGGAGGTGATGGATGCCAAGCCATCACCATGGGAGGCTTGTGAATATACCTCTAAGATTGATGTGAGTGAATGGTCACAACATCAAAGATGCATTAGTTGATCAAGGATTAGTATTGAATACCATGTCAGAAAGGTTGATGAAGAAGTTGGGTATGATACACTCTAGAGCTTCAACATTTGTGGTGAGCATGGTAAACAAGCAACAAGTTTGACTAGTAGGGGTGATGTATGAGGTGGTAGTTTTAATTATGGGAGTTCAAAATCTCATGATTTTCCAAATCTCAAAGGATTCAAGCTATGATTTACTTCTTGGGAGGCCATGGTTGAGAGCAAAACACACAATTGATGGATGGCACAAAGGGTACTTGAGGATTGGGCCATCAAACCATAGTCACAATTCCTATGACTAACACCACCAACACTTCACATTCAGATACACTATCTTCTGATTATTGAGAATCAGATTGTAAAGAAGGAGCTTCAGGTGTGGACATAGGCATGGAAGAGGAGATTTCCACAAAGGAGGATGAATCTAAATCTGATTCAAATGTGTATTCCTTATATGCTATGGATTTTTCACCTTAGCCAAAGGTTTTGAAGGACCCAGATAAATCACCATTGACATTTGAGGAGATAGAGAGCAAGTTATCTACTATAATACTCCAAGGACAAGAGAAGAGAGAACACACAGATTACACACTCAAACATTCAATACCCCAAAGGAACACCTTCTCTTTATTATATAGCCAAAGAGGATCTCCTCCAAGGAAGCTCCACCATAGGATTAGGCATATAGATAGCTGATGTGTCAGCAAGCTCCACCCTTGGATTACTTACTTGGATGGGTGATATGTCTAGTCTAGGTCCTATCTGGTTGGTTAAACAAACTTTGACTAGAGGGAATATTTTAGAGAATCTTCCTATAGAAATCTCAAAATCCCATAAGGTACCATTGGAAAGCTCTCCATGAGACAAAGCAAAGGGGAGGGAAGGCCAGCCTTTCCTTCATTTGGAAGGGGGGGAGGGGGGGCCATCTGCACAATTTTGAGGCCTAATTCATCCGTTTAGGTCTCCAAAATTACCTTCAAAGATTTCAAACATATTTTGGTTTCTACTCTATTAGTAGAAGTCCCCTTTTGGTGATACCTTTTTCTGATCTGTTTAGTCCATCATGTGTAACATCCTTCTAGATGTTACCAAACCAATTCTCACCTTTAAATCATATGTTTAGCTATTGGTTCCAAGGTTCTTAATTCTATTTTGGTTTCTACCCTATTAGTACAAGTACTCTTTTGGTGATACTTCTATCTGATCTATTTTGACCATCATTTATAACATCATTCTAGATGTTACCAAACCAAATTTCACATCTAGATCATATGGTTCGCTCTTGGTATTATAGACCTTCCTCCTTTCAAGATGCAACGTCTTCATTGTGCAATTGTTGCTCAAATGCTTGCACCAACACCGGTGCATGTGTCAAATTGGTAGCGGGCTCCCATGTTGCTTCATAGAGGGATTAACCTTTCCATTGTACTTGATAGTCCACCCGTGGATAGCAAGTATCACATATGCATTTTTGGAGAATCCGCTCCACTTCATATTCCTCTATGCCATCAATGAGTGTTGGACAAGGTCGAATGTCTTGTGTGGAATGACCTTGACTTGATCAAGGAGCATATCTGCATAGTAGAGAGACATAGAACATTGGATGGATCTGCATGTGTGGTGGTAGCTCAAGGTGATAGGCCACAATGCCGACACGATGAGGAATCGAGAAAGGCCTAATAAAACGAGGTCTCAGCTTACAAGGTCCAACTAATGTGAGGTTGGTTGTCAATAGCCACACTTGATCCTACGGTGTGCATCAACATACTACTTCTGTCAATTTTGCACAATTTGTAATCTGTGCTTGGCGCTCTCCACACCTTGTTGGATTCTAGAAATAAATGCATTGACTGCATCGACCTTCATAGCCATTGGACGGATCTTCATCCAACTAGAAGGTGTGAAGGGATGCTCACCATACATGAGGAACAATAGAGTGACTTGGGTGGATGCATTCACTAAATTGTTGTAAGCAAATTCCACCAATGGGAGTAGGGTGTCCTACCCCTCTTGCTCTTCTAAGGTAAAGCCATGTAACATGTCTTCAATTGTGCGATTAGCCCGTTCTGTTTGTGAGTGGTAAGCTGTGGACATGACCAGCTTGGTTTTGAAGAAACTAGAGAATGTATGCCAAAACAAATTGGTGAATTGAGTGCCTCTATTGGTGATGAGTACTCTAGACAAGCCATGGTGAGAGAAGACTGCATCTAAGTATAATTGAGCTAGTTGTGGAGGGATCACATACTTGCTGGTAGGGCATACATGAATCATTTTGCTAAGCCTGTCCACAAAGACCACAATGGAGTCAAACACTGAGGTGGTCTTGGGTAATTCACGGATGAGATCCATACTCACTTGTTCCCAATGTTGGGTAAATGTAGGGAGAGGTTGAAAGAGCCCTATAGGAGCTTGATTAGAAACTTTAATCTGTTGACAAAGTAGGCAACTGCACACGTAGTCCATCACGCTGTTGCTCATCTTGGGCCAATAGTAATGGCGTTTGACGGCTTTCAAAGTCTTTTCCACTCCGACATGACCTGTAATGGCCAAATCATGACATTCTGCTAGAATAGTGGATGCATAATCTTGGGACACTTTGGATCTATAATCTGCCATCTCAAAAGGTGAGTCCTTGGGTGCTAGTGATATCTTTGGATGATTGCGCTTCTACAATCTGTGGATTAGTTTTTTAGCAGCTTGAATCTGTGGCCAAAATTCAGTGTTAATCTTAACCTCTACCACCAAGTTGTTTACCATTGGCATGTGGGTGAATGCATTTGCAATTTGCTTCTCACCTTCCATGTAGGTGATTGTCATGTTGAAGCGTTGTCGCTACTATGCCTACCAAATTTGGCGATGAGATAGATCCTTTTGCATCTTGAGGTAGACTAGAGGTTTGTGGTCTGTCTCTTCTACAAATGCCTTCTCGCCTAGATAGTGCCTCCAATGCTTGGTTGCCAGAACAATGGCTAGCTCTTCTCATTTTGTAGCGTGGTAGTTGCACTTTGCCGGTAACAACTTTCAAGAGAAATATGTGATTGGATGCCATCCGTCATGCCACTCTTGTTGTAGGACTGCTCCTATTGCTACGCTTGATGCATCAGTAGCCAACTTGATTGGACATTTTGGGTCATACCACTTCAAGATTGGTGCATGTAGCAAGGATGCATTAAATTCTTGAAAGGCCAACTCTTGTGTGGTTCCCCATGTCCACTTCTTCCCCTTGCCAAATAGTGCCGTTAAAGGCTGTGCAACCTTACAGAAGTCTTTGACAAATCTACGATAGAATCCAGTCAACCCCAAGAAGTTCTTGAGTTGAGTCTGATCTTCTAGGGCACTCTAATTTTGAATGACCTCTATTTTATCCATCAATACTTGAATGCCATCTGCACTTACTCTATGCCCCAAATAGTCTACTTTAGACTTGCCAAACTCACACTTTGAGATTTTGGCGTACAATCGATTTTGTCTTAGAATCTGGAGGACCTCTCGTAGATGTTGTTTGTGTTCCGTCATCATGCTACTATATACTAAGATATTGTCCAAGAAGATAATAATAGACTTATCCAAGTATGGACAAAATATGTTATTTATTAGACTCATGAAAGTGGTAGGTGCATTGGTGAGGCCAAACGGCATCACAAGATACTCAAAGGGGCCATGCTTGGTTTGAAAGGCAGTTTTGTACACATCCTCCTCTGTAATTTGGATTTGATTGTAACCATTCCGTAAGTCTAATTTGGTGAAGTATCTAGTATCTATGGAGTTGATCAAATAGGTCATCCATGCAAGGTAAGGGGTATTTGTTTTTCACTATTTTCTGATTGAGACCTTGATAGTCAACGCACATGTGCATTGTACCATTCTTCTTCTTCACAAACAAGACAGGGGCCCCATATGGTGATATGCTAGGTTGGATGAACCCTTTCTGCAAAATCTCATCAATTTGAGTCTTACACTCCTCCAACTCATGAGGTGATAGGCAATATGGGGCCTTACAAGGAGGTGTCTTCTCCGAGAGTGTCTTAATTTTATGATCTACTCGCCTTTTTGGTGGTAAACCTGAGGATAGATCATTAGGAAAGACATCTTGAAATTCATCTACCACATCCTTCAATTTCTCATGAATTTGTCCATCAAGTTGTGCACTCTGGACTTCTCTTATTAGACCCATGAAACATCTATCAGTCATACAGACAATTGTCATCCCTATGACATATAGAGGTAGTTTCTGCATGTGTGATTTTTCTTGAACCCCAATGATTGACCATTGGTGGGTTCTCACCACTTTCTCCCTCCAATCTACCATAGGGTTGTAATGCTCCATCCATAGCATGCCTAAGATTGCATCATAACGAGCTATCTCTATCACTTGCCACTCATTGCTTCTTGATATTCTCCTACAAAGAGTGTTACCCGTCTAGGTAATGATTCAATCCTCTTTGTTTTCCCATTAGGTAACTCCACTTCTTCACTCCTATCTCTCTCTAGATCCATTCCCAATCTTATTGCAATAGAGCGAGACAAGAAATTCTATGTTGCTCTCAAATCTATTAATACTCTCACTTGATTACCTTCTAGGATTCCATTCACAACAATCAATTGTGAGGTTACCTTTTGCGATCCTTGTGCATTAGTCTTCTTCATTCCCTTGCTTCTTTGCTTCTTTATTGAGCCAATAAGGCCATGAGGTACATTTACTGGTGATCTTTGTTTTCCAAAGTGATTTCCACCTCCTTCTCTTCAATGTGCCTCTCCATATTGTTCAAAGATCGCCTGTACAAAGGCCAAGGGTCTCTAGGGAAACAAGTACAATAGTTGGTAGATATGTGCCCAATACAGCCACAATTGTAACAATGGTGTTATTCTCCTTGAGTTCCTTCTCCTTGTAGGACTTTATCTCTTTGTTCTCTACCCATCCATGCTCACCTTGAAGCTATCATTTGTCCATCAGGTTCATCCATGTGTTTGCTTTTAGTTATAAAGATTTGAAGGAAGTCACCTTGGAGGAGCACAAGATAGAGGTGGAGTCACATGCAAGACCAATCCGCCAAAAGCAACGTCACATTAGCCCACCGATATTTTTGGTTGTGAAGGAGGAGATAGATAAACTCAAGGAAGCTGGATTTATCTTTGAGGTGGAGAATTCAGAATGGGTGTCTCTTGTTGTCATTGTGAAGAAAAAGAATGGCAAGCTTTGGGTATGTGTGGATTACAAGAAGCTCAAAGTTGTCACCAAGAAGGATACCTACATATTGCCATTCATTGATGAGATCTTGGAGGAGGTTGTAGATCATGAGAGATAAAGTTTTGGGGATGGTTATAGTGGATATAACTAAATCAAGATTGCACCAAAGCATCAACAACTCACCAAATTCACCACACCTTAGAGGACTTATGCTTTCAAGGTCATCCTTTTGGGCTTTACAATGCTCCAGCCACATTCCAATGGTTCATGAACAAGGTATTTGAACCTTTCATTGGGAAATTTGTGAGAGACTTCATTGATGAATTTTGTGTCTATGGGAGCAAGGAGAAGCACTTTGAGCACCTAATCAAGGTCTTGCAATGCTTGGATGAGGAAAATGCATCACTCAACCTAGAAAAGTGCATTTTTGGATGTGAAGAAGGTCTACTTTTGGAGCACATCATCTCCAAGGATTGAATATCGGTTGATCTTGAAAAGGTGAGGAAAATCTCAAACCTTCTATTCCCTTCAAGCTTGACAAAGTTATGCCAATTCTTGTGGATGGTTGGGTACTATAGGAGGTTAATCTTCTCATTTTTCAACAAGGCTTATGCATTGACTATCTTTATGAAGAAGAGTGTAGATTACATGGTGATTTTGGAGGACAAGGAGACTCCCAAAGCTTTGAGGACCTCAAGCAATCCCTTGTTGTAGCTCCAATTCTTGCTAAACCGGATTCGAGTAAGCCTTTCATCTTCTACACGATGCTTTTAATGTAGCTATAGGATGCACACTCAATCAATTAGATCAAGATGTGCATGATCATCCAATAGCTTATTCTAGTAGGCAGATGGTTTTTATAGAAAAGAATTACTCTATCACAGAGAGAGAAGGATTGGCAATGATCTTTGGTCTCAAGAAGTTTAGACACTACTTGATCGGAGAGACAGTCACCATTGTCACAAATCACAAGACTTTCAAGTACATCTTCAACAAGCCTAATGGTGAAGGGAGACTAGCAAGGTGTATGATACTCTTGTTTAAGTATGACTACACTATTGAGGATAGGCTAGGAAATAAATATGCAAATGTTGATTTGTATATAGGGCTAGTGATGATGGAGACAAGCCAGTGGATGATTCATTCTTGGATGAGGAGCTCATGATAATCTCAATCACTCAAGAGGTTCCAATTTAGTACAAGGAGATTGTGGATTTTGTGATAAGAGGTAATTATCTAGAAGGGATGCATGAGAGAGGAAGGCCCTTGCAACAAGATCTAGACCTTACACAATGGTGGAGGATATTCTTTTTCACCAAGGAGTAGATGGTCTACTTTGAAGAGCAATGGGTAAGAAAGAGTCTATCCTACTCATAAAGGAGTTTTACAAAGGTTTAGTGTATGGAGGACACTTGGCAAGAAAGGTGACTGCTTTCAAGATTCTAGATGCAAGTTACCATTGGAGAGGGATTTTCAAGGATTATCTTGATTCTTGCAAAACTTGTCATGTTTTTCAAGCTTTGGCTAGAAATTTTACTTCCACTCCACCACTTAGATCAATTCCATTGGTAGGACCCTTTGAGAGGTGGGAAAATGATTTTGTAGGTCCTCTCAATAGAACCCCAAGGAACAATTGGTATATTGTGAGTTATTGATTATCTTACCAAGTGGGTTGAGGCTAGACCATTAAGAGATAAGAATGAAGATGAAGTTGGGAGATTTCTTTATGAATGCATTATCATTAGGTTTGGGTGCCCTTTAGAGTTGGTTTCTAATAGGGGAGGAGAGTTTACAAGAAGCATTGCTACAACCATGCTATGACATTTCTCTATCACACATAGAGTAACTTCATCCTATAAGCCAAATTCCAATGGCATGGCAGAGAGAACTAATCAGACCTTGTGCATGATGTTGGCCAAAGATACAGAAATAGAGGGGGCTAAACATCATTGGGACAAGAGGATTCATGCTATTTTGTGGGAGTATAGGACAACCATGAAGACTTCCATCAGATATTCTCCATTTCAATTGGTATATGGTATTGAGTCTACCTTAACTATTCACTATGATCTTCCTACCTTCCAAACATTCATAGAAGATTGAAGAAAGTACAAGGAGGTGATGCACAGAAGTCAAGGAAGGATCAACTCATGGAGTTGAAAGAGGTAAGAGCAGTTGCTATGGTTTGAGTGGAGCAAGCCCAAAGGAAACAAAAGGAGAGCTGTGACAAGAAGCAAGGCAAGAAGAAGGTGGAGCCTTTCAAAGAAAGTGATTAGGTAATGGTGTTTGATTCCATTCGATTCAAGAGAGTGCAAAAGAAGTTTTTGCATTAGTACTTTGGACCTTTCATAGTGGAGAAGATGTGAGGCAATTACACCTAAGATCTCAAGGAGTTGGGACGAAAACACTTTGATAGGATTAACCATGATAAGTTGAAGATGCATCATAGAAGGTAGAGAGACCTTCACTTTGAGGACAACGTGAAAACTTAGTTCGGGGGTAAATGTAACGCCCATTTGTGCATGTATGTAATATTGTGATATTTAGTTTGGTATTACTAGTACTTGAAAGATTTTATTTATATAAAGATAAAGGATGGTTTTATATTAGTCATGATTAGCTAAAGTTAGTCATAACTAAGATAATGGGGACCTTACTTTAGAGGAAGTAAAAAAGATAAGCACTAATATTTGAATTCTAGTGTATTGACTTAGTATTATTCCTAGGTGTTTGCCTTTGAGGAAAGAATTGAGAACTCTTGGGCTTGCAAGCCTTATTGTTTTGGATTCTTTTATAGTCCAAGGATAGCCCATGTGAAGGAATCTTTGACTTGTTGTCGGGGCAAGATAAGATCACATGCTTAGTGGAATATGCCTATGTAGATGGATATTTCTTTATATTTTTGACTTTACTTGACTTTTAGCCTAGTAACTTGAGTTACTCCAGTAATTAGTAGCTTTGGTACATAACTATTTCATAAGTATATAAACTAGGGGTGAGGATGTACTCATCATCCTTTCATTTACAACTATCTCTCTCTCATTGAGTTCTTGAGTTCTCTTATGAGCAATGTCTTGAGTCTTGGAGTGCTAACCTTGGAGGAGTATGATGGAGTTGAGGTTCCTTGCCTTCTTAGTCCATGGTGCGCTACCATAATAGCCATATGAGGTTCATCTTGAGTGAGAGACAAGCCGGCTCATAGATGGTCTATGGAAGAAGAAGGCCCTAGAGAAGCAATCTCATGATGCCGCCTTGGAAGTTGCCAAGATGTGCATCAAGGAGTTGTCCATGATCATGGCTGGCCATGAAGACAAAGCCCACATCCTCCAAGTACAAGTAAGACAAGAGGTGGAGATGGAGTTGCAATCCATCTTCACCTCATGATACTCTAGATGAGGAGTAAACAAGAGTACTTACAACTGTAAAAGACAATGCTAATGGGCTAAAGATCCAAGTGAAATTGGTTGTTATGACCCAAGTTCACTAGGCTAAGTTGTTGAGCTGAAGTTAGAGATACATGCATTAGAAGCCAAGACTTACTCTACTAAACAATTGACCAAGCTGGCAGAAAAGCTGCACAAGCATGGTGATGCCAAGTTTGAGAGTGTCTTAAGCAACATCCACCACAAATAGGAGGAGTACAACAAACAAGTTGAGGAGCTGATTTGGAGGTGTAAAGGTGAAGGAAGGTCAGGGAAGTAGATCATGGTGTACAATCCTTGTATAAATTTTTTGGACCATTGTGTAGTTTGGACCACTGGAATATGCCATCATGACATAACCATTGCATTGCAACCTTATCATGTTGGGGACTTCATTGTGATGGGGACTTCATCATGGTGGAATATCTTTGCATGATGACGTGTAGTGGAATTCTTTGAGCAATTAAGGCTTTGTATAGTAATTTGATTATTTTGTAATATTTTATTGTTGGGGCCATTCTCCCCATGTGTATCTGGAGCATAGTATTGGTAGAGTGTACAATAAGCACCACTTTGTTGGTGGCAGTGCTGTAGCATTTAATATGTAACAACCAATTAGGTAGAATAAGGTTAGTCTTAACTCATAGTTAAGAGGTTGTGGCTTGGCATAGTCATGGATGTGCTGCATCTTGTTGTAATAAAGAGTATAGGGGAGTCACTAAAACTTAATATAGGTTCAGTAAGCACAAATTGGAATCCCATCTTATACTTGTCTGTTCAAACTTTTGAAATGCACAATCATTTTGCTTGTGGGTTTGCAAATTTGACTCTATTGCGGGGATGATGCATGAGAACCTCTTAGATCCCAATTGTATCAATTTAAGTAAGGTGTTTGTTTCATGATCACTAAGTTGGGTACTAGTAAGAAACTCAAAGTAGGAATGCACGTGTAGAGGTGCGGGAAGGGAGTTTGCATGGAATTTTTAAGCGGGGCGACATGTTGAGAGCCATTTCGCCCCGCTTAAATGTTGAGAGCCATGTCGCCCCTTACTATAAGTAAGTTGACACTGGGCTGTCACAAAGACCTAGGTCTTTTCTCGTTGGCATAGTGTTTTCAACTAGTCTTCTTCACTTGCTTTGAGTGCCTGCCGCATTCAGCCTTATGTTATTCCAACTCTTGGAGGCTTCAGCATGCTTAATTTCTTCCTCTGCCTCCTTGGTGAAACATTCCAGTTGCACTGCAACTTTCTTCTAGTACTGTTGCATCTGCAACTCCAATGTTACTACTTGGTAATGCTTCTCCTTTAAAGCACTCCATGTGCTATCCACCTCTTGGCACTTGCTGCAAAGTTGGTCTTTGGCTTCTTTCTTGAACTGATCAAACTCAAGGCAGATTGCCTTCCAATCCCCTTCAAACCTCTTGGTCTTAGGTGCCTAATGATCTTGTTTTTTTTCAACAATGGCACTCCTCCTCTTCATCTCCTTATTCTCTTGTAACAAGGCACTTACCTTTGAAGCCTCTGCCTTGTATAGATCTCAAGCCTTTGCTACCTTGTCCTTCACCAAGTCTTCTCTAGCCTTCCAAGTATAGACCTACTTGTGCATGGGCTTGATCAGCATGGTGTAGTCCACTACATCAAGGCACTTGGCTTGATATTGGGCAACAACACCTCCAATGATTGCAAGGGAGTGCCTACTGAGTGAATGATGAAGATCAAGCCCTTTTGCACCTGCACAAACTTGGACTCTGTGGGTGCCTCTTGCACTTCAGGTGCAGCCTCAAGAAGATCAGTTACAATGTCAACCTCCTCTTCCTCTTTAAGATTGTTGGTAATTGGATCTTCTTCCTCTATGTGATCATCAGCCTCCTCTTCTCTTCTTGGCCAAAGGTCTTGGTCCTTTGAGCACTTGGCCTGATCTTGCATCTCTATTGCAGCTTCTTCTTCCAGCACATTTTTACTCAATGGTGCTTGCTTGGGCACTGCCTCTTCCTCCACCATATACTCTTCTTCATCTGTAGGGCCCTTGTCCATATTCTAGTCCTGCACTTGGAGTCATGCACTTGGAGAAATGGGCATTGTGGTACCCACATTTTTTTGTTTTTCTATGGTTAGTCGTGTTTAAGAGACAAAGTAAGCACGGAAAGTTGAATTGCGGACAAAGAATGGACAGAAGTAACTTCGGAGGAAATCCAAAGAAGATGACATTGGATCCGATGATGGAGGTACTCGGAAGAGGAGTACGCCGGAAAAAGTCCAAAGATCACCGTCTTTGGGTTGGAAGACGCAGGAGAGACAAAGTCTGTTTAACAACCTTTGTACGTGGCAAGAAAGTACATTTCAAGAAACGGCGGGGGCAGAAGAAGCATGTCTTGACAGTGCCCGGGATTTGCACGCAAAAGAGAGAAATTCACAGACGAAATTGACTGAAGAATGACTGCGATTTGGGGCAATATAAAATTGCAATTGCGCAAGGGAAAGTTGAATACTCTGAGTAAATTTCCAATCCCTTTGAGTAGTTGTCATGCAGTATTGCGTGTCCAAAAGCACATCGAGAGTGAGATTTTCTGAAACCCTGAGGGAGTTAGAGTGTCTTGTCCAGGAGAGGGTCTCATCTTCCAACATCATAGAACAAGAGAACATATCATGGCGAAGAAGGTGGCCAACGCACTGGCGGTGAGAGGTTTCGCAATCCGCAGGGTAGATGTAGTAGCTAGAATCAAAGTCTTGATTAGACTTTGTATTACTTTTTTAGCATGGAACTAGAATTTTAGTTTCCCGGGAGTGATGGCAGAGATTGCTGCCAGTAATTGTGAGGAGGGTCCCAAGGTGGAAGGGAAGAGAGGCAATCCGGCTCGATGGACTCAGTCGGATTGGAAGTTAGTACTGGAAAGAGAAGCAAGAGAACCAACGGGAATCACCTTCTATTGGAAGTGTGATGCTGCAGAGGAGACGGCGGAAATCCGCAATTTGTTTTTTGCTCCAAGAACTACAAATGGCTACAAGGTGGAGTCCTATCGGGATCCGATCCAAAGAAGTATTCTGGAGGCGATGATGGCCATGTTCAAGCCAAAAAAAACCACCTACGTGAACATGCAGCACGTTGTCTTCTTCCATTGGATCTTTGTAGGAGCTCTAGTGAATTGGGCAAAGTGCTTTCACCACCAAAAGAGGCAGATGGTGGTGAATTGGCAAACCGGCTCACCACCACATTATTTTGCACCGTTTGCAACACACTTCTACTTTGGGCGGAACTTACTAACCAAAGAAGAGCATCATTGTATGGTGTCTCACATGCATCCCGATTTGCGATAGGAAGCAGACAAGGAGGAGCACCAATATATGTTGCATCTTCGAGCAAATGACGAATACTTCACGAAGACCGGACAATGGAAAGTTGAAGAAATTACTAGTCCCAAGACGAAGAAATGTGGCAAACCCAAAGAAGCAAGGTCACCTCCCATGCAAAGGAAGACTTGGCGGCTGATGTTGAAGACGGTGAAGATCATAAAAGAGGCATCTTCGGGGCCGGAGTCTGGGGAAGAGACTGAGTCGCAAGAGGAGGAATTGGAAGAAGAGGAGCTCACATTGAAAAGTGAGGAGTCTGGGAGCAATAGCAATGGGGAGCCAGAGGTCCAACAATCGGTAGCAGTAAGTGAGGCTTGTCAAGCGAGGGTGGTGAACAAGTCAAGACCAGAAGAGAAAGCAGAAAATCCTACGGGGATTTTCAAGAGTTCAAGAGTACAAGAGTTCAAGAGGCCAAGACAAAGAAAGTGCCAAAACGATGAAGATACGAAGATCACGACTTTGGATGAAGGAGCCGATGACGGAGGAAAAGACTCTAGATGAAGATGATGATGAAGAGGAAGAAAACTTTGGCGGGATATCCTATCTGACAAAGGTGGTAACGCCATTGCTGGAATTGTTGAAGGAGCATCGAAGAGTAATTTTCCAAGATCGCAAGAAAGGGATGAACAAATTGCAGATGGTGAAGTATCTGGTGAGTGAAGTGAGGAAGTTGCAGGAGCAACAAGTCCAAAGAAGCGAGGAAGTGGAAGAACTTCGGAGGGAGGAAGGCTTGATGAAGAAAATGCTGATTATGCTACAAGGGAGCTGCACACAAAAGGAAAAGGAACTGCAAAGGCGAGCCGGAGAATTCACGGAACAGGCAATGTGGCTCAGCAAGATGAAGGAGGAAGTGAGTGATGTGCGCATCAAGAATGTTCATTTGAAGGCGATGAACATCATAATGGAGTAGGAGTTTGACAGCTTAAAGAAAAGTGCCGCAGCGAAAGATCAAGCATGGCAAAGAGAGTTGGCAGCCAGGCAAGAAGAAGAAGAGCGATTGCAAGAACTTGTCAAGAGCGCGGAACAACAGAGCGTGCAGTATGTAGGGGAGAAGAAGATGCTCATTGTAGAATACAAAGACGAGTTGAAGATGTATCGTGAAGAGTTGAAGGTGGAGCACTCTCGAGGATATGCATCGGAATTAGTAGGGGAAGTTGCAGGAAAGTTAAGAGCGATTTTAAGCACGGAGGCTGAAGGGAGATTGGAGGAAGCTCGTCTACATGAGTTAAAGTTACTTGTGCAGGAGACGCGGAAGAGAAAGGCCAAGGATGTAGACATGAACACCTTATTGATTCGATTGAGGGAGCGTGTCGATAGGAAAATGTTAGATGTAGAGAACAATGTTAGTATTAGACTAGATTTAGTTAATTCGGAGTTAGAAAAGATTCAGAATAGTGTGACATTGGAGACGAAACCCGATGTCGCAGAAGTAGGAATTCAGGTGTCATCGGACTTGATAATTGACACATTAGAGAGGAGTGGGTCAGGAGATAGAGAGTTAGATAAGTCACTCCTGAGCTCAATTGTAGTTCCTAGCATAGAAGTCATAGAATTAGTGAAGGAATTGGTAGAATCAGCTATACCCGAAGAAGGAGAAATAGTAAGAATATCATCGAGTTTGGAAGCCATTGAAGAGGTTGTCATCGGATCGTGCTAAGTAGCAATTTTGAGATAGGAAGAGGCAGATATGAAGAAATAGATTGTCAATTAGAATCTGCAGGTAGGAAGAGATGTTAGGAAGCGGTGCATAGGTAGGCAAGTCTGCCGTTTGCTTCAGTATTTAAGTGGAGCATTTGCAGTCTTATGTTATTCAGTATTCATATTTCTGAAGATAGAATAAGTGAACTGTTGTTCTTAGTACTCATCGCTTGAGCTTAATTCCAATTGTCAATTTCGTGTTTGTAGTTGTGAGTGTGTGGAGAATTCCAAAGAGCAAGTCAATGTGTCTGTGGATGTTGGAATCTATAGCCTTGATCTTCATTCTGTGTGTTTGATCCTGAGTGAAGTGCATCAGAGCAATGCCTTGACAGATCCGAGAGGAATTGTAGTGTTGGTAGTATTTTGCATTTGTGAGTGCAGCACGAAGTTGATGTGAAGCAATTTTGATTGAGGAAGTTGTGCCTTCAGTGGAGGGGTGGAACACAATTCTGAAGGAAAATTGATCTTTGTAGTGAAGTGCCGTCTTCGGGAGAATCTGAATCATCACATTCAAGAGTTGTTTGGACAGACTTTGCTATGATGTGATTATGTGTGTATTTGTGACAAGGTATCAAGATTGTGAGCTTGTTACTCTCTTCTGGGTGCAGTTTCTACCTGAGAGATTAAAGAAGAAACCAAGAAGAACTGCAATTGTGATTGTTGACTTTGTATTTGACCAATTCTGAATCGTATCTCTACGGGAACAAACTTTACTGACCCAATTACCGCAAAAGTGATATTTGCCTGGTTGTCACAAGCATCTTCCTAAGTTTTTTCTCCTTCTTTGTTTTCTCTTGAGATGGAGGTTGATCCTTGTAAAGTGAAGGATCCTTGCTCTTCTTTGTCCTTGTCTTCATCCCCCTCTTTGTCCTTCACATCATTTTCCAAATAGGACACTTTCACAATCTGGGCACTTGCTTTTGACTTCTTGGCTGGAGGAACTGGTTTTTTTTTGGAGTGGTGTTCTTTCTCTCTAGAGCCTTTGGCTAGGCTAGTTCTCATCCACAATAAGGGATCTAAGGATGGCCTTAAGTACCTTCTTGTAAATCTTATGGGTGACTACCTGCAAATTTCTTTGATTTAGTGAGTACTCAGAGTAGTGTTTGAGAGTGGCACTTGGCACAATCTCATGTACTGAGAGTGAAGTAAGGCATTCAATATGGTACATTAGTAGCTTGTAGCATCCTTTTTTGTGCAAAGATCATGGTAGTCACCTGTAAGATTCACAAGAAGGCACTCAAGGCCATCCTTAGATCCCTTATTGTGAACAAAGGGATCAAAGGATGGCCTTGAGTGCCTTCTTGTAAATCTTACGGGTGACTACCATGATTCCTGCACACAAAAGGATGCTACAAGCTACTAATGTACCACACTGAATGCCTTACTTCACTACAAGTAAATGAGATTGTGCCAAGTGCCACTCTCAAACACTTCTCTAAGTACTCACAAAATCAAAGAAATTTCCAAGACACTACTCGATCAGCTAGGCAAATATATTGATTTGCAAAAAGTGCCATTGTAAGCTAGACACTTCAGTTTATACACCCAGATCTTGGTCATTCTTCAACACTTTGGCAGCTATAGAGCAAGTACACACTTGCCATTATGCATACAAAGGCCTCTGCATGTCATCCTTGGGTGACATGACTCTCCCATGTGCCAGAAATCCATTTTCCAACCAATTCTTCCCATGCCACACTTGCTTGCTAAGTGCCAACAGTTATCATGCAAGTAGCGGTCCTTGGTGGCTAGTGCCATTAGAGGTAAGTGCCATTGGTGGCAAGTTCAAATTGTAGTGGAACTCCCCTCCAAGTGCCAAGGTGGCACTTGGCACTTGGCCCATAGATCTCACCTATCGGCACTCCGAGTGGTACATATCCTACAAGCACCAAAATGATCCCTCAACACTCTGAGTGTTGTTCCATCCTCAAGCACTCAAGGTCATTCTATACCTCTTTAAGTGCTTATTGTTTCCTTTGTGACAAAGCTTTGCTTGCCACCTTGCCACTTGGCCTTGTAGCTCATGTGGCAATATGATTAACAAAAGAAAATTTTGAAGAAATAGGAGCACCACATGGACTACAATGCAGCTCAAGAGAAGAAGTTGAGCAACAAGGACAAAGAATTTGCTAAGATGAAGATAGATGTGACTGAATCTCAACTGTGGATCACCCAACTAAACTTGAATTTCTTAACAATCTATGGGAGATTTGAGTTGTGTTGAGGAGACAAAGAAGAAGCACAAAAAGCAACTAAGTGCTTCATACAAGGAAGTGTTGTCCCTAAAGAAAGAACTGGAGGCTCTTTGGCTCCAGGAGCTAAGAACCAATAGGCCCACCATGCTCATACTAAGAAAGCCCAAATGCGCATTGAGGAAGTGACCATGGTTGTAAACAATAATGAAGAGAAGGAGCAAATCCTTCATGTGCAGAATCAGGTAGGAAGTAGAGATGGAGCTACAATCCATTTGGGACAATTTGGATGCTGAGAAAATGAGGGTTCTTACTGTAGTGGAGGATGTTGGCAACCAACTTAAAGCACATGTGGAAATATTGGCTGTAACCCAGGCTCACTACGCAAGATTAAGAGTGCTCAAGTCAGGAATTTATGCTTTGGAGGTTAATTCATACTTGAGCAAGCAACTAGCCAAGCTGACTGACCAATTGAAGAAGCATGCCAATGCGAAGTTCAAGGAGGTTTTGGCAATTATCCACAAGGAGTATAAAGGGCACAACAAGCAGGTTGAGGAGTTGATTCAAAGGTGTAAAGGTGAAAATAGACCGGTGTAGTAGGAATCATGGTGTCTTTATAACCTATGTACATATGTATAGTAAGACGTGTGTGACAATCCAACAAATATCACTTTTGCGGTAATCAAGTAAGTAAAGTTTTTCTTGCAAAGATACGAGTCAGAAATGTCCAAATATGAAGTCAAACAGTAACATGTAGTTCTTCTTGGTTGCGTCTTTAAACTCTCAGGTAGAAACCACACCCAAAAGAGAGTAACATGCACTGATTCTCAGTCTTGTCACAAATTAACACTCTGTAATCACAACTCCATCAAATCTTTCCAAACAATCTTGATGGTGATGATTCAGGCTCTCCCAAAAATGGCACTTTAATGCAAAATGACTTTGCCTCAAAATTGTGTTCCACCCCTCCACTGAAGGCACAACTTCCTTGATCTAAATTGCTTCACATCAACTTTGCACCGCACTCACAAATGCAAAATACTACCAACACTAAAATTCCTCTCATATCTGTCAAGGCATTGCTTTGATTGCACTTCACTCATGATTAAACACACAAAATGAAGATCAAGGCTGTGGAATCCAACATCCAACAAGCACATTGACTTGCACTTCAAATTTCTCCACACTCATAATTACAAACACAATGTTGATACTTGGAATCAAGCTCAAGCAACAAGCAATGCTTCACAACACTTTGCTTTATCTATTCTCAAAAATAATGAGCATTGAACAACATAAGACTTCAAATGCCACTCTTAAATAGTAAAGCAACCGATAATTATTATCTTCCTAATGTACCTCTTCCTAACAACTCTACAAACTTGCAGATCCAAAATGACAATGCACCTCTTCATATCTGCCTCTTCAAATCTTAATTCTGTTACTAATCCGATCCGATGTCTACTTCTTCCTCGGCTTTCAAACCCGATCCCAAAGTAACTTTAATTCCTACTACTGTTCCTCAGGTTTCACAACTCTTAATTCCTCTACCAAATCTAGCAATTCTCTTTTTTGATATGAAATTCCACTAGTGGGTAATCTATCTAACTCCTTATCTCCCGACCCACTCTTCTCTAATACCTCAGATGGTAATTTCAAAGACATATGCATTCCTACTTTATCTACTTCAGGTTTTGCTCTAACATCCTTCCAAAGTTTATTTATCTCTAATTTCACTAAGTCTAATCTAACTGTGATATTGTCTTCTACTTCCAATATCTTCCTATCTACATGAGTTCTTGGATTGATCAACAAAGCATTCAAGTTTGTGTCCTTCGCATGTCTCCTCCTTGTCTCTTGCACCAACAACTTCAACTTGTGCAGCCTTGTCTCTTCAATATGCACACTGGCCTCTGTACTCAACATCGCATTCATCCTGATTACAATCTCCTTCAATGGTTCCAATCTCATTTTCCCTCCCGTTCTTGATCTGCAAGCCAATCTTCTTGGTACATTGCCAATTCTGCTTCAAACTCAGCTTTCACAGCCTCCTTCTCCTTCTCCTTCTCCTTCTGTACAATCTTCTCCTCCTGATTGCGAAGTAACTCTCTCTCAACCTCTCTTCTTCTCTATATCGCACTATCAACTCTCGTTGCCATAGCTGCTTCTTCTCTTCTACACTCTCCATCATCCTATTGAGCCCTTGTTCCTTCTCGGCTACTCTTGCCATAGCATGGATAATCTCTAATCTCAAATCAGCAAACTTCTCCTTCAAGATTTCATACTCAGCAACTTGTCCTTCCCTTGTTATGTCACTCAGCTTTATGAGTTCCTCTCAATTCCTTGCTTCTCTCCTCAAGTTCTCAATCACTTGATTTTGTACTACGCCATCTACTTGTAGTACTTCCCTTTCCTCCTCTCCTTGGATTATACTCTTCTTCAAATCCGAGTTCTCTTCTTCTAAGCAGGCTAACACCTGTAACATAGTCTTCACCTCCGGACACTTTGACTGCATCTCCTTCTTCTTGTGTTCTAACTTCACCAATAAGGGACACACAATCTCCTGTAGGTACTCCACTCCTTCACTTGTGGTTACTTTGACTTGCAAAGTGATCTCCTTCTTTACCTCTTCTTCTCTCGATACTCACCTTCTTCGCTGCAGCCATTGCATCACTTCACTTCCCAAACTTGCATTCTCCTCTTCTCTTACCTTGCTTGGCCCCGCCCCACACTTTGCCTTTTGCCTTGAACAAACTCCTTGTTGAATGGTAACCTTTCTCTCTTCCTACTCTGGCACTTCATCTTCTAGCTTCACGTTACCTTCCTCCTCTATCTCCATCCTGGCTTCTTCTTCTTCTGCGGGAACCAATGTCATCTCTCCTCCATCGTTGCTATCACTACTCGTGTCTCCACTCTGTAGTGTGAGCTCGGGTTCTTCTTCTCTTTCCGAGTCTTCAGACTTGCACTTGGCTTCGCTCTTCGATTCTTCCTCCAACGATGCAATTACCACCATACCTTTCCTCAGATTTATCCTTCTGGTCTTCCGAGCTTTAATTTTCTTGACGTCTTCTCCTTCTCCTTGTCAACTCCTCTTCTTCAACTTTGGAGTACTTACGTTCACCTGCACACTCTTCCCCATCTGTGCGTAGTACTCATCACTGCTCCTGATTTGAAGAATGTACTGCTATTCCTCCGTGTTGACCTCCTTTCTTAAGTCGGGATGGAAATGCGACACCATTCTGTTGCGCTCCGCCGCATTGAGCAAGTTCAGCCCCAGATAAAAATGCACTCCAAATGGCATAATGTAATGCATAGGCATTTTATCCCACAAATTCCACACCATCTGTTGTGTTTGCCTATGAAAGCACTTTGCCCAGTTAATTGGCTCTCTTGCAAACATCTTATGGAAGAACACTGCTTGGTGCTTCATCACAGAAGTCATTCTATCCGGCTTCAAGATCACCATTAGAGCACTCATGATCCCTTGTTTGACAAGATCCTTGTAACTCTCTACTTTGTACCCATTCTTTGTGCGCTTTGAAGAGAAAGCATCTCTCATCTTCTGGGTTTCTTCTGCTACCTCTCCCTTCCCCAAGAACGTGGCATCCTACTCCGTGCCTACTTCTCTTCCGAGTACTAATCTCCAATCCAACTCCGTCCAGCGAGCCCGATTTCCTCTCTTCCCCTCTTCCTTGGGGCCATCGAGACATCTACTCTCAATTATCTCAGTCATGAACCCTGGAAAGGTCACATTCCAGTTCCACGCCAAGAATGTGAACCAAAGTCTGCTCAAGACTTCAATTCTTGTGATCACATCTAACCTCCAAACTGCATGATTTCTCACTATGAATTTGGAGTTCTTCTTCCCTCCTCCCAACTTTCTTTCTTCCTCACTAGGCTGGGGACTATTCTTCCTACTTACTCCCCGATTAGCTCTCTCAAATTCTCCTCTACACTCCAATGCGTCTTTGACTCTACTTCCCTTCCCATGATCTCCTGAAGGACAACTTCTTAACGGTGAAGGAAAATTGCTTGTCATTGCTTCGTCTTTAGCTCAATTTCTATAGAGTCGTGCCTTCTTTGTCTCTCTTTAATTCGAGTTTCTACCAAGAAATCATACCTCTTGCATGCTCCTATCACTGTCAAGTGTCCTTCATGCGTATGACTGCTGGTTTTTGAACAGTCCCCTCTTGAATTTCTCACCCCAAAGAAAAGTTGTTACACTGTCTTGCCTCGGGTTGAGCACCCCTCGATACGAAGACTCCTTACTTTGGGTTGTATGCTAACAAGGCAATTCTGAGTACTTTGCCTTATGACCCGAAGCCATGTTACCTCGGGTTTCATCCCGAAGACTCTTTTCTTTGCCTTCTTCATTTATATAGGCGTAATCCAACTTCTCTATACACTTCTTCTTCTCCATTTAAAAAAAAAACAAAAAATGTGGGCACCACAACGTGATCATTGGAGTAAGACCTTATCATGGTGGGAGACCATCAGAGTTGTGCATCATTGTGATGAGACAACATCATGATGGCAAATCATCGGGTCTGATCATCATAATGGTATTACTCCCAAGTACTACAATTGTATAGATCCTTGGTATGATAGTACAAATATAAAGTAGAAAATTTTGTAGTGCCATGGCATTGGGACCATTTTCTTGATGCTTAGGTGGAGCCTTGTAATTGGCAGAGTGTATAGTAAAGCGGTTGTTGTAGTTTGCATCATCATGCCCTTAATCAGTCTAAAAAGGTAGGTACATTAGGGTTAACCTTAATCAGTCCAGAGTTACCCATGGGATCATGGCATCACATAGTTGTGGGTGCACCCCATCTTTTTGTAGAAGGAATAGGAGGAATCACCCCAACATAATACAAGTTCAGTTCCAGAATTTCAAATTATATGTTTTCTTTTCAAGTTGTGTATGTGTACTCTTTTGTTGTTGTGCATGAAAGTTGGGTTCTATCTTGAGGACAATGTAAAGGGACTCCAAGATCCTAAGTGCATCAATGTCAGTGTTGTGTATGTTTTGTGATAGTTGGGTTGAGTAGTGGTGAGGAGCTCAAAGTACAAATGCAAGTGCTGGAGTGCGGATGTGCATTCAGGCTTGACCGGGGTGTTGGATCCCTGGTGGTTCCCAAAAATTGAGGTGATGCATTGAACAACTTAGATGGTTGTGAGTATCATGAAGTACCATGAATAACAAAAACCAATGTGTCCCAAACCTAAAATATGGCGGTGGAGAATGCTTTCTAGGAAGGGTAGAACGTTCTCATTAGCTCTATAGTATGCATGACATGGGTAATTCAGAGGGAGAGACCTTCCAGGCCATTGCTCATCCAAACAAGACCTTTGGGGCCACTGGCCATCAGAACAATAACGTTTTTTGGCAAATCTTTTGTGGAAGTAATTTGATTAAATTTGCTTTTTCTGTAATGTGCCTTGGTGTATAGTGTTGCATTACTCTTTTCTGGGAATAGTTCTGGCTCAAGAGGATAAAAATGTAACAATATACAAATAGTGACAATGTGACATTTTCTCTGTAGCCATTTTTGAATAGTATACTCATGTGAATGAACTGTTCTTGCAGATTATATTATTAGTGTGGAGATGTGGGGTTGTTATAGGCTTGTTGATGGAACATATAAAAGACTATTAAGAGTTTTCTCTTTTCAAGCGGAGCTTGCTTGTGATGAAGAGAATTTCTTCAATTGTACAACTTACTTTCATTCTGTCTTTTGATTCTTATCTCGATAGGGTTTTTGAGTTCTCACTGAACATTACAAGTCACGTAAACTTACACTTGACTCATTTTGTTGAGATTCTCGTCTCCGGTCCAAGAAATAGAACATCTGCCCGATGGATACTTTGCTTTCAAGTGGATAAACTGCTTGAGCAGTGGAAAGCAGAGGAGCCTATAGATTGTCATTCATTTAACCATGGTGCCAAAAGGGCAGTGCGAGATGTAAAAAGACGAAATCATGCGCCACATCAGCTCGAGCTTGAACCTTTTGGGTGCTATCTGAGGGCAACCATATAATTTATTAGTGAGGAATACCTCATTGCACTGCAGCTGCTAGTTGATCCCTACATGGCTGCATAATTTGAACTTGTCCTTAGTATCTTCTATCTACATTGCATATTCAGATACTGTACATTCTAGCATTGCTTCGTTTCATCGACTAGATTTTCTTTCATTTATTATATGAATATCAATTTATTACACAACTTTACTCATTATTACTTATATATGTATGGACGAGTTGAGGTAGTCTATATCTAACCTCAATGACCAGTTACATTTGGAGTAATTACTCAAACTTCTCCCTATATATACTCCAGCTCAGGTAATCCATATCTAACCTCAACGACCGTTCACTTATGATTACTCAGACTTTTCTAGTTCAATATTCAATCCCATCAGAATGAATATTAGAGACCGTACTCTAGATTTTAAATACGCATTGTCCAAGAAACATTATTTTCCACGATACTTTCAACAGTATCCTTGAAATTTAGTATGTTGACTCCCAACATACTAACCTCCTTGTTCAAAGGCCTTTGATAAAAGTATCAACAGATTGTTCTTCCAAAGGTTTCCGAAGGTATACACACAGGGATGTTCTCTTGACTTTGTATTTTCTCCCGAACAAAGTGATATTGAATTTCTATAATTCCTACATTCACGTTGTAAGATGGCCGCGCTAATCGGACTTTGACCTCACGTTAAAAGAGTTGGTCGTCTGACAACCTGGTTCATAGAGTTTCATGCTTTGCTAGTGAGACCCACACATCGCGTGATATGAAGGTGCTGTGCTCAAAGCTACTTTTTGTACTTCAAGTGCGTGTTAGAAGCTATGTCCAGAGACGAATCTCCACCAACCACTCGCGCGCCAAGATCTGGGGACCGGTGGACTTTCTGTCGAAGTGTCGCAAATAAACAGTTTGAGGAGAAATAGAACGCGAAATTGGCTCTGAGGACTTGACATACGAACACGCTACGGTATCGATTCACTAGTCGTCGGAAAGGTTTCGGGTATGCACGATCCAGTTCCAAGACAAGCAATTAAGGCTCTCGAATTCTGCAGTCAACATCGAAAAGAGAGCCATCTCAGAAAAGTTTAACTCTTGTCCAGGTGTAGAATAGTGCGGAGATCGAGAACGGTTATCAGACTTCTCTCCATCATGATCTGGCCCACTAACATATATCTTGCCTTAGTCATCCTAAGCGAATATTGGTGTAAGATTATGCTCAGAATTTCATCGACACTTTACATGCTGACATTTGTATATCCAGCAACTTTTTACCGTCATTTTGTCGAATTGATAACTCTAACGTTCGAATCCGATAGTTAGACAGGGCCTTTGAAGAAGAAGGAAATAACTCGGTATTTCATGGCGTGTGGTGCCTAGGTAGGCACCACACACGCATGTGTGTGGTAGAAATCAACGGATATAAGCTCGTACCTAGATCTGGAGCATATCAATATCAATATATCCTGGTCAAAATCAAAGTAACTTTGATCAGTCAACCAAGCCATTTCGGTGATTCTTAGTGTCTAAAAGCTCTACTCGTAATTAGCTAGTCCTTTGACTAAATATCATCTCGAGACATCCCTCTGAACTTCCTTATCAGGAGCTACCTGCACATGCGCTGAAAAGATCAGAGTTCCGAGATTGATGAGATTCAATACTAACGTTGCTATTTCTTGCTCATAGCCGAATCTACTGATATATGGCGTGAGCAGAATGACATCTATGACCATTATATGAGCTCTTACACTCTCGTGGATTTCTCGTACACCTAAGAAGGTGACCAGGATATATTGATATGCTCCAGATCTAGGTGCGGGTTTATATCGGGTCGTTTTCTAGTGAATCAACCATTTTGAGTATTTTTGGACCAGCAAAGGAATCTCGTCACAATATCTATAAATACCTACAAAGTTTGTTGGTAGCTTAGTGATGATCTAGATCTCTAGACAGCAATCGATATACAAACAGGCTACTGATGCGGTCACTGGTCGAGCACAGAATCAAGACATTTCGATTTCAGACATAATTTTGTATCGTGTGAAATGCGTGGAGACTTGTGTTGTATTGAAGCTTATCTGTTCCACTCTTTCAGAATAATCAGAAGGGGTTGAGAGCTTGTAATCAAATGTTTATGCAGTCCGTGAGGTCCAGGAGACCATGTGCAATAGAATTAACAAATAGATATGATCCGAAGTATCAGTGATGAGCTCTACCAACCATTCTGCGGTGTGTAAGTTCTACACAAGGAAGTATCACGGCTAAGTACGGTAACTAAAGGCCTTCCTCAGGACTACAGCTATGCTCAGTAACTACGAATAGAAAATTTCTCTGATCTTCTGCTACTTGTACTCGGAATGGTAATTAGCACTTCACACAGCAACTGTTGAGCAGTGACGATCTCAGATGGTTAGTGAAATTTGAATGGCAGCATGGGTTGTTTTAGTTATCCGTCTGTTTAGAACACAATTGATCACTGCTTCTTTCAACTACTGAGCCAGTATTGCACCTCTCGTGAATGGAGTACAGAGAAGGTATCTCACAGTGTCTAACCAGTCTTTCCAATGTTCCAGGAGCCTAAATTTTGTATGTGTCATCGCCAGATTGAACATGCTCCAATCTACCAGTAAAACTTTGTACAGTAGTTTTTCCATATTTGTACACAAATGAGGATCGACTCGCCTCACCGTTATCACGGTCTTGTGTTCTCGGGAAGCTTCTCTGGGTTTTTCCGCTGAATCGCCTCTTCCATGTGCTTCATGAGGAACTTCGCTGAGTCGCTTGTTTCGCCTCTTAAAGAGAAGAGGGCTCCGACATAGCACGCACCTTGTTATTTGTGCGAATCAACAAGAAGAGTTGGCGAGCAGCTCTATCATTTGCTCGCGAGCTTAGTATCGCTAATCTTTTTTTTTGTTTTCGGGTTGGCACACCCCGAAATGACCGGCAAGTATTGTGTGGAATACGTCGCTATCACTCCTGGCAGATCCTTCGGGTACGACAGGGTCGTCACTATAAAAACCACCCTGTGAATGCAATGTAGTTGGGAATTAGATTTGGCTACATTTCGTGGGTTCTGGTTTTAACAGCTTACATTGGACTGTTCAATTGATTGTAGGATATGGGCTCTTTCACAGTCAAGAGAAGCAGCGACATTTATATGAAGCGTGGAAGGCAAATATACAAGAAAGTACTACTCAGACTTTATGGTTTCGTTTGGAACGCACGTATATAGCTCTGTCACTTCATGTTTTACCACACGTTTTGATATAATCTAGTTGATAGTGGAATTGATTGAGATCACTCCTTGTGAATCTCATGATATGCTTCGGGATGGTTAAGTACCTGTTTTGTATCATGTGCTGCGTGTGGAGCGTATGTCTTGATTCGCTTTCCTGCATCCTTCCGAAAAACTAGGAATTCCGAGTTTATCCTTGCCTGATCGGTGTTCAGCACCTTCATAAGGCTAAACATAAGGTTATTTGAATCCTCCGGGATCTTTGCAGTCAGTTTTGTTATTGCTTCTGATCCGCTGTGGGGTGTAGCATAGAAGAAAACCGCAGATAGGTTCTTCAGAAACGTGGCCCTTTTAGAATTCTTCTTCGTAGCAGGCTCGAAAGACTCATTCTTCTCTAACATCAGCACAAAATCTTTGATCAGAAGTCCTCCTCCTCAGTCCTGCCCAACAAGAATCTCCGGGACATTTTCCTTTTGCCCAACTTCTCCGGAAGAAATAAGATCCTCCAAATTCTCCGATATGAGATATTCGTCAGTCCCGCCGACACGCACGCTTCCGACATCCGCTGTACCCTCGTATGTTACTGAGAGAATGCGAGTCATGCATACTTTAGGTAGTAGTTCCACAAGCCAGCATTTGTCTTCGTTTCTCAGTTCCCAAGATCTCCAGTAAGCATTCCCTGTGTCTGATCCTGGTTGTTGAATCCCATGGAAAAATATTATCTCTACTTGCCGATCCAACTCAGGATTCAATGAATACACGTGGTCACTCAATCTCTGCAGCATAATCAACCAGCACATTATCTGTAAGCAGTCGTGGAAGGAACACCCCCATATGAAAGGAAGGCTGTCTTAACTTCTGGAAAGCACAAGTTACCTCGAATGTTAACATTGGTTTAGTTGGGCTTGGGGATGTCTTGGATCTGCCGACAGACTCAGAAGTCATCCTGCACAGAAGAGTGATAAAGTTTCCTATCGCTGCTCACGAAATCCAGACGGGGCTACACTTCCCTTCTAAAAGCGTAAGACACTGCACACAAGGTAAATTCGTCGACAACTGTGAATAGCAAATTTGGATCGCAGAACCCGGTGCGCGTAGACAAAATCAAGAAGTTGAAACTTCTTGACGAATCCTCTGAGAAGTTGATGTCTGGCTTAGCAAGAAGGTGTCTCTAGAGGCCTAGGCTACTACCCAAGTGAAATATAGGTTAACTATGAAAATTTTAATGTATATTAAAAATTTCTTCAAAGGACGAGTTGAACCCATAATATCATTTGCTCGTCCACAGTGTGGTTTGATGTTTGTTAAAAAAACTGTAAAATAAAATAAATAAATAAATTTTTTTTTAAAAAAAATAAATAAATTTTATATTAGAAACTAAATCAGAGATCTTTCAAGACCTATGCATATGATGATAGACCTCATCAAGTTTCTTAATTGGAAGATATTCTTTTTTATTTATTTGGATGCTAGATAGAAAGAATTATTTATAATATGTTTCTGAATACTTAGAAGATATAGAACCACTTACATAGGGGTTATATGCAACTATGGAGAAACATGGAAGAGCATGTTAATTTTATATTGTGATTTTGCAATTTTACTCTAAATAATCCTAAAACGGGATTTAAATTTTAAAGAAAGACACAGTTGGACTCATCGAATAAATTTCCCAATCTTGCTCTTGTGGAAATAAAAGTTGGAATCGGAACAACATTGACAATGGCCAGAAAGGAGATGGTAACTGTTGTTACGATTCCAATTTTTTTTTTGCAATATCCCTTTCAGGCCCCTGTAAATTTTTGAATCTTACTCAAGCCATTGTCCATTGTCCAAGTTGATTTGTATTCAAACAGATCTAGAAATATAGGTGATAAAAATAGAAGATGCGTAGAAATTTTTACTTATTGGTTTTGTTTCTTATCCATTCTAGTAAGTGTTTTTATCGATGATTTATATCTAATGAAAATTTTCTTCAATTGTATTATATTTCCTACAAATTTTTTTTATATATTTTTTATATTTTTTATATCTAGAATTTATTATTGTGGGTCCTATATTATTCCTTGTAGCTGAAAATGATTTATTATAATTATATAATATGTAATTTCGAGACTTAGGCATTGGGTCTGCACTGACGACTGGTAGCTCCTGTACGCACACCGAACACATCTAGAATACTCCAACCATATATACCATTGGCAGATCTATACCATACAGTGCAGGATTAGACTTCCCTCTCTCTAGTTGGGGTTGGTTGTCCACAGGCTTTCTCCCTTGTGCTACCTGTGGGCCTCTTTTGGATTTTGTTTTTGTTTGCCATGTGCGACTTTTGGGCCTTGCGCTCTTGGCTCCTTTTGCACTTGTTTGTACTTTGTACTCCTTTACCCTTTCCTTTGGGGGACTATTTATATATTTATGCAGTGTCATCACATAGAGTACTCTACATTAACTATAATAAGTAAAAATAATGTTTCTATCCATGACTATCTGCAGCTCTGCATCAGTCTGAGGTAGAAAAATGCTAAGTACGTCAAGATGTTGGCTTCCTCATAGTAAGCTTTCAGCATCACACACTTTCCACCAACAAAAGGATAAAACAGAATAACTTCGTGCCATACTAGTATCTGATCTTTTAAGATATATACGAACTCTCTGGGTAACAAATTGCAATACAGGAAGCCGCACACTCAGGAGAAAACCTTCCAGAAATATTCAACATGATTATAATTACAGTAATCAATGAGATTGGTCTGAAGCTTGAGCCAATCGGGTAACTTTGATCAAGCAGAATTATCGATATGCAAAGTCATGTTCAAAGTTCTTGAAACAGTTTGGATAGTTCTGACAATGTAGCGCAGATTTATACCAATGAAGGGAAACCAATGTTATTGGAATTTAGTCCATTTACCGCCCAGATTTTTGCCTTGTTCAGCTTAATGAGGTTTTCCTATACGTGTCACCTTTTCCAATCCAACTCGGGGGACGGATGTGTGAAATCACGTACTTCTCATCAAGCGTATACATCTCAAAGCTTCCATATGAGTCTTATCACCAGTCTTGCGTTGCATACTTTACTCCAGATACTCCGATACTATTGGGGCTTAGCCTCACTTTATCTCTACGTTTTATTCGTGTACAGCTTGGTGGGGTCTTCCCAACCTTCTTGTATCCTACGCGGTCGCGGACCCTTTACTCCAGATGTGGACCATCAATCGATACAGACAACCTTCCACAGTCTACAGGCGGGGAACAAGGGTAACTGCTAGAAGAGCTAGTACCATAAAGAATTTGTAGGTATCCAAAACATGTCACGACAGTTACTGCACTTTGAAGAGAAACTTACGGTTTGGATGAGTGTAATTTTGATGCAAAATAGCGTTCATCGAGGGGAGGATATCATGTATGTACGGATTCGTGATCAGTTTATGTCCATACATTGCAGTTACTTCTATAAGAGAAATTTCTCAAGCTTGTATATGAAGTAGATATGAATTTTTCTGTAATGGGGAAGTCCTCTAGTTTAATTGCACTTATAAATATATGCAAGAATTTGCTCTTACCCCAGTATGTGATTTTCAGCTCCCTCCGAATCCCGTGCAGTTGTGGAGAGTTGCATTTATGCTGGTGATATCATTGCATCCGTTGTAGTGATCCAGAGTCCACTGTGCTGATAATATTTGCTGGATTGAGCACGAAGATAAACATCAATACGTCGGAGGAGACCTCTAGCTTCAGGAGTTGACCACCCGTGAGCCTTCAACCTCCACGCGGCCCGTGAAAACGGGGTTGTGTTTAAGCCTTTATGTTGCCATCACAATCACTATCACGGCGACAGCCCTGTAATTCGTTGACGTTCAAGTTTTAGCTCAGAGGTCAAATCCTCACTTTGAAGATTTAGTCAGAGGTCAAATAATCACTTTGAAGATTTAGTGTTGAACGTTGCGAGTCTCTTGAAATTAGTGTATAGCCTACAGCCGAAGGTTTTGTGTTCTTAGGACTGATTTATGAGAACAAGCTCAAGGTGCAAAAATATGCGGAATAATTACATTCTCTATTCCACATCTATTGGAAGCAGACGCTGCAGTATCAAACAAAGGAGAAAGTTATCTATATATATAAAGCACCCCGAAAGAAAGGGACAGTAATACATTCATAACCAAGTGTAGGGAGGAAAAACATCCCATGCACCTATGAGAGACCCGTCCCATGCAACTATGAAAGAAACATAAAAAATGCAAGAAGGCATGCCAATGGAAAAGCATGCTAAGAACAAGCCCCAAGAAAGCTAAGGAGAGGGAAGTCAAGTCAAGTCTACTCTTGAATTGTATGATAGATGTCTTCCAATGGTATGCTTGGTAAATGGAGAGTACCCTACCTGTGTTAGGTGTTCCTACTGTAGCTCTTTGGTGAAAACCTAAAGTTTGAGTGTACTGTAAAGTGAATAGAACTCACTGGTGATAGTATGAAGTGAGTATGCATGGGGAGACAGCCAATGCCCCTTTCCTCTACAAGGAACCTAGTGCTGCTTCCATGAGGAGGCCATTAAAATAGTGGTGAAGATGCCCAAAAATCTCAATCTCAAAGGTGTAAGGTGTATGAGTATAGCCGGGGTGCATATAGGTCCTCCCTGCCCATACAGGCAATGGTCATTACTGCTCTGCTTATGCACCTGCCCAAACCAATGCCTCTACTTACAGTGGATTGGCTACCATCATATCATGCAAGGTGCAACTGTGATCCATGAAAGCTATAATATCTGCTCACACTTGACAAATAGGTGGTCCAACCATCATTCAATCTGAACATGGGCGAATGTATTTTGTCAGATCTGAGCCATTGTATCATGAACTCTGTTGTTCTCTCTTCCTGCTACATCACATAAAAGTGTATCCTGTATAGGTCATAAGGGAACTACATGCATATTGTTAAAAAAGCTCTATGGGAGCTAGATATGGGAGACCTTACCTGAATCATACTGTTATGGTAAAATACTCAAAAGTAAACAAGAAGTCATCAATCAAGGGAGAAGCTTGGAGCCAAGCTTTAGAGCCTTTCCCACTGCAAGATAGAATCCTATCTCTGTTAGATATAGATGCATCAATGAAAGTGCTAATAATTATGTGGGTGTGAATATATATTCTAAAGTCAGTGTGGAGATTCTTAGAGTCTAGAGATACAAAGTCAATAAGATTTGTGAAGTGATGTGCATGCAAGGCTTGGCAATAAGTTGTGAGCCAACTAAAGAAATAAATGGAAAGTGTAACTGGCTGAATCCAGTATCATGATAGGTCACAACAGAAAAGAATGACCCTTGTGTAAGCCCACTATAGCCCATAATCCAATATATGTTGCTGGTGTATGGGCTTCCTCCCCTATGAGATGCAACCTCCTATGAATATGAAGAGAGCTTTCTATAGTTATACTTCTCATGTGATAGTTGTGTGAGCATGCATGGCCCTAACAAAGGGGAGAAATATAGCAGATAGTACTATTAAATATTCACAAATGTAGCAACGCATACCTCTATATGCAAGCAAGTATATGCCAAATATAAGACCCTAGGGAGGTAACGCCTAATAAGAATAGAATAGGCCACCTTAATATTCTCCAATGGAAAAGTAGCTAAAAAAGAGAGTGTACTATACTCCACCAACTTTAGTAACGAAAATGGAATTCGTATGGAATGATATGCTGTGATAGTCTAAGCAGGTTTTCCATTGCTTGAGTGATTTGGAGGTCTGAACAAAAGGCAGTTTGTCTACCAAGTAACCGCGATAGGGACATAGTTTAGCTTGTATGCATCAGCAAGTTTCAATGATGAACACTATTCAATGACCTGGAGTTCAAATAGAATACCCTCAAGGAAAACGAGAGTACAAAAGCACAAAGAAGTTTGCATGGAGCAACAGAGCAAGAGGCTCACACCAAAACTTCACAAAGCCAAGAAACCATGGCCAAGCTCTACCTGGATAAATGACCAAAGTAACGCACAAAATAATCAAAGTTGTACACTAAATAGTTGAAATGTTGATATAGGTTGATGCAGATTCTCTAAAGATATGTATGGTAGATGGGGAGGGGCTAGACGGGTGGAGAGTTCCTATCCTTGCCCATTGGTGAAGACCCAGCGTCTGTGAACGTTTTGAAGGTAACATATATCCGCTGCCAATAGTAGGAGGTGAGTGAAAGGGTCGTTGTATTGTTCACTTGAATGCCATTTATAATGCATTTTCATGTTAGTCAAGATCTGAAACAAGAGAACTCGTGTAAACTAGTCTTATTTTGGAATGTGATATTTTTCATTTTTTTCTATGCATTCACAATAGCTCGTGATGAGCTTTTCTTGATTATTTTGGGACAAGGCAAACTAAATAGAACCACCTCAATTTAATTCAAAGAAAAAATGAAGTAGTGATCGAATTTCGTATTATGTGAAAGATATCACCAGAAATAACTGCCATGACACTATACTTGAGAGGAAAACCACTAAAATAAAGGTTTCTGTTGTCAGAACTGTTGATACTATTAAAGTGAATCTAATTACGTGAACGGTTAAAGAATCGTTTGAAATAAAACATTAATGGGCACAGAGGCCCCACTAACCCGTCCAAGCAAGCGTTATATCATCCAAAGTTTAAATATCAAATTTCTTGAATTTGAAGGGGTCCTCATAGCCATATACTTTCGTGGCCATCAAGCTAGTGTGGACCAGATCTTCACTCGAATTCACTCGAAACCTCAATCATAAAATATCACTTGCTGCGGTTGACACTCGCTCAAGGAATTTCAGTATTTGACTAATTTGTCCTCTCGTGTTCCATAGGAACCATATATGCCTCGATATCCCTGTTCGATCGACACAATCTATGAGGAGCTCTAAATGCATCACTAGAAAAAAACATAACTATATGATTCCTCGAAATCCAAGCAGGCTCGGAACTACAAACTCTATCCTTTACGTCCGGCATATTCTACCACCTGCGTAGTCTGAATGTACTTGACATTCTTCAGACATTAAAACCCAGAAAGTTACAACATGCGTGAAGGTAATTGCCTAGTTCCGCTACGGTGTTGTCCCTTAAAGTCAACCGCATTGGAAAGGGCTACTGCCAGTAAACGCGGAAGACCCATCAATCACTGACCAGCACTTGGTGAGCAGAGAACAATTGCGTTTCTGGCGCGTCCTTTGACTTCTTTTACATTATCAACCACGATCAACACATTGGGACCGCGACTTTCGCAGATGAACATTTTTCTGCGAAGGAGCTTGAACTTTTGCAGGTCGTCCTCAATTTCGCCACAACTGGTAACTCAAGCATACCGTAGGATACAATACGTTAAACACAGAACGACCACACAGAACACAAGAAGGATGAGAAGACCCCATCAAGCCGTACAAGGGAGGGACGTTGCACGTTGCCCATCAATACGTTAAACGCGGCTTCGCTATAGCGTGTGGTGTCGATCAGGTACATGGAGATACTGCACCACAACACGGTCCTCTGCAATACCATACCAGCTGCATCCAGTCGCTATTAATCTTGTGGAAGACCTCAAGTATCCCATCCTAGTAGAAATACTCCGATCTCTATCAAGTATCCTGTGGGTCAATTGTTGGAGAAGTTCCGAAAGGTTATGTTGGATACATTCAAATCATGACTTCTGAAGAAAGAGACTTGCGGAGTAAAGCCTAAAAACCCTTGTATAATTTGAGGTCAGCTGCAGTCGAGCTGAGTCTCCTTCAGCAGGTATTGAAGTTTTCTCGTCAGACGACGTTACTCATCGGCAGAAAACCATACATGCAATAAGTGTGTAAATATATCATCACATTTGCGGTTTCAATCGAGCTAAGGAGTGAAGATTCAACAATTGCGTACATCGAGCTCTTCAAGAGAGGTTCAGATAGCGAGCGCGATTTTATAGGACTATTGTGGTCGGCCAGTAGACTTAGGCACAATGGGAACGTGTAGCACTAACTATTCAACCTCAAAACAGCAGGTCAACAATGACGCAATTGAGGTACTAAGTTCTCGATGTACTCAAATATATACGAATTATTATATTCAAGGATCCCCAGTGCAAACTTAGCACTAACATGTCGAATCGGCTTGTGTGTTTATGCAGGCACCCAAATGCTTCACGAAACTGAATGATGATGTCTACGAGCTTTGTTCACCTAAATCGGATCCCGCTGTAGAGTTGGTGTTCTTCCATGGTGTTCAACTACCAGGGTCAGTTCCAGAGCAGGCTTTTTGGAGAACATGGAAAATGAAAAACAGCGAGGAATGCTGGCCGGCGACATTGCTTCCTGAACTTCTCAAAGTTGAAGGTCTTGAACCTCGTGTTCTGTCAGTCTCCTATGAGGCTTCAGCTAGTCTGCAGAATAAGCCACTTGGCCCTGAAGCCAGTGATGAATATCTTCTGGCCGAAAATCTTATTAAAAACCTCATATTAGATGGAGATCAAGGTGTTGGCCAGAGAAAGAACGTCCCGGTGATTCTAGTCGGGCACGATCTCGGAGGAGTTATGCTCAAATCCTTTGTGTTGGCAGTGGAGAATCAACATGGCACTGAGACAAGGGAGACAGAAAAAAAGAAACTCCAGAATTTCTTGATTAGTTTGAGAGCAGTTTTCTTTTACGCGACACCTGTTAGTGGATCACCAGCCTTCGACACCCTGTTAGCCGCCATCCCAAGAGGAGAACAGAATGAAAAGTTTTGGCTTATGGAAGTTCTGAATGCTCGCGCTGCAAGAGAAAATAGCTACTTTGAGGAGTTAAGAAATCGACCAATAGAAAATGCATCCAGAATTGCTACATACGCGATACACGCAGCACATGCTACGACTAAGGTACGTCACACTTTCCTGGAACTCCAGCTATTTCGGAACCATCGCTCGAATCACCGGCCTGATATTCTGGTTAATTTGATTAATGGATACAACCGAAGCTAGTAACGTGCTCGGAACATTGGTGGTTAACTACCATCGCTTTCCTTGTCGCAGGGAGAATGGGCAAACATCGTGGTGATTCCCGAGGGATCTGCTAGACAAGGTATCGACGAATTTCTAACTGTTGGCGAAGATCACTTCGGTGTCTGTCAACCCAAAGACCGCACGTCGAGTAGCGTTCTTCATTTGGTTAAATGTGTTGAAGAGGCGAAGAAGGCATTAGACCAATCAATTACAGAGGGTTAATCCATCCAAGGGTAGTATCTCTAAGCTATATTGAGCACGATGGATGAGCTGCAAAGACTTAGTAGGTTGGAAAGTTGATCATGGCATCCGTGATGTGTACGTCTAGATACTAGAATGTCAACGTAAAGGTAGAAAAGTGCCTTCCCTCAAAACAGGAATGGCGATTTCCTCCAGAGACAATGTCCACCACCACTGTACAAAAAAGACGGGTTGCTAAGCCCAACAATTTCTCGACTGCAATATATAACTCCATTATCTTCTGGATGACCAGGAGTTCCAATCTTTCATTCAGTTGTCATCTCTTTACATCAACACCTTTCTCTTAAAATCAACCTTTTGTCTTACATCAACCTTTTCTCTTAAAATGCTTAAATCCCCTCCTCCAGCTCCGGTTATTTTTGAAGATCCAATGTATCTGGTTCATCATCATAGCCGTAATTCTCCAGTGATTTGTCAAAATGTTGTCCAGATCTGCAAACCGTTACATCTTGCACCTACCGTGCATCGCGTTCAAATACTAGCGATGTATGATTCCGTACGATAATTATGACGAAATTTGTGCATCTTGCAACATCCATCCGGGAGCTGGCTCGAGCTGGCCATTGAAGTCAAATATGATAAACATTGTCGTCAGCGTTTTAGGTCCAATCACTGCAAAATAGCAGTATAATCCAGTAGATACGCGCACAGAGCAAAGTCTCTCGAACCTTGTTGACAATTAAGTCCAGCATAGACAAATTGGAACTGTCATCTGCTGTTGCTCTGAAAGCGTTTGGACCTTTCCAGACTGTCGAACTTTCAACACAACTTGACTATAAAGTGTGGCCATGGAACACACAGTAACTTTAATCTGCTGGTCCCATTGTGTGGATGGTCATGTGAATGAATATCGTTGCAGCTAGAACTTTCTGGTGGGAGTATTAGAGGAAATAAGGAATTCGACATTCTAATTTTTCAGTCTGGTATAATGTCTCTAATCCACCAACATGAGTAATAATCCGTAGTGCTTCTAATGAATCATTATTTTGAACTTGAGTCATAATCTGATTAATAACTGTAAATAGGAGTGGTCATTGATATAAGTCGTCATTGAAGTTCAATATGGATGATTCTATCGTTTGTATTTAAGCTCAACGATTCCATCGTTCGTCTACAAGTTTGAGAGAAAGCTGTGTAATAAATCGGATCATTCAAGAGTACTGAAAGAGTTGGACTGTTCATATTGTAATAAGTCAAAAGAACATCTTGCAGGACGAGATCGTGCTCTGGTAGAGTGCAAAGTAAAATGTTTTACGCTCTCTAAAGTAGAGAGTATATGTTAGTTTACAAAATAGTATCAAAACACTAAATTGTCATTTAGTCTTTCGAACGAGTGCCATTATATTCATGAGTGGGGGTTTAATTTATAAGTGAAAATCTCAACGATAATCATCCCATTAAGTAACATAGCCAGAATTGTGGTACGAAAGCTCAAAATGAGAGCTATACTAAGAGTACATGGTTTTACGATATTGTCATAGGAGATGAGAAGAGACCTATGATCTATTATAAGTACTTTGATAAGAGGATGGGAGAAACCTTGGCAATTATTGAGATTCATATCAAGAACTATGAGACTTTTTAGATCGCAATTGTAAAGATAGCACCGGAAGTTTGGTGTAAGTTTCATGACAAGTATGATAATATATTGAAAAGCTTGAAATTGCCGATATATTAGCAAGTACCTGACAGCCATTAAAGATTTGGAGAAATACTTATCATATGGCCAATTGAACATGGAAGATGAGAGTCTAGTACCAGTTATACTGAATAGCATACTTCTCTTATTTCAGAAATTTATGACTTCGTTCTCAATTAGGGTAAATTTGCTAATATTTGAGGAGAGGTGTAATCTATTGTTTTGAATAACTCCAATTAGAGATTATAGGCAGTATAGAAAAGGTTACAAACATTTCTTTCTCTACTGAAAAAACATGATTTTACTAAAATTAGAAACTTGAAATGAACTCATTGGTTTCCAACCTTAAATCCAAATTTGGCCAAGAAATTGTTAGAGTGCATTCCTCAAGTCCAAAGAGAACCTTGATTTTTCATTTTCTAACAAATATGATACTTTATAGGGGAGTGTGAAAAATAGAATATGTTATGTAGAATGGATGAATTAAAGAACCTTATGTGTAGGAAAATTATTGTGACTCTTTTAACAAGAAAACAACCCAGATGGACCAATTTCTTGTTAATTCATAATAAGTTACCAATAACCCAGCAAATGCATGGTAGATAAACTTAGAGTGTCCAATCCAATGACTTCTAACATAAGATGGTTTTCTGTATCTAAAAATGCTGATGATACTCCTATGGCTAAGAGTGACCAAGCCATCCATAAAGTAAGAGAAGAAGGAACTAAATTTGCTCTTAGGAGATATGAAATTCATTGTACGATCTTGGAATTATGCATAATCTTCTAATAGTAGGGAAAATAATTGGAAAGATATTGATCGTTTACAAGACTGAATGTTGGATGAAAAATGAAAATCATAATTTCAGGGTAGTTGCCCAAGGATTTCAGGAATGAAAGCTCTGCAAATTGTTACACCTGAGACGGGGATTCATGGCTTTGTTGGAGTGAAAAGTGAGACAAATTCATGTCATGATATGTATGGCCAAATATTGATATAGATTCACCAATGACCACTATCACCAAGAAGCTTTGTGAAGAGTGCCTCAAGGGAAAGAAAGCAAGGTAAAATTTACTATAAGCGGTGCTATAAGATCCAAGATTATATTTTATCTTTTTCATGTTGATTAACATGGATGCATGCAAACCAAATCTCTTGGAGGTGTTAATTATTTTGTATTAATAGTGGATAATTTTTCCAGAAAGATGTGGGTATACTTTTAAAAAATACATCAAAAGGACATGATAGGATTTAAAGACTTATAAAATTGGCCAAGAATCAAATGACCATCCAGGTGAAAATGGTCAAATCAAATAGGGAGAAGTAAATCCCTTTCACAGCCCACTTGATGTTCCCTACAGCGGATTTTGTATTTTTTTGTTGTTTTCCACAAATAGGTGCATCATGTTTAGTATGCTTGAAGATATAAAGTATAGCTTATATCTTAGTCACCACAAAGTTACTTAAGAATCACGCATAGAGGAGAATGGATGTTTGAGTTATAGGTACCACAAACAAAATGTACTACAAACACGAGTGTGGGATGACATGTTGGAGGCCACTATCAGTTTGTAATGCTTCAACTCCCCGTTAACAAGGAGCTGACATGTAGGATAAAGAACCAATTTTGGTCTCCATTAGTCCTTGTGCTGCTTCATACATGCATGGACTACAACACTTCACCAGAAATGCCTGAAAAAATCTCAAATAGATCAATTGTAATGTATAAATGTAGTGACTTGCAAGGAGGTAAAGTTTTATTGGATTGTCTTGATGCTCGACCTATTCTTGGAACATTTGAAGTTGTGTGGATTTGAACATTTTAAAAGCAAGAAGCGCTTAGAGCCTTTGAGCAATTTGAGAGATTGTGAGTGCAGTTGACCAGGATTGAGAGCACAAAGTGAGAATCAGATTCAAGGTGCACTTTTATATCATGATGTCTCTCCCTCAAGAAGAAGACTGGTGTCATATTGAAGTCACCTGGAGTAGAGAAGTGTGCACACTACTGCTATGCTGGGTACTTGAATTGAAACACAGTTATGATTTAGATTGTGGATTTTGGATTTTGCATATCTCCCCATGGTAGTAGAGATTAAGGAGAAGAAGAACTCAAAGTTCACGAACTTGAAAGGAAACATGGTTTCATGGACTGAGGAGCACTGGAAAAAAGTGCATGAGTCCAATTCAACACCCCAATCAAGACTGGCCTTGACCATCAGTCAATGTTAGGAATCAAGCCTGGCCTCAACCTCCATATCCCAATTTGCATTAGTAATATCTTGAGGGATAGTAATGTGCAAAGAAGAGCATCCTCTCCTCATTCCACAATAGTCTCATCTTGATATAGAAATGTAGCACAAATGGTGAGACAGAAGTAGGTCCTCTTGTTGTTTGAAACTGCTCTGTAAGCTCTCAGGTTTGATGATAAAACATCTTCTCCTGGTCTATGGGTTTGCCTTCATGCAATAGTTGGAAAAGGTCATCTGCCCATTGTTCAGGTATATTTTCTGTGATGATCTGAACAGTTTTATGATCCAAGTGACCATGGTGTGCCAAGTAGGGTCATGGTGTCCTTGCACCTTCCAACCATTCCCAGTCTTCTTGTGTTTGAATGGGGATTCAAAATTCCTGGTCATTTCTTCTGATGGTCGAGGCCAGTGTTGATTGAGGTGCATTGCCACCTAGGAACCTTCACCAATTTTTGAATTAGCGCCCTCAAAGCAGGAGAAATCCTTCTCAAAGATAGAGGTATCTTCCTACAATGCAAAAGTAAGAGAGGATGCAGGAGTGGAGGTTCAATCCACTCTCACAACAGTGTTGGAGTCAGTTGTGCCAGACCAGGCCATCCTTGACCAAGGCATTGTCATGGTGGATGATAGGCGGAGGTTCTGATATCCCTATTTCAAAAGAAGACTTCTTCTTGACACCAATACACAAAGAGTAAACAGTTCAGGTTCTGGTTGTCCCTTAAGGAGAGAATCATCAGGTGGTAACTCAACCTCAAGAACCGGTGCTCAAGACTGTCCTACCCTCACCATCGCCCGTGAGTGGAAGGAGACTTTTAAGTGAAGAGAAGGCTAACGGACTAGGAAGATGGACATCCTTGGACCTGGATCAGATCATTGCGGAATTCACCTCCCTTCCTAAGAATTTTAGACCCAGAGAGATGGTGGTAAATGAGTCCAGACCCAAAGATGGAGGACCAGTGAGTATGTTGGGAGCACCAGGACTGTAGAGTGCCCCAATGATCCTTTCTCCAACTTGGGATCCTCTGCAAGCTAGTAGAGCCATACTGGCCGCACCACAAGAGGCGCCTGGCCCAAGCCAAGTCTGCAGGTGTACATGGAGAGGCCCTTCCCGTACCAACTCAACTATCCTCCATTGTTGTCCTGTGTTGTCTACATGTTGGGGCCAATATTGAAGACCCTAGAAGAACTACTCCCGGCATACTAAGAAATTAACCTTGTGGTAATAGATCACAAGAGATGATTAATTTCTTACACTTCACATTCAATTTGCCATATGGGAAAAAACAAGCAACAGAGAGGCGTTGGTCAAAGCCAACATCCAGATATGCACATGGAGACCCAACCTGTGGAAAAAAAGGGTATGGTGCACATGATGAACATTTTTGTGAACCAAGAGAATCTTGGAAGATGGCACCATCTCCAAGAACAGCTGGCATGTGCAGAAGGGAGAAGTCAATATGGTGACCATGGCCATGGACGTCAAAGAGGGAGTGGGGCACCACAAAGAGAAGAAGACTTGACTTCTGTAGAGGCTCGGATTTGTCACTTTGAAGCTGCTTTTGAAAATTGGGAAGCCTCCTTGAAGGAAAAGCAGGGTAAGTTCACTATACTTTCCGACAACTACAAGACTTGGAAGCATGACAATGACACCATGTTAATCAAGCACAAGGAGGAATTATGGAGCATCAAAGCAGACCTTGTAGTGATGAAGGTAGGGTCTACCCAACAAGAGAAGGCCTTCATGGATTACAAGACAACACAGGAGGAAAGTATACGGGAAAAGGATCAAGAGGTAGCCAAGATAAATGAGGAGATAGTAGGCTGAGGCAGCAAATTACCCAACTGGACTCCAACTTAACAACTATCAAGGGTAGATCCTAGATGTGAGCGTAGGAGATGAAGAAGAAGCATGCAGAGGATTTAGATGTTAGGGACAAGAGAGTGATGTCCCTTAAGAAGGAGCTAGATGGTCTGTGGAAGGAGAAGGCCGTAGGGGAGAAATCTCATGATGCCGCAGGGGAAGTTGCCAAGATTTGCATCAAGGAGTTGTCCATGATTGTGGATGACCATGAAGCCAAAGCCCACATCCTCCAAGTACAAGTTAGACAAGAGTTGGAGATGGAGTTGCAATCAATCCATGATACCCTGGACGAGGAACAAACAGGAGTTTCTTGCAATTGTGGAATACATTACTAAAGGCTAAAGATCCAAGTAAAATTGGTTGTTACAACCCAATTTCACCAGGCTTAGCTGTTGGAGCTAAAGTTGGAGATACATGCATTAGAAGCCAACACTTACTCCGCTAAAAAAGTGACCAAGCTGGCAGAGAAGCTGCACAAGCATGGTCATGCCAAGTTTGAGAGTGTCTTAAGCACTATCCACCACAACCTGGAGGAGTACAACAAACAAGTCGAGGAGCTGATTTGGAGGTGTAAAGGTGAAGGAGGGTTAGGGAAGTAGATCATGGTGTACAATACTTGTTTATTTTGTTTGGACCATTTCATAGTTTTGACCATCAGGATATGTCATCATGAAATAACCATTGTGTTGCAACTTTATCATGATGGGGACTTCATTGTGATGGGTACTTCATCATGGTGGAATGTCACTGCATGATGATGTGTAATGGAATTCTTTGAGCAATTAAGGCTTTGTACATTAAATTGATTCTTTTGTAATATTTGATTGTTGGGACCATTCTCCCAATGTGTAGCTTGAGTCATAATATTGGTAGGGTGTACAATAAGTGCCTCTTTGTAGGTGGCACTGCTGTAGCATTTAATATGTAACAACCAATTAGGTAAAATAAGGTAAGTCTCAATTCATAATTATGGGGTTGTGGCCTTGTATAGTTATGGATGCACTGCATCTTGTTGTAATAGAGAGTATAAGGGGAGTCACTACAGCTTAACATAATTTTAGTAAGCACAGATTGGAATTCCATCTCATACTTGTCTATTCAAACTTGTGATAGGGGATCTAAGGATGGCCTTAAGTGCCTTCTTGTAAATCTTATGGGTGACTACCATGATTTTTGCACACAAAAGGATGCTACAAGCTACTTATGTACCACACCAAATGACTTACTTCACTCTGAGTACCTGAGATTGTGCCAAGTGCCACTCTCAAAAACAACTCTGAGTACTCACTACTTTACAGAAATTTGCAAGACACTACTCGATCAGCTAGGCAGATAGATTGTTTTGCAAAAAGTGCCAATGTTAGCCAGGGACTTCAGTTTATACACCCAGACCCTGGTCATTCTTCAACACTCTGGCAGCTTAAGAGCAGGTGGAGACTTGCCATTATGCATGCAAAGGCCTTTGCATGCCATCTCTGGGTGAAGTGACTCTCCAATGTGCTGGAAATCCATTTGCCAAACAATTCTCACACTCCACACTTGCCGGCTAAGTGGAAACGGTTATCTTGTAAGTAGTGGTCTTTGGTGGCTAGTGCCATTAGAGGTAAGTGCCATTGGTGGCAAGTTGAAATTGTGGTGGCACTTCCCTCTGAGTGCCAAGGTGGCACTTGGCACTTGGCCATATCACCTATCGGCACTCCAAGTGCTACATATCCTGCAAGCACCCAAATGATCCCTCAACACTCTGAGTGTTGTTCCATCCTCTAGCACTCAAGGTCATTATGTACCTCTCTAAGTGCTTCTTGTTTCATTTGTGACATAGCTTTGCTTACCACCTTGATAGTTGGCCCTGTAGCTCATGTGGCCTCCAAACTCATTCTTCATGCCAACATTTGGGATTATTCTATGTCACTCTGAGTGCTAAACGTCCTGTAGGTAGGCTGACCTGCAAGTACTCTAGATTATCCTACATCATTCCAAGTGCTTCTCCCATCCTAGCTTGTCAAGATCACTCTTCCGAGTACCTCTCCATTTGAGGCACTTCTCCTAATAATTCTATCATTCCCCGTCATTCTTTAGAACTCAAGCATGATATGATTAACAAAAGAAAGTTTTGAAGAAATAGGAGCACCACATGGAATACAATGCAGCTCAAGAGAAGAAGTTGAGCAATAAGGACAAAGAAATTGCTAAGATGAAGATAAAGGTGACATAATCTCAACTGTGGATCAAGCAACTAGACTTGAATTTGTTAACAATCTGTCAAAGATCTGAGGGTCTTGTTGAGGAGACAAAGAAGAAGCATAAGAAGCAACTAAGTGATTCAGACAAGGAAGTGTTGTCACTAAAGCAAGAACTGGACACTCTTTGCCCCCAGGAGGTAAGGACCAATAGGCCCACCATGCTGATAGTAAGAAAGCCCAAATGCGCATTGAGGAAGTGACCATGATTGTAAACAATAATGAAGAGAAGGAGCAAATTTTTCATGTGCAGATCAGATAGTAAGTAGAGATGGAGCTGCAATCCATTTGGGACAATTTGCATTTAAAGTTGAAGAGTTGATTCCAAGATGTAAAGGTGAAGGTATACGGGCGTAGTAGGAATCACCGTGCCTTTATAACCTATATACATATGTATAGTAAGACATGATCATTGGAGTAAGACCTCAGTGTGGTGGGAGACCATCAGAGTTGAGCATCATTGTGAAGAGACAACATCATGATGGAAGATCATCGGGTCTGATCATCATAATGGTATTACTCACGAGTAGAAAATAGATATATAGTAGAAAATTTTGCAGTGCCATAGCATTGGGACCATTTTCCTGATGCCTAGATGGAGCCTTGTAATTGGCAGAGTGTTTAGTAAAGTGGTTGTTGTAGTTTGCATTGTCACGCCCTTAATCAGCCCAACAAGGTAGGTACACTAGGGTTAACCTTAATCAGTCTAGAGTCACTCATGGGGTCTTGGCATTGCATAGTTGTGGGTGCACCCCATCTTTTTGTAGAAGGAATAAGAGAAATCACCCCAACATAGTACATGTTTAGTTCCAGAATTCCAAATCATATGTTCTCTTTTCAAGTTGTGTATGTGTAGTCTTTTGTTGTTTTGTATGCAAGTTGTGTTCTATCTTGAGTGAGACGCATGGGGACTCCAAGATCCTAAGTGCATCAATGTCAATGTTGTGTATATTTTGAGAGTTGGGTTGAGTAGTGGTGAGTAACTCAAAGTACAAATGCAAGTGCTGGAGTGCGGATGTGCATTCAGGCTTGACAAGGGTGTTGAATCCCTGGTGGTTCCAAAGAATTGAGGTGATGCATTGAACAACTGAGATGGTTGTGAAAATCATGAAGTAAGATGAATAACAAAAAACCAATGTGTCCCAAACCTGAGATATGGCAGTGTGGAATGCTTTCTAGGAAGGGTAGAACATTCTCATTAGCTATATAGTATGCATGACATAGGTAATTTCGAGGGAGAGACCTTTGGAGCCATTCCATCAGAACAAGACCTTGGAGGCCACTGGCCATCAGAACAAGAACGTTTTTGTGGTAAATCTTTTGTGGAAGTAATTTGATTATTTTATTTTTCTGTAATGTACCTTGGTGTGTTGCATTACTCTTTTCTAGGAATAGTTCCGGCTCAAGAGGATAAAGATGTAACAATAGACAAATAGTGACAACGTGACGTTTTTTCTTCACATCTAGCCACTTTTGAAGTATCCTCATGTGAAGGAACTGTTCTTATGGATTATACTATTAGTGCGGAGATGCGGGGGTTGTCACAAGCTTGTTGATGGAACACAGTAAAGACTATTGAGAGTTTTCTCTTTTCAAGCGGAGCTTGCTTGTGATGAAGAGAACCATTGTACAACTTACTTTCATTCTGTTCTTTGATTCTTATCTCGATTGGGTTTTTGAGTTCTCACTGAACATTAGAAGTCACGTAAAACTTGCATTTGGCTCATTGTTGAGATTCTCGTCTCCAGTCCAAGAAACAGAACATCTGCCCGATGGATACTTTGCTTTCTAGTGGATATCACTCGACCTCCTCATCTGAGCTGCTTGAGCAGTGGAAAGCAGAGAAGCCTATAGATTGTCATTCATTCAACCATGGTGCCAAAAGGGCAGTGCGAGATGTAAAAAGACGAAATCATGTGCATCATCAGCTCGAGCTTGAACCTTTTGGGTGCTATCTGAGGGCAACTATATAATTTATTAGTGAGGAATACATCATTGCACTGCAGCTGCTAGTTGATCCCTACATGGCTGCATAATTTGAACTTGTCCTTAGTATCTTCTATCTACATTGCATATTCAGATACTGTACATTCTAGCATTGCTTTGTTTCATCGACTAGATTTTCACTTATTATTTGAATATCAATGTATTACACAACTATACTCATTATTACTTATATGTGTATGGACGAGTTGAGGTAGTGTATATCTAACCTCAATGACCAGTTACATTTGGAGTAATTACTCAAACTTCTCTCTATATATACACCAGTTCAGGTAATCCATATCTAACCTCAATGACTGTTCACTTATGATTACTCAGATTTTTCTAGTTCAATACTCAATCCCACCAGAATGATTATTAGAGATCGTACTCTAGATTTTAAATACGCATTGTTCAAGAAACATTATTTTCCACGATACTTTCAACAGTATCCTTGAAATTTAGTATGTTGACTCCCAACATACTAACCTCCTTGTTCAAAGGCCTTTGATAAAAGTATCAACAGATTGTTCTTCCAAAGGTTTCCGAAGGTATACACACAGGGATGTTTTCTTCACTTTGTATTTTCTCCCGAACAAAGTGATATTGAATTTCTATAATTCCTACATTCACGTTGTAAGATGGCCGCGCTAATCGGACTTTGACCTTACGTTAAAAGAGTTGGTCGTCTGACAACCTGGTTCATGGAGTTTCATGCTTTGCTAGTGAGACCCACACATCGCGTGATATGAAGGTGCTATGCTCAAAGCTACTTTTTGTACTTCAAGTGCGTGTTAGAAGCTATCTCCAGAGACGAATCTCCTCCAACCTCTCGCGCGCCAAGATCTGGGGACCGGTGTACTTTCTGTCGAAGTGTCGCAAATAAACAGTTTGAGGAGAAATAGAACGCGAAAGTGGCTCTGAGGACTTGACATACCAACACGCTACGGTATCGATTCACTAGTCGCCGGAAAGGTTTCGGGTATGCACGATCCAGTTCCAGGACAAGCAATTAAGGCTCTCGAATTCTGCAGTCAACATCGAAAAGAGCCATCTCAGAAAAGTTTAACTCTTGTCCAGGTGTAGAATAGTGCGGAGATCGAGAACGGTTATCAGACTACTCTCCATCATGATCTGGCCCACTTACATATATCTTGTCTTAGTCATCCTAAGCGAATATTGGTGTAAGATTATGCTCAGAGTTTCATCGACACCTTACATGCTGACATTTGTATATCCAGCAACTTTTTACCGTCATTTTGTCCAATTGATAACTCTAACGTTCGAATCCGATCGTTAGACAGGGCCTTTGAATAAGAAGGAAATAATTCGGTATTTCACTAATGTGTGTGGCACTGTGTGTGGTAGAAAACAACGGATATAAGCCCGTACCTAGATCTGGAGCATATCAATATATCCTGGTCAAAATCAAAGTAACTTTGATCTGTCAACCAAGCCATTCCGGTGATTCTTAGTGTCTAAAAGCTCTACTCGTAATTAGCTAGTCCTTTGACTAAATATCATCTCGAGACATCCCTCTAAACTTCCTTATCAGGAGCTACCTGCACATGCGCTGAAAAGATCAGAATTCCGAGATTGATGAAGATTCAATACTAACATTGCTATTTCTTGCTCATATCCGAATCTACTGATATATGGCGTGAGCAGAATGACATCTATGACCATTATATGAGCTCTTACACTCTCGTGGATTTCTCGTACACCTAAGATGGTGACCAGGATATATTGATATGCTCCAGATCTAGGTGCGGGTTTATATCGAGTCGTTTTCTAGTTGATCAACCATTTTGAGTATTTTTGGACCAGCAAAGGAATCACGTCACAATGTCTATAAATAAGTTTAAAGTTTGTTGGTAGCTTAGTGATGATCTAGATCTCTAGACAGCAATCGATATACAAACAGGCTACTGGTGCGGTCACTGGTCGAGCACAGAATCAAGACATTTTGATTTCAGACATAATTTTGTATCGTGTGAAATGCGTGGAGACTTGTGTTGAATTGAAGTTTGTCTGTTCCACTCTTTCAGAATAATCAGAAGGGGTTGAGAGCTTGTAATCAAATCTTTATGCAGTACGTGAGGTCCAGGAGATCATGTGCAATAGAATTAACAAATAGATGTGATCCGAAGTATCAGTGATGAGCTCTACCAACCACTCTGCGGTGTGTAAGTTCTACACAAGGAAGTAACACGGCTAAGTCCGGTAACTAAAGGCCTTCCTCAGGACTACAGCTATGCTCAGTAAATACGAAGAGAAAATTTTCTCTGGTCTTCTGGTAATTGTACTCGGAATGGTAATTAGCACTTCACACAGCAACTGTTGAGCAGTGGCGATCTCAGATGGTTAGTGAAATTTGAATGGCAGCATGAGTTCTTTTAGTTATCTCTCTGTTTAGAACACAATTGATGACTGCTTCTTTCAACTACTGAGCCAGTATTGCACCTCTCGTGAATGGAGTACTGAGAAGGTATCTCACAGTGTCTAACCAGTCTTTCCAATGTTCCACGAGCCTAAATTTTGTCTGTGTCATCGCCAGATTGAGCATGCTCGAATCTACGAGCAAAACTTTGTACAGTAGTTTTTCCATATTTGTACACAAATGAGGATCGACTCGCCTCACCGTTATCACGGTCTTGTGTTCTCGGGGAGCTTCTCTGGGTTCTTCCGCTGAATCGCCTCTTCCATGTGCTTCATGAGGAGCTTCGCTGAGTCGCTTGTTTCGTTTTCGGGTTGGCACACCCCGAAGTGATCGGCAAGTATTGTGTGGAATACGTCGGTATCACTCCACGATCCTTCGGGCACGACAGGGTCGTCACTATCAAAACCACCCTGTGAATGCAACGTAGTTGAGAATCAGATTTGACTACATTTTGTGGGTTCTGGTTTTAACAGCTCACATTGGACTGTTCAATTGATTGTAGGATATGGGCTCTTTCACAGTCAAGAGAAGCAGCGACATTGATATAAAGCGTGGAAGGCAAATCTAGAAGAAAAGTACTACTCAGACTTTATGGTTTCGTTTGGAACGCACGTATATAGCTCCGTCACTTCATGTGTCATTACACGTTTTGATATAATCTAGTTGATAGTGGAATTGATTTAGATCACTCCTTGTGAATCTCATGATTTAATTCGGGATGGTTAAGTACCTATTTGTATTATGTGCTGCGTGTAGAGCGTACGTCTTGATTCGCTTTCCTGCATCCTTCCGAAAAACTCGGAATTCAGAGTTTATCCTTGCCTGATCGGTGTTCAGCACCTTCATAAGGCTAAACAATAAGGTTCTTTGAATCCTTCGGGATATTTGCAGTCAGTTTTGTTATTGCTTCTGATCCGCTGTGGGGTGTAGCATAGAAGAAAACCGCAGATAGGTTCTTCAGAAAAGTGGCCATTTTAGAATTCTTCTTCGTAGCAGGCTCGAAAGACTCATTCTTCTCTAACATCAGCACAAAATCTTTGATCAGAAGTCCTCCTCAGTCCTGCCCAACAAGAATCACCGGGACATTTTCCTTTTGCCCAACTTCTGCGTAATCCAAATTCTCCGATATGAGATATTTGTTAGTCCCGCCGACACGCACGCTTCCGACATCCGCTGTACCCTTGTATGTTACTGAGCGAATGCGAGTCCTGCATACTTTAGGTAGTAGTTCCACAGGCCAGCATTTGTCTTCGTTTCTCAGTTTCCCAGATCTCCAGTAAGCATTCCCTGTGTCTGATCCTGGTTGTTGAATCCCATGGAAAAATATTATCTCTACTTGTAGATCCAACTCAGGATTCAATGAAATACACGTGGTCACTCAATCTCTGCAGCATAATCAACCAGCACACAATCGGTAAGCAGTCGTGGAAGGAACACCCCCATATGAAAGGAAGGCTGTCTTAACTTCTGGAAAGCACAAGTTACCTCGAATGTTAACATTGGTTTAGTTCGGCTTGGGGACGTCTTGGATCTGCCGACAGAATCAGAAGTCATCCTGCACAGAAGAGTGATAAAGTTTCCTATCGCTGCTCACGAAATCCAGACGGGGCTACACTTCCCTTCTAAAAACGTAAGACACTGCACACAAAGTAAATTCGTTGACAACTGTGAATTGCAAATTTGAATCGCAGAACCCGGTGCGCGTAGACAAAATCAAGGAGTTGAAACTTCTTGACGAATTCTCTGAGAAGTTCATGTCTGGTTTTGCAAGGTGTTTCTAGAGGCCTAGGCTATGGGCGATCAATTGCAAACTCGTTAGTGGAATCTAATTTCAGGCCCTGAATTTCTGTACACATCTATATCAGTATTGATCAGTCCGCAACATTCAACTTCTATTCATGTGAAAGCATCGCAGCTCAAACTGGCAACGGGAATGGACTTCAGAACATATAACTGCCATTGTCTGATCATAATCTGGTCGTACCGTACTCTACAAAGCAGAAATTCTTCCATTACGTTGATACAGTGCAGCTGCAAGAGATGCGGTTTCATATTGTCCAGATACGTCAAATATCCGCGTTATTTCCAAATGTCCACGAACGTAGCTAGTTGCTATATCCGTGCGCGTGAAGAGAGTTGACTTGGAACAACGCTTTCTTACACAGTAAAGTATAGGTTTACTGTAGCTTGATCTTGCAGTAGCTGCAGTATTGAGACTTCGCTATCATGGGATAACCTGTGAATCATTTCGTGAAAGAAAGATTTTCACACATCACATATGATTCCAGCATAACTTTTTGTCACGCTTTTTCTTCTCTTGACTTTTGTCCAAAGTCAAGAGAACTGGCTATTCAGTCATTAGGGCTGGGGTTCAGTTCCATCAACTCGAGTAGTGCACTTTGTGATTAACTTATTCCAGTCTATGTCAAATGCCACACATGGTATCCATATCTGTATATGTATGTAGCTCGCGGTCGCCAAAATCGAAACAGAAAATTAATTGAGGGAAACTTGCAGAAAGTCATCGTGGAGCATGACATTATGCCATAGTTTAGACATTTTATCCGGGTTTGGATCTATTTTTTCCTTGATTGAATATCTCTCTGGATCTGGCATCATCATAATGGACTGCGATATAGTGATGTTACACATGATTTTGCCGGTACAGAATGAGGGTATCTGATTTTGTACAGAAATTAGTCACTGTGCAGAAGTTGATTCTACTGCACCCACTTCCATCTGAATCTCTCGACTAGCATTTTTCCTTTGCTCCGCTGCACCTCAAGTGGATGCGACCATGAAGCTTACATGAGCTATCAATTGGAGCCAGATTGATGCGGCACAGGAGCCGATTCAGCGGCCCTTTGTCCGTAAACATGCTCTCCCATTGTTTCATTACATCATAATGTACAATGAAGCGGCGAATCCAATATATTCCCTGCCAATAGTCAAAAGTTATAAGCTTGTCTGCGAAGTCCTTCAGTGTATCTGAGATAAGTTGCTGATATCGCGCTAATGATTTCCCCAACGATCCAATGGAAAGTGTTCAACACCAAGTGGGAACTGTCGCCATCATATCCCAACTTATGTACGCTTCCGACTTAGTGAAATGGCTAGGCTAGGTGGACTTTCCTTACATTAAAACTTACTAATTTATCAGTAGTTTCATCTATTCCAATTGGCTCCTGCTTGAGAACCATCGCGTGATACGCAAGTGCGATGGTCGAGGTAATAACGAAAGCTGCACATGTGGTAGACCGACTGAATTTTGGATTAAATATTACAGCTAGATCCAGAGACACATCTGTACGAATCTACTAGCCCGTTACAACTCGGACAACTGTGGATTTTCTGTCGAAAATCTCCTTTACTTGATAGACACACAAGGAATCTCCTCTGAAATTGTAAGGAAGGATGGGAAGACCCCACCAAACGAGGATAAATCCTAGGTGGTAAGTAGTGCTAAGCACCAATAACATCGGAGTGAAGATCTATCATCGGGATGAGAAAGCTGTCCTAATACAAAGAGAAGTTCAGCATCAAACTGGTCTCCCAGTAATGAGATGAGACTCCGTGTCAACAGATATCAACTCACTTGTCTGAGAAAAGACTTCTGCTCTCGACGAGTGATTTACCAGGAACTACTTTGCCTCTTAACACTGCAGAGCACATCGAACCGAAGAAACTAAATAAACCTTAACACTGCTCCAGCTGTACGATTGGGTAACTTCCCTCACCCTCGCCGTAGTGTGCCAGGATATCTTCATCATAATCTTTCCCACTTCAGCATATGCAGTCCTAATAGTCAATCTAAGCAAATTTCGGTTTGAGATGGCGCGTGGAACTTCACAGTTTACTTTACACTCTGTACATCTATGTTGACGAACACTCTTTCTCCATCAACTTGTTGTATATTGATGTCAAGATCATTCGAGTCCGATCATAAGACATGGACAGTGAAATTTACTGACCTTCACATGACATCAATTGTAGACAACTGAAAACAATCGGTATCGTTTAATGACTTACACTGGTGGTGCCCAGCGGACTTTTTCCCCATCATTGCCGAACATTAATGAACGACGATTCATCAACCATCTTCCGATTCTTAGTGTCGGACCGCTCTACTTTATATGCTTAGGGACTCCGTTGACCAAGTATTATGTCAAGTCGTCGATTTGCTCTACCTATGGTTGCTGCACAAAGCAGAGATTCGAAATTCTTGAAGGTTCGAATTTGGCGAACATATAGTTTTGTTACTCTCATAGCTCTCGGGCTCATGCGCTCTATCGTGCACTCGAATGTTCTCCTTATAATTTCTTTGATTACATATTGATAGATACAAATTTCTGGCAATTATAGAACCACAATTTCTTTATCTTTCGAAAAATAGAGATAACTTAACTATTTATTTATTGATCAATTGGAGAGTGGAGAAGATAGAGATGATGCATGGAACAAGGGTAACTAAATCTATGTAAAAGTAAATACTGATAGAAGTAGAAGATCAACTGGCTTTACAATTTGCTAAGAAGGTTAGCTTGTCTTCTGCTTGTTCGGTAACTAACTGGAATCATATAAACAGACTTTATTGTTTGTTACTATATTCCATCTACCCAAGTGAAATATAGGTTAACTATAAAAAATTTAATGTATATTAAAACTTTTTTGAAAGGACGAGAGACGTTGAACCCATAATATCATTTGCTTCATCACAGTGTGGTTTGATGTTTGTTTAAAAAACTGTTAAAAAGTAAAATTATTTTATTTTATTTTATTTTATGTTATAAATCAATAAACTCTATATATATTAGAAATAAATCAGAGATCTTCCAAGACCTATGCGTATGATGATAGATCTCATTAAGTTTCTTAATTGGAAGATATTCCTTTTTATTTATTTGGATGCTAGATAGAAAAAATAATTTATAACGTGTTTTTGAATAATTAGAAGATATAGAACCACTTACATAGGGGTTTTATGCAACTATGAAGAAACATGGCAGAGTATTTTAAGTTTACATTGTGATTTTGCAATTTTACTCTAAATAATCCTAACATGGGATTTTAAACAAGGACATAGTTGGACTCATCAAATAAATTTCCCAATCTTGTTCTTGTGGAAATAAAAGTTAGGGAATCTAAACGCTGGAATCGTAACAACATTGACAATGGCCAGACAGTAGTAATTTTACATCGTGTGAAATGCGTGGAGACTTGTGCTGTATTGAAGCTTATCTGTTCCACTCTTTCAGAATAATCAGAAGGGGGTGAGATCTTGTATTCAAATGTTTATGCAGCACGTGAGGTCCAGGACATCATGTGCAATAGAATCAACAAAAAGATGTGATCCGAAGTATCAGTGGTGAGCTGACCAACCATTCTGCGGTGTCTAAGTTCTATACAAGGAAGTATCACGGCTAAGTGCGGTAACTAAAGGCCTTCCTCAGGACTACAGCTATGCTCAGTAACTACTAATAGAAGATTTTCTCTGGTTTTCTGGTACGTGGTACTCGAAATGGTAATTAGCACTTCACACAGCAACTGTTGAGCAGTGACGATCTCAGATGGTTAGTGAAATTTGAATGGCAGCCTGAGTTGTTTTAGTTATCTCTCTGTTTAGAACACACTTGATGACTGCTTCTATCAATTACTGAGCGAGTACTGCACTTCTCGTGAATGGAGTACTGAGAAGGTATCTCACAGTGTCTAACCAGTCTTTCCAATGTTCCACGAGCCTAAATTTTGTCTGTGTCATCACCAGATTGAGCATGCTCCAATCTACGAGCAAAACTTTGTACAGTAGATTTTTCATATTTGTACACAAATGGGGATCGACTCGCCTCACCGTTATCTCGGTCTTGTGCTCTCGGGGAGCTTCTCTGGGTTTCCCCGCTGAATCGCCTCTTCCATGTGCTTCATGAGGAGCTTCGCTGAGTCGCTTGTTTCGTTTTCGGGTTGGCACACCCCGAAATGATCCGCAAGTATTGTGTGGAATACGTCGGTATCATTCCTGGCAGATCCTTCGGGCACGACAGGGTCGTCACTATCAAAACCACCCTGTGAATGCAATGTAGTTGAGAATCAGATTTGACTACATTTCGTGGGTTCTGGTTTTAACAACTCAAATTGGACTGTTCAATTGATTGTAGCATGTGAGCTCTTTCACAGTTAAGAGAAGCAGTGACATTGATATAAAGCATGGAAGGCAAATCTACAAGAAAAGTACTACTCAGACTTTGTCGTTTGGAACGCACGTAGATAGCTCTGTCACTTCATGTTTCAATAGACGTTTTTGATATGGTCTGGTTGATAGTGGAATTGATTGAGATCATTCCTTGTGAATCTCATGATATACTTCAAGATGGTTAAGTACCTGTTTTGTACCATGTGCTGCGTGTAGAGCGTACGTCTTGATTCGCTTTCCTCCATCCTTCCGAAAAGCTCGGAATTCGGAGTTTATCCTTGCCTGATCGGTGTTCAGCACCTTCATAAGGCTAAACATAAGGTTCTTTGAATCCTTTGGGATCTTTGCAGTCAGTTTTGTTATTGCTTCTGATCCGCTGTGGGGTGTAGCATAGAAGAAAACCGCAGATAGGTTCTTCAAAAACGTGGCCCTTTTAGAAATCTTCGTCGTAGCAGGCTCCAAAGACTCATTCTTCTCTAACATCAGCACAAAATCTTTGATCAGAAGTCCTCCGAGATCATGCCCAACAAGAATAACCGGGACATTTTCCTTCTGCCCAACTTCTGCGGAAGAAATAAGATCATACTCCAAATTCTCCGATATGAGATACTTGTCAGTCGCACCGACACGTACGCTTCCGACATCCGCTGTACCCTCGTATGTTACTGAGAGAATGCGAGTCCTGCATACTTTAGGTAGTAGTTCCACAGGCCAGCATTTCTCTTCGTTTCTCAGTTTCCAAGATCTCCAGTAAGCATTCTCTGTGTCTGATCCTGGTTGTTGAATCCCATGGAAAAATATTATCTCTACTTGCGGATCCAACTCACGATTCAATAAATACACGTGGTCACTCAATCTCTGCAGCATAATCAACCAGCACACAATCTGTAAGCAGTCGTGGAAGAAACTCCCGCATATGAAACAAAGGCTGTCTTAACTTCTGGAAAGCACAAGTTACCTCGAATGTTAACAGTGGTTTAGTTCGGCTTGGGGACGTCTTGGATCTGCCGACAGAATCACAAGTCATCCTCCACAGAAGAGTGATAAAATTTCCTATCGCTGCTCACGAAATCCAGACGGAGCTGCAGTTCCCTTCTAAAAACGCAAGACACTGCACACAAAGTAAATTCGTTGACAACTGTGAATTGCAAATTTGAATCGCAGAACCCGGTGCGCGTATACAAAATCAAGGAGTTGAAACTTCTTGACGAATCCTCTGAGAAGTTGATGTCTGGTTTTGCAAGAAGGTGTTTCTAGAGGCCTAGGCTATGGGCGATCAATCGCAAACTCATTAATGGAATCTAATTTCAGGCCCTGAATTTCTGTACACATCTATATCAGTGTTGATCAGTCCGCAACATTCAACTTCTATTCATGTGAAAGCATCGCAGCTCAAACTGGCAACGGGAATGGACTTCAGAACATATAACTGCAATTATCTGATCGTACCGTACTCTACAAAGCAGAAATTCTTCCATTACGTTGATACAGTGCCGCTGCGAGAGATGCGGTTTCATATTGTCCAGATAAGTCAAATGTCCGCGTTATTTCCAAATATCCACGAACGTAGGTAGGTGGTATATCCGTGCGCGTGGAGAGAGTTGACTTAGAACAACACTTTCTTACACAGTAATGTATAGGTTTACTGTAGCTTGATCTTGCAGTAGCTGCAGTATTGAGACTCCGCTATCATGAGATAATGTATAACCTGTGAATCACTCCGTGAAAGAAAGATTTTCACACACCACATATGATTCCAGCATGACTTTTTGTCACGCTTTTTGTTCTCTTGACTTTTGTCCAAAGTCAAGAGAACTGGCTATCCAGTCATTAGGGCCGGGGTTCAGTTCCATCAACTCGAGTAGTGCACTTTGTGATTAAGCTATTCCAGTCTATGTCAAATGCTACACATGGTATCCATATCTGTACATGTATGTAGGTCGCGGTTCCCAAAATTGAAACAGAAAATTCATTGAGGGAAACTTGCAGAAAGTCATCGCGGAGCATGACATTATGGCATAGTTTAGACATTTTATCCGGGTTTGGATCTATTTGTCCTTGATTGAATATCTCTCTGGATTTGGCATCATCATAATGGACTGCAATATAGTAATGTTACACATGATTTTATCGTGACAGAATGAGGGTATCTGATTTTGTACAGAAATTAGTCACTGTGCAGAAGTTGATGTTACTGCACCCACTTCCATCTGAATCTCTCGACTAGCATTTTTCCTTTGCTCCGCTGCACCTCAAGTGGATGCGGCCATGAAGCCTACATGAGCTATCAATTGTAGCCAGATTGATGCGGCACAGGAGCCGATTCAGCTGCCGTTTGTCCGTAAACATGCTCTCCCATTGTTTCATTACATCATAATGTACAATGAAGCGGCGGATCCAATATATTCCCTGCCAATAGTCTAAAGTTCTAACCTTGTCTGCGAGTCCAGTGTATCTGACATAAGTTGCTGATATCGTGCTAATGATTTCCCCAACGATCCAATGGAAAGTGTTCAACACCAAGTGGGAACTGTCGCCATCATATCCCCGCTCATGTACGCTTCCGACTTAGTGAAATCGCTAGCTCTAGCTGGACTTTACTAACATTAAAACTTATTATTTATCAGTAGTTTCATCGATTCCAAGTGGCTCCTGCTTGAGAACCATCCCGTGATATGCAAGTGCAATGCTCGCGGTAATAACAAAAGCTGCACATGTGGTAGACCAACTGAATTTGGATTAAATATTAGAGGTTACAGCTAGATCCAGAGACACATCTGTACAAATCTACTAGCGCCTTACAACTGGGACAACTGTGGATTTTCTGTCCGAAAAGCTCCTTTACTTGATAGACACACAAGGAATCTCCTCTGAAATTGTAAAGAAGGATGGGAAGACCGTATGAGGATAAATCCTTGGTGGTAATTTGTGCTAAGCACCAATAACATCGGAGTGAAAATCTATCATCGGGATGAGAAAGCTGTCCTAATACAAAGAGAAGTTCAGCATCAAACTGGTCTCCCAGTAATGAAATGAGACTCCGTGTCAACAGGTATCTACTCACTTGTCTGAGAAAAGACTTCTGCTCTCGACGAGTGATTTTCCAGGAACTACTTTGCCTCTTAACACTGCAGAGCACACCGAACCGAAGAAACTAAATAAACCTTAACACTGCTCCAGCTGTACGATTGGTTAACTTCCCTCACCCTCGCCGTAGTGTGCCCAGGATATCTTCATCATAATCTATCCCACTTCAGTATATGCAATCCTACTAGTCAATCTAAGCAAATTTTGGTTTGAGATGGTGCGTGAAATTTCACAGTCTTCTGTACATCTATGTTGACCAACACTCTTTCTCCATCAACTTGTTGTATATTGATGTCAAGATCATTCGAATCCGATCATAAGACATTGATAGTGCAATTTACTGACCTTTACATGACATCAATTGTAGACAACATCGGTATTGTTTAGTGACTAACATCCGCACTGGTGGTGCTTAGCGACTTTTTCCCCATCAATGCTGCACATTAGTGAACGACGATTCATCAACCATCTTCTGATTCTTAGTGTCGGACCGCTCTACTTTATATGCTTAGGACTCCGTTGACCAAGTATTATGTGCGGTTTGATCATATTTATTCCTGTAGCTCAAAAATGAATTTATTTTAACTATATATAATATGTGATCTCTAGACTTTTCAAGATTGATTTCTACATCTTAGTTTGAAACTAGACTGACAAGTATTTAGGATTTTATTTTAGACATTTGCTCTCTAACTTTAGTGGATAAAGTAATATTTCTTTGCTAAATCTGGGTAGGCTCTTAATAATATCATGTATAGATTATAGAAAATTCAGATAGCTCAATTTGAACTTCAAGCTCAAGCAGTATCCTTGAGATTCGAATATATTAGCATTATCACGGGTAGATTGTGGAAATTCAAATAGCTGGAATTCAGCCTCGAGCTATATCCGAGAAAATGGATAAAAAAAGGGCAAATTCAAGTCATTATGTACATGGCTCAACAACAATATTGTTACACATCAAAATGTAAGTCAGCCAACATTTGAATAGTCTAAGCATCCTTCCTATGATCCCAATATTCAGATTGTACTTTGATTACTTCTTATAATCCTTACTTCAAAGCATAAGCTAAAATCTCTACTAAGATAGTGGAAGATTCACCATCAAAATTAGTCATAGAAGCTCTACTAGTTTAGTAAGTTTCTTGATGAAAATATCATTCTCAGATTTAGGAGCTCCCTATTTTCTCAAAAAAAATTCTGACCTACCCCTTCTCCTTGAAAATTTGCGGGAGAATTTCAAAATATTTTAATCAACTTACCTTCTAGTCTTATTGACAGTAATATCTTTTCTCTCCGACTTGTTTCTCCTTTTATCTACTTCTTCTCCTTGCAAACATTTGGGAGCCCCTCTAATTTTTCCCCCTTCAAATATCTCAGAATATTTCTGGTCTTCTTGACATTAATATCTTTTCTCTCCCCACTTGCTTCTCTCAAGTCAAAGTCTCTCCTTCTCACCAAGAACTCGAAATGTATTCATTTTCACGCAGTATCTTTGTTTGCTATTCCTACTTCCCCGTTGGTCTTCTTGTAAGGAGCTGTGAGAAAGTTTATTGTTTAAAAATTAAAGAATATTTTGCCTTAGATAACATAGAATTTAAAGACTCTTGAAAGATCTTACCAAACATCATTAGTTTGTGATTTACATCACTTGCATGCATGGAGAAGTTTCTTCTTCAAATGTTGTATAATTCTTTTTTCTTAGCTTGTAGCAAATATAGACAAGATATAAAGACCTACCATCTCCTAAGTAATTTCACCGAGCAAGAGTAGTATGATATAGCAAAATAGAGTTTAGCATTGAGAGATCAAGATACCACAAAACACTTGTTCTTATCAAAATTTACTAGGCATTTGAGAAAATGATAATTGCTTTTTCATAAGTATTTCTAAAAATAAGATTTGAGATTCCAATTCATGACTTATAGTATAGCTATAAGTCTTGAAGATGGATTTTTCTTGCAACCAAGCAAGGTTCATGATATTCATCTCTGTTTAACAATTTCTTTTGAATACAGTATATAATATTTATTATTAATTTTTTTGGTAGAAAAAAAAAGCATGGTGTTTTGGAAGTATGATGTGACTTGATATATCTTTAAACAACCTTATATAGATATAAATCAAAATATATTCCATTTTACATGGAATTGGTGAATATCATGTAAAAATTATAACTACTAATTATATGAAAAGATTTATATTTCATGATGATTGATAAATTTTAAGAAATTCCTTTTTCTTATTTTTTGTAACTAAAAGCAGAAGTCTCGATACTTTTTCAGCAATACTTAGAAGTTTAAAACCCTTCAATATGTAGTAGTTTGGAATTTTAAATTTTCTTTCTTTGTTATATTTTTTTCTTGCTTCAAATAAAGGGAAGAGCAGAATCCCTACTGTTGGGTGAGAAATTATGCAAAACTGGATTTTGGGTGAATACCTTGTCTTCAGAAAATACGTTTTTTCACCAGACTGGTGTCTTCATGAATATTGTCAAAATCTTCAGTGAATACAAGACCGCATCGTCGTAATATTTGTGTTTGGTCTTTGGAAGAGAGGGAAGACTCTTGGGCAAAGAGAGACTAATGGTACATGAATTTCAAGAACACCAAAGACTACCTCCAAGATGGTTCACATGAATGGAGAGTGATGTGGAACTGAAGACCACTGTGAGCAAAGAGAGACTAATGGTACATGAATTTCAAGAACATGCAAAGACTACCTCCAAGATGGTTCACATGAGTGGAGAGTGATGTGGAACTGAAGACCACTGTGAGCAAAGAGTGGAAAACCCACTATAAACTCAAAGCTGTCATGGTGAAGAGGTTTTAGATTTCTTCAAGTCTTGCATTCTTCAAAAATTTCCAATTCTTAGAAATGAGTAAGTAGAGGGTAATCAAGATTCTATTTGTAAGGAAATTGATTGCTAGCACAATCATGAAGGGTGTTGTACCTCAAGTTGCTAGGAAGCTCTCATAACTTGAAGATTCCAATTTTCAATCCATGGGAAATGGTTGTCCAAAGAGTGACATTGTGGATATTAAGAGTGAGCTTTCTTTTGTGGAATTGGGAGTATACTTTGAGTGCTATGGCTCTAGAGCTTTGTGGGATGAAGAAAGTAGTACCGGAAGGTTGAGAGAAAATGTGAGGGAATGGACACCCTTCCATGGAGAAAGACATTGGGGAGAGAATCGGAGTGGCAGGAGGTTTTACTTTTGAGTCTTGGTTCAACCTGAATAGCAAGATGTAGGATCTCCCAAGGAACAACAAGGCTTTTGCCCATGAAAGACATCCCACCAATGAGTGGTTAGTGGCAAATTACTAGAACTATACTCAAAGGGAGATTGTTGGGTCAATAATGAAAATATCAAAGCCCCAATGCACTACATGTCTCACAAACTCATAGACTGCCTGCTTCAAGCACCTTTTTTTTGGGGGGACCAATCAATTGGGGACAAATCTTCCATACTCATGTGAAGAAGATGTAAAATATGTTTGATTTGCCAGGATTGTGCTACCTAATGCCCTTTGTGGTGAACTTTCTACATCAACCATTGATTACTTGCCAAAGAAGAAAATTTGGAATTTTTGAGTCATGAAGTATTGCCTTCCTACTTCAAAGAAGACCACGAGGGCTTTTATCAAGTGGAGCTCATGCAGGAAGTGGATGAGAATTACCAGAAGACATGAAAATTTGTGAGTTTGGTGAAGAAGGAGAAGAAGCACAAATTTCATACTACTCCCACCATCAAGAAGTCTACAAGTTGGAAGAGAGGAAAGAGACTTCAAGTTATCAAGGAGTCAGATGAAGATGAAGAACCCAACCCAAAGAAGAGAAAGAGAGATCTTTGGTGGAGAATATTGGAAGAACCAAAAGTTGAAGATAATACCAAGAGCTAGCAAGGAGAAGCTCTTGGAGAAGCCAATGTATGGACATTAGCAACTTGCTCACTCTTGAGTACCCTTCCCAACAAGAACCTATAAAGCTGCCTATTCAAGAATTGGGGCATGTAGGTGACAATGAGTAATAATACAAAGATATCTTGGTACTGTGAGCCGGCCTGTCTCTCACTCAGGATGAACCTCTGATGGCTATTATGGTAGCACACCATGGACTAAGAAGGCAAGGAACCCCAACTCCATCATACTCCTCCGAGGTTAACACTCCAAGACTCAAGACATTGCTCACTAGAGAACTCAATGAGAGAGAGATAGTTGCGAATGAAAGGATGATGAGTACCTCCTCACCCCTTGTTTATAAACTTGTGAAATAGTTACGTACCAAAGTTACTAATTACCATAGTAACTCAAGTTACTAGACTAAAAGTCAAGTAAAGTCAAAAAGTAGAAAGGAATATCCATTCACATGGGCATATTCCCCTAAGCATGTGGTCTTATCTTGACCCAACCACTAAGTCAAGGATTCCTTCACATGGGCTATCCTTGGACTAAAGAAGAATCCAAAACAAAAAAGCTTGCGGGACCAAGAGTTCTCAACTCTTTCCTCAAAGCCAAACACCTAGGAATAATACCAAGTCAACACACTAAAATCCAAAATAGTGATGCTCATCTTTTCTACTTCCTCTAAAGTAAGGTCCCATCTATCTTAGCTATGACTAACTTTAGCTAACCATGACTAATATAGAACCATTCTTTATCTCTATATAAATAATATCTCTTAAATACTTGTAATACCAAGCTAAATATCACAATACCACACACATGCACAAATGGGTGTTACATTTACCCTCGGACTAAGTTTTCACTTTGTCCTCAAAGTGAAGGTCTCTCTACCTTCTATGGTACATGTCCAACTTATCATGGTTAATCCTATCAAAGTGTCTTCCTCCCAACTCCTTGAGATCATAGGTGTAATTGCCCCACACCTTCTCCACTATGAAAGGTCCAAAGTACTTAGGCAAAAACTTCTATTGCACTCTCTTGAATCAAATGGAATCAAACAACATTACCCAATCACCTTCTTTGAAAGTCTCCACCTTCTTCTTGCCTTGCCTCTTGTCATAGCTCTCCTTTTGTTTCCTTTGGGCTTGCTCCACTCAAACCATAGCAACTGCTCTTGGCTCTTCCAACTCCATGAGTTGATCCTTCCTTGACTCTGCATCACCTCCTTGTGCTTTCTTCAATCTCCTATGAATGCTTTGGAAGGTAGGAAGATCAAAGTGAATAGGTAAGGTAGACTCAATACCATATACCAATTGAAATGGAGAATATCCGGTGGAAGTCTTCATGGTTGTCCTATACTCCTACAAAACTGCATGAATCCTCTTGTCCCAATAATGTTTAGCCCCCTCCATTTCTGCATCTTTGGCCAACATCATGCACAAGGTCTGATTGGTTCTCTCTGCCAAGCCATTGGAATTTGGCTTATAGGATGTAGTTACTCTATGTGTAATAGAGAAATGTCGTAGCATGGTTGTAGTAATGCTTCCTGTAAACTCTTCTCCTCTATCAGAAACCAACTCCAAAGGGCATCCAAACCTAGTGATAATGCGTTCATAAAGAAATCTACCTACTTCATCTTCATTCTTGTCCCTCAATGGTCTAGCCTCAACCCACTTGGTAAGGTAATCAGTAACTACCACAATGTACCAATTGTTCCTTGGGGTTCTATTGAGAGGACCTACAAAATCAATTCCCCACTTCTCAAAAGGTCCTAGCAATGGAATTGATCTAAGTGGTGGAGTGGATGTAGACTTTCTAGCAAAAGCTTGACAAACATGACAAGTTTTTCAATAATCAAGACAATCCTTGAAAATCCCTCTCCAATGATTACTTGCATCTAGAATCTTGAAAGCAGTCACTTTTCCTGCAAAGTGTCCTCCACATACTAAACCTTCATCAAACTCCTTTATGAGTAGGATAGACTCTTCCTTACCCACTGCTCTTTGAAGTAGACCATCTGCTCCTTGGTGAAAAAGAATATCCTCCACCATTGTGTAAGGTCTAGATCTTGCTGCAAGTGCCTTCCTCTCCCTAGCATGCATCCCTTCTGGATAGTTACCTCTTGTCACAAAATCCACAATCTCCTTGTACTCCATTGGAACCTCTTGAGTGAGTGAGATTGTCATGAGCTCCTCATCAAGGAAGGAATCATCCATTGGCTAATCTCCATCATGATCATAGGCTCTAGATAACAAATCAACATTTGCATTTTTCTTTCCTGGCCTATCCTCAATGGTGTAGTCATACTCAGACAAGAGTATCATCCACCTTGCTAGTGTCCCTTCAACATTAGGCTTGTTGAAGATGTACTTCAAAGCCTTCTGATCCGTGACAATGGTGGCTTTCCCTCCAATCAAGTAGTGTCTAAACTTCTTGAGACCAAAGATCACTACCAACCCTTCTCTCTCCGTGACAAAGTAATTCTTCTCTGTTGAAACCATCTACCTACTAGCATAAACTATTGGATGATCATGCCCATCTTGGTCTAATTGACTAAGAGTGCATCCTATAGCTACATTAGAAGCATCATTGTAGAGGATGAAAGGCTTACTCCAATCAGGTTTAGCAAGAATTGGAGCTACAACAAGGGATTGCTTGAGCTTCTCAAAAGCTTTGAGAGCCTCGTTGTCTTCCAAAATCTCCATGTAATCTACACCCTTCTTCATGTAGATGGTCAATGCATAAACCTTATTGGAAAATGAAAAGATGAACCTCCTATAGTACCCAACCATCCCGAAGAATTGGCATAACTTTGTCAAGCTTGAAGGGAATGGAAGGTCTGAGATTTTCCTCACCTTCTTAGGATCAACTGCTATTCCATCCTTGGAGATGATGTGCCCCAAAAGTAGACCTTCTTCACATCCAAAAATGCACTTCTTTGGGTTGAGTGATGCATTTGCCTCATCCAAGCATTGCAAGACTTTGATTAGGTGCTCAAAGTGCTCTTCCTTGCTCCCATAGACACAAAATTCATCAATGAAGTCTCTCACAAATTTCCCAATGAAAGGTTCAAATACCTTGTTCATGAACCGTTGGAATGTGGCTAGAGCATTGCAAAGCCCAAAAGGCATGACCTTGAAAGCGTAAGTTCCCCAAGGTGTGGTGAATGTGGTGAGTTGTTGATGCTCTGGTGCAATCTTGATTTGGTTATATCCACTATAACCATCTCCAAAACTGTACCTCTCATGACCTGCAACCTCCTCCAAGATCTCATCAATGAATGGAAATGGATAGTAGTCCTTCTTGGTTACAGCATTGAGCTTCTTGTAATCCACACATACCCAAAGCTTGCCATTCTTTTTTTTCACAATGACAATTGGAGACACCCATTCTAAATTCTCTACCTCAAAGATAAATCCAGCCTCCTTGAGCTTATCAATCTCCTCCTTCACAACCAAAGATATTGGTGGGCTAATGCGACATTGCTTTTGGCGGATTGTTCTTGCATGTGACTCCACCTCTATCTTGTGCTCCTCCAAGGTGACTTCCTTCAAATCCTTGTAACTGAAAGCAAACACATGGATGAACTTGCAGAAAATCTCCTCAAACCTCACCTTCTCCTCCTTGGTAACATTTGGACCATACTTGAGGGTAGATAACCTTCTTTCTACCTCCTCAAGTGTCAATGGTGATTTATCTGGGTCCTTCAAAACCTCTAGCTTGGGTGCAAAATCCATAGCACACAAAGGATACATATCTGAATCAGAATCAGATTCAGATTCATCCTCTTGCGTGGAAGTCTCTTCTTCCATGCTTGTGTCCATACCTGAAGCTCCTTCTTTAGAATTTGATTCCCAATAATCAAAAGATAGTGTATCCAAATGTGAAGTGTTGGTGGTGTTAGTCATAGGAACTATGACTCTATGGTTTGATGGCCCAATCCTCAAGTACCCTTTGTGCCATCAATCAGTTGTGCGTGCTGCTCTCAACCATGGCCTCCCAAGAAGTAAATCATAGCTTGAATCCTTCAAGACTTGGAAAGTCATGAGATTTTGAACTCCCATAACTGAAACTACCACCTTATCCATCACCCCTACTAGTTGAACTTGTTGTTTGTTTGCCATGCTCACCATAAATGTTGAAGGTCTTGAGGGTATCATACCCAACTTCTTCATCAACCTTTCTGACATGGCATTCATTGTTGATCCTCCATCAACCAATGCATCCTTGATGTTGTGACCATTCACTCTCACATCAATCTTGGAGGCATATTCACAAGCCTTCCATGGTGCTGGTTTGGCATCCACCACCCCCATTGATACTGGAACTTTTGCCTTCTTCTTCTTCTTGCTCCTTGTAGAACTCAAACCACCTCTAAGCTCCTTTCTCAAGGTAGGGTTCAAAGCAATTAATTGGCCCACTATGATGTTAGCCTTGTGACTACCAACATCCTCCAACACATTGTAGTTCCATTGTTACTTTGAGATCAAGAAGTCCTCCATCCCCAACTTCTTCCTTGGATTCTTTGTTGTTGATGGTGTTGAGGTGCGAGTGCTCCTAGTAGACATAGGAGTATCCTTGCTTGAATTAAATCCTTGAGAAGAGTGAACATCCTCTGCAAAACGAGCTCTCTTCTTCTCTTGTGCCAAAAGCTCCAAATTAAGACCATTGGAGTTTGAGCACTCTCCCTTCTCATACTTGCTCTCAACCATATCTATGGATGCTATCTCCTTACCTTTGTTGGGATTAGGAGCCACTTGGGTTTCACTACCTCCCTCTTTCCCTCTATTGGCTCCCTCATAACCCCTTCCTCCATGGTAAGTGGAATTGGGGCAATTCCTTTGGATATGGCCTCTTCCTCCACAACCAAAACAATTTCTATCATTGAAATTGCTGGCTAGTTGGCCTCCTCTATATGGATAGTTTTCATAACTCCTAGGCCCTCTCCCTACATTCTGATCCACCTCTCTCTTCTCCCATAGTTGCACCACATTGATCTTGAGATCCGCAAGTTGTTTTGTGATGGTTTGGAGTGGATCTTTTGGTGGAGGTGCAAGAACCGGAGCAACTACTTGTGGTGCAACCCTTGTCACCAAAGTATCAGAAGTTCCACCATACTTGTAGGCTTGGGGAGGATGCACAACCTCCTTCACCACCAAATCATTCTCATCCCCTTCCAAACTCTCCTCCATACGAATTGCAATCTTGATAGCTTCAACCTTGGAAGAAGGTTTCTCATATCTCACCTTGCTTCAAATTTGTGGTCTCAACCCTCCCACAAAATTCTTGGTGAGCATGGCCCCTATGCCAATCATTGTAGTCTCCATATCATCCCCACCCTTCCTCAACACTATGCAAAATCTGGACTCTAACTTTTCCACTCTTTCCACATAGACTCTCACTTTCTCTCCATCTCCTTGCTTGAGAAATGTAACCTCACTCATCAATCTCTCATAACTCTCATTAGGAAGAAAGTTCTCAATGAGTGTTGAAGTCAAAGTCTCCCAAGACTCCTCTTCCCCATCTTTCCTCTCTCTCTTTGGGTATTCTAACTCATACCATGTAAGTGTTGCATCCTCAAAGAAATTTGGTAATAATGAGGCCCACTTATTCTTCCTCCTCTCATTGTTTCATATGCAAGCTCTCTTGAAGTCTCTCACAAAGGCTTCCACATCTTCTCCATCTTTGCCAAAGAAAACTGGAAGTTTCCCCATCTTAACCTCTCACTATCTTTCTTTTCTCTCAATTTTTCTTTTTTTCTTTTCTTTTCTCTCACTCTATAACTAATAGAATATATACATGACTAACACCATTTGAGAGTAATCCACCCTAGGGAACACAAAAGGTTCAGGTTGCTCCAAGATTTCTATAGCAACATCAAATCCTAGAGTGCATATTAATCTAACTCTCATGGATAGTTTATCCATAAGTTGAAAGATTATCTCCATCACTAATCTTGAGAACTAGCTGATGAAGGTGGTAGTATTTCTGTAGCTGTACTAAGACTCTCTCCAAGATCCTTCACCAAAGTTTCTAAAAGTGCTTTTACTCCACTACACTCACACAGTCCTTATGGAGGTCCTTCAACTCCACAAACCTCACACAACTCCTTGGTCTTAAATCTTCTCCCTCCCAATCTTGGTGAAGAAGGCCCAACATGCAAACCCAAGTCAAGTAAGCCTCTCCTTTCCCTCAATCTTTTGCTCTCAAAAGTCAATGGACATGAGCTTGCCTTATGTCCCTTCTCTCCACATAGAAAGCACTTAGACTCACTCTTTCCTCCAAGTGGTGTAGGTTTTTGGATCCTCTCAATACTCTCTTCAAATTCTATTGTAAACTCTCTTTTCCTCAAATCAACCCCTACAATCACCTCAAACCCTTGGGGAACCTTGCATCATCTCAATTTCCACTCTTGATGACCCTCCATGTTCCCAAGATGAATCTAAACACTCAAATATGCTTTTTGTTGATCTCAAACTTCTCATGCATGAGATCTCCACTCTGCAGAATTGACCCTTTCTCACAATGTCACTCAAATATCCCAACCAGTATGTTACAGTCCTCTGAAATTTTGCACACTTAATCACAACTCTAGAGCGTCCCTCCCTGCAAAATTTCAGATATTTTCATCAAGCCATTTGGCCTGGGCATCTTTCTATTCAGCACCCATATTTCAGATTTGGTCTGAAAACCACCCCACTCACTTCAAAAACTCATTTCTCCTTGTTCAAGAACTATCTCTCTCTAATTTTTGTGGCAGTAGGTAAAATACAATGCACTAAATGTTTTTGGAAATTTTCAAGACAATTCATTGAAAATTGAAGAAATGGCGGACTCTGTACAATTTTCCAAAGAGCATGCAGTTGCGGGAGCACTTTACCCTATCAACTTTCAAAATTTCTAGCCCAGTGTGTATAGAAGTTCTCACAATAATTTTAAGTGTGCTAACTGGAAAATAACCCAAACTATCATGTGTATGAATTTCAAGTCCATATCTCAAACTTGAGATTTTGCCCAAAATCACCTTAATCTCCAAAATCTGCAATCCACCTCATACAATCTCTCCAATTCCTCTCATGTATACAAGATGTACAAAATCACCTCAAAGACATCATAATGAAATACAGAGTATACAAATGGATCTTGGTTTTCTAACATAAGTTCAGCTCTCTCCTCTCCTAATGTTCTCTCCAAGTGAGCTCTCATAGCCTCCTTTTGCCTAATGTAGAATTGGACGCGGAACATTATCTTGCCTTCTAGAGAGGTCCCGACAACCGAACCAAAAATGTGAGCCGGCCTGTCTCTCACTCAGGATGAACCTCTGATGGCTATTATGGTAGCGCACCATGGACTAAGAAGGCAAGGAACCCCAACTCCATCATACTCCTCCGAGGCTAACACTCCAAGACTCAAGACATTACTCATTAGAGAACTCAATGAGAGAGAGATAGTTGAGAATGAAAGGATGATGAGTACCTCCTCACCCCTTGTTTATATACTTATGAAATAATTATGTACCAAAGTTACTTATTACCGTAGTAACTCAAGTTACTAGACTAAAAGTCAAGTAAAGTCAAAAAGTAGAAAGGAATATCCATTCACATGGGCATATTCCCCTAAGCATGTGGTCTTATCTTGACCCAACCATTAAGTCAAAGATTCCTTCACATAGGCTATCCTTGGACTAAAGAAGAATCCAAAACAAAAAGGCTTGCGGGCCCAAGAGTTCTTAACTCTTTCCTCAAAGCCAAACACCTAGGAATAATACCTAGTCAAAGCACTAAAATCCAAAATAGTGGTGCTCATCTTTTCTACTTCCTCTAAAGTAAGGTCCCCTCTATCTTAGCTATGACTAACTTTAGCTAACCATGACTAATATAGAACCATTCTTTATCTCTATATAAATAATATCTCTTAAATACTTGTAATACCAAGCTAAATATCACAATACCACACACATGCACAAATGAGTGTTACAGTACCAAATGCAAGTACCCAAAGAAGAAGATACCTCCCAACTCATCAAGGCAGAGAGGCAATGGACCAAGGAGAGAACATATTTGGTTATTAAGGAAATGCCTACGGTGAAGTATACTCAATATATTCTATTGTATGTTTGATACTCATCCAACATATGAGAAGAGATGTCTGCAAGTATCTAGGTATTCAAAAATGGTGACCAAGATGCATGCCAAAGTGGACTAGCACACAACCAAAGTCACTTCCTTGAAGAGTGAGGTACTTTATCTTTGAGAGGAGTTAAAGAAACAAGGTGCAAAGTGAATTGCTTTGCAAGAAGAGATAGATGTTTGAAAGGTTGCCTCTAGAGAGCAAGAGGAGCAAGCAGTTAAAATAGTGACAATTGTATCAAGGAATTGGAGAAAGACTTGACCATGATGCAAAATTCTTTACTTGAAGATGAACATTGTTTGGTGAAGAGTTAATTTGAGACCCTTTGGAAGACAAAAGCGGATATTTGGTAGTTGGCAGCCAAAGAAAAGGAAAAATCCAAGAAGAAGATCTTGTAATTTGAAGCTAGACAAGGCAATTGATGAGTGACCAAGCATTGGTGGCCATCTAGAAGGTGAGTTATGAAGAGACCGGAGATCACCTACTAGAGGTAGACAAGTCTTTGCATCATTGAGTATCAAGAAATAGGGAAGAATCTATTGGACAGATTGCAGGTGGTGCATCAAGAGCACATCACCGCAACAATCTGTTTGAACAAGGAGAAGCACAAGAAGCTCTAGCTCTTGGTAGTAGCTCCTACTTTTGCACCAACCAAGACTCTTCAAGATGGTGAAGTGAAGGTGCAATTAGTCTTGAAGGTGTCAATGGTGCAACAACACTAGAACACAGTCAGACTAGTATGTGACACCATAGATGAGTTAATGGTGGATTTTGTAAAGAGCACCACTACCACAAATGAGGTACATGAGCTCAAACTTGCAGGTCAGAAACTCATGGAGCTGCTTGAAGACAAGACATTGAAGTGGATCACCTTAGGACTTAGGACTAGAATAACAAGGGAGTTTTAAGAGTTGAAGGAGAGCTTGAGGATGAATTTACTATCAATTAGAGCTTTTCTAGACAAGGTAATGGAGATTTTAGAGTTAGAAGAGAATTTTGAAGAAGCATCAAAGTCATTAGAACCGGTAGTGGAGGTAGTGGTGCAGCATGACATTCCTACTGTGCACTCTTTATACTCTCTTTGAGATGCACTTATAGTGGCCATGATTAACTATTAGGCATTTCTAGTAGTGGTTGTTTGTTAGTTTTGTTGTAGTTCTTAGTTTCATGAGCCTGTAGCTATTTAAGCACAACATTTGAAGTGCTACATTGTCTTGTAACAATTGGTAAATCAAGTGAAAGAGCTTCTTTGCTCTTTGTTGCTTTCTCAAACTCTCTCATGAAATTTTCTTGATTTGTGTTTGCACTTTGAAGAAGATCAATGAACATTGTGCCTTTGCAAGGAGATGGAAATAATCTTTGGAAGACCTTAGGTTCTGGTCTTTGGAAGAAGCAAAGATGTTCGAGGAAGGTAAGTGCCTTCCAAAGAAGGGCGGGTCTTTGGAAGAACATATCCCTTGTCTTTGGAAGGACATTTGTCTTCACATGATCTTTGGGATACCTTTAGGGTGCCCATTTTTTGTGTTAATTATTTTTTCTAATTTCAACTTTGCTTATGAGGAAGTACTAGTCTATTCTAACATTTTGGCAAGAAAAGCTATAGATAGAGCATTATTTGGAGTTGTGACTCCTAAGCCAACAACCCAAATGATAGAGTATGGGTCAGAGGAACACTTAAAAGATGGAGGTACACTTATCTTCACATACTATTTGGAATACCTTCAGAGAAGAGGAGTACCTCTCATGCTAAACCATCACTTTTGAAAATTCACTGAAATTATATACTTTGGTTGAATGACTATTCTTTGTTGTTTTAGATAGTGTGCTTTTTTGGTGTCATTGTCCTTGCCTAGGAGTTATTGTGGTGCTCACATTTTTGTGTTAATTGCTTTTTTATTATTAATTTTTACTTTTTTATGAGGAAGTACTAGTCTATTCCATCATTTTGGTAGGAAAACCTATAGATAGTGCATTCTTTGGAGTTGTGACTCTTGAGCCAGCAACCCAAATGATAGATTCTATGTTGGACAAACACTAAAGGAACCATATCAAGACCAAAGGGTGATCAAAGGTGAATGGTTCAGGAAAGAAGGACTTTGGCCCAAAGCTTTCTATATAGGGTGCCATTTGGCCCGATAGCACTTCACCCAGCAATTGAAACTCAGCCAAATGAGTTTTCTCTGCTTCATTTTTACCCAAACCTTATACATGACAAGCACCATACACCAATTTGAATGTGGTGCCAACAAATTCAACAATGATTGGTCCAAATCAAGAAGGGTGGTTTGCATGATGCGGAGGACTGTTGGCATTTAGCCTATTGCATGCACCAAGACCATTGAGAGAAAGAGTGATGATTTGCATTTGCAAGCAAAATTCTTCATTGAATGAGTGACAAGGAAGAAAGATGATCCAACCCCTACCTAGTTAAAGAATAATTGAAGAATTTGCATAAAAAACAAAGTGAGGAATGGAAATTTTCAATTTTTCATTGTAAGTGATTGATTAAGCACAATCAATCTCAAATTCAATCCTCTGTTATTGCAGTTTCTATCCTTTGAAGCCAAACCAAACTTCACTTTTTCTCTCTAGTCCTTGAGAGAGCGATGTTTGTTCAAAAACCCATGAGAAAGGCCACTAAAGCCAGCCTCCAAAGCCCAACAATGAATGCTTGGGTGGTGTACTATAGAGGAGATTTGATTCAGAGCAAGCATATGGGATTCTTGCTTTAGGATTGGGATGCAACTGATTTTGAGATCATTTATGAGATAATAAGCCAAAAGGAGAAGAGTAGTGAGGACCTAAGAGTGAACCCTATGGGCTTGACTGAGGAGGATTGGAGGAATATCCTCTATCCTGATGCAGCCCAATAGGAGAAATAACAATTGACATTAAGTTCTATGACTAGGAGTTGACCCAAGAGATCAAGGCCACCAATGGGGAACCTTGCAACAGAAACAATTGGTTGGTGAGTTCTCAACTATAAGGACCCAACCCAGCAGGCAATTGTAGAATCAATTATGAAGCTGTTTTGTCACAAATGGACAACTTACTTAACAAATAACCAAGCCATATTCTTTCACAAGATGTATGAAGGCAAGCCTATGAATTGGGCTTGCATGTTCTACTTACAAGCCCAAACCCTTCACCAAGACTTCTTAGATGAGAGAGGAGACACTTACTTGGCCTTGTTTGCAATCCATTCCAACATGGGTCTCAATGTTTTAACAAGGAGGAGCTTGAGCCATTACGCTACTACAGATTACTTTATTTCCCAACCCAAGGAGAAGTCAATGATCAAGGAATATTAGGAGGTGGATGAAATATTTGCCCAAACAGGCAAGTTTTGGCTTGTGGACAAAGAAGTAGTGAGTACTAAGCCAAAGAAGAAATGAGCACCATTGACACAAGTAGCCACACCAACCAAGAAGCGGGCAAAGAAGAACCTCCAATCATCAAAGTGATCTCCAATACTAATGAAGAAGAAGAAGTTGGTTTGGAGGAAGAGACTAAAGCAGAATAAAAATTCCCTTCACTTTATAGTCCAAGAGGAAGGACAACAAAGAAGAAGAATAGTTCAAGGATGCTCAATTTGCTCCCAAACTTCCAATGACAAAAGACCATGAAGAAGTGGGACATGAGGTAGATGAAGTTAGAAGGAGGTGATCAGACTAGAGCCCAAACCCATGAGCCCCACTCCTTGATCCCCATCTTCAGAAAAAGAAGGAGAAGCACTCAAATGAAGGAGAGGAACTTATGCCAAAGTTCAAAATGTCCTTTCACCTAAAGATAAGGATGTGGCCAAACGTGAAGAAGAAATAGATGTCGAGGCAAAGAATAATCCAATAGAGATCATAGAGGAAGTAAAAGTCCCAGTCCCACAAGCAAAGGAGGAAGGATCAAGCCAAATTATTGCCAAATAAGTTTTGGAGGGAGCTCAATTTGTCATTCATTTGGTGGGGGCAGTTTTGCAGTTGATGGAAGGCTTACCACCCCAATACCAACATAAATGTCTAGAGATTGTGGACTTTACCACCTTGATACAGAGGATGCACAAGGAAATTTAAACAAGGAAGAACCAAGAGAGTAAGCTCTAGGAAGAAGTGACATGGAGTTGTAAGTTGGCTTATCTCTCACTCAAGATGAACCTCTAATGGCTATTAAGGTAGCACACCATAAGCTTAGAAGGCAAGGAACCCCAACTCTATCACACTCATCCAAGGCTAAAACTCCAAGGCACCTCTAAGACTCAAGACATTGCTCTTTAAAGAACTCAATGAGAGAGATATATATAAATGAAAGGATAATGAGTACCTCCTCAACCCTTAGCTTATATACTTGTGAAAATTTTACACAACAAAGTTACTAATTACTAAAGTAACTCAAGTTACTAGACTAAAAGTCAAATAAAGTCAAAATGTCTAAAGGGAATATCTAGCACATGAGAATAGTCCCATGAGTAGGTAGTCTTATCCTCACTTATTAAGTAAGTCAAGGATTCCTTCACATGGGCTATCCTTAGACTATAAAACTAGTCCACACCAACAAGGCTTGAGGGCCAAAGAGTTCTCAACTCTTTCCTCAAAGTCAAATAACTAAGAATAATACCAAATCAATACACTTGAAGATAAAATAGTGGTGCTCACTATTTTCTCTTCCCTCTAGAATAGGGTCACTTTTATCGTAGCCAAGACTTACTCTAGCAAATCATGATTAATGTAAAGCTTAACTAAACTCCATATAGATAATATTTCTCCACTACTTGCAATACCAAGCTTAATATCCCTATAGAGTACACATGCACCAATGGGTATTACAAAGCCAAGGTCACTACAAGGAAGAAGCAAAGAAGATGAAATCCTTGGTGCAAGAAGTGTTTGAGGAAAAGAGGAAGAAAACATTCCTTGCTTTTGCATAGTAGAACTAAGAGAAGGAGTTGGGCCATTTTTGTACTAAGCCTTTCTCTCTTTGGGAACACATAGGATGTCTAGCTGTGGATCTTATGAATAAGAAGTTGTGCATAGATTTGTCACTACTAATCTAAGCATACGTGGCATCCAACAAGTAGAACCCTCTACTCTTCTTAACAAGACTGGAGCGTTCTACTCTAAAACTCTGTGCTTTTTGTCAAAATGAGCTTTAGAGCCTTCTTGCTCTACCATCAAGCCAATTTCAACTTGTACTCTAAGCTTCCTTCAATCTGTATGTGGTGCCCACATTTTTTGTTTTTGTCAAAATAAAGAAGAAGAAGTGTATAGAGAAGTCGGATTGCGTTTGTATGGCCGAAGAAGGCGAAGAAAAGAGTCTTCAGGATGAAACCCAAAGTAAAGTGACTTCGGGTTATAAGGCGAAGTACTCGGAAATGCCCTATCAGGATACAACCCAAAGTAAGGTGTCTTTGTATTGGGGGGAGCTCAACCCGAGGCAAAGTCAGTCTAACAACCTTTTGTCGGGGCAAGAAATTCAAGAAGGGATTGTTCAAAACTGGCGGCCCATACGCGCAAAGTTTGATTGATAGTGACAGGTGCATGCAGGAGGTGTGATTTCTTGGTAGAAACTTGAAGTGACAAAAGACGAAGAAAGCGCAACTCTATAAAATTCAAACTCGCAACAAAGAAATGTCGAGCAATTTTCCGTTGCCATTGAGAAGTCGTCTTGCAAGTGATTGTGGGAAGGGAAATAGAGTTGGAATCGCATTAGTGTGTAAGGGAGAAGTCACAAGAGTGAAATCAAGAGATAGTGAGAAGGCAGAAGAGATGGGAGGAGGAAAGAAGAACTCTGAATTCGCAATGAGAAATCATGCGATTTGGAGGTTAGATGTGATCGCTAGGATCGAAGTCTTGAGCCGACTTTGGATCACTTTCTTGGCATGGAACTAGAATGTGAACTTTCCAAGTTTCATGACAGAAATCATCGAGAGCAAGTGTCTTGATGGACCCAAGGAAGAAGGGAAGAGAGGAAATCTGGCTTGCTGGACAGAGTCAGATTGGAGACTCATACTCGGGAAGGAAGCAGGCTTGGAGCAGGGGGCCATGTTCTTGTGGAAGGGAGAAATAGCTCAAGAAACTCAAGAGGTCAGAGATGTATTCTCGTCAAAGCGGAGGAAGAATGGGTACAAAGTTGAGAGCTACAAAGACCGTGTGAAGAGAGGAATTGTAAGTGCATTGATGGCCATTCAGAAGCCGGAGAGAACCACATATGTGATAAAACACCAAGCGGTGTTCTTTCACAAGTTATTTGCAGGAGAACCGATCAATAGGGCGAGGTGTTTCCATGGTAGAACAAGACAAATGGTGTGGAATCTACGGGATAAATCGCCTCCACACTACATCGTGCAATTTGCAGCACATTTCTACCTCGGGTTGAATTTGCTGAACTCGGCGGAGCAAACTTGGATGGTGTCGCACTTCCATCCTGATTTGAGAAAGGAGGTCGATGTCAAGGAGCAGCAATACATTTTGCAAATCAGGAGCACCGATGACTACTATATGAAGACGGGGAAGAATGTGGAGATCGAAGTGAGTACTCCAAACTCAAAGAAGAGAAGTTGGTAGGCTGAAGCCGAAGACACAAAGAAACCTCGGAAGACCAGGAGAGGCAACCCGAGGCGAGGTATGGTGGTGATCAAGTCGGAAGATGAAGACTCGGAAGGTGATGCGGAGCTTAAGACCAAAGACTTGAAACACAAGGAGGAGCCCGAGCTAATGCTATACAGTGGAGATACGAGTAGCGACAGCGATGAAGGAGGAGAAATGACATCGGCACCAGTTGCTGCAGAAGAAGAAGAAGTGCAGGCAGAAATCAAAGCCGAGGACAACACACAGTTGGAAGACAAAGTAAATGAGCCCGAAGAAAAGAAGATTGTAGTACATAGAGGAGTTTGCTCGAGACGTAAGGCAAAATACAAAGCAGGTATGAGTATGGTGAAGGAAGAAGCACTTGAAAGCTCAGGAAGTGAGGCGTCTATTCCGATATGATGAGTGCAGAGAAGAAGGCAAGTATCGGGAGAAGAAGAGGTAAAGAAGGAGATCACTCCACAGGTTGAAGAAGTTGCCAATGATGGAGTGGAGTACCTGCGAGAAGTTGTGTGTCCTCTGTTGGTGAAGCTAGAGTACAGGAAGAAGGAGATGCAGTCAACTTGTCCAAAGGTGAAGACTGTGTTGCAAGTATTAACAAGACTGGAAGAAGAAAACTCGGAGTTGAAGAAGAGTATAACCCAAGGTGAGGAGGAAAAAGAAGTACTGCAAGCAGAGGCAGTAGTGAGAAGTCAGGTAATTGAAGACTGGAAGAGAGAAGTGCATTATCGAGAGGATCTTGTGAAGAAGAGTGACATAGCAAGGGAGAGACAAGTAGCTGAGTACGAGATCTTGAAGCAGCAGTTTGCTGATTCAAGAGTAGAGGTTATCCATGCTATGGCGAGAGTAGCTGCAAAGGATCAAGAGCTCAATAGGGTGATGGAGAGTGTCGAGGAGAAGAAGCAACTTTGGCAACGAGAGTTGGCAGCACAATATAGAGAAGAAGAAAGATTACGAGAGTTACTTCATAATCAGGAGGAGAGAGTTGTACAAAAGGAGAAGGAGAAGGAGACAATGAAAACTGAGTTCAAATCAGAATTGGCAATGTACAAGGAGGACTAGCTTGCGGATCAAGAACAAGAGCGGAAGATGAGATTGGAGCCTTTGAAGGAGATAGTTCTCCGGATGAATGCAATGCTAAGTATAGAGGCCAATGTTTGGATTGAAGAGACAAGACTACACGAGTTGAAGCTGTTGGTGCAGGAGACGAGGCGAAGACAGGCGAAGGATACATATATGAATGCCTTATTAATTAGTCTCAGAACTTGTGTAGACAGGAAGATCTTAGAGGTAGAAGACAACATTTCAATTAGATAAGACTTAGTGAAAATAGAGATAGAAAAAATTTGGAAAGATGTTAAAGCAAAACCTGAAGTACATAACATAGGAGTGCAAATGTCTTCGGAGTTACCGATGGAGACATTAGAGAAGAGTGGGTTGAGAGATGAAGAGTTAGATAGATTACCCAGTAGTGCAATTTCAGATCAAGAAAGAGAATTGTTGGAATTGGTAGAAGAGGTAGAAGATATGAAAACCGAGGACAGAGTAGTAGGAAGTAAATTTACTTTGGGTTCGGGGTTGAAAGCCAAGGAAGAAGTAGACATCGGATCGGATTAGTAACAGTTTTGAGATTTGAAGAGGTAGATATGAAGAGGTGGATTGTCGTTTTGGATCTGCAGGTTAGAAAGGTTGTTGTAGAACAATATAGTTTTTAGAACTGTCGATTGATTCACTATTTAAGAGTGACATTTGCAGTATTATGTTGTTTAGTGCTCATTATTTATGAGAATAGATAAAGCAAAGTGTTGTGAAGCAGTGCTCGTCGCTTGAGCTTGATTTTGAGTATCAACGTTGTACTTGTGTTTGTGAGTGTGTGAAGAAATTCAAAGTGCAAGTTCGTGTGCATGTTGGATGTTGGATTCCACATCCTTGATCTTCATTCTGTGTGTTTGATCCTGAGTGAAGTGCAATCGAAGCAATGCCTTGACAGATCTGAGAGGAATTGTAGTGTTGGTAGTATTCTGCATTTGTGAGTGCAGTGTGAAGTTGATGTGAAGCAATTTTGATCGAGGAAGTTGTGCCTTCAGTGGAGGAGTGGAACACAACTTTGAGGTAAAGTCGTTTTGCAGTGAAGTGCCATTTTTAGGAGAGCCTTAATCATCACAATCAAGATTGTTTGGAAAGAATTGAAGGTGTTGTGATTAAGAAGTGTGAATTAGTGTCAAGACTGCAAATCAGTGCTTGGTACTCTCTTTTGGGTGTGGTTTCTACCTGAGAGATTAAAGACGCAACCAAGAAGAACTATATTGTTACTTTTGACTTTGTATTTGACCAATTCTGAATTGTATCTCTGTAGGAACAAACTTTACTTACCTGATTACCGCAAAAGTGATATTTGCCGGGTTGTCGCATTTTTTTTGGCGCCGCTGCTAGGGATACAAATCTCGGAAGTGGAAGAATACAAAGCCAAATTTGAAACTGGGTATCAACACAATATGAATGTCTGCATTGAGAGAACAACGGGAAGAGAGAGCTCAAAGATGAGCACTTCAGCATGAAGAAGATGAACGTCTGAACATCCCATCCAATGTTGACAAAACCAAACGAGAGGCGTTGGACTTTCAACTCCTTTACGAAGTGCAAGAAGCCTTGCAAGAACTTGACCACAAGAAACGCAAAGGCGGTTGGCAAGGCTACTGTGCATCTCCCTCTTCGTCCAAGAACAAGAAAGAATCGAGCGGCCAAACATATGCATTGCGGCCCAGTACACCAACTTCCCTTAGAGCTGTAAAGGAAGTTGTGTCCTTGAAGAACTTTGTTTGAGAAAAGACAGCACGAACACTTGCTAAAGACGAGTGTCAACATCTTCTATGAACGATTCCTTGATTGTCCCGAAGGAATTTTGAAGAACCAATCAAAGTTGTTGATCCTGAATCTTCCACTCGGGTTGAAGTCAACACCTTCATAGCAGAAATTGTCAAAGAAGACCCCACCTTGAATTTGACAAATTGGAACCCTTGGGCTGACAACACGGTGTCGATACCAGCTAATCCTTCAATTCCGTCAAGTGCAGCACTACCTCAGCCGATCCAGTGCATCAAATGATGACTTCGTTGCCCATCACCCGACACGCCTATCAGCAGTACAAGGGGACAGAACAAGACAAAGACCCCGATGAATTCATCAAAGAATTCGAAGGTCATCTCCTTTGCTAACAAGGAGCATGACTTTGCAGATCGACTGAGAATTTTCCCAAGTTTGCTCTGAAAGAAAGCTCAGAGCTAGTATACCCATGTGACCCAGAAGGAGTTCGTACCAGCGGACTGGGCAGACTTGAGAAACAACTTCCTAGAACAATTCCGGGAGGTTGATAACAACACGAGTGTCTTCGCGGCACTCAACAATTTAGACCAAGGCAAGAAGGAGAAGTTGAGAGACTACTCTGAGCGGTTCATGGCACTATTGAACTGAGTTCCCAAGCAATCGAGGGTGGTGGGTTACTCCGATTCCCAAGCCATTACCTGGTTCCTCGGGGGACTTTCACTAGAGATACGATTCTTTGCAAGGGAGAGGAATGTAACTTCCTTTGACAAAGTACTCAAACATGTCGCTTGTTACGAGGCGGCACACTCTCACTCTGCCGGTAACCGGAGAAATCGGGAGAAGAAAGGCAAGAAGCCCAGAAGGAGAGCTTCACGCAACACATCCCCTTCTTCGAACTAGTCCTCCACGTCTTTGAGCTCTTCTTTGGAATCCAAAGAAGAATCAAAGCCAAGACAAGTCAGAAGACGTGGGGGTAAGAAACCAGTGACTCCTCCAGCAAAGAGTGTAAATAAGGCGGATACCAAGCTGGATGCCCTCATCAAGGAGTTTTTGGATTTCAAGATCCAGATGATTGGGGCTAAGGACAGAAGGAAGGCCCCAGCATTTGGGAGATCAAATGTATGGTGCACCGCATGTGGCAAATCAGGCCATGCAAACACCAAATGCAATACTTGTAATGCATTCTTGGTGCAGCAAATTGAATGGATTTTGGGATGGAACCAAGAAGAGGACAAAGAGGCTGTGTACCAAACACAAGACGTACAGCCTCAAGCGAACACATCATACCAAGGTCTGAGGTTTGGACCAAGGGATTATAACCCCAATGCTCCTCCATGAAGACCACTGATGAGCAACCAGAATCACCCTCAGAATGTTGCACGTAGAGCCTGTTATAATTGTGGCTCAATGGGACATTGGTCTCCAAACTGTCTCGACCCAAGAAGGCAAATTGGGTATGTTCCCCTATGCGGAAATTGTAAAGGATCGGGGCATACGGGCAACCAATGCCCTCACCCACCAAACCCAAAGCCGCCTGTAAAGTATGTATAGACCCCCGTTGAGCGTGCAGCAATTCAGCCAAAGGAGGATACTAATGTAAATTGTATCACTCTTGAGGAAGAGAGACCTCAAGAAGGGAGTCCGGCCTCGGAAGGAGAATGGCCGGACCTTGAAATTTTGAAACTTGAGACACGCTCCAGCAAGAAGAAGCATGATCCCAAAGAGCTGAGTACGACCTCATCGTCTTCTAGAAAGGCAAAGAGACTGCGCCCAAAAGCAATTCTTTCTACCAAGGAGGAAAAGATCCTTGCAAAAGCCAAAGCTAAAGCCTTGCAGAAAGAACTAAAGGAGGCACTACCCAGGACTCGGGAACTGAGTTTGGAAGAGGAGACGAAGACAAAGTCTCCAGTTTTTCCGGCGGACATCCAATCCGAAGTAAAGGGTCTGATCCAAGCCAAGGTAGGCCAACCCAAGGAACCTCGGGCTAAGGCCATTAGCAAGCCCGTTACCATTTTGAAGCATCCCGAAGTCAAGAGGGAACATGGAGAGACTTTGGACCCGAAGCTGAAAGCGAAGACGGTCAATTGGGAGGAGTTCCCCAATACGATATTGTAGCAGATTTGGCAGCCACAAATGCCAATGCTACATTCAAGCAATTGTGGGAAGATAACAAGCTGTACAAGAGGCAGCTGAATTCGACACTCAAGAAGGTGAGGTCGATGTCAAAGAAGGACCTGCTTGCTATCTATCATATTGAACAAGAAGATTCGGGATCTCCCGAGGTAGATGTGGAGATTGCAAGGTACATGATCACATCGATACCCATTGACTTTGGGTCCGGTGTGAACGTCATGACAGAAGATACTGCAAATCAACTTGGGTATCACACGTTTGAACCAACACCCTGGGTGTTGAAGTTTGCAAACCAAACCAGGAGACGGGCTTTGGGCATGCTGTCAAACATCACTACAACCATTGGAGGAGTACCCTTCAAGTTGAACTACATCGTGTTGCAACTAGTGACAAAGATTGGTTACCCTCTGTTGATTGGAAGACCCTGGTTGTATAGCGCCCAAGTTGTGGTGGATTGGCACCAGCAAAAGTTAAGATTCAAGGACATTTTGTCCGAAGATCAAAAGCTGGTGACTGTGAGTTGGACGGAAGTTCCTCACCTCGGGGAAACAAGTTTGTTGGAAGAGGAGGACGAATCCGAAGACAAAGTCCAAGTTAATTACTTGGAATGCTATGAGGTGGATGTCAAAAACGAAGACCCATATGACCTTGCCTCGGGTGAACCTGACTTGGAGGAAGGGGGTTTGATGGCAGCTAGCCTCGGGTTAAGCCGAGTAAGCCATGTTGAAGGCGTCATCAACCCCAATGACTGTCAAGATGTTTTATTAACTGAAGGAAAATTTTTGAAAATCTCGAAGACAGTCACTTCAGAGGAGTTGGCAGGATACACTGCCCTGTTTATAGAATTCCATGATGTATTTGCCTGGTCTATTGATCAAATGCCGGGTATTCCACAAGAATTCGGAGAACACCGGATTGATCTGGTTGAAGATGCAGTTCCGGTTTGGCAGCGTCAATACCGCCTAAACCCAAAGTACTCGCTGTTGGTGAAAGAGGAAATCGATAAGTACTTAGGGGCCGGAATCATCTTCCCTATCTTAAGCAGTGAATGGGTGTCCTCCATTATCATTGTTCCGAAGAAGAAAATAGGGAAGATCGGAGTGTACCAAGACATCCGGAAGTTGAACGCAGTCACAAGGAAAGATCATCATCCCTTGCCTTTTACTAATACAATTTTAGATCAGGTAGTTGGTCATCCTTGTTATAGTTTTCTCGATGGATATTTAGGGTACAATCAAGTATCCATTTGAGAAGAGGACAAGGATAAAACTACATTCACAACCAATTGGGGAACTTTTGCTTACAATCAAATGCCCTTTGGGTTGTGTAATGCTCCTGCTACTTTCCAACGGATGATGAATTCAATCTTCAAAGATTTCCTGCACAAATTTGTGGAAGTTTTCATTGATGACTTTTGTGTGTTTGGGCAAAGAGATGTACATTTAGATTACCTTCGCCAAACTTTTGAAAGGTGTCGTTTTGCCGGCTTGTCATTACACCCAGAGAAATGCTTCTTTGCAATGAAGGAAGGAATTCTTCTGGGGCATTGGGTGTCAAGCCGAGGTATTGAAGTCGATGTTGAGAAGGTCAAGATAATCACAGCTTTGGAATCCCCGAAGAACATCGGGGAGCTAAGAGCCTTCTTGGGACATGTCGGATATTACAAACACTTTGTGTCAAACTATGCAGTGCTTGCTGCACCACTTACAAAGCTTCTCAAGAAATCCAAAGACTATATGTGGGAAGCAAATCAAGAAGAAGCTTTCCAGGTGTTGAAGAAGAAGCTGGTTGAAGCACCAATTATGAGGGCCCCGAATTGGGACGTCCCTTTCCATGTATATGTGGACACTTTGTCCATGGCCATCGGAGTCGTCTTAAGTCAAAAGGACAAAAAGAAGAAGGACTACCCGGTGTATTATGCCAGCCAACAACTTTTAGTTTCTGAAAAGAACTATTCGATGATTGAAAGAGAAGCACTCGGAATGGTGTATGCCTACAAGAAATTTTGCCATTATCTATTGGGGTACGAGTTTGTCTTCTATGTTGACCATTACGCATTGCAACATTTGGTCAAGAAGGCAGATTTATCCGGGCAAATTGCAAGATGGATCTTGTTGTTACAAGAGTTCACGTATACTGTACAAGTAAGGAAGGGAGCTTTGCATTCGAATGCGGATTTCTCGTCCAGGTTAGAAACTCAAGACCATGAGTGGGAAATTGACGATCAGTTCCCTGACGAAGAGTTGTATCACTTATCAGCAATGCAAAGTATGAGGTATGCAGCTGAATATCATTATCTCCATACTCTCCATTGTCCTGAGGGGATGGACCCGGAACAACGGGCAGTCTTTCTCAGGAAAATGGGGCCGTACTAGCTCAAACATAACATTTTATTTAAGATGTGCAAAGACAAAGTACTTTGGCGATGCTTGGAGTCATACGAAGTAGGAAGAGTGATTGAATCCTTACACTCCAAAGCATCGGGACACTATGCTCTGAAGAATACTATAAAGAAAATTCTTTTGGCAGGGTATTGGTGGCATACAATGTACAAAGACGTGCACACTCATATCCAAAGCTGTGATGCTTGTTAGAGAACGGGGAAGCCAATGGCTACTTCTCAATGGCCTTTGAGACCAATTTTGCCTTTGGCCCCATTTGAGAAATGGGGAATTGATTTTGTGGGTCCCATTCAACCAATGACCCGAGTCACAAGAAAGCAATACATTTTGGTTTGCACTGACTTGTGAGCCGGCCTGTCTCTCACTCAAGATGAACATCTGATGGCTATTATGGTAGCGCACCATGGACTAAGAAGGCAAGGAACCCCAACTCCATCATACTCCTCCAAGGCTAACACTCCAAGACTCAAGACATTGCTCACTAGAGAACTCAATGAGAGAGAGATAGTTGCAAATGAAAGGATGATGAGTACCTCCTCACCCCTTGTTTATATACTTATGAAATAGTTACGTACCAAAGTTACTAGTTACCATAGTAACTCAAGTTACTAAACTAAAAGTCAAGTAAAGTCAAAAAGTAGAAAGGAATATCCATTCACATGGGCATATTCCCCTAAGCATGTGGTCTTATCTTGACCCAACCACTAAGTCAAGGATTCCTTCACATGGGCTATCCTTGGACTAAAGAAGAATCCAAAACAAAAAGGCTTGCGGGCCCAAGAGTTCTTAACTCTTTCCTCAAAGCCAAACACCTAGGAATAATACCAAGTCAACACACTAAAATCCAAAATAGTGGTGCTCATCTTTTCTACTTCCTCTAAAGTAAGGTCCCATCTATCTTAGCTATGACTAACTTTAGCTAACCATGACTAATATAGAACCATCCTTTATCTCTATATAAATAATATCTCTTAAGTACTTGTAATACCAAGCTAAATATCACAATACCACACACATGCACAAATGGGTGTTACAGACTATGCTACCAAGATGGTCAAAGTTGAAGCAACTTGCAGAGATGATGCTGAAACGGTGGCGGAATTCTTCTTTCAAAACATCATCTCCCAATATGGGTGTCCTTTGGAATTGGTCAGTGACCGAGGAACACATTTTTTGAACTCTATAATGGAGGCATTAACCAAGTACTTTCAGATTAAACATCGGAAGACGACTCCTTATAACCCAAAAGCAAATGGCTTACCGGAAAAAGCGAATAAGTTACTTTGCAAAATTTTGAATAAGGTGACTGTCAATTATGCCTATGACTGGGATATGAAATTACCAGCCGCATTGTGGGCCTATTGAATGACAGAAAAGATTACAACCAAACAAACTCTATACTTCTTGACATATGGCTTGCATCCCATACTGCCAGTTGAATTTGAAGTGCTGACATATCGGATTCTTTGCAAAGAACAAATGTCGGAAGAGGAAAAGCAGGATCTTCAGATTCATCAATTGATGTGGTTAGAAGAGAAAAGAGATGATGCAATGCAAACCACAAAAGAAGTACAAGCACAGAGGAAAGTCATGCACAATAAGAGAATCAAGCCTATAATTGTACGTGAAGTGGATTTGGTTTTGTTATATGACAATCGCCGAATATTTTTTCCAGGCAAGTTGCATTTAAGATGGATGGGTCCCTATCGAGTTCTTCATCTTTATGAAAATGGGTCCATGCAGCTTGTAGACTTTGAAGGTAATCCTTTTGCCACTTGAGTAAACGGGTGGAGAGTTCAGAGATATTGGACCATAGACTCAGAAGTTTCCAAGACACCCGAGGTCTATGTTTGCGGGGATGCTCACATTTGAGGGAGGGGGTATGTGGTGCCCACATTTTTTTTTTTTGTCAAAATAAAGAAGAAAAAGTGTATAGAGAAGTTGGATTGCGCCTGTATGGCCAAAGAAGGCAAAGAAAAGAGCCTTCGGGATGAAACCCAAAATAAAGTGACTTTGGGTCATAAGGCAAAGTACTCGGAAATGCCCTATCAGCATACAACCCAAAGTAAGGTGTCTTTGTATTGGGGGGAGGTCAACCCGAGGCGAGTCAGTCTAACAACCTTTCGTTGGGGCAAGAAATTAAAGAAGGGACCGTTCAAAATTGGCGGCCCATACACGTGAAGTTTCATTGACAGTGACACGTGCATGCAAGAGGTGTGATTTCTTGGTAGAAACTCAAAGTGACGAAAGACAAAGAAAGCACAACTCTATAAAAATCGAACTCACGATGAAGAAATGTCGAGCAATTTTCCTTTGCCATTGAGAAGTTGTCTTGCAAGTGATCGTGGGAAGGGAAATAGAGTTGGAATCACGTTAGTGTGTAAGGGAGAAGTCGCGAGAGTGAAATCGAGAGATAGTGAGAAGGCAGAAGAGATGGGAGGAGGAAAGAAGAACTCTAAATTTGTAGTGAGAAATCATGCAATTTGGAGGTTAGATGTGATCGCTAGGATCAAAGTCTTGAGCCGACTTCGGATCACTTTCTTGGCATGGAACTAGAATGTGAGCTTTCCAGGTTTCATGATAGAATCATCAAGAGCAAGTGTCTTGATGGACCCAAGGAAGAAGGGAAGAGAGGAAATCCGGCTTGCTGGATAGAGTCGGATTGGAGACTTGTACTCGGGAAGGAAGCAGGCTCGGAGCAGGGAGCCACGTTCTTGGGGAAGGGAGAGATAGCTCAAGAAACTCAAGAGGTGAGAGATGCATTCTCGTCAAAGCGGAGGAAGAATGGGTACAAAGTTGAGAGCTACAAAGACCCTGTGAAGAGAGGAATTGTGAGTGCGCTGATGGCTATCCTGAAGCTGGAGAGAACCAGGTATGTGATGAAACACCGAGTGCGGTTCTTTCACAAGTTATTTGCAAGAGAACCGATCAATTGGATGAGGTGTTTCCATGGTAGAACGAGACAAATGGTGTGGAATTTGCGGGATAAATCACCTCCACACTACATTGTGCCATTTGCAGCACATTTCTACCTTGGGTTGAATTTGCTGAACTCGGCGGAGCAAACTCAAATGGTGTCGCACTTCCATCCAGATTTGAGAAAGGAGGTCAATCTCGAGCAATACATTTTGCAAATCAGGAGCACCAATGACTACTATATGAAGACGGGGAAGAACGTGGAGATCAAAGTGAGTACTCCAAACTCAAAGAAGAGAAGTCTGCAGGGTGAAGCCAAAGACACAAAGAAACCTCAAAAGACCTAGAGGGGCAACCCGAGGTGAGGTATGGTGGTGATTGAGTCGGAGGATGAAGACTCGGAAGGTGATGCTAAGCTTAAGACCAAAGACTCGGAACACGAGGAGGAGCCCAAGCTAACGCTATAGAGTGGAGATACGAGTAGCGATAGTGATGAAGGAGGAGAAATGACATCGGCACCAACTGCTGCAAAAGAAGAAGTGCAGGCAGAAATTGAAGCCGAGGACAACACATAGTTGGAAGAAGAAGTAATGAGCCCAAAGAAAAGAAGATTGTAGTGCAGAGAGGAGTTCGCTCAAGATGTAAGGCAAAGTACGAAGCAGGTCCGAGTACGGTGGAGGAAGAAGCACATGAAAGCTCAAGAAGTGAGGCGTCTATTCCGATATGACAGTTGCAGAGAAGAAGGCAAGTATCGGGTGAAGAAGAGGTAAAGAAGGAGATCACTCCACAGGTTGAAGTAGTTGCCAGTGATGGAGTGGAGTACCTGCGAGAAGTTGTGTGTCCTCTGTTGGTAAAGCTAGAGTACATGAAGAAGGAGATGTAGTCGACTTGTCTAGAGGTGAAGATTGTGTTGTAGGTATTAGCAAGACTGGAAGAAGAAAAATCAGAGTTGAAGAAGAGTATAACTCGAGGTGAGGAGGAAAAAGAAGAGCTGCAAGCAGAGGCAGTAGTGAGAAGTCAGGTAATTGGAGACATGAAGAGAGAAGTGCATTATCGAGAGGATCTTGTGAAGAAGAGTGACATAGCAAGGGAGAGACAAGTAGCTGAGAACGAGATCTTGAAGCAGCAGTTTGTTGATTCAAGAGTAGAGGTTATCCATGTTATGGCGAGAGTAGCTACAAAGGATCAAGAGCTTGATAGGGTGATGGAGAGTGTCAAGGAGAAGAAGCAACTTTGGCAACGAGAGTTGGCAGCACGATATAGAGAAGAAGAAAGATTACGAGAGCTACTTCATAATTAGGAGGAGAGAGTTGTACAGAAGGAGAAGGAGAAGGAGAAGGAGACAGTGAAAGCCGAGCTCGAAGCAGAATTGGCAATGTACAGGGAGGACTGGCTTGTGGATCGAGAATGAGAGCGGAAGATGAGATTGGAGCCTTTGAAGGAGATAGTTCTCCAGATGAATGCAATGCTAAGTACAGAGGCTAGCATTTGGATTGAAGAGACAAGATTGCACGAGTTGAAGCTGTTGGTGCAAGAGACAAGGCAAAGACAAGGGAAGGATACAAATATGAATGCCTTATTAATTACTCTTAGAACTCATGTAGACAAGAAGATCTTAGAGGTAGAAGACAACATTTCAATTAGATAAGACTTAGTGAAAATAGAGAGAAAAACTTCGGAAAGATGTTAAAGCAAAACCCGAAGTAGATAACATAGGAGTGCAAATGTCTTTGGAGTTACCAATGGAGACATTAGAGAAGAGTGGGTCGAGAGATGAAGAGTTAGATAGATTACCCAGTAGTGCAATTTCAGATCAAGAAAGAGAATCATTGGAATTGGTAGAAGAGGTAGAAGATATGAAACCCGAGGATAGAGTAGTAGGAAGTAAATTTGCTTTGGGTCAGGTTTGAAAGCCGAGGAAGAAGTAGACATCGGATCGGATTAGTAACAATTTTGAGATTTGAAGAGGTAGATATGAAGAGGTGGATTGTCGTTTTGGATCTGCAGGTTAGAAAGGTTGTTGTAGAACAATATAGTTTTTAGAACTGTCGATTGATTCACTATTTAAGAGTGACATTCGCAATATTATGTTGTTCAGTGCTCATTATTTCTGAGAATAGATAAAGCGAAGTGTTGTGAAGCACTGCTCGTTGCTTGAGCTTGATTTTGAGTATCAACGTTGTACTTGTGTTTGTGAGTGTGTGAAGAAATTCAAAGTGCAAGTCAATGTGCATGTTGGATGTTGGATTCCACAGCCTTGATCTTCATTTTGTGTGTTTGATCTTGAGTGAAGTGCAATCAAAGCAATGCCTTAACAGATCTGAGAGGAATTGTAGTGTTGGTAGTATTCTGCATTTGTGACTGTAGTGCGAGGTTGATGTGAAGCAATTTCGATCAAGGAAGTTGTGCCTTCAGTGGAGGGGTGGAACACAATTTTGAGGCAAAGTCGTTTTGCAATGAAGTGTCGTTTTCAAGAGAGCCTGAATCATCACAATCAAGATTGTTTGGAAAGAATTAAAGGTGTTGTGATTAAGAAGTGTGAATTAGTGACAAGATTGCAAATCAGTGCTTGTTACTCTCTTCTGGGTGTGGTTTCTACCTGAGAGATTAAAGACGCAACCAAGAAGAACTACATTGTTACTTTTGACTTTGTATTTGACCAATTCTGAATCGTATCTCTGCATGAACAAACTTTACTTACCTGATTACCGCAAAAGTGATATTTGCCGGGTTGTCACACTGTACTTTGAGTTTCAATCAATTTCTGACCCAAGTGGGAAATTTCTATGTCTTTTTAACAAGAAAACAAATCATAAATTATATGAACATAACTACTTTTGTGTAACTTGGATTGAAGTGTTTTAAGATTTAATGGAAAACTTGTGAGGTAAGCTTCACAATAATATGAAGTAAACCACAATCCAATCACTAAAAATTCATTGACAAGCTCTCAAGATTGGCTTATTTTTTGCAATTTTCACCCTAAATTTGAAATCCCTAATTCAGCGTTTGATCCTGGTTCTTTGTAACTTTTCCCTAGATTTCTAAATCAGAGGTAACTTGATACTCAAAACCACTCCAACAATCTAAAATCCTCAATAACAATCATGAAAATAGAAGAATTGCCATTCAATCATGATTGAAGATAGAATTGCTCTACCAAGCTTACAATAGTATTTTTGATAGGACTTGTTGTATCAACTCTTTCTCTCTCCCTAAACCCACAACCAATAAAATTTTCTATAGTAGCTAGTTGTGCCCTTACCTTACCCTCTATCGAGTTTGATGACCTAATCAAACCCTAATCCCTAGATATGGATCAATTCTTGAGCAGGGCTAACTTGTGAGCTCTACATAGCCAAATATACTTGATCCAAGACCCACAATTCTCTCTTTGATGAATTCACATGAAATCTTTGCATAGAGGTGCAAAATCTAGCCACTAACAACATTGGAATTCTTCATAAGGTGACTCTATCCACAACTTGGGGAGTGATCAAAACTCCAAACTTGGTTATTAGCTCTTCTCCAACACCTTATATCACAAAAGTACAAACTTCAATCAACCAAATCTTATTTGAGATTGACTTAAAACTCAAATTTCTTGCACTAAGCACTATAAGCACGTTTTCTACTCTTCAAATCCATTGATAGATTCTAAAAGTGTCTCCTAAAGCTCTCCAAATTGCCTATTTTGTGCTCATGGGTATAAATTCTACCCCCTTGATTCAACCAATCATATCCCCCCTATAATCTACTCAGATCATCTATTTTGTGTCTCCAAATTGTAGCTTGTCAACTCTTCTCTCCAATGGTGGTCTATAATCCCTAATTTCCCTTTGCAAACTCCTTCAATGGTCAAAAACTCTTGAGTTCTCTCCTTGGGACCCAATCTCTTGCAAGTTTATCATTTAGTTTCTTTACCCATTGACACATGGACCCCATAATTCCACCATGAAGCTCATGAGAAAAATTAAGTCATTCTCCATCTATAAGAGCACATAAATTGTTAGATCCCAAACTTTCTTATAAGTAAGCATTGGAAAGATGATAGGATTTGGATTTCCCATCATTGATTCCTTGGATGCAACCCCAAAATGTTTCACCATTTAGTCTCATAAGCCATCACAGTGTAGAATCTGAAGCTTGATGAGAAAAAGATTTGGGCGTGATAGATTGAGAGCATAGGACATCTCCTACTCAATTGCTCTCTCCAATGCCTAGTCTCCATGCTCTACTACAACTCTCATTCTCAATATCTTCCTCTCCCTTGAGACTCCTCCTCCTAACACACCCTTCTCTTAACTCTCCACCACCTATATAAATCAAAGCCCTTGAAAAGGATAAAATTGCAACCCACATGTTGTGCGCATATACATTGTTACACAACATACATAGCTGTCAACATCACACACTATAGAAGCACATTACACACATAAGTCATGCATAGACTCTAAAGTGCCACAATAATTAGATTGTTAACAACACTCAAATCAACTCAAATCAACTCAACTCAGATCAATACTTGATCTATCACTCTATAAATTGCCAACAATAGGGCACCAATTACAATCAAGCCACACCCACTCTAGCTAAGAGAATCTTGGTGACATTTGTTGGCCTCTATCCACCATAGCCAGGAACTCGAAGGCTCAACATCAAAGAAGTGAGCTCTCTGGAGCTGCACTTTGAAAGTATACCCCCTGGACTTGAGCTAGGTCTGAAATCCTAACTGTCCCATTGACGGCACAATCAATGGTGCAATCCGTGCATAGTAACAGTGGGCCCCATTGTGAAGTCAGTACCCCAAACATAAAATCTGACCGTTGAAAAGTAGTCTAGAGGAACCTGTTGAAATATATCTAACTACTATCATTGCAACTCCAATGTCCAAGCAATCTAGATGTGACACTACAAATGGCGTAAAAATTGTCATGCGCATATACATTGCTACACAACATACATTGTTGTCAACATCATACACTATAGAAGCACAACACACACATAAGTCATGCATAGACTCTAAAGTGCCACAATTGCCCCTAGTTGGCGGTTAGGTCTCTCTAACTACAGATAGACATCTACTCCAAGTATATGATATACCCTATGATACGCAAAGATTAGAAGGCCGGGTGCTATGGAGCCCCATTGTTAGTCGCCTGTCTGCAATCTATACCATATAAAGAATGCACTAGCTATAGGTCAAGTAAATCTAAGACATAACCATTGTCCCTAAGGAACCACTATGAAGGGAGGAGTCATACGTGCCATATGCCATCCTCTCAAACAGCTATCACACACTAACATAGTAGCAGCCCCACCAGAAGAGCCACATAATATACACCTCAAGTGTAAAAGACCAAAACCGAGGAGAGAAATAGGAGAATGGAAGCTCACATTGGGACACTTGAATGAGAGAAAACTCCGAATGCCTAGCATGAGCTTCGGCCCTAGTATTTATAGGTAGCATACAAGACCCTTGAAGCTTCTTCAAGAAGCTTCCTTGAGCCGCTTTCTTGGAGTGCAAGCCAAGTTAACTAGGAAGCTTCTCGAGAAGCTTCCTTCTAGAAACCGCCTACTTGGCGTGCAAGCTAAGCTAGTTAGAAGCTTCTAGAAGCTTCTAGAAGCTTCCTTCTAGAAGCTACCTACTTAGGGCGCAAGTTAACTAGTTGGGAAGCTTCCCAAGAGCTTCTTAGATGCTTCTAGAATATTCTAAGCTATTTTGTCTTATTCTCTACTTTGTAAGCCCGACCAACTTTGTCACTAAACTCCATATTGTTACATCAAGCCTGCACATACAAGTGCCAAGCTTGGGTCCATAATACCACCAATGTTTGGGAGGTGGCATGGCACAAAATTGAGCACATGATCCTTTCAAATAACACCATCACGTCCTTTTAACACAAGGACTCTAGATGGTAAAACCTTGTGCACTCTCAAGATAGTGCGGCCTATCAAAACATCAAGTGTCATCAATAATGTTTGTTGTAGATATACATAGTCCCCTAGATGAAATCAATGGATCAAAGGTCTTCAGCCTCCTCCTCAAATAGTAGCATAACGTAAGGTATCCCTATGTTGAGCAATCGCCAAGTTTTCAAAGGCCATCGGCATCACTCTCCAAAAGATCTCTGCCCGTTAAGAGCATGCACTCACCCATACATGTGTATCATCCAAGCCTATGATTTACCCATTGTTGGTCACATGGGTGTGGACAAGACCTTGGGTACCCTCCAACGTCAATGGTGGTGGCCCAACATGACACAAGATGTTCAAGAATTTGTCCAATCGTGTGAAAGCTGCCAACATAACAAGGCCAACAACCAAAAGTTGAGTGGACTTCTTCAACCACTTGCTGTTCCATCCGCTCACTAGGAGCATGTGAGCTTGTATCTCATCACATCTTTGCCAAAGACAAAACAAGAACACACCACAATTGTGGTATTTGTGGATAAGCTTAGTAAGAAAATCCACTTGGCACCAACTTGTGATATCGTGGATGCTCCAACCTTAGCGCAAATCTACTTTGACAATATCTTCAAGCATCATGGGATGCCATGTGTACTCATCTCCAACCGTGATCCTCGATATAATGGGAAGTTTTGGCAAGCACTCTTCTAGATACTCGGCAACAAGCTTGCTTTATCCACGGCCTATCATCCTCAAACTAATGGACAAACCAAATGTGCAAAGCGTACATTGGAGGATATGTTACATGCTTTTGTCAATGTTCACCATACCAATTTAGATGAATGTCTTGTAGCTGTAGAATTTATCTACAACAATTCCAAACAAGCAAGCACCAGATTTTCTCCTCTCTGTCTCAATTTTGACCAAGATCCGCTTGTTCCAGATTCTCTTCTTGCTCTCCCTCCATCTCAAGTTCCTCATACTTCCATATTCTTGACCAATATATTTCACTCTCTCCAACAAGCCAAGTCTCACCTCCTTGTTGCTCAAAATTGCCAAAAACAATATGAGGACCACCATCGTCATGATCTCACCTTTGAAGTCGGTGATAAAGTCATGCTATCCTCTAGTAACCTCCCTCTCCCACTTGATACCTAAGTTCGTAAACTTGCCCCTAATTGGATAAGACCCTTTGATATCACCCAAATCGTCTCTCTTGTTGCTTATCCACTTGCTTTGCCTTGTCATATGCGTATCCATCTTTTCTTTCATATTTCCAAGTTGAAACTCTTTGTTCTTAACCCCTCTTCCTTTTTCTCTTGAGTCCAATTTCCTCTTCTTCATGTCCCTATCAATGATCATGAGGAGTACGAAGTTGATTGTATCCTTGCACGTCGTCATATTCAACAAGGCCGTCGCCAACATACGGAGAACAAGGTCCTTTGGAAAGGGTATCCATTTCATGATGCCACATGGGGACCTCTTTCTCACCTCTAGAATGCATAGACAGCCATCCAAGAATTTGAAGCTTCACTGGCAACGAGGACGTCACCAACTAGAGGCGGAGGAATATGTAATGGTATGGAGTTTAGTGACATAATTAGTAAGGGTAATAAAGTAGAGAATAAGCCAAATTAGCCTAGAATATTCCAAAAGCATCTAGGAAGGTTCTTGGGAAGCTTCCCAACTAGTTAACTTGCGCTCCAAGCAGGTAGCTTCTAGAAGCTTCTAACTAGTTTAGCTTGCATGCCAAGTAGGCAACTTCTAGAAGGAAGCTTCCTGAGAAGCCTCCTAGTTAACTTGGCTTGCACTCTATGAAAGAGGCTCAATGAAGCTTCTTGAGAAGCCTCTCAAGGGCCTTGTATGCTACCTATAAATACCAAAGCCAAAGCTCATGCTAGGCATTTGGAGTTTTTCCTCATTCAAGTGTCCCAATGTGAGTTCTCATTCTCCTATTTCTCTCCTTGGTCTCGATCTTTTACAAAAACCAAATCAAGAATGCACTAGAGTATCAACAACTTACCACATTCACCACACCTTGGGGAACTTACGCTTAAAGGGTCATGCCTTTTGGGCTTTGCAATTTTCCAGCCACATTCTAATGGTTCATGAACAAAATATTTGAACCTTTCATTGGGAAATTTATGAGAGACTTCATTGATGACTTTTGTGTCTATGGGAGCAAGGAGGAGCACTTTGAGCACCTAATCAAGGTCTTACAACACTTGGACAAGGCAAATGCATCACTCAACCCAGAGAAGTGCATTTTTGGATGTGAAGAAAGTGTACTTTTGGGGCAAATCATCTCCATGGATGGAATAGCAGTTGATCTTGAGAAAGTGAGGAAAATCTCAGACCTTCCAATCCCTTCAAGCTTGACAAAGTTATGCCAATTCTTGGGGATGGTTGGATACAATAGGGGGTTTAACTGCTCATTTTAAAACAAAGCTTATGCATTGACCATCTACATGAAGAAGAATGTAGATTACATGGTGATTTTAGAAGACAAGGAGGCTCTCAAAGCTTTTAAGGAGCTCAAGCAATCCCTTGTTATAGCTCCAATTCTTGCTAAACTTGATTGGAGTGAGCCTTTCATCCTCTACATTGATGCTTCTAATGAAGCTATAGGATGCACTCTTAGTCAATTAGACCAAGATGGGCATGAACATCCAATAGCTTATGCTAGTTGGCAAATGGTTTCAACAAAAAGGAACTACTTTGTCACGGATAGAGAAGGGTTGGTAGTGATCTTTGGTCTCAAGAAGTTTAAAACACTACTTGATTAGAGAGATATCCACCATTGTCACGGATCACAAGGCCTTGAAGTACATCTTCAACAAGCCTTGTGTTGAAGGGAGACTAGCAAGGTGGATGATAGTCTTGTCTGATTATGACTACACCATTGAGGATAAGCCAGGAATGAAACATGCAAATGTTGATTTGTTATCTAGAGCCTATGATCATGATGGAGATGAGCCAATGGATGATTCCTTCTCGGATGAGGAAGTCATGACAATCTCAATCACTCAAAAGGTTCCAATGGAGTACAAGCAAATTGTGGATTTTGTGACAAGAGGTAACTATCCAAAAGAGATGCATGCTAGGGAGAGGAAGGCCCTTGCAGCAAGATCTAGACCTTACACAATGGTGGAGGATATTCTTTTCACCAAGGAGCAGATGGTCTACTTTGAAGAGTAGTGGGTAAAGAAGAGTCTATCCTACTTATAAAAGAGTTTCATGAAGTTTTAGTGTGTGGAGGACACTTTGCATGAAAGGTGACTGCTTTCAAGATTCTAGATGCAGGTTACCATTGGAGAGGGATTTTCAAGGATTTTCTTCATTATTGTAAAACTTGTCACATTTTTCAAGCTTTTGCTAGAAATTCTACATCCACTCTACCACTTAGATCAATTCCATTGCTAGGACCTTTTGAGAAGTGGGGAATTCATTTTGTAGGTCCTCTCAATGGAATCCCAAGGAACAATCAGTATATTGTGTTAGTTATTGATTATCTTACCAATTGGGTTGAGGCTAGACCATTGAGGGACAAGAATGAAGATGAAGTTGGTAGACTTCTGTATGAATGCATTATCACTAGGCTTGGATGCACTTTGGAGTTGGTTTCTGATAGAGGAGGAGAGTTTCCAAGAAGCATAACTACAGCCTGCTACAACATTTCTCTATCACACATAGAGTAACTACATCCTATAAGCCAAATTCCAATGGTTTGGCAGAGAGAACCAATCAGACCTTGAGCATGATGTTGGCCAAAAATGCAGAACTTAGGGGGGGGCTAAACATCATTGGGACAAGAGGATTCATGCAATATTTTGGAAGTATAGGACAACCATGAAGACTTCCATCGGGAATTCTCCATTTCAATTGGTATATGGTATTGAGTCTACCTTACATATTCACTTTGATCTTCCTACCTTCCAAAGCATTCATAGGAGATTCAAGAAAGCACAAGGAGGTGATGCAAAGAAGTCAAGGAAGGAACAATTCATGGAGTTGGAAGAGGCAAGAGCAATTGCTATGGTTTGAGTGGAGCTAGCCCAAAGGAAACAAAAGGAGAGCTATGACAAGAGGCAAGGCAAGAAGAAGGTGGAGCCTTTCAAAGAAGGTGATTAGGTAATGTTGTTTGATTCTATTTGGTTCAAGAGAGTGCAAAAGAAGTTTTTGCCTAAGTACTTTGGACCTTTCATAGTGGAGAAGGTGTAGGGCAATTACACCTATCATCTCAAGGAGTTGGGAGGAAGACATTTTGATAAGATTAACCATGATAAGTTGAAGATGTATCATAGTAGGTAGAGAGACATTCACTTTGAGGATAAAGTGAAAACTTAGTCCCAAGATAAATGTAACACCCATTTGTGCATGTGTGTGGTATTGTGATATTTAGCTTGGTATTATAAGTACTTGAGAGATATTATTTATATAGAGATAAAGGATGGTTCTACATTATTCATGATTATCTAGAGTTAGTCATAGCTAAGATAGAGGGGACCTTATTTTAGAGGAGGTGGAAAAGATGAGCACCATTATTTTGGATTCTATTTTGTTGACTTGGTATTATTCCTAAGGAGGTGGAAAAGATGAGCACCATTATTTTGGATTCTATTTTGTTGACTTGGTATTATTCCTAAGTGTTTGGGTTTGAGAGAAGACTTGAGAAGTATTGGGCCCGTAAGTCTTTTTGTTTTGGATTCTTCTATAGTCAAAGGATAGCCTATGTGAAGGAATCCTTGACTTAGTGGTTGGGTCAAGATAAGATCATTTGTTAAGTGGAATATGCCAATGTGGATGGATATTCCTTTCTACTTTTTGACTTTCCTTGACTTTTAGTCTAGTAACTTGGGTTACTATGGTAATTAGTAACTTTGGTGCGTAACTATTTCACAAGTATATAACCAAGGGGTGAGGAGGTACTCGTCATCCTTTCATTTGCAACTATCTCTCTCATTGAGTTCTCTAGTGAGCAATGTCTTGAGTCTTAGAGTGTTAGCCTTGGAGGAGTATGATGGAGGTGGGGTTCCTTACCTTCTTAGTCCATGTTGCACTACCATAATATCCATCAGAGGTTCATCTTGAGTGAGAGACATGTCAGCTCATAGAACTATCTCCCAACCTCTCCTCTCTATGGGTCCAACTCCACTGTGCTCCTCTAGGCTTTGGAGCACGTACTGCACTCCTAGTCACTATTGCAGATGCATCCATGTGTGTTTCTCCGCACGTGAAGTCTAAAGCATCTCTATCATGAGCATATGAGGTAGAAGCCTCAGCACCTGAATCTGATCTCCTATGAGCAATGGCCATACTAGCCAATCTCTACTCCAACTGCTCAATCTAAGTAGCCATAGTTATATCAAAAGTAAGGGAAGGTACTGCATCCCTATTAGGTGTAGATCCTCTACTGCCACCTCTACCACTTCATCTTCCATGAACTTGAGCTCTTCTACTACTTGTCATAGCAGCCCTACCACTTAGTAACTTTGGGTGTAGGTCAAAGCACCAATCACTAGTGTGACCTAATCTATGATAATGCTCACATTGACTTTGTGTTGGGTGTGATGCATCAAAGGTATCAGGTCCACTACCCTGAGTACACTCTCTCCTATGGTGAGGTCCACCACAAGTCCAACAAGCAACACCACTACTCACTAGTTGTTGTTGACCCAAAAAAGAAGGTAAGGGTCTAACTCCACTAGGCACTCCACTTGCTCCATAGGATCTAGGCTGTCCATCCTGTCCTCAAAAACCAATTGGGCGTGGTGCACTTTGCTGCACCTAGAAGAAGTCACATCCGTGGATGAGGTCTCCCTACCAAATCCAGATGTCACCACTCTTTCCTCCACCATGTTGATCTTAATATGCTCAACCAAACCAAAGACCACTGCCAAAGTAGGCAAAGTAGTCTGTAACAATGTAGCATCACAAACTCTGTGTCTCAACTCCTTATCTAGTATCCCATACCAAAACTGAACTGCTTAGGCCTCAGTAACTCCTTGAGTGAAACTGATCAGCTGCCTCATGCAAGTGTATGCCTTGCATACGCTCTCTCTAGCCTTTTGTTGGAACTCCTACAAGCTCCTCAACTTGTCAATCTGCACTCTTAAGTAGTTTTGCCTCAAACACTAGAAGAATTCCACCATGGGGTTAAACCCCGGTACCACACTACCTCCTGCAATGGTACCACCACTTGTGGTAGCACTATCTCCAACTAGTGCACCTCCACTAGCTCCAACAACATTACTTGAGCTAGAACTTGTGGGTACAGCCGATTTACTCCTAGCAACCGGGCCAAAAGTGATAGAGACATAGTTCAAAGACCAATTTTGTCTCCATAACTCAATCTCCTCCAAATGAGCTCTCTTGAACTTATGGTAGTCATCCATTGGCAGACCCTCCAAATGTTGAAACAACCTCTTCCGTGCCATGAAGGGTGTAAACAAAGTTGGGTTCTGCATCTGTTGCAGATCACACCAACTATCAAACTTCTGAATGAAATCATGCAACTCAATGGTACCCACTATACCAAAGTAACACCTAGGGCTTTTGGAGGCCCCACAAATCTTGTCCATGCCCCACAATAACGGTGCGGACACGCCAAGTGCACTCTCAACTAAATCAACTCTTGTGTTGAACTCCAACTCAAAGTCAATCTCCTCTCTCATTGGGACCTGAGATACAGGCTGATACCGAGTACCACTCCAAGTAAACTCACTTTGTCTTGTAGGGCTAACTCCTCTAGAATCCCCAAAGAACTCCATCGTGACAAAGTAACCACAAATCGGAACCACCAACTGCAACCGCAACCACAAGTACTCCACCAAGTGCCAACACCCACGGAACACCACCCACTAATTTAACTCTAACTGAGATAACTACCATAGGAGAAAAGGCAACCTGTAAACTGCCATCACAACACGCACTCTCACGGTCTATAGATCATCATTTCTTGCCTCGCCGGAGAGAAACAAAGGTTGTCTGACTAGTCAGCACTCTAGCCTCACTATTGAGAGTACACTAGAGCACCAATGCTATGAATTTAGGGTATCTCTCACAAACATGGTGCACAAATAGGCAGAAGAGAATGAAGGGGGTCCAATCATAAGAAATCTAAACAAAAACCTTCCATCTCATAAAGCAACATGAGATTCACTTTGCCACCATTTGGCATTTGACATAAGAGAAGTTTGTATTGTAACACTCATTTGTGCATGTGTGTGGTATTGTGATATTTAGCTTGGAATAACAAGTACTTGAGAGATATTATTTATTTAGAGATAAAGGATGGTTCTACATTGGTCATGATTAGGTAAAGTTAGTCATAGCTAAGATAGAGGGGACCTTACTTTAGAGAAAGTGGAAAAGATGAGCACCGCTATTTTGGATTCTAGTGACTTGACTTGGCATTATTCATAGGTGCTTGGCTTTGAGGGAAGAGTTGAGAAGTCATGGGCCTACAATCCTTTTTGTTTTGGAATCTTCTATAGTCCAAGGATAGCTTATGTGAAGGAATTAATGTTGTGGAGTGAATGGTCTAGTTGTGGCAATGAAGGAGAGGCCAAAGTGCAGCAATTAAGAGAAGGGATTGTTGGAGAAGAAGAGCAAGAGTTTCATGAGGCAATTGACCGCATGGAAGGAGACAATGAGCTGTGTTTGGAGTTCCCGGCAGTCAAGTTGGAAGATGAACAAGTAGGAAAGGTTGCTTTGGTATTTCCAAGAGCAGCAAAATCAAAGACAAGCACTCAAGTTGTAGTTGCAGGACCAAGCAAAGCTGAAGATGAAGAGGAGAGCTCGGATGGCAAAACATTGAAGATACAAGGATCACATCTTTGGAGTAAGGCACCAGCCAAAGGAGCACCTACCAAGGATGAAGACATCAAAGAAGATGAAGGAAGATATGACAGAGTCAAGTATTTATCAAAGACCATTTGTCCTTTCTTAGTCCATCTACATCAAAAGAAAGCTGAGCTAAAGAGGAATCATCTGGGAGTGAGAGATGAGTTGGAGGTAGTAAAGAAATGGAGTGAGGAAACCTTAGAGTTAAGGAGTAAGATAACCCAAGGAGAGATGGAAGCCAAAGAACTTCAGATGGAAGTAATTCTTTAGAGGGAAAACATGGATACCTTGCAAGAGAACTTTGTAAAGTGTAGTGAAGAACTGAAGGAGCAGAAGGCATTGGTTGAGAAGATGAAATGTGAAGTTGCTGATGCTCGGGTGGAGGCCATACACTCAAAGACAATTGTGGCAGTAATGGAGCAAGAGTTGGAGAGTTTGAAGAAGAACATACCAAAAGAAGGATCAAGCCTAGTAACAAGAATTGATAGAATGTAATCAGGAAGAGGAACAATTGCAGGTGCTACTCGCACCTGCAATCACACAGGTGCTACTCAAGGAACAATTGCAGGTGCTACTAGTAGTATTAGATAGACTCAAAGAAGAATAAATGATTGAAGGAGCATAGGATTTGGAAGCCAAAGTCGAGGTTGACATCAGATCAAAGTAGTAACAATTTTGAGATTTGAAGAGGCAAATTTGAAGAAGTTGTTTGTCATTTTGGATCTTCAGGTTGGTAAAGTTGTTGTAGAATGGTATTTTTGTTAGTAATTTTCAAGTTCTCTACCTATTTAAAGGAGACATTAGAGTTTATTGTTGTTTAATATTTATATTTTTGAACTTGAGCAAAGCAAAGTGCTATAACTCAATACTTGTCATTGTAGCTTAATTTTGAGTATCAATCCTATGTAAGTGTTTGTGAGTATATGGGAAAATCCAAATTGCAAGTCAATGAGCTTGTTGGATGTTGGATTCCACAATGCTGATTTCATTGTGTGTGTTTGATCTTGAGTGGATAGCAATTGAAGCAATACCTTGATAAATCTAAGAGGAATTGTAGTTTTAGTAGTATTATGCATTGGTGAACATAGTACGGGATTGATGCAAAGCAATTTTGATTGAGGAATTTTTGCTTCCAATGGAGAGGTGGAATGAGATTCTAAGTCATTGGTATTGTAACAAAGTATCCTTCTTTGGGAAAATCTGAATCATCACAATCAAGATTGTTTGGAAAGATTTGATGGAGTTGTGATTATGTGTGTGATTCATGAAAAGAGTTGATATTGAGTGCTTGTTACTCTCTTTTGGGTGCGGTTTCTATCTAAGAGATTAAAGATGCAACCAAGAAGAACATTGTTACTATTTAACTTTGTATTTGACCATTTCTGATCAGTATCTCTATGGGAACAAACTTTACTTACTGATTACCGCAAAAGAGTTACTTGCCAGGTTGTCACCCATAGCTCCACTTGATGAGAAACTTTTGCCACCACAAGTGATAGCCCTACCTTCTCTATTTCTCCCTTCAATGCATCAATCTCTTCCTCTTTGGCCTTTATCTATTATTCTAACTTGAAGCATTCATGCATTTCTTCCTCTTATGACTTTGACATCTTCTTCCTGAATGTCCATTCTTCTTTCATTTCCTTCTTCAAGGCCTGTCCTTTTTCTTGGTGTTTAGCTACCTCCTATGCCAAGTTGGCATAGGAAGTAGGCGTCATCTTCAAGATCAACCAAGGAAGAAGAAAAAATCTGAGAGGATGCATAGTCTACATTGCACTGCTCCATGTCTTGGTCCTAAATGGAGGAGTGTAATGTTGAAGAATCTCCCAAATAAGCACCCTTAAGTCCCATTGAAGAAGAAGAGGTTATAGAAGAATATCAAGATCAAGCCAAGTGCTCAAATGCCCAAGAACTTTGGCATGAAGTTCAAGATGATGCCAAAGTCCTATAGCTCACAAAAGACCAAATCATAGACAATGTCAATGAAGAGTATGTTGACATTGATACCAATGTACCAGAACTTGCATCAGGAGAGAAGACAACACTTGGAGTAGAGTCTAGTGGCAATAGTAGTGCAAGTAGGAGCTGAATTTTTCATTCACTCAATAAGAGTGGCACTATAGCTAATGGAGGTGTTGCTGCCCCATTACCAAGCAGAATGCACTCACATTGTGGATTACACCACATTGGTCCAGAACATGCACAAACAAGTCTTCACTCAAAAGGTCAGAGAAGATCTGTTCAAGGAGGAAATAGCAAAGGCCAAAGACTTGTACAAGGAAGAGGGTGACTATGGTAAGTGCCTTGTTGCAAGAAATTCAAGAACTTACAAGGACAAATGTCACCTTGGTGAATGAGCATGACCACCAAGTGAAGGAGAACCAGAAGGTTCAAGATAAGTTGATGGTACTCTAAATTGAGTGCAACCAACAAAAGAAAGAAACCAAGGACCAATTCCATGGCAATTGCCAAGAGTTGGAGAGCACTTGGAGTAAGTTGAAGGAAGGCCATGGTCAAGTTGTCATTTTGGAGTTGCAAATGCAATAATATCATCAAGAGGTGGCATGTAACTAGATTGCTTGACACATGAATTAAAAGAAGAGAGGGTGAAGCAAGCAAAGAGTGCCTACTTGCATGACCAAAAAAAAAAGAGTGGGATTCTTGGACAAAGGAGATAGAAGAGGATCATCTTTGGGTAAGTCATCCAATGCAAGAAGAGCAAGACTTCTCTGTGGAGAAATTGAAAGAAGGAGGAAAAATTCAAGAATTTTGCAAAAGCATCATCAAGTTCAAAGTGGACAGGTTGGAGATCAATTCTATGAAGAAGAAACAAATGAACTTGTTGTCCTTGCAGTTAAGAGAACATATTTACAAGAAGTTCACCAAAACCTACCAAATTTACCTACTAGAAATAGTTAGGTACCAAGCCCAAATATAAAAGTTAATTAGGTACCTAAGGGGCAAACATAGTCCAATAACCCCAAAAATCCAGGCCAAAGGCATTCCTACTATCGGACGCACTTCATAGACATTGTCATTCTGCTAGATTTAGTTGTTACTTGGAATTGTACAGAGTAAGCGCTCAGAATTGTATATATACTTCTTGAGGACTACCCTCAAAGTTGCTTAGGACTTTGGAGTCTTAGATCCAAATATTGTGGGATAAAATTAGATTAGGGGGAAAGCCTGACACCCTCCATGACATGTGTTAGGTGTTTCATCAACATGTACGTGATTAAGATAAGATAGGATTAGGATATTAAGCAAGTGATGTACAATATAGAGTAGGAATTTTAGGAGATCCACCTGGGCTCCTGATCCCTTCTGCTCAAAGCCAAAAAAACTACTTAAGGTTGAGGACCAAAGACACTCATGTTCATTTTCCATACTTCAATTACAAGTAAAGAGTACTCTGAATTCTTTGTAAACTCTTTCTCTTCCATTTTATGTGTTGTCAATGTGTCTTACCAAGAGTGGAGGAGATGAATTTTGCAGTAAGGTCTCTAAGTGCTCAATACCAAGCAAGTACTTGCTGTTGATCAGGGTGTGCACTAAAGGATCTGAAGGGATGATCATATGCAAGGAGTGGATTGTGAAGCTCTCTACATGGAGAGTACAACAAAATTTAAAACCTTACACATTCAATCAACATGTAATGAATCCTACAAGTTGTGCCTTCAGGGAAGAATAGAATGCACTTGCAGTGACAATGACTTTGAAATTGAGTGGCACTTGGAGTGAAACAATCTAGATTAGAACTTAGAGTGAAAGTGATTCCTTTATTTTTTGTTTGTTGTAGTGTGCCATAGTGTGTGACACTAGACTCTTTTGGGAGTGGTTCCTTCCCAAGAAGTTAAATATGAAACAATAAACAAACTGTGGTTTGGTGATATTGTGGTGCTTTAATTATTATTAGTCATTTCACACTTGTATCCTAGTGGGAACTACTTGTTCTTACTGATTAAACTATACGTACATCTACATTGGGCTGTGACACCACCTTCTGACTCACCTCTTTTAGATTCATCTTTTCCATGTGCATTCCCTCCTTTATGCTCATGTTTTTTACCCGTGCAATTGCCTTCCACTCTAAAGGCAAGCAACGTAAACCACTTCCTATCCTCTACAAGCCTATAACTTAATATAAGCATAAGAAAATATCATAATACTATCAAAATTGGTTTTTATGAAGAGGCAATCCCTTCAATATGTTGGAATTTTTATCTCTTAATTCATCAAGTAAATAAATAAATAAATAAATAAATATTAAATTATTGATAGGTGTAGACCTTATTGAGATGTTAATCTTGATTTAATAGTTACATCAAAGAGAATCTCTTCTTAATATCCAGTAACCTTAAATTTGATTCAAATCTTATCATCATATTAAATCCCATTTTTTATAAAGTAAACTGGGCCACTTATTGGATAAAGTAAATTGGACCACTCCAGCTGCTAGACAATATGATTAATAAACCAAAAATTGCAACTTTTTTGTAAACCTCTCTATGTTATTTTAGAAAGAAAATACCAAAAATAAATTAAACTTAGGTTTTTGATAGTTAGCAACGACGATCAAATGTTTGATTTTATTTCTATCCATCTCAATAGATTCAAAGCCTTACAAAATTAGTCCTATCAGTTATTATAAATGATATCTATACGCCTAAACCTTCTACAGAGTGGTAATAGGAAATATACAGTGTCAAATGTTATTTAGATGAGCTGTCCTAAGTATTTTATCCCAATAATTGTATTTCCTTTAATCATCATTTTTCTGACTTAAACCGATTGGTTCTTGTAGTAAAGTTTGGAGCAAGTCTGAACCAAGTAAGGTATCGTGTGAACCTGTTAAGGTACTTATAGCAGGTTGGAAACGTACAGCGGAACCTAAAGTGTGAGTTATACATCTTATTGTATGTTTATGAATGAATGGAAGATCTTGATTTCTCTATAGCAGAGACTAAATATATGTAAAATGGATTGGTAATAAGAGATATATGTAGACTGTGTTTGTAAATAAGATGAATTAGATTATCTGGTTATTCTTACACAAGGAAAAATCTACTTTTTGCTCTTCCTAGCTTTTGCCTTTTTTCCAAAGTACTACACCCAATGGTAAAATTGTTTTGCTTTATAGTTTGACGTGGTGTTAGTCGCTTTTAGTGGTGTGTACTCATCCATATTTGTAAGTACATTGATTTCATACTTTATCAAACCGCTCTTATAATGTTTGAAAAAATTAAAATTATTATACAACACATCATTTGTTCATAATGTACTAAGATGAACATTCAATTTATATTCTTTGGGTTTCCTACAAGTATTTCTTCATAAAATGGCTTTTCTCCAGAATAAAGCTTCCTTTCCTTCATCCGTTACAGCCGAGTGTCTACTTTGTCCTCGGTCGTTTTACTTATACCTTTTAATTTTGGTATATGCTTCTATAAGTTTCATGCAAACTACATATCTAGATATAATTTTAGTACGGCTTTGCCTTCCTATTTGCTAGGAACGTACACATTGCACTTAAGGAACACTTATATAACATAATGAGGTGTTCACTCACCACTTAATTACTTAAAAGCCACGATCAAGAAGCTATCCAATCACTCAAAGTTGGCTCCTCTGCTTCTGAATTGACTTTTAAACCTTAAATAAAATATCTAATACACTAAAGGACTCTTTGAGAATACCGAAGGAAGAAATACGCAAACAATATAACAGAAATACTTCAGAAACCCAATGTAATAAGTGTTTTATTGATGAATAGTACCATAGAACATCCACATTTGCTATACTTCCGGAACTTTAAATATATTTAATATTAAAACCATAGCCTGATGTCAAAAGAGTGGCATTGGGCTAAGGCTACTGCTCAGTTACCATCCAAAAATTATGTAAATTATAGCACTAAATATCTATAACCTCATCAAAACTTGGTCCTTACATAATCTTCCGCTTGGCACCATCCAAATCTTGTTAGTTCACATCGCTATGCTATATTAGCATAGCGATGTGAACTAACAAGATTTGGGAGACTATCCCATTCCTTTACATGTAGTTGTCTTTACATAAGTCTATTCCATTTCATGATCCATACTAAAAGCCCATCCTATCCTATTGTTGGTTTCATTCGGCACGATTCCTTGGTTGCACTCCACTAGTACTTCCGGAACTATTTGCATCTTTCAATCGTCTTGAAGTTTGCCCATATGATTGTAATAACTTGAGTTTGTCCCTACTTTACCAAAAGTTCAAATCTGTTATAGGCAGTAATTGTCACGGAAGTTAGAAACTATTATAACTTTCTAAAGTCTCAATCTTTTTATGCAAGATAAAGGGTTGCAAGACTTACAACCAGCGATACTATTTCAAAATGAAATCAAGAAATTAAATAGGAGAAAACTAAGGTTAATGGTTTGCTACAAAGCAAGAAAAAAAATTAGATGCACTAAGATTTTTTTCCTTGCTAGCATGATATATGGGAAATAAGCATATTTCATCTAACAGAGATAAATTATATTATTCAAAAGATAAATGATGTTATATTGAAAAAGGTATTTTTTCAAATATGATTATATCAAATTTTGCTTACATAGAACATGATGAAGAATATTTACTTCTATGTTCATTTTCATCTAATATTTAATATGTTCATCATGTTGAAGTATATTGATTTTCTTGTTCCAATTTTTATTTTTTTTCAAAACTGTTAATTCAAAGGAGAGGAGAAACTTGGTGCAATAATTTTGATCTTTTCCTCTCATAATAAGTTTTTCGAAAATTTGGAATCCATAGAAACATCCAAAAGTAGGAAAAAGGAAAAGGTATCTGGATGGTGAATTTATTCCTGGTGGTTTTAGACATGTTTAAAAATTTTAAGAGAAAAAATAAGTAGGTGAGAAGAGTTTCTCTTGATCTCTTTGATTAGAATTTCTTTTCAGACTAATCAAGACAAAATTCAAGAACTAATACATGTAATGACAGCAGTTTCTCTATGATGCATATTCATCATCATATCTTGATTTAATATATTAAAGAAAAGTACTTGCTATGATAATATTCTACTCGTGAAAAATTCAGTAACATCAAAAAATTACAAAAACTGTCGAAATATATTCTATTTCGAATTGTGTAAATAGGTAATTATTAGTCAATGGCCTATCCAAAATAACACGTAATCACCCGCTACGTGTTACGCTGCATAGGCTATTGAATCGTTTCATAATTCAATTAAAATTACATTTTCACCATTACCATGATTAATGAGGTGATCTTTAACCATATTTACAAACTTAAAACTTTCGTTTGGGAACTATCCGGAGTGCGCCAACCAAAGTCTGAGAAAGGCCATTGAAGTCCGCCATGTTACGAGTGCAATCGGCCGCGCCATTTGTAGCAAAGCTGGTGTTCGTCTAAAATTCCATGAGCGTCGCTCTTAGGTCGTCTATCACTGGCTTTAACAAGCCGATCTGGGGTACTTGGACCCTGATGAGTCTTTGAGATTCTTGATCAGAGACCAACTTAGTTTGACACAGGCAAAGGCTTTGCATGTCCAGAATTCATGTCAGTGTAATACTTGGTATCACTTCTACGGCGTAGTTAATGTGGTTGACGAGGTTGATGTTCAGTAGTGTGGCGTGACAATGAGCCCCCTTAATTCGTGCTTGGGTCAGCCTCCCGCATTTAATCGTCTTACGCAAGTCCAACTAAATTTATAACATTTCACGTGTATGTAATGTCCTTCCGAGGTGTGACCCGGGCTGGTCAAGCTCATCTGTATCGCCTGGGTTTATACTGCAGCTGGTTCAACATTCTGACGTGGACTACAGAAAAGACTTCGACAGGTGAGCTCCAGCAACTTCACCTCACAGTCCACGCCAGTGACACACTCGCAGTAAGCTTTAATTCAGCAGGAAAACATATGTAAGCCATCCAGTCTCAGGTGCACGCAATTGTGCATCATATAAGCATGAGAGACCAGATATGAGCTCGAGCCTGCGGTCAAAATTCAAGATGCTTGCAAGATCGGCGTACAAGGGTTGTGTTCCAACTAGTTTGACTAAAGTTAAGGTTGAAGGGGAAATGATCAATATCTACCCTATCATCTGTAACCGCGCAGAATTGTCTTACGAATCCGTAACACCACCCGAAGCGTAATTTACACTATGAACTTGTGTGAGTGTTCTTATTACCAAGTACCAATGCTCCAAGCTTTTAGAAATTTATAAAGCTAAGTACGCGCTTTCACAAAGACAATTTAACTTTCGTATGGTTTCCCACCACAAATGTTGATGTAAAATCTTTTGTATCTCATTTCTGACTAAATGAATCCTACATGGAGGTCAACAATATGCTGGACTTCAATGAAACTCAGAAATGCTCTCTCTTTGAGAAAATTCTCCCTTGTGAAAGAATTTTTTTCATGCAAATTAGCTTCTCGGATGCTTTCATTGACTGAAAGCTCTAGCCCTTGCAGGATGATCGCTCCTGCAGGACTTGGATGTCATTCTCTTTACTCGTGGTCTCGGTAGCACAGTTTTCTCCCGTTGTACCTAATTGCTAAACTAGCCAACCTGTACATTGCTCGGACGTCTTGTTCAACGTCAATGGGTAGATCCTCCAATCTGACTTTGTACTTCTACCTTGGGCTGCCTATCTTTACCAGCTCATGGATAATTTGACCATACCTGAACAATTACTGTTTCTGTTGGGGTGCCCATTCATGCTAATCGCTTAGGAGATCTGCAAAATTGTTTGAGATCTGAAATCTGTACACCCAAGGAAGTATATGAATATTAAATGGAAGCAGACGTGGTACTCTGTTTCTCCCTTTGGCACATGCATTCGGGCATGGGATAAGCCAAAACGTCCAGTCCCTTCTTGTCCGTACGCAATATTAGCTGATTTGAGGTCTCGATATGTAGTTCAGCAATACTTTGGTCCGCTTCTTCTCGAGAGACAGTAGTGTTGTCAAGTATTTCGAGCATGAGACGCTTGTTAGGCGTTACATTTTTTTTATGACCTGCATAGATCCTGTTTCCCTGCAAAACAATACATCTCCGTATGAGCATGTCACATCCGGATGATGTTGTGTTTGTACTGCGCCAAACGCTGGGACATTCTACTTGTGGGACCAGATATTTTGGCTGTGTCTTCTACTACCCTACGACAATGTTTATTGATACTCCGAGAAATGGATGTCAGGACGTTATATCATGCTCATTCAGAAAGAGAATTTTCTTCTGTAGTTTTCACCTTGATTGCGCGGCCCATATTCCCTCCATGAGATGGTATGAACAAATTGCTGTTCAAGCATACAATGTAGTCGATCGCAGCAAGCATAGATGCTCTCGTCTTAAAGGCGTTGAGCTCCTCTGGGAACGCAAGATTCCCTTTGTTATACAAAAGTGGAAACTTATCGATTAGTGGTTGCAGAGCTTGTCCACCTCCAAAAGGTTCGCCTCCGGCCCAAAATATAGTTGTGTGTTCCGTTGCTCCAAGGGCGCTGAGAAGCCTGCCACCACAATAAAATAATAGCACCGATCGTTAGCGAGGTACGTAATTCGCGAAACCAAAACATTTCAGACGCTCGTCATTCGATTCTTGCCCAATATGGATGGCGCAAACGGGTTGGTGGTAAGACAGGACGAGTCATTTGTAATAGGAGCTGCTAATTGAAGAGAAACCGGTACCTGACAATTTCCTCTGCATTTAGTGGGCATTGACCAGCCCGGCGGCGATCTGCATAAGTCATGTTGTTACGCGTTGTAAGAAATTGTGGTTTCTGGATTCTTTCCTCTTCGACTTCTGCATCAAAGGAGGGACCCAGGCCAGAAGAGCAACCGGTTCGGATCCATACATCCCTCTCCATTCTTAGATGAAGCGCAACATAAGGGCCCTGTCTGGCGATTCTTCGAGCAAGTGTGTCACCCAAAGCCTGAATAGGAGCAGCAAAGCGAAGCGCGTGAAATGCAACCTGATAGAGCATCAAAACCACTGCAAAATTAATACCGCTGTTGAACATTGGTTCCGCAGAAAGAACACTGAATAGTGCGGTACCAAATCCACTGACTTCGATTGCTACAAACAAGCAAGCAGAATTGCTGACAATCACTTTGCACTTAGATTGTCACAACACAGCAAAACAACTAGACGGAGTATAAATATTTCGCGAGAATATGCAACTGTGGTCGACAAGACTTGGAGGTCTACCTTGCAGCGCAGTTTTTGAAGATCAATGGGAAGATCCTTGGATAGTCTAGAGTCCAAACTGCGTAGTAGAAGAATACCACCTCTGTTGAACTGCATTCATAAGATTGTAGAAATACGTGTTACTGGAACGAGTTGGCCTTTCAAAGACATTCGAGAATATTCCCCGAGTTACGCGGTTCCGGGAATTGCGTACATGCTCGTACCAGGAGAAAGGAACTCAGAGTTCCATACTACATTCTATTCACGACTGAATTGAGCATGGAGGAGGCGTTCAGTTTATAGATACGCAGCAACAGTCGAGTAGTGGATCAAATATAGCTACAGACATAGCTACACTAACGTCTATGTAGTTACCTTTACAATGTTGTGGCCATGGTCCTAACAACCAGTGAGTGTTAACACAAACTTCTGGAGACAACCGATATGACGTAGCTATAGTATGCTACGATACCGTGAAGCTCTTGTTTCAACTGCAGTAGAGAGATTGCTTACCTTATTGGCATAGTTTGAACGGAACCACTCCGGACTCGAATTCAGAGGAGCGTCTCTCGATTCTACGGGCTTGGACATCACGAGAGTTGATGGGAGACTTGATACTATGAGCAAATCATCCTTCAAGGTCCTTTTGAAGTGTTCTACATCAAAGATATCAGAGAATTCACTGCAGGGTAACAACGCATTATTCAGTAAGCCGTCTAAAACTCAAACTCCAACTCCTGCACAAAACCCCTCTTCTTTCGTGGTGCATTACTTCCAAGCCTGAGCAGTCCCTGTCTACAGTACTCGCGAGCTCAGATATCCAAGTTTCGTGGTACTATAGCTAGAACTAGTGTATAACTCAAACTTATCTACAGGTGAGCCAACAAACGGATGTTCATAATATTTGGTCATAGTTGAAGAGTACCATATCAGTACCCTAGAGCTCACTATGGATATTCATAGAATGCAGCTGCTTTATATGACGGAAGTTAGAATGGGAATGACCACAACTATTGTATGACATGAGATGTTGAGCACAAGCGTACCTCTCATCCTCCCAGATCCGATTCACTTGCAGTATTGGAAGCACTAACGCGGCCCCAAGAATACGCGCAATTACGACGGCATCAACAATTTGGTTCCGTTGCTGGTTCAATCCTCCATTCACCACGACAATTAAGTACTTTCGCTTTGAATGTAACACCATCGAAGATGCTGCCTTGTAGGTTCGACTAAATTCTATGCATGGCTGATAATCCAATCCGTTTGAATTCTTGCGGAATAACTTCCTGGATGAGGTCAGGTTTGATGCTAGAAGCGGAGGCACAAGAGGCCTTTGTTCTGCGATCTCCTGAAGAGCTGAATGGTAAGTCTCTAGACGTTTGGAAGGAAGGATGGAGAAACAAGAGTCATGTATAAGATCGCTCGAATGCCAGCTGAATGCAGATTTGAGTATGCTTACGCTTCCGAAAAGAGCCAAGAGTGCTATCCAACTAATCGTACTTCCTGCTCTGCCCCACAATCTGCTGGAGGACTTTGCAGTTTTCCTTGGAGACGAGACCGAAAGGTTTGTTGGCGTGATTGTGTGGACCGTGAGCATAGGTATAGATATATAAGAAAGTTTCATTGTGGAGTTACAAGATTGAAGAAACCAGTGAGAGATGGAGCTCCCGGACCGGTGTAACCCCTACAATCTGTGGACGGCTTACATGTAATATCGTCCTGCAATATCTGCATCATCATTTAGGAAAGAGTTAGTCCAGGGACACCAGAAACAATGACCATATGTCTGGTGCCTGGATGCATTCGCACAAGCAAGACAGCGTCGAATTACATCCGATTCCTTCAAAATTCAGCTACTTTGCAATTTGTACATAGGATTCTCCGTCCTGCTCTACCGATTAGCATCATCCATGTAGTCACAACAACTTACAGTGTAGTGAACGCTGTCTTCGTGTGCTTGGCCCCGTGAAGAGCGCGACTGAGATCAAAGTCTGGGACAGGAGTGCAGACGAGACTTCTGCTTCATGGAATGGACAGCTAGGAGAATCAGACTAAGTAACAGAAATTGGGCAACATAAGAGGGAGGGGGCCAGGAAATTGAAGATTAGCTGTCTATGTCTGGTACTGATGAGGTGAAGACGCCGGTGATCAAATTTGATAGAATGACGAGCAGGTAAGCTGGAGTATTGGAATAGATGGCCCTGTTATGTAGGGGCGCTTAAGCTCGGTAAATGAACATAGGAACATAATGAGCAGATAGGCTGCAAGAATGGGAGCAAAGTGCCTGTACGCCAGAAAGCAAACTGAGTAAACAATGAGTTCACTTAATATACAGACATAGAATAGAGAAAATGAAATTCAAGATATTGGAAAATGATGATCTCTAAGCTACAGACGAGAGATCTGCTGAGTTCAAATAATGAAGACGATCTGATGACCGAACCAAGGGTAGAGATCAAGAAATTATAACGAGAACCCGTACTTTACAAGCGGATTCATGTAAATCAAAAGATGACAAGTCTAGCAGACTAGAACATGTTTAAGAAGCAGAGTGCTCGGTGGAACAGACATAGGAGAGCGGGGCGAGCTATGTACACAGTATCAATCGTTGTGATCTGAATAGAGGACACGAGATCCCGATTTCGCAAGCGGGAGAGCTCGGAGAACTGCCAGTGTGATAGCCGGGCATTGGCTTTATACACAGTGTCTATAGACACTGACCTTCCCTGTCAGGGGTGAGAGCAACAGCCTAGAATCCCAGTTGTACTCTCATCAATAACATCGCATATAATACGAGTTCCAGTCATGAATATGATGTGCGTCACTTGGCGACTCGCTCTTACGTAGCTAGCACACCTTACCTCCTCCGTTGCTCCAGTCTATCAAGATCCATAGGAGCAGGTTCTGCGATGAGGATGCCAGAACGCTACACCAGCCTGGATCTCTGGATGTAACATCCGTATCCGCCACCAATATTTAGAACCATGCAACACAGGTTCTGTAACCCGAGATCATAATCTCAATTCCGAGAGGACGTGGAGATGAGGGTCGCCGTTTTGTTGTGAGATTTTCGATCAATTCTCGGTTAAGAAATCAGGATTTCAACACATTATGCAGTCGAATCCAGTAGTTTGTCACCGTAGACCGTAACTTCATCCAACGATTTCACGCAAGTAGCGCTAAGAGCAAAATCGCGTTGGCATCTCATCCTCTGCCAGAAGTGTACCAGCCGGATCGCGCATGGCCGACTTTTCTTTGACAATCACTTGTCTCTTGACGGTCCGTTTCTCCTCTCCGTTTATCTGCCCGTCGACTGAGTTTTCTCCATTCCGCTACCAGTTGTATATCATCGATAGAAACAATCCTGTTTAGCTAGATGGATTGTTCTGGAAAGGAACCCCGCCCTCTACAGTCTCGCAATAGAAATAGCGACTTACGGCGCTCTCGACAAAACAACCCGAACGCTAGATTTGTGCAACACTTCTAACAGACTCCCTACTGAGTGCGTCCAGCCAAATTTGCAAGTAATGCGTGGTGGCGACAAAACACCCAACATTCAGTCAGATGCGTTACGATAATCTGATTCCTTTCTTGAGGGAGGTTAAGAAATTATATGCCGAATCGTGAAGAAATGTTTGCACTGGCTGACCGTCCGATCTTGTCTCCCATACTGAGGCGTTCTTCGCCGACACACAGCACGCCGCGAAACATGGGCGGGCTGGGACTGTCCTCTACGTTAGAATGAACTCTAGAATTGGTGACGATCAGCGTCATGCAATCAACAAAGTAGCGAAGTACAACTGGCAGCCAGGGCGGCGGCGGCTGCACTGCTGTCCAATGTATATGAGTTGTAGTCTACAACGATGTACCCCAGTAGCTCTATAATGCACTCGGTAAGATTCTCAATCGCCAACTGCAACATAGTTCAGTTCAAATGGTTTACTTCGGGTCTAAATTAGGTTAAAACTAGCTGGACTTGCAATAGCTTGGTACCCCAACTCTCCTACGATAGGGCTGTATTATACGCGTGATCTTCTTTCCCGCTGTAATAGCGAAGTCTCCCCAAAACCAACCGTCAGGTCGGAGAACCTTGACGTAACTGAATGTTCTTCTCGTGTTACATCGGTATAGTTGCAAGTTACTCCATGTCTGCTTCACCTCTCTATCTCTTCTTCTCGATCTCATGCCCTGGCTTGACTTCGACAAGCTGGCGTCTTTGTGACAGGAGACCCTACGACCAGATTCCTTGAGATATCAACAGCCAAATAACAATGACAAAAGTATGCAGTTTGGAATTATATATTATAGTAAGGACTGACCTTGAAAACACTTGTAAAACAAAGACAGTTCTCAAAACTTCCAACCTCATTTCAACTGAATATTAAACTGATACTCACATTTGAAAAATACTATATTTTATGATGCAATTCACGAATACAACACCATGAGACGAATTAACACGCCACTTTTAATGATCAGAAGGATCTATTCACAGGCCTGTGCTTCTGAATCCAGACAAGAAACATACATTTCCTGTCCACAGCCATACTGGTGCTTCAGTCAGCATCAAATAAGTGAAAGGTTCGACTTAGCTATACTATAGCTGGATCTGGCTTAAGAAATGGATTCTGTTGCAAAGCTGGAAGTTGATGTAGAACAAAAGGCCAGGGATAAAACAACTCAACAACACAGAATCTGGACATGAAATAAGCTTGATTGCTTATAAACTGTTACAGTAGAGTTCGGACCTACATTGGTGTGAAAAACCTGAGATATCATGATCAATCTCAGAGCAGTTATCAACAGCATACGGTTTCCATATTGATGCAAGTTGTACTCATAAGGAGTTAATTGTATCCATAATTCAAGATAGAATGGCACCTACTGTAGTTAGTTGAGATAGCTTCCAGATTTCATGTACATTGAGTTTGCCTGCCAGGTTACTCGAATACAAGTACCGTGCCGTGTCTGTCTAATGGGCAGTACCATGAAATGTCTGTGAGGAATGTGTGTGATCATGGGAGCCTCGGGGTGTTCAACCATAGACACGGTGTCGCTGTTTGGTCAATAATCAAACACCAGGACCAGCAGAGACCTCACTCATTTCCACTTAAAAAGTGCACAGCGTAGAACCCATAGCGCTGTCATGTATCCCTTAGAGGTTTTGAAGAAACTAGTCTGTACAGATCCATAGGGCATGATTTTGACATGAGTGCCAAAAGCTACCGAATTTAAGGTTTAAGGTGTGACCTCGAGAGTCTCAACTGACCTCTTTGAAAGAAGAGGTAAACTTTCACCGCAGTGGATTGGCAATAACTCACAGTGAGAAATCAATCAAATCAGATGTGCGAGATAGACAATTAGTGGTATGTTTACATGGACTCCACATTGATGATCGTTCGGCACTTATAAATCATACTATCTAAGTCTTTTTGTCAAGGACATATTATCTCCGTACTTTTCATAGATGATAGTCAGCTGTAGGAAATACTTGTTCCACTGACGTATAATGCACACGCCCACAAGCTTTAAGACACTAATTCAGTGATTTTGTACTAGAGTTAATTAACAAGGTACATAGAGAAGAAAGTACAAGGAAATTCTTTTTAAGTGCATTCTATTCTTACGTCTTACAATTTGCGAAAATTTCCTGTCAACTATTAGTTTTATAATAAAAAATTGGAGTGCATTAAAATATCAGCGTTAACCTGCCATCTTCCAAATTGTAGCTTGAACGAATACATTGAGGAATCACTATGTCATTCTTCTTAAGATGATATTGCTTATTTATGTTCCTTGAATGGTGAACCAAAGATAGGTCAAAGTCCCCTAGTCATAACGTGGGTTCTCTTTCGGGTTCCAAACCATCTGTGCAAGCAACATCAACGTGTTTTGTTTGATCCATAGCGGAGTGTGATATCATCAGCCATGAGTCAATGTGATAACCAAAACATGGATGTCCTGATCCATAGGAATGCAATTTTGAACACGTGGATGGATAAGCAATATGAACCGGCGGAGAATCAGAGAAACGCTTCTTTGATGAAGAAGTGCGTTTTAAATTCCGTTCAAGGTATGAAGCAGCACCAGCGGCAAGAACAACATGAGAAGACTAGAAGACGGTAAGTTGAGGTTCAGTTTTATGTAAGCGTTTCCTTGTGCTTAGGAAGAGGAACAGAATGTGGACGTTGCTCTGAATTTGTGGAATGATTCTTTCCCCCCTATGGCAGAAGAACCCTGAAGCTCGAGAATGCATGCATATTCTCTCCTCGGAGGACTAAGAGTGAATTCACAACGTGTTTGTGAGCAAAAAGTCTACTACCAGTATGGGTGTTGCGGAAATGCACTTGCCAAATCTAAAGCATGAGGGTATCCTGGTGTTGTGGTGTATGCAGGTCTGTAAACATTACAGACATCTGGAGATTCTGTGGATTGAGAGCTGCCCTTTACAGTTTAGATCTAGGTCGTCGTCTCATAAGCTCGGAATTCCTCTTACTTTCCTGTCCTAAAAATGTGCGTCAGGACCTTGAGCTCTGTCTACATCTCTGGTCCATGTAAGTTGGAGATGAGTACCTAATACTGCATAACGGAAGCTGAGAATCGGAGACAGTAAGCTCAAAGGAGTTGGTGGGCTCTGAGCCATCTTAACTTTGACTTACAACTCTTGGAGACACTTGTCATAAGGAATCAAGTTGTGTGTCCTACAGGAGTATATCCTAGTGGTGGACGAACTTGATAAAAACTCAAGAAGAGGATTTTCCTGATGGTGGACGAGAGACCAGAAGGCTGCTTCAGGACAATGCAAAGTACTGGGCAAGCAGGGCTGCGTAAAGATTATTGTCTGTACCACACTCAAGTAGTATCATCATGTATGGGGAGCTGTATAATTGCGACACCTTATCTACCGTTTTGGAGTAACTACATGAATGAACAGTGGAGCAACCTATTGTACTTCTTGTCACCCACATCTAATATGCCTGCCTGGTATCACTGTACCGTGTACATTGGTTGAAAAGCCATCGAGAGCTAGGTTATTGAAAACGATAGGAATCTAGCATTGCCGGATAAGAGCTCCTTTGACTCAGTTTCTACTTTGTACCGTTCCAACATTGCAATTCCCCCTTGCTCTCGTTTCATGGGGATAAAGGCGACCCAACCGTAAATAAAGGATGACTCATTTCATTGCGATTTAGCCTTTCGGGCTTCTAAGTTCTCGCGCTTCCTGTGCAGATAAGCTCTGCGTCTGAAAATGTGAACGAAGATACTCTAAATCTTAAACCTTACGTTCGAATTAGCTTTTAAATTCCTGTATCACGATTACGAATAAGCACCGCGTCTAAAAAGGTGAAGTAAGATCTTTCGTTTCGAATCAGACGCTGACGAAGGAAGCTCAGATGAAGAGCTCGTGCTCTACCGCAGACATTGCCAAATCTAGATCGGCAATCAACTAGAATTCTATGTATATGTGGTGATGATTATTATAAATTGACTGCTAAATTTTGTGTTGATATCGACTTTAAGCATCGCGATTGCTGATTTGCTCGACCTCCGAGTTCAAGGTTTAAAACAGTTCAGCTAGATGCAGAAGTTCTAACGTTAATTAAGGTTCATTAAATCTACGGTCCCATGCACAAGTTAACTCTCAATCCTCAACGAAGTGATGCGTTCAATTTCATGAGCACTCACCACATACTCTGAATTGAATCCCAATTGGAGGAGATTTCCGAAAAGCCTCGGCGCCAGGCATTTCGGTGTCCACTTCTCCTGTACAAAATGACTTACATACAGGTAGGGTTAAAAACTCTAGCTGCATTTGACAGTCATCTAAAATTCTTGATAATCATGAGAATAATATGAACACGCTCCAGCTCACCGGTAGCCGTCTAATTTACGTAAATTACTCCAGTGTATGGTAAATTGTTATGTTTGGCTTGTTATCAGGGACTTGACTGATCAAAAGTAAGAGCAAACTCAATTGATGAAACATGCCGTGAAGACATGGACAGTCACTTGTTCAGTCATTTCTAAGGCTAAGTATTGAAGTGACTAGATATCTTGTCAATACTCATGAAATCCCGCCAGTCAATGTCCAGGAGTTCAGTCGGATGACAGTGCTGAGGGCCTATATCTGTTTGTGTATATATATATTTGTGTGCAATGAGAAATGAAGGTTCCTAGGCTGGTGTGAGCCGTGGAGGTAGCTTGTTTCAGCCGTGAAGGTAGTTTAGTAGTGAACCACGTTATTTCCTGTTAGTCCTCTGATTTATGTTCGCTGGACCTTATGATGTGCTATAACGGGAGGTCCTTGGGACTGTATTTTCTAACAAAATTCTTCTATCGCTCATACCTACAGTACTGGACATCACGACATCGATGAATTTAGTTTTAAATTCAGAAGTCGGCAATTCTCCGATTGAGGTTGATGGAAAACCGCCTTCAAAGCTTTTCCAACCTCACATCTTGGATCAGCCAGTGGGTAGTGAATGTTCAGAGGAGATATACAATATCATGTAGGTAGCTTGTCTACATTTCGGCTACATGATTTAGTTTTGAAATCAGAAGCCGGCAAGTATGGCTTTCCACTTTACGTCTTGGATTAGGTAGAGTGATTGTTCAAAGTGCCTATGTAATAACTTGCAAGTAGCTTATCTACAATGCGGCTCATATTAAACATGATTTGTTTCTTCAAGTCAAGTGAAACGGGAAGGTAATGTAGAAGATCGGCACATTGGTTGGAGGTATAAGACACAGATTTTAACTTCAGATACACGTCTTGATTCACCATAAATTGTTGAAGTCCTTCCTCTTAATTGGATCAGTGGAAATTTTACAGCGCAACAAAATTTACCTCCCAGTGGAAACTCTGTAGAGGCCGAATAAATTTGCTGTATCGCGATAATACATGGCTCAGAACGATGACAAATGAAGTCAATCTCGACACATGGTAGGCGAATACCAAGTCATTTGTTATACAGTTTATTGCACTATCGCTTGAACATGGTAAGGCTTCTGAATGTGCAGGAGACGATTAAAGGGAGCATAAACACATTGATTCTTTCTAGTGCCTTTGTATCCCATAACTCATCTTCTTCATAATCAGATGGCTTTAATCCGCTCTCAAATCTAGTAAAAATTTTGCAGTATTAACGTGCAAGATGCATGGAGCCTTTGTCTACTTTAAATCCGTCCTTGAATGTGAAGGCAATCCATGGTGTACTTAGTGTGCATATTTCATCCAGCAATCACCAATTTCTGTCCAGTATGAGTAGTAGACATGACAGTACTTGATGAACACATACGACTCGTATAGGGTAACAAGAAGGATGGACCCATAAAGCCGTACAAAGATAAACCCTAACAGGTAACTACATTCCGTAAGACCTCAAAGACCTCATCCTCAAAGACCTTGTGGGAAAGAATCGATTGGAAGTATGGAGATAGAGAAGACTATGAGAGCCGATTCAGGCATATCTAAGTAAAATGGACAAGGGATTCCAAGTGGACGACACGACTTCAGTCTGAACTGAAGGTAATTACTCCGTAGTTTTACATCTGAAGCCAGTATAGCAAAAAATGACAAAGCTTACACTATAATAATGCAAATGGGCATGTAAAAGAGAAAAGGTGACTGCGTAGCAAACATGAAGGATGGAAGAACCCATCAAATTGGCATGTAAAATGAAACTGTGTATCGATTTGGTAAAGAGAAACAGGCTTTTAAGATTTCCATGAGGACTGATTCCACATGTGCTATAACCTAGTGACGATGTCGGAGATGTTCTCGTGGCCTTACTGCTCAACCTTTTTTTATTACACCACTTGCATCTCAATGGAATGGAACTCTCCACACTGAAATGAAAGGTAAACTCTATATATAAGCACTGGGTTCTCTAGCTGTAATTACCCGCATCGTCATACTTTGTGCAAACCTTTAAGTTTTGTTACTATGAGGTAATAGTTATACTAACCTCAGCTATCACATGCCATACCCTAACTTCTATTATTATTCAATAATTGCTATACCAACTTCAAAATTCATATCTTATATATGCACTAATTTTTATTATTATATGATAGTAGCTGTATAAGTCTCAATTACCATATACAACATGTATTTCACTTTGAAATGCAATTTCAACTAATTACTACTCTAATTAAACCTCTAAATTTCCAAAAAATATCTCTTTGTAAAGTTTCTATAAAAATATAAAATAGTAACTTTACCAACCTCAACTATCAGATGTAGTATCATTTGAATTGCAATTCAACTCTCTATTGAAGAAATGGTGGTTGCACTAATTGAACATCTAAACTTACAAAAATCATCTTTCTTCCAGTTTTCATAAAAACATACTGTAGTTGCTACATCTACCACATATCACATGTAATACCACTGAAATGCAATTTTAATACTCCATTGATGAAATAACAGTGCACTAATTAAACATCTCAGCTTACTAAATTTATGTTTTGGTAAAGTTTCATACAAAATTCTGCAGTCTGATTATTAGTGTCGATATAGTTGAAATAGACCTCTTATTTCTCTTGATGCTCTCCCATATATAATGATAGTGGATCTATGTGTGCTTTGTATTTTTGTGGAATTTTGTAGAACTTATAGCATTCTGATTGTCATCATAAGTTGGAGTTGGGTTATCTTGTACAAAATATAATTCAGTGAGCAGCTTATAAATCCATATAGCTTCATTTTCAGCTAAACATGCTGCTATAAACTTTGCCTCTATAGTAGAAATGATAGTGCATTGTTGTTGTTGCTATTCCAAACAAGTGGTCCATCAAATCATTGTAAATATGAAACTACTATGTGACTTTCTATTATTTAAGGCAGCTCAGAAATCAGTGTCCCAATATCCTGCTAGTGTATTAGCAGCATTTGATGCTCCAATAAATTATAGTCCATGGTTTAGAATACCTTTAAGGAACTTGAAAATTTGTTTCATTTGCTTCATAATGTTGAGGTGGAGGATTAGAACTAAAATTTGCCACTGTGCTAATATCATAAGCTATACCAGATATTTTACTTATCATATTATATATTAAACATCCTATTGCTTCTTGGTAGGGTAATGTAATTGCTCCTCTTTCTTCCAATTGTAGTATGACATTTGGATCTACAAGAATAACAACAGGATATTCATCCCCAATATTCAACCATTTCATAATTTACTATATATATATAGGATATGCATCCCCAATATTTAACCATTTCATAATTTACTCTATATATTCTATACTTAAGCAGTCTGATTTCGAGATTCTCTCTACCAAAAATATTTGAAATTTTACATAACACTTTGCTTCTCCACATATACCTTCAGCCTCTTTACCAAGATAATCTAGTATAGTAGCAATGTGGGATTTATCTTTCCCACAAATTAGTCCATCTCCTATAAAGATAGTTAAAAATATCCTAAATTCATGATACACATAAGGATCAGAAAGTCTCAGCCCATACCTTTAAGTCATCAAACTTCAGTTTCCAATTTCTTTATGCTTGTATCAAGCGATGAAGTCTCTTCAACATCCATTAATACTCTCCTCCTTTTTAACTTCTTTGTATTCTTGGGGTTATTCCATGTAAATCTTCTTATGCGGGTTTCTATTTAGAAAAATTTGTCTTGATGTTAAATTTAACTATCTCCATGTCTTCAACTGCAGTAAAATAAAATATTTTCTAATAAAATCAAAATTGACTACTGAAACAAATATCTCCTTATAGTCAATTCTACCAAGCTTGGAATATCTCTTGGGTACAAATCTAGCCTTGTGACTTGAGATACTGCACTTAGCATCAAGCTTTGTTCTAAACTTTACTTATATTATATTGTTTTAAAAGCTCCTAACTTCCTAATAGTTTTTGCATTACTCACCCAAATTCTTCATCCACTATCGTCAACCCACTCAAGTGATTGCGTTGTATCTTGGAAATAAATAGTATTTTCATCCACATATCCTCTTGTAATTTTAGCAGAAAGAATAAAAGCACAGATGTCTTCTCGTAATCCCATTCACCATGTCTTTATTGTATTCATCTCATTCTCCCACTTTTGTGATTTCTCCAACTTGAGATGGTTGAAGTTGAGCTCATTTTCACATCAGGTCCTACAAGTTGATGATTTTCTTCACTCTCTCCTTGAAGTGGAAATTTTTTGGTCTCACTTCTTTTATAGCCTCCTCTAGAGATTCCCTAAAATTTTATGCAAACTTTCCATCAACTTCTATTTCATCAACGTTCATTCTAGCATTGTCTTGCTCTCTATCTCTCTTGAAATTATCAGTATCTTAGTTTAACATCTGTGAATGTCAATGAATCTATAGCTCCTCTTGAACATGTTGTCCCTATTTTCACATATTTTTTTCATCTTCTAATCCCAAAATTTGAAGTCTTTGGATTTTGAACTATATCTAATAAAAAATCCCTTGTCCTTTCGGATCAAACTTCTTTCTTAGACCCTTTGCTGTCTGCACAAAGACCGATCAATTAATAGTTATGTTACAATTTTTGATTTTGTTCTTTGCCAAAGGTCATAGTAGTTTTCTCTAAAATTCTACAAAAAACTCTCTTCAAAATTTGTAGTAGCTCCTATTTCTTTTTCACAGACCTCTCTGTGCAGCTTGCTAGCTTCTTGACTCAAATACTGTTCTATGATCACTCTCTAAAATACCATTTTTCTTTGGAGTGTAGGGTGTTGAAAGTTCATGGACTAATCCAATACTCCATATGAAACTAGCAAATTTATTTCCTATGTACTCACATCCTCTATTAAATCATAGTTTCTTGGTGTTCACTCCACACTGAATTTCTACATGTGCATGAAGTTGTTTGAAGCAAGAGAGAGTTTCTAATTTCTCTCTCACAAAAAAAAACAAATCTTAAACCACAAGTATCATCTTTGAAAAGGAGATAATATCTTGATCCTCTTATTGAGCTTATAAGACCACAAAAATTATTAGTAAAGAACTCCCTAATCCTGTATTTGCCTCTATTTTTGGTAGATTTTGCAAAAAGTAGTCTACGGTACTTTCCTAGAGCACACCCATCACAGTAAAATGACTTTTGACTACCAAGTTATTTTGATTTCAACTGAGACCTTTGACTAGTCCTTCTCTCTCCATCTTCCTAATGTAGGCAAGATTGAAATGACCAAGTCTCTAGTGCCAAAGTGCAATATTTAACTTTTGACATTCTTTCTTCTTTCCTAGTTTCTCATTCTTCCCATTGCTTTCAAATAATAGAGTTAGCAAATTTTACTTATCTTTGTAAATTGGATCTAAATTCTGTATAGCTTTGACTCATGGATACTATTGTTACTATTGCTTCATCTTTCTCCATGTAGTAACATTCTTTGGTGTAGGTGGTTTTGATGCCTTTATTCATTGCTTGACCAGTGCTCAAAAGGTTTTACCTCAAAATCCAAAATGTAAAGAGTTACTTTGATGACTTGTTCTTGTCTCCTTGCATAAATCTCACAAGAAATCAAAATCTTGATCACTCCAACAACCCGAACCTTACCATCATTAGTAATATACATTGGGAAAGTCACTTGTTCAATCTTCTTGAAATCTTAAAACCATTCTTGTTGTTTAACATGTACTCCGAAACTCCTTAATCAATATACCAAACATCTTTGTTTAGATGTTCACCAAATTTTTTGACAATGCTAGACCTAGTGCGGTGCTCCCATTATTCAAAATTTGCTTTTGTTGATCATATCAAGGTTAAGTGCTAGAGAACCATTATGAATCCTGTAGCTACTCAAAGAAGTGCCTCAAATGGTAGACAAAGGAATGATATTGAAAGCTAGGATGGGAGAAGCACTCAAAGTGATGTAGGATAATCCAAAGTACTTGTAGGCCAGCCTATTTGCAAGATGTTCAGCACTTGGAGTGACGTAGGATGATCCCAAAATGCTAGCAGGAAGGATGAATGTATAGGGAAAATGATTAACAGAGCCAAGTAAGTATCAAGGTGGCAAGCAAATTTGTGTCATGAAGGAGGATGAGAAGCACTCGGAGAGGTGTAGAATGACCCCAAGTGCTTGAGGAGGGAATATCACTCTAAGTGTTGTGGACTCATTTGGAGTGCCTGCAAGAAATGTAGCTCTTGGACTGCCAACAAGTGCGGTATACATGCCCAAATGCCAAGTGCCACCTTGGTACTCAAACTTAAGTGTCGCCACAATTTGAACGCACCACCAATGGCACTTGGCGCCAAGGACCATTACCTACAAGATAATTGTTGGCACCCAAAGGCAAGCGTGGCACAAGGGAAAGTGATTAGGGAACAAATATTTGGCACATGGGAGAGCGACTTCTCACCAAGGACAACATGCAAAGGCCTTTGCATATATAACAGCAAGTGCCTACCTACTCTATAATCACAAGAGTGCTGAAGTGCGAACATGAATTGAATGTATAGATTGAAGTGCTTGGCTAGTACTAGCACTTTCAGGAAAACCAATTGGCACTTTCCACAAAGTCATCTGCCTTCTGAGCTGATCAAGTAGTGTCTTGCACATTTTCATGAAGAATTGAGTTACTTAGAGTAGATTTGAGAGTGCCACTTGGATCAATTTTGAGAAAAGCAACGATCGTTCACTCTCCAAGGGTCAACCTCTGCTTCCCAAGACAATGACAAGGACAAGGGAAAAGAAACATGTGAAGATGCCTAGTCCACTCCGCATGTGCAGGATCAAGATATGGACAAGTGTACTGAAGATGAAGAAGAGCACATGATGGAGGAAGCAGCAATGCCAAAGCAAGCACCGTTGAGTCAGGTTGTGGAGCAAGAAGAAGCCTTTGTGGAGATCCAAGATTGGGCAGAGTGCTCAAAGGACCAAGAAATTTGGCCAAAAAGGGAGGAGGAGGCCAAGGACTGAACACAAGAAGCAGATTGCATTACAAACAATGCCCAAAAAGAGAAGGAGATAGATATTGTGGTTAATCTTTTAGAAGCTACACCATAAGTGCAGATTGAAGTGCAAGAGGCACCACCAAGTTCCAAGTCAGTGCAAGGGAAAGAAGGATCAAGGTTCATCATTGATTCAGTTGGCACTGTTTTACAATTGATGGAAGTGTTGTTGCCCTAGCACCAATTTGAGTACCTTGATGTGGTATACTAAGCCACTCTTGATCAGGGCTATACATAAGCAAGTCTAAACTTGGAAGGCAAGAGAAGACCTGGTGAAAGACAAAGCAACGAAGGCCAAAGACTTGTACAAGGTAGAGGCTTCAAAGGTAAGTGCTTTGCTATAGGAGAACCAAGAACTCAAGAGGAGAAGTGCCACAAAAAAGAATAAAAGATCATCAGGAAACAAAGACCCAAAGGTTTGAAGGGGATTGGAAGGCACTCTACCTCAAGTTTCATCAGTTTAAGAAGGAAGCCAAAGACCAACTTCACAGCAAGTGCCTGGAGTTGGAGAGCACTTGGAGTGCTCTGAAGGAGAAACATGACCTAGTAGTGACTCTGTAGATGCAAATGTAGGAGTACCAAAGGGAGGTACTAGTGCAATTGGAACGTCTCACCAAGGAGGTAGAAGAAGAGAGAGTCAAGCATGCAAGAAGTCTCCAAGTGCTGGAAGACTAAAAGGCCAAATGGAGCATTTGAACAAAGTAGATGGAAGAGGAACAACTAAAGACACTGCACTAATTGGAGGAGACCCAAGCCTTGTTCATGGAGATGTTGAGAGAAGAAGGAGCAATGCATGCCTTGAGAACCAAATGCAATGAACTGAAGATGTAGGTTCAATGCTTACAAAACCAGGCATATGAAGAAGAACAAATGAACAACTTGTCCTTGCTATTGAAGGAGCACTCAAACATGAAGTTCAATGAAGTGTGCCAGACCTTTTTGTTGGAGATAGCTAGGTATCAAGCATATATAGACCAACTAATTAGATCTCTAAAGATGAATGAAGTCTTTCATCCTCAATAGTTCCAGCCCAAGGCATTCCCCCAAGGGGAAGTCCTTTGGTGAGGCATGCACTCTTTGGCAAAGATTAGGTAATCAGAGTTTTATAGTAGTCAGTCATTCCTGATAGGCCATTAGTGCATGCCCTTAGAGTTGTATATATATTTCAAGAGGAGTGCACTTGGAGTTATGTGGCACTCAAAGTTGTGTATAGTTGAAGACGAGTGTCCTTGGAGTTGTACAACTCTTGGAATTGTACATGGTTGTGGAGGAGTGCCCTGGGGTTTTCACATGAGCTCCGGGCTGTACACTAAAGATAGAATAGGCAGGGAAGCCCTAACATCTCCCTTGACACGTGTTAGGAGCCTAATCATTCTTCATATAATCAGGATTAAGATAGTAAAAACCAGATGGACAGTTTAGCTTGGGATTTCTTAGGATGCACTTGGGACCTTGATCTCTTTGACTCAAAGACATATTATTATATAAGGTTGAGTGCTATTTTCACTTGTGTTTGTTCTCTTTTGTAATGCAGACTTCAATTACCAGTAAAGATTGTTCCTACTTCTTTGCAATTTTTGTGTCTTTCATTTTGTATTTTATTCAATGTCCAAGTAAGAGTAGAGGTGAGGAATTTCACAGTAGGTCTTCAATGCTTAGTGCTAAGTAGGTATTTGTCCTTGATCAGCGTGTGCACTGAATGATGCAAAGGAGTGAACTTGTGCAAAGAGTGGATTGGGAAGCTCAATGCACAAGCAATACCACAGAATCAAAAAGCTTAGGCAAGGAATAGCATGAAGCTTAGTCCTGCAAGTTGTCCCTTCTAGGAAGGGTAGAACACATTTTCAAACATTGTATCTTTGGAATGGAGTGGCACTTGGAATTGAATGATCCCTAACCTTCAAGGGCAATCAAGGCTAGATCTTAGAGTGAAGGTGATTTTGTGATTTCCTTTTTGCTATAGTGCACCACAGAGTGTGACACTACCCTCTTTTGGGAGTGGTTCCTAACCAAGAGGTTAAAAAAAAATATTTCAATTTAGGGTTGGTGACAAGGATGTGTTCTACTTCATTCTTAGGTATTCCAACCAGTATCCTTGAGAGAACTAATTGTTCTTACTGATTATACTCTAAGTATGTCAACACTGGGTTATTACACCTAGCAACAAATGCAATACTTTATGTAGTTAGTGCATTGGCTTGACTTCTAGAATTAGTTGCATTGTATGGCTTTCTTCTTGTTCACCTTTGCAGTCTCTTCTTTCTGTAGTTGTTATAACTTATTCTCTTCTTCAATTGAGAAATATCAATCTTCTTCTCAAAACTCAAAACTAATGAAGGTACCTTCATTGCTTCTTCTACCCTTATCTAGAAAGGATTTCATCCTTGAAATCTGTTCTTTGTTTCTCTACATTTTTTCAAGGTTTCTTCCTTGCATAATTTTGTAATGAATCTCCTAGATATATGATCACATGCTACTATTGTATAGCCTAAGTCTATATTAAATTATAAATAATCTATTATCGTGGTTGAAGAATCATCTATTATTATACCAAGGCTACTTAGTAAACTAACAAGAGTTTCTACTTGGTTAATAATGGCCACCATCTCTCTTCTCTTAGTTTCAAATGTAATTGAAAGAATCTTTTTGGAGAACATATATATTCCTTGAAGCATATTGCTCATGCAACATAGTCAATTTAGTCTACATCTGGTTTGCAGTTTTTCAGACGATCCATCATTGTAAATAATTTTCTTCTATGCGTATACAAATGTACATTTCTACATCAGTGTTTTGCTTTACCAATCTATTTCTTCTTTGTCCGTTATAGTTTGTCCATCATCTTTTTCTTGTTTATGATTCTCGTAAGTTGCTTTGACTTGAAGATTATCGTCATCCAGGACTTCCAAATAAAGAAATTCTCCCATTGAGCTTATTAATGTGTACTATATCCTCACATTTCTCCTTGTTTCCACTGTCTACCAATTATTCCCAGATCTGAAAGAACTCTTCTAATCTCTCCTTATGTGTGAAATCTCATACAAAAAAAATTTTTCTATCACTCTTGATTCATCAAGAAGTGTGAGTCCATAATCTGTTGAAAAATGTCATGAAACTGATGCAAATTTACATAAACACAAGAAACACTGAAAGCATTTTGGCTGACTTCTTCTTATTACAAACCTAGTCACATGAAATAAGGAATAGATTACCTATAGGCTGTGTCCAAATGTGCTACCTATCCTTACCTCTCTTGATTGCTACTATGCTCTCACTTCCTTGCTCCTCCATCCTTCTTGACCACGCTATTAGTATCTAGATGAAATGAAACTCTTCTTACTATATAAGGCAAAGGTAAGACCTATATATTAGCATTCAGATGCTTTAACTCTAACTGCTGCCGACATTGAGTGGTTTAGGACTTTTACTACTATAATGTAATAATTATACCAGCTATCACATATACTATCATCTAAAATGCAATTTCAACAAGCGATGCTCACATTGGAGAAATATTTCCACGATTCATAGAGCAACCAGAGCTTGTAAGTAGTTCTGTTCTGCTTGCGTGAACTTCAAATGATTCAAAACGACCCGGAGAAATCAGTTCTCTAATATCCTCAAAGGTTGGTCATTTGCTACTCTACTTGTTTTACAGACATTCTTGCTCAAAAGTTGCCTTTTGAAACTTCTCTAATTTTTGTCAATCTTTGTAATAATTACTGCACAAATCTTGTCGGCCAATAACACGAGTTGGGATAGTGTGGCGTCGTTATCAAGGAGATGTCAAATACTTGCTATCAATGTCACAGCGATGCTAATGAGGCTAGTTTCTTTATACATTTAATGCTTCTATATTTGTGGTCAAACCGTTTGAATTGGATACTGAAGTGAGATTCTAAGATTCTGGAACAGTGTTTTGGGGTTTAATACTGAAAATGAAAACAAATAATTGAGTTTCAGTTTGAAACTATCACAAGGTAAATTGAAAACGATTAGGCGATGCTGTAGGTTGTTGAAACTTGTAGTATATAAGACTAAGATGGTAGCGGTGGTGGTGGCCTGCCAATAGAAACATTGAATTGGCTGTCCATTCCAGGATATGGTGAACCAATAGAATTGTCAAACGAAACAGAAAATGGATCTTGGCTCTGGAAAGTGGGAAGCGGTGGTGCATCACCAACAGGAGGATTAGTGGGGACCTCTAGAAGACACCTCCCTGTATTGTGAATGGCCAGAAAAAGTATTAAGGTTTCACCCTTGAGGAGGAGGAGGAGGAGGAGGAGGAGCACTTCTAGAATTCCGAAAGCCACCACTTGAAGTAGTAAAAGGATCAGCGAAGTCATCTTCGTCGTCTCCAAATATAAATGACGTCGGCCGGCCAGAATGATTTCCTTGTTGAGGAGGGATACTTGAAGAATTTCCAAAGCCACTGAATGAACTAGTAAACGGATCTGCATCTTCTCTGTTCTGAGAACGGCCAGTAGAAAGGTTTTCATGTTGAGGTGAGGGAGGAGCACTAATCTGATTTTCAAAGCCACCAACTGGACTAGCGGAAGGATCTGCATCGAATAAGTCATCTTCGTCGTCTCCAAATGTAAAAGACGTCGGCCCAGAACCCGGACTCTTTGCTCCGAATGACGCATCTGGAGAGAAACCAGGAGCTGGTTTTCCCGCTGAAGGTTTTCCTACAGGACAACCGGCAACAGGACCACCGAACGACTGGCCTGCGTCAACACGGTGTTGTAGTTCCTGATTTTCATCCTGTGACCTGCAGAGCTCGTTAATTAGTAGGCGAAGCAGATCTGCTAATGAGTTGCACTCTAGATCTAGCTTTCTATTCCTTTGATTCCAAGGCTCAGCAAACCAGACGTCCTTTCTAATCTTCCATCGAATCTTTCCTGGCCACATATCTTGCAAATAACTTAAATCCAGAGCCTTCTTCCCCATTGTCATTCAGTATAGACTATCCTGTCTCCCACGTTCTCTACAAGGGACATTACTCACCATTTCACAGAAAATCTGTGTCTACTTCGTCCAGCCTGGGATTGAGACAGCGAACTATCTCCTTCCCAAGAATCTCCCAGGGGCAGTAGTGGTTCAGTACCCAGAGGCAGACCTGCTGGAGGAGGTGGAACCATTGTTTCCATCTTCCAGTTCTGTTGAATTTCAAATCCTCCACCACCGGGCTCCAAGTTTGGCCCGGGTGTTCTCTTCTCATAGCCAGGTATCCATAGTGGATTATAAACCTGTACTACATCAGAAATTATTTTGAGGAGTACGGTACCAAGGAAACTGATCACGGAACGAAAATAACTGGGAGGTGCTGCGGACAACGATATCAACGATCATAGTCACCTCTACAAACTACCTCAGCATGAGACAACCATGAGCTTAGTAGTTGGAGGCCAAAGTTGTCTCATGCTCAGGGTAGTTTCTCTCTATTTAAAGACTCCGAATTGATCAAATGTCCCCCCGCTGACTTGTGGAGATGTGAGTCACAAGGTGTATGGAGTGAACGAACGCATGTAGTTACCCTAATCATCTTGAAGTTTTCTGCCTCTTGAGGTTCATCACCAACAGTCCTGTTAAATCCGCTAAATTGCCGTGTTGCCTCCTTTGCAAAGTAGAACACACCTACCATGGCTCCTATGCCTCCAATAGCGTAGAATATAAACTTTACAAGTGCTGTCAAGTAGAGCGGGATGGATTTCAGGTCAAGTTTATGGGAAGCATACGAGGTACTGCCTAGCGACGTGGAGAAAGTGGCAGAACTTAGAGGTAGATACACCATCAAAAGCATTTCATTTCGTATTTTCCTGTGCTTCTGATAACTAACTGAGGGTTCTGAAGTAGGGAGTCCTTTTGGTATCCAAGTCCTCCATATGCTCCGTCTAATATTGGAAAATATTGTATCTCACTGGCAGCAGAGCACTCGACATGTACCGTAAGGTCTTGAAAGACACCTTTCAATCGGGATGGAGGGACGTAATTTTTGCCGTAAATCATGATGGCCGTTTGGAGCTGCGCAACAAATGGGTAAAGATCCCTGTCCTTACAATCACCAAAGCATCCAAAGTTACCAAGATCATCGACCACCATTGAGAGTTGAACTTTGTGGGTAGTATCCTGTCGATGCACATGGAGACCAGCCAGCCAACCAAGTTTGAGAGACAAGCATCTCATCATTTTTTGGTTATTTTTATTTTTGTTTTTATATATTCTAATACTAATTTTTATTTTATTTCTTTCTTTAAGACGTATAACATACATACTGTTACCTGAAGGATGGCAGAAGGTAAAAGTATACGTACCTGTGCAGATTGACCTCAAATGACTTCTACTTGGTCCCCCAACTTTTATTTGATCTTGGGGGATCACAGCAGAAGATGATGGGATACAATGTCTTGATGAGGGTGCGTTGTCAAAAAACAATGTTTTTGAGGGTCTTGGGTAAGAGCAACAAAGAATACACCTACTGGTGACTAAACTCACATTTTCACCCCTGAAAACCAGATTTTCCAGGGCTTTATTCCAATCTTCAACAGGAGCTTTGAATCTTATTCCTCTTCCAACAACTGTGATTTGGTGCTCAGGTATCGAGGACCACTCCTTCTCTCCTGCTGCCTTGTAACTTCCAGTGTCGTAGCCTGACGGAGGTATAGTCATCTGTATGGATCCAGTATCCACTTGCAACATTCCAGCAACAGCATGGTCTTCCTCTCCTGGAGTGTGGTTGTCAAAACAAATTTGAACTATAAATTCTGTTTGACGTCGTCTATATGTCACATATATTAAGGAGAAAACTCTGTTCAGTTTCTTGACCAACAGCGAGATGTCTCTTGCTCCATAGTTCTATAGTGAAATGCTAGTGAGAAGCTTGTGAGGGCTGCTTGTTAAACTTTTCATCGTTTTGGCATCGTTTCGAACTGTTTTGTCACTGGAGGCACAAACTACACAAAAATTAGGAAATTTTTCTTTTGCTAAATGATGTGCTTGTAAATTACTGCAGAAGTTGCAACTCATTAAAGAGTTTTTCCAATTTTTTCCATTCCTTCAACTGGCAGGTGCAAACTCCAACCTCTTCTATAGGAATCGTCTTCGTCGGGATCACCCACAGTAATACCAGTTATTGGCATTCCCTCGACAGCAATGTCACCATTTAAGCTTGCAATCTTGCTCACGTTAATAGTGAAAACACTCGGTCCAGTAACGTAGGGTGGATCATTAATCGGTCTCACAGTCACTGACGTACTTTTGGTACTTCCTTCACCTTTCTCGTTCATGACAGTGAAGTATATAGTATCGTTGCCGTTGAAATTTCCTGTTCTGCAAATGATCAGAATGTGTCATATTGGTATCGTCTGATAGGGATCAAGATCTCCAGGAATCGCTGACTTGAGTCCCTTCAAGGGAGACACAGCACCCAATACTAGCTCTGTACACATACGATAAAACTACTCTTCGAAATCCAGCGCAATTTGAACAGTGAGAAACTTACACGAGATTAACGTATCAACCTTGGAGCTTTGAACTTTTAAGTAGCAAAAGATAAGTGTTGAGATACTTAGCTTGCGAGTTCGGAACAGGATACGTCTTATAAAATCGTCGTATCTTTAGAATCGATAAATGAGCATTGTGACCTGCTATCTATGCAAGTAGTTACAGGTTTACAACTTCTAACAACTCAAAAATGTTCCTCTCTCTCTCGCGTTTAGTGACCAATGTCTCTCACCTTACAGTCGTAAGCGAAAATAATCAGAAAAGAAGGGTACTAGTAAGAAGTTTTTCCCTTATCCAGTAATTTGCACATGAACATAGATGCTTTGATGAAGAAAAACACACCCAGACGCAAAGTACTGCTGCTGCTACTCACCGCGTGCACTTCTCAGAGTTTTTACATCCTCGGTCGTGAATGCTCGTAAGCATTGAGTGCAGAAAGGATTTTGATGGCCCGACGCAGCAGAGAATGTTACAAAGTATTAAAAGGTTGCAGTTGCTGCAGCCTCGTCAAAGAGGCCCCGCCGAGATTTGAACTCGGGCTACTGGATTCAGAGTCCAGTGTCATGACCACTAGACTACGGGGCCACCGCAAACCCCAACCACTTCTTTTCCTCATTTATAAGGTATCACTGCCATCTATCATCTACGCACGGCCATTGCGAGTACGGGAATTGAACCCTAATCCTGTCTACTCTCGCGTTGATCCAATTATTTAGGGATGCAATTTGAGTAACGTTGTAGTTCATATAACGTTTTTATTGTGACTTAAAAGTAAAATACGACTGTATTTTTTACGTACCATATACAAATAATAGGTAATGCCATAAAAACAATAAAAACAGGTTCACTCGATGGGAAGAACAATCTTGGACGCCACAGGAAAACCAAGCTCCATAAACTTGTTCCTTTTACATACCCCATGTACTGCAAAGCCTTGAGGCAAGCATTGAGCTGCTCTAGATTCCCTGAAAATCTCAGCGCGTTTGCATCATCGTTCCCGTTGGTGATTTGGTTTGAGAGTCCAATCTTGACGTGAAACTTCAAGTTTCCCGACGTAACATTCCCTGCAGCTTCACTGGCCGCTTGATTGGGGACAATGACGGTCGCATTCTTCCACGGCTCAGACATCTCGGCTGCCGGATAAATGCGTCCCTTCACGGCGAACAACTCTGCTGATAATGTAATCTCTGTGTCTAACGATGCCACCTCAATCTTCGGCATTCCTCTGGTTACATCAAAAGCACTAATTAGTCTGGATGATTATTTAGTCCAAGAACATCAGTACTAATTAGAGCAATTAAATTTTCATCCAGATTATTTGAGTTTCCTATTGGGATTCACTTTAAAACAGAGTGGATACATCGTTCTTCAAGTCTGTGTTACACGAGATACATAAATTGGTCGGGTAAATCAATACTAACTACGGTGGTATTTTTAATTTCGTTTGAAGTAATTGAGGTCTTCATTTAAGAATGACCACAACCAAAAACTTACTATCGATCATTTGCTTTAGGATGGAGGACAGACCAGTTGAAGATAACGACCTGAGATACTCTGACCCAGACTTATTTAGGTGTTTAGCTACAGGTTCTGTACCGATGTTAGTCACTGCAAGCTATAAACATTCGTCTTGATAGTAATCTGTAGGTATTAAAAATGGATTCAGTTATAGAGAGGCAGGTATGACCACCATGTAACGGGGAAAAGAAGTACCCAATTGCTGGAAAAGGCTGATCTTCAAAAGCGACGATTTTTCTCGGGAAGCCACTTATATATGGCTGCAATGGAGATACAATGGTGATTGACACCTCACCAAAGGCTATATCTCCTGCCTGATCTTTCATCTGATAGTTCAGCACCTCAGAACCAGTGTAGTCTTTCTTTGGAGTGTATATCATTGTCCCGTCCCGGCCTATAACCATGTTGCCATTTGCAGGTATCTGCAAAATGAAACAGTGTTAGTTCACTTAGCTCCACAGTGTTTCTTCTTAACAATCTAAGATAAATGTGGAGTTTTTCTCCCCGGCCCCGACGACTAGAACCACCCTCAACTACCAACGATAATTTTCCTTCCCCAGATTACAGGTGAAAACCCTTCATAATTGAAAGGGGGAACATTTAAGACAGTTGAAAAGCTTCGTAACTGTGTCGGGTGGTATGTAATTTGCTACGTGGAAAAGGACTGACTGCACAGTATATCTATAAAGACATGACATAGAAAGATTGGCTGGTTGGACTACCTCTCGACTTACATCAATTCGTATGAAAGTTGGTGTTCCAGTGCTAACGAAATCATTTTCGAGCACATTAAAAGTCAGTCGATAGTTCATCCAGCTCCAGACGTCGTCATATTCTGCGTGGGGATACCCTTCACCTGCATGGACAGGCAATATTTCATCAGAAGACATCTCAGCTTTTGCGCAGAAGTTAGCACTGCAACGTGAAGGGATAAGTTAACTCCATTTTAACAGAACGGGGGAGAAACAGAGCACAGCTTACATGGGAGAACCTTCCAAACATACTGAAGTAGATCAAACAAGCCAAATACAGCAAGCAATCTTTTCGGTGTTGAGCATCATACTGACTTCGGTGAGACAGAAAGATTCTTGTATAAGAGCAGATAAGGTACCTCCAATTACTTCCAACTCAAACGGACTTCCAGGAATCGCTTCGTCAAAGAGAGTTATCGTAAAGGAAACAACACCTGGAGAAGAGGTAATTCTGATGACTGCAACATAAGTTCCATTCTCATAGTCTTTAGCTAAAACGGGGTATGAGGTTCCTATCTGTTCCGGCAGTGATGTAACTGAGAACTGCAGCGGAGTCCCAGCTGTCTTCCTCGCCTTTCCTGTTTCATCTTTCGAGGTGATGATGATTTTAAGATACACCCCGACTTCCAGGTTCTCATCTGGTACAAACTGTGCTGAGCAATCGTCTGCAGTGAGTATAAGTCCTGCATGTCAAAATCCCTACGTCATCAGCAGCAATTGGGGAGACTATGATGAGAACCTTTGTTCCTGTTCTTTGAAGTAGATGGTCTATTCTCAGCCATTCTGACTTCTGATGTATCAGACATCCTAACACTCAGCTTCCCTAGTCCACCAGAGCAGACACCCCTAATTGCACACAGAAAGACTCAACTCTCTCCTAGCCTTCAAAGACAGTACAGCCAGTTCACTCACGCAGCACAAATAACCTCCAATACTGAGATACAGAACTCCAATACAGAACACTCCTGAGATGGTGTTAGGCAGCTCAGGACTTCACGAAATGCAGAGGGGAAATGGTAGAAATCAACTCCAGTAGAAGAAACTCCTGACTGGGATTATATAGATAGAAAGGTGTACTGAAAGGTGTGCTGAAGTGCTCATGTAACACATGCAACTCATGGAAAGCATGTGAACAGTGGACATGAACAATATTCGCCCATGAACAATACCTATTTTGTCTGATTCTAACAAAAAGTCCCTAAACTAGAGATTACCTAATTTAACAGACTACATACGACAAACGTAAACGTTGGTTTTGTCATTCAGAAGCAAAATGTAAAAACATCTTCAAATGCCAATCTCCTGGGTTGTCCTAGGAAAATAAGATTCACCACTGAAACCATAAAGCAGAAAATAAATTTCTTCTCATACCATCCACAGCGGAAAATTTGAAGGGCGAACCCTTTATAGCTCCATCGGCATCCCCAACCTGGAGGATATACTCTCCATTATCTGTGATAGTGAAAGTCACTAGTATCTGCTCCTTGCCAGTAGCAGATGGATTTATCGATAAGTCCGGAATTATTAGCGGAGTTTCATTGGCCGTCAAAACTTTCACATCAAAGGCATGAACGCCCGAGGTGTCGGAATTAAGCCAATTTCCATATGCATCCGATTGTGTAATTATAAAGGTTGCAACTTTACCAGCTGATACCGATGGAGTTCCACCTTTGAAACGTCCAGTGCAGTTCCCAATGACCAGAGGCCCTGCATTGGGCCAATCTTTATAGTCAGTATAGGACCTATACTCTTGAGGCTAGCCAAAAGAGTGATTTCAAGTTAAACCGTCTTTTTGCCCGAGCAGCCTACAGACTGTCTGGAACTTTGAAATGGCCACGATGGAGGTAACTATGTCCGTATATTGCCTTTGTGCTTGGTCTACAGCACGATGGAAAGAGATACAAGAAGGTCATGTCAGGCAAGACCTGGAGACATTTTCACCGTGAACGGGCTTCCGCGAATTTCTTCAGTAGATGAGGCGTCTGTTACTGCCATAGCGTACCCCTCAGGTCCTGAGGCAGCTGTGATCCGATAATGGACATCTACAGTGAGACCACTAATACCCGGGGCGTACTGAGGATCCGCATACACCTCCGGAGAAAACTTGAGCTTGAAGTAGTCGGCTGCTACTGGATAAGGAAGACGCTCTTTGTTGTACGAATGAATGGTGAACATCAGCGTATCCCCAACAACTCCACCTGTAAGTCCTGGCCCGGAAGCGTTGCATTCGGGTACATAGACTGAATCCTGGTCACCTTGACAAAGCAGCGCCGCATACTGTGTCAGTATGACTTTAGTGTGAAGGCTAGTTGCCGAACCTTCAAGTTCTGTCACAACTCGCTATCTGATGATAGAAATTTCCACTCGGCACTTATAGTCATCCACTCGGAGCTTGTTAAAAGCAGTGCAAAGGACTGACGTCACTGCCAGTTAAGCTGAACCGATGGAAACTGGATAGATATAGAGCGTGTACCTCCTCCAACAAAGAAACTGAATGGCGATCCGATTATTTTAATTGGAACAAACCACAGGTTACTTCCTGCTGTCGGGTCCGAAGTTAAGTACACGTCCATCACGAATATACCGTAATTACGGACAGAAAATTTCAGGCTTTCCTGAGTGAAGCTGGGATCTCCCATGGGCGTTACGACCAAGTCAGAAATGTAAATCTGAGAGTGATTTTGTCCAGCGGGGAACACATTGATTGAAAAAGAATGCGACCACCCTGGATCATCTCTGCTTTGCGTTGCTACATTTCCATACATGTCCCTCAGGGTGATAAGAAACTGAACGGGAGCATTAGGCGTAAACTGACTTTTACCAGCTGGCCACTCTCCTGTAATGTTAGCCAGAGACAAAGACCCTGTAAAACAGCACAGCTTTAGTATGTGCATAGATGTCAGACCATGCAGTACAGAGAGGACACACCTACCATGACAGAGTCGTAGTAATCAAATGTGAAGTGCTTGTTGACAAAAAGGTCGCAACAGTTAAGGCCATCGAGGTGGTTGGACAAGGACTTGGGAATGCTACCTGCAATTACGATGAAATTAAAGGGTGACTTGGAAATTTCAGTCACCCCATTTCCAACATGAAGAAGATAATCTCCTACTGCTATAACCATGAAGGTAATTAAAGCTTTCCCCTGTTGAAGATTCGGTCCCTCCACGGTTGCCAAATTCCTCACAGGATCGCTAGCACTTCCGGTTCTCGGGGATACAGCAGTCACACTCAAGACGAACCTGTAGAATCCTCCGACTAGATTTCGATCGGCATCCTTCTGCAGGACTTCAAATTTAGCTGTGGAACCAGCCGTAAACCTCGTGGGGGTTGAATTAACTTCCAGCCAGCTGCCTTCGCAAGCGGACATAAGCAAACCTTTTCCTGAAAAGTGATGCGAGTTAGTGGAGGTGTGCACAGACAAAAGAATATTAAAAGATCAGATTCTAACATCCACATAGATGTGGAGATGAGAGAAAGATAACGTCCAAGGGACCACAAGAGCCATGTGATATCGGAAGCTCGTGTCACAGTGCCGTCAACACCGAAGTGTTTATGCGTGATAACTTGATCAAGAAATGAGTTGGCAACAGTCATCCACTATGCACTTTTCGAAATTAGTAGGATTACGTGCTGGTTTCACAGAAACGCAACTTGAGTACAATATAAAATTCCATCAGTGTATCCCCAAAGGGACAAAAATATATGACAACTTTGGTAACTTCTGTAGGAGTTTGTAGTTAGTTCTAGTAAGTTCTTGTACAACAAAACTGCAAAATTTTCAAAGTACTCATACCCACGTATTTGGAGGCAAAGAGAGACCATTTCCTCACCTGATCGAACGCTGAAGGCAAAGGGAGATCCTTGAAGAGCTCCGTCGCTTGCATTTACTCGAAGTGCAAAGCCGCCACTGAATGTTGGCGTAAATGTTAAGGTTTGTGTTCCACTACCAGTTGGAGATCCTATAGTCACAGGGAATGATGCGGGTACTGCTGCATTGTTGAGGTCGTCGATCGAAGTAGCCCAGTAGAAGGTGGGCACTGCGGTGTTGCCTCTCGTGACAGATGTAATGCTATTTCCGACTATATCAATGAGAGTGATGACAAATATCGCTACTTCTCCAGACGTAAACTTGTCCACATTGTTGAGCCAATCGCCCGATGACGTTGATGAGGAAGGCGTACCTTGAGAAAGCAAGCAGGGGAATACATTCTCGTATCTCAGAAATTAGAAAGCTATGGATACAGGATGTTAAAGTAAGCAACAATAAGGAACATAACAGTACAGTTTGCAATCACTTCAAATTATTGCAGCAAACACCCTCGGAGGATAACTCTTATCCAGTTCTAGCAAGATGTTGCAGGAAAAATAGCCAGACACCTTGTTAAACACCACATCTTTAATATCTGCCTACATATCAGAACATCCAGTAAACAGAGAATCTTGTTGATTCTCTTTTTACTAAGTGTTAGTTCTTATCCTTAACCTCGTTCAGGTGTCTAGACATGGATAGGAGAATGCTACCTGAAATTATACTGAACTTATACGGCGAACTGGGAATTTCAGTTTCGTCATTTCCAACATGGAGAAGATATTCTCCTGGTACTATAGGCATGAACGTGATAATAGCTTTCCCTTGGAGAATACTCGGACCGTCATTATTTTGCAGATTACCCACAGGATTGATTGAAGCTTTCCCCTCGCGAAAATACGGTAGCTCACCGGCTGTCAAATTTGCAGGAGGAAGGCTCGACTTTGAAGTGGGTATGAGAGTAGATGTGGACGCAACAGTCACTCTCAAGACGAACTTGTAAAAATCTCTGACTAGTTCTCTTGCATTATCCAGCTGAAGGACCTCAAATCTGGCAGTGGAACCAGCCTCAAATGTTGGGGGGGCTGAACTAACTCCCAGCCAGCTGCCTACGCAATGCGACATAACCGGCATTCCTGAAATTTAATTCAGATATTCAGAAACATAGAGTTGCAGAACAACTTCTACCCTCGACGGAAATCCGACTTAGACCACATCTGAGAGTCAATCGCTGCATTCCCTAAAGTGCAAAGTTATCTGACAACTTTGGTAATTTCCCTGGTAGTTTGGCATAGTTGAGATTAAGCAAGTTCTTGTTGAAAACAAAGGTTTAAAACCAGTCATACACACGTATTTGGAGGTAAAGGGGAACCATCTTCATACCTGGTTGGACAGTCAACTGGAAGGGAGATCCTTGGAGTTGTCCGTCCCTCGTTCCAACTCGAAACGCAAAGTGGCCCTTTACAGTTGGCGTATATGTTAGATCTTGGGTTCCACTGGCAGTTGGGGATCCTACATTGACAGAGAAGTCTGCAGGTTCCGTCGGGTCATCGAGATCTTCGATAGAAATGAGCCAGTCGAAGCTGGGCAGTGTAGTGCCGTCTCTCGTAGCAGATGTAACGTTATTTCCAAAAGCATCAAAGAGAGTTATAACAAATATCGACATTTTTCCAACCGTATCCACATTGTTGACCCAAGCGCCCGTTGACTTAAATGGGGAAGGCAAACCTTGAGAAATCAAGCAGAGAAAGAAAACAACACTTGCACTTCAGTACTTCGGAACAATACGGGTACAGGATATACTGTAATAAAGAACCTAACAACACGGTTAGCCATCAGTTTAAGAGATTATATTTATCACCCTCGCAGGATAGCTTCTGAGCAGCTACATTTCAAAATGATGTTTATAATTCATTCCCTACTGACAGTTTTAAATCTCCTTACTTGCATGCATAGCATCAAATATACAACAAGGAGTCGAAAAATCGAGAATACGTACCAGCAATTATAATGAAACTATATGGTGACCTGTAAATTTCATTTGTGCCATCTCCAACATGGAGAAAGTAATATCCTAGTGCTATAACAGTGAAAGTTATTAAACCTTTCCCCTGGCTAAGATTTGGTCCTTGAGCGGTTCTCAAATCTTTTACAGAACCGGTCGCATTTCCAAAACTTCCGGGCACCACATCCACACTCAAGATGAAGTTGTAGAAATTTGTAACTAGATTTAGATTACTATCCTTCTGGAGAACTTCCAATTCAGCTGTGGAGCCAGCCTCGAACTTCGGGGAGCTTGAAGTATCTCCCACCCAACTGCCTTCACAAGCGGACAGGAGCAATCCTCCTGAAATGTGGTGCAAGTTAAAGAAAGCATTCACAAGGACCATCAGACAACAAGAGCTAATTTCACAGTGCACGTCAAAAACGAATATTTTATCTATAGTAATCTGATTAATGGAAGAGTTGGCAATAACCATCCACCGTGCCACGTAGAGAGAAATAGTTATGTAGCTTGCTTGGTTTGCAAAAAAACCCGACTCGAGGACCATCTCAGAGTCCACAAGTGTAACTCCAAAAGTACACAGTGGCATGCACCTTCAGATACAACTTTAGCAATTTGGCATACTTGTTCAAGTTTCGAAATAATCATATCCACATATCTGGAGTCGAAGAGGGCCCATTTCTCTACCTGCTTGGACAGTGAAGGGAAAGGGGAATTCCTTCAGAGCTTCGTCACTTGTTGCTACTCCAAGCGCAAACCGGCCCCTGAAAGTTGGCGAAATCCTTGTTGTCTGAGTTCCATCAGCAGCTGGAATCGCAGGGACGGCTGCAGGTACTACTGCGTCTTTTAGGTTGTCCATCGAAATGAAGAAGGAGGCGGGCAAAGTGACCACCCGAGAACCAGTTTCGTCTCCTTCGGGATTGAAAGTAGCAGGTTTACCAATGTCGGGTGTGACAATAACAGGCGTATATGGGAAAGTCCTGCTGTCGGATGGCAGCTTCTTGACAATGCCAAAAGTATCACCTGATGCCAGTGGATAGATAGTATTGTCATCCGCATCTTTTGCCAGTATCTTGAGACTTGCTTGAAGTCCAGCTTTAAAAGTATCGATTCCCCCCGACCAACTTGAGATCGTAAGAGCCAGTACGATTGGACCTGCTGACACAGTGCGGAGTTGTAACTTATATAAATGTTTCAGCATCCTTCTTAGCAAGCGTAGACCATCCGAACCAGAAGCTGACCTTCCATCAGCTGGTGAACGCAGTCTGATTATTCTAGATGAGCTTTGGACCCTCTTTTCTCTACCCTCAGTAAGCTAGTCGTGAAGTAAGGAAGTGACTATTTTATTAATTTCCCGTTGAGAATGTGACTCATAAGAAGAAGCATTATCTTCCCAGGTACGAGGTTCTTGACCTCTTTTAATATTTAAAGGATCCTACTTCTGAATGTACCAGTTCCTTTTCACATACCTTTCTTCGCTATGAAGACACAAGAAGATCTTGAATGTTTTTCATTTCCGGCAGAATTGTCAACCTTAAGAGAAAAGTTTCCTGCATTTATCATCTCCATAACGATGTCTATACTTCCAGGGGTACCGCTAGTTGGGGATGAGGTAACCACGGCAGTCGGTTTAACTTTCGATCCAGTGACAATGTCGCCGTTGCGATCCTTCAGAACCACCCGGAGAGTCAATTTTCCTTGTCGTTGGATTGAGTCTACACCATCCCAAGAGCCTTTGCAAGCCGGTACAGAGACTTCACCTACCAAAGAACCAGGCCAGTAAACAAGTCACTTCAATAACCATAAGTCTTCGTTGCAGTCAGGCACATATTGACATTTCTGCTCGATAAGTGATATCCTTTGTTTAGAAAGTTCCGTTGAGTCAAATGACAGTTCAAGCAGTAGTAACTGCACCAACTGTGAATGTAAATGGAGACCGCGTTGCACGTGCGTTGCTAGAGGAGACCAGAACACTCAGCTTGAAGTTCCCTTTCTTGGTTGGATGGAGAGTGATACCAAAAAAGCCAGTAACCCCTAATTTCTCGAGTTGATCAGTTATAGAGGTTATACCTGAATCGGTATAAGAAATACTCTTCTTGAAGGTAACGTCTAAATCGGGACTAATTCTGCCAGCCTCCTCAGCAGCTCTGCTACCTTGGCTGTCTGTTAGCTGCACATTTATGAGTTCCACTTTTCCAATCCCACGAGCACTTTCTACATCTTTCCATGAAACGATGCTTTTCCCGGGATTCGGATCTCCTGCGCAAGTAATCAAGAGCAGCAAAGTGTCAGACCACCGCGGATAAGAGACACTAAATAGGAGATCTCTTCTCACCTCTCTGCGGCAAAATGTACCAAGGCTCCTAAGAAGTTTAGAGAATTCTCGGCTCCAGTGCCTCTGTGGGTTTATTTGAGAATGAAAGCTTGAAGAACAACAAATGACAAGACTTAGCAAGCCAAACTTAGCAGACGAGTTCCTTTCTTAACATCTTGCTGCAGACTTTGTAACGATGATCAAGTTGTGCAGGAAATGCGGATCCTCAGCTGGCACATTGAAAACCAGCGCTGATAATAAGAAAACCGTGCCTTTCGTGATGAACTCCCTATTCTGGGGATTTGAGGTAAAAGGTTGTAAACAAAGTCGACAGGCTTAACAAGATTTAAGTGAAAACTTCTTTTTACTTTTAAACAAATCAACAGTACCTGCCACAGTGACAAGTAATCCATCATGATTTGGCAACGACTCACCACCAGGACTTCGAGCGAGGTCAATCGTCAGGGTAGTTTTGTACACCTTGGGAAATTCTACATCATCATCCGAAATGTGGAGGTTGTAGTATATCAACGGACCACATCGATTCTCACAGGATCTCGCGCAGACCATCTGTTTGCAGAATCCATTTTTTGCTACCCATCCATCGTTTTCGTACGAGTGGGCGAAGAAAGCCACGATCAGTAGTTTTCCGACCTTCCACTTGGTTTCCATACACATGGATAACCAAGGTGCGCACCCATAAAAATATCCCCTACTTTTGATAGAAGAAACTCCTTCTGCACCACAGCCAAAGGAGCTGTCAATAGAAAACAAATTGGTTCAAGAACATAAACTGAATAATAAGAAACCACTGCTTGTTTGTCTGAGACCTCTAACAATATCAGCGCACAGAACTGGCGATAGTCAAGTGCTTGAAAACTTAACAATTCACTGCTGACCGTAACTTTCTTGTCCCAGTTTCTGTGGAATTGGCATGTAACATTCTATGCTTTACATCAAACCCAGCAAAGTTTGTCACACTCCTGCTTTCTCATTTCTCATAATTCATCATAAGACGATTTAGATGCTTATGGACGATGGCAAGTTTGTATGCAACAGAATCTGCACAAGATGCCTAGTAGAGCAGTAGTTCACTTGTGGGTCTTCCGCATATTGATCCTCTTTCTTCATGGTCACCTGTTTGCGTGCAGTGAATGAGAACAGAGGGAGTGCAACAGCACAATCTCCAAAACGCGCTCCGAATCTTTACAGACAACTATTGTGGTGGTGATTTACATAATATGTGTAGAAGTTTACCTGAAGGCAGCAGCAATCTTGTCCATATGAGAAGCCATAATAGGCTATTAGGACTGATTTGTACCATCCTTGAACTGTAGCCGATGATGTGGGGTCTTTCACATCGCGCAATGAATCGCATTCCCGGCATGAATTCAGATTGTCGATCGAGGGATGCAGACAATTAGGTTTAACAAATTTTCCCCCAATCTCTCCTCGGTTGCATCGTTTGTGTGAAGAGCAGACAACACTACGCTCGCTGTATCACCGATGAGTTTATTCTGTGTTTGAGGAGAACGACAGATGAGGAATGTGGAGTCTTCAACAGGGTCTTCCCTTCATGTGACAAACTGGCTGAACAACATCCTAATTCACAGAGCGACTCCACATTCCCTGACTGACGTGGAAGAGACATGAAATTGAGAAGCCTCACATTCACATACCTCGAGATGTCCCAGAGCGCACGAATAACGAAGGCGGTGTCTCGACTCCTCTAAGATAATGCCTCTGAGCTCCCGCTAGTTCACATTGATGCTTGAGAACAGCCATTTTAGAATGGCGATCTATCTCGCACAAATCGTGTGTAGAGAGAAGTTTACTCTGGTGCACAAAATTATCATTCGACAATATCTCGGTCGTGTCGTCTTTCCAGTGTGGACTTGGTGAAAGTGTTCTTTGTATTCAAGGATTCTCGTTGTAGCTGAATGGGAAGATACTGTTAAATTCAGTGAACGAAAAACCAGGGACGTAGGGGTAGGAGAAACCGCTTAGTGGGTTGATATGTGATATTAACACCACCAACGATCCTAGTGTCACATTCGTACTGCAGACTCCAATGATGTGAAACGAGGCAAAGTTTTCTGGCAATGAGTTTCCGAGTGAAGAGGGCCGTATTCGCGACTTCTGTAGCAGAACAGCTATTCTCTGGACCTCGAGTATTCTTTTCGTCTGGTTGCCGTCTTAACTAACAAGTTGGCGGGTGATGCTTCCCAATCTCTGAGAAAGTATATAGCTGCTGACTTGCATTTGGATGAAACCTCTAAGACTTCTGCGGTCCGAATAACTAGATCATCCAGTAAGCAGTAGCTTTTGAGCTCCTCGTGGTCATCAACTTTCAGAACTAAGTTTACTATCTGGATCATCAAGGAACCTCAAACCAAGAGCTTGGAATAGAGCTAAATTCACTGAGCTTGGGCTGATTCTTTTGGAGCTCCTCTGGAGGACTTGGGTTGAGACCTGGAAACAGGATCCAGCTGCACTACTCCCTCGGAATATGGAACATAAAAGAATTAGTTAGGCAATACCACGTACTGCAAATGGGCCCACTTCAGTGCGTTCAACCAGTTAAGACACAATCGTAAGGTCAGGTAATTAGGGGATTAAACTGAATTAACCGCAACGAAACTGAAATTACTATAGCTTACATTGCTCATCATCCTCCTGCAGATAACGTGGAAATATAGCCACCTACTAATCGCACATCAGACTTCTGTCAGGTGTGCTTCCAACTATACACGGAAACACGACCCAGAATTAAGTTAATGAAACATCAAATTATGCAATTCAGAAAGGAAAGTAGTGCTCACACACACATAGTATCCGTCCACCTGAAGGGTACAGAAACGTTCGCCCCCTTGAATTTACAATGTTCATGAAATTGGCAGTTAATTTGATTGGCAAGTAGGCAGAGGACACACAAGATCGTTCGAGTGGATCACACTTACACATGATACAGAAAAAAACCTTGTCAACTTAGTTGACGTTCCTTGCATGAATGGAACTTGAAAGATAGCTCTAAATTGCTACTTGGGAAGGCTCTTCTGTGCTTTGTCACGTATACAGACGAGATTGGTTTTAACTTCGCTGGTTAGCCTTCCTTCAACAAGCGCCACTGGTAACCAAATTCTTGGCTGGACATCTAGTATATAGTACAAAATAGTTTTGTTCTTTGGGCTTCCTCCGACAGATTGAGAAATAAAAGTTGAAAGTCCACTGATCTGCAGTAACGGAAAATAAAACAATGTTAGAACTTTTTGAGTCGACAATATAGATTTAGATAAGGTGTTTAGTCTCTGTGAACAAATTTCGTTTGACCACAATCCGGTGAAGCAAACGAGAAAACAATCATTTCAGCTTCAGCAAATCCAGGCATGGCAATTATTGCATGCCTAAATCAGCAGTAGATAAAGACACCGAATAACTCTGACATAAACGTTTCTGGGCAGCCACCCGGTTAAGTTGAACCATACAGTCTGCTTACCTTGAAAGGAAAGCAGAAAACAATGACAGACATGAAACCTTCCCTATGGAATTTCATGCTTAAAACTAAGCATGAACATAAATCTCTCAAGTACAATGGGATTGGCTTTGACCAATTTAAGACTTAATTCCGTCGACTCGTCACTAATACTCTCCACGAGTTGGAGGAACTAGTCCTCGACAAGTTAGTCTAGAATCCATGGGAATCTCTGTAGCTAAAAGATTACATTCATATGTTCTTGCCGGAAATCCTGGATAAACTGTATGATACTTGGACACTCAAGGTTTATACCATCATAGCTTGTACTGATTTCGCACGACAGGACGAACAAATAGAAATGAACTGAATTTTAAGCATGCCTGTAAGGCTTGGTGGCCGATTAGGACAGAGTGAATTTTTCCAGAGACATGTTCAATCTTGTTGCTCAACTATGTTGCTCGACTACACTAAACCTCCACATCGAATTCGCTGAAAGAGGCAGCAGATTCTGACAGTGTATCCAAGATGTAAGCCATGAAGTCCTTGTGGACTTTCTATCTCATGTGAATGGACAATCATCCCTTCTTCTTATCTGGGGCCAGGATATCCACTTTTCCTCCCCTGTACTGGAAATAGCACTAACTTCAGCATTTTGACGCATCCAGCCGAAACCTTCCTCTTCTACACCGAGCATTAGGCATAGTTGATAGCAAAATTAGGATAAACGACCGGATAGCAGAATCACCTGTTCCATACGCCATGTGCCCTTGAAGATTTGGAAATCCCCTTCAATGGTTTCAAAATCAATATCTCTCCTGATGCGATTTGGGTGAACCTCACAAGGCTTCTCCTCGCACTCAACAACAGCCTTGGCTTTGAATTTCACTCCCAATGCGAGATCTTGCTCTCCGACCTGTTCAAAATCAAATCCATCCTGTTTCCTTAAACCAGCGCTTTCACACTCATTAAGCAGAACCCCAGACGAGAGAAGTTCAAGACCTGATTAATGATCAAGCATCCTTCTACGACCACCAAGGGAGAGAAAGAATTGGGACCTGATAAAGCCGAGCTCCATTCACTCTTTTCTCCAACAATTCGCTAACTGCTAAACCAGGGATGAAGTCTGCTAAACGTTCATAGTCCGTAAGAATCCTCCATACGTCCTCCAAAGTGGCTGCAATTGAAATCTTAGCAACTATTTTCCTCATATTAGACCCAATCTTCTCTACATGCACATCCACCGCCTCCGCTCCTTTTCCCCCTTCATCTCTGGATTCATCAATTGCCACCCACTCCTCTAATATCTGCTCTCCAACCTCCTGCTTCCCCACCTCCACTTGAGATTCCTCACGACCCACAGCTCCCAATTGAAAACGTCGATTCCCTAGTTTATGCTTCCTACCCATATCTTGATTTGCCTGCATTTCCTGGACCTGGAACTCTGTTCTTCCCGTGGTCACGTTCCCTAAAGATAAAGACCTCCTAAAATTATCCTGACTGCCCACAGCTGAACTGGTGGGTCTATATTTTGATGTACCAAACAATTCTGGATGGATCTGTGTCATGGACGCCCTACATTCTAAGCTACTTACTGGATCCCGCAGTGGAGAACAACACGACCCAGTTCCCCACATCTTTCCAGATTCTTTCTACACCCACTGCTTTCACTCAAATTTCTCCTTGAATTGACCTCGGGACTCACCGAATTGCTCTACCCAGTAACTCCCACAACGTGAATTTCACTCACTGTGTCACTTCACGTCTGAGACAATTCCCTGTGCCTCAACAGCAACAAACTGAGGAGTTTTTCTGTGAGCGATGATAGATTTCTTGTTCCACTTTCTTTCAATCAAATTGCAACGGAGTTCCAACACCCAGACCTTCCCTTCTTTTTACAGAATGTACAAAGGCAAACATACGCGGAGAACAGTTGATCGTGAACACAGACATGTCCATTAGATTCCCACACTCAAGAGCCAAAGGTTGTGGAGCACATGAGAGCCAGGCCCCTACAGAACTTGGACTCGGAAACGACAACAAATTTCAGGTCTCCCTTTCACTTTTCTCCATGGTAACTCTCCACCTCGTGGTGTTCCTTGATACAAATCACACTGATTCACCAAAGGATCCACGTTACTCTGCGCTTTGCTGGTGAAGGGCGGGCACCGCAACAGTTAGCGTGGCCACTGCCACTTGTCAGGTCAATCTGATCATCTTCTACTATCCTTGTGTAAGCCCAAGGCCGCGCTCTTGGAGATACCATGACAGCCCGGCATGTGTTCATCGCGTTGGCTGCTGCCGCGATATCTTTAGATCCATATTTCGACAGCGGATAAGGTGTTTTAATTCTTCATAGCTCTCCTTGCTCTGTATAGGATGTATTATAAAATTTCTGAATGGCTGTCGAGCCAATCGTGGATGGGAATACACCAGACTCCGCAAGTTATCTAACTTGCCAAACACTTCACCAAGACGTCACGCTCGTGTCTCAACATGTAGTAATGTTTGAACTGTCCTTGTATGAAACTCCAAGTACGGTACCGCGGGATTTGGGAAGGCAGGAGACAGGACTTCTGTGACTAGGTGAAACTGATTCAATTACTGGGTGGTCATATCGCTGAAGAAAGGCAGAGTCGGGTTGCCAGCAGTGGTACTGAGACTGAAAGTTATCATTCCAGTTAGTCTGACGGCTGGATACTCTGAAATATGATTTTAACATGCACGGATTACCGGTCAAGGAAACGACGGCTTTGTTTATCAAGAACTTCTAATACCTCCAGCAGGTTACTCCATGTTCATTAAGAGTATTAAGTGGTGTGGGGATTGAGACAACCTCCCTTTGACAAACTGCTTGTTGATAACTTTAACAAATAATAAGGGCCCTATATCTGATTTTATCGAACAGCCCGTTTACTAGTGAATCGTTCAGCGAGTAAGGTAAGCATTTTGACGTGGTGAATCCTAACAGAATAAGCCAGAAGCTTTTCGGGTACGGAATATATTCACCGAAACCCTAATCAACTGTAACAACTAACTTCAACATTATCAAGATAGAAATAGAAGGGGAAGACCTCAAGGTCTTCCCCTTCTATTTTGTATAGTATAGTCCCAGAGAGGAAGACGGGTCCTGAGATTGTGTAACAGATGGACTCTTCATACAACATTGGGAAAAGTAGAGTCACGGACCAAGATCAGTCCCCACACAGTCCACTTATATCAGCTACCACGGCAAGTTAAAGACTGTTCGTCAGTTGAATTAAGCCGTCTTTCATCACTTCCGATCTCTTGAAACAGATGGTCTATCCGAAACTTGGACGACTGTATCGGATTGCAATAGTTGGGGGAATAAAGGAAGGAACACTGAAACCCATCAACTGAAGCCAATCAACATATCAGATTATGAAAGCCAGTGTGGTTCTCAGTAGAGAGCCTGCATTATCATTTTAAGGAACTGTTTAGAAAGTGCTGAAAAATACTGAGAGAAGAGAAACCTCCCATAGCAGCACAAGTTACCATTTACAGTTGCTCGAAGACCAATAAGCTACTGTGTACTCTTCTAATGGTTCAGTATAGGAAGTAGCCAATGTCAAACAAAATTGAATCTAGCCAAGGGAGAAACTTACCTCCCCTCTCCTCGGTGAATACAATACAATATGATACAAACCGACTCAGGAGCAGAGACAAAGCCTTGACAGGATAGCGGTTTCATTACCCCACCAATTGCACTTAGTTCACTAGACTGGAGGACTCTGAAAGGAGGTTATGTCCATGGTAGAGGAATTCGCTATCCACACTTCACATTTGATAGAACTGCCTCCGCAAAAAGTGCCAAATGCTCTGAGGCAACCAACACTACCTTATCACCATTCCACACAACAGAAGCGTACTTCCCTGACAGAAGCGTACTTCCCTGGCAGAACCAAAGACTGTCCTAGATAAAGTTGAAGGCCACCAGTGTTTCAAAAACCTCTCCCTCCGTAACCTCCACCGCCTCCATAACCGCCCCCACCACCTCCAAACGACTTTCCACCACCTTGACTGGGGCAATCTCGGGCAAAATGACCACCTTGGCCACATTTGTAACATGCATTACCACCACCACCACCTCCTCCTCCCCCCCCAGAGAATCCATTTTGACTGCGCTCATTAGGACAGGTACTTGCAAAGTGCCCATCTTTACCACACTTGTAACACTTCGTTGTGTTTCCACCACCAGATCCTCCGCCATAAGAATTACTGTTAGCACTGGTGTTGTATCCACCAGTATAACCACCAGAGCCACCACCATATCCCCCTGCTCCATTCCCAGCACTTCCCTGGTCATTTCCACCGTAGCTACTACCACCATAGGCTGGAGTCTGATAGGCTGGAGGTGCGGAACCATACACCCCTGTACTAGCAGGTGTAGCTGGAAGTACGGACGGTGCGTTTGGAAGTTCTCCTCTTTCAAGCTGCTTAATGGATTCTATCAACAACTTGCTCTCTCCTGCAAAATCCACCTTGTCTGATTTGACAACTGTACACTTTACTCGCTGCTCATCGTTGAAAGTCTCCTCCTTTACCTTCAACTTGAAGATATGAGTTGAAAAGAGAACCTTCTGGATAGTATCTCCAAAGGCAGGATCCTCGTGCTCCTTCAGATGAAAGAGTTGCTCGGCATCGACTCCAAAAATCTCTTTACCAGCTTCCTGGAAACCACTAATCCAAGTAACACCAGAGTGATCTTGACCCTGCATTTGCAGCAAGTACCTGTAGTCGGGTTTTGGCACCGACTGGTCGCACCGATCACAACGATAACTGCCATCTCCATTATTTGTCACTTTCTTCTGGCACTGCTTGTCACCGATCATGATAGGACAGGCAGTGTAGCAAAAATTGTCCGTTTTGATAAAGGAGATTGTGGCCCTGATAGCTATCCAGTCCGGCTTTTCGCCTCTGCCCAAACCCTCATCTTTTATCTGTGCGACGGTCTTACGGATGTCAACGCGACTACCTGTGCCTCCTTCTCGAGATATGGACTGCGCATCTGTCACCTTACCCTCTCGATCGTACCATCCCCGGAGCCTGTGCGCTTCAGGAATATCTGGATTGATCAAGAGCTGTGATGAGCAAATGCAATTAAGCGGAAGTCAGTACAAGTACCAACTACAAGCAGTGTGATAACCTCAAAACCAATCTGAATTTCAACTAACTTACTTTTGGAGAGAGAATATCAATGAATGCTGTGGAGAAAGTGGTAGGATTGTCTTATAAAATGTCTGATTATACAATAACATACCTGTGAGGACGATATGGTACCAAGCGACCTCCCACTGAAGTCACTGACACGGGACGCTTTGACGGCCAACACAGGCGAAATTCCTTTGTAAAGAAGATCCTGAACCTGATCACCCTCTTTGTTACAGAAAGCACCCCACATAGTTAACTCTACACTCTTATTAGACTGGTCCCTGAGCTGAAGGGTCCTCTTCAAGGTTTCAGTTCCATTCTTCTTCATGATCTGTACCGTATCTTGAATTCCAATCACAACACCTACGACGTCAACCATGGCGTTCGCTTCCAGGTTTTCAACATCACTTATAGGTCTGAAGTCAAAATGTTGTTGAGGTATTGACTCGTCCTCATCTGGGCAGCGTTCAACAGTCGATGAGTTCTCCAGAAATATCTCCCAATCATTTTTCAGATGATTGTAATTCTTTTGGGACGGTTTAAGAGCTCCTTTGGTGACCATATACACTTTTCCCACGTCGATGCGATCGTAAAATTGGTCGGCTACGCTGTTGAAACATGTACATCGAATCTCTCCGCCTTGGGCATCCAGAAGATCGAAAGAGAATACCTTCCCGTCTCCTTTCGCATTGTTATACCTTCGGAGGTCTGATTTGGACGTGACTCTAGCCTTGATAGTCCACCTACCTTGATAAGGATTCAATGCTCCGATAGGAACAATCCTGGCTGGCGCCTCGTTTTTAGCAATTGGGCCCTTGGCGGAGTACATGGGGGACGGCTGCTGGTATGGAGGTAGGGGCTTCCCATAAGCACTATGATGTTGAGGAGGTTGCATAGCTGTTTGTCTCTGTCCCTGGAAAGCACCAGGTGAAGGTGCCGAATTACCACCTGAAAGATAAGAATTATGACCTCCACTATTCTGAGCTCCATTTCCAGAACTAGGATACCCTCCTCCACTCATATTCGAAGGCCCTGATTCTCCTGTTCTGAACGCACCGCCATTCCCCATTCCACCGTAGGCGGACTGCGGAGATTGGTTTCCCTTCGGTCCGTAGGGTGATTGTTGAGGCTGAGGCACAGGTTGAGGGCCCCGATGTGATGGAAGTGACGATGGGGCTGGTGGGGGCAGATGCTGAGGAGCAGCAGAACCTGCCTGCTGCTGCACATCTGACGGACCGCTTATCTGATTCTTGGGATCCCCTACAATGTCGGCAACCGACTGCACAACTTCCATGTTCAACACAATGATGATTCTGCAACATAAAGATTCACCAATGCGTCAAAAGCAAAACACTGCAAAATTGAAACTAAAAAGCCAAGTTACAACTTTGGCCATGAAAGAAGAAACCAATCATCACTCGCAAATGCTAACATTCAGAAATAACGATACAGTATCCACTGACGTATATAGCAAAGACATGTTCCTGGACTACAAATTGCAGTTCCGGAGACGAAATTTTCAGCAGATAACGATGAATGAATCTACAAACTCCAAAATCTACTCTCACTAGACTCTACGTAAGTCAGAGAGACCATCCATGTTATAGTCAAACAAACAGTTTCCACGCCAAGAGGTGAAAAGAGCATAACTCACTTCCTATTTTGCACACTGTTGCAAATGTACTCCAAAAGCTGCACAATAGAGCCCTTTTGTACCTGTCCATTCTTCACATACTCATTCAACTGCGTGGCCAACATCGCCTGCTGTACATACACACTATCCGACAGCACTAACCTATACCGCTCCTGAACTGTCTGCGCATTCCCTATCTGGCGAACATCCATGACCTGTAACACGGGGCGCAAATCCACATCCCCATTGTTCAGCTGCAGTATTGCGTTCTGCGTAATCTTCGTCCCCATCGCAAAAATTCAATTCCTCCTTTCCCAAACTAAGACCCTAAACTCCACAACCCCTTCAATATGTTCGTCTCAATCTCCTACAAACTCACCAAACCCTTCGTTCCACCAAAAGCTCTTCCTCATGCAGCTGCACAACACACCGATACTTCTTCCTCGCCATGTGGTTTCAGGCCACCATCAGTGAATTGATTTCAGAAATCGAGCTCCGCACATTCCAAATTCTTCGCCACCTTTCTTTGGTCCGCCACCAATACCAGCTCTCCGGAACTTCTTCCTAGTTACATTCGCTTTCCTCCCCCTCTCAAACTCCCGTCGTCAAATCCAATTCCGTGAGCAATCGACAGATCAACCCTCTCCTCTTCGACCCCTGCAGAGGAAGAATTTCAGCGCCAGTGCCACCAGCAACGAATTGAATCCAGTTTGCGCGGGCGAGGACTCCCACCGGTTCTCCTCGCCTTCGACGCTACTTTACTCCTTGAGAAGGTGGCGGGAGGACGCTTCAGTTACAAGCTACAAGCTACACTACTGTACAAAGTCACCATTTTCCACTACACTACAGGGCCTTTGTACCAAGTATAGTAATATTCCCCTGTATTAGGTGGTTCAAACAGCATTTTGTGCGTATTCATACAATTGAGCAAATTTCTTAGGGGAAGTCTCTAAAAACCATAAGGGGTGCACGGGCCGGCGGGGTACGGGAATTATGCCGATAATATCCGAAATTATCTAAAATTTATGGATCATATGTTTCATGATTCATAAAAATTTATGAAATTAAAATAATATGCCATTAAAATACTTAATTAGTTAAAAACTAAGATGTTTTCAAAACAATTTTCGTTACAATACCCATAAAAATCTATAAATTTTATAATTGAGACCCCCTTACATTAAACAAACAAACAGTAGCTAGGGGGTAAGAGTCTTGATAGTTATTAGGGATTTTAGTTTTAGCTATATGGAGGTACGAGGGATCTCATTAATAAAAATTACATGAGTTTTTATAGATTAAAATATGGAATTTATAGATGAGCTAGTTGAGATTAATAAAATAGAAAATTAACCAAGAATTATAAGAATATTTTAGAAGTATCTAGAAAACTACTTGGTATCTTCTAAATATTAGATAATATATATATCAAATGGTGACTTTTATGAAAAAAAAATTTGTTTATCTTAGCTTGCACGCCAAGTAAATAATTTTTAGAAAAAAAAATTTTGAGAAGTTTCCTAACTAGTTTAGTTTGCACGCCAAATAATAGGTTTCTAGAAGGAAAGAAACTTCTTGGAAAATTCCCCAATTAATTTAGTTTGCACGCCCAAAAATAACTTCTAGAAGGAAGTTTCTTGAGAAACTTATCAAGAGCTTTGTATGCTTCCCTAAATACCAAAGTCCAAGCTCATGCTAGACATTCAAAGTTTCACTCATTCAAGAGTCTTAGTGTGATCTTTCATTCTTGATTGAGGGAAACTCCAAGTGCCTAGCCATCCCAAGAGGGGAAATTTGTCAATAAAGCAGCCATAGAGCAAGATTTGGAGGAAGGTAAGCATACTTTTGCAATGTGGATCAAGTTGATCGTGCATGGCAAATCTGAGGAAGACTAGAAGACTTATCAAGCAATGGTTGATCAAATAGTTCAAGAATTTACCGATGTGTTTACGGATGATCTGTTGAAAGGATTACCCTCTAATCATGATATGCCCTTCAAGATTGAGTTATTGCCAAGAAGTACTTCAATGAGTAGATCAATCATTGACTCTCACCAAAGGATTGGATAAGCTTCAAATAACATTGATTGAGTTTTTGGAGAATGATTTCATAGAACATAGTACATCTCCTTGGAAAACACTAGTGCTATTTGTTCCAAAGAAGGATGTATGTAACAATATGGAGTTGATTGACGAGTTAATCATGACTAACAAAGTAGCAAATGTGCCAAATTAGCCTAGAATATTCTAAAAGCATCTAGCAAGTTACATGGTACCTTCCAAGTATGGGGTAACATGCAAGAGCTTAGCTTAGCTTGCACGCCTTCAACAACAAGAATAAGTAGAGAGAGTACCATTTCAAGAAGGAGAAGAATGAATCCAATTTTTGAAGCCCAAGAATTTCTTGAAGGAAAGAATCTCTCGAGTGCAATGGAGAATTATTTGTTTGATTGTGAATGTTATTTAGAAGCTACAAATCTTCAAGATGAACGGAAATAGATCTTCTTGGCTTCAAGCTAATTGGATGGAGTGGCAAAACTATGGTGGAAATTTTGAGTGGAGCAAGCTGAATGGCAAATTGTTGTACCAATCTTGACATGAGGAGAATTCAAGAGTGCAATAATTGAGCAATTGCAAGCTATAAATGCCACACAAGATAGATTGACAAATTTGAAGCAAATTGGCTCTATAAGAAGTTACATCATGCAATTCCATAATACATTATGAAAATTCCAAGTATATTAGAAGGTGAAGCTCTAGATCAATTTGTGAGGGGCTTGAAGTCATGAAAAAAATTAGAAGTGACTATACGAGAGACAAAACACTTGGAGAAAGCCATGCATTTGGTTGAGTGTTTGGATTCCTTGGTTGTGACAACTTGGTCTCAACTTTGACCTTCATAGAACCCACCAATACACCACACAGGTGGAGGAATCAACACCAATGGAGATCGATGTTGTCCAATGGAGACCCCTTGGCATTACAAATAGAGAAAGGTTGCGACAAAATGGTGGTTGCTTTTAATATCGCCAAATTGGACATTGCATTGTTGAATGTCAACTCAAGAATGGGTGACCTCAACACATCACCCAAATGGAGGTTGTGGAATAGAATGATCAAAGAAACAAAGAATCCCAATAGGAGATTTCAAACCACCTATTAGGAAATTGATTAGTTCCAATGGGATTGAAGGCTCAACCTATGCAAGTCTCTTTCACTTGCAAGGTATGATATTTGACTATGGTTGTAGGATTTTGGTGGATTTTGAAAGTTTAGAGAATTACATGTCTATGCAATTAACAAAAGAATTAAGTATTCCAATCAAGCCAATAATTGGAAGTAGATTGATGATGGCGGATGGTAGAAAGGTTCTCCATTCTATACATCACATCTTTTGTTATATTCAAGATTAGGAAGTAGTATTTGGAGTGTATGAGGTTTGTAATTGCACCTCTACATTATGATATCATTCTAGGTTTACCTTGGCTTGAACGTCATAAGGTTCAATTTGATTAGACCAATGATAAATTCAAGTGTAACAACAAGGTATCATTCTAGGTCTACCTTGGCTTGAACATCATACGGTTCAAATTGCTTAACCGATAATAAATTCAAGTGTAACAACAAGGTAGAAATTTCCAATTAGGTTGTTTGGCACCTTTGAATAAGACACCTAAGAATATTCAATCTCAAGAGTAGAAGTTTGTTAAGGAAGTAGTCATAAAGCAAACTTTGAAGGAAGATAAGTCCCAAGAGGGGAGGTTTGTCAAGGAAGTAATCATAAAGCAAACTTTGAAAGAAGATAAGTCCCAATATGGGAAGTTTGTCATTAAAGCAGCCATAGAGTAAGCTTTGGAGGAAGATAAGTCAATTTTTGCAATGTGTATCAAGCATATTGTGCATAGAGAATCTGAAGATGGCTAGAAGCCTCATCAAGCAATGGTGGATCAAATAGTTTAAGAGATTTCATATGTGTTTTGGATGATCTGCCCAAGGGATTATCCCCTGATCATGGTATGCCTTCAAGATTGAGTTATTGCCAAGAAGTACTCTAGTGAGTAGGCTAATCTATTTTCTCTCACCAAAGGAGTTGGATGAGCTTTGAACAACACTAATGGAGTTTTTGGAGAAGGATTTCATATAACATAATACATCTTCTTGGGGAGCATTGGTACTATTTGTTCCAAACAAGGATGGAGGACTTTGCTTTTGTATTGATTATTGTGGTCTCAACAAACAAACAATGAAGAATGCATATCATTGCCTTGAATTGATAACTTGCTTGATCACTTTGAGTGGAAAATGATACTTCTCTAAGCCAAATCTCTAAAGTGGTTATTTAAAGATTCCTATTGATAGAGAAGATATACAAAAGACTACCTTTTGCACAAGGTATGGCCATTTTGAGTGGAGAGTTTTGCCTTTTGGGCTCATTAATGCTCCAATAGTCTTCATGGATCAAATGCATCAAGTGTTAGATGGGCTATTGGATTGATATGTGGTAGTGTTCTTAGATGATATTTTAATCTATAGCAAGATAGAGACAAAACATGCAAATCATGTATGAGAAGTCCTAAGATGACTATGTCAATGGAAGTTTTAAGTGTACCTTTTGGCAGAAGAAAGTTACCTTCTTAGATCACAAAATCTCATCAAAGGAGATCAAGATAGAAGAGTAGAAAATCAAGGCCATTATTGATTGGCTTACTTTGGAGAATGCTATAGAAGTACAAGTATTTAAGGGATTGGCAAGTTTTTACTGATGGTTCATCCGCTACTATGCTCATGTGGCAACACCATTGACCAATCTCTTGGGAAAGAACTTGAGCTTTCAAGGACCACCAAGCACAAAGAACCATTCTAGAAGCTGAAACATAAAGTGTCTTCAAGACCTATTCTTCAACCATATTATCTTCAACTACCTTGTGTGATTGATTTTGATACTTCTAACTTTGCAATCAGAATTGTATTGCAATAAAGAATCCTAGATAGGTTACATCCCATTGCCTTTATGTCTCATCAACTAAACACTATAAAAGGAATTACTCTACTCAAGATCATGAACAACTTGCAATGGTATATGCCACCAAGGTATGGAGACATTATTTATGAGGAAACAAATGATCATGCAAACCAATCACAAACCCTTATTGTAGACATTACATTTAGAACACATGAAGAGTCAACATCATTGATGGGAGGAACAACTATAGTTGTTTGACCTCAAACTTTAGAACACACTAGTTGGTTCCATATCATCCCTAATGTCCTTTCACAATAACTTGATTTGAAGTCTCTTCCTTTCATCATGGTGACAATTACGACGATGTTTATTGACTCCAAGGTCCAAATTGAATTTAGTACAGTTTTACAACAATATCTCTTTGTTTAGATGGTACAAGGTTGTCTTGTAGCATGCAATAAGGAGTAGAACACCTTCTACTTCAAGGAAAACCTTCTATTTTATGAGAATAGGATCTATGTTCCAACCAAGGGAGATCTTCAACTTGTACGCCTTCAAGAAGCACATGACTTACCAATCATTGGTCACATGGGTGTAGACAAGACCTTGGGTACCCAACAACACCAATAGTGGTAGCCCAACATGGCACAAGATGTTCAAGAGTTTGTACAATCTTGTGAAAGCTACCAATGCAACCAAAACCAAGTGGACTTCGTCAACCACTCTCCATTCTATCCACTCTATGGGAACACGTGAGCTTAGGTTTCATCACATCCTTGCTCAAGACAAGGTAAGGTCACACAACAATCATGGTATTTATGGATAAGATTAGTAAACAAATCCATTTGGCATCAACCTTTGATATTATAAATGCTCTAACATTGGCCCATATCTACTTCAACAATGTCTTTAAGCATCATGGAATACCTTGTATACTCATCTCCAACCATGACTCTTGATTCACTAGAAATTTTGGCAAGCACTCTTCCAAATACTTGGCACCAAGCTTTGTCCATGGCCTATGATTCTCAAACTAATGGACAAATTGAACATGCAAATTGCACCTTGGAGGATATGCTTTGTGCCTTTGTCAATGTTCACCATACCAACTAGGATGAATATCTTGCAACTATTGAGTTTACCTACATTAATTCCAAACATGCAAGCACCAGATTCTCCCCTTTCTTCTTAAATTTTGGCCAATATCTCCTTGTTCTAGATTCCCTTCTTGCTCCTCCTCCATCTCATGTCCATCATACTTTCACTTTCTTGACCACCACATCCCAATCCCTCCAACAAGCCAAATCTCATCTCTTTGTTGCTTAGAATTGTCAAAAACAATATATGGACCACCATTATCGTGATCTCACCTTGCAACTTGGTGATAAGGTCATGCTTTCTTCTAGTAACCTCTCCCTCCCACTTGATACCCAAGTTTGTAAACTTACTCCTAATTGGATAGGTCTATCTGATGTCACCTAAATAATTCTCTTGTTGCTTATCGACTTGCCTTGCCTTTTCATATGCAAATCCATCCTATCTTTCACATTTCCAAATTGAAACCCTTTGTTTCTAATCCATTTCGTTTTCCTCTTGTGTCCAACCCTCTCCTCCTCACGTGCCTATCAACAATCATGAGGAATATGAAGTTTATTGTATCTTTGCACGTGGCCACTAAGTACAAGGTCCTTTGGGTTTGGTTTCCATTTCCTCTTCATGATGCCACTTGGGAGCCTCTTTCTCATCTCCAAAATGCACAAATGCCCATCCAAGAGCTTGAAGCTTCAATGGTGATGAGGACATCACCAACTAGTGGTGGGAGAATATGTAACAATAAGGAGTTTACCAATGAGTTAGTCATGACTAACAAAGTAGCAAATAGGCCAAATTAGCCTAGAATATTCTAGAAGCATCTAAGAAGTTACATGCTACTTTTTAAGTATTGGGTAATGTGCAAGAGGAAGCTTCTTGGGAAGCTTTCTAGCTAGCTTAGCTTGCATGCAAAGTAGATGGATTCTAGAAAAAAACTTCTTGGAAAGTTTCCTAGCTAGCTTAGCTTGCATGCCAAGTGGGCAACTTTTAGAAGGAAGGTTCTTGAGAAGCTCCCCAATTAGCTTGGCTTGCATTCCAAGTAGGTGGCTTTTAGGAAATTTCTTGAGAAGCTTCTCAAGAGCCTTGTATATTTCCCTATAAATATCAAAACCTAAGCTCATGTTAAGCATTTGGAGTTTCCCTCATTCAAGTATCCCAATATGATCTTCCACTCTAGTATTCCATTCTTCTATTTCTCTCTTCAATCTTGGTCTTTTACAATGGAAGACTTTGCTTTTGTAGTGATTATTGTGGCCTCAATAAACAAACAGTGAAGAATACATATCTATTGCCTCAAATTGATGACTTGTTAAATCAGTTGAGTGGAGCACAATACTTCTCTAAGTTGGATCTCCAAAGCAGCTTTTGGAAGATTCACATTGATAGAGAGGATGTGCAAAAGATTGCTTGTTCCACAAGAAATGGGCATTTTGAATGGAGAGTTCTACCTTTTAGGCTCACTAATACTCCAATAGTCTTCATGGATCAAATGCATTGGGTGTTGGATGGGCTATTGGATCAATATGTGGTATAGTTTTTGGATGATATTTAACATATAGCAAGACAAAGACAGAATTATGTGAGAAGCTAAGATGACTACGTCAATGGAAGTTTTATTGCAAGAAGTCAAAGTGTGCCTTTTGGCATAAGAAAGTTACATTCTTGGATCATAAGATCTCATCAAAGGGTATCAAGATAGAAGAGGAGAAAATCAAGGCTATTATTGGTTGGCCTACTCTAAAAGAGGCCATAAAAATGTAGGCATTTAATGGATTGGCAAGTTTTCATCGACAATTCATCTATTATTATGCCCATGTTGCCGCATCATTGACCACCTCTTGGGGAAGAACTCAAGCTTTTATTGGACCACCAAGCACAAAGAAGCATTAAAAAAGCTAAAACATATGGTGTCTTCAAGTTCCATCCTTCAACCATATGATCTTCAACTACCTTGTGTGGTTGATTTTGATGCTTCTAACTTTACCATTGGAGTTGTGTTGCAATAGAAATTTCCAGATGGGTTATATTTCATTGCCTTTGTGTCTTGTTGACTAAACACTACAAAAAGAAATTACTCTCCTCAAGATCAAGAACAAATAGCAATGGTATATTACACCAAGGTATGGAGGCATTATTTCTTGAGGAAACAAGTGATCATGCAAACCAATCACAAACCCTTATTGTAGACATTACATTTGGAGCACATGAAGAGTTGATATCATTGATGAGAGGAACAACTATAGCTATTTGACCAAAAACTTAAGTACAAACCTGATAGGTTCCATGTCATCCATGATGCCCTATCATGATGACCTGATTTGAAATCTTTTTTCCTCATCACGGTGGCAATTACAATAGTGTTAGTCAACTCAAAAGTCCAAATCAAATTTAGGATAGCTTTACAACAAGACTTCTTCTTTCAGATAATACAAGGCCATCTTGCAACACATGATAAGGAATACAATACCTCTTCCTTCAAGGAAGGCCTTTTATTTTGTGAGAATCGGATCTATGTTCTAGCCAAGGATGATCTATGACTTATGCCTTCAAGAAGCCCATGACTTACCCATTGTTGGTCATATGGGGTGGACAAGATCTTGAGTACCCTAAAAGCACTATAGGGTACTCAAGGTCTTGTCCACACCCATGTGACCCAACTTGGTGGTGGCCCAATATGGCACAAGATGTTTGAGAGTTTGTCTAATCTTGTGACAATTGCCAATGCAACAAGACCAACAACTAGAAACCAAATGGACTCCTCCAACCACTTCCCATCCCATCTACTTGATGGGAATATGTGAGCTTGAATCTCATCACATCTTGCCCAAGACAAAGCAAGGGCACATAAAAATTGTGGTGTTTGTGTGATAAGTTTAGTAAGCAAATTCATTTGGCACCAACCTTTCATAAGATGGATGCTCCAACATTGCCAAGATCTAGTTAGATAGTATCTTTAAGCATCATGGGATGCCTTGTGTACTCATCTTCAACTGTGATCTTGGATTCATCAAAAAAATTTGGCAAGCACTATTCCAGATATTTAGCAGAAAGGTTGCTTTGTCCAAGGCCTACCATCCTTAAATTGATGAACAAACCAAATTTACAAATTGTATCTTGGAGGATATGCTTTGTACCTTTATCAATATTCACTATACCAATTGGGATGAATGTCTTGTAGGTGTTGAGTTTACCTACAATAATTCCAAACATGCAAGCTTCAAAGTCTCTCACTTCTTCTTTAATTTTAGCCAACATACACTAATTCCAGATTCCTTCCTTGCTCCTCCTCCATCTCATATACCTCATTCTTCCACCTTCTTGACCACAATCACCCAATCCCTACAATAAGCCAAATCTCATCCTCCTTGTTGCTCAAAATTATTAGAAGCAATATATGAACAAACATAATTATGATCTTACCTTTTATCTTCTAGTAACCTACCCCTCCCACTTGATACCTAAGTTTGTAAATTTGCTCCTAATTGGATAAGCCTATTTTTTCACCCAAACCATTTCTCATGTTGCTTATTGCCTTGCCTTACCTTGTCATATGTGAATCCACCCTATCTTTCATGTTTCTAAGTTGAAACTCTTTGTTTCCAATCCATCTTCCTTTTCCTCATGTGTCTAACACTCTCTTCCTCCCAACCCCATCAATGATCATGAGGATTATGAAGTTGATGGTATCCTTGCATGTTGCCACATTCAACATGGCCGCAAATAATATATGGAGTACAAAGTCCTTTAGAAAGAGTATCCCTTTCATGATGCCACTTAGGAGTCTCTTTCTCATCTCCCAAATGCAAAAATGGCCATCCAAGAGTTTGAAGCTTCCATGGTGACAATGACATCACCAACTAGCAATAGGGGGATATGTAACAATATAGAGTTAACTGACAAGTTAGTCAAGACTAAAAAAGCACCAAATAGGCCAAATTAGCCAAGAATTATAAGAATATTTCAGAAGTATCTAGGAAGCTACTTGGTATCTTCCAAGTATTGGATAATATGCATGCCATGTGGTGACTTCTAGAAGATAATTTCTTGGCTAGCTTAGCTTGCATGCCAAGTAGGTGGCTTCTAAAAGAAGCTTCTTGGGAAGCTTTCCAACTAGTTTAGCTTGTTGCCAAGTAGGTAGCTTCTAGAAGGAAACTTCTTGAGAAGCTTGTTGGTTAGTTTGGCTTGCACTCTAAGAAAGTGATTTGTAGGAAACTTCCTGAGAAGCTTCTCAAGAGCCTTGTATTCTTCACTGTAAATACCAAAGCCCAATCTCTACTAGGCATTCAAAGTTTCCCTCATTCAAGAGTCTCAATATGATCTTTCATTTCAATCTTCCTTTCTTATATTTCTCTCCTTGGTCTTTTACAATATGAGATATGTCTCAATGATACATAGAAAAATAATATGATATAGCTTGTTTTCATAAATGAGGAACAAGTCACCATTTTTGTGACATGCAAGATGTTATGAAATTATGGGATGTTCGTTTAATCTTAATGAGAGAGTATTAATCAGATTTGAAATGGACAAACAGCTTTCAATGTGTCAAGCTCACATGTATCAAGTAGGTCACATCAGTTTGAAATACCTTCCCTTGTCCATAAATGCCCATTCAAATACCTTCCCCATGATGCCATATCCCCATTGAGTTCAATTACCTTCTCAATGCCATATATCCTTGATGAGAAAATTTAGTCTCTTGCATAGCTCCTTGATGGCATATCCTTAATCAAGGGAATTCAATCACTAGTCAACTAATGAATCAAGCAGGAATTTGGTTCTAATAATAGTATTACAATGTGACAATTCATATGCACCTAACAGTTTCATGATTCAGTTGTAAATTAGTCTCAAACCTTCATAATTATTTGACAATTCATTGCATCTTAGTCTGGCCTTTCATATTCTATCCATCCTATTTACAAAAATAAACTATGTTTTCCTAGGTTGTAGGTGAGAGTTGGCATCTAGAGGCATCAATGGAATCCATAATGCCTCATATTATTACTCAAATAGTGTTAAGGAAAGAATTGGAAAAATGAATATGTATTCGTACAACAAAATTTCAAGAAAGTTTAGAATAATAGTCAAACAATGAATAGTCTAATTCATTTTGGGATTTAGATTCTAGTTTGGATTTGGATACAAGGAAAGTAGAATGGAATGAAGAAGATGATCTAGATATGTGTTTTCTAGATCGAATTTTTGAGTGGTGGACATTTACACACAAGAGACTATGCATGAAAGAGAATCTCAAAGTTCTTGCAGTATTAAATTCAAGTACATATTTTTCTTTGTACTTGATCCTCTTGCTTTCAAATAGCTCATCTAGATAGATATGGCCTCTTTTGTGATATTAATGAATTTGATCAAATACCACAATGTCTTTTTAAGAGAAGGAGGGAGCCTAACTGACCTAAACTATATGGCTCTAAGTGGTATTAACATTAGATTGTTTTGGGCATAATGGTAATGGAGCTTGTGTTGCAAGGGAAATGAACTTATGGGAAATTAGTGCAGGGTCCAAAAGTGAATAATAGATAGTTATCATTGCTATATTGTCCATTCTCAAAAAAGGAAATGCAATGGCCAGGGGTCATGGAGAGAAGTAGAATTTGCTTTGTTTTGGCACGTAAGGGATTTCCTAGATGTGTTGGCCTAGTCGATGAACACTTTTTCCTTTGTCACAAAAGCCCACCATTGACAAGGAAGTGTATTATAGTTGGAAGGGGAGTTACTCAATTAATGGTTAGGTGACATGCAATGACAAGTGCCAGATTATACACTTTCCATGAGGTGAGATTGAATCTATATTAAATGTGCGCTTTATGCAAGAGTTGAACCAAGAATGTTGAAGGATTTGTGCTTTCACATTAGTGTGATTAATGGATTCAGTTAGGTTGAGTTATGGACTACCAAAGAAGAATCATCACTATGTGAAAGCTTTAGATCTAGTATGGATGGTTGACAAGGATCTATGAAAGTGTTGGATTGAGTGCGGATGGTTGACAAAGGATCAGGTTTTGGTTTTGCACAATGATGCTTGGTTCTTAGCATGATATGACATGTTTAAAAAGAACAGAATTTTGGTTGGACTTGGACCTAAGAGGAGCATGTATTTCATTCAATACAAGCCAATATGTATTAGGAGATGCGAGTACATGCCTATGAATCACTTGGTGCTCTCCTTCAAACAAGCAGATTTGCAAGAAAGCAAAAACTTCAATCAATGTGTGGCTAGAAAAAGGTGTTTAAATGAACACTATATTGGGATATTGAAATCTCATTGGCATTCATTGAGGGTATAATTAAACAATAAAAAAAATTAATACACATTTCTTGCATTGGATTCAGCTTGTGTTATATTGCACAACTACTTATTTGATATGTCTGATACATAGGAGGATGAAGAGGACCTTTCCATCAACAAGGCCTAATCAACAAGTGAATTACATGGAATCTATCACAAGAGCAGATAAGAAACTAGGTAGGCAATAATAGAAACATGTTTGGCCTTAATAGAGCACTTGGTGGATGTTTGTATCAAACTCTAGCCTAGTAAAAAAATTAGCAAAAATTGGTTTTGAAGGGTTTGTCTATTTAAAATGCAATTTTAAAGGAGTGTGCTCTTAGATTTCTTTTAATGGAGTATCTAAATGGATTTGCCATTGTTTAAAAAGCAATTTTGTGTTTGACATGAAATTTTAGTTGGGTTTAGTTTAGTTTGAAAGGCAATTTTGTTGTATTTTATTGTATGTATTTGGTTTGCACACTCACATATTTTAATATATTGTACATATTTATATTATAAATCCATCTCATAAAATATGGATTTGCTCCCATTTAAAAGAAATTGTGTGTTTAGAGCTTTGAAATGCAATTTTAAAAGGGTTTGCTCTTGTTTAAAAGTAATTTTGTATGTGTTGGGTTTGATCACTCACCTATTTTAATATAATGTACATATTATTTATAAGATATGTTAGTGAGTAATTTGTATTGGTTTTGCTCAATGATTTTAGAATTTAGTTTTATTAGATATCAATTAGCATCAATATTTGTTTTTTTGAGTGTCATTTGAATAGATTTAAGAGCCTACTTTGTAATCTATTCATGAAAAACTAGACTATAGAGTATGTAATCTACTCATTACAAAGTGGATTAGATTGGTAAATGTAATTATAGTGTAGATTGTGTGGTGTTTAGTTTATTAGATCAAAAAATATGAGTTATACAAAATAAATTGAATAGAGTAAAATGTATTGATAGAGACAGAAAGATAATAATAGATAGACAAGGATAGATAATACTAATATTTAGAGAAGGGAAAGGCAAATGGGCAGATAATAAGGATAGAAGGGTAGAAAAATAACATATAGACAAAGGAAAAGCAAACAACATATGTGAAACTATAATTTATGACTTGCTATTAAGTGAGTTCACCTATTCTATTAGGTTAGTTTGCCCATGGGATGGGCAAGAAATGAATTTGCCCATTGCATTGAAGGGACATGAAATTGCACATTGAAGGAAAGAGAGGCAATTCAAAATTGTGATCAAAGTGGCCTTTTTGTACAATTTTGCAACAGTCATGAATTTGTGCAATTTAAATTTGGAAAAAATAGTGCAATTTAAATTTATCAAATTTAGTCAAGGAGGAGAATTTTAGAGAGGAGATGGGGGATGATTTAAGTGCATTTCAATTTTAGATGAAAATAATTTTGGAGAGAGGAGGACAATGTAGGAGAGTTCAATATTTTTGAAGTATTTTAGGAGAGGTGCACAATTTTTTGGAGAGTGGAACTTTTCAAAAGGTAAGAAAGTCAAGGGGTTCCAAGAAACAAAAGTGTTTGAAATTTTTGGAGGGAAAATTTTTCAAAAGGCAAAATAATTAGGGTTCAAGTGAGAAAATAAAGAAAGAGAAAAAGAATCAGAAGAACATCATGGCATAAGGAGAAAGAGAGGAGAAGAGAGAAGAGACCTTAGTTTAGAGAACCCATAAACAAAAGAGAATTTGAATTGGAGGAACATAGGGAAGTAAGGAGAGGTTGGAGCATAAGGAGAGGAGATAGAAACAAGATGAGAAGGGAGAAGAGATCGGAGTTTACAAAGGAGATAATCAAACCAAATTCAAATAAAAGGAATGTCAAGGATATAAAGAGAGGTTAGAGCATACAAAGGAGGAGATAGAAATGAGAGGAGAAGGAGAAGAGACCAAAGTTTAGGATCAGAGAATAAGGAGAGGAGATAGAAACAAGAGGAGAAGGAGAAGAGATCCAAGTTTAGGGTGAGAAACACCTAAGAAAAACCAAATTGGATTTTATGAACTCAGGAATCTATGTCATAGAGTTTGATATGGCAGAAATTCTTGATTACCAAAAATGTTGGGATTTTCCCAGCATGCAAGATATAAATGAGGGTCCATGGCTAGTAGATTATCATGAAATTAAAGAAACATGACAAGGATTAAATAGAGTTGGTTTGTGACAAGAACAAAATTCAAGTTGCATTGGAAGAAATTTATGAGGGAAATCTTGATTCATTAGGATTGAAGGTTTGCATAGGTCTTGAATACACTTATCCCTAGGTCAGTGCAACTCATTCCTATTTATGTGTTTAATGTGTTTGAATGCTTAAAATGCTTAGGAATACAAATGTATCACAAGTTTGTTTATAAAACCCTCTAAAACCCTAAACTCTACAAGCAAAGCCAAAAATAGGGAGCACACCCAATCTTCCTTGATGGAATCCAACTTGATGGAATCCATCTTTCTAGAGCAAACCCAAATGTCAATGAGCAATCCAAACCTCAACAAGCAAATCCAATCCTCAACAAGCAAACTCAAACTAGCACTAAACCCTAATCCCACATATATATGAGCAAAGCCATTTCATGTGCAAAGCAAATATGTGAGCAAATCCAATGCATCCGGATTCTGTCCCAAGTGACTCCATCTTTTTGGGAATGGCCTTTTTCATGCAAATCCAACACATTTGGATTCATTCTCAAGCAACTCCATCTTTTTGTGCAAACACAAGTTCAAATCCATCTGCATTCCCAAGTGAACCTAATACATGTGTAAGCAAAGCTCTTTTATTGTGAGAAAATCCCTTTTATTAAGAGCAGTCCATTTCTTGATGGATTTGTTTTTTCAAGCAAAGCCATTTTCTTATTCTTGACCACCTTGTTTTGGATGAATGTTTAGAGATCATATAAAGGACTCCAAATGATAATCCTTATACTAGTTCCAATAACCAAATTTCCATAACCTTATGCTGGAACTTTATTTTCTTGTGGTTCATGACTTCATGTGAATTATACAATACGCATTTTGAGATTCTTGCTTTTTTTTTGTCAGGTTGACTTGTGCATGGAGTTTTCTAGGACTTGGGAAAATTCTACACATACAAGAACCTCCAAACCCTCAATCTTTCCTCTCTTGTAAGCTTGGGTCCAAGATTTGGCTCCCAAGTATCCTCTATAACTATCATAAGAGTGGAAGATGTATTGATTGGTTGCTACATTGGGCCCTTTGGAGCAATAGTGTCATGCACTCAACCACTAGAGTTCCCAACCTCAATGTGAAAAAATCACTCTAATCTGGTTGCAAGCTCCATACATCCTTTAGCTGCATCTCAAGTAGACCAAGGGTGTAATCCAAGTAGACCACTCTCCCTAGTAGCCACTGGCTGTGTCCTAATAATACCCTGTCCACTTGGTCCATCACTCCCAACATGTGCTTGAAACATCTTGATAGACATACAACTCACAAGTGTTTGAGTGGTGATACCTATCAAGTGCATCCTATGCTGCTTTGCCAAACCAAGGCTCACAATCCAGGTCAAATAGTTCAAGTCCATAGCTTGACCTAAGACTTGATGTCTGGATGCCTTTGACACAACTGGAATAGTAGTAATACCAATGTGAAAACCCATTGCCTTGCTCTCTCTCATTGGTGTTGGGCTCCACCAACTACTATAACTATGAGTCCCAAACCAATCCAAGACCTCCCTCTCAAAAAGCATGGGAGCTTGGGAAACTCATAATTGTGGGAAAAGTGGCTTTGGGCTATCCAACTAGGTTCACCACTACCATAGGTGACTCATCATCCACTACCACCATTTAAGACTGATACCCAACATCCAAGATGTCATCAACAATGATGTGGTCTTGTCATTGAATCCCATCATAAACGTGTTGTAGAACTCTCTAGGTAAGAGTTTCATCCACCAAAGACAAAGATGATGAGCCTATGATCCCACTCTAGTTGCATCTAACAACATGGTAGGTCCCATCTAAGAACGGACCTAATGTGTACTTGCCACCACCCGGGTGTCAAAATCACCCATCAAAAAGATGTTCTCCAAAATGTAAGTTGGAGAAACGGATTGATGAACCTAGAGATGACATAGTATCTGTAACATCTCCCAAAACACATCAAAGAAAGGATCTTGAAGACCCAAACCTTGGCCAACACGTGTATATCCCTAAGATGGCCATCCAAAAATCACCAAATGAACAAGACCATATCTCTCCAAATCTTACACCCCCTGCAATGAAATATCTACTAGAAGGGTCCTCTAGTAGTAGGAACCACATCATCCTTACTCTCACAAAGCATGGCAGCCAATCGGAATGCTGGGGCTAAGTCAACTTTCAATGTACATATGTCACTACTAAGAATAATGGAAAGCACATAATCAACTAAGCTGCCTCCAACATCATGCTAGACTCAATTTGTGTAGTAGCAAGTGGTTGAAAAGTAAATAGTCCATCATGCACCTCATCATCACCTACCACACCTGCACTAGGATGTCTAGGAGCTATGAATGTCATTTGTAGTGCCTCAGAGAGTGTAAAAGATTGGGGAAGTTTGACTTGTCTACCAACCTCTCCTCTCTATGGGTCCAACTCCAATGATGCTCCTCTAGGCTCTGGAGCACATATTGCACTTCTAGTCACTATGGTGTTGTGGGGATCGTATGGTCTTGAGAATGCATCGGGCACCTGGCTGCTTGGGCTTAGGCTGTCCTATTTGTTAGTGACTTGGTAGCTTTCTTGTGGACCAACTCTAGCTCTACTCTTTGATCTGATGGTCGTAGCCCTTTTGCTGGAGCAAGTTGTTTGTGGTTGCTCATGGATGTAGACTCTTTTCAATGGCTATTTGTGTTGAGCTTCTTGGATTGGTGTTGTCTTTCATGTAACCACAAGCTACTGTTCATGGTCTGTTATTATTGGGTTTAATATTCTTTGGTTTGATAGGGTTTGTAGTACTAGTCTGGTGGGGTTTGTAGAACTGGCAACAATTTATATGGTTGGACTCAAATCTGTGCAACCAGATCAGTGAATTGATCCATTTGCATAAGTTGGTCCAAAAGCTCCAAAAATGGAGTTCTCTTTCCCTAACACTTTTCATATACTAGAATGGGCAAATTCACTCACCAAGGACAACATAGCATTCATCACAATGACAAGTCTTGCAATTTATAAACACACCTTTGGAGAAGCCAAACAGTCCCAGACCATACAATGACCACACCTAAGCTTCTACAACTACTCAAGCAGGAAAGAATATAACCAAGCACAACTAAGTTCTAACAAAATTTCACAACACGAACTCCCTATTTTGCCAAAGCCCTACTTTGAGAATTCTCCTTGTGCATCAAATCTTGTTTGTCCTTTGATTGTTGTCCTCTATTCCTATCCAATCCAATCCAAGCTCCTTCCTCAAAACTTTTTGCCTTTCTAGCCCTTCTCCTCTCAAAATTTCCTATCCTATGTCGCTTCTTAGCAAGAGTTCTCATCTTGAAAATCCCTGTCTTTCCAGTAAGAGTTCTCCTCTTGGAAATCCATGTCTCTCCTCTGTCCACCAAGAGTTCTCTTCTCTGAAATTCCTTTCTCTCCTCTGTCTTGTCAAGCATCTCTTTCCATGATTCTTTCTTTCATGTCTCACCGTCATGTAGACACTCATGGATCTCTCTGGCCTGAATATTATCCAAATCTCTCTATCTCAGCCTAAGTATCTCTTCTTCAATGTCTCTTCTTGCAAATGCACCTTCAAAAAAAATCTCACTAATTTGGCAAGCCTCAATCCTTTGATATCTCTCACTATCCAGATCTCAAAAGCTCTCGATACCTTTCTGTCTTGTCTAATCTCTCATTCAAGAGTTCATTCTGTCCTGCAAAACTCTCAAGAGCTTTTTCCCCTTTTCCTAATCCCCTTTGATTTTACACTATCCTTGATAATTCACTCTTCCTGGCAGAATCCTGTTCAGCCCAGACCTTCCCCTTGTAGGTTCCCCTGACCTGACCTCCCTTCAAGGTCCTATTCTTGCCTATCACTTCATCCTACACAAAACCCTCTCTCAAATGTCTTCTCTTTTGCTCCTGCCAGCCCAATCCTTCTTCTTCAAAAATCTCTTTGTGTAGTTTCTTTTGAGTGGATCCTCTTTGCTATATAATAAAGACAAGGTGTTCCTTTTGTGCATTGGAGTATTGAGTAATGAAACCTTGTGATTCTTTTGTGTTTCTTCTCTTGTGTTTCTCTTGTCCTCGGAACATTACAAGTAAGCGAAAGAGTTAGTAGAAGCTAATGAGTTAATAGAATCAACTACATATAGCAAAAAGGATCTAGAACAATCATAACTTAAGAATGCTAAAAATGATCTAGAAGTATCTAGAAAACTTATTGGTAGAATATCTATGACAACCAAATGTTGACATACTTCTAATTTAATTAGTAAGAATAGGTTGTTTCCATGAGGATATTGGTTGGAAATGACTAAGAATAAAGCAAAGTGCCATAATGTACTAATTTCTTTATTATTTCCTATTTAACTTCTTGGGCAAGAACCATTCCCAAAAGAGGGCAATGTCACCCATTGTGGTGCACTATAGCAAAAAGAAAACAAAATCATTTCACTCTAAGTTGTAATTGGGATTGCTCTTGAAGGAGATGGATTGATTCACTCCAAGTGCCACTCCATTCCAAAGTTATCATCACTACAAGTGCATTCTACTCTTTTTAGAATGCACAACTTGTTGGATCCAATTCATGTTTGTTCAATGTCTAAGGTTTTTGATTCCATAGTACTACCCTTGTGGTGATCTTCCAAATCCACTCCTTGCACAAGTTCACTCCTTTGGATCCTTTAGTGCACACTTTGATCAATAACAAGTACATGCTTGGTATTGTGCACTTTAGACATCATTGTAAAATTTACTCACCTTTACTATTGCTTAAGACACATTGACAACACATAAAATGGAAGATATAAAACTTGCAAAGAATTTTGTAATCTTTACTTGTAATCAAAGTATGAGAAATAGACATAAGTGCCTTTGGTCCTTAGCCTGAAGTACCTTTTTTGGATCAAAGCTCAAGGGATGAAGAGCCCAAGTTGATTTCCTAAAAATCCTAATCTAAACTATACATCACTTACTTAATATCTTAAGCCTATCTTATCCTAATCACATGCCAATAGATTAGTGTAATACCAATAGCTAGACATACTATCTAGAAGTGAAAATTGGCTTAGCAGCATCTGGAAAGATGTTATATATGATGGACTTAGTAGATCAGATAGAAGTTTCACTAAAAGAGTACTTTTATTAATAGGACAAGAGTTGAAAACACCCTAAAAACTTCAAAGCCAATTTTGGAGGCTTGAACGGATGAATTAGGCCTCAAAAGTAGAAATTTGTTGCCCCACTAGTAAGTTAACTAGACTTCTTCCCCCATTGTTTGTCTCATTGAGAGCTTTCCAACAATACCTCACTCATGTAATTTTGAGCTTCCTATATGAAGATTCCCTAAAGATCCTCTTTGGTCAAACTTTTTTGATGAACTTGATAGGACAAGGACCAACATGTCACCCATACATGCACATAATCAAAGGGTGGAGCTCATTAACATGTCACCAATCCATGTATCTGAGCCAAGGGTGGAGCTTCCTTTGATAGGATCCTCTTTGCTATATAATAAAGAGAAGGTCTTCCTTTGGGGCATCAACATATTGAGTATGAATCTTTGTGTTTCTACTCTTGTGTTTCTCTTGGGGATCCTCATGTCCTCAAACTATAAAATTAGGCATCTAACACCTGATAGGAAAGATGTCAAGTCTTCCCCCTTAATCTAATTTTATCCTCAAACATTTAGACCTACAACTCCAACGTCTTGTACACCTCCAAGGGCACTCTGTGAGAAGTATATATAATTTTGAGTGCCAACTCTATACAACTCTGAGTATCTAACAAATATACAACTTTGAGTATTAACTAAATATGATAGATTACTAGTGCACATAAAGGGCTTCCCTTAGGAGGAGTGCCTTTGGAATGGATTCTTGGAGTATGCTTGCATCTTAGGTACCTAATTAATTGATCTGTCTAGGCTTGGCACCTAATTATTTCTACTAGGTAGGTTTGGCAGGTCTCAATGAACTTCTTGTTGGTGTTCATTGAGAAGTTCTCTTAACTGCAAGGATAGCAAGTTCATTCTCTCTTCTTTGTAGACTTGATTCTCCAACCTCTCTACCTTGAACTTGAGCTTGTGGTGCCTTTTTTGCAGTGCTCAAAGTTGTCCTTCTTTCAACTTCTCCACAAAGAAGTTCCATGCCTCCTTTATCTAAATGACTTACCCAAAGCTTATCCTCTTCCATCTCTCCAAGCATCCCACTTTGCCTTTTTTTGGTCCTACAAGGGGCACTCTTTGCTTGCTTAACCTTCTCTTCTTCTAATTCCTTTGTCATGCAATCTAGTTGCATTGCCACCTCTTGACAATATTATTGCATTTGCAACTCCAAGGTGACAACTCAATCATGGCCTTCCTTCAACTCACTCAAGTGCTCTCCAACTCCTACCACTTGCCATAGAATCTGTCCTTGGCTTCCTTCTTTTGCTAGTTATGCTCAATTTGGAGTGTTGTCAACTCATCTTGCAATTTTCTAGTTCTCCTTCACTTGGTGGTCATGCTTGGTCACCAAGGTAGCATTCATCCTCTTAGGTTCTTGGTTCTCCTGCAACAAAGCACCTACCTTGGTTGCTTCTTCCTTGTACAAGTCGTTGGCCTTTGCTACTTCTTCCTTGATCAGATCTTCTTTGGCCTTCTAAGTATAGACTTGCTTATGCATGTTCTGAACTAGTGTGGTGTAATCCACAATGTCATGGCATTTGGCTTGGTACTAGGATAGAAACACCTCCATCAATTACAATACCGCACTTATTGATTGTATGACAAATTGCTTGTACTTGCATTGGCACTAGCACTAAAGGAGTAGACTCTACTCTAAGTGTTGTCTCCTCCCTTGTTGTAAGATTTGGTATGTCAAAATACTCTTCATTGGCATGGTCTATTATTTGGTCTTCTTTGGGCTATAAGACTTTGGTTTCATCTTGCACTTCAAGCCAAAGTTCTTGGGCATTCAAGCACTTGGCTTGATCTTGATGTTCTTTTGTAGGTTCTTCCTCTTCAATGGGACTCAAGGGTGCCTATTTAGGCACTACAACTTCTTCTATCACTTCTTCTACGTCTTCTTCTTCTTTAGCATGACACTCTTCCATGTCTTGGTCTTGGAACTTTGGCATAAATTGGGCATCCTCCCAAATTTCTTCTTCTTCCTTAGCTGATGTTGAATAAAATGCATGCAAGTAAATGACCCTTGTTCATACTCTTTGTCTTCATCTACTTTGGTATCCTTTGCTTCTTCCTCTAAAGAAGATACATCCACAACTTGAGTGCTAGCCTTTGGCTTCTTAGCCAAGGAAGGTTGCTTCTTTGGGGTGATATTCTTCCTCTTTGTAGCCTTTGGCACTAAAATTTCTTCATCAATAGGCATAATATGTCTATTCTTGCAAATTCAGCATCCGTCACTCTATACTTGATAATCAATGTTGGTCCTTCAAGGTTGTCATCAAAATAACTTGCAAGATGGAAGTGGGTAGGGAACCTCTTTCTTTTTATCTGACTAGGAGGTTGGTTTCCATGTAATAATGGATAGTGAAGAGAGCAAGGTAGGTAGCACACTTGTCCTACTCAAAGTCTTGGTTTAGGGTTCTTGGCTTGTCTATGAAACATTTTGGCTCAATCTACAAGCTTGGATAAGTACATATACTACAAAAAGACTGCTTGGCCATTTGTTAGGAAGGTGGTTCATTTGGGTTTGAAGAGTTTCATAATCACTACCACTATGGCTCTTTCTGCAAGGTCTTTATAATTGGCTATCCTCCATCCATTGTTCTTAGACCTTTTATTGTTGAAAGTGGCCTTGATTTTAACTATCAGCTCCTTGTTTGCAAATTTAGAGTCTAGGATTATTTCTTTTGAACCTCCAAAATCCAAGCCAAGTACAATTTGCCAATTTTACTTTCCTCAATTGTAGTGGTTTTCTCTCATTCCCTTGGCATTGTCTCCTTCTTTCCTCTCATCTCATGAATCATAGTGAAGTTTGTTGATTCCCAATTCTAGAGCAAGAACCCTAAATGTTTGCTCTAAATAACTATAGTCCTACAGAATGGCCTTTTCTAATTGTAGGAGACCTAAGGATGGCCTCTAGAAGCTTCCTATATGTTCTTGGTGTAGATAACATGTTTCTTGATAGTAAAAGGAAAGGGAAAGTAGTAACTAGTTCTACTTTGAGTATTGTACATCACATCAAGTCTTGAGAATCACTCCAAGTGCTACCTCACTAAACAAATGCTAACTGCTCTCAACTCATGATTTTGGGCAAAAGCAAGTGCACAACAATGTAAGGAAAGGAATCTACAAGAAGTGAAACTGTTGGCCAAACTCCTCAATTTATAGTCCAAATCTCTAGTCATTCTTTAGCCTTTTGGCAGTTAAGAAGCAAGTGAGTACTCACCATCCACACATACAAAGGCATCTGCATGACATCTTTGGTCAGGTGTTGTTTCACCACATGCAAATGATTCTCCTTCACTCATTTCCCATGCACCAAGCTTGCCCACCAAGTGCCAACCATTGTCTTGAGTGTAATGGCCCTTGGCGGCAACTCTTGATTGATCTTGCGGTGCAATCAAATTATGGTGGTGCTTAAATACAAGTGTTAATGTTTACTCAACACTTGGGCATGTAAGCACATCAATAGCTATGCACTCTAACTGTTGCTCTTCCTACAAGCCCTTTGGTTTGTAAGTGCTTGATTGGTAAGTATTCCAAGTGCTCAACATCCTTTGAGCACTCCAAATGGTACTATAATGCTCTAAGTGCTATGACAACATCTTGAGTGCTAAGCCTCCTTCATGCACTCAAGATTATCCTTCATCCCTTTGAGTGCTACTCATCTTGAATTTTTGTGGCACAACTACAAGTGTCATCTTCTTTTAAAGGAGTGTACCCAATAAGTACAACTCTCCATGGTCTTTCCTTAGCACTTAAGCATGATTTCATCAACAAAAGCAAATTCTGAAGAAATAAGAGCGCCACATACACCCTCCTCTAAGTGTGAGTAGCCTTGTAAACACAAAGGATGCTGTGGTACATACATTTTTTTTGTTGAGTTTTAAAGAAGAAGTGTATTGTTGAAGACAAATTCAAGCCAATTAGCGGAAAGAAGAGAAGAATTGTGTGTTTGGATCCAACCTTAGGAAGTTGACTTTATGTCAGAGGAAGAAGGACTCAAATCAGACTTGAAGAGTGGTAGATCCAGAGTAAGGATACTCTGCATCAAAATGATCAACTCAATCCAAAGAAACCTTAACAACTTTTACTTAGGCCAAACCAATCAAGAAGATATAGTCATAAAAATGGCTACTTTGGGAGTAGGATAAATTTGAGAATGACAAGAACAAGTCATGCAAAAGATGTGAGTTGCAATTGACATTCAACCAAAAAATTGAAGAAGTATCAACTTGAGATTTTATTGAGTGACTTTTGCAATGCTGAATCATTATCTTGGTCCTCTGAAGAGTTATCCCAAAGGAGTTAGACTAACAAGTCAAGTAGCAGGCTTGATTTATGAGGACCAAAAAGTAGAGAGCGCATGATGCTGATGAAGTGCAATAGACAAGTTCTATCACTTGCAATACATAATCTTGCAATTTGGAGACTAGATATAGTAGCTTGAATAAACATCTTAAGTTGACTTTGTAAGACATTTTTGGCCTAGAATTGGAATTTCAACTTTCCAAGTTTCATGGCAAAAATTGTTGCTATAATCCCTTCAACTCTTTAGTTTTCTCTATAAGATCACACTTTTATAGAAGGTGATTCTTACTGCATCTCCTACTTCTCTTCCAAATACAAGTCTCCAATACCTTCAATGTGCACCGCACCAAGAATGGGTATAAGGTAGACATCTACAAAGACCTAATGAGGTGAAGTATTTTCAGAGCTTTGATGGTGATGTTACAACTAGAGGGGACCACCTACATGACAAAGTAGCATGCAATCTTCTTTCACCAAATGTTTGTAGGAGAGAAGGTGAATTGGGCAAAGTGTCTTTCCAACAGATGAGGTAGATGTTCAAAAATAGGAGAATAAATATGCCTCACCATTAATTTTTAACATTCATTATGCATCTCTACTTGAGCTTAAACTTGCTTAGCTTGGAGGAGAAACAAAAAATGGTGTCCTATTTCCACCCAAATCTTTGTTGAGATGCAGATAAATACAAGCAACATTACATGGGATAGATTTGAGAAGGCAATGATTACTTTGCCAAGACTGGATGAGTGAAGATAGTAACAATGACCATTCCAAGACCAAAGAAGCAAAGTCAACTCAAGAATATGGTATTGTTGGTTCAGGTAAGAAAGACTCAAAGGTTGAACCCGAGGCACAAGACTACGGTAGTTGATCTTTTGTCAAGAGCAAAGTAGGAGTTAGAGTTAGAGTCCATTTGCATGGACTTTGAAGAAGAAGAAGAGCTCAGTCTGCAGAGCAAGGAGTCAAGTAGTGATAGTGAAGGAGAGCCTGAAGTCAAGCAATTAGCCAAAGAAGGGGCTGAGGAGGATGATCAAGAGTTCCATGTGGAGATTGAACACATGGAGGGAGGAGATGCCCAATACCTGGAGTTTCCCAAGGTGGATATCCTGGAGGAACATGATGAAGAGATGAGATTGGTATTCCAAAGAAGGGCAATATCAAGATGAAGTCTGCAGCTTGCAAGTATAGGACCTAGCCAAGCCAAGGAAGATGAAGAAAGCTCAGAGGAGTTCAACTTGAAGGAAAGGAGATCAAGACTTTGGGGTTAGGCATCTTCAAAAGATTCACCTACTGAAGACAAAGAGGACAAGGAAGAGTGCAAAGGAATGAATTATTTATCAAAGATTGTATGTCACTTATTATTGCAAGCATAGAAGAAGAAGAAGGAGATGCACAAAGATCATCCAAAGGTGAGGGATGAATTATAGGTGGTGAAGCATTTGAGCAATGAAGTCTTGACATTGAAGGAAAGAGTGATCCAAGGAGAAGAAGAAGCCAAAATACTTTGGGTGGATGCAGTACTTTGTAAGAAGAGTCTAGAGAATCTACAAAAGAGTTTTGAGAAGCACAAGAGTGAGCTTGAACATTGAGAAGAAGAATTGAAGGAGCAAAAGGCAGCATTTTTGAAACTTAAAGAAGAATTCAATGATGCTCAACTTGAGGTAATACACTCCAAGGCCATTGCATTGGTTAGTGAGTAGGAGTTGGAGAAATTGAGATTGGTTGCAATAGAGAAGGATTGGGCTTGGCAACAAGAATTTGCAAGTTGAGTTTGTGAAGAAGAAAAATTGCAAGACTTGATCAAAAGAACAAAAGCTCAGCTTGTTCACCATGTGGAAGAGAAGAAGAGATTGGAAGCAAAGCATGTGGAGGAATTGAAGATGCTTTGGGAGAAATTGGAAGTAAAGAGGACTCAGGGAGAGTCAATGTCAAAGAAGACATTAGGATCAACAAAAGTGGTTGCCAATAAGTTGAAAGAAACGTTAAGCATTGAGGCCAAGGTAAGGTTGGAGGAATTTCAATGGCACAAGTTGAAGTTGCTCGTGTAGGAAACTTGAAAGAGAAAGGCAAAGGAAAAGGACAAGGACATGACAATCTATTGATTTATCTTAGAGATAGAGTAAAAAGAGAAGTAATTGAAGTAGGAGACAATGTCTATCTCAAATTAGATTTACTTAGAACAAAATTAGATAAGCTTTGCAGTAGTTGGAAGGAAAGTATAGAAACTGATGCAAAGTCATTGAAGTAGGAATACAAGTGACTTTGAGTGAATTACCTGAGTTGTCTGAAGAAGTTAGGACAGAGAAGGAGAAATAAGTTAGTATAATAATGAATTTAGTTGTAATTTAGACTGAGGATAGGAGAGAAGTATGTAGATATAGTAGATGAAGATGTATACATAGTAGATGACCCCAAATTGCAGGAGGTGCTTGTAGGCACATCGTGTGTAGAAGCCAAAGTAGAGGTAGAAGTCGGATTGGATTAGGAGTAATAGATTGAGGTCTGAAGTGGTAGATTTGAAGTGTTAGAGTGTTGATTCGAATTTGGAGATCTGTAGGAAGCAATTGAAGTGGCTTAGGTAGTTTAGATAATTGTTGAATGCTTTGCTTATTTAAAGTAGTCATTTTTTGTGCATTGTATTCAATATTTAGTTTTAAAGCTAAGTAAAGCAAAGTGTTTACACTCAGTGCTTGTTATTTTAGCTTAATTCCAAGTATCAATCCTATGTGTGTGTTTGTGAGTGTTTGGAGAAGTTTGAATTGAGATTGGAGAGTGTTAGATGTTAGATTCTACAACTTTGATTCCATGTTTTGTGTTTGATCCTAAGTGATTAGCAAACAAATTGTGAGGAATTCTAGTGTTGGTAGTATTTTTCATTTTTGAGTGCAATGTTAGATTGATGCAAAGCAATTTTGACTAAGGAAGTTGTAGATAGTCACCTTCTCTAGGATTTTTTATGAACTCATTCACTTTTGAGTTCTAGGGAGTGGTCTTCCTAGGCTTGATCTAAAAGTACTTTGTGTGTGACTCTATTAAACTGTTTAGGAAATGCACTCCCCTATTGCTATCTAATTCTAAGGGATAGTCATATGGGGTATGATGTTAGAAAAGAAAAAAAATTCTGCTATTGTGTAAGCATCATTCCTTTGAGTAGCTTTGGGTCCCACCATCTTTGTAGCATAATCAATACAAAGCAAAATGTACCTCTTCTTGGTGATTCATGTGATGGGTTGGATGAGGCAAACAAAGTCTATCCCCACTTCTTGAATGGTGCCAATGGTAAAATAGGACACAACGGCCATTGAATTGATGGTATGGGCTTTCATATTCCTTGGCATGCATTGCAAATTTTGATGTATTCATGTGGTTCCTTATACATGGTTGGCTACCCATGTCTGGTTGCCAAAATCTTCTCCATGGTATTTTAAGGCAAAATGTACTCCAGTAGCTTCTGAGTGCATACTTTGTATCACTCCTCCCACTTATAAGGCATTGGGACAATGCATTAGGACCTCATTTCCTCCCAACTTGAATAGTATATTTCTCTTGTGCTAGTATAGCCATATCTTGTGTAAGAATGTTGCATGTTGTTTTGAGTATGTGCCATTGGTGCACTACAAGTTCCATAGGTATCTAAATCTTTTTGAGTACCAAAACAACCCAATGTTGACATATTGATAGTAAAATGGTAAGAACAAGTAGATCCCACGAGGATATGGGTAAAATCTGACTATAAGTGAAGGGAAAGTGTCACAATGTGTGGTTCATTTATTCTTTGTTGTTAACATCTTGGGCAGTAACCACTCTTAGTACATGGGGAAAGGTATACATTATGGCATTCTACAAGAACCTAAAAGATTTTAAATCACTTTCAAATCTACTTGTAACCAAAGTTACACTAAAGGTGATAGTTCACTCTACCCCAAAGCTACCAACCTCAATAGCATGTTCTACCCTTCCATGAAGGCATGCCATCAAAGGGGCTTGATTGGCAAACAAATGTCCTTGAAGTTTGATTCCATGTTATTGATGGCATTCAAGACTAATCAAATCCATGATTGTACCACTTTGCACATTCTGATTCCAATTCCCAACCCTTCCTCTTGGATTCAACAACTACAATTGTTCAACAAGGTTCATACCTCTACACTAGCATGGGCATTCAAAGCCAAACACTAGGGGAATGGTTAGATTAATCAAGCAGGACTTTGGTGTGATAAAAAGTTGTATGAAAAAGTAGACTTCTTCATTATTGGGCCAAAGCCTTATGTATGATTTCCTATTTCTACTCCACTTTGACCAAAATGGCCTCAAATGGCTAAGCAGGTTCTTTGCCAAACCTAACTACTCCACTTCCACCAATTATGGTCTCAATTTCTCTCCTATCCTACTCTAACTACCTAATTAAGCTTCTAAAAATTATGTGAAAGAACGTGTTAATCCTTCCCTAGTGCATGTATTGCTAGTAATGAATGTCTACCTAAGCTAGCACATCAAAGCATTCTTTGGCCAAAAACTTGGCCAAATGACATTTGCCCCAAAACTTCTATCAGGCCAAAGCTTTTGGTTGAGTTTCTCAAGTACAAACTTATAAAAAACTTCAACCTCTAAGAAGATGGGTTTGGAGTTCTTACAAGTAACTAAGAGAGCCTATGTACAATTGCTGGAAACAATGAAAGAATGTAAGCTAATCTAGTACAATGGTTCCTTTGAGTACTTTGGCTCCAAGCTTTGATGAGTAGAACCTCCTTGGCCTTGCAGATGTCAAAGGACTTCTTTGGTGCACTCTCAATAGTCAGCAATCTTCAACAAGTAAGAGTTATGCACTTTGTTGAACATCCAATTGGCATGACTTTGAAGTGAAAGAGTGAGATGGTCCATCCTCTCCTCCTCATATGTCTTTTTCTTCAACTTTTGTACATGAAACCGTAATTCATGGATCTCAAAATTTATAGCTCTCTCTTTGGCTTCTTATGGAGCATCTCCACAAACTGAGCACACACTTCTTCCACTTGATGTATTTCCTTCTTCTTTGTTTCAATCTGTAGACATCTTGCTTGAAAATCATCATCCAAGTTCTTGTAGAGGTGCTCTTGTTCTACTTCTTTTAAATTCCTCTAATTCTTTTGCTTGGGCATCCAACTATGCTACTGCCTCCTTATGATACTCAAGCATTTGGAGATCCAAAGTTGCATTTTGGACTTTGGTGTCATTCAGCGCTTGGCTAGGCTTTGCACCTCCTAGTCTCAAGCTCAAAGCTAATCCTCGTAGTTGAGCTCCTTCTCCTTCTTCTCCATCTTGAGCTTTCCCAACTCCAACTATACTTTGCCCAATTTCTTCTATTCACTTTGATGAGCAAAGGCAAGAGAGGCCTTTTGTTCTTCTCTTCAAATAACTCCTGCACCAAGGAGTTCACCTTCTTTGCTTCCTCCTTGAAGTGACCTTAGCTCTGGGTAACTTCCTCTTGGAGCTTGTCTTCTTAGGGCTTCTTCATGTAGATTTCCTTGTGCATCCTCCGCACAAAGGTATTGTAGTCCACAATCTGAAGACACTCCTACTTGTATTGTGGTAGCAAGAGTTCCAAATGCTACAGAATTGCCCCCACCAAATGAATAATGAGGTGTGCTCCATTGATACTCAACTAGTGGTGATTTGGCTTGCATCTTCATTATGGGCAAGAACTTCTACTTCTTCTACAATCTTTATTAGAGTTCTACCTGCCTCAATATCTGCATCTTCTTCATGTTTAGTCCCTTGTCTTTGGGCCAAATAACTTTTTGACCTTTGGGCCAAAATTCCTCCACTCCTTCTTGGTGTCTTACCTTGTTCCTCAAAGATGGGGTTTGAGGAGTGGGGTTAGGGAGTTTGGGTTCTGGCCTGGTCATCTTTTCTTACACTTCATCTACTTCCTCTCCTCCACCTTTTGCTTCTTTAGCTTCTTCTATCATTGATGGTTTGGGGGCAGAATGGGTGCCCTCAAACTCTTCTTCTTCTTCTTCTTGGACTGCAAAGTGAAGGAACCTTCTTCCTCTTCCTCTTCGTCAATCTCTCCACCAATAGCTTCTTGTTCATCTTTGGTGTTGGAGGTCACTTTGATGACTCAAGGGTTCTTCTATGCCTACTTCTTGGTTGGTGGTGCTTGTTTCTTCTTTATCTTGGTAATCACCAAATCTTTGTCCATAGACACAAATTTTCTTGTTTTGGAAAATTCAACATTCACTTCCCAATAGTTCTTGATCATCAACCTTCCCTTGGGCTAGGAAGCAAAGTAATTCACAGCAGGGTAGTGACTCAGAAATCTCTTGTGCTCCTCCTAATTTAGAAAATTGAGACCCATGTAGAAATTGACCACAAATAGGGTGGCTCTTGCTTCCTCCATGAAGTCTATGTGAAGGGTTTGGGCCTATAAGTAGAACAAGCAAGCCCAATTTACAAGTTCATCTTCATACATCTTGTGGAAAAAGATGGCTTGTTTATCCATTAAGTAAATGGTCCATTTGTGCTGAAACAACTTCATCACCACTTTTACAATTGCTTGTTGAGATAGATCCTTACAGTCAAGAACTTGCCAACCATTGTTGTGGTCGTAAGGTTCTCCAAAGGTGTCCTTAATCTTTGTGATTAGCTGTTGTTCATAAAATTTGGTATCAATTATCACTCCTCTTGATGGACCAAGGACATTCTTCCAATGCTCCTCTGTCCAGCTCATGGGGTTTCTTTTCATATCCCTGGTATTCTTCTCCTTTCTATGCATCATTTTGTGGATGATTTCAAAATTTGTCACATCCTAATCCCAAAGCAAGAAACCCATATGCTTGCTTTGAATCAACTCTCTCCTATAATATACCACCCAAGCATCACTACTAGGCTTTGGAGGATGGCTTTGGGGGCCTTTCTCATGGGTTTCTAAAAGAAGACCATTTTGTCAAGTGCTAAGGAATGAAAGCAAAGGTTGGTTTGGCTTCAAAAACTAAAAAACTACAATAGCAAATAATCAAATTTGAGGTTGGGCTGCACTTAAATGTCACCTATAATACAAAAAGTGGAAATGGCCATTCCTCAATTTTTTTATAGGTGAAGTCTTCAGTCATTCTTTAGCCAAAAATGGTTGCTTCATCCTTCTTCCTTGACACTAATTTGATGCCAAGTACTACTTGCACATGCAAACCAACCCTTTTCCCAATGGTCTTGGTTTCAATGCAAGCATTTGGCCAAATTCCAATAGTCCTCCTATGAATACAAACCATCTTCTTGAATTAGAATGGTAATCCTTGAATTGGTTGGCAACACATTCAAATTTGTGTATGATGATTGCCATGTATCCGGTTTGGAAAGAGTTGCAATTGGAGCAAACTCATTCAGCTGAGTTCTGATTGTTGGACAAAGTGCTTCTAGGCCACATGTCATTTTGTATGGAGATCTTTGGGCCAAAGTCCTTCTCCCAAACCTTTCACCTTTGAGCACCCTTTGGTCTTGAGTTGGTTCTTTGCATTCTTCCTTTAGATGTTCCTTTGACCCAGGCTCTATAATTTAGATTGCTAGCTTAGGAGGTACAATTCCAAAGAATGCTATATTTACAAGTTTTTCCTACTAAAATTGTAAGACAGGCTAGTACTTCCACACAAAAAAAGTTGAAACTAATAACATAAAAAAAACAAACACAAAAAGGTAGGTGCCACATACTCTGTCCCTCAAATGTGAGCATCCTTGAAAACAAAAGGGCAGCTCTTTTTTGTTACTCAAAGTTCAACATGACTTTTCCTTACTTTCCACCCATTGACCCAAGTAGCATAAAGGTTGCCTTCCAATCAATTAGCTGCAAGGAACCATCATTTTAAACTCTCTCTATTTGATATGGTCCCATCCACCTAAGGTGTAACTTCTTAGGAAAGAGCTTGTGCTAATTGTCATACAACAACACCTGTTTTCATTTGACCATATGCACTTGCTTGATCTTCTTGTCATTATGCTCCTTCCTTTGTAGTTAAGCAGCCTTGGTAAATTTGTTGGAGTCGTTTTCCTTCTCTTCCAAAATCATCAATTGTATCAATCAAATGTCATGGCTCTCTTCTATTGATATGCTCTCCTCCAATAGGATCTTGTAAGTTGGCACTTTGAATTCCACTAGAAGGATCAGATGTAGATCAAAGTAGGGAGTTTTTATTGCTAGTGATCTGTTTAGTAGTACAATATGCCCATAAAGCTACTAGTAATTTTTTGTCCCAATCAAAGGCATAATTAATTGTCACCTTGTTCAAAAATTTTTCAAAAAAATCCATTTGCCTTCTTGATACAGCCATTTGATTTGGGTTGTGAGGAGTGGTTTTTTGATGCTTGATCTAAAATTATTTTGTGAGGGATGCCATCCAAAAAATCTACTCTCTTGTCACTCATTAGTTTGAGGGGACATCCATACCTCAAGATGATGTTGTAAAAGTAAAATTAGGCTATGGTATCAACATTATCCAAACAGATGGCTTTGGCTTCTATCATCTTTGTAGCATAGTTGGTGCAGACCAAGATGTATCTTTGGTGTATTCCTTTTGTCATAGGTTGTATTGGGCCAACAAAGTCTATGCCCCACTTCTAGAATGGTGCTAAAGGTAGAATAGGTTGCAATGACCACTGTGTGCTAGGCATAGGGCTTCCCATGTGTTGACAAGTTTCACATTCTTGATATAGTCATATACATCCTTGTACATGGTTGGCCACCATAACCTATTGTCAATATTTTATTCACTATATTTTTTAGGGCAGAGTGTACTCAAATGGATTCTCCATTGTTGTGAACTTGAAAATTTACTCATTGGAAAACCAATTTGATCAGGATTCCATATGGTTTCTCTAAACTTCTATAGTGCATGTTGTGGTGGTGAAGACCTTCATGGTGGTGCAAGAATTTGTGGTGGTATAACCTTTGTGTGGTTGATATCTTTGTGCTTACAAGTCCAAATGATATAGTCATTAGCTTGTTGGAAGTGCATTCTCAAGGGCTCTTCATAATAGCAAAAGAACAACATTTGGATCTTTGTAGAAGAAGTTATAGCCATTTGAAGATACCTTTGGGTTTGACACTTTTAGTAAGAACCACCATAGGGCATACTTTGGGGGTTGACTTCTCCATGATTACAAGTTTAAATCAAGAGCACTTTATTTCATTAGAATCATCTTGTCAAGGGATTTACATAGATACCAAATGTGAGGTATTTTGGAGCATTGTAATAGAATTACAACCATCTGACTACACTTTTGGGTGGCTAACTTTGGGGATGACACCCAACACCAGCGGCTGAGGACACACCTTAGGGGTTGACACATATTTGAGTATGACACACCTTGGTTTTGACACTTTTGGGCTTTCACACAACAATAATTGGACCTCGGTGCAAGTTGGGGGTGATGTGTAAGAATCACCTTGGCTTGACATCTATCACACAACTATGGTTGGAATTTTGGCACAAGTTGGAGCTGATGTCAAGTGGTTGCATGTCCACTTATGGTAGGTTTGTGCAGTTCTTTATTGGAGGATTTGGAGCATTGGGAAAGGGATTTTTGTATTGTAGGATTGAACGACAACACTCATTGATGCATTTATGCTCTATTGAGATAGCCCATGTAAAGAATCCTTGATTTAGTTGTTGGGTCAAGATAAGATGACATGCTTAGGGGATTATTCTTATGAGTTTGGATATTCTTTTAGATTTTTGTTTTCTTAATTTTTTTTACCTAATAACTTAAATTACTATAGTAATTACTAAATTTGGTTTCTAATTATTTCATAAGTATATAAACTAATTTCTTTCAGTTGCAACTATCTTTCTTATGGAGATCTCTAATGAGTAATGACTTGAGTCTTGGAGGTGCCTAGGAGTTGTAGGTTGGGAATAGTATGGAGTTGTGGTTCTCTGCCTTTTTAGTCCATGATGTGTTACTTTAATAGCCTCAAGGTTTATCTTGAGTGAGAGACACATTGGCTCACCTTTTTTATCCTATTGTCGGGATCTCTCCAAAAGATAAGATAATATTCCGCATACAATACTATATTAGACAAAAGGAGGCTATGAGTATTCACTTGGAAAGAACATTAGGAGAGGAAAGGGATAAAATATTATTAAAGAACCCATATCCATTTGTTTACCCTATAGTTCATTATGATGTCTTTGAGATGATATTATATATAATGTTCACATGAGAGATTTTGTGAGGTGTATTACAAATTTTGGAGATTGCAAAGATTTTAGAGAAAATTTCAAGATTGAGATCTAGAATTGAAAATTTAAAAGATGATAGCTTGATTTACCTTTCAGTTGGGACACTCAAAATTATTTGGAGAACTATTACATGTACCGATGCTAGAATTTTTGGAAGTTATAGTTATTTGGAGAACCATTACATGTAATGAGGTAGAATTTTTAGAAATTGTTAGAATTATTTGGAGAACCATTACATGTCCTGAGCTAAATTTTTTAGAAGTTGGTAAACTGCTCTTGAAAATTGTATGCACTTGGGAAATTGTATAGAGTTCATTATTTCTATGTTGGGGTTTGGATTGATCTGAAACTCCTCAAGAAATTTAAGTACTACATAGGCTATCTTCTAGTCCAAAAGTTGGAGAGAGATCAGTTTGAGAGAGAGAAAGTTATGAAGTTTTTGAAACTCCTCAAGAAATTTAAGTACTACATAGGCTATCTTCTAGTCCAAAAGTTGGAGAGAGATCAGTTTGAGAGAGAGAAAGTTATGAAGTTTTTGAAATGAGAGAATGGTTTTCATACCAAATATGGAAGATTGGTTCACTGTGGAAAGATGGAAAGATGTCTAGACCAAATGGCTATATAGCCCATACTCGGGGGTTCTTGGTGTAACACCAACTTTGATTGCAAATTCCAATCAACTCTTATCAAATCATATCGGATCAGGCCTTGAGCAGGCGAAAGGACCAGGATGATCTCAATCCGTCTTTTCCCGCCGAATTTGTACCCAAGTTCACCTACCACTCATCACCACTATCTCATTAGATTACTGTGATGCAACCATCTGAAGCAAATGAATCATCTCAGAAATTGATCTAATCAACTAACGCGAGTGCATTGTGCCTAAGTTCCCTCTAACTAACTTGAAGAATAGCTCTGATGCTAAACTAAATCTATGTTCCGCAAGAAAAATCTGAATTTTAGGCCGAGAGACTAGATTACCTTCAATGGTCATCGACAAACAATCAATATAGGTGCGGTAATTTCCATGATTCCTCTCACAAAACAGTCCTGTTGCGTCTTTATTCATATAAATCAGACTGTAAAGAATACAACCATCTAATCAGGTGGGAGAAGGAAAGAAAAATTGTGCTATTTAACTCGTGGAATCGACCGAGGTTGCGTATTACATGATAAGTCCACCCGGTATGTAAAAAAGGGGTGAAGAACCAAAGGCTAGTGCATATCAGGTTCTATCCTGGCCAGATTGGTGAGTTTTTCCTCGACAGGTTAAGGAGTTGGTCCTTTATTGCAAGTATTCACTATTAAGGTAGATAACGTCTGGTAACTGGAAGAACACACATCTTGGGGTCTACATACGTTGATTTGATCCTCCTGAATGACAATTACCCCACCAAATGGCGCGGATCCCTCTTTTACCACTAGACCCTTCCAATTTCCCTGCAGTTTACAAATCGTCAATCCAATCATCAGAAGAAATTGAATGTGCGTCCCTCAAACTTGAACCCCTGCTATTACCAGAACATTGTGGCTCCAAACCAAGCACGTTCAACCATATCTGCCCACAGGACTCAATTTGATTCAGAAAATATCAAGACTGTATCAGTACTATCAGGACGTTTAGGTACTATTCAATGGAAAATAGATATGTGCAATAGAGCTGCTGATATAAAAATGAATCCAACTTGAAATTGTACCAGATCAGTCTCGTTGCCCGCGATCACAGATTTCACTTCCATTCCGCCCCACTGTTTGCCTTGGGTTTTCTGATGGCTATCCATATTGTGTTGCAATTTTGATAACTCCTTACTGAACTCTTCGAGCAATCTCACCAAGTCAGCATGTTTCCTCTCTTTGGGAAAGAGTTTCTCACATACTTCTTTCTTCAGAGCTATGTGTGGTGTTGAGTAGTAAAATATCCCAGCTAAATTGTCCAGAAATCTCCTTACTTTTTCTTGTCCCGGTTGGCGCCCCATCTTTACCTTTGGTCGATAAATTCCTTTATCAACAATCCTCCAAAGCAATGGCCAACCAAAATTACAGGTACCCATCTTCTTGACCCACATTGGCATTGTGATTATTGATGATGTTGAATAGAAAGTTCTCTGCAATAAGATGATCGTCCATTCTACCTGTGTTGGCGGTTTGAATCACACTTGGATCATAAGCTGCCGCCAATGCTCCAACGACGATGTTCTTCTCCTTGAATGTTTCGTCTTCTTCGAACAGTTGTGGCCAATATTCATCAGGATGATTTTTCTTTGTCCAAGTAGTCAAGTGTATATCTTCGATCTTTCGGTCCCCGAGTTGAAGACCATGAAAGAAAATAAGCTCCACTGTTGGTTTAGCAGTGGTTTTGAACTTGAATTCGTACAGACCGTCGCTTAGTTTTTCAACCTGTAAAAGAAAAGCCGCACATACTACCTGCACTAGTGCAATGTGCCGAAATTCGCAGCTGCATGGAACCAATTTCAGTCCGAGATACCGAGGAGGACAGTGTTAGAAAATACAGTCCCAAGGACTTCCCGCAATTGCACATTAAAAAGCACATTAAACATAAATAAGAGGACTAACACGAAATAAAGTGGTCCACTCCCTGTCCCTGAAGCTACCTCCACGGCTGAAACAGGCTCAACCAACCTTCGAATCGCACACAGATATATATACACACAAACAGAGATAGTCTCTCGTACTGAACCCCTCAATATTGACTTATTGACTTGCGGGACTTCATGAGTATTGACCACTCAAGCTATCTAGTTACTTTAATACTCAGCCTTAGTAATGATTGAACATAGCTAGACAAGTGACTGTCCCTATCCTCACTGCATGTTTGATCAATCAAGTTTGCTCTTGCTCTTGATTAGTCAAGTCCCGGATAACAAGCCAAACTTAACAATCTCCATCTTTTGCTTGTATCACAATATCATCCCAAAGAGCAACATTGAACGTTGAGCAAGTTCATGCATAATTTGAACTTCTCAATAGCAACAGGTTTAGTCAACATATCAGCTACATTTACCTCCGTGCCAATCTTTTGCAAATTGATCTTACTATTTGTCACAGCTTCCCTGATAAAATGATATCTCATATCAATATGCTTTGTCCTTGAATGATATACTTGATTCTTGGCCAAGTGAATAGCGCTTTGGCTATCACAAAAAAGTGTGGACTTCATGTTAGGGAGTCACACATCCTTAGCTAATCTTTGTTGCCATATTGCCTCTTTGGCAGCCTCAATTGTTGTCATATATTCCGCCTCTATAGTAGAAAGAACAACATTAGATTGGAGAGTAGATTTCCAACTTATTGCACCACCAATAAGTGTAAAAACAAATCTTGTTGTAGACCTTCTCTTATCCAAGTCTCCAGCAAAATCAGAATCTACATACCATGTAATTCCTCCTTCTAGATCCTTCTCCACATCAAAGGTAATGCCAATATTTATAGTCCCTTTCAAGTAACAAAGTATCCACTTCCCAACGTTTCCTTGGATTTGCCATATATCTACTTACCATACTCATAGCATATGAGATGTTTGGTCTAGTGCAAACCATAACATACATTAAAATTCCAACAACACTAGCATAAGGAATATTTGACATTACTTTTCTCTCCTCCTCATTTGATGGACATTGCTCCAATGATATCCTGAAATGACTTGCCATTGGGGTGCTCACTGGTTTTGCTGTCTCCATGCCAAACCCAGCAAGTAATTTTTCCAAATATCTCCTTTGAGATATCCATAACTTTCCCTTGCTCTCGTCCCAGTGGATTTCAATCCCAAGCACCCTCTTTGAAGAACCCAGGTCCTTCATATCAAACTCCTTACCAAGTTGTGCTTTCAATATCTCCACCTCAACCATATCCTCAGCAACAATCAACATATCATCCACATATAGTACCAAGATGACTAAATAATCTAGGTCCATGTAGCTTCTTGAGGTACACACAACAATCTGATTCACTTCTGTTATATCCATGCTTCAACATGAAAACATCAAATTTCATGTACCAAAGTCTTGGACTTTGCTTTAGTCCATATAAAGACTTTTGTAACATGCAAACCAGGTTCTGGTTCCTTGGTACCACAAAAACTTAAGGTTGATGCATGTAAATCTCCTCCTCCAATTTTCCATGTAAAAAAGTAGTTGTAACATCTCGTTTCTCCAACTACAAGTTATGTAATGCAAATATTGCCAATTGTGCTTGAATTGAAGAGATTTTTACAACTAGTGAAAAAATCTCATTGAGGTCAATCCTTCTTTTTGGCTATAACCCTTTGCTACAAGCATTGCTTTGTATCTATCTCCACCTGATTTTGGAAGTCCTTCCTTCCTCCGGAATATCCATCTATGACCAATTGCCTTCTTTCCCATAGGCAATTTTTCAAGTCTCCAAGTTTGGTTTTTGGCCAAAGACTTCATCTTCTCTTCCATTGCACAATGCCACTTTTCACACTCTTGATCTTGCATTGCCTCTTCATATGAAGAAGGCTCACCACTCTCCATAAGAAGAGCATAAGCTACAAATGAATCATCAAATTTCTTTGGAGGCCTTATATCCCCATTTGGATACCTACGTTCATGAATCACTTATGGACTTTGCTCTTCTAATGGTTCACTTGGTAGATATATAAGAGGTGAAATGTCTTCATTCCAAGATCAATATCTCTCTTGACAAAATCTGACTGAATTTCTTTTTTTTTCTTTCCTTTTGCTATAGTAATAGTCTTCATCGTACTAGTCTCACCAAAAACTAATTCCCTACTCACGACAAGACAATGCCTTTTTGGATCCCATAATCTATATCCCTTTGTATCCTTGTTATATCTCAAGAATATACATTTTCTAGATTTGGGATCTAACTTTGTCCTTTGTTGAATATGAACATAAGCTATGCATCCAAACACTCTAAGTGAAGACTAATCAACATGCCTACATGTACATTTTCCATAGGTGTTTTACACTCAATAGCAGTAGAGGGAGAAATTTTTTACCAAATGACAAGCCGTATCTATAGCTTCTGCCCAGAAACTCTTCTCCAATTCAACATTGCTTAAGATACTTCTTGCTTTCTCCAAGAGTGTACAATTTATCTGCCACACCATTTTGTTGAGGGGTACCCGGTATGTTAAACTGATGAATTATCCCTTCATTCTTACAATATCTATCAAACTCTCCAGATTTTATTCTCCACCATTATCAGGTCTCAAACATTTCACTTTCCTTCCAATTTGTTTCTCCATCATCACCTTCCATTGTTCAAAGATAGAGAAGACCTTTGATTTTTTCTTCATGGTGTAGACCCATACTCTTCAAGAGTAATCATCAACCAAAGAAACAAAATAAAATGCTCCAGATTTTGAAGCTATAGGTGTAGGGCCCCAAACATCAAAATGAACATAGTCTAGAATGCACATAGCCCTTTATGCAATGAATTCCTGCGGAAAAGCTTACCCCTCAGTTGCATTCTTATTACACAATGCTCACAAAATTTTAACTTACAACTTTTGAAGCCCTTCAGAAGTTGTTGCTTAGACAATTCACCTAGACCACTTTCACTCATATGACAATGTAGATACAAAATGAGTAAGATCTTTGGGATCTTCATTTTCATAAATAATACTTGCCACTCGTCCAGTGATGGTCTCTCCAACAAGCTCATAAAGATGTCCTATCTTCTTGCTCTTCATTACAACCAATACTCCTTTTCATACCTTGAGTGTTCCATTTTTTGCTCCCCACCTCCAAACATTTGAGTTCAAAGTGCCTAATGATATCAAATTCTTCCTTAACTCAGGAACATGCCTCACATTAGCAAGAGTCCTCACAATACCATCAAACATCTTAATCTGGACTGTACCAATTCAAGTAGCTTTACAAGCCATATTGTCCCCATTATTAACGATACTCCATTGAATGGTTTGTACTCATGAAACCACTCCTTATTTGGACAAATATGGTAAGAGCAACCTGAGTCCAATATCAATGACTCTTCAAATTGATCTTTGTCTTGGGTTACACATAGAGCATCTTCAACAACACCAGATGAGTCAAAAATACTTGCTTGACCTGAAAGTTGACCTTTATCCGTGTTGGACTCAAGCCTCTTGTTGTTACAATCCTTCTTGAAATGTTCAACCTTCACACAAATCCAGCACTTTCCTTTGAAACCTCCAGTTCTAGACTTGGATCTTGATTAACTCCTAATATGATCTCTCTCTCTTATACTTCCTCTGATAAATAGAGCCTCTGAATTTGTCTTTTCTTGGTTGGGTGTTTTTTGCATCTCATTGGAAAATAATGCTAAAGTGACCTCCTCACAATTTATATCATCCTTCCCATATAGAAGAGCTGTGACCAGATGCTTATATGATGGAGAAAGTGAAGTTAATAACAAAAATGCCTTATCTTCCTCTTCTAACTTAACCTCTATGCTCATCAACTCACAAATGATTTTTTTGAAAGCATTGAGGTGCTCAATAATACTCTGGACTTCCTTCATCTGCAACATATATAACTTCTGATTAAGAAACATTCAATTTGTCAATGACTTGGTCATATAAAGATTCTCCAGTTTGGCCCATAGTTTGGGTGCAGATTCCTCGTTCATAACATTGTATAACGCTTCATCAGCAAGGTTCAACCGAATAGTGCTAATAGCTCTGAGATATGCATCTTCGTCTTCCCCATCCTCATCACTTTTGTCCTCTTGTTTTTTCTTTAGTGCTCTATGCAGTCCTTGCTGGACAAGAAGGTCCTTCATCTTCAGCTGCCAAAGTCCAAAATTGTTTTTCTCATCAAACTTCTCCATTGCAAATTTAGCATTTGATATGGATATCACCCCTGCCATTGCTTTGATGTGGACTTGCTTATGGACCCACTTCCCTGCACCTCTCTCAATAACACATCATAAATCACATTAAACATAAATCAAAGGACTAACAGGAAATAAAGTGGTTCACTCCCTGTCCCATAAGCTACCTCCACGGGCTGAAACAAGCTCACACCAGCCTTCAAACCTTTATTTCTCATTGCATATATATATATATATATATAAAATGGTTCACAGCCTGTCCCATAAGCTACCTCCACGGGCTGAAACAAGCTCACACCAGCCTTCAAACCTTTATTTCTCATTGCATATATATATATATATATATATATATATATATATATATATATATATATATATATACTTATATATACTTACTTACTTACTGAGATAGTCCCTCAGACTGAACTCCAAAATATTGATTTGCTGGACTTCATGAGATTGACCACTAAAGATATCTAGTCACTTTAATACTCAGCCTTAGAGTAATGACTGAACATATGTAGATAAGTGACTGTCCCTGTCCTCACTACATGTTTCATCAATCTAGTTTGCTCTTGCTCTTCATCAGTCAAGTTCCTGATAACAAGCCAAAGATAACAGACAGGGAGGACCTCAGGAAGTACATAATTTCTGAACCAGTCTCTTCTGGAAAACTGACATGAATTTGGTTTTCATGTCCTGAGAACCATGTGACTCTCATAGGACAGTAAGATATGTTTGAACATGACGGAATGTATTGCTAGTTTCTGCAAATCAAAGAATCTCTAGGAAAGCAAGTCTAAATTATCGAATGCTTCAGCTGATTTCTACAAATTGCTGTTAAGGTCTGCAGAGAGAGAAAAGTATTGCTACACGCGTTCGCAGACATAAAGGAAGATCCTCATCTGGATGAAACATGGATAAAACCTGGTGATTATTCGGTAACCGCAATATCTAGTCGACTGTCACTTCAATTTATTCGAAGTTGCTATCTTGGCCAGTCATGAGCCAAATTGTCTGGAAGTTCAAGCCTCAAGTTAAGACCACCATCACTCTCACCTCCATATTTGCAGTTGACGTCGAGGATGATTGAGGAGCCTGCAGCTCCGTGGCATGGTCGGTCGTAGTAAGCTTGACAGTTTATTCCACAGAACACACAGCCGTGGCCAAGCTCCCCCCGATGGTTCTAAATCTTTTCTGTATGTCATCGATCGTGAAAGTCAATGGATCAATCTTAGGTTGAACTGAGCCTTTATGCACATCGTTTACCCTGAAATTTTTTTCTGATCTCATCTCATGAATTCGAATATCTGAGATTTCTCCTGATGGATTCTCGAAGATATAATCAGCACTCCGTTCCTGTCAGTGAGCATCTCATCTTAATGGACAATCCCAATTTCTTTTTCGAGATTTATTTTTCGGGTGTTTCAGCGTAATATTTCTTGTTTCCACTGTATGCGAAGCATCTCTCAATAGAATGTAAAAAAAATATAGTTTTGTTAATCGTAGTCTTCCTCCTCCCGTGTCCATTCTGCGCGTCTGAATAGGAAGTGTAGGCAGTTAGCATCCTTTGACTTTGGTGGCCACTCTGCGCATCTGAATCGGAAACTGTAGACAGTGGGTATCCTTTTCACTTTCGTGCCCATCGTTTGTGTATCATCTTATAGCGTGTCCTGACAGTCTAAAGCTGCAGAAGGTAGATAAACACGCCACCATAGGTAGGACCAGCCTTGAGGGCGGCGCCAGTTGGCCACCCTGCCACAACAAGCTATGGGAGCCACCAAACTATATTGAAAGTGCAACCTTTGTTGGGACTATTTCGCTATCTTATCTTACTAGTGGACACGAAGTCTACAATGAGTACCAAAAGTTCGTAATAATTTATTCTATGGGAACATATCTCAAATACGAGGAAGCTGCGGTTACTGTAGGGCTTCAAGTGTCAAAATTGAGTAGCCATTGTACCATATGCATCGGACTGTCATATTGGGCTCGACAGTTTATGTTAAAGACAGGCGTAATTTAGCTGCAAAAAGAGATTCAATTCCTCTTTTATTCTATCAGGAATGCCGGATACATATTTTAGATGAAAGCGGGTGCTTATGATTGACAGCAATCACAATTAGGACTGATGTGGCTAGCAATTAACACTAATGTGGTGAATCTGATCGTGTCTGCATCCAGAGGGACAGTGGAAGTGCTACATTGTTCACCGTATTCTGTGTAGGTCACGCTAATGTCAGTAGCATTTCATTCGTTAATGTTCACTTGTATGAATGGTTTTCTTTATCAATTGCCCGATAACACAACAACGCTACGCCTCAACTAGTGTTTCCCATCCTGTGCGAAGGTATGTTTTCCCAACTTTGAGCTCAGGCAAATATTGCAAGAACCGGGAAACCCGTGGCCAAATATTTCCATCTCACAAGTTTGTGAATCGTTCACGCTCACGTAGAGCATATATGAAACAGAGGGAGATTGGAGACCATAGTGAACGTGTTCAGACAGGACATGCTGTAACGGGTTCATGATCGTATCCGTATATACCGTCCCGCATACTCCACTATATTCCTACTGCATGCGGTCCCCCAACTATATGATGGATGGTCTAGGTTGAAACTTAAGCTTATTTCCTGACTTTTATTTTGGGGTGTTCCTTTAATCCACTATTACTATGCCGTAGACATGATTACGATTACAAAGTTCCGATACATATGTTTGATTTGCGACTAACACTATTATCGATGTAACGTTCGGCTGCCTATCTAGCACAATCGAAGAATACTTCATTGAATCTCACTGAGTTACCTATCGAGCATAACCGAACAACATCTCAATGAATTACATCTTTAGGAGACGACTGGTATCAAGAATCCCAGTAGCCACCAAGGCGAGTGCACCCTGCCTTCAATTTTTTTCTTACCAACACGAAGGCGGACGACTTGCAATTAGGCAATGGGTATGGGGCTGAACTTTGTTCAGCAAGACGGATTTGAGATGAATGTTGGCATGAGAAAGACTGCAATGCCTTGAAAAGTTTAAGACAACCTTAGTCAATGAATGCAATTGTAAATTCTCAATGAAATTCGTGTAAATCAACTCTGCGGCCACTTTTTCTTCTACTGAAAACAGGCTGCGAATGGAAAATGTTAACTTACTATCACTTTTTCGTGTTGACGAAGTAAAGAATCTGTGCTACTTAAGTTTGAAATGACCGAAAATATCCTCTGCAAAGTAAATCACAATGTGGATAGAGAACAAATATATACGTACGGAGAGTCACATACTAGTGAACGCGGATTTCCATCTTCTCTAGATTCGTGAGTTTGTACTAGGCTAGTGAAGAACCAGTCTTCTTCGGGTAGGCACAAATGTCCATGATAAATTTGGATATTCTCATATACCTGAGAGAACGTACTTTATCAGGCCTGCAAATGTTTGCTGGTAATCTTTTTATGTGGTACGGTAAGCATATAAAGCTGCTAAGCATAATAAATCTGCTAGTAATTATGTGTCCAAATTATAGGCATAGGTCATTGTTACCTTGTTCAAAATTTTGAATAGAAGTCCATTTGCCTTCTTAATCAAGTTATTTGTCTTTGGATTGTAAGAAGTGGTTTTTTGATGCTTGATCTAAAAGTAAGGGATGCCTCCAAGCCATTCAAAAAATGTACTCCTTGTCACTCACTAGTTTGAGGGGATACCCATACCTCAAGATGATATTGTAGAAGTAAAATTAGGCTATGGTGTCAACATCATCCCAATGGATGGCTTTGGCTTCTATCATCTTTGTAGCATAGTAGGTGCATTCCAAGATGTATCTTTGTTGTGTTCGTTTTGTAATAGGTTGTATTGGGCCAACAAAGTCTTTGTCCCATTTCTCAAATGGTGCTAAAGGTAGAATAGGTTGCAAGGACCACTGTGTGCTAGGTGTAGGCCTCCCCATGTGTTGACAGGAATCACATTCTTGATATATTCATATACATCCTTGTACATGGTTGGCCACCACTAACATATTGTCAATATTTTCTTCACTATATTTTTTAGGGAAAAGTGTACTCCAAAGGGCTTCTCCATTGTTGTGAAGTGGAACACTTACTCATTGGAAAAAGAAATGGTTTCTCTAACCCACTAAGCATGGTTTCTCTAAACTTCTATAGTGCATGCTGTGGTGGTGAAGACCTTCATGGTGGTGCAAGAATTTGTGGTGGTATAACCTTTGTGGGGTTGATATCTTTGTGGTTACAAGTCCAAATGGTACAGTCATTAGCTTTTTGGAAGTGCCTTCTCAAGGGCTTTCCATAAACAGCAAAAGCACTGCATTTGGAGCTTTGTAGAGGAGACCTAACCATTTGGTGATATCTTTGGGTTTGACACACATCTTGGTTTGACACTTTTGGTTAAGAACCACTATAGGGCACATTTTGGGGTTGATTTCTCCATGATTAAAAGTTTAAATCAAGAGTGATTTATTTCATTGAAAGCATCTTTTCAACAGATTTCCATAGATACCAAATGCATGAAATTTGGAGCCTTGTAATAGAAATTACAACCATTTGAAGACACCATAGGGTTGGTAACTTTGGGGATAACACCATGATACCAAAGGATGAGGAAACACCTTTAGGTTTGTTATATCTTAGGGTTGACACATATTTGAGTGTGACACACCTTTGTTTTTGACACTTTCAGTTGCCATACAACAATAATTGGACTTTGGTGCAAGTTGGAGGTGATGTATAAGAATCACCTTTTTTTTGACATTTATCACACAACTACAGTTGGACTTTTGGCACAAGTTGGGCTAATGTCAAATGTTTGCATTTCCACTTATGGTAGGTTTGAGCAGTTCTTTATTGGAGGATTTGGAGCATCGGGAAGGGGATTTTTGTATTGTAGGATTGGGTGACAACACTCATTGATGCATGTATGATCTATTGTGATATCTAGTTTGGCATTAAAAGTAGTTGAGAGATATTGTTTTTATAGAATTTAACCAAAATTTTATATTAGTCATACTTAGCTAGAGTTCTTCATAGCCAAGAAAGAGATACCCTACTTTAGAGTAAGTAGGAAAGATGAGCATCACTATTTTGGATTCTAATGTATTGACATTAAATTGTTCCTTGGTGTTTGATTTTGAGGCAAAAGTTGAAAACTCTTGGATCCATAAACTTTTATGGTTCATATCTTTTTATAGTCCAAAGTTAGCCCATGTGAAGGAATCATTGATTTAGTTATTGGGTCAATATAAGACCACATACTTAATAAATTATTCCCATGAGTTTGTATATTCTTTTAGAATTTTGTCTTTATAAGAATTTTTATCTAATAACTTAAATTACTATAATAATTAGTAATTTTGGTGTTCAACTATTTTATAAGTATATGAAATAGAGAGAATGAGGCATTTATCATCCTTTCATTTGCAACTATTTTTCTCATTGAGTTCTTTAATGAGTAATGACTCGAGTCTTGGTGGTGCCTTGGGGTTTAGACTTGGGAGGAGTATGATGGAGTTGTGGTTCTTTGCATTTTTAGTCCATGGTGTGCTACCTCAATAGTCATCAAAGGTTTATCTTGAGTGAGAGACAGGTTGGCTCACATTTTTGGTTCTATTGTTGGGATTTCTCCATAAGGTAAGATAATGTTCCATATACAATTCTATATTAGACAAAATGAGGCTATGAGAGCTAACTTAGAAAGTACATTAGGGGAGGAAGTGCTTAACTAATGCAAGAGAAACCATATCCATTTTTCTACCCTATAGTTCATCATGATGTCTTTGAGGTGATATTGTATATGTTGTACACATGAGAGGACTTGGAGAGAGTATGTGAGTTATATTACAGATTTTGGAAATTGCTATGATTTTGGCCAAAATTTCAAGATTGAGATCTGGACTTGAAATTTTCAAAGATGATACCTTGATTTACTTTTCAATTGGGACACTTGGAATTATTTGAAGAACCATTACATGCACGGAGCCAAAAATTTTAGAAGTTGGTAGGGTAAATTTCACTTGAAAGCTACATGTGCTTTGGAAATTTGTATAGAGTTTACCATTTCTCTATTTCAGCTTGGATTGATCTGAAACTTCTCAAGAAATTTTAGTAGTAAATAGTCTTCCTTTTGGTTCAAAAATTAAAGAGAGAGGGAAAGTTATGAGGATTTTGAACTAAGGAGGGTGGCTTTCACACCAAATCTAGAAGATGTATGCAGAATAGAAAGGTGTCTATGCCAAATGGTTATATAACCCATATGAGAGTTCTTGGTATAATAAAACTTTTATTGCAAAGTTAGAAGCATCAAAATAAATGAAAAAATATAATTTAGGATCATATGGTTGGAGGATGGGTTGTGAGTGCATAATGTTATGTTTGGCTTGTTGTTATTAGTGACTTGACTGATTATTGAATCAATTAAGACTATGAAAATCAAGAGCAAAAGTGAAGGATGGAATGGGAAGGTGAGAGACAAGCAGGATAAATTTAGTTGTGTGTCATGGTATTAAAGTGACTAGATATCTTAAGTGGTCAATATTTACTAAGTCCTTGGAGTCAAGTCAATAGTTTTAGATTTCAACAAGTCAATATTCAACCAAATGACAATGATGAGGATCAGATCTTACATTATTTGCTTAATTGGGTTATGATGTGCTAAAGGTTATTGGAACTCTGTTTTCTAAAAATTGGTATCAGAGCTTTGTTGGTCAATAAGATGTTTATGAGATCTAAGTGTGCAATGAAGTGGGTCCAAAAGCAAATCCACACCAAAGCAATGGTAGGTTCAAATGCTAAATTTGCAGAGGAGAAGTTTGATGGAAAACACAATTTTGGACTTGGGCAACTGAAGATGTTGGACCTTCTTGTCCAACAAGGACTGCATAGAGCACTAAGAGAAAAGACATGAGACAAAGGTGATGAGGATGGGGAAGATAAAAATGCAGATCTAAGAGCTATAACACCATTTGGTTGAACCTTGTTGATGAAGTGCTTTATAATGTTATGAATGAGGAATCTGCACCAAAACCATGGGCCAAATTAGAGAATCTTCATCTGACCAAGTCATTAACAAATAGATTGTATCTTAAACAAACATTGTATAAGTTGTGAATGAAGGAAGGTCAAAGTATTATGGAACACCTCAATGCTTTCAACAAAATCATTTGTGAGTTGATGATCACAGGGTTAAGTTAGAAGATGAGGATAAGGCATTGTTGTTATTGACTTCAATTTCTCCACAATTTGAGCATATGGCCACAACACTTCTATATGAGGAGGATGATATGAACTTTGAGGGTCACTTCAGCAGTATTGTCCAATGAGATGCAAAAATGACCGAACCAAGAAAATAAAAATCTAGAGGCTCTTTATCAAAAGAAAGACAGAGAGAGAGAGAGAAATCTGATAAAGAGTAAATCAACATCCAAGTCTAGAATTGGAGGTTTCAAAGGCAAGTATTGGGTTTGAGGGAAGGTTGGACATTCAAGAAGGATTGTAAAAACAAGAGGCTTGAGTCCAACAAGGATAAAGGTCAACTTTCAGATCAAGACAGTATTGCTGAGTCATCTTGTTTTTTGGATGGTGTTCTATGTGTTACCCAAGACAAAGATCAACTTGAGAAGTCATGGATAATGGACTCATGTCTTTCTTATTATATGTATCCAAATAAAGAGTGGTTTCATGAGTACAAACTATTTAATGTAGGATCTATAATAATGGGAAACAACATGGCTTGTAAAGCTATTGGCATTGGTACAATATCCATTAAGGCATTTGATGGTTTTTGAGGACTCTTGCTGATGTGAGTTGTGTTCCTAAGTTAAGGAAGAACTTGATATCACTAGGCACTCAAATGGACTCAAATGGTTGGAGGTGTGGAGCAGAAAATGGAACACTCAAGGTATCAAATAGAGCATTGGTTATAATGAAAAGCAAGAAGATAGGAAATCTTTATTAGCTTGTTGGAGAGACTATTACATGAGGAGTTGTAAGTACTATTCCTGTAAAAGAAGATCTCAAAGATCTCACACACTTATGGCACCTAGGTTTGGGTCATATGAGTGAAAGAGGTCTAAATGAATTGTCCAAGCAACAACTTCTTAAGGGCCTTAAAATTTGTAATTAAAAATTTTGTGAGCATTTTGTAATAGGAAAGCAACAAGGATTTTCCACAGGATTTCATTGCACAAAGGGAATTTTAGACTTTGTGCATTCTTATGTTTGGAGCCCTACACCTATAACTTCAAAATCTAGAGCATTATATTTTGTATCTTTGGTTGATGATTACTCTAGGAGAGTACGGGTCTACACCATGAAGCAAAAATCAGAGGTCTTCTCTATCTTTGAACAATAGAAGGTGATGATGGAAATTTTTTTTGGAAGGAAAGAAAAGTGTTTGGGATCTTATAATGGTGGAGAATACAAATATGGAAAACCTAATAAATATTGTGAGAGTGAAGGGAGAATTTTTTACTTTATCATACTTTGTACCCCTCAACAAAATGGTATGCCAGACTGGATAAATTGCACATTCTTGGAGATTGCAAGAAGTATGGTAAGCAATAGATTGGAGAAGAGCTTTTGGGGCAGAAGCTGTAAATTCAACTTGTCATTTGGCAAACTTTTCTCCCTTTGCTGCTATTGAGTGTAAGAGACCTATGTAAAAGTGGATAGGTGTGCATGTTGATTACTTTTCACTTAGAGCATTTGGATGTATAGCTTATGTTGCTGTGGACATAAACATCACTACACAACATACATTGCTGTCAATATCACATACTATAGAAGCAAAACTCACACATAAGTCATACATCAACTCTCAAGTGCCACAATAATCAATTCATTCACACAACTCAAATTACACTCAATCATATCAATACTTGATCTTCCACTCAATAATCTACCAATAATTAGGTATTGATCACAGTCAAGCCACACCCACTCTAGCTAAGAAACTCCAAGTGACACTTATTGACTTTCTATCCACTCTCACTAGGAGCACAATGGCTCAACATCAAAGAAGTGAACTCTCTAGAGTTGCACTTCCAAGTTATACCTTTGATTTCAACCTGGATATCCGACCCTAAAAGTCCTGCTGATGGCACAACCAACAGTGTAAATGGTGCAAGTGATAATGGGTCTCACCATGTAGTCAATACCTCAAATAAGAAATCTGATTGTCAACAAGTAGTTTATGAGTAACTACCAAAATACTCTTGGATACCAACACAACTACTCCAGAGTCCAAGCAATCTAGGTGCAATATTACAAATAGCATGATAGCTATCATGCATATATACATTGCTACACAACAAACATCATTGTCAACATCACACACTATAAAAGCACAAGTCACACATAAATCATACGTCAACTCTCAAGTGCCACAATCACCCCCTAGCTGTCCCTCTAACTCCAGATAACCATCTACTCCATGTATATGGTCCACCTTATGGTGTATAAAGGATTAGGAGGCCGGGTGCTATTGAGCCCCATCATTAGTTGCTTGTCCTCAATCTATACCATACAAGGGATGAACTAGCTATAGGTCAAATACATCTAGGATATAACCACTATCCTTGAGGAACCATGGTGAGAGGAAGAGTCAAACATGCCATATACCATCCTCTCAAAGAACTATCACACACTAACATGGTAACAACTCCACAAGAAGTGCCGTATAATATACACCTCAAGTTTGCGCGTATAAGTGCCAAGCTTGGATCCATAGTACCATCAACATTTGGGAGGTTATATGCATAAAATTGCACACATGATCCTTCCAAATAACACCATCATATCCTTCTAACACAAGGACTCTAGATGGAAAAACCTCACACACTCTCAATATAGTGTGGCCTATAGAAACATCAAGTGTCGTCAATGTTATCTATTGTAAACATACGTAGTCACTTGGATGAAATTGATGGATCGAGGGTCTATAACCTCTTCCTCAAACGGTAGCATAGCATAAGGTATTCTTTTGCTAAGCAATTGCCAAGTTTTCAAAGGCCATCTAGCATCACTCTCCAAAAGATCTTTGCCCATTGAGAACATGAGTTCATCTACACATCGAGATCATCCAAGTCTAAACTATAATAGCATCTTGATGATGGCTGCAAGTTAATCTGGATCTCATCCATAGAGTAGAAAGTAAGGAGAGAAGGATGCTAAGGAGGCTTGTCAGCAGAATGGATAGCCGATAGTCAACCAAGGTAACTGGAGATCCCAATCTCCCAAGTGAACTTTTTGTAAACCATACTTCTACAATCCTCTCTTCACTATTTGAACCACTCTCTCTGCTAAGCCATCTACCTCAAGGTGATCTCAAGAGGTAGTATGATGATCAATCAAAGCCTTGTCACACAAGACTTGAAACTCTTTCAAGAACCCTATACCCTGATCAATTGAAACATATGAGCACCAAAATGACTAAGAATCCAATCCAAGAACAAGTAATTTGTCCCTTCACTGGACTTGTCAAGAAGTGCTTCTAACTCAACCCACTTGGAGAAGTGCTCCACCATCACCAAAATGTATTGATGATGTCTCATAGTCAACGGTAAAAGTCTAGCAAAGTCCAAACTCCCACAATAAGCCAACCCCATGATAGGTAATGGGTGTAAATGTGGCATAGGATCATTAAATGATGCTCTTACTCTATCACAAACCAAACATCTTGCAATTGCTATACATAGGTCTGCATACTATGCCACCAATAATGACTCTAGAGTATGCTATGTGTATGCTTTTACTCCAAAATGTCCTAGCTCCTCATGAGCATGATGGACCAAGAGTGGTCTTTGAGATGGAAGTGGTACTACTTGCATTCTACCATCCTCCTATACACAAAGAAGGTGTTTTCTCTCCAATCTCAACTGTCTGGCTCACTAAAGAACATGGTCTCTCTCCTTGGCCCCAACTATGCCACCCACAACACCAATGCAAAGATAATCCATCACTAAGATATCATTCTAAATGTCTTGCTAAATTGTACCACTATCTCCACTCCCTAGATTGGTGACCTCAATAACTTCTCCTATATGCATTGAGAGAGATACCACCAATGCCTCAAAATATATACATAAAAGGCAAATGCACACCAACCTGGTACAATCTCCTCAACTGTCTTACCATGCCAATGTGCTCCAATATGATCCTATTGTCTAGGACATAAATCCAACTAGGATCCTATCCATGACCCTTTGGAACTTGGCAAGAACATTCTTTAACCCAAATGGTAGGAACCTCCATTGATATAGCACATCCTTGCCATGAGGATCAATAGCCCAAAATGTTATCTTGGACTTATCTTCCTCCTTGGTTGACACTTGATTATATTCTGCTTGAATATCCAAAGTATTGAAGACCTTTACATGCCCAATCACATCAAAGATCTCCTCCAGTGTAGGCATGACATACAAATCAACCCTAGTCTATTGATTGATAGGACGGTAATCTTCACATATCTTCCTAACTATGTAGTTGCCATGCACATCTTTCTTTGCTGACATCATTGTGGATAATGTATACTCTCCATGTGAAATCTCCACCAAACCAATCTCAAAAAGGTCTATACTCCAACTCTCAATCAATGTTTTCTCCATGTTATTATATTGATAGGGACGTCAAAAGGCTAGTGTATCACTTGTCATCTCAATCTGAATACCAAGTCCTTTTAGAAAACCCAAATCCTTCATATTAAAGGTAAAACAACTCATGTAGCTCCTCAACAACCTCCAAACTCTTTGTCTTTGCTTTCTTATAAGCTTGGGTCCAAGATCTGGCTCCCAAGTATCCTCTATAACTATCATAGGAGTGCAAGACATATTGAATAGCTGCTACATCGGGCCCTTGGGAACAATAGTGTCATGCCCCCAACCACTAGAGGTCTCAACCTTAGTGTGAAAAACTCCCTCCAATCTGGCTGCAAGCTCCATAGGTCCTCTAGCTGCATCCCAAGTAGACCAAGGGTGTAATCCAAGTAGACCACGCTCACCTAGATGGACTCCAATTATACCACGCTCCCTATTAGCCATTGGTTTTGTCTCAAGAATACCTTGTCCAATTGGTACATCATCCCCAACATGTGCCTCAATTGTCTTGATAAACACAGAGCTTACAAGTGTTAGAGTGGTGATGCTTATCAAGCGCACCTTACATTACTATGCCAAGCCAAGGCTCATAATCCAAGTCAAACAGTTTAGATTTATTGCTTGACCTAACACTTGACACATGGATGCCTTTGACACTATTGGATCAATGGTGATACTGGTGCAAAATCCAGCGCCTACTCTCTCTTATTGGCATTAGGCTCCACCAATTGTTATAACTATGAGTCCCAAACAAGTCTAGGACCTCCTTCTTGAAAATCATGAGAGATTGGGAAACTCATAAGCATGGGAAAAGTGACTCAATGCTGTCTAACTAGGCTCACCATTGCCATAGGTGACCCATCAGCCACAACCACTATCTAAGACTTATGCCCAACATCCAAAATGTCATCAACAATGAGATGGTCTAGTCGTTGAATCCCATCATAAGCACATTGTAGAACCTCTCTAGGTAAGAATTTTGTCCACCAAAGACAAAGATGATGAGCACGTGATCCCACTTTGGTTGCATCCAATAACATGGAAAGTCCCATCAAAGAATGGACTTTATGTGTACTTCCAACCACCCGGGGTGCAAGAATCACCCATCAAAGGAATTTTCTCCAAAATGTAAGCTGAAGAAATGACTTGATGAACCTAGAGATGTCATATTATACATAACATTTCCCAAAACACACTAGAATGAGGATCTAAAGAACCAGACCTTGGCCAACACATGTATGTTTCTAACATGGCCATCCAAACATCACCAAATGAATAGGACCATGTCTCTCCAAATCCTATACCCCTAGCAAGGAAATGTTTGTTGGTAGGGTCTTTTGGTAACCCCTGACTTTTGACATTGGTAATAACTAAATATACTAATAGGCCAAGTGTGCCACATGATATAGAGAGACTCATCTGGTAATCTTATCTCTCTCCACATATAAGTAACTATGTACTCGTATACCCACTTGTAGTACCATAGCTAATCCCACCAAACAACTCCAATAGACATACTACCTCTACTAGATATTTCCAAGCAATGAGTGTGGTTTCCAAAGGTATCAAGGTAATCAACTTTAGAAGCTCATCCTCACACAAGTCTCTTGGTGGTACAAAGGCTCCACTCCAAGCTTGTTGCACCAATTGATCCGCATGTTGCTGCAATGTCTCCTCGGAATATCCAAGGTGGATGGAACAATCTCACTCGTACTCAAATTTGAGTGATCTCCTCCGGTACAAGAGTATCCTCTACATGGGCATCCCCCTCCAATAAGTCACCAAGCCAAGTAATAGAACCACTAAAAGCTGAAATTGATGTCGCCATGGTCTTGGAATGTAGTGAGCCAAGATTGCCACTATTGAAGCGCACTAGTAGGCAACATATTTGTCTCTCACTTGACTGGAAACTTGGTCTATAGGAGGATATCTCCTCCCAACAGTTAATATTGAAACCCATGGGATATAATGCTACTTCATCAACTAGCACATCATATGACTCAACTAGGGTCGCAATGGTGTGAGCTCTCACCATAGAGCTATCAATCAGATAACTAGGTTGAATCTAAATAACAAGCTCTCCACATGTGATGTATTGTGTAGAGTCACCCTTTAGTGATGTTTGGATTTGAAATGAACACCTCTCCACATTGGTCTTCTGTACCTCCAGACCGACAACTGCAATCTTCCCCAACATAAGGAGCTGCACACCAGAGTCTAGTAAGACCCTTTGTGGTGTATATAATCTCCCTAAAGGTCCTACCAAATAAAAAATCCTCCTTTGGTTATCCAATAGGACAACGCTAGGTGTAAACCGTGCTTGCTCAAAGGCCAATCTATTTAGTAACTCCTCCAATCTAGCCATTGCTGCTTGCCATAAACCATTGGTTGCTGAGCGGACCCCATGCTCCTCAACCAAGTCAGCTCCCCTATCAACCACCTTTACTCTAAAAGCAGGAATCACAGATCCTTATTGTCACAAAGTGTGGCAACCAACCGGAACACTTGAGTTGGGTCAACTTCCAATGTAAAAATATCATTGGCTGAGAACAATTGAAAGCATATAATCAACTAGCCACCTCCAACATCAAGCTAGACTCAATTGGTGTAATAGCATGTGGTTGACTAGAAGGTAGTCTATCATGCACCATGTCACCACCTACCACACCTACACTAGAATGTTTAGGAGCCATGGATATTGTATGTAGAGAGAGTGTAAAAGACTAGGGAAGTCTGACCTATCTACTAGCCTCCCCTCTTTGTGGGTCCAACTCCATTGATGCTCCTTTGGGCTTTGGAGCACATACTGCACTCTTGTCATTGCGGTAGATGCAACTACTTGTGCTACTTTGCACATGAAATCCAAACATCTTGAGCACCAACATATGAGGTGGAAGCCTCAACACCCAAATCTTATATCCTCTAAGCTATGGCCATGCTAGCCAATCTCTGCTCCAATTGCTCAATCCAAGTAGCCATGGCTGTATTGGTAGTAAGGGCAATTATTGCACCCCTACTAGGTGTGGATCCTCTACCACCTTGTCTTCCATGACATAGAGCTCCTCTACCACATGCCATGCCTTACTACTCTTTAACTCTTGGTATAGGTCAAAGAATTAGTCACTAGGATGACCAAACCTATGGCAATGCTTACAACGTTTGTGTTCTACTTGTGATGCACTAGAGTTATTAGGTCCATTGCCTTGAGTATGATCTCTCCTATGGTGAGTTCCACCACAAGTCCAACAAGCAGCACCACCATCACTCATTGGTTGCTTTTGACCCAAAAATGAAGATAAGGGTCTAGCTACACTAGGCCTTCCATTTGCTCCATAAGATCTGGATTGTCCATAAAAACAAACATGGCATGGTGCACTCTGCTGCACTCTAAAGAAGTCATCACTGTGGATGAGTTCTCCCTACCAAATCCAAATGTCACCACTCTCTCCTCTACTCATGTTGAGCTCAATATGCTCAACCAAACCAAAGACCACCGCCAAAGTAGGTGAAGTAGCCTATAATAACATAACATCATAGACTCTATATCACAACTCCTTGTCCAATCTCTCATACCAAAATTGGATTGCCTGGACCTCAGTAACTCCATGAGTAAAAATAACTAGCCGTCTCATGCAAGTGTATGCCTCGCATAGGCTCTCTCCAACCTTCCATTGGAACTCTTACAAGCTCCTCATGTTGTCAGTCTGCACTTTGTGATAGTTCTACCTCAAACACACAAAGAACTCCACCATGGGGTTAAACCCTAGTACTACACCACCACTTGTAGTGGTACCTCTACTTGTATAGCACTATCTTCAACTAGTGCACATCCACTAGCTCCACCAACGCTACTAGAGCTAGAAATTGTGCATATTGCTAATCTACCGGTGGATACCAATCCTAAAGAGATGGAGATAAAATTCAAAGACCAATATTGTCTCCATAGCTCAATCTCATCCAAGTGAGATCTCCTAAAATCAAGTTTGGGAGATGGTAGTTGTCCATTGGTGTACACTCCAAGTGCTAAAACAACCCTTTCCATGCCATACAAGGTGTGAACAAAAGTGGGTTCTATATCTACTACATATCACACCAACTATCAAACTCCTATATGAAGTCATCCAACTCACTGGTATCCAATGAACTAGAGAACACATAAGGCCTTTGGAGGCCCATAAATATCATCCATGTCCCTCAATAACAATGCAGACACACAAAGTGCATTCTCAATCAAATCAACTCTTGTGTCAAACTCCAACTCAAAGTCAATCTCCTCTCTCATTGGGACCTAAGATACATGTTGATACCAAGTGCCACTCCGAGTAAATCCATTACACAATGTAATGTTATCTCCTTTGGAATTCTCAAAAAACTCTGTTGTGACAAAGTGACCAAAAACTACAAACCGCAACTGTAACCACTATAAGTACCCCACCAAGAATCACCACCAAGTGCCAACACCACCAACCAAACATTGTCATCTGGGAAATAACGTACATGTTATATTAGTGCTATTTTGATGTGATAGGTATTTTGAGAGTTGATAGAAGTAGTGGTAGTGGGTTTGCAGGTTGGAAAGTATTCAAGGCAAGGGCTATAATGTTCTTGAGTTTGTTGAGCCTTGGGAGTTTTGTTATGTTATTGTAAAGGAAAAGATAGGAAAAGGTCTCAATAGTGGAGAAGAAGGAAGGAGACAAAGATCAAGAAGAGTACCATAGAGAGGATACCAAAGAAGTTTGAGAAAATCCATGGGAAAAAGAAATAATCATGGCAAATAAAGGAGAATGTATTCAACTAAAAGCCCAAGAGAATGAGCGTCAAGAGGAGGAAGAAAATGATCAACTAGAGAAGGGTTGACTTAGTGAAGGGAAAGCAAAAAATGACAAACAAGACATAACACCCATAGGAACAAAGTCTTTTGGGAGGTTTAGTTAGCAATTGGAAAAGGACAAGAAGGCCAGTCAGCTAAAGTATCAAAGGAGAGTGTGGAGGAAGAGGGATTGAAGAGGGGTTTTTGTTGGGAAGGATAGAAGAATCGGAGGGGAGTTTTTGGAGATGACAATGAAAGATCAAAAAGGAGTTTTTGAGTGACAAGGAAATTGAAGTATCTAGAGAGAAGGAGTGACAAGGAATGAGAGAATACAAGGGAAGGAGAGAATTATCAAAGGGTTTTGGGGTTTTGGAAGGACAGGAAGGGATCTCAAAGGAGAGAAAAGAAGAAGTATTGAGGGTTTTGTTGGATAGGAATGGATCTCAAAGGGGTTTTTTGCAAAGGAGAGAAAAGAAGAAGCATTGAGGGAAGATTCTGGACAGAGAGAGAATTCTCGAGGAAGAAGGGACAAGACAGGATAGATTAGTGAGGAAGGTTTTGGCAGGAAGAAAGAGAATTCAAAGGTGTCTTTGCAGGAAGGAAGAATTCTCTAGGAAGAAGGGATAGGACAGGAGATTTGCCAGGAAGGTTTTGGCAAGAAGAAGGACAATCAGCTGAAGTCAAAGAGGAGGAATCTAAAGGCTTTGGCATATACAGTGAAGCATCGAAGAAGTGTTTTGGCAGGATAGTAAAAGGGGTTTTTGACAGGACACTGAAATAGGTTTTTTTAGGACAGTGAAACAACGAAGAAGGGTTTGGACAGGAAAGAGAAAGAGGTCTTTTTAGTACAGTGAAGCAACAAAGAAGGGTTTGGGCAGGACAAAGAAAGAGTTTTTTTTTTTGGATATTGAATTCTCAAAGGGTTGCAGGATTGAGAAATCTTGAAGGGTTAGATAGGACAGACAACTCTTGAAAGGTTTGACAAGACCGAAAAATCTCATAATGGTTTGGAAAAATAGAGAAATATCAAAGGAATCCTCTAGAGTGAGAAGAAATATAAAAATGGTGTGATAGGGGAACATAGACAGGAAAGGATAGAAGGAGGGATTCATATAGTTGAAGTATAAACCAGTTCAGGTACAGATTCCAATTCAAGTACATATACAGAGAGAAGCTGAAAGGTAGATATTAGCCTAAGCAGATTCTGATGATGATTGCACAACTCGCACAAAAACTGGATTTTTTTTTCACGCACAGGTTGGTATACTTACATTGCTATCAGACATTAGAAGGCTTTGAGCTTAAAACTAAATGGTTGAGAAGTGCAGAGATGGCACGAGTGAATCTTGATATGGTAGAACCAATGTTGAAGAGAAATTAAAGGGCATGCCCTTACTAATAAGCAAAACCTTCTTTGGTTCCATTCTTGGCCATTCAATATTGCTCTCCTCCTTTGTGTTGCAATGAAGTGTACACAAGCGTTGCTTGAGAAATCTGTGGAGTACTTTGGATGGATTGCACGTGCATGATAGGTCATTTAGACTAAGTGCTGTAGTGTCAATCACAACCCAAGTTAAAGATCTTGGAGAGCACAACTTCTACAAGGTGGTATGTTTATAGCGTAGAATGGTGTGTCCAGTGACAAAAATCTGGTCAAAGTGGAGGCATAAGTGTAAGAAGGAAGAATTTGGAAGCCTTTAGTAGGCGGATTGCATTACAAAAGATTATTTTGATAATGAAACTCAAGCACATGGCATCAGTTGCCACAGTCGGGAAGAAATAAAGGAAATGTAACAATACGTTCTTTGTACAGGTTTGGTAGTCATTGATAGTTCATAGTCCCATCCATTAGGGTTAGTGCATGCCACTTGTACCATCTCAAATTTTAAAGTCTAGATGCAAGCAGCTAGGTGCCCAATGCATTCTCAAGACCATATGATCCCCGTGACAATGTCACCCACTAATGTAACTCTAAGTACAACAACTACACAAGGAGAGAGGGAACCTGTAACTTGCCATTACAACATGCACTCTCACAATCTACAGGTCATCACTTCTTTCCTCGTTGGAGATAAACACAAATAGTTTGATTGGTCATCACTCTAGCCTCACTATCAAGAGCAGAACAAAGCACCAAGGGTTTAAAGTCAAGGCACCTCACACAAACATAATGAAGAAATAGGAAGTAGAAATGGAGAGGATCTAATCACAAAATCTAAACAAAACCACCCCATCTCATAAATCAACACTGAACTAGCTCTACCACCATTTGGCATTTGATATTCAAAGTTATCTATCTTGCTTTGTAAGCTACAAGGATCATTGACAATGAGATGAAACTTTCTCTTGCCAAAATTTGATGTAAACCCTAGAGTTGTCTGACCACCAAATCCTCTGCTAAATCCTCAATCAAGCCAAATTGGAAGAATAGAGTTTTCTAAACCTCTAATTCATGGGGATGGGTTCCAAAACCCACCTTCAATTTTACTTTTTGAGCAAAGTTGCACTTCTAGAGTATACCTCTGACTTTGACTTGGATATCTAACCCTAATGGTCCCGCTGATGGCAGACCTGACGGTGCGAATGGTGCAAGTGATGGTGGGCCTCACCATGTAGTCAGTACCCCAAATAGGAGATCTGACCGTCAAAAAGTAGTCTATGAGTAATTGCCAAAACACTCCTTACTACCAAAACTACTACTCCGGTCTAGCAATCCATGCAACACTACAAATGGCATGACAATGTTCATATTCAACAAGAACAAAGGACAAAGTTAGTTCCTAAATCTAGAAAATTTATATTCTTGAGATATGAGAAGGATACAAAGGGATATAGATTATGGGATCCAGAAAGGTGTTGCCTTGTTGTGAGTAGGGATGTAGTTTTTTATGAGACTAGTATGATGTAGATTATTACTATAGTGGAAGAAAAGAAAAACAAATTTAATCAGATTGTATTAAGATAGATATTAATGTTGGTGGTGAAGACATCACACCTCTTGTAGATATACCAAGTGAACCATTAGAAGAGCAAAGTTCATAAGTGATTAATGAACATAAGTATCCAAATAGGATAAAAGGCATCATAAGTGATTAATGAACATAGGTATCCAAATAGGATAAAAGGCATCCTAAAAGATTTGATGATTCATTTGTAGCTTAATCTCTTCTTATTGAAAATGGTGAGCCTCCTTAATATGAATAGGCAATGCAAGATCAAGAGTGTAAAAAATGGCATTGTGCATGGAAGAAGAGATAAACTCTTTGGCCAAAGCCAAATTTGGAGACTTAAAAAATTGCCTATGGGGAAGAAGGCAATTGGTTGCAGATGGATATTTTGGAGGAAGGAATGACTTCCAAGATCAGGTGGAGATCAATACAAAGCAAGACTTGTAGCAAAGTGGTATAACCAAAAAGAAGGTATTGATTTCAATGAGATTTTTTCATTGGTGGTAAAAAGTCTCTTCAATTCTTGCTTTGTTTGCAATAGTTACATTGCATAACTTGGAGTTGGAGCAACTATATATTACAAATACTTTTTTTATATGGATAATTGGAGGAGGAGATTTACATGCATGAAGATTACATAAAGGTTACATGAAGGTTTTGTAGTACCAAGGAATGAAAAGATTGCAGATGACAAATCTTTATATCTTTATATTTGTCACCCATTATATGGACAAAAGCACAGTCCAAGACTTTGGTATGAGAAATTTGAAACTTTTATGTTGAAGCATGGATATAACATAAGAGAGTCAGATTGTTGTGTGAACCTCAAGAAATTCCATAGACCTAAAATATTTGATTTAGTCATCTCAGTCCTATATATACATGATAAGTTGATTATCAATATAGTTGAGGTGGATAAACTGAAAGCACAACTTGGTAAGGAGTTTGATATGAAAGACTTGAGTTCTTCAAAGAGGGTGATTGGGATTGAAATTCTCTAAGGACGAACCCAAAGGGAAGTTATAGATATCTCAAAGGAGATATGTGGAAACATTACAAGCTTGTTTTTGCATGGAGAATGCAAAACCAGATAGAAGTGCATACTTATGATTGAGAGAAATCACAATTAGGACTCACAATTAGGCTTATGATTGACAACAATCACAATTAGGACTGATGTGGCTAGCAATTAGCACTAATGTGGTGAATCTGATCATGTCTGCATCCAGAGTGACAGTAGCACTGTTACATTGTTCACCACATTTTAGTGTAGGTTAAGCTAATATCAAGAGCACTCCCTGTCCTGGAAGCTACCTCCACTGCTGAAACAGGCTCACACTAGCCTTCTAACCTTTATTTCTCACTGCATGCACACACACACATATATATATATATATAGTCCCCCGGTGCGATAGGGCAGATTTCTCATATAGACTCTATTGGGGCTTAGCCCCATGTACGGGCTTGATGGGGTCTTCGCATCCTTCTTTTTTCCTACGCTTGATGGGGTCTTCCCATCCTTCTTTTGTCCTACGCGGTCGCCTTGTTCAAAATATCTAATCATTTTAATACTAAGCCTTAGTAATGACTAAACATATCTAGACTGTCCCTGTCCGCACCCCATGTTTCATCAATCGAGCAAGAGCAGTCAAGTCACTGATAACAAGCAAAACATAACATTATAGTGCTGAACTAAATCTTTGTTCGGCAAGACGGATTTGAGAGATGAATGTTGGGATGGGAAACACTGCAATGCCTTGGAAAAGTTTTAGGCAATTTTAGTCAATGAATGCAATCGTGAATTCTCAATTGGAAATTCGTGTAAATCAACTCTGGTGCCACTTATTCCTTCTACAGGAAACAGACTGCAAATGGAAAATGTCACCTAATTATCACCTTTTTCGTCGTGACGAAGTAAAAAAACTGTGCTACTTAACTTTCAAATGACAGAAAATATCCAGTGCAAAGCAAAATCACTATCCAGTGCAAAGCAAAATCACAATGTGGATAGAGAACAAATATAAAATATGGAGAGTCAAATGCTAGTAAACACGGCTTTCCACCTTCGCTAGATTCGTGAGTTTGTACTTGGCTAGTTAAGAATTAGTCTTCTTCGGATACGCGTAATTGTCCATGATAAACTTGGATAATCTCAGATAACTGGGAGAACATACGTTATCGGGCCTCCTGCATATGTTGAAATGATCCTCCGCAATTGCCATGGAATCCCCCATTCGCCCAGATGCCTCTTGTACCAGTAGGCCTTAAAAGCTCCCTGTCCTTGCAATTTGCAGATCGTCAGTACTAATCGAATCATCAAATAGAATAGAATTGTATGTACGTCCTCTGTCTATAAACCAATGCTACTTGCAACATTCAAATATGATGGCTCCAGATGATTCCACATTCATAAACTCTAAACTCATAAACCCTAAACTCCAATATCTGTTGAAAGCTCTCGGATAAATTCGCTAAATTCAGAATTCTACAGGTATTATCAAGACGGTAGAGGTAGGTATTAATTAGTTACAAATAGATGTCCACAGTAGAGCGAGTATTGTGTGGAACAAGCGTAACTGAAATTTTACTAGATCAGTTTCGTGGCTCTCGAACACATATTGCACCTTCATTCCGCCCCAATTTTCGCCAATTTTGCTCTGAAGGTCACTCATATCCTGCTGCAGTGTTGCAACATGCTTATTCAACTGACTGAGCAATTCCACGAAATCAGTATGTGGCCTCTGCTTGGGAAGAAGTTTATTAAATGCTTCATCCTTCACAGCTATGTGGGGTGTTCAGCAGTAGTACACTCCAAATAATTGTCCAGAAATTTATGTTTTCTTTTTGCATCTTGCGTCCCCTCGTGCTCCGTCCTTGCCGCCTGCTTGATGAACAATCCTCCGAAGGCATGGCCACCCAAGAAGGACACAGGTACCCCCTCTTTCCGACTCACCTTTGCAGCGTCACTCTTGATGATGGTGAAAAGAGACCGCTCAGCAAGACCATAAATTTCCATTCTACCTTGTGTGGCAGTTTTGATAGTACTCGGATCAATAAGATGCTGTCAATGCTCGAACGACAATGTTATTCGTATTGAATGTTTCGTCCTCTTCACAGAGTTGCGGCCAGTATTCATCAGGATGACTTTTCTTCGTCCGAGTAGTCAAGTGTAAATCTTTGTGTTCACGTCCGCCGAATTGAAGACAATGAAAGAAAATAAGCTCCATTATGGGGTCTTGTCTATCGGTGTTGGTGATGAACTTGAATTCGAATAGATCCGTCACATAGTCTTGTTGGTATCCCTTCTGATTTATCTGTTCCTCTAAAGGCTTTCTTGAACTATTGAGATCAACCGTGCCCAAGGAGGAAAGCCATATCGGGAGAAAAATATACTCCCGCACGCCAATGGATGCACAAGAATTATAATGGTTCAGAGTCCACTTACTTCGACGTCCACGGCTACACGAATAAGAGAATTTTATTCACTCTCGATGGAAAACTCTCTCGCGGACCAACTCTTTTTCTACACGAATAAGAGAATTTTACTCACTTTCGATGGAAAATTCTCTCGCGGACCAACTCTTTCTCTGTCCAATCTGTTCCTGAGTCTATTTCATCTTCGACGTCCACGGCTACACGAATAAGAGAATTTTGATCACTCTCGATGGAAAACTCTCTCGCGAGTCTATTTTCATCTTAGATGTCCACGGCTACACGAATAAGAGAACTTTGCTCACTCTCGATGGAAAGCTCTCTCGCGAGTCTATTTTCATCTTCGATGTCCACGGCTACACGAATAAGAGAATTTCCTCACACTCGATGGAAAACTCTCTCGCGGACCAACTCTTTCTCTACACGAATAAGAGAATTTTACTTACTCTCGAACCAACTCTTTCTCTGTCCAATCTGATCCCAAATCTATTTTCATCTGCCTTTCTCTTGATTATCTCCTTCTTGTCTAATCTGATATGAATCTAGTTTTTATTCGCCCTTCTCCTGATTATCTACTTCTGGTCATCAGACGACGAGAAGCTAGCCAGGAGAAGATCTGATCTGATCAGACCTCTCTTGGTCTTGGCCAGTTTCGTGCGGATCAAAGTTCCTGAGAGTTTCCTTTGATTCTTTTTCACGAATCGATCAAATTGTTCCTCGCCAGCTTTTTGCGATGAGTTATCTAGAATATTTTTTATATTTTTTACGAAAACATATATATTTGAGTCGTAATAAATTTGTCATCATGGTCAACTCTTTCATCGGTTCAATATATATGGGTCTTGAGTCTATTTTGATTCGCCTTTCTCCTGATTATTTTCTCCTCTCGTTTTGGTTCGGAGAGTAGATAAGAGAGGTTGGCGCAGAGAGGTCTATCAGATTTTAGTAATTTTTCGATCAATTTTTCATCCGCTCAACTCTTTTACGGTTCAATATATGGTTCTTGAGTCTATTTTGATTCGCCTTTCTCCTGATTATTTTCCCTTCTCGTTATTTTTTTATTGTTCACAAATGAACGAACCCGTATTGTCAAGTCTTAACTGGGTAATGATTTGAATCGTAGCTCTTGGCGTCTCAAACAACACAAATCGGACGGATCAGGCCCTGCACCCTAACAAGTCTCTCAACCTTTAAAGAAGCACCTCAGTCACTACTTGGACCTGTATTAGTGCAGTGTGTGCCCAAATTTACACCGCTTGCCCAACTGGTTACTACGCAGAACTACTTCCAGTCCGAGACAGGGAAGCCAGGACCTCAGGAAATCCAAAACTTCTATTTACATGTTTTCTTAGAGCCTCACGTGAATTTCAGATCCTGATCAGTGACATGGGACTCGCACCAGGGGATTGAGATAAGATTGGAAAATAACGGTTTTGATTGCCAAATTTAAAAAGTCACAAATCACTAGGAAAGTACTACTGCTAAATTAGATAAACGAATGCTTCAGATGACTAGTACAGTCGACGTCCACTTTCTAGACAACTCTTAATTGAATCCTCCCGAGTATTAGCGTTCCAAGCTAGTCATGGGTCAATCGTCTCGAATTTCAAGCTCAAGTTAGACCGCACCTCCATCTTTGCCTTGGTTGACGTCGTCGATGGTTATGGTAAGTATGACGACTTGCTCCACAGTACACTCACCCAAGCCCCCATTATTCTTGCATAATATCGATCGTGGATGGATCAATCTGAGATTGAACTCGATCCTTGAACACATCGCTTGCCCTGACCTTCTACTGAAGTCATCTCAGACACATTGTAGTGAACATCTGATATTTGCTGATGCTTCGAGTGAAAGAGATATTAGAATCCAATCTCGTCGTTGAGGTTATAGCGAACATTTCACTTTTCCGGCGATGTTGTTCAGCCGTTTGAGAATACTCGTTCCGACTCAGCCTTTGACCGTAATCTTCCGCTTCCCATGGCCACTCTGCGTGTCTAGTGTACAGTGCAAAGTATCTTTCGACCTTTGTACCCTTGGTCGTTGGCCTATCATATTATATGGTGGTGTTTAAGCACTAAAGAGCACAAGGTCAATAACACGGCACCATTCGTAATTCGTGGGTGATCGTTCAACACTGTGATCATGAGGCCTAAACCTTAATTTCCGGATGCCCTTTAGTCGTGTGTTTTAATATTATTCAAACGTTTGACTAAATGGACTTTCAGCCTTTTCAAATGATCATTGCTCAAATAATATACACGGTATAGAGAAGGATTGTTTGGCTTTCCACAAAACTAGATTCAGTACACAGCCTGTGCATGTTACTCTCATGTTCTAAAGCAGACGATTATGCTTATGCACGATCCAAGGCAGGCTTAACTAGGCAGCAGAAAGAGTATTTAGATCCTTTAACATTCGGGCACGAAAGCTGGCAGACACATATTTCAGTTAAGATAATAAAGGTGGCATGGGTGGGTTGACAGCGACCACAATTAGCAGTTTAAAGCACATTTGGTGATTCAGAAGCTGTTCATGACTACAATGCCATCCATCCTTAGCGCTGCCTTTAGTGCTAGTGCACTCAGAAACTGTGAAGAAAATCAAATCGGTACTTTAAGGTCTGCTCTGAATCGTACCGCGAACACAACATGAGCATGTGTTGCGGGTCCCTTGATCTGAGAGTTTGACACGGTCAAACTCGGGCTGCATCTTTAACCGAACAAGTATATCTGCAACAGTTCTGGAGCCTCCTCTAGCTTTACGCGTTTTGTTTCATTTGACTTTGAAGGCTTGCTAACTGTAGATTCGTGGTGGGTTGTGACTTTAATCTTATGTTACGATTAAATGCCCGTTTGTCGACTTCTTGGGATGATTCCTCTAGAGCTGGGTTGTACGGACAGCAAGAAGAGGAGTATAGACGGTAATATTCGTCCACCTCGGATCATAAGGGATGAAAAAAGATAGAAACATGCTTGCACGGGAACCTGAGCGAGAGATAACACTTTTTCAGATGAAATTCCACACATAAACTTCCTAGTTAATTTGATCTCACATTACAAATTGGGTTCGTAGGAAGTACGTGGGGTGTACAGTAATCTCCTTCCAACTTTCTCTTCCATATCGTGGTGGTTAACCTCTCGCAATAGCACATCATAAACCCCATTCAGCAAATAATGTAGGACAACAGCAAATAACGTGGTTCACTTCCTGTCTCGGAAGTTACTCCCACAGCTGAAACAGGTTCACCCAACACACAACACACACTGCACTAACACAGCTCGCGCTGGCCCTAGTGCTAGCTGCGCTCAGAAACTGTAAAACAAATCAATCGTTACTTTAAGTTCTGCTCTGAATCATATCGCAAATAAGACAAGAGCATGTGTTGCGGGTCCCTTGACCTGAGAGTTGGACACGGTCAGCCTCTGGCTGCATCTTCAACCGAACAAGTATATCTGCAATAGTTCTGGAGCCTCCTCTAGCTTTAAGCGTTTGGTTTCATTTGACTTTAAAGGCTTGCTGACAGTAGATTCGTGGTGGGTGGTGCAGTAATCTCCTTCCAACTTTCTCCTATGTCCATCCATGGTAGTTAATACATGCGGCACTGAGACCTCGGAAGCTGGGATTTCTTACACGGTTGACAGAAGTTGAAGATCGCCTAACGGATTTTCTGAATACGTACACGGGATGTTCAGAATAATACACTCATATACATCAATACGGTTACTCATTCTCCTTTAGATCGGTCCGTTTGCATCTGTGAGTCAACTAACATTCGTTCGTTAGGCATTTGTGCGTTTTGTGTGCGCACCTGCAGTCTGACCTCAGTTACGCACCATTTTTACACGGGCATTTAAGAAATCAGGTCGCCTGTAGCGGAAACTCCAGAAAGTTGTAGACGAATATTGCGAATTTGATTGTGAAAGGATAAACTAAGGTAAATAATATTATTTAAAAAGAAAAATGGTAAATTTTTATATCCAAAGAACTATAATAATATCTAATATAGAGTGTATGTAATGTATGGTAACAGCAAGTATCTACGAGATAATCAGAAACTCAGAAAAGATTTCTTATAGCATCATGCCCTTGATCGATCTTTGACTATATACTCAAAGATCGATCAAGGGCATGATGCTATAAGATATGCAACGGAGTGAAATCAGAGATGCAATTTCAAGAATGAAAATTATAGGAGCACGTCGCTTCGAACGGTTGCATTGAATAACGCTCGATTGTTCGAGTTCAATGTGATGAATACATCCATGAACCAAACATATGTACGTAATGTATACGCCCTTTTGTAGAGAAGTATCGGATACTCTAGAATTCTAATCCCTTGGCTCATCCAAACGTGGAATTTCATGAGGTGCAGATTGAAGAAAGACTAAAGACAATTTGAAACCAGCAAATTCTTGAACTTGATGTTTATTGCCTCCACGGACTCAAACTATTGAGTCACTTAACACTTCATATATCTGGTAAGTACGAGATTCCATCTCATCATTCAAGGTATGGTGTTTTGATCCATTCCCGAGGCCACCTCTACTGTACCAAAAGGACGCGACACATAAAAGATAATAGAGAGAATGGGAAGACGTCCATCAAAGATATAATTTAAAGGAATGAAAGGAGGTTACGCATTAATAATATCGGAATGAAAAATCTGGCATATTACCCTTAGATCATACTTATGTAATCACAGAGTCTACATGACATTGGAACACTTAAAGAGGACATCATCCCGTATGATTGCTCATCACTAAAGAATGTTCTCTTCAGACAAAGAGACGACCGTGTAAAAAAACGCGGAAGGATGGGAAGACCCATCAAGCCCGTACAAGGGTGAGACAAAGGAGGTAAATTGTTCTCTTTAGATAGCTCACACGCTACTTAAAGCAAATTACCAAATAACTCTACTATAATCATTTCCAAATATGTTTATCGAGCGAGTAAACCTTGTTGGCTCTAAAATCAATGATGCTTTTCATAAAGACTTTTCTTGGAATCTTGGATTCTTCATAAAAAATTAATTTATTTTCTCAAATTATATTTTCTCTGAAATTTAAATAAAATAAAATTATAAATAAGAATCTAATACATATTTTAATATAAATACTTTAATTTGTGCTTATTATAAATAGAAAGATATTTTAATTAACCTATATGCCTAAATGCAAAGTACAGTACAATATATCACATAAGGTTAATGTTTAATCTCGACATATATATAGCTCAAGTAACATTTGCTATTGAAAGATCATTATTTGTTAGGGCTATGATATCCATTTGCAAGTACACGCACCAAGGTAACTAATGCTATTCTTCAAGTACCTATAGTGGGTTTCAAATTTAGTTTTTTCTAGTGCAGTAGAAATCCCTAAAATATTTTATGGGTAACCGCTTTGGGGTACATAAAACTTTTATCCAAAAAACTATCCAAAGCCTTAGCTTTCTATCGGTTTAGAGGATTCCATAAATCTTAATTGCTTCATTCATTAGCCAGTAATTCAAATTTGATACACCGGGAGGGAAGTAATGCATTCTCAGTCTAGTCTTCTGGTTTTGGTCTTCGCGTTATCGCATTTCAAACATCATCGACAGTTCATATCAAACATCTTCAGTGGGATGGAGGGAGTCGTCGTGAAATTTGTGATAAATTGAGGCGTGAAATCGAAGTACATTCATAGCATCATTTTAGATCATAAACATGCCAAGCATATTATTCTCATCAGGATTCTCACGTAGCTCAGTAGAGAAATTTCTATCTGTAATTATATATATTACTGCAAAATTCGGGGTTGAAAATGATCTCGATGAATGGAGTTTTGAAGATTGGAATGAAGACGAAGAGGAGGACATGAAGAAATATTACTTAAGTGGTGGGAGTTTGCACAATGTTCTAGATTTTGAAGCTAATTTGCAGGTTGTGTTTCTCGATGAGTTGTGATCCTCGGCACATAGGATAGGAATGAACTTCGAGATGGATTGGGATGTGCTTGGCTTGCACAAGCTGGTGTCTACAAAGTCCTTATAACATCATAATGCGGGTAGAATCAGTGATTGGGTTACCTGATCCTGATATCCTTGGCGTGGATTCGTATAATTAGCTTGATCTTTTGGCGATGTGATCCTTTGTTTTCGAGGAAGAAATGGAATGAATTGGATTGTGGTGTTCCATAATTGTTTTCTCATGTGAAGGGCGTACCTTTGTTGAACTTGCAGTTGGCACCCTATTGTTAAGGATGACCAATCATTTCAGGGAAGATTTGTTCTATAATTATCCTTTTATGCATAGTGGTCAAATTCTGGCAAATGCTCGATCAGCAAGGGTGCAGTTTTGTTGAAGCGAGCAATAGTGCAAGCAATAATTTCTTTCCGACCAATCTCAAAATTCTTGAAACTTTTCTGTCGACCATGGACATGTATCGTCGAAGGTAAATATGTGAGAACAACAAGAAAATCCTGGCAACCTGAATATCCTGGAAGGAGGGCACTTCTTTATCTGACTTGCGGGTGGGGTGCTTAATTTTTTTGGTTTTAAGGTTGGCATTGGAGGCGGAGGGAAGAAAGCTCCACCCCACCTTCGAGGCATGCAGAAAAGGCAAAATCCAAACCGGAACCAAACCGGTGGCAAAGAAAGCTAAACCAAAATCTACACCAAAGAATTCTGAGCCGAAAGCTACACCAAAAAAACCTGAAGCAAAACTTGCCCCTAAAGTTGAAACTTCAAAACAGGAACCATAAGCTCCTGCAAAGAAAGAACAGCCTGACTCCAAAACAAAGAAAGAAAAGGAAAAACATTGAATAGATTTTGTGGTACTCTGGGGCATCAGACATGTTGTGTACTGGTTTTCCACGCATGGGAATTAGATACAGAGCCCGTGGGGCTAAGAATCGTCACTTTTATGCTAAAATGGTGTTGAAGGTTGGCTTCACCCTCGATTTCGTACCCAAACAAGCGGGATTGTCCGTGATAGCTATATATATAAACATTTCGTCCAAATCTACTCATTATTTTCATGCATCCATTATTTCTTAACAATCTCAAACTATGAACTATGAGTATTATAGCAAAAAAAATCTTTATTATTAACATATTTGGGTATTAAGAAATGGACCTTCCCTTTGTAAAATCGATTCACCATTGTCAGAATGCAATTCCAACGGCTAGTATTTGCAATATCATCGCACATTGCTATGATTAAAGACCACGAGCAATAAAATATCTTCTTTGTTTTAGGGCTCTCCTAACAAGCGGTGGGTCGGTTTAACAAAACCCCCACTATTTTATTAAAACCAATTACTATAAATATTATTAAATTTTGATCAAAAAATAAAGAAAGTCTTAGGTTTGAGTTCATGAAAAGGTTTCCAGTTAGGATCTAAGCTATTTTTTTATTCTTACGCAAAATAAACCAGAAATATTAGAAACCTTTAGTGTTCCGTTAAAAGTTCATCAATATGTAGTTCTTCAACATAACATCTTGTTAAAAGACAATATGCTAATATGCTAATCCAAGTACAGTCAGTTTTCTCCTGAGATATATTACTCCCAAAATATATAACACAATGATAATTAAGAGCCGTCTAATTAATTCATTAGTTCTGATGGTCAATATGGATGCAAATATCAATGATACAATGCATGTTAACTCAAACACCATATATCTATTTATTTACAGCACGATGGGAACGAAGACTTAACATGCTGAATTTATAATTAATCGTGCGCGTACAATAGTTTAAGTTATATAGATATAAATATATAATCATGTTGTTTTACATTGAGCCTTCTCATCTGAAATCTAAAAATCTCAACCCCATTGGAAACACATAGAATTTTTATTAGTGTTGAATTCCAAAAGATTTGTTATATTATACTATATAAACTCTACTGAGACAAGGGGCCGGTTTGAAGAAAGGGCGTAGGGTGGAATTTAAATTGGTGGTAGAGAGATATAGTGTATACAGTACTCATACAGTACCGTTGGATTGAAGCGAATGCGCATCGCGAGGTTGCTTCAAGATAATTTCTGCGTCATGGCTGTAAATTGCGAGGAAGCCGAGAGCAGCTTCGTGGAATGGAAATTGCCGTGCTCGACTGGTTTGTCAAACTCCCTGCGCTTGAGGTGTCAGCACTGTTTCCCAGGCGTGCACATGATCTCTGGAGAGATAAATTCATAGTTCCTTTTCATCCCAGATTCGTCAGAATGTGGTTATCTGCCCCAAGATTTTATCTTATGTTTTGGATCCTCCCCAAAGTTTACGACCTTGGGAAACACGTTCGGACTCAAGTGATCCAGCACATTTTGAATTAAATTCCACGATGGCTTTATGAATGTCAGAGTCCATGCATAAAAGAGAGTGAAGTCATGAAAGAAAGATGATTCCGAGATTAAACTTACCAACAACCCGTAATCAAACCTTACACTGAGCAGCTCAAAGGAAGGAGAATACAAATCATTCTGCTATGTATTAACTAGCTGACGAGAATCCGAACATATCGATTTACAGAGCGAAGAACATGACGGTCAGATCAAACGTTGTGCTATACTCCACGTTTGACAATGCTTTCTTGGTTGGGTTTCAGCAAGGGACATGCCAGCGTGTCTTACAACATCTCCATCGTGATGGTGGGCTTAAGCATACCGTTGCATGACTATAATTCCTGTATCCACTATCGTGGTTAGGAAATACAGTACCAACGACCTCTCGCTATAGCACATCATAGGCCCATTAAACTTAAATCAGAGGACTAACAAGAAATAACGTGTTCACTCCCTGTCATGGAAGCTACCTGCACGGTTGAAACAGGCTCACACCAGCCTTCAAAATTTTATTCCCTGTCATGGAAGCTACCTGCACGGTTGAAACAGGCTCACACCAGCCTTCAAAATTTTATTTCCATTGCATATATATATATGGAAAATCCCTCTGTCATCAGACTGAACTCCGGAATATAGACCTGCGTGGACTTCATGAGTATTGAGCACTCAAGATATCTACTCTACTTTAATACTTAGCCTTAGAAGTGACTGAATATATATCTATACAAGTGATTGCACATCATTAGCATGATAAAGTAAGGAGTTTCCATCAGTCAGCTCTTGCTCTTGATCAGGCAAGTCACTTATAGCAAGCCAAACATAACAATCTCCACCTTTTGCTTGTATCCATCTTATCATCCCAACTAGCAACATTGAACGTTGAGCAAGTTCATGCATAACTTGAACTTCTCAACAGGAACATGTTTAGTCAACATATCAGTTGAGTTTACCTCTGTGCCAATCTTATGCAAATTGATTTCACCATTTGTCACAACTTCCCTGATAAAATGAAGTCTCACATCAATATACTTTTTCCTTGAATTATAATTGATTCTTGACAAAGTGAATAGCACTTTAGCTATCACAAAAAAGTGTAGACTTCATGTTAGGGAGTACTACATCCTTGGCTAATCTTTGTAGTCATGTTTCCTCTTTGGCAGCCTCAATTTTTGCCATCTATTCCGCCTCTTTAGTAGAAAGAGCAACAATAGGTTGGAGAGTAGACTTCCAACTTACTGCACCACCAACAAGTATAAAAACAAATTGTGTCGTATACCTTCTCTTATCCAAGTCTCCAAAAAAATCAGAATCTACATACCCTGCAATTCCTGCTTCTTGGTCCTTCTCCGTATCAAAGGTAGTGCCAATATTTAAAGTCCCTTTCAAGTAACCAAGTGTCCAATTCACAACTTCCCAATGTTGTTTCCTTGGATTTCCATGTATCTACTCACCATACTCACCACATATGAGATGTCTGGTCTAGTGCAGAATAGCATACATTCAACTCCCAACAGCACTAGCATAAGGAACATTTGACATTACTTTTCTCTCCTCATTTGATGGACATTGCTCCAATGATATCTTGAAATGACTTTCCATTGGAGTGTTCACTGGTTTTGCTTTCTCCATGCCAAACCTAGCAAGTAATTTTTCCAAATATCTCCTTTGAGATATCCATAACTTTCCCTTGCTCATGTCCTGGTGGATTTCAATCCCAAGCACCCTCTTTGAAGAACCCAAGTCCTTCATATCAAACTCCATACCAAGTTGTGCTTTCAATTTCTCCACCTCAACCATATCCTCCGCAGCAATCAGCATATCATCCACATATAGTACCAAGATGATTTAATCAAATATTCTAGGTCCATGTAGCTTCTTGAGGTACACACAAAAATCTGATTCACTTCTGTTATATCCATGCTTCAACATGAAAACATCAAATTTCATGTACCAAAGTCTTGGACTTTGCTTTAGTCCATATAAAGACTTTTGTAACCTGCAAACTAGGTTCTGGTTCCTTGGTACCACAAAACCTTCAGGTTGATGCATGTAAGTCTTCTCCTCCACTTTTCATATAAAAACGCAGTTGTAATATCTAGTTGCTCCAACTCCAAGTTATGCGATGCAACTACTGCCAATAGTGCACAAATTGAAGAGATTTTTACCACTAGTGAAAAAATCTCATTGAAGTCAATACCTTCTTTTTTGCTATAACCTTTTGCTACAAGCCTTGCTTTGTATAGATCTCCACCTGATTTTGGAAGTCCTTCCTATCTCCAGAATATCCATCTGCAACCAATTGCCTTATTTCCCATAGGCAATTTTTCAAGTCTCCAAGTTTGGTTTGGTTCAAGCCAAAGACTTCATCTCCTCATCCATTACACAATTCCACTTTTGTCACTCTTGATCTTGCATTGCCTCTTCATATGAAGAAGGCTCACCATTCCTTGTAAGAAGAGCATGACCTACAAATGAATCATCAAATCTCTTTGGAGGCCTTCTATCCCTATTTAGATACCTACGTTCATGAATCACTTATGGGCTTTGCTCTTCTAATGGTTCACTTGGTAGATCTACAAGAGGTTAAATATCTTCATTTCCAAGATCAATATCTATCTTAACAAAATCTGACTGAATTTGTTTTTTCTTTCTTTTTCTATAGTAATAGTCTTCATTGTACTAGTCTCATCAAAAACTACATCCCTAATCACAACAAGACAACACCTTTTTGGATCCCATAATCTATGCCCCTTTGCATCCTTCTCATATCCCAAGAATATACATTTTCTAGATTTGGGATCTAACTTTGTCCTTTTTTCTTGTTGAATATGAACATAAGCTATGCATCCAAATACTTCTTAGTGAAGATTAATCAACATGTCTACCTATCCATTTTTCAATAGGTGTCTTACACTCAATCGCAATAGAGGGAGAAATTTTTACCAAATAACAAGCTGTATTTATAGCTTCTGCCCAAAAAATCTTCTCCAATCTAGCATTGCTTAACATACTTCTTGCTTTCTCCAAGAGTGTACAATTTATCCGCACCACCACACCATTTTGTTGAGGAGTACCCAGTATGGTAAAGTGATGAATTATCTCTACACTCTTACAATATGTATCAAACTCTCCAGATTTGTATTCTCCACCATTATCAGATCTCAAACACTTCACTTTCCTTCCAGTTTGTTTCTCCATCATCACCTTCCATTTTTTAAAGATAGATAATACCTTTGGTTTTTTCTTCATGGTGTAGACCCATACTCTCTTAGAGTAATCATCAACCAAAGATACAAAATATAATGCTCCAGATTCTGAAGCTATAGGTGCAGGGCCCCAAACATCAAAATGCACATTGTCTAAAATTCCTTTTGTGCAAAGAGCTCTTGTGGAAAAGCTTACCCTCAATTGCTTTCCTATTACACAATGCTCATAGAATTTTAACTTACAACTTTTAAGGCCCTTCAGAAGTTGTTGCTTGGACAATTCACTTAGACCCCTTTCAATCATATGACCCAAGCGTAGGTGCCATAACTGAGTAAGATCTTTGATCTTCATTTTCAGAAATAGTACTTCCCTCCATTGATGGTCTCTCCAACAAGCTCATAAAGATTTCTTATCTTCTTGCTCTTCATTACAACCAATGCTCCTTTTGATGCCTTGAGTGTTCCATTTTCTGCTCCCCACCTCCAACAATTTGACTCCAATGTGCCTAGTGATATCAAATTCTTCCTTAACTTAAGAACATGCCTCACATCAGCAAGAGTCCTCACAATACCATCAAACATTTTAATGCATATTATACCAATGCCAAAAGCTTTACAAGCCATGTTATTCCTCATTATTACAGATCCTCCATTAAATGATTTTTACTCATGAAACCACTCTTTATTTGGTGAGAGCAACCTCAGTCCAATATCCATGACTCCTCAAATTAATCTTTGTATTGGGTAACACATAGAACATCATCCACAACTCCAGATGATTCAGCAATGCTTACTTGATCTGAAAGTTGACCTTTATCCTTATTGGAATCAAGCCTCTTATTGTTACAATCCTTATTGAAATGTCCAACCTTCCCACAAATCCAGCACTTGCCTTTGAAACCTCCAATTCTAGACTTGGATCTGATTTACTCCTAATATGATCTCTCTCTCTCTCTCTCTCTCTCTCTCTCTCTCTCTCTCTCTCTCTCTCTCTCTCTTGTCCTTCCTTCCTTCCTGTAATAAATAGAGCCTCTGAATTTTTCTGTTCTTGGTTGGGTCTTTTTCTCATCTCATCTGACAATAATGCTGAAGTGACCTCCTCACTGTTTATATCATCCTTCCCATATAGAAGAGTTGTGACCAGATGTTCAAATGATGGAGAAAGTGAAGTAACAATAACAACAATGCCTTATCCTCCTCTTCTAACTTAACCTCTTCTATGCTCATCAACTCACAAATGATTTTGTTGAAAGCATTGAGGTGCTCCATAATACTCTAGCCTTCCTTCATCCGCAACATATACAACTTCTGTTTAAGAAGCAGTCTATTTGTCCATGACTTGGTCATATAAAGATTCTCCAGTTTGACCCATAGTTTTGGTGCAGATCCCTCATTCATAATATTGTACAACATTTCATCAGCAAGGTTCAGCCTAATAGTGCTAATAGCTCTCAGATCTGCATCTTCATCTTCCCCATCCTCATCACTTTTGTCCTCTTGTTTTCTCTTTAGTGATCTATGCAGTCCTTGCTGGACAAGAAGGTCCTTCATCTTCAACTGCCAAAGTCCAAAAAAATATTTCCCATCAAACTTCTCCATTGCAAATTTAGCATTTGATATGGATATCATCCCTACCATTGCTTTACTGTGGACTTGCTTCTGGACCCACTTCCCTGCACCCTCAAATCTCAAGACCCTCTTCAGGACCAACTAAGCTATGATACCAATTGTTAGAAAATACAGTCCCAAGGACCTGTCGCTATAGCACATCATAAGGCCAATTAAACTCAAATCAGAGGACTAACAGGAAATAATGTGGTTCACTCCCTGTCATGGAAGCTACCCTTCACGGCTGAAACAGGCTCACACCAACCTTCGAACTTTTATTTCCATTGCACATATGTATATATATACACACACGGATAGTCCCTCTACCATCCGACTAAACTCCTGAATATAGACTTGCGGGACTTCATGAGTCTTGAGCACTCAAGATATCTAGTCACTTTAATACTTGGCCTTTAATACTTGGCCTTAGAAGTGACTGAATATATATCTAGACAAGTGATTGCCCATCATCATGCCATGATGGGTTAGGGCCTAAACCCTAAAACTTGTATATAGTGAGTTTCCATCAGTCAAGTTCTGCTCTTGCTCTTGCTCAGGCAAGTCACTTATAGCAAGCCAAACATAACAATCGCTACAGTGAAATGAAATAGTTGGCCAGACCTTCGGGCATAGCCTGAAAAGCATTGCAGTACATATTTGATGTGATTCTAAGTTTGTCGGCAGCCCGATGGAACTGAGGAGGCCCTTCTGCTCCCTGCATTTATCTTGATCTCGTAATCTGTAATCTTGTTCGCTTCTACAGTCGACTCAAACATTCCGGTGAGTGTTCTATCTTCATAATGATCTTATGTTACTAAGTTGTAGTATGAAAGATGGAATACTCGTCAGAGAATTCCTATCCGAGAGATATCCATCCGAAAGATCTATATAAATTTCTCCGAGATGGTGAACTGTCCTATTGACTGTTCATGAATCTATAGGCAAGGAGTGTACATACTTACAATCTCCCACATCTTCGAATGAACCGGTATTGCTCCCGGGCAACCCCTCTCTGAACGTTGATACGTTGTAAAAGACGAGGAGAGTCGCCTTGTTGTCCTCAGGATTGTCACAACGATTTCAGTCCTGCACGCCTCTCGCTTCTCAGATCCAGAAACGTTTGGGAGTGATATTCAAACTATAGCAGTCAGATTTCAGTTCTGCATGCCTCTCGTTTCTCTAATGCAGAACCGTTTGGGTGTAATATTCAAACTCTAGCAGTCAATATCAAATACCTGTTAAGAAAATTCAATTCCCGAGACGTACCTGGCTACCACATAAAGACACTTCGCAGTGTGATAAGTGGCCGAATGATTCACATAGAGTCTCCACTCCATCACAATTCTTTATACGCAACTCTTCCGTTGTTCGAGTTGGAGACTTGCTCGACTTTACCAAAGCTCTTCGGAACAATTTTCAGACGTAAATATCTTGACATCCTCGTTATTCAGATATGTCATCTCTACAATGCTTGCAAAGATAGAAATTTCGTCAACTCGAATCTTGCAAGAGAATACCGGAGCCCCACACCATTTGTCATGCAAGAGGTAAAGGAAGAGGCAAACCTTGTAGAAGTCAAGAACTGCAGTAAACATAATGTTTCCATGGACAATTGCAAAAATGAAGCCGGGAGCTCGTCTGATAACGTGTTTTGAGTGATAATTTTTCGCACACCTGTAACAGACCAAATATTTTGGGTAGTTTTCACAAGTTTGAACTCAAGGATTCTCAACTATCGAAATTAGAGGAAATTTTCTGGAAATTGACAGTCTTCCAAGATAAGAACAGCCAAATGGGAAAGCCCTTCCACATCCTCTTCAACAATGGCCAATAAGATAACCATGAGGCCAATAGGATAACCATGATATCGAATATACATGAGCAAATTAATTAGCCAACTTAAACGATGGCCTTTCAACAAAAGTAGGGCTCTAAACAGCAGACTTATTTCCCTTATAAATAAGGAATGAGTCTCAGTGGGTACGACTGTCCAAATCTGTAGTCAGACTAAGGAATCTCAGGAAATTTAGCAGTAATTTGACAGACAGATAAAGCGAGTCATGCAAACCAGAAACTAGGAGAAAATTAGCAAAAAATCCTCTAAATCACATCCAGATTATTCGAGGATGTAAACATAAGCAATAAATTAAATCAATAAATCAAAGAATCTTAGTCTCTTCCTCCTATGACAATGTGTCGAGTAGAGTAAAATGTATATTTTACAGATCTAAATTAGAAAACCAAGAAAAGAAATTTTCACAGGTCACAAGAAGTTCATTACAATAATCACATTTGAATTGATCGTGTTAACGATGTCACAAATTTTAAACGTACAACTAGTGCCACAAGACACTCTATTACCAACCGCCGTTCAGGATAGGAGAAAGGAAAACGACGATGGGAGAGAAGAAGCGGAAGACTAGAGATAAGAGAAGGTGATGTTCTGTGTGTGGATGCAAAAAAGAAATTAACAACTGCGCACTCTGCTTAGATCTTAGATCAACCAGTAGGACTAGGTAGGAGCTTGAATACAGATACATGTACCACTATACCAACACAGGATATACTGTAATGTAGTGGTTGGTTGGTAGTTCGCCATTCCAATCAACTCTGACCAGATCAGATCAGATCAGGCCTTGAGCAGGCGAAGGGACCAGGATGATCTCAATCCGTGTTCCCGCCGCATTTGAACCCAAATTCAACTACCACTCATCACCAATATCCCATTAGATTACTGTGATGCAACCATTTGAAGCAAATGAATCATCTCAGAAATTGATCTAATCAACCAATGCGAGGGCATTGTGCCTAAGTTCCCTCTAACTAACTTGAAGAATAGCTCTGATGCTAAACTAAATCTATGTTCTGCAAGAAAATTCTGAATTTTAGGTCGAGAGACTAGATTACCTTCAATGGTCATCGACAAACAATCAATATAGGTGCGATAATTTCCATGATTCCACTCATAAAACAGTCCTGTTGCGTCTTTATTCATATAAATCCGACTGTAAAAAATACAACCATCTAATCAGGTGGGACAAGTAAAGAAAATTGTGCTATTTAACTCGTGGAATCGACCGAAGTTGTGTTTTACGTGATAAGTCCACCCGGTATATAAAAAAGGGGTTATGAAGAACCAAAGGCTAGTGAATATCAGGTTCTATCCTGGCCAGATTGGTGAGTTTTTCCTCGACAGGTTAAGGAGTTGGTCCTTTATTGCAAATATTCAATATAAAGGTAGATAACGTCTGGTAACTGGGAGAACACACATCTTCGGGTCTACATACGTTGATTTGATCCTCCTGAATGCCAATTGCCTCATCCAATCGCGCGGATCCCTCGTCTACCACTACACCCGTCCAATTTCCCTGCAGTTTACAAATCGTCAATCCAATCGTCAGAAGAAATTGAATGTGCGTCCCTCAAACTTGAATCCCCTCTATTACCAGAACATTGTGGCTCCAAACCAAGCAGGTTCAACCATATCTGCCCACAGGACTCAATTTGATTCAGAAGATATCAAGACTCTAACAGGATTATCAGGAGGTTTAGGTACTATTCATGGAAAATAGATATGTGCAATAGAGCTGCTGATATAAAAATGAATCCAACTTGAAATTGTACCAGATCAGTCTCGTTGGTCGCGATCACAGATTGCACTTCGATTCCGCCCCAGTTTTTGCCTTGAGTTTGCTGATGTCTATCCATATTGTGTTGCAATCTCGATAACTCCTTACTGAACTCTTCGAGCAATCTCACCAAGTCAGCATGTTTCCTCTCTTTGGGAAAGAGTTTCTCACATACTTCTTTCTTCAGAGCTTTGTGTGGTGTTGAGTAGTAAAATATCCCAGCTAAATTGTCCAGAAATCTCCTTACTTTTTCTTGTCCCCGTTGGCGCCCCTTCTTTACCGCTTGGTGGATAAATTCCTTTATCAACAATCCTCCAAAGCAATGGCCAACCAAAATTACAGGTACCCCATCTTCTTGACCCACATTGGAATTGTGATTATTGATGATGGTGAATAAAAAGTTCTCCGCAATAAGATGATCGTCCATTCTACCTGTGTTGGCGGTTTGAATCACACTTGGATCATAAGCTGCCGCAAATGCTCGAACGACGATGTTCTTCTCCTTGAACGTTTTGTCCCCTTCGAACCATTGTGGCCAATATTCATCAGGATGATTTTTCTTTGTCCAAGTAGTCAAGTGTATATCTTCGATCTTTCGGTCTCCGAGTTGAAGACCATGAAAGAAAATAAGCTCCACTTTTGGTTTAGCAGTGCTTTTGAACTTGAATTCGTACAAACCGTCGCTTAGTTTTTCAACCTGTAAAAGAAAAGCCGCAGATACTACCTGTATTAGTGAATTGTGCCGAAATTCGCAGCTGCATGGAACCAATTTCAGTCCGAGATACCGAGGAGGACAGGGAGGACCTCAGGAAGTTCATAATTTCTGGACCAGTCTCTTCTGTAAAACTGACATGAACGTAGTTTTAATGTACTGAGAACCATGTGATTCTCATAGGACGGTAAGACATGTTTGAACATGACGGAATGTGTTGCTAGTTTCTGCAAATCAAAGAATCTCTAGGAAAGCAAATCTAAATTATCGAATGCTTCATCTGACTTGCACAAATTGCTGTTAAGGTCTACAGAGAGAGAAAGGTATTGCTACACGCGCTCGCAGACATTAACGAAGATCCTCATCTGGATGAAACATGGATAAAACCTGGTGATTATTCGGTAACCGCGATTTCTAGTCGATTGTCACTTCAATTTATTCGGGGTTTGCTATCTTGGCCAGTCATGAGCCAAATCGTCTGGAAGTTAAAGCTCAAGTTATGACCATCATCACTCTCACCTCCATATTTGCACCAGTTGACGTCGAGGATGATTGAGGAGCCTGCAGCTCCGTGGACATGGTCGGTCGCAGTAAGCTTGACAGTTTATTCCACAGAATACACAGCCGTGGCAGCTCCGATGGTTCTAAATCATTTCTGTATGTCATCGATCGTGAAAGTCAATGGATCAATCTTAGGTTGAACTGAGCCTTTATGCACATCCCTTACCCTGAACTTTTTTCTGATCTCATGTCATGAATAAGAATATTTGAGATTTCTCTTGATGGATTCTCGAAGATATAATCAGCAATCCGTTCCTGTCAGTGAGCATCTCATCATAATGACAATCCCAATTTCTTTTTCGAGATTTACTTTTCAGGTGTTTCAGCGTAATATTTCTTGTTTCCACTGTATGCGAAGCCGCTCTGAGAAGAATTTTATCTTCTTTTTATATTTTTGTTAATCGTAATCTTCCTCCTCCCGCGTCCATTCTGCGTGTCTGAATAGGAAAGTGTTGGCAGTTAGTATCCTTTGACTTTCGTGGCTACTCTGCGCGTCTGAATTGGAACATGTAGACAGTGGGTACCCTTTTCACTTTCGTGCCCATCGTTTGCGTATCATCTTATAACGTGTCCTGACACTCTGAAGCTGCAGAAGGTAGATAAACACGCCACCATAGGTAGGACCAGCCTTGAGGGCGGCGCCAGTGGCTACCCTACCACAAAAAGCTATGGGAGCCACCAAATTATATTGAAAGTGCAACCTTTGTTCGGACTATTTCGCTGTCTTATCTTACTAGTGGACACGAAGTCTACAAAGAGTACCAAACGTTTGTAATAATTTATTCTATGGGAACATACTCAAATACGAGGAAGCTGCGGTTAGTGTAGGGCTTCTAGTGTCAAAATTGAGTAGCGAGTGCACCATATGCATCGGACTTATCAGACTGGGCTCGACAGTTTATGTTAAAGACAGGCGTAATTTAGCTGCAAAAAGAGGATTCAATTCCTCTTTTATTCTATCAGGAATGCCGGATACATATCTTAGATGAAAGCGGATGCTTATGATTGATAGCAATCACAATTAGGGCTGATGTGGCTAGCACTAACGTGGTGAATCTGATCATGTCTGCATCCAGAGCGACAGCGGAAGTGCTACATTGTTCACCGTATTCTGTGTAGGTCACGCTAATGTCAGTAGCATTTCATTCGTTAATGTTCACTGGTACGAATGGTTATCTTTATTAATTGCCAGATAACACAACAACGCTACGCCTCAAATAGTTTTTCCCATCATGTTCGAAAGTATGTTTTCCCAACTTTGAGCTCAGGCAAATATTGCAAGAATCGGAAAACCCGTGGCCAAATATATCCATCTCACAAGTTTGTGAATCGTTCACGCTCACGTAGAGCATATATGAAACAGAGGGAGATGGGAGACCATAGCGAACATAGCTATGTTCAGTCAGGACTTGCTGTAACTGGTTCGTGATCGATATCCGTATATACCGTCCCCCATACTCCACTATATTGCTACTGCATGCGGTCCCCCCACTATATGATGGATGGTCTAGGTTGAAATTTAAGATTATTTCCTGACTTTTATTTTGGAGTGTTCCTCTAATCCACTATTACTATGCCGTAGACATGATTACGGTTACACAGTTCCGATACATGTGTTTGATTTGCGACTAACACTATTATCGATGTAACGTTCTCCTGCCTATCTTGCACAATCGAAGAATACTTCATTGAATCTCACTGAGTTACTTATCGAGCATACCCGAACATCTTCTCAATGAATTACATCTTTAGGAGACGACTGATCTCAAGAATCCGAGTAGTCAACCAAGGCGAGTGCACCGTGCCTTCAATTTTTTTCTTACCAACACGCAGCCGGATGATTTGCAATTAGGCAATGGGTTATGGTGCTGAACTTTTCGGCAAGACGGATTGAGATGAATGTTGGCATGAGAAAGACTGCAATGCCTTGAAAAGTTTAAGACAACCTTAGTCAATGAATGCAATCGTGAATTCTCAAATGAAATTCGTGTAAATCAACTCTGCTGCCACTTATTCTTCTACTGAAAACAGGTAGCGAATGGAAAATATTACCTTACTATCACCTTTTTCGTGTTTGACGAAGTAAAGAAACTGAGCTACTCAAGTTTGAAATGACCGAAAATATCTGTGCAAAGTAAATCACAATGTGGATAGAGAACAAATATATACGTATGGAGAGTCACATGCTAGTGAACGCGGATTTCCATCTTCGCTAGATTCGTGAGTTTGTACTAGGCTAGTTAAGAACCAGTCTTCTTCGGATACGCACAAATGTCCATGATAAATTTGGATATTCTCAAATAACTGAGAGAACGTACGTTATCAGGTCTGCATATGTTGAAATGATACTCCGCAATTGCCATGGAATCCCCCATCCGCCCGGATGCCTATGGTACCAGTAGGTCCTTAAAAGTGCCGTGTCCCTGCAATTACTAGTCAGTACTAATCTAATGGTGGTCTTACCATGCCAATGTGCTCCAATACGATCCTTTTGTCTAGGATATTAATCCAACTATGTTTGTCTAGGATATTAATCCAACTATGATTGTATCCATGACCCTTTGGAACTTGGCAAGAACATTCTTTAACCCAAATGTTAAGAATTTCTATTGATATAGCACATCCTTGCCATGAGGATCAATAACACCAAATGTTATCTTGGACTTATTTTCTTCCTTGGTTGACAATGGATTATATTCTGCTTGAATATCTAAAGTATTAAAGACCTTTGCATGCCCAATCATATCAAAGATCTCCTCCAGCATAGGCATGACATACAAATCAACCCTAGTCTATTGATTGATAGGACGGTAATCTTCACACATCTTCCTAACTATGTAGTTGCCATGCACATATTTCTTTGCTGACATCATTGTGTATAATGTATACTCTCCATGTGAAATCTCCACCAAACCAATCTCAAAAGGATCTCCACTCCAACTCTCAATCAATGTTTTCTCCATGTCATTATATTGATAGGGACGTCAAAAGGCTAGTGTATCACTTGTCATCTCAATCTGAATACCAAGTCCTTTTAGAAAACCCAAATACTTCGTATTAAAGGTAAAACACTCATGTAGCTCCTCAACAACCTCCAAACTCTTTGTCTTTCACTTCTTATAAGCTTGGGTCCAAGATCTGGCTCCCAAGTATCCTCTATAACTATCATAGGAGTGCAAGACATATTGAATAGCTGCTACATCAAGCCCTTGGGAGCAATAGTGTCATGCACCCAACCACTAGAAGTGTCAACCTTAGTGTGAAAAACTCCCTCAGATGGCTGCAAGCTCCATAGGTCCTCTAGCTGCATCCCAAGTAGACCAAGGGTGTAATCCAAGTAGACCACGCTCACCTAGATGGACTCCAATTACACCACTCTCCCTATAAGCCATTGGTTTTGTCTCAAGAATACCTTGTCCAATTTGTACATCATCCCCAACATGTGCCTCAATTTTCTTGATAAGCACAGAGCTCACAAGTGTTAGAGTGGTGATGCTTATCAAACGCACCTTACATTACTATGCCAAGCCAAGGCTCATAATCCAAGTCAAACAGTTTAGATTTATTGCTTGACCTAACACGTGCCGCATGGATGCCTTTGACACTATTGGATCAATGGTGATACTGGTGCAAAATCCAGCGCCTACTCTTCTTATTGGCATTAGGCTCCACCAATTGTTGTAACTATGAGTCCCAAACAAGTCTAGGACCTCCTTCTTGAAAATCATGAGAGATTGGGAAACTCATAAGCATGGGAAAAGTGACTCAATGCTGTCTAACTAGGTTCACCATTGCCATAGGTGACCCATCAGCCACAACCACTATCTAAGACTTACGCTCAACATCCAAAATGTCATCAAGAATGAGATGGTCTAGTCGTTGAATCTCATCATAAGCACATTGTAGAACCCCTCTAGGTAAGAAGTTTGTCCTACCAAAGACAAAGATGATGAGCATGTGATCCCACTTTGGTTGCATCCAAAAACATGGAAAGTCCCATCAAAGAATGGACTTTATGTGTACTTCAGACCACCCGGGGTGCAAGAATCACCCATCAAAGGAATTTTCTCCAAAATGTAAGCTCAAGAAATGACTTAATGGACCTAGAGATGTCATAGTATACATAACATTTCCCAAAACACACCAGAATGAGGATCTAAAGAACCAGACCTTGGCCAACACATGTATGTTTCTAACATGGCCATCCAAAAATCACCAAATGAATGGGACCATGTCTCTCCAAATCCTATGCCCCTAGCAAGGAAAAGTTTGTTGGTAGGGTCTTTTGGTAACCCCTGACTTTTGACATTGGTAATAACTAAATATACAAATAGGCCAAGTGTGCCACATGATATAGAGAGACTCATCTGGTAATGTTATCTCTCTCCACATATAAGTAACTATGTACTCATATACCCACTTGTAGTACCATAGCTATTTCAATGCTAATCCCACCAAACAACTCCAATAGACATACTACCTCTACTAGATATTTCCAAGCAATGAGTGTGGTTTCCAAAGGTATCAAGGTAATCAACTTTAGAAGCTTATCCTCACACAAGTCTCTTGGTGGTACAAAGGCTCCACTCCAAGCTTGTTGCACCAATTGATCCGCATGTTGCTGCAATGTCTCCTCGGAATATCCAAGGTGGATGGAATAATCTCACTCGTACTCAAATTTGAGTGATCTCCTCCGGTACAAGAGTATCCTCTACATGGGCATTTCCCTCCAATAAGTCACCAGGCCAAGTAATAGAACCACAAAAAGCTGAAATTGATGTCGCCATGGTCTTGGAATGTAGTGAGCCAAGATTGCCACTATTGAAGCGCACTAGTAGGCAACATATTTGTCTCTCACTTGACTGGAAACTTGGTCTATAGGAGGATATCTCCTCCCAACAGTTAATATTGAAACCCATGGGATATAATGCTACTTCATCAACTAGCACATCATATGACTCAACTAGGGTCGCAATGGTGTGAGCTCTCACCATAGAGCTATCAATCAGATAACTAGGTTGAATCTAAATAACAAGCTCTCCACATGTGATGCATTGTGTAGAATCACCCTTTAGTGATGTTTGGATTTGAAATGAACACCTCTCCACATTGGTCTTCTGTACCTCTAGACCGACAATTGCAATCTTACCCAACATAAGGGGCTGCACACCAGAGTCTAGTAAGACCCTTTGTGGTGTATATAATCTCCCTGAAGGTCCTACTAAATAAAAAATCCTCCTTTGGTTATCCAATAGGACAACTCTAGGTGTAAACCTCAAAGGCCAATCTATCTAGTAACTCCTCCAATCTAGCCATTGCTGCTTGCCATAAACCATTGGTTGCTGAGCAGACCCCATGCTCCTCAACCAAGTCAGCTCCCCTATCAACCACCTTTACTCTAAAAGCATGAATCACATCATCCTTATTGTCACAAAGTGTGGCAACCAACCGGAACACTTGAGTTGGGTCAACTTCCAATGTAAACATGTCGTGGGCTGGTGGGCTGAGAATAATTGAAAGCATATATCAACTAGCTGCCTCCAACATCAAGCTAGACTCAATTGGTGTAATAGCATGTGGTTGACTAGAAGGTAGTCTATTATGCACCATATCACCACCTACCACACCTACACTAGAATGTCTAGGAGCCATGGATATTGTATGTAGAGAGAGTGTAAAAGACTAGGGAAGTCTGACCTATCTACTAGCCTCTCTTCTTTGTGGGTCCAACTCCATTGATGCTCCTTTGGGCTTTGGAGCACATACTGCACTCTTGTCATTGCGGTAGATGCAACTACTTGTGCTACTTTGCATATGAAATCTAAACATCTTGAGCACCAACATATGAGGTGGAAGCCTCAACACCCAAATCTTATATCCTTTAAGCTATGGCCATGCTAGCCAATCTCTGCTCCAATTGCTCAATCCAAGTAGTCATAGCTGTATTGGTTGTAAGGGCAAGTATTGCACCCCTACTAGGTGTGGATCCTCTATCACCTTGTCTTCCATGACATAGAGCTCCTCTACCACATGCCATGCCTTACTATTTTGTAACTCTTGGTATAGGTCAAAGAATTAGTCACTAGGATGACCAAACCTATGGCAATGCTTACAACGTTTGTGTTCTACTTGTGATGCACTAGAGTTATTAGGTCCATTGCCTTGAGTGTGATCTCTCCTATGGTGAGGTCCACCACAAGTTCAACAAGCAATACCACCACCACTCATTGGTTGTTATTGACCCAAAAATGAAGATAAGGGTCTAGCTACACTAGGCCTTCCATTTTCTTCATAAGATCTGGATTGTCCATAAAAACAAACATGGCATGGTGCACTGTGCTGCACTCTAAAAGAAGTCATCATTGTGGATGAGTTCTCCCTACCAAAAATTAAATGTCACCACTCTCTCCTCTACTCATGTTGAGCTCAATATGCTCAACCAAACCAAAGACCACCGCCAAAGTAGGTGAAGTAGCCTATAATAACATAACATCATAGACTCTATATCACAACTCCTTGTCCAATCTCTCGTATCAAAATTGGATTGCCTGGACCTCAGTAACTCCCTGAGTTAAACTAACTAGCCCTCTCATGCAAGTGTATGCCTTGCATAGGCTCTCTCCAACCTTCTATTGGAACTCTTACAAGCTCCTCATGTTGTCAATCCGCACTCAATGATAGTTCTACCTCAAACACACAAGGAACTCCACCATGGGGTTAAACCCTAGTACTACACCACCACTTGTAGTGGTACCTCTACTTGTAGTAGCACTATCTTCAACTAGTGCACATCCACTAGCTCCACCAATGCTACTAGAGCTAGAAATTGTGCATATTGCTAATCTATCGGTGGAAACCAATCCTAAAGTGATGGAGATAAAATTCAAAGACCAATATTGTCTCCATAACTCAATCTCATCCAAGTGAGATCTCCTAAAATCAAGTTTGGGAGATGGTAGTTATCCATTGGTGTACCCTCCAAGTGCAAAAACAACCCTTTCCATGCCATACAAGGTGTGAACAAAAGTGGGTTCTATATCTACTACATATCACACCAACTATCAAACTCCTATATGAAGTCATCCAACTCATTGGTATCCAATGAACTAGAGAACACATAGGGCCTTTGGAGGCCCCATAAATATCATCCATGTCCCTCAATAACAATGTAGACACACAAAGTGCATTCTCAATCAAATCAACTCTTGTGTCAAACTCCAACTCAAAGTCAATCTCCTCCCTCATGGGGACCTAAGATACATGTTGATACCAAGTGCCAGTCTGAGTAAATCCATTGCATAATGTAATGTTATCTCCTTTGGAATTCTCAAAAAACTCTGTTGTGACAAAGTGACCAAAAACTACAAACCGTAACTTTTACCACTATAAGTACCCCACCAAGAATCACCACCAAGTGCTAACACCACCAACCAAACATTGTCATCTGGGAAATAATGTACATGTTATATTAGTGCTATTTTGATGTGATAGGTATTTTGAGAGTTGACGGAAGTAGTGGTAGTGGGTTTGCAGGTTAGAAAGTATTCAAGGCAAGGGCTATAATGTTCTTGAGTTTGTTGAGCCTTGGGAGTTTTGTTATGTTATTGTAAAGGGGAAGACAGAAAAAGGTCTCAATAGTGGAGAAGAAGGAAGGAGACAAAGAACAAGAAGAGTACCATAGAGAGGATACAAAAGAAGTTTGAGAAAATCCATGGGAAAAAGAAATAATCATGGAAAATAAAGGAGAATGTATTCAACTAAAAACCCAAGAGAATGAGAGTCAAGAGGAGGAAGAAAAGGATCAACTAGAGAAGGGTTGACTTAGTGAAGGGAAAGCAAAAAAATGACAAACAAGACTTAGCACCCATAGGAACAAAGTCTTTTGGGAGGTTTACTTAGCGATTGGAATAGGACAAAAAGGCCAGTCAGCTAAAGTATCAAAGGAGAGTGTGGAGGAAGAGGGATCGAAGAGGGGTTTTTGTTGGGAAGGATAGAAGAATCGAAGGGGAGTTTTTGAGTGAAAAAGGGAATTGAAGTATCTAGAGAGAAGGAGTGACAAGGAATGAGAGAATACAAGGGAAGGAGAGAATTATCAAAGGGTTTTGGGGTTTTGGAAGGACAGGAAGGGATCTCAAAGGAGAGAAAAGAAGAAGTATTGAGGGTTTTGTTGGATAGGAATGGATCTCAAAGGAGAGAAAAGAAGAAGCATTGAGGGAAGATTCTGGACAGAGAGAGAATTCTTGAGGAAGAAGGGACAAGACAGGATAGATTCGTGAGGAAGGTTTTGGCAGGAAGAAAGAGAATTCAAAGGTGTCTTTGCAGGAAGGAAGAATTCTCTAGGAAGAAGGGATAGTACAGGAGATTTGCCAGGAAGGTTTTGGCAAGAAGAAGGCCAATCAGCTGAAGTCAAAGAGGAGGAATCTAAAGGCTTTGGCATATACAGTGAAGCATCGAAGAAGTGTTTTGGCAGGATAGTAAAAGGGGTTTTTGACAGGACACTGAAATAGGTTCTTTTAGGACAGTGAAGCAACGAAGAAGGGTTTGGACAGGACAGAGAAAGAGGTCTTTTTAGTACAGTGAAGCAACAAAGAAGGGTTTGGGCAGGACAAAGAAAGAATTTTTTTTTTTAGGATATTGAATTCTCGAAGGGTTGCAGGACAGAGAAATCTTGAAGGGTTAGATAGGACAGACAACTCTTGAAAGGTTTGACACGAACAGAAAAATGTCATAATGGTTTGGAAACATAGAGAAATATCAAAGGAATCTTCTAGTGACAAGAAATATAAAAAGGGTGTGATAGGGGAACATAGACAGGAAAGGATAGAAGGAAGGATTCATATAGGCTTGAAGTATAAACCAGTTCAGGTACAGATGCCAATTCAAGTACATATACAGAGAGAAGCTGAAAGGTAGATATTAGTCTAAGCAGATTCTGATGATGATTGCACAAAAAACTCGCACAAAAAACTGGATTTTTTTTTCATGCACAGGTTGGTATACTTACATTTGGTATACTTACATTGCTATCAGACATTAGAAGGCTTTGAGCTTAAAACTAAATGGTTGAGAAGTGCAGAGATGGGACGAGTCAATCTTGATCTGGTAGAACCAATGTTTAAGAGAAATTAAAGGGCATGCCCTTACTAATAACCAAAACCGTTTTTGGCTCCATTCTTGGCAATTCAATATTGCTCTCCTCCTTTGTGTTGCAATGAAGTGTACACAAGCATTTCTTGAGAAATCTGTGGAGTACTTTGGATGGATTGCACGTGCATGATAGGTCATTTAGACGAAGTGCTATAGTGTTGATCACAACCCAAGTTAAAGATCTTGGAGAGCACAACTTCTACAAGGTGGTATGTTTATAGCGTAGAATGGTGTGTCCAGTGACAAAAATCTGGTCAAAGTGGAGGCATAAGTGTAAGAAGGAAGAATTTGGAAGCCTTTAGTAGGCGGATTGCATTACAAAAGATTATTTTGATAATGAAACTCAAGCACACGGCATCAGTTGCCACAGTCGGGAAGAAATAAAGGAAATGTAACAATACGTTCTTTGTACAGGTTTGGTAGTCATTGATAGTTCATAGTCCCATCCATTAGGGTTAGTGCATGCCACTTGTACTATCTCAAATTGTAAAGTCTAGATGCAAGCAGCTAGGTGCCCAATGCATTCTCAAGACCATATGATCCCCGCGACAATGTCACCCACTAATGTAACTCTAAGTACAACAACTACACTAGGAGAGAGTGAACTTGTAACTTGCCATTACAACATGCACTCTCACAATCTACAGGTCATCACTTCTTTCCTTGTTGGAGATAAACAAAAATAGTTTGATTGGTCATCATTCTAGCCTCACTATCAAGAGCAGAACAAAGCACCAAGGGTTTAAATTCAAGGCACCTCACAAAAACATAATGCACAAATAGGAAGTAGAAATGGAGAGGATCTTATCACAAAATCTAAACAAAACCACCTCATCTCATAAATCAACACCGGACTAACTCTACCACCATTTGGCATTTGATATTCAAAGTTATCTATCTTGCTTTGTAAGCTACAAGGATCATTGACAATGACATGAAACTTTCTCTTGCCAAAATTTGATGTAAAACCCTAGAGTTGTCTGACCGCCAAATCCTCTACTAAATCCTCAATCAAGCCAAATTGGACAAACAGAGTTTTCCAAACCTCTAATTCATGGGGATAAGTTCCCAAACCCACCTTCAATTTTACTTTTTGAGCAAAGTTGCACTTCTAGAGTATACCTCTGATTTTGACTTGGATATCTAACCCTAATGGTCCCGCTGATGGCAGACCTGATGGTGCAAATGGTGCAAGTGATGGTGGGCCTCACCATGTAGTCAGTACCCCAAATAGGAGATCTGACCGTCAAAAAGTAGTCTATGAGTAATTGCCAAAACACTCCTTACTACCAAAACTACTACTCCGGTCTAGCAATCCATGCAACCCTACAAATGGCATGACAATGTTCATATTCAACAAGAACAAAGGACAAAGTTAGTTCCTAAATCTAGAAAATTTATATTCTTGGGATATGAGAAGGATACAAAGGGATATAGATTATGGGATCCAGAAAGGTGTTGCCTTGTTGTGAGTAGGGGATGTAGTTTTTTATGAGACTAGTATGATGTAGATTATTACTATAGTGGAAGAAAAGAAAAACAAATTTAATCAGATTGTATTAAGATAGATATTAATGTTGGTGGTGAAGACATCGCACCTCTTGCAGATATACCAAGTGAACCATTAGAAGAGCAAACTTCATAAGTGATTAATGAACATAGGTATCCAAATAGGATAAAAGGCATCCTAAAAGATTTGATGATTCATTTGTAGCTTAATCTCTTCTTATTGAGAATGGTGAGCCTTCTTAATATGAATAGGCAATGCAAGATCAAGAGTGTCAAAAATGGCATTGTGCATGGAAGAAGAGATAAACTCTTTGGCCAAAGCCAAATTTGGAGACTTAAAAAATTGCCTATGGGGAAGAAGGTAATTGGTTGCAGATGGATATTTTGGAGGAAGGAATGACTTCCAAGATCAGGTGGAGATCAATACAAAGCAACACTTGTAGCAAAGTGTTATAACCAAAAAGAAGTTATTGATTTCAATGAGATTTTTTCACTGGTGGTAAAAAGTCTCTTCAATTCTTGCTTTGTTTGCAATAGTTACATTGCATAACTTGGAGTTGGAGCAACTATATATTACAAATACTTTTTTATATAGAGAATTGGAGGAAGGGATTTACATGCATGAAGGTTACATAAGGTTACATGAAGGTTTTGTAGTACCAAGGAATGAAAAGATTGCAGATGACAAATCCTTATATCTTTATATTTGTCACCCATTATATGGACAAAAGCACAGTCCAAGACTTTGGTATGAGAAATTTGAAAATTTTATGTTGAAGCATGGATATAACATAAGAGAGTCAGATTGTTGTGTGAACCTCAAGAAATTCCATAGACCTAAAATATTTGATTTAGTCATCTTAGTCCTATATATAGATGATAAGTTGATTATCAATATAGTTGAGGTGGAGAAACTGAAAGCACAACTTGGTAAGGAGTTTGATATGAAAGACTTGAGTTCTTCAAAGAGGGTGCTTGGGATTGAAATTCTCTAAGGACAAACCCAAAGGGTAGTTATAGATATCTCAAAGGAGATATGTGGAAACATTACAAGCTCGTTTTTGCATGGAGAATGCAAAACCAGTTGGAAGTGCATGCTTATGATTGAGAGCAATCACAATTAGGACTCACAATTAGGCTTTTGATTGACAACAATCATAATTAGGACTGATTTGGCTAGCAATTAGCACTAATGTGGTGAATCTGATCATGTCTGCATCCAGAGTGACAGTAGCACTGCTACATTGTTCATCTCATTTTAGTGTAGGTTAAGCTAATATCAAGAGCACTCCCTGTCCTGGAAGCTACCTCCACGGCTGAAACAGGCTCACACTACCCTTCTAACCTTTATTTCTCACTGCACACACACACACACACACACACACACACACACACACACACACACACATGTAGCTTCTTGAGGTACACACAACAATCTGATCACTTTTGTTATATCCATGCTTCAACATGAAAGCATCAAATTTTATGTACCAAAGTCTTGGACTTTGCTTTAGTCCATATAAAGACTTTTGTAACTTGTAAACTAGGTTCTGGTTCCTTGGTACCACAAAACCTTTAGTTTGATGTAAATCTCCTCCTGCAATTCTCCATGTAAAAAAGCAGTTGTAACATCTAGTTGCTCCAATTCCAAGTTATGCAATGCAACTATTGCCAATAGTGCACAAACTGAAGAGATTTTTATCACTGGTGAAAAAATCTCATTGAAATCAATACCTTCTTTTTGGCTATAAACCTTTGCTACAAGCCTTGCTTTGTATCAATCTCCACCTGATTTTGGATGTCCTCCCTTCCTCCAGAATATCCATCTGCAACCAATTGCCTTCTTTCCCATAGGCAATTTTCCAAATCTCCAAGTTTGGTTTTTGGCCAAAGACTTCATCTCCTCTTCCATTGCACAATGCCACTTTTGACACTCTTGATCTTTCATCTCTCCAACAAGCTCATAAATATTTCCTATCTTCTTGCTCTTCATTACAACCAATACTCCTTTTGATACCTTGAGTGTTCTGTTTTCTGCTCCACATCTCCAACCATTTGAGTCCAAAGTGCCTAGTGATATCAAATTCTTCCTCAACTCAAGAACATGCTTCACATCACCAAGAGTCCTCACAATACCATCAAACATCTTAATGCATATTGTACCAATGCCAATAGCTTTACAAGCCATGTTGTTCTCCATCATTACAGATCCTCCATTGAATGGTTTGTACACATGAAACCACTCCTTATTTGGACACATATGGTAAGAGCAACCTAAGTCCAATATACATGACTCTTCAAATTGATCTTTGTCTTGGGTAACACATAGAACATTATCCACAACACTAGATGACTCAGCAATACTTGCTTGATCTGAAAGTTGACCTTTATCCTTGTTGGACTCAAGCCTCTTGTTTTTACAATCCTTCTTGAAATTTCCAACCTTCCCACAAATCCAGCACTTGCCTTTGAAACCTCCAGTTCTAGACTTGGATCTTGATTTACTCTTGATCTGATCTCTCTATCTTGTACTTCTTCTGATAAATAGAGCCTCTGAAGTTGTCTTTTCTTGATTGGGTCTTTTTTACATCTCATTGGAAAATAACGTTGAAGTGACCAATAATGTTGTAACAATTCTTCCCATATAGAAGAGTTGTGACCAGATGCTCATATGATGGAGAAAGTGAAGTCAAATAACAACGATGCCTTGTCCTCCTCTTCTAACTTAACATCGATGCTCATCAACTCACAAATGATTTTGTTGAAAGCATTGAGGTGCTCCATAATACTCTGGCCTTCCTTCATCAGTAACATATACAACTTCTATTTAATAAATATTCTATTTATCAATGACTTGGTCATATAAAGATTCTCCAATTTGGCCCATATTTTTGGTGCAAATTCCTGATTCATAACATTTTATAGCATTTCATCAACAAGGTTCAACCAAATAGTGCTTATAGCTCTAAGATCTTCATCTTCATCTTCTTTAGTGCTCTATGCAGTCCTTGCTGGACAAGAAGCTACTTCATCTTCAGTTGCCAAAGTCTAAAATTACTTTTCCAATCAAATTTATCCACGGTATTTGATATGGATATCACTCCTGCCATTGGTTTGTTCTGTACTTGCTTATGGACCCACTTCCTTGCACCTCAGATCTCAAGACCCTCTTCATGACCAACTAAACTCCGATACCAATTGTTAGAAAATACCGTCTCCAAAACCTCTTGCAATAACACGTCATAAAGCCCATTATACATAAATTAGAGGACAAAAGGAAACCACGTGGCAATTTTAGTCAATGAATGCAATCGTGAATTCTCAATTGGAAATTCGTGTAAATCAACTCTGGTGCCACTTATTCCTTCTACAGGAAATTGACTGCAAATGGAAAATGTCACATAATTATCACCTTTTTCGTCTTGACGAAGTAAAAAAAGTGTGCTACTTAACTTTCAAATGACAGAAAATATCCAGTGCAAAGCAAAATCACAATGTGGATAGAGAACAAATATAAAATATGGAGAGTCAAATGCTAGTAAACACGGCTTTCCATCTTCGCTAGATTCGTGAGTTTGTACTTGGCTAGTTAAGAATTAGTCTTCTTCGGATACGTAATTGTCCATGATAAACTTGGATAATCTCAGATAACTGGGAGAACATACGTTGTCGGGCCTCCTGCATATGTTGAAATGATCCTCCGCAATTGCCATGGAATCCCCCATTCGCCCAGATGCCTCTTGTACCAGTAGGCCCTTAAAAGCTCCCTGTCCTTGCAATTTGCAGATCGTCAGTACTAATCGAATCATCAAATAGAATAGAATTGTATGTACGTCCTGCGTCTATAAACCAACGCTACTTGCAACATTCAAATATGATGGCTCCAGATGATTCCACATTCATAAACTCTAAACTCATAAACCCTAAACTCCAATATCTGTTGAAAGCTCTCAGATAAATTCGCTAAATTCAGAATTCTACAGGTATTATCAAGACGGTAGAGGTAGGTATTAATTAGTTACAAATAGATGTCCACAGTAGAGCGAGTATTGTGTGGAACAAGCGTAACTGAAATTTTACTAGATCAGTTTCGTGGCTCTCGAACACATATTGCACCTTCATTCCGCCCCAATTTTCGCCAATTTTGCTCTGAAGGTCACTCATATCCTGCTGCAGTGTTGCAACATGCTTATTCAACTGACTGAGCAATTCCACGAAATCAGTATGTGGCCTCTGCGTGGGAAGAAGTTTATTAAATGCTTCATCCTTCACAGCTATGTGGGGTGTTCAGCAGTAGTACACTCCAAATAATTGTCCAGAAATTTATGTTTTCTTTTTGCATCTTGCGTCCCCTCGTGCTCCGTCCTTGCCGCCTGCTTGATGAACAATCCTCCGAAGGCATGGCCACCCAAGAAGGACACAGGAACACCCTCTTTCCGACTCACCTTTGCAGCGTCACTCTTGATGATGGTGAAAAGAGACCGCTCAGCAAGACCATAAATTTCCATTCTACCTTGTGTTGCAGTTTTGATAGTACTCGGATCAATAAGATGCTGTCAATGCTCGAACGACAATGTTATTCGTATTGAATGTTTCGTCCTCTTCACAGAGTTGCGGCCAGTATTCATCAGGATGACTTTTCTTCGTCCGAGTAGTCCAGTGTAAATCTTTGTGTTCACGTCCGCCGAATTAAAGACAATGAAAGAAAATAAGCTCCATTATGGGGTCTTCTCTATCGGTGTTCGTGATGAACTTGAATTCGAATAGACCCGTCACATAGTCTTGTTGGTATCCTTCTGTCACATAGTCTTGTTGGTATCCCTTCTGATTTATCTGTTCCTCTAAAGGCTTTCTTGAACTATTGAGATCAACCGTGCCCAAGGAGGAAAGCCATATCGGGAGAGAAATATACTCCCGCACGCCAATGGATGCACAAGAATTATAATGGTTCAGAGTCCACTTACTTCGACGTCCACGGCTACACGAATAAGAGAATTTTATTCACTCTCGATGGAAAACTCTCTCGCGGACCAACTCTTTTTCTACACGAATAAGAGAATTTTACTCACTTTCGATGGAAAATTCTCTCGCGGACCAACTCTTTCTCTGTCCAATCTGTTCCTGAGTCTATTTCATCTTCGACGTCCACGGCTACACGAATAAGAGAATTTTGCTCACTCTCGATGGAAAGCTCTCTCGCGAGTCTATTTTCATCTTCGATGTCCACGGCTACACGAATAAGAGAATTTCCTCACACTCGATGGAAAACTCTCTCGCGGACCAACTCTTTCTCTACACGAATAAGAGAACTTTACTCACTCTCGAACCAACTCTTTCTCTGTCCAATCTGATCCCAAATCTATTTTCATCTGCCTTTCTCTTGATTATCTCCTTCTTGTCTAATCTGATATGAATCTATTTTTTATTCGCCCTTCTCCTGATTATCTTTTTCTGGTCATCAGACGACGAGAAGCTAGCCAGAAGAAGATCTGATCTGATCAGACCTCTCTTGGTCTTGGCCAGTTTCGTGCGGATCAAAGTTCCTGAGAGTTTCCTTTGATTCTTTTTCACAAATCGATCAAATTGTTCCTCGCCAGCTTTTTGCGCTCAAAGTTATCTAGAATATTTTTTATATTTTTTACGAAAACATATATATTTGAAAGCACATATATTTGAGTCGTAATAAATTTGTCATCATGGTCAACTCTTTCACCGGTTCAATATATATGGGTCTTGAGTCTATTTTGATTCGCCTTTCTCCTGATTATTTTCTCCTCTCGTTTTGGTTCGGAGAGTAGATAAGAGAGGTTGGCCCAGAGAGGTCTATCAGATTTTAGTAATTTTTCGATCAATTTTTCATCCGGTCAACTCTTTCCCGGTTCAATATATGGTTCTTAGTCTATTTTGATTCACCTTTCTCCTGATTATTTTTCCCTTCTCGTTATTTTTTTATTGTTCACAAATGAACGGACCCGTATTGCCAAGTCTTAACTGGGTAATGATTTGAATCGTAGCTCTTGGCGTCTCAAACAACACAAATCGGACGGATCAGGCCCTGCACCCTAACAAGTCTCTCAACCTTTAAAGAAGCACCTCAGTCACTACTTGGACCTGTATTAGTGCAGTGTGTGCCCAAATTTACACCCCTTGCCCAACTGGTTACTACGCAGAACTACTTCCAGTCCGAGACAGGGAAGCCAGGACCTCAGGAAATCCAAAACTTCTATTTACATGTTTTCTTAGAACCTCACATGAATTTCAGATCCTGATCAGTGACATGGGACTCGCACCAGGGGATTGAGATAAGATTGGAAAATAACGGTTTTGATTGCCAATTTTAAACAGTCACAAATCACTAGGAAAGTACTACTGCTAAATTAGATAAACGAATGCTTCAGATGACTAGTACAGTCGACGTCCCCTTTCTAGACAACTCTTAATTGAATCCTCCCGAGTTATAGCGTTCCAAGCTGGTCATGGGTCAATCGTCTCGAATTTCAAGCTCAAGTTAGGCCGCACCTCCATCTTTGCCTTGGTTGACGTCGTCGATGGTTGTGGTAAGTATGACGACTTGCTCCACAGTACACTCACCCAAGCCCCCATTATTCTTGCATAATATCGATCGTGGATGGATCAATCTGAGATTGAACTCGATCCTTGAACACATCGCTTGCCCTGACCTTCTACTGAAGTCATCTCAGACACATTGTAGTGAACATCTGATATTTGCTGATGCTTCGAGTGAAAGAGATATTAGAATCCAATCTCGTCGTTGAGGTTATAGCGAACATTTCACTTTTCCGGCGATGTTGTTCAGCTGTTTGAGAATACTCGTTCCCACTCAGCCTTTGACCGTAATCTTCCGCTTCCCATGGCCACTCTGCGTGTCTAGTGTACAGTGCAAAGTATCTTTCGACCTTTGTACCCTTGGTCGTTGGCCTATCATATTATATGGTGGTGTTTAAGCACTAAAGAGCACAAGGTCAATAACACGGCACCATTCGTAATTCGTGGGTGATCGTTCAACACTGTGATCATGAGGCCTAAACCTTAATTTCCGGATGCCCTTTAGTCGTGTGTTTTAATATTATTCAAACGTTTGACTAAATGGACTTTCAGCCTTTTCAAATGATCATTGCTCAAATAATATACATGGTATAGAGAAGGATTGTTTGGCTTTCCACGTGACTAGATTCAGTACACAGCCTGTGCATGTTACTCTCATGTTCTAAAGCAGACGATTATGCTTATGCACGATCCAAGGCAGGCTTAACTAGGCAGCAGAAAGAGTATTTAGTTCCTTTAACATTCGGGCACGAAAGCTGGCAGACACATATTTCAGTTAAGATAATAAAGGTGGCATGGGTGGGTTGACAGCGACCACAATTAGCAGTTTAAAGCACATTTGGTGATTCAGAAGCTGATCATGACTACAATGCCATCCTTAGCGCTGCCTTTAGTGCTAGTGCACTCAGAAACTGTAAAGAAAATCAAATCGGTACTTTAAGGTCTGCTCTGAATCGTATCGCGAACACAACATGAGCATGTGTTGCGGGTCCCTTCATCTGAGATTTTGACACGGTCAAACTCGGGCTGCATCTTTAACCTTTAACCGAACAAGTATATCTGCAACAGTTCTGGAGCCTCCTCTAGCTTTACGCGTTTTGTTTCATTTGACTTTGAAGGCTTGCTGACTGTAGATTCGTGGTGGGTTGTGACTTTAATCTTATGTTACGATTAAATGCCCGTTTGTCGACTTCTTGGGATGATTCCTCTAGAGCTGGGTTGTACGGACAGCAAGAAGAGGAGTATAGACGGTAATCTTCGTCCGAACCTCGGACCATAAGGGATGAAAAAAGATAGAAACATGCTTGCACGGGAACCTGAGCGAGAGATAACACTTTTTCAGATGAAATTCCACACATAAACTTCCTAGTTAATTTGATCTCACATTACAAATTGGGTTCGTAGGAAGTACGTGGGGTGTACAATAATCTCCTTCCAACTTTCTCTTCCATATCGTGGTGGTTAACCTCTCGCAATAGCACATCATAAACCCCATTCAGCAAATAATGTAGGACAACAGCAAATAACGTGGTTCACTTCCTGTCTCGGAAGTTATTCCCACAGCTGAAACAGGTTCACCCAACACACAACACACACTGCACTAACACAGCTCGCGCTAGCCCTAGTGCTAGCTGCGCTCAGAAACTGTAAAACAAATCAATCGTTACTTTAAGTTCTGCTCTGAATCATATCGCAAATAAGACAAGAGCATGTGTTGCGGGTCCCTTGACCTGAGAGTTGGACACGGTCAGCCTCTGGCTGCATCTTCAACCGAACAAGTATATCTGCAATAGTTCTGGAGCCTCCTCTAGCTTTAAGCGTTTGGTTTCATTTGACTTTCAAGGCTTGCTGACAGTAGATTCGTGGTGGGTGGTGCAGTAATCTCCTTCCAACTTTCTCTTATGTCCATCCATGGTACTTAATACATGCGGCACTGAGACCTCGGAAGCTGGGTTTTCTTACACGGTTCACAGAAGTTGAAGATCGCCTAACGGATATTCTGAATACGTACACGGGATGTTCAGAATAATACACTCATATACATCAATACGGTTACTCATTCTCCTTTAGATCGGTCCGTTTGCATCTGTGAGTCAACTAACATTCGTTCGTTAGGCATTTGTGCGTTTTGTGTGCGCACCTGCAGTCTGACCTCAGTTACGCACCATTTTTACACGGGCATTTAAGAAATCAGGTCGCCTGTAGCGGAAACTCGAGAAAGTTGTAGACGAATATTGCGAATTTGATTGTGAAAGGATAAACTTAAGGTAAATAATATTATTTAAAAATAAAAATGGTAAAATTTTATATCCAAAGAACTATAATAATATCTAATATAGAGTGTATGTAATGTATGGTAACAGCAAGTATCTACGAGATAATCAGAAACTCAGAAAAGATTTCTTATAGCATCATGCCCTTGATCGATCTTTGACTATATACTCAAAGATGGATCAAGGGCATGATGCTATAAGATATGCAACGGAGTGAAATCAGAGCTGGAATTTCAAGAATGAAAATTATAGGAGCACGTCGCTTCGAACGGTTGCATTGAATAACGCTCGATTGTTCGAGTTCAATGTGATGAATACATCCATGAACCAAACATATGTACGTAATGTATACGCCCTTTTGTAGAGAAGTATCGGATACTCTAGAATTCTAATCCCTTGGCTCATCCAAACGTGGAATTTCATGAGCTGCAGATTGAAGAAAGACTATAGACAATTTGGAACCAGCAAATTCTTGAACTTGATGTTTATTGCCTCCACTGACTCAAACTATTGAGTCACTTAACAGTTTAACTTATCTACTCACCATACTCACAACATATGAGATGTCTGGTCTAGTGCAGAACATAGCATACATTCAACTGCCAACAGCATTAGCATAAGGAACATTTGACATTACTTTTCTCTCCTCCTCATTTGATGGACATTGCTCCAATGATATCTTGAAATGACTTTCCATTGGAGTGTTCACTGGTTTTGCTTTCTCCATGCCAAACCTAGCAAGTAATTTTTCCAAATATCTTCTTAGAGATATCCATAACTTTCCCTTACTCCTGTCCCGGTGGATTTCAATCCCAAGCACCCTCTTTGAAGAACCCAAGTTCTTCATATCAAACTCCATACCAAGTTGTGCTTTCAATTTCTCCACCTCAACAATATCCTCCGCAGCAATCAGTATATCATCCACATATAGTACCAAGATGATTTAATCAAATACTCTAGGTCCATGTTGCTTCTTGAGGTACACACAACAATACAATTTACTTTTGTTATATCCCTGCTTCAACATGAAAACATCAAATTTCATGTACCAAAGTCTTGGACTTTGCTTTAGTCCATATAAAGACTTTTGTAACTTGCAAACTAGGTTCTGGTTCCTTGGTACCACAAAACCTTTAGGTTGATGCATGTAAATCTTCTCCTCCAATCTTCCATGTAAAAAGGCAGTTGTAATATCTAGTTGCTCCAACTCCAAGTTATGCAATGCAACTATTGCCAATAGTGCACAAATTGAAGAGATTTTTACCACTAGTGAAAAAGTCTCATTGAAGTCAATACCTTCTTTTTTGCTATAACCTTTTGCTACAAGCCTTGCTTTGTATAGATCTCCACCTGATTTTGGAAGTCCTTTTTTCCTCCGGAATATCCATCTGCAACCAATTGCCTTATTTCCCATAGGCAATTTTTCAAGTCTCCAAGTTTGGTTTGGTTCAAGCCAAAGACTTCATCTCCTCTTCCATTACCCGATTCCACTTTTGTCACTCTTGATCTTGCATTGCCTCTTCATATGAAGAAGGCTCACCATTCTTTGTAGGAAGAGCATAAGCTACAAATGAATCATCAAATCTCTTTGGAGGCCTTCTATCCCTATTTAGATACCTACGTTCATGAATAACTTATGGGCTTTGCTCTTCTAATGGTTCACTTGGTAGATCTACAAGAGGTTAAATATCTTCATTTCCAAGATCAATATCTATCTTAACAGAATCTGACTGAATTTGTTTTTTCTTTTCTTTTGCTATAGTAATAGTCTTCATTGTACTAGTCTCATCAAAAACAACATCCCTAATCACACAAGACAACACCTTTTTGGATCCCATAATAATCTATGCCCCTTTTTATCCTTCTCATATCCCAGGAATATACATTTTCTAGATTTGGGATCTAACTTTGTCCTTTGTTCTTGTTGAATATGAACATAAGCTATGCATCCAAATACTCTTAGTGAAGATTAATCAACATGTCTACCTATCCAATTTTCAATAGGTGTCTTACACTCAATCTCAATAGAGGGAGAAATGTTTACCAAATAACAAGCCGTATTTATAGCTTCTGCCCAAAAACTCTTCTCCAATCTGGCATTGCTTAACATAATTCTTGCTTTCTCCAAGATTGTACAATTTATCCGCTCCACCACACCATTTTGTTGAGGAGTGCCCAGTATGGTAAAGTGATGAATTATCCCTTCACTCTTATAATATATATCAAACTCTCCAGATTTGTATTGTACACCATTATAAGATCTCAAACACTTCACTTTCCTTCCAATTTTTTCTCCATCATCACCTTCCATTTTTTAAAGATAGAGAAGACCTTTGATTTTTTCTTCATGGTGTAGACCCATACTCTCTTAGAGTAATCATCAACCAAAGATAAAAAAATATAATGCTCCAGATTTTGAAGCTATAGGTGCAGGCCCCAAACATCAAAATGCACATAGTCTAAAATTCCTTTTGTGCAATGAGCTCTTGTGGAAAAGCTTACCCTCAATTGCTTTCCTATTACACAATGCTCATAGAATTTTAACTTACAACTTTTAAGGCCCTTCAAAAGTTGTTGCTTGGACAATTCACTTAGACCCCTTTCAATCATATGACCCAAGCATAGGTGCCATAACTGAGTAAGATCTTTGTGATCTTCATTTTCAGAAATAGTATGTCCCTCCATTGATGGTCTCTCCAACAAGCTCATAAAGATTTCTTATCTTCTTGCTCTTCATTACAACCAATGCTCCTTTTGATGCCTTGAGTGTTCCATTTTCTGCTCCCCACCTCCAACCATTTGACTCCAACGTGCCTAGTGATATCAAATTCTTCCTAAACTTAAAAACATGCCTCACATCAGCAAGAGTCCTCACAATACCATCAAACATTTTAATGCGTATTGTACCAATGCCAAAAGCTTTACAAGCCATGTTATTCCTCATTATTACAGATCCTCCATTGAATGATTTTTACTCATGGAACCACTCTTTATTTGGACACGTATGGTGAGAGCAACCTCAGTCCAATATCCATGACTCCTCAAATTAATCTTTGTATTGGGTAACACATAGAACATCATCCACAACTCCAGATGACTCAGCAATGCTTACTTGATCTGAAAGTTGACCTTTGTCCTTGTTGGACTCAAGCCTCTTGTTGTTACAATCCTTCTTGAAATGTCCAACCTTCCCACAAATCCAGCACTTGCCTTTGAAACCTCCAGTTCTAGACTTGGATCTGATTTACTCCTAATATGATCTCTCTCTCTCTCTCTCTCTCTCTCTCTCTCTCTCTCTCTCTCTCTCTCTCTCTCTCTCTCTCTCTCTCTCTCTCTCTCTCTCTCTCTCTTCCTTCCTCTAATAAATAGAGCTCTGAATTTGTCTGTTCTTGGTTGGGTCTTTTTCTCATCTCATCGGACAATAATGCTGAAGTGACCTCCTCACTGTTTATATCATCCTTACCATATAGAAGAGTTGTGACCAAATGTTCAAATGTGGAGAAAGTGAAGTCAATAACAACAATTCCTTATCCTCCTCTTCTAACTTAACCTCTTCTATGCTCATCAACTCACAAATGATTTTGTTGAAAGCATTGAGGTGCTCCATAATACTCTAGCCTTCCTTCCTCCGCAACATAAACAACTTCTGTTTAAGAAGCAGTCTATTTTTCCATGACTTGGTCATATAAAGATTCTCCAGTTTGACCCATAGTTTTGGTGCAGATCCCTCATCCATAACATTGTACAACATTTCATCAGCAATGTTCAGCCTAATAGTGCTAATAGCTCTGAGATCTGCATCTTCATCTTCCCCATCCTCATCAATTTCGTCCTCTTGTTTTTTCTTTAGTGATCTATGCAGTCCTTGCTGGAAAAGAAGGTCCTTCATCTTCAACTGCCAAAGTCCAAAAAAAAATTCCCCATCAAACTTCTCCATTGCAAATTTAGCATTTGATATGGATATCATCCCTGCCATTGCTTTACTGTGGACTTGCTTCTGGACCCACTTCCCTGCACCCTCAAATCTCAAGACACTCTTCAGGACCAACTAAGCTATGATACCAATTGTTAGAAAATACAGTCCCAAGGACCTGTCGCTATAGCACATCCATAAGGCCAATTAACTCAAATCAGAGGACTAACAGGAAATAATGTGGTTCACTCCCTGTCATGGAAGCTACCCTTCACGGCTGAAACAGGCTCACACCAACCTTCGAACTTTTATTTCCATTGCACATATGTATATATACACACACACGGATAGTCCCTCTACCATCCGACTAAACTCCTGAATATAGACTTGCGGGACTTCATGAGTCTTGAGCACTCAAGATATCTAGTCACTTTAATACTTGGCCTTAGAAGTGACTGAATATATATCTAGACAAGTGATTGCCCATCGTCATGCCATGATGGGTTAGGGCCTAAACCCTAAAACTTGTATATAGTGAGTTTCCATCAGTCAAGTTCTGCTCTTGCTCTTGCTCAGACAAGTCACTTATAGCAAGCCAAACATAACAATCGCTACAGTGAAATGAAATAGTTGGCCAGACCTTCGGGCATAACCTGAAAAGGATTGGAGTACATATTTGATGTGATTCTAAGTTTGTCAGCAGCCCGATGGAACTGAGGAGGCCCTTCTGCTCCCTGCATTTATCTTGATCTCGTAATCTGTAATCTTGTTCGCTTCTACAGTCGACTCAAACATTCCGGTGAGTGTTCTATCTTCATAATGATCTTATGTTACTAAGTTGTAGTATGAAAGATGGAATACTCGTCAGAGAATTCCTATCCGAGAGATATCCATCCGAAAGATCTATATAAATTTCTCCGAGATGGTGAACTGTCCTATTGACTGTTCATGAATCTATAGGCAAGGAGTGTACATACTTACAATCTCCCACATCTTCGAATGAACCGGTATTGCTCCCGGGCAACCCCTCTCTGAACGTTTATACGTTGTAGGAGACGAGGAGAGTCGCCTTCTGAGAGGCACCTTGTTGTCCTCAGGATTGTCACAACGATTTCAGTCCTGCACGCCTCTCGCTTCTCAGATCCAGAAACGTTTGGGAGTGATATTCAAACTATAGCAGTCAGATTTCAGTTCTGCATGCCTCTCGTTTCTCTGATGCAGATCGTTTGGGTGTAATATTCAAACTCTAGCAGTCAATATCAAATACCTGTTAAGAAAATTCAATTCCCGAGACGTTCCTGGCTATCACACAAAGACACTTCGCAGTGTGATAAGTGGCCGAATGATTCACATAGAGTCTCCACTCCATCGCAATTCTTTATACGCAACTCTTCCGTTGTTCGAGTTGGAGATTTGCTCGACTTTACCAAAGCTCTTCGGAACAATTTTCAGACGTAAATATCTTGACATCCTCGTTATTCAGATATGTCATCTCTCCAATGCTTGCAAAGATAGAAATTTCGTCAACTCGAATTTTGCAAGAGAATACCAGAGCCCCACACCATTTGTCATGCAAGAGGTAAAGGAAGAGACAAACCTTGTAGAAGTCAAGAACTGCAGTAAACATAATGTTTCCATGGACAATTGCAAAAATGAAGCCGGGAGCTCGTCTGATAACGTGTTTTGAGTGATAATTTTTCGCACACCTGTAACAGACCAAATATTTTGGGTAGTTTTCAGAAGTTTGAACTCAAGGATTCTCAACTATCGACATTAGAGGAAATTTTCTGGAAATTGACAGTCTTCCAAGATAAGAACAGCCAAATGGGAAAGCCCTTCCACATCCTCTTCAACAATGGCCAATATGATAACCATGATATCGAATATACATGAGCAAATTAATTAGCCAACTTAAACGATGGCCTTTCAACAAAAGTAGGGCTCTAAACAGCCGACTTATTTCCCTTATAAATAAGGAATGAGTCTCAGTGGGTACGACTGTCCAAATCTGTAGTCAGACTAAGGAATCTCAGGAAATTTAGCAGTAATTTGACAGACAGATAAAGCGAGTCATGCAAACCAGAAACTAGGAGAAAATTAGCATCAAATCCTCTAAATCACATCCAGATTATTCGAGGATGTAAACATAAGCAATAAATTAAATCAATAAATCAAAGAATCTTAGTCTCTTCCTCCTATGGCAATGTGTCGAGTAGAGTAAAATGTATATTTTACAGATCTAAATTAGAAAACCAAGAAAAGAAATTTTCACAGGTCACAAGAAGTTCATTACAATAATCATATTTGAATTGATCGTGTTAACGATGTCACAAATTTTAAACGTACAACTAGTGCCACAAGACACTGCATTACCAACCGCCGTTCAGGATAGGAGAAAGGAAAACGACGATGGGAGAGAAGAAGCGGAAGACTAGAGATAAGAGAAGGTGATGTTCTGTGTGTGGATGCAAAAAAGAAATTAACAACTGGGCACTCTGCTTAGATCTTAGATCAACCGGTTGGACTAGGTAGGAGCTTGAATACAGATACATGTACCACTATACCAACACAGGATATACTGTAATGTAGTGGTTGGTTGGTAGTTCGCCATTCCAATCAACTCTGACCAGATCAGATCAGATCAGATCAGATTAGGCCTTGAGCAGGCGAAGGGACCAGGATGATCTGAATCCGTGTTCCCGCCGCATTTGAATCCAAATTCAACTACCACTCATCACCAATATCCCATTAGATTACTGTGATGCAACCATTTGAAGCAAATTAATCATCTCAGAAATTGATCTAATCAACCAATGCGAGGGCATTGTGCCTAAGTTCCCTCTAACTAACTTGAAGAATAGCTCTGATGCTAAACTAAATCTTTGTTCTGCAAGAAAAATCTGAATTTTAGGTCGAGAGACTAGATTACCTTCAATGGTCATCGACAAACAACCAATATAGGTGCGATAATTTCCATGATTCCACTCATAAAACAGTCCTGTTGCGTCTTTATTCATAGAAATCCGACTGTAAAGAATACAACCATCTAATCAGGTGGGACAAGTATAGAAAATTGTGCTATTTAACTCGTGGAATCGACCGAAGTTGTGTTTTACGTGATAAGTCCACCCCGTATATAAAAAAGGGGTTATGAAGAACCAAAGGCTAGTGAATATCAGGTTCTATCCTGGCCAGATTGGTGAGTTTTTCCTCGACAGGTTAAGGAGTTGGTCCTTTATTGCAAATATTCAATATAAAGGTAGATAACGTCTGGTAACTGGGAGAACACACATCTTTGGGTCTACATACGTTGATTTGATCCTCCTGAATGCCAATTACCCTACCAAATCGCGCGGATCCCTCTTCTACCACTCGACCCTTCCAATTTCCCTGCAGTTTACAAATTGTCAATCCCATCGTCAGAAGAAATCGAATGTGCGTCCCTCAAACTTGAATCCCCTCTATTACCAGAACATTGTGGCTCCAAACCAAGCAGGTTCAACCATATCTGCCCACAGGACTCAATTTGATTCAGAAGATATCAAGACTGTAACAGTATTATCAGGACGTTTAGGTACTATTCATGGAAAATAGATATGTGCAATAGAGCTGCTGATTTAAAAATGAACCCAACTTGAAATTGTACCAGATCAGTCTCGTCGATCGCGATCACAGATTGCACTTCGATTCCGCCCCACTTTTTGCCTTGAGTTTTCTGATGACTATCCATATTGTGTTGCAATCTCGATAACTCCTTACTGAACTCTTCGAGCAATCTCACCAAGTCAGCATGTTTCCTCTCTTTGGGAAAGAGTTTCTCACATACTTCTTTCTTCAGAGCTATGTGTGGTGTTGAGTAGTAAAATATCCCAGCTAAATTGTCAAGAAATCTCCTTACTTTTTCTTGTCCCCGTTGGCGCCCCCTCTTTACCGCTTGGTCGATAAATTCCTTTATCAACAATCCTCCAAAGCAATGGCCAACCAAAATTACAGGTACCTCATCTTCTTGACCCACATTCGAATTGTGATTATCGATGATGGTGAATAAAAAGTTCTCCGCAATAAGATGATCGTCCATTCTACCTGTGTTGGCGGTTTGAATCACACTTGGATCATAAGCTGCCGCCAATGCTCGAACGACGATGTTCTTCTCCTTGAACGTTTTGTCCTCTTCGAACCATTGTGGCCAATATTCATCAGGATGATTTTTCTTTGTCCAAGTAGTCAAGTGTATATCTTCGATCTTTCGGTCTCCGAGTTGAAGACCATGAAAGAAAATAAGCTCCACTTTTGGTTTAGCAGTGGTTTTGAACTTGAATTCGTACAAACCGTCGCTTAGTTTTTCAACCTATAAAAGAAAAGCCGCAGATACTACCTGTAATAGTGAATTGTGCTGAAATTCACAGCTGCATGGAACCAATTTCAGTCCGAGATACCGAGGAGGACAGGGAGGACCTCAGGAAGTTCATAATTTCTGGACCAGTCTCTTCTGTAAAACTGACATGAACGTAGTTTTCATGTCCTGAGAACCATGTGACTCTCATAGGACGGTAAGACATGTTTGAACATGACGGAACGTGTTGCTAGTTTCTGCAAATCAAAGAATCTCTAGGAAAGCAAATCTAAATTATCGAATGCTTCATCTGACATGCACAAATTGCTGTTAAGGTCTACAGAGAGAGAAAGGTATTGCTACACGCGCTCGCAGACATTAACGAAGATCTTCATCTGGATGAAACATGGATAAAACCTGGTGATTATTCGGTACCTGCAATTTCTAGTCGATTGTCACTTCAATTTATTCGGGGTTGCTATCTTGGCCAGTCATGAGCCAAATCGTCTGGAAGTTAAAGCTCAAGTTATGACCATCATCACTCTCACCTCCATATTTGCACCAGTTGACGTCGAGGATGATTGAGGAGCCTGCAGCTCCGTGGACATGGTCGGTCGTAGTAAGCTTGACAGTTTATTCCACAGAATACACAGCCGTGGCAGCTCCGATGGTTCTAAATCATTTCTGTATGTCATCGATCGTGAAAGTCAATGGATCAATCTTCGGTTGAACTGAGCCTTTATGCACATCGCTTACCCTGAACTTTTTTCTGATCTCATGTCATGAATAAGAATATTTGAGATTTCTCTTGATGGATTCCCGAAGATATAATCAGCAATCCGTTCCTGTCAGTGAGCATCTCATCATAATGACAATCCCAATTTCTTTTTCGAGATTTACTTTTCAGGTGTTTCAGCGTAATATTTCTTGTTTCCACTGTATGCGAAGCCTCTCTCAGAAGAATTTTATCTTCTTTTTATATTTTTGTTAATCGTAATCTTCCTCCTCCCGCGTCCATTCTGCGTGTCTGAATAGGAAAGTGTTGGCAGTTAGTATCCTTTGACTTTCGTGGCTACTCTGCGCGTCTGAACTGGAACATGTAGACAGTGGGTATCCTTTTCACTTTCGTGCCCATCGTTTGCGTATCATCTTATAACGTGTCCTGACACTCTGAAGCTGCAGAAGGTAGATAAACACGCCACCATAGGTAGGACCAGCCTTGAGGGCGGCGCCAGTTGGCTACCCTACCACAAAAAGCTATAGGAGCCACCAAATTATATTGAAAGTGTAACCTTTGTTCGGACTATTTCGCTGTCTTATCTTACTAGTGGACACGAAGTCTACAATGAGTACCAAACCTTTGTAATAATTTATTCTATGGGAACATACTCAAATACGAGGAAGCTGCGGTTAGTGTAGGGCTTCTAGTGTCAAAATTGAGTAGCGAGTGCACCATATGCATCGGACTTATCAGACTGAGCTCGACAGTTTACGTTAAAGACAGGCGTAATTTAGCTGCAAAAAGAGGATTCAATTCCTCTTTTATTCTATCAGGAATGCCGGATACATATCTTAGATGAAAGCGGATGCTTATGATTGATAGCAATCACAATTAGGGCTGATGTGGCTAGCACTAACGTGGTGAATCTGATCATGTCTGCATCCAGAGCGACAGCGGAAGTGCTACATTGTTCACCGTATTCTGTGTAGGTCACGCTAATGTCAGTAGCATTTCATTCGTTAATGTTCACTGGTACGAATGGTTATCTTTATTAATTGCCAGATAACACAACAACGCTACGCCTCAAATAGTTTTTCCCATCATGTTCGACAGTATGTTTTCCCAACTTTGAGCTCAGGCAAATATTGCAAGAATCGCAAAACCCGTGGCCAAATATATCCATCTCACAAGTTTGTGAATCGTTCACGCTCACGTAGAGCATATATGAAACAGAGGGAGATGGGAGACCATAGCGAACATAGCTATGTTCAGGCAGGACTTGCTGTAACTGGTTCGTGATCAATATCCGTATATACCGTCCCCCATACTCCACTATATTGCTACTGGATGCCGTCCCCCCACTATATGATGGATGGTCTAGGTTGAAATTTAAGATTATTTCCTGACTTTTATTTTGGAGTGTTCCTCTAATCCACTGTTACTATGCCGTAGACATGATTACGGTTACACAGTTCCGATACATGTGTTTGATTTGCGACTGACACTAATATCGATGTAACGTTCTCCTGCCTATCTAGCACAATCGAAGAATACTTCATTGAATCTCACTGAGTTACTTATCGAGCATACCCGAACATCTTCTCAATGAATTACATCTTTAGGAGACGACTGATCTCAAGAATCCGAGCAATCAACCAAGGCGAGTGCACCGTGCCTTCAATTTTTTTCTTACCAACACGCAGCTGGATGATTTGCAATTAGGCAATGGGTTATGGTGCTGAACTTTTCGGCAAGACGGATTTGAGATGAATGTTGGCATGAGAAAGACTGCAATGCCTTGAAAAGTTTAAGACAACCTTAGTCAATGAATGCAATCGTGAATTCTCAAACAAAACAGGTAGCAAATGGAAAATATTACCTTACTATCAACTTTTTCGTGTTGACGAAGTAAAGAAACTGAGCTACTCAAGTTTGAAATGACCGAAAATATCTGTGCAAAGTAAATCACAATGTGGATAGAGAACAAATATATAAACGTATGGAGAGTCACATGCTAGTGAACGCGGATTTCCATCTTCGCTAGATTCGTGAGTTTGTACTAGGCCAGTTAAGAACCAGTCTTCTTCGGATACGCACAAATGTCCATGATAAATTTGGATATTCTCAGATAACTGAGAGAATGTACGTTATCAGGTCTGCATATGTTGAAATGATCCTCCGCAATTGCCATGGAATCCCCCATCCGCCCAGATGCCTCTGGTACCAGTAGGCCCTTAAAAGTTCCCTGTCCTTGCAATTTGCAGATCGTCAGTACTAATCTAATCATCAAAATAGAATCGTATGTACGGCCTCTGTCTATAAACCAACGCTACTTGCAACACTCAAACATGATGGCTCCAGATGAGTCCACATTCGGCAATATCTGTTAAAGCTCTCAAATAAATTCGTTAGATTCAGAATTCTACAAGTATTATCAAGACGGTAGAGGTAGGTAGTATTTAGTTGAAAATAGATAATAGAGCGAGTGTTGTGGAATAAGACTAGCTGAAATTTTACCAAATCAGTTTCGTGGCTCTCGAACACAGATTGCACCTTCATTCCGCCCCAATTTTTGCCAATTCTGCTCTGAAGGTTACTCATCTCCATCTCCAGTCTGGCGACTTGCTCATTCAACTCCCTGAGCAATTTCACGAAATCAGCATGTGTCCTCTGCTTGGGGAAAAGTTTCTCGAATACTTCTTCTTTCAGAGCTATGTGGGGTGTTGAGTAGTAGTACACTCCAGCTAAATTGTCCAGAAATTCCTGTATTCTAACTGCATCTTGCCCCCCACCATGCGCTGTCCTTGCCGCCTGCCTGATGATTTCTTTAATCAACAATCCTCCGAAGGCATGGCCAACCAAGATCACAGGCACACCCTTTTTCCGACCCACCTTTGCAGCGTCACTCTTGATCATGGTGAATGCAAAACTCTCAGCAAGAGTATAAATGTCCATTCGACCTTTCGTGGCAGTTTTGACAGTACTCGGATCATAAGATGCTGCCAACGCTCGAACGACAATGTTATTCGTACTGAATGTTTCGTCCTCTTCAAATAGTTGCGCCCAGTATTCATCAGGATGACTTTTCTTCGTCCAAGTAGTCAAATGTAAATCTTTGTGTTCACGTTCTCCGAATTGAAGACCATGAAAGAAAATAAGCTCGACTGTGGGTTCTTCTTTATCGGTGTTCCTAATGAACTTGAATTCGAACAGACCGTCACATAGTCTCTTAACCTGTAAGGAAGCACCTGTAAGTCATTACTTGGAACTTTATAATGCAGTGTGCCGAAATTTACACCGATTCCCCAACTGGTTACTACGCAGAACTACTTCCAGTCCGAGACAGGGAAGTCAGTACCTCAGGAAATCCAAATTTCTATTTACATGTTTTCTTAGAACCTCACATGAATTTCAGATGCTGATCAGTAACATGGGACTCGTACCAGGAGACTGAGATATGATTGGAAAATAAAAGGTTTTGATTGCCAATTTAAAAAAATCACAAATCACCAGGAAAATACTGCTACTAAATTAGATAAACGAATGCTTCAGATGACTAGTATCATCGACACCCACTTCCTAGACAACTCTCAATGAATCCTCCAGAGCGGTGTGTTCGAAGCATGTTCGAAGTCATGGGTCAATCGTCTCGAATTTCAAGCTCAAGTTAGACTGCCATAAACCGCACCTCCATCTTTGCCTTGGTTGACGTCGAGGATAGTTGTGGTAAGTTTGACGACGTCCTCCACAGTACACTCACCCAAGTCCACAGTACACTCACCCAAGCCCCCATTATTCTTGCATAATATCGATCGTGGATGGATCAATCTGAGATTGGACTCGATCCTTGAACACATCGCTTTCCCTGACCTTCTACTGAAGTCATCTCAGACACATTGTATTGAACATTTGATATTTGCTGATGCTTCGAGTGAAAGAGATTTTAGAATCCAATCGCGTCGTTGAGGTTATAGCGAACATTCACTTTCCGGCGATTTTGTTCAGATGTTTGAGAATACTCTTTCTCGTTCCCACTCAGCCTTTGACCGTAATCTTCCGCTTCCCATGGCCACTCTGCGGGTCTAGTGCAAAGTATCCTTCGACCTTCGTAGCCTTGGTCGTTGGCCTATCACATTATGGTGGTGGTTAAGCACTAAAGAGCACAAGGTCAAATAACACGGCACCATTCGTAATTCGTGGGTGATCGTTCAACCTGTGATCATGAGGCCTAAACCTTAAATTCAGCATGATCTCTAGTAGTGTATTTTAATAATATTCAAACGTTTGACTACATGGACTCTCAGCCTTTTCAAATGATCATTGCTCAAATAATATATACGGTATAGAGAAGGATTGTTTGGCTTCCACAAAACTAGACTCAATACACAGCCTGTGCATGTTACTCTCATGTTCTAAAGCATACAATTTGCTTATGCACAATCCAAGGCAAGCTTAACTAGGCAGCAGAAAGAGTATTTAGATCCTTTAACATTCGGGCACGAAAGCGAGCAGACATGTATTTCAGTTAAGATAATAAAGCGCATGGGTGGGTTGACGGCGACCACAATTAGCAGTTTAAAGCACATTTGGTGATTCAGAAGCTGATCATTACTACAATACCATCCTTAGCGCTGTCTTTAGTGCTAGCTGCACTCAGAAACCGGAAAACGAATCACATCGTTACTTAAGGTCTGCTCTGAATCATATCGCAAATAACTAAAGAGCATGTGTTGCGGGGCCCTTGACCTGAGAGTTGGACACGGTCAGACTCGGGCTGCATCTTCAACCGAACAAGTATATTTGCAACAGTTCTGGGGCCTCCTCAAGCTTTACGCGTTTTGTTTCATTTGACTTTCAAGGCTTGCTGACAGTAGATTCGTGGGGTTTGTGACTTTAAACTTATGTTATCGGTAAATGTCCCTTTGTCGACTTCTTGGGATGATTCCTCTAGATCTGGGTTGTACGGACAGTAAGAATACGAGTATATACGGTAATCTTCCTCCGAACCTCGAAGCATAAGGGACGAAAAAAGATGGAAACATGCTTACACGGGAACCTGAGCGAGGATAACACTTCTTCAGACGAAATTCCACACATAAACTTCCTACTTAATTTGATCTCACATTACAAATTGGGTTCGTATGAAGTACGTGGGGTGTACAGTAATCTCCTTCCAACTTTCTCTTCCATATCGTGGTGGTGAAGACATGCAGTGTTAGAAACCACAGTCCCGATAACCTCTCGCAATAGCACATCAACCCATTAAGCAAATTATGTAGGACAACAGCAAAAAACCTGAAACAAGCTCACCCAACACTTTATTACTCGTATGTATATAGAGATAGTTCCTCGTCACGGTCATTCGGCTGAGCATATATGTATATATCACGGTAATTCAGCTCAACTCATACGAGACTTCATGGGGATTTGACCGTTCAAGGTATCTAGTCACTTTAATATTTTGCCCGTACTAGTGACTGAATATATCTAGATAAGGCCTGTACCCGCATTTTGGTGGAGAATGTTATGTTCGGGGTTGAAGTATCTAGTAAGCGCTTGGCCCGCACCTTGGTGGAGATTGGTATATATGGCTTGTTATTAGTGACTTGATTGATTATTGAAGACTATTGAGCAAAAGTGAATGATGAAACATTCACTTTTGCTCCTGATTGTCATAGTCTTCGATAATCAATCAAGTCATTAATAACAATTCAAATATACCACTCTTAACCTTTTGCTTATATCAAGTGCATCATCCCAAAAAGCAACATCAAACCTCGAGCAAGTTTACGCATAATTTGGACTTTTCAACATGAATAAATTTAGTCATCAAATGAACTGAGTATGTCTATATGCCAATCTTTTGCAAATTGATCTCACCATTTGTCACAACTCGCCCCGTACAATGATGTTTCCCTATCAATATGTTTTGTCCTTGATTCTTGGTCAAGTGAATAACACTTTGGTTATCACAAAAGAAATATGGACTTCATGTTAGGGAGGCGTTCATCCTTGGCTAATCATTTTAGCCATATTGCGTCTTTGGCCACCTTAGTTGTTGGCATGTATTCGGTTGTTTGCATGTATTAGGTCTCTGCAGTAGAGGGAGCAACAATAGATTAGAGAATAACTTCCAACTTATTATAGAGTAACTTTCAACCTACCGCACCACCAACAAGCGTAAAAATAAATCTTGTTTTAGATCTTCTTTTATCCAAATCTCCATGAAAAAATGAATTTTCCGTACCCCATAATTACCAATTCACATCAAAAACAATATCAATATTTTATAGTCCTTTTGGAGTAGAAAAGTATCCATTTCTAATCTAACCAATATTGTTTCTCTGGATTTGTCATGTATTTACTTACCATGCTCATTGTATTGTTACCATGCTCATTGTATTGTATAGAAGATGTCTAGCATAGTATATTGTATGCAATTTAGCACACAAAATGAATATCCAGTGAAGACCATAGCATGCTTACCATTGTATAGAAGATGTCTAGCATATTGTATCCAATTTAGTACACAAAATGAATATCTAGTGAAGACCATAGCATACCTTAAACTCACCATAACACTAACATAAATAATATTTCACCATAACACTAGCATAAGGAATATTTGATATTATTTTTCAGTCAAGTGTGATGGACATTTGATGGATATTGTTTTAATGATATCCTTGGATGGACATTTTGACGTATATTGTTTTAATGATATCCCTCGTTCGTGACCAAGTGTGATGGACATTTCGATGTACATTTTTTTAATGATATCCTTGGATGGACATTTTGATGGACACTGTGTTAATGATATCCCTCGTTCGTGACCAAATTAAAAAAGGAATTGAATCCCCTTTTTGCAACCGAATTATGTTGCCTTTAACATGATATGTCGTGCCCAGTTTGATAAGTCCGATGAGTACACTGGCTACTCAATTTTGATACTAAAAGAACTGCAGCTTCGTCGTATTTGCGATATGGTCCCACGGAATAAAATACTACGAAAGTTTGGTACTCAGTGTAGACTTCATGTCCACTGGTAAGATAAAGACAGCCAAATAGTCACAACAAAGGTTGCACTTTCAATATAATTTGGTGGCTCCCATAGTATTTTGCCGTACAGTACCCAATTGGCGTCCTCAAGGCTGGTCCTACTTATGGTGGTGGCGTGTTTATCTCCTTCTGCAGCTTTAGACTGTCAGAACACGTTTATAAGATGATACGCAAACGATGGGCACGAAAGTCAAAAGGATACCCAGTGTCTACATTTTCCAAGTCGAACGCGCAGAGTGGCAACAAAAGTCAAAAGATACTCACTGTCTACACTTTCCTATTCAGACGCGCAGAATGGCCACGGGAGTAGGAAGATTACGATCAACAAAAATAATTCTAATTTACATTCTACTAAGGAATACTTCGCATAGTGGAACAAGAAATATTACACTGAAACACCTGAAAATTAAATCTCGAAAAAAGAAATTGGGATCGTCATTATGATGAGATGCTCACTGACAGGAACGGATTGCCGATTATATCTTCGGGAATGAATGAATCCACTAGAAAAATCTCAGTATTCGAATTCATGAGATGAGATCAGGAGAAAATCAGGGCAAGCAATGTGCATAAGGACCCAATTCAACTAAGATTGATCCATTGACTTTCACGATCGATGACATACAGAAATGATTTAGAACCGTCGAAGGGAGCTTGGCCATGGTTGTGTCTTGTGTGGAACAAACTGCCAAGCTTACTACGACCGACCATGTCCACAGAGCTGCAGGCTCCTCAATCATCCTCGACGTCAACTGTTGCAAAGATGAAGGTGAGAGTGATGGTGGTCTTAACTTAAGCTTTCACTTCCAGACGATTGGCTCATGACTTGCAAAGGTAGCAGCTCTGAATAAACTGAAGTGACAATCGATTAGAAATTGCAGTTACCGAGTAATCAGCTAGTTTTATCCATGTTTCATCCAGATGAAGATCTTCTCTTTTGTCTGCGGTCGCGTGTAGCAATACCTTTCTCTCTCTGTAGAAATTAACAGCGATTTGTAGAAGTCATCTGAAGCATTCGCTAATTTAAAATTGCTTTCCTAGAGATTCTTTGGTTTGCAGAAACTAGCAATACATTTCGTCATGTTCAAACATGCCTTACTGTCCTATGAGAGTCACATGGTTCTCAGGACACGAAAACTAAGTTTATGTCAGTTTTACAGAAGAGACTGGTTCAGGAATTACGAACTTCCTGAGGTCCTCCACATTCTCCTTGGTATCTCGGACTGAAATTGGTCCCATGCAGCTGCAAATTTTGGCACATTGCACTAATACAGGTAGTATCTGCGACTTTTCTTTTACAGGTTGATAAACTAAGCGACAGTCTGTTCAAATTCAAGTCCAAAAGCACTGCTAAACCAACAGTGGAGCTTATTTTCTTTCATGGTCTTCAACTCGGAGATCGAAACATCAAAGATATACACTTGACTACTTGGACAAAGAAAGGTCATCCTGATGAATATTGGCCACAATGGTTCGAAGAGGACAAAACGTTTAAGGAGAAGAACATCGTCGTTCGAGCATTGGCAGCATCTTATGATCCAAGTGTGATTCAAACCGCCACTGCAGGTAGATTAGACAATTATCTAATTGCGGAGTACTTCCTATCCACCATCATCGATAATCACGAAGTCAATGTGGGTCAAGAAGAGGGGGTACCTGTAATCTTGGTTGGCCATTGCTTTGGAGGATTGTTGATAAAGGAATTTATCCACCAAGCGGTAATGAAGGGGCTCAAACCGGGACAAGAAAGAGTACGGAGATTTCTGGACAATTTAGCTGGGACATTTTACTACTCAACACCACACATAGCTCTGAAGAAAGAAGTAAATGAGCAACTCTTTCCCAAACAGAGGAAACATGCTGACTTGGTGAAACTGCTAGAAGAGTTCAGTAAGGACTCATCGAGATTGCAACAAAGTATGGACAGGCATCAGGAAAATCACGGCAAAAAGTGGGGCGGAATCAAGGTGCGATCTGTGATCGGGGTCAACGAGACTGATCTGGTACTATTTCAAGTTGGATTCGGTTTTATATCAGCAGCTCTATTGCACATATCTATTTTTCATTGAATAGTATCTAAACGTCCTTATAATACTGTTACAATCTTGATATCTTCTGAATCAAATTGAGTCCTTTGAACAAATATGGTTGAACGTGCTTGGTCTGGAGCCACAATGTTCTGCAAATAGCGAGGTTCAAGTTTGAGGGACGCACATTCAATTTCTTCTGATGATTGGATCGACGATTTACAAACTGCAGGGAAATTGGAAGGGTGTGGTGGTAGATGAGGGATCCGCACGATATGGTGAAAATGTAATGACCATTCAGGAGGATCATGTCAACGTATGTAGACCCAATGATATGTCTTCTCCAAGTTATCAGATGTTATCTGACTTTATACTGGAAATTTGCCAAAAATAACCAACTCCTTAACCTGTCGAGGAAAAACTCACCAACCTGGCCAGGATAGAAATTGACATTCACTAGCCTTTGGTTCTTCATATTTAGATGCCCCTTATTTATATGCCTGTGGACTTATCATGTAGTACACATTTTCGGTCGATTCCACGAGTTAAGTAGCACAATTTTCTTCACTTCTCCCGACCGATTAGATGGTTGTATTCTTTACTGTCTGATTTATATGAATAAAGATGCAACAGAAGTGTTTTGTGAGTGGAATCCATGGAAATTATCGCACCTATATTGATTGTGAGGATGTTTGTCGATGAGCATTGAAGGTAATATAGTCTCTCGGCCTAAAATTCAGATTTTTCTTGCAGAACATAGACTTAGTTTAGCATCAGAGCTATTCTCCAAGTTAAGCACCGTTAGAGTGAAGTTAGGTACAATGCACTCGCGTTGGTTGATTAGATCAATTTCTGAGATGATTCATGTGCTTCAGATGGTTGCATCAAGTGATTTAATGAGATAATTGGTAATGAGTGGTAGGTGAACTTGGGTTCAAATTCGGCGGGAAAACACGAATTGAGATCATCCTGGTCCCTTGCCTGCTCAAGCCTGATCTGATCAGAGTTGATTGGAATAGCGAACTACCAGCCAACCACTACGTTACAGTATATCCTGTGTTGGTATAGTGGTACAGGTATCTGTATTCAAGCTCCTCCCTGGTCCAACCGATTGATCTAAGATCTAAGCAGAGAGTGCCCAGTTGTTAATTTCTTTTTTGCATCCACACACAGAATATCACCTTCTCTTATCTCTAGTCTTCCTCTTCTTCTCTCCCATCGTCGTTCTCATTTCTCCTATCCTGAACTGCGGTTGGTAATAGAGTGTCGTGTGGCACTACTTGTACGTTTAGAATTTATGACTTCGTAAACACGAGCGCCTAATTCAAATGTGATTATTGTAGTGAACTTGTTTTGACCTCTGAACTATTTCTATTTATACTTTTCTATTTCAAAATCTGTAAAATATGCATTTTCTCTACTCGACACATTGCCAGAGGAGAAAGGATCTAAGATTCTTTCATTCATTATGTTTACATCCCCCAATAACCATTGGATGTGACTTACAGGATTTGATGCTAATTTCCTCCTAGTTTCTGGTTTGCATGTCTCGTTTTATCTATCCGTCAAATTGCTCCTAAATTTCCTGAGATACCTCATTCTGATGGCGGATTTGGACAGTCGTACCCACTGAGACTTATTGCTTGTTTACCACCTTAAGTAAAGGAAATAAATCTACTGTTTAGAGCGCTACTCTTGTTGAAAAGCCATCGTTTAAGTTGACTAATTAATTTGCTCATGTATATTCGATATCATGGTTATCATTGTGGCCATCGTTTGATATCCCTGGTGCATAGCTGGATAAAAATGTTGCCTCGAATTTTTGCTGGTAGAAGCATACCCTCAAGCTCGTTTCTTCTTGAATTCGCTATGGTTCCAATATAACAAGCTCGGCTTATTCGAGTTTCTTCCAGATTGATACATACTCTTAGGAGAAACTCTAGCAAGATCCATCGTGGAGCTCGGTAAGGTGGAGCAACATTGCCCAGTGGTCTAGGTGGGACATGGCGTAGGAGATATGGTCTTGAAAGAAGTTCTGTTAGAAAGCTGAATTCCTGGGAAGAGCAAACGCAGATCAACCGTTACTCGAAGACACAAATAATTTCCACGGCATTTGAAGGGGAATGTGTTCCTGCTCTACACCTCATTCTGGGTCTAGTTTGGCATGGGAACAAGACCACCACTCCAAGGAAATCTGTCGATCCAGTGACTCCAGCGATACTACGTCCAGACTAGGTTTATTTCAGAGTATCAACATCATCACTCTGGTTGGAAAATATCTATAGTTTGTGAAGCAGTGTTTTTCGATTATATGTGAAGTGGTTTCGTCCTGGTACGGATATTGCATAGATTAGCTTTTCATCCCAACACAGGGCGATGTTACAGTAGCATGTCAAGATTGAGCGATAGGTTCGTTTAAGTTTCAGTAGTTTGTGGTACTTTTAGAGTTTCTCATGTATTATTTTGTGGATTGTATTCATCAAGGAACCGTAATGTGTTCATGAGCATGGTAGTAGATAGAACGTTCTTAAGTTTACACCAACCGAAATGTATTCATGAGTATGCATAGTGAATGTAACCTCCTTCCCTAGTTCGTATTCACTGAAATTATTATCTCACAGTTTAAGAACTTCGGAGCGTGGATCCAGCATTCCTCCCATACAAAGAGAGGGGAGCTGACACAAATCGCTTAGCAATATTAAGAACGGGACCTGTATGTAAACCCAGGATCAAAGCTCTAGTAGTTTCTTTCAAGACACCTTTTTGCGTACGATTTTTGAAGACGAGGTATGCACTATGATAGTCCATACCTCTTCAAACACAGTTTCCATAAGTATTTCAAGAACAAGTAACTCTATTTTGCTTCTTTACGATGCAGGTGTTCATTGGATGACCTGAAAAACGTGTTTAGCATATCTGTGAGAAAGAAGTAGAGATAAGATCGATGGAAGGACGCTCTAGACAAGTTGTATAAAACAGGATCTCTAGATAGGAGTGAAAAGGACATACTGTAGGCAAATAGTGTTAACGGCCTTGGCAAGCATGAAAAGGTTTTAAGGGTTCATCTTAATTAGTTGCACACAGGTATGGCAGCTGGACGTTGCTGTAAACCTACTGAGGTGGTGCAATGTGCACCGCAATTTTCGACTGGTTCTGAAAAGATCTGTAGAACATGATGTGATGTTTTTCGTAATGGTAAACTAACAATATCAATGAGATAGTACATGGTATTCATCGAGATGCAATGGAATAATTGGTAACGTACTTACCATGTGATGATGAGAATACCATATGAACTTGGACTTTGTCTGGAGACTCTGCCCTCACGAGTTGCTCTCGATTTCTTTGAGTCGAGAAACTAATGCAGTTTTCTTCGAATTTGGATCCTTTGCTAATCGTTTCTTGTTCCACAGAGAATGGGATTCACTGGCGTAAATGGAAGAGCTTCACTTGTTGAGGATATCATCTCTACGCCAGAGGGAATCCCATGGTTCTTCCAGGTTCTCTCGAAATCTGGGAATGCTACACATGACCGATGGTCCAAGGAAGAGAGACACTGGAACACCTTACGTTTTCTGGGAAAATAGCTGGCAATTACGTGAAGGGGATGTGGAAGGGCTTTCTCATTTGGCTGTTCTTATCTTGGAAGACTGTTGTCAATCTTCCAGAAAATTTCCGGAACTGAGAAAGTTGAGAATCCTTGAGTTAAAACTTCTGAAAACTATGCAAAATATTTGGTCAGTTACACGTGTGCGGAGAATTGTCACGTTACTAGACGAGCTCCCGGCTTCATATTTGCAATTGTCCACGGAAACATTATGTTTATTCAGGGATCGTAAATTATGCGTCTCTGAAACGGAAAGTCCGTCCTTAGTGGAAGGAACCGATACGATCCGGTGAAACCTGTCCACTATTGCTTATGGTAATACGCGGCACCACTTTCTGTTAACCTGACCACCTAGACCGTCTAGACAGAAATCTCGGAAACTGGTCGGGCACGGACAGGCTGCCCGCCGGACGGACGCAAAAGGATTCTGTAGGTTGCATGGGACCCGGCCAAATGACCTTCCTGCTCTTTAAGAGACTCGTGGTGGACCATCTTGCAGGACCGCAGGAAGAAATCAATGTCCCTAGATTCCTCCCAAAAAAGTGGAGACTCCAAAGAAGAAATGAAATGAAATGAAATAAATGGTTGATTTGGGTGGACTTCAGAGTGAGTCCAATGACCTTAGGGGTCTTTCTATGAGCCAGCGCAAATGTAGACGATCCGCTCGTGTTTGATGTATTTGGAATACTATCCATCTTTTGCATGCATACCGCAAATTGAATCTCCAATAGGGTGAGACTTGTCTAAAGATGTAAAGGAAACGCAGCGAATAAGTACGAGATTTTTCTTCTTGAAATGATTTATTTGTGCAGATATTTAGCATGTCCGTCATGAGAAACGTTCGCTTTTGGAAATAAAATGTGGATTGACCTAAGCTCGCTCGATGTTCAGCATCCCAAAAGCTAAGTCCAGGTAAGGTAAGGCTGCTGCACCAAAAATAGGCTCCACTATCCGTCCTTGCCCAATGAGCTCCACTTTGTGTCACCGTGAAGTAAATATCAACGAGATTGGCAAAGAATGCACCAATTCCATGTCCTTGCTTAAATCTAGAACGAGCACAAGAACCAATACGCTTCAGTCACTCGATCCCCCAATAGCCTCCCATCCTTTAACACGGGAGTATTAAGGTCCCAATATACAATATTGGGACCTCAATATAATCTTGACTTCTAAAAGCGTTGCCTCGTCCTGGGGAGACCTCTAGCATTACAAATGGTGTGGGACTCTGTTATTCTCTTGCAAGATTCGAGTTGAGGAGATCGATGCATTGGAGAGATGACATATCTGAATAATGAGGATGTGAAGGTATTTAAGTCTGAAAATTGTCCCGAGGAGCTTTGGTAAAGTTGAGCAAATCTTCAACTCGAACAACGGAAGAGTTGCGAATAAAGAATTGTGATGGAGTGGATACTGTATGTGAATCACACTTATCACACTTTGGTGGCCAGGTACGTCGCGAGAATTGAATTTTCTTAACAGCTATTTGATATTGACTGCTATAGTTTGAATATCACTCCCAAACGTTTCTGGATCAGAGAAGCGAGAGGTGTGCAGGACTGAAATCGTTGTGACAATCCTGAAGATAACAAGGTGCCTCTCAGAAGCGCACTGTCCTCGTCTCCTACAACGCATCAACGTTCAGAGTGGGGTTTGCGGGAGCAATACCGGTTCATTCGAAGATGTGGGAGATTGTAAGTATGTACTCTCCTTGCCTATAGATCCATGAACAGTCTAGAGGACAGTTCACCATCTCGGAGAAATTTACATATCTTCCGGATGGATATCTCTCGGATAGGAATTCTCTGACGAGTATTCCATCTTTCGTACTACATCTTAATAACATAAGGATCATTATGAATATAGAACACTCACCAGAATGTTTGAGCCGACTTTAGAAGCAAACAAGATTACCTGCAGATAAATGCAGTAAGCAGAAGGGCCTCCTCAGTTCCATCGGGCAGCTGACAAACTTAGAATCACTTCAAGTATGTACTGCAATGCTATTCAGATTATGCCCGAAGGTCTGGACCAACTATTTCATTTCAGTGTAGCGATAGTGGATACATGAGTAGTTGTTATACTGAAGAAGAACGTGATCCGTAGAAATATTTGACAAGCAAGACAGGGTTTCCGTGTGCATGTGAGAGAAGAAATACCAAGGGATCACCACTATGCATTTCTGTGCACTGTATATACTGTACCTGTTCTTGATTCTTTGCCTGAGACTTTACTTCAGCTTAAAGGAGAGAACGGGTTTCAAGCTTCTAGAGAATCCCAGAACAGGGGACCCTAGACATACACACTATAGTCATGCAACGTATCCTTAAGCCGCCATTGCGATGGAGATGTTCTAAGACACGCTCGCATGTCCCGTGCTGAAAACCCAACCAAGAAAGCATTGTCAAACGTGGAGTATAGCTCAACGTTCGATCTGACCGTCATGGTCGATGGAGATTAAATCGAGATGTTCGGATTTTCGTCAGCTAGTTAATACAAAGCAGAATGATTTGTATTCTCCTTCCTTTGAGCTGCTCAGTGTAATGTTTCATTGCGGGTTGTTGATAAGTTTTACCTCGGAATCATCTTTCTTTCATGACTTCATTCTGTTTTATCCATGGACTCTGACACTCATAAAGCCATCGTGGAATTTAATTCAAAAGTTGATGGATAACTTAAGTCCGAACGCGTTTCTCAAGGTCATAAACTTTGGGGAGGATCCAAAATACAAGATGAAATCTTGGAGCAGATAAGCACATTTTGACGAACCTGGGATGAAAAGGATCTACGAATATATCTCTCCAGAAATAATATGCACACATGGGAAACAGTGCTGATCCTTCAAGCGCGTAAGAACAGGAGGTTTGACCAACCAGTCATGGACGGCAATTTCACCATTCCACGAATCTGCACTCGGTTTCCTAGCAATTTACAGCCATGCGCAGAAATTATCTTGAACCTGCCTCGCGACGCGCATTCCCTTCAATCCAGCGGTACTTTATAAGTACTGTATATACACGATATCCTTTATCCTTTATCCTTTATTACCATTTTAAATTGTGCAAATTTGTTAAATACCCTTGTAGTTTTCACTATTTTGAAACATGTCCATGTGCGTTCGTAAAATTGCAAATATACCCTCGGTTCTCTAGGATACACCTCGAAGCCAGACATTCCTGTATGTTGTATGCATGTGTTAAGGGTTCTGGACTGCGGGTTATGATTGTTCACGGATAGCGTCTTTTGGTCTCTCGTCTAGTCTTCGTAATATTGGAACGCACCAATTTACAGTGTGCTAAAGATCTATGAATTCATATTACCAGTGCACATTTGCGATAGTCGATTGATTATATGTAATCACTATATGTGGATGCCCTAACTCGACCCATCAATTTACGATTCTTCATGGAAAGGAGCCAAAATTAGACCTAGTGCTAAAATCAGAAGCAGCCATCTTACTAAGTGAAAGAATCAAAATGAAACTCGTGAAAGAGTTTAGAAGCCGTTTATCTTAGGGAGCACCGGCTTACTGCAACTTGACACTCACGAAGCAGAAGGAAACGAAACCAGAACATCGGAGTCACTGGACTCACTGTTACATACAAGAACGATTTAGATGGGGTGCGTTTTAGAAGTTGCATCTTATAGTAACGAGGGGCATATTTTTTTTATTGTACGAACTTCCACGGTATATTTCAAAATAGTGAGAACTCCAAACGCATTTATCAAATTTTCCCTTTTAAATTCTACCCTATCCCTTTCTTTACAGCGGCCCGTCTTACAAGAGTTTACATAGTATAATATACAGAATCATTTGAAATTGAATACCACTAAAAACTTATGTGTTTACAAGGGGGTTGAGTTTTTAGATTTTAGCCTCTCTATATATATATATATATATATATATATATTTTATATCAATATCAGTTATATTATTCGATAAGCATGATTAATTATAAATTCAACATATTAAGTCTTTTCCTTCCATCATGCCATAAATAAATAGATATACGTTGTTTGAATTAACATGTCATTGTATCATTGATATTTGCACCCATATTGACCATCGGAAGCAATGAATTAATTAGACGGCACTTAATTATCTTTACTTGGATTAGCATATTACCATATTGTTTTCAATCAAGATGTTACAGAACTACGTGTTAATGAGCTTTTCGGGGAGTACTGAAGGTTTCTAATATTTTTTGGTTTTTATTTGTATAATAATCATAGAATGCCTAGATCCCAACCGGAAAATGTTTCATGAACTCAAACCCAAGATTTTCTTTATCTTAAATAATAAAATAAAAATATTTTTAATTTTTTACTGTAATAAATCAATGAGAATATTTCTAATTCGACCCATCCCTTGTTAGAACACGTTATTCGGAGGGATGACTACCCCTTCATACTCTATGGACATTTGAGGAAATTTGATGTTGTTCTCTTACTGTGCCCAATATCCCAAATGTTAACGGTTGGAATCGCCCCGAGTGCACTTTGACAAAGGTGAATAGTTTCAATGAGATGTTAATTTATTCGTATTTAAATAAATTATAATATAATTATTAATAATAATGAAATCTGTAATATTTCTAGTTCATAGTTTGTGACAAAGGCGAATAGTTTTAGCAAGAATTAATTTATTGATAAATAAATATAATATATATTATTAATAAAAAAATTTAATAATTTACTACAATACTTAGTTCATAGTTTGAGTTAAGTAAGAATGGATGCATCAAACAATAAACCAATTTGGACATAATTTTTTTAAATATTTTACATGTATTGATGAAGAGCTTATCATCTTATTATACAAAACTCCTTAATTCCAATCATTGAACCCAAGAAATATCTTTAATAAATTAAAATTTTATAAACTTCAAATTTCATAAATGTTATATCTTTGTAACATCAAAAGAGTATATTATGTCTTCGTATTAAGGACGAAGACTACAAAATGACCACGGCTGCTACAAAGGAGTTCAAAGCGAAGACCCTGTAGCCAAGAATCATAACAATTTGTAGACAAGCCGTGAAGGGTTAGTATTGCTAGTCTTTATTTTTAGTGGGCTACTATTATGATACAAGTAAAATATGGATTTTATATAAACCCTAAACCGTGTTCTCTTGCACCATATGAAGAAATCTGATACGCTAACTTTTATTTTTCTTCTTTCTGCCTGAAATTCTGTGTTAGCAGTTCAATTTCATTACCTGAACCTCATGAGGAGGTCCCACCAGCTGAATTATACTTAAATTTGTTCAATATTTATTAATTAACCTTTTTATTATTTAAATTTAATCAATATATATCAATCTTCATACATTTTTAGGTCTTTTGAGCAAAAGTATTACTGACTAACCAAATCATTTTGGGTGCTTCCCTCTTATCCGCTCATGGGTACATTTTGATAATGATGTACATTCATTCATACGTATAAAACATTCCGGATCAAAACAACTAGAAGAAAAAGACTATTCACAATCTTGGCAATAAAATTCCTACTCAATATATGTAATCAAGTTTTTTGATAAATAGGAAAAATTTGTAGCAAGGAGACGTGTTATAGGTTAGATACTTATTGTTGCCAAAGTTGACTGTTAATGCAAGTTTTCCCTTTTGTTTATAATGATTGCTAGTTTACTACATACATAAGGTTGATAGGTAAATGGAGTTTTCATGTTCCAATCTCCACCTACTAGACTAGTCTTAGGGTGCGAAAATACTGGTATTATTACAAGTTATTATAGAAAAAGTTTTAGTGTGAAAATATTGTACCAAGTGGAGTACTAGTTACCAATATGACCTTTTCCATGACCTGAGAGATACGGGATCGATCATTTATAGATTTCAAATTAAGTTAAATAATAAAATTAATAGAGGTGTTTATAAGAAAAATGTTATGTTACTTTGAGGTAGTATAAATTGTAATAGATGGTTAAGAAGTTTCTGAATGGATGATGGGTTTGTACAATAAGGCAGCAGTATAGTACTAGTTTGATTAGTTATCAAGATAATGATACAATTCTATATAGTTAAAGCTAAACAAAAATATTAAAATATCTCAATAGCTACATATTATATATATCATTAAGCATGTATCACAAGGATTTTCTCAAATTAATGACAAAAATTACTCATGTTATCATATATAATATTATTGTTAGACATCTAACTTAAAATAGACAAGATTCATACCTAGATATCACATTAAATAAACATCATCTAATATATGAAAGAATATATCATGAGAAGAGCTTCAAACGCATAAAAAGTATTTTCATGCATTATTTGCTACAAATGAAAACTAATCTACTATATATTATATAAATTAAGTCCATTTTCATTATAGATAGAGCAATGATTTACCCACTTCAATGAATTGAAGGATATACCACTTAGGAAGGGGAAAGTCTAGTAAACCAAGTTTAGAGAAGTGAAAGTTCCTCTATGTATATAAAGCTTCTTACTTTAGAAATTCCTCTATATGAAATTTTTTTACTTGTTAGAGCTTCATATTATTCATAACATGAAAATAAATCACCACTTGATTATGAGAAGTAAAACTTAGGAAATTGGCATAAAACCGCATTACATATATTAATGTTAATCATGAGAACATTTTGTTATTCTTGAAGCTTGTAATCATCTTGACGACCATCTTATCTACCATTATAAGCTAAGATAATTTTGAAATCAAAGATTGCAATTAGTTATTTATCATGCTCCAATAAATAAGAATAATTTTTGGCACATAGTTAACTCAAAAAGACAAGCATTCATGACAAAAATGTGATATTAACACTATGGTTAATTGGTTGTGCTCCAAATTAGAATTGTCTCTTGATAAAATGCAAATTGTATAAGTGAAATAGATTATGATAAAGAAAGATAAAATAAACCACTAAAAGCAATTAAAGGTAATCTTTGCAAACTGAAGTATATTTGCAAACCTACTCCTTGCTTACTAATTGTAATTTCTTTAAACTACAATATCTCAAGAAACTGCATTTACAAAGACTTGAAAATAAAATCTTTATTCAAAGATCTGTTTCAAAAATATAGAACATGTAAGAATATAGAAACATATAATTGACTCCCTAAGCAACTTCCACTAAGAACTACACTTAGTCACAATCAACACTATAGTGACCATTTGTTTAAGTCTGATTTTGATACAGTGAAAAAAAAATCAAACCTAAGAAAATTAAGGGCTTTATCATATAAACCATACACATGTAATGACATTTGTAGTACCAAAGCTAGTTTCCTTGGATGTTGGAGTGGTAGTGTTGGTAGTCATAGTTATTTTGGTAGTTACTTATGGACTACTTGTTGGCAGTCGGATTTCATGTTAGGGTTACTAATCACATAATGGGATCCACCATTCGTACCATCAAATGTATCGTCAATGGCACCGTTAAAGCTGGAGACAATCGAGAAATATACTTTCAAAGTGCAGCTCCAAAGAGCTACACTTCTTTGATGTTGAGCCTTCAAGTTCTTGGCTATGGTGGACAAAGATCGGTGAATGTCACTTGGAGTCTCTTAGCTAGAATGGATGTGACTTGATTGTAATCAATGCGAGATTGTTGGTAGATTGTTAAGTGAAGGATCAAGTAAAGATTTGATTTGAGTGTGATTCAAGTGGAAGAATGAACTGATTACATCATAAAAGTGAATAAAAGAGAAATCAAGTGTAAGAACTAAGGATGTTGGTGGTATCTCCAAGCTTGGCTGATCGTTGGTACATTTGATTGTGGTCTTAGATTTCCTTGAAGTTGATTGTATGTAGAAGCCCTATTCAAGTTGATAAATGTTTGGTAGTGGAGCGGATGGTGTGTGGAAAAGCTAGCCAAATTTTTGATAATTGAGTCAATTTGAGATAATGGGTGTTTGATTTGAGACCAAGGAGGTGAAATCAAGGTTGATTTGGTGCAAATTGAGCATAAAATGAAAAATTGGAGGTAGATTTAGGAACCCATTTCCTTGAATTAGAGGTTTGGAGATCTTTATCCTCTCAATTTGGCTTGAGTTGATAATTAACAAAGGATTTGGCAATCAACCAATTGTAAAGGAGGTGCGTCAAATTGGCAAAGGTTGTCTAGATCTAGAGGTTGTCCAGATTTAGAGGTCAAGTTAGAGGTTGCTAAAATTGCCCTAGTTAGTGCTTGAGATGAAGCTTGGCTAGATTTGGAGCGGGTTCAAATTGGCAAGAAGAAAGACTTCACTTGGTATTGAGTGGTATAGGGCTAGCTTGTTTGCATGAGGCTAGCCAATTTAGATGAATTTGAGGTATACATCCTTCTAGATTTGAACCTCAAATCTTTGGTTCTTAGGTTGATGCCTTTTCAACTAGTCCACCTTCACTTGTTGTCCTAATGATTGGTTGACTAATACCTATACACATGTAGCTTTGGCTAGGAAAGGCCATTTGATCCCATCCTTGGTGATCTTGGTAGCTTAGGAGTAGATAGACACTCTTATTATGTCAAATACCAAATGGTGGTAAAGGCAATCGATGTTGATTTATAAGATGGAGGTTTTCATTTAGACTTCTTATGATTGGACCTATTCCATTCTCTACTTTCTATTTGTGCACCATGTTTGTGTAAGGTGTTGTAATACTCCGAGGATAGGAGACCTAAAGAGAAACACACCCTGAGAACACACCCTTTCACACTCAAACACTGATGCCCCAAAGGAGCACCCTCTCTTTATTATATAGGCAAAGCGGATCTCCTCCAATGAAGCTCCACCATAGGATTAGGTACATAGATAGGTGACATGTCATCAAGCTCCACCGTTGGATTACTTACTTAGATGTGTGACATGTCGGTCCTGGTCCTATCTGGTTGGTCAAACAAGCTTTGACCGAAGAGAATCTTCTAGGGAATCTTCCTATAGGAATCTCAAAATCACGTGAGGGAGGTACCATTGGAAAGCTCTCAATGAGACAAATTAGGGGAGGAGGTAAGGTCAGACCTGTGAGCCGGCCTGTCTCTCACTCAGGATGAACCTCTGATGGCTATTATGGTAGCGCACCATGGACTAAGAAGGCAAGGAACTCCAACTCCATCATACTCCTCCAAGGCTAACACTCCAAGACTCAAGACATTGCTCACTAGAGGACTCAATGAGAGAGAGATAGTTGCAAATGAAAGGATGATGAGTACCTCCTCACCCCTTGTTTATATACTTGTGAAATAGTTACGTACCAAAGTTACTATTTACCGTAGTAACTCAAGTTACTAGACTAAAAGTCAAGTAAAGTCAAAAAGTAGAAAGGAATATCCATTCACATGGGCATATTCCCCTTATCTTGACCCAACCACTAAAGCAAGGATTCCTTCACATGGGCTATCCTTGGACTAAAGAAGAATCCAAAACAAAAAGGCTTGCGGGCCCAAGAGTTCTCAACTCTTTCCCCAAAGCCAAACACCTAGGAATAATACCAAGTCAACACACTAAAATCCAAAATAGTGGTGCTCATCTTTTCTACTTCCTCTAAAGTAAGGTCCCATCTATCTTAGCTATGACTAACTTTAGCTAACCATGACTAATATAGAACCATCCTTTATCTCTATATAAATAATATCTCTTAAGTACTTGTAATACCAAGCTAAATATCACAATACCACACACATGCACAAATGGGTGTTACATTTACCCCCGGACTAAGTTTTCACTTTGTCCTCAAAGTGAAGGTCTCTCTACCTTCTATGGTACATCTTCAACTTATCATGGTTAATCCTATCAAAGTGTCTTCCTCCCAACTCCTTGAGATCATAGGTGTAATTGCCCCACACCTTCTCTACTATGAAAGGTCCAAAGTACTTAGGCAAAAACTTCTTTTGCACTCTCTTGAATCGAATGGAATCAAACAACATTACCCAATCACCTTCTTTGAAAGGCTCCACCTTCTTCTTGCCTTGCCTCTTGTCATAGCTCTCCTTTTGTTTCCTTTGGGCTTGCTCCACTCGAACCATAGCAACTGCTCTTGCCTCTTCCAACTCCATGAGTTGATCCTTCCTTGACTTCCCTGCATCACTTCCTTGTGCTTTCTTCAATCTCCTATGAATGCTTTGGAAGGTAGGAAGATCAAAGTGAATAGGTAAGGTAGACTCAATACCATACACCAATTGGAATGGAGAATATCCAGTGGAAGTCTTCATGGTTGTCCTATACTCCCACAAAACTGCATGAATCCTCTTGTCCCAATGATGTTTAGCCCCCTCCATTTCTGCATCTTTGGCCAGCATCATGCACAAGGTTTGATTGGTTCTCTCTGCCAAGCCATTGGAATTTGGCTTATAGGATGTAGTTACTCTATGTGTGATAGAGAAATGTCGTAGCATGGCTGTAGTAATGCTTCCTGTAAACTCTCCTCCTCTATCAGAAACCAACTCCAAAGGGCATCCAAACCTAGTGATAATGCGTTCATAAAGAAATCTACCCACTTCATCTTCATTCTTGTCCCTCAATGGTCTAGCCTCAACCCACTTGGTAAGGTAATCAGTAACTACCACAATGTACCGATTGTTCCTTGGGGTTCTATTGAGAGGTCCCACAAAATCAATTCCCCACTTCTCAAAAGGTCCTAGCAATGGAATTGATCTAAGTGGTGGAGTGGATGTAGACTTTCTAGCAAAAGCTTGACAAACATGACAAGTTTTGCAATAATCAAGACAATCCTTGAAAATCCCTCTCCAATGGTAACCTGCATCTAGAATCTTGAAAGCAGTCACCTTTCCTGCAAAGTGTCCTCCACATACTAAACCTTCATGAAACTCCTTTATGAGTAGGATAGACTCTTCCTTACCCACTGCTCTTCGAAGTAGACCATCTGCTCCTTGGTGAAAAAGAATATCCTCCACCATTGTGTAAGGTCTAGATCTTGCTGCAAGGGCCTTCCTCTCCCTAGCATGCATCCCTTCTGGATAGTTACCTCTTGTCACAAAATCCACAATCTCCTTGTACTCCATTGGAATCTCTTGAGTGACTGAGATTGTCATGAGCTCCTCATCCGGGAAGGAATCATCTACTGGCTCATCTCCATCATGATCATAGGCTCTAGATAACAAATCAGCATTTGCATGTTTCTTTCCTGGCCTATCCTCAATTGTGTAGTCATACTCAGACAAGAGTATCATCCACCTTGCTAGTCTCCCTTCAACATTAGGCTTGTTGAAGATGTACTTCAAAGCCTTGTGATCCGTGACAATTGTGGCTTTCCCTCCAATCAAGTAGTGTCTAAACTTCTTGAGACCAAAGATCACTACCAACCCTTCTCTCTCTGTGACAGAGTAGTTCTTCTCTGCTGAAACCATCTGCCTACTAGCATAAGCTATTGGATGATCATGCCCATCTTGGTCTAATTGACTAAGAGTGCATCCTATAGCTACATTAGAAGCATCAGTGTAGAGGATGAAAGGCTTACTCCAATCAGGTTTAGCAAGAATTGGAGCTACAACAAGGGATTGCTTGAGCTCCTCAAAAGCTTTGAGAGCCTCCTTGTCTTCCAAAATCACCATGTAATCTACACCCTTCTTCATGTAGATGGTCAATGCATAAGCCTTGTTGGAAAATGAGAAGATGAACCTCCTATAGTACCCAACCATTCCCAAGAATTGGCGTAACTTTGTCAAGCTTGAAGGGAATGGAAGGTCTGAGATTTTCCTCACCTTCTCAGGATCAACTGCCATTCCATCCTTGGAGATGATGTGCCCCAAAAGTAGACCTTCTTCACATCCAAAAATGCACTTCTCTGGGTTGAGTGATGCATTTGCCTCATCCAAGCGTTGCAAGACTTTGATTAGGTGCTCAAAGTGCTCCTCCTTGCTCCCATAGACACAAAAGTCATCAATGAAATCTCTCACAAATTTCCCAATGAAAGGTTCAAATACCTTGTTCATGAACCGTTGGAATGTGGCTGGAGCATTGCAAAGCCCAAAAGGCATGACCTTGAAAGCGTAAGTTCCCCAAGGTGTGGTGAATGTGGTGAGTTGTTGATGCTCTGGTGCAATCTTTATTTGGTTATATCCACTATAACCATCTCCAAAACTGTACCTCTCATGACCTGCAACCTCCTCCAAGATCTCATCAATGAATGGCAATGGGTAGTAGTCCTTCTTGGTAACAGCATTAAGCTTCTTGTAATCCACACATACCCAAAGCTTGCCATTCTTTTTCTTCACAATGACAATTGGAGACACCCATTCTGAATTCTCCACCTCAAAGATAAATCCAGCCTCCTTGAGCTTATCAATCTCCTCCTTCACAACCAAAGATATTGGTGGGCTAATGCGATGTTGCTTTTGGCGGATTGGTCTTGCATGTGACTCCACCTCTATCTTGTGCTCCTCCAAGGTGACTTCCTTCAAATCCTTGTAACTAAAAGCAAACACATGGATGAACTTGCGGAAAATCTCCTCAAATCTCACCTTCTCCTCCTTGGTAACATTTGGGCCATACTTGAGGGTAGATAACCTTCTCTCTACCTCCTCAAGTGTCAATGGTGATTTATCTGGGTCCTTCAAAACCTCTGGCTTAGGTGCAAAATCCATAGCACACAAGGGATACACATCTGAATCAGATTCAGATTCATCTTCCTCCGTGGAAGTCTCCTCTTCCATGCTTGTGTCCACACCTGAAGCTCCTTCTTCAGAATCTAATTCCCAATAATTAGAAGATGGGGTATCTGAATGTGAAGTGTTGGTGGTGTTAGTCACAGGAACAGTGACTCTATGGTTTGATGGCCCAATCCTCAAGTACCCTTTGTGCCATCGATCAGTTGTGCGTGCTGCTCTCAACCATGGCCTCCCAAGAAGTAAGTCATAGCTTGAATCCTTCAAGACTTGGAAAGTCATGAGATTTTGAACTCCCATAACTGAAACTACCACCTTATCCATCACCCCTATTGGTCGAACTTGTTGCTTGTTTGCCATGCTCACCACAAATGTTGAAGGTCTTGAGGGTATCATACCCAACTTCTTCATCAACCTTTCTGACATGGCATTCACTGCTGATCCTCCATCAACCAATGCATCCTTGATGTTGTGACCATTCACTCTCACATCAATCTTGGAGGCATATTCACAAGCCTCCCATGGTGCTGGCTTGGCATCCACCACCCCCATTGATACTGGAACTTTTGCCTTCTTCTTCTTTTTGCTCCTTGTAGAACTCAAACCACCTCTAAGCTCCTTTCTCAAGGTAGGGTTCAAAGCAATTAATTGGCCCACTGTGATGTTAGCCTTGTGACTACCAACATCCTCCAACACATTGTAGTTCCATTGTTGCTTTGAGATCAAGAAGTCCTCCATCCCCAACTTCTTCCTTGGAGTCTTTGTTGTTGATGGTGTTGAGGTGCGAGTGCTCCTAGTAGACATAGGAGTATCCTTGCTTGAAGTAAATCCTTGAGAAGAGTGAACATCCTCTGCAAAACAAGCTCTCTTCTTCTCTTGTGCCAAAAGCTCCAAATTAAGACCCTTGGAGTTTGAGCACTCTCCCTTCTCATACTTGCTCTCAACCACATCTATGGATGCTATCCCCTTACCTTTGTTGGGATTAGGAGCCACTTGGGTTTCACTACCTCCCTCTTTCCCTCTATTGGCTCCCTCATAACCCCTTCCTCCATGGTAAGTGGAATTTGGGCAATTCCTTTGGATATGGCCTCTTCCTCCACAACCAAAACAATTTCTATCATTGAAATTGTTGGCTGGTTGGCCTCCTCTATATGGATAGTTTCCATAACTCCTAGGTCCTCTCCCTACATTCTGATCCACCTCTCTCTTCTCCCATAGTTGCACCACATTGATCTTGAGATCCGCAAGTTGTTCTGTGATGGTTTGGAGTGGATCTTTTGGTGGAGGTGCAAGAATTGGAGCAACTACTACTTGTGGTGCAACCCTTGTCACCAAAGTATCAGAAGTTCCACCATACTTGTAGCCTTGAGGAGGATGCACAACCTCCTTCACCACCAAATCACTCTCATCCCCTTCCAAACTCTCCTCCATACGAATTGCGATCTTGATAGCTTCAACCTTGGAAGAAGGTTTCTCATATCTCACCTTGCTTCTAATTTGTGGTCTCAATCCTCCCACAAAATTCTTGGTGAGCATGGCCCCTATGCCAATCATTGTAGTCTCCACATCATCCCCACCCTTCCTCAACACTATGTGAAATCTGGACTCCAACTTTTCCACTCTTTCCACATAGACCCTCACTTTCTCTCCATCTCCTTGCTTGAGAAATGTAACCTCACTCATCAATCTCTCATAAATCTCATCAGGAAGAAAGTTCTCAATGAGTGCTGAAGTCAAAGTCTCCCAAGACTCCTCTTCCCCCTCTCTCCTCTCTCTCTTTTGGTATTCTGACTCATACCATGTAAGTGCTGCATCCTCAAAGAAATCTGGTAATAATGAGGCCCACTCATTCTTCCTCCTCTCATTGTTTCCTATGCAAGCTCTCTTGAAGTCTCTCACAAAGGCCTCCACATCTTCTCCATCCTTGCCAAAGAAAACCGGAAGTTTCCCCATCTTAACCCCTCACTATCTATCTTTCCTCTCAATTTTATTTTTTTCTCTTTTCTTTTCTCTCACTCTATTACTAATAGAGTATATACATGACTAACACCATCTGAGAATAATCCACTCTAGGGAACACAAAAGGTTCAGGTTGCTCCAAGATTTCTATAGCAACATCAAATCCTAGAGTGCATATTAATCTAACTCTCATGGATAGTTTATCCATAAGTTGAAAGATTATCTCCATCACTAATCTTGAGAACTAGCTGATGAAGGTGGTAGTATTTCTGTAGCTGTACTAAGACTCTCTCCAAGATCCTTCACCAAAGTTTCCAAAAGTGCTTTTACTCCACTACACTCATGTTCTTTTGGAAGTCCTTCAACTCCACAAACCTCACACAACTCCTTGGTCTTAGATCTTCTCCCTCCCAATCTTGGTGAAGAAGGTCCAACATGCAAACCCAAGTCAAGTAAGCCTCTCCTTTCCCTCAATCTCTTGCTCTCAAAGGTTAATGGACATGAACTTGCCTTATGTCCCTTCTCTCCACATAGAAAGCACTTAGACTCACTCTTTCCTCCAAGTGGTGTAGGTTTTTGGATCCTCTCAACACTCTCTTCAAATTCTATTGTAAACTCTCTTTTCCTCAAATCCACCCCTACAATCACCTCAAACCCTTGGGGAACCTTGCATAATCTCAATTTCCACTCTTGATGACCCTCCATGTTCCCAAAGATGAATCTAAACACTCAAACATGCTTTTTGTTGATCTCAAACTTCTCATGCATGAGATCTCCACTCTGCAGAATTGACCCTTCCTCACAATGTCACTCAAATCTCCCAACCAGTATGTCACAGTCCTCTGAAATTTTCCACACTTGATCACAACTCCAGGGCGTCCCTCCCTGCAAAATTTTAGATCTTTTCATCGAGCCATTTGGCCTAGACACCTTTCTATTCAGCACCCATATTTCAGATTTGGTCTGAAAACCACCCCCCTCACTTCAAAAACTCATAACGCACTGCGCAAAAACGATCTCTCTCTAATTTTTGTGGCAGCAGGTAGGATACAATGCACTGAATTTTCTTGGAAATTTTCAGGACAATTCACTGAAAATTGAAGAAATGGCAGACTCTGTACAATTTTCCAGAGAGCATGCAGTTGCGGGAGCACTTTACCCTATCAACTTTTAAAAATTCTAGCCCAGTGCGCATAGAAGCTCTCTCAATAATTTCAAGTGTGCTAACTGAAAGATAACCCAAGCTATCATGTATAGAAATCTCAAGTCCAGATCTCAAACTTGAGATTATGCCCAAAATCACCTTAATCCCCAAAATCTGCAATCCACCTCACACAATCTCTCCAATTCCTCTCATGTGTACAAGATGTACAAAATCACCTCAAAGACATCATAATGAACTACAGGGTATACAAATGGATCTTGGTTCTCTAACATAAGTTCAGCCCTCTCCTCTCCTAATGTTCTCTCCAAGTGAGCTCTCATAGCCTCCTTCTGCCTAATGTAGAATTGGACGCGGAACATTATCTTGCCTTCTAGAGAGGTCCCGGCAACGGAACCAAAAATGTGAGCCGGCCTGTCTCTCACTCAGGATGAACCTCTGATGGCTATTATGGTAGCGCACCATGGACTAAGAAGGCAAGGAACTCCAACTCCATCATACTCCTCCAAGGCTAACACTCCAAGACTCAAGACATTGCTCACTAGAGGACTCAATGAGAGAGAGATAGTTGCAAATGAAAGGATGATGAGTACCTCCTCACCCCTTGTTTATATACTTGTGAAATAGTTACGTACCAAAGTTACTATTTACCGTAGTAACTCAAGTTACTAGACTAAAAGTCAAGTAAAGTCAAAAAGTAGAAAGGAATATCCATTCACATGGGCATATTCCCCTTATCTTGACCCAACCACTAAAGCAAGGATTCCTTCACATGGGCTATCCTTGGACTAAAGAAGAATCCAAAACAAAAAGGCTTGCGGGCCCAAGAGTTCTCAACTCTTTCCCCAAAGCCAAACACCTAGGAATAATACCAAGTCAACACACTAAAATCCAAAATAGTGGTGCTCATCTTTTCTACTTCCTCTAAAGTAAGGTCCCATCTATCTTAGCTATGACTAACTTTAGCTAACCATGACTAATATAGAACCATCCTTTATCTCTATATAAATAATATCTCTTAAGTACTTGTAATACCAAGCTAAATATCACAATACCACACACATGCACAAATGGGTGTTACAGACCATCCTTTGAAAGAGAGAAATTTGCACATTTTTGAGGCCTAATTCATCTGTTTAGGCCTCCAAAATTGCCTTCAAAGATTTCAAGCATATTTTGGTTCCAACTCTATTAGTAGAAGTCCCCTTTTGGTGATACCTCTTTCTGATCTATTTAGTCCATCCTATGTAACATCTTTCCAGATGTTACCAACCCAATTCTCACCTTCAAATCATATGTCTAGCTATTGGTTCTAAGGTTTTCAAATCTATTTTGGTTTTTTGCCCTTTTAGTAGAAGTACCCTTTTGGTGATACTTCTATCTGATCTATTTTGACCATCATGTATAACATCATTCCAGATGTTACCAAACCAAATTTCACATCTAGATCATATGGCTAGCTCTTGGTATTACAAACCTTCCTCCTTTTAAGACGCAACGTCCTCGTTGTGCAATTGTTGCTCAAATGCTTGCACCAACACCGGTGCATGTGTCAAATTGGCAGCGGGTTCCCAAGTTGCTTCATAGAGTGGATAACCTTTTTACTAGACAAGATAATCCACCCGTGGATGACGAGTACCACACATGCATTTTTGGAGAATACGCTCAACTTCATATTCCTCGTTGCAATCAATGAGTGTTGGACAAGGTCGAATGTCTTGTATGGAATGACCCAAGCCTGATTGGGGAGCATATCTACATAGTAGGGAAACATGGAACACTGGATGGATCTTCATGTGTGATGGTAGCTCAAGGTGATAGGCCATAGTGCCAACTCGATGGAGAATTGAGAAAGGCCCAATAAAATGAGGTTTGAGCTTATGAGGCCCCATTAATGTGAGGTTGGTTGTCGATAGCCATACCTGATCCCCAACATTGAACTCCATGTGCCTACGGTGTGCATCAGCATATTGCTTCTGGTGATTTTGTGCAATCTGTAATTTGTGCTTAACGTTCTCCACCCCTTGTTGGATTCTAGAAACAAATGTGTTGACTGCATCGACCTTGGTAGCCACCGGATGGATCTTCATCAAGATGGAAGGTGTGAAGGGATGCTCACCATACATGAGGAAGAATGAAGTGACCTGGGTGGATGCATTCACTGAATTTTTGTACACAAATTCCACCAACGGGAGTAGGATGTTCCACCTCTCTTGCTCTTCTAAGGTGAAGCCGCATAACATGTCTTCAATAGTGCGATTAGCCTGCTCGGTTTGTCCATCTGTTTGTGGGTAGTAAGCTGTGGACATGGCCAACTTGGTGTTGAAGGAACCAAAGAGGGTGCGCCAAAATAAACTGGTGAATTGAGTACCCATATCGGTGATGAGTACTCGAGACAAGCCATGGTGAGAGAAGATTGCATCTAAGTATAATTGAGCAAGTTATGGAGCGGTCACCTCCTTGGTGGTAGGGCGTACATGAATCATTTTGCTAAGCCGGTCCACAAAGACCACGATGGAGTCGAATCCTGATGTGGTCTTGGGTAATTCACAAACTAGATCCATACACACCTATTTCCAACGTTGTGTAGGAGTGGGGAGAGGTTGCAGGAGCCCTACAGGAGCTTGATTAGAAGCTTTGTTCTGTTGACAAAGTAAGCAACTGCACATGTAGTCCATCACATTGTTGCTCATCTTGGGCCAATAGTAATGACGTTGGACTGCATCCAAGGTCTTGTCCATTCCAACATGACCTGCAATGGCCGAATCATGACATTCCGCTAGAATGGTGGTGCGCAATTTTGGAACATTTGAAATCCATAATCGGCCATCACAAAAGGTGAATCCTTGGGTGTTGGTGACACCTTTGGATGATTGCCCTTCTACAATCTATGGATTAGTTTTTGTAGCCGCCAGAATCTCTAGCCAGAATTTAGAGTTAATTTGAACCTCTACCACCAAATTGTTTGCCATTGGCATGCGGGTGAATGCATATGCAAGTTGCTTCTTACCTTCAACATAGGTGATTGTCATGTTGAAGCGTTGTTGCCACTCTGCCCATCGAATCTGGCAATGAGATAGATCCTTCTGTGTCTTGAGGTAGACTAGAGGTTTGTGGTTTGTCTCTACCACAAATGCCTTCTTGCCCAGATAGTGCTTCCAATGCTTGGTTGCCAGGACGATGGCACAAAATTTTCTCATTCTATGGTGTGGTAGTTACGCTCTGCCGGTAACAACTTTCAAGAGAAATATGCAATGGGATGCCATCTGTCATGCCACTCTTGTTGTAGGACTGCTCCGATTGCTACGCTTGATGCATTTGTAGCCAACTTGATTGGACGTTTTGGATCATACCACTTCAATATTGGTGCATGTAGCAAGGCGGCTTTCAATTCTTGAAAGGCCAACTCTTGTGCGGTTCCCAATGTCCACTTCTTTCCCTTGCCAAGTAGTGTTGTTAAAGGTTGTGCAACCTTGGAGAAGTCCTTGACAAATCAATGATAGAATCCCATCAAACCCAAGAAGCTCTTGAGTTGAGTCTGATCTTCTGGGGCACTCCACTTTTGAATGACCTCTATTTTATCTGTCAATACTTGAATACCCTCTGCACTTACTCTATGCCCCAAGTAGTCTACTTCAAACTTGCCAAACTCACACTTTGAGATTTTTGTACACAATCGATTCTGTCTTAGAATATGGAGGAATTCTTGTAGATGTTGTTTGTATTCTGTCATCGTGCTATTATATACTAAGATGTCATCCAAGAAGACAATGACAGACTTATCCAAATATGGACAAAATATGTCATTCATTAGACTCATGAAAGTGGCAGGTGCATTGGTGAGACCAAAAGGCATCATGAGATACTCAAAGTGGCCATACTTGGTTCGAAAGGCAGTCTTGTACACATCCTCCCTTGCAATTTGGATTTGATTGTAATTGCTCCGCAAATCTAGTTTGGTGAAGTGTCTTGCTCCATTGAGTTGATTGAATAGATCATCCATGCGAGGTAAGGGGTATTTGTTCTTCATTGTTTGCTGATTGAGACCCCGATAGTCAATGCACATGCGCATTGTACCGTCTTTCTTCTTCACAAACAACCGGAGCCCCATATGGTGATATGTTGGGTTGGATGAACCCTTTCTGCAGCATATCCTCAATTTGATTCTTGCACTCCTCCAACTCATGAGGTGATAGGCAATATGGGGCCTTACAGGGTGGTATCTTCCCCGGGAGTGTCTCAATTTTATGATCTACTCTCCTTTTTGGTGGTAATCTTGAAGGTAGACCATCAAGAAAGACATCTTGAAACTCATTTACAACATCCTTCAATTTCTCAAGAATTTGTCCCTCGAGTTGTGCACTCTGGACTTCTCTTATTAGACCCATGAAACACCTATCAATCTTACAGATAGTTGTTGTCCCTATGATATAGAGAGGCAATTCTTGCCTATGTGATTTTTCTTTAACCCCAATGATCGACCATTGGTGGGTTCTCACTACTTTCTTCCTCCAATCTACCATAGGGTTGTAATGCTCCATCCATGGTATATCTAAGATTGCATCATAACGAGCTAATTGTATCACTCGCCACTCAATTGCTTCTTGATAGTTTCCTATAGAGAGTGTTATCCGCCTGGGTAATGATTCAATCCTCTTTGTTTGTCCGTTAGGTAACTCTACTTCTTCACTCTCATCTCTCTCTAGATCCATTCCCAATCTTATTGCAATAGAGCAAGATAGGAAATTCTCTATGGCTCTCAGATCTATTAACACTCTCATTGGATTGCCTTCTAGGACCCCATTCACTACAATCAATTGTGAGGTTGCCTTTCAATACCTTTGTGCACTCGTCTTCTTCCTTCCCTTGCTTTTATGCTTCCTTATTGAGCCAATAAGGCCACAAGGTACATTTACGGGTGATCTTTGTTTTCCGAAGTGATTTCCACCTCCTCCTCTTCAATGCGTCTCTCCATGTTGTTCAAAGATTGCTTGTATGAAGGTCGAGGGCCTCTGGGAAGTCAAGCATGACAGTTGGTAGATATATGCCCCATACAACCACAATTGTAACAACAACATTGTTCTCCTCGAGGTCCTTCTCTCTGTTCTTCTACCCGTCCTCGTTCTCTTTGAAGCGGTTGTGCTCCTCAGTCTCAAAACTGAAGGTTGCCCAATTCCATCAGTACTAGTCCATCCATGGGTGACATTTCTGCCCGATAATGTTGAGGTGGAACTACTCCTTCACCTCCACCTAATACTCTTGCTATTCTTTATGCACAAGCAATGGCTTCAAATACCATGCGAGGATTTTGCACCATGACTTCTTGGCAAATCCGCTCCTTCAACCTTCATTTGAAATTGTCGAGAGCCTCTGCTAGACTCAAGTCGGTTATTACGACTTGTAGATCCAGAAATGCCTCCACATACTCTTGTATGCTGTTCTTTTGTTTCAATCCCCATAGTCAGATCCGGACCATCTACACAGAATCCACTGATTGGAAATTCTTCAGCAATCCTTCTTGCATTGTTGTCCATGTGACCTCCCTTCTCTCGGCCAACATGGATCGTTCTCAAGCGTCTTACCATGTGAGGGCTTTATTGTTCAAGTACCCACATGCAAACACGCTTGTAGCATGCTCGGTGATCTCTATTGAGAATAACCAAAAATATTGATTCATTCTCGAGATCTAGTTCTCCATTACTCCCATCATACGCTGCCCCTTGTAAGGCTCAATGTTGCATGTCTTCTTCATCCGGAGTAGTAATGTGGCTTCATCATTGATAGGGTTTGTAGGCCGGGTGCCTCTCCAAGTACTTCAGTCGCAGGTATTGGATTTTGAGATGGCTCTTCTTCTTGCATTGCTTGATCATTCTTGAGGGTCTACATTTGACTTTGTAACACCTCCATGGTCATCTTAATCTCTTGAAATTTGTTCAACATCCCCTGCATTCCTTGCACCAACTCTTGCAACTACGGATCCATGGTTCTTGTAACACTCGATTGCTATACCCTAAACTTCAATAGAGAGTTAATACGATCACTCTAGAGGGCGCACAAACTATTGGAACTACCATTGGGACCTCAGAAGCTACCACTTGTTGGTAATTTTCCTCACCAAATTCCTGACCACGAAATCCCTAAACATCACTTTTGGTCTCACTACATAACAAATTTCTACTTGAGTGTTAAAAGGGAAAGGATTTGGGACATTCAAATCCATCACAAAGAAATGTAAATTGTCAAATCCCACTCTCTATCATAAATCACTACAAGCAAAATCACTGGGTTTGGCAAATTCATTATTGTATCCATGAACTCTACTCCGAAGTGAAAAACCAAATACACTCTCACTTGCTCATGATAAATGTATATAATCTTGATGTTGAATGGATTCAAGAATGGAAAGCGAGGGATTGGATATTGTCCTCCCGGAGCATCCATTCTATCCTCCTAATCACCCAATTACATCAGAATGTCTCTCCTCAAAATTACTCAGTCTTAATAGCCCATGTTCTTCCAAGAGGGGTGATCCGCTCTCTTGGACAACACCTGCTCTGATACCATTGTAATACTCCAAGGATAGGAAACCTAAAAAGAAACACACCCTAAGAACACACCCTTTCACACTCAAACTCCGATGCTCCAAAGGAGCACACTCTCTTTATTATATAGGCAAAGCGGATCTCCTCCAATGAAGCTCCACCATAGGATTAGGTACATAGATCGGTGATATATCAGCAAGCTCCACCCTTGGATTACTTACTTGGATGGGTGACATGTCGGTCCTGGTCCTATCTGGTTGGTCAAACAAGCTTTGACCGGAGGGAATCTTTTAGGGAATCTTCTTGTAAGAATCTCAAAATCACATGGGTGAGGTACCATTGGAAAGCTCTCAATGAGACAAATCAAGGGGGAGGGAAGGCCAAACTATCCTTTGATAGAGAGAAATTTGCACATTTTTGAGGCCTAATTCATCCGTTTAGGCCTCCAAAATTGCCTTCAAAGATTTCAAGCATATTTTGGTTCCAACTCTATTAGTAGAAGTCCCCTTTTGGTGATACCTCTTTCTGATCTATTTAGTCCATCCTGTGTAACATCCTTCTAGATGTTACCAACCCAATTCTCACCTTCAAATCATATGTCTAGCTATTGGTTCTAAGGTTTTCAAATCTATTTCGGTTTTCTACCCTATTAGTAGAAGTACCCTTTTGGTGATATTTCTATCTGATCTATTTTGACCATCATGTATAACATCATTCCAGATGTTACCAAACCAAATTTCACATCTAGATCATATGGCTAGCTCTTGGTATTACATGTGCATTGACTTTAGAATGTTGTGCTCTTGATATTGAGGTTGGAGTGATAACCACTCAAACTACTTATGTTTCTCTCCAATGATGTAAGAGTGATGATTTTCATGCCATGAGAGTTCATGTTGTGATAGTAAGTTATATGTAGCCCTTTCCACTAGTATAGTTGTTGTAGTTAGAGCTACATTAGTGAGAGGTGTTTAATTGGTCATGGCATTTGGTGATGATCCATGGTGGGATACTTGGCGGTTACTGTTTGAGTTACATTGTCATGATGAAGCTCTTTGGACATTCTAGAGGAGATATTACTACAATACACAGTGGGTTTACATGGAGTGTTGCTTGATATAAACTTGTATCTTAGGTCCCAATGAGGAAGGAGAGTGACTATGATTCGGAGTTTGATACAAGAGTTGATTCAATTGAGAATGCACCTAGTGTGTTTACAATATTGTTTTAGGATATGGAGGAAATTTATGGGGCTTCCAAAGGCTCCAGGCACTACTCTATTATAGTGGGTACCATTGAATTGGATGACTTCAACCAAGAATTTGATAATTGATGTGATTTGCAATAGATGCAAAACTTGACTTTGTTCACACTCTTCATGACATAGAAGGAGTTGTTTTAACACTTGGAGGTTCCACCAATAGATGACTATCATAAGTTTAATAGAGCTCACTTGGAAGACATTGAGCTATGGAGACAATATTGGTCTCCAAACTACATCTCCATCACTTTAGGCTTGGTTACTATGGGTAAATCAAAAATACTCACAAGTTCTATATTAGTGTTGGTGTATCTTGTGGAATTGCATTAGTTGAAGACGTGCTACTATGAGTAGGGGTACCTCTACAAGAGGTGGTGCAATGCCAAGGTTCAACCCCATGGTGGAGTTCTTCTAGTGCTTGAGGTAGGATTACCAAAGAGTGCAGACCGACAAGTAATAATACCAATCGCTAAACATATTATCTAGAGGTGAAAATTGGCTTGGTAACATTTGGAATGATATTATATATGATGGACTGTAATAATCTAAGGACAAGAGAAGAGAAAAAACATAAATTTCACACAAGCATCCGATGGCCCAAAGGAGCACCTTTGCTTTATTATATAGAGGAGGATCTCCTTCGAGGAAGCTCCACCATAGGATTAGGCACCTAGATATGTGACATGTCAGCAAGCTCCACCCTTGGATTACTTACTTAGACGGGTTACATGTTGGTCCTGATCCTATCTGGTTGGTCAAACAAGCTTTGATCAAAGGGAATCTTTTAGGGAATCTTCTTGTAGGAATCTCATAATCACGTGGGTGAGGTACCATTGGAAAGCTCTCAACAAGACAAACCAAGAGGGAGGGAAGACCAACCTCTTTATTGTTGTGGGGAAACGTAAACATTTTCAAGGTCTAATTCATCCGATTAGGCTTCCAAAATTGCCTTCAAAGATTTCAAGCATATTTCGGTTCCTTCTCTATTAGAAGAAGTCCTCTTTTGGTGATACCTCTTTCTAATCTATTTATTCCATCATGTGTAACATCCTTCCAGATGTTACCAAACTAATTCTCACATTTAAATCATATATCTAACTATTGGTTCTAAGGTTTTCAAGTCTATTTCAATTTCTACCATATTTGTAGAAGTACTCTTTTGGTGATACTTCTATTGGATCTATTTTGTTCATCATGTATAACATCATTCCAGATATTACCAAACCAAATTTCATATCAAGATCATATGGCTAGCTCTTGGTATTACAACTAAGTAGATCATTTGGAGGTGTCACCAAAAGAGTATTTCTACTAATAGCGCAAGAGTCAAAAATAGCTTGAAAACTTTAGAGCCAATTTTAGAGGCCTAAATAGATAGATTAGGTCTCAACAAGGTGAAAATTCCCCCACCTCCATCTCTTGTGTTGGGAGTTAGAGTTGGCATTCCTCACATTGTGAGTTATACAATGGTACCTCACCCATGTAATTTTGAAATTCTCTAAAGATTCCCTTTGGTCAAACATTGTTTGACCCACCAAATAGGACAAGAATTGACATGTCACTCATGCATGCAACTAGTCTAGAGGTGGAGCTCATTGACATGTCACCAATCCATATATTTGATCCAAGGGTAGAGTTTCTTTTGAATGAACACTCTTTGCTATATAATAAAGACAAAGTGCTCCTTTGAGGCACTGGAGTACTGAGGGTGAAGCTTTGTGTTTCTTCTCTTTTGTTTTTCTTGTAAGTTCTCCTATCCTTACAATATTACACAAGCTTCAAAGTTTGTAGGAGTTCTAGTGGAAGGTTGGAGAAAGCCTATGCAAGGCATACACTCACATGAGATGGCTATCAATTTCACTTAATGAGTTATTGAGGCCCAAGTAGTCTAGTTTTGGTATGGAATCCTAAATAACAAATTTTGATATAGAGTACATGATGCTACATTGTTACATGCTACCTCACCTACTTTGGCGGTGGTCTTTAGTTTGGTTGAGTGCATTGAGCTCAACATGGTAAAAATGAGAGTAGTGATATCTAGATTTGGTAGGGAGACCTCATCCAAAGTTGTTACTTCTTCTAGAGTGTAGTAGAGTGCACCACACCATATGTAATATTTTGAAGATACAAAAACACAATAAAGAAAACATGAAATCCACATTCAAACTCTTATGCCCAAGGGATTACCTTCTCTTTATTATATAGTCAAAGAGGATCTCCTCCAAGGAAGCTCCACCATCAGATTAAGTACATGGATAGGTGACATGTCAACAAGCTCCACCCTTAGATTACTTGCTTGGATGGGAGACATGTTGGTCTTGGTCCCATCTGGTTAGTCAAATAGGCTTTGATTGGAGGGAATATTTTATAGAATCTTCTTGTAAGAATCTCATAATCAAGTGAGTGAGTTATTGTTTGAAAGGTCTCAACGAAACAAACCAAGAGGAAGGAAAGGCCAGCCTTTCCTTTGTTGGGGGGAGAGAATGTACACATTTTCATCTGTTTAGGCCTCAAAAATTACCTCTAAATTTTACAGGCCTATTTTGGCTTTTGCCTTATTAGTGGAAGTGCTCTATTGATGATACCTCTATCTGATCTACTTTCTCCATCTTGTGTATCATCCTTCTAGATATCACCACCTCAGGTTTCATCTCTAGATCATATGCCTAGCTATTGATTCAAAAGTTTCCAAGCATATTTTGATTTCTAGTCTATTAGTAGAAATATTCTTTTGGTGATATCTCTATCTAATCCACTTAGTCCATCATGTATAACATCCTTCAATATATTACCAAACCAAATTTCATCTCTAGATTATCTGTCTAGCTATTGATATTACATCATGTTGGCTTTTGAGGGTAAAATGGACGTCTTAGATCTTATACAGCCTAGTTGTAACAATATGGAGTTTAGCAATGAAGTTAGTTAAGACCGATGAAGTAGCAAATAGGCCAAATTAACCTAAAATATTTTAGAAGTATCTAAGAATTTTCTTAGGAAGCTTCTCAACTAGCTTAGCTTGCACCCCAAATAAATAGCTTTCAGAAGGAAGCTTTTAGAAGCTTCCAACTAGCTAAGCTTGCACACCAAGTAGACGACTTCTACAAGAAGCTTCTTGCTTAACTTGGCTTGCACTCCAAGAAAGCGGCTCATGGAAGCTTCTTGAGAAGCTTCTCAAGAGCCTTGTATGCTCCCTATCATACCAAAGCCAAAGCTCATGCTAGGTATTCAGAGTTTCCCTCATTCAAGTATCCCAATGTGATCTTCCATTCTCCTATTTCACTCCTTGGTCTTGGGTCTTTTACATTAGTATTAGAACAAGAATGGGATAGATAGAATTTATGTACCATCAAATCCATTTCCACCAAACTATTGGGATTTTTGCATCCAAGTACTACCCAACATCATTTCATACAATTCATCATCTCACGCTTTGGGCAAAGTGCAATAATTGATCAATTTCAAACTATAAGTGCCACATGAGATAGGTTGGCGGAGTTGAAGCAATTGGCTCTATAAGAAGTTACATCACAAAATTCCAAAACACCATCATGCAAATTCTAGATATACTAAAAGTTGAAGCTCTAGATCAATTTGTGAGGCGCTTGAAATCACAAACCAAATTAGAGATAACTATACAAGAGCCACAACACTTGGAGGAAACCATGCGGTTGGCAAAACACTTTGATTCCTTGGTTGCAACAACTTGGTCTTGACCTTGACCTCCGCAAAACCTACCAATACACTACACATGAGTGGAGGAGCTAGTACCAATGGAGATTGATGTCATTCAACAAAGACCACTTGGCACTACAGATAGAGAAAAATTATGATAGAATAGTTCATGTTTCTATTGTTGCCAAATTGGATATCCTATCATTGAATATCCACTCAAGAATGGAAAATCTTGACAAGTTGCCCAGATGGAGTTTGTGGAGCAAAATGATTAGGGAAACGAGGAATACCAATATGAGATTTTGAATCACATATTGGGAACTTGATTAGTTTCAATGGGATCGAAAGCTCAACTTTTGCAAGTTTGCTTCACTTGCAAGGTATGATATCTGATCATAGTTGTAGGATTTAGTTGATTCAAGAAGTTCAAAAAATTACTTGTCCATACAATTAGCAAAGGAATTACTTATTCCTATCAAGCTAGTAATTGGAAATAGATTGATGATGGCGGATGGTAGAAAGGAGTATGCATTCCATACCTTGCGTCTTATTACCTTCAAGGTTGGGAAAGAGTATTTGGAGTGTATGAGGTTTGTAGTGGCACCTCTACACTATGATTTTATTCTAGGTCTACCTTGGCTTGACTGTCATAAGGTTCAATTTGATTGGAACCGACAATAAATTCAAGCATAACACTAAGGTAGGAATTTTTGTTTAGATTGTTTGGCACCTCTAAGTAAGACACCTAAGAATACTCAATCCCAAGATGGGAAGTTTGTCAAGAAGGTAACCATAGAGCAAGCTTTTAAGAGAGATGAGTCCGTAGATGAGAAGTTTGTCCATGAAGCAGCCATAGAGCAAGGTGTGGAGGAGGATAAGTCTATTTCATGGTATTGATCAAGCTGATTGCACAAGGAGAATTTGAGGAGAGTTAGGAACCTCATCAAGTAATGGTTGATCAAATAGTTCAAGAGTTTATGGACATGTTTTTAGTTGATCTACCAAAAGGATTACCCTCTTATCGTGGTATGCACTTCAAGATTGAATTATTGCCAAGGATTGCTCCAATGAGTAGACCAATTTATCGGCTCTCACCAAAGGAGTTGGAGGAGTTACAAACAATACTTATGGAGTTGTTGGAGAAGAATTTCATCCAACATAGTACATCTTTTTAGGGAGCACCGGTACTATTTGTTTCAAAGAAGGATGGAGTACTTTGTTTTTGTATTGACTATTGGAGGTTCAATAAACAAACAATGAAGAATGCATATCTCTTGCCTCAAATTGATGACTTGCTTGATCAATTGAGTGGAGCATAGTTCTTCTCTAAGTTGGATCTTTGTAGCAGCTATTGGTAAATCCTGATTGATAGGGAGGATGTGCAAGAGATTGCTTTTTGCATAAAGTATGGGCATTTTGAGTGGAAAATTCTACCTTTTGGGCTCATTATTGCTCAAATAGATTAAATGCATCTTGTGTTGGATGGACTATTAGATCAATACATTGTGGTGTTCTTGGATAATATCTTAATTTGTAGCAAGATAGAGGTAGAACACATGAATCACATGCAAGAAGTCTTAAGATGACTACAATAGTGTAACTTTTACTATAAGGAGTTGAAGTGTGCCTTTTGGTAGAAGGAATTTACCTTCTTGGATCACAAGATCTCATCGGAGAGGATCAAGATGGAAGAAGAGAAAATCAAGACCATTACTAATTGGCCTACTCCAAAGGATGCTATAGAAGTATGGGCATTTAGTGGATTGGTTAGTTTTTATCAGCAATTCAGTCATTATTATGCTCATGTGGTTGCACCATTGATAGATCTCTTGGGAAAGAACTTGAACTTTCAATGGACCACCAAGCATGAAGAAGCATTCCAGAAGCTAAAACATATGATATCTTCAAGACCTATTCTTCAACCCTGTGATCCTTAACTATCTTTTGTGGTTGATTTTGATGCTTCTAGCTTTGCAATTGGAGTCATGTTGCAGTAAGATATGTTGCATATGTTGTCCCATATGGATTGCATCCCATTACCTTTGTGTCTCATTGACTAAATAAAACTAAAAGGGATTACTTTGCTTGAGATCAAGAACAACTTGCAATGGTATATGCTACCAAGGTATGGAAGCATTACCTCTTGGGACAACAAGTGATCATTGTAAAAGATCAAATCCAAGGAGAGAATTAGGAGAATAGAAACTCACATTGGGACACTTGAATGAGGGAAAACTCCAAATGCCTAGCATGAGCTTTGGCTTTGGCATTTAAAGGTAGCATACAAGGCCTTTGAGAAGCTTCTCAAGAAGCTCCCTCAAGCCGCTTTCTTAGAGTGCAAGCCAAGTTAACTAGGAAGTTTCTCAAGAAGTTTCCTTCTAGAAGCCGCCTACTTGGCGTGCAAGCTAAGCTAGATGGAAGAGTCTAGAAGCTTCCTTCTAGAAGCTACTTACTTGAGGTGCAAGCTAAGCTAGCCAGGAAGCTTCCAAGAAGCTTTCTAGGTACTTCCATAATATTCTAGACTAATTTGTCTTATGTGTTACTTTGTAAGCCCAACTAACTTTGTCGCTAAACTCCAAATTGTTACATATTCTCTCGTACCTAGTTGGTGGCATCCTCGTTGCAAATGAAGCTTCCAATTCTTGGATGGTAGTTTGTGCATTTTGGAGGTGAGAAAGAGGTTCCCATGTGGCATCATGAAGAGGATACCCTTTCCAAAGGACCTTGTACTTCGTATGTTGACGACGGCCTTGTTGAATATGGCAACGCGCAAGGATACGATCAACTTCATTCTCCTCATGATCATTGATAAGGATAGGAAGAGGGGGAGGTTGGACTCGAGAGGAAAAGGAAGAGGAGTTAGGAACAAAGGGTTTTAACTTGGAAACATGAAAGATATGATGGATACGCATGTGACAAGGCAAGGCAAGTCAATAAGCAACAAGAGAGACAATTTGGGTGATATCAAAGGGCCCTATCCAATTAGAGGTAAGTTTACAAACTTGGGTATCAAGGGAGAGAGGGAGGTTACTAGAGGATAGCATGACTTTATCACCGACTTCAAAGGTGAGATCATAATGATGGTGGTCCGCATATTTTTTTGGCAATTCTGAGCAACAAGGAGGTGAGACTTGGCTTGTTGGAGAGATTGGGATATAGTGGTCAAGAATGTGGAAGTATGAGGAACTTGAGATAGAGGGGAAGCAAGAAGAGAATCTAGAACAAGCAGATCTTGGCCAAAATTAAGAAAGAAAGGAGAAAATCTAATATTTGCCTGTTTGGAATTGTTGTAGGCAAATTCTGCAACTACAAGACATTCATCCCAATTGGTATGGTGTACATTGACAAAGGCACACAACATATCCTCCAATGTACGATTTTCACGTTTGGTTTGTCCATCAGTTTGAGGATGATAGGCCGTGGACAAAGCAAGCTTGGTGCCGAGTATCTAGAAGAGTGCTTGCCAAAATTTCTTGGTAAATTGAGGATCACGGTCGGATCAATCAAGGATCGAGGAATAGAATCAAGAATCAAGGAACATGTGGCATCCCATGATGCTTGAAGACATTGTTGAAGTAGATTTGCACTAAGGTTGGAGCATCCATGGTATCACAGGTTGGTGCCAAGTGGATTTGCTTACTAAGCTTATCCACAAACACCACAATTGCGGTGTGTTCTTGTTTTGTCTTTGGCAAGGATGTGATAAGATCTAAGCTCACATGCTCCCAACAAGCGGATAGAACGGCAAGTGGTTGAAGGAGTCCACTCGGCTTCCGGTTGCTGGCCTTGTTATGTTGGTAGCTCTCACACGATTGGACAAATTCTTGAACATCTCATGTCATGTTGGGCCACCACCATTGACGTTGGAGGGTACCCAAGGTCTTGTCCACACCCATGTGACCAGTGATGGGTAAATCATGAGCTTCTTGAAGGCGCACAAGTTAAAGATCACCTTTAGCTAGAACATAGATCCGGTCCTCATGGAATAAAAGGCTCTCCTTGATGGAGAAGGTGTTGTACTCCTTATCACATGCCGTTAGGCAACCATGTACCATTTGGAAGAAGGGATCTTGGTGTAGAGCTGACTGAAATTCATTTTGGACCTTGGAGTCAACTGACACCGTTGAAATTGCCGTTGTGATGAGAAGAAGAGACTTCAAATTAGGTCGTTGTGATAAAGCATCAAGGATGACATGGAACCAACTTGGTTTGTACTCAAGTTTGATGTCATATAGTTGGAGTTGTTCCTCCCATCAATGATGTAGACCCTTCATGTGTTCTAAGTGTAAGGTCTACAACAATGGTTTGTGATCAATTCACATGATCACTTGTTTCTCCAAGAGGTAATGCCTCCATACCTTGGTGGCGTATACCATTGCAAGTTGTTCTCAATCTTGAGCAGAGAAGTTTTGTTTAGCCGTATTGAGTTGGCGAGACACAAAGGCAATGGGATGGAATCCATTTGGGAATTCTTGTTGCAGCACGACTCCAATTGCAAAGTTAGAAGCATCAAAATCAACCACACAGGGTAGTTGAGGATCATATGGTTGAAGAATGGATCTTGAAGACACCATATGCTTTAACTTCTAGAATTTTTCTTCATGCTTGGTGGTCCACTGGAAGCTCGAGTTCTTTTCCAAGAGGTTAGTCAATGGTGCAGCCACATGAGCATAATAATGGATGAACCGTCGGTAAAAACTGGCCAATCCATTGAATGCCCATACTTTTGTAGCATCCTTTGGGGTAGGCCAATCAATAATGACCTTGATTTTCTCTTCTTCCATCTTGATCCCCTCTGATGAGATCTTATGACCCAAGAAGGTAACCTGCTTCTACCAAAAGGCACACTTTGACTTCTTGCAATAAAATTTCCATTGTCATAGTTGTCTTAGGACTTCTCGTACATGATTCACGTGTTCTATCTTTGTCTTGCTATAGATTAAGATATCATCCAAGAACACCACCACAGACCAATCCAATAGTCCATCCAACACTCGATGCATCTGATCCATGAAGACTATTGGAGTATTAGTGAGTCCAAAAGGTAGAACTCTCCACTCAAAATGCCCATACCTAGTGCAAAAGGTAGTCTTTTGCACATCCTCTCTATCAATAGGAATTTGCCAATAGCCGCTACAAAGATCCAGCTTGGAAAAGTAGCATGCTCTACTTAGTTGATCAAGCAAGTCATCGATCCGGGGCAAGGGATATGCATTCTTCAAGGTTTGCTTATTGAGCCCACGATAATCAATACAGAAACAAATTCCTTTATCCTTCTTTGGAACAAATAGCATTGGTGCTCCCCAAGGAGAGGTACTAGGTCATATGAAGTCCTTCTCCAACAACTCTGTAAGTGTTGTTTGTAACTCCTCCAACTCCTTTGGTGAGAGCAAATAGATCAGTCTACTCACTAGAGTACTCCTTGGCAATAGCTTGATCTTGAAGGGCATACCTTGATCGAAGGGTAATCCCTTTGGCAGATCATTCGGAAACATGTCCGCAAACTCCTTAACTATCCGATCAACCATTGCTTGATGAGGCTCTTGGCCCTCCGTAGATTGTTCTTGCGCAATTGGCTTGATCCACACTGCAAATATAGACTTATCTTCCTCCAAAGCTTGCTCTATGGCTGCTTTACTAACAAAGTTCCCTTCTAAGGACTCATCTCTCTTCCAAGCTTGCTCCTTGGTTGCCTTCTTGGCAAACTTCCCATCTTGAGACTCATCTCCCTGCCAGGTTTGCTCTATGGCTACCTTCTCAACAAACTTCTCATCTTGGGACTAACGATTCTTAGGTGTCTTACTCAAAGGTACCAGACAACCTAATTGGAAATTCCTACCTTGGTGTTGTACTTGAATTTGGCATCGGGTCCAATCAAATTGAACCTTATGATATCAAGGTAGACCTAGAATGATATCATAGTGTAGAGGTGCCACTACAAACCTCATACACTCCAAATACTCCTTCCCAATCTTGAAGGTAACAGGATGCAAGGTGCGGAATGCAGAACCCTTTCTACCATCCACCATCATCAAACTACTTCCAATCATTGGCTTGATAGGAATACCCAATTCCTTTAATACTTGCATAGACATGTAGTTCTTTGAACTTTTAGAATCAACCAAAATCCTACAACCTTGATTAGATATCGTACCTTGTAAGTGAAGCAAACTTGCATAGGTCGAGCCTTCAATCTCATTGGAACTAATCAAGCTCCCAATAGGCAACTCAAAATCTCCTACTGGGATTCTTCATTTCCTTGATCATTCCGCTCCACAACCTCCACCTGGGCAACTTGTCGAGGTCGTCCATTCTTGAGTGGACATTACGCAATGCGATGCTCCAATTGGCAACAATAAAAACAACCACTATTTTATCATAGTTTCTCTCTATCTGTCGTGCCAAGTGGTCTTTGTTGAATGGCATCAATCTCCATTGGTGCTGGCTCCTCCACTTGTGTGTAGTGTATTGGTAGGCTTTGTGGAGGTCGAGGTCAAGTCCAAGTTGTTACCACCAAGGAATCAAAACGTTCGGCCAACCGCATGGCTTCCTCCAAGTGTTGTGGCTCTCGCATGGTTACCTCTAATTTGGTTCTTGCCTTCAAGCCCCTCTCAAATCAATTGAGAGCTTCACCTTCCAATATATCTAGAATTTGCATGATGGTGTTTTGGAACTGCATGATGTAACTTCTTATAGAGCCAATCTGTTTCAACTCTGCCAACTTATCCCGTGCAGCTCGTGTGGCATTTATAGCTTGGAACCAACTAATTGTAGTGCTCTTGAGTTCTACCCATGTCAAGATTGGTGTAACAATTTGTCATTCATCTTGCTCCACTTGGAATCTCCACCATAGCTTTGCTACTCCATCTAATTGGCTAGAAGCCAAAAGAATCTATTTTTGCTTGTCTTGTAGATTGGTAGCTTCAAAATAACGTTCACAATCAAACACAAAATTCTCCATTGCACCCGAAAGATTCTTTCCTTCAAATACCTTGGGTTTAGGGAATCTAATCCTATCTTCTCCTTCTTGAATTGGTACTCTCTCTACCTGTTCTTGTCGTCAAAGATCTCGTTCATCCAACAATCAAGTAAGGTGCTTGATTTGTTGTTACATAGCAAAGATAACATTGGGTATTGCCGCCATGGTTGCTACTCTATCACACCACACCTAATCTGTATAATTTACTAACAAATAGAAATAGCACGTCCACCGTTCTCCATAAGTTACAACCGGAAGCACCAAAGGTTCCTCAGATATGGTGATCATATGCATAAAATCTTGTCCAAAGTGCAAGGTGATGAATTGTGAATTTGGACACGAAAAATCCCAATAGTTCGGTGGAAGTGGATGGTGGTCCATAAATTCCATCCATCCCATTCATGCTCTGATACCAATGTAAAAGATAGAATCCAAGGAGAGAATTAGAATAATGGAAACTCACATTGGGACACTTGAATGAGGGAAAACTCCAAATACCTAGCATGAGCTTTGGCTTTGGTATTTATAGGTAGCATACAAGGCCTTTGAGAAGCTTCTCAAGAAGCTTCTTCAAGCCGCTTTCTTAGAGTGCAAGCCAAGTTAACTAGAAAGCTTCTCAAGAAGTTTCCTTCTAGAAGCCGCCTACTTGGAGTGCAAGCTAAGCTAGTTGGAAGCTTCTAGAAGCTACTTACTTGAGGTGCAAGCTAAGCTAGCCAGGAAGCTTCCCAAGAAGCTTCCTAGATACTTCCGGAATATTCTAGGCTATTTGTCTTATGTGTTACTTTGTAAGCCCGACTAACTTTGTCGCTAAACTCCATATTGTTACAATCATGCAAACTGATCATAAACTATTGTTACAAACCTTACACTTGGAACACATGAAGAGTCAACATCATCAATGGGAGGAATAACTAAAATTGTTTGATATCAAATTTGTGTGTAAAGCCGATTGGTTCCATGGCATCCTTGATGCTCTATCACAACGACCTGATTTGAAGGCTCTTCCTCTCATCACTATGGCAATTATAATAGTATTAATTGACTCCAAATTCCAAATTGAGTTTAAGGTAGCTCTACAACATATCCCTTTCTTTCAAATGTTCAAGGTTGTCTTGCTGCATGCAATAAGGAGTACAACACCTTCTCCTACAAGGAAGGTCTTCTATTCTACGAGGACCAGATTTATGTTCCAACCAAGGGTAGTCTCCAACTTGTGTGCCTCCAAGAAGCCCATGATTTACCAATCATTGGTCACATGGATGTGGACAAGACCTTAGGTACTCTCCAACACTAATGGTGGTGGTCCAACATGACACAAGATGTTCAAGAGTTTGTTCGATTGTGTGAGAGTTGCCAATGTAACAAGGATAGCAACCAAAACCGAGTGAACTCCTTCAACCACTCCCCATTCCATTTTCATCTACTTGATGGGAAAATGTGAGCTTGGATCTCATCACATCCTTGCCTAGGACAAAGTAAGGTCACACAATAATTGTGGTGTTTGTGGATAAGCTTAGTAATCAAATCCATTTTGCACCAATTGTTGATACCATGGATGCTCCAACATTGGTGCACATCTACTTCAATAGTATCTTCAAGCATCATGGGATGTCTTGGATACTCATCCCCAACCGTGATCCTTAATTCACTTGGAAATTTTGGCAAGCATTCTTGCAAAAGCTTGGCACCAAGCTTGCTTTGTCCACGGCCTATCATCCTCAAACTGACGGACAAACTAAATGTGAAATTTTAATTTGGAGGATATGCTTTGTGCCTTCATCAACATTCACCATACCAATTGGGATGAATTTCTTGCAGTTGCGGAGTTTACATACAATATTTCCAAATAGGCAAGCATTGGATTCTCTCCTTTCTTCTTCAATTTTGGCCAAGATACACTTGTTCTAGATTCTCTTCTTGCTTCTCCATCATCTCATGTCTCTCATACGTCCACCTTCTTCCCAATCCTTCCAACAAGCCAAATCTCATCTCCTTGTTACTTAGAATCATCAAAAACAATATGCGGACCACCATCATTATGATATCACCTTTCAAGTTGATAATAAGCTCATGGTCTCCTTTAGTAACCTACCCCTCCCACTTGATACCCCAAGTTTATAAACTTGCACCTAATTAGATTGGACCTTTTGATGTCACCCGAATCATCTCTCTTGTTGCTTATTGACTTGCCTTGGCTTATCATATATACATCCACCCTATCTTTCATATTTCCAAGTTGAAAGCCTTTGTTCCTAACCCATCTTCTTTTTCCTCTTGTGTTCAACCTCCTCCTCTTCCTCTTGTCCCTATCAATGATAATGAGGAGTACAAAGTTGATTGTATCCTTGCACGTTGTCACATCCAACAAGGCCGTTGATAACATACGGAGTACAAGGTCCTTTGGAAAGAGTATCACCTTCATGATGCCACATGTGAACCTCTTTCTTATCTCCAAAATGTACAAATGGTTATCCAAGAGTTTGAAGCTTCACTGGTGATGAGGACATCACCAACTAGCAGTGGGGAATATATAACAATATGGAGTTTAGCAATGAAGTTAATTAGGATTAACAAAGTAGCAAATAGGCCAAATTAATGTAGAATATTTTAAATGTATCTAAGAAGTTTCTTGGGAAGCTTCTTGGCTAGCTTAGCTTGCACCCCAAGTAAGTAGCATCTAGAAGCTTCCAACTAGCTTAGATTGCATGCCAAGTAGATAACTTCTAGAAGGAAGCTTCTTGAGAAGCTTCTCATTTAACTTGGTTTGCACTCCAAGAAAGTAGCCCAAGGAAGCTTCTTGAGAAGCTTCTCAAGAACCTTATATGCTCCCTATAAATACCAAAGCTGAAGCTCATGCTAGGGATTTGGAGTTTTTCTCATTCAAGTATCCCAATGTGATCTTCCATTCTCTTATTTCTCTCCTTGGCCCTGGATCTTTTACGTTAGTGCAATTAGACCATTACTTTCAAGTCAATAGCAACTAGTGAGTGGTGATGTTACTTGTTGGACTTATGGTATAACTCACCACAAGAGAGAATACACTCAAGGCAATGGACATGATATGTCTAGTGCATCAGAGCCAACACAAAGATAATGTGACCATTGCCATAGATTTGGTCACACTAGTGATTGATGCTTTGACCTTCACCCAGAGTTACAAAATAGTAAGGTTGTTATGGCAAGTGGTGGAGGAGCTCCAGGTCATGGAGGAAAGGTGGTAGTAGAGGACACACACTTGGTAGGGACGTAGTACATGCACTTGTGTTTTATATAACCATAGTTCCTCAAGTTAAGCACTTGGAGCAAAGATTGGTCAGCATGGCCATAGCTCAGAGGAGATCAAATTTGAGCGTTGAGGCTTCCACCTCTTATGCTGGTGATAGAGATGTCTTAGACTTTATGTGCAGAGTGGCACAAGTAGATGCATCTATCATAGTGACTATGAGTGTAGTAGGTGTTATACAACCTAGAGGAGCATCAATGGAGTTGTACACATGGAGAGTAGAGGTTGGTAGATAGGTCAAACTTCCCTTTTATCTTTCACACTCTTTGAGGCACTATAGACAACATCTATTGCTCCTAGACATCCTAATGTAGGTGTGATAGGTGATGATGGATTGCATGATGGCTAGATATTAGTCAACCACTTGTTACTACATACAAAAGAATTTCTAGCATGATGTTGGTGTGGCTTTGTCAATTATGTGCTTTCCTTTGTTCTCAACCATTGACATGTTTTGTAAAAATATGGAGTTTAGCAATAAATTTATTTAGGGCTAACAAAGTAGCAAATAGGACAAAATAGTCAAGAATATTCCAAAAGTATCTATGAAACTTCTTGACTAGCTTAGCTTGCATCCCAAGTAAGTAGCTTCTAAAAGGAAGCTTCTTGAGAAGTCTCTTGATTAACTTGGCTTGCATTCCAAGAAAATGGCTCAAGTAAGCTTCTTGAGAAGCTTCTCAAGAGCCTTGTATGCTCCTTATAAATACTAGAGCCAAAGCTCATGTTAGGCATTCAGAGTTTCCTTCATTCAAGTGTCTCAATGTGAGCTTCCATTCCCTTATTTCTCTCCTTGGTCTTGGTCTTTTACATGTTTACATTGGAAGTTGATCCAACTCTAGTTTTCCAGTTGGTTGCCACTCTTTATGAGAGTAAGGATCATGTGGTTCTTACTTTTAGAGAAGAGGTGGTTGATAGTAGAGCTGACTTGGTTGAAGAGCATGGGATTTGCTCAACAACCAATGGTTTATGGCAAGTAGTAGCAGTTAGGTTGGATGAGTTACTAGCTAGACCTACCTTTGAGAAAGCTTGGTTCACACTTAAAGTAGTCCTTTTGGATAAACAAATGGGGATTTTCTATTTGGTGGGACCTTTAAGGAAGGTCTGTACACCACAAAGGGTCTTACTAGACTCTAATACCTAGCCCTTTATGTTGGGGAAGGTTAAAATTGTCGATCTTGAGCTATAGAAGATTGATGTAAAGAGGTGTCCATTTCAAATCCAAACATCTCTATGTGATGGTTTTACATAGTACATCACATATGGAGAGCTCATTGTCCAGATTCAGCCCGAGCATCAAATTAAGAGCTCTATGGTGAGAGCTCTAGCCATTACAACAATAGCAAAGTCATATGATGTGCTAGTTGGTAGAGTAGTGTTATATTCCATGGCTTTCAATATTGACTATTGGGAGGAGACAACCTCCTATGGACCAAATTGGCAGTCATGTGAGGGATGGGTATGTTGCCTACTAGTACATTTTAGTAATGATAGTCTTGGCTCACTATAATTAGGGACCATGGCATCAATTTTAGCTTTTAATGGCTCATTTACTTGGCTTGGTGAATTAGTGGAGGAGAATGCCCATATGGAGGATCTCCAATACCAAAATAGATCACTCAGATTTGGAGTACAAGTAGGATTTATTCCATCCACCTTGGATGTTTAATTGTGGAGTCCTAAGGAGGCATTGGAGCAATATGTAGATTAGTTGGGACAATAGGCTTGGAATGGAGCCTTTGTACCACCAAGAGACAAATGTGAAGATGAGGCTTTGGAATCTACTACCTTGTCACCTTTGGATATCACACCCATTGCTTGTCAATATCCTATAGAGAGACTATGTCTACTAGAGTTGTTTGGTGGGATTAACATTAGACTAGTTGTGGTACTATGTGCAAGTATATAGGTACAGAGGTACTTGTATGTAGAGAGAGATGAGATTGCTAGGTGAGTCCCTCTACATCATGTGGCACACTTGGCCTATTGGTATTTTGAGTTATTATTGATGTTAGTAATCAAGGTTTTTTAGAAGACACTACCAACAAACATTTCTTTACTAGGGGCATAGGATTTGGAGAGATATGGTCCCATTCATTTGGTGATTTTTGGACGGCCATGTCAAGGACATACTCATGCTAGCCAAGTTCAAAGTCTATAGGATCTCCCCATTTTGGTGTGTTTTTGGAAATTTTACATATACTATGATATCTCTAGTTTCATCAATCCATTTCTCCATCCTACATTTTGGAGAATATTCCTTCGATGAGTGATTCTCATACACAAGAGATGGCAAGTACACATCAAGTCTATTTTTGGAGTGGACCTACTATGTTGTTGGATGCAGTCATAGTGGGATCACAAGCTCATTGTCTTTGTCTTTGGTTGAAAAAACCTCTTATCTAGAGAGATTGTACAATGTGCTTATGATGAGATTCAATGACTAGACCATCTTAATGTTGATGATATTTTGGATGTTTGGTGCTAGTTATAGATGGTGCTAGTGGCTAATAGGTCACCTATGGCAATGGTGAACCTTTTTGGACAACCCATATCTACTTTACCTACACTTAGGGGTTTCCCATGCTCATGCTTTTTGAGAAGGAGGTCTTGGACTCGTGTGAGACTCATATTATAGCAGTTGGTGGAACCCAACATCAATGAGAAGGAGCAAGCAATGGGTTTTATTATTGATATTATTGCTATTACGGCAATGTTAGAGGCATCCAAGTGTCAAATGTTAGATCAGACTATGGACTTGAATTGTTTGACCTAGATTATGAGCCTTGGCTTGGTAAAGCAACATAGGATGTGCTTGATTGACATCACTACTTGGACACTTGTGAGCTTTGTGCCAATTGAGACAATTTAGGCATATGCTAGGAGCGATGGATCGAGTGGGCAAGGTGTCAATGGCTACTAGTGAGAGTGGTCTACTTGGATTACACCCTTAGTCTACTTGCAATGCAACTAGAGGATATTATGGAGCTTATAGCCAGAGTAGAGGGAGTTTTTTGTAGAGGTTGGGGATTTTAGTGGTTGGGGACATGACATTATTGCTCCCAAGGGCTGGGTCTAATAGCCAATTAGTGTGTCTTCCACTCTTACATCAGTCATAGAGGATATTGAGGAACTAGAGATTGGATCCAAGCTTATTCAAAGGGAAAGACAAAGGTTTTGGAAGTTCTTAAGGAGCTACACAAGTTGTTTTTCCTTCAATATGAAGGATTTGGGTTCTCTAAAAGGACCTAGTATTCAAATTAAGCTTACTAGTGATACATTAGTTTTTGAAAAATCCTTGTATATATAGTGACATGGGAGAGCATAGTTGGAGTAGAGACCTTTTTGGGGCTAGTTTGGTGGAGATTTCACATGGAGAGTATGCTTCAACTATAGTAATGCCAACCAAGAAGGATATGCATGGCAACTACATGGATAGGCAAACGTGTGGAGATTAGGGTCCTATCAACCAATAGATTAGGGCTGATTAGTATCTCATGCCTACATTGGAGGGGACCTTTGATACAATTGGGCATGTAAAGGTCTTTAATACTTTGGGTCTTTGAGTAGAATATCATCAACTATTGATCAAGGAGTAGGACAACTCTAAGATAACATTTTGGGCTATTGATCCTCACAATAAGGATGTATTATATCAGTGGAGGTTTTGACTTCTACTGAGTTCTAAAGGATCATGGATAAGATCCTAATAGGATTGGATTTTCTACAATGCTATATTGATGATATTTTGGGCTATAGCACTACTATGGAGGAGCATGCAAGACATTTGTTGGAGTTGTTTGAGAGGTTGAGATCTCATGGACTCAAATTAGATTTTGGGAAATGTAGATTCTTCTACAAGTCCATTGAGTAATTGGGTCACATCATCTACCATGGAGGACTTGGTGTTTAGCAAACCAAGGTGGAAGCTATTGCATGTATTCCAACAAGCTTTTAGGAATGCTTGCATGATAGATTCTACTTTTACAAAAGTATGATTCCACGATTATTCACAAACCTAGAGTGATGAACCATGATATGAATGGGTTGAGTAGAAACCTATATCCCAACCAATAGGTTAGACCAGAGCATGTTAGCATGGTGAGATAGATGAGGAGATGGTGCCAAGTTGGCATGCATCTACTTCTCTATGTATATTTTTGAGGCCTTGGTAGTATCTCTTCTAATACATTTAGGAGAAGTTGTTGAGGTTATAGATTTAGAGGACCCTCTAGATTTATGATGTTGGTATAGGTTTGTGAAACATTCATGATGATATTTTATGATGGATTATCTTTGCATTGGTGTTGTGAGTGGCATAATTGGTGCCAAAGAGAGAGATTGTGTTCTTCAACAAGCTGGTTTGTTTAGATTGGAAGGCAAAAACCTTCATATAGGAGGATGGTAGAGTGCAAGGAATACCAATTCTATCTTAAAGACCACAATTGGCATGTCATGCTCATGAAGAGCTAGGACATTTTGGAGTCAAGTGTACACATAGCTTACTCTAGAGTCATTATTAGTGGTATGGTATGCATACCAATGTATAGTAGTTTGTTGCAAGATGTATGGCTTGTGAGCAAGTTAGAGCATCATTTAATGCTCCTACACTATAGTTACAATCATTTCTTATCATGGGATTAGGTTATTGTTGGAGTTTGGACTTTGTTGGACCTTTACCATTGATTAGAGACATCATCAGTATGTTTTGGTTATGGTGGAGCACTTCTCCAAATGGGTTGAGTTGGTGGCACATCCTAACAAGTCCAATGAAGGGATGGCTTACTCATTCATGGATTGGGTTCTTAGTCATTTTGGTGCACAAGCTAAGGTTTTGACTGATCAAGGTATAGAGTTCATGTGAGAGTTTAAGGTCTTGTGTGACAATACCTTGACTGATCACTGTATAACCTCGTGAGATCACCTTGAGACAAATGGCTTAGTAGAGAAAGTGCTTCAAATAGTGAAGAGAGGATTGTAGAAGTATGGTTTGTAGAGAGGCCATTTGGGAGATTAGGATCTATAGTTACCTTGATTGGCCATGGGCTATTGGTTTAGCCAACAACCCTCTGTAGCATCCTTCTTTCCTTAATTTCTACTCTATGGACAAGATCTAGATTTACCTACAACCATTTGTCAATTTTTTTTGTAGTTTTTGGACTTGGATGATCTAGATATATGGGTGAGTACATGTCCTTAATGGGTAGATATCTCACAAAGATTGATTCCAATGGCTTTAAAAACTTTGCAATTGCTTAGCATAGGGATACCTCACACTATGTTTCTAGTCAAGGAGGAGGTTATAGATCCTCAATCCATCAATTTTATCCATGTGATTACGTATATCTACCACAAATTGCATAGACAACACTTGAAGTTATTACAAAGTGCACTATCTTGAGAGTTTGTGAGACTTTGCCTTTCGGAGTCCTCATGTTGGAAGGACAAAATGGTGTTTTTTGGAAGCATCACGTGTGCAATTGTGTGACATGCCACCTCCCAAACATTGACAGCATTATGGACCCAAGCTTGGCACTTGTACATGTAGGCTTACAATATATGTTATGTGGCTCTCTTGGTGGAGCTACTACTATGTTGGTGTGTGATAGCAGTTCAAGAGGATTGCATATGGCATGTTTGACTCCTCCCCCATAATGGTTCCTCAAGGATAGTGGTTATGTCTTAGATGTACTTGACCTATAACTAGTTCATCTTTTATGTGGTTTAGATTGCAAACAAGCAATTAATGATAGGGCTCAAGAGAACCTGACCTCCTGATCCTTGCTCACCATATGGCATATCACATACTTGGAGTAGATGGCTATTTGGAGTTAGAGGGACCTCATCACCAACTAAGAAGATAACTTCTGCACTCTAGAGTTTATGTGTGAATTGTGCTTCTATAGTGTATAATGTTGATAGTGATATATATTATGTAGCAACATATCTATACATGACAATTGTCATGATATTTGTAGCACCAAAACTAGTTTTCTTAGATGTTGGAGTAGTAATGTTGGCAGTCAATGTTATTTTGGTAGTTACTTTGGATTGCTTGTTGGTGGTCCGATTTCATATTGAAATGATGGTGAGACCCATTATCACTTGCACCATTTGCACCATCAAATGTGCCATCAACAATGCCATTAGGATTGGAGACCTAGGTCAAGCAAAGAGTATACTTTTGAAGTGTAGCTCTAGAGAGCTCACTTTTGTAATGTTTAGCTTTCAAGTTTTTGGATATGGTGGAAAAAGGCCAATGTGTCATCTATAGTCTCTTGGCTAGAATAGGTGTGGCTTGATTATAATCAATGCCTAATTGTTGGCAGATTGTTGAATGAAGGATCAAGGATCTATTTTTAATGCAATTTAAATGGAAAAATAAATTGATTATTATGGCACATTAGAGTTCATGTATGACTTATATGTGAGTTGCACTTCTATAATGTATGATGTTGATAAAGATGCATATTGTACAGCAATGTATATATGCATGACAAACCTTATTTCTAAACTCTACTACAAATAGATGTGTCCATAGAATGTGCTTGACTAACTTTCATTTTGCATATTGAGCTCCCAATGTACCATTAAGCGCAAAGGCAAAGGCCCGCATTTGAATGAAAGACAAATGAATGGAAATAGTAGTTTTATTATAGTAACCTAACCTCCATCCACACAAAGCATTGCTTGCCAATTTGACGGTGATGAAAAGACAATCCACAAACTAAAATGTTGTTTGTTAAAGAGCACAAATTGTAGATCAAGCGACTTAATAGACTACTTCACAAGTGTCATAGGCAATGTTTCCTAAAGTCAAATATAAATTAATTCAATGGATTGATGTTGGTCATTGAATGAGTCTTGTATTACCACCAATTTTCATTTCTCATAAAGCAAAACAAATTGCTCAAGCTCTAGGAATCCCAAAAGATAGGTTTAAAGTCTCTTAGTGTTGGTTCATCAGATTTTGCCATCGATGTTATTTGCATTCCATCAATTTTTCCAGAGAAGGGGTGAAGTTGACAAAAATGACCTTGAAATTCTTAAAGTGCTTGGAGAGTTAGGGTCAATTATTGACCAATATGATCCATCATGTGTTATGGAGACTTAGTGTAAACTTACTATAATATAATTTATAAGAACAAGTTCTTCTCTCAAGGATACGTGTTGGAAATGACTAGAAATAAAGATAAAGTGTCACAATGTCATAAGTTGTCTATTCTTGCGTATTTAACCTCTTGGACAGAAACCACTCCTAGAAGAAGGTAGAGTCACCACCTATGGTGCACTACAAAAGGAGAGAATCACCAATAATCACACCCTTGATAGATTTAATCTAGAGGATTCTTGATTGTGATGGTTCATATTTGCAACAAAGGTCACCTCACCTTGGGATTTTTGTACCTTCCTTGTTGCTCAGGAAAATTCATGACAACTATCATTGAAGCAATCATAAGTAATATGATATGCACTCACATCATAATGTTTAGGTCATACAAAATTGATAGTATTAAGATGTCTTACTAATAGTGTCTTAGAACTTGCAAATTAAGAGAGAGTAAGATCTCCCAAGGATCCCAATAACTTTGACAACTATGATTATGATATAATGTTCCACCCTTCCCAAAAGGCACAACATCACAAAAGTCTTGAATGACTATGCTATTGAATCTTATAGGTGGTGTTACTTTATGATACTCTAGGTGTTTGGAAACCTATCTTTGTATCATTCTTGACCTCTATAAACCCTAGAGTTGCACACTCTAGTTCCACAAAAATGACTTCCCTCACTCAAGTGCTTTTGCTCATGCATCAAGATTCCTCACTCCCACTCAATCCATCATGCAATCACTCATACAAAGTGCAAACTAATACACATACACCAACTTGACAATCTTGATGGTATAAAATTCATTTATGGCAATGAAAAGATGCACCAAATGAACCCCATGAACATTAGATCTAAGCCTTATATACAATCCTACTTAGCCGCCAAAGAAATCTAATGGCTACAATGTACTAGAAATCCCTAATTACATCTAAGCTGCTCAGTGCTAATCACACCTTATCTACTTGTCTAACCCTAAACCTAATCTTAAGTGGGTGTAGGCAATATGGTATGGCCACTTGAGCCATTTAACTTGTCATCTGCCACTATTATATCAAGTCAAAGACATAATACAAGATCTTCATATTGTAACCTAACTATTATGTACTAAATATGTAGAGATATAAAATATCATAGACTACAATTGCAAAAACTACCTTGTCGTATTCTAAAAAAAAATTAGTCATTTGTGATAAAGTTGGATGTTGCTCATGGTGTATGAAGCTATTGATGGTGTGCAAGATAGTCTAGTACAAGATATGAGATACAAAGTATGAGATATGAGAAACAAAAGAAATGAAGTATGAGAAAAAAATTACAAGGTTAGGTACAAAGTATGAGAACAAAATTTTACAAGGTCAGAGACCAAGTACAAGTACAAGGTGTGAGTACAAGACAAGGAGTACAAGGTAGGATAGAAGGCTTGAGTATTTGAGTATAAGTATGAAGTGATGAGGTACAAGGTGTGAGTCTGAGATGAGTATGAGGTATAAATATAATATGAATAATATGAGGTCTTAGTATGAGATGAGTACAATGTTACAAACAAGAAATATAGTACAAGGTTACAAACAAGAAATGAGTACAAGGTTACAAACATAAAGTTGGTGTCAATAGAAAACCTTTGTGAAGCTGCTTCCATTGAGATAATGATCACTCTATTTATACAAGTAACCATAGAGATATAAACCCCAAAGTGTGCATAAAAAATTCTTCCTCAAAGATGACTCTTCCAAGTTGAAGATTGATGGCAACAAAGATCTTCAAGGTCATCTCCTTTGTAACTTGGTGTATACAAAGCTGAAGCTAAATAATACCACATTAAGTGATTTCTTACCTAGACATAATAATATGTTTCTTTTTCCCTCAAAAAAGTAGAAAAATTTAACAAAATTGGACACTTGAGAATAAATGAGGCATGACATTGTGTATAATATGGATGAAATAGGTCTTTTCTACCGTCTTATTCCATGTTACTGTGATACTACAAGGACATGAGAACCCTCCAAGAGAAACACAAGAGAGAAAACACAAAGCTTCACATTCAATATTCCGATGCTCCAAAAGAACACCTTGTCTTTATTATATAGCGAAGAGGATCCCCTCAAAGGAAGCTCCATCCTTGGATTAGATACATGGATTGGTGACATGTGAACAAACTCCTACCTTAGATTAGTTATATAGATAGGTGACATGTTGGTCCTTGTCCTATTTGGTTGGTCAAACAAGTTTGATTAGAGGGAATCTTCCTATATGAAGCTCAAAATTGCATGATTAAGGTACCCTTGTAAAGCTCTTGATAAGACAAAAAATGTGTGGAGAAACCTTTCTCAACCTTAAAAGAGATGGAATCTATCCATTTCAAGGCCTAATTCATTTGTTTAAAGCCTTTGAACTTGGCTCTAAAGTTTTTAGGGTATTTTTGGCTCCTATCCTATTAGTGGAAGTACTCTTTTGGTGACACCTCTATCTAATCTACTTAGGCCATCATATATAACATCTTCTAGATGTTGCCAAGCCAATTTCCACCTCTAAATACTATATCTAGCTACTAGTATTAGAGGTACACGATGTTGTTGCCACCTAAGACCTTTTTATAGTAAGAGGGAGAAAGAAGTCCAAAGACAAAGTAACACCATGTTGTTTTGCTGCAATGTGATAGAGAAGAAGCATCTTTTGATTACAATGATTGGAAAAGTAAAGGAGCCAACTTGTATTGTTGGAAATTTTTGGCCAATATTTTATTTTTAGCAAAAGAATGCTTGGATTAGCATTACAATGTACAACAAGTGGTTTCATGAGGTATTTGAGCCATATCTTTGAAAGCTGACCAAACACAATGTCCTCTTGATTCTTGATAATGCACCTAAGCATTCCTTAGCTTTTGAAAATGATAGTATTTGAGTGGATTTTTTTTCCAAATGTCACCTCATGGAAGCAACCAATGGATATGGGTACAATTGTTGTAGTTAAAAAGTGCTACAAGTCTTTGTTAATGAAGGAAATCCTTGCACCTCATGACAATCCACAAACCTTGGAAGATAAGCTTATATTAGCAGCTTCAAAAAATGAATGAGGAGCCATAGGAGTGTAATGTTTTGAGGACAAGAGAAACACAAGAAAAAGTGAATCTTTGGGAATATTCTTGTAAGAAGCTCACATACCATGGATGAGTAACCATTGGAAAGATCTTGATGAGACAAACAAAGGGGGTGAAGAAGGTAACAACAATTTTCTCAAAGGAAATTCAATCTTTTGAGGCCTAATTTATTTGTTTAGGCCTCCCAAATTAGCCTTAGAGTTTTCAAGGTGTTTTTTGCCTTTATTAGTGGGAGTACTCTTTTGGTGACACCTCTATTTGATCTACTTAGACCATCATATATAACATCCCTAAAGATATTACCAAGCAAATTTCCACCTCTAGATAATATGTTCAACTATAATATTACAAGGAGTTGCTTATGATAGGCTATCACATATGCTAGACGTTGCTAATTTGGTGAATATTGCTTGAGCAAAATAACCACAAAAAGTTTGAAGAATTGTTTCAAAAAAGTTGATATACTCTCAACTTTGTGAGATAATGGGATAAACACTTTTGAAAGTGATAAGACATTGAGATTGCAAATGTGTTGCACAATTGTAATATCCATAATGACAATGGTGACTCCTCAATTTTCAATGAGGATGAACCATGTCTAAATGACAACAATAATGACTAGAAGTTTGTTTAGAGACACTCTCATTGAAGAAATTGACCAAGCAATGGAAGCTACACTCAAAATTGATGATGATGAATCTGATTGAAGTGCAGTTAGTTATCATAATCGGTACCAGGTCAATTAGTTATCGAGAATGATCATTTACCAACCAAAGCAAACATGGCCAAAACTGATCACTAGCAGGTTATTTTGAACACCTTGCAAAACATTATCAACCTTGAAGTTGATATGAGAGCTTCACAATTCAATTCACCGTTCTTGTTGCCTCATCAGATTAATCAAGCTAAGTTAGCATTGTTTACTACAAGGCATATTTAGCGGAGTGGTAGTTTTGCTATTGCTTGATAGCAATAAAAAAGAACACTCAAATGACTTTAAATGATTTTACCATAAGTAAACCTTGACTGAGAAAATATTGTATTGATTTGGGAAAATTCAATAAAAAAAACTATGCAGTTAATTGAGATGCATACTTAAACAAATGCAGACTTAAGACTTAAGTGAATGGGTACATAATCCTCGAGAACTATAATAGAGAAGGGCTTAGAACTCTAAAGGTGACAAATATGCATATTAGCAAATGCAAACAAACATAAAACTCAAAATGTTAAAAAGAATTATATTTTAATATCATAAGATTATAAAATTATTTTTTATTTTTGGAAAATAAATAGCTATACTATCCAAAATAATAAATAACATCAATTTTAAGAAATTATTATTGTCTCCAAACCTTGTAAATAATATAAATTAAAAAATGATTGTCTAATTTTCAAATACGGAAATTATTTTAGTTAAATAATCATCTCACCAATAACGTTATAAAATCTATAATATGAGAATAGATAATCATCTCTCGGAAATTATACTATTTGCAAAATCCATAACATCCATTTCAATCACTTCTTGTTTCACACGCCGTCGCTTTTTCTCATTTCAATCACTTCTAATCTCATATCGTATTCAAATATGCCTTAAATAGTATAACTTTCAAGTCAATGCATGAAACCCCTAAAGAGAGTTAAGTTAACCTACCGTGTTTTGTTTTAACTCACAAGGGATCCGCAACTCATCACTCTCCGCCACAAGAACGTCAGCGGGAGGAATCGGTGGTAGACGACGAATGAGGTCGAAGCCACGTGTCACTGTAGAGGATCGAGCATTTGCTGGTTCGACTTAAACCCTCGGAAATCGGAAGCCTAATCTCCAGTTCTCCCAAAAAGCAGCATCGCAGCAGAAGAAGAAGATGACGCTGAAGCTTATGGACAGTATTGTCAACCGGAGGTCGAGATTACCCGGCACGAGAAGTACTGCGCGGACTTTCGAGTCATGTGTCACTAATTGGGCTCGATATCGAAGGTTGTTTCTTCACCTGGAGAGGCGAAATGTTGCTCTCCAGAAGTTTCATGCTCGGTAGCTCTTCTGTGGTGGGAGTGAAGCAGAGAGGATTACGCTGTGAAGGCGTGAAGAAGCGTGGAGGTTGCTGCTTGAAGGTGAGATGTAGCATTAGCAGTCAGCAAGAGACTGCGGTTAAGGAGGATGGGAAGTTCTCGAAGCAAGCGAGGGTTCTGGTGTTGGGAGGAACTGGACGCGTGGGTGGGTCTACTGCCAGAGCTTTGGCAGCCACTGACCCGTCAGTGCAGATTGTTTTAGCTGGTCGTAATCGGTGCGGATTTCACTCAGTTTCATGGATTTGGACACATTAGATTAAAGGACGTGAAGTTTTGTTATTTGCTTTAGTAGCACCACTCGAATGTTGATATGAGTAGGAACTGTACGTGTCCAAGTTATTCCTAATTTAACGGAAGGACTTGATGTGTGGCAGAGAAAAAGGAGAGGCTCTGGCCAAGGAGATCGGCGAGAGTGCTCGGTTTTCGCAATTTGATTTTGAAGATTCCGAGAAGCTGAAGTCGATCTTGAGTGGTACTTTCGTTTTCCAACCCTAAGTTTGCTGACAATGAGAGAACTAGAGTGTAGCATCTGAATATGGAGTAACTTAGCTCTTTGTGGAAGAAGCAGGAATTGTAGTAATTGTGTATTAGGTTTGCTCTCCCGGTGAGTGTGGTCGGGCCTGGAATGCGCCTGAAACTTCTAAAAGTTATGTGTATTGCTAGGAAATTCCTTCCACTGAGACATACAAGTATATCTGAAAGCCTCGTTGTGCAGAGGTCGATCTGGTTGTACACGCAGCGGGTCCGTTCCAGAGACGAACTGAATGTCAGGTTCTGGAGGCTGCACTAGCTACCAAGGTCCAACTTCTTGTGTCTACTACCTTCCTTATCTCTCTAACTGACTACATCCTGTCATTGGCTGATAAACCTTAAAATGTGATACGCGTCCACAATTTTCTGTCTTTTCACCTCACTCATTCTTCGAAACCGAGTTTCACTCAAGGAGCTCATAAATTTAGCTTGCCTCTTGCCTTTGATTGATTTCACAACTTGCCCTTATGACAGTCACATTGTTTTTCTCATCGGTTTTGTTGTCCAGACTCCATACATCGATGTCTGCGATGACCAAGACTTTTCGAAGCTAGCCAAGAGCTATCATCAGCAAGCTGTAGACGCCAATGTCCCCGCAATCACAACCTCCGGAATTTATCCTGGTGTCAGCAACAGTAAGTCCACCTCTTCCTAAAAATACTGAAAAGACTCATTTGGCAGATTAATATCGGCCATGGGTTGAATTTGATGGACGAAGCTGTATCGAAAGTTCTTGTTTTTATCTTACATATATCTGCTCACCGTGCAGTTATGGCGGCGGAGCTTATTCGATTGAATCAAGAAGCTTCGAATAGTCAACCTGCGCGCATTCGGTATGTTACTTGAAACAGCTGCTTTTTCGTCCTTGTTAAGAGATGTTATTTTAAAGGTAGGTCTTCTCACGCTTAGGTGAGTTAGACAGAGATGTTGAAGGCATCTGGATGAACTTAACTAACAACTGTTTTCAGGTACTCTTACTACACCGCAGGTACGGGTGGAGCAGGTCCCACTATTCTTGCAACGAGCTTTCTCTTGCTGGGGGAAGAGGTTGTAGTCTACCGTGATGGTACGTATCTTCACTTCACTTTCTTTATCTTTTCAACTTGAAGGATCTATATATATATATGGACGCCTTCTGCTTCCCTTTGCTGTTTAGCGTCTCAGGCTCAAGCGTCCATAGCGCTTGCTGTTGACTTTATATCCTGTCCTATTTCGCTTCGCTCTCGTTACCCTGTTACACTTCGACAGGTTTTTGCAGCCACACCATCCTATAGCTCTCGCACTGTTCCACTCCTCCATTCCTCAGCTAATTCGCTCCCTATCATTTTTCCTTCGCTCTTTGCCTAATTCATGGGTTCGACCTCTTGTGTATACAGTGTTCCTACCCGACTCCAGCCCACGTTTTTAATTTTTATCGTTTACGCACTGCTTACTGGCAGTCTTTTACATAGCGTTTCCTATTTCTCGCAGTCGTTTGCATAGAGTTCTCGATTTCACGGTGGTTTACTAGTCTGTTAGTCATATGTTATTCTCAATTTGCTTCAATTATGCCTTTGCTTCAAGTTACATTCGATGCATTCTACCTTATGGATTTCTCACTATCCTAGCACTGTGAATCATATACATCGTGCTTACCGATCATTTGCATTTCCTGAATTCTGGATAACCCGTTCCCAGAACGGCTTCTGTTCTCGTATACGTGTAAGGACAGAAGCTGTTCAAATAACGGGGGATCCAGAACTCATTAAAAGCATGTGAAATGCTGATGAAATGTAAATATGGTATGAATCTAGATGAAATGTTAACATGATATGTGCAAATCGAGATGAGTATTAAATTCGTAAGGGAGATCAAGTGAACAAATCGAATGTAAACTTAAGCCAAGGCATAATAGGAAACATTTGAAGAGCAACATATGTATAAAACTAGTAAGCAACATGTAAACGATAACAGCTATGTCAAGAAATATCATACATCAGGTAATCGACCACCTACAAGACGGGGTATGAGGAAATGAGAGTTTAGGCCGTCCAAAGAACGGGGGATGCAGAGCGACGCGGTAGAGGACTGGATAGAGTCCATCGCAGCATGCGCTATAGACGCATGAGTCTTGAAACGCTAAACAACTGAAGGATAGTTGTCAATCTAGCTTGCTTCTAGAGCAACTTTTTGATGGTTTTGTGCTAGGTAGGGGAAGCACTCATAATCGTAGTTGACTTCAAGTAACAACGCGTTGATGGCTGATGTGAATGTGCGGGCGTTGTCGGTGTTGCGTTCTCACTAATTACTTAACCAATTACAGACGAGAAATTAATCTTCAAGCCTTACAGCAGCGTTAGGGATGTGGACTTCGGGAAAGGTCTTGGCAAGAAAGCTGTGTTCTTGCTGTGAGTTGTCAACTCTTTCTTAGCACAGCACCTTCTATGACCATAAAATGATTTAGTATTGGTATATTTATAAGTTCCTTCTAGAATATTCTTTGCAAGAACCTCTGGTAAACACTACATTTGAAATTCAAAGATCATTAGTATCCAAGGTACCAAAAACTGTATAAAGTGTACCATTCTAGTCAGGAACATAATAAGGATGACATATGTGACGTCCGGTCAGGTTGGGTCAGAACTACAGGTCTACTAGATTTTTTGATGCTCGCGGAAGCATTGATGGAAGATGGAAACCTTTTGGTGGGAAGAAATGTCATCTGGAACGAGCCTAATGCATTGTACTCTTCTCGCAGAAACTTGCCTGAAGTCGCAAGTACTCATTCTGTGCTAAAAGTACCGAGTGTGAGCGCCAGATTTGGCACAGATCCTGCAATTTGGAATTGGGGAATGTCTGCAGTTGCCAACTTTGCTCCTGAGGTATGCATACGCCAGGTTGAAAAGGCTTCACTGAAGCGAGGATGTGTTGTAATGATAAAAAGTCTTATATGCTTTCCCGCGAAACCCCGGATAGAACCACACCCTTGATACTGAATTTCTTCGCAAAGCACGAAGAAATTTCTCTCTCAATCTTCTACCAATTCTCTGATTCAGCTGTGTCTACAGTACCTGTCCGAGCTAAAGTGCCCGATTGAGTTTTCTTGCTTTTATGTTACCGTCTTCAAGTTTAACTTACCGGATGGTTCTTATTGCTTAGGGTTTTTTGAAGGACAAAGCCAAAGTAGACTCTTTTGTACGCATGGTTGATCCGATTGTGAGAGCACTTGACGGAATAGTCGGAGAAAAGGTGTCGATGAGGGTATGCTCTGCCCTTACATCTTCCATTAATACAGTTTGTGAACATGTTGGGGTTTTAGATTTTCATTTGTTTTGTTGCATCATAGATAAAGTACTTTGCGAGAGAACTGGTTAAGGATTATCGCAATAGCGGTATCTGCTGTGTTGGAACTCGAATCCTTGTGGAGATCAAGTTCACAAAGTCTTGGAGATGTTCCTACCTGCAGGTAGACTTAGACTGCACTGATGGCAAGAAAGTTGTGGGCATCTACACCCACAAGAAACTATCTGTGTAAGTCATTCTTCCGGTACATTTGTCCACAGTGATGGAAAAAAAATCAGGTATGTGTGGAATAAGTAATGTAGCGGATGCAATTATGCAAATGTTGCTCAAATTTTTCCGATCGACGCAAACAAATGATGGAATTCCGGGCGCTCTTGATGGATTGGCGAAAATCCTGGATCTTGAGACTCAACAATCGGACGTCGATAGGAACACTAGCCGCGCTTCAAGTTTTGATGGTCCCATGCAACACATCAAAAGACCCCAAGCTCTTCCCAACATCCATGAGTTTCACCAATCCCTCAAGAGCGCCCGACTACCATCCAGATTGACGAGACAACAAAGATTTGGGTAAGTTGATTTTGGTATATTTAGTTTGGCCCAAATGCAGAAAAGTTTGTTCATGCGGTTTGGTTTGGTAATGTATATGCAGAAGTGTAGGTGTATCTATTGCAGCTTTTGCAAGAGCTGTATTAGAGGGAAGTACACAACCAGGTGTTTGGTTTCCAGAGGAGGTACTACCGAAGTTCTACCAAGAGTTTTGTTTACAAGGTCACGTCCTCTATCGAGTTTTATCTATGTTCTCTTTACCCCAATGTTTGTCTGTTGTTCTGCAAACGCCGAGTTTTTCTCATGCTCTCCTTGACAGGAGGGCGGAATCAAAGCTGAGGACCGCGCGAAGCTCCTCCAACGTGCCAGCCAAGGCACCAGCAACTTTATCATGAACAGGTCTTTTGCAATGCTAGACTCTATTATGTCGTTGGAGGATTGAATTTTTGAAGTTTAAGTACATACGTGATGGTTTCATACAGGGGCCCATAATCCTATCCACAAGTCACTGATGTCGTCGTTCCCTTCTCTATGCAGACCACCGTGGATGATAGAGAAAGATCCGAAGGAGATTGGTTTTGGCCTGTACATTGATTGAATGGAGACATTTTCATATTCCTGTAGAACAGGACTGGAGACTTTTTGTTCCACTCAAATATTTTGGGAAGCTTACATGCAGACCGAATATAGAAGTTAGAAGTGCTAACTAGTGATAGGTGTGGCCACCTACTAGTTTTGTTAGAAAGCCTGGATGTACATCTAAACGGACTCCTGGAGAGAAACAAGGGTATTTAGGTAGGGATCTCGATTCTTCATTATGGTGAAGGCATTCTTAACTTTTCAAGTAAATAAAGCTTCAAGCTTTGGTGCATAACTGTATTCAACTCCCCCACTAAGTCAGGGTGCCGAATCGATAAACGGAACTGTGTTAGAGATTCTTACAGATAGGGATATTCTTACAGATAGTTAGACTGGACCCTTAGCAGACGTCAGAGATTGAGCGACGATGCGTGTTTTCACTTTTTCCTCCACGATACCTACAGTTATACAAGCAAAAGGTAGCCAAAGTCGGCGTGTCCAGCTGGATCTGGGTCGTTGTGGCTAAAGGGTGGACTTGATGAGAGAGACGGAAATCTACTTTCGTATCTCGAAGAGGATAATGGTCGGCAGTTAAAACTCAATTAGACCAAAATGACAAGTAAGTCCCCACTGTAGGAATTATTTGCGGCAGTCTCGTCGGTCCAACACTTCCGCGTGCCCTTGTAACTTTCATTGTCCCCACAGAGGGGGAAGATTCAATGAAATGAAGTTCGTGGACGTGGAACGTAGACTATACGTTCCCGCAACTGAGAAGAGAATTACATCGACATTCAAAAACATGCAACTCCTGCTGTAAACGGAGGCCGACGAGCAAAGTCTGACCACATACAATCGACTAAAGTTCTGAACAGAAGTTGTATGGGCTGAAGGATGGGATTCGAAAAAGAGCTTGGAAACTTCAACCAATCATGCAACGAACATCGAAGTGTATTCGATTCCTGATGTTTGTGGATTGTTTTGTTTCTCCTGCACTATTCATCCTCTGCCGAAAAGCTTGTGATGAACCATTCTTTGGGATGGCACGACAGATGTGTCGTATGCTTTTACAACACTGTCCATCCTGTGCAGAACTGTCCCTTGTTGTCCGCACGATACAAAAGTTGGCAGCGGACATATAAAACTCTGTAGTGCTTTCTGTCCGCTGCTATAAAACACACTTTAGTCCCGAAACCAATCTTGGGCGATTTTTCCGATGCCATGAAAAGCAACGACGAGACTCCATTTAGTAGCTTTTGTCTAAGCCAGTAGCTATTACAGATCTCATGATGTGACAGTATTATGGGGCAAGTAACTTATTACTGTAGCTTCTCAACCTACTCACGTCACCACGTTCTCAACAGAATAATGTGGTCACTTTTTGCTTCATGGTCTCTATCCATGCACTGAATCAATCGGTAGCACATTGAACAACCGGCCTGATCTAAGCAATCTAACAATTTCTAGGCTCACAAGTGCTTCACTCACGTGCTTTCTCACAATGGCAGTCGTAATATTTGCTCCTACAAACCAGAATTCATGCTCTTTAAAACCTTGCAATACCACCTCAATATCGTACCAATAAGAAAAGACATCCGCAGTTTTGCTGACATCTCTTGTTTGAACATTACTCGTTCACGCAAGAAGTTTGCAACATCCTTTCGTCGATCATCATCGTCCGCATGTTAAATTCCGATTACCATGCTTGGCGTGCTTCTGATAGGATCTAAACTCGCTGAGTTGGCTGAAGCATCTCAATGCTTGCATATGCAGCCAAGAATCAAATAAAGGGGAAGGTCGAATCAAAGTCAAAATCCAAATAAAAGAACCACCCACTTGTGCTAGAGAAGTTCGAAACGAAGATAATTTGTTATTTCACATTTGTTGGTTTCAAGTTCCAGTGGAACTTGATTACTATATGTTGTCTTGGGCATTCTCAATGTTTCGTAGAAAGGAGAACAAGACATACTATCACCGACCTAGAAAAACTTACTACTAAAGAAATCGCCTTTGTTCTCACCTGGAATTAGCCCTGACTTATAAACCGAGTTCTTCTTAAGACGAGACATCGTGTGATGTAATTTATCATTCAATTAGTGTCCACCAAAGTACTTTCATCACTCATGTTTATGCACTGACTCATATACCGCGTTCTTCTTAAGACAAGACGTCGTGTGTTCTAATTTACCATTCATTAGTGCACACCAAAGTACTTTCATCACTCATGTTTATGGAATGAAATTAGTGCTCGTATTTTATCTTCTGATCGTGCTCACACATAAACGTTTTATGTTTCCTAATATAGCGAAGAAAGGAAATGCTTACAACACTAAACATTTACAACAAGCTGACCAGTATTGGAAAGATCATTCAGTTGAAATCCCACTGAAGGTATCACGAATTCTATGGGGGGAAATGACTTTCTTGTCACTGGTGCCTAACTTGCTTATGAGCTAAACGATGGGATGAGCTAGATCTGAATTCTTCTTCAAGAGCAAGATGGAACAGAAATGACAAGGTTAAGAAAATATCATATCAGAAGTATAAACCTCTGCAGAAGAGAAAAGACCATCCATCATATTCCGTCCGTGTAACAGGTGACTCTAGCATGTTAAGAAAGCACTATGATGACCAGTACGTTAAAACCCCCGAACGACGAAAACTCAGAAAGGATTGAGGCACAATCTTTCTTTATGATTTTCAAAGGCACTTTCGGACTTTCTTCTAGGGAGGAAGTTGTTGGTGTACTACTCACAGGCGTGGAGGTAGGCGCCTAAATCAATCCCACTTGGGTTCGCAATCACCAACTGGCAACTACGTATAAGCACAGCGTAACTATGTCTAAAGCATGTCTAGATCTAGGTCGTCATTTTGAAGTTACTTCCATATAAATACTCCTCTCCCGAATCGAAAGATAATTTCATTTCACGTCCGCTGGAACATGTTCTGTCGGGCATTCTCATCTCTGACAGCTTTTTTTATAACTTCTACAGTCAATCTAAGTGAAAATAACACTTTGTGGAAAATTGGGATTGTGGCCTGTGAACGGTTGAGTCCATGAGCCATGACGTTAATCAAAGGGATATAAGGACTTGTCATAAAAGACCGGAGTGTGAGAAGACTCATTGTCGATTACCGTTCGCATAGAAAGATCCGAGCAAAATAACGTACCCCAATGGATAAGTGTAGGCGACAGGCGACAGTGTAGGATAACAGGAAGGGTGGGAAGACCCATCAAACCCTACAAGGAAAAGCCATAAAAAGGTAAAATGAGGCTCAGCCCCAATATTATCGGTAAGTATGAGAAGTAAGGGAAAAGAGAGGGAAAAGCCCAAAATCTAAAGGAAACAAACTAAATTTTCGAATCATTTTAAACAGTTCAAAGTTAAACTATGTGGAAGAGGTCTTATAAGGATAGGTTTGCTAGATGGGGTAGAGATCATTTAGATTTGAGTGAATTCTTATTATTATTGGCTGTTTATGTAAAGCTAAGAGAATTCTTTGTAAAACATACGAAGTGAGTGTGTTAGTTGAACGAACCATAGCCCTTCTCCTTTGCAAAGATCCTTATTTTTGTATAAAAAGTAATTGAATGATAATGGAAAACTACGGATGGATCCAAAAGGGATATAAAAGCACAAGAGGCTAGCCTCTGCGCATTGTAGTCTTTACATTTGTGGCATTGGTTACCGCTTCTACTAATTACATCTATGTTGTTACGCATGTCAAAGACTCGACTTGTAAGGGCAATTATAACATACGCAAGTAGAGTACACATTTTCCTTACTCTGCTTCACAGAGAAGGAAAATGAAAAAAGGCTAAGCATAACAAGCTTGTATATACAGTACAAAGATAAAACATAAGAGATAAAATAAAGTTAAATTCCAATAGTATAAATGATATATTATTTCTAAAATATTTGAGCTATGCAAGTAATATGGTCTATATACTCCAAAGAAGTATTATTTAGAATGATTACTCTACTATAGATTACATTAACCAATTCTTTAGACACATGTTGTTTAAAATATCTTACGAGGTAGAACAATGAAAGTGGTACTTCTGATGTCTACTATGATATGCTCTCATACGTTCCTTTACAAATGTGTTAAATATCATATATATCATTCCCTATAACTCCAAACTAGAGGCACAAAAATGTGGCCTTGCTGCATACCCATGTACTTGAAGATCTCTTTTGCTTTTGCTTGCCATCTATCCAGAGGACGGGTAATCACTCTTTCCAAAACTATAGCACTTGACTCATCACTTCCTACACAGCTACATCACTCATTGGATTTGTAACCAAAACATCATCTCTCGTTACTTGATCATCTCCAAATATAAAATTAATCTTGACTTGCATCATCGGTAAAACATACCATGTTCCTTTCAAGTGGGGTATTCACTCTTGCACCATAGGAAACATTATCTACTTTATAGCATCATAGATAATTATCCTCTATTTCTTGTGTTAGTTTGTATAAAAAGTTATAACCTTCTCCTTTGTGAAGACCCTTGTATTAGTGTGTATAAAAGAAATACTAATGAAAATGAAACGGACAAGGATCTAAAAAGGATATAAAAGCATGAGAGGTTAGCCGCTGCGCATTGTAGTCTCTACATTCGAGGCAATGTTTAGCGCTTCTCCTCATTATGTTTAGGTTGGTAAGCATGCCAAAGATTCAACTTGTAAGGGGTTGGCAATTGTAGCACCAACAACTCTACATCTTCAATCACGCGGAACTCATAATATTAACTCTACTCGCTGAGAAGGTAGACCGTGGAAACCCAATCACGTTTTTCCTATACCTAGATGAGAGCAGAAGCCGTTCGAGGAACGGGGGATTCAAAACCTAGGATTGGATATTAAGAAATGAGAGCGGAAGTCGTTCATCGAACGGGCATCCAGAACCCATTAAATACAAATAAAGTGTATATGAAATAAAAACATAATATTGGAGATATGAGGACAGAAGTAGCTCGAGGAACAAAGGATCCCGAATTCATTAGATACAAATGAAATGTAGATAAAATGATAATAAAATGAAAGCAAAATTGAATATCAAATAGGAAATGAAACCTAATTCATAAAAATTTATGTATTGTCAAGCAAAAAAAATGTATAATTACATGTAAAGAATCTCTGAACCAATATGTATTGAAAAAAACATGAATCTATTCACGTCAAGATATCTCAAAATAATCAAATGTAAAAGAATCGAAAATAAACAGAATATACAAAGAACAAATAGAGTGAAACCAACCCTGGGTCTCAGGTATGAACAAGTAGAGGAAAATTAGTTCTTTGAAAGATTTCCACTCTGCTTTGCTTCCCATTCGGGGAAGTAAAGTATGTAAAATAGAGCATACCTTTAGGGGATTGGATAGAGTATATCACTGCATATATTATGGGCATGAAACTTGAAACGCTGAACCAGCCTGAAGAAATGTGAACATAATATGGGCAAATTGAGATGAATATTAAATCTATAAAAGAGATGAAATGAATATAACAAATCGAATCTAAACTAAACCAAAAGGCATAATAGCCGCACATCGAGAGTAACACGTGTGTAGAACAAATAAGCAACTCGTAAACAATAACTGGTATGTCAAGAAATATTATACATAGGGTAATCGATCACTTACAAGAGGACACTGTACCTGTCCTCTTGTACAAGGAAATGAAAGTAGAAGCTTTCTAAAGAACGAGGGATGCAAAGCAAAGCGGTAGAGGATTGGACATAGTATATTGCAACATGTATTATGAACACATGAATTGTAAAATACTAAACAACTGAATGGAGCAAAAGGTATCTAAAGTAAATCTATATACAATTTCATTAGTGCCAGTGTAGTTGAACAAATTTCAATACCTCTAAAATTGAGTTTCTGTTCGAATGCCAATGCAAACTTGGTTACTTCCCAAAGTGCCACTCAAAGTAATAACGAAGCTGAGTAAAGGAAAATAACTGGAACTTCTGCTGGAACCAGTTAGGTCATGTCGTGAATTACTATGAAATCTATCATTAATTTGTGGAAGTCGGAGGGAAAGGTCACCTAAAGAACAGAGCGGGAATAGAAATAAGCAAAATAAATCAAATTGCTAAATAATCACAAGCAAACGAAGAAAGTTGAGTAGGAAAACGGAATGGACTCGAGACATACCTTGTCAATACTTAGAGGGAAATATTGAATACCTGAAAGAATATTGATTGACATAGAAACCAAACTAAACATAGCAGAGACCTACCTTGTTAATACCTAAAAAGAACATCGATTAGCATAGAAAGCAAACCAAACATAGCAAAGTTACCCGACGCTACATACAAAATTACTGAGAAACGATTATAAAAAAATAAAAATATGCAATAAAGAAGAAGAAAGGACGAAAAATATAAGAGAGTAAAAGATGATTTATATACCAAGCGAGAGAGAAAGATGGTAGGACAACTGTGTCACATGCAAGAATGCAGATAATCATCCCCATCTATGCAAATGTATAGCCAAATATTCATTAAAAAGGAGGAAATATTCGCATCCATGCGAGTGTGGAAAAAACCTAGATTAAACAGGAGATATCGAAGGTGCAAGTGTGCAGCAAAGCATCCATTTTATATAAAATATCTAATATGCAAGTGTGCAAACAAGCATCCACGCAAGTGTTGATTTGTTATGGTACTGGCTGTTGGCTAGGATAGGATAGTGTACGTTATAGTGGGATCTGTACTACAATATATCTCTAATAGCACGATAAACTCTAGTATATTTTTCATCTAAAACACATCAAAATTTAGGTACATTATATGGAGATCCAGCAGCACAATAATGTGATAAATCAAAAGTACTTAATATCATAAATTTAACTATAAAAATGATATTTAGTAAACTCTTTGAAAAAGAAATTAAAGCTCTTAATCAAAGAAGAAAGAAGAAGCATGGAACAAAACATTCAAATTTGGATCTTAACTTCAAAACCTCTCTTCCACCAGAAAGATTTCTAACTGTATCAAGAACAAGAACACCAATCAAGATACTGACAAAGGTTCATTAGTGATAGTTTGCAAGAAGTGCCGTCTATTAGGTTCCAATTCCACTAAGTTTCCATTTAAAATAAAGGAAATTTACTCATCTTTCACAAAGAGAAAATCTCTATCTTCATTTGAAACAAGAATATTGATGAAGGTTCACAAATAAAAATTATGTATGAAAAGTTCATTTATTTGATCAAAATCGGGAAAGAGTTGCTGGAAGCCATGGCCTCAAATTTTAGACCCAGCTTTAATTAGCAAATTTACCTGAAAATCCAATCCTTGAAAATTTCGTGAATATTCATGTCAGGGGAAAAGGCAGCAAACTTGGAACACCTAAATCAGATGATATACATTAAAGTATGGCTGCTGAACTGTCAGGCAAATATAATTTTCCTCAAGGAAATCAGTGAAAAGTTGAGGAAAAGATTGGTTGATATGTGGGTACGAAGAAAAACTGGATTGATGGGTTGATTGACTAGGAATCACGGAGAATGAGCTAGACCTTTGGATTACTCTTCAGGAGAACTTGACTCAGAATGTCCACATCTTTCCCGAGTGCATTAATCTTTGAAAGAAAACGTGACCGCGAGTGAAAACAAGAAGGACGAGAAGACTCATCAAGCCATACAATACAAGGAGAAGACAAAGGGGTAAACTGGGGTTAAGCCCCAACAGTATTTTATAGGATTAATCTTTGGGAGTAGACTGTGTCCTTCTTCTACCGTGTCACTAGGATTTAACAAGTCCCAACACAAATGAAGAAATAAAGCTGTCAAGTAATAGTCACGACCGTGCTCCATTCACGGTATGAGCCGCGCCATGTCTCGGGGCATCCTCCATCGGTTTGCCGTACACCGTCTACCGTCCGAGCCAGGACGGGAGAGAACCGAACGTAAGGACGGCAGAGAGTGGCCACGTCCCTACTCCCGGATTCCAGCGACGCCACGAGAAGACGACGAAGAGAGAACCTAACAACCATTAATGGTTGAGAAGAGAAGCCGATACGCGAGTGAGCGGATGGAGATTGGCGCGTGGCTCTTGGAGAGAAGATGATTTAGGTTCGGAGTTAGTTCTACCCTAAAGAGAGCTCAGCCCAAGGGTAACAAGCAACGTGGACAGAATCTTAACCGCCGAACCTCAACCCGGCTACGGAAGGAATGGAATCATGTGGCGGCGTCCGGACAATGCTAACGGCGTCATGATAAGCAATAAATAAGAGAAGAGGGCATGGGCATAGCTTTATTGCGGCTTCAAGCCACAGAGTTGACCGGTCAACAGCCCGGCCCGACATTCTCACTGGGGGATATACCAGTTGTCCATCATGAGAACCCGACCCTCGCCTTATTATGGCCCTGCTCCCGGTTCTAGGGTCCGGTTTCAGTTACAGACCGACCGTAGGTGGAGTCCTTAGAACCTCCAGGCCGGTGGACCCAGTTATTGGTGACCTGCAATAGGCAGTGACAAAAGACGTTAGAGATCATTTTCACTGGATCCGTTCAAGACGGAGCTCTGACCGTCTTCAATATCACGGGCGTTGGAGCGGAACCCGAGATGCTCCAGGAAGGAAGGTTTTGCGGTGAGAGATGCGAAACTGCCGAGCAGACGGACGGCCGGGAACGGACTAGATTACATGGGGATGAGGGACGATTACGCTGGATTGATTAGAGCCTGGAGTCTGGAACTGTTTAGCGAAGGGATGATACAATTAATTCCAGTTATTTTATGGCCGGACGGCGCGGAAGAGAGTTTGTTACACTGGCCTGGTGAGGAATTTCAACTATAATTGGAGATGCTCTATTTATATAGGCTGACTTGGATGTCACTAAGCAGGTTTTGGGCTAACCCTTTCGTCATTAATGGTACTGGAAGTTACTTTTTTGAACGGCCTTCTTGAAGAACTAAACTCGTGCCTTTGAAGGGAATGTTGGAAAGGTCAGGAAGAAGGTTTAATCCTCGACTTCATTAATAAAAGCGCTCAAATCTTAAAATGGAGAGAGGAATTTTTCATTGATGAGGAAACGGCTGATTTACAAGATCACAAGTGGCAAATAGCGTCTAATCTTGACGCAGTTGGAGGGAATGAACTTCGGTTTTCCTTCTCATTAACTCCTGCTTGCGGTATCTGCTCCATCGACCATTCGATGGAGTAGCGGCGTGGATTGATATTTTTCACCTGCTAGTGCTGCTGCTGTGTATAAACCAAGGTACATTATTCGATCACAGTCTGTCAAATGAATTTAATGCATGGACCTTACGACAATTGAGATTGATGAATGTATAGCAATTGCGATGTGCAACTGTGAACTGCAGCAGCTCCTCGGGCCAATCGGCACCCGGTGTGCTTGAGATTTGATGAGTCCTTTGCCAAGAGTCCGCTTTTGTTTGTAAAGATAATTTTCATTCCCTGGGCTACAATGTCAGGCTTACATTCCTTGTGCCTTGTTGCCTCTCCCGATATTTAATTTCTCGCCTAATTGATCCTCTGTAAGTGGAAGAGATCATTCCCTTGTGTGTATGGTTCAGAACCCGAGAGTTGTGATCTTCAGAGTCGAGACTCCGTGGACTTTCAATTTCATCATATATACCTAATGCATCTTTTCTCGAGGATTCTCCAGCCCGAAAAGATCGGAAAAGCTAACTTGATGGACACTTACTAACCATGATTGCATGAGATGTTTCGCTCAGATTCGACCTAATCCATGGTCTGCAAAACTCGCCTGAAATGATAAGATCACAGATTCCTACGAAATAGTAAGGTCAGACGGATGGAAATGATCGTGCATGATTGGTTTCACAAAGTAATCCACTTTCACTTTGCAGAAATTTTTTTATTTTCACGTTTCTCGCATCCTCCTCTTTCTTCGACAGAAGAAAGTGGATCGCAAATCTTTCTTCGACATTTACGCAGTTTAGAATGAGACACAACCGAGGCTGAAAGATGACTAGTGATTAAAAACAGAGACAAGAGGCTATTGTAGGGGTTGTGATCACGACCAAAGGCGGTACGAAGCTTTGTGTCCCTCACGGCTAGCAAATAAAAGTAGAGCAATATGATCTCTCCTCGAGTCTCTCGAGATGAAGGTGGTGGGGACTTTCAAAAATTTGCTCCTAGATTTCGTCTGCGGGCCCACTTGATTTCGAACTAAAAACATATGCAAGAGTTCGAGATATACGAGAACTGCGCCACTTGAACTGAACCTGACAAGCATACATGTTGGACACATCTCTCAAAAGCCACTGTTGCATATTGAAATGTATAAGTTGAAATCATGAACACTGCGTCTTAGCTTAACTTACTCTCTGGCTTTTAAATTTGGGAGTCTGATTATGTGTCCATCTTGAACACCGGATTGTCAGAAGAAAGTATCTCCTAGTTAGATTTGACCCAGAATAAACTCTTCCTTTTTTATTGCACTTTTTGGGTGCGCCTGTATTCCCTTCTTTCCTTTTCCTTCTCGGTATATTATTGGGCATGTTGGTCATTCCATCCAGAATGAGCCTGTTTGCCACTACTTGGAAGTCCTTTTCTTTCTACCTCACAATATACTTTGTGAAGGGCCTACCGACGAGGCGCCAAAGCATCACATCTTAGACTACCAATATGATATAAAATCCGAGACAAAACTGAACGGGAACAGTTACCGAACTCCTTGCCATAAGAAACACAATTCACACGTATCAGAGGCAGAAATGGCGCAATAAATTGGAACACGAAGGCTCAATCTAGCAACTGCACATGTTGGCACGAATCAATTGGAATTTTTTTGTTTCTTCTTCAAAAACATGGAATCTGAAGTAAGAAAAGCCTTTTTCACAAGTTTCAGAGGGCTACAGTGGCTCCCCAATGATCACAGTCTATATATCCTAGCTTGCGACTTGCTTGCCAGGATAACCTCAAAAGTCTGCGCTTTTGTTTACCGCAGCGCTTTTTCTACTCCGTTGGGGAGTTCCATTGCCCCAATTGTATCTAGCTAAGTCATTTCAGGTAATTGTGGGCAATAAGAATTCTGTACGAATAAATGCACAATTGAATGATGGAGAAATAAAACAGGAATAGAATACAAATTCAAGCTTTCTTTGCCATACACGATCTCCATTTTAAATATCCAATTAGAGCTGGTATCGTTCTTAGACCTAGGCCCCTGCTAGGATTCTATGAGCAGATAAATTAACAAATATTTTTTCTCCTCGTTTGCTCCATAAAGGTTTCATAAAGGTCGCAAAGGTGACGTTGCGGCACAGACCATCTCTCCTCGATTTGAAATATTTTACCAGATACTGTGTTAAGAATCAAGAGACAATCAAGATTACATATCACTACATAAAAGATGAAAACTTTACCCAGCAGAGGTGAATGAGTAGTCAATTAAGTACACACTCTACTTTCATAGTATGCAAGGCGTATATTTACTGGGCATGACATGCAGCATGTAAGTTTACCAACTCAGATTGACAGAATATTATACAGCTCTACATCTCTTACACCTTCTTTGGATCTAGTGCATGAATCACCTTTTAAAATACTATATATTTTATCTCTAGTATATTGTTAAATAATCGCGATTGAGTCTCGTCGATCTATGCATGATCTGATAGCCATACTGCTCTTGTAGGTTGCAGATTATGAATGCAATACGAGCCCAGACGAGGTAGACTTACAGATCTGTTTAGTGTGTGCAGAGCAGTCTTCTAGCGGAACGCAGGGGGCACAATTGTAGCTGCTGCAGGAAAAGTAGCTGCAAAGGCTATAGTGGTGATAGTATATATTTAGTAATAGTATAGCAGTACTGCTCGTTCCAAGACAAATGCAACCGGTGTGACATACACGTTGAGTGTGTGGAGACATCAGCAACAGCAGGTTTTCTTGGTACCGGCATCAGAAGAAAAAGGTTAACAAGGCTTACTGACTGACAGGTTAAACTGGTTTCTGGCTGTCTGTGCGCCGATAGGAATGGAGGGTGGGATGGAGATTGTGAGACAGACCTGGGGGTCTTAGGACTCACTCAAATCGTTATTGCATGCAACAATAGAGTCATCTAGCCAGCTAGCCTGAAGGAAACACCTGTGGACCTTTGCGAACTCGTCTCCAAAGAAGCCAGGCACGACTAAGAAATCTTCGATTCGCGAGTTCATGATATACACTGTAATCTCGATAACAGACTGTGTTGACATGTCGGTTTCGCATAGCTCGTTCAAGCTGTGGAGAAAATGTCAGACAAATATGCTGCACGAGAACCGAAACCAAATGCCTAAGGGGACGGAAGGGAAGCGCGCGGCGAATGGCCCATTCATCTGTCATCTATAACGGTACGCAAATACTCACTCAAAACCTTAGTTTACTCCTGGAGAAGTCCATGTCCACGCGGCCGCATGCCTTAAGGAAAGAGTATAGAACTTTACGTGCAAACTCGAGTCCGGAGGCAAGTACACATAACCACGATTCACCTTTCAACTGAACAACAAATCTTTCGTCTTCAGATTAAGGTTGCGCTTTGATACCGAATGAGTTGTATTTGTGTTCAGATAAGGTAAACCTGTGGAACTCAAAATATGAGGAGAAAGTTTGTCCTAGTTCCTTCAAATGACGCTCATAATGACAGAAATTTCGGACTTTCATTCTTTTGTGAGGCAGAGTGCACGGATTGTGAATCATGAGTGCGATAGAGAAAGGACAGCAGGAACTTACGAACTGTCAACACGAATTTCCAATCATGTACATACGATGATCGAAATGTGTGTTGACTACTAGTATGGAGGAAAAATTAATCTGAACGGCTGTTTTGAACATTCGAGCAGTGGGAAGGAAGGTAGACAGACGCGAAGGAGCGGCTCACTTCCCCTTTAAGTCTTCACTTCCACTTGCTCATGGACGCTGAATTTTGGTACAGTATGTGCATAGATCCATGATCCATCAGCCTTCCATGGTTAAGTGGATCCTGATCCACCATGAAATTCTGTATTTCCGCAGCATTCCTCAAAAGACAAACAAGCAAGCAATATCATTAAGTGTTGATGACTACCAGGGTACACAACGTACTAGAAGTATTCGCGGGAAAGGAAGCTCACCGGCTGGATTATTCAATTTGTGAATGGAGAACGGCAGGCTACTCACTACCCCTGACATCGACTAATGTCCGATCATTAGACAACATACCAGAGTAAGAGGTGATACGTACTAATTCTTGTGCAAATCACGGAGGATTGAAGATTAAATCTGCAGCGAGACTAAAGGTCCTGAACAAGACGAGCGCGAGGACCTAGGCATCTGTAATAATTACGAGCAGTACGTAAAACAAATGACAAAGTTGGGAGAATGTTCTGAAATTTGAAGAAAATTTGGGAATCCAGTTCAAAACAAATAACTAAGATGGTTGAGAGTGACGGGCGCAAGAATTTTGAAGACTCACGAGTGCAGAATCAGAAGAGTGGGACTACGTGAGCCCACGAAGTCACTACCGGAGAGAGTCTGAGGAGTCTTGATTTAAAATTAAGATTTCAGGACTTGTCAAGCACCTGTCAAGAAGTGCAACATTAGTCAAATTGGAACGTACAATGCTGTGCCAGGGTGAAATCCCCCTCGAAGTAAGTCTTTCATACTCGATGGCACAATTGGTAGGGGACTACCTACGCACAAACTTCAGGTGAAAACAGACATGTCGATTATTCATGTATGCGGATATCGAATCGTGAAGCGCCCTCTTCTCCATATAAGTTACACCGCCGTACTGAGTTGAATCAATCTAATATCTGATTCCACGCGTTACTCGATAAACTTGATGAACACAAATCAGACGAAACGTTCTCCACCTTAACAGTCTCAACAGATTCAATCAAAGAGAAGGATCTAGTTAGGAAAACCACAAATGACCTTCAGATGATCCGGGATAAACGTATTCAACATAACCCATATGTATGTCAAGAGGAGATGACAATCTCCTGTGACAAATGGATAAAGAATGCGTTGGAGGAACAAATCACCTGAACATCACATTGTTCGAGATACTTCTCGGATTCAATCTAGTCGTGAAACTGTACTTTTGATCAAATCCCCGCTCAAGCGAATTTCTTCCCATATGCATTAATATTAAGAGATTGCAGAGAAGCAAGGACTATAAGGACTGCAGAGAATCTCACTAATTTCAGGAGAATCGAATAGTATCCGTACAGTACTCGTAAATTTGATTTGTCGGATAGAAATTTGGAAGTCACCACATTCCCGTTACCGAGGCTTCTCAATGAGAAGCACTTCAAACTGCGGGTGTCGTGGCTGGGCCGATCTTTCTCGTACGCTTCATTATACAAAGAGCCCGTGTCCCCCCGCTGTCAACCATTTTTGAAGGTTCCTCAGCCTTCATGCTCGACGTGTAGACGAATCATGCTTTCCAATTTCTTTAGAAGGGCAAGCACTGATCTTGATAGCAGAACCAAGAGCAGAACGTTAAGCAAGCCTGCTGTAAAAGGGTTGCATCACAGTTCGCTGCTGCATTTATAGCACATCATTCCACAACCTGAGAGAAGATGTGTAAGCTCCGACACGATTGCATACGAAAGAAAGCTATCAGACACGCTGGCACACAATTTTGTACTTTCTCACGACTGCATCATCATTACATACATAATCCTGATTTCTTCACAAGGCATAAACCGGGTCATGTAACAACCGAAGAAAATTAGGTCCTTCTCCGCTCAAAGGAAAAGCCAAAGTGGATAACTTCTTCTATGGGCGAGAACTGCAAGAAACTCAGATGAATTGTATTGTCATCATTCAATGATCAAAGCTTTGATTACATAAGTATGCTCATTAGAACAGCATAGTCATAGGGTATCATAATCTAATGGCACATGCTCGACGCACGTACCCTTGGACACCGAGTGTGCTTTCTACTCCATCGAACCACTAATGCCATGATCTTTCTTGTCAAGTGTAGAATAATCTCACAACTGTTCAGGATTTAACGATATATCCCGCATCAAGATGGGAGCTACTCAAGCATACACGTACGAAGATGCAAGAGCCGTCTAGGATCTGGGAACTTCAGCAGTATACGACTCAATCCCCCCACAGTATTGCGATGATGAAATAAGAAATAAGCTTGACGGTGAGTCAGGATAATGCGTCCTTTCCTTAAAGAGTTCTCCTTAAAGAGAACTTGAAACATGCATCAATCACATGGAATTCAAGCAGCGAGGGTAAGTGGAAGAACTCAATCCAGTTGCTTTATTCCGACAGTATAATTTACGGTTCGATTTTGGGTCAATGGCGAGTATCCTAGCACAGTACACGCTTATTCACGGATGGAACGTGCGATGAAGCAGGCATCAACTGCAGTTCAATTTTTCTCGAGTAAAGTAGCGCAAGAATGACTTACCTTTAAAAATCTTTACATTTTCAAGCCTACTATGTACACGTGATGCACTCTTCGGTTAGATTAGCACCCGAGCCTACTTTCCTCGGCGTCGCGTACAGCAGCGTGGATTTACAATTGATCGCATCCGGTCTTCTCTTTGACGTAGTGTGCTACTTGTGATTCGCAATAACCTCTTGCCCAGATATGCTACAAAATTTACACACTCAGTATAATGGGCCTGTTTGACGAGGTTGTTGATCGATTTTGTACCCCTCCTATCTAGAAGAAGCTTACACCAGACTACCAGCGAGCTTCTGGAAACCCGTGATGGGCATTTTCTCCTCTCACCATTGTCCCTCCATTTAGATTGAGGGCGTAGGCACTGATGATGGTACATCAGTCCGCCCTGGTTGTGTATGCGTTGGTTTCACATGCTGGAAGAACGCCATTGAGGAGGTGGGAACTCGAGGACGTAAACAGGTTGTGATCCATGGTATGTGACTGTCTCCGTGGTGCGGAAAGGTGGACTTTGAAGGCCAAGGTTGAGATCTAAGGCAAACATGTTGTAAACATTGTGACCGCTACTGATGTCGGTGGTGCAAATCCCGGAATGAGGAGAGGTGACTTTCAAATTCTGCTGAGGTAAATTGGAAGCGAAAGAAGCCATGTCCGCAATCTTCACCTCGCTGACTCGGGGCCACATAGAACTCGATTTGCTAAGGCATCGTTCCTTGCTGCTGATCAAGGACTCATTCTCTGATACAGGCCTGGAATACGCAGCTTTCATCGACGCCGCTCTCTGAAGCGAGGGCTTGGAACGTTGTCGAGAGGTGGGATCGGGCTGGGGAGACATCTGAAGAGGAGAAGAAGGAGAAGTTGGAATGGTAAAATTTGTACGGGCTTTCGCTCCACGTAGCTTGCGTGCAGCGGCATCATAAGCACGAGCAGCGTCTTCGGGTGTGTCGAAAGTCCCCAGCCAATGCCTGCAGCGACCTATGCGATCTCGGATTTCTGCAGACCATCTTCCCCACGGCCTTTTCCTTACTCCCCTGAACACCCTGCCGCTGGTGCCCGTCCCATCGCCACTAGTGACTCTCGAATCAGTCGTTGATACCGCTTTGTTATCAGTAGCCTCCTCGATGGCAACAGTGGCAGACGAGAGGACCTGCTGTTGCGTCAAAAGCTGAGAGCTTGGGTGCTTCACTACCGGCTGATGGCAACCTGGACTGAAAGCAGCTGAAGTGGGAGCTACCTGTGCTGATTGTTGTTCTGCATGACTGGCGGTCGATGGAGAAGGAACTTGGCTCTGCCGTAGCAACTCGGTCAACTTTATGAACGCTCCTGTATTATCGCTAGTTATGTTGCATGTGTCCGCCGAGGAACTAAGAGGGGCATTATGACAGTTTGAAGTAAGCGCAGAGAGAGCAAAATTGTCACAAGGATTGGCACCATACAACACTCCTCGACCAACAACAGCGCCAATCCCTATCATGTCGAGGTCTCCTTCCTGTTCGTTTTCTCCTGAATCCCTGCCTGAAGACGAGTAAGACTGCTGCAGCACACTGTGAAGGGAATCAACTTCCTCCACCTCGTGTCTCTCCCGCTTAACTGGGCAAAGACGTTTCTGGTCAGGAACTCCATTGAAGAAACTCCAGAACTGATTGTCAACATAGGACGAATCGGATTCTACGGGTTGTGTGCCGAAAAGTGAGGTGGGGTTGCTAGACACATCTGAACTAATGCACGCTGGACAAATTACTTGTAGGGAGTAGGTGGAGCATCGGAGACAAGATCTTAAGGTAAGATCTTCAAACCACTGTGATTCCTGCTTCATCGAAGTTTCAGTTTTGAAAAAGGGATTGGTATTGTAACTACTGCTCAAGAGAACATCGTTTAAGGCCATGGAGACGACCTTCGGAAGATCAACAAACAAGAGAAGTCACATGGGAGTAAGGGCGACCTCAAGGACTTTGGTATCGAGAGAACGGCAACGAGTGGAATCAGATGAGAATCTGCTTCATGACCTTGACGAAGAAAGAAAGCCGTTGCGCGATTGGACAGGGGAGAAAGAAAGGTGAGGACCCAGTGATCCTAGACGTTTAGGAGTGCAGGCCTTCCGCAGGTGAAAAGCTAGCAGATTAAAAGGAATAGACAGCAAGTAAGAAGCCCCTAAGAGACAGAGGGTTGAACCACTTGCGTCGATCAGATGTTTTGGCTTTCGGCCAGTGTTGGGACCCGTTCGTTGAAGTGAGGGTATAGAGAAGATCGCACGCTCATGTAGATGCAAAAACTCTACCTGTAAGTGGGGGGATGCCGAGGAAGAACTGTTCGTTCCAACGCAAGGTATGAAAGAGGATGTGGCTGGCTCGTTGAAGGTTGGGACTCTATAAGAGGCGGACGTCGAAGGACCCGAAGGTGGTGCCACGACAACTCAAGTGTAGGCGACACACACAAACACACTCTTCACATCCCTCCCTCTACAGCAGGTTTGTACGTCTCGTAGCTACCAAAACGTGTGCAAACCTCCCACAGATAGAAACGGAATTCCCCCCTCAGATGCCACAGAATGATAAAGAAGGAAAGAGCCAAATCTCTGATCTCTTAGTTAAGTGTTAGTGGCCGGAGAGAGAGGGACGACGCAGCAGCCAAAGTCCAGTCCAGTGGATGCAGATGGAGGGGAGAGACAGAATGACTCACAGTTGAGGAAGCGAGTGCTGCAAGTAATATTTTAGTACACTACGGCTCTCCCCGTTGTAGCCCCGCGAACTCTTGTCCAGATTGCAGATGCGCTGGTGCGGCAAGGAGAAAGGCGGCCAATGCTGCTGCCGTCACAGTTTCCCGGCTTTCCATCGCTCACCCCACAAATGGTCTGATTTTCGCCTCCTCCATTCTTCGGTCCAGCAAGTCAAAGGGCGCAGCCAGGCCAAGCCAAGGATCGCTTGTTCGTTCTCTCTCTCCGCTCCGTGCTCGGCTCTCTCCTCTAGCAGCAGCAGGAGTATCCCCCACGGAGCAGGCGCCAGGAATTTGGACAGCCCTTTCCCGTTCCTTTCCGACACCATCAGAGACGGGTGCTGGCCGCATACCCCGCTGACGAGCGGTCGACCAATCCGCGTCTCGTATTCCGGGGCCGGAATAGCCGGACTCTCCTCATACTCTGTCACCGCCACCGACAGCAGTCCGTCCATATCGTACGGGTCAGCTCCTTTCTACTGCTCGTTCACCCTACTGCTCGTTCACGGGTACATACTATTGTTTTTTTTTTTTCCTACGCGGTCGTCCTTCCCCTATCTAGTACTTCTAGTACTAGTATCGATTTCCAGTCCCATTAAGTCGTGAAAAAGCGCATGGAATGTTTAGCATAAACTCCTCCATCAATTGTAAATGTTTCTCTGAAGAGCTCGAACTCCCGTATTCTTCCATGCTGACAAAGGTGGTAAAAGCAGCCCGAAGTTCGAAATCTAGTACCCTTCGTATCTTCAACCCATTCTTGGAGATAAACTGTTATCAGTAAGACCTATGCCCTTGATTCCTTATTATCTTTCTCATTATCTTTACTCTTGCAGGCACGACAGGAGTACGGTCCCTTTTGCTCACAATGAACCGGTGAAATCTAAACGGTGTGGGGTGAAATCTTCGTGCAAGCAAAAGAGAAGAGCAAGGGATATAAATAACTGAATAATCAGTGGTTGAAAGGAAGGATAGAAGATGTAAGATTTAAAAAAGAAAATATACCAGGCTTTGAAGGAACATCCTTCCAGGACGACTTCAGATACTGTTGAGGGCCGATTCGGCGCATTTGATTTCCTACTACGCTCACTCGAGCAAGGCAATGCATTTTCCCGTAGACAAGAGTTAATGTTTTCAGTTTAGTTGCAGTTTATGGTAAAATTTTGTCAGATTGAATCTCATCCCTGTAATCAAAATTGCTTTACCCGCAACTGTGCATAGCAACAATTCAAGGTTAAAAGAAGTGAACTCTAGACCGCGCAGAAAAGCTTCAGCGGAAATCACATGCGCAGAAGCGACCTTCAACCTTGATCACATTGACGTACTCTTGGGCCTTGGGCCATGCAGCGACACGAGAGGCCAACAGGTGGAAGAGGTGCTGACGAACCAATGAGGCCCGGGGGATCTTAGATCAGGAGGATATAAAGAGTCGACAGACAAACTGCGAGCGAGTTATGTTCGAACGTCAAAAATAGTGGAGAAGGAGATGCTGAAATACTTTATTATCAAAGGAGGATATAGTTAAAACTCTGATGACTTAGAGAAAGGTGGCTACACAGAATGTATGGTGCCTTTTAATGCACGAGAGGAATTTATCCCCAGTCCATAAATCCTCGGATTTAAGTTAACTAGGTTCCACTTGACATGCCTCTCCATATGGCTCTTGGACTAGGACTTGGACCACCCTCATGCTCGTTGCTGTAAGTGCTCGTAATGAAGAGAAGAAACGGTACTTACCCTAGTTCTCTTGATTTAAATCATTAGAATTGAATACTAATCGAGATTGGACCGTACTGTACTGGTATACAACATACGGTACATTACTGTACCTTACTTGTAGACGGTCTATAATCCTGCTCCCTCCTCCTGCCCTGCCCTGACTGACTGACCATCCTGCCCGGGTGAGAAACTCTTTCAGATATCTATATAGTTTTCTTTCTTTATTTATAAATGTACTGGTACGCCAGTGAAGCGAGGCGGGCCGAGGACACATGTTATACTGACGAGGCGGAGAAGGTTAACCTGCTCAAATATCTTCATTAGGGACTGATGACGGGAGGAGATTAGGGTTATGATCGTCTAATCGGAGAACAGACACTGTGAGGAACTGCGGTCGTGAAGAAGCAGATTAGCTTAAGAGTTGGTGAGAGTTTCAAAATATTTTGGGAAAGCTCTCCTCAAATCTGATTGCCATAATTAGTAGGGATCCTTGTACGATAGAAAACCATGAACTGATGATGAACATACTTTTGTGTAATGATCCGATTTAGAAGACCCATAAGCATGATTACCACCATTGTTTCCTTAACCGAGTTTAGTCCAGATTCAGACACTTCGCTACTCTGGAAGCAGCACCCCATCATATCAATCAAACCACTCCTAATATCTTTTCCTCAGCACTTCATCATCATTTCAGGTGAAGAAGGGGAGATTCCACAGCGGGAGCAAAGATAGAAGGAACTCAGTCTAGTAGAAGGTGAAAGGCGACCACGCAGAACACAAGAAGGATGGGAAGACCCCATCAAGCCTTACAAGGGAGAGACAAAAGAGGTAAAATGAGGCTAGACTCCACGAGTGGCAATATGAGAAATCCGCCCTACCACACCTAAGATATCCGTGCTATGCAAGTCTTCACGTCTACTAACTACCAAAGCATCCAAAGAAGCATCATCTAGTGTGATTGCTCTTCTATGGATTGCACCAGCCAATGATCTCTGTAGAACAATTGACACATGTTGTGTAAAGTATGCTACAAAGTATGAGAGTTAGAGTGGTCTAATATGATCAACTCTCGTGCACTCTCTAACAAATGTGTCAAACATCGTGTCCATCACTTCACATAACTCCAAGGCTAGAGGAACAAAGAGGTGGCCTTGCTGCATACTCCTATACTTGGAGACCTTGCGTGTTGTTGCTCTACTCACTGCTCATCTAGGAAGATGAGTAATCACTCCCTCCAAAATTGTAGCATGCGTAGGATTTGTAACCACAACGTCCCCCACTATCACTTGATCATCTTGGACCACGTATAAGTTGCTCTGATGCATATCGTCTGCAAAGCATATGTACACTCCCTCCAAGCAAAGTATCCATTCTCTTGTGTCATAGCAAACACTATATCCTTGATGGCATCATGAGTAGTTATTCTCTGTCCTCCAAAAGGACTTTGTGTCATATTGACCACTACTACATCTAATGTAGAACCACACTCACAAGTGAGTAACAAAGATGCATACGGGTCAACCAAACCTAGGGGGAATCTCATCACCATAGAGAAAGTGGCAAGTGCAAGTCGGAATGCCCTAATGCACGGTTGAGCTAGGATCCAAGAGCCTACACCCTTGTTGGAACAAGAGTGAAGATGTGCTCTAGTGGCCCGAGGAATGGACGAGTCAACTAAGAGAGAATGTAGCATATGTTGACATTGTCGCTCCATCAAGGAAGACTACAAACCTCTAGTCCAATCTGATGGTAGTGGTGAAGCAAAGGATGGAAGGTACTCTTGTGCCCATAGGGATAGACTATCATCCACATGGAGAATATCCTCTACAAGCGCAGTGTCTAAGAAGCATATGACAAAATCTTTGGATCCTATTAGCACTACAAGAACATGTAGTCCATCTATAGATATGACACACCCCTCTGCAAGCTCAAAGGTAGGGAGTAATACTTGAAGGGGACCATGCTCTACACTTTGACACCTTGATTCTCAAGCCTACAAGATGTAGCTCAATAGTCAAGTGATCAAAGGCCTTTCTAATCTAATCTACGGGGCCCACAATGTGTGTATCATTTGCCATAGAGGGAAATACACAACTTGGCATGCCAAAATAGTAGATAAGAGAGCTCTAAAGTGAGCCATGGCAAACAAAGGTCCCCCTAAAGGATCTCCTTATTGTGTATTGACAATTGGATCCAAGACGGTGATTGTGACCAACCATGATGGTACTAAAGGGAAGCAAGAGAGCCATAGAATGACCACACAAAAGGAATGAGACTTGCCAAGGATCCATCGGCCTCCCTAAGCTCCAAAAAATGGATGCTCAAGAGATGCTATTAAAATCATTCTCAACATCCACTTGTAGGGTGACCCACTTTGGATGGATATCTATGAGTGCCTTGATGCTTAAACATATAGCCTCACAACCTCTAGGTATAGCTACATCAAATTGATATGGACCAAGGTGCTCTCTAAACTGAGGTTGATGTTGAAAGACAATGGTGCAACTAACCAAGCACAAAAAGATCTCTCCAATAGCAATATGTCTAATGCCCCTTGTCTCTTTCTCCATCGGAGAAGTAGACTAGCAATTAATACCAACTAATTGACATAGGAATATCTCCCTCTCTACTACTACAACCACATGAAACAACTTGGTAAATCTACTAGAAGTATTATTTGCTTGAAAATAATCTTTAAGATGCTTATATACTATCCTTGACAAGCCTCTTGAGGAGAAGAGAGGGGCAGTGCAAAAAGTGACCTATCAAGACATAAAAGCTAGTCAAGTTGAGAATCTAAGACTTCTTATGGTACTCCCTCTCCTGCCATAGGATGTAGTGAGCGTAGGGAAGAGATACTCTTATCAATGGGACAAGCCATAGTCAAAGGATGTGGTGCTCGTGCTACTCTACTAAACTCTCCCGCTTGACCCAATGTCCTATACCCTTGTAATTGAGTGGACTCTATGGTAACATGTGGCCAAACCTTTTCTTAAAACTTGTAGCCCTAATGGACTCTTATTGTAGGGCAGCCCAATCTCCCACTTGGAATCAATGAAATCTAACAGTCAACTCTCTATGCCCCATGCGTCGCTCTCTAGCATAATGAAGGCACCATTGAGGGAGTAAGAGGAATAAGAGCCTTGCTAACTCGTCCAAGGGATCATGTGCCAAACGATCAAGTGGTAGGTGAAAATCCTATCTAGCCTCATCATGGAGTGTAGGGGTAGCCTATGGAATAGATGTGTAGATGGAAAACTAGTCTTAAATTACCCCAAGATACAACCCACCTGAGATGCTAATTACTCCCATGACTCAATCTATGTCCTTGGAACGGTCAACAAAGGGATAGAGGAAGCTTACGTAATCTCGAGTGTCATTGCATTCAATGTGGTGGCTCACCTCATGCGAGCATCCCAAGTGGTCCAATCATAGTATTTGTTCATTCTTTTCACATGGGTCTTTATCCCTAGTGAGCTAAAGTGTTTATGACACACCGGGCATGGTGTATCTTGAGCTACTTTGGGTGACCCCACATGGGGAAGTGTAACCATGACTAGCACAAGAATAACAATTGTAACACACAATGATCCTCTCCATATCTCCCCATACATGCGAAACCACCACCCCTCACATCCCAACTCACATGAGTAAATGCTATCCCTCCAAACACTAAAACTACAAAACTCTCATAACTTTCCATTTCCATCTCAAAAATTTTTAATCTAAGTTCCCATGGAACTCAAACATGAATACCAAGAGATTAGATATGAAAAATGAAAATTCCTGACCTATCACTATTAATCAATGTGTAGTAATAACTCTAAACCCTAAAAAAGCTAAAAAGTTGTCATAACTTTCTACTCGATTCTCCATAGCCTTCAATCTAGATACCAATGGAACCAAAATTGAAAAACGAACAGAATAGGCTATTCACTCATGTGATGTATATAAGTGGAATTTCCAAAATTTGATAATATATTTTCTCCCATTTCTCTTGTCTCTCTCCCCGATGCTCTCTAGTAGGGTAGTAGTCTTAATCCTTACATGAGACTGACAATGCATGTCTTTTGTCGAGTTTCCTCAAACATGGTTAAAAACCTATTTCTTTCTGCAACCTTTGCTCCTTAGCTCCTCATCAAAAGACTATTATTGCTGCTACTTCTTGTCTACCGGAGAAAGAAATCATCACCCCTCGGAACTAAGAAGACAACACCCATAACAACAACAGCACCCCCTCGTTCAGCAAACGAAGGTTATCCATGTCTCATTATGGAATCCATGACCTTCCTTTGCATGTACGCTATTGACTCCCCAGACAAAGGGAGAATATTGCACAGTATACGGTGTCCACCTGGAACAATGAATATTATACAAGAAATGGTCCAACATATTTGGTTATAAATCATTCTGACGTTTACGGTGGTGGTGTCACTTCTCCACTGGGACCTCCTTCTGCACTACGCCAAATTTCTTACGGAGTGGAAAAGAAAAGCTAGATTATTATTGCAACAAATAGTAGTTGATTAGATTATTGCTCATTTTTTCTTCCCATTAATGACATTAAGCACTTCGTTTCACACCAGAACTTCGCGTGCCGTTTCTGGCGAGCCCACCTTTCTTCTACTGATCCCCACAGAGAAGATGATATCTGCTCGCATATACTGCACGAGCAGCAGCGGAGAGTATAAAAGACGAGAAACGTCCTGGTGACCTGGCAACACCGCCACAGGCAGAAGGCTGAGAAGAATCTTATGAGATACATCAAGCCAACTATACCGAAATTAGTTTGGTCCAGATTGTTTCGGAGTCTTTTCCTCAAGCTTGGAACCGTTAATAGTTTGTGTCCCGCCTCGAATAGGGACGGGCGCACGCGTAGAACAAACAAGAAGGATGGGGCATAGCCCCATTTTACCCACTTTTGTTTTTTCCTTGTACGGCGTGATGGGGGTCTTCCCATCCTTCTTGTTTTCACACACGGCCGTCTTTCATTTCTACAAGAAGGATATAGCAAGACCCCCATCAAGCCGTACGAGGATCAAACACAAGCTGTAAAATGGGTCTCGAATATCTATGTATGCGAGTGTTTAGGGTGATCGAGAGTGAAAGGCTCAATTGAAGTATATGAACTTAGAGAAAATTATTTGATCGTTAGTGAGTCACCCCGGATCAAGTATTCATCCAGACTGATTCGTCCATTGGATGTACATGCCTTGGCAGAATGAAGAATTTAGCAGCCCAGTCATCCCATATGAAAATCGTTAATTCGTCTCAACTTCACGAAACAACTGTAGATTACATCAGCATTTCACAAATATCTGTCCTTCCTCTCAGCTGACGTGGACCAAGGAAGCATGGATTAAACGTGAACAGTGGTAACCCAGCTTTTACTTTCGTCGTCGCTTGCTTAGTTTTAACGAAAATCAAGACAGGATGTTTAGCTCAGCTTTTTATAGGTTTTAAGTCCAAGAGCGACTTTATAGTCATATCTTCTACAAAGTTTTAGATATAACGTGCGAATGACGATGTGAGCACCAAATTTAGCATTTCTCGTAACATTTTGTTCTGGCCCAAAGAATTTCCAGAAAGTGCACATTTTTTGTCATCCACACTGGTGGTATTGGACATACTGGCAATAGAATATTCAGTTTTTTCTGTACAAGCTTAATGCTTTTCACGAGGTTCTCTGGTTGACAACTTTTCTCTACTATTTCTGTCCCCTTGTTCTTAATAATTGCCAATGAATCAATCTAAAACAGAAAAATCAGTGTTCAAACATTGTGTGTTGTTTTCTCTTGTTAGGGTGTTGTAAAATCATAAGGGCTGAAACTTTAAAACTAAAAATCGTGTGTAAGTTTTGGTATGTGCTCATGGTGTTTGTATCTAAGATTATCTCGCAGTCTTGTTTCCCTCATTAATGCATCTTTGTTTTTTAAGATACTTATTTTCGTCTCATTGTTTCCTTTTTCGAGCAAAGTGTTTAGAGTGCGAGAGATAAACCTTCAAATTATTGCAGAAAGTATAATAAGAAGTTATACTTGGAATCATATTTCTTTGAGGAATCTTTGTATCATATAATTTGTTGAAAAGAATAGTTGAAACATGAACCTCAAAACATAAAGTAATGGAAATTAAATTGGTGTTTCCTAAATTTGCTCGTTGTAGGCATTAGATTTTAGAGGTAAAACCTAAGTTATATGTACACGTGGAACTTCAGATGTCATTTAATCGAAATACAAATGTAGATAGGATATTGGTTTCTTAAGAAGGATAATAAAGAGGATAGGTCTTAAAATCATCTTGATAATAATAGCTATTCCAGTCAAGGAAAGACTTGAAAGTGTTCAATTCAATTATTCCGCTATTTTCAACTTGAAAGGGAAGGTAATAAAAGCCGCAGATCAATTGAATAGAGGAGAATAGTTTTATAAGTGAGAAAATTTCTATTTATTTTATTACATCAATACTTGTAATACGTGTCTAACATCTTATTACTCTAGATAATCATTTTGATAATTTTCTAAACTCTTGAAGAAATAAAGCGTGTATATATTTTATAACATGTATTGAAAATATGTATTTAGGTTATTTAATAAATTCTAATACCTAAACTAAAACTTTGAATTGAAGATCAGTGATAGCTTATCAGAATGATAAACGAACCAAATGGTATTCACATTCTACATGGTAATAAAAGAGTACTTATGGCTTGAGGAGAGTAAATTAAGAGTAGAAAAATACAACAATTCAATAAATATAAATTATAGCATGCATATTCATATATTTAGTTGATATAAATCTTGCAACTTTTATAAATGTGAAAGTTGATGAAATATAAAATTTGAATTTGAAGGTATGTTTAATTTGTTATGGAGATTATTGAATAGATAAAAAAAATTAAAAGATGTTTTTCTTCAAGATATAAAAGAGAATACATATGCTAACATGTGGTGACCAATCTTTCCCTAGATAAAGCAAATTTCTTGTTTTTTTAGGTTAGTTTATAAGGTAACTACAAAGAAAGGATAACTAGAATACCAATATAGATGTCCATATAATAAGTCCTTGTATGAACTCTTCACAATGCCAAGTCAGTAGAATAGAGAAAATTTCTTTTTTTAGGTTAGTTTTATAAGGTAACTACAAAGAAAGGATAACTAGAATACCAATATAGATGTCCATATAATAAGTCCTTGTATGAACTCTTCACAATGCCAAGTCAGTAGAATAGAGAAAATTTCTTTTTTTAGGTTAGTTTTATAAGGTAACTACAAAGAAAGGATAACTAGAATACCAATATAGATGTCCATATAATAAGTCCTTGTATGAACTCTTCACAATGCCAAGTCAGTAGAATAGAGAAAATTTCTTTTTTTAGGTTAGTTTTATAAGGTAACTACAAAGAAAGGATAACTAGGATACCAATATAGATTTCCATATAATAAGTCCTTGTATGAACTCTTCACAATGCCAAGACAGTAGAATAGAGTAAATTTCTTTTTTTTAAGGTTAGTTTTATAAGGTAACTACAAAGAAAGGACAACTAGGATACCAATATAGATGTCCATATAATAAGTCCTTGTATGAACTCTTCACAATGGCAAGAAAGTAGAGGGAACAACATGAAAAATCCAATCATGCCCATCATAATGATTAACAAAGGTATGGGTCCTTGTGCTTGTTTAAACTCACAAACAAAACTCACTAGTTCATATTATGACTACTGCTACCTATACAAAGCATCCTATATGAACGTCCTTGTAGGATAAAAAGATGAAAAATGTCATTTTTGGTACAAAATACAAAAGTTCTTCATTACAAACTTCCACTATCACGTGAAGTGATGGTGAGTGATGGACAAGGTGAGACAAGAGAAAAATGAAGGTGAGACAAGAGATGGTGAGACAAGAGAAAACCATCAAGTGATACATCCTACAATCATTGATGGTGAGACAAGAGAAAACTGAAGAGATTGTCTCCAAACCCCAAACTTCCCAACTGGGGCTTATATTGTAGATTGAATTACATAAATAGTAGGAAACTAGAATTCTTGTTGTGGGATTTGAGTCTGTCAAATATATCCCTACTAGAGAACATTGGAGATAGAACCTTGAGAGCAAATTTTTTCTGTGGATAGAAGACAACTACCAATGAGTGTTAGGATAGGATTGCTCCCCATTTGGCCAAATGTACATAGAAAACCCACATGGTCACCCAAGTAAGGGTTTGAAAGCCAAAATCAAAGACTCATGTAGTGGTGGGATGACTAGATACAAGATAAAGGATCTCAAGAATCTTACCCAATGAATCATTACCAAATGATAATGAAGTTATTTAGTTCAAAATGAATGGCCTTGAATTAGGCAATGTTCTTCCAGCTTGTACATGAAAAATACCTTGTAAGTTGAGCCAAGATGTTCAAAGAACAAGTTAGTGAACTATTGGAAGATATGGTGGAAGTGGAAGCTAAGGAGAAATTGAGGGCCACAAAGAAAATGATGATATAATGGACAAAGCAGGCCATTCCACAGCACAAACTATGATTGCTAGGGGGCATGATTGATCTGGAACAAAGTACAAGGTTGGATAGTTATAACTCCACTCATATTTTGTCACCCAAAATGGATGATGAGGTGAATATTGGAGATCAAATGACAAAGCACAATTGTTTTAAACAAAAAACAATACAAAGATGAGAGTATCTTTGGGAAAGTAAAAAACAATGAAAGAAAAAAAGGACATTATTTCCAAATTGAAGAAATTATCAAGAAACCCAATGACAACCTTTGGTGAATCCACTCTCTTCAAATTGATGAAACGGTCAATGGAAGCATTCAACATTGCTAATCTCATCAGAGGCACCAACAACAACAAGGTTAAGTCATCCCAACAAAGTCTCATTGAGCAAGAACACCAACCACAATTGCCCACCAAAGACAAAGTGCAAAAAATGAAGGAAGAAGATTATACAAGAGGTAGACTACAAGACGGGAGAGAAGATGCAAGTGTGGCTTACAATAAGACCATAGCCCATGAGGAGATAGATAAGGATCCTAAGAATCAGCCTAAAAGCCATCATGTGGGAAACAATGAACAAACAAGAACTACCATCATAATGGAGGACTTGTAGCATTGTCTAAAATACAAAAATAACTCACTTTTGTGGCTGATGGTGGTATATACCATCAATATAGTGATGCTAACAATGGAGGTCTTAGAGGAGTTTATGCTATTTTACTAGGAACTTGACCTTGCTAAAACCAACCTGGTGTAATGTTCCAAGCACAGGAGAACCCCCAAGAGAAACCCATAAGAAGTACCACAAAGCTTCACATTCAAAACTACGATGCCCCAAAGGAGCACCTTATCTATATTATATAGCAAAGAGGATTCTCTTAAAGGAAGCTCCACCCTTGTATCAAATACATGGATTAGTGACATGTCAGCAAGATCTACCTTTAGATTAGTTGTATGCATGGTTGACATGTGGGTTCTGGTTCTATCTGGTTGGTCAAACAAGCTTTGACCGAAGGGAATCTTTAGGAAATCTTCTTGTAGGAATCTCAAAATTGCATGGGTGAGGTACCATTGGAAAAATCTCAATGAGACAACAAGGGGGGAGTAGAATTCAACCTTTACTCACATTGGGGTGGAATTTGCATATTTTTGAGGCCTAATTCATCCATTCAGGCCTCCAAAATTAGCTCTAAAGGTTTTGTTTTATTTCAACTCTTGCCCTATTAGTAGTACACTTTTGGTGAAACCTCTATCTTATCTACTTAGTCCATCATATATCATCTTGTTACCAAGCCAATTTTCACCTCTAGATAATATGTGTAGCTATTGGTATTACATCTGATAATGCTTGTATGACACTTGCACAAGATAAACCTAAACAATTGCCCAAGATAAGGCACTCCTTTGTAATGAATTGAACAAAGCCAAGAAGTGGATGGAGGAGGAAGTAAATGATTCAAAGAAGAAGGATAGAATATTAGAGAAATTTCAAGAAGACAAACTCCTACAACAAGAACAAAATGAGGTAGTTCTATGATAGTTCAACTTAGAGGTGAATGACCTTGATGCCAAGGTCTCCTAGCAATGAAATCAACACAAAGATGAATTATTAGCATGAGTTGATGAATTTTTGATCCTACAAATTGAATTGGATGAGGCTCATGCAAAGACTACAATGGTGGAAACATGCTATGAGAACCTAAAGAAGTTAATCAATTTTTGGATCCAAGACCTCAACATGAGCCTTCAATGCTAGGAAGAAAAGGAGGACAAGAAACAAATGAGAATATGAGACAATTTGTCAAAAAAACTTCAAAGTGAACAAAAAATATAGAGAAAAAAATGGATGGAGATGCTTGCAACAATTAGGCATATGGAAACTTAACTTCTAAACTAGTTGGAAATTATTGAGAAGACAACCCCCAACATACAAAGATGAAAGATTTAAAAAAAAGAGATTGACATTGTGGAGAGGAAATTCTATACAAATGATCAACTCATGGTGTTATTTGATAAATTTTAGAGCCATACTACCTCAAAATTCTGCAAGGCACGAACTAGCTTTGCAAGAGAAACTACAAGATATTTGGAGGAATTTTTATTGCTCATCCAACTATGTAAGGGAGAAGGTAGTTCATTGTAGATGCTACCTACTTGTGAAATGAATCAGTAAGAAGACTTCTTTTGGCATGCCTTTGAGTCATCTCATAGTTAGGAAGATTTCATAGTTGTAGTCCAAGATCCTTTGTACATTTACATACTTTGTACACATGAGATAAGATATGATATCAAGGTCTTGTGTTATTCTATTAAACAACAAGGTAGTGGTAAACAACAATAGGCTAAGGTGGACATTCCACATAGACCACACCTACTTAAGATTAGATTAAGCTAAGATTAGTGAGGATTAGATGTAATTGGTAGATTTCAAGCACTTTGTAACCATTGGATTTCTTTGTGGCTAAGTAGGAAATGTACAAAAAGGTTTAGGCTTGATGTTCATCATGTTCATTTGGTGCATCTTTCTTTTGCAGTAAATAAATTTCATACCATTGTAACAACCCAACAAAGACCAAATTGCAGCATTTTATTAAGTAATAGTTTGTTACTACAAGGATGTGGGTCAAAATTAGTAAAATGTGGAAAAAATATCATAGAATTTAGTCCATCATTATTTCATCTTTAATCTCTTGGGTAGAAACCACACCCAAAAGAGAGCAAGGTCACCAACAAGGCACCATGCGGAAAAGAAAGAACAAAGAAAAGCATAATTATACAACTACTATTCTAAGTCTTGAAGGTGGGATGATAGCTCAAGTAAGGTGTCTCCTTCCCTTTAGAAGATCCGCCAAAGTTCATGCTTGTCCTCCCTCCCAGTGACAAGTCATTCTCATTGATCTATCATTCCAAAGACAACAATCACTCTAAAGAACAGTTCCCAACTCCTTCCAAACATCCATCCTACCTTTCATATTTGGAGGGCGTTCCCTTTGGGTTAGCCAACTTTGATGCAAGGATATAAGTTTGAATCAAACAATGGAAGAAGGGAATGAAAAAATTATAGTACTTCATTGTCCCATCAAGGCATTGACATTGAGATTTTGAAACCTCCCAAGGATCATACATGCATGGAAGCATTTCTATCACTACAAAGACAACTACTACAATTCCAAAGATCATATCACTTACATAAGAGATGTAAAAATGACAAAGAGAGGGGCTTTTTATTTTATCACCTTGTGAGAACTCCACACTTAGCACTTTGAATTGCCTGCTTATATAGCGCAAGGACTTGTGAGCATAAAATATATCAATTAATGCATACTACCAAACATCCAAAGTTCATACTAAGGCTTTGAAAAGCAACTACTACATTAATGTCTGCTAATCCACTATAAAGGAGTGATGGCCATATCCTTCACATTCTGCTCTATGGATTCAGGAGGTTCATGGTTGTCCACTACCTCATCAAACCATTGCCTAACATCTAATAGTGTAAACTTGATACTCATTCTCTAATCTGATTTACCTTACAAACTTATTTAATGCAGAAATCCATAGCTACTTGTTCCAAAGCTTCATTCAGCAAAGTTTTCTAGAGCTTCATTCAAAGGATTTGCATCTCCTTAATATCTTCTTGCAACATTTGAAAAATTTGAAAACTCCTTGAGGAAATGCATTACTTTTGTATAGAGTTGCCTGAGCTTTGTATGCTTCTTCTCCTTGGCACATCCCTTCATTAGCAATTTGTACTACAATATCATCCTCTTATTGGCTTAGAGTGGCAACTTTGGGTGGTGGGATGGCATTTGGGCATGCAGTGGTAAACTCTACAAACATCCAAGTCAACATCCTCCTTCATGTCCTTGGTCTTCTCTTCAATTTTAGTCTATTGCTTCTACAATTGAAGATTAGTCATTTGTTGGTACTCCAAGAAAGAAGCTTTCTATGCCTTCTTGTGGTCCTACAATTGTTGCCATTTTGATATCTGTGTAACTAACACTGATTGAATTTTGGAATGATTTGCCTCCACTTCTACCTTGTTCTTGGTTGAGGATTGGTATAGAAGAGTACGGACTTACATCAACTCCTTGATCTTCAACTTATCCAGCTCCTTGGTCTTGGTCTGAGTAAGGATTTATTTTTTTTGTGCCTCAATGTCCTCTAGAAGCACTAACTCTTCTCCTTGCTAGTGGTCCTTGAGCTGCATTTACTCATTCTTGTAAGTGTTCACAAATGCAAGTTGATTATGAAGTTAAAAGTGTAGACTCCCTACAAATGACACCTAGTTGTAGACTTCTTATGTTCTTGTGCATGTATATTGGTAAGCATTCATTAAAAATAGATGTAAGAGGTAACAAAAAATGTGCCAAAAAGTTGTACTTGGGTTTGCCTTTATCAGTCAGTTCCTCCAAAGTGAGATCTATTAGGCAAAAACTTGCAAGTGTATTCACCAAAGACAAGAACAAACTCCTTTCTTTGTCCCTTCACTCCTTAGGTCTAACCTCCTTGTGCTTTTCTGCTTGCAATGCCTCTAGTTTTGATGCCTCTAGTTGCACTTCAGTAGAAGGTAAGCCTTCAAGAGATGGCATTGAGGGAGTTGGTTGCTCCAATACCTTCAACACCTACACTTCTTGGCCTTTGTCTCCTTACTTTTCTGCTTTGGACAATGGATTGTTTCATCTTTGTATTCTACCTTGGTTTTGAAGACATTTTCAAATCCCTCTTCTTCTTCTTTAGATTCAAGAATGTATCTTCTTTGGTTTCTTCTAAAACTTCTTCTTCTTCTTCATCTGATTCTATGATGGTGATCAATTTTTGCTTCTTAGCTGTTGGTCTTGGAGGCATCTTCTTGGAAAGTGCACAAGATTGCCTTGTTCTCTTCCCTATGGACATGTTGTGCTTTGTACTTGCCATTCTTTCCAAATAGAGCATCCCCATGCTACATCTTCTTTGAACCCTCTGCATCTAACAAGAAGTAGGCACTTGGATAATGATAAATCCAAAACATGCTCTTATTTTTATTTGTTAGAAAATCCATACCAATATAAAAGTAAATTACAAATTACGTAATGGGGTCAACATCTTTCAAGCTTGTGAACGATTGGATGAGGTGTCAAGTGAAAATCTTTGCCCAATTGATGTGCATTCCAAAGAATACATGCTCAAAGAAGGTAACTCTTGCATTTGAGAATTAAGTTTTTTGTTGAGGTTTGAATATCTTCATCAAAGCTCCTACATGAGCTTTGTGAGTAGGGTCCTTGTAGTTATATAATGTCCATCCATTTGAATAGTTCTTCTTTGTCACAAAGGAGTCATTGATCTGGTCATGCATGGGTTGGCTCAACATTCCAATGCTTGTTTCTGTCATGATACCATCCTTGGGTCCTTCTCCAACACTTGTCTCCAATGAGCCTCTATTTATGATCACAAATTTGCCCAAACTTGGCTTGCAAGTAGTCACTTCATCCCTTTGATTTTGATACCCATAGGTCTCAAAATGTATTCCCAATTCTAGATAAGGAAGGTCAATTTAAATTTCTCTATCAGTGCTCTTCATGCCTCCAAGCACAAAGAGCCTCTCCATCTCCCAAGGGTAGATAGAGGGGTTCATCAAGTTGATGAAACTCTTCTTTGGTGCCTTCAACATCCTTGCTAAGGCACTTGGTTCTCTACACTTGTTGAATACACTCAATTCCTAAAGATGTCCACACTCTCTTCTTAAGATCACACTCTTCTTTCCTAGTGTCCTAAACTCTTCAAATCATCTATGTTGGAGCTTCTTTGAGAAGAATGACCTCAATCCGCAACCTTTGCACCACCTCATTTAGCAAGGCATTTAAATGATCTTGATAGTAGGTACATTTGATCTCCATACTTGTAGACATTCTTGATTTGTAGCCCACTCCCTCATCATGAAAACTGAACACTCATCTCAATCTCACATGAGATTTTCATGACTGTTGTGTATGATGGAAGTACTTGATTCCATCAAGAAAGTAAATTTTGTCAAAAGTTACAAAAATTCTTGATCCAAAAAATCTATAGGCCTAGTGTTCCCTCACTCCAAGTGAATTGCTACTCTCTTCAAGAACCAAGGTATTCATAGTGAGACCCATATTTTGAATGATTAGAACTCTCTTAGAGTGAGGCTATCATGTGTCACTTGTAGTGAAGGCCTTAGTAATCACTTGGAGTGAGACTCTATTTGTTCCAAGGGAGAATTCTCTTATGCAAACTTATTTTGTCCACATGTTTGGTTTTGCCCAAATGACCTTCTTTGCTCCTTATTCTATTGGTTCCTTACCTTTCTAAATACAAAATAAAGGGGAAAGGACCAAAAATAGAAAATTTCCAAAAATGAGGGTACCACTTACCCCTTCCTCAAATATGAGCATCCTTTGTTGCTCCTAAACATATAATGTTTGGACCCTCCACCCATTGACCCTAGAGGAAAATAGATTACCTGCCAAGTTCAAGAGTTGAAGTGATCCGTTCTCATATAACTAATTGACTTTGTAGGGACCTATTGGTCACAAAAGGAGTTTCAGAAGAATTCCATGCAATGGCTATCATATAGTAGGACCAAATCACCTTCCTTTATTGTGATCTCCTTATGTTTATGTCATGTTTCTCCTTCTTCTTTTGTTGGACTTCCTTTACGTGTTTTTAGGCTTCATCATGCTTTTCTTCTAATGCCATCAATTGGTGAAGATAAAGATGTTGACTTCTTCCTTTCACTATTGATCTTCCAGAAAATTTTGATAAGTAGGGACTTCAAATTCCAAAGAAAAATTGCTTTCAAACCGTACATCAAGTAGTAAGGGGTTTTCTTAATGGTGATTTTCTCTAAAGTATGGTAAGGCCCAAAGTATGGCAAGTAAATTTGTATCTTAATTCTAAGCATATTCAATAGTTACTTTGTTAAGAATTCTGCATAATAGCCAGGTTCTCTTTGTTGTCAATCCATTGCCCTTTGCATTGAAGGGAGTAATATTCTGATGCTTGATACAAAAGTACTTAGTTAGTGCTTATATTAGAATGTTCAGAAAATGTTTTCCACAATTGCTAACAAACTCCAACAAATAGCCATATCAAAGAAATAATGTTATAAAAGAAGAACTCGGCTATAGTCTCTACATTTTCCATGTAAGTAGTTTCTACCTCCACCATGTTCATAGCATAATTTTTGCAGACAAAGATGTACCTTTTCCAAGTAGTCTTTGTAACTAGTTGAATACGTCCAACAAAATCAATCCTCCATTTCACAAATATATCTAATAATACATTTGGCCTTTAAGGCCACTATATACTTGAGGTAGGTTACCCACTTTTTGACATGACTCACAATTTTTAATGTACTCATGCACATCCTTATACATTGTTGACCACCAATATCCTATTGCTAAGGTCTTCTTGATGGTATTCTTCAATGTGTACTATCCTCCCAAAGCTTTTTCATGGAGTGATTTTAATATACCACCCACTTCATAGAATTTTAAACATCTATGGAGTTCCTCATTGGCTCCCATCTTAAAGAAGATTTCACTCTTCAATGGTAGGGTCCCATCTTGTGAAGAAAGATGGCCCATTGTTCCAGATCCAACCCTTCATGATAGAGAAAGGTGCAAATGTACCTATACGCTTTCCAATACCTAGTCTGTGGTGAGATGGTCAGTTGAAAGAATTCTTCATCAAGTAATTTGTCCTTCAAGTCTTTGTATTGTTCTTCACTCTCAAGGTGAGGAAGGATGCCTCCATTTTGTGGTGTATTCCCTTACGTACTTAAATTGTGAAACTAAAATTTTGTAATAGCAAGATCCATCGTGCTATATAGCTAGATAGATCTGCTCTCCTCACAATGTGTTGCAAGATGTAATGGATCATCTGAAATACAAACTCATGCCCCAAAAGATAGTGATTAAATTCCTTGCAAGCATATACCATCTTCTAGACTTCTCTTTATATGGTAGAATAGTTTCATTCTAATATCGATAGTTGATAGCTTGCATAATAGATTAGATAGTCTTTCTTCTTCTCATCCTTCTATCCAATTGCCATAGAGGTGTTATCCACATAGACCTAAAAAGGGACCTCCTAATTTAGAGCTCTCATAATTGGTGCTTCTACTAAGTTCTCTCTTAGGTTAACAAAGATGTCTTCTTGATCTTACACTCAATCATATTCTTCTGCCTTCTTCATAAACTTTGTAAGAAGAGGGAACAAGATAGCATCTTTTAGTATGAAACATTGGTAATATCCCACATGGCTCAAGAATGTCCTCAGTTCCCAAACGTTCCTTGGTGCTTTGAGTGCTTTGATGACCCTCACTCTTTTGACATCCACCTTTATTCCCTTCTTGGAGACGCTATGTCCTAGAATTATTCCCTCTATCATCATGAAGAAGCATTTTTCCTAGTGAAGAGACAATCCTATAGCTTGGCAATGATCAAAAGGTCTTTTGAAAGAAATTGAGGAGACTCAAACATCCTCTAAAGACATAAAAGTTCTTGATGAAAACTTCAAAAAATTTGCAAAGATTGTCTTTGAAAGTCATATTCATCATATGCTGGAAGGTTGTTGGGGCATTACACAGCCCAAAGGGCATTTGGTTGTGTGGCAAATGTCCACCAATCTGTTGTGAATGTAGTTTTGTCCTTATCTTCCACCCAAATAGACACTTGAGTGTAACATGAGAACCATCCAAGAAAGTATAACACTTGTGTCCTGCTGCCTAATCAAGGATTGCATCTATGAATGGTAAAAGATGGTGATCCTTCTTTGTGTGTGTGCATTGATGAGCGTCTTGAAGTCTTGACATACCATAATTTTCCTCATCTTCTTCTTTAGTACTATAATGATAAGGGAGACCCATTTGCTACTCTATACTTGGAAAATAATATCATGATGTAGGTACTTGTCAATTTCATCTTTCACAAGTAAAGAGTATTTTATGTTTAACCAATATTATTGTAGTCAAACAGGTACTACTCTATCTTCCAAGTCTATCTTGTGTCTTCCCAATTCCTATAGAATTGCAAGCATCTGGTCAATATTCCAAAGACATCTTGGTATAGGTGAGCTTTGAGTAGGCTTCTAGTTCTTTTTTTTATCACATATTTTGAAATCTTCAATATCTTCCTCTTTGTGATCCTCACATCTTGACAATCATTAGGATTGATAACCTATCTATGTGGCTTAAGGGACTTATGCTAGCATGGCAAAAACTGTAAGACAAGCTTCATCTTCATAGCAATCTTCCTCAACTAGAGTCCATGACTGATCTTTGTTGATCTCATATCATTCCAAGTAGTTTATCATGATATCCATTGAGGATTTGTCTAAAGAGGATTCAATCACATATCCTTTCTTGGGATGACTCTCCCACATGAGGAATTTTCTTCCAGCTCATTGTAATCATCTCTTGATTTCCTGCTCATGTATTTTTGAATTGTAGTTGGTGATGATGCCAATCAATATGCACATTTTTCATTGTATAGCCAGGGTCATCCTATAAATAGTTGCTATCTTGTTTTTGAATTTGGACAAAGGAAAATATAGTTCAATTTAAAATGTACGACACCTATTATGGTCAACATGTTGGATAGCAATCCTGAGGAGTGTCGCATCTATAGAGTTTAATCTGCAAACCTCAAAACTCTTAGAGTGGGTTCAAAGGTAGTGTAACCTAGCCGATATGCCTTATCTTCCACTATGAACTTAACTCCTAAAATTGAGTCAATTGGTACAAATTTGATGATACAACCAAAAATCTCCACCTTAATCATTGAGGATCCCAAATCTTCTTGTTCAATTTTGTAAATAGTGTGAAGGCTAGGTTGCTTCCTCTAATTTGACCTTTTACAAAGCTAAGACCAACTATTCTTGTAAATTTTTTTATCTTCACACAACTTTTTGAAAGTGATATTGGCATGGGCTGAGGCCAAGTCTTTGATAATGTCATGTTGAGTGAGACCTAAAATTGTTATTTTCTCTTTGTCTTCTTATCTTTGGGGAGTGAGGACTCCTTGGAGGTACCTTATATGTAGTAGGTGCATTGAAGTCACATAGATATTCATGGACCAAAATTTTCACTAGAGGTTCCTCCTTTGGAATGGAGAGTGGAAGTGCTTTGGCATAGTAAACTTTGCATTTCCTATTGGATGAGGTCTTCTACCACCTTTAGAATATTTATAGGAAAAGGTAGTAGACTATCATCTGATGGTCATGAAAGCACTTCTTCCTTTGTGTAATGCTCACTTCCTATGGTCGATTGAAGCTTCCTCTCCTTCATAATTTTGAGGATCCTTTGTTCTTTCCTTGAGAGAATCTCCTTTTGAAACAACCATTCTCATTTTTTTCTTGGAGATGAAGGACTATCTAAAGATACATCATCATGTTGGATAGCCTTCTTGGATCTTTTTTCTACTTGATTCACCTCTATGTCAAGCCATTCTTATTCTTTAGAGGATAGTACATCATCAAGGCTAAGCTTCTTCAGAGTGATAGAGTATACATTGGTAGTGACCTTAGAAATAGTTGGTGAGAATAGGAACAGATCATACTTGGGGTCTTGGCATGGGCAATTGAGGAAAATTTCCCACCATATGCCCCAATTCCTTGCAATTAAAGCAAAGAGAAGTGTACTCAATCTGCCTTCTTGGTTTGAGGCAATTTGAGGACCAATGCACTATTGCACCATAATTGTAACCACCCTTGGGATGCTATATTGTTTGGTGTGCATGATTCTATGTTGAGTGTTATTGCTTACGTATTCTCTATTTCTATATGGAGGAAGAAGGAAGGACTGTGACCCAGCCTGTCTCTCACTCAAGATGAACCTCTGATGGCTATTATGGTAGCGCACCATGGACTAAGAAGGCAAGGAACCCCAACTCCATCATACTCCTCCAAGGCTAACACTCCAAGACTCAAGACATTCCTCATTAGAGAACTCAATAAGAGAGGGATAGTTGCAAATGAAAGGATGATGAATACCTCCTCACCCCTAGTTTATATACTTGTGAAATAGTTATGTACCAAAGTTACTAATTACCATAGTAACTCAAGTTACTAGACTAAAAGTCAAGTAAAGTCAAAAAGTAGAAATGAATATCCATTCACATGGGCATATTCCACTAGCATGTGATCTTATCTTGACCCAACCACTAAGTCAAGGATTCCTTCACATGGGCTATCCTTGGACTATAGAAGAATCCAAAACAAAAAGGCTTGCGGGCCCAAGAGTTCTCAACTCTTTCCTCAAAGCCAAACACCTAGGAATAATACCAAGTCAACACACTAGAATCCAAAATAGTGGTGCTCATCTTTTCCACTTCCTCTAAAGTAAGGTCCCCTCTATCTTAGCTATGACTAACTTTAGCTAAATATCACAATACCACACACATGCACAAATGGGTCTTACAGGACAACTTTGGTAGCACATTGTGTAGTGTTAGTGGTGGGCACTTCTTGTATGGAAAATATTGAATCCTTCTCTTCTACATAGTTCTCTTGTGTGTCCCAAAGGGAAGCCCATTCCACTTGTTATACAAGATACAATGGTCATGATGTTAAACATTTGGTGTTAGCATGGTATAATATTCCAAGGATATGAGAAACCCCAAGAGAAACACAATAGAAGAAACAGAAAAGAAACACAAGGTTTCATTCCTCAATACTCTGATGCCCCAAAGGAGCACCATGTCTTCATTATATAGCAAAGAGGATTCACCCAAAAGGAGCTATACCCTTGCATCAAATACATTGATTGGTGATATGTCAGCAAGCTCCACTCTTAGATTAGTTATATAAATTGGTGATATGTAGATCCTTGTCCTATTTGGTCAAACAAGTTTGTCCAAAGGGACTCTTTGGGAAATCTTCATGTAGGAAGCTCAATTAGCATGGGTAAGGTACCATTAGAAAGCTCTCAACAAGACAAACAAGGAAAAAGGTGACATCTCAGATTCTTACCTAAAAAATATTTTAATTTTTGAGGCCTAATTCATCCATTTAGGCCTCCAATATTGACAATGAAGTTTTCAAGGTGGTTTTGGCCTCTACACTATTAGTGGAAGTAGTACTCTTTTGGTGACTCCTCTGTCTGATCTACTTAGACCATCATATATAACATCCCCAAAGATATTACCAACCCAATTTCCACCTCTAGGTAATTTGTCTAGCTGATGTTATTACACATGGCTTGGTTTTCCATACATTGTACACCAAATGTTGGGACGTGAGTAAGAAGGCATCCTTCTTGTTTCCTTGGCTCCAACCACTTGTACTTTGAAATTGGTGAATTCTTTGATAGGTTCTTCTTGATAAGCTTGGTGTTCATTTTTGAAAGGGTTTTTGGAATTGCTAAAATCTTCCTTCAAATCTTCCTTCACTCTCTTGAGAGGTTAAAATGGTATGCCTCATACAACTATTTTGATTCTACAATGTTCCTTAGGGTGTCATGCTCCCATTCTCTAATGAATACTCAGATCTTTAGAGATTGACTACCCAAGAAGAGATCACTTGAGTAGCCAAATACACCTACTACTAGTATGGGAATTTATAAAAGAAAACTATGAACCTCTTGGTATAGTCCCTTAGTTTCTCCTTTTTTGTTTCAAGGTGTTTCAATGTGGAAAATACATTTGTTTCATAGTCTAATTCTTGAAAATGATCCAAAGATTCTCGCTTCAATTCCAAAATTGTTGCAATGTTTGCTACAATTTGGCTAGCATAAATATACAAGCTCCTTGCCTTTTTGCAAAGCAAGCTAGTGAATATTTAAGTTAAGATAGATTTGAACTCAAAGATTTAGTTGATTTGATAATTGAACTTCCCTATTAGCAACAAAGATAGATCTGAATTCTTTAACAAAAGTATTAGGGTCATTATCTTCATCCCATCCTCTAAATCTCCAATATCCATGGCATATGAATGGCCCATGATTTACCATTGGTGGTGGTAGTGGACGTATAGATAATGGAAACCTTACAAAAAATTTGATTTCTTAGGTGGAATCAAGTGATCCATGTGACAACCTAGTGTCAATGTACTTATAGTATAATTGGTAAGAATAGGTCATATCCATGAGGATATGGTCCAAAATTGGCTATGAGTGAAGTGAAAGTGTCACTTTGTCACAAGTTGGGTACCTTTTTACCACACACTTTAGCAAAGAAAAAACCACTAAAACATGTTCACAAAAGGGCTCACTACATGAGCCCTTGAAAGTGATGATTCAATCTATCATATTGGTCATTAACCCCGAGGATCTTTCTCTTGTAGTTACCTATATAGTGCACACCACAACCAAAATGAGAGCATTCTACCCTTCCTAGAAAGCACTCCTCACTACTATATTACAAGTCCATGATACCTTGAGCTTTTCATTACATGTAATACTTTATGACACCCACAACTATCATGACTCTCAATGCATTGCCTTGATCCTTTAGAACTCCCAAGCTTGACTACCTTCATGTACCTCAACACTTGCATTCCTACTTTGACTTTTTCACCACTACTTAACTTAGCAATCATGAAACGTACATCATACTAACATTGATACACTCATGATCTAAGAGGTCCTTAGGCATTTTTCTCACAACACAATCAAATTTTTAAACCCACAAGCCAAATTATTACACATCCCAAAGTTGAATAGACAGGTATGGGATAGAATTCTAATCTATGTTGATTGAACGTGTAAGTCTCCTTGTACTTTTTACTACTTTTTCCATGTCACTATATTGATAGGAACATCAGAAAATTGGTGTATTCCTAGTCAGCTCAATCCGTATAATAGGTCCCTTCAAAGCACCCAAATCCTTCATATTGAAAGCAACACAACTCATGTAGCTCCTCAAGAACTTCCAAACTCTCCGCCTTTCTCCTCTTGTAAGCTTGGGTCCAAGATTTGGCTCCCAAGTATCCTTTGTAATTTTTGTAGGAGTGGGAGATATATTGATTGGCTGCTACATTGGGCCATTGGGAGCAATAATGTCATGCCTCCAACCACTAGAGGTCCCAACCTCAATGTGAAAAATTCTCTCCACTCTGGCTGCAAGCTCCATACGTCCTCTAGCTACATCCCAAGTAGACCAAGGCTGTAATCCAAGGAGACCACTCTCACTTGGATGGACTCCAAGTAGACCACTCTCCATAGTAGCCATTGGTTGCATCCCAAGAATACCCTATCCACTTGGTCCATTGCCCCTAACATGTGCCTAAATTATCACGATAGGCACAAAGCTCACAAGTGTATGAGTGGTGATGCCTATCAAGCATATCCTATGCTTCATTGTTAAGCCAAGGCTCACAATCTAGGTCAAACAGTTTAGGTCCATAGCTTGACCTAACACCTAATACCTAGATGCCTCTAACATTGCTAGAATAGGGGTAATACCAATGTGAAACCCATAGCTCGCTCTCTCTCTCATCAATGTTAGGCTCCACCAACAATTGTAACTATGAGTCCCAAACCAATCCAGGACCTCTCTCTTTAAAAGCATTGGAGCCTGGGAAACTCATAAGTGTAGGAAAAGTGACTCTAAGATATCTAACTAGGTTCACCACTACCATAGGTGACCTCTCAATCACTACCACCATTTGAGATTAACGCCCAACATCCAAGATGTAATCAACAATATGTGATCTTATTGTTGAATCCCATCATAAGCGCATTGTAGAACCTCTCTAGGTAAGAGGTTCATCCACCAAAGACAAAGACAATGAGCCCATGATCCCACTTTGGTTGCATCTAACAACACGGCAAGTCCCATCTAAGAATGGATTTGATGTGTACTCACCACCACTTGGGTGCAAGAGTCACCCATCAAAGGAGTGTTCTCCAAAATGTAAGTTGGAGAATGGATTGTTGAACCTAATGATGCCATAGTATACATAACATCTCCCAAAACACACCAGAATGGGGATCTTGAAGACCCAAACCTTGGCCAGAGTGTGTATGTTCTTGACATGGCAATAAAAAAATCACCAAATGAATGGGACCATGTCTCTCTAAATCTTGTACCCCCCGTAAGGAAATGTCTATTGGTAGGAACTTCTAGTAACCCTTGACTATTGACATTGGTAATAACTCAAGATACTAATAGGCCAAGTGTGCCACATGATGTAGAGAGACTCACCTAGTAGTCTCATCTCTCTCCACATACAAGTACCTTTGTACTCATATACCCGCATGTAGTGCCGTAGCTAGTCTAGTACTAATCCCACCAAACAACTCCAATAGATATACTCTCTCTACTAGATACTACCAAGCAATGAGTGTCATATCCAGAGGTGTCAAGGTAATCAAATCTAGAGGCTCATCCTCACATTGGTCTCCTAGTGGTACAAAGGCCCTGCTCTAAGCTTGTTGCACCAACTAATCTTCATGCAACTGCAATGCTTCCACTAAACTCTACAATGGAACATCCAAGGTGGATGGGACAATCCCACTTGTACTCCAAATCCAAGTGATCTCCTTTGGTATTGGAGTATCCTTTGCATGGGCATTCCCCTCCAATAAATCACCAGGCCAAGTAACAATACCATTGAAAGTTGAAACTAAAGCCGCCATGGTCCTGGACTGTAGTGAGCCAAGATTGCCACTATTGAAGCATGCAAGTAGGCAACATACACATCTTTCACCTAATTGCCAACCTGGTCTATAAGAGATTGTCTCCTTCCAATAGTCAATACTAAAACCCATGGGGTATAACATTGTTCCCCCAACTAACACATCATATGACTCAACTACTATTGCAATGGCCTAAGCTCTCACCACAGAGCTATCAATTGGATGATCAGGCTGAATTTGAACAACAAGCTCTCCACATGTGATGTATTGTGTAGAACCATCTCATAGAGATGTTTGGATCTAAAATGGACACCTCTCTACATTGGTCTTCTGCCATTCCAAACCAACAATTACAACCTTCCCCAATATAAGGAGTTGCCTACCAAATTCTAGTAAGACCCTTTGTGGTGTATAGACCTTCCTTGAAAATCCTACCAAACAAAAATCCCCCTCTAGTTATCCAATATGACAACCCTAGGTGTAAACCATGCTAGCTCAAAAGTCATTCTAATTGGTAACTCCTCTAATCTAACCATTGTTGCTTACCAGAAACCACTTATCATTGAGTGGATCCCATGCTCCTCAACCAACTCAACTCCACTATCAACTACCTCTGCTCTAGTAGTAGGACCACATCATCCCTACTCTCACAAAGCATGGTAGCCAACCGGAACATTAGGGTTGGGTCAACTCCCAATGTAAACATGTCATTGGTTGGGAATAATGGGAAGCCCATAATCAACTTAGCCATCCCCAAAATTGTGCTAGAATCAGTCTATGTAGTAGCAAGTGGTTGACCAGTAAGTAGTCCATCATGCTCCCCATCACCACCTACCACACATGCACTAGGATCTCTGTGAGCCATGGATGTCATTTGTAGTACCTCAAAGAGTATAAAGGACTGTGGAAGTTTGACTTGTCTACCAACCTCACTTCACTATAGGTCCTAACTCCACCAATGCTCCTCTAGGCTCTAGAGCACCTACTGCACTCCTAGTAACTACGACAAATGCATCTACATGTGCTACTCCGCACATAAAGTCCAAAACATCTCTATCACTAGCATATGAGGTGGAAGCCTCATCACTCAAATTTGATCTCCTCTAAGTTATGGTCATGCTAGCCAATCTCTATTCTAATTGCTCAATCCAAGTAGTTATGGTTGAATCATATGTAAGGGTAGGTACTACATCCCTACTAGGTGTGGATCCTCTATCACCTAGTCCTCCATGACCTGAAGCTCCTCTACTACCTACCATAGCAGCTCTACCACTTCATCACTCTGGGTGTAGGTCAAAGCATCGGTCACTAATGCCATCAAATCTATGGCAATGCTCATAATGTCTTTGTGATGGCTATGATGCACCTGAGGTATCAAGTCCATTTGCTTGAGTGTACTTTCGCCTATGGTGAGGTCCACCACAAGTCCAACAAGCAACACCACTAGTCACTGGTTGTTATTGACCCAAAAATGAAGGTAAGGGTCTAGCTACAATAAGCCCTCCACTTGCTCTATATGATTTGGTTTGGGTTGTTCTCTATCCTTGGAAACAAACATGGCATAGTGCACTCTATTGCAATCTAGAAGAAGTAATAGCTATGGGTGAGATCTCCTACCACATCCAAATATCACCACTCTTTCCTACACCATGTTGAGCTCAATACACTCAACCAAACTAAAGACCTCTACCAAAGTAGACAAAGTAGCATGTAACAATGTAGCATCATGGACTCTATATTTCAACTCCCTATTCAATATCCCATACCAAAACTGGACTACTCGAGCCTCAATAACACCTTGAGTAAAATTGATCAGCACCGTCTCATGCGAGTGTATGCCTTGCATAGGCTCTGTCCAACCTTCCATTGGAACTCTTGCAAGCTTCTCAACTTGTCATTCCTATAACACCCATTTGTGCATGTGTGTGGTATTATGATATTTAGCTCGGTATTATAATACTTGAGAGATATTATTTATATAGAGATAAAGGATTGTTCTACATTAGTCATGATTAGCTAAAGTTAGTCATAGTTAAGCTAGAGTGGACCTTACTTTAGAGGAAGTGGAAAAGATAAGCACCACAATTTTGGATTCTAGTGTATTGACTTGGTATTATTCCTAGGTGTTTGGCTTTGAGGAAAGAGTTGAGAACTCTTGGGCCCGCAAGTCTTTTTGTTTTGGATTCTTCTATAGGTTAAGGATAGTTCATGTGAAGGAATCCTTGACTTAGTGTTTGGGTCAAGATAAGATCACATGCTAATAGAATATGCCCATGTGGATGGATATTCCTTTATACTTTTTGACTTTACTTTACTTTTAGCCTAGTAACTTGAGTTATTCTAGTAATTAGTAACTTTGGTGTGTAACAATTTCACAAGTATATAAACTAAAGGTGAAGAGGTACTCATCATCCTTTTATTTGCAACTATTTCTCTCTCATTGAGTTCTCTAGTGAATAATGTCTTGAGTCTTGGAGTGTTAGCCTCAAAGGAGTATGATGGAGTTGGGGTTCCTTGCCTTCTTAGTCCATGGTGTGTTACTATAATAGCTATCAGAGTGTAGTGGAGTATAAGAAATTTTGGAGACTTTGGTGAAAGATCTTGGAGAGAGTCTTAGTACGGCTACAGAAATACTACCACCTTCATCAATAGTTCTCAAGATTAGTGATGGAGATAATCATTCAACTTATGGATAAACTATCCATGAGAGTTTGATTAATATGCACTCTAGGATTTGATGTTGCTATAGAAATCTTGGAGTAACCTGAACCTTATATGTTCCCTAGGGTGGATTATTTTCAAATGGTGTTAGTCATGTACATATTCTATTAGTTATAGTGTGAGAGAAAAGAAAAAAGAAAAAGAAAAATTGAGAGAAAAGAAAGATAGTGAGGGGTTAAGATTGGGAAGCTTCCAATTTTGTTTGGCAAGGATGGAGAAGATGTGGAGGCCTTTGTGAGAGACTTCAAGAGAGCTTGTATAGGAAAAAAATGAGAGGATGAAGAATGAGTGGACCTTATTATTACCAGATTTCTTTGAGTATACAACACTTACATGGTATGAGTCAAAATACCAAAAGAGAGAGGAGAGATAGGCAAGAAGAGTCTTGGGAGAGTTTGATTTCAGCACTCATTGAGGAATTTCTTCCAGATGAGAGTTATGAGAGATTGATAGGTGACATTACCTTTCTCAAGCAATGAGATGGAGAGAAAGTGAGAGTTATATGTGGAAAGAGTGGAAAAGTTGGAGTCCAAATTTTACATAATGTTGAAGAAGGGCGGGGATGATGTGGAGATAACTATGATTGGCATGGAGGCCGTGATCACCAAGAATTTTGTAGGAGGGTTGAGACCACAAATTAGAAGTAAGGTGAGATATGAAAACCTTCTTCCAAGGTTGAAGCTATCAAGATCACAATTCGTATGGAAAAGAGTTTGGAAGGGGATAAGAGTGATTTGGTGGTGAAAGAGGTTGTACACCCTCCTCAAAGTTACAAGTATGGTGTAACTTCTGATAATTTGGTGACAAGGGTTGTACCAAAAATAGTAGTTGCTCCGGTTCTTGCACCCCTACCAAAGGATCCACTTCAAACCATCACTAAACAACTTGCAGATCTCAAGACCAATGTAGTGCAACTATGGGAGAAGAGAGAGGTAGATCAAAATGTAGGGAGAGGGCCTAGGAGTTATGAAAACTATCCATATATAGGAGGCCAACCAACCAACAATTTCAATGATAGAAATTGTTTTGGTTGTGGAGGAAGAGGCCATATCCAAAGGAATTGCCCAAATTCCACTTAAATGGGGGAAGGGGTTATGAGGGAGCAAAAAGAGGGAAAGAGGGAGGAAGTGATACCCAAGTGGCTCCTAATCCAAACAAAGCTAAGAGGATAGCATCCATAGATGTGGTTGAGAGCAAGTATGAGAAGAAGGAGTGCTCAAACTCCAAAGGTCTTCATTTGGATCTTTTGGCACAAGAGAAGAAGAGAACTCATTTTTTAGAGGATGTACGCTCTTCTCAAGGATTTCCTCCTAGCCAAGATACTCCTATATCTATTAGGAGCACTCACACAAGCACTTCAACATCGGGAGAGCCTGAATCATTACAATCAAGGTTATTTGAAAAGATTTGATGGAGTTGTGATTAAGTGTGACAAATTGTTGTGACAAGACTGTGAGTTAGTGCTTGTTACTCTCTTTTGGATGTAGTTTCTACCTGAGAGATTAAAGAAGAAGCCAAGAAGAACTGAAGTTGTTACTTTGCTTTGTATTTGACCAATTCTGACTAGTATCTCTGTGAGAATGAACTTTACTTACTTGATTAATGCAAAAGTGATATTTGCTAGGTTATCATAGATGCCTTTTGGAGTTGGTTTCTGATAAAGGATGAGAGTTTACAGGAAGCATCAATATAGCAATGCTATGACATTTCTCTATCACACATAGATTCACTACATCCTATAAGCCAAATTCTAATGATAGAGAGAACCAATTAGACCTTGTGCATGATGTTGGCCAAAGATGCAAAAATGGAGAGGGCTAAATATCATTGGGATAATAAGATTCATGCAGTTTTGTGGGAGTATATGAAAACCATGAAGACTTCCACCGGATATTCTCCATTTCAATTGGTATATGGTATTGAGTCTACCTTACACATTCACTTTGATCTTCCTGCCTTCCAAAGCATTCATATGAGATTGAAGAAAGCACAAGGAGGTGATGCAGAGAAGTCAAGGAAGGATCAACTCATGGAATTGGAAGAGGCAAGAGCAGTTGCTATGGTTTGAATGGAGCAAGCTCAAAGAAAAAAAAAGGAGAGCTATGACAAGAGGCAAGGCAAGAAGAAGGTGGAGCCTTTCAAAGAAGGTGATTGGGTAATGTTATTTGATTCTATTCAATTCAAAAGAGTGCAAAAGAAGTTTTTGCCTAAGTACTTTGGACCTTTCATAATGGAGACGATGTGGGGCAATTACACTTATGATCTCAAGAAGTTGGGAGGAAGACACTTTGATAAAATTAACCATGATAAGTTGAAAATATATCATAAAAGGTAGAGAGACCTTCACTTTGAGGACAAAGTGAAAACTTAATGGGGGTAAATGTAACACCCATTTGTGCATGTGTGTAGTATTATGATATTTAGCTTGGTATTACAATACTTGAGAGATATTATTTATATAAAGATAAAGGATGGTTCTACATTAGTCATGATTAGCAAAAGTTAGTCATAGTTAAGAAAGAGTGGACCTTACTTTAGAGGAAGTGGAAAAGATAATCACCACTATTTTGGATTCTAGTGTATTGACTTGTATTATTCCTAGGTGTTTGGCTTTGAGGAAAGAGTTGAGAACTCTTGGCACGTGTAATACCAAGAGCTAGCCATATGATCTAGATGTGAAATTTGGTTTGGTAACATCTAGAATGATGTTATACATGATGGTCAAAATAGATAAGATAGAAGTATCACCAAAAGAGTACTTCTACTAATATGGTAGAAACCGAAATAGACTTGAGAACCTTAGAACCATTAGCTAGACATATGATTTAAAGGTGAGAATTGGTTTGGTAACATCTGGAAGGATGTTACACATGATGGACTAAACAGATCAGAAAGAGGTATCACCAAAAGAGGACTTCTCCTAATAGAGTAGGAACCGAAATATGCCTGAAATCTTTGAAGGCAATTTTGGAGGCCTAAACGGATGAATTAGGCCTCAAAAATGTGCCATACTCCCCCCCCCCCCCCCCCCCAAACCAAGGAAAGGTTGGCCTTCCCTCCCCCCTGCTTTGTCTTGTCGAGAGCTTTCCAATGGTACCTTACGTGATTATGAGATTCCTATAGGAAGATTCCCTAAAAGATTCTCTCCGGTCAAAGCTTGTTTGACCAACCAGATAGGACCTAGACCAGACATGTCACCCATCCACGTAAGTAATCCAAGGGTGGAGCTTGCTGACATGTCACCTATCTGTGTCCCTAATCCTATGGTGGAGCTTCCTTGGAGGGGATCCTCTTTGTTTATATAATAAAGAGAAGGTGCTCCCTTGGGGCATCGAATGTTTGAGTGTGCAATTTGTGTTTTCTCTCTTCTCTTGTCCTTGGAGTATTACAGCCCACAAGCCTTTTTGTTTTGGATTCTTCTATAGGTTAAGGATAGTTCATGTGAAGGAATCCTTGACTTAGTGTTTGGGTCAAGATAAGATCACATGCTAGTGGAATATGCCCATGTGGATGGATATTCCTTATATACTTTTTGACTTTACTTTACTTTTAGCCTAGTAACTTGAGTTATTCTAGTAATTAGTAACTTTGGTGTGTAACTATTTCACAAGTATATAAACTAAAGGTGAAGAGGTACTCATCATCCTTTTATTTGCAACTATTTCTCTCTCATTGAGTTCTCTAATGAGCAATGTCTTGAGTCTTGGAGTGTTAGCCTCAAAGGAGTATGATGGAGTTGGGGTTCCTTGCCTTCTTAGTCCATGGTGTGCTACCATAATACCCATTAGAGGTTCATCTTGAGTGAGAGACAGGCCGACTCACAGTCCACACTCCTTGGTAGTTTTACCTTAAATATTGTAAGACCTCCACCATGGGGTTAAAACCCAATACTACACCACCTCTTGTAGTAGTACCTCCACTTGTATTAGCACCATCTTCAAGAGATCCACCAATGCTACTAGAGCTAGCACTCATGGGTACAGCTGATCTACCTCTAGAAACCAAGCCTAAAGTGATGGAGACATACTTTGGAGACCAATATTGTCTCCGTAGCTCAATCTCCTCCAAGTAAGCTCTCTTGAACTCATGGTAGTTGTATATTGATGGACCCTCCAAGTGTTGAAACAACCCCTTCCATGCCATGAAGGTAGTGAACAAAGTCAGCTTTCGCATCTTGTAGATCACACCAACTATCAAACTCTTGAATGAAGTCATCCAACTTGATGGTACCCACTATAATTGAGTATCACTTGGGGCCTTTGGAGGCTCCATAAATCTCATCCATGTCCCACAACAATGGTGCTGACACATTAAGTGCACTCTCAATTGAATCAACTCCTACGTCAAACTCCAACTCAAAGTCAATCTCTTCTCTCATTGTGACCTAAGATATAGATTGATAATGAGTGCCACTTTGAGTAAACCCATTATGTATTGTAGCTCTATCTCCTCTAGAATCACCTAAGAACTCCGTTGTTACAAAGTGACCAGAAACTACAACCGTAACCACTACAAGTACCCCACCAAGTGCCAACACCACCAAGTGCAAACATACCAACCAAATATCACCCACTAATGTAACTCTAACTATAATAACTACACTAGGGGAAAAGGCAACTTGTAATTTTCTATCACAACATGCACTCTCACGGTCTACAAGTCATCACATCCTACCTCATTGGAGAGAAACATAGGTAGTTTGAGTGGTCATCACTCCAACCTCACTATTGAGAGCACACCAGAGCACCAATGCTCAAAATTCAAGGCACTTCACACAAACATGGTGTACAAATAGGAAGTAGAGAACAAAGGGAGTCCAATCACACGAAATCTAAACAAAAACTCTCCATCTCATAAATCAACACTGGACTAACTCTACCACCATTTGGTATTTGACATAATATGAGTTATCTACTTCCTAAGCAACTAGGATTACCAAGAATGGGATCAAATTGTCTCTCCTAGCCAAAACATAGGTGTATAGATAATAGTGTAAAAATTGCTAGGACAACAAGTGAGGGTGGACCAGTTGGCTATGGCACTAGTCTAGGAACTAAAGATCTAGGAGTCAAACCCTTTTGCACACAATCTAGTAGGGTGGGCAGATTTTGCCAAACAATAACCAAAATCTACTCTAAACTAGCTAGCCTTATGCCAGCAAGTTGGCTTGTTGGCCCTTATTGTACTTCTAGGCCTTTGTATCCTTTCAAAGCCCCAACCCTATGCCAAATTGGATGGATGAGATTCTCCAAATTTATAATTCATGAGGATGGTTTCCCAACTCCATCTTTAATTTCACTTTCTGAGTTCAACTTGCACCAAATTGGTCATGCTTTCACCTCTTGAGCTCAAAATCACAACCACCACTTGAAAATTGCTTCTCTTTGCTCAAAATTTTGCCAATGCTTCCGCACACCATCTACCTCATTGCCAAATCTTCATCAATTTGACCTTCTGCACATGATCACTCCTAGGGAAACTGTGGAACATGATAGAGCTACCAAAAATCAGTAAGGCTTTGAGATACCACCAACACCTTCAGTCCTTGTACCTAATTTTCCCCTGATCTCACTTCTCTAATGTAATCAGTTTGTTTACACAACTCAAATCACATTCAATCAGATCAATACTTGATCTATCACTCCATAATCTACAAACAATTGAGCACTAATTATATTCAAGCCACACTTACTCTAGCTAAGAGAATCCAGGTGATGCTCATTTGCCTCTGTCCACCATAGCCAAGAACTCAAAAGCTCAACATCAAAGAAGTGAGCTCTTTGGAGTTGCATTTCAAAAGTATACTCCTTGTCTCCAACCCTAATTGTCCTATTGATTGCACATCCAATGGTGCAAATGGTGCTAAGTGACGGTAGGCCCTACCATGTAGTCAGTACCCAAAATGCAAATTTGACCGTCAACAAGTAGTCTATGAGTAATTACCAAAATACTCTTGACTATCAACACTACTACTCCAGAGTCTAAGCAATCTAGGTCCAATGTTACAAATGGCAAGACAAAATCTCTTCACTAGCAATTGTATTACAATATCACCCTCTTGTCAACTTGGGGTGGTAACGTTGGGTAGTGGGTGGCATCCTAACATGTGGTGATAAGCTCTATAGATATCTAGGTCAATCTCTCCTTCATCTCCTTGGTCTTCTCCTTGATTTTGGTCTATTGCTCCTACAATTGAAGATTGGTCATCTACATGTACTCAAAAAAGAAGCTTTGTATGCCTCCTTGTAGTCCAACAATCATTGGCATTTTGAAATATGAGCAACCATCACTTATTGAAGTTTGGAATGTTGTGCCTTTGCTTCCATACCAATCTTTTTCCAAGGAATGGCACAGAAGAGTAAAAGTTGTATCCAACTCCTTGGTGCTCAATTTATCACACTCCTTGGTCTTGTTCCAAGTAAGGATTTCTTCTTTTGGTGCCTCAATCTCCTTTAGAACCACTAACTCCTTCTCTCCTTGCCATTGGTCCTTGTTCTTGAGCTGCAACTAACGTGTTCTTGTAAGTATCTATAAATGGAAGTTGACAATGAAGTTGACAATGAAGTTGAAAATGAAGTTGAAAATGTAAACTCCTTACCAACAAGCCATAATTGAAGACTTCTATGCTCTTGTGCTTGTATATCAACAAGTATTTATCAAGAATAGACATAAGAAATAACAACAAATCTGCCATGAAGTTGTACTTGGGCTTATCTTTGTTAGTCAATTCCTCCTTTGAGGTCTATTAGGCTGAAACTTGCATGTGTGGTTGCCAAAGACAAGAACAAACTCCTTTCTTTGTCTCTTCCCTCCTTAGGTCTAACCTCCTTGTGTTTTTTTGCTTACGGTGCCTCTAGTTGCACTTTCATAGAAGGTAAGCTTTCAAGAGTTGGCACCAATGGTGTAAAAGACCAAGGATATAAATAGAAGAATGGTAGACCAAAGTGGAAGATTCATTAGGACTCTTGAATGAATGAAGTCCAAATGCCTAGCATGAGCTTAGGCCTTTGTATTTATAGGAAACATACAAGACTCTTGGCAAGTTCCCAAAGAAGATTCTTTTTAGAAGCCATCTTCTTGGAATGCAAGCTAAGCCAACCAAGAAGCTTCCTCCTAGAAGCCATTCACTTGGCGTGCAAGATAAACTAGCCAAGAAGCTTCCTAAGAAGTTTTTTTCTGGAAGCTACATATTTGATATATGTGTTACTTGAAATATGAAGGGTACCAAGAAGTTTCCTCGATACTTTTAGAACATTCTTATATTTTTTTGGCTAATTTCGGCCTATTTGCTAACTCATTAGCTTCTACTCACTCATATACTAACTCTATATCGTTTTATGTTTCACCATAGCTAGTTGGTGATGTCCTTCAAACTCATGGATAGTCATTTGTGCATTGTGGAGATGAGAAAGAGGCTCTTGTGGGGCCTCATGAAAGGGATACCCTTTCGAAAGGACTTTGTATTTGGTATGTTGTTAGTAGTCTTGTTGGATATTGCAATGTGCATGGATACAATCAACTTCATACTCCTCATGATCATTGAAAGGGAAGCAGAGGGTTGGAAAAAAGTAGAAAAGGAAGATGGATTCACATATAACTAGGTAAGGCAAGTTGATAAACAATTGGAGAAAAAATTTGGGTAACACCAAAAGACCTATCCAATTAGGAGCAAGCTTACAAACTTGGGTATCAAGTGGGAGGCATAAGTTACTAGAAGAAACTATGACCTTATCACCTAGTTGAAAAGTGAGATCACAATGATGTTGATCCACGTATTTCTTTTGATAATTTTGAACAACAAAGAGATGAGCTTTGGCTTGTTGTAAGGAATGAGATATTCTGGACAAGAAGGTGGAAATATGAGGAACATGAGATGGTTGTGGAGCAAGAAGGGAATCTAGAAAAGCAAGTTTTGGCCACAATTAAGGAACAAAGGAGAGAATCTAGTGCTTTCCTTATTGGAGTTATTGTAGGTAAACTCAGCAACCACAAGGTAAGCATCCCAATTAGTATGGTTAACATTGATAAAAGCAAAAAGCATATCCTCCAAGGTATGATTTGTATGTTTGGTTTGCCCATCATCCCAATAATTATGGTTAACATTGATAAAAGGAAGAGGCATATCCTCCAAGGTATGATTTATTTGTTTGGTTTGCCCATCAATTTGAGGATGGACAAAACAAGCTCGGTGCTGAGTAGCTTGAAGAGTGCTTACCAAATTACCAATAAATCAAGCATCATTATCCAAGATGAGTACATGAGGCATCCCATGATGCTTGAAGACATTGTCAAACTAGATGTTGGCCAACATTAGATCATCCACTATATCAAAGGTTGATGCCAAATGAATTCACTTACTAAGCTTATCAACAAACACGACAATTGTTGTATGACCTTGGTTTGTCCTTTGCAAAGATGTGATGGGCTCATAGGTTCCCATCAAGCAGATGGGATGGGAAGTGGTTAGAGTAGTACACACGGTTTTTGGTTGTTAGCTTTGTTGCATTGGCAACTCTCACAAGATTGGACAAAATATCAAACTTCACATGCCATGTTTGGTGACAAACATTGTTGTTATAGAGTACTCAAAGTTTTATTTACCCCCATGTGTCCCACAATTAGTAATTCATGTACCTCTTGAAGCCATACCAAGCATAGATCACCCATAGTTGGGACAAAGATGTGATTCTCATAATATAAAAGTCAATCTTTCATGAAAAGATATTTTACCGTTGTTATGTGCTACAAGATGGACTTGTACTGACTGGAAGAAGGAGTCTTGTTGTAAAGTGATTCTAAACTCAATTTGGACCTTTGAGTTGATTGACATTGTTGTCATTGCTACCATGATGAGAGATATAGGAAGAGTCTTCAAATTTGGTTGTTGATATAGGCATTAGAGATGACATAGAACTTGTCAAGCTTATACTCAAGCTTGATGTCAAAAAACTATAGTTTTTTTTCCCATCAATTATATCAACTCTTCATGTGCTCCAAATGTAAAGTATAAAACAAAGTTTTATGATCAATTTGCATGATCACTTGTTTCCCCAAGAGATAATGCTTCCATATCTTGGTGACATATACCATTGCTAGTTGTTCTCAATCTCAAGCAAAGTAATTCCTTTCTGCAATATTTAGTTGGCAAGACACAAAGGCAAAAAGATGTAACCTATCTAGAAATTATTACTACAACATAGCTCCTATGACAAAGTTAGAAGCATCAAAATCAACCACACAAGATAGTTAAGGATCATTGGGTTGAAGGATGGGTCATGAGTACACCATATGCTTCAATTTCTTGAATGCTTTTTTTTTGGCTTGGTGTTCCATTGAAAGCTTGAGGTCTTCTCTAAGAGCTTGGTCAATATTTTGGTCACATGAGCATAGCAATGGATGAACTATCGGTAAAACACTTATCAATTCATTAAATGCTTGTACTTTGGTGGCATCCAAAGTACAATCAATCATGGCATAGGCCAATCAACCAATATTTTACGTAGGCCAATCAATCATGGCCTTGATTTTCTTTTCTTCGATCTTGATCTCCTTTGATGAGATCTTATGATCCAAGATGATAACTTCCTTCTATTAAAAGGCACAATTTTACTTCTTGTAGTAAAGCTTCCATTGACATAGTTGTCTTAGAACTTCTTGTACATGATTCATATGTTCTACCTCCATCTTGCTATAGATTAAAATATCATCCAAGAACACCACCACATACCAATCCAACAACCATCCATTACTTGATGCATCTAATCCATGAAGACCACCAAAGCATTAATGACCTCAAAAGGTAGAACTTTCTAGTCAAAATGCATATAACTTGTGTAAAAGGTAGTCTTTTGCATATTCTTCCCATCAATGAAGATCTACCAATAGCCACTTTGGAGATCCAACTTGGAGAAGTATCTTGCTACACTCAATTAATCTAGCAAGGCATCAATTTGAGAGAAAAGATACATACACATTCTTCACAATTTGTTCATTGAGACCATGGTATTCAATATAGAAGAAAAATACTACATCCTTCTTTGAAACAAATAGAATTGGTGCTCCATAAAGAGATTTTATGTCTAGTGAAATATTTCTCCAACAATTCCATCAATGTTGTTCAAATTTCTTCCAACTCCTTTGGAGAGATCAGATAGATTGATCTACACACTAGAATAACTCAATCTTGAAGTACATATCACAATCAAAGGGTAATCTCTATGGCAAATCATCCATGAAATCCTAAACTATTTGATCAACCATTGCTTTATTTTGCTTCTAGCACTCATCAGATTCTCCATGTACAATTGGCTTGATCTACACTACAAAAATAGGGATATCTTCTTCAAAAGCTTACTCTATGGCTACTTTACTAATAAACTTTCCACCTTGGGATTGGCAATTCTTAGGTGTCTTATTCAGAGGTGCTAGACAATCTAATTGGTAATTCTTATCTTGGTGTTGTTCTTGAATTTGTTGTTGGGTCCAATCAAACTAAACCTTATGATGATCAAGCCAAGTAAACCTAGAATGACATCATAATGTAGAGGTGCTACTATAAACCTCATACACTATTACTCTTTCCCAATCTTGAATGTATCAAGATGTGAGGGTACAGAATACAAATCACTTTCTACCATCCGTCATCATCAATCTACTTCCAAATATTAGCTTGATAGTAACACATAATTCTTTGGCTAATTACATGGACATACAATTCTTGAACTCCTAGAATCAACCAAAATCCTACAACCACAATTGGATATCATACTTTGCAAGTGATGCAAAATTGCATAGATCAAGCTTTCAATCCTATTGGAACTAATCAAGTTCCTAGTATGTGACTAAATATTTCCTAGAGGGATTCTTTGTTTCCCTTATCATTGCACTCCATGAACTCCATTTGGGTAATTTGTCAAGGTCGTCCATTCTTGAGGGGACATTAAAAAATACAATGTCTAATTTGGTGAAAATAAAAATGACTACTATTTTATCATAGTCTCTCCTTGTCTATAGTGCCAAGTGGTCTGTATTAGATGGCATCAATCTCCATCAATATTAGCTCTTCCATTTGTGTATAATGTATTGGCAAGTTTTATGAAGGTCAAGGTCAAGATCAAGTTGTGGCAACCAAGGAATCAAAGCATTCAACCAATTGCATGGTCCTCCAAGTGTTTAAGCTCTTGCATGGTCATTCCCAATTTGGTTCATGTCATCAAGCTTCTCACAAATTGATCTTGAGCTTCACCTTCTAATATCTTTGGAATTTTCACTATAGTGTTTTAGAAGTGAATGATGTAGCTCTTCACAAAACCAATCTGCTTCAATTTTTGCCAATCTTATATGGCTTGTGCATCATTTATAGCTTGGAATCTTCATTATTGTGCTTTTGAATTTTTTTCATATCAAGATTGGTACCATTAATTGCCATTGAGCTTGCTCTATTCAAAACTACCATAGTCTTGCCACTCTATCCAATTGGCTTGAAGCCAAGAGAATTTGGCTCTATTTATCTTGTAAATTTTATGATAGCTCAATGTTGATTTACTTATAGAATAGTTAGTAAAAACAATTCATTCCCACAACTTAAGAGTGAAGAAAAACACACACTTGTCCGCAAATCTCAATTCATTTATTGTTTCTTGTTTAACCTCTTGGGCAAGGACCACTCTAGAGAGGGTTGTGTCACCCTTTGTGGCACACTACATCAAACATAAAATCACAAAATATCACTTTCACTCTAAGATCTAGTTGGGATTACTCCTAACGGTGATGGTTTGTCTAAATCTATGTACCACTCTATTACAAGGATGTAGTGCCTGCAAATGTGTTCCACCCTTCCCATAAAGCACAACTTGTAGGACTGAATTTCATGCTACTCCTTACCAAAGCTCTTCAATTCCGTGGTATTACTTGTGCAATAGGCTTCCCAATCCACTTGTTGCACAAGTTCACTCCTTCAAATCATGCAATGCATACCTTGATCAAGAGCAAGTACCTATTTGGCACTAAGCATTGAAGACCTAATGTAAAATTTCTCACCTCTACTCTTGCTTGGACATTGCAAAGTATACAAAATGGACACAAAACTTGCAAAGAAAAATGAACACTATTTACTAATAATCAAAGTCTACATTACACAAAAAGAACAAACATGAGGGTTAGTTGCACTTAGCCTTATATACTAATCTGGCTCCAAGCCAAAGGGATCATAACCCTAAAGATCCTTATCTAAACAGTCCATCACTGATTTTACTATCCTAATCCTATCATATCCTAATCATCTACATAATGCTTAGGCTCCTACACGTGTCAAGGGAGACATCAAACCCTGCCTATCCTATTTTTAGTGTATAACTCCAAGTATTTATACAAACCCAAGGGCACTCCTCCACAAGTATTTACAATTCCAAGTGCAGTACCATTCTGAGTGCCACTTAACTCTAAGTGCACTCCTCTAAAATATATATACAATGTTGAGTACATACACGATCGGCCTACTCAAAGTGCTTGACTATTGCACAACTCTAAGTATCCAATCCTTGTTAAAGAGTGTGTGTCTTACCAAAGGACTTCCTCTAAGGGAACTGCCTTGGACTTGGGTGGACCTAGGGGTGAAGGACTTTGTTCACTTCTTAGGTATCTAACGAGTTGGTTTGTTTGGACTTGATACCTAGCTATCTCCAACAAGAAGGTCTGGCATACTTCGATAAAGCTTGAGCCTTCTTGCACTTGCACTGACTTGGAACTTGTGGGTGCCTCTTACATTTTGATCTGCTCTTTAGTTGCAACCTCAAGAAGATTAGCTACAATGTCAACCTTCTTCTCTTCTTCAACATTTTCAATGATTTGATCTTCTTCCTTTTTTGCAATCCTTGGCCTCATCTTCTCTTCTTGGCCAAAGTTGCTGGTCCTTTGAGCACTCTGCCTAATCTTGCATCTCTATTATAGCTTCTTCTTCCTACATATCCAAATTCAGTGGTGCTTGCTTGGGCACCCCTACTTCCTCCATCATGTGCTCTTCTTCATCTGCAAGGCCCCTGTCCATTTTTTGGTCCTACACTTGGGGAGAAAATTAGGCATCTTCCTAGGTTTCTTCTCCTTCTTTTTTGTCTCCTAAAGTGGAGATTGAACCTTGCAGAATGAAGGATCCTTGCTCCTCTTTGTCCCCATTTTCATCCATCTTTAGTGTCATTAGCCTCATCATTTGAAGAGTACACTTCAACAATATGAGCACTTATGTTTGACTTCTTTGTTGGAGGAAGTGGCTTTTTTCTTTGGGGTGGCATTCTTCCTCTTTGGATCCTTTGGCAAGGCCAATTCTTCATCTATATGCATGAATTAGCATATCTTTGCAAACTTTGCATCAACTAGCTAATGCTTGGCAATCTTTGTAGGTCTTTGAGGTTTCACTTCAAAATAACTTGCAAGATGAAAATGTGTAGTGAACCTCTTCCTTTCTTTCTTTGTTAGAAAATTCTTCCCCATGTAGTAATGCATTGCAAAAGGAGAAATATATGTGGCTCTTCCTTTGTCTTCAAAGTCTTGGTGTAGGAGCTTGCACTACTTCCCAAAAATCTCTATCCAATATATTGGGTCTCTTGAATACATGTAATCAAGCAACATTGCATGGTCATTGGTCAAGTAGGTGGTTTGTTTCTATTTGAAGGGCTTCATAATTACTTCTACAATGGCTCTTTGTACAAGGTCCTTGTAATTGGCTACACTACATCCATTGTTCTTAGAATGCTTGCTGTTAAAGTGACTCTTGACTTAAGTGGTTAGCTCCTTGTCTACAAATTATTGTCTATAGTCATGGTTTCTGCAACCCAACATCTAGGCCAAGTACCATTCACCAATGGTCCTTCATACAGTTCAATGTGGTACCTCCTCATTCCCCTTGAATTTTTCTCTTGCTTGCCTCTAAAACTTATGGATTATATGAAAGTCAGATAACTCCCAATTCAAGAGTAAGAATCCCAAGTGCTTACTTCTAATCATGTCTATAGTATACTACCCATATATTCACAACAATGGATCAAAGGGTGGCCTCAAGTGCCTTCTTGTAAGTCTTTGGAATGACTACCATGGTTCCTGCACACAAAAGGCTACTACAAGTTATTGTCTACTACATTGAGTGCTTCACTTCACTCTGAGTACTTGAGATTGCACCAAGTGTCACTCTCAAAATGACTTTCAGTACTCATTTCTTCACAAAAATTTGCAAAAAGTGCCATTGTTGGTCAACCACTTCAATTTATACACCCAAATCCTGGTCATTCCTCAGCACTTTGGCGGTTATAAAGTAGGTAGGCACTTTCCATCAAGCAAGCAAGGCCTTTGCATGTTGTCCTAAGTGCAAAGTCACTCTCTCACATGTTGAAAATCTGGTTTCCAACCACTTTCTCCCACACCACACTTGTGCATTGAGTGCCAATGGTTATCTTGTAGGTAACAATCCTTGGATGCGATTGCTGTTGGTGGCAAGTTCAAATTATGGTGGCACTTCAATCATAGTACCATGGTGGCACTTGGCACTTGGGCATGTATGCCTTACCTACTGGCACTCTGAGTGTTGCATCTCATGCAAGCACTCTAGATGATCCCTCAACACTTTGAGTGATATTCCATCCGTATGCACTCAAGATCATTCTATATATCTCCACGTGCTTCTCATCTCCTTTATGATGCAACTTTGCTTGCCACCTTGACAAATGGCCATGCAACCCATGTACCCTCTAACTCATTCTTCTTGTCATTATTTGAGATTATTCTACATCACTCAAGTGCTACTTGTTCAGATGTGGTAGCCATTTCTCAAGCTTCCTCTTTGAAATTGAACCCTAATTTTTTTTCACCCATTACCACCACAATAGACCCCTATCCTACCGTCAAAGTTGATAGGGCAGAAATTTGAATGAAAATTTGCCAAAACTAAGGCCATGCAAGTTTTTGAGTTATCATGAATCACCAAAACACAAAGCAAGCCAGTCTTGGTCTTTTTATCAAATAAATACATCCCTTCCAGAAGTTGGGAGTTGGTGAATATATTAGCTCTAGAATTACTATGGTTATCAAAGTAGCAAAGTACCATCAAAGAAACTATAACTGAATTAATGAGCCATTTGCAATTTCAGAATACAAAAGTGTTTATACTTACATATGCATGGCTTAATCTTTGAGACATGTAACTACTGGTAGGATCAACGAGGTAACCAACCTTCGTGAGGCCTCCCACAAGGCCTTATGCAAACCCAAATTTGCAACCCGGCCGTCTCTTTGGGAGCCCATCTTATGGAGCCCCATAGGGCCTAAAAAAATACTTGAAACTTGAGAGTGTGTTGCTCAAGACATGCCCAAGTTCCAACAAGCTCTATTCAAATGACAAAAAAACACTTGCTCTAGGTTCACGTGCACTTCCTTTGCACCTCTTTTGATCCTCACAAGATGGAGGGTCCAAAGACCGCACTCACATTGTCACAATGGTTGAGAGATGAGCACCGCCACCATAGTGGATAAAGTCTTGTTCCCTAAAGCCAGCGCTTTCCTCCAGTTAATATCCTTTGGAATGTAGTGCTGCCTCTCATCACAAAAACATCTCAATTGAAATCATCCAAGAGTGCTCAATCAGGCCAGCTCCAAGAGAAAGGCCTATACTACTTACTACACACTTTGCTTGCATCCATGGCACATTGAGAACTTAGTCTTGAGCTCCACGGGGCTGCCTAAGTAGGGCCCAAATGCCAATCCAAGTTCATAGCCAACTATAGGAAGAACCTACTTGGTTTACTTGACCACTTGGCCGGGTCAAGGAGTTGAATGTCATCTATCATCACTTGCATGGAGAACTTGAGCCTCAGACAAGAAAAAACACACCTTCCATTGTAGAAATATTTTGGCTTGTGCATGCACAATAATTGTGAGAGAGAGAGGGCTTTGAGCCTCCCTCTCAATCTCATCCTTTTTTGAGAAGATTTCAAGGCTTCAAAACATAATATTTTGAGACGCACCTTTTTAGTGGAAAGCACCACTTATAACACAAACACATGGTTCCAAATGGAGCACCAGAGGAGGAGTGCCACTAGTAGCATCTTGTTACCTCATTGACCTACATGCAAGCATAGATATTATTTTCACTCCTATGAGACCTGACTTTAACTATTTGCCATTGAGATTTCCTCACATCTTCCAATTTAATACTACATCCACTAGTCACAATGCACCCTTGGCCATTCTTAAACTGAGTTTGGGCTTGATATGCCCTGCTAATGATCCAATGTTCTATGAGCACATCATCATGACAGGTGACGGTGGAGCACCATACTTTGGCCGATATACAAGGGCCTCCCATCAAATGGGAAACTCCCAACCCAGCTAAAGCTAGTGCTCCAACACACACCATGTGCACCTAAGCCTTTGCAACCTTCATGCATGTATACAAGCCCCACAAGAAGCAACAAAATGGAGAACTACAATGCCAACTCCTATTTAGAACCAAGGTCTGGTTGCAAGTAGGCTAGCCTACAAGTACTTGGGATTATCCTACATCCCTCCAAGTGCTTCTCCCATCCTAGCTTGTGAGGGTCATTCCTCTAATTACCTTTTCATTGGAGGCACTTTTCCAAGTAATTCCATCATTCCTAGTAGTTCTCTAGCACTTAAGCTTGATATGATCAACAAAAGCAAATGTTGAATAAATAGGAGCACTATAAATTTGTAGCTTCAAAATAATGTTTGCAATAAAACACAAAATTCTCCATTACATTGGTAGATTCTTGCCTTCAAATACTTTAGGCTTTGGATTTATTCTTCTTCTTCTTCTTGAAATGGTGCTCTCTCTATATGCTCTTATCATTGATGATTTCTCTCTTCCAACAATCAAGTAAGGTGCTCAATTTGTTGATGCATAGTAATGATAAATTTGGACATCATTGACATAGCTACTACTTTATCAAACTACTTGAAGTTATCTAAGTTAACACATAGATGCAACATGTCCACCACTCTCCATAAATTACAATCAAAATTATCAATAGTTCATCAAACAAGGTGATCAGAAAATTCTGTCCAAAGTGTGAAAGGATGAATTGCATGAAATGATACTTGGGTAGAACACAAAAATCCCAATAGTTGGGAGAAATGAGTTTGGTGATCTATAAATTCTATCCATCCCACTCCTACTTTGATATTAATATAAAAGACCTAGGAGAGAAATAGGAGAATGGAAGACTAGAGTGGAAAATCACAATGGACTCTTGAATGAGAGAAACTCCAAATGCCTAGCATGAGCTTGGCTTTTTATTTTTAGGAAATATAGGAGGTTCTTGACAAATTACCAAGGAGGCTTCCTATTAGGAACCACTATCTTGGAGGGCAAGCTAAACTAATTAGAAAGTTTCCAAAGAAGCTTCTCCCTAAGAGCCATCTACTTAGTGTGCAGGCTAAACTAGCCAAGAAGCTTCCTAAGAAACTTCCTTCTAGAAGTTTTCTACTTTTCATACACATTATTTGATATATGGAAGGTAATAAGAAGTTTCCTAGATGCTTTTAAAACATTGTTAGAGTACTTGGCTACTTTTGGCCTATTTGCTAACTTGTTAGCCTCTATTAACTTATCTATTAATTCATCTTGTTACAAATGGAGTGGGTTGCTCTAGTACTTCCAACACTTGCACTTCTTGGCCCCCTCTTCTTCTTTGGACAATGCATCTATTTTTGGTCTTTTAACTCGGTTTCAAAGACCTTCTCAAATCCCTCCTCTTCTTCAGATTTGGTTGATGCATCTTCTTTGATTTCTTATATTGCTTCTTCTTCCTCTTCATCTGATTCTATGATGGTATCAATGTGCTTATTGGTTGCCAATCTTGGAGGCATTTTCTTGGAAGGTAAGAAAGATTTTCTTATTTGCTTCCCTTTGGACCTATTGGGTGCCTTGTAATTGCTATATTCTTTGCAAATAGAGCATTCCCATGTTGCATCTTCTTCATCTCTTTCATACCCTTTGCATCTAACAATAAGTAGGCATTTGGATAATAGTGACTTGGAAACATGCACTTCTCTTTGTTTGTCATTAAATTTGTACCAATATAGAAGTGAATTACAATTGGCATCACATAATGTGCTTTGGGTCTTTCAAAGGTTTTGAACAATTTGATGAGGTGTCAAGTGAAAATATTTTCCTAATTGATGGGAGTTGTAGAGAAGACATGTTTGAAGAAGGTTGCTTAGCATTTGAGAGGTAAGTTGTTCATTGAGGTTTGCAGATCTTCATGAAAGCTCCTACAAGAGATCTATAGGCAAGGTCCTTATAGTTGTGTGTATTCCATCCATTCAAATGCTTCCTCTTGATAACAAAGGAGTCATCAATCTGGTCTTGCATGGGTTGGCTTGACATTCCAAAGCTTATTTCCATCATGATACCATCCTTAGGTCCAATATCCTTCCCCAACACTTGTCTCTAGTGAGCCTCTATCCATTATCACAGATTTATCCAAAACTAGCCAAGAAATACTTGCTTCATCCCTTTGATTTTGATATAGGTCCAAAATTCATTCCCATTTCCAAAGAAGGAAGGTCAAGTTAAATTTCTCTACCATCACTCTTTCTACCTCCATCTCCCAATGGTTGATAGAGGTGTTCCTCGAGTTGAGAGAACTCCTCTTTGTTGCATTCATCCTCCTTGTTAAGGCATTAGGTTCTCTACACTTGCTAAGTACACTCAATTCCCAAAGAGATCCGCACTTTCTTCTTGAGCTTTCACTCTTCTTTCTTGGTGTCCAAAACTCTTCAACAATCACCAATGTTAGAGCTTCTTCAAGCGGAATGACCTCAACCTATAGCCTTTGCACCGCCTCATTCAGCAAGGCACTTAAACCATTCCAATGGTGGGTAAATTTTGTCTTCCTAGTTGTAGACATTCTTGACTTGTATCTCAACCCTAATCATGCAAATTGAACACCCATCTCAATCTCAAGCAAGATTTTTATTGATGTCAATGTATGACGGTGGCACTTGATTCCAGCAAGAAGTACATTCAATCAAAATTTACAACTCCTTGATTTAGAAAATCTTTGGGCCTAGTATTCTCTCATTGCAAGTAAATGATTGCTCTTCCCAAGAAAAAAGGTATTTGTAGTGAGATCTATACTACAAATGATTAAAACTCCATTCTCTTGGAGTAAAGCTATCATGTGTCACTTGCAATAAAGGCCTTATTAGTCACTCAAAGTGAGATTCCATTTGTTCTAAGGGAGGATTCCCTTATGCAGACTTCTTCCATCCACGTGGTTGGTTTTTCCCAAATGACTTGCTTTGCTTCTTATTCTACTGGTTCCTTACATTTCTACCTACAAAATAAAGGAAAAAGGACCAAAAATAGAAACTTTCCCAAAATGAAGGTACCACAACAATAAAGACTCTTGAATCAATGTATGTGTATTAGTCTGCACTTTGTTTGAGTGATTGTATGTTTAATTAAGCGGGAGTGAGGAATCTTGATGTATGAGCACTTGAGTGAGGAGAATCATTCATGTGGAACTAGAGTATGCAACTCTAGGAGCTCTAAAGAGGTCAAGAATAATACGGTGATAAGCTACCTAACACCTATAGTATCTTAAAGTAACATTTTCATGTAAGATTGAGCAGCATATTCACTTGAGACTACTATGATATAGTGCCTTATGGGAAGGGAGAACATTGCTCACAATCATAGATGATAGGACCCTTGGAATTCCTACGTCTGCTTTGTATGTGCATTCTAAGATATATTGTGTAGTACCTCATAGTCAAGTTGATCTCATAAGCTTACCAAGCTTGTAATGCAAAATGAAGTACTCCAATTGCCCTAGTGATTCAACAACATTAGTCTAGAAGTGGTTATATTAAGTGTGTGATAGGAGAATTCAAGGCAAAGTGACCTCTAATACAAATGAATCATCATATTTAGAAATCCTTCAGATTAAATAGTGAGTATGATTTTTGGTGATTTTTTCTTTTCATAGTGTGCCAAAGGTGGTGGCTCTATCCTCTTTCAAGAATGACTTTGCCCAAGAGTTTAAATACAAAAAAATACATTGCCATCTTGGTGACACTTTATCTCAGTTTTAGCCACTTTCAACTTGTATCCTTATGGGACCAACCAATTCTTACAAATTTTATCAACATTACGTTGCTACCTAACCAATAATGCAAGGAATTTTTATTATTCATATAATATTTTATATCTACAAATATATATATAACATAAAAATCCTATAAAATTAAACACTTGATCATATTTAAAAGATGATTTTATTATTTATTTTCTAAGATAAATTGGTCAATAAAGATGTCAAACTCATTAGTTTGACATCTTTATTGGAAAAAAATTATTAGTTACATTATAAATTCTATAAAAGATGAAATTTTAAATATTTCCTACTCAAATATACAAATTTTATAATTAATTATAGTTTTATACTTGATCAATGCAATCAATATCACTTCAACATATTTATATGGCAAAGTGCATGGATGACTTATGAACAAGATCAAGCAAATCAAGTACATATTGCATGATAAATATCAAAAATTTTTAAAGCACTTTCTACTCAATAAATCACATTAATAGTTATGAAAAATTAATCATGAATATACAATTGAGACTATATATGGAGCATAACTATATTGCCATGTAGTTGATCATTTGAATTTACTTCATATTGATGAAATTTAATGTATTAGTATTGGTCAGAAAAAATGGTAGTTTTCTATGATATGTATCCTATTTTGATATAAGGAAAATATTATTTTTTATTGAACAAGAAACTAGTATTCAATTAAACCATCATTTATTCATACATTTTATTTGTGCTAAATATACTAATATAAGTAAATTTTATAGGAAATTTACTTATATGTAGTAAATAATTTAATAGAATTAAATATTTATATCTTATAATAAATTATTATGAAGACTGATATGAGGTGGAAGATTAAAATAAACATAATCAATCTTATCTGGATATGGACATTTAAGAAGTAAGAAAACTTATACATAGTACACTAAAGAAACTAATTCATTACATTTGCTCATGTTAGATAGTTCTAGCACTCAAAAATGAATTTTTAATTTGGATAATTTTGATTAGCTGCATTAACATGATTTATCTTGTCCATACTAGTCTATTAAGAATTCTTTCATTCAAGGTAGAAGGCATTCAAGATCAAGAGTGATAACAAATTGACTCTTAATTTACACAAATGCCCCTAACAAGTTGGAAAATTACAAAAGGATCCCTAAAAAAATGAATTGTTAGTTGGGTGGGGGGGGCAGGTTTAGGCAAGTTGGTGGATTAACTTGCATACCCAAAAGCAAAAAGAATATGAACTAGAAATGTTGCATTGCAGTCCAACTTACTTCATTTGCATACATCATATTAAATAGATCTTATAAATCTCTGGAGTCTACTTAGCAAAATGTAGCAACAATCAAGTCATAAAGCACTTAAAGGGTTGTTGTCGCATGAGCTATTACACGGTGAAAACGAGCATGGATCCTTGAATGTACTCTTGTTCAATAGAACGTTTGTAATTACAGATTACTTTGGTTTAGGTTTACATGCTTTGAGTACGAGAGTGGATAAATTGAAGATGAAAGGTAAAAAAAATTATTTGGAATCTCTAAGCAAAAGACATCTCAAAGTCTTTGAAGAGCAGTATGGATGAATTAAGTACTAGACGGAAAATTGGATTGGACATCTTAAAATCTGAACAACCCAATATTAGCCTTGTGCAAGGCACAAGATATGACAGTGCAAGGGACCTAGAGCAATGGTACAACGCTATGCAATCAATGTGCATTTTGAGCTAAAAGTTCAATCATGTGCAAAACAGGTGTAGCTCATTCCAGATGATCTTCAACACATGCACATGCGTTTTTTGTCTTTTTACAGCTTATCACATCTTAATAAAAAATCTTTATTTTGTTTTATTGATATAGCTGGAGAGGGGTTTTAATCCTCTCCACCCATCGGATAACCCAGCTTGCCCCCAACCAAACAAGGATACTTTTACAAAAAGAAATTTTGGAGTACTTCTATAAATCCCAACTTGTTAAGGGCGTTTGTGTAAATTTCCCTAAATATTACTTTGTCACATATTTGACTTGTAACACAACTTAGGAAATTTTGTAGGAGGTTATTTTAAGCAGATTTCAAGACATTTTCTCCTCATACTAATAGGGAGAAAGTTAAAATATTTATCTATCTATGATCTCCATAGAAACTAGAAGAACTTTGGAAGACCTTCATGGAGTTTATAGAGAAGATTTTGTTTGTATGGTACCTCACTTGGAAACTACTTATGTTATTTATTCTACAGAAAGAGGGTAGTATTTGACTTTAGATTGACTACCTTGGATAAAAGAAACAAAGAATAAAAAATAGTTGTCCTTACTTTTTGCCTCACCAATGCATTTGTATTATTTTAGAAAAGATAAAATCATTACTCGATGGATTACAAGATAAATATCTTATTTTGTTTTTAGATGATATTTCATCTATAGTTATACAAAAAGAGAGAATTGTACTTCCATTAAAAAATAGTATGACACTTATGCAATCTCAAGTTCTTATACAAGAAACTAAATGTTTGTTCTTGCTTTAAATAGATGACTTGTTAAAGCTGTAGGGTGGAACTAAATCAATTGATCAAGTTAGATCTTTGTAATAGATCTATAGGTAGGTACATTGCATTAAGAAATTTGTCCACGCTAACATTCTATACAAAGTACGGAGACTTTTAACAGATGGATCTTTTTTGTCCACACCAATGCACTTGTATTCTTTAGTATCCTTATAGATTAGGTACATCCAATACTTGATGGATTACTAGATAAATTTATTTTTTTCTTTTTAGATGATATTTTCATCTACAGTTATACAAAAAGGGAGTATGCCTTCTTATTAGAAAATACTATGATACTTATGCAAGTGAGGTCTTATATAAGAAATTGAAATGCAAGTTTAGGAAAGATTGAATACCTATTTAGGTCATAAGGCTTCCAAGCAAAATAAAGATCAAAGATCAAGGCTTTCATAAATGAGCCAACTTCAAGAGAATGGATGATGTTCAAGGATTCGATGGGCTGGTTAGCTTGTATTGACAATGTATATAGTATTATGCAATTGTTGCACTCTCCAATTTCTTAGGAAGGATGTCAAATTCAAATGATGTAATGATTGAGAAGATTACTATTCAACAACTCAAGGACTTGGTGTCAACTTATGCTTATCTTTTGGAGTTGAATCTTGTGCTTTAAAATTCAATTTTGGAAAAAAAATACAATAGGAGTTTTTAGATTCTTTACACACAATTGCATTTACCATCAGTAGGTTTAAATACATTAAGTTAAACAATTAAACTCATCCTTGAAGAATTAACAAGGATACATACTATCAAGTTTTGGTGGTATTCTTTCATTAAGAAGCATGTGACTATGTGTACAAGTCATTAGTACATACAATTCACTTAGAGCACAAGATGTGCTAACATATTATAATTATATTATATGATATTAAGTTGGAATAAAACGTTAGAATTTTTTATATTGTTCCATGCTCTTTATTTTTTGCAACTTCTATATTGTACAATTATGCCAAATGGTAGTATTGTTAAAATAGACAAGTAGTAAAATTCAGATCATTAGCATAGATAACAAGGAGATCATTTGCTCTAACTTGTCTTAGCTAAAATTAAAATTAATAATTATGATTATATTATGCTATCAAATGAATTTATATATAAAGGAAATTAAATATATGTTCTATATGATCTACTCTTTTCTTCTTTGTTTTCGTTGATTGCAAAATCACATATATCCCTATCTCAAGTTATATTAAGTAGATAAAACTTCTCATCTTCTTTAATAAAAGTATGAAAAAAATATAGCTTACAATTTATTTATATTTAATTTTTTTGTGAAAATGGCTAAAATAACAAGGTCTTAAATTAAGAACCATTGCTCGTCCTTACTTCAAATTAAGAGATAATATGAACTTTGATCTCATCATATCTTTTGTTGTTGCGGTTATGTTATTAAGTTTAAATAAGCAAATCTAGCACTTAAAATTGAAATAATGTTCACAAACAAAATTTTCAGGTATTGTTCAAGACTTTGAGGACAAAATCACACACATTCTCTTATTAGCGCTTCCAAATAAATGTTCAAATTGAATATACAAACTGTATATTAGAAGATATGAATTACACATTCGTGAATATGTACTACAAGAATTGGAATATTCTCCTTTTAACCATAGACTTTGCCTAAATTTGAAACTTTACGAAAGCAAATACAAAATTCTATCCATTGGAATCAAATGTGATAAAGATATTTTAATTCCTGATCGTTTATTCTCAATCTCCCCGCTCTCTTCCGCACTTTCGATCTCTTGAACTTGTCCCTTCAACTCATCTCATCTCTTCCTCCTCCGCCTCTCACCGCCATACCATCATCCGTCTCACTGCTTCTGCCTGCTTGCTTCTCTTCTTCTTGCCGTTCCTCCCTCACTCTGGCCAATAAACAACCCCTCTTCTTCTGTTCTCAATATTTCCACTTTCTTATCTACTTTATCTTCTTCTTTACTACAAAAAGCTAACACTAATCTACTCATTACCCAAAATAGTCAAAACTAATTTTTAAATATGTAGTTATAATCTAGTTTTTAATTTAATAGTAAATATATTCTCTAATCATAACTTTCATTCATTCTTACGCATTATATAGACTGGAAAGGACATTGAGAACTTGAGATCTTAATTTGCAGTAAAATAATTTGATTCTTGTGAAGTATTGTACACTCTATAATCATATGATTGTTTAACTATGTAAATCATTCTTTAACGAAATTTATTTGTGGTTGGAGTGCTACAGGTCCGTCTTAGCTCTTGATTGGACAATTATCTTAAGACAATCCATTTTGTGGACAACAACTAGTTTGGAGATAACAATGCTGATGACCATCAAATGAATGTCTGAACCAAAAGATCAGAAAGAATAGTGCGACACAGCCGTCGACGACGGTAGAAGACCCTGATTCTAATTCCAAGCAACGCATAAATGTCACAACCCAGGCGGTAACACAGAAAAGTGGCGCAACAGGTTTTCTTGCTCCATCTCCGTACGAGGATCCCATGCGTATCGCTTTAGCACATCTGACAACGAGTATGTATTGGAAATGTACATACGGCATATAGTTGTTGATATGATAGAGATGCAACGTATCTATTGAATGCTCCCGATACTGTGCTGTCCATTGGGTTCATCACTGATTCATGCCGTCATCATTCGGTGAGGAACTGGATCTGATCTATACCTGAATCAATGATATAGGACTGCAAGTGTGTACGTTTGTACAATACCGTACAATATGATAGTTGGGGTTCCTCGTATACACGTACCTTTTGTACGTTCCGTTCCTCAGTCACAAGCCTTAGCAACAGCGTAATAGGTCGCGGTGCCCAGCCCATGGCTCCTTCGGCGGTTCTACCCCAGCGAAGGCGCAGCGCCGGGGTCGCGGCTTGGACGTGCGACGTTTCAGGTTCCTGGGGTCTTGGTGGCTTCACACATCTGGAAGAGGTTGAATCCAGGTTTGCCCATATCTTAGCCGGACCCGCGAGGTCTTGGGGAACCTCAGACCCCTCCATTCCCACGTTACCGGCAACTGCTTGCAGGGGACCTCCGACCGGCAAGAAAGTAAAGTTAAAAATGACTAAAAAGACAGAAAAACGCTCACCAGGCCGGACCATAGTGATGAACAATTTTCCGAGTCCTTTTTACTCATCAACTAGGGTTTCAAACCAATCAGCTTAGATAATCGAGAAATTCGTTCTGGTTTTATAATTTACTTACATACATTACTTACCGAGTTATTCCATGCAGATATGTTCCCATAATAGTTCGCAGTTACCGGCCGATACTTTTGGCTTACTACTTGACTGACTGGTAAGGGTGCGATGTTCTGGTCGCGTACCGGTTACTAAAAACGGAAACCGGCTGGGTGACTTTGGCGGCACCTGGATTCTCCAAGTTGGGGAGCCGTTGCTGATTGTAATTGGCACCAAACTGAAGACCGACCATCATCGCAATTTGCGTTCACGTCCCCTATTGGTTGAGAGCGTCGCTAAAGGCGCCAAGAGCCCTGCCAAGCCAGTGCGAGTGTGAGATTTTGAATGCCAATGATTTGTGACGTAAGGGTGATGGAGAAGAGGAATTGAATGGGGAGAGGAATGCTAATCTCGCAGCACATGATTGACGGAAGGAAGAGGGACCGTCTTTTGACGAATCCATTGGTGGAGTGCAAAATTATTACAACTACTGGTTCTCCCTTCACATCTCCGCCGATTCTCCCGGTATGATACTGTTTGTACCCCCACAAATTCTACTTGGAGAATTAAGTTTATCTGGATAACGACTCGTCTTCTTCACTTTCTTCAATTGTGCTTCTGAAAATCTTAGAATCTGAGGGGGGAAGGGAGGACGTTCTCTCCGCCCGAAGAGGATGGTAGGACCTCATGGTTATGAACTTATGAATTTCAGTAAGGTTTTCCTCGTGGATATGTACAAACTCCTTGCTCGCATCCCATTCGGATACACACGAGTTATGCAACCACATGCCAAGTGGTTTCCTGGAAATTTCAACTTCCAGCATCTACACACATATAAGTTGCAAAAAGGAAATTAATTCAGGGAATCAACATAATGTCTGCCTCCACGAATGGCCCATCCTTTGCATATCTTGGTAGATAAACAGTATTAAAACATTCTGTTCCGCCAACTGAATCGCTTTATCATCGCCTCAAGCAAGTCAAGAGTCTACGGTACCTGCCAAACCGCATTACACTTCGCTGTTCTATAATTTAGTAGAAGAGAAAAGAGTATTACGGACTTGGGATGATTTGAAGAACGGAAGTGACGATTCCTCGTCCAGGCCTGGATTCCTGCACGAGGGTTGTGTTCCAAAGTTCGGTTGCTTGCAATTGTTAAGAATTTCTTGAATGACATGAGCAGCCACGTGACACCTTAGGGCCTTATGTGCTGGTCGGGATATCGTACGTTTATCGGTAGAATTTTTCAAGCTCACACGGAGAGAAAGATGCCTTGGCACACGAAAATTGAAACCAACACCCCGATTGTTTAATTCCGATTTAACTTGATCCCAAGGAGACCTCGTATGTCGTTATTTATTCCTGGCTGACACTTCAACCATGGGCAAATTTGTCGATGCATGAGTATACTATACTTTCACATACTTAGATAGTTGATGAGAATCTATTCACGTCAATTGCATAACTGAATGCAGGTTTCGATGATTTATTAGTTAGAAGAAGGGTCATGTGGATGCCCTCTGACATTTGACTGGGGTTGTAGGCGACCCAAGCAGAAAGTTCTTCTTATGGGGAGGAGTAAGAAATATCTGTGAAATCCGGGACCCTTGTGGTCCGAGCACGGATAAAACGATTGCCAAGCTAACCACATGATCTCAGAGTGCTCTCATTATTCTTGCTGACATTATTCTTAGACCGGATTCCTATGAGTTGATCAAGTGAAGCTGTTATTGCGTCTTCGAACTTCCAAAGCATCAAACGAACCTGAAGAGGTAGCCAAATGATCACAACAGTCATGTTTTTATCCCTTTCTGAAATCTTTGACCAGATTCCTGTGTGTCGCTAGAACTACCGTCTTGCACCCACCCCAAAAATTCTACAAGCAAAGCATAATTGGTGACCCTGATGCTTTTTGAGAAGGTCACTGTGGCCTCGTTAAGAAGCTTGCTAGGTTCCAAATAGAGGGAGGAAAAAGGCGACCACGTAGAACACATGAAACATGGGAGATAGTTTTCAAAGAGAACTGCGGTAGACTTCCAATTCAAAATGTGATCCCTTCCTAATTTGAGATCGTGCTGACATACTGTACTCCATCAATGTTATCGAACCACTGGCGTCCTCCTCAACTAAAAATTTAGCTTTAGATCTCTGATCACTCGGATCTTATGATCAGACCCGGATTGACGAGATTTGCCAACAAGTTCATGCGATGCAGATGACTCCGTAAGTTAATCACCACCAGATTTCGTATCTTGGTTCTATCTAGGGATTCTCAACTGCAGTATTTAGTTAAATAATTAATGTTTCAGTATCCACGGCCAGCAATTTTCAGGTATATTTGTAGCCGTTCTTAGTTGTTCATCGGAATCAATCATTCTGGAGTCCGGATTTTATAGGATTAGAGTTCATCTCGACCTCAGAAAGCATGTGCTAAGTGAATGGAAATTAACGAGACGAGTAAAATGAGACTTAAGAGTAATTTGACGTCAAGCAACAGAGGAATAATAATAAACTTTATTCACAACCTCTGCAGTCAAAGCTCAGTATCTTGATTATGTAGTCTCGTCTTCCCAAAAGAAAGTATTAGTTTAGCGAGTAAGTGCAGTAGTAAAATCAACTCACATTCCTATTTTCTTAATTGCAATGTGTGCACACTTACCAAGAACCTGTGCAGTGGCCTATATTATAGATTAATTTTTTCCCTTCCTTTCTGACTCGGTACGCGTTGCCATAGACAGGCGAGCTGTGTTGCGTTACTTACTCCTAATCTTGTTGAGGTAAATCTGCTCTCCTATTTTTCTTGCAAAAGTAGATACAAACTTCCTCGACTTGCAGATTTTGTTCCCTCCACTACAGATATTTCGCTAATGATGACTGCTTCATATGCAGACGTCGTGTTAAGTGTGCATTACCTCCCCCAAAAGCAGACCTATATTCCTTCCCCCAAGTTTTTTGTATGGTCCGATGGAGGCGAAATGTGATCATTGAGAGAAGCAAAGCATGGGGACCGACATATGGAGAGTAGTTTGGGGTAGATTGCAGAACTTAAACGCAAATTTACGATATTGTTGCCTTGGTTAGAAATGTAAAGGGAGTAGGGTAGTAGAAAGATCATGATTAGTTTAAGATCTAAACAGATATCTTTATCTGCCGATGTTTTGGTCTTTTATTACTACCCTCCTTCAATATGTCTCATGCTAATTAAGGCGTCTTAGTTGAGCAGAGGTAACCTGACTTCAAACTGCTCTATCTGATCAGAAGACAGTTCTGCTGGCTTGAAACTTTGGATGAGTTCAGCCTTAATATTTTATCTGCGCATAAGTTCTCGTATGATTGGCACCTTCATGACCTTCATGCCAAGCCAGGTGGTCAGTATAACCGAGCATTAGGCTAATGAGTGCTTGTACGTATACGGAGACACGAATCGTCCAACTTGGTCTGCGGCTCGAAAGAGTCATCCAGCTCCGTCCAACCGTAGGGAAACCTTGCGAAGGTTCAGATCCATGATGAGTTTTATTTTATGCTTATTCCCGATTGAAGTCCCAGAAATAGGGGCTTTACCCACCTGATGACCTATCTAACGAGAACTTGTGACGATACAATCCGCCTGATGAGGAGTTTAAAAGACGAATTGTTTTGATACGAGACACTTGTCCTTTAGTGATCATTTAATCATATCAGCGATGTGAATTGACTTAATGGCTATATATCGACGATGTAAAAGATTTGGTGGTGGGTAAAGGAGATATGACGTCTTAAAGCCTTATCTTGGAGGAATGTCCTTCCTCCCAATGGAGAGAAATGAATATGAAGCGGTGAATTTCATGACCATAGTAGGCTCAAAACAGCAGATAGATAAAGTTCGGCTAATTCTTCTGACTAATTTTACTTATGACCTCGAAATCCCGCAGATGACGATAAGACGGAGCATTTTGACCCAATCACGCTTGTGTGACGTGATTTCCATGTACTGGGAATTTCCCAAGTACAGTACTACTGTACACCATGTTTGCCCGCCATCCATCCATCCTGCAACTGATTATTTTGACAGTCACAATATTTACTTATGACCCAGCTCAGTAGTCAATCTTTCTGGTCTGGTGGGTGGTACCAATTCTGTCTTTCTCTCTCTTCTCTAGTCAAGTACATTTTGAAAAGGTTCGACTACTCTTTTCCATCATGATCTCTAGTTTTGTTTTCGTACTCGAGTTCGAAAATCTAGTCGTCGCCTTCCTCCAAGTGAAGCTTCGCTTCGTTTGCAGCAGTCGCGTTCAAATTGAGGTTCAGCTTCGCAGGATCATGAACGCTTGAAGCTAGTTATGCGGAAACGCGTTTATAGACACAGGCTAACCTTAGAAAGGGTTTAAGCTTCATATTCTCATCATAATATCAAGAACAACGTTCCACAAACACTTAATTCACCATACAGCTCACCAATTTTAACCCCATGTATATAGATAGTCAGCTGATTAGTTCTGTAGGATGGGCACGGAGACTTTATTCATCCACCAACAATAGATCCTATTATACATTGAAATCTTGCAATCGCCAGTGTAGATCTCTTGAACATGAGCAATTACTTTCAAAAGCAACTAGATTGTGAAGTTAATACCTTTGCCTCTACGTCAACAGACCAAGACTTTCAATCTTCATTACCCATCCGTCCGAACATTACACCAAAGAGCTCCCATATTTATCTGAACTTGCCAAAATAGAGAAATCATTTGTCATTGCGCTGCTATGGGCTTGCCGCCGAGGGTAGACAGACCCTGATCTCCTGATCCACAACCTTCCAAGTTGTCAACCCTCGACCCAATCTATCTGCTCTGCATGGGTTTTGTGGTGTGTTATCTTCCCTTGACCGTGCGTCCGTCGTGGTGGCAAACTCTCATCCATCTTTGACCGCTATTCATCCCGCTCAATATTCGTTTTCTTTGATTCATTAATGTTTGCTTTTTGACCTCGACAGATCGGACAATTTGTGGAATGAAGACCATTACTAATCCTATAGCTAGTTTTATTCGTCAATCAATATGCATAGACAACGTACTTCATGGGCTAGAAAATCTCATGTTGTAGCACACCCTCCCTGAATTAACACTCGTCGTAAAGGCGCTCATGTTCTGAAATCTCCTGAGGTACAGTGGTAGTGAAGGGTAGAAGGTGGCAGCTCGCACTTTTGCCCGATCCCACCGAATGCATGGACAGAAATTAAGGCACGGCAGGAAGATCTAGAGGACGTAAAATCCAAAGAGAGTGCTTGGGGACGTGACTCGTTTGTCATGACCACGATGCCAAACTAGTGAAGGGGTGAATGAATGAATCCATATCCTCCACTTTTAGCCGTCAATTCTCAGTAGAGAGTTGACGTTTGGCATTTGGTTATAATTCGCCGCAATGTTCGTGCCTGTCTGCTTGCAGGTTTTAACGTGGAAATTCCACTTCAACTACCTGAACTCAAGCTACTATGCCATTCTGCCATAGGTATGGGATCGTTCGTTTCGGAATTATGAGCACTGAGATTGAATTGAAATGATCATGTCTACAATATTGGATATACTGCTTAAGCCTACTGCCTACTTTACCTTTTATATGGAAGTAGATTTTGTAAATAAAAGATGGATTCTTTTAGCAAATTTAACTGAAAGATTTCCGTTGGCAATGCTTCGTGGTATCAGTATTCCTTTATTTATTATACCAACCCCCCCCCCCCCCCCCCCCCCAAGCAGGTTAGCAGATTTAATGGTTTTGTTTTACAATATTGTGATAAGGTTTAGATGAACCGAGGGCTGTTACTTACATTATATCTGTATTTTTGCGGTTTGTTGTTGTTCAAAATAGTTCCCTTTAAACGAAATAATAAGAATAAATTTTTTTGGAGTAAGTGTGTAAGAACATAGAAATCAATTATATAATTGAAAACGATAGGATCATAAGTATGTTATTTGATATGCAACTATACTTAAAGTACAAAACACTTGCTTGATATCAGTGTGTAATTAGAACTAAAAAGAGATTTTGCATCCTCTTTCTTGAGTAAAATTACGCACGTATGTTTGGTCCCAGAACATATTATCAGTTTGTTAATAGTGTTGTGTCAAGAAACCTTAGAAATTAGATTATTTCAAATGGAACATGATTCTTTTCATTATTTTCTTTATATTGATTTGTATATTTGATATAAATGATTGAAATGTCTTTCTTTGGTGTATGAAATATAGAAGATCTTAAGGTCTTTCTTTGATCTTCGTATCCAACCGCACTGAGGATGACGAGAAGGATGGGAATGTAAGAAGAAAAGGATTTTTTAAGGGTTGGGAAATCTTCTTTAAATTAAAATTTTGAATACCAGATGTTATTTGTTTCGAGTTTGTACTACAAACTAGCTTAATTGTAGAGTCGTCTGGAGTCTGGAGCGTATAAGTCTACTTCACAGTAAAACAATTCATTCAAGAAACGAATGAAATCAAGTTAAACTTCTTCTTTTTTAAGGTTAAATACTTCATGATCTTTATATCACCCAGTTCATGCTTAAAGCAAAATGATATAATGCTTAGCTTGTAGTATGCCTGAAAGTCATGTTGTAAATGAAAGGTACAAAACTTCACATGCTCTACGAATAGACTTTCTCAAAAATGCTGTGAAGAGAAGTATTTATGTGCAATCAGCTATATTATGTCACATATATGGTTGCAAGATGCCCTGCTATGAATCAAATGCTGAGGCGTCAATTAAGAAGCTACACAAGATGCTTAATTCTTGAAGGCTTGAGGTTATATCCTATAAAAGGAAATTAGAACTCCATGAGAAATACCTTGACAAACTCGTGTGATGTGACAACAAAACGTATTTAACTTCAATATTCATAGCACTTGAGTGAGATGTGCTCGAGTAGTGTGGGTGAAGATCATGATCTACTACATTTTATGCTATTTACATGAGTTGCTGGGAATTCATAAAATGTAGTTTTCCCTTGATAACTGCAAGTTGCATAAGTGCGAATCTCTATGAATAAAATGTAATAGCCCGGGGACCCAAAAATATGCATGGGTATTGCAACATAATACACTTACCCTGTATTTAATTCACAAGTGCAATCAACCTCAAGAACCGTACATAATGATTAGTTCATGAGTGCAATATTTTGGAAAGTTGCGGTTATATAAAGTAATGTATTGCACACATACTTTTTCCTTTGAAGTATTGCCAAACAATATATGAAAGTTTCCAACTCTCTACAAATATATCTTTGGCTAAGAATGCCACCTATGCAACACCCGCATCTCGGAAATTACATTTCTTTAAAAGTTCCAGTGGTGAAAGGTTTAGAAGATTTGCAAATCTTCTATGTGTCTTATGTCGGAACCGAGACAACGCACTTATCAAGCGAAGTAAGCCCCCGCTGTAAGTGCCATTCTCATTTTAATTGGTTTTGTTTATCTGACCGATTCTGACGAATTCTGACAATGATGGATTGTCAACAAGACAACCTCCTCGTTCATATTTTTGGTATATGTGCTCCGGGCTGAATGACCCAGTCACATAGCAAGATGTAAAAAGGTATGTCTTGTACCTCAAAATGAATGTTAAGCACTTATCTTCGTTTCTATCGTCAAAGTTCCTGTAAGGTCGTAATATCCTTCACAATACCATAGGTAGGGTTCTGCTAAAACTTGAAGATGACATCGGCTTAACACATAAAAGTCCTCCTCAAGACACATTATGACATTTAAGGTGTTACTCCAGCAAGACGAGTGAAAACAAGAGTACGCAAGCTTCTGTAAGAAAAGATTTCCAGACAAGTCTACAGCGGATTATTTTCCTATTATTAGCAGAACCCAAGGCCTTCAAAACAACTTCTTTACCCAGTCATTTACATATGAAGTTAGCAGCAAAAAAGCATCTTTCCGAAAAACGTTTAGACAAAGGTTACAGCAATTCCTCGAAGACGGTTCTGAATACGGTCATAAAATACTCATAAATCTCCATTCATGTATGGAAGGGCTCTCTTTTCTGGAGATAAGAGTGTACGAATACCATAGATTGACAGGGCTCCACTGCACCTCTTTGTACGAACGATTACACAGTATTCGGCTGATATTTTATTGCTGAGGGGTATCTACACTTCGTAACCAGGATTGACCAACTGCTGGACATCTCCATAGCTTTCAAGCTCTAGTATGTCCTCCGGACTACCAAGGAAAAGAGGTAGCCTCTCGTGCAGCTTAGATGGTTCTATATCTAGTATTCTCCTCTTTCCGTCTGAACCCTTCCCCTGTGCTTGTTCCACAAGAAAGCTCAAAGGATTTGCTTCATATACAAGCCTTAAATGACTTCGGGGGTTCATGGCGATTCCCCCGTAGAGGAGTGTCCGATGAAGGTCTGCTACAAGGGAACATATATAGCGTGCCGAGTACTTCTTGGGGTACTGGCCCTTACCTTGCCTGATGTCATCGATGTAGCGCCTGAGGCCTCCCGGCCAGTCGTAGTATCTTGCATCATTTACAGAGTAGATTTGCCCTGTAATCAGAAGCAAAAACATGAGATGATCTATTTGCATCGCTCTCCAGTGCATTCAACCACGCAAGACAACGCTATCCTAAATCATTTTGGGAGGTAGAAAAAATAGCGTGCAGACGAGCTACGAAACTACTAAATAGGCAGAACTCTCAAGATCATGAAGTCAAAGTAGAAACAATAACGGGCTTTTAACTAAGCTGCGTTGCGAGTTTGTCACTTTCATCTTTGGTGATCTGTGGTAAACTGAGCTATGTCCTATTTAGCTGGTATATTTCGTCGCTTTTTGACTTCGAGATCAGAACTATCTCCTTGACTTATAACGTGTTAAATTTCACACAGAAGCTCTGAGTATTGTTTTCTTCAAGACAGGATGCAGACGATAGTTGGAAGAGAATAATTATAGGATGACCGAGTAATATGACATCACGGGTCCTGATGGAAGTAACATGACTACGACCGAGAATTTCCAACTGATTGACATGAACTGATGTCCTAAATTTATTGCTTCAAGTTGCTACAGAAAATCGATGTCTACTTGGAGCTAGATTAATTGGAAGGAAACGACATTAGTCAAAACAAGGGCTGACGCTTACCTCTTTTCGGGATAAGTATGTTGGGATGAGTGAGAACGAACTCCCCGAAGGACCCATCCAATGTGAATCCATGACATCCAGATCCTACAGTCAAACACAACATTGTCGCCGAGGAGTATAATGCATACCCAGAAGCCACTAAATTCGATCCAGGTTGAAGAACATTTTTTGATGCTTTCTCATCCACTGGCAAACCTTCCGCTTCTGGGAGGCTCTTGTAGATGCCAAAAATAGTCCCTGAAATAGAACAGCAAGTACAAAGGTCACTGAAATTCATGAGATTTTAACGAAGTTTTTATAATCAATCCAATATATCTTTCAGACAATTCCGGTGGGAGAAACCACCTCCATGAGATCTCCATAAAGCATGTTTGGCGATATCAGAAAATTGGAATGGTGGCATAGCTTTAACCATCGGTCACAACTATTGTCAATTGCACCACGCCATTTCATTCAGATCTACACCCAACGATACTTGGAAACTAAAGAATCTCATCCGGTATCTAGACCTCAGTAGTTGAAGCTGATAGATTCAGGGAGTATTGGATTGGACCTGTCGCAATTGATGCATCAATATTGCGGGAGCCATCCAAGGGGTCAAAGACTACCACATATGGACCATCTCCAAACCACACTGCTGAGTCCTCCTCTTCAGAAGCCATAGCTGCTACATTCCCAGATCTCTTTAGAGCTACTTTGATTATATCGTTCTGCCTGCCACACAGTTGTCAACTGTATTATGGGAACGAAAATTGGTAATATGCTAGGCAAGGTATACAATAAGATCCCTGCAGTCAATGTAAGCAAAATCTACTTTCACATTAACATCTGGAGTCATGAGAACATCAGAGTATGTGATCAATCTACACCGCTCTAACAAAGTGAAAATGTAAAACATCGAACGTGCACGCACTGCACTTTCTGGGACACCCTGTGCACACGATCTGCAGAGAAAGTAAAATCGCTGGGAGAAATTTGCACGCTTTTATATACCGTCATATAAACGTGACCTCTGTCACAGATGATAATTTCAGGCACGAGCGAAATTAATGGTTCAAGATCATACTGGGAGAGACCAGAACCATTGCGATGCTGAAGTATACATGAGAAAAGTTGTGCAAAGCATTTCTTACAACCATCAGCCAGCTTGACAAACTTCAAGCAGCACTCACGGAAACAATGTCCAAGGGCTTGGGAGCGTCTCTTGCAGCGATTGTAATTCCAACGGAATCCTTCATGGCAGATGTCACTTGCACAGCTGCCGGGGAGGCCAACAGCGCAGCAATGCGTTTACATGCCGCTTGTAGATGCATCACCACATTGGCCAGACCATCATCCACGTTCCCTTGCCTCCGGCTCAGAAACTCCATCACTGTAAATCCAACTTCCCCACCACTCATCTCTTCACTCAACTCCGTTATCCTCTCAGCTGACACTGCATTCGTCATAACTAACCGATGAGATTGCACACAACTACGATAATTGACGGTACACCGACTCGAGACAACACTTGAGAATGGAGAAACTAGACAATCCTGATGCGAGTTGGGAGAAGTAACGGATGCCAAACCCCCTCCAATCCTGAAGCTCAGGCTGCAACTGAGCATAGTGCCTATTATTGCTACGGCAGAATCAGTGTCGAAGGATTGAAAGCTCGAACGTTCAAACTGTAAGTAAAGATGAGTTCCATAGCCACAGACGAGCATCTTGACAATCAAATTGAGCTGAAACGTAAGAGGAGATAATAAGCGCCCGCCACGTGTCGTGTATAAGTGGTGAGCACAGCTTTCTTGGACGTGACCGGACCAGCCCGTTGCTCTTCAGAAGGGAATTCGCCAGAGGGTTCAAGAGATTCGACTTGACTTTTAGTGAAACGTTTGTTTGTTTCTCGTTTTAAAATAGGTCATTTTAAAACGATTTAAAACGCATTTTAAAATATTATATTTTTTATAAAATATTCTTTTTAATTGTACGACAAAATGTCACCTTTCATTTTTATTGCATGAAGAATGTTACATTTCATATGGAGAAAAAGAATTCTATCTGAAATGTTTTTAACATATCTATCTGCGTCTATCAGGAGATCTAGTTGGAGAGTTTCCTGCTCCCCAACTTCTCCCATACCGGGTAGAATGCTGATGGTATCAGCATCCACATCGATTGGCTCCTTTCCAAGCGCGGCAATTTTTTTCTTGGAGCTCAATTGTTACGGATAGACATCCGGGCCATTCGTGACAACGCAGTCACTCGAGCATAGATATGCAATTTGAAACTGCTCAAATAAATGGGACTACACAAACATCCGTGCAATTTTTGACAACACAGTCACTCGAACATAAAAATGAGATTTGAGATTGCTCAAATGAATGGGACTACACAAACATCCTAGCCATTTTTGAGTCGGGGCCAGTCATGGCGCATAAAAAGACTGCTCAAATGAATGGTACTACACACGTGATCGTGCACACCACGACCCAAGATCGCATGCACCAAGAAAAGAAAAGAAAAACGTTTTGTAAACAATTTATAATATTTTAAAACATTTCAAACGTAGAAGTAAAGAAAACGTTTCCATATTGACTTTGCTCGAGATGGAAACTTCGTAATTGACGAATTTGTCAGCAGGAGTATGTCTCTAGATCCACCAAGGAAGAGGACTACATTTTCCATTAGGGAAACAGTAAACTCACTTTTTCTGTTCATTCACTTCACTCTCTACGGTACTATACAGGGTGTAAATAAACCAATCAAATCACTCTCGCTATGTTATCTGCTTTGTTACAACGTTGGAAACATGATGTAGAAAGTATCCTATAACCATGCCCCAGCATGCGACAACGACCCATTTCATACAATTAGCTGTAATCTGATTGGCTGGAAGTGTTAGAATAGACGGGGTGAAGTGGATGAGCAGAAAAGGTGGGGTGGGTTTACAATTTCCCTTTCCATTATATAGTCCCAGTTTGTTAACAATGTTCTTTGTCCGGTGCCCTGACAGCGGTAAGTATCCGGCGAAATACTTCAACGTACAGACGACCTGAACCAGGATTTTGGTATTTGAAGAGACCAGTGTCCATAAGTCTCATCTGAACATCTACAACACGCTTGAACCGAAAATTACCTTCAACGAAAGCTTCATCTCATCTGAACATCTACAACACGCTTGAACCGAAAATTACCTTCAACGAAAGCTTAGTAGCTTAGTCTGTTGTGCTGACATCTGACTTCATGAAAGTGCCACTTGTTGACGGTGAAGTGTATGACTAAAGTAATTCTGGACACCTGACAACCGTGTGAACGGGCGGAAGACTTGCAAGTAAAACTGTAACTGAGTACAAAGACCTACTAAAGGTAGGTCGAAATTTTCACGCGCAGAGCACACCCGCGTTGAGGATGGTGTAAAATTACAGTACGATGGAATTCAGCCCGTACTAAAACCTTTTGTCCTAATGGTTGCCCGCGTTGAGATTGGTGTAAAATACAGTACGATGGAATTCAGCCCGTACTAAAACCTTTTGTCATACTGGTTGCTTACTCACAGGATTGGGCTGAAAAGAAAAGAGGAACTGATGTCAGGATTCTCTGATCTCATAGTTACATTTCCTGATGTCCACATTCAAAGTGTTGGAGCTTACTGAAGAGAGGCCTCACTGATGATGGCTGATCTGGTTCAGGCACCTTGAGTGACCATGAAAGATCCGTACAAAGATTCTAAATCACTAGTTTAGAAAGAGTTCTTGATATGCATAAAAACTCTATAATGTAGACACTTACCCATTAGGCTCAGTGTTGACTCCTTAGGTTTCTGTGACTACCAGAGTAACATGAAATGGAGATCTGCTTGACCAAATGATCTTTTCTATATTTTTCCAGTAGTTATTTTAGGTCTATTGCATGTAGTGTAAGTTTGCTGTTTTAGAATCTTCAACAATTGGAGAACCTGCAAATCCATATATACATATACATTGTCCTGCCTTGTCTCGTAGTCAAGTACGAACACATTAAGAGGTGACGGCAAAATATATCCTGGGCTATGGACTCCGTTGCTATGCAGTACTAGACCGGGAAATCACAAAGACAAGTTGGACTGCACTCAGAGAATTGTCCACAGCACGGGACGGAGTCTCCATCCCAGTATCTTGATATATGAGAAATCGGAGCAGAAGCCATTCAGCATCTTGGTGTATGAGAGATCCAGTACCCACGTTCGGGTTAACTTCGGAAACACATCAGCTGAAGTCTCTGTGAAACTCAACTGCACTATATGTCTCACTCCTACCCTTCTCACTACCTACCGCTCGTTCAAAACTTCCACGGTACAGCTTTTCCTGAACTCTGTCAACGGGTACCTCCATACTATTGCATTATAAGTCAATGGTTAGTGGTTAGTTGAAAGCTACTTATCCTAGATAATCTACTCATCTGAACTGATTTACATACTGAACTCGTCCATGGCAGCTATCTGCTTCCGTTAGAGTATCTACATGTGTATGGTCATTGCCCTTGCTACTCTACTCGGCGTTCTACTCTGACCAACAACATAATCCTAGGGACTAGCCGCCGCACATATCTATCAAATGATTCTCAAATGAAGGGCCAACAGCTAGCGCCTTCTCAGTTAGGAAAGCATTCAATCTACTTGTCAATATCTCCCAATTCCTACAACTCGGGAGCAAACGACCTTCCGACATACCACTGTTCTCCAGCGGTACTACTCGTTCACGGCCTCCAAACGGTGACCAAAACTTTTGAAGACAAGAGCTCCACACTGATCGGGGAAACTGCCAGGGCGAATAAACAAGACGAGGGTAAATGAGAGCAGATATAAGTTGAACTGAACGAACACCACGAACAGATCGCAAGCGGAACCTATGATGAAAGAAAATGATAACGAAGAAAACAGTCATCAAAATGTGGACGTTTTCGAACCTTGTCTCCTAGTGCACAACCGGCTTCAAAGGATGAGCCCGAAGAGAGCTCAAATCCAGATTCGAGTCCAATTCTTCATCTAGCTCTCCAACCACCCCACTAAACATCCATACACACCACACCAGAAACAATAAGTTACAAACCAAATCCAAAAGGGACGCTACACGAGGATTTAGACTCGCTTAGTAACCTCTTTGAACGTGCGTATAAGATATAAAGGGAGGTCGAATCTTCAGACGAAACATCAACGCGAGTGTGGTATAAGGACCATGAGTTCTCACATGTTGTCTCCACGAATGATGTAGAGGCCGAGCACCAACTGTTCCACCCCTGCCTGCAACCACAGCAATCTTGATATTATCCACAGTGGTAATTTGAGATACGGCGGAAGATGTAATATACTTCGCTGTCCAGTTTGGCAGGCATTTAGCTGTTCGTTCTTCTCAGGAGCCATATAAGAACACTCAAGTACATAGAATGTAGCAGAAGCATAACAAGGGTCTAGGGTTTAACGTTCAAAAACCTTAGTAGAATATACACGCTCATGTGACTCATCAAGAATGAGGTTGGTGGCCTGGTCGAATCCTCTGAGGACACCCTGCAAAACCAAACCAATTACGTGAGTAGGTTCTGATGTTACCCGCAGGATAGTACTTGTCAAACTAGAACAGATAGAAGAAACACCATGAAACTGTAGCTAAACCGGAGTAATCATGTTTGCAGAAACGTAGTCCCATTGGACAAGATAACCTAATTGAACTGTAATCACCAATTTCCCAATGAAAATACACTTGCAAGGCAATGCTAGTAACTCAAGCCAGAAGCTAGAAGGTTCAGTCAAAATTAGAAAACTAACCACAATATTGCGACCGTCATTGGTGATGACAGAAATTGTTTCTGAATTTTTTCCAATTCCCACGACATTCCGGAACAAGGCAGGTTCATAAGTATTCAACTTCTGACAAGCTTTCTCTATAACTAAACATTTCTATGGACGCAACAGACTAGTACAAAGATTTTACTTCCCATGTCGCTAAGCTTTCAACGATATAACATAATCCTGATATCCTCTTCCGCAAAGATGCTGACGAAATTCACCTAATCACACATATTTCAAGAAGCTTAAGAAGCTAAGCTCATCAGCCAACCATTCCGACCTACGGAGTAACAAAATTGCTTTTCTGTAGAGAAGTATTCACTTAACAATCCATTGTCAAGTTAACATTTTCTCGGGAGACTTAATCTCAATACAGATAATGCAATCCAGAAGTGAACAAAATCAATTAAAAACAGAACTCTCATCTCTGCACATGAAAACTACGGACGCGTCCTACTAGATTTCATAAATCATCATACGACAACCGGAACCAGAACATCAACGAACAAATGGAAAATCCACTCACGATCTATAAGAGACTCGAGGCCGCTGTCAGATGCCATTTCCACACTCGGGAGCGAAACAAGTGCGACTGCTGACGACTACAAACGCCTCCCTCTGAACCAGAAGACTAATTCCACAACCTCAATCAGACGTGCAAGTGTTCCTCGTCACTGAAATCAATTGTCCTAAACAATTTGGGTTTATTCTAAAACCCTGAACCAGCGAGCAGTCTCTGCTACCACTTCCTTCCAAAAATTAGGTTTATCTTCCATCCAACCTCTCTGATAAACTAGATAATTTCTTCAAACCCTTTCCCCAGTTGGACCAAGTTATATATACTGTTTACACCGACACCACTTCGTGCAGCGGTGCCCGAACTGTAAGGACGAGGAGCAGAAACTACTCCCGCACTTGACAATGTGCTCGTTTGAATGGAGCTTTCGCGCGTGGTTTCGCTAGCTTCGTTCGATGCATCGACAGCCCAGCCCGCTATGTCGGGCACAATGAAAGGGGCCCAATGAGAATCAGGTTAAGCTTATTCTCAAGGTAACCGCGGTTAGTTGGTCGCGCATTTTAATCGATTAATGACTATTGAGTTCTAGATCTTCCTTCAACCTATGATGGCTCCTCTGATTTCCTTCACCTTCTTCAAGTATCCATGTGGTAACTATATAGCTTGACTGGCCAATACATGTATACCGCTTCATTTAATATCTCATTTCACTCTTGCTTTATTGCTATGCTTGCTATCCTTTTGTAGAGAGATATACTTTTCAGAAGTTGTTTTCCAGAAAATAAGAAGGATTGGATTAACTAGAACGATGAAAGTTGAAATTAAAATGTATGCAAAAAATGGTAGCACAGGACCGCGAACGATATCACTCTAAACCCTATATCCCTTGCTAACGAGAAGAGTTGATGCAAAAGTCAAGGATTATCTAAGAGTACTAAAGAGTCATGAGTAAGGTTGCTCCTAGAGGTTTTAGGTCTTCAAATAATGACTAATTACTGTAAATATAAATTATACATGAAAAATGACAAGATACTCATGATTTTTTTTTTGTAGTTGTTTATTTCTTTCGCAATCTTCTAATAAATAATATTTGGAGTCTTGGAGGTACTTTAAGTTTTAATTTTTAGACAAATATTAAAGAATTTGGTTTTCCATCTATTTAAATTTATGGTATTTGCTTCACAATCATTGGAAATTCATCTCGAGTGAGAAACACCCAATTTCACTCTTTTCTTGTTTTATTTTTGTGACTTTTCTAGAATGTAGCATAGTACTCTACATACAATTCTATGTTCGACAAAAAACAAACAAAGAGGCTATGAAGGATGTTTTGGAAAAGACTTTAGTAGAGTAGAGAGTTAAACTTACTATGAGAAACCTAGAGAGATTGTTTGAAATGGATCTTTGGATTCAACGGATTGCTTTGACTTGAAAAAAATTAATTGATCTCTTGACTTAACATTTTTATAGATGATCATAGTTTATTCTTCAACTAGGCCATTTATAATTTGTATGCTCTGGGGTATACTTTTGGAGTCAAAGTAGTGTAAATTTGAGTTGCATAGAACTTTTTTTATATTTTGTATAGAGTTTGCTATTTCTTTTATTTTAGTTTGTTTCTTGTGCAAAAAATACAATGATATTTAGGCTGGCTTATAGCCCAACAACTATAGAGAAATCATTCCAAATATATATACACAAAAAACACATAAATTTTTATCCATTCTATAGTGCATATATAATCATGAAGGAGTTAAGCAAATGGATTATCTTCACTAGTGACCATTTCTTTCATACAAATTTATCATTCTTTAATGTTTGTTTGATTTTTTAAAACAAAATTGAATGTTAAGTAGGCTAGTTTGTAGTGCACTAAAAACTATAGAGAGGTCATTCCAACTAGACATGCAAAGGAAAAACATTTAAAAAAAAGTTTTTTATCTAGTGCATATAATCATGGAGGGGTTGAGCAAAGTGATGATTCTTTACTATTGACCATCTATGCATTTCTTCTTTGACCTATTCTCGATAATTCATCATATTGAAATAAGAGTATCATCCATTTAGCTAGCCTTCCCTCCATTAGGTTGTTGAAAATGCACTTTAATATCTTATATTATGTGATAATTAGGGCATTTCCTCCAATTAAGAAGTGTTCAAATTGATGGAGACCAAAAATCACTACAAATCCATTGCTTTCTATCACCATTCTTACTTCATCATAATCATCAAAGATACATATTTGGGATTTCCATCTTAAAGATAAGCTTTGTCTCTTTTAGCTTGTTATTCTTCTCTTTCATAGTCACAATGATGGACTTCTGTAGACAAGTTTTGCATGTGATTCCAACTCTATCAAGTGCTAATATACAATGACCTTCATGAGATCCTTACAACTAAAAGTAGAAAACATAGATGTATTTGTATAAACCTTTTGAAATCATATCTTCTACTCCTTGATGACATATAAAACCTATGATGTCCATCTTTTTGCAGAAGTTGTTTCTTAAAATTTTTCATAAGAATATGATATAATAATGGTTTTTTCAAGAAAGGAAATCCCTTTGTTGAGTTCTCTTTCAAATTATGTTTGTACATGCATTGGTCCAAAGGAAAAAAGTATGAAGTATGTACTTTGAAAACAAGTATGAAGTATGTACTTTGAAGGCATGATCCCAGAGAGGAAAAAATCCAAAGAATGGTTGGAGGTGAAGAACTCAAGTGCCAAGATCCTTTAGATCCAAGGACAATTTAGCAATTTGAATGCATTGCCATATAAATAAAGAACTGTAGCCAAGGACCATTGGTGTCCATCAAAAGGATTTCACGTGTGGATAATGACTTCTTATCCATTGACTAAAAGACCTTGGCTATAAAATCAAGCACACATTGAGCAATTTTAATGTCTGCCAAGAGTTTTAGTCTCAAAACCAAAACTCTCAAACCCAAAGTGCAAGCAATAATCTTAGATCTTCATAGTTCATCACAATTGTCCAAATTATTTTCTTCATGCTCAAAGCTTTTTGATACAAAATATAGTAGTCACTTCCAAAGCTAGGAGAAAGATACTTGAAGCAATTATCCATGTCCCAACAATGAAAAAGTGTGCAATCTATTTCAAGAGTGAATTTCTCCAAAGCAAGTATCTCTTCTTTGTGTTATAGAATTTGGAACTTAGCAATTTTGGGATCATCTAGGAGATGAGAAGTAGTGCAAAGAGAGCATCAAGAAGCACAAGTAGTCTGATTGGTCATCACTCTAGCATGATTACCAAGAGCACACCAAAACACCAACGCTCTAAAGTTAGTGCACCTCACACAAACATGATGCACAAACAAGAAGCAAAGAATGGAGGGGGTCCAATCACAAGAAGGCTAAACAAAAACCCTCCATCTCATAAATCAACACCAAATTGACTCTACCACCATTTGGCATTTGACATGATCAAAATACTTATCTACTTTCTAAGCTACGAGGATCACCAAGAATGGGATCAAACTTCCTCTAGCCAAAAGGTGACATAAACCCTCCATGAAATCTAACATAAAATCTGATGTAAAATCTAATGTTAATCCCTGGAGTTGCTGACCTCCAAATTCTCCACTAAATCTCCATTCAAGCGAAATTGGAAAGATGAGGATCTTCAAATCTCTAATTTGTGGGAATGGGTTCTCAACTCCATCTTCAATTTTGCTCATTGATCTCAATTTGTACCAAATTGGTCCTACTTTCACCTCTTGAGCTCAAAACAAACATTACTACTTTAAATTAACCATATTTGGCTCCAAATTTGGCCAACACTTCCGCACACAATCAATCACAAGGAAACCTGAACTATGATCAAGGTATCAAGATCCACCAGGCTTGGAGATACCACCAACATCCTTAGTTTTTGCACCCAATTCCCCTTGAATCTTGCACTTCTTTGATATAATCGATTTGTTCACAATTCAAATCATACTCAATCAGATCAGTACTTTATTTATCACTCAACAATCTACCAACAATTAAGCACTAATTACAATCAAGCCATACACACTCTAGGTGACATTCCTCGGCTTTCTATCCACTCTAATGTGGAACTCAAAGGTTCAACATCAAAGAAGTGAGCTCTCTACAGCTACACTTCCAAGGTATATCTTTGATTTTGACTTGGATCTCCAACCCTAATGGTATTACTAACGGCATACCCAACGGTGCAATTGATGTAGGTGTAATACCAAGAGCTAGCCATATCATCTTGATGTGAAATTTGGTTTGGTAATGATTCATCTGGAATGATTTTATACATGATGGAAAAGATAGATTAGATAGAAGTATAACCAAAAGAGTACTTCCTCTACTAGGGCATAAACCAAGATAGACTTGAAAACGTTAGAACCAATAGCTAGACATATGATTTAGAGGTGAGAATTGGTTCCGTAACATATGGAAGTATATTACACATGATGGAATAAATAGATTAGAAAGAGGTATCATCAAAAGGGGGACTTCCACTAATAGAGTAGGAATCAAGATATGCTTGAAATCTTTGAAAGCAATTTTGGAACCCTATGCAGATGAATTTGGCCCAAAAATGTGAAGATCCCCCTCTCCCAACAAAGGATAGGCTATCCTTCCATCTCCCTTGGTTTTTTCATTGAGAGCTTTCCAATGGTACCTCACTACATGATTTTTGAGATTCCTACAAGAAGATTCCCTACAAGATTCCCTCTTGTCAAAGTTTGTTTGACCAACCGGATAGGATCATGACCGACATATCACCCATCCAAGGAAGTAATCCAAGGGTGGAGCTTGCTGATGGGTCACCTATCTATGTGCCTAATCTTATGGTGGAGCTTCCTTAGAGGAGATCCTCCTTGTCTATATAATAAAGAGAAGGTGTTCCTTTGGGGCATCGAAGGCTTGAGTGTGAAATCTATGTTTTCTCTCTTATCTTGTCCTTGGAGTATTACAGCAAGTGATGGTGGGCCCTACCATGTAGTTAGTACCTCGAATAGGAAATCTAACCGTCAACAAGTAGTCTATGAGTAACTGCCAAAATACCTTTGACTACCAACACTACTACTCTAAAATCTGAGCAATCTAGGTGTGATGTTACAAATGATGTGACAGTGTATTCATTAGGTTTCATCTATATACTTGTTTGGATACAAAGAAAAAATCACCAAAGATTTTTTCAGTACAAATAATGGGCCCAAAGAAGTTAAATTCCAAGAGGGGTCTTGTACAAAGAGAACAAGTACAAAGAATCTTTGGAGCCACAGATATTTGGAACCAAAGTCAATATGTTGATTTTAATGGTACCACCACCTAGACAAGGAACTATAGCCAAGGACCATTGGTGTACATTGTAGAACTTTCAAGTGTGAAAACTGATGGTTCATCCATTGAAGACTATTACTATAGAACCTTTGACTACAAAGCACCAACCAAGTGATTTCACCTTGCCAAAAATATGAAGGAGTATTTTGAAGAACTCTTAGGCATTTTTACAACCTTTGTAGTTATAGCATCACTGGAAGAGAAATAATTAGAGGAAAGAAAGCCATGAGGACGATGCATTAGGTGATCCTTTGATGACCATGAATAGACCAATGTGCAGCAAGAAAAGGAGTGATCTGCTCTAGGGCAAAATTTGATGTTCCTACTTTGGAATTGGAAATTAGGTTTTCTTTTTATCATTAAGGAGATGAGGAATAAGAGTGCAAGAGAAATTGAGTTTCTTCAAAGTTATCATTACAATTGGAGGAAAGAGCACTAGATTATAGTGGTAGGAGGTGATACAAATCTCTTTGGAGCAATGATCATAGATACTAATTTTGGGGATATGAGAGAGGAATTCAATGCAAAGATAACTAAATCCTTTATAGAGAAGACATTTACAAACAATTGGAGAAAAGCAACCAACAAGAATCTGACTAATGGGTTTATGGTCGCTCTAGTCGATGATAAAACTATTTTGCCCAAAGCAAACAACTTATCTCACCATAAACCAAGAAATATTCTTCAAGCAATTATTATTATGAAGAAATTGTGAATTTGCCTTACATGTTCTGTTGGCAAGTGTGGTCCATGACCAAGGAGTTTGAGGAGGACAAAGTAGTCACCTACCTTACCTCATTTATAATTCATTTCTAAATGGGATTGAATTTGCTTAGGAAGAGATTTGGCAATCACTTCTATTTGGAGGAATATAGCTCAACCCCAAATAACATACAAAAATCATGAATCATCATGATGTGGACTCATAGTTTGCCAAATGGTAAATTATGGCAAATTTGTAGAAGTAAAGGAAATGGCAGTCACTCCAAAGAAGACACAAGCTTCATAGAATCAAACCATAGAGAAAGCACCAAAGAGAGTAAGAAAGAATCCCCAAATGGTGGACCTTTCTTTGGACAAATATGAAGGAGAAGCCAAAGAAGAAAGTGAGGAAGAAGAAGATAAAGATAAGCACATACTATAGGAGATGGAGTGCAAGTTGAAAAAAATATGGAGAAGACTATGCAAATTTGTAGCAAACTCCACAAGAAGAAGTACAAATCAAAGAAGAAGATGTTGTGACTAAAGAATATGAAGAACACAAAGATCTTCTTGATCTTTGGCCCAAAGAACCTACAAGTTTGACCCAAGCACAACCAAATAACAAAGCTTGGGACAAAGATAAGGTAGACATTGAAAGGCGAGGTAGAAGGAGCTTTATTAGTGCCTTACCAAGAAAGAGAAGGAATATACATTGAGGTTTTTGTACTATATGTAGTAGATGGAGTGGACTTCATTGTCAATTTGGTTGGACTTTCATTGAGGTTTTTGGATATGATCCTTTTATAGCATAAAAGAGTATGGTTTGATGCAATTGATTAACCTTTTATTGGTGAAATACTTACATGTACAAATTAAATCATAACAAAGGAAAAGATAGCCAAAGAAAAGGAGGATCTAGATAAAGTAAGGACCTTGTATGGAGACAAGTGCAAGAAGGTGAATGTACTTGTAAAAGATAACAACAAGGTCAAGATGTAGAACAGCTTGTTGGTGGCAAAGAAAAAGACTTACAAAGAAGACATCCAAAGATTGTAAGGAGAACTAAGAGCTCCTTGGATTGACGAAAAGTGCAAGAAATAAGAGTATGAAGAAGAGTTGCAAAAGAAGGACAAAGAGTGAGCAATCATCCAAGGTAAGGTGGCAAGTGAGAAGGTAGCTATAGTCACTTTTGAATTGAAAATGGATGAGTACCAAAAGAAAGTTGCAATATAAATAGAAGCATTGCAAGAAGAGCTTTAGAAGGAGAATGAGGACCAAGTTATGATTAGAGCCAAGATGATGGATGACATCACCAAGAAATACAAGGAACTTATAATCATTCAAAGGAAATTATTAAGATTACTAAAGAATTATAAGAGCTTCAAGACCAATTGATAAAACTTAAAGAAGATGTAGCAAAATTTAGGATAATTAAGGCCAAGATTCATGAGTTGAAGTTGAACTTAAAATCTTAGGTCTCAAGTCTATAAAGACCCAAAGATGAAGATATTTTCCCTAAAATAAAGAGATATGGTGACTCAATTTCGGCAAAATGCTAGTAAAATTGATAACAAAAAGTTGTTTCCTCAAGGTATGGGTTGGAAATTACTAGAAGTGAAGAGAAATGTCAATATCTTGTAGTTTATTATGTTTCCTATGTAACCTAGAGGGCAAAAACCACTCCCATAAGAGTGTAGTGTCAACTTTTTTGGTGCACACTAGAAAAAGGACAACTAAAGATCACTTTCACCATAGATCTATTCCAAATTATTCTTGAAGATGATTGCTCACTTCATGGGTGAGTGTCACTTCACTCCAAAAACTACCACTCCAAAGGTGCATACTACCTTTCTTGGAGGATACAACTCTAAAAGAGTCATTGTATCAATTGACTGACCTACTTTTCATTTATGTGGTACTCTCAATGCTCCAAATTACCCTTAATCCTTCAATACATTGCCTCACTCCTTTTGAAACCCAAGGATCAAACATCCAATACAGATGCAAATGACTCTCTGTGCTCAAGCCCTTGCTTTCCTACTTCAAGGTTCCTCACTATTTACTCAACAAAGTCATTCAATCAATTACTAAGTATGCATACAAATAACAGTAAAGAGTTTAGTAGTCTCTTTGCTCATTCTAAAATTACCAAAAAGTGAACTTGAATCACATTGTGTTAGAGTCCTATATACATTTTTTTACTTCTCACTAAAGAGATCTAATTGCTAAGTGAAATCTTGGAAATCTCCTAAATTTCTTTGTACACTACTCTCTTGCTAACATGTGTCTTTGGAAAGTGTTCATTATTCCCTAAAGAAATTCTACTTTGTAGTCTTTGGACTTCTTTTCCAAATATCATACAATTGCAAAGGTCATCACAACTACAATGAATCTTGATTCATCTAAGGTTCTTTGTACAAAACTACTACAAAGAACTACCTTTACCTCTAAATTTCTCTAGGAAGATTTTGTTCTCTCCTTATAATATACAATGTATAACACTACAGGTTTCTTTGAACTTCCTATCTATATACTTCCTTGTATTGACTACCTTTTTGCAAATTATGTTTTTTAATATTATGTTGTTTTCCTATGCTTATGCTAAGCTATAGGCTTGTCAAGGCTAAAAAATTATTTTATAATGCTCTACTTAGAGAGAAAAGCAACCGCACAACTAAGAAGAATAAACATAAAGAAGAAAGTGCATGTAGAAGAAACAAATCCAAAAGGGTGAGCCAAAGGAAGGTCCATATCAAAGGAGTACAAGAATGGAGATCTTCACCGCTGCAAACCTTGGCCCTAGAAGACCTTTGGCCCCAAAGAAAGTACTGAGGTTTGAATTTGCACCACCTAGATAAATAATTGCCACTAAGAACCATTGGCATGCACTAAAGCACTTGCATGAGTGGATAAAGACTACCCAATTGCAACCAAAAGATTGAAGGTGGGTAACATACATACTAGGGCTATAGAATCAAGGTCTTATTGGCAATCCTTAACATTTTACAGATTGAAGTTAGTTATCATCTCAAAAAAATTGAGAAGTTCTCTTCTAAACAAAGGCAATAACAATGATGATTCAAGAAATTAGAGAAAGTAGGGATATCCAAAGTGGCAATTTTAGTGACAAATTTGTATCCTTTTGTAGCCAAAGATCTTTGGAATCATAAATCCAAAGGTGTGTATAGGTAAGATCTAATACCTTCCTTAACACATAAAAGATACTTAATTAAGCTACATAAGGAAAAGATAAGATAAGCAGAAAAAATTAGTGATGGATGATGCATATGTAATCAATGTTGGATTAGATAAGATAATAGAATCTTTAATGTACAATTCAGATGCAAGGAAGTGCATTCTTAATAGATATTTGCACTTCCTTAATTGTTAGATTGTTTTGTTAAGAGCAAATAGAAGCTATTGAAGTCGTATGACACATTTATATATTCATTCAATGCTTGTTACATGAATAAAGCAAAAATTTCTAGTCTACTTCATTGCTTTTGCTTAAATTTTGAGTATTGGTTGTATTCCTTTTGTTTTGTAAATATTAGGAATCTTTGTAGGAGGAACCCAAGTGCTATAGTGTATGTGATTACTAGTACTTGTGATAAAGGCTTGGGTCCTTTACACTCCTAAAATTGCAAAGCAATGCAATGCAATGACGGATCTTAGATGAGCTATAACATTGAAAGTACCACAAAAGCAAGGACAAAGAATAATTACCAACGCAAAGTGCTTTTGGAGTTGTACCTTTTGGGAAAGGTAGAATAGACTCTTCAGATTTGAATATCTTTGTAGTGAAATAGCTCTTTCTAGATTGATAGAATCATCACCTTCAACAAATAGTTGAAATATATCTTGCATGAAGGTGATTTTTAAATTTTCTTTTTGCCATAATGTGCCACAAGGAGTGACATTGCACAAGTGTTTCATGCACAAGAATAAATAAAGAATTAAAACAGTGATACTACTGCAATAGTGAAATAAATCTAAACATTTACTTATATATTTTTGGAAACAACTTGTTTATTGGTGTTATATTGTAAATTGTACAAAATTGGGTTGTTGCAATGATCAAGGAGTTTAAAGGAGATGGCAGAGCAACCTACCTAGACCCCTTAGCCATCCAATTCTACAAGGGCCTGAACTTACTTATGAAGGAGGACAAGAGGAAATTCCCAAGACACTATCACCAAATTAGGTTTTTTACCTTGTAACCCAAAGGAAAGTGTATCATTTGGAAATATCAAGCTGCAGATGCAAAATATGCACAGATAGGGAAGTTTTTACAAGTGGAAAAAGAGAATAACCATGATCAAGAAGAAAAGATCTATAGCATCAAGATCTCAAAGCCTAGCCAAGTGACCAAGGAAGAACCTCAAAGTGATAAATGTGCCTTTAGAAGAAGAAGAAAAATATACAAAGGAAGAAGAACAAGGAGGAGATGAAAACAACTCTCTCACATTGCATGGGTAAGCATATGAATCCAAAGACCAAGAGGAATATGAAGATGCACAATTTTCACTTAATTGCAAAGAGCAAGGTGTAGATCAAGAAGACAAAGCCAAGACAATCAAGAAGAGGAAACTTTAGGCCAAGGAGCCCTCAAACCATATTCAAGAAGAAAAACATTCCAAAGGGAAGTAATAGGCCAAAGAAAAAGGTAGAGGAAGAGATCCAAAGGAAAAAAAGGACATTGAGGATAAAAAAAAGTAACTTCCAAGTTGAGTGCAACAAAGAGAAGAAAAAAAAAACTTCACAATGACGGGTTTCGTCTTCAATTTAGTGGGATAAATGTTTAAACTGATAGAGATACTCATACTTCAATATCATGAGGCTTATGTAGATATCAACAAATACACCTCCTTTTTCCAATACTACACAATACTTCAAACATGATGAAGATAAAGCAAGACAAGTGGAAGGAAGATGAGGAGAAGAATAAGAATTGATAGAAAGAAGAGTGCTTCAAGATGAATGCACTCATGTAGGAGAACTACAAGGTAAAGTGCAATAATGATTCCATTTTTGTAGATCAACTTCAACATGAGGAAGACATTTGGAATATACATGGAGATCCCAATGTACCTTGAATTGAACAAAAGCAAAAGCAATGAGGGTACAAATAGTAGCTCAAGGCAAGAGGCACAAAGGTGGTTAGCAGTCAAGAAGAATAATAAATTTCCAAGCTAAGAGTGGTCAGCTTGGAAGTACAAATGGCCAAATATAGGAACAAATTGGCCATCAAATTGTAAATTTTAGCTCATGAACTTGCAAAGGAGAAGGAGTGAAGTGCACTAGATTGATCTTAAATGTTGGAGGAGTTGAATATGAAGAAAAAGATTTAAAAAACTCTAAAGAAAAAAGGGAAAGGATCTCCAAAAAATTAAGGAAGTTAGGGATCAATTGATGGCAATGATGGAGGAGGCAAGTAAAGGTAAGATGAGAAAGAAAAAATAACACCAGCTGAAGTTATCAGTTTAGAAGTTGGAAGAAAATAAGTATGAAGATGAGAACATGGAACACTTAGCGGTTAGGCTTTAGGAGCAAGAAGACAAGAAGTTCACCAAAACTTAGCAATACCTAAGGTTTTGGAATCATATAATACAAGTGCAAGACTAAACTCTTGATTATAATTTGTAGCGTGATAGTAGTTTTTTGCAATAGTACCTTAGGCCAAAGATCTTGGCAAAATAAATTATTTGTAGGTGTGGATATCCTTCTTAGTTGTATGACCTTTATAGATGTAACTTCTAGAGTAGTCAGTCCAAAGAAGGCAAGAACATCTTTTGATTTCCTTGATTGTTAGATTCCTTTGTTGTTTAGTATGAAGGAATTGTTCAAGGCTTCGTCTAGCTGTAAAGATTTGCATTTAGTTGTTTTCCTTGAATATGAATAAAGCAAAAATGCTAGAAACTCTTTGTTGTTTTTCTTTAATTTTGAGTCTTAAAGCATAGCTTTGTTGAGTTACTATGAGGAAATTTTGTAGTAGGAACTTAAGTGATCGAGTGAGAGTGGTCATTTGTACTTGTGATTAGGGCATGGGTTCCTTGAGAGTTACAAAGGAGCAAAGCACTGCCTTGATGATAAAAAATTAACTATTGTGTTGAATAATACCACAAGGACAAATAAAAAGCATTGCACCAATGCAAATAGTCTTTAGAGTTGTGCATTCCTTGAAGGTTAGTATGTATTCCTTGAAACTCCTTTTGAATTTGATTCTCAACCATTAGAAGATGTTATTCAAATGTAGAGTAAATTTAGTACTAGTAAGAATGATAGTAAATTGATTGTTTGATGGTCCAATTTTCAAGTTTTCCTTATATGGTAGATTTATTTTAGAAGTTTCTCTCAACCATAGCCTCCCAAGTAGTAAATCACAGCTTGAATCATCGAAAACTTGAAAATCATTTGATTTTAAACTCTCTTAATAAAAAATGATATCATGAACATCACATCTGTTAGTAAAGCTTGATGCTTGTTTGCCATGCTAAGATCTTAAAGGTCTAAAAGGTACCATATCCAACTTCTGGACAATCTCCCCAATCTAGCATTCACTCTAATACTCTATAAACAAGAACATCCTTGATCTTAAGACCAATCATCCTCATCAATCTAAGAGTCATATTCACAAGCCTTTCATGGTCTTGGTTTTGCATTTATTTACCAAAACCTTCTACTTTGCTTTTGTCTTGCTCTTCTTCTTGAAAACTTAAAAAAACTCAAAATTCGTTCCTCAAGGTAGTATTCATAAAAATCAATTCGCCTATTATGATATTGCTCTTGTGAATACCAAAATTCTCTAACATAGTGTAATTTCATAGTTGCTTTTAGATCAAAAACTCATTCATTCCAAGATTCTTCCTTAGAGTCTTTGTGGTTGCTGTTATTAGGTTGATGTTGCAAGTACTTCTAGTGGGTATGATAATTTCCTTACTAGATGTAAACCCTTGAGAGAACTTGCATCTTTTCTAAAACAACATTCTCTTTCCTTGTGCAAAACACTCAAAGCCAATACATTTGGACTTACTCTTCTCATGCTTGCTTTCAAAGACATTTATGAATCTTATCTCTTTACCTCTTTTTTCAAAGGAGATATATGTGCTTTCCCTACTTCCTTCCTTTGTTCTATTTTCTTTGTGAATTCCTTCTCAATTCAATCATAAGTGGAATTTGGGCAGTTCTTCTATATGTAAATTCCACATCTAATACCAAAATAATATCTATAATTGCTTGTTTAGTGTTCACTTCTATACCATGAACTCAAGGTCTTTTCCCTAAATTTGTATCTACCTCTCTCTTTTCATATAGTTGCAACTCTTGACCTTGAAATCAACAAGTTGCTCAAGGTGGTTTGAAGCAAGTCTTTTGCTAGAGGCGCAAGAACCAATATAGTAATTTCTCTTGTTCTCTTTGGGAGTATTAAGGTGCCTAATTGTAGAGCCTATGGGCAAGGGGGTGTATAAAGACTCATAATGAGTAGTTATGCTCACTTGTATTTCCAATAACCAAGAAATTCTATCTCCATTCCCAATCTTCTCTCTAACAAGTAGGCAAAAATACAACCTAACCTACCATCACAACACTCACTCCTAGTTTGTTAGTCATCAATTTCAGCATTAATTAAGAGAAATATCTAGCATGCCAAAAGAAAAATATGTAATCATAATGCTTGCAAATTAATCTGAACTAGCTTAGTGTAAGATCAAGCATTCTTACATAGAGAGGACCCAATACATGCAAATACACACCACAGTATTCCATTCTTTTGATATAAAAATGTCTCATAGTATTCTTACTCTACCCAAGAGCTACTTCCAACCTATACTCCAAGAACTACTTTCAACTTGTACTCCGGATAGTGTGATCCTATGCCTTTTAATGGTTTTATGTTGGGGAAATAACCTTGAAGCTTGGTCTAAGAGAAATTTTCAGTATGGTCCCAAAAAAATTCTGGAACTCGTGGGTAGCCATTAATATTATCTTTCCCATAATGTATAATACATGTCAATTTGACCATTAGATCTCACTTGACAATATCTTGAACTTAGTTTAATTTTGGCTCAAAACCCTAATTCAAAAACTAATCAAGCCACTCCTGATTCATACCAATATTTGAGTAGAGTTTTGGCTCAAGTGTCCAAGTAACTCAAGAATACTCTAACTTTCAACAATGACCTCAAATGGGAAAATTGCAATCAATTATAGGTAGAATGGAATAAGTTTTTGGTGCTTATGACAATAATTTTATTGAGCTTTGATGCACTATATCTCAATTCCTATAAACCTTGGATCAACTAAACTTGTCAAAGTAGTTTTTCATACACTTCTTTTAACCTTTGTGAAGTTTGGTCTTTGAATTCTTAAGTAATCTCTATATATAAATCAATTCACAATTTTGAGTACCATTTTACCTCCCAACTTCTCTCTTTGAGTAATTTACAGTAAAATTCACACAAATGTACAAGATAATACCACCAAAAATATTGCAAAATTCCATTTGTTAATTCAAAATAAATTTTTAAATAAGATCAAAATATCAAACACTCTCCTAATATACACCTGAACTTCTTGGTTTAAAATAATCCAACTTCAATTGATCATATTGTGGTTGAGATCAAACTCAAAAGAATAATTTCTTTAGCATACTACTTTCAAAATTTTTTTGCTCTTCAATCTTGTTTACAAATTACCAAAAACTTGTTGATAACTCACATAAGCTTCCAAAGTATTACCTTGGATTTGCAACAAACCCCCTTGCTTCAATTAAGCATATCTCAATCATCAACTACTGAAGGCTCACAGATTATTTTCTTGGTACTTCTCTCTCCAAAAATGGTCTTCTCTCCCCAAATACCACTCTTGAACTCCAATAAGTGTCCAAAACACTACTCACAACATGGTGGGACTTCAATTATTGCATCTTTCACTCTTTGCAACTCCTACTTTTGACAAATAGAACTCCAAAGTTCACCTCCAAAGCCTTGAGCACAAATGTTGGTACCTCCTCTTATACAAAAGGATTTAAATGGTTAAGTCCAATACATATCCATAATTAAGCACATGGAGGATAAAAGGATATGGATTTGTGATCACTTGTGCCATAAATACAAAACTAAATGAACTACGATACAAAATAGATCTCAATGCATAAATCAAAGCTTAAACTGAAAAAGGTTTTTAAAGGGATAGACCAAGAACATGGAATTTCTCTTCAATCAAGCTCACCACTTAGATGCTTTAACTTCTACGCTCGGCCATCACTCAAGATCCTCCATTGAAATTGTCTAGTTTCCATAATCCACTATAGAGTCACAATGCTTTAACACATTGCTCTCTGCCGAGCCTCCATCACCTTTATGTATCAAAATCCTAGAGCAGACAACATTGTAATTCACACAAGCCAATCAATTGCATGTACATAAATTATTCATATGGCAATTGATGAACCCATAAGATCCCTTGCATAGTCTACCATAATACTAATAGGTAAAAAAATCTAAAATACTTTTTCATTCACTATACAAACCACAACATGACACTAAAGGAATTATTACTTATGGTGCAACTCTTGTCACCAAATGATCAAACGCCCAATCATACTTATAAACTCATAGAGGATGCACCAAATCACTCTCATCCCTTTCTAAACTCTCCTTTGTACAAAATAATATCTTGATAGCTTCTACCAAAGAACAAAATTTCTCATACCCTACCTTACTTGAACTTGTGGTTTCAACTCACCCGTAAATTTTTTGTTATCATGTATACTAACCTATGTCTTGTAATCTCCAAAAGTACAAATAAAGCATGTAGCAATGAGACTCATGCATTCTTTCTCTTACCATTATAACTTATGCATACTTTTTTAAATCTTTGACAAAAAGGTTTAGATCTCCTCCCTTTTTACCACACAAAATTTAAAGTTTTTTTATTACTCAACCTCTTGTTCCAATTCTTCTCTTTGTATCTCTTTTCATTATTGCTCTATCCTCCTTAATAATATAGGACATATATGACTATTTCATTCTAGAGTTGTCAATCATAAGTAATCAAAGGTTCAAGTTACTCCAACATTTTTCCAACAAAATTATATCCTAGAGTTGATATCAATCAATCTTTCATATCTAAATATCTTGTCAGTTATTTTTATCCCTTATCTTCAGAACTATGGATTGATAATAGTTTTTTGTGGTGGTGTTGAGACTTTATTCAAGATCCTCAATGAGATCTTCACAAGTACTACTATTATACTACACTTGTGTTATTTTGGATGTCACTCAAATATGCTAACCTCGAACAACACTTTGGAACTAGATCTAGTTATTCTTATGCCTTGTGAATAAAGTCATGCATGAAATCAAGAAAATCTCTCATTTCCTTCAATCTCTTGCATGCACAAATTTTAATGAATGATACTTTGCTTTATATCCATTTTCTACATAGAAAGCACTTAGAGTCAATTCTCCTTAATATCTATATCAAAATCCTAAATCTATTACAATTTGAATCATTTTTGTATTTCTTATATAATTAGGATGCAATAACTATAACTATTCATACTAAGGAACTATTGCAAAACACCTTATATAATCATGATGGAATTAGACTTTTCATATTGATGAAATCAACTTTTATTATTGGTAGTCTTATACAAACCAAAATTATTGATTGATCATTGTCTTTTTTCATCTTTGATCATGAGACTTGGGGATGGAAAATCTTTTTAGAAATTTTGAATCTTTTTTGCTTTTTTATTGTGGTGAGTTTGAAGCAAGAGGTGCTCACTTGCCAAACTTTTAAGATGTTTTAGATTGATTTTCATCTTGATGGAAGATTGTCCAAGCTACAAACTAAAGGTCTATTTATCTAAAGACTTAGCAAAGATCTATTTTTTTATGTTTCTAAGGTGACTTACAATAACATTATAAGTCTACAAGTCCTTTTTGAACAATCAATCATACTTGGAAATCTTGAAGATTTTATACATGTAAGATTTGCAAATTGTATCTCTTGTACCATTTTTTGTATTAATAATTTTGCTATCATAAAATCATACAAAATGAAAATTGACTTTTTTGTGTGACCTTTTAACCTAATTGAAGCTCCTTCAATGAAGTTACTATACCCCCTTTCTATATTGATAGTCTATTTTCTATTTCCTTTTCCTTTTCACGTATAGAAAATCAATATCGTTAAACATTCATAATGAAGGTGTTTATGAGATGTAAAATTATAAAACATATAAGGATGATTTAAATGTTTGTTTGCACTTTATTTTATGATATGAGTTGAATAAGAATAATTTGTATTTAGGGTGAAGGATTGTTCTTAGTCTCAAATATAATTAGTGAGCTTGTAAATAAGATATTTTATGTATTCATTATGTTAATACAAGATACAAACTTATATAGCTAGACAAAACATACATACAAATGAAATGAATACATACAAAATTTATGTTGCATATATTATGACATAATAAATCATTCCTTGATGCTCTTGCTTCATGAATATTATCAACTAGACCTTTTTCTTGTATACAATATGCTCCAAGAACTTTCACACATTGTCTTTGGTACAAATCAAGAATCATCATGGCTTCAATATGTATTCTTATAACTTTTGTTGTTCAACCCATTTATAATACATGATAGCATATGTCTTTAAATATCATGTAGTGGGTAATGTTTTCCTTTATGTAGTGTACTTTGAACCAAGGCTTGATATGAAAAAAAATCATTATGAAGATAAATATGCATGTGTTACATATTAAGAAAATCATTGTTTGGATTGCATTATTTTGTACAAATTTTGCAATTGAGTATCTCTCATCTTTTATTAAACAAAGACTAAATCTATTGTAAATAAGTGTTTGAAAAAAAACTCAATCTTAAACTCACAAAATCTGAAACTTCATTCCTCTTTGTTTCAAGCCTTTTAATGAGTCAAATGCCATGTTTCAATTAAACTATTGTATTTTGGTTTTCACTTGGAATATATCAAATAAATCTTAACTATTTAGTAGTCATCTACACAATTTGATATTATAGTCCATATTTTATATAACTCATTGTGATAATCAAAATTTTATTTTTATAGAATCATATAAAGTATATATCATGATAACCTAATAACAATTATAAGTAATATGCAACAAATAAATCACCATTTCAAACTAAATCCTAATAAAAAGGAAGTTAGTTTTGAAGATATCTTATTAGGAACATTATCAACTCTTTGCGACATATTCAAACACTTATAAATATTAATGAAAGTCTTCAATAATATCTATTTGATAGTATGATCAATGTTATCCATGCACTAAATGGTGTACTATAAAATGTCCCATTAATACACAACAAAACAATTTCTTGATAAGGTTATGCCTCAATGCACTTACAAAATATAAAAATATAGAAACATTATTTGAAAGATTAATAAATTTATAATTCTTATTTTTGAAATATACTGATAAGATATTTCACCTACAAGCATGCCATGGATCTTCACAAAACTATCTTCACAAAAATAAAAGAATGTATCCTCAATAGTCTTGAGTTCTTCACTTGCACCATAAATTATAATTATAGAGGTTTGCCAAAGACAAAAAATATCATTAAGGTGTTTGTTAAATAACTCAAAGAGATACATAGTCCATTTCATTGAAACACACAATTTGTTATAGTAAAACCAAACAAAAACTTATATTTCATCAACCAAATATCTTTATAAACATTTATATATATATATGTATATAGGTTTGATAAATATTTAATATAACATTTTTTAATTATTATAGACATATAATTTTACTCCTCTTAATTTTTTTATTGTAAATGTACTACCTAAATATAAAATTATTTTAGTAGAAAAGTGGACAATTTGTCAGCTTTGTCATAATGATTTTACAGTAAGCATTATTTTGTTATAAGCATTCTTCAATAAACTGTTTAAACAAAGGATTATATAAAGTACAAGCTCAATATTTGTTTGGAATGAATTTTAATTATTATCTCTTAAGATTTATGTTTCCTAATTTTCCTTTTCATGTTCATGATATCATTTTGAGTAGAGATTGTTTGTCCATAGATTAGATTTGCCTCACCTTTGGCCCACACATCATAAAGAGATCATCTGAGCCAGCTGGTCAAATTATAGATGGTCTTTATACACATATCAATAACCACTTTCATCTATTGAGAATTGTATCTCATGGATTTTTCTACAAATTTAATATTCATTAAAACAATCTTCATTAAAATCCTCCATTTCAAACTTGAATAATGAGTTGTTGAATACTTTGCTCATCCATCATTTGACACATGGGGCCAATTTTACGTGCAAAAAGTCACCATAATAATTGAAATGTGTCGTTTTATAAGAAAACAAATTTATGATTAAAAAATCATATTTTTTAATAATAATTTGTTTAATTTTTTTGATGGGATTACTATATATCCTAGAAAATGTTATCTTATCATATGTCAAATAGAATTATAAAATATTTTATGTCTTATTAATGATGAAATATAAAGATTAAGTATATGCAATATTAAATTGTATGTTATATAAACATACTCATTATTAGAGTATGACTTGTATTTGTAATTGTACTCTAGACGTCCAAGTACAATAAATTGACAAAACATATTCACACTTTATAAAGTTATAGAGTTATGATTACTTTGCTTATAGGCTTGAGGTCGACTTAAGCTACTTGATCCACAATAAGCTAAGTAGCAAATGAGAAAGGGAGATGTGGACTAACAATATACTCATTCCCAAGACAAATTTATTTTTTTGGTTTTTTGTAAAGGTTTTGTAATCAATCAAAATTTTTTTTCATCAATCAAACACAAGATGTTCAGGTCTAAGGTTTATTAAAACTTTTGATATAAAAAACATGTTTGAAGTAATTCTCAACCACTCTTTGTTAAGGCAATTGTAAAATCTATTCCACTAAGTACATGCGAGATGACAAGAATTATACTATTCAGAATAATTCTTGCATCAGAATAATCTAGATAAAGTAGACAATAAAGGAAGCATTGGAAATTTAAATGGATATGAAATTTAGCATAAAATATTATAAAAATTTTAAAAATCCAACTCTTTGTTATGATAGCAATAATCTAAATACAAATTAAATTTATGAAATAATTATAAATCAAAATGAAACACAACAAATTCATAACTGAAAGTAAGAAATTGATTGAATTATAACTCAAAATCAAAATATTGAGTTTTGTATCCTAAAAGTAATATACATACTATAAAAATATCTTTAAACAAGCATTAAAATCAAATACAATTTGAACTCAAAACAAAGTAAGAAACATAGCAAATTGTAAATGAAAAAAAGACATAAATGTGCTAAAAAAGCTTGGGTTTAATAAAGGAGAACGCATTTTGCATATCTCATCAATGGTTAACATCAAGACATGTTTGACAAGGAAACTATTTTCTTTTTTTGCCAAGAATATTATATGAAGTTTTAGGGTGTTATACTTAAGTGGTGAAATCTGAAATAAGGGAGAGAATGCATTAAAATAACAGTGAAAGACTTGAGCGGAGTGAGAAAAGAGAATGTTATTATTTGAGAAAGATGATAAAAAACACCAGTTTATGCATATGATTTTTATGCATCATCTATACCATTTTACAAGTTTTCATATGATCTCCATAACTATTAACATGACAATTAGCATTTATCATGTCTAAATACTCAATTTATACATATTGTATGTGTCATGACCTACTTTGTTTTGACACAAATTTCCTTTGCTTTTTTTTGTTTTTCTTTATGCAAATAATCCAATTCAAGGCCAAGAAGTATTGTTTGCAGGAAGTAATGGCTTGCAAGGAGTCATAAATCCATGATATGAAGGTACAAGATGCCTTATTGTGAGTCAATGTCAACTTACTATGGTATAATTTGGTAAGAACATGTTGTTTCCTTGAGTATATGGGTTGAAAATGGCAGAAAAAGACAAACCAAGTCACAATAGGGAGTTTCAGTTATAGTTTTACAAAGCTCTGTATATTTTCATATGGATTATTACCAAGCATTGACTAAATTAGTATATAATGTGTGCAAGAGGAAGAAAGAGTCCCTCTACGGAGTTCTAACAAAGTTCCTTATTATTAGAAAAGTCCAAAAGCGGTGGTTTGTAGAAAATAAGTAATATGGAGTTTTCCATTGTCACGTAATGCATTAATTACATATTAGGGTTAATATAGTGCTTAGTTTAAGGTGAATATGGTCTTCAATAGTTGCCACCCAGTGTAATGTGTCAATTTAAGATTAAATAGGATTTTCTTCTATCACTGCTTGTGGTTGCTCGTGGTTGCTCATAGCCACTTGTTATGCTTGATGGCACCAAAAGCCACTTGTTGCCATTGGTAGCCACTTTGTAGTGCATGATGATTTTGCATCCAAATGTGAGCATGCATTGGAATTAAGATCTTGATCTCCTTTTACTAAATTTTTGTTGCCCCTTTGGAGTAAAATTCATTGACTTTCAATTAATTTATTGGTTGCCGCAAATCAATAGAAATCATTTTCCATAACTTGTGCTATTTCCCTTGCTGTACTAATTTATGGAAATGAACCACCACACCAATGCAAAACTTTAAAACCCATTGGTTTAGTTTTTTAACAAGAGCATTTGCACACAACATTTGCATTTGTAGATAGTGAATTTGAATTCAAATAGTGAGAATTTAAATCCCACTCTAAGAATCACACACCAACAAATTGTTGCAACTCTCTCAAGAAGCCACATCATCTCTTTTAACCATCATTTATTCCAATACAACAATCTTAAACATATGTAATATAGTGCTTGATTTTTATAAATGAATGTAGATTGCACGTATACCATAAATGTTTTTACAAGGCATTCATATATTAGCACCTCATCTCCTTATAGAGTCCACAAAAAATAGGTATGAATTTTGTTATTTATCCTGTAGACATCTCTCAATACTAATTTTGAAACCCTCTAATGAAGATAATCTATTATTTTTTGTTTAACCTCTTGAGCAATATCATTCCTAAATGTGGGTGATGTCACTAAACACAAGTGATACTAAAAAAAACTATACCATCTATTCTCTTGTGCACTAGAGTGTCAAATCTAGGGGATTCCTAAGAATAATGGTTTTATTTGGAACAAAGGTCACTTTTTTCAAGAGTCTTTTTGTTCACCAATTGTTCATTTGAGCATCAAACTTCCATGATACTGATTGTAAGAGCCGCAATTCATATAGTACTCCCCCCATGAGTCATACAAAATGCAAACCCATACCACACCACACAAAGGAAGTCTAACAACTTAACAAACTAAATTGATGTTTATGTAGAAGGCACAAGATGATGGGGCAACAACCATTTGAGCTGCTCAATCTTATTTGAGAGTGTCACTTGATAAGGTGCTAGGGCCTTATATACCTGGTTTTTTTTAGTTCATGACTTAGGTCAAATTCCTAGAAAGCTATGCTCTAGTTCCATATAAATGTGCCATCACACTCCAATACATGGGTTTGCCCCTTAGGATTTGTCACTCCTAAATCAATTGAGCATGCAAACATTCATATAGGAGGCAAACTAATACACATATACCAATTCATGAGTCTTGATGGTATAAAATTTGATTTACTTGCAAAAGAAGAATGCACCAAATGGACCTATTGAACATGAGGCCTAAGCTTCTTTTAAATTTCCTACTTGGCTGCAAATAGATCCAATGGGTACAATGGATGGAAATTTCCTAAGTACATCTCAATTGCCCAATCTTGATCATATCTTACACTAACCCTAAACCTAATGGTAAGTAGCCATGGCTACAATAAACAAGTCAGGTCATCTATTGTTAACATTCTAATACTTTATATTGGTATGTAACACCCATTTTTGCATGTATGTGCTATTGTGATGTTTAGTTTGATATTACAAGTACTTGAGGAATATTATTTATATAAGAATAAAATATAGTTCTACATTAGTCATGATTAGCTAAATTTAGTCATTATTGAGATAGAGAGGATCTTACTTTAAAGGAAGTACAAAAGATGAGCATCACTTTTTTGGATTCAAGTGTATTGACTTGGTATTATTCATAGTTGTTTGGTTTTTAAGAAAGAGTTGAAAACTATTGGAACCACAAATCTTTTTGCTTCTGATTCTTCTATAGACCAAGGATAGCCCATGTGAAGGAATCCTTGACTTAGTGGATGGGTCAAGATAAGACCATATGCTTAGGAGAATATTCCTATGAGTATAGATATTCCTTTAGATTTTAGACTTTATTAGACTTTTAGCATAGTAACTTGAGTTACTTTAATAATTAGTAATTTGAATGCATAACTATTTCATAATTATATAAACTAGGTAAGTACTCATCATCCTTTCATTTGCAATTATCCCTCTCTCATTGAGTTCCTTAGTGAGCAATGGTTTGAGTCTTGAAATGCTAGCCTTGGAAGAGTTTGATGGAGTTGGGATTCCTTGCCTTCTTAATTTATGGTGGGCTACCATAATATCCATCAGAGGTTCACCTTGAGTGAGAGTTAATCTGGATCATAGGCCTAGCTTGGATACCTATTTACAAACTACATATATCTATGAACTGCATAAGGCTACGAAAACAAAGATGTTGATGATATGTATGAAATAATTTCTCATTGTTAGACAAAAAAATGACTATGACTATCTTTGTAAGATAAAGCTACAATTATTATTCCTTGGCAGGAAGGGTAGGTGACTCTTTGGCCAAAGTCTATTCTCTTTTCCAAGATGTGAACAAGGTCCAATAGCTCCTTCCAATAGCATGCCATGATTTGTTCAAAGTTGGGCCAAGTCTCCTCAAAATTGGCATTAGTGTGGCTATAGAGTTTTGTAGACAACAATTTGAGTTGCTTGTTTGAGTACATATTTTTCTCTAGCATGTTGATTGGAGTGGGCAAATCATTTGCCTTTGTTTATTGGGAGGTCTTGTTGGCCATGTGATCCAACCAACTAAGTAGCTAAGTGGTTGTATGGTTGATAGTTGTGAGTATCCTTGATTGTTTGTTCTCTGCTTGGTTCATTTGGTGCTCAATTCATTAGCCATTTACTCACAAATCTGCTTATCTTACACCAACACCTTCTCATGTTTTTGTTTGAGAATAGAAGACAGGTGGGAGATGAGGAGCTTGGTCAGTTAATTTAGGTTGTTGTATTGGCTTTGCCTTTGCCACCACTTTGGCCATATCAAGCTTTCTTCATAGCGCTACAAGTTCATCTTCTTGATTTTGTATCTCTTCCACACGTTGAGTTCTATGGTGGAAGACTTGTAGGCTATAATAGTCAACCTCCTTCTTCAAGCTATGGATAAGCTTGTCATAATCATCTTTCCATTTAAGTTTCTTCTTTTGGAACTTCTCCAAGTGCTTCTTAATTTCATTGTCCTTCTCATTTGTTTAGGTTTGGAATAGGCGATGTAATTGGTAGATGAGGACCATTGGTTCCTTTATCTTTAGACCCAACTTTTAGTATATTGGTAGAAGTTCTTCCAATGCTTCAATTGCTAGCATCATGGTTTGAATGGTGTGTGCTTTCATAATCCAAGGCAAAGAATTTCCATCCTCGTCCATCTATCTTTGTAGGAGCTTCTTCATTTTAGGCATGAGATTCTTGTCATGGCCTGAAACAATTGTCTCCTTTGCTTTGTAAGCCAGTGCAACTTCTTGTTGCCTCATTCTTGCATGCCATGTTAATGTTGGTTGGAGGTGTGGTATTGGTAATGATATCATCCTTGTTTGCTTGTCCTTCACATATTGAGGATAACGGAATTTGTTGCTTAAATTGAATCATACTTTGGTGATATACCTACTTCATTGTTAGTAGTGCTCTTGACAACATTTGCCAATAGGTGGGCTTATTTTGTCCTTTTTTTTTTCTTGTAGCATGAAACTTCTCTCTTGTTAGGGATGAAAGTGGAGATTGGGGCCACAATTGCTAACTTCTTCTCCTTGCTTGTTGGATGCATTTCATTTTTATTATGAAAGGGCAATGATCATGCTTTCTAGTTTGGTCCTACGTCATTTTTTTCCACTATAGTATATGATATTTACATGAAGGACTCATTGCTCCCTAAGTTTGTACTCTTAGTAGCTTTGATAACTTGCTCATTTGTTGCCTCCTGTCCTTGCAATGGACATCCCTCTTGAGTTGACTTGTACAATGCGGTTTTACTCCCACTATCCTGCAACAAAGATTTAAGCTCTTGAGGTCATTTTTGGTTTTTAAAAGCCTGAATTTTTGCATAAGCCATTGGAGTCTTTCATCAAATACCAATGGAATTGTATGTCTCCACCACTTGAAAAAACTTCCCAATTTGAGCATATTCTTTGTCCGCCTTGTGGTATTTGGTGATCTCCTTTGACAAGTCAGGGTCTTTCATGAAGTAAGCTAGATGATGTAGTTAGGATGAAACCTTTCCTTCTCTTCATCCGTTAGTAGGTTTATACCAATGTTGAAGTGGATAATAAGGAGGCCACAATGGTGGCCAAACCTTCCATCATGTCCTCCAAGAGCTCAACAAATTGCTCACAAAATATCCTAGTCCAACTAACTAGCTATTTTGTGTGTATGATTTGGAAGAAGAGCAACTATTTCTGATTGATGTAGTTTGTTTGGTTCAAATGGAACAATAGCATTATCATTTTGGTGATTTTGTGGTGAGTGGGGTCCTTCGTATCCAATTTTATATCCTTTTATGGATTTCATCCTAACAAATTAGTCATTTATCCTCTATTTTAATCATTTTCTAGGTCAACTATATGGGGTATCAATATGAATTTTCCTAAATAAGGAGAAATCTATGCCTAACACACACATTGACAATGATCCTTTAGGGAGGCCACATTGTGTGACATCCTTGTAAAGAATTTCTGCTCAGATTCTTGGTGTTGTCACAAATTTCCTACAACAAGGCTCCATTTGTGAGACCCCAATCCCACAACAAGAATTCCTTTTTCTCTTCTTAATGTAGTTGGTTTACTAGTATAATCACCATTTGGAAATTTCAAGATGTTTGCTCAAGATCTCTACTATCTTGTTCTTCTTTACTTCAATTCCACTCTTAGGAGTTTATCCTTGTCATCATTGAATATTTGATATTTCACGACAATACAATTCCTACTTTGTTTAACAATTTTGCATCTTTTGCTCTTGAAAAAGTTCACAAAATTTGGTAGAAAATGCTTGGGTGATATCATAAGAGATTGTAGTTGTGGAAATAGGGATGCAAGAACACAATAAGTGAAAAGTGAAATTGAGAAGTGAAAATGAAAAAAGATTTTCCATGCAAGGTGGAGTTTGCCTTTTGATAGCCCCAATAGGGTGGGTTTGTCATTCTTCCACCATGGTGGTTGGTGAAGGATTGCAATTGTTTTTTATATGCATTGTCATCAGAGAATAATATATGGGTTGCATTAGTCCTATTTGGTGGAATGGAGAAATTGGGAGAATAGTATATAGATGTTTTAAAAAGTGCTAGTTTCAAGCAATATAAACTTCCCAACTAGAAACTTGATAATTGGCAAAATAGTGGGGCCGCTTCTACTATAGCAGGAATTTTGAGAGTTGATAGAAGCACACTGGATTTAAGTCTGACGCTTGGAGAGAATCCAAGGCAAGAGCTATAACATTTCTTGAAACTTGGGAGTTTGTTATGGTAATGTAAGGAAGGAGAAGAAGAAGAACTCGGAAGCAAGGAAACAAGGGACCATAATTTCAACAATTATAGGAATAAGGCATTCAGGAGGTTGGTGTTTGCAGATGGAACAAAACAAGAAGGAAAGTCAGCTGAAGTCGACAAGAGTGATTTGGGAAGGCAAAAAATATCAAAGGAGTTTTCTAAATAGGAAGGAATATGACAGGACAAAGGATAGAGTAGGGCAGGAGGAGAAAAATCTAGAAAGTACCTTGGCGGGGAGAGGGGATTTTTGGGAGAAGGGGGATTGGACAGCACACATTTGGCAGGAAGGGTAGAGAGAGAGAGGTGAGAGGGGTTCAGTCAAGAAAGGAGAGAACAAGGTGAAGGAACGAAGAATCTCAAAGAGGAGGGTTTTTTGCTGGTAAAGGGAGATATCAAAGGGAAGTGCTTGGACACAAGAAGGGAGGGCTGATTCTTGAAGGCAAAGGGGTTTTTCAACAAGGGAAGATAGTGAAAGGGAGGAAATTATCAAAAGAGTGGATTTTGCTATGCAAAAAGGAAGAAATCAACAAGAAATGAAGAGAGTGAGATATCAAATGAGAGTGAGGTTCTGTGAAACGAAGGAAAGAGAGATAATATCAAAGGACAAAAAGAGGTCAGCCTGGAAGGAGAAATTTTTGAAAGAAGAAGGCTTTGGATAGAGGAAGAGAAGACATGACTTTCTGAGAGGAGAAGTATTTGTTGGATAGAGAGAGATTTTTTTGAGAAGAAGGGTTGGACTGTAGTACCCATTTGTGCATGTGTGTGGTATTGTGATATTTAGCTTGGTATTACAAGTACTTGAGAGATATTATTTATATAGAGATCAAGGATGGTTCTATATTAGTCATGATTAGCTAAAGTTAGTCATAGTCAAGACAGAGTGGACCTTACTTTAGAGGAAGTGGAAAAGATGAGCACCACTATTTTGGATTCTAGTGTATTGACTTGGTATTATTCTTAGGTGTTTGGTTTTGAGGAAAGAGTTGAGAACTCTTGGGCCCGCAAGCCTTTTTGTTTTGGATTCTTCTATAGTCCAAGGATAGCACATGTGAAGGAATCCTTGACTTAGTAGTTGGGTAAAGATAAGATCACATGCTAGTGGAATCTGCCTATATGAATGGATATTCTTTTTTACTTTTTGACTTTACTTGACTTTTAGTCTAGTAACTTGAGTTACTTTGGTAATTAGTAACTTTGGTACGTAACTGTTTCAAAAGTATATAAACAAGGGATGAGGAGGTACTGATCATCCTTTCATTTGCAACTATCTCTCTCTCATTGAGTTCTCTAGTGAGCAATGTCTTGAATCTTGGAGTGTTAGCCTTGGAGGAGTATGATGGAGTTGGGGTTCCTTGCCTTCTTAGTCCATAGAACGCTTCCATAATAGCCATCAGAGGTTCATCCTGAGTGAGAGACAAGCCAGCTCACATTTTTTGTTCCATGCCAGGACCTCTCTAGATGGTAAGATAATGTTCCGCGTTCAATTTTACATTAGGCAGAAGGAGGCTATGAGAGCTCACTTGGAGAGAACATTAGGAGAGGAGAGGGCTGAACTTATGTTAGAGAACCAAGATCCATTTGGATACCTTGTAGTTCATTATGATATCTTTGAAGTGATTTTGTACATCTTGTACACATGAGAGGATTTGGAGAGATTGTGTGAGGTGGATTATAGGTTTTGGGGATTAAGGTGATTTTGGGCAAAATCTCAAGTTTGAGATCTGAACTTGAAATTTTTACACATGATAGCTTGGGTTGTCCTTCAGTTAGCACACTTGGAATCATTGTGAGAGCTATTATGTGGATTGGGCTAGAATTTTTGAAAGTTGATTGGGTAACTCTTTCTACAATTGTATGCTCTCTTGAAAATTGTAAAGAGTCTGTTTTTTCTTCAATTTTCAGTGGATTGTTGTGAGACTTTCCAAGAAAATTCAATATGTTATATCCTACCTGCTGAGAGTTTAGTACTTTATATCCTACATGCTGAAAATTCAGTATGTTATATCCTACCTGCTGAAAATTTAGTTTGTTATATCCTACATAAAACTTAGAGAGAGATCATTCTTGAGCAGGGAGTATTGAGTTTTTCAAGTGAAGGGGGTGGTTTTTAGACCAAATCTGAAATATGTGTGTTAAATAGAAAGGTTTCTAGGCCAAATGGCTTGATGACAAGATCTGAAATTTTGCAAGGAGGGACGCCTTCAAGTTGAAATCAAGTGTGAAAATTTTTTGAGTACTGTCACATACTACTTGAGAGATTTGAGTGAAATTATAAGGAAGGGTCGATTCTAGAGAGTTGGGATCTCATGCATGAGGAGTTTGAGAGCAATAAAAAGCATGTTTGAGTGTTTAGATTCATCTTGGGAACATTCATCAAGAATGGACATTGAGACTATGCAAGGTTCCCAAAGGGTTTGAGGTGATTGTAAGTGTGGATTTGAGGAAAAGAGAGTTTACAATAGAATTTGAAGAGAGTGTTGAGAGGATCCAAAAACCTATGCCACTTGGAGGAAAGAGTGAGTCTAAGTGCTTTCTATGTGGAGAGAAGGGACATAAGGCAAGTTCATGTCCATTGACCTTTGAGAGAAAGAGATTGAGGGAAAGGAGAGGCTTACTTGACTTGGGTTTGCATGTTGGACCTTCTTCACCAAGATTGGGACGGAGAAGATCTAAGACCAAGGAGTTGTGTGAGGGTCGTGGAGTGGAAGGACTTCCAAAAGGACATGAGTGTAGTGGAGTAAAAGCACTTTTTGAGACTTTGGTGAAGGATCTTGGAGAGAGTCTTAGTACAGCTATAGAAATACTATCACCTTCATCAGCTAGTTCTCAAGATTAGTGATAGAGATAATCTTTCAACTTATGGATAAACTATCTATGAGAGTTCAATTAATATGCACTCTAGGATTTGATGTTGCTATAGAAATCTTGGAATAACCTACACTTTTGTGTTCCCTAGAGTGAATTATTCTCAGATGGTGTTAGTCATGTATATACTCAATTAGTTCTAGAGTGAGAGAAAAAAAAGAGAAAAAGAAGAAAAAAACTTTGAGAGAAAAGAAAGATAGTGAGGGGTTAACATGGAGAAACTTCCGATTTTCTTTGGCAAGGATAGAGAAGATGTGAAGGCCTTTGTGAGAGACTTCAAGAGAGCTTGCAAAGGAAACAACAAGAGAAGAAGAATGAGTGGGCCTCATTATTACCATATTTCTTTGAAGACATAGCACTTACATGGTATGAGTCAGAATACCAAGAGAGAGAGAGAAGAGATGGGGAAGAAGAGTCTTGGGAGAGTTTGACTTCAACACTCATTAAGAACTTTCTCCCAGATGAGAGTTATGAGAGATTGATGAGTGAGGTTACCTTTCTCAAACAAGGAGATGGAGAGAAAGTGAGAGTCTATGTGGAAAGAGTGGAAAAGTTAAAGTCCAGATTTCGCATCTTGTTGAGGAACGGTGGGGATAATGTGGAGACTATTATGATTGGCATAGGGGCCATGCTCACCAAGAATTTTGTGGGAGGGTTGAGTCCAAAAGTTAGAAGCAAGGTGAGATATGAGAAACCTTCTCCCAAGGTTGAAGCTATCAAGATCGCAATTCTTATGGAGGAGAGTTTGGAAGGGGATGAGAGTGAATTGCTGGTGAAGGAGGTTGTGCATCCTCCTCAAGCCTACAAGTATGGTTGAACTTCTGATACTTTGGTGGCAAAGGTTGCACCACAAGTAGTAGTTGCTCCAGTTCTTGCACCTCCACCAAAGGATCCACTTCAAACCATCACATAACAACTTGCAGATCTCAAAATCAATGTGGTGCAATTATGGGAGAAGAGAGAGGTGGATTAGAATGTGGGGAGAGAACCTAGGAGTTATGGAAACTATTTATATAGAGAAGGCCAACTAGCCAAAAATTTCAATGATAGAAATTGTTTTGGTTTTGGAGGAAAATGCCATCTCCAAAGGAATTGCCCAAATTCCACTTACCATGGAGGAAGGGGTTATGAGGGAGCCAATAGAAGGAAAGAGGGAGGTAGTGAAACCCAAGTGGCTCCTAATCCAAACAAAGGTAAGGTGATAGAATCCATAGATATGGTTGAGAGAAAGTATGAGAAGGGAGAGTACTCAAATTCCAAAGGTCTTAATTTGGAGCTTTTGGCACAAGAGAAAAAATGCTGAAATCAAATGGAGAAGAAATGAGTGGATACCTGTGTTTTGATCAAGCCTAAGGAAGTCAACTTTGTCTTGGAGGAAGAAGGACTCGGATTGGATCAAGACTCAAAGAAGCTTACTTTGTATCAAAGGAGGAAGAAGAAGGTCAGACGTTGGAAGAGGGTACTTCGCATTGGAATGAAGGTTCCAAGTTAAGATTCTTGCGGGGGCTATATCTCAATGATCACAAGTCCAAATCATGCATGCTATATCTCGTTGGAAGCGTCTTGTCCAAGATTTTCTTTTGTCAACAAAATCAAAAACTTTGGAGGTCTATAGAAAAATTTACAAGCATATGAAGTTATGGGAGTAAATGTACATAGTAAGTTAGTGTCTTTGGGTCTATATGACTTTGGACTTCGGACTTCGGGTCTTAAGACTTCACCTTAAGAAAAATATGATTCAACCCAAGATAGTCCAACTTTGGAGTGCAGTGAAGGTGACTTTGGGAATCTTGCAAGAGGTATTAGAGGAAGTTAGAGTAAGGAAAGAAGATATTTAGAATACCTATGACTTCAATTTAAGTTTTGATTGAAGATATGATAGAATTAGAAGAGAAATAGTAGTAGTGAATGAATCCAAAGTGCAAGATCATACAATAAGTGTGTCTTTGGGTAAGTAACATGAGAGATTATGGGAAAGTGGGTTACAAATTGAAGGCGTAGATAGTGTACCCATGCTTTCAATTACAATTCTTGATGAGGATATACTAGAATTAGCAAAGGAATCAATAGTAGTTAAGTCCAATATTGCAGAAGTAGGAATTTAGATGTCTTTGGAGTTGTCATTTGACACTTTAGAGAAGAGTGGGTCGGGAGATAAGGAGATAGAAGAGTTACACATGAGCTCAATTGTAGTTCATAGTGTAGAAGTTGTAGAAATAATGAAGGACTTGGTAGTAGTAGATATACCCAAAGAAGGAGAAGTGGTAGGAAGATCATCGGGTTTGAAAGCCGATGAGGAGGTAGACATCAAATCGGAGAAGTAATAGTTTTGAGATAGGAAGAGGCAGATATGAAGAGGTGGTAAGTCATTTCGGATTTGCAGGTTAGAAAAGTTGTTGTAGAATGGCATAGTTGTTAGTAACTATCGATTGCTCTACTATTTAAAGGTAGCATTTGTAGTATTATGTTGTTCAATATTCATATTTTTGAAGATAGATAAAGCAAAGTGTTGATTTCAATGCTCATCGCTTAAGCTTAATTCCGAGTATCAACTTTGTGGGTGTTTGTGAGTGTGGAGAATTTTGAAGTGCAAGTCAGTGTGTTTGTCAGATGTTGGATTCCGCAACCTTGATATTTACTTTGTGTGTTTGATCTTGAGTGAAGTGCAATCAGAGCAATGCCTTGACAGATCTAAGAGGAATTGTAGAGTTGGTTGTATTATGCATTTGTGAGTGCAATGCAAAGTTGATGTGAAGCAATTTTGATTGAGGAAGTTGTGCCTTCAGTGGAAAGGTGGAACACAATTTTGAGGAAAATTTATTTTGTAGTGAAGTGCCATCATCGGGAGAATCTGAATAATCACAATCAAGATTTGTTTGGATAGAATTTGCTATGTTGTGATTAAGGAGTGTGCATTCGTGACAAGTTGTCAAGATTGTGAGCTTGTTAATCTCTTTTGGTTGTAGTTGCTACTTGAGAGATTAAAGAGGAAATCAAGAAGAACTACATGTTACTGTTTGACTTCGTATTTGACCAATTTTGAATTGTATCTCTGTAGGAACAAACTTTACTTACCCAATTACCGTAAAAATGATATTTTTCGGGTTGTCACAAGGACTCCATTCTTGGAGCTTCTATTGCAGTCTATGCAGACTGGTGAAGTCATTGATTTGATTGCACTAATTTGAATCCAGCCGTATAACTTGTGACTTGTAATACAAACCCCAATAATAACAAAACATGAACAGTTCCTCGTGATACATGAAGGTCAATGTTATCTCAAGACAAAAAGCCCTTAAGAAGAGTCTAGCCAGGAGCAACCTCAAGCAAGTTGCTCCATCAAAAAGGGAATTGCCATCAAGGCAAAAAGTAGACAACATCAAATTGCATGAAAGCTTTTGAGTCATTGAAAAATAGTGCAGTCTAAGCACAAGCAGCCAAGTGCTCAGTGCATCTTGAGACCATACAATTCCCATGACAGCATGAGATGTGGCCCAAAACATTCACTAATAGTTCTTTGGTAACATGCATATCTTTTCACATGATCTTGAAATGGCAATGAAACTCAACGGAGTTTTGTATCACAAAATCACTCAAAAAGTCATCACAACCTCCATCATCCCACAAAATCTTGTGAAGTTGGGGTTTCTTCATAGTGGAGTGGTTCATTTTGTTGAACAAGCCTCTTTGTAAGCCCTATGGAATAGAAATGAAATTGGTCTAACTACAAAATGAGTTTGGTCTTATTCTTGTTGGGCAATTGTGGGAGTCCATTTCATTTAGACACCCTACATCTCTATACCACGGGGGTATAACTACTTATAAATCCATACTTCTTGCAAATAGCACTTCTTAACATCTAGTTTGGACTATTAACATGAAGAAAAACAACAAAAAGCAACAAAAACTAGAGCTCATAACAAAGTGGGTTGTGACATGCCTCAACAAACTAGGTCCACATGGCTATCCAACAAGAGTGGTACTAGGCCCATTTTGTATTTGGATCCATTTTTGTTTTGCTCCATGAGGTCTACAAGTAGGCTGGCAAAAAGAAAATGAACCACTCCAATATGAAGAAACCATCTTCATAAGTTAAGTGGGACAACAAGAGTCACAACAACTTTTTGACAAAACAAGACTTTGCTAATTTTTACCGCCATTTCAAGATCACATGAAAGATGCACAAGCCACCAAAGAACCATTGGTGACCATTTTTTGCTTTTCCTCACACCTGCAATGGATGATTGTGATCCTTCACCAACTGCTACAATGGACAAAGGATGGACTCCACTCCATTGGGACTATAAAAATCCAACAACACCTTATAAGTTGAATCTTTTTGCATTCTCAATTTTCATTTTTTCACATTCTTACATTTCTCTTGTTGTGACCAGCATCCACTCTAACATTGTATGAGCAATTTCTAGCTCAGATTACTTAATCTTATTGACACTATTAACGACGCATGAAGCAAAATTGTAGAACCAATCATGAAATTGCACTATCAATTCAAATATTTAGTCATGATAGGATGTACTTGAAAAAAGAGAATTGAGTTGAGAAGAGGCAAGGTAGCAAAAATCTTGAACAAGCATCTTGGGATTTCTGAGTGTGGATTCTATTGTCGAACCAACAACATCAAGAAAAGGAAGATAGACTATTTGTTGTGAGATTAGGGTCTTGCAAATGTAGACATGTTATAAGAAAATTGCACAAACAAAGGGAATCCAAGTGGGAAGTCATGATGAGTATGTCCCATGATGTGGACATAGGATCATTGGCAACAAGTGTTGGGTATGGATTTCTTTCCATTTGAGGATACATTAATTACCTACATGGCCATCTTAGCAAATAATTGAAAGGGATAGTTGAGGACTTGTTGTTAGAGAAATCCACAAATGGGTCAAAGATATGAATGCTCCGCTCATCAAACCATGACCAAAACAATAATACAGTTGTTTTGTTTGACATAAACAAACTATATGAACCAAAACCAAGCTATCTTCTTTGAGCTTCCACATGAGCGAAAGCCAATTAGTTGGGCCAAGATGTTTTGTGACCAAGTCATCAACCAGATTGAAAACATAGCTCAAGGTTCCACCACTATTGTTGCTCCTTTCATTGTTCATTACATTAGCTTGAACCTCTTGAAAGACAAGGAGAAGGAGAAGTTCATGTCCCAACTACACCATCTAGCTTACTTCAGCATTGACCCAAAATTGCACAAAGAGATCACCAAATATCATGGCACAAAAAAAGAGTATGTTGAAACCATGAAGTATGTATGAGTGGTAAAGACAAACAACTCCACAACAATATGACAAAAAGACTCTTGTGGCTCACACAAAATTTCAAGCCTCCAAGAAATAAACATGACCTTAGGAGCTAAAATCTTCATCAAAGGATAGCAAGAGTAAAATTAGGTTGTACAAGTCCACTTATGACGAATGTCCAATGCAAGGATAGGAGGTGGATTATAAAGAAGTTGTCATAACTTGTAAGAGCATGAAGTTAGTCAGTGAGGAGGCCTTCACACAAATTTTGTCACTCATAGTAAACAAAGGAGAAGGAGGACCAAACAACCATGCCGCACATGAAAAAAGTGAAGTACATCCAATGACCAAGAGAGGTCCTAGCTGAAAAATCCACCTTCTAACCTTAGCTCTAGTCCTTACTTTGGTCCCTAACAAGGACAGACTTTGCATTAAAAAATGAAATGGAGTTATGAAATGGAGAAATGGAATGGAGAAAATGGTGGCAAAATTTGTAAAAAGAACTAACAACAACAAGACGGGAAATCACACTAAAGTCCAATGAAACTCACAAGACAACCTCCACTATCCTCAAAATAAGAAGGATATACAAATGAAGAAGATATCATTGCCAATGCAAAACCTCCAACCAAAAACTAACTCACAAAGTAGAGGAGACAAAATGTTTCGAGCCATTACACGTACATTACACAAACATTACACCCAAAACAAAGAAAGCCTTACAAAGACAATTGGGCAAGGATTTCAATTCTTTGCCTTAGCTAATAGCTGCCTACACTATTCATTACATGACACCAATGATGGAAGAATTGGAATAAATTTTGCCATTATATCGGAAGTTGGATCCAAAGATGAAGGAACCAGCATCCTTCATTTGCCACATACATCACCTAGTCCAACTAAGGCATACGAGAAGGACAAGAAAAGTGAGGAGTTGTAGAGGGAAAGAAAAAAATGGCAAGTGGAGTATCAAAAGCTAATTGAAGAACAAGGAAGTTGATGACTATAGCCTCTAGGTTTTCTACCAACAAACTTGACATGAAGAGGAGATACAAATTTGAGAGGATAAACTTGTAGTACTACAAAGTGAGCTAGAAATGGCCTAGGCAAATATGAAGGCAATTGAGGCCAAATACAAAAACCTAAAACAATTTGTTGGAGCAAGACAATTGGATTTTTAAAGAGATGACCAAAAAACTCAATGCCAAACCAGCCAATCTAGATAACATACACAATTAGGGCATCTCATGACTATTGGTCATACACCACCCAATAACTCAACAAATTGGAGCACATGGCCAACAAGACCTCCCAACAAGTGAAGGCAAAGGATCTATGTACTCAAATTGACATGCTAGAGAGGAAGACATACTCTGAAAAGCAACTCAAAGCATTGTCTATAAAACTCCAAAGCCACACTAATGCCAAGTTTTAGGAAACTAAACCTAGCTTTAAAAAAATCATGAAGGCCTATAAAAAGGAGCTTGTGGACCTAGTTCATATTTGCAAAGAGAAATTGAGAGCTCATCTCAAGTACCACCTAACTCTCCCACCAAGGAATAATAACTAGAGCCTTGTCAAGCAAAGATAGTCATGGTCATTTTTGTTCTTTAACAATTAGATGTAGTGTCGCACATACTATCAATATCTTTGTTTTTGTGGTCATAGGAAGTTTGTATATATATATAATTAATAAATAGATTCCTATGCTAACCTTATATGTTATGTTGGTCTATTGGAAGCCAATGACTCTTGACTAAGTTTATTATAACCATTGCTACCTACCTATTTAGGGTTAAGATAAGATATGGTCAAAATTGAGCAACTAAGATTTACTTAGGAAATTTCCATCCATTGAAGTCATTGGATCTTTCTATGGAAAAGTAAGAAATGTATAAAAGGCTTATGCTTGATGTTTATAACGTACATTTGGTGCATTCTTCTTTTGCAATTAAATAAAAAATTTATACCACCAAGCTTCATAAATAGATGTATATTTATTAGTCTGCACTTTGAATGGATGATTGTATGCTAAACTAGTTTAGGAGTGACAAATCCTAAGGTACAAACAAAAGCATTAGAGTGCAAGAATATATTTGTGCAGAATAAGAGTGTAACCCTCTAAGTGTTTGGCTAGAGTCAAGAACAATATGATAAGAGGTTGATGTAGCATTGCATCTCATCAAGTAAAATTCTCATATAAGATCAAGTAGCACAATTCATTTCATACTCCAATAACCTTGTGCCTTCTAGGAAGGATAGAACATGGTGTTACTATTGTAGTCCTAACATTTGTTATCTTGTTATAATAAAGCTCTTACTGATTTTTTTCTCATACCTATGTTAACTTGTTTTAACTTTGGTTATCTAGGATAACTTAGGAGTGTATTGTCTTCAGTTAAATACATAAAATTATGTTTGGATGCCAACAATTCTTCAACATACAACAATTTTACATATGTGATAAAAATTTCTGCCCATACTCAAGCTAATATTCCATTGATCAGTCAAAATCAAGTCTTATATCTTATATGTTATATTACTTTAATGTTACTCTATATTTATTTTCAACCTTCCAAAGACGAGCTTTTATTTTAGATGTCACTATCTTTCTATGTGATTCTTAGTTGATTGCTCCTTTTGGCTCTTCTTCTTTAGAGAAATTGCATCATTCCACCTTGATGTCTCAAATAGAATTAGTAAATTAGAGAAAATACATAGTTTTGAGAAGTTTTGAATAATTCCATATGATCGTTTGGATAGAACTCTAGTTTTTATAATATTAACTACTTTGATGAGTTATATTGTAAAAGCTTCAAGTTACTTGTATTGTATTACCTTGTTTTCAATTTGATATTTATATTTTTTTCTTTTTTTTCTTCATATTGAGCATTCATTATTAGAATAACAACATCAAATGTCAAATTTTATCCTCCTCAAAGTTAGTTTGAATTGAATGATGACATTGATGATATGTTTGAATGTTTTAGGAAGTAAATTAAATGTCTTGTATGTTTTTTAAGAAATTTGTATGTTTATTTAATATTTCCCATAATTTATCACTGGATTAATTAAAAATTCAAATGAAATATTAATCACAACAAAGGTATGTAAATTTCTATCTCTATAATTACTTTTGTTCCAACGTATAGTTAGACTGTAACAGGATTCTTCGTAACTTTTAGTACTTAAATTGTGTATTGGACTTTTGAATAACTTGAAAATATGGGTATGATAAATATAATAAATTTTAGCTACCTAGTGTCATTCAAGTTTGTAATATTATGGTAAGAATCATGAGAAAAGACAAGCTATAGATGAATGAAAAAAACATAAGAGTGTCACTATGATGGCAATCTATTGTTTTGTATTTAACCTCTTTGGGCAAATTCATTCTCAGAAAAGTGTAATGTCATTACTCTTGGCGCACTAGGACAATAAAAAGAAAAAGAAAAATCATGTCCACTATAGATTTAACCCAAAGGATTCTTGAAGGTGATGATTTGTATGTAACAAGGATCATTTTGCCTCAAGATTCCTTTACTTTCCTTATAACACAACCAAATTCCTAATTGCTTTTTTCAAGACATTCATAAGTACACTAATGTGCACTCATATCACTAAGTTTTTGTTAAACAAGATTTGTTATATTTAAGGTGTTTTGAGGATATGGTCTTAGAATGGACAAAATAAGTGGGATTTATAGCTCCCAAGGGTCCAATCACTATGGTGACTATGTCTATGACTTAGCATTATATCCTTCCCAAACAACACAATATTACATGACTTTTAAATATTACACTATTGAATCTTACAAGTTAGTCTTGCTTTATGGCACTCCATGTGTTTGATAAACTATCACGCATCATTCTTAAACTCCATAGAGCCCCTTAAGTTTCACACTATAGTTCTACATGAATGATTCTCCTCACTCAAGTGTTTGTGTTCATACATAAAGATTCCTTACTCATACTTAACTATGCATATAGTCACTCATACAAAGTGTAGACTAATACACATACACCAACTCAAGAGTCTTGACTATATACACATTGTTTATTTCAAAAGAAAGATGCACCAAATGAACACAGTGAACATTAGCCATAGGCTTTTTATACATTTCCTACTTAGTCATGAGGAAATCCAATGACTACAATGCATTGGAAATTCCCTAATCACATCTCATATACTTCTCTTATTCTAACATGATCTTAAGTGGGTGCGGGCTACATGGTATGACCACCTTAGCTTCTTAACTTGTAGTAAATAGCTATAATGTTAGGTTTCAATCATATATAAAATATTTGTATTGTAACCTAACAAGTTATACAAGATCAAAAGGTCTTGAAATATGACTATGAAAACTACCCTATCCTATCTATAAGATGGCTCTCAATCATTCTTGATAAAATTGACCACTTATTTTTTTGTATGAAGTTTTTTGTAAGATAACATGGCGGCACTTGTGGTGACTACCAGCTCCTTTGCATATCTAAATGAGTTTTATAAGCTCCTTCATGTAACTATCAACTAGTCATGTGAAGCTAGTATGTGTCTCCTCAAACTTGGAGTTATTATGGCCTTATAGCTTGACAAAAGATGCTTTGAGTTGTTTGATTTTATAAACTCTCCTCTCCATTGCAACAATTTACATTCTTATGTCCTTCAGCTTTTACATTAGGGGTTTTGTCAACAATGTGTTCCAATTAGTTCACAAGTCAAGTTGCCATATGTCATGTTGTTGCAAGCAACCCTATCCATTCATTCTCCATATTTTCCTATACCTTTGGAGTTTGTTTAATAACTCATCTTGTACTCTTGTTTGTTGCATGTACTCCTTCTCTTGCAAGAGTTTGATGCTCATATTGAGATCCAAGATATGAAGATTGGTTGTCTTCTTTAAGTTTGCCATGTTTCTATCATTGTTGTCTTGACACAAGCCTCCTTTAGCTCAACTCATAGAATCCTTAGTCCTTTGTCTTGGGCTTATAGTTCATCTTTATGATGCTCTTGTTGGTGGAAGACTTTGTGACAATGGTTATCAACTTCTTATTTAATTGTAGATAAGCAACTCTTATTGCTCTTCTTGCAAAAGCTCATCCTTTTGGAACTTCTCCATATTTTGCCTTTCTCCTCAATTTTCTCAATGACCTTGATTAATTTTTTATGCAATAATGGCATTCTCATTGGTTGTTGTTTGTGCCAATACTAGTATTGTTAGGTTGTCAATAGTATGGCTGAGCTCATTGTAGAATGGTAAGAATTCTTCCAAGGCCACCATTGAAGATATAATAATGTTTACAATGCATATCACCATCAACTACAAGACCATGTTGTTTTTTCATTTCATGTGGTTTAGGACGTCCTCAATCATACTTGGTTCTTTTTTCATTCTTTGTTGTTTGTCGGGCATTTGCGGACTTATCTTGATTGTCCTTTCTTTCTTTGCTAGTTGTAGCCTTGATGTTGATCTCCTCTATTGTTTGGTCATCATGTGTTGTCCTATAATGGGCTCTCCCTCCCCTAGGTTGACTGTATTAGCACTTGTAAGTGGCTCTGTACTTGGAAGACATTATGGTTAAGTCATTTATTGCTTTATTGGCCACTTTTCATTGTTGTTCTTTGTTCTCAAAGACCTACCTCTTTGTTATGAATTTCTAAGATGAAGTAAATGAAAGCCTATGTCCTTGATTGAGTCCTTTTCATCTTGGAGATAATGATCTCTTCATATTCTTCCTTTGGTCCCTTCCTTTTGAACAAAAATAACTCTATTCATATCATCATTTGACATTGGTAAGAATTGTACTTCATCTTTACAATCTCCCACATCCATCTTGTTGTTTTGCATATATGATGAAAGCTGGATGAAGGAGACATCATTCCTACTTCTGCATTATCTAAAAAGGTTGCTCTCTTATTCATTTGTGATATAGATTGATTGATCTTGCACATTTTAGGTTCCTTGTCATCTCATGTGACCTATATGCTCTCATTCTTGTCAGACAACATGTTGATCATCTAAGAAAAATGTTAACATTGCTTGGAATCCTGAATCTTGGTTCTCACTCCAAGCACCTCCTTGCAAATACTTGTTGGGTTATATGTTTTAACAAATAGAAAAACTTCATACAAGTAAGCTCCTTGTTTGCCTTGTGGAATATTGTTATTTCTTTTTGAAGGTATGGGTGCACAATAAAATATATTGGATGGTAAAAATGGCTGGAGTTTTGCTCCTTCTACTCTTTCATGAGAAGGTTCATCCCTTTGTGCAAATATTAAATGAGGAGAGCTACAATTGTGGGTGTGCACTCAACCATGTCATCAAATAGCTTGATAACTCATACTTGGAACATCTTGGTCCAACTTCTAGGTTGTTCTCTATGAACAAGCTAGAAGAAGATTGCTTGGTTCAAGTTCACATAGGCCATTCATTTAGACTTGAATAACTTCATAATTGTTTTGGTGATGACTCGTGAAACAAGATCCTTGAGATCTTCTATCTTGTATCCATTTTCCACCTTCCCATCAACAAATGGGATGTCAATTTTATTCTTTAGATCCTTACTTGGATGGCACTATGAAGTGTTGATGTCTATTTGGCCAAATGGGGAGCACTCCTCTCCCAACACTTATTGCTAATGGCCTTCTATTCACATTGCTGGACTTCCTCTCCACATCTTGCCACTAGTGTCAAGGATATCACAAATCTTCTTTGGTAAGGAGATGTTTAATAGAAATAGAAATAGAATGTATATATCAGCAAGATTCTATACTGTAGTTAGTAGTGGTTTAGTTTAGAATCAAAGATTATTTTCATCATTTCATACAAATATTAAACACTTGCAACTATTTTTCCATAAATTCGTTATTCATCTCATGATTAAAAATCCTAATGGATATACTTGTAATGAGATTCTATCTTAATACATTTATAACTTAAAAACTATTAATATCAAACTATAAAAACCCAATAAATAAGTGAAAATGGGACCAACTCTCATTTGAGATACAAGGTGGAATTCCTTCTCTCATCCCATTGTTCTTGCTTTGGGATTGGGGTACCAATCTCAAAGCAAGAACTCTATATTATAACCTTAAGGTAATTGAATATGCAATATAAATCTTGCTCTAGAATTTCTAAAGTTTTGCTAGCAATTTCTAAAAACTTCCATCATCTTCCCTTTGTCAAATTTTGTTTTGACATTGCTTAATGTTTTAAATCAATAATCTACTCTCTCACCAACACCCTCTTACACAAAGTCTTTAGCTTTTGCACTTTCTTGGCAAAAAAATGATTGTATCAATAGTAAGGATCAAATTGTGCATGATGCAATGAAACTCTGATCACAAAAAAGTAAACAAAATTTATCCTTGTGGTATGGGATCATCACTTTATAGTCCTCATAAAACTAGTACGCACTTCATCCATCATAGCGGTTGGTGAAAGATCAAGGTCATGCTTCAAACATGTATTGTTTGGTGCCAAATGGTCAAAACTATGTTTTATGGCAGCATGTTGATGTAGAGGCATAAATCTTTTTTGGCACAACATTTGTTGGCACCTTGTCTAATGGTGGAAACTTGTATTTAAAAAATTTCCTACCAAGATGACATTCATTGTCCTTGTATTCCTATGATCATTTGTACTATCGATCTTTGTAAGAAAGATAGATCCCCAAGAAGCTTAGTCACAATACAAACACTTTATCTTTGGGCAATTGAGCTAGGTTGTTATATGAAGGACTGATTCACTTCATGAGGTGCTCATCCAACAACTTAAGCCATTTTTTTTCTTGGTTCATAACCTTTTGCGATGATACATATTGAAACTACCAAACTGATAAAAAAATAAAACTTTGGTCCATGGAAGCCAAGGTTGTTCATTACAAGAATGATTCTAATTAGATGAAGGGAATAAAAAGTAGGCATACAAATAAAATGACACAATGACTAACCAACCATAATAAATTCATGAAAAAAATACTTAAGAGATATATAAAGTTGCAACATTTGAAATGAAAGCTCCAACATTTAAATATTTTTCAAATCTAAACCTTAGAGATAACATAAACAAAGTTCTTAGTTGATAGACAGTGGAGTATTATCGATGCTACCGTTTTTTTATTACCATTTGGGATTTGAATAAGAACATAATACATAATATACCTATTTTTTAGGATATTTTGATACCTTTGTATAATGTATTCTTTAAATTTCTGGTGTATCATTCACCATGAAATTCCAGATTTATGGGGAGATAATTCATAATTTATTATACATAATAAATTTCTTTCATATATATTTTAGAGATTCTGTATATAATTAAAAAAAATGATAGACAATAGTATATTCTGAATATTACAGATATGATCATTCATGAAAAAATAATCTAATTGTAAGATATTAGGTTAAGTAGGAACCAATAATATCCAAAAGTAACACCTATATTTAGATACAAATGAGAAGAGGCACTAAACTCTATATTTCACTCTCACTTATAGCTAACCATCCCATGAGGATGAATGTATAATGTTATCCATTTTGATTAATTATCATAGTATTCAAAGGTGGTTAGTAAAAGAGCAAGAATCCGGAAGGCGTGCTCCAAAATATTGAGGATTCTGCTTAGTATATGCAAAGGAAGAGATAATTACACATGTAACTCTTTCAGAAATACAACAACACGTAAACATGTAATAAATTCTGAAAATAAGATAAATGATTCGATGGTTTGGTAGTATACTTGCAAATTGAGATAGAGGTTTAAATAATATCAAGCCACACTTCATATATTACCAAAGAAGGTTACTAAGAAAAATAAATAACTTCAGAAAAATCCGTGGCAATAGCTCTAGGAAGTTTGATAGAGAACAAGCATCAAGAAAAGATCTCATCCGTTCGAGATGAGATGTTTTCGCTTCATGTACATAAAATCATGACAATTACTATATAATCAGGAACCATAAACTATATAGGAAACAATTAACAACTATATTTTCTAGATGGATGGCTTAGACATGTATTTGAAAGATGGTCATATGGATAAATCAAAGTAAACAACACCCTTAGTGCAATAGCGTTTCCACTCCTTTTTTCTTATTTTTCTTGTTCGTATGTTATCCTTATACAAAATATGTCATACATACATTCAAAATACGAATTCTGTAGAAATTTGGTGTTCTACTCGTTTCTTTTAGTCTCAAATTGCACATGTAGAGCAATCATTCGATTCGTTGGGAGTAACAACTTCTATATATTGATGAATAATGAACACTTATGTATTATTTAGAAATTAGAGATTGAAATATTTTTCCCTTTATTGCTATACTGAGGGTAAAGTCTAAATTGGGAATGTCTACTAAGAAACACTGAAAATTTGTATACAGAGTAACCTACGTGATCAAAATAAAATTACTAAATAAATAAATATCTAAGTTGAATAGAAGAATTATATATTAAGCATGATCGACATTTATGATTCAAATAAAATCATTATGAAATGAAATCATTATTAATCGTTTTAGGAAAAGAGAAAACCGGTACCCAAGTTAGCATTGGAGATACTTGGTGAGAATGTTATTTGCATATAATATAATTTGACCTTAACATATTCAACATGCAACAATGAGATGAGCTTTACTATTTTCCTTTTCATTCTTTAAAGATCACAAGCACAAGCGTTACACGTTCTTATTGTCTTTAGATACCTCAAAACTATATCATTTTATTCTAAATATGGTGTTATTGTTACGAACTACATTTATTTATTGATAGGGTACTGCAATTTATAGAATGTTATCCTTCTCTCTCCAATAAAACGTACTTATTAGTGATAAAGTGCATATGAAAACACCGAATTTTGAGGTGTTGAACTGATAGTATGCAATATCATATAGAGTTGAGCATAAATTCTTCTGCACTTAAGGGCTAGATTTAATATTTAACGTATTTTTTACATATAAAAGGGGTAAAATTTCAGGGAAACACATGAAGAGAAATAATTATAATCTAAACATAAGTTATGAAAAAATCTATACTTTAATGTTTGACATCTAGAGCTAATTTAAAAAATAAAATTTGAAATAATTTTCCTTCTGTTTCGTTTGTAGCATCTACACATTTGGACACTACGATAGTACAATAGATAGTGCAGACTACTTGGGGTTCAAATATTGTTTTACGGTATGCTTAGAATTTTGTAATTGATTTTAAAGAGATATTTGTAGAATATAAAATTTTGTGGGTTTTGAAAAATATAACAAGGAATATTTTATGGGGTTATGAGTAATTCATAAAACTAAATGAGTAAAACTTGAGCAAACATTGAGTTTTTCCAAAATTATAAAACAACAATTTTTAGCAAATGCAATATTTTATATGGGTACCCATATAAAATTTTACTGATTTGTAGGGATTCAGTAAGAGGTTTCAATAATCAAGTTAGGATAGAAAGGGGTTTCAAAGTCAATATTAACAAAAATTTACAAGTAGAGTCTCTAGAGTAGTAAATTTTGTTACAATTACCCATAATAATTGATGATGAGGTAAATAGATGTCCTTGTAAACAAGAGCTACAATTACAAAAATATAGTTTATGGGCGAGAGAGGTTTCAATTTTAAATTGATATGTAGCTTAATGATAGAGTACACTAGTGAAATTCGACAATTAATTAGTGTCTTGATTTGTGGCCAATACCAACCACCCATATTATCCTAACTAATTTGCATTATGCCAAATGGAGCACGATGGGAGGGAAATTAATGAATAAGCATAATTTGAAATTTTTTGACACTCCTTATTTCTTGTTTAGAATAGCTTGTGTGCAAGTGGAGATGGTTTCATGTTTTTTATTGTGAATGTATTAGTTATAGGATTAAATATACCACACCTTGCCGGACATTGCCTCGACAAGATGACATAACTAGTTATGCAAGTTTGCACAAGCAAATTGAAATCAAAGTTTGGGATCTTTAGTTAGACCACAAAGCCATGGATGAATCTCGCACTCACATTTGAGACAACACATAACAAGTTCAATTTGCATCCCTCCCTCCTCTCCTATTTAGATTTTGAGAATTTCTTGACAAGATGGTTGCATATGTTCCAATGTATGTTTGGCAAAGGTGTTCCAATAATTGCAAACAAGGATGGTTTGGGTTGATTTGGGAGCAAAGCTGGTTTGGGTGGATCTAGGAGTAGCAATAACAAAGCAACTAAGGGAAAGGATGATATATTCATAATTATTTCTCACCATTATGCACAGATATTAGACTATTTGGATGACCCCAAACACTCCAATCCAATTCATGGTGGGAATGGTGAAAGGAATGTCCACAAAAGCATCACATTTAGCTACATGTCCACTTACTTGGTGAGTCACAAGAGAGGATTTCCAATTTCTATGACAAGAAAGAAGTTATACAATAAATGGGCTTGATACATGAAATCATATAAGGATACATGAGAATGGAAATACAATTTCATGAGGGAAGGGTCTCAATGACCTCAAGAGAGGATGGTGAACTAAAGATTACAAAGTAAATCATCTTGTCCACATTTCAAGAGAATAGATTTAATGTTGGTGGGAGTGGGAGTGTGTAACAATATGGAGTTTAGCGACAAAGTCAGTCAGGCTCACAAAGTACCATATAAGACAAATTAGCCTAGAATATTCCGGCAGTATCTAAGAAGCTTCTTGGGAAGCTTCCCGGTTAGCTTAGCTTGCACCTTAAGTAAGTAGATTCTAGAAGGAAGCTTCTAGAAGCTTCAAAATAGCTTAGCTTGCACGCCAAGTAAGTGGCTTCTAGAAGGAAGCTTCTTGAGAAGCTTCCTAGTTAACTTGGCTTGCACTCTAAGAAAGCGGCTTGAGGAAGCTTCTTGAGAAGCTTCTCAAGGGCCTTGTATGCTACCTATAAATACCAAAGCCAAAGCTCATGCTAAGCATTCGGAGTTCTCCCTCATTCAAGTGTCCCAATGTGAGTTTCCATTCTCTTATTTCTCTCCTTAGTTTCGGTATTTTACATTGGTATCAGAGCAAGAATGGGATGGATGGAATTTATGGACCACCAAATCCACTTTTGCCAAACCATTGGGACTTTCATGTCCAAATATTACCAAAGCATCGTTTCACACAATTCATTACCTCACGCTTTGGGCAGGATTTTCTACATATGATCATCGTGTCAGAGGAACCCTTGACACTTCCAGTTGTAACTTATGGATAACGGTGGACGTGTTGTATCTATGTGTTAATCAAATTGATAAATTGAAGGTTGTGGAATAGAGTAGTAGCAATGGGGGCAATACCAGATGTTATCCTTGCAAAGCAACAACAAATCGAGCATCTTACTCGATTGTTGGATGAACAAGACCAGCAACGACAAGAACAAATAGACAAAGCGCTAGTTCGAGATGGAGAAGATTGCATTTGATTTCCAAAACCTAAGGTGTTTGAAGGCAAGAATCTTCCAGGCACAGTGGAGAATTTTGTGTTTGACTGTGAACGTTACTTTGAAGCCACCAATCTTCAAGACAAGCGGAAACAAATTCTCTTGGCTTCTAGCCAATTGGATGGCGTGGCAAAACTTTGGTGGTGATTTTGAGTAGAAAGAGCTGAACGACAAATTGTTACACTGATTTTGACATGGGCGGAATTCAAGGATGTAATACTTGGTCAATTTTAGACTATAAATGACACTCGAGCTGCACAAGATAAATTGGCGGAGTTGAGGCAGATTGGCTCAATGAGAAGCTACATCACACAATTTCAGAATATCATCATGCAAATTCTAGATATCCAAGAAGGTGAAGTTCTGGATCAATTTGTGCGAGGATTGAAGTCACAAACCAGATTGGAGTTGACCATGCAAGAGCCATAGAACATAGAAGAAGCCATGCAATTCGCTGAGCGTTTTGGTTCCTTAGTTACGACAACTTGGTCTCGACGTCTACCTACACAAAACCTACCAGTACCACAAGTGGAAGAACTGGTTCCAATGAGGATTGATGCTTTCCAACGAAGACCACTTGGCACAGCAGATAGAGAAAGATTACGACAAAATGGAGGTTGTTTTTATTGTCGCTAGTTGGGGCATCGCATTGTTGAATGTACACTCAAGAATGGACGACCTCAACAAGTTGCCCAATTGGAGGTTGTGGAGTAGAATGATCAGGGAAACAAGGAATCCCAATAGGAGATTTCGAGCTGCCTACTAGGAGCTTGATTAGTTCCAATGGGATTGAAGGCTCGACCTATGCAAGTCTACTTCACTTGCAAGGTATGATATCTAATCGGGGTTGTTGGATTTTGGTTGATTCTGGAAGTTCAGAGAATTGCATGTTTATGCAAGTAGCAAAGGAATAGGGTATTCTTATCAAGCCAGTGATTGGAAGTAGTTTGATGATGGCGGATGGTAGAAAAGATTCTGCATTCCGCACCTTGCATCCTGTTACCTTCAAGATTGGGAAGGAGTATTTGGAGTGTATGAGGTTTGTAGTGACACCTCTACACTATGATATCATTATGGGTCTACCTTGGCTTGAACGTCATAAGGTTCAATTCAATTGGACCCGACTTCAAATTCAAGTACAACACCAAGGTAAGAATTTCTGATTAGGTTGTCTGGTACCTCTCAGTAAGACACCTAAGAATAGTCAGTCCCAAGATGGGAAGTTTGTTGAGAATGTACCAATAGAGCAAATCTGGAAGGGAGATGAGTTCCAAGATGGGAAGTTTGCCAGGAAGGCAACCATGGAGCAAGCTTGGAAGAGAGATGAGTCCCTAGAATGGAATTTTGTTAATAAAGCAGCCATAGAGCAAGCTTTGGGAGGAAGATAAGTCTGTATTCACGGTGTGGATCAAGCCGATTGCACAAGAACAATCTGAGGAGGGCCAAGTGCTGCATCAAGCAACGGTTGATCAGATAGTTGAGGAGTTTGCAAATGTGTTTTCGGATGATCTGCCAAAGGGATTACCCTCTGATCAAGGTATGCCCTTCAAGATCGAGTTATTGCCAGAGAGTACTCCAATGAGTAGACCAATCTATCGGCTCTCACCAAAGGAGTTGGAGGAGTTGCAAACAACACTTATAGAGTTGTTGGATAAGGACTTCATATGACATAGTACCTCTCCGTGGGGAACACCGGTACTATTTGTTACAAAGAAGGATGGAGGACTTCGTTTCTATATTGATTACCGTGGGCTCAATAAGCAAACCGTGAAAAATGCATATCCCTTGCCTCGGATCAATGACCTGCTTGATCAATTAAGTGGAGCACGCTACTTTTCCAAGCTAGATCTTTGTAGCGGCTATGGAGAGGATGTGCAAAGGAGAGGATGTGCAAAAGACTGCCTTTCGCACAAGGTAGGGACATTTTGAGTGGAGAGTTCTACCTTTCGGACTCACAAATGCTCCAGCAGTCTTCATGGATCAGATGCATTGGGTGTTGGAGGGACTATTGGATCAGTCCATGGTAGTGTTCTTAGATGATATCTTAATCTATAGTAGGACAGAGGCACAACACAAGAATCATGTGTGAGAAGTCCTAAGACGACTACGACAATGGAAATTCTACTACAAGAAGTCAAAGTGTGCTTTTTGGCAGAAGGAGGTTACCTTCTTGGGTCATAAGATCTCATTTGAGGGGATCAAGATGGAAGAAGAGAAGATCAAGGCCATTACTGATTGGCCTACTCCGAAGGATGCTACCAAAGTACGAGCATTCAATGAATTGGCCAGTTTTTACCGACGGTTCATCCACTATTATGCTCATATGGCCGCACCATTGACTGACCTCTTGGGAAAGAACTCAAGCTTCCAATGGACCACCAAGCATGAAAAAGCATTCTAGAAATTAAAGCATATGGTGTCTTCAAGACCCATTCTTCAACCATATGATCCTCAACTACCTTGTGTGGTTGATTTTGATGCTTCTAACTTTGCAATTGGAGCTATGTTGCAACAAGAATTTCCAGATGGACTACATCCTATTGCCTTTGTGTCTCGCCGACTAAATACAGCTAAAAGAAATTACTCTACTCAAGATCGGGAACAACTTGCAATGGTATATGCCACCAAGATATGGACGCATTATCTCTTGGGGAAACAGGTGATCATGCAAACTGATCACAAGCCATTGTTGCAGACCTTACACCTAGAGCACATGAAGAGTCGACATCATCAATGGGAAGAGCAACTCCAATTGTTCGATATCAAACTTGAGTACAAACCAGGTTGGTTCTATGTCATCCCTGGTGCTCTATCACAACAACCTGATTTGAAGTCTCTTCTTCTTATTGCGGCAGCAATTACGACGGTGTCAATTGATCCCAAGATTCATAACAAGTTTTGGTTAGCTCTACAGCAAGATCCCTTCTTCCAAACGGTACATGGTCGGCTCACAATAGGTGACAAGGAGTACAACACCTTCTCCTTCAAGGAAGGCCTTCTATTCCATGCGGACCTGTGAGCCGGCCTGTCTCTCACTCAGGATGAACCTCTGATGGCTATTATGGTAGCGCACCATGGACTAAGAAGGCAAGGAACCCCAACTCCATCATACTCCTCCAAGGCTAACACTCCAAGACTCAAGATATTGCTCACTAGAGAACTCAATGAGAGAGAGATAGTTGCAAATGAAAGGATGATGAGTACCTCCTCACTCCTTGTTTATATACTTGTGAAATAGTTACGTACCAAAGTTACTATTTACCGTAGTAACTCAAGTTACTAGACTAAAAGTCAAGTAAAGTCAAAAAGTAGAAAGGAATATCCATTCACATGGGCATATTCCCCTTATCTTGACCCAACCACTAAAGCAAGGATTCCTTCACATGGGCTATCCTTGGACTAAAGAAGAATCCAAAACAAAAAGGCTTGCGGGCCCAAGAGTTCTCAACTCTTTCCCCAAAGCCAAACACCTAGGAATAATACCAAGTCAACACACTAAAATCCAAAATAGTGGTGCTCATCTTTTCTACTTCCTCTAAAGTAAGGTCCCATCTATCTTAGCTATGACTAACTTTAGCTAACCATGACTAATATAGAACCATCCTTTATCTTTATATAAATAATATCTCTTAAGTACTTGTAATACCAAGCTAAATATCACAATACCACACACATGCACAAATGGGTGTTACAGACCGGATCTCTATTCCAGCCAAAGGTGATCTTTGACTTGTGCGCCTTCAAGAAGCCCATGATTTACCCATCGTTGGTCACATGGGTGTGGACAAGACCTTGGGTACCCTCCAACATCAATGGTGGTGGCCCAACATGACACGAGATGTTCGAGAATTTGTCCGATCATGTGAGAGTTGCCAACGTAACAAGGCCAGCAACTAGAAGCCGGGTGGACTCCTTCAACCGTTTGCCGTTCCATCAGCTTGTTGGGAGCATGTGAGCTTGGATCTCATCACATCCTTGCCAAAGACAAAACAAGGACACACCGCCATCATGATGTTTGTGGATAAGCTTAGTAAGCAAATCCACTTGGCACCAACCTGTGATATTGTGGATGCTCCAACCTTAGTGCAAATCTACTTCGACAATGTCTTCAAGCATCATGGAATGCCACGCGTATTCATCTCTGACCGTGATCCTTGCTTTACCGGGAAGTTTTGGCAAGCACTCTTTTAGATACTCGGCACAAAGCTTGATTTGTCCATGACCTATCATCCTCAAATTGATGGACAAACCAAACGTGCAAATTGTACATTGGAAGATATGTTGCGTGCCTTTGTCAATGTCTACCATACCAAAGCCGAATTTGCCTACAACAATTCCAAACAGGCAAGTACCGGATTCTCTCCTTTCTTTCTCAATTTTGGCCAAGATCCGCTTGTTCCTGATTCTCTTCTTGCTCCCCCTTCATCTCAGGTTCCTCATACTTCCACATTCTTGACCACTATATCCCAATCTCTCCAACAAGTCTCACCTCCTTGTTGCTCAAAATTGCCAAAAACAATATGCGGACCACCATCGTTGAGATCTCACCTTTGAAGTCGATGATAAAGTCATGCTATCCTCTAGTAACCTCCCTCTCCCACTTGATACCCAAGTTCGTAAACTTGCCCCTAATTGGATAGTAAGTAGCTTCTAGAAGGAAGCTTCTAGAAGCTTTGAACTAGCTTAGCTTGCACGCTAAGTAGGCGGCTTCTAGAAGGAAGCTTCTTGAGAAGCTTCCTAGTTAAGTTGGCTTGCACTCTAAGAAAGCGGCTTGAGGAAGCTTCTTGAGAAGATTCTCAAGGGCCTTGTATGCTACCTATAAATACCAAAGCTCATGCTAGGCATTCGGAGTTCTCCTTCATTCATGTGTCCCAATGTGAGTTTCCATTCCCCTATTTCTCTCCTCGGTTTTGGTCTTTTACAAGGTGGGTGGGAGTGGGTGGGTGGGTGGGGGCGGGGGGCAAAGCCAATATATATCCACATGCTTTGGTTAGCATAGGTGGTGGTATTGAAGATGGAATTTGGATCATAGATGGAACATGCAAAGGTGGTGCTAAAGAATTTGGCCAAAATTCTACACTTGATTCAACAAAAATTAGCATCCCAAGTACACAAGTGCTCTTAGAAGATCACATGAATAGGTTTGAAGATGACGGTCTGAATTGGAATTTTACATTTGGAAATTGTAAGTGCGGGTCAAGAGAAGTTCAAGAGGATGATAGTCAATGCTTGATGGGAGAAAATGCAGAGGAAGAATATCTCCCAAGGAAAGTATTAAGATTCAATTGTAAGGATATCAAGGAGCAGCAAGACAAACATAGAAGACCAAATTTGGAGGAACACCTAATAAAACAAGAGAAGTACACAAGATAGGTCCCAAAGGAATACCCTATGAAAAAAAAAAAGAGGAAGGTAGAGAATACATTGGAGAGCACACAAGAGAAGCATCCAACAAGAAAGATACAACTCGAGGATTAAGTTTCAAAAGAGAAGGAAAATTTCTAAAGTTGCCAAGATTACATATGCACTTGGTTCTTTGTCAAAAATTTTAGCTAGCCATAGAAAATTGAAAAGTTACTCCCTTGAATCCAAAGAGAGGTGTAAATTAGTTGAGATTGAAGCACAACAAGCTGCCAAGATTGCCAAACACAAGAGATAAGTAGAAGCTAAGAATATATTCAGAATTAAGAAAATAAGGTCAAAGGTAAAAAGACTCCATATCAAAAAGAGAGAAACAAAATCAAAACAATTTTACTCCATGACACTTGAACTAGCCTAGGCTGGGAAGACACTCAAGGAGATCAAAATCATTATTACCACTTTATCTGGTATAGATTCACATCCTTCTGATTACTCAAGTGCTAGTTAAAATGAGCATCCCAAGTTCCTTATACTAGAGAAATAGATTATACAATAGATTTCACAAGTTGGAATGAGAGTGAATAATAGTAAGAGATCTTTGTAGTTCTTAGGGTGTAGTTAGCTCTTGGAGGATTTCTGGACAGTAAAAGCTTTGGGCAATTTTTTGGGCAGAATGGTTAGTGCATAAGTTCTTAGAGCATAGCCAGCTCTTGTATGTTTTTGGAATAGTAAGAGCTTTGTATGATTATGATAGTATGACATCTTGATCTCATATATAAGCTGATGATTATATATAAAGTCTCTAAAGCTTCTGTTATTTACATGAAATTTAAAGCATTCCCTATAATGTAATGTTAATCTTGTTTCTCCATGTCTTTCCCACTTCATCTTTTATACCACATGTTTTATTCCCTTTTATGCAACACATAATATCAACATGACTGCACATTTATATTATAAATGTTACCTCATGCTTATAAAGCTCAAGATCAAACAAAAACCAACCCAATCCCACAATGCACACAATCCAAACAAGAGTTTGTTGTCTAAGTCTACTTTGTTTAATCCAAGCTTCCACAATTTACATGGACAGTATAAATAGGTTTGTGCAGTGTATGTGGCTAATAAAATATTCTACAGTTTATTGTAGACTGGTGTTTTAACTTGGTGCTAACCTCAACTAATTAAATATCACCCAGTTTGCACATGCTTAACGTGGAATAGTGTTTAACCATTGAGTTATCATTTAACAAACAAGTTATGGTGCTAACATCAAATATATGATGCAAGCACAAGACATGAAAGGATTCCATAAAAAAAAACAAAAAATCAAGGTGAAAGTATAATAGCTTAAGTGGATAGTCTATGGAGCTCTTAGACCTCATGTAAGTGCTTTAATACCTTGTATATGAATAATGTACAAAACATAAAAGGAAGTAAGTGGTGCAAGTATCCAAGTAAGTGATGAAAGTATAGGAGATGAAGTGTACAATACATAAATATATGTGTACACCATAATATATGTATACACCATAAGCTAGGCTTAAACTCCCAATTTGAGTGAGTTGAAGGTAGGCATGTAGAACATAGAACTTTATGGTACACGTTGCTCCAAGACCTTATGTAAGCACCTAAAGAAGATAAGCTTAATAGAAAAGGACTATAGCACCATAGCTACCTTTCTCTTGCTCATGTATCTTGGGCTCACAAAGTGCCCACCCTAAAAGATCATAAGGGTCAGAACTATAATCCCTCAATCTACCCATGGTCCACTCTTCCTCTAAGAAATGTATAGCAAGAAGAGTGGATGCTCTAAATCTATCAAGAAGAGCTACAAGAAGTTGAGATAATGATGTATATGAAGTACAAAGTATAGCCATTGGTCCAAACCTTAGAGGATGTATAGCTCTATGAGGATGGTTCCTATAATAAGGTAGATTGTAATTGTCCATGAATAGTATATCTTGAATGGATAAACCTAATGACGTAAGTGCACTATAGAGTCTAACCATGAAACCACTATGCTCATAAAATTATCCATTGCTCTCACAACAATATGCCATCAAACATGCTCTAATATGTACTCTGGTAAGTAGTAGACCATGCTCCCACATAGAATGCAATAGAGCCTCTACCTCATGCTTTGGACCACATGTCCATATGATCACCTAAAAGTGTGTGGTATCATGCTCCATAAATTCTCTCGTGCCCAATTGCAGGACATACCATAAAGTATTACTTGCTTGGTAGGAACAACATACTCTACTCATGGACTCTGCACACCACTCCAAGAAATGAGGTCTAGTAGGGACTCTCATATTTGTTATACAACTCACATATAATAATAGAATTCTCCTCCTCAAATTAGTGTGGAAAATGATACGTGGGATAAATACACTAGATAAGCTCATACTCTTTCTCAATTGATTGAGTCTATGCACCTCATCCCTCAAAGAGCATCTTCTCTTGTAGCTCCAAATACTCACCTGGAGTAATCTCAAAGCTAGTGCTATATCCTCCCTTGTGCAAGGTCTCCAAGATACAACATCCTCCCCAATATGCAAACAATGCTCCTCTCTTTGCCTCACTATAACAATATGGAGTTTAACAACATAGTTAGTAAGACTAACAAAGTAGGGAATAAGCCAAATTAGCCTATAATATTTTAGAAGCATCTAGGAAGCTTCTTGGGAAGCTTCCTAACTAGCTTAACTTGCACTCCAAGCAGGTAGCTTCTATAAGCTAACTAGCTTAGCTTGCATGCCAATTAGATGGCTTTTAGAAAGAAGCTTATTGAGAAGCTTCTTGGTTAACTTGGCTTACACTCTAAGAAAGTAGCTCAAGGAAGCTTCTTGAGAACCTTCTCAATGGCCTTATATGCTACCTATAAATACCAATGCCAAACTCATGCTAGGCATTCGGAGTTTTCCCACTTCAAGTATCCCAATGTGAGTTTCCATTCTCTTATTTCTCTCATTGGTCTCGATCTTTTACACCCACCATGAGAGCCAACCAAGTCTAACTAGAAGTAGTGGTTCTACCAAGACACACTCTCTCAAAAGTAGGCAGAGTTAGCGTAGCTCTAGTCTACATACATACTAAAGAGGATGATTCTCTCTCCATGGATGGACCTCTAGCTCCCATAGCGTGATGAACTCCCTCAAAAGAAGGTGATGTCTATATGGCTCTAGTCTCCATTTCTCCTTAAGAAGAAGAAGGAGCAGAAGTGTGGATATATCTAGTCAATGTAGCTCTTTTTCTATTTGAGGGCTGTAACACCCATTTGTGCATGTGTGTGGTATTGTGATATTTAGCTTGGTATTACAAGTACTTAAGAGATATTATTTATATAGAGATAAAGGATGGTTCTATATTAGTCATGGTTAGCTAAAGTTAGTCATAGCTAAGATAGAGAGTACCTTACTTTAGAGGAAGTAGAAAAGATGAGCACCACTATTTTGGACTTTAGTGTGTTGACTTGGTATTATTCCTAGGTGTTTGGCTTTGAGGAAAGAGTTGAGAACTCTTGGGCCCGCAAGCCTTTTTGTTTTGGATTCTTCTTTAGTCCAAGGATAGCCCATGTGAAGGAATCCTTGACTTAGTGGTTGGGTTAAGATAAGACCACATGCTTAGGGGAATATGCCCATGTGAATGGATATTCCTTTCTACTTTTTGACTTTACTTGACTTTTAGTCTAGTAACTTGAGTTACTCCGGTAATTAGTAACTTTGGTCCGTAACTATTTCACAAGTATATAAACAAGGGATGAGGAGGTACTCATCATCCTTTCATTTGCAACTATCTCTCTCTCATTGAGTTCTCTAGTGAGCAATGTCTTGAGTCTTGGAGTGTTAGCCTTGGAGGAGTATGATGGAGTTGGGGTTCCTTGCCTTCTTAGTCCATGGTGCGCTACCATAATAGCCATCAGAGGTTCATCCTGAGTGAGAGACAAGCTGGCTTACATGGCCAAGTAGAGGTATGTGGTAAATTGGGCTCTATGTGAGCCCCTACTCCACCATCCTCATCCACATGCAAGGTCTAAGTCCTCACATCAATAGAAGGGAAACCCAAGGATATTGTAACATCTCTACCTCTAGCAACTCTCTAGCCTCCTCCAATGCATCATGGTATGATACCCTCAAACAATCAAGCTAAGTCCTCACCTCATGTAACTTGCTTTGTGTACTCTCTAATAGCTCCATAGTAATGGTGAACTCTTCTATATACCATATCTCATGAACACTATAACTCTCAGCTCTCAACTCTCTATCTTTAATAAGTGCATCCAACTCAACCAATCTCTTTATTGGAGCTCTCACATCACACTCTCTCTCCTTAATAACTCTAACTAGCTCTACTAATCTGTCACAAGTAGTACTCTCCTCCATATAATGATGCATCTCTTGCTATGCAAATCTACTCTCTCTTTCTCTCTCTCTCTCTCTCTCTCTTAAATAACACATGTTTGTCTACCCCAAATTGCTCTTCCTTATGAACTAAAAGAGTCCGCTACTTGGCCAGCGTACTCTACTTCTCATTGAGGAGGTGCTCTTCTAGCCTAACATGTTGGTTTCTCTTTACTGGACTCCTCTCATGGTTAGCTAAACTACTCTCCATCTCAACCTCATCTCTCCTACTATGCAATGTGTAATCATGCTATCATGGGAAATCATAGTGCTCATGGGGATGTAATGGATCACCATGGTGCTTGGGTTGATGATGACTAAAGACATGAGGAGGTGGGAGAAGAGATTTATAGGGATATGATAGATCATCATGGTGCTCAAGATGAGGAAGACTAGGTACATGGAGAGGTGGAGGGAGGAGAGAGTGATATGTACATACCCATATCAAATCAAATAAAAAACCATATGATTGTAATCATAATCCATAAAAGACTATATATATATATATATATATATATATATATATATATATATATATATATATATATATATATACATGTGGAAGTTTGGCTCAACATGTCCTACAATACTCTATTACAACACCATCCAAAATTGTCACTCATTCACCATGTGCTTATTCATCATTTGATGCAATATGTAAGTCCTTCTCCTTTGCACTGTCACTGATGTAGACCTCCTTCTCTCCACCTCCACTACTATATACAATCTCATCCTCGCTCACAACCCCACTCTCCATCAACAAGTGTGTAAGAATTTGCCCCACATGAGTCACACAAGAACTATCTCCCAACTAGATGACTATGTTTGGACTACTGGAAGCTTTGTCTCAATAGCCAATAATATAAGCTCAACCCAATCATAGACCACTAGGATAGATCTAGCCATCTTATTCTTCACTATGAGAACAAGGTCCCTTTGTACTACCCTAGGTTGTCGAGTGGGGATAAGAAGTGATTATAATAGCTAAAAATGGTCTACATGTAGTAAATGCACATTGCTTAGCTAGATATCTCCTAGCTGTCTTGCCTCTCATAGGAAACCAATCCTCCACCAAATTATGTGGAATTATTTCCCTCCTTGGTGCTCCTTGAAGGCAAACAAAATGCCCCTCTTATTGTAGTAACATTGAGCACTAAATCTCTCCCTCTTACTCTGCCATTATGAGTTTCATGGTCCCATGTGGTAGCAAACTCCTTACACAATGCAACCTATATTACATAAAAAAGTCATGTTACTCTGACCTACCATACACCAAGTACTGGGAGAACCAGCCATGCAAATTGAGTATTGGAAAAACCAACTTGCAGAAATAGGTTTGCATGGATTTCATGGCACACACGCATTGGTTATGCAAACTAATAGGTTTGCACAACATGATGGGTGGGTTGCATGGAGGACAAAAAAAATCTAGGTTTTATGCAACAAAAATTTGGGAATTGAGACAATAATTAACAATGACCCTTCTATCATCTCCTCCATGTATTTAGTCTCAACAACTCTCTTGTAAGTCTCCATCTATCTTCAAATTTCAGATGGTTCCACTTGATCATGCAATTTCAGATTTCAGTAAATCCTATACTCAGATTTCACTAAACCTTACACTATGCAGATAGTTTCACGATCTCCACCTTGTGCTATCACCTCCCTATTCCCAAGTTACTTACCTTATCCTCCAATTACTTTCACCTCATAGTTCCAAACTCCTCTCCTCTAAAGTCCTCTCTCCTACCCAGTTCTTTCCAATTTCTAACCAGTGTCTCCCTTGATTCTTTCAACTATTGTCAAAATCTCTTCTCTCTCCCTATCTCTTCTCTCAATTGCTTCCTTGTGTCTCTTTGCCCAATTACTTTCCTCCCTTGATTACTCCCCAAATTATTTTCTCCCCTTATTAGTATCACCTTGGGCTTGGGCTCCCTTGTCTCCAATTATTGTCACCAAATCTTCTCCCAAAATGACCTCTCTCAAACTCTATCAAGCCCTCATAGATGATCTCTTCCTTCTCTTCCCATTTCTCTTGAATGATCTTTCCCTCTCAAAGTCTCTCAAGTCCCCATAAATCATAAATGATCTTCCCTTTCTCTTCTTGTTTCTCAATTCTCATAACAAAAATGATCTCTCTCTTTCTCTTCTTGATTCTCAATATAACTCTTTCAATAAACACTCCTTCCTTCCCATTATCTTGTTCCTTCTCTCTCTCTGGTACCTTTCAAATATTTTTGATTTGAAATTGATTCTTTTCTTCCAATGCATCTTACTTCTATTGCATCATGCTTCTATTGAATTGTAAATTCCTTCTCGGACCCTTCAACCACCAATGATCTCCTTCTTGTCCTTTCAAAAGCCTTTTTAGAACTTTATAGTTATTCATAGAGCAAACCACCATACACAAAAATTCTCATGCATATATACTCCTATACATTCTTACACAAGAAAATTCTCATGCATTCCATGCAGACTAACATTATTGCATTCCATGCAAACTAGATTAGCATTCTTGTGCATTCCACACAAACTAGATTAGCTCATAGCAAATAATAACCATGGCATCATGTGTTTTGCATTCATGTAGTACTTGACCATATGACTATAACAAATATTTATTTCAAAATATCAAGGTCCCAAAACATATCATTAACTTGATTACACAAAAGCTTAATAAATTTTCATAGTAAGAGTTCTTGCTTCTTATTTTCTTTCTCTTTGATATTCATAAGTGTGCTCCACCAATGGTTCTCCTTCATTTCCATTTCATAATTGTAGTCTTCCTATGCCCAATTCTATGCCCTTATTATCAAAAAATTATGGAGAATAATACATATGGTTATCCATCTTAAGAGATGTGCATTTATTTTATGATCATTTAATTGCATTCTTATTTCTTTGAGAGAATTCCATCTAGCTTTCAAAATTTCAATACAATGCTCATTCACCACTCAAGCCTTAGCAAGACGTTTATTGGAAATTGACTTCTTTGTCATTCTAGCTCTACTTAAAGGAAATGACTATATGTCTAACATGAACATATCCACAATACCTTACAAGAATTTATGCTTCTCAAAAAAACCAAATTTTTCCTTGGAATTCAAATCTGACCATATAGGAGAATTTTTCAAACATACCATATCATGGCAAGAGCCATGCATTCTTGCAATCACATCCCATTCCAAATCTTAATATACCATTCTAGATCAATCCAATGGGATCCAATAAATACTCTTGCATCACAAAAGAACACATCTCACAAAACAACACAATTATAACTCACAAAAAAAAGCACAACAACCATTCTCACCATATTTCACACCACAAAACAACCATTCTCATTCTCACCTCTTGCAAAATGCATGATCCTTATCCTGTTGTCATACACCACTTGGCCATTGATGGAATAAAATCCTTTCATGCAAATGTATATCTCCTCATCCACTCTCTATCTTTGTGAAAGTTGAAATATAGTCCCATCCACTAAACCCACATAACCAAGAAACTTTTTTGAGCAAAAATAGAAGATATCCTTGACCTCTCCTCTTTTTCCAGTCCAATTCACCTCCTTGTCCAAGGTAGCTATGATTGCAATCATGATACGTCCATTGAATAAAATAGTAGACCTCTCAGTAATCCACCATAAGTTTAAGCCTTTTCCAACACCTACTCCATTGCCATGATGCCCAAACCTATCCAAGGCAATTGCAACTTGAATCTAAACAAGAGATTGGGACTTGCAAGATGCATTTTTTAAATACTCTATGATCTTGTATTACATTCACCAAAGCTCAAAACAAGAACAAATCCATTCTTGTGGAATATCTCAAGGTAGTGGGGTCCAATCCAATTTTTTTTTCCTATCCATCTATTATGAGTTAAGAAATTCACTCTCAATTTCTTCTCTCAAAATCACCCTCACTAGGTTTGCAATTCTATGGAGGAGGAAAATCCAATCACTAGTGAGAGGCATCTTAGCAAATAATCAACTTGGCAAATATCCAGGTAGTGAACAAAGAGACTTGCAACAAACAATGCAACATGAGTGTTATCCAAAAAAGGGAACAAAGAGTGGAATAGGAGGAAGGAGTGAGAATGCATGAACAAGAAGAAAGAATGCGAGCTCCAGACTATTGCAAAAGAGGAGTGCAAGGTAATAAGGTTAAGTAACGCAAACACAATAGGAACCCAATACTATTCATGAACCACAAATCCTAGACTTTGAAGTAATAAAACTTGATAGAATACTTAAGGTGAACTTGACAAGAGTCTTGTGATATAGAATTTGTGAATAACAAATTCTAGTGGTGATGATTAGGGAGAGCAAACATGTTTTAGTGATAAGAAAGAAGTGACAAAGAAAATGGTATTGATAATTGCAAAGAAAATCCTTGAGGAGAAGCCATAACTAATCATTGAGAAGAAAGTACTCAAGAAAGAAAGATTAAGGGGAAACTTAAAATTATATTGGTGGGAATCTTCTTTACAAAATTAATGATTTATTAGCGGGACCCTTACTAGTGGGTCTTTATTAGCCATTAAGATTTATGGCAATATGAAAAATGTGCTAGATCCCCATAAATATCTATGGGTCATGGTTTTGATTTCTCGTAACATTTCTAACATCATTGGGTGCTCAACTTGTAAAACCAATTTTCAGATCATGTTTCCTAGTAACTCTTCCCAAGTTAATAAATGACTTTATGGAATTGTCCAAGCCACCAAAAAATCTAACTTTGCAAACCCCTAGTGCTCAGGTTATGAGATTCTGATTTTTAACGAGTAAAGACCTCATAACCATAAAATGCCATAGGAACCAAAAAAGATGACTTGTAGCCCTTTATAGCTATGGAGTCCTCCTTGGTAAAACATTTATCATTTCCTTTTAAATTTGAACCCTAATATCTTGGGGGTACCCATAAACCTTTTACCAAAAATATATAAATCTATTAAGTCTATACATTTGATTTTTGAAACCCCCTTATGCCTTCCCTCCTTTGCATCTTCTATTGTCTTATTGCACGTGTTATATTTTATTCATATGACAATCCAGGAGTAGTTGAAGAAAACATCTCCACATTTTGTTATTATTATATATACGGTTATTATTCACCTTAGAAATTTGTCTAATTCATCATTAGAACATAAGATTGAACATATAGTCCCATTATATCATATATAATATGCATTGTAGTATACTAGTGGGTTACATCGACACCAACATATTGATCCTTACCAAAAAAAATGTTACTTATATTTGTATGCCGGCTTTATATAGTACATCTAGGACATACAAGATTTATGGAGAAGAATCCTTGTGTACAACAAAAGATACTCCTAGCATTCATATACATTTGGGGGTACACATAATTGTATTGTATACTCACTTGTTCCATACAACCAAAAATTGCTAGATGTTGGATCCCAAAAGAGATTTAAGAGAGAGAGTTTGGGATGTTCGGGAGAGTGTGGAGACAAGAGAGGGGAGGGAGAGATATGAGAGGAAAGATCTATATTTTTTGAGTGCTTGCTTGCATATAACACTTGAGTGAATAGTTGATTTTGTTTGTTTTTTGATTGCGGTTCCATTGGTATTATAACAATATGGAGTTTAGCGATGAAGTCAGTCAAGCTCACGAAGTAGCACATAAGACAAATTAGCCTAGAATATTTTGGAAGTATCTAGGAAGCTTCATGGGAAGCTTCCTGGTTAGCTTAGCTTGCATCTTAAGCAGTTAACTTCTGGAAGGAAGCTTCTAGAAGCTTCCAACTAGCTTAGCTTGCATGCCAAGTAGGCGGCTTCTAGAAGGAAGCTTCTTGAGAAGCTTCCTAGTTAACTTGGCTTGCACTCTAAGAAAACGGCTTGAGGAAGCTTCTTGAGAAGCTTCTCAAGGGCCTTGTATGCTACCTATAAATACCAAAGCCAAAGCTCATGCTAGGCATTCGGAGTTTTCCCTCATTCAAGTGTCCCAATGTGAGTTTCCATTCTTCTATTTCTCTCCTTGGTTTGGTCTTTTACAGGTACCTGTATTGAAGACGATGGAGAATTGAGTAGAAATTTACCAAGATCTTTAGGTTTTGTAGGGTTTAGAATGATCATTACACATTGAGAGTAATGGGTCAGGAATTTACATTCTAATCTATTGGTTTTCATGATTAAGTTCCATGGGAATTTAGTTTGAAAATTTTGCAGATGGAAATTGAAAGTTATGAGAGTTTATAATTTTTAGGGTTTGGAGAGATTGTATTTTCTTATGTGAGTTGAGATGTGAGAGGTTGCGGTTTTGCAAATATGGGGAGATATAGAGAGGAACATCATGTGTTACTATCATTATTCTTGTGCTAGCCATGGCTACACCTTCCCATGTGAGGCCGCTTAGAGCGGCTCAAGATACACCATGCTAGGGTTGTGGTTTTGCAGGTATGAGGAGATATAGAGAGGATCATCATGTGTTACTATCATTATTCTTGTGCTTGCCATGGCTAAAACTCCCCATGTGGGGCCGCTTAGAGCAGCTCAAGATACACCATGCCCGGTGTATCACCAACGGTTTACCTCGTAAGGAGTAAAGACCCATGTGGGAAGGATACACAACTATGATTGGACCACTTGGGATGCCCACGTGAGGCCAACAACCACATGAATGACAGTGACACTTGGAATAATGCATGCTTCTTCTATTCTATTGTGGACCATTCCAAGGATATTGATCAAGTATTGGGAGTGGCTAGCTTCTTAGGCAGGTTGCATTTTGGAGTTATTTGAGACTAGTTTTCCATGTCCATGTGCATTCCATAGGCTACCCCGCACATTCCATGATGAGGCTAGATAGGCTTTTTGCCTACCACTTGATCATTTGGCATGTGATCCTTGGAAAAGTTAGCATGGTTCTTATTCCTCTTACTCCCTCAATGGTAACTTAATTATGCTAGAGTGGAATGTGCGGGGTACAGAGAGGTGGTTGTTAGATCTTATCAATTTTGAGTGGGGCATTGGATGGCCCTTCAAGAGGAGTCTCTTAGGGCTACACATTTTAGGAGACAAGTTTCACCACAAGATACCATAGAGTCCACTTGATTACAATGGTGTAGGACATTGGATCAAGCAAGAGAGTTTAGTAGAGCAACATGAGCGCTACTCCCTTTGTCTTTGGCAAGTCTTACTAATGAGACTATCTCTTCCTTATGTTCACTACATCCTATAGTAGTAGAGGGATTACCATTAGAGGTCTTGGATTATCAACATGAGCAACCTTTATGTCTTGATAGGTCACTTTTTGCACAAGCATTGTGCAATGCATCTTCCATTTCCTTAGGAGGCTTGTTAGGGATGGTTTATGAGCACCTTAGAGATTGATTTCAAGCAAATGATTTGTCTAGTGGTTTTACCAAGTTGTTTTAGGTGGTTGTAGCAATAGCGAGAGGAGACATTCCTATGTTGTTAGTCGGGTGTTAGGTGCTAGTTGACTTCTTGCGATGGAGAAGGACATGGGAAGCATTAGACCAATTGCTATTGGAGAGATCTTTTTGTGTTTAGTCAGTTGTACCATTGTACTTCAACGTTGTTCTCACTTTCAACAACACCTTAGTCCATAGTAGTTTGGAGTAGCTACACCTAGAGGATGTGAGGCTATATCTCTAGGCATTAGGGCACTCTAAATATCCATCTAAAGTGGATCATCCTACAAGTGGATGTTGAGAACAATTTTAATAGCATCTCATGGGCATCCATCTTTAGAGAGCTTAGGGAGATTGGTGGATCCTTGGCAAGTCTTATTCCTTTTGTGTGGTCTTTATATGGCTCTCTTGCTTCCCTTTATTACCAGCATGGTGGTTCACAAGAGAGAATCACCGTCTTGGAGTCAAATGTGGGTACACCTTTGACATCATGGAGATCCTTTTAGGGGACCCTTATTTGCCATGGCTCACTTTAGAGCTCTCATATCTACTACTTTGGCCATGCCAGATTGTGTATTTCCCTGCTTGGTAGATGATACACCCATCATGGGCCTTGTAGATCAGATTAAGCAGGCCTTTGACCACTTGACTATCAAGCTACATCTAGTAAGCTTGAGAGTCAATGTGTCAAAGTGTAGTGTATGGTCCCCTTTAGGTATTCCTCCTCACTTTGAGCTTCTAGAGGGGTGTATCACATCTACAAATGGACTTGGAGTGCCATTAGTATCCGAGGATTTTGTCACAAGCTTCTTAGACGCTACCCGTGTAGAGGATGTTCTCCATGTGGATGACCTTCCATTACTAGGAGATCCATAGGTGGCATTTGGTATACTCTCCTCTAGTATTGCTCATCTACCGTTCTACCTCATCCGTATAGTTCTTCCTTCCTTGTCCTTCCTATCACATTTGAGAGCCTTTGATAGGAGGATTATGGGAGTCTTTGGTGATATTATTGGACCAAGGACATTTGAGTGTGTGATAGGGGATTTGGCATGTAGATAAACGGCTTTGCTAACCTCATGTAGAGGAGTTGGCCTTCTATCTATGGAGGAGATTGCACCTATAGCATTTTTGGGTAGTTAAGCTTTCTCAACACCCCTACTTTCCTCTTGTTTTGTGGTTGTTGATAGGCTGGTCTTGGAAGCTTATGTGATAGAGCTGGAAGGTGGATCTTTTTCTCATGTTATTGCAGCAGACAATAGATAGTCTATCTCCATGGGCACAAGAGGAATTTTTGTCTTTTGCTTCACTATTGTCAGATTGGACTAAAGGTTTACAATCTTCCTTGATGGAGCAAAAATGTGAGCATACGCTACATTCTCTCTTAGTTGACTCATCCATTCCTTAGGCTACTAAAGCACATCTATGCTCTTGCTCCGGCAAGGGTGCAAGCTCTTGGATCCTAGCTCGCCCGTGCATTAGGGCATTCCGACTTGCACCAACTACTTTCTCTATAGTAATGAGGTTTTGCCTAAGTTTGGTCTACCCATCTACATCTTCATTACTCACTTGTGAATGTGGTTCTACACTAGATGCAATAGTGGTCTATATGACATGGTGTCCTTTTGGAGGATAGCTACCCATGGTACTATTAGGGGCATAGTGTTTGCTATGGCACGAGAGAGTGGATACTTTGCTTGGAAGGAGAGCTCGTATGCTTTGCAAATGACATGTGTTAGGGCAGACTTATACTTGGCCCAAGATGATCAGGTGACAATAGCGGATGTCATGGTTATAGACCCTACGCGAGATACAATTTTGGAGGGAGTGATTACCCATCCCCTTAGATGGGCGGCAAGCGCAACAGTAGGTCACAAGGTCTCCAAGTATAGGGGCATGCAAAGAGATCACCTCTTTGTTCCTCTAGCCTTGGAGTTATATGGAGCAATGGACACGGCATTCGACACATTTGTCAGAAAGTGCACAAGAGCTTATCATGTTAGGCGCCAAGCGTACCACTCTCACTCTCATACTTTGTAGCATATTTTAGATAGTGTGTGTCCATTGCTTTATAGAGAGCAATGGCTGGTGCAATCCATAGGAGAGCAATCACACTAGGTGATGCTTCTTCGGATGCTACAGTTGTTTGTGTACCACGCTACTTGCATAGCTCGAATATCTTAGGTGTAGTGGGGCAAATTTCTCATATGGACTCTATTGGGGCTTAGCCCCATTTTACCTTTTTCATCTCTCCCTTGTACGGCTTGATGGGGTCCTCCCCTTGTTCAATTTTTCTACGGGATGGCCCTTCTTTTGATCCCAAAAGCAAGGATGAATAATCGTTCTATATTCACTTTCAGTCAAGAAAGACAATGTTATTATTATTCCCCCCCCGGAATAAAAGTCAAAGTGTTCTCACTAGAATTTATAGTTAATCTCACATACAATAATCGAGCCGTAGTATCTCTTAGTATCTCATTTTGAGATACTAAGAAGGGTAAGAGGGAAGAGCACAAGGCTCAAGGGAGAACGGCAAAAAATCTATGGTCCCAAAGGAAAACAAAGGGAAAAGAATCAAAGTATGCTAAAAAATAAATCTAAGAGAGAATATCTCTACTAAATTTCATTCGTTCTCATAAATATGATTTCATGTTAAGTCCCAAGAATAAACTACATGTAGTACACATCATTTGAACTTCTATAAGGGATGCAAGTTTCAAACAAGTGAGGTGCCATAACTCCCGTAAAGGGATGTAAACTTCAAAACTGAGAGGGGCCAGAACTCCCCAAAATTTCCCGTTACCTCTGAACTAAAGACCCCGGTCAAAAGAAGAAGAAGTTAAAAACCGGAATCCTAATAACACGATATCTTTTCCACATTATGCAGATATGCTATGGGCTGGACTGTGCTCGGATGCAACCAGCTTCATCATTGCAATTGACCGTTGTGTGAGACTGATTCCAAAATTCGAAATGCCTGCACAAGGGAGGAGAAAAGATCGATCATGGAAACTTCTGAAGTATCTGTCCAATGTCTCATTTGAGATGAGGCTCTCCTTGCGCATATCGATATTAATGTGGACAGTTGAACTGTAGCATTTGAACCCAGTATCCGAACATAAGTTGTCAGTTTTGAGAATCTCCAACCACACCTACTTCCATCGGGAGAAATAAAACTGTGGGGATAAAACTTTCGATAAAAGATCATGACATTGAATATGCTTGTCGGTAACTTGTTGGTATATTTCGCTAACTTGTGATGGCTTGGAGGTGTAGGTAGAGGATTTAAAGCAAGAGTAGATTGTGACGCAGAAAGTCGTCGGGGCGTGGATAGACCAAATATGCGTAGTGTCGAAGAGTGTTTTTGTTTGCACTGTAGGAAGGTGCTGAGTTGGATTTTAAGATTCTGTTTGGTTCCGAGAAGGCGGATGTCTTTAAAGGAGGCGAAATCAAAGATGTATCAATCAAAACATTGGGTCAAAACATTATGTGGGAATATTTAACACTGTTATGTGGGTTTATTTATACTTTTGGTCAGTTCAATGTGAGCTGTTGAGCTGGCCATAAGTATAAATATACCCACAAATAGTTCATATGTATATTTACCCGAAGGAAAGAGGAGAGCCAGGGAAATGAAGCAACCACACAAGAAATTCCTTTCCTTCTTTAAGATGACACAATGGTGAACACCGATACTGTATCATATCGATACTTTAGCCCCATTTTACACCTTATGTCTTCTCCTTGTGCATGGGGTCTTCCCATCCTTCGTGCTATCATACGCGGTCTATTTTTACCGCGGAGAACACCTAAAAATATATGCATGCAAATAGGATGTAATTGCAATAAAAGTTCTTGATGCAAGGAACTGTGTTTCAAAGTACAATAATAATATTTCAAATAATACATATGTTAATCTGGCATAGATATGTATGAAAATATGAATCAAAGTATATATAAATAATCTTCAAATTTTGATTTTGAAAATTCTTTTGTGTAATTTGATGTCTACTAAACGAGATATATATAACATAAGGGAATTTTTAAAGTTTTTGTATTTTTTTGCCATAATCTAGAAGACTGCATACATAAATTTAGAAATAACACAAATTTGATCAAAACACAATTTAAAATTAACCACTCGAACATGAACATTTGGAGACAATATTCTTAAATTTGTATCTTAATTGTGTTTATAATATCCAGCCCATCATTTAGATTGCTAGAACTCCATCATCTGTAAGCTCACCTATAGAAATTTATTTTTGTAGCCTAGTTTCCTCAACTCTCTAACGAGTATAATTCAACGAAGTTTGTGATGCATATCAAGAAAAATGAAAGTATTATTTAGCAATTAATAGCCAGTGTAAATCCTTGCTCCAAATCGACTCATAGTATGCGATGCGATAATTATACTTTTGGGAAGAAGAATGAACAAACTTACACGTAATACTATATAAAAACAATAAAGGAAGGTATATGAGAAGTTTTTTAATTGTATTTAGTTTTCCAAATAATTTCAGCCTTAAAGAAGATATCTAGACTTTTAGACCACAAGATGCGTATTAGAGCTAAGAGATTGCTATTCCCGTACTAAAAGGCAGTAACCTATATCTAAGTGGGAGATAAACATGAGTATAAAATCTGGTCAAAGAGGAATGAAAGTTGACCGATGTTTGATTCGGTTCATCATGCTGCACATCAAAACGAAATGTCTATGATCTGACTGGGAATGCCATATACACGACAGAGTTTGGTCATAACCCCAGAAACTCACCACAAATATAATAGCCGAATGCGAACTACTCAGTTTTAAGACATAAAGTTAAGACTATTTTCTAACAAGGGAATCAGGATATAGTGGACATTGGAGTAAGAAGTTTAACAAACAATGCTTTGGCAACCAAGTGGATAAAGTTCAAAATCAAGAATTAAGTGAAATTGAAATAATTAAAAGCATTGTTAATTTATTTTTTAATTTAAATAATTAACAAATCATATAGTTGTTGGTCTAGAAAAGATTGTCATGCTAGCAAGGTTTGGACGCACTGTATATATGCCTACCAAAAGGTTTTCAACCAATCTAGCTTTTGTCACACCCACCTCCTACTTTTAAAGAGCTTTTAAGGGCAAATCTATCCTCACTCATAACTAACTACCCTCATTGGCTTTTCCATTCTAAAGATACGTATCCGACTAGTCTATATTGTCTGCTACTATTTGCCTTGTTTTACTTGGAATCACACAATTAAATGCATGTTTTATATAAATTTATATAAAAGACGGTAGTGGCTATTTTAATTATATCCATATCATTCTGCAGGACGTGTAAGTTGTCTGTAATCCAAGGGAGGAGAACAAGCCAAAACTTCTGTAAAGGTTTATCCATCCAGTAATGGGAACACGAAGGAAATTAATTGCTTAAATGTCAAACTTTTGGAGAGTGTTTTTGATGGCGTGCTCTCTCTATGAGAACATTCCTTTCGGGTTAGCATCAGTACTTTCAGCTCTTGTATCGAGCTGACGTCTGACATTCGCATAAAGAGGAAAGGCCCAGAGAAGGTGGGGTCATCCAAAGGACATAACGAATTTCATAATTTCAATTCAATTTTAGCCCAAGCTGAATTAAGTACGTTTGGGGGAATTCCGTTTGAAATTTCTCCCGCCTGTCGACCAGCTCCCACGAATTCAAGCTCTCGTCTCCCTCTCTTTTCCATGTCCAGGTCGCTTCGCCTCTCAGATCCGAGCATACCGACCTTCTGCTCCCTCCTCCCAACGTCTCTTTCTCGTGATTGATTGATTGAGGTCCCGCACTGCTGTGATTGTATTTTCATTTCATCATGAGCCCTTTGCGCGATAGTTGTCGGTGTCTAGTTTCGAATTTCTAACTCTGCCCAGACTTTTCGAATGCGAGCAACGGAAATGCCTCGAAGGAAAGCTGAGGAGTGCCCATCATTCTTTCATGTCGAATTATCGTTTTGAGTGCTGAAGAATTCCCCGAGAGATTGTCATATCTGTTGTAGTTATTGTGTTGTAGCCCACGTGAGAACGAGGGACTCAAAAGTCGCGGTGTAGATTGTTGAAGGGAAGCATGCATTACAGGCTCTTCAGCAAGCAATTGAATCGATTCGGGGATTTGTACCGCACGAGGAGTTGCTGACTCCCAGTAGCCGTGGCGTTGGCACAATTTAAAGTGCTGTGCACATTCTTTAGGTAGATTAAAGCAGAGAGGGAGCAGAGATGGGTAAATGTATGAGTAAAGATTCGATGCAGGATGCTGTAATCCAGCACATAAGCTCACCGGTGCGGACTGACGATGGAATCGGGTTCGCGCTTGGAAGGCTCAGCAACTCGAATAACACACGGTGGGTGAAATATGAGGATTTGGGGCATTTGGAAGATGATAAACCTGGGTTAGCCGAAGGTCAGGTTATGGTTCGATCAGGTAGTCGTTCGTATGGTCTTACCCTACCACAAGGCCATTTGGTGTCCTGCGCATCCTTCGTAGGAGCCGCCACTCGCAGGGACTCGAAGGAATGCACTTGTGGTTTCAGAAGGCCTTCGGATGGTGGCAGAGTTGTATCCTCTGCTAAGACTTCTATCGAGAGGCAGGCTCCGCAAGTTATCCAAAAGTTGTCTCCAGTCGTGAAGGCTGCAATTGAGCTTAAACCCTACAGCGTTGCCATACATGACGTAGAGAACGTAGGTGCGAAAGCAAAGCTGATTTTCAACACTCCGGCCAAGGTGAGACTGATCTATATGTTGCCATTGTCGTATGTCTTTTCGTGGAGAATTTTCATGAGTCTGTTTCTATCTTCTCGTGCTTAATGTGTTTTCCTCGCATATGGATGATTTTATCATTATTTGAAATTCTTAATGTGGAGTTAGGGCTGTTGCCTATTTCTCCTGTGCAGTGCTTTTTCTCTTTCGTGCATGGAGAAGGTTATGTTATCTTCATTTCATTTAATGTGGAGCTAATGCTACTGGTTGTTTCTGGAATGTCCTCCTTGGTGTCTTTCGCCCACGTATAGACGAGCCTCTGGATTGATGTTTCTCTAGACGGGGTTAATTTCCTTACCTTTCCAACTAGTCTCTGATAATCTCTTTAGGGATTCACCGTGTTAGACTTCAGCCAATAGTGATGAGCCTCGACTAGGAAATTTAGTGTCAGTGTAGACGTGAGGTGGGTACTCTGATTCGATAAACTTGGGGATTCTAGTTTCAACTAGTGACTATTAGTCTAAGCAGACGGTGATGGTTTGGTTTGATGCTGGCAGGGTCGACGACCTTTAGGAGAAGCGAACGTGAACACGAATTCGAACGTCCTTGCTGTTGGTACCGCTCCTCTCAAATCTGCGAAGCCTGTGACGGAGCCCCGTGAGAACGTCGACGTCGACGACATGCTACCCCGGAGAGTGTCTCCTCGGAGGCCCTTGCGCCCATCGCTCACTGAGAAGGAGTTCCAGGCTATGGATTTTCTTATGCAGGCGAAAACCCCAGTCAAGCAGCCGCTACTGAGCTCTTTAAAATCCTCAGAAGATCTGATCCGCCCATCGAATGCACAAAAATCTCCTTCTCCTCTCCCTTCTCCCAAACTTGCACCCAAGGCACAAACATCTCCTCCCCCTATGTCTTCTCCCAAAAATGCCCCTACCAATTCTTTGGGGAGCTCTCTTCAGTCTATCTTGTCCGCTATTTCTGACCCTGAGTCAACCTCTCTTGTGGAGGAGGTTTTGTCCAAAGCCAGTGCCTCACAAAGCAAGTGTACCGACCTGGAGAACGATATGGCGGAGTCCAAAGCTTCTCATTCTCCTCTGGATGATGATAGTGACATAGATTCAAACGTGGGTGTGATCGACTGCGCGGATACACCGTCGTCAAAGGCCACAACTACGCATGGAGACTCCCTAGAACAGTCAGATGATGACGGTCCTGGGAATACACCAGCGACGGCGCGTTCGGTTAGAATGAGGCTTCCCATGGAAGGGGAATTTTGCAACGAGAGACCCCTCCATTGGAAGGCCAGTGCCCTGTACACTAATTGTTTATTCGAAGAGTCTCCGGCTAAAAACCCCGTGAAGACTGTAGACCCTAAATGTTTGCCCGAAGTGATAAGTAAATTCACCATGGCAACTGAAGCAGATGTTCGTTTCGACCGTCGACTCGAGAAGCCCAATCCCTGCGAGGGAACTGAAGCTGTGAATGGATCCTCGCAAGGAGATGTTGGTAGAGGCGGAGAAACCGATTCTGCAGACGTGACTCCTGAATTAAAGAGGAAGTCGGTGGACGAAACGTCCTCTGTGAGGGAATATCCCTCGCCTTTTAAAAAGGTGAAGAGTTTGACGGAGAGAAATCTTTCGGAGAACTTGCAGCTTCCATCCCCAGGTAGCTCTGATAGCGACGACGTGGCTCCTTCAGCTGGCGAAGCGGTGAAAAATGGAAGTCATGAGGAGTCAGCTACCGGCGACAACGAAATAGCCCCCGATGTCAGAGCATTCCTACAGACTTCGAAGAAAGTGGTGCTGAGCTTTGGGCCAGAGGGTGCTGGTGCTACTGACAGTGATACTAGTGTCAACAAATCTCCCGCCTTGCCAGAATTTCAAACTGTTCCTGGTCTTAGGGAGCTGTTTTCGAGCAACTCTCTTTCAGCCGTTTTCGAACTCGAGACCTTGATGGTAACATCCGACGTCAGGCGTATGAGCGGGCACGGCGTGGAGGGCTGGCAAATCGTAGGATCGGAGCTTACTGAGCTATTCAGTAACAGTGTCAGACCCTCATCGGAGGGTAATGTGAACCGTGTTGGAGTGTCCCCTATAGTAGAGAAATCTCTGAGTCCTGAAATAAAGAATGTAATCACATCCGGAGATTCGTACTCTCGGCTTCCGAGGGCTGAGTCGTCACCCGCGGTAGGAAGTCCCCGTTGCTTTTCTCCAGAGGTCTCCCCTAAAGTTTTGGTTCAGGCTGCTCAAGAAGCAAGCCCAACATCAGTGAAGCAAGGGCGATGCACAGATCTCCAGTCGCAGGATTTGAAGTCTCCTGCAGCTAGAAATTCTCAGGTAATTGCTTGTCTTTCTGGATATGTCCTTGTCTATCCTTGCAATCACACTTCCCCCAACTGCTGTGCGTTTCTCTTGCTCTGAGGTTCTCTTCTTTATAGTCTGAGATCTCACAGTTGGCAGCTTTGTATTTAAAAATTGTTGTCGATTTAACTTATATGTCTTTCTTTCTCCTGGGCAAAGATGCTAGCAGGACGTCAATCAGCGAACTTTATGTCCTTCTGACTGATCCTTGGTCCTTTTGTCAAGTCTCCCTTAAGTCATTCGGCTGCTCAAGTTTGGTCCTTTTCTGGTTACTGTTGGTTATCTTAGATTCACACGCTTAGATCAAGCGAGAGATCATTGATGGATGGAGCTCGTAATTGCTCAGGTTTCAGTATCTTCCTTAATCAAGAAATTCGAAGCTACTCACGTGGAAGGTGATGGGTTGAACGCCAGACAATAAGGGTTCCTTGGTTTTACTATTCTTCTTCACCAGAGTTTGTTTTAAGTACTCGAGAGCGAACGCATCCCACTTGCTCAGTAAGCGGGGGAGAATTGTGACACACCCTATATCTCATCCGCGAGGTGGAGTCGACAGGCAGTTGACAAAACGTTTGTGTACATTGACCACAGGTATCACCTCCACCGGCCGCTGAGGATATTTTGAAGCCCTTGCGAAAGAAGGCCGATATTACATCGGATAGGAAGTCACTGATTCCTCTAAGTTTTGCCACTACAACAGTGGAAAAGCGGACTTCCATTTCAAGCTCAATCAGGTCAATTAGAGACCCTGATAGCTATCCTGAAGCGTCTGCTTTGTCTTTGGAGGATTTTCAGTTTTTGTTGGACTCAGCAGAGAGAGAAGAAGAAAAGAGAGGTACAAGGCCTGCAAGTGGAGATGCAGGTGCTTCTGGCACTTGGAGCGGGAATTCTCTTGCGAGTTTTGGAAGATCACTTCTGCAAAAGCTTCGAGAGTCCCTTCCATCAACTCCGACTTCTTCTTTGCCATCTACCCCGAAAATGTCAGCTAATTCCACTCCACTTGTCTCAACAAGTTCCACGCCCAAAAGGACTGGTCCTCATGCTAACTCTGTAGCTCTATCCCCTGAGGAAATAGCTGAGATCTGGGGTGCGTTTGAACAGTCTCACCTTATGTAATTTATTTGTCTGCAAAATCACTTCCTTCGTGATGTTGTAGGCGGTAAGTAACGTGCCACCGGAATCTTCTAGATTCCGTGACCCATAATATATGTTGCTCTTTATTACGAAGTCACACTATCGTGGTAGACTGCAGACTCGAAACCACTATCCAGATTGTTGCCATTAACTGATATGGCTTCCACGGATTTTCTTTGAAGAAGTTTCAAGGAACTCCCAGTTCCCTTGATGCGTAGTTCAAACCTTAGAAATGTAGATGTGAAGACTTAGTGAAATTTTGTCAGATCTTGGAGTGTGTAGAGGCGTTTAAACCAATTGTAAGCTGGCAGAGTTTGGAAAAAAGATGTTTTCCTTGTAAAAAGACCGTTGCTATTTAAAGTGTGTAAATTTCTTGTGCATTATGATAATCTCCTTTCTAGTTACTGGATTATCTACATTCTGGACTCTGGAATCTCCATGTGGTATGTACATCGTCCAGTCAGGAAGCCAACTGTAGTCGTCTCAGCATACTCAGACTTTGTTGGTGCGAGTCTGCTGCTAGAGCATTATCTTTGCTGGTCCAAGGATTTGAATCAGCTTGCTCGATCATATATGGATGGAGTTTCGACGGGATGAACTCATTCAAACAGAAATAGAGAAGGGTCACGGGGAAAACTTTGTGGGGGTTTCGTGCGATTAGGACTGAATCGACTTCGTGCGATTAGGACTGGACTGGACTGTAGATGCTATCCGTAGTCCAGGAACTGAGACCATAGTCCTGTATCTACCTGTTGCCCACTTTCAGTAACTATAGTTCGATATGTTGAAGACACGCTGAGTAATATGAACCAGTACAGGGTAATCGCCATAATATTTGTCCGAAATTTACGTAGAGTACTCGCTGTCGTCCTCATCTGTTGGTCCAGTTCAAACGGAAGCCGGACCACCAAAGAAATGAAGCGACAACTTTGTATAGATAGCCAGCAGAATCCAGTCAGGCAGGAAACCTCAGATTTCAGAACATTGCTCACGCATCTTGAAAGAATTCCTGGTGTGTGAACATCAAACGAAATAAGCAGAGAGTGGCCTGTAGGAACTGAGGCTTCCTTACTCTTTGATGTATAACTGAGGCTTCCTTACTCTTTGACCTCTGTCTCGTTGAGAAAATAACTGAGGCTATCTTTAGCGATTGTGGGCATTTTCAGTATCCTGTGATGAGGTTCTGGTGCTAGACACTAAGCATATCTGTTCTGGGGGTTGGAACCAGCTAGGGCCGATCGATTAGTGCTGTGTGGTAGTCACGTGGATCCAACTGAGGGTCAGCACAGCAACTGTATGGAGACTTATTGCTGTCGTCCGCCCAGTCCCCCGAGTGCAGTTTTCAGGAGAGGTCTGAATGAGAGGACACGGCAGCTTTGTACTAGAGTATCATTCCTCCAGTCTCACAAGAAGACCTCAGATTATCGTCAACCGACATAAATTTTGCAACTGGAAAGATCATTGCGCATGCTGCAACGGATCGCAAGGAAGACATGTGTATCTGAGAAGAAGCAGAATATATGAACACGAGATTGTCCAAAGAAGATTTAAGACTTAAAATGTACTACTGAAAATAATAGTTAATAGAAGTTGTTTTAGTTCCATAAAATAATTCATTGAATTGTAACTATGATATTGATAGACGAAAGTACCGTATTACTCCTAATACGTGAATTCCCTATCAAGTAAACTGTCAATGTCATAATTGTCATAATGGTAGTAAGATTACTTTGCTAATATTAGTATCTCAAAAGTTTAAGCTATTTTATGAAGGATGTAGTAGTCATATAGGATTTAGTCATGAATAAAATCTAAAATATAAAAATAATAACAAACCAGAATCACATACGAACTCTCACATAAGTACTCCAATTATACTTATTAAAGTCAAATCCACTCTATCATCATGAAATCCGAGTTATACTTACGAGCTCTCCTCACCATAGCAAGTAATTGAGAAGATTCAACATAGAAGAGGTGAGTTTTTATAAAGCTTCAAGTTGAGTTATCCACCTTTGTGAGATTAAGAAGCCCAACCGTGATAGTACACACAACTACAATGATAGTGCAAATAATGGTTCTATCAAAGCCCAAGGAAATCCTAATGATATAAAAAAATGCTAGTAAATAACTCACTAGTGGCTGCTAACATAATTATAGTTCCAAGATAATGACCCAAACATCTTAGCAAACTAGCTAAGGTGTTACAAATGCCATGACAATTGTTGTGAATATATACATTGCTAGATACTATAAATCATTCCAAACATCATATTTTATATGAGCACCTCTCATACAAAAAATTTAAATTACCACAAGTGACCCTTAGCTCAAGGTCAGTTCACTCTAACTCCAAATAGCAATCTACTCCAAGTATATGATATACCTTATGGTGAGCAAAGATAAGAGGTTGAGTACTATCTTGGACTATTGTAGTTGAAAGTTTGCAATCTATGCAACATAAAGAATGAACTATTTTAAGTATCAAGTGCATAATCATTGCTCTTAAGGGCCAACGGGAATAGAAGTGCCAAACATACCATAAGTCACCCTCTCAAACAACCATCACACATTAAAATAGTAGCAGCTTAATTAATATAACTACATATACAATTATCAACCTTGGGGTCCATAGTGCAATCAACATTTGGGAGGTTGCATGATACATTATTTTACATATGGTCTTAAGAAAAACCATCACATCCTTCCAAAATGAGTACTCTTAAAAGAAGAACCTTAAACACTCTCAAAATAGTGCAACTTGGAATCACATCCAGTATTATTAGTTAAAATACACATAATCACTATGATAAAATTGGTAGATTAGTGGTTTAGTTGCATACCATAAGGTATCATGATACTTGAGAAAATGCTAAGTTCTCAAAGTTTACCACCATCACTCTCTAAAATATCTTTGCACATTGAGAACGTCTTTTCAACATGCATCAAGATTATCCAAGTCTAGAACCACAATAGAATCACAAAAGTAGCCATAAGTAAACCTTGATCTTAGCAATATTGATCTAATAAGATATAAGGAGAGAAGGATGCTAAAGATACATGCTAAATGGATAGCCCATAGCCAATCAAGGTAATTTGCAATCCTAATCTCCTAAGTGGCCTCTATGTAAACTAAACTTGTGCAACCCTCTCTTCACCATCTCAAGAAATTTCTTTGCTAAACCATTTGTATGAGGGTGAAATGATCAATCAATGCCTTGTCACTCAAGACCTAAAATTCCTCTAAGAACTTTGTACAATGATCAATCAAGAACTCAATTATTACACCAAAACAACTAAAATCTAGATCTAAGGACAAATAAGATATCTTTCTCTAGAATGTTAAAACATACTGCCAACTCAATCCACTTTGAAAAGTGCTTCACTATTGCCAAAACATATCAATTATATCTCATAATTAATGATTAAAGTCCACAACAATCCAAATTCAAGTGATAACCTAACCCCAATCCACTTTGAAAAGTGCTTCACTATTGCCAAAATATATCAATTATATCTCATAATTAATGATTAAAGTCCACAACAATCCAAATTCAAGTGATAACCTAACCCCATGGTAAATAGTGGGACATGAATATTGAATGCCGCTCAACTCTAAACCACACATTTTGCAATAAATTGTTTTAAATTTATCATTAAATGTATGTGATAGTGAATAATCCAAAAATGTGTATACTTAATTCCAAAAAAATCTATATGTATGCTTAACTTTAAAATACCCTATGTCTTGATTTTCATGTTGCACCAATTGTACTCTTTGAGATAAAAGTGGTACTATTTGCACTATACCATCTTCTCTTATAAAAATATTTTTTTCTCTTATACAAATAATTTATACTTAATTCCAAAAAAATCTATATGTATGCTTAACTTTAAAATACCCTATGTCTTGATTTTCATGTTGCACCAATTGTACTCTTTGAGATAAAAGTGGTACTACTTGCACTATACCATCTTCTCTTATACAAATAATTTTTTCCCCTCAATCTAAACCACCTTGCTTATTGAAGCATACAATCTTTCTTCTTAATATCAATTATGAAAATAATAATATTAGTTTAAAGATATTAAATTACCAAGACATAATCATGACATCTTATTGATATTAATATAATATCTATATTTTGAAAATTAGAGGCCTCAATAACTCCTCACATTTGTACTACAAGAAATATTACTAGAGCCTCACTCAACATAAACAAAAGTTAGATGCATGCCAACTTGGTATCATTTGTTGATTTATCTCACCATGCCAAAAGGTTCTTATCTCATAATATTGGCTAGTAAATGGGTTTATACCACACTATCTACATCATAGTTCATTACTATAGGTTTGTGAATATCTATCAATCATACAATTATAACATCAAGGCCTATCATGAAAGCTTGTCATACTCCTATCAACCACTTTAATGGTTGATGATCAATGATGAGAGTGAAGGATCTCCAAAAAAGTAACATTAGAAATGTGCTATAGCTCCCATTAATATTAAAAAATCTCCTTCATATGGTTTGGGTTTTCCTAAAAGGTTCATTATTATAAAAGGTGATCAATCAACCACTCTTGTTATTTAAGATTGATTCCTAAACTATTGTAAGTATCTTGTAGTATATCAATAGATAAAAGGTTTGTCCACCAAAGATATTGATGATAGGCCAAAGATCTAGCTAGCTACATCAAACAATAAATTAGTCTAATCTTATACTGGATTTGAGGATAAAAGACCAAGGAATGAAATAAGAGAATGGAAGATCACATTGGAACTCTCAAATAAGGGAAACTCCAAATGCCAAGCATGAGATTGTGCTTTGGTATTTATAGGGAAGCTAAGTAAAAGAGTCCCAAAAAGCTTCCAAGGAAGGTTCTTTCTAAAAATTACCCTTGTTGGAGTGCAAGCCAAACTTGTTGTCTACTTGGTATACAAGCTAAGTTAGCCATTTAACTTGGTATACAAGTTACTCAAACCTTTGGAAGTTCTTAGAAGCTTCTCACCAAGAATATACTAGATAGTCCTAGAAAATTCTTAACATTCCATGCTAGTTCTACCTCCTTTCTACTATATTTAGCTGATTTTTCTAACTCATTAGGTTTTGTTCTACTAACTCTATATTAGTACATTGATATACACACAATCACTTATGTATGAAAGTCAACAATTGAAAGGACATTCTCCAAATGTATGATATAGAAATCACCTAATGAACTTAGAGATGTCACTACACATATTGCATCTCCAAATAATTCCAAAAATAGAAGCAAGACTTGATCTTGGCTAGCATATGTATGTCCCTAACATAACCATCAACAAATCACTAAACGAATGATGTCATGTCTTTCAAGATCATGTACTCCCAACAAGGAGATGTTTGATGTTAATACTTGTTAGTAATCCCTGACTATTAAAATTGATAAAAAATCAAGGTACTTATACACCATAGTGCCACATGATATAAAAAGAGTTATATAAAAAACTTATCTCTCTCCACCTACGCATACCTCCAAACTTGTATGCTTGCTTGCAAAAATTACAAATAGTCTAGTGCAAATTCTATCAAATAAATCCAACTTGCAATATTATCTCTTATGATATTGCAAGGTAAGAGGATTTGTAATCAAGGATGAAAATGTCATAAAATCTTGAGTATCATTATCTGGGTGGTCTTTTGACGGTACAAAGGCTCCACTCAAAGCATATTATACCAACCTATCTACATGCTACTTCAACTCTTCATTATAACTCTATAATGAAATATTTAAGATGGATGAGACCAACCATTGGTAGTGGAAAAAATCCTAGACTCTTCAACTAGACCTGCAAAATCCTCAAAAAACTTTATATTAGAAGTAAAAACAACACCATCCCTTTTCCTACAAAGCTTTGATAGCCAATCAAAGTATATTAGAGCTGGATAAGCTACTAGTGCTAACATTTTGGTAGTTAAAAACAAAGGAAAGCACATAATAGACTAATGCACACATTGTGCTAGAGATAAATCCATAGAAGTAGTTGGAAAACCATTATTTTGTCTATCTTACTCTTCATCTCCATTTAATACACTTGCACTATGACATGTAGAAATCATAGATGAAGTCTTAAATGCCTCAAAGAGTATGAAAGACTAGAGAAGCTTAACACATCTATTAGCATACTCTCCTTATGGTTTATCTGCATTGATGTTCCCTTAGACTCAAGCATATATTTCACTCCTTGTCATTATTGTAGGCTTATCCATTGTGCTTATCCGTAATGAAATCAAAGAAATCCTTATTACCAATATAAGATGTGGAAGACTTTGCACTCAAATTTTATCTCCTCTAAACCATAGCCACCTTAAACAATCTATGCTTAAGCTACTCAATTTCAGTAGATATAGATGTGTCAAAAGTAAGAGCAAAGTTTGGATCCTCTACTACCACTTGTAAAAGATAGAGGAGAGAAATAGAAGAATGGAAAATTAGAGTAGAAGATCACATTGGAACTCTCATTTGAGTGAAACTCCAAATACCTAGCTTGAGTTTAGGCTTTAGTGTTTATAAGAAACTTATATACAAGGCTCCCAAGAAGCTTCCAAGGAATATTCCTTCTAGAAGTTACTTGGAGTGCAAGCTAAGCTAATTATTGAATTGGCAAACAAGCTAAACTAGCCATCAACTTGGTGTACAATTTATTCAACCCTTGAAAATTTCATAGAAATTTCTCACCAAGTGAGAAATTTCTATGAAATTTTCAAGAAGATTCCTAAATGCTTCTAGAACATTTCTATAGTTTCATACTTATATCCTAATTCCAGACCTATTAGATATATTTGGCTTTTATGAACTCCATATTATTATATATTCCTCCATTGCTAATTAGTGACATTGTCCTTGCCATGGAATCATCAAACTCTAGTATAGCTGCTTGTTTATTTTGGAGATGAGAAAGATGCTCTCCCATGATGCATCATGAATAAGATATCATTTACAAAGGATATTATATTCAATATATTGTTTTCAGCCAAGGAGGATATTGAGAATTCTGATTTATAAACCCATACCTTATATAAAAGGTATTCTTTTGCACATCTTCTAAATCTATTGGAATTTGCAGGTAGTTGGTTCAAAGATTCAACTTTAATAAGTATTGAGCTCTATTTAATTGATCCAACAAGTCATGAATTCAATGCAAAGGATATGCATTCTCCATGGTTCATTTATTATGAGCATTATAGTCGATACAAAATCAAAGTCCTCCATCCTTCTTTGGTACAAATAGTATCGGTGCTCCATAAGGGATGTATTATGTCATATGCAATCCTTTTCCAACAACTCAATCAATGTTGTTCAAAGTTCGTCTAATTCCTTTGATGAGAGTCAATAGATTGGTCTACTCATTGGAGTTCTACTTTGCAATAGCTCAGTCTTGGAAGGCATGCTTGATTAGAGTGTAATCCCTTAAGAAGATCATTTGGAAACATGTTTACAAACTCTTGAACTATTTTGATAAATCACTACCTTTTGAAGATTCTTATATAACCTCATTAGATTCTCCTTAAGCCATTTACTTGCTCTACAAATGAAAACAATAATATCTTCCTCCAAAGCTTATTCTTCAACCATTATACTAATAAATTTCCAATCTTGGGACTAATACTCTTAGGTGTCTTCCTCAAAGGTGCCAAACAACCTTATTGCTAATTCTTACCTTGGTGTTGGATTTGAATTTTTGGTTGGGTCCAATCAAATTGAACCTTATTATGTTCAAGCCAAGAAGCTTACTAAAATAAGATCATAGTGTTTGGGAGCTACTAAAAATTTCATGCACCTGCAATACTCCTTCCCGATCTTGAATGTAACACGATGTGAGGTACAAAATGTAAAACTATTTTTACCATCCGCTATCATCATTGTACTTCTAAATATTGGCTTGATAAGAACACATAATTCAATTACGTATGCATGCAATTCTCAAACTTCCATAATCAATCAAAATCCTATAGTCACAATTAGATATCATACCTTATGAGAGTATCAAACTTGTATAGGTTGAGCTTTCAATCCCATTGAAACAAATCAAATTCCCGATAAGTGGCTTGATATCTCCTATTGATATATTTTCTCTTGATCCTCATATTAATAGAATATTGAGTGATGTAGTTCCTTATAAAACCAATCTGCTTCAATTTTGCAAATCTATCTTCTGCCGCTTGTGTAACATTCATCACTTGGAATCTAATAATTATTACACTCCTGAATTCTCTCTATGTCAAGATTGGCACACAAATTGCTATTGAGCTTACTATACCCAAAATCATCACCATATTTTTGCCACTCTATCTAATTGTCTCAAAGCCAAGAGATTTCATCTCTGTTCATCTAGAAGATTTCTAGCTTCAAAGTAACATTCACAATTAAACACAAAATTCTCTATTACACCCTATAGATTCTTGCATTCAAATACTTTTAGCTTTAGAAATTAAACTAGATCTTCCTCTTCTCAAAACTACTACTCTCTCTACAAGTTCTTGTTGTTGACTTTCATGATCTCTCTCTTCTAAAAATCAAGTAAGATGCTCAATTTGTTTTTGTATAGCAATAATAACTTCAAGCATTGCCACCATAACTACTACTCTACCAAGCTATCTACTTGCAATTATCTAAGTCAACACATAGATGCAACATGTCTACCATTCTTTGTAAGTTACAATCAAAAGGATCAATGGTTCATGGGACAAGGTGCTCACATTCAAATTTTTTTTCCAAAGTGTGAAATGATGAATTGTTTGAAATGATGCTTTTGTAGTATATGGACATGAAATATCCCAATGTTTTGGAGGAAACAAGATTGGTGGTCCATAGATTCTATCTATATCATTCATGCTTTGATACCAATGAAAAATACCAAGGAGAGAAATAGGAGAATGGAGGATCACATTGATGCTTTCAAGTGAGTGAAACTTAGAATGCCTAGCCTAAGCTTGGTCTTTGGTATTTATAAGCAACTTGGGTACAAAGCTCTTAAGAAGCTTCCAAGGAAGGTTCCTTCTAGAAGTTGCCTCACTTGGAGTGCAAGCTAAGCTAACCATTTATTCGGTATACAAGCTAAATTGTGCATCAACTTGGCATACAAGTTACTCCACACTTGGAAATTTTTTGAGAAGTTTCTTACCAAGAAGCTTCTCGGATGCTTCTAGAACATTCTTAAAGTTTCCTAGCTATATGTTAATTCTATGAACTATTAGCTACATTTAGTTTCTACTAACTCCATATTCTCACACAACCTTTACTATATGTAATACTCTGAGGACAAGAGAAGAGAGAAAACACAAATTTCACACTCAATCATCCGATGCCCCAAAGGAGCACCTTCTCTTTATTATATAGACAAAGAGGATCTCCTACAAGGAAGTTCCACCATAGGATTAGGCACACAGATAGGTGATATGTCAGCAAGCTCCACCCTTGGATTACTTACTTGGATGGGTGACATGTTGGTCCTGGTCCTATTTGGTTGGTCAAACAAACTTTGACCAGAAGGAATCTTTTAGGGAATCTTCTTGTAGAAGTCTCAAAATCACGTGGGTGAGGTATCGTTAGAAAGCTCCTGACGAGAAAATTTGCACATTTTTGAGGCCTAATTCATCTATTTAGGCCTCCAAAATTGCCTTCAAATTTTAGACATATTTTGGTTCTTACTCTATTAGTAGAAGTCCCCTTTTGGTGATACCTCTAATTGATCTATTTAGTCCATCATGTGTATCTTTTCAAAAGTTACCAAACCAATTCTCACCTTAAAATCATATGTCTAACTATTGATTCTAAGGTTTTCAAGTCTATTTTGGTTTTTTCTCTATTAGTAAAAATACTCTTTTGGTGATACTTCTATATGATCTATTTTGACCATCATGTTTAACATCATTCCAGATGTTACCAAACCAAATTTCACATCTAGATCATATGTCTAGCTCTTGGTATTACACTATATCATCCTCCTTGATCCATAGCTCCTTGGATTCTTGCCATAACAACTCTCACACACCATAATTCAAATTATATGGTCAAAGCATTGATGACTATTGTGACCAAATTTGTAGCAATGGTCATATTGGAGATCATAGCTAGCCCAAAGGTTGGCTATGATCTCAAGATCTATCATGCACATTACCTTGAGTGCTCTTGTGGTGAATACCACTAGTAGTCCAATAAGCAATACCGCCATTATTTTTGACCACAAATATGAGGATGTAGATTATTTTTGCTCTAGAGATTCCACTTGCTCCATAAGGTTAAGGTTAAAATAAGATTAAAATTGTAATATTAAAATATCTACCCCCAAAAACCCACATGATGCATTATGCTCTCTCACATCTTAGAAGAAAGAGTTGGTGTAGATGAGATCTCTCTATCGAATTTGATATCACTACAATCTCTTCAATCATGTTGAGCTTAATATGCTTAGATACATTGAAGACAACATACAAAGTTGGAGATGTTGCTTGTAATAAGGTGGTATCACATATGCTACACTATAGCTTTGTATCTAGTATTTCATAGCAAAATTGAATAACTTTTGTTTCAATCACTCCTTGAGTGAAACTAATCAATTATCTCATATAGGAGTCTGCCTTGCATAGGCTCTTTCCAACCTTTTATTAAAACTCTTGTAAATTTATCAACTTATTAATTTGTATTCCTTAGTATTTTGCCTCAATCACTAAAAACACTCCATTATGGGATCAAACATAGTACTACATCACATCTTACCACCACTTGTTGAAGTATCATCCCCAACTAGAGTATCATCAAGGATATACCAAATTCTTTTAGTACTAGAACTCATTGGTATTTTTTGTCCACATCTAGAAACCAAGCTTGAATTGATAGAGATATGGTTAGAAGACAAATATTTCCTCCACATGTCCATCTCCACCAAGTATGCACACTTGAACTCTAATAATTATCCTTGTGCAAGACCTACAAATATTGGGACAATACTTTTTGTGCCATGAAGGTATGAACAAAGTTAAGTTTCATGGCTATTAAAGATCATACTAACTTTTGAATTTTTAAATAAAACTATCCAACTTAAAAGATACTAGAGTAGCACTTGGTGCTTTTGGAAACCTCATTAATCTTGTCACTATTCCACAAATATGGTGTAGCAACACAAGGTAATTTCCAACTGGGTAAAGGTCTATATTCAATTTAGAATCAGAATTAGTATCTACCACTATTAGGATATGAGACACTTGTTGATAACACATACCACCTCCATGTGAACCCAATGTGCATCATAATAAAATACCATCTTGAATCCCAAGAGAACTTTATCATGATAGAACAATCAAATACATAAACCACATTCACAAGTGCCATCATCCAGATAATCCAAATGATAACCCCAATAACAAGACACAACTTATCGATACTACCTAAGAACCACCTAACTATGGCAACTATACTAGAAAAAATCTTATACCATAACAACACATATACTTATAATCTAAAGGTCATTACTTCTTATTGCACAAGAGAAAAAGAAGTAGTTTGATTGTGACAATACATTGGAGCATTAATGATCTAGATATTAAGATGCTAACAAATAACACATGATACATAAACAAGAATTATAGAACAAAGAGATCCAATCACAAGAAGTACAAATATTACCTTTTTGACTCACAAATATCCACAAAATGACTCTGATCTATTTAACATAACAATAACATATGTCAACTCTTACTCTCCTATGATCACTTATGATATGATTAAATGTTCTCTTTGATCCAAGGGTATAGTTATATAGATTTAGTTGAAACTTGACCAAGAACAAGAAGTAAGAGCAAACTAATTAGTCAAGAAGTTTTTTTGGGAATCCAAATAATATAAAGCCTCTTCCACACAATCTTGATAGACGGTGAAATCTTGATACCTACTGAAAATTTGAGGCTAAAATAACAAGTCTTACACCAAACAAAAAGCATAGCTTTTTGGCTTTTATAGCATCTCTAGCACACAATCACAATTCCTTAAAGCCTCTAAATGCTAAAAATGAGCTAAAAATGACTTTATTTTGTTATTGCACTAAACTCCTTGTAAATTCAAGGGAGATATAAGAAATTTACAAGGAGTAAATTCATGATATTTCTACCAAGTCCCCTCCAAACTCTATGCTCTCTAGGACTTAGTGAATTTATATAAATTCCTTCTCAATTCCAAATACCTAATTGAGTAAATTTGATCTAATTCTGAATTATGTGACAAGTTTGAAATAAAATTGAGTTTGTTAGATCCAATTTCGCTCATAATTTTAAAATGTAAGACTTTTTACTCTAATTTCACACTTCCTTCTCTAATTTTTAATTTTATATTGTTTATGAAAATTGTAAGCACTTCTATCACAATTATACAACCAATCTTATACCATCAATATTTTTGTTTTATAAAGTTTAGTAGCAATTTTTTCCAGCTAAGGAAAATTGATAAGAAATTAAACAAAAAGCAGAGCCAACTCTTTTATCTACACTACTTTTGTACATATCTATTTTCTTATTCCAATAAATGCCACAGGAGCTTTCTTCAACGCTACACTCATTGATATTTGAGATGCTTGAGATGATTGATGAGTCTAAAACATTATAATGTTATGGTCTTTGAGTTTGGTAACTATCCAAGTGTGGTCAAGCTTATGAAGTCAATATGTGCCAAGCAAGAAATGGTTTGTGCTACCTTTACTACAAAGCACTTCACCATTTGTCATGTTGCAAGTCAAAGAGGAGAATCTTATAATTATCATATCAAAGAGTGAGGAGAATCAAAACATGACTTGAAGAATTTCAACCTAATCAAAATATCAGATCATCTATGTAGCATTTTTTGGTATCAATAGTTTGAGGCATTGAATGAGCTCAAGTCTCTTGTTTAGCAAAGTAAAGCCTAGAGCAAGTATGTTGATTACTTATCACATGAACAATTACTTCCCTGAAAGGGATATTTTGCATGTTGTGGAATCCAATCCTTTTGCTAGAACATGGCAAGCAAGAAGACACTAGGGTGATGGAATAGCTCATACTATTATATTTTAAGAATCCAATGATCATATATCTTGTCCTACTTGCTCTCGCAAGACATTCATTTCAAGCTTGATTCCTTGTTATGTGATTTGTGTTGTATACAATCAAGTTTTTGATGAATTATTTTCAAGAAAAATGTTAGCATTATGGTGGAGGATGTGCAATCATTTTTTGTACAAGTAGAGCCTTTTTGAATTAGGCATCATTGATTTGTTGATTAGACATCATTGATTCTAACTACAAATTTGAGGTAGAAAACCAAGCAATGAATTAAATTTATCAATGATAGCAACTTCCAAAGATCTTCATATGAAATTGATTGAGCACATAGGTGGCATTGAGAAATCTAAGACCTGTTATTGAAACCTAGACAAGGTAGAAAAAGGCCTAATATAGATAGCAAACCATACCAATGAACACTTGTAGAAGATAACTATGAGTGTGTTGTTGTCACTCATGAACATAATTAAACAACTTAAAAATGGAAAGGTTATGGAAAATTCTAGGTTGGTTGAAGCTCAAGAATCTTTTGCAAGGCTAGTGCGACTAAGATCAAGAACTATCAAAGCTGATGATGGCAATAGATCAAGATGCATCCATAAGAAGCAAAAATTGATGAGTGGATGCCATTGCTCATCAAAGTGTTGGTAAGCATGATTCTCTTGGACATCATGCAAAAATTTCCAAATGTCCATGTATGAAATGGAGAAAAGAGTTATACAAGCGGTCAACTAATAAAGAGCTTGTGTGGTTCCATTGTACTCTTCAATTTTATAGCATAGTCATTGGTGTGGTTCTACTCCACTCTTCTATTTTATATTGTAGTTTGTTTTATTGCAAGTAAAATTTTGTATTTTATTATCTCTTATCATGGACATTCACTTGAATATGATGGGTCCAACTCCATAAACTTGTTAAACACCTATGGGTCATGTGAATGCACCAAACAAAAATCACTAATTGCTCTTGAGTTCTTATATCCACCTTGAACTTGCAAATTTTGATGAATCACCATGCCAAACAACAAATTGACTCATGCCAAACAACAAATTGACTCATTGCAAACCCACAAAGAATCTTTACAATATATGTGGAACAAAGAAGCTTAATCCTTCATCAAACAAATATTCTAAATGATTCTTACTATAAATTGATGGATGCATGTATTGAAGATCCTATAGACTATACCTTACGGATTGAGGTTGTTGCAAACAACAACTCTTCTTCCCAACTTTTATCTAGTGAAAAATTATATTTCCCTTTCCATTTCCATCCTTGATCTGGTGTGATTTCAATACCGTGTATTGAGCCTTGTTGATAGAAGTGCATACTACTCAGAGGTTTTGCGGTGAGAGGTAAACTTTAAGAAATCTTGGAAAGTTGAAGTCTCTTGTTTTTTTTCATGACAACTACTTGGCAAGTTGTATCCCAAACAAGCTTACTAGTTTGCCAAACCTCAAGGTGTTGGATTTTTCCACCAATCAATTCTACGGGGCTATCATTTTGCCCGACTGGCTCATTCTTCTCTAAAAGCTTAAAAAGTAATCCATTATTCAATGGACCTGAATTCTTGGGAGGTCCGCGTGACTCCACCTCCACTTGTCATTAAGAAGTCTGACTATGCACTTGCAATGACATGATACCTCTAAGAAATTTTGGAAAAAATGAATTGGGCACTTGTTATCAAGCAATCACTTGCAATGACATGATACCTCTAAGTAATATTGGAATAAATGAATTTGGCACTCGGTGTCAAGCAATCAACAATAACACTAGGAATTGCATTCAGCGCAGGGGATTTCTTGTCAAATCCACAACAATAGATAAACTGGGCTCAAAGTTCATCGATGTTCTTATCGGGTTCTTATAAGGATACCTTCACTGTGGCTTGTGATGAAGATTCATGATTGCTTTTGATGTAGACACGTGGCATAGGATAGGATGACAAGGATATCATCTATGAATAAATTATATGATGACAAAGACAGCAGCCTGGCCAGGACAAAACCTTGTGAAGATAGAAGTGGTCTCCGTTTTTATCTTGCATGTCAAATGAAAATCAATTCCAAATCAATTTATATGTCAGCTGACTTTGCCTTCATGGTTTCAAACATCTTGTAGAACTTGTTTCACCTACAACATCTATGTTACTAATTCAAATTTTTTTGTCATTTATCCTTTCATGGACTCTTTGCATTGAGCTTTTGTATCCAAGTGTTATTTCTCCTGTTTGATTGAAAGGTGATAAAAGGCAACCGCATAGGAAAAATGAAGGATGTGAAGACCCCATCAAACCGTACAAGGGAGAGACAAAAAAAGATAACATGGGGCTAAGCCCCAATAGAGTCTGTATGAGAAATTTGCCCTACCGCACCTAAGATATCCGAGCTATGCAAGTCGTACGGTCTACACACAACTAGAGCATCTGAAGAAACATCACCTAATGTGATTGCTCTCCTATGGATTGCACCAGCCACTGCCCTCTGTAGAGCAATGGACACACGCTGTCTAAAATATGCTACAAAGTATGAGAGTGAGAGTGGTACCTCCTGACGCCTAATATGATAAGCTCTTGCGCACTTCCTGACAAATTGTAATACTTTGAGGACAAGAGAAGAGAGAAAACACAAATTGCACACTCAAACAATCGATGCCCCAAGGGAGCACCTTCTCTTTATTATATAGACAAAGAGGATCTCCGCCAAGGAAGCTCCACCATAGGATTAGGGACACAAATAGGTGACATGTCAGCAAGCTCCACCCTTAGATTACTTACTTGGATGGGTGACATGTCTGGTCTAGGTCCTATCTGGTTGGTCAAACAAGCTTTGATCGGAGGGAATCTTTTAGGGAATCTTCCTGTAGGAATCTCAAAATCATGTGAGTAAGGTACCATTGGAAAGCTCTCGACAAGACAAAGTAGGGAGGAGGGAAGGCCAGCCTTTCCTTTATTGGGGGGGGGGGAGTGCACATTTTCGAGGCCTAATTCATCCGTTTAGGCTTCCCAAATTGCATTCAAAGATTTCAGGCATATTTCAGTTCCTACTCTATTAGTGAAAGTCCCCTTTTGGTGATACCTCTTTCTGATCTGTTTAGTCCATCATGTGTAACATTCTTCCAGATGTTACCAAACCAATTCTCACCTTTGAATCATATGTCTAGCTATTGGTTCTAAGGTTCTCAAGTCTATTTCGGTTTCTGCCCTATTAGTAGAAGTACTCTTTTGGTGATACTTCTATCTGATCTATTTCAACCATCATGTATAAGATCATTCTAGCTATTACCAAACCAAATTTCACATCTAGATCATATGGCTAGCTCTTGGTATTACACAAATGTGTCAAATGCCGTGTCCATCGCTCCATATAACTCCAAGGCTAGAGGAACAAAGAGGTGACCTCACTGCATGCTCTTATACTTGGAGACCTTGCAACCTGCTGCTGCACTTGCCGCCCATCCAAGGGGATGGGTAATCACTCCCTCCAAAACTGTATCTTGTGTAGGGTCCATAACCACAACATCCGCTACTGTCACCTGATCATCTCGGACCAAGTATAAGTCTGGCCAGACACGTGTCGTCTGCAAAGCATACGAACGCTCCCTCCAAGCCAAGTATCCACTCTCTTGTGCCATAGCAAACACTATGTCTCTAATGGCATCATGGGTAGCTATCTTCTGTCCTCCAAAAGGACACCGTGTCATGTGGACTGTCGCTGCATCTAGTGTAGAACCACACTCACAAGTGAGTAGTGAAGATGTTGATGGGTGGACCAAACCTAGGCAAAACCTCATCGTTGTAGAGAAAGTAGCCGGTGCGAGTCGGAAAGCCCTAATGCACGGTCGAGCTAGGATCCACGAGCCTACACCTTTGCCAGAGCAAGAGCGTAGACGTGTTCTAGTAGCATGAGGAATGGACGAATCAACTAAGAGAGAATGTAGCGTATGCTCACACTGTCGTTCCATCAAGGAAGACTGTAAACCTCTAGTCCAATCTGACAATAGTGAAGCAAACAGTGGAAAACCCTCTCGTGCTTGTGGGGATCGACTATCTCTCGTATGCCGCAATAACACCTGGAGAGAAAAGGATCCTCCCTCCACCTCTGTCACATAAGTCTCCAAAACTGGCCTATCAGCAACCACAAAACAAGAGGAAAGTAGGGGTGCCGAGAGAGCCCAACTACCCAAAAATGCTATAGGTGCCATCTCCTCCCTAGAAAGCAAGCCAACCATACCACATGAGATCAGTAGACCCGTCTGTCTACGTGCCAAATCCACTGTCACACACTCAAAAGTCCCTGGTCCAATAATATCACCAAAGACTCCCATAATCCTCCTATCAAATGCTCTTGGACGTGATAGGAAGGACGGTGAGGGAGGAACTGTACGGATGAGGTAGGATGGTCGACGAGCAATACTGGAAGAGAGTATACCAAATGCCACATGCGGATCTCCTCATAATGGAAGGTCATCTACATGGAGAACATCCTTTGCAAGGGTAGCATCCAAGAAGCGTGTGACAAAATCCTCTGATCCTACTGGCACTCCAAGAACACAAAGTCCATTTGTGGATGTGATACACTCCTCTAGAAGCTCAAGGTGGGGAGGGATACCTAAAGGGGACCATGCCCTACACTTTGATACCTTGACTCTCAAGCCTACTAGATGTAGCTCGGTAGTCAAGTAGTCAAAGGCCTGCCTAATCTGATCTACAGGGCCTACGATGTGTGTATCATCTGCCAAGGAGGGAAATACACAACCTGGCATGGCCAAAGTAATAGATAGGAGAGCTCTAAAGTGAGCCATGGCAAATAAGGACCCCCCCAAAGGATCTCCCTGACGTGTACCAACAGTTGACTCCAAGACGGTGACTCCCTCCTATGAACCACCATGCTGGTAGTAAAGGGAAGCAAGAGAGTAATAAAAAGACCGCACAAAAGGAATGAGACTCGCCAAGGATCCACCAACCTCCCTAAGCTCTCTAAAGATGGATGCACGTGAGACGCTATTAAAAGCGTTCTCAACATCCACCTATAGGACGACCCACTCCGGATGGATATCTAGGAGTGCTCTAATGCCTAGAGATATAGCCTCACATCCTCCAAGTGTAACTACTCCAAACTAAAGTGGACTAAGGTGCTGTCGAAAGTGAGAACGATGTTGAAGGACAATGGTACGACTGACCAAACGCAAAAAGATCTCTCCAATAGCAATCGGTCTAATGCCTCCCGTGTCCTTCTCCATTGCGAGAAGTCGACTAGCACCTAACACCCGACTAACACACATAGGAATGTCTCCTCTCGCTACTGCTGCAGCCACCTAAAACAACTTGGTAAAACCACTAGAAGGATCATTTGCTTGGAAGCAATCTCTTAGGTGCTCATAAACCATCCCTGACAAGCCTCTTGAGGAAAGGCGAGGGGCAGTGCACAATGCTTGTGCAAATAGCGACCTATCAAGACATAAAGGCAGCTCAGGCTGATAATCTAAGACCTCTAGTGGTAGTCCCTCTATTGCTATAGGATGCAATGAGCGTAGGGAAGAGATGGTCTCATCAGTAGGACTCGCTATAGACAAAAGGTGTAGCGCTTGTGCTGCTCTACTAAACTCTCCCGCTTGACCCAATGTCCTACATCGTCGTAATCGAGTGGAATCTATAGTATCTTGTGGCAATGCCTATCTCCTAAATCGTGTAGCCCTAATAGACTCCTCTTGAAGGGCTGCCCAATCCCCCGCTCGGAATCGACAAAATCTAACCACCACCTCTCTATGCCCCGCACGTCCTCCTCTAGCATAACGAAGACACCATCGAGGGAGTAGGGGGAATAGGAATCATGCTAACTCGTCCAAGGGATCACGTGCCAAACGATCCAGTGGTAGGCGAAAGCCTGTCCAGTCTCATCATAGAGTGTGTTGGGTAGCCTATGGAATAGACATGGACATGGAAAACTAGTCTCAAATAACCCCAAAATGCAACTGGCTTGAGAAGCTAACCACTCCCACGATTCGATCGATATCCCTGGAACGATCAACGAAGGTATAGAAGAAGCGTGCGTAATCCCAAGTATCACTGCTATCGATGTGGTCGCTCATCTCACGTGGGTATCCCAAGTGGTCCAATCATAGTCCTTGTGCATCCTTCACACATGGGTCTTTACCCCTTGCGAAGTAAAGTGTCGGTGACACACCGGGCATGGTGTATCCCAACCCGCTCTAGGCGACCCCACATGGGAAAGTGTAGCCATGGCTAGCACAAGAATAGTGATAGTAACACATGTTGCTCCTCTCCATATCCCCCCATATTTGCAAAACCAAAACCCATCACATCCCAACTCACATAAGAAAACAATTTCTCCAAACCCTCAAATTTATAAATTTTCATAATTTTCAATTTCCATCTCTAAAATTTTCAAACTAAATTCTCATGGAACGTAATCATGAAAACCAAGAAATTGGAAATGAAAATTCCAGACCCATCATTCTCAATGTATAATGATCATTCTAAACCGTAAAAAAATTAAAAATCTTCATAACTTTCTACTCCATTCTCCATAGTCTTCAATCTAAGTGCCAGTTAAGTGCCCATGGAACCGAAATTAAGAACCGAAAAGAATTTACTATTCACTCGAATGTTACATGCTATAGAGCCATCAGAAATTATAAAAATTATCTCGCCTCTCCCCCTCTCGTGTCTCCACCCTCGCCCGCATCTCCCCACGGCCCCGTCCCGCAGCCCCGTCGAGGAATTGAAAGGAGGTTATTACGTGATCAACAACAGGGAGGCCAACATGGAAGTCAATCTCATCCGCCTCTCATGTCATTGGATCCTTCAACCTCCACCTCGGCTTAGTAGCCCGGCTTACCTGAGGTTCAGTACTAAACCTGGGTCACATGTGCCATGTCCGCACCTCGATATCCTGCATCCTCTCACTATGCTTTGCTCCAAGATCTAGGATGTTTCTACGTGGATCCACTTGAAAGCTTCCCTTTCTCTCTGTGTTGTACACCATGTTTTCTACACGGAATCTGTATGGATATCTGTTAAGGTCTCCTGTTGGCTCCAGGATAGAAGTAATACACGTGGAGGTTTCGGTCTGGACGACGCCAAAAGTCCTTTGAGAGTTTTCCTTGCTTTGCTTTGACTCTATTCCATTCTCTGCTCAACTTGGTGAGTTCGCGCTCCCCCTATAGACGTCGCTATTATAGTGGGTTAGGCTACCGACTGCCATGGAGTCTTCAGGGTATCGCTCCCGATTGCCGCTATCTAGCACGCTAAATTTGGAGCGAGTGAAAACTTCAGCGAGATACAGTAGCTCCCACCAAGATAGAGGAGGGGCCCAAGAAGGGGAGCTTCCTTAATAAAGCGTTGACGCAAGTTTGACGGCGCCATCCTTCCCTGCACCGTCTAAACTTTCGGTGGCTATCCGTACATGGCACATACCGTCCTGATACAGTTACGTCATCCCTGTACCGGACGGACGTTCTGGCTGAGACGCACGAACCTGGCGTTGCAGGCGATGTTTTGTGGAGCAAGAGGTCACGACGTGTTCATTCTCCCGTTCTCCATTTCTATTTTCATTATCTTTGGCTACTTTCGAGTTGTTTCTTTTACATGTGGCAACTGTAGCTTGTACCCCTGATTTATAATTATTTATTTTCTCTGTTTATTCTCTTCTTCCATTTTCTATTGTTCATATTTTGAAAGTTCATGTTCTGTCTTCTGAAGCTCCATATTGGTAAGGCAAGTGTCATTCTATCTTATGACTGGATTTTATGTTTAAGCTCACTTTACTTATATACAAAGAAGAATATTGAAGAGACGAACTATCATGTCATGGAGAGAATTGGTTGAGCGGGAGAATAACCGTTTTCCTGCAACCATCTTCCCCAACTGAGTTCACATGTGTATTATGGGTGGATTAGGCAATATATCATATAAGGCAATTTAGTTTCAAATATACTGGCTTTGAAAAATAGATCTCCATAAAGATTTACGATGAGTCCAAAAGATAATTGTCTGAAAAGTCCATAAAATGGATAAGGATATCTTATGACCTTTAAGATTTAGTTCTTTGGTACATTTTTCTTTAAAATTGAAATTCTTCCAAAGGTCTCCTCAGCTTTCTCCCATAAACTGTGTCAATGTAATTCTCACGCTTGATTGCGAATAAGAACTTTCTAGAAACCTCAAATCCATGCAACAAGAAAAGCTTTAAGTAATCTGAAATCTAAGACTCCAAGAATTCTGTAAATTTAAACTCTTCTAATATTTCACTAAGTATTTCTCACGTTACATTATGGTAAGTATGGTGATAATCTATGAACGAATTTACTTTAAAATTGAGTAACGAAAAAAAATCTCATTCTTCATCTTGATTGGCATTTCTTCCTCCGTCAAGTTATGTAAATACTCTGTGGAATTGATCTGATAAAATGGGAGAGCTCGTATGAAAATTTCAGAGATATCTTAATAGATTACAAGCATTTTCAGCTAATATCCAATTTTTTCTTCTATCTTATTACCTATTTCCACGAAAATGATATTGAAAGTCATAGTAAATCAATTTTAGAACGATTGTTTTGCCACATTGCAGAACATTACATTAACATTATGCGGTTCCATTCTAACTGGAACTTGTTTTCTTTGGAAATGAGTGATTCTTTACACTTTTGAATCCACATCCAATGGAGCAATGCGTCAATAATGCGTATTTCAACAGAAAAATGTCTTAAAAATCTTTGATGAACTTTTGATCTAAACTTGATAACTCGAAAAAATCATAAAATTATGCACTCCTTGACGAATTCACTATCATGTTTTCTAGGGAGAATTACGAGCCTTTGTTTATATTAACTTGAAACCTATTACCACCACCCTCGGTGACGGCTGCTCCACGATGACTTCGTTCCCCTCTCCACATCTTGATGTATAATAAATTTTTGTTTAAAGTCGGTTGCAATTTCTTCCTACTCACTCATGTGCACGTTCTATCAGCCCTCTGAAATAAAATCTTTGTGAACAAATGAAAGCAACATGCTACCTTAAGGTGCAAGGAAGCACCCATGATAGATGGTGACTTGAGATACGGGGTGTTGCGCTAAGAACCTCACGGCTAGAAACCCAAAATATATCATCCATCGTGTATATTGAAGAGGACCCTCGTTGGGTTCGACCTCGCCGTGTATTTGATTCAACCAATCAAATAGAGTAATGAGTGTGCCATGACGTTTTTATGAAACATACACACTCCACCCTTATAAGTGCAATAAGTGCAATGAGTCTGGAACAGACTAAAATACACGCGGAAGTGCAGTAAACTTCACTATTCATAACTACAAAGGATTCGAGAGAGCATTCCCATTGCAAACAACTTTATAATCGAAATTCCTATATAGTGCAATTATCTCAAATATAAATAAAATATCTTTGAAATACGCAATTTCAATCAGTAATTTCATCTATCCAAACCCAAACTCTGCATAACTGCAATTTTTTGGAAAAATTCATACTTACGAAATATTTCGATAACTCGAAAACCTTCCCAAGCCCAATTTCGAGGCCGCACAGGAGGAGCAAAGCACTGATCGAGAGTGAGCTGTAACAATGAAGATCTATCCAACCCGAAGCGATGCAAGTTCCACAGTCAAATTATTCAACAAAAACTTGAAGATACTGACAGCCCTCGCGTCTCTTATCCTCGTCCTATCGGTATTGCCGTAGCCGTCCGGAGTCCAGACATATGCGGCAAAGTAGAGCTCTATACGGCAGGGAGGATGTAAATCTTGACGGAAGACGGAACCGGAACTGGAACGCGGGCCCGCGGGCACCTTGAATCACAAGTTTCAACGGGCTGCCCCGCGCGTTGGTGAAAGAATGTTGTGTGCATTATGTGTGGCCAGGCGAAGATCCTGTCAACGAGTACCATAAGGTGGAGTTTGCGGCCGGGGCTTTTCTGTGGCTGTGTCAGGGACGAGGCCAACACGCATCCCTCCGCTTGCGATAAGTGAAAGCGGCATCGGTGTGGAGCAATTAGTTTGTCTGTCTGTGTCTTACAGAGAACTGCAGTCCGCGGAGGAACGAGGAGGGGCAAAATTTGTCAGCAGCGACGCCATGGATCCTTACAAGGTTAGCACGATTCTGTGGTCTTGGTACACTGTTGTGCTTGTGTGTCAATTTTTGGTCGATGATGTGAATTGCGGTTGCTGTCGATGAAGGGACAGACTGAAGGGAGAATTTTCTCGAAAACTTGTGCTGTTTCGTTGTGAGAGAAGAAGCTGTGTGGAGTTGGGGATAGGACAATTGAGAGGGATGTGTGTATGCCGATTATGCAAGGGCGTTTCATGGATTATCGGTGATGTGAGGGATAGATATGGTCGAGATTCGAGGTGTAGTAGAAACAGAGCAGTGCCGCCTGGCAGAGTGAGAGACGGACGAGTTCAAAGGTATCGCAGGATCGTGAACATGTTATAACGTGCAAATCTCGTTTCTCTTGTCTTCGGAGGAGAATCGAGATGTTTTATCTAGTGCCCTTCTGTCTTCCTGATAGTGACATACTACTATCCTTGCAAGAGACGTGGCATGTCGCAGGTGAACTTTGCTTTCCAACTTTCACCACTACTTTATGACAGGAAATACGATATAATACTCTAGCACTTTAGTGCACAAATTTCCCATTCTATCTCTTAGTTGATCTGGTACACCGTCGGAATAAGGCAGAACTTGTCTACCACATACTTGAAATTTGGAGACGTGGAATACCCCGTCTCCAAATTAAGATCTCGCTCCACGCTCAATGTCAGTGTAATCAGTGCTCTTCTCTACGCTGGGTAGAGAATTTCTCAACAGTAGAAAGCATTCTTGCATAGCAAAGCAATTGAATGACCTTTGAGACTGCGGGGTTAACACACTTTCCAAATCTGCCACTTGTCTCCTCTTAGCGATATGACGCTAACTATTGTCTGCCTTCTGAGACGTAGTTCTTAACGAAGCACAGTAATTAGCTTGTTTGAGCTAACGATTCTGGATTTTACATTAAATATTGGTGGAGAAGTCTCTCTACCCCAAATCCGGGTTGCTAGAAATTTGCGAATATCCATTGTAGTGAATTAAGGGAATCCAAGTAACATAGCTGGCGTAGGCACAGAGCGTTATCTCACTGCTCGTGGTCTGCAGCCGTAGTCATTCCTCCGATAACTTATTTGTATGGGTCCTATGACGAACGTGACCACCTATGAATCAGTCTTCTATATAATGTGCCTGGTGGGCTTCGGCCGAGTATTGTTGGCCTCTGGCTTCGTTCAAGTACCAGTACGGTCGTAGTCATGAGGTGCAACTTAGGTAGGGTAGACCTTTCTGAGAATAGCCAGCGCTTCTTTATATGCGAGCATGGGAATGTTACTCTTAGTGTATCTGGAGCCACATCTGGACTTCAACACATGTGTCTTCGGATCAATCAGTTGATATTTTTGTTCTGAAAGATCATTCGGGACTGAATCTGCGATTCAGCTTATGAATCATTGGAGTGATAGACACTTTGAAATGGTCTTAGAATTTAAGTTGTGGACTATTAGATTCTTGATCCGATATTAATGAAGTTATGTGCTGGTCACTAACAAATTCTCGAGTCCAGTACCTGTTGCCTTGTACATACATGGTTGTTAGTTCTACGCCCTTGGACGGAGGTCGTAGAGGAATTAGAAGTATATGAAGTTAACGACTCGTTATGGTCATGCAGTTCCGACCATCTAGCGCTTACAACTCCCCCTACTTTACCACCAACTCTGGGGCACCGGTATGGAACAACAATGCTTCACTAACCGTCGGAGAGCGAGGTGCGTGCTAGTTTTTTCTCTTGGGAGTCTCTTTCTCGTGGTAGAGGTTTTCTGCATGCTTTATGTCAACCTATTGATTTTGGCTACTTGGACTATCAAGTGACACGATGCTTCTTACTTTAATTATGTATCTTGGCTGCAGGTCCGATCTTGCTGGAGGATTACCACCTTCTTGAGAAAATTGCTCAATTTGACCGAGAGCGGATTCCAGAGCGAGTTGTGCATGCTCGCGGTGCCGCAGCGAAGGGTTTCTTTGAAGTGACTCACGATATCACACATTTAACATGTGCCGATTTTCTAAGGGCTCCAGGGGTTCAGACTCCCTTGATTGTTCGCTTCTCAACTGTCATCCACGAGCGCGGGAGTCCCGAGACCATTCGTGACCCTCGTGGGTTCGCCGTTAAGTTTTACACCCGAGAGGTAACGCATGTTTGCCTGTGAACATGTGGCCTAATCTGAGTATTGAAAGGAACCAGAGGATAGAAGATAAGCATGGGATTTCTGCCATTCTGCTCTAAGTTTCTCGCGGGCATATTTTCCGTTTTAAATCATTTACAACTTCAATATAGCTCAGATATTGTTGTAAACGATATACTGGACGTGTAAACATTCTATTCCACGTATAGTTTTGTGCTGTCTAAGCGTCAGCTTATCCATTCATTGTTGTATTCCCGTTTATCGCAGGGTAACTTCGATATGGTGGGAAACAACATGCCTGTCTTCTTTGTACGTGATGGCATGAAATTCCCTGACATGGTTCATGCCTTGAAGCCAAACCCTAAGAACCATATTCAGGAAATATGGAGAATTCTGGACTTCTTCTCTCATCACCCGGAGAGTTTGCACATGTTTACCTTTCTTTTCGATGATGTTGGTATTCCGTTGAACTACAGGCACATGGAAGGGTTCGGTGTCCATACGTTTACTCTGGTTAACAAAGCTGGAAAGGCTACTCTTGTAAAGTTCCATTGGCTGCCATCTCAAGGAGTCAAGTGTTTGTCCCCTGACGAAGCTGTCATGGTAGGAGGATCAAACCACAGCCACGCCACTCAGGATCTTACCGATGCAATTGCCGCAGGTGATTATCCAGAGTGGAAATTGTTCATCCAAACTATGGACCCTGCCGATCAGAACAAGTATGACTTTGATCCTTTGGATGTGACCAAAATCTGGCCCGAGGAGTTGTTCCCTCTGCAGCAAGTTGGACGCATGGTTCTCAACAAGAACATCGACAACTTCTTTGCTGAGAACGAGATGCTCGCCTTTTGTCCTGCCATTATCGTTCCTGGAGTTTACTACACAGATGATAAGCTGCTTCAAACCCGTATCTTCTCTTATGCTGACACTCAGCGACACAGACTCGGGCCAAACTACTTGCTGCTGCCAGTTAATGCCCCGAAATGTGCCTACCACAACAACCATCACGAGGGTTCAATGAATTTCATGCACAGGGATGAAGAGGTAAATTTGAGGTTTGCGCTTAGGAATCACGTCAATCGTCTGCGGAATGTTGCTGTTTGCCAGCAATTTCTCATGTTCATTCTACACCTCTAGACAAGCCTTTGCACGTTCATTATGAGAAGCGTGCCTCACTATTTGGAGACTGTGGAGTGCAGGTGAACTACTTCCCCTCACGTTTTGACCCAGTGCGCCACGCTGAGAAAGTGCCAATTCCTTCTCATACTCTCACTGGCCCACGTGAAAAGGTTAGTTACTTGTGGAAGAATAGATTGCCGACCATTTTAAAAGCAGTTGTGAGCCTCGTTGAAAATTTGAGATTCTTTTTCACATGGCTTGAATTTGGAAAGAAACTGTAGTAAGAAAGGTAGGTGTCTGTACCTTAGGGGAGAACTGCAATTCAACAGTTCTCTGCGGATGAGTAGTTTATGTTTCTCGTACGTGGAGAGTAACTCTCTTCTGCTTGTATCAGATTATGATCGCGAAAGAAAATAACTTTGCCCAGCCTGGAGCGAGGTTCAGATCGTGGGCACCTGACAGGTACTTCTTCCCAGGTTAAATTTTGTGCTATAAGATTGCACGTAATTTAACGTGATGTTAACCACGTTGAACACCATACTAAAGTTCTATGATGTTTTTTAAGTTCTTTACAAAGGCACTAAAATTATTATCTGCTGCAGACAAGAGCGATATATTGCACAATGGGTTGATAATCTTTCAGACCCAAGAGTTACACAAGAGGTTCGCAACATCTGGTTAGGGTATTGGGCACAGGTAATACATTATCAAGTCTAAAGATTACAAGTTTCGCCATTCCAGAATTTCATTTGCTTCTGTTTCTATTGCCCAAGTATGTAAATATTGCCTCGCCTTCTGCAAGTTCTCCAGTGTATTCATAAATCTATTTTCCTCCACAGTGTGACAAGTCGCTGGGACAGAAGTTGGCTAGTCGCGTGAAAGTCTCATCAAGCATGTAAGAAAAAGTGATCAGCGATCATCTCAAAGTATCCAAATATGATGTTGACGGGCTCAAATCGTTGACCATGCGGAGTTCCTGTTTAAGGGAAAGTGTTTTCGAACACTGGAATGGTAGGGTATGTGGTCCGTACTTTGGAGGATGCTGGTAGTATGTAATAGTCATCATGAAGGTGCTTGGAAGGATTGGTTAGCCGGTTGAATCCAGCAAGTAATTCGTGGCGTAGCACATATACTGTATGTAAGGCCACTCTTGACTATAGTCTTGTGAATTGAAGGAAATGTAATTAAACCTTTGTTTATGATATAAAGTTTCATTTCGTAAGGAATAAGTGGTTTAGGCGAAGAATAATAGTGGAAAAATCTTTTTTGTTTGGAAAGGGAGGCGTTCCCATCGTGCAATTTAGGCACCTTTCTTTTTTGTATGGTCCGCTTGGGAAAAGCTGTGTGCCATACCCAAAATTCTTTTCCGAACAGAAAATTTCTGAAAACCTTGGCCAGCATCCGTTTTGCTACGGTGGAAAAGAGATATGTAGCTCAGAAAAGCATGTGATATTCGAAGATGAAAATTGAGAGGGCTCAGTGTATAGTACTGAAAGGAAACATTTCATTGAATTTGGGAGAATATCAAACGGCAAGAACTTTTGGAAGTATCTTCTTGTTCATCTTAGGAAAAGCTTAACTGGCTTGTTCATCTTAACAGCAGATGCACTGCTTTCTGACTCTAAATTTAATACTGAACCTCTGCTAAGATGAGCAAGCAGATCACTAACCGAGCTCAAATGCTTTATCAAGACAGGGAAAGTTATGGAGAATTGTAAATCACATCGTATCATGCGTTAAGGTTTTGATTACATAATGTTACAAGAACTCATCAATATTGTACATTGGGCATGTAAACGACAATAAAAAACATACTTTTAACTAAGTATAAATATCTGCTTCTGCGAACAGCTTTTGCTCTCAACACTCATGTACGTCAGGCATTCCTATATCGGTGTGGTTTCGGTAAAAAAATAGCGTGTTAGATCTTTTCACTACTTGTCTGCTTCTCCTCTGTGGAACATATGGCAAACCTTACCAAGGGTGATAAAGTCCATTTCATTCTCCAATTCCATGTAGACACAATCTAGACGCCCAATAGCTGTTAGGACGACGCGTAAACTGATCTGATACTTCTTCACCACAAATCCTCAACCAAGATTCTTTCAAGGAACAGAGATATAAAGTACCCATCTAAGATAATGGTCATGTCATAGATGATCGCCATAGGTGATTTGAATGATTCAATCCTCTCGCCACAAGATCGTTTAAAAGTGAATAGTTGTCGTAAGAAAGCTAACACGTCGTTCAAGTGAAGATATGTGATAACCTGAATACTTGTTTGTAAATTGCTCACACCCGTCTTTTCTCAAATCATTTCAAAGCTTTCAAAGAGGTGAGTCCGTCACTGTTAGTTTCAATTGGCAACGAAGGTGCGCAAAGTTAACATAATAAGCAAGAGCACCCATGTTTGCTCGCCATCAAACGCTGATTCACCACCTACTCATACAACTTCTCATTTCTGACGTGTCGTGCCAATTTCTGAGTACAAGAAGAGAGAAGAGAAGCTTTCCCGACGGCAAAGAGAACTCACTTGCCAAGGAGGGCTAGCGTATGAATGTCAAGGCAAAAGTGGACCGGAATCCACCTGAAGTGATTTAAGCTCCTCCTGGTAACCATCAAACAAAAGGGAAAAATCAGTTAATAATGGCAGTTAAGCAGCTGGGAAACTTCCCTTATGGACTTTGATACGACATAACCTTCACTTACTCTATGTAAGTACAATATCTTTCTCAACGCAATTGAGAGTTCTTTCTTGCCTGGAACTCTACCAGCGGTTAGAGTACAGCAAGTAAACATCGTCATATCTTCTCGAAGGATAGCGTCCTACTTTTGCCTTCATCAGACAAACGGGATGCTAGGGTCTTGAGTCACATACTTCTCCGGAACAGTTGATATGATGTCAATTTTGATGGTGAACAAGCTCTCCATCGTGCTCGCCAGTTTGAAGATGCTGTTCTTGTTCAAACTCTTGCTTGTCCAACATCATGTATAGATCTTGGACTTGCATCTTAAACTACATCAACTTGTCTAAGGCCGCATAGCGTCCAGCATTTGACACTTCATTGAGCCCCAGACGGTAGGGCTTCCTCCGTGCGAAACTTAGAGAAGTCACGACTAAACTAATGTGTCCGGGTTTCGATGAAACCATCAGCACGACAGCTTGCCCGTTCCCTTGTTTCACGATAAATTTCCTCGGCCTTAACTACACCCTCAATTATGAGTCTAGCTGCTCGCTTATTAATTACCTCGTTGTACTCACTGCAGTTAAGATACTGGACACAGCAAGGGCATCCATCATCTGTACTGCACTCACAAGAAACTAACAGCTCCATCGCTGCCTGCAGTAGCTCAGCGAACATAGGCCGTGCCTGCGCAGCAATACCAATTCCCCCAGGATGGCGATCAAAGACTAACAGGCGTTCGGGGTAGTATCGAGTATCTTTCGGATTTGCACAATCCGTTCCCAGATCAGATGGGTTGCACATTATATATAACGGCATCACGTTTAAGAGCGCGTGACAGGCCGCATGCAAACCTGCTCGGAAACAGAGCCCCAGTGACTCCAACTCAGCTCTAATGGAAGAAGGAACTCGTATCCACGCAGCCTGTGATTCATATGAAATGTCCGGAAGGAACAAGTCTACCGAGTCAAATTGCTCGTTGCTCCCTTGCCAAATTCGTCGGAACCCAATCCACCTTGTAGTTACATCACATGTACTGGCCTGTGCTGTACTTGATCGATATTTAGATTCGACTATGTGCCTAGGATACGCCAACTCACCACCTGTGACATGCACACCTGTGAAGTCTCTTGTTTTGGTGTAATATTTCAAATCAGCAACGCGACACAGTGCTACTTTCGCGTTCAGGTCCAAGGTTCTTACAAGATATGTCTTCCCCTGATTCATGTATACAGCACCCTCATACACCTGCAAAATAACAAAAGGCACTATGTTTTGCTTACACTATTCAAGTGCTCAACTTTTTGCCTCAAGAAGCCTAGAAGACCAGTGGGGTCTCATTCAGAGCGAGTAAATCACACCTGCGATTGAAACTACTGAAATCTTAAAAGTTGCTAAGGAGGGGGAGTCCTACCTGGAAGAAGGCTTTGTTTTCTTCAATTTCTTCAATGATCTCGTTCGTGGCGATATCTATCACTCTGTACTTCTCAGGGTTAATCGCTCGGATACTTACGCCTTGAGATGGCATTTTCTGGCAGCAGATCATGTCAATATACGACCTTTAGCAAATTACTGAGATACCTGAGGCTATGTCCACGCATATAAAAGTTAGGAAATATTCACCTACTTCCAGCTGGTAGATACACACAACAGACAAAGTTACGTAAGTAATTATGGTCAACTGCAAACCAACATCAAACAAAACTTGAGATTCAAAAGTACTTGGTATGTATCTCTCTTGTTTCTGACCTATGAATGGCTGTAACTTACCTCTTGTCCGATGTAATGCCAAGAAATGTCCTTGGGACCATTGCCCGGATGTCGTCCCAGTATCCCCTGTTTTACTAGCTCTGAAATTGCTGCTTTTAAACCTGACCCAAAATACTCTTCGTCATGTGCCACATGCAGCGGGTACTCCACTGCTGAACATGCTATATGTTGCTCTACGACCTGATGTAACAGATCCAATTAAATCTTTCTCGAAATTTCAAGATTTTAGGCAATATCAAGAAGTAGGTTGACAAGATATTTAAGTACAGCGTGGAAGCGAAGACTACCTATATTGTGGTGACATGTAGACCTTCATCTGAAGTGACTTCTGAGATAAGAGGTAACTACCTGCTGGTTGTTGGCATCCACTTGGGCGTTCTCAATGGGTCGCTGAAAAAGTCTACAAGGGTTCTTCATGAAATGCTGGTCAAGTGGCCCGCCAAAGGCCACATATATTGCCAAGGAAACTTTCTCTCTTCTGCCAGCTCTTCCTGATTGCTGCCACAAACTGTTGATATGATAAGTTAGATTTACTTAATCTCTAGTTTAGAGCAATCTCTAGGTTTGGTAGCTCTTGCTTAGGTGTCTCTACGTTAGGAAATCTCATTAGAGTAAGTGAGGCGCAGCCACAGTTAGGGTTTAACAAAGCACCCACTTAGCTTCAGCTTATGTGTATATAACTGTATTCTCTGAGTTTGGAATGTTCAGTTCTCCTACAAGGGTCATTCCCAGCACCTTGTACCTTCTTTCAAGTGTGTTCTATGGTGCTGAACTTTGGGATGTCTTTCATGCTGCGTGAGTGAACTGTTGTGTACTATCTCTGAAGGCTCTGGAGAGAGAGTGAGTTGAGTATTGCTGTGTGCAATCAGGAGTGTCTACTCTAGTGAAACTGGACAGCTGAGTGCTCAAATATCTGATACATCAGAAGTCAGAATGACTAAGAATAAACCTTCAATTTCAATCAGAGACAACAACAATTCTTCTCATGATAAGGAAAGGTAGTGATATAGAAGTTAGAATGGTTCCCGAACACTAGTATCTCCTCTGAATAATAGCCCATACCAAACGAGTATGTACGTCGCTGCAGTGGAGGATCTGATTCTAACGACCGGTATGCTTTGTAGTGATCGCAGGTGAATCCAAAAATATATGGACTGTGCTTAGCTGTCGAAATTAAAGCTCTTCCTACAGTAATGCTCCAGCTTGACACTGGACACTAACCTGGCCACTGTTCCAGGGAAACCTAGATGCAAGGTAGCATCCAAGCTCCCAACATCTACTCCAAGCTCCAATGCATTGGTGGCAGCTACTCCGCGGAGCTTCCCTCCAAAGAGTTCACTCTCGATGTTTCTCCGCTCCTGAGTCCCAAAGTACAACCAAACTCTTCGAAAAATTAAATATGAGTAAAAGGTGACGTCTTCATCAAAAAGATCTGTTGTGGCACTGTACAAGTTGAACCTTCAACTTTCTCACCCTTTTGATCTGTGAAATTTTGCACATCTAATTGCGAAAATTTTCCCAGGGAACCCTTTAACAATATCATCTATAGAATGCTGCTACATGTCTAATGCTGACTCCAGTCTAAGGGAGGCTCGTAAGAACGGTTACCCGAGCAGTGTAGCCGCCTCGATATGACCGAATCAGATCAACAAGCTCAGGAGCTGTCTCCTTCAGAATCTCCTGCCTATAGTGTGCAACATATCCGCGCGTGCATCTAATCAATAACCGAACTATTCATACAATGTATTGTATTGTCCATTATTATCCAAATTGTCTAAGCGGAAAAGATGACCAGGACAAGTTATGCAAATTAAGCAGAAGTTAGTTAAAGTTGTGACTTACGTGTAATTATACACCAGCTCGCAAAGCTTACGAGACCTACAGAAGGCAATACAACGCAGACCGTGCTGGACCATCTCAGCGAAGAGTGTTGCTACCTCCACTATGGGGCTGCATCCAGGAAACCAATCTTTAGAATAAACATTTAAATCTTATTTTCAGTAATGAACTGAAGTATTTCATTAACTTCCGAGTAGAAAGGGATTTTAAGACATTTCGTATTTAACCAGGTGTTGGACGAGAAAAGCACTCGAAAAACTGCGGTTTTCATAAAACATACGTACCTCGACCTCTTCTTCATGATCTCCCCAAGTGGAGCAATACTGGGTTTTGCTGGCGCTGTGCGCTGATTCTTGCTAGCCACGGATGGAGGCTGTAATCAAATTTTGAATCCGATCAGCATCAGACGTATTCGAGATGCAAGAGACATGGCTGTCAATTATACGTCTGGTGATATTGTCCGTCGTTTAAGAACACACCAAGTTTGTACTGGTTGGATGCACTTCATCTGTGGTGCAGTAAGTAGTGACAAAAGTATATGACAAATGTAGCTGGTGTACACCTAAATCTTATTACGGTTGAAAGAATCTCTCAATAAAATAGGAATGATACAGATTGAAGTAGTTGTAAGCAAATCGTAGAAACCGCACAGGAACAAAGATTGTAGGAGAATTCCACAGAAGAAATAGTTTGTCCCCGCAAGGGCTACCATCAGTCTGCACTACTTCAACTTTCCGCAGTCCGACCAATTCCTGACAAAAGACCATCAGATACATGTCAACCCTCCCACAGGTGAATCTTTCCTACCTTATCACCTAAGATCAAATTGTTGTTGGAATAACATAATAATCTAGTACATCCACTCGTTCTTCCTGACTGTCTCTACATGTGTTACAAAGAACAACTCCCACATATCTCTACCATGCAGCGTCTAAGTGCCAAGTTTGACAACGAATCCAGTACTCTAATATTGATGTATGGTAGTTCTGCTCTCCCTAGAGTGGCAAAGGCACAAAATTCCAACTTCGAGCCAAAAGTCATCATGAAAAAAGGGTTACCTGTGCATGACCAGATGGGTTTGCAACAGTTGCACTGCATATTATGAAGGTTGGTTCTGTTCCGTACACTGAAATTTTTGTGAGACAAAATCACATATGGGTTCGCCTTAGAAAGTGTTTCCTTGTGGATTACTTGTCGAGACCCAAAAAGTGTTACACATTTCAAAAAGGCTTCAGATGAGATACATATTCTACGCGGATTGCTTTGAAGCGAGAATACAAATATCGTGAATGACGGAAGTATTCTTACAATGTGAGCAAAGACGACGCAAACGACGCAAGATGAGAGCAGTATGGCAGCCGAAAACTCCCCGGTACGCATGAGCCTCATCAATAACAAGATATCTGATTCATGACCATATCAGAGTGAGTTTCAAATAAGGTTGCTCTATGTTTCGGGGACTTACATCACCAAGTGAAGCTCAGTACATATATTTTAGCAAGAGCCGGTACCGATATTCTAGCGGGACTTTAAGAAGCATTGAGAAGGACCAGAGCTAAGAACATACTTCCAAAAGCATCTACCGGTCTCGTTCGATATTCAAACACGGTAATTTTTTAGTCAAATTTCCCTATAACACAGAGGTATTGTCTTTGTAGACAATAGTCGTTATTGAATGCAACATCCTTATGGTCAGACTGCGTCTTCTTTAGTGATCAAAGTGGAAGTAAATATCCACGATTTAACAAGCACGAAAATGGAAACTAAGAGAGCCGATTAGGTACTAATCGAGATTGTAACATACTAACCTCAGGTTGGATAAAAATCGCGTAAATTGGCGGTGAGATGGCAGTATGGAGACATGGAGCATGTCTGGATTTGTGATCAGCTGCATTCCAATTGGCAGAGCAGGTAAGCTCAATCTGCATCTCAGATGTAGACAAGATCTTCTCTCAAATGTTTCCCGAGGTCCGTTATCCGTGGCCCTTTAGAACATATGTTAAAGACAGGTTGAGAAGGAGCTGGTTGCAACTACTGATGCTTGCGAAGAGGACTTTTAACAGGTTAAGACCTAAAGATATGAATGCCTTGTGCACTGGTTGCAGATTTCAAAATTCTTGGCTCACCTACCAATCTGCCAGTGTCGCGGAGTAAAAGTCGGTGATCCTGTGGAGTATCACCATCATATACCCCCATGACGGGTTGAGGTTCTATATTGCTCAACATCTCTTGCAAAGCTCTTAGCTGATCCTGTGCAAGTGCCTGCATGAGGTTTTCAAGCGCTGTAAGCATCCTGTCTTCATATCGGTTGCCATCAATATCCATCAATACTTTGGACTACAAGAAACTGCAATCATTTGCTTTCTAGGACAGTATGTAGCTTGTTATTCATGAGGTTCCCCCAGGAATCATACTCGCACTCATTCTGGGAGCATAAATTGTACTACTCTAAGATGTATCCGCAAAAGTTGAGATACGTGAGTTTGAGCAGTTTTCAGTTCGGCCTTCTTCGCCATCTTCATTCCAGCTCTGTCAATTCACATACACAAAGTACATACACCTTCCCTGGTAACTTGTAAGCTCATTCCTTTGCCACCTTACCTTTGTAGGAAACAAGTAAAGAGCACAAGAGTCCTCATTCTTGTATAGCTCTTCAAGGACAGGAATGTTGTAGCATAATGATTTTCCACTTGCAGTTGATGTGGCAACAATAACGTCGCGACCTTCACGAGCTGAATTAATTGCTTCGGCCTGAAACTCAGCATTTAAAGAAACTCTGTTAGTATCCCAATTACAGCTGTGCATCTTTTCCCATTAATCAACAACTGCGCTGAGTACGCTACATCACACTGCGGACTGACTCTTTTCCGCTGTGCTTGTGTAATGGAGCAACCAAATCTTACATCGGTTCTCTAGTTTACAAGTTCACTCAAGCATCTAAAAAGTAGACTCACAAGCCAAATAGACAAATTTGATCTCTACGGGAGACATATGAAGACAGTCGGACCTAAGCGCGAAAATAGTGATTAACCTGATGAAAATATAACTTAGATATCCCCATCTGCTTCAAGGCAGCACTGGCATAATATGATAGAGGCCCTTTTAACTGGCCATACACAGCTTCTCGGGCTTTCATTCGTTCACAGTGAACAATCTGTGGAAAGATAGGAAAGTTAATGTTGGTTTTTCAATTCTGCGCTCGTAGAATTGCAAAAGAGGCATCAGAGGAACTAAAGGACGAGCTCACCAGCTATTCAAACAGCTCCTAGTTTACAATAGATGAAGTCAGCTAATCTCTACCTAATAGACCAAAGAGACAGATAAAAGCCGTCAAATGGAACAGGTATGGTAGGATTAGGAAAGAATATGCAAATCTCAAGTGACTTTCCTGTTATACTCACTTGCCCAAGGGATCCTAATCCTTGCTTTAAATGCTCAACCATCTCAAAAGCAGCTAGGTTTCCGACACTCTGCGCATGTTTCAAAAGTACTGTTGAGAAAATTATTCAGACTACTAAATGCAACCACTTGTGGAAACCTCATCACCTGACTACCTACTAAACAATGATGTATTAATTCTCCTCTTCGTACAACTCTTTGCAGGTATGTCAAGGTTTCTATTTGAGTATATGAAGCTGAGCAAGGTACACACGTTCCTTCGGTAATCAGCAAGTAAATATACTCACCGTACAACGGACCAGTTTCTTATGACCACGGGGTGGCCTTGGTAGAGGTGCTTTCAGAGCTTGTTTAGCTATCTCGTCCTTCATCAGTTCCTTTGCAACCGTCAGATAATCCTCAACTGAAGACTCGTTTACCCCACTAGTGGTCTTCTCATTATTCTGCAAGCGGAGAAAAGAAAAGACATTGAATAGATGACTCTTTGACTGACTAAAGACTTTTTGACACCATAACAACTGCTTCGACTCACAAGGCGATTTTGTCACCAAGATCAGGGGATGATAATACCTGAATGTATTGAAGTACATCGGCCAGGGATTTTTCGAACACTTTTTGTCGTCTGGTAACAGCTATTTTTATTGCTCGATCAGAAAGTCGTTTCCCACCTACAAGAGACAAAATATGTCGTGGAAAAGTTACTAAATGATTTAATGCACTAGTTGAATTCAACTTAGTCGCCAATAAGCAAATCGAAATCTACCCATTTTCACCTTCGCTCACATAAAAAATTTGATCTCGTACGGAACTGCTCACCTGCTGCTGCGTTTGGGAGGAAGTCCGATGGGCCAATCTCTTGCATGTTGGTGGCAATCGAAACATTTCGTTTACCAAGTTCTTCTTGCTTCTTTGCCAGAAATGGATCAAAGAGATCTATGAAGAAAGAAGACTCTTCTCCTTCTCCGGAAAGGTTGCTCAGCACTACAAGCTGTGTGAAAAGAGGAAATAAGAGTTTGCGAACTTAAAGCTACATGCATAACGACGCACAGTGGTGATGTCGTTCCATGACACTGATAATAAAAGTCCTGAAAATCGTGGTCATTTCCTTGCTGATACAGGTCCTGCAGCTCATGCTTCAAGCAAGCAGACAGACAATGCACAGGTTTCTGAAATCCTGGATCGAGCAGTTAGTATCGATTGAAGGAGGGCGATAAACTGGAGTTGATTGCTCATGGTTACCTTGGGGCACAAAATTCCTAGATGGTGAATATCTTCCACCGTAACTGACTCGCCTTCAGCACAACATAGTTGCTGCAAGGCTTCTCGAACATTTTGCCAGGTCGCCTGCATATGCTGCCTTTGGAGGAATCCACAAACTGTATTCAGAGAGGTAAAAACCCGCCTAAGCTTCTCTAGTCCTGGAGGAAGAACAAGTGTGCCACATTTAGAGTCTTCATTGTCCAACTTAATACTTCCGTGGTTTTCTCCCGAATTCTCATCACCAGTCCATTTTCTTTTGACTGTGTTTAAATCTCCTTCGTCAACCTCCTGATCCCTTGATGCAGCATTGGCAGCAGCCAAATCCGCAGCAATTGAGTGCCAGATAGAATCGGCATCTGAACCTGCCAGAGTGCCTGGATGAGTTTGAGAGAGACATGCTGCCGGATTGTCATTTTCGCCAACCCTGGCTTCCAAAGGCCCCTGTATGAGATTTTCCCCAGCCTCTTCTGCACCCTCAGTCTTCGTAGTTCTCCCCTTGGTTTTACGCTTCCTTGTAAATGGAATTAATACAATAAAATCTCCTTCTGAAATGGTAAACGAGCCAATTTGACTACTGATGTCGAGTTTGCTCCCCTGTCGATCATCCACATACAGCTAAAACTTGAGTGACTTTCCAGCAATCATTTCATCGATACTCTGCCTCTGCTTCTCGTCTACTTTGCTTCTGCAATGACATTTAGGCAAGCCAGCTGGAAGTGAAGATTCCAGCTCCGAATTCTGTTGAATTCCTCATTAGGAGGCACTTGCAATATTAAGACCACGAGAGAGATTGCATCACTGTTTAAAGAAATTGACTGACAAAAGGCACGAAGAATTACTCTGAGAAAGAGGTGAAAATTTGGAGGCAGCTTCAACTTCTGCAGTTCATACTTGAGATCCTGGACTGTGTCCTTGTCCTCGAAGCTGACCCTAACACTTTGTCCATCAATTGTCCGGACTTCAACCTCCCGTTGTGACTTCATATGCCGATTCTTGTTCACAGCTTCTTGGAAACTTATCCAATCTCGTCACAACTTGTGACCAGACCACAGGTCGGTAGTTTTAACTTTGACAATTTAAATCGAAAGCAACTTTCCACATAACTATGACTTAGACCAAGGAGACAATGGAAAATGCAAACAGGCATCTGCCCCTCACAGGCGGTGAAATTGACACTACAGTCTTCAGTGACTTCCACTTATTTTGCGTGCAGCCAATGCGAAACGACCAGCGCAATTGTAATTTCCTTCCGAGATTCTAAGCTGGACATTTCTTCGTCAATTTCGCCATCTGGCTCTCGTTGCAGATGATCGATCTCCTGTACCGTTTTAAGCTGCTTGTGCAGCGTCTAGAAACTGTAGGATGAATATCACTAAATGAAGAACCGAGCGTACAACCATGTCTTCTTCTGCTTTTCCCGCGAATGCAGAGTATAACCCTTTCTATCAAATAAGTGTCTTTCGTTTAAAGGGCAATTCTCATGATTTTTCTTATAAGAACCCACTGTCCTCAAGGGGTGGTGGATTACCCAATTCCAGCCACCTTCTCCAGCGAAATGGTTCCGCGAGTGCAGTGTATAACCCTTTATATCAAAGAAGTGTCTTTCGTTTAAAGGGCAATTCTCATGATTTTTCTTGTAAGAACACACCGTCCTCGTCCTCGTCCTCAAGGTGCGGTGGATTAGCCAATTCCATCCACCTTATTGCGAGTAGGTTTCGTTTGGTACACCAGTATGCATTTTCTTTTTCACTTGGTGATTTGAAGAGGACAAAGGATAGCTACCCATATCCCTCCTTGAATCATGGTAGCTACCCATTATATAGTGTTTATTGTGGTTCGAGAGAGTGGATACCTGGCTTGGCTTCCCGTGAGCATTAATATATTTATCCGCCACACATGTTAGAGCTGATTTATATTTAGTATGAGATGATGAGGTGAGAATGGTGGATGTCGAGGTTATAGACCCTATGCAAGATGAAGTGGAGGGAGTGATTGCTCATCATTTTGAATGTGCTACAAGCAAAGAAGCAACACACAAGGTCTCCAAGTACATAGGTTATGAAGCGATGTCACCTCTTTGTTTCTCTAACCTTGGAGTTATTTGAAATGATGGACACAACATTAGATACATTTGTCAAGGAGTGAGGGAGAGTTTATCATATTAGACGTTAGGGATCCCACTCTCACTCTCATACTTTGTAGTATACTGTAGACAACATGTGTCCATTACTCTATAAAGAGCATTGGTTGTTGCAATACACTAGGTGATGCTTCTTTGGGTACTCTAGTAGTTTGTAGATCTTGCGATTTGCATAGCTTTGATATTTTAGGTGCGGTGGTGCAGATTTCTCATATCAATACTATTGGGACCTAGTCCTATTTTACCTCTTTTGTCTCTCCCTACGGCTTGATGGGGTCTTCCAGTCCTTCATATGTTCTACAGGGTCACGTTTTTTCATTAAGGGGCGGGTTCTATTCCAGGTGTCTTATTGGAAAATCAATCTTGGAGAGATACTTTATCTATATATTAACTAATACAATATAGTTCTAGTGAACCGGGCTATTGAAACTCACTACCAACCCAAAGATAATTTGTCAATTCTTATAAGTACATATATTTGTAGTGTAGTATATAAAAATCCAAATTTTGAGAAATGTAATATTTTAATATTTACAACTTAAAATATAACTGTTAATTAAATCAAATCCTAGTAAAGAGTGAAGGCCAAAATGGTCAAAATAATACAGTTATTCTATCTTGATTATATTAGGAACTGTATCATATAGGTTATGAGGATATTGTTATATAGGTATTGTATGTACATGTCTATATGCTTTTTTGACCAAAATTTTTTAATGGATGAACAGATATATATTATATTGGCATCTAGATTTAAATGCCTTGATCAAATTTGGTTCATTCAAGTTCTCTATTGATATGGTTTGGCATCTCATGAATCCTTTTGTCTATCTTTTATAATTAATAACAATAGGTTTGTTAATACTAATGCACATCTAACTTCACTTGATTGATGTCCTTGGATGTATGTCAAATACTTAAGATATATTTTTCTATGGATATATAGGAGCATGTTCCTTTGATGAAGGTTGCAAAGAACATGGAGTAAACGTCCACTATAAAGGCAATTGGAAAAACACACTACCCTACTATACCATAATCAATGATATCAAATATTTTTAATGAATAAAGTAATCATTTGAGCCAATAACATCAACACTTGCATTGGGATAATATGACACTTTTATGGAGTGTAAGAAGTTTTTGGTTTGCATTGATTGGAAGCATTCCATGTGGATATCTTTGTTAATAGCATAGGAAGAAAATACAAGGACTATCAAGCCATGAATACCTTGTAACTTATTTATCTTCTTATTGAAGGATTGTATGCTTTAAAATGGTAGAAATTCTTGCAATTATTGTATTAAAGATCATTTTTGCACCTAAGTGATGATGATAACTTGGAAGAAAATTGCAAATTAAGATGTAATTACACCAACAAGTTAGGAAAGATAAAGAAACCAAAGGTTACAAAGCAAATAAAATGTAGATGAAGATAGATAATTTTGAAGTTAAAAAGCAAGATTCATTTGATGTAGGTTGCCTTGAAGCCAATTTATGACTAGGTAGATGGTGCAGAGAAGAAAAATCTAATATTTCATAAGGAAATTTGGAGATGAGTAAAGAAATGGTGCATTTTAGAGGTCATTTGATATTTTTAGTTTATCAAGATGTAATTACAGATTTATTATTACTTATAGTTTATCAAAATGTAATTACAATCCTTTTTATTGAAATATTGTATACTCTAAAATAGTAGAAATTCTTGCAATATTGTATTAAATATCATTTGTTCACCTAAGTGATGATGATAACTTGGAAGAAAATTGCAAATCAAGATGTAATTACACCAAAAAGTTAGGAAAGATAAAGAAACCGAAGGTTACAAAGCAAAATAAAATGTAGATGAAGATAGATAATTTTGAAGTTATAAAGCAAGATTCATTTGATGTAGGTTGCCTTGAAGCCAATTTATGACTAGGTAGATGGTGAAAAGAAGAAAAAGCTAATAGTTCATAAGGAAATTTTGAGACGAGTAAAGAAATGGTGCATTTTATAGGTCATTTGATACTTTTAGTTTATCATAGGAAATTTTGAGCTATTACTACAAGCTTAATCATATGATAGCTCAAAGAGTAAATAATGGTGTTGAAAAGGTGATCTTTCCACTGAATAGTGTGTTTTAAAGGAACACACATAATATTATATGAAACGTATGCACAAAGACACAAGGAATTTTATAGCCTTTGAACTATGAAGTTAAGCATAAAAGAATCAACAAACAATATGTCAAACAAAGAAAGGATAAGAATAGATGATAGTCATTAGATGAAGATTTACTTCCTCAATCTATTATATTCAAAGTAATCTATGAAGATATCTTGTGTTCAAAATTCAACAATTCAACAATCACCTTGTAGTCAAATTTTTAAGAAATTATAAGTGTTATTTGAAAATATCAATTTAGGAATATCATAATCTACAAGTCAAGTAAAAAATCTAAAGGTTTAAGTCTTATAGTGTATTTAAACTTCTCAAGATGTAAGAAGTGCATTGCATTAAAATATTTACCACCCCAAAGAAATTAAAAAAATGATATTAGTGGAAGTCACAATTCATACATTAGATGGAATGACATGATTTTTTAGAATAATCTTAGAGGAATTAGTATTACATTTTGGTAGCAAAAATTAATTTTAATCTATAGAAATATTTGAAATCATCTATAACAAGCAAATAGAAATAATACCAAATTTATCTCATCAAAGACATAACTTCTAGTGACAATTTGTACATGCATTTACTTGCAAGAAGGAAGAACAAGGTGGTATGAAGCACGACAAGGATAAAAACTCGAAAGTAAGTCCTTTACTTTGTCCCCAAATTTCTTATTCTCTCTTTAAAGATATGTATGTTTTGGCAAAAGGTAAACATAAGCCTTATCTAAACAGGCTTTCAGTAGATTCCACACTCAATCTAAACATTTTCCTTAAAGATACAACTCTTTATCTATTGCTTGTGGGTAGCAAGGAAAATGCAATTATTGGTATAGAGATATTAATCCATGTTTGAAATCTTTCTTATAATTACCATGCTACTTATTTATTTATTTATTTGAAAATAGATACCTACTCATAATTTAATTTATGGTTACATATGTAGCCATTATCTGAAATTTTTTTTTTTTTTTCCAAGGTATTTTTGACACATTGACAAACTCTTAGCATAATTCAAGAAATTAAAATTAAAATATACAACATAAGTTCAAATGCAAGTATTAGTTCCTTATCAAATTTCTTTCACTTTTTATAAGAGTCAAGGTAGTGCTCTTTTAAGTTTCCATAAGGTTTCTTTATTACTACCTACAAAATAATTTTTTAAATGTTTATAAGAAGATTGGAAGATGTACTTCATACATTTTATAACCTAGGTTATATAGACTAAAGTGGTTTCTAATTGTTGTAAAAGATACTGAATAACTAAATATTTAGTTCAAAAATTGTATATTTATGTCTTTGTTTATAGTATTATATTGGCCTACTTATTTTCAAGGAGATCCATATGGTACCTTTTATCCTTGGGCATACTCATGAAGATGTTGCTCGTATGTTTAATAAGTTTGTTGAAGGAATTAGATACGTATACACTTCATGATTTGTTGCACAAACTTCTTGATGCAAAAACACCTATACTCCTAGTTAAATTCTTCAAGATGTCTCTAGTTTCAAAGTCTATTTAGATATATTTATTGTTATTAGGAGTAAAAATAAATTCACTTATTTGATAGGCTTAGGTTGACAAAAGGTATTTGATAGGATTCTCATAATGATTACCTAATGAGAAGAAGAAGAAATTGTTTGTGCATGATTAGTTCAACAAGGAAGTTGCTCATTTCTTCTGATGACTCTCTTAAGAAGATGCTAAAGCAAATAAAAAAAGTTAAAATCATCAACAAAATCAATAAATTCATCAAGTACTTCAAGAAATGTATTGAAAATTCTCCGAACATAGTTATGTTAGTAAGATCTCTAGCAAAAGATAGACAAAAACACTTGAGTAACTCAAAAAAGTTATGTTAAGTGATTCAAACTCAAATTTTCTATTTTTATCTTGATATTGCATGTGATCTCTTGGATGATTCCAAATTTTTGGCCAAATTTTTCCAATGGAGCCAAAATGCAGCTCTATATAACCTATGGTCACAATAGATTTTTGGTTAATTGAAGCACAAACATACAAGGGATACTATTATCTTAATAGGTCAAGCAAAGTCTATAAAATAATGATTATTTTACAATCCAATATTGCTAGCCATTTTATTATTTTTAATTATCATCATGAAATGTTCTAGACTATTAAAGATACAAGTAGAGTGACTTAATGAGTATGAGATTATCAAGAAGCATAAACCATAAACTTATGCCATTCTTGTAGTGATTGTTCATGTGCATAATATACAAGAGTGAGATTTAGCTTTTGTATAACTAGAACTTGTGCAAGATTTTGGGTGGAATAAGGTTTTAGATTAACAATCATTTGCATTGATGTCTCTCATGTTTATGCGATATATTAATCATGAACTAATATTATAAATGTTCCTATTTTATCAATGTTTATATGGCAATCAATATTTACAAAAGTGCCAATTTTATGATAATAAATCCCATTAATTGATCCAAATGTATTCAAGATTAATAGAGTATTTTTATATGTAAATGTTAAAGTGTGAATACTTTTAGTGTTTAAATGGATATCCAAGGATCTATTTAAGTTAAAATTTAATACCAATGAGAAGGAATCAATATAATTATGTGATTGTGGATATTATTCTTACCATATTTATACAGATAAGTTATAGGTCAATGTTTTAAGAAACAGTTCAGAAAAATATATTGAGAAAAAGCTAAAAAATTACAAGTATTATAGTTAAATCTGGAGTATCTTCATTTTCCATAGTTAAATCTGGATAATGCTAGGTTGATAAAAATTTTAGTAAAAAATTATTCCTTTCTATATATAAATGCATATCTAGACTAAGATGTTGATCTCAAGATCCTATATAATATATGTTTGTAATATTACAATCAAGATCTTGTTCACTTTTTGAAATTAAATATAGTCTTTATGAAAAGGTCTAATATGCAAAAAGTTTCACATGAAAGATTTAGATGTAAATTATTTTCTATTATTACACTTTAAATCTAATATTTTTACACAATTTTTTGGTGCAACTCCATGAAAAGATGAATAAATATGTGATTGTAGGATTTATATATAGTGTTCTATATATTTATTCCATAAATAATTTAGATATTTTAATTTTTCGAATTTTTATGTATAAAATAATTCTCATATCTATACATCTATATGTAAATTTTATAGATGTTTAGATAAAGCTCATCATAAAGGAAAAAAATTTAGATTCTTGGTATTAAGATATTTATCTATTTAGAATTTGAATTACAAGCACTAAACCTTTGATGCCATTTTAGATGCCATTCCATATGTTTACTTCAAGAAGTAAGAACCCATAGTATCTCATCAATAATATTAATGTTGCTTGCATTTTCATTTCAATGCATATTCATATATAACTATAATCATATGCTTGTCTTTAGTTAAACAACCTTGTATTAAGAGTTTCCTTTTGTTATCTCCTCCACTAGAACCAATAAGTTCTTTAGAAAATTCTTGCAAAATGCAATACCATAAATTGGTGGATATGTTTCTCCATTATAAAGTAATGTCTACTTGATCTCAAAGTGCAAACTAGTATTTTTTGGATCCATACAAGATGCCAACCATCCAATCATTAAATTTTGAGAAGTTGCTTTTAATTTGTTGATGATCTTTTTGCAAGTTTTCATAGACATTTGCTAGCTTATCATTAGAAAAGATAATCCTTTAGTTGCAAGTTGTCACATTGATGAGTTTGGATACCTCTTTCTTCATTATGATACAAAGATCAGGTTTTCATAATATTTACCGGCTTATCATTAAAAATATAATCCTTGAGTTGCAAGTTATCACCATATCACTTTGGATACATCTTCCTTTCATCATGTTACAAAGCCCCATGGACATTTTCCATCCTCAATCTAGAAGCAATCATGCAACTCTTGCTTGTTCATGACATGTGGTCTACTAGTGTTCTTGAAGTTTTACTTATTACCAAATGATGCAAATGTGGTAATGACACTATTCACATCAAAGTTGCAAGTACATTCATCCAAATAGATGAGAGTTATGGAAAATAGTAAATAATCAATATTTTGAACAAGTCTTTGTTGCAAATTCCACTAGTATCTTGTAGATATCATCCCTCATTAATGCATGGTATTTGTCAATCATACAAGCCTTCAAGTTGTCCATTTGGTGTATATCTACTATACCTATAGTTAATTGCTACTTCTTCACTTTTGCTAGGTCAGGAATATTACCATGACCACTAGCAATTTTGTGCATCATTACTACTAGAGGCATTGTATTGTCAATAGTTAAAGTACATCTATGAAAGATAACTTTTACATTGTTATGTTCTCCTTGCTATCCAATATGATCTTTGCATTTTCAAAATGAAAATTTGGAAGCTTATTAATAAGATCTGCACCAAAGATATATTTGCCTTACTATCCTTATGTTTTCTATTCTTGTTGATGTTCAATATGATCTTTGCACTTCCAATGTATTGTAAGAAATCTATTGCTTAGATCTACACAAAAGATGTGATATCTTGGGCTTTCTATGCTTGTAGTTCTCAATTATTTCTTCTTACACAACTTCCCTCTCTACTACCTTTATATCCCAATGTAATGTGTTTATTCTTGGTATTATTTGAAATAATATATAAGGAATTATATTAGTAAAAAATAATTACTTAAAGAATATAAATCATAATATCAAAAAGGATAAAAGATAAAGAATGAATATCTATAAAGATCACGGTGAATAATGAATCAAACTCAATTAGCTTCTAGTTAGACATAAATTTCCCTAACTACCATTAAAATATGGTCCAATATTTAAAATCCAAATGCTTTACAATAGAAACTAGATGGAATTGTGTACCATTGCATTATTATATTTTACAAGAATTTAATCAATGCTCATGTCATTGGCTTCCATGTACTAAAAGATGTTCATCTTACTTCCATCATTGATAATAATGGACTCCACCATTTCATGTCTTATTTCTTGTATAATCAAGGAGTATCATCATCCTTTGGCTAAGCACATGATTCTATCTCTTACATAGATTCCTCTCCTATATATATAGAATACTCCTATATACCACAATGTGTAAAAAAGCTACTAATAGCTACCATTCAAGATAACCATGTCTTCCAATTATGGCCCAACATAGATATACTTAATCTTAAGAAGAAGCTTCTTCCTTAGAGCATAATTAACAAGGTAGTTATTCTCCTTGAGTTTTTTTGATAAAAATACAAATTTTCTTTAGCAAATGTGTACCTTCACCAAACCTAATAATCTACATTGACATTATCGACAAAAATACTAGCTTTTGCCTAGAATAGACAAGAATAGACAAAGCAAAGCAAAACCTTAGATGTAGATAGGTACCAAGATGAGCTTAGAGCAACTTTCACATGGCATTAATATTGTGATTGATACCATAATAAGAAACCTCTAATGCAAAAGAAGAAGGTTTACACATTTCTCTTTTGGTAAAAAATCATCCTAGTACACCACAAGAATGAAGTTTGATGAATTTGAGTACAAATGTGTCTACTATATCCAATCAATGAATTTGTTGATAAAGGTATTTCTCAATGAGTATATTTGGTATGGTTCTTAGTTCTTAGGTATTCTAAATTTAGAGATGAGGATTTGATACATGTTCATGTTAAGGATCTCCTCAAAGATTCAACATTATCAAACGTAGTACCCCACACTCATTCTTCTTCTTCTGTAAAATACAACATTAACATTTCCAAGAGGCTGAAGTAGTGCACCTAATTCATTCATACTACTACATAGCTCCTTGTTGGTGCTTGGAGCAATGAAACCCAAAGACTACTTCCTCTATTACTAGGTTACTGGTAGTTGATGAGAAAGCTTGAGGTGACACTTAACCACTAAGTTGTAGCTTGATACTCCATAATAAAATTCTCAAATCTAGCCTACTTTTGAGCATAAAATTCCTCCTTCTTGAGGTCTCATTTGGCCAAAACCTTACTAAAGTGACTCAATGTTGATTGAAATATGGTAAAATGGTAAGAACTGGTTGTTTTCACAGAGATATGTGTTGGAAATGACTAAAAGATGAAGTAAAAGTGTCATAATGGATAATTCTCTATTTTTTCCTATTTTATCTCTTGGGTGGAATTATTCATATAATAGTTTAGTGTCAACTCTCCTAGAATACTACAAAAAAGGGAAAATGAAAATCACTTTCACTAAAGATCCTTTCTAAATTATTCTTGAAGATGATGGTTCTTCCGTCACACAAGTCATTCACATTTAATGCATAGCCTGGCTATTGGTTATCAGCACATGCTCTTTGTTAAAAATTTAAATTTTATAAACATCACAACTTACCATAAATACAGAAGTTCATTCACATTTAATGCAAAGCCTGGCTATTGGTTGTCAGCACATGCTCTTTGTTAACAATTTAAAATTTATACACATCACAACTTATCATAAATACAAGAAGTTGCTAGAATCATGAGTGATGTACCTCCACCACTAGTTGTTTCTACTTATTGGGTAGTTTCACTACAAAGGTCATATTGTTCTAGTGATTACAAACACAAAAACTATGTACTAACCTTCCCAATAGATGTAATCATGTAGGAGTCATAGATCAATCATGATGCTAGGGTTTTGTAATCATGGTACTTTTCATTGCTCCAAATCAAAGCAAGTCCTCCATGCACTAGGCCATCTCGTCAAATCTCTTAAAAATCACACATTTTTATCAACTACAAATGCACCCCATGGTACACCAACATTTTGGATTCTATTGTAGACTTTCTCACCACTACTCATCTAAGTGCATAACCAATCATGAAGAATGCAGACTCATATACAAAAAGTCTTAGAAGTCGTGTGCATATGAATCTTTGTGAGCCAAGAATTGTCTCATTATACATTCATTTGTTCATCAATTGAACAAATGAACATAGTTTACATTGGGCTGAAGTCTTTTTATAAATTCCTACTCCTCCGTGCATGGCTTTAACAATTAAGAAATTTTCTTGGTAACATTCTAGCTAACCCACCATCATTCACTTAATCCTTTTCTAACTTAATCACCCACTTAGGATCCTTATCTTATCCTAATCTAACTCAATTTAAGATTAACTAGCTAGAAATGCAAGGTCAGCCTCCCAATTTTGTAGTATACTTATAGTGTCTTCTTTGACTACCAACTACAATGGTCTTCATTACAAAATTGACCACTCAATCACAATTGAAAATTTACAATCACAAAGATCTTGGGCCTAAAGGATTTTGTCTTTACTCTATTGGGCCAATGATCCTTCTTACTTAACCTATTTAAAATTTTGAGACCTCACAAAATTGTACACTATTATGAAGAACTATTACAAAGAACCTTTATCTCTATTCAATGTCCATAATAGCAACTCTACCTTCCTTTGTAATCAGAAAAGTCAACAAGCACTTGGTTTAACTTGTCTTAGAACTTTTGGTTTGTGTGACCTTTGAGACAAGTGAAGAGGTGCTTGAGTTGGCCATTATTATATACTTGTGCCTCTAATATGTGAACTTGCATCTTCAGGTCTTGAAGATTGACTTGTTGTGGTAGGTTATTGGCTAGCTTCTCTATGTGCTCAATCGTCTCTTTTGCCATGTTCTCCATAGTTATGAGCACTCAAGTACACTCCTCCTCTAGGTTCATCCATTGTAATACAAATAGCTAGATGTATCATTTGGAGGTGGAAACTGGCTTTGTAATATCTGGAAAGATGTTATATATGATGGTCTAAGTAGATCAAATAGAAGTGTCACAAAAATAGAATTTCCACTAATAGAGCATAGGCCAAAAAAACCTTGAAAACTTTATAGCCAATTGGATGAAATTAGATCTTGAAATTAGAGTAGTTCTCTCTCCTTGAGGATGAAAGGCATTTTTTTCTCCCCCTATGTATGTCTCATCAAGAGCTTCCCATGTACCTTACCTATGCTATTTTGAGCTTCCTACAAAAAGATACTCTAAAGATTCCCTTTGGTCAACCAAATAGGATAGGAGTTACATGTCACCCACCTATGCAACTAATCTAAGAGTGGAGCTTGTTGATATGTCACCAATCCATATACCTTATCCAAGGGTGGAGCTCCCTTTGAGTAGATCCTCTTTGTTATATAATAAAGACAAAGTACTCTTTTGGGACATCATCATATTGAAGGATGAAGCCTTGTGTTTCTTTTATGTTTTTTTCTCTTATGTTTCTCTTGGGGATTCTCTTGTACTTAGAATATTACAATGGTATCAAAGTAGATGTTTAGAGAGTAGATCACCCCTCTTGGAGGACCATGAGCTATTGAGATTGAGTAATTTTTAGGGGAGAAAATATAATGCAATTGACAGATTGGCGGTGTTTTAAGAAAGAATGGGATGGAGGCTATTGAAGGAAAATTTCTTACACCTTATTTTTACATTCTTGAATCTATTCCACATCAAGATTATGTACATCCAACATGAGCAAGTGAGAGTATATCTTGTTTGCCATTTTGGAATAGAGTTCATAGACATAATGATGAATTTGCCAAAATCAATGATTTTACTTGTGATGATATACAATAGAGAGTGGGATTTGAAAAATCTTTATTTTATTATGATGCAATGGATTTGAATATACAAAATCCTCTCCTCCTCTCCTCTTTCAACACTCAAGTATAAATATGTTATGTAGTGCAATTGAAAGTGATGTTTAGGGATTTTGTAGTCTACAATTTTGCTAAGGAATATTATCAATCAATGATAGCTTCTAAAGGGCCAATGGTAGTTCCAATCATCCATAATTCCTCTCAAGTGATCACATTACTCTCTATTGAAGTAAGAAGTAGCAATTCAGAATTTATCGTGAGTACAAATAATGGAGCCATAGTTATAAGATCTTATGCAAGGAATGCAGTGGAGATTGAATAAATTTTGGAGAATGAAGATGGCAATAGAAGCATTGCAAAGTAAAGTATCTATCTTCAAGAACAATCAAATAATGCAAGAAGCAAAATCATCCCAAACCCTAATACTAACGGCCAAAGTACCTAAAGAGTCACTCATGTCGATGACACCAACCCATATAAAAAAATGAAGCCACATTCTTATTATGGATGAAGAAGACATGCAAAATTGAGCCTTACAAAGGACAACATTCTATGGGAGTAATGGAGAACTAGATTTCAAGAATGAATTGATATTTTTGATTATTCACAATTGAGATTGCAAATCATTCTACAAGCATGTTTGCATATGGGTATTTGATCAATAAAGCTCTCACATGGAATGATGCTTGGGAATGATCAATGTTGATTGCGAGAAGAGAGATCACTTGGATGGCAATGCAAGAAGGCTACTAAAGAATTTTCCAATCCATGGATTTTGTGCAGATGGTTTGAACCTGACTATGGGAGTTGAAGTAGAAAAACTGCATACAAGAGTACATGGATGAATTTCTTGATCTATAGGTTGCAATAATTGATATGAGTCCAATAAAAACTCTTGAAAATTTCAAATGGAGGTTAAAAGAGCAAATTCACTTAGATTTAATGGTACAAAATACTCACTATTTTTAAGCTATTATTTGTGCTTAGAGAATGGTAGGGATGCTTGGAGGAGGTGAAGAGGTAGTCCCAACTCAAGAATATTAGGCTAGAAAACCATACTTTGGTGGACCAATTCCTATAGAATTGAGCAACATTCAACTTTGAGACCAAGGAGCACGACCACTCCAAGGAGAACAAGGACGGGTCAAAGAAAGGAGAGATGGAGTCCCACAAGGAGAATGGCTCAAGGAGAACAACAATGTTGTTACAATGATGACCAAGTTGAGCACATAGCCATCAATTGTCATGCTTGTCTTCTTAGAGGCCCTTGGCCTCCATATAGGCAACTTTTGAACAACATTGAGGGAAGAATTGAAGAGGAAGATGTTGACATCACATCAGAAAACAAAGATTGCTAGTAAATATACCTTGTGACCTTATTGGCTCAACGAAGAAGAATAAAAGCAAGGAGAAGAAGAGAAAAAGTGTGCAAAGGTTGAGGAAGATAAATGCACATTGATTGTTGTAAATGGATTCCTAGAAGGCAATCAAGTGAGAGTATTGATAGACCTTGGAGAAACAAAGAATTTCTTGTATTGATCTATTGTAATAAAGTTGGGGATGGAATTAGAGAAAGATGAGAATGAAGAAGTAGAATTACCTAATGGTCAAATATAGAGGATTAAGTCATTACCTAGAAAGGTAGAACTCTTTGTAGGAGATTATTAGAAAGAATTGAGTGTCAAGTGATATGGTTAGCTTGCTATGGTACAATCTTAAGTATGCCATGGATGCAACACTACAACCCATGGTAGATGGGAGAAAGAAAATAGTGTGAAATAGCCAATGGAATATCATTGGGGATAAAGAAAGACCGCAAAGGTAAGAATTGCCTCTCTATGTCACAAGGACAACAACTATCAATAAATAGATAAATGTCTCATGGGTTGAATAAGAGAAGTCTAGAGTGGACAACTATAATACCAAGAGCTAGCCATATGATCTAGATGTGAAATTTGGTTTGGTAACATCTAGAATGATGTTATACATGATGGTTGAAATAGATCAGATAGAAGTATCACCAAAAGAGTACTTCTACTAATAGGGCAGAAACCAAAATAGACTTGAGAACCTTAGAACCAATAGCTAGACATATGATTTAAAGGTGAGAATTGGTTTGGTAACATCTGGAAGGATGTTACACATGATGGACTTAATAGATCAGAAAGAGGTATCACCAAAAGGGGACTTCTACTAATAGAGTAGGAACCGAAATATGTCTGAAATCTTTGAAGGCAATTTCGGAGGCCTAAACGGATGAATTAGGCCTCAAAAATGTGCACATTTCCCCCCCTATAGAGGAAAGGCTGGCCTTCCCTCCCCCTTGCTTTGTCTTGTCAAGAGCTTTCCAATGGTACCTTATGTGACCTTCTGAGATTCCTATAGGAAGATTCCCTAAAAGATTCCCTCTGATCAAAGCTTGTTTGACCAACCAGATAGGACCTAGACCAAACATGTCACCCATCCAAGTAAGTAATCCAAGGATGGAGCTTGCTGACATGTCACCTATCTGTGTCCCTAATCCTATGGTGGAGCTTCCTTGGAGGAGATCCTCTTTGTCTATATAATAAAGAGAAGGTGCTCCCTTGGGGGCATCGAATGTTTGAGTATGCAATCTGTGTTTTCTCTCTTCTCTTGTCCTCGGAGTATTACAATGGTATCAGAGCCAGTGTTTTAGTCCAAGAGAGTGGATTACTCCTCTTGGAATAGCACAAACTACTGAAACTGAGTAATTTGAGGCGGAGAACATAGAGTAGTTGCTAGACTTAGGAAGGACTTTAGAGAGCGGATGGGATGGATGCGCCGGGAGGCTAATTTCCCGCACCTAGCTTTCCATTCTCAAATCCATTTCAAATCAAGGTTATGTACATCTAATGTGAGCAGATGAGGGTATCGCTAGTTTATCACTTTGGTGTAGAATTCATGGACAAAGTGATGAACTCACCAAACCCGGTGATTCTACTTGTGTTGATATATGATAGAGAGTGGGATTTGAAATCTACATTCTGTTATGATATAATGGATATGAATGTCCCAAATCCTCTCCCTTTCAACACTCAAGTAGAAATCCGTTATGTAGTGAGGCCGAAAGTGATATTTAGAGATTTTGTGGTTAGGAATTTTGGTGAGGAGTATTATCAACGAGTGATAGCTTCTGAGGTCCCAATGGTAGTTCCGATAGTTTGTGCACCTTCCAGAGTGATTATATTGACTCTGTATTGAAGTAGACATTAGGAATCGAGTGTTGTAGGAACTATGGATCCGCAATTGCAAGAGCTGGTGCAAGGAATGCAAGGGATGTTGAATGAATTTCAAGAGATTAAGATGACCATGGAGACATTACAAAGTCAAGTGCAGATCCTCAAGAACGATCAAGCCATGCAAGAAGAAGAGCCGTCTCAAAATCCAGTACCTACGACTGAAGTCCTTGGAGAGGCACCCGTGCCTGCAAACCCTATCAACAATGAAGCCACATTGCTACTCCGGATGAAGAAGACCTGCAACATCAAGCCTTACAAGGGGCAGCATTCGATGGGAGTAGTGGAAAATTGGATCTTGAGAATGAATCGATATTTTTGATTGTTCTCAACAGAGATCACAGAGCATGCTGCAAGCGTGTTTGCATGTGGGTACTTGACCGATAAAGCCCTTACATGGTATGATGCTTGGGAACGATCCATGCTGGTAGAGAGAAGGGAGGTCACATGGACAACAATGCAAGAAGGACTACTGAAGAATTTCCAATCGGTGGATTCTGTGCAAATGGCTCGAACCCGACTATGGGGATTGAGACCAAAGAATAGCGTACAAGAGTATATGGAGGCTTTTTTGGACCTACAAGTCGCAATTACCGACATGAGTCTAGCAGAGGCTCTCAACAATTTCAAACAAGGGTTGAAAGAGCGGATTTGCCAAGAAGTCATGGTGCAAAATCCTCACACGGTATTTGAAGCCATTGCTTGTACGTAGAGAATAGCAGGAGCATTAGGTGGAGGTGAAGGAGTAGCTCCACCTCAACATTATTGGGCAGAAATGCCACACATAGGTGGACCAGTACCAATGGAATTGGGCAACCTTCGATTCCGGGATCAAGAAGCACGACCGCTTCAAGGGGAGCGGGGATGGGTAGAAGAACGAAGAGATGGAGTCCCACAAGGAGAAGGGACTCGAGGAGAACAACGCCATTGTTACAATTGTAGCCGTATTGAGCACATATCTACCAACTATCGCACTTGTTTCCCTAGAGGCCATTGGCCTTCGTTCAGGCAATCTTTGAACAACATGGAGAGGCACATTGACAAGGAAGAGGTGGAAATCACTTCGAAAACGAAGATTGCCAATAAATGTACCTTGCGGCCTTACTGGCTCAATAAGGAAGCAAAGAAGCAAGGAAAGGAAGAAGAATAATGCGCAATGATCCCGAAAGGCAACCTCACAATTGATTGTCATGAATGGAATCCTAGAAGGTAATCAAGTGAGAGTATTAATAGATCCGAGAGCAACAGAGAATTTCTTATCTTGCTTTGTTGCAATAAGAATGGGAATGGATCTAGAGAGAGATGGAAGTGAAGAAGTAGAGTTACCAAATGGCCAAACAAAGAGGATTGAATCATTACCTAGACGGGTAACCCTCTTTGTAGGAGAATATCAAGAAGCAATTGAGTGGCAAGTGATACAGTTAGCTCATTATGATGCAATTTTAGGCATGCCATGGATGGAGCAGTACAACCCTATGGTGGATTGGAGGAAGAAAGTAGTGAGAACTCACCAATGGTCAATCATTGGGGTTAAAGAAAAATCACACAGGCAAAAATTGCCTCTATATGTTGTAGGGAAGGCAACTGTCTGTAAGACCGATAGATGTTTTATAGGTCTAATAAGAGAAGTCCATAGTGCACAACTTGATGGACAAACTCCTGAGAAATTGAAGGATGTGGTGGATGAGTTTCAAGATGTCTTTCTCGATGATCTACCCTCAAGATTACCACCAAAAAGGCGAGTAGATCACAAAATTGAAACACTTCCAGGGAAGACACCTCCTTGTAAGGCCCCATATCGCCTATCACCTCATGAGTTGGAGGAGTGTAAGACTCAAATTGAGGAGATGCTACAAAAAGGGTTCATCCAACCTAGCGTATCACCATATGGGGCCCTTGTCTTGTTTGTGAAGAAGAAGGATGGTATAATGCGCATGTGCATTGACTATCGGGGTCTCAATCAGCAAACAATGAAGAACAAATACCCCTTACCTCGCATGGATGACCTATTTGATCAACTCCATGGAGCGAGATACTTCACCAAACTGGACTTGCGGAGTGGTTACAATCAAATCCAAATTGCAGAGGAGGATGTGCACAAAACTGCCTTTTGAACTAGGTATGGCCACTTTGAGTATCTTGTGATGCCTTTTGGCCTCACCAATGCACCTGCCACTTTCATGAGTCTAATGAATGACATATTTCATCCATACTTGGATAAGTCTGTTATTGTCTTCTTGGATGATATCTTATTATATAGTAGCACGATGACAGAACACAAACAACATCTACGAGAGGTCCTCTAGATTCTAAGACAGAATTAGTTGTACGCCAAAATCTCAAAGTGTGAGTTTGGCAAGTCCGAAGTAGACTACTTGGGGCATAGAGTAAGTGCAGAGGGCATTCAAGTATTGATAGATAAAATAGAGGTCATTCAAAAATGGAGTGCCCCAGAAGATCAAACTCAACTTAAGAGCTTCTTGGGGTTGATGGGATTCTATCATAGATTTGTCAAGGACTTCTCCAAGGTGGCACATCCTTTAATGGCACTACTTGGCAAGGGGAAGAAGTGGACATGGGGAACTGCACAAGAGTTGGCCTTTCAAGAATTGAAGGCCGCCTTGCTACATGCACTAATCTTGAAGTGGTATGACCCAAAACGTCCAATCAAGTTGGCTATAGATGCATCAAGCGTAGCAATAGGAGCAGTCCTACAACAAGAGTGGCATGACGGATGGCATCCAATTGCATATTTCTCTCAAAAGTTGTTACCAGTAGAGCGCAACTACCACACCACAGAACAAGAAGAGCTGGCCATCATTCTAGCGACCAAGTATTGGAAGCACTACTTGGGCGAGAAGGCATTTATAGTAGAGACAGACCACAAACCTCTGGTCTACCTTGAGACATAGAAGGATCTATCTTGTCGCTAAATTCGGTGGGTAGAGTGGCAACAATGCTTCAACATGACAATCACCTATGTGGAAGGTAAGAAGCAACTTGCAGATGCATTCACTCGCATGCCAATGGCCAACAACTTGGTGGTAGAGGTTAAGATTAACCCTGAATTCTGGCAAGAGATTCTGGCTGCTACAAAAACTGACCCACAAATTGTAGAAGCACAATCATCCAAAGGTATCACCAGTACCCAAGGACTCACCTTTCGGGATGGCAGATTATGGATCCCAAATGTCCTAAAATTATGCACCACCATTCTAGCGGAATGTCATGATTCGGCCATTGCAGCTCATGTCGGAGTGGACAAGACCTTGGATGCAGTCAAGCACCATTACTATTGGCCCAAGATGAGCAAGGACGTGATGGACTATGTGCGTAGCTGCCTACTTTGCCAATAGAACAAAGCTTCTAATCAAGCTCTTGCAACCTCTCCCCACTCCTACCCAACGTTGGGAACAAGTGAGCATGGATCTCGACTGTGAATTACCCAAGACCACCTCAAGGTTTGACTACATTGTGGTCTTTGTGGACCGGCTCAACAAAGTGATTCATGTATGCCCTACCACCAAGGAGGTGACCGCTCCACAACTCGCTCAATTATACTAAGATGCAGTCTTTGCTCACCATGGCTTGTCTAGAGTACTCATCACCGATAGAGGCACCCAATTCACCAACTTGTTTTGGCAAACACTCTTTGGTTTCTTCAAAACCAAGTTGGCCATGTCTACAGCTTACCACCCCCAAACAGATGGCCAAACAGAGCGGGCTAATTGCATGATTGAAGACATGTTACGCGGCTTCACCTTAGAAGAGCAAGAGAGGTGGGACACCTTACTCTCGTTGGTGGAATTTGCTTACAACAATTCAATGAATGCATCCACCCAGGTCACTCCGTTCTTCCTCATGTATGGTGAGCATCCCTTCACACCTTCTAGCTTGATGAAGATCCGTCCAGTGGCTACCAAGGTCGATGCAGTCAACACATTTGTTTCTAAAATCCAACAAGGTGTGGAGAGCGCCAAGCATAGATTACAAATTGCGCAAAATTGATAGAAGCAGTATGCTGATGCACACCGTCAGCACATAGAGTTCAATGTTGGGGATCAAGTGTGGCTATCGACAACCAACCTCACCTTAGTTGGACCTTGTAAGCTCAGACCTTGTTTTATTGGACCTTTCTTGATTCTTCGTCGCATCGGCGCTGTGGCCTATCACCTTGAGCTACCACCACACATGAAGATCCATCCAGTGTTCCATGTCTCCCTACTACACAGATTTGCTCCCCGATCAGGCCAAGGTCATTCCACACCAGACATTCGACCTTGTCTGACACTCATTGATGGCACAAAGGAATATGAAGTGGAGTGGATTCTCCAAAAATGCATGCGTGGTACTCGCCACCCGCAGGTGGACTATCTAGTACAATGGAAAGGTTACCCACTCTATGAAGCCACCTGGGAGCCCGCTGCCAATTTGGCACATGCACTTGTGTTGGTGCAAGCATTTGAGCAACAATTGCACAACGAGGACGTTGCCTCTTAAAAGGAGGGAGGTCTGTAATACCAAGAGCTAGCCATATGATCTAGATGTGAAATTTGGTTTGGTAACATCTAGAATGATGTTATACATGATGGTTGAAATAGATCAGATAGAAGTATCACCAAAGAGTACTTCTACTAATAGGGCAAAAACCAAAATAGACTTGAGAACCTTAGAACCAATAGCTAGAAATATGATTTAAAGGTGAGAATTGGTTTGGTAACATCTGGAAGGATATTCACATGATGGACTAAACATATCAGAAAGAGGTATCACCAAAAGGGGACTTCTACTAATAGAGTAGGAACCGAAATATGCCTGAAATCTTTGAAGGCAATTTCGGAGGCCTAAACGGATGAATTAGGCCTCGAAAATGTGCACATTCCCCCCAACAAAGGGAAGGCTGCCTTCCCTCCCCCTTGCTTTGTCTTGTCGAGAGCTTTCCAACGGTACCTTATGTGATTATGAGATTCCTATAGGAAGATTCCCTAAAAGATTCCCTCCGATCAAAGCTTGTTTGACCAACCAGATAGGACCTAGACCAGACATGTCACCCATCCAAGTAAGTAATCTAAGGGTGGAGCTTGTTGACATGTCACCTATCTGTGTCCCTAATCCTATGGTGGAGTTTCCTTGGAGGAGATCTTCTTTGCCTATATAATAAAGAGAAGGTGCTCCCTTGGGGGCATCGAATGTTTGAGTATGCAATCTGTGTTTTCTCTCTTCTCTTGTCCTCGGAGTATTACAACAACTAGATGGGTAAATTTGTGAGAAGTTTCAAGATGTGGTCAATGAGTTTAAAGATGTCTTTCTTGATGAATTACACTCAAGATTACAACCAAAAAGGAAAGTAGATCATAAAATCAAGATACTTCATGGGAAGACATCTCCTTGTAAGTCTCCATATGAACTATCACCTCATGATTTAGAGGAATGTAAGGCTCAAATCAAGGATATATTGCAAAAAGGGTTCATCCAACCTAGCATATCACTATATGGGGCTCCTATCTTGTTTGTGAAGAAGGATAGTACAATGTGCATGTGCATGTGCATGTGAATTGATTATTAGGACGTAAATCAACAAATGGTGAAGAAAAATACCCATTACCTTGAATGGATGACTTGTTTGATCAACTCAATAGGGCAAAACACTTCATCAAACTTGATCTATGGAGCAATTACAACCAAATTAGGATTGCGGTGGAAGACATATACAAAACTACTTTTCAAACAAGGTCACTTTGAGTACTTGGTAATGCTATTTGGCCTCACTAACGGACCCATCACTTTCATGAGTTTGATGAATGACATATTTCATCCATACTTGGTAAATCTATTATCATTTTCCTTGATGACATCTTAGTCTACAATAAGACAATGATGGAGCACAAGGAATATCTATGAGAAGTCCTCTAGATTCTATGATAGAATCAATTGTATGCCAAAATCTCAAAGTGCAAGTTTGGCAAGTCTAAAGTGGACTTCTTGGGGCATAGAGTAAGTGCAAAAAGTATCCAAGTGTTAATAGATAAATAAAGGTCATTCAAAAATGGAGTGTGCTCAAAAGATCAGACTAAAATCAAGAGTTTTGTGGGATTGACAAGGTTCTATTTTTTATTTGTCAAGGACTTCTCCAAGGTTACACTATCTCTAACAACACTACTTGGCAAGAAGAAGAAGTGGATGTAGAGAACATACAAGAATTGAAAGATGCATTACTACATGTACCAATCATAAAATAAATATAACCTAAAATGTCCAATCAAGTCGGCTATAGATGCATTAGGCATTGCAATAAGAGCAATCTTACAACAAGAATGGAATGGTAGATGGTACCTAGTTGCATATTTCTCTCAAAAGTTGTAATTAGCATAACACAACTATCACTCCATTGAATGAGAAGAGTTGGCTATTGACCTTGCAACCAAAAATTAGAAGCACTATCTTTGCAAGAAGGCATTTGTAGTGGAGACAAACCACAAACCTCTAGTCTACCTTGAAATCCAAAAAGATTAATCTCATTGATAGATTTGGTGGGCAAAGTGAAGATGATGGTTCAACATGATAATCATATATGTGGAAGGCAAGAAGCAACTTGTAGATGCATTCACCTAAATGCATATGACAAACAATCTAATGGTAGAGGTCAATATGAACTCAAAATTTTGGCCAATGATTCTTATTGCTATGAAGATTGACCCAAGATTGTAGGAGCTTAATCATCCAAAGGCATAGCTAGTACGCAAGGACTTACCTTTCATGATGACAAGTTACGGATCTTGGATGTCTTGGACCTAAGAATCACCATCCTAGCGGAATATTATGATTTTTCCATTGTAGGTCATATCGGAGTGGACAAGACCTTAGATGCAACAAATTGTCATTACTATTGGCCCAAGGTGAGTAATGATGTGATGGAGTATGTTCAAATCTGCCTACTCTATCAACAAAATAAAGCCTCTAATCAAGCCCCTATAAGACTCCTTCAACTCCTTCCTACTCCTACACAACATTGGGAATAGGTCAGCATGGATTTGATTTATGAATTACCCAAGACCACCTTTGGGTTTAAGGGTTGACTCCATTGTAATCCTTGTAGACCAACTCAACAAAATGATTCATGTGTGTCCTATGACCAAAGATGTGATTGCTCCACAATTAGCTCAATTGTACTTAGTTGTAGTCTTTTCTTACCATGGCTTGTCTTGAGTGCTCATCACCAATTGAGGTACTCAATTCACTAGTTTGTTTTGGAGAACACCCTTTGGCATATTCAAAACCAAACTGGCCATATCCATGGCATATGTAACAATATGGAATTACCAACAAGTTAGCTAAGGCTAATGAAGTAGCAAATAAACCAAATTAGTCTAGAATATTATAGAAGTATTTAGGAAACTACTTGATACCTTCTAAGTATTGGGTAACGTGCATGACAAGTGGTAACTTTTAGGAGGAAAATTCTTGGGAAGCTTCCCAGCTAGCTTAGCTTGCACCCCAAGTAGATAGCTTCTAGAAGGAAGCTTCTAGGAAGCTTCCAACTAGCTTAGTTTGCACGCCAAGTAGTCAACTTATAGAAGGAAGCTTCTTGAGAAGACTTGACTTGCACTCCAAGAAAATGGCTTAAGGAAGCTTGTTAAGAAGCTTCTCAAGAGCAGTGTATTCTCCCTATGAATACCAAAGCCCAAGCTCATGCTAGGAAGTTGGAGTTTTCTCTCATTCAAGTGTCTCAATCTGATCTTCTATTATCCTATTTCTTTCTTTGATCTCAATCTTTTACATTGGTATTAGAGCATGAGTGGGATAATGAAATTTATGGACCACCAAATCCAATTTTGCAAAAGCATTGGGATTTTTTTTGGTGTACTACTCAAACATCATTTCATGCAGTTCATCATCTCATGCTTTGGGTAGAATTTTTTGAATACGAATACCTTGTCTAAGGAACCCTTGGTACTTCTAGTTATAACTTATGTAAGATGGTAGACATGTTGCCTTAACATGTTAATTTAGATAAATTGAGGTTAGTATGGTAGATTAGTAGCCATGGCAGCAATGCCTAAGGTTATCATTGCTAAGCCACATCAAATCAAGCACCTTACTCAATTGTTGGAAGAACAAGATCAACAACAAGAGCATATAGAGAGAGTACCATTTTGAGAAGTGGAAGAGCAAATCTGATTTCTGAAACCCATGGTATTTGAAGGCAAGAATCTCCCATGTGTAGTGGAGAATTTTTTGTTTGACTACAAATGTTATTTTGAAGCTAAATTTTTTTAAGATGAACAAAAATAGAATCTCTTGGCTTCTTGCCAATTGGATGGAATAGCAAAGTTATGGTGATGATTCAAAGTAGAGCAAGTTGAATGGAAAATTTTTGCAATAATCTTGACATGGGTAGAATTCAAGAGTGAAATAACTAGTTGATTCCAAGCTATAAATACCACACGAGTTGCATGAGATAGGTTGGCAAAGTTGAAGCAGATTGGCTATATAAGAAGTACATCATGCAATTCTAGAATACCATTATGGAAATTCCAAATATACTAGAAGGTGAAACTCTAGATCAATATGTAAGGAAATTGAAGTCATGAATCAAATTAGAAGTGACTATGCTAGAGCCAAAACACTTGGAGGAAGCCATGTAGTTGACCAAATGCTTTGATTCCTTTTTTGTAATAACTTGGTCTTGACCTTGACCTCCACAAAACTTACCAATACCCTACACATGGGTGGAGGAACCAACACTGATGGAGATTAATGCCATTCAATGGAGAGCACTTGCAATGTAGATAAAGACAAATTATGACAAAATGGTGGTTGCTTTTATTGTCATCAAATTGGACTTTGTATTGCTAAATGTCCACTCAAGAATGGGCAACCTTGACAAGTTTTCCATATGGAATTTGTGGAGCAGAATGATCAAGGAGATGAGGAATCCTAGTAGGAGATTTTGAGCTGCCTATTGGGAACTTGATTAGTTCCAATAGGATTAAAGACTTGACCTATGCAAGATTGCTTCACTTGCAAGGTATGATATATGATTGTGGTTGTAGAATTTTGGTTGATTTTGGAAGTATAGAGAATTGCATGTCCATGCAATTAGCAAAGGAATTACATATTCCTATTAAACTAGTAATGCAAGTTGATTGCTTATGGCGGATGGTAGAAAGGGTTCTATATTCCATACCTCACATCTTGTTACATTTAGGGTTGGGAAGGAGTATTTGGAGTGTATGAGGTTTGTAGATGCACCTTTAAACTATGATGTCATTCTAGGTTTGCCTTGGCTTGAATATCATAAGGTTCAATTTTATTGGACCCAACAACAAAGGTCAGAATTTTTTATGGACAACACCAAGGTCAGAATTTTTGATTAGGTTTTCTGGTACCTTTGAGTAAGACACCTAAGAAAAGTCAGTCCCAAGATGAGAATTTTGTCAAGAAAGTAGCCATAGAGTAAGCTTTGAAGGAAGATAAGTCCTAAGATGAGAAGTTTGTTAGTGAAGCAACCATAAAGTAAGCTTTGGAGGAAGATAAGTCTATTTTTATGGTGTGGATCAAGCCAATTGCACATGGAGAATTTGAGGAGGGCCAAAAGCCTTATCAAGTAATGGTTGATCAAATAGTTTAAAATTTTTCATGTGTTTCTAGATGATTTGCAAAAGGGATTACCCTTTGATTGTGGTATGCCCTTCAAGATTGAGTTGTTGTTAAGAAGTACTCCATTGAGTAGACCCATCTATCAACTCTCACCAAAAGAGTTAGAAAATCTTGCACAACATTGATGGAGTTGTTGGAGAAGGATTTTATACAACATAATTCATCTTATTGGGAAGCACCAATACTATTTTTTCCAAAGAAAGAAGGAGGACTTTGCTTTTGTATTGATTATTGTGATCTGAACAAACAAATAATGAAGAATGGATATCCCTTGTCTCAAATAGATGACTTGCTAGATCAATTGAATGGAGCACAATACTTCTCTAAGTTGGATCTTTGAAGCAACTATTATCAGATTTCCATTGATAGAGGGGATGTACAAAAGACTACCTTTTGCACAAGGTATGGGCACTTTGAGTGAAGATTTCTATGTTTTGGGCTCACTAATGCTCCACAATCGTCATGGATCAAATGCATTGGATGTTCGATGGAGCATTGGATTGGTATGTGGTGGTGTTCTTGGATATATTAATCTATAGCAAGATGGAAGCAAAACACATAAATCACATGCAAGAACTGCAAAGATGACTATGGCAATGGAAGTTCTACTACAAGAAGTCAAAGTGTGCCTTTTGGCAAAATGAAGTTACCTTCTGGGGTCACAAAATTTTTTGGGGGGGGGGGATCAATATGGAAGGGGAGAAAATCAAATCCATTATTGATTGGCCTACTCCAAAAGATCCAACATAAGTGTGAGAATTTAATGGATTGGCAAGATTTTATTGACGGTTCATCCACTACTATGCTCATATGGTAACACCATAGATTGATCTCTTGAGAATGAACTCAAGCTTTTAGTGGATGAAGAAGCATTCCAGAAGCTGAAACATGTGGTGTCTTGAAGACTCATTCTTCAACCATATAACACACAACTACCTTGTGTGTTTGATTTATTTGCTTTTAACTTTGCCATTGGAGCTATGTTGCAACAAGAAATTCCAGATGAGTTACATCCCATTGTCTTTGTGTCTTGTTGACTAAACACAGCAGAAAGAAATTACTCTGCTGAGATTGGGAACAACTAGCAATGGTATATGCCACTAAGGTCTGGAGACATTATCTCTTAGAGAAGCAAGTGATCATGTGAACCAAGCACAAATTCTTGTTGCAAACGTTACATTTGGAGCACATGAAGAGTAGATATCATCAATGGGAGGAACAACTGCAATTTCTTGACATCAAACTTGAGTTTAAACCTCAATGGTTCTATGACATCCCTAATGCCTTATCATGATGACCTGATTTGAAATCTCTTCCTCTCATCACAGTGGCAGTTACAACAATGTCAGTCAACTCCAAAGTCCAAATCAAGTTGAGGACAACTTTATAACAAGATCTCTTCTTTCAGATGGTATAATGTTATCTTGCAATTTGCAAATAAGAGTACAACACTTTCTTCTTCAACCAAGGCTTTCTATTTTATGAGAACTAGATCTATGTTTGAACCAAGGATGATTTCCAACTGTGTGCCTTCAAGAAGCCCATGACTTACTAATTGCTAGTCACATGGGTGAGGAAAAGATTTTGGGTACCCTCTAATGCTAATGGTGTTGGCCCAACATGGCATAAGATGTTTGAGAGTTTATTTGATCTTGTGAGAGCTACCAACACAACAAGGCCAACAACCAAAAACCAAGTGGACTCTATCAACCACTCCCTATTCTATCTACATGATAGGAACATGCAAGCTTAGATCTCATTACCTCCTTGCCCAAGAAAAATCAAGGTCACACAAAAATTGTGGTGTTTGTGAATAAGCTTAGTAAGCAAATCCATTTGTCACCCACCTTTGGATTCTACTGTCATACTTTACCTTTCTCCCTCTACAAACACACATGGTGCCTAGTTGTGGAGCTTATGGATCAAAGGTTGTGCGTAGACTTGTCTCTACTAATCTCAATGCATGTGGTACCCAATAAGTAGAACCATCCACTCTTGTTTCTAAGATTCCTTCTACCGGGTAGGGAAGTAATAGGCAACCTAACCTATCATCATAACACACACTCCTGGTCTATTAGTCATCACTTCCAACATTACCAAGGAGAAAAACATAGCACACCTAGAAGGAAGGAGCCTAAGCACAACACATGCACACCAATATAAGCCAAGTGGGCATACAAATAGGGATGAAAGCACAAAGAGGATCTGATCACAAGAATTTGACAATAACTCTATGTAATTTTTGCTGCAAAAGAGCTTCAAAGTCTTCTTGCTCTATCATCAAGCTAATTTCAACTTGTACTCCAAGCTTCCTCCAATCTATACTTCAGATTTCAACCAACTTCTAATCCAAGTGTGGAACTTCTATGTCTTTTTGACGGGGAAGAGTTTATGAAACTCATATGGATATAACCTTTTGTGTGTGACTTGGATTCATGGGGTCTTGAATTCAATGGAAAGCCTGTGAGATAAGATTTCCAATAATATGAAATAATCTACAACTTGGTCACAATAGCTCCCATGACAAGCTCTCAAACTTGGCTAGTTTAATGTAGTTTTTACCCTAATTTCAAAATCCCTAGTGTAAGGTTTGCTCTTGGTTCTTGGTAACTTTTCCCCAGATTTCTGAACTAGAGGTACACTTGATCCTCAAAAACACTCCAAAAGTCTAAAATCCTCAATCTCAATTACAAAAAATAGGAGAATTGCCAATCATTCATGATTGAAGATAGAATTGTTCTACTGATAGCTTCTAACAATATTTTAGTAACACTTAATGAATCAACTCTCACTCTCTATGGACCCAAAGCCAACCAAATTTTCTATATTAGTTGGTTGTGCCCTTGTTTAACTTTATGGAGAGAATTATGACCTAATCTAACCTCAATCTCTAGATATGGATCAATTCTTGAGTTGGGCTAACTTGTGAGCTCTACAGACCCAAGTATACTTGATCCAAGAGCTTGAATTCTCCTCTTGAGCAATTCATATGAAACCTTTGTATAGAGGTGAAAAACCTAACCACCAACAACAATGGAATTTTCATAAGGTGACTCAAACCACACCTTGGGGAGTGATCAAAACTCCAAACCTTATTATCAACTTTTCTCCAACACCTTACATCCCAAAAGCACCACCTTCAATCAACCAGATCTGATTTGAGATTGACCCAAAACTATAATTTCTTGAGCTTAGCACTATAAGCAATTTTTTTCCTCTCCAAACTCACTACCAGATCATGAAAACATTTCAAGAAGCTCTCCAAATAGCCTACTTTGTGCTCTTTCTACTCCCTTTGATTCATTCAATGATATCCTTTTGAGAATCTGCTCAAATTTTCTGATTTTTATATCCAGATTGCAGCTTGTTAGCTCTTCTCTTCAATCATGGTCTCCACTCCTCAAATGACATCCTCAAACTCCTTTGTTGGTCCAAAAACTCCTGAGTTCTCCTCTTGGGACCTAATTTTTTACAAGTTTGTCATTTAGTCTCTTCACTTTTTGACAAATAGACCTCACAAATCCACATTAAATCTCATGAGTGAAATTGAGTTTTTTACCATCCATAAGAGCACATAAATTTTTAGATCCCATACTTGCTCATAAGTAAGCAATGGAAGGACGATAAGATCTGGGTTTCCATCATTGATTCCATGAATGGCACCCCAAACTATATCACCATCCAATCTCATAAGCCATCATGGTGTAGAATCTAAAGCTTGATGAGAAAAGGATTTGAATGGTAGATTGGGAGCATGGGACATATTCTACTCAATTGCTCTCTTTGATGCCCGGTCTACGGTTTGCTATAACTCTCACTCTCAATGTCCTCCTCCCACTTGAGACTCTTCCCACTAAAAAACCCCCTTGATTCAACTCTCCACCATGTATATACATCAAAGCCCTTGAAAAGGATTAGATTGTAACCCTCATGGCCAATCATATACATGTACATAGATTGCTCATATGGCAGCAACTCAATCATGGGATCTGTCACACAACCTACTCCATTAATGTGGAGATAAACCATGCTAATTTACTTTTCCATGGCTATGCATACGACAACACAACACCATGGATGCTCCAACATTAGTGTAGATCTACTTTGACAATGTCTTCAAGCATCATGGGATGCCTCGTGTTTTCATCGTCAATTGTAATCCTTGATTCACCAAATTTTTTTGGCAAGCACTCTTCCAAATACTTGGCACAAAGCTTGATTTATCCATGGTCTATCACACTAAAAATGATGGACAAACCAAACATGCAAATTTCACCTTTGAGGATATGCTTTGTGCTTTCATCAACATTCACCATACCAATTGGGATGAATGTCTTATAGTTGTGGAGTTTGCCTAAATAATTCCAAACAAGCAAGCACTGAATTCTCTCCTTTCTTCTTAAATTTTGGCCAAAACTCCCTTGCTCCTCCTCCATCTCATGTCCCTCATACTTCCACCTTCTTGACCACCATATTTCAATCCATCCAACAAGCCAAATCTTGTCTCCTTGTTGCTCAAAATCAACAAAAACAATATATAGATCACTATCATTGTGATCTCACCTTTCAACTTGGTGATGAGGTCATGCTCTCCTCTAGTAACCTACCCCTCCAACTTGATTCTCAAGTCCATAAACTTGCTCCTAATTGGATAGGTCCATTTGATGTCAAGTAGATCATTTCTCATGTTGCTTATCAACTTGCCTTGCCTTCTCATGTGCAGATCCACTATGTCTTTCATGTTTCCAAGTTGAAACCCTTTTTCCCTGATCCATTTTCCTTTTCCTTTTGTGTCCAACCCCTTCCTCCCCCCATGCCTATCAAAAATCATGATTATGAAATTGATCGTATCCTTGCATGTCGTCATATTCAACATGGCTACAAACAATATATAGAGTACAAGGTCCTTTAGAAAATGTATCCCTTTCATGATGCTACTTGGGAGCCTCTTTCTCAGCTCAAGAATTCACAAACTGTCATCCAAGAGTTTGAAGATTCAATGGCAATGAGGATGTCACCCACTAGCATGTACCGATATGGAGTTACCAACGAGTTAATCAAGGCTAGCAAAGTAGCAAATAAGTCAAATTAGCCTAGAATATTATAGAAGTATTTAGGAAGCTACTTACTATCTTCCAAGTATTGGGTAACATGCATGACAAGTGGTAACTTCTAGGAGGAAGCTTCTTGGGAAGCCTCCTAGCTAGCTTAGCTTGCACCCTAAGTAGATAGCCTCTAGAAGAAAGCTTCTAACTAGCTTAGCTTGCACGCCAAGTAGACAACTTATAAAAGGTAGATTCTTGAGAAAACTTAACTTGCACTCCAAGAAAATGGCTTAAGGAAGCTTGTTGAGAAGCTTCTCAAGAGCATTCTATTCTCCCTATAAATACCAAAGCCCAAGCTCATGTTAGGCATTTGGAGTTTTCTCTCATTCAATTGTGACAATGTGATTTTCTATTATGCTATTTCTCTTATCAATCTCAATCTTTTACAACATATTATCTACAAAATAATGGAAAAATAGAGTGGGCTTATCATACTATTATGTACATGCTTTGGGGCTCACCTTATAGGAGCAAGAAAGGTGGGACACCTTACTTCCATTGGTGCAATTTGCCTATAACAATTTAATGAATACATCTACACAGGTCACACCATTCTTCCTCATGTATAGAGAGCCCCCTTTTACACCTTCAAGCTTGGTAAAGATCTGCCCAATGGCTACAAAGGTTGATGTTGTCAATGTTTTTGTTTCAAAATCCAGCAAGGTGTGGAGAATGCCAAGCATAGGCTACAAATTGCCCAAAATTGATAGAAATAATATATAGATGCTTATTATAGGCACATGGAGTTTAATGTTGAGGATCAAGTCAGGCTATCCACCACCAACCTCATGTTATTTGACCCTTGTAAGCTTAGATCTCATTTTATTGGGCCTTTTCCTATCCTCTATCAAATAATTGCAATGTCTTTTCACCTCAAGCTATTATAATACCAAGAGCTAGCCATATGATCTAGATGTGAAATTTGGTTTGGTAATATCTGGAATGATTTTATACATGATGGTAAAAATAGATCAGATTGAAGTATCACCAAAAGTGTACTTCTACCAATAGTGCAAGAACCAAAATAGACTAGAAAACCTTAGAACCAATAGCTAGATATATGATTTAAAGGTGAAAATTGATTTAGTAACATATGGAAGGATGTTACACATGATGGAATAAAAAAAATCAGAAATATTTATCACCAAAAGGGGACTTCTAATAATAGAGTAGGAACCAAAATATGCCTAAAATCTTTGAAGGAAATTTTGAAGGCCTAAACGGATGAATTAGGCCTCAAAAATGAAAGAATTCTCTCCCCAAAAGAGGTAAGGCTGGCCTTCCCTCCCCTCTAGTTTTTCTTGTCAAGAGCTTTCCAATGGTACCTCACCTACATGATTTTAAGATTCCTACAAAAAGATTCCCTAAAAGATTCCCTCTAATCAAAGCTTGTTTGACCAACCAGATAGGACCAAGACCGATAAGTCATACATCCAAGTAAGTAATCCAAGGGTGGAGCTTGCTGACATGTCATCTATCTATGTGCCTCATCCTATGGCGGAGCTTCCTTGGAGGAGATTCTTTTTGTCTATATAATAAAGAGAAGATGCTCCTTTGGGGCATCAGAGTTTGAGTGTGAAAGTGTGTGTTTCTCATGGTGTGTTTCTATTCAGGTCTCTTATCCTCAGAGTATTATAATGGTATCAGAGCAGATGTTGTCATGCAAGAGAGCGGATCACCACTCTTGGAAGAACATGGGCTACTGAGACTGCATAATTTTGAGGAGAGACATTTTGGTGTAATTGGTAGATTAGGAGTACTAGAGGGAGGATAGAATGGAAACTCCAAGAGGACAATATCTAGCACCTTGCTTTCCATTCTTGAATCCATTTCACATCAAGATTATGTACATTCAGCGTGAGCAAGTGAGAATGTATCTAGTTTTTCACTTTGGAGAAGAGTTCATGGATATAGTGATGAATTTGCCAAACCCAATGATTTTGCTTGTAGTGATTTACGATAGAGAATGGGATTTGACAATCTAAATTTTGTTTTGATGGATTTGAATATCCCAAATCCTTTCTATTTTAACACTCAAGTAGAAATTTGTTATGTAGTGAGACCTAAAGTGATTTTTAGAGATTTTGTAGTCAGGAATTTGGTGAGGAATATTATCAACATGTGGTAGCTTCTGAGGTCCCAATGGGAGTTCCAATAGTTCTTGCATCCTCAAGAGTGATCATATTAACTCTCTATTGAAGTAAAAAATAGCAATTGAGTGTTACATGAACCATGGATCCGTAGTTGCAAGAGTTGGTGCAAGGAATGCAAGGGATGTTGAATGAATTTTCAGCGATTAAGATGACCATGGAGGCATTACAAAGTCAAGTGAAGACTCTCAAGAATGATCAAGAAATGTAAGAAGAAGAGCCATTGCAAAACCCAATACCTATGATTGAAGTACTTGGAGATGCACCCGTGCCTACAAACCTTGTCAATGATGAAGCCACATTACTACTCCGGATGAAGAAGACCTGCAACATTGAGCCTTACAAGGGGCATTATACGATAGGAGTAGTGGAGAAATGGATCTCAAGAATGAACCAATATTTCCGATTGTTCTCAACAAAGATCACCGAGCATGCTGTAGGCATGTTTGCATGTGGGTACTTGACCGATAAAAGCCCTCACATGGTACGATGCTTGAGAACAATCCATGTTGGCAGAGAGAAGAGAGGTCACATAGACAACAATGCAAGAAGGATTGCTGAAGAATTTCCAATTGGTGGATTTTGTGCAGATTGCTTGGATCTGACTATGGGGATTAAAACAGAAGAACAATGTATAAGAGTATGTGGAGGCATTTCTGGATCTACAAGTCACAATAACAAACATGAGTTTAGCAGAGGCTCTTGATAATTTCAAACAAGAGTTGAAGGAGCAGATTCACCAAGAAGTCATGGTACAAAGTCTTCACACAATATTTGAAGCCATTGCTTGTGCACAGAGAATAATAGGAGCATTGGGTGGAGGTGAAGGAGTACTTCCACCTCAAAAATTAAAAGAATTTTCCCCAAGTGGAGGAGTAGGTATTGCTTTCTTCCCTTTTGTTTGTCTCATCAAGAGCTTTCGAATAGTACCTTACCTATGTTGTTATAGGCTTTCCTATAGGAAGATTCCTTAAAGACCTGCTTGACCATCCAAATAGGATGGAGGTCAACATGTCATCCATCCATGCAACTAATCTAAGGGTGGATCTCATTAACATGTCACTAATCCATATATTTGATCCAAGGGCGGAGCTCCCTTTGAGGGAATCCTCTTTAGTATATAATAAAGACAAGGTAATTCCTTGGGGCATGGGAGTATTGGGGGTGAAGCCTTATGTTTCTCTTGTATTTTTCTCTTTATGTTTCTCTTGGGAGTTCTCTCATCCTCATAACATTACATCTCCATGGCATGCATCTTCCTTTGCATGTCCTACCTTATTTGGATGTGGATGAGTTCTTCTCTCTCCTCCTATTGATCTGCCCACTTCATGAGCTCTTCCATACAAATTTTGGCAAGCTTCTTGTAGTTGTTGTGGTAATCTCATAGCAAAAATCTTGATGCAAGCTTGCTCTAACTTGTGTTTCAATGCAAAAAAGTTCTTTGTCCCAAGCACAAAGTTGTTTGTTCTATTTGACTCTTTGATGCTTGATCTCAATGTTGAGAACTCATACCTCTGCTTGCACTCTTTGCAAATCTTTATTCTATTTTTTCCACCTTGCTAGTTATGCATTATTCCTCTTCTCTATTGTTTGCTTGTGTTCATAACAAGCTTCTTGTTTGGCCTACAACTTCTCTTGAATCTTCCTAAGCTTCTCACAAGCTCTTACCTTCTCCACCTATAGGGTAAGATTCCATTTTTTAGGCCTAATTCTTTTGTTTAGGCCCCAAAATTGGCTATGATAATTTTTTTGTATTTTCAACCTCTTTCCTATAAGTAGAAGTTCTCTTTTGGTGACTCCTCAATCCACTTCAACCATCATGTATAACATCTCTAAAGATATTACCAAGCCAATTTTCACCCATAGCTAATTTGTCTATCTAATGGTATTACACACATTCTTCTTTTTGTCACAAGTAGGGCAAAAATCTGCTGGTAGATCATCCCTAGAGTGTTGTGATGCCTTTGCAAATAGATTGAGAAACAACCACCTTGGCCAACATCTCCATAAAAAATGATAACAAGGCTAGACAATCTAGGACTAAGGATGATAATGATGTCTAAGAGAAAGAAGTCTTGGAGGCTCATGGAGAAGGAGAAGGATGTAGGCCTATTGAAGGCCAAGAAGGAAGAATCCACCCAAGCACAACAAAGAGAGAGAGAGAGAAAGAGAAGTGGCCAAAGACATGACCACCACTCATGAGGAAGTGCAAGAAGAGGTACATGTCTTTCTCTTTATGGTACATTAGAGTGAAGATGGCAAATCAAATGTCTCTTTCTCCTTCCATAGCAAGTGACCTTCTCATGCTTCTTTGGCCAAGTTTTGTTGTGGTGGTGCCAATTGCACCCTATCTTGTTGGGCAACTACTATGGCTTTTGAGTCCAAAGAGAGCTTGATCCAAGTGAAGGATTTCTTACTTGCTTCTCTTAGGCTTACTCTTCCACTCGCTTTTGTTTCATTTGCTCCTCCCTCTTGTGATGGTTTTGGTGTCTCAACAACTCTCTTTTCCTTGTTCACATTTCCTTCCATCACAACATCTTCTTCTATGTCATGCATAGATACATTGTTGCATAACATACATCATTGTCACCATCATACACTATAGAAGCACAACTCAAACTTAAGTCATTCATGAATTTTAAAGTGCCACAATAATCAATTCTTCTTCAACTCAAATCACACTCAAATCAGATAGGTACTCAATTCTTCACTCAAGAATCTACCAACAATTGGGCACTAATTATAATCAAGCCATACCCACTCTAGCTAAGAGACTCCAGGTAATGCTTGCCGGCCTTTGTCCACCATAGTTAGGAACCCAAAGGCTCAACATCAAAGGAGTGAGCTCTTTGGAGCTACATTTCAAAGGTATACCCTTTTACTCAACCTAGGTCTCAAGCCTAAACGGCACTGCTTATGGTGCAAGTGATGGTGGGTCCCATTATATGATCAATAGCCCTAACATGAAATTGGACCACCAACAAGTAGTCCATGAATACTACCAAATACCTATGAAATCAATACTACCACTCCAGCATCTAAGCAAACTAACCTTGATGCTACAAATGTTATAATAGTTGTCGTGCATGTATACATCTCTACACAACATACATGGTTGTCAACATCATTCATTATAGAAGCACAACTCATACATAAGTCACATTTGAACTCTAGAGTGCCACAATTGCTCCCCTAAATAGCGGTTAGGTCCCTCTAACTCCAAATAGTCATCTACTCCAAGTATATGGTATACCCTATGGTGGGCAAAGATCAAGAGGCCGAGTGCTATTGAGCCTCACCGTTAGTTGCTTGTTTGCAATCTATACCATATAAAGGATGAACTCACTATAGGGCAAGTATATCTAGGATATAACCACTATCCTTGAGGAACCACCATGAGAGGAAGAGTCAAACATACCATATGCCATCCTCTCAAACAACTATCACATGCTAACATAATAGTAGCTCCACCAAAAGAGTCATATAATATACATCGCAAGCCTACATATTTGTATATGCAATGCCAAGCTTGGGTCCATATTGCCATCAATGTTTGGGAGGTGGCATGGCGCACAATCACACACATGATCCTTTCAAAAAACACCATCATGTTCTTCCAACATGAGGACTCCAAAAGTTAAAACCTCACACAATTTCAAGATAGTGCAGCCTATAGTAACATCAAGTGTCATTCATGCTGTCTATTGTAGATATACATAGTTACTTGGATGAAATCAAGGATCTATAACCTCCTCCTTGAATAGTAGCATAGCATAAGGTATCGTTATGTTGAGCAATTACTACTTCCTAAAAGCCATTGGCATCACTCTCTGAAAGATCTCTACCACTTGAGAACATGCGCTCACGTATACATTTGGATCATCCAAGTCCATCTATAGCAACATCTTGATGAATGTCTACAAGTAAATCTAGATCTTGTTCATAGAGTAGAAAGTAAAGCGAGAAGGATGCTAAGGATATTTAACGGTGTCATTGAGAAAACAATCTATATGTTATATTAGTGCTATTTAGTGTGTTAGGTAAACTAGTAGAAAATTATTTAGATTTAGTAAAAAAAATCTAGTTGCAAGCAATAAATTTTGGATTCCAATAGGGAATTTTAGTTATTTGTGAAAATTAGATTTTATTTTTTTACATAAAATAGTGGGCTGCTATATGTTGTAGGGAGCCACAAGTAGAGAAAAAAGAGAGGATAGAGAAGAAGCATCAAGGAGGTTTTTGGAACGAGACGATGATGAAAGAGTTGAGGCAACGTGGGATGAAGTTCAGGAAAAATGATTGGGATAGTGTGGCAATAGGGATCGACAAAAGGGAGACAAGAGAAGGAGTGTGTAAAAGCAAGCAGCAATAGTCTAGGGTTTTACGGGCTGTTGACTAGAAGAAGAAGAAGAATAGGGTGAGGAAAAGAGAGCGCCATGGGCCAGTTGAAGAAAGGACAAGAGATCTACGATCTCTAGTGATCTGAGCTTGGGTTGAAGGTGCAATGGCGGAGTCCGTTGTATATTGGTCTAGATCCAAGACTAGACGTTGGTTGAGGAGTAGAGAAGAGATCTACAAGTCTGAATGACAATCTTTCCTTGAATTCATTATGGTATTGGAGGTGTGAAAGGAAATATGATTTATCACTTAGGAGGTTTTTTTGGAGGAAAAGATGAGTAAACGGAGCAGATGATGAGGGAGTGGAGTGATGAGAATGCAGAGAGGAGTGATCAACCATTGAATTTGTCAAAGGAGTGCTCCTCAATCTGTGTATGAAAGATGAAATAGGGAATACACATCATTGGTGATATAACAATATGGAATTTAACAGTGAAGTTAGTTATGGCTAACAAAGTAGTGAATAGGCCAAATAACCCTAAAATATTCTAGAAGTATCTAGGAAGCTTAACTTGCACTCCAAGTAGGTACCTTCTAGAAGAAGTTTCTAGAAGCTTCTAACTAGCGTAGCTTGCATGCCAAGTAGGTGGCTTCTAGAAGGAAGCTTCTTGAGAAGCCAAGTTAATTGGGAAGCTTCTTGAGAAGCCTCCCAATTAACTTGGCTTGCACTCTAAGAAAGTGGCTCAAGAGCCTTATTTCTCTTTATAAATACCAAAGCCGAAGCTCATGCTAGGCATTTGGATTTTTCCCTCATTGAAGTGTCTCAATGTGATCTTCCATTCTCTTATTTCTCTCTTTGGTCTCGATTGTTTACATTGGTATCAGAGCAAGAATGAGATGGATGGAATTATGGATTACTAAATCTAGTTTTGCTAAACCATTATGATTTTTGGGTCCAAGTACTACCCAAGCATCATTTTATACAGTTTATCACCTCACATTTTGGGTAGAATATTCTAAATACAATCACCTTGTCCGAGGAACCCTTGGTACTTCTAGTTGTAACTTATGGACAATGGTGGACGTGTTGCATCTATGTGTTAGTAAATTAGATAAATTGAGAGTAGTATGATAGATGTAACAATATGGAGTTTAGTGACAAAGTTAGTAGAGCTAACAAAATAGAAAATAAGACAAATTAGCCTAGAATATTCTAGAAGTATCTAGGAAGCTTCTTGGGAAGCTTCTCGGCTAGCTTAGCTTGCACCCCAAGTAGGTCGCTTTTAGAAGAAAGCTTCTTGAGAAGCTTCCCAATTAACTTGGTTGCACTCCAAGAAAGCGGCTCAAGAAAGCTTCTTGAGAAGCTTCTCAAGAGCCTTGTATGATCCTTATAAATACAAGAACCAAAGCTCATGCTAGGCATTTGGATTTTATCCACATTCAAGTGTCTCAATGTGATCTTCCATTCTCCTATTTCTCTCCTTGGTCTTGATCTTTTACAATAGAGTAGTAGCCATGGCGGCAATGCTTGAGGTTATCATTGCTATGTAGCAACAAATCGAGCACTTTGTTCAATTGTTGGATAAATAAGACCAACAACGACAAGAGCATGTAGAGAGAACACCATGTCAAGAAGGAGAAGACCAAATCTGATTTTCAAAACCCAAGGTATTTTATTGCAAGAATCTCTTGTGCACAATGGAGAATTTTGTATTTGGCTATGAATGTTATTTTGAGGCTACAAATCTTCAAGATGAATAGAAAAAAATTCTCTTAGCTTAAAGTCGATTGGACGGAGCAGCAAAGCTATGGTGGTGACTCCGAGTGGAGCAAGCTGAAAGGCAATTTTTTGCACCAATCCTAACATGGGAAGAATTCAAGGGTGCAATAAGTAGGCAATTCCAATTGATAAATCCCACACAAGTTGCACAAGATAAGTTTGCAAAATTGAAGCAGATTGGTTTTGTAAGAAGCTACATCAAGTAATTCTAGGACACCATTATGAAAATTCTAGATATAATGGATGGTGAAGCTTTGGATCTATTTATGAGGAGCTTGAAGTCATGAACCAAATTAGAAGTGATTATGCAAGAGCCAAAATACTTGGAAGAAGCCATGCAGCTAGTAGAGCACTTTGATTCCTTGGTTGCAACAACTTGGTCTTGACCTCGACCTTCACAAAACCAACTAGCACATTACACATGTGTGGAGGAAGTGACATCAATGGAGGTTGATGCCATCCAACTAAGACCACTTGGTACAATGAGTCAGCAAAGATTATGGTAAAATGGTGGTTGCTTTTATTGTCGCTAGATTAGATATCACATTGTTGAATGTTCACTCAAGAATGGGCGACCTCAACAAATTGCCCAAATGGAGGTTGCGGAACAAAATAATCAAGAAAATGATGAATCTCAATAGGATATCTTGAGCCACCTATCAGGAACTTGATTATTTCTAATGGGATTGAAGGCTCAACCTATGCAAGTTTGCTTCACTTGCAAGGTATGATATTTGATTGTGGTTGTAAGATTTTAATTGATCATGCAAGTTTACAGAATTGCATGTCTATACAATTAGCAAAAGAATTGAGTATTCTTATAAAACCAATAATTGGAAATAGATTGATGATGGCATATGGTAGAAAGAGTTTTGCATTTGTACCTTGTATCCTATTACCTTCAAGATTGGGAAAGATTATTTGGAGTGTATGAGGTTTGTAGTGACACCTCTACACTATAAAGTCATTTTGTGTTTGCCTTGGCTTGAATGCCATAAGGTTCAATTTGATTAAAATTGACAATAAATTCAAGTACAATACCAAGATATGAATTTTTGATTAAGTTGTCTAGCATCTTTGAGTAAGACATCTAAGAATAGTCAGTCCCAAGATGTGAATTTTGTCAAGAAAGCAACCATAGAGCAATTTTTGAAGGAAGATAAGTCCTAAGATGATGCAGCCATAGAGCAAGCTTTGAAGGAAGATTATAACACTTTGAGGACAAGAGAAGAGAGAAAACATAGATTTCACCCTCAAGCATTCGATCCTCAAAGGAGCACCTTCTCTTTATTATATAGACAAAGAGGATCTCCTCCAAGGAAGCTCCACCATAGGATTAGGCACATAGATAGGTGACATGTCAACAAGCTCCACCCTTGGATTACCCACTTGGATGGATGACATGTCGGTCCTAGTCCTATCTGGTTGGTCAAACACGCTTTGACCAAAGAGAATCTTTTAGGGAATCTTAGAATCACATGGGTGATGTACTGTTGGAAAGCTCTCAATACCGTACTAGTGTTTCGTCCATTGGGAGGAGGGGGGGGCAAACCACACATTTTAGAGGTCTAATTCATCCATTTAGGCCTCCAAAATTGCCTTCAAAGATTTCAAGCATATTTTGGTTCCTACTCTATTAGTAGAAGTCCCCTTTAGGTGATACCTCCTTGTGATCTATTTAGTCCATCATGTGTAACATGCTTCTAGATGTTACCAAACCAATTCTCACCTTTAAATCACATGTCTAGCTATTTGTTTTAAGGTTTTCAAGTCTATTTTGGTTTATGCTCTATTAATAGAAATAATCTTTTGGTGATACTTCTATCTGATCTATTTTGTCTACCATGCATAACATCATTCTAGATGTTACCAAACCAAATTTCACATCTTGATTATATGGCTAGCTCTTGCTATTATAAAGATAAATCCCTAGATATGAAGTTTTTCAATGAAGCAACTATAGACCAAGCTTTGGAAGAAGATAAGTCTATTTTCACAATATGGATCAAGCCAATTGCGCAAGGAGAATCTGAGGAATGTCAAGAATTATTTGATCAAGCAATGCTTGATCAAATATTTCAAGAGTTTATGGATATGTTTCCGGATGATTTGCCAAAGAGATTACCCTTCAATTGTAGTATGCCCTTCAAGATTGAATTATTGCCAAGGAGTAGTCCAATAAGTAGACCCATCCATTGGCTCTCTCCAAAGGAATTGCAAAAAACACCTAAAAATTTGTTTGGAGAAGGATTTCATATGACATAGTACATCTCCTTGGATAGTATCAATATTATTTGTTCCAAAGAAGGATGGAGGACTTTGTTTCTATATTGATTACCATGCGCTCAATAAAAAAATAGTGAAGAATGCATATCCCTTGCCTCCAATTGATGACTTGGTTGATCAATTGAGTAGAGCACAATACTGCTCCAAGTTGGATCTTTGTAGTGGCTATTAGTTAATCTCCATTGATAGGGAGGATGTGCAAAAGACTATCTTTTGCACAAGGTATGGGTATTTTGAATGGAGAGTTCTACCTTTTGGGTTCACTAATGCTCTAGTAGTCTTCATGGATCAAATGCATCAGGTGTTGGATGGACTACTAGATCAATATGTGGTGGTGTTCTTGGATGACATTAGAATCTATAACAAGATGGAGACAAAACAAATTAATCATGTGTGTGAAGTCCTAAGGCAACTACACCAATGCAAGTTTTATTACAAGAAGTCAAGGTGTGCCTTTTGGCAGAAGGAAGTCACCTTCTTGGGTCACAAGATCTCATTAGAAGGACTCAAGATGGAAGAGGAGAAATCAAGGCCATTATTGATTGGCCTACTCCAAAAGATACCATAGAGGTGCGAGCATTTAATGGATTGGCAAGTTTTTGCCAATGGTTCATCCACTATTATGTGCATGTAGTAGAACCATTGATCAACCTCTTGGGGAAAAATTCAAGCTTTCAATGGACCACTAGGCATGAAGAAGCATTCCAGAAGTTGAACCATATGGTGTCTTTAAGATCCATTCTTCAACCATATGATCCTAAGCGACCTTGTGTGGTTCACTTTGATGCTTCTAACTTCACCATTGGAGTTGTGTTGCAATAGGAATTCCTAGATGGGTTACATCCCATGGCCTTTGTGTCTTGCAGATTAAACACTGCAGAAAGGAATTACTCTACACAAGATCAAGAACAATTAGCAATGGTATATGTCACCAAAGTATGGAGGCATTATCTCTTGGGAGAACATATGATCATGCAAACCAATCACAAACCCTTTTTGCAAGCATTACACTTGGAACACATGAAGAGTCAATATCATTGATAAGAGGAACGACAACAATTGTTTGACATCAAACCTGAGTACAACCCAATTGGTTCCATGTCATTCCTAATGCCCTATCACGAGGACCTGATTTGAAGTCTCTTCCTCTCATCACGGCGGCAATTACAACGGTATCAATTGACTCCAAAGTCCAACTTGAGTTTAAGACCGCTTTACATCAAGATCTTTTCTTTTAGATGGTACAAGGTCAACTTGCAGCATGTGAATAGGTGGACAACACAACACTTCTCCTTCAAGGAAGGCCTTCTATTATGTGAGAATTGGATTTATGTTCTAGCCAAGGGTGATCTCCGACTTGTGCGCCTCAAGAAGCCCATGACTTACCAATTGTTGTTTGTATGGGTGTGGACAAGACCTTGGGTACTCTCCAATGCCAATGGTGGTAGCCCAACATGACACAAAATGTTAAAGAGTTTTTTCAATCGTGTGAGAGTTGCCAATGCAAGAAGGCCAATAATCAAAAACTGAGTGGACTCCTTCAACCACTCCCCATTCCATCTGCTCAATGAGAACATGTAAGCTTGGATCTCATCACGTCCTTGCCCAAGACAAAGTATGGTCAAACAAAATTGTGGTGTTTGTGGATAAAGTTAGTACAAAAATCCATTAGGTACCAACCTTTGATACCATGGATACTCCAACATTAGCGCAAATCTACTTTGACATTGTCTTCAAGCATCATGGGATGTCTTGTGTACTCATATCCAATCGTGATCCTTGATTTATTGAGAAATTTTGGCAAGCACTCTGCCAGATACTTGGCACCAAGCTTCCTTTGTCCATAGCCTATCATCCTCAAACTGATTGACAAACTAAATGTGAAAATTGCACCTTGGAGGATATGCTTCATACCTTCATCAACATCCACAATACCAATTGGGATGAATGTCTTGTAACAATAGAGTTTGCATAAAATTATTCCAAACATGCAAGCACCAAATTCTCTCTTTTCTTCCTCAATTTTGGCCAAGATCCACTTGTTCCAAATTCCTTTCTTGCTCTTCCTCTATCTCATGTCCCTCATACTTCCACCTTCTTGACCACCATATCTCAATCCCTCCAACAAGCCAAATCTCATTTCCTTGTTGCTCAAAATTGGCAAAAAAAATATGCATACCATCATCATCATGATCTCACCTTTCAAGTTGGTGATAAGGTCATGCTCTCTTCTAGTAACCTACCCCTTCCACTTGATACCCAAGTTTGTAATCTTGCCTCTAATTGGATAGGACCCTTTGATGTCACCCAAATCATCTCTCTTGTTGTTTATCGCCTTGCCTTGCATTGTCATATGTGCATCTACCCTATTTTCCATGTTTCCAAGTTGAAACTCTTTGTTCCTAACCCATCTTCTTTTTCCTCTTGTGCCTAACCTCCTCTTGCTCCTCCTCCTCCTCCCGTCCTTGTCAATGATCATGAGGAGTACAAAGTTGATCATATACTTGCACGTTGCCACATTCAACGAGGTCATTGACAACATACAAGGTTCTTTGGAAAGGGTATCCCCTTCATGATGCCACATAGAAACCTCTTTCTCATCTCTAGAATGCACAAATGGCAATCCAAGAGTTTGAAGCTTCAATGGCGACAAGGATGTCACCAACTAGTGGTGGGAGAATATGTAACCATATGGAATTTAGCAATGAAGTTAGTTAGGACTAAAAAAGTAAAAAATAGGCCAAATTAGCCTAAAATATTCTAGAAGTATCTAGGAAGCTTCTCGGCTAGCTTAACTTGCACCTCAAGTAGGTACCTTCTAGAAGGAAGCTTCTAGGAGCTTCCAACTAGCTTAGCTTGCATGCCAAGTAGATGGCTTCTAGAGGGAAGCTTCTTGAAAAGCTTCTTAAGAAGCTTTCCAATTAACTTGGCTTGCATTCCAAGAAAGTGGCTCAAGGAAGCTTTCTGAGAAGCTTCTCAAGAACCTTGTATGCTCCTTATAAATACCAAGCCAAAGCTCATGCTAGGCATTCATAGTTTTCCCACTATGATCTTACATTCTCTTATTTATCTCCTCAATCCTGGTCTTTTACAAGTGAGATCTATTGCACCGAAGGAAGAGAAACATGTGTACTAGGAGATAATACTATGGATCAATTGTGGGTGAGGCAGAGTAGTAGAGGAGTTGGCAAGAGAAGAGGAGGACATAAGGGAACTAAGAGGGTTTTTGAGTCTGCATGTGGAGGGAGGAAGGGAGAAGAAAATTGGAATGCAAGATCAAGGATATGCATGAAATCCATCGATCAAGTGGTAGGAGTTTAAATTGGTTATTTTCAAAGGACAAGGGCAGTTCATACAGAAGAAGGCTAGGAATTTAAATTAAATAAAAGCATAAGAGGACCTAGAAAAGGGACAAAGAGAAAGAGAACAAAACAAGGAAGAGGAAATTGATTTCATTAGTTGAGGAAGGGCTGATTGGCTATGTTGTTGATAGGATCATAAGTAGTATGGGCAATCAAGGGTGGCAATGTAGAAGTAGCATGGGAATTGAGATTGCAAAGGCATGCCCGTGATGTCATGACTTGCTTTTTAAGAGGGTTTTGAGGAATAGTAGTAACGATCTTGTGAATAAAAATCTGGTCGTGGATCAAGGATAGGAGGAAAGGATGTTTATGTGGTTTCTTTTTTGAATTATCTTGCAAATGAGTAAAGCTCACTAGTTTGCAATTAAGAATGTGTAATGTTCTTTGATATATTATTGATTGTGTGCTTATCATTCTAGTGGATCATTGCGGATGCTTAGCGGTGCAGTACTCCTTTCATTCATCTAGTTTTGACATAGGTGACAAAATAAGAGAGTCTAAATTGAGAGAAGTTGGACACACACCTTTCTCTTGCATTAGGATTTAATGGAGAATATGACTTGGCATTGACTCATATGTCTACCCAATGATAGAGTAATTGCGCACTCAAATTATCATTAAGAAATCAACAAACAACGCTCCACTAATGTATCATGTGATAACTTTTCCTTCAACTCCTTTGACTTCAAGACTATCGTTCATCTGATCCTAAGGACTTGCTATTGAACATCCCAGAGAATTGAATTAGACTTTTGCTATGGAAGATTTCCATCGTTGATCCAACTCAAAGGAGTAGCTACAATTGTCATGGCCATTATCAAGTTGGTTTCATATCTACAAGATATCTTATCAATATCTAAGCTCCCATCACCATCTAGCCAGACCTAGTTAGTGCTTATAATGGTTGCCACGTATGGGCCCTAGGCAATTCGTTAACATTTGTAGAGAAATGATCCAAAAGCCATTTCTATATGGTGACCTGACCAAGGAAGTTTCTATCGAAAGTAGGATAGGAAAAGTAGGAGAAGAGCTTGAGGACAGCAAGGTAGGAATAGAAGGAGAAGAGCTCAAGAATAGCAAAAGGTAGAACTTCACGGATCTAAAGAAAAGACTAGACAATTTTTGGAGCAAATGAGATCAGATCAAAGTGCCAAGTAGATTAGGGTCAAGAATTGGCAGCACAAGCAGCAGCGGTAATAGACAACAATGGTAATAGGAATAGTCAGCATCATCAAAGGAGAAGGAGAGAGGATAAAACACATTGCAGCAATTGTTGCCGCCAAGAAGAATTAGGTGAAACTCATCGATAAATTTTCTTTGTATAGGTTCAATATTTGTTGAAATTTCATAGGTTCCAGCTATCAAATGTTATGCATGCTACTCATGCTATTGCATAGTCACAATAGAATACTATCCTCTGTGCATTTAGATAGTAATCCAATGCATAGTCAAAAGGGTTAACCATAGTATGACACGGGAATGTGAATCTCCCTTTTCAAATTATACAAAGCTTGCTTCATAGACCAAGCTTTTCACCACTTTGGTTAAATAGAATGTTAAATCTGGTCTTCCAAATGGCTCTCAAGTGAGTTGGTTCTAAGTATGAGGTTCTATGGAAATTAATGAATTGTGAAGTCTAAGTGCGAGCAACTAGGTGCCTGGTGTATTCTTGAGACCATATGATCCTTGTGACACCAGTTGAACCAATAATAGCCCATGGCTTGTGAGCCGGCCTATCTCTCACTCAGGATGAATCTTTGATGGTTATTATGGTAGCGCACCATGGACTAAGAAGGCAAGGAACCCCAACTCCATCATACTCCTTCAAGGCTAACACTCCAAGACTCAAGACATTGCTCACTAGAGAACGCAATGAGAGAGAGATAGTTTCAAATGAAAGGATGATGAGTACCTCCTCACCCCTTGTTTATATACTTGTGAAATAGTTACGTACCAAAGTTACTAATTACCGTAGTAACTCAAGTTACTAGACTAAAAGTCAAGTAAAGTCAAAAAGTAGAAAGGAATATCCATTCACATGGGCATATTCCCCTAAGCATGTGGTCTTATCTTGACCCAACCACTAAGTCAAGGATTCCTTCACATAGGCTATCCTTGGACTAAAGAAGAATCCAAAACAAAAAGGCTGCCGGGCCCAAGAGTTCTCAACTCTTTCCTCAAAGCCAAACACTTAGGAATAATACCAAGTCAACACACTAAAATCCAAAATAGTGGTGCTCATCTTTTCTACTTCCTCTAAAGTAAGGTCCCCTCTATCTTAGCTATGACTAACTTTAGCTAACCATGACTAATATAGAACCATCCTTTATCTTTATAGAAATAATATCTCTTAAGTACTTGTAATACCAAGCTAAATATCACAATACCACACACATGCAAAAATGGGTGTTACAAGCCAGCCAAGGTAACTGGAGATTCAAGGTAATTGGAGATCCAATCTCCCAAGTGGCCTCTCTACAAACTATACTTACGCAATCCTCTGTTCATCATTTGAACCACTCTCTTTGCTAAGCTATCTACTTCAAGGTGATCTCAAGAGGTAGTATGATGATCAATCAAGGCCTTGTCACACAAGACCTAAAACTCTCACAAGAATGTTATACCTTGATTGACCTCAAATGCATCAAAATGAACTTGGAACTTGATCCAAGAACAAGTAAGCAGTCCCTTCATTAGACTTGTTAGGAAGTGCTACCAACTTAATCCACTTGGAGATGTGCTCTACCTAACCAAAACATATCAATGATGTCTCATCATTAATGATAAAGGTCCAACAAAGTCCAAACTCCAACAATAACCCAATCTTATGATAGCTATTGGGTATAATTGTGGTGTAGGAGCATCAAATGATACTCTAACTTGGTCATAAACCACACATCTAGCAACAAAATATTGTACATTGGTTTTCATACCGTACCACCAATAATGACTCTGGAGTAAGCTATGTGTATGCTTTACTCCAAAATGTCCTAGCTCCTCATGAGCATGATGGATCAATTGTGGTCTCTAAGATGAAAGTGGTACTACTCTCACTCTACCATCCTCCCATACACAAAGGTGTATGCTCTCCAATCTAAACTGCCTAGCTTGCTAAAGAGCACTATCTCTTTCCTTGGCATCAACTATGCCACCCATAACACCAATGCAAAATAATCCATCACTAAGAAATCATCATGAATGTCTGGTTGAACTATACCAATATCTCCACCCTTTGGATCTATAACCTTAATAACTCCTCCAATATGTACTGAGAGAGATACCATCAAAGCCTCAAAAAATATACATATAAAGGTAGATGCATGCCAACCTGCCACCATCTCCTCATCTATCTCACCATGCCAACATGGTCCGATCTGGTCCTACTAGCTAGAACATGGGTTTCTACCCAACCTATCTTCATCATGGTTCACCACTTTAGGTTTTTGAATAATGATGAAATCATACTCTTGTGAAATCAAAGCCCATCATGCAAGTTTCCTTGAAAGCTTGCCAGACCTCATCAACTACTTTATTGGTTGATGAGCAATGATGAGAGTGAAGGGGTTACTAAATAAGAACCATCAGAAATGTGCTACTACTCACATTGCTATCAAGCACTGTCACTCATATGAACTATACTTTGCTTTTGCTGTATCATGACTTGAACAACTAGCATAAGCCACCACAAACTCCTTCCCCTTGTCATCATGTTAGGTGAGCACTACTCCAAGCTCTAATGTACTCCAATTAGTGTGAACCTAGAATGGTTGTCCTTTGATCTATGAGCCGGCCTATCTCTCACTCAACATGAACCTCTGATGGCTATTATGGTAGCGCATTATGGACTGAGAAGGCTAAGAACCCCAACTCCATTATACTCCTCCAAGACTAACACTCCAAGACTCAAGATATTGCTCATTAGAGAACTCAATGAGAGAGAGATAGTTGCAAATAAAAGGATGATGAGTACCTCCTCACCTCTTGTTTATATACTTGTGAAATAGTTATGTACTAAAGTTAAATTTACCAGAGTAACTCAATTTACTAGGCTAAAAGTCAAGTAAAATCAAAAAGTATAAAGGAACATCAATTCACATGGGCATATTCTACTAAGCATGTGATCTTCTCTTGACCCAACCACTAAGTCAAGGATTCCTTCACATGGGCTATCCTTGGACTAAAGAAGAATCTAAAACAAAAAGGCTTGCGGGCCCAAGAGTTCTCAACTATTTTTCCAAAGCCAAACACCTAGGAATAATACCAAGTCAACACACTAGAATCCAAATTAGTGGTGCTCATCTTTTCTACTTCCTCTAAAGTAAGGTCCCTATCTTAGTTATGAATAACTTTAGCTAATCATTACTAATGTAGAACCATCATTTATCTATATAAATAATATCTTTCAAGTACTTGTAATACTAAGCTAAATATCACAATACCATTCACATGCACAAATAGGTGTTACAAATCAGTCTTCCAAGAATAGGGGCAGATGCCAACCTCTCCTTGAGCTTTTTAAAAGTTATCTCTTTCTCATCTTCCCAACACCACTCATGTGTAAGCTTGTGAAGTTTTTCAAGGCCTTGGCAATGACATTACATCATGTGGTACCCACATTTTTCATTTTGGACGAGTTTTAAAGAAGAAATGCATTACTGAAACCGAATTGAACCCAAATGGAGAATAAATGATGAAAAGTTTGTATTTTGATTTGACCCAAAGAAGTTTACTTTGTGTTGGAGGAAGAAAGAATCAGATTGGATCAGACCCGAAGAAGCTTACTTTGTGTTAGAGGAGGAAAAAACTTGGATCAGATGCCAAAGGAGGGCAGACCCGAAGGAGTGCAGACCCAAAAGAGAAAGGGAAGTTGTAGGTCAGGATTCTTGCAAGGGCTATATCTCAGTGACGACAAGTCCAAATCATGCGTGCTATATCTCGTTGGAAGCGTCTTGTTTAGAGCTTTCCATTGCCACCAAAATCGTAGAGTTTGGAGGTCTAAACAAGAAGCTACAAGTATTTGAAGTTTTGGAAGTAGATGTACAAAGCAATTTAATGTCTTCGGGTTGGTGTCTTCGGGTCAATGTGACTTTGGACTTCGGACTTTGGACTTCAGGTTTACACAACTTTAGGTTAGAAGCTTCATTGCGTCAAGACAAAGATTACTAGATTTGAGATAGTTGGACCTCGGAGTGCAGTGAAAGTGACTTCGGGAATCTGGCCAAAGGCACTAGAGAGAGTTAAGATAGAGAAAAAATAGATAGTTAGGATACCCATGACTTCAATTCTGATTGAAGATAGGATAGAATTAGAGGAGAAATAGCAGTAATGAATAAACCCAAAGTGCAAGATCAGACAGTAAATGTCTTTGGGTCAGTAACATGAGTGAATAGGGGAAAGTGGGTTACAAATTGAAGGTGTAGATAGTGTACTCATACTTTCAATTACAACTCTTGATGAGGATATAGTAGAATTAACAAAGGAATTGATAATAGTTAGATCCAAAGTTGCAAAAGTAAGAGTGGAGGTGTCTACGGATTTGACATTTGACATTTTAGAGAAGAGTGGGTCGGGAGATGAAGGTTTAGAAGGATTACCCACTAGTGGAATTTTAGATCAGGAAAGAGAACTGTTAGATTTGGTAGAGGAATTAGGAGTTGTGAAACCCAAGGACAAAATAGTGAGTGAAGTTACTTTGGGATCGGGATTGAAAGCCAAGGAAGAAGTAGACATTGGATCAGATTAGAAACAACTTTGAGATTTGAAGAGGTAGATATGAAGAGATGCATTGTAACTTCGGATCTGTAGGTTTGTAGAGTTGTTAGGAAACAATATTTTTGTTAGAATTATCGATTACTTCACTATTTAAGAGTGGTATTTGCATGAAATTGTTGTTCAGTGCTCATAATTTTTGAGAATAGATAAAGCGGAGTGTTGTGAAGTAGTGCTCATCGCTTGAGCTTGATTCCAAATATCAACATTGTGCTTGTGTTTGTGAGTGTGTGGAGAAATTCAAAATGCGAGTCAGTGTGTTTGTTGGATGTTAGATTCTGTAGCCTTGATCTTCATTTTGTGTGTTTGATCTTGAGTGAAGTGCAATCAAAGCAACGCTTTGACAAATCTGAAAGGAATTGTAGTGTTGGTAGTATTCTACATTTGTGAGTGCAGTGTGAAGTTGATGTGAAGAAATTTTGATCGAGGAAGTTGTGCCTTCAGTGGAAGGGTAGAACACAATTTTGAGGTGAAGTCGTTTTGCAGTGAAGTAACATTTTTGGGAGAGCCTAAATGATCACAATCAAGATTTGTTTGGAAAGAATTGAAGGTGTTGTGATTAAGGAGTGTGAATTTGTGACAAGACTATGAATTAGTGCTTGTTACTCTCTTCTGGATGTGGTTTCTACCTGAGAGACTAGAGAAGAACTCAAGAAGAACTACATTGTTATTGTTTGCTTCGTATTTGACTAATTCTGACTAGTATCTCTACGAGAACAAACTTTACTTACCCAATTACCGCAAAAGTGATATTTACCAAGTTGTCATACATAACGGCAATAGAAGTTTTCCAACCCAAAGAATACTCACACTCTACTCACACTCTACTCACATCCGTAGGCCAAGAAATACATGCAATAGCCTCCACCTTGGTCTACTAAAAACCAAGTCTTCTATGATAGATAGTGTGATCCAAATACTCAACCTGCTTGTGGGAGAATCTACACTTCCCAAGATGTAATTTGAGTCTATGAGATCTCAATCTCTCACACACCTCCAACAAATATCTCTGATGCTCCTCCACAATTAGTGCTATAGACCAAATGGTCATCAATATAGCACCAAGCAAAATCCAATCCTAATAGGATCCTATCCATGACTCTTTGGAACTTGGCAAAAGCATTCTTTAACCCAAATGGTAAGAACCTCCATTGATAGAACACATCCTTGCCATGACAATCATTAGCCCAAAATGCTATCTTGGATTTATCTTCCTCCCTAATCAACAATTAATGATATCCTGCTTGAATATCCAAAGTATTGAAGACCTTTGCATGCCAAATCATATCAAAGATCTCCTTTGATGTAGGCATAGCAAGCCAATCAACCCTAATTTGTCAATTGATAGGATGGTAATCTCCATATATATGTCTATCTATGTAGTTTAAATGTATATTCTTGTTGGTTGGCATGATTATAGCTAAAGCATACTCTCCATGCAAAATCTCCACCAAACTAGCCTCAAAAATTTCTCTACTCCAACTCTGAATCAATGCTCTCTTTATGTCACTATATCTGTAGGGATATCCAAAAATCATTGTATTGCTAGTAAGCTCAATTCATAGACCAAGTCCTTTTAGAGCTCTCAAATCCTTCATACTAAATGCAAAACAACTAGTGTATCTCCTCAAGAACCTCCAAACTCTTTGTGTTTCCTCTCTTGTAAGCTTGGGTCCAAGATTTAGCTCCCAAGTATCCTTTGTGATTGATGTAGGAGTGGAAGATATCTTGATTGGCTGCTACATTGGGCCCTTGGGAGTAGTAGTGCCATGCTCTCCAACCACTAGAGTTCCCAACTTTAGTGTGGAAAACTCCATCCAATCTGGCTACAAGCTCCATATATCCTCTAATTGCATCCCAAGTAGACTAAGGGTGTAACCCAAGTAGACTAAGGGTGTAACCCAAGTAGACCATGTTCACCTAGATGAATCCCAAGTAGACCACTCTCACTAGTAGCCACTGGCTATATCCCAAGAATACCCTGACTACTTGGTCCATTGCCCCTAGCATGTGCCTCAATCATCTTGATATGTACAAAGCTCACAAGTGTCTGTGTGGTGATGCCTATCAAGCACAACCTACATTGCTCTACCAAGCCAAGGCTCATAATCCAGGTCAAATATTTTAGGTCCATAGCATGATCTAACACCTGATGCTTGGATGCTTCAAACACTACTATAATAGTAATAATACTGGTATGAAAACCCATTGCCCACTCCCTCTCATTGACATTGGGCTCCACCAACTACTATGATTATGAGTTCTAAACAAGTCCAAGATCTCTCTCTTGAAAAGCATGGGAGCTTAGGAAACTAATATGTGTAGGTAAAGTGGATCTAGGCTATCCAACAAGGTTCACCATTGCATATGTGACCTATCAGCCACTACTACCATTTGAGACTAGCGTCCATCATCCAAAATGTCATCGATAATAAGGTGGTCTAGTTGTTGAATCCCATCATAAGCACGTTGTAGAATCTCTCTAAGTAAGAGGTTCGTCCACCAAAGACAAAGATGATGAGCCCGTGATCCCACTCTAGCTTCATCCAACAATATGGCAAGTCCCATCTAAGAATGGACCTAATGTGTACTTGCCACCACCCAAGTATAAAAATCACCCATCAAAGGGATGTTTCCCAAAATGGAGGCTGAAAAATAGACTAATGAACTTAGAGATGTTGTAGTATACACAACATCTCCCAAAGCACACCAAAATGGAGATTCTAGAGACCTTTACCTCAGTCAACATGTGTATATCCTTAACATGGCCATCCAAAAATCATCAAATGAATGGGACCAAGTCTCTCCAAATTTTGCGTCCCCAACAAGGAAATGTTTGTTTGTAGGATCTTTTGGTAACCTCTAACTTATGACATTGGTAATAACTAAAGATACCAATAGGCCAAGTGTGCCATATTATGTTGAAGGACTCACCTAGTAGTCTCATCTCTCTCCACATACAAGTTCCTGTATACTCATATATTTGTCTCTAATATCATAGCTAGTCTAGTGCTAATCCCACCAAACAACTCCAATAGACATACTTTCTCTACTAGATATTGCTAAGCAATAGATGTGGCATCCAAAGGTGACAAGGTAATAGAATCTAGAGGCTCATCCTCACATTGGTCTTCTGGTGGTACAAAGGCTCCACTCCAAGCTTGTTGTACCTATTGATCTGCATGTTATTGCAATGCCTCCTCTAAACTTCACAATGGAACATCCAAGGTGGATAAAACAATCCCACTGTACTCCAAATCCAAGTGATCTCCTCTAGTATTGGAGTATCTTTTGCATGTGTTTTCCCCTCCAATAGATCATCGGGCCAAGTAATGAAACCATTAAAAGCTAAAACTGATGCCATGGTCCTTGACTATAGTGAGCCAAGATTGTCACTACTAAAACGTACTAGTGGGCAACATACCTATCCCTCACTTGATTACCAACTTGGTCTATATGAGACTTTCTCCTCCCAATAGTCAATATTGAAACCCATAGGGTATGATATTGCTCCACCAACTAGCACATCATATGACTTAGCTACTATCATAATGGCCTAAGCTCTCACCATAGTGCTATCAATAGGGTGACCAAGCTGAATCTAGAAAATAAGCTTTCCACATGTGATATAATGTGTAGAACCACCCCTAAAGATATATGGATCTGAAATGGACCTCTCCACATTGGTATTCCATAGCTCCAAACCGACAATTGCAGCCTTCCCCAACATAAGAGGCTATGCACCAGAGTCTAATAAGATCTTTTGTGGTGTATAGACCTTTCTTGAAGGTCCCATCAAATGGAAAATCCTCCTTTGGTTATCCAAAAGGACAAATCTAGGTGTGAACCGTGCTCACTCAAAGTCAAGTCTAGCTAGTAACTCCTCCAATCTAACTATTGTTCCTTGCCATAAACCACTAGTTGTTGAGCAGATCCTATGCTCCTAAACCAAGTCAACTCCACTATCCACCACCTCTACTCTAGAAGCAAGAACCACATCATCCTTACTCTCACCAAGTGTGGTAGCCAACCAAAACCTTGGAGTTGAGTCAACTCCCAATGTAAACATGTAACTAATTAAGAATAAAGGGAAGTGCATAAGCAATTAAGCCACATTCAATATTATACTAGAATCAGTCTATTTAATAGTAGGTAGTTGACTAGCAGGTAGTCTATCATGCACCCCATCACTACCTACCATACCTAATTAACATGTCTACAAGCTATGGATGTTGTTTTTAGTACCTCAAAGAGTGTTAAAGACTAGGGGAGTCTAACCTATCTACCAACCTCTCCTCTTTGTCGATTCAACTCTATTGATGCTCCTCTAGGCTTTGGAGCACAATTGGCACTCCTAATCACTATGGTAGATGCATCTACCTATGATACTCCACACATGAGGTCCAATATGTATTTATTATTAGCATAAGAGGTGGAAGCCTCAATACCTTAATATGATCTCCTTTGAGTTATGGTCATGCTAGCCAATCTCTACTTCAATTGCTCAATTCAAGTGGCCATGGCTATATCAAAAGTAAGTGTAAGTACTACACTCCTACCAAGTGTGGATCCTCTACCACCACCTTGCCCTCCATGACTTGGATCTCCTTTACCACCTACCATAGCAGCCCTACCACTTAATAACTCCGGGTGAAGGTTAGAGCATTGGTCACTAGTGTGACCAAATCTATGGCAATGATCACACTATCTTTATCTTAGCTATGATATATCAGAAGTATCATGTCCACTACCTTGAGTGCACTCTTTCTTGTGATGAGGTCAACCACAAGTCTAACAAGCAACACTACCACTCATTAGCTATTGTTGACTTGAAAATTAAGGTGGTCTAGCTACACTAGGCCATCCATTCCCTCTTTAGAATTTAGGTTTTCCACTCTATCCTTAGAAGCCAACATGGTATGGTGCACTCTACTGCACTCTAGAAGAAGTAACAATTATGGATGAGGTCTCCCTACCAAATCCAAATATTACCACTCTTTCCTCTACCATGTTGAGCTCAATGTGCTTAGCCAAACTAAAGACCATTGCCCAAGTAGGTAAAGTAGCCTATAACATCATGTACGCATGTTGCAACTCCTTTTCTAGGACCCATACCAAAATTGGATTGCTTGGGCCTTAGTAACTCCCTATGTGAAATTGACCAGCAGTCTCATGCAAGTATATGCCTTGCATTTCTCTCCAGCCTTCCTTTCAAACTCTTGCAAGCTCCTCAACCTGTCAATCCATACTCCGTGGTAGTTCTAGCTCAAGCATTGGAAGAACTCCACCATGGGGTTAAACCCTAGTACTACACCACCTACTCTAGTGATACCTCCACTCGTAGTAGCACCATCTCCAACTCGTGCACCTCCACTAGATCCACCAGTGCTACTAGAGCTAGAACTTGTGGGTATTGTTGATCTACCCCTAGCAACCAAGCTTGAAGTGATGGAGATGTAATTCGGAGACCTATATTGCCTTCATAGCTCAATTTCCTCCAAGTAAGCTCTCTTGAACTCATGATAATCATCTATTGGTGGACCCTCCAAGTATTGAAACAGCCTCTTCTATACCATAAATGGTGTGAACAAAGTTGAGTACCACATCTGCTACAGATCATATCAACTATCAAACTCCTAGATGAAGTCATCCAACTCAATGGTACCCATTATACCAATGTTGCACTTGGGGCCTTTGGAGGCCTCATAAATCTTGTCTATGTCTCACAACAATAATCTAGACACACCAAGTGCACTCTTAACTGAATTAGCTCTTGTATCAAACTCCAACTCAAATTCAATCTCCTCTCTCATTGGGCCTAAGATATAGGTTGATCTTGAGCATCATTTTGAGTAAACTCACTACATATTATAGTGATATCTCCTCTTGAATCCCCAAAGAACTATGTTATGATAATGTAACTCAATCTGCAACTCTAACCACCACAAGTACCCCACCAAGTGCCAACACCAAGTACTACCACCAAGTGCCAACACCAATTGAACACCAACCATTAGTGTACCTCTAACTATGGCAACTACACTAAGGGAAGAGCAACTTGTAACTTGCCATCACAACATGCACTCTCATGATCTACAGGTCATCACTTCTTGCTTCATTAAAGAGAAACACAAGTAGTCTGATTGGTCATCACTCTAGCCTTACTACCAAGAGTGCACCAAAGCACCAACGCTCTAAAGTCAAGGCACCTCACACAAACATGGTGCACAAATAAGAAGTAGAGAATGGAGAGGGTCCAATCACAAGAAGTCTAAACAAAACCCTCCATCTTATAAATCAATACCAAATTGACTCTATCACCATTTGGCATTTGACATAATAAGAGTGTCTACCTACTTCCTAAGCTATCGAGATCACCAAGAATGGGATCAAATTGTCTCTCATAGCCAAATTTACATGTGTATAGATATCAATGGAATAGTCATTAGGATAACAAATGTAACAATATGGAGTTTAGTGACAAAATTAGTCAAGGTTAATGAAGTAGTGAATAGGCCTAATTAGTCTAGAATATTCTAGAAGTATCTAGGAAGATTCTTTGGAAGCTTCACACTAGCTTAGCTTGCATCCCAAGTAGGTAGTTTCTAGAATGAAGCTTCTAGAAGCTTCCAACCAGCTTAGCTTGCATGCCAAGTAGGCAGCTTCAAGAAGGAAGCTTCTTGGGAAGCTTCCCAATTAACTTGGCTTGCACTCCAAGAAAGCGGCTCAAGGAAGCTTTTTGAGAAACTTCTCAAGGGCCTTGTATGCTCCCTGTAAATACAAGAGCCAAAGCTCATGCTAGGCATTGAAATTTTTCCCTCATTCAAGTGTCCCAATGTGAGATTACATTCTCCTATTTCTCTCTTCCATCTTGGTCTTTTACAACAAATGAAGGTGGACCAATTAGCTAGAGCACCAGTCTAGGAACCAAAGATCTAGGGTTCATACCTTATTTTCTAGAATCTAGAAAGGTGGGTAGATTTTGCCAAAAAATGACCAAAAACACTCATCTAAACTAGCTAGCCTCATGCTTTCACTTTTAGGCCTTTGTAGCTTCCTACAGCTCTATGCCTTGAAATGCCAAAATGAGGCCTTTCTTCTTGCCAATTCAAACCCTTTCCAAATTTGGCTAAGCTTTACCCAACTTGAGCTAAATTTGGAGTGAGTGACCTCCAAATTTTTGCAACCTCCACAAATCTGACATAACTCCTCTACCAAATCTGATGTAAATCTGACTTAACTCCTCTATAGTTGGCAGCTTGCCAAATCCTTTGTTTTATCTCCACTCAAGCCAAATTGGAAAGATAAAGATCTCCAAATCTCTAATTTGAAGAGATGGGTTCTCAACTCCATCTTCAATTTTAAACTTCAAGTTCAATTTGCACCATATCAACTTGATTTCACTTTTTGGGCTCAAATTGAACACCCATTGTCTCAAATTAACTTCATTCTCAAAAATATTTGGCTATCACTTCATACATCATATGCTCCACTGCAAAATTTGCATCAAATTGTATAGCGCTTCTACACATGATCACTCTAAGGGAAATCTAAACCACAATCAAAGTACCAATGATTAGCCAAGCTTGGAGATACCACCAATACTCCCAATTCTTACACTCAATTTCTCCTTGAATATCACTTCTCTATTGTAATCAATTCTTCTTCAACTCAAATCACACTCAAATCAGGTAGGTACTCAATCCTTCACTCGATAATCTGCCAAAAACTAGGCATTGATTACTATCAAGCCATATTCACTCTAGCTAAGAAACTCCAAGTGACTCTCATCGACCTTTGTCAACTATAGCTAAAAACTCAAAAGCTCAACATTAGAGAAGTAAGCTCTTTAGAGTTGCACTTCAAAGGTATACCCTATGCTTGACCTAGGTTTCTAGCCCTAATGGTTCCATTTACAACACATCTAATGGTGCAAATGGTGCAAGTGACGGTGGATCCTACTATGTGATCAATAGCCCTAACTGAAATTGGACCACCAACAAGTACTCCGTGAGTAACTACTAAAATACTTGCGATGGCCAACACTACCACTCCAACACTCTAGCAAACTAGCCTCAACGTTCCAAATGTCATGACATTTACCATGTTATGATTATCTTCATTGTGGTTGTCTTTAGAGGAGTTGTTGATTACTTTGGCCTTTTATTTCTTATTATTGGTAACTTTGGTCATAATGCCAATTAATTTCTCTTCTATAAGTATCTTGGAGTGTTGTACACTTGCTCATTTTGGGTGATTTCAGAAATACCTTTGGTGGTGCTCTATCCCTTCTTGGATATAGTGCTATTGTGTTTGTTCATGAACCTCTCAAAATACAAGAACTCTCTCTTACAAGAACCTCAAACATCCACTCATCCACCTCTTAAAATATCAACTCTCAACTCCCAATATTTGTACATAAAATTGCCAAAGACTTTACGTGCAATTTTGCAAAATGGTCAAGTCAAAAAGAAGTTGTTATGCAAGCTAGGACCATGAATTTATAGCTTGGTTCCAACCATTTTGTAATTTTGCATAAATATCTTTAGTGATGCATTTATGTTTGTGCATGCAAGCATCTAGGCACATGCAAACAATCATCAATTTTTTTCCTTTGTTGAGGTGGCAATGCATTCAAGCCATTTGAATTCTCCAAGATTGATTGACTATCTAGCCAATGATGTCTCTTTGCAATGTCATTCAATAAGGTGTACTTCTTTCACAAATTTCATCTAAAGGATCAACAACATCAAGGCTTCAAGACCATGAAGATCAATAGCATGACCATGATGACTATGGTCATGAATAAAATGATCACAAAGACTTTAGAAGTAAGAAACATGATCATTACCATTAAAATCATTGTAATTAGAATCTTTATCATTGTGATCCTTGAACATGGACAAGCTGTAGTCATTTTCCTACATCACCTTCCCATCCTTCTATGTGATTACCTTCCTAGGTCATTGATAAGTAGCACAACCTCATGTTCTAGCCTTAACAACCTCCTAACCTTTCACTAATCTACAAAATAACAAAGATTACAAATTATACTTGTAATGCAAAGATGGGTTTCCACACTTACCACCCTTACACTTTGTACCTTTTAGCCAAGGATATGAGTCATTAAAATTTGTAATGCTTTGTGGTCCACCCAAGTTTAGTCTTAGAATAGAAAGCTTGGGATGAGTAAAATACTTGTTCTATTGCAAGATCTTTGCTCGTAATACCTATTGTAAATGCATGTTTGACTAAGTCATGCTTTGTCTATATTAGGGTATTGGAGAACAAAATCAAGTGGATAAGGTAGTAGCTAGCCTCTTGCAAAGAAATATAGAAACTAAGAACCACAAAACAAATTTGAATAAAATCAAGTAGATGAGGTAGTCACTACATGTTGCAAAGAAAATTAGAAACTAAGAACCACAAAACAAATTTGAATAAAATCAAGTAGATGAGGTAGTCACTAACATGTTGCAAAGAAAATTAGAAACTAAGAAGCACCATACAAATTTAAAAAACTTAAGAAACTGAAATTATTTTTAAAATCTTATGAATCCCTAACCATAGCATCTTGTACTCAAGGCCAAGCTATGAGAAAAGAAGCTTGGCATAAGACATTGAACTTATTTACCTAAAGCTTGTTCAGACTTCACCTTGTACTTCTCTAATTGCCTTCTCTATTCCTAATATGACTTCTAACTCTAGCTTATTTAGCCAGGCTATGAGCATAAAGTGGAAGTGGTGCATGTCATATGTTTCTTTTTGCTTTAGTTGAAGTATTTTGTTGTCATGCTAGATTCTCTAATGGTGTGCTTTATAGTATGACATTGCATTTTAACTAGAATTTAAAACACAAATTATGCTAGAGAGATCTTGGAGTTGAATATGGTCACAAACCACATTCCATCCTCTACCTTAACAAGAAGAAGTGACAATGGTAGTGGATGATTACGGGATTATGGGATTTTGTTTGGAGATATTCAAATTCTGTATCCAAAAGCACGATAATCTTAGCAATGAACAAAAGGTTTTGATAAGATGCACAACATTGAAGACTTGAAGAAATGGGAGAGGGACAAGACTTATAATGATGCATGTGCCCAATATTGCATGTATTTGAGGTTGAATTTTCAAGTAACAAATTTAGCTTTTGATTTACTTTGACTAAGTTGAGTATCCTTTTTTAATGAAAATAAGAGAATAAGTTTTGTTGAACAAACAAGAAGTTAAAAATGGTGAAGCTAGGACAAGGATAATGAAGAAAAAGTTCCTTCTAGAAGTAGAAAATGAAACTCAAAGAGGGAGTCATGACTAGGTTTGACACAATCGAATAAAGTTGACTTGAGTGAAGACTGTTCTAAATTATAAGTCACATGTCTAAACAGGTATGGATTTTGTTAGATAATCATTTTTCTTAACAATATTCAATTTTTTTGTATATATGATCAAAGTTTACTTTCTTCACTAAGTGTACATATGTATGAAATGTGATGGAAAAATATTAGCAAACTCTATTAAAATAACTATCTCAAAAATTGGATGATTTATGTAAATATTATGCTCAAATAAATCAAGATTAAATTTATACCAAATAATTTTCCACGTTGGTATATTTCATGTTATTTCATAATTTGAAACTAGCCCATATAGAATTTTTTATTTCCTCAAAACTATATAAGGAATTAAATTTTTGGAGGTTTAATAATTTAAAAGTTCATTTAAAATTCAAATTCATTCAAAACAAGTGCCATTTTTTGATTGCAAACTATTTGATTGTAATTTTGTATTGTCAGCAAAAATTAGATGAGACAGAAATTTTAATAATTTGTTTATCATCATTATTGAAATTTCTTTAAAAATTTTATAGGATTTTATTTATAATTGGTGAATCCTAATCCTTACTATGAGCTTAGAATTTGAACTCTTTGGCTAAACTTACTACAATTGTGAAGATGTAAGTACATATTATAAATCATCAATGTCATTGTTGTGTGTTTTCCAATGATTAATATTTAAATAATTTGTGTATATGCTATGATTTCAAATAATAATAATATAAAGCTTCCACATATGAGCTTTATGTTTATACAATAGTTATGTATGAAATTTACTCCAATATTATTTTCTTACTTTTTTTCAAACCAACTAACATAAAAGATGTGCCATGATTAATGATAGAAATATGAATATTTGCTTTATTTACTAGGATTATTAGAAAATTTTTGGTAGAATAAACCGTAACCGGTTAGAAAATAAAAGGTAGACATTATATAAATTGAGTGCATTCCATATACTTAGCAAGTATTGTATTATCATCCACTCACAACATGGCTTTGATATGATGGACTTAACTTGACATAGACCTTTTACTTTCTTGCATTTTCTTTTGCAAACATTTTTTACCCATCAGGATCAAAAATAAAACAGATTTTTTTCTGTTGCATTATAAAGGAGATGCAAAGAATTGATTTTTAAATAGGAGATTTCATATAAAGGTGTTTGTTTGTTCTTTAATATTGCATAATAAAAGAGATAGATGAACTTACTTGACAATGGGTTTTTCATCACTATAGGAATAATATAACTCTAGAGAAATAAATTTGATAGAGAAACCAATCTATAAGATTCAATTATAAAATATCAATAAATCTTAATCTATAATTTATTTAGCTATCAAGACAAGTGATTCAAATTAATAAAGCTCTCTAAAAAAATGTGCAAGATGCACTATTGATTTTAAAGCCATAAAACAATGAAGACTATAAGTTGTCAGAGCAACCTACACTTCTAAGCTATATCTCTCATAAGATTTAAGATATAAGTAGAGACAACTTTGTTAAAATTTGAGCAACATTTCCTAGACATTTATTACCTACTACTAAACAAGAAGTAACCTAACTTAGTTATTTGGAAAATTTTGGAACCTTCCTTGGAACATTCCTTCCTTGAGCTTTAAGGTTTGTGTTGGATGTGTGTTAGAGGCAAATAAGTATAAAGTATAAGATTTCACTAATAAAGATGGATATAAGTCTAATTTTTTACCATATGGTATTTTGTCAAGGAGACATAAATAAATAAGTGCTAGGAAGCAAAAAGATGCTACCAAGAACTATGGAATAGTTGTTGTGTACCAAGTTCCCATGTGTTAGATTATGGTTAATAAATTCTGGATTAGGAGGTTTTAATTCCATATCTGAAATTTAAAATTTCTGGAATGATTTTTTAAAAGTCTTATGTTTGGAGAACTTAAAGTATAAGGAGGTCAAATACACTTGTGAATTATGGAGGATAAATTTTATTAAAGGCTAAAGCAAAGTACTTAAACTATATAATTTTTAAATCTAAATTTGTAAAATGAATACTCAAGGAAAAAAATTATAAATAATTTTTATTTCCTTGTAGTTTCATCATGTGATCTTTTGTGCAAAATCAAGAGAAAGTCTCCAAACCTTATCTCTATTTCAAGTTTGATGAATTTGGACTACTCATCAATATCGGCAAAAACCAAAACCTAAAATTAACTTCAAGTCACAACCTCAATGATAATAGCCTTTGTAAATACTTTTAATGAAAAATGGAATTTGAAACCAAACCTCTATGCATATAAATACTTTCCCTAGGTTTTATAAATCTGAATGTCACGTCATGGATTGTGGTATTGACTTGAAATTTGACTAATTAGATCCAAAATCCAACCTAAAAATATCCATCACTTTGGTAAGTGGTCTTTTAAAGCATTTGTACATGACAGCAAACTTAAACCCAATAGATAACATTGCCCATTAGCGTGATAGTTTTAGTTTTGATTTTCTTATAACATTATACCTATATCCTTAAACTTCCCAAATAGTGCATCTTTCATGTTGTTTTTTTCGTCCATAGAATAATTTCTTTACTGGTAATTGGCAATATTTTTACATGTGCCTTTCCTAATTCTTTGTACTTTGTGCTCCATAGCTTATCTTCTCCCTTATAATCAAGATGGAACTTTAATGTTTTCTACTTTTATTGTATTAACAGTACTTATTACATAAGGTAGTTGCTATTTTAAGTTTTTTATTTGAGAGTTTTGTATGGAAAACTTGAGAGAAATAAATAGTAAATCACACAACTTTGTTTAAGATAAGATCTAATTCTTAAAGTATATATCATCTCCGTTGAGCCCATTTAAGTTAGATATCTCAACCGTAACCTCATTACCTTGCTTATAAAAACTAATCAGCTCCAAGGGAATGAGTAGAAATCCTTCTTGATTAAAATATGGAGTTGGTAAGTACAATTGTTGTGAGTATATGCGTTGGAGTTATTTTTTCTATTTCAAAAGAGTTATTTGGAGTTTTTATTGAAATGGATTATGTTCAGATTGTACAATCGTCTCTAAAGGATTTATAATATTTTTTATTGTGATTTGTTGCAAAATCTATCTTGACCAACATAAAATTTTAAGTATAAATGCTTATAGTTTTATCCTCAAGAAGCATGAAACATTTTTAGTTAAATTTTCTATGAAAAAATGTTCCAAGTATGCTTGATGAGAAAATTTTTCACTTAAGAATGAAAAAAGAATACTATATCAATAGTGAGCAATCATATAGATCTAAAATTTTATATATCTCTTTATATTTAAAGAAAATTTGATTCTTAAAGGTATTGATCCCTAGAATTGAAGATGTATTTATTTTGTTGGACTACATATAAATGGACTTCATGGTTGATTCTATTCCTAATACAACCAGATAAACTAATGTCAAAGTTGAAGTAGATTTAAATAGAGAACTTTTATTTTAAGATATTCTCAAGAAGATTCTTCTTAAAAATTGATAAGGACCTTCATGTGGATATTATCATAAAGAAACACATGCTGAAGTTGAGGAAAAATAAATATTTTTCTCTAGTGAGTTCCTTGGTTGAAGGACAAATGTTCATGGATACTTCCCTGAAGATTGCCAAGAAATACTTTTGGGTTTTATCAAAATTTGGACAAAATTTCTAAGTAACAAAGTGTACATAAAAATGTTTAAGAAGGTTCAGATTAATATGCTATTTGATTTATTCTCTTTCTTTGAACTGCAAATGATTTATATATTCATTTATCTAAGTAGTATAAAAAATAGATCTTATACCATCCCTTAAAAATAAATGATAATAGTTGATTAAATTGGAGGAGATAAACGACAACTCCTTGTAGATGAATCTGTTTGTTTTTTTCCCAATCAATCGTTTGCACCAATCAATCAATCCTTTGCACTAACTACTAACTATGTTTAGAAACAAGTGTGATGGATGAAATTAAATAATTACTCATTTTTCACATATAAGTGATTTGCATATGGCATGTACTTAGCCTTTATACCTCCTTCTTTTCACAAATAAGAATCAATTGTTTTGTAGTAGTTGACAAGCCAGTGTAGATACCAGTTGATTTGTTTAAAAAAATAAATACGTAGAAACGTTTATGATATCATATCCAAACAAGATTCCTTTCCTTAAACCATGATATATCTTTAAATTTGAGTGATGGCTTATCTTGGTATTTCTTTATATGGATAGATATGGTCAAAGTTATTGAGCTTAGAGAGATAATATTTAATATTGTAGTCTTGCTATTTTTGATGTGGTCAAGTTGACCGTCCAAGAGAACATAGTTTGTTTAATAACAACTAAATTAGGAGATCTTGGACAAATTTGAAAGGACTCTCACCTTGCAGGTGCTGATGAGTAGAAGAGTAACTTAAGAAAGGGTCTATGACTTTGCAAATAGTAAGGGAAAAATCATTTAATTGAGAAAAATTCGCTCAATTGTACGTTTTACTTCTACACAATGAAGCATATGGTAAGTAAAAATTATATTCAAATTTGATTTTTTTTTCAAAATTTCCATCAAAAATTCTTCTAAATGAAATAATTTGATACAATCTACCTATATCAATGAGAAATTTACATCAAATTTAATTTCCAAAAATAAATCAATAGATAAATAAATTGAAATAATTGGTCTAGGAAACTAGAAACCTATAATACAATTAACTTGTACGAACTATCAGTTTTACAAAAACCATTGCAAAAATGCAAAAACCATTTCGAAAATATTATACACACAAACTATAAAAAATTGAAATTGCATACCATACTGTTACTTGAGGTAGTCAAACACAACCTTATAGTTGCGTGGGTAGATATACCAAAGTGTGAACTTTTGTGCTGTAGGGAGCTAGAGCACGATGATAGTGTGCGTGAACGAACATGGAAAGTATAAGCATTGCATATAGTACATTAGCTACGAGTACACTAGCTGGTCTATTCAGTAGGCGGAGGAACATATGGTACAATCCGGAACCCCCCAGATAAAAGACGCCGTTCTTCATCAATTTGGTACCAGTGAAACTGTCGTTTCAATACAACTAATAGGACAAACGTATGAGAAATTACCTGGAAAAGGCGGACAATTAGTAAGAGCAGTCGGAACACTATATTCTGAGATGTTGTTTTGATACTTATTCCTAAGGACACGTGTATGATTTGCTTGCTTTGATCTTTGAGTGAAGACTGAGTTTGTTGATTATGTTACATGCCAAGAAACGGCAAGTCGTTTGTTGTGCTTGTGCTTTTCTTGTAAGTAAGGGTAGTGTAACTGTATTCTAGACCTTTATTCCACCTAGGTTTGACTCAGAGGAGATATTTGTTGCCAGTAGATTGTAGATTGAATAAGTTGTAAGTTTAGATTTTCTTGGAAGATGAAGATGGAATTCAGATCCTAATTTGTTAGTCGCTTTCTCAAACGGCGACGAGAAATATCCTGATGGCGACTATACAAGAACTTTTACTTTCACAGATGGCTGCTCATATTTGGTTCGAGTGTTGTACGGATCGTCCCTAGAACTAGACTCCAAGTTTTGCATGACGATGATACGAAAGAAGTAATTTCTTTGAGATGGAAGTAAGTTTGGTAGAAAAAAATGATGTTACCTTTACCAATAGTTTAATATGATGAGATTAAGTCTTACTCTATGAAACTCGAAATACATGATACTCAGATGTGCGAAAGTGTGTTTTGACCATCTTGAAGTTGATAACTAGCTCCACCTTAGTTTCTATAAGCTCTCACCTGTTTTAAAATTCATCATCCCCAAGAGTTGTGAGTGCTATCATCGCATTCTTAGTTGAAACGACATCACAAATGACAATGTGTAGTAGCCAAAACATGTCAATAAGCTTGTAATCACATAGAGCACACCGGTGCATTCTAGTTAATAAAGGGGATTGCGAGTATCTAATTAACATGTTAATATCTCAAGAATGCTAATATCGGTACATCCTTGTCTATACCGATATAAAAAATAGCAAGACCATAAATTGCCAATGAGGAAATACCACATACAAAGGCAACAATAAACAAAGATGCTATACCCCTTCTACTTATCTTGTTTTGCTCAAATCTTGCTTGATTATTTTGTGGGCACAAGTTTCTCTACTCAGGATCATTAAGACACTAATGGGAAGATATTTATGGGATTCTGACTATACTACACTTCTTTTCATTAGAAGATCCATATCAGGATCATTAAGACACAAATGGGAAGATATTTATGGGATTCTGACTATACTACACTTCTTTTCATTAGAAGATCCATATGAACCGGTTCTACACCATGGGGAAATTTGTACAATAGTGTTCTACTTTACTACCTCAAATCAACCTCTATAACGGAAGGAAGGTGACCGCATAGAAAAAATGAAGGATGGGAAGACCACATCAAGCCGTACAAGGGAGAGACAAAAAAGGTAAAATGGGGCTAAGCCCCAATAGAGTCTATATGAGAAATCTGCCTTACCGCACCTAAGATATCGGAGCTGTGCAAGTTGTACGGTCTACACACAATTGGATCATCCAAAGAAGCATCACCTAATGTGATTGCTCTCCTATAGATTGTACCAGCCACTGCCCTCTGTAGAGCAATGGACACATGCTGTCTGAAATATGATACAAAGTATGAGAGTGAGAGTCGTACCACTTGGCGCCTAACATGATAAGCTCTCGCGTGCTCCTTGACAAATGTGTGAAACGCCATGTTGATCGCTCCATATAACTCCAAGGCTAGAGGAAACAAAGAGGTGACCTCACTACATGCTCCTATACTTGGAGACCTTGCGACTTACTACTGCACTCGCCGCCCATCCAGGGGGATGGGTAATCACTCCCTCCAAAACTATATCCTACGTAGGATCCATAACCACAACATCCGCTTCTATCACCTAATCATCTTGAACCAAGTATAAGTATGCCTTGACATGTGTTGTCTGCAAAGCATATGAACGTTCCCTCCAAGCCAAGTATCCACTCTCTCGTGCCATAGAAAACACTATGTCCCTAATAGCATCATGGGTAGCTATCCTCTGTCCTCCAAAAGGACACCGTGTCATGTGGACCATTGCTGCATCTAGTGTAGAACCACATTCACAAGTGAGTAATGAAGATGCAGATGGTGAACCAAACCTAGGCAAAACCTCATTGTTGTAGAGAAAGTAGTTGGTGCGAGTTGGAATGCCCTAATGCATGGTCAAGCTAGGATCTAAGAGCCTGCACCCTTGTTGGAGCAAGAGCAAAGACGTGCTCTAGTAGTCAAGGAATGGACGAGTCAACTAAGAGAGAATGTAGCGTATGCTCACACTGTCGCTTCATCAAGGAAGACTGTAAACCTCTAGTCCAATTTGACAATAGTGAAGCAAAAGATGAAAAATCCTCTTGTGCCCATGGGAATAGACTAGCTCTCATTTGTCACAATAACATCTAGAGAGAAAAGGTCCTCCTCCACCTCTATCAAATAAGTCTCTAAAACTACCCTATCAACAACCACCAAATGAGAGGAAAGTAGGGGTGCCAAGAGAGCATAACTACCCAAAAATGCTATAGGTGCCATCTCCTCTATAGATAGCAAGCCAACCCCTCCACATGAGATTGGCATAGCCATTTGTCTACGTGCCAAATCCCTTATCACACACTCTAATGTGTTTGGTCCACTAATATCACCAAAGACTCCCATAATCCTCTTATTAAATGCTCTCAGACTTGATACAAAGGACGATGAGTGAGTAACTATATGCATGAGGTAGGATGGTCGATGAGCAATACTCAAGGAGAATATACCAAATGCCACTTACGGATCTCCTAGTAATAGAAGGTCATTCACATGGAGAACATCCTCTATAGGAGCATCGTTTAAGAAGTGTGTGACAAAATCCTTGGATCCTATCGGCACTCCAAGAGCACGTAGTGCATTTGTGGATGTGATACACCACTTCTAGAAGCTCAAGGTGTGGAAGGATACCTAAAGGGGACCATGCCTTGCACTTTGACACCTTGACTCTCAAGCTTACTAAATGCAACTTGGTAGTCAAGTGCCTAATCTGATCTACAGGGCCCACGATGTGTGTATCATCTGCCAAGGAGGGAAATACACAACCTGGTATGGCCAAAGCAGTAGATAGGAGAGCTCTAAAGTGAGCCATGGAAAATAAGGGTCTCCCCAAAGGATCTCCTTGATGTGTACCAAAAGATGACTCCCTCTTATGAACAACCATGTTGGTAGTAAAGGGAAGCAAGAGAGCCATAAAAAGACCGCACAAAAGGAATAAGATTCGCCAAGGATCCACCAGCCTCCCTAAGCTCTCTAAAGATGGATGCCCATGAGATGCTATTAAAAGCATTCTCAACATCCACCTATAGGATGACCCACTCTGGATGGATATCTAGGAGTGCACTAATGCCTAGAGATATAGCCTCACATCCTCTAGGTGTAGCTACTCCAAACTGATGTGGACTGAGGTGCTGTCAAAAGTGAGAACAATGCGGAAGGATAATGGTATGACTGACCAAACGCAAAAAGATCTCTCCAATAGCAATCGGTCTTATGACCCTTGTGTACTTCTCCATCTCGCGAAGCCGACTAGCACCTAACACCCGACTAACAGACATAGGAATGTTTCCTTTACTATTGTTGTAGCCACCTGAAACAACTTGGTAAAACCACTAGAAGGATCATCTACCTGAAAGCAATCTCTAAGGTGCTGATAAACCATCCCTGACAAACCTCTTGAGGAAAGCCGAGGGGTAGTGCACAATGCTTGTGCAAACATTGACCTATCAAGACATATAGGTTGCTCAGGCTGATAATCTAAGACCTCTAGTGGTAGTCCCTCTATTGCTATAGGATATAGTGATCATAGGGAAGAGATAGTCTCATCGATAGGACTTGCCATAGACAAAGGGTGTAGCACTTGTGCTGCTCTACTGAACTCTCCCGCCTGACCATGCTATAACAACAATAACTAACAAACCAAAACTATAGTGAATATGTAAACTAGATTACAAAACATGATAACCAGAATGCTATTATCCATTCTAATTTCTGTTTTAAACATCTTAATCTCGATGACGCAACCATAGTCCATCGTTACTCCTATTATGTAGAGCCACAGTAATAGAGTGTAAGATGGCAACCGAGTCGAACTCAAATTTTTTTCCCAAGAAGATTCAGAGCATGAGTTCTGGTTTTGCTTTTCAATGAAATTAACACTTCAACACTGCACTTTACCCTAATTTCAACTCCGATACGACTTTCTGGATCGAGATTTTCTTTGTATTGATGAACCCATACCTTTCTTATTCCTTATTCCTTCACACATCAACATTGCACTTTGAAACCACCCGCTACTATTAGAAGCCAAGTAAAGTCGTGGCCTGCTTGCCTGCCCGAACGCGCGTGAATCCCCCTTGGGCAATCCTGAAGGGAAGGAAGGATGGGGGAATCTCCCTTGGGGAATTCACGCGCCATGAAGGGAAGGAGGGAATTGGGGGTGGCGGGGTGTTTTGGGTGTGGAAATGAAAAAAATATTTTCCACTTCCATTCGACCGCAAGCATCGACTCGAGCTCAATTAATCTCGATTCATTAAGTAGAGGAATCTATACATTAAAAGGACAGTTTGCCAAAAGTTTGAAATTGCTGTGCAACAGTTTGAATCGAGATATGTGATGATAGAGAGATGATGTTAGATTTTAACTAAATCTGATCATAGATCATCTAAAAGTAAATAAATAACAAAATTAATAATGTGGGAATTTGTTGAGATTTTAAAGATAATATTATGGAAGATTATAAACGCCCCAAATGTGTTGGGCACTTAGATGAGCCTCGTTTTTTGCTGAAGCTACAGTATACAGTGAATCAACGTTATCAGTTTAGATATGTGTTTTCTTCACTGGGCCATGGACGCGAAGTGTCCATTATAGAATGAACATAGTAGAACTGGGGACTTAACGAAGAGAAAAGCAGGAAAGGGCCCAGAAGGCCAAATGGAATAACCTGAACCTGAATGGGAAAAGAGAGAGAAAAAGAGAAAAGAGTCTGCTGTTGCAAAGTTTGGTTATCATGCACAGGAGTGAAAAGTTGATTGAAGCATTAATGCTGTTTTGAGCATCTGTATCTTGTCTATGTTGGACTTGTCGCCCTCTTATGATATAGTAGTACTGCATGGCTCCCCGCCTTGAAGCTCACAGGAGGAGTTCAACGACAAGGGAGAAAAGCTCAGACGCGTCAAAAGAAAGACTAGACCGTTTTTGACTACGAGTTACTCGATATTTGACTCTTGTGCACTGTGCTGCAAAGCTATTGCTCTTTTGTTGTCTGGATAGAGTCCACGTCAATGTAAAATAGTTTAAGTTATTTTTATCAGTTTGATCTCCTAGACAAGTAGAATAAACCTTCTCTTCTCCGTGCTTGAAGGCTTGCACAGAGCCGTATCTGCAGGGCAAGTAAGTTCCAGGACGTCGTGGCTACAAAGACTTCAGTGTTAATCAGTCGTATCATCAAGGACGTTGTGGCTGCGAAGACCTTCGGGGTTAATTAATCCTCGTTTCGAGGTACAATAATCGTCGTCAATGCGACTTCTTGTCCTCTATACACGGCAAGGATCTATGAGGTACACTCTTTTCCGTAATTGCGGTCTATCACTCTAATTTAATTCAGTCACTTCTGGAATCAGTTTTCTTAAGTAATGTGGATTAAACTACTAAAACATGCCAATTAAAGATTCACAGTATAAAGTAGTTGAAATACCTAGTATATGTACATACTATTTCAAGATAGAATTAATTTGTGTGTATTTAATCATTGGAATTATCTTCCAAAAATAAGAAACCATGGAAAGAATAAAGTTATGGATTTAAACATAAACTTGTAAGCCAAAGGTAAAGTTGATAAATATTTTCAAGATTGAAAATTCTCTTTTTGGCTTTTTGAGTATGTTGTAGAAATATTTTAGAAATATTCCAATAGCCTTGGTATCATCTTGGGAGTCTTCTGTATATTTTTTATCTAAATGATGAATATATTTGAAAGAGCGTAACTTTAATATATATATATATATATATATATATATATATATATATATATATATAAAAAGAAAGACCCCATCAAACCGTACAAGGGAGAGACAGAAGAAGAGGTAACATTGGGCTAAGCCCCATGATATTGATGGGGCTAACAATATGGGGCTAAGCCCCATATTGTTAATTGATATTTAAACGTGAATGTTCCTTTTGAAGTCCCTGCATTGTGAACCACACTAATGTCACTCTGTAGACCTGTAATCAGAGGTCCGCACTGATTATGAAAAAGGGTATGTAGGGGAATCCAGCTACAGTAATCTCCCAATCGGTATGCTTGAGTAATCCCCAAGTCTCCTTGGACGACGACGTTCTTCCACCGACTTGACTCCTTGTAAGTTCGGTTACATGAGAGAATGACGTTCGACCGTCAACAGCATCAGGACGGCATCTTGCATCTGGATATGGATGTAGAAGTTTGCAAGCAACCTTCGGGGATGATCGACAAATGGATAGTCATTTCTGGTTGCTTCCGAACGAATTTGACATCTAGGAAGTTTATAGTTTGTAGGTGTACAAACTGGTTGGCATTTATCTAACATTGGCAAACTTTGGCTGGAATTTTCTCTCGAGAAGTCACAAGTTTCTGCAAAAAGTACCAAATGATCAACCTTTTTAGTATGCATAGACAGTTCGTTTTGCCATTATATGCCGCTTTTCCTGGTAAAGAGTTGGTGCCCGAGAAGTAGCTACCCTAATGTCTAAGAAAGTGTTAAGAAAGCTTCCGTCTTTTGGAAGTTTATTTCAATATCCAAATGCGGGGCTCACCGCGAGACAATGTGGTGAGAAATATCGGCGATCCGTCCGGGTATCCACGAGCTGTTGGAGATTCAAAGATATTGCCGGGGTTGATCAGATTCGAATCCTTGCTTTTGCAAAGATCTTAGGGAGAAGTACGAGCGAATCATGATGTACATCGGTGGGGCTGGTCGATAGAGGAAACCGCGCGGTACTTGCAAACGTGTATAGAACCTGGAAACTGCTTGTGTTATTTCTCGAAAGGTAAAAGATAGAAAGAGAAAGATCGAGATCCAGAGTACTGGGACAGGGAGGGCAAGTTTTCTGTCAAAACCCTCGCTCGATGTGCGTCGGTCGAGGATCAGCCTTGCCTGGATGTAGGTTGGATCCCTGGAGATGCAGAATTCAGGATTTACTTTTAGAATTAGTTTGAGCTTCCAAATCGTTGGAGGGATGCAAGCCAGGCTCATGGATAGAGAATCCGAGTCGTCTTCATCACCTCTACCGCGCTGGTGATAAGGTCAAAGAGCTTGCTTACGCGGCGGGTAGAGCTACCTGATGGATGATTCGAGACAGAAGAAAGATCTTACCCGATCATTGACCCATCACCGAGATGTCCTACTATCGTAACACTCTTTCTCGGGTACCATTACCGCGTCTTGAGCTTACGAAATTTGTCCCAGGGTCTAGCACCCGTGCGTTCCTCCCTTCTCCGTCCAGCACGAGTAAAAACCAAATCAAATCACTTCCCACATTTCGGTGGTCAAGATTCTCGTGGTAATAAAGGGCACCGCAGGCATTTACCGATGTTCTCTGGAGTTTCCGTCTGCTCCACTGCGGACCAGGTTCCAAAACAAACATCAGCGGAGCACCACCACTGTAGGACCAACATGGAATTTCCGTACCACACGGCGACATGCGGTTGGTGAGGCTTACTGCGTGTTGGGTCTGCCGGTGACCTTGAAGATGACTGCATCTTCTTCCTTTCTTGACAGTGACCTGGTGGGGCCAAAAACTTTTCACCGGAGCAGGTGCCGAAGTCGGCTGGACCACGGGACGGAGTCTGGGGGAGTCAGGAAAGATGCGAAGGCGGAGGCAAGTTGAGCGGTACAGTCCACCGAGAGGTTAGCCTTGCCGCGTAGCACCTTTCTCACCCTCGACTGCGTCCGGGACAGACAGCACAGCGCAACAACGAAAATGATCGATGTCACTTTCCGGGAACTGCCTGGGTTTCCAGGGCCTCGGGCTCATCTATATTACTCGCTCACCCGTTGGGCTACTTCGTCAACTCACCTCAGCCACTTCTCCTCCCCTACCCTTCCCTGCAGGCGTCTCGAGTGTGTTCCAGACCAGCACTCTGGAACAACATTGATCGATTCTCAGAAACTACGCCTCCCACATCCTCCCTCCAAATCTTTCCCTGAATCTCCTTGGCAGGACGAGGGCTCGGTGATCTTTTGCTTGGATTATAGCTCTGGGGCTCTGGTAACATAATTCATAGACCCGAGAGAGAGATCGACTGTTGAGCATCAGGGCCCGGGGACTGCCAAGGTTGTTTGATCCGCGAAGGACAGGGAAAGCAGCGGAAGGAGGAGGAGGCGGAGGAGGCGGAGGAGTTCACGAAAGGCTTGGAGGGGAATCAAGCTCACGAGGACAAAGTCGGATCAGTTTACAGTCGTGAGTAGGCATGCAGATATTTGTTAAGACCCTGACTGGCAAAACCATAACTTTGGAGCTGGAGAGATCTGATTCTATAGGCAATGTCAAAGTAAAGATCCAAGATAAGGAGGGAGTTCGTCCCGAGCAGCAGCGTTTGATATTTGCAGGTAAACAGCTCGAAGATGGACGCACTTTGGGAGATTATAACATTCAAAAAGATTCCACGTTACATCTGGTGCTACGTTTGAGAGGGGGACCGATTTCATGCTACGTATGAGAGAGAGGAGGAACGATTTCATGGTGATCTCAGGTACTACTGCTAATTCTCTAAGAACGGTCGGCCAGAATCTTTACTTCGGGCAGCTTCAGCCTACGCGGTGCTCGTTGACCGTAACATACTCCGATGGCGACCACCAAGATACTACGATTTTGCGACACAGTGTGTCTACCGCCAGAAATTGGCCACCTAGGTGATGTACTTGGCTCTGATATTTTGGCAAAAGTTCACAAGCTCCCCGAAAACTTAGCAGGAGAAGTACATGGACTTTTATACATGTTTCATCTCTCCATTGTTTTAAATACAATCATCTGTTATACCGAGTTCCTACTATCATCTGGTGTGTTTCTTCTTCCCGATGAGTTGTAGACTTGCGGAGTATGGAGATATCTTTTATCTCTCGATTTGGTCCATCTTAGATGATAGGTGTTTGCGGTGTTGATTATTGTTGAGTGGTCACATCTGGGTTGCAGATGTCTCGCACTCAGTCCAAGTTTTATCTGTTGACGAACATGATGGGTTTGTAATATAGAAGGCATGCTCGATCTGTGATCTCTCTATCTGAGAGTTCTGGTGCTGAGAGTTCCTATTTGGTGGATTCAATCACAATTGTCCAATATCCCACGGTATTTGAACTCATGCGTCTTCGTGCATACTTCCTTGTGTGAAATCCTTCAGTATGTGCCCCTATGGCCGGTGGTGGGTAATCAGTCAAATCTGGTCAATTTAGTGGCCACCTTCTGCCTTTAATTTGGGAAGACATTGAGACGCGCTCACAGCAGGAAGGCTAGGGAACATGATCTGTTGAAAGTGCTTTATTATCGTATACATAGCTTTCCTGTTTTAAGAGAATTGTAGTTGGATGTGCCCAATGTCACATATTTCCGGAGAGGACGGTTTTCGCATCTGCATTTTCCAAGCATGTCCACACTATTACCCGGTCGTCACTCGGACAACCGCCTTCCACAATTGCCACACAACTCTCAATACCTGTGAAATCGATGCTACTTGAGGGAGAAATTGTGATGGAAACAAGTGGTTGTGGAACCAACTGGAACCTTTTCGCATACCCGTAATGCCCAGGAAGAAATCACTTCCGGGATCAATTGCTGAGTAGGAGGATCTTGTGAGGGCATCGATCGAATCTCGTGCTAGTGGGTGACGTCATCCCATCTATTATGCTTTCTTTTCTTGGTCGAAAAGTCGTGTCTGTCATGCTTTCCCGGCGCACTCTTGACGACTGCCCTGCTCCAATTGTGACGGACTGGACTCTCTTACCGTGGCAGAGGTGATTTAATCATGCTCCTGAGTTGGAATGTGAGCTGGGAACTCACCAGGAAGGGCCCCACCACGGCACTTTGTGGTATCTTCCACGAAAGATTGCATGTAAACTTTGTATTCCAGATACTAGTTTATTGCCAGCGCTGTGCACGGGCGATAAATCCACTATACACCACGGAATAGAAATAGCTCATCAATGTCCAACATCTTTTGCTTCATGTGTAGTAGAAAGTCATGTAGTTACTTCTATATTCAAAGATCTGCTCCATATAAACGTCTGGATGGATAGAAGTCTACTAGTGGTTTCATGAAGTAGACGTTACTTTAACATCTTCTTGAGACATTGCCAATTATAAGTGACCATGAGAAAAGACAATGTACTAAAGGGAGGACACACTGGATACTAAAATCTATCTATTTTAAACTAGAGTCTAGGATCTGATGAAAAGAAAGGACCTCATGAAACACTCTAATTTATAATATTGTATGCGACCATGTGACAATTTACGCTGAGCACGAACCAGCCACGTAGAAGCCACCCTTTAGCTTATCCTTGCGGTCATTCCCATCTTTTGTAAAAGCATGATTGAAGATGTGTTATAAAACTTATTCAAACTTAACTGTAAACATTTTTTATATAACTTTGAAAAATAACTAACGTTTATGGGATATATATTGCATGTCCATTCATCAAGTATTGGTGCGGCCCAAACAGATACGCACATTCTAAAATAAGATATGATAATTATATGTATCTAAAGAAGTCAATTTATCTTAAGCAATAATATCACTTGCTCGTATGAGATTAGTGTATTTGTATCGCTTAAAGATATAATAAATGAAAACCGCGACCACATAGAACACAAGAAGGATGGGAAGATATAATAAAGATATAATAGATAGTGATTAAGAAAGGTATAATAAACAGTGATTAAGAAAGCAATATTACCTCTCCAAGGAAAGGTCTTTGAAAGCTGGATATGTCACTCCCTCTATTTATCTTGGTATCTCGGTGAACCTTCTTAGATGATGAAAAATTAAATTACTTATAAATTACTTTAATGCATTAAAGTAAAGTTTCTTTGTAGAATAAACCTTACCATTAACATTTAGAAATTTATTCAATATAATAAAATTGTTAAATGATATTAATAATGATTATTCATAAACTGTTAATATCTGGATGTATAAGATTTAAATAACCAGTTAGATATTATAACTTGATCATAGACACTATGATTAGACTATGACTTCTAAATGGACTCCAAAGGAAAAGTACCTCTAAGTGTCATTCTACTCTCTATATATTTAAGTGTACCAAGCCAATAATTATTCTTCACAATGATGTAGGTTGTAAGACAAAAAGAACTAACACAATCAACTAGCACACTAACACAAAGCAAATCAATAAGTATCAATATGGTGCAGTGACAACTAAAGTCTTAAATAAATTTCCATGTTCTGGTTTCCTAATCAAAGACTTCATCAACCAGCCTTTTGTTCTGGTCAATCTACTCACTTAGTTGACAGTTCTAACTTTAGATACAATTAACCAAGATGGTTGTCATACTAATATCAACCTCTTGCTACTTTGAACATGCTATTTCTTCTTTTGCCACAATAATGAGAATCTCAAAAAGATGTTGAGCTATTAAATATTTCGTACTGGTTGCAGACCACGCAGTAAAAGTAATAACCATATTTTGATATAAGATATACTCCTAAATCTGGTTCTCATTCAAAAAAAACTCCCACAAATTTGGAAGTTGAATAACCAACCACATTATACAAGATACTATGCAATACATATTATGAATTATATGACTATACTGTGGTATATTATACTACATTAGATCATTATTCATTTATTAGATGGATCTGAATTATTATTCAAATAATTCAAAAATTTATATTTACCAAATTTTTAGTAAAATTAAAGTGGTATATATCAATTTTTATTTTTATTTTTATTTTTATTTTTATTTTCAAAGAATAATAATTTTGCAAAAAATCATTCAGTTCATAAATGAAGTATTCAAAGTGAGAAGTTAAAACATAAAAACTTATCTTTATTGATGTAGTTTAAAAATTCACCAATCATAGATCATGAGTTGGTTATCAACCTACTTTATGATAATTTTACGATAGTGTCTCTAACTCCTTATATATATATGAAATTTTTTCCACCTCCTTATTAAGATGACAAAAGAAGAATGTACAAGTAATATTTATGCAGGACTACACATCCTATTATGTAAAAATGATTGCCTTTCTCATTCTTTGACAATCATATCTTTAGTAACACTCAACAACAACAAAATTCTGACTAATATTCATCTATATAACATAAAATACTGAGTTTCAAGAAATTAATAAAATTAAAATCTATTATAATTTACCTTTGATAGGTGGTTTAAAAAAATAAAATTTTTAATTGTTGAAAAAAAGGTTTATAAAATATTAACTTGATTTTCAATCTTCTAAATATTGTGCAACAATATAACAATTTCTTCATAAGTATAATATAAATTAGGATTGATATTTTACAAAATAAGGTCTACATTTCCTAAATATTTAGTATCAAACACATATAATAAGCAAATGATATAGTTCATATATCAATAAGTAGCTTATTATATATAGTAAACATGTTTTAAATTGATAGAGCATAAAGATTGAACGTTGGAATTTGAGAACGCAAACAAGTACTAATCCATTGAACATTTAATTATATGAATGAGATTGTGCAAGATAAATAATCATATAATTTCTTATAAAAGGGTTAACTTTAGGTCTAACAAAATAGATGTTGAAGTTAAATTTTGCAACCTATAGAAGATTTGCATAATATGCCCAAATTGCAATGGAAATAAAAGAAAAAAGAAAAATATCTATATTACTGGTCTTTTGCCTTGGAAGAGAAATACAAGTAGCAATATTTTATTCTAAGTCTTGTCAAAATTAACAAGAGATAAAGTACATGAGTATTGCTCAAATAAATAGTTCACTTGGAAATCTATCTCTCTAATGCTTGAAGTAGAGCATCCACTAAGCTAATGTGCTTGAAATTAAAACGATCAAGTATATGTTCAAAATGTATTGTTCAAGTGATCTAGCTTTACTATTTTTAAAATATTAAGTGCTCAATGTACAAACTTTGAATAAAGAACAATAACATTCACCTTATCAATAAGAGAAATTGTTGCTTGTGTCTCTTAAGAAAAAGTACAATGAAGAAGAAAAAGAAAGTATAATGAAGAATTGACCAAATGCTTGGTTTGAAGCATTAAACTTAGCATCCATTAGAGTTAATAGCAATTTCTTGCCATAGTCATTAAGTTAGGTATAGTCATGAAAGGTGGGTATATTTAAGATTAAATTGTTGGTCCTCACATTCTATATAGAAGCTTCGTCACATTGGCTTTTCGTATCTTCAAGCCAAGAGGAAGAGTTACCGTGCTGCAAGGTCACCACTTTATAAGCACTTGTCAGAATCAAAGCTCCATGGATAGCTTGGATCTTCGTCTTAGGTTAATGCGTACGGATGATTGTCAAGGGCCCTGTAAGATTCAATCAACAAATCATAAAGTAAGTTATTCATTTTATAAGCTAAACCACTTATTGTTTATGTAAATTTCTAATATTATTTAATGGTGTTTGTATCACTATCATATCACTATTCTCTACTAGAGGCTTGATTTTGAAGTGCAAATATTTTGTATCCAAAATACATGTTGACTTCTAATATTATGACCTATAGTTTCTATGTTATCTAAGTGTTATGATCTACAATTTGCTATTTAATGCTAATTTTAGAATGAGTGTTGATATTTAGAATCTTTTGCAAATTGTAAAACAGATTAAATGTAAGAGAAATCAAACCTTTCTCATAGTTGTAAATAAACCATTTATCAAATTGAAAATATTTCCTAAAGCAATAGATTTTAAAGATTTACCCAAGCTTATCTTGATTTCTATTAAAGAATTATAACCATGACTAAGATAATAAAGTATTGCTGAGGGTCTTAAGGTCACGGACTTACCAACCTTTAGCTGTACTTGTAGATTGCTAAAAAGTGTATGACTTTGTCAACATCTCATGGAATCGCTGTAAGAAATCCAGCGAAGATTTGAGAGGAAGTGCATAGTTTCTAGGACGTTAAATGAATGTACATCTTACGAGTTTGATCACGGTTAACTTTTTGCGCACTTCTAAGTTGCGACAGTGTTTGCTTTTACGGATAGATTCCCAACATACTGCATAGAACAGTGTTCAACACGCGTCATCGCAGTTTTCTCTGAGTTAAAATACTGTACATAGTGAGACCGTAACAATTCAACTGTATTTTGTTGAAGGTATGTAAGAATGTTCGAATGTAAGAAGATCCATGTTAGAGGTGGTGTAGATTTCCTTTGTCCGCATCTACAGTCGACTCTTTCTAAAAGTTAGTTCTATAGAGGCTATTTTCTCTAAATGTTACAGAATTCAGCTCTCCCTTATCGGGGACGAACAAAGATCGTTGAAATATATGCTTTTTTCCAGAATGGTTACCCGAGTTAATTCAATTCCCTGAAGGCTACACGTCAATACGTTCAAAAGGTAATTTTCAAACGTTATCCTTGTTGGATATACAACGTAACATACAAGGATAAAACCTTGTATATTATAAGGTTTTATCCTTGTAACGCTTGATGGGGTCTTCCCATCCTTCTTGCTATCGTATATGTATCACTTTCGAGGAAAGAGTTCTCCTGATACCTTCTTCGATGGTGCTATCCTTTAGGGTGCTATATTTTTTCTTTCATTGAGCCATGGATATGGCCTGTATCACATAGAACCATGCATCCCTGATAATAGTAAAAATATGCTTAAATGATTTCCAGGGTAGTCAAAGTAATATGAGAAAACAGATTCTCCTTGATAAATGGAAGAAAGTCTATCCACGAATAGTTATGATCGGCCACACTTCAAATAACTCATTTAAGAGCAAAGCGAACTAACTTAATAATAATCTTACTCTTCCTATCAATTGAGTCGAGTAAAATTAATTTGACCAAGACTTAACGGTATTATTGATTATTGGAGATGATGCCGAGAAGTTAATCAGCAAACCCCACTTTCCAGTTGGACCGAACAAAGCTATTTACCTATGATGACTCAATACTATGATTATTCACTTGAGATGACAATGAGAAGGCTCGAGGAAACCATCGCAAAATACTAGTAACCACATCAATTGTTACCTTTTGAGTTACTCCCGAGCACAGAGTGTCGACTGTTATCGAAATCGCTCACGCTTGTCTGTAGTTGCTCGGATGATCCCTAAGAAACACTCGTGTACACAGTAGAGCCACCTTCTTCCTGTAATATACTCAGAAAACAAGAAGGTGGGAAATTGCCACCTTTTGTCGTCTCCATGAAGCTACACAGAGTTTTAATTCGGGAATTGAGTGAGTCGCCAGGAGAACGGCCAACCACCGAAATATTAACGACGTCTTGTAAAGATGGTACAAATTGAAATTAATGATAATTAACAAATTTTTTATTTGTTAATATGGATGAAATCTTGGAACACTTTATGGATGACCCTGCGAACGACACACGTAACTTTTTACACGACCACCCCCAGAAGAGATTTTGCATTTTCGCAGCAAAATTCGATAACTGTCTAATAAAAATCCCTTAGAGTGTACTTACACGTCTCAATTCTGCTTGCAGATGGAATGATCTAGCATATACTTTCATTCTCTTGCGGGTGTGTGAGTGCAGATATAATCTCATTCATGGATGATTGAAGTACATTAGGGGTTTCAGAAATGTCTAGGGATCAATAACAAACTTCATAGCTATTTTTAGTGGGATGAATGTGCTAATAACTTAACATTCCGTAAATGGTGTAATGGATATTTAGTGCAAGTTGCATTTGTCTATAAAAATCGGGCAAGATGTTATGGATGTTTAGATGTGCCCATATATCAAAATAAATGTTAGTAAGAAGAGGTAACATGGCTTATTGATAGGGTTGCCATGTTTTTTAAAGGGTGAATCGTGAGAATTTTGGGAAGATACCATCTGCTCCAAAACATGCCACCCTTTCAAGCGATTAGAACTGGAATTTATGATTGGTGTAGATGTCATCGGAGTGTGCTAATGGTGTGTGAATGCTCATGTCGCATGTCAATAAACTAAGCGGCGGGTTTAGTAGTTTTGAATTGGTGTGATGGTTCTTTTCAATAGATTAGTGGGCAAAGGAGGATAGAGAGTTATGGAAAATGATCCCCACTGCCTGGCGGCAAAAAAATAAATTGATAGAGGGTCAAGAAGTTTTACTCCAAAAGGACAACAAAAGTTATGCTATGGGAGATCAAATACTGGATTGCTTTGCAAGCTCACATTTGGACTCAGAACCAAGACCTCTAGACTCACATTTGGATTCACAACCAATACAATTGTTAGGGAAGTTTGGAGAGTTGTTGAGGATGGTATCTTCCATGTAGAGCAGAACAAAAGAGGGCAAATGTTAGGGAGGTTTGGAGAGTTGTTGAGGATGGCATCTTCCATGTAGAGCAAAACAAAAGAGGATGAATGCTTTTACATGGTAACACAACATTATGGCAAAATTTTGGATTATTTGGAAACCCTAATCATTTGTACAAATTCATGGTGGGAATTGCAAAAATCACATTCAAAAATGCATTGCTTTCTGTTTCATAATTACATTATTGGGGCAAGAATCAAGAGGTGCAAGAATTTCCTACTTCTATGACAAGTGATAGATTGTACAAGAAATGGTTGACGTATATGAAATCATACAAAGAAACTTGAGAGTTGAAAAAAAAGTCTATTGGAGAAGGACTCATGGAAAAGGAATATGGCAAAGGATGGAGAACTATAGACAACAAATTGAATGAAATGTGCACACATTTTGCTAGAATGGAAGCCATGTTTGGGAATAGAGCCAACATTACTCCACTTGCTATGGTAAAATTGGGAGATTTAAATCCCAATTCATGCAAGGTTGGTACCAAGGAGGTCATTGAATGCAAAGAAACCATCTTGATAGGCTCTCAATTCCCATCTCATCTAGAGTTGGTACTCCTTGACTCATGCCCCTAGTTTGTCCCAAACACCCAAGGGGTGGAAATTTTACCTAGTGTTTACATTGAAGGCTTGGAGAAATGAATTCAAGCCAATACACTCAAGGAGTCACAATGAGTCCTTGATTTGTTGCTCCAATCAAGGACTCAACTTTCATTACACCACCTCCACTAACTTCTACAAGGGATGTGTCAAAGGGGACTTTCCTTGATGGAGAGTTTGACCCAAAGAGAACATCCATAGGTAGGATATCCAAAATGTCACCCAGTATGTCATTGTCTCAAGATTTAGCAAAAATCACCATGTTGAGAGAAAACGCTAGAAGTTGAGCATGTTAGACTAGAGATAAAGAAGATGAAAGTTGAAATGAGTCTAGAGTCAAAGCGCACTCTTGAAATCAAATTGAGTCTCTTGCCGGGAGGAAAATCTCCTAAGGAAATAAGTCAATATTTCAAAGTGCTAACTCAAGTGCATCAAGATATCAAGCCTTTGGCTACATGTTATAGTCCCTAGCCAAAACATCATATTCCAAAATTCATACTCTAGGAATAGCAAATATGATACCACCACTAAAGGCACTTCCATGCAACTAGGGTATGTTTATAATTAAAGATGATGTTTGACTAGTTTGGGACTTTGTGTAATGATTGCTCATAAGTGTATTGTGCTTAAGTGTATGAGATTTGAGACTTTTGTGTCAGTGCTAGAGATTGCTAGAACAAGGACCCTTATAAAAGTCCAAAAAGCCACTCCAGTTTGAGCATGAACAAAAAAAGCACTTGGAGACACCCATCAAAGCCCAAAAGAGCATCACGCTCCCAACCAATCCCTAAAATGGCATGTATTGGTGCTCATCGATGCTTGTCATTGCCCACTTATGAAGAGACACTTGCTGATTCCCACCAAAGAATGGTAAGGTTTTAGATGGAACCCAATGCTGTCCAATGCCGCATGATGGTATGCATTGAAGAGTGTAAGGCAATTGATGCCCAATGATGCCAGTTGAAGATAGAAGGTGCATGATAGCACCTATTGTAAGCGGCTAACGCTTGTAGGTACAAGTTTATGCCCAAGCATAAGTGAATAAATTTAATGTTAATCAATTCACATTCATGTGATATGCGGTATGAGAGTGAGGCAAAGTGAAAATGGAAATAAATGTAGTATAAAAAATATGATACATATCACATGATACAAGGTATGAGAGTCGGGCAAAGTGTGAATGAAAATAAATATATAATCATAAATATGATACATATTATGTGTATAAATGTGTAGTCCTTAATGCTAGTCACTATGCTAGAGATGTTGTGCATATATACATCGCTACACAACATACATCGCTACACAACATACATCGCTGTCAACATCATACACTATAGAAGCACAACTCACACATAAGTCATACATAGAATCTAAAGTGCCACAATAATCAGATTGTTTACCACTCTCAACTCAACTCAACTCAACTCAACTCAACTCAACTCAACTCAACTCAACTCAACTCTGATCAGTACTTGATCTGTCACTCTATAAATTTCCAACAACTGGGCACTGATTATAGTCAAGCCACACCCACTCCTGTATAGTGAATCCAGGTGACGCTCGTTGGCCTTTGTCCACCATAGCCAGGAACTCGAAGGCTCAACATCAGAGAAGTGAGCTCTCTGGAGCTGCACTTTGAAAGTATACCCCCTAGACTCAAGCTAGCTCTAAAACCCTAACGGTCCCGCTGATGGCACACTCGACGGTGCAAACGGTGCAAAGTGACGGTGGGCCCCACCATGAAGTCAGTACCCTGAACACCAAATCTGACAGTCGGAAAGTAGTCTTTGAGAAACTGCTGAAATAACTCTAACTACTATCACTGGAACTCTAGTGTCCAAGCAATCTAGATGCAACACTACAAATGGCGTGACAGCTGTCGTGCATATATACATCGCTGTCAACATCATACACTATAGAAGCACAATTCACACATAAGTCATACATAGACTCTAAAGTGCCACAATTGCCCTCCTAGCTGGCGGTTAGGTTCCTCTTACTCTAGATAGCCATCTACTCTAAGTATATGGTATACCCTATGTTGGGCAAAGATCAGGAGGCCGGGTGCTATGGAGCCCCATCGTTAGTCACCTATCTGCAATGTATACCATATAAAGAATGAACTAGCTATAGGTCAAGTACATCTAGGACATAACCACTGTCCTTGAGGAATCACCGTGAGGGAAGGAATCATACATGCCATATGCCATCCTCTCAAACAGCTATCACACACTAACATAGTAACAGCTCCACTAGAAGAGCCACATAACATACACCTCAAGCATGCACGTACAAGTGCCAAGCTTGGGTCCATAGTACCATCAATGTTTGGGAGGTGGCATGGCGCACGATTGCACACATGATCCTTCCAAACAACACCATCACGTCCTTCCAACACAAGGACTCTAGATGGCAAAACCTCACACACTCTCAAGATAGTGCGGCCTGGAGAAACATCAAATGTCACCGGTGCTGTCTACTATAGATATATATAGTTTCATGGATGAAATTGAGGAGTTGAGGGTCTATAACCTCCTCTTCAGATGGTAGCATAGCATAACATATCTCTATGCTGAGCAATCACCAAGTTCTCAAAGGCCATCGACATCACTCTCCAAAAGATCTCTGCCCATTGAGAACATGCTCTCATCCATACAACTGGATCATCCAAGTCCAAAAATATAGCAACATCTTGACAAATGGCGGTAGGTAAATCTGAATCGTGTCCATAGAGTAGGAAGTAAGGAGAGAAGGATGCTAAGGAAGCTTGCCGGCTGAACTGATAGCCCATGGCCAACAAACATAATTGGAGATCCCAATCTCCCAAGTGGCCTCTCTGCAAACCATGCTTTTGCAATCCTCTCTTCACTGTCTGAACCACTCTCTCTACTAAGCTATTTGCCTCAGGGTGATCTTGGGATATAGTACAATGATCAATCAAAGCCTTGTCACACAAAACCTGAAACTCTCCTAAGAACTTTGTACCCTGATCAGTCAAAACCTTAGCTGGTGCACCAAAATGACTAAGAACTCGATCTAGGAACGAGTAAGCTGTCCCTTCACTAGACTTGTTAGGAAGTGCCACCAACTCAATCCACTTGGAGAAGTGCTCCACCATCACCAAAACATACCGATGATGTCTCACAATCAATGGTAAAGGTCCAACAAAGTCCAAACTCCAACGGTAACCCAATCCCATGATAGGTAATGGGTGTAATTGTGGCATAGGAGCATTGAATGATGCTCTAACTCGGTCACAAACCACACATATGGCAACAAACTATTGTACCTTGGTCTGCATACCGCACTACCAATAATGACTCTAGAGTAAGCTATATGTACGCTTGACTCCAAAATGTCCTAGCTCCTCATGAGCATGACGAACCAACTGTGGTCTTTGAGATGGAAGTGGTACTACTCGTACTCTGCCATCCTCCTATACACGCAAAAGGTGTCTACCCTTCAATATGAACCGTCTGGCTTGCTGAAGGACACTATCTCTCTCCTTGGCCCCAAGTGTGCCACCCACAACACCAGTGCAAAGATAGTCCATCACTAAGATATCATCATGAATGTCTCGCTGAACTATACTAATATCTTCACTCTTTGGATCTATGACCTCCATAACTCCTCTTGTATGCACTGAGAGAGATACCACCAAAGTCTCAAAAAATATAAATAGAAAGGCAGATGCATGCCAACCTGGCACCATCTCCTCATTTGTCTCACCATGCCAACATGCTTTGGTCTGATCCGGCTTGTAACACCCATTTGTGCATGTGTGTGTATTGTGATATTTAGCTTGGTATTACAAGTACTTAAGAGATATTATTTATATAGAGATAAAGGATGGTTCTATATTATTCATGGTTAGCTAAAGTTAGTCATAGCTAAGATAGAGGGGACCTTACTTTAGAGGAAGTAGAAAAGATGAGCACTACTATTTTGGATTTTAGTGTGTTGACTTAGTATTATTCCTAGGTGTTTGGCTTTGAGGAAAGAGTTGAGAACTCTTGGGCCCGCAAGCCATTTTGTTTTGGATTCTTCTTTAGTCCAAGGATAGCCCATGTGAAGGAATCCTTGACTTAGTGGTTGGGTCAAGATAAGACCACATGCTTAGGGGAATATACCCATGTGAATGGATATTCCTTTCTACTTTTGACTTTACTTGACTTTTAGTCTAGTAACTTTAGTTACTACGGTAATTAGTAACATTGGTATGTAATTATTTCACAAGTATATAAACAAGGGGTGAGGAAGTACTCATCATCTTTTCATTTGCAACTATCTCTCTCTCATTGAGTTCTCTAGTGAGTAATGTCTTGAGTCTTGGAGTGTTAGCCTTGGAGGAGTATGATGGAGTTGGGGTTCCTTGCCTTCTTAGTCCATGGTGCACTACCATAATAGCCATCAGAGGTTCATCTTGAGTGAGAGACAGGCCGGCTTACAGTCCCAAGAGATAATGCCTTCATATCTTGGTGGCATATACTATTGCTAGTTGTTCATGATCTCAAGCGGAGTAATTCCTTTTTGTGGTGTTTAGTTGGCAAGACACAAAGGCAATGGGATGTAACCCATTTAGAAATCCTTGTTGCAACACAACTCCAATGGCAAAAGTTAGAAGCATCAACCACACAATGTAGTTGAGGATCATATGGTTGAAGAATGGATCTTGAAGATACCATATGTTTTAGCTTTTAGAATGCTTCTTTGTGCTTGGTGTTTCACTAAAAGCGTGAGGCCTTTCCCAAGAGATTGGCCAATGGTGCAGCCACATGAGCATAATAATGGATGAACCATCAATAAAAACTTGCTAATCCATTTAATGCCCGCACTTCTATGACATCATTTGGAGTAGACTAATCAATAATGGCCTTGATTTTATACTCTTTTATCTTGATCCCCTTCAATTAGACCTTATGATACAAGAAGGTAATTTCTTTTTGCCAAAATGCACACTTTGACTTCTTGCAATAAAAGTTCCATTCACATAGTCATCATAGGACTTTTGCATGTGATTTGTATATTCTGCCTCTATCTTGCTAAATATTAAAATATCATCCAAGGACACCACCATGTACCAATCTAATATCCCATCCAACACCTAATATATCGGATCTATGGAGACTATTCAAGCATTAATGAGCCCAAAAGATAGAAGTCTCCATTCAAAATGCCCATACCTTGTACAAAAGGTAGTATTTTGACATCTTTTTTTATCAATGGGAATTTGCCAATAGCTGCTTTGGAGATCCAACTTAGAAAAGTATTGTGCTCCACTTAATTGATCTAGCAAATCATCAATTCAAGACAAGGAATAAAAATTCTTCATTATTTTTTATTAAGGCCACGAGAATCAATATAGAAGTAAAGTCATATATCCTTCTTTGGGACAAATAATATTGGTGTTCCCTAAGGAGATATACTTTGTCATATGAAATCCTTCTCCAAAAATTTGTTAGTGTTATTTGAAGCTCTTCCAACTCCTTTGGTGAGAGCCAATAAATTGGTCTACTCATTGGAGTACTTGAATCTTAAACTCAATCTTGAAGGGCATACCAGGATCAAAGTGTAATCCCTTTGGTATATCATTTAGAAACACATCTACAAACTCCTAAACTATTTGATCAACAATTGCTTGATGATACTTTTGGTCCTCATTAGATTCTCCATGGCTTGATCCACACCACAAAAATAGAAATATCTTCCTCCAAAACTTGATCTATGGTTGCTTTATTGACAAACTTTCTATCTTGGGACTAACCATTCTAAGATGTCTTACTCAAAGGTGCCAGGCAACCTAATTGGTAACTCTTACCTTGATGTTGTAATTGAATTTTCCTTCAGGTCCAATCAACTTGAAGCTTATGACGTTCAAGCAAGGTAAACCTAGAATGATATCATAGTGTAGAGGTGCCATTACAAACCTCATACACTCTTAATACTCCTTCTCAATCTTGAATGTAATAAGATGTGAGGTATAGAATGTAGAACTCTTTCTACCATCTACCATCATCAATCTACTTCTTATTAGTGGCTTTATAGAAATACCTAATTCCTTTGTTAATTGCATGGACATGCAATTCTCTAAACTTCCAAAATCAACCAAAATTATATAATCACAATCAAATATCATGCATTGTATGTGAAGTAAACTTACATAGATTGAGCCTTCAACCCCATTGGAACTAATCAAGTTCCCAATAGGTGGTTCAAACTCTCATATTGGGATTTTTTGTTTTCTTGATCATTATGCTCCATAAACTCTATTTGGGTGATTTGTTTAGGTCATCCATTCTTGAGTGGACATTCAACAATATGATGTCCAATTTAGACAATACAAGCCAGAACCATTTTGTTTCAATCTTTCCTATCTATAGTGCCAAGTAGTCTCCATTGGACGACATCAATCTCCATGGGTATTGTCTCTTCCACCCATGTGTAAGGTGTTGGCAAGTTCTATGAAAGTCAAGGTCAAGACCAAGTTTTCACAAGCAAGAAATCAAAGTGCTCAGCTAATTGCATGGCTTCCTCTAAGTGTTTGGGTTCATGCATGGTCACTTTCAATTTGGTGCGTGACTTCAAGCTCCATAGAAATTGATCTAGAGCTTTGCCTTCTTGTAAATTTGGAATTTTCATTATGGTGTTCTAGAATTGAATGACGTAACTTCTCACAAAACCAATTTTCTTCGATTTTGCCAATCTCCCTTGTGTGGCTTGGGCAACATTTACAACTTGGAATCTCCTAATTATTGCACTCTTGAATTCTTTCCATGTCAAGATTTGCACATTAAATTGTGGTTTAGCTTGCTCTACTTGGAATTGCCACCATAGTTTTGCCACTCTATCCAATTGGCTTGAAGCTAAGAAAATTTATCTCTATTTATCTTGTAGATTTGTAGCTTCAAAATAACATTCAAATATAAAATTCTCCATTGTACTTGAGAGATTCTTACCTTCAAATATCTTGGGCTTTGGAAATGAGATTTCCTCTTCTCCTTCTTTAGATAGTGTTCTCTCTACATGCTCTTGTCATTGATGGTCTCTTTCTTCCAATTATCAAGTAAGGTGCTAGATTTGTTGATGCATAGTAATGATAACTTCAAGCATTGTTGCCATGGCTACAACTCTATCAAACTATCTACATTTATCTAAGTTAATACATAGATGCAACACATTTGATGTCCTTTGTAAGTTACATTCTGAAGTATTAAGGATTCATCAGACAAGGTGATCGTATTTAGAGATTCTACCCAAAGCATGAGATGATAAATTGCATGAAATGATGCTTGGGTAGTACATAGACACAAAAATACCAATGGTTTGGGGAAAATAGATTGGTGGTCTATAAATTCCATCCATCCTATTCTTTCTTTGATACCAATGTAAAAGACTAATGAAAGAAATATGACAATAGAAGGTCACATTGGGACTATTGAATGAGGGAAACTCAAAATACTTAGCATGAGCTTGGACTTTGGTATTTATAAGGAACATACAAGGCTCTTGAGAAGCTTCTCAAGAAATTCCCTAAATGTTGCTTTTGGGTTTTGCTAATCGGGAAGTTTCTCAAGAAGTTTCTTTCTAGAAGCACCTACTTGGCATGCAAGCTAAGCTAGTTAGCAAGCTTCCCAAGAAGGTTCATTCTAAAAACCACCTAATTGGTATGTGTAATACTCCAAGTACAAGAGAACTCTCCAAGAGAGATGCAAGAGAGAAAACACAAGTTTCACACTCAATCCTCCAATGCCCCAAAGGAACACCTTCTCTTTGTTATATAGGAAAGAGTATACTCTCAAAGGAAGCTCCACCTTTGGATCAGATACATGGATTAGTGACTTGTCAATGAGCTTCATCCTTGGATTCATTGTTTGGAAGGGTGACATGTCAGTCCTTGTCCTATCTAGTTGGTCAAATGGGTTGGACCAAAGGGAATTTTTAGGGAATCTTCTTATAGGGAGCTCAAAATCGTGTGGTTGAAGTACCATTGGAAAGCTCTTGACAAGAAAAATTGTAGGGGGGGTAAGGCAAGCCTTTTTTCTTGAGGGGAGAAATATTTCAATTTTGAGGGCTAATTCATCCATTTAGGCCTCCAAAATTGGCTCTAAAGTTTTCTGGTTATTTTGGCTTCTGCCCCATTAGTAGAAGTACCCTTTTGGTGACCCCTCTATCTGATCTACCTAGCCCATTGTACACAACATCCTTCTAGATGTTACCAAGCCGATTTTCACCTCTAGATAATATGTCTAGCTGCTTGTATTATAGACCTCCCCCCTTTGAAGACGCAACACTCTCGTTGCAAAGTTGTTGCTCAAAAGATTGAACTATCATTGGTGTGTTGGTCAAGTTAGTTGCTTGCTCCCATGTTTCCTCATATAGTGGGTATATGAGGGATGGACCAAGTATTCCACACATGGATGGTGAGTACCACAGATGTGTTTCTGGAGAATGAGTTTGATCTCATACTCTTCCGCCTCATCAACTAGGGTTGAACAAGGTTGACTTTCTTACATGGAAGAGAAGTGGAGTGGCCAAGAAGCATATCGGCATAATAAGGAAACATGAAACAATGGGTGGATCTTCATATGTGACGGTAGCTCAAGGTGATAGGCCATGGCACCGATGCAACAAAGGATGGAGAAAGGTCCAATAAAATGAGGTCTAAGCTTATGAGGACCAACTAACTTGAGGTTGGTGGTTTATAGCCAGACTTGATCTCCTACATTGAACTCCATGTGTTGGCAGTGTGCATTTGCATACTGCTTCTGCCAATTTTGGGCAATCTGCAACTTGTGCTTGATGTGCTCCACCCCTTGTTGGATTCTAGAAAAAAAAGTGCTTACAACTTCAACCTTGGTAGCCACCGGATGTTCCTTCATCAAGCTTGAAGGTGTGAGAGGATGCTCTCTATACATAACAAAGAATGGTGTGACTTGTGTGGAGGTATTCATTGAATTTTTGTAAGCAAATTCTACCAATGGGAGTAAAATGTCCCAACTTTCTTGCTCATCCAAAGTAAAGCTCCAAAGCATGTACTCAATAGTGCAATTTTCCCTCTCTATTTGTCCATCAATCGGTGGATGGTAAGCTATGGACATAGCCAATTTGGTTTGAAGAACCCAAAGAGTGTTCTCCAAAAACACTAGTGAATTGAGTGCCTCTATCTACAGATCAATTTTTGTAGTAGCAAGAATCCTAGGCTAGAATTCAGGGTTCATCTTGATTTCCACCACCAAATTGTTTTCCATTGGCATTCAAGTGAATGCATCTGCAAGTTGCTTCTTGCCTTCCACATATCTGATTGTCATGTTGAATTTTTGTCTCCACTCTGCCTATTGAATCTGTTGACAAGAAAGATCTTTTTGTGTCTTGAGGTAGACTAGAGGTTTGTGGTCCATCTCTACCACAAATACCTTCTCACCCAAATAGTGCTTCCAATGCTTGGTTGCAAGGACAATGACCAGCTTTTCTTGTTTGGTGGTATGATAGTTGCATTATGTTGGTAGCAACTTATGAGAGAAATATGCAATTGGGTGCCATCCATCCTACCATTCTTGTTGTAGGACTGCTCCTATTGCTACACCTAATGCATCTGTAGCCATCTTGATTGGACATTTTGGGTCATACCATTTCAAGATTGGTGCATGTAGTAATGAGTCTCTCAACTCTTGAAAGGCCAATTCTTGTATGGTTCCCCATATCCACCTCTTCCCCTTGCCTAATAGTACTATTAGAGATTGTGCAATCTTGGAGAAGTCCTTGACAAATCGATGATAAAACCCCATCAATCCCAAGAAACTCTTGAGTTGAGTTTGATCTTCTGGAGCACTCCATTTTTGAATGACCTCTATTTTATCTGTTAACACTTAAATACCCTTTGCACTTACTGTATGCCCTAAGTAGTCTACTTCAGATTTGCCAAACTCTCACTCTAAGATTTTGGCATACAATTGATTCTATTGTATAATCTGGAGGACTTCTTGCAGATGTTTCCTATGCTCTGTCAACATCCTATTGTAGACTAAGATGTCATAAAAAAAATGATAACAAATTTATCCAAGTACGGATGGAATATATTATTCATCAAACTCATGAAAGTGGCTGGAGCATTGGTGAGGCCAAACAACATCACCAAGTACTCAAAGTGACCATACCTTGTTCAAAAGGCCATTTTATGTATATCTTCATCCACAATCCTGATTTGGTTGTAACCGCTCCGCAAATCAACTATGATGAAGTGCCTTGCCCTTGTGAGTTGATCAAACAAGTCATCCATACAAGGTAATGAATATTTGTTCTTCACCATTTGTTGATTTAGTCCCAGGTAGTCAATGCACATGTGCATTTTTCCATCCTTCTTCTTCACAAACAATACAAGAGCCCCAGATGGTGATATGTTGGGCGGATAAACCCCTTCTACAACATATCATCGATTTGGGCCTTACAAAAATTCTCTATGGCCCCAGGATCTATCAACACTCTCACCAAATTCTAGCACATCATTTATAACAATTAATTATGCGTTTATCTTCCTCCTTCTTTGCACATTTGTCCTTTTCTTCCCCTCACTTTTACTCTTCTTTATTGAGCCAATAAGGCCGTGAGGTGCATTTATTGGTGATCTTCATTTTCCAATGCGGTTTCCATATCTTCCTCTTCAATTTACCTCTTTGTGTGGTTCAGAGATTGCTTGTATGAAGGCCTCGGGCCCCTAAGATGATGAGCATGGCAATCGATAGCAAAGTGTCCAATTCGACCACAATTGTAACATTGTCATTGTTTTGCTCAAGCCCCTTCTCCCCATGGGACTCCTTCTCTCCTTTCTTTGACTTATCCATGCTCTCCTTAGAGAAGTCTTGCTCCTCTATCTTGGAATTGAATGTTGCTCAATTCCATAGGAATTGGTCCACCAAAAGGGTGTGTCTCGGCCCAATAATTTTGCATCGGTGTTATCATTTCACCTCTTCCAAGCACCCTTGCTATTCTTTGGGTATAAGCAATGGCTTCAAAAATAGTACGAGGATTTTGCACCATTAACTTTTGGCAAATCTGCTCTTTTAATCGTCTCTTGAAATATCAAGAGTTTTGGCTGGACTCATATTGGTTTTCACAACCTGTAGATCCAAAAATGCCCCCATATACTCTTGTATGATATTCTTCTATTTCAACTCCCAGAGTCTGGTTTGGGCCATTTGCACAAAATCCACTGATTGGAAATCCTTGAGGAGACCTTCTTGCATGGCTGTCCAAGTGACCTCTCTTTCTTCTACTAACAATGATCGTGCCCAAGCATCATACCATGTGAGGGCTTTATCAGTCAAGTATCCATACGTAAACACACTTGCAGAATGATCAATGATCTACGTTCTGAACAATCAAATGTATCAATTCATTCTTGAAATACAATTTTCCACTACTCCCATGGAACACTGTCTTATGTAAGGCTTGATGTTGCATATCTTTTTCATTTGTAGTAACAATGTGGCTTGGTTGTTGATTGGAATCAGTATCATCGGCATGCATAACTCTTGAAGTAATTTGATTGTTAATGCTGGTTGTTGACACGTCTCCCCTTCTTGCATTACTTGATAATTCTTGACAATACATATTTGATTTTTCAATTCCTTTATGGTCATCTTGATTTCTCAAAACTCGGTCAACATCCCATGCATTCCTTGCATCAACTCTTGCAATTACAAATCCATGATTCCTACACACAACCGATGTTCAATTGCTACTTCCTACTTCAATAAAGGGTTACAATGATCATTCAAGAGGGTGCATGAACTATGGGGACTATAGTTGGGAACTCAAAGGCTATCACTCATTGATAATATTCCTCACCAAAATTGTGAACTAAAAAATCCCTAAACATCACTTTTGGTCTAATTACATAATGGATTTCTACTTGCGTGTTAAAAAGGTGAGGATTCGGTACATTCAGATCTTTAACATCATAATAGAATGTAGATTGTCAAGTCTCACTTTCTGTCATATACCACCACAGGTAGAATCATTGGGTTTGGTGAATTCATCACTTTGTCCATGAATTCTGCTCCAAAGTGATAAACTAGAGATACTCTCATTTGCTCACGCTGGATGTACATAATCTTGATGTAGAAGGGATTTGAGAATGGGAAGCTAGGTGCAAGAAATTTTCCTCCCTGTGCATCCATCCCATCTACTCTCTAAATCACTTCCCAAGTCTAGCAATCGCATTATGTTCTCTACCTCAAATTACTCAATTTCATTAGCTCGTGCTCTTCCAAGAGGGGTCCTCCACTCTCTTGGATTAAAACACCCGCTCTAATACCATTGTAATACTCCAAGGACAAGAGAACTCTCCAACGAGATACAAGAGAGAAAACACAAGTTTCACACTCAATCCTCCGATGCCCTAAAGGAGCACCTCCTCTTTATTATATAGCAAAGAGGATACACTCAAAGGAAGCTCCACCTTTGGATCAGATACATGGATTGGTGACCTATCAATGAGCTCCATCCTTGGACTTGTTGTTTAGATGGGTGACATGTCAGTCCTTGTCCTATCTAGTTGGTCAAACAGGTTTGACTAAAGGGAATATTTAGGAATCTTCCTTTAAGGAGCTCAAAATTTTGTGGTTGAGGTATTGTTGGAAAGCTCTTGACAAGACAAATCATAGGGGGAGTAAAGCAAGCCTTTTTTCCTTGAGTGGATGAACTATTCCATTTTCAAGGCCTAATTCATCCATTTAGGCCTCCAAAATTGACTCTAAAGTTTTCAAGCTATTTTTGAATTCTGCCTTATTAGTAGAAATACTCTTTTGGTGACTCCTCTGTCTGATCTACCTAGCACATTCTACACAATATCCTTCTAGATGTCACCAAGCCAATTTTCACCTTTAGATAATATATATAACTACTTGTATTACAATATGCAAGCTAAGCTAGTTGGGAAGCTTCTCAAGAAATTTTCTTCTAGAAAGCACCTACTTGTATGCAAGCTAAGCTAGTTGGAAAGCTTCCCAAGAAGCTTCTTCCTAGAAGTCAGCACTTTGTATACACATTAGCTGATACTTGGAAGGGACCAAGTAGCTTCCTAGATGTTTCTAGAATATTTTTATAATTCTTTGCTAATTTGGCCTATTTACTATTTCATTAGTCTTGACTTACTTGTCTATAAACCCCTTACTTGTTATAGAAATGCACCATGGAATCTAAGTGCAACTGCATCCTCAAGTATGCATTGGTATACATCATGTTGAATCCTAAATAGACTCAATGACCACCAAAGGTGCCACTTGCTCTCATCCAAGGGTTGGTGCTTAATAATGTTAGCTAGAAGTTCATATAGATCTCTATTATAAGAACTTAGTCTACCAAACATCTATTCTTCTTTTGCCTAAATAACAACATGTTATCATCATGGACAAATCTATCCAAAACTATCATCAAGGGGTCAAATGATAAAGTGTATGATGATCTCCTTGCCCTATAAAGATGGAAGTAGAGAGGATGGATTGCATCATGTGGATGGTTCTTATAGTAAGAGAGTGCATAACTATCTAGGATCAAAAGATCATGAAGAAGTAAATCTAATGAATTGAGATGCTCATAGGATCTAGCTCTAAGTCCTCTAAACTCATCTTGCTGGACATTTGAAGAAAAAAAATAGACCATGAGCCAAGACCAGATGTGAAATCCCTCAAAGACCTTTGACCATTCTCACATGCTTTGTAGCAACAACTCAACTCCATTAAGCAGAAGATCTATCCACAAGATAACCTCAAAGTGCAACAAACAAAATTGAATGAAATGGCTAACACCAAGATGTGCTACCCACCCTATGGGCCTTGAATATGTATGAGGGTACTAGCTATGCCTAATGGTCAAGCTCTCCCACACATTATAAGTAGTGCTACCATGAAGCCATAATGATACCAAACAAGTAACATCTACAACAATAATCTTCTTCTATAGGAATCTTGGGAAGAGAATACATGCAATATACTCTCTTGAAAGATGAAGCCTCTATCCAAACTCAATTTGAATCTCACGAGTCAACACATTGTGAGGTTAGGAATAGGAGGCAAAAGTCCAAGTCTCTGAAGACACAATACTATAGATCTAGGTCTAGGTCTTCTCATGTGAGGGTTAAATGCAAGGTTGATGAGCAATCATATAGAATCTCATTCCAAGATAAGCCACATGAGCCCTCACTTGACCTCTCTTCTCACTCTTCTCTACATGTACATGTGCACTCTTGCACGTCTCCATTGCAAATGCTAACTCTTGTGCATGATTTTGTAATTGGATCTTGTAATCCTCAACTATGGCATCAATAACTAGGATATCTAAGTCCAAGTCAGCCAACCTCTACTCTCTCTCCATCTCATAGCTAGTAAAGGTTAGACTGTAATACCCCAAGGACAAGAGAACTCTTCAAGAGAGAGAAAACATAGATTTCACACTCAATCCTCCAATCTTCTGATGCACATTCTCTTTATCATATAGCCAAAGAGGATCTCCTCTAAGGAAGCTCCACCATAGGATTAGGTACATGGATAGGTGACTTGTTAGCAAGTTCCATCCTTAGATTACTTGCTTGGATGGTTCAAGGCCTAATTCATCCGTTTAGGCCTTCAAAATTGCCTCCAAAGTTTTCAAGCCTACTTTGGCTTTTGTTCTACATAGTAGAAGTGCTCTTTTGGTAATACTTCTATCTGATCTATGTTCTCCATCATGTGTAACATCCTTCCAGATGTCACCACCCCAAGTTTCACCTCTGGATCATATGCATAGCTATTGATTCTAAAGTTTCCAAGCATGTTTTGGTTTCTAGTCTATTAGTAGAAGTACTCTTTTGGTGATACCTCTATGTAATCTACTTAGTCCATCTTGTATAAAATTCTTCCAGATGTTACCAAATCAAATTTCATCCCTAGATCATCTATCTAGCTATTGGTATTACATAAACGCATCTCCTCCTTTACAAAAAGAGTATCATCTTGCTCACAAAGGAGTCTCTCTCTCTTTCTCTCAAACAATAGTCTATCGTGCTCCTCTAAGCTCTCCAATCTACTCTTATGCTCAAGCACTAATCTCTCTTGCTCCTCTACACTCTCCAATATACTCTCTCATTCAATCACTAATCTCTCTTACTCCTCTACACTCTCCAATCTACCCTCACGTTGAAGCAATAATCTCTCTCTCCTCTAAACTCTCCTACTCAACAATAAGTCTCTCTTGCTCTCAACCACTTGGATACAATCATCTAATACATGCTCTATGTCAATAGAACAAGAGGGAGAAAGGACTCTCAGGTGTAAGGGAGGAGGTGGATTCTCTAGGGATGGAAAAGAAGAAGAAGAGAGAGAAGGAGCTATCTCAAAGGATGAAGATGTACAAGGAACTCTCTCAAGATAACTATCACTCCCTACCCTCACTATTGGTAAGGCATGTGTCTCAACACAAATCTTTTGAACACTTGTTCACAATAGGTAATATATAGTCATCTATCAAGTTAACCTCACTATCAATCAAGTAAATACACAAGTTCATTAATTAAGGCATGTTAAATTTAATCATATATTAAATCAATACAATATGTATACAATAAATACTTTTTATGTTCTCCAACAAAGAAAACATACAAAATATTTCAAAACACAATACACAAAAACTATCTAATCAGTCACTCACAATCCTCATCCTCTCTATCATAAGCACTCTTGTCCTTGTCCTCATCCTCTCTAATCTCATCAGTGTCATCCTCTCTATTGTGTATAATCTCCTCCTCTCCCTCACTTAGGTAGGACACTTCCTCCTCACAAATATAACCTCTCTCCACAAAGAGGTGAGTATTTGCCTAAGGAAGTTGACTCTGAACCTATGGCCATTAGGTCTCCTCAATTGGCTTTACAAACTCCCCACCTCCGAAGTGATGGCTTAAAATGCTAACTCCTCCAATCGTAATCCTCGACACCAAATCTCCTTAACTTTGTTTTGGTATTGAAAACCAAATACCCATGTACAATCTTGGGCCAAATCATTAGTGCTAGGAAAACATTCTAAATGCAAGATACACATATTGCCTTGCCAAATACCTCTTTGCAACCCTATCTCCTTGTGAAAACCAATCCAAAACAATTATGCAAGGAACCGCACTCCTTCTTGGTGTCCTTTCTCTTGGCATTGCAAGTGCATCTTGAATTACATCTATTGTCAACTAAAATAAACAAACTCTATGCAAGAATTCTCATCCCAAGAGCACATAAACTACATACATGCAAGTACCTAGAAAAGAAACCAACCAATAAGTGTAAGCAGCCGAGTTCATAAGAGAAATCATAGGATACTGCCCAAAGATGTCCCTTGTAATTTTCTAAGGACAAGAGAACCCCCAAGAGAAACACAAGAGAAGAAACACAAGACTTCAGCCCTCAATACTCCGATGCACCTAAAGGAGCACCTTGTCTTTCTTATATAGCAAGGAGGATCCTCTTAAAAGGTGCTCTACATTTGGATCAGATACATGGATTGGTGACTTGTCAATAAGCTCCACCCTTAGATTAGTTGTATGGATGGATGACCTATTGGTTTGTGTCCTATCTGGTTGGTCAAACAAGTTTGAAAATTTATAGGAAATCTTTAGGGAATATTCTTATAAGAAGCTCAAAATAGCATGGATGAGGTACCATTGGAAAGCTCTCAATGAAACAAACATGGGAGACAAGACAATGCCTTAGTCCTTAGATTAATTGATTTTTCCATTTTCAAAGTCTAATTCATCCGTTTAAACCTCCAAAAATGGCTTTGAAGTTTTTAGTGTTCCCTACCTCTCTCTACCTTATTAGTGGAAGTACTCTTATGGTGATACCTTTATAAGATCTACTTTGACCATCATATATAACATCCTTGTAGATATTACCAAGCCAATTTCCACTTCTAGATAATATGTCTAGCTAATGGTATTACAACTTGGACAAAAAAAAGTAAGGTTCAAAAGTGGATGATACAGATAGCCGCCCATTGACATTGTGGGATAGAAGAATGACACCTAATAACTGATGCCACCCATTGACACTATAGGATAGATTCTACCATTTAGGGAAAATGTAAGATGTCGAGTGATGCCAATGATGCTACGGGGATAGGAAAAGATGTTGGAAGATGTATAGTTTTAGGTTTTAAGGGTAGGAGGCACCATGGGATGACACTCTATTTCTTTCCTCAATGCCTCCCAAATGGCACTCCTTCTTCTCCTCTCCTTATATTTTTAAGCTACTCCTTTGGAATGGCACACTCCTTCAAAAATCCAAATTGCACTCCTCCTTATGAACCAAATTTCCTTCACATTTGTGAAGTGTGCAAAATAGTGACTTTTGCAAGAAAGTGCATGTTTATATAGACCCTCACATGAACTGTTAAATCTATATTTCTTGGGAAAAGAATCAAAATTTACCTCTAAAAAACCAAATTCTAAGCATCAACCAATGGCAACATGTGACACGACACTTTGTCAACCAACACTACCCAAATGGTTGCCTCAAGAATCACCTTCCAAAGTCCATAGATAGCTATGGGCACCATCCAAAAAGCTCACACCATCATGTGGCAATGGGCACCAACCTTTTGTAGAGCCCCTTCCAACCTACACACCGAGTGTCAACCTTGCTACCAAACCCTTTTCCCATCCACACCAAGCATCAGCCCATGCCAACCTATCAACTAAACCCTTTTCCATCCACATCGGGCATCAACCAATACTAACCTATCAAACAACACCTTTTCCCATCCACACCAAGCATCACTTAACACCTTCCAACATCCACACTAGGCATCAACCGGCATCAACCTTTCAAGCTACAATTTTTGACAACCACAATGTGCATCAATGTTCTCCATCCGGGTATCAAACTTGGACCAAGAGGGTTTACAAAAGTAGGTTCATGCAATGAAAAATTCTAAACAAAATAGGCTAATACAAAGAAACAAGACTAGTGCTTATCATTCTCCAAAGGATATTTCATCATAAAGAAGCATAAGTGAAGGACTTGGTGCTTATCATATACCAAAGGATATTTCTATTACAAAGGAACATGTTACCATTCAATTTTCTTGTGATGATAAGCAAAGGCATTGTTACATCATCCTTGATCTACTTTCTTCTCTACCAAGCTCCATTCAACTAAGAGAAATTATGATATCTACTTCTTGAGTTTCTTATGTAAATCCACCATCATCTTCTAACCAAATATCTGACCTATTGATACAAAATTTATGTTAAATAATACAAACTTTAACAAATATGCATTTCTATTATTGTCTTTAAGTTGCACTCTCAACTCCCAAAGAGAATGCCATCTAGTTTTCAATACTCCTATACAGTGCTTATTTATCACCTTTGCCTTTGCCAAATATTTGTTGAACTCTTGCTTGTCCTCCATTCGAGCATGCTCAAGGTAAGGACTAGGTGATGCATGGGTACATAACCAAAATCACTTAAAAGATACTCTTCGTCTCAAAACTATGACATCTCCTTCTTTGGTTCAAATCACTCCATAATGATGATTTTTTAAACACATGTTGTCACATGACCCCAACATTCCTGCAAAAAAACAAATCAAAACATGAAGCAAGCATTGCAAATAAGCAAATCAAAACTTGAAGCTACACAAAATCTAATCAATTGTGAACACTCTGATTAAAAAATTGGAAGAATTACATCTTGAACAATCTTAAAACTTACCTCTTGTAAAATGTATAATCCATCTTTCATCAGCACTAATCACTTGGCCATTTATGGAATAAGAGCACTTCCTACTGAAAGATATTTCTCCATCCATTACAGGTAAGCTGCAAGAGGAAATAGTGTTCTATCTACCAAACCTACACAACAAAGGAAACCTTTGTGTGCAAAAATTGCTGATATTCTCCTTCTCTCCTTTTGCTTAGGCCATGCCACTTGACAGCCCATAAAATTCAATATGGTTATCATGACTTGATTTGTAAAGGCAATTGTTGAACCCACACTAATGCACCAAATGTTTAACCCTCTTGCAACACAAGCTCCATTACCATGATGCCCAAATCTATTGAGAGCAAGAGATATGTGGATCCACACCTATGTTTGCTCTTGTTGTTAGTTCTTTGAAATACCCTATGACCCTTGATCAAATGTACTCACGTTGAAAAAGAATCAACATCCATTGTAGTCAGCTAGCAGAATGCCTTCACATCTAGTCCTCTAAAATATTTCTTGCTATGAAAGTATGTTACTGAAGGTTCTAAGTACCTATGAAAATATGCATACTCCCACCTACTAAGCAATAGTTCTAGCATATCTAAATCTCACTCTTCATCTTCTTGTCATCAAATATTATCTCCAAATTTAAATGGATGATCCATTGTATATATTTCCTAATGTTTTTGTGAGTTCTCCATGCATGCTACCTCTAAGCATGCTCTCTTCTATTATTCTCAATTCTAGTATAACTTAGAAATAGTCAAATCTTTCTCCTTGTTGTTCTAAACTCTCCTCAACCTTGGATCCTAGCAAAAAGTAACCATCCAAGAAAAGCTAACACTCCAATGAAGAAAAAAAAGAAAAAGGAAATGAAGGATTCTAGCAAAGAAATTGATAAGAAATCAAGATCAAATCAAACATACTAGAAACTTACCAACAACAAAACATTATGAATTCACACTTGTTGTAGAGTGACCACTTAGATGAAATTCTTTTCAAAAATGAATCACTATGAATTCACACCCTCTTAGAGGAAATTCTTCAAGAAAAATGGATCATTATGAATTCACACTCTTTGAAATATAGAGAGACCATTCAACCAGTAAATCCACACTCTCTAGACCAAGAGAACCATTTGAGCCAAGAAATTGGGGAAAATGGATCACTATTAAGTCACACTTTGGGTAGAGGTTTCAAGCCAGGAAATTGAGGTCATTAGATAGCTCTGCAATGAATTACTCCCAATCCTTCTCACCCATGGTCAATTCCTCTTGACCTATTGAACTATCTAAAGAGGAACTAGCTCCCGCTTTGATTGCTAGCACCTAGATTCAAATCAAGCACTTCATTAACACTAAATTGTAATTAGTGCTTTATGGTATGCTTAATAGAAAACTTTGTATCCCTTATTTCCTATGAACCACCTATTATGGATTTTGCTCATTATAAGGAACTTGAATGGAAGTTTGTTGTAGGTCTCTTTCTTCCTCTCACTCAAACCACATACCAATTTTTGGTAGACTTATTAAATATGGTTAAGAAAATATATAGAGCTTCATAACTTTATTTCTAAAACCCCCTATTGTTGGATACATTGATTGCAAACCCACTATGGACTAGATCTAATACTCCGGGGACATGAGAAGAGAGAAAATACAGATTACACACTCAAACATTTGATGCCCCAAAGGAGCACTTTCTCTTTATTATATAGTCAAAGAGGATCTCCTCCAAGGAAGCTCCACTATAGGATTAGGCACACAGATAGGTGACGTGTCAGCAAGCTCCACCCTTGGATTACCTACTTGGATGGGTGACAGGTCTGGTCTAGGTCCTATCTGGTTGGTCAAACAAGCTTTGACTGGGGGGAATCTTTTAGGGAATCTTCCTGTAAGAATCTCAGAATCACATGAGTAAGGTACCATTGGAAAGCTCTCAACAAGACAAAGCAAGGAGAGGGAAGGCCAGACTTTCCTCCATTGGGGTGGGGGATAACACATTTTTGAGGCCTAATTCATCCGTTTAGGCCTCCAAAATTGCCTTCAAAGATTTCAGGCATATTTTGGTTCCTATTCTATTAGTAGAAGTCCCCTTTTGGTGATACCTCTTTCTGATTTGTTTAGTCCATCATGTGTAACATACTTCCAGATATTACCAAACCAATTCTCACCTTTAAATCATATGTCTAGCTATTGGTTCTAAGGTTCTCAAGTCTATTTTGGTTTTTATCAGTAGAAGTATTCTTTTGGTGATACTTCTATCTGATCTATTTTGACCATCATGTATAACATCATTCTAGATGTTACCAAACCAAATTTCATATCTAGATCATATGGCTAGCTCTTGGTATTACACTAGAATCCTTGGCCAGGGGCTCTTAGGATGGAGGTGTAAGCACCCTCACCACTAGTGGAAGAAAGATCATTGTACATCATGATTATCCTTTGATACTTTGGTTCCTTCAGTGTTGAAGATTTATGTCATATCCATTATCAATTCTATTATCTCCTTTGAGATTTAATATAAATTCACTATAGAGGAGAGGAGTCTTGGTTATTTTTGAGCCTTACTCATCTTTTATTTCTACCAGAGAGGATCCCCATCACCCTATAGTGATAACGGACATTAGGTAGAAAAGCAATGGCAATAGGAGCTTCCAATATCCCTTCCCTCCCATTTATACAATATAAGTTAAAAGGATTTATATCTCACAATCATCCATTCACGTAACACTCTTATTCTTTTTGGTCACTAAGTTATAATTTAATTTATAGATTACTTTTTTACTTCCTTTTTTCCTATTTTTTCCTTAGCTTTTAGCACTCGTTGCTTGGACTTTGAACTTGTGTTCCCCATTTTCACTTATCGTGTGTTTGTATTCCTTTTTCCTCCTTAGAATTTTACTGTTTGACCATGGTGCCCCATTCCAATGGACATGAATTAGTAGAAAAGGATGAAGCATAAGATAAACAAATGACACAATTGGCATTTGGCAAAGACTGCTTCTAACATCTGCGATCTGAACTCTTCTAACAAGATCATTAATGTATCTTGACAACATGAAGCCAACCCACTCTTTCCTTCTCTTTAAAATTCTGCTCATTCAAATCCTCCAAAGCACAAAATAATATCTGGGACTGATCTTGAATCTTAACTTTGAACTCCTCCCTCACTTAATATTCGAGACAAGTGATTGTTGCAAGAACTTTGTTTCCGTTGGACAGATTAGACCTTTACCTTTACATATATAGTTTTTCCCATAGGCTTGCATACCATATTGTTTATGTTTGAGACTACTCATGTTCGAGCCTACCAGTAGTTTTTTTCCCATAAACTTATATACCATACAGTTATATAGGAGTCCTACTTGGCTCCTGAACTTATACATAACTGCGTACCACTATTTTGTTTTTCTGCCACATGGATTTTGATTGGTTTGTTTCTGGACACGTTGGGTCTTTGCTGATGGGCACATTGGTCTATCTTTTCCCTCACCTAATCCGAGGCAGATTTTTCCTCCTTGCTATGCCCTTTAGCGTTGCCCTAACTATTTTCAAGTTTTTCCTTGCTTCTATGTTCTTTCCTTCTTGCATTTTGCCCTTGTTCTTCCTTTTTGAGTTCACTTGTCCCTTCCCGTGTAGCGCTGATGTTTCTTGTTCCCCACTCGTGGAAGTAACAACCTTTGCTTGATTATTTCTCATTGTTGTGTCTTGGATTTTCTCTCTCTTTGTGATTTCAAGGATTCATCAGGTATGTTTTGATTCCTCCACTCCTCTTACTCATGTTGAGTCATTTCTTTCTTACCTAACCCTCATCCTGTGGCTGAGACTCCTATGTTTATCTATGTGCCTACAGTTCTGCTTGCTCTTTCCTTCCACACTTCCACTTCTACTCTTCAGTTTTTCAACATTCCCACTACTTATGAGCGACACTTTAGGGGAGCAACTGAGTTTGCCTTGGTGCTCATGAGTTTTCAAGCAGAAACTCAATATGAGAGGTATTGACAATTGCTCAACTACTTCGGCATTGCTTGAGTCATTGATGAAGTCGCAAGTGTTTTTGTGGAGGTTTACTATGGCCGCCTTCTGCTTCCCTTTGCTGTTTAGTGTCTCAGGACTCAAGTGACCATAGCGCTTGTTGTGATATACTTTATATCCTGTCCTCTTTCACTTTGCTCTCGTTACCTTGTTACACTTTGACCCATTTCTGCAGCCAGACCATCCAGTAACTCTTGTATTGTTTCCTCCATTCCCAGCTAATTCCCTCCCTAGTATTTTTCATTTGCTCTTTGACTGATTCATGGTTCAACCACTCGTGTCTACAATGTTCCTACCCAACTCCAGCCCATGTTCTTCATCTTTATCGTTCATGCATTGCTTACTGGTGGGCTCTTACATAATGTTTCCTATTTCTTGCAGTCTTTTGCATAGATGCTCACGATTTCATATTGATTACTAGTTAGTTGGACATATGTGATTCTCAATTTGTTTTAATTATGCCTTTGCTGCAGGTCACATTCCATGCATTCTACCTTATGGCTTGAACACTACTCTAGCATTGTGAATCATGAACATATTGTTCATCTGTCATTTGCATTTCATGAGTTCTGGATAACCCGAGCTTATGCTCTCATATACCTCTATTTATATATAGTTTGATTGTTTAATAGTCCACTTCACTTGATGATCGGCGAGCTGTAGTTTTTACAGTTTCACGGTACAGCTTTCAGGGTTGAAACAGGGTTCAATTCCTTTGACATGAGTCAATTCAGATTCGACTCGTTACTTTAGTGATGTGCATGATCTCATTTAGTTCAAGACGAGAAGTATAATCATTCCACATCGTAAAGTTCCGTGGGGGTCTAGATGTAGAACTTAGTGCTGACAGGTAGGCATGTACGTATGCAGCCAGTGATCTTCATCCACGACAAAAAGAAGTATAACGACAAATCCTTCTCGTTCCTCTTAGGTCCAGATTGCCTAAATTTGTCGTCTTGACTTCCAATGCACAAAGTGGACAGGTTAAAACTTGTCGAATATTTCCGTCCTGGCTCCTATGTATGTAATATATTCAAAGTCACAAGAGCCATTTGCCAGGAAAAATAAGACTTTTATGGAATCCCCACCATTTCCTTTCAGACCTGTTTGCTTTCCCCTCACATTGTGTTATTTTGCTTTGTTTTACTTGCAAGGCGGAATTCAAAGCCAGAACTTTGTTCACTTATTGAAGCATCGGTTAACGGCATGTAAAAAGTCGTCACATGGGACGAATTTCCCATTAGTTATTATATTCTGTAAACTATAAAAGAAGACAAAGCTGAATATCATGATCGCTCGGAAATATAAGCTCATGTTTAAACCAACTTTGTACAAAACTCGCTATTCCATTGGAACCAACTTTTACAAGTGATACTGCATATGAATGCAGCGTTTGCACCACCAAAGGTATTCGATTGGTCGAAGTCTTTTTTGATCTTGACCTCTCTCGAAAGATTGTCATCGATGTTTCTGTATGTTCATCGATTCCAGGTTGCTCTCGTTTACTCGATTAAGAACTTTAGTGAAGGATGAACGCAACCATCGCAACACGGACATGGAGATGCTACATGGAAGGCCACTTGTCACAGGATTCGTTACTATTCTAGTAGCGTTGCGCGTCGACCGAAAAGAGTGGAGAAATTCACATTGTCGTCGTGGATCGGGGCTTGGTAAAGATTGAAGTTGTCAATCTAGATCACCGTCACCTCACGGCGCACCAGTCAGGATCTGGATATTCTGGCCTCTCCGTGGAGTGGAAGGCCACCAGACGAGCGAGGCCCGCTAGGAGTGCCAAGGCTACTGATCAACGCAAGTGAACTGTGCAACGACGTTTCGTAAAACCGCACATACGACGAGTTTTCATTGAGTAGGGCGGGATGTAATTGAGAGGGTGCAATGTGAGTTGGCCTGTTACTTCGTCTAAAGTTCTGATTTCTGTAAAAAAAAGACTTCCAGCCCAATATATGGCCCCCATATACATATTTGAGAGTGTGCAATAGAGTCCACTATAATCCTCGAGTTGAGACTAGATACAGAAGAAACACTGAAATTTGCCAGAGACAAGGGGTTACAATACATTCTCATTTCTTATTACAGAGAAGGAAACTACACATTCCTCCTCCTAGAACTGCAGTGCTAAGGAGATGAAGGACTAAGCGACTTCATTTTAAGCTCCTATTCTATCTCCCAGCGGTGATGCAATTACGTGTTAAAACCACCCTTGGCTTCCGTATAGTATCCATATTAGCTTTCGTCAAAACTGATCACTGCCCAGAATTGACTCTCAATTTCCAGTAAATGAAACTGAAGGATGAAGGATGAAGAATCTCTCAAGGTAAAATGAAGCACTGAAAGTAACTACAGAAGAAATATAGGGAACTAATGCAGATCAATCCTTCGCAATACTGCACTAATAGTGTAGATCCAAGAGTAGACCCTCCGGTGGTTGAGAACAAAACCCTCATGCCCTATGCAGATTAGCACCGTATGGATTGACAAGGGGTCTGAAGCAACGATATCGACTGCTAAGCTTCTTCTTCACAAACATCCAGGACTAATTCAAAAACCAGGACTGATGTCATTCAAGATATTCTTAAGCGAAGTCGCTGTTTACTCTTGATCGTCCCATAGTGGGTTTCCATTCCAGATTTTACGGAAATGGTACCTGATGTAGAGACCACAGGCACTTGAAATGAACTAAGATGATATGATTCATGATATTATTAAGGAAATCAAAGAGACATAATTAACGCAGGAACAGGAGAACTAAAATTAATTAAAAAGAGAAATAGCGTAGTAATTAAAACATAAAGGTGATAATTTGCAGAAATAATTTAAAATTTATATAACTTTACAGGGAACCTTGTTATACACTCGTACCATTTTACAAAAGCACCCGAAAAACCGATTTCAGAGCCCTATCAAAACCCCCTAGTTAAGGGTTTTAGGTGTGTCTTCCTATCATGATCCTGTTAGGCAACGGTATGTACATCAAGTTATAGACACAACACCACCTGCGCGTGGTATTCGCCATGACGTTCACGTTGACAAGACCTGCAGGGAAAAACTAGATATTGTTTTCCATGGACATCGATCTAGTCACAAGGTTTAGTTCATCAATTTGAATATTAGATGCAGTTCAGGAATTTATCAACAGCACACACATATTTCGTCATGATCAGCATTGATTCAATTGTAGAACCCACAACTGATGGAATGGAGCTGCTCATCGTGGCAGAAGAACTCTGGAATAATAAGGTCTGAAGAACTTTGCAGCACCGTGTTCGAATAAAGACAGGTAACAGTTCTTCCTGAAGTCTGCCGTACTGTTCGCTAGCTTTGGTGCGATCCCAGGCGGCTTTCTGTTGATTTAGGGTTTAGGGTCCTGGCTAAATTGTACATTGGAATGAATGGCACGTGGATGTTGTGCCAACTGTAGAAGTTCTGCACGGAGGAGACTTCTGTAAAGGATAAGTAATATTAAAGGTTTTAAAATCCGACCCAATATTCCAACAAGATGATGATAGTGAGAAAAAGCATCAAAAAAGGAAAAGAAGTGACCGCGTAAGATAACAAGAAGGATGGGAAGACCCCTTGTTAAACCCGAACAAGGATAAGACATAAGAGGTAAAATCTGGCTAAGTCACCTCAAAAGAGACCCGCTATAATACCCTACGAAAAAAGAAAAAAGAAAAACGAGGAAAAAGAATACAAGGCACCAAGAATGGCTTGACGAAGGGAAGATCCTATGCGCATATGAACTTTTAGCAACTTGTGTATTTTCTGACGTTTCTCAATTGATACATATTTTTTGTAGTTCGGATAAGTTAAGATATTATGGCGATAACATTATTAAAAGGCTATAACACGTAGCTATTGAACACGTACTCATAGATTCTATAAACAACCATTTGAATGTGCTTTAACTTGCAAAAGCCTTGTTCCATATATGGAGGAAGAGTTAAAGGGGTGTAAGAAGACAAGATCCCCAAATTCTTAGGAGTTGAGAACATTGGAAACTTTTAAGTAAATATTTACTGCAACTTATGGAATGAAAAAAAAAATTCTGGAATATTGAAAATTTTAACGTCAAATGCACATCTTCTTGACAAGACAGACATTGGTATATTTTGTGACTCTAAATAATTGTATATCAGGTTATAATAAATAGTTCATAGACTGAAAATTCTCACCAGCTCTGATTTAAGGCAAGTTCACGGACAACAAAAGAGTATTCGAACGATGGGCTCTAACTCCACCTCTAAGCAACTTCGATTCAAACTGAGATAGTGTCAGCAAACTAGTGAGAACCTAGCCTTGAATCGGTTCTCTTTGCTTTTCTTACACCAATTCTGACTATGACATATACGAGGCATCCTTGGTTAGATAACCCTGATTAGGTATATGTAATAAGAAATGTATCTGTAAGTTAATGACTCTATAATTGAAAGTGAATGTAGTCAGTCATTTTGATTGCTGATAAGAAGAACTCAAAACAATTCTCAAGTTAATAAAGACTCTACAAAATACTAAATTGGGAAAGATTTTGTAAAGCTTTATGTAGCAAAATATTAAGAGGCCTTTTAGGACAGTTATGTCTTATAATACTGATAATGTACTGAAATAAGACACCAAGAGCATGTTCCTACCTGATGTTCTATGGAAAATAATAACTCGATTGTAAAAATTGATGGAATTTAAAGATGATAGTTAATCCATCCAAAACAAAATAAAGGATCCAGTAGACTTTATTAATGAAACCACTTATCTTCTTTACTAGGGATGCTTAATTTATTTCAAATTATCAAAATATTTAAGACCCATATTTTGAAAGTATATTAAATATGTAATAGAGTAATTGGGAAATAATTATTTCATTACTATTATTGCCAATACATGCTATAAGCCAACATTAAATCAGATTTGAAGCAATCTTTCACTTGATAGAGATACAATGTAATCTCTCTTTAATCCTTTGTTTATTTGATATCACTTATTTGACTAACACATATATTATTTATCAAGTAATTTATCAAAATCAAATATATTTGCTTCAATCTGATCAAATCCAAGAATTTACAGATGAAAAGTTTTTGGTGTACTCTAAATTTTTTTATAGGATCAAGAGTTTATCAAATTTCAATCATAAAGACATATATAGTTTATACCATAGCTAAAACAAGATAGAATAACACGGGAACATACATGTTACTTGCAATCAAAACAAGGGCTTATCGAATGTGATGAAAGATTCATATTAACATCTGTAATATATTTATTAATGAATATTAAGTTAAAAACATGCAAACACCTTAATAATTATTTTGATGCAATATCCACACCTTAAGGTATACTAAAATACCTTAATAATTATTTTGAAGCAATATCCACACCCCAAATCTACACAAAGGGACGCGTCAAAATTTGTGCAAGAAACTCTTATAAATGGATAATGCAGAGATCTGAAGTTTGCATGGATACGCAAACTTTAGATCTAGGACAAATTTCTTTAATTGAATAGTTTCTATTTCTAAAATGAATACTAAAAATATATTTCAGATACATAAAAAATGGAATAGGTATTTCATTCTGAAATGTGAGTATTGAATGTACATTGATGTGTTATCTGTAGGAAGTTCATTTTGTAATAATTTAATTTCATAGAAAATTAATTCATTAGATGGTAATATTTTCTTCCTCTTTACTTTGACATGAACATGTATTGAAAAGTACATTTTTTGGTGTATAAAATGTAGTTGCATTGTAAAAAATACTCACTTGGTAGAATTCAAATACTCAGTAATAAAATTTCAAATGATCCAAAGCATTTTAGTATAATATTGGGTATTGAAGAATCACTTCAATTGTTTCAGCACCCCATATATTTGTCCTCTCTCATTTGTGGAATAGTTGATAGGGAGAATCAAGATCTAGTAAAAAGCATTATATTGGTATAATATTTTTTTTTTGGAAATATCAAATTTTGATATCAATAGACAAATAATTACTGAAAATGTTTTGTGGGAATTTTCTTATTGATTTTATCATATATGTGTTGTTTATAGAAATTTCTCTAGGATCACTTGTAGAAAAGTCCAGAATATTTATAAAACATCCTGTCTAATATTCATTGTTCTAAGACAATATGAACTTGACTTATTTATAAGAGCCTTGACTAATAATCAGATATGAAATACTCTAAATAAAGACAAGTTAATAATCTCTAATAATTTGTAGGGAAAGATAAATTATGTATTATAAGTTCTTAACTTGTTCTATAATTTTATTCTTACATGCAATCTTCAAGATGGATATCATTATGTAAAACATCTCATGAAAAACACTTTAAAATTATTAATTTTACAAAAAAGAAAATCTCAAGCCAGATATATATTCAAACTAAATCACAAACGTGTAGTGGTTCATGTTCAGAACAACATAAAAACATAAAAATTGAAATATTACATATATGGAAAAATGGATTCATAAAGTAATATCTCATACTATAGAGATCATCACTTCAATATCATCTGCTCACAAAAGAAGTGTCTTAGCTTTCATTTGACAGAAAAACCTTAGAAGTAACATGGTAAAAGATATCTCATGTTTCAATCACTAAGTCAAAAGAAAAGTAACTTCATGCAATAACATTGATACCTAGATGAAAATTCAAATAATATTTCTGAAGAATTACGTTTATGACTATTACTTGTCATGTAAAATATATCTTTGACGTAATTTGCATAATTTGCGTCGATAGAAAATGAAAAATTTCCTAACAGTCTCTTATAGAAATTTTGTGCATCTCAAAAGTTAATATGTGTTTTATTGGGTTCATGGATCATGCCACATTGGGAAACTATGTGTAGGAGATATCAATCTTGTAAAAAAAGTGAATGTTTATAACTTTTTCTTGTCCTATGAACAAGAGTCTTACAAAAATTTAGGATGCTAAAAGGAATGAAATACTTATCGCAGATAAACTATGGGTACCTCACGACTTGAGGTTTTCATTGTAACGAAAGCAAAAGAAGTCCCCCTTCATTATCTACATCAAGATGTTCACCAAGCCTTCAAAGAAATTTGCAAAAGATCCTTCGATAGCAAAAAGAAAATACTGCTTGTGAAGCACCTTTTCAATGATGACTCCGGTCATGCGACTCAAAATATTCAAAGACTAATGTAAAATTTTTTATAGGAAAAAGTTTCTTCATAAGGTAGCATTGTAAAGTCACAAGTATTTGGATATCTACAGACATGGTTGACTATCAATTTCCTTTGTACTGACGAGAGTTATTCAGAGTTATGTCCTGAATGATGGATGAGACTATATTTCCTTTGTGAAATGTTTGTCTCTCTTTTATTGCGGTCCTACATGAATTCTAGATTCGGTGTGGCACGTTATTGAGTAAAAATTTGGACCACAGCTGTAAAGTCGCTTTTAATGGCGAGACTTTCATGTCCTTTTCTAAAGTTTGTATGCTAACGGTGAGTAAGTAGGATTCACACCACAGGAAGAGAGGGAGGTTATAAGCTAAGGAAGTAGAAGGCAGAATACAATGAGCCAACAATAGAAATTTCTGAGCTGATTTGATTGTTATGAGACAGTGTACCGGTTTGATTGATCGTGATAAATCACTGAAGACTAACCTCAAGTGTGATGATTCCCAAGAGTAAATAGTCACCTTATCATGTCATGAGCTGAAGGACAGAATGTATACAAGAACAGTCTTGATGTGTATAAAAAGCTGTTCATCATTGTGTTGTTCGAGCTACTAGATGGTGGCTGTTAATTACAAGTTAGCATAATCAGATTTGTTGTCTAGACTTGAGAGGTACGAGGGTGGTCTAGAGAACTTCATACTTTTGAGCATGATTGTGAGATGTATAATTTACAGATCCATTCGGATTTGGTTTGGTCTCCAAGGAGAAAAGACCCTCATCTCATCCATACATATACTCGGAAGAAGTTGACTGGTTAAAAACAAAAGAAAAGTGTTCGAACTAGCCGCTCCGATGTAATTCAGGATAAAAAGCTTCCCAAGCGACAAGCGATCCAAATTGCAGAGCCCATAAGCCCTACACAGAAGATTGACAGAAAATGCGAACCGTGCATGTGTAGCATCATGAAAGAAGAGAGAGGAAGATACAATGCGATTGAGGGTATGCCCAGCCTGTGAGTGCTGGCATTGAGTTGATCCTCCAACAAATCGAACAGATCCGTCAGAGGACCGAATTCTGGGACTTGGTTGTCACTTTCAGCTTCGCCATCTAACATTTAGCAGGGTGGAAGGCTCGAAAAGATACGGTATCCCCGTGACAGGCAGACGGAAGTAATAGGACTTTGAATCGCGATGTCAGGTTTGCTGTTGCTGGCGGCAGTATGATCTGCAGCTGGAGGCTTCTTATGGGCTGGAGGAGCTGCGTAAAGCATCCCTTGCACGCTTGCCCAGGTGTCTCAGGCACGGCTCTTGTTAGTGCAGTTTTAATTCTTTTCCACCAGTGGGATCCTTCGGTTTGCTCTCTGCTTTTCCCATTTCCAGTTTCTCTTGAGCTGCCGTCAGCTAGCGACTCAAACGCACTGGCTGTATGATTAATACAGATTGGACACGAGAAAATAAGTCGGAAACTGAGTTTTGCATTTGGTTCAAGAGTCATATCCGAACCGGGAGTTCGAAAGTGCACCTGTACTCGTGAACCATTGACGGGGGTTTGCTTTAGGCTGAAATATCAAACGCATGTGGTAGAGCTGGATATTTGTCCAGGTAGCCTCCTAGAAGACGACCATCTTGGCTTTTAAGCAAAGTATGCCTTGGCAATCGGTCTCACTAAATAGTAAAGTTTAAAGGAACACGAAAAGCCAGAGGGTTTTGGCTACGCGTGCAGATCAAAATGAGAGTTGAGAAGTAAAATCTGTCTAGCAGGTGAGGAAGCAGTAGGGGGGTTTCGAATGGCACTTAGAAATTCGGCAGCGATTCCGTAAAACCATTTACTGGTGGTCCTGTAATATTTTACGGGGGGTGTCCGGAGGGGACCCATTAAAATTTACGAAATTCTGCTTACTCCCGTAAAATGTCCCGTTCCTGTGAATTTCCAAAATCGACCTCACGGTCTCATTCAATTCCAGTGAGTGTGGTGACTACTGTTGTCCTGTAAACATTTACGGTAATACGTTCACTCCACGAGTCTTTCCGTAAAGTCTACAATTGGAACCTCTAATGTTCTCTATCTAGTGTACTTCGAATCGGACGTAATTATACGCGAAAGTTGCCACAGGACGTTTCCTTGTGACTTAGCCCAGTGGAGAATTTCCAATTTCCTCAACTGACACCATACAATGGCGTGGTCAACTTTTCTGAATTCGGAACTTGCTTTGTGGCATAAAATCAGCTAGGCGTTTCAAGATCGTTGTGGTTTTCGATATTGCACACGATTTCTGCGGCGGATAATTGTCCTTCCTTTCGCTGCTAACATGCACCCGTTTCATGATTCCCAGGTGTCAGGCTTTCTAGTTTAAGACCAATTCACTGAGTGTGTGCCTTGGTCTCCAGCGTCCTGGTAACCTGAATTCTTCGTAGGCTCCATTTTCAGGATCACTACCCTTTCTCACTAAGTGCTTCAAGGTAGTTCTGTCGTCTGTTTGCCCCTCGCAGTTCAAGGTGAATAGATATCGCACTTCCTATGTGGGATATTGACATAATATGCCAAGTGTGAGGTTCGAACAGGATATGTTCTGTGCGCCGCCCACAATAAGTCATGGATCTTCAATTCGGACATGTAAGAAACTCAACGAGTTTACATTCCTTCAGCACTTTTGAGGGCCCTCAGTAGCTCGTTCTAGCCTTCTTTCGTGGAGAAGAGTTTTCATTAGTCGACACTAACCTGGTGTTGCTGTTGAAGTACTGTTGTTGTGCTCATACCCAATAAACCCCTAGAATTCCCATTTCACCAAGAGAGTAAAAGAAAGCCTACATTTCACACATACGGGTTAAGAGTTCCGAAGTTCTGTGGAACCCTAGGGAAGTTCCAAACTGAGCAGACGACAGGAGTTACTTACCTGTAGGTGTAATTCCTAGTCATTACTGCTCTACACATCAATTTCATTTTCATGACGGAAGGAGCACAAGGAGAACTGTAAAGCTCAAAGAATTTATGTAGTCGCCCCCTCTTTATTTTGCAGGTTATGTTTCATAAACGTCAAAACCGAGTTACGCCTCCGGATGTCTCCCTCCTGGAACAATTGGCTGACCTTTGTCGAGGACCCACTGAGATTATTCTTCCGACATCCCCCATAAATTCACATCACACTTTAACCGGAAAGCCCCTTTCTTCAATCATAAAGTACAGGTTGGGCTTAGAAATGCCGCTTTAATCAAGCTGCCTTGGCTACCTCCATATTGCTGGCCCGTCTCCTCCTCCCGGTTTCACATCTTTCTGGATTCACGAAGTATTGGTGAAAGTCCAATTGCTTTGACCTTACCATCTCATCCTCCTCTAGATCGAGCGTGGCCTCGATCGTCCGAAATCCTGGTTTTAAAAGCATGACTAAACACGCATGTACTTCTACTGAACTACCTCTCTACATACATAAATGACATAGTTGAAATGTTTCGGAAGATTTTATCCTTGGGAGTTCATTGCCAAAACGTGTTCCCGAAGTGTGCTTAAGGCAATTATGATGAATATTTATCGTAACAAACACAACTTACTGTACACACCTATCAGTCATCATTGTGTATAATGCCACTGTCCACGTATAACTGAAGAAGCAAGAGACAACGGTGTTAGAAACAAACGACCTGTCTGGCATCTGTAAACTGGTACCAGGTTTTGAAGGACCAGTCAGTGATGGATTGAGCACGCTTTCTCATGTGCCTTTAACCTCTCGCTGCAGCGCCGATGCCCTCAGTATGGATACATCAATTTGTCTGCGGTGCGTAGAACCTGGATAGCCCCTTCCACCTGGTGAGCCGAACGAGTGTAATTTTCTGCATAGCTTGATAAGTTATCTTGTAACTTCGCTTTTCATTTGAGCTTGACGTCGTGGGAAGGTTGTGGAGATTCTCATTTTGCAAACAGCCCACAGCGAGTTCGAAGTCTCGCGTGGTCTGCTAATCAGTGGGAGTTTGTGGCTCAAGCTCACGGTCGAGCGAATTTGAAGTCGAGTTAATCATTGAGAGGTGCATGGAGCTCGTTTCAGCTGCATTCGAGTGACATGCGACAATGAACAGTTCTGCATTCATGTGGTGCGTTTATTCAAGGAATTCACCGCCCTGGTTTGTTTCTATCCGGAATCCCATCTCTTATTTGAAGCTTGCACTACGCCGGTGCAAATGTCTTTCTGGACGTCCTGCTCCAACTCGAATGTGTGATTTAGACTCATTGCGTGAATCATAAGTAAAGGCCGCACATCAATGGTGTTCTTGACCGTTCTCCGTAGCAGGACCTGTGGAGCTATCAGGATCTAGCTACGTCTTTGATATGCTCGTAACAGCTTGATGTGTTTCCAAAATTTCACCACGTCATGTCCCGAATGTGTAGATTCTTCCTCAGGTTCAAAGACTGGCTAGATCCAACACCATACATGGTTAGAAGGTCTGAACCTGATACCGTGAGTCGCATGTAATACCCTGTTCAAACATCAGAATGTTGTCACCAAATGCTAGGTCCTCAACTCCGTTCTGGAGTTCGTTGGCGTTGCTCACTATTCTGCTTCATACCGCCGTCGCTGAGAGTTTCGCTAATGCTCAGCTTCAGAATCTCAGCGACGGCGAAACGCTCATGAGATTCAAGGACAATGCCGTTGACATAAGGCACGAGTTAGAAACGTGGGTTAGTGGAACTTCCTTTTGTGACAGTGGAGGTCTGGTAGCTGGCTGGAGAGGAGTTACTTGCAAGTCGTCTAATTCAAGCAGTACTGATCTTAGTATCCACACTCTGGATCTACATGAGCTGCACCTCTCAGGTTCTCCTTCAAGCACCAGTTACCTGGGTGATATAGCAAGTCTGGATACTTTAGATCTATCAGATAATTCTTTTTCTGGTGAAATACCGGATTCCTTCAGTTCATTGTATAATCTTAGGGTACTAAGACTGCAAAGAAATCTTTTCAACGGCACAATCCCTCACCTACCTGCTAAATTGAGACGATTATCCCTTCAGGAGAATGACTTGAGTGGTAACATTACGAATTTGATGAACTTGCGTGACCCTATTGAGGTAGACATTCATGGCAACAACTTGACCGGTAAACTTCTGAGTGCTTCAGCGTTTCAGTGGATTGATTCTCTCTTAGTACTTGATGTCTCCAACAATCGACTCAGCGGGTCCATTCCATCAGCACTAGCAACTGCCGGGGCCAGAGGGAGTGGTGGAGAACTTCGTGGGTACTACATGAATTTCTCTTTTAACAGGTTTGCTGGTGAGATCCCGCAAGGACCCTGGAGGGTAGAATCTCTGGATTTCTCCAACAATCAGCTCTACGGAAGCATTCCTGAAGGAGTGCTGCACAACAATGTCACGTCCCATTTGAATTGTTCGAGCAACTTTCTGTCCGGCAGTCTCAGCCATAACCTTGAAGGCAGAACTTTCTGGCCGGGGGGCCTGAAAACTCTCGACGTAAGTGACAATAGATTCGATAGTTCCATTCCCGAGGTGCTGCTATCGACCTCGGAGCAGAAGTTATCCATTCTTGATACTTTAGAGATTTTGAACCTTCAAAGAAACCACTTTGAAGGGAACATCGACCATCTACTGTCAGCGAAATTTGTCAAATTGAAGGAGCTTCGATTGAGCGGGAATAATTTCACTGTAGAAGGGACAGGGCTCGGTCAGATATCGAACGTAACTCTTCCTGCTCTAGAGGTCTTAGATTTATCCAGGAATCGGTTACAAGGTGTTATCCCTGATGGTTTCAGTGACATGCCGAATCTGAAGGAAATTCGACTGGGTGGGAATTCCATATCTGGAGTCATTTCGGCAACTCAATTTTCAAGCTGGAACAATCTGGAGGTTTTGGACGTCCGCAACAACTTGTTGAGTTGGAGTGATATTGATCACAGCAGTAATCGTTCAGCTCTGCAAACGATGTTTGATTCTCACGTCATGCTGAAGGAGCTTCGAATTGGCAGCAACAATCTCTCGAGAAGCGTTCTACCAGTCAGCTCATCCAAGTTGCTCCATAGTATGGAGATCTTGGATCTGAGTAACAGCAACTTGGCAGGTACCATCTCAGCTGAACTCTTCAACGACCGGTATCTGCCGAATTTGAAATACCTAGATTTATCCAACAACCGGCTCCACGGAGAGGTTCCCAGCATATTCATGCTAATGCCGAAACTGATTTATTTAAATCTCTCCAACAATCAGTTGTCTGGGCCTCTGCCCTCGTTTTTGATGAACCCAGTTCTCTCAAATCCATCTTTCTTCGCTAACAACCCTGAACTTTGTGGGGGTCCGTTGCCATTTTGCCCGTCTGATTCCAAAAGATATAAGCTTTGGGAGATTCTTGGGATAGTTTTCATTTGTGTGATCGTTTCGGGGGGCAGCTGTCTGTTACTTGGTTGGATATGGCGCTGGAGATTAGATGCCAGGCAGCGCAAGCGTGACGCAGAGCTGATTGCAGCTCTGCTGGACAGGGACACGGCAGCCATCATGCCTCTGAGAGATCTCAAGAAGGCAACTGAAAATTTCGCCGAAACGTATAGAATAGGGGAGGGAGGCTTTGGAACGGTGTTCATCGGGACCTTAGAAAATGGTACTTCCGTGGCGATCAAGAGGAACACTAGAGAGGGAACTAACGAGGACAAATGCAAGTTTCTGAAAGAGGTGAAAGTTCTTTCCCAGGTCCAGCACCGGTATCTTATCCGGCTCCTGGGCTGCTGCCTGGCTCATAAAATTTCCCTTTTGGTGTTCGAATTCATTCCCAATGGATCACTTCAGGAGCACCTTCAAAGAAGAAGCGGGAAAGCTATACTCAGTTGGAGACAGCGAGTCCAAATCGCTGTTCAGGCAGCGGAAGCTTTGGACCACCTCCATTCCTCGGTGAATCCTCCAATCTATCATCAGGATGTCAAATCCGCTAACATCCTGCTAGACGAGAAGCTGAACGCAAAGGTGGCGGATTTTGGCATCTCGAAACTATCTCCGGCATTAGATCCGAATCGACGAAAAGGAACTCTGGGTTACGTGGATCCAGAAGCAAGGAAAAATTCTCTTCCGACTGGGAAAAGCGATGTTTATGGTTTCGGGGTTGTGCTGCTGGAGCTTCTATCCGCCAGGCCTGCAATCGACCACACCAGATATGACGGAGAGGCTAGTCTTGCTAAGCGGGCAATCACTCTACTCGATGGTGGGAGGTTGGAGGAAATCATAGATCCAGCGCTTTCTGAGACATTTCAGTCTATCAAGGGGAAGGAGTCAATGGTGGGTGTTGCCAGAATTGCTGCCAAATGCCTGAACTACGACTCCAAATTTAGGCCACTCATGAAGCAAGTTTCGAAGGATCTCCAGAGCATTTGGCGATTCCATTATGAACCTGCGTCTCTAGATGATGATGACCAATTCTCCACATCGGTGCTCGAGCTTGACGTTCCATGGAACTTTGCTGGATGTGCTGGTGCCAGCGGCACAAGTTTTCGGAGCCCAGGATAGCAATGAGCAAACTCCAATGATCAGTTCATGCAGAGCAGCATTTATGTGACGTTGTCTTCCACTCGCCGAAAGTAGTGTCAGAAATTTCACGAGCCCAAAAACCACCACTGTAATCTTGTCAGTGTAGTTGGAGATGGAGATCCCATCTTCGACATTTTCTAATCTTTCAAAGTGTGGACTTCGACCTAAAGTCTTCAGCATCATGATGGCTTTGAGAGACCATGACTCAATTCGGTTCGTTCCAACTAGGATTAATTTTGTAGATGCCACTCAGGGTGGCGCCAAGGTAGTCAATATTTATCTCCAGATATGGCTGGCTATTGCGGATATTTTGATCCTCTTCATATATTGCATGCGCAAGCTCTTCCAGAGATGGAAAAGGTCACCTCTTTCTGCAGGAACCTATACGTGTGGTCTATTGCAGTGGGTAAGATGGCCGCGTTGTATGGTTGAAACAGGGTAGAAAGTGGGAATAGTGATTTGCTTTACATCCTAAATTACTACTAGAGGATCTACAAAACAACTTCAAACACTGAATGGTTTCGTCTGAACAAGTCGCTGCTGTCTGAATACCGAGGTCGCGGATCTTCGGGGTCTCTTCTTTCTCCGCTTGATGACTGGCAAGTCCCGAAGCTTGTAATATCGGCTTGCAAGTACATCAGGTCGCAACGATGAGCAGGTTCACGTGAATCGAAGCAGGTTCATGAACAATCTCCCCTCAATCACAACTTATCATAGCACTGTTGAATACCCGATGACATAATGAGAAAAACGTTTAGGAACTCGAAGCACCTAATGTGATTCAGGAGTCTGTCAAAGTTACCGTCAACTTTTTCGCGGAAAGCAATCAGTGCTGTAGTACCTGTCACAAGGTCGCAGCACCACTCAAACAGTGGACCCCATCGCACATCATGAACGGAGAAGTCGAGAGAACGAGAGGGAGAGTTGAGACGAAAGGAATTCTTTTGCTATTTGCAAAAGCGCCAATGAGCCGAATGAGGACTCGCAGATATGATCGCTCTCCCTTGCCTTAAACTCGTGCGCGAAACAGGAAGAGCGTGTAGACAGAGATACACTTAACACTACCATATGTTTGGCACTTCGACTTCGCTGCACCCCAAGTTGGCAGAAAGGTCCCAAATTATCCTTTTGAAGCATTGTCATGGTGTATCCAGTACCCTGTGCAGAGGATTTGACAAACCCATCCGACTGTCTCTAAAGTGGTCACTGCGATGCATAGAACTGTTGGGTACATGAAATATCACTATCCACGATCAATTACGTTACATGATTGTGCTGAACCAAACCAAAAAGAATCTCGTGTTTGTTACACATAATTTGCAATTCAAAACTTAGTTTTAAAGAGAGGCGTACGACAGTGACTATGGAAGCGTAAGTTTGTAAAGGGGATTATGATAATCTCAATCGTGAGATGATTTGACAATATCGGGGCAAAGCAACAGAAATTTGTGAAAAGCAGTAAACACAAGAAGAAACAAATGATATTCTAGAGAATTGAATGAAAGTGTAAAAGGTGTAAGATTTGCTGTATGTATTGAAAATGGGATCCATTTAAAAAGTCTCAAAAAATTTGAATATGCACCGAAAAATTACCCATAAAAATTCTTTTTTCTAAAATCAAAATTTAAGATTATACATATCTTTGAGCTGGAAATTTTAGATTTCAGAGAAATATAAACACGACAAGAGAATGAAAAAATAAATTTTTTTAAGAGAGAAACTGAAATAGGTACATTGTGGCCTAACCTAGATCCAAACGAATTATAGCTCAAACCTAAGCATGCATGCGAAGGAGGGGCTAAGCCAGTATTTTCTAAGAATTCCAATAAATAAAAGAGATATAAATTTCTCAATCCTGATGGAATTGTTTTAACAAAAGAGAGCATGTTACAGGTCATCTCCAATTGAGCATTATCAATCATGAACTTCATCATCAAGGTCACATAAAAAGAATTAAGCATAAAAGAATCAAAACGAAAAAAATTGTGGAAAATTAGCAAGACATGCAATGTCGAATAACAGAACGCAAGCTATAAGAAAAAGGAAAAAAAGGACAAGATATGCACTTTTCGAGTTAGATGCAAAATATGGTTAGGAATTGTGATTTAATTGGGCACCGGCTGATTTAAACATATCGCATAAGTTTACATCAAAGATGAGATGAAGTACAACCAAATAGTTATGGCTTGTCAAAACTTTGGTAGATGGAGAATCAGTAAATATGAATTAATGTTTTTACGCAAATCTTGTAAAACAATCTAGTTACCTCATAGTAAGTTGACTGAATACAAACCTGTGCTAGAATTAGGGACATATGCCGGGAATAAATCTATGAGACACAAAACATCTTGTTCAACCTGATTGCATCACTTTGGAATCAAATTAAGTACACAATCTTAGATCAGTTGTTGATTGAGAAATATGTCCAAATTCATATATTTCTTATGAGCTTTTATTGGCCATATGGATATAAAGCCTTCGAGGAAGACCATAACATAAGATCTTTGCTTTAGAAAGAACTAAAAATCACCTTATGCTTGCACACTTAAGTAGCAATTTTGGATGATTATACTAATTTATGCTAATCTTCTTGTTGAGAACATTGAGAAATGAAAATAGTTTTACAATTTGTTAAAGTACATATTTTTATCAATTCATTAGTGTTTGGATTGTATTAGTATGAGTATGTAGAAGGGACACTTGCAATTGCTATTGGAGTTATCTTTCAGGAACTAATTCATATGCACTAGCACATCACATTAGACAAAACTTGAATATGAAATTTACGAGAGGGACGGATGCTCTTTTTATGAATTGGTATATCAAGGACCAAAATAGCTAAGAGGAGTCAATAGTAACAAGTTTGAGAAAGAATTGTACAAAAATTTCAATCACATATGTACTTATTTAATTGTAAATTATTCGGACGTAAACGTTCGATGAAAACTCCATCTCTCTGTTTGTCCCTGAAAAGACAGACACCCACTCCGAGATTAGCGTCCACTCCCAACCCCCATACTGGCAGCTTTGTAAAACCCTCTAATGTTGCCACTCATTCTTGATAAACCTCAATAGCACGCATGACATTTGATGCTTACAATTTGGCAGGTATAGAGGATCTTGAACAAAGTTCGAAAGAAAGAAAAGAACGACCGTATTCCACGACAAAGTTCCAGTATAGGATCTTTAGAGGCGTGAACGTTCAATCTTCTAACCATTGACCTGGCTTCAACGGGAGATCAAGCTCTAAATGGTCGGAATATACAAGTTTCAACTCCCAAGGCTCTCAAGGCTTGCATGTGCGATATCTCTTATGAAGCAGATTCCATGCAGAATCACGGTCATCTGGCAAACTCTGATTTGCTTCCGGTCTGTATAGGATGCTGGTGAATAATGATTATGAAGGTCGTTTCTTTGCACACTAGACAGAACAAAACTACATAATATTTTATTTTCTAATTTAAGGTAACTACATGGGGTTGATCTTATCTATATTAACAAGATTGAGTCTAGACCTTTAAGTTTTTGATTCCAAGGCATATCTTTTTTATCACTATATAGATATTAGCTTCGAGGTACTACTCCTTTGACGAAGATAGAATTGGATATTTCTGTGTTCACTAGAAAAAAACAAAACTACATGATATTTAGTTATTTTAGAACCAACAACTTGTATAGTTTTGATTTTATCTCTTTCAAGAAGATTTACGAAACCTTAAAAAATATTTTTTATTGCATACCTTTTGATAATAAAGTAGACATGAACTTCAAAATACGTCTTTTCAGCGAAGATAGAATGGAAGTATGATAATAGAACTCCCAATTTACAATGAACTCGAAATGCCAACGTTAGATTTCAGGATCTTTAGTTCTTTCAGGACTTCTGAAAGAACTAAAGATAACTATTCCATTGACTGTATTGGCAGTACTTCTCTTTCCTATAGAGATAGATTTGGAACTGTCAATGCAAAATTGTATTTATGCAGGCTGAATTTTTCCAAACCCAATACAAAATGTGGATAAAATATAAATCCTTCTTGGTATAAAAGATAAATATATAATATGATATATTATTATATTAAACACTATGACAGGAATCAGTGGTTTATAAAATGGTTCAATTTCTTCATAGATTTGAAATATATGAAAAATAATTAAAATAAAATACATTATAGTTTTCTAATAGTTTTTTTAAATGAAGTTCTCTTCTTTGTATAGGTAATGAAACACTTAATGTGAACATATGAGTGTAACTTTTACTAGATATAAGGTATGTTTATAATATTTTTTGAATACATGGCAAATGATCGATAAAATTGATTAGTGCCACATAAACCATGCTGATTCCAAGCAAATTCACAATTTAGACAGGAATACGTGGTTCACCTCTGTGTGAGGCTACATCCACGGTAAGCATCAAGAAGCCTTTATTGACTCAGGGCCTGTCCTTTTACCAGTCCAGTCCTACGACCATTTCACAGTCCATACTCCCCACCATCTGCAAGAGAGCAACCCTCACCAAAATACCGGGAACCCTAAGGCATATGAGTCAAAAAACCTAACAATCTCCCCCTTGACTCTTGTCTTGGGGTTAGTAACCTTGCAACAATTAATCACTCAGCGGGAAGTTCTAGACAGACAGCCAATTACTTGACCCCTCCTTTAAACTAGGATAAACTAGAACTTATAACCGTAGCCCATATAGGGATAGAGTAACCAAAACAACCAAGGTCACCACCAATGTAAGGTCATCCTACTCATGCTCCACTTGCACAACCTGCAGGGTAGCACAATGCCTAGAGAAACTTTCTAAAGGTATGGCTTTGGTAAAGGCATCAGCCGGGTTGAGCTTACAATCAATCTTGACTAGATCAAGCATTTTCTCAGACACAGCTTGCCTAAGAAAGTGAAATCTGATGTCTATATGCTTAACCCTACTGTCCATCACCTTATTTTCAGCTAGGTATAAAGCACTTTGACTGTCACAATGAATCATTACATTACCATGTGTTAGCCCCATCTCAGCAACAAGTTTGTCCAACCAAATTGCTTCCTTTGCTACTTCCATTGCTGCCACATACTCTGCTTCTGTAGTAGATTGTGCAACACACTTCTGCAAGATAGATCTCCAACTAATGTGTGAATACATACCATGTTGTTGACCTCCACTTGTCCAGATCTTGTCCATAATCAGCATCTACATAGCCATTTAGTGATGCGGCATTCATTGATCTTCAATCAAATAAGAGCCCATAGTCTGGTGTATCTCTCAAATACTTAAGAATCCACTTAACTGCTTCCCAATGTGTCCTTCTTGGATTTGACATATACCTGCACACCTTACCCATTGCTAGGGCAAGATCAGGTCTAGTGCAAGTCATCAAGTACATGAGACTCCCAACAGCCTTCTCATAAGGAATGTTAGCCATCAAACCCTTCTCCACAGCATCTATAGGACAACATGCCGCTGAAAGCTTGAAATGAGAAGCTAGAGGATTACTTACTGGTTTACAGTTCTCCATGTTGAACCTAGCAAGTACCTTCCTAGCATACTTACCTTGTGTCAACCACAACTGACCAGTGCCCAAGTTCCTCTTGATCTCCATGCCTAATATCCTTGTGGCCAACCCTAGATCCTTCATCCTGAACTCTGAACTCAAGAGTGCCGAGAGCTTGTTCACCTCAGATCTATCCTTGGCAGCTATCAACATGTCATCCACATATAGCTTAAGAATAATAAAACCAAAGGTCTTATTACTTATTGGTTTTAGGTACACACATGGATCAAATAAACTCCTATTGAAACCTTGAGCGTGCATAAACACATCAAATCTCTTGTTCCATTGGCAAGGTGCTTGCTTCAATCTATACAAGGACTTCAACAATCTGCATACCTTGTCCTCTTGGCCATTCTTCATAAATCCCACAGGTTGTCTTGTGAGGATCCTCTCATCCAAGGTACCATAGAGAAATGCCGTGATAACATCCATTTGATCTAAAGTAAGACCAAATAATGCAACAAGCATACATAACATATGGATTGTTGAATACTTTGCAACGGGAGAAAAGACCTCATTGTAATCCACCCCTTTCTCTTGAGTAAACCCCTTTGCTACCAATCTAGCCTTGTAGATCTTTGATCCTTCCTTAGGACCCTCTTTCAACTTGTAGATCCACTTGCAATCTATCACTTGTTTTTAGGTAACCTAACTAGCTCCCAAGTCTTGTTATCACTCAAGGATTCCATCTCCCTCTCCATAGAACCAAACCACTCATCCTTTTCACTAGAAGAACATGCCTCCTTGTAGGATGAGGGTTCACCTTCTTCCAAGACCAAAGCATGAGCATCATCTCCAAAAGTCAAGTCATCATCTAACAACTTTGTTGAATGGTACATGGATAAACACCAAACAGATATGGTACATGGATTGCCATGTACCATATCTGTGTCAAGCTTGACTAGCACACCTTGATGACCTCTTGGATGAACTCTCCGCTTGATTTCCATGTGTAGGTCCAATGTGATACTGACCTAGCACATTTTGTTGCTCATCAGCAACTACTTGCTCATCAAGAACTTGCTCTGCTATAGGAGCACCTCCTTCCTCTTCATCACTTAAGTGATCAATCTCCCCCTCAACTAGATCCAAGGTAGGAAACTTGCCTTTGTCAATGTAGGGAGCCTGAGCAATCTTCCCTTCCTTGAATGATCTGGATTCATTAAAGGAAACATCCCTACTGACCACAACCTTACATGCTATTGGATCCCATAACCTGTAAGCTTTCACTCCACTTGCATAGCCAAGAAAAACACATTTCTTTGACTTAGCATCCAACTTGGACCTATCCTCTTTAGGTGTGAGTGAATATGCATCACAACCAAATATCTTCAATCTACCATAATCAGCTGGTCATTGATGCCTCAAGTCATATGGTGTCTTGAAGTTGATTGCACTAGATGGAGAAATATTTACCACATATGTTGCTGTGTTGATAGCTTCTGCCCAAAACTCATGTGACAACTTTGATTCACTCAACATACTCCGTGCATGTTCCAACAATGGCCGGTTGAGCTGCTCATCAACACCGTTTTGCTGCAGAGTGTAAACTGTGGTAAGGTGGCGAGTTATCTCCTGTGCTGTGCAGTATACTTGAAACTCTCTAGAGATATACTCCCTGCCGTTGTCTGATCTCAAACACCTCGCCTTTTCCCCAATTTGAGTCTCCACTTGGGTCTTCCACTTCTTGAAAGTGGCAAAGACTTCAGACTTGTGGTGCATGAAATAAATCCACACAAACCTCAAGTAATCATCAATAAATGTTACATAGTAAATTTTTCCAAAGTGTGAGGGTGTAGGGAATGGTCCCCACACATCACTATGTACATACTTGAGTAGACCCTTGGAACTATGGGTCCCCACTCCAAAAACAGATCTGTTCTGTTTTCCAAAGATGCAATGCTCACAAAAATCCAACTTCACCGTCTTCAAGCCAGATAGCAAGCCATTTCTTTTTAAGACAGCCAAACCCTTCTCACTCAAATGACCTAGCCATGAATGCCACATAGTCATCATCCCATCCTGAGACCTGGCTACATTGGCTTCTCCACACATTGTAGTGCACTCCAATACAAATAGATTCTTTTGAAAGTTACCTTGCAAGATAAGCTTTCCACCAGAAGTGACTCGAAGTACCCCATCACCAACACTCCATTGATGACCTTTGGCATGAAATACTCCAAGGGAAATCAGGTTCTTCTTCATGTCAGGTATGAACCAAACATCATTAAACTTCCACATAGCTCCATCAAACATTTGAATCCTTATGGATCCAATACCCTCAATCCGACAAGGTTGATCATTCCCCATCAACACTGAACTATTTGATGTTGAAAGCAAATAGAAGAACTCCTTGATATAGCATATATGGTACAAGCAAGCACAATCTAGAATCCACTCATCATCCATACCATGAGATGAGGCACAAAGGCATACCCACAATGTCACAAATCATATGGATCATCCAACAGATCAGTATCCTCCTCAACATAAGCTATGTTTGCTGAAGAGCCTTCATCTACCTTCCCTTTGCCCTTAGCTTTGCACTCCTTCTTCATATGGCCTACTTTGCCACATCCCCAACAAGTCACCTGTTTCTTTTCCTTGGACTTGCCTCTTGACTTAGACATGGACCTGACCTTGCTTTTTCCCTTATCATCATCACTAGTCCTCCATTGAGGTCTTTCACGTTGGATAACCAAGGCATGGCCTTGAGTAGAAGATGACATTGAGGTTGCAACAAGTTTCTGTTGCAAGTCATCTATAAGTAGAGCTGCAGTCACCTCTTCAAAGGCAATGGTCTTTTTCTCACGGTGCAACAACACTCCTGAAAGTGACCAATAGGACAGCAGCAAGGAGCCCAACAAGTGCAGCACCTTCCGCTCCTCATTCAAGTCCTCTCCCAAGTTTGTCAAGTCTACTACTAGGTCACAAAATGCATCCACATGGTCTCTGATGTTGGTTCCTGGTTTCATCTTGAATGTGATTAGTTTGAGATTGGTGTACAATCTATTTGACAATTCATTCCGATGATACTTGCTATGAAGTGCATCAAACAAGGAGTTACAATCAGAATGCTCCACCACTTGCTTGATCACATGGAGCTGAAGGTGAAGCAAAATAGAGTTCATAGCTTGCTCTTGCATATCATCCCAATCACTTTGTCTCACATCTTCAGGTTTCTCCCTCAAGAGTTTACCCAAACTAGTTGCACTCAACACTCCTTTCACCTGCCATTCCCATAGCAAGTAATCCATACGGCCATCAAACTTGGGTCCACCAAGCTTCAAGGTACCCATATTCACTTTCTTCTGCTCCACAAGTACTACTGAGGCTATTGCTGCACTTAGAGACTCTTCTTGAGTCCCTGAACCTTCCACATTAAATCTCCAATACTCAGGGAAGTGGGTCATAAGACATAAATCTTTTTACAGCAGCTCTTTTAAATACTCAAAGTCAACATCTAATTGCATCAACTTGTAACCTTGAGGATAAGCCTTCCAATGCACCAAACAGAATATTAATCTGAGTCTTGAGTCAAAAGCTATAAATTGAATTCAAAGGGGGGATCTAGAAGGGCAAAGATACATTATCCCTAAATGACGTTCTTTTGGAAGAGGACTGTGATTTTAATTGCAGTCATGTCTCCTATTATAAGAGGTTTGACTTGTGAGCCGGCATGTCTCTCACTCAGGATGAACCCTCTGATGGCTATTATGGTAGCGCACCATGGACTAAGAAGGCAAGGAACCCCAACTCCATCATACTCATCCAAGGCTAACACTCCAAGACTCAAGACATTGCTCTCTAGAGAACTCAATGAAAGAGAGATAGTTGCAAATGAAAGGATGTTGAGTACATCCTCACCCCTTGTTTATATACTTGTGAAATAGTTACGTACCAAAGTTACTAATTACCGCAATAACTCAAGTTACTAGACTAAAAGTCAAATAAAGTCAAATAATAGAAAGGAATATCCATTCACATGGGCATATTCCCCTAAGCATGTGGTCTTATCTTGACCCAACCATTAAGTCAAGGATTCCTTCACATGGGCTATCCTTGGACTAAAGAAGAATCCAAAACAAAAAGGCTTGCGGGCCCAAGAGTTCTCAACTCTTTCCTCAAAGCCAAACACCTAGGAATAATACCAAGTCAACACACCAAAATCCAAAATAGTGGTGCTCATCTTTTCTACTTCCTCTAAAGTAAGGTCCTCTCTATCTTAACTATGACTAACTTTAGCTAACCATAACTAATATAGAACCATCCTTTATCTCTATATAAATAATATCTCTTAAGTACTTGTAATAACAAGCTAAATATCACAATACCACATACATGCACAAATGGAAGTTACATTTACCCCCGGACTAAGTTTTCACTTTGTCCTCAAAGTGAAGGTCTCTCTACCTTCTATGGTACATCTTCAACTTATCATGGTTAATCCTATCAAAGTGTCTTCTCCCCAACTCCTTGAGATCATAGGTGTAATTGCCCCACACCTTCTCCACTATGAAAGGTCCAAAGTACTTAGGCAAAAACTTCTTTTGCACTCTCTTGAATCAAATGGAATCAAACAACATTACACAATCACCTTCTTTGAAAGGCTCCACCTTCTTCTTGCCTTGCCTCTTGTCATAGCTCTCCTTTTGTTTCCTTTGGGCTTGCTCCACTCAAACCATAACAACTGCTCTTGCCTCTTCCAACTCCATGAGTTGATCCTTCCTTGACTTCTCTGCATCACCTCCTTGTGCTTTCTTCAATCTCCTATGAATGCTTTGGAAGGTAGGAAGATCAAAGTGAATAGGTAAGGTAGACTCAATACCATATACCAATTGAAATGGAGAATATCTAGTGGAAGTCTTCATGGTTGTCCTATACTCCCACAAAACTGTATGAATCCTCTTGTCCCAATGATGTTTAGCCCCCTCCATTTCTGCATCTTTGGCCAACATCATGCACAAGGTCTGATTGGTTCTCTCTGCCAAGCCATTGGAATTTGGCTTATAGGATGTAGTTACTCTATGTGTGATAGAGAAATGTAGTAGCATGGCTATAGTAATGCTTCATGTAAACTCTCCTCCTTTATCAAAAACCAACTCCAAAGGGCATCCAAACCTAGTGATAAGGCGTTCATAAAGAAATCTACCCACTTCATCTTCATTCTTGTCCCTCAATGGTCTAGCCTCAACCCACTTGGTAAGGTAATCAGTAACTACCACAATGTACCGATTGTTCCTTGGGGTTCTATTGAGAGGACCTACAAAATCAATTCCCCACTTCTGAAAAGGTCCTAGCAATGGAATTGATCTAAGTGGTGGAGTGGATGTAGACTTTCTAGCAAAAGCTTGACAACATGGAAAGTTTTGCAATAATCAAGACAATCCTTGAAAATCCCTCTCCAGTGGTCATCTGCATCTAGAATCTTGAAAACAGTCACCTTTCTTGCAAAGTGTCCTCCACATACTAAACCTTCATGAAACTCCTTTATGAGTAGGATAGACTCTTCCTTACCCACTGCTCTTCAAAGTAGACCATTTGCTCCATGGTGAAAAAGAATATCCTCCACCATTGTGTAAGGTCTAGATCTTGTTGCAAGTGCCTTCCTCTCCCTAGCATGCATTCCTTCTAGATAGTTACCTCTTGTCAAAAAATCCACAATCTCCTTGTACTCCATTGGAACCTCTTGAGTGACTGAGATTGTCATGAGCTCCTCGTCCGGGAAGGAATCATCCATTGGCTCATCTCCATCATGCTCATAGGCTCTAGATAACAAATCAGCATTTGCATGTTTCTTTCCTGGCCTATCCTCAATGGTGTAGTCATACTCAGACAAGAGTATCATCCACCTTGCTAGTCTCCCTTCAACATTAGGCTTGTTAAAGATGTACTTCAAAGCCTTGTGATCTATGACAATGGTGGCTTTCCCTCCAATCAAGTAGTGTCTAAACTTCTGGAGACCAAAGATCACTGCCAACCCTTCTCTCTTCGTGACAAAGTAGTTCTTCTCTGCTGAAACCATCTGCCTACTAGCATAAGCTATTGGATGATCATGCCCATCTTGGTCTTATTGACTAAGAGTGCATCCTATAGCTACATTAGAAGCATCAGTGTAGAGGATGAAAGGCTTACTCTAATCAGGTTGAGCAAGAATTGGAGCTACAACAAGGGATTGCTTGAGCTCCTCAAAAGCTTTGAGAGCATTCTTGTCCTCCAAAATCACCATGTAATCTACACCCTTCTTCATGTAGATGGTCAATGCATAAGCCTTATTGGAAAATGAAAAGATGAACCTCCTATAGTATCCAACCATCCCCAAGAATTGGCGTAACTTTGTCAAGCTTGAAGGGAATGGAAGGTTTGAGATTTTCCTCACCTTCTCAAGATCAACTGCTATTCCATCCTTGGAGATGATGTGCCCCAAAAGTAGACATTCTTCACATCCAAAAATGCACTTCTTTAGGTTGAGTGATGCATTTGCCTCATCTAAGCGTTGCAAGACCTTGATTAGGTGCTCAAAGTGCTCCTCCTTGCTCCCATAGACACAAAAGTAATCAATGAAGTCTCTCACAAATTCCCAATGAAAGGTTCAAATACCTTGTTCATGAACCATTGGAATGTGGCTGGAGCATTGCAAAGCCCAAAAGGCATGACCTTGAAAGCGTAAGTTCTCCAAGGTGTGGTAAAATGTGGTGAGTTGTTGATGCTATGGTGCAATCTTGATTTGGTTAAATCCACTATAACCATCTCCAAAACTGTACCTCTCATGACCTGCAACCTCCTCCAAGATCTCATCAATGAATGGCAATGGGTAGTAGTCCTTCTTGGTAACAACATTGAGCTTCTTATAATCCACACATACCCAAAGCTTGCCATTCTTTTTCTTCACCATGACAATTGGAGACACCCATTCTGAATTCTCTACCTCAAAGATAAATCCAGCCTCCTTGAGCTTATCAATCTCCTCCTTCACAACCAAAGATATTGGTGGGCTAATGTGACATTGCTTTTGGCGGATTGGTCTTGCATGTGACTCCACCTCTATCTTGTGCTCCTCCAAGTTGACTTCCTTCAAATCCTTGTAATTGAAAGCAAAAACATGGATGAACTTGCAGAAAATCTCCTCAAATCTCACCTTCTCCTCCTTGGTAACATTTGGGCCATACTTGAGGGTAGCTAACCTTCTCTCTACCTCCTCAAGTGTCAATGGTGATTTATCTGGGTCCTTCAAAACCTCTGGCTTAGGTGCAAAATCCATAACGCACAAAGGATACACATCTGAATCAGATTCAGATTCATCCTCCTCCGTGAAAGTCTCTTTTTCCATGCTTGTGTCCACACCTGAAGCTCCTTCTTCAAAATCTGATTCCCAATAATCAGAAGATGGTGTATCTGAATGTGAAGTGTTGGTGGTGTTAGTCACATGAACTGTGACTCTATGGTTTGATGGTCCAATCCTCAAGTACACTTTGTGCCATCAATTAGTTGTGCATGCTGCTCTCAACCATGGCCTCCCAAGAAGTAAGTCATAGCTTGAATCTTTCAAGACTTGGAAAGTCATGAGATTTTGAACTCCCATAACTGAAACTACCACTTTATCCATCACCCCTATTAGTCAAACTTGTTGCTTGTTTGCCATGCTCACCACAAATGTTGAAGGTCTTGAGGGTATCATACTCAACTTCTTCATCAACCTTTCTGACATGGCATTTACTGCTGATCCTCCATCAACCAATGCATCCTTGATGTTGTGACCATTCACTCTCACATCAATCTTGGAGGCATATTCACAAGCCTCCCATGGTGCTGGCTTGGCATCCACCACCCCTATTGATACTAGAGCTTTTGCCTTCTTCTTCCTCTTGCTCCTTGTAGAACTCAAACCACCTCTAAAATCCTTTCTCAAGGTAGGGTTCAAAGCAATCAATTGGCCCATTGTGATGTTAGCCTTGTGACTACCAACATCCTCCAACACATTGTAGTTCCATTGTTGCTTTGAGATCAAGAAGTCCTCCATCCCCAACTTCTTCCTTGGAGTCTTTGTTGTTGATGGTGTTGAGGTGCAAGTGCTCCTAGTAGACATAGGAGTATCCTTGCTTGGAGTAAATCCATGAGAAGAGTGAACATCCTCTGCAAAACAAGCTCTCTTCTTCTCTTGTGCCAAAAGCTCCAAATTAAGACACTTGGAGTTTGAGCACTCTCCCTTCTCATACTTGCTCTCAACCACATCAATGGATGCTATCCCCTTACCTTTGTTTGGATTAGGAGCCACTTGGGTTTCACTACCTCTCTCTTTCCCTCTATTGGCTCCCTCATAACCCCTTCCTCCATGGTAAGTAGAATTTGGGCAATTCCTTTGGGTATGGCCTCTTCTTACACAACCAAAACAATTTGTATCATGGAAATTGTTGGCTGGTTGGCCTCCTCTATATAGATAGTTTCCATAACTCCTAGGCCCTCTCTCTACATTCTGATCCACCTCTCTCTTCTCTCAAAGTTGCACCACATTGATCTTGAGACCCGCAAGTTGGTGGAGTACTACTTGTGGTGCAACAATTGCCACCAAAGTATCAGAAGTTTCAACATACTTGTAGCCTTGAGGAGGATGCACAACCTCCTTCACCACCAAATCACTCTCATCCCTTTTCAAACTCTCCTCCATACAAATTGTGATCTTGATAGCTTCAACCTTGGAAGAAAGTTTCTCATATCTCACCTTTCTTCTTATTTGTGGTCTCAATCCTCCCACAAAATTCTTGGTGAGCATGGCCCCTATGCCAATCATAGTAGTCTCCACATAATCTCCACCCTTCATCAACACTATGCAAAATCTGGGCTCTAGCTTTTCCAGTCTTTCCACATAGACTCTCACTTTCTCTCCATCTCCTTGTTTAAGAAATATAACCTCACTCATCAATCTCTCATAACTCTCATCAGGAAGAAAGTTCTCAATGAGTGTTGAAGTCAAAGTCTCCCAAGACTCCTCTTCCCCATCTCTCCTCTCTCTCTTTTGGTATTCTGACTCATACCATGTAAGTGCTGCATCCTCAAAGAAATCTGGTAATAATGAGGCCCACTCATTCTTCCTCCTCTCATTGTTTGCTATGCAAGCTCTCTTGAAGTCTCTCACAAAGGCCTCCACATCTTCTCCATCCTTGCCAAAGAAAACCGGAAGTTTCCCCATCTTAACCTCTCACTATCTTTCTTTCTCTCAAATTTTTTTTCTTTTCTTTTCTTTTCTCTCACTCCATAACTAATAGAGTATGTACATGACTAACACCATTTGAGAGTAATCCACCCTAGGGAACACAAAAGGCTCAGGTTGCTCCAAGATTTTTATAGCAACATCAAATCCTAAAGTGCATATTAATTGAACCCTCATGGATAGTTTATCCATAAGTTGAAAGATTATCTCCATCACTAATCTTGAGAACTAGCTGATAAAGGTGGTAGTATTTCTATAGCTGTACTAAAACTCTCTCCAAGATCCTTCACCAAAGTCTCCAAAAGTGATTTTACTCCACTACACTCATGTCCTTTTGGAAGTCCTTCAACTCCACAAACCTCACACAACTCCTTGGTCTTAGATCTTCTCCCTCCCAATCTTGGTGAAGAAGGTCCAACATGCAAACCCAAGTCAAGTAAGCCTCTCCTTTCCCTCAATCTCTTGCTCTCAAAGGTCAATGGACATGAACTTGCCTTATGTCCCTTCTCTCTACATAGAAAGCACTTAGACTCACTCTTTCCTCCAAGTGGTGTAGGTTTTTGGATCCTCTCAACACTCTCTTCAAATTCTATTGTAAACTCTCTTTTCCTCAAATCCACCCCTACAATCACCTCAAACCCTTGGAGAACCTTTCATAGTCTCAATTTCCACTCTTGGTGACCCTCCATGTTCCCAAGATGAATCTAAACACTCAAACATGCTTTTTGTTGATCTCAAACTCCTCATGCATGAGATCTCCACTTTGCAAAACTGACACTTCCTAACAATTTCACTCAGACCTCTCAACTTGTATGTGACAGATCTCTGAAATTTTTCACACGTAATCACAACTCTAGGGTGTCTTTCCCTGAAAAATTTCAGATCTTTTCATCAAACCATTTGGTCTAGACATCTTTCTATTCAACATACATATTTCAGATTTGGTCTAAAAACCACCCCCTCACTTCAAAAACTCATAACTCCCTGCTAAAGAATGATCTCTCTCTAATTTTTATGTGAAGAGGTAAGATATAATATACTGAATTTTCTTGTAAAGTTTCACAACAGTCCACTGAAAATTAAAGAAATGGCAGACTATGTACAATTTTCCAGAGAGCATGCAGTTGCGGGAGCAGTTTACCCTATCAACTTTCAAAAATTCTAGCCCAATGCGTATAATAGCCCTCACAATAATTCCAAGTGTGATAACTGAAAGATAACCTAAGCTATCATGTGTAGAAATTTCAAATTCAGATCTCAAACTTGAGATTTTGTCCAAAATCACCTTAATCCCCAAAATCTATAATCCACTTCACACAATCTCTCCAAATCCTCTCATGTGTACAAAATGTACAAAATCACTTCAAAGACATCATAATGAACTACAGGGTATAAAAATGGATCTTGGTTCTCTAACATAAGTTCAGCACTCTATGCTTCTAATGTTCTCTCCAAGTGAGCTCTCATAGCCTCCTTTTACCTAATGTAGAATTGAACGCGGAACATTATCTTGCCTTCTAGAGAGGTCTTAGCAACGAAACCAAAAATGTGAGCCGGCCTGTCTCTCACTTAGGATGAACCTCTGATGGCTATTATGGTAGTGCACCATGGACTAAGAAGGCAAGGAACCCCAACTCCATCATACTCCTCCAAGGCTAACACTCCAAGTGTAACAATATGGAGTTTAGCGACGAAGTTAGTTGGGCTTACAAAGTAGAGAATAAAACAAAATAGCCTAGAATATTCCAGAAGCATCTAAGAAGCTTCTTGGGAAGCTTCACAACTGGTTAACTTGTGCCCTAAGCAGGTAGCTTCTAGAAGGAAGCTTCTAGAAGCTTCTAACTAGCTTAGCTTGCACGCCAAGCAGGCGGCTTCTAGAAGGAAGCTTCTTGAGAAGCTTCAAGGGTCTTGTATGCTACCTATAAATACCAAAGCCAAAGCTCATGCTAGGCATTCGGAGTTTTCCCTCATTCAAGTATCCCAATGTGAGTTTCCATTCTCCTATTTCTCTCCTTGGTTTCGGTCTTTTACATTGGTATCAGAGCAAGAATGGGATTGATGGAATTTATGGACCACCAAATCCACTTCCGCCAAACCATTGGGACTTTCATGTCCAGATATTACCAAAGCATCATTTCACACAATTCATCACCTCGCACTTTGGGCAGGATTTTCTACATATGATCATCGTGTCAGAGGAACCCTTGATACTTCCAGTTGTAACTTATGGAGAACAGTGGACGTGTTGTATCTATGTGTTAATCAACTAGATAAATTGAGGATAGTGGAATAGAGTAGTAGCGATAACAGCAATACCGGATGTTATCCTTGCAATGCAACAACAAATCGAGCATCTTACTTAATTGTTGGTTAAACGAGACCAGCAACGACGAGAACAGATAGACAGAGCGCCAATTTGAGATGGAGAAGATCACATTCGATTTCCAAAACCCAAGGTGTTTGAAGGCAAGAATCTTCCAAGCACAATGGAGAATTTTGTGTTTGACTGCGAACGTTACTTTGAAGCCACCAATCTTCAAGATGAGCAGAAACAAATTCTCTTGGCTTCTAGCCAATTGGATAGCGTGGCAAAACTTTAGTGACAATTTTGAGTAGAAAGAGCTGAACAACAAATTGTTACACCGATTTTGATATGGACAGAATTCAAAGATGCAATACTTGGTCGATTTTAAACTATAAATGCCACCCGAGCTACACAAGATAAATTGGTGGAGTTGAGGCAGATTGGCTCAATGAGAAGCTACATCACACAATTTCAGAACATCATCATGCAAATTCCAAATATCCAAGAAGGTGAAGTTCTGGATCAATTTGTGCAAGGATTGAAGTCACGAACCAAATTGGAGGTGACCATGCGGGAGCCACAAAATGAAGAAGAAGCCATGCAATTGGCTGAGTGTTTTGATTCCTTGGTTGCAACAACTTGGTCTCGACCTCGACCTACACAAAGCCTACCAATACACTACGCTCGAGTAGAAGAACTGGTACCAATGGAGATTGATGTTATCCAACGAAGACCACTTGGCACAACAGATAGAGAAAGATTATGAAAAAATAGAGGTTGCTTTTATTGTCGCCAAGTTGGACATCGCATTGCTGAATGTCCACTTAGGAATGGGTGACCTCAACAAGTTGCCCAGATGGAGTTTGTAGAATAGAATGATCAGGGAAACAAAGAATCCCAGTAGGAGATTTCGAGCCGCCTACTAGGAGCTTGATTAGTTCCAATGGGATTGAAGGCTCGACCTATGCAAGTTTGCTTCACTTGCAAGGTATGATATCTAATCGGGGTTGTAGGATTTTGGTTGATTCTAGAAGTTCAAAGAATTGCATGTCTATGCAAGTAGCAAAGGAAGTGGGTATTCTTATCAAGCCAGTGTTTGGAAGTAGTTTGATGATGGCGGATGGTAAAAAAGGTTCTGCATTCCGCACCTCACATCTTGTTACCTTCAAGAGTTAGGAGTATTTGGAGTGTATGAGGTTTATAGTGGCACCTCTACACTATGATATCATTCTGGGTCTACCTTGGCTTGAATGTCATAAGGTTCAATTTGATTGGACTCGACGACAAATTCAAGTACAACACCAAGGTAGAAATTTCCGATTAGATTGTTTGGCACCTTTGAGTAAGATGCCTAAGAATAGTCAATCCCAAGATGGGAAGTTTGTCAAGAAGGTAGCCATAGAGCGAATCTGGAAGGGAGATGAGTCCCTGGAAGGGAAGTTTGCTAATGAAGCGGCCATAGAGCAAGCTTTGAAGGAAGATAAGTCTATATTCGCGGTGTGGGTCAAGCTGATTGCACAAGAACAATCTGAGGAGGGCCAAGAGCCTCATCAAGCAATGGTTGATTGGATAGTTCAAGAGTTTGCAAATGTGTTTCTGGATGATCTGCCAAAGGGATTACCCTCCAATCAAGGTATGCCCTTCAAGATCAAATTGTTGCCAGGGAGTACTCCAATGAGTAGACCAATCTATCGGCTCTCACCAAAGGAGTTGGAGGAGTTGCGAAAAACACTTACAGAGTTGTTGGAGAAGGATTTCATACGACATAGTATTTGGGGAGTAGTAAACCGTGAAGATGCATATCCCTTGCCTCGGATCGATGACTTGCTTGATCAACTAAGTGGAGCACGCTACTTTTCCAAGCTGGATCTTCATAGCGGCTATTGGCAAATTCCTATTGAAGGAGAAGACGTGCAAAAGACTGCCTTTCGCACAAGGTATAGACATTTTGAGTGGAGAGTTCTACCTTTTGGACTTACTAATGCTCCAACAGTCTTCATGGATCAGATGCATCGGGTGTTGGAGGGACTATTGGATCGGTCCGTGATGGTGTTCTTAGATGATATCCTAATCTATAGCAAGACAGAGGCAGAACACATGAATCATGTGCAAGAAGTCCTAAGATGACTACAATAGTGGAAATTTTTCTAGCAAGAAGTCAAAGTGTGCTTTTTGGCAGAAGGAGGTTACCTTCTTGGGTCATAAGATCTCATCAGAGGGGATCAAGATGGAAGAAGAGAAGATCAAGGCCATTACTGATTGGCCTACCCCAAAAGATGCTACAGAAGTACGAGCATTCAATAGATTGGCCAGTTTTTACCGACGGTTCATCCACTATTATGCTCACGTGGCTGCACCATTGACTGACCTCTTGGGAAAGAGCTTGAGCTTCCAATGGACCACCAAGCATGAAGAAGCATTCCAAAAGTTAAAGCATATGGTGTCTTCAAGACTCATTCTTCAACCATATGATCCTCAACTACCTTGTGTGGTTGATTTTGATGCTTCTAACTTTGCAATTGGAGCTATGTTGCAACAAGAATTTCCGGATGGACTACATCCTATTGCCTTTGTGTCTCGCTGACTAAATACAGCTGAAAGAAATTACTCTACTCAAGATCGGGAAAAACTTGCAATGGTGTATGCCACCAAGGTATGGAGGCATTATCTCTTGGGTAAACAAGTGATCATGCAAAATGATCACAAGCCATTGTTGCAGACCTTACACTTGGAGCACATGAAGAGTCGACATCATCAATGGGAAGAGCAACTCCAATTGTTTGACATCAAACTTGAGTACAAACCAGGTTGGTTCCATGTCATCCTTGATGCTCTATCACGATGACCCGATTTGAAGGCTCTTCCTCTCATCATGGTGGCAATTACAACAGTGTCCATTGACCCTAAGGTCCATAATGAGTTTCAATCAGCTCTACAACAAGATCCCTTCTTCCAAATGGTACACAATTGTCTGATAGCATGCGACAAAGAGTACAACACCTTCTCCTTCAAGGAAGGCCTTTTATTCCATGCAGACCAGATCTATGTTCCAGCCAAAGGTGATCTTTGACTTGTGCGCCTTCAAGAAGCCCATGATTTACCAGTAGCTGGTCACATGGGAGTGGACAAGACCTTGGGCATCCTCCAATGCCAATGGTGGTGGCCCAACATGACACGAGATATTTGAGACTTTGTCCAATCATGTGAGAGTTGCCAACGTAACAAGGCCAGCAACCAGAAGCCGAGTGGACTCCTTCAACCACTCGCCATTCCATCCGCTTGTTGGGAGCATGTGAGCTTGGATCTCATCATATCCTTGCCAAAGACAAAACAAGGACACACCACAATCGTGGTGTTTGTGGATAAGCTTAGTAAGCAAATCCACTTGGCACCAACCTATGATACCGTGGATGCTCCAACCTTAGTGCAAATCTACTTCAACAATGTTGTCAAGCATCATGGGATGCCACGTGTACTCATCTTTGACCGTGATCCTTGATTTACCGAGAAGTTTTGGCAAGCACTCTTCCAGATACTTGGCACCAAGCTTGCTTTGTACACGGCCTATCATCCTCAAATTGATGGACAAACCAAATACACAAATCGTACATTGGAGGATATGTTGCGGGCCTTTGTCAATGTCCACCATACCAACCAAGATGAATGTCTTGCAATTGCAGAATTTGCCTATAACAATTCCAAATAGGCAAGCACCGGATTTTCTCCCTTCTTTCTCAATTTTGGCCAAGATCCGCTTGTTCCAGATTCTCTTCTTGCTCCTCCTCCCTCTCAAGTTCCTCATACTTCCACATTCTTGACCACTATATCTCAATCTCTCCAACAAGCCAAGTCTAACCTCCTTGTTGCTCAGAATTGCCAAAAAAAAATACGGACCACCATCGTCGTGATCTCACCTTTGAAGTTGGTGATAAAGTCATGCTATCCTCTAGTAACCTCCCTCTCCCACTTGATACCCAAGTTCGTAAACTTGCCCCTAATTGGATAGGACCCTTTGATATCACCCACATTGTCTCTCATGTTGCTTATCGACTTGCCTTGCCTTGTCACATGCGTATCCATCCTATCTTTCATGTTTCCAAGTTGAAACCCTTTGTTCCTAACCCCTCTTCTTGTCCCTATCAGTGATCATGAGGAGTACAAAGTTGATCGTATCCTTGCGCGTTGCCATATTCAACGAGGCCGTTGCCAACATACGGAGTACAAGGTCCTTTGGAAAGTGTATTCCCTTCATGATGCCACATGGGAACCTCTTTCCTACCTCCAAAATGCACAGACGGCCATCAAGGAATTCAAAGCTTCACTGGCGACAAGGACGTCACCAACTAGCGGCGGGGGAATATGTAACAATATGGAGTTTAGCGATGAAGTTAGTCGGGCTTACAAAGTAGAGAATAAAACAAAATAGCCTAGAATATTCCAGAAGCATCTAAGAAGCTTCTTGGGAAGCTTCCTAACTAGTTAACTTGTGCCCTAAGCAGGTAGCTTCTAGAAGCTTCTAACTAGCTTAGCTTGCACGCCAAGTAGGCAGCTTCTAGAAGGAAGCTTCTTGAGAAGCTTCTTGGTTAACTTGGCTTGCACTCCAAGAAAGTGGCTCAAGGAAGCTTCTTGAGAAGCTTCAAGGGTCTTGTATGCTACCTATAAATACCAAAGCCAAAGCTCATGCTAGGCATTCGGAGTTTTCCCTCATTCAAGTATCCCAATGTGAGTTTCCATTCTCCTATTTCTCTCCTCGGTTTCGGTCTTTTTCACCAAGACTCAAGACATTGCTCACTAGAGAACTCAATGAAAGAGAGATAGTTGCAAATGAAAGGATGTTGAGTACCTCCTCATTCCTTGTTTATATACTTGTGAAATAGTTACGTACCAAAGTTACTAATTACCGTAGTAACTCAAGTTACTAGACTAAAAGTCAAGTAAAGTCAAATAATAAAAAGGAATATCCATTCACATTGGCATATTCCCCTAAGCATGTGGTCTTATCTTGACCCAACCACTAAGTCAAGGATTCCTTCACATGTGCTATCCTTGGACTAAAGAAGAATCCAAAACAAAAAGGCTTGCAGGCCCAAGAGTTCTCAACTCTTTCCTCAAAGCCAAACACCTAGGAATAATACCAAGTCAACACACTAAAATCCAAAATAGTGGTGCTCATCTTTTCTACTTCCTCTAAAGTAAGGCCCCCTCTATCTTAGCTATGACTAACTTTAGCTAACCATGACTAATATAGAACCATCCTTTATCTCTATATAAATAATATCTCTTAAGTACTTGTAATACCAAGCTAAATATCACAATACCACACACATGCATAAATAGGTGTTACAGACCTTAGATCCAAGTCTGAAAGAGAATCTTGAACCACAAGCTTCCTCTTTGACAGAACCCAAAAGATTCCAATGGATAGAGATTAACAAAAGTGATGCTAGAAGTCCTAGATTCTGTCCATCTCTCGAGGACACATGCTACACTACTAGCAGCCAAAGGGAAAGGAGTGACTTTGAAACTGTTGTGAAGGATATTTCAAGGAGGTCTCATTCCGTTTTTAGTTTTTTTCTTGCGCCGGACTACCCAAGTACTTCATAAACAAAAATCTTGGAATATCAATGGGGCAGGTTGGGAGAGCTTAAACTCACATGAATTTACAGACAAGCCCTCCTATGGGTATGATAAAAGTAATCATACCAGGGTTGGCAAGGAAGCAATTCACCGCACCAATTCTTGATCATCTTACTCGTTCTTGCTCAGCCATTTCCACCTTCCTATATCCATGAAGTCTCGATTGATTTTTTTGATGCCGATCTTGACTTCCCTCAATCCGACAATCTGCTACTCTTTGTAAAAAATTACTAACACCACCACTAATGCCAAACACGAGCACTGGATATGGAAACTCTAGACATCCTCACTCAATTCTTGCCTTGATCATTCACAATTTCCTATCCCAAAGAGATATAATTCATGCTCTTCATCCACCCAAAAGCTTCTTCCTCTTGAGTAGTAGGAATGCCTATTGTGGCAGAAATGATGGCTAGTAAACCTATCCGGATAAAGTCTTTGTCACTAAACCCAGAGACCAATGAACAAGCTGAAAAGTAGACCTGCTCGCTAGTGGTGAGTAACTTCCAAGATAAACCAAAGAGTGTGTGTGAACTCTCTTTTACCAACATCAAATATCTTATTCTACCTTGTGCGATCTCATGCGGTCCTCAGGTTTTTCAGACACACACCACAATGCTCTCTTTGTTTGTTGCTGAAGCATTCCACTACCTCAAGAGTATAGCAATCAAACTACCACAGCACTAGTGCGGCAGGAGTGACTCACTGTACCATCTCCACTCAAAACTAACAGGCCTCCATCAGTCACCATTCACACAACATTCCTATCCGTGCTTCCCTTCAATCCAGTCACATCAAATCTAATTATAAAAACACTTGAGCACAACTGACTTGGACTGTGAGTGGAATTCTCTAATCTATATATCATCAGCCCTAAACATTCCTCATTACCATTCTGCCCATTGTGCTCCTTATTCCAAACAAATGCTTCCTGTAGTTTTCTTCTCTTGACTGTAGACCAAATCTCATCTGAGTCAAATTTGAAATGCACTGTTCCAGGCCCTCTGGCATAATGTCCAAACCATGGGACAGTCAGTCATTTGTATATGTGAGATCCCTCTATGTCGCCTCTTTGGAAAATTTTTTCCTCTACCCTTGATACATCAGAAAACTCTTCAATCTCACTTTTCGTTGACCTTAAGAACCTTAATCCTTTGGACCTGAGGACCTAATTGCTTCCAGAGGTTTCACGATGGGCATCTAATTGTATTGACTCTAGCAATAGGAGGATGAGGTCCAACATAGGCCATGGGATGCACCCCGTAGCACACACATGAGACAATCAAATCTCAAAATGATGGGAAGATCTCAAATTCCTACTGCTCTGATACCATTTGATTGATAAAATTGATTAGTGCCACATAAACCACGCTGATTCCAAGCAAATTCACCCTTTAGACAGTAATATGTGGTTCACCTCTGTGTGAGGCTACGTCCACGGTAAGCATCAAGAAGCCTTCACTGACTCAGGGTCTTGTCTTTTTTACCAGTCCAGTCTTACGACCATTTCACAGTCCATACTCCCCACCACCTGTGAGAGAGCAACACTCACCAAAATACCCAGAACCCTAAGGCATATGAGTCAAAACCTAACAGAAACGAGGTGCTTAGGTTTCGATAGAGTTATAGATTTTATTATCCTATATTTTGAGTATTGGATGATAGATTAAACTTTGATTTCCGTATGGAATTTTAAACTATGGGAGATAACTATATAACATATTTTGACAATATAAAGGATATGGAACTAATTTGAATATTATTTAATTTAAAATTAGTGGTATTATTTTTATTATAATTTTTATTATATAATAAATAAATACAATAAATAAAATTCGGAAATTTTATTATATTTCTATCAAGTGTAATCTTGATTTTGAAAGTAGAAAGTAAGTTAAAACCTTACAAAGGTGAATTCTTTTACTTTGTGGTATATGAATTTTGATCTACAAAAATATTAAATCTACTCTACATAGTAGATATTCAATGATAATAAGTAAACATAGAATAATTTTCTCATATATAAATAATATAAATTCATATTGAATATAAATAGAATAATTAAATATTTTAATCGATTTAACTTATCTATTGAGGATCTTTCCTTGATGTATCTTTAAGAATATCTTATCATGGAAAATCTAATGTAGAATAGTTACAAAAGATTTTTGGTGAGTTTTGCCTACCTATTCTCATCTTTTTATTTTTAAATAAAGATAATAAAGATATAATTTTCATTTAATCTGCCAAATTTTTTTAAATTTTGATCCAAATATATAAAATTTAGATTTCTCTGCTTTAGAATTTATCAAGAAACCTTATTATGCAATTTTTGCTTATACTATGTGTGATAGTTAATTTTTTAAATAAAATAATTATTAAAATTCTTAAATTTAGAGTCTCTGTTCATAATATAAATTTAATTAAAACTAAGTGAAGTGGACATTTCTTCATGATTATAGAAACTTGAAATCTGATATGATATAAATGATGTAACCTAATTTTAATTATTTTTATCCACAGAATTAAATTTTTTAATATGATGAAAACTAATTTTCATTAAGGCTATTTTTAATTTACATTTTAAATATTTAATATTTCCATATTTTTACAAATTTAATTATGATGCTAATCATCTCAATTTAAGAGTATTTCAACTATGATGGTTAGAAATCAGATTCTAGTGTATTAATTTATTATAATTCATGGTAAATTTTATCATGAATCTATATAATTTTTGGAAATATCTAGAATTTTGTTTGAAAAATTACTATATTGAAACTAAAATATTAATAATACACCTTAATTGTACAAACTAGGCATCTTAAAGATCTAATATCTATTTACTAGGCAATCATTGAAGACATTTAGAATTCTATAACCTGAAATAATTCGAAAAGAGCAACTTGTATCTTGGGCCAAAAAGTAGATATGCGGTAGTCCTTCTAATAGTATCTTCTTGGCCATGTTTTCTTTGCTCTAACATGACCAATCACCTTACTTCACCATGTATGATGTATGTGTAGCTTTGGATCTTTAAGGATCCAAATTCCTCATTCACTTAAGATAAACTCATGAATTTTGGATTGTAATGCCTTATCAATGCTGGATCCTCTTTTGTTGCGTATATCCATATCTCATGTTGTGTCTAATTAGTCTTTGCCGTTAATGTTCATTGTTGGTATATGGATCTAGGCATTTATGAGTTTAGTCTCCTTTATGAAGGCAATCTTCATGCATAATTGTTATCATCATTGAGCATATTAATTTTTATTTATTTAAATAGTTCTTTTTGTGTTTCTAAATTATATCAAAGGTGTAAGAATTTATCTCAATCACAAACTCCTTGTACAAAGTGATGCTTTCCATGCTTGGAATGAAATATAACAACTAACTACTCACTCTTGATTTTGTGGTAATTATATTCCCTTAGAAGTAACTTGCGAAGAAGAAAGCAATTATATGCTTTCTTATATATTATATTAACTAGTCTCCCACTCTTGTTAAAGAAGCATATAAATTGTTGATCCAAGTATATATATATATATGGAGTAAATTTAATTAAAATACTTGGATCTTAAAGATACGGGTATTCAATAATATATCTTCCAAATCTTGAAAGGCAAGCTCATGTAAATATTTCACATTTTTAACTTGTCAACCTTTGCCTTAGAGTGATTTTAAGGCTTACATAAGTCCAATGAAAGAATTAAAATTTACGATAGAATCTTATGAGTCATAGAAATCTCTTTAATTAGGTTAATCATCAAATGTACATATTTGATGATCTACTTCTACTTCAAGATCTCTTTTATTGTCATTTCATGGCTTGAATGCCCTATATGCTCATTTGATGGTCTACTTCTACTTAAAGATCTCTTTTATTTTGTCATTCATGGCTTGAATGCCTTATATGCTCACTCTATAGCCTAAGTAATTAATCTCATAACTACAAAATAATAATTTTAAGCTTTTGCATATAGTTATTATCTCATAGAATCCAAAAGACTTATCTTGGACCAAAATATCATTAGTGAACATAATGACCATTTTTTCCAAGTAGACTCAAAATATTATTCACCAATCCTTTGAATGTAATAAGTGAACCAATATCACCAAATAATATCATCAACAACATGGTGTATCTTATGCAAAAGAGTGGTTGTTGGAATATCTTGGACCAAAATATCATCTATGAACATAATGACCATTTTTCCTAAGTAGAGTGAAAATATTATTCACAAATTCTATGAATGCAATAAGTAAATTGAATATTACTAAATAACATCATCAACAAACATGGTTGCATCTTATGAAGAGTGGTTTTGGAATATCTTATCTACCATTCTACTTAGATTGTATGTAGTTTGTAAATCCAACTTGGTAAAGTTCATGCACCTTGAAATTGATCAAACAAGTCGTATGTCCTGAATAAGGATACTTGTTCTTAAAGGGTTGTTGGTTTTATGAATAGTAGTCAATACCAAACCTCATACTTTCATACTTCTTATTCACAAGCAAGATGAGATGTAATATTATGAGGATATGAGAAACCTCAAGAGAAACAAAAGAGAAGAAACACAAGAGAAACATAAGGTTTCATTACTTAATACTTAGATGCCCCAAAGAAGCACCTTTTTTAATTATATAACAAAGAAGATCTACTCAAATGGAGCTACATCCTTGGATCAAATACATGGATTGGTGACATCTTGATCCTTGTCCTATTTTGTCTATCAAACAAGTTTGACCAAAGGGAATCTTTGGGAAATCTTCCTATAGGATGCTCAGAACAACATGGGTAAGATTGGAAGATCTTGACTAGACAAACAAGGGGAGGAGAAGGCAGTACCATTTGTTTTGGAGGGAGGGATTTTTCTATTTTTGAGGCCTAATTCATGTGTTTAGGCCTCCAAAATTGGCTCTAAAGTTTTCAAGGTGTTATTGACCTTTGCTCTATTAATTGAAGTACTCTTTTGGTGACACATCTATCTGATCTACTTAGACTATAATACATAACATCCCTAAAGATATTACCAAGCCACTTTCCACCTCTAGATAATTTGTCTAGCAAACATTATTGGTTGAATGAATCATATCATGTGTATATACATCACCACACAACATACATTAGGGGGTTTCAGAAATAGGTTTGATGGATGTCTACAAGATAAATAACAAATCTTCATAATAATTTATAGTGAACTCTGTAACGATACAAGATTGTAATAACTGAGCGCTTTGTAAATTCAGTTAAGGGGTATATTATGCAAATTTCATTCATTTATAAAAATCAAATAATATGTTATGGATGTTTAGGAATGTTGTAACTAAATAAATGATTTTCAGACAGAGTGACGTGTTTCCTCAAGAGGGTGGCCACGTGGTCAGTTGAGTCAAGTATGATTGATGATTTGGTTTCTGTATTCAAGATCCAAAATGGTCCCGCCCAGCAATTTAAATTTCTAAACTTGATTTCTCCACCCTCTGGAGCAAATGTGCGAGTTGTCAGGCAACTAACGGCGATTTTGTAGTTTTGCATTGGTGTGGGAAATGATCAGCGCTGCCGTGAAGCAACCAAGAAATTGATTAGAGGTTGATAATTTTTATGCTAGGAGTGCAACAAAATTTTTGCAATGGGAGATCAAGTACCTTGTTTTAGTGTAGGAGACTCACTTTTTGACGCTAATCTAGGACCTATCGAGTCATATTTGGATTCACAACCTCAACAACCATTAGGGAAATTTGGAGACTTGATGAGGATGGCTTCTTTTGTGCCCGAAAAACCAAGGAAGATGAAAAATTTTGCATGGCAATGCATCATTATAGCCAAATATTGGATTATTTGGAGGACCTCTAGCATTTTGCATAGATTCATGGTGGGAATTGCAAAAAGCCCATTCAAAAATTGATAGTTTTAGTTTCATGGCAAACTTTTTGATTAGGGAGGGACAAGGATTTCCTACTTCTATGACATGTAACAAACTTTACAAGAAATGGTTGCGGTACATGAAACAGTACTAAGAAACTTGGGAGCTTAAGAACAAGTCTACAGGAGAGGGTCTCACCGAGAAGGAACATGGCAAAGAGTGGAGAACTATAGAAGATAAATTGAATGGAATGTGCACGCTTTTGCAAGAATGGAAGCAATATTTGGAACCAGAGAAAACATAAGTCCACCGGCAATGGTAAGTTTAGGAGATTGTAATCCCAATTTGAGCGAGATTTGTGAGGCTGGCGAGGAGGAGGTCCATGAAGGTGCACAGGAGTGCTTGCAATTCTCATCTCCTCCAGAGGTGGTGCTCCCTGACTCGGGCTCCCAGTTGCTCACAAACACCCAAGGGGTGGAAAGTTTACCAAGTGGCATGGACAGTGGAATCCTATCACCTAAGGATGAGTCTCCATTTGTTCCACCGATAGAGGACTCGTCTTTCATTACACCATCGCCTTTAACTTCTACAAGGGATGGATCCAATTGTGCTTTTGCCAACCAAGAAGGGGAACGTGACCCAAAGAGGAGGAAAGGTGGAATATTTGCAAGTAAGGTACCCAAGTTGTCACCTAGTATGCCATTGTCTCATGATTTAGCAAAAATTACCATGTTGAAGGCAAATACTATAGAATCCAGAGAGAGGTTATGACTAGCTGAACTAGAAGCTACCAACATGAGGAAGAGAGACACCAATGATAAGAATGGAAGCAGAGCGTGTTAGATTAGAGACAAAGAAGATGAAAATTGAAATTGAGAAAAAATTGAGCACAGATAAAAGGAAAGCTAGGGCAGACAAATATAAATTTAAGGAGAAGAGTTGGAATCAAAGGGCACTCATGAAATCAAAATGAGTCTCATACAAGTAGGGAAAACTCCCAAGGAAATAAGTAATTATTTCAAAGTGCTCACTTAGGTTCAACGTCCATCATACTCTATTGATAGCAAATAGTATACCACCATGTAACCTTTATTATGATTATAATAAAGATGAGTTATGGAAACTTGATAAATGATGCTAGTATCTGCCTGATACTGCTCATTGCCACTCAGTTCCTCTCATGTTTTTCCTTAGCCACACATAGTAAGCCCAAGATGCCATGAGTTGGCACTCATAGCCACCCATAAAGTCTTTCTTGCAGCCGCTAGTCACCGAGTAAGCCCAAGATGCCATAAGTTGGTGCTCATAGCTGCCCAAAAAGTCTTTCCTACAGCCACTAGTCACCGCTTAATGCCACACTTCCTTGAATAAAGGCCAGCTAGCGCTTGTCAGCGCTAGCATGCGCTCATAGATGCTCGATAGCGCTCTCAGGCGGTCATAAATGTGGTAGACACTCATCGGTGCTCGTCGGCACTTGTATGTACTCCTTGGTGCATGTCATGGCTCGTGGGTGCTTGTGGACGCGTGTTGGCACTGAGGGATGCCGGTGATGGGTTAAGGGTGGTGACTCTTGATGTGATGGCGCACATAGTTGCAAGGTGATGACATGTTTGATACACAAGGCACAATTGAGTATATAGCACATGAGAATATGAGAGTTAGACAAAAATATGAGAGTTCACAAGTGTAAAGTAAAATATAAATGTATACATGGGGATAAATGAACAAAATATGTATATAAATGGGGAGCCAATAGAACCCAAACCTATGACTATGGAGGTTGAGGAGGTGAAGAAGAAGAGGGAGATGCACCATGGTGTCTAAGTGCTACTATTGCGTCCTCAAGTCTATGACGGTATACATGATGTTGAATCCTAAATGGACTCAATGACCACCATAGGTGCCACTCGCTCTCATCCAAGTCTCAATGCCTGATACCGCTAGCAAGAAGAGGATATGGGCCACAACTATAAGAACTCAATCTACCTAGTGTCCAATCTTCTTCTGCCTAATTAATAGCAAGCCTATTGTCATGGACAAATCTATCCAAAGCACTCATCAAAGGGTCAAATGACCAAGTGTATGATGCTCTATGTACCCTATAAGGACAGAAGTGGGTAGGGTGGATAGCACCATGTAGACGGTTCCTATAATAAGAGAGTGCATAACTATCTATGATCAAAAGATCACGAAGAGGTAAACCTAATGAAGTAAGATGCTCATATGATCTAACTTTAAGTCCTTTGAACTCAAAATCTTGATGGATATTTGTAGAACACAAACAAGCCATGAGGTGAGACCCGGTGTGAACTCCCTCCGGGAGTTTGGACCACTACCACATGCTTTGTAGCAACCACTCCACTCCATCCGGAGTGAGATCTATCCACAAGATAACCTCAAAGCATAGCAAATAGAATTGGATGAAATGGCTAACACCATGACGGGCTACCCACCCTACAGGCCTGGACTGTGTGTAAGGGCACCAACCATGCCTAGTCGTCCTGCTCTCCCATGCACAGAAACCAATAGCACCATGAATCCATAATGATGCCATACAAGTAATATCCACAATAATAATCTTCTGCCGTAGGAAGCCGAGGAAGAGGATACATGGAATATGCTCTCTTGATAGACAAATCCTCTCTCTAAACTCAGTCTGAGTGCCTTGAGTCTCCACACTATGAGGTAACACATGGGTGGCATCAGTCTAGGTCTGCATCTCATGACAAGTATGGGTCTGGCAAGCAATAGTACGTAGTCTGGGTCCAAGATAAGCCACACAAGCCCTCAAATGAGCTAAACTACTCTCACTCTCCTCTACATGAGCTCTCATCTGAGCTAGACTACTCTTGCTCTCCTCTACTTGAACATGTGCACTCTCGCACCTCTCTATAGCATATACTAACTCTTATGCCTGATTCTGTAATTGGAGCCTGTAACCCTCTGCCATGGCAGCGGCACCTAGTATGTCCATGTCCAAGACTGCTAATCTTCTGCAAAAACAATCAGCAAAAATCTCTCCATCTTAGAAGTAAGCAAGGTCAGATGCCTCTCCTCCTTTGTAGCAAGTAAATCCTCTTGCTCACAAAGGAGTCTCTCTCACTCTAGCACTAATCTGTCTCTCTCTCTACACTCTCCAATCTACTCTCACACTCAAGCACTAATTTTTTCTCTCTCTCTACACTCTCTAGTCTACTCTCATGCTCAAGGAGATTTCTCTCTCTACACTCAGCCACTCAAACACAATCATCTAAAATATGAGTGATGTCAATAGAATAAGAAGGAGGTGAAGGTACTCTAAAATGCATGGGGTCACCAACTCCCTCCCCAGACAGAGAAAGTGGTGAAGGGGAAGAAGAGTGAAAAGGAGCTATCTCAACAAAGGGTAAGGGTTGTGTCTTAACACAAATCTGTTGAACACCTGTTCACAAGTGGTACATTTAGTTATCCATCAAGCACAAATTCATATTTGAATTTAAAAATATACAAGTTCACAAGTTCATTAATTCAAGTTTTTAAAATGAACTCATTTATTAAATCCGGTAATGGTATATACAAAAGAACTTTATATGTTTTCCAACATATATATATATATGAAAAAACTCAAACCTAATCAATCAATCACTCACCATCCTCATCCTCATCCTCCCCATCATCTGTAGTCTTGTCCTCATTTGAGCTATCTGCATCCTCATGATCATCATCATGCTCTCCCTTGTGTATAATCTCCTCCTCTCCATCACTCAGGTACATCACGTCCTCCTCTGGAATGAAACCTCTCTCCACAAAGAGATGAGCAAGTATCTGCCCACGGAAGGTGACCCTAAACCTATGCCCCTTAGGACTCCTCAATTGGCTTTGCAAACTCCCCACCTCTGCAATGATAGCTCTAAAAGCTAACTCTCCCCAATCATAATCCTCCACACCAAATCTCCTCAACTTGGTCTTGGTGTTGAGTACCAAATTGTACAATCTTGGGCCTAATAGTGGGTGCAACAAGTGCACCCATCAACTAGAAGAAAGCTCAAAATGCAAGATATACACATTGCCTTGCAAGATATCTTTTTGCAACCCTATCCCTTTGTGGAAACTAGTCTGAAACAACTGTGTAAGGAATTTTCCTCCGTCTTGGTGTTCTCTCCCTTTACATGGCAAGTGCATCTCTAACTATATCTGCAGTCAATTGAAACTGCCTCCCTCTTACCAAACCTGTGCAAGAGACCTTGTCCCATGAACTCACAAAATCTATACATGGAAGGACCTGCAAAACCCACCAAAAAAATCAGCTCAAACTTTTGTCCTAAGGACTCAAGCTCAAGGGTGCCGCTCGTAGTAGCTCAAAGACGCCCTCGGACAATAGATACCTCATAAGCGCTGTTGGTTGCCACTGGTCGTAGCCGCCCAGCGCCCCCAAGTGGCTGCAACCCCAGCCCGATGCCCCATGCGTGGCGCTAGGAGGACAACCAACGCCACGTGTAGGCACTCACAGATGCTGCTTGTAGGCACAGTAGCGTTGGAAGCCACTGCAGGACAGGAAGAGAGGTGTGCAGAGATGCATGTAGACGCTGGGTGATGCGTGGAGTTGCTAGAAGGCGCTTATGCACGGAGGGTTTAGGGTTTAGGGACAGCACAAGATGGCGCTGGGGGGCACGGGTAGACGCTGGGAGGTGCTGATAATTTGAAAGACTCAAACATGCATAAATCATAATCCTGAGGTGCTGGAACATTTGAAAGTAGAGAGAAATGAAGAGCAAACAATGAAGAAGGTTTGAAGAATACCTCTGGCGATGGATAGTGAAGTCAAAGAGTAATTTTGAGCCCCATTACATCAAGATTGATCTCCCAAATTCCATAGACAGCATTTTGAATCTGATTCTTGTCCAGCCAGCACCACTTGATGAAATTTGCTGAATGCTATGAAATGCTATGAGCCAATCTCCTTCCTGAGTATTTCTCAAGTCGGGCCCATCAACTATCTTTTCATATCCCCAGATTTCTGCCATTGTTCAAATTGAGTCTGCTCTCAATCTCTTGAATGCTCTCCTAATCTCTCTTCTCAATCTCTCAAATGTTCTCTTGCGTTTCTCTCGAGTCTCCAAAGCACTCCTTCAATTAGAAATCTGAATGGAGCTCTTCCTCTCAAAATTCCTCTCAAAATTCCAACTCTCTTGGGCCCCACAGCAAGTTGGTCTCCTAACAGTTTGCCTCCTTCAGCTTCAGCGAGTTTGCCTCCTTTGAGTGAGTATGCTTCCTTCCAACACCCCACTCATGAAATGACTCTCTCCTTCAAACAACTCACACACTCATACACTCGCAAAATGACACTTTTTCTTTCCAACACCTCCCACACTCGCAAAATGAGGCTTTCTAACACCCCACACATCCACAAGAATGACATGAATTGAAAAGACAAAGGTTTATATAACCCTAGGCATCTAGAAAAAAAGTTGAATACCTAACATCCAAAATGTACACATTCAAGGAAAAAATCCATATTTCAACCGAAAGAACTCAAATCCCAAGCGGCAACATGCGACACTCCATGTTGCTAACCAACGCAAGCAAGGGTTGCATATTTCACATAGCGCCTACCAGCACCTACCACCGGTGCCTACAAGCACCAAGGAGTGCATTTATTATGTTTTGATCTTGCGGCACTCCATGTTGCCAACCGGCGCAGGCAAGCGTTGCATATTTCATGTAGCGCCTACCAGCACCTACCATCGGTGCCTACCAGCGCCAACAAGTGCATTTATTATTTGTTGATCTTGCGGCACTCCACACTCCACTCCATGAGGCACTCCATGCGGCACTCCATGTCGCCAACCAGCGTAGGAAAGCATTGCATATTTCACATAGCGCCTATTAGCACCTACCACCGGTGCCTACCAGCGCCAACAAGTGCATCTATTATTTGTTGATCTTGGAGTGCGGTCCCCAACATCCACCAACATCTACAAGCGCTATCGAGTGGTGCCATCAGGTGCCACTTGATGGCCGTAAGCCTATTTTGTAAGTTTGTGAGCGGCCCCCAGCGTGTACAAGCATGTACAATTGCCATCTCATGGTGTCTACAACATCGGCACACTTTTTTCCAACAACATCCAACAAGTGACTTTGAAGTGTAAACTTGCTAAACACTACACCATGTAAGTGTAAGCTCAGGCCTTACAAATGTATAGATTAAGCTCCATAGAATTCTTTTTGCATCCTTCGAATTCTTATCCCAATATTACATCAAGATACATTCATGGTCTAAGAAAGAGACTCATGGTCTAAGTTACCAGACTATGAGATATGAGATGAATAACTGAAAAATATATATTTTATTATATGGATCCTCAGTCAATTGAGTATATAATCATAGTTATAATCAATGCAATTTTGATCTACTTTCTTCTCTACCAAGTTCTATACCATGAAAATACATTTCTGAATCTATTTGAGGTTCCTCTATAAATCCGCCATCATCCTCTGACCAAAGATCAGACCTATTGATTAAAAAATTATGTAAAATAATACACATTGATACCTATTTTAACAAATAAGCATTTCTACTATTGTCTTTCAGTTGCACTCTTAGCTCACAAAGAGAATGCCATCTAGCTTTCAATACTCCTATACAATGCTCATTTATTATCACTCTTGCCTTTGCTAAATATTTATTAAACTCCTGCTTGTCCTCTGATCAAGCTTGCTTGAAAGCGGGGACTAGGTGATGCATGGGTACATAACCCAAATCACCTAAAAGGTACTCCTTTGCCTCAAAAGTGCGACAACTCCCTCTTAGGTTCAAACCATTCCATAGTGACAATTTTTTCAAACAAGTCATGTCATGACATGACCCTAGCATTCCTGCAAATAAAAAAATCAGGCCATACTTTTAGTAAACTATACAAAAAGAATCACCAATGCATTGCAAAAATACCTAAGAAAACAACACATAACATAAAACATACCTTCCGAAAAATGTCTAATTCTCCTTTTATCATCACAAATAACTTGGCTGTTTATAGAATATGAACCCTTGCGGCTGAAATATATTTCCCCATCCACCATTGGTCCAGCTGCAAGAGGAAACAATGTTCCATCTATCAAACTAACACAATCAGGAAAATCTTTTTGTGCAAAAACAATGGATATCCTCCTCTCCTTGAGCTCGGGCCAAGCAACTTGACTCCTCATCACATCTAATATGGCTGTCATAACTCTATTAGTAAAAGCAATTGTTTAGCTAGCACTAATGCCCCAAATATTTAAACCCCGTGCAACACAAGCTCCATTGTTGTGATGCCCAAATCTATCCAAGGCTAGGGCAACTTGGATCCACACAGGTATTTGCTCTCTTTGGTAGCTTTTATAAAAAATTTTGTATCTTAATCAAATCCACTAATGTTGAAAAAGAATCCCCATCCATTCTAGTAAGCTGGCAAAAGGCCTTAGTATTGAGATTTCTAAAATTCTCCTTCACAAACTCTCTACTACAAGGGTAAGTAACACAGGGTTCCAAGTATCAATGAGTATGTGCATACTCCCACCCACTAATAAAACATTCTAGCATATCTAAATCTCCTCCTAATTCTTTGTCTTCATCTTTTAATCCTTGTAATGATATCTCCAAATCTAACCAAATCATCCTTTGAATACATTTTCTAATATTTCTTGTTAGCTCTAAATGAGTGCTCCTCCTTGGCATGACTTGACTCAAATTTTAATCACCACAGATAACTCCTTATTGGCAAAGGGGTATCTCTCTTCTTTGCAAAGGAGCATCTCTCTTCTCGGTGAAATTTTAGCAAAGAGGCATCTCTATTCTCTATGCACACAAAAAAAAACAATCTCATAAATTTCATTCCGTAACAAGAAAACAAGTTCATGAATTTCATTTCATCACTCAAGGGAGAAGAAGGGCATACATTTTATACTCATACCAAGAGACAACAATCATAAATTAAACTTTTTTAAATAATGAAATCGAGTATTCTGGAGAGTAACACTTCAAAAAAAATCACTCCTCCTTCTAACCTTCCCACTGCCTACACTCAAATCTTCCCACTCTAAATGAATTCACTCCCCCTTCAAACTATGGCTATGGGTCTCTCAAATCTTCATGGAGCGGTCAATTTTTGCACGTCCTCAAATATTTCTCCTCATGCTCCCTCCAATCTTCCTTGGTGGTAAAAAATCGCATTCATGCTTGTCATTTGATTACCATGGGTGTTCTCAAACATCATGGATGATCCCTTTGGTGGCCGTCACTTTCACTCTAACCCTAAACAATAAACTTTATTAAGCCTAATATGCAATCAATGCACTACAGAGTGATAACGGAAAATTCCTTATCCCTTATTTTCTACAAACCACCTCATATGGAGTGTGCTAATAACAAGGAACTTGGTCCGAACTCCGTAAAAATACCTTTTCTACCTCCTGGTCACACACCGTACCCATTTAGTCAATGCTTCGTAGCTATCTATATGAAAAGTTATGAAACTTCAAATAACTATTTTTGAAACCTCCTATTGTTGCCAACATCATACTTTGTAGAAGCACAACTCACACATAAACTATACATGAACTCTAAAGTGCCACAATAATTAGTCCACTCTTCCACTTGAATCACACTCACATCAGATTTAAACTCAATCCTCCATTTAATAATCTGCCAACAATCATGCATTGATTATAGTCAAGCCATACCCACTCTAGCTAAGAGACTTTAGGTGATACTCACTGGCCAATAGCTAAGAACTTGAATCCTCAACATTAGAGAAGTGAGCTCTTTGGATCTAAACTTCAAAACTATACCCCTCTGCTTGACCTAAATCTCTGGCCTTAACGGTGCCACTGATGGCATATTTAACAATGCAAATGGTGGAAGTGAAAATGGGTCCAACCATGTGATCAATAGCCCTAACATGAAATGTGGCCACCATCAAGTAGTCCATGAGCAACTACCAAAATAACTATGATTGCCAACACTACAATTCCAACGTCCAAGCAAACTAGCTTTGGTGCTACAAATGTTGTGATAGTTGTTGTGCGTATAGACATGGTCATACAACATACATTTCTATCAATATCATATATTATAGAAGCGCAACTCATACATAAGTCATACATAAACCCTAAATTTCCACAATTGCCTCCCTAGCTAGTGGTTAGGTCCCTCTAACTCCTAATAGTCATTTATCCCAAATATGTGATATGCCCTATGGTGGGCAAAGATCAAGAGGCCAGGTGCTATCAAGCCCCATTATTAATCATCTGTCTACAATCTATATCATATAAAAAGTGTACTAGCTATAAGTCAAGTACATTTAGGACATAATATACTATCTTTGAGGAACCATCATGAGCGGACATCATGAGTCAAACATGCCATATGTTATCCTCTCAAACAACTATCACACACCAACATATTAATAACTCTACCAAAATATCCACATGATATACACCACAAGCATGCACGTACAAGTGCCAAGCTTAGGTCCATAGTGCCATCAATGTTTGAGAGGTGGCATGGCATACAATTGTGCACATGATCCTTCATGTAACATTATGGAGTTCTTGACAAATTAGTCAACACTAACAAAGTAGCAAATAGACCAAATTAAACCTATAATATTTTGGAAGTATTCAGAAAGCTACTTGGTACATTCCAAGTATTGTGTAACATGCATGCCAAGTGATGACTTCTAGGAAGAAGCTTCTTGGGAAGCTTCCCGCCTAGCTTAGCTTGCACCCCAAGTGGATAGCTTCTAGAAGAAAGCTTCTTGAGAAGCTTCCAACTAGTTTAGCTTGCATGCTAAGTAGGAGCTTGTGGAAGGAAGCTTCTTGAAAAGCTTTGTGATTAACTTGGCTTGCACTCCAAGAAGGTGGTTTTAGGAAGCTCCTTGAGAAGCTTCTCAAGAGACTTGTATGTTCCTTATAAATACCAAAGCCCAAGCTCATGCTATGAATTTAGAGTTTCTCTCATTCAAGTGGCTCAATGTAATGTTCCACTTTGGTCTTCTATTCTCTTATTTCTCTCCTCAAATTTGGTCTTTTATATTGGTATTAGAGCAAGAATGGGATGTATGGAATTTATGGACCACCAAATCTATTTTAGCCAAACCATTTGGATTTTTGTGTCCATGTACTACCCAAGCATCATTTCTCTTGGTTCATTATCTCATGCTTTGGGCAAATTTTTTTGAATGCAATCACCTTGTCCTATGAACTCTTGGTACTTCCAATTGTAACTTGTGGACGTGTTAACTTAGATCAACTATAGGTAGTTTGATAGAGTAGTAGTCATGGCGGCAATGCCCAAGGTTATCATTACCATGTAGTAGCAAATTGAGTATCTTACTTGATTGTTGGAAGAACAAGATCATCAATAACAAGAGCATGTAGAGAGAGCACCATTTTGTGACGTAGAAGAGTGAATCTAATTTATGAAGCCCAAGGTATTTGAAGGCAAGTACCTCACGAGCATAGTGGAGAATTTTGTGTTTGATTGTGAATGTTATTTCAAAGCTACAAATCTTCAAGATGAATAGAAATATATTCTCTTGGCTTCAAGCCAATTGGATGGAGTAGCAAAGCTATGGCAGCGGTTCCAAGTGGAGTGAATAGAATGGCAATTTGTTGCACCAACCTTGACATGAGAAAAATTCAAGAGTAAAATAGTTAGTTGATTCCAAGCTATAAATACCACATGAGTTGCACAAGATTGGTTGGCAAATTTGAAGCAAATTGGCTTTGTGAGAAGCTACATGACATAATTCTAGAACACCACATGCAAATTCCAGATATATTGGAAGATAAAGCTCTGGATCAATTTGTGAGAGGCTTGAAGTCATGAACCAAATTAGAGGTGATTATACAAGAGCCAAAACACTTGGAGGAACCCATGCAATTGGTTGATTATCCTTGGATCATGGTATGCCCTTCAAGATTGAGTTATTGCCAAGAAGTACTCTTGTAAAAGACCAAGACCGAGGAGAGAAATAAGAGATTGGAAACTCACATTGGGACACTTGATTGAGAGAAAACTCCAAATGCCTAGCATGACTTTGGCGTTGGTATTTATAGGTAGCGTACAAGGCCCTTGAGAAGCTTCTCAAGAAGCTTCCTTGAGCCGCTTTCTTAGAGTGCAAGCCAAGTTAACTATGAAGCTTCTCAAGAAGCTTCCTTCTAGAAGCCGACTACTTGGCATGCAAGCTAAGCTAGTTTGAAGCTTCTAGAAGCTTCTTTCTAGAAGCTACATGCTTGAAGCGCAAGTTAACTACTAGAGAAGCTTCCCAATAAGCTTCCTAGATGCTTTTGGAATATTCTAGGCTAATTTGGAGTTTTCTCTCAAGTTAGTCAAAGCTCTTCAAGCTAGTCAAACTATCGGCTAGCACATATAGTTTGACTAGCTTGAAGATTTGGGGCCCTCGGCCCCCAGGGAGGACTGTCAGAAAAACCCAAAGGAATTCAAAAAAGATTGTTCTTGGGCTTCAGTCTACTTTGTTAGCCTTACTAACTATGTCACTAAACTCCGTACTATTACATATTCCTCCACCGCTAGTTGGTGACGTCCTTGTCGCCATTGAAGCTTCAAACTCCTAGATGGCCGTCTGTGCATTTTGGAGGTGAGGAAGAGGTTCCCATGTGGCATCATGAAGGGGATACCCTTTCCAAAGGACCTTGTACTCCATATGTTGGTGGTGGCCTCGTTGGATATGGCGATGTACAAGAACAAAAGGGTTTCAACTTGGAAACATGAAAAACAGGATGGATTCGCATATGACAAGGCAAGGCAAGTCGATAAGCAACAAGAGAGACAATTTGGATGACATCAAAAGGTCCTATCCAATTAGGAGCAAGTTTATGAACTCGGGTATCAAGTAGGAGGGATAAATTACTAGAAAATAACATAAATTTATCACTGACTTCAAAGGTGAGATCATGATGATGGTGATCCGTATATTGTTTTTGACGATTCTAAGCAACAAGGAGGTGAGATTTGGCTTGTTGGAGAGATTCAGATATGGTGGTCAAGAAGGTTGAAGTATGAGGGACTTGAGACGGAGGAGGAGCAAGAAGAGAATCTGGGACAAGTGGATCTTGGCCAAAATTGAGAAAGAAAGGAGAGAATCCGGTGCTTGCTTGTTTAGAATTGTTGTATGCAAACTCTGCAACTGCAAGACATTCATCCCAATTGGTATGGTGAATGTTGACAAAGGCACAAAGCATATCTTCCAAGGTGCAATTTGCACGTTCAGTTTGTCTATCAATTTGAGGATGATAGGTTATGGACAAAGCAAGCTTGGTGCCAAGTATCTAAAAGAGGGCTTGCCAAAACTTTCTGGTGAAGTAAGGATCACGGTTAGAGATGAGTACACATGGCATCTCATGATCTTTGAATACATAATTGAAGTAGAGTTGCACCAAGGTTGGAGCATCCACAATATCAACCGTTGGTGCCAAATGGATTTGCTTACTAAGTTTATCCACAAACACCACAATTGGTATATGACCTTGTTGTGTCTTGGGCAAAGAGGTGATGAGATCCAAGCTCACATGTTCCCAACGAGTAGTTGGAATGTGAAGTGGCTGAAGGAGTCCACTCGGCTTTTGGTTACCGGCCTTGTTGCATTGACAACTCTCATACGATCGGACAAACTACCAAACATCTCGCATCATGTTGGGCCACCACCATTGGCATTGGACGGTACCCAAGGTCTTATCCACCCCCATGTGACCAACTATTGGTAAATCATGGGCTTCTTGAAGGCGCACAAGTTGGAGATCATCTTTGGCTAGAATATAGATCCAATTCACATGGAATAAAAGGCCTTCCTTGAAGGAAAGGGTGTTGTACTCCTTGTCACCTGTTGTCAAACAACCATGTACCATTTGGAAGAAGGGATCTTGTTGTAGAGCTGACTGAAACTTGTTATGGACCTTGGGGTCAATTGACACCATCATAATTGCCACCGTGATGAGAGGAAGAGACTTCAAATCAGGTCATCGTGATAGAGCATCAAGGATGACATGGAACCGACCTAGTTGTACTCAAGTTTGATGTCAAACAATTGGAGTTGCTCTTCCCATCGATGATGTCGCCTCTTCATGTGTTCCAAGTGTAAGGTCTATAACAATGACTTGTGATCAATTTGCATGACCACTTGTTTCCCCAAGAGGTAATGCCTCCATACCTTGGTGACATATACTATTGCAAATTGTTCCCAATCTTGAGCAGAGTAATTCTTTCTGCTGTATTTAGTTGGTGAGACACAAAGGCAATGGGATGTAGTCCATCTGGGAATTCTGGTTGCAACACAGCTCTAATTGCAAAGTTAGAAGCATCAAAATCAACCACACAAGGTAGTTGAGGATCATATGGTTGAAGAATGGGTCTTGAAGACACCATATAATTTAACTTTTGGAATGCTTCTTCATGCTTGGAGGTCCACTGGAACTCAAGTTCTTTCCCAAGAGGTCAGTTAATGGTGCAGCCACATGAGCATAATAGTGGATGAACTGTCGGTAAAAACTAGCCAATCCATTAAATGCATGTACTTCCATAGCATCCTTTGGGGTTGGCCAATCAGTAATGGCCTTGATCTTCTCTTCTTCCATTTTGATCCCCTCTGATGAGATTTTATGACCCAAGAAGGTAACTTCCTTCTACCAAAAGGCACACTTCAGCTTCTTGCAGTAAAATTTCCTTTGTCATAATCATCTTAGGACTTCTTGCACATATTTCATGTGTTCTGCCTTTGTCTTGCTATAGATTAAGATATCATCCAAGAACACCACTACAGACTGATCCAATAGTCCCTCCAACACCCAATGCATTTGATCCATGAATACTACTGGAGCATTAGTGAATCCGAAAGGTAGAACTCTCCACTCAAAATGCCCATACCTTGTGCGAAAGGTAGTCTTTTGCACATCCTCTCTCTCAATAGGAATTTGCCAATAGCCGCTACAAAGATCCAGCTTGGAAAAGTAGAGTGCTCCACTTAGTTGATCAAGTAGGTCATTGATCTGAGGCAAGGGATATACATACTTCACGTATTGCTTATTGAGCTCATGGTAATCAATACAGAAATGAAATCCACCATCCTTCTTTGGAACAAATAATACTGGTGTTCCCCAAGGAGAGGTGCTATGTTGTATAAAATCCTTGTCCAACAACTTTGTTAGTGTTATTTGCAACTCCTCCAACTCCTTTGGTGAGAGCCGATAGATCGGTCTACTCACTAGAGTGATCTTGAAGGGCATACCTTGATCGGAAGGTAATCCCTTTGGCAAATCATCCAGAAACACGTCTGCAAACTCTTGAACTATCTGATCAACCGTTGCTTGATGAGGCTCTTGGCCCTTCTCGGATTGTTCTTGTGCAATTGGCTTGATCCACACTATAAATATAGACTTATCTTCCTCCAAAGCTTGCTCTATGGTTGCTTTATTGACAAACTTCCCTTCGAAGGACTCATCTCTCTTCCAAGCTTGCTCCATGGTTGCCTTCTTGGCAAAATTCCTATCTTGGGACTCATCTTCCTTCCAGATTTGCTCCATGGCTACCTTCTCAACAAACTTCCCATCTTGAGACTGACTATTCTTAGGTGTCTTAATTAGAAGTGCCAGACAACCTAATCGGAAATTCCTACCTTGGTGTTGTACTTGAATTTGTTGTTGGGTCCAATTGAATTGAACCAAATGATGTTCAAGCCAAGGTAGACCCAAAATGATATCATAGTGTAGAGGTGCCACTACAAACCTTGTACACTCCAAATACTCCTTCCCAATCTTGAAGGTAACAAGATGTGAGGTGCGGAATGCAAAACCCTTTCTACCATCCGCCATCATCAAACTACTTCCAAACACTGGCTTGATAGGAACATCCAATTCCTTTGTTACTTGCATAGACATGCAATTCTTTGAGCTTCCAAAATCAACCAAAATCCTACAACCCTGATTAGATATCATACCTTGCAAGTGAAGCAAACTTGCATAAGTTGAGCCTTCAATCCCAATGGAACTAATCAGGCTCCCAATAGGCGGCTCAAAATCTCCTACTGGGATTCCTTGTTTCCTTGATCATTCTATTCCACAATCTCCATCTAGGCAACTTGTCGAGGTCGCCCATTCCTAAGTGGGCATTCAGCAATGCAATGTCTAACTTGGCGACAATGAAACAACCTCCATTTTGTTGCAATCTTTCTCTAATTGCTGTACCAAGTGGCCTCCATTGGATAACATCAATCTCCATTGGTGTTCCCGTGCATAGTGTACTAGTAGGCCTTGTGTAGGTTGAGAGCAAGACCAAGTTGTCACAACCAAGGAATCAAAGCGCTCAGCCAATTGCATGGCTTCTTCTATGTTTTGTGGTTCCTGCATGGTCACCTCCAATTTGGTTTGTGACTTCAATCCCCGCACAAATCAATCCAGAACTTCACCTTCTTGTATATGTAGAATCTGCATGATGATGTTTTGAAATTGTGTGATGTAGCTCCTTACTAAGCCAACTTGCTTCAACTTTGCCAACTTATCTTGTGCGGTGCGGGTGGCATTTATAGTTTGAAAGTGACCCAATATTGTATTCTTGAACTCTACCCATGTCAAAATTGGTGCAACAATCTGTTATTCAGCTTGCTCTACTCAAAATCACCACCAAGTTTTGCCACACCATCTAATTGGCCAGAGGCCAAGAGAATCTATTTCCGTTGATCTTGAAGAATGGTGGCTTCAAAGTAACGTTTGTAGTCAAACAAAAAATTCTCCACTATGCTTGGAATATTCTTGCCTTTAAACACCTTGAGTTTTGGAAATTGAATGCAATCTTCTCCATCTTGAATTGGCACTCTCTCTATATGTTCTTGTCGTTGCTGATCTTGTTCATCCAACAATCCAGTCAGGTGCTTGATTTGTTGTTGTATCGCAAGGATGACACCCTGTATTGCCGCCATAGCTACTACTATATCCCACTACTCTCACTTTATCTAATTGATTAACACATAGATGCAGCACGTCCACTGTTCTCCATAAGTTACAACCGGAAGTATCAAGGGTTCCTCAAACACGGTGATCATATGTAGAAAATCCTGCCCAAAGCGCAAGGTGATGAATTGTATGAAATGATGCTTGGGTAATATTTGGACATGAAAATCCCAATGGTTTGGCGGAAGTGGATTTGGTGGTCCATAAATTCCATCCATCCCATTCCTACTCTGATACCAATGTAAAAGACCAAGACCGAGGAGAGAAATAGGAGATTGGAAACTCATATTGGGACACTTGAATGAGGGAAAGCTCCAAATGCCTAGCATGACTTTGGCTTTGGTATTTATAAGTAGCATACAAGGTCCTTGAGAAGCTTCTCAAGAGCTTCCTTGAGCCGCTTTCTTAGAGTGCAAACCAAGTTAACAAGGAAGCTTCTCAAGAAGCTTTCTTCTAGAAGCCGTCTACTTGGCGTGCAAGCTAATCTAGTTAGAAGCTTCTAGAAGCTTCCTTCTTGAAGCTACCTGCTTGGAGCGCAAGTTAACTAGTCAAGAAGCTTCCCAAGAGGCTTCTTAGATGCTTTTGGAATATTCTAGGCTAATTTGGCTTATTCTCTACTTTGTTAGCCTAACGAACTACGTTGCTAAACTCCATACTATTACAACTCTAGTAAGTAGACCAATCTATCAATTCTCACCAAAGGAGTTGGATGAGCTTCAAATAACATTGATAGAGTTGTTGGAGAAAGATTCCAGACAACATAGTACATCTCCTTGGAGAGCACCAGTACTATTTGTTCCAAAGAAGGATGGAGTACTTTGCTATTATATTGATTATTGCGGTCTCAATAAATAAATAGTGAAAAATGCATATCCCTTGCCTTGAATTGATAACTTTCTCAAAAAATTGAGTGGAGCATGATACTTCTCCAAGTTGGATCCCTAAGGTGGCTATCGGAAAATTCCCATTGATAGAGAAGATGTGCAAAAGATTGTCTTTTGTACAAGGTATGGGCATTTTGAGTGGAGAGTTTTGCTTTTTGGGCTTACTAATGCTCTAGTAGTATTCATGGATCAGATGTATTGGGTGTTGGATGGGCTATTCAATTTGTACATGGTGGTGTTCTTGGATGATATTTTAATCTATAGCAAGATAGAGACAAAACACACAAATCATGTTCAAGAAGTCCTAAAATGACTATGTTAATGAAAGGTTTATTGTAAGAAGTCAAAGTGTGCCTTTTGGCAGAAGGAAGTTACCTTCTAGGGTCACAAGATCTCATTGAAGGAGATCAAGATGGAAGAGGAGAAAATCAAGGTCATTGTTAATTGACCTACTCCAAAGGATGCTATACAAGTATGGGCATTTAATAGATTGGAAATCTTTTATTGATGGTTCATCCACTACTAGCTCATGTGGCTACACATTGACCAACTTCTTGGGGAAGAACTTGAGCTTTCAATGGACCACCAAGCACAAAGAAAAATTCTAAAGGTTGAAATATATGGTGTCTTCAAGACCCATTCTTCAACCATATAATCCTCAACTACCTTGTGTGGTTGATTTTGTTGCTTCTAACTTTGTAATTGGAGTTGTGTTGCAATAGGAATTCCCAGATGGGTTACATCCCATTGCCTTTGTGTCTTGCCAACTCAATATTGCAAAAAGGAATAACTCTACTTGAGATTGGAAACAACTAGCAATGTATATGCCACCAAGGTATGGAAGCATTATCTCTTGGAGAAATAAGTGATCATGCAAACCAATCACAAACCCTTGTTGCAAACATTACATTTGGAACACATGAAGAGTCAATATCATTGATGGAAGGAACAAATAAAATTTCTTGACATCAAACTTGAGTACAAACCTGATAAGTTCCATGTCATTCTTGATGCCCTATCATGATGACTTGATTTGAAGTCTCTTCCTCTCACCATAGCGGCAATTACAATAGTGTTACTTGACTCCAAAGTCCAAATTGAGTATAGGACAATTTTACAACAAGATCCCTTCTTTCAGATGGTCCAGGTTTTTTGCAGCATGCAACAAGGAGTACAACACCTTTTCCTTCAAGGAAGGCCTTTTATTTTGTGAGAATCGGATTTATGTTCTAGCCAAGGGTGATCACCAACTTTTATGCCTTCAAGAAGCACATGACTTACTAGTTGCTGGTCACATGGGTGTAGACAAGACCTTAGGTACCCTCCAATGCCAATGGTGGTGGCCCAACATGGCATGGGATGTTCAAGAGTTTGTACTATCTTGTGAGAGCTACCAATGCAACAAGGCCAACAACCAATAACCACGTGGACACTTTCAACCACTCCCCATTCCATCTACTTGATGGGAACACGTGAGCTAAGATCTCATCACATCCTTGCCCAAGAAAAAGCAAGGTCACACAACAATTGTGGTGTTTGTGGATAAGCTTAGTAAGCAAATCCATTTGGCACCAACCTTTGATATTGTGGATGTTCTAACATTGACATAAATCTACTTTGACAATGTCTTCAAGCATCATAAAATGCCTTGTATGTTCATTTCTGCCCATGATCCTTGATTCCCTAGAAAATTTTAGCAAGTACTCTTCTGGATACTTAGCACTAAGCTTGCTTTGTCTATGGCCTATCATCTTAAAACTGATGGACAAACCAAATATGCAAATTGCACCTTGGAAAATATACTTTGTACCTTTGTCAACTTTCACCACACCAATTGGGATGATTGTCTTGTAGTTGTTGAGTTTACATATAAAAATTCCAAACAGGCAAACACCAGATTCTCTCCTTTCATCCATAATTTTGGCCAAGATCTACTTGTTCCAGATTCCTTTCTTGCTCCTCCTCCATCTCATGTCCCTCATAAATCCACCTTCTTGATCTCCATATCTCAATCCTTCAAACAAGCCAAATCTCATCTCCTTGTTGCTCAGAATTATTAGAAACAATAAGCAAACTACCATTGTCATGATCTCACCTTTCAACTTGGTGATAAGGTCATGCTCTCCTCTAGTAACCTACCCCTCCCATTTGATACCTAAGTTTCTAAACTTGCTACTAATTGGATAAGACCCTTTACTGTCACCCAAATAATTTCTCTTGTTGCTTATTGACTTGCCTTGCCTTGTCATGTAGGCATCTACCTTGTCTTTCATGTTTCCAAGTTGAAACCCTTTGTTCCTAATCCATCTTTATTTTACTCTTGTGTCCAACCTCCTCCTCTTCTTGTCTGTATCAATGATCATGTGGAGTATGTAGTTGATTGGATCCTTATGAGTTGCCATATTCAATGAGACCGCCAACAACTTAAAGAGTACAAAGTCCTTTGGAAAGGGTATCCTCTTCATGATGCCACTTGGAAGCCTCTTTCTCATCTCCGGAATGCACAAACAACCATCCAAGAGTTTGAAGCTTCAATGGTGACGAGGACATCATCAACTAGCAATGGGGGAATATGTAACAATATGGAGTTACAAACGAGTTAGTCAAGGCTAACAAAGTAGCAAATAGACCAAATTAGCCTAGAATATTCTAAAAGTATCTAGGAAGCTACTTTCTACCTTCCAAGTATTAGGTAATGTACATGCCAAGTGGCAACTTCTAGGAGGAAGCTTATTGGGAAGCTTCATGGCTAGCTTAGTTTGCATCCCAAGTAGGTAGCTTGTAGAAGGAAGCTTCTTGGGAAGCTTCCAACTAGTATAGCTTGCATGCCAAGTAGGGAGCTTCTAGAAAGAAACTTCTTGAGAACCTTCCCATTTAACTTGGCTTGCACTCCAAGAAGGTGACTTTAGGAAACTCCTTGAGAAGCTTCTCAAGAGCTTTGTATGCTCCTATAGATACCAAAGCCCAAAGCTCATGCTAGGTATTTGGAGTTTCCCTTGTTCAAGTGTCTCAATGTGATCTTCCACTTTGGTCTTCCATTCTCCTATTTCTCTTCTTGGTCTTGGTCTTTACACTTCCAAACAACAACATCATGTCCTTCCAACATGAGGACACTAGAAGGCAATACCTCTTGCAATCTCAAGATAATGTGGCATGTAGTAACATCAATTTTTGTCAATGTAGTTTTCTATAGATATACATAATCACTTGGATGAAATTGATGCATTGAGTGTCTATAATCTCCTCTTCAAATAGTAGTATAACATAAGATATCCCTATGCTAAGCAATCAATTAGTTCTCAAAGTCTATCAACATCATTCTTTGAAAGATCTTTGCACATTGAGAACATCCATTCATCCATATGTAGGATCATCCAAGTCCAAAACTATATTAACATCATGATGAGTGGCCATAAGAAAATTTGGATCTTTTCCATAGAGTATAAAGTAAGGAGAGAAGGATGCTATTGAAGCTTGTCAGTTGAACCAAAAGCCCATGGCCAACCAAGGTAATTGGTGATCCCAATCTCCCAAGTGGCCTCTTTGCAAATCATACTTACACAAACCTTCCTTCACCATCTAAACCGCACTCTCTACTAAGCCATCTACCTCAGGGTGATCTTGGGAGGTAGTATGATAATCAATCAAGGCCTCATCACACAAGACCTAAAACTACTCCAAGAAATCTATACCTTGATTAGTCAAGACCTCAATTGGTGCACCAAAATGACTAAGAACCCAATCCAAGAATGAATAAGCCAGGAATAAGCCGGGAGCCTTCACTAGACTTGTCAAGAAGTACTACCAACTCAATCCACTTGGAGAAGTGCTCTACCATAACCAAAACATATTGATGATGTCTCATAGTCAATGGTAAAGGTCCAACAAAGTCCAAACTCTAATGGTTACCCAATCCCATGATAGGTAATGGGTGTGATTGTGATGCAAGAGTATTAAATGATGCTCTAACTCAATCACAAACCACACATCTGGCAACAAAATATTGTACATCAATGTGCATACCATGTCACTAATAATGACTCTGGACTAAGCTCTATGTATGCTTTACTCCAAAATGTCTTGGTTCCTCATGAGCATGACACACCAATTGTGGTCTTTGAGATAGAAGTGGTACTATTTGCACTCTATCATCCTCTTATACACAAAAGAGATGTCTATCCTCCAATCCAGACCATTGGTTTGCAAAAGCACATGGTCTCTCTCCTTGGCATCAATTGTACCACCCACAACACCAATGCAAAGATAATCCATCACTAAGATATCATCATGAATGTCTTGCTTAACTGTACCAATATCTCCACCCTCTCAATTTATGATCTCAACAATTCCTCTTGTATGTGTTTGGAGAGATACTACCAAGACCTCAAAAAAGATACATAGAAAGATAGATGAATGCAAACCTAGCACCATCTCCTCATCAACCTTACAATGCCAATGTGCTCTAGTTTGATCCTACTTGCTAAGACATGGGTTTCTTCTCAACCTCTCTACATCATGGTTCACCACTTCAGGTCTGTGAATAACCGTGAAATCATACTCATGTAAAATTAGACCCCATCATGCAAGCTTCCTTGAAAGCTTGTTGGACTACATCAACCACTTCAATGATTGATGATTAGTGACGAGAGTGAAGGGGTTAAAAAATAGGTAACACTAGAAATGTGTTATTGCCCATACTACCACCAAGCACTCTCTCACATATGAACTATACGTCACCTTTGATAAATTTTTAGAGCAACTTGTATTGTTGGGGATGCCCACCACAAACATTTTTTGGAATTTTTTGGAAAGATAAAGTAAAATCAAAATTAACAAACAAAGAGTCAAATGGAACATATCATTTTTGGTGGAAGGTGAAAATTAGTGTCCTTAATAATAAAGGGCTAAAGTTATATTTTTAGAAAGGTGAAAATTTGCAAAAGGTTAGATGCAGCATTAGGACTTCCCAAGAGGTCAACCATTGCAATACTATTTTGGCCCAAGGGCACTTAATTGTAGAGTTCTAATGGGATTTGGTGTAGTAGTCCTGGTATGACCGCATCACTTCAAGGAAATACAAAAGAATTAACTTAGAGTGTTTAGGATCCACGAGCTCCTCTTGGAGCCAATTGTTGGGAAAATTCCAGAGCAAAATTTCAGTGGAGATGTGTTCTAAGCACCGGGCACTAAGAAATGCAAAACAATCAAGACCTTTTTGGTGCTTGGTGCTTATGAGCACAAAATAGTCAAGACCTTTTGGTGCCAAGTACTCTAAACAGGAATTGCGCATGGGCCAACTGGCACTAGGTCTCAGCCGCAAGCCTAGCATGGACAACTAGTAGTTGTCTTTGAACAAGGCGCGCCCAAACATGGCTTCAATCAAGACCTTCTTGTCATAGATTGGTGCAAACTTTCAATCAATCAAGGCCTTTTTGGCCGGATCCAAGTGTGGATGAGCTTGTGACCGGACCTGGCATCAAAGTAGTCAAGACCTTAATTTTCCCACTCAAACCCTATGTCTTGCCCAAGGAAGTAGCACAAGAGCACAAATTTGAGTCAAGCACTCCTCTGCCCAAATGTACCACAATTCCAAGACCCAAACCCAGCCTAACACACACGCCAATCAAGAACTTTAGTCATGGCTCAGGACTTGTGAAGATTGGCACCAACTTCAATCAAGGCTTTTTTGTCTTGGACCCAGCCAGTGTCTAATTGAGTCAAGACCTTTTGGTGGTGCATGACTTCTTTCACCTTGGCACCAACTTCAGTCAAGGCCTTTTGCATCATACCCAACTGGTGTCGGATTCAATCAAGACCTTTAGTCTTAATGCAAGGCTTGTCTCACCTCGGTGCCAATTCCAATCAAGACTTTTTTTGTCTCAAACCCAACTAGTGCCTTATTGAGTCAAGATCATTTTGTGGTACAAGACTTCTTGTCAAAAATTTCAGTCAAGGCCTTTTTCCTCAGACCCAATTGGCACCAGATTCAGTCAAGACCTTCAGTTGTGGCACAAGATTTGTCTCACCTTGGCGCCAACTTTAGTCAAGACCTTTTTGTCTTAGACCCACCCGGTGCTTTATTGAGTCCTTTTTTTGGTGCATGACTTCTTTCACCTTGGCACCAACTTACCCACCACAAACTCCTTGTACTCATCATCGTGGTGGGTGAGCATTACTTCAAGCTCCAACGTACTCCAATTAGTAAGAACCTAGAATGGTTGTCCTTTGATTGGTCTTTTAAGAATAGGAGTAGATGTCAACCTCTCCTTGAGCTTTATAAAAGCTCTCTCCTACTCATCTTCCCAACACCACTCCTATGTAAGCTTGGTCAACTTCATCAAGGCCTTGGCAATGACACTAAATCCTTTTAACTTATCAGCGATAGAAGTTTGCCAACCCAAGCATACTAGAATCCATTGTAGTACAACATTTTCTTGCACTCTGGTCACATTTGTAGGTCAAGGAATATATGCAATAGCCTCCTCCTTGGTTTGCTGAACACCAAGTCTTCCAAGGTAGACAATGTGACCCAAATACTCAACTTGCTTGTGGAAGAATCTACACTTCCTAGGATGTAATTTGAATCCATGAGATCTCAACCTCTCAAACACCTCCAATAAATATCTCTCATGCTCCTCCATAATAGTTCTAGAGACCAAAACATCATCTATATATCACCAATCAAAATCCAATCTTGCTAGGATCCCATCTATGACCCTCTAGAACTTAGTAGGAGTGTTCTTTAACTCAAATGGAAAAAACTTCCACTACTATAATACATTATTATCATGAGGATCAATAACCTAAAATGCTATCTTGGACTTGTACTCCTTTCTAATTGCAATTGATGATATCCTACTTGAAGATCCAAAGTACTAAAGACCTTTACATACCAAATTGCATGAAAGATCTCCTCCAATGTAAGCATGGCATACTAATCAGCCCTAGTCTATTGATTGATAGGATGGTAATCTCCTTACATCTGCTTATCTTTATAATTGCCATGCATATCTTTCTTGGTTAGCATCAACATAGTTGAAGTCCACTCTCCATGTGAAATCTCTACCAAACTAGCCTCACAAAGAACTCTACTTTGGCATTGAATCAATGCTTTTTCCATGTCACTATATCTATAAGGACATCAAAAAATTGGTGTATCATTGGTCAACTCAATCCAAATACCAAGTCTTTTTAGAGCCCCCAAATCCTTCATACTGAAAACAAAAAAATCATGTAGCTCCTCAAGAACCTCCAAAATTTCTGTCTTTTCCCTCTTGCTTGGTCCAATGTTTGGCTCCCAAGTATCCTTTGTAACTAATGTAGGAGTAGAAGACACAATAAATGGCTATACACCAAGCCCTTGGGAGCAATAATGTCATACCTCCAACCACTAGAGTCCCTAACCTTAGGAAAAATCTCTCTATATCAATTGCAAGCTCCATACATCTTCCAATTGCATCCCAAGTAGACCAAAGATGTAACCTAAGTAGACCATGCTCAATTGGATAGACCCTAAGTAGACCACTATCACTAGTAGCCAATGGTTGTGTCCCAGGAATACCATGCCCACCTGATCCATCGCCCCTAGCATATGCTTGAATTGTCTTGATAGGCATAGAGCTCACAAGCGTCTAAGTGTTGATGTCTATGAAGCACATCCTACACTACTTTGCTAAGCCAAGACTCACAATCCAATCAAACAATTTAGGTCCATAGCCTAACCTAACACTTGATGCTTGGATACCCTTGACACTACTATACAAATGGTAATACTAGTACAAAAACCCATTGCACATTCTTTCTCATTGACATTGGGTTCCAACAACTATTGTAACTATGAGTCCCAAATAAATCCAAGACCTCCTTCTCAAAAGCATGGGAGCTTCATAAGTGTGGATAAAGCAACTTTGGGCTATCCAACAAGATTCACCACTGCCATAGGTGACCAATCAGCCACTATCACTATCTAACACTAGCAACCAACATCCAAAATATCATAAACAATGAGGTGGTCTAGTTGTTGAATCCCATCATAAGCACACCATAGAACCTCTCCAGGTAAGAGATTTGTCCACCAAAGATGAAGATGATGAGCCCATGATGGTTGCATCCAACAACATGGCAGGTCCCATCCAAGAATGGACCTAACATGCACTCATCACCACCCATGTACAAAAATCACCCATCAAAGGGACGTTCTCCAAAATGTGAGTTGGAGAACTTGTTGTACTCACCACCATCGATGTAAAAGAATCATCCATCAAAGAGATGTTGTCATACTTTTCCTTTCTCTCTTTGGGAACACACATGGTGCCTAGCTATGGAGCTTATGGAACAAAGCTTATAAATAGACTTGTCACGCACGTGGTACCTAACCAGTAGAACCCTCCACTCTTGTTTCTAAGATTCCTTTTATTGGGTCAAGGAGTAACAGGCAACCTAACCTGCCATCATAACATGTACTCTTGGTCTGTTGGTCATCACTTCCAACATTACCAAGGAGAAAAAAACAACAAACCCAAAAGGAAAGAACCTAAGCGTAACACCCACACACCAATCCAAGCCAACTAGGCATACAAATAGCCATGCAAGCAAAGAGAGGATCCAATCACAAGAATTTGACTACTCTATATTTTTTGTCAAAAAAGAGCTTTAGAGCCTTCTTGCTTTATCATCAAGCTAATTTCAACTTGTACTCTAAGCTCCTCCAAGCTGTACTTCAGATTTCAACCAATTTCTAATCCAAGTGTGGAACTTCTATGTCTTTTTGATGGGGAAAACTCTATGCAACTCATGTGAACATAACTATTTATGTGTGACTTTGATTCAAATGTTCTAGAATTCAATGGAAAGCTTATGAGGTAAGCATTCCAATGACATGAAAAATTCCTCAATCTGATCACTAAAATCTGATCCCTTGACAAGGTCCCAAAATTGGCCAATTTCTTGTAGGTTTTCACCCTAATTTTGAATCTCTAATTTAGGGTTTACTCTTGGTTCTTTGCAACTTTTCCCTAGATGTCTGAATCAAATGTACACTTGATCCTCATAAAACACTCTAGCAATCTAAAATCCCCAATCATAGTCACAAAATTAGTGGAATTGACATCTAATCATGATTGAAGACAAAAATGCTCTATTGAACTTACGATAATATTTTAGTAAAACTTGTTGCATCAGCTCTCACTCCATGAATTCAGAGTCTACCAAATTTTCAACAGTAATTAGTTGTATTCTTGTCTAGTTCTTTGTAGAGTTTGATGGCTAATCCAACCCCAGTCTCTAGATATGGATCAATCATGAGTTAAGCTAACTTTTAGCTCTACAAACCTAGGTATACTTGATCCAAGATCCTGAATTTTATTCTTGAGGAATTCACATGAAACCTTTGTACAAAGGTGAAAAACCTAACCACCAACAACACTAAAATTTTTCATAAGTTTACTAGATCAAAAATTTAAGGAGTGATCAAAACTCCAAACTTGATCATCAACTCTTCTCCAACACCTTACATCCCAAAAATACTAACTTTAATCAACCAAATCTGATTTGGGGTTAACCCAAGATTGAAATTTCTCTCTAACCCCATTGATAGATCATGAAATTTCTCATGAAGCTATTCAAATTGCCTATTTTGTGCATTTGAGTATGAATTCTACCCTTTGATTTAATTGATGATATCCTTCTTAGAATCTACTCAATTTTTCTACTTTTTATCTTCAAATTCTAACTTGTTAGGTCTTTTCTCCAACCTTTATCTTCACTTCTCAAATGCCCTCCCTGAACTCCCTTGATGGTCAAAAAACTCTCAAGTTCTCCTCTTGGGACCAAATCTCTTACAAGTTTGTCATTTAGTCTCTTCACTTTTTGACAAATGGACCCCACAAATCCACCTTGAAGCTCATGAGTGGAATTAAGTTGTTCTCTATCTATAAGAGCGCATACATTTTTAAATCCTATACCTGCTCATAAGTAAGCATTGGAAGGACAATAGGATCCGGGTTTCCCATCACCAATTCCAGCAATGCTGCCCCAAAATGTGTCACCATCTAGTCTCGTAAGCCATCACGGTGTAGAATCTGAAGCCTAATGAGAAAAGGATTTGGGAGTGGCAGATTAGGAGCATGGTACATCTCCTACTCAATTGCTCTCTTTAATACTCTGCTACAACCCTCAATCTCAACGTCCTTCTCCCGCTCAAGACTCCTCCTACTAAAACACTCCCCCTCTTTTTTTCTCTCAATTCTCCACCACTTATTTGCATAGGAGCCCTTGAAAAGGATAAGATCATAACCCACATGGCCAATCGCATACATGTATATGGATTTCTCATATGACAAGAACTCAATAGTGAGATGTTTCACTATTCCACTAATGTGTGGTAATAACTATGCTAATTTACTTTTTTCATGGGCTACTTAACCATAACATGATAAAGTTCTTGAAAATGTAAGTTGGATTGATTAAACTAGAGATGTTATAGTTTATGCAACATCTCCTTAAACATACCAAAATGGAGATTTTAAAGACCTTGACCTTGACCAACACGGGTATGTCCTTGGCCATCCAAAAAATCACCAAATGAATGGGACCATGTCTCTTCAAAATCTTGCATCTTCAACAAGGAGATGTTTGCTAGTAGGGTCTTCTGGTAGCCCCTAATTTCTGACATTGATAACAACTTAAGATACCAATAGGCCAAGTGTGTCACATGATATAAAGAGACTTGCCTAGTAGTCTCATTTTCCTCCACATACAAGGACCTATGTACTTGTATACTTGCCAATAGTACCACAACTAGTCAGTGTTAATCTCACCAAACAACTCCTATAGTCATATTCCCTATGCTAGATATTGTTAAGCAATGAATGTGGTATCTAAAGGTGACAAGGTAATAGACTTTAAAGGGTCATCTTCACATTGGTCTCTTGGAGGTACAAAGACTCCATTCCAAGCTGCTACACCAACTAATCTGCATGTTGTTGCAATGCCTTCTAAGAACTCTATAATGGAACATCCAAGGTGGATAGAATAATCCCACTCATATTCCATATTTGAGTGATCTCCTTTGGTATTGGGATATCTTTCACATGGGCATTCCCTTCCAATAAGTCAGCAAGCCAAGTAATAGAACCACTTAAAGCTAAAATTGATTTTATGGTCCTTGAATGTAGTGAGCCAAAATTGCCACTATTAAAGCATATTGGTATTGTAAAAGACTGAGATTGAGGAGAGATAGGAGAATAGAAGAATGGAAGGGTTTAGGGTCTAGGGTTAGAGAATAGGAGAATGGAAGATCACATTGGGACACTTGAGTGTGCTAAACTCTGAATGCCCAATATGAGCTTTGGTTCTAATATTTATATGGAGTATACAAAGCTCTTGAGAAGCTTCCTTGAGCCACTTTCTTGGAGTGCAAGCCAAGTTAACCAAGAAGCTTCTCAAGAAACTACCTACTTGGCATGCAAGCTAAGCTAGTTGGACACTTCTAAAAGCTTTCTTTTAGAAACTTCCTACTTGGAGTGCAAGCTAAGGTATTTTGGAAGCTTCCTAGATACTTTTAGAATATTCTAAACTAATTTGGCTTATTTGCTACCGTGGTAGCCCTTTACTAACTTCATTGCTAAACTCCATATTGTTACATATTCCTCCATCGCTAGTTGGTGACATTATTGTTGCCATTGAAGCTTCAAACTATTGGGAGGCCATTCATGCATTTTGGAGATGAGAAAGAGGTTCTCATGTGACATCATAAAGAGGATACCCTTTCCAAAGGTCCTTGTAATCCATATCTTGTTGGCGGCCTTGTTGAATGTGGCAACGTACAAGGATACAATCAACTTTGTATTCCTCATGATCATTGATAGGGACGGAAGGAGGAGGAGGTTGGACACAAGAGGAAAAAGAAGATGGGTTAGGAACAAAGAGTTTTAACTTGGAAATGTGTAAGATATGGTGGATGCACATATGACAAGGCAAGGTAAGTCAATAAGCACCAGGAGAGATGATTTGGATGACATCAAAGGATCCTATCCAATTAAAGGCAAGTTTACAAACTTGGGTATCAAGTGGGAAGGATAGGTTACTAGAGGAGATCATGATGATGGTGGTTTGCATATTGTTTCTATCGATTCTGAACAACAAGGAGGTGAGACTTGGCTTGTTGGAGGATTGAGATGTGGTGGTCAAGAAAATGGAAGTATGAGGGACATGAGATGGGAGAGAAGCAAGGAGTGAATTTGGAACAAGTGGATCTTGGCCAAAATTGAGGAAAAAGGAGAGAATCCGGTGCTTGCTTGTTTGGAATTATTGTATACAAACTCCGGAGCTGCAAGACATTCATCCCAGTTGGTATGGTGGATGTGGATGAAGTCATAAAACATATTTTCCAAGGTGCAATTTGCATGTTTAGTTTTTCCATCAGTTTGAGGGTGATAAGACGTGGACAAAGCAAGCTTAATGCTTGGAATTTGGAAGTGTGTTTGGAATTTGGAAGTTTGCCAAATTTTCATAGTGAATCAAGGATCATGGCCGGAAATGAGTACATAAGGCATTCCATGATGCTAGAAGATAATGTTGAAATATATTTGTGCTAATGTTGGATCATCTTGAATATCAAAGGTTGGTGCCAAATGGATTTGCTTACTTACCTTATCCACAAACACCACAATCATTGTGTGACCTTGCTTCATCTTGGGCAAGGACGTGACAAGGTCCAAGATCACATGTTTCTATCAAGCACATGGAATGGAGAGTGGTTGAATGAGTTCACTCAGTTTTTGGTTGCTGGCCTTGTTGCAGTGGTAGCTCTCACACGATTGGATAAACTCTCAAACATCTTATGTCATGTTAAGCCACTTCCATTGGCATTAGAGAGTACCCAAGGTCTTGTCCACACCCATATACCAATGATTGGTAAGTCATGGGCTTCTTGGAGGTGCACAAGTTGGAGATCACTCTTGGTTGGATCATAAATCCGGCTCTCACAGAATAGAAGCCTTGAAGGAGAAAGTATTTTACTCCTTGTTCCATGCTGCAAGACAATCTTGTACCATTTGAAAGAAAGGATCTTGTTGTAAAGCGTTCTTAAACTTGATTTGGAATTTAAAATCAATTGATACTATCATAATTGCCACTATGATGAGAGGAAGAGACTTCAAATCAGGTCATTGTGATAGGGGATTGGGAATGACAAGGAATTGACTGGGTTTGTACTCAAGTTTGATGTCAAAATTTTTTAGTTGTTCCTCCCATCGATGATGTTGACTCTTCATGTGTTCCAAGTGTAATGTCTACAACAAAGGTTTCTGATCAGTTTGCATGATCACTTATTTCCCCAAGAGATAATGCCTCCACACCTTGGTTGCATATACCATTGCTAGTTGTTCTCAATCTTGAGCAAAGTTATTCCTTTTTGTTGTATTTAGTCTATGAGACACAAAGGCAATGGGATGTAACCCACCTAGAAATTCTTGTTGCAACATGACTCCAATTGCAAAATTAGAAGTATCAACATCAACCACACAAGGTAGTTAAGGATCATATGGTAGAAGAATGGATCTTGAAGACACCATATGTTTCAACTTTTAACATGCTTCTTTGTGCTTGTTGGTCCATTGAAAGCTTGAGTTCTTCCCAAGAGATTGGTCAATGGTGTGGCTACATGAGCATAGTAGTGGATGAACCATTGGTAAAAACTGGTCAAACCATTAAATGCCCTTATTTCTATAGCATCCTTGGAGTAAGCCAATCAATGACGGCCTTGATTTTCTCCTTTTCCATCTTGATCTCCTTTGATGAGATCTTGTGACCCAAAAAGGTAACTTTCTTTTGCCAAAAGTCACATTTTGACTTCTTGCAATAAAAATTCTATTTTTGTAATCATCTTAATACTTCTTGCATGTGTTTTGCGTGATTTGCCTCTGTCTTGCTATAGATTAAAATTTCATTCAAGAAAACCACCACATACCAATCTGATAGTCCATCCAACACCCGATGGATTTGATCCATGAAGACTATTGGAGCATTAGTGAGCCCAAAAGGTAAAACTCTCAATCCAAAATGCCCATACCTTGTGCAAAAGGCAATCTTTTGCACATCTTCCTTATCAATGAGGATTTGCCAATAGCCGCTACAAAGATCCAACTTGGAGAAGTATTGTGCTCCACTCAATGATCAAGCAAGTCATCAATTTGAGGCAAGGGATATACATTCTTCATGGTTTTTTATTGAGCCCATGATAATCAATATAGAACAAAGTCCTCTATCCTTCTTTTGAACAAATAGTACCGGTGCTTCTCAAGGAAATGTACTATGTCATATGAAATCCTTCTCCAACAACTCCATAAATATTATTTGCAACTCCTCCAACTCCTTTGGTGAGAGCCAATAGATTGGTCTACTCATTGGAGTACTCCATAGCAATAACTCAATCTTGAAGGGCATATTATGATTGGAGAGTAATCCCTTTGGCATATCATCCAAAAACAAATCCATAAACTTATGAACTATCTGATCAACCATTGCTTGATGGGGCTCTTGACCCTCCTCAAATTCTCCTTGTGCAATCAACTTTATCCACATTGCAAAAATAGACTTATCTTCCTCCAAAGCTTGCTCTATAGCTACTTCATTGAGAAACTTCTCATCTTAGAGACTTATCTTCCTTCAAAGCTTGCTTTATGGCTACTTTCTTGACAAACTTCCTACCTTGGGACTTATCTTTTTTCAAAGCTTGCTCTTTGGCTGCTCTCCTGACAAACTTCCCATCTTGGGACTGACTATTCTTAGTTATCTTACTCAAAGGTGCCAAACAACCTAATCAGAAATTCCTACCTTAGTGATGTACTTGAATTTGTAGTTGGGTCCAATCAAATTGAACCTTATGATATTCAAGCCAAGGTAACCCAAAAATGACATCATAGTGTAGAGGTGCCACTACAAACCTTATACACTCCAAATATTCTTTCTTAATCCTAAAAACAATAGGATGTGAAGTACAAAATGCAAAACCCTTTCTACCATCTACCATCACTAATCTACTTCCAATTATTGGCTTGATAGGAATATGTTATTCCTTTGCTAATTGCATAGACATAAAAAATTTTAAACTTCCTAAATCAACCAAAATCCTACAACCACGATCAGATATCATACCTTGCAAGTGAAACAAACTTGCATAAGTTGAGCCTTTGATCCTATTGAAACTAATCAAGTTCCCAATAGGTGGCTCAAAAGCTCCTATTGAGATTCCTCATTTCCTTGATCATTCTACTCTACAAACTCCATCTGGGCAACTTGTCAAGGTCATCCATTCTTGAGTGGACATCCAACAATGCAATGTCTAGGTTGGCAACAATAGAAACAACCACTATTTTGTCATAGTTTTTCTCTATCTATAATGCCAAGTGGTCTCCATTGAATGGCATCAATCTCCATTAGTGCATGCTCTTCCACCCATGTGAAGTGTATTGGTAGGTTCTATGGAGGTCAAGGTTGAGACCAAGTTGTTGCAACCAAGGAATCAAAGGGTTTGGCCAACCGCATAGCTTCCTCCATATGTTATGGCTCTCGCATAGTTACCTCTAATTTGGTTCATGACTTCAAGCCCCTCATAAATTGATCTAGAGCTTCACCTTCCATTATATTTAGAATTTGCATAATGGTGTTCTAAAATTGCATGATGTGACTTCTTATAGAGCCAATATACTTCAACTTTGCCGACCTATCTCGTGCAACTCATGTAGCATATATAGCTTAGAATTGACCAATTATTGCACTCTTGAATTTTGCCCATGTCAAGATTGGTACAACAATTTTCCGTTTAGCTTGCTCCACTTGGAATCACCACCATAGCTTTGCTACTCCATCCAATTGGCTGAAAGCCAAGAGAATCTGGTTCTGTTTACCTTGAAGATTGGTAGCTTCAAAATAATATTTACAGTCAAACATAAATTTCTCCATTGCACTTGGGAGATTCTTGTCTTTGAAAACCTTGGGTCATATTTTGGAAATTGGATTTAGTCTTCTCCTTCTCTAACTAGTACTCTCTCTACATGCTCTTGTCATTGATGATCTCATTCATCTAGCAATTGAGTAAGATGCTCAATTTGTTGCTACATAGCAATGATAACCTTGGGCATTGCCACCATGGCTACTACTCTATCACACCTAATATATCTAATTTATTAACACATAGATGCAACATGTCCATCATTCTCCATAAGTTACAAAAAAAGTACCAAGGGTTCCTTGGACAAGGTAATTGTCTTCAGAAAATCTTGCACAAAGCATGAGGTGATGAACTATGTGAAATAATGCTTGGGTAGTACCCAGATATGAAAATCCCAATAGTTTGGTAGAAATGGATTTGGTGGTCCATAAATTCCATCCATCCCATTCTTGCTCTAATACCAATGTAAAATACTAAGATTGAGGAGAGAAATAGGAGAATGGAATATCATATTGAGACACTTGAGTGTGGGAGACTCCAAATACCTAGCATGAGCTTCAGCTTTGGTATTTATAGAGATTATATAAGACTCTTGAGAAGCTTCTCAAGAAGCTTTCTTGAGCCGCTTTCTTAGAGTGCAAGCCAAGTTAACCTGAAGCTTCTCAAGAAGCTTCCTTCTAGAAACAGTCTAGTTGGTGTGCAAGCTAAAGTAGTTGGAAGCTTCTAGAAGCTTTCTTCTAGAAACTTCCTACTTGGAATACAAGCTAAACTAGTTAGGAACCTCTCCACGAAGCTTCTTAGATACTTCTAGAATATTCTAGATTAATTTGGCCTATTTGCTACTTTGTTAACCCTAACTAACTTCATTGCTAAACTCCATTTTTATTATTATTGTTATAGGTATGAAATAGACCCATCCCTCACTCTACTACCAACCTAGCCTATAGGAAGTTGTCTCCTCTCAATAGAAAACACTTAAACCCATGGGGTATGACATTGCTCTACTAATTAGCACATCATATGACTCTATTATTGTCATAATGGCTTGAGCTCTCACCGTAGAGTTATCAATCTGATGATCCGGTTAATCTAGACAATGGGCTCCCCACATGTGATGTATTATGTAGAACCAATCCATAGAGATGTCTAGATCTGAAATGGACACCTCTCCACATTGATATTCCATAGCTCAAGATTGACAACTGCAACCTTCCCCAACATTAGGAGTTCCACACTAGAGTTTAATAAGACCCTTTGTGGTGTATATAACTTCCTTGAAGATCCCACCAAATAGAAAATCCCACTCTGGTTGTCCAATAGGACAACTCCAAGTGTGAACCAAGCTCGCTCAAATACAAGTCCAGGTGGTGATTCATGCAACTTAGCTACTATTGCCTATTATAGACCATTGGTCATTGAGTGGATCTCATGCTCCTCAACCATGTTAGCTCCACTATCAACCACTTCTACCTCTAGAAGCAAGAACCACATCATCTCTACTCTCACAAAGTGTGGTAGCCAATTGGGACACTAGAGTTGTAACACCCATTTGTGCATGTGTGTGGTATTAATATTTAGCTTAGTATTACAAGTACTTGAGAGATATTATTTATATAGAGATAAAGGATGGTTCTACATTAGTCATGATTAACCAAATTTAGTCATAGCTAAGTTAGAGGGGACCTTACTTTAGAAGAAGTGGAAAAGATGAATACCACTATTTTGGATTCTAGTGTGTTGACTTTGGTATTATTCCTAGGTGTTTGGATTTGAGGAAAGAGTTGAGAACTCTTGTGCCTTCAAGCCTTTTTGTTTTGGACTCTTCTCTAGTCCAAGGATAGCCTATGTGAAGGAATCTTTGACTTAGTAGTTAGGTCAAGATAAGATTACATGTTTAGTGGAATATGCCCATGTGGATGGATATTCTTTTATACTTTTTGACTTTACTTGACTTTTACCCTAGTTACTTGAGTTACTAGGTTATGGTAAATAGTAACTTTGGTGCATAACTATTTGACAAATATATAAACTAGGGGTGAGCAGGTACTCATCATCCTTTCATTTACAACTATGTCTCTCTCATTGAATTCTCTAGTGAGTAATGTCTTGAGTCTTGGAGTGTTAGTGTAATACCAAGGGTTAGCCATATGATCTAGATGTGAAATTTGGTTTGGTAACATCTAGAATGATGTTATACATGATGGTCAAAATAGATCAGATAGAAGTATCACCAAAAGAGTACTTCTACTAATAGGGCAGAAACCAAAATAGACTTTGAGAACCTTAGAACCAATAGCTAGACATATGATTTAAAGGTGAGAATTGGTTTGGTAACATCTGGAAGGATGTTACACATGATGGACTAAACAGATCAGAAAGAGGTATCACCAAAAGGGGACTTCTACTAATAGAGTAGGAACCAAAATATGCCTGAAATCTTTGAAGGCAATTTTGGAGGCCTAAACGGATGAATTAGGCCTAAAAAGTGCTTTGAGTGGCTTATCAAGAGCTTTCCAACGATACCTTACTCATGTGATTATGAGATTCCTACAGGAAGATTCCCTAAAAGATTCTCTCCGGTCAAAGCTTGTTTGACCAACCAGATAGGACCTAGACCAGACAGGTCACCCATCCAAGTAAGTAATCCAAGGGTGGAGCTTGCTGACATGTCACCTATCTGTGTCCCTAATCCTATGGTGGAGCTTCCTTGGAGGAGATCCTCTTTGTCTATATAATAAAGAGAAGGTGCTCCCTTGGGGCATCGAATGTTTGAGTGTGCAATCTGTGTTTTCTCTCTTCTCTTGTCCTCAGATTATTACAATGGTATCAAAGCGAGTGTTCTAGTCCAAGAGAGTGGATCACCCCTCTTGGAATAGCACAAACTACTGAGACTGAGTAATGTGAGGTGGAGAACATAGAGTAATCACTAGACTTAGGAAGGACTTTAGAGAGCGGATGGGATGGATGCACCGGGAGGACAATTTCCCGCACCTAGCTTTCCATTCTCAAACCCATTCCACATCAAGGTTATGTACATCCAGCATGAGCAGATGAGGGTATCGCTAGTTTATCACTTTGGTGCGGAATTCATGGACAGAGTGATGAACTCACCAAACCCGGTGATTCTACCTGTGGTAATATATGACAAAGAGTGGGATTTGACAATCTACATTCTATTATGATAATATGGATATGAATGTCCCAAATCCTCTCCCTTTCAACACTCAAGTAGAAATCCGTTATGTAGTGAGGCTGAAAGTGATGTTTAAAGATTTTGTGGTTAGGAATTTTGGTGAGGAGTATTATCAATGAGTGATAGCTTCTGAGGTCCCAATGGTAGTTCTGATAGTTTGTGCGCCTTCCAGAGTGATTATATTGACTTTGTATTGAAGTAGACGTTAGCAATTGGGTGTTAGCAATTGGGTGTTGCAGGAACCATGGATCCGCAGTTGCAAGAGCTGGTGCAAGGAATGCAATGGATGTTGAATGAATTTCGAGAGATTAAGATGACCATGGAGACATTACAAAGTCAAGTGCAGATCCTCAGGAAAGATCAAGCCATGCAAGAAGAAGAGCCATCGCAAAACCCAGTACTTGCAACTGAAGTACTTGGAGAGGCACCCGTGCCTACAAACCCTATCAACGGTGAAGCCACATTGCTACTCCGGATGAAGAAGACCTGCAACATCAAGCCTTACAAGGGGCAGCGTACAATGGGAGTAGTGGAAAATTGGATCTCAAGAATGAATCGATATTTCAGATTGTTCTCAATAGAGATCACAAAGCATGCTGTAGGCGTGTTTGCATGTGGGTACTTGACCGATAAAGCCCTCACATGGTATGATGCTTGGGAACAATCCATGCTGGCAGAGAGAAGAGAGGTCACATGGACAGCAATGCAAGAAGGACTGTTGAAGAATTTCCAATCGGTGGATTCTGTGCAGATGGCTCGAACCCGACTATGGGAATTGAGACAAAAGAATAGCATACAAGAGTATGTGGAGGCATTTCTGGATCTACAAGTCACAATTACCAACATGAGTCTAGCAGAGGCTCTCGACAATTTCAAACAAGGGTTGAAAGAGCGGATTCGCCAAGAAATCATGGTGCAAAACCCTCGCATGGTATTTGAAGCCATTGCTTGTGCGTAGAGAATAGCAGAAGCATTAGATGGAGGTGAAGGAGTAGTTCCACCTCAATATTATCACGCAGAAATGCCACACATGGGTGGACCAGTACCGATGGAATTGGGCAACCTTTGATTCCGGGATCAAGGAGCACGGCCGCTTCAAGGAGAGTGGGGACGGGTAGAAGAACAAAGAGATGGAGTCCCACAAGGAGAAGGGACTTGAGGAGAACAATGCCATTGTTACAATTGTGGCCGTATTGGGCACATATCTACCAATTGTCGCACTCGTTTTCCTAGAGGCCCGCGGCCTTTGTACAGGCGATCTTTGAACAACATGGAGAGGCACATTGAAGAGGAGGAGGTGGAAACCACTTTGGAAAATGAAGATTGCCAATAAATGTACCTTGCGGCCTTACTGGCTCAATAAGGAAGCAGAGAAGCGAGGGAAGGAAGAAGAATAATGCGCAAAGATCCCAAAATGCAACCTTACAATTGATTGTTGTGAATGGAATCCTAGAAGATAATCAAGTGAGAGTATTAATAGATCCAGGAGCAACAGAGAATTTCTTGTCTTGCTCTGTTGCAATAAGATTGGGAATGGATCTAGAAAGAGATGGAAGTGAAGAACTAAAGTTACCAAATGGGCAAACAAAGAGGATTGAATCATTACCTAGACAGGTAACCCTCTCTGTAGGAGAATATCAGGAAGCAATTGAGTGGCAAGTGATACAGTTAGCCCATTATGATGCAATTTTAGGCATGCCATGGATGGAGCAGTACAACCCAATGGTGGATTGGAGGAAGAAAGTAGTGAGAACCTACCAATGGTCAATCATTGGGGTTAAAGAAAAATCACACAGGCAGAAACTGCCTCTATATGTCGTAGGGACGACAACTTGTCTATAAGACCGATAGATGTTTTATGGGTCTAATAAGAGAACTCCATAGTGCACAACTCGCAGAACAAATTCCTAAGAAATTGAAGGATGTGGTGGATGAGTTTCAAGATGTCTTTCCCGATGATCTACCCTTAGGATTACCACCTAAAAGGTGAGTAGATCACAAAATAGAGACACTCTCGGGGAAGACACCTCCTTGTAAGACCCCATATTGCCTATCACCTCATGAGTTGGAGAAGTGTAAGACTCAAATTGAGGAGATGCTACAAAAAGGGTTCATCCAACCTAGCATATCACCATATGCGGCCCCTATCTTGTTTGTGAAGAAGAAGGATGGTACAATGCGCATGTGCATTGACTATCGGGGTCTCAATCAGCAAACAATGAAGAACAAATACCCCTTACCTTGCATGGATGACATGTTTGATCAACTCCATGGAGCGAGATACTTCACCAAACTAGACTTGCGGAGTGGTTACAATCAAATCCGAATTGCAGAGGAGGATGTGTACAAAACTGCCTTTCAAACCAAGTATGGCCACTTTGAGTATCTTGTGATGCCTTTTGGCCTCACCAATGCGCCTGCCACTTTCATGAGTCTAATGAATGACACATTTCATCCATACTTGGATAAGTCTGTTATCGTCTTCTTGGATGATATCTTAGTATATAGTAGCACAATGATAGAACACAGACAACATCTATGATAGGTCCTCCAAATTCTAAGACAGAATCAATTGTACGCCAAAATCTCAAAGTGTGAGTTTGGCAAGTCTGAAGTAGACTACTTAGTGCATAGAGTAAGTGTAGAGGGCATTCAAGTATTGACAAATAAAATAGAGAATGGAGTGCCCTGGAAGATCAGACTCAACTTAAGAGCTTATTGGGGTTGATAGGATTCTATCGTAGATTTATCAAGGACTTCTCCAAGGTTGCACAACCTTTAACGGCACTACTTGGCAAAGGGAAGAAGTGGACATGGAGAACTGCACAAGAGTTGGCCTTTCAAGAATTGAAGGCCACCTTGCTACATGCACCAATCTTGAAGTGGTATGACCCAAAACGTCCAATCAAGTTGGCTATAGATGCATCAAGCGTAGCAATAGGAGCAGTCCTACAACAAGAGTGGCATGACAGATGGCATCCAATTGCATATTTCTCTCGAAAGTTGTTACCGGCAAAGCGCAACTACCACACCATAGAACAAGAAGAGCTGGCCATCGTGCTAGCAACCAAGCATTGGAAGCACTACTTGGGCGAGAAAGCATTTGTAGTAGAGACAGACCACAAACCTCTAGTCTACCTTGAGACACAGAAGGATCTATCTCGTCGCTAAATTTGGTGGGCAGAGTGGTGACAACACTTCAACATGACAATCACCTACGTGAAAGGTAAGAAGCAATTGGTAGATGCATTCACCTGCATGCCAATGGCCAACAACTTGGTGGCAGAGGTTAAGATTAACCCTGAATTCTGGCAAGAGATTCTAGCTGCTACAAAAACTGATCCATAGATTGTTGAAGCGCAATCATCCAAAGGTGTCACCAACACCCAAGGACTCACCTTTCGGGATGGCAGATTATGGATCCCAAATGTCCCAGAATTACGCACCACCATTCTAGCGGAATGTCATGATTCGGCCATTGCAGCTCATGTCGGAGTGGACAAGACCTTGGATGCAATCAAGCGCCATTACTATTGGCCCAAGATGAGCAACAACGTGATGGACTATGTGCGTAGCTGCCTACTTTGTCAACAGAACAAAGCTTCTAATCAAGCTCCCGCAGGGCTCCTTCAACCTCTCCCCATTCCTACCCAACGTTGGGAACAAGTGAGTATGGATCTCGTCTATGAATTACCCAAGACCACCTCAGGGTTTGACTCCATTGTGGTCTTTGTGGACCGGCTCAGCAAAATGATTCATGTACGCCCTACCACCAAGGAGGTGACAGCTCCACAACTAGCTCAACTATACTTAGATGCAGTCTTTGCTCACCATGGCTTGTCTAGAGTACTCATCATCGATAGAGGCACCCAATTCACCAGTTTTTTTTGGCAAACACTCTTTGGTTTCTTCAAAACCAAGTTGGCCATGTCCATAACTTACCACCCACAAACAGATGGCCAAATAGAGTGGGCTAATCGCACGATTGAAGACATGTTACGCGGCTTCACCTTAGAAGAGCAAGAGAGGTGGGACACCCTATTATCGTTGGTGGAATTTGCTTACAACAATTTAGTGAATGCGTCCACTCAGGTCACTCCGTTCTTCCTCATGTATGGTGAGCATCCCTTCACACCTTCTAGCTTGATGAAGATCCGTTCAGTGACTACCAAGGTTGATGCAATCAACACATTTGTTTCTAGAATCCAACAAGGTGTGGAGTGTGCTAAGCACAGGTTACAGATTGCAAAAAATTGACAAAAGCAGTATGTTGATGCACACCGTAGGCACATGGAATTCAATGTTGGGGATCAAGTGTGGCTATCGACAACCAACCTTACATTAGTTGGATCTCGTAAGCTCAGACCTCCTTTATTGGGCCTTTCTTGATTCTTCGTCGCATCGGCGCTATGGCCTATCACCTTGAGCTACCACCACACATGAAGATCCATCTAGTGTTCCATGTCTCCCTACTATGCAGATATGCTCCCCGATCAGGCCAAGGTCCTTCCACACAAGACATTTGACCTTGTTCGACACTCATTGATGGCATAGAGGAATATGAAGTAGAGCGGATTCTCCAAAAGCGCATGCGTGGTACTTGCCATCCGCAGGTGGAATATCTAGTACAATGGAAAGGTTACCCCCTCTATGAAGCAACATGGGAACCCACTGCCAATTTGGCACATGCACCGATGTTGGTGCAAGCATTTGAGCAACAATTGCGCAACGAGGACGTTGCGTCTTAAAAGGAGGGAGGTCTGTAATACCAAAGGTTAGCCATATGATCTAGATGTGAAATTTGGTTTGGTAACATCTAGAATGATGTTATACATGATGGTCAAAATAGATCAGATAGAAGTATCACCAAAAGAGTACTTCTACTAATAGGGTAGAAACCAAAATAGACTTGAGAACCTTAGAACCAATAGCTAGACATATGATTTAAAGGTGAGAATTGGTTTGGTAACATCTGGAAGGATGTTACACATGATGGACTAAACAGATCAGAAATAGGTATCACCAAAAGGGGACTTCTACTAATAGAGTAGGAACCAAAATATGCCTAAAATCTTTGAAGGCAATTTTGGAGGCCTAAACGAATGAATTAGGCCTCAAAAATGTGCAGATTCCCCCCTGCTCTATCTCGTCGAGAGCTTTCCAACTTACTCACGTGATTTTGAGATTCCTACAGGAAGATTCCCTAAAAGATTCTCTCCGGTCAAAGTGTGTTTGACCAACCAGATAGGACCTAGACCAGACAGGTCACCCATCCAAGTAAGTAATCCAAGGGTGGAGCTTGCTGACATGTCACCTATCTGTGTCCCTAATCCTATGGTGGAGCTTCCTGGAGGAGATCCTCTTTGTCTATATAATAAAGAGAAGGTGTTCCCTTGGGGCATTGAATGTTTGAGTGTACAATCTGTGTTTTCTCTCTTCTCTTGTCCTCGGAGTATTACAGTTAGCCTTGGAGAAGTATGATGCAGTTGGAGTTCTTTGCCTTCTTAGTCCATGGTGCGCTACCATAATAGCCATCAGAGGTTCATCTTGAGTGAGAGACAACTTTCAATGTAAACATGTCACTGGTTGAGAATAAAGAGAAGTACATAATCAATTGAGCCACCCCTAACATTGTGCTAGACTCAATCTATTTAGTAACATGTGGTTAGCTAGCATCTACTCCATCATGCGCTCCATCACCACCTACCATACCTGCACTAGGACATCTAGGAGCCATGGATGTCATGTGTAGTGCCTTAGAGAGTGTGAAAAACTAGGGAAGTTTGACCTATCTACCAACCTTTCCTCTTTGTGGGTCCAACTCCATTGATGCTCCTCTAGGCTCTAGAGCATGTACTACACTTCTAGTCATTATTGCACATGCATCTACCTAGGATGCTATGCACATAAAGTCCAAGACATCTCTATCACCTGTGTAAGAGGTGGAAGCTTCATCACCCAAATCTAACCTTCTCTAACCTATGACCATGCAAGCCAATATCTGTTCCAATTGCTCAATCCAAGTGGCCATGGTTGTATTAGAAGCAAGGGCAAGTATCACCCCTGCCAAGTGTGGGTCCTCTACCAACACCTCTACCACCTTATCTTCCATGACTTGGACATCCTCTACTACCTACCATAGCAGCCCTATCACTCCGTAACTCTAGGTGAAGGTCAAAGCATTGGTCATAGGTGTGACCAAACCTATGGTAATGGTCACATTGTCTTTGTGTTGGTTGTGATGCACCAAGGGTATCATGTCCATTGCCCTAAGTGCACTCTCTCTTGTGGTGAGGTCCACCACAAGTCCAACAAACAACACCACTACTCACTAGCTATTGTTGACCCAAAAATGAAAGTAAGAGTCTAGTTGCACTAGGCCCTCTGCTTGCTCAAGAAGACCTAGTCTATCCACTTTACTCTTAGAAGAAAACATGGTATGGTGCACTTTGTTATATTCTAGAAGAAGTAACATCTATGGATGAAGTCTCCTTACCAAATCCAGATGTCACTACTCTCTCCTCCACCATGTTGAGCTCAATGCACTCAGCCAAAGTAAAGACAATCACCAAGGTAAGGTATAAGTGAGGTAGCCTATAACAACAAAACATCATGTACTCTACATTGCAACTCCTTATCCAAGATCCCATATCAAAATTGGATTGCCTAAGCCTCAATAACTCCTTAAGTGTCAATCCACACCACTTAGTAGTTCTACCTCAAAGATTAAAAGAACTCCACCATGGGGTAAAATCCTAGTATTTCACCACATCTTGTAGTGGTACTTCCACTTGTAGTAGCATCATCTCCACCTAGTGCAAACTCCATTGGATACACCAATGTTGCTAGAGATAGAACTTGTGGTATTACCAATCTACCCCTAGAAACCAATCCTAAAGTGATGGAGATGTAGTTAGGAGACCAATATTGTCTCCATAGTTTGATCTCCTCCAAGTAAGCTCTCTTGAACTCATGATAGTCATCCATTGGTAGATCCTCCAAGTGCTAGAACAACCCCTTCCATACCATGAATCCCCAAAGAACTCCATTGTGATAATGTAACTCTAATTGCAATTATAACCACCACAAGTAATGTAATTGCAATTGTAACTACCACAATTGCAAGGACCATCACCAAGAAATACCACCAACTAAATACCATTCACTAATGTAACTCTAATTGTAACAACTACACTAGAGGAGTGCAACTTGTAACCTACCATCATAACACATCTTCTCATGGTGTCATAGGGAAAATAGCCCATGCATACCCTTGAGGTTTTAGTGTGAAAGTATTTTTTCTCTTCTTTTGGTTGTAATGAAGTTGGATTTTATATCGATTTGTCTCAAGAGTTGTTTTATGTTGCCTTGTTGCAGGAAGAGTTTTCTATGTATTGCAAGCCCAAAAACTGTTAGTGTTGCGGTGAACTCAAGAATTTCTTTGGTGTTACACTACACTCGTAGCTTAATTTTGTATTACACTAGCTCATGACTTTGTTTATGTTATTGGAGTTTTAGAAGTATTTCATTTTAGTGCCATTTGAGCAAAAGAGGCTTTTGGCTTGGAGAGTGCCTTGAAGGAAAGGAGAAAAGAGAAAAAGAGTTTTGGGCTTCGAGAAAAAGCCTGAACTGGAAAAAGAAGTATTATTTTCAAAGGTTTGAGGTTTTGCTGTGGAGGTAGATAGAGAAGTATTTTTTGAAGGTATGAGGGTTTGCTCGGAGGTGTTGCCAGGGAATTGTTTCAAAATCATGTGGGTTGGCTGTGAAGAGGGTGGACAGGGAAGAATTTTGCAGGAATGTTAGGGCTTGAGAGGGAGAGCAAGAGATTTTTTCTTCATGAAGGAATGAATGAGTGGGGACTCAGCAGCGCAAGAGAGGATTTTTGTAGGTATGGGTTGAGATTGTGAACACCATAAGGGAAATTTTTGCAGGCAGGTATGACTTGAGATTGTGAAGGCCAGAAAGGAGAATTTTTGAATTGCCTTGGGCAGGACCAGTGGGAGAGGGAACGAGGGTTGCACAAGAATTTATGAAGTGAGTTAAGGTATGCAGGAGCAGGAATTTTTGAAGTAAGTTAAGGTGTGTATGAGCAGGGAGAATTTTTGAATTGCCTTGGGCAGGACAGTGGGAGAGGAAATCAGGGCTATGCAGGAATTTTTTAAGTGAGATAAGGTGTGCAGGAGAAGAGAAATTTAGAAGTGCTTGGGCTGGACAGTGGGAGAGGAAATCAGGGCTGTGTAGGAATTTTGGGCTGTGTAGGAATTTTCAAAGTGAGTTAAGGTGTGCAGGTGTAGGGAGAATTTTTGAACTGCCTTGGGCAGGACAGTTGGAGAGGGAAGAAGGTGTTGTGCATGAAATTTTGAAGCGTGCATAAGCTTGTGCAGAAGCAGAGAAAGAGAAGAGCTTTAAATTTGCTTTGATGTGGACAAGACACTTAGGCTTTGAAGGATGCTTTGAGAGATCAGAGAGGAGCTCTTGATAGTGAATTGACATTAGATCTTTGGAGAGTGCTTCAAGAAATCAGAGAGGAGTTTTGATAGTGAGTGAAGACTAGATAGGAGAAAAATTTGCAAGACTAGGGTTTGGTGAAAGTGTTGGAAGGAGAGAATGTGTTGCCAAGAGAGGAATTTTTGAGTGTAAGAGGTGGCTTTGCAGGGGCAAAGGGAGTAGGGTTTTTCTTGTAAGAATGGTTGAGTGAGAAAGCTTGGACAATAGAGGAAATTTTGAATGTAAGGTGAGGCTGGACAGGAAAGGAGTTTTTTTGAAAAGTTAAGGGCTGTTGAACTCACAAAAATGTTGTTGGGCAAAGGAGACATCTTTTGAAAGTAGAGGGCTGTTGTGAGTGCTGATAGGGAGGGAGAAAATTCCAAATGAGCAGTTTCCAAAAGTGCTGGTGACATAAGAGATAAATTTCAAAGGTAGGGTTTTGGCTGTGGAGAGTTTTGTTGGGAGAGGACAGGGAAGTGAATTTTTAGAAGAATGAGGGTTTGCTGCTGAGAGAGAGAGCTAGACAGAGGGAAGCAGAATTTTGAATGAGGGTTGTTGTTCTGAGAGGATAGGGAAGTAAATTTTTGAAAGAACGAAGGTTTTGCTGCTAAGAGAGAGGCTGATAGAGAGAAATTTTAAATGTAGAGAGGGCTGAGCTTGATCTGTGACAGGCCGAGAGGGAGATGTGAGAGTGATTTTTGCAGGAGGGTTTTGCCCTAGACAGAAAGAGAAGAAAGGAAGGAGTTTGAGGGCTGAGCTTGATCTGTGACAGGCCAGGAGGGAGAGTACAAGGGCAGGGAAAATTTTGAATGTAAGAGTGAGAGGAGGACAGAGAACTTCGCGTAGAAAGGGTTGAGTGCAGGAGTGGGAAAAGATCTGGGCAGGAAAGGAAGATTTTGAATGTAAGAGTGCAGCAGACTAGTGGTAATCCTGTGACAAAGGAGGATTTTTTTTTGAATATAGGAGTGCAAGAGGTAGGTGCTTGAACAGAGAAGAGAACTCTCGATTGTGGGACTTGAGAGAAGTGCATGTAGTAAAGGAGGGAATTTGAAATGTGAAGCTGGCTGTGCAGTCTGTGAAGGACTGGGAGGGAGTTGAAAAGAGAGGATTGGAAATGCAAAATCTGTCTGTGAGAACTATGACAAATTGAGGAAGACTTAGAGAAGGGATAGGAGCTTTGAACATGAAGGGTTGGAGACACTGGACTATAGGGAGGATTTTTGAAAGTGGAGACTTGAACAAGAAGACAATAGAGCAAATGATGTGCTTTGAGAGATATGTTGTGTTGTGACTGGGCAGAACGGTGACAAGGTGTGTTGTTGAGGATCTACTTGCCTGTGCCAAGACTTAAGAGTGCTGAAGCAGAATCATGACCTGAGTGGATGTTGTGTTTCAAGAGAATGTTGTGTTGTGACTGGGCAGAACAGTGACAAGGTGTATATGAAGTGCCTCAATTGAGCTGGTGATCTATTGCATAGCTTGGTGAAGATGCTGTTTAGATTAAAACTGTCCAGCTTGTCCAAACTCATGACTTCCACAAATGAAATTCCCATGAATGATGAATCTTGGATTGAATGTATGTTCTGAGTTGTGACTTATGTCAAGAGAAGACTCCATTTCTGGGGCTCTCAGTCTGGTCTAGGTGAATGGTGTAGATCATTGAACCAGGTGCAAGGTTTAAGTCCGGATAGGTCACTCTTTGTCATCCCTTTAGAAACCACTTGGTGCAGCTCTATGAAACGCCAGATCCAGATCCATAGCTGAACTTAAAAAGAAGCTGGAATATAAGACCAGACAAAGGTAGGAACCAATACAAACAATCCCTGCATGACATGACGAGTTCTATGAAGGTCAAGGATAAACAAAAAACCTACAAGGAGAGCTAATCTTAGGAACAATTGAAACAACATGTTCTAGCAAAAAAGGGACTTCTAATACTTTGAGAAAGAAAGAGAGTGTCATACTATGGGAAACCCCAAAGCAGTGACAATAGAATCAAACTGAGCACAAGCAGCCATGCGCACAACACACTCTTGAGACTAAACAATCCCCACGACAACGGTCTATAGGTTATTAGTTCCTACCTCACCAAAGAGACATATAGGTAGTTTGACTGGTTATCACTCCAGCCTCACTACCAATAGCACACAAAAACACCAACACTTTAAAGTCAAAGCATCTCACACAAACATACTGGACAAACAAGAAGCAAAGAATGAAGGGATCCAATCACAAGAAGTCTAAACAAAAACACTCCATCTCATAAATCAACACCGGATTGATTCAAAAACCATTTGGCATTTGATATAATAGGAGTGTGTATCTACTTCTAAGCTACCAACACCATCAAGGATGGGATCAAACTGCCTCTCCAAACCAAAACTACATGTGTATAAGTATCAATTTACCATTCACTAGGATAACAAGTGAGGGTGGACCAATTGGCTAGGGTACCAATATAGGAACTAAACATTTGGTGTTCAAACTCTACTATGTTTGTTGGGTGGGTGAGAAGGTGGGCAGATTTTACCAAATGATGACCAAAAACTAAAAAAAATCATCTAAATTGGCTAGTCTCATGCCAACAAGCTAGCACTTCTAGGCCTTTGTAGCCTCTCTAGCCAACAGCCCTATGCCTCAAAGCCTCTAAATACCCAAATAAGGCCTTTTTTCTTGCCAATTCAAACCCTCTCCAAATCTGGCCAAGCTTCACCAACTTGAGCACTAGCTAGAGCAATTTGGGCAACCTCCAACTCTAGACAACTCTACCAACTCAACCTCTGAATCTAGGCAACCTTTGCCATTTGATGCACCTCCTCTATGGTTAATTGACAACCAAATCTTCCACTAATTATCAACTCGGGCCAATTTGAGAAGATGAGGATCTCCAAACCCCTAATTTGGGGAAATGGGTTCCCAAATCTACCTCTATTTTTGCTTTTGAAGTCCAATTCACAGCACCAAGACCTGTGATTTCATTCTCTTGCCCTCAAATTGACTCAAACTTGACTTCAATTTTGAGAAATTTGGGTAGTGTTTCTGCACACCATTTGCCCCATTGCCAAATTTGCATTAACTCAAAAAAAGCTTCCACATATGACCACTCTCAAGGAAATCTAGGACCACAAACAAATATGCCAATGATCTACAAGGCTTGGAGATACCACCAATGCTCTCAATTCCTACACTCGATTTTCCCAAGACTTTGACTTCTTTGATGTAATCAGTTTACTCTTCCGCTTGAATCACACTTTAAACGAGTTTAAACTTTATCCTCCACTCAAACATCTGCCAAAAATCAAGCATTTATTGTAATCATGCTACACCCACTCTAGCTAATAGACTCCAGGTGATACTCACTGGCCTTTGTCTACCATAGCCAAAAACTCAAAGGCTCAACATTAGAGAAGTGAGCTCTTTGGAGCTGCACTTCAAAAGTATGCCCCTCAGTTTGACCTAATCCTCCAACCCTAATGGCACTAAGATTGATGGAAAATTTGATGGTGTGAACAGTGCAAGTGACAATACATCTTACCATGTGATCAATAGCCCTAACATGAAATGTGGCCATCATCAAGTACACAAGCAAAATAACTATGACTGCCAACACTATCACTCCAACATCCAAGCAAACTAGCTTTGACTTCACAAACGTGGTGACAGTCCTTTCTCTAAAATTTCTTCTATTTGATTTATACATTCTTTTGGTTAATTGGAAGCCAACTTATATAGAACTTTGTAGGATCATGTACTTTACACAAGGACCTCAATCTTGTAATCCACAATTCACTTTGATGATAGACCAATTATTATATGATCTAAAAATACAATGTTATCCTTGTATTTCCAAATCACATTTTGAACCTTTACTTGGTGATAATTACATCTTTTTGTTAAGACCAAGAATATATATTTGTGCGACGGATTGTGGTTTTTCCAGTCACAAACCAAAAGTAAGTCTTTGCATCATATCTCATTATATCTCTACATTAGATAGATTACAATACATTTGTCTTCACAATTTTTTCTCCAATCCACCTTTGTATTGTATTAATCTATCCCAAGTATCCTTAAGATTATATTGACAACTGATATAAAAATGGAATTAAAAAGTAATCAATGAATTTATTTATTCATTATTTAGTTGGTTTCTTATATTTACCTCTAGGTAGTCTTGAAATTTTAAGTAGTGTCTCAATTATGCTTTGTCTTGCATACCTTGTTTGTCCTTTTGGCGTATCTCCTTACTATCATCCTTCTCTAACAACAAGCTTAAATTTATAATAATTGATCATGAAGGAATTTCAACTATGTTAAGACCCATTAGTACTATAACCTTCTTTATATGTCTCCATCCATGACAATTGGACTGTGCTTCTTTTCTCCCAATCCATTAGCTTTTTTCAAAAAAAAATTCACTCTTACCTTTTCTATTTTTAGTGGAACTAATAATGCCTCAAGGCCATGTTATTAGTGATCTTTGTTTCCTTTATACTCACATTCTTCTCATCATGTTCATTTTCAATTCTATGCACATTATAGAGAAGTCTGTAATTGGGTATGGTATTGGCAAAATGCAACATTATGTTGCAAATAACACACGTATTCATTATTGTAGCTTCTCCTTATTTCTATTGGTGTTTATCCTTTGTAACCTTATGTAGTTGGTTTATCCTTCATTGTATCATGGCTTATTGATATGTAATTTGATATCAACTATCTCCACAATGCTATGGTCAGGTCTATTACTGGCCTAGAATATTATCCAACTTGGTAGGTTTAGTGCTATTTTGTATATCTTATAATTTACTCCCCTGCAAAAAGAGAATTAGATATTCTTTAGACTAGACTTATTACCAATTGTTGGTTCTCTCATTAGTATATCACTTTTTATTTTCTTCTTTAATATGTTTGAAGATAATGAGTACCTTTTATATAGATAGAAGAGATGGAACATGCATCAATTTAAGTCCTTTTTGAACTAATTCTTATAATATCACGTGGGTCACCTCCCTCAAGGGAATCCATACCTTTGAAATTATTAATCAAACCTTGTATTAATACACTTTAAGAAGCTTTACACCTTGAGAAGCCAAGAATCCTTTATAACCTTGGAATCACACTAAAGTACTATCAAATAGGAATAGTAAAATAAACATATATGTAATAGACTCAAAAGCACCAAATGATATCCATCTATGATAGAACAATTTCTCTAATATCCAGGCTATTTGGCTTACTTGGTATGATTCAACTTTGCTGTCCTTACTCATCTTCTATAAAAGTTCTTGTCAAGCATACCAATTCTTAAGTCTGCATATATATATATATATATATATATATATATATATATATATATATATATATATATATATATATATATATATATATCATTGTCTATTTGTTAATTTATTTACCATTTGATGATAAGGTAACTCCTTCCATACAATATGCCTCTTGAGTATTGATGCTTGGTAGTTCTTGCATCAAGTGCTAGATGTAAGTTCTAATGTCATTTGAAACTCATTCCTGTCTACAGTTGGTTAGATTAAGCTTTTTATCTTTGCATTGTAGACTAATTTTTTTTCTAGTTAGAATTAAAAGAATGTGACTATTCTAACTATTGTACCTCCACGTCAAGTAACAAGTACAACTAACAAGAAATTCAGATTAAAAAACTCATAAAACTCTTGAACAATGTAATCTTTCTATACTATTTTTGACAAATAATGGTAGTAAATGTCAACTGGTGTTAAAAAATATAATTCTACTCTCTATTCTAATTTATTTCTAGAAACAAAACATAAACAATATAATCTCATCAATCAGCATAAGTAACTACAAGATACATCATCAAGCTAAAAGACTACTCTACTTGTGTCATAAGTTCATACCAAATATGCTTATTCATAAATTAGAAAAAAATGTGTTCTTCTTTTTTAAAAGGAGAGAAAATTTTGGAGTATTGAACAGTCTTTGATTATCTATTTTTCATCCTCATATTTCTTAATGAAACTTTGACTCACATGTCATAGTTCAAATTCTCACCTTACTTACTCTGTTAATATTTTCTACCTTACTCTACTTGCAATTTATTAACCACTATAAATTAATATTTTTATATAATTAAATTCAGAAAAATAATAAATAATTAGTAAAGAATATTTTTATTTAAATACTATAAATATAGTAACAAAATAAGATATAATCAGAGAGAAAATATAAATTATAAAAAATTAGAAAAAAATCACTGCTAACAAAGATAAGTATAGCATCCATTCCTCAAACAATAAAAATTTAATCAATTTAAGATACATTGGAAAATTAAGCTCCCTCTTAAAATACTAAAATTATTTTATTTTGAAAACTATATTATTATCAAACCAAATAATGGTAACATTAAATAATCAAATAGGTCAAAAATTGACAAATTAAGTTCAATTTACATCAATAACTCCACACATTTTAGGTGTTCTACTGGTTATAAATAAGTATTTAATGCTAGAATTGATAGATTATTAGAATTTATTAAATTATCTTAAATTAAAAATATTTATTTAATAATTTTTGTCAGAAATTATGTTACTCAAATAACACCATGATTTCCCGCAATGAATTTATAAATTTAAGAATATATAAACTATCTAATTTTACCAAATAAAGAGACAAATGCTTATTTATGGAGCTATACTATCGCATTCATCAATTATAAGTAAAGTGAAGCATGTTTACATATCTATCAAGTCGCTCAATGAAGGGAAAATGGCGACCGCGTAGGCGGATGGGAAGATCAAGCCTTACACGGATAAAACATAAGAGGTAAAATGGGAGGAGTTTTCAAGTTGTCTGGAATAAATTTACCGAGTTGAAAGATAAACCGGATCCACGCGCACAGATTTGGCAAAGACAGGGATGAAAAGATCAACTTGAATTTGCAGAACTTCAATAATTATTCGTTTGCATCGAGAATGAATTAGTCTCGAGGGATTTGAGTTACCATGTTAATTTTGGCTCCAACGTAATCACGCGTTTTGTTTACAAAATACAAGTACCCACAGCGTTGTCATTGGCGATTGTTGAATGGTGCACAAAATGAACTGCCAAATGTTTCGGAATCTCATAGCTTCAAGTAGGAAATGGGGAATCATCGTGACCATAGGAACACGGATCATTTATTAACAATGCCAAGAGCTTCAGCATTCGAGCTGTTTATTCTGACACGGTCTGCTTCGGGCAAGTTGAAGCTGTCTAAACTGCTGGTATAAAAGCTTAAACCGACGGCAGCACCGAAAGGCCAATCGCTTCCGAACGTAATGCCGTTTGGAGAAGCGAATTCCACAATGGAAGGTAGTGCACTCGGGGTGCTGGCAAATGTCGTGTCGTAATAAAATTTCTTGAATTCCTCGAGCATCACTTTGAGAGAATAATACTTTGAGCTGAAAGCGACCCTGTAAGCTAAGAAAGGCAGCGAACCGCCCGCGTTAGCGAGAAGGTACTTGATGTTGGGATATTTCTGCGTTGTGTTTGTAAATACCAAGTTAAGAGCAGCGCGTGTTGTATCATGCGCGAAATCAAGCACGCCTGCAGGAATCCCTGGAAGACTTGCAACTGCAAGCATGAAGAAACTGATTAGTACTTCGACGATCAATTGCAGATATCAATGTCAATTAAAACTGTGTAAATTCTAGTGTTGATTGCCGTTACAACTAGCAAAATGTTTGAGCCGAGAACTTTCACGATTAACTGCAGTACAATCCAAGTCGGATACGAATTGATGGAGCTTTGTGTTCTTACCATTAGGTAGTCCACTGGGATGGACGAAAACAACGGCGTTGAGATGGTTGAGAAGATTGAAGAAAGGATCCAGAGCAGGATCACCCAAGTAGACACCTAATTTGTTTGCCTCAAGGAAAACACCTGCTGCTTTGAGTTTTACGAGAGCGAATTCTACTTCTTTCATGGATCCCTCCACATCTGGAAGTGTCACAGTAGCCCAGAACTGGAATTTTCCAGGGTACTTTTTAACAAGCTCGTCATAAGCATACACGTTCAATTTTCTTGCCATTGAACGGGCTTCTGCCACAGAAGTATTACTGAAAGGTCTAACTCCTGGAGTGCTGAAAGAAACTATGGTAGTTTTAACACCATACTCCTCCATGTATGATAAAAGTAATGAGTCATTCCATGGCGGTGGAGATGGTAATACATATCCTTGCTGTGCAAGAAAATCCAGATAGAATGGAGGTATGATATGGTTATGAAGATCAATTCTGTACGCATGCGAAAGAGCGAAAGTAGTCATCAGTGCATGGACCCAAATAAAAAAATTCATGATCGCGAGCCTACAACTCAGTACGTTTGCAGAATCCTGAATGCAGTGTGTGAAGGTCGCGAATGGTCGATTGTTACCAATGGCTGGATGATCAAAGTTCTGATAGATCTCTTTGCTCGGCAGAAACAAGTCAGATTCCACAGCTCGGAAGAGAAACCTGTAAAGTTAATCTACTGGCACCGAAGCTGCTGTCTAGAATTGATGCAAATTTCCACCATGAGCAATCGTGAATAGACGAACCTATGAAGTACGTCAACTAAAAGCACTGCAGCTGCTATCTGAATTTACTATATAGCCTTGAGCAAACGCGGATAGGCGATGCACATACCAGTAGATATTCATTATCACATTCGCCGTGTCAAATGGAACTCTAGTTCCAATTTATGCTTGTAGTTCAATCCAACTTTTACATCCTGGCTCATAGCGCGTTACACTAGTGGAACCTAAAAAGTATACGCATGACTGATGGACAGAGTTTCCCCCATTCCGAGAAATACCTGCTTGACAGAGAGAACGTCAACAGCTCCCTCCACATATCCATGTCTTGGGTCTAATCCAGGCCTGACATTAGTTTGTTATGTGGTACTACTCGCCATAGCCGAGTGTACCTTATCACTGAACGGTACAACCGCTAAACTCTCGCAGACCTGACTGCGAAAGCCCAAAAAGCTCCGGATCCGACCGATGCTTTGGATCCTTAGATTTTAAACATGTTAAAGTGACAATTTCCGAGAAATTTCTGATTCGAAGAGGAAGTCAAAGATCTCTCGCGTTGCACAGTGTAAGAACTTTTCAGTGGTTTAGAAAGCTTTTTGCCAAAAGGCTTACCGCGTACCGTAAAAATGCAAACAGATACTTTACACCGTGTCTCACTTGCTAATACTATATCCGAGTCACTTACTGACAGGTTCACTAACTCTAGGGGGCAGTTGAACACCCACAGCATGTCAATTACCTACAAAACTGTTAATAAAGTTATCCGTAAAGTAATACCGAGTTTCTAAGGGTGAAAGTAAACTGAATGTGAGTTCTCTCTATCCGGAAAGGAACAGTTACTCATCATGAATGATACCAACTTATCAAATGAGACATGCAGACAAAGAAATAACTTTCACAACATAACAAATGAGATGTGTAGACTTCGAAATAAACTTTCACAACAGTCATATTCCAACTCTTCATCCTCCGGTTCGTCCGAAGATCAGATTTAGACCTTCTGTTGTCAATAACACCAGCGGTGTCAATAGCAAACTGGTGGATGAACAACGACATCAAAATGTCGTTGATCATTCAACTAGAGTGCGTAATTAATTTGCAACGTTGATCATTCAACTAGAGTGCGTAATTACTTTGCAACGTTGATCATTCAACTAGAGTGTGTAATTTCTTTGCAACGTTCCGGGCTATGCCTTATTTGTTCAAGATTCTCACAAATTTCACGAGTCCCAAATTTGAAGAATCTTGTCAACTTGTCAACTTGTATGTCCTCTGCTCGTACTCTATGCTAAATCTAAAAGTGAGAGGTCGCAAAAATTTGAATGTCCTGGTTAATTCAGTCTTGAACAACATTTTCTTAGCTTTATCATACATGAAGCATGATAACGGTGTGACACATAATGCAGCTCAATGGAATTGGCTCAAACAAGTTTCAATGATGATGGCATCTTCATAGCAAGTTGCATAAATTCAGCAACCGCTTTTGAATTTTGATGGTCGAGTGTAGATGAACAAAGTATAGCCGGTAGGGTGTTCTCGGAATTCAAAGGCTGTATAGAGTTTATTGATGGAACCTTAGTAAAAATTTGTCCGTCCAAGTCAAAATCCTCTGAAAAATATTGGTTTAATGGACAAAAGAAGAGCTATAGTCTGAACAACATTGCCGTGGTTGACCATAATGGGCTTATTTTTTACATTGATGGGGTATATCCAAGTAAATACTGAGATGGTAGACATTCTTAGATGTTCTAAGCCTTGGCAAAAATGGTGAGAGTATTTATTGTATTTGTACAATAATGACTCCTCCAAATTTGAGTATTTTCCGGGAGACCCAAGATACATGGGCAAGGAAACTTTTATGGTGAATCGGATTGGAAATTGAGAGTTTGCTCTTGATGTAGATATGTCTATGATAAATGCCTACAATAAAATGCATAAATCTGTGTGTTTGTATCAGATGGGAGATAAGAGGACTCAAACAGAAGTGGAGGTGCCTTATGAAATGTTTTAATGCTTCAAAACCTAAATTTCCACATCTTTTAGAGTGGCTTGCATCATGACTAATTTTCTTCATTGATAGTGATTGGACTTCACTGCAGAAAGTGTCGGTATACAAAGAGAAGATTCTAATGAATTTGGATGTGAAGATAATTATTAGACTTGTTGTTGAGCTTCTTTGATTACCAATGCCATTTTGGGGGTGCTCGGATGAATTTTCCCTAAGCCGTTGGCAAAGAATGGTGTCAATTTTAGTGAGACCGTTTAATTCAAGGCCTAGACTCACACCTTCAGCAGAAGGATTGGACTACTTGGGCAATTTGAGCCTCATCCATGCTCAAAGCAATCTGCTAGGTGGTGGTGATGAGAGCAATTAAGGATTACAAGGTAGCATGAAGACTTGCAAGTGCATCTTGAAACCTTGTCTGACCATTGAGAACCTTAGAGCATATGACAATAATTTGATGATCCACAGAGTTGAAATCGGGAGTTTGGAGTTAAATACATTAGTTTCAGTGCAAGGAGATCATAAAAACTTACAAGTGACTATAACATCTCAGTCTAATATTTTTCTAGCTTCCTCTTTGAACTCTGCATCTTTGATTATATCAAGCTCTTTTTTCTCTAAATTTGCAAGCTTCACTTTGAACAATTTAGCTACATTCAATTGATCTCTCAATTTCCTAATCTTTGTCACTTAAGTAGCAAGTTTGGTAACTGCATCTGATTGTCAATGAAGCATTTGGGCCTTAGTGAGTGGTATTGAGGAAGAAGCTAGCATTTTGATGGACACCTTACTTTGTTTCTTGATAGATTCAAAAGAAACATCACTTGATTTGGCCAGGGATCTCAAAGAATTCCCTTGTAGGATATCACCTCACATTTAAATGATGTTCCTCTTAGTGTGGTTTTTTGTCATCTTCAATTGATGTAGAATTTCATTCAACTACAATTCGTATGTTGTTGTATATTGTTGCATATATTGTTGTTTAAATTTCTCATCTCCAAAGATCTCATATCCTCTTATAAACAAACCTTGAAACTCTCCTTGGAAAAGGTGGAAGTAGGATATGCTTCTTGATAAAAAAGAAAAACAGAATTTCCATATTGCTCCTAGAATCAGCTACATAACAGTTTTTTGGCCCTCAAAGTATTTAGCAAAATGTAAAAGTATAAGCTACAACTAATGTCAAAAGATGCACACTATCCACAATGGCTCTTGGTACTCTCAATTTTGTTGCTGCTAACCTTTGTTTCTTTATGCCTATTGCATAGCCAAGGATAGTAGAGACCCTTGTTGGGCAAAAATTTGCAACTAGGAATTTGAGAGAGCAATGTGAATCCAATTTTGGCTACATGATGGAGCAAAAATCATTCATGAATCTGGTCAAGGAAAGCATGCATAGGAATTATGCCAAATTTCATGTGGTTTGGCAAACGGCTGCCTACATCCACAACACACAAGACTTTTATTTTTCTCTTGAATTGTCAATCAAGAATGGTCAAAGTCTATTTTGACTGCCAATTGTACACATATTTATACTCTTGCACTTGGAGACTATTATCTAGTTGTGGAAATGTGTGCTGCAGATTGATCCTTTTTCTAAACCCTAGATTGTCTGCTACTAATTGATACATGTCACCTCACTCAGTTCCAAAAGTTGGTTGGTTGGTTGGGTGGGTCGGTGGGTTGGTTGGTGGGTGGGTGGGGGGGGGGGGGGGGGGGGGGGGCACAAACAAGTAGCCTTCCCATAAGTCCCATAGCCCAATAGCCTTCTTGTAGGTCCCATGCTTGTAAGTCCCATAGCCATGTCTGTAGGAGCCATGCCCACAGGTCTTGGAATCATGCAGATAGTCTTGCAACCCATAGCTCTTGACACATTTGTCCTGAACTCCAAGTGAGCATATCTATAGAGGTTTGATTTCCATGATCTTGGTGGTTATGGAAAGCCCTTAAGAAGATGCTTCTAGTGATATAAGGCACACCTCATTTGAATTTGTATTCCCAAAGATATGGGTCTCAACATGAACCATCTTTCTATTCACTCCCATAAATGGTATCCTGTAATGTGAAAATCTATCTTGTACTTGCACTTCTACACTCCCATACAAGATATATCAATGTACTAACTTGTCAACATTATTTATGATAATTATCCCATAGAGTATTCTAGTAATAATTGGACTCCACTATTAGCAATCTCCTACTTGGAGTCTAACATTACTCTCTACAAACAATTAAAATTTGAAGTCCAACTACAACTATGCATTACTTGAGCTTCTCAATTATGACTACCTTCGTAAACATGCAGGATTGCTTATTCCCGCACTCTTTACTAAAGTCAATACTCCTCCATTTATCAATTCACAAATGAAATGATATCAATTGGATATGATTTGTCTTGGCATGAAACATAAGGTTCTCTGCAAGACTGATACCACACTAGCTATCACTATGGAGTATATTTTCCTCTTGTTTCTTACTTAGCTATAGCATAAAGTTTTTCAACCAAATCATCTCCTTACTAGCCTTTGAGATGGCCATGAAAACTCAACTTTTATGGTAGAGAGAGCAACTTTCATTTGCAAACAACACCCAACTAATTTTAGTACCATCCAAGGTCAACACATACCCTATAGCTCTCTTTGAATTTTCCAAATCTCTTCCCAAATCTCTTCCCAAATCTGCATTAGTGAAGCCCTTTTATATAACATCTATTTGCTTGAAACAAAGTGGCTTATGAAAGGTACTATTCAAGTAATGTAAGAACCATTTCATTGCTTTCCAATGCTCTTGTCCTAGGTTTGACATAAATATTCTTACAACTCCCACTGCATGAGTAATGTCTAGCCTAGTGCATACCATAACATACATCAAACTGCCAATTGCCAACTGCCGATGCATAAGGCACTCTGATCATGTACTCTCTATCTACATCAGTTCTAGGTGATTGCTCCTTGGAGAGTTTGAAGTGACTTCCCAAGAGAGTGGTTCAAATTCTAGCATTCTAAAGACCAAATCTCTCCATCAATTTCCTGATGTACTTCTCTTCAGATAACTTCAAAGTACTTGCAGATTTGTCTATTGTAATCTCATTCCAAGTATTTGATATGAAAGACCTAGATCTTTCATTTCAAATACATCAAACAATTGGCACTTTAGCTTGTTGATTTCCCTCATCTTGGATCCAATGACCAACATATCATCAATATAAAGCAACAAGATGGTGTATGAGTCAGCAAATGACTTAATGTAGCAACAATGGTCCATTCTGCATATGGGGTAACCATTATTGACCATAAATCCATCAAACTTCAACTACCACGATCAAGGAACCTACCTCAAACCATGGAGACTCTTCTTCAACTTGCAGACCAAGTCTCCTTTGTTTGTGATTTGAAATCCCTTAGGATGTGTCATATAGACATCTTCCTCAAGGTCTCCATGTATAAAAGCTATATTACCATCTAATTACTCTAGATGCAAATCCTCTACCATCAAAAGGCCCAAAACCAATTTGATGGTAGTCATCTCAACTACGGGAGAGAAAATCTCATTGTAGTCTATACCTTTGTTCTATTGAAAACCCTTTGCCTCAAGTTTGGCCTTGTAGCGCTTGCTTCTATAATGTTCTTCTTTGATTTTGTATACCCATTTATTTTGCAACACCTTCTTTCCCTCTGGCAACTTGGTCAATGACCAAGTCTCATTCCTTTCTCATTCCTTTCTTCCTTTAGGGGTAACATCTTTTCCTTCATTGCAAGCTCCCATTGCAATGTGTAATACCAAGAGCTAGCCAAATGATCTAGATGTGAAATTTGGTTTGGTAACATCTATAATGATTTTATACATGATGGTCAAAATAGATCAGATAGGAGTATCACCAAAAGAGTACTTCTACTAATAGAGCAGAAACCAAAATAGACTTGAGAACCTTAGAACCAATAGCTAGACATATGATTTAAAGGTGAGAATTGGTTTGGTAATATCTAGAAGGATATACACATGATGGACTAAACAGATCTGAAAGAGATATCACCAAAAGAGGACTTCTACTAATAGAGTAGGAACCAAAATATGCCTGAAATCTTTGAAGGCAATTTTGGAGGCCTAAACGGATGAATTAGGCCTCGAAAATATGCAAATAACCCCCCCTTCCCAAAATGTAGGAGTGGTTGGCCTTCCCTCCCCTTGGTTTGTCTCGTCAAGAGCTTTCCAACGGTACCTTACGTGATTCTGAGACTCCTACAGGAAGATTCCCTTAAAGATTCCCTCCTGTCAAAGCTTGTTTGACCAACCAGATAGGACCTAGACCGACATGTCACCCATCCAAATGAGTAATCCAAGGGTGGAGCTTGCTGACATGTCACCTATCTGTGTGTCTAATCCTATGGTGGAGCTTCTTTGGAGGATATTCTCTTTGTTTGTATAATAAAGAGAAGGTGTTCCTTTGGGGCACCAAATATTGAGTGTGTAATCTGTGTTTTCTCTCTTTGCTTGTCCTCGGAGTATTAAAAATGAGACCTCCTTTTGCATTGGCTTTGAGTAGCACTTAGATTCACAATTTTCTATCAAGAGTAAGTAATACATGGATGGGAAATACCTCTCTATTGGTTCCTACAATCTAGTAGATCTCCTTAAATCAATTGTAGGTATGACTGGATCTAGTATGAACTCTCTGGTCTCTACCAAACTCTTATTTCCCTACAACATTGTTCTTTGAAATATTCAATAATACTTTTTCTTGATGTTCAACTTGTTCTTCTATACCCCCAAAACCTAATCCAAGCGTATCTTTGTAAATAGCATTCTCATGGAAAATGACATCTCTACTTCTCAACACTTTCCTATTATCTTTGGAATCCCATATCATCTACTCCATATAAAATGAAGAAATAATTTTTGATTTGGAATCAAGCTTGTCCCTATCACTATCTTGAATCCTTGCATATGAGACATAGCCAAAGGTGTAAGAGATTTATCTTCTTTCCTGATCATTCTTCCTCAAGGATTTTGAATCCCAAGGGAATTGAGGGTCCTCAATTGGCTATGGTGACATTCACGCCCCATGGTCCTATGTGCACACACGCTAAAAATCTTGAACTATGAAAGAAGTTTTTTGCATGCCAAAAGTCACCATAAAATTGCTTCAACCTCAATATTGATGGTTCAAGTTTTGTACTCTACTTGATTCCTTAGAACTTAGAAATATAGACTTGACTTTTCTTCAAACACATGTTCACAAGGCAAGTTTACATATTTATGGATAACTCTAATAATAAGATGTTTGTTGTAGATACAACATTCTCACTTAATTATTAATGTTAATATCATAAGATTAAAAATAACCTCATAGAACTAGTAAACTGGAATACCATATATACCATTGATTAGAATAGAAAACTTGCTAAAAGTTCTAGTTTCTAGATTTAGTTTCTAGATTTTATCTCCATGATTCATGCATTTCGTAGACTCATGACTAGTCTTTTTAAATAATTAAAGGCAAATCAAAGCCAAATACAATAAATTAGATATAAGAAAATACTTATGAATTCATGAAAATAAATAATTTATTTATATTAGGAAGCTATTCAATGCAACAATGATCTTAATAAGAAATACTGAATGGCTCAATAAGAATAAGCAAAAGTTTTATGTAGTATCTTGCAATGATTAGGATTTGAACATCCAACCACTAGCTTGAAATAGTTAGCAATCTTGGAGACTATTTCCAACTAGTGTTCCTCTAAATTTTGGTAAGCTATTGCAATGCACTCAAAATATGATGGAGTTGAAAAGTCTACCTAACGCTAAAGTATTGGGAGTAAGCAAGGCTAGCTAAAGCCATATATAGGTGTAGTAGCTTTAAGTAAGTGATAATTAGTAGAGGTAAATTTTTTATATTTATAGATGTATATAAGGTTGATTTAATAAGACTACTAACTAGTACAATAGTACATATACTGCTTAATAGTTCCATTGGTGCCACTTTATCTCAATGGATCCAATGGCAACTCTTGATAGATGTTAGTTATTTGGTACTCTCCTAACCCTGTCATTGGAAGACAGATCATTGCATCCATAACATCTATACATATATATAATCCAATGATGTACAATGTAACAAAAACTTTGGTACATATAGTATTTTGGTTTTGAAGATGTAAGGTTGACCATGTGGAGAAGAGTTTATTTATATATCATCACCATTTTTTATCAAAGATTGAAAGAGGTTGGTTATATGGAGAAGAGCTCTCAAAGATGTGAGGTTTGCCACTAGGAATAAAAGCTTTTATAGATTATTTTAATCTTCATCAAAGAGTGGAGGAGGTCTATTCACTTTGGTAATTAATTGTAATACTCTGAGGACAAAAGAACTCTTCAAGAGAGAAAACACAGATTTCACACTCAATCCTTTGATGCCCCAAAGGAGCACCTTCTCTTTATTATATAGCCAAGGAAGCTCCACCATAGGATTATGTACATGGGTAGGTGACCTATTAACAAGCACCACCCTTAGATTACTTGCTTGGATGGGTGACATGTTGGTCTTGGTCCTATCTGGTTGGTCAAACAGGCTTTGACCAGAGGGAATGTTTTAGAGAATCTTCTTGTGAGAATCTCAAAATCACATGGGTGAGGTACCATTGGAAAGCTCTCGATGAGACAAACCAGGGGGAGGGAAGCCCAGCCTTTCCTCTGTTTGGGAGGGGGGAGCATATGTACATTCTCAAGGCCTAATTCATCCATTTAGGCCTCCGAAATTGACCTGTTTTAGTTTTCTATCCTATTAGTAGAAGTACTCTTTCCGTGATACCTCTCTCTGATCTACTTAGTCTTTCATATATAACATCCTCCCTGATGTTACCAACCCAAATATCATCTCTAGATCATATGTCTAGCTATTGATTCTAAAGTCTTCAAGCATATTTCGGTTTTTGGCCTATTAGTATAAGTACTCTTTCGGTGATACCTCTATTTAATCTACTTAGTCCATCATGTATAACATCCTCCCAAATGTTACAAATCCAAATTTCATCTCTATATCATGTGTCTAGCTATTGGTATTACATTAATAGATGGTTCCACATAATTACATACCCGATATACTTTCCAAAGTTAACATTAGCTTGGAGGTGGAAATTTTATATCTAAAGAAAAATTTATATAGAATCAAGATTGGATGCAATCACAATGAATATGTTGGAGAATGATATAAACTGAAAGGTTGTGATTGATGAGTTTTCAAACTACATTGATGTTTGCTAAATTCATATACAAACATATACTTCTTTTATTAGGTGATTATTTCTATTTCAAAACTAGCTTATCACTTTAGGATAAACATAATATCAAGATAATATATTAATTGACATGTATGTTGGATATCTATAAAGTGTATTGAACCATGTTGGAATAAATTTAATCAGGTTTCCTTTTAGTACAAACACCCAAGTGCACTTTGATTGATGTTAATGTTGAAGTTCTAGATTTGCACCTGATCTATTTTTATTTTGAATCATGTTTTGAAAGATATTTTACATCAAAATGTAATGAATACCCTTATGAAGTGACTTAAACAGATTTAATATAATTTAATGTTTTAAAACTTTATATCTTGATTTTCCTTCTCAATATTCATAGCAAAAGAATAAACTACATGCTAAGAATATTAAAAGACAATATTTGGATATCTTAATGGTAATTAATTTTTTAAATATATAGGTGTGTATATTATTTTATGAGTATTATTTATTTAAAATACAATTTTCTAGTTTTTATATATCAAAGTAGCTACTATTTGGTGGATTTGTGATATTAATAGAAATCTTGGATTGAGTGTATAAAAGGTGAAGTAGATCATCATTGGTTTCATTTACTTTTCTATTGTGTTTGAGGTGCAATAAGCTACTGAAATTTAAGTAATATTGGTGCAAAGATTTTAATATATTCAAACAATCCACAATTCATAGAGTTTTTAGAAGATGATAACAAAGTCTTTGTTTTAAAAAAGCTTCCAAGATATGCATTGGGGGATCTCTTTATCAACTTTTGCCGGAATCCTCCTTTTTGACATGCTTGCATGCACTTCTCGATTATAGGAAAGATCCTTGGTTTTCATTAGTTCAGAATATATTACATAAGAGATGTAAATAAGTATGGTTTTCTAAATTTTTTTCTTGAAAAATAATAGATATTTATATAGAGACATAGAGAGAAATGATGTGTGTTTAACTTTCATACCTAGGTATCAATCCATTTGCAAACTATGAAATGCTGTTTTTTCTTTGATGCTTCTTTGCTCACAATTGCCTTCTTGCTATCAACAAAATTCTAGCAATGCTAGAAGTTTGTATTCATCTTGTAGAACAATTATTAAGGATTATTAAAAATCTTGGATATGCAACAATAGTCCCAACTTCAAGTTCAATCATGCTCTTGTATGAAGGATTTGTAGCTTTATATGATGAGTGAGATAGCCTAGTTTTGACATACGAATAGTAAAATGGTAAGAATAAGGTTTTCCCTTGAGGACACGGACAAAAAATGACTATATGTGAAAGAAAGTGCCACAATTTGTTCATTATTTTCTATTTAATCTCTTGGGAAGGAACCTCTACCAAAAGAGGGTATTGTCACCCCCTATGCACACTATAGAAAAGAGAAAATTAAACATCACATTCATTACAAATAGTTTCCAAGTTACTCTTGAGGGTGATCACTCACTTCATTGTGAGTGCCTTTGCATCCCAAAGACTTTGCTTTTACAAATGCATAGTACCCTTCCATGAAGGCACAACTACCGGTTCATCTTCATGTTGGCCAAATACCATGGCTTTTTGGTTCCATGGTACTTCCCATGCTTTGAGTATTGCAATCAATTCCTCAACGCACAGGTTTACTTCTTTAAGTTCCTCAAGAATCACACATCTTGATCAAGGACAAGTACACTCTGAGTGCCTTTTCATCCCAAAGACTTTGCCCTTGCAAAAGTCTTTGGGATACTGCCATTTCCAAAAGGCACAACTACCAATTCATCTTCATGTTGGCCAAATGCCATGGCTTCTCAATTCTATGGTACTTCCCATGTTTTGAGTATGGCAATCAACTCCTCATCACACAGGTTAACTCCTTTTGGTCCCTCAAAAATCACACATCCTAATCAAGGGAAAGTACACCTCTCTATACTCAAGCACTTGTGCCCTTAATATGAAATTCCTCACCTCTACTCAACATAAACATTTAGCAACATATAGAATGGAAGACTCAATATGTAAAGAAGTTCAAGTACTCTTTACTGAATTCAAAGTATAGAAAGTGAACACTTGCACGTTTGGTCCTAAGCATTAAATACATTCTCAGCTTTGCTCCAAAGGGATCGAGAGCCTAAGTGGATTACTTGAAAATTATGTATTATTACCTACATCACACACTTAAGATCCTAAATCTTATCCTATCCTCATCACCTACAAGTTAAGTAGGCTCCTGACACGTGTTAGGGAAGGTGTCAAGTCTTCCACTCAAATAATTTGGAATTATGAATGCTTACTCAAATAATGAAGTCATGGACACCAAAAAATTCATTCTTCCTAGAATATTTACAACTACGAAGGCCCTCCTTGTCAAAGGTCTGTACACTCCAAAAGGCACTCCTCTTGAAGTATTTACGATGTTGAGGGCACTCCTCCTTGAAGGTGGGAAACTTCAAATGCTTGTAAATTTTGTTACAAACATCCAAAATCTATGAGTTTGATTCCAATGAAAAGGTCTTGAGAAGAAGCTTTTAATAGGATAAAGATCTCCCCATTTTAACAGTTAAAAGCAAAGATAGAAGCCCTAAATTATGCATAGAAAAATTCCTTTAAGAAGAAGTTTCTTTGGAGTAGTAGGATCCTTGGGAGAGAAGACTTCTATGGTGGTTGGGCAGTCACTATCCTCACATGAGAACTCTTTGTTGGATGCAAACTATCCATCATAGTGGAAATTCTTTATCTAGGTCTTTGGGGCTTTAAGTCTTTAGGACCATCTCCTTTGGAGCTTGGCATATACAAGGATGAAGTTGAAGAATACTCAACCAAGAGATTTCTCACCCCTAACATAACAATATGCTTCTTTATCCGTAACAAAAATTAGAAAGATGGAACAACTTGCTCTTTTGAGAAAAGATGGAGCACCACAACAAACATGTTCTTCAAGAGCATGTTTGTAATAGTGTATTATTCTTGAATGAAGGCAAATATACAATTTGGATTGCAATGAATGAATGTGATCTTTTAAATTTATATTAGATATTCCTCATCAACAAGCAAGTAGAGAGTATGTGATAACTCTTAAAAAGTTAGGTATTAATACAAATATCTAATTTATGTATTTAGAAAATGAAAATCTAAATCATTGGAAAACCTCAAATATTTAAACTCTAATATTTGGATATTTCAAAATATTTTTTAAGAAAGTGATAGTATTGAGTGGAGATTCCATTTCACATTATGATTCAAAATAGAAACCAATATTTTGAGAGCACTCCTTGTAAGAAGGCCTTTTTATATTGAAGATTTTGATTGATTTTGTCAATACTTTAACTACCGATTGATTTTACTAACCTTTAAAAGTGACTATGGCCTTACAATATAGGGCAACAAATCAGGTAGGTACCTGGGGATGGAGATGATAAGAGAGGACGGGGATACCAAACTGAACTAGCTCTAGGGATGGGTACATAGGGGACAAGGATGACGGACAGAACTACCTGACGGATGGAATTTTTTCCCGAGATGGGGACTAAGGACAAAACTGTCTTTGGGGGATGGAGACGATGGAGATGATGCACGGTGCCAACCTTAGTATTGCTATTAAAATACAACAATAAGTTATAACTAATGACAATATAGTTTGACTTATAAGCTTATCATTATATACTGATAATGTCTACTCGATAGGCCACATATAGAGAATGCTATATATATATATATATATATATATATATATATATATATATATATATATATATATATATATATATAATGTATGTATGTATACCCAATGAAGTATATGTTTTGCATCAACATGTATATGAAGTTAAAATTTGTATACTTCATGAGGTAGTGGGAGTAATATACACTATATAGAAAGGTCTAGCATTTAGAATAAAATTATAACTCTTAATGGAGATTTTTGACAAACATTGCACGTGGTGTAATATGAGGATCCACTCGATATTGTTTATTTAGCTTTGGAGAGTTGTTTTTCTGATATTATATTATAGTAATGAAACTCAACAGGAATATTAGAGTAAAATTTCTGCATGGTATCATTAAGATTTATTTATGTATAAGTAATTTATATATTATGGTATTAACATAAAATAATTGTTGCATTGGGTCTACTTTTGAAACTACATATAGATATATAAGTCTTGTAACTTGCATACATTTGTTATTCTATAAGGAATACATAAGATGATCACAAAATTTAGCAAGAGGTAGTTTGAGGTCTGCAAAGATCTTGTTCTTAGGAAGATTCACTTGCAAGAAGATGTGAGTCATTTATCACAAGATATGATTAGTAAAAATGTCAAGTTTGAGGTTTGCAAAGATCTTGTACTAAGGAAAACTCACTTGCAAGAGGATTGAGTCATTTATCACAAGATATGATTAGTAAAATATCAAACTTACAAATTTGATTGACTAGATTTATGGATCTTCAAGGATCTTATAAGCTTGAGAAGTTTTATTATTGTTAAAAATAGAATACCAAAATTGCAACATATCAAACAGTAAAGTGGTAAAATACTTTCATGAGAGCTAAAAGTACTACTATTTGGATATAAAAACTAATAAGTTTTTTTAATAGATGTATAAATGTATTTTATAATTATTAATAAAAAGATTCATATATATAATTGGTAATACTGCTTAATACTACTTCAATTTATTATAAGACCATATATGTTATGCATACTACAATGCTAATGAGACCGTCCTACCCTTCCCAAAAGGCATTCCCGCCGTTATATTGTAGGTTTGGGAGACACTGAACTTTCCATTATACATTGTACTTTATGATACTCATAATCCTCATGACTGTCCCATGAATTGCCTTGAGTCTTCAAAACCTCCAAGGACCTAACACCCCAATCAAGCTTGAATGCCTTCCCGCATTCAAGCACTTGTATTCCTATTTTGAGTTCCTCACCACTACTCAATCAAGCTATCATAACATATACACCACATTGACATTGATACACTAAGGATCTTGGAGGCCCCCCTGCATCTATCTCAAGATAGAACCAATTTGCATGCACACAAGCAAGTAGATTGAGCATGCACAAATTGGACAAAAAGATATGACTCAAAATTTTGGGATTGAACTTGTATTAAGTCAAGTTGATTTCCCTTATACCTCCTACTACAAAAGGATGACATGTATCCATCATTTTTTGATGCCATAATCTCTCAAATAAGTTTAGTCCCAGTGTACCTACCTTATTTTTTTAATTAAATGCTATGATGGTGCCACTACAAGAGGCACTATAGTATATACTCTACCAATCATTTGACTCTAGCTAAGCATTACGAGAATGGTCTTAATGACACAACACTACAAAAACATCCTATTATACACCAATACTTTTGCACAAATAGTCTATGCAATTATTGTGACATAAGAGTAGTACTACTCTCATGATGATATGGCTTTGATGATCTCCCAACATGATAATGCTTGACTTTGATGGTCTCCCACCATAATGATGCTTGATTTTGATGATTGTGTTACTATATACATATCCATAATTATACAATAGTCCATATTGTGCTCACTTGCATTCACTTTTACACCTTCAAATCATCCCATTGACTTGTTTGTTATGCCCCTCAAATTCCTTGTGGATATTGACCAATTCATCCTTGAACTTTGGCATTGGTGTGCTTTTGAAACCAGTAAGCTAGCTTGGCTAACTACTTTTTTGAATATACTTTCACCTCCAAAGCATATATTTTTGACTTCAACTCCATTAACTTTGTATGATAAGCCTAAGTTATGACATACATTTCCACTTGTACCTTCAGCTGATTTGCAACATCCTCAATAATAGTAAGATCCCTCATTTGCTCCTCATCCAAGGTATCTTGGATAGATTATAGCTCCATATCTCTCTCTTGCTTGACCTACATATGGAGGATTTACTCCTTTTCCTTGTGATCATTGATAATTATGGTCAATTTATCAATGTGAATTTGGGCCTTCTTGCTATTGGTGCTATAGAAAATTTTGTCCTTGTCATAGTGGATTTGAAGAACCTTTAGTTCTCTTTTCAAGGATACTACCTCTTTGTCTCAAGCATTCAACTATTCTTTGTGCTTTTTCTTCATCTCCTTGGCATGATGCTTGAATTCCCTCTAATGGTTAGCAAATTAGTATTTAGTTGGGAAGCCCATTGTCATGATCCAACCAACTCTTCCTTCATTGTGGCAATTTTTGTCTCATGGGTGCTCAATTGCTTCTCTTGTGCCAACTTGTAATTTACAAATGTCTGCTCCTATTGAGATGAATTTATCTTTAGTACCATGACCTCATCCTTGGTACCATGAAATTCTACCTTGTACTTCTCAAACTATTTGTCCCCATCTTTTTTCATTCTTTGTAATTTTTGGAAAAAGAGTTATACTTCTTTCTCTTGCAATGCATCTCCACCTTCTTAGCTATGAGTGCTAATTCCAACTTGTGGACTTTGGATGCAATTTCACTTAGGGTCCATCCTCCTCTTCTTGCACTTTCCCAATCTCAATTATCCAGGACCTGGTCGTGTTAACAATACTTCTCCTTAGCTATCACAAGCTGCTTCTTGAGTTGAGTGAGATCTTGAGTACCTTGCTAGTGCATCCATTTTTCATGATATTGACAATATCCTTGAACCATAAAGAGTTGAACCTCAAGTCTTGTGATACTAGCATGTGCCTTGGCTGATTCTTTTGCTCCCAAATTTGCTCAAATGGCGCTCTAAATGTGATAGTATAAGTATTCTATCAACCTCTTATAGTATGTAATTGTAGGGTCTATCTCCTAGTACACAAGAAGAATTCTTCCATGGCCATCAATACCGGTCCCAACACATGAAATATCCATATTGATAATGATGGATAATTTAGCATGTCCTTTCTAAATTTGGTCCCAAATGAGTCACCTCTTCTTGTGGGACTTGCACTTCTTCTCCTCTATGAGTGTGGTCTTGGGTTATCTTAGGAATCACCAAGGGTGCTCTCTACTTTTGGCATCACTTGGGAGCATGATGCTACTCCTCTCTTATCATCTTCCCTTTTGGCTACTAGTGCTTTGGTAGCCACGACTATCTTGGTAGCAACAATCTATTTTGCAAACAAGTTGTCTAGGTCCAAGGATACTCTCTTCTTCAAGTGCTTACTCTTTTTTGTGCTTGAAAGTCTTCCCTCGTTATTCAATTTCCTCCACCTGATTGGGATAGTATTGCTTGGATAATTGTCCTTGGGGTGGAGTTGCTACTTGCTATTGGTCAAGTAATAAAGCAATTAGAGCTTGTACTACCTCCACTTTGAGCCCTTATGTTGGAGGAGCATACTTTTGTGAATATGCTATGAGGATGTCTTCCTCCTCATCCACCAAAGACCTCCTTTCCTCTAGAGTGAGTTCTTTGTAGTTCTCTTATCTTTTTCACAATTAGCGTTGGAAAGTTGATATACATTGTAATCTTATATTCCTTCATTAATTTGAGTAAAAATAAATAAATTAAAAACCTTTCTTCAAGCATTGGAGGACCGCTACCACTAAGTTCAAGAGTAGACTAGAGAAGGTTCCCTCTTGTTTACTTCTTTGGTGTTTGTTATTAGCACACATTTGCCCCAAGTGTCCGTTTAAACACAAATTTTCTTTCTTTCTTAGTCACTTGGGATTGATGGACCTTATGCTCTTTTTTTCCTTTTTGCACTTGGTTATGCCTTTTTCTCCTTTCTCCTTTCTTTTGGGGTACTATATATATGGCTTTTATGTTATTTTATATATATAGAGAATTGAGAATAAAAGCCATTTTATTTGAATAAGAGATCATGATCCCATTTAAAAGTGAAAATGAGATGTATGATATGTAAATGATAGGCATGATAGGAAATGAAGATATATAAGTAAAGAAAGCAGAAGCCATTCACCAAAGCCATTAGACTTAGGACTGAACCAATTTGAACCTAAAAAAATTGCATATAGAAGCATATAGAAGCAATAACATGCAAGCACAAATAGATGTAAACTGAAGTTAAACTAATCTAAGCAAGTAAACATAGATCCAAACATATGCAAAATCAATAGGAGCAATAGTGAAGATTGATACATATCATGAGCAACATTCCCAGTGAAATACAATGCATCATGTTAGAAAGAAAGCAAGCCTTTCCAAGCAGAAGTAGAGGATATATCTGAAATTGAAAGCAAAGGAAAAGCATCTAGAAATTAGCAAAGATACATTTGTAAGAAGACAAAAGGCACTAGAAAAGAATGAATAGGGTGTTCCATTCTATTCATTGAAGTTGAATATTGACCTAACTAGCAAGACAAGAAATATAAAGAGATCTAAAGTCAAGAATCATGTAGGAGTTTTGAAGTCAAAAGTCTAGGACTTGACAAACAAACCAGATAAGAACAATAACAAAGATCTACATTTGAATTATGTAGAAGCAGCCTTGAAGTTTAAATTCAAGGAAGATCCATGAGTCAAGCAGATTGAGAGTTAGAAGAAAGAGAATGGCATGTGAAACTATGAAGTGGATGAACATCAAGTTGGAAGGAGTGGCTTGGGTATAGAGAAAGAAAAGTAAAAATTTCATAGAGAATGGGAAAGTAGAGCTAAGCATTAGAGGGCTAGATAGAGTATATTGTAGCATGTGATATAAATGAATAAGTCTTAAAAAGATTACACTAAGGAAAGCCAAAGATTGTCATAGTACACCTCCTCAAAAGCATGTACAACTTCATCATTGCCAAATGCAATGCCAAAGTAGCTGAGCTACTGTCAATACCCCTTGAACTAGCCTTATTATTTTGAGCTCTATTTGTTTTTCTTTCTTGGTCACTTGGAATTGATGGGCCATGCTCTTTTTCCCTTTTCTAATAAAAACATGGCTTGGAGCACACTTGGAGAAAAAGCTAACAACAAGAAGCAAAGAAGAGGGAAGCTAACTTGAGTCTACTCTTGAATTCTATGGTAGAGGTCCTCTAATGGTATGCTTGGTAAGTGGGGGAAACCTAACCATGTGAGGTGTTCCTACTATAATTGCTCATTGATGAAAACCCAAAGCCTAAGTGCATTGTAAGGTGATTGATGTGCATTGTCAATAATATGATATGAGCATGGCTGAAAAAGATAGTCAACACCTCTCTCCTTTGCAAGAAATCTCAAGTAGTCTCCTTGATAAGATTTTTAAAGTGATGATGAAGGTGCATAAAAATCTTAATTACCAAGGGGACAAAGGTATCCATGGATAAACAAGATGCATAGTGGTCCTCCTTACCTCTAGAGACAATAATTTATGAGTTGGCATGTCTCTCATTCAAGATGAACATTTGATGGCTATTAGGGTAACACACTATGGACTAAGAAGGTAAAGAACCAAAATCCATCGCACTTCTCCAAGGCTAAAATTCCAAGGCACCTCCAAGACTATAATACCATTGACTAAAAAAATTAGCTTTAGGTGAAATTAGCTTGGTAATATCTTTTGAGATGCTATAAATGATGTTCTAAGTTGAGTTGATAGAAGAGTCACCAAAAGAGTATTTTTACTAATAGGTTAGAGGCCAAAAATATACTAAAAACTTCAAAGTCAATTTTGGTTTCCTAAATAAAAGAATTAGTACTTGAAAAATGAAATATTATCTCTCTCTAGGAGAAAAAGCATAGCCTTCACTGCACTAAGTTTGTCTCATCAAGGTCTTTCAAATGATAGCTCTTCCATTTTGTTTTGAGCTTTCTATAGAAAAATTCCCAAAAGATTCCCATTGATCAAACTTGTTTGACCAACTGAATGGAACTAGGGCCAAAAAACTACCAATCCATGTATGCAATCTAAGGGTGTATCTCTCTTGGAGGGGATCTTCTGCACTATTTAATAAAGTTGGAGTGCTCCTTTGAGACACCAAAGTATTAGGAATTTCAATCTTATGTTCTTTTGTCTTTGGACTATTACAATAGTATCAGAGTAGATGTTCTAATCCAAGTGAGTGGATCATTTCTCTTGGAAAAATATGTGCTATTAAGCTTAAGTAATTTCAAAGGTAGAGAGTGTAGTGCAAATTGAGAGGTTGGGTGTTTTGGAAATAGGGTGGGATGGATCTTGAAGAAGTTAATTTCAAGCATCTAATTTTCCTTTCCTAAATCCTCTCCATATCAAGATTATGTATATCTTATATGAGCAAGTGAGAGTGTACCTCATTTACCATTTTGGAGTCAATTTCATAGATGTAGTAATGCATTTACCAAACCATGTGAGTTTACATATTGTGATTTATGATATAGATTGAGATTTGAAAATTTATATTCTATTGAGATTTTATATTCATAGATGTAATGGATCTAAATATACAAAATCCTGTCCCTTTCAACACTCAAGTAGAAATCCATTTTGTTGTTAAGCCAAAAGTGATGTTTAGAGATTTTTTGGTGAAAAGTATTATCAACAAGTGATAGCCTTTGAGGTCTCAATGGATCCATGCTCCTTAATGAGTGATCATATTAACCCTTTATTGAAGTATCTATTCAGAGCTCATTTTGTGTATGTATCATGGAATCACAATTGCAAGATCTAATACAAGGAATATAAGGGATGTTTAATAGGTTCAAAAGATCAAGATGATTATGGAAGCATTACAAAGTCAAGTACATATATGCAAGAGAAATAATGTAATGCAAATAGAAGGATCATCCCTAAACTAAGTGATAACAACCAAAATATTTGTAGAATCACTTAGAATAACTCATAATGGTGACACAAATCCTATTCAGCAATGAAACCACATTGATATTTTTGATGTAGAAGACATACAACTTCAAGCCTTACAAGGAACAACACTCTATGGGAGTTGTGGAGAATAGGATCTCAAAAATAAATTGATTCTTTTGATTATTCACAATAAAGATCACAATTCATTCTGCATGTGTGTAACAATATGGAGTTTAGCGACGAAGTTAGTCGAGCTTATGAAGTAGATAATAAGACAAAATAGCCTAGAATATTCTAGAAGCATCTAAGAAGCTTCTTGGGAAGCTTCCTAATTAGTTAACTTGCGCCCTAAGTAGGTAGCTTCTAGAAGGAAGCTTCTAGAAGCTTCTAACTAGCTTAGCTTGCACGCCAAGTAGGCGGCTTCTAGAAGGAAGCTTCTTGAGAAGCTTCCTAGTTAACTTGGCTTGCACTCCAAGAAAGCGGCTCAAGTAAGCTTCTTGAGAAGCTTCAAGGGACTTGTATGCTACCTATAAATACCAAGGCCGAAGCTCATGCTAGGCATTCAGAGTTTTCCCTCATTCAAGTGTCCCAATGTGAATTTCCATTCTCCTATTTCTCTCCTCGGTTTCGGTCTTTTACATTGGTATCAGAGCAGGAATGGGATGGATGGAATTTATGGACCACCAAATCCACTTCCGCCAAACCATTGGGACTTTCATGTCCAGATATTACCAAAGCATCGTTTCACACAGTTCATCACCTCACGCTTTGGGCAGGATTTTCTACATATGATCACCGTGTCAGAGGATCCCTTGATACTTCCAGTTGTGACTTATGGAGAACGGTGGACGTGTTGTATCTATGTGTTAATCAACTAGATAAATTGAGGGTAGTGGATTAGGGTAGTAGCAATGGCCGCAATACCGGATGTTATCCTTGCAATGCAACAACAAATCGAGCATCTTACTCGATTGTTGGATGAACGAGACCAGCAACGACGAGAACAGATAGACAGAGCGCCAGTTCGAGATGGAGAAGATCGCATTCGATTTCCGAAACCCAAGGTGTTTGAAGGCAAGAATGTTCCATGCACAGTGGAGAATTTTGTGTTTGACTGTGAACATTACTTTGAAGCCACCAATCTTCAAGACGAGCGGAAACAAATTCTCTTGGCTTCTAGCCAGTTGGATGGCGTGGCAAAACTTTGGTGGCGATTCCGAGTAGAAAGAGCTGAACGACAAATTGTTACACCAATTTTGACATGGGCAGAATTCAAGGATGCAATACTTGGTCGATTTCAGACTATAAATGCCACTCGAGCTGCACGAGATAAATTGGCGGAGTTGAAGCAGATTGGTTCAGTGAGAAGCTACATCACACAATTTCAGAATATCATCATGCAAATTCCAGATATCCAAGAAGGTGAAGTTCTGGATCGATTTGTGCAAGGATTGAAGTCACGAACCAGATTGGAGGTGACCATGCGAGAGCCACAGAACGTAGAAGAAGCCATGCAATTGGCTGAGCGTTTTGATTCCTTAGTTGCAACAACTTGGTCTCGACCTCGACCTACACAAAACCTACCCGTACCACGAGTGGAAGAACCGGTACCAATGGAGATTGATGCTATCCAGCGAAGACCACTTGGCACAGCAGATAGAGAAAGATTATGACAAAATGGAGGTTGCTTTTATTATCGCTAGTTGGGGCATCGCATTGCTGAATGTCCACTCAAGAATGGACTGTGAGCCGGCCTGTCTCTCACTCAGGATGAACCTCTGATGGCTATTATGGTAGCGCACCATGGACTAAGAAGGCAAGGAACCCCAACTCCATCATACTCCTCCAAGGCTAACACTCCAAGACTCAAGACATTGCTCACTAGAGAACTCAATGAGAGAGAGATAGTTGCAAATGAAAGGATGATGAGTACCTCCTCACTCCTTGTTTATATACTTGTGAAATAGTTACGTACCAAAGTTACTAATTACCGTAGTAACTCAAGTTACTAGACTAAAAGTCAAGTAAAGTCAAAAAGTAGAAAGGAATATCCATTCACATGGGCATATTCCCCTAAGCATGTGGTCTTATCTTGACCCAACCACTAAAGCAAGGATTCCTTCACATGGGCTATCCTTGGACTAAAGAAGAATCCAAAACAAAAAGGCTTGCGGGCCCAAGAGTTCTCAACTCTTTCCCCAAAGCCAAACACCTAGGAATAATACCAAGTCAACACACTAAAATCCAAAATAGTGGTGCTCATCTTTTCTACTTCCTCTAAAGTAAGGTCCCATCTATCTTAGCTATGACTAACTTTAGCTAACCATGACTAATATAGAACCATCCTTTATCTCTATATAAATAATATCTCTTAAGTACTTGTAATACCAAGCTAAATATCACAATACCACACACATGCACAAATGGGTGTTACATTTACCCCCGGACTAAGTTTTCACTTTGTCCTCAAAGTGAAGGTCTCTCTACCTTCTATGGTACATCTTCAACTTATCATGGTTAATCCTATCAAAGTGTCTTCCTCCCAACTCCTTGAGATCATAAGTGTAATTTCCCCACACCTTCTCTACTATGAAAGGTCCAAAGTACTTAGGCAAAAACTTCTTTTGTACTCTCTTGAATCGAATGGAATCAAACAACATTACCCAATCACCTTCTTTGAAAGGCTCCACCTTCTTCTTGCCTTGCCTCTTGTCATAGCTCTCCTTTTGTTTCCTTTGGGCTTGCTCCACTCGAACCATAGCAACTGCTCTTGCCTCTTCCAACTCCATGAGTTGATCCTTCCTTGACTTCTCTGCATCACTTCCTTGTGCTTTCTTCAATCTCCTATGAATGCTTTGGAAGGTAGGAAGATCAAAGTGAATAGGTAAGGTAGACTCAATACCATACACCAATTGGAATGGAGAATATCCAGTGGAAGTCTTCATGGTTGTCCTATACTCCCACAAAACTGCATGAATCCTCTTGTCCCAATGATGTTTAGCCCCCTCCATTTCTGCATCTTTGGCCAACATCATGCACAAGGTCTGATTGGTTCTCTCTGCCAAGCCATTGGAATTTGGCTTATAGGATGTAGTTACTCTATGTGTGATAGAGAAATGTCGTAGCATGGCTGTAGTAATGCTTCCTGTAAACTCTCCTCCTCTATCAGAAACCAACTCCAAAGGGCATCCAAACCTAGTGATAATGCGTTCATAAAGAAATCTACCCACTTCATCTTCATTCTTGTCCCTCAATGGTCTAGCCTCAACCCACTTGGTAAGGTAATCAGTAACTACCACAATGTACCAATTGTTCCTTGGGGTTCTATTGAGAGGTCCTACAAAATCAATTCCCCACTTCTCAAAGGGTCCTAGCAATGGAATTGATCTAAGTGGTGGAGTGGATGTAGAGTTTCTAGCAAAAGCTTGACAAACATGACAAGTTTTGCAATAATCAAGACAATCCTTGAAAATCCCTCTCCAATGGTAACCTGCATCTAGAATCTTGAAAGCAGTCACCTTTCCTGCAAAGTGTCCTCCACATACTAAACCTTCATGAAACTCCTTTATGAGTAGGATAGACTCTTCCTTACCCACTGCTCTTCGAAGTAGACCATCTGCTCCTCGGTGAAAAAGAATATCATCCACCATTGTGTAAGGTCTAGATCTTGCTGCAAGGGCCTTCCTCTCCCTAGCATGCATCCCTTCTGGATAGTTACCTCTTGTCACAAAATCCACAATCTCCTTGTACTCCATTGGAACCTCTTGAGTGACTGAGATTGTCATGAGCTCCTCATCCGGGAAGGAATCATCTACTGGCTCATCTCCATCATGATCATAGGCTCTAGATAACAAATCAGCATTTGCATGTTTCTTTCCTGGCCTATCCTCAATTGTGTAGTCATACTCAGACAAGAGAATCATCCACCTTGCTAGTCTCCCTTCAACATTAGGCTTGTTGAAGATGTACTTCAAAGCCTTGTGATCCGTGACAATTGTGGCTTTCCCTCCAATCAAGTAGTGTCTAAACTTCTTGAGACCAAAGATCACTGCCAACCCTTCTCTCTCTGTGATAGAGTAGTTCTTCTCTGCTGAAACCATCTGCCTACTAGCATAAGCTATTGGATGATCATGCCCATCTTGGTCTAATTGACTAAGAGTGCATCCTATAGCTACATTAGAAGCATCAGTGTAGAGGATGAAAGGCTTACTCCAATCAGGTTTAGCAAGAATTGGAGCTACAACAAGGGATTGCTTGAGCTCCTCAAAAGCTTTGAGAGCCTCCTTGTCTTCCAAAATCACCATGTAATCTACACCCTTCTTCATGTAGATGGTCAATGCATAAGCCTTGTTGGAAAATGAGAAGATGAACCTCCTATAGTACCCAACCATTCCCAAGAATTGGTGTAACTTTGTCAAGCTTGAAGGGAATGGAAGGTCTGAGATTTTCCTCACCTTCTCAGGATCAACTGCTATTCCATCCTTGGAGATGATGTGCCCCAAAAGTAGACCTTCTTCACATCCAAAAATGCACTTCTCTGGGTTGAGTGATGCATTTGCCTCATCCAAGCATTGCAAGACTTTGATTAGGTGCTCAAAGTGCTCCTCCTTGCTCCCATAGACACAAAAGTCATCAATGAAATCTCTCACAAATTTCCCAATGAAAGGTTCAAATACCTTGTTCATGAACCGTTGGAATGTGGCTGGAGCATTGCAAAGCCCAAAAGGCATGACCTTGAAAGCGTAAGTTCCCCAAGGTGTGGTGAATGTGGTGAGTTGTTGATGCTCTGGTGCAATCTTGATTTGGTTATATCCACTATAACCATCTCCAAAATTGTACCTCTCATGACCTGCAACCTCCTCCAAGATCTCATCAATGAATGGCAATGGGTAGTAGTCCTTCTTGGTAACAACATTGAGCTTCTTGTAATCCACACATACCCGAAGCTTGCCATTCTTTTTCTTCACAATGACAATTGGAGACACCCATTCTGAATTCTCCACCTCAAAGATAAATCCAGCCTCCTTGAGCTTATCAATCTCCTCCTTCACAACCAAAGATATTGGTGGGCTAATGCGACGTTGCTTTTGGCGGATTGGTCTTGCATGTGACTCCACCTCTATCTTGTGCTCCTCCAAGGTGACTTCCTTCAAATCCTTGTAACTAAAAGCAAACACATGGATGAACTTGCGGAAAATCTCCTCAAATCTCACCTTCTCCTCCTTGGTAACATTTGGGCCATACTTGAGGGTAGATAACCTTCTCTCTACCTCCTCAAGTGTCAATGGTGATTTATCTGGGTCCTTCAAAACCTCTGGCTTAGGTGCAAAATCCATAGCACACAAGGGATACACATCTGAATCAGATTCAGATTCATCCTCCTCCGTGGAAGTCTCCTCTTCCATGCTTGTGTCCACACCTGAAGCTCCTTCTTCAGAATCTGATTCCCAATAATTAGAAGATGGGGTATCTGAATGTGAAGTGTTGGTGGTGTTAGTCACAGGAACAGTGACTCTATGGTTTGATGGCCCAATCCTCAAGTACCCTTTGTGCCATCGATCAGTTGTGCGTGCTGCTCTCAACCATGGCCTCCCAAGAAGTAAGTCATAGCTTGAATCCTTCAAGACTTGGAAAGTCATGAGATTTTGAACTCCCATAACTGAAACTACCACCTTATCCATCACTCCTACTGGTCGAACTTGTTGCTTGTTTGCCATGCTCACCACAAATGTTGAAGCTCTTGAGGGTATCATACCCAACTTCTTCATCAACCTTTCTGACATGGCATTCACTGCTGATCCTCCATCAACCAATGCATCCTTGATGTTGTGACCATTCACTCTCACATCAATCTTGGAGGCATATTCACAAGCTTCCCATGGTGCTGGCTTGGCATCCACCACCCCCATTGATATTGGAACTTTTGCCTTCTTCTTCTTCTTGCTCCTTGTAGAACTCAAACCACCTCTAAGCTCCTTTCTCAAGGTAGGGTTCAAAGCAATTAATTGGCCCACTGTGATGTTAGCCTTGTGACTACCAACATCCTCCAACACATTGTAGTTCCATTGTTGCTTGGAGATCAAGAAGTCCTCCATCCCCAACTTCTTCCTTGGAGTCTTTGTTGTTGATGGTGTTGAGGTGCGAGTGCTCCTAGTAGACATAGGAGTATCCTTGCTTGAAGTAAATCCTTGAGAAGAGTGAACATCCTCTGCAAAACGAGCTCTCTTCTTCTCTTGTGCCAAAAGCTCCAAATTAGGACCCTTGGAGTTTGAGCACTCTCCCTTCTCATACTTGCTCTCAACCACATCTATGGATGCTATCCCCTTACCTTTGTTGGGATTAGGAGCCACTTGGGTTTCACTACCTCCCTCTTTCCCTCTATTGGCTCCCTCATAACCCCTTCCTCCATGGTAAGTGGAATTTGGGCAATTCCTTTGGATATGGCCTCTTCCCCCACAACCAAAACAATTTCTATCATTGAAATTGTTGGCTGGTTGGCCTCCTCTATATGGATGGTTTCCATAACTCCTAGGCCCTCTCCCTACATTCTGATCCACCTCTCTCTTCTCCCATAATTGCACCACATTGATCTTGAGATCCGCAAGTTGTTCTGTGATGGTTTGGAGTGGATCTTTTGGTGGAGGTGCAAGAACTGGAGCAACTACTACTTGTGGTGCAACCCTTGTCACCAAAGTATCAGAAGTTCCACCATACTTGTAGCCTTGAGGAGGATGCACAACCTCCTTCACCACCAAATCACTTTCATACCCTTCCAAACTCTCCTCCATACGAATTGCGATCTTGATAGCTTCAACCTTGGAAGAAGGTTTCTCATATCTCACCTTGCTTCTAATTTGTGGTCTCAATCCTCCCACAAAATTCTTGGTGAGCATGGCCCCTATGCCAATCATTGTAGTCTCCACATCATCCCCACCCTTCCTCAACACTATGCGAAATCTGGACTCCAATTTTTCCACTCTTTCCACATAGACCCTCACTTTCTCTCCATCTCCTTGCTTGAGAAATGTAATCTCACTCATCAATCTCTCATAACTCTCATTAGGAAGAAAGTTCTCAATGAGTGCTGAAGTCAAAGTCTCCCAAGACTCCTCTTCCCCCTCTCTCCTCTCTCTCTTTTGGTATTCTGACTCATACCATGTAAGTGCTGCATCCTCAAAGAAATCTGGTAATAATGAGGCCCACTCATTCTTCCTCCTCTCATTGTTTCCTATGCAAGCTCTCTTGAAGTCTCTCACAAAGGCCTCCACATCTTCTCCATCCTTGCCAAAGAAAACCGGAAGTTTCCCCATCTTAACCCCTCACTATCTTTCTTTTCTCTTAATTTTTTTTTTCTCTTTTCTTTTCTCTCACTCTATTACTAATAGAGTATATACATGACTAACACCATCTGAGAATAATCCACTCTAGGGAACACAAAAGGTTCAGGTTGCTCCAAGATTTCTATAGCAACATCAAATCCTAGAGTGCATATTAATCTAACTCTCATGGATAGTTTATCCATAAGTTGAAAGATTATCTCCATCACTAATCTTGAGAACTAGCTGATGAAGGTGGTAGTATTTCTGTAGCTGTACTAAGACTCTCTCCAAGATCCTTCACCAAAGTTTCCAAAAGTGCTTTTACTCCACTACACTCATGTCCTTTTGGAAGTCCTTCAACTCCACAAACCTCACACAACTCCTTGGTCTTAGATCTTCTCCCTCCCAATCTTGGTGAAGAAGGTCCAACATGCAAACCCAAGTCAAGTAAGCCTCTCCTTTCCCTCAATCTCTTGCTCTCAAAGGTTAATGGACATGAACTTGCCTTATGTCCCTTCTCTCCACATAGAAAGCACTTAGACTCACTCTTTCCTCCAAGTGGTGTAGGTTTTTGGATCCTCTCAACACTCTCTTCAAATTCTATTGTAAACTCTCTTTTCCTCAAATCCACCCCTACAATCACCTCAAACCCTTGGGGAACCTTGCATAATCTCAATTTCCACTCTTGATGACCCTCCATGTTCCCAAAGATGAATCTAAACACTCAAACATGCTTTTTGTTGATCTCAAACTTCTCATGCATGAGATCTCCACTCTGCAGAATTGACCCTTCCTCACAATGTCACTCAAATCTCCCAACGAATATGTCACAGTCCTCTGAAATTTTCCACACTTGATCACAACTCTAGGGCGTCCCTCCCTGCAAAATTTTAGATATTTTCATCGAGCCATTTGGCCTAGACACCTTTCTATTCAGCACCCATATTTCAGATTTGGTCTGAAAACCACCCCCCTCACTTCAAAAACTCATAACGCACTGCGCAAAAATGATCTCTCTCTAATTTTTGTGGCACCAGGTAGGATACAATGCACTGAATTTTCTTGGAAATTTTTAGGACAATTCACTAAAAATTGAAGAAATGGCAGACTCTGTACAATTTTCCAGAGAGCATGCAGTTGCGGGAGCACTTTACCCTATCAACTTTCAAAAATTCTAGCCCAGTGCGCATAGAAGCTCTCTCAATAATTTCAAGTGTGCTAACTGAAAGATAACCCAAGCTATCATGTGTAGAAATCTCAAGTCCAGATCTCAAACTTGAGATTTTGCCCAAAATCACCTTAATCCCCAAAATCTGCAATCCACCTCACACAATCTCTCCAATTCCTCTCATGTGTACAAGATGTACAAAATCACCTCAAAGACATCATAATGAACTACAGGGTATACAAATGGATCTTGGTTCTCTAACATAAGTTCAGCCCTCTCCTCTCCTAATGTTCTCTCCAAGTGAGCTCTCATAGCCTCCTTCTGCCTAATGTAGAATTGGACGCGGAACATTATCTTGCCTTCTAGAGAGGTCCCGGCAACGGAACCAAAAATGTGAGCCGGCCTGTCTCTCACTCAGGATGAACCTCTGATGGCTATTATGGTAGCGCACCATGGACTAAGAAGGCAAGGAACCCCAACTCCATCATACTCCTCCAAGGCTAACACTCCAAGACTCAAGACATTGCTCACTAGAGAACTCAATGAGAGAGAGATAGTTGCAAATGAAAGGATGATGAGTACCTCCTCACTCCTTGTTTATATACTTGTGAAATAGTTACGTACCAAAGTTACTAATTACCGTAGTAACTCAAGTTACTAGACTAAAAGTCAAGTAAAGTCAAAAAGTAGAAAGGAATATCCATTCACATGGGCATATTCCCCTAAGCATGTGGTCTTATCTTGACCCAACCACTAAAGCAAGGATTCCTTCACATGGGCTATCCTTGGACTAAAGAAGAATCCAAAACAAAAAGGCTTGCGGGCCCAAGAGTTCTCAACTCTTTCCCCAAAGCCAAACACCTAGGAATAATACCAAGTCAACACACTAAAATCCAAAATAGTGGTGCTCATCTTTTCTACTTCCTCTAAAGTAAGGTCCCATCTATCTTAGCTATGACTAACTTTAGCTAACCATGACTAATATAGAACCATCCTTTATCTCTATATAAATAATATCTCTTAAGTACTTGTAATACCAAGCTAAATATCACAATACCACACACATGCACAAATGGGTGTTACAGGACGACCTCGACAAGTTGCCCAAGTGGAGGTTGTGGAGCGGAATGATCCGGGAAACAAGGAATCCCAGTAGGAGATTTTGAGCCGCCTACTGGGAGCTTGATTAGTTCCAATGGGATTGAAGGCTCGACCTATGCAAGTTTGCTTCACTTGCAAGGTATGATATCTAATCGGGGTTGTAGAATTTTGGTTGATTCTGGAAGTTCAGAGAATTGCATGTCTATGCAAGTGGCAAAGGAATTGGGTATTCCTATCAGGCCAGTGATTGGAAGTAGTTTGATGATGGCGGATGGTAGAAAGGGTTCTGCATTCCGCACCTTGCATCCTGTTACCTTCAAGATTGGGAAGGAGTATTTGGAGTGTATGAGGTTCGTAGTGGCACCTCTACATTATGATATCATTCTAGGTCTACCTTGGCTTGAATGTCATAAGGTTCAATTTGATTGGACCCGACACCAAATTCAAGTTCAACACCAAGGTAGGAATTTCCGATTAGGTTGTCTGGCACCTCTGAGTAAGACACCTAAGAATAGTCAGTCCCAAGATGGGAAGTTTGTCGAGAAGGTAGCCATAGAGCGAATCTGGAAGGGAGATGAGTCCCAAGATGGGAAGTTTGCCAGGAAGGCAACCATGGAGCAAGCTTGGAAGAGAGATGAGTCCCTAGAAGGGAAGTTTGTGAATGAAGCAGCCATATAGCAAGCTTTGGAGGACGATAAGTCTGTATTCGCGGTGTGGATCAAGCTGATTGCACAAGAACAATCTGAGGAGGGCCAAGTGCCGCATCAAGCAATGGTTGATCGGATAGTTCAGGAGTTTGCAGATGTGTTTCCGGATGATCTGCCAAAGGGATTACCCTCCGATCGAGGTATGCCCTTCAAGATCGAGTTATTGCCAGGGAGTACTCCAGTGAGTAGACCAATCTATCGGCTCTCACCAAAGGAGTTGGAGGAGTTGCGAACAACACTTACAGAGTTGTTGGAGAAGGATTTCATACGACATAGTACCTCTCCGTGGGGAGCACCGGTACTATTTCTTCCAAAGAAGGATGGAGGACTTCGTTTCTGTATTGATTACCGTGGGCTCAATAAGCAAACCGTGAAGAATGCATATCCCTTGCCTCGGATCGATGACCTGCTTGATCAACTAAGTGGAGCACGCTACTTTTCCAAGCTGGATCTTCGTAGCGGCTATTGGCAAATTCCTATTGAAGGAGAGGACGTGCAAAAGACTGCTTTTCGCACAAGGTATGGACATTTTGAGTGGAGAGTTCTACCTTTCGGACTCACTAATGCTCCAGCAGTCTTCATGGATCAGATGCATCGAGTGTTGGAGGGACTATTGGATCGGTCCGTGGTGGTGTTCTTAGATGATATCTTAATCTATAGCAGGACAGAGGCAGAACATGTGAATCATGTGCGAGAAGTCCTAAGATGACTACGATAGTGGAAATTTTACTGCAAGAAGTCAAAGTGTGCTTTTTGGCAGAAGGAGGTTACCTTCTTGGGTCATAAGATCTCATCAGAGGGGATCAAGATGGAAGAAGAGAAGATCAAGGCCATTACTGATTGGCCTACCCCGAAGGATGCTACAGAAGTACGAGCATTCAATGGACTGGCCAGTTTTTATCGACGGTTCATCCACTATTATGCTCACGTGGCTGCACCATTGACTGACCTCTTGGGAAAGAACTCGAGCTTCCAGTGGACCACCAAGCATGAAGAAGCATTCCAGAAGTTAAAGCATATGGTGTCTTCAAGACCTATTCTTCAACCATATGATCCTCAACTACCTTGTGTGGTTGATTTTGATGCTTCTAACTTTGCAATTGGAGCTGTGTTGCAACAAGAATTTCCAGATGGACTACATCCGATTGCCTTTGTGTCTCGCCGACTAAATACAGCGGAAAGAAATTACTCTGCTCAAGATCGGGAACAACTTGCAATGGTATATGCCACCAAGGTATGGAGGCATTATCTCTTGGGGAAACAAGTGATCATGCAAACTGATCACAAGCCATTGTTGCAGACCTTACACTTGGAGCACATGAAGAGCCGGCATCATCGATGGGAAGAGCAACTCCAATTGTTTGACATCAAACTTGAGTACAAACCAGGTCGGTTCCATGTCATTCCCGATGCTCTATCACGACGACCTGATTTGAAGGATCTTCCTTTTATCACGGCGGCAATTACAACGGTGTCCATTGACCCTAAGGTCCACAATGAGTTTCAATCAGCTCTATGACAAGATCCCTTCTTCCAAATGGTACACGGTCGTCTGACAGCATGCGACAAGGAGTACAACACCTTCTCCTTCAAGGAAGGCCTTTTATTCCATGCAGACCAGATCTATGTTCCAGCCAAAGGTGATCTTCGACTAGTGCGCCTTCAAGAAGCCCATGATTTACCAATAGCTGGTCACATGGGAGTGGACAAGACCTTGGGCACCATCCAACGCCAATGGTGGTGGCCCAACATGACACAAGATGTTCGAGACTTTGTCCGATCATGTGAGAGTTGCCAACGGAACAAGGCCAGCAACCAGAAGCCGAGTGGACTCCTTCAACCACTCGCCATTCCATCCGCTCATTGGGAGCATGTGAGCTTGGATCTCATCACATCCTTGCCAAAGACAAAACAAGGACACACCGCAATTGTGGTGTTTGTGGATAAGCTTAGTAAGCAAATCCACTTGGCACCAACCTGTGATACCGTGGATGCTCCAACCTTAGCACAAATCTACTTCGACAATGTCTTCAAGCATCATGGGATGCCACGTGTACTCATCTCCGATCGTGATCCTTGATTTACCGGGAAGTTTTGGCAAGCACTCTTCCAAATACTCGGCACCAAGCTTGCTTTGTCCACGGCCTATCATCCTCAAACTGATGGACAAACCGAACGCGCCAATCGTACATTGGAGGATATGTTGCGGGCCTTTGTCAATGTCCACCATACCAACTGGGATGAATGTCTTGCAGCTGCAGAATTTGCCTACAACAATTCCAAACAGGCAAGCATTGGATTTTCTCCCTTCTTTCTCAATTTTGGCCAAGATCCGCTTGTTCCAGATTCTCTTCTTGCTCCCCCTCCCTCTCAGGTTCCTCATACTTCTACATTCTTGACCACTATATCCCAATCTCTCCAACAAGCCAAATCTCACCTCCTTGTTGCTCAGAATCGCCAAAAACAATATGCAGACCATCATCGTCGTGATCTCACCTTTGAAGTTGGTGATAAAGTCATGCTATCCTCTAGTAACCTCCCTCTCCCACTTGATACCCAAGTTCGTAAACTTGCTCCTAATTGGATAGGACCCTTTGATATCACCCACATTATCTCTCCTGTTGCTTATCGTCTTGCCTTACCTTGTCACATGCGTATCCATCCTGTCTTTCATATTTCCAAGTTGAAACCCTTTGTTCCTAACCCTTCTTCCTTTTCCTCTCGAGTCCAACCTCCCCCTCTTCCTGTCCCTATCAATGATCATGAGGAGTACGAAGTTGATCGTATCCTTGCGCATCGCCATATTCAACGAGGCCGTCACCAACATATGGAGTACAAGGTCCTTTGGAAAGGGTATCCCCTTCATGATGCTACATGGGAACCTCTTTCTCACCTCCAGAATGCACAGATGGCCATCAAGGAATTCAAAGCTTCACTGGCGACGAGGACGTTACCAACTAGCGGCGGGGGAATATGTAACAATATGGAGTTTAGCGACGAAGTTAGTCGAGCTTATGAAGTAGATAATAAGACAAAATAGCCTAGAATATTCTAGAAGCATCTAAGAAGCTTCTTGAGAAGCTTCCTAACTAGTTAACTTGCGCCCTAAGTAGGTAGCTTCTAGAAGGAAGCTTCTAGAAGCTTCTAACTAGCTTAGCTTGCACGCCAAGTAGGCGGCTTCTAGAAGGAAGCTTCTTGAGAAGCTTCCTAGTTAACTTGGCTTGCACTCCAAGAAAGCGGCTCAAGGAAGCTTCTTGAGAAGCTTCAAGGGACTTGTATGCTACCTATAAATACCAAGGCCAAAGCTCATGCTAGGCATTCGGAGTTTTCCCTCATTCAAGTGTCCCAATGTGAATTTCCATTCTCCTATTTCTCTCCTCGGTTTCGGTCTTTTACAATGTGTGTTTGCAAGTGGGTACTTCATTGATAAAGCTTTCACTTTGTACAATGCTTGGGAATGAGCAATTTTAGCAAAAGTAAGGGAGATCACATGGATGATGATGCAAGGATGGTTATTGAAAAATTTCCAAATTTGTAAAGTTTGTATAGATGGCTTAACTACGGGATTGAAGCAAAAGAATAACATACAAGAAAATATGGAAGTGTAGGTTATGGTAATTGATATGAGCCCAAGAAAAGCTCTTGACAATTTTAAACGGGATTAAAAGAATAAATTTGACAAGAAGTAATGGTACAAAAACCTCATATAGTTTTTGAAGCCATTGCATGTGCTCAAAGAATAACAAGGGTACTTGGAGGAGGTGAAGTAGTTTAGGGTAAAACATTATTGAGCTAAAAAATTGCACTTTGGTGGAACAAAATTCCTAATGAATTGTGCAACCATTGCTTTCAAGATTGAGGCGATCAACCATTCCAAGGAGAATGGAGATGTATCAAAGAAAGGAAAGATGGAGTCCCTAGGGCAGAAGAGGCTTGGGTAGAACAATAACATTGTTACAATTATAGATGGTCTGGCCACATAGCCATCAACTTTTATGCCTGCTTTCCTAGAGGCCCTTGAGGATTGAGTCATTATCTAGAAAGGTAACACTCTTTGTAAGAGAGGAACTAATTAAGTGGCAAGTGATATGACTAGCTCATTATGATGTGATCTTGGGCATTGGGTTGTAGATGGAATGTTACAACCCCATGGTAAATTGGCATAGGAAAATAGTAGGAGCTAGCCAAGGGAAGATATTTGGAGATAGGATAAGATCAGATCCCAAAGGCAAGAACTGCCTCTCTATGTCATAGAAACAACATATATCAATAAGACAAATTATTGTTTCTTGAGTATACTAAGAGAAGTCTAGAGTGCACAACTTGAGATATAACTTCATTAAAATCTAAAGGGTGTGGTAGAAGAATTTCAAGATGTATTTCTTGGTAATTACCCACAAGATTACCACTTAAAAAGAGAGTAGATCATCAAATTGAGTGACTTCTTAGGAGTACATCTCCTTGTAAGGCCCTGTATTGACTATCACATTGTGACTTGGAGAACCGCAAGGCTTGTGGTGCTCACATTTCTTCAAAATTTGTGTTTGTTGATCATATCAAGCTTATGTGCTAGAGAACCATTAGAAATGTTGTAGCTAATTGAAGAAGTGACTCAAATGAATAGGTGCTCAAAGGATTGACATTGGCAAACTAGGATGGAAGAAACACTCAAAGTGATGTAGGATAATCTCAAGTACTAATAGGCCAATCTACTTGTAGGATGTTCAAAACTCAAGTAATGTAGGATGATCTTAAATGTTGATAAGAAGAATGAGTCTAGAGGCAAAATGAGTTACATGACCAAGTACCATGAGTGCAAGCAAAGCTATATTACAAAGGTGATGAGAAGCATTCAGCAAGGTGTAGAATGACCCCGAGTGCTTGAGGAGGGAAGAACACTCAAAGTGTTGAGGAATCATTAGGAGTGCTTGTAAGAAATTTATCACGGGGAGTGCCAAAAAGTAAGGCAAATAGGCCCAAGTTCCAAGTGCCACCTTGGCACTTTTACTTAAGTGTCAGGGCAATTTGAACATGCTTCCAAAGACCGTTACCTACAAGATAACTATTGGCACTCAATGGGCAAGCATGGTGGAAGGGAAAGTAATTTGGGAAGCAAAATTTTAGCACATAGGAAGGTGACTTTGCACTGAGGATGACATGGAGAGGCCTTTGCCTATGTAATGGCAAGTGCCTACCTACTTTGTAACCACTGGATTGCTGAGGAGTGACCAGGAATTGAGTGTATAAATTGAAGTGCTTTGCTAGCAATGACACTTGTTGCAAATCCATCTGCATTCTTAGTTGATTGAGTAGTGCTTTGTAAATTTTTGTGAGGAAGTAAGTTACTAAGAGTCATTTTGAGAATGGCACTTGGCAAGATTTCAAGTACTAAAAGTGAAGTGAGGTACTCAATGCAATAGATCAATAAGTTGTAGTAGAATTTTGTGTGCAAGAGCTATAGTAGTCACTCCCAAAACTTCAAAGAAGGCACCTAAGGCCATCCTTAGATCCCTTGCTATCAAAAAAATCAGTCTACTTTAGAATGGATGTGATTAGAAGTAAGTACTTGGGATCCCTACTCTAGAATTGGGAGTTGTCTAATTTCCCTATGATCCATGAAATGAGGAGTAAACAGGAGAAAAATTTAGGAGGAATGAGAGGTAACCCACTAAATTGGATGAAGGATCACTAGCAAATGGTACTCAGCCCAGATTTTAGGGTTGCGGGAGCCATGACCATAGATAGAAAATTTGTACACAAGGAATTTACCCCTAAAGTCAAGAGCCATTTCAATAGTGAGCGCTCCAAGAACAATGGATAGAGTGTGGCCAGTTACAAGGATCCTACACAAAGAGACATTGTAGAAGCACTTATGAAGCTCTTCAAACAAAAAGAACCACCCATTTGACCAATGACCAAGCAATGTTCTTTGATTATACATGTATTTTAGAGAGCTTGTAGATTGGGTAGATATGTTTGGTAAGTAGTGCAAGCTCTTTCACCAAGACTTTGAGAGCAAAGGAGGTGCCACTTGCTCCTTTTGTTGTGCATTACTATATGGAGACCAATCTACTAACAAATGAGAGAGAAAGAGATTTCCCACAAATTTTCATCTTGTAGGTTATTTTGAATCACAACCTGAAGGACCTACCCGAATTGCCAAGTATTGGCTAGACAATGCTAGGTTTGCAAAAAAAGGCAATTTTGTGCTTGTAGATGAATAATTGGCATTGCCAAAGGCTCCAAAGAGGAAGAACACTACACCAAAGAAGAAGCCACTTCATCTAGCAAAGAGGTTAAAGATGCGTGCCTAGATTGTTGAAGTGTCCTTTTTAGAAGATGAAGCCAAGGACACTGAAGTAGATGAAGATGATGATGAAGGGGATCAAGGATCCTTCATTCTACAAAGGTTGACCTCCACTTTAGGAGACAAAGATGAAGGAGAAGAAACTTAGGAAGATGCCTTGTTTACTCCACGTATGTAGGACCAAGATATAGATGAGTTCCATATAGATGAAGAAGAGCTCATGATGGAAGAAGCACCAGTGCTAGAAGTAGGCACCATTGAGTCCAGATATGCAAGAAGAAAAAACCCATAATGGAGATTCAAGATTGGGCCAAGTGCTCAAAGGACCAAGAACTTTGGCAAGGAAGACAAGTGGAGGCCAAGGACCACACAAAAAAGGAAGTTTGCATCACAAACAATGCCAAAGAAGAAGAGGAGGTAAAAAATGTGACTGATCTTCTAGAGAGGCTACATTCAAAGCGCAGATTAAAGTGAAGGAGGTACCAACAAGTTCCAAGTCAATGTAGGTGCAAGAAGGCTCAAGCTTCATCATTCATTTGGTTGACACTACACTAAAATTGATGGAGGTGTTTCTACCTTAGTACCAAGCCAAGTGCCCTGATGTGGTGAACTACACCACACTGATCAAAGCTATGAATAAGCAGGTCTACACTCTGAAGACCAAAGAAGACCTAGTAAAAGATGAAGCAACAAAGGCCAAAGACCTATACAAGGCAAAGGCTTCAAAGGTAAGTGCCTTGCTGCAAGAGAACCAAGAGCTCAAGAAGAGAGGTGCCACAACAAAGAACGGAAAATATCATCAAGTTGTAGAGACCAAAGGTTCAAAGGAGATTGGAAGGCACTCCAGCTTGAGTTTGACCAATTCAAGAAGGAAGCCAAAGACTAACTTTGCAACAAGTGCTAAGGAGTTGGAGAGAACTCAGAGTGCTCTAAAGGAGAATTATGATCAAGTAGTAACTCTATAGTTGCAAATGAACGAGTAGCAAAAGAAGGTATTGGTGCAATTGAAACACTCACCAAGGAGGTGGAAGAAGAGAGAGTTAAGCATGCAGACAATCTCCAAGTACTAGAAGACCAAAAGACCAAGTAAAGAATTTGTACAAAGTAGATGGAAGAGGACCAGCTGAAGGTAATATGTCAACTAGAAGAGATCCAAGCCCTATTCATGGAGATGCTAAAAGAAGAGAGAGCAATGTATGCCTTGAGAACCAAATGCCATGAGTTGAAGATGCATGTCCAATACTTATAAAATCAGGCTTATGAGAGGAAAAAATGAATAGCTTGTCCTTGCACTTGAAGAAGCATTGAGACAAGAATCTCAATGAAGTGTGCAAGATCTTCTTGCTAGAGTTAGCTAGGTATTAAGCAAAGCAGATTAACTTATAAGATATCTTAGGCATGAACAAAGTCCTTCACCCCCAATAGTTCTAGTCCAAGGCACTTCCTCAAAAGGAAATCCTTTGGTAATGTAGGCACTCTTTGGCAAGGATTAGTTACTACAATCAAGCAATCCAAGTAGGTCAGTTGTGTTTTCACTCAAGTACTTGTAATACCAAGCTAAATATCACAATACCACACACATGCACAAATGGGTGTTACATTTACCCCCGGACTAAGTTTTCACTTTGTCCTCAAAGTGAAGGTCTCTCTACCTTCTGTGGTACATCTTCAACTTATCATGGTTAATCCTATCAAAGTGTCTTCCTCCCAACTCCTTGAGATCATAGGTGTAATTGCCTCACACCTTCTCCACTATGAAAGGTCCAAAGTATTTAGGCCAAGAATTCTTTTGCACTCTCTTGAATCGAATGGAATCAAACAACATTACCCAATCACCTTCTTTGAAAGGCTCCACCTTATTCTCGCCTTGCCTCTTGTCATAGCTCTCCTTTTGTTTCCTTTGGGCTTGCTCCACTTGAACCATAGCAATTACTCTTGCCTCTTCCAACTCTATGAGTTGTTCTTTCCTTGACTTCTCTACATCACCTCCTTGTGCTTTCTTCAATCTCCTATGAATGCTTTGGAAGGTAGGAAGATTAAAGTGAATAGGTAGGGTATACTCAATACCATATACCAATTGAAATGGAGAATATCCGGTGGAAGTCTTCATGGTTGTCCTATACTCCCACAAAACTGCATGAATCCTCTTGTCCCAATGATGTTTAGCCCCCTCCATTTCTGCATCTTTGGCCAACATCATGCACGAGGTCTGATTGGTTCTCCTTGCCAAGCCATTGGAATTTGGCTTATAGGATGTAATTACTCTATGTGTGATAGAGAAATGTCGTAGCATGGCTGTAGTAATGCTTCTTGTAAACTCTCCTCCTCTATCAGAAACCATTCCAAAGGGCATCCAAATCTAGTGATAATGCGTTCATAAAGAAATCTACCAACTTCATCTTCATTCATGTCTCTCAATGGTCAAGCCTCAACCCACTTGGTAAGATAATCAGTAACTACCACAATATATCAATTGTTCCTTGGGGTTTTATTGAGAGGACCTACAAAATCACTCCCCCTCTTCTCAAAAGGTCCTAGCAATGGAATTGATCTAAGTGGTGGAGTGGATGTAGACTTTCTACCAAAAGCTTGACAAACATGACAAGTTTTGCAATAATCAAGACAATCCTTGAAAATTCCTCTCCAATGGTAACCTGCATCTAGAATCTTGAAAGCAGTCACCTTTCCTATAAACTATCCTCCACACACTAAACCTTCATGAAACTTCTTATGAGTGAGATAGACCCTTCCTTACCCACTGCTCTTTGAAGTAGACCATCTGCTCCTTGGTGAAAAAGAATATCCTCCACCATTGTGTAAGGTCTAGATCTTGTTGCAAGGGCCTTCCTCTCCCAAGCATGCATCCCTTCTGGATAGTTACCTCTTGTCACAAAATCCACAATCTCCTTGTACTCCATTGGAACCTCTTGAGTGATTGAGATTATCATGAGCTCCTCATCCAAGAAAGAATCATCCAGTGGCTCATCTCCATCATGATCATAGGCCCTTGATAACAAATCAACATTTGCATGTTTCTTTCCTGGCCTATCCTCAATGGTGTAGTCATACTCAGACAAGAGTATCATCCACCTTGCTAGTCTCCCTTCAACATTAGGCTTGTTGAAGATGTACTTCAAAGCCTTGTGATCCATGAAAATGGTGGCTTTCCCTCCAATCAAGTAGTGTCTAAACTTCTTGAGACCAAAGATCATTGCCAACCCTTCTCTCTCCGTGATAGAGTAGTTCTTTTACGTTGAAACCATCTGCCTACTAGCATAAACTATTGGATGATCATGCCCATCTTGGTCTAGTTGACTAAGAGTGCATCCTATAGTTACATTAGAAGCATCAGTGTAGAGGATGAAAGGCTTACTCCAATCAGGTTTAGCAAGAATTGGAGCTACAACCAGGGATGACTTGAGCTCCTCAAAAGCTTTTAGAGCCTTCTTGTCCTCCAAAATCACCATGTAATCTACACCCTTCTTCATGTAGATGGTCAATGCATGAGCCTTGTTGGAAAATGAGAAGATGAACCTCCTATAGTATCCAACCATCCCCAAGAATTGGCATAACTTTGTCAAGTTTGAAGGGAATGGAAGGTCTGAGATTTTCCTCACCTTCTTAGGATCAACTGCTATTCCATCCTTGGAGATGATGTACCCCAAAAGTAGACCTTCTTCACATCCAAAAATGCACTTCTATGGGTTGATTGATGCACTTGCCTCATCCAAGTGTTGCAAGACCTTGATTAGGTGCTCAGAGTGCTCCTCCTTGCTCCCATAGACACAAAAGTCATCAATGAAGTCTCTCACAAATTTCCCAATGAAAGGTTCAAATACCTTGTTCATGAACCATTGGAATGTGACTGGAGCATTGCAAAGCCTAAAAGGCATGACCTTGAAAGCATAAGTTCCCCAAGGTGTGGTGAACATGGTGAGTTGTTGATGCTATGGTGCAATCTTGATTTGGTTATATCCACTATAACCATCTCCAAAATTGTACCTCTCATGACTTGTAACCTCCTCCAAGATATCATCAATGAATGGCAATGGGTAGTAGTCCTTCTTGTTAACAACATTGAGCTTCTTGTAATCCACACATACCCAAAGCTTGCCATTCTTTTTCTTCACAATGACAATTGGAGACACCCATTCTGAATTCTCTACCTCAAAGATAAATCCAGCCTCCTTGAGTTTATCAATCTCCTCCTTCACAACCAAAAATATTGGTGGGCTAATGCGACATTCCTTTTGGCGGATTGGTCTTGCATGTGACTCCACCTCTATCTTGAGCTCCTCCAAGGTCACTTCCCTCAAATCCTTGTAACTGAAAGCAAAAACATGGATGAACTTGCAAAAACTCTCCTCAAATCTCACCCTCTCCTCCTTGGTAACATTTGGGCCATACTTGAGGGTAGTTAACCTTCTTTCTACCTCCTCAAGTGTCAATGGTGATTTATCTAGGTCCTTCAAAACCTCTGGCTTAGGTGCAAAATCCATAGCACACAAAGGATACACATCTGAATTCATCCCCCACCGTGGAAGTCTCCTCTTCCATGCTTGTGTCCACATTTGAAGCTCCTTCTTCAAGATCTGATTCCCAATAATCAAAAGATGGTGTATCTGAATGTGAAGTGTTGGTGGTGTTAGTCACATGAACTGTGACTCTATGGTTTGATGGCCCAATCCTCAAGTACCCTTTGTGCCATCAATCAGTTGTGCGTGTTGCTCTCAACCATGGCCTCCTAAGAAGTAAGTCATAGCTTGAATCCTTCAAGACTTGGAAAGTCATGAGATTTTTAACTCCCATAACTGAAACTACCACCCTAAACTACTCCATCACCCCTATGGTCAAACTTGTTGCTTGTTTTCTATGCTCACCACAAATGTTGAAGGTCTTGAGGGTATCATACCCAACTTCTTCATCAACCTTTCTAACATGGCATTCACTGTTGATCCTCCATCAACAAGTGCATCCTTGATGTTGTGACCATTCACTCTCACATCAATTTTGGAGGCATATTCACAAGCCTCCCATGGTGTTGGCTTGGCATCCACCACCCCCATTGATACTGGAGCTTTTGCCTTCTTCTTCCTCTTGCTCCTTGTAGAACTCAAACCACCTCTAAGCTCCTTTCTCAATGTAGGGTTCAAAGCAATCAATTGGCCCACTGTGATGTTAGCCTTGTGACTACCAACATCCTCCAACACATTGTAGTTCCATTGTTGCTTTGAAATCAAGAAATCCTCCATCCTCAACTTCTTCCTTGGAGTCTTTGTTGTCAATGGTGTTGAGGTGTGAGTGCTCCTAGTAGACATAGGAGTATCCTTGCTTGGAGTAAATCCTTGAGAAGAGTGAACATTCTCTGCAAAATAAACTCTCTTCTTCTCTTGTGCCAAAAGCTCCAAATTAAGACCCTTGGAGTTTAAGCACTCTCCCTTCTCATACTTGCTCTCAACCACATCTATGGATGCTATCCCCTTACCTTTGTTTGGATTAGGAGCCACTTGGGTTTCACTACCTCCCTCTTTCCCTCTATTGGCTCCCTCATAACCCCTTCTTCCATGGTAAGTGGAATTTTGGCAATTCCTTTGGATATGGCCTCTTCCTCCACAACCAAAACAATTTCTATCATTGAAATTGTTGGCTGGTTGACCTCCTCTATACGGATAGTTTCTATAACTCCTAGGCCCTCTCCCTATATTCTGATCCACCTCTCTCTTCTTCCATAGTTGCACCACATTGATCTTGAGATCCGCAAGTTGTTCTGTGATGGTTTGAAGTGGATCCTTTGGTGGAGGTGCAAGAATTGGAGCAACTTCTATTTGTGGTGCAACCCTTGCCAACAAAGTATCAAAAGTTACACCATACTTGTAACTTTGAGGAGGATGCACAACCTCCTTCACCACCAAATCACTCTCATCTCCTTCCAAACTCTACTCCATACGAATTGTGATTTTGATAGCTTCAACCTTGGAAGAAGGTTTCTCATATCTCACCTTGCTTCTAATTTGTGGTCTTAACCCTCCCACAAAATTCTTGGAGAGCATAGCCTCTATGCCAATCATAGTAGTCTCCACATCATCCCCACCCTTCCTCAACACTATGCGAAATCTGAACTCTAATTTTTCCACTCTTTCCACTTAGACTCTCACTTTCTCTCCATCTCCTTGCTTGAGAAAGGTAACCTCAATAATCAATCTCTCATAACTCTCATCAGGAAGAAAGTTCTCAATGAGTGCTGAAGTCAAAGTCTCCCAAGACTCCTCTTCCCCATCTCTCCTCTCTCTCTTTTGGTATTCTAACTCATACCATGTAAGTGCTACATCCTCAAAGAAATCTGGTAATAATGAGGCCCACTCATTCTTCCTCCTTTCATTTTTTTCTATGCAAGCTCTTACAAAGGCCTCCACATCTTCTCCATCCTTGCCAAAAAAAACTGGAAGTTTCCACATCTTAACCTCTCACTATCTTTCTTTCTCTCAATTTCTTTTTCTCTTTTCTTTTCTCTCACTCTATAACTAATAGAGTATGTACATGACTAACACCATTTGAGAATAATCCACCTTAGGGAACATAAAAGGCTCAGGTTGCTCCAAGATTTCTATAGCAACATCAAATCCTAGAGTGCATATTAATTGAACCCTCATGGATAGTTTATCCATAAGTTGAAATATTATCTCCATCACTAATCTTGAGAACTAGTTGATGAAGGTGGTAGTATTTCTGTAGCTGTACTAAGACTCTCTCCAAGATCCTTCATCAAAGTCTCCAAAAGTGATTTTACTTCACTACACTTGTGTCCTTCAACTCCACAAACCTCACACAACTCCTTGGTCTTAGTTCTTCTTCCTCCCAATCTTGGTGAAGAAGGTCCAACATGCAAACCCAAGTCAAGTAAGACTCTCCTTTCCCTCAATCTCTTGCTCTCAAAGGTCAATGGACATGAACTTGCCTTATGTCTCTTCTCTTCACATAGAAAGCACTTAGACTCACTCTTTCCTCCAAGTGGTGTAGGTTTTTGGATCCTCTCAACACTCTCTTCAAATTCTATTGTAAACTCTCTTTTCCTCAAATACACCCCTACAATCATCTCAAACCCTTGGGGAACCTTGCATAGTCTCAATTTCCACTCTTGGTGACCCTCCATGTTCCCAAGATGAAACTAAATACTGAAACATGCTTTTTGTTGCTCTCAAACTCCTCATGCATGCGATCTCCACTCTGTAGAATTGACCCTTCCTCACAATTTCACTCAAATCTCTCAATTACTATGTAACAGTCCTCTGAAATTTTTCACACGTGATCACAACTTCATAGTGTCCCTCCTTGCAATCCAGCCATTTGGCCTAGACACCTTTCTATTCAGCACACATATTTCAGAATTGGTCTGAAAACCACCCCCCTCACTTCAAAAACTCATAATTCCCTGCTCAAGAATGATCTCTCTTGGATTTTTGTGTCAGCAGGTAGGATATTACTTACTAAATCTTTTTATAAAGTTTCACAAAAATCCACTAAAAATTAAAGAAATGGCAGACTCTGTACAATTTTCTAGAGAGCATGTAGTTGCGGGAGCAGTTTACCCTATCAACTTTCAAAAATTCTAAGTGTTATAATTGAATTTATTTATTATAATTGAATTTATTTATTGTGAGAGCTATTATGCACATTGGGCAGCAATATGTGCATAATAGCTCTCACAATAAATCTAAGTGTGATAATTGAAAGATACCCCAAGCTATCATGTGTAGAAATTTCAAATTTAGATCTCAAACTTGAGATTTTGCCCAAAATCACCTTAATCCCCAAAATCTGCAATCCACCTCACACAATCTCTCCAAATCCTCTCATGTGTACAAGATATAAAAAATCACTTCAAAGACATCATAATGAACTATAGGGTATACAAATGGATCTTGGTTCTCTTACATAAGTTAGCCCTCTCCTCTCCTAATGTTCTTTCCAAGTGAGCTCTCATAGCCTCCTTCTACCTAATGTAGAATTGAACGCGGAATATTATCTTGCCTTTTAGAGAGGTCCCGACAACGGAACCAAAAATGTGAGCCGGCCTGTCTCTCACTCAGGATGAACCTCTAATGGCTATTATAGAAGCACACCATGGACTAAGAAGGCAAGGACCCCAACTCCATCATACTCCTCCAAGGCTAACACTCCAAGACTCAAGACATTGCTCACTAGAGAAAAAAATGAGAGAGAGATAGTTGCAAATGAAAGGATGATGAGTACTTCCTCATCCCTTGTTTATATACATGTGAAATAGTTATGCACCAAAGTTACTAATTATTGGAGTAACTCAAGTTACTAGGCTAAAAGTCAAGTAAAGTCAAAAAGTAGAAAGGAATATCCATTCACATAGGCATATTCCCCTAAGCGTGTGGTCTTATCTTGACCCAACCACTAAGTCAAGGATTCCTTCACATGGGCTTTCCATGGACTATAGAAGAATCCAAAACAAAAAGGCTTGCGGGCACAAGAGTTCTCAACTCTTTTCTCAAAGCCAAACACCTATGAATAATACCAAGTCAACACACTAAAATCCTAAATAGTGGTGCTCATCTTTTCTACTTCCTCTAAAGTAAGGGCCCCTCTATCTTAGCTATGACTAACTTTAGCTAACCATGACTAATATAGAACCATCCTTTATCTCTATATAAATAATATCTTTTAAGTACTTGTAATACCAAGCTAAATATCACAATACCACACACATGCACAAATGGCTGTTATAGGCCAGCTCACAAGACACAAGCACAACCAACTATTTTGAAAAATTTGGTTGGCACAAGGGCCATAATAATGAGGTTTGGTGTACCAAACTCTATTGGAAATATTATCATTAGCTCAATGAAGCAATTCCATGTCCAACTCCAATTGAGTGTCAAATCTTCAATTTGAAGTCATGAGTGAAAGTATTATAACTTTTAAAAATATTCCTTACTATTTTACATGAATCCATGGGCCAAACTTCGGAAAAACATATGCAAGAATCAAGATTTAAGGTTTTGAAATTAGAGTTGGAACTACAAAAATCTGGCCAAGTAGGAGATGTCAAGAGAGAAACAATGATCAAATTGTGTATTACTTTATATCATTGGAAAGCTTATCTCATAGGCTTTCTATTAGACCTAGAACATCTAAATTAGAGCTATAGAGAAACAAATATCTTCATTTGAATCTCATAGAGATTTCATTGTCAAAAGGTATAGAATTTCCCAACTTAGGAGTATTGATTGGATATAAACTTGGAATACATGTTGAGAGGAACTCTAGAATAGAGCGAGGAAGCTCTAAAGTATAATTCTACTAAAAATAACTAAAGTAGTTGACAAGGTCTGACAAGCTGCTTGTTTGCCCAACCAGAGTTTTTCTAAGCTTCTTGTGTTTGGATCCTCTATATGCTTGCATGCTTGATTGTATGCCTTGTTGGCTTGAATAGGTATGCAAGCATTGCACTTTGGTTTTGTCCTTCTAGACATGCTACGCATTTATCCTTGGTATGTTGGAAGTTATGAAAATAGACCAAGAGTGCATGTTGTGATGATAGTTTAGGTTGCTCATTACTTCCTTACCTAGTAGAAAAAACATTAGAAACAAGGGTAGAAGGTTCTAATGGTTGGTCAAACAAGCAGCTTGAACTATCAATGAAAGGTCTACACACAACCCCTATTTATAAGCTCCACAACTAAGCACCCAATGTGTTCCTAAAGTGAGAATGGTAAAGTATGACACCAATCTAATTACATTCTCCAAGGGGTTCACAATATGAGTGTTGTCCGAGAGGGATGGGAAAAGAAAAGATGGAAAAAATACCTATTTTTTAACCATGTAATGTGCTATGGCAAAGAAAGGCCTCCTTAGGGGATCCTCTTGCGATGTGACCTCAATTGATGTCAATAGTTTGAACTCTCCAGTGGTTGTATGGTGGTTGTAGAATAGAGGTGTCTTGATCCCATAAAAGGTACAAACAAATAGGATAAATGGAGGGATTTGATCTCTAATAGAGTAAAGAGTACAAAAAGTATTGGTCAAGAGATAATATTGAAGGCATTGGAGATATCAACTTGGACCACCACCTAGTTTGGGTGACTATCCAAGTGTAATAATATGGAGTTAGTAGGAGATAAATATAACAAATAGAGTGCAAATTAACATATAGCTAGGAAACTCTAAAAAATTTCTAGAAATATCCATGAATCTTCTTGGTAAGAAGTTACTTGGAACTTTCCAAGGATTGAGTAACTTGTATGCTAAGTTGATGACTAGCTTAGCTTGTATGTCAAGTAAATGTTTAGCTTAGCTTGCACTCCAAGTAAGGTGACTTTTAGATGAACCTTACTTGGAAGCTTCTTGGAGTCTTGTACCATTTTACCCAAGTTGCTTATAATACCAAAGCCTAAGGTCAAACTAGGCATTTAGAGTTTTCCTCATTTGTGAGTTCCAATGTGATAAGCCATTCTCTTGTTTTTTTCCTGGGTCTTTTATACCAAGTATGCTCAAATGCCTAAAGTAATCATCTCAAATCTCCCTATAGTAGCCATAAAAAATTGATGTGGAGACAAGAAGGAGGAAAAATGACTATCATAACTACAAGCAAATAGTACAAAAAACCAAGCACAAAAGAACACCCAATGGCAATGAGGCACACACTTTAGGTTTTCTTTGTAAGAGCTAGGAGAAGAGAAGCTCCAAATAGACAATTTGCTCCAAGGGGCACATGACCAAAGGCAATGTATTAACAACAGCCAAAGAGAAGAGGAAGACCCAAATCTGGACCATTTGAGGAGAGGCAATCCTATAGGTGCTGAAAAAATAGCCCTGATAGTGCAACTATTGAGAAATATGGAGAGTGGAGTAGAGCATAAGCAAGACTCTATCAAGTATAACTCCTCATTTGGTTGATAATTGTGGAAGAACAAAGGAAGGTCCTCAATGGTGAATGCATGTATGGTCTATAAGGCAAATAAGGTGTTTGAGGAGAAGAGCACTGACCGAGAGGGTGAGAGCACATGGGCTGTCTATCTATACTCGCCTACCTGACATAATATAAAGGAGCAACAAAGGTGACAATGCTCTAGAGGTAGGCATGGGTTGTGGAGACTCTACAATTTGTCTAATTGCAACTTGGGCCTTAATGGTGTACTCCTGCCAAGGGGCTAGCCAGTTTCCTCTTGGGAACATATGAATTCTAGAGGTAGTCTCTTGATGTTCCAAAGCACCTCCATGGGCTAGAAGAAGTAATGTCCATTGGGGAAAGAGGGTCAATAAAGTCCGGGTGAAGATATCTCTCCAATGCTCATTGGTCAAAATAGCACATAATAGTAAGGAGAGTGTGGAGCAAATGAGAGAATGCAAAAGCATAAGGATCCTAGTATACATTAGTAGTTGTGGCAAACTTGGTAGGAATACTTGGATAGGATCCCAAATTATAACCAAGAGTAGGAGTCTAGGAGAGCCTATAGAGATACTATTGGAGTATGGATCAGGTTTGAGGGAGTAGGAATAGAGGCAATTTCTGCCTGCATATGCAAACAATAAGATCCTGCTTTGTGCTATGCTAGGCAAATCCTTACACACCAATAATCTAGGAAAGACTATATAGCATGCTAGTGAGACAGGATATATGGATATGGTTAGGGTCCATGTGAGGAGAGTGATCATATGGTGGTGAAGTAGGTCCATAGGGGTGGGAGTGTGTGGAGTATTCATGATAGGAGTATGAGAGAGAGGAGGTACAAGTGGTGGGGCATCCTCCATAGAGGAATCGCCCCCTATAGGGTGCATCATTGGTATAGGAGAAGTATGTGACCTATGGATCAAAGGAAATCCATCTACATAAACCTTGGAAAATATGGGTGTATGATAAAAAAAATTGATGTAAGAATCTACTCCTTGCTCGCACATATGGGATGTGGGGTACTAGATGAGGAGTGACGCCTAATGTAGTCCCTTTATGGCTCCATTCCAAAGAAAAGAAAAAAAGCACTGGGAGATAGAAATATTGAAAGTGTATAGACCCCCAAGTGTATAAAGAAAATTCCTTGACAAAAATGCAAAACAGAATAGCCAAATGCTATATGTCCAAATATAAAAGGGAAAAACAAGAAAGGATGGAAAACATAAAAAAGGAAGCAGATAAGAGATGTGATAAGGGCCTATATATGACAACTAGAGATGTCCTTCTTCCTCTAATGTCCAGTCCACATGCGAGTCCAATTGCCCAATCACGCTAGCAATGCTTGGCTCCTAGTCTAAACTGCACAGTAATGAAGTTTCCAAAGGTAGGTTCCATGGTGTGCTCCTAAAGCTGCTCCAAGTCTGCAATGGCATTGCTAAAATACTAGTGTTGCCTATAGAGAGGAGCATAATAGCCTACAAGTCACTGAAGAACACTCATTTTGCCCTGGGCTCGCTAAGTTTAGCTACAAATCCCTAATTGCTCCTTGAAATCTCGAAGTATGCCTATAATCCCTAAGTATGCATGCACCTCAAAGAGATGTGCTCTCATTGGTGTGCAGTGTACATCTGCTTGCCGATGTCCCCCCAATATCTTGTCCTATAGAGGAATACCTGCATAGGCTTAATTCTCTTTTTATTATCACTTTCTAGCCCTTTGACCCCAAGATACCCGCAACTACCTCCACGCATAAGGAACAGCATGATCCTTATTTGTGGATTGACTTGCTTAATCCTTAATTTTACACATTTAATATTTAATGTTGGGCTCCCATACTTGATCCGATACACAATTCCTGGGTGTAAACCTCTTCCCACTAATCTCTAAGAGCATCTCCACCATAACATGCTAAAAATACAAAATGCTAGTTTACCAATTTTTTGCCACTTTGCTCCAAATTCTGTCCCCACCGCAACATGGTACATATAAATAGTTAACCGGGAACACCAAAAACTTATTTTATTGGGTAAATTTGGGAAACATACCAGGAGGATGACGGACACTGTGAAACCGCTATGCTGCATCTAGTTGTCACGTTTTGGCGATCCACATAATTGACGTATCATTCGAAACCCACTTCCAAAGATGGGAGCTAGAAACACTGGATCCAGAGATTAGTCCTGATATAATCTTTGGTGCCCTGCTGCATGGTCTCGATGCAGATTGGGGGAGCGTACTGGTCGTCAACCACCTACATGGCAAACTTATTATCATCATCCGCAACAAATAGGTTGACATTCATAAAAAAAAGTCAGACAATGTCATCCTCAAAGACATCATCAAAAATTAAATCAAAGATGTCATTATTTTCCATTGCAACAGCTATAGATGTAATCTGGAATTAGCAGAATGAGCCACTGCAGTATTCCTTGCTTCCTACAATAGACTCCACAAATCTTCAAACCCTAAACCTTAAACGTCTCTCTTGTCTGTATGATGCCAATCGCCAGCTCAACCAGCACGAGTTGCCTATACTCCGTGCGTCAGTGATATGTATGGGAACTCGATTTGTCCCACCATCGCCGTTGCTGCTGGCCAGAAAGGACATTGACTTGATGCACTAACTCCTGTTCTTGTTTTCCTACGCAAGTGTCTTCTCCCGGTCCTCCACAGTCAATTTCTGATTTTCGAGAATGTGGTGCAGAGACCGCATAATTCCAGTCATAGTCAGCAAACACTGAAAGCTCAAAAGGATCTATTCCCATAATCCACATGAGATTTTTACAGATATTTGTTGTCATCATTAGAGAAGATATTGTTTCTGGAGCTTGCTTCCCTCGTCGGTTCTTCGTTCTTCGTCGACTTTTTTTCCTCTTTTCGACTCGTTTGACGCATTCTCTTCATACTTTTCGTAATCCATATGAGATGGGAAATTTATAATCATCACTAGAGGTGCTTATTATCCTGGTGCTTGCTTCCCTTGTTGGTTCTTCTTCGTACTTCATATAATCCATATGAAAAGTTGAAATTTGCTTTCATCACTAAAGAAAATATTGTTTCTGGTGCTCGCTTCCCTTGTTGGTTCTTCTTCGTGGACTCACTTCGTTGCTCCTCACTTCTGACGCATTTGTCTTCAGAGTTCTTCTTCTTCGACATTTGTTAATCACTTTTCATACATTGATCTGCGCAGTTCTTCGTGGACTTTTGTTCCTCACTTTGGACGCATTGGTCTTCAGAGTCCTCAAGGTGTGACTTTTACACCCTCGTCGTCACTGTATAGATTACGGCAATAACAGGACCTCGTAACCTGCGAATTATTTGTCTTTAAGCTCAATTGTCTAGCTTGACAGCAGAGATTCTGGATTTATTTATACACACAAAAATGTCTGTTATGGCATCTCCAGGTTATCTGATTAGATATACGGAAGACAAGCATTTAAATATGAAGCTTGCATGGTTATAGAAAGTATATGTAGTGATCACCAGTAAGCTTTTAGGTCAGGAGCAAGTTCTCAGCAAGTTCAAGGAGTATAAGATGGACCACAAGTGGTTATGGAGAACAAGGCCTCAACAAACGATATCTGGAGAGTGCTAAGAGTCAACAGCAGGAGACGAACAAGTCCGGTTCCGGTACGCTAACGACACATCCTTATATGTATCCGTACATTACAGACCATGTTAGAGTCTGTGCGACAATAATGTTCTATTTCTCTTCTCATATTCCCGTACCGACATATTGGAGCGTAGCCTCATGTTACCTATCATTGTTTATCCTTGTAGGGCTTGATGGGGTCTTCCCATCCTTCTTGTTATCCTACGCGGTCTTTTCCTACAGCGTGAGGTAGTTTCGAGGATAGAAAGACTCTGCCGGTTGATCAATATGAAGGAAGGTTTTTCAGAATATTCAATGTTTTTTAAAATACTGATGTAACTGGGAAATAGTTATCTCAACAATATTCATCATTTGAAGTTACATGATGAAATTAGGTTGATCAAGTAAGATTTGGTCATCTTCGTGCTACAGGGCTTAGGCTTCATCTGGAATTTCAGGCCAAAGTTCTTGGGCATTCAAGCACATGGCTTGATCTTGATAATCTTCTGCAGTTCCTTCTTCTACAATGAGACTCAAAGGTGCCCGTTTCGCGCACTACTGCTTCTTTCATCACATCTCCTGTGTCTTCAGCAGGGCACTCCTCCATATCTTGGTCATGCAAGTTCAAGATAGACTGGGCATCCTCCCAAGTTTCTTCTTCTTCTCCCTTGTCTTCTAAAGTTGAGGTTGATGCTTAAAGGGTGAAAGACCCTTGTTCATCTTCCTCGTGTTCATCATTTTTTGTATCCTTAGCTTCTCCCTCTGAAGAAGATACCTCCACCATATGAGTGTTTGCTCTTAGCTTCTTGGCTACGGAAGGTTGCTTCTTTGGGATGCTGTTCTTCCTCTTAGTAGCTTTTGGCATTGCTAGCACTTCATCCACAAGCATGAACAAGCCTGTTCTTGCAAATTCAGCATCCATCACTTTGTACTTGGCAATCAACGTTGGTCCTTCAGGTTGGTCATCAAAATAACTTGTAGGATGAAAGTGGGTAGGGGACCTCTTCGTTTCCTCTGTGGTTAGGATTTTGGTTCCCATGTAATAATGGATAGCAAAGGGAGCAAGGTAGATAGCACTTTTGTCTTCCTCAAAGTCATGGTGCAGGATCTTTGCTTGTCAATCAAACATTTGTGCTCAATCTATAGGCTTGCTTGAGTACATGTAATCAAATAAGATTTCCTGGCCATTTGTTAGTAGGTGGTTTGTTTGGGTTTGAAAAGTTTCATAATTGTCTCCATTGTGGCTCTTTGTGCAAGATATTTGCAACAAGCTACACTCCATCCATTGTTCTTTGACCTCTTATTGTTGAAAGTGGCCTTGATATTGACCATCAGCTCCTTTTCTACAAATTTTGAGTCCAAGTTCATTGCTCATAGAACATCTAGACTGAGTACCATGCACCAACGGTCCTTCATCCAATTGTAGAGGTTACCTCTCATCTCATGGTAAAGTCTATCAATTCCCAATTCCAGAACCAGATTTTTTTGCTTTGAATCACTACAATCCTGTAGTGAATGGACCATATTTTATTGTAGGAGACCTGAGGATGGCCTTTGGAATCTTGGTGTAGACACCATGTTTCTCAACAATAACAGGAAAGGGAAAACAACAGCTGGTTCTACTATGAGTACTCTTTGTCACTCCGAGTGCTACCTCACTAAATGAATGGAAATGCTCCCTGACGGTTCCAAGGAAATTGTAGGTGCTAAGTGCATAGCAATGTAGACAAATGAATATGCAAAAAGTGCAACTGTTGGCCAAATTCTTCATTTTATAGTCTATGTCCCTGGTCATTCTTCAGCCCCTTGGCAATTAAGGAGCAGTTAGGCACTTACCATTTGCACTTGCAAAGGCATCTACATGGAATCTTTGATCTGTGAGTTGGCCAGTATCTCACTTAGGATGAACCTTTGATGGCTATTATGGTAGTGCACCATGGACTAAGAAGGCAAGGAACCCCACCTCCATCACACTTCTCCAAGGCTAGAACTCCCAGACTCAAGACATTGCTCGCTAGAGAACTCAATGAGAGAGAGATAGTTGCAAATGAAAGGATGAGGAGTACCTCCTCACCCCTAGTTTATATACTTGTGAAATAGTTACGCACCAAATTTATTAACTATTGGAGTAACTCAAGTTACTAGGCTAAAAGTCAAATAAAATTAAAAAGTCTAAAGAATATCTATCCTTATGGGAATATTCTCCTAAACATGTGGTCTTATCTTGACCCAACCACTAAGTCAAAGATTCCTTTACATGGGCTATCCTTGGACTATAGAAGAATCCAAAACAAAAAGACTTATGGATCCAAGTGTTCTCAACTCTTTCCTAAAAGCCAAACACCTAGGAACAATACCAAGTCAATACACTTGAATCCAAAATGGCGGTGTTCATCTTTTTTATTTCTCTAAAGTAAGGTTCTCTCTATCTTAGCTATGACTAACTTTAGCTAATCATAATTAAAGTAAAACCATCCTTTCTCTATATAAATAATATCTCTCAAGTACTTATAATACAAAACTAAATATCAAAATAGCACACACATGCATAAATGGGTGTTACAAGTCAAGTTCCATTCTCTTATATGTGAATTATTCCCTTCAACTCATTCCCACGTGCCAAGCTTGCCTACCAAGTGCCAATGGTTTTCTTGAGTGTAACAACCCTTGGCAGCAATTGTCAATTGATATGGAGGTGCGTTCAAATCATGGTGGCACTTACATATAAAAGGCAGGAGGTACTTGGTACTTGAGTCTATAAGCGCCCAACCAATAAGCATACCAAGTGCTCATCACACAACAATCCAAGTGTTGATTGTCCTACAAGCTCCCAAGATTATCCCACATCTGTCTTAGTGCTACTCATCTTAAATCTTTGTGGCATCACTACAAGAGCCATTTTCTTTGAGGAGTATTCCCCTAGTACTTAAAAATCTCCACGGTCTTTCCCTAACACTTAAGCATGTTTGATCAACAAAAGTAAAATTTGAAGAAATGGGAGCACCACACCACAATGCCACAAAGTGTGCCACATCTTGTTGGGGCAATTCTCCTTGTAATTAGTAATCTCCATGGTCTTTCTCTAACTTTTAAACATGAGATTAATAAAATTTGATTAATAAAAGAAATGGGAGCACCACATGGCACTTTAGAGTTCATGTGTGACCTTTTTATGACTTGTGCTTCTATAGTATATAATGTTGATAATAATGTTTATGTTGTGTAGTGATGTATCTATGCATGGCAGAGAGATCATCCATTCTGCAAACTTATCTAGAAGCCTTTCATAGAGGTCCTTTTTAAAGGCCTTTTCCACTTTGAGGTTTGCTTTGGAATGGCTTTCTTTGTGGATCCTTCTTAACACTCTACTCTAAATGGCTCCATGTGAAGCTTGTATCATCCTATGATAAGACCTTAGCACATCTATTGGTTTTTTCTGAACTTGTAGTAGAGGTAGAAGTGGTTAAAGATTCTTAAATCCTCATAAACAAAAATGCTTTGTATGGAGGAAACCATATTGAAACATATGTTCCAAGATATTAGTATAGCATCTCCATAGTAAGCCATCTTAACAATAAGAGGCATGATTTCTTCCCCAAGAATCATTTGGTGAGTGCCAAAATAACTGCCTATTTGTTAAAAGCTATTGGGCTACTTTCTATAAACCATCAGTGAAGATATCAATTTGGAAGATGATTACATGGGATGCTCAAGAATTTTTATGGATAAATTGTGCATAGTTGTTTTGCAAAATTTAAGACTATCTTAATGGCCAAGTATAAGGGGGAGTGAAAATGGGATGCATTTGTATTTGACATGGGAAATTGGACAACACCAAGGGATTAGGAGGAAGGGAATTTTAGTCATGAGGATAGGAGCAGACTAAACTTCATTGGGACAAGTTGTATGAATCTATCAGTTTTTTATGGTCTTATGTGGGCTAAAACCAACTAGAAGATGATTAGATTGGAGGGATGGCATGCATTTGAGGCAAGATCAAATGAAATAGAGCAAGAAAGTGCAATCATTGCAAGGGTTGAAGTGGATAACTAGTGCATGAATGTCTTTCCTTCTCAAAGAGTTTTTTACCATGGGTGGCTTGGGTATGGGTTGGTTATAGATGTGTCAAACAAAAAATCCTTGTTTGAATAGACCAAGGAATTGTTCAAGAGGAGAAAATTGGGTATGGTCTCATGAAAATGAGTACTATAATAACCACATTATAGTAGTTTGATAAGAAAAAAGATCAATCCCATGAAGATATAGTTAAAATTGGATATATATGAAGGAAATTGTCACAAAGTAGTTCTTTCCATTGCATGTTTAACATGTTAGGAAAAAACTAATCCCAAAAGAGAATAATGTTACCACAAAGGTGCATTACTAAAAGGATAAAGAGAAAACTCACCATCACACCTAATAAATCACTCAAATCTTGATATTGATGATTCAGTCCAAAGACATTAATCTGCTCTTAATAACAAAGTCATGGGCTTTGCTGTAAACTCATGCTTTTACCTTCCCCAAAGGCACATGGCCTCCCAAGGAGGCCTTTGTCCAAAGATTCAGTCTTTGTATGCACATTCTTTTGCACATTATTTGTGTGCACATGTTTGATGGGGTCTTCCCATCCTTTATTTTTTCTACGTGGCCGCCTTCTCCTCTATATGCACATTCTTTTGGTATTGTCAATGCTATAACACTCAAAAGTTTCATCAAGGCATTACTTCCAAAATTCTTTTGCAAGTACCAAGGATCAAATACACAATATTCTAAAAAAATCCAACTACAAAGACACACCAATACTTTTAGATAGAAAAAAGAAAGACACTTCAGAAATAGATTAGAAAAGCAATGAAGAGATTGCACTCTTTTGATTTATTCACCTTTTTCAGGAACTAAATATATAGTGCTTTAAATGCACAACTTAAATAGAAATTTGCTTTCTGGTTGGTTATACTACTTAAACAACCTAATGCCTATCAATTATCTAAGCTTACAAACTAACTAAATACACCAAAGAATTAATTGCCTTGTAGTGCAAGTCAAAGATGCATAACTAAAAATGACTTCCTAATAATATGATCCAGATTAATTCTATTCTAGAAGAATAATTTGATACTTTAATTCCTTATCCTCTCCCATTTCTATTGTAGTTTACTAAATCTTATTTTGCAATTCTATTGCTACCTCTTCTTATCTACTCTTTGGTCTTCAATGTAAGAGCTTATGCTTGATTTTATTGAGTTCTTTCTTGAGTTTAAAAGAGTGTATTCTACATCTTGTTGATAATTGAGTTCAATTGGCTGCACATCACTTATCTGGAGTATCTCCAATCAAAGGATCTTGTTCCTTGGGTTGATAATCATTCCTTATAACTCCTATAGAGGTCTTTGCAATTGAGATTGACTCTTTTGCTTCTCTAATGGCTAAAATGGCCTTATGTCTTCAAGGTCCTACAATATCTCCTTCCTTCTTTGCAATCAACTCATCCTCAAGATCCCTTAGGATTAAATCTAGCTTGCAATAGAACCTCTATAGTAAGATCATCCAATTTATAACCAAAGAGCTTTGATTTGTCACAAATCAATTTTTTGCCCATCTTTTTCTCACATGTTTGGCACCCTTGGTAGTTACCAACAGTCATCTTCCCAAAATATATATCTTTGGGTTTTGGCTTGATTCAACCTATCTTCAAGAAGATGAATTTGCCCAACAAGCCTATCTTCAAGAAGATAACTTTGCCTAAAGAGTCTAACTTCAAAAAGATAACTTTGCCTAAAGAGTCTATCTCAAGAAGATGTCTTTGTTGTAAAATTCACTTAGGTGAAGATCCTTTGTTGTACAAGTCCTTTGGTCTTCATAGCAAAGTGTCTTCCAACTTCACAGTAACTATAATGCCTTTGTACTTTGGGGTTTCAAAGTAGAATTCCTTTGGTCTTTGGTGCAATTGAGATGTCTCATACTTTGGCCCTTGGGTCTTTGTCTCAAGCTAGTCTAAAGATGAAGACATTTTGGCTCAACCAAACTTCTTCTCCGCAAAGAAATTCCTTCCCATTTGCACAAAACCTCCTATACTTAAAGTAAAATGTGAAAAAAATTGAAAGAAAAATTAAAAAAATTACAATCCATACCACCACATACCCCTTTTCTAAAATATGAACATCCTTGCAAACTATAGGGTACAAACGGAAGAACCAATGTCAAAATAAGTGGAGCTGAAATAAGTCTAATTGAAGACTCTATTCCTTTGTCTTGATTTTATGCAACATCCTACAAAAAATAGGAATAAAAATCATCTTAATAGGAATAACCTCTTCTCCCATTGGCTCAATTGGGCCTTCAAAAAAGATCTCTTCAGGCCAAAAGGCATTGATGTCTTTTGATTTAGCTTCCAATCCAAAGGTTGATGGTGATCCTTCTCCAAGGGAATTATTTTTATTTCCTTCTTTCCCTCTTTGTTGTCTTGGAGGTGCTTATGTATCTTGTCTGGGAGAGCTTAGAATTAGTAAAGGCATGTATTTATTATTCTTGCTCCTTAGAATGTTGGTAATATTGGCATTTCTAGCAAATGATGATCATACTTGCCATACCAAGAGCATTGAAGGGTAGTTTGAATGTTGGGATAGTGTTGGTTTGTGTGTTTGAAACCTTTGCAAAGAATGCTAGGAACCAGATGGCTTGGAAGTTTGTGAAATATGTTGCTTAGTGAGGTAAAACTGCTCAACTTGAGTGATTGTCATATTCATGTTACAAGTCATCTATTGTTGTTTATACTCAATAGAGAGGGTTGTTGAAGAGGTAATTTTCAAGGTAGGTAGAGCCATGCATAAGATGATTGCATTAGGATCAAGAAGTAAGGCAATAGGTGGATAGTAAGGAGACCAAAGTAGAGATTTATTCTAGTGCTTTTTTGAAGCTTTGGTGAGAGCTTGCTCCAAGATTTTGATTTGTTTTTAGTGTGAGCCATTTTATGGTGTTTTCTAGAAACTTAAACCACTTAATGACAATAAAATCAAGAGGTTGAGAGTCAAGGCAAGAGAAGAAGGCTTGAGACATGTGGTCTATGGTGTCCTCTTTGATATCTTCAAGCTATTTTATGAGTTTATCTTATTCTCCAAGAATTATAAAGTACATTTTGCCAACAAGGATAAGTTGATTTTAATCATTCTAGAATGGGATATCAAGTCCATAGAAACAATTGCTAGTGATATTGGTGAAACATTGTGTAACACTTGCAAAACCTTGTCCTTTGAGGAGACATTGTGGCTTGGTTTGCAAATAGATTCAAATAGTTGAGGAAATTTGGTTCAATGTCAGAAAGATAATAGAGTTCAATTGAGCATAGTCCATTTTTTGTTGTAACAAAAGAGATGAGGAGACAAGTTACTCCACAATGTAGTTGGAGTTAAAATTAGATACCAAACCCAAGTAGAGCTCAATCTAGAAAGTTTACAAGTATGTTGTTAGGGTTAGTATGTGACTTGTCACAAACAACAAAGAAAAAATGCAACCAAATTGTACAATACTAGGAGATAAAAATGACATGCAAGATTTGGTGAGCATAGCAAATTTGATTGATAAGAAATTAACTTCCTAAAGTCTAGAGTCCTCAAAGACAAGGCCAAGAATAATATGGACTAAGGACAACATTGGTTTGAAGAACCTTGGGAATAAGCAGGTAAATATTGAAGTACAATTTAATGAATAAAACTCCAAATAGCACAAGGAATTGAAATGCTTAGATACATGAGACTTAGGAAACCAAAGTATTCTTTGAATGATAATGATAGTATTTGGAATATAGATCTATAACACCGATTTGTGCATGCATGTGGTATTCTCATATTAGTTTGATATTATAAGTAATTGAGAGATCTAATTTATATAGAGATCAATGATGGTTCTAAAGTAGTCATAATTAAGATAAAGAGCACCTTACTTTAGAGGAAGTGGAAAAGGTGAGCACCACTATTTAGGATTCTAGTGTATTGACTTGGTATTATTCTTAGGTGTTTGGCTTTGAAGAGAGAGAGATAAGAACTCTTGGACCCTCAAATATTTTTTGGTTTGGATTCTTCTATAGTCCAAGGATAGCACATGGGAAGAAGGATCCTTGACTTAGTGGTTGGGTCAAGATAAGATCACATGCTAAGGAAAACATTCCCATAAGTATGGATATTCCTTTAGAATTTATTTGACTTTTAGCTAAGTAGCTTGAGCTACTCTAGTAATTAGTAACTTTGGGGTGTAACTATTTCAAAAGTATATAAAGTAGGAGTGAGGAAGTACTCATCATCCTTTCATTTGCAACTTTATCTCTCTAGTTCTCTAGTTAGCAATGGTTTGAGTCTTGGAGTGTTAGCCTTCAAAGAGCATGATGGACTTGTTCCTTGCCTTCTTAGTCCATGCTACACTTCCATAATAGCCATCAAGGGTTCATCCTGAATGAGAGATAGTCAGGCTCACATTTTTGGTTTTATTATTGGGACCTCTCTAGGAGGCAAAATAATATTCCGTGTACAATCCTATATTAGACAAAAGGAGGCTATGAGAGCTCACTTGGATAGAACATTAGGAGGAGATAGGGCTGAAGTTATCTAAGAAAATTTAGACCCATTTGTAAACCTTGTAGTTCACTATGATATTTTTGAGGTGATATTGTACATATTATACACATGAGAGAATTTAGAGAGACTGTGTGAAGTGGATTGTAGATTTTGGGCAAAACCTCAAGTATGAGATCTGGATTTGAAACTTATATAAAGGATAGCTTGAATTATCTTTTAGGTAGAAGATTTGAAATTATTTTAAGGGCTGCTACACGTATTGGGCTAGAATTTTTGGAAGGTGGTAGGGTAAACTATTCCCGCAAACTATAAGCTCTCTAGAATTATGTACAAATTTTTTCATTTCTTCATTTTTAATTGGATTTTTCTAAAACTATCCAAGAAATTTAGTGCATAGTATTCTACCTTTTGATTTAGGAATTAGAGAGAGATCATTCTTGCACCAAAAGTTATGAATTTTTAAAGTAAGGGGTGCTTTTTAGACCAATCCAAATCTGAATTATGTTTGCGGAATAGAAAGGTGCATAGGCCAAATGGCAAGATGAAAAGATCTAAAATTTTGTGGGGGAAGATGCCTTGGGGTATTGACCAGGTGTGAAAAGTTTCAAAATATTGTGAGATACCAATTGAGAAAATGTAGTGATATTGTGAGGAAGGATCAATTCCGGAGAGTTGAAATCTCATGCATGAGGGGTGTGAGAGTAACCAAATGAATGCTTGAGTGTTTAGACTCATCTTGGGAGCATGGATGGTCCCCAAGAGTGAAATTTGAGTCTATGCAAGGTTCCCTAAGGGTATGAGGTGCTTGCATATGTCAATTTGAGATAAAAGAGAGTTTAGAATAGAATTTGAAGAGTGTTGAGAGGAAAAAAAAACATACACTACTTGGGGGAAAGAGTGATTCTAAGTGGTTTTATGCAGAGAGAAGGGATATAAGGTAAGCTTATGTCCATTTACCTTTGGAAGCAACAAATTGAGGGAAAGGAAAGGCCTACTTGACTTAGGATTGCATGTTGGACCTTCTTCACCAAGATTAAGAGGGAGGAGATCTAAGACCGAGGAGTTGTGTGAGGTTTGTGGAGTGGAAGGATTTCCAAAAGACATGAGTGTAATGGAGTCACAACACTCTTGGAGACTTTGGTGAAAGATATTAGAGAGTCTCTTAGTATAACTACAAAGAAACTAGCACCTCCATCAGCTAGTTCTCAAGATTAGTGATAGAGATAATCTTTCAACTAATGGATAAAGTATCCATGAGAATTTGGTTAATATGCACTCTAGGTTTTGATCTTGCTATAGAAATCTTGGAGCAACCTGAACTTTTTGAGTTTCTTATTGTGGATTTCTCTCAAATTGTGTTAGTCATGTATATACATGTATATTAGTTATAGAGTAAAAAAATAGAAAAAAGATTAAGAGGAAAGAGAAAGATAGTGAGGGGCTAAGATGGGGAAACTTCTGGTTTTCTTTAGCAAGGATGGAGAAGATGTGGAGGTCTTTGTGAGATATTTCAAGAGACCTTGTATAGGAAACAATGAGAGGAGGAAGAATGAGTGGGCCTCATTATTACCGGACTTTTTTGAGGATGCAGCACTTACATAGTATGAGCTAGAATACCAAAAGAGAGAGAGAGAGGAGAGATGGGCAGAAGAGTTTGACTTCAACACTCATTGAGAATCTTTTTTCATATGAGAGTTATGAGAGATTGATGAGTCAGGTTACCTCTCTTAAACAAAGAGATGGAGAAAAAGTGAGAGTCTATGTAGAAAGAGTAGAGAAGTTAGAGTCCAGATTTTGCACAGTGTTAAGGAAGGGTGGGGATGATGTGGAGATTACTATGATTGGCATAGGAGCCATGCTCACCACAAATATTGTGGGAGGGTTGAGAACAAAGATTAGAAGAGGTGAGATAAGAGAAACCTTCTTCCAAGGTTGAAGCTATCAAGCTTGCAATACGTATGGAGGAGAGTTTGGAAGGGGATGAGAGTGACTTGGTGGTGAAGAAGGTTACGTAACCTCTTCAAGGTTACAAGTATAGTGTAACTTCTGATACTTTGGTGGCAAATGTTGCACCACAAGTATTAGTTGTTCTGGTTCTTACACTTCTACCAAAAAATCCACTTCAAACCATCACAAAACAATTTGTAAATCTCAAGATCAATGTGATGCAAGTATGGGAGAAGACAGAGGTGGATCAGAATGTAAAGAGAGGGCATAAAAGTTATGGAAGCTATCTATATAGAGAAAGCCAACCAACCAACAATTTCAATGATAGAAATTGTTTTGGTTGTGGAGAAAGAGGTCATGTCCAAACGATTTTCCCAAATTCCACTTACCATGGAGGAGGGGTTATGAGGGAGCTAGTAGAGAGAAAGAGGGATGTAGTGAAATCCAAGTGGCTGCAAAACCAAACAAAGTAAGGGGATAGCATCCATAGATGTGATTGAGAGCAATCATGGGAAGGAGGAGTGCTCAAACTCTAAAGATCTTAATTTGGATCTTTTGGCACAAGAGAACAAGAGAGCTCATTTTGCAAGGGATGTACACTCTTCTCAAGGGTTTAATCCTAGCAAGAATACTTGTATGTCTACTAGAAGCACTTGCACTACCACCTTAACACCATCAACAACAAAGACTCCAAGGAAGAAGTTAAGGATGGAGGACTTCTTGATCTCAAGCAACAATGGAACTACAATATGTTGGAACATGTTGGTAGTCACAAGGCTAACATCATAGTGGGCCAACTGATTGCTTTGAATCCTACCTTGAGAAAGTAGCTTAAAGGTGATTTGAGTTCTACAAGGAGCAAGTGGAAGAAAAAAGAAAAATTTCTGGTGGATGCCAAACTAGCACAATGGGAAGCTCATGAATATGGCTCCAAGATTGATGTGAGAGTGAATGGTCACAACATCAAGGATGCATTTGTTGATGGAGGATCTGCAATAGATGCCATGTTAGAGAGGTTGATGAAGAATTTGAGTATGGTACCCTCTAGATCTTCAACAATTGTGTTGAGCATGGCAAACAAGCAACAAGTTTGACTAATGAAGGTGATGGATAAGGTGGTAGTTTCAATTATGGGAGTTCAAAATCTCATGACTTTCCAAGTCTTGAAGAATTCAAGCTATGATTTGCTTCTTGGGAGGCCATGGTTGAGAGCAACACGCACAACTGATTGATAGCATAAAGGGTACTTGAGGATTGGCCCATCAAACCATTGAGTTACAAATCTTGTGACTAATACCACCAACACTTCACATTTAGATACACCATCTTTTGACTATTGGGAATCAAATTCAGAAGAAATAGCTTCAAGTTTGGACACACAAGCATGGAGGAAGAAACTTCCATGAAGGAGGAGAATCTAAATCTTATTCAGATGTGTATCCCTTGTGAGCTATAGATTTGCACCTAAGCAAAAGGTTTTGAAGGACCTAGATAAATCATCGTTGACACTTGAGGAGATAGAGAGGAGGGTATCTACCCTCAAGTATGTTCCAATTTTACCAAGGAGTAGGAAATGAGATTTGAAGATATTTTCTACAAGTTCATCCATGTGTTTGCTTTTATAACAAGGATCCAAAGGAAGTCACCTTGGAGGAGCACAAGATAGAGGTGGAGTCACATGCAAGACTAATCTGCAAAACAAAATGTTGCATTAGCCCACCAATATCTCTAGTTGTGAAGGAGGAGATTGATAAGCTCAAGGAAGTAGGATTTATCTTTGAGATAGAGAATGCAGAACGTGTGTCTCCAATTGTCATTGTGAAGAAAAAGAATGGCAAGCTTTGGGTATGTGTGGATTACAAGAAGGTCAATGCTATTACTAAGAGAGAATATTACTCTTTGCCATTCATTGATGAGATCTTGATGGAGGTTCAAGGTCAGGAGAGGTACAATTTTGGAGATGATTATAATGGGTATAACCCAATCAAGATTACACCACAGTATCAACAACTCACCAGATTCACCACACCTTGGGGGACTTATGCTTTCAAGGTCATGCATTTTGGACTTTGCAATGCTTTAGCCACATTCCAATGATTCATTAACAAGGTGTTTGAACCTTTCATTGGGAAATTTATGAGAGACTTCATTGATGACTTTTGTGTCTATGGGAGCAAGGAGAAGCACTTTGTGTACCTAATCAAGGTGTTTTAATGCTTGGATGAAGTAAATGCATCACTCAACCCAGAGAAGTGAATTTTTGGTTTTGAAGAGGGTCTTCTTTTAGGGCATATCATCTCCAAGGATGTAATAGTAGTTGATCTTGAGAAGGGCCTATGATCATGATGGAGTTGAACCAATGGATGATTTGTTCCAGGATGAGGAGCTCATGATAATTTCTATCACTCAAGAGATTCCAATGGAGTACAAGGAGATTGTGGACTTTGTTACAAGAAGTAACTATCTAAAAAGGATGCATGATAGGGAGAGAAGGTCCTTGTAGCAAGATTTCGACCTTACATAATGATGGAGGATATTCGTTTTCACCAAGGAGCAGATAGTCTACTTTGAAGAGTAGTATGTAAGGAGGAGTCTATCTTACTCATAAAGGACTTTCATGAAGGTTGTGGTACCTACATTTTTTTTAACAAGTTTTAAAGAAGAAGTGTGTTGGTAAAGCCAAAGGAAGGCTAAACCGTGAAGAAACCCAAAGAATCAGGTGTTTGGCATAGACCCAAAGTTGACTTCAAGTTAGAGTCAGAAGGACTCAAGTCAAGCAAATGAAAGTGAAGTTGAAGATAGAGGACTTCATATTAGGATGTGCAACCCAATCCAAAGACCTATAACAACTTTTCCTTAGGTTTAGCAAATCAAGAAAGTATGTGGGAAGAAAGTGCCTACCTTGAGATCAAGATGACCTTGAGAGTGATAAGAAACCAATTTGTAGAATTGGTGGATAAATGGAGCATTGACTGAAGAATGACCAAATTAGCAAAGGACTATAAAATTAAGATTTTGACGAGGAAGTGCTGCAATGTCTAGACAATATCCTCTTCCTATTCAGAGAAATCTTGAAGGAATGCAAACTGCAAGGATGCAAGAAGATTAAAGTCTCAGGTTTGATCTTTCATAAACAAAGAGTGAGGAAGCACATGATGATCCCAAAGAGAAATAAGCAGAGTGTGGTGAGGGTTCTAGCAATCCATCAATTAGATGTAGTGGCAAGGATCAAAGTCTTGACAATACTTTGCATCACATTTTTGGCTTGGAATTGGAATTTAAGCTTTCTAGGGTTCATGGCAAAAAGTACTACCAATAAATGTAGAGATATGCCCAAGCATGAAGGGAAGAGAGGAAATACGGCATGATGGACTAAGTCAGATTGGAGATTAGTCCTAGGGAGAGAAGCAGGAGAAGTAGGAAGCATCACCTTCTATTGGAAGTATGAGCCTTTGGAAGAAACTACCAAGGTGAGGAATTCTTTCAATAGACCTCACACCAAGAACGTGCACAAGGTAGATAATTATAGGGACTTAATGTGAAGGAGGATTTTCAGTTTGATGATAGCTATGTTTAAGCCTGAGCAAACCACCTATGTTATGATGCAACATGCAATATTCTTCCACGAGATGTTTGCAGGAGAGGCGATAGACTAGGCAAAGTGTTTGCACCAACAAGTGGGGTAGATGATTACCAATTGGAGAATAGATATACCGCCCCACTATTTCATACCCTTCATAGTCCAATTCTACTTTGGATTAAACCTACTTAGCTTGGAGGAGAGAGAATGGATGGTGTCCCACTTTCACTCCAACTTATGAAGAGAAGCGGATGGAGATGAACAATATTACATTGAGCAAGTGTGTGAAGGCAATAACAACTACTTGAAGAGTGGTAAGGAGAGGATAGTGGCAGTAGAGATCTTTGGGCCAAGAAAGAGAAGTAGATCCAAAGGACACATAACACCGGTGCAACCCCAAAAGCTACAAAGACTAAATCCAAAGCCCACACCGGTAGAAGTGAAGGAATTGTCTTTAGTGGAAGAATTGGAAGGAGAAATGGAGTTGAAGGATGAAGCCTCAAGAGCAAAAGAAGAATTCATGTTGTAGAGTGGAGAGTCTAGTAGTGGTAGTGAACAAGAGCCCAAAGTTCAGCAATTGAGAGAAGGGATTGTTGGAGAAGAAGAGTGGGAGTTTCACGAGGCAATTGATTGCATGGAAGGAGGAGACAAGCTGTGTTTGGAATTTCTGCAGTCAAGTTAGAAGATGAATGAGCAAGAGAGATTGCCTTGGTATTTCCAAGAGCAGCAAGATCAAAGAGAAGCACTCAAGTTGTAGTTGCAGGACCAAGCAAAGTCAAAGATGAAGAGGAGAGCTTGGATGGCGAGACATTGAAGATACAAAGATCATGTCTTTGGGGTAAAGCACCAGCCAAAGAAGCACCTACCAAAGATGAAGACATAAGAGATGATGAGGTAAGATATGGTGGAGTTGAGTACCTATCAAAGATCATGTGTCCTTTGTTGGTGCATCTACAACAAAAGGAAGCGGAGTTGAAGAAGAATCATCCAAGAGCGAGAGATGAGTTGGAAGTAGTAAAGCAATGGAGTGAAGAGACCTTGGAGTTAAGGAGTAAGCTAACCCAAGGAGAGAGGAAAGCCAAGGAACTTCAAGATAAAGAAGTCCTTTGGAGTAAAAGCCTTGATGCCTTACAAGAGAACATTGTGAAGTGTAGTGAAGAACTAAAGGAGCAGAAGGTATTGGTTGAGAAGATGAAATGAGAAGTTGTTAATGCTTGGGTAGAAGGCATACACTCAAAAGCAATTGCGGCAATAATGGAGCAAGAGTTGGAGAGTCTAAAGAAGAGCACAACAAAGAGGGATTAAGCTTGGCAACCAGAGTTTGCAGAACATAATTAAGAGGAAGATAGATTGCAGGGGCTATTCAGAGGTGTCAAAGGTCAAATGGTCCAATATGTGCAAGAGAAGAGGGCACTGAAGTCTGAATTCAAGGACAAGTTGACAATGTACCAGATTGAATTGGAAGTAGAGAGAAGAAGGGAGAAGATAGTTTTGAGTGTGGACTCAGATGTAGTAGAAGTAGTTGTGAAGGAGTTAAAGGCGATGCTAAGTACTGTAACACCCATTTGTGCATGTGTGTGGTATTGTGATATTTAGCTTGGTATTACCAGGATATTATTTATATAGAGATAAAGATGGTTCTACATTAGTCATGACTAACTAGAGTTAGTCATAGCTAAGATAGAGGAGACCTTACTTTAGAAGAAGTGGAAAAGATGAGCACCACTATTTTGGATTCTAGTGTGTTGACTTGGTATTATTCCTAGGTGTTTGGCTTTGAGGAAGGAGTTGAGAACTCTTGGGCCCACAAGCCTTTTTGTTTTGGATTCTTTTATAGTCCAAGGAAAGCCCATGTGAAGGAATCCTTGACTTAGTGGTTGGATCAATATAAGATCACATGCTAGTAGAATATACCCATGTGAATGGATATTCCTTTATACTTTTTGACTTGACTTGACTTTTAGTCTAGTAACTTGAGTTACTACGGTAATTAGTTACTTTGGTGCATAACTATTTCACAAGTATATAAACAAGGGGTGAGGAAGTAGTCATCATCCTTTCATTTGTAACTATCTCTCTCTCATTGAGTTCTATAGTGAGCAAGGTCTTGAGTCTTGGAGTGTTAGCCTTGGAGGAGTATGATGGAGTTGAGGTTCTTTGCCTTCTTAGTCCATGGTGCGCTACCATAATAACCATCAGAGGTTCATCCTGAGTGAGAGACAAACTGGCTCACAATACTAACACCAAAGGTAAGTTAGAAGAGGCGAGGCTGCATGAGTTGAAGTTGTTGGTGTAGGAGATGAGAAGAAGGAAGGCAAAAGATGTGGATATGAACAATCTTTTGATTTTTCTAAGAGATCAAGTAGATAGGAAAATGTAAGAGGTAGGAGATAATGTCTATCTTAGATAAGATATTGTTAGATCTCAGATTTAGATAGACTCTGTAGTGAGGTCAAGATGGATAAGAAGTCCAAATTTGTAGAAGTAGGAGTGCAAGTGACTTTGGGTGAGTTGCTTGAGACATTAGAGAAGAGTGGGTTAGTTCATAAAGATGTAGATAGAAGTCCAATTGTAGTCCAGAGTGAAGAGATAGTAGAAATAGTTGATGAAGTCATACTATTAGATAGACCCAAAGAAGAAGAAGTGATTGTAGGAACCTTGGATTTGGAAGCCAAAGTCAAGGTTGACATTGAATTGGAGTAGAAACAGGTTTGATATATGAAGAGGCAGATATGAAGAAGTGGTTTGTCATTTTGGATGTGCAGGTTGGTAAATTTGTTGTAGAAAAATATTTATGTTAGTAACTGTCAAAGTGATGTACCTATTTAAGGGAAGCATTCACATTGTTTTGTTGTTCAATATTCATATTTTTGAAGTTTAGTAAAGCAAAGTGCTGTAACTCAATGCTCATTGTTTTAGCTTAATTCTGAGTATCAATCCTATGTGTGTATGTTTGTGAGTGATTGGAGGATTTTGAAGTGCAAGGCTGAGTGTTAGATATTGGATTCTACATCTTTGATTTCATTTTGTGTGTTTGATCCTGAGTGGATATCAATCAAAGCAATACATTTATGGATCTACAAGGAACTATAGTGTTGGTAGTATTCTTCATTGGGGAGTGCGACACTAGATTGATGTGAATCAATTTAGATCAAGGAAGTTGTGCATTCAATGGAAGGGTGGAACACAATTCTGAGACAAAGTGGTTTCATAGTGAAGTAGCCTTCTTTGAGAGAGTCTGAATCATCACAATCAAAATTTGTTTGGAAAGATTTGATGAAGTTGTGATTATGGGAGTGTAATTTGTAACATGAATTGTTATTGAGCGCTTGTTACTCTCTTTTGGGTGTAGTTTCTACCTAAGAGATTAAAGACGCAACCAAGAAGAAAAAAATTGTTATTGTTTAATTTTGTAGTTGACCATTTTTGAATCTTATCTTTGTGGGAAAAAACTTTACTTATTGATTACAACAAAAGTGATTTTTGTCGGGTTATCACATGATTTTTGGCACCGCTGCCAAGGATACAAATCTCAAGAGTGGAAGAATACAAAGCCAAATCTGAAATTGGGTGTCCAACCAATATGAATGTCTACATCAAGAGAACAATGGGAAGAGAGAGTTCATAAATGAATTTCATCGTGAAGAAGAAGAATGTCAGAAGAGCCAATTCACATTTGACAAAGTTGAGAAGGAGGCATTGGATTTGCAACTTCTTCACAAAGTTCAAGAAGCCTTGAAGGACCTCAAGCAAAAAAAATGAGAGATTGGGTGGCAAGGCTACTTTGCGTCTCTTAATCCTAAAAAGAAGAAAGACGCAAGCAGACAAAGATATTCACTACAACCTTATATAATGAATTCCTCAAGAGCTATCAAGGGAGCCAATTTCATAAAAGAATTTACTTGTGAGAAGACAACATGAATTTTGACACAAGAAGAGTGTCAATACCTTCTCCATATGATTCCTTGGCTTGTGCAAAGAGATCTTAAAGAGCCATCTAGAAACATTGAACCACTATCTCTGACTCACTTGAAGTTGACGTACCAATAGAAGAACAATTGTTGATGAAGACCCAACTTTGAACTTGGTGAACCCTTGGGCTGAATTTGACAAAAAATCACCAGCCAGTACCTTGGGTCCATCAAGCACCACATTACCACAACCTATTCCTTAGAGTTATAGAATGACTTTGTTACCCATTACAGGCCTATCAAAAGTATAAGGGGACAGAACAAGATGAAGATCTTGAAGAATTCATTGAAGAATTTGAAATCATCTCCTTTGCCAATAATGAGCATGACTATGCTGACCAAAGGAAGCCTCTTTCATTTGGCAGATCCAATGTATGGTGCATTGCATGTGGTAAATACGGCCATGCCAACATAGAGTGTTTGACCCAAAATGCATTTCTAGTACAACAGATTGTTGGGGTTCTAGGATGCGACCAAAGTGAGGAAGAAGAGGCAGTGTACCAAACCCAAGAAGTAGAACCTCAAGCAAGCACATCATATTGAGGTCCGTGGTATGGATCCAAGGAGTATAACAATAATACTCCTCAACAAAGACCATTGATTGACGGCCATAACATGCCTCAAAATGTTGCACCAAGGGCATGTTAGAATTGTGGCTCTATGGACCATTGGTCTCAAATTTCCCTAAGCCAAGGGATCAGGTTGGGTTTGTTCCACTATGTGAAAATTGCAAAGATTTGGGCCACACAAGAAATCAGTGCCCTCAACCACCTAACCCAAAGCCACCGGTGAAGTATGTACAAACCCAAACTAAGCACATTGTGCTTCAATCAAAAGAGGATTTGAAATTAAATTGTTTCACTCTTGAGGAGGAGAGACCTCAAGAAGGAAGTCTGGCTTCAAAAGGAGAATGGCCAGATCTCAAAATTTTGAAAGTTGAGACACGCTCTGATAAGAAGAAGCATGACTCCAAAGAAGTGAGCACTGCTTCTTCATCTTCACGAAGGCAAAGAGGCTGCATCCAAAAGCTATTCTTTCTACAAAGGAGGAGAAAATTCTAGCCAAAGCCAAGACCTGGTAGAAAGAAATACAAGAGGTAGTACAAAGAACTTGGGAGATAAGCTTGGAGGAAAGTACAAAGATGAAGCCTCCAAAGTTTCCAACTGACATCAGATCCAAAGTCAAGGATTTGATCCAAGCCAAGGTGGATAAACCCAAAGAACCTTGGGTCAAGACCACCGATACTCTAGTCACTATCATGAAGCGCCCAAAGTCCAATTTGAACGAGGAGAGACTTCTAGCCTAAAGTCAAAGGTGAAGTTGGGAGGAGTACCCCAATATGATATTGTGGCAGATTTGGCATCCATGAATGTTGATGTCACGTTTAAGAAATTGTGGGAGGACAACAAATTGTATAAGAAGCAGCTGAGTTTGGCCCTCAAGAAAGTAAGGACAAAGACCAAGAAAGATTTGCCGGCCGTCTATCATATTGAACAAGAAGATTTGGGATCTCCCAAAGTGGATGCGAAGATCAGGGTTGCATGATCACATTGATATCCATTGATTTGGGTTTTGGTGTAAATGTCATTGCAAATCATTTGGGGTACTATACTTTTGAGCCTACACCCCAAATTCTAAATTGTGCGGACCAAACTAGGATATGGCCTTTGGGCATGCTATTGAATATCACTACGATCATTGAAGGGATGTCCTTCAAGTTGAATTACATCATGTTGAGACTAGTGACCAAAATTGGTTACCCCTTTTTGATTGGAAGACCTTGGTTGTATATTGCACAAGTTGTTGTGGATTTGCACCAATAGAAGCTGAGATTTAAGGACATCTTGTCCCAAGACCAGAAGTTGCTGACTATGAGTTGGAAAAAGGTTCCCCATCTTGGAGAAATGACTTTTTTAGAAGACAAATATGAATCCAAAGATTCATCATCTTTGTCTTCCAAAGAATCCAAAAAAGAAGTCCAAGTGAATTACTTGGAGTGCTACTAGGTGGAGGTAGAAGACAAAGACCCATATGACATCACCTTGGGTGAACATGATTTGGAGGAAGGAGGTTTGACTGCTATTTGACTTGGGTTAATCCAAGTCAGTCATGTTGAAGGAGTCATTAACCTCAATGACTGTCAAGACGTTGTCTTAGTCAAAGGCAAAATTTTGAAATTTTCAAAGATAGTCGCTTTGGAGGAGTTGGCAAGATACACTACCCTATTTATAGAGTACTATAATGTAGTCACTTGGTCAATTGATCAAATGCTGGGTATTCTTTGAAAATTTGGAGAACCTTGGAATGATCTGATTGAAGGTGCAATTTTGGTTCAACAAAGACAATCACCTAAGCTCAAAGTACTCACTCTTGGTAAAAGATGAGATTGAAAAGTACTTAGGGGCCAAAATAATCTATCATGTCTTGAGCAATGAGTGGGTTTCCATTGTTGTCATTGTTCTAAAGAAGAATATTGGGAAGATTTGCATGTGCCAAGACTTTTGCAAGCTAAATGCAATTATGAGGAAGGATCATCATCCCTTACCTTTTACCAATATAATTTTGGACCAAGTAGTTGGTCATCCTTGCTATAGTTTTCTCAATGGATTTTTAGGCTATAATCAAGTATCCATTTGAGAAGAAGACAAGGACAAAACCACATTCACTACCAATTGGGGCACTTTTGCTTACAATCAAATGTCTTTTGGGTTGTGTAATGCTCCTGCTACTTTCTAGCAGATGATGGATGCAATCTTCAAAGATTTTTTGTGCAAATTTGTGGAAGTCCTCATTGCTAAGTTTTGTGTGTTTGGGCAAAGAGAAGTACAATTGGTTGACCTTCACCAAAATTTTGAAAGGTATAATTTTTTAGCTTTTCATTACACTTGGAGAAATGCTTCTTTGCAACGAAAGAAGGTATTCTTTTGGGGCATCGGATCTCAAGCTGATTAAAGTCAATGTCAAGAAAGTGAAAGTCATCTTAGTTTTCGGAATCCCCTAAAAACATTTGGGAGTTGAGGGCCTTCTTGGGACATGTTGGATACTACAAATGCTTTATATCAAATATGTGGTGCTGGCTGCACCCTTAACAAAGCTTCTGAAGAAGTCCAAAAAATACTTATGGGAAGCAGAACAAGAAGAAGCTTTCCAAGTGTTGAAGAAGAAATTGGTTGAAGCACCAATTACAAGGGGCCCAAATTGGGATGCCCTTTTCATGTGTAAGTGGACACTTTGTCCATGGCAATTGGAATAGTCTTAAGTCAAAAGGACAAGAAGAAGAAAGACTATTTGATCTACTATACCCATTGACAACTTTCAATTGCAAAAGAGAATTACTCAACAATTGAAAGAGAAGCACTCAAAATGGTGTATGCCTACAAAAAGTAAGGAAGCAAGCTTGTTGGGATGCGAGTTTATCTTCTATGTGGACCATTATGCTCTACAACATTTGGTAAAGAAGGCAAATTTGTTTGGGCGGATTGCAAGTTGGATCTTGTTGTTACAAGAATTCACATACACTATACAAGTAAGGAAAGGAGCTTCACATTCAAATGCAGACTTCCTATCCAGGTTAGAAACTCAAGACCAAGAATTGGAAGTTGATGATCAGTTTCTTGACAAAGAGTTATATCATTTGATGGTAATGCAAAGTACAAGGTATGTGGCCAAATTTCACTATTTGCATACTTGCCAATGTCTTGAAGGATTGGACCCAAAGCAGAGTGCAGTCTTCCTCAGGGAGATGGGACCATAGCAGCTAAAACACAACATCTTGTTTAAAATGGGTGAAGGCTAAGTACTATGGAGACGCTTGGAAGCATACAAATTTGGAGATGTAATCAAGTCCTTATATTGAGAAGCATTGGGAAAACACTATGCCCTGAAGAATATAATCAAGAAAATTCTTTCATCAGGGTATTGGTGGCATATGATGTACAAGGATACTCATGCCCATATCCAAAGTTGTGATGCTTGTCAAAGAATAAGAAAGCTGATGGCTACTTCCGAGTGGCCTTTGAGACCAATTTTTCCATTTGCCCCATTTGAGAAATAGGGAATTGACTTTGTGGGTTCAATTCAACCGGTGACCCAATTCACAAGGAAGAGATACATCTTGGTGTGCACTAATTATACTACCAAGATGTTTGAAGCCAAGGAAACTTGGAGAGATGATGTGGAAATAGTCACAAAAGTTTTCTTCCAAAACATCATTTCATGTTACGGATGTCATGTGGAATTGGTATGTGTTTGGGGGACTCATTTTTGAACTCAATGGTGGAAGTATTAGACAAGTACCTCTAGAATAAACATTGGAAGATGGCTCCTTACAATCATTAAGAGAATGTGTTGTTGTGTAAAATTTTAAACAAGGTGATTGTCAATTATGCCTATGATTAGGACACAAAGTTACCTATAACTTTATGGGCATATCAAACCACCAAAAAGATTACAACCAAAAAAACTTCATATTTCTTGACAAATTGATTGCATCCCATACTACCAATTGAATTTGAAGTACCAACATATTGGATCCTTTATGAGGAATGCTTGTTGGAGGAAAAAAGTCAAGATCTTTGGATCCATCAATTGATGTGGATAAAAGAAAAAAGAGATGCAATGAAAACCACAAAGGAAGTACAAGAGAACTGGAAAGTCAAGCATGATAAGAGATCAAGCCTATTGCTGTTCAAGAGGGCAATTTGGTGATATTATATGATAATTACCAAATAATTTTTAGGCAAGTTGCACTTAAGGTGGATGGGGCCATATTAGGCAATGTACATTTATGAAAATGGCTCTATTCAACTTGTAGACTTGGAAGGGAATCCACTTGCCACAACGAGGGCCATTGGACCGTGGACTCAGCCTTATACAAAGAACCCAAAGTCAATGTTTGTGAGGACACTCACATTTGAGGGTGGGGGTATGTGGTACCCACATTTTTCATTTTAACAAGTTTTAAAGAAGAAGAAGAGTGTTGGTAAAGCCAAAGGAAGGCTAAATGGGGAAGAACCCCAAAATCAACCTCAAGTTAGAGTCATAAAGGACTTGGGTTAGGTAGACTGAAGTAGGAAGTTAGAAGACAAAGGACTTCATATCAAGATGCACAACATGATCCAAAGAACCTATATAAATTTTCTTTGGGCTCAGCCAATCAAGAAAGTACATTGGGAAGAAATTTTTTGGGAAGAAAGTGCCTACCTCAAGATTAAGATGACCTTGAGAGTGACAAGAAACCAACCCATAAAATTGATGGGTAAATGGGTAATTGACCAAAGAACGACCAATCAGCAAAGGACTATAAAATTAATATTTTGACAAGGAGGCACTGCAATGTTCTATCATGTTCCTATTTAGAGTCATCCCAAAGGAATGCAAATTGTGAGCATGTAAGAGGAGTGGGTTAGAGTCTCAGGTTTGATCTTTCATAAACAGAGAATGAGGAAGCACACAATGGCCCCAATGGGAAATAAGCAAAGTGCGGTGAGGAGTTTGGCAATCCGTCAATTAGATGTAGTGGCAAGGATCAACATCTTGACCAGACTTTGCATCACATTTTTGGCCTGGAACTGGAATTGAGCGTTCTAGGGTTCATGGCATAAATTGCCGCAAGTTATTGCAAAGATAAGCCCAAGCATTAAGAGAAGAGAGGAAATTTGACTCAATGGACTGAGTCAGATTGGAGAGTAGTCTTGGGGAGAGAAGCAGGAGAAATAGGGCATCACCTTCTATCGAAAGTGTGAGTCTTCAAAAGAAACTGCCAAGATGAGGAATTCTTTCAATAGACCTTGCACCAAGAGTAGGTACAAGGTGGATTGTTATAAGCACCCAATATGAAGAGGGATTGTCAGCATGATGATGGCTATGTTTAATCCAAAGTGAACCACCTATGTAGCAATGCACTAGGAAGTATTCTTCCACCAAATGTTTGAAAGAGAGGAGGTAGATTGGGCAAAGTGTTTGCACCAACAAGTCAGGCAGATAATTACTAGTTGGAATGGATAATCCACCCCACTATTTTGTACCCTTTGTAGCCCACTTCTACTTTGGATTAAACCTACTACCTTGGAGGAGAGAGAACCGATGGTATTCCATTTTCATGCTGACTAACAAAGAGAAGCGGATCAAGATGAACAATATTACATCAAGCGGGTACATGAAGGCTATGACTACTACTTGAAGAGTGGTAAGGAGAGGATAGTGGCAATGGATATCCCTAGGCCAAGAAAGAGAAGTATACCCAAAGGAAAAATAACGCCAATGCAACCCCAAAAGATACAAAGACTAAATCCAAAGCACGCATTGGTAGAAGTGAAGGATTTATCTTCAAAGGAAGAATTGGAAAGAAAAACAGAGTCAAAGGGTGAAGCCTCAAGATTAGAAAAAGAATTCATGTTGTAGAGTGGAGAGTCTAGCGGTGGTAGTGAAAGAGAGCCCAAAGTTCAGCAATCAAGAGAAGGGACTATTGGAGAAGAAGAGCGGGGAGTTTCATAAGGCAATTGATTGCATGGAAGGAGGAGACAATTTGTGTCTAGAGTTGCTTGTAGTTGAGTTGGAAGACAAACAAGTAGGAGAGGTTGCCTCGGTATTTCCAAGAGCAGTAAGATTGAAGAGAAGCACTCAAGATGTAGTTGTAGGACCAAGCAAAGTCAAAGATGAAGAGGAGAGCTCAGATGGCAAGACATTGAAGATACAAAGATCACATCTTTGGGGCAAAGCACCAGCCAAAGAAGTGCCTACAAAAGATGAAGACATTAGAGATGTTGAGGGAAGATACGGTAGAGTTGAGTACCTATCAAAGATCATGTGTCCTTTGTTAGTGCATCTACAATAAAAGAAAGCAGAGCTAAAGAATAATCATCCAAGAGCGAGGGATGAGTTGGAAGTAGTAAAGCAATGGAGTGAAGAGACCTCAGAGTTAAGGAGTAAGCTAACCTAAGGAGAGAAGGAAGCCAAGGAACTTTGAGTTGAAGCAGTCCTTTGGAGTAAAAGCCTTGGTGCCTTGTAGGAGAACTTCATGAAGTGCAATGAAGTACTAAAGGATCATAAGGTATTTGTCAAGAAGATGAAACTAGAGTTGCTAATGCTTGGGTAGAAGTCATACACTTGAAGGTAATTGCGGTGGTAATGGAGCAAGAGTTGGAAAGTCTAAAGAAGAGCCCAATAGTGAAGGATCAAGCTTGGCAACAAGAGTTGGCGGATTGTAATTGAGAGGAAGATCAATTGCAAGGGCTGCTCAGAGGTGTCAAAGGTCAACTAGTCCGATATGTGCAAGAGAAAGAGGCACTGAAGGCTGAATTCAAGGACAAATTGACAATGTATGAGAACAAATTGGAAGTAAAGAGAAGTAGGGAGAAGATAGTTTTGAGTGTGAAGTCCAATGCAATAGAAGCAACCATGAAGGAGTTGAAGGTGATGTTGAGTACTGACGCCAAAGGTAAGTTAGAAGAGGCAAGGCTGCACGAGTTGGAGTTGTTGGTGTAGGAGACAAGAAGAAGGAAGGCAAAGGATGTGGATATGAACAATCTTCTAATTTTTCTAAGAGATCAAGTAGATAGGAAAATGTTAAAGGTAGGAGATAATGTCTATCTTAGATTAGATTTTGTTAGATCAGATTTAGATAAAATTTGTAGTGAGGTAAGGATGGATAAGAAGTCCAAAGTTGCAGAAGTAGGAGTGCAACTGTCTTTGGGTGAGTTGCCTGAGACATTAGAGAAGAGTGGGTTAGTTGATGAAGAAGTAGATAGATTACCCATGTTTTCAGTTGTAGTCAAGAGTGAAGAGATAGTAGAAATAGTTGATGAAGTAGTAGTATTAGATAGACCCAAAGAAGAAGAAGTGATTGTAGGAACCTTGGGTTTGGAAGCCAAAGTTGAGGTTGATATCAGATCAAAGTAAAAACAAATTTGAGATATGAAGAGGCAAATATGTAGAAGTGGTTTGTCATTTTGGATGTGCAAGTTGGTAAAGTTGTTGTAGAACTTTATTTTTGTTAGTAATTATCAAAGTTCTCTACCTATTTTAAAGGAAGCATTCATAGTGTTTTGTTGTTCAATATTCATATTTTTGAAGTTGAGTAAAGCAAAGTGTTGTAACTCAATGCTCATCACTTTAACTTAATTCTGAGTATCAATCCTATGTGTGTGTTTGTAAGTGTTTGGAGAATTTTGAAGTGCAAGTTTGATTGTTAGATGTTGGATTCTATATCTTTGATTTGATTATGTGTATTTGATCTTGAGTGGATAGCAATCAAAGCAAGGCCTTGATGGATCTATGAGGAACTATAGTGTTGGTAGTATTCTTCATATGAGAATGGGACACTAGATTGATACAAATCAATTTAAATCAAGAAATTTTTGCCTTTTCTAGAGGGGTGGAACACAATTTTAAGATGTAGTGGTTTTGTAGGGAAGTAGCCTTTTTTGAAAGAGTCTAAATCATCATAATCAAGATTTGATGAAGTTGTGATTATGGGAGTGTAATTCATAACAAGAATTGATCTTGAGCGCTTGTTAGTCTTTTGGGTGTAGTTTCTACCTGAGAGATTAAAGGCACAACCAAGAAGAAGTACATTGTTATTTTTTACTTTGTATTTGACCATTTTTGAATTGTATCTCTGTGAGAACAAACTTAACTTACTGATTACCACAAAAGTGGTATTTGTTGGGTTGTCACAAAGGTTTAGTATGTGAGAGAAACTTTGCAAGAAAGGTGAGTACTTTCAAGATTTCAGATGCAAGTAACCATTGGAGAAGGATTTTCAAGGATTGTCTTGATTATTACAAAACTTGTAATATTTGTCAAGCTTTTGCTAGAACGAGTATTTCCACATCACCTCTTAGCTCAATTCTATTGCTAGGACCTTTTGAGAAGTGTGGAGTTGACTTTGTAGATCCTCTCAATAGAACTCCAAGGAACAATAGGTACATTGTGGTAGTTACTAATTATGTTACCAAAGTGGGTTGAAACTAGACCATTGAGGGACAAGAATGAAGATGAAGTTGGTCTATTTCTTTATGAATGCATTATCACTAGGTTTGGTGCCTTTTGGAGTTGGTATGTGATAGAGGAGGAGAGTTTATAGGGAGCATCACTACAGCCATGCTACAATATTTCTCTATCACACATTGAGTAATTACATCCTATAAGCCAAATTCCAATGACTTGGAAGCGAGAACGGAACAGACCTTGTGCATGATGTTGGCCAAAGATGCAAAAATGAAATTGGCTAAACATCATTGGGACAAGAGGATTCATACAGTTTTGTTGGAGTATAGGATAACCATGAAGCATACAATATATTTTCCATTTTATTTGGTATATGGTATTGAGTCTACCTTATCTATTCAATTTGATCTTCCTACCTTCCAAAGCACTCATAGGAGATTGAAGAAAGCACAAGGTGGTGATGCAAAGAAGTCAAGGAAGGATCAACTCATGGAATTGGAGGAGGTAAGAGCATTTGCTATGATTTGAGTGGAGCAAGCCTAAAGGAAACAAAAGGAGAGCTATGACAAGAAGCAAGGCAAGAAGAAGGTGAAGCACTTCAAAGAAGGTGATTGGATAATGTTGTTTGATTCCATTTGATTCAAGAGAGTGCACAAGAAGTTTTTGCCTAAGTATTTTGGACCTTTCATAGTGGAGAAGGTGTGGGGCAATTAACTTATGATCTTAAGCAGTTGGGAGGAAGACACTTTGATAGGATTAACCGTGATAAGTTGAAGATGTATCATAGAAAGTAGAGGGACCTTCACTTTGAAGATGAAATGAAATCTTAGTCCGGGGGTAAATGCAACACCCATCTATGCATGTATGTGCTATTATATATTTAGTTTGCTATTATAAGTACTTGAGAGATATTATTTATATAGAGGTAAAGGATGGTTCTACATTAGTCATGGTTAGCTAAAATTATTCATAACTAAAAAAAGGGGAACTTATTTTAGATGAGGTAGAAAAGATGAGCATCATTATTTTGGATTCTAGTGTGTTGACTTGGTATTATTCCTAGGTGTTTGGCTTTGAGAAGAGAGATTAGAACTCTTGGACCCTCAAACCTTTTTTGCTTTGGATTCTTCTACAATCAAAGGATAGCTCATGTGAAAAAAAAATCCTTGACTTAGTGGTTGGATCAATATAAGACCACATGCTTAGGAGACCATTCCCATGAGTATGGATATTCCTTTAGACTTTAGACTTTATTTGAATTTTAGCTAAATAGCTTGAGTTACTTTAGTAATTAATAACTTTGGTGTATAATTTTTTCACAAATATAAACTAGGGGTGAGTAGGTATTGATTTGTAACTATCTCTCTCTTATTGAATTCTCTAGTGAGCAATGATTTGAGTCTTGTAATTAACATTAGCCTTGGATTTGTATGATGGAGTTGGGATTCTTTGCCTTCTTAGTCCATGGTGTGCTACCATAATAGCCATCAGAGGCTCACCTTGAGTGAGAGACAGACCGGCTCATAGACCCTTAGACCCTTGGATCCCAAGGTATATATATATACAATGTTAAACCCTTACTAATTACTAGAGTGCAAAACTTGGTCCAAGCTACTACCCATGCCATTTGAAGCTAAAGCTAAATATAGTATAACAAGGCCTAATCCATTCCTTGTTTTCTTTGCTCCTCATTATACTCTACTTTGAGGTTTATTCTATTTTGGGCTACGCCAAGAGACCTTTTGCTATGCAACCTAATTTAGAGGTGCTTCTTGGAGGTGTTTTCTAGAGGAATTTTCTATTGTGGGTTTGTTCTGGATTGATTTAATCCATGTGATTTTCTTGACACTCTACTGTATAGATGAGTTAACATGATTTTCATTTCTCTTATTGTCATAATGGGGTCTTATTTATTCTGACAACAACATGTGTTGAAAAGATAGGTTTTTAAGATTTCAAGTTAGAGATCAAGCTACCTTACAAGAAGAGTCCATATGGCTACACATTTTAGAAGGTAGTATAAGTGATAAGATACTACAAATTACACTTTTTTACAAATGTATGTGATATTAGGTCAAGCTAGAGTAGTATAGCATAGTATCACAAGGCCTATACTCTTTATCTATGGCTACTCCTACTTATGAGACTGAGTTTGTTCACCTTACACTTCACATACATATGCCTTATATTATTTTTATTATTTATTAAGACATTTGATAAAAATTTAGAGTAGAATAGAGCTAGGAGTTAGGATTAAGAGGATTTACTTTGGCCACAAGGAATATTAGAAGTATGGACCAAAGACAAGGCAAGAGGAAAGGTTTGCAGACATTGGACCAAAATTGTTCATCTAGAGTGTGAAGAAGAGCAAATCCCTTTGCCTCTATCATGCTCCTAGGGAGCCCTTGAGAACAAAGAGGACCATTGGAATGGAAATCCCCCAGCATTATTAGGTTGGAACTCCTCTAGAGACCATCAAAGTAGATCTACACCAATGTAATTGGATTGGAACCTCCCCAATACCATTTGCTTTGTTCATCTTTGGCTTAGTATCCCCTTGGCCATGCAAATACTTTGGGACAATGGCCTTTGGCTTAGAATTCAATCATCCATGTTGGCATCCACATGATTAAGGTATTGTCACCCATACCAAAGACTTGCTCTTAGTATCTCTTTGCACATGTGGGAAAAATGATATTTAACCACTAATGCTTGCAAAAATGTAAAATGATTGAAGGTGGAACTAACATACTAAGCCTCAAGAGGAGGTGAGGTTCAATCAATAAAATTTGTGCAAGTCTTCACAATCAATGAGAGAAAAAATGAGAGGAATTACAAGTTGGAACAAAATCAACCGATGGCAAAAGTGTGCAAGAGTAGAACAAGAGATTGTATGAGTGGGTGATCTAGAACGCTTGAGTGTAGAGAAAATTGGTGAGATAAGGATGAATTGGTGATCACTGTGCAAAGCTGAGTAACATCATCTTTCCAAGAAGAGGAAGACAATGGCCAAGGTCATATTGCAATCTCCTAGAGTGGACAAATGGACAAGTTACTATTTTGATAATATATCAACACCAAGAGACTGTAATTCTTGGTGTGGATTTGGTATTTCACTTGCCTCTCCCCATGGCAAAGGAGATTTGGGAGAAGATGAACCTAAACTTCACAAATTTGAGAGGCAGTGTGTTTGCTTGGACCAAGGCTTATTGGTAGAAGGTTGTTGGGGTTATAAAATTTACCCCAAGAGCAATATGCCTCAACTAAGAGTGGCCTTGAGTGACAAAAGAAATGATTGAGAAGTTCAAAGTCTTTTTCAAGAGTAAGAAGACAAGGAATGGTTGGAAGGTGAATGAATACCATGATCCCATGATGCATGCTATTGTGATGTGAATAATGAAGTTGTTTAAGTCAACCAAGATGCCATATATCAACAATGGCCATGCCATATTCTTGCAATTGTTGCACACGGGTCAGCTTGTGGATTGGGCAAAGATGTTTTATCACCAAACCAAGGAATTGATAGAGAAATTAGAGACAAGAAGGGTAGATACCGTTATCTTCCTATTCATGTTATATTTTTACATCAAGATGAAGCTGATAAGGAAAGAGGACAAGAAGCTATTTCATGTGCATCACTACCCAACATGGTATTTTTAGTCACAACCCAAGTATGTAGCCAAAATCAAAAGTATAAAGAGGTGTTGCAAAAATTTCAAAAGACCAAGAAATGTCTAAAGATCTTGAAGATAACTGGAGCAAGCTCTATCAAGAGGAAGAAGATTGCAACACCAACAATAATTGCAAAGAGATACAAGTGTAATCCCCAAGTAATTGATGACTTGTTGGGGGATATTGGCTCAAATTTGGGTAGGAAGTTTGGACCAAAGAGCAAAAATGGAGGTAAGTAAGGAGTAGAAGTTACTCCCAATATGAGGCCTAGCACATGAGGAGGAAAGAGGAGCTGGTCAACCCCCAAAACTAGAGCCACTAAGGATGGTGCAAGTGTCATCCTTCTCCAAGATTGAACTCTATTTAAACCAAGAGTGAGGATGTAGCAATATGGAGTTTAACGACAAAGTTAATAGGGCTAACAAAGTACCAAATAAGAAAAATTAGCAAAGAATATTGCAAAAGTATCTAGGAAACTTCTTGGGAAGCTTCATGGCTAGCTTAACTTGCACCCCAAGTAGGGAGCTTCTAGAAACTTCCAACTAGCTTAGCTTGTACGCCAAGTAAGCGGCTTTAGAAGGAAGCTTCTTGAGAAGCTTCCCAATTAACTTGGCTTGCACTCTGAGAAAGCAACTCAAGGAAGTTTCTTGAGAAGCTTCTCAAGAGCCTTGTATGATACCTATAAATACAAGAGCCAAAGCTCATGCTAGACATTTGGAGTTTTCACTCATTCAAGTGTCCCAATGTGAGCTTCCATTCTCTTATTTCTCTCCTTGGTCCTGGTCATTTACATTGGTATCAGAGCAATAATGGGATGGTTGGAATTTATGGACCACCAAATCCACGCCGACCAAACCATTGGGACTTTTGTGTCCAAGTACTATCCAAGCATCATTTCACACAATTCATCACCTCATGCTTTGGACAAGATTTTCTACATATGATCATCCTATTTGAGGAACCCTTGGTGCTTCTGGTTGTAACTTATGGAGAATGGTGGACATGCTGCTTCTATGTGTTAATAAATTAGATAGATTAGGGGTGACATGATAGAGTAGCAACCATGATAGAAATACCCAAGGTTATCCTTGCTATGCAACAACAAATCCAGCAATTTACTTGATTGTTGGATGAACAAGATCATCGACGACAGGAGCACATAGAGAGAGTGCAGCAAGCTGAATGACAAATTGTTGCACAAATCTTGACATGGGAAAAATTCAAGAGTGCAATAATTAGCCGGTTCTAAGCTATAAATGCCACATGAGCTACATGAGATAGGTTGGTAGAATTAAAACAGATTGGCTTTGTAAGAAGTTACATCAAGCAATTCTAGAACACAATCATACAAATTCTAGATATACTGGAAGGTGAAGCTCTAGATCCATTTGGGAGGGCCTTGAAGTCAATAACCAAATTAGAGGTAACCATGCAAGAGCCACAACACTTGGAGGAAACCATGTGGTTGGCCAAACATTTTGATTCCTTGGTTGCAACATCTTGGTCTTGACCTCCACCTCCACAAAACCTATCAATACACTACACACGGGTGGAGGAGCCGGTACCAATGAAGATTGATTCCATTCAATGAAGACCACTTGGCTATACAGATAGAGAAAAAATATTAAAAAATGGTGGTTGTTTTTATTGTTGCCAATTGGGACATTTTATTGCTGAATGTCTACTCAAGAATGGGCGACCTTGACAAGTTGCCCAAATGGAGTTTGTGGAGCAAAATGATCAACAAAACAAGGAATCCAGTAGGAGATTTTGTGCAGTCTACTAGGAGCTTGATTAGTTCTAATGGGATTGAAGGCTCAACCTATGCAAGTTTGTTTCACTTGCAAGGTACCATATTTAATCAGGGTTGTAAGATTTTGGTTGATTCTAGAAGTTCAAAGAATTGCATGTCTATGCAAGTAGCAAAGGAATTGTGTATTCCTATCAAGCCAATGATTGGAAGTAGATTGATGATGGAAGATGGTAGAAAAGGTTTTGCATTCCGTACCTTGCATCCTGTTACCTTCAAGATTAGGAAGGAGTATTTGGAGTGTATGAGATTTGTAATGGCACCTCTACACTAAGATGTCATTCTAGGACTACTTTGGCTTGAACATCATAAGGTTCAATTTGATTGGACCCGACAAAAAATTTAAGTACAACACCAAGGTAGGAATTTCCAATTAGGTTGTGTGGCACCTCTAAGTAAGACACTTAAAAATAGTTATTTCCAAGATAGGAAGTTTGTCGAGAAGGTAGCCATAGAGCAAGCTTTGAAGAGAGATGACTCCCAAGATGGAAAGTTTGCCAAGAAGGCAGCCATCAAGTAAGCCTTGAAGAGAGATGAGTCCTTAGATGGGAAGTTTGTGAGGGAAGCAGCCATAGAGCAAGCTTTGGAGGAAGATAAGTCTATTTTGCAATGTGGATCAAGCCGATTGAGCAAGGACAATTTGAGAAGGGCCAAGAGCCTCATCAAACAATGGTTGATTAGATAGTTTAGGAGCTTGCAGACATGTTTCTGGATGATCTGCCAAAGGGATTACCCTTCAATCATGGTATGTCCTTCAAGATTGAGTTATTGCCAAGAAGTACTCCAGTGAGTAGACCAATCTATCGGCTTTCACCAAAGGAGTTGGAGGAGTTGCAAACAACACTTACGGAGTTGTTAGAGAAGGACTTCATACAACATAGTACCTCTCCTTGGGGAGCACCATTACTATTTTTTCCAAAGAAGGATGGAGGACTTTGTTTTTGTATCAATTACCGTGGTCTCAATAAGCAAACAATGAAGAATGCATATCCCTTGCCTCGGATCAATGACTTGCTTGATCAATTGAGTGGAGTACAATACTTTTCCAAGTTGGATCTTTGTAGCGGCTATTGGTACATCCTCTGTATCAATGGATTTGATACAGAGGATGTACAAAAGATCACCTTTTGCACAAGGTGTGAGCATTTTGAGTAGAGAGTTCTACCTATCGGGCTCACTAATGCCCCAACAATATTCATGGATCAGATACATCAAGTGTTGGATGGACTATTGGATTGGTATGTAGTGGTGTTCTTGGATGATATCTTAATCTATAGCAAGACAAAGACAAAACACGTTAATCACATGCAAGAAGTCCTAAGATGACTACAACAATGGAAGTTTTACTGCAAGAAGTTAAAGTGTACCTTTTGGCAGAAAGAAGTTACCCTCTTGGATCACGAGATCTCATTGGAGGGGATCAAGATAGAAGAGAAGAAAATCAAGGCCATTACTGATTGGTCTACTCCAAAGGATGCTATAGAAGTATGGGCATTTAATGGATTGGCCAATTTTTACCAATGGTTCATCCACTATTATGCTCATGTGGCTGCACCATTAACTGACCTCTTGAGAAAGAACTTGAGCTTCTAGTGGACCACCAAGCACAAAGAAGCATTCCAAAAGTTGAAACATATGGTGTTTTCAAGACCCATTCTTCAACCATATGATCCTCAACTACTTTGTGTGGTTGATTTTGATGCTTCTAACTTTGCAATTGGAGTTGTGTTGTACCAAGAATTTCCAAATGGATTGCATCATATTGCCTTTGTGTCTTGCCGACTAAATACAGCTGAAAGAAATTACTTAGCTTGAGATTGGAAAAAACTTGCAATGGTATATACCACTAAGGTATGGAGGCATTACCTCTTGGGAAAACAAGTGATCATGCGAACTGATCACAAACCATGTTGTAGACCTTACACTTGGAACACATGAAGAGTCAACATCATCAATGGGAGGAGCAACTCCAATTGTTTGACATCAAAATTGAGCACAAACCAAGTGTCTTCCTCTCATCACAGTGGCAATTATGACAGTGTCAATTGACTCCAAGGTCCAAAATGAGTTTTGGTTAACTCTACAACAAGATCCCTTCTTCTAGATGGTACATGGTCATCTTACAACATGCAACAAAGAGTACAACACTTTCTTCTTCAAAAAAGGCCTTCTATTCCATGAGTATCGGATCTATGTTTCAGCCAAAGGTGATCTCCGACTTGTGTGCTTTCAAGAAGCCCATAATTTACCCATAATTTCCTGGCCACATGGGTTTGGACAAGACCATGGGTACCCTTTTATGCCAATGGAGGTGGCCTAACATAGCATAAGATGTTTGGGAGTTTGTCCAATCATGTATAAGTTGCCAATGCAACAAGGCTAGTAACTTGAAAATGAGTGGACTTCTTCAACCACTCCCCATTCCATCTACTCATTGGGAACATGTGAGATTAGATCTCATCACTTCCTTGCCCAAGACAAAGCAAGGTCACATAGCAATTGTGGTATTTGTGGATAAGCTTAGTAAGCAAATCCATTTGGCACCAACGTTTGATATTGTGGATGCTCCAAACTTGGTGCAAATCTACTTCAACAATGTATTCAAGCATCATAGGATGCCACTTGTACTACTCATGTTTGATCGTGATCCTCACTTCATCGGAAAGTTTTGGCAAGCACTCTTCCAGATACTTGGCACCAAGCTTGCTTTGTTCCATGGCCTGTCATCCTCAAACTAATGGACAAACTGAATGTGAAAATTGCACCTTAGAAGATATACTTTGTGCTTTTGTCAACATTCACCATACAAATTGGGATGAATGTCTTGTAGCTGCGGAGTTTGCATACAATAATTCTAAATAGGCAAGCACCAGATTCTCTCTCTTTTATTTCTGAATTTTGGCCAAGGCCTACTTGTTCTTGATTCCTTTCTTGCTCCTCCTCCATCTCATGTCCCTCAAACTTCAACCTTCTTGACCAATATCTCTCAATCCCTCCAACAAGCCAAATCTCATTTCCTTGTTGCTCAGAATTGGTGGAAACAATATGCAAATCACCATCGTTATGATCTCAAATTTCAAGTTGGTAATAAGGTCATGCTCTCCTCCAATAACCTCCCTCTTCTAGTTGATACCAAAGTTCATAAAATTGCCTCTAATTGGATAGGACGCTTTGATGTCACCCAAATTGTCTCTCTTGTTGCTTATCAACTTGCCTTGCCTTGTCATATGCACATCCATCCTATCTTTCATGTTTCCAAGTTGAAACCCTTTATTCTTAACCCATATTATTTTTCCTCTTGCATCCAATCCCCTCCTCCACTTGTACTTATCATTGAGCATGAGGAGTACAAAGTTGATTGTATCCTTGCATGTTGCCACATTCAACGCGGCCGTTGACAACATATGGAGTACAAGGTCCTTTGGAAAAAGTATCCCCTTCATGATGCCACATGGGAAACTCTTTCTCATATCCAAAATGCATGACTGGCCACCCAAGAGTTCCAAGCTTCATTGGCTATGAGGACGTCACCAACTAGCGGTGGGGGAATATGTAACAATATGGAGTTTAACAACAAAGTTACTAAGGTTAACAAATTAGCAAATAAGACAAATTAGCCAAGAATATTCCAAAATTATCTTGGAAGCTTCTTGGGAAGCTTCTTGACAAGCTTAGCTTGCATTTCAAGTAGGTAGCTTCTAGAAGCTTCCAACTAGCTTAGCTTGCATACCAAGTAAGCAGCTTTTAGAAGGAAGCTTCTTGAGAAACTTCTTAATTAACTTGGCTTGCATTGTAAGAAAGTGACTCAAGGGAGCTTCTTGAGAAGCTTCTCAAGAGCCTTGTATGACCCCTATAAATACAAGAGCCAAAGCTCATGCTAGGCATTTGGAGCTTTCTCTCATTCAAGTGTCCCAATGTGAGCTTCTATTCTCCTATTTCTTGCCTTGGTCTTGGTCTTTTACAGAGGAGATGCAAACCAAATGCAGAAGTACAATCAACCCCTACAACAAGAATGAAGGTAGATCATCTTGAAGACAATTCTCTAAAGAAGAGGAAGACTCTAGGTGAAGAGGAGGAAAAAGTTTAGATTGCAACATTATGCAAGCATACAATCAAGAAACTTGAGATATATGTACATTTTAGACTGCCACAAGAAAGAGATGAGGAGCCAACACCAAGAGGTTTATTGATGTCAATGTAGGTTGTCCATACATTGGGGCTAACATTGCAGTTGATGGAGGAGCTTCTACTGGGAAATTCATCTGGAATTCAATCATTACACAAAGTGGATAGTGTATCTCCAATACATTATCCAAAGCACCATTTCGGCAAGAAGGAGATCACAAGGGAGTTAGTGGGACCCGAAGAAGGTACCACTAGACTCAAGGATCAACGTGCTACTATTGAAGGAAGTTGTCTCAAGCAATAACAACAATTGAATCAAAAGAACCACATGATAGACTCATAAGAGCTCACCCAACTCAAGGAGCAACTTGTGATGGTAGAAGAAAGATGTCATGAACAAGAGCAAGCCTTGAAGAAAAGAGAAAGTTAAATTTCAACATTGATGGAGCAATTGGAGGTTGCTCATGAGCAGAAGATTTGCAAATTTGAAGAACAACTTGAAACTCAACAAAAAGATTTGAAATCCACATGAGAGCAATACAAGAATTGGGCAAACATATTGAACCAATGGAATAAGAGAAAAATTGAACATTGGGAGAAGCAGAACATGGAAGAAGATGAAGGCCAAAGGCAACATATGAAGGAACCAATTGACCAGCAAAGGCAAGATGGATTTCAAGACGGATCACGAGGAGTAAATACATGCTCATGATGAAGAAGTGGCATCAATGAAGAAAGACTTAGGAAATGCATGCATTCAATTGGCCAAGAAAAAAATGCTCTGTAATATGTTTAAAGTGAAGGCCAAAATGCATATTAAAGAATTGACCATGATGGTCAATGAGCACAAGGAGAAAGAGTATACACTTTATAGGCAAACAAGACAAGAAGTGGAGATGGATATGAAGTCCATTCATGATACCTTGGACAATGAGCTGGGTTCTTAGTATCATGTAAAGTGATGCTAATTACATGAAAAATCAAGCAAAAAAGTTGGTCTTGACCCAAGGTTATCAAAAAAGCTAAGGGAGCTTAAGTCAAAGATATATGCATTGAAGGCAAAGGTTTACTCCAACAAGCAATTGAAAAGCTGACTGATCAATTATAGAACCATATAGACACCAAGTGTAAGGATTTCTTAGCTATCATGCAAGAAAAACTTGTAGAGTATAAGAATTGGATTGATATGCAAATTAGGATATGTAGAGGCAAAGGAAATTCAACATAGTAATTGTTATTGGTGTATTGTATATTTATATATATAGCACAAAGGTGTCATACCTTCACACCATCACAATTATCACACCATTGGAGTGGTGGTACCTTCATACCTAATATATAATTTTGGCATGGTAGTACATGTTTACAATAGTCAAATTTAATAATGCCAAGTCATCACGACCATTTTTCTAATCTTAATTTGGAGTCAAATGACCAAAAGAGTGTACAAGAGGAGTGTTGTACTACGAGCCATGATCTCACAAAAGTTAATTAGGAATAGCATTGATAGGACTAGAGTTCATAGGGAATTTTGGCGGCACATATCTAGTGGATGTGCCCCATCTTCATTTAGCAAAAGCATAAGAAGATTGGCACCATCCATTTAGGTTTACACCTTTATCTTTTCATTCTCTTTGTGTATGCTTAGTCTATGTGTCTTTGTGTACATGAATTGGATTCTTTATCATCAAAAGTGGATGTATGAAAAACTCCAAGATCTTTAGAGCATCATCATCAATGCTATGTGAGTTTTGTGATTGCTTGATCAAGTAGTGATGAGGAACTCAAATTAGGAATGTGGGTACAAGGGTGAAGGAGTGTGTTTGTGCCTGATTGGAGTGTTGGATCCTTGGGATTATGAAGGCTTGAGACAGTATGTTGAAAGGTCATAGAGGGCTGGGGAGTATCATGAAGGACAGTGTATATAAAAAAGTCTAATATATCACTAACTTGCAATGTTGTTAAGGTGATGCCTTTAGAGAACGTTGTCACAAGAGTTGTATTACACATAGCATATGTACATATAAGGTGAACAGAATGGGCATATTGACCTTTTATGAGAACCATCACCTTAGGAGCAAATTTAGACCAGATCTTTTGTGAGATTGATTTTAATTTCTCTTTTTTATAGTGCACTATAATGGATAATACTACCCTCTTGTATGAGTGGTTCTTGCCCAAGAGGTTAAATAGTTAACAATTAAAAAATTGTGACACTTTCTCTTCAATTCTAGTCATTTGAGATCTATATCCTTGAGGAAACAATGCATTCTTATTGTTTATATTATTAGTACGTTGACATAGGGTTTTTATAGAGACTATTGTTCCTTATAACTATTTTATCCTTTTTAATGAGAGGTAATATCATTAGGAGTCTTGGAGTAATCAGCCTAAAGAACTATTAAGCCTTAATGAGTCAATTTTGCCTATGTATTGTGGATAGACCCATGCCTCTCCTCAAGGGGCTTATCAAATGATAGTTTATGAGCATCTTAGAGCTTGATTTTAAGCCCATGATTACTCTAGTGGCTTTGAGTAGTCTAGTCTCTAGTGGTCTTAAGAAAATGATCCCTTTATATAGTTGTGCTAAGTGGATACAATAATAGCAAGGAAGGAATTCATATATCAAGTTGTCAAGTGTTAGGTGTTCTTCAACTTCTTGTAATAGAGGACTTTGGAACTCATTAGACTAATTGCTAATGGAGAAGTCTTATTACACATTGTTAGCATACTTCTGTCTTTCAACATCATTCTCACTTCCAACAATACTTAATTCCACATTAGGTTAGAGTTGTTACAATAGGGGGTTGTGAGATTGTATCTCTTGGCATTGGCATAATGCCAAAAGATTCTTAATATCCTCTTAGATTGGGTTCTCTTGTAGATGTCTTTAAGAATACTTTCAAAAATGTTTGATGTGCATCTATCTTAGAGAGCTTAGAGAGTTGGTTGATCCTTGATGAGTTTATTTCTATTGTGTGACACTTCTATGTTTCTCTTTCTTCTCACAAGAAAGAGTCATCATTCTTCAATCAATTACTAAATATATGATAGTGAGATTCTTTAGAACAGTCTCTACATGCCAAATTTTACTTTTGAGCTCTATTATTTACTAAATTTGGTCATGCCATATTGTGTATTTTCTCCTTGGTTGATGATACACAGGTTGTAGACCAAAATTAGGAAATCCTTTGAGAATTTGAATGTCAAGCTTTATCTTGTAGGCTTGAGAGTAAAGATGTCAAAATGTAGGATGTGTTCCTTTTTAGGTAATCCTCCTTACCTTTAGCTTCCAAAGGGGTGTATCATATTCACAAATGGCTTATGTATTCTTAGAGTACAAGTTGAGTCCAAAACTTTGTTCACATGATTTCTAGGCACCATCTCTATAGAGGATATCCTTCATAGGGATGACCTTTATCTATTAGAGGATCTAAAAGTGGCATTTGGTGTATTCTCCTTGAGTATTTCTGTCAACCTACCTACCTACTTTGCATGATTTTCCCTTCTTTGATTGTCTTATCACATTCAAATGTCTTTGATAAGAGAATCATGGAAGCTTTTGGTGATATCATTTAACCAAGGACTTTTGAGGGTGTGATAGAAAACTTGGCATATAGATCTTTGCATAGATAAAGATCTATGTTGATATTGTGTGAAAGGGTAGGCTTATTATCTATGGATGAGATAGCATATGTAAAATTCTTAGGTCGTTCTATGCATCTTTGCTTTCTTCCATTTGTGGTTATTGATAGGCCATCTTGGTAGACATATATGTAATTGATGTGGAGGAGTGATCATTTTCTCTCCAAGTATTGTTGCAACTAGACAGTTTGTCTCCATAAAATTTTCTGCCATCCTTTTCCTCTTTGGATTTTTATTAGAGGTATGTAGTTTTTTCTAAGGATAGATACTCTGAGCATGTTCTATATTCTCTTCTCTTTGACCCATCTATTCCTTGTGCTATAAGTACAAGTCTTTGCTTGTGTTCTGGTAAGTTCTTAGACTTTTGGATTCTACCTTGAGCTTGTATTAGAGGATTTTGACTCTCACGTATGAATTTCTCTACAGATACAAGGTTTCATCTAGGTTTTGTTCATGTCTTTGCATCTTCATTACCCACTTGTGAGTGTGGTATTACCTTAGAGGTCCATATGATTGATTTGTCCTTTTGGAGGGTAAAGGATAGTTATCCATGATTTCACCAAAGATAGAGTGTTTGCTATGGTATAGGGAAGTAGATACTTCATCTGGAGAAGTGTTGTTTGTATGCTTTGTAGACAACACAAGTTAGGGCAGACTTATAATTAGTACAAGCTGATAATGGGTATTTTGGTATGGATTACACACAAGATAGTAGTTTTGGGGCAAGTGATTACACATTCTTTTGGATTGGTGGTGAAGGGAAAATCCAAGGTTCCAAAGTATAAGGTATTCTACAAGATCATCTCTTTGTTCTTCTAGTTTCAAAGTTATATAAACTATGGATATAATATTTCTATATGTTCGGCAAGAATTGTGCTAGGAATTATTATACCAAAAAAAATGAGTATTACTTTCACTTTTCTTTTATCTAATAAATAACTTTAGATATCTGCCCATTTTCATATAGAGAAATGAGCTATGCAAGTTTTTAGAAATATAATTGCACAAATTGATACTTCTTCAAAAGGGAAAACTATCCTCATGCATCTTACATCTAGAATTACAATTTCATCATTGCAATGCTATTGGGGCGTAGCGGACATTGCGACCTTCTCCAAGCCACCGCCTCTGATTTAAGGATTCGTCAAAAAAATGGAACATCCTGGGGGAGCCTTATTTAACCTATGAGATTTTATGCTTGTAAGGCTTGATTTGTCTTCTCATCGTTCTTGTTATCTTATGCATGTCATTGTAGATTTGGATGACTTTGATTGTGGATTTGTTAAGTGTTTCAAATACCATTTTATTGTCCATGTGGAATTCCATAAATCTTTTTATGGGAAGTCAGTAAAAGTCTTATGGAGGTGAGCTAGAGAGTATGCAAAAGATCTAAAGGGGAATTTCAAGGAGATATCTGTATAGATATCTCCTTGAAATTCCCCTATGGATTCCCATATAATTTTATTGGTTGCAAAAAACATGAACAATGATTTTTGTTTTGGATTATGTGCAATCCATGGAATTTAATGAGTAAAAAAATTACCCCAAATATACCAATAGTCAAATATTAATAGTGATATTTTTATTGATACTCATATAAATTTAGGAATTTTCATGAATTTTGTATAGATCCATCAATTTGATTTCTGCATCATAAAAAAAAGAGAAAACAAACAATATGCAATTTGTAGAACTAATCTCTATTTTGTATATACCTCTTTGATTGGTCAATTAAAATCAAATTCATAAGTTTTTGATCTTCAATTTGAGTGAAGATCCTTGCAATCTTAGACCATTGTATCTTTCACTAAACTTCTAGACAATAGTACAATTCATTGTGCAGACATTCCTTGTAATTAAGATCAGGTTACCCATACAAACAATATATTTGATATGTACAATTCATTTGGAACATTTCTCTACAAAGTTAGCCAAGAGCACCCTAGCTTTCAGTCTATTGTCACCAATTCTATACACTTAGACTTTGTAGTAGTTGAATCCAAGATGTGTTTGTAGATATAATCAATGAACTAACTTGAAAAACACTACTTGGATTCAACAACCTTAGTAGACACATGATTCATACTTGTTAGTATTACATTCATGGAGAGATAATGGGTTGCAAGTACATTTATGGTAGTACATGTGGCATTGATATAGCATGTACCTATACTTTAGGTGTTAGGATTTGTACATAGCATCTAGCACCTAATAGTGACATTAGTTAAAGTTAGGTATTTAGGTCTTACCTTTGAGAGAGCAGGTAGTTCATTCCTTGAGATGTTAATAACATAGTCAAGAAGTTTGTGCAGTGAGACATATGAGTAGCAACTTGGAGATGCAAGGCCAGGCAACGCATCCAAGTTTTTCATTAGCTTAGAGCCTACATAATAGTTTATAGGCATTCCATTCCTCACTTCATGCAACTAGATTTGCAATAAGAGGAAACTTGCAAAAGTGCTTCATATACTTTTGTGTACCTTGTATGTTGTAAATACTTTGCAGATTTTCATTGTTATTTCTGAAAATTTTCAATAGGTTATAGGTCCATATTTCCTAGTGTATCAAGAGTGATAGAAGATTATTCTTGGTGAAGAATTTCAAAGCAGAGAGACTAGAAGAGATCAATCATATATGAGAGTAGATTGGAACAAGGAGTGATGTGAGAGATATAACACACATTAGTAAATTTAATGGGGAGAATTTTTTGATTTAGAAACTCCACATGATTATTTTCTTCAATTCAAAGAGATTTTCAAGGATTGTTAATGAGACATAGACTATAGAACAAGCTATAGTAGATGGAGGAGGGACCTATTAGTAAATCAATAATGATGCTTTAGAAACCTATATCTATGCAATGATAGAAGAGAAGTATTTACAAAGACTAATTAATTGTAAAGCTGATCAATTGTAGAGCCGCAAATTGGACATGGAGTAGATTTATTATGTTACATGAGCAATGTGCTTCAAAAAATAAGCACATTCTCTAAAATTCTTTCAATTGTAGATGAAACTAGGAGAAGAGATGGTTGGTTTTATTCGCTAAGTAGAAACTCTTGATAGTCAATTAAATAAACTTTGTGTTAGACTAGACTATTTCTCAATCATCACCAAGATTACTTGTAGTTTACCACAAGTTTATTACCATATAATAGTTGCATGGGATAATGTACTTGAGGAGCAACAAACCATCAAGAGACTCAATGCAAAACTGCTCAAGGAAGAAACTTTGAATAGTTGTGAGAGGAGAAAAGAAGAGTTCAAGGGAGGAAGCCTTTCTTATTGCCAATAGAAGAAGCATGAGGGGTAGCAACAATGGCGGGACTCAAAAGAAGAAAACAAGTTGCAAAAAATGTGGAAAGAGGGAGCACTAGACAAGAGAATGTAGAGGTGAGCATAACTTCCCAAGAAGAAAGCCGCACAATGTGGCAAATCCTAGAAGTCAATCCAATGCACTAATGACATAGAGTATTGCTTTTGCTACTAGTTCTAGCACTACCACAAGTATCAATCATGTAGCCAATGATGTTTGGTATGCTGATGGAGGAGCTCTAGAGCTCATGACCAATATACTAGAGTGGTTCCAATATTGCAAGAAGGAACCTGGTCCATGCATGTTGCTCACAATCAAAAAAGTTGGCTTGCTAGAGTGTGAGACATCCTAGTTCTTGTGAGCATGGTGCAAGAAGACAAGAAGGATTCATCAGACAAATTCTCTACATTATGGAGTTGAAGTGAAAGCTATTCAATATTGGTCAAGCAATGGAAAAAGACATTGAAAACACATACACCAAAGAGTGCTGGTACATGGAGAAAGATGGAGAAGTGGTGATGAAGGGTGTAAATGACTCAAAGTTCTACATACTTAAGATCAGAGTTACCAAGATAGGTAACATTCTCTGAGCAAAATCTTTTGTTGTAAATGGGGAGGGTGAGAAACTAGAAAAGCAAAAATAATGTAAGAAGTTAGATATTTCATTTTAGCACCAAAGACTTGGACATCTCAATCTTGCCTACATTAGGAAGCTGGAGAGATAAGGACTAGTGGAGGGTCTCTACTTGGAACCAAAAGAACATGGTAGTCAAAAGTCTTTCTTCTATGATGGATGTGCTATAAGAAAGAAAAATAGATTACACTTTGCAAAATCCAGGGATATTAAAGGCAAGTACAAGGTTGGAGAGTTCTTCACATTGATATTTGTTGTCCTATGTGTCTGAGCTCAATAGGAGTATCAAGATATAATCTCCTCTTTAAGGATGATATTAGTGGTCTAGATTTGTATTTTTCTTGAAAGAGAAGTTAGAAACTCTCTCTTGCTTCAAACAGCTTTACAAATATGTATAAACTCAATGTGGAGTGAAGGTCAAGAAACTACAATCTGATGGAAGAGATGAATACATTGGAAAGGAATTCACTGTTTTTGTCCGAAGTGTTGGATTAGTCTATTAACTTACAATGCCTTATACTCCTGAGCAAAACTGAATCTGAGAGAGAGATCATTGAATAAGGTTTGAAGCAGCAAGAAGCATGTTGCTTCTAGCAAGTTGCCTAGAAAGTTGTGGGCGGAAGTGGTGTGAGTGGCTACACATGTTTTGAATAGATATTTAGAAAAAACTCTTGACTAGAGATGTGTTTTGTTTTGTTTGATATAGTTCAGAATCCAAGATCTGTTATGGGATATGAGGAAGAACAAGATATGTGAAAGAAGTGATCAATCAAAAAGTTTTAAACTATAGCCTTTCACTATTTTGCACTCCAGGCTTTATACTCGGTTCTGGTTTTGATGTTGACAATCATAGAAGCGGTTAAAGACAGGTGATTCCTTTTGATATCTCATATGTGATTTGCCTGTACTAAACATTCGTGCAAGTGCAAGCGAGGAAGCCATCTTCCAAGATTCTGGCATGTTTAGACCGAGACCACTAACTCAACATCGTTTACAATAAAGCTGCCATACAAGCTACAGTAAATTACCATATTTTCGTTGTGGCATATTTAAACATGGAGTGGAAGCATTCATTCTCAAGTGCAAGAATCTATCCAAATTGTTACATGAAGATGGTATGCTTTTGCACCAAGGGTTTTGGGTTTAGGGTAGGGTTTAGGGTTTAGCAACCTAGAAGCCTTTTGCAACTGTCAAACTTCTGATATATATAATAAATATATAATTTTTATTAGGATCCATTCATTAATCTAATCACAACACAAACACTATACATCAATGTCATTGAGGCTAAGCTCACTATTGAATGTGCGTGCACCGCAACAAATAATCAGCTAATATTCTATATTCTATTCTACTCGTTCTATTTACAACTGTGTCCAATTTCAAACTTGCGCCTGTGTTCCTTCGCTTTTGCGATATAGGACGCTTTTACTCAGCACATGATTTTGTTACATTTCTAATCACAAATCGTCGTGCTGCGATATTACTAACAGAACACTACGAGCAAGGTATTCCTGGGCGATTGCAGAATTCTCCCTCTCTTAGTGATTGATAACAGAACATGACTTTCGAATTTCACCTTCACGTGTTCCACTAAATGTTGCTCATCTTGACCATGGCAGCGGCTAAGTCTTTACAGAACGACGAGCCTGGTTTCGAGTACATCGTTACCAGCTCCTTGCCAACTGGACTGTCCAAAAGCGCTCCATCTGATCTGAAGAGCACTTTGTTGGCTCGAAATACAGATTGTCGACTGTGATTTTGGCCGAATCTATGGTGATAGATTTCACATCCTTACTCTGAGGACATAATTCGCTCAGCCTGTCTGTGGATTTTGCGACGAGTGACCCATCTACGCGGTCTGGAACTCCAGTAAATTGTACAAGTGGTTTAGAACAGGTCCGCATTGTGCTCTGCCAATGTTGTGTGATCCCAACAACCATTTCTTGTTGACATAATCCAACAGCGGCGAAGTTCTGCACCAACTCATTCTGCGCAAACGGTGACGGGAGTCTAGCTCTTGTTTCTCCTTCAAGTGATCCCAAACCATCTCTGCACAGAAAGCCACATCCCATCTTGATCCTCCTACCTGAAATAGTATATGGTTGCAATACCTGAAGTAAGGATTTGATTATATATCAGCGTCATGTAATTATAACAACATAATGAACATGGAACGATGAGTTCCTTGACGCTAGCAATAATACACCCCATGGAGTGTGATGTCCTTTCATGAGTCAAAATTCTGCATCGAATCAATATTCCTCATCTGGGTTGTTAATAGATCCGATCTGCCTATATAAAGGTGTGTCCATAAATAGCATGGAGTAGCTACCTTAACAGTGGCATCTCGAGCAGCAGAGCCAGGATATCAGCACAGGAAACAATGCCAGGGCATTCAGCTTCCAATATTGTCATGATCTCGTCAATTTCTTTGAATCCTCTAAGTGAACCCTTGTTAGGGTGTGCATCCTTTTCTGCTGGGCTGGATGTCGAATTCAAGAGAACAGATGCATCGCAGCCCTGTACAACGTTGAAAACCACAGTATCAGGGCTTGAAGAATATCCCCTCAATTCCATGTTACAACAGCTTTTGCTGCTTTTATCCAATCTATCGAATCTTGTCAGTTATTGCTACATGTGCTACAAGAGCAGTCACTGTGGCTTATTTTAGAACTGATCATGAAATTGACCTAAAATTGAACTCGCAAGGATATGTAAACTTCCTCTTATAGAAGAGTCATGAAGGTGCAACCGAGAAGTCCTCCTGCCAGATTTTGTTTCTGTTCAAAATCTCCTCTACCTTATAATTAACTATAGATACTGCTTGTGGGCAAAGTTTCTGAGTAGTTGTTGACATCTCCATTAGAATGGGCATCTGAAGTACGTGCTTGGAAAACGATTATGAGTCCCAGCAATGCAGAAGCGCATAGAAATATTCGGTATGCCATATCAACAGTCTGTATTGGACTCAGGACAAATTAGTCAGGAACGACGGTCTACGATTTTGATCTTGAGTATCTTCGGAGTGGATTTGAGGTACGGCTATCGTTTGTCAGATAATTTGATGGTCCGCGGACGTAGAACAGAAAAATGTCAGAAATAGAACTCAAAAGAATAATCTGGTCTGATTGAAGCAGGCAAGTCGGTTCTGAGCAAGAGCCTGAGACTCAAAGCTAGGATCAGGTCCGCTGAATCGGTGACACTCGTGTCTCAACTTAAGAGTAACTAGAATTGACCATCCATGCATCAGTTCCGGAACGTAGTCAAGTTACCAGCTAAGATCACGGCAGGCACAACCACAAGTCAGGTTAGCTATATCGGCCTGATGATGATGAAGAAGCACTGGAATTTATGCTGAACTAGGTGACAGTGCTTCGCATTCTCGGATTGTCTCAGATGGATGATCTCATTCGTGAACTCAACTTATTAGTTGCAGAGTTCTATATCTTATATATTCCACCCTTCACACTTTAAGAGCTCAACTCGAAGCGGCCCATGGGCCTTAAAAGTGTATCGTGTCAAGTTGCACTTCATTGAACTCCACCTTCAACCTCTTAAATGCTACACTCCGATCATTCAATTCTTCGTCTTGTCATTCAAGGTCACTACAGCACTTTGCAAAACTCTCCTGCAAGTTATCAAAGCTCTTCTTCCAAAGTATAGCATCAGCACAAAGTTCTTTGGCTTCCTCCTCTTCTCGGGTTAACTTCTCCTTCAACTTTAAGACTTCATTGCTCAGATACTTCACCATCAGGAACTCATCCTTTACCTCTTGATTGTCTTTGTTATTGGCTTTGATAGGTGATTACTCCATTGTGTGCCTTACCTCAAAGTTGTGATCTTCTCACCTTCAAGTTAAACTCGATTGAGCTTTCTTCATCTTCCTCGACTTGGCTTGTCCCTACAAGTGCAAACTGCAGACTTCTCTTTGATCTTGCTGCCCTTTGGAATGCCAGCCTTGGCTCTTCATCCCGCTTCTTGGCCATCTACACCTCAGGTAATTCCAAATATTGAGCATCTCCTCCTTCCATGTATTTAATTGCCACATGGAACTCCCAATCATCCTCCTCAACCACTTCTTCTGTCTACTTGTCTACTGCTGAACTTTGGGTTCTCCATCATTCTCACTACTCAACTCCTTGCTCTGCCAAGTGAGCTTTTCTTCTTCTTCCTCCGAGTCCTTGCACTTGACTCTCCTTCTCATTCCAATTCTGCACCTAATCACAGGTCCACCACTGTCGTCTCATCCCTCAGGTTCAATCTCTAAGTCTTTCTTGGTTGAACCAATGATGCCATCTCCATAGGTAGACCTTGCTTCTCTGGCCTTGGAATGGTCATTGTCATTGACTTCACTTGTCCTGTTCTAGCAAAGTGATCATTGCCTCCTTGAATCTGCATCATGTAGAATTGCTTATCTTTGTCCGCATCTCGATGAAGATGATCCGTATGAAAGAGTGACATCATCTTCTCCTTCTCCCCTGAGTTGAGCAAGTTCAAACCTATATAAAGATGTGTTACAAATGGTACAAAGTAATGTGGCGGTGCATTCATCCTCCAATTTCCAATCATCGGCCCCACCCTCTAGTAGAAACAGTTTGCCCAATTCACATTCTCTCTTATGAACAAATGGTGGAAAAACACCATCGGCTACTTCGTTACATAAGTAGTCCATTCTGGCTTGAGCATTGTCATTAACACAATGATGATACTTGGCTTTATCAGATCCTTATTTGTATCCACCTTATACCCGTTCTTGGTGCAAGGAGCACTAAAGGAATTTCTAACCTTTGCAATTTCCTCCAACGAATTACACTCCCAATAGAAGATGACCCTGGCTACATCCCCAACTTCTCTCCCAAAGACTAATCTCCAATCCGACTCAGTCCAATGAGCCAGATTTCATCTCTTCCCCTCTGCCTCAAGACTAGCCTCACAATTACTAACAGTTATTTTTGCCATGAGACCTAGAAAATTTAAGTTCCAATTTCATGCCAAAAAGTGATCCAAAGTCTACTCAAGACTTCAATCCTCACCACTACTTCTATCCTCCAAATTGTAGGATTCCTTACCACAAGTGAAGGAATCCACCTACTTCCTTTCATTGGCATCATGCATTCTCTAACCCTTGGTGTTTGAAAATCAAACCCTTGCCTCAGCCCTTGATTCTAATTCCTCTAGAACAACTCTTAAGACGGACAGGATAATGATTAAGCATTGCAGAATTTGCTTGATGAAGTTGCAATTTTATACTTTTGTGATTCTTGGTCATTCTTCAGTTGAACTTCACTTGCAACTCATAAATTCTGCATGTCTTGCTCTTGTCACTCTCAATTTTATCCTACTCCCAAAGAAGCCACTTTCTTTGGATATACCTTCTTGATCTTTTCCAAAAAAAATTGTTACTCCACTACACTCATGTCCTTTTGGAAGTCCTTCCACTCCACAAACCTCAAACAAGTCCTTGGTCTTCTCCTCCCTCCCAACCTTGGTGAAGAAGGTTCAATATGTAATCCCAAGTCAAGTAAGCCTCTCCTCAATCTCTCACTCTCAAAGGTCAATGAACATGAGCTTCCCTTACGTCCATTTCCTTCACATCAAAAGCACTTAGAATCACTCTTTTCTCCAAGTAGTGTATGTTTTTGGATCCTCTCAATGCTCCCTCCAAATTCTATTCTAAACTCTATTTTCCTCAAATCAACCTCTACAATCACCTCAAACCCTTTATGAACCTTGCATAGTCTCAACTTCCACTCTTGGTAACCCTCTATGTTCCCAAGATGAGTCTAAACACTCAAACATGCTTTTGGTTGTTCTTGTACTCCTCATGCATGAGATCTCAACTCTCTAGAATTGACCCCTCCCCACCCCTTCTCTCAGTTGATATATTATAATACTTTAAAAAATTGCATACCTAGTCAAGACCCCAAGGCATCCTCCCCTACAAAATTTCATATCTTTTCATCAAGCCATTTAGCCTAGGCATTTTTCTATTCAACACACATATTTCAGATTTGCTCAAAAACACCCCCTTACTTAAAAACTCATTATTTCATGTGAAAAATGATCTTTGTCTAATTCTTGGGCCAAAAGGTATAATACTATGTAATCAATTGATTTGGAAAGTTTCAAAATAATCTAATGAAAATGAAGAAATGGCAAACTCTAAATAAAATTTCAAAGAGCGTGTAGTTTGCGGGAACAATTTACCCTACCATCTTCTAAAACTTATAGCCCAATGGGTGTAGCAGCACTTACAATAATTTCAAGTGTCCCACCTAACACAAAATCCAGCTATTTTTTGTGAAAATTTCCAATTTAGATCTCAAACTTGAGTTTTTGCCCAAAAACATTGTAATCCCCAAAATTTACAATCCGCTTCACATAATCTCTCCAAATTCTCTCATGTGTGTAGTATGTACAATATCACCTCAAAAAAATCATAATTTCAAGTGTCCCACCTAACACATAATCCAAGCTATTGTTTATGAAAATTTCAAATCCAGATCTCAAACTTGAGGTTTTGCCCAAAATCAACGTAATTCCCAAAATCTGCAATCCACCTCACATAATCTCTCCAAATTCTCTCATGTGTATATTATGTACAATATCACCTCAAAAACATCATAATAAACTATAAGGTATGCAAATGAGTCTAAGTTCTCTAACATAAGCTTAGCCCTTTCCTCCCTTAATGTTCTCTCCAAGTGAGCTCTCAGAGCCTCCTTTTGTCCATTATAGAATTGCATACAAAACATTATCTTCCCTTCTAGAGAGATCCTGACAATGGAACCAAAAATGTGAGCCTACTTGTCTCTCACTTAGAATAAACCTCTGATGGCTATTATAGTGGCGCATCATGGACTAAAAAGGCAAGGAACCCTAACTCCATCATACTCCTCCAAGGCTAACACTCCAAGACTCAAACCATTGCTCACTAGAGAACTCAATGAGAGAGATAGTTGCAAATGAAAGGATGATGAGAACCTCCTCAATCCTAGTTTATGTACTTGTAAACTAGTTATGCATCAAAGTTACTAATTACTAGAGTAACTCAAGTTTCTAGGGTAAAAGTCAAATAAAGTAAAAAATTCTAAAAGAATATTCATAATCATGGGAATATTCTCCTAAGCATGTGTTCTTATCTTGACCCAACCACTAAGTCAAGGATTTCTTCACATAGGCTATCCTTGGACTATAGAAGAATCCAAAGCAAAAAGGCTTGTGTGTCCAAGAGTTCTCAATTCTTTCCTCAAATCCAAACCACTAGGAATAATACCAAGTCAATACACCAAAATCCAAAATAGTGGTGCTTAATTTTTTTTCTTCCTCTAAAATAATGTCCACTCTATCTTAGCTAGGACTCAATTTAGCTAATTATGACTAATGTAGAACTATTTTTTATCTACATATAAATAATATCTCTTAAGTACTTGTAATACCAAACTAAACAATACCACACACATGCACAAATGGGTGTTACAATTTCTACCTTTGAGGTTCCTTTGATATTGTTGGAGAAACAAATCAGGCATTCCCAAACTCAACCCTTCAAGTATTCATTGTCTCACAATGCACTAAGCAATTGCATGATTAAATGACTATAACAATACCACACACATGCACAAATGGGTGTTACAATTTCTACCTTTGAGGTTCCTTTGATATTGTTGGAGAAAAAAATCAGGCATTCCCAAACTCAACCCTTCAAGTATTCATTGTCTCACAATGCACTAAGCAATTGCATGATTAAATGATTTGACAAGGAAGAAGACTCTAGTGACCTATGAGGAAGCCTGCCTCTCACTTAGCATGAACCTCTTATGGATACTAGGGAGTGCATTAAGAGTGAAAAGAACCAACACTTCATCACACTCTTCCAAAGCTAGAACTCCAAGGCCCTTCCAAGACTTAAGACATTGCTCACTAGATTAAGATTAAATAAGAGAGAGATAGTTTCAACTAAAAAAATGATGAGTACCACCTCATCCCTAGCTTATATACTTGTGAAAAAGTTACACACAAAATTTACTACTTACTTGAATAGCTCAAGTTACTTAGCTTAAAGTCAAATAAAGTCAAAATGAATATCCAAGCACATGAGTAGGTAATCTTATCTTCACCTACCAATTAAGTCAAGGATTCCTTCACATGGGTTATCCTTGGACTATAGAAAAATTCTACACCAACATGGCTTGTGGGATCAAGAGTTCTCAACTCTTTCCTCAAAGTCAAATAACTAAAAATAATACTAACTTAATACAATAAAAGACAAACTAGTGATGCTCACTCTTTTCCCTTCCTCTAGAATAGATTCCCTTTTATCTTAGCTAGGACTAACTCTATCTAAATAATGATTAATGTAAAAGCTTAGCTAAAATCCATATAGATAATATTTCTCTAATATTTGCAATACAAAATTAATATCCCTATAGTGTATACATGCACCAATAGGTGTTATATTTACTCCTAAACTAATAGTTATTTTCAGTTTGTCCTTAGAGTGAAGGCCCCTTTACATTCTATGATACAACTTAAACTTATCATGGTTAATCCTATCAAAATGTCCTCCTTCCAACTACTTGAGATCATAGGTGTAATTGCTCCACACCTTCTCTACTATAGGAGAACCAAAGTACTAGGCAAAAACCTTATTTTGCACCCATTTAAATCCAATGAAATCAAACAACATTACCCAATCACCTTGCTTGAAGGGTTCCACCTTCTTCTTGCCTTACCTCTTGTCATAACTTTCCTTTTGTTTCCTTTTAGGCTTGCTCCACTCAATCCATAGCAATCTTTCTTGCCTCTTCCAATTCCATGAATTCCTCCTTCCTTGACTTCTTTGCATCACTTCCTTGTGCCTACTTCAATTTCCTATGAATGCTTTGGAAGTAGGAATATCAAAGTGAATAAGGACAATAGACTCAATACCATATACCAAATTACATGGAGAATATCTGGTGGATTTCTTCATGGTTGTTCTATCTCTCACAAAATTGCATGAATTATCTTGTCCCAATGATGTTTTACACCTTCCATTTTTGCAAATTTGGCCAACATCATGCACAAGGTTTGATTAGTTCCCTCTGCCAAGCTATTGGAGTTTGGGTTATAAGAGGTAGTCACTTCATGTGTGATAGAGAAATAGTATAGTATAGCTATAGTGATACTTCATGTAAACTCTCCTCCTCTATCAAAACAAACTCCAAAGGACACCCAAACCTAGTGATGATGGGTTTATAAAGAAATTTAACAACCTCATATTCATTCTTGTCTCTCAATGGTCTATAGTTCAACCCACTTGGTAAGGTAAGTACTAACTAATACAATGTACCAATTATTCCTTTGGGTTTTATTGAGAGGACCTACAAATTCAAATTCCCCACTTCTTAAACGGTCCTAGCAAATTTGGAGGTAGAGTAGAGATAGACTTCCTAGAAAAAGCTTGCCAAGCATTGCAAGTTTTGCAATAATCAAGACAATGCTTGAAAATTCCACTCTAAAGATAACCTGCATCTAGAATTTGAAATTATCACCTTTCTTGCAAAGTGACCCCCACATACCAAACCATCATGAGACTCCTTCATGAGTATGATAGACTCCTTACCTACTTCTCTTTAAAGTAGACTATTTTCTCCTTGATGGAAAAGAATGTTCTCCACCATTGTATAAGGTCTAGATCTTGCTGCAAGTGCCTTCTTCTCCCTAGCATGCATTTGATCTAAGTAATTACCTCTTGTAACAAAGTCAACAATCTCCTTGTACTCCATTGGAGCTTCTTGAGTTACCGAGATTGTCATAAGCTCTTCATCCAAGAAAAAATCATCCATTGGCTCAACTCCATCATGATCATAAGCCCTAGATAACAAATCAACATTGCCATATTTCTTACTTGGCCTATCCTCAATGGTATAATCATACTCTAACAAGAGTATCATCCACCTTTCTAGACTCCAATCCACATTAGGCTTGTTGAACATGTACCTCAAAGCCTGGTGATACATGACAATGGTGTCCTTTCCTCCAATCAAGTAGTCTCAAAACTTCTTGAGACCAAAAATTACTGCCAACCCTTTCCTTTTTATGACTGAATAATTTTTCTCTATTGAGATCATTTTATTTAGTAGCATAAGCTACTAAATGATCATGCTCATCTTAGTCAAATTGACTAAGAGTGCATACTTTAGCTACATTGGAAGCATCACTATAGAAAATGAAAGGCTTACTACAATCAAGTTTAGTAAGAATTGGAGCCATAACACGGGATTGCTTGAGCTCCTCAAAATCTTTGAGAGCCTCTTTCCTCCAAAATCACTATGTATTCTATATACTTCTTCATATGAATGGTCAATGTAGTCTCCTTTTGTAAGCTTATCAATTTCCTCTTTCATAACCAGAGCTATTGGTGGGCTAATATGACTTTGCTTTTGGTGGATTGGTCTTGGATGTGACTCACTTCTATTTTGTGCTCTTACAAGGTGACTTCCTTGAGATCCTTGTAACTAAAAGCAAATCCATGGATAAACTTGCAAAAAATCTCCTCAAATCTTACATTCTTTTTCTTGGTAACATTAGGACCATACTTGAGGATAGATATTCTCCTCTATATTTCCTCTTGTGTCAATGGGGATTTATCAAGATCTATCAAAACCTCTAGCTTAGGCATAAAATCCATAGCACACAAGGGATGCACATCTAAATCAGAGTCAAATTCATCCTCATTTGAAGAGGTCTCTTCCTCCATGCTAGTATCCACACTTGAGCTCCTTTGTTTGAATGTGATTCCCAAGAATCAAAATGTGAGATATGGTTGGCATTGGTTATTGGAATTATAACATGATGGTTTGATAGCCCAATTCTCAAGTACCCTTTGTGCAATTGATCAATTTTTCAAACTACAATTAACCATGGCTTCCGAAGTAGCAAATCATAACTTGTGTCTTCCAAGATTTAGAAAGTCATGAGATTTTGAAGGCCCATGATTGGGACCACCATCTTATCCATCACACCCATAAATCAAACTTGTTGCTTGTCTGCATACTCAGCATAAAAGTTGAAGGTCTAGATAGTATCTTTGGTACACACATTCTTTTGATGAGTTTTTAAGAAGAAGTGCATTGTGGGAACTAAATTGCAGCCAAAGGAAGAAGAAAAGAATGGACTCATGTGTTTGTAGTGTAAACCCAAAGAAGTCAACTTTGGGTCAGAAGAGGAACTACTCAGAGGGAACTTATGAAGGAACCAACCCAAAGAAGGGCATCTTTGGAGCAAGAAGTTCAGTCCAATACAAAGAATTTGTAATAGCTTTCCTTTGGAGCAGGCCAGCCAAGAAAGTACAATTCAAGAAATGATTGAGACAAGACAAGAATGCTTTGAGAGTGATAAGAAACAAACATGCAAAAGAAGTGAGAGTCAATTTCAAAATTGATCAAAGAATGATTGCATCTCAAAGCACTATAAAATTAAGATTGCACTAAGGGGAATCGTAAATGTCAAGAAGATATTATGTTCCTCTAAGTAGCTGTCCTGCAAGAATGCAAGTCATAGAGCCAATTAAAATTTTCCAAAATCTAGTAGGGGTCAGAGTGTTGCATCCAAGAGAGGGGATAATCTTCCAACTCCAAAGAAGTTATGAGCATATAATGGTGAGGAAGGGCAAGAAGAACTCACTTGCAATGAGGAGTCTCACAATTTGGGGATTAGATGTAGTAGCACAAATTGAAGTCTTGAGTAGACTTTGTATCCTGGCCTAGAATTGGAATGTGAGCTTTCTAGATTTCATGGTTGAGATAGCTGCTAATTATTGTGAGGAAGGCCTTGAAGTAATGGAGAAGAGAGGGAATCTGGCTTGATGGATTGAGTTGGATTGGAAGTTAGTCTTGGAGAAGGAAGTGGTAGATGCAACCGGAATCAGCTTCTATTGGAAGTGTGCAGCTTTGAAAAAGACCATCAAGATCAAGAATTCATATTTGCTCTGTGGACCAACAATGGCTACAAGGTGGAGTCCTATCGGGACCCAATTAAGCAAAGCATTGTGGGCGCACTGATGGTAATGCCAAGTTGGAGCAAATAACATATGTGAATATGCAGCAGGCGGTCTTCTTTCAACAAATTTTTGTAGGAGAGGAGGTGAATTAGGCAAAGTGCTTCCATTAGAGGATGAGGCAGATGATCATTAATTGGAGGAAAAATTTCTGCCTCACTACTTCATACCATTTGCATCACATTTCTACCTTGGGCTTAACTTGCTGATAATAGAGGAGAAGCATAGTATGGTCTCACATTTCCATTCTGATTTGTGTCATGAAGTGGATGACAAGGAGCAATGATATATCTTGCAACTTTTGTCTAGCAATGAACATTTTGCTAGGATGGGATAGACGAAGATTGTAGATAGAAGAATTCCAAAGACAAAGAAATAGGCTAAACCCAAAGGAGTAGTATTACCTCTCCCACCATAAAAGACACAAAGACTAAACCTGAGAGGTAAGGAAGCGGTGATGGACCAGTCGTTGAAAACAAAGTCTGTAGGAGAGACAGAGTCAAAGAGAAAGGGCTCAAAAGAAGAAGAACTCACATTGTAGAACGAGGAGTCTAGCAGTGAGATGAAGGTGAGGATGAAGTCCACCCGTCAATTGATCCAAGGATTGGAGAAGATGATGAGGAGTTTCATGCGGCAATCAATCATATGGAAGGAGGAGATGCTCCATGTTTGGAGTTGCCTACGGAAGAGATGGGCAAAGAGCCAAAGAAGGTAGTCTAGAAGGGAGTGAGGTCAAAGAGATTAATGCAGGTTGCACCTACAGGTCCAAGCTGAGTAAAGATGAAGAAGCAAGCTCAAAAGAGATGACTTTGAAGGTGCAAAGATCACGACTTTGGAGTAAGGCCCCTATTGAGGAAGTGCCAATGGAGGCCACATAAAAAGACCAAGAAAGAGTAGAAGACTTTGATGGAGTGAAGTACTTGTCAATAATTATGTGTTCATTGCTGCAAAAGAAGAAGGAGATATAGGAAGATCATCTAGAGGTGAAGAATGAGATGGAGATGATGAAGTATCTGAAGTATGATCTGAAGTATCTGAAGTATCTGAAGTATCTGAAGTATGAAGTATGATCGAAGAAATGTGTGAATTGAAGGCAAGGTTAACCCAAAGGGAAGAAGAAGCCAAAGAACTTTAGGTGAATGCAGGCCTAAAGCAAAAGAAATTAGAGAACTTGCAAGAGAGTTGTGAGAGTCAAGGAAGAGATCTAGACTGTCAAGCCAAAGAGTTGAAGAACCAAAAGGTAGTAGTTGAGAAGATGAAAGTGAAGTGAGAGAAGCTCATATTGAAGTGATACATCTAAAGGCTATTGCAGCAGTGATGGAGCAGGAGTTAGAGAGTCTGAAGAAGAGTGCAGCAGAGAAAGATCAAGCATGGTAGTGGGAACTGATGATTAGACACTAAGAAGAAGAAAGACTACAAGGTCTAGTAAGAAGTGTTGAAAGTCAAATTGCCCAATATGCAAAAGAGAAGAAGATGTTGGCAGCTAAGTACAAAGACAAATTGAAAATGTATTGCAAGGAGTTGAAGGTGGAATGATCTTGGGGGTATACATTGGAATCCATATGAGAGATTATCAGGAGAATGAGGGCAATGCCAAGCACATAAGCTGAAGGGAAGTTGGAAAAAGCAGGACGCATGAATTAAAATTGCTTGTGCAAGAAGCTTGGAAGAGGAAAGCAAAGGATATCGATATGATTAGTTTGTTGATCTGCTTGAGAGATCGAGTCAATAGGAAAATGGTAAAAGTAGGAGAAAATGTTTGTCTCAGATTAGATTTAGTAAACTCAAAATTAGATAAACTTTGGAGTAGTGTGAAGGAAGGTATGAAGTTTAAACTTGTAGAATTAGGAGTGCATGTGTCTTTTGGTGAGTTACCTAAGACATAAGAGAAGAGTGGGTTAGCTGATAAACAAGTAGATCAATCTGTAACACTCATTTGTGCATGTATGTGGTATTGTAATATTTAGCTTGGTATTACAAGTACTTGAGAGATATTATTTATATAAAGATAAAGGATGGTTCTACGTTAGTCATGATTAGCTAGAGTTAGTCATAGCTAAGATAGAGGGGACCTTACTTTAGAGGAGGTGGAAAAGATGAGCACCACTATTTTAGATTCTAGTGTGTTGACTTGGTATTATTCCTAGGTGTTTGGCTTTGAAGAAAGAGTTGAGAACTCTTGGGCCCGCAAGCCTTTTTGTTTTGGATTCTTCTATAGTCCAAGGATAGCATATGTGAAGGAATCCTTGACTTAGTGGTTGGGTCAAGATAAGATCACATGCTAGTGGAATATGCCCATGTGAATGGATATTCCTTTCTACTTTTTGACTTTACTTGACTTTTAGCCTAGTAACTTGAGTTACTCCAGTAATTAGTAACTTTGGTACGTAACTATTTCACAAGTATATAAACAAGGGGTGAGGAAGTACTCATCATCCTTTCATTTGCAACTATCTCTCTCTCTCATTGAGTTCTCTAGTGTGCAATGTCTTGAGTCTTGGAGTGTTAGCCTTGGAGGAGTATGATGGAGTTAGGGTTCCTTGCCTTCTTAGTCCATGGTGCGCTACCATACTAGCAATCAGAGGTTCATCCTGAGTGAGAGACAGGCCGGCTCACAGATCATCCATGTTTGGAATTATAGTTCAGAGTGAAGAGATAGTAGAAGTAATTGATGAAGTACTAGTATTAGATAATACTAGTACTAGTTTTAGTATGATGGAGTTGGGGTTCCTTGCCTTCTTAGTCCATGGTGCGCTACCATAATAGCAATCAGAGGTTCATCCTAAGTGAGAGATAGGCCGGCTCACAGATCACCCATGTCTGGAATTATAGTTCAGAGTGAAGAGATAGTAGAAGTAATTGATGAAGTACTAGTACTAAAGAGGGAGAATTGATTGAAGGAACATTGAGTTTGGAAGCCAAAGTAGAGGTTGACATTGGATCAAAGTATAAACGGATTTAAGAGGCAGATATTGTTTGTCATTTTGGATCTACAAGTTGGTAAGTTGTTGTAGAATGGTATTTTTGTTAGTAATTGTTGAAGTGCTTTGCCTATTTAAAGGAAGCATTTACCATGTTGTGTTTCTCAGTATTTATATTTTTGAAGTTGATAAAGTGAATTGTTGTAACTTAGTACTTATTGTTTCAACTTAATTCCAAGTATCAATCCTATGTGTATGTTTGTGAGTGTTTGGAGAATTTTGAAGTGCAAGTCAGTGAGCTTGTTGGATGTTGAATTCCACAACTATGATTTCATTTTGTATGTTTGATCATGAGTGAATAGCAATCAAAGCAATGCCTTGATAGATCTGAAAGGAATTGTAGTGTTGGTAGTATTATTCATTGGTGAGTCCAGCACGGGATTGATGCAAAGAAATTTAGATTGAGGAATTTGTGCCTTCAGTTGAGAGATGGAACACAATTTTGAGGCAAAATTATTTCATAGTGAAGTAGCCTTCTTTGGAAGAATCTGAATCATCACAATCAATATTGTTTGAAAGATTTGATGGAGTTGTGATTATAGGAGTTATTAATTTGTGACTACACTACAAATCAATGCTTGTTACTCTCTTCTAGGTGTGGTTTCTACCTTAGATACTAAAGAAGAACTCAAGAAAAACTAATTGTTACTATTTACTTTGTATTTGACCATTTTTTAATCATATTTCTATGGGAACAAACTTTTAATTATTGATTACCTCAAAAGTGATATTTTCCGGGTTGTCACAATATCATACTCAATTTATTCATCAACTTCTTTGACATGGCATTCAACATAGATCCTCCATCAACAAGTGTATTCTTGATGCTATGACCATTCACCCTCACATTAATCTTGGAGGTATATTCACAAGCCTTTGATTGTGCTAGTTTTGCATCCGTCACCTCCATTGATGCCAGAGCCTTTCCTTTCTTCTTTCTCTTACTTCTTGAAAAACTCAAGCCATCTCTAAGTTTCTTCCTCAAAGTAAACCGTAAAGCAATTGATTGACCTACCATGATGTTGGCCTTGTGACTACCATTATCCTCCAACACATTATAGGCCTATTGTTGGTTTGAGATCAAGAAATTATCCATCCCCAACTTCTTCCTTGGAGTATTTGTTGATGGTGTTGAACTAGTTGTACAAGCACTCCTTATGGACATTGGACTATCCTTTCTAGGAGTGAATTCTTGAGAAAAATATATATCATTTGTAAAATGGGCTCTCTTCTTCTCTTGTGCCAAAAGCTCCAAGCACCTTTGGAGCTTGAGCATTCTCCCCTCTCATACTTACTCTCTACCACATCTATAGATGTCATTCTTTTACTTATATTTAAATCGGAGTTACTTGAGCATCACCACCTCACTCCTCTCAATTTGCTCTCCATAACTCCTCCTACATGGTAAATGGAATTTGGGCATTTCTTGTAGATGTGACTTCTACCTCCACAACCAAAACAATTTTTATCATTGAAGTTGCTAGTTGGATGGCTTCCTCTATATGGATAGTTTCCAATAACCCTAGGTCCTCTCCCAAAATTCTGGTCCACATCTCTCTTCTCCCATAATTGCACTTTATTGATCTTGAGATCTGTAAGTTGCTCCATGATAGTTTGAGAGGGATCTTTTGGCGGAGGTGCAAGAATAGGAGTAACTACTACTTGTGGTGGCATTCTTGCCACCAAATGATCAAAATCCCCACCCTACTTATAGACTTGTGGAGGAAACACAACCTCCTTCATCATCAAATCATCTCATCCCCTTCCAAACTCTCCTCCATATAAATTGCAATCTTGCTTACATTTACCTTGGAAGAAGGTTTCTCATATCTCACCTTGTTTCAAATTTGTGGTTTCAACCCTTCCACAAAATTTGTAGTGAGAATGGCTCAATCATGGTACTCTCCACATCATCCCTACTCTTCCTCAACACCAACTTCTCCACTCTTTTTGCATAGACTCTCACATTCTCTCCATCTCCTTGTTTGAGGAAGGTAACCTCATTCATCAATCTCTCATAACTTTCATCTAGAAGAAAGTTTTTAATGATGCTATAGTCAATCAGCCTACTCAACTCCCAAGCTTGACTTGGTCAAGTCCCTAACTACAACTTTCGGGGTGAACACTCCCAAGACTCCTCTTGCCCATCTTTCCTCTGTCTCTCTTTTACTATTATGATTCATACCATCTAAGAGTTGCATCCTCAAAGAAATGTGGTAGTAATGAAGCCCACTCTTTTTTCCTCCTTTCATTGTTTCTTATACAAGCCCTCTTGAAGTCTCTCACAACAATCTCCACATCCTCTCCATTCTTGCCAAAGAAAATTAGAAGTTTCCCCATCTTAGCCCCTTACCACATTTATTATTATTATTATTATTATTATTATTATTATTATTATTATTATTTTTATTTATCTCTTACCCTATAACTAATAGAGTACAAATATGACTAACACCATTTCAGAGTAGTCAACTATAGGCAACACAAAGGGTTCAGGTTGCTCTAGGATTTTTATTGTATGAGCAAATCCCAAGGTGCATATTAGTCAAACAGTCATGGATAATTTATCCATCAATTGAAAATTTATCTCAATCACTAATCTTGAGAAATATCAGATGAAGGTAGTTTCTCCATAGCCATTGTTGTGGGGTTTGTCTAGTCTCAAGAGTGTGGTGGGGACCTGGCTGCTTGCCCCTAGATTTCACAATTTGTAATGGCTCGGGTGGCATGCATGGAATCTAATAGATGGGACGGTGAACTTTCAGTGAATACCAAACCTGAATGCACCCAAGTTTCCCCTCTGATTCCCCAATATTCCTCCCAAAAGAACCAATAGAATTTTGGACAGTTCTATCTGGCTCTGATCCCCCAATATTCCTCCTGAAAGAACCAGTAGAATTTTGGACAGTTCTATCTGGGTCTGTGATAAGCTTTTGCTGGGGCTGTGTACCAAGCATGCTCTTATAGTCGAACCCCTTAGAACAAAACCGCTGATTGTGTAGCTGCTATATTGCTAACTTGCTCGACTGTGCACATCTAGTCACGTCCAATCATTTATGATGGTGACAGTTGTAGGAATAAAGAGCTAGAGAATTGTGCATGCATATTTATCACTCTTTGGAGAGTCCCGTGGCTGCTTTTCTGCACTAGCTTTATCTAAAGAAAGGGGTTGCATTGTTATAACCCCACCAGGTAACTCACCAACCAGTACTTGATTCAGCAAGGGTCTTGTTATTCTCCGGCACCTTTCCAACATTAATTAACTTCATATCATTTAGTGTTTTGGACCGTTTTCCTTCTCTAAGGGTCATTGAGCAAGAATGCTCTCTTTCAAAGTAGAGACGTTGGTGATGGGGCATATTTGTCAGGAGAGAAGGGCCATTGAGCAAGAATGCTCTCTTTCAAAGTAGAGACGTTGGTGATGGGGCATATTTGTCAGGACCTAGATCTGTGTCATCGTATAGACAAAACTTAAGCTTCACTAAATTCTTTATGAACTTTGAGACCAGATCCAGATCACGATTTCATCTCTCCGAACATTCATATTGTCTGGCACCTAATCCTGACGTTGTGTTTCCAACTTCCACACACACACACACAAAAACCACCATTGTCGCAAAATGTCATTCCATGTCCCGACTGCCAGATGGAAAGCTCAACATGGATTTGTAACAAAGCAGATCAGGCCAAGCCCAGAACTAATGCACAAACTCGACAACATTTATTTGACAACTACATTCATCATATAGGTCAGTCCACCAAGCAGAACACAAATCATCATGTGCTCCTTCAAACCCAGCACAGTTCACCTTTACATCACTTTGCAGTAATCAAGATACAAGAAGATGAGCAAGAAATTGTACAAGGAGAAGATTGCCACTGTAGCCCGACCGCAGCAGACTGCTCGTGCAAGGAGAACTGGCCTATTTTGATTCTTCTCTGCCCTTCTTGTTTCTTCCTTTGATCGCTCACTGTCACACACTCTCTTCTTTGATCCTTCTCCTTTCCTTTCTCTGCACTTCCTATTTCTTCCTTTGATCCTGTCTGATAAAACCTCTGTCTTCATTTTCTGTCCAAACTCTCTGCCCTTTTGATTTCTTCTTTTCTCTTGATCCTTCACTGAAAACCTTTCCTTTTGAAACCTGAATTCCCTATTTTCTTTGTTATTTCCACCTGCCTTTCTTTCTCTCTGCTGAACTTTGCCCTCGATGGTTTTTCCTGTTCTCTTGATTTCCTGTTTTTGCTTCTAAACACAATGCTCAGTGAAGATCGTCGCTGATCCACTCTCTGTTGAAGATTCACCATATTGTTGTGTCTTACTTCTCGCAGCACACCCCAGAACGATTCAGCGGACCAAACAGCATTGCCATGTCCTAGTCATAGTAGCATTATGCTTCGTTACTACTTTCAGATTTCTCACCTTTAGCTCCTTCACTGACTCCATAATCTTTCACTCTCCTTTCCTTTTTCACTATCCTTCATTGTCATTGCCACTATATTAGATCACTCTCCTTTCTTTTTTCACTATCCTTCCCTATCATTGCCACTATATTTGATCACTCTCCTTTCCTTTTTCACTATCCTTCCCTGTCACTGCCATTGTATTAAATCACTCTCCTTTCCTTTTTCTTGATCCTTCCTTGTCATTGCCACTATATTTGATCATTCTCCTCTTTCTTTTTCCTGCCAATTCCTTTGCTCATTTATTGCCTCTGCCAAACATTCTTCACTGTTTCTTTTCCTTTCCTTCATTGTCACCTCCTTCAATCCTTCCTGCCTATTCCTTTGCTGTCATTTCCTTCAGTCCTTCACTACCTCTACCAAAGATTCTTCACTATTTCCTTTCCTTTGATCCTTCATTGTCCTTCCTTCCTGTCACCAAACTCTCTTCGATCCTCAAAAACCTCTGCCTTCTCTTGACTTTCTTCCCTACAGTTCAAAAAACCCTCTCATTTGATTCCTGCCCCTCTGAGTCCTCTCTTCTTCTCTCGAGTTTCTTCCCCTACTCCTCTACCCTGCAACAACTCTCATCTCCCAAAAAATTTTCACTCCTCCTTTTCTCCTCCTGCACCAGTCAGCCCTTTTCTCCCTTCGATAACTCACCTTCCCCACACCACAGGTCTCCTCTCTCAAAAAAAATTTCCCTTTCTTTCTTGTCCCGTTCAGGATTTCACCTCCTTTGGGAATATTCCATGTCACTCCTTGCCAAAAAAACCCCTTGTTCCTTTGAAGCCCCTGTCTCTACCAAAACCTCCTCTATCTTGAAGTCCTCTTTTGACCAACTCCCCTTTTTGATTTCTTTCTGCCACAGTCCTGGCCCTAAAAAAGAAAACCCGAAGCCCTTCTATTCCCCTTTTTGTCGTTTTTGCACATTCCTATCTTGCCTTTTTCTCTAAGCCCCAACTCTCTTGTTCAGGCCTACCACTCATGTAACATATATACTCCAAAGTTTATGAATCTCAAGGAAACTCTTGAACTCACGAAACATAAAAGAAACATTCTAACTTATATAGCATTCAAAACTCTCCCAATCTTTCAGCAGCAAAAACAGCCTCCAACTTTACAATGACATAAAACAAATACTCCCAAGATACAATAACTCCCAAGATACAATATCATTAAAAAAATGCCAAAGTCATTGTAATGTAAGGAAAAGAAAAATCTCATACAAAATGGCACCAGTGGTTTGCATGGATTAGTTTCCCGACGACACCATACTAACACTTTCCCCAAGATCTTTAACCAAAGTTTCTAGAGATGCTATACTGCATTACATTCATGCCCTTTTGGAAATCATTTTGTTCCCCAAATCTCACACAACTCCTTGGTTTTAGATCTCCTCTCTCCCACTCTTGGTGAAGAAGGTCCAACATGTAATCCCAAGTCAAGTAAGTCTCTCCTTTCTCTCAATCTCTTGCTCCCAAAGGTCAATGGACATAAACTTATCTTATGTCCTTTCTCTCTACATAAAAAGCACTTAGAATCACTCTTTCCTCCAAGTGGTGTAGGCTTCTAGATCCTCCCACCATTCTTGTCAAATTTTATTTTAAACTCTCTTTTCTTCAAATCAACCCATATGTTCATCTCAAACCCTTAGGGAACCTTGCATAACCTCAACTTCCATTCTTGATGGCCCTTCATGCTCCCAAGATGAGTCTTCACACTCAAATATGCTTTTGGTTATTCTCACACTCATGCATCAAAACTCAACTCTCTTGAAATGACCCTTCTTTACAATCTCAATCAATCCTCCCAATTGCTAACTTTAAATCCTTTGAAATTTTCACACACAAGCTCCACTCTAGAAATTCCTCCCTTGCAAATCTCAGCCCATTTTATCAAGCACTTTGGCCAGATAACCTCTCTATTTATCACACATCTTCTTAGATTTGGTCTAAAACCACCCACCTTACTTTAGAAACTTAGAACTTTACAAACTTTTAAATTTACGTGCAACAATGATCTCTCCCTAATTCTTGAGGCAAAAGGAAGGTATAATAATTTGCACTAAATTTTTGTAAAAAAATTCAGAACAATCCAGTGCAGAAAGAAAAAATGGCAAAGTCTATCCAAAATTCTAGAGAGCATGCAATTTGCAAGGATAGTTTACCCTACCACCTTCCAAAAGATCTAGCTTGGTGCATGTAATAGCACTTGCAATATTTTCAAGAGTCCCAATTGAAAGATAATCCAAGCTACTTTCTTCAAAAATTTCAAATCCAAATCTCAAACTTGGGGTTTTTCCCCAAATCATCATACTCTCCAAAATCTACAATCCACCTCACACAATCTCTCCAATTCCTCTAATGTGTATAGGATATATAATATCACTTTAAAAACATCATAATAAACTACATGTTCTGAATAGATCCAAGTTCTTTAACATATTTCAACACTCTCCTCCCCTAATTTTCTTTCCAAGTGAACTCTTATAGCTTCTTTCTATCAAATATACAATTGAATATGCAATATTATCTTGCCTTCTAAGAGATCATAAAAAAAGAACCAAAAATATAAGCCAGCTTGTCTCTCACTCAAGATGAACCTCTAGTGGCTCCTAGGGTAGCAATCCATGGACTAAGAAGGCAAAGAACCAACATTGCATCACACTCCTCCAAAGCTAAAACTCCAAGGCCCCTCCAAGGCCCCTTGTAATACCAAGAACTAGCCATATGATCTAGATGTGAAATTTGGTTTGGTAACATCTAGAATGATATTATACATGATTGTCAAAATAGATCAGATAGGAGTATCACCAAAAGAGTACTTCTACTAATAGAGCAGAAATCAAAATAGACTTGAGAACCTTAGAACCAATAGCTAGACATATGATTTAAAGGTGAGAATTGGTTTGGTAACATTTGGGAGGATGTTACACATGATAGACTAAATAGATCAAAAAGAGGTATCACCAAAAGGAGACTTCTACTAATAGAGTAGGAACCAAAATATGCCTGAAATCTTTGAAGGCAATTTTGGAGGCCTAAACAAATGAATTAGGTCTCAAAAATGTGTAGATCCCCCCCAACAGAGGAAAGGCTGGTCTTTCCCTCCCCCTTTGTTTGTCTCATCAAGAGCTTTCCAACGGTATTTTACTCACGTGATTCTGAGATTCCTATAGGAAGATTCCCTAAAAGATTCCCTAAAAGATTCCCTCCGGTCAAAGCTTGTTTGACCAACCAGATAGGACCTAGAACAACATGTCACCCATCCAAGTAAGTAATCCAAGGGTGGAGCTTGCTAAAATGTCACCTATCTGTGTGCCTAATCCTATGGTGGAACTTCCTTGGAGGAGATCCTCTTTGTCCATATAATAAAGAGAAAGTGCTCCTTTGGGGCACCAAATGTTGAGTGTGTAAATTGTATTTCTCTTTCTTCTCTTATCCTCAGAGTATTACATCCCTCCAAGTTTGAAGATATTGCTCGCTAGAGAACTCAATGAGAGAGAGATAATTGTAACTAAAAGAATGATGAGTACCTCTTCACTCCTAACTTATATAATTGTGAAAAAGTTACATACCAAAGTTACTAATTACTAGAGTAACTCAAGTTACTAAGCTAAAAGTCAAATAAAGCCAAAAGTCTAAAGGAATATCCAAATACATAAGATTAATTCCTTGATTATGTGATCTTATCTTCACCTACCAACTAACTCAAGTATTACTTCACATGGACTTTTCTTAGATTATAAAAAAGTTTGCATCAACAAGGGTTGTTGGCCCAAGGTCAAATAACTAGGAATAATACTAAATCAATACACTAGAAGACAAAATAGTGGTGCTCACTATTTCCTTTCCTCTTAAATAAGGTGACCTTTATCTTAGCTAGTACTAACTCTAAGTAATCATGACTAATGTAGAAGCTTAGCTAAACTCCATGTAGATAATATTTCTCTACTACTTGCAATACCAAACTTAATATCCATATAGAGTATACATGCACCAATGGGTGTTTCGACCCCAACAACCCTAGAGATATGGCTTACATACCAAAGTCCAAGAAACTTGGAGTTAAAGGAGTACTTGTGCTCTATTGCACAAATTAGGAGGTTCAAGTAAGAAACCCAATAATTCACATAGTTGTTCATGAGGATTTTTGCTATGTACTCATACCAAATGCAATTCCTCATGCAACCATATGCTTTGAGAACCATGTAGGGTTGAGTGCGCAAACCAATGGCTTACTATGCTCGTTATTTCCTTAGCACCCAAGGACTTGTGTCTTAGACAACTAACTTCATAGACATGGAATCCCTTGGGGTTCCCACACCAATGGATCTTCTTCCTAGGGGCCTCAAGGATTGATTGAAGGAGAGGTTAGACTTGGACATACCATGAGCTTATAGTATCTGAGAACTCTTCTTATGGGAAGAAGCCACACTATTGGCCAGATGTAACAATATGGAGTTTAGCGATGAAGTTAGTCAAGGCTAACAAAGTGGAAAATAGACCAAAGGAGCCTAGAATATTCCAAAAGAATCTAGGAAGCCTCTTGGGAAGCTTCTCTGCTAGCTTAGCTTGCATCCCAAGTAGATAGCTTCTAGAAAGAAACTTCTAGCTTGCTTAGCTTGCATGCCAAGTAGATGGCTTCAAGAATTAACTTGTAGAATTCAACAAAGGTTTGCTCAAATGCATCTATTTTAATTTCCCATCATTTTTACATTTTCATCTTGCTGTTTATTGTTGTATAATAAGAATTTTCCCTTAATCTCTCGCTTTTCCATCAATTCTCATTTTATAAATATTGTAGTAGTTCTCTATGTTCCAGAAGTACAGTAGTTTCTTTATCCCAAACCCGCAAGTATATTTTCATTTTCCCCATGGTAATTTGTTTTGACTTATTTTCTTCTCTAGAGTGTTTTTGCTTTATTTTTAAGTATTTGTGATAAGTAATTAATATAAATAGATATAAATATATTGAGTGAATACACCATCATCAAACCACTCCTATGAAGTTCTTCTAATCTAGTTAGGATTCCATAGAACTTAGCTAGATTGTTTATCACCGACTCTTGTTAATAGTATTACAATATACTTGGGTGCACTTGGAATCAACTTCTTGGAATCATTCCAGGAAATTATTTCTCAAGTCCGCCCAGTTAGTTGGTTTAAACCCCTTTTGGGTTATGTCAGTGTACCAACTTTGACCTTTCTTTTGGAGTAGGCTTGGAATAATGCACAGTCGGTCAGCAAAGTCATGCTCCTTATCGGCAAAGGAGATGACTTTGAATTCTTCAATGAATTCATCAGGGTTTTCATCTTGCTATGTCCCCTTGTACTTTTGAGAGGCGTGTTAGGTAACAGGTAGCAAAGTCATTTTGTAACTCTGAGGAATAGGCTGCAGTAATGTGGGGTTTGATGGACCCAAGGTACAGGCTGGTGATTGTTCATCAAATTCAGCCTAGGGGTTCACAAAGTTCAAAGTGGGGTCTTTGTTGACAGATTGCTCTTCTACTGGTACATTGACTTCAACTTGAGTCAGAGACAGAGGTTCAGTACCTTTGGATGACTCTTTAAGATCCCTTTAAACAAGTTGAGGAATTGTACAAAGAAGGTATTGATACTCTTCTTCCATTAGAATCCATGTTGTCTTCTCATAAATAAATTCTTTTATGAAACCGGCTCCCTTGACAAATCTTGAGGAAGTTGGTATACTAGGTCTTAGCAAATATGTTTGTCCGCTTGCATCTTTCTTCTTGTTGGGATTTGGAGATGCAAAGTAGCCTTGCCACCCAATCTCTCATTTCTTTGCTTGAGGTCATTCAAGGCTTCTTGCACTTTGTGAAGAAGTTGTACATCCAATGCCTTGTTCTCAACTTAGTCAAAGGTGAATTGGCTCTTCTTGGTGCAAAGTTCATTTATGAACTCTCTCTTCTTGTTGTTCTCTTGATGCATACATTCATATTGGTTGGACACCTAGCTTTAGATTTGGCTTTGCATTCTTCCACTCCCAAGATTTGTATCCCCGGCAGTAGTGCCAACCTAGCAAGTATCACTTTTGCAATAATCAATAAGTTAACTTCTAGAAGCTTCCATTTAACTTGGCTTGCACTCCAAGAAAGGAGCTCAAGGAAGCTTCTTGAGAAGCTCCTCAAGAGCCTTGTATACTCTTTATAAATACAAAAGCCAAAGCTCACGCTAGGCATTTAAGTTTTCTATGATTCAAGTGTCACAATGTGATCTCCCATTCTCTTATTTCTCTCCTCAATCTCAATCTTTTACATTGGTATCAAAGTAAGAATGGGATGGATGGAATTTATAGACCACCAAATCCATTTCCGCCAAACCATCAAGATTTTTGTGTTTGGGTACTATACAAGCATCATTTCACATAGTTCATCACCTCATGCTTTGGGCAAGATTTTTTGAATGCAATCACCTTGTTGGAGGAATTGTAACAATCCAAGGACAAGAGAAGAGAGAAAACACAGATTGCACACTCAAATAATCGATCCCCCAAGGGAGCACCTTCTCTTTATTATATAGACAAAGAGGATCTCCGCCAAGGAATCTCCACCATAGGATTAGGGACACAGATAGGTGACATGTCAGCAAGCTCCACCCTTGGATTACTTACTTGGATGGGGGACATGTCTGGTCTTGGTCCTATCTGGTTGGTCAAACAAGCTTTGACCAGAGGGAATCTTTTAGGGAATCTTTCTGTAGGAATCTCAGAATCACATGAGTAAGGTACCATTGGAAAGCTCTTGATGAGACAAAGCAAGGGGGAGGAAAGGTCAGCCTTTCCTCAGTTAAGGGGGGGGTTTTCATATTTTTGAGGCCTAATTAATCCGTTTAGGCCTCCGAAATTGCCTTCAAAGATTTTAGGCATATTTCGGTTCCTACTCTATTAGTAGAAGTCCCCTTTTGGTGATACCTCTTTCTGATCTGTTTATTCCATCATGTGTAACATCCTTCCCGATGTTACCAAACCAATTCTCACCTTTAAATCATATATCTAGCTATTGGTTCTAAGGTTCTCAAGTCTATTTTGGTTTCTGCCCTATTAGTAGAAGTACTCTTTTGGTGATACTTCTATCTGATCTATTTTGACCATCATGTATAACATCATTCTAGATGTTACCAAACCAAATTTCACATCTAGATCATATGGCTAGCTCTTGGTAGTATAGGAACCTTTGGTACTTCCAGTTGTAACTTATGGATAATGATGGATGTGTTGCATCTTTGTGTTAATAAATTAGATTGATAGGGGTGGTGTGATAGAGCTTTAACCATGGCAGAAATGCCTAAGGTTATCATTGCTATGCAGCAATAAATTGAGCACCTTACTTGATTGCTGGATGAACAATATTATTGAAGACAAGAGCATATAGAGAGAGTACTAGCTCAAGAAGGAGAAGACCAAGTCCGATTTCCAAAACCTAAGGTTTTCAAAGGCAAGAATCTCTTGGATGTAGTGGAGAACTTTTTGTTTCACTATGAATGTTATCTTGAAGGTACTAATCTTCAAGATGAATAGAAATAGATTCTCTTGGCTTCCAACCAATTGGATGGAGTAGTAAAACTATGGTGGTGATTTCAAGTGAAGCAAGCTGAATGGCAAATTGTTGTACCAATCTTGACATGAGTAAAATTCAAGAGTCCAATAATTGGTAGATTCCAAGCTATAAATGCCATACAAGCTACACAAGATAAGTTGGCAGAGTTGAAGCTAATTGGCTCTATAAGAAGTTACATCACGTAATTCTAGAACACCATCATGCAAATTCTAGATATATTGGAAGGTGAAGCTTTGGATCAATTTATGAGGTGCTTGAAGTCACAAACCAAATTAGAGGTAACTATGCAAGAGCCACAACACTTGGAGAAAGCCATGTAGTTGGTTGAACACTTTGATTCCTTGGTTACAACAACTTGGTCTTTATCTTGACCTCCACAAAACCTACCAATACACTACACACAAGTGGAGGAGTCAACATCAATGGAAATTAATGCCATCCAATGAAGACCACATGGCATTATAGATAGAGAATAATTATGACAAAATGGAGGTTATTTCTATTATTGCCAAGTTGCATATCACAAAATGGTGGTTGTTTGTATTGTTGCCAAGTTGGACATTGCATTGTTTAATGTCCACTAAAAAATGTGCAACCTCGACAAGTCGCCCAAATGGAGTTTGTGGAGCTGAAGGATCAAGGAAATGAGGAATCCCATTAGGATATTTTCAGCCATCTATTGGGAACTTGATTAGTTCCAATGGGATTGAAGGCTCAACTTATGCAAGCTTGCTTCACTTGCAAGGCATGATATCTGATTGTAGGATTTTGGTGATTCATGAAGTTTAAAGAATAACATATACATGCAATTAGCAAAGGAATTACATATTACTATCAAGCTAGTAATTAGAAGTAGATTGATGATGGCGGATGGTAGAAAAAGTTCTACATTCTGTACCTCACATCCTATTACATAAAGGATTGGGAAGGAGTATTTGGATTGTATGAGGTTTGTAGTGGTAACTCTACACTATGATGTCATTTTGGATTTGCCTTGGCTTGAATATCATAAGGTTCAATTTGATTGGAGTAGACAACAAATTCAAGTACAACACCAAGGTATGAATATCATATTAGGTTGTTTGGCACCTTTGAGTAAGACACCTAAGATAATCAATCTCAAGATAGGAAATTTGTGACGAAAGCAACCATAGAGCAAGCTTTGAAGGAAGATATGTCGTTAGATGGGAATTTTGTCAATGGAGTACCTATAGAGCAAGCTTTGGAGGAAGATGATTCTACTTTCACCATGTAGATCAAGCCGATTGCACAAGGAGAATCTGAGGAGGATCAAGAGCCTCATCAAGCAATGGTTGATCAAATAGTTTAGGAGTTTGCATATGTGTTTTTGGATGATCTACCAAAGGGATTACTCTCCAATCATGGTATGCCCTTCAAGATTGAATTATTGCTAGGGAGTACACTAGTGAGTAGACCAATCTATCAGCTCTCACCAAAGGAGTTGGAGGAGTTACAAACAATACTTATGGAGTTGTTGGAGAGGGATTTCATACAACATAGTACATCTCCTTGGGGAGCACCAATGCTATTTGTTCCAAAGAAGGACAAAGGACTTCATTTCTATACTGATTACCATGGGCTAAATAAACAAATAGTGAAGAATGCATAGCCCTTGCCTCAAATTGATGACTTGCTTGATCAATTGAGTAAAGCACAATACTTCTCCAAGTTGGATCTTTAGAGTGGATATTGGCAAATCCTTATTGATAGGGAAGATATGCAAAAGGCTACCTTTTGCACAAGGTATGGGTATTTTGAATGGAGAGTTCTATCTTTTGGGCTTATTAATGCTCCAATGGTCTTCATAGATAAGACGCATCAAGTGTCGGATGGACTATTAGATCAGTACGTGGTGGTTATCTTGGATGATATTTTAATCTATAGAAAGATGGAGGTAAAACATGTAAATCCTGTATGGGAAGTCCTAAGGCGACTACATCAATGGAAATTTTATTACAAGAAGCCAAAGTGTACCTTTTGGCAGAAGGAAGTCACCTTCTTGGGTCACAAGATCTCATCAGAAGGGACCAAGATGGAAGAGGAGAAAATCAAGGCCATTACTAATTAGCATACTCCAAAGGATGCCACCAAGGTGTGAGCATTTAATGGATTGGCAAGTTCTTACCAATGGTTCATCCACTACTATGTGCATGTGGTAGCACCATTGACCAACCTCTTGGAGAAAGACTCAAGCTTTCAATGGACCACCAAGCATGAAGAAGCATTCAAGAAGCTAAAACATATGGTGTCTTTGAGACCCATTCTTCAACTATATGATCCTCAACTACCTTGTGTGGTTGACTTTGATGCTTCTAACTTTGCCATTGGAGTTGTGTTGCAGCAAGAATTCCCACATCATTTACATTCTATTGCCTTTGTGTCTTGTTGTTGTTGTCTTGCTATTTGTCTTGTTGTTTGATTAAACACCGCAAAAAAGAATTACTTTGCACAAGATTGAGAACAACTAGCAATGGTATATGCCACCAGATATGGAGGCATTATCTCTTGGGAAAACAAGTGATCATCCAAACCAATCACAAACCCTTGTTGCAAACATTACATTTGGAACACATGAAGAATCAACATCAATGGGAGAAGTAACTCCAATTGTTTGATATCAAAATTGAGTACAAATTAGGTTGGTTCCATGTCATCCTTGATGCCCTATCATGACAACCTGATTTGAAGTCTCTTCTTCTCATCACAATGGCAATTATGACGGTGTTAATAAACTCCAAGGTCCAAAATGAGTTTAAGATAACTCTACAACAAGATCTCTTCTTTCAAATAGTGCAAGGTCATCTTAAAACATGCAACAAGGAGTAAAATACCTTCCCCTTCAAGGAAGGCCTTCTATTCTATGAGGACCGGATATATGTTCCAACCAAGGATGATCTTTGACTTGTGTTCCTCTAAGAAGCCCATGACTTACCAATCATTGGTCACATAAGTGTGGAAAAGACCTTGGGTACCCTCTAATGCCAATGGTAGTGGCCTTACATGGCACAAGATGTTCAAGAGTTTATTCAATCATGTGAAAGGTACCAATGTAACAAGGCAAATAACCAAAAACTGAGTAGACTCCTTCAACCATTCCTAATTCCATATGCTCAATTGTACTTTGCCTTTCTCTCTCTTTGGGAACACATAGGGTGCCTGGCTTTCACCCTAATTTTGAAACCCTTGATTTTAGGGTTTGCTCCTAACTTTTGGCAACTTTTTCCAGATTTTTGGATCAGAGGTACACACAATCCTCACAATCACTCTATCAACCTAAAATCTCCAATCATAAATCATAAAGATGGGAGAATTGAAACTCTATCATAATTGATGACAAAAATGATCTACTTAGCTTATGATAGTTTTTTCAATAGAACTGGTTGCATCAAATCTCTCTCTCCTTGAATCCAAAGCCAACTTAATTTACCAAAGTAGTTTTTTGTGCCCTTGTCTAAATCTTTGTAGAGTTTGATGATCTAATCTAGCCCCAATCCCTATATGGATCAATTCCTGAGTTGGGTTAACTTGTGAGCTCTACAGACCCCAAGTATATGTGGTCCAAGACCTTGAATTTCCTATTGAGGAACTCACATGAAATCTTCATAGAAAGGTGAGAAACCTAATCACCAAAAAATTGGAAATTTTCATAAGGTAACTCAAAGCACAACCTGGAGAGTGACTAAAACTCCAAACCTGATCATCAGCTCTTCTCCAACACCTTACATCTCAAAAGCTTCAACTTCAATCAATCAGATCTGATTTGAGATTGATCCAAAACTGGAATTTCTTGTGCTTAGTGCTATAAGAACTTTGACTACTCTCCAGCCTCAATAACAAATCATGAAAATGTTTCAAGAAGCTCTCCCGCTTGCCTACTTTGTGATCCTAGGTATGAATTCTACCCCCCTTGATTCAATTGATTATATCCCTCTCAGAATCTACTCAAATTGTCTGATTTCAATCTCTAAATTGTAGCATATTACCTCCTCTCTCCAATTGTGGTCTTCACTCCTAGATTTTCCTTTCCAAACTCCTTCAAGAATAAACAAACTCTAGAGTTCTCCACTTGGGACCCAATCTCTTACAAGTTTGTCATTTAGTCTCTTCACATTTTGCCAAATGGACCCCACAAGTCCACCTTGAAGCTCATGAGAAAAATTTAGTTGTTCTCCATCTATAATAGCACATAAATAGTTAGATTGCATACTTGCTCATAAGTAAGCACTAGAAGGAAAATATGATTTGGGTTTTCCATCATCAATTCCATGAATGCCGCCCCAAAATGTGTCACCATCTAGTCTCGTAAGCCATCACTATGTAGAATCTGAGGCTTAATGAGAAAAGGATTTAGGAGTGGCAGATTGGGATCATGGGACATCTCATGCTCAAATGTTGCCTCTAATGCTCTACCACTCATGCTTTGCTACAACTCTCACTTCTAACATCCTCCTCTCTCTTGAGACTCGTGAGCTCAAAGAAAACCTCATCTCTCCACTCTCCCTCACCTATATACACTTGATCACTTGAATAAGATAAGATAAGTTCATAACTCATGTGGCCAATTGCATACATGTACATAGATTGCTTACATGGCAACATCTCATCCATGGGATTTATCATACTACTTACTCCACTAATGTGGAGATAACCATGATAATTTACTTTTTTATGGGTTATGCAAACCACAACATGACAATGTGAGCTTGGATCTCATTACATCCTTGCCCAAGACGAAGCATGATCACACAACAATAGTGGTGTTTGTGGATAAGCATCATAAGCAAATCCATTTGGCACCAACCTTTGATATTATGTACAATCCAACATTGGCGTAGATCTACTTTGACATTGTCTTCAAGCATCATGGGATGCCTTGTGTACTCATCTCCAACTGTGATTCTCAATTCACTAGAAAATTTTGGCAATCACTTTTCCAAATACTTGGCACCAAGATTGCTTAGTACATTGCCTATCATCCTCAAATTGATGGACAAAATGAATGTGCAAATTGCACCTTGGAGGATATGCTTTGTGCCTTCATCAATGTTCACCACACCAATTGGAATGAATTTTGTGCAATTAGGGAGTTTGCATATAATAATTCCAAACAAGCAAGCATCAGATTCTCTCCTTTCTTTCTCAATTTGGCCAAGATCCACTTGTTCCAAAATCTCTTCTTGCTCCTCCTTCATCCCATGTCCTTGATACTTCCACCTTCTTGACCACCATATCTCAATCCCTCCAACAAGCCAAATCTCATCTCCTTGCTGCTCAAAATTATCAAAAACAATATATAGACCACCATCATCGTGATCTCAGCTTTCAAGATGATGATAAGGCCATCCTCTCATCCAATAAGCTACCCCTCCAACTTGATACCCAACTCCATAAAATTTCTCCTAATAGGATAGGACCCTTTGATATCACCCAAATCATTTCTCCTATTGCTTATCGACTTGCCTTGCCTTGTCATATATGCATCCACCCTATCTTAAACATTTCCAAGTTGAAACCCTTTGTTCCTAACCCATCTTCTTTTTCCTCTTGTATCCAACATCATCCTCCTCCAATCTCTATCAATGATCATGAAGAGTATGAAGTTGATCGGATCCTTGCAAGTCTCCATATTCAATGAGACTGTCAACACCATACATAGCACAAAGTCCTTCAAAAAGAGTATTCCCTTCATGATGCTACTTGGGAACCTCTCATCTACAGAATGCAAAATGGTCATCCAAGAGTTTGAAGCTTCAATGGCAACGAGGATATCACCAACTAGCAGTGGGGGAGTATGTAACAAATATGGAGTTTAGCAATGAAGTTAGTCAAGGCTAACAAAGTAGAAAATAGACCAAATTAGCTTAGAATATTCTAAAAGATTCTAGGAAGCTTCTTGGGAAGTTTCCTGACTAAATTAGCTTGTACCCCAAGTAGGTAGCTTCTAGAAGCTTCCAACTAGCTTAGCTTACATGCCAAGTAGGCGGCTTCTAGAATAAAGCTTCTTAAGAAGCTTTTGAATTAACTTGGCTTGCACTCCAAGAAAGCAATTCAAGGAAGCTTCTCAAGATCCTTGTATGCTCTCTTTAAATACCAAAGCCAAAGCTCATGCTAGGCATTCAGAGTGTTCCCTCATTCAAATGTCCAAATGTGATCTCTCGTTCTCTTATTTCTCTCCTTGGTCTTGGTCTTTTACACCAAAGGTATAAGCCTACCCCATCAGAGTATGGAAAATGATGGATATGCTAGAAGCATGATGTAAAAATTGATATGTGACTCAAGAACTTGTAGTAGAACTCATCTTTTAAGTAGTAATTTTATTACAACACCTTGGTTCAATTATATTACCATTTGGATCATGGTGATATTAAAGAAATGAAATAGTCAACCCTTTCCGAGATGAGATCTACAACTTCACCTTCATATACCTCTTAGAATAGGATAACATTGTAGGTTGTCATCTAGGTAGGACCTTGGAGTTAGCCCACATGGATGGATTCATCTAAGTAAGGGATATTGTCTTTAAGGACTTCAAAGGTAGAGATCATACAAGCATCTGCTATTGGATACGGGCCCAATTCTTCCCTTTTGCAAACAAAGGTAAGAAGAAGTAGTAGTAGGCTTCAAAAAGAGGCTTTCTTGGAGGTCAAGGACTTAGGAGAGGATTGTGTTGTTTAGACAAAGTAGATACTAAGGGGTTGTGTAGGCTATGTGCAAGTCAATGTTGCAAGATATGAAACATGGGATTTTTGTTACGGGCAAGGTGCTATGTGACTTCCATTGTGGGATCCTCTCCATGGGACAAATAGGAGAATGGTCAAGAACACTATGGGTATGTAGTATAGTAGGACAAGATTAGGTAGACACCAAACATAAAGGAAGTGCATTGACACACATAGGTAGAATAATCTAGATGAGAATCAAGGATTAAGAGCTAACTAGCATTGACAGAGAGGCATTGGAAGGAGACATCCACCATAGAGGAAAAACTGAGAGGGAGGAAAAAAAATAATTTTAGGGTTTGACCCCAAATATAAAAGCAAGGTCAATCTACTTTAGTGTGTTGGTTGATTGATGGATGTTTGTTAGCATTAGTATAGAGAGTTCTAAGGAATCAATTGGTAGCCACTTAGTACAAGGTAAGGAGCAAGACTTGGACAAGGAGAAGAGCATCCAATAGCATTAAGGTATTAATTGCAAGGCAAGGCAAGGCAAGGAATGGTCCTCCATTATAAATTGATAGCCTTCACCCAAGGGTTATAAAGCCTAAGTGTCTTGTCTAATATGGTCCTTGGCTTCTTGCAAGGTTGACTGCTAGACTTGATGGATGAATGTAAACTTATATGAATTGATGTTTTGATTAATCCTCACTAACACGTGACTTCACTATGTGATCTCCCTTACTCTTTTAGTTTGAGAGTTGGTAAGTAGTGAGTGACAACCAAGGAGGTTGATGGGCTCTCAAACCTTGTGAGTTGTGACAACCCAACAAGTATCACTTTTGCAATAATAGATGAGTAATTGTTTGTTCCCATAGAGATACTAGTCAGGAATGGTCAAATGCAAAGTGAAGGCAACAACTTATTTCTTCTTGATTTTGTTTTTAATCTCTTGGGTAGAAACCACACCAAAGAGAGTAGCAAGCACTCAATAGCAACTCTTGTCACAATTACAAGTCACCCAAAATCACAATTCTTCAATTTCTTTCCAATCCAATCTTGATTGTGATGATTTAGTTGATTCAAAGAAGGCTACTTCACCATGAGGTGACTTTGCCTTAAAATTGCATTCCACCCCTCCATTAAAAGTACAACTGCCTTTGTCAAAATTACTTTGCATTAATCCAATGCCTACAATCACAAATGATAGATACTACCAACACTAAGGTTCTTATAGATCCATCACGGAATTGCTTTGATTGCTATCCACTCAAGATCAAATACATAGAATGGAAATTAGAGCTGTTGAATCCAACATCAAACACACTCTCACTACAATCCAAATTTCTCCATACACTCACAATCACAAATAGAAGACTAGTACTCAAAATTCAGCTAAAACAATGAGCATTGAGTGTCATTAATTTGCTTTACCTAACTTCAATATTGAATACAATACACTGCAAATGGCTACTTTAAATAGGCAAAGCATTCAATAGTTAGAAAAACTACCTAAACTACTTCAACTACTCTCTACAAATCCCTAGATCCAAAGCATCATTTTACCTCTTCATATCCACCACTTTAAATCTCCAATTGGTTACTTCTAATCCGATCCAAGTACTACTTTGACTTTGGCTTCCTAACCTGAATTACCTACAAGTGTCTCCTGCACTTTGGGTTCATCAATTACTTCTACTTCTTCTTCTACTACTATCTTATCTTCAATTTGAATTGAGACTAAAGTCATAATTGTCCTAACTACTTCCTCCTTCTCTATCATAACTGGTTTAGATGACTTAGGTTACTCATCTAAAGTCATTTGCACTCCAACTTCAACTACTTTGGGTCAGATTACTCTACTCTCACTCAAGATACAAGTAAGTTTCTTTATATCAGATCTAACTAAATCTAATCTGAGATATACATCATCTCCTACTTCAATCATCTCCCTATCTACTCTATCTCTAAGACAAATTAACAAATCATTCAACTTTCTGTCTACTCTATCTCTAAGACGAATTAACAAATCATTCAACTTTGTGTCCTTTGTTTTCTTCTCTGAGTTTCATGCACAAGCAATTTTAGCTCATGTAGACTGGCCTCTTCCAACTTCACCTTGGCCACATTATTGAGCATTGCCTTCAACTGCATAACATTCTCATTTTTTGTATCTAAACCTCCCTTCTCTAAGCGTGCCTCACCTTGGGTCACCTCTTCCTTCAGCTTCATTCAAAGTACCTATAACTCCTCAGCATACTTCACCTCCAACTTCCTTCTCTCTTCATTCTAGTGAGCAATTTGAGCTTTAGCGCTCTTAACTAGCTCCTATAAATGTTGTCCTTCTTGTCCTTGACTTGTAAGTTCTCTTTGCCAGGCCCAATCTTTCTCAACTGCAACTTGTTGAACTCCTCCAAGGCTTGTTCATGCATCTTGAGTTGACCCTAACAATGATTCATTTTGATCTGGGCATTCTTGTAGTTCTTCTTCAACTTATTGAACTCTTCATTCTACTCCTCCAATTCCTCCTTCTTGTGTTCTAAGTAATACTCCCGCTGCTCAAACCTTCCTTGCAAGTCTTTTAAACTCTCTTGGCAAATTACTACATCAACCCAAAGTACTTCAGCTTTCTCCTCACATTGGGCTAACTACACCTTCAAATGCAGATTTCATTGCTCAACACCCTCACCATCTGAAGCTCATTCTTCACCTCTGAATGCTCTTCCTTTGTCTCCTTCATCTTCTCCTGCAAATGCACTCATAAGGGATATACAACACTCAATAGATAATTCACTCCCTTGAATGTGTCTTGGTTGTTACCTTTGTTAGCTAATGTATCCATTGGTGCCTTACTCTAACTAAAGTCATGATCTTCTCACTTTCAAATTAATCAGCTCCAAAATTTCTTCATCTTCCTTGGGTCTACTTGGTACTGCACTTACAAATGGTTTACTTCTTCTAGATCTCACTTCCCTTTGGAATACACTTCCTAGTTCCTCTTCTTGCTCTTCTAGAATATCATCTTCAAGTAACTCCAAACAAGGAGTATCTCCTCTCTCTATGCACTCAATTTCAACATGGAACTCCCAATCCTCCTTGGCAACTTCCTTGGCTGACTGATGGACCTCAAGTTCACCTTCACTTCCACTATTTGACTCCTTACTCTTCAGAGTGAGCTCTTCCTAAGAGTCTCCAAAATTAGACTCTACTTCTTCCCCTCACTCAACTCTAGATGACAAGTCCACCACCGCCATCTCTCCACTCAAGTTCAACCTCCGAGTAGTCCTTCTTTTCACCAAGGACACCATATCTTTGAGGTCTACTTTGCTTCTTCGACTTTGGTATTGAGACTATCACTGACTTTTCTTGTCCAGTTTTGGCGAAGTGCGCATCTCCTTCTTTAACTTCTATCACGCAACATTGTTCATCTTCATCTGCATCTCAACAAAGATCCGGATGAAAATGTGACACCATCCTCTACCTCTCCTTGGGGTTAATTAGGTTTAAACTCAAGTAGAGGTGTGCCACAAAAGGTATGAAGTAATGAGGTGCACAATTGTCTTGCCAATGCCAAATCATCTAACGTACCTTGGTTAAGAAACATTTTTCCCAATTCACACTTTGTCTTGCAAACATGAGATCAAAGAAAACTACTTGCTACTTTGTAACATAGAGGTTTGCTTTGTGAGCTGGCTTGTCTCTCACCTAAGATGAACCTCCAATGGCTATTATGGTAACGCACCATGGACTAAGAAGGCAAGGAACCCCAACTCCATCATACCTTTTCACTAGAGAACTCAAACCATAGTTCACTAGAGAACTCAATTAGAGAGATAGTTGTAAATGAAAGGATGATGAGTACCTCCTCTCTCCTAGTTTGTATACTTATAAATAGTTATGCACCAAAGTTACTAATTATTGGATTGACTCAAGTTACTAGGCTAAAAGTCAAATACAATAAAAGTCTAAAAGAATATCCATAGTTATAGGAATATTCCCCTAAGCATGTGGTCTTATCTTGACCCAACCACTAAGTCAAGGATTCCTTCACATGGGCTATCTTTGGACTACAAAAGAATCCAAAGCAAAAAAGGCTTGTGGGTCCAAGAGTTCTCAACTCTTTCTTTAAAGCCAAACATCTCGGAATAATATCAAGTCAATACACTAGAATCCAAAATAGTGGTGCTCATCTTTTCCACTTCCTCTAAAGTAAGGTCCACTCCATCTTAGGTTTGACTAAATTTAGCTAATCTTGACTAATATAGAATAATATCTCTCAAGTACTTGTTATACCAAAATAAATATCACAATATCATATGCATGCACAAATGGGTGTTATATTTACTATTGTACTAAGTTTTCACTTTGCCTTAAAGTAAATCTCTCTCTACCTTTTATCATACATCTTCAACTTATCATGGTTAATGAGATAAGAGTGTCTTCCTCCCAACTCCTTGAGATCATAGGTGTAATTGCCCCACACTTTCTCCACTATAAAAGGTCCAAAGTACTTAGGCAAGAACTTCTTTTGCACTCTCTTGAATCATATGGAATCAAACAACATTACCCAATCACCTTCTTTGAAGGGCTCCACCTTCTTCTTGTCTTACTTCTTGCCATAGCTCTCCTTTTATTTTCTTTAGGCTTGCTCTACTTGAACCATGGCAATTGATTTTGCTTCCTCCAATTCCATGAGTTGATCCTTCCTTGACTTCTTTGTATCACCTCCTTGTGCTTTCTTCAATCTCTTATGAATGCTTTGGAATGTAGGAAGATCAAAGTGAATAGGTAAGGTAGACTCAATACCATATACCAAATGAAACGGAAACTATCCAAATGAAGGTCTTCATGGTTGTCATATACTCCCATAAAACTAGATGAATCGTCTTGTCCCAATGATGTTTAGCCTCCTCCATTTCTGCATCTTTGCCAACATCATGCACAAGGTCTGATTGGTTCTCTCTACCAAGCTACCGGAGTTTGGCTTATAAGATGTAGTTACTCTATGTGTGATAGAGAAGTATTATAGCATAGTGATGCTTCTTATAAACTCTCCTTCTCTATCAAAAACAAACTCCAAAGGGCACCCAAACCTAGTGATAATGTGTTCATAAAGAAATCTACCAAATTTATATACATTCTTATCCCTCAATGGTCTTGCTTCAATCCACTTTGTAATATAATCAATAACTACCACAATGTATTGATCATTTGTTGGGGTTCTATTGAGAAGACCTATAAAGTCAATTTCACACTTCTCAAAAGGTCCTAACAATGGAATTGATCTAAGAGGTGGAGAGGAAGTAGATTTTCTAGGAAAACCTTGACAAATATTACAAGTTCTGCAATAATCAAGACAACCCTTGAAAATCCCCCTCTAATGATAACATGCATCTAGAATGTTGAAAGTAGTCACCTTTCTTACAAAGTGTCCTCCATACACTAAACCTTCATGAAACTCCTTCATGAGTAGGATAGACTCCTCTTTACCCATTGCTCTTTGAAGTAGACCATATGCTCCTTGGTGAAAAAGAATATCTTCCACCATTGTGTAAGGTGTAGATCTTCATGAAAGGCTTTCTTCTCTCTAGCATGCATCCCTTCTAGATAGTTACCTCTTGTAAAAAAGTCCACAATCTCCTTGTACTCTATTGGAACCTCTTGAATGATTGAGATTGTCATAAGCTCCTCATCTGGGAAGGAATCATCCATTGGTTCAACTCCATCATGATCATAGGCCCTAGATAACAAATCAACATATTCATATTTCTTCCCTAACCTATCCTCAATGGTGTAGTCATACTTAGACAAGAGTATCATCTACCTTGCTAGCCTCTTTTCCACATTAGGCTTGTTGAAGATATACTTCCAAGCTTTGTGACCCATGACAATAGTGGCTTTCCCTCCAATCAAGTAGTGTCTAAACTTCTTGAAACAAAAGATCATTTCCAACCCTTCTTTCTTTATGTTTTTGAGTAGTTCTATTTGGCTGAAACCATCTATCTACTAGCATAAGCTTTTGGATGATCATTCTCATTTGGGTCTAATTGACTAAGAGTGCATCCTATGGCTACATTGGAAACATTGGTGTAGAGGATGAAAGACTTACTCCAATTAGGTTTAGCAAAAATTGGAGTCAAAACAAGGGATTGCTTGAACTCCTCAAAAGCTTTGAGAGCCTCATTGTCCACCAGAATCACCATGTATTCTACACCCTTCTTCATGTAGATGGTCAATGCATAAGCCTTGTTGGAAAATGAGAAGATGAACCTCCTATAAAACCCAACCATCCCCAAGTATCGGCATAACTTTGTCAAGCTTGAAGGCAATGGAAGGTCTAAGATTTTCCTCACCTTCTCAAGATGAACTACTATTCCATCCTTGGAAATGATGTGCCCTAAAACTAGACCTTCTTCACAACCAAAAATGCCCTTCTCTGGGTTGAGTGATGTATTTTCTTCATCCAAACATTGCAAGACCTTGATCAAGTGCTCAAAGTGTTCCTCCTTGCTCCCATAGATACAAAAGTCATTAATGAAGTCTCTCATAAATTTCCCAATGAAAATTTCAAACACTTTGTTCATGAATAGTTGGAATGTGGCTAGAGAATTGCAAAGCCCAAAAGGCATGACCTTGAAAGCATAAGTCCCCCAAGGTGTGGTGAATTTGGTGAGTTGTTGATGCTTTGGTGCAATCTTGATTTGGTATAATAACCATCTCCAAAACTATACCTCTCATGACTTGCAACCTCTTCCAAGATCTCATGAATGAATGGCAATAAGTAATAGTCATTCTTAGTAGCGACATTGAGCTTCTTGTAATCTACATATACCCAAAGCTTGTTATTCTTTTTCTTCATATAATTGGAGATACACATTGTGAATTCTCCACCTCAAAGATAAATCCGGCCTCCTTGAGCTTATCAATCTCTTCCTTCACAACCAAAGCTATTGGAAGGCTAATGCAACATTGGTTTGGGTGCACTGATCTTGCATGTGACTCCAATTCTATCTTCTGCTCTTCCAAGATGATTTCCTTTAGATCATTGTAATTGAAAGTAAATACATGGATGAACCTCTAGATGATCTCAAATCTCACCTTCTCCTCCTTGGTAACATTTTGACCATACTTGAAGGTAGATAACCTCCTCTCTATGTCCTCAAGTGTAAATGGTGATTTACTAGGGTCCTTCAAGACCTCTAGCTTAGGTAAAAAATCCATAGCATACAAGTGATACACATTTGAGTTGTCCCTTCCTCCATGCATTCATTTGGAAGTCCCTTCCTCCATGCTTGTGTCCACACTTGAAGCTCCTTCTTTTGAATCTGATTCCCAATAATCAAAATGTGAAGTGTTGATGGTGTTAGTCATAAGAACTATAACTTGATGGTTTGATGGCCCAATCTTCAAGTACTTGTTGTGCCATCAATTAGTTGTGCATGTTGCTCTCAACCATAGCCTCCCAAGAAACAAATCATAGCTTGAATCCTTCAAGACTTGAAAAGTCATGAGATTTTGAACTCCCATAACTGAAACTATCACCTTATCCATCACCCTTACTGGTCAAACTTGTAGTTTGTTTGCCATGCTCACTATAAATGTTGAAGGTCTAGAGGGTATCATACCTAACTTCTTCATTAACCTCTTTGACATAGCATTCACTATAGATCCTCCATCAACAAGTGCATCCTTGATGTTATGACCATTCACTCTCACATCAATCTTGGGAGTACATTCATGAGCCTCCCATGGTGCTAGTTTGGTATCCACCACCCTCATAGGTATTGGAGTTTTCTCTTTTTCTTTCTTCTTCCTCTTGCTCCTTGTAGAGCTCAAACCACCTATAAGCTCCTTTCTCAAGGAAGGATTCAAAGCAATCAATCGGCCCACTATGATGTTAGCCTTGTGACTACCAATATTACATTGTTGCTTTTAGATCAAGAAGTCCTCCATCCCGAAGTTCTTCCTTGGAGTCTTTTTTTATTGTGTTGAGGTGCTAGTGTTGTTGTAATACTCCGAGGACAAGAGAAGAGAGAAAACAAAAATTGCACACTCAAACATTTGATGCCCCAAGCAAGCACCTTCTCTTTATTGTATAGACAAAGAGGATCTCCTCCAAGGAATCTCCACCATAGGATTAGGGACACAGATAGGTGACATGTCAGCAAGCTCCACCCTTGGATCACTTACTTGGATGGGTGACCTGTCTGGTCTAGGTCCTATCTGGTTGGTCAAACCAGCTTTGACTGGAGGGAATCTTTTAGGGAATCTTTCTATAGGAATCTCAGAATCACGTGAGTAAGGTACCGTTGGAAAGCTCTCGACAAGACAAAGCAGGAGGGAGGGAAGGTCAGCCTTTTCTCCATGGGGGGGGGGAATATGCACATTTTTGAGGTCTAATTCATCCGTTTAGGCCTCCAAAATTGACTTCAAAGATTTCAAGCATATTTCGGTTCCTACTCTATTATTAGAAGTCCCCTTTTGGTGATACTTCTTTCTGATCTTTTTAGTCCATCATGTGTAACATCCTTCCAGATGTTACCAAACCAATTCTCACCTTTAAATCATATGTCTAGCTATTGGTTCTAAGGTTCTCAAGTCTATTTTGGTTTCTGCCCTATTAGTAGAAGTACTCTTTTGGTGATACTTCTATCTGATCTATTTTGACCATCATGTATAACATCATTCTAGATGTTACCAAACCAAATTTCACATCTAGATCATATGGCTAACCCTTGGTATTACAGACCTCCCTCCTTTTAAGACGCAACGTCTCCGTTGTGCAATTGTTGCTCAAATGCTTGCACCAACACCGGTGCATGTGCCAAATTGGCAGCGGGTTCCCAGGTTGCTTCATAGAGGGGGTAACCTTTCCATTGTACTAGATATTCCACCCGCGGATGGCGAGTACCATGCATGTGCTTTTGGAGAATCCGCTCCACTTCATATTCCTCTGTGCCATCAATGACTGTCGGACAAGGTCGAATGTCCTGTGTGGAAGTACCTTGGCCTGATCAGGGAGCATATCTGCGTAATAGGGAGACATGGAACACTGGATGGATCTTCATGTGTGGTGGTAGCTCAAGGTGATAGGCCACAGCGCCGATGCGACAAAGAATCAAGAAAGGCCCAATAAAATGAGGTCTGAGCTTACAAGATCCAACTAATGTGAGGTTGGTTGTCGATAGCCACACTTGATCCCCAACATTGAACTCCATGTGCCTACGGTGTGCATCAACATACTGCTTTTGTTGATTTTGTGCAATCTGTAACCTGTGCTTGGCGCTCTCCACACCTTGTTGGATTCTAGAAACAAATGTGTTGACTGCATCCACCTTGGTAGTCACTGGATGGATCTTCATCAAGCTAGAAGGTGTGAAGGGATGTTCACCATACATGAGGAAGAACGGAGTGACCTGGGTGGAAGCATTCACTGAATTGTTGTAAGCAAATTCCACCACCGGTAGTAGGGTGTCCCACCTCTCTTGCTCTTCTAAGGTCAAGCCGCGTAACATGTCTTCAATTGTGCGATTAGCCCGCTCTGTTTGGCCATCTGTTTGTGGGTGGTAAGTTGTAGACATGGCCAACTTGGTTTTGAAGAAACCAAAGAGTGTTCGCCAAAACAAACTGGTGAATTGGGTGCCTCTATCGGTGATGAGTACTCTAGACAAGCCATGGTGAGCAAAGACTGCATCTAAGTATAGTTGAGCTAGTTGTGGAGCGGTCACCTCCTTGGTAGTAGGGCGTAGAATCATTTTGCTAAGCCGGTCCACAAAGACCACAATGGAGTCAAACCTTGAGGTGGTCTTGGGTAATTCAAAGACGAGATCCATACTCACTTGTTCCCAATGTTGGGTAGGAGTGGGGAGAGGTTGACGGAGCTTTGCAGGAGCTTGATTAGAAGCTTTGTTCTGTTGACAAAGTAGGCAGCTACGCACATAGTCCATCACGTCTTTGCTTATCTTGGGCCAATAGTAATGGCGCTTGACTGCATCCAAGGTCTTGTCCACTCCGACATGAGCTGCAATGGCCGAATCATGACATTCCGCTAGAATGGTGGTGCGTAATTCTAGGACATTTGGGATCCACAATCTACCCTCCTGAAAGGTGAGTCCTTGGGTGCTGGTGACACCTTTGGACTATTGCACTTCTACAATCTGTGGATCAGTTTTTGTAGCAATTAGAATCTCTTGCCAGAATTCAGGGTTAATCTTCACCTCTGCCACCAAGTTGTTGGCCATTGGCATGCGGGTGAATGCATCCACAAGTTGCTTCTTACCTTCCACGTAGGTGATTGTCATGTTGAAGCGTTGTCGCCACTCTGCCCACCAAATTTGGCGACGAGATAGATCCTTTTGCGTCTCGAGGTAGACTAGAGGTTTTTGGTTTGTCTCTACTACAAATGCCTTCTCGCCTAGGTAGTGCTTCTAATGCTTGGTTGCTAGAACAATGGCCAACTCTTCTCGTTCTGTGGTGTGGTAGTTGCGCTCTGCCGGTAACAACTTTTGAGAGAAATATGCAATTGGATGCCATCCGTCATGCCACTCTTGTTGTAGGACTGCTCCTATTGCTACGCCTGATGCATCTGTAGCCAACTTGATTGGATGTTTTGGGTCATACCACTTCAAGATTAGTGCATGTAGCAAGGCGGCCTTCAATTCTTGAAAGGCCAACTCTTGTGCAGTTCCCCATGTCCATTTCTTCCCCTTGCCAAGTAGTGTCATTAAAGGCTGTGCAACCTTGGAGAAGTCCTTGACAAATCTACGATAGAATCCCGTCAATCCCAAGAAGCTCTTAAGTTGAGTTTGATCTTCTGGGGCACTCCATTTTTTAATGACCTCTATTTTATCTGTCAATACTTGAATGCACTCTGCACTTACTCTTTGCCCTAAGTAGTCTACTTCAGACTTGCCAAACTCACACTTTGAGATTTTGGCGTACAACTGATTCTGTCTTAGAATCCGGAGGACCTCTCGTAGATGTTGTTTGTGTTCTGTCATTGTGCTACTATATACTAAGATATCATCCAAGAAGATGATAACAGACTTATCCAAGTATGGACAAAATATATCATTCATTAGGCTCATGAAAGTGGCAGGCGCATTGGTGAGGCCAAAAGGCATCACAAGATACTCAAAGTGGCCATACCTGGTTCAAAAGGCAGTTTTGCACACATCCTCCTCTGCAATTCGGATTTGATTGTAACTGCTCCGCAAGTCTAGTTTGGTGAAGTATCTCGCTCCATGGAGTTGATCAAACAGGTCATCTATGCAAGGTAAGGGGTATTTGTTCTTCATTGTTTGTTGATTGAGAACCAGATAGTCAATGCACATGCGCATTGTACCATCCTTCTTCTTCACAAACAAAATAGGGTCCGATATGGTGATATGCTAGGTTGGATGAACCCTTTCTGTCGCATCTCCTCAATTTGAGTCTTACACTCCTCCAACTCATGAGGTGATAGGCGATATGGGGCCTTACAAGGAGGTGTCTTCCCCAGGAGTGTCTTTATTTTGTGATCTACTCGCCTTTTAGGTGGTAATCCTAAGGGTAGATCATCGGGAAAGACATCTTGAAACTCATCCACCACATCCTTCAATTTCTCAGGAATTTTTCCAGCGAGTTGTGCACTTTGGACTTCTCTTATTAGACCCATAAAACATCTATCGGTCTTATAGACAGTTGTCGTCCCTACGACATATAGAGGCAGTTTTTGCTTGTGTGATTTTTCTTTAACCCTAATGATTGAACATTGGTGGATTCTCACTACTTTCTTCCTCCAATCCACCATTGGGTTGTATTGCTCTATCCATGGCATGCCTAAAATTGCATCATAATGGGCTAACTGTATCACTCGCCACTCAATTGCTTCCTGATATTCTCCTACAAAGAGGGTTACCCGTCTAGGTAATGATTCAATCCTCTCTGTTTGCCCATTTAGTAACTCTACTTCTTCACTTCCATCTCTCTCTATATCCATTCCCAATCTTATTGCAACAGAGCGAGACAAGAAATTCTCTATTGCTCCCGGATCTATTAATACTCTCACTTGATTACCTTCTAGGATTCCATTCACAACAATCAATTGTGAGGTTGCCTCTCGGGATCTTTGTGCATTATTCTTCTTCCTTCCCTTGCTTCTCTGCTTCCTTATTGAGCCAATATGGCCACGAGGTACATTTACTGGCGATCTTTGTTTTCCAAAGTGGTTTCCACCTCCTCCTCTTCAATGTGCCTCTCCATGTTGTTCAAAGATCGCCCGTACAAAGGCCGAGGGCCTCTAGGGAAACGAGTGCGACAATTGGTAGATATGTGCCCAATACGGCCACAATTGTAACAACGGCGTTGTTCTCCTCGAGTCCCTTCTCCTCGTGGGACTCCATCTCTTTGTTCTTCTACCCGTCCCCGCTCTCCTTGAAGCGGCCGTGCTCCTCAATCCTGGAATCAAAGGTTGCCTAATTCCATCAGTACTGGTCCTCCCATGTGTGGCATTTCTGCCCGATAATGTTGAGGTGGAACTACTCCTTCACCTCCACCTAATGCTCCTGCTATTCTTTGCGCACAAGCAATAGCTTCAAATACCGTGCAAGGATTTTGCACCATGACTTCTTGGCGAATCCGCTCTTTCAACCCTCATTTGAAATTGTCGAGAGCCTCTGTTGGACTCATGTCGGTAATTGCGACTTGTAGATCCAGAAATGCCTCCACATACTCTTGTACGCTATTCTTTTGTTTCAATCCCCATAGTCGGGTTCGAGCCATCTGCACAAAATCCACCGATTGGAAATTCTTCAGCAGTCCTTCTTGCATTGTTGTCCATGTGACCTCCCTTCTCTCTGCCAGCATGGATCGTTCCCAAGCATCATACCATGTGAGGGCTTTATCGGTCAAGTATCCACATGCAAACATGCCTGCAGCATGCTTTGTGATCTCTGTTGAGAACAATCAAAAATATCGATTCATTCTCGAGATCCAATTTTCCACTACTCCCATCGTACGCTACCCCTTGTAAGGCTCGATGTTGCAGGTCTTCTTCATCCAGAGTAGCAATGTGACTTCATTGTTGATAGGGTTTGTAGGCATAGGTGCCTCTCCAAGTACTTCAGTCACAGAACTGGGTTTTGAGACGGCTCTTCTTCTTGCATGGCTTGATCGTTCTTGAGGATTTGCACTTGACTTTGTAATGTCTCCATGGTCATCTTAATCTCTCGAAATTCATTCAACATCCCTTGCATTCCTTGCACCAACTCTTGCAACTACGGATCCATGGTTCTTGCAACACCCAATTGCTAACGTCTACTTCAATACAGAGTCAATATAATCACTCTAGAAGGTGCACAAACTATTGGAACTACCATTGGGACCTCAGAAGCTATCACTCGTTGATAATTCTCCTCACCAAAATTCCTAACCACAAAATCTCTAAACATCACTTTTGGCCTCACTACATAATGGATTTCTACTTGAGTGTTGAAAGGGAGAGGATTTGGGACATTCATATTATCATAAAAGAATGTAGATGGTCAAATCCCACTCTCTGTCATATATCACCACAGGTAGAATCATTGGTTTTGGTGAGTTCATCACTCTGTCCATGAATTCCGCACCAAAGTGATAAACTAGCAATACTCTCATCTGCTCATGCTGGATGTACATAACCTTGATGTGGAATGGGTTTGAGAATGGAAAGCTAGGTGCGGGAAATTGTCCTCCCGGCGCATCCATCCCATCCGCTCTCTAGAGTCCTTCCTAAGTCTAGCGATTACTCTATGTTCTCCACCTCAAATTACTCAGTTTCAGTAGTTCGTGCTATTCCAAGAGGGATGATCCACTCTCTTGGACTAGAACACTCGCTCTAATACCATTGCAATACTCCAAGGACAAGAGAAGAGAGAAAACACAAATTGCACACTCAAACATTCGATGCCCCAAGGGAGCACCTTCTCTTTATTATATAGACAAAGAGGATCTCCTCCAAGGAATCTCCACCATAGGATTAGGGACACAGATAGGTGACATGTCAGCAAGCTCCACCCTTGGATTACTTACTTGGATGGGTGACCTGTTTGGTCTAGGTCCTATTTGGTTGGTCAAACCAGCTTTGACCAAAGGGAATCTTTTAGGGAATCTTCTTGTAGGAATCTCAGAATCACGTGAGTAAGGTACCGTTGGAAAGCTATCGATGAGACAAAGCAGGGGGAGGGAAGGCCAGCCTTTCCTCTATTGGGGGAGGTGAATCTACACATTTTCAAAGCCTAATTCATCCGTTTAGGCCTCCAAAATTGCCTTCAAAGATTTCAGGCATATTTTGGTTCCTACTCTATTATTAGAAGTCCCCTTTTGGTGATACCTCTTTCTGATCTGTTCATTCCATCATGTGTAACATCCTTCAAGATGTTACCAAACCAATTCTCACCTTTAAATCATATGTCTAGCTATTGGTTCTAAGGTTCTCAAGTCTATTTCGGTTTCTGCCCTATTAGTAGAAGTACTCTTTTGGTGATACTTCTATCTGATCTATTTTGACCATCATGTATAACATCATTCTAGATGTTACCAAACCAAATTTCACATCTAGATCATATGGCTAACCCTTGGTATTACAGTTGTCTAACTCTTTCCTTAAAGCCAAACATCTAGGAATAATATCAAGTCAATACACTAGAATCCAAAATATTGGTGCTCATCTTTTCCACTTCCTCTAAAGTAAGGTCTCTTCTATCTTAGCTATGACTAACTTTAGCTAATCATGACTAATGTAGAACTATCCTTTATCTCTATATAGTAATATCTCTCAAGTACTTGTAATACCAAACTAAATATCACAATAACACATACATGCACAAATGGGTGTATAGCTTTGGCTTCAACATAGCCATCATTGTCCTAGTGACACTTTGCCTTATTGGGCCTCTATAGGTTTCTACCTTATGTCTATTCTTCACGTGAGGTTCATTGAAACTACTTTTCAACTCCTCAATTTCCTTTGCAAGATCATACTTCCAATCAAAGATGATTCTTGTATAATTTCATGCATTTCTACCCAACACAAGTCTACAATCCAACTCAGTCCATCAAGTCAGATTTCCTCTCTTCCCTTTGTCTCGGGACCATTTATACAATTGCTAGTTGCAATTTTTGCCATGAACCCTAGAAAACTCAAGTTTGAATTCCAGGCCAAAAATGTAATCCAAAGTCAACTTAAGACTTTGATCCTCACTAACATGTCTAATCTTTGAATTGCAAGATTTTGAACAAAGAGTGCCAAAACCTGTCTACTACCCTTCATCTGCATCATGTGCTCACTTGCTTTTGGTTTCTCACAAAGCAATCCCATGACTCAACTTGTGATGCTAACTCTCTCAAAACAACTATTCAAAGAGACCGAATATCTCTTCAACATTGCAAAATTTCCTTGACAAAGTCTCAATTTTATACTTCTCTGTTTCTTAGTCAATCTTCAGTCAAGCTATAGTCAAAACTCATGCCTACCACATGACTTAGTCGTGTCACTCTCAAATTTATCCTCACATGAAGTGGCCATTTTTGCTAAATGTACCTCCTTCGTTGGTATGGCCCAAGTCAAAGTGGTTAAGGCATCTTTAGATCAGGTTGTTCATTCTGATGCAAAGTATCCTTACTTTGGATCTACCACACATCTAGTTCAATCTGAGTCTTTCCTTTGATCCAAAATCAATATCCTCAGGTCGGATTGAATTTCCTTCTTCTGATCCGAACACATGATTCTTCTCTTCTTTCTTCCAATTCGGCTTCAAAAATACACTTCTTCTCTAAAACTTACCAAAAATGAAAAATGTGGGTACCACATGAGCCATCTTTAAGGTTAAGTGTCCTACGGTAGATCTGGCTCCTCAATACAAATATGTGCATTATGAGAATCTTGCTCATAGTTCCTCCCCAAGCTTGGAGAAGACACATCCGCATAAGGGTTGTCCTGCCCTTGTCCCATAGTACCCTATACCCTGGGTTAGGTCATGTCTACCAATACTACACTATCACCCACTCTCTCAATCTCTCTAATTGTCAAGCACGTACACTCCTTGCCAAAGATGCAAGAATCCTTGGCCATATAAGGGTTGTCATGCAATTCCCTTGTCTCTCAATACCCCATACACTAACTATGGGTTAGGTCATGCCTACCAACACTACACTATCATTTGCTCTCTCAATCTATCTAGTTGTGTGACAACCCGGCAAATATCACTTTTGCGGTAATCAGGTAAGTAAAGTTTGTTCCCGTAGAGATACGACTCAAAATTGGTCAAATACAAAGTCAAATGTCACAATGTAGTTCTTCTTGGTTGCGTCCTTAATCTCTTTGGTAGAAACAACACCCGGAAGAGAGAAGTAAGCACTGATTTGCAGTACCCTCACGAAAATTTGTCACACTTAATCACAACTCCATCAAATCTTTCCAAACAATCTTGATTGTGATGATTCAGGCTCTCCCAAAAACCGCACTTCACTACAAAACGACCTCGCCTTAGAATTGTGTTCCACCCCTCCACTAAAGGTACAAATTCCTCGATCAAAATTGCTTTACATCAACTTCACGATGCACTCACAAATGCAAAATACTACCAACACTACAATTCCTCTTAGATTTGTCAAGGCATTGCTCAGATTGCACTTCACTCAGGATCAAACACACAAAATGAAGATCAAGGCTGGAGAATCCAACATCCAACAAGCACACTGACTTGCACTTCAAATTTCTCCACACACTCACAAATACAATCACAAAGTTGATACTTGGAATTAAGTTCAAATGACAAGCATTGCTTCACAGCACTTTGCTTTATCTATTCTTAGAAATAATGAGCATTGAACAACATTTTAATGCAAATACCACTCTTAAATAGTGAAGCAAACAAAAATTCTAACAACTTATAGTTCCCTAATAACTCTTCCTACCTCCAGATCCAAATAGACAATGCAACTCTTCATATTTGCCTCTTCAAATCTCAAATCTGTTACTAATCTGATTCAATGTCAACCTTGTCATTGACTTTCAATCTCAATGATCTTCCTCTTATTTCTCCTTCTTTGGGTATATCTACCACTACCAAGTCCTTCACTATTTCTAATACTTCTACACTAGGAACTACAATCAAGATCATGGGTAATCCATCTACTTCCTTATCTCCTGACCCAATCTTCTCTAATGTCTCAAATAACAAGTCCAAAGACACTTGAATTCCTACTTCTGCAACATCAGGTCTAACTACTATTAATTCCTTTGCTAATTCTACTATATCCTCATCAAGAATTGTAAATGAAAGCATGGGTACACTATGTACACCTTCAATTTGTAATCCACTTTCCCCTAATCACTCATGTTACCGACCCAAAGACACTTACAATCTGATCTTGAATTTGGGTTTTATTCACTACTACTATTTTTCCTCTCATTTTATCCACTCTTCAATCTAAACAAAATTGAAGTCATGGATATCCTAACTATCTATTTTTTCTCTATTTTAACTCTCATTAATACCTCTGGCAAGATTCCCGAAGTCACTTTCACTGCACTCCAAGGTCCGACTATCTCAGATCTAGTCATCTTTGTCTTGAGGCAAAGAAGCTTCTAACCCAAATTTGTGTAAACCTGAAGTATCAAGTCCAAAGTCTCAAGTCCAAAGTGTGAAGTCCAAAGTATAAGTCCCTAAGTGACATTGACCCGAATACACCAACTCGAAGACACTAAACTCCTCTATGCATCTTCTCCCAAAACTTCAAATGCTTTTAACTTCTTCTACAAACCTTCAAATTGTGCAATTTTAGTGGCAACGAAAAGCCCTGAAAGGGATGCTTCCAACAAGATATAGCACGCTTGATTTGGACTTGTGGTCATTGAGATATGGCCCACGCAGTATTCCTAACTTGAAACCTTCATTCCGATGTGAAGAAACCCTCCTTCGGCGTCTGACCTCCTTCTTCCTCTTCCTTTGACATGAATTAAAATTCTTCTTGTTTTGATCCAATCCAAACCCTCCTTCCTCTAACACAAAGTTGACTTCCTCGAGCTTGATCAAAACATAGGTTTCCCCTTCATTTCTTCTCCATTTAGGAAGGCACTTCTTCTTCTAAACCCGTCCAAAATGAAAAATGTGGGTACCACATACCTCCTCCCTCAAATATGACCGTCCCCACAAACACACAGCAAGGATTCAACAAGATTAATAAAATGAAAAAGACATTGTTTCTCTTGCTCAATTTTTTACAACGCACTGCACAAAATTAATACTTAAAGTGGTCTTTGTCAATGCTTCAATAATTTCCTTCTCTACACGCTCAATTGAGTCCTCCAAATGGATCACTTCAACCCAACAAGGATTGTTGTCATTCTATTTAACTTTTGCTTGGAGATCTTGCGTTTTCCTTCCCTCTATCATAAACTCTCTCTTTTTTTTTCTTTTTCTAATGAGGAGAATTGCAAACCAAACAAGGCAATGCACACTCCAAGATTTAAATTCATTGTATGTGGCTAAGAATCTGAAGGTGACAATTGGAACTCAAGGAAAGGTGTCTTCAGATTCATGTTCTCGAGAGATGGGGGTTCAAAAATGCTAAGTGTTGGTGACCTGTAGGGTCTCGTGGCCATTGTATGCTCCAACTTACTCCAAAAACATAATTCCTTGTTTGATTCTTCAGACAAAGTAGACTCCTTCGAGTCATGATTTAATTCTTGAACAGTCTCCTTTTGGGCTACATTTGAAACCTTCTGAATAGGCTTTGGTGTCACCAACCTTGGTTGGTCCCAAAAATAATCTCCAACATCTTTCCACGTTATGATTCTTCAATCATTGGATTGGAGTGATATTGGAAATTTTCAACTTTTTTTCTCTCAAGGGCTTCAAAGTCTTCTTTCTCTTGGTGTTCTTGAAGTTCTTGAGCTTTTCTTCTCAACCTCCTTACATTCTTATTGCTTTTTGGCACTTTTGTTCTTGAAAGCACTGAAATTGGTTAAAAAAACACTTCGTATCCTTCCACTCTTAACGATTGTTTCTCCAGCGGTGCTAAAAATCATATGACTACCCGGCAAATATCACTTTTGCGGTAATTGGGTAAGTGAAGTTTGTTCCCCTACAAATACGAGTCAAAAATTTCCAAACATGAAGCAAAGTAACAATCTTCAGTTCTTCTTGGTTGCGTCTTTAGTCTCTCAGGTAGAAACCACTCCCAAAAGAGAGTAACAAGCATTGATTTGCAGTCTCATCACGACAATTTGTCACACTTAATCATAACTCCATCAAATCTTTCCAAATAATCTTGATTGTGATGATTCAGGCTCTCCCAAAAACCGCACTTCACTACAAAACGACCTCGCCTTAGAATTATGTTCCACCCCTCCATTGAAGGCACAACTTCCTCAATCAAAATTGCTGCACATCAACTTTGTGTTGCACTCACAAATGCAGAATACTACCAACACTACAATTCCTCTCAAATTTGTCAAGGCATTGCTCTGATTGCACTTCACTCAGGATCAAACACACAGAATGAAGATCAAGGTTGCAGAATCCAACATCCAACAAGCACATTGACTTGCACTTCAAATTTCTCTAGACAATCACAAATATAATCACAATGTTGATACTTGGAATTAAGCTCAAACAACAAGCACTACTTCACAGCACTTTGCTTTATCTATTCTCAGAAATAATGAGCATTGAACAACATTTTAATGCAAATGCCACTCTTAAATAGTGAAGCAAACGACAATTCTAACAACTATACAGTTCACTAATAACTCTTCCTACCTCCAGATCCAAATAGACAATGCAACTCTTCATATTTGCCTCTTCAAATCTCAAATCTATTACTAATCTGATCTGATGTAAACCTTGTCATCGACTTTCAATCTCAATGATCTTCCTCTTATTTCTCCTTCTTCGGGTATATCTACCACTACCAAGTCCTTCACTATTTCTACTACTTCTACACTAGGAACTACAATCAAGATCATGGGTAATCCATCTACTTCCTTATCTCCTGACCCAATCTTCTCTAATGTCTCAAATAACAAGTCCGAAGACACTTGAATTCATACTTCTGCAACATCGGGTCTAAATACTATTAATTCCTTTGCTAATTCTACTATATCCTCATCAAGAATTGTAAATGAAAGCATGGGTACACTATCTACACCTTCAATTTGTAATCCACTTTCCCCTAATCACTCATGTTACCGACCCGAAGACACTTACAGTCTGATCTTGAATTTGGGTTTTATTCACTACTACTATTTTTCCTCTAATTTTATCCAATCTTCAATCAAAATGGAATTGAAGTCATGGTTATCCTCACTATCTATTTTTTCTCTATCCTTACTCTCATTAATACCTCTGGCAAGATTCCCGAAGTCACTTTCATTGCACTCCAAGGTCCGATTATCTCAGATCTAGTCATCTTCGTCTTGATGCGAAGAAGCTTCTAACCCGAAGTTGTGTAAATCTGAAGTCCAAAGTCTAAAGTCTCAAGTCTGAAGTGTCAAGTGTGAACTCTGAAGTCTGAAGTCTAAAATCTAAAGTCTCAAAGTCATATTGACCCGAAGACACCAATCCAAAGACACTAAACTACTCTGTACATCTACTCCCAAAACTTCAATTGCTTGTAACTTCCTCTATAGACCTTTAAACTCTATTATTTTGGTAGTAACGGAAAGCCCTGAACGGGACGCTTCCAACGATATATAGCACGCTTGATTTGGACTTGTTGTCATTGAGATATGGCCCCCCGCAGTAATCCTGACTTGTAACCTTCATTTCGATGCGAAGAAAAATTCCTTTGGCGTCTGACCTCCTTCTTCCTCTTCCTATGACATGAATTAAACTTCTTTGGGTTTTGATCCAATCCAAACCCTTCTTCCTCTAACACAAAGTCTACTTCCTTGAGCTTGATCAAAACACAGGTTTCCCCTCATTTCTTCTCCATTTGGTTTCAATTTGGTTTTAGCAAGGCACTTCTTCTTCTAAACTCATCCAAAATGAAAATTGTGGGTACCACAAGTTGTCAAGCACTTACACTACTTGCCAACGGTGCAAGGATCCTTGCACAAAGCATGGCTTGCAACTGTCTGATTTTGTTAAACTAAAAAGTGAATAACCAGATCTAACTTAAAAGAGTGGGTTTAGATGCTACAAGATTTTGGTACATGCACCCTAGTGAGTGATTGCAATTCACACATTTAAGCATCTTGGTACAATCAAATGGTTTCCCTTTTTTTTTGTCCTAATGGTGACACATTGAGGTAGTCATAAATCCATTTGAATTGATGGACTTCTAGGCCAAAGGTGTCCTTTCACTAAAGGTATTCCTCATGGAAGAATGATTGCATCAAAAGGCCAAAAGGGCCAAAAAGGGTCTATTAGGCCAAAAGGGTTTTGAAGCGGAGGTTGGTAATGGCAGTATTCTTTGTCCTCGTACTTCTTTGGTGTGGACCTTTCTCCATCTACAACCCCTTTGTGCTTGTTCCTTCTATACTTGCCTTTCTTCATCTTCCTTTTTTCTTTGGCTGGATTCCTTCATGTGCCAATGATAAATGGCACAAGGTCATCTTCTAGTATGTTTTTTGATGTTTTCTCATTCAATATGTGAAAAGATCTTTTAACATATTGAATCTGTTTTCTCACAATGCAAAATAAAAAGAAACTCACTCTTTTCAAAATTATAAGGTGCTACATCAAGGACACCATCAACATAGAGAAGTGGACCCTCTTTAAATGTTGTCTAGCCACTAGCTAGACCAATGCCAAAACTTGATAAAACTTCTATCCAACAAGAGAATCTATCAAATAACTACTTTTTGGAGTAAAACCAAGAGGACAAAACACTCATAAGAAGATAATTTTTCATAAAATCCAATTGATGTTTTGATTTCAATCAACTAAACAATAATGTAATCAAAGATATATAAATATAATACCTCAAATGAAAGTGGAGGTTTAGTCAACCCTAGCTTATTCCTGAATTGTGTGGTAGAGGTACTCCAATGGTATGTCTAGTGTGTTGGGAAGGAGGACCCTAGCCATGATGGGTGTGCCTATTGCTATTGCTCATTGGTGAAGATCCAAAGCTTAGGTGTATTTTAAAGTGATTGATATGCATTGTCAGATGCACAATGTGAGCATGGCTCGGGATATAGCTCAAGCTCCTCTCCTCCACAAACAACCTCATGCAAGGAACCTCATGCTACATCTATGAGGAGACTATCAAAATGGTTATGTAGGTCCCCAAAAATCTCTATCTCCAAAGAGACAAAGGCATTTGAGGATAGCCAAGGTATGTAGTGGTCCTCCTTGCCCGTAAAGGCAATGGTCATTGCTACTCTTGGTTGTATGCTATCGTACTTTTCCTTTCTCTCTCTAGGAACACACAAGGTGCCTAGTTGTGGAGCCTTTAGATCAGAGGTTGTAGATTAACCTGTCCCTAATAGTTTGAGCGTGTGTAGAACCCAACCAGTAAAACCTTCTGCTCTAGGTTTTGGTATTCTTGCTATTGAGTAAGGTGGTAATGGGAAACCTAACCTACCATCATAACATGTATTCTTGGTCTGTTGGTCATCACTTCTAACATTACCAAGGAGAAATACACAGCACTCTTAGAACGAAAGAACCTCAATTGGGCGTACAAACAAGCATGCAAGCATAGAGAGGATCCAATCACAAGAAGTCAACAGTCACTCTCTCCATGCTTTTGGTGGAATTTAGCTTAGAGCTCCCTGCACTATCCTCAAGTTGATTTCAATCTGTACTCCAGCTTCCTTAATTATGCACTTCAGATTTCAGTCAATTCCTACTCCAAGTGTAGAACTTCTATCTCTTTTGTTGGAGAAAATCCTATGAAACTCAGATGGGTGTAACTTTCTATATGTGGCTTAAACCCAAGTTTTCTAGGATTCAATGGAAAGCCTGTGAGATAATCTTTCTAATGATATGAAATATGTATCAATCTGATTACTACAGCTCCCTTGACAAGCTCCCAAACTTGGCCAATTGCTCATAGGTTTTTACCCTAATTTTGAAATCCTTATTTTAGGGTTTTCTCCTGGTTCTTGGAAATTTTTCCTTAGATTTCTGATTCAAAAGGACACTTGGTCCTCACAAACACTCTAGCAACCTAGAATCCTCAATCATAGTCACAATGTAGGAGAATTGACATCCAATCAAGGTGGAAGATAAAAATTGCTCAACCGAGCTTATGAGAATATTTGCAGCATAGTTTCTTGCATTAATTCTCACTCTCTATGGACCCAAATTCAACCAAAATTTTCATAGTATATGATTGTGCTCTTTTCTAATCCTCTGAAAAGTTTAATACACTAATCTAACCTCAAACCCTAGATATGGATCAATTCTTGAGCTGGGCTAACTTGTGAGCTCTATAGACCCAGGTATACTTGACCCAAGACCCCTAATTTTCTATTTGAATAATTCCCATTAAATCTTGGCATAGAGGTGCAAACCTTAACCACCAACAAGACTGGAAATTTTCACCAGGTGATTCAAACCTGATCAAAATGTAATCTCCAACTCCTCACATTCCAAAACTCCAACTTCAATTGGCCAAATCTGATTTGAGATTGATCAATTTTAACATTTCTTGAGCCCAGCACTACAAAGCCTTTGTCATCTGTCCTATCCCCTTAACAGATCATGAAAATGTCTCACAAAGCTCTCTAAATTGTCTATGTTGTCCTCTTGGGTATGAATTCTACCCCCCTTACTTCAATTGATCATATCTCCCGCAGAATTGACACAAATCTCTCAAATTTTGTCTCAAAAATTGTAGCCTCTCTGCTCTTCTCTCCAACCATGGTCTTTTCTTCTTGAATGCACTCCCTGAACTCCCCCAATTGTCCCAAAATGCCTGACTTCTCCTCTTGGAACCCATTCTCTTGCAATTTTGTCTTTTAGCTCTTCACCTTTTGACAAGTGGACCCCATAAGTCCACCTTGAAGCTCATGATAAAAAATTCAGGCATTTCCCAACTATAGGAGCACATATATTGTTAAGTCCCAGACTTGCTCATAAGTAAGCACCGGAAGGACAATAGGATTTGGGTTTCCCATCACCGACTCCGTGAATACCACCCTAAAATGTGCCACCATCCAATCCCGTAAGCCGTCACGGTGTAGAATCTGAAGCCTGATGAGAAATGGATTCAGGAGTGGCAGATCATGAGCATGGGACATCTCATGCTCAAATGCAGCCTCCAATGCTCTACCACTCGTGCTCAGCTACAACTCTTGCTCCCAATGTCCTCCTCCCCCTCGATACTCCTCAACTAAACACACTCCTTCCTCTCTCTTCTCCACCACATATATACGCAAGAGCTCTCAAACATGATAAGATTCTAACCCACGTGGCCAATCACATATATGTACATAGATTGCTCACATGGCAACATCTCATCCATCGGATCTACCATACAACCTACTCCACTAAGTTGGGGATAAACTATGGTAAGTTACTTTCTTTGGCTACGCAAACCACAACACAACAATGCCTACCCGTGTCAATGTCTCTACTTGTAGGGTTTACCACCACCTTGTCATGAAAGGTTTTACTACCATCCATGAAAGTATCAATATCCACTTGCACCCAATGGGTAGGTGGTCCTGGTAGATCCTACCATAGTTCAATCTGAACTTGGGCTTGTGTTGCTCATAAGATCTTAGCTATTGTATCACAAACTGCATCATGGATCCTAGTGTGCTCTCCACCTATTGCATATTATAAAAAGTGTATGCCTTGAGCTGCATGTGGAGAACCCCATGCGCACAAGTCTAGAAGCCCTATGAGAGCTGGATGTAAGAGGCCCAACCTCAATCACAGCGCTATCGTAAACTCCTCATAGGTAAATCAAAAGTCAACTATCAATGGGAAAAGCCTGGAGCCAAGCTCCAAAGCCTTTCTTTCATAAGAGAGGATCATATCAAAAGTCAACTATCAATGGGAGAAGCCTGGAGCCAAGCTCCAAAGCCTTTCTTTCTATAAGAGAGGATCATAGCTCTGGCAAGTAGAGGTGCATCAGCAAGGATATTGGAAAACATGTGAGTGTGAATACATTCAATGAGATCTGCCTTAACTTTACTACGGTCTAAGGATATAAAATCAATAAACTTGATGAGTGACTGCACATGTAGAGCTTGGCAATAAGTTGTGAGCCAAATGAATATGTGCTTGGAAGACATAAATGCTTGAAACCATTATCATAATAGATCCCATCAAATAAAGACAACTCTTGTGTAAGAACCTATCAACTAATGTGAGATCTCCAATGGCACTTAGGAGCTGTTGCCTCCTAGTCAACACGTTTTATCTCTTGACGGGAACCATGCTTGTGGGTTTCTTATGCCCATAGGATATCCTAATCCACCTCATTTGACTTATAGTCCTTGTGAAGCTACAAATTTTAGTTGCAAAGGTGTGGACTAATCCACATCCTCCCTTCGCTAGTGACCAAAGGTCATGTGAAGTGGCCGAAAAGCTATGGCCAATCCATAGGTGAATTTGCATGCTAGACTATTGATTTCTTGATGTTCAAGTACTATCCATAAGTACTTGGGGGCGACAAAAACTCGCTTTTCTTGTGAACTCATGTCCATCTAGAGCGGATATCTAAGATTAAGCAACGACTTGCTGTATAGATCTTCCTCCACATCACACGACGTGGTCCTCTCCATCCATTGGACCATGCCTGGTCGCACTTTTACAGGCGGGTCCGCCTGAAGAAGTGTGTTAACCCCCTACGAATTCGTACTCAATCATTGTTGTTGTAAGTATTATCCTCTTTGTATTTGAACGCATCCTTCAGTACACCATGGCCGAAACGGTTTGTGTTTTATTGTTTTCTATTTACAGAATATCTCGAGCATTCTAACAATTAAGAGCGAAAATAGAATTTATAAAAATAATATCTAAAATACAAGCAAGAATTTTGCTTTAAATTCATGTATACATAATTTCAATCCAGAATGTAAATAGGGTGATGCTATATTAGGTTAAAACAAAAAATATCTCTTATGAATTGATATTACAGCAATCTAAGTCAAAAAAAATTTGTAAATCCTATAAATAATTTATTTATTTATTTATTTATACAGGTAATTAAATAATATAATTACCTTATTAACTAATAGCCATAAGATGACCTAGAAAAATAAGATAATAAATGGAGGGCAAGATATACATGTGTTTTATCTAGAAACTAGAAAGAAAAGTTATTTCTCCGGAAAAAGTTATGAAGTTAAACGAGTAAATTCACAAACATAAATGCAAGTTTTATGCTGTTTACCATGACTCATTTTCTAAACTTCAGATGGAAGCTTATCAAAATATACTTTAACTTAGAACTCATCTTTTGGAAATTGAGATCAAATCTTTGTAAAAATTCAACAAAAAAATCCTTGCAAGTTCCATTATAAATCTAATCATTACAAGTTTAGTACTTAACATAGTAACTCAATCTTCTAAACTCAATTTCTGTGAACTAAATTTATATCAAAAATAAATTTGAAAATATATTAAATGTCATATATATTATAAGTCTATATTATTTATAATTATAAGTAATTACGTGTATTTAATTCATTTATATATTATATTATATACTTGAATTATCCAATTCTCATTGACACTAATAACGCTCACCTCTCAAGTATATAACCTGATAACATGTCAGTAGCTTCAAGTCTTTTTCACTCATGAACTGATATGTTTTAAAACATATCAATTACTAATACATTCAATGTAAGTGCATTTACACAACTTCTAGCAAATAATCATTGTTCACTGTCCACACATTCCCAAAGTAAAGTCTTACGCATCGAAATGTAATATCAAGCACAACATAAGACAAAGACTAATATGCACGCTGAAACATCAAATAACAACGTGCAGTGCCTTAACAGGAGCTACAAGGCATATTTGCAGTGCGGTGCAATGATACACAGCCACAACCCAATCAACAAGACGTAACATTTGGAAACTTAGTTTCTAATGTAAAACAACTTGCAGTCGTGTGTAGGGACGAAGTAATAGAAATAGTAAGACTAATGGGTAATAGTGGACAAGTAGTATTCTGATAACTATGGTTAACAGGCAAGATTGTTTGGTACAGTATTGTGAATGAATCTAAGCTTACTGCACGTTAAAGAAAGCTGTACTTTATTTGAAGGTGATGATAAATTTTGCTTTTCGTTTGCACTCCTGCCAAATATAGTGGACTTTACCTGCGGGATCAGCGCGACAAATTCGACCAGGTGGTACAGGCTGCTGGTAAAGACGCTAATGGACACAGTCATCAGAGTGACGCGATACATAACGAACAAGATCGAGTTCGCGCCGAATACATGTACACCGGACATGTTGTAAAGAGTTTGATATATTATCGAATGCCTTTGATCTCACCTCCCAATTTCTATCCAAATCCGGGACCCAGCAAAACATTACACAAATTCTGTAAAGATGGAATCACTAGATATGGTTGATCTTCGTTCGTCGCTTTTGTCACTCTCAGATTATTTTCTAGTTGATGACGTCAGTCACTCGTAGCATTGGAAAAAGTTTTGAGATGGTGCTACTAAATGGATTTGTTCATCTTGTGATTTTGCTTTGTTCTCGCTACCCATTGTGAGATATATAGTAACGTCAGGGTTAAGTGCGCATTTTTCTAGTCCGCATTCCGAATTGGAAAAGTAGTGAATCAATATGCTAACCATATTATATTGATCTTTTCTATAATTCCCATTGTCTCTTTTGTCGTTATAAGTGACTCTATTCAAATGCAATTGGGGACATTCAATCACTACATGAAGGTGACGAAGTGTCGACTTTCCAATTCGTATACATGTTCTGAATTATACTGTAGGAAGCGTTTTGGGTACTGCCTTACCACTTTGGTTTTGACAAAAGTACAATGTATAGAATTATGCCTAATAGGCTTAACGGAGTGTCGACTTTCCAATTCGTGTACAATTTCTGATATATACAGTGGAAAGCGCTTGGGTACTGCCTTAACACTTTGGGCTTCTCAAAAATATAGTGCATGGAATTGGGCCTACTGTTCTAATAGAATTGACAGTCCAATACTATTGGTACATTATTCTATTGTGAGGGAATTTTTAAACCGCGCCAAGTCCGCGGCCTTCGGCTAAATCCGACTGAATTGCTCAGATCAAAGTGCGAGCTTACTGTACCAGAAAGTTAAAAGGGTGGTTTTAGGAAAGTGCTACCAATTAACAGAAGCAGACGTGAAGTGAGTGAATCCGGCCGGAGCACCATCTGCAAAGTGCTCCGGCCCGGATCCCTCAAAAAGCACAAGGTACATCTCCACACAGAGTTCTAGCACTCGACACTTGTAGAATTTCACTTATCATTCCTTTGTTTATTTAGCAGTTAATATTAAGTTAACGGAGAAATTATGACTTTCATTCGATCAAAGTGGATCGTCATCACGCGAACGTGCGGAATTTCAAATGTTCTTGTAAAGCTTGCCTTTAAACATATTCCACATTCCGAGCAGTCTCCTCGTCGAGCATGCATTGCTCTATCTGAAACTCTAGATCTGCGCAGTTGATGTTGTTAAGAGTAATGTTTATGTCTCGTCCGATCGAGCCAGAGGAGAAATTCAGACTCAGTCTAAATTATCACGTTATGTTCAATTTCAATTGGTAGTTCCAAGTGGAGTACATATATGTACCGAAAAATTCTCCTTTCGGACAAACGCGAAAACATGCCAATGAAACACCATATTCTTTACCCTGATATCACTGACTACAGTGTTGACCACGGGTGGGAAGTAAACTTAGCAAAACAGCTTACTTCAGTGCATCGAGATAATAATCATCGCGAACTATGTGTAGAAAATCCATGATCATGTTAAACTGCTTGTCTAACTGTTTCACGATCCTGATTTGCATCGATCTAAGCAGACTAGTATAGTCTTGTGACGTAGGAGGAGAATTAAGGTGGGATGATAGAACTGTGTAATACATTGTCATCTTGACTAGGTATAAGTGCAATGTTTTCTAACGTTAATATTATGGCCATATACATGCTCATTCAAAGTTCGTTATCTCTTACCTACCTTAACAGAGGTACCAAAGTTTCTAGTGGTAGCTACGGGAATTTGATTGGAGTTTAAGAACGCACAGCCTTGATGTGTTCAATTGTATCAATTACAGTGAAACTGAATTATCAGACAAATTAAGATTGTGGTCCATGCCATGTTCCACCTTCCGGGTTTAATGTTCACCACTGACAGCAAAGAATTTGTGAACGGATCTGACCTATCTAAACTATCGAACTACATCGGAGACAATTCCCATACCATCGCGCGTTTTTGGATGGTCTTCTTCTGCCTACGTCTACAAAGTCTGCAGAAAAACGAAATTCTGCGACAGATCTAGAATTTTGTTTATTTACATATTTCATTTTCTCTGTCTTCTCTTTGCGCTGAAGAATCAAACCCATCTAACCCATAATCACTCCTACCGTAGGGTACTGTTCCATGTGTCATTGATTGACAGATGAGCATGTTCTTCGCACTTCTCCTTCCGATGTCCAATCAATGTTACTCATTTTCACCATAGCTGCTGCGAAATCGTCGGAGAAAGACGATCCTCGTTTAGAGTATGTTGAAACAAGCTTCTTCCCCACTGTACTAGTCAAGAGCTGGGCATCTGTGGTGAACAGCCCTTTGTTCTCCAGAACAGCCTTAAAGTAAAGCTCGTCAAATGTGTTCTTCGTCTTGTCCATAGCGAGAAACGTTGGGTTGCCACTGTCGTCATTTTGAGGACATATCTTCTTTAGCTTCTCTGCGAATTTCGTATCGAGCGATGGGTCAGCGAGATCTGCAACTCCATTGAAATCATACAAACGGTTCAGAACAGTCCCGCACTGTGCTCGGCCAATAGTGTGCGCACCAGATAGGACAACCATTTCTTGTTGGTTTAATCCAACTGCGGCGAAGTTCTTCACCAATTCATTGAAGGTCATAAGTGGGCTTGGGAGTTTTTGTTCTGCTTCCTCTGCATTTGACACGAAGCCGTCTTTTCGACCTAAGGCGACATGCCAGCTTGGTCCTCCAACCTGAAAATGGACAGGTCTAGTTAGACTTTATCTTGCGAACTCGAACAGAATTTCTATCAAGTCTGGGTCAACTGGTTTGGTATTTGACGACCGTCACCGAACAGAAATGGTTCATTCGTTGGAGAAAACGATTCCCAGACGTATATATTCTAACAAGGGTGCTCACTTTTGTGGGATTGCCGAAGATCACAAAGGTCCTAACTCCCGTTCAATCAGATATATTAGAAATATTTACCAGGACAGTAGCGTCCCGAGCAGCAAGAGCCGTGATATCAGCGCACGATACTATTCCAGGACATTCAGCTTCTAACCCCGCCTTAATTTCGTCAATTTCTTCGAAACCTCTCAGAGAGTTTGCGTTGGGTCGCGCATCCTTCTCCGTTTTGCTAGATTGTGAATTGAGGAGCACAGATGCATCACATCCCTGTACCATGAACAACATGCATTGATTATTAATAATACATATAATTAAAAAATCTTCTCTCCATTACAGATTCAATCTTCTTGACTGCCTTTGAACGAAAAGCATAAACATCCCAGACTTCAAGTTAGGCAGGCATTCAGATCCAGGAACGTTTCTTGTAGATAACCCTCTGTGCCTAAACAGATTGCCGAGTGTTGTACGGTATCAAATTGCCTGTAAGCAAAACCAGGTACCCATCAACTAGGACTTACCCTCACAAAACAGTCGTGAAAATGCAATCGTAGAAGCCCTCCAGCCATATTCTTGTTTCGCCTCACAATCTTGCGGACCACATTATTGATTATGGATGTTGCTTGTGGGCAAGTACTGGAATAGTAGTCATCTCCATATGGAGAATAAGCGTCGGTGGTGAGTGCTAGTACAAATAGCCCCAACAAGGTCCAAGCTACTAGACACCAACGATATGCCATATTGGCACTTCTAGAATCTGCGTTGCAGTGGATGTCAAATCTTCTCACGCCTGAAGTAACCTATACCACCGTAGATGCTGATCCAAATTTGTTTGACGCTATGGAGATCCGGAAACCGACTCTGCGAATCGCAAGACGGTATAATTGTATGCACAAGACTAGTGAAATGCCACACTTTCCTGCTTTGGTCACTGTAAATATGCGTACTGGAGATCGAGTGCTGATTGTTGCTTCTGCGCTCTAGATTTCTTATATTCCGCCTTCCGAAGGACCAAGATGACTTCGTCAATAAACTTGATATTGCACGCGGTTTAGTTGCCAACATCCCGAAGTTGGGCCCCGTCAACTCAAGAAGAGCATACTACCCTCTTTCCATGGTCTCCAGTCACTACTCCGACGCGAAAACCGGAGCCAACGTCTACCCAACCGGTGAATCTGTCAACTAACTAATGTTAGGAGTAAAACGCAGAAGACAAAACAAGCATAATAACCTTAAGGTAATTCTCTTTAAAGCCAAATGGTATTTACGGCTCAATCGACTTGCCAAAACTTTCAGATTTCCAGAATACGGCTGTTGAGATCTTGGCTACTAGTCAGCACGTTTGCATCAAGACGGGAGGCATGCTAGTGGTGTTTCCCGCCTGTAGGATTTCCATGTACGCTCGGAAGTTCCCTAGTTGCCTCCTGAGTACATGTGAAGCTACAAATTTCAGTTGCACATCTAAAGGTATGGACTGATCACATCCTCCCTTCACTTTTGATAAGAGTTCATGTGAAGTGGCCGTAAAGCTCGAATCCCATAGAAAATCTCTTATTTCTTTGATATCGTACATCCATTGATCTATTGTTTCGGCTCTCTCCATTTGCCTCCATCATCGAAATCCATTCCTCAATACACGAAAATGTAGAGAGGTGACTGTGAAAAAACGATAAACCAGGACTTCATCACCAGGTCTTCACTGAGAGTTTAACAAGACAAAGTCGATAATAATCAAGACCGACAGCTTCAAGAGGCTTTGACGATTATAGATGATTATAAGTAAACAGATACAATTTTAATAACGAAATTTGAATTCTTTGCAAATAATTTCGCAAGAGTATTACCATTGTGGGACAAAAACTTTATAACAGAATAAAGAGTGGTACTTGTCTTTACAATCCCAATAAGAAGTTTTGACATTTCAGAAAGCATTTAATTTCCAGTTAATTGTCTTTGCCAACCAACCCCCTCAAATTGAGGTGGTTATCAAGGTAAAAAATTTGGATGGAATGTGGGGAAAATCTGTCCCATGCACTCGAGTTGAAGATATGGTCAAGCTATAGGTGAATTGTTCATACAAGACTAACGATTTGTGGAGATTCAGCCTCCTCCCTATATTACGTGCTTGAGGAAGACAAAATGTCGCTTTGCGTTTGGACTAATGACGCATTTACAGCCACGATGATTGTGCATATTCTAAACTTAAGCATCGGCATATCTGAATTTTCCACTACGCATCACACTGGGACGAGGTCGTCACCGCCTGTTGGACCATGCGTGGTCGAACATCTACGGCCGGTTGAGCTTGTACTGTTGGGACGAATTCAAACTTAAACAACCTGCGTCGTAAGTGTACGTACTATCCTCTTTGTGCATGGACCTGTTTCCCGGTTCTTCTCGTTGTCTTATGCAGGTCACCTTTGTCATGAACCCATCCTGTCGTACACCATTGTTTCTGTTTAAAGTCAACTCTCTCTAAACGTCAATTCTATCATCGTCATTTTCTTAAAGTGTTAGTGATTCCAGTGCTCTCGTGTCGAGGACAAAGGAATGTGGCTACAAGATTATTTTTTAATTGAGAATGTTGTATATCGTACCAATTCTATCCCTGAAGGTTACATGTTAATATCTCAAAATTAAATTTCTAAAATTATCAAAATAACATTTACATGCGCTAGAATACTTTCGTGGGATTTTGCTTGATGCTGCTCCCGTTTTCCTTGACGGTGCTAACTTTTCATTCATTAACCATGGGTTGTGTCGTAGCAACGTAGAATTATGCATCCATGAATATAATCTGAACAACATGGTTAAATGTTTTCATGGTAGTTGAAGTAATCATTCAATGACAAAGCACGTCCTCCTCCATAATTGGAATAGAGTCTATCCATGAATATTTTTTATTTGTCACCCTAAAAAGAATTCTTTGAAGAGCAAAGTGGAGTTTTTCAATAAATAATAATTTAAAACTTCTCTATTGATTCACTGCATATAGTAAAATAATTCAGCCATAGCTTCGTGGTAATGTATCGGGGAGACTCTAAACAATACTACTTACAAATTTTCTGGAGAAGAACTGTTTAACCCTGATTCAAAGTATAATTATTCACTATTATTATCCATAATGATAATAATCACATCGAAACTAATCTACATTTCATGAAGATTTAGATTAAAATCTCCAACAAGAGTTTGATCATCAAGAAGATAATTAACTAAAAAAATATTTTCTTTTTAAAAAGAAGTCAATTTGAAGATTATTTTTATTTTTATTTTCAGTGTTAGAAATTACTTCCAAGCGTTAACAATTAGAGAAAGTCGATGTAACTTCAGCGAATTAATCTTTATTTTACAAAATAATTCGAGGATGCTCTCAACCAATTGTGGAGCCAGAATTTAATTTGATCGGGGCCTAAATTGCCCCATCTTGTGTCTTGCACTTGAAAATAAAAGCAATATTCCTTATCCTCTCTCAACATGAATAGTGTAGATCTAGACCATTCCAACTTCATGGCACATTATACTACACTCGAGATGGAACAAGCTAATATTAATCTAATTATTCGGTGGAGGACGGTAGATAATCAACAAGTCCACGATGATTCCCTTGAGTGATGTTAAAACAGTATAACTAGATCTATACATTTCCAAGAAATATGTATTTAGATTGTCAAAATTATAAAAATTTAGAAAAATCATGTGTAAGCAAAATTTCACAAAATATACTAACTCCAACCAAACTAAGAGCGGAAGGACTCATATGACATTTTTCTTATTACCATTAAAGATGGGGTCTATACTTTTTAACGTCAAATATCACCACAGCTATAAATTTAGCTTTGAAATATTATTCTTTTCCGTCATGAAATGTTCTTAATAACTTTATGTAACGTAACAATGTCATTTGTTTATATTATTGGAATATGAATCTTGGGTTGTTAAACATTCGGGGCCAATTTGGAGATTATTTCATTAGTTCCCAACATGGGAGAATGTAAATTTATACCTTTATAGCGTTTACACATTTGCACATTATATCTTCTACGCATGGCCTATAGGGTAGACCGTATTGCAAATTTATGGAGCTATTTCAACAGGATACTATGAAACGTGCTTAACATCACCGTTTTCCTGTGCACTGTAAGAGTGATTCACTATAAGTCAAATCAATGTCTTAGAATGGTGAACTATCACCCCCCATTAAACCACTAAAAATTATAAAACAGAAGTATATAGAAATACTGCAATTACATTGCTAGTGCTAGCTACATTCTTATTGATATTGACACTGTTTTTGACTTCATTCTCCAGGTCAGGATAAGATCTACTGCTCAGGGATCAAATATCCAATAAGAGCAACAGTTCTAGGTTTTAGAATCGGGAGAGCAAGTATCTCAATGGGGTAGAGATACCAGCTAGTACTCATAAGATAAGTTGCCCCCCAATCCACCATTTTATTAGAAGCAACCACGACCATAATTTCTTGTTGGATTAACGAATGCGATGGCATCTACCAAATCTCATGACCAACGTCGGGACTATACAAATGGGTTTTATCTTTAAATTTAGTGGAAGACATGCAAATACAATCAAAGGAGATAAATTGTTCACGGACGACCTATAAATTTATTTTTTTCTTCTGTAAACTGGATGTATCCAGTTTCAGTCAAAGACATCCACAGGACAAAAACTGGATATCTCTTCTTTCATCCTTTGGGGTCTCCGTGGAGACCCACGTATTGAGCAACTAACCACTTTCTAAAACAACCATCTTTAGCAAAATACTTCATCAGCGTATGAATGGCCATAACTAATGGAAAAAGGCAGCGAGTAATATAAGGAGGAGAAACGCTTGGTCGTCCTATCAGTATTCACCGTTGAGAAATCTTCCCATGGTTCGACCTTTCAGATTCTGAACTGGCCAGTTATTCGGAAGCTGTACGAATATCAACACATCGGTTTGTGTGTACGAATGAATCCAAAATTGCCATTCGAGCCCATTACCTTAAACTTTCCCATTTCAGTCATCCAGAATATCTTTCTGATTTTAAGTGCATGCAACTAAAGTAAGTCAAAATCTTCAGAGAAGATATTTCTATGATGCCATACTTCAAAACGTAAGCGCGTATTATCATCTCGATCCAAATTTGATTCACACATAGAAACGGCAGGGAGTGCTCACCGGCAAGATAGATTTGTAAGCTTCGAATTGTACAGATGATAGCTCCAGGGTATAACATGCGTAAATCCATGTACTGAAGTTAGAAGGATATTAACGTCACTGAACATGCGCATAATGAAATTGAAATAGCCAGACTTGAGAAGATTTCACCAAACCTCCTCCAGCATAATTGTCCAAGAAATATTCTCCGTGTACGGTGGGGTGGTCAAAGATCCAATGTATCGTGAATATGACCCGCCAAGCGTGTGTATCAGTGAAGAGAAGTTGAGTGGTCGGGTGGTGTTGAATTGCGCTTCTGGTTCTTGAATGAAGGGCACTGCGTCCAGAACCTGCACCATCGAGTATACAGTTATTTGATGGAGCTAAGACTCAACATTGATGCACTGATCACACGGAAAACAGTCGACCTATCTGAAACAAAAAACAAACTATGCCAATTATGGACTCTTTCAGCTCTTGATCGTGGTAGATAACCTACGATTTTGATTTCTTCTACGTCACACACCCTGGAAGTCCATAAATGATCAAGCGTAGCAATTGATAACTCAGAAGTTAAATGCCTTACCTGTTATAGGAAAGTATCCCCTGTGCAATCGTGCAGACATTGATCGAATAGAATACCAACAACTGCTAGGTCTGTTTTGTTTTCGTTTGGATGAGTGAATTTGTTGGCCAGATGTAGCTCCATGTCAAAACTGCAGATGACAAGTTCCGAACTAGGTGTTAAGGCCAAGTCTAATGCAAAGAGGGGTCAAGAAAAGTAATGTATAGGTGGTGGCGCAGTCGAGGTACACTCGCAAGGTAAAGTGATTTTTTGGTGCTCCAGTCTAGCCACAGGAGTGATTTGAGGTAATTTTTTTCGGCTAGTACCTGGTCGAGTCGATAGTATGCTCGCTTGGAGAATGAAAGTGAAATGACTCCAGAGTATACGTCTGTAGACGGTGCAGTTTCTTGATAGGGCTAGTTCCTTCGACCTGCTCGTTATCAAAAATATAATCCCTTTAGTCCAACATATAGAACATTCGACTACTTTTTCATGGTCTCAGTGAGTATCAAAGTAACTCTTTTCCTGCCAAAAGAAAATTGCAAACGAATTGTCTTTTGGCAAGTCTTGAGCAATCGCTAAATCAGCTGAACATTGATGGCTACATTCTCGTTCCATACATTGATGATGTGAGGCCTTGCCGGTGATTGTTGCCAATTTGTTAGTTTCAAAGTCAATAAGCAAGCTAGAAAATGTAGAGTCAATGTCTCTATTTTCTCGTAAAACATTTATCGGAGATTGCGAGTCCCCAATGTTGCATTTTCCGCCCCAGTTTCTCGATCCCTTTGCTCCAGTATATTCGAATTCACTGTCTGCAGTAGTCAAATCTGAGTAGATTGTCCAATTTCCACTATGGTTGCATGTAGAATTCCAAAAGCCTATCAACGTTGACCTCCATACAATCATAAATCAAACTCATGTCTTCTCCACTCCTACCTCAGTCTGATAGTAAATAATCTGGTAGCATATAATCCGTAAAAATCCAATGGGGCTTTTCAGGACCATATGCATTAGTTACAGTTACTATCTCTCATGCTTAGTGGGTGATACCTGGTACTACTAATGAATTAGCTGACAGCTCTAGCCACGTGCACGTGCACTTAGAGTTAGAGAGGAAGGTCTCCCATCTCTGATCACACAGGAGTACAACAGTCTTCTCTCCACTACTTTTAAACATTCTGCGTGGTCAAGCGGGCTAACAGTTTTCTTAAATTCCTCTTGCATGCAAGCAAAGTGGATCTTGACGTATGTAAATTTGAAGCCATTTTTGTAACAACGTTACTAGCGTAGAGAAACTAGCTGCTGAGTGCCATTTTGCATGATACGGGGCGAGAAATCCTAGACGACTTACCTTGGCCATTTGTCGCTTGGAATGTGAGGCGACCAGGGTAGCCGCTAAGATGACACTACACCAGAAGGTGCGTGTAATGATTGTGCCCCTGTTTCCTGACATCTTTGCGATTATTCCCTTGTTATCCATAAGAAGGAAGTCGTCAAATTGGGGATTTCTATCAAAACAATAGAGCTCACGTGTTTAATTTTCTAATACAAAGACTTTGACACAGCAAAAATCATGTCATCTGAAGACCCTCAATACCCCAATGCTGCTAACGAGAGAGGCATTGTTTGAAGCAGCTGAGTACCAATCTTATATACACGGGGTGGTGTAGGCCCAGGTCCAAATAGAGAAGGTAATTTCTTCACTATAGAAACATTGGATGAGAATTTTCTAGATCAGATTCTGCATACCTGCGGAATGTATGCAACACAGAATTCCAGATTCTATCATAAGAAATTCAGCTGAGGTGATTCAAACATCAGTACAAATTCCGTACGGTATATTGGAACTACAACTATGTAACAATTTAGCTTTCAAGTGAATTTAGACTTCCTTGTAAATGTCCAATAGTTGCAACCTCTGTTCTGAACCCTGTGCTTTGTCTTTGTACATTATATTTAGGGAAGAATTTTGCAAGTTCTGTTTCACAGGAGAGACCCAGACAGCACATACTACAAATGAAAATTGAGAATTTCTAAACTGTAGATTGGTACTACGGCAATTCATAGATTTGGTCATTACAATCTACTTGTTCGATAGTATAACTACCTTAAAATGCCTCAGTTGGGATTCGCTTAAATAGATCAAGAATGTGGGACACATTGAACTGCGCAAACAATGGATTGTCTCTGTTAGTAATTTCCGTTCAAAGAAACTCACTCAATAGCATCAACAGACCCCATTAATTAAACATCTGAGGATATCAGGATATACCGTGATTCACTTCCCGGAAGCTACATCCAAGCAGAATAGTCTCATGCTCAACCTTTATTAACGCCAATTATAATTATAATTTTAATTTTATATATATATATATATATAGAGAGAGATATACGAGAATAGTCTCACGTTCAACTTTTATTAGTATATATATATAGAGAGATATACGAGAACAGGGGTTATCTAGAATTCATGAACGGGTTATCTAAAATTAATGAAGTGCAAATGAGCTATAAACAATACGTACATGATACTCAACACTAGGAATATGAAACCCCGAGGGTGGAATGAAGGAAGGTAAGCGACACGCAAGACTAGAGTAGTGAAATCACGAAGTTAAAATGCATCAAAGGTAACCTGCAGCAATGGCATAATCTAAATAAACATATTGAAATACCAGCGTATCTATATGAGAAACATCATCAAAATAACTGTCACGTGGAAACCGTTAGATAGCAACTCGCATAGTTGAGATGCAGCCTGCAAAGAAACGAAGACAGTACTCTCACATAAGTAGAAAAATAAAGACCCCGGGAAGAAACTGACAGCTGAAAAGGAGACAGTACTCCCACATAAGTAGAAAAATAAAGACCCCGGGAAGAAACTGACAGCTGAAAAGGAGACAGTACTCCCACATAAGTAGAAAAATAAAGACCCCAGGAAGAAACGGACAGCTGAAAAGGATGGAGATGAACTGGTGGCAAGAGACAAGTAATAGTCTGTAAATATCGCGGGTCAAGGAAGAGCTGAGTCAGGAAACAAAATTCGGAGAAGGTGGATGAGACAGAGCACATGAAGGATAAATTGCTCAGAGAACGAGAGAAGACGAGCAAAGCATCCAAGGACGTGGATATAGATATATCACAGCAAGCGCTATGGACGCCTGAGTCTAGAGAAGCCAAACAGCTGAGGGAAGCAGAAGATGGCAATAGTACGTCTCTATGAAAACACATGTGACTTCATCAATGCCTCACGCAGTGCCAAAGTAGCTGAGCTAGAGTCAGTACCCCTCATACCGAGTTTTTTGCTTGAAAACTCATGAGTGCCAAGGCAAACTAGGTTGCTCCCCTACAGTGCCACTCAGAGCTCAGGAATAGTGAGAAATAGTGAGATACGATAAGCATCAGCAAAACAAACATCATTGTAAGAAAAATGCAGCGCTGCACTGGAATGGACCCACTAAATAAACCAAAGTAACGAGATACATGAAGTATCAATGAAATAAACAGCAGCAAAATCAGCGAAAGAAAAATCCTCATAAGAAAACTCAGTGCTGCTCGGGGAGGGACCTGCAAAATAAACCTCCTCGCAAGAAAGCGCAGCGCTGCAAGGGAAAGGACAAGCAGGGAGCCAAAAAAAACTTTGCTATCCTTCACAAGCAAGGACTAGTGGGAGAGACCCCAGCAAACCACGAGCGGGGATCAAAAAATGTCAATGCTGCAACAAGAAAGGACAGCGGGAGAAACCCCATCAAACCCAGCAGGAGAAACCCTCACGAGCAGAGAAACAAGTAAGAGTACTAAAAAGAAAGGAGGGGAACTAGCGATAGGGCAACCGACAGAGGCAACTGCAGCCTCGTGTGAAGGGAAGAACCATGTGGGCCACGTATCCATAAGCAGTGGACACGTGTCCAGCAGTCTGCGATGAAAATCCACATGGCATAAAAATCCAAAGAGTGCTATACCACATATAAAATACACTGGAAGAGGCAAGATTGTATACAAGTCTAAGAGAAAACCTACTCGTGGGCTCAAAATTGAGTTCCCCACCTGGCAGAAAGAAACAGATGTTCTCAGATCTCCTTATATACTAAGCCCAATGATAGACCATAGATAGTATATATAGGTATACAAGAATAGTAGCCATTCTGGGAACAGGTTATCCAGGACTCTTGAAGTGTAAATGATCATAGATAGTGTATATATGAAAAAAGAAGTCAAGTACAACTCCTGATCAAATGTATGGTATCCAGGCCTACAGTAAAAAGTACTAGTGGGTTCAAACTGGAGCTACTTGTCTGGCAGAAAGAACAGATGTTCTTAAATCTCTATAGATACTAAGCCCATGATAACCATGGATATCTTTTTCCATTCGTAAGACTGAGCAAAAATTTTTCTGGATCATGTGAAGGGGGTAATTCTCAGAGATAAAGCTGTTTATAAGTTTTCTACAAGCTAAAAGGTATAACTTTTTGGAATTACAGATCCATCTATATCGAACACATTCGGATTTTATAATCCCAAGTTTACATTTAGAAGAAATGTCTGAAAGAACATGAGGGAGCAAGATTTTCTTGATGTGAGCAAAGTGAGGCAGCTCTTTCTTATCATAGATAGAGACAAAGATATTGAAGTAGTCTTGAGTAATGTGACAATTGAGATAATCATAGTGAGTGCCAAAATGAGCTTGAACTAGCTCACACAAGATTCTAGGATAGATCATGCCACCTCTAGCAGCATCATCCATATACATAAAATCCGTAAAATGATCGAGTCCCGAGCCAACCACTAGAAGATCATCAATATATCTTTGAACATGGGACAGGTCATACAACCGAGCGACGTCATTGGCATCCAGCAATCTGTGAATGAAGTCCAGTTCATAGGTGAAGAGGTATAGATTAGCCACCAAGACAGCACAAGGTGTCCCCATGGGCATCTTGATCTCTTGACGGAAGAGCTTATTTCCGAAAGTGATGTAGAGGTTATCAAAAAGGAATAACATCCAACAGATGAGACAGTCCTCATCAACCGCCATGAATTTCAGATATTTTGCCAATTGAGAGATATTGTTTTGGTTTTTAAGCCATCTATATTTAAAGTCAAGTGTAGAGGTCTCAACCAGTAACACGGTTTCCCTATACAGAGTGAACCTATAATGGAAAATAGTTCTGATGAGAGTAGACAGTCTTGTCTTGAGATCATGGAGGTGAATCTTAGTATAAAGGGTGGTAAAATCAAAACTTTGAAAAAGAACCTTTTCCAAGGTGGCAGTAGTCTATTGCAAACCAGAATCTGTGGGAGAAGAGGATCTGCTCCTGTGCAGTCTTTGCACCCGCTCAAGCAAAACAGGAACGCCAGAAGAGTCGCCCAAGATCCAGCTAGAGTAGACCATCAGCCTCACTCGTAAGAACTCATGCAGCCAGAGGTTGTTTGCAGAAGGGAGCAATGCTTTGAAGAATGAGCTCAGCTAATGAGAAAGTTCAGACAAGGAAGTGGAGTAGCCTGCTGCAATGAACCGAGGAGCAATGGGAGACTTATGGAATTTCCAAGCGCAGCAGAAGTAAGGGAGTCTCTCGGAATCCTTGGAAGCACAAAATCCTTGAGAGGTATTGAAACGGTGGTGAAAAAGTAAAAGTTGGTTTTGAGGAAGCAATGAGAGTTTATAGGTTGCTCAAGGAGAATGAAGCTCGTTGAGTAAAGTTTGAATGTAAAAGTGTCGACAAGCAAATACAAAATTTTTGGGACACTTGTCCATATAAGTAATAATGAAATGGGACTTGAAATGAGCAAGAAGTTTTTGATCATGAGGAGAAAGGAAAATTGGATTGACAGAATTGAAATCATCATGCATGGGAGGGAGATGGAGTAAAAGTTTAACCTTTTGTAGGATGGTGACTTTTGAGTGGTCAAAAATGCCTGTGGTGCCCAATATGGCTTTGTAATAAAGAACAAAATTACAAATACAAGTTTGAATTGCAATGAAAGTAGAGGGGGGAGAGGTGGGAAAAATCCAAAACTTTGTTCCTCTGGAGAAGAGAAGTGAAATGTTGGTGGAAGGTAAAATGTGAAGCAATGCTGTAATGACATGCCTGTGTGAAGGGTTAATGAAACTTGGATGTTGAAGACAACTGCAAGGAGAAGGAGGAGAAGAAAAATGTGATGATTTCCGTGAAAGGGAGGCAAAGTTAAAGTGTAAATGGCCTAGAGTTTTACCATACTTAAAAGCAACAATGGGGATAGTAAAATGAGTACCTGGAGGTAAAGCATGTAAAACTTCTGGATTTCTCAACAAAGCTTGTAAACTGACCTTGTCTATCTCCTTAGAGGTGAAAGGGAAAATGAGAAGGGTGGGACGAATGTCTGGAGTGGATCTATGCTGCGAGAGGTATGGAGACCGGAAGAGCAAAAGGCGTTTGAGGAGTGTAGTGATATCCAATTCAGTCCTAAGTAAAACCACTGAAGAAGTAGATTTAAGGATGTGAATAATTCTCAACAAATTACGAATGCAAAAAAGTGCAAGAGAGGAGTCAGAGAGGGTATCACAGCCAAACAAGAAAAATAGATGAGAAATACGATGGAGGTAATCTCAATAGGCATATCTTCTAGAAATGGGAAAGTTGGCCGTAGGGGATGTTGAAAGGGGAGAAAGAGTCCCGGAAGAAGAAACAGAAGGGGTGACATAAGAGAGGAGAAGTGTGGTTGCTCTCATATTACGCCGGTAGTCGATGCAAGAAACTCTGCCACGAATGTTGTACCCACAAGGAGCCCAACAGTTGAGGAGACGGATCCAAAAGAGCTCCTCCAGGTTAGCAAAATCTCTAAAACTAGTACCGGGAGGTACCTGGACCATAGGGAACAGACGGAAGTCATGAATTTGGCCATCACGGCCATCAAGGGAGTAAAGTCAAAGGCAGAAGACCAAAGAACAAAGAGAGACTTTCCCAAGTGGCAGTGTTGTTGAAATCTTTGAAAAGCAAAACCCACAGTTTGGCCCTCATAGCATTTGCCATTATGCAAGGAATAAATGGTATAGATAACACCCAAGTCATATAAGGGGTGAAGAAACAAAACCTGTCCTGTATGGTGAAATCTCAAAGCCCTTAAGTGTTGCAGAATGGGATCCGGTTCTGTAGAAAAATGACTGGTGAGCAAACGTGTCCTGATCGGGGGCCAATCAATCCTACCTCAAGGGAAAGGGAAAGTCTGAGTAAGGTAAAGTGTAGAGATGGATCTGAAAGAGATGTTGCCTAGCAGAGAGTTGCCCATGTAGGGTGTAAACACGAGGTGAGGTGAAGGCAAACGAGTGACAGGAAAGACTTTAAAGAAACCCAGAACCTCGATCATGGACGAAAAGGTGAGTTAACAAAGGAACAAGAAGGCTGACGTGGACTGGAACGTCCTGGTGATGTGGACAGGAATGCCCTGGTGACATGGACAGGAATGCCTTGGTGATGTGGACTGGAATGTCCTGGTGACATGGACTGGAACGTCTTGGTGGCATGGACTAAAACGTACTGGTGACGTGGGCTGGAATGGTCTCGTGACTTGGTCAAGGCTAATGTGGAAGTGATCGAGGGTAAGAAATGCAAAATGACAATGAGGATCAAATCCAGAGGGAGAGCAAGGTTTGAGAAGAATATAACTCTAGAACATGAAGAGTAAGGGGCCGAGGTGGCCATAACTATGGTGCAAGGCTCAAGAGCCAGAAAGGGAACCCAGAGGAAGACCGTGGTTTGAGAAAGATCTAATTCCAGAGCTTGAAGAGTAAGGGGCAGAGGTGGCCGTAACCGTGGAGCAGGGCTCGAGGGTCGAAAAGGGAATCCAGAGGAAGAACATGAATAGGAAGGAGCAGAGGTGGTTTTATCAATGGAGCAGGGCTCGAGGGCCATAAAGGGCTGACGGGGCCAGAGGTAGAGATGCCAGTGTACTTTGAGCATGGGGCAAAGATGCCAATGTATAATAAGCATGGGGCACTGTTCAAGAGCCTGACAAAGTGCCACAAATAAAGGTAGAAGGAGGTCACTGAAGAGAAGTAGTGCCAAAGGCAAGTCAAAATCAGAGAAGCCATATGCTCTGTGAGACAACCAGCAAATTATCAGGTGAATGAAAGAACAAGAAATGCAACCAAGCACAACAAAAAGGGTTAGCACCTTAACACGGGAATCAGCTAAATTGTGAAGCATCCATACTTCATACAATGAAATCAAAATTGGGAATGAAAGTTTTGAGGACAAATGCCATAGTGAAAAAGCGAAATCCAATCATGGAACTAGAAAATTGGCAAATGAAACACTCACAGGAATCTATGATGAATGAACAAGAGCTTATCTGTCCTAATCCGGCTATTGTAGTGGGGCCTGAATGTTGTATAAAGAAACAGAAAATCTGTTTCTAAATATAACACAGAGGCGGCTGAACACGAACCCCGCCATTGCGGTCTCAAAGTGCCAGCAGGATATATATAGGTATACGAGAACGGAAGCCGTTCTGGGAACGGGTTATCCAGAACTCATGAAGTGCAAATGAGCTATAAATGAGCTATAATATGTACATGATACTCAACACTAGGAATATGAAGGTAAGCGACACGCAAGACTAGAGTAGTGAAATCCCGAAGTTAGAATGCATCAAAGGTAACCTGCAGCAATGGCATAATCGAAATAAACATATTGAAACACCAGCATATCTACATGAGAAACATCATCGAATGAAACGCAAAATAACTGTCACGTGGAAACCGTTAGATAGCAACTTGCATAGTTGAGATGCAGCCTGCAAAGAAACGGAGACAGTACTCCCACATAAGTAGAAAAATAAAGACCCCAGGAAGAAACGGACAGCTGAAAAGGATGGAGATGAACTGGTGGCAAGAGACAAGTAATAGTTGGTAAATATCGCGGGTCAAGGAAGAGCTGAGTCAGGAAACAAAAATCGGAGAAGGTAGATGAGACAGAGCACAGGAAGGATAAATCGCTCAGAGAACGAGGGAAGACGAGCAAAGCATCCAAGGACGTGGATATAGATATATCACAGCAAGCGTTATGGACGCCTGAGTCCAAAGAAGCCAAACAGCTGAGGGAAGCAGAAGACAGCCATAGTACGTCTCTATGAAAACACATGAGACTTCATCCCTCTATGAAAACACATGAGACTTCATCCGTGCCTCACGCAGTGCCGAAGTAGCTGAGCTAGAGTCAGTACCCCTCATACCAAGATTCTACTCAAAAACTCATGAGTAAACTCTCCAAGGCAGAATAATCTTACGTTCAACCTTTATTAACGCAACATTCATATATATAAAATATCACTCATCATGCTCATTTTTCTAATATTTACCACCGAGTGTGTCTCGTCAATATTGTCTTCCTGCACACTCTCTCGACTGAGTACCATATCAACACCCCTGACTTAGGGCATGTTCCGCTCCCGGCTGCCTCAGCCGTCAACGTTAACACTCAGACATATCTTGAATAACAAGACATATTTAACAGTCTCTACTACGAGAGATGGGCATAACTAGAGACGAACATTATTTATCTCGTCGTATACTGCAAACACCACGATGTCGTTTGTTGGACATCTTTACTTCGAATCCACACATATCATGATCATATTCGGGGAAATGTACATGTAACTTTTGACCTCACAGAAGCACCTGGTTCTGTGGATCATATTTGATTTTTCCAAAACTCCTGAGCAATCCTGAGTCCAATTGTTATCTTGATCTGAGACCCATTGCAATCGCCTAGTCTGTTTCCGCGTTCCAGTGACTCCTAATTGGAAATTCTTTGGTATGATGTCACCAGTGTTTACCTATAATATATATGTTGACCAACTTCTGCGAGATCTAATAAATAACCTGAGTCCTCTCTTCCCCATCAACACATATGACGAGGACTGACTATTCATATATATATATATATATATATATATATATATATATATATATATATATATATATATATATATATATATATATATATATATATTCGCTTAGAGGGATTACTTCTATCTATTGCGTATGATATCGATCACGGAATATAACTGATGTATCAAGATTCCAGTCTTAAGACGTTGAGTTCCATTTCGTAATTGCTAACAGTAAAATTATCTCCTTGTTCTAAGATTCAGGACACAAACCACCTATGCTTTATCAAGATTTGTGTTTCCATAGTTCTAAATTTGCTTCTAAAGAAAGATGTATGTGTACGAATGATGGAGCTACTCTAGCTTGCAAGATACTGCGGGTCTTGGACACCGTTCTGATTTTGCTGATCTTGCTTAATGGATATTATGAAATCCAACTTAGCGGAGCATACAACCCCCGATCTAGCTTCACGTTTCCCGTTTCATGCATTCATGCTCCCGGTGACCCCACCTCCAAGCTAATGAAGAACGAATTCTTGATGTATCCACCTCGCGAAGATTGTCCAGTTACACAGTAAAATGATTAGTGCTCGTTTTCTGCCAAGATCTAGAAAACCAATTTTGATGAGGGATGATAAATTTATTTGATCTCATCTTGATTTATGTCATGTATTGACACTAGGTTAGCCAAGCTTCCGAGTATTCTATCTTTAGTGTACAACCCTGAGTGTTTGTACAATCCTGATGGCACTCCTCTGCAATTATATACAATTTTGAGTGCTATATAACTCCGAGAGCACTTCTCCTGAACTATGTGCAACTCTGAGTGCCACATAATTCTGAGTACACTTGTCCTACAATATATAACTTTGAGTGACCTCCTCGGAGCTCCCGACTACTGTCCGACCGCCTGCCTCACCGAAAGACTTCCCCTTGGGAGAGTGCCTTGGGCTGGAACTAATGGAGGTGAAGGGATTTGTTTACCTCTTCGATATCTAATTGATTGGTTGGTCTGTGCCTGATACCTAGCTATTTCCAACAAGAAGGTGTGGCACACTTCATTAAACTTCTTATATGAATGCTCTTTCAAGTGCAAGGATAGGCTTTCATTCTGTCTTCTTCATAGGCCCGGTTCTGTAATCGCTGGACCTGCATCTTGAGTTCATGGCGTTTGGTTTGCAAGCTGCGCACTACTCCTTCCTTCAGCATCTCCATGAACAAGGCTTGGGTCTCCTCCAACTGTTGCAATGCCTTCAGTTGGTCCTCTTCCATCTACTTTGAGTTTAACTGCCTCAAAAAGATTCTGCCTGATAAGGAGGTGAAGTTGTTAACTCGGAACAAAGAAGAAGAAAGGCCAAACGACCCATTGGAACTGGCCCGACTAAAACTGCAGCAAGCAATGGCTTACAAAGAGGCAGTCTCTTTGGTCAGACCTCCACTCTGCCCCTATATCCCACGAATATCCAAAAGGAGGAGTTGTGAGGAGGAGTTGTGGAAGATCACCCTAGAGCATAGACAAGGAAATGCACACTCGCAGACCATTGCACCTACGTCTATTTCTGCAACCAACACAGATGAGATTGTAGAGCCAGCATCACTTGTGGAATGAGCACAGCCAGGCAATAGTAAGAATGAGTGGTTGTTACCAAAATTTGAAGTGCTAGAATTGCCTAAGCCTGACGGGATGAACCCAAATCTGACACTTCAGAGAAGTGGACCCAAGAAGAAAAGAGGGAGGAAAGCTATCTCTCTTCTTGCAGTGTCCCAATATGACATAGTAGTAAATGTGGGAGCTTCCAAAGTGGATGTCACATTCAAGCAGCTATGAGAAGACAACAAGCTATATAAGAATAAATTAATACTTGCACTCCTTTTTGTACTAACGAGAAATCAAATGGACCTACCCACAATCTAAAAGATCAAACTGGAAAATCTAGGATCCCCGGAAGTGGAGATGAAGATAAATGGATGTATAATTCCCTCTGTTCCTATAGACTCAGGATCAAGAGTTAATGTCATGATTGAAGAAGTTGGGAATTGGGAAATACCAAGTTCAAGCCCACACACCACATACTTTGGTTTGTAGACCAAATGAGGCGGCAGCCAATAGGGATATTATCAGAGGTGCCTACCATCATCAGTGGTGTGACCTTTGACATGGATTTTATTATTCTACATTCTGTAACTAAGACTGGTTATCCAATGTTGATAGGAAGACCCTAGTTAAATGGTGCATGAGTTTTGGTAGACTGTTAGCAGCACCATCTGAGCTTCAAAGACCCCAAATCTCAAGCCCATTGCAGTGTACTAGAAGAAGGTGCTTCACTTAGGAGAGACCTTTTTCCTAAGAAGAAGACTACACCAAGAGTTCTTTGGATAACTTTGGAAGAGGATGTACTAAACTATCTAGAGTGCTATGAGATGGATGATAGACTAGAAGGGAGTAATCAACTCAATGGTTGTGAGAAAACCTTTGTACTCTTGGGAGTGAGCCCGGTGAGTCATGTCAAGGATATTGTGAAACCCAATGACTGCCAAGATGTGATAGTGGGAGAAGGACAATCCTTCCAAATTTCTATGTTAGTAACCTGAGAAGATGTAAAGCATTTACCACCTTTTTTGAGGAATATTAGGATGTCTTCACTTGGAACATCAAAGAAATGCCTAGCATTCCTCGGCAATTCAGTGAACATCAGATTGACTTGTAGGAGAAATCAGTACCCGTTAGATAACAGCAATATCAACTCAACCCCAAGTACTCACTTTTGGTGAAGGATGAGATTCACAAATACCTATGGTCAAGAATCATTTTCCTAGTACTTTGCAGAAAGTGGGTGTCCCTGATCATGGTAGTGCCAGAGAAGAAGACTTGTAAAATCAGAGTGTGCTAGGACTTCTGAAAGCTAAATGCGGCCACAAACAAGGACCATCATTCTCTATCCTTCACCAACATGGTTCTAGACCAAAGTAGCGGGACACGAGTTCTACAAATTTTTGGATGGTTTTCAAGATGCAACCAAGATTCCATTTGGGAAGAAGACAAGAGCAAAAAACCTTCATGACTGAGTGTGGAACTTATGCATATAGTTGCAGGCCATTTGGGCGGTGCAACACCCCCACCACCATTTAATGGATGATGACCACAATTTCAAAAGACTACTTGTGGAAATTCATGGATATTTATTGATGAATTTTGTGTCTTTGGATGGAGAGTAGACCAGTTGTTGTTTCTATGCCTAACTTTTGAGAAGTTTCAATCCGCAAGTCAGTCTTTGCATCCAGAAAAAAAGTTTTCATGATGATGGAAGGGATCTTATTAGGACACGATGTGTCTGTATGTGGTGTGGAGGATGATGTGAAAAAGGTGAAAGTGATCTAGGTGCTAGAATCACCCAAAATTTGAGAGGGTTGCAAACCTTCCCAAGACATGTAGGTTATTAAAGGAGGTTCATTACTAACTATGCAATCTTAGCATCTCCTCCCACCAAAATACTGAAGAAAATAGTTGATTACCGTTGGACCAATACGCAAGAATGAGCTTTTGTAATGATGAAGGAGGTGTTAGTAGATGTGCCAACATGGGAGCCCGGAAGTGGGATGATACCTTTTCATGTGTATGTAAACACCTCCTCCATGGCATTAGGGGTGGTCTTCAGTCAAAAGGATGATGGCAAGAAAGACTACCTCGTGTATTTTGCTAGTAGTCAATTCTCCCAAGCCGAGAGCAACTACACCACTATAGAGAGAGAAGCTTTAAGAATGGTATATGCCTATAAGAAGTTTGGTCACTATTTGTTACTATATGAGATTGTCTTTCATGTAGACCATTATGCATTGCACCATCTAATAAAAAAAGAAAACTTGTTGAGAAGAACTGCTAGGTGTATCCTCTGATTACAGGAATTTACCTATCCAATACAAGTTAGGAAGAATCCAGATGTATGAGAATCCAGATTTCCTTTCTCGACTCAAAACTGAGAAATAGCTGACAAATCTCAACTATGAATTTCTGGACTAGAATATTTCCCAAGTCTCAAACATATTACACACCCATTACGCTGCGGGGTACTGGTACCTTTGTACATTGCAATGTCCCAAAGGCAAGGAGTTGTTCTCTTACATCAGAAGGGTATCATATCCTCTTCTGGAAATTGTCTTGCCCAAAAGGTTAAATATATAACAATAACGGACTTGTGACTATGACACTTTCCTTCCACTCCTAGCCAATTGTGTATCCTACCCTCCTCTGGAAATTATCTTGCACAAGAGGTTAAATATATAACAATAACAGACTTGTGATAGTGACACTTTCCTTTCATTCCTAGCCAATTTTGAACCATATCTTGTGTGAACTACCTGTTCTTACCGGACAGTATCCTGTGTGAACTACCTTTTCTTAACGATTGTACTATAAGCAAGTCTTAGCTGTTGGTGTCATTCTTTCGAGTACCTCTCTGTTGGAGACAGCTCTGTGCCTAACTACAACAATCCTAGTGGTTCCGTAGCACTTAAACATAATACCATCATTCCCAGTGGTTCCCAATGGTTCCCGAGCACTTAAATATAATACCATCACCAAAACCAAATTTTGAAGAAATGGGAACGCCACAAGAAGGTCTTCATTCTCAATAAGTTGTGAAATGGGTGGCCGAGATTACTGAATCCATTCGTGCAGTTTTTTACATTATTTTTATCCCGAACCAAAGCTTTAAAACCACATCTTTGATTTGATGTACAGTAACACTAGATTAAACAAATTTCTTTCACGAAAACATGTTCATGTACAATCTTGCCGCAGCTGTATGGGATCCTTTCTCTAACTAGCAAATAATTGAAATGAATCAGGCCTTGAGGTTGTAGTCGAGGTTTCAGCCTCCTAACGTTTACCACAACAAAAGAATTTGTCTATGAATTTGACCTTCGAAAAATTTCCAAAGCATGTGAGATACTTCCTCCGCTCGATCGATCGCGCACTGCTCTATACAAACTCAAAACCGCTGCTATTTACATATGTTCGCCTCCTAAATATGCTCAAAGGTTGATCTGCTTCATGATCAGTTCACGGAAGTAGCAGATAATTTGTCTTCTTAGTGATTGACACAAGAACATATTCTTCTGACTTCTCCTTCGGATGACCACTCCATATTACTCATTTTCACCATAGCTGCTGCAAAATCTTTGGAGAAAGATGTCCCTCGTTTGGAATATCTTGACACCAGCTCTTTCCCGACTGGGCTAGCCAAGAGCTGTGCATCTGACGTGAACAGTCCTTTGTTTTCCAAGACAGCCTTGAAGTAAAGCTCGTCAAATTTGTTCTTGGTTTTGTCCATAGCCAGAAACGTTGGGTCGGCATTGATGTCGTTTTGAGGACATATTGCCTTAAGTTTCTCCGCAAATTTTCTGTCCAGCGATGGGTCTGTAAGGCCTGAAACTCCGTGAAAATCGTACAGTCGGTTCAGAATAACCCCACACTGTGCTCGGCCAATGGTATGCGCTCCGGACAGGACAACCATTTCTTGTTGATTAAATCCTACAGCGGCAAAGTTCTCCACCAATTCATCGAAGGTCATCAAAGGGCTTGGAAGCTTTTGTTCCGCTTCTACTTGATTGGATACGAAGCCATCTTTGCGACCCAAAGCGACATCCCAGCTTGGTCCTCCAACCTGAAAGTGTAAAATTTTTGGTTAGGTCTATCTTGTACATTTGAATTTCGAAAAGGCGAAGACTCAGTCAGTTCAGGCAACTGTAGGAAGATGACAACTAAGGAATTCATCTGATATGGTTCCCTGAGCATAAACAGAACAGAACTGATTTATGTTAAAAATATACCATGACAGTGGCGTCCCGAGCAGCAAGAGCTGTGATATCGGCACATGACACTATTCCAGGGCATTCAGCTTCCAATGCCGCTTTAATTTCGTCAATCTCTTCGTATCCTCTTAGAGATCTTGCATTGGGTCGCGCGTCCTTCTCCGCTGCGCCGGATTGCGAATTCAGGAGTATAGATGCATCACATCCCTGTACGATGGAAAGAAGATTGGATTAGTAAATTCATCATGGATTAGTAAATTCATCGAAGTCCTGGTAAGCCTGTTTGTTGTGGTTCAGCGAACCATTATTCTCGTCGTTTGAAGAATTCCTATGCTTCGTGCTAGAAATTCATGAGCTCTCACCTTAATATGTCTTCAAACCTCAATAGGTGTCTCCAAACCTCATTAGTCATCAAGGAACGATGCATACCAATAGCTACAGATGAAAGACAGAGCTGCGCTTTGCAACTTACCCTCACAAAACAATCATGAAAGTGCAGGCGCAGAAGACCTCCCGCCATATTCTTGTTCCGCCTCACGATCCTCTGGACCATCTTGTTTACGATTGATGTTGCTTGTGGGCAAGTATGAAAGTAGTAGTTATTATCTTCATACCAGTAAGCCTCTGAAATAGATGATAGTAGAAAGAGTCCCAACAAAGTCCGAGCGATTAAGCATGAACGAGATGCCATATTCACAGTTCTCGAGTTTGTATTCCCCCTGGATACTTAGAGATTCGTCCCCAGCGTCGGCGCGTTTGAAGTTTGCAATATGTTTACAATTGAAGTATCTCCGGCGATGACTGCGAGCACGAATGTACGATCTTGATGAAATGTACTTGAGCGAATTGCGAATTGCGAATTGCGAATGGCTCTTCAGATGGATGGAGATTTTAGATCTCGGGTTCTTGATTCTTCGTTAGTTGTTCCAGACTCCTTATATCCTGCACTCTGTGGAGAGGGCAAGTGGACAGAGCTATGCACGCGGTTGTAGTAGTCATGACGCTATTCCTTTCCTGGAGCAAGACAACAACATATCATGTTGAAGCCTGATGACCATGTCCACGAGTTCAAGACTCGCTCTTAAAACCCGAGCTTATGACTCGCTCAACTTTTAAAAGATCCATAATGACAGGAAATTTATTCTACAAAAGTTGCTTGCTTCATGGTGGGCCACTATTTCACACCAATACTAATTCCTCTTCCTTCTCAGGATTGACTTAGAGCTTTCCAGTACGGTACTCTAGAAAATTTATCCATTCCCATGTCCCCATGTAGAACCGAACACTGAAAAACAATAGTTTCCCATCTCCTTATTTGCCTACCTTTGATGTCTGCAAACTCGACATGGTTATCCAGCCATTGAGATGCGGTGTTATCTCCTCTCACTCAGACATAATATCTTAGAAATTTAGAAGGGAATTCGAAGTGGACGGCGTTGAGAGTTTAGGGTAAACGCTAGGCGTACAATTAGCGACACATCATATCGTCATGGATGAAGAAGTCTTTCCTCCCCTTGCGTTACCTCTACAGATTTCATTTGCTCAACACTTTATTCAGTTAAAAACCATCAACTTTTTCCAGATACCCGTGATGATGCCTGGGTCCTAATGGCCAGCCTATTAAAACATTTTGCTTTAACTGTTCTGACTTAGTTAACAAATTTATCAAGCATGCCATAGCCACACAAGAACGGTAGTTCCCTACGTGGGTTCGGTTATTTTAAGTTTGTCTGAAATACGAGTACATCGTAGTACAAGTTAGGTTCACGTTCTCTTTAGTCGTGGCTGTGTTAGCTTACACCAGCTTTCAGCGTTCAGTGTTCAGATATGGATAACAAGTTTCAACAGCCGGAAGTTTTACCTCAATTAGACGTTTTAACTTTCATATAAATGTCTCATATCCGCTTGATTGGTCGGTCTTCACAATTTTCCTGTTGGAAGCCGGTTTGTTTTGCTTGCAAACACATTTTAGCTGTGATCAGTACAATGTACGCTCTTCTTTGAGGTGGTCGTGCTGTTCTATCCTTTCGAGAATGGTCTAAAGACTTGTTGAGCACAAAGATAAGTTGCAAATTGGTGAACAAGTCGTTTGTAGTTTCTGGTGTTCCATTCTGCCCTATCAGGACTGGAGTCTTGGCTCAGTGAACATTAACAAGATTTAGTGGATGTATCACAATTCTTGAGGGCAAACAACTGATTTAGTGAGGCTAGTTTTACGCTGACGAGTAAGTTGTAAGAATCGGAAACTCGTTTTAGGTTCTTCGCCTCTCCAACTCATGATCATAATTTTTTTATCAGTGGCCTGTGCGACTTGGTCCTAATTAGAACAGTGTAAGCCGGGTCTATATGCCGGGTCAAAGACGTCTATATACAGTAGTGATTGCTTGCACTCTCTTCATATGACTCAAGCGAAAGGTCGACTTTGTCATCTTGTAGAAACATTCGTACCTCCCTGCTGAGTGCAGAGACGTCTTTAACTGATTCCGTGAGTATTCCACGTGGAATAAACTCAAGAGTACGAAGTAAGCCATAGAGCCGCATTCAGAGGTTTGTCATAATGTTAATCGCCATCCAAGGATTTGACTTACGTTCTTGGACAACCATTCCATGCATCGCCGCTAATACAGTTTCTGTTGAAAAGAACCATAACCTCATCTTAACTGCTGTTACTAACAAATGATGAAGTGGTTTAGCATTCATAGTTCATAAAGAACCGACTGAATTCCTGTATTCTCCAGAAGGGATGTACAAGTTGAACGCACTCAAAGTCCCATATACGCCACAGTAGCTACACCTTTATACACAAGGTTTGGTGGCCACCACCATCTAGAGTACTGGCAAAGTCGGTCTTAAATTATGCAGGGCAGACAGGCAGGCATAGGGCCATCGACAAGGATAGCAACTTCAGTCTTCTGTAGGGAGTCTTTCAGTGTGAAGGACAAAGGGCCTACACGATAAGGAGTCTCCGAAGTTAAAATTTACCACCGAGTCCCCTGACCAGAATCTCCCCTGCAGAACATCTGTGACAAATTGAGAAGTCACAGCACATGTTGTAAATGTAAGTTCAACCCATCCACGATTGCTCTGAAATTTGGTTTCTCATCCACGAGGACTGAATCTTGGCTTGATTAGCAAAATTTTGTACGCAGAGAAACCCCTGCATATGGTCTCTACCCGAATGTCGAAACAGAGTAGGTAATATACAAGGGTCACTTCAAGATCATTTTGTTCTCCAAGAGAGGATAAAAGTTAAATTCTGTCGCACAGTATTTATATTTACCTCCATTGACTGACACATATCTGATGCAAAACCAGCTCTTCACCTTAAGCTAGTCAGCAATAGCTACTTCCACGAACTCAACTCATCTGATGCTTGTGTAAATCAAGTCCAGCTCTTGCTCTTCGATCTGTTCAAATTGTACCAGATCAATACCCTGCATAAGATGTTCTGCTTGGTAGGTATAGGGTATAGGGTGACCATGAACTCGCTCTGAATTCCAATACTCATCGGAATACTGCATATGGTCATTTATGAACTACCAAATATTCCAATAATGTTGCTGTCACGAGCTCTCAACAGCTTCATCTTCCATACAAGGGTGTACATAGTCGTACGGCGATGGTCCAGTATAATCCATCGGCATGGACTCATGATGTAGAGACGGGATCCAATCAGATGTCTCAAGAACTCGGAGCAGCTCAGTCAGCATGACTTTGCTACCTCCAACACTTAAATGCATGCCATCACTGCAAATAGAAGAAATTCTAGTAAGTGGGAATATCAAATAACTTTCATATGACCAGAACTCAATACATGTAGGTTCAGCTAGTTCCTGGAATTTATGCTAAGTTCAGTTGATTGCCTTCGAGAAGAAAGACTTGGCACGGTAAGAAACCCATCTGAAGGACCATCATCTGGAAGGACATATCTGACTAGCACCATCTTTAGGATCAGAAAACTTCCAAACCTGCCAAATAAAATTATAAAACCGCTATACTAACATGTGTCTTTCAAACTCTGAATCCGCTGCTGTCATATAATACCATTTAGTAAAATTACTTAATTATGTCAAATTTGTTGACTGTATCTGAAACATGCCCATAAACCAGATCCTTATATAAAACCAGATTCTTAAATAGTATTCAGAATAGTCACAGGGGTCTTAGGGAATCTTTAAATATAACCAGACAGAAGACGAAATACAGTCTTTCTCGATGGACCAGACAAATGTTCGCTGCGCACTTACGTTAAACATTGAGCACCCCAGTCAGAGCTGGTGTGTTGAATTGAAGTCCACAAGTCTACAACGCTAACTCCTGCTTCAGCAGCGGCTTCTTTACATGCAACAGCATATTTTCCAGCACTTTCATTGGTTCGATCTAGTTTCCCAGCTGCCTTCTCACCATATTTGTTTCTGCATTATACAGGAACTTATCAAGATTGCGGAAGTGCTTCCAGGTTCACGTACCAAGTGTATTGCAACCCATTTGTGAACGACAAACGTAGATAACCACCGGAATGTCAGTGCTCACAACTAAATGTATCCAGTGAAAACACATTATCTCAAGCATACTAGTGGAAAGTAATAGGTTCGAACTGAATACTGACTGATTATATAAATATGACAGTAGAGATCGCACAACACCAGCCCGTAAACTATTAGATATCTCTGAAATGTCAAGTGTAAGGTGTACCTGTTGAACTTCTCTCGTATTTCTTCATGAATGGGTGGAGCAGTAGTTAAGATAACCCTTGTTTTCTCAGACAAATTCTGCGACGTAATCATCCACAGTCAAAATGCAATCGTTGAATTTGTTTGTGACGATTTGTTCAGCATTTTCTATCCAAATGCAGAATTGTTCAGTAGAGAGAATATTTATCTAGTTCTAGTCGAATGATATCAAGGATAGAACAGTATACGCTACCTTTAAATAGGAGGCTATTTCCTTAAGGTTTTCCTTAAACTCTTGAATAGGAACATGTTGACCCATGCCTGTTCGAGACGGAACCGCTGCATCATTTGCCCCAAAGAAAACCACAACAAGTGCCGGTTGTGTAGATAAGTTCTGCAACACAAACCGGTGAGATCCTCAATGGCCTAATGCAAGGAAGACGAGAAACGAATTCCTTTCTCAGGGAAGGCCCCAACTCACAGGCTTGTGACAATCCTGCTGTAGAACAAATCTCTTTCACAGATAAGGCTTCAACTAAGTGACTTGGTACCATCCTGCTGTAGAATCTGTACTTCGGGTTTGAGATTGCATTGGCGCTAGATCCAAGCTGTAAGTAATGTCATATGTCACTGCACTAACCTTTGGAAATATCTCATGCATCACTGCCAGAGCTCGACGAGTATTCCACCCACTGTATCCCCTCAGCAAAACATCGGCCTGCATTTCGGACGTATGTTAACATAAGAGTACCTTTTTACAGAGCAGAGGCTTCAAAGGATATGAAAAGAACGCAACTCCAGACACGCAAAGCTAGACTCCATCTTCATACCTACGTCCAGCAATTCTTCAGGAACAACTTCACGATTCTCAACTACGAGTTTCAGTTCCTAGTTCCACGATCCTCAACATAACATGGATGAATCGGCATCTTTTGCTTCAGTTTTCCATGAGAAGAAGTGAACATTCACAAACCCTAAAATAGTACAATAAGCGACAAAAAACTCCATATTCTGTCAAAATCAATGATATGTAAATTCACCTTGCGTTGATACAGGTCGGTCAAGGCAGCCCCCCACCCACCAAGTTCGAACGAAAATTGGGTCATAGAAGCTCCGAAAAGCACAAATAAGGGCCGCTGGTGCGCCATAGCTCAAAGAGTAAAATCCAATCTATACTCTGTCCCCTGGACCCGTACGGCGCAAATCCGCTCTCGGAAGTGCTCTATCTATTCCTCTCGGAAATCCTCCCGCGATAAATGGGAGTCCCTCCCACGAGCTCCAGACTTAACGACCTCAGACCGCAGCTAACGATTTACCTACACTGCATGATAGAGAAGATGGTTCGCATATTCTAACAATAACAGAGGAGTAGCCAGTTACTGCTTGTCTACCACCTCCCGTCCACAACGGTACTCGTCTTAGAAATGAGGTACAGTACAGTACAGGCAGAGTTCCAACTATGATCCTCAGTAAAGAATCACTGGAGGAAGTGAGGCAGTGCTTATGGAATTAGCCATAATATTGTGCCCTCCTGGGCTAGTTTATAAACACTGACAGGATAAGCAGATTGCGGCCAAGTGGCAACTAACACGAAGAGTCATCGTGGTGGCAGGTTTGAAACACGAGCTTAATGTAATGTCGTTCACACTACGGTAGTCAGAGAGTGGTAGGGACAAGATCCGAGTAATCGATATCGCTATATATCCCATCAGTTCAGATGAGAAAATTTGGAACTATGTAGTTTCGCATGAGATTGATAACTCCTGTGAAAACTTTTCGCGACGAAAACGTGCAATTGGGTTGATTTAAATCTGTTTTAATACACAATGCAGGCATAGGAAGCTGTGGAAACGAGCACAGGGAGTGACAAGACAAATTTAAGCTATCCCTACAGCTTCGATCCTAGCCTGTCCTAGTTGCTAGAATAATGCGGCCCCTCTATCTGGAAGTGCCGAACATTTACACCTCCGCTGGGAAACTGAAAGCAAGAATGGGCAATTTCTGAGTAGGATTTGATATTATGCAGCACACCTTAATTTGTTTACTCTTTCTTGGACTCGTACATTTGAATTCTATGTTCCCTTGTGGTCCTCGTGGGCAATAATCTCGTGAAATCAAAGTGATGCCTCCATTTCAAAACCTTTGGTGATCACGTTGGAATCATGAAGCCTGGAGGGGGGCCTGGACATCAATAGAAGATATTTCCTAACTTCAATTGAGGCTTGGGAGTGGAGGTGTATTAAGCAGGGGCGAGCATGGACAACATGTCGGCGAGTGGCTATGGTCATCAGCTTGAAGTGTCTCCAGTTCTTGGCTGACTGGAGGAGGGAAAAGGATTGTCATGATTCGCAGGGCAGCAGCTGTAGTAAGAAAGACACATAAGAACATGAATCTAACATGTCGGAAGATCTAACATGACAATGACGAAATTCCCGTGAGGAAGATGGGCAGAACCTGCACATGCAAAGAACCTCGAGGAACCAAGCGAACCTCATGCATGTCCACAAATTTCATATGGACCTCCGTCACATGGACTACATCGTACACACTCTTGGACTTCACGTGTAGTTCCCTTCTTTTTGACTTAAATCTGCACCTTGACTCGGAAATGAGATACATCCGCGAGCATGCTCTTGCATCTGGTTCGCATTCAGCCTCATCTGCCACAAGATTTACTTGGCAGTGGACAATATTTCAAAGAAACCAAGCAAAATTCCTTTGCTTTGGTACTAGGTTTCGTACTCCATTCGCCTCGCCCATCGCAAATTTGTAGTGAGTTTATTGATCACTTTCGACGGCCTTCAAATTGTTCCTTCTGTAGACCTTGAGCTGCCACGTCTGGAAACTCAGACACACTTGTTTCCCTGCGAATTGCATCTCCTCGTTGGACCATTCAAATTTGTGTAGTTGCTTGGTCCCGACAGAAACTTCCTCATCAGGTCGGTATCAGTTGGAACAGAAGTTTGCTGCACTTTTAGAGTAGAATTTTCTTGTCGCTTGCTTAGCAGCTTCTATTTAATGGGAAAAGATATTGACCACGTCTCCAGCTTCAACAGATCATTCCAAGAGATCAGTACATAGAAAATTAGAACAAGCAGTGCTAAAGCCAGAGGAAGAAAAGCAGGTTGCAGATGGTGATCACAATGGTGCAGAAAGAAAAGCGCAGGCTCTACTTCGACCGATCTAACAGCCAACCTACTGCACCAGTAGCGACGAGCAGCACGCTCTATGCGTATGAAACGCAGGATATCAACGCGAATCCACTCTCAAAGGCTGGAAATCTAGTCAGTCTCCCATTTCATGAGGGCAGTGCATCTGAAATGCTATACCGACTTGCGCAGCAATATCCTAGCAGCAGGTACTTCGTCTACAGTCTCGACAGCGATGAGTTTCAGGGATGGATAGAAATCACTGAAAAGAACGTGAAGAGCATTGGAGAAAATCTCCGCGCGAGGAACCAGTTGAAAGTCGTGAAGCCTTCGACGCTGACATTGGCACTCCATGAAACGGACCTTCTGGAGAAACTGGTGTCGTCCATTGTGGGGAGACTGAAGAAAGACTTGGCGATTTCAGATTTGTCTTCAGTAGGAGGTAAACAGACCCATGAGGTTATGGAGGATGCAGACTATGACGAGCCCGACATTGCGATCCGACAGCACAGTGGACCCGAGAGACTGTGCATCACCGACCAGTCACTCGCTAACAAGAATTGGGCAAAAGTGAGAGAACAGGCTCGTGGAGTGCTCCATCTCCGGTATCCGGAACTTTGACTACCTTTGGAGATCATAGACTCGTCGGAAAGCTGACTCATCTTCACATATCCTACTGTCCAAAGTCAGTTTATAAGTTTCATCTAAAGAACGGTGGGAACCTACGGTGGTCTGAATTTCTGTATAGTGATTATGCGTGTGGAAGACGAGAATTAAACGAGCTATAGATACTTCTCTTAAGATCTTCAATTCGTTGTGTGGAATACTCGCGAATCTCTCCACGACCAGCCCTGTTGGTATCTCGGTGGATAGTTGGAACCGTAACTCAGCTGAAACAAGGGACCCCAAACCGTGGTTTAATACCCTCGATTGCTCATCTAGTCATTCGTAGTATTCCTTACTGAGCTTACCGAAGTGACCCTGTCTAAACAATAAATTCTCTCTATTCATGGATAGGGGTTAGATAAAGATACCTCTCTTTAGGTCGATAATTTCCAGAAACTGGACAGCACGTGCAGAACAGTGGACTTTGTGTGCCTGAAAGATTCTTTTTAGATGCCTCTTTCGGTGCCAGTATCTGATGCCACGTGGAAAGTTCTAGCTTGTGTGATTTAGTCTTAGTGTGTAATTTGAATCCAAGGTTTCCTAAGACGATCGACTTCACCGGATTTTCTGTGTTGATTCTGATCTTGAGTTCGGCTTCACGTGACATATACGCAAATAAGCAGAGAATTACAATGATATGCACAAATCAAGATTATCATTTAACCCGTTTGAAAAGGCTTTCTTGAACTACTTTGAATGTCCGATTCGCACCCCGCTGTCATACAAATGTTTGTGGCCGGGAAGTCGAAGACTCTTCTCAGTCCAATTAATTTGCTCAAAGAAGAGGTTTTCAGGAAAAGAAGAGGCTTCCAGGACAAGAAACGAACTTCGACTTTGGTGCAGATTTATCAATCAAGGGAATAATTGAGAAATTTTACCCTGGCTCCACATAAATGCCTTTTAGCAGGTTCTGGCTTATGTATCCTGGCCTCTGTCAAAGCCTGCTCTGCATATATCTTAGCTCCTACCTCATCCCCCATAAGATGTTTTACATAAGCTAGGTGCTTTAACACTTCATATGTATTCTGATTTTTGCTAATTGAGTTTAGTTGAAGCCCTTTTTCTAAATCTAACAAAGCTCCTGCATAATCCCCCATAATTATCCTCAGAACACCTCGTTCTGCTCTATATCTCACCGCCAGTGGAGCTGCTTCAACTATCTTATCGGCATCAGCAAGTGCTCCTTCAAGGTCCTCCAGTTGTACCTTCACAAAACATCGCCAACTGCACAGCGAGTACACAGTTCACATTGGTGAGCTCCAAGAGTATGAGAATCTCCTATTCATACTTACTTCCAAAACTCGGAGACGAAGACAACAAAGTCCGGCAATCTACTTTGTTGTGGTTCATGGTGCATCGATATTGTTTCGAAACCGGACCAGATTATTCAAATCTGGAAGTTTGCGGACTTTTCATGTTCTAGTGGGAAAGCACGCTATCAAAAGCAGAGTTTCTTGACTTCCACGAGATCTTATACGTGTAAGCGTACCTCAAAAGTACAGATTTTGCCTGGTCCCAAAGCTGAAGGCTCATATTGAAGTCTGCAAGTGCTTGTCGGTACAACTTTAGGTCCACGAAAGCAATGCCTCTTCCTTTGTAAGCTTCGTAACTTTTCAGTTTCAGCTGCATACCTTCCTTGGCATCTATGAGAGTTATGGCCCTAGAAGACACGAAGTGCACACATCTAAATTCGTCGTTTTCCACCAGTTTTGCTAACCCCTGTAATATATCTTCTACTTTAGCAAGATCTGCTCTGCTGTCGACTGCAGTCGCTGCTATGTTCCCCACGACATTGGCAGCCCGTTCTCGCACCTCTTTGTCTTCCTCATCATTCACAACTATCCTTCCAAGCTTCTCCAAAGCACGAGGAAACTGAACAACACTCATAGAGTTCTCGCAGAGGTGGAAGGTCAGATTACTCAACGTCTTGGCAGCTTTCCTCCTCGCTTGATAGAACCTGTCTTCATCTAATAGACCTACTAGTATGGCCAAAACACCAGGACAACGCACCACGGTAATCTTGTTATCGGGCGGCGTGGCGAGATTGACAAGAAGTCTCAACGCTTGGGCTTCAATTTTGGGTGAGCAATGCCCTTGACCCAATTGATGGTTCTGCATCAAGTTCACAATGGTGTTGAGCAACCGAGGATAGTCATGTAGTATCTTCACTGCATTCCCGGGGTAACCTGTTAAATTCGCTAACGCCCACAACGCTTCTTTATGTACCCATTCATTCACATCGCTCGCTAGCAAGCCTACAAGAGCACGCGTTGCCCCAGGGATATTTGCAACTTTGACCTGATGACGCGATGCAAGATTTGCCAGCACCCACGCAGCATTCTCCTGGATGGCACTTGATTTTTCAGACAACAAATTCACCACACAGTCAGTCACACTAGTAGATTTCAGGAGTATGACTGCATTTTTTAAGTCCGAGGACATTGCCGACAGTACCCTTAAGGCCATCCGCAAGGTAGGCTCTGAGGATTTAAAAGCTAACAGGTGCAGGAGTTCTTCAAGCATCTGACCCGCTTCGGGCTCGGCCAAAATACCACGCTTTACTTCACAAAGCTTTCTTAGGCCCCAGCACGTGTTTGCAGCAGCCTCCTGCACTGCCAGTAGAGATGCGACTCCTTTGTAATCCACCATTCCATTGTAAAAGTAACTCAGAATCACCTGTGATTCAACAAATTGTGACAACCGTACCAATCAGTGTTTACTCCTGGGGCCCTCGATCCAAGAAGTTTTGCAGTTTCTCTGCACACAGAGAACTCCTGAAGCTTCCAACCTCGGTGTACTACACTCTGAAGGCAAAACCTGTCCATCAAAACTTTGACCTGATAAAATATTCTCTCAACCAGGCTAAAAGAATTTAACCCTCAAATTCCAAGATCCGTAAGTTTCTGGGTTAGAAATTTCAGCTATGGTTGTTCTATACAAGTACAGGAAGACCTCCAAAATTTGTGGAGGGAAAACCTTCTTCTGTTGTGACTAAAGAAAACGTAAGTGTAGGAGTAGAACAGAAGAAAGGTCCAGGACCAGTTATTGATGATGCTTGATTAGAGAAGGATCTTCACAATTTGCTTGTCCAGAAAAATAACCAAATAAAAATTAAGAAGTTGAACCTTAAAAGTGGTACCCGCAAGGATAGCTTATAAGCTTTGGATTGAGAGTTGACAGACCTGTCTAGCCGAGATATGAATCTGTTGCTGTGACTCTTCTCGGCTCCCAACACGAAGTAGCCAGATGAAATGCTCTATGGCACCTTTAGTAACGGCAGCAATGTCTGGATCCAAAGTGATGCCCAGCTTTCTTGCAGCTTCGTCTGCGAGCTTTTCGCCACCGTAAAGGATACAAAAAGCAGCTAGGAGGTGGTGATCTGTAAGATCTGAAGAGTTCATGTCTGGGATAAGATCAACCAAGGATTGGATTGCAGAATCTACATATTTTGCCCTCTTCTCAATCAACACATGCCTACGCAACCCATGAATTGACCATGTCTTCAATCCCTCGGGAATCCAGTCAAACGTCTGGTTTTCCACTTGAATCAATGACCAATCCTCCAAGGACCTTTGGCATCTTCGCCATCTAGAGAGGCTGGTTTCTGGTCCAGAATGGATGCAGTGAAAGAATAACTTCATCACAATCTCTGGGACCCCGGGACCCTCACACACTGCCAAAAGAGTGAGCACTTCCAGCTCATTTTTGGGCATGCAATTTACAGCTACCATCATAGACGATGCAACGCTGTCAAGATCTTCTTTTCTATCAAACTTGCGCTCCAGATTCTCAAATAGATCCTCCAAAGCATCCACCCATTCGTCTCTTTCTTCGCGGTGTTTGCTTGTGATTGCCATCGCCAGATTTGTCAACGCGAGTGGATTCCCGTGGGTTTTCAATATCATTTGATCTGCAATATCCTGCAGCAAAAGCAAAAATGCGCCGAGTCAGTGCTTGCATCTGAATTTGTGATAAGTTAGGGAAAATTCTGTGGAAGGTTTTAAGGTTCGGTGACAGATTCCACTGCAAGGAAACTACAGCGCAGAATGCGACCATGTCGTTACTGAGAATTTCAACAACTAAACCCCGCCACTGTCCTAAATCACAGTCGATATCAAGTCAAGGACACATTAAAAATACTGTACAAAGATACGAGTCTTAAAGATACACCTCCAAATGCTCAGGTATGTCACCGGAGGATAGTCCCACTTGAGTCGCGAGAATTTTCCGTGCGCTCACAATATCGACTTCCTCAATAGGGATATGGACAAAATCATCCCACAATCCAGTCCTCTGAGAGGTCACAAGGTACTTCAGATTCACACCCGGCACCACAAGTCCAGAAGAGGTAAGCACTTTCACCTCCCAGACGTCGTCCAGAACGATTAAAACGGATTGCTTCACCAAACAATCCTTTAACTTTCTAAGCTCGCAGCTTATAGCATCGACACCATCCGGAGCGGGTAAATTATGTTGTAGCGCACCAATGTGTAGAAGAAGCTGTAAGATCTTGGGCCGAAGCTGGACGTTCGGACCGCAGTAAACGTAGAACACTCCATCTTTGAACCAATGATCTTTGAAAGCATTTGCATCTCGTTTACCCTTTAGCGAAGAAACTGATGTTGGCGTAGATTCATTTTGACCCGATTTCAACACTCCAGCTTCGTAAACCAGCGCCAAATGCCTGGCAAGGCTGGACTTGCCAGTTCCTGGTCCACCACTGAGCACCACCACTCGTGACGACCCACCATCTGTCTCCAGAGCTTGACGAACAGCAAGAGAGGTTTGTTCCAAAGGAACATACCTCTTCTCCTTCTCAAACGGCAGCTTCCAGGGTCTGCTCAATTTGTAGCTCACCAGACGTTTACGATCTTCTGCCTTCTTCGCCAACAGATCGCCCAGATTATTGAACTCCTGAAGCACTTTCCGGATAGACTCCGTAATTTCTACCGGAAAGACTACTCTCGCAGTGTACGCCCAGCATTTGGTGCATGAACTGCTTTGTATCTTCTTAAGGCGAGCTTGCTCATCAATTAAGGTTTCTCTTGCTCTATTTAGCAGTTCATCAATCATGCTGTTCTCTCCAAGTTCCACACCAGCCTTCATCATAAGGTCTGTCCACTGAGCCTCCTCTCTTTGAAGTGTCTTAAGTAGGACTGGGAAGTCATCTAGCTCGGCACTGGCTTTGTACCAGTTGCAGCCTATTTCCTGAACGATGTAGCCTGCTGCTTGAATTACACTACCGACGTCAGAGAATGCCATCGTCAGCTACTTCTGCACCAAGCAGCGGACTGCAATCACGCCTTCTGTATTTTGTTACCATACAGGTTAGAAGAGAATCTTTAGAAGCATAAGCGCAGACAAAACTCAACATGTAGACAGAGATTTCTCTACAGAAGTCATTCATTCTCACGACGGTAGGTAATGAGCGCAATATGCTGCAATAAAAGCCCAGCCCACTTTCTCAGCTAAGGATTTTGCATTTTCAGAGCTTGCCTGATGTTGAGCTGAAGGCATACAAAGACAATCTACTCCACGGTTGTCAACTGCGCATGTGTGATGATAAGTTGAGATTTTTTCTTCATGCAGATGCCTTTGTTACTAGAAAGCCGATAATTGCGCTCAATTCAATATACAAGGTTCAATATCCAAGGTTCCTGATGATGATAGTCAAGAGAACAAAACATGCAAAAATCGCCACCGATGATTTCAACCTACAGCAATCGCACCTGAATCTCTTCCAGCTACTGGATCCTCGCCTTGTGGGTGTAGAACAGTTTCTCTCGGAGCTCGGCTGTTGACTCAAGTAGTTCCTCCTTCCCAGCACTAAAATCGACGCACAATTCTCCTCCTTCCGCTTCATAGTAGATCGAGCTCCGCAGACTATAAGCTTCACTCACAAGATGTTCCAAATCTAGCTCGTTCCCACGTATACAGCAATGTCATAAAGCACGATTCTGGAGGAATCCAGCCAATGCAGATGCTCTGCACAATTCAAAAAATAAAAAAATCCAATCTGGGTACCACCGTTCTCCTCCCCTCCATTTTGACAATGTTGCACATGAAGCGGAGTCTGCAGAAACTACTTCCCTTTGCAAAAGTTACTTCCATACCCGTTAAGAAATGTCAGCCGAACGTTCAAGAGAGACTGACTGATACTCCCGCTCATAGATACCTGATGCTCTTTGTCTTAATACCGTGTGGTAATAAAAGTACATGCAATAAAGGGACTCTTCGCCACTTCCATGTCCTCGTGTGATAAGTTCATGGCTTCTTTACTGTGCTCCTTTATCGGGCTTAGCCTATTTTACCTCCTAAATTTATTCTCTCTTATCTTTTAGATTTTATTTTATTTTATTTTATTTTATTTTATTTTATTTTAGATTTGACGGGGTCTTCTCATTCTTCTCGTTTTCCGGAGATTTTTTTTGGGTTCCTTTCCTGTGCTGTACTCCTTGGAGATTTGGCACGGATGAATTTTGCTGGGCAGAGCCTCCTCATTTAAGTCAACGAATTATAAAAGGATAAATAAGTTGATTATCTAACCTTAGAGTAACACGGCATTTAAACTCTTGTCAGCAGCCGTGGAATCAATCATCTTCTCGAGATTTCCACCCCACAACCGCCTAGAGGCAGGCCCTTCTGACCATGACTTCCTCGGTCACCTTCACGTTTCGATCTCTGGACCACGCTGTGGTCGTGTCAACCTGGTCACATGCCGTGCGTTCGTTCCTGCTTGGACTATGCTGACTCATTCTTTGTATTGTACTGCATTCTCCATACGACAACATAGCAGTCGACGACTACATGACGAGGATATAAGCTTAACACGAACACATGTATCTTCAAAACTTTATCTTCCGAATACACACGTAAGACAACAAGGATGGGAAGACCCAGCAAGCCAGACTAAAGAACGTATAAATAATAAAAAGGCTAAATTCCAATAGTATCAGCAAGAGATTTTCTTTTCATATCACTTGTAAAATTTGAGTATACAAGTCATAGTTAAACCACGAGAATATCCGTGGAAGCATGACCTATCTTCCTAAATACAACGTGAGAGATAACATAGATCACATGGGAAGATCCGTCAAACCATAGAAGGGAGAGACAAAAAAGATAAGAAAGAGACTAGACCCCAATAGCATCGATACGAGAAATATGTTCTACCGCAACCTAAGAATTCCAATCTTATTACCGTATCCTGTATACAGCATTCTATACTGGGGCCTCTGTTTGTACTTCCCACTTCCCCTTTGAGCAGGTGGTTGCTGCCGTGAGGTTGAATGAGTGTCGTTTTCTTATTCACTTAACAATACCATCTTTCTACATGATCATGATCGAGAGGGGATCGAGAGGAGAGTGTGGAGATGGGAGAGATGTGAGACAATGTTTATAATTTCTGAGGGTTTCGTAGCATGTAGCAGTCTGGTGAAGTCTATTCTTTTCGTTTTTCAAATTCAGTTCCATTGGTATCTAGATTGAAGACTATGGATAATGGAATAAAAAGTTATGTGAATTTTTAGTATTTTTTTAGGGTTTAGAGTGATCATTATTCATTGAAAGCGATGGGTCGAGAATTTTCATTTTCAATCTTTTGGTTTTTTATGATTGAGTTCCATGGGAATTTAGTTTTAAAATTTTAGAAATTGAAATGGAAAGTTACGAGAATTTATAAATTTTAGAGTTTGGAGAGATTGTTTCCTTATGTGAGTTTGGATGTGAGGGGTTATGGTTTTACGGATATGGGGAGATATGGAAAGGAGTAGGATGTGTTATTATCATTATTCTTGTGCCAGTCATGGTTACACCTTCCCATGTGGGGTCCTCTAGAGCGGGTCGGGATACACCATGCCCGGTGTGTCACCAACACTTCACCTCGCAAGGGGTAAAGATCCATGTGGGAAGGATGCACATGCATAAGGACTATGATTGGACCACTTGGGATGCCCACATGAGACGAGCAACCACATAGACAGCAGTGACACTCGGGATTACGCACGCTTCTTCTATACCTTCGTTGATCGTTCCAGGGATACCAATCAAGTCGTGGGAGTGGTTAGCTTCTCAGGCGGGTTGCATTTTGGGGTTATTTGAGACTAGTTTTCCATGTCCATGTCTATTCCATAGGCTACCCCGCACACTCCATGATGAGGCTAGACAGGCTTTTCGCCTACCACTGGATTGTTTGGCACGTGATCCCTTGGACGAGTTAGCATGGTTCCTATTCCTCCTACTTCCTCAATGGTGTCTTCGGTATGTTAGAGGGAGACTTGCAGGGCATAGAGAGGTGGCTGCTAGATTTTGTCAATTTCGAGCGGGGGATTGGGCAGCCCTTGTAAAAGACCAAAACCGAGGAGAGAAATAGGAGAATGGAAACTCACATTGGGACACTTGAATGAGGGAAAACTCTGAATGCCTAGCATGAGCTTCGGCCTTGGTATTTATAGGTAGCATACAAGACCCTTGAAGCTTCTCAAGAAGTTTCCTTGAGCCGCTTTCTTGGAGTGCAAGCCAAGTTAACTAGGAAGCTTCTCAAGAAGCTTCCTTCTAGAAGCCGCCTACTTGGCGTGCAAGCTAAGCTAGTTAGAAGCTTCTAGAAGCTTCCTTCTAGAAGCTACCTGCTTAGGGCGCAAGTTACTAGTTGGGAAGCTTCCTAAGAAGCTTCTTAGATGCTTCTAGAATATTCTAGGCTATTTTGTCTTATTCTCTACTTCGTAAGCCCGACTAACTTCGTCACTAAACTCCATATTGTTACATATTCCCCCACCGCTAGTTGGTGACGTCCTCGTCGCCAGTGAAGCTTCGAATTCCTTGATGGCCATCTGTGCATTCTGGAGGTGAGAAAGGGGTTCCCATGTAGCATCATGAAGGGGATACCCTTTCCAAAGGACCTTGTACTCCGTATGTTGGTGACGGCCTCGTTGAATATGGCGACGTGCAAGGATACGATCAACTTCGTACTCCTCATGATCATTGATAGGGACAGGAAGAGGGGGAGGTTGGACTCGAGAGGAAAAGGAAGAAGGGTTAGGAACAAAGGGTTTCAACTTGGAAATATGAAAGATAGGATGGATATGCATGTGACAAGGTAAGGCAAGACGATAAGCAACAGGAGAGATAATGTAGGTGATATCAAAGGGTCCTATCCAATTAGGAGCAAGTTTACCAACTTGGGTATCAAGTGGGAGAGGGAGGTTACTAGAGGATAGCATGACTTTATCACCAACTTCAAAGGTGAGATCACGACGATGATGGTCTGCATATTGTTTTTGGCGATTCTGAGCAACAAGGAGGTGAGATTTGGCTTGTTGGAGAGATTGGGATATAGTGGTCAAGAATGTAGACGTATGAGGAACCTAAGAGGGAGGGGGAGCAAGAAGAGAATCTGGAACAAGCGGATCTTGGCCAAAATTGAGAAAGAAGGGAGAAAATCCAGTGCTTGCCTGTTTGGAATTGTTGTAGGCAAATTCTGCAGCTGCAAGACATTCATCCCAGTTGGTATGGTGGACATTGACAAAGGCCCGCAACATATTCTCCAATGTACGATTGGCGCGTTCGGTTTGTCCATCAGTTTGAGGATGATAGGCCGTGGACAAAGCAAGCTTGGTGCCGAGTATCTGGAAGAGTGCTTGCCAAAACTTCCCGGTAAATCGAGGATCACGGTCGGAGATGAGTACACGTGGCATCCCATGATGCTTGAAGACATTTTCGAAGTAGATTTGCGCTAAGGTTGGAGCATCCACGGTATCACAAGTTGGTGCCAAGTGGATTTGCTTACTAAGCTTATCCACAAACACCACAATTGCGGTGTGTCCTTGTTTTGTCTTTGGCAAGGATGTGATGAGATCCAAGCTCACATGCTCCCAACGAGCGGATGGAATGGCGAGTGGTTGAAGGAGTCCACTCGGCTTCTGGTTGCTGGCCTTGTTCCGTTGGCAACTCTCACATGATCGGACAAAGTCTCGAACATCTCGTGTCATGTTGGGCCACCACCATTGGCGTTGGAGGGTGCCCAAGGTCTTGTCCACTCCCATGTGACCAGCTATTGGTAAATCATGGGCTTCTTGAAGGCGCACAAGTCGAAGATCACCTTTGGTTGGAACATAGATCTGGTCTGCATGGAATAAAAGGCCTTCCTTGAAGGAGAAGGTGTTGTACTCCTTGTCGCGTGCTGTTAGACGACCGTGTACCATTTGGAAGAAGGGATCTTGCTGTAGGGCTAACCGAAACTCGTTATGAATCTTGGGATCAATTGACACTGTCGTAATTGCTGCCGCGATGAGAGGAAGAGACTTCAAATCAGGTCGTCGTGATAGAGCATCAGGGATGACATGGAACCAACCTGGCTTGTACTCAAGTTTGATGTCGAACAATTGGAGTTGCTCTTCCCATCGATGATGTCGACTCTTCATGTGCTCTAGGTGTAAGGTCTGCAACAATGGCTTGTGATCAGTTCGCATGATCACTTGTTTCCCCAAGAGATAATGCCTCCATACCTTGGTGGCATATACCATTGCAAGTTGTTCCCGATCTCAAGCAGAGTAATTTCTTTCAGCTGTATTTAGTCGGCGAGACACAAAGACAATAGGATGTAGTCCATCTGGAAATTCTTGTTGCAACACAGCTCCAATTGCAAAGTTAGAAGCATCAAAATCAACCACACAAGGTAGTTGAGGATCATATGGTTGAAGAATGGGTCTTGAAGACACCATATGCTTTAACTTCTGGAATGCTTCTTCATGCTTGGTGGTCCATTGGAAGCTCGAGTTCTTTCCCAAGAGGTCAGTCAATGGTGCAGCCACGTGAGCATAATAGTGGATGAACCGTTGGTAAAAACTGGCCAATCCGTTGAACGCTCGTACTTTGGTAGCATCCTTCGGGGTAGGCCAATCAGTAATGGCCTTGATCTTCTCTTCTTCCATCTTGATCTCCTCTGATGAGATCTTATGACCCAAGAAGGTAACCTCCTTTTGCCAAAAAACGCACTTTGACTTCTTGCAGTAAAATTTCCACTGTCGTAGTCGTCTTAGGACTTCTCGCACATGATTCATGTGTTCTGCCTCTGTCCTACTATAGATTAAGATATCATCTAAGAACACTACCACAGACTGATCCAATAGCCCCTCCAACACCCGATGCATCTGATCCATGAAGACTGCTGGAGCATTAGTGAGTCTGAAAGGTAGAACTCTCCACTCAAAATGTCCATACCTTGTACGAAAGGCAGTCTTTTTCACGTCCTCTCCTTCAATAGGAATTTGCCAATAGCCGCTACGAAGATCTAGCTTGGAAAAGTATCGTGCTCCACTTAATTGATCAAGCAAGTCATCGATCCGAGGCAAGGGATATGCGTTCTTCACGGTTTGCTTATTGAGCCCACGGTAATCAATACAGAAACGAAGTCCTCCATCCTTCTTTGGAAAAAATAGTACCGGTGCTCCCCAAGGAGAGGTACTATGTCGTATGAAATCCTTCTCCAACAACTCTATAAGTGTTGTTCGCAACTCCTCCAACTCCTTTGGTGAGAGCCGATAGATTGGTCTACTCACTGGAGTACTCCCTGGCAATAACTCGATCTTGAAGGGCATACCTCGATCAGAGGGTAATCCCTTTGGCAGATCATCCGGAAACACATCTAAAAACTCTTGAACTATCCGATCAACCGTCGCTTGATGCGGCACTTGGCCCTCCTTAGATTGTTCTTGTGCAATCGGCTTGATCCACACTGCGAATACAGACTTATCTTCCTCTAAAGCTTGCTCTATGGCTGCTTCATTAACAAACTTCCCTTCTAGGGACTCATCTCTCTTTCGAGCTTGATCCATGGTTGCCTTCCTGGCAAACTTCCCATCTTGGGACTCATCTCCCTTCCAGATTCGCTCTATGGCTACCTTCTCGACAAACTTCCCATCTTGGGACTGACTATTCTTAGGTGTCTTACTTAGAGGTGCCAGACAACCTAATTGGAAATTCCTACCTTGGTGTTGTACTTGAATTTGGTGTCGGATCCAATCAAATTGAACCTTATGACATTCAAGCCAAGGTAGACCCAGAATGATATCATAGTGTAGAGGTGCCACTACAAACCTCATACACTCCAAATACTCCCTTCCCAATCTTGAAGGTAACAGGATGCAAGGTGCGGAATGCAGAACCCTTTCTACCATCCGCCATCATCAAACTACTTCCAATCACTGGCTTGATAGGAATACCCAATTCCTTTGCTACTTGCATAGACATGCAATTCTCTGAACTTCCAGAATCAACCAAAATTCTACAACCCCGATTAGATATCATACCTTGCAAGTGAAGCAAACTTGCATAGGTCGAGCCTTCAATCCCATTGGAACTAATCAAGCTCCCAGTAGGCGGCTCGAAATCTCCTACTGGGATTCCTCGTTTCCCTGATCATTCCGCTCCACAACCTCCACTTGGGCAACTTGTCGAGGTCGTCCATTCTTGAGTGGACATTCAGCAATGCGATGCCCCAACTGGCGACAATAAAAACAACCTCCATTTTGTCATAATCTTTCTCTATCTGCTGTGCCAAGTGGTCTTCGTTGGATAGCATCAATCTCCATTGGTACCGGTTCTTCCACTTGTGGTACTGGTGGGTTTTGTGTAGGTCGAGGTCAAGACCAAGTTGTCGCAACTAAGGAATCAAAACGCTTAGCCAATTGCATGGCTTGTTCTACATTCTGTGGCTCTCGCATGGTCACCTCCAATCTGGTTCGTGACTTCAATCCTTGCACAAATCGATCCAGAACTTCACCTTCTTGGATATCTGGAATTTGCATGATGATATTCTGAAATTGTGTGATGTAGCTTCTCACTGAGCCAATTTGCCTCAACTCTGCCAATTTATCTCGTGCAGCTCGGGTGGCATTTATAGTCTGAAATCGACCAAGTATTGCATCCTTGAATTCTGCCCATGTAAAAATTGGTGTAACAATTTGTCATTCAGCTCTTTCTACTCGGAATCGCCACCAAAGTCTTGCCACTCCATCCAATTGGCTAGAAGCCAAGAGAATTTGTTTCCGCTCATCTTGAAGATTGGTGGCTTCAAAGTAACGTTCACAGTCAAACACAAAATTCTCCACTGTGCCTGGAAGATTCTTGCCTTCAAACACCTTGGGTTTTGGAAATCAAATGCGATCTTCTCCATCTCGAACTGGCGCTTTGTCTATCTGTTCTCGTCGTTGCTGGTCTCGTTCATCCAACAATCGAGTAAGATGCTCGATTTGTTGTTGCATTGCAAGGATAACATCCGGTATTGCTGCCATCGCTACTACTCTATTCCACTACCTGCAATTTATCTAGTTGATTAACACGTAGATACAACACGTCCACCGTTCTCCATAAGTTACAACTGGAAGTATCAAGGGTTCCTCTGACACGGTGATCATATGTAGAAAATCCTGCCCAAAGCGTGAGGTGATGAATTGTGTGAAATGATGCTTTGGTAATATCTGGACACAAAAGTCCCAATGGTTTGGCGGAAGTGGATTTGGTGGTCCATAAATTCCATCCATCCCATTCCTGCTCTGATACCAATGTAAAAGACCAAAACCGAGGAGAGAAATAGGAGAATGGAAACTCACATTGGGACACTTGAATGAGGGAAAACTCCAAATGCCTAGCATGAGCTTCGGCCTTGGTATTTATAGGTAGCATACAAGACCCTTGAAGCTTCTCAAGAAGTTTCCTTGAGCCGCTTTCTTGGAGTGCAAGCCAAGTTAACTAGGAAGCTTCTCAAGAAGCTTCCTTCTAGAAGCCGCCTACTTGGCGTGCAAGCTAAGCTAGTTAGAAGCTTCTAGAAGCTTCCTTCTAGAAGCTACCTGCTTAGGGCACAAGTTACTAGTTGGGAAGCTTCCTAAGAAGCTTCTTAGATGCTTCTAGAATATTCTAGGCTATTTTGTCTTATTCTCTACTTCGTAAGCCCGACTAACTTCGTCACTAAACTCCATATTGTTACAGCCCTTCAGGAGGAGTCTGTTAGGGCTACACGATTTAGGAGACAAGCATCGCCATAGGATACCACATATTCCACTTGATTATGACGATGTAGGACATTGGGTCAGGTGGGAGAGTTTAGTAGAGCATCATGAGTGCTACACCCTTTGTCTATAACAAGTCCTATTGATGAGACCATCTCTTCCTTATGCTCATTGCACCTTATAGTAGTAGAGGGACTACCACTAGAGGTCTTAGATTATCAGCCTGAGTAGCCTGAGCAGCCTTTATGTCTCAATAGGTCGCTATTTGCACAAGCATTGTGCATTGCCCCTCGCCTTTCCTCAAGAGGCTTGTCAAGGATGGTTTATGAGCACCGTAGAGATTGCTTCCAGGCAGACTATCCTTCTAGTGGTTTTACCGAGTTGTTCTAGGTGGCTATAGTAGTAGCGAGAGGAGACATTCCTATGTCTGTTAGTCGGGTGTTAGGTGCTAATCGACTTCTCGCGATGGAGAAGGACACGGGAGGCATTAGACCGATTGCTATTGGAGAGATCTTTTTGCGTTTGGTCAGTTGTACTATTGTCCTTCAACATTGTTCTCACTTTCGATAGCACATTAGTGCACATCAGTTTGGAGTAGCTACACTTGGAGGATGTGAGGCTATATCTCTAGGTATTAGAGCACTCCTAGATATCCATCCGGAGTGGTTTGTCCTACATGTGGATGTTGAGAACGCTTTTAATAGCGTCTCATGTGCATCTATCTTTAGAGAGCTTAGGGAGGCTGGTGGATCCTTGGCGAGTCTCATTCCTTTTGTGCGGTCTTTTTATGGCTCTCCTGCTTCTGTTTACTACCAGCATGGTGGTTCACAAGAGGGAGTCATTGTCTTGGAGTCAACTGTTGGTACACGTCAGGGAGATCCTTTGGGGGGGCCCTTATTTACCATGGCTCACTTTAGAGCTCTCCTATCTATTACTTTGGCCATGCGAGGTTGTGTATTTCCCTCCTTGGCAAATGATACATACATCGTAGACCCTGTAGATCAGATTAGGTAGGCCTTTGACTACCAAACTACATCTAGTAGGTTTGAGAGTCAAGGTGTCAAAGTGTAGGATATGGTCCCCTTTAGGTATCCCTCCCTACCTTGAGCTTTCAGAGGGGTGTATCACATCCACAGATGGACTTTGTGTTCTTGGAGTGCCAATAGGATCGGAAGATTTTGTCACACGCTTCTTAGACGCTCCATTATAGAGGATGTTCTCCATGTGGATGACCTTCCATTACTAGGAGATCCGTAGGTAGCATTTGGTATACTCTCTTCCAATATTGCTTGTCGACCATCCTACCTCATCCGTATAGTTCCTCCCTCACCGTCCTTCCTATCACATTTGAGAGCATTTGATAGGAGGATTATGGGAGTCTTTGGTGATATTATTGGACCAAGGACCTTTGAGTGTGTGATAGGGGATTTGGCACATAGACAGATGGCTATGCCAATCTCATGTGGTGGGGTTGGCTTGCTTTCTATGGAGGAGATGGCACCTATAGCATTTCTGGGTAGCTGGGCTCTCTTGGCACCCCTACTTTCCTCTTGTTTTGTGGTTGTTGATAGGCCAGTTTTGGAGACTTATGTGATAGAGGTGGAAGGAGGATCCTTTTCTCTCTAGATGTTATTGTGGCAGATGAGAGATAGTCTATCCCCACGAGCATGAGAGGATTTTCCACTCTTTACTTCACTATCGTCAGATTGGACTAGAGTTTTACAGTCTTCCTTGATGGAGCGACAGTGTGAGCATACGCTACATTCTCTCTTAGTTGACTCGTCCATTCCTCAAGCTACTAGAGCGTGTCTACGCTCTTGCTCTGGCAAGGGTGTAGGCTCTTGGATCCTAGCTCGACCGTGCATTTGGGCTTTCCGACTTGCACTAGCTACTTTCTCTACAGCGATGAGGTTTTGCCTAGGTTTGGTCCACCCATCTGCATCTTCATTACTCACTTGTGAGTGTGGCTCTACACTAGATGCACCAGCTGTCCACATGACACGGTGTCGTCGGGAAAATATCCCACGTGTACCCTTGAGGCTTTTGGTGTGATGAATTTTCTTTTCTCTTTTATTTGTTGTAAGGAACAGGGATTTATGATAATATATCTCGGGTGTGGTTTTGCTATCTTGTTTTGGGAGAAAGTGAGGAGACAGAGAAGGGCTGAGGGTTTTCACAAAATGCCAAAAGATTTCGAGAGGGTTTGGCAGAGGATTTCGAGAGGAGTGGCAGAAATTTTCAGGAGAAGAAAGGAGTAGGGTTTTTTTTTGAAAAGGGACAGAGGAGTGTCGAGAGAGAAAGGGGTTTTTTTTTTTCAAGAATGACAGGAGGAGTTTGGGGGCAGAGGACATAAGGTGGGCAGGAAGGAAGGGAATTGAAAGGGATTGGAATGATCATGAAGGAGTAGTCAGGAAGGCTTTTTAGGGAGAGGAAATTTCGAGTTGGAGAGGAGAGGGTTTGGCAGGAGGAGAAATTCTCGAGAGGCTGGAGGGTTTGGACAGAGGAACACACACACAGAGGATTTTTCGAGTTGGACAGGAGAGGGTTTGGCAGGAGGAGAAATTCTCGAGAAGCTGGAGGGTTTGGACAGAGGAACACACACAGGAGAGGATTTTCGAGTTGGACAGGAGGGCTTGAGAGTGCAGGGGAGAATATTTCTCGAGAACTGAAGGGTGGAAGAGGAACACACACAGGAGAGGATTTTCGAGTTGGACAGGAGGGCTTGAGAGTGCAGGGGAGAAAATTTCTCGAGAACTGAAGGGTGGAAGAGGAACACACACAGGAGAGGATTTTCGAGTTGGACAGGAGGGCTTGAGAGTGCAGGGGAGAAAATTTCTCAAGAACTGAAGGGTGGAAGAGGAACACACATAGGAGAGGATTTTCGAGTTGGACAGGAGGGCTTGAGAGTGCAGGGGAGAAAATTTCTCGAGAACTGAAGGGTAGAAGAGGAACACACACAGGAGAGGATTTTCGAGTTGGACAGGAGGGCTTGAGAGTGCAGGGGAGAAAATTTCTTGAGAACTGAAGGGTGGAAGAGGAACAATCAGGGCCAGGAATTTTGAGTTGGACAGGAGAGGAATTTCGAAATGTGAGAGTGCAGGGCTGTGCTTGGGCCAGGAGAGCAATTTCGAAATGTGAGAGTGCAGGCTGTGTTTGGACCAGGAGAGGAATTCTGAAATGTGAGAGTGCAGGGCTGTGCTTGGACCAGGAGAGCAATTTCAAAATGTGAGAGTGCAGGGCTGTGCTTGGACCAGGAGAGAAATTTCGAAATGTGAGAGTGCAGGGTTGTGCTTGGACCAGGAGAGAAATTTTGAAATGTGAGAGTGCAGGGCTGTGCTTGGACCAGGAGAGCAATTTCGAAATGTGAGAGTGCAGGGCTGTGCTTGGACCAGGAGAGCAATTTCGAAATCTGAGAGTGCAGGCTGTGTTTGGACCAGGAGAGGAATTCTGAAATGTGAGAGTGCAGGACTGTGCTTGGACCAGGAGAGGAACTTTTGAAATGTGAAAGTGCAGGGCAGAAAGTGTTTTCATGAAGGCAATTTTTGCAGGACTGTGATGGGTTTTGGTGAGGTGCATGAAGGCAATTTTCGCAGGAATGTGAGGGCTTGAAAGTGCAGGGCAGAAAGTGTTTTCATGAAGGCAATTTTCGCAGGACTGTGATGGGTTTTGGTGAGGTGCATGAAGGCAATTTTTGCAGGAATGTGAGGGCTTGAAAGTGCAGGCAGAAAGTGTTTCATGAAGGCAATTTTCGCAGGACTGTGATGGGTTTTGGTGAGGTGCATGAAGGCAAATATTGCAGGAATGTGAGGGCTTGAAAGTGCAGGGCAGAAAGTGTTTCAAGAAGGCAAATTTCGCAGGACTGTGATGGGTTTTGGTGAGGTGCATGAAGGCAATTTTTGCAGGAATGTGAGGGCTTGAAAGTGCAGGCAGAAAGTGTTTCATGAAGGCAATTTTCGCAGGACTGTGATGGGTTTTGGTGAGGTGCATGAAGGCAAATATTGCAGGAATGTGAGGGCTTGAAAGTGCAGGGCAGAAAGTGTTTCAAGAAGGCAAATTTCGCAGGACTGTGATGGGTTTTGGTGAGGTGCATGAAGGCAATTTTTGCAGGAATGTGAGGGCTTGAAAGTGCAGGGCAGAAAGTGTTTTCATGAAGGCAATTTTCGCAGGACTGTGATGGGTTTTGGTGAGGTGCATGAAGGCAATTTTTGCAGGAATGTGAGGGCTTGAAAGTGCAGGCAGAAAGTGTTTCATGAAGGCAATTTTCGCAGGACTGTGATGGGTTTTGGTGAGGTGCATGAAGGCAAATATTGCAGGAATGTGAGGGCTTGAAAGTGCAGGGCAGAAAGTGTTTCAAGAAGGCAAATTTCGCAGGACTGTGATGGGTTTTGGTGAGGTGCATGAAGGCAATTTTTGCAGGAATGTGAGGGCTTGAAAGTGCAGGCAGAAAGTGTTTCATGAAGGCAATTTTCGCAGGACTGTGATGGGTTTTGGTGAGGTGCATGAAGGCAAATATTGCAGGAATGTGAGGGCTTGAAAGTGCAGGGCAGAAAGTGTTTCAAGAAGGCAAATTTCGCAGGACTGTGATGGGTTTTGGTGAGGTGCATGAAGGCAATTTTTGCAGGAATGTGAGGGCTTGAAAGTGCAGGGCAGAAAGTGTTTCAAGAAGGCAATTTTTGCAGGACTGTGAAGGGGTTTGTGAGGGCTGCACGAAGACAAATTTTGCAGCAATGTGAAGTGGTTGGTGAGGTTGCAAGAAGACAATTTTAGCAGGTACTGTTAGGGACTTGAGAGTGCAGGGGAGAGAAAGGTTTCTTCTTGAAGGAATGAACAAATGTGCAGGAGAGGAAGTGCTTGGACAGAAGGGCAATTTTCGCAGGTCTGAAGGGGATTTGCTGCAGAAGTTGCCAAAGGATAATCTCCCGAAGGTGAGGATAGGAGCGAAGAAGAAAGATATAATTTTTTTTGGGAAGATGTTGTGAAGAGTGACTGAACAGGCAGTGATAGGAGCTAGTCAGGAAGAAAAGGAGGAGAATTTCAAGGTGGCTCAGCTCATCTGGAACAAAGGCAAGAAAGATTTGAAGTTGGTTGGCCTGTCTGAATGGAGTGAATCTGATATGCAAAACAGGGCATAGGAGAATGAAGAGGTTCGGAGGGTGAATTGCCTTGCCTGCTGCCGGACAGAATATATGTGAACTGCCGGCTGAGTTGATGATCAGTTGCAACCTTAGGGTAGGCATTGTCTTGACTAGAACTATTTGACTTATCCAACCTTGTGAACGTTGTTGTTGAAACTCCTGTGAATGATAAATCTTAGAAGCGGATTGTGTTATGAATTGTGACTAGAGTTGAGGAAAACTCCATTCTAGGAACTCTCAGTCCGGTCCATGTGAATAGCCTAAGTAAATGATCTGGAGGCCCGGGTTTATGTTTGGTTAGATCACTCAGTTGTTGTTTCTTTTATTTTATTAAAGGGCCACCTGACCTAGGTCTATGAATTGCCAGATCCCGAACCATAGCTTGAACCTGACGTGAAAATAGAATATGAGACCAGGCAGAGGTAGAAACCATAACACCAGACTAGCATGACAAGATTAAATTTATGAAAGTCAAGGATAAAACAAAACCTTCAGGGAGAGCCAACCTTAGGGAAACTGAAACAACAGGTTCATATAGAGACAAATTCCCGACAAACCAGGAGTAGGGAAGGAATGTCAGTCTATGGGAAAGACCCAAAAGAAGGACAGTAGGGAAAACTAAGCACAAGCAACCATGTGCTCGGCGCACTCTCGAGACCAAACGTTCCCCACGACATAAGTGGCGACCATGCTGGGGAATCTTGAGGCTTGTGCTTAGAGGTTACGACTAGTTGGAGTTGGGGAAGGGAACAAGGACAGATTGGACTAATCTAAGTGGACAGGAGTGAGCTGTGCTGAGGTAGAGATGGGCCCAGAGGCTTCATCTTCAGCTATGACAAGGGAACAGGAGATCTCACTTATTGTCATGGCAACCATGAGAGCCATGAAGGATCAAGATGAAGAAAGAGACAAGGTGAGAGCGCAGTCTTCACAAGTCACGAAGTGTTTGCGCGCTGTGGTAGATCAGCAAGGGGAATTTGATGGTAAGGATGTGACCAAGTACCTGAAGGTCTACTGGAGAGAGGTTAAGCTTCATGATCTGGATGAGAACATTGCCATTGCTAGGTTTCCTACGTTGGCTGAGCTTGAAATCAGGAGGGTGGTTGAGGGCTTGGTGAGAGGGGCAGAGACATGGGAGGAGTTCTCCCAGATGATGAAAGAGGAATTCTTGCTGCAGGATGCAGATCGGGTCACTCAGGCCATGTTCTTGGATTGGGTGAACGATAGGAGTAAAAACTTGGGCCCTCAAGATCTCCTAAGAGAGTTTAACAAGAGACTGGGGCATCTGTCAGCTTGTGAAGCTGAGGCCATTAGACTACAGAGGTCTAACTACTTTCTACGAGCTGCGGATAGTCGTTTGCGGGATGAGTTGGAGTATGCACTCGATTTGCTCCAGCCTGATCGGTTGGGAGCGGTAGAGTGGGGAAAGATTGAGGAGGCGGTTGTCTGGGTAAGCCGCAGGCGGAGGCAGAGAGAGCTGGATGAAGAAGCAATAGCCAAAGCGCCTATTCGGAGTAATGTGGTTGGGTCCGGGAGAGGGAAGGAGGGGCAGCGAGTGAGTGAGATGCCCAAAGAAGGAGCAGTAGATGAGATCTCGCGACTGATGGAGGGGTTGAAGATTCTGACCACCAAGGTCGACCAGTTGCAGAGTGGGAGTAGCACTGCAAGGACAGATGGAGAGAGGAGGCAACCCTATGGGTGCATGTGGTGTGACAGTAAGAGTCATGCCAAAAGGGACTGCCAAGAGCTATCAGAAGCAGTACGCAAACAGTGGGTGAAGTTTGTTGGAGAACCCGGGATGAAGAAGATAGCCTTCTATGATACTGGGGAGCCAATACCGCTAAATGGTAACAGGGGAGGGATGAAGGCTCTGCTGGAAAGACACATGGACAAACGTGAAGTAAGTATGGCAGTCGCTGCATTTGAGCCTGGTGTGTATAGTGCAATGAGTGAAGTGAAGAATTGGGCAGACCTAGGAGAAGTTGAGAAGAAGAGACTAGCAGAGCAGGTCCGGAGGAAATCAGGGTGGGATGTGCCGGTGGTAATAACTGCCATCACTGCTGAAGTTGGTGCCACTTGGGATGCTATGGTGGAAGAGAAACGAAAATCTGATCAACGGGTAGATAGTGAAGGGCAGCCAAGGGAAAAGCAACAGCGAGTGGAACCGGAGAGGAGGCAGGTTAGAAGGAAAGAGGTGCAGTTCAGTGATGCACAAAAGAGCAGGGATCAGAATTTGGGCATTGGAGAAGAGTCACGGATGGACACAGAAGGGGCAGCGAACCAGAAGCCGGGAGAGAGATCTCCTAGGAAGGGGCCGGGTTGGCTGTTGAGCCGGGACATAGAAATGGAACTGGATCCGCAAGAGATTGCCAAAAAGTTCTGGAAACAGGAGGTGAGGGGTTTCACAAATGAAGAGTTCTTTGGTAGCTTGAGGAAGGATGTGCAGGACCTTATCCTTGTCAAGGCAAAGAAGAAACGATTCTACAAGGAAGGACCGCACACATCCTTGTTGTACGAGGACGGGAGTGAGGCTGAAGGAGAGGTGGGGACTTTCGGGCTTGAGCTTGAACAGGAAAAACTAGAGGATGAGACCCGAGAAGCACGTGTCTATGATGCTGCTCTTGAGGATGAGAAGTCATTTGTGCCCTTGTCAGAGGAGGTTCAAGACTCTTTTTGGGCAAGAAGTTGCAGCGAGTGTGAGATTGAGATACAAGGAGTGAAAGCACCGGTGAGAGCGCTGATTGATTCCGGATCTGAAGTCAATCTCGTGTCAAAGGCGGTCTACGATGAAGGGCGATGGAAGGTGGATCGTGACATTGATTGGAAGGTAAACTCAGTGAATAGAACCAGAAATGCATTGTGGGGAGCTTGTCCGGATGTCAAAATCAAGATAGGGAATGTGGTAGAGCCTATTAATGTGTTCGTGCATGATACCTTGCCCTACCCAGTGATCCTAGGACAGCCCTTCATTACTCAGTTTAGAATGGAGAGCAAAGTTCTGAATGATGGGACTCATGTGGCAAAGGTTAGAAGTCAGAATGGGACCAGAATAGTGCAATTCCCTACTGTGTTGCCGGGCAGCGACAGGAACAGGAGAGAGTTAAGGGATCCAGAAAAGCCTACTGGAAGGTGGGGTTTCCACTAGGCGTCTTGTCAGAGAAGGTGGGGGGACAAGGCGCCCTATGCTACATTCCACCGCAAGAGATCAGTGAGGAGGACTGTTTTGATAGGACCTATGTGGGAATCCAGAGTGGTAGAACTGTTTGCTTTGCACATGTAGGGAGTACCACGGGAATTTTGCAGAAGAGAATGAAAAGGAAAGAGAGAATTCTGAAAACAGCAAGGGAAATGGATGATAGCGAGACTATCATTGGATTGTTGGAGGATTGGGGAGAAGGTAGGGCAGTCCAGAAGGTGATCAGAGCAATGGAGAAAGGAAAACCCGTGATTGAGATAGGAAAGGAGCTTCATGAAACACTTTCAAAGTTGGTTCATGAAGTGAGATGTGACACTAAGTACAAAACAGTGGACAAAAAGGTTCGTCCTATTGCTGTCCCATTGCCATTGGATGCTTCTGATTTGATGCGTAGGACCAGAGAGGAACCGAGACTGAGGCAGGAAAAGGATATTGGTCATTCGTTTACTAAAGAGACCTTGGATGAGCTTACGGTCGGAGGGGATGGATTGCTCACAGAAGTTGAGCACCGTGCATTCAAGGAAATGATTGGGAAGTGCGGGAAGGCTTTTGCTTTCAAGATCGAGGAGATTGGGTGTGTGAACCCGCAGGAAATCACACCGATGATAATTTTCACAGTTCCGCATGTACCGTGGGATCTGAGGCCAATACCAGTGCCAAAGGCGCTTCTGCCCCAGCTGACAGAACTACTGAAGGAGAAAGTTCAGGCAAAGATTTTAGAACCTTCAGAAGCGCCATACTCAAATCGTTGGTTTACCGTTCGGAAGAAGAATGGTAAGTTGCGGTTCATACAAGATATGCAACCGCCAAATAAGGTAACAATCCGGAATTCTGGTGTTGGACCGGCTGTGGATGAGTTTGCTGAGGAGTTTGCAGGGAGGGCAATCTATTCTATAGGAGATTTGTATTCAGGTTATGATCAGTTTCAGCTTGCTGAAGGGAGCCGGGACATAACCACGATGCGAACACCATTAGGGCTGATGCGTATGTGCACTCTCCCAATGGGGGCTACTAACTCTGTGGCGCATATGCAAAGCGCTATGAATCGAATTTTGCAGTCTTTTATCCCTGAGAAAACCCGTCCATTCTTGGATGATATACCTGTCAAAGGCTGCACAGAGAGCGAGAAAGATGAAACTTTGGTGGATGGAGGTATTAGGAGGTTTGTCATGGATCATATTCAAGATGTGGAGGCGATATTGAGAAGGTTGATGGAAGCGGGGGTGACTCTCTCTGGAGAGAAGTCGGCATTTGGACTTGGAGAAATCCTTGTGGTGGGACACCTGTGTGGCTCGTATGGAAGGAAGCCAAATCCGGAAAAGGTGGACATAATAGGGAAGATCAAGGACTGTTCCTCAGTTCAGGAGGTAAGAAGGTTCTTAGGGGCATGCGTTTTCTACCGTATATGGATTCCGCACTTTGGTCATGTTGCAGAGCCGCTCTACCAGCTTTTGAGGAAAAGGATCAGGTTTGTTTGGAGATTGGAACATTCGGTTGCTATGGCCAAACTGAAGAAAGCGCTACAGAACCCACCTGTGCTCCACCCGCTTGACTACCGCTGTGGACGACCAATTATAGTTACGGTTGACTCAAGTCCCTATGCTGCTGGTTGGGCTGTGGGCCAAGACGATGAGAATGGCAACAGATTTGCAGCAAGGTTTGGAGCAAGGATCTTCACGGAACGGCAACGGAGGTACCCTCAAATCAAACGGGAATTGTGGGGTGCCAAGATAGCACTAAGACAGGATAGAAATTGCCTAATAGGGACCTATGTCATCCTAGAGACAGATTGCTTGCCGCTGCTTGGAATGGTTGCCAACTGTGACACTCCAGACATTGCCATGTTGCGATGGATAGCGTTCATTCGGATGTTTAATCCAGAGCTAAGGTACATAGCTGGGAAGGACAATCCGGTAGCTGATATGTTGTCTAGAGCATGTTATGAAGGAGCTGAAAATGATTGTATGGTGGATGTGCATGAGCTGGACTTGAACTTACCCTTTAGAGAAGAACTATACAAGGATGATCTTCTGGCTGTTGGGAAGTATCTTAGTTCTCTAGAGAAGAACTCCGAATGGACCAGGGAGGAGTTTGAGAAGATTAGAAGGAGATCGGGAAAATTCTTGTTGAAGGACGGGTATCTTTGGCGAAGACCCAAGGGCAGCTCTGGAGTTCCATTGAGAGTGTTGGGAGATGAGGAGACGAAGCAGAGAGTGCTACGGGAGTCGCATGATGCGGATGCTGCCGGACACCGTGGGGTTCAGGGTACATACGAGCGCATCCGGGGTTTGTACTGGTGGCCAGGTATTTATACAGAGGTACGACGGTATGTGGAAACCTGTGAAATCTGTCAGATCTACTCCAAGGTAAGGCACAGAGATGGGTTGAAACCTACTTATCCGCTGAATCTCCATTTTCAGTGGGTTTTGGACTTGGTTCATATGCCTTTAGGAGTCCGAGGAGCTAAATATCTAGTACTAGCTAGGGAAGACTTGTCTAATTATGTGGAAGGAAGAGCATTGTCATCTACACATACCCAACAGGTGTGTCGGTTTGTCTTAGAGGATATCATTGCCAGGCATGGATGTTTCTACCGGATGAGGGCAGATCGAGGTGAATTGGATGCAAGGGAAGCAGCTGACTTCTTTGCTAAGTTCAATATCAAGCTGAACCTGACTACTGCCTACAATCCGGAAGCCAATGGTAAGAGTGAACGAGGTCATCCGCCAATAGTGAATGCTTTGGTGAAGGCTTGCCAAGGTGAGACATACAGATGGCCTGATTTGCTGCCCTTAGCACTTATGGCTGATAGGTTAACTTGCAGCTCGGTAACTGGGATGCCACCTGCTGAGTTAGTATCAGGACACTTACCTATTATGCCTGTGGAAGAGGACATCATTAGTTGGAGAACTGTTCAATGGGAGGATAATGTGTCCACAGAGGAGTTGATAATGCGCAGGATCGAGCACTTTGACCTGACACCACAGAGAATACAAGTGGCACGCGAGAAGGTGAAGGAAGCACGGCTGAGGAACAAAGTATACTTTGACAAGACTCACCGACTGCGACCGATGCCTATCAATGAAGGGGATTGGGTGCTGGTTTCTGATAACAGCCTAGACGTACAACATTCGACCCTCAAAAAGTTTGCTCGCCGTTGGCATGGCCCATTTGTTGTTACCAAAGTTCACGGGAATGCCACCTACAGTGTGCGAGAGCTTGATGGTACTACACATCGTCTGCCATATGCAGGGAAAAGGGTTAAACTTTTCAAGAGGCGATCAGGAGCCGAGGAGGAAAGAGATAGTGACTTCGGCTCAGGAGGGGATTTGGATGATGCCACTGAAGAACGCTGATATTGATCACTCTGGACTTGCTGGTGCAGACCGGTGGCTGCACAGGATTGGTGGGGGTGGATGTCGTCGGGAAAATATCCCACGTGTACCCTTGAGGCTTTTGGTGTGATGAATTTTCTTTTCTCTTTTATTTGTTGTAAGGAACAGGGATTTATGATAATATATCTCGGGTGTGGTTTTGCTATCTTGTTTTGGGAGAAAGTGAGGAGACAGAGAAGGGCTGAGGGTTTTCACAAAATGCCAAAAGATTTCGAGAGGGTTTGGCAGAGGATTTCGAGAGGAGTGGCAGAAATTTTCAGGAGAAGAAAGGAGTAGGGTTTTTTTTTGAAAAGGGACAGAGGAGTGTCGAGAGAGAAAGGGGTTTTTTTTTTTCAAGAATGACAGGAGGAGTTTGGGGGCAGAGGACATAAGGTGGGCAGGAAGGAAGGGAATTGAAAGGGATTGGAATGATCATGAAGGAGTAGTCAGGAAGGCTTTTTAGGGAGAGGAAATTTCGAGTTGGAGAGGAGAGGGTTTGGCAGGAGGAGAAATTCTCGAGAGGCTGGAGGGTTTGGACAGAGGAACACACACACAGAGGATTTTTCGAGTTGGACAGGAGAGGGTTTGGCAGGAGGAGAAATTCTCGAGAAGCTGGAGGGTTTGGACAGAGGAACACACACAGGAGAGGATTTTCGAGTTGGACAGGAGGGCTTGAGAGTGCAGGGGAGAATATTTCTCGAGAACTGAAGGGTGGAAGAGGAACACACACAGGAGAGGATTTTCGAGTTGGACAGGAGGGCTTGAGAGTGCAGGGGAGAAAATTTCTCGAGAACTGAAGGGTGGAAGAGGAACACACACAGGAGAGGATTTTCGAGTTGGACAGGAGGGCTTGAGAGTGCAGGGGAGAAAATTTCTCAAGAACTGAAGGGTGGAAGAGGAACACACATAGGAGAGGATTTTCGAGTTGGACAGGAGGGCTTGAGAGTGCAGGGGAGAAAATTTCTCGAGAACTGAAGGGTAGAAGAGGAACACACACAGGAGAGGATTTTCGAGTTGGACAGGAGGGCTTGAGAGTGCAGGGGAGAAAATTTCTTGAGAACTGAAGGGTGGAAGAGGAACAATCAGGGCCAGGAATTTTGAGTTGGACAGGAGAGGAATTTCGAAATGTGAGAGTGCAGGGCTGTGCTTGGGCCAGGAGAGCAATTTCGAAATGTGAGAGTGCAGGCTGTGTTTGGACCAGGAGAGGAATTCTGAAATGTGAGAGTGCAGGGCTGTGCTTGGACCAGGAGAGCAATTTCAAAATGTGAGAGTGCAGGGCTGTGCTTGGACCAGGAGAGAAATTTCGAAATGTGAGAGTGCAGGGTTGTGCTTGGACCAGGAGAGAAATTTTGAAATGTGAGAGTGCAGGGCTGTGCTTGGACCAGGAGAGCAATTTCGAAATGTGAGAGTGCAGGGCTGTGCTTGGACCAGGAGAGCAATTTCGAAATCTGAGAGTGCAGGCTGTGTTTGGACCAGGAGAGGAATTCTGAAATGTGAGAGTGCAGGACTGTGCTTGGACCAGGAGAGGAACTTTTGAAATGTGAAAGTGCAGGGCAGAAAGTGTTTTCATGAAGGCAATTTTTGCAGGACTGTGATGGGTTTTGGTGAGGTGCATGAAGGCAATTTTCGCAGGAATGTGAGGGCTTGAAAGTGCAGGGCAGAAAGTGTTTTCATGAAGGCAATTTTCGCAGGACTGTGATGGGTTTTGGTGAGGTGCATGAAGGCAATTTTTGCAGGAATGTGAGGGCTTGAAAGTGCAGGCAGAAAGTGTTTCATGAAGGCAATTTTCGCAGGACTGTGATGGGTTTTGGTGAGGTGCATGAAGGCAAATATTGCAGGAATGTGAGGGCTTGAAAGTGCAGGGCAGAAAGTGTTTCAAGAAGGCAAATTTCGCAGGACTGTGATGGGTTTTGGTGAGGTGCATGAAGGCAATTTTTGCAGGAATGTGAGGGCTTGAAAGTGCAGGCAGAAAGTGTTTCATGAAGGCAATTTTCGCAGGACTGTGATGGGTTTTGGTGAGGTGCATGAAGGCAAATATTGCAGGAATGTGAGGGCTTGAAAGTGCAGGGCAGAAAGTGTTTCAAGAAGGCAAATTTCGCAGGACTGTGATGGGTTTTGGTGAGGTGCATGAAGGCAATTTTTGCAGGAATGTGAGGGCTTGAAAGTGCAGGGCAGAAAGTGTTTTCATGAAGGCAATTTTCGCAGGACTGTGATGGGTTTTGGTGAGGTGCATGAAGGCAATTTTTGCAGGAATGTGAGGGCTTGAAAGTGCAGGCAGAAAGTGTTTCATGAAGGCAATTTTCGCAGGACTGTGATGGGTTTTGGTGAGGTGCATGAAGGCAAATATTGCAGGAATGTGAGGGCTTGAAAGTGCAGGGCAGAAAGTGTTTCAAGAAGGCAAATTTCGCAGGACTGTGATGGGTTTTGGTGAGGTGCATGAAGGCAATTTTTGCAGGAATGTGAGGGCTTGAAAGTGCAGGCAGAAAGTGTTTCATGAAGGCAATTTTCGCAGGACTGTGATGGGTTTTGGTGAGGTGCATGAAGGCAAATATTGCAGGAATGTGAGGGCTTGAAAGTGCAGGGCAGAAAGTGTTTCAAGAAGGCAAATTTCGCAGGACTGTGATGGGTTTTGGTGAGGTGCATGAAGGCAATTTTTGCAGGAATGTGAGGGCTTGAAAGTGCAGGGCAGAAAGTGTTTCAAGAAGGCAATTTTTGCAGGACTGTGAAGGGGTTTGTGAGGGCTGCACGAAGACAAATTTTGCAGCAATGTGAAGTGGTTGGTGAGGTTGCAAGAAGACAATTTTAGCAGGTACTGTTAGGGACTTGAGAGTGCAGGGGAGAGAAAGGTTTCTTCTTGAAGGAATGAACAAATGTGCAGGAGAGGAAGTGCTTGGACAGAAGGGCAATTTTCGCAGGTCTGAAGGGGATTTGCTGCAGAAGTTGCCAAAGGATAATCTCCCGAAGGTGAGGATAGGAGCGAAGAAGAAAGATATAATTTTTTTTGGGAAGATGTTGTGAAGAGTGACTGAACAGGCAGTGATAGGAGCTAGTCAGGAAGAAAAGGAGGAGAATTTCAAGGTGGCTCAGCTCATCTGGAACAAAGGCAAGAAAGATTTGAAGTTGGTTGGCCTGTCTGAATGGAGTGAATCTGATATGCAAAACAGGGCATAGGAGAATGAAGAGGTTCGGAGGGTGAATTGCCTTGCCTGCTGCCGGACAGAATATATGTGAACTGCCGGCTGAGTTGATGATCAGTTGCAACCTTAGGGTAGGCATTGTCTTGACTAGAACTATTTGACTTATCCAACCTTGTGAACGTTGTTGTTGAAACTCCTGTGAATGATAAATCTTAGAAGCGGATTGTGTTATGAATTGTGACTAGAGTTGAGGAAAACTCCATTCTAGGAACTCTCAGTCCGGTCCATGTGAATAGCCTAAGTAAATGATCTGGAGGCCCGGGTTTATGTTTGGTTAGATCACTCAGTTGTTGTTTCTTTTATTTTATTAAAGGGCCACCTGACCTAGGTCTATGAATTGCCAGATCCCGAACCATAGCTTGAACCTGACGTGAAAATAGAATATGAGACCAGGCAGAGGTAGAAACCATAACACCAGACTAGCATGACAAGATTAAATTTATGAAAGTCAAGGATAAAACAAAACCTTCAGGGAGAGCCAACCTTAGGGAAACTGAAACAACAGGTTCATATAGAGACAAATTCCCGACAAACCAGGAGTAGGGAAGGAATGTCAGTCTATGGGAAAGACCCAAAAGAAGGACAGTAGGGAAAACTAAGCACAAGCAACCATGTGCTCGGCGCACTCTCGAGACCAAACGTTCCCCACGACAACGGTGTCCTTTTGGAGGGCAGAGGATAGCTACCCATGATGCCATTAGGGACATAGTGTTTGCTATGGCACAAGAGAGTGGATACTTGGCTTGGATGGAGGGTTCGTATGCTTTGCAGACAACACGTGTCAAGGCAGACTTATATTTGGTCCGAGATGATCAGGTGACAGTAGAGGATGTCGTGGTTACGGACCCTACACAAGATTTAATTTTGGAGGGAGTGATTACCCATCCCCCTGGATGGGCGTAGAGTTCAGCAGCAAGTCGCAAGGTCTCCAAGTATAGGGGCATGCAGCGAGGTCACCTCTTTGTTTCTCTAGCCTTGGAGTTATATGGAGCGATTGACATGGCATTTGACACATTTGTCAAGGAGTGCTTGAGAGCTTATCATGTTAGGCGTCAGGGGGTACCACTCTCACTCTTATACTTTGTAGCATATTTTAGACAGCGTGAGTCCACATAGGGCAGTGGCTGGTGCAATCCATAAGAGAGCAATCACATTAAGTGATATTGCTTTGGATGTTCCAATTGTGTATAGACTGTTCGACTTGCATAGCTCGGATATCTTAGGTGCGATAGTGTAGATTTCTCATATAGATTCTATTGGGGCTTGGCCCCCGTTAATTTTTTTTCCTCTCCCTTGTCCAGCTTGATGGGGTCTTCCCCTCCTTCGTTTTTCCTCCGCAGTCGCCTTTTTCACATGCAGAGGAGATTGTGAAGTGTGGGACGAATGGGATGGGCAGAAAGATTTCCAAAGATTATACAAGATTTTGGGGATCCAGGAAGCGCTGGTTAAATGAAGACAGAAGTGAACTGTGAGGTAACGACCACCATAATGAGTTGACAAACTATAATCAGTGTAAAGTCAACAGCTTCAACCTATTGCTGGGGCAGGTGGTTTGTAATCCCCGTTTGGCCGTACCTCAATCTTCGGCGCATGGATTTGAATGCATCCCAAGCAGAATGATTAAACAGTACTTGAAAGATTGACGTGCGTTTAGCCGGAAATTGGCTGTGTTAGTTGTTTTAGCTGATAGTGAATGGGTTAGTTGAAACTCACAATGATCTTATGTGTCAATGGAATTATACAATCATTTATTAAATATAACTGACGATATCGGATGAACATGTGATGAATCCCATTTCTAATAAAGGTCACAAGAACGTTTAATCAACCCCATTTCTACTATGAGCCATAAGAACTTCAGCATTGATAATTTGGTTGACCTCTTTGATGGGTCCACAATTCAGTTGTCAGTGAGAGTTGTTACTAATGGGCGGTGGTTCTCATCCTCTAACCTTGTCTCTCCTTTCACTTGTATAATGGTGGAAGCGGTAATGAACGGCAATTGATAGCAAGTTTTGGATTCCTTCAATGAAAATTGTTGGGGCCGTGGTTTTCTTCCTCCGGCCTGGCTCTGTTTTTTGCTATCAAATGATGGAAGCGTTACTTAGAAGCAATGTTTTGGATTTACTCAATAAATCACTAGGATCTACGCGTGTAGTTCTACCCTTGACGAGACTTTGTGAATTCTGATTCATGCACAGCATTTTGTTCGGTAGATTCATGAGAGCAACAAACATTGCCGTAAATCCAACAGGGAAACGGTGGCCTATCTTGCACATCAGGACATGAAACTGCTTCTTGAGATTTGCTAGAATTGCTAGAATGTATACAAAACTCCTAGATAGTATAACTCTAGCAACAATGGTGACTGAAAAATTGTCATTTGATGACAAGATTTTCAAACTTCTACCTAGCGGGAGAATAGTATCGCCCACTTAACCAATCTGAAAAACTAAACGTTTTCAGTTGGAAGGCCAAATTGGAATGAAAGCATACTAGATGCAGTTCATTATGACTTGGAATCCTTATAATTCAATATTTCAAAATAAATTTTGATTTCTGGTAAATTTTGACTTATGTAATGGATATGAATATCAAAATGCAACAAAGAGGAAATTCCTATGGAGGAAAGAATAATATATTTGCTGCTATGATATCAGATTTTTTACTGAATTTAGAAACCTCTCAATAAAACAATTGAAGAAAATGTAATAGAGTATAGCTTGTGATTAAAGTTTAAAATAATCAAATAAAAGATGTGTCACAGAATCTCGACTTTTATGTCCATCTATGCCCTTTCTGCAGCAGTCTTGCTTGGTAAAGCCTCATTGGAGCTACAGTACTCAAAACCTTCTACTTCTTCTTTTTCAGCGGGCGGGAAAGGGCATTACAGTACACTACGATATTGGAGATATTGGTGTATGTTCAACATCTCCAATACCGTAGTGTACATACTTCAATGAAAGTTTCTTTCATGAGGATGACAGCAACGGAGCTAAAGGTCCCACCTCGTTATTAAGCGGGAATCTTCTTTCAATGTCTATTTGAATCATGAAATTTTCTTCACTAGAAAGACTTTGATGGCCATACACTCGACCATATTTCCTAGTCATGATCATGAAAGAGACTTTCAGTCACTTTCGTGGTTCGTGACTTCTCATGAGCCATGACTCAACCGAAAACACTTTTTTGAAGGTTCACAGTAAATTGAAACTGTTCAGGATCTGGTGAATTCGACATTTGTAACTTTGCCATGAATATTTGCAATATACAGTAGAGCCTCTTTTAAAGTTAGTTTTATAATCCTTCTCTTCTCTAGGTGCTACAGACTTCATTACTACCATGACGGACAAAGTAAAATCATTAAAAGATTATGGTCTTTAGGATTCTTGTAACCGAAGCAAATTCTGCCCCCCTAAAGGTTACGTGAATTTATCATTTTCCTCCATTGAACCATGGCCTTATATCAAGGCATGCATAATACAAGGACATGGTTGATGTTCTATATGGAAGTTGAAGTACTCAAGTTGAAAGTGAATGGAGATTCTCCTTGATTAAATTGCAAAGAGTCAATCGATCGATGGGTGTTTATTGCCCGTGATTGTACCAGCCAATAATTGAGTTCAGCCAGACGAGTCATCACCAATTGTAATTTGTGGGGAGCCCACCATAGTCCATGACGTTGTTTGTGGTACCTTTACTTAGCTCTAACAAGCTACACAAGCCCCCAATTTCAGATTAAGTGATGGTTGGATCTACCAAGACTTCTTGTAATACCAAGAACTAGGACATATCATCTAGAGGTAAAAATTGGCTTGGTAACATCTAGAAGAATGTATGCATGATGGGCTAGGTATATCATATAGAGGTGTCACCAAAAGAGTACTTCTACTAGTTTAGCAAGAGCCAAAAATAGCCTAAATTTGTAATACCAAAATATAGATATATTATCCAGAGGTGAAAAGTGGCTTGGTAATATCTAGAAGGATGTTTTGTATGATGGGCTAGGTAGATCAGAGAGAGATGTCACCAAAAGAGTATGTTTACTAATAGGGCAGGAGTCAAAAATAGCTTGGAAACTTCAAAGCCAATTTTAGAGGCATAAACGGATGAATTAGACCTCAAAAATGTGCAAATTCCTTTACAAACTCCATAAAAGATTAGAAGCAAACATTTCACTCATGTATGCAACTAATCTATGGGTAAAGATTGCTTACATGTCACCAATCCATGTATTTGATCCAAGTGTGGAGCTTCCTTTGGAGAAGTCTCCCTTGCTATATAATACCGTCAAGGTGCTCCTTTAGGGCATCAAAGATTGAGTGCAAACGTTTATGTTTTCTCTTGTGTTTCTCTATAATACTCTGAGGATAGGAGAAGAGAGAAAACATAGACTTCACACTCAAACATTCAATGCCCCAAAGGAGCACCTTCTCTTTATTATATAGACCAAGAGGATCTCTTCCAAGGAAGCTCCACCATAGGATTAGGCACACAGATAGGTGACATGTAAACAAGCTCCACCCTTGGATTACTTACTTGGATGGGTGACTTGTTAGTCTATGTCCTATGTAGCTGGTCAAACAAGCTTTGACCAGAGGGAATCTTTTAGAGAATCTTCTTGTAGGAGTCTCAGAATCACGTGAGTAAGGTACCGTTGGAAAGCTCTCAATGAGACAAACCAGGGTGGAGGGAAGGCTAGCCTTTTCTCCATTGGGGAGGAGGGAATCAACACATTTTTTAGGCCTAATTCATTTGTTTAGGTCTCCAAAATTGCCTTCAAAGATTTCATGCATATTTTGGTTCCTACTCTATTAGTAGAAGTCCCCTTTTGGTGATACCTCTTTTTGATTTGTTTAGTCCATCATGTGTAACATCCTTCCATATGTTACCAAACCAATTCTCACCTTTAAATCATATGTCTAGCTATTGGTTCTAAGGTTCTCAAGTCCATTTTGGTTTTTTCCCTATTAGTAGAAGTACTCTTTTGGTGATACTTCTATCTGATCTATTTTGATCATCATGTATAACATCATTCTAGATGTTACCAAACCAAATTTCACATCTAGATCATATGGCTAGCTCTTGGTATTACATTCTCCTAAGGTCTCCTATCCTTGGATGATTACACTTCCTATCTATTGGGTGCAAGCAGGTATTGTTACTTCCATGGATGGTCATTGCACCTTACATGACATGATGGTGAGAACCCTCTATGAGCAGAGTCTTTAGCACAGGCAGGCATACAAGCGAGAGTAGCAACGAGCATTGCCTCTAGGAGCAAGGAGTACCACTATACACCCAAGTTATCCTTGGATCCTCTTGGCTATTGAGATTCTTGTGCACTTACATCACCATTTTGATGGTCTTCTCAAGGATGCACCATGAGGTTCTTTGTAGTAGAGAGGGGCATTGGCTATCTCTTCAACTATGCTCATGTCCTATTATAGGCAACATGTTTCAACCACTTTGCAATGCACTTAGGCTCTAGGTCTACACTGATGTGCAGCTATGGTAAATATACCTAGCAAGGCTAGGGTCCTACCTCCCCACTTACCGGGTATACCAATGGAAGACCTCAACCACACAATTCAAGGGTAAACTACCCTTTCTAGTTTCTTGGATGTTTGCTTACTTTTTCCCCTATGGTACCTTTGGGCTCTACTTGGGTGTACCTTCTTTTTTTTGCCACGTGTGATTTTTGAACCTTGCACTCCTTGTGCTCATGTCCCCTTTCCTTATGGGTACTATAGATATATCTTCGATATGCCTTTTGACATCGTAGCTTCTAATTGCGTGGTGTTTGAAGGATGCCCACGCTATGTTGTGGACCGGGGATTTCCGCATCTTAGAGTACAATGCTGATGAAGACCGGCTTGAGGTAAATGTGCTTAGGATTTCGGGTTTAAGTTTGTGGCTTTTGCATTTTTAGCTTAGAAAGGATTGGATTCTGCATGTTGCACTGTCAACTATTTTGGAGAGAACACCATTCTTAGTTGTTGAGTCTTGAAGCATATGTTAACCATAAAATCTGGTTAACTTGTGACTTCCAGGCTCCGCATCACCAATTCACAGCACCACATCCCGATGACATGACACTGCGGGGGCACTAACGTATAATATGGTCTACAGTGGTGTCGATGTAAAATCTCTTAAATCTCGTTACTGTGAACCGCGCAGTTAAATGTTAGACCGCTCCGTGCTAGGGGACCTGCCGTCCTGCTAGGATTTCTCGTCTTTTCCTACCCAAAAGACAGTGAAATGCTGCTAGATTTACTATCTTCAATTAGGATAGTCGAGAACTAGGCTACGTTGCGCTCTTTAGCTTTTCTTCTCATTTGGACGTATAACCTTCGGCAAAGTGCATATTATCTGCTTGGTCGAGCCATCTAGCCCAGCCTTCTTTGAGACAGAGTCAACATTGATTCTAAATGCAAAGCTGATAAATTTGAACCCCTCTGCGATGCCAAATTGGAGGTGGAAGTTTGAAAATGAATCGACGGGATATTCAGGCGAGTGTGGTGGAAGCAATTGGATTGACTTCAGAGCAGGTCTCCAGCTCCTCTCTTCAAGGACAGCCCGGGCTGCAAGAGAACCCATTATTTGCCCAGGAATTCACTCAAACTTAATCTTCTCAAATGTGAAATCTCGTCAGAACAAATCCTGACTTATTATTCAATATAATTTATAGACTTCATGGATTTGGTGTTTGGCAGCTCTCCATTCATCTGCAGGCTGAGGAGAAGTTTAGATATCTTCTAGAGGCGTTCGATTTTGTAGCTCCCCCTCACGGTACGTCCATCTTGTAATACTGCTTAATAGTGAGGGTTGTTTAGGCACGAAGACAATGTGTGCATATTCATGAGAAAGCAAGGTCGGTGAGATGGAGACGTTGAGTTTCCAAGTATTTCGCCTGAAAGCGAGACAAGACAGAATCCTCTCCACATAATGAAAATGATCTTAAAACCAATAAAGGAACCACCATCTGAAGAATCAGAACCTTAGGAAAGTTCTTCTTGGTTGATCAGAAGCTTACCTTTGTATTTACTCCACTCCAAAAGAAGTGGTGTACAGTGCTTGTAGTTACCTCTATATTGCAAGCCTCACTGTGCAAGCCTCACTGTGGGGATTCTAACACTCTTAATACTTGTTGATACAACCTCTATCTCCACCCTGATCAAAGAGACGAATCTATTCAAGCAAGTCTGTTTGGACCATTCGGAGATTTCTTCTTCATTTTCCATTGACCTTTTCTAGATAAGCGACAAGTCAAACAAAGGAATTGAACTCGGTTGTGCAGGAGGGATTGCATACGGTTTGGATAGCCTAGTGATGCTTCTGGCTGGCGAAAGTTCCATCAGAGACGTAATAGCGTTTCCAAAGACAACCGCAGCACAGTGTGCTGTTACAAATGCGCCTGCCGTGGTGTACGCTCAACAGTTGACGGGAATCTCTGGTTCAATGCTAAAGAGGCAGCACTCAGTCTATGCACATTCTCTCTCATTCGCCATGTTACAACTATGATGCCTAGTTCTCATCCTCATATTTTAAACAGCATGGGTCCATGGCTCTTCAGAGTGCAATGGCTGGTGCAATCCATAAGAGAACAATCACATTAGGGGTATTTCCTGGGATGCTCTAGTTGTGTGTAGATCATACAACTTGTATAGCTCGGATATCTTAGATGCGGTTAGGCAGATTTCTCATATAAATTCTATTGGGGCTTAGCCCCATGTTACCTTTTTTTGTCTCTCTCTTGATCGGCTTGAGGTGGTCTTTCCATCCTTCGTTTTTCCTACGCGATAGCCTTTTTCTTCTTTGTTCTCATCCTTTTGGGGCTATAAGTACCAATAGCAAGCACTACATGGAATTTGGTTCAGAATTCAACGTCACTTCTAAGGTGACCGCATAGAGAACACGGAAGAGGGAAGACCACTTCGAGAAACGACAAAGGTAAAATGGAACTAGACTCTAATAGAATTTATATTAGAAATCTGCCCTACTGCACCTAAAATATCACTTCATAGCACAACCATGTTAAATATTAAAACCTATTATTCTTTGGCCAGTACTTTGCTGAGTTTGCACACGCGTGTTAGTGTTTATGTGGCTGAGATGCTTCGTCACCTCCGCCTTGCACTTGGAGTAATTCAATCAACATACGTTTCCCAACGGCTTTTAGTTTTTATTTTTTAAGCTAAAATTATCTCTATTCAGATATCTTGGTTCCTTTACGCTCACTTCCAAGAGATTTTATTACAGGTGGACCCACCGGTTCTATATGTCCTTTAGATTCTCTTTCCTATGCCTTTAGACCATCTGTACACATTTTCTAATCAGCGATTATAGACTCTATTGGGGCTTAGCTCCATGTTACTTTTTTTTTTCTCCCTTGTACGGCTTGACAGGGTCTTCCCATCCTTCGTTTTTCATACGCGGTCGCCTTTTCTCAGATTCATCACCGATTCATATAGTCTGAATGTCTATAAGGGAATAAGTGAGAATAGACCTAGCAAAATATAGAGGAAGATTTAGATATTTACGGGGATTACTTTTCTTTCTACTTTCCAAACCTTATTCGGATTCTTTCTTGTTTACTCAGTCTCGGCTAGACTTATATTCATGGTTATATTATATTGACTCTATATAGGTTTTTCTTAAGATTTTTGTAAATTATATATGTATTCATTTTATTTAGATATTTTTATTGGTTTTATCTAGATCACATATATGTATTCATTTCATTTAGGTATTTTTATTAGGTTTATCTAGATCATGTATATGTATTGATTTTTATTTTATTTAGGTATTTTTATTGGGTTTATCTAGATCATGTATATGTATTGATTTTATTTGGGTATTTTTATTTGGTTTATCTAGATCACATATGTTTACCAAGATGTTTATATCTTTATCTGATCTAATGAGTTTTATTTTATCTTAAATATTATTAATATTAATATTAATATTACTATTTTAATTATAATTCTATTAAGATAAATGTTTCTATTTAGACTTTATTTATTTTCACAATAAACTTAACTCCTCTTAATCCATGGGGTGCATCAAGACACCATGAGCTCATCTCTAAGGTTCATCGGTTTTTGCATAGAGATTGGTAAGCTCTATATGATGAGTATTACCATATAGACCCAAGTAACAATTAGGAGGATCATAGGATCCTTGAAATCCCATGCTTTGCTGCAAAGCATGATCATCTATGTAGTTCCTTGTTGTTAACTTACTTATGTGAGTATGACATAGAATCCAAACACTATCACTTTCTAGACCTGCATCATTCTCTATTGATACTTTATTTTCCTTATAAACTTTCCATCCACCAAGTAATTATGACTTCTTTTTTCTTCCATGCTATCATCCATATAAGAAACCGAGTAGAGAAATAGGAGAATGGAAGATCAAACTGAAACAATCAGAAAAAAGTTGAATGCTTGAGTTGAGCTTGGACTTTGGTATTTATAAAGATAGGTAAGCTCAATATAACAATCCATATGAAGTTTCCTTCTAGAAGTTGCCTTTCTTGAAATACAAGTTAACTTATCCGTTTACTTGGCACACAAGTTACTCTATCCTTTGGAAAGTTTTAGAAGCTTCTAGAATATGGATGCTTCTAGAACAATTGCAGAAATTGTAGAAATGCTTCTAGATTCATCTAAGCTAGAGGTATCACCAAAAGAGTAGTTCTACTAATAGGCCAAAAACCAAAACATGCTTGGAAACTTTAGAATCAATAGTTAGGCATATGATCTAGAGGTGAAACTTGGGGTGGTAACATCTAGAATGAGGTTACACATAATGGAGAACGTAGATCAGATAGAGGCATTATCAAAAGAGCACTTCTACTAATAAGGAAGAAGCCAAAATAGGCTTGAACTTCAAAGGCAACTTTGGAGGCCTAAACGGATGAATTAGGAATTGAAAATGTGAGGATTCCCTGCCCAATGGACAAAAGGCTATCCTTTCCTCCCCTTTTGTTTGTCTTTCCGAGAGCTTTCCAACTGTACCTCAACCTGAGATTCCTATAAAAAGATTCCCTAAAAGATTCCCTCTAGTAGAAAAGCTTGTTTGACCAACTAGATGGGACCATGACCAACATGTCACCCATCCAAGCAATTAATCTAAGGGTGGAGCTTGTTAGGTCACCTATCCATGTACCTAATCCTATGGTGGAGCTTCCTTGGAGGAGATCCTCCTTGGCTAGATAATAAAGAGAATGTGCTCCTTTGGAGCATCGAAGGACTGAGGGTGAAATTTGTGTTTTCTCTCTTGTATCTCTCTTGAAGAGTCTTTTTGTGCTTGGAGTATTACATGACCACAATCAATGTCTCTTTGTACAAGAATATAGTCAAATTTTTATTCTTCATGATCATTAATAGAGACTAGATGAGAAGGAGGAGGAGGTTATATATGAGTAGGAAAAGAAGATGGGTTGAAAAAATGGTTTTAACTTCAAGATAGAGAAAGTGAGATGGATATGCATGTGACTAAGAAGAGTAACTTTTAAGTTATAGGGAAAATGATCCAAGTTATATCAAATGGACCTATCCAATTGGAAACAAGTCAACAAACTAAGATATCAAGAGGGAGAATAAGGTTCCTAGATGAAAGCATGACTCTATCATCTACTTGAAAGGTGATATCATGAAAATGTCTATCAGAATATTACTTTTGCTAATTTTGAACAACAAGAAAATGAGATTTTACTTGGTGTAAAGATGTAGATAATATGGACAAGAAGGGGGGAATATGAGGAACATGAGATAGCAATGGAGTAAAAGAGAATCTTGTACAAGTATATCTTGCCAATAATTAAGAAAGAAGGGAGAGAATCTTGTACTTGCCTACTTGGATTATTTTAGGTTAATTTAGCAACTACAAGACAAGTATCTCAATTAGTATGATGAACACCAACAAAAGCATATAACAAATTTACTTGTTCTGTTTTCCCATTAGTTTGAGGGTGATAGGCTATAGAGATAAAATCTTTGTGGTAAGTATCTTGAAAAGCACTTGCCAAAATTTATCAAGGATCATGATATGAGATGAGAACCCTTGGCATCATATGATGTTTGAATATAATATTAAAGTAATTTTGGGCCAACATTGGAGCATCTACTATATTCTTGGTGAATGCCTAGTGAATCTACTTGTTGAGCTTATTAACTAACATAATAATTTCTGTATGGGCTTGGTCCGTCTTTACCAAGGATGTGATGAGGTTTAAGCTCGCATGTTAGTATTGGGTAGTGTAATACCAAGAGCAAGCCATATGATCTAGACGTGAAAGTTGGTTTGGTAACATCTAGAATGATGTTATACATGATGGTCAAAATAGATCAGATAGAAGTATCACCAAAAGAGTACTTATACCAATAAGTTAGAAACCAAAATAGATTTGAAAACCTTAGAACCAATAGTTAGACATTTGATTTAAAGGTGAGAATTGGTTTAGTAACATCTGGATGGATGTTATACATGATGGACTAAATAGATCAGAAAGAGGTATCACCAAAAGGGGACTTCTACTAATAGAGTAGGAACCAAAATATGCATGAAATCTTTGAAGGCAATTTTAGAGGCCTAAACGGATGAATTAGGCCTCGAAAATGTGCAGACCCCCCCCCCCCAAACAAAGGATATGTTAGCCTTCCCTCACCCTTGCTTTGTCTTGTCAAGAGCTTTCCAATGGTACCTCACCCACGTGATTCTAAGATTCCTACATGAAGATTCCCTAAAGATTCCCTCAGGTCAAAGCTTGTTTGACCAACCAGATAGGACCAGGACCGGCATGTCACCCATCCAAGTAAGTAATCCAAGGGTAGAACTTGCTGACATGTCACCTATCTGTATGCCTAATCCCATGGTGGAGCTTCCTTGGAGAGGATCCTCTTGGTCTATATAATAAAGAGAAGGTGCTCCTTTGGGGCATGGGATGATTGAGTGTGAAATTTGTGTTTTCTCTCTTCTCTTGTCCTTGGAGTATTATAGGTAGATGGAATTAGTAGTGGTTGAAGTAGTCCACACAATTTTTAGTTGCTTATTTTGTTGCATCGGCAGTTCTCACAATATCAAATGACCTCTTAAACCTCTTGTATCATGTTTGGCTACACAATCAATGTTGCAAGGTAATCAGTATATTTTCCTCACCCATGTGACCAAAGTTTGGTAGCTCATGTGCCTCCTAAAGTTGCATAAGTAATAGGTTCTCCATAGTTAGAACATAGATTTGTTTCTCACAAAATAAAAGATCACCCTTGAAAGAAAAGGTGTTTTACTAATTTTCATATGCAACAAGGTAGCCTTGCACATGATAAAAGAAAGGATCCACTAAAAATCAAATTTGAAGTCTATTTGGACCTTTGAATCAATTGATATTGTGGTAATTGTCATTGTTATGAGAGATTAAGGAAGAATCTTCAAATTAGGTTGTTGTGATAAAGAATTAAGATTGATATAAAACTTTCTTATTTTATACTCAACATGATATCAAAAAATTGTAGTTGCTCAATTTCACCAATAATGTCAACTCTCCGTGTGCTTTAAATATATGGTTTGCAAAAAGTGTTTGTGATTGATACACATGGTCACTTGTTTCTCCAAAAAAAGAACGTCTTTACATCTTTGTTGTATATACCATTGTAATTTTTTCTTGATCTTGAGTAAAATAATTTCTTTCTAATGCATTTTCTTATTGAATTCAAAGATAATGGGATACAATTCATTTGGGAATTCTTGTTGCAATAGAACTCTAGTTGCAACATTAGGCGCATCAAAATCAACCAGAAAAGGTAGTTGAGGATCATATCATATGTTTGAAGGATAGGTTGTGAAGATACTATACCCTTAAGTTTCTCAAATACTTCTTCTTGCTTGGTAGTCCACTCTAAGCTTGTTACTTTCCACATGAGATCCATTAAAGATGTAGCCACATGAGTATAATAATGAACAAAAAATTTGTAAAAGCTTGCCAATCCACTAAATCCTCAAAATTCTATAACATCCTTAGGAGTGTGTCAATTGATAATAGCTTTTCTTTTCTCCTCTTCCATCTTGATCCACTCCATTGAAACCCTATGGCCAAAAGAGGTAACTTCCTTCTTCCAAAAGCACACTTGGAATTCTATTGCCATAGTTATTGTAAGACTTCTTGTGTCTTGCTTGTCTTATTGTAAATTAGAACATCATCCAAGAACACCACTATGCATCAATCCAACAGTCCCTTTAACACCTAGTGCATTTTGATCATGAAAATTGTTGGATTAGTGAGCCCAAAAGGTAAGGTAAGAGCCTTCCATTCAAAATACCTATTCAAAATACCTATACTTTGTATAAAGAGCAATTTCTTCACATCATTCCCATCAATTAGAATATGCCAACAACCACTTCAAAGATCAAACTTAGAGAAATATTTCTGCTCTACTTAGTTGATACAATAAGTCATGAATCCACGGCATGGGATATGCATTCTTCATGGTTTCTTTTAAGACCATAATAATCAATTGAATCAAAATAGTATCCTTGATCATTGATCCTTCTTTGGTACAAATAGTAACAATGCACTCCAAGGAGATGTGTTACAATGTATGAAATCCTTCTCCAACAACTTAGTCAATGTTGTTTGAAGTTCTTCTAACCATCCATGATTATTAATTTATTGTCTTAAAGAGGGTTGATGAAAATACATAATTCCTTCTCTAATTGCATAGATGTGCAATTCTCAAAGCTTCTACAATCAACCATGATGTGATATCATACCTTCCAAGTGAATCACACTTGCAAAGATCAAGCTTTCAATCTTGATAAACCTAATCAACTTCCAAATAAGTAGCTCAATATCTCCTATTGGGAATCTTTATTTTCTTGATCATCATGATCCAAGAATTCCAATTGAGCCATTGGTTGAGGTTGTTTGTTTATACTTGGACATTTAGCGATGCAATGTCCAATTTGGCAACAAAAGAAGCAACAACTATTTTGCTACCATTATTCCTTATCTTCAATGTCAAGTGATCTCTCTTGGATGACCTTTATCTCTATTGGTATTGGCTCATTCACTTGTACTTGATGGGTTTGCAAGTTTGGTGAAGATCTTGGTAGAGATCAAGTTATGGTTATCAAGAAATCAAAGCGCTTGGCCAATTGCATGGTTTCTTCTAGATGTTTGGGTTTCTGCATAGTGACTTGTAGTTTGGTGTGTTATATGAAGCCTCTCACAAACCAATCCAAAACTTTGCCTTCATGTATTTATGGAAACTACATCATTAGAAAGTTTCAAAAAGGAGATTTTGGGGTTCCATAAAGACTTCATAAAGTTCTTTTAAGGAGGTTCATAAATCCTTATAGAGTGCAGGTGAGGAATACTTGATAAGCTTTATATGAAGTGATCCATAGTCATAAAACCTTTATAGGGTATGAAAATAGTGACCCATCAAATTTTATGGTTTATGGGGCTTTTCATAAAATTAATTAGCACTAATTAATGCAATTCTATTTGAACTCAATTATAGATCATACTTTGCTCATGGTAGGATTTAAACTCCAAATTGAGTATTGAATTTGAAAAGATTATGTCACTACTAGAATTTAAAGATAATTAAGGGGAGCTCAATACATGGTGATATATTTGGAAGATAAGTGATGTATTATCATTAACATGGGTGGTTCCTTCAAGAGGGTTCACCATGTTTGATTGGAAGTCTTAGAAGGAGATTGGGAAGAGAAGAGTCTTTGGGAGGATCCAAGTTTGGTTGGAAGTCTTTGATAAGAAATTGGAAGGAGACGGATGTGATTTGAAGTAGCATATTGTGATCTTATAATGCAAAAATTAAGTACTTGAAAATTTCTTTAGATAGAAATAAAGAAATGCATATGCTTAAGAATCCAAATTTCATAAGTAGGGAGTTTGAAGTGGAAAAACACTAAATATAGAGACTCTTGAGAATCAAGTTTGGAGGCATGGAGTGATGAAGAAGATATCAATGACATAGAAACACTTTTAATGTAGTAGGAATATATCCATGGGTTTAGGGATTTGAAGGAAAGAATTAAAATATCTCACAACTTAGAGTTTATGATCAAGATTTTTAGAATGCTTGATCCTCTTGCATTTAAATAATTGGTGGGGATGGATATCAAATCATTTATTACTTTAGTGGATTTGCTTAAGGAGCACAATTCTTTTAGAAAGAGGGATATGAGAAGAAAGAAAATCCTAATATGCCTTCAATTAGAATTAGTATTGGATAGATTTGGACATAACCAGAATGGAACCTTTATAGCAAAGGGAAGAATTTATGAGGTATTAGTGTTGGATCTATCATAAAATTTACTAACTGAGTAATCACTACCATATTGTTCATTTTGGGGAACTTGGTGCAATGGCCAAGGTTGGAAGATAGCTATAATTTCTTCAATATTTAAAAAAAAAATTTCAAGAGTGAGTGGGGTTAGTAGATGCACTCTTTTTCCTTTAGTTCAAAGGCCCACAATAAATGGGGAAAATTATTTTAGCAACAAGAGGTCATACTCAATCAATGGATATGTGATATGTGATGATAAAAACAGATTTATCCATTTTACTAGAGGCAAAGGTCTCCATGTTTCAATTGGTGTTGTGAATTTATGAAGGTTACCTTACTTGAGTTGGTTGTGCTTGTATTTGACTGCCTTCTTTGTTTAATGTGTCATGTTTAATGTGCAAGTATACCAAGATCTTGTCATGACATGTTAAAGAGGTCAAATCTTTGGTCAGAACTCAACCAAAGAGGAGAGTGTAATGCTTTTGAATGCCATAATATTGGGGATTTTTGGTTATGTGCCAATGAACAATCTAGTTCCTTCTTTTAAAAAGGTGCTCACCTATGATAAAAAAAATTTCAACCTTTGTGTAGCACAAGCCCACAAGCTAAATGAAATTTATTTTGGTATCTCAAAGGCCAATGGCATTCTTTACATAGATTGAAAGTGTAGTTAAATAAAAGAAAAAGGAATTTGCATCTTCTCTAATAGATTAGGACATGTATTATCTTGCATAATTTCTTGATTAATAGATGCAATATGTCAGTAGAGGATGAGGACAACTTTAGAAAGGAGGAGGCAAACTCTAGACATGAGTTTTTGGAGGCTACAAGTGGAAATGATCAAAAATATAGAGGGGAAACCAAAGCTTTATTTTAGAAAGTTGCCTCACAAACAACCATGGCCCTGGTGGATTTTTGTACAAATCAAGGTATTTATGCACATGCTTTCCAATTTATCATGTGTTTCCAGTTTATCATAGAATTTTTCTTGAGCTAGGAAGGGGTTTGATTGGGTTTGGAAGAGGTTGTAGTGTTAGAGAATTAATTTATTATTATTATGTTTTTCCTTATCTAGAGTAGAAAGAAGAGTGGAATTTGGGCCATTAAGGAAGAAATTCTACAAAACTAGATTTTGGATGAAGAACTTGTCTTTTGAAGACACATCTCTTTGCCAAATTGACATCTATACAAAGAATGATTGACCTTTTCAAGGAAGATGAAGAACCATCTTCAAAATATGGATCTTGGATCTTTGGATCTCTTGTCCTCATCTTCTAAAGACATAGACAATCTTTGGAAGAGCAAGTAAAATCTTTAGTGAGGAAGGATTAATAGTACATAAATTTTAAGAAAATGAAAGGATTTCCTCTAAGATAGCTCATATGAGTGGAAAGTGATGGGGGATTGAAGACCATTATGATCAAGGAGGGAGAACCCTTCTAATCTTGAGATTTCTACAATGAAGTGGTTTCACCATTCTTCACAAATCTTTGCTTCTTGTGAACCAAGTTAGTGTAGAGGGAATCAAGAGCCAATTTGCAAGGAAGATAATTTGCTAGCACTTTGGTGAAGACTGCCTACTCTTGGGTTTTTAAGAATACTTTGAATTTCAAGATCCAATAATAGATCCTTGGGAAATGGTGACTAGGAGAGTGTGTGACAATCTAGCAAATATCACTTATGCAATATGTATGAGTAATTGTTTGTTCCCAAAGAGATACATGTTAGAAATTTTCAAATATAAATTGAAAGTAACTTAACAATTTTATTGGTTACATCTTTAAACTCTTGGGCAGAAACAAAACCTAGAAGAGGTTAGCAAACACTCATCAGAGGTTTAATCACAAATAGCTGTCACTCAAAATCACAATACTTCAATTACAGTCCAAATTTACATCAGTTGTGATGATTCAACCAATACAAGGATGTCTACTTTGTCATTGAAGTAACTTCACCTTTGAATTTTATTCTACCCTTCCCAAGGCAAAGTGACTTTTCATAGGCTTCTTGCATGTGGTTGCAACTGCCAAATATTGAAAGTACTACTATTTTCCTATCTACTCAATCCCTACGGCAAATTTTTATAAGTTATTCAAGTCCACCTCCTTCACCTTCTTCCTACAAGTCTCCTACAGCAACAACTTCAACTCATGCAGGTATGCTTCCTCTAGCACCACCTTGGCTCTAATGTTGAGTATCACTTTGAAATTCCTAGTCATGTTACACATCTAATCCAAACCCTCCCTTCACTAAGAGTGCCTTTCACTGGGTTATCAATTCTCCCAACTACATGCAAATTTTTTGCACTTCGACCAAGTGCTTCTCTTCCATCACCTTCAGCTCCTCCCTTGCCTTAGATACTTGTACTTTGGCTTTTTGTGCAAGGTTGTGTAGGCATTGTTCCTCCTTGGCTTGGCTTGCCATCTCCAATTGCCAATCTTGCTCCTTCTCTACAACCCATCTTAACTTGGCAATCTTAACTTTGGATTTGAGTGGTATGTTGGAAGAGATTAGTCTATGTCTCCTCTAGCTTGTCCTTCACCTTTTGTAGTTCTTCTTTTTGCTATAGGAGCTCTTCCTTCTACCACTCCAAGTATTTGCCTTGTTGGTCATAACTTCCTTGCAGATCCATTAATATTTGTTTTGTACCATTGCATCATCCAAAGTACTTTGGCTTCATGGCATACTTGAGCTAGAATTACCTTCAAATATTGTACATTTGTGTTCATAATAGTCACCATTTGTAGTTCAATCTTCACTTCAGAATACTCTTCTTTCACCTCTTGCATCCTCTCCTATAGGTACACCAACAAGGGACACACCACAATGGAAAAGTAAATGACTCCCTATAATGTCTTGTCCTCTTGCTCACCTTCTTCTTTAGACAAGACCGTCTACACCAACAAAGGCCACACCACACTAGACAAGTAGTTGATCCTTGCAATGTCTTACCTCTTGCTTACCTTCTTCTTCAAACATGACCGTCTACACCTTGGGCCAAAGTCACAATTGTCTATATCATGATATTTGTAGCACCAAAGCTAGGTCGCTCAGACATTAGAGTGGTAGTGTTGGTAGTCATAGGTATTTTGGTAGTTACTCATAGACCACTTGTTGGCGGTCCAATTTTATGTTAGGGCTACTAATCATATGGTAGGACCCACCATCACTTGCACTGTTCACACCATTGGATGTGTTGTCAAAAATGCCATTAGGGCTAGAGACCTAGGTCAAACAAAGGAGTATACCCTCAAAGTACAACTCTAGAGAGTTCACTTCTCTAATGTTGAGCCTTTGAGTTCTTGGCTATGGTGGTTAGAGGTTGGTGAACATCACTTGGAGTCTCTTAGCTAGAGTGGGTATGGCTTGAGTATAATTAGTACCCACTTGTTGGTAGATTGTTGAGTGAAGGATTGGGTAGAGATTTGATTTTAGTGTGATTTGAGTGGAAGAATGAAATGATTACATTAGAGAAGTGAGAGTTAGGGGGAAATTGGGTGCAAAAATTGAGGATGTTGGTGGTATCTCCAAACTTGGTTGATCATTGGTACATTTGATCATGGTCCTAGATTTCTCTGAGAGTGATTGTATACAAAAGCTTATGTGAGTTGATGTAAATTTGGTAGTGTGGTAGACAATGGTGGAGCTGTTGGCCAAATTTTTGAGAATTGAATCAATTTGAGATAGTTGGTGTTCAATTTGAACCCAAGAGGTGAAATCAAGGTTGATTTGGTGTGAATTGAGCTTGAAGTGCAAACCTTATCCTCTCAATTTGGCTCAATTTGAGAGTTAGTGGAGGATTTGGAAGTTAGCCAACTATAAAGGAGGTGCATCAAATTGGTGGAGGTTGCCATAGTTGGAAGTTGCCCAAATTGCCCTAGCTAGGGCTTGAGTTGACCAGAGTTGGATGAAGCATGGACAGATTTGGAGAGGGTTTGAATTGGTAAGAAGAGAGACCTCATTTAGCTATTAGAGGTAGGGCTATGGCTAGAGAGGCTACAAAGGCCAACAAGCAAACTTGCTAGCATGAGGCTAGCTAGTTTAGATGAGTTTATGGTCACCATTTGGAAAAATCTATTCACCCTTCTAGATTTTTCACACTAGGTTTGAACCCTAGATCTCTGATTCCTCGCCTGATGCCCTAGCCAACTGATCCACCTTCACTTGTTATCCTAATGACTGGTCAACTTATACCTATACAAATGTAGCTTTGGCTAGGTGTAATATCAATAGCTAGATAGATGATCTAGAGATGAAATTTGGCTTGGTAACATCTAGAAGGATGTTATACATGATGGACTAAGTAGATAAGCTAGAGGTATCACCAAAAGAGTACCTCTGCTAATAAGCCAGAGATCAAATATGCTTGGAAACTTTAGAATCAATAGCTTGGTATAGGATCTAGAGGTGAAACTTGGGGTGGTGATATCTGGAAGGATGTTACACATGATGGAGAACATAGTTCAAATAGAAGTATCACCAAAAGAACACTTCTACTAATAGGGCAGAAGCCGAAATAGACCTAAAAACTTTAGAGGCAATTTTGAAGGCCTAAACAGATGACTTAGGCCTCAAAAATGTATAGATTCCCCCCAACAAAGAAAAGACTAGCCTTCCCTCTCACCTGGTTGTTCTCAATGAGAGCTTTCTAACGATACCTCACCCACGTGATTATGAGATTCCTATAGGAAGATTCCCTCCGATCAAGCCTATTTGACTAACCGGATAGGACCAAGACCAACATGTCACCCATCCAAGCAAGTAATCTAAAGGTGGAACTTGCTGATAGGTCATCTATCTATGTACCTAATCCTATGGTGGAGCTTCCTTGGAGGAGATCCTCCTTGGCTATATAATGAAGAGAAGGTGCTCCTTTGGAGCATCAAAGAATTGAGGGTGAAATTTGTGTTTTCTCTCTTGTATCTCCCTTGAAGAGTTCTCTTGTCCTCAAAGTATTAAAATGGTATCAAAGTGAGTGTTTTAATCCAAGAGAGTGGATCACCCCTCTTGGAAGATGATGAGCTACTGAAACTAAGTAATTTGAGTTGGAGAACATAGTGCAATTACTAGACTTGAGAAGGGCTTTAGAGAGCAGATTGGATAGATGCACCGGGTGACAATTTCCTACACCTAGCTTCCCATTCTTGAATCCATTCACGTCAAGATTGTGTACATCTAGCATGAGCAAATGAGAATATTGCTAGTTTATCACTTTGGAGTAGAATTTATGGAGTGATGAATTCACCAAACCCGATGATTCCTATGGTGGTATACAACAAAGAGTGAGATATGACAATCTACATTCTATTATGATACGGATCTAAATGTACTAAATACTCACCCTTTCAACATGCAAGTAGAAATACATTATGTAGTTAGACCAAAGTGATGTTTAGGGATTTTGCAATCCACAATTCTGGTGAGGAATATTATCAACAAGTGATGTCCTTTGAGGTTCTAATGGTAGTCCCCATAGTTTGTGCACCCTCCCGAGTGATCATTCTAACTCTCTATTGAAGTACAAAGTAGTAAGTGAACATTGATTGTGTGTAGGAATCATGGATCCGCAATTGCGAGAGTTGATGCAAGGAATGCAGGGGATGTTGAACAAGCTTTGAGAAATCAAGATGACCATGGAGGGATTGAAAAATCAAGTACGTGCTATCAAGAAGGATCAAGTAATGCAAGAAGGGGAGCTGTCTCAACAACCAACATCAGCAATCAAAGTACCTAGAGAGTTATGCATGTTGATGACATTGATTCCAATCAACAACCAAGCCACATTGTTATTTCAAATGAAGAAGACATGCAACATCAAGCCTTACAAGGGACAACATTCCATGGGAGTAATGGAAAATTGGATTTAAAGAATGAATCAATACCTTTGATTGTTCATAACGGAGATCATTGATCATTCTGTAGGTATGTTTGTATGCGGGTACTTGATTGATAAGGACCTCACATGGTGTGACGCTTGGGAACAATCATTGTTGTTAGAAGAAAGAGAGTTCACTTGGATAGCCATGCAAGAAGGGCTGTTCAAGAGTTTCCAATATGTGGATTTCATGCAAATGGCCCAAACCAGACTCTGGGAGTTGAAGCAAAAGAATAGCATACAAGAGTACATGGAGGCATTTTTGGATCTACAAGTTGCGATAACCAATATGAGTCCAGCTAAGCTCTTGACAACTCCAAAAGAGGATTAAAAGAGCTGATCCGCCACAAGGTAATGGTGCAAAATCCTTGTATTTTTTTGAAGCCATTGCCTCCACCTAAAGAATAGTAGCGCTTGGAGGAGGTGAAGCAATAACACCGATGCAAAACTATCGAGACGAGACACACCATTTTGGTGGACTAGTACATATGGAATTGGGCAACATTTGGTTCCAAGATAGAAGAGCGAGACCTCTCCAAGGAGGATGGGGATGGTTCAAAGAAGGGAGAAAGGAGTCCCAAGGGGAGAAGGAGCTCGAGCAAAACAATTGTTGGTAAGACAAATAGGTCATTGTTTTGCTACACAGTTGTAACAAAATTGGCCTTTGTATGTCATAAAGACCACATCTATTGGTAAGACAAATAGATGTTTCATGGGTTTAATAAGAGAAGTCCAAAGTGCCCACACAATGGACAAATTCCTAAGAAATTGAAAGACATGATCAATGAATTCCAAGATGTCTTTTCAGATGAATTACCTGTAGGTTTACCACCAAAAAGGAGAGTAGATCATAAAATTGGGATACATCTTGGGAAGACACCTCCTTGTAAGGCCTCATATCAACTATTACCTTAGGAGTTGGAGGAGTGTAAGGCTCAAATCAAGGATATGTTGCATAAGAGGTTTATCCAACCCAATGTATCACCATATAGGGCTCTTGTATTGTTTCTGAAGAAAAAGAACAGAATCATGTGCATGAGCATTGACTACCGTAGACTAAATCAAGAAATGGTGAAGAATAAGTATCCATTACCTTGCATGGATGACTTTTTTGTCAACTCAATGAGGCAAGGTATATCTCCAAAATTGCAGAAGAAGACATACACAAAACGGCCTTTTGAATAAGGTACGGTCACTTTGAGTACTTGGTGATGCCATTTGGCCTCACCAACACTCCAACCACTTTCATGAGTTTAATGAATGACATATTTTTTCCATACTTGGATAAATTTATTGTCATTTTTCTTGATGACATCTTAGTCTACAATAGGATGTGACAAAGCTTAAGCAACATTTGTGAGAAGTCCTCCAGATTTTGTGACAGAATCAATTGTATGCCAAAATCTCCAAGTGCAAGTTTGGCAAATTTGAAGTAGACCATTGGGCATAAAGTAAGTGCAGAGGGTTAACAAATAAAATAGAGGTCATTCAAAAATGGAGTGCTCCAAAAGATCAGACTTAACTCAAGAGTTTCTTGCAATTGATCAGGTTTTATCATCAATTTGTCAAGGACTTTTCCAAGTTTTCACAACCCCTAACAACACTATTAGGCAAGGGGAAGATGTGGATATGGGGAATTGCACAAGAATTGGCCTTTCAAGAGTTGAAAGATGCATTACTACATGCACCAATCTTGAAATGGTATGACCCAAAACGTCCAATCAAGATGGCTACATCTGTATCAAGTGTAGCAATAGGAACAGTCCTACCAACAAGAATGGAAAGATAGATGGCATCCAATTGCATATTTCTCTCATAAGTTGCTACCAACAGAATGCAACTATCACACCACTAAATGAGAAGAGTTGGCCATTGTCCTTGCAACCAAGCATTAGAAGTATCATTTGGGTGAGAAGGCATTTGTAGTAGAGAAGGACCACAAACCTCTAATTTACCTCAAGACACAAAAGGATCTTTCTTGTCAACAAATTTGGTGGGCGGAATGGAGAAAAAAATTCAACAAGACAATTAGATATGTGGAACGCAAGAAGCAACTTGTAGATACATTCACTTGAATGCCAATGGCAAACAATTTGGTGGTGGAAATCAAGATGAACCTTAAATTCTGGCCCAAGATTCTTGCTACTACAAAAATTGATCCACAAATTGTAGGTGCTCAATCATCCAAAGGCATCACCAACACCCAAGGACTCACCTTCTGTGATGGTAGGTTGTGGATCCCAGATGATATGGATCTAAGAAATACTTTCCTAGCAAAATGTCATGATTCAACCATTACATGTCACGTTGGAATGTACAAGACCTTAGATGCAGTCAAATGCCATTACTATTGGCCCAAGATGAGCAACAATGTGATGGAATATGTTTGGAGATGCCTACTTTGTCAACAAAATAAGGCTTCTAATCAAGCTCTTATATGACTCTTCCAACTTTTCCCAACTCCTACACAACGTTGGGAATAGGTAAGCATGGATTTGGTTTGTGAATTGCGCAAGACCACCTTTGGGTTTGATTCTATCTTAGTCTTTGTTGACTAACTCAGCAAAATGATTCATGTGCGTCCTACCTCCAAGGATGTGACTGCCTAGCAACTAGCTCAATTATACTTAGATGTATTCTTTTCTCATCATGGCTTGTTTTGAGTGCTCATCATAGATAGATGCACTCAATTCACTAGTTTGTTTTGGAGAACACTCTTTAGGTTCTTCAAAACCAATTGGCTATGTCCACAACTTACCATCCATAGACCAATAGAAAAATAGAGAAGGAAAGTTGCACTATTGAGGACATGCTTTGGGGCTTTACTTAAGATGAGCAAGAGAATTGGGACACCTTACTCCCATTGGTGGAATTTGTGTACGACAATTTAGTGAATGCCTCCATATAAGTCACACCATTCTTCCCCATGTATAGAGAGCATCCTTTCACACCTTCAAACTTTGTGAAGGTTTGCCTAGTGGCTACCAAGGTGGATGTTATCAACACTTTTGTTTCTAGCATCCAATAAGGAGCGGAGCACGCCAAACACAAGTTACATATTGCCCAAAACTGGTAGAAACCCCGTATGTAGATGCACACCGCCAACACATGGATTTCAATGTGGGAGATCAAGTCTGGTTGTCAACCAACAACCTCAAGTTAGTTGGTCCTCATAAGCTTAGACCTCATTTTATTGGACCTTTCTCCATCCTTCATCGCATCAGAGCCGTGGCCTATCACCTTGAGCTATTGCCACATATGAAGATCCACCTAGTGTTTCATGTTTCCTTATTATGTCAATATGCTCCTTGGCCGCCCCACTTCTCTTCCATCCAAGAAAATTGACCTTGTCTAACCTTGGTTGATGACATAGAGGAGTATGAAGTCGAACACATTCTCCACAAGCATATCTGGGGTACTTGCTATCCATGTGTGGAATACCTGGTACATTGGAAAGGTTACCCCTTGTATGAGACAACATGGGAGCCAACAGCCAACTTGACCCATGCACCAGTGTTTGTGAAATCTTTTGAGCAACAACGTCGTAATGAGGACGTTGCGTCTTCAAAGGAGGGAGGTTTGTAATACCAATAGCTAGATAGATGATCTAGAGATGAAATTTGGTCTGGTAATATCTAGATGGATGTTATACATGATGGAATAAGTAGATAAGCTAGAGGTATCACCATAAGAATACTTTTATTAATAGACCAGAGACCAAAACATGCTTGGAAACTTTGGAATCAACAACTAAGCATTGGATTTAGAGGTGACAGTTGAGGTGGTGACATCTGGAAGGATGTTACACATGATGGAAAACATAGATCAGATAGAGTTATCACCAAAAGAGCACTTCTACTAATAGGGCAGAAGCCAAAATAGGCCTAAAAACTTTAGAGGCAATCTGGAGGCCTAAACGGATAAATTAGGCCTTGAAAATGTGTTAGTTGCTCCTCCAATAGAGAAAATGCTAGCCTTCCCTCCCCCTTGGTTTGTCTCACAAGAGCTATGATAACTCACTCACATGATTATAAGATTCCTATAGAAAGATTCCCTAAAAGATTACCTTTGGTCAAAGCCTATTTGACCAACCAGATGGGACCAAGACCAACATGTCACCCATCTAAGCAAGTAATCTAAAGGTGGTACTTGCTAACATGTCACCTATCCATGTATCTAATCCTACGGTAGAGCTTCCTTGGAGGAGATCTTCCTTGTCTATATAATAAAGAGAAGGTGCTCCTTTGGGGCATCGGAGGATTGAGTGTGAAATTTGTGTTTTCTCTCTTGTATCTCTTGTGAAGAGTTCTCTTGTCCTTGGAGTATTACACTATGAGAGGCAGCTGGATTTCATCCTTGGTGATCTTGGTAGCTTAGGAGTAGGTTGCTACTTCTATTATATTAAATGCCAAATGGTGATAGAGTCAATCTAGACTTACAAGGTGGAGAGTTTTGTTTAGACTTCTTGTGATTGGAACTCCTCCATTCTTTGCTTCTTGTTTGTGCACCATGTTTGTATGAGATGCCTTGATTTTTGAGTGTTGGTGCCCTAGTGTGCTCTCAAGATTGAGGTTGAAGTGATGACCAGTCAAACTATCTAGAGAGGTTTCCATTTCAGATCTAGATATCTTTAGGAGGTGGTTCTACACATTATGTCACATGTGGAGAGCTTGTTGCCCAAATTCAGCCTGATCATCCACTTGATAGCTCTATGGTGAGAGCTCAAGCCATTGTGATAGTAGTAAAGTCATATGATATGCTAGTTGGTGGAGTAATGTTATACTTCATGGGTTTTGGTATTGAGTATTAGGAGGAGACAAGGTCCTATATACCAAGTTGGCAATCATGTGAGGGATGGGTATGTTGCCTATCAGTAGACCTTAGTAGTGACAATCTTGGCTCATTATAGTCAAGGATCATGGCATCAGTTTTAGCTTTCAATGGTTTTGTTACTTGGCCTTGAGAGGAATGCCCATGCAGAGGATACTCCAATACTAGAGGAGATCACTTGGATTTGGAATATGAGAGTGATCATTTTATCCACCTTGGATGTTCCATTATCAAGTTTGGATTCGAGGAGGCATTGTAGCAACATGTGGATCAATTGGTCCAATAGGCTTGGAGCAAAGCCTTTGTACTACCAGGAGACCAGTGTGAAGATGAGCATCTAGAGTCTATTACCTTGTCATCTTTGGATACCACACTCATTGCTTGGCAATATCCAATAGAGGGACTATGTCTATTGGAGTTGTTTGGTGGTATTAGTACTAGACTAGCTATAGTTTTACAAGCAAGTATACAAGTACAAAGGTACTTATATTTGTAAAGAGATGATATTGCTAAGCAAGTCTCTTCACATCATGTGACACACTTGGCCTATTAGTATCCTAAGTTATTACTAATGTAAGTAGTCAAGGGTTACCAAAAGACCCTACCCAAAGATGCTCCTTGTTGGGAGCACAAGATTTGGAGAGACATGGTACCATTGATTTGGTGATTTCAGGATGGCCATGTAAGGGACATATCATGTTGGCCAAGATTAAGGTATCCAAGATCTTTGCGTTGGTGTGTTTTAGGAGATGTTACATATACTACTATATCTCAAGGTTATGAGTCCATTTCTCCAACCTACATTTTGGAGAACATCTCTTTGATAGGTGATTCTTGTACTCTAGTGGTGGTGAGTACAAATCAGGTCCATTCTTAGATGGGATCTATCATGTTGTAGGATACGGCTAGACTGAGATCATTGGCTCATCATTTTTGTATTTGGTGGACAAACTTCTTACTTAGAGAGGTTCTACAACATGCTTTTAATAGGATTTAGCAACTAGACCACCTTATTGTTGATAACATTTTGGATGTTGGGTGCCAATCTCAGATGATAGTGGTGGCTGATAAGTTGCCTATGGTAGTGGTGAACCTTGTTGAATAGCCCAAAGCTTTGCCCACACTTATGACTTTCCCAAGCTCCCAAGCTTTTTGAGAGCAAGGTCTTAAACTTGTTTGGGACTCACAATTACAATAGTTAGTGGAGCCCAACACCAATGAGAGGGAGTGAGCAATGGGTTTTTATATCGTTATAAATGCTATTACAAAAATGTTAGAGGCATTGAGTATTAGGCCGGGCTATGGACCTGAAATTTTTGACCTGCATTATGGGCCTTGGCTTGGCAAAGCAACATCAAATGTGCTTGATAGGCATCACCACTTGGACATTTGTGAGCTCTGTGCCTATCAAGACAATTTTGTCACATGCTAGGAGTGATGGACTAAGTGAGCAAGGTATTCTTGGGACATAGCTAGTGGTTGCTAGTGAGAGTCTACTTTGAATCCATCCAAGTGAGTATGGTCTACTTGGGTTACACTTTTGGTCTACTTAGGATGCAATTAGAGGACATATGGAGCTTGCTGCTAGATCAAAAGGAGCTTTTCACTCAAGTTGGGAACTCTAGTGATTGGAGGCATGACATTACTGCTCCCAAGGGCCCAAATGTATCAACCAATTAGTACGTCTTCCACTCCTACATCAGCTATAGATTATACTTGGGAGCTAGATATTGGACTTATGAGAGGAGAAAGATAGAGAGTTATGAGGTTCTTGAGGAGCTACATGTGTTGTTTTGCCTTAAGTATGAAGGATTTGGGTGGTCCAAAGGACTTGGTATTTGGATTGAACTAACTAGTGATACACCAATATTTTGGTGTCTCTATAAATATAGTGACATGGAGAGAGCATTGATTTAGAGCCAAAGTATAGACCTTTTTGAGGTAAGTTTGGTGGAGATTTTACATGGAGAGTATGCTTAAGCTATAGTGATGCCAGCCAAGGAGGATATGCATGGCAACTACATAGATAGGCAAATGTATGGAGATTATCATCCTATCAACTAATAGACTAGGGCTGATTGGTATGCCATGCCTACACCAAAGGAGATCTTTGATGTGATTGGGTATGCAAAGGTCTTCAATACTTTGGATCTTTGAGCAAGATATCTTTGGTTGCCAATCAAGGAGGAAGATAAGTCCAAGATATCATTTTAGGCTATTGATGCTCAAAATAAGGATGTATTATATTAGTGGAGGTTCTTACCATTTGGATTTAAGAATGTTCTGGCCAAGTTCTAGAGGGTCATGGACAACATCCTAGTAGGATCAGATTTTGCTTGGTGCTATATTGATGACATTTTGATCCATAGCACTACTATGGAGGAGCATGAGAGACATTTATTGGAGGTGTTTGAGAGGTTGAGATCTCATGGACTCAAATAACAACTAGGAAGTGTAGATTCTTTCATGAGCAAGTTGAGTATTTACATCATACTATCTACCCTAGAGGACTTGGTGTTCAATAGACCAAGGAGGAGGCTATTGCATATATTCCTTTGTCTATGGATATGAGCATAATGTGAGTATTCCTTGGGTGGTGAACTTCTATCACCAATATGTTTTGTGTCATTGCCAAGGCCTTGACAAAATTGACCAAGCTTACATAAGAGTGGTGTTAGGGAGATGAGCAAGAGAGTTAAGAGTTTGTGGTGGCATGTACTAGTTGCTCCAACAATTCAATAGAGGTGAAGTATAGTTCATATGAGGAAGAGTGCTTGGTAGCACTATAGGCAATAGCATAAGTTCCAATATTACCTATTCGTAACCCTTCACTTTCATCATTGATCATCAACCACTAAAATGGTTGATGGAATATGACAAGCTTTCAAGGAAGCTTGCATGATGGACTCTAATTTTACAAGATTATGATTTCATGGTTACTCACAAACCTTGAGTGGTGAATTGTGATGCAGAAATCTATGTCCCAACTAACTAAATCAGACTAGAGCATGTTGGCATGGTACGACATATGAGGAGATGGTGCTAGGTTAGCATGCATCTACCTATATATTTATATTTTTTGAAGCTTTGGTGGTGTGTCTCTCAACACATACAAGAGGAGTTATTGAGGTCATAGATCTAGAGGGTGGAGATATTGGTATAGTTCAGCAAGACATTTATGATGATATTTGAATGATGGATTATCTTTTCATTGGTGTTGTAGGTGGCACAATTGGTACCAAGGAGAGAGACCATGTTCTTTAGCAAGCCAAGCAGTTTGGATTGGAGAGAAAACACCTTCTTTGTGTATGGGACCATAGTTGGTCCGTCATGCTCATGAGAAGCTAAGACATTTGGCATAAAATGTACATATAGCTTACTTGAGAGTCATTATTGGTAGCACAATATGCAGACCATTGTATAATATTTTGTTGCCTTATGTGTGGTTTGTGACCAAGTTAGAGCATCATTTAATGCCCTTATGGCATAGTGACATGGATTACCTATCGTGGGATAAGGTTAGCATTGGAGTTTAGCCTTTGTTGGACCTTTATCGTTAACTATGAGACATCATCATTATGTTTTGGTTATGGTAGAGGATTTCTCCAAGTGGATTGAGTTGGTGGCACTTCTTGACAAGTTCAATGAAGGGACGGCTTATTTGTTCTTGGATCAGGTTCTTAGTCATTTTGGTGCACTAGTTGAGGTTTTGACTAATCAAGATGTAGAGTTCTTGGAGGACTTTCAGGTCTTGTGTGAGAAGGCCTTGATTGATCATCATACCAGCTCCCAAGATCACTCTAAGGCAAATGGCTTAGCAAAGAGAGTGGTTCTAACAATGAAAAAAAGGATTGTGTAACTATAGTTTGCAAAGAGGCCACTTGAGAGATTGGGATCTCTAGTTATCTTGGTTGGCCATGGGCTATTGATTCATCTGACAAGCATCCTTAGCATCCTTCTCTCCTTATTTTCTACTCTATGGATGAGATCTGGATTTACCTACAACCATTCATCAAGATGCTACTATAGTTTTGGACTTGGATGATCTAGACATTTAGGTGAGCATATGTATATGTTCTAAATAGGTAGAGATCTTTCATAGAATGATGTCAATGGCCTTTGAGAACTTAATAATTGCTCAACATAAGGTACTTTACACTCTGATACTATTTGAGGGAGAGGTTATAGACCCTTGATACATCGATTTCATCCAAGTGACTATGTATTGTAATACCCATTTGTGCATGTGTGTGGTATTGTGATATTTAGCTTGGTATTACAAGTACTTAAGAGATATTATTTATATAGAGATAAAGGATGGTTCTATATTAGTCATGGTTAGCTAAATTTAGTCATAGATAAGATAGAGGGGACCTTACTTTAGAGGAAGTAGAAAAGATGAGCACCACTATTTTGGATTTTAGTGTGTTGACTTGGTATTATTCCTAGGTGTTTGGCTTTGAGGAAAGAGTTGAGAACTCTTGGGCCCGCAAGCCTTTTTGTTTTGGATTCTTCTTTAGTCCAAGGATAGCCCATGTGAAGGAATCCTTGACTTAGTGGTTGGGTCAAGATAAGACCACATGCTTAGGGGAATATGCCCATGTGAATGGATATTCCTTTCTACTTTTTGACTTGACTTGACTTTTAGTTTAGTAACTTGAGTTACTACAATAGTTAGTAACTTTGGTATGTAACTATTTCACAAGTATATAAACAAGGGGTGAGGAAGTACTCATCATCCTTTCATTTTGCAACTATCTCTCTCTCATTGAGTTCTCTAGTGAGCAATGTCTTGAGTCTTGGAGTGTTAGCCTTGGAGGAGTATGATGGAGTTGGGGTTCCTTGCCTTCTTAGTCCATGGTACGCTACCATAATAGCCATCAGAGGTTCATCCTGAGTGAGAGACAGGTAGGCTCACAGTTTACCTATAGTAGACTACACCGACAACACTTGATGTTACTACAGGTTGCACTATCTTGAAAGTGCATGAGGTTTTGTTTTCTAGAATCCTCATGTTGGAAGGCCATGATGGTGTTTTTTAGAAAGATCATGTGCCCAATTGTGCACCATGTCACCTCTCAAACATCGATAGCATTATGGACCCAAGCTTGGTACTTGTATGTGCAAGCTTCTGGTATATGTTATATGGCTCTTCTAGTGAAGTTGCTACTATGTTGGTGTGTGATAGTTATTCAAGAAGATAGCATATGGCATGTTTGACTTCTCCCCTCATGGTGGTTCCTCATGGACAATAGTTATGTCCTAGATGTACTTGACTTATAATTTTATATCCCTTTATGTGGTATAGATTGCTGATAGGTGACTAACAATAGGGCTCGATAGCAACCGGCCTTATGATCTTTGCTCACCATAAGGTATACCCCATATTTGGAGTAGGTAGTTATCTGTAGTTAGAAGGACCTAATTGCTAGCTAGGGAGCAATGGTTACGCTTTAGAGTTCATGTATGACTTATGTGTGAGTTGTGCTTCTATAGTCTATGATGTTGATAATGATATATTTTTTAGCAATGTATATGTGCACAAAAATTTTCATGACATTTGTAGCACCAAAGCTAGGTTTCTTGGATGATGGAGTGGTAGTGTTGGTATTCATAGGGATTTTGGTAGTTACTCATGTACTACTTGTTAGTAGTCCTATTTTATGCTATGGCTATTAATCACATATTGGGACCCATTGTCACTTGTACGATTTGCAACATTAAATGTGTCATTGATGGTACCGGTAGGGCTGGAGACCTAGGTCAAGTATAGGGGTATACCTTTGAAGTGCAGTTCTAGAGAGCTCACTTCTTTGATGTTGAATCTTCAAGTTCATGGCTATGGTGAATAGAGACCAGTGAGTACCACTTAGAATCTCTTAGCTAGAGTGGGTGTGGCTTGATTATAATTAGTGCTTGATTGTTGGTAGATTGTTGAGTGAATGATTGACTATAGATCTAATTTGAGTGTGATTCAAGTAGAAGAATGAATTGATTATTGTGGCACTTTAGACTTCATGTATAACTTATGTGCAAGTTTTACTTCTATAGTATTTGATATTGATAGCAATGTATATATGTATTACATCTAACTCTTATTCAAAGTCTTTGTATGCTTCTTTTGGTTCACTTTGCCCTACCTGACTTGGCCTCTTACTTCAATGTAACCAAGTTTACCCACTAGAACACCATCCTTGGCTCCTCTTCTCATTCTTCTTGGATGTCATCATTTGACACGTCCATGCAAGGAACATAGATTCCTTCCATGTGCCCAATTTCTTCATGGAACTCCTAGTCTGACCTGGCATCCCCACATTCCAAGATATCTTACTACACTTGAGTTTTGCAGTCACTTCTTGTGCTCAAATTCCAACTCTTGAGTGTCAACTCTTCCTCCTCTTCCAACTTTGAGTTTGACTTGGCTCCTTTGTCTTTCACTCCCAACAAGAAGTCCACTACTATAGTAGCTTAGATTAGGTTGAGTCTTCTAGTTGTCCTTTGCTTGGCTGGGGAAAGAACATCCTTGGGTCAGAAGTATTTCTTTGGCTTTGGGATTGCTATTGACATTGCCTTCCCTTGTCTCATTCTAGAGAAGTGCTAATTGTTCTTATGCATTTCTGCCATGTATCACATTTCCTTAGGATCCATGACTTGTCATAACTTGGGATGGAAATGGATACCATGCTTTGCCATTCTTTGGCTATAAGTAGATTCAATCCAAGATAGAAATGGGTTGCAAATGATACAAAGTAATGCAATAGTAGGTCCATCCTTCACTACAACATCTACTACATCATCTACCTCATCATTTGGTACAAATACCACACTCAATTTACACTCACACCTCTAAACATCATGTGGAAGAAGACAACATGTTGCTTCGTAAGGTAAGTGGTTTGCTTTGGCTTCATCATTGTCATTATTGCTCCAATGATACTTTGTCTTATAGGATCCACATAAGTATCCATCTTATAATCATTCTTATCTCTCAGCATGTTGAATGGCACCCTAAACTCCTCTATTTCCTCCAAGACATCACACTTCCAATCAAAGGTAATCCTTGTTGGTTCTCCTACATCATCCCCCAACACAAGTCTCTAATTGTCTTTGGTCTAGCAAGTAGGATTTCCTCTCTTCTCCTCCTCTATCAGACCCTCCTCACAATTACTAGCTGTGATTTCTATCATGAGTCCTAGAAAACTCAAATTCCAATTCTGTGCCATGAATGTCATTCATAGTTGGCTAAGGACTTCAAACCTAGCTATCATGTCTACCTCTTGAATGAATAGATTTCTAACAAAGATTGTGGAAACCTAGTGGCTCTCCTTGCAAGGTATCATGACCCAATCTCTCACTTGGTTTTGCATAATGCAACCCGATGACTCGCTCTACAACTCAACTATGATTTACTAAACTACATAAATTAACAAGATCATTTTGACTAAACACTGCAAAATATTCTCTATCACGTCTTAATTTTATAATTCTACAAGTTGTGGTCATTCTTTGATCAAAATTCAATCAAAAATCATGCCCAATGCATGTTCCTTCCTATCACTTTCAAATATAAGCTTGCACGAGGTAGCCATTCATGAATGGCATCCTTTCTTGGTTGGTACAGCCCAAGTCAAGTTTGTAGTTGAAGATCACTGGATTGGGTGTCTTCACACCAAGGCAATTTTACTCTCACTCTTCTACAATCTTAGTATCCCTCTTCTATGATTTAGTATTCTCACTTTGATCCAAAGTCAAGTTTCCATTCCAATACAAAGTTACCTTCCTCAACTTGGATTAGGTTTCATACTTTCAATCCAAATTTGACTTCTATCCTACAACAAACCTTCATTTCTACTCCAAATATCCGTCCTACTCCTAAAATTTTATAAAAAAATGTGTGTACCATAGAGTGATATTGCAAAGGTTGTGGATTAGCTTCCTCTTGTGGAAGGAGAATATATTTTGGATGCCATAACTCTAGAAATTTGTGGGATGAAGAAGGTAGTACCATGTGGTCTAAGAGAATATGTAAGAAAATGGGCATCCTTCTATTGGAGGAAGGCCTTGGGGAGAGAGCCAAGGGTAGCAAGAAGTTACACTTTTGACTTGTGGTTCAATCTCAATAGCAAAATGCAAGTAAGGATTGATAAGGCCTTTGTGCATGACAAACATCCCACCAATAGCAAGTTGGTGGCCTTTTACAAGAACCTTGCTCAAAGAGAAATTGTTAAAGCTTTGATGAAGATCTTCAAGCTCCAATGCACTACTTACTTCACAAATTTGCAAGCAGGCTTCTTCAAGCACTTGTTCTTTAACAAACCAACTAAGTAGGGATAAATCTTCCACACCCATCTACATAAGATGTAAAAAATATTTGTTGGACCTAATATCATACCTAATGGCTTCCATGGTACATTTCTACATTGGCAATAGATTACTTACCAAGAAAGAAAAGCTTGCATTTTGGGGGCATGAAGTGTCTCATGCCTACTTCAAAAAAGACATTAATGTTATGTACTAGATGGAGCTTACAAGGGAAGTTGATAAGAAGCATTAGAAGATGGGTTAATTTGTGAGCCTAGTGAAGAAGAAGAAGAACCTCAAGTTCTATACTACTCCTACCATCGAGAAGACCTTTGCTCAAAAAAGCCAAAAAACTTCAAGTTATCCAAGAGTTTGAAGAAGAAGAAGAGAAGCTTTCAAAAGTGCATGAGATGGATTCCAATAGAGAGGATGAAGCATCAAAAGAATTGCAAGAAGATGAATAAGTCAAGACTCAAGAAGGAGATGCCCTTGGAGAAGTTGATGTTTAAAAAATTAGTAACATTCTCACTCTTAAATGCTACCCACCAAAGGAACACCAAGAAGCTACTAATCCAACAATTGGGACAGAATGAAGAGGAGGGTGACTTTGAGGACAATCAAGAAGAGGTATAAGTACTCCTGCAAGATGACACCAACCTATCTATAGATGCAAGTAGAAGGTTGATTGGTGAAGAGGAGTACCGTTGTTTGAGAAATATCTAGGGTGAGGTATAATCATTACATCTTGTTACCCTTGATGATGGTCTTGGATGCTTAATACCTAAAATACAAGAAGAGCCATCTGCATGTATATGGTTGTTCATCTTTGGTAACTAAGATATGATATCAACTAGAGCAACACAAGTTTGATGTAACTTCCTTGAAGAGTGAAGTTTTGCACCTTCATGAAGAATAAAAGAAGCACCAAGTTGACCGCCTTAAAAGAAGTGTTAGATACCTTGAAGACCATCCCATCAAGTATTGGAGAGATCTTGTGATGACCTTGCTATCCATTAAAGCACACTTTGCTCAAAAATAGAGTCTTTAGACCTAGAGGAGAAGTTTGAGGAGGCACTAGAGACCCTAGAACTAGTTGAGGAGGTAGTGGGAAAGCACATTGTCCCAACTATACCCTCCTAGGGCTATAGATCCAATAGTGGCCATTATTGACCATTTAGCATTTCTTCATGGTGGCTATTTGTTAGGTGTCTTTGTTGTAGTTCCAAATGTCTATAGTTACTTAAGTGTAGCATTTGAAGTGCTACAATGTCCAATATACAAGTGGTGAATAAGTGAAAGAGCTTCATAGATCTTTGTTGCCTTTCTTAAAATTTCTCATGAAAATTTCTTGATTTATGTTTGCACTTTGATAAACAAAATGTAAACATGGTTGGTACCTTATTTTTGTGATCCTTGGGTTCCTTGCAATTGCCTTACAATGCCTTCATGGATTTGATATTGTAGTTTTGTAAGTAATCAAAGTGTGAAGACTAACTAGAGATATTCTCACAAAGATCTTGTGGTTTCTCAAAGATCATGCCGTTTGGTGAAGATAGTGTTTTGAAGGGTAGAACATCATTTCAAGGAGATAATGCCTTCCAATAGGCAGGACATCGGGCTTTAGGCAAGGGTAGTCCTTTCAAGGGGTAGAACATTTATCTTGGGAGAAGACGGTGCCTTCCAAAGAGTAAGACATTATTCCTTTGCTGAAGACAATGCATCCAAAGGTTAGTACAATATTTTTGGTCAAGATGGGACCTTTGGAAGGGAAGTAAATTGACTTTGGAGAAGACATGGCCATGGGAAGTACATTATCTTTGGAAGACCGCATATTCAGATCTTTGGAAAGAGCAAGAATATTGGAGGAGATGAGTGCCTTCCAAAGAAGGGATGGTCTCAGCTTCAGAAGACCACACACCCCTTGTCTTTGGAAGGCTAGGACATTTATCTTCCTGAGACCTTTAAATAAGAGGAGCACTTCTTGTATTGAATCATCACTCTCTCATAATCATTGGAATTATATATTTTTTTGCAAGTGATTATTCTTTGTTATTTCCAAAATGCACCTTCTTGGTATCACTATCCTTGTCTGAGAGTCATCTCTACCCAAGAGGTTAAATAGTAAATAGTAAAGGACTCAAATATGACACTTTCCTTTGTATTCAACCATTTTTTGACACGTATCCTCATAATATTAACCTATTACACACAAAAATGCTCAATTTTCTGTTTGTTGGGTTGTTACATGGGTTCTCTCACATGTAGGAAGGAGTTTTCTTGGGAGATAAAGGGCATTTCTAGTGTTGGGATGGGTTTGCTTGGGTTATGAGGGGTTTGCTAGAGTGGGAAGAGGTTTGCTTGGGTTGGGAAGAATATCGTTCAGTTAGGAAGGAGTTTACTTGGGTAAGGAAGGGGTTTGCTCATGTTGGGAAGAGGTTTGCTTGGGCTACCAAGGGTGTCTAAGTAGTCATTTCTGAAAGTGAAGGTTTAGATTGGTTGGGTGGTGGTTGATAAAGAGTCATATTTGAATTTTAAAAATCTATTGTTTTAGTAAATCTATATACATATGCAATGTAGATTTTATTTACTTATTTATTTGAGAGTTTATATATATGTTATAGGGGGTTTGATGGTTTATATATATTAGAGGAAGCACATGAATAGAGAAATTTGAGAGATAAAGCAATTCAAATTTAAGAAGAGCAATTTTAGAGAGAACAATTCAATTTCATGAAATTCAAGAGAGAGAATAGCAATTCAATGTTTTTGAGAGGGAGGGATAGATATAAGGAGACTTAGAGGAGTAGAGAATTAAATTTGAAGGCTGAGGGACAAAGAGAAGGAGATATGGAGATAATAGAGAGATTTAAATGAGAAATTTTGAGTTAGAGACCGGAGAAAAAGAGGAGAAATTGTCAAGAAGGAGGGATAGATAAAAGAGGACCTAGAGAAAGGAGAGAAGAAGAAAATTTTGAGTAAGAGATCTAAGAGAAGAAGGAGAAACTTTTGAGGAGTGACAAACAAAAGACAAAAGAGAAGAGAGGAAGGAGAAAGTTCCGGTGAGAAGGAAACCTTATTCAAGATTTACACAAAAGTTCATTTGACTTCTTGGTCAACCCATTTGCCTTTGGGTTTTAGGGAGCAACCTTCTAATTCTTGATCTAAAGTACTTTGTAAGTGACTCAACTAAGGTATTTAGGTAGTGTTTTCCTCTATCATTAAACAATTCTAAGGGACAACTAGAACAAGACATAAGATTGTAGGAAAAGAAATCAATTGTTGTTTCAATATCATCTCTCCCATCCTTTTGCTTCAACAATCTTCATATCATAATCTATACAAAATAGAATATACCTCTTTTGAGTAGTATTTTTAGTAGGCTAAATTGGTCTAAAGACTATTCTTCACTTTTCAAATGGAGCTAAAGGCAAAATTGACCTTAAAAGCAATTGGGATAGGAGATGCTTTTCCAATCCAATCCATTCCATGCATCACATCTCTTGGTATATTCATGCACATCATCTTGTATTGTTGGCCACCAGTAGCTAATTGTCAAAATATTCTTTATTATCCTCCTAAAGTTTTGACATGTAAGGGCTGAATTATGTCACCTGTAAAAGACCAAAACCGAGGAGAGAAATAGGAGAATGGAAATTCACATTGGGACACTTGAATGAGGGAAAACTCCAAATGCCTAGCATGAGCTTTGGCCTTGGTATTTATAGGTAGCATACAAGACCCTTGAAGCTTCTCAAGAAGCTTCCTTGAGCCACTTTCTTGGAGTGCAAGCCAAGTTAACTAGGAAGCTTCTCAAGAAGCTTCCTTCTAGAAGCCGCCTACTTGGCGTGCAAGCTAAGCTTGTTAGAAGCTTCTAGAAGCTACCTGCTTAGGGTGCAAGTTAACTAGTTGGGAAGCTTCCCAAGAAGCTTCTTAGATGCTTCTAGAATATTCTAGGCTATTTTGTCTTATTCTCTACTTCATAAGCCCGACTAACTTTGTCGCTGAACTCCATATTGTTACATATTCCCCCACCGCTAGTTGGTAACGTCCTCGTCGCTAGTGAAGCTTCAAATTCCTTGATGGCCGTCTATGCATCTTGGAGGTGGGAAAGAGTTTCTCATGTGGCATCATGAAGGGGATACCCTTTCCAAAGGACCTTGTACTCCGTATGTTGGCGACGGCCTTGTTGAATATGGCAACGCGCAAGGATACGATCAACTTTGTACTCCTCATGATCATTGACAGGGACAGGAAGAGGGGGAGGTTGGACTCAAGAGGAAAAGGAAGAGGGGTTAGGAACAAAGGGTTTCAACTTGGAAACATGAAAGACAAGATGGATACGCATGTGACAAGGCAAGGCAAGTCGATAAGCAACAGGAGAGACAATGTGGGTGATATCAAAGGGTCCTATCCAATTAGGGGCAAGTTTACAAACTTGGGTATCTAGTGGGAGAAGGAGGTTACTAGAGGATAGCATGACTTTATCGCTAACAACAAAGGTGAGATCACGACGATGGTGGTCCGCATATTGTTTTTGGTGATTTTGAGCAACAAAGAGGTGAGGCTTGGCTTGTTGGAGAGATTGGGATATAGTGGTCAAGAATGTGGAAGTATGAGGAACTTGAGAGGGAGGGGGAGCAAGAAGAGAATCTGGAACAAGTGGATCTTGGCCAAAATTGAGAAAGAATGGGGAAAAAATCCGGTGCTTGCCTATTTGGAATTGTTGTAGGCAAATTCTGCAACTGCAAGACATTCATCCCAGTTGGTATGGTGGACAATGACAAAGGCCCGCAACATATCCTCCAATGTATGATTTGTGTGTTCAATTTTTCCATCAGTTTGAGGATGATAGGCTGTGGACAAAGCAAGCTTGGTGCCGAGTATCTGGAAGAGTGTTTGCCAAAACTTCTCGATAAATCAAGGATCACTGTCGGAGATGAGTACACGTGGCATTCCATGATGCTTGAAGACATTGTTGAAGTAGATTTGCGCTAAGGTTGGAGCATCCACAGTATCACAGGTTGGTGCCAAGTGGATTTGTTTACTAAGCTTATCCACAAACACCACGATTGTAGTGTGTCCTTGTTTTGTCTTTGGCAAGGATGTGATGAGATCCAAGCTCACATGCTCCCAGCAAGCGAATGGAATGGCGAGTGGTTGAAGGAGTCCACTCAACTTCTGGTTGCTGGCCTTGTTATGTTGGCAACTCTCACATGATCGGACAAAGTCTTGAACATCTTGTATCATGTTGGGCCACCACCATTGGCATTGGAGGGTGCCCAAGGTCTTGTCCACTCCCATGTGACCAGCTATTGGTAAATCATGGGCTTCTTGAAGGCGCACAAGTCAAAGATCACCTTTGGCTGGAACATAGATCTGGTCTGCATGGAATAAAAGGCTTTCCTTGAAGGAGAAGGTGTTGTACTCCTTGTCGTATGCAGTCAGATGACTGTGTACCATTTGGAAGAAGAGATCTTGTTGTAGAGCTGATTGAAACTCATTATGGACCTTAGGGTCAATGGATACCATTGTAATTGCCGCCGTGATGAGAGGAAGAGCCTTCAAATCAGGTTGTTGTGATAGAGCATCAGGGATGACATGGAACCAACCTGGTTTGTACTCAAGTTTGATGTCAAACAATTGGAGTTGCTCTTCCCATCAATGATGTCGACTCTTCATGTGCTCTAAGTGTAAGGTCTGCAACAATGGCTTGTGATCAGTTTGCATGATCACTTGTTTCCCCAAGAGATAATGCCTCCATACCTTAGTGGCATATACCATTGCAAGTTGTTCCCGATCTCAAGCAGAGTAATTTCTTTCAGCTATATTTAGTCGGCAAGACACAAAGGCAATAGGATGTAGTCCATCTGGAAATTCTTGTTGGAACACAGCTCCAATTGCAAAGTTAGAAGCATCAAAATCAACCACACAAGGTAGTTGAGGATCATATGGTTGAAGAATGGGTCTTGAAGACACCATATGCTTTAACTTCTGGAATGCTTCTTCATGCTTGGTGGTCCATTGGAAGCTCAAGTTCTTTCCCAAGAGGTCAGTCAGTGGTGCAGCCACGTGAGCATAATAGTGGATGAACCATCGGTAAAAACTAGCTAATCCATTGAATGCTCATACTTCTGTAGCATCCTTTGGGGTAGGCCAATCAATAATGGCCTTGATCTTCTCTTCTTCCATCTTGATCCCCTCTGATGAGATCTTATGACCCAAGAAGGTAACCTCCTCTTGCCAAAAAGCATACTTTGACTTCTTGTAGTGAAATTTCCACTATCGTAGTCGTCTTAGGACTTCTTGCACATGATTCATGTGTTCTACCTCTATCCTACTATAGATTAAGATATCATCTAAGAACACCACCACGGACCAATCCAATAGTCCCTCCAACACCCGATGCATCTGATCCATGAAGACTACTGGAGCATAAGTGAGCCCGAAAGGTAGAACTCTCCACTCGAAATGTCCATACCTTGTGCAAAAGGCAGTCTTTTGCATGTCCTCTCCTTCAATAAGAATTTGCCAATAGCCGCTACAAAGATCCAGCTTGGAAAAGTAGCGTGCTCCACTTAGTTGATCAAGCTGGTCATCAATCCGAGGCAAGGGATATGCATTCTTCACTTAAGGGTTTGCTTATTGAGTCCACGGTAATCAATACAGAAACAAAGTCCTCCATCCTTCTTTGGAACAAATAGTACCGGTGCTCCCCAAGGAGAGGTACTATGTCGTATGAAATCCTTCTCCAACAACTCTGTAAGTTTTGTTCACAACTCCTCCAACTCCTTTGGTGAGAGCCGATAGATTGGTCTACTCACTGGAGTACTCCCTAGCAATAACTTGATCTTGAAGGGCATACCTCGATCAGAGGGTAATCCCTTTGGTAAATCATCCAGAAACACATCTGCAAACTCTTGAACTATCCAATCAACCATTGCTTGATGAGGCTCTTGGCCCTCCTCAGATTGTTCTTGTGCAATCGGCTTGATCCACACCGCGAATATAGACTTATCTTCCTCCAAAGCTTGCTTTATGGCTACTTCATTAACAAACTTCCCTTCTAGGGACCCATCTCTCTTCCAAGCTTGCTCCATGGTTGCCTTCTTGGCAAACTTCCCATCTTGGGACTCATCCCCCTTCCAGATTCTTGGAAGTGTATACAATTGCCGTCCCTATGTATGACACTCTTTCAAGGCAACCACCCACATTTTTCATACACAAATATGACATTGTGATTAACTTGGCTAATGTAAAAGCCAACATTACCTTCAAATAACTCTACAATGTATCCCCTATAAAGCAAAGGAAATTATAGAAATTTCTATTGAAAACATAGCCCATAGTCCAGTTCAAGGAAACACTCATCAAAAAAGCATCCCAAGCCTTGCCCTTGGAAAAATCTTGCAAATTCATCAACCCTTTTGACTATGAATAGCCCACATCCTCCATCTCAGGGACTCTTTGGTCAATGTAATGACAAAGAGAATCATGGAGAGACTAGGACTCATTATATATACCCTAAAGCACTACTCTTAAAGACTCACATTACTCCTAAAGACACTTTGTCACCAAGTCTCCAAGTGTTGTATACCAAAGTCTATGATCCTAATATTCTTGTAACCATTAAGAGTAGTGTCATCCCAAACTATTTCATAGACTTGGAATCTTTGGTCAATATAATGACAAAGAAAATCATGGAGACATTGGAAATTAGAGGAATGACCAATATTGCCACTCTTCTTTGGATGGTGGATGAGAGACAACATCACTCCCTCGGATTGTTATCAAAGGTTCCCACACTCATAGGTGAATATACCTTCCTAATTGATGATCTAATCATTGATAACCTTGCTCTAGCACAATTTCCCTTATTACTAGGTGTCTAATGGCTGCTCAAGTTTGATGTTATCACCTCTTGCTAGACAAGGAAGTTGACATTTGGAAAAAATTCAAAGCATTCAATACTTTTGATGTATTCAACATCACCACTTTCAAGCTTGGACCAAGAAGGAGAATCAAGCTTCAACATTGATATGTGGAGTCTTGCTCATATTGATAACACTAAAGAACTTGTAGATGCCATTGCTAATTGTCTCTTCATTATGTAAGTTTAGATGAGTAGTTTTGCCCCGCCAAAATACACCTCTCTTGACCTCTTGACAAGATTCTTCCTTAGATCCCTAAAACCACAACATGTTCTTGCCAATCCTATATCCTTGATGGATCTTGACCCTTGCTTGGATGTCAAGCCTAGATCCCTCACTTGGGCAATGCTACCTACTCTCAACCAAAATTCCTCTTACCATATACATAGGAGCACTCTCATGAAACCTCCACTATGTTTTACTTCTACATCAAGGTTGATATTGATGATATTGATATTGATTGCCAAGAGGAAGAGACCAACCCACAATGCCTCCAACTCAATAGAGCTCTTTCTAATGACACCTTAATCCCATGCACAAAAGACATTTTGACTTTTCTTCTTTTGGAAGACATTCCTATCAATGCTCCTCCACATTTTTGTGAAGAAACCAAAATGAAATATACAAACAACATCCATGGTGGACAATAGCACAAAGCCCACAAAGCAATTGTTAAGGGAACAAGAAACCCATCATGTAGCTCCTATGGACATGGTACATCAATATCTCTTAGAGAAACCTCCCAAGTAGCCTTCTGAACCTATTCCTCTTCACATTCAAGTTGTTGACAAGTTCCACAACCTAAACATTTTTTGTCCTAATCAACAACTAAAACAAGTGAGGATCAATGCCAACAAGCCAAAAGATCACCTAGCTTATTGGACTCTCTTTTGCAAGTTTCAACGTATGTTTACCTACAACTACACCAAACTCTTAGGTATCAATCCTCAGCAATGTCAACATTGGATCTATACCTAGTTGATGCTATACCAACTAGGTCCAAACCCTATGGATTGAACCTAATTTATGCTCAAAAGATGCAAGGGGAACTTGACAAACTACTCAAGTGCAGATTTATATATCTTGTTGGACAAATAGAGTGGGCTTCTCCAATCTTGATCATCCTAAAGAAGGATGCAAGCAAGGTGAAAATTTGTGTGGAATTTTAGAAACTAAATGCCCAAACCATCTTAGATCCTTCCTCATCTTGTTTATCGATACAATTTTGGACAAGGTTGCCTATAGTTAATGCTTTTTTGTGCATATATACATTGTGTGACAACCCGGTAAATATCACTTTTGCAATAATCAGGTAAGTAAAGTTTGTTCCCACAAAGATATTGGTCCGAACTGGTCATATGCAAAGTCAAACAGTAACAATGTAGCTCTTCTTGGTTGCATCTTTAATCTCTCAGGTAGAAACCACACCCGAAAGAGAGTAACAAACACTAATTTGCAATCTCGTCATAAATTAACACTCCTTAATCACAACCCCATCAAATCTTTCCAAACAATCTTGATTGTGATGATTCAAGCTCTCCCAAAAATGGCACTTCATTGTAAAACGACTAAGCCTCAAAATTGTGTTCCACCCTTCCACTAAAGGCACAACTTCCTTGATCAAAATTGCTTCATATCAACACTACGCTGCACTCACAAATGCAGAATACTACCAACACTACAATTCCTCTCAAATCTGTCAAGGCATTGCTTCAATTGCACTTCACTCAGGATCAAACACACAGAATGAAGATCAAGGCTGCAGAATCCAACATCCAACAAACACACTAACTTGCACTTTGAAATTCTCCCCACACTCATAAACACAATCACAACGTTGATACTCGAAATCAAGCTCAAGCAATGAGCACTGCTCCATATCTATTCTCAAAAATAATGAGCATTGAACAACATATGATTGCAAATGCCACCTTTAAATAGTGAAGCAAATGACAATTACTAACAACTATACCATTTCTACAACAACTTTTCCTACTTGCAGATCCAAACTGACAATACACCTCTTCATATCTGCCTCTTCAAATCTTGAATCTATTACTACTCCGATCTGATGTCCACTTCTTCCTCGGCTTCCAATCCCAAAGTAACTTCACTTACTACTATGTCCTCGGGTTTCACAACTCCTAATTCTTTGACCAATTCTACTACTTCTTCACTTTGATCTACAATTTTGGTCATAATTAATCCTTCTAAATCTCTATCTCCCAACCCACTCTTCTCTAATATCTCCAATAGTAATTCCAAAGATATTTGTACTCCTATGTCATTTACTTTAGGCTTCACTCTCACATCCTTCCAAAGTTTATCTATCTCAATTTCACTAAGTCTAATCTAATCATGATATTGTCTTACACTTCTAATATCTTCCTATCTACATGAGTTCTGAGACTGATAAGTAAGGCATTCAAGTCCTTATCCTTCACATTTCTCCTCCTCATCTCCTGCACCAAAAACTTCAACTTGTCTAGTCTTGTCTCTTCGATTTGCACGTTGGCTTTTGTACTCAGCATTGCATTCATCTTTGTCACTATCTCCTTCAATGGCTCCAGTTGCATTCTTCTCTCCTGTTCTTGATCTGCAAGCCAATTTTCTCTATACATTGCCAATTCCACCTTGAACTTGGCTTTCACTATCTCCTTCTCCTTCTCCTTCTGTGCAATCTTCTCCTCTAGATTACAAAGTAACTCTCTTAATCTTTCTTCCCCTCTATATCTCACTGTCAACTCTCTTTGCCAGAGTTGCTTCTTCTCTTCTACACTCTCCATCACTCTATCAAGCTCTTGCTCCTTCTCTGCTACCCTCGCCATAGCATGGATAATCTCTAATCACAAATCAGCAAACTATTGCTTCAAGAATTCATACTCAGCTACTTGTCTTTCTCTTGCTATGTCATTCTGCCATATGATTTTCTCTCTACTCCCCACTTCTCTCTTCAAGTTCTCGACTACTTGATTCTATACTACTACATCTACTTGTAGCACTTCCCTTTCCTCCTCACCTTGGATTATACTCTTCTTCAATTCCGAGTTCTCTTCTTCTAATCAAGCTAACACCTACAATACAGTCTTCACCTCCGGACACTTTGATTGCATCTCCTTCTTCTTGTGCTCCAATTTTACTAAAAACAAGCATACAATCTCCCGCATATACTCCACTCCTTCACTCAAAGTTACCACGTCTTGCGGACTTGTCTCCTTCTTTGCCTCTTCCTCACTCGACACTTGCCTTCTCAACCGTAATGCCTTATAGGAATGGATCCTTTGCTCCTCAAACTTTCACTCTTAACTTCTCTTACCTTACTCAACCCCGCTTCATACTTCACCTTACGTTTGGAATGAACTCTCCTCTGAATTGTCACCCTCTTCTCCTCTTGCTCTGGAACTTTGTCTTCAGGTTTTAGGTTACCTTTCTCCTCTGTCTCCATCTTTGCTTCCTCCTCTTTGGGTACCAACTGCATCTCCACTCCATCATTACAGTCGCTACTTGTGTCCCCACTCTGCAGCATGAACTTGGGTTCTTCCTCCTGCTCCAAGTCTTTGGACTTGCATTCAGCCTCCCCTTTTGACTCTTTGTCCGATGACACGATTACCACCAATTCTCTTCTTGGGTTCACCCTTCTAGCTTTCCAAGGTCTTTCCATCGCTACTTCTTCTTCTCCTTGTCAACTCCTCTTCTTCAACTTAGGAGTGCTCACCTTCAACTACACACTTTGCCTCATCTGCATGTAGTACTTGTTGCTACTTTTTTTATGTGCAGGATGTACTGTTGCTCCTCCGCATCAACATATCTTCTCAAGTCAAGGTGGAAACAAGACACCATCTTGTGTCTCTCCGCCACATTGAGCAAGTTCAGCCTTAGATAGAAGTGGGCTGCAAATGGCACAATGTAATATGGAGGCAACTTATCTTGCAAATTCCACACCATCTGTCTCGTCCTCTGATGGAAACAATTTGCCCAATTAATTGGCTCTCTTGCAAACATCTTGTGGAAAAACACCGCTTGGTGCTTCATCACATAGGTCGTTCTCTCTGACTTCAAGATTGTCATTAGTGCACTATCAATTCCTCTCTTTATAGGATCTTTATAGCTCTCCACTTTGTAGCCATTCTTTGTGCACTTTGAAGAGAAGGCATCTCTCACTTCTCGGGTTTCTTTGGCTACTTCTCCCTTCCCCAAGAACGTGACACCATGCTCTATGCCTACCTCTCTCCCGAGTACTAATCTCCAATCTGACTTTGTCCATTGAGCCAGATTTCCTCTCTTCTCTTCTTCCTCAGGGCCATCAAGACACTTACTCTCAATGATCTCAATCATGAAACCTAGAAAACTAACATTCCAATTCCATGCCAAGAATGTGATCCAAAGCCTACTCAAGACCTCAATTCTTACAATCACATCTAACCTCCAAGTTGCATGATTTCTCACTACAAATTCAGAGTTCTTATTCCCTTCTCCCATCTTTCTCTCTTCCACTCTGGGTTGGGAGCTATTCTTCCTACTGATTCCCCGATTAACTCTCTTGACTTCCTCTCGACACACCAATGTGTCTGTGATGACACTTCCCTTTCCATGATCTCCTGTAGGGTGACTTCTTAACGGTGATGGAAAATTACTTGTCATCGCTTTGTTTCTAGCCCATGTTTGCTTACTTGAGCCCTTGAAAATAAAGTAGTGCATACATCTTGGGTGTCATCAATCATAGCCTTCCCATCTTGATACCCAACCAAAGAACACATATATACTACAAGATTATCCTTGCATACTACATGTCTAAATTTAGGATTCAAGAACTTAATACATAATCTATCTCAACATTACAATGGTAGGGATATTAACATTTTTAATCATCCATAGTAGTAGAAAATAATCTATCTCCACTATAACCAATGCACCAATCAGGTAGTTCTTCTCATCATTGTAATCACTCCTCCTAGTTCATATTTTACTTCAAGGTAGATTCCTTGATGTTCACTCAACACCTATAATACTATTAGCTAAACATACTATCTAGAGGTAAAATTGGCTTGATAATATCTTGAGGGATGTCATATATGATGGTCTAAGTAGATCAGATAGAGATATCACCAAAAGAGTAGTTTCACTAATAGAGCAAAGGTCAAAAACACCTTGAAAACTTCAAAGCTAATTTTGGAGGCCTAAATGGATGAATTAGGCCTCAAAAAATTATTGATTTAAATCAATTAGAGACAAAACCCTTGCTTTCTCCCTTTTAGTTTGTCTCATCAAGACCTTTCTAACAATACCTCACCCATGTTATTATGAGCTTCCTACAAGAAGATTCTCTAAAGATTCTCTTTGGTCAAACTTGTTTGACCAAAAAAATAGAACAAGGATCAACATGTCACCAATTCATGTATTTGATCCAAGGGTGTAGTTACATTTGAGTGGATCTTCTTTGCTATATAATAAAGACAAGGTGCTCCTTTGGGGCATTGGAGTATTAAGGGATGAAGTCTTGTGTTTCTCTTGGGGTTTCTCCTCCTCGGAGCATTACAACACCTTTGCACCAAAACAAATTGCATATCAATCTCCATCTTTATCATCTTGCACTATTGCCGAACCAATAGCTATAGTACTAGTATCAACCATGAATATTATTAGTTTGTTATTCTCATAGTTGATCCTTCATAGTACAAGTAGGAAAACAATTTGCTTAAGCTTCTCAACAACTTCCATATGTCTCTCCTCCTACCCAAAATTTTTGATCCTTATATAATAAACTATAGAGAGAATGTGCTACATATGCAAAGTGAGGAATACATATATGATAAAACATACACATTCCCAAAAATTTCCACACCTTTGTTGTTAAGCTACATGTTTCTTGCATTTGCTAAATTGCATCTACCTTACTAGGGTCAGGTTTACAACCAACACATCCGTATAAATGCTCAATAGTAATCACCTTTGGAACCCCAATAGATTTCGCATTTGATAAGGTTGGATAACCTCCTCAAGCCCAATAGGATCTGATCACAATCTAACATATGATCAGCTAGAAACCTACAACTCCCCAGTTATTGGTTACTTCATCCTTCTCTTCTTCTATGCACACTTTTATTGAAATATCATCCATAAAAAGCATAGTATTATAAAAAGTGAACTCTTTAAGAACTTTATTCATTTGGTTCATGATGTGTGTAACAAAATTTGTTGCTCCTTGTAGTAGCAATTTTCACATCCTCATCATTACCAATGGGTTCTTCATGGTTGTAAATATCTCTCCTCTCTCCTCAAAAAGTTGAATGTTGTCATAACTAGAGTGAATATCTCCCAAAGAGTATATAACTCTCCTTGGAAAAGCTTAAGCAAATATCCAATGATTGGCTCTAGAATTTTTCCTTATTTTCAACTAAATCACCAGCTATATATATTAAAAAACCTCACACTCCACACTTCTTAGGTACAATAATCCAATGGCTAGAATAAGATGCAAATGATGGATATAGGAATTATCATTTAGTCTTCTCCTTCAAGAGCTCCATAATTTTGGGCATATAGGCTCTAGGCACAAGAATAAGTCTCAAGTCCCAAGGAGCTTGTGGAATCATAATGTGATCATTGGAACTATAATACTTGAATCTACACAGCCGATTTTAGAAAGCATAAAATAAACTATTTCCCATGGCTACTTAACATCCATTTAAACTCCTCCTCATTTGGTAGAAGAAAATCTCATGAAACTATCATCAACTCTTTTACTATAGCTTTGATAAACTTGTGACTTATATGCCTAAGATCCTTTAGGCTCCTTTATCTTGTTGGAGATGCTGATTATAATTACTTGGAAGAGGTTCAGCTATAGGCTTGACCTTTTTGTCTAATCTCTTGTATTTGGGTTTGACCCTAGCTTCAAATTCCAAAAGGGACTCTATCATTGAGTAAAGTCTCTAAGAATGTGTTTCCACGATTTGATCTTCATGCTCATGCCCTATTCTCTTGAGCTCTCCTATAGGATCTTCCAAACCTATCTCCATGTACGCGCTTATATATTACTATCCTCATCAATTAAGTCCACTCTTGTTAGGTCCTTTTTATGTTCTTGCACAACTTTCTACTCCCATTTGAGTAGATTGGCAAGTTGTGTATACACACTAAACCAACTATTAGAAAATCTCATCACTCTTATACATAAGGCATGTCCTTCTTGGAGCAAGATCACCTTTGTTAATGTACCACTATATTCTTGCCCTTGAAATCCTCCATGACCTTGGATAGAGAACCACTCCTCAAATATTCTTGGTTACTCTCATCATTTTTAGGTACAATTAAGTATTAGACCACTCTCCTGCAATCTTGGTCTTTGATCTAAGCTTAGATAGAACCATCATCAAGTACCTTCATCTCCATACTCATAATTATTATGTATGGTTATCCAAGGATCATTGGATATGATGTAGTCTCTTGAAAACAAAGTCTATTGAATAGAACTTTGTTTCAAAGTTCTATTCAATAACCACATCCTTGTCAAGAAACTCATAGCACATACAAGAGAGAGAGAGAGAGAGTGATCTAGGCAGGTAGTGGCCCCTAATATATATACAAGAACTAAGAATACTGTGCAACCCACAAAGGAGGGTAAGCACCAAGAAAAGGTGTGCCACATAGGTGGTGGCTTTCCCACTAACTCTATACCAAGTAGACTAAATGAGAACTCAATGCTATGAAAGTTTAGTCTGACTCTGAAGTAGTTCATAACTATAGAGAGCTTGGAGTCTCAACACTCCTCCTCAAGCTCCTATCAATACATTGTATACCTAATTGATTTGCAAGACATCAAATGTGTCTCTAGGCAAGGCTTTTGTGAATATGTTAACCAACTTCTCATATCTACCTAGAATACAAGATATATCTCATTGGATAGTACCTTATCCCTAATGAAATGATGATGCACCTCAATGTGTTTTGTCCTAACATGAAAAAAAGGATTACTAGCAAGTCTCATACTACTCTTGTTATCTGCATAAATAACAATCACAACACAGATAGAAATACCAATGTCAACATGTAATCTACAAAGCCAGATTGCCTTGCATGTTGAGTTGGTCAAACTTTTATACTCTATCTTGCAAGATGACAAGGATACCATAGCTTGTTTCCTTAAGGACCAATTAATAGCTGCACTTCCAAACCAAAAGGCATAGCCATATGTAGACCGCCTGTTCGATGAACTCCCTACCTAATCTACATCTATAAATTCACACAAGTGCACGCTCTTTGTAGCTATGTTCTGAAGTCCTAACTATATAGTGAACTTTACATACCGCATAATTCTCCAAACTACATCAAGATATAGCTTTTGAGAAGTCTACATGAATGGAATCATAAGTCCCACAACATAGCTCAAATCTAGCCTAATGACAGTGAGGTAGATCAAACTCTCCACCATCTATTTATATATAATTGGATCTGCAAGCAACTCCTCCTCAACATGATTCAACTTTGTTCTAAGGGTGTGGAGATTGGCTTACAAGCCATCCTACCATACCTGGCAAGCATGTCAATACCATATTGTCATTGTATTAGATTTTGTGGCAATAATAGGCATTTTACCCTTATGAGTGATCTATGTTGGGTATCCTTGCCTTAAGTAGGATGTGGAATTGGTTCAAGATGATTGAACTAATCTTGATGGGCTTTCATGTGATTGTTGGCTTTGGAATCAATGTAGCACTCCTCAAAGGGCTGCACCATAGGCCCCACAACATATGTTATTGTAAATAGGCTCTCTACTTCAAGATCATCAAAATCATCAAAACCATAGGCTGCAAATTTTTATTGAAGAAAGTAGCTCTAACTAGGATTATGGTATTGTTGTGGCTGCTTGTGATAAATATGCACATGGTAGCCTTTTGCACCACAATGGCTACAATGCCCAGGGAGAATGCACCCTCTTCTCTGGTTCAAATCTTGACTCTATTGTGGTTAGGCCGGTCCATGAGTTTGGTCATGACTTGGATGCTCATGTTGATATGGATGTCCATGACCACTTCTACCATTACCAATGTGTTGAAAACTCCCACATCCAAAAACCATCCACGGCCTTGACCTCTACTAGCACATGCATACAAAGCCTGATCTTTTTGTTGCAAATAGTAGGAAGACCATTGGTATTTTGTCAATGGCATCTCTTCACTCACCAACAAGGGAAGTTAAATCTTGAAGTGACAAAAAAGTCTCAAGCATAGCAATCAACATTTGAAAAGATTGGTACTCAAGATCCAAGCCTTGTAAGGTGATCATGCTCAAATTTTCTTCATCTACCATGACTACAATATTGCCAAGTTTTTCAACAATTCCCTTATGGACAAAATATACTTGTTCATAGATTGAGACCGCTTCTTGATAACATTGAGCTTTTGTTTCAATTGCAACTTGTGCACCTTGGTAAATGTCTCAAAAACCTTGCTAATTGCCTCCCATGCACCTTATGGTGTCTTTCCATCTTGATCATAACCACACATAGAGGTAAAAATGGAAATCATAAGGAAATGCAAGACTTGGTTGGCTTGCTTCTTCCATTTCCTTACCTCTGGGCTCTTATCATCTCCTTTTGGCTTCATCTCCTCCCCGGTAACAAGCTCTCATAGTTTCTTTCCCATAAGGAAATACTTCATATGTAGTTTCCATACATCATAGTTGCTTTTTTAAGCTTCTTGCCTATGATAGAACTCCTAGTGAATTCAGTCATAGTGGATTTGTACTAAAAAATGGAGAATCAACAACTTTGCCTCCTACTCTAACTAAGCATATCTCCCTTATGTACAATAGGAACTGTATGCTCAACTATACACCTCTTTGAACATGCACATCCATCAACCCCAAAGGACACAAAGTCAAGAATCTGTCATAAGACATAGGAAGGACACCCGTTTGAAGTAGAACTAATAGAAAGTGACCTTCATGATGGTGATCAAGGGCAGAACACGCCAGAAGCACCAAAAAAATTGAGATATTTGAGTTTGAAGGCACAGAATTTGAGTGATCTCTTAAAATATGAGAGTTTTTGCCCCAATTTTCCTGGGTGAGTGCCCCCACCCTTATCTCCAGTGTTATTTCCTACATAAAGAATTTATGGAGTTGTCATTTGAAAGATATTTGTATTCAAATAATCAATAGTCAAAAGCTCAAATTACACTAAAATTTGGTGGGCAACTAAATTCTAGCCTTCTAAACAAGATAGTTAGTTGCAAGGGAGCTAGGTGATGCTATGGTAAAAAAGGCATTGTTTTGGCCCTCAAAAATGCATTGGAAGTTTGACAAGGCATATTATTCCTACCACTCTTCACCATCTTTTGGCAAATAAAAACTTGGGTTCAACAACATGTCTTGTAACTGTACCAAAGCAAGGATTGCTCTCTCCAAGCTGCATGTCGTTAGCTCATCTTGCACCAACATGCATGCAAGGCTCTCTATGCTCCCTATTACTGTGATACCATGTCAAGAAACTTGTAGCACACACAAGAGATAAAGAGTGGTGATAAAGCAAGAGAATGATCTAGGTAGGCATCACCCTTTAGTATATATACAAAACTAAGAATAGTGTGCAACCCACAAAGGAAGGTAGGCACAAGAACAGGTGTGCCACATAAGCAATGGCTTTTTAACCAACTCTATATTGTAATACCCAATTGTGCATGTGTGTGGTATTGTGATATTTAGCTTGGTATTACAAATACTTGAGAGATTATTTATATAGAGATAAAGGATTTTTCTAAATTATTCATGATTAGCTAAAGTTAGTCATAGCTAAGATAATGGGGACCTTACTTTAGAGGAAGTGGAAAAGATGAGCACCTCTATTTTGGATTCTAGTGTGTTGACTTGGTATTATTCCTAAGTGTTTGGCTTTGAGGAAAGAGTTGAGAATTCTTGGGCCCGCAAACCTTTTTGTTTTGAATTGTTTTATAGTCCAAGGATAGCCCATGTGAAGGAATCCTTGACTTAGTGGTTGGGTCAAGATAAGATCACATGCTTAGTAGAATATTCCCATGTGGATGGATATTCCTTTATACTTTTTGACTTTACTTGATTTTTAGCCTAGTAACTTGAGTTACTATGGTAAATAATCACTTTGGTGCATAACTATTTCACAAGTATATAAACAATGGATGAGGAGGTACTCATTATCCTTTCATTTGCAACTATCTCTCTCTCATTGAGTTGTCTAGTGAGCAATGTCTTGAGTCTTGGAGTGTTAGCCTTGGAGGAGTATGATGGAGTTGGGGTACTTTGCCTTCTTAGTGCATGGTACACTACCATAGTAGCAATCAGAGTTTCATCTTGAGTGAGAGACAGGCCGGCTCACATTTTTGGTTCCGTTGCCGGGACCTCTCTAGAAGGCAAGATAATGTTCCGCATTCAATTCTACATTAGGCAGAAGGAGGCTATGAGAGCTCACTTGGAGAGAACATTAGGGAAGGAGAGAGCTAAACTTATGTTAGTGAACTAGGACCGATTTTTATACCTTGGAATTCATTATGATGTCTTTGAGGTGATTTTGTACATCTTGTACACATGAAAGGATTTGGAGAGATTGTGTGAGGTGGATTGTAGATTTTGGGGATTACGGTGATTTTGGGCAAAATCTCAAGTTTGAGATCTAGATTTTAAATTTCTACACATGATAGCTTGGGTTATCCTTCAATTAGCATGCTTGATATTATTGTGAGAGTACTATGCGCACCAAGCTAGAAATTTTGAAAGTTGATAGGGTAAACTACTCCCGCAACTGCATGCTCTCTAGAAAATTAAATAGAATCTGCCATTTCTTCAATTTTTAGTGTATTTTTTGAAAATTTCCAAGAAAATTAGGTGCATTATATCCTACCTTTTGGCACAAAAATTAGAGAGAGACCATTCTTGCATAGGCAGTTATGAGTTTTTAAAGTGAGGAGGGTGGTTTTTAGACCAAATCTGATATATGTGCGCTAAATAGAAATGTAGATAGGACAAATGGCTCAATGGATTGAGAGATATTATTTATGTAGAGATAAAGGATGGTTCTAAATTAGTCATGATTAGCTAAAGCTATTCATAACTAAGATAGTGGGGACCTTACTTTAGAGGAAGTGGAAAAGATGAGCACCTCTATTTTGGGTTCTAGTGTATTGACTTAGTATTATTCCTAGGTGTTTGGCTTTGAGGAAAGAGTTGAGAACTCTTGGACTTGCAAGCCATTTTGTTTTGGATTCTATAGTCCAAGGATAGCCCATGTGAAGGAATCCTTGACTTAGTGGTTGGGTCAAGATAAGATCATATGCTTAGTGGAATATACCCATGTGGATGGATATTCCTTTATACTTTTTGACTTTACTTGATTTTTAGCCAAGTAACTTGAGTTACTATGGTAAATAGTAACTTTAGTATAACTATTTCACACTTATATAAAAAATGGGTGAGGAGGTAATCATTATCCTTTCATTTGCAACTATCTCTCTCTCTCTTTGAGTTCTCTAGTGAGCAATGTCTTGAGTCTTGGAGTGTTAGCCTTGGAGGAGTATGATGAAGTTGGAGTTCTCTGCCTTCTCAATGTATGGTGCACTACCATAGTAGGCATTAGAGTTTCATCATGAGCGAGAGACATGCAAGCTCGCACTACCAACTAGACTAAGTGAGAACTCAATGTTATACAAGTTTAGTCTTACTCTAAACTAGTTCATACTTGTAAAGAGTTTGGAGTCTCAACAATCCTCAATCTTCACCCTCACATCCAAGGAAGCACAATAAAGTTCTCCCTTTGTTTTTTTTTATATAGGTCACCCAACCATATTCTATATCAACAGGCCATTCTCATGCTTGTAGAGACCCTTAGAAATAATGTTTATTTCATATACATGATCAATAAGAGCAATCACAAGATCAGTTATATTGCCAAGCTTAATCAAGGTTTCAATGGTGGGTCTAACCCATTCAAGTATAATGACTAGATATCACATTGTTTTCCTCATCCTCCATAAATTTGGCCTTGAGGTTATTGCAACTATGATAGCCCATTCCACACCTTCTAACATAGATTATTATGTTCTTTTAGTGAATTAGTGAATTATCCATGTTAGAATAATGTTAGTAATTAGGATTTGGGGCTTATGTCTCAATCATCAAAGAAATATACTAAAACATGCATCAGGGGATATCATTGGAGTGAAGCCACCTTAACATACAAAAGAGAGGACTATCACAATAACAACTTTTCATCATTGATGACTAATCCAATTAACAAATTTTCATCATTGATGAAAATTTGAAATCAACTGATTGAGGATTATAAACATCTTGGATCAAAGAGGAGGTAAGTTTAAGTCAATTGAATTTGCACCACCTCCAAGTTCACAAGGCAATTTGATTAGGCACATTAGGTGACCTCATAATACAAAGTCTTGAGTCATGAGGTTTAGCACAAGAGGCTGTATGAGCAGGTGATTTAGATATAGGAGAGTACAAAGGCAATTGAGATTATTAGATTCAAAGTGTTGGGTAAAGTGATGTTGCCCAAGAAGAAGAAAACTCTAGCAGTAATTGCCCCATGCTCTTTGGGAGTGGAGAAATGGGCATGTTATGCAAAGTACCTCAATTCCAAGCATCTATGGTTATTGTTATGGATTTGGATCTTTACTTATCTCCCAATGGTGCTTGAGATCAAGGATAAGAAGAACCTAAACTTCATTGACCTATAGTGTAATGTGTTTTCTTGGACAGAAGTGCATTAGCAAAAGGTTCTTGGGTCAAATTCTATGCCTAGGGCAATGTACCTTGACCAAGAGTAACCTCAACCATAAGAAGAGATGACAAAGAAATTCAAAGCCTCATCCAAATATGGGAAGATGAGGAATGGCTAGAAGATAAATGGGTATAACAATCCTACCCATCATATTGTGATGACCTTGCTCATGAAGCTCTTCAAATCAACAAGAATAACTTACATTAACAATGGGCAGGCCACCTTCTTCCAATAGTTGCATGAAGGGAAGATGTTTTATCATCTTGCTTGTGAGATGATGGAGCAATTACAAATGCATGGAGCTCTCTCTTTTTGTCAAAAAGCTCTCTCTATTTGTCTTACACTTCTACATTGGGATGAAGCTGCTGAAGAAGGATGAGTGGATGCTCTTCCCAACACACTACTACTTGATGGGCTACCATGGAGACCAAGAAGTATAAGGACGCCTTCCCATAATATCCAAAAATATGGAAATGGGTGTTTATTTATAAGGTTATGGGAGCAAGTATAAGGAAAATGCAATGTCAGCCTAGTTGGGAAAGAGAAACTAGCCTAACCTCCAGATCCAAAACTCTTTAGATGAGGAGAATTCACAATCTGTGGGTGAGATGGGGTCGGGAAGTGAAGGTGGGAGTGATTGCAAATCATGAGGAACACCTTGAGTAGAAGAACCACAAGTGATTGTGGAAAACAAATCATCATTGGTAAGGGAAGTAGCACCTCAAGCGTAAAAGACTTCCTTCTCCCAAATTGGAGTGTCTTCTAAAGGTGAAGGAGGTGTTTTGGAGAATAACATGGAGGTACAATCCACCCTTGTGGTCATGGTGGTGTTGGAAGTTTGAATACTAGATCAAATTTTGACCAAAAAAAGAAGAAGAGATGATGGTAGACAAGGAGGAAGGTATTTTAATATCCTAGATACAAACAAAGAAGATCCTTCCTCCAACATTGGGATAGGAGATAGTACAAAGTTTGCTTGAATTACCTTCAAAAGGGCAATGGGTGGTGACTCCACCCCAAGAACCTATACTTGTGGATGTCCAAACCATGCCTTCACAATTGTATGAGAGGAGGTTCTTGAGTGCAAAAAAGGAGAAGGGTTGAAGGAAACAACTCTCCTTAGACTTGGACAATGTAATTGCAGCTTTAGTTGTTGCTACTAAAGTCATAGTAGCTATTGAAGTGTCAAGTAGTAGGAGATTGGTGAAGGAGAAGGGAACAAGTTATCCAACAAGACCTAATGAAGAACATACCCTAATGGCCATGACACTTTTTTATATCACCCACAAGAAAAGGAAGTAGCCCCAACATCACAACAAGGGGAAATGGGGGCCAGCCTTATCCCATTGGCCTATGAGGAGTTAGGGCTTAATTACCTTATGAATTACTCCTTGTCAACCCAGGTTGTTCACATGTTGGAGCTAGTATTAAAAGCCATGGAGGACCTATTGTTTGTATATCAAAATATTGACCTAACCGTGATAGATTGAAAATGCTTGAGAGAGTTTTTACAGTATTAAATTTAGAGGGCTATCTAGGAGAAGCTAGGAGGAGAAAAAGATTTTATAAAGGCTCATGCTAGCATTGCGTGCTTAAGGGCTCAACAAATTGATCTTTGGGAGCATTGCCAATACCAAGAGTGGAAACTAGATCATTTGGAGGCTCAAGAACTCATGCCATTGGGAGGAGGGTCCATGGTTGCAAGAAGAAGAAGAAGTCAGCAAAATGATTAAACTCCAGCAAGTAGGATCAAAGAAATAGAAATGGTCTTGGGTGCCAACTTGTTGCAAGTTCAAGAATTGGAGTCTACTCTCATAGATAAGGATGTGGAGCTGCAATAAGCAAGAGGGGAATGTAATACTCTATCCACAAACTACAAGATGTGGAAGAAAGATAATGATACCATGCTAGAATAATACCGAGCAGAGCTATGCCTAGTGAAGGCTGAGCTTGTAGTAATGAAAGTACGTATTGCCCAACACAAATAGGCATTTGTGGACTACAAGGTGACCCAAGAAGAGAAGCTAAAGGAGAAGGATGAAGAGATAACCTTGATGAAAGAGGAGATATAAGGATCACAAGAGCAAATATCTAAATTGGACTACAGTTTGGTAACCTTTAAGGAGAGATCCAAGTGTCATGGAGAGGACTTGAAGAAGAAGCATGGAGAGCAGTTAAGTGATAAGGATGAGGAAGTAGCATCTCTCAAGTAAGAACTAAAGGTTCTTTGCAACCAAAGTGCCAAGGACAAGCATGCCTTCAACATAGAGGTTGAAAAGGCCCAAATGCATATTGAGGGACTGACCACAATTGTAAGTGGCCACAAGGACCGTAAACAGAGCTTCCATGTGCAGATCAGGCAAGAGGTGGACATAAAATTGCAATCCATCCATGATGCTTTAGACAAGGAGCAGACTCGGGTAATCACAATAGTAGAGGATATAGTGAACTAGCTAAACTCTCAAGTAGGAGTGGTGGCATTTGACCTGAGTTCATCATGCAAAGTTCCAAGAGTTGAAGTCAAAGATACATGCTTTGGAGATGAAGAAGTATTCGATTGAACAATTGGACAAAAAGTTGTGGAAACATATTGATAACAGATTTGACAACATCTTAACCAAGGTCAGCCAAGAGCTAGAAGAATACAAGGAGTATGTTGATGAACTGATCCAAAGATGCAAGGAGGAAGATACATCAAGAAAGCCAAGTGGTCAAAGGAAGTAGAGGTAGTTGTATCACTACATGTTTATAAATGTAAAATAAGTTACACCCTTGGGGGTGCAATCATTATACCATGACCATTGGAGTTGTCATATCATCAGAGTCAGACCTCATCATGGTGGGAGACCATTGTAGTCAACCTTCACCATGACAGCCTACTAATAAGGATAGAATATCAATGGGAGAAGCACCAATTAAGTATAATGATATGTATATATTGATAGTGAGGATGATAGTCATGTACAATAGGATAGTTTTGCTAGCACCATCTCATTGGGGAAATTGTTCCAATATCTAGTTGGAGGTTTGTGACTAGTAGAGTGTACAATGGATGCTCTTTGTAGGTGGCACTATCTCAACATTAATTTGGTATGATAGAGTAGGCACATTAGGGCTTAATCAGAAAGCAGAGCTTAATCAAGGATTATAGCATTGCACAACCATGGATGCACACCATTTTTTTGTAGTAGAATGTATAAGGGGGATGAATTTGACATAATACAAGTTCATTTTAGCTCCAGCATGTGAAAAATTCTAAGCTTCATTATTTTGTTATCCATATTTGTTTGTATGATCAATTTGCAATTTTTTGTGTATGAATGAGTTGGATTCTATATCCGGGATAGTGCAATAAGAACCTCTATCATCCTTAATAGGTCAATGTCAATATTTTGTATGTTTTGGGATTGTTGGGTAGAGTAGTGATGAGGAACTTGAAGTTAGAATGTAAGTATATTGAGGTGCAAGAAGGCAATCAAGCTTGATTAGGTGTTAGATACATTGGTGTTCTAAAGGATCAAGATGATACATTGACCAACCACAATGGTTGTGAGTGGAGTGAAGTATCACGTGTAACAAAAAGCTCCTCCAATCACAAACCTATAGTTTAGCAACGAGGACACTTTATGGGAAGGGTAATATGTTCTCATTGTTGTTGTAGTATGCATAACATAGGTAACTATGAAGGTATAGACCTTTGGGGTCTATGACCTTCAATATAGATTGAACCATCACCTTCAAGAGCCAAGTTTATAAGAAGCCTTTTGTGAATGTGATTTGAGAGTGTGATTTTCCTTTCTATATTGTGCCACTATGACGTGCAATATACTCTTTTGGGAATTGTCATGCCCAAGAAGATAAAGATGCAACAATAGATGACTCATAACAAAGTGATTTTTTTCCTTCATGCTTAGCCATTTCTGAACTATATCCTCATGGGAATGACCTATGCTTACCAATTATACTATTAGTACATCAACATGTCACAACAACATTGAGCTAATTTGAGCTCCACTCTTCTATAATTGCAAAATAAGCATTAGAGGAAGCAATTTCTCTTGTGGATTGTCTCTTCCATTTGATGGTGTTAAATATGAAATCATGGAACTCCTTCTTTGCAATCCAAAGATCTCCCGAAGTGTAAAATCTAATTTTGCATTGAGTAATCTCTCTTTTAGTACTCCTTTAGATTTGTAGTCGCTTCAATGTCAAATTTGAAGCTTATAAGTAGGAAACTTACTCTTCTCGTTACCCATGCACTTCATTGTTTCTTAGAAGGTAAAGCATCTTCCATGACCTCTTCATGTGGAAGGGCAACCCCTTTTCTTTAAGGAGTACACTCTTAACATATTCTATCTCCTTCCAATTTTTTCCTTGGAGTTGTTTTTCTTGCACTAAACTCTAGATCATCTTTCCTTTGCTTCTTTTCCATAAAAGCTTCCTGTTGGCTTCTTGCAAATTAAGCATGGAATAACATGGTATCGATAAGATCAATCCATTGAGTGGTATGCCCAATAATTCTTATCTTGTTGGCTACACTTTCTAAATCATGTGCACAATATAATTTCAAGTATTATTTGTATCGACATGCTTAACAAATGCATACTCTTTATTTCCTACTACCTTGTAATACCAAGGGTTAGCCATATGATCTAGATGTGAAATTCGGTTTGGTAACATCTAGAATGATGTTATACATGATAGTCAAAATAGATCAGATAGAAGTATCACCAAAAGAGTACTTCTACTAATAGTGCAGAAATCGAAATAGACTTGAGAACCTTAGAACCAATAGCTAGACATATGATTTAAAGGTGAGAATTGGTTTGGTAACATCTGGAAAGATGTTACACATGATGGACTAAACAGATCAAAAAGAGGTATCACCAAAAGAGGACTTCTACTAATAGAGTAGGAACCGAAATATGCCTGAAATCTTTGAAGGCAATTTCAGAGGTCTAAACGGATGAATTAGGCCTCAAAAATGTGCAAATCCCCCCCAACAATGGAAAGGCTGGCCTTCCCTCTCCCCTGGTTTGTCTCATTGAGAGCTTTCCAACGGTACCTTACTCATGTGATTCTGAGATTCCTACAAGAAGATTCCCTAAAAGATTCCCTCTGGTCAAAGCTCGTTTGACCAACCAGATAGGACCTAGACCAGACAAGTCACCCATCCAAGTAAGTAATCCAAGGGTGGAGCTTGCTGACATGTCACCTATCTGTGTCCCTAATCCTATGGTGGAGCTTCCTTGGAGGAGATCCTCTTTGTCTATATAATAAAGAGAAGGTGCTCCCTTGGGGCATCGAATGTTTGAGTGTGCAATCTATGTTTTATCTCTTCTCTTGTCCTCGGAGTATTACATACCTCCAACCCAGAACAGGCTTTGACCAAAGAGAATATTTTAGGAAATCTTCTTATAGGAATGTCAAAATCACGTGAGTGAGGTATTGTTAGAAAGCTCTTGGTGAGACAAATCGGAGGGGAGGCTAGCCTTTCCTCCAGTGTGGAGACTCTGCACATTTTTGAGGCCTAATTCATTTGTTTAGGCCTCCAAAATTGCCTTTGAAGTTTTAAGGCCTATTTTGGCTTAGTAGAAGTGCCCTATTAGTAAAATTTCTCTTTTGATGATACCTCTATCTGATCTAATTTCTCCATCATGTGTAGCATCCTTCTAGTTGTTACCACTCCAAGTTTCACCTTTAGATCATATGCCTAGCTATTGATTCTATAGTTTCCAAGCATGTTTTGGATTTTGGCCTATTAGTAGAAGAACTCTTTTGGTGATATCCTCCCAAATGTCACCACCCCAAGTTTCACCTCTCGATCATATGCCTCACTATTGATTCTAAAGTTTCCAAGCGTGTTTCAATTTTTGGCCTATTAGTAGAAGTATTATTTTGGCTTAGTAGAAGTGCCCTATTAGTAAAAGTTCTCTTTTGATGATACCTCTATCTGATCTACTTTCTCTGTCACGTGTAGCATCCTTCTAGATGTTACCACCCCAAGTTTCACCTTTAGATCATATGCCTAGCTATTGATTCTATAGTTTCCAAGCATGTTTTGGTTTTTGGCCTATTAGTAGAAGAACTCTTTTGGTGATATCCTCCCAAATGTCACCACCCCAAGTTTCACCTCTAGATCATATGCCTCACTATTGATTCTAAAGTTTCCAAGCATGTTTTGGTTTTTGGCCTATTAGTAGAAGAACTCTTTTGGTGATATCCTCCCAAATGTCACCATCCCAAGTTTCACCTCTAGATCATATGCCTCACTATTGATTCTAAAGTTTCCAAGCATGTTTCAATTTCTGGCCTATTAATAGAAGTACTCTTTTGGTGATATCTCTATCTGATCTACTTGGTCCATCATGTATATCCTTTCAAATGTTACCAAATGAAATTTCATCTCTAGATCATCTGTCTAGCTATTAGTATTACACATTCTTTGCAAGTTTAGGAGATTTTGTTGATTTCAATCTATTATTCTTAATTGTAGCAACTCCAACTTCCTTTACCTCTACAAACCTCCCAATCTTTGCAGATTCTTCATCTACATCTTGATAGGTTGCCACAAATACTCTTCTATTGGGTTGGGATGCAAAATACTCCTCCAAGTGGAAGTGGCTTGGAAACTTTCTTCTCTCCTCCTTGCTCAGTATGTTGAGCTCCATGTAGAAATGTATGGCAAAGAGGGCCAAGTAAGTTGCTCTACCATCTTCTTCAAACTCCTTGATTAGGGCATGCAATTGCTGATAAGACATATTTTCCCAATTAATTACTTCCCACTTGGTATAAATAATCAAATAAAATAGCCTAATTGAGGGTCAATTAAGTTTTCTCTTTGGTCTAAACAACTTCATCAAGGTTGTTACAATTGCCTTTTGGGCTAGATCTTTGTGATTGGCTACTTTCTAGCTACTATTGGTAGATTGATTCTCATTGAGCAATCCAACTATCTTCTTGTTCATTTCCTCACCTACATTCTTGAATTTGGTATCAAGAGTGATGGCCTAAGGATGGATACATCTAGTCCAAGCATGTTCCTTTAGTGTTCTTTGGTCCATTTGTAGGTGTTTCCTTGAAGATCACCTTGTGTTCTATGTGGCACTCCCATTTCTTCAAAAGTTTCTTTTGTTGATCATATCAAGCTTAAGTCTAGAAAACCACTATAAATGTTGTAGTTACTTAGAGAAGTGCCTCAAGTGGATAGGTACTTAAAGGAATGACACTAAAAGCTAGGATGGGAGAAGCACTTGAAGTGATGTAGGATAATCCCTAATACTGATAGGAAGGATGAGTCTAGAGGCCAAATGATTTACATGGCCAAGTATCAAGGTGGTTAGCAAAGCTATGTCACAAAGGAGATGAGAAGCACTCAAAGAGGTGTAGAATGATCCTTAGTGCCTAGGGATGGAACAACATTTGAAGTGTTGTGGAATCATTGAAAGTACTTGCAAGAGATGCAACACTCAAAGTGCCAACAAGTGAGGCATTTAGGTCCAAGTTTAGAGTGTGGAGTGCCACCTTGGCACTCTAGCTTAAGTGCCGGCACAATTTGAACGTGCTACCAAGGACCATTATCGACAAGATAACCATTGGCACTTTGTGAGTAAGCATGGCACGGAGAAAAGTGATTAGGGAATAAAAATTTGGCACATGGGAGGGTGACTACTCACAAAGGATCAAATCCAAGGCCTTTGCTTGTGTAAAGGCAAGTGCCTACATGCTATGTAAAGCTAAAGTGCTAAAGAATGACAAAAAATTGAGTGTATAAATTGAAGTGCCTGGCTAGCAATTGCACTTTATGCAAACCTATCTACCTTCTTAGCTAATTGAGTAGTAACATGTCCATTTTCATGGAGAATTGAGTTGCCCAAAGTTGTTTTGAGAGGGGCATTGATGCAATTTTGGGTAACCAAAATGAAGTGAGGTACTTGGCATAGTATATGAGTAAAGTTGGAGCAGTCTTTTGTGCATAGGAGCCATATTAGTCAATCCAAAACTTACAAGAAGGCACCAAAGACCATCCTTTATTATCAAGAAATGGGTAGTGTACTATAGAATGAATGTGATTAGGAGTAAGCACTTGGGATTCTTACTTTGGAACTAGGAGGTATCAGATTTCCAAATGATATCCAAATGAGATGAAGGGCAAACAAGAGAAAACTTCAAGGGGAATGAGAGGTAACTTACTAAACTAGATGAGAGACCATTGGCCTGGACGCTAGAGTTGCAGGAGCAATGACCATAAATAGCCAAGTTGTAGATAAAGAACTCACTTCCAAAGTCAAGAGCCACTTCAATAGCAAGAATTCCAAGAGTGTGGCCAATTAAAAAGATCCTATGCAAATAACTATTGTAGTAGTTATGAAGCTCTTTAAATAGAGAAGAACCACATACTTTACCAATGGCCAAGTAGTATTCTTCTATTAAATGAATTCAAGAGAGCTTGTAGATTAGGCAAAGATGTTTGACAAGCAATGCAAACTCTTGCATTGAGACTTTTAGGATAAAGGGGGTTCCAACTACATTGCTCCTTGTGCTATGCATCACACATGGAGACCAATCTGCTAACAAAGGAAGAGAGAAGAGATTTCCCACACATTCCATCTAGTAGTTTATTTCAAATCAAAACCTAAAGGACCTACCTAGACCACTAAGTAGCAATTGGCTGATGTTAAGTTTGCAAAGACAGGCCAAATTGTGCTTGTAGATGAAGAGCTAGCTTTGCAAAGGCTCCAAAGAAGAAGCCACTTCCTTAGCAAAGAAGTCAAAGGCTAGTGCACATGTTGTTGATGTGTCTTCTTCAAAAGATGAGGCCAAGGTCATTGAAGTAGATGAAGATGATGACAAAGAGGAGCAAGGATCCTTTACTTTGCATGGGTTGACCTTTGCTTCAAGAGATAAGGATGAAGAAGAAGAAACTTTGGAAGATGCCTAGGCTTCTCCGCATGTTGAGGACCAAGATATGGACTAGTATCCTATAGATGAAGAAGAGCACATGATAGAAGAAGTGGTAGTGTTAGAGCAAGCACCATTGAGGCCGGATGTGCCAAAAGAAGAAGCCATAGTGGAGATTTAACATTCCACTAAGATTGGGCAAGTTTTTGAGATTGGACCAAGAACTTTGGCCAAAAGAATAGAAGGAGGCCAAGGACCACATAAAAGAATAAGATTACATCACAAACAATGCCAATGAAGTAGAAGAGGTCAACATTGTTACTGATCTTCTAGAGGCTGCACCCAAAGTGTAGATCAAGTGCAGGTACCAACAAGTTCAAAGTCAGTGGAGGTGCAAGAAGGATCAAGCTTCATCATCCATTTAGTTGGCACTACATTGCAATTGATGGAGGTGTTTCTATCCCAACACCAAGCTGAGTGCCATGATGTGATAGACTACACTAGATTGATCAAATTTATGCATAAGCAGGTCTAGACTTGGATGGAAGGCCAAAGAAGACTTGGTGAAAGACAAAGCAACAAAGGCTAAAGATATGTACAAGGTAGAGGCTTCAAAAGGTAAGTACCTTGCTGCAAGAGAACCAAGAACTCAAGAGGAGAAGTGACACAATAGAGAATGAACAAGATCACCAAGCAAAAAAGACCCAAACGTTGAAGGGGATTGGAAGGCACTCCACTTCAAGTTTGACTAGTTTAAGAAGAAAAGCAAAGACCAACTTCACAACAATTGCTAAGAGTTGGGAGGGCATTCAGAGTGCTTTGAAGGAGAAATAAGACCGAATAGTGACTTTGGAGATATAAATGTAGGAGTACAAAAAGGAGGTATTACTGCAACTAGAATATCTCATCAAGGAGGCAAAAGATGAGATAATTCAGCATGAAAAAAGTCTCCAAGTGCTAGAAGACTAGAAGGCTAAATGGAGCAATCAATCAAAGGAGATAGAAGAGGACCAATTGCAGGCATTGCACAAACAGGCAAAGATCTAAGCCCTATTCATAAAGATGATAAAAGAAGGAGTAGTGCATGCTCTAAGAACATAATGCCATGAATTGAAGTTACAAGTCCAATGCTTATGAAGAAGAACAAATGAACACCATGTCCTTGCACTTGAAGGAGCACTCAGATAAGAAGTTCAATGAAGTGTGGTAGCCCTTCTTCCTAGAGATAACTAGATATCAAGCATGGATAGACCAACTAATAAGATTTCTAACAGATGAACAAAGTCCTTCAATCCCAATAGTTCCACTCTAAGGCACTTCCCCAAGGGAAAGTGTTTTGATAAGGCAAGCACTCTTTTGGCAAAGATTAGATACTTAAGAGTTGTACAATAGTCAGACACTTTGAGCCTGCTAGTCATGTTTGCACTCAAAGTTGTGTATATATGTTTTAGGAGGAGTGCTCCTGAAGTTATGTGGCACTCAAAATTGTATAAAGTTGAGGACAAGTACCCTTGGAAATGTACCACACTCAAAATTACACACAGTTGTAGAGGAGTGCTCTTGGGTTTATACAAGCACTTGGGGTTGTACATTGCAGATTGAATAAGTGTGGAAGCTTTGATATCTCTCTTGATACATGTAGGATCCTAATCATTTTGCAGATGAATAGGATAAGATAGGATTAGGATAGTAAAAACCAATAATAGATAGTTAAGATTAGGGATTTTTTTTAGGATTCACTTGGGACCTTGATCTGTGAGTTGGCCTATCTCTCATTGAGGATGAACCTTTGATGGCTACTATGGTGGCGCACAATGGAATAAGAAGGAAAAGAACCCAACTCCATCATACTCCTCCAAGGCTGATTTTTAATCTTCCAAGGATAGGAGACATGAAGAGAAACATTGAAGAAGAAACACATAGTTTCACACTCAACCTCCAATGCCCTAAAAGAACACCTTGATTGTATTATAAAGCAAAGGAGACTTCCTTGAAGGAAGCTCTACCCTTGGATCATATAAATGGATTGGTGTCATGATAGCAATCTCCACCCTCATATTAGTTGCATGCATTGGTGACATGTTGGTTTTGATCCTATCTGGTTGGTCAAATCATCTTTGACTAGAGGGAATCTTTAGGGAATCTTCCTATAAGAATCTCCAAATTGCATGGGTGAGGTGCCATTGGAAAGCTCTCAATGAGATAAATCAATGGGGAGGGAAGGCTAACATTCCTTCCTTTGGGAGGAAAATTTGCACATTTTCAAGGTCTAATTCATCCATTTAAGCCTCCAAAATCGGCTCTAAAGTTTTCAAGCTATTTTCTCCTCTTGCACTATTAGTAAAAGTCCTCTTTTGGTGACACCTCTGTCTGATCTACCTAGCCCATTATGTATAACATCCTTCCAGATGTTACCAAACCAATTTTCACCTCTGGATAATATGTCTAGCTTTTAGTATTATAAATTCAAGCTATTTTTGTCTCTTGCCCTATTAGTAGAAGTATTCTTTTGGTGACACCTCTATCTAGTCTACCTAAGCTATCATACATAACATCCTTCCAGATGTTACCAAGCCAAATTTCACCTCTAGCTAGTATGTCTAACTATTGGTATAAAACTAACACACCAAGACTCAAACCATTGCTCACTAGAGAACTCAATGAGAGAGAGATAGTTGCAAATGAAAAGATGATGAGTGCCTTCTCACCCCTATTTTATATACTTGTGAAATAATTATGCACCAAAGTTACTAATTACTTGAATAACTCAAGTTACTAGGCTAAAAGTCAAATAAAATCTAAAAGTCTAAAGGAATATCTATACTCATGAGAATATTCCTCTAAGCATGTGGTCTTATCTTGACCCAACCACTAAGTTGGGGTATCCATGGAATATAGAAGAATCCAAAACAAAAAGGCTTATGGGTCCAAGAGTTCTCAACTCTTTCCTCAAAGCCAAACACCTAGGAATAATACCAAGTCAATGTACTAGAATCCAAAATAATGGTGCTCATTTTTTCCACTTCTTCTAAAGTAAGGTCCCATCAACCTTTGCTATGACTAACTTTAGCTAATCATGACTAATATAGAACCATCCTTTTATCTCTACAATAAATAATATCTCTCAAGTACTTGTAATACCAAAATAAATATCACAATAATACATACATACACAAATGGGTGTTAGGGATCCCTTTGGCTCCAAGCTAGATTAGTATATAAGGCTTAGTGCTATTAGCACTCATGTTCATATGTTGTTTAATGTAGAATTTGATTACCAATAAAGAGTGATCTTACTTGTTTGCAAGTCTTGTGTCCTTCATTTTGTATGTTGTTCAATGTCTAGGCAAGAGTAGAGGTGAAGAATTTAACAATAGGTCTTCAATGCTTAGTGCCAAGCAAGTACTCATCCTTGATCAAGGTGTGCACTGAATGATGGAAAGGAGTGAACTTGTGCAGCAAGTGGATTGTGAAGCTCACCACACAAGTAGTACCATAAATTTAGAAAACTTAGGTAAGGCACAACATAAAGCTCAATACTACAAGTTGTGCCTTTTGGGAAGGGTAGAACACATTTGCAAGCATTGTGTCTTTGGAATGGAATGGCCCTTGGAGTTGAACAATCTATCACCTTCACAAGCAATTCCAAATAAATCTTAGAGTGAAAGTGATTTTATGATTCTCTTTTTGCTGTAGTGCACCATAGGGTGACACTACCCTCTTCTAGGTGTGGTTCCTAACCAAGAAACAATAAATGAACCAAGGTTTGGTGACAAGTATGTGTGTTGCTTCATTCTTAGGCATGTGGGAACAATTGTTCCTATTGAATATACTATAAGTATGTTGACATTGACCTATCACACACACTCTCTCACTTCTAGTTATCATTTCCTACAAGGTGTATATTAACAAAGCTCCCAATTCTAGAGCAAAAATGGTTAGGTGTCTGCTTTGGAGTAACTCATTCTTGCAATGTATTGCCTACTTAAAGTATTCACCATTGGGTAGCAAAGAACTACCTTTGGAATCTTCCTCATTGCTCTTCTAGTCTTCACCATGTTTCTTATCAAGGGACAATTGACTCCAAAAAAGATATAACTACAAATAATTTAAGATGGCTATGCATTCTTTGAATTGATCATTGAAAAAACTTGGGTGAATAATAAAATTTCTTGGTGTGCATTCAATTCTATAGTTGGGGTTTCTTTACTCATTGGTACTTATTTTTTGGGCAGTCATTTTCCACATATGCAAAATCTTTAGTGGGTACCAATGGTCCTTGGCAGTGGTTCCTACCTCAAAGACAATGGCATTCAAATTGGCATGCAGTCTTTGAATCCAAAAATCTTTAGCTCCAAAGAATCTTTGAACTTGGAATCTTTGATTTTGACCTTTTTTTGGACTTGAATTTTTTGTAGTACATATATATTTATGCTTGTTTTTTTGTACTTTGGTATATGGAAAGATAAATGCAAATAATATGCATACACAAAGGTTTCTCCTTCCAAATAGAAAAATGACACCTCTCATCTTTACAATGAAGTAAGAAGACAAACAAAATTGAAAATTTGGAAAATTATGTGCACCATATACCCTCTCCTTCAAATATGAGAACCCTTCCAAACATAAGGACTACTCACTTATTTGGACCTAAACATGGTATCTTTGGACACACCAACCATTTACTTGGGTGGCAAAAATATTCCCTTCAAGACAAGATCAACTAATTGCATAGATATATAATCATTACTTACATTCTTTATATCATCCCATCTATCTTAGATGTAAATTCCTTGGAGAGAGCTTATATACAATAGAACTAAATCTTGCTCCATCACTATTATGTATTGATCTTCTTGTCATGCTACTCCTTTCTTTGTAGTTGATTCTTCATATGATCATATGAGTTATCTTTCTTCTCCTCAAGGAAAATCAAGTAATGCATTTGAAGATCTTGACTCTCTTCTTTGGTAGGTATCCATTGGAGAGTATGTGTATATGGGAACTTTAGACTCAATTGGTAAGATTGGATGATGTTTATATGTCAAGAAGTAGAGTGTTTTGCTTTATGGTGGTCTTTTCAACTATGTGGCAAGCTCATAAAACAATTGATACCTTTAGTATCCCAATCATATGCATAATTCACAATTATTTTTTTAGGATTCTAAATAGAAGTCTATTGAACTTCTTTTTCATGCCATTTACATTTAGATAAATTTTGTATTTGTCTAAGCTAATCATCTGATCTAATCTAAATTCAAGCTTAGTACCAAGGAGTTAAAAAATTACTTGCCAAAATTTGGATTAGATGATTAGTAGATTCATCTAGCACCTATTATGGATGCTCCAATGTTGGCCATGATCTACTTTGATATGGTCTTCAAACTTGAAATTCCGAATTCAAATGGAATGCCAAGGGTTCTCATATATGATTGTGATTTATGATTCATTGGTTAATTTTGGTAAGTGATTTCCAAACTCCTTGACACCAAGCTTACCTTGTCCAGAAATTATCATCCTCACATTGATGAGAAAAAAAAATGCAAAAATTGCACTTTTGTTGATATGCTATGTGCATTTGTCAATGTTTATCATACTAATTGGAATTTAGATAATTTCTCTTATTGCCTAAAAACTTGCCCTTCTTAGTCATATGAAACTCCATCTTCTCTTCCATGTTTCCAAGTTAATACCCTTCTTTCCAACCTGTCTTCCTACTTGGTTCCAACCTCTTCCTCCTCTAATCCTTTTAATAACCATAAAAAATACAAAGTTGACCGTATACTTGCATGCTATGACATCCAACATGGCCACCAACAACACACTAAATACAAGATCCTTTGGCAAAGTTATCTTCTTCATTATACCACATGAGATACTCTTGCTTATCTCCAAAATGCACAAGAGGCTATATGAAATTTCAAAGATTCCATGGCAACAAAGATATCATCAACCAGGTGGTGGAATATGTAATAATATGGAGGAAGTAGATGCTAAATATATTTAAGATGTTGAAGAATTAGCATATAGCTAGACAACTTTAAGAATGTTCTAGAAGCATGCAAGAAGCTTCTTGGTAAAAAGCTTCTAGGAAATTTCCAAGTGTTAAGTAACTTGTATGTCAAGTATGCAACTAGCTTAGTTTGCAGTTAGGTAAACAGCTAGCTTAGCTTGCATTCCAAGTAAAGGTAACTTCTAGAAGGAACCTTCTTGGGAAGCTTCTTGAGATCCTTGTACTTAGGTTGCCTATAAATACCAAATCCCAAGCTCATGCTAAGTATTCAGAGTTTCTTTCATTTAAGAGTTTCAATTCTTTCATTTGTGTGTCTCACTCTAGTCTTCCATTCTCTTATTTCTCTCCTCAATCTTTTATACTATAGGAGAGAGATTAAGGTAGATATGGAGAAGTTTAAGATCATTCAAGCCCTAGGAACCCCAAAGAGCCTTAGAGAACCTCATGCTTTCTTAGGCCATGTAGGGTACTTACTACCTTGGATTCATTGCAAACTATGCAATTTTAGTGATACCTCTTATCAAGTTATGCAAGAAGTCCAAAAATTAATCATGGATGAAGAAACAAGAAGAACCTTAAACCCTAAACCCTATAAACCTAAACATTTTTTTCATATTAAAGACCAAATTTTTGGAAGCACAAATCATGCAAGCCTTTGATTAGGAACATGTTTCATGTGTATGTGGATACATCATAAATGGTTGTAGATTATTGCTTAGTCCAAAGTATGACAACAAGAAAGATTATTCTATATAATATGCCATTAGAAAATGTTCTAGTGTTGAAAAGAAGTATTCTAGAATGGCTAAGAAAGTTTTAAGCATGGTGTATCCTTGTATGAAAATTTAATTACTATCTTTTAGAGTACAAATTTGTGTTATATTGAACCATTGTACATTGCAACACTTGACAAAGAAGGCAGGATTTGTCTATGCACATTGCAAGCTTCTTTTGTTGGAGGATTTCACCTATATAGTCCAAGTAAGGAAGTGTACTCACAACTAAAATGCAGATTTTTTTTCTTGGTTGAGATTTTGTCTAGGTACATTGCAAGATTCTTTTGTTGTAGGATTTCACCTATACAATCTAAGTAAGGAAGTGTACTCACAATGAGAATGCATATTCGCTTTCTTGGTTGGGAACCAAAGACCAAACCAAAGATCTAAATGATGATTTTCTAGAAAAAGATTTGTTTCACTTGATAGTGTCAAGGAGGACTTGCTATCTGGTGGAGTACAATATCTTTGCACCTTGTAGTGTTTAAAAGGGTTGGATCCAATGCAAATAGTGATTTTCCTTCATAAAATAGAGCCATACCAACTGAAGGGTAACATTCTCTTCATGATGGAAGGAGATGAAGTTTTCTTTGGCAGTTTTTGAAATCATACAAAGTAGGTGATGTAACAATATGGAGTTTAGCGATGAAGTTAGTCGGGCTTATGAAGTAGAGAATAAGACAAAATAGCCTAGAATATTCTAGAAGCATCTAAGAAGCTTCTTGGAAAGCTTCCCAACTAGTTAACTTGTGCCCTAAGTAGGTAGCTTCTAGAAGCTTCTAACTAGCTTAGCTTGCACGCCAAGTAGGCGGCTTCTAGAAGGAAGCTTCTTGAGAATCTTCCTAGTTAACTTGGCTTGCACTCCAAGAAAGCGGCTCAAGGAAGCTTCTTGAGAAGCTTCAAGGGCCTTGTATGCTACCTATAAATACAAAGGCCGAAGCTCATGCTAGGCATTCGGAGTTTTCCCTTATTCAAGTGTCCCAATGTGAATTTCCATTCTCCTATTTTTCTCCTCAATTTCGGTCGTTTACATTGGTATTAGAGTAGGAATGGGATGGATGGAATTTATGGACCACCAAATCCACTTTCACCAAACCATTGGGACTTTCATGTCCAGATATTACCAAAGCATCGTTTCACACAATTCATCACCTTGCGCTTTGGGCAGGATTTTCTACATATGATCACCATGTCAGAGGAACCCTTGATACTTCTAGTTGTAACTTATGGAGAACGGTGGACGTGTTGTATCTATGTGTTAATCAATTAGATAAATTGAGGGTAGTGGAATAGAGTAGTAGCGATGGTGGCAATACCGGATGTTATCCTTGCAATGCAATAGCAAATCGAGCATCTTACTTGATTGTTGGATGAACGAGACCAGCAACAACAAGAACAAATAGACAGAGCACCAGTTCGAGATGGAGAAGATCACATTTGATTTCTGAAACCCAAGGTGTTTGAAGGCAAGAATCTTCCCGGCACAGTGGAGAATTTTGTGTTTGACTACGAACGTTACTTTGAAGCCACCAATCTTCAAGACGAGCGGAAACAAATTCTCTTGGCTTCTAGCCAATTGGATGGCGTGGCAAAACTTTGGTGGTGATTTTGAGTAGAAAGAGCTGAACGACAAATTGTTACACCGATTTTGACATGGGCAGAATTCAAGGATGCAATACTTGGTCGATTTCAAACTATAAATGCCACCCAAGCCGCAGTTGTTGGCGGAGTTGAGGCAGATTGGCTCAATGAGAAGCTACATCATACAATTTCAGAACATTATCATGCAAATTTTAGATATCCAAGAAGGTGAAGTTCTAGATCAATTTTTACAAGGATTGAAGTCACAAACCAAATTAGAGGTGACCATGCAAGAGCCACAGAACATAGAAGAAGCCATGCAATTGGCTGAGCATTTTGATTCCTTGGTTGTGACAACTTGGTCTTGACCTCGACCTACACAAAGCCTACCAGTACCACGAGTGGAATAACTGGTACCAATGGAGATTGATGATATCCAACGAAGACCACTTGGCACAGTAGACAGAGAAAGATTATGACAAAATGGAGGTTGTTTTTATTGTCACCAAGTTGGACATCACATTGCTGAATGTCCACTTAGGAATGGGCAACCTCGACAAGTTGCCCAAATGGAGTTTGTGGAATAGAATGATCAAGGAAACAAAGAATCCCAATAGGAGATTTTGAGCCGCCTATTGGGAGCTTGATTAGTTCCAATGGGATTGAAGGCTCGCTCTATGCAAGTTTGCTTCACTTGCAAGGTACGATATCTAATTGGGGTTGTAGGATTTTGGATGATTTTGGAAGTTCAAAGAATTGCATGTCTATGCAAGTAGCAAAGGAATTGGGTATTCCTATCAAACCAGTGGTTGGAAGTAGTTTGATGATGGAGGATGGTAGAAAGGGTTTTGCATTCCGCACCTCACATCCTGTTACCTTCAAGATTGGGAAGGAGTATTGGAGTGTATGAGGTTTGTAGTGGCACCTCTACACTATGATATCATTTTGGGTCTACCTTGGCTTGAACATCATAAGGTTCAATTTGATTGGACCCGACAACAAATTCAAGTACGACACCAAGGTAGAAATTTCCGATTAGGTTGTTTGGCACCTCTGAGTAAGATGCCTAAGAATAGTCAGTCCCAAGATGGGAAGTTTGTCGAGAAGGTAGCTATAGAGGGACCAGTTGAGTAGTTTCTTTATGCACAATTTCTTCATCTAAACTTTTTGAGTAGTTCTTAGAAATGGAAGCATTATTTGGATTTGGTACTTCATACATGCAAGAGTGGGTAGTAATGAAGACAATTGCCTCTTCAAAAGCACTTCCATAGATGAGGAATGCTTCTCTCGGAAGCATCTTCTGCTCCAATGAAATACATAGGCCTAGTATTGTGTGTGGGTCATTGGGTATGGGTGCTTGCCAAGTTTGGGTTATAAAGTTCTTGAAGTCTAGACACTATGCCAAAGTGTGAGGACCAAAGCAAAATGCACAATGGGTGGGCCTATTTGGACATTGATTTGCATAGTGATTCTTATCATAGATGTGATAGCAAATATTGGGTCTCGGTGGTTCCTATCCTTGGCTATTCCTCATGCACCTTATAATAGTAGGTCATGTAAGTGTTGGTTAAATTTGTTTTGTTGTGGGACTACAACTATAGCATGTTCCTTTCCTTTATCCTTGTGCATCTTTGTAGTGTTTTGTAGTTTGCCATGATATGCCCATATCTCCCATAATGAAGACAAAAATTTGGAATGTTTGGAGTAGCACACTAAGCATTGGTGTGGTCATGCCCTAACAACAAGTGGATGAAATTCCCCTCCTTGCAGTAGTGTTCACATGATTTCTCCCTTGGGATTGGTGTGCTATATGAAGATTCTCTAGTTGTTCTAACTTGACTAAGATATCCTCTATTTTAGTGGTTGTTACAAGCAAGGCAGTTGTGGGAGCATTTAGAGGTATAGAAGCTTTGAGAGGAATGATGAAGGATACTACAAGTAGTTGGTTGTGTAGGCATGGGCATTGCTTGTGTTACCATATACAAGCCTGATGCAGCAAGGGAACTTCCCCATAGAAATAGTTAGATTGGGGAAAACCATGAATAGCAGCATAGGGATTATGCATTATACTTCCATTGAACCCTAGTATGATAGAGCAAGGGTCTGGTAAACCATATCCTGCTCAGTAGCTTGAGCTCAATAGCATGCTTCCTTGAAGGCCTTGGTGAGATTTGCAGCCTTGTTGTATATGAGAAACTCTTGAATATCCTTGAGTAGAGCATCCTTAAACCAATTGAGGGTCATTTTAGGGTTTGGATTTGGGGTTATCATGGATGCTATATATTGGAATCTTTGAATAAATGCTTGCATGGTTTCATTGTGTCCTTTTCATATCCTGTTAATTTTGTCCCTTAGTTGTTCTTGTTGTCTAAGCAAGATGTATTACATTGCACTTCTTCTCATATCAAAGCATAGCTTGTTCTTATGGTAGGAGTAAGGCCACTAAACTAGTGTTGTGTAATTTGAATAAAGCATTGGATAATATGTCAAGCCATTGCTACATTGCCCACAATGTTGTGTGCCATACATGTTAGAAAATATAGTCCCAAGGACCTCTTGCAATAGCAAATCATAAGGCCTATTAAACATAAATCAGAGGACTAATAGGAAATAATATGGTTCACTCCCAATCTTGGAAGCTACCTCCACAGCTGAAACAGGCTCACACCAGCCTTTGAACCTTTATTTCTCATTGCACATATGTATATATAAATAAAAACAGCAATAGTCCCTCACCACTATCATCCAACTAAACTCCTGAATATTGACTTGCGTGACTTCATGAGTATTGACCACTCAAGATATCTAGTCACTTTAATACTCAACCTTAGTAACGACTGAACATATCTAGACAAGTGATTGTCCCTATCTCACTGCATGTTTCATCAATCAAGTTTGCTCTTGCTCTTGATCATTCAGCTCCTTGATAACAAGCCAAACATAACAATCTCCACCTTTAGCTTGTATCCACTGTATCATCCCAAAGAGCAACATTGAACGTTGGGCAAGTTCATGCATAACTTGAACTTCTCAACAAGAATAAGTTTAGTCAACATATCAACTACATTTACCTTTGTGCCAATCTTTCACAAATTGATCTCACTATTTGTAAAGCTTCCTTGGTAAAATGATGTCTCACATCAATATGCTTTGTCCTTGAACAATATACTTGATTCTTGGCCAAGTGACTAGATCTTTGGCTATCACAAAAAATTGTGGACTTCATGTTAGGGAGTCCTACATCCTTTGCTAATCTTTGTAGCCATATTTCCTCTTTGGGAACCTCAATTGTTGCCATATATTTCGCCTCTATAGTAGAAAGAACAATAGTAGATTGGAGAGTAGACTTCCAACTTACTGCACCACCAACAAGTGTAAAAAAATATCTTGTTGTAGACCTTCTCTTATCCAAGTCTCCGGCAAAATCAGAATCTACATACCCTGTTATTCCTCCTTCTTGGTCAATCTCCACATCAAAAGTAATCCCAATATTTATAGTCCCTTTCAAGTAATGAAGTATCAATACACTTCACAACTTCCCAATGTTGTTTCCTTGAATTTGCTATGTATCTACTCACCATACTCACAGCATATGAGATGTCTGGTCTAGTACAGACCATAGCATACATTAAACTCCCAACAGCACTAGCATAAGGAATAATTGACATTACTTTTCTCTCTTCCTCATTTGATGGACATTGCTCCAATGATATCCTGAAATGACTTGCCATTGAAGTGTTCATTGGTTTTGCTTTCTCCATGCCAAACCAAGCAAATATCTCTTATGAGATATCCATAACTTTCCCTTGCTTCTATTTTGGTGGATTTCAATCCCAAGCACACTCTTTGAGGAACCCAAGTCCTTCATATCAAACTCCTTACCAAGTTGTGCTTTCAATTTCTCCACCTCAACCATATCCTCTGCAACAATCGGCATATCATCCCCACATAGTACCAAGATGATTAAATCAAATACTCTAGGTCCATGTAACTTCTTGAGGTACATACAAAAATTTGTTTCACTTCTGTTATATCTATGCTTCAACATGAAAGCATCAAATTTCATGTACCAAATTCTTGGACTTTGCTTTAGTCCATATAAAGACTTTTGTAACTTGCAAGCCAAGTTTTGGTTCCTTGGTACCACAAAACCTTCAGGTTGATGCATGCAAATCTCTTCCTCCAGTTCTCCATGTAAAAAAATAGTTGTAACATCTAGTTGCTCCAACTCCAAGTTATGCAATGCAATTATTGCCAATAGTGCACAAATTGAAGAGATTTCTACCATTGGTGAACAAATCTTATTGAAGTCCATACCTTCTTTTTTGTTATAACCCTTTGCTACAAGCCTTGCTTTGCATTGATCTCCACCTGATTTTGGAAGTCCTTCCTTCCTCAAAAATATCCGTCTGCAACCAATTGCCTTATTTTCCATATGTAATTTTTCAAGTCTCCATGTTTGGTTTTTGGCCAAAGACTTCATCTCCTCTTTCATTGTTGCACAATACCACTTTTGAAACTCTTGATCTTGCATTGCCTCTTCATATGAAGAAGGCTTACCATTCCCCATAAGAAGAGCATAAGCTACAAATGAATCATCAAGTCTCTTTGGAGGCCTTCTATCCCTATTTGGATATCTATGTTCATGAATCACTTCTGGACTTTGCTCTTCTAATGGTTCACTTGGTAGATCTACAAGAGGTGAGATGTCTTCATTTTCAAGATCAATATCTATCTTAACAAAATCTGATTGAATTTGTTTTTCCTTTCTATAGTAATAGTCTTCATTGTATTAGTCTCATCAAAAACTACATCCCTACTCACAACAAGACAACATATTTCTGGATCCCATAATCTATATCTCTTTGTATCCTTCTCATATCCCAAGAATATACATTTTCTAGATTTGGGATCTAACTTTGTTCTTTGTTCTTGTTGAATATGAACATAAGCTATGCATCCAAACACTCTAAGTAAAGAGTAATCAACATGCCAACCTGTCTATTTTTCCATAGGTGTCTTACATTCAATAGCAATAGAGGGAGAAATGTTTATCAAATGACAAGTTTTATTTATAGCTTCTGTGCCCAAAAACTCTTCTCCAATCCGGCATTGCTTAACATACTTCTTGCTTTCTCCAAGAGTGTATGATTTATCTGCTCTACCACAAAATTTTTGAGGGGTACCCGGTATGGTAAAGTGATGAATTATCCCTTTACTCTTACAATATCTATCAAACTCTCCAGATTTGTATTCTCCACCATTATCAGATCTCAAATTCTTCACTTTCCTTCCAGTTTGTTTCTCCATCATCACCTTTCATAGTTTAAAGATAGAGAAGACCGCTGATTTTTTCTTCATGATGTAGACCCATACTCTCCTAGAGTAATCATCAACCAAAGATACAAAATATAATGCTCCAGATTTTGAAGTTGTAGATGCAAGGCCCCAAACATCAGAATGCACATAGTCTAAAATTTCCTTTGTGCAATGAACTACAGAGGAAAAACTCACCCTTTTTTGCTTTCCTATTACACAATGCTCATAGAATTTTAACTTACAACTTTAAAGGCACTTCAGAAGTTGTTGCTTGGACAATTCACTTAGACCACTTTCATGCATATGACCCAAACATAGGTGCCATAACTGAGTAAGATCTTTGGGATCTTCATTTTCAGAAATAGTACTTGCCACTCCTCCAGTGATGGTCTCTCTAACAAGCTCATAAAGATTTCCTATCTTCTTGCTCTTCATTACAACCAATGCTCCTTTTGATACCTTGAGTGTTCCATTTTCTGCTCCCCACCTCCAACCATTTGAGTCCAAAGTGCCTAGTGATATCAAATTCTTCCTTAACTCAGGACCATGCCTCACATCAGCAAGAGTCCTCACAATACCATCAAACATCTTAATGCGTATTGTACCAATGCCAATAGCTTTACAAGCCATGTTGTTTTCCATTATTACAGATCCTCCATTGAATGGTTTGTACTCATGAAACCACTCTTATTTGGACACATATGGTAAGAGCAACTTGAGTCCAATATCCATGACTCCTTAAATTGATCTTTGTCTTGGGTTTCATCCACAACACCAAATGACTCAATAATACTTGCTTGATCTGAAATTTGACCTTTATCCTTGTTGGACTCAAGCTTCTTGTTTTTACAATCCTTCTTAAAATGTCCAACCTTCCCACAAATCCAGCACTTGCCTTTGAAAACTCCAGTTCTAGACTTGGATCTTGATTTACTCCTGATCTGATCTCTCTCTCTCTCTCTTGTCCTTCCTTTGATAAATAGAGCCTCTAAATTTGTCTTTTCTTGGTTGGGTCTTTTTTGCATCTCATTGGACAATAATGCTGAAGTGACTTCCTCACAGTTTATATATCATCCTTCCCATTCAAAAGAGTTGTGACCAGATGCTCATATGATGGAGAAAGTAAATTCAATAACAACAAGTCCTTATCCTCCTCTTCTAACTTAAACTCTATGCTCATCAACTCACAAATGATTTTGTTGAAAGCATTGAAAGCATTGAGGTGCTCCATAATACTTTGGCTTTCCTTCATCCACAACATATACAACTTTTGTTTAAGAAACAATCTATTTGTAAATGACTTGGTCATATAAAGATTCTCTAGTTTGGCCCATAGTTTTGGTGCATATTCCTCATTCATAACGTTGTATAGCACTTCATCAACAAGGCTCAACCTAATAGTGCTAATAGCCCTAAGATCTGCATCTTCATCTTTCCCATCCTCATCACTTTCTTCCTCCTATTCTTTCTTTAGTGCTCTATGCAGCCTTGCTGGAGCACTAAAGAAAAGGTCCTTCATCTTCTGCTGCCAAAGTCCAAAATTGTTTTTCCCATCAAACTTCTCCATTGCAAATTTAGCATTTGATATGGATATCACCCCTGCCATTGCTTTGTTGTGGACTTGCTTGTGAACCCACTTTGTTGCACACTAAAATCTCAAGACACTCTTTAGGACCAACTAAACTCTGATACCAATTGTTAGAAAATACAATCACAAGGACCTCTTGCAATAGCATATCATAAGGCCCATTAAACATAAATCAGAGGACTAATAGGAAATAACATGGTTCACTCCTTGTCCCGGAAGCTACCTCCATGGCTGAAACAGACTCACACCAGCCTTTGAACCTCTATTTCTCACTGCACATATGTATATATACACACAAATGGCAATAGTCCCTAAGCATTGTCATCGGACCAAACTCCTAAATATTGACTTGCGTGACTTCATGAGTATTGACCAGTCAAGATATCTAGTCACTTTAATACTCAACCTTAGTAATGACTGAACATATCTAGACAAGTGATTGTTCCTATCTCACTACATTGATTGATTTTGCTCTTGCTCTTGATCAATCAAGTCCTTGATAACAAGCCAAACTTAACAATACATACATTCTCAAACATTTGCAAGAATGACTCAAAATCTTCTTGTCTTGTGAACATGATTGTACCCGGAGGTATGCAATTGTTTCTGCTCCTCAAGGTCAAAGTCATGGTAGTTAGGGTTGCCAAAACTATAGGTGTTGGGGTGGTGAATGGTGTTATTGGTTGTGATGCCAAAGTAGAGGGTATCCTTTTGGCAGAAGTGCTTGCCATCAATGGAAATGGTTATTGAAGCTAGGATTTTGTAATGATGTTGGTAAACTTTGGAGGTGGTACTTCTCTCAAATTCAGAAGTGTCTTGGAAGGTGATGTGTCTTCTTAATTGAAAGTATAGTATTTTCACAAACAAGGTGTGGTGCTTCTCTTTGCATCACATCTATGTATATTAAGGGGCAGAGAGGTCATGTATTTCTTGAAATAGAAATTTTCATCCATGGAGATGTGAGAGGTAATGTGTCTCTCAACTCAAAGGTAGGTATTGTGCTTAACACAAGAGGTAATTCTTTCACCAAAGAGAGAATAGCCATATCTTCATGGAGTGGCAATGAATATTGGCAACTGATGCAAGTGGTGGAAGGTAGTGGGGAGGACATGTGAGTCAACTAGCAATGGTGCCAAAAGTGTCATTGGGTGTAACATGACTCATAGTCTATCTAGGGGACACTACATGACAAAGGAATTGCAAGACAGCCCTTATGCAGCCGACCCTTATCCAAGCTTGAGGAGGAAGTGCGGGTAGGATTCCCATAGCACATATAGATGTCTTGCGGGATCATATATACCTTGAGACACTTAACCTTGAAGATGGCTTGTAGGTCTATCATCCTTGGATGCCCATCAGCCTCCTTGGTTGTCACCATCTACATACCAATCCTTATGTTGTTCAACAAACTTAAAGACATCTCCTAATGGAATTACATGTTAGTGGGGATCAACAAGCACATGAAGTCATACAATGTACATTCATACATTGAGAGCCAAATAAGGCAAGGCATAAAGCTTTACAACCCTTATTGCGGCTGTCACTTTACAATGGAGGACCAATCCTATCTTTGCCTAGCAAGGAGTGCCCTTACTACTCTTGGTTCCTCCTCTCCTAGCCCAAGTCCTATTTCATATTCCATTCTAGTGGTTGTCAATTGATTTTGGACTAAAGCCCAACACCTTCATCAATCAACCAACTTGCATATAGTGGACCAAGGTTCCTTTTATACCTAGGGGTCAAACCCTAAAATAATAAATTTTTCTACCCTACCAATCCTTCCTCCGTGGTAGCCATCTCCTCCCAAGGCTACCTGTAAAAGACCAAATTCCAGGAGAGAAATAGGAGAATGGAAACTCACATTGGGATACTTGAATGAGGGAAAACTCCAAATGCCTAGCATGAACTTTGGCTTTGGTATTTATAGGTAGTATACAAGGCCCTTGAGAAGCTTCTCAAGAAGCTTCCTCAAGCCACTTTCTTAGAGTGCAAGCCAAGTTAACTAGGAAGCTTCTCAAGAAGCTTCCTTCTAGAAGCCGCCAACTTGGCGTGCAAGCTAAGCTAGTTGGAAGCTTCTAGAAGCTTCCTTCTAGAAGCTACTTACTTAAGGTGCAAGCTAAGCTAACCGGGAAGCTTCCTAGATACTTCCGGAATATTCTAGGCTAATTTGTCTTATGTGCTACTTCGTGAACCCGACTAACTTCATCGCTAAACTCCATATTGTTACATATTCCCCCGCTGCTAGTTGGTGACGTCCTCGTCGCCAATGAAGCTTTGAATTCTTGGATGGCCGTCTATGCATTTTGGAGGTGAGAAAGAGGTTCCCAAGTGGCATCATGAAAGGAATACCCTTTCCAAAGGACCTTGTACTCCGTATGTTGGCGACGGCCTCGTTGAATATGGCAATGCGCAAGGATACAATCAACTTTGTACTCCTTATGATCATTGATAGGGACAGGAAGAGGGGGAGGTTGGACTCAAGAGGAAAAGGAAGAGGGGTTAGGAACAAAGGGTTTCAACTTGGAAACATGAAAGACAAGATGGATACATGTGACAAGGCAAGGCAAGACAATAAGCAATAGGAGAGACAATTTGGGTGATATCAAAGGGTCCTATCCAATTAGGGGCAAGTTTACGAACTTGGGTATCAAGTGGGAGAGGGAGGTTACTAGAGGATAGCATGACTTTATCACCGACTTCAAAGGTGAGATCTTGACAATGGTGGTATGCATATTGTTTTTGGCAATTCTGAGCAATAAGGAGGTGAGACTTGGCTTGTTGGAGAGATTGGGATATAGTGGTCAAGAATGTGGAAGTATGAGGAACCTGAGATGGAGGGGGAGCAAGAAGAGAATCTGGGACAAGCAGATCTTGGCCAAAATTGAGAAAGAAGGGAGAGAATCCGGTGCTTGCCTGTTTGGAATTGTTGTAGGCAAATTTGGCAGCGGCAAGACATTCATCCCAATTGGTATGGTGGACATTGACAAAGGCACGCAACATATCCTCCCATGTACAATTTGCACGTTCGGTTTGTCCATCAGTTTGAGGATGATAGGCCGTGGACAAAGCAAGCTTGGTGCCGAGTATCTGAAAGAGTGCTTGCCAAAACTTCCCGATAAAGTGAGGGTCACGGTCGGAGATGAGTACGCATGGCATTCCATGATGCTTGAAGACATTGTTGAAGTAGATTTGCACTAAGCTTGGAGCATCCATGGTATCATAGGTTGGTGCCAAGTGGATTTGCTTACTAAGCTTATCCACAAACACCATGATGGTGGTGTGTCCTTATTTTGTCTTTGGCAAGGATGTGATGAGATCCAAGCTCACATGCTCCCAACAAGCTGATGGAACGGCAAGCGGTTGAAGGAGTCCACCCGGCTTCTGGTTGTTGGCCTTGTTACGTTGGCAGCTCTCACACAATCGGACAAATTCTCGAACATCTTGTGTCATGTTGGGCCACCACCATTGACGTTGGAGGGTACCCAAGGTCTTTTCCACGCCCATGTGACTAGCAATGGGTAAATCATGGGCTTCTTGAAGGCGCACAAGTCGAAGATCACCTTTGGCTGGAACATAAATCCGGTCTGCATGGAATAGAAGGCCTTCCTTGAAGGAGAAGGTGTTGTACTCCTTGTCACCTATTGTTAGCCAACCATGTACCATTTGGAAGAAGGGATCTTGCTGTAGAGCTAACCGAAACTCGTAATGGATCTTGGGATCACTTGACACCATCGTAATTGCTGCCGCGATGAGAGGGAGAGACTTCAAATCAGGTTGTCGTGATAGAGCATCAGGGATGACATGGAACCAACCTGGTTTGTACTCAAGTCTGATGTCGAACAATTGGAGTTGCTCTTCCCATCGATGATGTCGACTCTTCATGTGCTCTAGGTGTAAGGTCTGCAACAATGGATTGTGATCAGTTTGCATGATCACTTGTTTCCCCTAGAGATAATGCCTCCATACCTTAGTGGCATATACCATTGCAAGTTGTTCTCAATCTTGAGTAGAGTAATTTCTTTCAACTGTATTTAATCGGCAAGACACAAAGGCAATAGGATGTAGTCCATCTGGAAATTCTTGTTGCAACACAACTCCAATTGCAAAGTTAGAAGCATCAAAATCCACCACACAAGGTAGTTGAGGTTCATATGGTTGAAGAATGGGTCTTGAAGACACCATATGCTTTAACTTTTGGAATGCTTCTTCATGCTTGGTGGTCCATTGGAAGCTCGAGTTCTTTCCCAAGAGGTCAGTCAATGGTGCAACCACGTGAGCATAATAGTGGATGAACCGTCGGTAAAAACTGGCCAATCCATTGAATGCTCATACTTCGGTAGCATCCTTTGGGGTAGGCCAATCAGTAATGGCCTTGATCTTCTCTTCTTCCATCTTGATCCCCTCTAATGAGATCTTATGACCGAAGGTAATCTCATTCTGCCAAAAAGCACACTTTGACTTCTTGCAATAAAATTTCCATTGTCTTAGTCATCTTAGGACTTCTCGCACATGATTCATGTGTTCTGCCTCTGTCTTGCTATAGATTAAGATATCATCTAAGAATACTACCACAGACTGATCCAATAGTCCCTCCAATAATCAATGCATCTGACCCATGAAGACTGCTAGAGCATTAGTGAGTCCAAAAGGTAGAACTCTCCACTTGAAATGTCCATACCTTGTGCAAAAGGCAGTCTTTTGCATGTCCTCTCCTTCAATAGGAATTTGCCAATAGCCGCTATGAAGATCCAGCTTGGAAAAGTAGCATGCTCCACTTAATTGATCAAGCAGGTCATTGATCTGAGGCAAGAGATATGCATTCTTCACAGTTTGCTTATTGAGCCCACGGTAATCAATACAAAAACAAAGTCCTCCATCCTTCTTTGGAAAAAATAGTACCGGTGCTCCCCAAGGAGAGGTACTATGTTGTATGAAATCCTTCTCCAACAACTCTGTAAGTGTTGTTCGCAACTCCTCTAACTCCTTTGGTGAGAGTCAATAGATTGGTCTACTCACTGGAGTACTCCTTGGCAATAACTCGATCTTGAAGGGCATACCTCAATCAGAGGGTAATCCCTTTGGCAGATCATCCGGAAACACATCTGCAAACTCTTGAACTATCTGATCAACCGTTGCTTGATGCGGCACTTGGCCCTCCTCAGATTTTTCTTGTGCAATTGGCTTGATCCACACCGTGAATACAGACTTATCTTCCTCCAAAGCTTGCTCTATGGCTGCTTCATTAACAAACTTCCCTTCTAGGGACTCATCTTTCTTCCAAGCTTGCTCCATGGTTGCCTTCTTGGCAAACTTCCCATCTTGGGGACTCATCTCCCTTCCAGATTTGCTCTATGGCTACCTTCTTGACAAACTTCCCATCTTGGGACTGACTATTCTTAGGTGTCTTACTCAGAGGTGCCAAACAACCTAATTAGAAATTCCTACCTTGGTGTTGTACTTGAATTTGGCGTCAGGTCCAATCAAATTGAACCTTATGACGTTCAAGCCAAGGTAAACCCAGAATGATATCATAGTGTAGAGGTGCCACTACAAACCTCATACACTCCAAATACTCCTTCCCAATCTTGAAGATAACAGGATGCGAGGTGCAGAATGCAGAACCTTTTCTACCATCCGCCATCATCAAACTACTTCCAATCACTAGCTTGATAGGAATACCCAATTCCTTTGCTACTTGCATAGACATTGAATTCTCTGAACTTCCAAAATCAACCAAAATCCTACAACCCCGATTAGATATCATACCTTACAAGTGAAGCAGACTTGCATAGGTTGAGCCTTCAATCCCATTGGAACTAATCAAGCTCCCAGTAGGCAGCTCAAAATCTCCTATTGGGATTCCTTGTTTCCTTGATCATTCCGCTCCACAACCTCCACTTGGGCAACTTGTTGAGGTCGTCCATTTTGAGTGGACATTCAGCACTGCAATGCCCCATCTGGCGACAATAAAAACAACCACCATTTTGTTGTAGTTTCTTCCTATCTGCCATGCCCAATGGTCTTTGTTGAATTGCATCAATCTCCATTGGTGCTGGCTCCTCCACTTGTGTGTAGTGTATTGGTAGGCTTTGTGGGGGTCGAGGTCGAGACCAAGTTGTTACTACCAAGGAATCAAAATGTTTGGCCAACCGCATGGCTTCCTCCAAGTGTTGTGGCTCTCGCATGGTTACCTCTAATTTGGTTCTTGCTTTCAAGCCCCTCACGAGTTGATCCAGAGCTTCACCTTCCAAAATATCTGCGATTTGCATGATGGTGTTTTGGAACTACATGATGTAACTTCTAACAAAGCCAATCTATTTCAACTCTGCTAACTTATCCCGTGCAGCTCGTGTGGCATTTATAGCTTGGAATCGACTGATTATTATACTCTTGAATTCTGCCCATGTCAAGATTGGTGCAACCATTTGTCATTCGGCTCGCTCTACTCAAAATCTCCACCATAGCTTTGCTACTCCATCCAATTGGCTAGAAGCCAAGAGAATCTATTTTTGCTCATCTTGTAGATTGGTAGCTTCAAAATAACGTTCACAATCAAACACAAAATTCTCCACTGCACCCGAGAGATTCTTGCCTTCAAATACCTTGGGTTTAGCGAATCTGATCCAATCTTCTCCTTCTCAAATTGGTACTCTCTCCACTTGCTCTTATCGTCGAAGATCTTGTTCATCCAACAATCAAGTAAGGTGCTTGATTTGTTGTTGCATAGCAAGGATAACATTAGGTATTGCCGCCATGGTTGCTCCTCTATCACATCACTCCCAATCTATCTAATTTATTAACACATAGAAATAGCACGTCCACCCGTTCTCCATAAGTTACAACCGAAAGCACCAAGGGTTCCTCAGATATGGTGATCATATGCAGAAAATCTTATCCAAAGTGCAAGGTGATGAACCGTGTGAAACGATGCTTGGGTAGTATTTGGACACAAAAATCCCAATGGTTTGGTGGAAATGGATTTGGTGGTCCATAAATTCCATCCATCCCATTCCTGCTCTAATACCAATGTAAAAGACCGAATCTGAGGAGAGAAATAGGAGAATGGAAATTCACATTGGGACACTTGAATGAGGGAAAACTCCAAATGCCTAGCATGAACTTTGGCTTTGGTATTTATAGGTAGCATACAAGGCCCTTGAGAAGCTTCTCAAGAAGCTTCCTCAAGCCACTTTCTTAGAGTGCAAGCCAAGTTAACTAGGAAGCTTCTCAAGAAGCTTCCTTCTAGAAGCCGCCTACTTGGCGTGCAAGCTAAGCTAGTTGGAAGCTTCTAGAAGCTACTTACTTAAGGTGCAAGCTAAGCTAACCGGGAAGCTTCCCAAGAAGCTTCCTAAATACTTCATGAATATTCTAGGCTAATTTGTCTTATGTGCTACTTTGTGAACCCGACTAACTTTGTCGCTAAACTCCATATTGTTACACTACCCCATTAATGCCAATTGGCTCCTACTCCTTGATTTTCATCTAGTATTCTTCCTAAGTGCATCAATATGCCATCTTTGCATTAATGGGTTACCTTATTTTGTCTTAATATTTTACATAACCATAGTGTTCTAGCTTGTTCTCTTGTTTGTCTTGTAGGGAGAATCCCATAGTTGGAGTCCCATAGCAGTTTGCTCATACTTAAATCCTGTGATGGAAATCATGCAACACCAAATTACCCATAGCTTACAATGCTTGTTCTCTTGTTTTGCCTAGATGACACACCAATATAAATTCTCTAATTGCATAATTTCCAATTATAGAACAAGTTGCATAATTTGCATTTGACAATCTATACTTATTGACAAAGGACTTTCCATTAGGCTACAAAGCGAAGTACCCCATTGGATAGTAGTGACTAGGGAACTTCTTGTCAATAGATTCAATCCATGTAGAAGTGGATGGCAAAAGAGCTAGGTAAGTCACTACACCATCTTCATCAAACTTCCAATCCAACCTCCTTGCCTAGAAGTAAAACATATTTGCCTAGTTAACAAGGTCTCCTTGGTGCATGTATTCAAAGAAGAAAACTTGACTATTGGTGAGGTTAATTTTTCTTTTGGCTTCAACAACTTCATAACTACCTCCATCACTACTCTTTGGGCAAGATCCTTTTAACTACCCACCCTCCATATATTATTTTTGGACCTCTTATATACAAAGGATGCCTTGATGCAGTCATCCAACACTTTGTCAACTAGCACAAATTTTTTTTCTAGAGTCATTCCCCTTGATGGTCCTACGTTGGCTCCTAGAACTATTTTCCGTTTTCTTTGGTCCAATTGTAGAGGTTTTCTTTCAAATTCACTATCATTCTTTCCTTCCTTCACTTCATCTCATGGATAATCCTGAAGTTAGTCAGCTCCCAATTCTAGAGAGGTTCTTGCACAAGAAAGAGAGGTGCTTGCTCTGGATTATCTCACTATTGAATTGAACAATTGCTAAGTGCACAATTGTTAATTGTTGGGCTATGAATAATGGCTTTGAAGATCTTCCTCGTGGGTTTTTGGATGAACACCATGTTTTTCATGAAGGTGGTGGTCTATGTACAAAGGCAAAGGTTGGACAATTACAAAGGCGGTAAAAACTAAGAAGGCTTGCTAAGACTTGAAATCTCTTAGCTCACTCAAATCTAAGACTTAAATTGATTGGCAAAAATTGAAATTGATCAATGAGCACTTGGTTTTATAGCCAGATTTTTCAATCACTATTTGTAAGTGGCCGTTGCTCTCTACACATGCAAGCCCCTCCCTAAATGGTCTTTGGTCGTAGTTCTTTAACTAAGTCGAAATGCATTCAAATTGAAGTATGGTCTTTGGGCCTAAAGAACCATTGTACTTTAGTTCTTTGCCTTTATTCACTCTTTGATCTTGTTTAATTTGGCATTCTCTCGTTAGAGTGCCTTTGGCGGCGTACTTGTTCCTTTGTACCATGATATGTATAGAAAAAACTCCAAAGGAAACTCAACTAAACTCCTTCTTAAACAAGAGATTATTATGTCATATCTTTACAAACAAAGTGAAATTAACAAAAAGACCAAATTTTGTAAAAATGTGATCACAACAATGTCATACTTATTACGATTAATAATCAAAAGAGATACTTAATGGTCCTATGAAAATAATATAAATTTATCATTTCAAACTGCATATCACCTTATCACCTACATATATTCATAGTTTTAAAAATAATCAACAGAATAATAGGTAAAAAAAGCGGATTCTATAGTTTTAAAAATAATCTGCATAGAAAGCAAATTCTATATAGGATCAAAGAGTCAAAGGATGATTTGAATGATGGAAGTAAAATCAGTTTTGAGTTTAGAAGATATTTATAGATTAATAAAAATTTATATCATGATTTTATATATTATATAATCAATCTATAATATACTATTATAAAAGAAATTAGAACAAACATTTTGTCAATGAGATTTTTATAGAGGAATCTAATATTCAATACATGGTTCAACATAATTCTTATTGAAAAAGTACTTGTCATCAATTTGATCAAATAAAATAATTTAGAAATAGTTTAAGTTACATCAATATCAATCATTGTAATATTTTTCTCAAATGATCTCTAAGTAGTAATATCATCCTTGAATATGATAAATAAAACAAGTATAAAGAAAATTTACTACAAAGGATTTTGTAGTTTAAACAACATACAATAATAGAGTAATTATATAATGTGTAGTTCCATCAACCTTCAGCCAAAATGACTAAGTAAAAAAAACTCTAAGATAATAAAACATGACAAATTAAATACACAAGTCCCTAAAGTCATATTAATATTTCATTTCCAAAAATATTTCCAAGGTGAAAAATATATATTGAACTAAACTTTGTGATTCTTTCTTTTTGCAATATCTGACCCTTTGAAATTTCTTCAAATAATGTTCTACAGAACCAAGACTCTAGATCAAAAAGGTCATGTAAGAAAGATATATGATTTAACCAAAATTTATCTAACCATTATAGTGAAATATCACCTCTAAGAAAGATATAAGATTTAAACAGAATATATGTAACCATTATAGTGAAATATGACATGTAAATGCTATACTACTTGATTTCCAAGTCTCTTGGAAATAAAAAATGGTAATTTATTACCATTCTTGAATGAAGGTAACCAAGTCGGTAATTTATACCTAATTGCTTACCTTCAACTTATGGCTAAAAAAATATAAGAATTTTTTAATATTCACCAATATAGTGATGATATCATTACTTCAAAGAATAATTTTAGTTTTATATTAGTTATGCATTAAACTCTTGTAGTTGTACATTATGCCTTACTTATTACCAAATCTCTTCAAACCTAAATGCCAGGAACTTTCCTTTACTCTTTCTAGATAGATCTTTGTACTTGGTAACAAACCTGAACGGGCTGAAGATGACACTTTCTACTTTGACTTTTATAGAAAATTAATTTGGATGGCTCAACTCTAGTTTGGTAAACTCTTTTTTTAAGAATTAGGAGTCTTCTTAAAGTCAGAATACATGTATCAATAATCATTGGAGAATGCATTCTATTATCTTCCGTATAAATAATATATGGTATCCTATTTAAGATTATTCAACCTGATGTTGAAAACTGGTATTTAATAGAGTTAATCTTTCTCTTAAAGTCTTGAACTTAAGCTATCCAAGTTTTATTATTGATATTTATATTAATTACTCATTTCTCTACTTTAGAGCAAGTGAAGTTTATTGCATGCCGTTATATTGGTACATAGGATAACATATGAGGTAACAACCTTCATTGATAAATTCTAGTCAGTTGAGTAATTGAAATCATTTTTATTTCTACCTATTCTATCTAAATAGACAAGTCTCTAAGGAAATTTCTTTGGATAACTCAACAGATTTAATAAGTTGCGAATTCTTAGAATTAAACCTTAACAGAAATAATTTGGTCACTTAAACTTTCTTTAAAATATACTGAGATTATAATCCTAGTTCTTAAATGTTTATATAACAAGAATATTTCTCTCAACATCAAATTCATTCACTCACTACTTAATACTTCATCATTGCTAAAATCTGAATTATCTATTAATATTAAAATAAAGGTAAGACTGTACATATCACTGTGTATAGTTTCAAAAAGTCATCTGCTCGTGAATTAAGCAATAAGTTTCCAAATCCATGTTGTGCTATTAATGATAACCTTTATGTAAACGTGTACATTTTCCCTTAAAAGTACGAACTATCAACAGTTACACATTATATATACTGTATTAAAGATGACATTACATAGGTAGATATCACACCAGCTCCTCAATCCTCACTTGATGAGAAGGTAACTACTCCACATAACATGGAAAACAAAGGGAGGCTTCATACTATGGTAAGCTCTGGTTGGACCTACGGAACACAGTATGAATATCCTTTGCATTTATGTACAGTTTGGAGTTTGGCTACAGTGAAACTTGGACCTTGGATTGCAGATCTGGACAAAATCGATCACTCTCTGCTTTGCTTCGTAGCCACTTGGAATCGGGAGGAATTGGGAGCAGAGGAAGACAACGTTCCATTGACATGGAGCGACTCCTCCAATGCCTTCTCTCGACTCACAGTCAGAGAAGCACCTGTTTCTGAAGAAATATTTTAGTGTTCCTCTGGTAAGATATGGAGTAAACAATTTGTAGTACGCATTCGATTCGACAGTGGAATAGGTACCTGACATTACGAAGGTCCCTCTCACACTGACAATCAATACCTCCCAGAGTGACTAGCCAGAGAGAGAAATTGTACTGTAGAAGACTAGGTGTACTCTAGATGTAGGAATCCGAGCTTAAAACATCCTCTGAACAGCTTGAAGAACCAGTTCACAACGTGAGGAGATTGATTCCATGGCTTCTGCGCTGCAATTATAGAGGGCTGGAAGTTGAGATCAAACTGCCCAGCTAGATCATCAGGTTTTCTATTTCTCTGTAGGTGGGTAAGTACTTTCCCCTCTATTGTAGAAGGAGAGAATCATCGGAAAGGGAACTGGGGCGAATCGTTCAAAAGTAGGTGGAGGAGAGATGAGGAAGGGAGTATAAAACTGATCAGAGCTGAGAAGAGAAAACGTTGAGAGGGGGACCCACACGGTATACAAAGACCGAGGTCTTTGCTTTCCTATTGCACTTGGGAGAAGGTCCAGAAAAGATTTAGGACAATGCATGCTGCTCTTGACTATGACCTTTGATCTCCTGCCGTCGCTGGACTCGGCCGAGCACGAGACACTTGGATTTGCAAGAGAAGGAGACTGCTTCTACCCATTTGGCTTACATGAGATACAGAGCTTCTCCAAAATTCCAGTAGATGAGTTTAAGCGTGAGATGTGACTTCTAACTACTGTTCTTGTTGTCGTTGCTGCTTCTGTTGGTGGTTTTCCTTCCTTCCTGGGAAGTGGTTTCAGCCATCAACAGGACGTAGTGCATGTGTTATCATACGAGGAAGTGAGATTTTTTAGGAGGCACAGAGAGGATTTGTGAGGGAAAGCAAGGAAAGAAGGAGCAGGTGCGATGGCGCAGGCGATCGCATCGCGTGCCCGCAAGACACTTGCGAAGGTATTGGAATCAGATTGTTGGTTGCTGCGGGATGGAGCGAGGCGTCATCTTCATCAGAGGAAAATTATCAGACCCAGTATTGTGCACAAGCGGAGCTCTGACATTCTCCACGATCCTTGGTACAACAAGGTATGGTAAACGGTGACGTCTTCTCAGGCTTAGATCATGTCGCTAGTTGTCCAATCAGCGAGCTGTTGCGCCTTCCTTTGTATCGAAATGATCAAATTCTTGCATAGGAACTTCAAGGAAATTTGAATTTCGGTTATGCTGATTTAGGAGAAATGGTTTTATATTGCCTGAAATCCAGAGAGTAAAGGTTTAGTTTATCGCATAAGTTCCACGAAGGCGGAAGCAGTTGTGCCTCCTTTCCTACTAGAGAGTGTGAAGCTTGACGAGTCGACCAAAGTATTTGGGGCAGACCATGGTAGATTGTGCAGCTACAAGTTTCATGCTTACAGAGAGCTCTGGGTTTGTGTTTGCTGCAGGGTACCTCATTTCCGCTGACGGAGAGAGAAAGGTTGGGTCTCCGCGGCCTTTTGCCCCCAAGAGTGATGAGCATAAACCAGCAGATCGACCGCTTTAGTAAGTAATGCCGGACAACGCAGCATGTTCCTCTTATGATACAGGAGCAGATGGGTTAAGTGAGGACCTTGTGTTCCTTCCAGAATGATCATTGCAACTTTTTTTTTGCTAGACTTAGTGGAATTGTGTATATCTCATTTGACCATGTGAATTTCGTAGTCGTGGCTTGCAGATAGAGTTTAGAGAAGCTGTTCCGCATAAGCGTTGTTTTATCGTCAGTCAAGGACTTCCCTCCCTCCCGCAGAATTGCTGCTAACACTTATGGGTTTGATTAAATCTCAGTGGCAAACTTTCGATCTTTGGAACGTAACACAAGGGATGGACCACAGGAAGTTGCTGCATTAGCAAAATGGCGTATATTGAATAGGCTACACGACAGAAACGAGACTCTCTTTTACAAGGCAAGCATCATATTACTGTTCAGCCTTATAAGGGGTTTTCGGTTCATGGCGGACAGGAGCCGGCTGAGAGGAAGAAACTGATCGAACCAGTGCATTTTTTATCTTGTGGTCTGAAATCTGGAGTCTTCTTGGCCTACAACACCAATGTCTCGATCATAATGCTTGTCTGTCACTAGACTTGTCTAAAGATGCAATTTTATTCCACTCCTAAAAGTTTGTTTCTTTCTTTTCCAAGTACAAGGTATAAATGCCTTTTCCCTCTCTAGGGCCCATTGTCATGCTCTTTGTGTAAACTTGTCATGTTTTGAGCAGATATTGATCGACAACATTCAGCAATTCGCGCCAATAGTTTATACTCCAACTGTTGGATTGGTTTGTCAAAACTACAGTGGTTTATTTCGGCGGCCTCGTGGCATGTACTTCAGTGCTGCAGATCGAGGAGAGATGATGTCTATGATATACAACTGGCCAGCTGATCAGGTTGGGTTTCCCCGGCCAGTTATCATGTGTCTTCTCAGGGACTGGCCAGTATCTAGACCTTCTTATCTTTTCCTTCCTTCCATTTGAATTGCCCAACATATAACCTTGAATATCTGTAATGCAGGTTGAAATGATTGTCGTAACAGATGGAAGCCGAATCCTGGGTTTAGGGGATCTTGGTGTACAGGGGATCGGAATCCCAATTGGAAAGCTTGATCTCTATGTTGCTGCAGCTGGCATCAACCCGCAACGGGTTAGATAATCCGCACTTTCTGCAATGTTCTGGGTTTTGTCTATTCATAGTTTAGGATTTGTGCATACAGTGAGCGCTGAATAATTAATGTTTGTATTTGCTCACAATTTAGGATCTTCAATATTGAACATGTTTGTGGCGATTGTCGTTCTGCAGGTCTTACCAATCATGATCGATGTTGGCACTAATAATCAGCAGCTCCTAGACAATCCTCTCTGTGAGTCCTCTACCTTATTTGTTTTGCTCCCTATTCAGTTCAGAATCTCATAATATCCGATATCATCATTATCGGATAAACTTATTTATTATTTATCTTTATTTCCTTCATATTACCGTGGAGATCTTAGAAGATTTCGCCATTCTATGCCTTTCCGGTTGCGTCCACTTCACACTGCACCCAATCTCTCTTCAAGTCTGTAGCGTCGATTCTTCCAGGCAAGGAATTCCAGCCTGAGAGTCCAAGGCTTACAAACTGACTTGCTGTCATATTCTGTGAAACAATTTGTCAAAGATATGGGACTCCACCGACCAAGGCTGGAAGGAGAGGAGTACATGAGCATTATTGACGAGTTTATGGAAGCTGCGTTTACGCGCTATCCTGATGTCATTGTCCAGGTACATCATGATTTACATCTTCTTTGACAATTTAAGTGAGGCTGAAAGTCACAAAGCTTCCTTTACTACAAAAGTTATCAAATGTCTTCCCTCTCCTCCTCTTTGGCCAAAAACACTGATATGTGCTAAGGAATGATAAAAATTCTGTATTACAAGGCTAAGATCAATTGTCACCAGCTTCTAATCAAGTCGACATTGCCATCTCTACAAGTGAGCCCTGAGCTGAAAGTGGGTTTCCTTAGATCCTGGAGACTCGCAGTGCATCTAATTCCGAAGCCCAACACAGACACCTACTCATGCCGTCAGCTCACGCCGTAAGAAATGGGTAAAACCCAGTAGCAGCGCAGTGCTGGAATTACTTAAAAGGAACCAGAGTATTCTATGAGCAACTACCAATTGAGGTACAGGGGAAGAGCATCCGTACAGGGATGTTCAAAGATCCTCTTAGCCATTGACTCCCATTTGCAGCAACTCAGACGATTATCAATCAACTGCGAGGTCTAACCACAGATCCTTAGACTCAAAGCACCACTGAAAGCGACGCGCAGTAGAGTCCCGCACCCTTATACTGACGTTTGTCTTTGCGCTGGTAAATATGCTATACCTAACTCTATAATCATACAGTTGCATCATCTGTTTATACTGAACGTGTACCTATTCTTGATCAGTTCGAAGACTTCCAGAGCAAATGGGCTTTTAAGCTTCTTCAGCGATATCGTAATCAGTATCGAATGTTCAATGATGACATTCAGGTCAGTAGAAGCTCAATATATATTTATTTAGAGATCTGTGTGGAAGATGTAAGTCTAGAATCTTTAATTTTCACCAGAAAAATGTACGATGTACTTTACAGATCATATTATCGTCTCAATATAAAGATGTCAAATTTTATTCTACATCTGTGATGTTGTAGGGAACTGCTGGTGTAGCACTTGCAGGAGTTCTTGGAGCAGTAAGGGCTCAGGGTCGACCAATGTCTGATATTGCAAAGCAGAAAATCGTCATAGTGGGTGCAGGAAGGTAATGAGATTCAAGCTAGAATGGATCACCTCCAAACTACTGAGACGCCAGTTCTGCACGCATGTAAAACAATCTGGCCGTCATGCCACAGATGTGATTTAGTTGGTGGCTAAATTCACCAGGAACTTGACAATTATGTCCTGCCTGTCCTGTTCCCAGTGCTGGGCTTGGAGTGGTGAGCTTTCTGAAGCAGGCTGTAGCAAGGGTGATAGGCAATGATTCTCCACAAGTTGAACGGTCTGACAATTTCTGGCTTGTTGACAAGGATGTAAGTTCGGACACTTCAACCATTATAGCCTTCATGTCTCTGGAATTTACCACATTGTATTGAGAAGCAGCTGTGTTAGCTATATGTTATGTGAGTTCATGCAGATACATATTGTGCGAGATGTGCTATTCATGTGCATAGGTTTGCGAACGGGCTTTCTCTCTTTAAGCAAGTTAGTTTAACACAAACTGTAGTTTGTTTATGCTAGAAGACATAGGAGGTTCGTTCTCAGAGATAACAGTAGAAGCCTGACTGCACGTCCTCTAAGTGAGAGTAAGAATCTCGCATTTCTGAAGACGGAGCATATGTTGTAACGTGGATAAAGATACTGATTATGGTGTTGATGTGCTATGAAAGTACTGCTTCCTGTTTTAGGAGTGAAGGCATATGACAGCTGCTTGTATGTACATCCCATAGGGTTTGGTAACGGAGGGCCGTCAGGATATTGACCCAAATGCGGGACAGTACGCTCGATCGCTTGATGATATCAAGAAAAGTGGCCTACGAGAAGGTGCCACTCTCGTGGAAGTGGTAAGTATTTAACATTTCCATTTCCGACTGAGCAGCCACTTCCAAGCCGGAATGAATTTATTTTCTGTCCCGTTTGATGCCACGTACTTTTTGGATTGCACTCACAGATTAAATGCATGCAGATTAGAAGTGTGAAACCCGACGTACTGATGGGGCTCTCGGCAGTAGGTGGACTTTTTACCCAGGAGGTATGTTATGCAAAGAATACGGCACTCTTGTATCGTCCGGTTCTCATCATAACCATGCCTGACCTTCAAGGTCAGGCATGATGAAGTCTTGAATATGCTCCAATGTTCTTCTCGACCACAAGCATGCCTTTATTGAATGTAGGAGAGTCAGAGGTCATAACCTGCATATACTATCCGCAAAGATGCCGTTGTTTTACATGTGGATCGGGAATGCTACACAACTAAAATAACTCCTTTGTCGTTCCTCTCATTGAAGGTTTTGGAGGGTATGAAACTCTCTGACTGTCCGAGACCAGCAATATTACCCATGTCAAATCCAACTTCCAAAGGTTTGTTCTGCTATCTGATCATCGTGATAAAAAGACAAAGTTCCATTGATGGAATTTTCCCCACGTCATTGAAGAAGTCACGTCAAGCACTTGTTTACCGTTTTCTTTTACAATCTTTGCAATAATTCTTAGAGCACTTTCAAAAAACCGTCTAATATTTTATCGTCATCCTTGTCTATCTACAGCCGAATGCACAGCTGAGCAAGCATTCAAGCATGTCGGACCACATATCGTCTTCGCAAGTGGAAGCCCCTTTCAAGATGTTGATTTGGGTATGACCTAAGATGACCTCTTTTCTTCTGTGCTCTTTTCAGTACCTGGTCAAACACCATTGTTTTCTAGATTATGAATACACTTCCATACATATGTAGCAAGAGAAAGTTGAATATTGTAAGGTCACTGCTGATGACACGTGACCAAGTATAGCATATCTCATCACAAACATAACCTTCTTGTGTCTGATTCCAGGAGACGGCAAGATTGGTCATGTGAACCAGGGTAATAACATGTACCTATTTCCAGGGTAAGCATCTTTTCTGCTTTGATTGAGATTTCGAGCATGCAAAATGTGGATCGGAGTTTTCCTTCTTGCAGAGTATGCATCGCCAGATGTTTGGGCCTTGTCTGAGTATGTGGCTCTAGAGCCTATGTGATATTCACGATCTACAGGCCGGTGGGTTATTGACATATCGTGTGTCGGGCATTTTAGAATTGGACTTGGAGCGCTGTTGAGTGGTGCCCATCACATAACAGACGGCATGCTCCACGCAGCCGCTGAATGGTACGCACTGCAGGCTCTTATCTAGTCCTCCAATTATCTGACTGATGGTTACGAGTCGCTGGTCTTAGTACAGTAAATTTTAGATTTCTGTCTTGGCTAGTCGTTACTCTGAAGTGTACTTCTTTTTTAAAATGACCTAGATGGTGTATGCAGTAGCCCGCTCAAGTCAAGAACTAAACTGTTGGCTGTTTCGAATTTCCAAAAGAATGTTCGATGATGCTTATTGAACGGAAATAATCTCATGTGACATGCAGTCTTGCATCCGTGATGGACGAGGAGAGCTTGGAGAAGGGGATCATATATCCACCCATTCCAGAGTAAGCGCAATTATCTATATGCATTAGAAGATTCAGATGTTTCACAACTATGAACTCTTAATACTTTCCAAGATGTGGTAAGAGGGACGTAAATAGAGAACTAGGTGCAGAAGACTTATTCATGTCATCTCTAAGTTCGTCGCCATATGCTAACCGAACTTGCATATATGTAACAGAATCAGAAACATCACAGCTCAAGTAGCTGCTGCAGTGATAAAAGAAGCGCTTATTGAGGATGTTGCCGAAGGATACCGAGCAACAGATCCCAGGGAGCTTAAGGCCATGGTGGAGGAAGAGGTGAGTCTATCATTTCCACTTACTCAAATTTGAATGAGACTAATTGAGCTACTTTCCGGGAGAAAACATTGCGTTTGTGAACGCCTTGGTCGCTCGCCCAATTTCTCTATGCACATTAAACGGAAATGTGAAAATGATGTGAAATTGCCTAGAGCGATGTCTTGATTCAGAGCTTTCTTATATAAGGATAGAATTTTTTGCACAACTCCCCTCGGATACTGCTGCCTAGGCCATTCTGAAAGAATTTGTGGGTTTCATGCAGAGTATATTGGAATACGTTCAGAAGCACATGTGGTCGCCTGAGTATTCTCCGCTGGTATATGAAGCCCACTACTAATCCTTACATCCATTACATATACCATTTTCAAGAGATGCAATTATTCTCAAGATGGTGGAATAGTTGGATCAGTTTTGACATAGGATCAGAAAATCAAGGACAGCAGTGTATATGGGAGAATCAAGTGTATCAGTAACAGATAATCCTTGATTGGTTTCAATTAGTTTTATCCCTCAGATTTCTAGGTCTTAGTTGCACAGCAGACGCGGACTTGGCCCAACGAGCGCTGAAACTTTAGATCAAAAGTCCAATACCGTGGGGTGCTTATTTGTCCAATCTCTTGTTGTTCAAACTCAACATTGCTTCACTGTTTGCGCAATATTCAATGAGCATTTTCAAGAGCTGAAATTATTCTCAAGATGGTGGAATAGTTGTACCACTTTTGGCATAGGATAAAAGAAACAAGGACAGCACTGCATAGGGGAGAATCAAGTGTATCAGCAACAGATCATCCTTGACTGGTTTCAGACGCGGACCTAGACCAACGAGCGCTGAAACTTTAGATCAAAGGTCCAATACTGTGTGGTGCTTATTTATCCAATCTCTTGTTGTTCAAACCCAACATTGCTTTACTATTTGCGCGATATTCAATGAGGACACATTTTTGCGGGGACTCCTGTGTTCATCAGTATTGTTCATTTCGATACCGTCTCTAAGTTTATTCCCAATGCAAAGAGGATCAGTGGATGTATTTTTCTTCCCGGTTTCAGCTGCCTACATTACTCTTTCAGTTACATAGCTGAGGTTTTTGAAATGCATCATGTTTATCCTCAACACTCGAAGCTGGATGATCTTAACTGATCCGCCGATGATGAAACTTTGAGACGGTAGCCAGACACAGCTTTGAGTTGCCTGGCACGCGCACTAAACTACTCGACCACGGAATCGGTTCAGCATGTGAGCCGAGAAGATAAACGAGCATGTGTCCTACGAACCATCGAAAGCCAAACACAACTTCGTATTATTTCGAGAAGCAATTTATATTTCGCTGCAGATTCTTGAACACGGTAGTCTTCTTTGACAAACAAGTGTGTCTTCCATTACAGAGCTTTCAACAACTGATAGGGAATAAAAGAGCCCTCCTGGTAGTATTGACCAATTCATGCACATGTTCGTCCAGCCCCGTGGAACTCGTCGGCTACGAGTGACCAGCAGTCAGGATATCCCTCCTGCAAAGAGCTACTATAGATGTAAGTGACGTAAGTTTAGATGCATGTAGATGTAAGTTTGGATTCCAGGTGTTCAGGATACTGGTGGGAGAAACACTTTCATGTAGTTAGTCTTATGGATAAATCAATTGATAACAGGAAGATTACCCAACACGCCTCTAAATTGCCTTGGGTCGATTCACCCGATTCCGTACTGTTGCTTTCTTTCCTCACCAGATGCTTAAGATGATAGAATCTGCGCGGTACGGGAATTCCGTCTATATTACATGTGAAGTGGTACCGAGAGCATGTAAATGAGAGCTTCTATTACCTCAAGAAAACAGGCAAGTGATAGAAGCCTTAAGGCTCATTGTGAGTTGTGCTCGTCGCACCTGCATCAGCTGACGTGAGTAGTGGGTGGTCTGCAGACCATGCCAAAGCTTTACAGAAAAGGCGCATAAAAGATATCTTGAGCAGCATATACCATGTAGGGTGCTTAAGATCGAGAATATGCTCCTTCCATAGGTTCTGCCGTGTAAATTTTTGGGAGCATCTAATACAGAGATTTCTTCTAAATCAATATGAATCCTCTCACCTGAAAATCTGTAAGATTTCTCGAAGTGTTGGAAACTGTGACTCCGGCCTGCAAACTCCAGGTGGAGGAAGTACAACCTCGGGATGAACCCGTGCTTGATAGACAGAGGGAATCCCTCTCTTACTGTATGTTTAGCTCACTTTCCTGCTCATAATATCCTTCCTTACGAGGATCCTAGTTTGGAAACAGTGGTAAGATTGACTCACCGTTGTTATAGTGAAACTATATTACATTCACACGATAATTTCATACGCAGTTATGCACTCCCTGAACCTCTGACCGACAGCATCGGTAAGAAGTTCCATCAAAGCATGCAGGATTCCAAAGGAGTGAGTGAAAGCTGTTACATGGTAACAGATTTGGAGACTGGTCAACGTCCAGCATTCGACAACATTGTTATGGACACTCAACACTGAAACGGTTCCTCCCCAGATAGCCAGTCTCCTCACAGACTTGCTATTCTCTACTTTATGCTCCTCCTTCGCTACTAATCTACAGTTTCACCCCTCTTTGGTTATGACGCTTGCGGTTGGACTCATTGCGTTGGGTGCCGCCTTGTTGGTGGGGTTATTGTGGATGGCTGACTTTGGTGGTGGTCCGTGTCGTGTGGCCCAGTAAGCCAGAGAGCCTAGTGTAATTTCTTGTAGGGTTGACTGGGGAGTACTAAGGTTTTGGCCTTACACAAGAGGCGATGCTTGGGCTATAAGACATACATAACGTAATTACTTCATTTCTCGCATTTTATCATAAGGTCTTGAAATTTTTATTAGTTGTTAGGATATGCTTTAGCTCACAATTTGAATTCTTTTTAATAGATTTGATTTTGTTATACATCAGTGTATTTGGAAAGCAAGGATCTCATGTTTCACTCCTGAAGAGGGATTCTTTTCTCTTCTTTGGGTTGTGGGAGAGACTTTCTTCAGTATCCTCTATGAATCAAAGCTCATTGATTCCTCTCAAGTCTCTGATTTCTTTTTTAGTATACTTCCTTGATAATGGCTTCTAGTGCTGTTACTCTTCTTATTTGACTGGATTTTACTTTTATAAAACTCAATAGACAGTTTTTCTATTCTTGAAAACACTATGACTCTCTCAAGTTTGGAGGTATTGCTGATGGAAATAACTAAAGTCAGGCTTAGTAAGTGGTCATCCTAATTCAGGCTTACCGGGATCACGGCAGTATTATTACACTTGAAATGTTCAGCAATGATTCTTGAATATGTTAGCGCCATCTGCGAACATATACTAGGAATTGAAGCTTGGATGGATTTAACTACAATGTATGAAGACAATGATGATGTCACAATCCATGTGTTTACTTGACACATTCAAAATCAAGAAAACCAAGAAAATCTATCAGGGTGATAGTTTTGCAAAGCATATAATAAATTTTTGTGGCCTTCTTATCCAGCTAGTTGTTTCCAATAATCTTGTTAATGATAAAAAATCTTAACTTATTTGATGAGATCGATGTTTACAACTTAAACTATCTGATGAAGCTTAGGCCTTTTTTGATTCATCAGCAACCTAACTTCATCAGATAATTTCAAACAATCAATCCATGAAGCATGGCTGGATCGCCATAAAGAAGTAATGACAAAATATAAAGCATCAGATAATTTTGAACAATACATCTATGAAGCTTGGATTGATTTGATTGTATGTATGAATACACATTCATCTTTTGCCATTGCTTCTTGATGGCACCGTCCTCTTGAACATATCACCAAAGATAGTCTTCAACTTTTACAAGATAAGGATTTGGATGATGGGATGGATTGAATCCATCCTAATTTGTATCTTATTTTCTTACCATGCTTTCATGGCAAGTAAATTAAAATTCCATTACCTCAAGAAAGAGCCATCATAACCATAGTTTGGATGGCTTTCATCCACTTTGATGTTTGTGGTTCTATCTCTTTTACTATGCATACTAGTTACAAATATTTTTTGATACTTATTAATGACTACATAATATACACTTTCTTGTATCAAATTAACTTCAATCATTAAGTTGTCTCTTGCTCTAAAGAATATATCACCTATCTAGAAGACCAACTCAACCAGAGGGTTTGTGTTCTATTTTCAGACAATGATGTGGATACAAATCTACAACATTCAATTTCTTTTGTAAAGGCAAGAGGTATCATATGTCAATATAGCACTCCATACTCTCCTCCTGAAAATGGTGCTGTTTAGCATAAGAAAAATAAATTAGTGGAAGTAGAATGCTCTCATTATTTGAGTCTAGACTCCGCAAGCTTTAATGGGGAGAGGCATTGCAAACTGCAATTTTTTTGCAGAAGTAAAGTTCTACCTAAGTCATCTCCACTCATACTACATCATTCTAGCTCTGGTTTGTCATAAGTCTAATCTATCTCTGCTTCAAAATTTTAGGTGCATTATGTATGCATATGTTACACACTTTGACAGGTCTAAACTTGACTCCAAGTCTCACTAGTGTATTTTTATGGCTAATCACAAAGAAAGACACGCTTACACGCTACAATGTATTTTTAATCATTACATATTTTTGTCAATGGGATGTATGGCTTTTGGAGCATATAAATACTCATGAGCACAAGAGAACACATGACACTCTAGATGTTCAACTAGATTTAATCTTTTATTTAAAGTTCTTCATTCCTTATAACTGTTTATCTCAATTAACTTTTCATGGCAATACTACATCTCCAACAATTCTTCTTCAGTACAATCATCAATTCCTCTTCCAATACTATAATCATTTCCTAACTCTAGCACTCCACACAAATTCCAAGGTTCTCTAACAATGTTTTATACTTGGAGACCAAAACTTCATATTTTTTTGGATAGAGTGAATTCTCCATATCAAAACAGAGGTCTCACTCAAAAATATGATGAGATTTAAGAGGTTGCTAGTACATTGAGTGTGTACTACCTTACATTAGACCATGATCTTGAAATCATGAAGCTATTATTTTTGGACTTGATTTTTCTAAATAATACAAGGCAATCAAGATAAACTTTGATCTATGGAGAATAGTTAATGAATTACCACAAGGTTGTAGGATATAATTTGTAAGTGGATTTTGAAAAAGAAATATGATGCACAAGGCCTGATGCAAGGTACATAGCTTAACTAATTTCTCGTGTCTTCTCTCAATTTTTGGGCATTGATTACACATAAACTTACCTTTTTGTTGTCAAAATAACAAAATTTTTGGGTATTGCTTGCTTTTTCAACTCAAAATGATTTGGAAATACATGTTCTTGATGTGAAGTAAAATTCCTCAATGGAATACTAACTGAAGAATCTACATGCATATTCATTGTGGACTTTTAACTCTTGAACAACACAAACAATTACAAGACAAGAAGGAGGGATAAATGGTTCTGTGACTCTTCAAGGCTCTATATGATATAGAACAGTCCCCTTGATAGTGGTACCAAAAGAATGATCTTTTTTTTTATTACATCTTGGTTTTGAACGCTCAATGTGTGAGACTAATCTGTATGTTTATCAATCTCTCATTATGTTGTCTTACCACTCTAGGTAGATGATTTCATCCTTTCTAGTAATAATCTTCTTCTACTCTCCATAAAATAGTCTCCCAAGTAAGGTTTTGAGATGATTGATTTGGGAGAGATTAGTCATTGTCTTCAATTAAGATTTAGACAAAATAGATGTCAAGGGAAGATCAATTTTTCTCAAGAATATTACTTGAAAGGGATTCTGAATTTTTTTAACATATAAAATTACAAACATGCTATTTTATCTTATAGAGTCAAGGACAGAGTTAATGTCTTCAAAACTAGCCAATCAATGACATCAAGAGAGAATACATTAAAAATATACCCTATCTATCACCAATTACCAATTGGGATTTTAATTTGGGCTAAGGTTTGCACTAGTTATCTGATTTGGCTTAGGTTATAAGTATATTGTAAATCTTGGTCCTAACCAATAGAGAGCTATTAAGCTAATTTTTTTTGTTACATTCAAGGGACATTCCCAAGGGCCTAACTTAAAGCATTCTATCTCATGGATACTCTGACTTTGAGAGGGAGGAGATTAAGACAGAAGAAGATTCATTGGAGGATATTGTTTTATTCTTTCTAATGTAGTTGTAAGTTGGTCAAGCAGTAGGTAAAATTTTATTTCTTATCCAAAATATCCAAACTGCATATATGGCCTTGTCAAAAGCAACAACTGAAGCAGTATGACTTAAACACCTTCTAAGTGATTGGATTTTCTTGAAGAAACAATGAAACTCTATTATGACAAGAACAAAGAACCTTGTCACACCCACAAAGCAACATGAGAGAACCAAACATATATATATGATTTCATGACATTAAACAAAGAGTTAGAAAAAAATATGTTATATGTTCCTAGTTCATAACAAAGAAAATATTTTTTGATATCTTCATATAGATATTGACTTGCATTTATTTGAATTTATTACATTAAAAAAAAAGTTGAGCAATTTTTTTTCTATTTTCTTAGTTCATAAGAAAGACAATATTGTTTGATATCTTCATAAAGATATTGACTTGAATTTATTTATGCAAGGGATTGAGTTAAATTTACTCATTGCATTAAGAGTTATAGATGAAGGATAAATTTTCAGATTATCAAATGTACATTAAAGTGTGTTAGAATAGGGGTGTTATACGAGTTAATATTGCTGATGGAGTAACTAGGGACTTGCATGATAAATTTACTCATGCTCTACTGATAATTGTAGATGACTGATGATTTTTCAGGTTATCAAATGTTCATTAAGGATCGTTAGATTAGTGCATGAAACATTTGTACAATCAGGAGCATATCAGTTATGCTCATCCATTAGACCCTCAATTTATCTAACGGACATAGGTTAATGAAGAGTCATGTAACTGTTATGTCAGTCAGTCACAGGTTAGTGAAGAGTCATGTAAGTGTCATGTCAATCAGATAGAGCTCTTGATCTCCTGGAGTTTGCCAAATACCTATTTAATCCTTATTCAAGAAGAAGAAGTTAATCTTTTAATTTTCTTCATTTCCTCACAGTGCCGAGAGTGCGGGAGGGTGTTGCTCAGAGACAGCGGTTGTATCGAGTGGGGAGCAAAGACCTATTAGCCATAGTCTGCTGCCCACGCTACGCTACCGCATCTACGATGGCTGGAGTTATAGGGCTCGATACCGTGAATGAGGTAGAATTCGCTAGAGGGACTCCGAAGGATATAACAGCGAGCCTGGACTCCAAAGTGGGAGGAGGCATGAACGGCAACAGGAGGTTCATCGTGGATATCACCACCTGTATCATCCTTGAAGCAAAGCCATGGAAAGACGTCTTGCTATCAGATGTAGTGATAGCATACAGGGATAAAGCGAATTCGCGCTACTACCTGGACTTCGTCACGGTTGGGATCCCAAGCGTCATCTGGGATAAGATACCAACTGGGGCGAAGGTCGAGGGGATGAAGAAGATGAAGTTGGACCATGGCGATAAGGTGAGAGTCGGTAATGGGTTCGATATGTCGGAGTCTAGCCTCTACTACATAGTAATAAGGAACGGTGAAGGATACGATCATTGTCAGATCTTGGACTTCAAGAAGTTATCAACGTGTTCAAGCAGTCTTTGGAGGTGAGGCTTAAGTGTACTATGCGACTTAAGAAGCACCACGCAGCCAACATACTCACGACCACATTCTCCTGGAGCCTCGGCGCAACCCCTGGAGATCTACGTGGTGAACGTTACAGAGCGGGACGCACCCAGGTACAGCATTACGGATCTATCAATGTGCGTCATGGCTGACTGCTGATCTATCAATCAGCAGTCAGCCCTGATAGCGTTGGGTGCTGTAGCGCCTGATGGTACTACTAGTGTCGCGGATAGTGTCGAAGGTGAGGAGGGAGAGGAGAGTTCAGAATCACATCAGGGGGACCTATATATAGAGACTACGATCCGAGGTATGGCCTCATATATGTCTTCACATTAGCAAGTAATAGTAGTCACTGGTTTAAATTTTGGAGTGAAACTTTATATTTTGTGCTCTTTCGAGGTCAAAGATCTTCTGCAATCACGTTATTGCTCCTGTCAGATTACATTCATATCTTGCTACTACATCATGAAATCAGTACATAAAAGAAAAGTTATGGTATGACAAAACTTGATATACCAAAGTTTGTCTTCAATGCGGTTTCAGGGATGGAACCCCACTGGTGAGGATCGAGGATGTCGTCTATTGTATCCTGATATATTTCAAAGACAGAAGTGTGTGCCGTGTCAATTATCTGCTAAATCAGGGTATTGGAATCTGCTTTAGGATGTATAAACGTGAGCATATGCCGCCAGTGCTGAGTACTCTGCAAATGGTAACAAAGTTCACTCCAGATATGATTCAGCAGAAGTACTGCTCTAGCGGAGGCAGGTTTAATGGGATCCAACTTCTGTAGCTTGGCTACGTCTTGTAGCCTCCTATACTCCTATGAACTCAGAATGCAGAGACACGGTTGACGTAGCTTACCACTCGGATACGCAATGTGTCTTCTGTTTGCTATGTATATAAGACTGCTCGTGGGTTTGAATATGCAAGCATCACAATGTCGTAAATCTGTTTCAATCTGGTAAATTACACACACTGTTGTAACCGGGCGCGAAGATACGGTACTGTCGCTCAACATTGATATAATAAGAGACATCGCTTGTGAGATTGTATCATCTAGACCAGTCAGCATGGTGTGGCTAATCATTAGAAGCAACCTCAGATTAAGCTATGTACGTACAAGTTTTGGAAGACGCACACCCCGGTGAGGCAGGCTGAGCAGTGTGCAGAATGATATACAGGAACGTAAAGCGCCTCCATAGTGACAGTAGAATGCTGTTGGGGACTGAGTGTGTGAGAATCACGGGCAATTACAGTGGAATGGATGAAGAGTTCGGGATAAAAGACTCTGCGAAATGCGGCTCATCGTACACACCCGTTCACCCCTTTGTACGATCCTACCGAGGTTCACTACAACCGGTGGGATGGGGAGTGCCTCTGGTTTTTTACTTTTGGTTCGAAGTTGTTATGTTGGATATAGTTCTGTAGGAGAGCATGTTTGTTTTTATATTCTAGTGGTATGTAGACACTAGGTGACATATATTTAGATACTAGATATTGTGTGTATAGATACTAGATGATGGTTGTTTGGATGTTCTCGTGAAGTGCAGACACTAGGTGAGTTTGTTTGGATATTCTAGTGGTATGTAAACACTAGTTGGGATTTGTTTGGATGTTCTAGTGGTATATAAACACGAGGTGATATTTATATGAATATTCTAATGGTAAGGATATTCCAGTGGTATGGAAACACTAGCTGGGGTATTTGTTTGGATGTTCTACTAGTATATAAACACTAGGTGATATTTGTTTAATGTTCTAATGGCACCGTTTAATTTGATTTACGTAATTATAACATTTGAAACACGATAGATTTATCTCTGTGATACTAGTGGGCTTTAACTCTAAGTTTTATCCATGTTCGGTTTAATGGGTCTTTCCATCTTGTTCTCCTATGCGTGTCGCTTTCGAAGCTCATTCGGTATATTACTTCCAGAAACCTCACTCGACATAGAGCAACATGTGCGGAGGAAAAGATGGAATCAGTTATTGTATACTAGGACTTTCCCAAAGCAAATCCTTACGATCTTTCTGCAACAGATAGTTCTATAGTGTCAGATGGTTCTGAGCATCACACGCACATGATTCAAGTTATGAGAATGGTGTGATGTTGCTCCCTGAAAAACATTGTCTGGGTTTGCTGTGGAGGATGATTAAGGTTGTCAAGCATATACATACAATAACACGAACACTAACAACAGATCATTTACTCTAGTTTCATCAATTGGAATATGGGTGAGGAGATTCAATGGACAAGAGAGAATAAAGCGACTAGAGAGTCTAGTGGGAAAGGCACTGTATGCAGGAGGTTAGATCCACTGTTTGTAAATGCGAGAGTTGGGTTGCCATGTTTGTCTTACTCCCTCCGTCCCACTCTAATGACATTGAATGACATTCTCTGGGAATAAGCCTGAACCTGAAATTCAATTTCATTAATTTTTCTTAGGTCTAAAGTATCAGAGTACTTTTACTAGAAATCAAAGTATATCCATTGATACTCATTTTATAAGCGTCTAGGGATGTTGAAGAGATAATGAACAATATCATCGCTGCAACAATTTTACTATACACGTAATATATTGGAAAATGATTTTACAAATTTAAAGGTCTCTACAGACTTTTTGGATCCAATATTATTAGAGGATAATATCATGGTACAATGAGTAATGAAAGTACTCTAATCAGCGTTAGAGTACTTGAGTGTACTTAGTAGATAACTTTGCATATAATCCTGCGATGAGACATAGTACTTCAATTTTGTCTCAGAATATCCTATGTTGTCATTAGAAAGTGAAAATAATTTCTTCTCAAACCAAATTAATATAGTCTAGAAAAATAGCAGTAAAGTATTTGAGAAATTGAGATGATATCTAGACTTATATTTTTATTTTGTGAATATTCATAATCAAGATGTCAAGGTAGATGTTAGAAAACTTGACATCTTCATTATGAATATTCATTAATCAAATAAATTGTGAAAAGGACACAAGTACAATAACATATGCTAGATATTCTACAGAAATTAACAAGAACTACAGTAATAGATCGCTTATATTCTTGAAATCTAAATATTTAAATATTTATATGAATATCAATTCTTGAATTTTATTATTACCAAAAAAAGAGATTTATTTTTATCATATAAAATCAATATAATAAAATAGGAGATTTTACTATTCTAGAAAAACCTATAAGAAATTATTATAATTATAAAGTAAAGAATTTCAAGAAGAAATTCAAGAATTCAAGAATAAAACTATTATATAATTAGCTGAATTGAAATTTTCCAATAAAAAGTCAAAATATCATAGTTCAATTAAGAAAGGAATCAAATCCAAATATGAAATTTTACACTTATAGATATATGAAAGTTAAAATTACATATTACCCCAAAATAAAGTGATGAACATGGAAATAAATTCTTGGAGATACGTATTAAATTTGGAAAAATTTGAGGTTACTTGAGTCAACCATTATATTTCCTTTGAATATAATGATTGAGAGTTAAGTGAATTGCAACATCAGTGACGAACATGAAAATATATTCTTGGAGATAAGTATTAAATTTGGAAATGATTTAGGTTACTTAGGACAACCATTGTATTTTCTTTGAAAATAATGATTGAGAGTTAAGTGAATTGCAACATAAGTGGTGATGACTTTCTTTGACATTCCATGTAGCATCTTAATATCCTTAAGATATTGATGTTCAATTCTCTCCTTGTAATGTGTGATTTCTAATACTATTGTATCACAAGTTTCCAAAAGCTTCCTATTTGTATATTCTTTTAACTTCAGGGATACTTGCTCTAGTTTGGGATCATCATATACTTGAGCACTAAGAGTCTGAGCTGAGCTTGAAGTTTCATCTCAAGGATCTTTGTCCTGGTGAGTTTGCCTATTGCAACTTTCTTTTGAAGTTCTAACATCTGATCCCTAATCTTTTTTAACTCCTTAGTAATTTTAACTATTCCTTCCTTAGAATGACTATAAGCTCCACTAGTTTCATTGGGAATGTAATCCGTCATCTTGGCCTTGACAATGGCCCTATTATATTTCTCTTCATGCAGTTTGTTTTGTAATGCCTACTTCTTTACGGTATTTAGGCATATGTAGTTCTAAAGTAAAAAATGGTTACCTTTTTTTTTTCTAATTGTCCTTTGATGAGTGTCCTCTCTTTGTCTTTCTTTTGCAAATTTTCTTCATAGTCTTGCTGCCTTATCTTCCCTTCTATATGAAGAAGTTTGCCTATTGAAATTATGAAGTTTGCCTAATGCATTATTTTGACATCTTTTTGGCTTTTTTTTCTGCTACTAGTGAGGCATTATGTGTCTTGATCTCATGATTCTCATGCATCAGGGCATTCAACTTTTTATTTGTCTTTGTATAAATCTCTCACCCTCCCTAAGTCTCCTTGCAATTTGTTCACCTTTTCTTTTACTTTGTACTTGTTTGTAAGCATACTCTTTACTAGTGAAGTGTAGGCCACTACATCAAACCATTCCTCTCTATAATATAGGAGGATCATCTAAAAGAACCTAAGAGTGGGTCCTATTGAATTTACCATGAAATTTTCCTCATCCATTATAAGTGGTGCTAAAACTACTTTGCCAAAGAAACTTTGTCTTCCTTCTCCTTCTTGGTGCGGTGTGGGTGAGGTCTCCCCTACATTGCCTTCCACATCCACCTAGTCTCCATTTTGAATGTCCTAGCTTGGTTCCATCTAAATTGAACTCACAAGCTCTTCTGCCGAATGTAAAAGACCAAGACCAAGGAGAAAAATAGGAGAATGGAAACTCACATTGGGATACTTGAAGGAGGGAAAAATCCAAATGCCTAGCATGACTTTGGCTTTGGTATTTATAGGTAGCATACAAGGCCCTTGAGAAGTTTCTCAAGAAGCTTCCTTGAGCTGCTTTCTTAGAGTGCAAGCCAAGTTAACCAGGAAGCTTCTCAAGAAACTTCTTTCTAGAAGTCGTCTACTTGGCGTGTAATCTAAGCTAGTTAGAAGCTTCTAGAAGCTACCTACTTGGAGCGCAAGTTAACTAGTCAGGAGACTTCCCAAGAAGCTTCCTAGATTCTTTTGGAATATTCTAGGCTAATTTGGCTTATTCTCTACTTCGTTAGCCTTACTAATTATGTCGCTAAACTCCATACTGTTACATATTCCCCCACCGCTAGTTGGTGACATCCTCGTTGCCATTGAAGCTTCAAACTCTTGGATGGCCGTCTGGGCATTCTGGAGGTGAGAAAGAGGTTCCCATGTGGTATCATGAAGGGGATACACTTTCCAAAGGACCTTGTACTCCGTATGTTGATGGTGTCCTCGTTGGATGTGGCGACGTGCAAGGATACAATCAACTTTGTACTCCTCATGATCATTGATAGAGATAGGGGGAGGAGGAGGTTGGACTTGAGAGGAGAAAGAAGAGGAGTTAGGAACAAAGGGTTTCAACTTGGAAACATGAAAGACAAGATGGATTTGCATATGACAAGGCAAGGCAAGTCAATAAGCAACAGGAGAGACAATTTGGGTGACATCAGAAGGTCTTATCCAATTAGGGGCAAGTTTACAAACTTGGGTATCAAGTGGGAGGGGTAGATTACAAGAGGATATCATAAATTTATCACCAACTTCAAAGGTGAGATGATGACGATGGTGGTCCACATATTGTTTTTGACAATTTTGAGCAACAAGGAGGTGAGATTTGGCTTGTTGAAGAGATTTGGATATGGTGGTCAAGAAGGTTGAAGTATGAGGGACTTGAGACGGAGGAGGAGCAAGAAGAGAATCTGGGACAAGCGGATCTTGGCCAAAATTGAGAAAGAAAGGAGAGAATCCGGTGCTTGCTTGTTTAGAATTGTTTTATGTAAACTCCACAACTGCAAGAAATTTATCCCAATTGGTATGGTGAATGTTGACAAAGGCACAAAGCATATCTTCCAAGGTGCGATCTGCACATTCAGTTTGTCCATCAGTTTGAGGATGATAAGTTGTGGATAAAGTAAGCTTGGTGCCAAGTATCTAGAAGAGGGCTTGCCAAAACTTTCCGGTGAAGCAAGGATCACGGTCGGAGATGAGTACACGTGGCATCCCATGATGTTTGAATTTGTTATTGAAGTAGAGTTGCCAAGGTTGGAGCATCCACAGTATCAACTATTGGTGCCAAATGGATTTGCTTACTAAGCTTATCCACAAATACCACAATTGCTGTGTGACCTTGTTGTGTCTTGGGCAAGGAGGTGATGAGATCTAAGCTCACATGTTTCCAATGAGTAGTTAGAATGGGAAGTGGCTGAAGGAGTCCACTCAGCTTTTGGTTACTGGCCTTGTTGCATTGACAACTCTCACACGATCAGACAAACTCTCGAACATCTCGTGTCATGTTGGGCCACCACCATTGGTGTTGGAGGGTACCCAAGGTCTTATCCACTCCCATGTGACCAACTATTGGTAAATCATGGGCTTCCTGAAGGCGCACAAGTTGGAGATCATCTTTGGCTGGAACATAGATCCGGTCCGCATGGAATAGAAGGCCTTCCTTGAAGGAGAAGGTGTTTTACTCCTTGTTGCCTATTGTCAGACAACCATGTACCATTTGGAAGAAGGGATCTTGTTGTAGAGCTGACCAAAACTCGTTATGGACCTTGGGATCAATTGACACCGTCATAATTGCCGCCATGATGAGAGGAAGAGACTTCAAATCAGGTCGTTGTGATAGAGCATCAAGGATGATATGGAACTGACCTGGTTTGTACCCAAGTTTGATGTCAAACAATTGGAGTTGCTCTTCCCATCAATGATGTCGACTCTTCATGTGTTCCAAGTGTAAGGTTTGCAACAATGGCTTGTGATCCGTTTGCATGCCCACTTGTTTCCCCAAGAGGTAATGCCTCCATACTTTGGTGGCATATACCATTGAAAGTTGTTCTTGATCTCAAGCAGAGGAATTTCTTTCAGATGTATTTAGTCAGCAAGACACAAAGGCAATGGGATGTAGTCCATATGGGAATTCTTGTTGCAACACACCTCCAATTGCAAAGTTAGAAGCATCAAAATCAACCACACAAGGTAGTTGAGGATCATATGGTTGAAGAATGGGTCTTGAAGACACCATATGCTTTAAATTCTGGAATGCTTTTTCATGCTTGGTGGTCCATTGGAAACTCGAGTTCTTTCCCAAGAGGTCAGTCAATGGTGCAGCCACATGAGCATAAAAGTGGATGAACTGTCGGTAAAAATTGGCCAATCCATTGAATGCTTGTACTTCTATAGCATCCTTTGGGGTAGACCAATCAGTAATGGCCTTGATCTTCTCTTCTTCCATCTTGATCCCCTCTGATGAGATCTTATGATCCAAGAAGGTAACCTTCTTCTGCCAAAAAGCACACTTCAACTTCTTGTAGTAAAATTTCCATTGTCGTAGTTGTCTTAGGACTTCTCGCACATGATTCATATGTTCTGCCTCTATCTTGCTATAGATTAAAATATCATCCAAGCATACCACTACGGACCAATCCAATAGTCCTTCCAACACCTGATGCATCTGATCCATGAAGACTACTGGAGTATTAGTGAGTTTGAAAGGTAGAACTCTCCACTCGAAGTGCCCATACCTTGTGCAAAATGCAGTCTTTTGCACATCCTCTCTCTCAATAGGAATTTGCCAACAGCCGCTACAAAGATTGAGCTTGGAAAGGTAGCGTGCTCCACTTAGTTGATCAAGCAGGTTATTGATTTGAGGCAAGGGATATGCATTCTTCATAGTTTGCTTATTGAGCCCACGGTAATCAATATATAAATGAAGCCTTCCATCCTTCTTTGGAACAAATAGTACCGGTGCTCCCCAAGGAGAGGTACTATGTCGTATGAAATCCTTCTCCAACAACTCTGTAAGTGTTGTTTGCAACTTCTCCAAATCCTTTGGTGAAAGCCAATGGATCGGTCTACTCACTAGAGTACTCCCTGGAAATAACTCAATCTTGAAGGGCATACCTCGATTGGAGGGTAATCCCTTTGGTAGATCATCCAGAGACACATCCGCAAACTCTTGAACTATCCAATCAACCATTGCTTGATGAGGCTCTTGTCCCTCCTCGGATTGTTCTTGTGCAATTGGCTTGATCCACACCACGAATACAGATTTATCTTCCTCCAAAGCTTTCTCTATGGCTGCTTTACTAACAAACTTCCATTCTAGTGACTCATGTCTCTTCCAAGGTTGCTCCATGGTTGCCTTCTTGGCAAACTTCCGATCTTGGGACTCATCTCCCTTCCAGATTCACTATATGGCTACCTTCTCAACAAACTTCCCATCTTGGGACTGACTATTCTTAGGTGTCTTACTCAGAGGTGTCAAACAACCTAATCAGAAATTCCTACCTTAGTGTTGTACTTGAATTTGTCGTTAGGTCCAATCAAATTGAACCTTATGACGTTCAAGCCAATGTAGACCCAAAATGATATCATAGTGTAGAGGTGCTACTACAAACCTCATACACTCCAAATACTCCTTCCCAATCTTGAAGGTAACAGGATGTGAGATGTAGAATGCAAAACCCTTTCTACCATCCGCCATCATCAAACTACTTCCAAACATTGGTTTGATAGGAATACCCAATTCCTTTGCTAATTGCATAGACATGCAATTCTCTGAATTTCCAAAATCAACCAAAATCCTACAACCCCAATTAGATACCATACCTTGCAAGTGAAGCAAACTTGCATAAGTTGAGCCTTCAATCCCATTAGAACTAATCAAGCTCCCAATATGCGGCTCAAAATCTCCTACTAGGATTCCTTATTTCCTTGATCATTTTGTTCCACAATCTCTATCTGGGCAACTTGTCGAGGTTGCCCATTCCTCAGTGGGCATTCAGCAATGCGATGTCTAACTTGGCAACAATAAAAACAACCTCTATTTTGTTGCAATCTTTCTCTATCCACTGTACCAAGTGGTCTCAATTGGATAGCATCAATCTCCATTGGTGTTGGTTCTTCCACCCATGCATAGTGTAATGGTAGGCCTTGTGTAGGTCAAGGGCAAGACCAAGTTGACACAACCAAGAAATCAAAGCGCTCAGCCCATTGCATGGCTTCTTCTATGTTTTGTGGTTCCCGCATGGTCACCTCCAATTTGGTTTGTCACTTCAATCCCCACACAAATCGATCCAAAACTTCACCTTCTTGTATATTTGGAATCTGCATGATGATGTTTTGAAATTGTGTGATGTAGCTCATTACTAAGCCAACTTGCTCCAACTCTGCCAATTTATCTCATGCGGCACGGGTGGCATTTATAGTTTGAAAGCGACCCAATATTGCATCCTTGAACTCTACACATGTCAAAATTGGTGCAACAATCTGTCGTTCAACTCGCTCCACTTACAATCGCCACCAAAGTTTTGCCATACCATCTAATTGGCTAGAGGCCAAGAGAATCTGTTTCCGTTCATCTTGAAGATTGGTGGCTTCAAAGTAACGTTTGCAGTCAAAAAAAAAATTCTCCACTGTGCCCGAAAGATTCTTGCCTTCAAACACCTTGGGTTTTGGAAATCAAATGCGATCTTCTCCATCTAAAATTGGCGCTCTCTCTATATATTCTCATCATTGCTGATTTTGTTCATCCAGCAATTGAGTTAGGTGCTCAATTTGTTGTTGTATTGCAAGGATGATGGTTGGTATTGCCGCCATAGCTACTACTCTATCCCACTACTCCCACTTTATCTAATTGATTAACACATAGATGCAACATGTCCACCATTCTTTGTAAGTTACAACCAAAAGTATCAAGGGTTCCTCAGACATGGTGATCATATGTAGAAAATCCTACCCAAAGCGCAAGGTGATGAATTATGTGAAATGATGCTTGGGTAACATCTGGACATGAAAATCTCAATGGTTTGGCGGAAGTGGATTTGGTTGTCCATAAATTCCATCCATCCCATTCTTGCTCTGATACCAATGTAAAAGACCAAGACTGAGGAGAGAAATAGGAGAATAGGAACTCACATTAGGATACTTGAATGATGGAAAACTCCGAATGCCTAGCATGACTTCGGCTTTTGTATTTATAGGTAGCATACAAGGCCCTTGAGAAGCTTCTCAAGAAACTTCCTTGAGCCGCTTTCTTAGAGTGCAAGCCAAGTTAACTAGGAAGCTTCTCAAGAAGCTTCCTTCTAGAAGCCGCCTACTTGGCATGCAAGCTAAACTAGTTAGAAGCTTCCAGAAGCTTCCTTCTAGAAGCTACCTGCTTGGAGTGCAAGTTAAGTAGTTGGGAAGCTTCCTAGATGCTTTTGGAATATTCTAGGCTAATTTGGCTTATTCTCTACTTTGTTAGCCTTACTAACTACGTCCCTAAACTCCATACTGTTACACCAAAGGTCTTCTTGATCTTGATGTTCTTTAACAACTACTTCTTTTTCTTTGTCTCTTTGTACTTCTTATGGAGGAATTGACTCCACTTCTTCTTGATTTTAAGCATAGTCCTCCTAATGTGACTTGGTTTGTGTAGAGCGAGCTCTTCTTTTGCTACATTGTCTTTTGTTTCATCATCAATTACTTCACCCTCAACTTCTTCATAGGAAGAAGCTGAGGGTGAAGCCACTCATATATCCACCACTTGAGAGGATTTCTTCTTGCTCTCTTTGGTGGTCTCTCTACATACTAACTAGTGGAAGGCTGCTTCTTCTTCTTGGGAGTGGTTGCTATTGTTACCTCCTTCACTTCCATAGATTTTCTTGTTGAGTGGAACTTGGCATATGATTCTTGATGGCTCATAATCATGGGGGTCTATTGGGTTGAGCCAAGAAGTACTCCTCCAATATGAAGTGAGACCCAAACCTACTCCTCTCATCTTCATTTAGCGAATTCACTCCCATGTAGAAGTGAAATGCAAATAGAGCCAAGCAATTAGCTCCACCATCCTCCTCAAGTTCCTTAATCATGGAGTAGGCATATTGATGAAACATTAGGTCTAATTGACAAGTTCTCCCCTAAATAACTACTCAAAGACCATTGCTTGGCTAATAGTCAAGTAAATATTTTGTTTTGGGCGTAATGGCCTCATAAAGACTAAAAGAGAAATTGACAAGGAGGGTCCTTGTAAGTATGAACCTTCCACTTGTTAGTCTTTGACCTCTTCTATACAAAGGAATTCTTAATTTGATCATTTTTTTGTATGCTTAAAAGTTTAGTTCTGATAAATGGTTGAAGATAAATCAAATGATTTAAAATGCAATTCTACATAGTTTACTATTATACCTCATAATATTCTATATTGATTTGAGATAATGAGTTTGAAATATGTTTGAAGTTATAATTTATATATTGATTCAAGATTATATGAAAATTTGTAAATAATAAAAATTTAGAAATATTATAATATTAAAAATAAACTTTAAAAAAAAATCTATATTAAAAATTTTACATGAAAATATATTATATTTAAATAATTTTATAATAATTGATTTTATGGAACTTTTAGAGAATAGGGAAAATGATTGATGAAAAGAAAAAGTTAGTTTATCATAAAATGCACTTTAAGTGAATGTTTTTTTAGTAATGTAGCTTAACATAAAGTTTCTACACTTGTGTTAGTAATATTTGATGTTTTATTGTAATCTATATTTCTTAAATAATATGTTTTAATCTTTATAGATTTGAATAGAAAATTTATAAAGAGGAAATTTTTTTTGATTATATATATATATATATGTATATAAATTCAAGTATCCATATATATGATAGCTTAAATTTGTGCAAATAAATAAAATAATTTGACTTTATAAAGTATGACTACATAAATTAATTATCAAGAAGCAATATAATTACATTGTTTTAGTTCAAAATTTGGATCAGTAATTACTCAAATTAAAGGAGATGTTCTGAAGGAGATATTATGGTAGAGTAGATACATTAATTCTTCTTTTATTATTATCTTTACTCCTTCATTCCAAAAGTACAATTTTAAGAAATACACACAAACATGTCAAATGTAATAATGCAATGTGAATTTTACCTAAAGAGGACCATATTCCACTCTTTTAAGTAAATTAACAAACATGGAGGCTCTAAATTACAACAAACATTATAAATACCATTAGCAAAGTTATAATTATCTAGAGTTAAGGAATTGAAAACCATGCTTTTGAATTAGAGTTACAATTCTCGACAATATATTTTAATTTTCCAAAATAATATTTATTTAGAGACATAAATCCAAGATTGAAGGTAAAATAATTAGCTTTTGGAACCTTGATTGTTACTCTTGCCATAAAAGGATCAACTCTTAATTTTTTTGATTGTTGTAAACTTGCGGGTTTGCCAGCTCTATATTGTATCAAAGAAGAACCACATTGGAAAATTTGAGTCACATAATTAGTTGCAAACAAGCACTCAATCCATGCTAATTATTAGCTGGGATGCTACATCGGATTTTATGGTGGTTTGGGGCTCATTAATTTTTGCTTGTGAACTTGAAAGTTGACTAAGTTTAGAGAGCCAAATATAAGGGCTATTAAGTTTTTCTTTCCATCCATATGTAAAGTGTTATTATTGATACCTACATTGATGTTATTTGGGCAAATTGTATACCTAGTATGGTAAATTTTATGCACTTTTTAGTGATTTTTTTTCCTCAAAAGAAGTTAGCTTTAAGTAGTATTAAACTTCTTTTGAATTGACAATCCTTTGGTTATAATGGAAGATACAATTTTTGACATCCAACTAATAAAGAAAAGAGAGAGACCAAGCTATAAGAAAAGATAGTGCCTAGCTTTTCTCTCACCAAAGGATGCCTTTATTGAGAATTTTTATAAATACCATTTGCTAGAAGGAATAACAAGTTAGAAGTGAGCACTACTAATGTAAAAGACCAAGGAGAGAAATAGGAAAATGGAAGATCAAAGTGAAAGATCACATTGGGACTCTTGAATGAGGGAAACTTTGAATGCCTAGCATGAGCTTGGGCTTTGGAATTTATAGAGAACATACAAGGCTCTTGAGAAGCTTATCAAGAAGTTTCTTAAAAGATGCCTTCTTAGAATGCAAGCTAAGCTAGTCAGGAAACTTCCCAAGAAGTTTCATTCTAGAAGCCATTTACTTGGTATGAAAGCTAAGCTAGGCAAGAAGCTTCCTCCTAGAAGTCACCACTTGGCATGCACATTACTTGATACTTGGAAGGTACCAAGTAGCTTTCTAGATACTTCTAGAATATTCTTATAATTCTTGATCGATTTGGCATATTTGCTATTTTGTTAGTCTCAACTGACCATGTGCAAACTTCATATTGTTATATATGTAACAATATGGGTAAAATATGCCAAAATAGCCAAGAAGTAGCCATTAGCCAATGTTATCAGCCAAAGTAACAATAAGTCAAATTAAATAAATAGAAATTAGCAAAAGTAGCAATTAGTCAATAAATTAGCCAAAGTATCAAATAGGCCAAATAAGCCAAGAATTATAAAAATATTCTAGAAGCATCTAAGAAGCTACTTGGTATCTTCCAAGTATTGTGTAAGGTTCATGCTAAGTGGTGATATCTAGAAGGAAGTTTCTTGGGAAGTTTTCTGGCTAGCTTAGCTTGCACACCAAGTAGGTGGCTTCTATAAGGAAGCTTCTTGGGAAGCTTCCCAACTAGCTTAGCTGGCACGCCAAGTAGGCAGTTTCTAGAAGGGAGTTTTTTGAGAAGCTTTCTAGTTAGCTTGGCTTGCACTTTAAGTAGACGTCTTTCAGAAAGCTTCTTGAGAAGCTTCTCAAGAGCTTTGTATGTTCCCTATAAATACCAAAGCCCAAGCTCATGTTTAGCATTTGGAGTTTTCTTCATTCAAGAGTCCCAATGTGATTTTTCACTTTGATTTTCCACTCTCATATTACTTTCCTCGGTCTTTTACATTGGTATCAAAGTAGAAATGAGATTTTTTCCAAACCATTAGGATTTTTATGTCCATGTACTACCCAAGTATCATTTCATGTAGTTCATCATCTCATGCTTTGGGTAGAATTTTTTGAATATGATCACTTTGTTTGATGAACCCTTGGTACTTCCAATTATAATATATGGAGAACGGTGGACGTGTTGCATGCTTGTTAATTTAGATAATTATAAGTGGTTTGATAGAGTAATATCCATTGTAACAATATGGAGTTTAGCGACAAAGTTAGTCAAGCTCACGAAGTAGCACATAAGACAAATTAGCCTAGAATATTCCAAAAGTATCTAGGAAGCTTCTTGGGAAGCTTCACGGCTAGCTTAGCTTGCACCTCAAGTAAGTAGCTTCTAGAAGCTTCCAACTAGCTTAGCTTGCATGCCAAGTAGGCGGCTTCTAGAAAGAAGCTTCTTGAGAAGCTTCCTAGTTAACTTGGCTTGCACTCTAAGAAAGCAGCTTGAAGAAGCTTCTCAAGGGCCTTGGATGCTACCTTTAAATACCAAAGCCAAAGCTCATGCTATGCATTTGGAGTTTTCCCTCATTCAAGTGTCCTAATGTGAGTTTCCATTCTCCTATTTCTCTCCTTGGATTTGGTCTTTTACATTAGTATCAGAGCAAGAATGGGATAGATGGAATTTATGGACCACAAAATTCACTTCCACCAAACCATTGGATTTTTGCATCCAAATACTACCCAATCATTGTTTCATACAATTCATCACCTCGCACTTTGGACAAGATTTTTTGCATATTATCACCACATTTAAGGAACCCTTGGTGCTTCCGGGTTATAACTTATGGAGAACGATGGACGTGCTATTTCTATGTGTTAATAAATTAGATAGATTGGGAGTGGTGTGATAGAGTAGCAACCATGGTGGAAATATCCAATGTTGTCCTTACTATGCAACAACAAAACGAGTACCTTACTTGATTATTGGATGAACAAGATCTTCGATGACAAGAGCAGGTGGAGAGAGTACCAGTTCAAGAAGGAGAAGATCGGATCAGATTCCCTAAACCCAAGGTATTTGAAGGCAAGAATCTTTTGGGTGCAGTGGAGAATTTTGTGTTTGATTGTGAACGTTATTTTGAAGCTACCAATCTACAAGATAAGCAAAAATAGATTCTCTTGGCTTCTAGCCAATTGGATGGAGTAGCAAAGCTATGGTGGAGATTCCAAGTGGAGTGAGCGGAACAACAAATTTTTGCACCAATCTTGACATGGGCAGAATTCAAAAGTGTAATAATTAGTCGGTTCCAAGCTATAAATGCCACACGAGCTGCACGGGATAAGTTGGCAGAGTTGAAATAGATTGGCTCTATAAGAAGTTACATCATGCAGTTCCAAAACACCATCATGCATTCTATACATTCCAAATATTGGAAGGTGAAGATTTGGATCAATTTGTGAGGGGCTTGAAGGCGAGAACCAAATTAGAGGTAACCATGCGAGAGCCACAACACTTGGAAGAAGCCATGCAGTTGGCCAAACGTTTTGATTCCTTGGTGGCAACAACTTGGTCTTGACCTCAACCTCTACAAAGCCTACCAATACACTACACACAAGTGAAGGAGCCAACACCCATGGAGATTGATGCCATTCAACAAAGACCACTTGGCATAGCAAATAGAGAAAAACTACAATAAAATGGTGGTTGTTTTTATTGTTGCCAATTGGAGCATCGCATTGCTGAATGTCTACTCAAGAATGGACGACCTCAACAAGTTGCCCAAGTGGAGGTCATGGAGCGGAATGATCAGGGAAACAAGGAATCCTAGTAGGAGATTTCAAGCCGCCTATTGGGAGCTTGATTAGTTCTAATGGGATTGAAGGCTCAACCGATGCAAGTTTGCGTCACTTGCAAGGTATGATATCTAATCGGGGTTGTAGGATTTTGGTTGATTCTTGAAGTTTACAGAATTGCATGTCTATGCAAGTAGTAAAGGAATTGGGTATTCCTATCAAGCCAATGATTGGAAGTAGTTTGATGATGGCGGATGGTAGAAAGGGTTCTGCATTTTGCACCTTGCATCCTGTTACCTTCAAGATTTGGAAGGAGTATTTGGAGTGTATGAGGTTTGTAGTGGAACCTCTACACTATGATATCATTCTTGGTCTACGTTGGCTTGAACGTCATAAGGTTCAATTTGATTGGACCCGATACCAAATTCAAGTACAACACCAAGGTAGGAATTTCCGATAAGGTTGTCTGGCACCTTTGAGTAAGACACCTAAGAATAGTCAATCCCAAGATGGGAAGTTTGTTGAGAAGGTAGCCACAAAGTGAACCTTGAAGGAAGTGGAGTCCCAAGATGGGAAGTTTGCCAAGAAGGAAATCATGGAGCAAGCTTGGAAGAGAGATGAGTCCCTAGAAGGGAAGTTTGTTAGTAAAGTAGCCATAGAGCAAGCTTTGGAGGAAGATAAGTCTGTATTCGTGGTGTGGATCAAGCCGATTGCACAAGAACAATCTATGGAGGACCAAGTGCCTCATCAAGCAATGGTTGATCTGTGAGCCGGCCTGTCTCTCACTCAAGATGAACCTCTGATGGCTATTATGGTAGCACACCATGGACTAAGAAGGCAAGGAACCCCAACTCCATCATACTCCTCCAAGGCTAACAGTCCAAGACTCAAGACATTGCTCACTAGAGAACTCAATGAGAGAGAGATAGTTGCAAATGAAAGGATGATGAGCACCTCCTCATCCCTTGTTTATATACTTGTGAAATAGTTACAAACCAAAGTTACTAATTATTGTAGTAACTCAAGTTACTAGACTAAAAGTCAAGTAAAGTCAAAAAGTAGAAAGGAATATCCATTCACATGGGCATATTCCCCTAAGCATGTGGTCTTATCTTGACCCAACCACTAAGTCAAGGATTCCTTCACATGGGCTATCCTTGGACTAAAGAAGAATCCAAAACAAAAAGGCTTGCAAGCCCAAGAGTTCTCAACTCTTTCCTCAAAGCCAAACACCTAGGAATAATACCAAGTCAACACACTAAAATCCAAAATAGTGGTGCTCATCTTTTCTACTTCCTCTAAAGTAAGGTTCCCTAGATCTTAGCTATGACTAACTTTAGCTAACCATGACTAATATAGAACCATCCTTTATCTCTATATAAATAATATCTCTTAAATACTTGTAATACCAAGCTAAATATCACAATACCACAAACATGCACAAATGGGTGTTACATTTACCCCCGGACTAAGTTTTCACTTTGTCCTCAAAGTGAAGGTCTCTCTCCCTTCTATGGTACATCTTCAACTTATCATGGTTAATCCTATCAAAGTGTCTTCCTCCTAACTCCTTGAGATCATAGGTGTAATTGCCCCACACCTTCTCCACTATGAAAGGTCCAAAGTACTTAGGCAAAAACTTCTTTTGCACTCTCTTGAATCAAATGGAATCAAACAACATTACCCAATCACCTTCTTTGAAAGTCTCCACCTTCTTCTTGCATTGCCTCTTGTCATAGCTCTGCTTTTGTTTCCTTTGGGCTTGCTCCACTCGAACCATAGCAACTGCTCTTGCCTCTTCCAACTCCATGAGTTGATCCTTCCTTGACTTCTCTGCATCACCTCCTTGTGCTTTCTTCAATCTCCTATGAATGCTTTGGAAGGTAGGAAGATCAAAGTGAATAGGTAAGGTAGACTCAATACCATACACCAATTGAAATGGAAAATATCCGGTGGAAGTCTTCATGGTTGTCATATACTCCCACAAAACTGCATGAATCCTCTTGTCCCAATGATGTTTAGCCCCCTCCATTTCTGCATCTTTGGCCAACATCATGCACAAGGTCTGATTGGTTCTCTCTGCCAAGCCATTGGAATTTGGCTTATAGGATGTAGTTACTCTATGTGTGATAGAGAAATGTCATAGCATGGCTGTAGTAATGCTTCTTGTAAACTCTCCTCCTCTATCAGAAACCAACTCCAAAGGGCATCCAAACCTAGTGATAATGCGTTCATAAAGAAATCTACCCACTTCATCTTCATTCTTGTCCCTCAATGGTCTAGCCTCAACCCACTTGGTGAGGTAATCAATAACTACCATAATGTATTGATTGTTCCTTGGGGTTCTATTGAGAGGACCTACAAAATCAATTCCCCACTTCTCAAAAGGTCCTAGCAATGGAATTGATCTAAGTGGTAGAGTGGATGTAGACTTTCTAGCAAAAGCTTGAAAAACATGACAAGTTTTGCAATAATCAAGACAATCCTTGAAAATCCCTCTCCAATGGTAATCTGCATCTAGAATCTTGAAAGCAGGCACCTTTCTTGCAAAGTGTCCTCCACATACTAAACCTTCATGAAACTCCTTTATGAGTAGGATAGACTCTTCCTTACCTACTGCTCTTCGAAGTAGACCATCTGCTCCTTGGTGAAAAAGAATATCCTCCACCATTGTGTAAGGTCTAGATCTTGCTGCAAGGGCCTTCCTCTCCCTAGCATGCATCCCTTGTAGATAGTTACCTCTTGTCACAAAATCCACAATCTCCTTGTACTCCATTGGAACCTCTTGAGTGATTGAGATTGTCATGAGCTCCTCATCCGAGAAGGAATCATCCATTGGCTCATCTCCATCATGATCATAAGCTCTAGATAACAAATCAACATTTGTATGTTTCTTTCCTGGCCTATCCTCAATGGTGTAGTCATACTCAGACAAGAGTATCATCCACCTTGCTGGTCTCCCTTCAACATTAGGCTTGTTGAAGATGTACTTCAAAGCCTTGTGATCCGTTACAATGGTGGCTTTCCCTCCAATCAAGTAGTGTCTAAACTTCTTGAGACCAAAGATCACTGCCAACCCTTCTCTCTCCGTGACAGAGTAGTTCTTCTCTGCTGAAACCATCTGCCTACTAGCATAAGCTATTGGATGATCATGCCCATCTTGGTCTAATTGACTAAGAGTGCATCCTATAGCTACATTAGAAGCATCAGTGTAGAGGATGAAAGGCTTACTCCAATCAGGTTTAGCAAGAATTGGAGCTACAACAAGGGATTGCTTGAGCTCCTCAAAAGCTTTGAGAGCCTTCTTGTCTTCCAAAATCACCATGTTATCTACACCCTTCTTCATGTAGATGGTCAATGCATAAGCCTTGTTGGAAAATGAGAAGATGAACCTCTTATAGTACCCAACCATCCCCAAGAATTGGCATAACTTTGTCAAGCTTGAAGGGAATGGAAGGTCTGAGATTTTCCTCACCTTCTTAGGATCAACTGCTATTCCATCCTTGGAGATGATGTGCCCCAAAAGTAGACCTTCTTCATATCCAAAAATGCACTTCTTTGGGTTGAGTGATGCATTTGCCTCATCCAAACATTGCAAGACTTTGATTAGGTGCTCAAAGTGCTCCTCCTTGCTTCCATAGACACAAAAGTCATCAATGAAGTCTCTCGCAAATTTCCCAATGAAAGGTTCAAATACCTTGTTCATGAACCGTTGGAATGTGGCTGGAGCATTGCAAAGCCCAAAAGGCATGACCTTGAAAGCGTAAGTTCCCCAAGGTGTGGTGAACGTGGTGAGTTGTTGATGCTTTGGTGCAATCTTGATTTGGTTGTATCCATTATAACCATCTCCAAAATTGTACCTCTCATGACCTACAACCTCCTCCAAGATCTCATCAATGAATGGAAATGGGTAGTAGTCCTTCTTGGTAACAACATTAAGCTTCTTGTAATCCACACATACCCAAAGCTTACCATTCTTTTTCTTCACAATGATAATTGGAGACACCCATTCTGAATTCTCCACCTCAAAGACAAATCCAGCCTCCTTGAGCTTATCAATCTCCTCCTTCACAACCAAAGATATTGGTGGGCTAATGCAACGTTGCTTTTGGCAGATTGGTCTTGCATGTGACTCCACCTCTATCTTGTGCTCTTCCAAGGTGACTTCCTTCAAATCTTTGTAACTAAAAGCAAACACATGGATGAACTTGCGGAAAATCTCCTCAAATCTCACCTTCTCCTCCTTGGTAACATTTGGGCCATACTTGAGGGTAGCTAACCTTCTCTCTACCTCCTCAAGTGTCAATGGTGATTTTTTTGGGTCCTTCAAAACCTCTGGCTTAGGTGCAAAATCCATAGCACACAAAGGATACACATTTGAATCAGATTCAGATTCATCCTCCTCCGTGGAAGTCTCCTCCTTCATGCTTGTGTCCACACCTGAAGCTCCTTCTTCAGAATCTGATTCCCAATAATCAGAAGATGGTGTATCTGAATGTGAAGTGTTGGTGGTGTTAGTCACAGGAACAGTGACTCTTTGGTTTGATGGCCCAATCCTCAAGTACCCTTTGTGCCATCGATCGGCTATGCGTGCTGCTCTCAACCATGGCCTCCCAAGAAGTAAGTCATAGCTTGAATCCTTCAAGACTTGGAAAGTCATGAGATTTTGAACTCCCATAATTGAAACTACCACCTTATCCATCACCCCTACTGGTCGAACTTGTTGCTTGTTTGCCATGCTCACCACAAATGTTGAAGGTCTTGAGGGTATCATACCCAACTTCTTCATCAACCTTTCTGACATGGCATTTACTATTGATCCTCCATCAACCAATGCATCCTTGATGCTGTGACCATTCACTCTCACATCAATCTTGGAGGCATATTCACAAGCCTCCCATGGTGCTGGCTTGGCATCCACCACCCCCATTGATACTGGAACTTTTGCCTTCTTCTTCCTCTTGCTCCTTGTAGAACTCAAACCACCTCTAAGCTCCTTTCTCAAGGTAGGGTTCAAAGCAATTAATTGGCCCACTATGATGTTAGCCTTGTGACTACCAACATCCTCCAACACATTGTAGTTTCATTGTTGCTTTGAGATCAAGAAGTCCTCCATCCCCAACTTCTTCCTTGGAGTCTTTTTTGTTGATGGTGTTGAGGTGCAAGTGCTCCTAGTAGACATAGGAGTATCCTTGCTTGGAGTGAATCCTTGAGAAGAGTGAAGATCCTCTGCAAAACGAGCTCTCTTCTTCTCTTGTGCCAAAAGCTCCAAATTAAGACTCTTGGAGTTTGAGCACTCTCCCTTCTCATACTTGCTCTCAACCACATCTATGGATACTATCCCCTTACCTTTGTTGGGATTAGGAGCCACTTGGGTTTCAATACCTCCCTCTTTCTCTCTATTGGCTCCCTCATAACCCCTTCCTCCATGGTAAGTGGAATTTGGGCAATTCCTTTGGATATGGCCTCTTCCTCCACAACCAAAACAATTTTTATCATTGAAATTGTTGGCTGGTTGGCCTCCTCTATATGGATAGTTTCCATAACTCCTAGGCCCTCTCCCTACATTCTGATCCACCTCTCTCTTCTCCCATAGTTGCACCACATTGATCTTGAGATCCGCAAGTTGTTCTGTGATGGTTTGAAGTGGATCCTTTGGTGGAGGTGCAAGAATTGGAGCAACTACTACTTGTGGTGCAACCCTTGTCACCAAAGTTTCAGAATTTCCACCATACTTGTAGCCTTGAGGAGGATGCACAACCTCCTTCACCACCAAATCACTCTCATCCCCTTCCAAACTCTCCTCCATACGAATTGCGATCTTGATAGCTTCAACCTTGGAAGAAGGTTTCTCATATCTCACCTTGCTTCTAATTTGTGGTCTCAACCCTCCCACAAAATTCTTGGTGAGCATGGCCCCTATGCCAATCATTGTAGTCTCCACATCATCCCCACCCTTCCTCAACACTATGCAAAATCAGGACTCTAACGTTTCCACTCTTTCCACATGGATTCTCACTTTCTCTCCATCTCCTTGCTTGAGAAATGTAACCTCACTCATCAATCTCTCATAACTCTCATCAAGAAGAAAGTTCTCAATGAGTTCTGAAGTCAAAGTCTCCCAAGACTCCTCTTCTCCATCTCTCCTCTCTCTCTTTTGGTATTCTGACTCATACCATGTAAGTGCTGCATCCTCAAAAAGAAATCTGGTAATAATGAGGCCCACTCATTCTTCCTCCTCTCATTGTTTCCTATGCAAGCTCTCTTGAAGTCTCTCACAAAGGCCTCCACATCTTCTCCATCCTTGCCAAAGAAAACCGGAAGTTTCCCCATCTTAACCTCTCACCATCTTTCTCTTCTCTCAAAATTTCTTTTTTTTTCTCTTTTCTTTTCTCTCACTCTATAACTAATAGAGTATATACATGACTAACATGATTTGAGAGTAATACACCCTAGGGAACACAAAAGGTTCAGGTTGCTCCAAGATTTCTATAGTAATATCAAATCTTAGAGTGCATATTAATCGAACCCTCATGGATAGTTTATCCATAAGTTGAAAGATTATCTCCATCATTAATCTTGAGAACTAGCTGATGAAGGTGGTAGTATTTCTGTAGATGTAATAAGACTCTCTCCAAGATCCTTCACCAAAGTTTCCAAAAGTGCTTTTACTCCACTACACTCATGTCCTTTTGGAAGTCCTTCCACTCCACAAACCTCACACAACTCCTTGGTCTTAGATCTTCTTCCTCCTAATCTTGGTGAAGAAGGTCCAACATGCAAACCTGAGTCAAGTAAGCCTCTCCTTTCCCTCAATCTCTTGCTCTCAAAGGTCAATGGACATGAACTTGCCTTATGTCCCTTCTCTCCACACAGAAAGCACTTAGACTCACTCTTTCTTCCAAGTGGTGTAGGTTTCGGGATCCTCTCAACACTCTCTTCAAATTCTATTGTAAACTCTCTTTTCCTCAAATACACCCCTACAATCACCTCAAACCCTTGAGGAACCTTGCATAATCTCAATTTCCACTCTTGATGACCCTCCATGTTCCCAAGATGAATCTAAATACTCAAACATGCTTTTTGTTGATCTCAAACTCCTCAAGCATGAGATCTCCACTCTGTAGAATTGACCCTTCCTCACAATGTTACTCAAATCTCCCAACCAATATGTCACAGTCCTCTGGAATTTTTCACACTTGATCCCAACTTTAGGATATCCCTCCCTACAAAATTTCAGATCTTTTAATTGAGCCATTTGGCCTAGACAACTTTCTATTCAGCACACAAATTTCAGATTTGGTTTGAAAACCACCCCCCTCACTTCAAAAACTCATAACACCTTGTGAAAAAACAATCTCTCTCTAATTTTGTGGCAGCAAGTAGAATACAATGCACTGAATTTTGTGGAAATTTTTAGGACAATTTACTGAAAATTGAAGAAATGGTAGACTCTGTACAATTTTCCAGAGAGCATGCAGTTGCAGGAGCACTTTACCCTATCAACTTTCAAAAATTCTAGCCCGGTGCGCATAGTAGCTCTTATAATAATTTCAAGTGTGCTAATTGAAAGATAACCCAGGTTATCATGTGTAGAAATTTCAAGTCCAGATCTCAAACTTGAGATTTTGCCCAAAATCACCTTAACTCCCAAAATCTGCAATCCATCTCACACAATCTCTCCAATTCCTCTCATGTGTACAAGATGTAAAAAATCACCTCAAAGACATCATAATGAACTACAGAGTATAGAAATGGATCCTTGTTCTTTAACATAAGTTCAGCCCTCCCCTCTCCTAATGTTTTTCTCCAAGTGAGCTCTCATAGCCTCCTTCTACCTAATCTAGAATTGAACGCGGAACATTATCTTGCCTTCTAGAGAGGTCTCGGCAACGGAACCAAAAATGTGAGCTGGCCTGTCTCTCACTCAAGATGAACCTCTGATGGCTATTATGGTAGCACACCATGGACTAAGAAGGCAAGGAACCCCAACTCCATCATACTCCTCCAAGGCTAACAGTCCAAGACTCAAGACATTGCTCACTAGAGAACTCAATGAGAGAGAGATAGTTGCAAATGAAAGTATGATGAGTACCTCCTCATCCCTTGTTTATATACTTGTGAAATAGTTACAAACCAAAGTTACTAATTACTGTAGTAACTCAAGTTACTAGACTAAAAGTCAAGTAAAGTCAAAAAGTAGAAAGGAATATCCATTCACATGGGCATATTCCCCTAAGCATGTGGTCTTATCTTGACCCAACCACTAAGTCAAGGATTCCTTCACATGGGCTATCCTTGGACTAAAGAAGAATCCAAAACAAAAAGGCTTGCAGGCCCAAGAGTTCTCAACTCTTTTCTCAAAGCCAAACACCTAGGAATAATACCAAGTCAGCACACTAAAATCCAAAATAGTGGTGCTCATCTTTTCTACTTCCTCTAAAGTAAGGTTCCCTATATCTTAGATATGACTAACTTTAGCTAACCATGACTAATATAGAACCATCCTTTATCTCTATATAAATAATATCTCTTAAATACTTGTAATACCAAGCTAAATATCACAATACCACACACATGCACAAATGGGTGTTACAGATCGGATAGTCAAGGAGTTTGCGGATGTGTTTCCGGATGATCTGCCAAAGAGATTACCTTCCGATCAAGGTATGCCCTTCAAGATTGAGTTATTGCCAGGGAGTACTCTAGTGAGTAGACCAATCTATCGTCTCTCACCAAAGGAGTTGGAGGAGTTGCAAACAACACTTATAGAGTTGTTGGAGAAGGACTTCATACAACATAGTACTTCTCCTTGGGGAGCACGGGTAGTATTTGTTCCAAAGAAGGATGGAGGACTTTGTTTTTGTATTGATTATCATGGGCTCAATAAGCAAACCATGAAGAATGCATATCCCTTGCCTCGGATCAATGACTTGCTTGATCAACTAAGTGGAGCATGCTACTTTTCCAAGTTGGATCTTTGCAACGGGTTTTGGCAAATTCCCATTGAGAGAGAGGATGTGCAAAAGACTGCCTCTCGTACAAGGTATGGGTATTTTGAGTGGAGAGTTCTACCTGTTGGACTCACTAATGCTCCTACAGTCTTCATGGATCAGATGCATCGGGTGTTGGATGGACTATTGGATCAGTCCGTGGTGGTGTTCTTGGATGATATCTTAATTTATAGTAAAACAGAGGCATAACATGTGAATCATGTGCGAGAAGTCCTTAGACAACTACGACAATGGAAATTTTACTGCAAGTCAAAGTGTGCCTGTTGGTAGAAGGAGGTTACCTTCTTGGGTCATAAGATCTCATCAGAGGGGATGAAGATGGAAGAAGAGAAGATCAAGGCTATTACTGATTGGCCTACCCCAAAGGATGCTATAGAAGTATGGGCATTCAATGGATTGGCCAATTTTTACCGATGATTCATCCATTATTATGCTCATGTGGCTGCACCATTGACTGACCTCTTGGGAAAGAACTCGAGCTTCCAGTAGACCACCGAGCATGAAGAAGCATTCCAGAAGTTAAAGCATATGGTGTCTTCAAGACTCATTCTTCAACCATATGATCCTCAACTACCCAGTGTGGTTGATTTTGATGCTTCTAACTTTGCAATTGGAGCCGTGCTGCAACAAGAATTCCCATATGGACTCCATCCCATTGCCTTTGTGTCTCGCCAACTCAATACGGCTGAACAAAACTACTCTACTTGAGATCAAGAACAACTTGCAATGGTATACGCCACCAAGGTATGGAGGCATTACCTCTTGGGGAAACAAGTGATCATCCAAACTGATCACAAACCATTGTTGTAGACCTTACACTTGGAACACAAGAAGAGTCAACATCATCAATGGGAGGAACAACTCCAACTATATGACATCAAACTTGAATACAAACAAGGTTGGTTTCATGTCATCCCTGATGCTTTATCATGACAACCTGATTTGAAGTCTCTTCCTCTCATCACAACGGCAATTTCAACGATGTCAATTGACTCTAAGGTCCAAAATGAGTTTCAGTCAACTCTACACCAAGATCCCTTTTTCCAAATGGTACATGGTCGCCTTATGGCATGCGATAAGGAGTACAACACCTTCTCCATCAAGGAGGGCCTTTTATTCCATGAGGATTGGATCTATGTTCCAACTAAAGGTGATCTTTGACTTGTGCACCTTCAAAAAGCCCATGATTTACCCATCACGGGTCACATGGGTGAGGACAAGACCTTGATTACCCTCCAACATCAATGGTGGTGGCCCAACATGACACAAAATGTTTGAGTTGCCAATTTGTTTGAGATTGCCGACAAAATTTGTCCGAGTGTGTGAGAGCTGCCAATGTAACAAGGCTTGCAACCAGAAGCCGAGTGGACTCCTTCAACCACTTGTTGTTCCATCCGCTCGTTGGGAGCATGTGAGCTTGGATCTCATCACATCCTTGCCAAAGAAAAAACAAAGACACACCACAATTATGGTGTTTGTGGATAAGCTTAGTAAGCAAATCCACTTGGCACCAACCTGTGATATTGTGGATGCTCCAATCATAGTGCAAATCTATTTCAACAATGTCTTCAAGCATCATGGGATGCCATGTGTACTCATCTCCAACCGTGATCCTTGATTTACTGGGAAGTTTTGGCAAGCACTCTTCTAGATACTTGGCACCAAGCTTGCTTTGTCCATGGCCTATCATCCTCAAACTGATGGAAAAACTGAATGCAAATCGTACATTGGAGGATATGTTGCATGATTTTGTGAATGTCCACCATACCAATTAGGATGAATGTCTTGCAACTGCAGAATTTGCCTACAACAATTCCTAACAAGCAAGCACTGGATTTTCTCCTTTCTTTCTCAATTTTGGCCAAGATCTACTTGATCTAGATTCTCTTCTTGCTCTCCCTCCATCTAAGGTTCCTCATACTTCCACATTCTTGAGCACTATATCCCAATCTCTCCAACAAGCCAAGTCTCACCTCCTTGTTGCTCAGAACCGCCAAAAACAATATGCAGACCACCATCGTCATGATCTCACATTTGAAATTGGTGATAAAGTCATGCTATCCTCTAGTAACCTCACTCTCCCAATTGATACCCAAGTTTGTAAACTTGCCCCTAATTGGATAGGACTCTTTGATATCACCCAAATTGTCTCTCATGTTGCTTATCGACTTGCCTTGCCTTGTCACATGTGTATCCATCTTGTCTTTCATGTTTCCAAGTTGAAACCCTTTGTTCCTAACCCCTCTTCCTTTTCCTCTTGAGTCCAACCTCCCCCTCTTCCTGTCCCTATCAATGATCATGAGGAGTACAAAGTTGATCATATCTTCGCACGTCGCCATATTCAACGAGGCCGTTGCCAACATACAAAGTACAAGGTCCTTTGGAAAGTGTATCCCCTTCATGATGCTACATGGGAACCTCTTTCTTACTCCAAAATGGACAAATGGCCATCTAGGAATTTGAAGCTTCACTGGCAACAAGGACATCACCAACTAGCGGCGGGAGAATATGTAACAATATGGAGTTTAGCGACAAAGTTAGTCGGGCTCATGAAGTAGCACATAAGACAAATTAGCCTCGAATATTCCAAAAGTATCTAGGAAGCTTCTTGGGAAGCTTCCCGGCTAGCTTAGCTTGCACCTCAAGTAAGTAGCTTCTAGAAGCTTCCAACTAGCTTAGCTTGCACGCCAAGTAGGCGGCTTCTAGAAGGAAGTTTCTTGAGATGCTTCCTAGTTAACTTCGCTTTCACTCTAAGAAAGCGGCTTGAGGAAGCTTCTTGAGAAGGTTCTCAAGGGCCTTGGATGCTACCTATAAATACCAAAGCCAAAGCTCATGCTAGGCATTTGGAGTTTTCCTTCATTCAAGTGTCCCAATGTGAGTTTCCATTCTTCTATTTCTCTCCTCAGATTTGGTCTTTTATAGCCATGGTGGCAATGCCCGAAGTTATCATTTCTAATAACAAATTGAACATGTTACTCAATTGTTAGAAGAATGCGAGCATCAACAACAAGAGTATGTAGAGAGAGAGAGAGCACTATTTCAAGAAGGAAAAAAGTGAATCCAATTTCCAAGTCCGTAGTATTTGAAGGCAAGAATCTCTTGAGTGCAATAAAGAATTTTGTGTTTGATTGTGAATATTATTTTGAATCTACAAATCTTCAAGATATATTCTCTTGGCTTTAGGCCAATTGGATGGAGTGGCAAAATTGTGGTGGTAATTTTGAGTGGAGCAAGCTAAATCTAGTTTGTTGTGCCAATTTTGACAAGTGAAGAATTCAAGAGCACAATAATTGGGTGATTTTGAGCTATAAATGGAACACAAGGCATATGAGATAGATTGGAAAAATTGAAGCAGATTGATTTTATCACAAGAAGGCGACCGCGTAGAAAAAATGAAGGATTGGAAGACTCCATCAAGTCGTACAAGGGAGAGACAAAAAAGGTAAAATGGGGCTAAGCCCCAATAAAGTCTATGAGAAATCTGCCCTACTGCACCTAAGATATCCAAGCTTTGCAAGTTGTACGATCTACATACAACTAGAGCATAAGAAGCTACATCACTCACTTTTAGAACACCACAGTGCAAATTCTAGATATACTAGAAGGTGAAGCTTTGGATCAATTTTTGAGGGGTTTAAAGTCATGCACCAAATTGGAAGTGACCATGTGTGAGCCCAAACAATTGGAGGAAATCATGCAATTGGGTGAGTGCTTTGATTCCTTGGGTGCAGCAACTTGGTCTTGACCTCAACTTTGACAAAACCAACCTATACACTACACACGGGTAGAGGAACCGTCACCAATGGAGATTGATGCTATCCAATGGAGACCACTTGGCATTATAGATAGAGAAAAAATGTGAAAAATAATTATTTCTGTTATTATCACCAAATTGGGCATTGTATAATTGAATGTCCAATCAAGAATGGATGATCCCAACAATCATCCAAATGGAATTCATGGAGCATGATATCAAGGAAACAAAGAATCCCAATAGGAGAACTCAAGCCACCTATTGGGAACTTGATTAGTTTCAATAGGATTGAAAGCTTGACCTATGCAAGTTTGCTTCCCTTGCAAGATAATATTTGATCATGGTTGTAGGATTTTGGTTGATTCTAGAAGTTCAAAGAATTCCATGTCCATGCAATTAAAAAAACAATGGAGTATTCTTATCAAGCCAATAATTAAAAGTAGATTGATGATAGTGGATGGTAGAAAGGGTTTTGCATTTTGTACCTCATATCTTGTTACATTCAAGATTGGAAAGGAGTATTTGGAGTGTATGAGGTTTATAGTGGTGCCTTTACACTATGATATTATTCTAGGTTTTCCTTGGCTTGAACATCATAAGGTTCAATTTGATTGGACCCAACAAAAAATTTAAGTACAATATCAAGGTAAGAATTATTGATTAGGTTGTCTAGCACCTTTGAGTAAGATACCTAAGAATTGTCAGTCCCAAGATGTGAAGTTTGTTAGTAAAGCAGCCACATAGCAAGCTTTGGAGGAAAGTATTCCTATTTTTGCTGTGTAGATAAAGCTGATTGCACACAAAGAATCACACAAAGAATCTAATGAGGTTATAAGCCTCATCAAGCAACGGTTGATTAAATAGTTTAGGAGTTTGTAGATATTTTTCTAGAAAATCTGCCAAAGGGATTACTCTTCAATTATGGTATGCCCTTCAAGATTGAGTTATTTCCAAGAAGTACTCTAATGAGTAGACCAATCTATTAGTTCTCACCAAAGGAGTTGGACAAACTTCAAAAGACACTAATAAAGTTGTTGGAGAAGGATTCCAAATTATATAGTTCATCTCCTTGGGGAGCACCAATAATATTTGTCCCAAAGAAAGATGAGGACTTTGCTGTTGTATTGATTTTCATGGCATCTGAAGAAGAATGCATATCCTTCCTTTGAATTGATGATTTGCTAGATCAATTGATGGGGAGAATGATACGTCTCCAAGTTGGATCTTCAAAGGGCTTTTGATGGATTCGTTTTGATAGAAAGGATGTGCAAAAAATTACCTTTTGCACAAGGTATGGGTATTTTGAATGGAGAGTTCTACCTTTTGGGCTCACTAATGCTCCAAAGGTCTTCATGAATCAAATGCATTGGGTGTTGGATGGGCTATTGGATTGGTATGTGGTGGTGTTCTTGGATAATATTTTAATCTATAGAAGGCAAAACACACAAATCACATGCAAGAAGTCCTAAGACAACTATGTCAAGGTAAGTTTTATTACAAGAAGTCAAAGTGTACCTTTTGGCAAAAAGAAATTACCTTTTTGGGTCATAAGATCTCATCAAAGAGGATCAAGATGGAAGAGGAGATAATCAAGACCATTCATTGATTGGTCTACTCCAAAGGATGCCATAGAAGTGAAAACATTTAGTGGATCAACAAGTTTTTACAGATGGTTCATCCACTACTGTGCTCATGCGGCCACACCATTGGCTAACCTCTTAGAGAAGACCTCAAGCTTTTAATGGACTACCAAGCACAAAGAAGCATTCCAAAAGCTAAAATATATAGTTTTTTCAAGACCGATTATTCAACCATATGATCCTCAACTACCTTGCAAAGTTGATTTTGATACTTGTAACTTTTCCATTGGAGCTATGTTGCAATAAGAATTTCTTGATGGGTTACATCATATTGCCTTTGTGTTTCACCGACTAAACACCACAGAAAGGAATTACTTTGCTTGAGAATGAGAACATCTAGCAATGGTGTATGCCACCAATGTTTGGAGGCATTATCTCTTAAGAAAACAAGTGATCATGTGAACCAATTACAAACCCTTGTTGTAGACATTACATTTGGAGCACATGAAGAGCCAATATCATTGATGGGAGGAACAAAGTAGTTTTTTGACCTCAAACTTGAGTACAAACCCTATAGGTTCTATGTCATCCCTAATGCTTGTAATAATATAGAGTTTACTGATGAATTAGTCATGGATAATGGAGTAGAAAATAGGCCAAATTAATGTCAAATATTCTAGAAGTATCTAGGAAGCTACTTGGTACCTTCAAAGTATTGGGTAACATGCATGCCAAGTGGTAATTTCTAGGAAGGAGCTTCTTGGGAAGCTCCCTAGCTAGCTTAGCTTGCACCCCAATTAGGTAGCTTCTAGAAGGAAGATTCTTGGAAAACTTCCAACTAGCTTAGCATGGATGCCAAGTAAATGATTTCTAAAAGGAAGCTTTTTGAGAAGCTTCCCAGTTAACTTGGCTTGCATTCCAAGAAAGTGGCTTTAGGAAGCTTCTTGAGAAGTTTCTCAAGAGCCTTGTATGCTACCTTTAAATACCAAAGCCCAAGCTCATGCTAGGCATCCGGAGTTTCCCTCATTCAAGTGTCCTAATGTGATCTCCCACTCCGGTCTTCCATTCTCTTGTTTCTCTCCTTGGTCTCAATCTTTTACATTGGTATCAAAACAAGAATTGGATGGAATCTATGGACCACCAAATCCATTTTTGCCAAACCATTGGGATTTTCATGTTTGTGTACTACCCAAGCATCATTTTGTGCAATTCATCACCTCATGCCTTGGTTATAATTTTTTGAATACAATCACCTTGTTTGATGAATCCTTGGTTCATCCAATTGTAACTTATGAAGAACGGTGGATGTGTTGCATCTACATGGTAATCTAGATAAATTTTAGGTATTTTCATAGAGTAGTAGCCATGGTGGCAATGCAGAAAGTTATCATTGTTATGTAGAAACAAATTGAGTACCTTACTTGATTGTTTGAAGAATGAGACCATCAATGACAAGAGCATGTAGAGAGAACACCATTTCAAGAAGGAGAAGAGAAAATTTGATTTCCAAAATCCAAGGTATTCAAAGGCAAGAATCATTTGGGCATAATGGAGGATTTTTTATTTGATTTTGAATGTTATTTTGTAATTACAAATTTTCAAGATGAATGAAAATAGATTCTTTTAACTACAAGCCAATTGGATGGAGCAGCAAAATTATGGTGGCGATTTTGAGTAGAGCTAGCTGAATGGTAAGTTTTTGCACCAGTCTTGACATGGGAGGAACTGAAGAATGCAATATTTGGGCAATTCTAAGGAATCAACGCCACATAAGTCGCACAAGATAAGTTGGTAAAGTTGAAGCATATTGCTTTTGTAAGAAGCTATATCAATTCCATAACACCATTATAAAAATTCCAGATTTATTGGATGGTGAAGCTTTGGATTAATTTGTGAGTGTCTTGAAGTCACAAACCAAATTGGAAGTGACTATGCAAGAGCCAAAACACTTGGAGGAAGCCATGCAGTTGCATGAGCACTTAGACTCCTTGGTTGTAACAACTTGGTCTCAACCTTGACCTTCAAAAAATGTACCAACACATTACAAATGAGTGGGGAAGCCAATACCAATGGAGATTGATGCCATCCAACAAAGACTACTTGGCATAGCAAATCAATAAAGACTATGACAAGATGGTGGTGGTTGCTTGTATTATCACCTAAATGGATATGACATTGCTAATGTACACTCAAGAATAGGTGACCTTGAAAAATTTCCCAAATGGAGTTTGTGGAGTAGAATGATCAAGGAAACAAGGAATCCCAATAGGATATTTTGAGTTGCCTATTGGGAATTTGATTAGTTCTAATAAGATTGAAGACTTGACCTTTGCAAGTTTGCTTCACTTGCAAGGTATGATATATGATTGTTATTGTAGGATTTTGGTTGATTTTGGAAGTTCAATGAATTGCATATCTATGAAATTAGCAAAGGAATTAAGTATTCTTATCAAGCCAATATTTGGAAGTGGATTGATGATTGCAGATGGTAGATGGTAGAAATGGTGATGTATTCCATACCTCACATCCTATTACATTCAAGATTGGGAAGGAGTACTTGGAGTGTATGAGGTTTGTAGTGACACCTTTACACTATGATATCATTTTAGATCTACCTTGGTTTGAGCGTAATAAAGTTCAATTTGATTGGAACCGACAATAAATTCAAGTATAACACCAAGGTAGGAATTTATGATAAGGTTGTTTGGCACCTTTAAGTAAGACACCTAAGAATAGTCAATCCCAAGAAGGGAAGTTTGTCAAGAAAGCAGCCATAGAGCAAGCTTTTAAGGAAGATAAGTCCCAAGATATGAAGTTTGTCAATAAAGTAGCAATAGAGCAAGCTTTGGAGGAAGATAAGTCTATTTTGCAATGTGAATCAAGCCAATGGCGGATCTAATTAGGACCAAAGGCCTCATCAACCAATGGTTGATCAAATAGTCCAAAAGTTTTTAGATGTGTTTCTGGATGATCTACCAAAGGGATTACACTCCAATCATGGTATGCACTTCAAGATTGAGTTATTGCCAGGAAGTACTCCAATGAGTAGACCCATCTATTGGCTTTCACCAAAGGAGTTGGATGAGCTTTGAATAACACTAATAGAGTTGTTAGTGAAGGATTTCATATGACATAGTACATCTTCGTATGGAACATCGGTACTATTTGTTCCAAAGAAAGATAGAGTACTTTGCTTTTGTATTGATTATCGTGGCCTCAATAAATAAACAATCAAGAATGCATATTCCTTGTGTCAAATTGATGACTTGATGTATCAATTGAGTAGATCATGATACTTTTCCAAGTTGAATCTCCAAAGCGGTTATTGGAAAATTCCCATTGATAGAGAAGATGTGCAAAAGATTACTTTTTGCACAAGGAATGGGTATTATGGGTATATTATTGGAGAGTTTTGCCTTTTGGGCTCACTAATGCTCCAACAATCTTCATGGATCAGATGCATCAGGTGTTGGATGGGCTATTGGATTGGTACACAGTGGTGTTCTTGGATGATATTTTAATATATAGCAAAATAGAGGCAAAACATGCAAATAGCATATGAGAAGCCCTAAGATGACTACATTAGTGGAAATTTTATTGCAAGAAGTCAAAGTGTGCATTTTGGCAAAAGAAAATTACCTTCTTGGGACACAAGATCTCATTGGAGTAGATCAAGATGGAAAAGGAGAAAATCAAAGCCACAATTAATAGGCCTACTCCAAAGAATGCTACAAAAGTACGGGCATATAATGGATTGGCAAGTTTTTATCAATGGTTCATCCACTACTGCACTCATGTGGTTGCACCATTGACCAACCTCTTGGAAGTGAACATGATTTTTTAGTGGACCACCAAGCACAAAGAAGTATTATAGAAGCTAAAACATATGGTGTCTTCAAGACCCATTCTTCAATCATATGACCCTCAACTACCTTGTGTGGTTGATTTTGATGCTTCTAATTTTGTGGTTGGAGCCATGTTGCAAAAAAATATTCCTAGTACATTCCTAATACATCCCATTGTCCTTGTATCTCACCAACTAAACACCACATAAAGGAATTATTTTTCTTGAGATTAGAAACAACTAGCAATGTTATATGCCACCAAAGTATAGATCACAGGGATTTCTGTTGGAGAAATAAGCGATCATGCAAAAAGATCACAAACTCTTGTTGCAAATATTAAATTTGGAAGACATGAAAGTCAACATCATCAATAGGAACAATTATAGTTTTTTGATACAAAACTTAAGAAAAGACTTGTTTGGTTCCATGTCATCCCTTGTGTCCTATCACAATGACCTGATTTGAAGTCTCTTCTTCTCATCATGGCAGCAATCACGACGGTCTCAATCAACTCCAAAGACCAAATTGAGTTTAGGATAGCTTTATAATAAGATCCCTTCTTTCAAATGGTACAAGGTCATCTTGCAACATGCAACAAAGAGTCTTCTTCTTCAAGGAAGTCCTTCTGTTCTATGAGAGTCGGATCTATGTTCTAGCCAAGGATGATCTCCAACTTGTGCAACTTCAAGAAGCCCATGACTTACCAATTGCTGGTCACATGGGTGTGGACAAGACCCTAGGTACCCTCCAATGTCAGTGGTGGTGGCCCAACATGGCACAACATGTTCAAGAGTTTGTTTGATCTTGTGAGAGCTGCCAATGAAACAAGGCCAGCAACCAAAAACCGAGTGGACTCCTTCAACCACTTCCCATTCCATCTACTTGATGGGAACAAGTGAGCTTAGATCTCATCACATCCTTGCCCAAGAAAAGCAAGATCACCTAAAAATTGTGGTGTTTTTGGATAAGCTTAGTAAGCAAATCCATTTGACACCAACCATTTGATACCATGGATGCTCCAATGTTAGCAAAAATTTACTTTGACAATGTTTTCAAGCATCATGAGATGCACCATGTACTCATCTCTAATTGTGATCCTCAATTCATTGGAAAATTTTGGCAAGCACTCTTCCATATACTTAGCACCAAGCTTACTTTGTCCACAGTCTATTATCCTCAAATTGATAGAAAAACCGAACATACAAATTGCACCTTGGAGGATATACTTTGTACTTTTTTCAATGTTCATCATTTCAAATGGCATGAATGTCTTCCAATTGTTGAATTTTCATATAATAATTCCAAATAGGCAAGCATTGGATTCTCTCCTTTCTTCCTTAATTTCAACCAAGACCCACTTGTTCCAAATTTCCCTTCTTGCTCCTCCTCTATCTCATGTTCCTCATACTTCCACCTTCTTGACCACCATATCTCATCTCCTTATTGCTCGGAATTATCAAAAATAATATGTTGACCACCATCACCATGATCCCACCTTTCAACTTGATGATAAGGTCATATTCTCCTCTAGTCACTTACTGAGAACCCCTCCCCCCCCCCCCCCCCCCCCCCACCCAACACTTGATACCAAGTACGTAAACATGCTTCTAATTGGATAGGACCCTTTGATGTCACCCAAATCATTTCTCCTATTTCTTATCAACTTGCCTTGCCTTCTCATATGCACATCCACCTTGTCTTTCATATTTCCAAGTTGAAACCTTTTATTTTTAATCCATTTTTGCCTCTTGTGTCTAACCTACTCCTCCTCTTGTCCCTATTAATGATCATAAGGAGTATGAAGTTGATTGTATCCTTGCATGTTGCCACATTCAACAAGGCCACCAACAACCAAAAAAATGACAAAGTCCTCTAGAAAGGGTATTGCTTCCATGATGCTACTTGGGAGCCCCTTTCTCATCTTGAGAATGCACAAACAACCATCTAGGAGTTTGAAGCTTCAATGGTAACAAGGACATCACCAACTAGTAGTGGAGGAATATGTAACAATATGGAGTTTACCAATTAGTTAGTCAAGGCTAATGAAGTAGAAAATAGGCCAAATTAGCCTAGAATATTCTACAAGTATCTAGGAAGCTACTTGATACCTTCAAGTATTACTTAACATGCATGCCCAATGGCAACTTCTAGGAAGAAGCTTCTTGGCTAGCTTAGCTTGCACCCCAAGTGGACAGCTTCTAGAAGGAAGCTTATTGGAAAACTTCCAACTAGCTTAGCTTGCATGCCAAATAGACAACTTCTAGAAAGAAGTTTCTTGAGAAGCTTCTCAATTAACTTGGCTTGCATATCAAGAAAGCAACTTTAGGAATCTTCTTGAGAAGCTTCTCAAGAGCCTTATATGCTCCCTATAAATACCAAAGCCTATTCTCATGCTAGGTATCCAAATTTTCCCCCATTCAATTGTGTCCCAATGTGATCTCCCACTCTGGTCTTCCATTCTCCTATTTCTCTCCTCAATCTTAATCTTTTACAATGCCCTATCATGACAACTTGATTTAAAGTCTCTTTCTCTCATCATGGTGGTAATTACAATAATGTTAAGCAATTCAAAAGTCTAAATTGAGTTTGGGACTGCTTTACAATAAGACCTCTTCTTTCATATGGTACAAGGTCATCTTGCAACACATGATAAAGAATAAAATATCTTCTCCTTCAAGGAAAGCCCTCTATTTTGTGAGAAATGGATCTAAGTTCCAACCATGCATGATCTACAACTTTAGTGCCTTCAAGAAGCCCATGACTTATCAATCATTGGTCACAAGGTGTGGACAAGTCCTTGGGTACCCTACAATGCCAATAGTGGTGGCCCAACATAGCACAAGATGTTTGAAAGTTTATCTGATCTTTTGAGAGTTGCCAATGCAACAAAATAAAAAACTAGAAACTAAGTGGATTCCTTCCACCACTTCCCATACCATTTTCTTGATTGGTAACAAGGTCTGGACAAGTCCTTGGGTACCCTAGAATGCCAATGGTGGTGGCCCAATATAGCACAAGATGTTTGAGAGTTTATCTGATCGTTTGAGAGTTGCCAATGCAACAAGATCAAAAACTAGAAACTAAGTGGATTCCTTCCACCACTTCCCATTCCATTTGCTTGATAGAAACACATGAACTCAGATCTCATCACATCCTTGCCCAAGACAAAGCAAGGTCACAAAACAATCGTGGTGTTTATCTATAAGCTTAGTAAGCAAATCCATTTTTCACCTATATAATGGATGCTCACACATTGGCCCTGATCTACTTTAACAATGTCTTCAAGCATCATGGGATGCCTGGTGTACTCATCTTTGACTATGATGGTTGATTCACCAAAAAAATTAAGCAAGCACTCTTCTAGCTACTCGGTACCAAGCTTGCTTTTTCCATGTATTATCATCCTCAAACTTATGGACAAAAAAAACTTGAAAGTTGCACATTGGAAGATATGCTTAGTGCGTTTGTCAACATTCACCATATCAACTAGGATGAATGTCTTGCAGTTACTAAGTTTACTTACAATAATTCCAAATATGCAAGCACCAGATTCTCTCTATTCTTCCTTAATTTTGACCAAGACCTATTTGTTCTAGATTCTTGACTTACTCCTCCATCTCATGTCCCTCATATTTCCACCTTCTTGACCACAATATTCCAATCTCTATAACAAGCCAAATCTCATTGCCTTGTTGCTCAAAATTGTCAAAAAAAATATGCAAACCAACATCATTATGATCTCAGCTCAATGATAAGGTCATGCTTTCTTCTAGTAACCTACCATTCCCACTTGATACCTAAGTTTGTAGACTTGCTCCTAATTGGATAGGTCCATTTGATGTCACCCAAATCATTTCTCTTGTTGCTTATTGACTTGCCTTACCTTGCCATGTGCAAATCCACCTTGTCTTTCATCTTTCCAAGTTGAAACCCTTTGTTTCTAATCCATCTTCCTTTTCCTCTCATATCCAACTCCCTCCTCCTCTTGTCCATATCAACAATCATGAGGAATATGAAATTGATTATATCCTTGCACATTGTCACATTCAACATGGTTGCCAACAACATACTAAGTACAAGTCCTTTGGAAAGTGTATCTCCTCATAATACCACTTGGGAGCCTCTTTCTCATCCCTAAAATGCACAAATGGTCATCCAAGATTTTGAAGTTTCCATGGTGACAAGGATATTACCAACTAGAGGTGAGGAAATATATAAAAATATGGAATTTATAGACAAATTAGTCAAGACTAACAAAGTGGCAAGTAGGCCAAATTAGCCAAGAATTGTAAGAATATTTTAGAAGCATCTAAGAAGCTACTTGGTACCTTCCAAGTGTCAAGTAATGTGCATGCCAAGTGGTGATTTCTAGGAGGAAGATTTTTGGGAAGCTTCTTGGCTAGCTTAGTTTTGACACCAAGTAGATAGCTTCTAAAAGGAAACTTCTTGGGAAAATTTTTCACTAGCTTAGTTTGCATGCTAAGTAGACAGCTTCTATAAGGAAGCTTTTTGAGAAGCTTCATGGTTAGCTTGGCTTGCACTTTAAGAAGGTGGCTTTTAGAAAGATTTCTAAAAAGCTTCTCAATAGCCTTTTATGTTCCTTATAAATACCAAAGCCCAAGCTCATTCATTAGAGTTCCTTCGTTCAAGAGTTCCCATGTGATATTTCACTTTGACCTTCCATTCTCTTATTTCTCCACTCTATCTTTTATAATGGCTATGGGTAATATTGCTCTGACCTAAAAAAATTTTTATACCAAGATTCTTCTTGGAGGAGGTTGGCTACCAACACAAAACATTAAGTAGTGTACATTATCAATATACAAAAGTCATATATTTTCTTTCATTGGCCAAGGAGATGACTAAGTAAATCTAACAATAAATCAATTTTTAATTAAGACAATGTGAATTGTAAGATATAATGTCTTTGATACCATCATGAGCTTGGCTCTACACCCAAAGTACATAGTAAAATATGTATACTTGTATATCATATGGGGATCCACAAGATAGAGTGCTATAATAAATTGAATAGATAAGAAGTGGAATTTCTCAATCAAGGGAGAAGCATAAAACTAAATTCCAAATTCTTCCTTTTTACAAAAAAGAAACCATAGCTCTATCAAGTACAATCACCTCTTACTTAAGTACACACTCATTTAAGTATGCATCCTAGTTAAGTATGCAATATTTTGTCCCAAGTGTGCACCCGTTTAAGTATGCATCCTAGTTAAATACAAAGTCCAAAATCAAAGTTCAATGTTTATTGGTTAAACATGTCATGAATAGCAGTTGTCATAAATTTTGAAGTTTTATGCATTTGACATTCAAATTTAGCTCCCAAATATTGTGTTGAAATGATTCAAATGATCTTTTAAGATCATTGTATGTTCCTTTTGCCTCTATTTGCACTTCTGGATAGAGCAGTTGATCCTCAATACCAAGGATAGTATTAGAGAGAGGCTCAAAAACTTTAAATGCAATGGGATTTTCCACTGCAGCAGAAATGTCACCATGATTATGAATTGAAGAAACAAGAAGCAGCAATGATTCTTAAATTCCCAATGACTCCAACACATCTTCCAAGATGGCATCAATATATTTTGCTTTTCTCTTATAATCTGCGTTAAAAAGCACATGCAACTCTTTGAGTTCCATATAAATATGCAAAGATTCCATGTTTTTCATAATGCCCACAATCAAATTGCCATCTACTTCTTTAGCATTTCTATCTCCCACAAGTGTTATAATATTCACCTTAATAAAACAATTCTTGATGGATGTTGAAGATATTGCATCCCAAGCATTGTTTATGTAATTTGTTGCATCAAGTAGGTTCATTGGAATTCCCATAGGTGACTCATGTAGCTCCTTGGCAAATTTGTCTACCTCTTTTATGATTTTTTGCCTCTTCATCAAGTTTGAAGAAGTCAAGCATATTGTTTAGGTACCAATACTTAGTTCTTTTTTTCAGCACTACAATTATTTTGATGTCACATGGCTGTTTCTAACTAGTGCAGTTTGGAGGAAAAAATACTATTCAAACATGGTCTAGTTCAAAAGCATCAAAATGCCCTTGGGCATTGTCTATTATCAAGAGAACATGGCGTCTAGTCTGTTTTTTCACACCCGGAAAAAAACTCTGTTGGACCATCTCCAATAGGTTTCCATATCCACCCAAGCCTTTCCTTGGGAGAAATATTTTATGGGCCATTTCTGATCTTTGATACAAGTTGGTTGCTTGGATTTTCTGATCAAATCACAAGGTAGCTTGTGTGTTTCTATTGCATTTGTGCGAATGGCAAATGATATACTATCTTTATCTTTTCTTCTTCCTTTGTGTTGTTGAAAGATCTTCATCTGGCATTAAGAGAATGTATCTTGAAGCAATTAAAAAAACAGTCCTATTTCATCTATACATAGACATTTTTGGCATCATATTTTGTGATGATATCATACAAAAGGTTCAATGCAATGCGGCCAATAACTCAGGATCATTTTTTTCAACCTCTGCTCCTTCTCCATGAAGGAGACATGTTTTCAAACTCCAATGTGCACTAAAGCATTTAAGCCACCACCACAATGCCTTGAATTCTTCTTGAGGAATTGAAAGATCAGAAGCAAACCCATGCATTTTGCAATGGCTAAAGAAGGTGGACAGGTAAGTTTGCACATTGCATGCTGTCAATCCAAGGGTAAATCATATCTTCCAGCTCTTTAAAACAACCAACAAAAGCTCAAAATGTTGTCATTTTTGCTTCTTCAGACATTAAGGCAGAGTGTTCTTGAATCTTTTCCCGGTTCTCTTAGGTCATTTGGATGGTGCCTTCACTTTCACAATACTCTTGGAATAGAGCTTGCTTGCTAGGAGCATTGGTCTTATTAAGCTTAGCAATTTTTTTGCATCGCTGTGCCTCATTCAACTTCTTGCCATTGGGTTTGCTTGCCATCAAAAGAGAGAAGAATCAGAAGAGCAAACGGGTCAAGAAAGCTGCACTAAAATTACGTGTGCACCTACTAGCTAAGGATGCACAAACAACCTAAGTTAAATTTGCATTCTTAAGTGGGAGGTGATTGTACATCAATGAGGATGTTGATAAGAGTATGACTGTATATAATTTTACTAGAATCCACCTTAATCTTCCCAAAGTCTGGGGATAAGAAGTCTATGAATATAAGGAATGCCATGCAAGCAAGAATAGGTAGTAGGTCACAAGCAAAGCAAAATATGCCAAAAGAAATGGATAACTACATTGTAAGAGCTTAGGGAGCTAACCAAGGCCCATGCAATTTAGAAAGCTTATGTTGCAATAACTTCTTATTATGTGAAATAATATTCTGCATAGATAAAGTAAGAGTTCATTTGTGAGTGTATAAGTAGGGGCCAAGTAAGAGGCATTAAGGACATAAAATCTCAACATAATGGAACAAGCCCTTGTGTATTCCTTAAACAAGAGTTGTTGCTTAGATGTTCGAGGTACAATTATTAAAGTGAACTAATGTAAAGTACAAAGGAAGTGTGGAAGTGGAAGTGTGCAAAGAAAGACTCCCCTAAAAGCTTTAGAGAAAATAAGCTTTAGAGAATGTAATCACGAATAAGAGTCAAAGGAAAACTGAATAGAAAGGATTGGTGTGCAATGAGGATTTGCTGAGTGAAAAGGAGATATGGGCTCTGTACTCTTATTAGTTATTTGAATATCCCTTTATGATTTGCTAAACCAACTTTCAATCAAACAAGTCTTCATAAATTGATGATGAGACCAAATATACGAATGAGTTAAGGGGCGATACTTTAGAGTTTAGAGGATGGAATACAGCTTGTCCCAAGGCACGATTGTTCGATATGGACCAGGAAGGCAGGTTATTATGGCTACACTAAAATCTTAAGCGAGGATTTTAACGAAGAATCCGTGAATGATCTCGACGAGATCATTTAACTTGAGGGTGTGTCCGACATCAATGTACTCTTTAGATTCAGATTATGATTTTACCAAGACCATGGCTAGGCTGATTCTTAGTTTGACCTTCTTCCGTGACTAAGTTCTATCTGGAGAGACTATCTGAGAACCGATAGTCTATCCTGTTCGTTCGCAGTTTCACTATAGATCTTCATGAGGATCTTCTAAGGGCATGGAATACTCATACGTTATACACTTCGTAACTTATAACTTGTACTAAGGAGAAGTCCTTGTTGTCTAAAATATGTATCTGGATACCCACGCTTAATTCTCGCAATAAAGGAGAGCCAACTGAAGAACCCGAAGCGGGCAATATGGATCTTTCAAGACAACTACAATTTCTATCACTATATAAGAGAAAAGAGAATCTTCTTGCAACGTAATGGAGATTTCCACTGGTACTAGTGTTGACGATAACGATAACATAAACGATAACTTGTGTTGAAGCAAACATTTACCTATTAAGCAATGGTTCTGTTTGCAGCAGAAGAGCATCTTAGTAATTCTTACCGTGATTGTTCGCCGAAATAACCAAGCAATTTGAAAGTTGAGTTCATACTTCCGAGAATTTTCACTTTGTGGGAATTCTAGTTCTCTGGCCTGACCTCCTCGAAAAGGTCAATAGATTGTCCACGGAACTCTCTCTGCGCCAGGGAAGGTTGTTTAGAGTCTCGGGTATCTGTTTGCATTTTTCATATAATTTAGTGATGCAAGTTGTCCTACATACTCTGGTAGTCTTCTTATATTATCACGGGGATATATTTCTAGCATGTCTAGATATCTAAGTTGTGCTAGGGAGTCAGGCAGGCTCTCAAGAGTTCCACCGGCTATACACAATATCGTCGATGCAGTAAAGTGCCCCAGAGGCTCAGGCAGTACTTGCAATTCTCTTGGGGATTTCAAGTACCCTTTAGAGTCAGGCATCGAGTAAAACGTAGTCAGCAATTTACCGGCGATAGTTAAGGTTTCAAGTGCTGTGAATTCTTTAAAACTAGCTCGAGGAAATGTGATATTAGAGTAGACTATATTTAAGTCAATCAGATTTAGAAGTTCTCCTACAGACTGGAGTAGATTGTAAGTAGATTGGACCACCACCGCAATGACGTATACTTAGGGATTGTAGTGTTTTAGGTTGTCCAAGAGAATCTGGTAGGGTGTTCAATCTTACTACATTGGTCAACAGATATACTTTTGATATTTGGAAGGTAGCAGAAGTCTGAAGCGAGTTGTCTCGTATCTAGCCACAAGGCATCCAGTTTATCGCAAGAGGAAAGAAGGATTTCAACTAATTGTTGTATCTCTCTTACACTATCAGGCAATCTTTCAAAGCATTACACAACTCCAGAGTGAGTGTTTTTAAAGATTGTAATGATCGTATAGAGTTTGGCAGGGCAGCATTTTCAGCAAAGGAAGCCAACTTATCTCAAGAGATGTCAAGTTTTCCAGGTTACTGAAAGCTTCGGATAAAGATTCCAAGTTAGCGCAATCGCTTTAGTTTTGGCAGGTTCGCGAAGTCTTCAAACAACTTTTCAGTGCATGACATCCTCGCACCTCCAAATATTCAAGCGACACCATTTCCCTATAGCTATCTGGCACCTCAGTCAGTGAATCAAGATTCGCCAGTTCCAGTTTTGTGAGAGACACCAGAGGATGGGCAATGTATTGTACATTAGCACATTGTCGCACGGTGAATCTTGGCCAGTCCGAGAACACGACCTCGAGGGTCTTGTCTCGTACTGGCCATTATTCACCGTGCGACAACCACCAACGTGCGGACTTCACCCAATGAGAGAATTCTTTGGAACAACGAATCATGTGCAAAGTTGTAAGCTCGCAAGGGAACCGCAGATTGTAGCTCGATTCAGTCATCTGACATCTGTTAGCCTCACCAGGCGCAACGTTTGCAATTGATGGAGAAGGGGCCAGGGTACGCTGTGGATAATCTGTTGTAAGAGAGACGATTCTCCTCTCTGATGTTTTACGATTGATAAGACTTGAACCGAACTTGTCATGTTGGTGCTACGTAGTCCTCTCTGCAGAAAGAAGAAGTGCATAACAATAGAATCTAAATTGACACCAGGAAAACCACTCTCTAGTCGTAATACACTAGTTAAGGATACTTGATGACGGATAGATTGAACCTTGACACGCTAGGCATGACTTTTAATTGGCATGGTGACGGGACTTGGAACATTAGAGGGAGGTCCGGTCTCGTAACTCACCTTGTACACAAGGTCTTCTGCATCAATTTGCTTCCAGACTCGAAAGTCATTGTTGGTGGCCGACAAATGTTCTTAGCCATATCTCTCAGCTGTGCATGTATGTATGTAATGACTTTCCGCCTTGGATCTCTGATGAAGCATTGGTGCTGGTTGGCAGGCTGATGATTTGAATCATGGATCTATCAACCTGGTTTTGTACACTTAACTCTAGTGAAGTTTCACTTAATTTTGATCCCCATGCAGCTTTGAAGACAGCCAAATTATATTGCTGTCGTTTGGGACCATTCAAATCAAAAGATGCCAAATCCTTGAATAATCCTTGTTCTACAAGCCCGAAGTTGTCATAGCTGAACTTTACTTTTCTCCACGATCTGTCATTTTCCAATACATCTTCATCTAAAGATTCAGCTGCACGTAACTTCTGGAGAGCACTGGACCATCTTGCAGTAAGTGTCTCGTTATGTTAGTACCTCCCTCTCACCATTAGTGGAAGAGGTAATCCATCACACAACTTCACAATTTGTGTAATCAACTCGTCTGGTATTCCTCGAAGCACCGACTCCTTGACATGAGCACGGAACAATATATCCGCCTCCTCCGGTGTCAAGAATGGAACAATGTGTCGAACAACCCCAACATCTCCTTCTGAAGGAGTGAGGTGATTATCAAACGACTTCCCTCTCCAAAGCAGGTTGGATCCAACAGAATTTCCATTCGCTCTCCAGATTCAACATCAAACAAGACAATCAAGACTTTTCCTTGCTTCATTCGCCACCACATTACCTGAACGTTGTGCAAAGTCACTTGTTGTCCGGTCCCTCTGTAGAAGTTCTCAGCAAGCAGGATCCCGTGAGCATGAGTTTGAGTTTTGTTTATCACTTCCACAAAACAGACGTTATCAAAGAAAGATTGTATCTTGAGGAAGGCACGTTTGGCAAGAGTGGATTTCCGTATACCAGTCATGCCTACCAACTGCAATGCCAGTCGAGATTCTTTTCCATGCTGCAACTGAAGCACTTCAATAACCTCTGCAACGCGAAAATTCATTGGCACCATCACGGGAGGCAGTTGTAACACGCGTTCTAATTGTGCAATCTGTTTCTCCTGAGAAAGTAACCAACAAACCAGATTTTATGCATACATAATGAAAACACTACTATCCTTAAAAACCTATAGAATTGTTTTCAGTGTGGCGTGAATGACAATCCCTCTCATCCAATGCTCTCCGAGTAACTGTAAAAGGTTCTACTACTGAACTTTTACTCAATTTTTATGGTTTCAACAATAGACGCGCGTTTCTGTGCAAGACTATGAAATAAAGATCACATATTCTTGCAAGGTGTCCTGATTCAATTTACAAAGCCCGTTCCAGATCAAAAAGCTTCAATACCAGATCTAGATGATGCTATGAAGTATTTTAGGTTCTCAGTTCTCCTGGAACAAAATTACGGTGAGGACCTTACAGAATTAGAAGCAACTTAGAATTTTAAAGTTGTAGATTGCCATCAGATATTGATTGTAAATAGCTATTAAAGTTTGAGATGGAATCCAGAGGTGCCAATTAAACAAATCTTACCTCGTCCAAACATGTTTTCAGGAAATCCGTCAGATGTTGAAAGCTGGCCGATCTGTTGTCTTTAGGTTTGCAGATACTAAAGTGATCCTCTCCGGCAATGATACAAAAGGATCGAACGTCACGATCTTGCTTCGCAGATGCTTCCGGCACCAAATTAAAAAACCATTACGCTGTATTTAAAAACAACAATCGCGCTTTCATTCCAACCAGTTCAAATTACAGCTAGAGTAGATTAATCAGTGGGCACAGTTAGATCCCTCTCAACATTTACCATCGAGAGAGTTAGCCACAGCAAAAACCTTCAGTGATGCAGATCCGAGATTCGTATTTGATGCATAGCTCTGGAGATCTGTATTTATAGTCGTGAACGAGATGCTTACCAATGTACAACTTGGTCTGGTGGTCAATATCTTCGTCTCATTGGCGTTTGTTTCATTACTTTCAGACACACCGAATGCTCTCCACCCATGTTGCCTCCTGCAAGGTTCCAAACTCTGTGTTGACTTTGCGAGGAATTGCACTGAGCAGCTCGAAATAGTCAAGTAAAGGGCCCTCCCTTTTTGTTTTGCCTTTAATGGATGTACTTCTCAACGTTGAACCTGAATGGGCCGTTGAGTAAAAGAACAACCCTCTCTCTCATATTGGACAAGAACGTGACATAGGGGTATTCAAGCGTGTTGATCCCTTTCTCGTACACAGCAAATTACTTGCGGTTAAGAATATGTCCTTCAGCCCTAAACCCCCTATACTATGCCCTACCAATATGACAGGACAACTCGGGCCGACATGTGCGAATTTTGTAAGAGATTGAAGAAGAGATTCTGAACTTGCATACAAATCCACCCGTCCTTTAGTAGAAGACTGAACAGTGCTGGAATCGTATGAAACGGAAAGTACACGAGCTTGAGGAGAAGTTTAGGCCAGGAAAGCATTCAACGAACGTGCAGGGTGTTCGTCTCGCGTCCAAGTCCGCAGATAAGCATCGTGGCCATCCTCTGCTTGCTCTAAACCATGAAAGAGCACTATGTCGAGGTTGATGTCCCCTGTCTCAAGCCGGTAAAGTTCATAAACCTCGTCACTCAACTGCCAAGCCAATCACCATAACAACCAGGAGATTATGCTTTAGGCAATAATATAAATTGTCAAATGTACAAGCATGGTGCTTCGAGTACACTAGAGTCAATGGACTTCGACTACTAAAAGTGCCACCACTATTAGCTAGTGTATCTTACTTCAATATCAGAGAAGAACGTAGCGTTCGGTGACACAGAGTGATTCAAACCATGAAAAGGATTGAATGTAGCCGTTATCATCATACCCGTTTGCAGCTAGAACTTGGTTGCTTTTGCGAAGGGATGGAGTGAGAACTAGATGTTGTCATGGAATTTAGATGTATCACGTTTGCTGCTTAAAGCAGATCGAGCAGATGTACTTGCGCGAACGGAGTCGATACGTATGTCCTCGCACAATTCTTTGATCTCCACTTTGTATCTCACAGTGCGTACACTCACTTGCTATGCTATACGAGTTTTAAGAGTGAATAGCTTCATTCTCCTTTGGTAGAGCATCTCGGTTGCATTACCCTACATCCAGACTCCCACAATCTATCTCTCTTTCTCTCTGCGTTGCAACTTTTATTCAACATTCAGTCTATCAGATCTCTCTCTCTCTCTCTCTCTCTCTCTCTCTCTCTCTCTCTCTCTCTCTCTCTCTCCTGTGCGTACCCAGGAGATATTGCGGGGAAGTTCTGCGCTCACAGGCTAATGGAACTATTGAGAGTTCGCAAAGAACGTTCAGGTACGCATCCACCTTGATGTTCAGAGTCCGGAGGAGGATTAGTAACTTAGACGCACTCGTGCTGAGGCAGGAGAGTTTGCGCGTCCCCTCGGACTGTCAAAATACTGAGAAACATTGGAAGTTTTAGAGATGTCTGTCACGAAAGTCGTTAGGTTCAGTGAACACGTAATTGACTTATGATGACGGGTTGTCTGTATGTCAATGTCCACAAGGTATTACATATTTTTTCATTTCTAATTTCAACGATAAAATATCGTAAAGAATTATAACCTTACTGCACACCTTTATCAGTTTTATACTTCTACACATTTTTAATTACAGAAAGCTTCGCTTGAAGATTTCCAATCTTAATCTCAATTGCCGAAAGATATCTCATAGAGGCTTGAATTTATTCCTATCCAAAGCATTCACGTACGAGCCTGATATACTTGAGGCTCCTTGTGTTCTGAACGATTCCCATTCGTGCTCACCAAATGGGAATATATGAAGTAAGCTCTTTGCCACAACGTCAGCAACTGTGTAGCCCCATCAAATGCGACTCTCAAACTACCAGACGTCAATGAGCTGATTTCTTTTCTGTCAACAGATCGAGGGTTTATCACAGTCGTCAAAAGTCAAATTACTCACTGAATCCAGACTCCAGGGAGTAATAAGGCGAGCAGGGAAAGCGACAGGAGAGGACATCATGAGTCCCCTACAAATAGTGAAGGTCAGGCTGTTGGCCCTGTTACCCTATAAGACCAATTTTCCTCCGAATGAGAGGAAATAACTAGCCAACCTCCTACAGCAAATAGAATCGGCTGAATGGCAACTGGGGGTACCGAAGAATTGCTGACATAAGGACACAACTACAAGAAACAAGTATAGAGCTCAATTGCTCCATGACCTTTTGAGGTCCTGTGGAGGTGGTCTTCCAAAATCCTGGTTTGAACTACACATAATCCAGCCTTGAAATATTTCGAATAGGACCATGAGTGAGCCCAATCGTCAAGGAGGATTTGATGCCTTGCAGGAAACGTAAATACATATGCCATAAACCAACGATGGTTGCATGATATCCCCCCCTGAAATCATACACTAGAATGTGGTGAAGGAAATGATTGAGAAGAAATAAATTGGTTCGCTTGGTCCCCTCTTTGCAAAAAGTGGAAAGGATTTAAGCCCAATAAGGTGAGTGGTTAGTTGGAAAACGTGGTCACCAATTGTAGTTCTTGACCTGTTGGCACCACATTTAAGTTCTTGGGACTCTTGCAAATTCATTGACTTTTAGACCAAGTGGCTTTCAAGCCAAATGATCTTTTGGCCAAAGAATTTTTTTCAGGACAATGGTCTACCAAGGCAAAAGGTTTCCTCATTCAAGGTTTTCCTTGACTGAAGGCCTTCTTTGTTGAAGAACCAAGTCCTCGGCTCTTCATTCAAATTCATTGTTGTTGTTCCCATGGCACATTCCTTCCTCATCATCGTTCTCCTTAAGGGTGCAGTTTTCCTCAAGGTGGAAGGCAAATAAGAATAAGCCTCCCTTCTTCCTTGCTGACCAGCTTTTTCTTCATCTTCTTGAGTAAACTTAGTAATTTGAAAGAAAAAGGTGTACTTTAGAAAGACGTGAGGTGCCACAATCATGTAAATCAACTTCTTTGTTGAAGGAACATTCTTCCACTTACTTCTTGCTGTGCTCTGTCTATTTTGACTTTACTTGGAATATGGTCACGATAAATTTTATGGTTCTTATGTGAGGTCTCTTTAGGCTTTGTGATCTCTCAGCAGAAAAGCTTGGTATTCTCCAAAGGGATAGAGCTCAAAGAGCTTGTAGATGGTGGAAAAGAATATCTATGTTACTTGATAATTGTCAAGAAGTAGCAAGAGGATTCCTGTCTCAAACTCAAAACTGACCTAACATTAAAGTTTGTTACATATTTTTGTCAACTATATCATTGATACATTGAGGAGAGTAGAGCAAGCCAGTTAACCCCAATGGCATATCATAGCAGGTTTGGTGGCTGTTGTTGGAGGACTAGCCACACCATACAAGAGTGCCCTAAACATCCATGTGCACCCTATGCATAATTGGCTATGGGCTTTAGTGCATCATCCATTTGTTCCTTTCTCCATCACTTCCAATATTAGCCTACTACTCATGGATACCGCATTAGTAATACTTAGTAAGTTGATTTTTCTTCATTGAAAGTAGGGTGTATAAGTCAAGATAGCAAGATGAATGCACAAAAGCTACTAATGATGTTTACTAAATATCTTTCTTTGCGTTGATACTAAATGTAGCAAAATGCAATATACTCTCTTGTGGAAATGCCCTATGAAAAATAAGAGACAGAAATGAGAAAATTCAAGCATTCACCTGTGAGTATCTCCAAATTCTTCTTGCAGAAAATGTTAAAGGTAAACCAAAGAAAGCTACATTAGAGCTATGATTGGATATGTTTTATTAAAATAAAACTTTTCTTCTACAACCTATACCTTAGAATGAAATTGATTGCCTAGACATGTTTGGATGGTTTGGAGGAGAACATATAATTAATGAGACCTAGTTAGTGAATCTTGCTGCTCAATTATATGACTATCAGCTCAAAGATGCCTTCAAGAACTCCACAGCTATTGTGCAATCATCGTTATTCACTCAAGAGTGAGGATGACCAAGCAAACCCACTACTTTGCCAAACAAACTCACTGCACTCTTTTGGCAAACACACTACACCTTGACTAAAACACACTGGATTGTGAAGCAAATCCAAGTTTTTTAACAAACCCATTTTTAACAAGCAAGCAAACCCAATTCAAAAGGATCAAATCAAACATCCTTAAGAAAAGCCATTTCAAAATGAGCAAATCCAACATTCACAATGCATCCAAGGTTTCCATGTGAGAAAATCCAGCACACAACATGCAAAACCAATGGTTTTGCTTTGGCAAGTGATAAATTTCAGACAAAATAAACATTTATTGCTTAAAATAATAAACTATGTATAATTGGTATCATCGGTATCATAGGCACTAAAATCACAAGGATTGCTTTTTGAGACTAGATGGTAACTTCTTGTGTCATGAAGCAAAGCATATGTTTCATCAATTTTGTGAAGGATGCTAACAAAGCTCTTGATTTCTTGCACAACTTTCCTTGCTTTGGCTAATTTGAGAGTCATCTCATATTAATGTGGATTTAGCTATTCTCTACTTAAATCTCAACATTTGAGCTTTGGATCTCTCTTTTACTTCTATCTTAAATATTATTTTCTGAGCTTTGTATCTCTACTTTGCTCTTAAGTTGAATCTAAGTTGAATCTTAGCTTACTTCAGAGCATCAATCAAAGCCAATTCACACCTCTCCCATGATTCCAAGGAATTTGCTTTCAATTGCATATGGCTAGCCATGTCTTTGGCAAAATTAGTAAGTGTAGAGGTACACTTATTGTTGAGGTTACACTTACTATTGATATTCTTTTGGTTTCCTTTAGATGACTTCCTTCTCTTATGAGGTTCCACTTCTTGCTCTAGCTCTCCTTCTTGCTCTCCAAAATCTTCTTTGTCCTTTTTTCCTCTATCACTTGGTGGTGCTTCTATAGGATTCTCCCCTTTGGCTTGAAGGTCTCTTTGTGCAATAACAAGAGCATCTTCCTCCTCATGAAATCTAGAAGATTTACTTGGAAGATACTCATCTAGACTTATCTTGTATAGCCCTTGGAGAGTCTCATCCTCCTTTTGTGTACTTGGAATTATAATTGGTATGGATCCTTGCATAGAAAATACTTGTGAAATTCCCAACAAAGGCATGTTTTTGCTTGACATCTTCTCCTCCTCATCCTCAACTATCACTCTACATCCTTCATTGGCTTTGCCCGTTCATTCAGAAAGGTCCACCTCAGTCCCCATCCCCATATTGACAAGCGCAAGGGGAGATATATTTGCTCTACTCCTCTACAAAGCATCCATTATAGACAAATGAGGACAAAGATATTTTAGCTCGTGTCTATGATTGTCCATCTGTGTTTTCTCTCCTTCTCAATCAAGCCTTCACTTGTGGACTTGCCCTTCCAAGTCTAAGCATCTTTGTATGACTTAAAAAGCCATGCACATTTCTTCTTCAATCTCTCTCCATTCATAGTCATTGCAAATCCCTTACCAAATTTAACTAGAAAAATTGCCATGTAATTGAATGCAATGTTCTTCTGAAAGGGTCTCTTTGCTATTATCACCATTGATCTGTTTAAAATGTTCTAGATCCTGTAAATAGTCAAGGATTTGACCATAATGATGCCATTTCATCTTGAACCTATCTTCATATTATTTGCATTTGCTTCTAACTTTGCTAATAGTATTGGTAGAAGGTGCATTGTATATTGCTCTAGACATAGTGGTAGCAAGAGTAGACTGTGAAAGAACAGATGGTAAAGTGGAAACCCTTTTCAAGAGTTCTTGAGAAATCCACTACTCTATGCAAGAATGGAAGTAAAATTAGGACTAGAATGGTAAGGAATGAGAAGCAAATTGAGCTCTCTAAGAGAGGGAGTGGGGGTGGGAAGAAGCTCAGAATATGGTGTGATTTTCATGATCACTACATTTGACCTTATATCAACTAGACTCCGTGCAAGTGGGTCTTATCAAAACCAAATGCAAAGGTGGCACACCATGAATTTCTACAAGTTATTCACCATTAATTTCTACAAGTTCAACTCCTCGGTAAAATCTGCAATTTGAGAATTTTCTACTTAGTTATGTAAAGCATCCACATTCTTAGATTTGAATCACTTTTCCCATTTTAATGTCAATTCCACACTATGCTATGAATAGCCTCATGCTCTCTTGCATTGGGCTCTTTTGGAGTCTTGAGAATTCCCTACAAAAGTATTCAAATTTTTATTCATGTGGGATGTTCAAAACATTGATAGCAAACTTTGCCTGCATAGCTTCCTACTCTTTTGGAGCCCCAAGTATCCTAATGAGGTATTAAAATTGTCATATATGTGGTACATTTCTAACATAGTGAAACATGGCTATCTAGGATATGTTTAATTTAGCTAATCTTAATGAATATTACTTGATAACCCTCCTAATTCTACATGTAAACCTACAATTTAACCACAACTTGCACAAGTGAAATGGCCTTTAAAATTAGGCAATAGTCTATAGTGCACATCTACAAAGCTTTCAGTTTTGGACTATCATTTATTTATGGGGTCCCACAAAAATTTTCATGGTACATGCATTGTAGCCATAACCATCCAGTAAAATCCATTTTGGAACCACCTAATGTATATGCACAAAACAATCTATCAAAGAATAATACCTCTTCAAGTTGATACTCTAAGACATCTTAATACTCACTACCATTCTATCATACTCTCCAACTTGACCAAAAAACCTACACCATTGCTCTATTATATTCTCCAACTTGACCTAAGAACCTAAACAATTGCAACTCAATGGAATCCATAGTATCTTGTGATTAAAACTATCTCCTAAAATGTGTAGCCCAAACAAAATTCCTCCTATAAGGTAGCTCAATACCTGATTTAGATTCTACAAAATCTAACAACCACTTCTCTTTATCCCGCATGCACCTTCTAATACAGGAAAGGAAATCTTATGGGAGTAAAAAAAAGAATCATATTAACTTATCCAAGGATCTCCGGCCAATAGATCTAATGGGAAGCAAAAAGGTAGTTATCATGAGTGCACAAGAAAATCTGTGGAATAAGTGTTGACATGGAAAACTAGTCTCAAATAGCTTCAAAATAATGCACACTTGTGATGCTAAACACACTTACAACTTGATTTGTATACCCAAAATGATTAATGAAGAAAATTACCTAGTGTATTTAACTTGTCATCTCTATTGATATAAGTACCATCTTATGTTAGCATCTCAAGTAATCCAATCATAGTCCTTGTGTATCTTTCTCTCATTGGTCTATATCTTTTGAAAAATAAAGAGTTTATGACACACCAACCATAGTGCATCATGTGCTACAGTAGGTGGTTCTATATGGGGAAGTGAAGCCATGGCTAGTACACAAATAACAATAATAACATGAGTTACTTTGTCTTGTATCTCCACACACCTACAAAACCACAATCTATTCATATCCACCTCTATGAATAAATACTAATTCTCCAGATTTCAAGAACTATACATTTCCATAATTTTATTTCTCATCTCTATAATTTTCAAAAAGATTTCTATTTCAATGAGGATATGAAAACAAAAGATACCAACCATTTATTCTTGTATTAAGGCAATCAATTAGAGCTATAAAAATCAATAAAATATATCTTTATAGAGCTTAAATTTTCCATGACCTTCAATTTGAATACAAGGAAAAAAAATTATAAAGTTAAAACTAGCACCTATTTACTTACTTGTGAATTATATTTGGAAATTAAAAAATTCCTTTCACATCACTCACTCTTTTCTCTCATACTTCCTCTATTCATTACATAATTCTCAACAAAGTAGTTATGCAACATTGAGTTGAGAGTACAATGTTTGTGTGTCAAGTAGATGTATTTAAAGAATATTTGCTAAACTCTACTTGGTACACCTACTCAGCATGTTAGACCATATATAATGACTTTCATGGATGGACTACAGATTTTATTGGATATAGTGGTTGTGAATCCCTACAAGCACAATCATTGACCCAAGCAAGGATTCAAGTGAGAACAATAGTAACCATTCGACTATGAAGAAGGAGTATCATTATACACTATGACTGTGTATACCCTTGGCTATAAAGATTTTTTTGGTATCTATGTCATTATTTTCATGGCTTCTTTTAAGAGGTAACATAAGGTTTTCTTAAAAGGAGAAGAACTATGACTATTTCTCCAACCATGTTTATCTCATATTTTAGACATCTCAATAAATTTATATAATCAATAAAATCTCTTATAAAATCTCAATCAATTTATACCTCAATCAAAAATATAGTAGAATCCCCCACTGCATTTAGGACCTTCTCCCAATCTGTTAGACACACCATTGGAAGACCTCTTTCACACATCTTTCAAATAGAACTATGGAGAACCTAGATTACTTTAATTCTTTACCCTTTACTACACTAAAGTGCAATAGTTTTGCTTAGGGTTTCTTGCCATTCCTCTATGGGTGTTTCTGCTCCCTCTTCTTTGTAAATTATAAATTCTTCATTTCTAATCACTTGGTTTTCATGATTGAGTTCCATAGGAACTTAGTTTGAAAATTATTGAGATGGAAATTGAAAGTTATGAGAGTTTATAATTTTTAGGGTTTGGAGAGATTGTATTTCTTATGTGAGTTGGGATGTGAAGGCTGTGGTTTTGCAGGTATGGGGAGATATAGAGAGGAGTATGATAGTAATGATATTACCATCATTACTCTTGTGCTAGCCATGGTAATACCTCCCCATGTGGGGTTGCTTACAACGGCTTGGGATACACCATGCCTGGTGTGTCATCGACGCTTTACCTTGCAAGGGGTAAAGACCCATGTGTGAAAGATGCACAAGGATTATGATTGGATCACTTGAATGACACTTGGGATTATGCATGCTTCCTCTATCCCTTTGTTGATAGTTCTAGGGAAACCGATCAAGTCTTGGGAGTGGTTAGCTTCTCAGGCGGGTTGCATTTTGGGGTTATTTGGGACTAGTTTTCCATATCCATGTCTATTTCATAGGCTACCCCATATACTCCATGATGAGGCTAGATAGGATTTTTTCCTACCACTTGATTTTTTGGTGGACGATCCCTTGGACAAGTTAGCATGGTTCTTGTTCCTCTTACTTCCTTGATGGTGTCTCCATTATGCTAAAGAGAGGCATGCATGGCATAGAGAGGTGTCTGCTAGATTTTGTTGATTCAAAGACGGGGATTGGGCAGCCCTACATGATGAGTCTATTAGGGTTGTATGTTTTAGGAGACAAGTATTGCCGCAAGATACCATAGAGTCCACTCAATTATGATGGTGTAGGGTATTGGGTTAGGTGGAAGAGTTTAGTAGAGAAGCACAAGCATCACACCCTATATCCATGGCTAGTCCTAATGATGAGAATATCTCTTCCCTATGCTCACTATACCCTATGGTAGGGAAGGGATTACCACTAGAGGTCTTAGATTATCAGCCTAAGCAATCTTTAAGTCTTGATAGATCACTTTTTGCACAAGCATTGTGCACTACACCTCACCTTTCTTCAAGAGGCTTGTTAAAGATAATATATGAGCATCTTAGAGATTGCTTTCATGCAGATGATCCTTCTAGTGGTTTTACCAAGTTCTTTCAAGTGGCTATAGTAGTAGCAAGAGGAGACATTCTTATGTCTGTCAGTTGGGTGTTAGGTGCTTGTTGATGTAAAAGACCAAGATCGAGGAGAAAAATAGGAAAATGGAAACTCACATTGGGACACTTGAACAAGGGAAAACTCTGAATGCCTAGCATGAGCTTTGGCTTTGGTATTTATAGGTAGCCTACAAGGCCCTTGAGAAGCTTCTCAAGAAGCTTCCTTGAGCTGCTTTCTTAGAGTGTGAGCCAAGTTAACTAGGAAACTTCTCAAGAAGCTTCCTTCTAGAAGCCGCCTACTTGCTGTGCAAGCTAAGTTACTTAAAAGCTTCTAGAAGTTTCCTTCTAGAAGCTACTGGTTGGAGCACAAGTTAACTAGTCGGGAAGCTTCCCAAGAAGCTTCCTAGATGCTTTTGGAAGATTTTAGGCTCATTTGGCTTATTCTCTACTTCGTTAGCCTTACTAACTATGTCGCTAAACTCCATACTGTTACATATTCTCCCACCGCTAGTTGGTGACGTCCTCGTCGCCATTGAAGCTTCAAACTCTTGGATGGCCATTTGGGCATTTTGGAGGTGAGAAAGGGGTTCCCATGTGGCATCATGAAGGGGGTACCCTTTCCAAAGGACCTTGTACTCCATATGTTGGCGGCGTCCTCGTTGGATGTGGCGACGTGCAAGGATATGATCAACTTCATACTCCTCATGATCATTGATAGGGATAGGGGGAGGAGGAGGTTGGACTCGAGAGGAGAAAGAAGAGGGGTTAGGAACAAAGGGTTTCAACTTGGAAACATAAAAGACAGGATGGATGCGCATATGACAAGGCAAGGCAAGTCTATAAGCAACAAGAGAGACAATTTGGGTGACATCAAAAGGTCCTATCCAATTAGGGGCAAATTTACAAACTTGGGTATCAAGTTGGAGGGTTAGATTACTAGAAAACAACATAACTTTATCACCAACTTCAAAGGTGAGATCATGACAATGATGGTCTGCATATTGTTTTTGATGATTCTGAGTAACAAGGAGGTGAGATTTGGCTTGTTAGAGAGATATGGAGATGGTGGTCAAGAAGGTTGAAGTATGGAGGACTTGAGACGAAGGAGGAGCAAGAAGAGAATCTAGGACAAGCGGATCTTAGCCAAAATTGAGAAAGAAAGGAGAGAAACCGGTGCTTGCCTTTTTAGAATTATTGTATGCAAACTCCGTAGCTGCAAGACATTGATCCCAATTGGTATGATGAATGTTGACAAAAGCATATCTTCCAAGGTGCAATTTTCATGTTCAGTTTGTCCATCATTTTAAGGATGATAGGCTGTGGACAAAGCAAGCTTGGTGCCAAGTAGTTGGAAGAGTGCTTGCCAAAACTTTTTGGTGAAGCAAGGATCATGGTCGGAGATGAGTACATGTGGCATCCCATGATGTTTGAAGACATTATCGAAGTAGAGTTGCACCAAGGTTGGAGCATCCACAATATCAACCGTTGGTGCCAAATGGATTTGCTTACTAAGCTTATCTACAAACACCACAATTGTTGTGTGACCTTGTTATGTCTTGGGTAAGAAGGTGATGAGATCCAAGCTCACATGTTCCCAACGAGTAGCTGGAATAGGAAGTGGATGAAGGAGTCTACTCGGCTTTTGGTTACTAGCCTTGTTACGTTGACAACTCTCACACAATCAGACAAAGTCCCAAACATCTTGTGTCATGCTGGGCCACCACCATTGGTGTTGGAGGGTGCCCAAGGTCTTGTCCACGCCCATGTGACCAACTATTGGTAAATCATGGGCTTCTTGAAGGCGCACAAGTCAAAGATCACCTTTGGCTGGAACATAGATTTGGTCCACATGGAATAGAAGGCCTTCCTTGAAGGAGAAGGTGTTGTACACCTTGTTGCATGTTGTTAGACGACCATGTACCATTTGGAAGAAGGGATCTTATTATAGAGTTGATTGAAACTCGTTATGGACCTTGGGGTCAATTGACACCATCATAATTATTGCTGTGATGAGAGGAAGAGCCTTCAAATCAGGTCGTCGTGATAGAGCATTAGGGATGAGGTGGAACCAACCTGGTTTGTACTCAAGTTTGATGTCAAATAATTGGACTTGCTCTTCCCATTGATGATGTTGACTCTTCATGTGCTCCAAGTGTAGGGTCTGCAACAATGGCTTGTGATCAGTTTGCATGATCACTTGTTTCCCCAAGAGATAATGCCTCCATACCTTGGTGGCATATACCATTGCAAGTTGTTCAAAATCTTGAGCAGAGTAATTTCTTTCAGCTGTATTTAGTTGGCAAGACACAAAGGCAATGGGATGTAGTCCATCGAGGAATTCTTGTTGTAACACAGCTCCAATTGCAAAGTTAGAAGCATCAAAATCAACCACACAAGGTACTTGAGGATCATATGGTTGAAGAATGGGTCTTGAAGACACCATATGCTTTAAATTCTGGAATGCTTCTTCATGCTTGGTGGTCCACTGGAAGCTCAAGTTCTTTCCTAAGAGGTTAGTCAATGGTGCAGCCACATGAGCATAATAGTAGATGAACCGTTGGTAAAAGCTGGCCAATCCATTGAATGCCCGTACTTCTATAGCATCCTTTAGGGTAGGCCAATCAATAATGACCTTGATCTTCTCTTCTTCCATCTTGATCCCCTCTAATGAGATCTTATGCCCCAAGAAGGTAACCTCCTTCTACCAAAAGGCACACTTTGCCTTCTTGCAATACAATTTCCATCGTCGTAGTCAGCTTAGGACTTCTCACACGTGATTCATGTGTTCTACTTCTATCTTGCTATAGATTAAGATATCATCCAAGAACACCACCACAAACTGATTCAATAGTCAATCCAACATCCGGTGCATCTGATCCATGAAGACTACTGGAGTATTAGTGAGTCCGAAAGGTAGAAATCTCCACTCAAAATGCCCATACTTTGTGCGAAAGGTAGTCTTTTGCACATCCTCTCTATCAATAGGAATTTTCCAATAGCCACTATGAAGATCCAACTTGGAAAAGCAACGTGCTCCACTTAGTTGATCAAGCAAGTCATCGATCCAAGGCAAGGGATATGCATTCTTCACGGTTTGCTTATTGAGCCCACGATAATCAATACAGAAACAAAGTCCTCCATCCTTCTTTGGAACAAATAGTATTGGTGCTCCCCAAGGAGAGGTACTATGTCGTATGAAGTCCTTCTCCAACAACTCTGTAGGTGTTGTTTGCAACTCCTCCAACTCCTTTGGTGAGAGCCGATAGATCGGTCTACTCATTGGAGTATCCCCAAGCAATAACTTGATCTTGAAGGGCATACCTTGATCATAGGGTAATCTTGTGGTGTCCACATTTTATTTTATTTTCTGTTTAATAGCATTTGGGAGAAGAAGTAAACAAAGAAAGCTGAATTGCAAAAGAAGGAATGGACGTAAGTGACTTTGGAGGAAATCCGAAGAAGTCAAGATCGGATCCGATGATGAAGGTACTCAAGAGAGGAGTACAAAGGAAGAAGTCCGAAGAGCATCATCTGCAGATCGGGAAGCAAAAGCCGATACAAAGACCATCTAACAACCTTGGTATGTGGCAAGAAAGTACACTTCAAGAAATAGTAGAGGTAAAAGAAGCAAGTCTTGACAATGACAAGACAGTAACACGTATAAGAGGGGAAGTCGATTTTGAAATTGACTGAAGAATGACTGCAATTCAGGGTGATATAAAATTGCAATTGCGTAGGGACAAGTTGAATATGTCAAGTAAAGTTCCCCTGTGAGTAGTCATCCTGCAGTAATGCATGTCAGGAAGCCAATTGAGAGTGCAATTTTCTGAAATCCAGAAGGGGTTAGAGTGTCTCGTCCAGGAGAAGGCATAGTCTTTTAGTGCCGAAGAACAAGAGAGCAGATCATGGCGAAGAAGGTCATGAATGCTCTGGCGGTGCAAAGTTTCACAATTCATAAGTTAGATGTCATAGCAAGAATTGAAGTCTTGAATAGACTTCGTATTACCTTTTTAGCATGGAATTAGAATTTCAGTTTCCCAGGAGTCATGGCAGAGATAGCTACCAGTAATTGTGAGGAAGGCCCCAAAGTTGAGGGGAAGAGAGGAAATTCGGCTTGATGGACTGAGTTGGATTGGAGGTGAGTGTTGGGGAAGGAAGCAGAAGAACCAACGGGGATCATCTTCTATCAGAAGTGTGATGTTGCAGAAGAGACGGCGGAGATCCAAAATTTGTTCTTTGCTCCGCAAACAACAAATGGTTATAAGGTGGAGTCCTATCAGGACCCAATTAGATGAACTATCGTAGGGATGATAATGGCCATGTTCAAACCAGAACAAACAACTTACGTGAACATGCAATAGGTAGTCTTTTTCCACTAGATGTTTGCAAGAGTGAAGGTGAATTAGGCAAAGTGTTTTCACCAACAAACGAGGCAGATGGTGGTCAATTGGAGGACAAGTTCACCTCCACATAATTTTGCACCATTTGCAGCACACTTCTACTTCAGGTTGAATTTGCTGACAGCAAAGGAGAGGCGTCGCATGGTGTCACATTTCCATTTTGATTTAAGACAGGAAGCGGATGAAGAAGAGCAACAATATATGACACACCTGCGAGCCATTGATGATCACTTCTTGAGGACGGGACAATGGAATAAAAAAAAAAATATTAGGGTCCGAAGGAGAAGAATATGGAAGTCACAAGTCCAAAGAAGAAGAAGCGTAGTAAACCTGAAGAAGCAAAGTCACCTCCAGCTCAAAGGAAGACCCGAAGACTGGTTCTGCAGAGTAAGAAGATGGTGAGAGAAGCATCATTGGAATCCAAGTCTAAAGGGGAGATAGAGTCTCAAGGAGAGGACTCAGAAGACACGGAACTCATGGGAGAGATGAAGTACAATAGAAGAGATGAAGTACAATGGAAGACGGGGACGAAGACAAAGAGAACTTTGGTGGAATATAGTATCTATCAAAGGTTGTCACTCCATTGTTGGAACTGTTGAAGGAGCATCAGAAGGTAATTCCCCAAGATCGTATGAAGGTGACAAATGAGTTGCAGGTGGTGAAGTATCTGTTGGGTGAAGTGAAGGGTTTGCAGGAGCGAGTAGTCTGAAGAGATGAGGAAGTTGAAGAACTTTGGGTGGATGCAATCTTGAAGAAGAAGACTTTCAAGATGTTGCAAGAGAGTTTTGAGTCAAGAGGTAAGGAACTACAGAAGCAAGCTGAAGAATTGACGGAGCAGGCAATGTTGCTGACCAAGATGAAAGAGGAAGTCAGTGATGTGCGCATCAAGAGTATTCATTTGAAGGCGACGGCCATGATAATGGGGTAGGAGTTGGAAAGCTTGAGGAAGAGTGCAGTCGGGAAGGATCAAGCATGGTAGAGAAAGTTAGCAGTTAGGCATCAAGAAGAAGAAAGATTGCGCGAGCTGGTACAAAGTGTTGAGTTACAAAGTTCACAGTATGTGGAGGAGAAGGTGCTTGCTGCAGAGTACAAAGATGAGTTGAAGATGTATCGCAAAGAGTTGAAAGCAGAGTGATCTTGAGGGTTTGAGTCGGAATCAATAAGAGAAGTTGCAGGAAAGTTGCGAGCGATCTTGAGCACAGAGGCTGAAGGGAGATTGGAAGAAGCACGTCTACATGAGTTAAAGTTGCTTGTGGAAGAAACTCGAAAGAGAAAAGCCAAAGATGTAGATATGAACACTTTGCTGATCTGATTAAGGGAGCGAGTAGATCGGAAGATGCTAAAAGTAGGAGACAATGTTAGTCTCAAATTAGATTTAGTTAAATCAGAGTTAGAGAGAATTAGGAGTAGTGTGACAAAGGAGAGGAAGTTTGATGTTGCAAAAGTAGGAATTCAGGTGTCATCTGACTTATTATTAGAGACATTAGAGAAGAGTGGGTCAAGAGATAAGGAAGTAGATGGATTACCCATGACCTCAGTTGTAGATTTGTAGAGAAGAGATAGTAGAAATAGTGAAGGATTTGGTAGAATCAGATATACTCAAAGAAGGAGAAGTGATAAGAAAATCATCAGGTTTGAAAGCCAATGACGAAGTAGACATCGGATCGGGGTGGTAACAGTTTTGAGATAGGAAGAGGCAGATATAAAGAGATGCATTGTCAGTTTGGATGTGCAGGTAGGAAGAGATGGTAGGAAGCGGTACATTAGGAAGAGAATTGCCATTTGCTTCAGTATTTAAAGGAGCATTCGCAGTATTATGTTGTTCAATATTCATATTTCTGAAGATAGATAAAGCAAAGTGTTGGTTTTCAGTGCTCGTCGCTTGAGCTTAATTTTGATTGTCAATTTTGTGTTTGTGTTTATGAGTGTGTGGAGAATTCAAAATGCAAGTCAGTGTGTTTGTGGATGTTGGATTTTGCAGCCTTGATCTTCATTCTGTGTTTTTGATCCTAAGTGAAGTGCAATCAGAGCAATGCCTTGACAGATCCGAGAGGAATTGTAGTGTTGGTAGTATTCTGCATTTGTGAGTGCAACACAAAGGTGATGTGAAGCAATTTCAATCGAGGAAGTTGTGCCTTCAGTGGAGGGGTAGAACACAATTTTGAGGCAAAGTCATCTTGCAGTGAAGTGCCGTCTTTGGGAGAATCTGAGTCATCACAATCAAGATTTGTTTGGACAGAATTTGCTCTGTTGTGATTATGAGTGTGTATTCATGACAAGTTGTCAAGATTGTGAGCTTGTTACTCTCTTCTGGGTGTAGTTTCTACCTGAGAGATTAAAGACGCAACCAAGAAGAACTGAAATTGTTACTTTGCTTCGTATTTGACCAATTCTTAATCATATCTCTACGTGAACAAACTTTACTTACCCAATTACCGCAAAAGTGATATTTGCCGGATTGTCATAAATCCCTTTGGCAGATCATCCAGAAACACGTCCACAAACTCCTTAACTTTTCGATCAACCATTGCTTGATGAGGCTCTTGGCCCTCCACAGATTGTTCTTGTGCAATTGGCTTGACCCACACTACAAATACAAACTTATCTTCCTCCAAAGCTTGCTCTATGGCTGCTTTACTAACAAACTTCTCTTCTAGGGATTCATCTCTCTTCCAAGCTTGCTCCCTAGTTGCCTTCTTGGCAAACTTCCCATCTTGGGACTCATCTCTCTTCCAAGTTTGCTCTATGGCTACGTTCTCGACAAACTTCTTATCTTGGGACTGACTATTCTTAGGTGTCTTACTTAGAGGTGCCAGACAACCTAATTGGAAATTCCTACCTTGGTGTTGTACTTGAATTTGGCATTGGGTCCAATTGAATTGAACCTTATGATATTCAAGCCAAGGTAGACCCAAAATGATATCATAGTGTAGAGGGTGCCACTACAAACCTCATACACTCCAAATACTCCTTCCCAATCTTGAAGGTAACAGGATGCAAGGTACGGAATGAAAAACCCTTTCTCCCATCTGCCATCATCAAACTATTTCCAATCACTTGCTTTATAGGAATTCCCAATTCCTTTACTACTTATATAGACATGAAATTCTCCGAACTTCCAAAATCAACCAAAATCCTACAACCCCAATTAGATATTGTACCTTGCAAGTGAAGCAAACTTGCATATGTCAAGCCTTCAATCCCATTGTAACTAATCAAGCTCCCAGTAGGCGGCTTGAAATCTCCTATTGGGATTCCTTGTTTCCCTGATCATTCCGCTCCACAACCTCCACCTGGGCAACTTGTTGAGGTCGTTTATTCTTGAGTGGACATTCATCAATGCGATGCCCCAATTGGCAACAATAAAACCAACTACCATTTTGTTGCAGTTTCTCTCTATCTACCGTGCTAAGTGGTCTTCATTGAATGACATCAGTCTCCATTGTGTGTAGTGTATTGGTAAGCTCTGTGGAGGTTGAGGTCGAGACCAAGTTGTTGCCACCAATGAATCAAAACATTTGGCCAACCGCATGGCTTCTTCCAAGTGTTGTGGCTCTTGCATGGTTACCTCTAATTTGGTTCTTGCCTTCAAGCCCCTCACAAATTGATCTAGAGCTTCACCTTCCAATATATCTGGAATTTGCATGATGGTGTTTTGGAACTACGTGATGTAACTTCTCACAGAGCCAATCTATTTCAACTCTACCAACTTATCCCATGCAGCTCATGTGGCATTTATAGCTTGGAATTGACTTATTATTGCACTCTTGAATTCTGCCCATGTCAAGATTGGTACAAAAATTTGTCGTTCAACTTGCTCCACTCGGAATCTCCACTTGCTCTTGTCGTCAAAGATCTTGTTCATCCAACAATCGAGTAAGGTGCTCAATTTGTTGCTGCATAGCAAGGATAACATTGGGTATTTCCGCCATGGTTGCTCCTCTACCACACCACTCCTAATCTATCTAATTTATTAACACATAGAAACAACACGTCCACCGTTCTCCATAAGGTACAACCGGAAGCACCAAGGGTTCCTCAGATATGGTGATCATATGCATAAAATCTTGTCCAAGTGCAAGGTGATGAATTGTGTCACACAATGCTTGGGTAGTATTTGGATACCAAAATCCCAATGGTTTGGTGGAAGTGGATTTGGTGGTCCATAAATTCCATCCATCCCATTCTTGCTCTGATACCAATGTAAAAGACCAAGACCAAGGAGAGAAATAGGAGAATGGAAACTCACATTGGGACACTTGAACAAGGGAAAACTCCAAATGCCTAACATGAGCTTCGGCTTTGGTATTTATAGGTAGCATACAAGGCCCTTGAGAAGCTTCTCAAGAAGCTCTCTTGAGCCGCTTTCTTAGAGTGCGAGCCAAGTTAACTAGGAAGCTTCTCAAGAAACTTCCTTCTAGAAACCGTCTACTTGGCATGCAAGCTAAGCTACTTAGAAGCTTCTAGAAGCTTCCTTCTAAAAGCTACCTACTTGGAGTGCAAGTTAACTAGTCGGGAAGCTTCCCAAGAAGCTTCCTAGATGCTTTTGGAATATTCTAGGCTAATTTGGCTTATTCTCTACTTTGTTAGCCTTACTAAATATGTCGCTAAACTCCATACTGTTACAGTCAACTTCTCATGGAGAAGGACATGAGGGGCATTAGACCGATTGCTATTGGAGAGATATTTTTGCATTTGGTCAACCATACCATTTCCTTCAACATCATTCTCACTTTCATCAACAAGTCAATCCACATCAGTTTGGAGTAGCTATACCTAGAGGATGTGAGGCTAAATCTCTAGGCATTAGGGCACTCCTAGATATCCATCTAGAGTGGTTTGTCCTATAGGTGGATGTTGAGAATGCTTTTAATAGCGTCTCATGAGCATCCATCTTTAGAGAGCTTAGGGATGTTGGTGGATCCTTGGTGAGTCTTATTCTCTTTGTGTGGTCTTTTTATTGCTCTCTTGCTTCCCTTTACTACCAATATAGTTATTCACAAGAGGGAGTCATCATCTTTGAGTCAACTATGGGTACAAGTTAGAGAGATCCTTTAAGGGAACCTTTATTTTCCATGTCTCACTTTAGAGCTCTCTTATCTATTATGTTGGCCATGCTAGGTTGTGTATTTCACACCTTGGCAAATGATACACACATTATGGGCCCTATAGATCAGATTAGGTAGGCCTTTGACCACTTGACTACTAAGCTACATCTAGAAGGCTTGAGGATCAAGGTGTCAAAGTTCAAGGCATAGTCCCCTTTAGGTATCCCTCCTCACCTTGAGCTTCCAACATGATGTATCACATCTATAAATGGACTATGTGTTTTGGAGTGCTAATAGGATCCAAGGATTTTGTCACACGCTTCTTAGGTGTTGCCCTTGCAGAGGATGTTCTTCATGTGGATGACCTTCCATTACTAGGAGATCCACAAGTGGCATTTGGTATACTCTCCTCTAGTATTGATCGTTGACCAACCTACCTACTCCACATAGTTCCCTACTCCTTGACCTTCCTATCACATTTGAGAGCCTTTGATAGCAGGATTATGGGAGCCTTTGGTGACATTATTGAACCATGGACATTTGACTATGTGATAAGGGGTTTGGTGCATAGACAGACATCTTCCAATCTCATGTGGAGGGGTTGTCTTCCTATCTATGGAGGAGATGAAACCTATAGCATTTTTGGGTAGTTGGGCTCTCTCGGCACCCCTACTTTCCTCTCATTTTGTGGTGGTTGATAGGTTGGTTTTGGAGACTTATGTAACAAAGGTGGAACATGGATCCTTTTCTCTCTAAATGTTAATGCAGCAGATGAGAGATGATCTATCCTCACGGGCACACAAGGACCTTCCATCTTTTCCTTTACTATTGTCAGATTGGACTAGAGGTTTACAGTCTTCCTTGACGGAGCAATAGTCTCAATATATGCTACATTCTCTTGTAGTTGACTTGTCCATTCCTTAGGCTACCAAAGCACATCTCCGTTCAAGCTCTGACGAGGGTGTTGGCACTTGGATCATAGTTTGACCGTGCATTAAGCACCAACTACTTTCTCTACAACAATGAGGTTTTGCCTAGGTTGTGTCCACCCATCTACATCTTCATTATTCACTTGTGAGTGAGGTTCTACACTAGATGCAGCAGTGGTCCATATGACACAAGGTCCTTTTGGATGACATAGGATAGCTACCCATGATGCGATTAGGGACATAGTGTTTACTATGGCAGGAGAGAGTGGATACTTGGCTTAGATGGAGTGTTTGCATGCTTTAGAAACAACATGTGTCAAGGTAGACTTATACTTAGTCTGGGATGATGATTAGGTGACAGTATGGATGTTGTGGTTATGGACCCTACACGTGATACAATTATTGGAAGGAGTGATTATCCATCCCTTGGATGGGCAATGATTGCCATAGCAGCTCGCAAGGTACCCAAGTATAGGAGTATGCAGCGAGGTTGCCTCTTTGTTCCTCTAGCCTTAGAGTTATATGGATTGATAGACATTGTGTTTGACATATTTGTTGGAGAGTGCATGAGAGTTTATCATGTTAGGTGCCAAGGGGTACCACTCTCACTCTCAATACTTTGTAGTATATTTTAGATAGCATATGTCTATTGCTCTATAGAGGGCAATGAATAGTGCAATCCAAAGCAAAACAATCACACTAGGTGATGCTTCTTTGGATGCGCTAGTTGTTGTATGACTTGCATAGCTTGGATATCTTAGGTGTAGTATGGCAGGTTTTTCATATTGACTCTATTGAGGCTTAGCCTATTTTACCTTTGTTGTTTTGCCCTTGTGCGGCTTGATGAGGTCTTCCTATCCTTCCTATTGTCTCACCCTTGTCTGGCTTGATGGGGTCTTCCCATCCTTCCTGTGTTTTACATGGTTGCCCTTTCTTCCTTGTATATAGCATTTTATAACTAACAAATGGCCAAACGCTCATAATTCTATCTCAATTTTGACATATAGAAAAAACTGATCCATATAAATAACGTTGTCCGCAAAGTAACAGTGAGTTTTTATCAGAACTGATGTGACGTAAAGGAGAGAATTAAACTAGTGACAAATTCCTTTATGCGATGGGCATCAAAGCATGACATTCTAATTGAAAAAAGCGGCCATGGGCCACAGCCAGCCACTAACCCACCACAACACATGGCTGTAGCAGACCGCACCTGCTATGTGATAATATATCATAGCCAAGAGCAACAGAAGGAAAACTAAACCAGATGGTGGTTAAAATAACAAAATTGTATCGATTGATGAGGTCCAAAAAGTCACTTATTTAAGGTTCAAATTGGAATGCATGAACAATAGAATCTCAACAGTCAATGGTCGCAATGCATTGTGCTTGTCTATTAGTATATTGCCAGCATCTGAGAAATTACACTCAGATTTTGAGCTTGAGGCAGGAATAGCAAGAATGGATCTTACAACGAGGGAAATAGACAGAAATTTTTCAGCATGAGTAGACCACCAGATGAGCAATTTTGTAGGTCCACTCTCGAGGTCATTTTTCTCACTTTGGGAAAGCTTCAATGCATAATACTCCGATAGTTCTTTTGATGCAATGAGCTCCTTGTCGATCAAAGTAGGACCATCATCTTCATCTTTATCTAAGTCACTCGCCAATGATGTTGATGTTGATGTTGATGTTGATGTTGATGTTGATGCTGATGACTGTTGAAAAATAAGCTTGGCATGCTTTGGCGGACGGGATGGTCGTGAGCTTGATAAGGGTGCATAACAATTTTCTGCAGCAGCTTTGACTAAACCAACAAAGTGCTCAGTCAGACGCTTGATTTCTATCTTTGCATCAACAATTTGTTCTTCCTCGACTGCCATCAAATGTATTCTTGACTTTTGTCGTGGATCTAGCAAGGCAGCCATGATGTGGAGTCTATTGAGTGACCACTTGTCCAGAATATGCTTTGTGATGAGTGTTTTGATGCTAACCAGATGCTTAGAATTGGTTGGCTGTGGTATACCATCTGCTTCCATGATATCTTCCGTCTTGATGATCTCAACACAATGCTTCAACAGTTGATTATGCCAATATGCTCTGAGGTGCAGAGTCGGTGTTTTGAATGGTTCTAGAGCAAGGGTCACCGTCTTGAAGAGAACCAAGAATCAAACAATCTCGATGAGCAGCTCACGATTGATACAATCAATTTTCTTCTCCTTCTGACCTCCTTTCTTAACCAGCAACTCTCGGGATTTTTTGAATTGAATTTGAACGGACTCTAGCATGGTCAGCAGCCATACTAGCAAGTTACAATATCCTGCTTGAGCTTTGGACAAAGCAGGTTGTTCAAGTCCGTCTTCTTGAAGTATCGCATTAATTCCTTGCATTGCATGATCAAGTCAAAGATTTCATGGGGCATCATCATAGAACTCATAGAATGGAGCAGAGGTATTTCCATCGACAACTTGTGTTCTCTTTGCCAACACTGTGGTGGTGACTGTTCCAATTTTGTGGTCTAAGCATGGAACCCATTTGTAAATGCATGGTAGGCCATCTTCAGAATGGTTGTTGGATGTAGAGTCTGTCACAACAATCACTTGCTCATTTGAAGCCTTCTTGGTGATGTCATTCACCTGAAATGAATGATATGGGTTGATCACAAAGTTGATCTCCGACAAGATGGCCTTGCCAGTATGCCTATGAGCAGTGAATTCATTCACTTGGAGCGTGCGATCATGAAGTTGCCATGAATCATTGATGAAATGGATCGTGACTAATAGATAAGAGATCTGATGATTGTCATGTGTCCAGATATCCAATGTGAACCTTGCCCACAGACCACAGCTGAAGTGATATTGGACCTTTGACAGAAGAAGAACCTTGCTGAAGTTGCATCTTTTCTTGAGCTATCTCTTGACTGTGACTTGCTCCTGCAACACATCATCAATACTCATTGGGTTCTTTGATGCTACTCCAATATCAAGCACAGTCTACAGCACGGCACGGAAACCCTTCCCAGCCATGATTGAGAATGGACGAATGTCCAATGCACACATCTCACCCATTTTTTTTGTTACGAGTTGCTTTTGTCCAGCATTGGGCTTGCACAGAGGCTTGGCAAAGTTGATCATATTGTGGAACCACCAGGTGCAACAAATGCGAGAATGCACGAATGGTTGTTGATGGAGGTTGTATCAATGTTTGAATTGTAAGCATACAGTGCTTGCAAATGTGACAACCCACAAAAGTCACCTTGTTTTTTTTCGATTGCTCTCCATCAAGAATAAAATAAACCAACTCATTGTCAGCAACATAGCATACTGGCCCGAACTTGTTCCATAGAGATATTGCAGATGGTCAATTGCTCTTGGTCCAGGGCAAAATCTGATTTTCGGGCACCTTCAAACGGAATGATGTTACTATCTCCTCTTTGAAATTGGCCACAAACTGGCCCGTCGCCGCTTGGTGTACATGCGCTACCATTGATGACTGAATGATTACATTGCAGCTGCACAAGCTGCAAAAAGCTATTTTTGACACTATCGAGTGCAATGCTCAAACACAAATCCGTCACACTCACTCACGTGGGCCGCAGTTTTGGTGACAGAAACCCACATGTTATTTATCATCCATTTACTGCAGCCGCAGCCAGCCGTGACCGTGATAAATACCCTACCGGCTGCAACCGCCAGCGCCCCAAAACATTGGCCTTAGCCAGCCGGATTTGCGGCCGGCTGCGGTGGACGGCCACCGATGCTATACTCCGATGGGGATGTTTAGAGTAGAAGGCGACCATGTAAAACACATGAAGGATGGGAAGACCCCATCAAACCGGACAAGGGTGAGACAAAATAGGATAGACTTTTACAAAGACTAATTACTAACTAAATACTATGTTAGTTTCAACGTTGATATGTGCCGCCCTAGCTCAGTTGGTAGAGCGCAAGGCTCTTAACCTTGTGGTCGGGGGTTCGAGCCCCCCGGGCGGCGGCGAAGATGTCCAAAAAATTCCCGTTAAGCCTTTTCAGACTGATTATCTGTCGCTATTTTGCATACGATTGACGCGGAATAAATCCGCAAAACTGATATACTTTATCTGGTATTCTATGAACAGTCCTCTAAACCAGTGTCTTAAACGCCGCACAACTGATACTCTGACATTCCTCTTGAAGTTCTGGGAGGTCTGTTTGAACAGACCTCACAATGGAAAGCCCAACTTGAATTTCGGTTTCTCATGATAGATATAAGTGAAGTAAGTGACACCCAGAGCAAACTACGCACCTGCGAGTGTACCGTGATAAGAAATTGCAGCAAAGCGCTTACAGTCTAAATCCATTCCACGAGCTTTGACTCAAAGGCAAGAATTCTTTCCATGGCAGTACGAAGCGTTTAACTAAAGACTCTTTCACATAAATGCGAAGCCATAAATCAGGGAATCACTTTTGCCTTTATCATACGATACCAGGAAAAAAGAGAAGTCGGCGGTGAATTGGAAGCGTGAATAAAGAGGGATGGGCGCATTGAAATAGGATTGAGTGTATATCACGACATGGTCTAAGATGGCGTGTTCTCCGGAAAGAACTAAATTCAAGGAAATAACAAGAATGTCAAAAGTGCACCTGCACGAACCACTTCATGCGTGCCTACGAAATACTGAACTAACTGGATAAATCCTAGTACCCTGGAGTGCTTCTACAGACCATGGGTGCCATGGCAAACACGAGTGCTTTCAGAACGTTGCGTTTCAGGAAAACTGACAATCATCTGGAAATGACTAGGACTAATCGTCTATAGACTCAGACTTCAGTGGATAGGTGGTGAGCATGCCAAATAGTAAGCAATGGTGAGGAGGTCGAGACGCAGCAGCAGGATGATACGGAAAGAGGGGGAGATAAAGATATGTATGAGGTGACATAAAGGAGATGCACAGAACTGAAGCGGATAATTTACAAGACGGAAACACGATGCAAAGAGTATGAAATCGCATCATAAAATAGCATCGGAAAGGATGGGGGAAGAACGCAATTTCTTGATAGAGGAAACTGTTAGTTTTGCAAGAATAGAAGCATGAAGCGAAATCAACCGGGGCTGAGTGAGCGAGAAAAGAGTATGGAGAGTCGAGGTAGAAATGTAGTACTCTAGAGTAGGTTCATTCAGGACGCGTCCACGACGTTACAACAGTCTGTGTTGATCTCAAGATGATTAATGTACTCATCCAACATAAGTTCGATGAACTTCCGTGAAATCGAGTCACTAAAACTTGACGGTGAACACTAAATTTCAAGTTAACTGGAACTTGACTGCCTTTGCACGAGTTTTTCATGAACTCGCGCACATATTACTGTTGGGTAGTGAGCCGTCCAAAACTATTTGTGTGTATTTAATATTCTCCGCTACCTTCATCGTCTATTTTCTGGAGAAATCTATTTCCGCTAAAGATCTTTTCATCAATATCCATTTATATCCACCAAAATACGAAATAGTCTTCACCTGAGCACCTGCACCCAAGGAATTAATATCGTATTCGAACAGAGGACGCTGTCTTGAAAGTTGTGTCGTTCCTCAGATAGCATTTCAATGGTATGTGGTCTTATCTTCCATGACATGTGACAAAAGAAAGGATGAATGAGCTGTGAGTTACTTCTCTCTGGTACTAAATCCTCATGTGATCCCATTTCAATTTCCTTAAAACTTACAGGACTAAAAACACTTGCAGAATGTTTTGGTTCCGTCTGGACTGGAAGCTCATTCCAGTACCAGTTTTTTATCATTACACGGGAGATTCATAGAACCGAATCCGACATAGGCATCGCATGAAGACAAGGTTATTATGCCCTGCGCTTTGTGAATGCGGTAACTTCGAGAAGATGGAGATTTCAGAAAATCAGTCAAAAATCATTGCACGTCCTTTTGCTTAAGCAGATACACCACACGTCAAGAAACAGATACATTGTTAGAAGCAGAGTAGAAGCAAAGTTGATGCTTTGAGGTGTTTTTATCCTATTAGACATGCACGCAAATTCCCAGCTAGTAAGTAATCAACAAACGCAAGAGATAAACCTTCCAGTTAGAAATTCCATTTGAATGAACCAATTCCAATCTGTACACAAATCCGAAGCAATTTGCACTTCACTTTTAAGTCTATGTGGACCTTTAAGCTTGATCACAATCACAACTTTTGCAGCATGGAAAACTTGCCTTTCTAATCTTTGAATCCTGTAAACTGAAGAAATGATACATCCCCAACACTACCGGGAAAAGGGATGCATACTCTGTAATGTCTATCTGTGGTTCGAGATGGAGCGGGTGAGGGAAATTACATGAATAGGTTCAATCTAAAGAAAAGTTCCGCTACTGCTTGACCAAAATCTAGAAGAATTGAATCCACCCTTACCAACAACTCTTGCTGCGGGCATCTGATCATAATTCAAGGATGGCCTCCAGCAGTTGAGGAGATCGTCTTGATAGCTACACATGATCAAACGAGGGTGTTTTGATCTTTTAGCTGTACCTGACCTTTTGGTTGCAGAGATCTCCCCGGATTGACAAAGTCTCGCTTGATGGTGTTATTCCATACCTGGACAACTTGGTTAAGATCGTCGGCGACGACACGACGCAATGAAACATTAAACGCATCCTGTCTGAGTCCAGTCGTGGGGGATGTTTTGATCGCAATGATCTGCAAAGTTAGAACTCCCCACTAGAATCTTCAGAGTCTCGAGAATATAAGAGGGGTGGATTGAGACAGATACGTTCCTGCTGCTACTACCCCACTACCAAGTGGCACTTTCACACCAGCCTCCCGCAACACCAACTCCACACCAGCTAAAGCGCCGAGCAACTGCAGCTCATTTAAGTGGCCAATGTGACCAATGCGAAAAGCCTTTCCAGCGATGTCTCCGAGCCCTACTCCTAAACTGAGATTGTATTTCTTCCAAGCAAGCTTTACCACGGCACCGCTGTCAACATGCGATGGAAGGAGTACCGAAGTGACTGTATCGCTGTACCACTCAGGTCTCGTAGTGCATAGCTTCAGCCCCCATGCCTTCACTGCCAATCGAGTGGCTTCCCCAAAGCGATGATGTCTGGCTATCACGTTGTCTAAACCTTCTTCGAAGATCATATCCAGTGCAGCACGCAGACCGTATAGCAATTGAATTGAAGGGGTGTAAGGCCAGTACGTTCCTGACTTGTAACTCTGAAGGTAATCACCCCAGTCAAAGAAAACTCTGAGCGATGTAGCAGTCTTCGCCGCTTCAAGAGCCTTCGGACTTGCACATATGATGCCGAGACCACAAGGCATGGACAGAGCTTTCTGAGAACCAGTCAGGGCGACGTCCACCCGCCATTCATCCATACGGAAATCAAGCCCACCAATTGAGGATACTGCATCTACCAGCAAAAGAGCCGGATGGCCAACTGAATCCAGAACTCTTCGAATACCTCCGATGTCATTTGTGACGGCAGTAGACGTTTCGTTATGGACTATGCAAATTGCCTTGATTGAGTGGGATTTGTCAGCACAGAGCTTTGAATGGAGTTGCTGCTGGTCTACACCATTACCCCACGGAAGATCAACCACATCCGCATCGAAATTGAGGCGCTTCATACGGCCAATCCAGAGATGGCTGAATTGGCCTAATCTGTAAGTCAGGATCTTGTCGCGGGGTGAAAGCGTATTAGTAAGTGCACATTCCCACCCGCCACTCCCTGTCGTAGGAATAATGAAGCAAGTTCCCTTCGTGGTCTTGAACAATCGCTTCGTATCTTCAATCAGGGACTTTGAGAATACGGGAAATGCTGGAGAACGATGGTCTTCATTGTTTCTGTTCATAGCCTGCATGACCCGCTCTGGGATGTTAGTCGGACCTGGAACGAACAAGTGATTTCTTCCAGGCGCTGGGAAGTATTCTGCCATCTTCTCCGACTCTGGAACAAATTGTACACTGCTGAGCTCGCTCCCGAGCTCACTAAATATGAATCTCCTGCAGATTTCCTGAACCTCAGAATAGAGTTCTCCAAAACTTCCAAAACCTCAATTCGGGACGATCCAACTTCAGTTGACAGGAGCGTGCTAAGTCAGCTAGCTTGGAGGGCTCTTCTGCTTGGATTTCTGTACATCAGCTGGCCACGTAATGAAGACTCCTACAATATTCTATTGCAGTAAATCTCCTCTAAGATTGCGGCAATTCGAAAAGATGAAAATCTCATCGAACTTGGAATTGAAAAACTGAAAGTTTTTCAGATGATAGAGAAATTCAGTGATTTAGGAGGATAGAATTCACGGCATGAAAGAGAAACAAGTGAGAATTTGTATCAAATTAAGACTACGGATAAAAATGTTCTACGAGGAATAATCCACAATCAGTTATATATACACACTCCCGCAAGAATATCACGTCAAGCTGGTGTGAAGCATCCACAGAAATTGTGTGCCTGAAGCGACGTTTCCGGCTACTGTTTCCTGCAAGCTTGGAGATGACTGTGTGAAGGAATTCTCTGTTGCTACACCGCACAGAATCTTAAATAGCCTCCCCAGCAAAGCTGTAAGGAGGTGCAGGGCTTTTCTCAACCTCTGAACAACACACGATTTGATTGCTCACTGACTAACAGTGACTACTCTCCTCCTCCTCTCACTCCAGCTTACAATCCTCTCAACCACTCTGGAGCCCTAGCACGATTGTCCATCCACCACCTGTGTAAAACAAAACGCTTTCGTGCAATTTCGCTCGGTCGTTCGTAAATTGGACGTACAATCTCATGATTCTTTACAGAAGCCACGCATGATCATAAGTACCTCGAAGAGATGACTAGAATCTCAGGCAGTTGCTGCTGCTCTAGCGACGAGGTTGCATGGCACTCAAGGATGTCGGGTCAGATCATGCATCTGGACAGTACCCCAATGAGCCTTGTTATATCCGCGGGAAAAGACGTGGTGTCAAACTCTCGCTTTCTTGTCTTCTTGAGCCATAGTCATCGCATCTCGTGGTCTTTTCTATTTCCGAATGCGGGAGGTGGGTAGTATAGATTTCTTTCAACGGTTTTGCCTCTATTCTATTTCTCGTGGAGTGGGTGATATTATATCTGTATTGTTTTTTGTATTCTTGTGGACTATTCTAGCGCTCACGGAGTAAAGATGGAGTTGTTGAAATGTACTTTTGAATTAAAAAGCGCAGCCTCATCCACCTGAATCGAATTGAAACAGGTTAGTGGTTCTTTGTTTCAGATTTCTTATATAGCATCCAAAAGAGATCTCTTTGAAGTTAGAAAAATTATCTTTGAACTTGAGATCTGGATTGTAAAGTAACTCCTTTGATATGATTTTGAAAGCCATCTGAACGTAATTTCATTCGCAGACATGACAGTAACAAAAGAAGTTACATGCACCTTTGTATATAAAGGACTGAGCAGCACAACTGTACTTGAATATGATGGTTGATGTATCTTGTCAGATATAATGCACAAAGTACCAATAGTGGGAGGAATGAACTATAGCCGACTTATTGAATTTTGTGCAACCCACTGTGTGAATTCTATCCAAGTACGGTAGACTAGAAGTAATAAGGATCTTCACTTCACATTGAGATTTAGACGTAACATGTATTAAGGTCATTCACAGACACTGTTCTCATTACATGATACTCATTCATACTTGTTAGTGCGGACATGGGTAAGGCTTAAGGTAAGAAGATATTGTATCAGTGGGAAAATTCAATCGAAGAAGTTGTCATGAAATTACATTCTGGACACATTCATGCATGCACTTACCCAATATAGATAGGCAGGCAACCAAGCCCAAGGCAGGAAGCAAGCAATCATGCTGACTAGAATCGCAGTCATACGAGAGCTAAGAAAAGAAGAACAAAGGAAAGGCGATCACGCTAGCGCATGGAAATCACTTATTTTCAACAACTGTTAGTGTTGCATGTAATGAGCAGATAGCCCCATGACTCACCTAATAACTGCCACTTCTACTCCTAGTCATGATGGCCCTCGCAGACATACACTATACACTTACTGTACTATCAACGCTAGTCGAAAGTCCCTTTGATAAGTCTTGTGCTTGGGCACATCTCAGGTCCATCACCACTGACGTGCTTTCCGCCTATTGCGATTAAGCTGCTCTGTCAGACTTCAAAATGGCGTTTCTGTTTGTAAAAATAACACGCGACGTTGGGCCCTGAATCTTCGAAATTGTTTATAAGCTGAAACCCATTGTGACAGGAAATTTTATGAAAAGAAGACTTGAGTTTGCAAATTGTGAGATCCTATTGACTGAGTCTCTACGTCACTTTACTAGTTTGAGCTGGACTCTGGAGGTAAATTGCATGTGCTCATCATCTGACTGAGCACACACTAATCGGGTCCCGGTGATCGATCAATACGAAGTGGGACAGTTGCTGATTACGTGTTTCCCATATGCTTTGAGTAAGCAATTGAGGCCACTTTTTCAACTACCCCCGACGGCTGAACCCGGTCTTCAAATTTACATCTCGAACTTCAATCACCCCGACAGTTACGTCACCTCCAATTGGATGATAACGTTCGAAGGAACAAGAAACGGGAAGATTGTTCTCTAACACAGGTAATTGTACACTTAACACGAGCGAATGGTGATCGCGGAGGATAACAAGAAGGATGGGAAGACCTGTCAAGCCGTACAAGGATAAAACACGAGGCTGAGCCCCAGTAGTAAGAGAAACCCTAAACACAAGCTACTGGATGTGTTAAGAGTACTACGTGCCGTGTTTCAAAACTTTAAAACTAGTTCTAAGATTAGTCATAAGACAGCCCTCCTCTTCCCCTGTAGGATGACATCTAATAAGCAGTGTCAAGCATAGGTCATGAGGGAAACGGGTTACTTTGCAACAGCTATCAGCAGCATTTTGACTGTTTGTTCATGACAAATGTAGCAACTCGATATGCAGAATCTGCAATATCCCATTGGTCCAATAAGTTAATCTTCTTTGTAATTGATACTAAGGAGAAAGGGAGAATAGGCGACCGCGTAGAAAACACGAATGCGACCAAGTAGAACACATGAAGGATGGGAAGAACCCCACTCTTTGTAATTGATACTAAGGAGGGGCATGCCTTATGCTTCAGAGTCATTCATGACTGGGATGTGCCTCTGAGGACTTCAGTCTCGTCTGTATCAATAGGAAGTGGAGTTTTTCGTCTTTCTCGGAAAGAATCCATACACGCCGGTTTGACCAGCACTCGAGCTCCTGTACAGAACTCTGGTGGGGGTTTCAACTTTCCCGAATTACACGGATTGCATACAACCTCCCAAAACGGCGGGAATCTCTGCGAGCAGTTAACCAATCGTCAAAGTCCCTTGGGAATGTGTCGGCAGTCAAAGGGTGAAGTAGATTGGAGAGCCCTGCCCGAATGACGCAATCGGTTAAATTGAAACCCTAGATGACAATGGTTTGCCCTCGTTCTTTGATTCGAGAAGTGACTAGCTAGATGACTGCGTTGTACATCTCTGAAACATGCGACTTCAATCTTCCATTGCCCACCTCGAGCAAGGTCTCCTGCATTCTCAGGTGCTGACTGGGTAGAAAACTCTCGGTGAAAGTAAGGCATGTCTAGATAGTTCTTTCTTCGTAAAACGCTACAGTGTGCACTTTGAAGACAATGTAGTCGATTCTAATTACGTGGTACCTACAGTTTGCGCTCTGTAAACGCGAGACTCTTTGGGCATAAACGTGTATTGAACGGAAAGTAAGTCTCTAAACTAGACAAATGGATCTGACTTGCCAAAACAAGAGTTGGATCCTTCGTCGTGTGCTTCCCGTTAGGGATGTAGTCGTCATACGGGGTCTTCAGTTCAAGAGATCTTCCATCGGACTGGATTCAAAAGTTTGTTGAACTGGAACAGGAAAGTCAAGAAAGCCATCATTTAGGTTGTGATATCGTGACTGTATACGAGCGACATGGTCAAGTCAGAGATTGTGCAACATGTCTTCTCTCATCTAACCCTGTACTTCGTAAATCTCCATCCCTGAAACTGCGCAAGTCCGGAAGATCCTCTAAAATTCTTCACTAGTTAGTAAGAAGGACGCCAGAGGATTGACAGGAGGAGAGCTATCGTGGTTGCAAGACAACCACAGAACAAGACATTCCCACTTCCTTGACCTAGCTCCAATCACCAGGAATGATAGCTGGATTGAGCACGCCAGTTCTTTCACGACCACCTGCCATAAGTAGATACGAGATGTATCTATGCCCCAGCGTGCCCGTACTGTTCTTAATACATTGCTCATCTCCGCCGTTGTTATCCAACCAGCAAGACGAAGTAATAAAGTACCAAAGTCGAGGCAAAGTGTTCTAGTGTTACACATAGTCGCAGGGTTAAAAGTTATATAACAAGGAGTTGGAGCTCTACCTTCTTGTAGTTGCATCTCTGCTACTTGAGTCCCTTGCAAACGCTTGTTGGTACTGAAGATTGAGAGGTGAAAGTGCACGAACTAAACTTGCACCCCTCCAGCAATACAGCAGCCCCTTACGGACAAGATTATTCCTCTGCTGTTTTGCATCCTGACATCCTCAGTGCTTCAGGACAGGACAGACCATTGGTGATCCTCTACTGAGCTGATTTCGACAAGAGATCAGAAAAACGAAACTAAAAAGTTGCGCGGTGATAGAAAATCAAGACAACTCCCGTGAACTTGGAGAAAAGGTACAAACCCCAAATATGAGAAATAGGATGAGCAACACATGCATGGAGAAACCAAGAACAGGTTAGTAGATACAGCTCCGAAGTGAAAGCCCGCCATCCGTGCCAATAGTTCCGAAGTCCAAAAGGCTGTTCAGGCAAGTACAGGCACATTTGCTCATCTCTTAGGTCCCCACACTATCATCGATATGCAGGTTTAGCATTCTACATAGTATCCGAGCTCGGCAAGCCCGGGCTCTGATACCATGTAGAGCACTTAACCTGCGTACCTTTACTCTTTGTTTGGTGGTATGTTCATTCGCTCCATTGTCAGCCCAGAGCCTTGATGCACGTCTGGTTCCGAGAACACCGTTCCTTCTTTTCAGATTGGAATCCACTCCGGAATGTGCTCACTTTCCCCGGAGCTGATCCCGTTGACCAAGCCATCAAGAGTCTAGATCAATGAGTACCAAGTTCGCCTTCAGAAACATTTCATGGGCGGCAAGTGAAAAGGTCAGAGACAAATCACAGTGGAGACTTACACAACTGTTACAAAAGGAAAAAGCTATTCCGTCCAAGTTCCTCACATGGTGGATCTTCCAATATTGTGCATTTATGAAAAGTGTAAGAAAGGTCAGACGGCAGCAAACCCTCGAAAAGATAACACTATGACACCTTCTCGCACAGACTAGGTAGGTGGCAAACATTCGTCCAACCGCAGTTGGTGTCATTGTCCGAGGGTGAAGGCTTATTCACAACCGCCGAGTATAAATTACCATCCAATTTCCAAGGATGACCTCTCTGAAGAACTTGACCATCTACATCTGTTTCTTAACCCTAACTCTCAAAAACTACCTGGTAAACCGTGCTCTCGTATTAATTTCTGCGACTAAGCGTTGCTGCTCTCGAATTTTTAACGCCAGCGGACAACAATAACGGAAGTACCTGCATTCTTGTCGTTCATTGGACCTGCGCGATAAAATTCTGCAATGTACCCAAGGCTCTTCAACTCTACTGCTGATAAATAGCATTACAATCAGCTACGATAACTTCTCGAATTCCATTCTCTTCAGCAAATGCATAATCAACTAGTGAGGGCATACCAGAATTTCAAGTCTTGGTTACTGTCGTCCGCGCATGAGAAACAAGAAAATCGATTTGGTACTCGTCTTGAATGTAGCGATATCACCAGGACTACTGGGATCCCCACCGTTCAAATTGTCCTTGAGCTCAGGGGGAACAACGTTGCAGCATTCCCTCGTCACTCTTCATTCGCAAATTTCTCTTCATCAACCTCAAAAGCCTTGCGTGCCCTCTTCAACTCTTCGTTCATAGCAAGAAGTTCCTTCACCCGAGCAAATTTTCGCGCGTCCTTCCGCACCAGAAACATAACATCCTCAGTAGCTAACTTACCTCTCCGAATGGCAACGTCTTGAGCTTTGTGAATTGTATCAGTGATATAATCCAGCAATATATCCTCCACCAACGACACGGTCTCGGGCATCGGATCAGGATCGTCGCCAAATCCATACATCATCAACCGCAAATCCTTGCTGAAAAGGCCTCGCTTCCTCTTCAGACTAGCATCAGGCTGTGGCGGTGCTGCACCCCCGGTCTTGGTACTTTTCCCTCCTCCACTTCCAGAAGCTCCTCCACCCGCTCCTGTCAAAGAAGCGCTCATCTTCACCTACTCAAATCGAATCAAATCCCTAAATTGTACACCATATCGTAATACCTCGAGAATGACCAACGATTTCAGTACACCCATCAAAATCCAGAAGCACAATTAGAGTATCTGCTCGTCACCTCACTGCTCCGAACAAGCTACAGTACAATTTACTCCGGAATCAAAACCTAAATCGCGGAAGATTTGAACAGGAAGCTTGACGGCAGACTCAGTTCTCATACAATACACTGCTTGAACTTTTGCGGGAAATTGGAGGATTCTACGGAAAGATAAGTCTGAAGTCTCTACCCTAAGTGCTAGCTACTCCTACTCTTACCCCAACCATATCCGTTCTCTCCCCTTGAACAAATCTACGATAAAAAGATAAACAATGGGGGTTTCAGAGTTAGCTTTTACCAGCCCCACAGAATCCGTAATCGAATCTATGGGTTATCTGTACAAATTTATCGGTAGCGCGTTTTTTAGTAGTTGGAGCTCAAGGACAAGCTGGACCAGAGGAGAGTAGTCAAATCTGATCACATGCTAGTGAAGTTTACGAAATTTGATTTTTGTTTGATGGTTATATTATCTTATGTTAGATTTTATTTTCTTCTTTATTTATTTGTAATTTAAATTATGATATGAAAATTCTTGAAAACACTTAAATACATTTAATTTTTGTAATATATATAAGATAATTTTCTTTGGTGTGAAAGTTTAGGAATAGAAAAGCGAAGAAAGTAGGATAACAAGAAGGATGGGAAGATCGAATCCGACATTTCAAAGATAAAACCAACACCAATATAAAATTATCCTAAATATACTTGAAATCTCAATTTTATATAAGGCAAATGGTCTTCATGGTACTAGAGCACCTGAATAAAAATCACTCAAGTGATTGCTCTTCTTCTTATTGCATCTGCCGATGCTCCATGTGAAGTATTGTGCGCCAAGAAATAAGAGAGCAACCAAGCTTACTTTTCACAAATTTATTTTATAATATATTTTGGTAATTTACAAAATAAGAAAGAGAAAGTGATACTCTTTATCATCTATTTGGTAAGTTCTCATGTAATCCTTAACAAATGAAACGAATATTAATATATATATATATATACATCTCCATGTCACTCCAAGTTAGAAGAATAAAGAGATATTGCAACCTTTCTACCTGGAGACGTTGCCTATGGGCACCCAAAGAAGTCTCCATGTCACTCCAAAGTTAGAAGAATAAAGAGATACCTTATTGCAACCTTTCTACCTATAGACCTTGCCTATGGGCACCCAAAGAACCGACTAGATTTACACTAACTTATGTCATTTGTAATATATTCCAAGAGAAGTATCTACTCTTTAAACTATCCAAATATGATTTCCTTGATGTCATTATGGTAGCTATTCTTTGTCTTTAAAAAATTACCATGAGTTATAAGGACCTTTGTTGCATATAAGGTACCATTATACTTACAAGTGAGTAATGAAGATGTAGATGTAAATATAGATAAAGTAGCTAGTGCAAGTCAAAAAACCATAATACAAGGTGAAGCTAAGATCCAAGAGTTTGGTCCCTTGTCAAAGCAAAGAACAAAAACATACCTAATAGCGTGAAGAATAAATGGGTTAACTAGAAGAGAATAAAGAACTTGTTAAAACTATTGGTCCATCAAAGAAGATAACAAACATTTGGTTCTATAGGGACAAAGACAAAAAATGGAAGATCTTATACTTCAAGGGACAAACAATCTCTCATGTTGCTAAAAAATATAGAAAGGGAAAGATCTCTCTTCCACCCCATGCCATATGTCTCCAAGACTAGCCTATCAAGAACAACAAAACAAAAGGAAAGCAGAGGTTATTAAGTATGCACAATTGCACAAATACATAAAAATACTGCAAGTGCAAATTTCCTCCATAGATAATAGACACTCCCTTCCACACACATAGAGATTTGCTATTTATGTGCCAAGTTTCTTATCATACATTCAAATGTTCCTTGTTTAATTATATTAGCAAAGACTCCTATTATCCTTCTATCAAAGGCTCTTAAACTTGATCAAATATAGTTTTAAGTAAAATTATTATATTAGGACCATTTTTTATTTTTTTTCAAATTCATTAATAAAGATATGATTCCATACCATGAATAAAATAGGGTATATATGTTATAAAATTAACGTGTATTATGAGGAAAGAATGGTTAGTTCTTTCTAATGACTCTAATACATGTGAGAAGTATAGATTGAGTCATTACTAAAGCCTGTAGCTCCATAACATACAATCAATATGTGAATACTATTCAAAATCTGGATAATAGAAACCTTTGGATAACATAATGATGTATAACATTGGATCTGACTTCCTAAGCCATACAATTTGAATGTAGAAGTTGTCATATATCTAAATACTACAAAATACCATGATGGACATCCATTAACATCTATAAGCAACCATCACAAACCATTTAGAAGGTCTTATTTTTTGTTCAAAATAAACATTTAAAGAATCAAGATGGTTTCAATAATAAAGAGTCTAACAAAATAAATATAAAATAGATCTTGTAGAGATATAAGATGAAAATGAAGGTCAAAATCAATAAATTTAAATCTGAATAAATTTTTGGAAAAAAAAGGAGTTCTAGTTAGACTCATTTATATAAATATGTGCATTGAAATTGGTCTATCTTAGAATGTTATCTTGAGAGTGGTTTATATTAGAATTTTTCATTAGAAAGGGTAAATATCAAGTGTTGCATCAGGATTGGTCTATATCAAAATCTACATTGATACTAGTTTATATCAAAATGTGGTATTGAGATTTTTCCATATTAGAATGTTGAATTAAGACATCCCTATATATTAAGATTGGTCTATCTTGACATATTGCATTAAGATTGGTCTAAATCAGATTATTGCTGTAATACTAGTTTTTCTTAGAATGTTGCATTGAGATTGGAATGTTGACTAAGACAAGTCTAGATTAGAATGGCATTTGGGCTATTTCATACCAAAAATTTGCATTGAGAAGGCTATATAATAATATTTCATTGAGACTTGTCATCTTATAAAATTGCATGTAGATTCATATCCATATTTTGTATTATGACTAGTATATATTAGAAGAATTATTCTACCAACCTACAGCCCTAGTGTTGTAGGTTCTCAACATGTGGCCTTGTGGAATTTTGCATGCCATTGGGAAAAATGTACAGTATGCAAAATTCCACCAATGTGCATGGAGCCATAGGTTGAGAACGCCATGGGTATGCAAAACAAAAATATACAATATGCAAAATTCCATCAATGGCATGGAGCTATTGGCATTGGGCCATAGGCTAAGAATTTGTGGCCCAAGACCACATACTAGAATGACTCACATTAGAATGTTGTATTGAGATTATTTCATCTCTTCAATGGCCATATGCAATAGATATTATATAAATATTACAAAAAATAAATAATATCAGAAATACAATGGATCTGATGGTAATAATCTAGTGAAAAAGGCTTCTACAATTGAAAAAATGTAAGAAAATCACATTTGCAAATGTCATTGTGCAAATTCTAGTTTTAAGCTACTGCATACTTGTTTATTGAATGTGTAGTTGCAAGGATAACAATCAAAACATAGAAAATATTACAGAAGTTGCTTGTAGTTAGTAATAGCTAACAGTTTGATAATTTATACATGAGTAAATAGAATTTCATAGGCTTTAAGAACAATCCATATCTTGAATATAAATAGTCAAATTACACATATATGCCAAAGAAAATCCAAATATTAATCCTTTGTCTATTTGACAATTGCATAATATCTTGTAACAATTGAAAAAATCACACTAATGGATGCATAATATATATAGAGATATATATATATATATATATATATATATATGTATAAATAAGTAAGTAAGTAAATAAATAAATATTTATTTATTTATTTAGATGAGGTAGTCCATCTCTATCAATCTAAGAACACTAGAGTAGTAATTTGGATGAAGGATATGGCATAAATTAAATTATCTAGAGAGTAAATTAGATCAAAATGTGGCACTAAAGAAATAGATTTAGAATTAATAATTTGGCAATATAAGCTTCATCAATTGGAAGAGATGAAGCCAATCAACATCTAGAAATAGCAGCTACAATAACTCAAAAATTGAAGAGCTAAATTAGAATTTCCAAATAAAATAAGAGCAAGCATCCAAGCGGTTTAAAAAAACAAAGTGCTTAGCATCAAATAGAAAATAAGCATATTGGAATGAATAATGCTTGATATCTACACTTTGCTTGAATATAGACAACTTGACATTAAGATAGAGCACAATGAGACTTGGCATTCCCATGTAGTCAACAATAGAGATAACTTTGCATTATAATTTATTTTGAAATTTTTTGTATCAAATGGGTATGACAAGAGAACTCTTCAAGAGAGATGCAAGAGAGAAAACACAGATTTTACACTTAATCCTCTGATGCCCCAAAGGAACACCTTCTCTTTATTATATAGCCAATGAGGATCTCCTCCAAGGAAGCTCCATCATAGGATTAAGTACATGGATAGGTGACCTGTTAGCAAGCTCCACCCTTAGGTTACTTGCTTAGATGGGTGACATGTCGGTCTTGGTCTCCTCTAGTTGGTCAAATAGGCTTTGACTAGAGGGAATCTTTTAGGAAACCTTCTTGTAGAAATCTCAAAATCACATGAGTGAGGTACCATTGGAAAGCTCTCGGTGAGACAAACCAAGGAGGAAGGAAAACTAGCCTGTCCTCAATAGGGGGAGGAGGTATGTACACATTTTTGAGACCTAATTCATCCATCTAGGCTTCCAAAATCACCTCTAAAGTTTTAAGGCCTATTTTGGCTTCTGCCCTATTAGTAGAAGTGCTCTTTTGGTGATACCTCTTTCTGATCTACATTCTCCATCATGTGTGACATCCTTCCAGATCTCACCACCCCAAGTTTCACTTCTAGATCATATGCCTAGCTATTGATTCTAAAATTTCCAAGCATATTTTGGTTTTTTGGCCTATTAACAAAAGGAATCTTTTGGTGATACTTCTAGCTTATCTACTTAGTCCATCATATAGAAAATCCTTCCATATGTTACAAAACCAAATTTCATCTCTACATCATCTATCTAGCTACTAGTATTACAAACCTCTCTCCTTTTAAGATGCAATCTTGTTGTCATGCGTATATACATTGCTACACAACATACATTGCGGTCAACATCATACACTATAGAAGCACAACTAACACATAAGTCATATATGAACTCTAAAGTTCCACAATAATCAGATTGTTTACAACTCGAATCAACTCAAATCAGATTAGTACTTGATCTACTCCTCAACAACTTGCCAACAACAAGGTATTGATTATAGTCAAGCCACATCCACTCTAGCTAAGAGACTCTAGGTGATGCTTGCCAGCTTTTTGTCCACTCTAGCCAAGAACTCGAAGGCTCAACATCAGAGAAGTGAGCTCTCTGGAGCTGCACTTCCAAGGTATACTCTTGATTTTGACCTAGGTCTCATCCCAATGGTCTTGCTAACGGCACACCGAAGGTGCGGATGGTGCAAGTAATGGTGGGCCCCACCATGAAGTCAATACCCCAAACACAAAATCTGACCTTAGGAAAGTAGTCTATGAGTAACTGCCAAAATGCCTCTAACTACTATCATTGAAACTTTAGTGTCCGAGCAATCTAGATACGACACTACAAATGGCATGAGTGTTGTCGTGCATATATACATTGCTACACAACATACATCATTCACAACATACATCATCATCAACATCATACACTATAGAAGCACAGCTCATACATAAGTCATACATGAACTCTAAAGTGCCACAATTGGCCTCCTAGTTGTCAATTACTCCAAATAGCCATCTACTCTAAGTATATGGTATATCCTATGATGGGCAAAGATCTGGAGGCTAGGTGCTATGGAGCCCCATTGTTAGTTGCATGTCTGCAATCTATACCATATAAAGGATGAACTAGCTACAAGTCAAGTACATCTAGTACATAACCACTATCTTTGAGGAACCACCATGAAGGGAGGAGTCATACATACCATATGCCATCCTCTCAAATAGCTATCGCACACTAACATAGTGGCAGCTCCACTAGAAGAGCCGCATAACATACACCTCAAGCTTGCCCGTACAAGTGCCAAGCTTGGGTCCATAGTAGCATCAATGTTTGGGAGGTGGCATGGTGCACAATTTCCCACATAATGCTTCCAAACAACACCATCACGTCCTTCCAACACAAGGACTCCAGATGGCAAAACCTCACACTCTCAAGATAGTGCGGCCTATTGATACATCAAGTGTTGTTAATGCTATCTGCTATAGATATACATAATCATATGGATGAAATTGACGGATTGAGGGTCTATAACCTCCTCCTTGAATAGTAACATAACGTAAGGTATCTCTATGTTGAGCAATCACCAAGTTCTCAAAAACCATTGGCATCACTTTCCAAAAGATCACTGCCCATTGAGAACATGTGCTCACCCATACATCTAGATCATCCAAGTCCAAGACTATAGTAGCATCTCAACAAATGGCTACAGGTAAATTTGGATCTTGTCCATAAAGTAGAAAGTAAGGAGAGAAGGATGCTAATGAGGCTTGCCGGCTGAACCAATAGCCCATGGCCAACCAAGGTAACTAGAAATCCCAATCTCCCAAGTGGCCTCTTTGCAAACCATACTTTTGCAATCCTCTCTTCATTGTCTGAACCACTCTCTCTGCTAAGCTATCTGCCTCAAGGTGATCTTGAGAGGTAATATGATGATCAATCAAAGCCTTGTCACACAAGACCTGGAACTCTCCCAGGAACTTTATACCCTGATCAGTCAAAACCTCAACTGGTGCACCAAAATGACTGAGAACCCAATCAAAGAACGAGTAAGCCATCCCTTCACTAGACTTGTCAGGAAGTGTCACCAACTCAATCCACTTGGAGAAGTGCTCCACCATCACCCAAATGTATCAATGATGTCTCATAATCAATGATAAAGGTTGTCATGCGTATATACATTGCTACACAACATACATCATTGTCAACATCATACACTATAGAAACAAAACTCACACATAAGTCATACATAGACTCTAAAGTGCCACAATAATCAGATTGCTTACCACTCTCAACTCAACTCAACTCAGATCAGTACTTGATCTGTCACTCTATAAACTGCCAACAACTAGGCACTAATTACAGTCAAGCCATACCCACTCAAGCATAGAGAATCCAAGTGACGCTTGCCAACCTCTGTCCACCATAGCCAAGAACTCGAAGGCTGACCATCACAAAAGTGAGCTCTTTGGAGCTCACTTCGAAACTATACCCCCTGGACTTGAGCTAGCACTGAAACCCTAACGGTCCCGCTGACGACACACTCGATGGTGCAAATGGTGCAAAGTGACGGTGGGCCCCACCATGAAGTCAGTATCCCAAACACAAAATCTAACCGTTGGAAAGTAGCCTCTGAGAAACTGCTGAAATAACTCTGACTACTATCACTAGAACTCTAGTGTCCGAGCATCTATGTAAAAGACCAAATCCGAGGAGAGAAATAGGAGAATGGAAACTCACATTGGGACACTTGAATGAGGGAAAACTCCGAATGCCTAGCATGAGCTTTGGCTTTGGTATTTATAGGTAGCATACAAGGCCCTTGAGAAGCTTCTCAAGAAGCTTCCTCAAGCCGCTTTCTTAGAGTGCAAGCCAAGTTAACTAGGAAGCTTCTCAAGAAGCTTCCTTCTAGAAGCTGCCTACTTGGCGTGCAAGCTAAGCTAGTTGGAAGCTTCTAGAAGCTTCCTTCTAGAAGCTACTTACTTAAGATGCAAGCTAAGCTAACCGGGAAGCTTCCCAAGAAGCTTCTTAGATACTTCCGGAATATTCTAGGCTAATTTGTCTTATGTGTTACTTTGTGAGCCCAACTGACTTCATCGCTAAACTCCATATTGTTACATATTCCCCCGCCGCTAGTTGGTGACGTCCTCGTCGCCAGTGAAGCTTCAAATTCCTGGATGGCCGTCTGTGCATTTTGAAGGTGAGAAAGAGGTTCCCAGGTGGCATCATGAAGGGGATATCCTTTCCAAAGGACCTTGTACTCCGCATGTTGGCAACGGCCTTGTTGAATGTGGCGACGTGCAAGGATATGATCAACTTCGTACTCCTCATGATCATTCATAGGGATAGGAAGAGGGGGAGGTTGGACTCGAGAGGAAAAGGGAAAGGGGTTAGGAACAAAGGGTTTCAACTTGGAAATATGAAAGACAAGATGGATACGCATGTGACAAGGCAAGGCAAGACAATAAGCAACATGAGAGACAATTTGGGTGATATCAAAGGGTCCTATCCAATTAGGAGCAAGTTTACGAACTTGGGTATCAAGTGGGAGAGGGAGGTTACTAGAGGATAGCATGACTTTATCACCGAATTCAAAGGTGAGATTGCGACGATGGTGGTCCGCATATTGTTTTTGGCAATTCTGAGCAAGAAGGAGGTGAGACTTGGCTTGTTGGAGAGATTGGGATATAGTGGTCAAGAATGTGGAAGTATGAGGAACCTGAGATGGAGGGGAAGCAAGAAGAGAATCTGGAACAAGCAGATCTTGGCCAAAATTGAGAAAGAAAGAAGAGAATCCTGTGCTTGTCTGTTTGGAATTGTTGTAGGCAAATTTGGCAACGGCAAGACATTCATCCCAATTGGTATGGTGGAAATTGACAAAGGCACACAACATATCCTCCAATGTGAAATTTGCATGTTTGGTTTGTCCATCAATTTGAGGATGATAGGCCGTGGACTGTAACACCCATTTGTGCATGTGTGTGGTATTGTGATATTTAGCTTGTTATTACAAGTACTTAAGAGATATTATTTATATAGAGATAAAGGATGGTTCTATATTAGTCATGGTTAGCTAAAGTTAGTCATAGCTAAGATAGATGGGACCTTACTTTAGAGGAAGTAGAAAAGATGAGCACCACTATTTTGGATTTTAGTGTGTTGACTTAGTATTATTCCTAGGTGTTTGGCTTTGAGGAAAGAGTTGAGAACTCTTGGGCCCGCAAGCCTTTTTGTTTTGGATTCTTCTTTAGTCCAAGGATAGCCCATGTGAAGGAATCCTTGACTTAGTGGTTGGGTCAAGATAAGACCACATGCTTAGGGGAATATGCCCATGTGAATGGATATTCCTTTCTACTTTTTGACTTTACTTGACTTTTAGTCTAGTAACTTGAGTTACTATGGTAATTAGTAACTTTGGTACATAACTATTTCACAAGTATATAAACAAGGGGTGAGGAGGTACTCATCATCCTTTCATTTGCAACTATCTCTCTCTCATTGAGTTCTCTAGTGAGCAATGTATTGAGTCTTGGAGTGTTAGCCTTGGAGGAGTATGATGGAGTTGGGGTTCCTTGCCTTCTTAGTCCATGGTGCGCTACCATAATAGCCATCAGAGGTTCATCCTGAGTGAGACAGAGGCCGGCTCACATTTTTGGTTCCGTTGCCGGGACCTCTCTAGAAGGCAAGATAATGTTCCGCGTCCAATTCTACATTAGGCAGAAGGAGGCTATGAGAGCTCACTTGGAGAGAACATTAGGAGAGGAGAGGGCTGAACTTATGTTAGAGAACCAAGATCCATTTTTATACTCTGTAGTTCATTATGATGTCTTTGAGGTGATTTTGTACATCTTGTACACATGAGAGGAATTGGAGAGATTGTGTGAGGTGGATTGCAGATTTTGGAGATTAAGGTGATTTTGGGCAAAATCTCAAGTTTGAGATCTGGACTTGAGATTTCTACACATGATAGCTTGGGTTATCTTTCAGTTAGAACACTTGAAATTATTGTGAGAGCTTCTATGCGCATTGGGCTAGAATTTTTGAAAGTTGATAGGGTAAAATGCTCCCGCAACTGCATGCTCTCTGGAAAATTGTACAGAGTCTTCCATTTCTTCAATTTTCAGTGAATTGTCCTGAAAATTCCCAAGAAAATTCAGTGCATTGTATCCTACCTGTTGCCACAAAAGTTAGAGAGAGATCGTTTTTGCGCAAGGAGTTATGAGTTTTTGAAGTGAGGGGGGTGGTTTTCAGACCAAATCTGAAATATGGGTGCTGAATAGAAAGGTGTCTAGGCCAAATGGCTCAATGAAAAGATCTGAAATTTTGCAGGGAGGGACGCCCTGGAGTTGTAATCAAGTGTGAAAAATTTCAGAGGACTGTGACATATTGGTTGGGAGATTTGAGGGACATTGTGAGGAAGGGTCAATTCTGCAGAGTGGAGATCTCATGCATGAGAAGTTTGAGATCAACAAAAAGCATGTTTGAGTGTTTAGATTCATCTTGGGAACATGGAGGGTCATCAAGAGTGGAAATTGAGATTATGCAAGGTTCTCCAAGGGTTTGAGGTGATTATAGGGGTGGATTTGAGGAAAAGAGAGTTTACAATAGAATTTGAAGAGAGTGTTGAGAGGATCCAAAAACCTACACCACTTGGAGGAAAGAGTGAGTCTAAGTGCTTTCTATGTGGAGAGAAGGGACATAAGGCAAGTTCATGTCCATCGACTTTTGAGAGCAAGAGATTGAGGGAAAGGAGAGGCTTACTTGACTTGGGTTTGCATGTTGGACCTTCTTCACCAAGATTGGGAGGGAGGAGATCTAAGACCAAGGAGTTGTGTGAGGTTTGTGGAGTTGAAGGACTTCCAAAAGGACATGAGTGTAGTGGAGTAAAAGCATTTTTGGAAACTTTGGTGAAGGATCTTGGAGAGAGTCTTAGTACAGCTACAGAAATACTACCACCTTCATCAGCTAGTTCTCAAGATTAGTGATGGAGATAATCTTTCAACTTATGGATAAACTATCCATGAGAGTTAGATTTATATGCACTCTAGGATTTGATGTTGCTATAGAAATCTTGGAGCAACCTGAACCTTTTGTTTTCCCTAGAGTGGATTATTCTCAAATGGTGTTAGTTAGGTATATACTCTATTAGTAATAGAGTGAGAGAAAAGAAAAGAGGAAATTTTTTTTTTGAGAGAAAAGAAAGATAGTGAGGGGTTAAGATGGGAAAACTTCCAGTTTTCTTTGGCAAGGATGGAGAAGATGTAGAGGCCTTTGTGAGAGACTTCAAGAGAGCTTGCATAGGAAAAAATGAGATGAGGAAGAATGAGTGGGCCTCATTATTACCAGATTTCTTTGAGGATGCAGCACTTACATGGTATGAGTTAGAATACCAAAAGAGAGAGAGGAGAGATGGGGAAGAGGAGTCTTGGGAGACTTTGACTTCAACACTCATTGAGAACTTTCTTCCTGATGAGAGTTATGAGAGATTGATGAGTGAGGTTACATTTCTCAAGCAAGGAGAAGGAGAGAAAGTGAGAGTCTATGTGGAAAGAGTGGAAAAGTTAGAGTCCAAATTTTGCATAGTGTTGAGGAAGGGTGGGGATGATGTGGAGACTACAATGATTGGCATAGGGGCCATGCTCACCAAGAATTTTGTGGGAGGATTGAGACCACAAATTAGAAGCAAGGTGAGATATGAGAAACCTTCTTCCAAGGTTGAAGCTATCAAGATCGCAATTCGTATGGAGGAGAGTTTGGAAGGAGATGAGAGTGATTTGGTGGTGAAGGAGGTTGTGAATCCTCCTCAAGGCTACAAGTATGGTGGAACTTCTGATACTTTGGTGACAAGGGTTGCACCACAAGTAGTAGTTGCTCCAGTTCTTGCACCTCCACCAAAAGATCCACTCCAAACCATCACAGAACAACTTGCGGATCTCAAGATCAATGTGGTGCAACTATGGGAGAAGAGAGAGGTGGATAAGAATGTAGGGAGAGGGCCTAGGAGTTATGGAAACTATCCATATAAAGGAGGCCAACCAGCCAACAATTTCAATGATAGAAATTGTTTTGGTTGTGGAGGAAGAGGCCATATCCAAAGGAATTGCCCAAATTCCACTTACCATGGAGGAAGGGGTTATGAGGGAGCCAATAGAGGGAAAGAGGGAGGTAGTGAAACCCAAGTGGCTCCTAATCCCAACAAAGGTAAGGGGATAGCATCCATAGATGTGGTTGAGAGCAAGTATGAGAAGGGAGAGTGCTCAAACTCCAAGGGTCTTAATTTGGAGCTTTTGGCACAAGAGAAGAAGAGAGCTCGTTTTGCAGAGGATGTTCACTCTTCTCAAGGATTTACTTCAAGCAAAGATACTCCTATGTCTACTAGGAGCACTCGCACCTCAACACCATCAACAACAAAGACTCCAAGGAAGAAGTTGGGGATGGAGGACTTCTTGATCTCAAAGCAACAATGGAACTACAATGTGTTGGAGGATGTTGGTAGTCACAAGGCTAACATCACAATGGGCCAAATAATTGCTTTGAACCCTACCTTGAGAAAGGAGCTTAGAGGTGGTTTGAGTTCTAGAAGGAGCAAGAAGAAGAAGAAGGCAAAAGTTCCAGTATCAATGGGGGTGGTGGATGCCAAGCCAGCACCATGGGAGGCTTGTGAATATGCCTCCAAGATTGATGTGAGAGTGAATGGTCACAACATCAAGGATGCATTGGTTAATGGAGGATCAGCAGTGAATGCCATGTCAGAAAGGTTGATGAAGAAGTTGGGTATGATACCATCAAGACCTTCAACATTTGTGGTGAGCATGGCAAACAAGCAACAAGTTAGACCAGTAGGGGTGATGGATAAGGTGGTAGTTTCAGTTATGGGAGTTCAAAATCTCATGACTTTCCAAGTCTTGAAGGATTCAAGCTATGACTTACTTCTTGGGAGGCCATGGTTGAGAGCAGCACGCACAACTGATCGATGGCACAAAGGGTACTTGAGGATTGGGCCATCAAACCATAGAGTCACTGTTCCTGTGACTAACACCACCAACACTTCACATTCAGATACCCCATCTTCTGATTATTGGGAATCAAATTCTGAAGAAGGAGCTTCAGGTGTGGACACAAGCATGGAAGAGGAGACTTCCACGGAGGAGGATGAATCTGAATCTGATTCAGATGTGTATCCCTTGTGTGCTATGGATTTTGCACCTAAGCCAGAGGTTTTGAAGGACCCAAACAAATCACCATTGACACTTGAGGAGGTAGAGAGAAGGTTAGCTACCCTCAAGTATGGCCCAAATGTTACCAAGGAGGAGAAGGTGAGATTTGAGGAGATTTTCCGCAAGTTCATCCATGTGTTTGCTTTTAGTTACAAGGATTTGAAGGAAGTCACCTTGGAGGAGCACAAGATAGAGGTGGAGTCACATGCAAGACCAATCCGCCAAAAGCAACGTCGCATTAGCCCACCAATATCTTTGGTTGTGAAGGAGGAGATTAATAAGCTCAAGGAGGCTGGATTTATCTTTGAGGTGGAGAATTCAGAATGGGTGTCTCCAATTGTCATTGTGAAGAAAAAGAATGGCAAGCTTCGGGTATGTGTGGATTACAAGAAGCTTAATGCTGTTACCAAGAAGGACTACTACCCATTGCCATTCATTGATGAGATCTTGGAGGAGGTTGCAGGTCATGAGAGGTACAGTTTTGGAGATGGTTATAGTGGATACAACCAAATCAAGATTGCACCAGAGCATCAACAACTCACCACGTTCACCACACCTTGGGGAACTTACGCTTTCAAGGTCATGCCTTTTGGGCTTTGCAATGCTCCAGCCACATTCCAACGGTTCATGAACAAGGTATTTGAACCTTTCATTGGGAAATTTGTGAGAGACTTCATTGATGACTTTTGTGTCTCTAGGAGCAAGGAGGAGCACTTTGAACACCTAATCAAAGTCTTGCAACGCTTGGATGAGGCAAATGCATCACTCAACCCAGAGAAGTGCATTTTTGGATGTGAAGATGGGGCACATCATCTCCAAGGATGGAATAGCAGTTGATCCTGAGAAGGTGAGGAAAATCTCAGACCTTCCATTCCGTTCAAGCTTGACAAAGTTATCCCAATTCTTGGGGATGGCTGGATACTATAGGAGGTTCATCTTCTCATTTTCCAACAAGGTTTATGCATTGACCATCTACATGAAGAAGGGTGTAGATTACATGGTGATTTTGGAGGACAAGGAGGCTCTCAAAGCTTTTGAGGAGCTCAAGCAATCCCTTGTTGTAGCTCCAATTCTTGCTAAACCTGATTGGAGTAAGCCTTTCATCCTCTACACTGATGCTTCTAATGTAGCTATAGGATGCACTTTTAGTCAATTAGACCAAGATGGGCATGATCATCCAATAGCTTATGCTAGTAGGCAGATGGTTTCAGCAGAGAAGAACTACTCTGTCACGGAGAGAGAAGGGTTGGTAGTGATCTTTGGTCTCAAGAAGTTTAGACACTACTTGATTGGAGGGAAAGCCACCATTGTCACGGATCACAAGGCTTTGAAGTACATCTTCAACAAGCCTAATGTTGAAGGGAGACTAGCAAGGTGGATGATACTCTTGTCTGAGTATGACTACACCATTGAGGATAGGCCAGGAAAGAAACATGCAAATGCTGATTTATTATCTAGAGCATATGATCATGATGGAGATGAGCCAGTGGATGATTCCTTCTCGGATGAGGAGCTCATGACAATCTCAGTCACTCAAGAGGTTCCAATGGAGTACAAGGAGATTGTGGATTTTGTGACAAAAGGTAACTATCCAGAAGGGATGCATGCTAGGGAGAGGAAGGCCCTTGCAGCAAGATCTAGACCTTACACAATGGTGGAGGATATTCTTTTTCACCAAGGAGCAGATGGTCTACTTCAAAGAGCAGTGGGTAAGGAAGAGTCTATCCTACTCATAAAGGAGTTTCATGAAGGTTTAGTATGTGGAAGACACTTTGCAGGAAAGGTGACTGCTTTCAAGATTCTAGATGCAGGTTACCATTGGAGAGGGATTTTCAAGGATTGTCTTGATTATTGCAAAACTTGTCATGTTTGTCAAGCTTTTGCTAAAAAGTCTACATCCACTCCACCACTTAGATCAATTCCATTGCTAGGACCTTTTGAGAAGTGGGGAATTGATTTTGTAGGACCTCTCAATAGAACCCCAAGGAACAATTGGTACATTGTGGTAGTTACTGATTACCTTACCAAGTGGGTTGAGGCTAGACCATTGAGGGACAATAATGAAGATGAAGTGGGTAGATTTCTTTATGAACGCATTATCACTAGGTTTGGATGCCCTTTGGAGTTGGCTTCTGATAGAGGAGGAGAGTTTATAGGAAGCATTACTACAGCCATGCTAGGACATTTCTCTATCACACATAGAGTAACTACATCCTATAAGCCAAATTCCAATGGCTTGGCAGAGAGAACCAATCAGACCTTGTGCATGATGTTGGCCAAAGATGCAGAAATGGAGGGGGCTAAACATCATTGGGACAAGAGGATTCATGCAGTTTTGTGGGAGTATAGGATAACCATGAAAACTTCCACCGGATATTCTCCATTTCAATTGGCGTATGGTATTGAGTCTACCTTACCTATTCACTTTGATCTTCCTACCTTCCAAAGCATTCATAGGAGATTGAAGAAAGCACAAGGAGGTGATGCAGAGAAGTCAAGGAAGGATCAACTCATGGAGTTGGAAGAGGCAAGAGCAGTTGCTATGGTTCGAGTGGAGCAAGCCCAAAGGAAACAAAAGGAGAGCTATGACAAGAGGTAAGGCAAGAAGAAGGTGGAGACTTTCAAAGAAGGTGATTGGGTAATGTTGTTTGATTCCATTCGATTCAAGAGAGTGCAAAAGAAGTTTTTGCCTAAGTACTTTGGACCTTTCATAGTGGAGAAGGTGTGGGGAAATTACACCTATGATCTCAAGGAGTTGGGAGGAAGACACTTTGATAGGATTAACCATGATAAGTTGAAGATGTACCATAGAAGGTAGAGAGACCTTCACTTTGAGGACAAAGTGAAAACTTAGTCCGGGGGTAAATGTAACACCCATTTGTGCATGTGTGTGGTATTGTGATATTTAGCTTGGTATTACAAGTTCTTAAGAGATATTATTTATATAGAGATAAAGGATGGTTCTATATTAGTCATGGTTAGCTAAAGTTAGTCATAGCTAAGATAGATGGGACCTTACTTTAGAGGAAGTAGAAAAGATGAGCACCACTATTTTGGATTTTAGTGTGTTGACTTGGTATTATTCCTAGGTGTTTGGCTTTGAGGAAAGAGTTGAGAACTCTTGGGCCCACAAGCCTTTTTGTTTTGGATTCTTCTTTAGTCCAAGGATAGCCCATGTGAAGGAATCCTTGACTTAGTGGTTGGGTCAAGATAAGACCACATGCTTAGGGGAATATGCCCATGTGAATGGATATTCCTTTCTACTTTTTGACTTTACTTGACTTTTAGCCTAGTAACTTGAGTTACTACGGTAATTAGTAACTTTGGTATGTAACTATTTCACAAGTATATAAACAAGGGGTGAGGAGGTACTCATCATCCTTTCATTTGCAACTATCTCTCTCTCATTGAGTTCTCTAGTGAGCAATGTCTTGAGTCTTGGAGTGTTAGCCTTGGAGGAGTATGATGGAGTTGGGGTTCCTTGCCTTCTTAGTCCATGGTGCGCTACCATAATAGCCATCAGAGGTTCATCTTGAGTGAGAGACATGCCGGCTCACAGGACAAAGCAAGCTTAGTGCCGAGTATCTGGAAGAGTGCTTGCCAAAACTTCCCAGTAAAGTGAGGATCACGGTCAGAGATGAGTACGCGTGGCATTCCATGATACTTGAAGACATTGTCAAAGTAGATTTGCGCTAAGGTTGGAGCATCCATGGTATCATAGGTTGGTGCCAAGTGGATTTGCTTACTAAGCTTATCCACAAACACCACGATGGTGGTGTGTCCTTGTTTTGTCTTTAGCAAGGATGTGATGAGATCCAAGCTCACATGCTCCCAATGAGCTGATGGAACGGCAAGCGTTTGAAGGAGTCCACCCGGCTTCTGGTTGCTGGCCTTGTTACGTTGGCAGCTCTCACACGATCGGACAAATTCTCAAACATCCCGTGTCATGTTGGGCCACCACCATTGACGTTGGAGGGTACCCAAGGTCTTGTCCACACCCATGTGACCAACGATGGGTAAATCATGGGCTTCTTGAAGGCGCACAAGTCAAAGATCACCTTTGGCTAGAACATAGATCCGGTCCGCATGGAATAGAAGGCCTTCCTTGAAGGAGAAGGTGTTGTACTCCTTGTCACCTATTGTTAGCCAAACATGTACCATTTGGAAGAAGGGATCTTGCTGTAGAGCTAACCGAAACTCATTATGAATCTTGGGATCAATTGACATTGTCGTGATTGCTGCCGCGATGAGAGGAAGAGACTTCAAATCAGGTCGTCGTGATAGAGCATCAGGGATGACATGGAACCGACTTGGTTTGTACTCAAGTTTGATGTCAAACAATTGGAGTTGCTCTTCCCATTGATGATGTCAACTCTTCATGTGCTCTAGGTGTAAGGTCTGCAACAATGGCTTGTGAGCAGTTTGCATGATCACTTGTTTCTCCAAGAGATAATGCCTCCATACCTTGGTGGCATATACCATTGCAAGTTGTTCATGATCTCAAGCAGAGTAATTTCTTTCAGCTGTATTTAGTCGGCGAGACACAAAGGCAATAGGATGTAGTCCATTTGGAAATTCTTGTTGCAACATAGCTCCAATTGCAAAGTTAGAAGCATCAAAATCAACCACACAAGGTAGTTGAGGATCATATGGTTGAAGAATGGGTCTTGAAGACACCATATGCTTTAACTTTTGGAGTGCTTCTTTATGCTTGGTGGTCCATTAGAAGCTCAAGTTCTTTCCCAAGAGGTCAGTCAATGGTGCAACCACGTGAGCATAATAGTGGATGAACCGTTAGTAAAAACTGGCCAATCCATTGAATGCTCGTACTTTGGTAGCATCCATCGGGGTAGGCCAATCAATAATGGCCTTGATCTGCTCTTTTTCCATCTTGATCTCCTCTGATGAGATCTTATGACCCAAGAAGGTAACCTCCTTCTGCCAAAAAGCACACTTTGACTTCTTGTAGTAAAATTTCCATTATCGTAGTCATCTTAGGACTTCTCGCACATGATTCTTGTGTTCTGCCTTTGTCCTACTATAGATTAAGATATCATCTAAGAACACTACCACGGACTGATCCAATAGTCTATCCAACACCCAATGCATCTGATCCATGAAGACCATTGGAGCATTAGTGAGTCCAAAAGGTAGAACTCTCCACTCAAAATGTCCATACCTTGTGCAAAAGGCAGTCTTTTGCACGTCCTCTCCTTCAATAGGAATTTGCCAATAGCCGCTACAAAGATCTAGCTTGGAAAAGTAGCGTGCTCCACTTAATTGATCAAGCAGGTCATCAATATGAGGCAAGGGATATGCATTCTTCACGGTTTGCTTATTGAGCCCACGGTAATCAATACAGAAACAAAGTCCTCCATCCTTCTTTGGAACAAATAGTACCGGTGCTCCCCACGGAGAGGTACTATGTTGTATGAAATCCTTCTCCAACAACTCTGTAAGTGTTGTTTGCAACTCCGCCAACTCCTTTGGTGAGAGCCGATAGATTGGTCTACTCACTAGAGTACTCCTTGGCAATAACTTGATCTTGAAGAGCATACCTTGATCAGAGGGTAATCCCTTTGGCAGATCATCCAAAAACACATATGCAAACTCTTGAATTATCCGATCAACCATTGCTTGATGCGGCACTTGGCCCTCCTCAGATTGTTCTTGTGCAATCGGCTTGATACACACCACGAATACTGACTTATCTTCCTCCAAAGCTTGCTCTATGGCTGCTTCATTAACAAACTTCCCTTCTAGGGACTCATCTCTCTTCCAAGCTTGCTCCATGGTTGCCTTCCTGGCAAACTTCCCATCTTGGGACTCATCTCCCTTCCAGATTTGCTCTATGGCTACCTTCTCAACAAACTTCCCATCTTGGGACTGACTATTCTTAGGTGTCTTACTCAGAGGTGCCAGACAACCTAATCAGAAATTCCTACCTTGGTGTTGTACTTGAATTTGGCGTCGGGTCCAATCGAATTGAACCTTATGACGTTCAAGCCAAGGTAGACCTAGAATGATATCATAGTGTAGAGGTGCCACTACAAACCTCATTCACTCCAAATACTCCTTCCCAATCTTGAAGGTAACAGGATGCAAGGTGCGGAATGCAGAACCTTTTCTACCATCCGCCATCATCAAACTATTTCCAATCATTGGCTTGATAGGAATACCCAATTCCTTTGCTACTTGCATAGACATGCAATTCTCTGAACTTCCAAAATCAACCAAAATCCTACAACCCCAATTAGATATTGTACCTTGCAAGTGAAGCAAACTTGCATAGGTCAAGCCTTCAATCCCATTGGAACTAATCAAGCTCCCAATAGGCAGCTCAAAATCTCCTATTGGGATTCTTTGTTTCCCTGATCATTCTTTTCCACAAACTCCATTTGGGCAACTTGTCAAGATCGCTCATTCCTAAGTGGACATTCAGCAATGCAATGTCCAACTTGGCGACAATAAAAGCAACCTCCATTTTGTTGTAATCTTTCTCTATCTGTTGTGCCAAGTGGTCTTTGTTAGATAGCATCAATCTCCATTGGTACCGATTCTTCCACTTGTGCGTAATGTACTGGTAGGCTTTGTGCAGGTCAAGGTCAAGACCAATTTGTTGCAACCAAGGAATCAAAACGCTTAGCCAATTGCATAGCTTCTTCTACGTTTTGTGGCTCCCGCATGGTCACCTCCAATTTAGTTCGTGACTTCAATCCTCGCACAAATCGATCTAGAACTTCACCTTCTTGGATATTTGGAATTTGCATGATGATGTTCTGAAATTGTGTGATGTAGCTTCTCACTGAGCCAATCCGCCTCAACTCTGCCAATTTATCTCGTGCAGCTCGGGTGGCATTTATTGTTTGAAATCGACCAAATATTGCATCTTTGAATTCTGCCCATGTCAAAATTGGTGTAACAATTTGTTGTTCAGCTCTTTCTACTCAAAATCGCCACCAAAGTTTTGCCATGCCATCCAATTGGCTAGAAGCCAAGAGAATTCTTTTCCACTCGTCTTGAAGATTGGTGGCTTCAAAGTAACGTTTGCAATCAAACACAAAATTCTCCACTGTGCCTAGAAGATTCTTGCCTTCAAACACCTTGGGTTTTGGAAATCGAATGCGATCGTCTCCATCTCGAACTGGCGCTCTGTCTATCTATTCTCGTCGTTGCTGGTCTCGTTCATCCAACAATCAAGTAAGATGCTCGATTTGTTGTTGCATTGCAAGGATAACATCCGGTATTGCCGCCATTGCTACTACTCTATTCCACTACACTCAATTTACCTAGTTGATTAACATATAGATACAACACGTCCACCGTTCTCCATAAGTTACAACTGGAAGTATCAAGGGTTCCTCTGACACGGTGATCATATGTAGAAAATCCTGCCCAAAGCGCGAGGTGATGAATTGTGTGAAACAATGCTTTAGTAATATCTGGACTGAAAGTCCCAATGGTTTGGTGGAAGTGGATTTGGTGGTCCATAAATTCCATCCATCCCATTCCTGCTCTGATACCAATATAAAAGACCAAATCCGAGGAGAGAAATAGGAGAATGGAAACTCACATTGAGACACTTGAATGAGGGAAAACTCCGAATGCATAGCATGAGCTTTGGCTTTGGTATTTATAGGTAGCATACAAGGCCCTTGAGAAGCTTCTCAAGAAGCTTCCTCAAGCCGCTTTCTTAGAGTGCAAGCCAAGTTAACTAGGAAGCTTCTCAAGAAGCTTCCTTCTAGAAGCCGCCTACTTGGCGTGCAAGCTAAGCTAGTTGGAAGCTTCTAGAAGCTTCCTTCTAGAAGCTACTTACTTAAGATGCAAGCTAAGCTAACCGGGAAGCTTCCCAAGAAGCTTCCTAGATACTTCCAGAATATTCTAGGCTAATTTGTCTTATGTGTTACTTTGTGAGCCCAACTGACTTCGTCGCTAAACTCCATATTGTTACTCTATATATACAATCTAGATGCGGCACTACAAATGGCATGACAGTTGTTGTGCGTATATACATCGCTACACAACATACATCTTTGTCAACATCATACACTATAGAAACACAACTCTCACATAAGTCATACATAGACTCTAAAGTGCCACAATCGCCCCCTAGCTCGCGGTTAGGTCCTTCTAACTCTAGATAGCCATCTACTCTAAGTATATGATATAACCTCTAATGTGCAAAGATTAGGAGGCTGGGTGCTATGGAGCCCCATAATTAGTCGTCTGTTTGCAATCTATACCATATAAAGAATGAACTAGCTATAGGTCAAGTACATCTAGGACATAACCACTGTCCTTGAGAAACCACTGTGAGGGGAGGAGTCATACATGCCATATGTCATCCTCTCGAACAACTATCACACACTAACATAGTAGCAGCTCCACCAGAAGAGCCACATAACATACACCTCAAGCCTACACGTACAAGTGCCAAGCTTGGGTCCATAGTACCATCAATGTTTGGAAGGTGGCATGGCGCACAATTGCACGCATGATCCTTCCAAACAACACCATCACGTCCTTCTAACACAAGGACTCCAGATGGCAAAACCTCGCGCACTCTCAAGATAATGCGGCCTGTAGAAACATCAAGTGTCATCAGTGCTGTCTGCTATAGATATACATAGTTGCTTGGATGAAATCGACGGATCAAGGGTCTATAACCTCCTCCTCGAATGGTAGCATAGCGTGAAGTATCTCTATGCTGAGCAATCGCCAAGTTCTCAAAGGCCATCGGCCTCACTTTTTGAAAGATCTCTGCCCATTGAGAACATGCGCTCCTCCATACATTGGGGTCATCCAAGTCCAAAACTACAATAGCATCTCGACGAGTGGCTGCAGGTAAATCTGGATCTCGTCCATAGATTAGAAAGTGTGGAGAGAAGGATGCTAAGGAGGCTTGCCGGCTGAACCGATAGCCCATGGGCAACCAAGGTAACTGGAGATCCCATCTCCCAAGTGGCCTCTCTGCAAACTATACTTTTGCAATCCTCTCTTCACCGTCTAAAACACTCTCTCTGCTAAGCCATCTGCCTCAAGGTGATCTTGAAATGTAGTATGATGATCAATCAAAGCCTTGTCACACAAGATCTGAAACTCCCCCAAGAACCCGGTACCCTGATCAATCAAAACCTCAGCTGGTGCACCAAAATGACTAAGAACTCGATCTAGGAACGAGTAAGCTGTCCCTTCACTAGACTTGTCAAGAAGTGCCACCAACTCAATCCACTTGGAGAAGTGCTCCACCATAACCAAAATATACCGATGATGTCTCACAGTCAACGGTAAAGGTCCGGTGAAGTCCAAACTCCAACGGTAACCCAATCCCATGATAGGTAATGGGTGTAATTGTGGCGTAGGAGCATTGAATGGTGCTATGTGGTACTCACATTTATCATTTTGTACGAGTTTTGAAGAAGAAATGCCTTGCTAAAACCAAATTGAAACCAAATGGAGAAGAAATGAGAGGAAATTTGTATTTTGATCAAGCCCAAAGAAGTCTACTTTGTGTCAAATGAAGACGGACTCAGCCAAGATTGAAAGAGGGCAGACCCGAAGGAGGAATGGAAGTTATAGGTCGAGATTCTTGCAGGGGCTATATCTCAATGTTCACAAGTCCAAATCAAACGTGCTATATCTCGTTGGAAGCATCTTGTTCAGTGCCTTCTGTTGATACCAAAATCTCAAAGTTTGGAGGTCTGTAGAAGAAGTTACAAGTATTTAAAGTATTTAAAGTTGGGAGTAACTATACAAAGTAGTTTAGTGTCTTTGGGTTGGCATCTTCAGACTTCGGGTTGGCATCTTCAAACTTCGGGTTGGCATCTTCGGACTTTGGGTTGGCGTCTTTGGACTTCAGACTTTGAGTCTTTGGACTTTGGACTCTGGACTTCGGAGTTCAAGTTTACACAACTTCGGGTTAGAAGCTTCTTTGACTCAAGACAAAGATGACTGTATCTGAGATAGTCTGACCTCAGAGTGCAATGAAGATGACTTTGGGAATCTTGCCAGAGGCATTAGAGAGATTTAGGATAAAGAAAGAATAGATAGCTAGGATACCCATGACATCAATTTCAGTTCCAATTGAAGATGGAACAAGAATTGAAGGAGAAGTAGCAGTAGTGAATAAATCCAAAGTGCAAGATCAGATTGTAAGTGTCTTCGGGTCAATAACAGGAGTGATTAGAGGAAAGTGGGTTACAAATTGAAGGTGTAGATAGCGTACCCATGCTTTCAATTACAATTTGTGATGAGGATATAGTAGAATTAGCAAAGGAATTGATTGTAATCAGACCCGATGTTGTAGAAGTAGGAGTACAGGTGTCATCAGACTTGCTAATTGACACATTAGAGAAAAGTGGGTCAGGAGATAATGAGTTAGATAAGTCACTCCTTAGTGCAATTATAGTTCCTAGTGTAGAAGTCGTAGAATTAGTAAAGGATTTGGTAGAATAAGCCATACCCGAAGAAGGTGAAATAGTAGGAAGATCATCGGGTTTGGAAGCTGATGATGAAGTCTACATCGGATTAGGATAAAATTCAATTTTAAGATAGGAAGAGGTAGATATGAAGAGATAGACTGTCACTTAGGATTTGTAGGTAGGAAGAGATGTTAGGAAGCGGTTCCTATGTAGGAAAGTCTGCCGTTTACTTCAGTATTTAAGTGGAGCATTCGTAGTACGATGTTATTCAGTATTCATATTTCTGAAGATAGATAAAGCGAAGTGTTGTTCTCAATGCTCGTCGCTTAAGCTTAATTCCGATTGTCAATTTTGTGTTTGTGTTTGTGAGTGTGTGGAGAATTCCGAAGAGCAAGTCAATGTGTTTGTGGATGTTGGACTCTGCAACCCTGATCTTCATTCTATGTGTTTGATCCTGAGTGAAGTGCATCGGAGCAATGCCTTGACAGATCTGAGAGGAATTGTAGTGTTGTTAGTATTCTGCATTGGTGAGTGCAGTATGAAGTTGATGTGAAGCAATTTTGATTGAGGAAGTTGTGCCTTCAATGGAGGGGTGGAACACAATTTTAAGGCAAAATCGGTCTTTGTAGTGAAGTGCCGTCTTTGGGAGAATCTGAATCATCACAATCAAGAGTTGTTTGGACAGAATTTACTATGTTGTGATTATGTGTACGTATTTGTGACAAGTTGTCAAGATTATGAGCTTGTTACTCTCCTCTAGGTGTAGTTTCTACCTGAGAGATTAAAGAAGCAATCAAGAAGAACTGCAATTGTGACTTTTGACTTCGTATTTGACCAATTTTGGATAGTATCTCAGCGGGAACGAACTTTACTTACCTGATTACCGCAAAAGTGATATTTGTCGGGTTGTCACATGATTTTTGGCGCCACTGCCGGGGATACAATCTTTTGAAGTGGAAGGATATGAAGTTTTGTTGTTATGTCGTAACAAGGAAGGAGAATGAGGCAAATTTTTAAGAATGTTCAAGAATTAAATCAAGACTTGGCGGAGTCTACTTCCTTTGAAGAGTCTGACAAGGAATCATGTTTTTGGAGTGAGTTGGAGCATACAGTGGCCATGAGACTATGTAGGTCACCAGCACTTAGCATATTTGGACCCCCATCTCTTGAGAACGTGAATCCGAAGACACCTTTCCTTGAGTTCCAATTGTCACCTTCAGATTCTTGGCCACAGACGATGAATTTAAATCTTGGAGTGATTTGGAGTGGCTGTCGCCTTGTTTGGTTTCCAATTCCCCTTGTTTGGAAAAGAAAGAAAAAGAAAAGGAAAAAAATTAGTTTACAATAGAGGGAAGGAAAACTATGGATCTCTGAGCAAAACTTGAATCGAAAGACTTTGTATAAAAATCCTTGTTGTGTGTTTGCGGGGACGCTCACATTTGAGGGAGGGGGTATGTGGTACCCACATTTTTCATTTTGTACGAGTTTTGAAGAAGAAATGCCTTGCTAAAACCAAATTGAAACCAAATAGAGAAGAAATGAGAGGAAAATTTGTATTTTGATCAAGCCCAAAGAAGTCTACTTTGTGTCAAATGAAGACGGACTCAGCCAAGATTGAAAGAGGGCAGACCCGAAGGAGGAATGGAAGTTATAGGTCTAGATTCTTGCGGGGGCTATATCTCAATGTTCACAAGTCCAAATCAAACGTGCTATATCTCGTTTGAAGCGTCTTGTTCAGTGCCTTCTGTTGATACCAAAATCGCAAAGTTTGGAGGTCTGTAAAAGAAGTTACAAGTATTTAAAGTATTTAAAGTTGGGAGTAACTGTACAAAGTAGTTTAGTGTCTTTGGGTTGGCATCTTTGGACTTCGGGTTGGCGTCTTTGGACTTTGGGTTGGCGTCTTTGGACTTCAGACTTTGAGTCTTTGGACTTTGGACTCCGGACTCAATCCGTATACTAGGTCCCTTCAAAGCACCCAAATCCTTCATATTGAAGGCAAAACAACTCGTGTGATTCCTCAAGAACCTCCAAACCCTCCGTCTTTCCTCTCTAGTAAGCTTGGGTCCAAGATTTGGCTCTCAAGTATCCTCTGTAACTATAGTAGGAGTGGAAGACGTACTGACTGACTGTTACACTGGGCTCTTGGGAGCAATAGTGTCATGCTCCCGACCACTAGAGGTCCCAACCTCTGTGCGAAAAACTCCCTCCACTTTGGCTGCAAGCTCCACACGTCCTCTGGCTGCATCCCATGTGGACCAAGGGTGTAATCCAAGTAGCCCACGCTCACGTGGATGGACTCCAAGTAGACCACTCTTCCTAGTAGCTGCTGGATGTGTCCCAAGAATACCATGTCCACTTGATCCATTGCCCCCAACATGTGCCTGAATCGTCTCGATAGGCACAAGGCTCACAAGTGTCTGAGTGGTGATGCCTATCAAGTGCATCCTACGCTTCTCTGCCAAGCCAAGGCTCACAATCTAGGTCAAACAGTTCAGGTCCATAGCCTGACCTAACACCTGATGCCTGGATGCCTCTGACACTTCTAGAACAACGGTAATATCGGTGCAAAAACTCATCACTTGCTCTCTCTCATCAGCGTTGGGCTCCACCAACTACTGTAACTGTGAGTCCCAAACAAGTCCATGTCCTCCCTCTTGAAAAGCATGAGACCTTGGGAAACTCATGAGTGTGGGAAATGCAGCTCTAGGCTGTCCAACTAGGTTCACCATTGCCATAGGTGACCTATCAGCCACGACCACTGTCTGAGACTGACGCCCAACATCCAAGATATCATCAACAAGGATGTGGTCAAGTCGCTGAATCCCATCATAAGCGCGCTGTAGAACCTCTCCGGGTAAGAGGTTTTTCCACCAAAGACGAAGATGATGAGCCCGTGATCCCACTCTAGCTGCATCTAACAATACAGCAGGTCCCATCCAAGAATGGACTTGATGTGTACTCGCCACTACTATGGTGCAAGAATCACCCATCAAAGGAACGTTCTCCAAAAGGTAAGCTGGAGAAACGGACTGATGAACCTGGAGATGTTGTTATATCTCTAACATCTCCTAAAACACACCAAAACGAGGATCCTAAAGACCCAAACCGCGACCCACATGTGTATGTCCCTAACATGGCCATCCAAAAATCACCAAGTGAATAGGCCCATGTCTCTCTAGGTCATGTGCTTCCAGTAAGGAAATGTCTCCTGGTAGGACCTTTTGGTAATCTCTGACTACTGACATTGGTAATAACTCCGGATACCGATAAGCCAAGTGTGCCACATGATGTAGAGAGACTCGCCTAGCAATCTCATCCCTCTCTACATACAAGTACCTCTGTACTTGGATACCCGCCTATAACACCGCAGCTAGTCCGGTGCTGATCCCACCAAACAACTCCAATAGGCATATCCCCTCTGTTGGATATTGCCAAGCAAGGAGTGTGGTATCCAGAGGTGTCAAAGCAATTGCCTTTGGAGGCTCATCCTCACACTCATCTCCTGATAGTACAAGGCTCCACTCCATGCTTGCTGCACCAACTTGTAAAAGACCAAAACCGAGGAGAGAAATAGGAGAATGGAAACTCACATTGGGACACTTGAATGAGGGAAAACTCCGAATGCCTAGCATGAGCTTTGGCTTTGGTATTTATAGGTAGCATACAAGGCCCTTGAGAAGCTTCCTCAAGCCGCTTTCTTAGAGTGCAAGCCAAGTTAGCTAGGAAGCTTCCTTCTAGAAGCCGTCTACTTGGCGTGCAAGCTAAGCTAGTTGGAAGCTTCTAGAAGCTTCCTTCTAGAAGCTACTTACTTAAGGTGCAAGCTTAGCTAACCAAGAAGCTTCCCAAGAAGCTTCCTAGATACTTCCGGAATATTCTAGGCTACTTTGTCTTATGTGCTACTTCATAAGCCCGATTACTTCGTCGCTAAATTCCCAACTAACTTCGTCGCTAAACTCCATATTGTTACACAACTGATTTGCATGCTATTGCAATGCCTCCTCTGAACTCCACAATGGAACATCCAAGGTGGATGGAACAATCCCACTCGTACTCCAAAGTTGAGTGATCTCCTCTGGTACTGGAGTATCCTCTGCATGGGCGTTCCCTTCCAACAAGTCACCAGGCCAAGTAACTGCACCACTAAAAACTAAAACTGATGCTGCCATGGTCCCCGACTATAGTGAGCCAAGACTACCACTACTAAAGTGTACTGGTAGGCGACATACCCATCCCTCACCAGACTGCCAACTAGGTCTATAAGAGGCTGTCTCCTCCCAATAGTCAATGCTGAAACCCATGGGATATAACATTGCTCTCCCAACTAGCACATCATATGACTCAGCTATCGTCGCAATAGCCTGAGCTCTCACCATCGACCTATCAGTTGGATGACCAGGCTAAAACTGGACAACAAGCTCTCCATGTGTGATGTACTGTGTTGAACCACCACCTAGAGATGTCTGGATCTGAAATGAACACCTCTCCACATCGGTCTTCCGTAACTCCAGATCAACAACTGCAACTTTCCCCAACATAAGGGGCTACGCACTAGAGTCTAACAAGACTCTCCGTGGTGTATAGACCTTCCCTGAAGGTTCCACCAAACGAAAAATCCCCCTTTGGTTATCCAATAGGGCAACACCAGGTGTAAGCCGTGCTCTCTCAAAGGCCGGTCTAGCTGGCAACTCCTCCAGTCTAGCCGTTGCTACCTGCCATAAACCATTGGTCGCTGAACGGATCCCATGCTCCTCAACCAAGTCAGCTCCACTACCAACCACCTTTGCTTTAGTAGTAGGAACTGCACCATCCCTACTCTCACACAACGTGGCAGCCAACCGGAATACTGGGGCTGGGTCAACTCCCAATGTAAACATATCATTGGCCAAAAACAAAGGACGCCGCATAATCAGTTGAACTGCCCCCAACATCATGCTAGACGCAGTCTCTATAGTAGCAGGTGGCTGACTAGCAGGTAGTCCATCATGTACTCCATCACCACCTACCACACCTACATTGGGACGTCTAGGAACCATGGATGTTGTCTGCAATGCCTCAGATAGTGTGAAAGACTAGGGAAGTCTGACCTATCTCCCAACCTCTCATCTCTGTGGGTCCAACTCCATTGATGCTCCTCTAGGCTCTGGAGCACGTATTGCACTCCTAGTCACTGATGCAGATGCATCCACCTGGGTTGCTCCGCACCCAGGTGCAGAGCAAGTGCGGTGAAGTCCAAAGTATCTCTATCACCAGCATATGAGGTGGAAGCCTCAGCACCCGAATCTGATCTCCTCTGAGCAATAGCCATACTAGCCAATCTCTGCTCCAACTGCTCAATCCGAGTAGCCATAGCTATGTCAGAAGTAAGGGCAAGTACTGCACCCCTACTAGGTGTAGATCTTCTACCACCACCTCTACCACCTCGTCCTCCATGAACTGGAGCTCCTCTACTACCTACCATAGCAGCCCTACCACTCCGTAACTCCGGGTGTAGGTCAAAACACCGGTCACTAGTGTGACCAAATCTGTGGCAATGCTCACACTGCCTCTATGCTGGCTGTGATGCACCCAAGGTATCAGGTCCACTGCCCTGAGTACACTCTCTCCAATGGTGAGGTCCACCACAAGTCCAACAAGCAACACCACCACTCACTGGCTGCTGTTGACCCAAAAATGATGGTAAGGGTCTAACTCCACTAGGCCCTCCACTCGCTCCATAGGATCGGGGTTGTCCACCCTGTCCTCAAAAACCAACTGGGCGTGGTGCACTTTGTTGCACTCTAGAAGAAGTCACAACCATGGATGAGGTCTCCCTACCAAATCCAGATGTCACCACTCTCTCCTCCACCATATTGAGCTCAATATGCTCAGCCAAACCAAAGACTATTGCCAAAGTGGGCGGAGTAGCATGCAACAATGTAGCATCACGAACTCTACGTTGCAACTCCGTGTCCAGTATCCCATACCAAAACTGGACTGCCTGGGCCTCAGTAACTCCCTGAGTGAAACTGATCAGCCGCCTCATGCAAGTGTTTGCCTCGCGTAGGCTCTCTCCAGCCTTCCGTTGGAACTCCTACAAGCTCCTCAGCTTGTCAGTCCGCACTCCTTGGTAGTTCTGCCTCAAACATAGAAAGAACTCCACCATGGGGTTAAACCCCGGTACCACACCACCTCTTGCAACGGTACCTCCACTCGTAGTAGCACTATCTCCAGCTAGTGCACCTCCACTAGCTCCACCAACACTACTCAAGCTAGAACTCCTAGGTACAGCCGATCTACTCCTAGCCATCGAGCCTAAAGTGATGGAGACATAGTGTGGAGACCAATACTGTCTCCATAACTCAATCTCCTCCAAATGAGCTCTCCTGAACTCATGGTAGTCATCCATCGGTGGACCTTCCAAGTGCTGAAACAACCCCTTCCATGCCATAAAAGGTGTGAACAAAGTCGGGTTCTGCATCTACTGCAGATCACACCAATTGTTGAACTCTTGGATGAAGTCATCCAACTCAATGGTACCTACTGTACCAGAGTTACGCCTAGGGCCTTTGGAGGCCCCATAAATCTTGTCCATGTCCCACAACAACGGTGTGGACACACCAAGTGCACTCTCAATTGAATTAGCTCCTGTGTCAAACTCCAACTCAGAGTCAATCTCCTCTCTCATTGGGACCTGAGATACAGGCTGATATTGAGCACCACTCCGAGTAAACCCACTGCATACTGCAAGGCTAACTCCTCTGGAATCTCCAAAGAACTCTGTCGTGAAAAAGTAACCACAACAGCAAACCCAAACCACCAACTGCAACAGCAAGTTGCAACCGCAAGTACCCCACCAAGTGCCAACACCACCAAACACCACCCACTAATGTAACTCTAACCGAGATAACTACACTAGGGGAAAGGGCAACTTGTAACCTGCCATCATAACACGCACTCTCACGGTCTGCAAGTCATCACTTCCTGCCTCACCGAAGAGAAACAAAGGTAGTCTGATTGGTCATCACTCCAGCCTCACCAGCGAGAGCACACCAGAGCACCAACACTCAAAGTCAGGGTACCTCACACAAATGTGGTGCACAAACAGGAAGTAGAGAATGGAGGGGGTCCAATCACAAGAAACCTAAACGAAAACCCTCCATCTCATAACACAACACGGGACTGACTCTGCAACCATTTGGCATTTGACATAAGAGAAGTTCGTATCTAAGTCCTAAGCTACCAGGATCACCAAGAATGGGATCAAACTGCCTCTCCTAGCCAAAGCAACATGTGTATAGATAACAATGGCACAGTCACTATGACAACAAGTGAGGGTGGACCAGTTGGCTAGGGCACCAGTCTAGGAACAAGAGATCTAGGGGTCAAACCCTCTTGCGCACAATCTAGCAGGAAAGGCAGATTTTGCCAACCAATGACCAAGATCTACTCTAAACTAGCTAGCCTCACACCAGCAAGCTGGCTTGCTGGCCCTTCTAGGCCTTTGTAGCCTCTCATTGCCCACATCCCTATGCCTCGAAGCCTTGAAACGCCAAAATTCAACCAAATGGGGCGTTTCTTGTTGCCACTTCGAACCTCCTCCAAAATTGGTGAAACTTCTCCAAATCTACGAAAGTCCTCCAAACTAGCAAAACTCCTCCAAATCTGGCCAAAATCTGACATAAATCCCAACCAAAATCTGACGTAAACCCTAAAGATGGCTGTCCGCCAAATCCCCCGCTAACTTTCCACTTGAGCCAAATTGACAAAACGGGTTTTTCCAAATCCAATTTCATGAGAAAAGCTTCCCAACTCCACATTCAATCTGAGCCCAACTCATAGCAAATTGGTCTTGCCTTCAACTCCTCAGCTCAAAATCACAACACTGCTTGAAATTGCTCCTTTTTTCCTCAAAATTTGGCCAACGCTTTTGCACACCGTCCGCCTAACTGCCAAATTTGCATCACTTGAACAAGCACACTAGGGGAACATTGAACTTGAATCGAGCTACCAACGATCCACCGAGCTTGGAGATACCACCAACACTCACAGTTCATGCACCCGATTTCCCCCTTACTTCACTTCTCTGATGTAATCAGATTGCTTACCACTCTCAACTCAACTCAACTCAGATCAGTACTTGATGTGTCACTCTATAAACTGCAAACAACTAGGCACTGATTACAGTCAAGCCACACCCACTCAAGCATAAAGAATCTTGGTGATGCTCGCCGGCCTCTGTCCACCATAGCCAGAACTCGAAGGCTCAACATCAGAGAAGTGAGCTCTCTGGAGCTCACTTCAAAACTATACCCCCCTAGACTCAAGCTAGCACTAAAACCCTAATGGTCCCACTAACGGCACACTCGACGGTGCAAACGATGCAAAGTGACGGTGGGCCCCACCGTGAAGTCAGTACCCCAAACACAAAATCTAACCGTCGGAAAGTAGCCTCTGAGAAACTACTGAAATAACTCTGACTACTATCATTGGAACTCGAATGTCCAAGCATCTAGATGCGGCCCTACAAATGGCGTGACAAGGTCTAGCAAAGTCCAAACTCCAACGGTAACCCAATCCTATGATAGGTAATGGGTGCAACTATGGCATAGGAGCATTAAATGATGTTCTAACTTGATCACAAACCACACATCTAGCAATAGACTATTGTACATTGGTTTGCATACTACGCCGCCAATAATGACTTTGGAGTAAGCTATATGTATGCTTTACTCCAAAATGTCCTAGCTCCTCATGAGCATGACGGACCAACTATAGTCTTTGAGATGGAAGTGGTACTACTCTCACTCTACCATCCTCTCATACAAGCAAAAGGTGTATGCCGTCCAATCTGAACCGCCTGGCTTGCTGAATAACATGGTCTCTCTCCTTGGCCCCAACTATACCACCTACAACACCAATGAAAAGATAATCCATCACTAAGACATCATCATGAATGTCTTGCCAAGCTATACCAATCTCTTCACTCTTTGGATATGTGACCTCAATAACTCCTCCTATATACACTGAGAGAGATACCATTAAAGTCTCAAAAAATGTACAAAGAAAGGCAGATGCATGCCAACTTGGCATAATCTCCTCATTTGTCTCACCATGCCCACGTGCTCCAATCTGATCTTGTTGGCTAGGACATAAGTTTTTACTCAACCCATCTGCATCATGGTTCACCACTCCAGGTCTTTGAATAACCGTGAAATCATACTCTTGTAAAATCAGAACACATCATGCAAGCTTCACTGAAAGCTTGTCGGACTCCATCAACCACTTTAGTGATTGATGATCAATGATGAGAGTAAAGGGATTACCAAATAAGTAACATCAGAAATGTGCTACTACCCATGTAACAATATGAAGTTTAGGGACAAAGTTAGTCGGGCTCACGAAGTAGCACATAAGACAAATTAGCCTAGAATATTTCAAAAATTATCTAGGAAGCTTCTTGGAAGCTTCCCAACTAGCTTAGCTTGCACCTCAAGTAAGTAGCTTCTAGAAGGAAGCTTCTAGAAGCTTCCAACTAGCTTAGCTTGCACACCAAGTAGGCAGCTTCTAAAAGGAAGCTTCTTGAGAAGCTTTCTAGTTAACTTGGCTTGCACTCTAAGAAAGCGGCTTGAGGAAGCTTCTTGAGAAGCTTCTCAAGGGTCTTGTATGTAACCTATATATACCAAAGCCAAAGCTCATGCTAGGCATTCAGATTTTTCACTCATTTGAGTGTCCCAATGTGAGTTTCCATTCTCCTATTTCTCTCCTCGGATTTAGTCTTTTACATTGGTATAAGAGCAAGATTGGGATTGATGGAATTTATGGACCACCAAATCCACTTCTACCAAACCATTGGGGGTTTTCACGTCCAAATACTACCCAAGCATAGTTTCACACAATTCATCACCTCGCACTTTAGACAAGATTTTATGCATATGATCACCATATTTGAGGAACCCTTGGTGCTTCCAGTTGTTACTTATGGAGAACGGTGGACGTGCTATTTCTATGTGTTAATAAATTAGATAGATTGGGAGTGGTGTGATAGAGTAGCAACCATGGTGGCAGTACCCGATGTTATCCTTGCTATGTAGCAACAAATTGAACACCTTACTTGATTGTTGGATGAACGAGATCTTTGACGATAAGAGCAAGTGGAGAGAGTACCAATTTGAGAAGGAGAAGATCAGATCAAATTCCCTTAACCCAAGGTATTTGAAGACAAGAATCTTTTGGGTGCAATGGAGAATTTTGTGTTTGATTGTGAATGTTATTTTGAAGCTACAAATTTACAAGATGAGCAAAAATAGATTCTCTTGACTTTTAGCCAATTGGATGGAGTAGCAAAGCTATGGTGGAGATTCCAAGTGGAGCGAGCAGAACAACAAATTGTTGCATCAATCTTGACATGGGCAGAATTCAAGAGCGCAATAATTAGTTAGTTCCAAGCTATAAATGCCACACAAGCTGTACGGGATAAGTTGGCAGAGTTGAAATAGATTGGCTCTGTAAGAAGTTACATCACGCAGTTCCAAAACACCATCATGCAAATTCCAGATATATTGGAAGGTGAATCTCTAGATCTATCTGTGAGGGGCTTGAAGGCGAGAACCAAATTAGAGGTAACAATGCGAGAGCCACAACACTTGGAGGAAGCTATGCGGTTGGCCAAACGTTTTGATTCGTTGGTGGCAACAACTTGATCTTGACCTTGACCTTCGTAGAGCCTACCAATACACTATACACAAGTGGAGGAGCCAACACCCATGGAGATTGATGCCTTTCAACAAAGACCACTTGGCATAGCAAATAGAAAGCCACTTGCAACAAAATGGTGGTTGTTTTTATTGTTGCCAATTGAGGCATCACAGTGCTGAATGTCCACTCAAGAATGGACAACCTCGACAAGTTGCCCAAGTGGAGATCAGGGAGCAAAATGATCAAGGGAACGAGGAATCCCAATAGGAGATTTTGAGCCGCCTATTGGGAGCTTGATTAGTTCCAACGAGATTGAAGGCTTGACCTATGCAAGTTTGCTTCACTTGCAAAGTAGTGATGCAAGGTATGATATCTAATCGGGGTTGTAGGATTTTGGTTGATTTTGGAAATTCAAAGAATTGCATGTCTATGCAAGTAGCAAAGGAATTGGGTATTCCTATCAAGCTAGTGATTGGAAGTAGTTTGATGATGGCGGATGGTAGAAAGGGTTCTGCATTCCGCACCTTGCATCCTATTACCTTCAAGATTGGGAAGGAGTATTTGGAGTGTATGAGGTTTGTAGTGGCACCTCTACACTATGATATCATTCTAGGTCTACATTGGCTTGAACATCATAAGGTTCAATTTGATTGGACCCGACGCCAAATTCAAGTACAACACCAAGGTAGGAATTTTTGATTAGATTGTCTGGCACCTCTGAGTAAGACACCTAAGAATAGTCAGTCCCAAGATGGGAAGTTTGTCAAGAAGGTAGCCATAGAGCAAACCTTGAAGGAAGCGGAGTCCCAAGATGGGAAGTTTGCCAAGAAGGCAACCATGGAGCAAGCTTGGAAGAGAGATGAGTCCCTAGAAGGGAAGTTTGTTAGTAAAGCAGCCATAGAGCAAGCTTTGGAGGAAGATAAGTCTGTATTCACAATGTGGATCAAGCCGATTGCACAAGAACAATCTGTGGAGGACCAAGATCTCATCAAGCAATAGTTGATTGGATAGTTAAGGAGTTTGCAGACATGTTTCTGGATGATCTGCCAAAGGGATTACCCTCCAATTGAGGTATGCCCTTCAAGATTGAGTTATTGCCAAGGAGTACTCTAGTGAGTAAACCGATCTATTGGCTCTCACCAAAGGAGATGGAGGAGTTGCGAACAACACTTACAGAGTTGTTGAAGAAGGACTTCATACAACATAGTACCTCTCCTTGGGGAGCACCGGTACTATTTGTTCCAAAGAAGGATGGAGGACTTTGTTTCTGTATTGATTATCATGGGATCAATAAGCAAACCATGAAGAATGCATATCCCTTGCCTCGGATTGATGACTTGCTTGATCAACTAAGTGGAGCACACTAGTTTTCCAAGTTGGATCTTTGCAGCAGCTATTGGCAAATTCCCATTGAGAGAGAAGATGTGCAAAAGACTGCCTTTCGTACAAGGTAAGGGCATTTTGAGTGGAGAGTTCTACCTTTTGGACTCACTAATGCTCTTGCAATCTTCATAGATCAGATGCATTGGGTGTTGGATGGACTATTGGATCGGTACGTGGTTGTGTTCTTGGATGATATCTTAATTTATAGTAAGACAGAGGCAAAACACATGAATCATATGCAAGAAGTCCTAAGACAACTACAACAATGGAAATTTTACTGCAAGAAGTCAAAGTGTGCCTTTTGGTAGAAGGAGTTTACCTTCTTGGGTCATAAGATCTCATCAAAGGAGATCAAGATGGAAGAAGAGAAGATCAATGCCATTACTAATTGGCCTACCCCAAAGGATGCTACAGAAATACGGGCATTCAATGGATTGGCCAGTTTTTACTGACGGTCCATCCATTATTATGCTCATGTGGCTACACCATTGACTGACCTCTTGGGAAAGAACTTGAGCTTCCAATGGACCACCAAGCATGAAGAAGCATTCCAGAAGTTACAACATATGGTGTTTTCAAGACCCATTCTTCAACCATATGATCCTCAACTACCCTGTGTGGTTGATTTTGATGCTTCTAACTTTGCAATTAGAGCCGTGCTGCAACAAGAATTACCAGATGGACTCCATCCTATTTCCTTTGTGTCTTGCCGACTCAATATGGCTGAACAAAACTACTCTGCTTGAGATCAAGAACAACTTGCAATGGTATACGCCACCAAGGTATGGAGGCATTACCTCTTGGGGAAACAAGTGAGCATGCAAACTGATCACAAACCATTGTTGCAGACCTTACACTTGGAACACATGAAGAGTTGACATCATTGATGGGAAGAACAACTCCAATGGTATGACATCAAACTTGAGTACAAACCAGGTTGGTTCCATGTCATCCTTGATGCTTTATCACGACAACCTGATTTGAAGTCTCTTCCTCTCATCACAATGGCAATTTCAACGGTGTCAATTGACTCCAAGGTCCAAAACGAGTTTCAGTCAGCTCTACACCAAGATCCCTTCTTCCAAATGGTACATGGTTGCCTTATGGCATGCGATAAGGAATAAAACACCTTCTCCATCAAGGAGTGCCTTTTATTCCATGAGGACCAGATCTATGTTGCAACTAAAGGTGATCTTTGACTTGTCCGCCTTCAAGAAGCCCATGATTTACCCATTGTGGGTCACATGGATATGGACAAGATCTTGAGTACCCTCCAATGTCAATGGTGGTGGCCCAACATGACACAAGATGTTCATGAATTTGTACGATCGTGTGAGAGCTACCAATGTAACAAGGCCAACAACCAAAAGCCAAGTGGACTCCTTCAACCACTCACCATTCCATCCACTCACTAGGAGCATGTGAGCTTGGATCTCATCACATCCTTGCCAAAGACAAAACAAGGACACACCACAATTGTGATGTTTGTGGATAAGCTTAGTAAGCAAATCCACTTGGCACCAACCTGTGATATCGTGGATGCTCCAACCTTAGTGCAAATCTACTTCAATAATGTCTTCAAGCATCATGGGATGCCACATGTACTCATCTCCGACCGTGATCCTTGATTTACCAAGAAGTTTTGGCAAGCACTCTTCCAGATACTTGGCACCAAGCTTGCTTTGTCCACGTCCTATCATCCTCAAACTGATGGACAAACCAAACATGCAAATTGTACATTGGAGGATATGTTGCGTGCTTTTGTCAATGTCCACCATACCAATTGGGATGAATGTCTTGCAGCTACAAAATTTGCCTACAACAATTCCAAACAAGCAAGCACCGGATTTTCTCCTTTCTTTCTCAATTTTGGCCAAGATCTGCTTGTTCTAGATTCTCTTCTTGCTCCCCTTCCATCTTAGGTTCCTCATACTTCCACATTCTTGACCACTATACCCCAATCTTTCCAACAAGCCAAGTCTCACCTCCTTGTTTCTCAGAACCGTATCGTGCGTATATACATCGCTACACAACATACATTGCTGTCAACATCATACACTTTAGAAGCACAACTCACACATAAGTCTTACATAGACTCTAAAGTGCCACAATAATCAGATTGCTTACCACTCTCAACTCAACTCAACTCATATCAGTACTTGATCTATCACTCTATAAACTGCCAACAACTGGGCACTGATTACAGTCAAGCCACACCCACTCAAGCATAGAGAATCCAAGTGATGCTCGCCAGCCTCTGTCCACCATAGCAAGGAACTCGAAGGCTCAACATCAGAGAAGTGAGCTCTCTGGAGCTCACTTCAAAACTATACCCCCTGGACTCGAGCTAGCTTTGAAACCCTAACGGTTCTGCTGACGGCACACTCGACGGTGCAAACGGTGCAAAGTGATGGTGGGCCCCACCGTGAAGTCAGTACCCTGAACACAAAATCTAACCGGCGGAAAGTAGTCTTTGAGAAATTGCTAGAATAACTTTAACTACCATCATTGGAACTCCAGTGTTTGAGCATCTAGATGCGGAACTACAAATGGTGTGATAGCTGTCGTGCGTATATACATCGCTACACAACATACATCGCTGTCAACATCATACACTATAGAAGCACAACTCACACATAAGTCATACATAGACTCTAAAGTGCCACAATCGCTCCCCTAGCTGGCGGTTAGGTCCCTCTAACTCCAGATAGCCATCTACTCTAAGTATATGGTATACCCTCTAATGGGCAAAGATCAAGAGGCCAGGTGCTATGGAGCCCCATTGTTAGTCGCCTATCTGCAATCTATACCATATAAAAAATGAACTAGCTATAGGTCAAGTACTTCTAGGACATAACCACTGTCCCTGAGGAACCACCGTGATGGGAGGAGTCATACATGCCATATGCCATCCTCTCGAACAGCTATCACACACTAACATAGTAGCAGCTCCACCAGAAGAGCCACATAACATACACCTCAAGCCTGCACGTACAAGTGCCAAGCTTGGGTCCATAGTACCATCAATGTTTGGGAGGTGGCATGGCGCAAAATTGCGTCTATGCCACCTCCCAAATCTGTGAGCTGGCCTGTCTCTCACTCAAGATGAACCTCTGATGGCTATTATGGTAGCGCACCATGGACTAAGAAGGCAAGGAACCCGAACTCCATCATACTCTTCCAAGGCTAACACTCCAAGACTCAAGACATTGCTCACTAGACAACTCAATGAGAGAGATAGTTGCAAATGAAAGGATGATGAGTACCTCCTCACCCCTTGTTTATATACTTGTGAAATAGTTACGTACCAAAGTCACTAATTACCGTAGTAACTCAAGTTACTAGACTAAAAGTCAAGTAAAGTCAAAAAGTAGAAAGGAATATCTATTCACATGGGCATATTCCCCTAAGCATGTGGTCTTATCTTGACCCAACCACTAAGTCAAGGATTCCTTCACATGGGCTATCCTTGGACTAAAGAAGAATCCAAAACAAAAAGGCTTGCGGGCCCAAGAGTTCTCAACTCTTTCCTCAAAGCCAAAGACCTAGGAATAATACCAAGTCAATACACTAAAATCCAAAATAGTGGTGCTCATCTTTTCTACTTCCTCTAAAGTAAGGTCCCCTCTATCCTAACTATCACTAACTTTAGCTAACCATGACTAATATAGAATCATCCTTTATCTCTATATGAATAATATCTCTTAAGTACTTGTAATACCAAGTTAAATATCACAATACCACACACATGCACATATAGGTGTTACATTTACCCCCGGACTAAGTTTTCACTTTGTCCTCAAAGTGAAGGTCTCTCTACCTTCTATGGTACATCTTCAACTTATCATGGTTAATCTTATCAAAGTGTCTTCCTCCCAACTCCTTGAGATCATAGGTGTAATTGCCCCACACCTTCTCCACTATGAAAGGTCCAACGTACTTAGGCAAAAACTTCTTTTGCACTCTCTTGAATCGAATGGAATCAAACAACATTACCCAATCACCTTCTTTGAAAGGCTCCACCTTCTTCTTGCCTTGCCTCTTGTCATAGCTCTCCTTTTGTTTCCTTTGAGCTTGCTCCACTTGAACCATAGCAACTGCTCTTGCCTCTTCCAACTCCATGAGTTGATCCTTCCTTGACTTCTCATCACCTCCTTGTGCTTTCTTCAATCTCCTATGAATGCTTTGGAAGGTAGGAAGATCAAAGTGAATAGGTAAGGTAGACTCAATACCATACACCAATTGAAATGGATAAAATCCGGTGGAAGTCTTCATGGTTGTCCTATACTCCCACAAAACTACATGAATCCTCTTGTCCCAATGATGTTTAGCCCCCTCCATTTCTGCATCTTTGGCCAACATCATGCACAAGGTCTGATTGGTTCTCTCTGCCAAGCCATTGGAATTTGGTTTATAGGATGTAGTTACTCTATGTGTGATAGAGAAATGTCATAGCATGGCTGTAGTAATGCTTCCTGTAAACTCTCCTCCTCTATCAGAAGCCAACTCCAAAGGGCATCCAAACCTAGTGATAATGCGTTCATAAAGAAATCTACCCACTTCATCTTCATTCTTGTGCCTCAATGGTCTAGCCTCAACCCACTTGGTAAGGTCATCAGTAACTACCACAATGTACCGATTGTTCCTTGGGGTTCTATTGAGAGGACCTACAAAATCAATTCCTCACTTCTCAAAAGGTCATAGTAATGGAATTGATCTAAGTGGTGGAGTAGATGTAGACTTTCTAGCAAAAGCTTGACAAACATGACAAGTTTTGCAATAATCAAGACAATCCTTGAAATCCCTCTCCAATGGTAACCTGCATCTAGAATCTTGAAAGCAGTCACCTTTGCTGCAAACTGTCCTCCATATACTAAACCTTCATGAAACTCCTTTATGAGTAGGATAGACTCTTCGTTACCCACTGCTCTTTGAAGTAGACTATCTGCTCCTTGGTGAAAAAGAATATCCTCCACCATTGTGTAAGGTCTAGATCTTGCTGCAAGGGCCTTCCTCTCCCTAGCATGCATCCCTTCTAGATAGTTACCTCTTGTCACAAAATCCACAATCTCCTTGTACTCCATTGGAACCTCTTGAGTGACTAAGATTGTCATGAGCTCCTCATCCGGGAAGGAATCATCCACTGGCTCATCTCCATCATGATCATAGGCTCTAGATAACAAATCAGAATTTGCATGTTTCTTTCCTGGCCTATCCTCAATGGTGTAGTCATACTCAGACAAGAGTATCATCTACCTTGCTAGTCTCCCTTCAACATTAGGCTTGTTGAAGATGTACTTCAAAGCCTTGTGATCCGTGACAATGGTGGCTTTGGTGGCTTCAAGTAGTGTCTAAACTTCTGGAGACCAAAGATCACTGCCAATCCTTCTCTCTTCGTGACAGAGTAGTTCTTCTCTGCTGAAACCATCTGCCTACTAGCATAAGCTATTAAATGATCATGCCCATCTTTGTCTAATTGACTAAGAGTGCATCCTATAGCTACATTAGAAGCATCTATGTAGAGGATGAAAGGCTTCCTCCAATCAAGTTTAGCAAGAATTGGAGCTACAACAAGGGATTGCTTGAGCTCCTCAAAAGCTTTGAGAGCCTCCTTGTATTCCAAAATCACCATGTAATCTACACCCTTCTTCATGTAGATGGTCAATGCATAAGCCTTGTTGGAACATGATAAGATGAACCTCCTATAGTAACCAACCATCCCCAAGAATTGGCATAACTTTGTCAAGCTTGAAGGGAATGGAAGGTCTGAGATTTTCCTCACCTTCTCAGGATCAACTGCTATTCCATCCTTGGAGATGATGTGCCCCAAAAGTAGACCTTCTTCACATCCAAAAATGCACTTCTCTGGGTTGAGTGATGCATTTGCCTCATCCAAGCGTTGCAAGACTTTGATTAGGTGCTCAAAGTGCTCCTCCTTGCTTCCATAGACACAAAAGTCATCAATGAAGTCTCTCACAAATTTCCCAACAAAAGGTTCAAATACCTTGTTCATGAACCGTTGGAATGTGGCTGGAGCATTGCAAAGCCCAAAAGGCATAACCTTGAAAGCGTAAGTTCCCCAAGGTGTGGTGAATGTGGTGAGTTGTTGATGCTCTGGTGCAATGTTGATTTGGTTATATCCACTATAACCATCTCCAAAACTGTACCTCTCATGACCTGCAACCTCCTCCAAGATCTCATCAATGAATGGCAATGGGTAGTAGTCCTTCTTGGTAACAGCATTGAGCTTCTTGTAATCCACACATACCCAAAGCTTGCTATTCTTTTTCTTCACAATGACAATTGGAGACACCCATTCTGAATTCTCTAACTCAAAGATAAATCCAGCCTCCTTGAGCTTATCAATCTCCTCCTTCACAACCAAAGATATTGGTGGGCTCATGCGATGTTGCTTTTGGCGGTTTGGTCTTGCATGTGACTCCACCTCTATCTTGTGCTCCTCCAAGGTGACTTCCTTCAAATCCTTGTAACTGAAAGCAAACACATGGATGAACTTGCGGAAAATCTCCTCAAATCTCACTTTCTCTTCCTTGGTAACATTTGGATCATACTTGAGGGTAGATAACCTTCTCTCTACCTCCTCAAGTGTCAATGGTGATTTGTTTGGGTCCTTTAAAACCTCTGGCTTAGGTGCAAAATCCATAGCACACAAAGGATACACATCTGAATCAGATTTAGATTCATCCTCCTTTGTGGAAGTGTCCTCTTCCATGCTTGTGTCCACACCTAAAGTTCCTTCTTTAGAATCTGATTCCCAATAATCATAAGATGGGGTATCTGAATGTGAAGTGTTGGTGGTGTTGGTCACAGGAACTGTGACTCTATGGTTTGATGGCCCAATCCTCAAGTACTCTTTGTGCCATCGATCAGTTGTGCGTGCTACTCTCAACCATGGCCTCCCAAGAAGTAAGTCATAGCTTGAATCCTTCAAGACTTGGAAAGTCATGAGATTTTGAACTCCCATTACTGAAACTACCATTTTATCCATCACCCCTACTGGTCAAACTTGTTGCTTGTTTGCCATGCTCACCACAAATGTTGAAGGTCTTGAGGGTATCATACCCAACTTTTTCATCAACCTTTCTGACATGGCATTTACTGCTGATCCTCCATCAACCAATGCATCCTTGATGTTGTGACCATTCACTCTCACATCAATCTTGGAGGCATATTCACAAGCCTCCCATGGTGTTGGCTTGGCATCCACCACCCCCATTGATACTGGAACTTTTGCCTTCTTCTTCTTCTTGCTCCTTGTAGAACTCAAACCATCTCTAAGCTCCTTTCTCAAGGTAGGGTTCAAAGCAATTAATTGGCCCACTGTGATGTTAGCCTTATGACTACCAACATACTCCAACACATTGTAGTTCCATTGTTGCTTTGAGATCAAGAAGTCCTCCATCCCCAACTTCTTCCTTGGAGTCTTTGTTGTTGATGGTGTTCAGGTGCAAGTGCTCCAAGTAGACATAGGAGTATCCTTGCTTGAAGTAAATCCTTGAGAAGAGTGAACATCCTTTGCAAAACGAGCTCTCTTCTTCTCTTGTGCCAAAAGCTCCAAATTTAGACTCTTGGAGTTTGCGCACTCTCCCTTCTCATACTTGCTCTCCACCATATCTATGGATGCTATCCCCTTACCTTTGTTTGGATTAGGAGCCACTTGGGTTTCACTACCTCCCTCTTTCCCTCTATTGGCTCCCTCATAAACCCTTCCTCCATGGTAAGTGGAATTTGGGCAATTCCTTTGGATATGGCGTCTTCCTCCACAACCAAAACAATTTCTATCATTGAAATTGTTGGCTGGTTGGCTTCCTCTATATGGATAGTTCCATAACTCCTAGGCCCTCTCCCTACATTCTTATCCACCTCTCTCTTCTCCCATAGTTGCACCACATTGATCTTGAGATCCGCAAGTTGTTCTGTGATGGTTTGGAGTGGATCTTTTGGTGGAGGTGCAAGAACTGGAGCAACTACTACTTGTGGTGCAACCCTTGTCACCAAAGTATCAGAAGTTCCACCATACTTGTAGCCTTGAGGAGGATGCACAACCTCCTTCACCACCAAATCACTCTCATCCCCTTCCAAACTCTCCTTGATACGAATTGCAATCTTGATAGCTTCAACCTTGGAAGAAGGTTTCTCATATCTCACCTTGCTTTTAATTTGTGGTCTGAACCCTCCCACAAAATTCTTGGTGAGCATGGCCCCCATGCCAATCATTGTAGTCTCCACATCATCCCCACCCTTCCTCAACACTATGCAAAGTCTGGACTCCAACTTTTCCACTCTTTCCACATAGACTCTCACTTTCTCTTCATCTCCTTGCTTGAGAAATGTAACATCACTCATCAATCTCTCATAACTCTCATCAGGAAGAAAGTTCTCAATGAGTGCTGAAGTCAAAGTCTCCAAAGACTCCTCTTCCCCATCTCATTCTCTCTCTTTTGGTATTTTGACTCATACCATGTAAGTGTTGCATCCTCAAAGAAATCTGGTAATAATGAGGCCCACTCATTCTTCCTCCTCTCATTGTTTCCTATGCAAGCTCTCTTGAAGTCTCTCACAAAGGCATCCACATCTTCTCCATCCTTGCCAAAGAAAACCGGAAGTTTCCCCATCTTAACCTGTCACTATCTTTCTTTCTCTCAATTTTTTTTTGCTCTTTTCTTTTCTCTCACTCTATTACTAATAAAGTATATACATGACTAACACCATTTGAAAATAATCCACTCAAGGGAACATTAGAGGTTCATGTTGCTCCAAGATTTCTATAGGAACATCAAATCCTAGAGTGCATATTAATTTAACTCTCATGGATAGTTTATCCATAAGTTGAAAGATTATCTCCATCACTAATCTTGAGAACTAGCTGATGAAGGTGGTAGCTTCCGGGCCCAAGAGTTCTCAACTCTTTCTTCAAAGCCAAACACCTAGGAATAATACCAAGTCAACACACTAAAATCCAAAAGCATGAGTATCCAAAAGCATGAGGAAAGAGTTGAGAACTCTTGGGCCCGCAAGCCTTTTTGTTTTGGATTCTTCTTTAGTCCAAGGATAGCCCATGTGAAGGAATCCTTGACTTAGTGGTTGGGTCTGTGAGCCGGCCTGTCTCTCACTCAGGATGAACCTCTGATGGCTATTATGGTAGCGCACCATGGACTAAGAAGGCAAGGAACCCGAACTCCATCATACTCCTCCAAGGCTAACACTCCAAGACTCAAGACATTGCTCACTAGACAACTCAATGAGAGAGATAGTTGCAAATGAAAGGATGATGAGTACCTCCTCACCCCTTGTTTATATACTTGTGAAATAGTTACGTACCAAAGTTACTAATTACCGTAGTAACTCAAGTTACTAGACTAAAAGTCAAGTAAATTCAAAAAGTAGAAAGGAATATCCATTCACATGGGCATATTCCCCTAAGCATGTGGTCTTATCTTGACCCAACCACTAAGTCAAGGATTCCTTCACATGGGCTATCCTTGGAATAAAGAAGAATCCAAAAGAAAAAGGTTTGCGGGCCCAAGAGTTCTCAACTCTTTCCTCAAAGCCAAAGACCTAGGAATAATGCCAAGTCAACACACTAAAATCCAAAATAGTGGTGCTCATCTTTTCTACTTCCTCTAAAGTAAAGTCCGCTCTATCTTAGCTATGACTAACTTTAGCTAACCATGACTAATATAGAACCATCCTTTATCTCTATAAATAATATCTCTTAAGTACTTGTAATACCAAGCTAAATATCACAATACCACACACATGCACAAATGGGTGTTACATTTACCCCCGGACTAAGTTTTCACTTTGTCCTCAAAGTGAAGGTCTCTCTACCTTCTATGGTACATCTTCAACTTATCATGGTTAATCCTATCAAAGTGTCTTCCTCCCAACTCCTTGAGATCATAGGTGTAATTGCCTCACACCTTCTCTACTATGAAAGGTCCAAAGTACTTAGGCAAAAACTTCTTTTGCACTCTCTTGAATCAAATGGAATCAAACAACATTACCCAATCACCTTCTTTGAAAGGCTCCACCTTCTTCTTGCCTTGCCTCTTGTCATAGCTCTCCTTTTGTTTCCTTTGGGCTTGCTCCACTTGAACCATAGCAACTGCTCTTGCTTCTTCCAACTCCATGAGTTGATCCTTCCTTGACTTCTCAGAATCACTTCCTTGTGCTTTCTTCAATCTCCTATGAATGCTTTGGAAGGTAGGAAGATCAAAGTGAATAGGTTAGGTAGACTCAATACCATACACCAATTGGAATGGAGAATATCCGGTGGAAGTCTTCATGGTTGTCCTATACTTCCACAAAACTGCATGAATCCTCTTGTCCCAATGATGTTTAGCCCCCTCCATTTCTGCATCTTTGGCCAACATCATGCACAAGGTCTGATTGGTTCTCTCTGCCAAGCCATTGGAATTTGGCTTATAGGATGTAGTTACTCTATGTGTGATAGAGAAATGTCATAGCATGGCTGTAGTAATGCTTCCTGTAAACTCTCCTCCTCTATCAGAAACCAACTCCAAAGGGCATCCAAACCTAGTGATAATGCGTTCATAAAGAAATCTACCCACTTCATCTTCATTCTTGTCCCTCAATGGTCTAGCCTCAACCCACTTGGTAAGGTCATCAGTAACTACCACAATGTACCAATTGTTCCTTGGGGTTCCATTGAGAGGTCCTACAAAATCAATTCCCCACTTCTCAAAAGGTCCTAGCAATGGAATTGATCTAAGTGGTGGAGTGGATGTAGACTTTCTAGCAAAAGCTTGACAAACATGACAAGTTTTGCAATAATCAAGACAATCCTTGAAAATCCCTCTCCAATGGTAACCTGCATCTAGAATCTTGAAAGCAGTCACCTTTGCTGCAAAGTGTCCTCCACATACTAAACCTTCTTGAAACTCCTTTATGAGTAGGATAGCCTCTTCCTTACCCACTGCTCTTCGAAGTAGACCATCTGCTCCTTGGTGAAAATGAATATCCTCCACCATTGTGTAAGGTCTAGATCTTGCTGCAAGGGCCTTCCTCTTCCTAGCATGCATCCCTTCTGGATAGTTACCTCTTGTCACAAAATCCACAATCTCCTTGTACTCCATTGGAATCTCTTGAGTGAATGAGATTGTCATGAGCTCCTCATCCGGGAAGGAATCATCTACTTGCTCATCTCCATCATGATCATAGGTTCTAGATAACAAATCAGCATTTGCATGTTTCTTTCCTGGCCTATCTTCAATTGTGTAGTCATACTCAGACAAGAGTATCATCCACCTTGCTAGTCTCCCTTCAACATTAGGCTTGTTGAAGATGTACTTCAAAGCCTTGTGATCCGTGAAAATTGTGGCTTTCCCTCCAATCAAGTAGTGTCTAAACTTCTGGAGACCAAAGATCACTGCCAACCCTTCTCTCTCCGTGACAGAGTAGTTCTTCTCTGCTGAAACCATCTACCTACTAGCATAAGCTATTGGATGATCATGCCCATCTTGGTCTTATTGACTTAGAGTGCATCCTATAGCTACATTAGAAGCATCAGTGTAGAGGATGAAAGGCTTACTCCAATTAGGTTTAGCAAGAATTGGAGCTACAACAAGGGATTGCTTGAGCTCCTCAAAAGCTTTGAGAGCCTCCTTGTCTTCCAAAATCACCATGTAATCTACACCCTTCTTCATGTAGATGGTCAATGCATAAGCCTTGTTGGAAAATGAGAAGATGAACCTCCTATAGTACCCAACCATTCCCAAGAATTGACATAACTTTGTCAAGCTTGAAGGGAATGGAAGGTCTGAGATTTTCCTCACCTTCTCAGGATCAACTGCTATTCCATCCTTGGAGATGATGTGCCCCAAAAGTAGACCTTCTTCACATCCAAAAATGCACTTCTCTGGGTTGAGTGATGCATTTGCCTCATCCAAGCATTGCAAGACTTTGATTAGGTGCTCAAAGTGCTCCTCCTTGCTCCCATAGACACAAAAGTCATCAATGAAATCTCTCACAAATTTCCCAATGAAAGGTTCAAATACCTTGTTCATGAACCGTTGGAATGTGGCTGGAGCATTGCAAAGCCCAAAAGGCATGACCTTGAAAGCATAAGTTCCCCAAGGTGTGGTGAATGTGGTGAGTTGTTGATGCTCTGGTGCAATGTTGATTTGGTTATATCCACTATAACCATCTCCAAAACTGTACCTCTCATGACTTGCAACCTCCTCCAAGATCTCATCAATGAATGGCAATGGGTAGTAGTCCTTCTTGGTAACAGCATTGAGCTTCTTGTAATCCACACATACCCAAAGCTTGCCATTCTTTTTCTTCACAATGACAATTGGAGACACCCATTCTGAATTCTCTAACTCAAAGATAAATCCAGCCTCCTTGAGCTTATCAATCTCCTCCTTCACAACCAAAGATATTGGTGGGCTAATGCGACGTTGCTTTTGGTGGATTGGTCTTGCATGTGACTCCACCTCTATCTTGTGCTCCTCCAAGGTGACTTCCTTCAAATCCTTGTAACTAAAAGCAAACACATGGATGAACTTGCGGAAAATCTCCTCAAATCTCACTTTCTCCTCCTTGGTAACATTTGGGCCATACTTGAGGGTAGATAACCTTCTCTCTACCTCCTCAAGTGTTAATGGTGATTTATCTGGGTCCTTCAAAACCTCTGGCTTAGGTGCAAAATCCATAGCACACAAAGGATACACATCAAAATCAGATTTAGATTCATCCTCCTCCGTGGAAGTCTCCTCTTCCATGCTTGTGTCCACACCTGAAGCTCCTGCTTCAGAATCTGATTCCCAATAATCAGAAGATGGGGTATCTGAATGTGAAGTGTTGGTGGTGTTAGTCACAGGAACTGTGACTCTATGGTTTGATGGCCCAATCCTCAAGTACCCTTTGTGCCATCGATCAGTTGTGCGTGCTGCTCTCAACCATGGCCTCCCAAGAAGTAAGTCATAGCTTGAATCCTTCAAGACTTGGAAAGTCATGAGATTTTGAACTCCCATAACTGAAACTACCACCTTATCCATTACCCCTACTAGTCGAACTTGTTGCTTGTGTGCCATGCTCACCACAAATGTTAAAGGTCTTGAGGGTATCATACCCAACTTCTTCATCAACCTTTCAGACATGGCATTCACTGCTGATCCTCCATCAACCAATGCATCCTTGATGTTGTGACCATTCACTCTCACATCAATCTTGGAGGCATATTCACAAGCCTCCCATGGTGTTGGCTTGGCATCCACCATCCCCATTGATACTGGAACTTTTGCCTTCTTCTTCTTCTTGCTCCTTGTAGAACTCAAACCACCTCTAAGCTCCTTTCTCAAGGTAGGGTTCAAAGCAATTAATTGGCCCACTGTGATGTTAGCCTTGTGACTACCAACATCCTCCAACACATTGTAGTTCCATTGTTGCTTTGAGATCAAGAAGTCCTCCATCCCCAACTTCTTCCTTGGAGTCTTTGTTGTTGATGGTGTTGAGGTGCGAGTGCTCCTTGTTGACATAGGAGTATCCTTGCTTGAAGTAAATCCTTGAGAAGAGTGAACATCCTCTGCAAAACAAGCTCTCTTCTTCTCTTGTGCCAAAAGCTCCAAATTAAGACCCTTGGAGTTTGAGCACTCTCCCTTCTCATACTTGCTCTCAACCACATCTATGGATGCTATCCCCTTACCTTTGTTGGGATTAGGAGCCACTTGGGTTTCACTACCTCCCTCTTTCCCTCTATTGGCTCCCTCATAACCCCTTCCTCCATGGTAAGTGGAATTTGGGCAATTCCTTTGGATATGGCCTCTTCTTCCACAACCAAAACAATTTCTATCATTGAAATTGTTGGCTGGTTGGCTTCCTCTATATGGATAGTTTCCATAACTCCTAGGCCCTCTCCCTACATTCTGATCCACCTCTCTCTTCTCCCGTAGTTGCACCACATTGATCTTGAGATCCGCAAGTTGTTCTGTGATGGTTTGGAGTGGATCTTTTGGTGGAGGTGCAAGAACTAGAGCAACTACTACTTGTGGTGCAACCCTTGTCACCAAAGTATCAGAAGTTCCACCATACTTGTAGCCTTGAGGAGGATGCACAACCTCCTTCACCACCAAATCACTCTCATCCCCTTCCAAACTCTCCTACATACGAATTGTGATCTTGATAGCTTCAACCTTGGAAGAAGGTTTCTCATATCTCACCTTGCTTCTAATTTGTGGTCTCAACCCTCCCACAAAATTCTTGGTGAGCATGGCCCCTATGCCAATCATTGTAGTCTCCACATCATCCCCACCCTTCCTCAACACTATGCGAAATCTGGACTCTAACTTTTCCACTCTTTCCACATATACTCTCACTTTCTCTCCATCTCCTTGCTTGAGAAATGTAACATCACTCATCAATCTCTCATAACTCTCATCAGGAAGAAAGTTCTCAATGAGTGCTGAAGTCAAAGTCTCCCAAGACTCCTCTTCCCCCTCTCTCCTCTCTCTCTTTTGGTATTCTGACTCATACCATGTAAGTGTTGCATCCTCAAAGAAATCTGGTAATAATGAGGCCCACTAATTCTTCCTCCTCTCATTGTTTCCTATGCAAGCTCTCTTGAAATCTCTCACAAAGGCCTCCACATCTTCTCTATCCTTGCCAAAGAAAACTGGAAGTTTTCCCATCTTAACCCCTCACTATCTTTCTTTTCTCTCAAATTTTTTTTTTCTCTTTTCTTTTCTCTCACTCTATTATTAATAGAGTATATACATGACTAACACCATCTGAGAATAATCCACTCTAGGGAACACAAAAGGTTCAGGTTGCTCCAAGATTTCTATAGCAACATCAAATCCTAGAGTGCATATTAATCTAACTCTCATGGATAGTTCATCCATAAGTTGAAAGATTATCTCCATCACTAATCTTGAGAACTAGCTGATGAAGGTGGTAGTATTTCTATAGCTGTACTAAGACCCTCTCCAAGATCCTTCACCAAAGTTTTCAAAAGTGCTTTTACTCCACTATACTCATGTCCTTTTGGAAGTCCTTCAACTCCACAAACCTCACACAACTCCTTGGTCTTAGATCTTCTCCCTCCCAATCTTGGTGAAGAAGGTCCAACATGCAAACCCAAGTCAAGTAAGCCTCTCCTTTCCCTCAATCTCTTGCTCTCAAAGGTCAATGGACATGAACTTGCCTTATGTCCCTTCTCTCCACATAGAAAGCACTTAGACTCACTCTTTCTGTCAAGTGGTGTGGGTTTTTGGATCCTCTCAATACTCTCTTCAAATTCTATTGTAAACTCTCTTTTCCTCAAATCAACCCCTACAATCACCTCAAACTCTTGGGGAACCTTGCATAATCTCAATTTCCACTCTTGATGACCCTCCATGTTCCCAAGATGAATCTAAACACTCAAACATGCTTTTTGTTGATCTCAAACTTCTCATGCATGAGATCTCCACTTTGTAGAATTGACCCTTCCTCACAATGTCACTCAAATCTCCCAACCAATGTGTCATAGTCCTCTGAAATTTTGCACACTTGATAACAACTCCAGGGCGTCCCTCCTTGAAAAATTTCAGATCTTTTCATTGAGCCATTTGGTCTAGACACCTTTCTATTCAGCACCCATATTTCAGATTTGGTCTGAAAACAACCCCCCTCACTTCAAAAACTCATTTCTCCCTGCGCAAGAACGATCTCTCTGTAATTTTCCTGGCAGCAAGTAGGACACAACACACTGAATTTTCTTGGAAATTTTTAGGACAATTCACTGAAAATTGAAGAAATGGCAGACTCTGTACAATTTTCCAGAGAGCATGCAGCTGCGGGAGCACTTTACCCTATCAACTTTCAAAAATTCTAGCCCAGTGCGCATAGAAGCTCTCACAATATTCAAGTGTGCTAACTAAAAGATAACCCAAGCTATCATGTGTAGAAATCTCAAGTCCAGAACTCAAACTTGAGATTTTGTCCAAAATCACCTTAATCCACAAAATCTGAAATCCACCTCACACAATCTCTCCAATTCCTCTCATGTGTACAAGATGTACAAAATCACCTCAAAGACATCATAATAAACTACATGGTATACAAATGGATCTTGGTTCTCTAACATAAGTTCAGCCCTCTCCTCTCTTAATGTTCTCTCCAAGTGAGCTCTCATAGCCTCCTTCTGCCTAATGTAGAATTGGACGCGAAACATTATCTTGCCTTCTAGAGAGGGTCTCGGCAACGGAACCAAAAATGTGAGCCGGCCTGTCTCTCACTCAGGATGAACCTCTGATGGCTATTATGGTAGCGCACCATGGACTAAGAAGGCAAGGAACCCGAACTCCATCATACTCCTCCAAGGCTAACACTCCAAGACTCAAGACATTGCTCACTAGAGAACTCAATGAGAGAGATAGTTGCAAATGAAAGGATGATGAGTACCTCCTCACCCCTTGTTTATATACTTGTGAAATAGTTACGTACCAAAGTTACTAATTACCGTAGTAACTCAAGTTACTAGACTAAAAGTCAAGTAAAGTCAAAGAGAAAGGAATATCCATTCACATGGGCATATTCCCCTAAGCATGTGGTCTTATCTTGACCCAACCACTAAGTCAAGGATTCCTTCACATGGGCTATCCTTGGAATAAAGAAGAATCCAAAACAAAAAGGTTTGCGGGTCCAAGAGTTCTCAACTCTTTCCTCAAAGCCAAACACCTAGGAATAATGCCAAGTCAACACACTAAAATCCAAAATAGTGGTGCTCATCTTTTCTACTTCCTCTAAAGTAAGGTCCACTCTATCTTAGCTATGACTAACTTTAGCTAACCATGACTAATATAGAACCATCCTTTATCTCTATAAATAATATCTCTTAAGTACTTGTAATACCAAGCTAAATATCACAATACCACACACATGCACAAATGGGTGTTACAGGTCAAGAGAGGACCACATGCTTAGGGGAATATGCCCATGTGAATGGATATTCCTTTCTACTTTTTGACTTTACTTGACTTTTAGTCTAGTAACTTGAGTTACTACGGTAATTAGTAACTTTGGTACGTAACTATTTCACAAGTATATAAACAAGGGGTGAGGAGTTACTCATCATCCTTTCATTTGCAACTATCTCTCTCTCATTGAGTTCTCTAGTGAGCAATGTCTTGAGTCGTGGAGTGTTAGCCTTGGAAGAGTATGATGGAGTTTGGGTTCCTTGCCTTCTTAGTCCATGGTGCGCTACCATAATAGCCATCAGAGGTTCATCCTGAGTGAGAGATAGGTTGGCTCACATTTTTGGTTCCGTTGCCGGGACCTCTCTAGAAGGCAAGATAATGTTTCGCGTTCAGTTCTATATTAGACAAAAGGAGGCTATGAGAGCTCACTTGGAGAGAACATTAGGAGAGGAGAGGGCTGAACTTATGTTAGAGAACCAAGATCCATTTGTATACCCTGTAGTGCAGTATGATGTCTTTGAGGTGATTTTGTACATGTTGTACACATGAGAGGAATTGGAGAGATTGTGTGAGGTGGATTGCAGATTTTAGGGATTAAGGTGATTTTGGGCAAAATCTCAAGTTTGAGATTTGGACTTGAAATTTCTACACATGATAGCTTGGGTTATCTTTCAGTTAGCACACTTGAAAATATTATGAGAGCTACTATGCACACTGGGCTAGAACTTTTGAAAGTTGATAGGGTAAAGTGCTCTCGCAATTGCATGCTCTCTGGAAAATTGTACAGAGTCTGCCATTTCTTCAATTTTAAGTGATTGTTCTGAAAATTTCCAAGAAAAGTAAGTGCATTGTATCCTACCTGCTGCCACAAAAATGAGATAGGAATTGTTTTTGCGCAGGGCGTTATGAGTTTTTGAAGTAAGGGGGGTGGTTTTCAGACCAAATCTGAAAATTGTGTGTTGAATAGAAAGGTGTCTAGGCCAAATGGCTTGATGAAAAGATCTGAAATTTTGCAGGGAGAGATATCCTAGAGTTTTGATCAAGTGTGCAAAATTTCAGGGGACTATGACTTACTGGTTGGGCAATTTGAGTGACATTTTGAGGAAGGGTCAATTCTGCAGAGTGGAGATCTCATGCATGAGGAGTTTGAGACCAACAAAAAGCATGTTTGAGTGTTTAGATTCATCTTGGGAATATGGAGGGTCATCAAGAGTGGAAATTGAGATTATGTAAGGTTCCTTAAGGATTTGAGGTGATTGTAGGGTTGGATTTGAGGAAAAGAGAGTTTACAATAGAATTTGAAAAGAGTGTTGAGAGGATCCAGAAACCTACACCACTTGGAGGAAAGAGTGAGTCTAAGTGCTTTCTGTGTGGAGAGAAGGGACATAAGGCAAGTTCATGTCCATTGACCTTTGAGAGCAAGAGATTGAGGGAAAGGAGAGACTTACTTGACTTGGGTTTGCATGTTAGACCTTCTTCACCAAGATTAGGAGGGAGAAGATCTAAGACCAAGGAGTTGTGTGAGGTTTGTGGAGTGGAAGGACTTCCAAAAGGACATGAGTGTAGTGGAGTAAAAGCACTTTTGAAGACTTTGGTGAAGGATCTTGGAGAGAGTCTTAGTACAGCTACAGAAATACTACCACCTTCATCAGTTAGTTCTCAAGATTAGTGATGGAGATAATCTTTCAACTTATGGATAAACTATCCATGAGAGTTAGATTAATATGCAATCTAGGATTTGATGTTGCTATAGAAATCTTGGAGCAACTTGAACCTATTGTGTTCCCTTGAGTGGATTATTCTCAGATGGTGTTAGTCATGTATATACTCTATTAGTAATAGAGTGAGAGAAAAGAAAAGAGAAAAAAAAATTTGAGAGAAAGAAAGATAGTGAGAGGTTAAGATGGGGAAACTTCTGGTTATCTTTGGCAAGGATGGAGAAGATGTGGAGGCCTTTGTGAGAGACTTCAAGAGAGCTTGCATAGGAAACAATGAGAGGAGGAAGAATGAGTAGGCCTCATAAGAACCAGATTTCCTTGAGGATGCAACACTTACATGGTATGAGTCAAAATACCAAAAGAGAGAGAGGAGAGATGGGGAAGAGGAGTCTTGGGAGACTTTGACTTCAACACTCATTGAGAACTTTCTTCCTGATGAGAGTTATGAGAGATTGATGAGTGAGGTTACATTTCTCAAGCAAGGAGATGGAGAGAAAGTGAGAGTCTATGTGGAAAGAGTGGAAAAGTTGGAGTCCAAATTTTGCATAGTGTTGAGGAAGAGTGGGGATGATGTGGAGACTACAATGATTGGAATAGGGGCCATGCTCACCAAGAATTTTGAGGGAGGGTTGAGACCACAAATTAGAAGCAAGGTGAGATATGAGAAACCTTCTTCCAAGGTTGAAGCTATCAAGATCGCAATTTGTATGGAGGAGAGTTTGGAAGGGGATGAGAGTGATTTGGTGGTGAAGGAGGTTGTGCATCCTCCTCAAGGCTACGAGTTTGGTGGAACTTGTGATGCTTTGGTGACAAGGGTTGCACCTCAAGTAGTAGTTGCTCTAGTTCTTGCACCTCCACCAAAAGATCCACTCCAAACCATCACAGAACAACTTGCGGATCTCAAGATCAATGTGGTGCAACTATGGGAGAAGAGAGAGGTGGATAAAATGTAGGGAGAGGGCCTAGGAGTTATGGAAACTATCCATATAGAGGAGGCCAACCAGCCAACAATTTCAATGATAGAAATTGTTTTGGTTGTAGAGGAAGAGGCCATATCCAAAGGAATTGCCCAAATTCCACTTACCATGGAGGAAGGGGTTATGAGGGAGCCAATAGAGGGAAAGAGGGAGGTAGTGAAACCCAAGTGGCTCCTAATCCAAACAAAGGTAAGGGGATAGCATCCATATATGTGGTTGAGAGCAAGTATGAGAAGGGAGAGTGCTCAAACTCCAAGGGTCTTAATTTGGAGCTTTTGGCACAAGAGAAGAAGAGAGCTCGTTTTGCAGAGGATGTCAACTGTTCTCAAGGATTTACTTCAAGCAAGGATACTCCTATGTCTTCTAGGAGCACTCGCATCTCAACACCATCAACAACAAAGACTCCAAGGAAGAAGTTGGGGATGGAGGACTTCTTGATCTCAAAGCAACAATGGAACTACAATGTGTTGGAGGATGTTAGTAGTCACAATGCTAATATCATAGTGGGCCAATTGATCGCTTTGAACCCTACCTTGAGAAAGGAGCTTAGAGGTGGTTTGTGTTCTACAAGGAGCAAGAGGAAGAAGAAGGCAAAAGTTCCAATATCAATGGGGGTGGTGGATGCCAAGCCAGCACCATGGGAGGCTTGTGAATATGCCTCCAAGATGATGTGAGAGTGAATGGTCACAACATCAAGGATGCATTGGTTGATGGAGGATCAGCAGTGAATGCCATGTTTGAAAGGTTGATGAAGAAGTTGGGTATGATACCCTCAAGACCTTCAACATTTGTGGTGAGCATGGCAAACAAGCAACAAGTTTGACCAATAGGAGTCATGGATAAGGTGGTAGTTTCAGTTATGGGATTTCAAAATCTCATGACTTTCCAAGTCTTGAAGGATTCAAGCTATGACTTACTTCTTGGGAGGCCATGGTTGAGAGCAACACACACAACTGATCGATGGCACAAAGGGTACTTGAGGATTGGGCTATCAAACCATAGAGTCACAATTCCTATGACTAACACCACCAACACTTCACATTCAGATACACCATCTTTTGATTATTGGGAATCAGATTCTGAAGAAGGAGCTTTAGGTGTGGACTCAAGCATGGAGGAGGAGACTTCCATGGAGGAGGATGAATCTGAATCTGATTCAGATGTATATCCCTTGTGTGCTATGTATTTTGCACCTTAGCCAGAGATTTTGAAGGACCCAGAAAAATCACCATTGACACTTGAGGAGGTAGAGAGAAGGCTAACTACCCTCAAGTATGGCCCAAATGTTACCAAGGAAGAGAAGGTGAGATTTGAGGAGATTTTCCGCAAGTTCATCCATGTGTTTGCTTTTAGTTACAAGGATTTGAAGGAAGTCACCTTGGAGGAGCACAAGATAGAGGTGGAGTCACATGCAAGACCAATCCGCCAAAAGCAACGTTGCATTAGCCCACCAATATCTTTGGTTGTGAAGGAGGAGATTGATAAGCTCAAGGAGGCTGGATTTATCTTTGAGGTGGAGAATTCAGAATGGGTGTCTCCAATTGTCATTGTGAAGAAAAAGAATGGCAAGCTTTGGGTATGTGTGGATTACAAGATGCTCAATGCTGTTACCAAGAAGGACTACTACCCATTGCCGTTCATTGATGAGATCTTGGAGGAGGTTGCAAGTCATGAGAGGTACAGTTTTGGAGATGGTTATAGTGGATACAACCAAATCAAGATTGCACTAGAGCATCAACAACTCACCACATTCACCACACCTTGGGGAACTTATGCTTTCAAGGTCATACCTTTTGGGCTTTGCAATGCTCCAGCCACATTCCAACGGTTCATGAACAAGGTATTTGAACCTTCCATTGGGAAATTTGTGAGAGACTTCATTGATGACTTTTGTGTCTATGGGAGCAAGGAGGAGCACTTTGAGCACCTAATCAAAGTCTTGCAACGCTTGGATGAGGCAAATGCATCACTCAACCCAGAGAAGTGCATTTTTGGATGTGAAGAAGGTCTACTTTTGGAGCATATCATCTCCAAGGATGGAATAGCAGTTGATCTTGAGAAGGTGAGGAAAATCTCAGACCTTCCATTCCCTTCAAGCTTGACAAAGTTCCGCCAATTCTTGGGGATGGTTGGTTACTATAGGAGGTTCATCTTATCATTTTCCAACAAGGCTTATGCATTGACCATCTACATGAAGAAGGGTGTAGATTACATGGTGATTTTGGAATACAAGGAGGCTCTCAAAGCTCTTGAGGAGCTCAAGCAATCCCTTGTTGTAGCTCCAATTCTTGCTTAACCTGATTGGAGTAAGCTTTTCATCCTCTACATTGATGCTTCTAATGTAGCTATAGGATGCACTCTTTGTCAATTAGACCAAGATGGGCATGATCATTTAATAGCTTATGCTAGTAGGCAGATGGTTTCAGAAGAGAAGAACTTCTCTCTCAGAAGGGTTGGCAGTGATCTTTGGTCTCAAGAAGTTTAGACACTACTTGATTGGAGGGAAAGCCACCATTGTCATGGATCACAAGGCTTTGAAGTACATCTTCAACAAGCCTAATGTTGAAGGGAGACTAGCAAGGTGGATGATACTCTTGTCTGAGTATGACTACACCATTGAGGATAGGCCAGGAAAGAAACATGCAAATGCTGATTTGTTATCTAGAGCCTATGATCATGATGGAGATGAGCCAATGGATGATTCCTTCCCGGATGAGGAGCTCATGACAATCTCAGTCACTCAAGAGGTTCCAATGGAGTACAAGGAGTTTGTGGATTTTGTGACAAGAGGTAACTATCTAGAAGGGATGCATGCTAGGGAGAGGAAGGCCCTTGCAGCAAGATCTAGACCTTACACAATGGTGGAGGATATTCTTTTTCACCAAGGAGCAGATGGTCTACTTTGAAGAGCAGTGGGTAAGGAAGAGTCTATCCTACTCAAGAAGAAGGTGGAGCCTTTCAAGAAAGGTGATTGGGTAATGTTGTTTGATTCCATTCAATTCAAGAGAGTGCAAAAGAAGTTTTTGCCTAAGTACTTTGGACCTTTCATTGGAGAAGGTGTGGGACAATTACACCTATGATCTCAAGGAGTTAGGAGGAAGACACTTTGATAGAATCAACCATGATAAGTTGAAGATGTACCATAGAAGGTAGAGAGACCTTCACTTTGAGGACAAAGTGAAAACTTAGTCCGGGGGTAAATGTAACACCCATATGTGCATGTGTGTGGTATTGTGATATTTAACTTGGTATTATAAGTACTTAAGAGATATTATTTATATAGAGATAAAGGATGGTTCTATATTAGTCATGGTTAGCTAAAGTTAGTCATAGCTAGGATAGAGGAGACCTTACTTTAGAGGAAGTAGAAAAGATGAGCACCGCTATTTTGGATTTTAGTGTGTTGACTTGGTATTATTCCTAGGTGTTTGGCTTTGAGGAAAGAGTTGAGAACTCTTGGGCCCGCAAGCCTTTTTGTTTTGGATTCTTCTTTAGTCCAAGGATAGCCCATGTGAAGGAATCCTTGACTTAGTGGTTGGGTCAAGATAGGACCACATGCTTAGGAGAATATGCCCATGTGAATGGATATTCCTTTCTACTTTTTGACTTTACTTGACTTTTAGTCTAGTAACTTGAGTTACTATGGTAATTAGTAACTTTGGTACGTAACTATTTCACAAGTATACAAACAAGAGGTGAGGAGGTACTCATCATCCTTTCATTTGCAACTTTCTCTCTCTCATTGAGCTCTCTAGTGAGCAATGTCTTGAGTCTTGGAGTGTTAACCTTGGAGGAGTATGATGGAGTTTGGGTTCCTTGCCTTCTTAGTCCATGGTGCGCTACCATAATAGCCATCAGAGGTTCATCCTGAGTGAGAGACAGGCCGGCTCACAGGTCAGCTTCGTCAAGGCCTTGGCAATGGCACTAAGTCCTCTAACATAGCGTCAATAGAAGTTCACCAACCCAAGGAATGCTCGCACTCTGCTCACATCCGTAGGCCGAGGAATACATGCAATAGCCTCCACCTTGGTCTGCTGAACACCAAGTCCTCCGGGGTAGATAGTGTGACCCAAATACTCACCTGCTTGTGGAAGATCCTACACTTCCCAGGATGTAGTTTGAGGCCATGAGATCTCAACCTCTCAAACACCTCCAACAATTGTCTCTCATGCTCCTCCACAGTAGTGCTATAAACCAAAATGTCATCAATATAGCACCAAGCAAAATCCAATCCAGCTAGGATCCTATCCATGACCCTCTGGAACTCAGCAGAAGAGTTCTTTAACCCAAATGGTAAGAACCTCCACTGATATAACATATCTTTGCCGTGAGGATCAATAGCCCAAAATGCTATCTTGGACTTATCTTCCTCTCTGATTGGCAATTGATGATATCCTGCTCGAAGATCCAAAGTACCGAAGACCTTTGCATGCCCAATTGCATCAAAAATTTCCTCCGGTGTAGGCATGGCATACCGATCAGCCCTGGTCTGTTGGTTGATAGGATGGTAATCTCCACACATCCGCCTATCTGTATAGTTGCCATGCATATCCTTCTTGGCTGGCATCACTGTTGCTGATGCATACTCGCCATGTGAAATCTCCACCAAACTAGCCTCAAAAAGGTCACTACTCCGGCTTTGAATCAATGTCCGCTCCATATCACTATATCGATAAGGACGTCGGAAAACTGGTGTGTCGCTAGTCAGCTCAATCCGTATACTAGGTCCCTTCAGAGCACCCAAATCCTTCATATTGAAGGCAAAACAACTCGTGTGATTCCTCAAGAACCTCCAAACCCTCCGTCTTTCCTCTCCAGTAAGCTTGGGTCCAAGATCAGGCTCCCAAGTATCCTCTATAACTATAGTAGGAGTGGAAGACGTACTGATTGACTGCTACACTAGGCCCTTGGGAGCAATAGTGTCATGCTCCCAACCACTAGAGGTCCCAACCTATGTGTGAAAAGCTCCCTCCACTCTGGCTACAAGCTCCACACGTCCTCTAGCTGCATCCCATGTGGACCAAGGGTGTAATCCAAGTAGCCCACGCTCACTTGGATGGACTCCAAGTAGACCACTCTCCCTAGTAGCTACTGGATGTATCCCAAGAATACCATGTCCACTCGGTCCATCGCCCCCATCATGTGCCTGAATCGTCTCGATAGGCACAGGGCTCACAAATGTCCAAGTGGTGATACCTATCAAGCACATCCTACGCTGCTCTGCCAAGCCAAGGCTCACAATCCAGGTCAAACAGTTCAGGTCCATAGCCTGACCTAACACCTGATGCTTGGATGCCTTTGACATTGCTGGAACAGCGGTAATACCGGTGCAAAAACCCATTGCCCGCTCTCTCTCATCAGCGTTGGGCTCCACCAACTGTTGTAACTATGAGTCCCAAACAAGTCCAGGTCCTCCCTCTCGAAAAGCATGAGAGCCTAGGAAACTCATGAGTGTGGGAAATGCAGCTCTAGGCTGTCCAACTAGGTTTACCACTGCCATAGGTGACCTATCAGCCACTACCACTGTCTGAGACTGACGCCCAACATCCAAGATATCATCAACAAGAATGTGGTCCAGTTGTTGAATCCCATCATAAGCACGCTGTAGAACCTCTCTGGGTAAGAGGTTCATCCACCAAAGACGAAGACGATGAGCCCGTGATCCCACTCTGGCTGCATCTAACAATACAACAGGTCCCATCCAAGAATGGACCTGATGTGTACTCGCCACCACTCTGGTACAAGAATCACTCAACAAAGGAATGTTCTCCAGAAGGTAAGTTGGACAAACAGACTAATGAACCTGGAGATATCGTAATATTTGTAACATCTTCCAAAACATACCAGAACAAGGATCATGAAGACCCAAACCACGGCCCGCACGTGTATGTCCCTGACATGGCCATCCAGAAATCACCTAGTGAATAGGCCCATGTCTCTATAGGTCATGCGCCCCTCGTAAGGAAATGTCTCTTGGTAAGGCCTTCTGGTAACCTCTGACTACTGACACCGGTAATAACTCCGGATACCGATAGGCTAGGTGTGCTACATGATGTAGAGAGACTCGCCTAGCAGTCTCATCTCTCTCTACATACAAGTACCTCTGTACTCAAATACCCGCCTATAACACCGCAACTAGTCTGGTGCTAATCCCACCAAACAACTCCAATAGGCATATCCCCTCTATTGGATACTGCCAAGCAATGAGTGTGGTATCCAGAGGTGTCAAAACAATCACCTCTGGAGGCTCATCCTCACACTCATCTCCTGATGGTACGAGGCTCCACTCCAAGCCTGCTTCACCAACTGATCTGCATGCTATTGCAATGCCTCCTCTAAACTCCACAATGGAACATCCAAGGTGGATGGAACAATCCCACTTGTACTCCAAAGCTGAGTGATCTCCTCTAGTACTAGAGTATCCTCTGCATGGGCGTTCCCCTCCAACAAGTCACCAGGCCAAGTAACTGCACCACTGAAAGCTAAAACTGATGCTGCATGGTCCCGGACTGTAGTGAGCCAAGACTTCCACTAGTAAAGCGTACTAGTAGGCGACATACCCGTCCCTCACCAGACTGCCAACCAAGTCTTTACGAGGCTATCTCCTCCCAATAGTCAATGCTGAAACCCATGGGGTGTAACATTGCTCCCCAACTAGCACATCATATGACTCAGCTATCGTCGCAATAGCCTGAGCTCTCACCACCGAGCTATCAGTTGGATGACCAGGCTGAACCTGGACAACAAGCTCCCCACGTGAGATGTACTGTGTCGAACCACCACCTAGAGATGTCTGGATCTGAAATGGACACCTCTCCACATTGGTCTTCCGTAAGTCAAGACCGACAACTGCAGCCTTCCCCAACATAAGGGGCTGTGCACTAGAGTCTAACAATACTCTTTGTGGTGTATAGACCTTCCCTGAAGGTCCTACCAAACGAAAAATCCCCCTTTGGTTATCCAATAGGACAACACCAGGTGTAAACCGCGTTCTCTCAAAGGCCGGTCTAGCCGGCAACTCCTCTAGTCTAGCCGCTGCTGCCTGCCATAAACCACTGGTCGCTGAACGGATCCCATGCTCCTCAACCAAGTCAGCTCCACTACCAACCACCTCTGCTCTAGTAGTGGGAACTACACCATCCCTACTCTCACACAACGTGGCAGCCAACCAGAATACTGGGGCTGGGTCAACCCTCAATGTAAACATATCACTGGCCAAAAACAAAGGACGTCGCATAATCAGCTGAGCCGCCCCCAACATCATGCTAGACTCAGTCTCTATAGTAGCAAGTGGCTGACTAGCAGGTAGTCCATCATGTACTCCATCACCACCTACCACACCTACACTGGGACGTCTAGGAACCATGGATGTCATCTGCAATGCCTTAGATAGCGTGAAAGACTGGGGAAGTCTGACCTGTCTCCCAACCTCTCCTCTCTATGGGTCCAACTCCACTGATGCTCCTCTAGGCTCTGGAGCACATACAACACTCCTAGTCATTTCTGCAGATGCATCCACTTGTGCTGCTCCGCACATGAAGTCCAAAGCATCTCTATCACCAGCATATGAGGTGGAAGCCTCAGCACCCAAATCTGATCTCCTCTGAGCAATAGCCATACTAGCCAATCTCTGCTCCAACTGCTCAATCCGAGTAGCCATAGCTATGGCAGAAGTAAGGGCAGGTACTGCACCCCTACTAGGTGTAGATCCTCTACCACCACCTCTACCACCTTGTCCTCCATGAATTGGAGCTCCTCTACTACCTGCCATAGCAGCCCTACCACTCCGTAAGTCCGGGTGTAGGTCAAAACACCGGTCACTAGTGTGACCAAATGTGTGGCAATGCTCACATTGCCTCTATGCTGGCTGTGATGCACCAGAGGTATCAGGTCCGCTGCCGTGAGTACACTCTCTCCTATGGTGAGGTCCACCACAAGTCCAACAAGCAACACCACCACTCATTGGCTGCTGTTGACCCAAAAATGATGGTAAGGATCTAACTCCACTAGGCCCTCCACTCGCTCCATAGGATCGGGGCTGTCCACCCTATCCTCAAAAAACAACTGGGCGTGGTGCACTCTGCTGCACTCTAGAAGAAGTCATAGCTGTGGATGAGGTCTCCCTACCAAATCCAGATGTCACCACTCTCTCCTCCACCATATTGAGCTCAATATGCTCAGCCAAACCAAAGACTACTGCCAAAGTGAGCGAAGTAGCCTACAACAACGTAGCATCACAAACTCTATGTCACAACTCCCTATCCAATATCCCATACCAAAACTGGACTGCCTGGGCCTCAGTAGCTCCTTGAGTGAAACTGATCAGCTGCCTCATGCGAGTGTTTGCCTCATGTAGGCTCTCTCCAGCCTTCTGCTGGTACTCCTGCAAGCTCCTTAGCTTGTCAGTCCGCACTCCTCGGTAGTTCTGCCTCAAACATAGGAAGAACTCCACCGTGGGGTTAAACCCTAGTACCACACCACCTCCTACAGCGGTACCTCCACTCGTAGTTGCACTATCTCCAGCTAGTGCACCTCCACTAGCTCCACCAACACTACTCGAGCTAGAACTCGTGGGTACAGCCAATCTATTCCTGGCCACCGAGCCTGAAGTGATGGAGACAAAGTGTAGAGACCAATACTGTCTCCATAACTCAATCTCCTCCAAATGAGCTCTCAAGAACTCATGGTAGTCATCCATGGGCGGACACTCCAGATGCTGAAACAACCCCTTCCATGCCATGAAGGGTGTGAACAAAGTTGGGTTTCGCATCTACTACAGATCACGCCAACTGTCAAACTCCTGGATGAAGTCATCCAACTCAATGGTACCCACTGTACCAAAGTAACGCCTAGGGCCTTTGGAGGCCCCATAAATCTTGTCCATGTCCCACAACAACGGTGCGGACTATGAGCCGGCCTGTCTCTCACTCAGGATGAACCTCTGATGGCTATTATGGTAGCGCACCATGGACTAAGAAGGCAAGGAACCCGAACTCCATCATACTCCTCCAAGGCTAACACTCCAAGACTCAAGACATTGCTCACTAGAGAACTCAATGAGAGAGAGATAGTTGCAAATGAAAGAATGATGAGTACTTCCTCACCCTTGGTTTATATACTTGTGAAATAGTTACGTACCAAAGCTACTAATTACCATAGTAACTCAAGTTACTAGACTAAAAGTCAAGTAAAGTCAAAAAGTAGAAAGGAATATCCATTCACATGGGCATATTCCCCTAAGCATGTGGTCCTATCTTGACCCAACCACTAAGTCAAGGATTCCTTCACATGGGCTATCCTTGGACTAAAGAAGAATCCAAAACAAAAAGGCTTGCGGGCCTAAGAGTTCTCAACTCTTTCCTCAAAGCCAAACACCTAGGAATAATACCAAGTCAACACACTAAAATCCAAAATAGTGGTGCTCATCTTTTCTACTTCCTCTAAAGTAATGCCTCCTCTATCCTAGCTATGACTAACTTTAGCTAACCATGACTAATATAGAACCATCCTTTATCTCTATATAAATAATATCTCTTAAGTACTTGTAATACCAAGCTAAATATCACAATACCACACACATGCACAAATAGGTGTTACATTTACCCCCGGACTAAGTTTTCACTTTGTCCTCAAAGTGAAGGTCTCTCTACCTTCTATGGTACATCTTTAACTTATCATGGTTACTGCCTGACTTATGAATTCAATAATTTTATGGCAATCTTCAGGGGTTTTACCGTAAATAAAAAAGTAGATGCTTTCACCAACTGCTCGCAAACATGATGGATTATTAGCCCAAGATGCCGCATTGACCTGCTGCACGTATTTCCCTATGGAAGTCAGACATACACGCAGGAATATGGGTAACCCCTAGGACCTCCCCGTTGTTTCCTACACGGCTCATCCAAAAGCGCCAGAAGTACAACAGTTAGACCAATTGGCGACGATTAATATCGAATAATTTTGTAAACCATATGCTTGAAAATTTCCTTTTAAGATAGAACATAAGTTGGACAAAATCTCCACCTAAACTAATAATGTCATTACGACTAAAGAAGTCTATAATTCTTGCTAAAGAATTACGATTATAGGTCTCTATTAAAAAAATAGGTTTCCTATTTTTAACAGCGATTAATCTAACTTGATTAGGTAGACTAAATTTGGTTTTTATAGCCTCCAGGGTCCGCGTATCGTCAAGGAGTTTTTCCAAGCTTTGTAAGATGAAGACCAGCTTGTGTCGATCCATGGAATTGAAGCACCTTTTTATGTCAAATTCAAGGAACCACGACGCTCCTGTCCATTTCAGGCAAATTTGTTCTAACCCCAAGTGACACCCTCTTCCGGGACGGAACCCGTGGGAGGTGTCGAGGAATCTAGGTTCGTATATATGTTCCATGACTATTTTCATGGCTTGCTGAACAATATTGTGGCTCCCCTTATCAAGGTGTCTTCCTCCCAACTCCTTGAGATCATAGGTGTAATTGCCCCACACCTTCTCCACTATGAAAGGTCCAAAGTACTTAGGCAAAAACTTCTTTTGCACTCTCTTGAATCAAATGGAATCAAACAACATTACCCAATCACCTTCCTTGAAAGGCTCCACCTTCTTCTTGCCTTGCCTCTTGTCATAGCTCTCCTTTTGTTTCCTTTGGGCTTGCTCCACTCGAACCATAGCAACTGCTCTTGCCTCTTCCAACTCCATGAGTTGATCCTTCCTTGACTTCTCTGCATCACCTCCTTGTGCTTTCTTCAATCTCCTATGAATGCTTTGGAAGGTAGGAAGATCAAAGTGAATAGGTAAGGTAGACTCAATACCATACACCAATTGAAATGGAGAATATCCAGTGGAAGTCTTCATGGTTGTCCTATACTCCCACAAAACTACATGAATCCTCTTGTCCCACTGATGTTTAGCTCCCTCCATTTTTGCATCTTTGGCCAACATCATGCACAAGGTCTGATTGGTTCTCTCTGCCAAGCCATGGGAATTTGGCTTATAGGATGTAGTTACTCTATGTGTGATAGAGAAATGTCGTAGCATGGCTGTAGTAATGCTTCCTGTAAACTCTCCTCCTCTATCAGAAACCAACTCCAAAGGGCATCCAAACCTAGTGATAATGCGTTCATAAAGAAATCTACCCACTTCATCTTCATTCGTGTCCCTCAATGGTCTAGCCTCAACCCACTTGGTAAGGTTATCAGAAACTATCACAATGTACCGATTGTTCCTTAAGTTCTATTGAGAGGACCTACAAAATCAATTCCCCACTTCTCAAAAGGTCCTAGCATTGGAATTGATCTAAGTGGTGGAGTGGATGTAGACTTTCTAGCAAAAGCTTGACAAACATGACAAGTTTTGCAATAATCAAGACAATCCTTGAAAATCCCTCTCCAATGGTAACCTGGATCTAGAATCTTGAAAGCAGTCACCTTTCCTGTAAAGTGTCCTCCACATACTAAACCTTCATGAAACTCCTTTATGAGTAGGATAGACTCTTCCTTACCCACTGCTCTTCAAAGTAGACAGTCGGCTCCTTGGTAAAAAAAGAATATCCTTCACCATTGTGTAAGGTCTAGATCTTGCTGCAAGGGCCTTCCTCTCCCTAGCATGCATTCCTTCTGGATAGTTACCTCTTGTCACAAAATCCACAATCTCCTTGTACTCCATTGGAACCTCTTGATTGACTAAGATTATCATGAGCTCCTCATCCGGGAAGGAATCATCCACTGGCTCATCTCCATCATGATCATAGGCTCTAGATAACAAATCAGCATTTGCATGTTTCTTTCCAGCCTATCCTCAATGGTGTAGTCATACTCAGACAAGAGTATCATCCACCTTGCTAGTCTCCCTTCAACATTGGGCTTGTTGAAGATGTTTTTCAAAGCCTTGTGATCCGTGACAATGGTGGCTTTCCCTCCAATCAAGTAGTGTCTAAACTTCTTGAGACCAAAGATCGCTGCCAACCCTTCTCTCTCCGTGACATACTAGTTCTTCTCTGCTGAAACCATCTGTCTACTAGCATAAGCTATTGGATGATCATGCCCATCGTGGTCTAATTGACTAAGAGTGCATCCTATAGCTACATAAGAAGCATCAATGTAGAGGATGAAAGGCTTACTCCAATCAGGTTTAGCAAGAATTGGAGCTACGACAAGGGATTGCTTGAGCTCCTCAAAAGCTTTGAGAGCCTCCTTGTCCTCCAAAATAACCATGTTATCTACACCCTTCTTCATGTAGATGGTCAATGCATAAGCCTTGTTGGAAAATGAGAAGATGAACCTCCTATAGTACCCAACCATCTCCAAGAATTGGCGTTACTTTGTCAAGCTTGAAGGGAATGGAAGGTTTGAGATTTTCCTCACCTTCTCAGGATCAACTGCTATTCCATCCTTGGAGATGATGTGCCCCAAAAGTAAACCTTCTTCATATCCAAAAATGCACTTCTCTAGGTTGAGTGATGCATTTGCCTCATCCAAGCATTGCAAGACTTTGATTAGGTGTTCAAAGTGCTCCTCCTTGCTCCCATAAACACAAAAATCATCAATGAAGTCTCTCACAAATTTCCCAATGAAAGGTTCAAATACCTTGTTCATGAACCGTTGGAATGTGGCTGGAGCATTGCAAAGAACAAAAGGCATGACCTTGAAAGCGTAAGTTCTCCAAGGTGTGGTGAACATGGTGAGTTGTTGATGCTCTGGTGCAATCTTGATTTGGTTGTATCCACTATAACCATCTCCAAAACTATACCTCTCACGACCTGCAACCTCCTCCAAGATCTCATCAATGAATGGCAATGGGTAGTAGTCCTTCTTGGTAACAACATTAAGCTTCTTGTAATCCACACATACCCGAAGCTTGCCATTCTTTTTCTTCACAATGACAATTGGAGACACCCATTCTGAATTCTCCACCTCAAAGATAAATCCAGCCTCCTTGAGCTTATCAATCTCCTCCTTCACAACCAAAGATATTGGTGGGCTAATGCGACATTGCTTTTGGCGGATTGGTCTTGCATGTGACTCCACCTCTATCTTGTGCTCCTCCAAGGTGACTTCCTTCAAATCCTTGTAACTAAAAGCAAACACATGGATGAACTTGCGGAAAATCTCCTCAAATCTCACCTTCTCCTCCTTGGTAACATTTGGGCCATACTTGAGGGTAGCTAACCTTCTCTCGACCTCCTCAAGTGTCAATGGTGATTTGTCTGGGTCCTTCAAAACCTCTGGCTTAGGTGTAAAATCCATAGCACACAAGGGATACACATCTGAATCAGATTCAGATTCATCCTCCTCCGTGGAAGTCTCTTTCTCCATGCTTGTGTCCACACCTGAGGCTCCTTCTTCAGAATCAGATTCCCAATTATCAGAAGATGGTGTATCTGAATGTGAAGTGTTGGTGGTGTTAGTCATAGGAACTGTGACTGTGATTGTGACTATGACTGTGAATGTGACTTCTAGGCCCTCTCCCTACATTCTTATCCACCTCTCTCTTCTCCCATAGTTGCACCACATTGATCTTGAGATCCGCAAGTTGTTCTGTGATGGTTTGGAGTGGATCTTTTGGTGGAGGTGCAAGAACTGGAGAAACTACCACTTGTGGTGCAACCCTTGCCACCAAAGTATCAGAAGTTCCACCATACTTGTAGCCTTGAGGAGGATTCACAACCTCCTTCACCACCAAATCACTCTCATCCCCTCCCAAACTCTCCTCCACACGAATTGCAATGTCACTCAAAGAGCCCAATGAGTATATTATAGTCCTCTGAAATTTTGCACACGTGATCACAACTCTAGGATATCTCTCTCTGCAAAATTTCAGATCTTTTCATCGAGCCATTTGGCCTAGACACCTTTCTATTCAGCACACAATTTTCAGATTTGGTCTGAAAACCACTCCCCTCACTTCAAAAACTCATAACTCCCTGTGCAAGACCGATTTCTCTCTGATTTTTGTGGCAGCAAGTAGGATTTAATGCACTGACTTTTCTTGGAAATTTTCAAGACAATTCACTGAAAATTGAAAAAATGGCAGACTCTGTACAATTTTCCAGAGAGCATGCAGTTGCGGGAGCACTTTACCCTATCAACTTTCAAAATTTCTAGCCCAGTGCGCATAGCAGCTCTCATAATAAGTTGAAGTGTGCTAATTGAAAGATAACCCAAGCTATCATGTGTAGAAATTTCAAGTCTAGATCTCAAACTTGAGATTTTGCCCAAAATCACCTTAATCCCCAAAATCTGCAATCCACCTCACACAATCTCTCCAATTCCTCTCATGTGTACAACATGTACAAAATCACCTCAAAGACATCATAATGAACTACAGGGTATACAAATGGATCTTAGTTCTCTAACATAAGTTCAGCCCTCTTCTCTCCTAATGTTCTCTCCAAGTGAGCTCTCATAGCCTCCTTCTACCTAATGTAGAATTGAACGCGGAACATTATCTTGCCTTCTAGAGAGGTCCCGGCAACAGAACCAAAAATGTGAGCCGACCTGTCTCTCACTCAGGATGAACCTCTAATGGCTATTATGGTAGCGCACCATAGACTAAGAAGGCAAGGAACCCCAACTTCATCATACTCCTCCAAGGCTAACACTCCAAGACTCAAGACATTGCTCACTAGAGAACTCAATGAGAGAAAGATAGTTGCAAATGAAAGAATGATGAGTACCTCCTCACCCCTTGTTTATATACTTGTGAAATAGTTACGTACCAAAGTTACTTATTACCATCGTAACTCAAGTTACTAGACTAAAAGTCAAGTAAAGTCAAAAAGTAGAAAGGAATATCCATTCACATGGGCATATTCCCCTAAGCATGTGGTCTTATCTTGACCCAACCACTAAGTCAAGGATTCCTTCACATGGGCTATCGTTGGACTAAAGAAGAATCCAAAACAAAAAGGCTTGCGGGCCCAAGAGTTCTCAACTCTTTACTCAAAGCCAAACACCTAATACCAAGTCAACACACTAAAATCCAAAATAGTGGTGCTCATCTTTTCTACTTCCTCTAAAGTAATGTCCCCTCTATCTTAGCTTTGACTAAATTTAGCTAACCATGACTAATATAGAACCATCCTTTATCTCTATATAAATAATATCTCTTAAGTACTTGTAATACCAAGCTAAATATCGCAATACCACACACATGCACAAATGGGTGTTACATGACATACCAAGTGCACTCTCAATTAAATCAGCTCATGTGTCGAACTCCAACTCCGAGTCAATCTCCTCCCTCACTGGGACTTGAGATACAAGCTGATACTGAGCACCACTCTGAGTAAACCCATTGCGTACTACAAGGCTAACTCCTCCGGAATCTCCAAAGAACTCCGTCGTGACAAAGTAACCACAACAGCAAACCCGAACCACCAACTGCAACCGCAAGTACCCCACCAAGTGCCAACACCACCAAGCACCACCTACTAATGTAACTCAAACCGAGATAACTGCACTAGGGGAAAGAGCAACCTATAACCTGCCATCATAACACGCACTCTCACGGTCTGCAGGTCATCACTTCCTACCTCACCGGAGAGAAACAAAGGTAGTCTGACTGGTCATCACTCCAGCCTCACCACCGAGAGCACACTAGAGCACCAACGCTCAAAAGTCAGGGCACCTCACACAAACGTGGTGCACAAACAAAAAGTAGAGAATGGAGGGGGTCCAATCAAAAGAAATCTAAACAAAAACCTTCCATCTCCTAACACAACACGGGACTGACTCTACCACCATTTGGCATTTGACATAAGAGGAGTTTGTATCTAAGTCCTAAGCTACCAAGATCACCAAGAATGGGATCAAATTGCCTCTCCTAGCCAAAGCTACATGTGTATAGATAACAGTGGCACAGTCACTATGATAACAAGTGAGGGTGGACCAGTTGGCTAGGGCACCAGTCTAGGAACAAGAGATCTAGGGGTCAAACCCTATTGCGCATAATCTAGCAGGAAAGGTAGATTTTGCCAACCAGTGACCAAGATCTACTCTAAACTAGCTAGCCTCACGCCAGCAAGCTAGCCCTTTTGGCCCTTCTTTGCCTCTCATAGCCTCTAGCTCTATGCCTCGAAGCCTCTAAACGCCTTTCTTGTTGCCACTTTGAACCTCCTCCAAAATTGGCAAAATGTCTCCAAATCTACGAAACTCCTCCAAACTAGCAAAACTCCTCCAAATGTGGCCAAACAGCGAAAACTCCTCCAATTCTAGCCAAAATCTGACGTAAAATTTGACGTAAACCCTAAAGATGGCTGTCAGCCAAATTCCCCACTAACTTTCCACTCGAGCCAAATTGACAAAACAGGTTTTTCCAAATCACAATTTCATGAGAAGAGCTTCCCAACTCCACCTTCAATTTGACTGAGCCCAACTCACAGCAAATTGGTCCTGCCTTCACCTCTTGAGCTCAAAATCACAACACTGCTCGAAAATTGCTCCTTCTTTGCTTGAAATTTGGCCAGCATTTCCGCACACTATCTGCCTAACTGCCAAATCTGCATCAAATGAACGAGCTTCTACACACTAGGGAAACACTGAACTTGAATTGAGCTACCAACAATCCATCGAGCTTGGAGATACCACCAACACTCACAATTCCTACACCCGATTTCCTCTTCACCTCACTTCTCTGATGTAATCAGATTGCTTACCACTCTCAACTCAACTCAACTCAGATCAGTACTTGATCTGTCACTCTATAAATTGCCAACAACTGAGCACTAATTACAGTCAAGCCACACCAACTCAAGCATAGAGAATCCAGGTGACGCTCGCCAGCCTCTGTCCACCATAACCAAGAACTCGAAGGCTCAACATCAGAGAAGTGAGCTCTCTGGAGCTCACTTCAAAACTATACCCCCTGGACTGAAGCAAGTTCTGAAACCCTAACGGTCCCGCTGATGGCACACTTGACGGTGCAAACGGTGCAAAGTGATGGTGGGCCCCACCGTGAAGTCAGTACCCTGAACACAAAATCTAACCATTGGAAAGTAGTCTCTGAGAAATTGCTAGAATAACTCTAACTACCATCACTGGAACTCTAGTGTTTGAGCATCTAGATGCGGAACTACAAATGGCGTGACAACCGCCAAAAATAATATGTGGACCACCATCATTGTGATCTCACCTTTGAAATCGGTGATAAAGTCATGCTATCCTCTACTAACCTCCCTCTCCCAATTGATACCCAAGTTCATAAACTTACCCCTAATTGGATAGGACCCTTTGATATCACCTAAATTGTCTCTCTTGTTGCTTATCAACTTGCCTTGCCTTGTCACATGCGTATCCATCCTATCTTTCATGTTTCCAAGTTGAAACCCTTTGTTCTTAACCCCTCTGCCTTTTCCTCTTGAGTCCAACCTCCCTCTCTTCCTATCCATATCAATGGTCATGAGGAGTACAAAGTTGATCGTATCCTCGCGCATTGCCATATTCAACAAGGCCATTGCCCAACATATAGAGTACAAGGTCCTTTGGAAAGGGTATACACTTCATGATGCCACATGGGAACCTCTTTCTCACATCCAAAATGCACAAATGGCCATCCAGGAATTTGAATCTTCATTGGCAACAAGGACATCACCAACTTGCGGCAAGGGAATATGTAACAATATGGAGTTTAGCAACAAAGTTAGTCAAGCTCACGAAGTAGCACATAAGACAAATTACCCTAGAATATTTCAAAAGTATCTAGAAAGCTTCTTGGGAAGCTTCTCGGGTAGCTTAGCTTGCACTTCAAGTAAGTAGCTTCTAGAAGCTTCCAACTGGCTTAGCTTGCACGCCAAGTAGGCGGCTTCTAAAAGGAAGCTTCCTAGTTAACTTGGCTTGCATTCTAAGAAAGTGGCTTGAGGAAGCTTCTTGAGAAGCTTCTCAAGGGCCTTGTATGCTACCTATAAATACCAAAGCCAAAGCTCATGCTAGGCATTCAGAGTTTTCTCTCATTTGAGTGTCCCAATATGAGTTTCCATTCTACTATTTCTCTCCTTGGATTCAGTCTTTTACAACCCAAATTGCCACCAAGCACTCTCCCTCATATGAACTATACTTTGCCTCCATTGAATTGCTGGAGCAACTAGCATAGGCCACAAACTCCTCCCCTCATCATCATGATGGGTGAGCTGTGAGCCGGCTTGTCTCTCACTCAGGATGAACCTCTGATGGCTATTATGGTAGCGCACCATGGACTAAGAAGGCAAGGAAACCAAACTCAATCATACTCCTCCAAGGCTCTATAGAACCATCCTTTATCTCTATATAAATAATATCTCTTAAGTACTTGTAATACCAAGCTAAATATCACAATACCACACACATGCACAAATGGGTGTTACATTTACCCCCGGACTAAGTTTTCACTTTGTCCTCAAAGTGAAGGTCTCTCTACCTTCTATGGTACATCTTCAACTTATCTTGGTTAATCCTATCAAAGTGTCTTCCTCCCAACTCCTTGAGATCATAGGTGTAATTTCCCCACACCTTCTCAACTATGAAAGGTCCAAAGTACTTAGGCAAAAACTTCTTTTGCACTCTCTTGAATCAAATGGAATCAAACAACATTACCCAATCACCTTCTTTGAAAGTCTCCACCTTCTTCTTGCCTTGCCTCTTGTCATAGCTCTCCTTTTGTTTCCTTTGGGCTTGCTCCACTCGAACCATAGCAACTGCTCTTGCCTCTTCCAACTCCATGAGTTGATCCTTCCTTGACTTCTCTGCATCACCTCCTTGTGCTTTCTTCAATCTCCTATGAATGCTTTGGAAGGTAGGAAGATCAAAGTAAATAGGTAAGGTAGACTCAATACCATACACCAATTGAAATGGAGAATATCTAGTGGAAGTTTTCATGGTTGTCCTATACTCCCACAAAACTACATGAATCCTCTTGTCCCAATGATGTTTAGCCCCCTCCATTTTTGCATCTTTGGCCAACATCATGCACAAGGTCTGATTGGTTCTCTCTGCCAAGCCATGGGAATTTGGCTTATAGGATGTAGTTACTCTATGTGTGATAGAGAAATGTCGTAGCATGGCTGTAGTAATGCTTCTTGTAAACTCTCCTCCTCTATCAGAAACCAACTCCAAAAGGCATCCAAACCTAGTGATAATGCGTTCATAAAGAAATCTACCCACTTCATCTTCATTCTTGTCCCTCAATGGTCTAGCCTCAACCCACTTGGTAAGGTAATCAGAAACTATCACAATGCACCGATTGTTCCTTGGGGTTCTATTGAGAAGACCTACAAAATCAATTCCCCACTTCTCAAAAGGTCCTAGCAATGGAATTGATCTAAGTGGTGGAGTGGATGTAGACTTTCTAGCAAAAGCTTGACAAACATGACAAGTTTTGCAATAATCAAGACAATCCTTGAAAATCCCTCTCCAATGGTAACCTGGATCTAGAATCTTGAAAGCAGTCACCTTTCCTGCAAAGTGTCCTCCACATACTAAACCTTCATGAAACTCCTTTATGAGTAGGATAGACTCTTCCTTACCCACTGCTCTTCAAAGTAGACCATCTGCTCCTTGGTGAAAAAGAATATCCTCCACCATTGTGTAAGGTCTAGATCTTGCTGCAAGGGCCTTCCTCTCCCTAGCATGCATTCCTTCTGGATAGTTACCCCTTGTCACAAAATCCACAATCTCCTTGTACTCCATTGGAACCTCTTGAGTGACTGAGATTTTCATGAGCTCCTCATCCGGGAAGGAATCATCCACTGGCTCATCTCCATCATGATCATAGGCTCTAGATAATAAATCAGCATTTGCATGTTTCTTTCCTGGCCTATCTTCAATGGTGTAGTCATACTCAGACAAGAGTATCATCCACCTTGCTAGTCTCCCTTCAACATTAGGCTTGTTGTAGATGTACTTCAAAGCCTTGTGATCCGTGCCAATGGTGGCTTTCCCTCCAATCAAGTAGTGTCTAAACTTCTTGAGACCAAAGATCACTGCCAACCCTTCTCTCTCTGTGACAAAGTAGTTCTTCTCTGTTGAAACTATCTGCCTACTAGCATAAGCTATTGGATGATCATGCCCATCGTGGTCTAATTGACTAAGAGTGCATCCTATAGCTACATAAGAAGCATCAATGTAGAGGATGAAAGGCTTACTCCAATCAGGTTTAGCAAGAATTGGAGCTACAACAAGGGATTGCTTGAGCTCCTCAAAAGCTTTGAGAGCCTCCTTGTCCTCCAAAATCACCATGTAATCTACACTCTTCTTCATGTAGATGGTCAATGCATAAGCCTTGTTGGAAAATGAGAAGATGAACCTCCAATAGTACCCAACCATCTCCAAGAATTGGCGTAACTTTGTCAAGCTTGAAGGGAATGGAATGTCTGAGATTTTCCTCACGTTCTTAGGATCAACTGCTATTCCATCTTTGGAGATGATGTGCCCCAAAAGTAGACCTTCTTCACATCCAAAAATGCACTTCTCTAGGTTGAGTGATGCATTTGCCTCATCCAAGCATTGCAAACCTTTGATTAGGTATTCAAAGTGCTCCTCCTTGCTCCCATAAACACAAAAATCATCAATGAAGTCTCTCACAAATTTCCCAATGAAAGGTTCAAATACCTTGTTCATGAACCGTTGGAATGTGGCTGGAGCATTGCAAAGAACAAAAGGCATGACCTTGAAAGCGTAAGTTCTCCAAGGTGTGGTGAACGTGGTGAGTTGTTGATGCTCTGGTGCAATCTTGATTTGGTTGTATCCACTATAACCATCTCCAAAACTATACCTCTCATGACCTGCAACCTCCTCCAAGATCTCATCAATGAATGGCAATGGGTAGTAGTCCTTCTTGGTAACAGCATTAAGCTTCTTGTAATCCACACATACCCGAAGCTTGCTATTCTTTTTCTTCACAATGACAATTGGAGACACCTATTGTGAATTCTCCACCTCAAAGATAAATCCAGCCTCCTTGAGCTTATCAATCTCCTCCTTCACAACCAAAGATATTGGTGGGCTAATGCGATGTTGCTTTTGGCGGATTGGTCTTGCATGTGACTCCACCTCTATCTTGTGCTCCTCCAAGGTGACTTCCTTCAAATCCTTGTAACTAAAAGCAAACACATGGATGAACTTGCGGAAAATCTCCTCAAATCTCACCTTCTCCTCCTTGGTTACATTTGGGCCATACTTGAGGGTAGATAACCTTCTCTCTACCTCCTCAAGTGTCAATGGTGATTTATCTGGGTCCTTCAAAACCTCTGGCTTAGGTGCAAAATCCATAGTACACAAAGGATACACATCTGAATCAGATTCAGATTCATCTTCCTCCGTGGAAGTCTCCTCTTCCATGCTTGTGTCCACACCTAAAGCTCCTTCTTCAGAATCTGATTCCCAATAATCAGAAGATGGGGTATCTGAATGTGAAGTGTTGGTGGTGTTAGTCACAGGAACTGTGACTCTATGGTTTGATGGCCCAATCCTCAAGTACCCTTTGTGCCATCGATCAGTTGTGCGTGTTGCTCTCAACCATGGCCTCCCAAGAAGTAAGTCATAGCTTGAATCCTTCAAGACTTGGAAAGTCATGAGATTTTGAACTCCCATAACTGAAACTACCACCTTATCCATCACCCCTACTGGTCAAACTTGTTGCTTGTTTGTCATGCTCGCCACAAATGTTGAAGGTCTTGAGGGTATCATACCCAACTTCTTCATCAACCTTTCTGACATGGCATTCACTGTTGATCCTCTATCAACCAATGCATCCTTGATGTTGTGACTATTCACTCTCACATCAATCTTGGAGGTATATTGACAAGCCTCCCATGGTGCTGGCTTGGCATCCACCACCCCCATTGATACTGGAACTTTTGCCTTCTTCTTCTTCTTGCTCCTTGTAGAACTCAAACCACCTCTAAGCTCCTTTCTCAAGGTAGGGTTCAAAGCAATTAATTGGCCCACTGTGATGTTAGCCTTGTGACTACCAACATCCTCCAATACATTGTAGTTCCATTGTTGCTTTGAGATCAAGAAGTCCTCCATTCCCAACTTCTTCCTTGGAGTCTTTCTTGTTGATGGTGTTCAGGTGCGAGTGCTCCTAGTAGACATAGGAGTATCCTTGCTTGAAGTAAATCCTTGAGAAGAGTGAACATCCTCTGCAAAACAAGCTCTCTTCTGCTCTTGTGCCAAAAGCTCCAAATTAAGACCCTTGGAGTTTGAGCACTCTCCCTTCTCATACTTGCTCTCAACCACATCTATGGATGCTATCCCCTTACCTTTGTTTGGATTAGGAGCCACTTGGGTTTCACTACCTCCCTCTTTCCCTCTATTGGCTCCCTCATAACCCCTTCCTCCATGGTAAGTGGAATTTGGGCAATTCCTTTGGATATGGCCTCTTCCTCCACAACCAAAACAATTTCTATCATTGAAATTGTTGGCTGATTGGCTTCCTCTATATGGATAGTTTCCATAACTCCTAGGCCCTCTCCCTTCATTCTGATCCACCTCTCTCTTCTCCCATAGTTGCACCACATTGATCTTGAGATCCGCAAGGTTTTCTGTGATGGTTTGGAGTGGATCTTTTGGTGGAGGTGCAAGAACTGGAGAAACTACCACTTGTGGTGCAACCCTTGTCACAAAAGTATCAGAACTTCCACCATACTTGTAGCCTTGAGGGGGATGCACAACCTCCTTCACCACCAAATCACTCTCATCCCCTTCCAAACTCTCCTCCATACGAATTGCGATCTTGATAGCTTCAACTTTGGAAGAAGGTTTCTCATATCTCACCTTGCTTCTCATTTGTGGTCTCAACCCTCATACAAAATTCTTGGTGATCATGGCCCCTATGCCAATCATTGTAGTCTCCACATCATCCCCACCCTTCCTCAACACTATGCGAAATCTGGACTCCAACTTTTCCACTCTTTCCACATAGACTCTCACTTTCTCTCCATCTCCTTGCTTGAGAAATGTAACCTCACTCATCAATCTCTCATAACTCTCATCAAGAAGAAAGTTCTCAATGAGTGCTGAAGTCAAAGTCTCCCAAGACTCCTCTTCCCCCTCTCTCCTCTCTCTCTTTTGGTATTTTGACTCATACCATGTAAGTGCTGCATCCTCAAAGAAATCTGGTAATAATGAGGCCCACTCATTCTTACTCCTCTCATTGTTTCCTATGCAAGCTCTCTTGAAGTCTCTCACAAAGGCCTCCACATCTTCTCCATCCTTGCCAAAGAAAACTGGAAGTTTCTCCATCTTAACCCCTCACTATCTTTCTTTTCTCTCAAATTTTTTTTCTCTTTTCTTTTCTCTCACTCTATTACTAATAGAGTATATACATGAATAACACCATCTGAGAATAATCCACTCTAGGGAACACAAAAGGTTCAGGTTGCTCCAAGATTTCTATAGCAACATTAAATCCTAGAGTGCATATTAATCTAACTCTCATGGATAGTTTATCCATAAGTTGAAAGATTATCTCCATCACTAATCTTGAGAACTAGCTGATGAAGGTGGTAGTATTTCTGTAGCTGTACTAAGACTCTCTCCAAGATCCTTCACCAAAGTTTCCAAAAGTGCTTTTACTCCACTACACTCATGTCCTTTTGGAAGTCCTTCAACTCCACAAACCTCACACAACTCCTTGGTCTTAGATCTCCTCCCTCTCAATCTTGGTGAAGAAGGTCCAACATGCAAACCCAAGTCAAGTAAGCCTCTCCTTTCCCTCAATCTCTTGCTCTCAAAGGTCAATGGACATGAACTTGCCTTATGTCCCTTCTCTCCACATAGAAAACACTTAGACTCACTCTTTCTTCCAAGTGGTGTAGGTTGTTGGATCCTCTCAACACTCTCTTCAAATTCTATTGTAAACTCTCTTTTCCTCAAATCCACCCCTACAATCACCTCAAACCCTTGGGGAACCTTGCATAATCTCAATTTCCACTCTTGATGACCCTCCATGTTCCCAAGATGAATCTAAACACTCAAACATACTTTTTGTTGATCTCAAACTTCTCATGCATGAGATCTCCACTCTGCAGAATTGACCCTTCCTCACAATGTCACTCAAATCTCCCAACCAATATGTCTCAGTCCTCTGAAATTTTTCAAACTTGATAACAACTTAAGGGCGTCCCTCCTTGCAAAATTTCAGATCTTTTCATTAAGCCATTTGGCCTAGACATTTTCCTATTCAGCACCCATATTTCAGATTTGGTCTGAAAACCACCCCCCTTACTTCAAAAACTCATTTCTCCCTGCACAAGAACGATCTCTCTCTAATGTTTGTGGCAGCAGGTAGGATACAATGCACTTAATTTTATTGTAAATTTTCAGGACAATTCACTGAAAAATGAAGAAATGGCAAACTCTGTACAATTTTCTAGAGAGCATGCAGTTGCGGGAGCACTTTACCCTATCAACTTTCAAAAATTCTAGCCCAGTGCGCATAGAAGCTCTCACAATAATTTCAAGTGTCCTAACTGGAAGATAACCCAAGCTATCATGTGTATAAATCTCAAGTCTAGATCTCAAACTTGAGATTTTGCCCAAAATCACCTTAATCCCCAAAATCTGCAATCCACCTCACACAATCTCTCCAATTCCTCTCATGTGTACAACATGTACAAAATCACCTCAAAGACATCATAATGAACTACAGGGTATACAAATGGATCTTAGTTCTCTAACATCAATTCAGCCCTCTCCTCTCCTAATGTTCTCTCCAAGTGAGCTCTCATAGCCTCTTTCTGCCTAATGTAGAATTGGACGCGGAACATTATCTTGCCTTTTAGAGAGGTCTCGGCAATGGAACCAAAAATGTGAGCCGGCCTGTCTCTCACTCAGGATGAACCTCTGATGGCTATTATGGTAGCGCACCATGGACTAAGAAGGCAAGGAACCCAAACTCCATCATACTCCTCCAAGGCTAACACTCCAAGACTCAAGACATTGCTCACTAGAGAACTCAATGAGAGAGATATAGTTGCAAATGAAAGGATGATGAGTACCTCCTCACCCCTTGTTTATATACTTGTGAAATAGTTATGTACCAAAGTTACTAATTACCATAGTAACTCAAGTTACTAGACTAAAAGTCAAGTAAAGTCAAAAAGTAGAAAGGAATATCCATTCATATGGGCATATTCCCCTAAGCATGTGGTCTTATCTTGACCCAACCACTAAGTCAAGGATTCCTTCACATGGGCTATCCTTGGACTAAAGAAGAATCCAAAACAAAAGGCTTGCGGGCCCAAGAGTTCTCAACTCTTTCCTCAAAACCAAACACCTAGGAATAATACCAAGTCAACACACTAAAATCCAAAATAGTGGTGCTCATCTTTTCTACTTCCTCTAAAGTAAGGTCCCATCTATCTTAGCTATGACTAACTTTAGCTAACCATGACTAATATAGAACCATCCTTTATCTCTATATAAATAATATCTCTTAAGTACTTGTAATACCAAGCTAAATATCACAAATCCACACACATGCACAAATGGGTGTTACAGAGCACTACTCCAAGCCCCAACATACTCCAATCAATGTGAACCTAAAATCATGATCCTCTGATCGGTCTCCTCAGAATAGGAGCAGATGTCAACCTCTCCTTGAGCTCTACAAAAGCTCTCTCTTGCTCATCTCCCCAACAACACTCATGTGTAAGCTTGGTCAGCTTTATCAAGGCCTTGGGTAATGACACTAAATCCTCTAACACAGTGTCAATAGAAGTTTGCCAACCCAAGGAATGCTCACTCTCTGCTCACACCCGTAGGTTGAGAATATGTGCTATAGCCTCCACCTTGGTTTGTTGAACACCAAGTCCTCCGGGTAAGATAGTGTGACCCAAATACTCAACTTGCTCATGGAAGAACATACACTTCCCATGATGTAATTTGAGCCCATGAGATCTCAATGTTTCAAACACGTTGTCGTCGGGAAAATATCCCACGTGTACCCTTGAGGCTTTTGGTGTGATGAATTTTCTTTTCTCTTTTATTTGTTGTAAGGAACATGGATTTATGATAATATATCTCGGGTGTGGTTTTGCTATCTTGTTTTGGGAGAAAGTGAGGAGACAGAGAAGGGCTGAGGGTTTTCACAAAATGCCAAAAGATTTCGAGAGGGTTTGGCAGAGGATTTCGAGAGGAGTGGCAGAAATTTTCAGGAGAAGAAAGGAGTAGGGTTTTTTTTTGAAAAGGGACAGAGGAGTGTCGAGAGAGAAAGGGGTTTTTTTTTCCAAGAATGATAGGAGGAGAGGGTTTGGCAGGAGGGGAAATTCTTGAGAGGCTGGAGGGTTTGGACAGAGGGACACACACACAGAGGAAATTTCGAGTTGGACAGGAGAGGGTTTGGCAGGAGGAGAAATTCTCGAGAGGCTGGAGGGTTTGGACAGAGGAAGACACAGACAGAGGAAATTTCGAGTTGGACAGGAGAGGGTTTGGCAGGAGGAGAAATTCTCGAGAGGCTGGAGGGTTGGGACAGAGGAACACACACACAGAGGAAATTTCGAGTTGGACAGGAGAGAGTTTGGCAGGAGGAGAAATTCTCGAGAAGCTGGAGGGTTTGGACAGAGGAACACACACAGGAGAGAAATTTTCGAGTTGGACAGGAGGGGGTTTGGCAGGAGGAGAAATTCTCGAGAAGTTGGAGGGTTTGGACAGAGGAACACACACAGGAGAGAAATTTTCGAGTTGGACAGGAGGGGGTTTGGCAGGAGGAGAAATTCTCGAGAAGCTGGAGGGTTTGGACAGAGGAACACACACAGAGGAGAGGAATTTTCGAGTTGGACAGGAAGGGGCTTGAAAGTGCAGGGCTGTGCTTGGACCAGGAGAGCAATTTCGAAATGTGAGAGCGCAGGCTGTGTTTGGACCAGGAGAGGAATTCTGAAATGTGAGAGTGCAGGGCTGTGCTTGGACCAAGAGAGGAATTTCAAAATGTGAGAGTGCATGGTTGTGCTTGGACCAGGAGAGCAATTTCAAAATGTGAGAGTGCATGGTTGTGCTTGGACCAGGAGAGCAATTTCGAAATATGAGAGTGCAAAGCTGTGCTTGGACCAGGAGAGCAATTTCAAAATGTGAGAGTGCAGGCTGTGTTTGGACCAGGAGAGGAATTCTGAAATGTGAGAGTGCAGGGCTGTGCTTGGACCAGGAGAGGAATTTCGAAATGTGAGAGTGCAGGGCTGTGCTTGGACCAAGAGAGAAATTTCGAAATGTGAGAGTGCAGGCTGTGTTTGGACCAGGAGAGGAATTCTGAAATGTGAGAGTGCAGGGCTGTGCTTGGACCAGGAGAGGAATTCTGAAATGTGAGAGTGCAGGGCTGTGCTTGGACCAAGAGAGGAATTTCGAAATGTGAGAGTGCAGGGCTGTGCTTGGACCAGGAGAGAAATTTCGAAATGTGAAAGGAGTCTTGAAGGCTGAAGGTTTTGGAGATGCTTTAGGACTGTGTTTTGGACCAGGATAGGAATTTTTGAAATGTGAAAGGAGTCTTGAAGGCTGAAGGCTTTTGGAGATGCCTTAGGACTGCGTTTTGGACCAGGATAGGAATTTTCAAAATGTGAAAGGAGTCTTGAAGGGCTGAAGGCTTTTGGAGATGCCTAAGGGCTGTGTTTTGGACCAGGAGAGAACTTTCCAAAATGTGAGAGGAGTCTTGAAGGGCTGAAGGCTTTTGGAGATGCATGAGGGCTGTGTTTTGGACCAGGACAGAAATTTCGAAATGTGAAGGGAGTTTTGAAGGGCTGAAAGCTTTTGGAGATGCCTTAGGACTGTGTTTTGGACCAGGATAGGAATTTTCGAAATGTGAAAGGAGTCTTGAAGGGCTGAAGGCTTTTGGAGATGCCTTAGGACTGTGTTTTGGACCAGGATAGGAATTTTCGAAATGTGAAATGAGTCTTGGAAGCAGATTTGTGTTATGAATTGTGACTAGAGTTGAGGAAACTCCATTCTAGGATCTCTCAGTCTAGTCCAGGTGAAAAGCATAATTAAATGATCTGAGTGCCGGATTTATGTTCAGTTAGATCACTCAGTTGTTGTTTATTTTATTTTATCAAAGGGCCACCGGACCTAGGTCTATGAACTGCCAGATCCCGAACCATAGCTTGAACCTGACGAGAAAATAGGATATGAGACCAAGCAGAGGTAGAAACCATAACACCAACCTCGCATGACAAGATTGGTTTTACGAAAGTTAAGGATAAAACAAAACCTTCAGGGTGAGTCAACCTCAGAAAACTAAGCACAAGCAGCCATGTGCTCGGCGCACTCTCAAGACCGAACGTTCCCCACGACATAAGTGGCGACCATGCTGGGGAATCTCGAGGCTTGTGCTTAGACGTTACGACTAGTTGGAGTTGGGGAAGGGAACAGGGACAGATTGGACTGATCTAAGTGGAGAGGAGGTGAGTTGTGCTGAGGTAGAGATGGGCCCAGAGGCTTCATCTGCAGCTATGACAAGGGAACAGGAGATCTCACTGATTGTCATGGCAACCATGAGAGCCATGAAGGATCAGGATGAGGAAAGAGACAAGGTGAAGGTGCAGTCTTTGCAAGTCACAAAATGTTTGCGTGCTGTGGTGGACCAGCGGGGGGAATTTGATGGTAAGGACGTGACTAAGTACCTGAAGGTCTACTGGAGAGAGGTTAAGCTTCATGGTCTTGATGAGAAGGTTGCCATTGCAAGGTTCCCTAAGCTGGTGGAGCTTGAAATCAAGAAGGTGGTTGAGGGCTTGGTGAGAGGGGCAGAGACATGGGAGGAGTTCTCCCAGATGATGAAGGAGGAATTCTTGCTGCAGGATGCAGATCGGGTCACCCAGGCCATGTTCTTGGATTGGGTGAATGATAGGAGTAAAAACTTGGGGCCTCAAGATCTCCTAAGAGAGTTTAACAAGAGACTGGGGCATCTATCAGCTTGTGAAGCTGAGGCCATTAGACTACAGAGGTCTAACTACTTTCTGCGAGCTGCAGATAGTCGTTTGCGGGATGAGTTGGAGTATGCACTTGATTTGCTCCAACCTGATCGGTTGGGAACGGTAGAGTGGGGAAAGATTGAGGAGGCGGTTGTCTGGGTAAGCCGCAAGCGGAGGCAGAGAGAGCTGGATGAAGAAGCAATAGCCAAAGCGCCTATTTGGAGTAGCATGGTTGGGTCCGGGAGAGAGAAGATGGAACAGCGAGTGAGCGAGGTGGCTAAGGAAGGAGCTGTTGACAAGATATCACGACTAATGGAGGGGCTGAAAGCTCTGACCACCAAGGTCGACCAGCTGCAGAGTGGGAGTAGTACTGCAAGAACAATCGGAGAGAAGAGACAGCTCTATGGGTGCATGTGGTGTGATAGTAAAAGTCATGCCAAGAGAGATTGCCATGAGCTATCAGAAGCGCTGCATAAGCAGCTGGTGAAATTTGTGGGAGAGCCCGGAATGAAGAAGGTTGCCTTCTTTGACACTGGGGAGCCAATACCGCTGAACTGGAACAGAGGAGGCATGAAGGCACTGCTGGAGAGACACTTGGGCACACGTGAAGTAGGTATGGCAATTGCTACTTTTGGGCCTAGTGTGTATAGTGCAGTGGGTGAGATGAAACAAAGTACAGATTTAGATGAGATGGAAAAGAAGAAGAACAAATATCAAGGAGGAGAAACAAAGAGGCAGGGACAAGATGGACCTCTAGTGGGAGATGCTCATGTTTCTCAAGTTCACCATGACCCGCAATTTCAAAGATTGCCCAAGAAAGAAAGCAAGGTTGGTATAAATTCTTGGTACGCTCATAAGTTTCATGATACAGGGTTTGCTGTAAAGGAGTCGGGGGTGGAATGGCCACCAAAAGCAAAGGTAGGGAAAGCTCTTACCATTGACAAGAAGAGTGTGCAACATTTTATTGGAGGAATAGAGGCAGATAAATTTGAGAAGAGATTGAAGAAGAAAACTGAAGAACATGGTGCTGATTTTATCTTGCACGACTGTCTAAGGGGAGAATGGAGGTTTCAAGGGAATCACTTCAGCAGAAACAGGTTGGATGACTCTGACAAGGAAGAAACTCCTCAACAAGGGTCTAGCAAGGAGCTAGTTCTTTTAGGAAAAGATGTGACGGAAGGTGTGGAGGAGAATTCTGAAGATCTCTCACCAAAAGGTCCTGACATTGGTAAGGAAGCTGTGGAAGTTGACAAAGATGAGGAAAGGTATGACCAGATTCATAGTGTTGCTTCTCAAGCAGCATTGCTTCACTTGTTACCTTCTGAACTGAGACAAGATCCACTTAAAATGCATCAAATGAGGGCTTTGTTTTTCCCTTTGGGTGAAGAAGAAGAAGGATCAGGACTTTATGAAGATGCAGAGGAGGAAGAAGAGTCATGCTCGTTGTTATCATCTTCAGATAGTGAGAGTGATGCCAAAAAGGTGCGAAATGAAGAGGAGAAGGTTCCTACCACAAATCAGGGAACTAAAAGACTTGCACTCACAAACATGGATTGGGGCCACACCACATCATTAGACTTGCCTCTAGGGCTGTGCTCTTTCCAACTGAAAGGAGGGAAAGTCAAGTCTTTGACAATATATTCATCTGAATTTGGGGTGGAGCAGATAGCAAAGGAAGCAATGCAGGGACCTCAAGGTACTTACAGCCACAACGACAACAAAATTGATGATGAAGTTGATCCTAAGAAGCTGCAGGAGTATGAGAAAGCTTTGAGGCAGAAGTTCAATCTTGACCAACTGAATGAACAAGACTTCAAAGGCTATGTGGCATCAAGTTCTGACTCTGAGCAAGAAGGCGGTA